>JAQSUU010000051.1:0-10000000 GCA_038087645.1 Saccharum hybrid cultivar R570
AAAACACCAGAAAGTAAGGTGTGCCCACCTAGAATATTTATTTAAACTCATTTCTTAATTTACTTAAGTAATTAAGTGGAATTTCAAACATATATGTAAACTGCTCTTAAAATTCTACAAAAATTACAGGAGACTCTCTGACCCAAAAAGAGGCTACTGTGAAAATTTGAACTAAATTTATTCATAGGAACTTCCTACACAAAATTACCAAGCCAAAAAGATTGATTTTTGTATAAATAACAAGGCATAGTAAAAAGTGTCAAACAATAGATTTCCTAATTTTCTTGGACACTCTAGGGTACCAAGACATTCTCCAAAAATTTATATGAACATTGCACATGTAGAAAAATTACAAAAAATCATTTAAGTATTTCCTAAAATAACAAGATAGCATTATAACTTGAAAAGAACTTAAGTACTACTGCCCAAATTTTTTACCAGAGCTAGAGCAAGTATAAATTAGCCTACCCACCAAATTTAAAAAATTTTGGAACACTGAAACTCAAGATATGATTTAAACAAGTTTGCATATGATTTAAAACACATTTCAAAGACCTATTTAAATATCCTGGAAACTAAACATCACATAACCAAATCATATTTTTATAAAATACTACACCTCATGTAGATCCTAACAAAATTTATCTCATGATTTTTGAGCAAGTAAAACCCTAGATCTACATTTTCCAAAACTTAACCAAAACTGTGACAGAATAAATAAAAATCAAACAAATCTTATTCGCTACTGGGCCGGCCCGGGAAAGACGCGGCCCAAAACTCGCGGCGTGGCCCGTTCCCGCGTGCGGCCTGCTATGGCTCCCGCCCGCGTGCGCGTGCGACTGACCAGGTGGCCCCACCGGTCAGAGAGAGAGAGGCGGAGGGGAGAAGCTGCGGTCGCCGGAGCTCGCCGTCGGTGAGCCGACCGGCGAAGCCGAGCGGACGAGCATGACCACGTCATTGAGCTAAGCCGATTGATGGCAAGAACGGGACGGCAGAGCCACGGTAAGGTGCTCGCCGTCGGGCATGGCGGACCACCGGCACGGTGGTGGCAAAATCTCGCCGCCGGTGAGCCTGACATCCCAACCCTAACCCTCGATGAGCATCCCCCTTCTACCTCGACCCTAACGCACCTACAAGTGGGCGACAGAGACGCCCCGAGACCCCTGGCCACGGAGAGCCGTCGCGCGGAGGAACTCCGGTGAGGTACCGCGGCGGCGAAAAACGAAAATGCAACCCTACCGAGGCGTGATTGGCTACGTGGAGTGGACGGTGAGGTAGCGGGCTTCAAGGCGGAGCTGTGGACGCGTTTTTGTGGGCGGCAGTGTGGTGGAGAGCGCGCACGAGCTCACCGGAGTGGAGGCGGGAGCTGCGCTCGGTTGTTCCGCCCGGTGGAGGGGAGAACGGAAGGGAGAGGGAGGCGTGGCGCGAGGGAGGCAGAGACCGTCGTCATGGCGGCCTTGAAGGCTTGGTGACCTGACGGGTGGGACCGCGGCCGGCGTACGGCTGCCACCACACAGCCACGTGTCGGCGTTGCCCTGTCGTCGGTCGACCACCGACTGAAGAACGCTTGACTGAATCGACGAGGCCAAAACGGTGACTGACAGAGCAACTTTGTCGATGATTATCTCCTAAACCAGCTCGAGTTAGTCGAAGATGATTACACCAATCTTGTAGAGCTACATGAGGGCTACAAGTTTGTCAATTGGAGTTTGGACTGGTTCGGCCTGGATTTGAAACCACAGAGCTCCAAAGTGGTGTACTTGGAAACTGAAACGTGTTTTCAGTCAGTGAACCCGACTGAAACCCTATTTTCAAGACACCACATCTCCTAAACCATTTAGAACTAGGTGATGGTGGTATTGACAATGTTGTAGAGCTATGTGCGGACAACAACTTTGTCAATTGGCTCAAAGACTGGTTCGGCCTAGTTTGTGAGTTACAAGTTGCCAAAGTGAGGTACAGTGAAACGGTTTTCAGCTTCACACTTAGCCAAAATTGCTAAGTCCCAAAACAGCCTCTAATACTGACTTGTGGGCCATTTTTGAGCATGTTCTGATCATTTTCATGAGATGGCCATATTAGAACTTTTGTTCCTTATGAAATTCTCTACAACTTTGCTTAAGGGTGCTCCTCCATGCAAGATTTTTAAGCTGGACTTTTTAATTGGTCAAACCAGATCACTCTAGGGGTCCAACTTAGTCAACAACATTTGGAAGGGCAATTTGGTAATTTTGGTCAACATGAACATTGCTCCACTACTTACCCTAAATGTAATTAAGGTGTTATAAGACCTAATTATCCACTCTACACATTGGTTGCACAAAATTCCTAGTATCACATACTTTGGAACAAGTAATTCAATACTTTCTCCCAATTGTTGCAAGCTCATGTTGCACATGTTGCATGAGTGGGTTGCATAACACTTGCTAATTATGTTACACTAAAGTGGTTGACATGTCTCACAAAGGAAATTGCACATAAGGTACTTGTGTGTTGCACACTACTCACTTCTTACTTCACATGAAATATAAACATATGTGGCAATGTTTCCAAAGCATGTTTCACATATTAAAAGCTTATGCATGAAATGGATGATACTTGCTTATGCTTATGCAAATGCAATGCAATTAAGGAGCTAAACACCTGAGGTGTTACAGCCCTCCCCCCTTATAAAAATCTCGTCCCGAGATTTGAAAAGCGTACCATTTTTCATAGAATTCCTTATAACCATCCCGCAAATAGTCCTCTCGTTCCCATGTAGCGTCACTTTCACTACCCTGATTACTCCACATTACTTTATACCACTTAACCACTTTGCTTCTAGTCACTCGTTCTTGAGTATCGATCACTCGGACTGGCTTTTCTTCGTAAGTTAGATCGGATTCCAGCCTGATATCTCCTAAAGGGACTCTTTCCTCAGGAACTCGAAGACACTTTTTGAGTTGTGATACATGGAAGACGTTGAATATGGCACTCATTTCTAGAGGTAACTGGATTTTATACGCAACAGCTCCACTCTTGCCTATGATTTGGAAAGGACCCACATATCTTGGCGCAAGTTTCCGCTTAACACCAAAACGTTAGACACTCTTCATTGGAGAAACTTTCAGATAAACGAAGTCTCCAACTTCAAACTCGAGCGGTTTTCTACGACGGTCAGCATAACTTTTCTGTCTAGCTTGGGCTGCAGCCATATGTTTTTGGATGGTACGGACTTGTTCCTCAGCTTCATGAACAAAATCAATACCATAATACCTCCTTTCACCAGCTTCTACCCAGTTTAGTGGAGTTCTACACTTACGACCGTACAAAGCTTCGAATGGAGCCATCTTAATACTCTCTTGATAACTATTATTGTACGAAAACTCGGCTAGAGGTAACCATTTTTCCCAAGAACCCTTGGATGATATTACACATGCCCGCAATAGATCTTCCAAGATTTGGTTAACCCGTTCCGTCTATCTTGACGTCTGGGGGTGATAAGCAGAGCTTCTCACTAACTTGGTTCCTAGAAGGTGATGCAAGTGCTCCCAAAAGCGAGCAGTGAACTAGGGACCACTGTCAGATATGATAGTATGAGGTATCCCATGGAGCCGGACTATCTGATTGAAGTACAACTCAGCATAGTTAGTGGGACGATAGTCCACTCTAACTGGAATGAAGTGAGCTGATTTGGTCAAACGATCCACAATTACCTAGATGGAGTTATGATTTTTGACAGTAGGAGGAAGTCCGACAATGAAATCCATACTTATTTCTTCCCATTTCCAACCTGGGATAGAAAGTGGTTGAAGCAACCCAGCTTTCATATGCACAACTTTAACTCTACAGCAGGTGTCACACCTGGCCACATATGCAGCTATCTCTTTCCGCATCTTGGTCCACCAATAGTATGGCTTCAAATCATAATACATCTTATTGCTGCCAGGATGGATGGACAACTTAGAGGAGTGTGCTTCAGACATAATATCATTTCTAAGCTCTCGGTCCTTAGGCACAACTAACCTATCTTTGAACCATAATACACCCTCTTCATCTACCCTGAACTGTGTAGTTTCTTGCTCTTTCATCTTACGCTTGATGTGGAATATACCAGTGTCAGTCTTTTGGAGCTCAATAACTCTGCTTTTGAGAGTACAACTGACAGTGATGTTGTACAAGACTGATGGATGTAGAAGGCGAGATCGATGAAAATCAGTTTCAACAAGGAAATGGCAATGAGACTTACGGCTTAAAGCATCCGCAACCACATTTGCCTTGCCAGGATGATAGTGCACTTGAAGGTTATAATCCTTAATCAACTCGAGCCATCTTCATTGACGCATATTTAACTCAGGTTGGGTGAAGATGTATTTGAGGCTTTTGTGGTCTGTGTAGATATTGCAAACATTGCCCAACAGATAGTGCCGCCAGGCTTTCAAAGCATGAACAACCACGGCGAGTTCTAAGTCATGCGTTGGATAATTCACCTCATGTTTCCGAAGTTATCGAGAGGTATATGCAATTACCCGGCCTTCCTGCATCAACACACCTCCCAAACCTATGCCTGAGGCATCACAATAAACATCAAATGGTTTCTCGATATCCGGTTGTGCCAAAACCGGAGCTGAGGTTAGGAGGGTTCGCAGTTGGTGAAAAGCCGCATCACACTCAGGAGTCCAGACAAACCTGGTGTCTTTTTGTAGTAACCGAGTCATTGGCTTGGCTATTTTGGAGAAATCCAGGATGAAGCGACGATAATAGCCAGCCAAACCAAGAAAACTCCGGACCTCGTGAACCGAGATAGGAGCCTTCTAGTTCAGTACTTCTTGTACCTTGGCGAGGTCCACCATAATTCCTCCATCGGACAACACATGCCCAAGGAAAGGTACTTCTCGAAGCCAGAATTCGCACTTACTGAACTTTGCATATAGTTGATGTTCACGCAGTCTTGTGAGGACTATACGCAGATGTTCAGCGTGATCTTCCTCATTTACAGAATATATTAGGATATCATCAATAAATACCACCACGAACTTGTCCAATTCGGGCATAAACACCGAATTCATCAAGTACATAAAGTGCACGGGGGCATTTGTCAAGCCGAAAGACATAACAAGATACTCATAAAGACCGTATCTGGTAGAAAAGGTTGTCTTTGGAACATCTTGCGGGTGGATTTTAATTTGATGGTAGCCAGATCTTAGATCGATCTTGGAGAAAACTTTAGCTTTAGACAACTGATCGAACAAGATGTCGATACGTGGTAGAGGGTATTTATTTTTGACAGTGACTGCATTGAGAGGTCTATAATCTACGCACATTCGCAATGACCGATCCTTCTTCTTTACAAAGATAGCAGGACATCCCCACGGCGACGAACTAGGACGAATCAACCCCTTCTTCAATAGTTCGTTCAATTGCACCTTAAGTTCAGCTAACTCATTCGGAGGCATCCTATAAGGTCTCCTAGAGATGGGAGCCGTGCCAGGCAACAACTCAATTTTAAATTCCACATCCCGATCCGGAGGGAGCCCCGGCAAATCATCGGGAAAAACGTCCGAAAACTCATTTACTATGGGAATTTCAGCCAACGCCTTTGCTTGCACAGCATGAACTTCCCCAGACAAATCAACTTTTCTGGGAAGTTGTACCAGAAAACCCTTTTGATCTGTAGGATCTCTGAGCATAACTACCCGAGTGGATGTATCAATGAGTACCCCATTCTGACTCATCCAATTCATGCCCAAGATAACATCTATGCCTAAGCCCGGCAAAACCACTAAGGCAAGCGAGTACTTTCGCCCTTCTATCTCAAGCTCAAGATTCCCCACTACTTTATTTGTGGAAATATTCCCACTTGCTGCGCTAATACAATAACCCCCACCTTCAACAGTATGCAATTTGTGTGCAAACTCTGATGCAAACTTAGGGCTGATAAAGGAATGCGAAGCACCCGAATCAAAAAGTACCACTGCAGGATGTTGGTCAACTAGGAACTTACCAGTAGTGACAACCTCACCAGATGGAATTTCCTCAATACTGTTATAATGAGCGTGCCCTTGACGGCCACCTTGGTTGACATTCTTCTTGGGGTAAGGACAGTTCCTGGACCAATGGCCTGGCTTGTTGCAGTTCCAGCAAGGCATGTTGCTAGGAGGGACACTGGAGCTGCCTTGGCCCGAATTACTCTTTGGTAGAGCCACTGTATATGCCTTGCGAAACCTAGTCTTCACTGGCGCCTTCTTTTGCGGAGGACGGAACTTAGCACTTGTGACAGGAGGGCGAGGAGGAGCCCTCGGTGCAGCTGGAGTCCGAGACTGCGAAGCATTCGCCTCAATGGCCCTTTTGCGGCTCTTAGAGGCAGAATAAATAGCATTGTTGTTCTCTTGAGTCAGAGCATCACTGATAAATTCATTGAAAGTAGTGCACTTGCTAGTGCCCATAGTCTTCATCAGCTTTGGGCCGAGGCCTCTTTTAAAGCTAGCAATTTTCTTGGAATCGGTATCCACAAACTCTGTGGCATACCTTGCCAGGTTGTTGAAAGATTATAGATATTCAGTCAAGCTTTTATTTGCCTGCGACAGCCTCATGAATTCTGTGTGCTTGATAGCCATAAGACCTGGAGGAATATAGTTTCCACGGAATGCGGCCTTAAACTGGTCCCAAGCAATCGGAACATTTGCAGGCAGTGTGGAACGATAGTGGCTCCACCAAATACCCGCTGGACCATGCAATTGATGAGAAGCATATTCAGTCTTTAGCTCATCAGTCAGGCGAAGCAGACGAAACTTTTGTTCAATAGTATTCAACCACTCATCAGCTTACAGTGGTTCCTCCACCTCCTTAAAGAGCGAGGGCTTAGTATCAAGAAAGTCCTTGAAATCACTGTATTGATTGGGTTCTGGGCCCTGGCGGCCAGGACGAGCCTCCTGGTTGGCAAGCTGGCGCATAGCATCTGCCAGCATGCGCTGCCCTTCGACCACGGTCTGCATCAACTCAGCCGGGGTAGGTGGTGGCGGAGGGGGTGGCTGTTTCTCATCCTCATTGCCACGACCTCGACGAAGATTGTACGACATCTGCAAAATGCATAGTCAATGAGCACTGATGATGTGGGAAGTTTGTAGATGAATTATTGTCAATATGTCAAACTGACTTCATGAAATAGACTTCTCAAAATAATCATGGCACAATAATTCATCACAACCGCACAATCCATTCAAGCGGATCAATTGGCGCAATCATGCGAGGGAATCCAACAAGATGTACTTTGATAAAGGCTCACTCATAAGGAGCATAGCAGTTACTGAACCGTTTACGTTAAAATCTACGTGATTTTTGATCTTTCGCCCGGTACTTGGATTCGATTTCAAAGTTTTTAGTTGACTGAAAAAGGCTACTTCAAACTGACCACAAAGAGATTTCTCAACGGTAGAGTTCCATGGTGGATCATGACTAGCCACCTTGATACCAGCGCGTGCCAAGCAGCACAGCCTTATGTCGCGCGCCATAGGAGGCCCTCGGTTTCATCGCGGCACCGAAGGGTGCTAATCGTGACACCATCATCGAACGCCACACAACAAGACATCCAATTGCGATCGAATTTACCAGGTTCCAACTAAACATCCCGGAAACATAGGGTTCGACCTTACATCCCAAAAGTCAAGTTATTACAAAGCCTCTCTCTAACACAGGGAGGGCACAAAAGACGATCCTAACATTGTAGCTACGCGATGACTACACTAAGCATCGCCCTCAGAGTCGGTGTCAAGGATCTCCCCGCCATCCTCGTCGCTAACAGGCTCTAACTCCTCGTCTTCTTCTTCTTCTGGCTCTTCTCCTGGTGCTTCTTCTGGTGCGGCATCTTGGGGCCCATTGACCTCCACTTCATCATCATTTTTAGCCATAAAGATTCCCGAACCCATGTCCTCATCTGCGTTGTTGTTTCGAGGTAGCAGAGGATTTAGCTAGTTGTTCAGGCGATGCACTTCTTCATGAAGATTGTCATTGTATTCTTCAGTATTCTCCAACTGTTGCTCAAGCTCAAACTGACGAGCTCTCAGAACGTTCTCCTCGTGCCAGGCTTCATCCCTCTGGTTCATGACACGGACCAACATGCGTTGACAGTTGTGGTTTGCTACTGTCAATCTCTAGACTGCAAGGGTTTCTTGGTCACGATCACGAATCACTTGCTCCAGTTGCTGACGCGCTGCATTCCTGGCAGTAGTCACTTCAGCCAACTCTGCCCTCAGCCTTTCCACCTCAGTAGGCTCGGGGCGGGGCTCACATGGAGCGAGCTGGTGACGCGGTGCCCTGCCCCTAGTGGACTTACGAGCGGTCCTCTTGGTACGTTCCATCTGTAGCAATAAGATAAGATACGACTTAAAGTGAGGATCATTTAGGGGATACGAAATTTAATTTAGTCGGGAGTACTGAAATTTTTAAGGAGGGAGTAAATGATATGTATGATATAATTAACATGATGCATGCACGTTCCGTACGCCCTCTCCTTAGTAGAATCCTAAAGTTCTAACGCTAGGCGGTGGCATACATACGTTCTCTCATATAAGTGAAACTATCGGTCTACTCGTTACGCTGTTAGTGTGCCTGCAGAAAACCTCATTTCAGCCCAACAGTTTCCCAATATAAGCACTCAAGAAAGCAGTCATTTAAATACTTTCCATATACACATCCCCTGATGTATATACTTCAGTATCAAAGCTACCCGATATAAAGGTTCCCATAATTAAGTGCTTACATAATTACACGGTTTAAACATGTAAGTATGCAAATCACCAAAACTACTCTCCCCTAGATCGCCGGTTGGACGATCATGCTCTCACAACTCACACTTACTAGAGCGTCGAGGCAATTGATCCATACATTACCACCCAAGTGGATGGCATCCATACAATATCACGCCGTATGGACGACGAAACAAAAACAAACAAGGCCCCCAAGTTAGTCTTTATAATAAGCCACCTAAGAGTCCTTATTTGGGCTAAGGAATGTGATCACTAGCATACCTAAAAATGATTTTTAGTGTTTTAACCCTTTTTCATAATCAAATACTTTTGTTTTTAAATACTCGTACGATGTGTTTAATGTTGAATTATGCTCCGGTACCAGCTGTAACAGAACCGACCAAATTATAAGAGCACAAGTACAAAAACAAGCACCGAAGCGCTCAAATTTTTGAACTTGAGCCCATATAATCCTGGTAGTCAATCGAAACCACGAAGGATTTCCAACCAACTTGCTTACAACCAGGATCGCATCATTCAACATACAACATCATACGTCACATTTCACAAGTAGTTTTGAAATAAGTTTACACACACGGAGTCGCAATTATTACAAACCAAGTTTATAAAAGTAGCGGAAGCAAACGCACACCAGTTGTTTAACTACTGCCAGTCTTGTTGATCAACAACCCGCAAAAGCATCAGGAAAGTACATAAAAGATGATCACGCCCAAGCGATCTAGTCTTCGTCACCCGCAGGGTGGAGACAAGTTTTGCAGAAGCCTTGATAGAGCATATCATCTGCAACAGGAGGGAATAAACCCTGAGTACTGGAATGTAGTCAGCTAGACTTACCCGTCAAAAACCAGAAATAAGATGACACCAAGGATTATGCAAGGCTTTCATAAGAGGCTAGCTGACACCACATTTTTGCATAAAGGCATAAGTAATTGAGATTCTTGTAACCTGTACTAGCAGTTATTTTTAGCATTTACCTGTCATCTATCTTAGCACCTGTACTAAACATGCACTTGATTATAATCAAACAATTATCATCATTATATCCAGAGCAGGTATGAATTATGGCAACATTGTATCATTCCCTTAACCACCGGTTCATTTAATGAGATCTACGTTGCCGCTGCTCAAGTCAAGTGCTCACTAACCGGGAGCGACGGCGATTCGAATCGAATTCCTATCCAGCTGGAGGGGTATTTCTAACACTCACCGAGTCACGCCTAGCGAGGGCTGCTCAGGTCATCTTTTGTACAGTTCAGGAATCGCGGGTCCGAATAATGTCGCGTCCCCAAGGGCGACACTCTGCCAGGTGATAGGGACTCTAACCCCCCTTGGTCTCACGCCAATGTTCCCAAGCACATCCTTTCTCTCCTCCAAGATGCAACCTACCATTCGATTCCCGGCCTGAACCATACTACTCGACTTCGCGGTCGGAACGACTTATCCGGCCAACTAAGTGTTAGACTGCGTTCAACATGACTCAAGGACGTACAGCGAAGCGGTCCTTAAATGACTCAGATGGACATAGCTCCACACCCAAGACGTGAAGTGTCTTGCGGCTGTACTATCGAACTCCTGCCCGGTCTCAATTTTATTTTTAGGCATGGTTCCATCCACGATAGCCATAAAGCCACTCGTGACTCCTTCCTACATCTCGCGGATGACCGGAAATCACCGACTTCTACCGAACTAAGCAGGGCTAAGCATTGACACGTGCCTAAACCTAATATAGGATTAAGTACGATATCTGGACAAGGACAGGTATAATGCAACAATTGTTTTCATACAACTCCTACAACTTAATGCAGTAAACAATTAAAAGTACTCAAGATTAATTTATAAAACAGTAGGTTCAGCATGCACCGGAGCTTGCCTTTTAGAAAGGTCGAGGGCCGGTGGTCAGGGCACTCGGGCAAGTCTTCAGCGGCGTCTCCTTCGCCGACTGGTTCCGCTGGCTCCTCTTGCTGGTCCTGGATTTCCTCCGGAATCACTGGCTCGAACTCGAGGAGTGTTATCCCCTCCGGAACACCTATTGCATGAGTGCACAATAAATATCATGGATGCATAATGGGTGCAACATGCTCGGAATGAAATGCATTTCAGCAGTAAGAGTACTCTATTCCAGTCACTTCACCATTACGTGCAAATCTCTTCTCCGGTGGAGAAGTACTTACCTAATCTACTCAACCTAAGGTATAGCTGTTCATCTTCGGTTAAGGCCCTAACACCTAACAAACACAAGAGTGACATTATTTAGGTTACCACATCCAACACCAAAATACAGCAGTAAGATATTCTGGACAGCAGCTCAAGGATTCTAACCTAACTGGAGATTCCCAACTCCAAAAGATATGATCTAAGACAAACTGAAAAGCTTAAGAAATGCACCACAAAATATTTTCAGAACACAACACTTAATTCCAAAGTTTACCTAGTCGAAATTACAAGGTTCCAGAATCTGTCCTGCCCAAACAGAGAGCAGTCAATTCTGGACTGTCACTTAAAACAGCAATAACTCCTAAACTACTAAGCCAAATGCTCCCAAATTGTGACACAAGCTAATTTATCAAGTTTACTCCAACTTTGGTATTTACAAGTTTTCCAGCAACCACTTTTATTAAGGGTCAAACCCAAAGATACTACCAGCTGTCCAGAAAACCTAGAATTGCAAAGATTAAATAATTATTTATGTGGCAAACATTCTCTAAGACCAAACAAATACTACTAAAAGTTCACAAAGGTCACAAAAACACCAGAAAGTAAGGTGTGCCCACCTAGAATATTTTTTTAAACTCATTTCTTAATTTACTTAAGTAATTAAGTGGAATTTCAAACATATATGTAAACTGCTCCTAAAATTCTACAAAAATTACAGGAGACTCTCTGACCCAAAAAGAGGCTACTGCAAAAATTTGAACTAAATTTATTCATAGTAACTTCCTACACAAAATTCCCAAGCCAAAAAGACTGATTTTTGTATAAATAACAAGGCATAGTAAAAAGTGTCAAACAACATATTTCCTAATTTTCTTGGACACTCTAGGGTACCAAGACATTCTCCAAAAATTTATATGAACATTGCACATGTAGAAAAATTACAAAAATTCATTTAAGTATTTCCTAAAATAACAAGATAGCATTATAACTTGAAAAATACTTAAGTACTACTGCCCAAATTTTTACCAGAGCTAGAGCAAGTATAAATTAGCCTACCCACCAAATTTCAAAATTTGTGGAACAGTGAAACTCAAGATATGATTTAAACAAGTTTGCATGTGATTTAAAACACATTTCAAAGACCTATTTAAATATCCCGGAAACTAAACATCACATAACCAAATCATATTTTTATAAAATACTACACCTCATGTAGATCCTAACAAAATATATCTCATGATTTTTGAGCAAGTAAAACCCTAGATCTACATTTTCCAAAACTTAACCAAAACTGTGATAGAATAAATAAAAATCAAACAAATCTTATTCGCTACTGGGTCGGCCCGGGAAAGACGCGGTGAAAGGTCTTGATGGCTAGAGGGGAGGTGAATAGCCTATTAAAATTTTCTACAAAGATAAGCTAAACAAGTTTATCAATAAAACAAATAGCGAGATGCGAGTTTTGCTTAGCCTACGGGGTGTTTGCAAGCCACCTAACCAATTCACAATTCTAGTAATTGCACTCAACCGCACAAGTCAAACCGAGAAGGAAACTACAACTAGCAAGCTACACAAAGAAGCTACTCTAGCAAAGCTAACTCGCTAGCAAAGATAACTAAGAAATTAATACATGAGAGAGTTAGGAGGGTATCACCGAGGGGCGAAGAATTGAGCCAACCAATTAATATAATCAAGAGATGAATACCAAGATAACCGAACACCGGGATCAATCAATCACAATATGAAAGTGATGACACAAAGATTTATCCCGAGGTTCACGTGCTTGCCGGCACGCTAATCCCCGTTGTGTCCCTCTTCACCACGTGGTTCGGTGGCTAATCGGTCACACACCGAGCCTCTCAAAAGGCGCCACAAGAACCTACCAAATGGCAAAAGGTTACAATGACACGAGCAATATACTAATGTTGCCTTTGGCGCTTCGCCGAGGTAGGCACAAACCTCTCACAATCACCGGAGGTGGCCAAGAACAATCACCAACTCTTGCCAACGCCTCCAAGCTGCTCCAAGCCGTCTAGGTGGCGGCAACCACCAAGAGAAACAAGAATCCCGTAGCAAATCAACCACCAAGTGCCAACTAGATGCAATCTCACAATGCAAATGCACTTGGATCACTCAATCTCACTTCGAATATGCAAAGAAGCAAGAGAGATGAGTGGGAGGGGAGTTGCTTAGCTCAAAGTGCTCACAAGTATGTCAAATGTTCGAGAGATGGAGCCTTGAGCCGGCCAACGAGTATTTATAGACGTACCCCTTCGAATATAGCCGTTAGAAACTTAAACAGCCGAAATCGGGCTGACCGGACGCGCTGGTCCAACTGACCGGACGCGCCGATCGCCCAACGGCTAACTCGTGAAGTACTGACCGGACACGCTGGTCCAAACGACCGGACGCGCTGGTCGCCCAATGGCTAACTGCGAAGCAACGACCGGACGCGCTGGTCCAACTGACCGGACGCGCCGGGAACGACCGGACGCGCTGGTCCCGTGAAGGACCGGACGCGTTGGTCGCCTGAGCAGCGCTCAACGAAATAGTGACCGGACGCGCTGAAGAAAATGACCGGACGCGACAAAGACAGCGTCCGGTTAGAGTCCAGTAAGCTCCCTGAACGACCGGACGCGTCCGATCATCAGTGACCGGACGCGCCTCGCGTCCTAACATCGAACTGAAAAAATGCGCAGACACTGAACACTGACCGGACGCGTCCGGTCATGCAAGGACCGCGTCCGGTTCAGCGTCCGGTCACCTCTGTGACCTCCGTTCGCCTCCGTTTCTTTTCCGGACTTCCGGCGTAGTGAAAAATAATCGTTTCAACTTCTCGAAAACGCCTGAATCCTGCCTCACAAGCTCGGCGGGAGGGAGAGAGGATCCCAAACCCTCTCTACCGCTCAAACTCCATCGCCGTCGCAAACGTGCTAACATCACCAAGTGATCTCGTCATGTGTGAGTGTGTTAGCATTTTCACAATCATTTTTCGAGGCGATATTAGTTCTATCCAAATGCATATGATCATGAAATGCACATCTAGAGGCACTTAGGAGTTCAATAGCCGCGTCATTCCCCTCTTTATAGTATGGCTATCTATCCTATAATGTAACCACACCCACTAGGTGTCTTGGTTACTAAAACACAACCCTTAAGCATATACCTTTACCTTGATCACGTAGGGTTGCGTCCAAATCCAAGTGTGGCCATCATGATCACCATGTCCATCTTGCCACCAACCTTGGAATGTACTAATCCTCATATGCTACATACAACTTAGGCATAGGATTAGTACTTAGGCATTGTCACTAATTACCAACACCAAACATAGGACTTTCAATCTCCCCCTTGTTGGTAATTGGTGACAAACCTTTCACAAAGATATTATGATAAAATTTTGATTGAACCCATGTCACATTGTCCAAGTATATAACCATGTGTAAGAATTATGGACATGTGATCATGAATTCAAATTGATAGCAATGGCTCCCCCTACATGTATGCTATATGTTTGGATTTTGGAAGCATACATGTTAGATAGGAAAGATTAGGAGCATTGTCTATCAATAGGTGCTAGGTGTTTTAGATTATAGACCTTTGAAGCGTGATACCATCGGAGTAGCGATAAACACCATCTTAGCACCTTGTGTAGTTAGATTCCACTTGTAAAAGCACAAACATAACTAGAAACCTCGTGAGATCAACATTTATAAGCAAGGTTCTAGTACCACTTTGAAAAACATGAAGCAACAAAAATCTAACTACTTCCTATTCATGCTAGTACCACAATGCATCATTCAAATTATACTAGCAAGTCACCACACAAGCAATGTATCGGAGAAAACGAAATGCATAACTATGCATCATACATATGAAGTGCACATAGAAATGCAACATTCATGTTTAAGAGCTTGCTCCCCCTACTTGTGTGCTTCTTTTATCAATTCTCCCCCTTTAGGATTTAACTTTGTGAACAACATTTTCTCCCCCATAACATTTTTGAGTTCTATCTTTGTGAACAACATTTTCTCCCCCTTTGGCACCAATTGACCACAAGGAGCAAACTTTAGATAGATTATCATGTTAAAATATGGGGGGAGGATCAAGTTTATGATTCAACCTAGATTGCTTGCATAAATAAAATACTTCGGTTTGATCCAAAGGCAAGCTTCTTCACACCTCACTAGAAGGGTTATCATGCACCATGTTGAAGCAAATATTTAGACAAGTTTTCTAGATTAAAACACTTAGGATCACAAGCTACTTAAACAAGTTATATGCTACCACTAGATCATACAAGTCATGGAAACAATAGTGGCACCATATAAACTTCAAATTCATTTAATTTTCATGAATGATCCTAGAACATAAGAAATCATGACTAGATGCACTAAACATGTCCTTAGTATAGAATGTATGATATGTCAACCAATTGTACCTTGGGGCTCAAAGGAGAGGCATGTCATATCATGGGAGTGCATCAACTCATGTTGGAGAAATCAAGTATGTTCAACTCATTCTTTAGCTTGTGAAATCTCTTCTCATCAAGTGGCTTGGTGAATAGATCGGCTAATTGATCTTCGGTGCCAACATTCTTAATAGCAATGTCACCCTTTTGTTGATGATTTCTAATGAAATGATGACGAACATCAATATGCTTTGTTCTTTGATGTTGAACCGGATTGTTGGTTAGCTTCACGGCACTTTCATTGTCACATAGCAATGGCACATTCTTGAAATTGATTCCAAAATCTTTCAATGTTGCCTTCATCCATAAGATTTGTGCACAACAACTACCTGCAGCGATGTATTCGGCTTCAGTGGTAGATAATGCAATACTATTTTGCTTCTTGGATGACCATGAGACAAGTGATCTTCCCAACAATTGACATGTCCCGGAAGTGCTCTTTCTCTCCACTTTGTCACCGGCATAGTCGGAATCCGAATATCCAACTAGCTCAAAACTTGCACCTTTGGGATACCACAATCCAACATCTTGTGTATGCTTTAAGTACCTCAATATTCTCTTTGTTGCCTCCAAATGACTTTCTCTTGGTGAGGCTTGAAATCTTGCACACATACATACACTAAACATCACATCGGGCCTTGATGCCGTCACATAGAGTAGGCTACCAATCATTGATCTATATAGGTTTTGATCCACCATGTTGCCACTCTTGTCACTATCCAAACTTCCACTAGTGCCCATTGGAGTTGTAATACTCTTTGCATCTTCCATGCCAAACTTCTTGAGCATATCTTTGATGTACTTAGTTTGGCTCACAAATGTACCTTCTTTCATTTGTTTGATTTGAAGTCCAAGAAAGAAACTAAGTTCACCAATCATTGACATTTCAAATTCCTTTGCCATCATTTTCCCAAACTCATCACAATAATCTTGATTGGTTGAACCGAATACGATATCATCAACATATATTTGCAACACAAACAAGTCTTTCTCAATCTTCTTGGTGAATAGTGTTGTATCAACTTTGCCCATGACAAATCCTTTGGATAGCAAGAAGTCCCTCAATCTTTCATACCATGCTCTAGGTGCTTGTTTTAATCCATACAAAGCCTTCCTTAACTTGTATACATGATTGGGTTTCTTGTCATCTTCAAAACCGGGAGGTTGCTTCACATACACCTCCTCTTGAATGTACCCATTGAGAAATGCACTCTTTACATCCATTTGATATAGCTTGATATTGTGAGCACAAGCATAGGCAAGTAAGATCCTAATTGCTTCCAATCTTGCAACTGGGGCATAAGTTTCACTAAAGTCAAGACCCTCTATTTGTGTGTAACCTTGAGCCACTAGTCTTGCTTTGTTCCTTACTACTATCCCATCTTGATCTTGTTTGTTGCGAAAGACCCATCTTGTTCCAATGACATTGTGATCCTTAGGACTTTCAACTAGTTCCCATACTTCATTTCTCTTAAAGTTGTTGAGCTCTTCATGCATTGCATTTACCCAATCCGGATCTCTCAATGCTCTATCAATGTCCTTGGGTTCTTCCATTGACACAAAAGAAGAGTGACCACAAAATGATGCCAATCTTGATCTAGTTTGAACTCCTCTTTGTATGTCACCAATGATGGAATCCAATGGATGGTCTCTTGCAATGTTAGTTGGTTGAAGCACTTGGACTTGATTGCTTGGATGTTGATGTTGATCATGAATTGGAGATGATGAACTAGCCACTTGTTGATCTTGTTGCACTTGAGATGATGTACTAGCTTGATTTTGCATTAGAGAACCACTAGCTTGTGTAATTGGACTTTGGAGCACTTGATCTTTGTCATCCACATCAATCACTTGCTTTGGCCTAATATCACCAATATCCATTTCTTTCATAGCATTGGTCAATTGAGTTCCTTTCACATCATCTAAGTTATCTTCTTCATCTTGAGAGCCATTTGTTTCATCAAATTCAACATCATACACTTCTTCAAGTTGACCATTAGCCAAATTCCAAACTCTATAAGCTTTGCTAGTAGTTGAGTAACCAAGTAGGAAGCCTTCATCACATTTCTTCTCAAACTTGCTCAATCTAGTGCCTTTCTTCAAGATATAGCATTTACAACCAAATACCCGAAAGTATGCAATGTTGGGCTTTCTTCCATTTAAGATCTCATATGGTGTCTTCTCAAGGAACTTGTGGCAATAGAGACGGTTGTTATAAAAGCAAGCCGTGTTGATTGCTTCGGCCCAAAATGAATGACTCACATTATACTCATTCAACATTGATCTTGCCATATCAATTAAGGTTCTATTCTTCCTTTCAACTAGGCCATTTGATTGAGGTGTATACTTGGCCGAGAATTGATGCTTGATTCCAAGCTCCTCACATAGCTCATCAACTCTTGTGTTTCTAAACTCACTTCCATTGTCACTTCTTACTTTCTTGATTGTGGTCTCAAACTCATTTTGCACTCTCTTGATGAACTTCTTGAATATGTCAAATACATCACTCTTGTCCACAAGAAAGAATACCCATGTGTATCTAGTGAAATCATCCACAATCACAAAACCATACTTGTTGCCACCAATGCTTGTGTATGTAGTTGGCCCAAATAGATCCATGTGCAACAACTCAAATGCCTTGGAAGTACTCATAATGCTCTTCAATGGATGAGTGTTGCCTACTTGCTTTCCGGCTTGACATGCACTACATAGCTTATCCTTCTCAAATGTGACATCCTTCAAGCCTCTAACTAAGTCATGCTTCACTAACTTGTTCAATTGCTTCATGCCAACATGACCTAGTCTTCTATGCCATAACCAACCCATACTTGATTTGGTGAGCAAGCATGTTGAAAGTTGAGTGTCACTAGCATTGAAATCAACCAAGTATAGATTCTCATATCTAAAACCTTTGAAGATCAAATTTGAGCCATCAACACAAACTATCTCCACATCATCAACACCAAATATGCACTTAAAACCGAGATCACACAATTGAGCAACCGAGAGAAGATTGAAGTTCAACTTTTCAACTAAGAGCACATTGGAAATGCTATGATCATTAGAGATTGCAATCCTTCCAAGAGCCTTTACATCACCCTTGCTATTGTCACCAAATGTGATACTATCAATGCCACTATCATTTGATTTGAGAGAGTTGAACATTCTTGAATCACCGGTCATATGTTGAGAGCACCCACTATCAAGCACCCAATGCCTTCCTCCGGCCTTGTAATTTACCTACAAAACAATTTAATGTCTTTTAGGTACCCATACTTGCTTGGGTCCTTGGAGGTTAGTCACTAAGCTCTTTGGTACCCAAATGGCCTTCTTTTTTGGGCCCATAATTGGTGTACCAACAAACCTAGCATGCACACCTTTCTCACCCTTGGTAAGCACATAACAAGAATCAAAAGGAATATAAGGTACATTAGCATTTTTCTTGTTCTTGTTCATTTTATTGCAATTAATCTCTAGATGTCCAACTTGCTTGCATCTATTGCAATAATGACCATTGCCCTTCACAAAGCGAGACTTTGGAGTAGCAAAGGCCGCCTTGCCCTTCTTGGGAGTATAGCCCAATCCCTCTTTGTTAAGAGAGAACCTTTGGCTACCCAAGCATTTTAGCAAGCGGGCATCCCCACCATAGGCGTTGCCTAATGCGCGGGTGAGATCATCCACCTCTCTCTTGAGAGTCTCAACCACAAGTGATGAATCACTAGTAGTAGAGGTAGAGTTGGTTGTGGTGGATGATGATGAGCTACATGAAGCATTAGTAGGACTAACAAATAAAGAATCATCAATAATATCACATGTTAGTCCAATATCACAAGTGACAATCACTTGCTCCTCCTTAGCTTCCTTCATGAACTTCTCCAACTTAATGTCCTTTTCCTTGATGAGCTCAAGTAGAGTGGAGTGAGCTTCCTTAAGCCTAGTGTGAGCAATTTCAAGATCATCGTGGTCTTCCTTTAGACACTCACGAGAAGCCTCTAGCTCATCAAAGGATTTCCTAAGAGCTTTGAGCTCTTGTTCAATTCCTTTGCACTCCTTACTCTTTTTGAGAGCAACAAGCTCCTCCATCAAGGCATCATTTTCATTGTTCTTGGCAATGAGCTCTTGTTCCAAGATTTTGTATTTCTTGGTTGTCCTCTTGTAGCCCTTGCTCATTTGATCTATTATGCCTAATAGATCATCCTTGGAGTAGTCCTCATCCTCCTCATCATCACTCCTACAATCATCACTAGCACAAGAATCATCATCACTATCATCATGTTTTACCTTGGTAGGCTTGGCCATAAGGCATGTTGATGTAGTGTCGAAGATGGATGGCTTGTTGGAGAGGGCGATGTTTGCAGTGGCTTGTCGAGTGATCCTCTCATCATCACTAGAGCTTCCATCATCATCACTATCGGAGTTGTCACTATCCCAAGTGACTATATAACCACCACCCTTCTTCTTCTTGTTGAAAGTGAAGCTCTTCTTTGCTTTCTTCTCATTCTCTTTCTTATCCTTCTTGTTCTTCTTGAGCTTCAAGTCCCCATTATGAAATCTCTTATCTTCATAGGGGCAATCCGCCACTATGTGATCGGGGCTATTGCAATTGTAGCAAAGGGTCTTTGCCTTTATAGTGTCTCTCCTCTTCCTTGTCCCATATCCTTTCTTCTTCATGAACCTTCCCATCTTATGCACAAGGAGGGCCATGGTCTCATCATCGAATGGATCATCATCATCACTCTCCACCTTGCTCTTGCCCTTAGAGGATGAAGCCTTGAATGCAATGGGCTTCTCTTGCTTGACCTTGGTCTCCTTCTTCTCTTCTACCTCATCTTCATCATCATTGTATTGGGCATCGGTCATTATATCTCCAAGAACATTGGTTGGTTTGACCTTGTCCAATCCCTCTCTAAAGATCATTCTTCTCAAGGTGGCAAACTTCTTGGGTAAGCACATCAAGAACTTGTGTGAGAAGTCCTTGTCCTCAACCTTCTCCCCAAGCCCCTTGATATCATTGACAATGACTTGGAGCCTATAGAACATCTCCGGGATGGATTCATCATCCTTCATCTTGAATGTGGAGAACTTGTCCTTGAGCATATATAGTTTGGCACTTTTTACCATTGAAGTGCCTTCATATGTTTCTTCAAGCCTTATCCAAAGCTCATTTGCCTTTTCAAGATCTTTGATTTGCTCAAATACTTTATCATCAATGGCACGATAGATTGTGTCAAGTGCCGCCGTATTGCATTGTTTGTTGATGCGGTCATTGGGAGTAAGGTTTTCCTCATCAAGAATGATGTATCCTTCTTTGGTCACATCCCAAACCTTCTCATGTATATTGCTTAGATATTGCTTCATCTTCCTTTTCCAATGATCAAAGGAAGAGACGCCATCAAAGAATGGAGGCTTGCCATTAACATGATTGAACATAACTTGAGCCATCTTACACCGAGGTTGTTAAGCCTTACAAACGGTGACCACGGCTCTGATACCACTTGAAAGGTCTTGATGGCTAGAGGGGGGTGAATAGCCTATTAAAATTTTCTACAAAGATAAGCTAAACAAGTTTATCAATAAAACAAATAGCGAGATGCGAGTTTTGCTTAGCCTACGGGGTGTTTGTAAGCCACCTAACCAATTCACAATTCTAGTAATTGCACTCAACCGCACAAGTCAAACCGAGAAGGAAACTACAACTAGCAAGCTACACAAAGAAGCTACTCTAGCAAAGCTAACTCGCTAGCAAAGATAACTAAGAAATTAATACATGAGAGAGTTAGGAGGGTATCACCGAGGGGCGAAGAATTGAGCCAACCAATCAATATAATCAAGAGATGAATACCAAGATAACCGAACACCGGGATCAATCAATCACAATATGAAAGTGATGACACGAAGATTTATCCCGAGGTTCACGTGCTTGCCGGCACGCTAATCCTCGTTGTGTCCCTCTTCACCACGTGGTTCGATGGCTAATCGGTCACACACCGAGCCTCTCAAAAGGCGCCACAAGAACCTACCAAATGGCAAAAGGTTGCAATGACACGAGCAATATACTAATGTTGCCTTTGGCGCTTCGCCGAGGTAGGCACAAACCTCTCACAATCACCGGAGGTGGCCAAGAACAATCACCAACTCTTGCCAACGCCTCCAAGCTGCTCCAAGCCGTCTAGGTGGCGGCAACCACCAAGAGAAACAAGAATCCCGCAGCAAATCAACCACCAAGTGCCAACTAGATGCAATCTCACAATGCAAATGCACTTGGATCACTCAATCTCACTTCGAATATACAAAGAAGCAAGAGAGATGAGTGGGAGGGGAGTTGCTTAGCTCAAAGTGCTCACAAGTATGTCAAATGTTCGAGAGATGGAGCCTTGAGCCGGCCAACGAGTATTTATAGATGTACCCCTTCGAATATAGCCGTTAGAAACTTAAACAGCCGAAATCGGGCTGACCGGACGCGCTGGTCCAACTGACCGGACGCGCCGGTCGCCCAACGGCTAACTCGTGAAGTACTGACCGGACGCGCTGGTCCAAACGACCGGACGCGCTGGTCGCCCAACGGCTAACTGCGAAGCAACGACCGGACGCGCTGGTCCAACTGACCGGACGCGCCGGGAACGACCGGACGCGCTGGTCCCGTGAAGGACCGGACGCGCTGGTCGCCTGAGCAGCGCTCAACGAAATAGTGACCGGACGCGCTGAAGAAAATGACCGGACGCGACAAAGACAGCGTCCGGTTAGAGTCCAGTAAGCTCCCTGAACGACCGGACGCGTCCGATCATCAGTGACCGGACGCGCCTCGCGTCCGAACATCGAACTGAAAAAATGCGCAGACACTGAACACTGACCGAACGCGTCCGGTCATGCAAGGACCGCGTCCGGTTCAGCGTCCGGTCACCTCTGTGACCTCCGTTCGCCTCCGTTTCTTTTCCGGACTTCCGACGTAGTGGAAAATAATCGTTTCAACTTCTCGAAAACACCTGAATCCCGCCTCACAAGCTCGGTGGGAGGGAGAGAGGATCCCAAACCCTCTCTACCGCTCAAACTCCATCACCGTCGCAAACGTGCTAACATCACCAAGTGATCTCGTCATGTGTGAGTGTGTTAGCATTTTCACAATCATTTTTCGAGGCGATATTAGTTCTATCCAAATGCATATGATCATGAAATGCACATCTAGAGGCACTTAGGAGTTCAATAGCCGCGTCATTCCCCTCTTTATAGTACGGCTATCTATCCTATAATGTAACCACACCCACTAGGTGTCTTGGTTACTAAAACACAACCCTTAAGCATATACCTTTGCCTTGATCACGTAGGGTTGCGTCCAAATCCAAGTGTGGCCATTATGATCACCATGTCCATCTTGCCACCAACCTTGGAATGTACTAATCCTCATATGCTACATACAACTTAGGCATAGGATTAGTACTTAGGCATTGTCACTAATTACCAACACCAAACATAGGACTTTCACGCGGCCCAAAACTCGCGGCATGGCCCGCTCCCGCGCGCAGCCTGCTACGGCTCCCGCCCGCGTGCGCGTGCGACTGACCAGGTGGCCCCACCGGTCAGAGAGAGAGGCGGAGGGGAGAAGCTGCGGTCGCCGGAGCTCGCCGTCGGTGAGCCGACCGGTGAAGCCGAGCGGACGAGCATGATCACGTCATCGAGCTAAGCCGATTGATGGCAAGAACAGGACGGCAGAGCCACGGTAAGGTGCTTGCCGTCGGGCATGGCGGACCACCAGCACGGTGGTGGCGAAATCTCGCCGCCGGTGAGCCTGACATCCCAACCCTAACCCTCGATGAGCATCCCCCTTCTACCTCGACCCTAACACACCTACAAGTGGGTGACAGAGACGCCCCGAGACCCCTGGCCATGGAGAGCCATCGCGCGGAGGAACTCCGGTGAGGTACCACGGCGGTGGAAAATTAAAATGCAACCCTACCGAGGTGCGATTGGCTACGTGGAGTGGACGGTGAGGTAGCGGGCTTCAAGGCGGAGCTGTGGACGCGTTTTTGTGGGCGGTAGTGCGGTGGAGAGCGCGCACGAGCTCGCCGGAGTGGAGGCGGGAGCTGCGCTCGGTTGTTCCGCCCGGTGGAGGGGAGAACGGAAGGGAGAGGGAGGCGTGGCGCGAGGGAGGCAGAGACCGTCGTCGTGGCGGCCTTGAAGGCTTGGTGACCTGACGGGTGGGACCGCGGCCGGCGTACGGCTGCCACCACACGGCCACGCGTCGGCGTTGCCCTGTCGTCGGTCGGCCACCGACTGAAGAACGCTTGACTGAATCGACGAGGCCGAAACGGTGACTGACAGAGCAACTTTGTCGATGATTATCTCCTAAACCAGCTCGAGTTAGTCGAAGATGATTACACCAATCTTGTAGAGCTACATGAGGGCTACAAGTTTGTCAATTGGAGTTTGGACTGGTTCGGCCTGGATTTGAAACCACATAGCTCCAAAGTGGTGTACTTGGAAACTGAAACGTGTTTTCAGTCAGTGAACCCGACTGAAACCCTATTTTCAAGACACCACATCTCCTAAACCATTTAGAACTAGGTGATGGTGGTATTGACAATGTTGTAGAGCTATGTGCGGACAACAACTTTGTCAATTGGCTCAAAGACTGGTTCGGCCTAGTTTGTGAGTTACAAGTTGCCAAAGTGAGGTACAGTGAAACGGTTTTCAGCTTCACACTTAGCCAAAATTGCTAAGTCCCAAAACAGCCTCTAATACTGACTTGTGGGCCATTTTTGAGCATGTTCTGATCATTTTCATGAGATGGCCATATTAGAACTTTTGTTCCTTATGAAATTCTCTACAACTTTGCTTAAGGGTGCTCCTCCATGCAAGATTTCTAAGCTGGACTTTTTAATTGGTCAAACGAGATCAATCTAGGGGTCCAACTTAGTCAACAACATTTGGAAGGGCAATTTGGTAATTTTGGTCAACATGAACATTGCTCTACTACTTACCCTAAATGTAATTAAGGTGTTATAAGGCCTAATTAGCCACTCTACACATTGGTTGCACAAAATTCCTAGTATCACATACTTTGGAACAAGTAATTCAATACTTTCTCCCAAATGTTGCAAGCTCATGTTGCACATGTTGCATGAGTGGGTTGCATAACACTTGCTAATTATGTTACACTAAAGTGGTTGACATGTCTCACAAAGGAAATTGCACATAAGGTACTTGTGTGTTGCACACTACTCACTTCTTACTTCACATGAAATATAAACATATGTGGCAATGTTTCCAAAGCATGTTTCACATATTAAAAGCTTATGCTTGAAATGGATGATGCTTGCTTATGCTTATGCAAATGCAATGCAATTAAGGAGCTAAACACCTGAGGTGTTACACTAACAATCTTCAATTGTGAGCTCAATCACCTCCACTGCTCCAAGCCGTCTACCGTGTTGGAAAACATGGAAGAGTAACAAGAAATCCGCAGCAACTCGAAGATCAAGTGCCTCTAGAATGCAACTCTCAAGCAATGCACTTGAATCTCCCTCAATCTCACTCAAGATGTGCAACTAAGCAAAGAGATGAGTGGAGGGGTTGTTCTCTAGCTCAAAGGATGTCTCTAGGTCTCAAAATGTGCAAGAGTTACACCTCAAACCTCGGACATCTTCTATTTATAGTGAAGGGGTACGCAGCTAGCCGTTACCGGATGACGCAGTGAAAAACGTACTGACCGGACGCGTCCGGTCACTATAGGACAAGCGTGAACAGTGCGCGTCAGAAGTTACCGTTGTCGTGACCGGACGCGCTCTAGCATTTGACCAGATGCACTGCACCTGGCGTCCGGTCGGAGTCCAGTAAGCTCCCACCGTGACCGGACGCGTCCGATCTCATATGACCGGACGCGCCGCGCGTCCGGTCGGCTCTACGACCATTTCTGCCCCTCTGGGTGCCTGACCGGACGCTCCGGTTCCGTGAGGGACCGGACGCACCGGTTGGAAACCCTAACACTCGCGCGCCTGACAACTGCTGAGAACTGACCGGACGCGTCCGGTCAAACCGCGACCGCGTCTGGTGCAGCGTCCGGTCACCACAGTGACCGCCGTTCGCCTCCGTTTCTTTTCCGACTTCCGGCGCAGTAGAAAATAGGCATTTCACTTCCCCAAAAAGCGCTGGATCCCGCCGAGCTTGCGAGGCGGGAGGGAGAGAGGAACCCAAACCCCTCTCTACCGCTTAAACTCCACCGCCTTCGCAAATGTGATAACACCACCAAGTGTACACCACCATGTGCATGTGTGTTAGCATTTCACAAACATTTTCCAAGGCGTTATGTTAGCTCTCAACTAGATCCTAATGCATATGCTCAAGACATTGATCTAGTGGCACTTGATTTCCGAGCTAACCGTGATTGCCCCTCTTGATAGTCGGCTATGTATCCTAAACCTGGTCAATCACTTCTCTACTCATCTTAGACTGGCAAAAGAAAAACCCTATGGCTATACCTTTGTCTTGCGCTTTTAGATCCTTCTCCTCTACTTGATCATCAAGTCCATCATTTTATGTGCATTCCTTCGTGATCTTGTTCATCATTTCATGCACCAAATCATGTGGTCTTATGGTTATCTCTCCATGCCATTTCCACCTCCATCACATGTTGCTTATGCCTAGCTTAATCACACTTGACAGATGGCATTAGCAACTTGGTGTCATTAATTACCAAAACCAAACTTGGGCTTTCATTCGCTCAAAACGGTTAACCGAAGATTACTATGCGTCCCTGACCCTGGTATTTAAGTCGGCTGAACTCACTAGGATTCACAGTATGTACTAAATTTCTGGTTGCACAGTATTTCATGATGCTACAGGAACTAGTGAACAGTACCCCCGAGCTACAGTATACCAAAACTGGCCTGTCCTGGTTCGGTGAGGAACAGGTTGCTACAGCGCCGAGCTATAGTATTGGCCCGCTACAGTCCCAGAGTCCGGATGTACAGTGACTCTTGTCTACAGCACTGGCCCCACTATCCCCCGAGCTACAGTACAACGGCCTATTCTGCAAATTTGGCCCACTGGGTCCATTTTGGGCTGTTACAATCACCCCTCCTAAGGATTCGACGTCCCCGTCGAATGCCAGACCGGCTTACCCTTTCAGGACACTTAATTCAGGATCCTCCTCTCTTTGCCACGTTTGTGCGTTCCCGTGCCGGCGCATGTGTCATGCCATGCCGTGTCCACGACGGGCCCACACGCATGCACACATCATGCCCGAGCAACTGATCCTCATGTGCCCGTGAAACCGCGAGAGTTGGCTTTGATACCAAATGTAACATCCAGTCCTGGCATACACGACCCAGGCCTACTCTGCCGAGGAGTGGTCCCACCTGCGTAGCAACCCGCTTGAGCTTTCATCCTCGCTTCGCTCAAAACGGTCAATTGAAGGTTACTACGCATCCCTGGCCCTAGTATTTAAGTCAGCTGAACTCACGTAGGATTCACAGTATGGTCCTAAATTTCTGGCTGCACAGTATTTCGTGATGCTACAGAAATCGGTGAACAGTACCCGAGTTGTATACCGAAACTGGCCTGGGCCGATTCGGTAAGCAGTAATGGGCTGCTACAGTGTCTGAGCTACAGTATTGTACCACTAAGTACCCCCGGAGTCCGGATGTACGGTAACTCCTGTCTGCAGTAACTGTCCCCACTACCCTGAGCTACAGTACAATGGTCCATTCCGCGATTTTGGCCCACTGCGCCCATTTTGAGGTTGTTATAGACGGTTGGTGAGTCACCACCATGCCAACAGTGCCGTCACGGCTGTAACTATAGCATCATGCCACGCCATGCCATGATGTGGGGAGCAAGATCACGTCAACCACGAAGACGACCATGCTTGAACGTACGATGACGCCAAGACAAGACAGGATGGATTGCCGGCCAAGTTTACTCGCTTCTCTCTCCCTCGGGCTCTCGACCACTCGGGTCGGGAGAACCCATCTCTCTACTGTAACCTGGCCCACGGACTCTATATAAGGGCGGCCGAGCCTCCCTTCAGGGAGAGAGACCTCCAAGACTTCATTCGGACTCTCTTTCTACCAATTGCTCCTACCCCCTTAGCTGACACACCCCCGTTGTAAGACCTCAGAGCACTTGAAACGAGGAACACGAACTCACTACCTCTCTTTGAGATTAGACGTAGGGCTCCGGCCTGAACTTATATATTTTTTTTTGTGCCTTGACTGCTACCATCGTCTTTCTAAAGTAACACAACACTCATAGATTCACTTGTTCGTTTACGAAACACCGACCCAAGTTAAGATGTCAAATTCCCAACACACACTCGACGTCTCGACGCATATACCACGCATGCTGATGCTACAGAAAGTAGCTGGGGCTGAAAGGGCTCTGGAGAAACAGTAAGCAACGGCTGATTGTAAAAGTTCGCTAGTTTCCAGCTTCTACACCATTCCATATTTCCATACTAGTTATCAGCCCATGATGATCCTTTTCAAGTGCGGCCATCTGATCACACTCATCGATATCCTGTTCGCTAGAACTTATCAGTCCGGTTTATCAGTCATGGTACAGTGTTTTTCTCTCACAATAAAATATCATTAGCCGCTTTATCAGCCGTAGAAATCATCCAACGAACAGGGTGACTTGGAGTCACAGAAATTTCAGTGTCAGTGGCATGCATGGATTGACATGTCCAGTTTAATTCGTGGAAAGAAGCTGTTAGGTAAGGCCAGACCCACAGCAAGTGATTCGTCGCGTCAGAGATGACCCAACAATAAGATCCTGCTGACAATCTCACATAATCTGAGCTCTATACGGATAACGAAACAGCGACATCTCTTCAGTCCTTTACCATGTGAAAAAGCCTTGAGCCAGTTCTTTATATGCCAGCATGCAAATGTTAGTAGAATTTTCAATTTGTCATAAAAAAAGTCATGATCCCTTCACGTACCATCACTTCATCTTTTTTTTCCTTTTCGTTTTCATATGCGTGCCACTTTCATATAATAACAGAGTTGACACCACCAATGTCACGTAATGTCAAAGGCCTAACTAAATTCATCACAGCACCAAAAAAAAAAGGAAAAACTTGCAAGCACAGACTAGTACATACCTACTCCCTCAATTTTGCAGGGAGTTGATTATCCCCTTTTCCGAGCACCTCTAATCTAGTGATTGACCTCTTTGTCGTTGAAACTGTCCTAAGTGCTCCTATATTACTAGTACCAGCTGGTAACAGCCTGAGACCCTGTCGACGCAACACGGTTTTCCTTTGCAAATAGGAGTACTATATCAACGTACAGTCGCCGTACATGTAGCGCACTGCAGGCAATAAATAAAACCGGCCACTAGAAAAACACACGGTTGCCTACTCACCTGATATGATAACTGATATATTTGTATAAGCATGGATCAAGTTGATGAAACCACAGGACATTGACAGGCGCTAGAGATGGACCGGCCGGATGAGGAAGCCAGCGGCCAACCAAGACCACGACCCAGCATAACATTTTTTATTTTATTTTTTTTTGGTGGTGGTGTTGGAGATGGACTACCGGATTTGAACCAGATCCATGGAGCAGGCGCTGAAAATATACCAGGATCTTGCTGGAGCTCCGCGGCCGTGGCCATGGCCGTGGAGCAACCACGAATTGAGAAGAGGAAGAAAACAGTGAAGGAAAAAATTGAGTGTTCTCAGGGCCCAAAACACCCGAACGATGCAGACTCATTTTATAAACTTGAAATTACAAAATGAACCTATTGCTACATTGACAAGAAAAGAGAGAAGGACAAGTCTTTAAATCAAATATAATCAATTTATTAGATCCCTCCTACACCCGAAATTTATGAGCGTGTTAAAAGATTAAGATGTGTTAGATGAGCTTCTAACCCAGATTAAAGGTGTTGTAATAACCGGGGATAATATTCCTTCACCAAACACCAATTTATATCTAAAAATTACACCAAAATATTCACCATAAATCTAAAAGTTAAGTATACATCAAATATAAAAGTCAAGTATAATAAATCTAATAAAAAAGGCAACTATAAAAATTCACCGTAGATTTAGGATGACGAGAGAAAAGACTTTCATTTGAATCTTATTAGTCTTATTCCCTTCTATGCATGCCATTTAGATATATAGAAAGAAGAAAGGGGAAATGAAGGAAAGAAAAAATTCTGACGTGGGGGGAAAAGATTTTAATTTCACATGTGTGTCAACCTCTCTAATCCCACGCGTCAACTCTTCAGAAGCAATGCAGTGCAACGCCTGATCACATATTCACATGTGTGCTTAGCCGGCTTTGCCTAGATTCTGGAGAGGAAGAGATGGCGCGCCACCAAGAAAGAACGACGTCAATGCTCCGCCGCCGCCCAGCAGCAGGCTGCACCAGCCGCGCCACCGACACGTCGCGCCCCCGGCGCGCGCTTCTGCTCCTCCTCGGCCACCTGCTGCTCCTTTCGTCCTCCGCGCGCCCCGCGTTCTCGGCGCAGGGCGAGGCCGAGGCGCTCCTGAGGTGGAAGGACAGCCTACCGCCGCCGCGCCCCGCGGACGCGCTCGCCTCGTGGTCACTCAACGGCTCGACCGTCGCCGCGGCGCCCGCGCCGTGCGCGTGGCGCGGGGTGTCGTGCGACTCCCTCGGCCGCGTCGTGGGCGTCGACGTGGCCGGCGCCGGCCTCGCCGGCACGCTCGCCGCCCTGGACCTCCGGTCGCTGCCCAGCCTTGGCAGCCTCAACCTCAGCTTCAACGCGCTGACGGGGCGCTTCTTCCCGCCCAACGTGTCCGCGCCGCTGCTCAACGTCAGGTCCATCGATCTGTCCTACAACAACTTGTCTGGCCCGGTCCCGGCCACGTTGCCGGCGTACATGCCAAACCTCGAGCACCTCAACCTCTCGTCCAACCAGTTCACCGGCGAGATACCGGATACACTAGACAAGCTGACTATGCTGCAGAGCCTTGTCCTTCACTCCAACCATCTTTCCGGCGGCATACCGCCGGTGCTTGGCAACGTCTCCGGGCTAAGAGACCTGGAGCTGTCAAGCAACCCGTTGGGCGGCACGATTCCCGCCACTCTCGGCAAGCTCCTGTCGCTGGAGCGCATCAACGTCAGCCTGGCTCGGCTGGAGTCGACGATTCCAACTGAGCTCAGCCTCTGCACCAACCTCACCGTCATTGGTCTCGCCGGGAACAAGCTCACCGGGGGCCTGCCGCCGTCGCTGGCCAAGCTGACCAGAGTACGGGAGTTCAACGTCTCCAAGAACATGCTCACCGGCCAGATACCGCCGGACTACTTCACGTCCTGGACCCATCTCAGGGTGTATCAGGCGGACGGCAACCGTTTCACCGGCAGGATCCCCATGGAAGTCGCGACGGCGTCGAGGCTCGAGTTCCTCCACTTGGCGACCAACAATCTCTCCGGGCCCATACCAGCTGTCATCGGAAGGATGACAAGCCTCAAGGTGCTGGACCTCTCCGAGAACGGGTTCTCCGGCGCGATCCCCCGGACGATCGGCAACCTCACGAGCCTCGACACGCTGCGACTGTACGACAACAAGCTCACCGGAAGGTTGCCGGACGAGTTCGGGAACATGACGGCGATGCAGAGACTGTCCATAAACACCAACATGCTGGAGGGCGAGCTGCCGGCCGGGCTCACTCGGCTGCCGAACCTCCTCGCCATCGTTGCTTTCGACAACCTCTTCTCCGGCACCATCCCACCAGACTTCGGCCGGAACCTGTCCATCCTCAGCATGTCCAACAACAACTTCTCCGGCGGGCTGCCTCCGGGGCTGTGCAGCACGCCGCGGCTGCGGTACCTCAGCCTTGACGACAACGACATCTCCGGCACCGTACCCGCTTGCTACAGCAATTTTACCAAGCTGGTGCGCTTCCGGCTGGCACGGAACCGGTTGTCCGGTGACGTGTCAGAGATCTTGGGATCGCATCCTGACCTGTACTACATTGACCTGTCGGGGAATTCGTTCGGTGGCGAGCTGCCGGCGCACTGGTCTCAGTTCAAGAGCCTCTCGTACCTGCACTTGGAGGGCAACATGATCACCGGGACAATTCCGGCCAGTTACGGCGCCATGACCGCATTGCAAGATTTGAGCCTCTCATCGAATCGCCTCGCCGGCACGATACCGCCGGAGCTCGGTGCATTGGCTTTGCTCAAGTTGGATTTGAGCCATAACATGTTGTTCGGGCAGATCACTCTGACGCTCGGGAATGCCACTGGTATGCTACGGCTGGACCTGTCCGGAAATCACCTCGACGGTGGCGTGCCGGTGGAGCTGACCAACCTTGCCCACATGTGGCACCTGAACCTGAGCCGCAACAGCCTCACCGGAGAAGTGCCGGCTCTGCTCGGAAAGATGGCCTCGCTGCAGGAGCTTGATCTTAGCGGCAACCCTGGCCTGTGCGGCGACATCGCCGGCCTGAGTTCCTGTCGCTCTGAGCCGAGTAGAGGCGGCTCCAGCTCCAAACGGTACCGCGCGAGGCTAGTCCTCGTCGTCACGCTGGTTTCCGCCGCGGCGCTTGTGCTCTCCGTAGCTGCATTGTTGTGCGTACTGGTGGCCCGAAGGAGGAGGCGAGCCGGACAAGACAGCCCCGACACGACGTCGAGCGGCGCCGGCAGCGCGATGGCTCTGACGACTTCCGTATGGGGCAAAGACGCGGCGTTCTCGTTCGGCGACATCCTGGCGGCGACGGAACACTTCAACGATGCCTACTGCATCGGCAAGGGCAGCTTTGGGAGCGTGTACCGGGCCGACCTGGCGTACGAGCTGGTGGAGCGCGGCAGCCTCGGGAAGGTGCTGTACGGGCCCGGCCGCGGCTGCGAGCTGTTCGACTGGCCGGCACGGGCGCGCGCCATCGGCGGGCTGGCGTACCTGCACCACGACTGCTCGCCGCCGATGATCCACCGCGACGTGACGGTCAACAACGTGCTGCTGGACCCGGACTACGAGCCGCGGGTGTCCGACTTCGGCACGGCGAGGTTCCTCGCCCCCGGGCGCTCCGACTGCACCAGCGTCGCCGGCTCCTACGGCTACATGGCGCCAGGTAATAATGTAAAGAAGAAGTTGCATTTCACAGTGGCTGCGAGCGTCGTGTGCGATGATGTTTCGCTGTCTGCCGCGCTGACATTGCCATGGCTGGTGCTGCTTCTTTCTTGGCCGCATGCAGAGCTGGCGTACCTGAGGGTGACGACCAAGTGCGACGTGTACAGCTTCGGCGTGGTGGCGCTGGAGATCCTGATGGGCAGGCACCCGGGCAGCCTCATAAGCTCCCTGCACTCGCGGCTCCCGGACACCAATGGGTCGCTGCTGCTGCTGAAGGACGCCCTGGATCAGAGGCTGGACCCTCCCGAAGGGCAGGTGGGCGCGCAGGTGGTGTTCGCGTTTCTGGTGGCCCTGTCGTGCGTGCGGGAGGACCCCGAGGCCCGCCCGACCATGCGGAGCGTCGCGCAGGAGCTCTCGGCGCGGACGCGTTCGGTGCTGGACAGGCCGTTCGCCGCGATCAAGGTCACCGATCTGACCGGTGCTCACGGTCACGGATGACACCGCGTAGCATTGGCTCGTTTCTCAGCCTCATGCAAACGATGTCGTTGGACTCGCTATGTTCTTTGCCGAAAATGTTTGCAAGCAAATTGGGGATTTTTTTAAAATCTTTTTTCAAAGAAATTTTATTTTGAATTATATATCTCTCTTTTTTTAACCGACCCTTTTGACCGCGCAACTCCCCTACCGTGGCGAAAACAGACTGCCGTGGCGGGCTGGGTGGCTCGACAAGGTAAGTGTGGCAGCCAAACATACCTTGCCCCGCTTCGGCAATCACACCCACAGGTTCGGGTGCCCGTGCGGGTGTCTTCGGGTCGAGGCCTGTAATGATGTCGGGTTGGTTTCGGATGTCATATTTTACCCGCGGGTGATCCACGGTCCCGAAATGTATATAGTTTTTCAATTTTCCCTCTAATTAGAGATCTAAAATTAATGTTTGACAAAATCCTATGTAAAACTTAAGATGATTTTGCAATGACTATGTTGTCTACATAGTATGCACTGGACTAAATTTAAGTTACCTCATCAGTGATGATATATTGATAATTTTGGGTTGTTTTCTCTCAAATTTTATGATTTTTGTGTTGTAATTAGCTTCTTAATAACACATTCGCAGGTGACTTAACACCTAACATCACGCGCTACATCGAGAGCAAATTTTTTTCTCCGGACCTTACCCGACCCGTTGACATCTCTGTCCACGGCAGCACGACAGCTGCCTCGGCAGGGGCTCGTACAAAGCCACACGCGGCCGCGTCAAGCGATGGAGATTTTGTCCGCGCGGACCAGCTGGTAGCCCTGCCGCAACAAACGTGACTGTTTTTTGGCCAGGCCAAAGGAGTTATAAAAAGGAGGTAGAATACAAAAATTTATAAAATTCAAAAAATTGGGCAATTGGTTTCTCGATTCTTATAATCAATAATTCGTCCATTGCGATCCAGTGACGTGCGACAAAAGCATTTTCTATCGCAGAAATTCAAAGGCCAAAAACATACGAACTTGCCGCTGCTCATATATTATAAATAAATCACGTCTTCGATATAACTTCATAGCTCCAAATGTTAAAAATGGTAAAAGAATTGTCAAAATTATGAAGCAAACAAAGCAGTACAGCCTCCAATAGGACAAACAGATAGCAGAAGTCTGGAAGGTACAATATAGTTTGCGTTTCACTATAATCGCCAGCCTTGGATCTTCAATCGTCATCACCAAATGTTGTCTTCTTTCCTGCAAAATTTCAACCACAGTTCCAAATCAAGCAGACACAACAAACGCAACTCCAACTGGAAACAAATCAATCTGCCAAAATAATTCTTAACCCAAGCAATTGTTTACCTGTACTAGGAGTACCAGCGGTCGGTCTGAAAGGCGTACCCCGGCCACCACGGCCTCTGTCACCCCTTCCACCACGGCCTCCAAATCCACGCCCACGGCCCCCACTACGCCCCCTGTCACTCCTTCCTCCTCTGCCACCACGCCCACCACTGAAGCCACCGTCCCAGTTGTTATCAGGTCTCGGTTTCGCTTCATCGACATACAAGCTGTAGCCACCAAGGTCGGTTCCATTCAGCTCATATGCTTTATTCAAGGAATCTGGGTCCTTGAAATCCATGTATGCCATTCTGCAAACCGAGCAAAACGTCGTGTCAACAAGTCAACACTCCTGAATATCTTGCTGAAAAAAAATAAGGCCCTAACCTAAGTACTCTCTCTGTCCCAAATTATAAGTCATTCCCACTTTCTGGCAAGTCAAAGCATCTCAATTATATTTTCGTAATAACATTTATGAACCAAATAAGTATCATTAGATTCTTCATCAATTATAATTAGGGTCGGAGGGAGTATAAAAGAATGATATGTTAAGAGCCAACTAACCCTTTGCTTGGACCAGTGTCATAATCCTTTGGAATTGAAATACGGGTAATCTCTCCACATGAGCCAAAATGTTGTTGGAGAGCACTCCGGATCTGGCGAAGGAATACCATCAGATATATAATGTAACAAGACATGGTTCAACAGAACACAAACGCAATGATAAGTGGATAAAAAGGAAATTCAAATTACCTGGTCCTCTCCACCAGACGTGTCAAAGCCCTTAATAAATACAGTGTTGCCTGACCTTTGAGCAGACTTCCTGAATGAACCGTTGTCCTTCCTGAGCAATAGACAAAATTATGGCCATACTGAATAATTGGTAACAGCTAACAGCAAAAATTTCATAAAAGCATCCCATACTGAATAACCACAGCACAGTAAATAAGATGGAGAATAACCCGCTGCTAGGAGTGTATGCACCCCTCTCGATAGCTATGTCAATCCTTAGAGGACGCCCCATCAGGTCATGACCAATAAATTCAAGTGCCTAAAACGAAGAAAGAGTTCAAGTGTCAGAACTTCCTCGCAAGTGGCATTAAATATAACTTGATGGAGAGAGGCGGTCTGCTCTTGTGACAGTTTAACTAATAACAGAACTTGCTAGCATCCAATATGGCAGTGACCAGTGAGGTGTTTTGCTCCTTTAACAGTTGAACTAAGCAGCATATAGATTAAAAAAATAATCAAGGAGATTGTTCACCTTTTGAGCAGCTTCAACAGTAGCGAATTCAACATGTCCATAACCCTTGAAACTCCCATCATCAAAAGTAGACAAACGAACATCTACAACTTCGCCAGCCTCCTCAAAAAATTCCTTACTACAGCATGTGGAGAAATGGTGTTAGTGGCAACACATTTGGAAAAAAATAAATTGGCACATTTAACAAACTTACACTTGTTCACGCTCTATACTATAGGCTAAATTCCCAACAAAAATAGTCTTTGAACCAGTAGCCTGACTTTGGCTTTTGGCAGGAGTTTTGGGCTGAAAAGATAAGACAGTTGTCAAACATCCATTTAATGTTTATTAATAAGTAGATAAAATTAGAGAATGGCATAGATCGCAGAATACCTCATTACGTGCCAACTTTTGCGTAGTGTCTACAGAAGTTTCCTGAGAATCAAAGAAACTGTTATATCCCAACTAAAAAAGATGCACAGATAACTCAGTAGCAAATTATGCAAAATTACAACCATTCCCTTAATTTTAGAACAAAAGGTTTCAAAAGCCAAACCTTTTTCTTAGGAGTTTTAGTTGGTTCACTTTCCTCCTCATCGTCAGAGCTTTCATCCGAACTTCCATCATCTTCATCGCTGCTGCTTTCTTTCTTTGAAACCTTAGTGGCAGCCTTGGCAGCACCAGAAGGTGCAGAATTCTGCAAGTACAAGAAACAGTAAAAAGGTGAGATAATCTTCAAAAGGCCGAGGTCTGACAAGAAGAAACAGTACCTTAGACTTCTTTTGTGGAGGCTCCTCGTCACTTTCATCAGAACTCTCATCAGAGCTGCCATCAGATTCGTCACTGGACTAGAGAGAGAGAGAGAGAGAGAGAGAGAGAGAGAGAGAGTTTCTATTGAGTCCAATGTAATATGCACAAGAGCAGACAACTGAAACACAAAAAGTATACTCCCACCATTTATTATAGCAGGTAGTATTTTGATACAAAAAGTTCAGAATTAGTTTTGGGCATTTATTCGAGTATTAATCAGCATGATACATAAAAGCATTTTGAATTATGAAACAACTATTTTGTACAATAAATATAGTACCAATTTGATTGTAGGTTGACCTATTCAAATAAAAATACAACTTATTAAAGTGGCAGAGGGAGTATGAGTCAAAAAACAAGATTTTACAAGAGAGCATACTTCTTCATTCTTCTTATTTGTTGCTAGAGGCCTTTTCGCAGGGACAGTAGGTTTTTCAGGCTGTAAAGACGAGGGAGAAGAATTAAAAACTACACAATATAAAATTAACATGAGTGGAGAAGAAAGTGCCACCTACTTCATCAGAATCAGAATCAGAATCTGACTCTGAGTCAGAATCTGAGCTCCCACTAGATTCCTCCTTTTTAGGAGCAGCAGCCTTGGCAGGCTGTACTGTTTTAGCATTATTATCCTGGCAAATATAAAATGAAGCTTTTTAAGAAGTGAATTAAGTTTGAAGACTCTTAAAGTTTTGTAGTAAGGTGACTACCTCATCCTCGGACTCAGAATCACTATCAGAATCAGAACTGTCACTGGATACTTCCTTTTTCTTGGCCACTACTGGAGCTTTAGCAGGAATATCCTACAGATATTGTTTGTGTCAGGGTTATTACTGATAAATTATGTTTGACAAAGAATAGCTATCGAAGATGCATGAATCAAGAAACAAGTGCACCATATGAATCCACAAATTAATTACATCTTCTGATTCATCATCATCAGAATCACTGTCAGAGCTATCAGATTCTTGGGTCTTCTTTTGCACAGAAGCAACCGGAGGCTTCTTTAGGTTAGCAGCAGATTTCTGAAAAGCAAGAAAGAGAGACAAATGTCAGTGAGACCAGGAAAAAAGAAACCAAGGTAAGCTTACTGACTGCAGTAACCCTGCATAGAAATTACACAGTGGTGCCTGATTGTACATACATGGGTTTATCTCTACATGTGTTCCTCTTTATTATTTTTAGATATGAAACTTATAGCTGCCTAATTTTACAAAGAAACAGAAAACATTATATTATACAATTTTAATTGCCTCCTGTGCACATTAGTTTAGCAAATACTCCCTCCAGTCCCATTTCTAAGCTTGATTGGAGATTACTGACTGCAGTAACTCTGCATAGAAATTACAAGGTGGTGCCTGATTGTACACACATGGGTTGTATCTATACTTGCCGCTGGATATTCAATCCCCATATTCAAATCCACACCCGCATTAATTGGGTAGGGTATGGGTAAAAATAAAATACCCATTTTGATTTGGGTGTGGGTAGGATAATATCCACCTTATTCATTCAGCCACCTTCAGGCATGTGCAAACTCCCGCTCAGTATCCACCGCGCTAATGCCCTGCTGCTAATGCTTGTGTTACTTCCCTTTCTTATCCGTTGGGTATTCAAAATCCATCGGGTATTATCCACTTTAGTACACATGGGTATGGACAATGGGCGGGTGTAGGCTAATAGCCCCGTACCCTCCCCAACGGCAGCTATAGTTGTATCTCTACATGTGTTCCTCTTTATCATTTTTAGATATGAAACTTATAGCTGACTAATTTTACAAAGAAACAGAAAACATTATATTATACAAATTTAATTGCCTCCCATGCACATTAGTTCAGCAAATACTCCCTCCAGTCCCATTTCTAAGGCGTGAAACGTAACTATAGATACCAAGACGCTGGTGCGGAACATTGCGCTCGTGCATAGGATGATTTACTCTTTGACAGGTCCCGCAGCAAATTAGCCACGTCGCGCTTAATAAGTGGTTAGCCTCCAAAAGATGACGTTCCGACTTCTTTCTCTACAGGATTGGTGCATGGCGCCATGCAAATAACTCTTGGCTTCAAAGATTAATTCCTGCGCTTAATGACTCTTTGGATACCGCATGCGCCTTATATAATAGTCTTTCTCCAAAACTCACATATGCCTTAGAAAACAGACTGGAGGGAGAAATACATCTTAGTTGTCTTCTTTTAGAGAGGTGTCCATAGCAGGAGTGAATCCAGTCCTTGTTATCAGGGTCAATGCACCCAAACGGAATTCTGTAATTCTTTAGCTAACATATTGTTCTTGCTCATGTTAACCTCACTAATTTATTTGAGCTGACCCTGGTGACATTGTGAGCTGACTCATAGGACATCTCATGGTTAAAAGGGTACTATTTCATTCATCTATGTCAGTGTGTGCGTGCGGTGTAGGCGCTCAAGATGCACAAAAAAGAAAATTAACAGGATGCAAACCATCATTTAACACATAGCAGATGTAAAAAAAAACAGCAACAACAGGATGCAAATGATTCATCGATGGAAAGAAAAATCCAAGAATAAGGATTCAAAAAGCATTCAGGATTTAGCTCGCAAGATAGAACAGGAAACAAATACTTACTTCATCCTCATCTGAGCTACTGTCGGAGCTGCTGCTATCATGCTTAACCTGTTTTGAACCATTACTAACAGCTGTGACAGGCTTCTTTGAAAGGACAGTGGGCTTTTTTGCAGGTTCCTCATCAGAACTGCTATCATCACTGTCACTGCTGTCATCACTGTCGCTACTACTGGCAGCTGGCTTATTTGAACTGGCAACTGGTTTTTTGGAAGGTTCCTAATTTAAGGAAAAATAAGTTTGTGTGTTGGTAAGAAAGCCCAAAAAGCAAGTGAACAATGCTTACATCATCTGAGGAGCTCTCAGAGCTGCTGTCATCACTGGACTCCTGTTTAGCAGGTTGTGTACCTTTCTTTGGCTGAATGACCTTTTTTGGCTGGACCTTAACCTGCAAACATGTCCCAATAGAAATCAAATGAAAAGCCCAAATTTCATTCATACACTAGCTTCCTATTAAGCACAAGAGGAACTGCAAACTGATGTCATTAAACAAGTAATTTTTCTTTATTAGTATATATCAAGGGAAAAAACAAAAGGTGCAAAACCATGTTGCTTTTCAAACACCGTTGCAATTGACAACAAAGGTATAGACAACGAGCAAAACTATATGCAAACATCTAACAAACAATTGATGTTAAATCTCAGTTCTTGATATTTGGATGATCATATCCAGGTACAAAAGAATGATAAGGATTTTTTTTACCTTTTCCTTGATGGCATACATTTTTATGCAATTGGTTGCTTTGAAAATAGCATAAAACTTGTCTCACATATTCAATAAAGGAATTGCAACACCAAATAGATAAGTAATGACTCTACTACAACTGCTAGCTCTTGAGTCTAAGAGTATCAGAGAAAATAAATAAAATCAATTGGTAGCACAAAGAATATAGTAACAGTATCATACAATCAATTGAGAGTGTGACATAGTGAAGCAAAGCGATCTCCAGAGTTCAAGCATATAGCTTATGATTTTAACTAAGGGGAAACATCAGCCAAAAGTGAAGAACGTGATAGCACCTCCACTTCAGAATCTGAAGAATCCTCCTCAGAGTCAGAGCTGCTGCTCTCAACTTTCTTTGGAGGGGGTTGCTTCTTAACTGGCACCTCCACTTCAGAATCTGAAGAATCCTCCTCAGAGTCAGAGCTGCTGCTCTCAACTTTCTTTGGAGGGGGCTGCTTCTTAACCGGCACAGCCTTTTCAGATGCAGTCTTTTGCTTCTTGGCACTCACGGCCTTCTCAATCTCATCTTCTGCATTTCTCTTCCCTGCTCATAAGATTAAAAAACTCTTGTGACACTGTGGTAAGTGTGATACATACAAAGCAACAAAACAAAAACATAACTAGCAATTATTCCAATGCAACAATAGAGCTATCAAAAGCCTTACCCTTCTTTACAGATTTCCCATCTGGAACTGAGACAGCAGCAGGTGCGGCCACAACACTGGACTTCTTGCTTGACTTACCCATAATGCCTCAGCTAAGCTCTACAGAAAAAGAAGGCATATAACAATGCTAATACAGCACATGCACAACAACAACAACAAATATGAATATGGCCATACTAACAGAGGCAGCAAACACATGTTAACAAGGGAAAAATTAAGTCCCACTACCTCGTAAATATTGGTCAATTTAATATCGGATGAAAACTAAAAACTCCCAATTTATTCGAGGTAATTAGTCAGCCCCGTACACACAAGGTAGTAAATAAAATGATAAAAAAATATCAGCAGGTCATGTTGGGCAAGACTCGCGCTCCACCACGCACGCAGCAAATAAGCAAGCCGGCAGCGAATAGGATGGATTGGAGAGAGCTAAGCATTCGTATTCGAGGACTCGCAGAGACGCAATGATCCCGCGGAATCAACAATAAACCAAGCACTTTATCGAAGGTTAAGGTTCCTTACCGAACGTAGGGGATCGAACGACGGCGCTAGAAGAGGTAGGAGGTGACGGAGCGGGCGGCCGTCGGCGGCGCAGGGGGATGGGTAGGGTTTCCGGCGGCGGCCGGAAGGGTTTTTGATGGGTTTGGGCAACGCTGCCCGGCTTTTATACGAGGCAGAAGAGAAGCGCTAATTTTGCATTGCGTCCCCACCATTTTGCGTAAATATATATGAAATCACAGGGAGTGAAATGTAAAGTGGTTACTAGATATTTTCGTAAGAACCTGGGGCAGTGGGCTTTTTGGGCCATAGAGAGGCCGCGATGGTTCTTCGGTCGTCGAGGGGAAAGGTAATGGGCTGTCTTCGGAAATGCAGCCTGCATTCCTCTGCACCGGAGACAGTCTCGCTCTGGTGCCGGCGTCGAGGTCGACGTGGATTAGGCCAACCATGCGGTTCCCTGATTTCTCGAGGCATCTTTGGTTGCAGGTAATTGAAAGTAGAGAATGGAAGTTTAGAGTTACAAGTTTAAATCTCATGTTTGTTTTGTTTGATTGGAAGCAAGGATTTTAATTTCTCGAGGCGATATGAAGTATGTTGTTTCTAAAAAAAGTTTAGATCTAAATAAATATTAGTACGATTTATGACTACACATCTATTGAATAGAAGAATATACAATATAATCAATAAAAAAATACAAGTCTAGAGTTATACATCACATGTATTAAAGTATTACAAAATTTCGGAGTTTTCTTTCGGCCACCACCGAAAATTACCGAATTTCGTAAAATTCGGCCGAAATTTCGCCGAAATTTTGAACCCTGATTGGAAGTTCTAGAGAAAGGGCAATGGGAGAGTTTAGAGAACAAACTCCCATTAATTAAATCCTAAAAGGAGGGGTGATAACTGGATAGAAATTGTGCTCTTAATAAAAGATGAGTGGCGTCAAATAGGAGATATGAATTTTCTCTCCAACTTCCCTTTTCATTTCCTCTCTACAAACCAAACAAGAGATTAGGATTAAAAGTCAAATTCTCACCTTAATTCCCTTCATCAATTCCACAACTAATTTCCATGCCCTTTTCTATGCAGTTGACATAACGCACCGTCAGGGATTTTTTTTATGATGAATTTGAGGTGGATTTCACATTTTTATTTATAATCTAGTCCTCAAATTCTTGCAACACTCCCTTGAAAGTGAAAGAAGTTTCAGGCCAAACACGGTGTTGTTGTTATATAACCATGGAGTTGTTAGTATGGACTAGTTAAAAATAACCAGACTTAAGGATACATTCTAGCTTCTAGATCCATAAAGGCTATCTGAAATCGAGCTACTAGTATCTTACTGCATGCAACGTAGCATTCCCGTGCTGTTCAAAAAATAATTACCGAGCTACTAGGAAAAAGAACAGCTTGTTTGTTATTGCTGATTCCATATTGTTCCTTCTTGATGCTTGTTATTGTTGATTACTTTCTAAATCTTTGTTTAGCATACATGTCTAGATACAGGCCCGGCTCTAGGGGGAGGGCAGCCAGTGCGACCACCTGGGGCCCATGGAGCTAGGGGGCAACAACATATAGGTAATTAGTAGATATAATTTCCTATTTTTCCCTAAAAAAGATATAATTTCCTATTTGGTATAAGTCTTCGGCCACGGATCGAACGAGGAGCAAGCGTATCATTTTCTACTGGCGCCGGCGCCGGCGCTTCCTATTCTCGCTCATCGACACGGACGCTCTATTCTCGCGAGGAGATGCCGACTCACCCTATGCTGGTCGCCGACTCGCTGGCGCACCGCACACCGGCACACCGCTGTGGTGCCGCGACGGCGCAAGCTACAACTGCATGCAACGACGGCGAACAGCAGATGCGATCAGGGTAAGCAAGACCAACACGCCAACATCCATGACAGATTAGTATTTTCTAATTTCCAATTTTTAACTTTGATCGCTGGAAGCTAACGCTAGGGACATCACTGTACTGAAGCCTACTTTTTCTTATTTGTTTAATTGTTTTGGACGACATTGATCTCTTTATTGTTCTTGAAGATTTTGTATCAAGAAATGCTTAAAGCCAGTCTTTTACAAGACACTAAAGCATTATAATTTTATTTGAGGTAACCCTAATTGTTACTGTTCTTTTAAATTTTTTTGGTTGTACTGTCCTTATCTTTTACAAACTAAATATATGCTACAAATTTACTTTTATTATTCATACTATATATATTAATCTTTACATTAAGAAATTAGTTCAACAGTCTCTTATCGTATTGCTTGTCCAAGGGCCCTTAAAATTGTAGAGCCGGCCCTGTCTAGATATATATTTTAAATTAAAAGACTCATCTAGCTATAGAGCTTAATAAATAAAAAATATATGTAGCGCTTAACTGATCTTAAACATTAGCAGATCAGTCCAGAAATGAAAGAGAATTATTTCATCTATCTAATAGTGATTATGCAATTTAAAGGACATTTCTACATGGGATTAAGAAAGCAAAAAGGTGAGTCAAGCACCACTGCTATTAATAAAACATCCTTTAGGTGGAACAGTATATGGAGTCTTTCTTGTCCACCAAAAGTGAAAACAATTTCTTTGGAGACTGGCAAATAATAGCCTCCCCTTGCATACTCATATCCTCCGCAGGGTATGTGTAACACTCCGGTGTTACGCATGTATTCGGCACCTGCAAATCATGAGCATAAGTATTGTCATACATTCATTCACATTGCATGAAATAATGATTGAAACATGACCTTGAAACATGTTAATGAAAACATGCTTGTTGCATTGTTTGTTTTAAATAGAACTATGCTATGATTGTGCTTGCAATGGTGTTAAACATGCTTGTTTGCTTGAGTGATTAGTTTAGAATTGTTTAGCAAAATTTTTGGAGCAAACTTGTATTCAAACTTTTGACAAAATTTGCTTTTGAAAATATTATTGAAAAAAGGTCAAAAATCCTCCATATTTAGCTTTTACTTTCCAATTCAAAATATGTTGGGAATTTTGAGTTGGTCCTTTAAGCAAAGTTGTAGAGGATTAAATTCTAAGCAACTTTCATTTTTGGGCCATTTCTAGAAAATGTCATTTTGTTGCTCAAAAATTGATTTAGAGCAGCTGCATTTTGAAAATTTGAAAAAAAAAAAGAATTAAAAAATAAAAAGAAAAGCTTTTTCTCCGCCTAAGTGGGTCGGCGCCTCACTTTCGGCCCGCAGCCGCAAGCCAGCCCGGGCCAGCTCGTGCTCGCGCACGCACGCCGCTGAAAGTCCTATGTTTGGTGTTGATAATTAGTGACAATGCCTAAGTACTAATCCTATGCCTAAGTTGTATGTATCATATGAGGATTAGTATATTCCAAGGTTGGTGGCAAGATGGACATGGTGATCATGATGGCCACACTTGGATTTGGACGCAACCCTATGTGATCAAGGCAAAGGTATATGCTTAAGGGTTGTGTTTTAGTAACCAAGACACCTAGTGAGTGTGGTTACATTATAGGATAGATAGCTGTACTATAAAGAGGGGAATGACGCGGCTATTGAACTCCTAAGTGCCTCTAGATGTGCATTTCATGATCATATGCATTTGGATAGAACTAATATCGCCTCGAAAAATAATTTGTGAAAATGCTAACACACTCACACATGACGAGATCACTTGGTGGTATTAGCACGTTTGCGAAGGCGGTGGAGTTTGAGCGGTAGAGAGGGTTTGGGGTCCTCTCTCCCTCTCGCCGAGCTTGCGAGGCGGGATTCAGGCGTTTTCGATGAGTTAAAACGACTATTTTCCACTTCACCGGAAGTTAAAAAAGAAACGGAGGCGAACGGAGGTCACAGAGGTGACCGGACGCTGGACCGGACGTGGTCTCTAAATGACTGGACGCGTCCGGTCAGCGTTCAGCATCAGCGCGTGTTTTAGTTTGATAATCGGACGCGCAGCGCGTCCGGTCACTAGCGATCGGACGCGTCCGATCGTTCAGGGAGCTTACCGGACTCTAACCGGACGCTGGCACTATGGCGTCCGGTCAGTTCTACAGCGCGTCCGGTCACTATTTAGTTGTGCGCTGCTCAGGCTTGACCAGCTGAAAGGTCATTGTTTGGTTTTGGTAATTGAGTGACAACTTAGGTGGACTAATATGTGGTTATGTGAGATACACAGGAGATTAGTCCAAATGTGATGGTGTCATGAAGGAGCTCATTGCATATGAGACATGACATGGAGTCATGTGACCAAGGTGGAGAAGATCAAGATGAGGCTTGGCTTGATGGACCGATTGCTAGGGTGAAGGTCAAGTTGTGTGATGGCTTGGCGCCGAAGGACCGAGGCAACGGTGGAGAGCAAGTGAGGTCAAGATCGATGAACCAATATAGTCACGTGATGATATAAAGTGAATCATATCATTTAGTGATTGGTTGGTGCATGTGTTGCATCAATGTCGGAGGAGATGAAGTGGAATGCGCAAGGCAAAGGTATAACCTAGGGCATTTCCATTTCACCGGTCATAGGTGTGTAGAGAAGTTTATGACTGGGTTTAGGATAGATGGCCGTACTATCAAGAGGGGCAAACTTATTTACATATCGGTCATCTAGTGCTACTCGTGTGATCTAACTATGCATTGTTGCTAGGATCGAGTGGCGTGGCAAGTTGAGTGGTTAACTCCTTCGGTAAAATAATTATGAAAATGCTAACACACGTGCATAAGGTGGTGATCACTTGTTGGTGTTGGCACATTTACGAAGGCGATGAAGTTTGAGCGGAAGAGAGGGTTTGGGTTCCTCTCTCCCTCCCGCCGAGCTTGCGAGCGTGGGATTCAGGTGTTTTTAAGGAATTGAAATGCCTATTTTCCACTACGCCAGAAGTCGGAAAAGAAACGGAGGCGAACGGAGGTCACAGAGGTGACCGGACGCTGCACCGGACGCGGTCACGGTGTGACCGGACGCGTCCGGTCAGTTTAACGCAGCCGCGGGTGTTAGGGTTTGTAATTGGCGCGTCCGGTCACTCGCGGGACCGGCGCGTCCGGTTAGGCGCCCAAAGGGAACTATAGAACGCAAGGATGATCGGACGCGCGGCGCGTCCAGTCACACATGATCGGACGCGTCCGATCGTTGAAGGAGCTTACTGGACTCTAACCGGACGCTGGCACTGTCACGTCCGGTTGTTGCGTGGAGCGCGTCCAGTCATGTCGTTGCGCGCGCGGTGCTGTGTGATCGGCGCGTCCGGTCGTTTCCTGGAGCGCGTCCGGTCATGGCAGCGACACGTCCGGTCGTGGCAGCGGCGCGTCCGGTCGTGGCATTTGACCGTTGGCGCGCAGTGACCGTTGGTGAATCAGACGCGGTTGAGCGCGTCTGGTCAGTTTCGACCGGCACGTCTGGTCGTCCCGTTTTCTGCCCAGTGAAGGGGTAACGGCTCTATTTGACCGTGGGGTTATAAATAGATACCTTGGCCGACCTTGGCCGGCAGCTGAGCACACTATAGTCTTTGTGACTTGTGTGGTAGTGCTTGGGAGTCCTCTAACTCACTCATGCTTGATAGTGTTCATCGGATCGAGTGAGAGAGCGATTCTAGTGCGTTGCTTTGAGCGATTGCATCGTGTGGCACTAGGTGATCGTGTTGCAAGCCGGTGGTGCTTGTTACTCTTGGAGGTTGCCACCTCCTAGACGGCTTGGTGGCTTGTGGCTCCGTCGAAGCTCGCAAGAAGATTGTGCGAGGCTTCGGAGAAGCTTTGTGAGGGGGATTGTGCTCACCTCGCGGGATCACGAAGAGCAACTCTAGTTGAGCGTGTCATTGAGCTACCACACTTTATGGTGGGTTCTTCCGGTGCCTTTTGAGAGGCTCGGTGTGTGACCGATTAGCCGCCGAACCACGAAGTGTTGATCGACACAACGGGGACGTAGCTTGGTGGCAACCAAGTGAACCTCGGGAGAAAATCACCGTGTCAACATTGTATACTCTTCTCGGTGGTTTGCCTTCGTGCAACACAAGCTTGTATTTACTTTCATATATACTTGTGCTTGTGTAGTTACTCTCGTAACTAGTTTGCTTGTGTAGCTTGCTAGTTGTCTTATTGCTTGTGTAGCTAGAAGCTTCCCCTTGCGTGACTAATTTAGTTTGTGTAACCTTGTTAGTCACATTGCTTAGTTTGTGTAGCTAAGTGATTTGCGCTCTCTAATTTGGCATTAGTTGTCTTGTTATTGAGCATTGCTAGTGAGCTTAGGAGCTTTGTACTTTTGCTTCACTAGTTGTGTAGGAGCTCCCTCTTGCTTGCAAAGTACTAGTGCATAGGTTTGTGTGACCTTGCTCTAGAATTAAATAGGAGAGCTCTTGCTAAGAAAAGCACCTTAGTTGTTTAATTAGGATCTTTGTGAGGTGCTTGTGAACTTATTTAGAGGGGTGTAGTCTTGGCTATACCGATAAGTTTAATTCTGCATTTGTTTTGGTTAACCAACACGTTTAAGTTTTAGAAAGGACTATTCACCCCCCCTCTAGTCCGCCATCTCGACCCTACACCAGCGCGTCCGGTCAGTCACGGGACCAGCGCGTCCGGTCGTTCGCAGCGCGTCCGGTCTGCGCGTCAAGCGCGTCTGGTCGTTGCTTCGCAGTTAGCCGTTGTGCGACCGGCGCGTCCGGTTAGTTGGACCAGCGCGTCCGGTCAGTGCTTCGTGACTTAGCCATTGCGCGATCGGCGCGTCCGGTCAGTTTGACCAGCGCGTCCGGTCAGCGCGATTTCGGCTGTTTAAGTTTCTAACAGCTATATTCGAAGGGGTACGTCTATAAATACTCGTTGGCCGGCTCAAGGCTCTCTCTCTCGGATATCTCTCGAACATTTGACATACTTGTGAGCACTTTGAGCTAAGCAACTCCCCTCCCACTCATATCTCTTGCTTCCTTGCATATTCGAAGTGAGATTAAGTGATCCAAGTGCATTTGCATTAAGAGATTGCATCTAGTTGGCACTTGGTGGTTGATTTGCTGCGGGATTCTTGTTTCTCTTGGTGGTTGCCGCCACCTAGACGGCTTGGAGCAGCTTGGAGGCGTTGGCAAGAGTTGGTGATTGTTCTTGGCCACCTCCGGTGATTGTGAGGGGTTTGTGCCTACCTCGGCGAAGCGCCAAAGGCAACATTAGTAAATTGCTCATGTTATTGCAACCTTTTGCCATTTGGTAGGTTCTTGTGGCGCCTTTTGAGAGGCTCAGTGTGTGACTGATTAGCCACCGAACCACGTGGTGAAGAGGGACACAACGGGGACTAGCGTGCGGCAAGCACGTGAACCTCAGGATAAATCTTCGTGTCATCACTTTCATATTGTGATTGATTGATCCCGGTGTTCGGTTATCTTGTTATTCATTGTTGATCATATTGGTTGGCTCAATACTTCGCCCCACGGTGAAACTCTCCTAACTCAACTCCGCATTGCCTTCTTAGTTATATTTGCTAGCTAGTTAGCTTTGCTAGAGTAACTCCTTTGTGTAGCTTGCTAGTTGTAGTTATAGTTACCTTCTCGGTTTGACTTGTACGGTTGAGTGCAAATATACTAGAATTGTGAATTAGTTAGGTGGCCTGCAAACACCCCGTAGGCTAAGCAAAACTCGCATCTCGCTACTTGTTATATTGATAAACTTGTTTAGCTTGTCTTTATATAATATTTTAAAAAGGCTATTCACCCCCCTCTAGCCATCAAGACCTTTCAAGTGGTATCAGAGCCGTGGTCACCGTTTGCAAGGCTTAACAACCTTGGTGTAAGATGGCTCAAGTTGTGTTCAACCATATCGGGGGCAAGCCTCCATTCTTTGATGGTGTCACATCTTTTGATCATTGGAAAAGAAAGATGAAGCAATATCTTGGCTCTATTCATAAGAACGTTTGGGAGGTGACACACCATGATTATGCTATCATTGATCCCGACAACCTCACCAACAATAACCGTATCAACAACCAATGCAACACTATGGCTCTCAATACTCTCTACAATGGGATTGATGCAAAGGTCTTTGAGCAAATCAAGGATCTTGAGATGGCAAGTGAAGTGTGGACAAGATTAGAGGAAACATATGAGGGCACTTTAACGGTAAAGAGTGCCAAGCTCTATATGCTCAAGGATAAGTTTGCAAGTTTCAAGATGAAGGATGATGAGTCCATACTGGAGATGTTCTATAGGCTACAAGTTACTGTCAATGATCTCAAGAGCCTAGGAGAAGATGTCAAGGACAAGGACTTCTCACATAAGTTCTTAATGAACTTACCTAAGAAGTTTACTATCTTGAGGAAGATGATCCAAAGAGAGTGTTTGGACAAGGTGACTCCAAACCAAGTGCTTAAAGATATCATGACCGATGCTCAATATGATGATGATAAAGATGAAGATAAGAAGAAGGAGATCAAGGTCAAGCAAGAGAAGACCACCACATTCAAGGCTTCTTCTTCCAAGGGCAAGAGCAAGGTTGTTGATGATGATAATCCATTTGATGACGAGATCATGGCCCTTCTAGTGCAAAAGATGGGTCAGTTCATGAAGAAGAGAGGCTATGGTGCAAGAAAGAGAAGAGACTTCATGAAGGCAAAGGAGGTGCTTTGCTACAATTACAATAGCCCCGATCACATAGTGGCGGATTGCCCCTATGAAGATAAGATATTTCATAACGGGGACTTGAAGCTCAAGAAGAACAAGAAGGATAAGAAAGAGAAGGAGAAGAAAGCAAAGAAGAGCTTCACATTCAATAAGAAGAAGGGTGGTGGTTATGTGGTCACTTAGGATAGTGACAACTCGGATAGTGATGATGATGCAAGCTCTAGTGATGATGAAAGGACCACTCGGCGAGCCATTGCAAACATCGCCCTCTCCAACAAGCCATCCATCTTTGACACTATATCGACATGCTTTATGGCCGAGCCTACCAAGGTAAAATATGATGATAGTGATGATGATTCTTGTGCTAGTGATGGTTGTAGGAGTGATGATGAGGAGGATGAGGACTACTCCAAGGATGATCTATTGGGCATAATAGATCAAATGAGCAAGGGCTACAAGAGGACAACCAATAAATACAAAATCTTGGAACAAGAGCTCATTACCAAGAGCAATGAAAATAATGCCTTGATGGAGGAGCTTGTTGCTCTCAAAAAGAGTAAGGAGTGCAAAGGAATTGAACAAGAGCTCAAAGCTCTTAGAAAATCCTTTGATGAGCTAGAGGCCTCTCGTGAGTGTCTAAAGAAAGACCACGAGGATCTTGAAATTGCTCACACTAGGCTTAAGGAAGCCCACTCTATTCTACTTGAGCTCATCAAGAAAAAGGACCTCAAGTTGGATAAGTTCATGAAGGAAGCTAAGGAGGAGCAAGTGATTGTCACTTGTGATATTGGACTAACATGTGATATTATTGATGATTCTTTATTTGTTGGTCCTACTAATGCTTCATGTAGCTCATCATCATCTACCATAATCAACTCTATCTCTACTACTAGTGATTCATCACTTGTGGTTGAGAATGAGACTCTCAAGAGAGAGGTGGATGATCTCACCCGTGTATTAGGCAATGCCTATGGTGGGGATACCCGCTTGCTAAAATGCTTGGGTAGCCAAAGGTTCTCTCTTAACAAAGAGAGTTTGTGATATACTCCTAAGAAAGGCAAGGCGGCCTTTGCTACTCCAAAGCCTCGCTTTGTGAAGAGCAATGGTCGTTATTGCAATAGATGCAAGCAAGTTGAGCATCTAGAGATTAATTGTAATAAAATGAACAAGAACAACAATAAGTTTTATGCTAAAATGGATTACATTCCTTTTGATTCTTGTTATGTGCTTACCAAGGGTGAGAAAGGTGTGCATGCTAGGTTTGTTGGTACACCAATTGCGGGTCTAAAGAAAAGGCCATTTGGGTACCAAAAAGCTTAGTTACTAACCTTCAAGGACCCAAGCAAGTATGGGTACCTAAAAGACATTAAATTGTTTTGTAGGTAAATTACAGAGTCGGAGGAAGGCATTGGGTGCTTGATAGTGGGTGCTCTCAACATATGACCGGTGATTCAAGAATGTTCAACTCTCTCAAATCAAATAATAGTGGTATTGATAGCATCACATTTGGTGACAATAGCAAGGGTGATGTAAAGGCTCTTGGAAGGATTGTAATCTCAAATGATCATAGCATCTCTAATGTGCTACTAGTTGAAAAGCTCAATTTCAACTTGTTGTCGGTTGCTCAATTATGTGATCTAGGTTTCAAGTGCATATTTGGTGTTGATGATGTGGAGATAGTTAGTGTTGATGGCTCTAACTTGATCTTCAAAGTGATGTATTTGACATATTCAAGAACTTCATCAAGAGAGTGCAAAATGAGTTTGAAACCACAATCAAGAAAGTGAGAAGTGACAATGGAAGTGAGTTTAGAAACACAAGAGTTGATGAGCTATGTGATGAGCTTGGAATCAAGCATCAATTCTCGACCAAGCATACACCTCAATCAAATGGCCTAGTTGAGAGAAAGAATAGAACCTTAATTGATATGGCAAGATCAATGTTAAATGAGTATAATGTGAGTCATTCATTTTGGGCCGAAGCAATCAACACGGCTTGCTTCTATAGCAATCGCCTCTATTGCCACAAGTTTCTAGAGAAGACACCATATGAGATATTGAATGGAAGAAAGCCCAACATTGCATACTTCGGGTATTTTGTTGCAAATGCTACATTTTAAAGAAGGGCACTAGATTGAGCAAGTTTGAGAAGAAATATGATGAAGGATTCTTACTTGGTTACTCGACTACTAGCAAAGCTTATAAAGTTTGGAATTTGGCTAGTGGTCAACTTGAAGAAGTGCATGATGTTGAGTTTGATGAAACCAATGGTTCTCAAGATGAAGAAGATAACTTGGATGATGTGAGAGGAACTCAATTGACAAATGCTATGAAAGAAATGGATATTGGTGACATTAGGTCAAAGCAAGTGATTGATGTGGATGACAACAAAGATCAAGTGCTCCAAAGTCTAATCACTCAAGCTAGTGGTTCTCTAATGCAAAATCAAGCTAGTACATCATCTCAAGTGCAACAAGATCAACAAGTGGCTAGTTCATCATATCCAACTCATGATCAACATCAACATCCAAGCAATCAAGTCCAAGTGCTTCAACCAACTAACATTGCAAGAGACCATCCATTGGATTCCATCATTGGTGACATACAAAGGGGAGTTCAAACTAGATCAAGATTGGTATCATTTTGTGCTCACTCTTCTTTTGTGTCAATGGAAGAACTCAAGGACATTGATAAAGCATTGAGAGATCCAGATTAGGTAAATGCAATGCATGAAGAGCTCAACAACTTTAAGAGAAATGAAGTATGGGAATTGTAACAGAACCGTCTAAATTATAAGAGCACAAGTACAAAAACAATCACCGGAGTGATCAAATTCTCGCACTTGAGCCCATATAACTCCGGTAGTCCAATGAAATCACGAGGGATTTCAAACTAACCAACATACAAGCCAAGATCGTAGTGATTCAACATAACAAGTCACATGTTACATTCATTTCACAAGTAAATCAATTTACATCGGAGTTCAACATAGTTATTACAACTTAAGTTCAAAAGTAGCGGAAGCAAAGTAATTTAAAACTAACATAAATCTTATTTTAAATACATACCAGTACCATGGTCGACTTCCAACAAAAGCATTAGAGAGACGATGACTCAGAAGGATCATGCTCGTGATCACACTCCGCCACTAAGGCAGGAGCCAACCAACTCTTGCAGTCGCCGTGATACATCACAACCTGCAACAAGTGAGGAATAAAACCCTGAGTACGAGAAGGTACTCAGCTAGACTTACCCGTCAAAAACCAGAAATAAGGTGACACCAAGGATCATGCAAGGCTGATATAAAGTGGGCTGGCTTGACAACATTTTGCATAAAAGCTTAATGCAGATAAGTAATCATTAATGCTTAAGCATCAAGTTAATCATCATTAACCTGTCATCTATATTAGCACCTATACTAGAGCACTCACTTTATTAGGAGCAAAGAATATTAACCATAGCAGGTATAAATTGAGGCAACCTTTCCATCGTGATCTAATTAACCATTAGTTCAATTTAATTGAATCTACGTTGCCGCTGCTCAAGTCAAGTGCTCACTAACCGGGAGCGACGGCGATTCGAATCGAATTCCTATCCAGCTGGAGGGGTATTTCTAACACTCACCGCACAGGCCCCTGCCAGGGTCACACAAGCCACCTTTTCATATGATTCAGGAATCGCGGGTCTGAATGATGTCGCGACCCCAAGGGCGACACTCTGCCAGGTGATAGGGACTCTAACCCCCCTTGGTCTCACGCCAATGTCCCCAAGCACATCCTTTCTCTCCTCCAAGAAGCAACCTACCATTCGATTCCCGGCCTGAATCACATTACTCGGCTTCGCGGTCGGAACGACTTATCCGGCCAACTAAGTGTTAGACTGCGTTCAACATGACTCAAGGACATACAACGAATCGGTCCTTAAACGACTCAGACGGGGATAGATTCACACCCAAGACCTCCATGCCTTGTTGCTTCACTATCATCATCCCGCCCGGTCTCATTTCATTTTATTAACACATGGTTCCATTCTACGATAGCAAATATAGCCAACCGTGCCATATATGAATATCCCTATATCTCGCAGGTGACAGGAAATCACCTGACTTCTACCGCTTAAAGCAGGGCTAAGCATCTACTCGATCCTGGTCTATGTAGGATTCAGGGATTCATATATCTGGACAAGGAGTGATATAATGCAGCAAGGTTTTCAACCAACTCCTACCACTTAATGCAACAATACTTATAACATATATAGAATTAATTGCTTTGAAGGTAGGAGGCTTATAATGCTCCGGGGCTTGCCGGGATCCGACTCAAGTTAGAGTATGTCAGATGAATTCACTTGGCGAGCATCTCCCAATCTATCACTTGTCCGGTCCTTCTATCTTCGGGATGGATCTACCAACTCCATCTTCGGGTTCAGCTCCACATCTTGCCATCCACGTAGTGCATCTAACGTACCTAAATGAGATATGACGATGCATGTGTATGAACATGATGAATAGCAATAAGAATGCATCACATAAGACAAGCACAATATTTAAACAAGATACAAGCCCTCATAGCCACTCACTGACTACAGCACACCAACCATTCCATGCATAATAAGTAAAGCATAATCTTCACAAGTTTTAGGTGTACTAACTTCATCACCAAGGACATGAATCACACTTAGCAACATGCAAAGCAACTCAAGGTGAAGCAACAACGATAACTGGAATATGCCAATTTCTGGACTAGCAAACAGTAGCTTCATAAATCAATCATATCTGGAGTTTTATAAATCCAAATGACTTGCAAGAAGATATTATGGAAAGCTTATAAAATTATCTACATTTCATATAATATCATCACAGCATGATTCATAAGTTAAACAAGTCAAAAATACAAAGTTCCAGAATCTGTTCCTAACAAACAGAGAGCAAACAATTCTGTACCCTAACTTTAAACAGCTATAACTCCTAAACCACATTGTTAAATGCCACCAAATTTTAACAGAAGCTAGATACATAAATTATCTACAACTTTTGTATAAATAAGTTTCACAACAAAGCACATTATCATGAAGAACTTTGCTAAGTTCCCAGATCTGTCCAGAAACCTGATTTGCAAGAAATAATTATTAACTTCCATTGCAAACATATAATTGGGCAAAACCAACTTTACCAACATTTCATACATAACTAATGAACATCAGAAAACATAGTGTCAATTACTAAATAAATTCTTTTAATACATTTTCTTAATTTATTTAGATCATTAGGTGGAATTATGACCACATCATAAAGTTACTCAATAAATTCTACCAAAATTACAGGGGTCTACAAATGCTCTCAAAAGTCTACTGTCCAAATTTCAATCCATTTGGGCAAGTATATCAACCTATATGAAAAAGACAAATAGCTATTGCAATAAATCATGTGAGAGCAAGTTAAACCTAAAACTCAATATTTTCTGTGAACACATGGCCATAGAATGAACTAACATCAAAGAGCAACATCATAATAAGGTGATGGAACAATATTTTCTATTTTATCATTTATATATTATTTATAAGCTATTTATTAAGCCATAAACAAGTTAACTCAATAACTTGAGCATACAGTAAGCAATGGCCATGAAATTTATACCACATTACATCCATAGCATGACAAGCCTACCATAAAAATTTCACATCAATTGGAGTAGCACAACTCAAGATATAAAAATAACAAGCAATATAATGTAAATTCCTTATTTATCAAGGTCCAATCAAAACCCTAAGAAAACAGTGAACAAATAGTGTGTTTAATATTTTTCTTAGCAAGTACATGTCATCACAAAATTAACAAAACAAGAATCACTATTTTTGGAGTTCTAAAACTCCAGATATGGCTCTGGTCAAGTTTATAAGCATTTCTAGAGCACTTTTAAAGCTTAAATAAAACATCAGAAAACTTCTACAAACATGTACATTTTATGACTCTTCTGCATAAATCTCTTCTCAAGGTTTCCAAAAAGTCCACATTTTCCATTTTTGGACTTTCCTAGTAGGAGATATGAATTTTTTGAAGATTTAAATGAAATCTGAAATTCAAATTCAGAATTAACACAACCCTAACAATATTCGCTAGGCACACCCGATTTCCCACCCCAGATCCGTCACTACATAACCGACATGCGGGACCCGCTGTTCAGCCAGGCCCGCTCGTCATACACCCGTAGAGACACAGGGGGAAAAGAAGTCGGCCTTCTTCTTCTACCTTCGACGCCAAGCAGGGGAGGCGGCCGGTGGTTGCCGATGTCGGCCGGAGAGGGCCGACGGTGGCGGAGAAGGGTGGCTCGAGCTCCATCTTGTCCACCCGCACCCATGGGAGGTGGAAGCACGACCGGAGGTGGACCGTGGCCTTTGGACCACGTGAACAGGCGGAGCAGTGACGTCCGCGCCGGCGGCGGGGTGCTCCGGCGACCGGGAGTCTGGGCAATCGTGCGCGCGGGGCGGAGCACGGCGAGGCGGAGGCGGTGACACACTCGGTTGGGACGAAGGTCGAGCGCAGCAGAGGTTGGGTGGAGCTCCACCGCTTGGCAATGGCGCGGCCGCGGCCATGGCGCCCGCGTTCGGCAGCGAGAGGGAGCAATGAGCTAGGGAGGAGCTTGAGGGCGAGTGTGAGCGCGGAGTAGAGCTGGGTTGAGCGTCCTGGTGCCTCCCCATCGACCCCAGTCCCCAGGACGCACGGCAGCAGAGGTGGGGGTCACTGCGGCGCATGGAGGCCACGTCCCGGACGCGTGGCTGCCGTTGAAGACTTTCACCGAGCAGCTGGCAGGTGCCGAAGTGGGTCGGTTGGGACGCTGATTTGGACCATTTTTGGGCTGATCTGGGTCTTGGACCTAAAACCAAAGTTGAAGCCCATGAATAGCTCTACACTTTTCATTTAAAGCATAAGGTCATTAGTGTCCTGGTTTAGGAGATAATTAGCATCTAAGTTGGCAATGTCAACACATTACTAACCAAGAAGGAAACTCAAATTTGCTGATCAAAATGAGGTCAATCTTAAGCCATCTTTTTGCATGCTCTTCTACACCATCTACACTCCAACTTTTATATTGGGACCATGTGAAGTTGTTTAACAAAATCTCGAGAACGCGGCATGTCAACATGTCAAGGTCAAATAGTGATAAAAACAACTTTTTGCTGTTTTGGAAACTCTTATAGAAGGTCCAACTAAGCTCCATTTTGAGTGACACTTGATCCATTGTTTCCATCATGAAAAGTACTACAACTCCTATTAAGGAACCTAATTGAGCTACCATATGAAATTGGAAGATAAAATGTCGCAAAGTAACCAACTTGCTGCTGTCACAACAAGGACTTAGAATATTTTTCTAAGTGCTGAAAACAGCAGCTGATTCCACATTGTGATCTCTATTTGACTAGGTTAGAGGCCAAACTAGCTCTTTACCATTAAACAAAGTTTGTTCTACACAAGATGAACTACAACTTTTGTTTAAGGTCAAACCTCATAACAGGTACAGAAGTCAAACTTTCACTTTGGTCAAAGTATTAACTCGATAAAGCCGAAACTAGGGTTTTAGGCCAATCGGGGCAATTTCTTGATATTTGCTCAACATGATCCCTTCATGACTTTTGTTGTAGAGTTCATCTAAAGTCATTTGGGTAATTTGCAAAGCTTCATTGATGATATATAGTTTCATTAACTTAATGGGGCAAATTCCAATAGGAATGGAACTTATCATTTCATGTGACTTTTTAATTCCAAACTTCATGAAACTTTTCCAGGGATCAATATAGATAGGTACCAAGGTGAGACACATGAAGATATTGCAATAACACTACCCAAGTATATATTTTGAAAAGGGGCCTATATGTAAAGCAATGGTGCAACATCCAACTTTAGGTTAGGCTCCTCTCCATAGGTTGACCTTGACATTGTCATCTCCACATAATCTATCATGTTTGAGCTCAAACCCACTGCTTAATGAGTGACAAACACCTGGGGTGTTACAGGAATTAGTTGAGAGGCCTAAGGATCACAATGTCATTGGAACAAGATGGGTCTTTCGCAACAAGCAAGATCAAGATGGAATAGTAGTAAGGAACAAAGTAAGACTAGTGGCTCAAGGTTACACACAAATAGAGGGTCTTGACTTCGGTGAAACTTATGCCCCGGTTGCAAGATTGGAAGCAATTAGGATCTTACTTGCCTATGCTTGTGCTCACAATATTAAGTTATATCAAATGGATGTGAAGAGTGCATTTCTCAATGGGTACATCCAGAGAGGAGGTGTATGTGGAGCAATCTCTCGGTTTTGAAGATGACAAGAAACCCAATCATGTATACAAGTTAAGGAAGGCTTTGTATGGATTGAAGCAAGCACCTAGAGCCAGGGATGAAAACGGTACGAATATTTTCCGACCGTATTCGAGACCGAATCCGTTTAGAGGGGTTTTAATCCGTCCGTATCCGAGTCCGGATATTTAACATTCGATACCGTATCCGTATCCGAATATTTAAATCACATATTTATGATGTCGATATCCAATCGTATCCTATTCATCATTTTTTATACTATCCGTATTCGAATCCAAATCTGGACATAAATACGAAAACAAATACGATATCAGTGATATCCGTCCGTATCCGATCTGTTTTCATCCCTACCTAGAGCATGGTATGAAAGATTGAGGGACTTCTTGCTATCCAAAGGATTTGTCATGGGCAAAGTTGATACAACACTATTCACCAAGAAGATTGGGAAAGATTTGTTTGTGTTGCAAATATATGTTGATGATATCATATTCGGTTCAACCAATCAAGATTATTGTGATGAGTTTGGGAAAATGATGGCAAAGGAATTTGAAATGTCAATGATTGGTGAACTTAGTTTCTTTCTTAGACTTCAAATCAAACAAATGAAGGAAGGAACATTTGTAAGCCAAACCAAATACATAAAAAATATGCTAAAGAAGTTTGGTATGAAAGATGGAAAAGGAATCACTACTCCAATGAGCACTAGTGGAAGCTTGGATAGTGACAAGAATGGCAACATGGTGAATCAAAAGCTATATAGATCAATGATTGGTAGCCTACTCTATGTGACGGTATCAAGGCCCGATGTGATATTTAGTGTATGCATGTGTGCAAGATTTCAAGCCTCACCAAGAGAAAGTCACTTGAAGGCAACAAAGAGAATATTGAGGTATTTGAAGCATACACAAGATGTTGGATTGTGGTTTCCCAAAGGTGCAAGCTTTGAGCTAGTTGGATATTTGGATTCCGATTATGCCGGTGATAAAGTGGAGAGAAAGAGCACTTCCGGAACTTGTCAATTGTTAGGAAGATCACTTGTCTCATGGTCATCCAAGAAGCAAAATAGTATTGCACTATCTACCGCCGAAGCCGAATACATTGCCGTGGGTAGTTGTTGTGCACAAATATTGTGGATGAAGGCAACATTGAAGGATTTTGGAATCAATTTCAAGAATATGCCATTACTATGTGACAATGAAAGTGCTATGAAGCTAACCAACAATCTGGTTCAACATCAAAGAACAAAGCATATTGATGTTCGTCATCACTTTATTAGAGATCATCAACAAAAGGGTGACATTGCTATTAAGAGTGTGGACACCAAAGATCAATTAGCTGATCTATTCACCAAGCCACTTGATGAGAAGAGATTTCACAAGCTAAAGAATGAGTTGAACATACTTGACTTCTCCAACATGAGTTGATGCACCCCATATATGACATGCCTCTCCTTCGAGCCCCAAGGTATAATTGGTTGACATGTCATACATTCTATGCTAAGGACTTGTTTAGTGCATCTAGTCATAATTTACATGTTCTAGGCTCATTCATGAAAATCAAATGAATTTGAAGTTTATATGGTGTCACTATTGTTTCCATGACTTGTATGATCTAGTGGTAGCATATAACTTGTTTAAGTAGCTTGTGATCCTAAGTGTTTAATCTAGAAAACTTGTCTAAATATTTGCTTCAACATGGTGCATGATAACCCTTCTAGTGAGGTGTGAAGAAGCTTGCCCTTGGATCAAACCGAAGTATTTTATTTATGCAAGCAATCTAGGTTGAATCACAAACTTGATCCTCACCCCATAATTTAACATGATAATCTATCTAAAATTGGTCCCTTGTGGTCATTGGTGCCAAAGGGGGAGAAAATGTTGTTCACAAAGATAGAACTCAAAGGGGGAGAAGCACAAAAGGGGAGAAAAATGTTGTTCAAGGGTGAGAAAACCTAAAGGGGAGAATTGATAAAAGAAGGGGATCATCTAAAAATTTTGAGCACACAAGTAAGGGGAGCAAGCTCTTAAACATGAATGTTGCATTTCCATGTGCACTCCATATATATGATGCATAGTTATGCATTTCTTTTTCTCCGATATATTGCTTGTGTGGTGACTTGCTAGTATAATTTGAATGATGAATTCAAGTACTAGCATGAATAGGAAGTAGTTAAATTTTTCTTACTTCATGTTTTCCAAAGTGGTACTAGAGCCTTGCTTATAATGTTGATCTCACGAGGTTTCTAGTTATGTTTATGCTTTTCCAAGTGGTATCTAACTACATAAGGTGCTAAGATGGTTTTTATCGCTACTCCGATGGTATCACGCTTCAAAGGTCTATAATCTTAAACACTTAGCACCTATTGGTAGTCAATGCTCCTAATCTTTCCTATCTAACATGAATGCTACCAAAATCCAAATATATAGTATACATGTAGGGGGAGCCATTGCTATCAATTTGAATTCATGATCACATGTCCATAATTCTTACACATGGTAATATACTTGGACAATGTGATATGGGTTCAATTAAAATTTTATCATAACATCTTTGTAAAAGGGTTGTCACCAATTACCAACAAGGGGGAGATTGAAAGTCCTATGTTTGGTGTTGGTAATTAGTGATAATACCTAAGTACTAATCCTATGCCTAAGTTGTATGTAGCATATGAGGATTAGTACATTTTCGAGGAGTTGAAACGACCATTTTCCACTTCGCCGGAAGTTGGAAAAGAAACGGAGGCGAACGGAGGTCACAAAGGTGACCGGACGCTGGACCGGACGTGATCTCTAAATGACCGGATGCGTCCGGTCAGCGTTCAGAGTCTGCGCGTGTTTTAATTTGATAATCGGACGCGCAGCGCGTCCGGTCATTGGCGATCGAACGCGTCCGGTCATTCAGGGAGCTTACTGGACTCTAACCGGACGCTGGCACTGTGGCATCCGGTCAGTTCTACAGCGTGTTCGGTCACTGTTTAGTTGTGCGCTGCTCAGGCTTGACCAGCGCGTCCGGTCAGTCACGGGACCAACGCGTCCGGTCGTTCGCAGCGTGTCCGGTCTGCACGTCAAGCGCGTCCGGTCGTTGCTTCGCAGTTAGCCGTTGTGCGACCGGTGCGTCCGGTCAGTTGGACTAGCGCGTCCGGTCAGTGCTTCGTGACTTAGCCGTTGCACGATCGGCGTGTCCGGTCAGTTTGACTAGTGCGTCCGGTCAGCGCGATTTCGGCTGTTTAAGTTTCTAACGGTTATATTCGAAGGGGTACGTCTATAAATACTCGTTGGCCGGCTCAAGGCTCTCTCTCTCGGATATCTCTCGAACATTTAACATACTTGTGAGCACTTTGAGCTAAGCAACTCCTCTCCCACTCATCTCTCTTGCTTCCTTGCATATTCGAAGTCAGATTGAGTGATCCAAGTGCATTTGCATTAAGAGATTACATCTAGTTGGCACTTGGTGGTTGATTTGCTGCAGGATTCTGGTTTCTCTTGGTGGTTGCCGCCATCTAGATGGCTTGGAGCAGCTTAGAGGTGTTGGCAAGAGTTGGTGATTGTTCTTGGCCACCTCTGGTGATTGTGAGGGGTTTGTGCCTACCTCGGTGAAGCGCCAAAGGCAACATTAGTAAATTGCTCGTGTCATTGCAACCTTTTGCCATTTGGTAGGTTCTTGTGGCGTATTTTAAGAGACTCGGTGTGTGACCGATTAGCCACCGAACCACGTGGTGAAGAAGGACACAACGGGGACTAGCGTGCTGGCAAGCACGTGAACCTTAGGATAAATCTTCGTATCATCACTTTCATATTATGATTGATTGATCCCGGTGTTCGGTTATCTTGTTATTCATTGTTGATCATATTGGTTGGCTCAATACTTCGCCCCACGGTGAAACTCTCCTAACTCAACTCCGCATTACCTTCTTAGTTATATTTGCTAGCTAGTTAGCTTTGCTAGAGTAACTCCTTTGTGTAGCTTGCTAGTTATAGTTGTAGTTACCTTTTTGGTTTGACTTGTGCGGTTGAGTATAAATATACTAGAATTGTGAATTGGTTAGGTGGCCTGCAAACACCCCGTAGGCTAAGCAAAACTCGCATCTCGCTACTTGTTATATTGATAAACTTGTTTAGCTTGTCTTTGTAGAATATTTTAAAAAGGCTATTCACCCCCTCTAGCCATCAAGACCTTTTAGCTGCGCGCGCCGTGGTCTAGTGGACCAGGCGTACGCCGCACGCCGTGCCCTGCTCCCGTGCGCTCGCCAACCCGCGCGCGCGCCTCGCCTCGTGGCCGTGCCGCACCGGCGGCCATGGGCGGTGGCTGGCCGGCTGGTCGGAGCCCCCGCACCTGGGCAGGAACGCATCCAGGGTCGCTCCCGACCGCGCCTTATCCCCCACGCCCGCTCCCTTCCTCCTCTCGTGCTCTTCATTCCGGAACGCAGCCCCGCTCCTCGTCACCGCGCGGCCGCCCGCCATTGCTGCCGCCGCCGAGCTCGCCCGCACCGCCTTGCCTTCACTCGGAGTGCCGCAAGCTTCCGCGTGAGCTTCGCCTCACCCTAACGCACCTCTGGCATAGCAGTTTCACCAAGGTGAGGGCCGGAATGGCCGTAACCACCACGGTGGTGCTGTCGGTGCCGCGGCCATGCCGACCTCCATGCTCTGCTCCTCCTCTTTTTCCTTGAACTTTATCACCGTGTTCGCTTTTTCCGTGCGATCCTCCTGCGCGCCGTGTCTCGCCCGCTCTCGACCGAAGACGGCCGCTAGTTGTTGGCGGTCGCCGCACCACCGCGCTACCACGGTCTAGAGCGCCGGCGTGGCCGTCTCTTTTCCCCCTCGGTCTCCGAGTGGACCGTCTCCGGCCTTGGGCCGGGAGGCCGAGCGGGCCGGCTCGCCTTTTCCCCGCGCGCTCGGCTCAGGCCAAAAGCGGTCGTGGGCCGGTCGTCCTCACGGGCCGGCCCAGTAACCATCTGTTTTCCATTTTCTTTTGATTATTTGAGAAAATAAATAATTGGAAAAATATTTGTGTACACATTTTAGCTCCAAAAATTGTGAAACAAATTTTGGTATACTTCTTAGGACCAGATCTATGATGTAAAAATATTGCATGTAAAGTTTGAAATACTTTTCTGTAGAGTTTTTATTTAATCATTGAAATTGCTGTTTTCTTGATAAATGCTTAATAAATCATAGAAAGCTCAGAAAAATATGGTTCTAGTTTTTTTAATCTTTTTGTGCAATGTACTTTCTAGGAAAAATATATTCCATGCATGTTCTGTGTAAATTTTTTGATGTGTAGTTCAAGTGCTTTTTATTGCTGTTTTTTGTTATTTTTGATAGAGAGCAAAAAATGTATAAAACATGTATCTGATAATTTTTATATAGTGGTTGTTTACTGTGTAGAATGTAGGAAAAATGTTAAATCTGTTGTTTGATACTTTTCATAATACAAAGTATTTTAATGATCATATTTATGTCATATCTTGTCATTTTTGTGTAGGCAGTTCTAGTGATCCAAATGCAATGAAATTTTTGTGGCACGCTAGATTAGATGATAGTAAGTCAGTGTAATTTTCCTAGATTTTTCTGTGCTACTAAAATAGGTGTTGCTGTTTAAACCTAGTTTCTACTAGGGTTTAATTAACCTTCTTAATGCATGTTTAGTTAATAATGATTGCTTTGGTGTATCTTTGAAGCATCTTGGCTTGTTGTGGTGACTCAGTAAGTAGTATAGTGGTTGTAGTAGTAGTTAGTAGTACATATTCTTGGATGATGTGGACTATCTTGTAGAAGAATTGTATTTCTACACTATCCAATAAAGTAAACATGTTCGTCTACATCCCATTCATCATGATCATTACACGTCATCTCTACAAATGCATCTAGGCATGAGCATTTATACATTTGCATCATACAGGATCGTAGGAAGTAATTTCGGTAGCAGTTCGAGAGGGGCCGGAAGAGCAGCCCGAGGTGCCAGAGCAGGAGGTGCCCGAAGCCGACGAGAAGGTCGGTGAGGATCTTCCGGAGTGCCCCGATCATCACCCGAGCTCTTTCGAAAGAGGCAAGCCCCGGAGCATTTCTCTCCCAGTTTGCAAATATTTTATTAATGCTTTACCTTAATTGATGCATTACGTTTAAGAGTTGTTTGCAACCGTTGCTGCATTATACCATGTTTACCTTTGTTCTACCATATCCTTATTACCCTGGTATTTGCAGTCAAGAAATGCTTAGCTTGCTTAGAACAGTAGAAGTTGGGTGATTTCCTGTCACCTGCGAGCTATAGGTGGTTACCTGGATCTGCTTGAATAAGTATGTCATCTTAGAATAACTAAGTGTTAATGTGAAGTTGAGACCGGACGGAGACTTACAGGGTTTCGGACTGTACTGTTTTCCGTCTGTGTCGGTTAAGGACCGACCGTTGTTGGGCCTCGAGTCATGTTGAACGCATGCATCACATTTAGTTGGCCGAATAATGCACCTTTCGACCGTGAAGCTAGGAGATTATTCGGGCCGAGTGGATTGCCCGCATCGCACTGTACCGGAGCAGGTGTGGTAGGACACGAGGGCGCGATGATAAGGCCAAAGAGCAGTCGGGCGGCCCCCAGGTACATGTGGTTCCTGGCAAACTCGAGACTTTACCTGGATAGTTGACTCGGTGACCAATATCTCACTTTAGCGGGTGAGTGAGGTTTGTGTGAGGAATAAATTACCAGCTGGTTAATAATCGATTCGAATCGCCATCGTTCACTGGATAGTAAACACTTGACTTGAGTTACTTCATCGTAGTAATGTTGATGGAACACTTGGACAGTTATATGAAATATGACATTATGGAAGTTGTTAATAATCATTGGTTATCCTTACTTGTTTAATCACATGTTACTCTAGTACAGGTATAAATGTAGTTGACAGGTTAATAAAGATTAACTTGATATAAAAGCTTCTGAAAAAGGTTCTTTAAATGCTAAAAATGTTTTTTTTGCAAATGAGTCAGCTACCCCACTATAAAGCCCTTCATCATCCTTGGTGTCATTTTATTTTCAGTTATGTCGGGTAAGTCTAGCTGAGTGTCTTCTCGTACTCAGGGCTTTGTTCCCACTTGTTGCAGATGGGCAGATGTATTACGGCTGCTGTATCAACTGCCTCTATCCTGCGATGGGTGATGCTTAGGACCATGGGCAGTGGTCGTTCCCTACGTCTCACCAAATGCTTTTGTTGAAGATGATCATCAGCTGGCACTGTACTTGAACTCTGTGTGAGTGTGTGTGGATTTGAACTAAAGGTTTCCGCTACTTTTATTTGAACTTGGTTTGTAATAACTATGTTTAAACTCCGATGTATCCGTGATGTGAACTTTTATGTAATTTGTGATGGTGACCGCTAAACTTATTACGATCTTGGCTGATATGTAAGTTGGTTTGAAATCCGTCGTGATTTCACGGACTACCGGGTTATACGGGCTTAAGTTTGCTAAATCGTCTGCTCGGTGGATGATTTTCTTACTTAATTTCGTATAATTGGTCGGTTCTGTTACAGTATGAACATTGACACGTGCTGGTCAATTTGCTGGTGTTTTGATGAAGATGGAGAGCATTGCTTCCTAAAATGCAAAATGGTGAAGTAATATTGGGTATCGATGTCGATTGAAAATACTTAAGCCAAGCTTATAGAATCGGTTCAACAAAGAATGTTGTTCTGAATATTCTATCTCTAGTGCAGGAGACAAGGATGAAAGTGACAAGCCTCCTTTGGGCATGGTGGGATGCTCACAATAATATAAATGCTGGAGAAAAATGTCTTTGGTAGAGGAGATTGTGCACATAGCTCCGTCTAGTGGCGAGAGAGAGAGAAAACTTTGAAAGAGAAGGTACGAAACCTAAGTTTATGAAGATTAATTTGATGGTGTTTTTCTTTAAGATAGGAAGGCTAGAGCTTGGGGCTTTGCAGTGAGGGATCGTGAAGGTTTGGTGGTTCTGGCACGGGCAGGGAATTTTGAAAGTGTGCGTAATGCTTTATGTGCAGAAGCCCAAGCTTGTTTGGCAGCAATTACCGTGGCAGCAGGTCAAGGTATGTTGCAAATCTAGCTTGGATCAAATTGGTGAAAGTCAAGTGAATATGATATTTCACTTGGAGGCATTATGTTCAAAGAATCTAAATGCATTTTATCCACACCATTTTGTTTATTAGGTTGGTGTGAATTTTGTTCCACGTTCTTTTGTAACGAATGTGTACATGAGTTAGCTCGTATAGGTTTTGTCTTAGGACCAGATCAATTTTATTTATGGGTAGATCCCCTCCCGGAGTATATAAAGTTGCGAGTTTTGCTTTAAAAAAGAAAGAAAAAATAATATGATTACATGCCGATCCACGGTTTAGGTTAGTTTTTTTTAACAATTTAAAATGGATAAAAACAACACAACCCAGCTTAGTGTCCTAGAACTGAGCCTAGCGCATACATTTGCTCCTGACATCAGCTAGAGGTGGCCCTGGTTGTGTGCCTCCTGCAGCACCATCGCCTCCAAGGGTGAGATGTCATCAAACACACATCGATTTCAATGTTTCCAGATCTTCCAAGCAACAAGGATACCCTAAGGCTTTGTTTGGAAGCGTGGTACTGTTTTTCACCCGTAATATCATTTCACCTGTAATCGGTTGTGCACAAGGATACGGTGGTATTTTTTTTTTCCAGCGGTAAGTTTCTTGTTTGGGAGTATGGGAGGCGAGGCAGCTTCTCATGACGCGTACAGGAGAACAAGCTAACTAATATCCTAACCCATGAACATGGCGATGGTGGCCTCTGACCTCCAGGGGCAAGCCCACCACCTCGAGCGTTTTCAACGTACCAGACTGACGACCTTGAAGCCGGCGAGGACGACACCGGCGATTTCACCCTCTACACCAAGAGACCGTACATCCTGTAACGTCCCGCCTTCTCGAGGCCGGACCCGCTTACATCTGGCCGTTTTTCTAGGACATAGACTGTTCTCACAGACCAGCACAAGTCTTTTCTGCGCACTTTGTCCTCACCCATCGCTCCAAACCCAGCACACTTAACTTTGGAGTTCTTTCGAGATGGGCTTCCGAAAAAGAAGTTGCAACTTGTTGGTATGAGTATCTTATTAATCCTGTTAAGCCCTGGGCTGAGATGTTACACATCCCACCATGTCCGATGACGCCACTACCAACCCGCTGCTCCCGTCGCCGCTCGGCATGGCCAGCGCGTTCTCCCTGGCTGGCGCCTCGGTGAGCATGTCGGCCATAGCGCTACTGCAGAAGGACGCGGGTCGAGCGCCATCGCCGAGACGGCGCTCGAAATCGAGCTAGGTTGCGATCGCCGCCGCCGCCGAGACGTGCGACGACGGTGCGAGGCGCACGGCTGAGCTCGTGGGAGAGGGGCGCGACGGTGAGCACATGGGAGAGGGCGATGCCGAGCTCGCGGAAGAGGGGCGCGGCCACGAGCTCGTCACAGGAGAGGGGCACGGCTGCGATGCTTCTGCGGTGAGCCCAACAGCGCGGGGAGGAGAGGAATCCACAGGAGAATGGACGGAGGAGGCCGATGTTTATCGGTTTTTTTACAGACCTCCACACATCTTTTTTTTCCGACGGTTTTAGCCCAAAACAGGTGTAATTTTAGTAGGCTCAACCGGTCTTCCAAACCGCGATTTTCATCTTGGGCCGGAAAAGAATTGGAGCCTGTAATTTACAGGGGTTTTGAGTATATTACCGGGCTTCCAAACATGCCATAAGTGTGTAGTCTCTTCCTCACTGCCTTGTGCGCCCTCCGTGCCTTTGGTCGCCTCCATGCTTCGAAGTTGGAACCAGTCGTCATGGTGATGGTGCAAGGGCGTTTTTTTCCGAGAACATGACTTCATGTGTATTCCATTCAGAATAAGTAGCAAATACAATCCAAATCAACTATAGCGAGTTGCCATAGATGAGAAGGATCTAGGCCGACAACAAACCGAAAGAAGAAAAAAAAGCTAAACTAGCCCTAGGGGCGCGCTATAGAGGCTACATTGCAACTGAGTTTGCGACTAAGGGGATGTTTGATTTGCGGCCACAGTCCGCCACGCCACGGAGTGTGGTTTGCCACAGAAATCGGAGTGCCTATTTGGTTCATGCGTGAAATGAGGCGGCCACAACGGAGTCACAGAGCAAAACTCGCCACAGAGTGTGGCGGCAAAAATTCTCGCCACAACTGCGACACGCCATCACTTGCCGCACGTTAGGCGAGGCGAGCAGTGGCCTAAACCAAACATCCCCTGAGAGAAAGGACAACTACGCTCTTCCAGCGACCAACAGCGCGGAGTTGGTCCTAGTCGATATAGCATAATTATGCCTGGTTTTAGAAACTCCTAATAAGCAAGATAGCAGAAAAACAACTCCTACGCATTTTGATTTCAAGACTCTATGTAAGAAATAAATTCTTTGTATAAACATGAACTTTTCAACAGGTTATTACGGTACAAACTAACATGCCGAGGGATATACGGTACATCAAAGAATGGCAATGTTCATGTTCAGATGTAAGCTAAATAGAAAATTAAGAAGCTACAACAAATTATGAGCATTTTAAGTATCACTTGCTTTGTTTCCTAATCGAACATAGTATATCTGACTTTTAAAGCGGTAACCAGACAGTTGTGATATCCAAAAAAAGGCAAAGGGAGGACAAAATGATAAAACTTTATAAGGTCCCTTAAAATTAAAAACAGAGAGCCAAAAGGAGGACAAGGGTTTGTCGAGCGGTGTTGTCAATAACCTTGCCCAACTATCCTGAAAACAGCATGCCAACAACATTTTGGGTGTGGCCAGCGCTCGGACATCCGGACGTTAGCCCTTGTCCGGACACTCGCGCGTGCCTGCCTGCTGCGCCTACGCATGCTGCTACTGCATGCACTGCCTGTTGCACGTGCCTGCATGCGTCTGATGGTGTTGTGCGTCTGCTGCACACGCCCGCATGCGCAAGATGCTGCTGCGCGCCTACGCAAGTTGCTGCTGGAAAAAAAATTACATGCAACCTCTCATGACACATGTCTATCAAACAAATCACGGCAGTCGGAAAGGGCCTCGTTCGCAGCTCTTTTAAATCCCAGGCACGTCGGTTGCTTCTTCGACTACCCCTCCTGCTGGCTCACGTCTTTGCCTCCCTTCATCTGTCTCCATGTGACACGCGTCACGAGATTAAGCACAGTCTGCACGACCGGTGCGTGCAGCCAGGCTGCATGTAATTTTTTTTCCCTGCCAGGCCACACGCACCTGCATGCACCTGCTGCTGCGCGCCTACGCATGCTGCTTGGCGCCTGCTAATGAAAACACATGCATCATGAAGCGCTCCGCAACATACGTCTGAAACAGGTAAAACATTTGGAACATACATTTGCAATAAATGTGCATATACACTGCAACATATGCAACATCCAGATAAAACACTTGTAACATATTTCTGAAAACAGCTAAAACATTTGAAACACACACTTGCAATCTACATGTGTAGCCATTGCAACATATGCAACATCTAGATAAAACACTTACAACGTACGTTTGAAACATACACTCGTACTATACATGTATAGTCATTGCAACATACGCAATACCACATCTGCTTTTACAACATCTAGATGAAACATATGCAACATACATCTGAAATGACATGAAACATGTGGTTGCAAACATGTGCTCATCTAATTGCTGCTGCCTAATGGAGACTCGTTGATGCGACACGGGGGAGCGCAACACGAGACTCGAAGGGGGCGTGAGCACGAGGAGCGAACGGTGTGCGGCGCGAGCCATGGGCAGAGTGCGCGGCACGAGGCGAGTCAGGCTCGAGACACGAGGAGTAGGGCGCGCAACGCGCGAGAAGCAAGGGCACTTGACGCGAGACAGGTCCGTCCCGTCCAGAAGGACGGATGCCCCAGGGTTTCGTTACCGCAAACCTTTCAGTTTTCAGCGCAATGTGCAGCAATGAAAACCAGAGCCAGGTTTATACCTGATCTCATACATAGTACAACCAAACTTTTGGAAGAGGTAGTAACACAATTTGAACTAAACCTCCTCTATCTTACTTCAAGGTGCCAATCTATACGGTAGAGAGAATCACTAAAAAAACAGGCCCCGAGGCATTGTGTCGAGTACGTACGTTACATGCACTTGTGTGACATGAAAAACAGAGCATGTGTACCGGGGAGGTGGTCGGCAGCGTGGTGCGTAGAGGAGATGACGATGGCGGTGGGGTGGGGCAAACCGCAAACTAACAAAGCGTGGCGAGGTGGCTCTCCGGGTGGGCGAGTCATTGTTCCCTGTTTCTCACGCGGCACGCCACTCCCTCCCGTTCACGCGAGCCGTCGCTCCAGACAGGAGAGGAACAGGACCGCCTCTGAGCTGCCTTGGGGCCCTTGGCCTCGCTCCTTCGATCTGCTGGCCTCCTCGCGGCGCACCACCCCAGGCCGGCAAGCCCTGCAGGGCCACGCACTGCGATGACCCCGCGGGAGGGACGATTGTATTGGAGTGCTCTCGGCGGCTGCTTCAACGGTGGAGAAGACAATTCTCTCGTGCAGCGGCGGCGGAAACGACGGTAGGAACAACGAGTCTCGCAACAAATCGCGGAATGCTACCAGGATTTGACCTTCTTGATCGGTAATTTCAACTGAATGAAGAAAGAAAAAGAATGTCCTTTAATTTGAGTGAACTCCACCACAGTTCGTACACCCAACACTTTACCTCACTCGATCACAAAACTTGTACAAATTTAAACAAGTCGAATATGAGTAGATCGAAGCGCCTGGCCCAAAAGTGCCTGCTGTATGTCCAAACAAGCAACAAGCTAGGTGAGCTTGCTCATCAGCACTCGACTCCGCATGGCTTGAGGATGGGGCCCTTGGCCTTTGGGATGAAGGGGTCGATCCTGACCCAGACGAGCGAGAAGATGGAGGCGAGGAGGATGGACCAGAGCACCACGATGGTGGGCGTCCGGTTCTGCCTCCCCATGAGCCCCTTGAGGAACGGGTACAGGTGGACGATGACCCAGAAGGAGAAGAAGAGCTTGCCGAAGAGCGGGCCCCAGGAGCCGTACCCGTTGTTGACGGCGTCGGAGACGCCCGCCACGATGCCCACCATGTTGATGATGATGAGCGTCGTGGGGGGCACCAGCAGCGTGGTCCACTTGAAGAGGTACAGCTCCCCGAACGCGTCCGCCTCGTCGCCGGCCGCCTTGGAGGTGACGGTGAAGCTGGTGTCCACGCCGCCCAGCACCTTGAGGAAGCCCTGGAACACGGCGAACAGGTGCGCCGACACGCCGCCGATCACCCAGAACTGCTCGTTGCGCCACCAGTCCTCGATGCTCACCCCGCTCCACCGCAGCTCCAGGACGCTCGTCGCGATGATGGACAGGAACAGCGCGATGAACCAGATGCTGGCAAGGTTGTTGAGCTGGAATGTACGGCAGTTAAGTTCATGTCCTAGCTGGAATGTACAGTCGTCGTCGATGCAATGCAACTCGATCACTACTCACCGTGGGAATGATGAACTTGCCGGTGAGCAGGCAGACGGCGGGGATGGTGCAGTAGGCGAGCAGCGGGATGGAGGTGAAGGGGTAGACGATGGTGTTGGTGTAGGCGAAGCGCTCCAGCCACTTGAGCCGCCCGCCGTAGGCGTACCAGAGCGGGCAGTGGCGGCTCATGAAGATCTCCACGGACCCCAGCGCCCAACGCAGCACCTGGTGGAGACGATCGGACAGGTTGATGGGCGCCGAACCCTTGAACGCCGGCCGTGTCGGCGTGCAGTACACCGACTTCCATCCCCGGCAGTGCATCTTGAATCCGGTCAGGATATCCTCTGTCACCGACCCGTAGATCCACCCAATCTATTTTCATGTACAAGAAAAGAAGCAGATCAGTGTTAACACCTAAGCACCAGTGGTCTAGTGGTAGAATAGTACCCTGCCACGGTACAGACCCGGGTTCGATTCCCGGCTGGTGCATTTTTTTTGTTTTTTTGCCAGTTTCAAAAATGAAAAGTATGCGCAGAATCAATCAATTACCTCCTTGCCCCACTCTGTCTTCTCCTCGTATCCGCAGCTGATGACGTGGATGGCCTCCTTGATGAGCGCGGCGGGGTCGGCGGCGGCCCCCTGCGGCAGTCCGCCGTCCTCCACGAGCGTGGAGGCGATGAACACGGGCGACTGGCCGAACCGCTTCTCGAAGCTCTTCTGCGACATGAGCGAGGAGCGCTCCAGCTCGTCGTACCCCTCCAGGCCCTCCTCGATCTCCTCCAGCTCGAACGCGCGCTGGTGCTTCTTGTACAGCCCGCCACCGCCCTTCTTGCTGCCGGCCAGCGACCCGCCGAGCTTGTCCTTCTTGCTCCGCTTCCTGTAGAAGCCGAGCAGGCCCCGGCGCGGCTCCTCGCCGCCGTCGGCGCCGCCGCCCTTCTTGTCCTTGCGGGCCTTGCCGCGCTTGCCGCCGCCGAAGCAGCAGCAGCAGCAGCACCACGACGGCCAGCAGTCGCACGTCATCTTGGGCCGCTTCTCGGGGCGCGGCGGGTCGTAGCCGTACAGCGCCTGCCGGTTGAACACGCAGCCCGTGCCGACGTACACGGGGCCCTGGATGCCGTCCAGCCCCTTCATGTTGATGTCGAAGAAGACGACGTTCCGGTTGGCGTACCGGTCGTGCCGGTCGATGCCGTCGAACCGCTGCGGGAACTGCACGTAGCAGAGCTTCTTCCCCAGCTGCGGGTCCATGAGGAAGCACATGGCCTCGCGCACGGCCTTGCTGTTGTTCACGTAGTGGTCGCAGTCGAGGTTGAGGATGAAGGGCGCGTTGGTGAGCACGGCGGAGACGCGCACCAGCGCGTTCATGGCGCCGGCCTTCTTGTGGTGGTTGTACCCGGGGCGCTTCTCGCGGGACACGTACACCAGGCGCGGCAGCTCGTGGCCCTCCACGTCCAGCGCGCCCTGGCTGCCGAGGTACACCTGGATCATGCCCGGGTGGTCGCGCGTGTTGTTCCCGGGCCACGGCGTGCCGTCCTGCATCACCCACCCTTCCTCGGGCTTCTTCTGCGCCTTGGCCACCAGCGCGTTGATCCGGACCTTGAACTCCTCGTACTCCCGCTTCATGGCGCGCCGCTCCTTGACGAACGTCGGCTGCACCTTGTCCTTGAGGTAGTCGATCTTCTGGGAGAAGTAGAACTCCGGCGCGCGCGGCTCCACGGCGAACTTCTTGCAGAAGGGCACCCAGCGCCGCGCGAACTCGGCGGTCTCGGACAGCGTGTCGAAGAGCAGCATGGAGGCGCCGTCGTCGGAGACGTAGCAGCTGACCCGGTCCACGGGGTAGTCGACGGCGAGGATGGACAGCACGGTGTTGGCGGTGATGATGGGCGGCTCCTTGAGCGGGTCCACCGTGCTCACGAAGAAGTCGATCGGGGACAGCCGGCACGCCTCGCCCTCGCGGTCGTACCGCAGCGCGAGGCGGTCCAGGTACGTCTCCCGCGTCACGGGGGCCCACTTGGGCAGCTGGTCCAGGATCCAGGAGAAGGCGAACCAGAGCTCGCAGATGACGGACGCCAGCCACAGCGGCACGGCGTCCATGGCGGGCGTCGTGATCCGGAACTTGAGGAAGAAGCACAGCACCACGAGGCGGAGCACGATGACGATGCGGTACGGGTTGATCATGCTCGACGGGATCGGAACCTTGCGCCACAGCGGCTGCCGGGCCTCCGCCAGCAGCATGTACTCGTCCTCGTTCTTGTCGTCGTCGTCGTCGCTGTCGTCGTGGTTGAGCTTGCCCCTCTTCTCCTGCTTGGTCTTCCACTTGTCGATCCGGTCCTTCCACTCCATGCTGCCCTCCATCTCCCTCTCCGCCTCCAGGTCCTTCCCGGCCACTGCACGCACAGATATTTTTCCTTAATTACTTATTTCTGTGGCATTGATCGATCTTACAACATGCCAACATCATCAATGCAGCAGGAGCTAGCACTACTCACCGCTTCCCGTGAAGGACGACAGCGTCTGGCCACCCGTCCGCCATTTCTGCGGCGGCTGCTCGCCGTTCTCGGAGTAGACGTCGAACGCGACGGGCTCGTGAGGCTTCTTGGGGCTCTTGACGGGGAACTCCTCCTCGAAGTCGTCCATGTCCGGGCCCTCGTCCTCGTCCCCTTCCACCCTCGGGCACCCTGCAACAACATCACGCACGCACGCACGCACCAAATTCCTTATAGCCGTCAAAAGCTTTCAAATTTTTGTATGTAGACTGCGACGTACGCGACCGACTTGGTGGTGTGCAGTGTGCTATCTATTATTGGTGAGGTGCACCAACCAAACCCAAGTACCGACCTTTGTGGCGCTTGTAGCGGGTGTTGCACTGCGGGCAGCACTGCGTGCCCTCGCCGCGCTCGTACTCGTAGCAGGGCCGGCAGACGGGGAAGCCGCACTCGGCGCACGCCACGAAGGGCTGCCCGTCCTCCCGCGTCCCGACCTCGTCGGCGCACACGCGGCACGTCTTCACGTCGGCGCTCCGGACCTTGCCGTTCGGCTGCGCGCGCGTCGTCGTCGTCGTCGCCACAACCGCCGACCGATCAGTAACAATGCCATCAATAACTGACAGAGAAAAAAAACAGCGAGCGAGCGAACTAAAGCAGCAACAGGAACTAACTAACCTCCTCGTGGGCGCGCATGACGTGCAGCTCGTCGCGCATGTGCGAGCCCGCGGCGAGGCCACCGGTGACCGAGCCGGTGTCCATGCCGATTGCCGATCGAGCGAGCAAGCAGGGGGTGAGGTATCCGTGAAGGGACACGGAAGTGGCTAGTAGGGTGATATAGCTGATGGCGCGAGGTGGTGTGGTGACTGGTGAGGCACAGGCACTGAGGCGGGGCGGTAAGGTGGCGGGGTGGCGTCCCGCACCAACCGTGAGTTGGGGAGTCCGGCGTTGATTAGAGCACAAGCCAAGGCAGGCAGGTGCATGACAAACACAGCAGGGCTCGCTTCGAGATCAAGCCCGGAAATGTGTTGCACACTCGCAGTGTTCCCGAAGCAAACGTGCTGCGCGCGCCCTGCGCAATTTTTTCTGTCCAAATCAATCAGGAGCAGAGGCCACACACAGGCCAGCGCGGCCGAAAGGGGTGGTTCGCGGTGACGCCTCAGCGTTTTTGGTAGGATGGCGAGCTCGTGTCAGTGTGTGACGGTCAAGTCAGTGAGTGTATAAATGGCAGGTGGTAGGACAGCCATCCAGTCCAGGTTACCAAAGACACATGTGCGCGCGCGATACCACGCCGACAAACACGACACGGCCTCTCTTGAGAACCGTCTCATACTTCGTTAACTCGCCTGATTGCCGAATGCCAAGTGCAAAAGCAAGAAACGCCGTGGGTCCGTGTCGTCATTGAGGTACTTTATAAAACACCGACACAAAAGGGCAACAAATGTTGGTTACTTCGACACAAAAGGGCAACAAATGTTGGTTACTTCGGCCAACATCTTACCGACATGGCACATTTGCAGAAAGATGCCCAATGGCTCCACGAATGCCAAACATTTTATAACAAGGTCTAAACCATAGAGGATCTCCAAAAAGCAATGACTCGCTTGGATGCTGTTGAATCGGGGCATATTCAGATAGAAATCCAGTTGCATACAAAATCGTCAATGTCTCCAACACCTCTTTCTTGTACTACATAAGCTATCTGAAAGCAAAATAACATCATAATAGGTGCGAAAATTGCCTTGGGTAAGCCGAGGCTGTATCAAATGAAAGTTGGTGCCGATCTCAGCAGAAAATTCCACTCCCCCCGCTTTCCAGTCCAAGCAACGACCTTGTTGATGTGCAGCTTACACGGTGTACCGTCCGCCTCTGCTCGGCTTCTCTCTTCTCGAGTCGTCCTGCACATGAGAGGCATCAAGACATTGAGCTCAGTGTTCAACAAATAATAAAAGCTATAAAGCAGCAGCTGAAGAAAGAATCTGAAGGCATACATGGAAAGTGTAGGTGATCTTGTCATTGTAGTCGATGACATCCTTCCATTTCTTGCCAATGTTTACCTGTATAAAAAAAGGAATGGGCCAACTCAGAAGTCAGAACAGCACATTAATGTCCTTTTGAGAATAAGGGCGACCGAGACTTAAAAGGTATCACAGTTGCAGCATGGAACGCTGTTGGTCCAATGAGATAACCATGCTCCACAGAAGATGAAACAATAGTAGGGTTGTTAAAACTTAAAAAATTACAAAATGATCAAATATTCTCCAAAAGAAAAGGCTTCTGTGTCCTCTTTTTTCCAATATTCTGTTCAGTGCATAGAGGATGAAGAATATTGTTCATGTAACAATGTTACAACATAAACAGTACCAGAAAATGCAACACATATTTCCTGCAACAACACACTTAATAGAGAATCCAAGTCCCCACTTTCATGCAACATCACACTGAATACACTATTACCACTCAACAGGTTGCATGCACAAAAAATCCTAGCAAACTATATTGTTCTCTTCCAGTGAGATGATTTAGGTATAACAATTTGAGCCTTTGAAGAGGCATTGTTCACCTAAACGGTCGTTTAGCCCGTTTACACACCGTTTAAATGCTACAAGGTGGTACACCGTTTCCGTTTAATCGGTTGTTTTGACCGTTTAAACGGCTGTTTTGGCCGTTTAAACCCCCGTTTTGCCCGAATAGTGGGCTAAACGGTAGGTGACCGACGGTTTACAGTTTAGCGTTTAGAATAACACTTTAACTGTGTAACAATAATACAAAAACTTACAAAAGCTGAACCCAACGAAGGTAGCAAGACAAACCAGTTATATAGGGATGTTTTCCATAAGGCAATATAGCAGCTAGGGATTTGCACAACTTAGATACTACTCACGAAGAAAACACTGGACTAAGTTTACCCCCTTATCAGGATATATGAACCTAGATACTATGATGCATAAGAAGATATCAGCACTGAAAATGATTAGAATGGCTTTGAAAACCAACCTGGACAGCTTCATTGCTGGCAGTCCTAGTCCATAATGCAAGCTTATCTCCTCTCGCACGGACACTAGCAACAATTCCACAAATGTCCTCTGTTTCATCAAACTGCTCCCCAATAAGTGCCATCAACTGCATATTCAAACAATTATTCAAAAGCAGTCCATTAATAGAACGTCTCAGGCAACATCTGGTAGCAGATGCTCGATCTTGAACAAATCAAATAGATATAGCAAAGATGTACCGTTTCAAGCCACATGTTCTCAAAGGTTGCCTTTCTGTTGCATGGGACAGTCCATTTGCCACCATTTGCACACTCTGGGTCTTCCCATTTTGGCTCTACTCCAGCCTTGAACAGATGAAAATCAGCATTCCCAGACAGCTTGCTTGGACGAAAAATCTGATCATACAAGCTACAGCAAGAAAGAAGGGATCTGTAAGTACATGGATACAAGATCACCAAATTGAAGGCACAAAGAAAAATTGCACCAGCTAACTGCAGTAACATATATAGAAGCTTTGACTTCAAAAGACAGCACATACACAGGCATTATAACTAATAGAAGATATTGCTCATTAATTAAGGCTAAACATAAGCTGCTACCTTTCGTAAAAGACTAGGCTCACAAAGGCAAACAGAAAAAAAAAAGTTAAGAGAAGACTCACTCCATATATGCAGCAAGGCAATCTGCTCGAAGCATCAAACCAAAAAAAATTAACATAGTAGAATTGTAAAACAGTTCATTCAATATAATTCAGAGTGGAAACTTCAACTGAAATGCCAATCTACAACAAGGAATACCCTATGGAGGCGACTAGCTGACCATGGCGAGAGGGATCTCCAGATAAGACTCAACATCCCTCCCTACGTGAGCCCCAGCTTCTTATCTTCTTCTTTTGGTCTTCCAGCTCTCCCGTCCTACACCCCATCACACCCCCCCGCGTGCGCCCTCAGACGCTTGCCTCCTACTCACCGGCATCATCCTTTCAGCGCTCACCCATCCCCACCCGCCACTGGCCTCCACCGCCAGCCCTGTGCAATTGCGCCCCCGCTGCCCGCCCATGCCCACCCTCTCATAATCCCAATCGGAGGAGGAAAGCCCAGCCCCTAAACCCCGCTACCAGCTTCGCCCAACCAGATGTCTCCCACCGCCCCTCCAGCTGCCACCACCGCCAGTCTAGCTGCCTCCCCTGCCCCCGCGCCGCCCCCCCCCCCCCCCCCCCCCCCCCCCGCCCCCACACACACACACACCCACCCGCACACACACCACCACCCAAGGTCGGAAATGGTGCAGCTCCCCAAAACCTTACCGGAACTTGCTGGAGATTACCGGAGACGTAACCGTTGGATTTGGCTTCTACTTCGTCCTTTTTTGGTTTCGGAAATTCTGACAGTGAGTTTATTTCCATTTTGGGGCTCTCGATTTAGCTTGAATCAAGAGGACTCTCATACCCTGCCCTATATATACAATTATACGGGACAGTTTTACGTGAAAAATCAACCACAGGCAATCAGCAATCAGGCATATCAAATCCGATGCAAACAGGAACCAGCCCATCCTTCAACAGATCGTCGCTCCCCCATCCCCACCCCGCCACCGGCATCCGCTGCCAGCCCTGTCCAGCGGCGCCTCCGCCACCCATCCACCACCACCCTCCCCTAATCCCAATCGGAGGAGGAACGCCCACCCCCTAGCCCCTGCTGCCAGCTCCGCCCAACAGCCAGTCCAGCCGCCTCCCCTGGCCCCCCTCCCATTCTACGGCCAGAAATGGTGCAGCTCCCCAAAACCCAAAACCTTGAACTGCAGCTCGCTGGAGGTGGAGATTGCCGAAGACGTAACCGTCGGATTTGGCTTTTATTTTCTTCTCCTTCCTTTTTTGGTTTTGGTAATTCTGACAGTGAGTATATTTCCATTTTGGGCTCTCGATTTAGCTTAATCAAGAGGCCTCTCACTTCAGCTTTTACCATACCCTATACATACACAACTACACGGGACGGCTTACGTGAAAAATCAGCCACGGGCAATCAGCGATCAGGCAATCAAATCCGATGCAAACAGGAACCAGCGATATCATGAATAAACAAAACCTAATCGAATTCGTCATCTAATCGTGTCAGATTTTGTTGGCACTAAGGTTACCTAGAACCCTAACTACTGTATGAACAGCTCCTGCTGCCACATGACCGCCCAAAACACGCACATAAACTTGTACCCAGGAACCACCACGGCATCCAGATCAGATCCGAACAGAACAGATCAGGCAGGCAACCGGGGCATGAAGGAAGGCATATCCGCGGCAGCGCCAACGTACCTCCAAAAATCCTCGACGGTGTCGAAGGTGTAGGCCTTTTTGAGGGAGGTGCCCCACGCAGCGCCCGGCTTGGGCTTCGACTGGATGTCGTACCAGAAGGTCCACTGCCGGTGCAGCTTGTGCGGACCCTTCGCCTCCGTCGCGGCTCCGCCCTCGGTCGCCGCCGCCTCAGGGGTCGTCGTCGCAACCGCAGCAGCTGGAACCTCGACCTCCGCCATGTCGCGCCGCCGCCGCTTTTCGAGGGTTTTTTTTGGGTGTGGGAGAGACGATACCAGACGAGGGAGAGAGGTTTGTGGCTGTCGAAGAGACGTGAAGGCGAAGAAGGGAGAAGGCGTCGGGCTTTCTGATGATGAGAATAAAAAGAAGGTGTTTTTGGACGCGCGTGTAATAAGAGGCGTGTGGGTTTTGACTGGGCTCCGGCCCAGTTTATGTTTGGATTGCACAAAAATCCTGGTCCATGCTTTTATTTTTGGTATTCTACAACTCTCTTAAGTGTTGGAACACTCGATTTCTCTTCTTCTCCGTCTCCGGCGGGTTTAGAAGAGATTTTTTGGGATGCCAAACAGGCCAGGTGGTGGGGGCAGGAGAGACGGCGCTGATGTTGTCGAAGCGGGCGATAGAGGAGGTGGTCGGGCCAGGTTAGGTCGGGGTGGCCATGCCAACGACAACGGTGGGGGAGGGAGGGGAAGGAGGAGGTTGCCGCGGATGCGGTGGACGGTGGGCGGCAGTGGCGCATCAAAAGAGAAAGAAGACGTGAAGGAAAGAAACCGAGTGTTCTGGGCTCCCGAAACACTTGATGCAGACACCTTTTTTTTTCTTGCTTACATCTCATGATCGGAGATGCAATTAGCGTTGTACCAAGTAGCATGAAACATGCGAGTCAAGTGTGTTGTTCTATGATTCCATTAGGCTGCATGTCATATAGATTTTACATGGCATCTACCTTGAGAAAAAGGCTCTCATTTTAGCGTTATGTCAAGAGGAGCGAAGAAAAAAGAACTAAGATAACTACAATGTAAATCAGAATTGATGCTGAAATAAGAAAAGTGACTTTGGGCATAGGGTAGTGCCATTGTGTGAAGTGATGTCGAGTTCAAATTAAAAAAAAGCCAGCATTGAGTGATCTACTTGCATCGATGCACAGGAAGTAATTAAACAATTGTCTCTCAGTCGGGGTAGATGTTTTCTCACGCATGGGAAATGAAGATGATGGTATGATGCTGGTCCCTCTAAGCACATGCATGTCGATGCTGAACATTATGACGTTGGGTGCTCAGCATCAATTCCGCATACCATGCACAGTCTTGACTATATTGTGGGCAGTCTAAGAAGGAACCTTCAATTCCACTTGAGATTTGACAGGTGCTGGCGCACCGCTAGGGCTCAATGTTTCCATATTAGGGTTAGACTGTCTCCAACAATAGATACCTAAACACAACACTCATTCCTTTGTTTGGGTCGTGCACAGGAAAAGTGTGGGCACCAAAAATAAGCTGAATTCCAACAGCACAGCGAAAGCAGATCCTCCGCCTCGCCGTCCTCCTCTGCAGCTATGCGCTCTTCCTCCTCGCGCCCGCCGTGCGCGCTCCCCTCCCTAGCCCACGCGCTCGCGCTCTCCCCACCCCTCGCGCTGCTCTTCTCCGGCGGATCCGGCTGCGGGCTCGCCTAGCCGCGCCCCGCCGCGGATCCACCGTCGGCCCGCCTCGCCCCGCCTGGAAGCACCGACCGTGGGCTCACCTCGCCGCGCCGTCGCGCCCCGCGCGTGGATCCGCCCTTGGCCCGCCTCGCCCCGCTTGGAAGTGTCGGCTGCTTGGCTGGCGGGAGTGGGAGTGGGGGTGGGAGAAGAGGATAGAGGAGGGAGAGGGAGGAGGACACCGACGCCGGCCGCTCCACCCGAAGGAGGTTTGCGTCGTGTGGAGAGAGAGACAACGCTTGTCTGCCTCTCGTCTCGGCCGGTACCCAAAATGGGTCCTCTGTTTGCGTGATCCGCTGGAGCGCGATTTCGGATAGGCAAAGCACTGTGGAGGACTCATTTTGGGTATGCGTCGCACGGTTGGAGACAGTCTTAGTGATTTTACATTTATACATGTGTTGTCGAAGCAAGGGTTCTCATGGGAGGACCGTGGGAAGCCAGGAAGGTTATTGGCTAGTAGTAAAAGTGAGCTATTGCAACATGGCTTGATGGTGAGGTGACGAGTGGGTTGACCACCATAGTGGTGGGAGACTACGCGGTGGGAGTGTCGGCAATAGGCGTCGAGGCCATGCTTTGTTAGATGCCCTAGATTACTTACCTGACAAAAAGTGGTGCTTAAGAATTATATAGAAACTTTATGAGTTAAAGTGGTGCTTAAGAATTATATAGAAACTTTATGAGTTTCGCCTTGACATGCAAATCTTAAGAAATTCTATTTGGTTGGACGACTGTGCCTAAAAACGTTAATGAGTAGAGTGAGTTAGTACGATGTATGAGTAACATGTACCTTTGGGACATGTTGAAAGTGATACAAACTAGCACCGGGGGAGGGGCGCTACACTCCGCCGGCTTAAGGAGGAGCAAAAAAAAGAGAAGTGCACAGTGTATGTGGGACCCATGCAAAACAGTGACTAGGGCCCACATGAACAGTGTGCATGTGGGTGTAAGGTCCAAATAGGCTAGAGGGGGGGTGAATAGCCTAATTAAAACTTCTACAAGAATTACTTAACCACGAGTTAGTACGAAAGGTGGCGAGGCAAAAGCACTAGCTCTAACTAATTAAGCAAGCCACCTACACAAGTCTAGTACAAGGCTATTCACTAAACACAACAACAACTATAAGCTAGAAACGAGAAGTAATACGAGAGAAGAGCTTCGAGTGATTATACCGCCGTAAAGAGAAGAGAAATACCAATCAATCAATCATACAAGAGAAATCCTCGGGAAGAGAATGACACAAGAATTTATCCCGAGGTTCACTTGCTTCCCGGCAAGCTACTCCCCGTTGTGGCGATACACCCACTTGTCGGTTCGCGAGCTAATCGACTATCAAGAGTCGAGCCCTCGGCGGGCGCTGCACAACCGCACACAAGATGGGGATCCTCCAAGCCACGAGCTCCACTAGAGTATCCAATTTGCGAACTCCCGCAGGGAAGGATCAAGAACCCCTTACAACACTTGGTGAAGGCTCCAACAATCTCCAATTGCGAGCTCAATCACCTCCACTGCTCCAAGCCGTCTACCGTGTCGGGAAACACGGAAGAGTAACAAGAAATCCGCAGCAACTCGAAGATCAAGTGCCTCTAGAATGCAACTCTCAAGCAATGCACTTGAATCTCACTCAATCTCACTCAAGATGTGCTACTATGCAAAGAGATGAGTGGAGGGGTTGTTCTCTAGCTCAAAGTATGTCTCTATATCTCAAAATGTGCAAGAGTTGCCCTCAAACCCCGGCCAACAGCTATTTATAACGAAGGGGTACGCAGCTAGCCGTTACAGACAACGCAGCGAAAAACGCGCTGACCGGACGCTCCGGTCAGGGTGACCGGACGCGTCCGGTCACTACACGACAGCAAGAAACAGTGCGTGTCAGAACTAGCCGTTGCCGTGACCGAACGCGCTGAACCGATTGACCGGACGCGACAGTGCCCGCGTCCGGTCGCATTCCAGTATGCTCCCGTTGAGACCGGACGCGTCCGATCGCTACTCCGCTTCGCTCTACCCTTCTGGACGCCTGACCGGACGCTCCGGTTACGTGAGGGACCGGACGCGCCGGTCGCGCGCTCTGATTCGCTCAGGAGAACTGACCGGACGCGCTGTTGAACTGACCGGACGCCACAGTGTCAGCGTCCGATTAGAGTCTAGTAAGCTCCCTGGATGACCGGACGCGTCCGGTCATCAGTGACCGGACGCGCTGCGCGTCCGGTCATCAGTGACCGGACGCGCTGCGCGTCCGATCATCAAACTGAAAACCGCACAGACGCTGAACACTGACCGAACGCGTCCGGTCATACAGAGACCGCGTCCGGTCCAGCGTCCGGTCATCTCTGTGACCTCCGTTCGCCTCTGTTTCTTTTCCGACTTCCGGCGCAATAGAAAATAGGCATTTCACTTCTCCAAAAAGCGCCAAATCCCGCCTCGCAAGCTCGGCGGGAGGGAGAGAGGAACCCAAACCCCTCTCTACCGCTTAAACTCCACCGCCTTCACAAACTGTGCTAACACCACCAAGTGTACACCACCATGTGCATGTGTGTTAGCATTTCATAAATCATTTCTCAAGGCGTTATGTTAGCTTTTTCCTAGATCCTAATGCATATGCTCAAGACATTGATCTAGTGGCACCTGATTCCCGAGCTAACCGTGATTGCCCCTCTTGATAGTCGGCCATGTATCCTAAACCCGGTCAATCACTTCTCTACTCATCTTAGACCGGCAAAAGGAAAACCCTATGGTTATACCTTTGCCTTGAGCTCTTAGATCCTTCTCTTTCACTTGATCATCATGTGCATCTCCACCATGATCATCATTTTATGTCCATGCACCATCTCTTTGTGATCTTGTGGCCACCACTCCTTGCCACATACACCTTCATCACATGTGTTGCTTATGCCTAACTCAAAACACTTAACACATGGCATTAGCAACTTGGTGTCATTAATTACCAAAACCAAACTTGGGCTTTCAATCTCCCCTTTTTTGGTAATTGATGACAACCATCACAAAGATATGAAATAAAATCAATTTTCAATTTCGATAGTATTAGCTCCCCCTACATATGTGCTTCCATGAGTTTGGTTCAATTATGCACATATGTATGGATTTGAAATTTGAGAGAGTTACTACTATCAAATTGATGCTAAGGTATATAGAATGGACCTTTGAAGCGTGATACCAATCGGAGTTGCCTTTATATACCACCCTTAGCATCGATGTAGCTAGACACCACTTGTAAAACATCACTTGTAAAGATCTCAAACACTAAAGTACCCCGTGAGATCAACATTATAAGCAAAGGTGTCTAGATACCTCTTGTAAAGCTATTCTTAACAAATCATCATTTAAGTTCTATTTCTAGCAATCGCCATACAATCATGAATATGAATTTAAGCTTTGCAATGCAACAATTCATCATGTTAATGCACATACAAATGCAACAGATAATCCATGAGCTTGCTCCCCTACTTGTGTGCTCGATTTTAATTTCTCTCTCCCTTACTATATCTCTCTCCCTCTTTGTGACTATTCTCTCCCCCTTTGACTATTCTCTCCCCCTTAGTAACTTAACCTTTTATCTTTGTGACTTTTCTCTCCCCCTTTGTCAACAATCACCAAAAAGGTGCCAATTGTAGTGAGAGATAAGTCAATCAATATGAGGGAGTCCAAATTATGGTTTAATCTAGATCACTTGCCTAGAATATGTAATTCGGTTTGATCCAAGGACAAGCTTTTTTACACCTCATGAAGTATAAGGGTTATCTTGACCATGTTGAATTACACATCATGAGCTCATTTTCTAGATTCAACACTAGGTTTGCAAGCCCACAAACATGTCATATGCTACCACTAAATTAATCAAACATAAAAGCAATAGTGGTACCATATATACATCAAAATCATTTGATTTTCATGAATGAGCCTATTTAACATGCAAATATGTCTATATGTTCTAAACATGTCCTTAGCAAAGTATGAATGATATGCCAAACAACTTTACCTTGCTATGTTGGAGGAGAGGCATGTCATATAAGAATGTGGGGGTGCACTCATTTCAAGTTGGAGAAGTCAAGTATGTTCAATTCATTCTTCAACTTGTAAAATCTCTTTTCATCAAGTGGCTTTGTAAATATGTCGGCTAGTTGATCTTCGGTGCCAATGCTTTCAATGCTAATATCACCCTTTTGTTGATGGTCTCTTATGAAGTGATGCCTTATGTCAATGTGCTTGGTTCTTGAATGTTGAACCGGATTTTGTGTCATCTTGATAGCACTTTCATTATCACAAAACAAAGGCACATTCTTAAATTTAATTCCAAAGTCATTCAAAGTGGCCTTCATCCAAAGCAATTGTGCACAACAACTACCGGCACTAATGTATTCGGCCTCGGCGGTAGATAGTGCAACACTATTTTGTTTCTTTGATGACCATGAAACAAGAGACCTTCCAAGCAATTGACAAGTGCCACTTGTGCTCATTCTATCAATCTTGCATCCACCATAGTCGGAGTCCGAATATCCAATCAACTCAAAATTAGACCCCTTAGGATACCATAATCCAACATCATGAGTGCCCTTTAGATATCTCAATATCCTCTTGGTTGCTTTCAAGTGACTTTCTCTAGGTGAAGCTTGATATCTTGCACACTTGCATACACTAAACATCACATCCGGCCTAGAAGCGGTGACATAGAGCAAACTTCCAATCATGGATCGGTATTGTTTTTGATCTACCATGTTGCCACTAGCATCAATACCCAATTGATCATTAGTGCCCATTGGTGTGCTCATTGGCTTAGCATCATGCAATCCAAACTTCTTGATCATGTCCTTGATGTACTTGCCTTGACTTACAAAAGTGCCATTCTTCATTTGCTTGATTTGAAGTCCAAGGAAGTAACTAAGCTCTCCAATCATAGACATCTCAAACTCATTAGCCATCATATTTCCAAACTCTTCACAAAAGTCTTGGTTAGTTGATCCAAAGATAATGTCATCCACATAGATTTGTAACACAAACAAGTCATTTCCAAGCTTCTTGGTGAAGAGAGTGGTGTCAACCTTTCCCATCTTGAACCCTTTAGAGAGAAGAAAGTCCCTCAATCTCTCATACCATGCTCTAGGTGCTTGCTTCAAACCATACAATGCCTTCTGTAGCTTGTAAACATGGTCAGGCTTCTTGTCATCTTCAAAACCAGGAGGTTGCTCAACATAAACTTCTTCATTGATGTAGCCATTTAGAAATGCACTCTTGACATCCATTTGATAGAGCTTGATATTGTGTGCACAAGCATATGCTAATAAGATTCTAATTGCCTCCAATCTTACAACCGGTGCATATGTCTCTCCAAAGTCAAGACCCTCAACTTGAGTGTATCCTTGTGCTACTAATCTTGCTTTGTTTCTCACAACCATGCCATCTTGATCTTGCTTGTTTCTAAAGACCCACTTAGTACCAATCACATTGTAGTTCTTTGGCCTCTCAACAAGTTTCCAAACTTGATTTCTAGCAAAGTTGTTTAGTTCTTCATGCATGGCATTCATCCAATCGGAATCCTTCAATGCATCTTCTATCTTCTTTGGTTCTTCTAATGAGACAAATGAGTAATGCTCACAAAAGGATGCTAATCTTGATCTAGTTTGAACACCACTTTGAATTCCACCAATGATTTGGTCCAACGGATGATCTCTTGCAATGCTAGTAGGTTGGAGTATTGGGAGTTGATTGCTTTCACTTGTTTGACCTTGAACTTGCACTTCATCATGAGAACCACTAGAGCTTGCTTGATTTGTATTAATTTGCACACTTTGGTTGATCACATGAATATCATCATCATCAACTTGCATCGGCCTTATATCACCAATGTCCATGTTCTTCATTGCATTTGATAATTGATCTCCTCTCACATCATCAAGGTTTTGAGCTTTATTTTGAGACCCTTGGGTTTCATCAAACTCAACATCATGAACTTCTTCCAAGGTGCCATTTGTGAGATTCCAAACTCTATATGATTTGCTTGTGGTAGAATAACCAAGTAAGAACCCTTCATCACATTTCTTTTCAAACTTGCTCAATCTAGTGCCTTTCTTGAGAATATAGCATTTGCAACCAAACACTCTAAAGTATACAATATTGGGCTTTCTTCCATTCAATAGTTCATATGGTGTCTTTCCAAGCTTTCCATGGCAATAGAGACGGTTACTACAATAGCAAGCCGTATTGATAGCTTCACTCCAAAATGAATAACTAACATTGTATTCACTAAGCATTGATCTAGCCATATCAATCAAGATTCTATTTTTCCTTTCAACTACACCATTGGATTGAGGAGTGTATGTTGGTGAGAATTGATGCCCAATACCATAATCATCACACAAATCTTCAATTCTTGTGTTCTTGAACTCACTACCATTGTCACTTCTAATCTTCTTGATGGTAGTCTCAAACTCATTTTGCACCCTCTTGACAAAAGACTTGAATAGATCAAAAACATCACTCTTGTCATAGAGAAAGAACACCCAAGTATATCTAGTGTAGTAATCCACAATCACAAAACCATACTTGTTGCCACCAATGCTAGTGTATGTTGTTGGCCCAAACAAGTCCATGTGCAATAGCTCAAATGCTTTTGATGTGCTCATTTCACTTTTACTAGGATGTGAATTTCCAACTTGTTTGCTAGCTTGACAAGCATTACATAGTTTATCCTTTTCAAAAGTGACATCTTTCAATCCTCTAACTAAGTCATGCCTCAAAAGTTTGTTCAATTGTTTCATTCCAACATGACCAAGCCTTCTATGCCACAACCAACCCATACTAGATTTACTAAGCAAGCATGATGTCAATTGTGTCTCACTATCATTGAAGTCAACCAAGTATAAGCTACCATGTCTAAATCCTTTGAATATCAAGTTTGATCCATCAACACTTATGACTTCAACATCATCACTACCAAATATGCACTTGAAACCAAGATCACAAAGTTGTGCCACCGATAAAAGATTGAAATCCAAGCTCTCAACTAGCAACACATTAGATATGCTCATGTCATTTGAGATAGCAATTTTACCAAGCCCCTTGACCTTGCCTTTCTTGTTGTTGCCAAAAGTGATAGCATCAAAACCATCATTTTGACTTGTATCAATTGAATTGAACATACAAGAGTCTCCGGTCATATGTTGAGTGCACCCACTATCAAGCACCCAATGCCTTCCTCCGGCTTTGTAATTGACCTACAAGACAAGATCAATTCTTTTTAGGTACCCAAACTTGTTTGGGTCCTCCAAGGTTAGAGACTAAGCTCTTTGGTACCCAAATGGCTTTCTTCTTTGAGCCCATCCATGGTGCACCAATGAACTTAGCATGAACACTATTTGTACCCTTGGTAAGCATATAGAAAGAATTAAACTTGATTGAGGATACATTTGCATTGGATTTCTTGTTCATGCAATGTTGCTCTATGTGACCAACTTGCTTGCAACTTTTGCAATAGCTACCATTGTTCTTCACAAAACGAGTCTTGTGAGGAGCAAAAGCGGCCTTGCCTTTCTTGGGGTTATAGCCCAATCCCTCTTTGTAGAGAGAAGCTCTTTGGCTACCCAAGCACATAAGCAAGCGGTCCTCACCACCATAAGCCTTAGCTAATGTGTGATTGAGCTCTTTTACCTTCTTCTTGAGATTTTCATTCTCAACTATAAGTGTGGGGTCACAAGTGAAACCATCACTACTAGATGAGGATGATGTAGATGCACTACATGAAGAGTTAGTGGGAGCAACCACAATAGGCTTATGAAAGGATTCATCAATTATATCACATGATATGCCTATGTTGCAAGTTTTAGCTTTCTCAACATTAGTTGGCATGTTTTCATATTTTTCAACTAGAGAGGAATGAGCTTCTTCAAGCTTGGTGTGAGACTTTTGAAGCTTCTTATGGTCTACCTTTAGACTCTCATAAGACACTCTAAGCTCATCAAGTTCTTGCATAAGGTTTTTCTTTTCCTTAAGCAAGCCCTTGCACTCCTTCCTAGATTCTTTATAATGTTGAGTGCAATCTTCTAGCATAGTGATAAGTTCATCTTTAGTGAATTCTTCTTCATCACTATCATTATCACTATCACTAGCATTATCATGATCACTCTCATCATCGGATGATACCTTAGCGGCTTTAGCCATGAAGCACGATGGAGTGTCAAAGAGGGAGACCTTCTTTTGGATGGCAATGCTAGCATGTCCCTTCTTCTTGCTCTTGTAGTCATCCTCATCATCACTGGAGGAATCATCACTATCCCATGTAGCAACATGAGAATCATTATTCCTTTTATGAGAGCTCTCCTTCTTCTCTTGCTTCTTCTTTTGCTTCTTTCTCTCCTTCTTGATAGCATCTTCATCATCACTATCATAAGGACACTTTGCAATGAGATGGTCCTTGCTATGGCATCTAAAACATCTCATGGTATGCTCATTCTTCTTGTAAGAGTTCTTCCTCCTTCTTGCACGAAAGCCCTTCTTTTTTATGAATTTGCCAAATTGTTTGACAAAGAGAGCCATCTTCTCATCAATGTCATCACTATCACAAGAGCTTGAGTCTTCATCACTTGATGATTCAATCTTGGATTTGCCCTTGGATGTGGTGGCTTTGAATGCCACACTCTTCTTCTTCTCATCATCCTTCTTCTCATTTTCCTTCTTCTTCTTCTTTACCAACTCATCCTTCTCATCATCTTCTCTATATGAATCGTCGGTCATCACCTCTTGAAATATTTGTTGAGGAGTTGAATCCTTCAATGTAGTCCTTACTAGCACGGTGATCAATGTATCAAATCTCTTGGGCAAGCTTCTCAAAAACTTCATAGAGAATTGATTGTCCTTGACCTCCTCACCAAGTGCCTTGAGCTCATTGACAATGACTTGCAATCTATGAAACATCTCCGGAACACTCTCATCATCTTGCATCTTGAAGCTTGAAAATTTTTCTTGCAAGATATATGCTTTAGCGGTCTTTGTGCCTTCGGTGCCCTCAAATGTTTCTTCTAGCTTGGCCCAAGCATCATGTGCAACTTCTATGTTTTTCACTTGCTCAAATGTCTTGTCATCTAATGCCTCATGAAGAGCACTAATGGCAATGTCATTGCATTGGAGCTTCTTCTCTTCCACCGGTGTAGGTGCTTCCGGATTAGCAACCTCAAATTTTATTTCGGTGACCTTCCACACTTCTCTATTGATTGACTTTAGGTGTGCGGTCATCTTAACCTTCCAATATGCATAATTTGTGCCATCAAAGTGAGGTGCCTTCTTGGTGTTGTTGATGTGCAAGCTTAATTGAGCTATTTCTTTTTCACCGTAGGTTGTTAAGCCTCAAATAAACGGTGCCTCGGCTCCGATACCACTTGTAAGGTCCAAATAGGCTAGAGGGGGGGGGTGAATAGCCTAATTAAAACTTCTACAAGAATTACTTAACCATGAGTTAGTACGAAAGGTGGCGAGGCAAAAGCACTAGCTCTAACTAATTAAGCAAGCCACCTACACAAGTCTAGTACAAGGCTATTCACTAAACACAACAACAACTATAAAGCTAGAAACGAGAAGTAATACGAGAGAAGAGCTTCGAGTGATTATACCGCCATAAAGAGAAGAGAAATACCAATCAATCAATCATACAAGAGAAATCCTCGGGAAGAGAATGACATAAGAATTTATCCTGAGGTTCACTTGCTTCCCGGCAAGCTACTCCCCGTTGTGGCGATACACCCACTTGTCGGTTCGCGAGCTAATCGACTATCAAGAGTCGAGCCCTCGGCGGGCGCCGCACAACCGCACACAAGATGGGGATCCTCCAAGCCACGAGCTCCACTAGAGTATCCAATTTACGAACTCCCGCGGGGAAGGATCAAGAACCCCTTACAACACTTGGTGAAGGCTCCAACAATCTCCAATTGCGAGCTCAATCACCTCCGCTGCTCCAAGCCGTCTACCGTGTCGGGAAACACGGAAGAGTAACAAGAAATCCGCAGCAACTCGAAGATCAAGTGCCTCTAGAATGCAACTCTCAAGCAATGCACTTGAATCTCACTCAATCTCACTCAAGATGTGCTACTATGCAAAGAGATGAGTGGAGGGGTTGTTCTCTAGCTCAAAGTATGTCTCTATATCTCAAAATGTGCAAGAGTTGCCCTCAAACCCCGGCCAACAGCTATTTATAACGAAGGGGTACGCAGCTAGCCGTTACAGACGACGCAGCGAAAAACACGCTGACCGGACGCTCCGGTCAGGGTGACCGGACGCGTCCGGTCACTACACGACAGCAAGAAACAGTGCGTGTCAGAACTAGCCGTTGCCGTGACCGAACGCGCTGAACCGATTGACCGGACGCGACAGTGCCCGCGTCCGGTCGCATTCCAGTATGCTCCCGTTGAGACCGGACGCGTCCGATCGCTACTCCGCTTCGCTCTACCCTTCTGGACGCCTGACCGGACGCTCCGGTTACGTGAGGGACCGGACGCGCCGGTCGCGCGCTCTGATTCGCTCAGGAGAACTGACCGGACGCGCTGTTGAACTGACCGGACGCCACAGTGCCAGCGTCCGATTAGAGTCTAGTAAGCTCCCTGGATGACCGGATGCGCTGCGCGTCCGATCATCAAACTGAAAACTGCACAGACGCTGAACACTGACCGGACGCGTCCGGTCATACAGAGACCGCGTCCGGTCCAGCGTCCGGTCATCTCTGTGACCTCCGTTCGCCTCTGTTTCTTTTCCGACTTCCGGCGCAATAGAAAATAGGCATTTCACTTCTCCAAAAAGCGCCGAATCCCGCCTCGCAAGCTCGGCGGGAGGGAGAGAGGAACTCAAACCCCTCTCTACCGCTTAAACTCCACCGCCTTCACAAACTGTGCTAACACCACCAAGTGTACACCACCATGTGCATGTGTGTTAGCATTTCATAAAATCATTTCTCAAGGCGTTATGTTAGCTTTTTACTAGATCCTAATGCATATGCTCAAGACATTGATCTAGTGGCACTTGATTCCCGAGCTAACCGTGATTGCCCCTCTTGATAGTCGGCCATGTATCCTAAACCCGGTCAATCACTTCTCTACTCATCTTAGACCGGCAAAAGGAAAACCCTATGGTTATACCTTTGCTTTGAGCTCTTAGATCCTTCTCTTTCACTTGATCATCATGTGTATCTCCACCATGATCATCATTTTATGTCCATGCACCATCTCTTTGTGATCTTGTGGCCACCACTCCTTACCACATACACCTTCATCACATGTGTTGCTTATGCCTAACTCAAAACACTTAACACATGGCATTAGCAACTTGGTGTCATTAATTACCAAAACCAAACTTGGGCTTTCAGTGGGACCCACACAAAATAGTGTTGTCCTGCATGAACAGCGCCGACTACCGTGTCCGAGTGGCTAGGAGAGCAAGAATTTATTCCTCGTTAAAGAGATCTATCTATCTATTCTTCTTCTCGAGAAGTGCACGCATGCTGTAGTATAGAAGTTACATTGTTGGATTATGTCAAAACTAAATTTTAAGAAAATAAGTCTACATAATCCCCCAACTATTCAGGGCGGACTACTTCACTCCCAAACTATAAAACCGGAGTTTCTAACCCATGAACTTTCCAAAACGGGTCAAATAACCTCCCAAGCGGTTTTGGATTGTGGCTTTGCTACAATGACGGTGGTTTTGTTTTTTTCTTTTTTATTTATTTCCGTTGAATCTTTAAAAAATCATAGTAAATCACAGAAAAACCATAAAATGAAAAATCCAATTTTATTGGACTCCATATGAGTAGATCTACTCAGGCTGGGCACTTTGAGGCCAAAAACCGAACCTCGAACTAAACCGAATTGTCGATTTTTTTGGTTCGGCTTGGGTTTGCTGTCCTGGAATTTTCGGTGTTCGGATGCGGCTTCGGTTTCTAGCTCGAACACAACCGAACAACCGTCCAATCGAAGTCCCAACTTTAAACTACCACAGCCCCAATATCTAATGGCGGATGCAGCCCACCACGCACCGCTCTGGGCAGGACTCGAGGCCTCTGGTGCTCCCTCTCCCGTCCGACTCCCTCTCCCTCTCCCTCTCCCGTCCGACTCTCCCTCTCCCTCCCCCATTCGACTCCCCATCCACAACCCTAGAAGCAAGTGGCTGTGACTGTGAGGCGTGGCTGCGCCTACGTGGCGTGACTGCTGTGAGCTGCGGAGGCCGCGCAGACGCGACCCCAAGTGTCAAGGCGGATGCGTGGCTGTGTGGCTGCTCCGCGGCGCGGCAGCGGTGGTGCGTCGCAGATCTGAAGGCCGGCGACGATGGCCCATCTGCTGCTGGAGGTCGAGGCGAAGTTCTGCGCGTCTCTGTCGCGGGTGCGAGCAGATTGCGAGCCAGCGGAGGTAGGCTTGGTTCTTCCGGTTTAAACCAAAAAACCAAAGTAAAAAACCAAAACCGAAACGGTCAGTTTTACATTCTCTGATTAACCGATCGGCTTCTCATCCCTGAAAACCGAACTTTTGAGGAACCGAATAAACCGAATCGAAGTATCGGTTTAAACCAAATGCCCAGTTTGAAGATCTACATAGTGAACATATAATATGGTATATATATGATCCAATGAGTATGAAATTTTTACTATAATTTAAACATACAATAATTAGTTCACCATAAAAAATTTCACCACAATTGGATCCTAGAAACTGCAGCTACGAATTATTCTAATTAATTACAGAAAGTATAGATCTAAAACTACAGCAAAAACTTTGTACTCAAGCATACCATATTATATGTTTACTGTGTTGAGAACCAAATATTTCCTATCACCATGAAGATTTAGGCATTGTTGGAAATGATGAAAATCAACAAGAATGCAATTTAAGATTATGCAGAATGCTTGCAACGGTTGTTGCCACCGGACCTCCTCACACCACTGATGAGTTTAAAAAGGTCGTGCTTTTTGGGACATGGTGACGGAGGTTTCTTTGCATCTGAGTTAATTGTTTGCCCTCTCCTTGTGGTCAGTAATGGCGGTCTGTTCACTTGGAAGTTTCGTCAACCGGTGATAGCGTTGGGTTGGTTGCAAAGTGACATCGTTGTGCCTTCTCCCCGAAGCAGTGATGTGGTTTTGGTAGTGCTTCGTTGTTGTGCCAGCAGCGTTGATGTCTCAATTCAGCCGCCTGTTGTAGTCTCCGTTGGTGTTCTTAGTAGTTGTTAGCTCATAGTTTTTTTTCGTTGTGAGTTATGTTGCTTTGTTGTATTACCTATTCTGGATTCATCTTCTTTTTAATATAATCGGTAGCTCTTCTGCCTGGTTTGTTTAAAAAAAAAATCTAGGCAGACCCAAAAAAAAAACAACGTACCTGCATACAAGGATATAGAACGCGTTGTGAATTTGTGATGGCTTGAGCTCCCGATTGTAACATCAGAGTTTTTTTTTCTTTAGAGGCTTGAACTACGGTCATAGTTTATGGATCGCTCTCGCCTTCTTCTATCTCTCTCTCCTGCGCTATCGATTAAACCGCTGAGTTTTCCCACTGACAATTTTTTGAGGATTCATGGAGTCAATCGGCTGTAAATGCGAGGAGCCAAGGAGACATTGTTTTTCCTGCAAGAAGAGATATATGGTGAGGAAGAGAAAGAGGAATCTCAATCTGTTTCGAGAAGTATGGAGTCGATGGACGAATGGAATTCCAACTCCGGAGGAGCATGCAAAGCGGCAGCGCCTATTCGGCTGCAGGAAAATTAAAGGGGGGTGCGCATGCAATTTTTTTTTGTGCATTTCTCGTTTGTTTTAATGGCAGAACCTAAAAGAATAGAAGATTTTCGTGCGGGGCACATAGTAACGACTTCTGGCGTTCAATTAGCTACACAGGCAGTTCAAATGTTGAATCCCTAAAAAATACGCCTGGTCAACTTTGAACTAAAATGAAATAGAGTTGGTGATGGAGACTTATGGACTGTTTAACACTGCTCTGGCCCAAAAGCAGCTTCAGCAGAAAAGCTAAAGAAACCATACCAAACACCCTGAGCTGTTTTTTTTATACATACATAGAAGCCAGAGCTGCAATTTGTGGCTCCAGTTCCCGAGCACTTGGGAGCCATGCCAACCAGACACTTAGGCCAGTCACTGGTGGAGTGGTGGGTTTCATGTCTCAGTTTCTAAGACTCGATATATAGCGATGAGTTTCATCCCCCATAAAACTCATTTCATCTAATGAAACTTTTATCATCTCTTCCTTCATTTATTCTATGCCATGTCTGCTTATTTAATGCCATAAAACTCCCCTTGAGACTGGTCCTATAGTTCTACCGAAGCACCAAAGTTCAAGAGAACACAGAGTTAACGAACAATGTAAACAATACTCATGCTAGGAATACTCATGCTAGGAGCATGTACAGTGTAAGTACGACGCCAGAAAAATACAACACATAGACCCCGTTCGGCTAGAATTATAAGCCGGCTGAAAAACACTGTTGGCTGATTTTTTTGAGAGAAAAATCCTGTTCCGGCTAAAAAAACCAGCCGAATAAGACGGATTATAAACCAGATGAACAGGGCCATACTCTGGAAGGTTACTCCAAACAGCCAATAATGTCGCAAAAAACAGAACCATTCCAAAATTACAGATTTTTTTTTACAAGGAAATGAAGACTAATTATAACCTTTACATGACCGAAAATTGTCATGCAGGTATACAATTACCTCTCAGTGGGTAACTGGTTACAGTCACCTCATCTAAATGGATCTGCTAGTATCACCTAACAACAGATTATACACCCTATTCTAAGACTGTCAAGCTCAAACTTGAGCTTGGCTTTTGCCGTGCAATTTCCAATGGACGAAGAATAAAAGTACAAAGGAAAACGAGAAGAAAGTGCCATCCATGCATTTGCTTCAGTATGAAAAGGGTACATTGAGGCCGAGTTTCTTGTAGTGTAACAAAACGGTGGTTCTGATGTATGTTTGTGTGTGCTGAAGTCCGTCGTCTTTAGAAAAGAAGTTTTGGGGTCTTTCATGGCTACAAATCATGGAAGAGACGCCTGATTTGCTCAACACTGGCAGGCATTAGTGTGACAGGGCACCTTTTATGCTGCAGGACAAGACAATGTCACATAAGTTGGTGATGGAGAGAAAATTTGGCTTTGACATACTAGATCTGTAGAACACCCACCTGAGAGACAGATTTGAATATGCAGCTGTAGCAAAAAACAAAACCAGAAACAGAAAGAACAGAGGGGTTAGCGCGCTTCTGGCAGCACAGGGGGCAGAGCGTCCTGTCAGGTGGCAAGGGAACCCCGTCTTTGGCAACCTAATAAAAATGGCACAGATCCACATAAGATTATGATCATGAACAACTAAAAGATTTCATTGTTTTATAATTTAACACCAAATGTGGGGACTTAAAAAGAAAACAGAGTCACAGCTTTATTCTGTGACAAACGAATGGTTGTAGCTCTTTGCTGGCATAAGTATAATCAAGAGATGTACCTTCGGAGTTGGAGGAGGAGGGGGTGGCGGATACACGGTTGGAGCTGACATTCTTTCTTCAGCAGATTGATACCACCACTCCATCATCTAGATAAGGTTACCAGAAAGAGAACACTGAGTACAGTTGTGTAGTTGAATCGCGGTTCACATTACATGACATCTACCACAGGGATAGAGCTAATAGTTCATCTATATGGCGAAAGTTTTGCAAATATCATCAAGTGAGGACTTTCATTTCTTATAGTTATGCAAAATTCAAAGAGTTAAGAGGATGCCTTCTAGAATAATTTATCACATTTCAACCATCCAAACTCAGAAGTCTGCCTGTGAGAAGATATAAAGTGAGGGAAACATTAAAAGATCCTAGATTCTCTCTGATGGTAAATTGTAGAACAGACCTTGAAAAAGAAGACTGCAGCAATTAAACCGGTTTGTGCATAATCTAGAGTTGTGTACACACAACTAAGGAATACTCGTTGCACAGCCTGCAGACGCCATACAAAAAGGTTCTTGTCATGAGTTAGGACTCAAGAATTCATAATTGAAACAAGTAAGCTACTGAGCACTGATAGTCCTCTCCTACCTTAAACCATGGAGGACCACGAAGTCTCTCAAGTTCACGATTTCTAATCCTTGATATCCTAGAAGATGATTCCATCTAGTTATTCAGAGGAAGCAAGAAAAGACACATCAGGCACTGTATCGTATAAAAAAACACATTGGTAAAATAATGTAATAATGAAATTCTAAATATATGTCTGCATAAACAATAACAGATATACCAGTAAGAATGAAATAGGGAGTATACCAGCTCTTGTCCAGTAGCACGACAAACATGAAGCCCAAGCACATGCAGTGCTGGACTATAAAATCCAGTAGCATCCAACAGATACAAGAGCTGGTATGCAAACGAGAAACCTGCAAACAATATAGGACGTCTAGGTGAAGCTTATACTACCCACTAACCACCCAATGAAACAAACAAGCCGGCAGTGCATAATTCTTTTGATTTTACATGAAACACAAATGAAATTGATATACCGCACAAACAGACCAAAAACACCATCATTGGGAACTAAAATAAAGAGTCAAGAAAGGATAATACAAAGATAACAAGAAAATTAGAATTGACTGTGATTTTTTTTACTTGTGCTTAATAACATCAACTCCCTGAAGTAAATAAAGACCGAATCAACTCCCTGAAGTAAATAAAGACAGAGTCAACTCCCTGAAGCAAACAAATTCAGGAAGTAGCAGACAAACCTTCATTAGTTGCATGAATCCATGGATAGCAAACACCTATAAGTGAGACAAAATTCTTTTTAAAACGTGTCAAATTTGACACTTCTCCAGTTGTAGGTTCAGTCTGTGCTTGAGAAGTCTGCTCCTGATCTAATACAAAGCCAGCTTCATCAAATCTAACATCATCCTGACCCCAAAGGGTTGCCTGCAACCTGGCTTCCCTTTCTTTGTTATATATAGACTGCAACTTTGACTTAAAATATGGCAAAACAACCTACAATAATATTGGCAGGAGTTAAGCGTAAAGAGAAGAAATATTCTATGTCCAAAAAAATCATTATATAACAAAAAATTGGTACATATTTGCTTATATAAACACACGTAGTTGTCTAATTATTTTAGACATGACTAAAGTTTTAGATGGTTGCATTTTGAGAATGCCACAATGCAAAATACATGGACTACTGAAATCAGAAATTAACAGTTCCATTAAAAAGATTAAAACAACAAGATATACTTTAAATTTGCGATAAGGTAAATGTTACTAAAGTGCATCTTCAATACATTTCCCCCAAAGAAAGGGTACGCTAAGGAGTAGGGTAGAATATGTCAGTAAGCAGTTAATAGTACAATGTACCGTATTAGAAATTGGAATATTATATATCGTTATACAGCAACTTGGTACCACAAGAAGCAATTGCAGCACATATATCACTACCAAATGCCAACAAACTAACAAAATTGAAGATTAACGAAGTCAGTAATACAGCAACAGTATCAGAGCAACTAAGCAAAAGGCCTTTCTAATTTTCACTCCAGATTTCCAGAACAGGTGATCTTAACTCAGAAAGTTGATCAGCGCTTCTGGAGGCATGAAGCAAGCGGACCATTCTAATCCAAATCTACCTACAAGGCATTCTTTTGTGGCTCTATTACATTTGAGCATGACGGCATTTGTGGAAATCTTGGGCCCCGGCCAAATGCAAAATATTTTTGTCGCTTGCTATTCAGAAGAAATGTTGGATGGCAGATCGATTGGCACGTTGAGGGCTTCCTCATCCTGAGCAATGTGTGATGTGCGATCATGAGGAGAATTCCAGCACATCTTAACTACTTGTGTCTTCTCTCGTCAGTTTTGGCACACTCCACTAGCACCTGTTGGTCTTGGGCGTGTTACTCCTAGACGATCGGAACCAAGCTCTGCTGGAGAAGCAAATCGTTGCATTAACAAAGCTAAGGAAGGGATTTAATAGCGCTGTGATTTAGGGGACGTAGTCCTTATGGAATCATAGGAAAAAAAATATATGTTTTTGAAAGCGTCTCCCCCTCCCTACAGGTAGCACATCAATTCTTCATGGAGGAGTTGAGACTTTGGGGTCTTGCTGGAGCCAAAAAGCTCCAATAACAGGACCTAGGTTGTTATGAGGTCTAGTTGTATAGTCTTTGTTGGTTTGTTATCCTAATTTACTTGGGATATCTTTTTCTTTTCAGTATTACAACCCCTCTGATCTCCTAGTGGAGTTAGAGTGGTTGTTTGTAAGGGTCATCAAGGGACCTTTTTGCTTCTTCTGTCTTTAATATAAGATACACAGCTCTCCTATGTGTTCAAGAAAAGAAAATCACACTGTCAAACAAGTCAGCTTGTTTCTTTCCTTGCAGTGAATGGTGCTGTTAGTCTTGTACTAGGTGGCCTAAGGTAGTTGGCTTTGCCTCTCCTTTGGTTTTTCTTTTCTCTACTTAATGATCTCATGCGTAGTTCAAGATAAAAAAACAAGTCAGCTTGACCTTAACGAGCACTCAAGGTGCATACTGGAATAGAAATATCTTATGAGTCAAGAGTAACAAACATGCAGTAAGCAGACAAGTACTATGTCCAGAAACTCAAGTCACAGCACTAAATCTAGTTCATATGCTATTGGCAGTAACAGAATTGGTGATTATTTATCAATTCATTCTTTTACACCACTAGCTAACTGGCAAGAGCATAAGTATGTTTCCCCAAGGAAAGGGAAAAAACACAAAGAAGAGAAAACTACAGTACAAAGAAGCTGAGGGCATCCTACCAAAAAAACAACCGAAAGGATTTTCTGGCGCTTCCTTAGTGCAGAATCATAGACTTTGTCACTGGATTCTGTACCAGGACCTTTTCTCTTCACTGAAACCTTAACAGGTCTCCTCCTGAGACCATATAATGACTCTGAAAAGGAACCATCTGGAAGGGAAAAAAATCAGGACAGTTAAAATTATACACAATTAAAATTAAGGATATCAAAGAACAAGCCATGTGGACTGAGTAAACATAGCACTTCTAGGCTGTTTGATTCATTGTTTGGTTTGCACAATAAGTTGGTTCAAGAAGGGGACCATTTCATTCCACTAGCCAAACAGACTTGTGAGGCTAGATAGTACTATTCCAATAACCTAATATGATATGTAGGATATGAGAGTATGAGACAGATAAGGATACATGATGAAAGCATAAACATATAGAATGATGATCGGCCCTAATGAAATATCACTATATTGATGCATGGAATTTCTTTTCTCAGTCACATTCGAGAAAGGTTCATTTCTTAGTAATCCGTATCCAACGGGGCTTGCTAAAGAAAAAATAAGAAGAAAACTCAAGTTGTAATGCATTGTTCCATTCCTTTCCTGCATGCCCAGTTATGTTACAAGTGTCCTAAACAAGTCGAACTTTTTTATGCTGAAAGAGTCAATAATGAACCTGTTGTCCGTAGACTATGGGACTCCAGGACGCCCATTAACAAAGCAAAGAATTCGTCTTCATAATCTAAAACTTTGTGTAGTAATGGTCTTCTTAGCGCAAAAACCTGCAAATAGAAGAAGCTGACCATAATCGTACAAAGGGGTCAAATGACATACATGGATGTTCGACAACAATAAATTCAGAGAAGAGAGAACATGATCTGGTCACAAAATTATGCTGTTTTAGACAAAACTACATAGCACTTGTCACTTCCTGAGAAAAAAGGCAACCCCTCCCCCTGCCTCCTTTCAAAAACGACCATTAAAATTTCTGGATGCTGCTGCACTGATATTTGTGCAATCAACAATAAAAAAGATTAACTAGATGCAGTAGAAAAGTTCCTTCTATAAACTGAAACATCTGGATAATTTTTTATAGCTATAGCAAAAGGGTATCAATTGGTTTAGCACTTCATAGACTGAGACGTGGCTATCAGTTGGTTTAGCACTTCATAGACTGAGACGTGGCTATCAGTTGGTTTAGCACTTAGCAGGCAGCACAAAGGAAACGTAAGCATATGCAGCAAAGAAAAAAAAAAGTATATTAACTTGAGACTTAATATGTACAAACAAAGGATGCAATCAAATCATTATTACATCAAGAACCCTGAAAACATGCTCCAACATGTTTGCACAAGGTGCTTCCCGGAATTATGGATGCGAATTGGTGGCCCTAAGGGTATGCACATATTCACCACCTTCTTTAGTTCAACAAATTGTACGTGGTTTCCAAAATGAGCCTTCTGGGAAACTAGTACAATTTGCACAACTAAAGAGACATGGTGGATGCCCTTAGGGTCACCAATTCACATCCCTAAGAAGTTCATACCTAATGTACCGCTGCACATAAAGTACCATGGAATGTCAGTTGAACATATATTCACTTTCTGCCATAGAATGAAAGAAGTAGATGTCAAGTTCTATGTGGGGTTTTTCTTGCTACTACATGTTGAACATCAAAATATCAGTGAATGTTGATGATCCCATATCACTAGTTCACTACTAGTCCACTCTGGGTCTCAAAGCTAGCTAAACAGAGATATTCAGCACTTGACGGCTCAGTTTTGCATTTCGAATTGCTAATAAATCAGTCAAGAGTGCTTAAGCTATTTAATCGTCCTCAGGCTAGAGCATTTCAATGCGTTGCCCCGAAGCTGCACCATCCTACGAGCCATACCAACGGGGACACGCACGATTAAACAATCCCCCGAACCAGGCACACACCCTCAGCGATTCGATCGATCCAATCGGAGACGAGCAAGAGCAAGGGGAGGAGGCGGGCGGTTTTACCCCGAGCGAGTAGGTGAGGGCGGCGCGGAGGCTGGCGGGCAGCTGCTGCGCGGCGGACATCTCGAAGAAGGTGGGCCGCGCGCCCTGCCCTCCCACCTGGAACAGCATGGCGCCCCCGCCTCCGGCGTCGCGGGAGGTGGCTAGGGTTGGGCCCCGGAGGCGGAGCCTAGAGCTTGGCTGGCCGCGCTCGCCGGAGCTGCGCCGGCAGCGTGGGCGCTGCAGCTGCCGCGGACGGGGGGTGTTATCTGTTGGGAACAGTCAGTTTGGGTGTTGGTTGGCGCGTCCACGGCGGTGAGGGAAACTGGGCAAGCAAAGGCAAGGAGAGGCGGGGCGCAGAAGCCAGAAGGGGAGGCGTGCTGACCGTGACCGGAGATGGGCGATGGGCGTGGAAGGGAGACGATACATCAGACGACAGACAACTAGATGCAAGAGGAACAGCAACACACACGAGACGACGGAATGGGCCCTCGCGGGTGAGGAGGCATGCCTGCATGTGGCTCGGTCCGCAAAGTGTGGGCTGTATGCCTGTATGGCCCGAAAATGTCCTAGCCTGATCAGTTTTTGGCTCGGTTTTCATCATCAAGCGCCACGGCATTTTTTTTATAAAAACGAAGATGATGATCCACAAAAAATATATAAAAAAGGATTGTTTAAATATCAACTCCCTCTGTTTTTCAAATTATTATTAACTTTATTACCTTTTTTTCAAAATTATTTTTTTTAGTTTTGACTATTTTCAAAAATATTTTATATATAGTTTGCTGAAACTAATTTGATGTCGTACATGTTAATATTTTTTAAAAATAAATTTGGTTAAGAAGAAAGATGGATTGTGCGAACCTATTTCTGATTGATGAAATGCACTCCTTTGTTTAGAAAAAAGAGGAAAGTGAGAATGGAGAGGGCTCTGTGTGGTGAAGGACATGAGCAAAGCGTACGATAGAGTAGAGTGGGTGTTTCTAGAAAAGATTATAACTTAGTTAGGCTCTGATTAGAGATGGATAAAGTTGAGTATTGCTTGTGTGGCCTCTGTTTGATATAATATTCGCTTTAATTCTATGGCTTTAATTCTATGGAGACAGAAGTTTTCTTGCCAACAAAGAGTCTGAGTCAGGGTGATCCACTGTCTCCGTATCTATTTTAGTTGCCTATTTTTAGTATCCTGGGGATTCGCACCACGCCCGAGCCGTTGGAGGTGCCGCACCATCCCTCATTGTGCGATGGATTTTCTAGTACATGTGGCTTCCATCCGAGTGGGCTTGGACGGAGACGCATTTTTTTTCCGGAGGGATGGCCGTACTCTTGCACTGAAGGCATATAGCAACATGTACATACACAATCCAAAACTATATATCTCTATGTTACGCATAACACGTGCTTAAAAGGAAGATGTTGTCCTGTCATCATGCGTAGGATCAAGACAGGAGCGGATAATGTTCATTTCATCTACCCACTACAACCAATTTCTACGTCCTGCAAAGTGTCGTCCTATCAGTAACCAAAACAATGCAAAGAAATAAAGGGGGCGCACTAGTGTTAAATCAAAAATCTTTAGCTGAGAGGGAGGAAGCTGATACTTTGCATGTGATCTGAGTCATCACCTGATCGGATGGTCAACAGATGACACAAAGTGCTCGGTCGTTGGTGGTGGCAGTACATACACGTGGGGAATGGGGATCAAGTTGTACAATCATCCGAGTCATCATCATAGTCCAAGGATGACCTGCCCATTTTGGAAGACTTAGCCCTGCGTTAGATACTTAGATTTCGCTAATGGCGCTCCCTTTTGATAGACTTAACATCAGTGGCGATTTGATAAAAAAGTATTTTTTTGGTGTCTTTCTACATATATATGTGTTATAGGTGTCGATCAAGTGTTCTAGTGAACAACCACTCGATTTTCTTGACCGTTGGATCTACAATAAATAGCTTAAACCAACTATCTCTCTTTTAGCTCCTTCCCACCACTCTTCCCCCATCCACTCTTGAAGCAACCAAGTACGAGTGCAATGCTTGCCACCTGGCTTTGACAATGGTGCCTCTGCCACTGGAAATGCTATCAATGGCCACACTAACACTAATATGTCGGCTTTCGACAATATGTTTGTCTTAGCTTCTTCAATGGACAAAAACATGACGTTCAACACTGCCTGTGGCGGGTGGCACCGCATCCAGTTCATCGCCCTGTCATCTTGCCTGCCATCGTCATGGGTCAGTATCAGTGGCGGATGTGGGATGCGGGATAAGGGGGGGCTAAAACAACAGAGATGTTGATTTGCACGAAGATTTAACGGTGAAATCAAGTTTTTGCTACAGTAATTAGCATTGAAATCAAGAAATTAGGGGGGGCTGGAGCCCCCCCAGCCCCCCCTTTGGATCCGCCCCTGGTCAGTATACCACTCCATACAATGCCAAAGATGATATGAAGACTTTCTAAAGCCAGAACCACGAACTCCAAACGCTAGCTAAACCCTTGCCAGAGATCTTGACCACTCACCTGCAGGGATGAAAACGGTACGGATATTTTCCGACCGTATTTGAGACCGAATCCGTTTAGAGGGGTTTTAATCCGTCTGTATCCGAGTCCGGATATTTAACATCCGATACCGTATTCGTATCCGAATATTTAAATCACATATTTATGATGTCGATATCTAATCGTATCCTATCCGTCATTTTTTATACTATCCGTATTCAAATCCGAATCCGGACATAAATACGAAAACAAATATGATATCAGTGATATCCGTCCGTATCCGATCCGTTTTCATCCCTACTCACCTGAGATGGGGAAGCTAAATGTGTAAACTAGATGACGGGACTTCATCACTGGTATAAAATACTTGTTTTCTACTATTTTTCTAAGTTTTTCTATTTTGAGTCAACATCAAAATTTCCCACGTGTCGTGTCTATTCTTCCTCTTCACTTTAAAAATTATAGAGTTATCGGGTATTAAAATACCAGGGTACCTAACAGATAGCAAAATACGGCATCCTGTACGTTCACTAAAGATCCATCGTAGGAGCCCCAGTAAAACCGACCTGCCAAAAGCGCTGACGGCATGTCAGTCACTCGAGGCACGAAATCCAACCTCCATCTCGCCCGAGCCTTGCAGAAAGGTCTCGGGCGAGATAGGCGCCTTGGGCGGCAGTTTCCGCCTCGCCCGAGCCCTCATGACGTCATTAAAGCGCCCGACCCCCTCGGCGTACTTCCGCCTCGCCCGAGGGACACGTGGAGCCCTTTGGCAAGACGGGGAGCCACGGGGCCCCAACCGCGGCACTCACTTCCACCGATGGGACGGACGTGACCGTGCATAGTCAACAGGAGCACGGGAACCATGCCCTGACCCAACATGACCCCGGTCATTCCACCACGATGACATCCATACCTCTACAGCGACGGGGTGACGGCAACTATACCACCTAACCCCCTCTCTACGCAAATCCGGACGTCCGTACCGTCCGTCCTCGACGGCACTGTAACGGATCAACGTAATTATACGAGATTAAGTAAGAAAATTTTCCACCGAGGCGGTTAATTTATCAAACTTAAACCCGTATAACCCGAGATTCCGTGAAATCACGAGGGATTTCAAACCAACCAACGTACAACCAAGATCGTACTGATTTAGCAGCCACAGTTCACATGATACGTAGAGTTCACAATAAAAGTGGAGTACATCGGAGTTCAGAATAAAAGTTATTACAACACAGTTCAAAATAACATAGCGGAAGCAAGTAGGTTTACACCCACACTTCGTTCAAATACAGTGCCAGTAGATAGTCATGGTCCACAAAAGCAGTAGATAAGACAAACAGAGTGACCCTTGCCCAAGGTCCTAGTTGTCGCCCATCGCCGTATACAGACAGTTGGAGCAGTACCCATAGTACATCTGACCATCTACAACAACAATGGAAACAACGCCCTGAGTACGGGAATGTACTCAGCTAGACTTACCCGTCATAAACCAGAAATAAAGGACACCAAGGATCATGCAAGGCTTTATAGATTGGACTGACTTGACCCATTTGCGAAAAGCATAAGTTGTTATGAAAAACTATACCAGTACTTTTTGCATCACTTTTAGTATAACCTATTCAAGCTAGGTAAGCACCTATTGCTAAAACAATCACTTGATTCATCATTAACAATCTAGATTACCATATCAGGTTTAGCATTTCCAACATCATTCACTTAACCATCAGTGTTCCATTAATGTTACTACGATGCCATAGCTCGAGTCAAGTGCTCACTAACCGGGAGCGACGGCGATTCGAATCGAATTCCTATCCAGCTGGAGATTTATTCCTCACACAAACCATGCTTTCCCCATCAGGGTCGCGTAGATCACCAATGACACTCTCTAAGAAGCCGCGGGATAACAATCATGGATCGCACTACCCAGGGACCGCCCGACTGCCAGGACGCACCTTGGGCTCACTCTTCGCGTCCCCGTTATACCCACTTCAACACCAGTCTGCCAACCCGAGTTTATCCCGGCTCAAAAAGTGTCACTAGCTTCGCGGTCGAAAGGTACTTTATTCGGCCAGCTAAATGTGAGACATGCGTTCAATATGACAAGAGGGACGAGCAACGATCGGTCCTTAATTGACACAGACAGAATCACTATAGTTCAGAACCCTATAAGACTCCGCCCGGTCTTCGTTTATCCATCAACACTTGGTTACTTTTTATGATCGCAATTACAGCTAACCATAACCCGGTATCCACCTATAACTCGCAGGTGACAGGAAATCACCTGACTTCTACCGGTCTAAGCATGGCTAAGCAATTCACTCGATCCTGACCTAACGGGGTGAAAGATAATCCGGTGGCCAAGGTAATAATGCAACAACGGTTTCACGCAACTCCTATAACTTAATGCAAGTATATATATAACTATAGTTCATGTAGTAAGGAACAACTTTTATAAAATAGGAGACTTAAAATGCTCCGGGGCTTGCCTTTTTCGAACGAGCTAGGATGGTGGTCGACGCACTCTGGCAGCTCCTCGCCTGACTCTTCCTCCTCGGGCACCTCCTGTGCCTGGGGCTCCTGCTGATCCGTCCAAGCCTGCTCCTCCTGTACTGCTACCTGCGACTCTTCCTGCGATCCTGTATGATGCAAGTGCATAAGTAATCATGCGAATGATGCATCGGATTGTGGTGGAGTGCTTTGATGACATGAGATGCAGATGAGCACATGGAATGAGCAGTTTGAATATAATTATTTATTCTACAAGGTAGTCAACGTCATCCAAAAACATGTACCCTAAAACATGCACCTTATCCTTCTATTAGTTAGCCTACCATCTACACATACTAGTGAACCTAAGCTACCAAAGCTTACCAACCTAACTTATCCATAACATCAGCAAGGCATAATGATGCTTCAAAGATACACCAAACATATTTTATTTCTCTTAATTTCTCATAAGGAATAATATTTTATTCCCTATTTAACTAGGGTTACACAGCAACACCTATTTCTGGTATAGATAAAAATCTACCAAAATTATAGTAGATTACTCTTACCCTAACTAACCTACTACTAAATTTTCATGAGAATGGCCTATGTAAAACTGCTTGTACAAAATAAACAAGTTATAGCCTAAATATGAGCATGAAATTATTTTGTACTAGAAAAAGTATCAAACAACAGATTTCACATTTTTCCTATGTTACTAATAGTAAACTAACATACTACAAAAATTATCACATGTATGTTCTATACAAATTTAGCCCTCTACTAAAAATAACAAAGATTATCAATTAAAAGCATTTGAACTACACTTTAAAAATTTCTCACAAAACATGCTTCACTAATATTTTTCCTAGAAAGTAAATCACTAATAAAGATTAAAGCAATAAGAATCACATTTTTCCCTTCATTATTTTTATTTACTACATATTTTCTAAGATATCAGTATTTATAGAAATTAAATAAATTTGCACAGCAAAGTGTCACAAAATTAATATGAGCTATTTTTAAACTGTAGATCTATTCAAGAGTAACATTACAAAATTTGTTTCACAATTTTTGGAGCTATAAATCTGGAGATATGATTTTTGAAAGCCTTTTCAACATTTCTGAAAATCATTTTCTTTAAAACTAAAAGTCTATCCGGCCTTTAACGCTACGTGCACCCCGCTGCTACACACCGAACCAAAACACCGAGACAGACAGGCGGGCCCAGGAGTCAAGCGAGACCCACAGGTCAGCCGGAGGGGAGGCCAGCAGGGGCATCGCCGGCCGGAGCTCACCGGCGGCGAGCCCACATGCGGCGCTGGCGGCACCAGTGTGCTCAGCATAACGAGCCGCACCGACCGGTGCTCGGTCTTGGCCGGGTGGCCTACCGGAGCGAGCTCGCCGACGCGCATGGCGGCACGACGGTGCGGCTCGTCGGCGGGAGCTCGACTCCGGCCATGACAAGGCGGGCAGGGAGGCGCTACGGCTTCGCGGGAGAGAGGCGAAACTGCTGACCGCGAGATGGAGGAAGAAGGAGGGGTGGAACAGAAAGATTGCCGTGGCCACGAACTCCGGCGAGCGGCGGTGAAGAGCGGCCGGCCAAAATTGGCCTCCTCACCTTGACAAAGGCGACCGCTGGAGGGAGCACGAGGTAGAGCGAAGGGAGGCGGAGCAATGGCCGCAAGAAATCGGACGCGGGCGCGGCAGTAGCGGTCAACGGCGGTGGCGGAGCTCCGGGAGCCGGCAATGACGCGGCTGCTGCTGGCGAGCTGCTGCGGAGCGAGAGGAGGGAATGGAGGGAGCAGCCGAGGCGGGCGAGCGCGTGAGTGGGTAAGCGGGTGCGGGGGCCACCAGGGCGCGTGTCGCGCGGCGTCGCCGTCGTTCGGCCACGCGGCGGCCGAGCTCTGCCGCGGCGCCACGGCGTCGCGCACGGGCGCGCGCGGGAGCTGCGGGCCGGGCTGCTAGTGCTGCTGGGCCAAAAGGGAGGCCGCGGCCCAAGAAGCGAAAATGGATTTTTCTTTTACAAAAATATTTCCAGATTTTCCTTATTTGATTCAAATTTGAATTTGAAGATGAACAAGAGATTTTCAGAATTTTGGCCCAAAATAAAAGTTGTTCAAAATTTTATTCTCTACAACTTTCATGTAGGGCACTTTTTAAAATTCTCAACAAATTTTGAATTTAGGATTTAAAGCTAAGTTGTTAATCAAAAAAATATTTGTTTAGAATATTTTTAAAACAAAATTTGAGAAAAACTTGAATTCAAGAATTGCTCCAAAAATCATGTTAATTTATTCTAGATTATTTAAAATTGTAGCTACACAAAGTTTCACCACTCTTTAGCACTTAAATACAGAATTTTGGTTTTAAGTAATTGTTTTTCAACTTTAAATTCAAAAGGGTCTATATTGCATGCAATGATAACCATGTATGAGATGATTATGACTAATGCTTTGGATGCTAATGCATGCTTAACACCCAGGGGTGTTACAGGCACAAAGGCACACAGGACGAAACGTGGCCACAACGCATAGCACCAGCAGATGGAGAGGCCAAAAGATCAACGTCTATTGCATCTCCGCGCTACAGGGGAAACCGCTCCCACTGGATAAGTAGGAAGACGGCCACACCTGAGGCCACCTTTTTTTGGTTTTTCTCTTTTCCCATTTTTTAACCACGCATGTAACCCGAGCCCTCTCCTTAAAAACTATAAAAGGGGAGGCAGGGGCCACATCTAAAGAGGAGGAAAAAAAAAGAGGAACGAACACACACACATCTCGCTAGGACATCAACACACAAACCACACCTCAAAAAAGACATGGGATCCGCTTCCTCTCTCGAAAGCTTGTAACCCCTACTACAAGTACTTCGGTGCAAGACAACACGAGCAGCAGCCGAATCCACTGGACGTAGGGCCGATCTTGCCCGAACCAGTATACACCCTTCTGTCCGCTTTGCACACCATCCAGGCCTAGACGGGCAGATACAAATTCACTCGTCGCTCTGTTTAGACCCCCAATTTTCTAGACACCGACAAGAGTTAAATACAATAGTGGTCCACAAACTTATCTTTATGTGGTACTTAGATCCACATGTGATCCATGTAGCAGTTGAAACATGCCATTTACCACCTTATGTACTGGACCTTCATCCCTAAAATCGTGGTCACAACTAGAGAGCATCCGCCAAGTGTCACCCAAAGCTATACAGAGAAAGAATGGATGAGAGAAGAGAAACATGATCTAGATGACATGTGGATTTAATAGGTCAGTGTCATCAACATCATCACGCCACGTCAACTGCCACCTGTTCACATGGGCAACATGGACCTGCGGTGTACCTTGGACAAGTTTAGTGGCCTAGAAATATATTTTCAAAGTTCATATAAACCTAAATGATATAGAGTGAGAAATTTATGGGCTAATTGTATATTAAATCAAAATTATAAACCTAGGAGTACCTAGGTGGATATTTAACAAATAAAAAATATGCACTCAAAATTTTATGGAGGGCTTGAACATATATAAGGTCAGACCTTCATCCATAGCCTCGATTGATAACTGAGAGGTGAAGGATGCAAATAATGGCCGTAGTTTGTCTGTGCTAGATCTCAGGATCAATCATGTCAAACACATGCGATTTGGTATTTGAGTTTTGCATTTAAGCTCTGTTCGCTTGCCAGCCATGAAACATTATTTTTCTCTCACAATAAATCAGTATCAGCATCAACATCAGCCAAAAATATAGCCGGTCGAACACAACTTTAGTTTCTTGTGAGTGTTCCATCATCTAAAAAGTTTAATTTTTTTTTCATGAACATGCACCGAGGCGTAAGTTTTGCATTAAGAGGGAAGGAGTTCTGTTACAATTGTAAAGCGCGCTCTAGCTAATTCTTAGCGGTGCAAGGGGCAGACCAAGAAACCCCAGAAGCGCAGATCACAGAACATAAGCATTTATACAACACTGAATTTTGCGACTAACTCTTGCAGCACTAAACCGAAGCCACTGCCAGCAATGCAGCTAGGCACCTGTGGCTGCCGGCCATTTACCTTCAGCATTTCAGTTTTGCTTATCTCAAAAATCTACACGAAGCTAGATATAGTTTTGGCAGATGTTCCTCTTCTTACATATCTCTTCGGCCCGCGAGCGTGTTCGAGAAAAAAAAAAGCTCAGTTAGATGAACAGTTGGATACGGGTGTGGCACATGCGTATGCCTGAACACAGGAGAGAAGATCTCAGGATCAGATTAATTATACAGAAACCATTTCTATTCCAAGCTTCAAATAGCTCCACAATAAAGCATCATTCTGCTGATCGATGGCAGATTTAGTCTTACTTACATATATTATACTACTCCTGAATCCTGACCACAGGAAGAAGCTAAGGGAGTAGTGAACCTATACAATGAGTCAATGACGACTGCACGAGCTAACAATAGTCACCGGAAATTAGTAGCAACCATAAGTACAGAAGTGACGAGAGGGAATTGTTGCAGTTGGAGCTAGGCACAGCTACAAGCGGTGGTGTCCGGAGGGGGAGGCAATGCCGTCGTCGAATTCTGGGAGTAGCTATGCAGGTCATACCCGAACCTCACCGCGCTTCTTCTCGGCCGCGTCACGCGTCTCCTCCAAGAGCGCCTCAACCTCGACAGCAGCTGCTTCACCGCCGCAGCCGACCGGCGGCCGCCGCCCCTGGCGTGGACCCTCCGGCACCGGCCGCTGCCGCCACTGTACAGGCCGAGCAGAGACGCCGCCATGATCGTTCACTCGGTTCTCACAAGTCCCAGACACTCTTTGCGACTACCTAGGTCACTAGGTGCTCTCTTTGCTCCGAGCTGGAGTAGGAGTATCTGTGTTCTGCAGCTGTAGCTTCTGAAGATGTGCAAAACGAAACCTCCCATGCCGCAGCTTTTATAAGCTGAGATGGTGGGAGTATCCTGAGTTCCTGACACGCGTCGATCGACGACAGCACCCGGACCCACCAGCACGCACTCACGTACATGGTGACGAGGCATCCACTAAGGCGATCATCCGAAAGGTCCAAGCAAAATCCAGCTTCATGTATGCATCTTTTTGAAGCCGCCGTCGTGCAGTCGAAAGAAAGAGAAACCGTCTACCACCAACAGCGCTAGCTAGGATGAGAGGTTGGCGGGCGCCTACTCATAATTATGGTCACAACTAGCGGATACCAACTGTCACCGAAAGCTGTCACGATCTCAATGACACGTGGATTCCATGGGCCAGTGTCATCAACATCGTCATGCCATGTCAATTGCCACGTATTGACATGGGCAACATGGACCCTTGTGTACCATTGGATATTTAGTGACCCAGAAATACGTTTTCCGAGTTCGTAAACCAAAATGACATACAATGAAAAATTTATGGGCTAATGATATATTTAATTCAAAATTATAAACCTAGAAGTGGATATTTTAACTAAGAAAAAAATATGCACCCAAAAATTTCTACAGAGCTTGAACATGTAAGGTCAGTCCTTCATCCATAACATCGACTGATAACAAGTAATGGCTGTAGTTTGTCTGCGATTGGGTTTTTGAGTTTCGCGTTTAGTTTTTTGTGAGTGTTCCATCATCTAAAAAGTTTATTGTGAACTGAAAAACCAGTGCCTGCCGACCATCTACCTTTAGTATTTCAGTTTTGCCTATCTCCTAAAAATCTACAGGTAGCTAGGGCAGATGTTCCTCTTCTTACATAGCTCTTCTACTCGCGAGCGTGTTCGAGCAAAAAAGAAAAAGAAAAAGCTCAGGTAGATGAACAATTGGATATGGGCGTGGCACATGCGTATGCCTGAACACAGGACAGAAAATCTCATAATCGGTTTAATTATATAGAAACCATTTCTATTCCAAGCTTCAAATAGCTCTACAACAAAGCATCATTCTGCTGATAGATCGCAGATTTAGTCTTACTCTTACATATAGGGTGTGTTTAGTTGAGAAATTTTGGGTGAAAAATTATTGTAGCATTTTTCGTTGTTATTTGGTAAAATTTGTTCAACCATGGATTAATTAGACTCAAAAGATTCGTCTCGAACTTTACAGACAAACTATGCAATTAGTTATTTTTTTTACCTACATTTAATGCTTCATGCATGCGTCTAAAGATTCGATGTGATAGGTGGAAGAGGAAATATTTTGGGTATACATGGCAAGTGAACGCGGCCATATACTACTCCTGAGTCCTAGCAACTATAAGTACAGAAGTGGCATGCAAGAGGGAATTGTTGTACAGTACTACAGTACAGCTACAACTACAAGCGGTGGTGGCCGGAGGAGGCAATGCTGTCGTCGAAGTTCTGGTAGTAGCTGTGCAGGTCATACCCGAACCTGACCGCGGTTCGCCTCGGCCGCGCCACTCGTCTCCTCCAAGAGCGCCTCATCAACCTCGACAGCAGCTGCTTCACCGCCGCAGCCGACAGGCGGCCGCCGCTCCTGGCGTGGACCCTCCTGCACCGGCCGCTGCCGCCGCTGTACAGGCCGAGCAGAGACGCCGCCATCGCCATATGATTGCTCACTCGGTTCTCAGTTCTCACAAGTCACACACTATCGTCGCAACTAACTAGCTGCTCTCTCTTTGCTCCGAGTCCGAGCTGAAAGGTAGGAGAGTATCTGTTTCTGTTGTGTGCCGCAGGGCTGTAGCTTCTGAAGATGTCGTGCAAAACGAAATCTCCCATGCCGCAGCTTTATAGGCTCGGATGGTCGGAGTATTCGACACGCGTCGATCGACGACGGCACCCAGACCCACCAGCACGCACTAACGTACATGGTGACGACTGACGAGGCATCCACTACGCCGATCATCCGAATTCCGAAAGGTCCAAGCAAAATCCAGCTTCATGTATGCATCTTTTTGAAGCCGCCGTCGTGCAGTCGAAAGAAAGAGAACCGTCTACCACCAACAGCGCCAGCTAGGATGAGACTATGAGAGGTTGGTCATGGCAACTGGCGACACGGCGGCACCTACTCAGCTGAGCTGCTTCCTGTCCGTCCTGCCGATGAGGTCGGCGGCTTCCTGCCCGTCCTGCCGCTGGATCGTGCATGTCGGAGTGGTCATCCGTTAGTTTGCTGTAGAGATGCCGGTCGGTCGGCAGTTTAGCACGGTGGCCTGTTCAATGTGCAAGCACGCATGTGCCGAGGGAGCTAGATGGCCGCCGGCGCCATGGATGTGTTGATGGCTGGCGGCGGCGGCCCGGCGTGTAATGTCAGACATGCATGCGGGCGAGTTTGGCAAGATGTTAGTTCTGCAGAACTCGGCATCCCATCAGAGACTAGGAATCTTGGCTGTGATGCCATCGAAAATCGGTCATGGGTTAAGTCTTCAGTGAGATAGATGCGCGCGAGAGCACTCCAAGCCACTCATCATGGATAATAAATGGTTATTGCTATTTCTTTTTGGATGATCTTATCCTTTGAAGATTACTAAAGCTTAGAACGTGGACATTTTTTTACAGCTGGAACATGCATGATCTCTCACTCTTGTGATACCTTCAAAAAAAAACAAAGGAAAAGGGAAAAAAGAAAAAAAGACACCATCGACCTGAGTCATCCATGCGCATTTCTATAACATCCTAAATAAAGAGAAAGGCGGAACGCACTAGTGTTATGTTAAAGCGAAAAGCTCTAGAAGAGGCGAAGCTTCTAGTTGCATGCGCGCGTACGTACGTCTTCAGCCTGAACGGATGGTCTGCAGATCACAAAAAAGGATGGTCGGTGAATGGCAGCATATATGCAGGGGACTGTGGTAGTAGAAATCGTCGGAGTCATCATGGTACAACGTTGAGTCGCCACTCTTGCTTTTGAGGTTTTATCATCACCCGATGCTAGTTTCCCTTTCCTTTGTCTTGAGATCAATACTTCATTTGGCTGTCAAGATTAGCTTTTTCTCAAAAAATCTCTCTCCTAAATTCACTCTCTAAATCATTATGTGCACTCTAGAAAAGCCAGTCAAGTTCTTCATTTATAGCTAGCGATAAATCCGAAATAAAGTTGGAGATCTATTTAAAGAAGTTATTGAAGTTTTTTTTACCAAAATTTCTATTCCTATCAATTAGGAAGGATATAAACTCCAAGTGACTCTTTACACTATCATATACTAGTATAGTGCCCGTGCTAACGCTACGGCAACACAAAAATAAACAAATCAAATAACTAAAAGGCATACTTTTATTGGTTTCATTTAATCTGAGATTATTTTTGACAAAATCGAGCCAATAAATTTAATTTTTCATAAATTTAAAACAATATACATGTTCTCTCCATTTTGGAAGCCTCAACTTTAGCCGATAACTTCGCACAAGAGTTCTGTTGATATTATCGTTTTCAACCCTTCTTCGCTCTTCATCGTTACTTGCATATGCATATATTAGAAAGTATTATTAAAAATTTATAGGTGATCCTCTCCTAATAGTTATTATAGATAAATATAAATAATTATACACAAGACATTTTTATATTTATTCTTAAATAATATCATTGGAAGAACATATGTAACTCATACATGCATAAAAGAGATAGTAAGGAGAGAAGAGCCCTCAGCTAGTGAATATCATCAGCCCTGGGATTAGTAAACTCATCTCCCGATTCCCTGTAACATTTTAATAGTAAAATGAGAAGTAATCAAATGTGTTTACAGCACAATGGAAAATTTATTACACAGGAGGACTAGCTGCTACAGAATACACTGGGCTACTTGCATAGAGAATGGCAAATGCAGAAGATATGTCAATTACAAAGGATGGTCCAGAGACTATATAAAACAGGTCATTAGTCATTCAGGCAAAGCAACTATCTCAACTAACAGACAAAAGATCAGCTCCAATTAAGTGGGCTAGCTAGTACAACACATACATGCATCCGTGATCTCTGTTTGGAGTCAAACAAAAAACAAGCTGCAGAGAAAAAATATATGCAGCTGTATGGCAGAGAGTGGGCAACAATCACCAAAAGGATAATTCATCAAGCAACTTCCTTATGGGGCAGCTTCATAAACATTCAATAATTAAAGTCATGCATGCAGAGCTGTACATACCGCTCGGTTTTGTGCCAATCCTGGACCAAAGTAGGCCAAAATAGCAAGAGGCATGAAATTTTCATTAGCAACCAAATTCCAAGCCATCTAAAAATACATGACACAGACAAGTGAGAAATTGGGTCGTCAAAACAAGTTGCTATCACTTCCCAATTCGCTATCATACATGATAATTTCCAATACACAAACAGTTTCATGCTAATTTGAGAATAATCTGCAAGCAGCCAACCAAACAAAAATTAAAACTGAAGGTCTCCCAGGAGATCCACTATCACTTCACTGACTCTAGCAGACATAAGTCCAGGAGAAGAAATATAGAATTTCTAAAATCCTATCATTATCTCATAAATTTACACGCCATGCACTGGGATTTACCTTAAGGAGGAAAACAGCCTGCGTACTGCTTCAAAGAAATCGGCTGCTTTGTCAACATTGATATACAGCTGATAGCTACAGCATGAGAAAACAAAAGAACCAATTATGAGCTTTATGATTATACAAATAAGAAAATCAAAAGAACTAAAAAACAAGGTTGTGTAGTACACTACTACTGAGACAGTAGAGAGACATGACCTGCTGCAGCTTAGCATCTCTCAGCATATACATTCTCTTCTTTGCACTCACAGAAGATAACTACAACACATAGATGAAAATTTTTGAACCTGTACCTGGCTGCAGCATCATCGATTCAGATTTCAGAAACTTTGGTGTTGCATCTATACATTCAGAACAGCTCCATTTGATGAGGAACTTGCATATTCTTCCATCTGAACTTACTATCACAGTCTGAGCCATAAGGTTAGTCCCATGAGAAGACCTGCTGTAAAAAAAATATGGAAAGGATAATCTAGCTTATTCAGCCACCAACGACAAGGAGAATGTACATCATAAACAATGTGAATCACATTCCCTGAAATCATCATGTTGCGAAGTGATCAGGGTCAATTAGTGCTCGACCATCCTATTGGAGTACACTAGTTTAGAAGGTAACAAGCATATAATAATGATAAGAAGAAATATTTATTTTCTTAGTTTTCTATATGCTACATAAAGAATCTTTGTTAAGCAAAAACTGCAAAATGCACCCAAACTTTTTTTGCAGTTCTAAAGTCCTTACAAATATAAATTAGGGATATGTTTTTTTTATCGTGAAAGGTGATATTTGTTCCCTATCTTTTACGAAAGCTCTCATAATAACCACAGGTTAATCAATTCCACCCAAAACTACAATGAAATAGTCATACAACATCTGCACCAATTGACTGCAAATCTATACAAATTAGTCGCATATATACCATTCTACCCTATAGAAGCCTGGATGAACAGGGGAAGGATTGAAGGAAGAGCTGTAACCTCATGTGTAAGAACCCTAGGTGGTCCTCATGGGGAGTGGCTGGCATGCTCGACTTGACCTCTGCAGCGGTGACCAATGCCTAGACCCTGCCACCACCGCCCTTGGATGCTCCTGTTCCTACAGCTGCCGCAGTAGATCCCTGTGGCGCAGGGCACAGGAGTGGGGGGGGGAGAGGGGGCAAGATGAAGCGGGCAGGAGATGCGGAGATGGGGATGGGGACGAGAAATGAGGAGGCCGCGGCGGTGGAGAAGAAACCGTGACGGCGGCCATCGCCGGAGACCGGCGGAATTGTACCACGCCATGCTCACCCTCTGTAGGGCATCCACGACACGGCGCAGCTCGGCATCAGCGAGCCGGCGCGCAGCGTGCCGAGCCTGCAGCCTACGGCGCCGCCGCGGCACACGCGCAACCCTAGCACCCGCCGCGGCCGGCCATCGCGGAAGGGACTCCCGCTTGGGGAACACGCGCAATAGTTTTTTTTTTCATTTTTTCGGAAGGGAAGAAGGAAGGAGTAGGGATCGAACCCTGGTTGTTGCGCTCGCCTGCCGAGCGGAGCAGTCGCGTGCATGGGCGGAGGGGCGCGGGATTCAGGTGAGTTTGAAGCCTCGCATCAAACTTCTTCCCTCGGCCATCCGATTTAGTTTTGATGTTCTATTAGTCCTTGATTATAATGGAGATAAAATTTTATGTGTATTTTATTGGGTGCATGATGGTTGAAGGCTCTCAGCGGAGATGTTTTTCTGGGTGGACCAAGTATAATTTAAGTGTTCCATTATAGTAGAGATAATAGGTCATCACTGCAAGAATATCACTGTCGATTTGTAATTTCAATTAGCAATAACTGATGGACTTTCACTGCCGGTTCGTTGCTAGTGAAAGTCCACCTATCACTGTCAGTTCATGGGCTCCCATCATGCAAGATTTTCATGGGAGGTGGATTTGGAAGTCCAAAGTGCCTAACAAAGTTAAAATATTTTTCTGACTGTACTTCAAGGACAGGCTCAGCACCAAATCAAATTTATTCCACGCGCACGTGAAGAACGACTCTGTTTGCCAACGCTGCAATCACCTAGTTGAAAACTGGCACCATGTCTTCTTTGATTGTCCACTAAGTAAGGAAGTGTGGAGCTCCACGGGTATGTCCCTACTATCAGCAGAAGATGTCGAAGTCTGGTCCCTGCCACCTCCCTCAGATCAGGATCCTGAGACATGGCCACCAATCCTTCAAGCAATACTCTGGCGGCTGTGGGATGCAAGGAACGCCACCATCTTCAGAAGCGAGCGCCCCAGTGCACGGAATGTGTTGTCCAAAGTCTGTGATGACTGACTATTTGGGAAGGCAGATTTGCCTCTGCCTCCATGGTACCTGGTCTGTGCCGTTGCCGTGCTTATTTGCACTCTTGTATTTCTAATCAGGGCTCGGTTAGCTCTTGATCTGTGCTTTGTATTTGGAACTCTCTTTGAATTTTAATGAAATCTAGGCGGGGAATCTCTCCCCTCCGTAGTTCCTTTAAAAAAAACTGTCGGTTCAGGGTGGGCTCGTGGCTACAACCACGAGTTCAATGTAAAACTTTATATTTAATTTCTAATTCGATATGGTTTATATGTTTAAATATTCAATATAAGTTTTCCGATTGGATTTGTGATGGTTAACAATGTCGAATGGAGACAAAGTCAACATCAAAGTTGCAGTTAACAACCTTTTTATTTAAAATCGTTTAGAGTGTCAAAATATGCATTATAAGATTCAAAGTTGTGTAATTAAAAGAATAATATCAATTGTATATTCATAAGTGTTGTTGTTGATGCAAAAGTAGATCTGCAAACACAAAGGGCTAATACCCGAAATCGATATCCAAAGCGTGCCAGTCGATTTGACCTGTTAATCGACAAGGATGAAGATACGAGCACTTTGGTCCTGACAACAGCGATACGCCCGGAAGTCACGGCCAAGAGGTACTCACGCGGAACTCGAGGATCGCCGAAGATTGCACTGGAGCAATGCAACTCGCCGAATCGATGAGAACTCGTAAAAAAGAAAAATATGCAAATTGACGAAGTCGTCGAAAGTAGATGTAAATAAGAATAAATGGCTGTTTCTGATGTATTGATTGATCCCCTTTTTACATTGCCCTTCACCCTATATTTATATCCTGATCTACAGAAACGTAACCAAATACGACTAGGACACTAAACCTAAATCTATGGAAACACATGACTTTGATACAACTCAGACTCTAATAAACGTATATAAGGAAATTAACTCCTATCTTATTCCATAGTCCGCCTCAGTCACGATGGTATTCTCATCGACCTCCTTCTTATCGGCACAATCCCTGTTCCATCGGCACAATCCCTGTTCCATCGGCAGCAGCCTTCAAGATCCTTCCATCGGTACATCCCCTGTTTCATCGGCAGCAGTCTTCAAACCATCTTTCATCGGCATCGGCAATAATACCCTTAACCTTATTGGCAACATTTCAATTTGAACCCATACGCCGCTACCACTCATAAGCAAACTCATTTTCATCAGCTATCAATTTACACAATAATCTTTTCTCTGCTGATTAGCCCTTCCTGACCATCTTGACACGTGCTAAAAAACGATGTCAACACATGCCCCCAATTTCGGAGTATAAGATATTGATGCTCCGAAATTTACTCCAGATAATGCCTGCTATTACCTATTTTTTAACCCATTCTCCAAGCATAACATGATCTGTTACCAGATTTAATCAAATCTAGATCTAATCCATGTATCTCAGTAAATATTGCACATTTTCCAACTGCCTCAATTACGGTTGAGATACCAAAATAACAATCCATCGGCAAGATCTTATCACAACAACATCACCATTTTAGAACTGAAAGATCTTGTATCAAAATATCCTTCAAGTCATGACTACTTGCCATGCCATCAAATCTTCTATACAATCCCTTGATTGTCGTGCGAACAGTTACCATATCTATCTGAACCACCTCGATCCATCCGCCTACGGCATAGAGACAAGTCAAGAATACCCCTACCCCAAATGGCTTATAAATAGATTTCTCCGAACCGCTTATCTTCTACCTTCAAATCGCAACCTTTGGCATTCTCTCTCCGACGGCAACCCTAACTGCGCATCCTCAACCCACCAGAGCTCCTTCCATCGTCATTTTCCAATCTCCAGCTCGTGCCCTCATCCTTCTCGAAACAATGGCGGTCAACTTCAACATCCCTACGGTTCGTTCTTTTTTTATTACTTTTACTTCGACCCTTCTGGCCCCTTGCGAATTCTTACATTTGGTATTTTTTTCTACTTCTTCCATTCTCTTGATCTTCCAAACTCAGGAACTAAGCAACACACTGGTTATTCCAACCAACCAACCTCCCCTCCATTGCCTAGGTCCAATGGGTGATCCAGATCCAACCGACCTGATCAATGCAGAAGCTAATCGTATTCCCTTCAAAGCTCAAAATTTCTCTTTGAATCTATGGAAAGATACATTTCGATCTTGGCCCAAACCTACCAAAGGGTGAAAAAACTGGTACTTGAGAGTAAACAGATCAATGCAAGTGTTCTGGGCAGAACGGAAGATAGATCAATGTATCAGACTATCCATTACTGATATGCAAAGGAATGAATCCATGATGATAGCTGCTGCTCATTTTTGGTCAGATACCACAAATACCTTCATGTTCGGTCATGGCCCATGTGCCCCTACTCTTGCCGATGTATATATGCTCACCGGCTTGGATATCTCAACTGTCGATGAGGGCCACATTTTTGGCAGAAAAACTGAGTATAGAGTAAATACACGCAACATCGGCGGCTGGACAGGATACATCCAAGAGTACCAAAAAACTGGTACTGTCAATCAAAGGGAACACGCCATATTCCTGAACATGTGGCTGAAGAAGTTTATTTTCTGTGGTCGATCGGTAGGACCAACTAACGCCTTCCTCCCAGCAGCGGAACTCTTGGCCAACGGTGTCAGATTCCCACTTGGCCGATACCTCCTGAGCTCAACTTACCACCTTCTCCACCAAGTGTTTCAGAAGCTTCTACTTGGTGAACCCATCGGCAATCTGAGAGGCCCGCGGTGGTTCATCAATATGTGGTTAAACGCTCACATGCATAAGTGTCTACAATGGGATTTCTTTGCCCAAGAATTCCCACGAGAGATCGCCGAAGATTACATCCTTAGAGATGATGAATCGGCAACACGCCCTCCTCTCAACTTCGGCGAAGCCATAATCGTTCTTCCTGGAACAGAGTCCAATGAAGATCAAATTGGCAGGTTTTTTCAGAATTTCTACCATGGTCTCCCTCGTGATCTAAGAGCTTGGGTACCCTATATCGATGAGGATAACAAGTTCCCTCTTCTTTTCAATTTTGCCGATAGTGATCTGAACCAAGATAATGATCTTATGATGGCTATTATTACCCCCAGAGCAATCCTAGTAAACACATTTGGCAGCCGAAAGAATTCCTATATCACTTATGAATTCTACAATCCATCGGCAGTGTCTCGCCAATTAGCCTTTGGGCAACTGTCAATCAAGCTATGCTTTGCCGATGTGATTAAGCCCAGAGAAATTATTACAACTGGAACTGAATGGAGTAGAGTAGTAAGACTTGCTCCTGATGCCGATATTTTAAATGTTGATCTCTCCACCTGGTCACCAGTGTCTTTCATCATAGAGTCATATAAGCAATGGTGGCAAGAGTGGAAAGAACAGTTGTTTTCAACATCCGTTCATACATATCGGCACATGATCGATCCCGACTATGCTGTTCCTGACGATGCAGTAAGTTCCTTTTAACTTTCGTCTCTCTCCTTCCTTTTATATGTATATTGGTAACTAATCTTCCCTGAAACAGGCCGATGATCCAGTTCCATCAATAAGCAAAAGTGGAAGACCCTTCAACCTCCATCCTATTTCTCCAGTCTTAATAATTGGCTACAACGCCCCTACCTTAGAGGCCTTAACCTTCCAGAGGACTCGCGCCAAAACTATCACCTCCAAACCAAGACTAGCAACATCCAGGGCCACTCCAATGGCTGCTGCTTCAAGCCTAATCAAGGTTTTTAAGGTAATAATCTTGCTTACTTTGTTTTTCTGTCGATGCACACTATATTAACATATAACTATCAGGATGTGAGAGCTACGCTGGATCGTCATCAGCAACTCTTCCAATATCAAGCACCACGACCTCTACTCCTCCTTCGGAGGTATTTTCTTATTTTTACATTTTTCTGTTAAATATCTAATCTTATACTCGTTTTTTGCAGCAACAAACAGGCACATCAGCAAGCACACCAAGCATGCAAGCTCCCCAATCAACACATGTCGATGCCCCCCAGCCAATTGTCGCTGAGGCCCAAACAAAGCGCAAAGCTTTAACCGATGCTGAAGCTCAACAAAAGCGACAGAAATCTACACCAGCCCCTTCATCCGCTCTAACACCTGTCAATCGACCCACTGATATAATTGAACAAGCTGCTTCTTCTGTACAAGATACACCATCAGCCATTATACCCCAAGGGCCGACTACTGATGAGGTCGTAGAAGACATTCCATCAGCATCCTCTGTCGATCCTTCGCATGATCTTTTTCAAGCCGCTCCCTCAAGCCAGGCTCAAGAAATTGCCCTGAAGCAGGTAAACCGATTAACTGTTTGGTTTATAATATCCCCAGATACCATAAATAGGATTCCTAACTCTCTTTATTTCACAGGAACAAGATTCTCTCGATAGCTTGTTTTCTTTTGCTATCGACGTCTCCGATGATGACGGAGAAGAGACGAGTTCTTCCCTGGCATTGGGAACAATATCGGCAGATACCTATGGCAAACTAGAAGTTCTCCTGAATCTGCTGCAACAAGATACTGCTTAACTGGTGATCGATTCAGACCCTGCAAGGACCATCTTCAAAACAATCCGTGGCCAAGTTCCTGCCGATGTTGAAGAAATCATCTTCCCAGCAGTCCATCTGGAGAGCAGACAACTTCAATATCAAAAGGCTGTTCATCGTATTGCCGACAGAGCAGCTCAGGCTCAACTTAAGGAAGAAATGCTACAGCTGAAGCAAACTGCCGATGAGAAGCACAAAAGCATCGGCAACTTACAAGCCTCCGGTGCTGATCTTAAACAGAAAATCTTAGACCTATCGGCAAAAAGGGAAGCTCTGCTAGCCGAACTGGAAAAGGTTGAAACAGCCCTGACTCAAGCCAAGTAAGAAGAAGACCAGCTTCCTGACGCTATCAAGGTCCTTCAGCAAGAACGAGATGTCCAAGCTCGCAAGGCCTTGGTTCTCAAGAAGAAACTCAAGCCTGTGGAAGGAAGTGCCGATGAAGATGCCAAGGAATTAAAAGAAACCAATGAAATTCGCCTGCGTGCGATATCGGCTATCCAAGCTTTGTTAAATTAGCGCATCGGCAATGATTGATACTTTGTTTTGACTCTAGCCGATAGGATTGTTATCGGCAATTACTCTTTTATGCATCCATCCAGATACTAGGGTAATATTTCTTTAAATATTTTCTATCTAATGCTCTGGGAAATACAACTCCTTCGAGAGTTTTAAGAATATATGCATTACAAGGAACAGATTGATTTATCCGACATGGACCTTCCTAATTAGGTGACCATTTGCCAAACTTAGAACTTTTAGTCCCAATCGGTAAAATCAACTTCCAAACCAATTCTCCATCGACAAATTCCTTTATCTTCACCTTCTTGTCATACCATCTAGCTACTCTTTTCTTATTTTCCTCGATGCTAACCAAAGCTTTTAACCGATGACCTGCTACATCTTCCAACTCATCCTTCATAAGGATATCATAATCATCGGCTGTTAATTGATCTTGAGAGCGTATTCGCCTAGAACCAATTTTAATCTCCCAAGGTAAGACTGCATCGTGTCCATACACCAACTGATAAGGTGTTACCTTGGTTGCACCATGACACGCCATCCGATATGACCATAAAGCTTCATTTAATACTGTATGCCACTTCTTAGGATACTCTTTAATCTTGCGCTTAATGAGCTTGATAATTCCTTTATTAGATGCTTCAGCCTGACCATTAGCCTAGGCATAATACGGTGAAGAATTCAAAACTTTAATCCCCATTCCTATAGCAAACTCATCAAATTCACCCGATGTAAACATAGTGCCTTAATCGGTAGTGATGGTTTGAGGGATGCCAAATCGGTAAACAATATGCTCCTTCACAAAATCAATCATATTAGCCGATGTCATCTTTTTTAAAGGAATTGCTTCAACCCACTTTGTGAAATAATCGGTAGCAACCAGAATAAACTTATGCCCTTTACTCGATGGTGGATAAATCTGACCGATGAGATCAATAGCCTAACCCCGGAACGGCCAAGGCTTAATTATAGGGTTCATAGCCGATGCGGGTGCCCTTTGAATATTACCAAATTTCTGACATTCCTGACATCCTTTAAAACATTTAAAACAATCTTCAAGAATAGTCGGCCAATAATATCCATTTCTTCTGATCATCCATTTCATCTTGAAGGCTGACTGATGAGCCCCACATACTCCATGAATTTCACCCATCAGGCCTTTTGATTCCTCTATGCTAACACACCTGAGTAAAACTCCATCTATGGTACGGTAATACAATTCATCATTGAGGAGTACATACTTGGTAGCTTGGAACCTTATACGTCTTTCAACCTTTTTAGATGGATTCTTTAAATAATCAATAATTTCCTTCCTCCAGTCATCGGTATCAGCTGCTGATATTAATACTTCTTGAACAGGTTGATATCCTGAAGCAAGCTGAGCCAATCGGTTAGCCTCTTCATTATGCATCCGAGAAATATGTTCCAGATGAAAACTCCTGAACCCTTTTAATAATCTCAAACACTTTTCATGATATGAAATTAGAATTTCACTTCGGCATTTATAAATCACAGTCAACTGATTTATAACTAACATAGAATCACCAAAGATCTCAACAACATCAGCATGTACTTCCTTGAGCAATTCTAACCATTTTATCAGGGCTTGGTACTCAGCTTGATTGTTTGTCGATGTAGCAACAATCGGCAATGAGAACTCATACTTCTTCCCCTGAGGGGAAATTAATATGGTACCAATGCCTGCCCCTTCACCACAAGTAGACCCATCAAAGAAAAGTGTCCACGGAGCAATTTCCAGAGAATCCACCATATTGCAATGTTGAGTAACGAAATCGGCCACAACCTGTCCTTTAACTGCCTTAGACGATTCATAACATAGGTCAAATTATGATAATACTAAAATCCATTTACCAATCCTACCATTCAGTATCGGCATTGATAGCATATACTTGACCACGTCATCTTTGCATATGACAGTACATTCAGCCGATAGTAAATAATGTCTCAGCTTAATACAAGAAAAGTATAAACATAGACATAATTTCTCAATGAGCGAATACCTGGTTTCAACATCTATTAACCGTCTGCTCAAATAATAGATAACACGCTCCTTTCCTTCAAATTCTTGAATAAGAGCTGAACCGATAACAGTATCTTTAGTTGATAAATACAATCTGAAAGGTTTTTCATGTTGGGTTGGAACTAACACTGGAGGATTTATTAAATACCTCTTAATTTCATCTAAGGCTAACTGTTGTTCATCCCCTCATTTAAATTCCTGATCGGCTTTCAATTTCAATAATGGACTAAAAGCCTTGATCTTACCCGACAAATTAGATATGAATCTTCTGATAAAATTAATCTTACCGATCAAGGATTGTAATTCAGTTTTATCGGCAGGAGCAACAATCTTGTTGATTGCCTCAATAGATTTTCTACTAATTTCAATACCCCGCTGATGCACCATAAAACCCAAGAATTGTCCTGCCGATACACCAAATGCACATTTATTAGAATTCATCTTTAATCCATGTTTTCTTGTGCACTCCAATATCTTCTGTAGATCGGTTAGATGCTTTGTGATGTCTCTAGACTTAATCACTATGTCATCAATGTAGATTTCCACCAACGTGCCGATATATTCATGGAAAATAAAGTTCACAGCTCTTTGATAAGTAGCACCGGCATTTTTCAAACCAAATGTCATAACTATCCACTCAAATAATCCCACATGTCCTGGACATCTAAAAGCAGTCTTAGAAATATCTTCTTCAGCCATGAATATTTGATTATAACCTGCATTACTGTAACACCTCAGGTGTTTAGCTCCATTATTGCATTGCATTGCATGAGCATAAGCATGCATCATTACATGTTAATTCATGTGGTTGCAACAAATGTGATTTGTTTTTAGAATTTTGTTTGGCTCACATCATGTGACACTAGGTAGTTGGTGTAACTAAAGGGTAGAGTAGCTAATTATACCTTACAACACCTTAATTACACTTAGGATCATTAGTGGAACAATGTTCATGTTGACCAAAGTGACCAAATTGCCCTCCTATGTGTTGTTTCCATGCTAATTAGTGAAGTCATGTAAACTGAACCCTCAGAATCACCAGCTTAGAAGCAAAACCAGTTCAAGTCCATATTAACAAAGTTGTAGTAAAAATTGTAAGCTTCAACTTTGTCAATTAGCTCAATTCATGATTCAGTCCCTAAGACAGCCAAATTTTCACTTTTCTGTGCTGCTGATTTTCTGTTGTTTCACAAAAACAGATTGTGTTCCTGGCTCTGTAAATCCCAAAACATGTCGATTCAGGTTTAGCTCATTGACAAAGTTGTAGAGAATTTCATGAGCTACAACTTTGTTAATTAGCTCATCTCGTGATTCGGGCTGGTTTTTAGAGCTACAGGGCTTGAAAGCAGCTGCTGTTCGGGGGTGGTCAATGTTGCAAATGTTGCAACGTGGTGTTGCCTATGTTGCAGTTCAGATCGGACAGGGGGAAGTGGCCGACCGGCCTCAGACTGCGACCGCCGTGTGGGCGCGCGGTGGCAACCGTACGCCGGCCGTGGCCCCACCGGTCAGGTCCGAGCGGGCTTCTTGAACGCCACGACGCGGCCTCCGCCTCACTCCCGCCTTTGTCTCTCTCTCTCTCTCTCTCTCGCCCTGAGCTCGCCGAGCAGAGAGAACCGAGCCGCCTGCGGTGCCGCGCGCTCCACCGCCGCCGTGTGCGCTCACCGTCGCACCACCGGCCAATACACCACGCCCACAGCTCCGCCACCACCTCCCGAACCTCATCGAACCCTCCTTTGGAGCAACCGAGCAGGGTAAGGGCGCATTGCCGGCTTTTCCCCTGCTCGGAGCTCACCGGCGCACCACCGCCTGCGGTGCTTGTACTCGGCCATGCTCCTCCACCTTGCCTCGGTCCTCAATAGAAATCTCGTTAGGTCCACCTTGGCTCTAGGAAGCGAATGCGCACCTCCGGTGACCACTTGGTGCTCGGAGCTCACCACCGCACCACCGTGCGCCATCACCGGGCCGCCGTCACCATGGCCGTCGTAGCTAGGTTGGGATAGGGTCAGCCAAGCTAGGTTTGGTCGATGCGGAAAATCACGGGGAACCCGTCGGTGATCTTCCTGTCATCGGAGACGCCGTCGTCGACGAGCTAGAGCTCGCCGGAGTCACGACTGTCTCCTTCCCTCCGCTCTTCTCTCTATGGCCTGCGGGCCCGCGCTGTCAGCCCCCCCCCGCGCGTGTGGGCGGGACGGCCTGAGCAGGCCGCGCGCGAAGTTGGGCCACGCCGCGAGTGTTGGGCCGCGTCGGCTTTGCAGGCCGGCCCGGTAGCAGGGTTGGATTTAGTTTTTGTTTTCCTTTTTATATTTTGTCATAGTTTTAGATAAGTTTTGGAAAATGTAGATCTAGGGTTTTACTTGCCTAAAAATTATGAGATAAATTTTGTTAGGATCTACTTGGTGTGTAGTATTTTAGAAAAATATGAATTGGTTATGTGATGTTTAGTTTCCAGGATATTTAAATAGGTCTTTGAAATGTGTTTTAAATCACATGCAAACTTGTTTAAATCATATCTTGAGTTTCAGTGTTCCCAAAATTATGAAATTTGGTGGGTAGACTAATTTATACTTGCTCTAGCTCTGGTAAAAATTTGGGCAGTAGTGCTTAAGTACTGTTCAAGTTATAATGCTATCTTGTTATTTTAGGAAATAATTAAATGAATTTTTGTAATTTTTCTACATGTGCAATGTTCATATAAATTTTTGGAGAATGTCTTGGTACCCTAGAGTGTCCAAGAAAATTAGGAAATCTGTTGTTTGACACTTTTTACTATGCTTTGTTATTTATACAAAAACCAGCCTTTTGGGCTTGTGAATTTTGTGTAGGAAGTTCCTGTGAATAAATTTAGTTAAAATTTTTACAGTAGCCTCTTTTTGGGTCAGAGAGTCTCCTGTAATGTTTGTAGAATTTTAGGAGCAGTTTACATATATGTTTAAAATTCCACTTAATTACTTAAGTAAATTAAGAAATGAGTTTAAATAAATATTTTAGGTGGGCCAACCTTACTTTCTGGTGTTTTTGTGACCTATGTGCACTTGTGGTAACATTAGTTTGGTCTTATGGGATGTTTGCCACATAAATAAATATTTAACCTTTAGAATTCTAGGTTTTCTGGACAGCTGGTAGTATTTCTAGATTTGATCCTTGATAAAAGTGTTTGCTGGAAAACTTGTAAATACCAAAGTTGTAGTAAACTTGGTAAGTTAGCTTGTGTCAAAATTTCGGAGCATTTGGCTTAGTAGTTTGGGAGTTATTGCTGTTTAAAGTGACAGTCCAGAATTGGCTACTCTCTGTTTAGAGAGAACAGATTCTGGAACTTTGGAATTTCGACTAGGTAAACTTTAGAATTAAGTGTTGAGGTCTGAAAATATTTTGTAGTGCATTTCTTAAGCTTTTCAGATTATCTTAAATCATATCTTTTGGAGTTGGGAATCTCCAGTTATGTTAGAATCTTTAGGCTGCTGTCCAGAATATCTTACTGTTGTATTTTGGGTTGGATGTGGTAACCTAAGTAATGCTACTCTTGTAATTGTTAGGTGCTAGGGCCTTAACCGAAGAAGAACATCTATATCTTAGGTTGGGTAGATTAGGTAAGTACTTCTCCACCGGAGAAGAGATTTGCACGTATTGATGAAGTGACTTGAATAGAGTATTTTATTTCTGAAATGCATTTCATTCCGAGCATGTTGCACCCATTATGCATCCATAATATTTATTGTGCACTCATGCAATAGGTGTTCCGGAGGGGGTAACTCTCCTCGAGTTCGAGCCTGTGATTCCAGAGAAAATCCAGGACCAGCCAGAGGAGCCAGCGGAACCAGTCGGCGGAGGAGACGCCGCTGAAGACTTGCCTGAGTGTCCTGACCACCGGCCTTCGACCTTTCTGAAAGGCAAGCCCCGGTGCATGCTGAACCTACTGTTTTATAAATTAATCTTGAGTACTTTTAATTGTTTACTGCATTAAGTTGTAGGAGTTGTATGAAAACAATTGTTGCATTATACTGTCCTTGTCCAGATATCGTACTTAATCCTATATTAGGTTTAGGCACGTGTCAATGCTTAGCCCTGCTTAGTTCGGTAGAAGTCGGATGATTTCCGATCATCTGCGAGATTTAGGAAGGAGTCACGAGTGGCTTTATGGCTATCGTGGATGGAACCATGCCTTAAAATGAAATTGAGACCGGGCGGAAATTCGATAGTACAGCCGCAAGACACTTCACATCTTGGGTGTGGAGCTATGCCCGTCTGATTCGTTTAAGGACCGCTTCGCTGTACGTCCTTGAGTCATGTTGAACGCAGTCTAACACTTAGTTAGCCGGATAAGTCGTTCCGACCGCGAAGTCGAGTAGTATAGTTCAGGCCAGGAATTGAATGGTAGGTTGTATCTTGGAGGAGAGAAAGGATGTGCTTGGGGACATTGGCGTGAGACCAAGGGGGGTTAGAGTCTCTATCACCTGGCAGAGTGTCGCCCTTGGGGACGCGATATTATTCGGACCCGCGATTCCTGAACTGTACAAAAGATGACCTGAGCAGCCCTCGCCAGGCGTGACTCGGTGAGTGTTAGAAATACCCCTCCAGCTACATAGGAATTCGATTCGAATCACCGTCGCTCCCGGTTAGTGAGCACTTGACTTGAGCAGCGGCAACGTAGATCTCATTAAATGAACCGGTGGTTAAGGGAATGATACAATGTTGCCACAATGATATACCTACTATGGATATAATAATAATGTTGTTTGATTATACTCAAGTGAATGTTTAGTACAAGTGCTAAGATAGATGACAGGTAAATGCTAAAAGAACTGCTAGTACAAGTTATAAGAGTTTCAATTACTTATGCCTTTATGCAAAATGTTATGTCAGCTAGCCTCTTGTGTAAGCCTTGCATAATCCTTGGTGTCATCTTATTTCTAGTTTTTGACGGGTAAGTCTAGCTGAGTACATTCCAGTACTCAGGGTTTATTCCCTCCTGTTGCAGATGATATGCTCTACCAAGGCTTCTACAAAAATTGTCTCCACCCTGCGGGTGACGAAGACTAGATCACTAGGGCGTGATCATCTTTTATGTACTTTCCTAATGCTTTTGCGGGTTGTTGATCAACAAGACTGGCAGTAGTTAAACAACTGGTGTGTGTTTGCTTCCGCTACCTTTATAAACTTGGTTTGTAATATTTGCGACTCCGTGTGTGTAAACTTATTTCGGAACTATTTGTGAAATGTAACGTATGATGTTGTATGTTGAATGATGCGATCTTGGTTGTAAGCAAGTTGGTTTGAAATCCTTCATGGTTTCGATTGACTACCGGGATTATATGGGCTCAAGTTCGAAAATTTGAGCGCTTCGGTGCTTGTTTTTGTACTTGTGCTCTTATAATTTGGTCAGTTCTGTTATAGCTGGTACCGGAGCATAATTCAACATTAAACACATCGTACGAGTATTTAAAAATAAAAGTATTTGATTATGAAAAGGGGTTAAAACATTAAAAATTATTTTCATAGGTATGCCAGTGATCACATCCCTTAGTCCAAATAAGGACTCTTAGGTGGCTTATTATAAAGACTAACTTGGGGGCCTTGTTTGTTTTTGTTTTGTCATCCATACGACGTGATATTGTATGGATGCCATCCACTTGGGTGGTAATGTATGGATCAATTGCCTCGACGCTCTATTAAGTGTGAGTTATGAGAGCATGATCGTCCAACCGGCGATCTAGGGGAGAGTAGTTTTTGGTGACTTGCATACTTGCATGATTAAACCGTGTAATTATGTAAGCACTTAATTATGAGAACCTTTATATCGGGTAGCTTTGATACTGAAGTATATACATCAAGGGATGTGTATATGGAAGTATTTAAATTACTGCTTTCTTGGGTGCTTATATTGGGAAACTGTTGGGCTGAAATGAGATTTTCTACAGGTACACTAACAGCGTAACGAGTAGACCGATAGTTTCGCTTATATGAGAGAACGTATGTATGCCACCGCCTAGCATTAGAACTTTAGGTTTCTTCTAAGGTGAGGGAGCGTACAGAACGTGCATGCATCATGTTTAATTATATCATACATATCATTTACTCCCTCCTTAAAAATTTCAATAGTCCCAACTGAATTAAATTTCGTATCCCCTAAATGATCCTCACTTTTAGTCATATCTTGTGGCTACAGATGACACATACCAAGAGGACCGCTCGCAAGTCCACCGGAGGCAGGGCACCTCATCACCAGCTCGCTCCATGTGAGCCCCGCCCTGAGCCCACTGAGGTGGAAAGGCTGAGGGCGGAGTTGGCCGAAGTGACTGTTGCTCGGAATGCAGCGCGTCAGTAACTAAAGCAAGTGATCCGTGATCGTGACTAGGAAACACTTGCAGTCCAGAGATTGACAGTAGCGCATCGCAACTGTCAATGCATGCTGGTCCATGTCATGAATCAGAGGGATGAAGCCTGGCACGAGGAGAACATTCTGAGAGCTCGTCAGTTTGAGCTCGAGCAACAGTTGGAGAATGCTGAAGAATACAATGACAATCTTCATGAAGAAGTGTACCGCCTGAACAACCAGCTAAATCCTCTGCTGCCTCGAAATATCAACGCAGATGAGGACATGGGTTCGGGAATCATCATGGCTGAAGAGGATGATGAAGTGGAGGTCAATGGACCCCAAGATGCCGCACCAGAAGAAGCACCAGGAGAAGAGCCAGAAGAAGAAGAAGATGAGGAGTTAGAGCCTGTTAGCGACGAGGATGGCGGGGAGATCCTTGACATCGACTCTGAGGACGATGCTTAGAGTAGTCATCGCGTAGCTTCGATGTTAGAATCGTCTTTTGTGCCCTCCCTGTGTTGGAGTGAAGCTTTGTAATAACTTGACTTTTGGGATGTAAGGTAAAACCCTATGCTTCCTAGATGTTTATTGGAACCTGTTAATTTTGATCGCAATTGGATGTCTTATTGTGTTGCGTTCGATGATGGTGTCACGATTAGCACTCTTCGGTGTCATGACGAAACCGAGGGCCTCCTATGGCGCGCGACATAAGGCTGTGCTGCTTGGCACGCGTTGGTATCGAGGTGGCTAGTCATGATCCACCATGGAACTCTACCGTTGAGAAGTCTCTTTGTGGTCAGTTTGAAGTAGCCTTTCTCAGTCAACTAGAAACTTTGAAATCAAATCTAAGTACCGGGAGAAAGATAAAAAAAAATCACATAGATTTTAACGTAAACGGTTCAGTAACTGCTGTGCTCCTTGTGAGTAAGCCTTTATCAAAGTACGTCTTATTGGATTCCCTCGCATGATTGTGTCAATTGATGCGCTTGAATGGATTGTGCGGTTGTGATGAATTATTGTGCCATGAGTATTTTGAGAAGTCTATTTCATGAAGTCAGTTTGACATATTTACAATAATTCATCTACAAATTTCCCACATCGTCAGTGCTCATTGGCTATGCATTTTGCAGATGTCGTACAATCTCCGTCGGGGTCGTGGCAATGAGGATGAGGAACAGCCACCCCCTCCGCCACCACCTACCCTGGCTGAGCTGATGCAGACAGTGGTCGAAGGGCAGCGCATGCTGGCAGATGCTATGCACCAGCTTGCCAATCGGGAGGCTCGTCATGGCCGCCAGGGCCCAGAACCGAATCAGTACAGTGATTTCAAGGATTTTTTTGATACTAAGCCCCCGCTCTTTAAGGAGGCGGAGGAACCACTGCAAGTCGATGAGTGGTTGAACACTATTGAACAAAAGTTTCATCTGCTTCGCTTGACCGATGAGTTGAAAACTGAATATGCTTCTCACCAACTACATGGTCCAGCGGGTATTTGGTGGAGCCACTATCGTTCCACACTGCCTGCAAATGTCCCGATTGCTTGGGACCAGTTCAAGGCCGCATTCCGTGGGAACTATATTCCTCTAGGTCTTATGGCTATCAAGCACACATAATTTATGAGGCTGTCGTAGGGCAATAAAAGCTTGACTGAATATCTACAATCCTTCAACAATCTGGCAAGGTATGCCATAGAGTTTGTGGATACCGATGCCAAGAAAATTACTAGCTTTAAAAGAGGCCTCGGCCCAAAGCTGATGAAGACTATGGGCACTAGCAAGTGCACTACCTTCAATGAATTTATCAGTGATGCTCTAACTCAAGAGAACAATAACTCTATCTATGCTGCTTCGAAGAGCCGCAAGAGGGCACTTGAGGCAGGTGCTTCACAGTCTCGAGCTCCAGCTGCCCCGAGGGCTCCTCCTCGCCCTCCTGCCACAAGTGCTAAGTTCCGTCCCCCGCAAAAGAAGGTGACAGTGAAGACTGGGTTTCACAAGGCATATACAGTGGCTCTGCCAAAGAGTAATTCGGGCCAAGGTAGCTCCAGTGTTCCTCCTAGCAACATGCCTTGCTGGAACTGCAACAAGCCAGGCCATTGGTCCAGGAACTGTCCTTACCCTAAGAAGAATATCAACCAAGGTGGCCGTCAAGGGCACGCTCATTATAACAGTATTGAGGAAATCCCATCTGGTGAGGTTGTCACTGCTGGTAAGTTCCTAATTGACCAACATCCTGTAGTGGTACTTTTTGATTCAGGTGCTTCGCATTCCTTTATCAGTCCTAAGTTTGCATCGGAGTTTACACACAAATTGCATACTGTTGAAGGTGGGGGTTATTGTATTAGCGCAGCAAGTGGGAATATTTCCACAAATAAAGTAGTGGGGAATATTGAGCTTGAGATAGAAGGGTGAAAGTACTCGCTTACCTTAGTGGTTTTGCTGGGATTAGGCATAGACGTTATTCTGGGCATGAATTGGATGAGTCAGAATGGGGTACTCATTGATACATCCACTCGGGTAGTTATGCTCAGAGATCCTACAGATCAAAAGGGTTTCCTGGTACAACTTCCCAGAAAAGTTGATTTGTCTGGAGAAGTTCATGCTGTGCAAGCAAAGGCGTTGGCTGAAATTCCCATAGTAAATGAGTTTCCGGACGTTTTTCCCGATGATTTGCTGGGACTCCCTCCGGATCGGGATGTGGAGTTTAAAATTGAGTTGTTGCCTGGCACGGCTCCCAACTCTAGGAGACCCTATAGGATGCCTCCGAATGAACTAGCTGAACTTAAGGTGCAATTGAATGAACTTTTGAAGAAGGGGTTGATTCGTCCTAGTTCGTCGCCGTGGGGATGTCCTGCTATCTTTGTAAAGAAGAAGGATCAGTCATTACGAATGTGCGTTGATTATAGACCTCTCGATGCAGTCACTGTCAAAAATAAGTACCCTCTACTGCGCATCGATATCTTGTTCGATCAGTTGTCTAAAGCTAAAGTTTTCTCCAAGATTGATCTAAGATCTGGCTATCATCAAATTAAAATCCGTTCTGAAGATGTTCTAAAAACCGCCTTCTCTACCAGATACGGTCTTTATGAGTATCTTGTTATGTCCTTCGGCTTGACAAATGCCCCCGCACACTTTATGTACTTGATGAATTCGGTGTTTATGACTGAATTAGACAAGTCTGTGGTGGTATTTATTGATGACATCCTGATATATTCTGTAAATGAGGAAGATCACGCTGAACATCTGCGTATAGTCCTCACAAGACTGCGTGAACATCAACTATATGCAAAGTTCAGTAAGTGCGAATTCTGGCTTCAAGAAGTACCTTTCCTTGGGCATGTGTTGTCCGATGGAGGAATTATGGTGGACCCCACCAAGATACAAGAAGTACTGAACTAGAAGGCTCCTATCTCGGTTCACGAGGTCCGGAGTTTTCTTGGTTTGGCTGGCTATTATCGTCGCTTCATCCCGGATTTCTCCAAAATAGCCAAGCCAATGACTCGGTTGCTACAAAAAGACATCAGGTTTGTCTGGACTCCTGAGTGTGATGCGGCTTTTCACCAACTGCGAACTCTCCTAACCTCAGCTCTGGTTTTGGCACAACCGGATATCGAGAAACCATTTGATGTTTATTGTGATGCCTCAGGCATAGGTTTGGGAGGTGTTCTGATGCAGGAAGGCCGAGTAATTGCATATACCTCTCAACAACTTCGGAAGCATGAGGCGAATTATCCAACGCATGACTTAGAACTCGCCGCAGTTGTTCATGCTTTGAAAGCCTGGCGGCACTATCTGCTGGGCAATGTCTGCAATATCTACACATACCACAAAAGCCTCAAATACATCTTCACCCAACCCGAGTTAAATATGCATCAAAGAAGATGGCTTGAGTTGATTAAGGATTATAACCTTCAAGTGCACTATCATCCTGGCAAGGCAAATGTAGTTGCGGATGCTTTAAGCCGTAAGTCTCATTGCCATTCCCTAGTTGAAACTGATTTTCATCGATCTCGCCTTCTACATCCAGCAGTCTTGTACAACATCGCTGCCAGTTGTACTCTCAAAAGCAGAATTATTGAGCTTCAAAAGACTGATCCTGGTGTTTTCCACATAAAACGCAAGATGAGAGAGCAAGAAACTACCCAATTCAGGGTAGATGAAGAGGGTGTACTATGGTTCAAGGATAGATTAGTTGTGCCTAAGGACCGAGAGCTTAGAAATGATATTATGTCTGAAGCCCACTCCTCTAAGTTGTCCATCCATCCTGGTAGCAATAAGATGTATTATGATTTGAAGCCATACTACTGGTGGACCAAGATGCGAAAAGAAATAGCTGCATATGTGGCTAGGTGTGACACCTACTGTAGAGTTAAAGCTGTGCATATGAAAGCTAGGTTGCTTCAACCACTCTCTATCCCAGGTTGGAAATGGGAAGAAATAAGTATGGATTTCATTGTCGTACTTCCTCCTACTATCAAAAATCATAACTCCATCTGGGTAATTGTGGATCATTTGACCAAATCAGCTCACTTCATTCCAGTTAGAGTGGACTATCGTCCCACTGACTATGCTGAGTTGTACTTCAATCAGATAGTCCGGCTCCATGGGGTACCTCGTACTATCGTTTCTGACCGTGATCCCCAGTTCACTGCTCGCTTTTGGGAGCACTTGCATCACCTTCTGGGAACCAAGTTAGTGAGAAGCTCTGCTTATCACCCCCAGACGTCAGGACAGACGGAACGGGTTAACCAAATCTTGGAAGATCTGTTGCGGGCATGTGTAATATCATCCAAGGGTTCTTGGGAAAAATGGTTACCTCTAGCCGAATTCTCGTACAATAATAGTTACCAAGAGAGCATTAAGATGGCCCCATTCGAAGCTTTGTACGGTCGTAAGTGTAGAACTCCACTAAACTGGGTAGAAGCTGGTGAAAGAAGGTATTATGGTATTGATTTTGTTCAGGAAGCTGAGGAACAAGTCCGTACCATCCAAAAACATATGGCTGCAGCCCAAGCTAGACAGAAAAGTTATGCTGATCGTCATAGAAAACCGCTTGAGTTTGAAGTTGGAGACTTCGTTTACCTGAAAGTTTCTCCAATGAAGAGTGTCCAACGTTTTGGTGTTAAGAGGAAACTTGCGCCAAGATACGTGGGTCCTTTCCAGATCATAGGCAAGAGTGGTGCTGTTGCGTACAAAATCCAGTTACCTCCTGAAATGAGTGCCATATTCAACGTCTTCCATGTATCTCAGCTCAAAAAGTGTCTTCGAGTTCCTGAGGAAAGAGTCCCGTTAGGAGATATCAGGCTTGAGTCTGATTTAACTTACGAAAAAAAGCCAGTCCGGGTGATAGATACTCAGGAACGAGTAACTAGAAGCAAAGTGGTTAAGTGGTATAAAGTGATGTGGAGTAATCAGGGTAGTGAAAGTGACGCTACATGGGAAAGGGAAGACTATTTGTGGGATGGTTATAAGGAATTCTATGAAAAATGGTACGCTTTCCAAATCTCGGGACGAGATTTTTATAAGGGGGGAGGGCTGTAACACCTCAGATGTTTAGCTCCATAATTGCATTGCATTGCATGAGCATAAGCATGCATCATTACATGTTAATTCATGTGGTTGCAACAAATGTGATTTGTTTTTAGAATTTTGTTTGGCTCACATCATGTGACACTAGGTAGTTGGTGTAACTAAAGGGTAGAGTAGCTAATTATACCTTACAACACCTTAATTACACTTAGGATCATTAGTGGAACAATGTTCATGTTGACCAAAGTGACCAAATTGCCCTCCTATGTGTTGTTTCCATGCTAATTAGTGAAGTCATGTAAACTGAACCCTCAGAATCACTAGCTTAGGAGCAAAACCAGTTCAAGTCCATATTAACAAAGTTGTAGTAAAAATTGTAAGCTTCAACTTTGTCAATTATCTCAATTCATGATCCAGTCCCTAAGCCAGCCAAATTTTCACTTTTCTGTGCTGCTGATTTTCTGTTGTTTCACAAAAACAGATTGTGTTCCTGGCTCTGTAAATCCCAAAACATGTCGATTCAGGTTTAGCTCATATTGACAAAGTTGTAGAGAATTTCATGAGCTACAACTTTGTTAATTAGCTCATCTCGTGATTCAGGCTGCTTTTAGAGCTATAGGGCTTGAAAGCAGCTACTGTTCGGGGGTGGTCAATGTTGCAAATGTTGCAACGTGGTGTTGCCTATGTTGTAGTTCAGATCGGACAGGGGGGGAAGTGGCCGACCAGCCTCAGACTGCGACCGCCGCGTGGGCACGCGGTGGTGACCGTACGCCGGCCGTGGCCCCACCGGTTAGGTCCGAGCGGGCTTCTTGAACGCCACGACGCGGCCTCCGCCTCACTCCCGCCTTTGTCTCTCTCTCTCGCCCTGAGCTCGCCGAGCGGAGAGAACCGAGCCGCCTGCGGTGCCGCGCGCTCCGCCACCGCCGTGTGCGCTCACCGTTGCACCACCGGCCAATACACCACGCCCACAGCTCCGCCACCACCTCCCGAACCTCGTCGAACCCTCCTTTGGAGCAACCGAGTAGGGTAAGGGCGCATTGCCGGCTTTTCCCCCGCTCGGAGCTCACCGGTGCACCACCGCCTGCGGTGCTTGTACTCGGCCATGCTCCTCCACCTTGCCTCGGTCCTCAATAGAAATCTCGTTAGGTCCACCTTGGCTCTAGGAAGCGAATGCGCACCTCCGGTGACCACTTGGTGCTCGGAGCTCACCACCGCACCACCGTGCGCCATCACCGGGCCGCCGTCGCCATGGTCGTCGTAGCTAGGTTGGGATAGGGTCAGCCAAGCTAGGTTTGGTCGATGCGGAAAATCACGGGGAACCCGTCGGTGATCTTCCCGTCACCGGAGACGTCGTCGTCGGCGAGCTAGAGCTCGCCGGAGTCGCGGCCGTCTCCTCCCCTCCGCTCTTCTCTCTATGGCCTACGGGCCCACGCTGTCACCCCCCCCCCCCCCCCCCCCCGCGCGGGCAGGATGGCCTGAGCAGGCCGCGCGCGAAGTTGGGCCACGCCGCGAGTGTTGGGCCGCGTCGGCTTTGCAGGCCGGCCCGGTAGCAGGGTTGGATTTAGTTTTTGTTTTTCTTTTTATATTTTGTCACAGTTTTAGATAAGTTTTGGAAAATGTAGATCTAGGGTTTTACTTGCCCAAAAATTATGAGATAAATTTTGTTAGGATCTACTTGGTGTGTAGTATTTTAGAAAAATATGAATTGGTTATGTGATGTTTAGTTTCCGGGATATTTAAATAGGTCTTTGAAATGTGTTTTAAATCACATGCAAACTTGTTTCAATCATATCTTGAGTTTCAATGTTCCAAAAATTATGAAATTTGGTGGGTAGACTAATTTATACTTTCTCTAGCTCTGGTAAAAATTTGGGCAGTAGTGCTTAAGTACTTTTCAAGTTATAATGCTATCTTGTTATTTTAGGAAATACTTAAATGAATTTTTGTAATTTTTCTACATGTGCAATGTTCATATAAATTTTTGGAGAATGTCTTGGTACCCTAGAGTGTCCAAGAAACTGTGGTTTGACACTTTTTACTATGCTTTGTTATTTATACAAAAATCAGCCTTTTGGGCTTGTGAATTTTGTGTAGGAAGTTCCTGTGAATAAATTTAGTTCAAATGTTTACAGTAGCCTATTTTTGGGTCAGAGAGTCTCCTGTAATTTTTGTAGAATTTTAGGAGCAGTTTACATATATGTTTAAAATTCCACTTAATTACTTAAGTAAATTAAGAAATGAGTTTAAATAAATATTTTAGGTGAGCCAACCTTACTTTCTGGTGTTTTTGTGACCTATGTGCACTTTTGGTAATATTAGTTTGGTCTTATGGGATGTTTGCCACATAAATAAATATTTAACCTTTGCAATTCTAGGTTTTCTGGACAGCTGGTAGTATTTCTAGATTTGATCCTTGATAAAAGTGTTTGCTGGAAAACTTGTAAATACCAAAGTTGTAGTAAACTTGGTAGATTAGCTTGTGTCAAAATTTGGGAGCATTTGGCTAAGTAGTTTGGGAGTTATTGCTGTTTAAAGTGACAGTCCAGAATTGGCTACTCTCTGTTTAGAGAGAACAGATTCTGGAACTTTAGAATTTCGACTAGGTAAACTTTAGAATTAAGTGTTGAGGTCTGAAAATATTTTGTAGTGCATTTCTTAAGCTTTTCAGATTGTCTTAGATCATATCTTTTGGAGTTGGGAATCTCCAGTTATGTTAGAATCTTTGGGCTGCTGTCCAGAATGTCTTACTGTTGTATTTTGGGTTGGATGTGGTAACCTAAGTAATGCTACTCTTATAATTGTTAGGTGCTAGGGCCTTAACCGAAGAAGAACATCTATATCTTAGGTTGGGTAGATTAGGTAGGTACTTCTCCACCGGAGAAGAGATTTGCACGTATTGATGAAGTGACTTGAATAGAGTATTTTATTTCTAAAATGCATTTCATTCCGAGCATGTTGCACCCATTATGCATCCATAATATTTATTGTGCAATCATGTAATAGGTGTTCCGGAGGGGGTAACTCTCCTCGAGTTCGAGCCTGTGATTCCAGAGAAAATCCAGGACCAGCCAGAGGAGCCAGCGGAACCAGTCGGCGGAGGAGACGCCGCTGAAGACTTGCCTGAGTGTCCTGACCACCGGCCTTCGACCTTTCTGGAAGGCAAGCCCCGGTGCATGCTGAACCTACTATTTTATAAATTAATCTTGAGTACTTTTAATTGTTTACTGCATTAAGTTGTAGGAGTTGTATGAAAACAATTGTTGCATTATACCTGTCCTTGTCCAGATATCGTACTTAATCCTATATTAGGTTTAGACACGTGTCAATGCTTAGCCCTGCTTAGTTCGGTAGAAGTCGGGTGATTTCCGGTCATCCGCGAGATGTAGGAAGGAGTCACGAGTGGCTTTATGGCTATCGTGGATGGAACCATGCCTTAAAATGAAATTGAGACCGGGCGGGAATTCGATAGTATAGCCGCAAGACACTTCATGTCTTGGGTGTGGAGCTATGCCCGTCTGAGTCGTTTAAGGACCGCTTCGCTGTACGTCCTTAAGTCATGTTGAACACAGTCTAACACTTAGTTGGCCGGATAAGTCATTCCGACCGCGAAGTCGAGTAGTATGGTTCAGGCCGGGAATCGAATGGTAGGTTGCATCTTGGAGGAGAGAAAGGATGTGCTTGGGGACATTGGCGTGAGACCAAGGGGGGATTAGAGTCCCTATCACCTGCCAGAGTGTCGCCCTTGGGGACGCGACATTATTCGGACCCACAATTCTTGAACTGTACAAAAGATGACCTGAGCAGCCCTCGCCAGGCGTGACTCGGTGAGTGTTAGAAATACCCCTCCAGCTGGATAGGAATTCGATTCGAATCGCCGTCGCTCCCGGTTAGTGAGCACTTGACTTGAGCAGCGGCAACGTAGATCTCATTAAATGAACCGGTGGTTAAGGGAATGATACAATGTTGCCACAATGATATACCTGCTATGGATATAATAATAATGTTGTTTGATTATACTCAAGTGAATGTTTAGTACAGGTGCTAAGATAGATGACAGGTAAATGCTAAAAGAACTGCTAGTACAAGTTATAAGAGTTTCAATTACTTATGCCTTTATGCAAAATATTATGTCAGCTAGCCTCTTGTGTAAGCCTTGCATAATCCTTGGTGTCATCTTATTTCTGGTTTTCGACGGGTAAGTCTAGCTGAGTACATTCCAGTACTCAGGGTTTATTCCCTCCTGTTGCAGATGATATGCTCTACCAAGGCTTCTATAAAAATTGTCTCCACCCTGCGGGTGACGAAGACTAGATCACTAGGGCGTGATCATCTTTTATGTACTTTCCTGATGCTTTTGCGGGTTGTTGATCAACAAGACTGGCAGTAGTTAAACAACTGGTGTGTGTTTGCTTCCGCTACCTTTATAAACTTGGTTTGTAATATTTGCGACTCCGTGTGTGTAAACTTATTTTGGAACTATTTGTAAAATGTAACGTATGATGTTGTACGTTGAATGATGCGATCTTGGTTGTAAGCAAGTTGGTTTGAAATCCTTCGTGGTTTCGATTGACTACCGGGATTATATGGGCTCAAGTTCGAAAATTTGAGCGCTTTGGTGCTTGTTTTTGTACTTGTGCTCTTATAATTTGGTCGGTTCTGTTACAATTACCATCCATAAAACTGATAATCTGATGCCCTGCTGCAGCATCAATCAACAAATCAGTAATCGGCATTGGGTAACCATCCATCGGTGTGGCCTTGTTGAGATTCCTGAAATCAATACAAACACAAAGTTTCCCATTTTTCTTGTATACAGGAACCACATTAGAAATCCACTCTGCATATCGACACTGCCAAATAAACTTGGCCTCAATTAATTTAGTTATTTCGGCCTTAATATCAGGAAGTATATTAGGATTGCAGCGGCGTGCCGGCTGCTGATGTGGCCGAAATCCAGATTTAATAGGCAACCGATGTTCAACTATAGATCTGTCTAACCCAGGCATTTCAGTATAATCCCAAGCAAAACAATCTTTATATTCCTTTAACAAATTAACTAGTTACTGTTTACACTTGGAATTTAACTTAGCGCTAATAAAAGTGGGCCTTGGCCCATCGCCTTCACCAATATCTACTTCTATTAAATCATCTGCCGATGTAAATCCTTGACCTAATTTTCCATCATCGGCAAATCTATCCATTAAAACTCTTCTTCAGAACCGACTGCTTGGATCGGTAGAATTTCGTAATCGGCAACCTTGAGGAACTCTTTTTCCCAAGCTTCTCCTGATATGCACCTAGTTCGCTCATAAGTGTCTGATTCTGCCGATGCGATGATATAAGAAGAATCACCAGGAACAACTTCAATTTTGTCTCCAACCCATTGTATAAGACACTGATGCATTGTAGAAGGAACACAACAATTAGCATGAATCTAATCCCTTTCTAAAAGCAGATTATATGCACCCTTGCCATTAATAACAAAGAAAGTTGTCGGTAAAGTTTTACTGCCGATGGTCAATTCAACACACACTGCCCCTTTAGCTGGTGATACATTGCCTTCAAAGTCCTTTAGCATCATATCAGTCTTAGTTAAGTCTTGATCTCCCTTACCAAGCTTCTGATACATCACATAAGGCATAATATTAATTGCAGCTCCTCCATCAATAAGTATCTTAGATACAGGCTGCCCATCAACTCTGCATTTTACAAACAAAGCCTTGAGGTGTTGTCTCTCATCATCGGCAGGCTTCTCAAAAATAGCCATCATTGGATCTAGTGTTAATTGAGCTATTTGGTCAGAGAAAAAAACTTCTTCGCTATCAGATAGAGCTAAAAATTACATCGGCAACATAAACACCATATTGACATCTGTCGATGGGCCTTTATTTTTGTGCCTTATCTACCACTGCTGATTACCAGATTTCTCACTGGAGGGACTTCCTTCTTGGTAAAAGTCTTTTTGATGCTCTCGCTGCATTTTTCTCTTCTGTGTCTTTGTCAAACCCTCTGAACACCATTGAGGAAGTTTAGTTTTCCACACTGGCTGATAGGTCCTGGTTGTCTCCACACGACGTATATTAGGATCCCTGTAAAATATTTCTTCATCAGGAACTCTTGCATTTGCCATCTCTTCAAGTTCCTCTTGGTTTCTCGGAAAATATGCAACGTGTTTACCAAGCCTTTCATGTACACTGAGCCTGCCCCCCAGCCGATCATATACTAATGCTCTCCTTCTGATCGGCTCATTAATGGACAAACCTTGATTACCAGATTGAAATCTTCTTATAGGACGATTAATTCCATAATAAACATTGCACTCTAGGCAATCTTCAATAGTAGATAACTTAATACCTTCCTCCCAACAATGAATAAAAACAGACAATTCCAATGATCCTTATGTTGATTCCACTCTTCTTGACGTCTTTCCTCTTGCTGTTGTCGATATCGGTCCCTTCGCTGACGCCAGCCTTCCTGTTGTCTTTGTTGAGTAATCATGATGCAGATCGAGGAGGCTTTCCAGAACTGTCACCTTCTGTCAATAGCCCCTTGCCTTTTGCATCATCGGTAGTTATCCGATGTTGGGGATCTACTGATGCATTCTTTTTAGCAGCTTCCGATGTTAACACCTTAATTTTACCTTCAGTATCCAACATATTTACTGGAAAAGGATGTTGATCAATTTTCATCGGCTTTTGAATCTTGGAATTGCCAAATTTTATTCTCCTAGACTCAATAGCTAACTGTAATTGTTGTCTAAATACTTTGCACTCATTTGTACTGTGTGAAGTTGCATTATGCCATTTGCAATACAGCATATGCTTCAACTCTTCTGCCGATGGGATCACATGATTAGGTGACAACTTAATCTGGCCCTCCTGAAGCAAAAGATCAAATATCTTATCGGCTTTGGTGACGTCGAAAGTAAACTTCTCTGGCTCTTTGTGACCAAAGGGACAAGATATCGGCTTTTTATTCTTAACCCACTCAGCCAAGCCGATAACTGGTTCTTCATCCGAATCAGAATCTTCTACTTCTTCGACAAATGAAACTTTTAGGTTCAAAAACCCTAGTGTCTTGATCAGAAATTCTTTGCACTAGATGACTTAGGCTTTCGAACTCCTCAGAAGCATATCTGTCCTTAAGGTGTGGCAACAATCCCTGAAAGGCCAAATCGGCAAGCTGCCGATCATCCAACACCAGGCTATAACATTTGTTCTTTACATCTCGTAGCATTTGCACAAAGCCTTCTACCGATTCATCATTGCGCTGTTTCATCTTTACCAAATCGGTAAGCTTCTTTTCATGAACTCCAACAAAGAAATACTTATGAAATTGCTTTTCCAGATCAGCCTAAGTAATAATAGAATTTGGCGGTAGTGAGATAAACCATGTAAATGTTGATCCTGATAGAGATGATGAAAACAAACGAACTCTTAATTCATCTCTACAAGCTGCCTCTCCACATTGAATAAAAAAACGATTAACATGCTCCATGGTTGATGTATCGTCCTGCCTAGAAAACTTAGTGAAATCCGGCACCTTCTAACGATTTGGGAGAGGAATTAAATCATATGCCGGAGGATACGGAGTCCGATAAGAATAGGTATTAACTTTGGGCTTGATCCCAAACTGATCCTTCATAATTTCTGCTATTTTATCGGCCCAAAAAGCATCAATATCTTGTTGACGACATGGTTGAATCTCCACTGGAGGTACTTGCTGATACCCTTCTGCATACCTTTGTGGCCCACGATCTCCAGCAATTGGCATATTTGTCACTATCTGTGGCCCATTAACCTGCTGAGAAGGGTTCATCGGTTGAGCTGCCGATGCTTGATTCTGAAAACCAGCATGCATGTGACCTTGATGAACACCTGTGGCTTGCTGATTTGGCTGAACTGAATGTTGAGTGGGAAACTTCCCTTGCCAATTATTAGCGTTCATCGGTACAAAATTTGCCAATGGTTGGTAACTTGTTGGCATTGCCGGATAATTACAACTAACTTGAGGTAAAACCTGGACTCCAGGTTGACTTACGATTGGAGCCTTCTGTTGCATCGGTAACAAATTTGCCGATGAACTTGAACTAGATGTTTGACCCAAAGACACCTGGAAACCTCCTAGAGTTGGTTGTACAGTAGTTGTTGTAGTATATTGGGGTACTTGAGCTATCGGTGAACCGGCCGATAGCATAGGAGCTTTTCCCGTTGCATCAAACACTTGAGGTGATCCATGGTTAAAAACAGATGGCTCTGGAGGCATACTATATCCCCACCAATTAGTAGGAGTCTGATTATTCTGTGGTACAGGACATGATAAAGCCAATGCTGATAGATCTGTATTAAGCTGAACTCGTCCTGATAATGCTAAATCCGGACGCATCGGTGTAGACTGTACGTTAGATAAACCTGCTGATACTGGAAGAGAAGAAATCTCTATACCCGCAACGACCGGGGGAGCCGATGGAGTAATAGCAGATGCTGATTCTGGTTGATGATAAGCAGGCCCAACGTAACGAGGTGACGCTTGCCCTTCTTTGAAAGTTCGAATCACAGCATGTAACACCCGGTTTTAAGAACAAAACCAGATACACACCATATGTGAGCCCAGGAAGTCAAATCTCACATATAGCTACAAATAAAGGTAATATCAAATGACAATGCTTAATATATAACGTACTTATTATAAAAGATATAACCTTAGATAGCAAACAGCGGAAAGACAACTCCGGTCTTCAGGTGAAGACTCCACTCCACAGGGACAACTGACTGGTTGATCACAAGCCTGTCTGCTCCAATTTTTGGAAATCTGGTACCCATCCGGGATTTTTCCAAAATATTGAAAATAAACAAGCGTGAGTACATTTCGTACTCCACAAGCATAACATGGGGATTCATGAGGCTCAAAAGGCAGACACGGTTTACTGCATTTAGCATTTTAGTAAGTCACATTTTGTTATTGATCAATATCAAATTATGCTTAAGCTCCCAAATTAACCCACATGATCATATACTAGAATTAAATAGAGTCATTGATCAACATTATATCATCATCATCGTCATCATCATCATAATACCATCATAGTTCACCACGAACAACATCTTCACAAGTGACCATTTATTCTGTGAGTTTTCCGGGCCGCTCGTGACCGTGAGCACGGCTGTTATAACAGTTTTAACACTCTGCAGAGGTTGTGCATCTTTACCCGTGAGTCGTGTTGCCCATATGCCCGGGTTAATTACTCTCATAACACTTCCAAGGTGAGCGGGCAGGGTACACTATGAAGCCTTCCATAGGTCTTGTCTAACAAGTTAGGGCCGCGAGGTTTCCTCGGTAGGCAGATATAGAGAACCCCCCTTTCTGTGGCACAATTCCCGCAGGCTATACACACAAGAACAGAGGCAGTTCTATACCCAAAGTGGCAAGCCCCTCTTGCGCCCTTTCGGGTAACCTCTAACAAGCTAGAAAAGATCCTATTACTGAGCTAAAGTCAGAGCCATATAACTCTCACGGTTGCACTATATGTCCCAGCTTTTGCCCTACAGATAAGTCCTTACGGAGAGTTTAGGGCAACATGATCGACATCATTTACACCATCACCCTATAGTTCAATTATTATCATCATGTTTATCCGTTTGTTCCATTAATCATAGTATTGATCATGTTTGAATAGAGCACTAGCATTCTACCCATATGCAATAAAACCCATAGGCATCGAGGTATATGTCATCAATGGCTAGGATGTCCTTATAGTCGAGCAATATTAGACACATGCATAATGAGTAGATTATGTAATGAATAGGAATCAAGGAAGGCCCATGCTATACTTGCCTTGGTTCACAAACTCGTGTTGGTCCTGCTGGTCATTGAAGAGTTCTTGGTCTCCAACGTTTTCCTCACCGTCTGAACGCGACCAACACGGCAACATACAACATTCCAAAAGCATTCATGCAAAGCAAACATTCCTATCATTAGAACATTACACCAACAGTATTGAAATCAAGATAAAATGTTTGTAAAACTAATCTACATTTCGCTACGATCACATTGACGTGAATTGCACGAAAAACGGAGCTACAACGCAAAAGTTACGCGCTAAGCAAGGTTCCAAAACTAGCTACTAAACTAGACTTAATCGAGAAACTTAAAAGCTTCTAATAGGTCCATCAGTAGCACTAATGCGTAGATTATGAAATTACAAAACTAACGCAAGTTGAACGGGTCGATTCAGAGCTAAAATGATGATTTTATAAACGTTTTACTACAGTGGCAATTCTGTAAATAGATCAAACTATTTTCGGATTTAAAATAAATCAAAATTCGGATTTATTCAAATGACCGAGGACTGCGGGTTCAAAATCATGAAAGTGGGGGGTCTCTTTAGCAAAAAGACCCGCGAAGGGGTATCGGCCAACCAGGGCCGTTGATCATGAGATGCACGGTTAAGAAAGAAAAGGGGGGAGAAGAGAGAGGGCCGACCGCCGGAGCTGAGGGTGAACGCGGCGGCGCCGCCATTACCGCGGCGTGGAGCTCGCCGGCGTTGCTCGCCCGGGCGCTACAGGGCGTCATTTTCAAAAATAAAAACTCCGGAGCAAAGAGGGGAGGATGGCAAACCCATCCCGGGGCAAAACGCGGGCGGTGGTAGGCCCGAGGGGCACCCGCCATGGCCGGCCATAGAAAAGCTCGTCGGAGTACACGGTACGGGGGCCATGGTCCACGGTTCGACGAACCGTGAGCACCGAGAGAGAGAGGGGAGCGAGAGGGTTCTCACCGCGGGGAAAAACGGGGCGGAGACAGCTCGGAGGAGGCTGTCCGCGCGGAGGGGCGGTTAGCGGAGCTTGGAGACCTCGGGAGGCGGTTCTCTCGGGCACAGCGACGCGAGAGGGAGCGGGGAAACACGACAACTGATGCGGGGTCGGCCTTGGCTTCCCTTTTTGAAGAGGCAAGGGCGCGGGGAGGACGCTCCCACGACGCGGAAGGTGGGCACGGGGCGGTCATGGCGGTTGCCATCGTGACCGAGGGAGTCAGGGGAACGGCTGGAGGTTGGAGATGGGAGCGCCGACAGGTGGGCCCGGGTGGTCAGCGACTCAGAGGAAAGGGGCGCGGCGGTGGTTGGCTTGCTGGGCTGATTCGGGTCGGCCCAGCAAGCAAAGGGGGAGGAAGGTGCGCGCGCGGGCCGCCTCGCCTGGAGAGCAGCAGGCCGAACGGGCCGCTCGGGCCGGAAAGAGAGAGGGAAAAGGAAAGAAATTATATTTTTCTAATTTGATTTTTCAAATCAAATTTTCAAATGTTTTTAAATATCTTTTGAAATTTGACTCAAATCAATCATCACAAAAACATATAGTGCAACAGCATGAGTGCAAAACAAATTGTTAACCTTATGATTACTTTTAATTTCACAAAATTTATTATTCCCTAAATTTGAATGCACAAACAAATACATAATTAAATCAATTTCCACTATTTTGAAACAATGCAAATTTTAGGGTGTTACAATTCTACCCCCCTTAAGAGGAATCTCGTCCTCGAGATTCGAGAGATGGTGATCAAAGAGATGTAGATACTCTGCCTTTGGATCTTCTTCATTTTATCACAACGATCACGCTGTAGCTTGCGCGTTGTTACAACCTTGCTCCTAATTGCTTGATCAACTCTTAAGCACAATCCCTTAGTCCTTTATGCCATTACCTCCAACTGGCCTTTGTAGTTTTTTTTTCCAAGGTGATACACTTTGTAGCATAGGTGACATCACTCAAGTTTCTCACACAACTCAACCTTGGTGTCGACCGAACCTCCCTAGCACACTATTTATGCTAGGAGCATCGGCAACAACTTTTGCTTCTCCGGGTAATAACACACTTTCATGTTATAATCCTTGATCACTCTAATTCATCGATGGTCTCACAAGATCAAAACCAACTTAGTGAAGATATCCTTTAGATTCTTACGGTCCTTGTAGATGTCCCATATCTCCTTGCCGCTGACTTGTCTTGGTATGTTGAAGTTCGAACACCCATCTGCGCTTGATGGTGACTTCTCCACCATAGGGATAACTAGTTCTTCCAGGTGGAGTACTTGAATGTAAGAAACCTTCATCTTGTTACTTCTTCACTCAGCTACCCCCCTTAAGAGAGATCAACTAGGGTAACAACAAAAGGGTAGCTTGCATCTTCTTCCAAGTGAGTTAACCATCATAATGACCTTCTGATATCCCACGGAAACGCATGTGCATAAGTAAGAACAACAAGTCTGAAATTCCTCATGAGCAGAAAAACAGCAGCGCGGGAAAACAGCTGTAACTCCTATTCTGTTAATCCAATGAAGTTGTAGTTTATACTGTTGGAAAGCTGTTGAAATCCTCTACAACTTTTGTATAGAACACTTTTCCTGATTCCAAACATAATTTGGTCGAAAACTGTGCACCACAAAAACTACTCCAGGTTTTAGACAGCACAGCCATATCGTCTTGTGATTTCCATAACTCCCAAACCAAAATAGCTATGGAATTGATTCCAGCGGCAGATGAAACATACAAGAGTCTTCTTTTATCTATAAAAGTTTCATAACTTTTGGATGCCCAGATCTGGAGATATATCATGATGAACACAGACTGCTCTAGAAAACAGGATGGATAAAACAGGAGAAAACCAAAACCCGCATATTTACTTCATTAATCCTTATGCCTTAGGCCTATAGACTAAATGAAATTGTGGAAAATCCCCACAAGATCATTACAATCATTACAAAGATCCAAAACAAGCACATGCATAATGAAAATTCAACAAGCAATTAAGGTGCATACTTCAATCATTGACTCAGCTTGCGATGCTATCGTTCTATTCATATTAAGGGCAAATATCCTAAAACTCCGCTTCCGATGTCACAGGAAGATGGTAAGAGACAAGATTCTAAGAGCATATCAAAGCAAGGAGTGAAGATGAGAGCAAAGGCTTAAACAAGTATCAAGAAGGAGATGAATATCAAGGGTACAGAAATAATAGAGGAGAAATATCAAGGTTTATAGAACAAGGGTCTTATAGCAATTCCTAAACCTTAAGACGACCAATTGCTAACTAGGCTTGTGTCCTACAGTCAGCATTGCTCTGATACCACTTTGTAACACCCGGTTTTAAGAACACAACCAGATACACACCATATGTGAGCCCAGGAAGTCAAATCTCACATATAGCTACAAATAAAGGTAATATCAAATGACAATGCTTAATATATAACGTACTTATTATAAAAGATATAACCTTAGATAGCAAACAGCGGAAAGACAACTTCGGTCTTCAGGTGAAGACTCCACTCCACAGGGACAACTGACTGGTTGATCACAAGCCTGTCTGCTCCAATTTTTGGAAATCTGGTACCCATCCGGGATTTTTCCAAAATATTGAAAATAAACAAGCGTGAGTACATTTCGTACTCCACAAGCATAACATGGGGATTCATGAGGCTCAAAAGGCAGACACGGTTTACTGCATTTAGCATTTTAGTAAGTCACATTTTGTTATTGATCAATATCAAATTATGCTTAAGCTCCCAAATTAACCCACATGATCATATACTAGAATTAAATAGAGTCATTGATCAACATTATATCATCATCATCGTCATCATCATCATAATACCATCATAGTTCACCACGAACAACATCTTCACAAGTGACCATTTATTCTGTGAGTTTTCCGGGCCGCTCGTGACCATGAGCACGGCTGTTATAACAGTTTTAACACTCTGCAGAGGTTGTGCATCTTTACCCGTGAGTCGTGTTGCCCATATGCCCGGGTTAATTACTCCCATAACACTTCCAAGGTGAGCGGGCAGGGTACACTATGAAGCCTTCCATAGGTCTTGTCTAACAAGTTAGGGCCGCGAGGTTTCCTCGACAGGCAGATATAGAGAACCCCCCTTTCTGTGGCACAATTCCCGCAGGCTATACACACAAGAACAGAGGCAGTTCTATACCCAAAGTGGCAAGCCCCTCTTGCGCCCTTTCGGGTAACCTCTAACAAGCTAGAAAAGATCCTATTACTGAGCTAAAGTCAGAGCCATATAACTCTCACGGTTGCACTATATGTCCCAGCTTTTGCCCTACAGATAAGTCCTTACGGAGAGTTTAGGGCAACATGATCGACATCATTTACACCATCACCCTATAGTTCAATTATTATCATCATGTTTATCCGTTTGTTCCATTAATCATAGTATTGATCATGTTTGAATAGAGCACTAGCATTCTACCCATATGCAATAAAACCCATAGGCATCGAGGTATATGTCATCAATGGCTAGGATGTCCTTATAGTCGAGCAATATTAGACACATGCATAATGAGTAGATTATGTAATGAATAGGAATCAAGGAAGGCCCATGCTATACTTGCCTTGGTTCACAAACTCGTGTTGGTCCTGCTGGTCATTGAAGAGTTCTTGGTCTCCAATGTTTTCCTCACCGTCTGAACGCGACCAACACGGCAACATACAACATTCTAAAAGCATTCATGCAAAGCAAACATTCCTATCATTAGAACATTACACCAACAGTATTGAAATCAAGATAAAATGTTTGTAAAACTAATCTACATTTCGCTACGATCACATTGACGTGAATTGCACGAAAAACGGAGCTACAACGCAAAAGTTACGCGCTAAGCAAGGTTCCAAAACTAGCTACTAAACTAGACTTAATCGAGAAACTTAAAAGCTTCTAATAGGTCCATCAGTAGCACTAATGCGTAGATTATGAAATTACAAAACTAACGCAAGTTGAACGGGTCGATTCGGAGCTAAAATGACGATTTTATAAACGTTTTACTACAGTGGCAATTCTGTAAATAGATCAAACTATTTTCGGATTTAAAATAAATCAAAATTCGGATTTATTCAAATGACCGAGGACTGCGGGTTCAAAATCATGAAAGTGGGGGGTCTCTTTAGCAAAAAGACCCGCGAAGGGGTATCGGCCAACCAGGGCCGTTGATCATGAGATGCACGGTTAAGAAAGAAAAGGGGGGAGAAGAGAGAGGGCCGGCCGCCGGAGCTGAGGGTGAACGCGGCGGCGCCGCCATTACCGCGGCGTGGAGCTCGCCGGCGTTGCTCGCCCGGGCGCTACAGGGCGTCATTTTCAAAAATAAAAACTCCGGAGCAAAGAGGGGAGGATGGCAAACCCATCCCGGGGCAAAACGCGGGCGGTGGTAGGCCCGAGGGGCACCCGCCATGGCCGGCCATAGAAAAGCTCGTCGGAGTACACGGTACGGGGGCCATGGTCCACGGTTCGACGAACCGTGAGCACCGAGAGAGAGAGGGGAGCGAGAGGGTTCTCACCGCGGGGAAAAACGGGGCGGAGACGGCTCGGAGGAGGCTGTCCGCGCGGAGGGGCGGTTAGCGGAGCTTGGAGACCTCGAGAGGCGGTTCTCTCGGGCACAGCGACGCGAGAGGGAGCGGGGAAACGCGACAACTGATGCGGGGTCGGCCTCGGCTTCCCTTTTTGAAGAGGCAAGGGCGCGGGGAGGACGCTCCCACGACGCGGAAGGTGGGCGCGGGGCGGTCATGGCGGTTGCCATCGTGACCGAGGGAGTCAGGGGAACGGCTGGAGGTTGGAGATGGGAGCGCCGACAGGTGGGCCCGGGTGGTCAGCGACTCAGAGGAAAGGGGCGCGGCGGTGGTTGGCTTGCTGGGCTGATTCGGGCCGGCCCAGCAAGCGAAGGGGGAGGAAGGTGCGCGCGCGGGCCGCCTCGCCTGGAGAGTAGCAGGCCGAACGGGCCGCTCGGGCCGGAAAGAGAGAGGGAAAAGGAAAGAAATTATATTTTTCTAATTTGATTTTTCAAATCAAATTTTCAAATGTTTTTAAATATCTTTTGAAATTTGACTCAAATCAATCATCACAAAAACATATAGTGCAACAGCATGAGTGCAAAACAAATTGTTAACCTTATGATTACTTTTAATTTCACAAAATTTATTATTCCCTAAATTTGAATGCACAAACAAATACATAATTAAATCAATTTCCACTATTTTGAAACAATGCAAATTTTAGGATGTTACACAGCATTATGAACAATATTGGACAACACATTGGAATGATTAATTAAAGCATGATTCACTGCAGAATTAACCATCTCTTGAAGTTTACCCGGATTAGAATCAAAGGTAATTTGCCGAGGCAACGACAAGTCTTGCTTCTGGATGACTTGTCCACTTTTGTTCAAACTGAATGACTTCAAGCAGAGTTGTTTGTATTCTTCTATAGCCCTCTCCATAGCCTGCTTATGATCGTCCTTAAGATCTTCTTCTGTTACCGTGATGATGTTCCCCGCATCGATCTCAGGATTAAGCATCTTGACTAGATCAGTCCCACCGGGCGTGCCAAAAGATGTGTTGATGCAAAAGTAGATCTGCAAACACAAAGGGCTAATACCCGAAATCGATATCCAAAGCGTGCCAGTCGATTTGACCTGTTAATCGACAAGGATGAAGATACGAGCACTTTGGTCCTGACAACAGCGATACGCCCGGAAGTCACAGCCAAGAGGTACTCACGCGGAACTCGAGGATCGCCGAAGATTGCACTGGAGCAATGCAACTCGCCGAATCGATGAGAACTCGTAAAAAAGAAAAATATGCAAATTGACGAAGTCGTCGAAAGTAGATGTAAATAAGAATAAAAAGATATTTCTGATGTATTGATTGATCCCCTTTTTACATTGCCCTTCACCCTATATTTATATCCTGATCTACAGAAACGTAACCAAATACGACTAGGACACTAAACCCAAATCTATGGAAACGCATGACTTTGATACAACTCAGACTCTAATAAACGTATATAAGGAAATTAACTCCTATCTTATTCCATAGTCCGCCTCAGTCACGATGGTATTCTCATCGACCTCCTTCTTATCGGCACAATCCCTGTTCCATCGGCACAATCCCTGTTCCATCGGCAGCAGCCTTCAAGATCCTTCTATCGGTACATCCCCTGTTTCATCGGCAGCAGTCTTCAAACCATCTTTCATCGGCATCGGCAATAATACCCTTAACCTTATTGGCTATATTTTAATTTGAACCCATACGCCGCTACCACTCATAAGCAAACTCATTTTCATCAGCTATAAATTTACACAATAATCTTTCCTCTGCTGATTAGCCCTTCCTGACCATCTTGACACGTGCTAAAAAACGATGTCAACAGTTGTGTAGCTCAACTAGTATGGATGCTTGAGAGAACCCTGAGGTCTTGAGTTCAAATCCAGTAATTTGGCATAGTGTGTTATCATTCCTAATTGATAGGAATAGAGATTTTAATGAGAAATGATTATGAAAATGATGGTTTAGAAAGTGGGTTCAAGAAAGACTCTATGATGATTTAGAAAGTGGGTTTAAGAAAAAGACTCTTGGAGGTTCGCTAAAGTGGTTGATCAAATAGTCATGACTAACTGCATGAATCTTTTTGAGAAATTGTGTGGGGTTACATGGTTACACTCAATAAACAAATTTTATTTTCTAGTACTTGTATCCTTAATTAGTTAGTTATAAATCAAATTATCCTAAATGTCACCAAATTTATATACAAGAGCATTAACATTATTTATGAAAGTGCTAAAATATAAAATATATTTCACAATTCTATTTAATAATACACGTGCGACACGCACGTGTTTGTAAAAATTATTTCAAATGCAATGCAAATGTTAATTAAATTATCGATATAAAATAAATGTAGATGGCAAGTGCTTAATCATTTTGATCGGGTTGTGTAGAATAAGGTTCAAATCATTTGTTCGTTAGGATGTCTCAACTGCATATATCGATGCACTTGACTTAACACCTTTTTAAACGGCTCTTGTTATCCCTGTCTTACCCTATTTTCATACTTCTGTCGATCTATCCTTGAATTGTTGGAAAACCTCAATCCTTGTATGGGTGGAGAACCCGTCATAGTCTCAGTTGTGCTACCAGAACCTCTAGGGAGGTTAGAAAAAAAGAGTACTCATCTTAGAGTAAGCTTACTATGTATATGTTTTCAACGGTTATCCTTTCTATACCTAGCTACACAACGTTTACTTATGAGCACGTACAAACAATATGAGTGATTATGAGTTTATTAATGATGTAATAAGATTGTGCCTAAATGAACAGATATAAATTAATGTGATATAAATAAACAAGCATATGCAGATGCAAAATAATTATGACTTAAATAATGTAGTATTAATTTATTTAGCAGGTCTAAACGAACATATATAAATTAACGTGATATAAATAAACAAGCATATGTAGATGCAAAATAATTATGACTTAAATAATGTAGTATTAATTTATTTAGCAGGTCTATCTAAACATAACTTTGTCTTTTTTTTTTGCTCCAAAAACAATGTAACTTCTCTTCCCTTTTTGTCCACATAAAGTACAGGATAGAGCACGTGTACATGATTTTTTTACATTATTTCTTACAAACATGTTTAGATTTTTTTTATCAATTTTGTTATACATTATTTGTCGTGGCTGCCCTGAGATATAAATAAACAAGCATATGTAGATGCAAAATAATTATGACTTAAATAATGTAGTATTAATTTATTTAGCAGGTTTATCTAAACATAACTTTGTCTTTTTTTTTGCTCCAAAAACAAAGTAACTTCTCTTCCCTTTTTGTCCACATAAAGTACAGGATAGAGCACGTGTACATGATGTTTTTTTTACATTATTTCTTACAAACATGTTTAGATTTTTCTTTTTTATCATTTTTTGTTATACATTATTTGTCGTGGCTGCCCTGAGATACCTGTGCTCGCTTTCACTGGCACCTCGTCTTTCGTATCTCATGCTTTGCGTTCCCCTTTTTGTTTCATGTTTGTAGGTATGCAAGTGATTTATTCAAACATACCGTTTATTAAGAGCGTAGTTTAGGGGTTATATTATTTTTATTTATTTCGTACAATGCAAATTTTATTTATGTGTATATTTTTTGTTTGAATCTGTCACCAAATAATAATAAAATAATGTGGTGCGAGTCAGGTAGAAGACGATGAGGTTGCCTGCCGACTGCCAGCGTATATTAATGAATCGCCTGCATCCACCTGCACGAGCGCCACGCAGACGGCTCTTGACGATGACGTGCAGGACCGGGACTAGCAGCCGTTCGGCTCAAATTATAAGTCGGCTGAAAAACACTGTTGGCTGATTTTTTGTGAGAGAAAAATACTATTTTGGTTGAAAAAACAAACTGAATAAGACGGATTATAAACCAGATGAACTGTTTGGGGTTGGGGCCGTAAATGATATAAGCTAGACCCACATGTCATCGTGTACATATATGAAATTGCCTGAAAAGGTCAGGGGCTAGAGAGTCCGTTTAGGTTCTGGCGTGTTGATGCGGGGCTCGTGGAGTCCTGACGCGGATTGTACGTGTCCATATTCGTTTTTCTGGTGTTGACGTGAGACGGATACATGTAAGATGTAAGATCTCGGACGATGGAGGGCTCATATAACACGAAGTCTAGATTTAACGGTTATTACGCAGGAAGAGCCCCTTAAAAAAACTTGCTCTTTTATAGTAGGATAATACTTATTTAATATATTATTATCTATAAATTTGATAAAAAAATATAATAGTTTAACTTAGAACAACTTAAAATGCATTAGGTGATATATAAATGGTTTTGACAACTGGTCTATGAAACCATAGCTTCTGAATGGGCTAGAGTCGTAGTAGGAGGCATAAGTATTAGATGTTCATTTTAATACCTACAGTAAATGAAAATTACTTGTCTTTGTGTGCTCTCTAACTTTTTTTCATTTTTGGGATAATACTCATATCTGTAATATATATCGGGTTGTTGTGAACCTATCAATTACTCTTTTTCCATAAATATATATCTCTCTCTATTGCACTCCATATGTCTACAATGTATTTGGCTTAGACCTTAGCTTAAGTCCATGACTCTTCTAGCAGGAATCATAAATCTAGATTTCTACTTCTTAAATTTTAATCTTATTAGTCAATAAATTTTTTTATCCACATGTCAACTGAAACTCTTTCCTTTCTTATACATTTTATTCAAAATTCTCATTTTGTATTTTATCAAAATAACGATGTTATATCCAGACACTTTAATTCGGAATAGATGATAGCTATATTTAGATATCCAACTAAAAAAATTATTGCATGGTATTTTTTCATCAAAATCTCTAGGCCTGTAGCGGCTGTGGCCACAGCTACAGAATTTTGTGAGAGGAGAATAAGTTGGCTACAACAGCTGCGGCTTATTCTCCTCTTACGGAAGCCAAACTGACCATCTATTATTCCTGATAATTAGAAAAGATATACAAGTTGCACTCACTATTCTGGTGCACCATCTAATGCAGTTGTAGGTCATCAACAATCAACGCAACCTTCTGTTTATTTTCTTCCATTGAACCCACGGAATAATAGGAGTGTTTGAGTGGCCTTTGCGATCCCTCAAACTAAAACGAAAAAAGGACACATATCAGTTTTAGCACTTCAGCAACAGCCGACAATAGCAATCAAACATACCCATACAGCAGGCCAGTGTGCCGGCCACCTCGATCTAAAAATCAGCACTTTCCTCGAGGTTCTGTGTGTCCGTATGCACAATCGGGGTCTGTGCTCGGCTCGGGGGCCCCTTTGCACGCGAGTGTCAGCAGGATGGCCACTCTAGCGTCGCTATGCAGGGAGGCAGGCAAGCGGTGCACCCTGAGCTTGAGCTCACAGTGAACCGTTGCTCGGAGGTTCAGCATTGGGATTTCAATCCCATGTTGATTGAGGTGAAGGCACGTCGGGCCAAAAGGCCACCTCAGGCAGGTCTCACGTGTCAGGCCGTGTCGGAGGCGGCCCAGGTGGTGGACTTGTGCCTTTCAGGCCTAGACGAGTTTTGCTCAGGCCAAACCTCACCAAGGCCCTCACTCTTGGAGCCGGAGCAGGCTGGGGGATCCCCATCCCCGGTCCAGGTGACTTCCCCGCCATACAGGAAGGTGCAAACAGAGGCAGCCTAGCCATTCTGGCTACTGTTGGCAGAGCGCCTGACGCGACGACCACAACGTCGACCGAGGACTTCATCGCTGCATTCAAGGAGCCGCTCACGATGCCTGTCTTGTCGTCGCCTCCACGATTGCGGCTGACCCGGGTGGCCAGAGCACGGGCGGGGGAGCTGGACGACTCGGAGCTCGTCCCCAAGAGGAACGCTAGGCTTGCTGCCAAGAGCAGGCACAGGGAACAGAAGCCGGAGGCTCAAGCGCGGAAGGTGATGATAAAATGTCTAGAGCTAGAGGAGGTGGAGACTGAGCTACCTGACGAAGCCTCCTTTGAGGAATTCCAGACCGCCTTCGCCCTCCCCTTGTCGACCTCGACGCGGGAAGTCATGCAAGTTCTCTTCCCGGGCAGGAACCAGCAAGCATATTCACTCGCTTTTGTCTTGTTGTTTGGTCGCAAAACACCTTTCCTATGTAATTTCTCTTAGTGAATCCAGTAGCTAGGTGGCAAGGTGTGCGTTGTGTCACGAAGGCTCCTCGCTTGCGTGACCATGCACGGTTGTACTGTTATTTTTTTCCCTCTTAACGAAAAACAGGTGAATGCCCGATCGAGGAAAAAAAAGAAGAGCAGCTGGAAATCCACAAAGTAAAGCCATCCATTCCAACAGCTAGCTGACCAAAGCAACTTGCTGATTGTTGATCAATATAATGGCAGGCATAGAATAACTGTCCTGTGCATAGCTAATATTACACAGCTAATTATACAGACCAAGTAACTTCTTTACTATATATACAATTACAGGATGAACGATAGCTAGAATGCTAGATAGCTAATCACCGGAAATCAACACTGGACTCACTCTCTCAGTGAGGAAGCACTAAGCCACACCTAAGTGACACAGAAGATGCAGAATCCTGGTCCTAGACCCCTAGAGTCCTAGCTACGCACACTCCGTGGCCGCCGGGCTAACGAGGGTGGCAATGCCGTCGTCGAAGTTCTGGGAGTAGCTATGCAGGTCATACCCGAACCTGGCCGCGCTTCGCCTCGGCCGTGCCGCGCGTCTCCTCCAAGAGCACCTCAACCTCGAAAGAAGCTGCTTCACCGCCGCAGCCGACCGGCCGCCGCTCCTGCCGTGGACCGTCCCGCCCTGGCTGCTTCTGCTGGTGTAGAGGCCTAGCAGAGACGCCGCCATGATCGGTCACTCTCGCGAATAAGTGACTAACTAGCTGCTTTCTTTGCTCCGACTCCGAGCTCGAGTATCTGTGTGCTGCACCTGTAGCTTCTGAAGAATGAACATGTGCAAAACGAAACCTCGGAGTATTCCTGACACGGTCGATCGACGTTGGCACCCAGACCCACCAGCACGCACTCACGTACATGGTGACGAGGCATCCACTAACGGTCCAAGCAAAATTCAGAGATTCATGCATCCACCAACAGCCGAAGCATGTGCATTTGCTGGTGGTAGCTCTGCTTTAGTGACGGATCGGATCGGATGGCCAAGGGAACTGGCGACACGGCGGCGCCTAGTCAGCTGTGAGCTGCTTCCTGTCCGTCCTGCCGACAACGTGTGCGGCTTCGTGTCCCTGTCCGTCCTGCCGCTGCATCATGCATGTCGGAGTGGTTATCCGTTGGTTAAGTTAGGCACCGGCAGCCTGCAGTTCCATGCGCACATGTGCGGGGGGAGCTACAGATGGGCACCGGCGCCATGGATGTGCTGATGCACGGTTAGTTGCACACGCGCGGCGGCCGCGGCCGTGTGGAATGCCAGGTCCACAATGCGTTTGAGCTGCCTGCGGCGCTGCCGGCCTAATCGACATGCATGCGGGCGTGTTCGGGCAAGATGTTAGTTCTGCGCGCGGAACTCGGCATGTCATCAGAGAGTAGTATGCGATGCCAATTGGAACTTCGGAAGATGGATCGGTTCTGGCCTTCTGGGTTCAGTGACGATGGATGAGCAATCCAAACCACTCACCATGGATAATACTGGTTATCGCTTCTTTTTGGATGATCTTATCCTTGTGCTGAAGATGACTAAAGCTTGGAACGTGGACTTTTTTTTTAAGCTGGAACATGCATGTATGGTCTTTTGATATCTTCAAAAAGGAAAAAGAGAAAAAAGATACCAACGAGCTGAGTCATCCATGCGGAGGACCGACATGGGAGCGGTGTGTTCTACTGACTACTACGAATTTCTACATACAAAAGAAGAGAAAGGGAACGCAGCACTAGTATCATGTTTTTTCCCCAAAAGGAAGGGGGGGCTTATATTAAATCTTAACATAGTACATCCCTAAATTATACATGAAAAAATCTGAAATAAAAATACATAATATTATATCCATATTCTTCCATCTCGTTCCCTAATGGCATCTCTCGAGCGCCGGAGCCAAAGTGCAGTCCTTACGCTGAATGCAACGACCAATCCTAAAACACTGGACATACCGCAAGATCCGGAACCGGTCCAAAACGCAACTACATCGCTGAAAGAATATCGGCAGTTGCATCATCAGGTACGACATAGGTTGCAGATTCATCACCTTTAGACCTTAGAATCCTCTCAGCAACCATCGATGATGAAATCGACGACCCAGAGTCGTTGTCCTTGCAGGGGTCTCCCAGAAGCACCCCTTTGCAGATAAAGACCATAAATTGGCCGTCTGCCGATGAAATCGACGCCTGCAACGGCGATCTCGTTGTGGCAATCACCGAAGTCATTGCATAAAATACGATCCCGACCGGAAATCTTCTGACTTCGCCTAAAATTTATTCGGGATGAACCCTAACAAACCGGAACTAAGAACTGTAGAAAAGAGAGATGGGTCCCCTCCCCTTCTTACCTCCGCCAGACGCACCGGAGAGAAAAAAGAAGAGGACCCGAAGGCGTGGCGACGGCGAGGCCTCAGGAGAAGGGCAGCGGCGGTGATTTTTTGGAGACCCGAGGCAGCGACCTGGAGACCCTAGGCAACGCTCAATGCAGATAGCACACTAGTGTCATGTTAAAGCAAAAAATCTCTAGATGAGGCCAAACTTCTAGCTGCATGCGTCTTCAGCATGATCACAGATCACAAAAAGGAATGGTCGGTGTTGATGGAATGGCAGTGTATATGCAGGAGACTGGTAGCACAAATCATCCAAACCATCGTGTCCATTGCTTTTGAGGTTTTGCCCTGACCCGATGCCAGTTTTCCTTTCCTTTGCCTTGAGATCAGTACCTTCATTTGGCTCTCAAGACTAGCATTTTCCGATTTGGCGCGGCTAGCGCCCGGACGCTAGCCCCCGTCCGCGCCTACCACGCATGCTGCTGAGCCTGTCCGTCTGCCCCGCATGCGGTTACAACTGCTGCGCCTACCCGCCTGCTCCCTCATGCTGTTACGCATGCAAGTGTGGACCACCCACGCTGAGCGCGCACGCAGGGTCCACCTGTGCTCGCGGGGACCGCCTCCGCATGCGCCCACTTCCTGCACTTACTAATGTTCATGCGTCTGAAATAGGTGAAACATTTGCATCAAATGCTGACAACATATATGTATAGCCACTGCAACAAATGCAATATCCAGATAAAACACTTACAACATACGTCTGAAACAGATGTAACACTTTAAATAGACGCTTGCAACATATGTGTATAGCCAGTTAGCCACTGAAACATATGCAACATCCAGATAAAACACTTGCAACATATGTCTGAAACAAATAAAATATTTTGAATAGACGCTTGCAACATATCTTTCAAACACTTGCAATATATGTCTGAAATAGATGAAACATTTTGAATAAACGCTTGCAACATATCTCTAAAGCACTTGCAACATACCTCTGAAACACTTGCAACATCCTGATCTACTTTTACAATATCCATATAAAACACTTGTAACATACCTCTAAAATATCTAAACCACTTGAAACATGCATCTGCAACATACGGGTCCTCTTGTGGTGGTGTCTTCAGCCAACCACCAAAGACGATGTCTCAGCCGACAATGACCTTCTCTCAGGGGCGCCGGGGTGGTGGTGGCACCATGCACATCGTGGCCGCGACGGGCAAGCGCGGATTGGGACGTGGCGGTGGATGGTCGCGACGGCGAGGTGAAGTGGGTGGCGCGGCGCTGCGCGGCGCAGGATGGGGCGCACGCGTGGGGATGGAGGAGTGGGGCGGCCGGGAGCAGGATGCAAGCGCGCATGGTGGCAAAGTGAGGCGGCCGGGAGCAGGATGTGGGCACGCGTGCGGGGATGGCCGTGGCGGCAAGGTTTTTCCCTAACCTGATGCCAGTTTATCAGTAGCTTCATTTGGTTGTCAAGATTGACCTTTTCCGATTTGATGGTGCCCCCTGCCTACTAAAGTGATCGATCAATAGTCCCGGGTTACTGCATGTACGTGCTTTTTTAAGGAATTGTGTAGGGTAAAGCATTTCCAAAAAAAAATCTTAAATTCACTCTCTAAATCATTATTTGGAGAGCCATTTCAATAAAGATTACTTTTTATATTTTATCACTCTATAACATTTTCATTATCTGGTGTGCATTAGTCAATCTCACTCTCCATCTTTTGGCCAGAGAGAAGTCCGGATTCTGGAATAGGCTTGGAGATCGTATTAAAGAAGCTGTTGGGGGCACTTTTTCCACCAAAATCTCTATTTGTATCAATAAGGGAGGATATATCTCTTTATTGATAGGACTAGTATAGTGCTCGTGACGTTTAATCTCTATTTGTATCAATAAGGGAGGATATATCTCTTTATTGATAGGACTAGTATAGTGCTCGTGCTAACGCCACGGCGGCATTTCAGAGATGCACGTCAAAACAACCAGCTGTTTCTTAAAACTTTGTGATAGATCACCCTTGAGAGACTTAAAAGAGAGATCTCAATATTATATTAGATAGAAAAATAAAGATACTTAAAACACAAGGAACAACCCAAAAAATGAGGGATTTTAATAAACAAAATTAAGACCCATCTGCCGATGCCCACAAAGCACTAATCGAAGATGATATACAATCATGCATTCATTGTTCAACAGCAAATTTAAAAGAAGCCAAATGAAAGGTCATGCAAAATAAATGTAGAACAGAAACACCACGACAAACATAGATGACCAGTTTCTAGAAGGTCACAGCGCAAATCATGGACAGAATAAATTTGTACCAAGTTATGCACGATTTGATCTCATCAGTGAAATTAATAACAGCACGAAGGCATTCTTAGCCCCATCTATGAATTTTATTAGCTTTTCAACATTTTACACTACTGCACTAAAAGCACCTGAGCTCTAATAGAGGAGAAAATGGAACCTAATTACATATCAGGAAAAGAACACAAATTTATCTTCTTGCAGCAGCAACTTCCTCCTTCCAGTCTCCAAATGCATCATTGGCCTACAAACGCACATGTAGCTGAAATCTTTTAACATACAAGGCAAGAGCACACAAATTTGAAACAATTAATACATCTTTGCACCATTTGGGGCAGCTGGCCTGAAATGGTAAACTCAAGTTGAAGCTGGTCCATCAAGAACATAATTTGTATAACCTGAACACGGTAGAAGACTAATTAAGTTATGTAAAGCAGCATTCTGTTGATCTGTATACAGAATAAGTATCTAAGATATTTCGGTGAAATAACGTGCCTTTTTGCAAATCTCAGATATATTCTAGCTACCCTACGAGGCATGAAAGAATATCACGAGTCTTACATCCGGCATCTACCAAGTCAAGAGAGAGAAGAAATGTGGATTTGAGAAAAAAAATACTTGATTTCTTGCAAAACATCACGCGTCTCTGGTACCCCCAGCAAGACATGACCAAATCACATGGGATTTGCATCTCGTGACTACCAATCACCAAATTGAGCGAGTGTAGTACGACAATTAGGGGAAAATCACTTCACGGAGGCGCACCTCCTGGCGGCGTCGACGTCCCCAGTGCGCACCCGGTCGATGAGCGCCTGAAGCAGTCTTACAATCAGGCAACAGAAAAGACTCATCTGAATTGCTTGGTTCAATTGCTCCAAATCAAATCTGTAGCACCAGATTTTGATATATCCCGCAACGGCACCCTCGCAGAGCAAAGCCGTCTCCTGAATCTTCCATTGAAGCCTCGCCGAATATATTAAGCATGAAGCTGCTGGCTTGAAAAACTGGAAAAGAAGATAAAATATATCATTCCATTATTATAGTATCTGCAGGTGATGAAAATTGAGAACTTCCTTGACGCTCAATACAAACCTAATCTCTCAATTAAAACTTGAGGAAAACTAAGAGGATTTTGTTTCAGGATTGAAAAGGGAAACTATAAAAGCCTCAGATATGCAGAGAGAAACGAACACAACCTTACACATACAAGGGGAATTTTGTGAAGTTAAAGCAGTAAGTAATGCAGTACTTACTGACAGGTGAATTCATCCATGTAAAGAGTATTTTTACGGCTAAGGCTCTGCTTAACTCTTCTTCTCTTTACTACCTGCAGCAACTGTGGAACCTGAACAACACCAGAACAGCATAGTGAGAAGACGATGCCACTTCAACAATAACCCAATTGAGAGAAGCCAATATACATGTCACAAATGTACCCTGAAAACTGCAGGGATGTAGAAGGATCCGCTAGGAGAAGAGACAGTCTGATCATAGTACTCCAACACATCGGCCTGCATAGCTAAAACGATCATCATATTATATGTTGAAAACACGAGCAACTGTAGAGTTTCATCAGCATAGGTCACAACTGATGAACTCCTTAGAAAGTTGAAGCCTTTGGTTTGTTTGGTATCTGGTATGCTAACCTTCCCAATGAATTCCAGGCAGATGGCGCGCTTCCAACACACGACATTGACAAGCCTGTATGTAGAGTACAGTTTCAGTTCAGCACACTTGAGTTGAGATCAAATCCAGCAAGTGCATATGGTAAACAGAAGTGCCTTTCGGAAATAGGAATAGACCACCAGTTTAGGAACTATAACTCTACAAGTATAATGTTAAATTAACCACAGATGTTGCTACTTGAAATTGTGGAATGTTTTGCACATGCATGCATCAAGTAGCAACATGGGGTGCGGGCGTGGGGGCTGGGCGCGGGAGTGAGAGATGGGAAGGACGAGGGGATGATACACAGGATCCTGACCGTTCGATTTGAATGAGAAAGAAGAGAGAGGCCTAGAAGTAAATCTGGACGGCTCGTTTTAAAGGTATCGTTTTTCTGGATATATTTTTCTGGGTAGATAAAGAAGGGACTTCTAAGCGGGGATATATTTTTTGGTGTGGATCTAGGAAAGAAAATATTGGTGAATTAGTAGGGTAGAATAGAGATTTTGGTGAACAAAGAAAATCATCTACCAGCTTCTTCAATTAGATCTCCAAATATTATTGTCATACTCTATTTTGCATTTCTCACGAGCCGAAGCACAAGATTAGAGGAACCGTTAGAGAGTTGAATGCTATAGTGAATGATTTTCATTTAAATGATGCTTTAGAGAGTGAGTTTAACTTGTATCCTTAAATATATTGACTTCTATTTTGTCCTATGTAAAATTGTTTTAGACTAGAGCATTAATATTATTTACAAAAATTCTAAAATCTAAAAATATATTTCACATTTTATTTAATAATTCTCATTAATTATATATATTTATAAATTTGGTTAAACTTATAATAGTTTAACTTGGACCAATTTAAAATACATTATGTGATATATAAGAAGTGTTTTGGACCATGGACTACTAGTCCATGAAACCGTGCTACCTTCTGCACATACTAGAGTCGTAGCAGGCGGTGATATAAGTACTAGATGTTCATGTTTAGTATTTCCCAAAAAAAAAAAGATGTTCATGTTTAGTACCTACAATAAATGAAAATTACTTATCTTTGTGTTGTCTCTAACTTTTTGTTATTTTCAACCGAGTACCCATATAGGTAACATCTATTTGGTTGTTGTGAACTTAGCAATTACTCTATTACTTTTCTACTAGTAGGAAGCGCGCACCCCTGGGCGCGAGTGGTCATGTGTATTTCTAAGTTTATACAGGTAAGATACACATGTTGCATATAGTGGTTATGTATATGATTGAGGTCTATTGATGCATAGACAGTTATTATAGGATGGAACAGTGGCCATCGCGCGGGGAAACAATAGGCGAATGCTAGGGCAAAATATGCATGTTTAGTTTTGGCACGGTAATAGGATCAGAGAGGAAACGAATACAGTCATGTTGCCTATGTTCATATGTACCATACAGAGCGTCATTACACAAGCTTATGGGTATTTTATACATTGCTTAGTCACTGGCAATTTACAATAATTTAGGGGCATCAAAGGTCTACTTTCTAATGACATGGACACGTATAGCTGGCTTTCTTGTTGGCTGCGCTGCCAACTGTGACTAGAAATTGCTGCATCTGCATCCTGGGCACCTGCACAGGCAGCAAATAGGCTGTTTAGTCTCATAAAAAAAAGCGGTAATTGTCTGAATAGGTGTACAGGTCAATATATATATGTAAAACGTGGGTCATAACCTGTGATCTATAAAATACAATGAAGCAGAAGGAGCAGTATGTTTTTTGGTCTACTATGTATACACGATATACACAATAGATAAGTCTAATATGCTCTGTACATTTATATGTGTCATAGGGATGCGTCGCCAGACGTAATAGAAGCAAATACTTCTTTATAGACGACCTTTTTTTCATTTATACAATTGCCATCCTCGGCTTCTATGAAATGGCTGTCACTGCCTGAAACATCCAAAGTATCAATGAGAAAGATGTAGCTGCTAGACTCGGTAATTAGCAGTCTAACTTGGCACCAGCAAGTACCTGAGTGTCTGGCAATGAATGTAGAGACAAGAACATCTTGATGGTAATTTTTGTAATTTAACAATGAAATGGACATACATACCAGAAATATCTCTTTAGATTCTTTTTTCACACATGCGTACAAGAGTGAACTAACTAAGATATATATATAACATAGATTGTGTTGGCAAATAAATTAATGCATTTAGATATATCTAAAATATATTCAATTCTGCTTATGCTCTATGCACCAGACATCTTGGTAAGGAGAAATGGATCTGCTGCATGAGCAGGACTCTGAAATGCAAAAGAAGGTATGCAAGGCTGAAAACTAACAAAAGGAAGATGAACTAAACACAGCAGGAATAGAAGGTAATGTTTATGTGGCAACTACGGAGCATGCGGGCCATCAAGTTCTATTTTTCAAAGCATCAAGTCCTATATTTAAGGGTAAGTTGTAAAAAAAATGTGGCCTGCACGAACATTATCACCTGCAACATAGGCATGAAGCCCATTTCATCTCATAATTGAAGGGCATGGGTCTGGCATATGGGTTTTGATCCATCCAATTTTCCCAGTGATCATGGCTACGAAGAATAAGTCATGATGATAAACGCAAAACGTAGACGACTTTCCAAATGTGTAGCTTGCATACTAAAAGAAGAAAGAAAAATCACTTTTTTGAAGTGAACCAAAGAAAGCAGGGAAAATCTAGAGAGAAAATCAGAGAGGAAAAATAAAGGTAACTAAAAACCTACAACCTATAAGACACTAAGATGGCAGGATAAAATAAAGGAATTCATATTTCATTGTATATCTGTCTTCGTAAATCAAGAAAAGATATCTTATTTTCATTTGTTTGCTCATTCGCTCTTATAAACCTACAAAACTTTTTAACACTACTAAGGTGTCTGGGAGCAGCATTATAGGATTCCATTAGTCAAGTAAGCAGAGATGGGTGATTTCATCAGTTGCGAGATGGATGCAAGGTATGAAAAAAAAGAATCGCTGAAGAAGGGGGTATGGATGGTGGAAAACATGTCACAAATCATGGGTCCTACATGAATTAGCTTTTATTTGGAATGACCATCAGAGGTAGAATTGGCGTTATAGGTTGTAGATAATATCATCATTTGTAAATCAATCACATGAATGCACATCATAACAAAGAATAGAATAATTGTTGCCATTATAAGCAGGAAGAATAGCAAGTTGATAACTGGTAGCAAACCTTTGTTATAATTTCCAAGAGGGGTAGAGACAATCTGGTATGGAAGGAGGGCACCTTGATTTGTAGATCCTTGTGGAGCTTTAATTTGAGGCATTGCATCTTTCACTGCTGCCACTTGAATCCTCCACATCAGCATAAGCGTATTTGTCGTGCACGGGTTGCTGAAGACCTGAATCACCATATTCCTGCCCTGGATCATAAAAAAACAAGAAAGGTCAATCACTATACTGCTCGGCGTTGTATTCGTATGACCCAAAAAAATAGACCTATTGGTGGCCTGCTACTTGATGTAATACACCATTCCCAAATGAGAAACCACAAATTTGCACAAGACCTCCATCGAAGCTAGACTCTGAGCATGATCGCAGTTGAGCACATCCATCACGGTGGCTTGCGGCAGACTGGCAGGGACATAGCCATGGCAACACCAGCCGAAAGACATGATGCAGTAATGATTACAGAGAACCGGTACAAAAATGGGCTGCACCACGTAAAGAAATCATCAGGCCCACACACTGAATTTTTCCTAAGAATTTTGATGGGTTTTAGCAAGCACAGAAAACCAATGTCACCAAAAAACAGTTGGAATGGGATTCAATAATCATTACCTTCTGTGGTGTGGATTTAATTTGGGTGACCATTGATGCATTAAAGCTTGACGCATCACATATTGCCCCTTATTTGGATGGGTTAGCTCCCTTCGCAAGGTCCAGCACATACGACTATGGCATTGTCGTCGTTGAAGCTGGCGTTTCAATCATTAGAGAAGAAGTCAATGTTTGATATGTTACAACAAAAACGCGTTGGGTAGGAAACATGTAACTGCGCCTGATGCTATACCTGCTAATTGGAAGGGAATGTGGTGTCGTCGCTGTTTAAGTTCCGTCCATGAAAGCCATATTCATGAAATTATGTCAATTCGACCTCCTGATTGCCTGCATGATAGAGAGAACAACGGTTATGACATGTCATACTGAGGTTCTATGTTTAGCTGGAAAGGGTGATGGGTAGGAAACATATAACTGCGCCTGGTGCTGTACCTGCCAACTGGAAGGGAATGTGGTGTCATCGCTGTTTAAGTTCCGTCCATGAAAGCCATATTCACGAAATCATGTCAATTCGACCACCTGCCTGCCTACATGATAGAGAGAACAACGGTTATAACATGTCATACCGAGGTTCTGCGTTTAGCTGGAAAGGGTGATTTAACAAATAAAAGGGCAAGTTACGTAAAGGGAAAAAGGACATGTAGGTAACTTTTTGGCTCCAATTGTGGCATTTGTATGTATTACAATGACAAGGTATCTGAATGATCCAACTTATTATAATAACCAGAGTTTGCAATGGGATGGGGAATACACTAAAATAGACACGTAAAATATGAAAATAGTTGATTGGCACATTCAGAAATGAAGTAACACACGTATAATCCACAAGCAGGTTGCTGATCAGATGGCTAAGCTATGGCAAAATTACATACAAAATTTACAAAGTCCAGAGTGACACAAAACCTGAGTATATGCAGAGTGCTGAAAAGGAACCTGCTTTCTGTAGGTTTGTGAGAATCACCATACAGTAGGGGAAAAAACAGAGAACCCAAGTAGAAGTATGCGCATCTAAATTCCATTTCAGTAATATCGAAATCATTTTGGATGCGGAAACGAAAATTGAACCACAATGATTTTTGATATCAACCTGAACCTGGCTCTATGTGCAAGTAGGTACGCATCTAGATTTTTCAATACAACATTAATAAAAAAAATCATGTAAGAACATAAAGGTACACATATCACACACTGAGTTTCTATCTAAAATCGACTATTGCCATCATTCAGTTCTCAGTAGCTAATTTAAAAGCAAGTCATTCAGGTATGCAAAGGTTCGAACAAAGGGGCCTTTGAAAATAATGGCATCACAAATGGACTGAAGGGAAAAAAAAACAACAACGTTATATTGAAGCTCCTGAATGTGTATAAACTATCTATTTGCTTCTTAGCAACAAAAAAAACTTATTTCTGAACTTGGAGCAGACAGCATCCACATAAAAGGCATCTCAGTAACTAATTTGGGAAAAATACTAATAGTTCTCTTGGTGAAATAAACCAGCAAACAATCAACAATAACAATATTGGTCCACAGTATACAATTTTAATATTTCTCTTGAAAAAGCACCAGGTCAAATTGAAGACATTGAGCCATTTGACAGTTTGAAGACAAGGAGATGGAAATCACCATGAACTAAATAAGAATTAGGAACCTTCAGTAACACATGGGGCAGCCAAGGTAATAAGCATCCTGTATAAACCATTCACATGGACTAACATGGTACCTGCAGTCCTGTACTCACCGATGCAAAGTGACTAAGACCCTAAACAAAGTCCTAAACTCACCTGTTTTCTAGAGATATCCTAGGAAGATCATGTTGGATAGCACACCCCAAGAACCCATATGGCTTGAGAATTATTTCAACAAAAGCTCATATGTTACCTGAAAAGTGGATGGAATTCACAAGAGTTTAATTACCATAATGCAGATGACAAAAACCTTCATCTGCTGATATTTGTAAATGCATCTCTGCATAATTCCAAATAATTCCAAATATTGTTCATCTAGTTCTTCGCATACCTAAATTGAAAAAACAGCAATGTAGAACCGAGACATTTTTTTCAGCACTCAAATGCAGTAGATAAAATATATGAGAAACCTGCATAGTGGAAGAAGAATGACATGTATGACTTATCTACTATTTTCTCCCAGCGGTTAAGACTTAAGAAACTGGATACACGCGCAAAGCTAATTTACAAATATATGATGTGGTATACACAAACCATTCCAACCAATGAAAGTAGACGAAGAAATCTAACCTGGGAGAACATAATGGGCAGACCAAAGTAGCAGATAACCATGGAAGCACCATTCTATCAACTATCATTTAGGTAGCGTTCAACCACTAAATATGCTTCATCTCTATACTAAATGCAAATATATGACATAAGTATGTATATATAAGTGGATTGCAAAAAAAAAACAGAAAACTCTATTTTGTAGCAGAAGAACACCTATTACCAGAGACAATTGCAGTGGAAGCTCAGAGATGCCATGTAATCATTGCAATACAAACTGACATGATTTTCAATTAAGTCAACTACAAATAATCCCAGTGACTTGACTTCAGAGCCTCCGCAAAATCCCCTTCATCTTGTCTCTTTCAGCGACAAACTCCCTCTGAGCACCGTCGCCGTCGTAGTCTGGCAAAACAACCATGGAGAGAAGGGCCTGTGTATTATGCAGCATAAAAGAATCATGTACAGAACCATAATGCCCTTCCAGAAAGGCTACCATAACTATGCAAACTGCAATCCTATATGTAATCTTCTAACCACGGTAACGGCAGCTCAACAACCACCAAGGAACCCTGGAGCATGCAGTAGCATCGGCAAGGGTTGAGAAAGAAGCTGTAAAAAAAATGGAACATCAACAGGTCCTTGTAAGAATTAAGATTGTGTTTCTCTGTCTTCTTTGGTTCATTACAGAAGTGCAGCGGTGGCAAAAACATGTTTTGAAAAATATTCAGTACACAAAAATATATGACAGGAGCCATATTCAAGTTTTGCTCAAGAATCGTTACAATGGGTGAAGAGGAATATAGTAGCTGCACCATAGAGATTTGGTTACAGCAGCCCATTGTTAGGTTGTGGGCATCCATGAGTTAAAATAATGTGTGGCATGAATAATAAAAAGTTTGGACTAAGGAATGCCGTTGCTTACCTCATGGTCTAAATCGGGCACTGTAAGCACTGCTACTGCACATGGAAGGTCATGTTCCAGAACTTTGAACTGCAGTTTACAACACACCAAATCAAGGGCCTGCAGTGAACAAACGAAGATACCTCAACAAAAACCGAAATAGATATTCACAAACAAGAAAGCACAAAATCGGACAAGAAAACAGCGTTTAACCCTAACCCTAGGGCACATCGTGGACCTCACCTGCAAGGGCGGCGGTGGTGGATTTGGCTCTGGGCCGGTGGAGAAGGAGCGGCGCTGGTAGATCGTCGTGAGAGGGAAGCGACGGCGAGGACAACGAGAGAGAGGTGGAGGGACGCGCGAGGAGGAGGCCGAGGCCGTGGCCGGGGCGCCGGAGGGCGGCCGCGGCGGTCACACCGCCTTGCTGGAGGCGCTTGCCCCGCGTCGCCGCACCACAGCGGCGGGGGGCGCCGCCGCGTCTGCGCCAGCACAGGGAGAAGGGAAGGGAGAGAGGAAGGAGCGGGCCGGCGCCGCCGCACCGCCACGATTGGACACCGGGAAGCACAAAGACAAACGCCGGCGACCGCAAAACCGCACGGAAACGAGGGGCGAAGCCCCCCGCGCGGACAGCCGGCGGCGCCGCCGCGGGCCAAATGGACCGAAACGGCAGCAGAGGAGCAGAGGCAGCAGCAAACGCGGCAGGTCACTGCAGCGGACGACGGAGCGGAGAGAACGAGGGCCGAGAGCGACAGCGACAGGTCCGAGGTAGAGACGAAGAAAGAAGACGGGGCGAAGACCAGGACGGAGGCACCGAAGTAGATAAGGTCCCCCTCTTTTTTTACCGGGACGGAGGCAACGAGATAAGTAATGTAAAAATAAACACGTAGTAATGGATGACACGGTGGACCAATGAACCAAACGAATGGTGATATGTCGCTGAGGTGGGCTGTCACAGAATTTAAGGCGACGTGGACACGGTAACCAACTGCGGCTTAAAGAGGTTAATGCATATATAGTTCTCGATCTCTGTGTGTACATTGCACTCTATATGTTTACAATGTATTTAGCTTAGACTTTAGCTTAAGTTATGATGGCTCTTGTTGCGTCCCATGTCTCATGGCATCATGAATCTAAATTTCTACTTTTAAAATTTTGATCATATTGGTTGCTACAGATTTTGTATCCATATGTCACTTTTAAACTCTTATTTTTATTATACATTTAATTCAAAACTCTCATTTTGTATTTTATCAAAATAAGAATGTTATATCCTACACTTTAATTACAATGATGACATAAACGGTCATTTAAACCTGCACCATACCACATGAGGTCGCTGAAGTTTGAAGTAAGATCTAGAAGCATCTAACAATATATATGTAAGCCTAACAAACATTATGTACTCAAAAATAATTATCGCCTGACAGTCGGGTAGGATATGGCCACCTCACTTAAGCACACTCCTCCTTTTTTGTTTACGATGGTTAATTTACTCTATCAATGAATTCTACATGTGTTGTGGTTTTTCTAAAAATAAATAGAATGCCTACAATCTTACTATCATTATGCGAACTGATTATAGATTAGTTGGTTGGGTTTCTTGTGGTGGAACCTGTCCACCCGGGTTTAAGTCCTCGACATGGCACGGATGCTCGTATTTTCGTGGATTTATTCCAGGATTTAACGGCGGGTAGGCGACGTCCCCGTCGACAACAAGGTGCTCGTGGTGACTTCATGGATATCGAGATCTGTCGGCTCAATCCTTTCCGAGGTGCTCATATGGGTAGGGTTTGCGTACGTGTATTCATATGGGTGAATGTATGTGCGTGTTGTGGGCGTCTACGTAGTATTGTGTAATTCTCAAAAAGATCTATCGGCTCAGTCCTTCGCAGGTGCTTATAGGAGTAGGTTTTACGTACGTGTGTTCATAGGAGTGAGTGTGTGTACGTGTTGTGGGCGTCTGCGTTGTATCGTGTAATTCTAAAAAAAATCTTACAATCATTATAGATATGTCGTATATTTTGATCAAAATTTACAAATTTATCTGAAGTGACATCTTACATAATTTTATCTAAAGTAACAACTTATCTAACACTATTTACTCAAAGAAAACTAAAAGGGGCATGGGCCACCTTTGGTATGCACTAACCTCCTCCTTTATTCAAGATATTGAATTCACTCTATCAAAAAAAATATATGCATATTAACATTTTTCTTTAAAAAAATAGAGTGGCCATGATTATACTATTATTATAGATATGACATTATTTCTTTCAAAATGTAGAAATCTTTGTAATATAACGGCTTACATAGAGTTATCTAAAGGAACATCTTATATAAATTATCATCATGGATATTAGTATAATTATTAATGGGATGTTAGTATATATATGAGTCAATAAATAAACTTTTTTATTGTTGCTCATGCGTGGATGTATATTTGATCTTCATGATCACACAACATGTGTGTGTATCTCTCTCTATGTGTGATTTATGCCTATTTACACATTTTTTATTATAGCATATATTTTAAATTTAGATGTTGATTTGATGGGATATGTGTAGTTTATTTTTGTGGCAAAAATTGGTAATTTGGATTAAAATTTAAGGGTTAATTAGATTATCTATCATAGTGACATGGTGCTAATTTAGATGCACATTTATGGATTACTTTATTTCCTAAGTTAGATGTAGCTCTAAAGAGTTACTTTATGTTTTTCTTTATAACAGTAGATGAGGATCTGATAAGTTTTTTAGAAATAGAATAGATGAAGCCTCTATTATTAATAATAGTGATTAGGCTCTACCGAATTAATGGCTAGATATTTTCTATTTTTTTTAGAATTTATCACTTTTAGAGTGTCTTGTGAGAATTAAAATAGAGGGCCTTCAATTATTTTTTTAGAAAACGAGTAAATCCACTATAACTATTAATATTGATTAGAGTCTAGCAATTCAATTAATAGCTAGATTTTTCTGATTCTTTGAAAAATTGTAGAAATTATTTTTCTCTAGGGCATCTGATAAGAATTAATAACTTACCAGAAATATGTCCATGCGTTGCACCGCGATCATAATTTTTTAAAGTGGACCTCGTAATCGGACACGTATGTGTGAGCTCTGAGGACTTCGTATCGTATGCGGACATGTGGATCTGATCTTCGTAACCGCGCAGGACACGAACGTGTGAGCTTCAAGTGGATTATGATTCGTATCAGACGCGGATGCGTGAGTAAGGGTTAAGATTTGGTATCACCGGATAGATGATGTCTTTAGAGTCATTTAGGTGTAGAGAAGAGAGGAGAAGAAAAGGGAAGGGAGAGACTCGGTAATAACATGATATAAATTTCCTCTAACATCTAAGTTTGCTTACTATTCTAGTGAACATCAATGCAACCTTCCATTTATTTCGTTCCATTGAAACCACAATATCACTGTTTGAGTGTCGCGATCCCTCAAACTAATAAAACTAGTTGTCAAAAAAAACTAAAAAAACTAAAAAAAATGCCACATATCAATTTTATGTTACCGATTCTCATTCATTTCAGTATAACAGAAGCATCAGACCAAATGGAGTCAACCGACGCCCAACCATTGCAGTCAGCTACGCATAGGAGCCTCAAAAATTGCCATAGATCGGAAAGCACCGCAAAATTGGTATAGCCTGGAGCCCTGGACAGTCAATTTTGACTAAGTTCTATAAAAATTGTTAAACGGGAGGAGAAGAGAAAGATGGAAGGAAGGGATAGAAGATCTCACTATGAACAGGCCGGATCACCACACCTGCGCTGGCGGTCCGGCGAGCTCTGGCGCCTGGCGCGGTGCCGCCGGCCGCCGGAGCGAGCGGCGTGTGCGGCCGGGCGCGGGCCTGCTGGTGAGCGGCACCGCCCTGTCAGACCACTGGACTCTTGCTAGGGCCATGTTTAGATTGCTTCAAAATGCAAAAAGTTTTCAAGATTTCCTGTCACATCGCATATGCCGGTACATATATGGAGCATTAAATGTAGGTAAAAAATAACTAATTGCACAATTTATCTGTAAATGTCAAGACGAATTTTTTGAGCCTAGTTAATCTATGATTGAACAAAGTTTGTCAAATACAAACGAAAAGTGCTACAACAGTGCTTTTTCAAAAAAAATTACGAACTACACATGGCCTAGGAGGTGATGGGGTCTGTAACCCAGGCACAGAGCAACTAGAGATCGAAATTAATGAATCAAAGCCATCGATTCCAACAGCTGACCAAAGCAATGTGCTGATTGTTGATCTATATATGGCAGGCAATAGCATAGAATCGCTATCCTGTTCATAGCTAATTACACAAACGAAGTAATCCTTTTTGTACAATAACTGGATGAACAGACCTAGATAGCTAATCACCGGAAACATATTAACACTGGACTCAGTCTCTCATCAGTGAGGAACCATACACTAATAAGCCACACTAATACATTGCTACAGTTAATTACACTTGCACCGAAGGATGACTCCTAGAGCCTAGTCATAGGCTCGTACGCACAAGCCGTGGCCACCGAGCGGCTGACTAGGCCATGCCGTCGTCGAAGTTCGGGGAGTAGCCATGCAGGTTATAGCCGAAACTGACCGCGCTTCGCCGTGGCCGGGCCGCGCGTCTCCTTCAAGAGCACCTCAACCTCGACAGCAGCTGCTTCACCGCCGCAGCCGACCGCTGCTGCCCCCGGTGTACTGGACGAGCAGAGACGCCATCCTCTCTCGACAGGGCCGTCCCTGGGGGCGTGCAGCCTGAGCGATGGCGCAGGGCCTCCAAATATGTGTACTATTACCTACTCCCTCTGTCCCTTAATATGTGTCTCTAGAAAACCGTGTTTCTATCAAAACACGCTTTCCGGACGACACTTACAAGGGGACGGGGGACGGAGAGAGTATATAGCTAAGCACAGCAGCAGCAGGGCGTATTTGTTTGATCCGTTCGTTGGCCTGCCCCAATAGCATAGCCAATTATAATAACCCAATAAAAAATGATTTCCTGGCCAGCCGCAAGGACGTTTTGTCTCCCTGACTCTGCGATAGTGCGATCCCAATCTGCGATAGTGCAATCCAATTTCCAAACTTCTTCGTCTCGACGTCTCCTACCGCCCTGCGTCCTATCGGCCGCGTACGGACCGACGGCAACGGTGAGGTACTCAGGCGAGGCGGCGAGGCCCTCAGGTAATACTAATCATTCATTTTTTTCAATTCATTCACAATCACAGCGATTCAGCGAACTATAGCGAGTAGTAGGTCGATATCTAAATTTTGTTCTTTTGATCTTTTCAAATATTGTTCAAAGATCGAAGCCATGTCTTCTGCAAATCGGTCTATAAAATTTGAATCGGGTTGGGATGTAATATATTATATCGTACATCTTATTTTAGTCCTATTTTTTCAAGTTAATAGGCCTCGTTTTTTAGTTTCGTACAAGGCCTCGGATTTCCTCGGGACGACCCTGCTCTCGATCGCTCACACACTAGTTGTCACAAGTCATAAGCTGTCTCGTCGCAACCGCTATACTAGCTTGCTCTCTTTGCTCGGAGCTATCCCTATGCTGCAGCTGTAGCTTCTGATTCTGAAGACCTTGTGCAAAACAAAATCTCTAATGGTGAGTTTTTGAAGAACCGGATATGGCGACCAGAGGAGGGTGAATGTGAGCCTCAAATTTCTTTCAAAATTTTTGACCATTGTCTCAAAATCGACCCTCAAAAGGCACACAATCAAAAGCTATAAAAACACGAGCCACCGTGTGTCAAGAGAACCTAGAGAAGTTCCCTTGAAAGCTAGAAACCCAACGCAAAAGACGAGACTCGAATCGGAGACCAAACGGACAAGACACGGAAGAGATAGGAAAAACTAGACACTGCCGGACTGTGTGGGTCTGCTCGCGGACTGTCCGGTGGCACCTGGAGACACAGAACAGTAACTGGACGAGTGCTTTACCCTGCAGAAAAAATAAACGCCGGACAGTCCGGGGGTCAGGCGCGGACTGTCCGCCGGTCAAAACAGCGAAAACCGAAGTCGGAAACATGTTCTAGACTCAGCACGCGCAAGGGTCGCGGACTGTCCGCAACGGGATCCCGGACTATCCGCATCTGGGCACCCAATTGGGCTGCTGTACGCGATGTGAACAGTAACGGCGAACTGTCCGCGTATCGTGAAATTAGCACGAATAGAATCACCCCAAAATCGCACGGATCAAAGAAAAACCCCATTTGCGGCCAAATCAAAACCAATTGCCACCAAATTTGAACCATGTGGTCACAAGGCAATAGGTGAGCTACTCCTAAGAGATCATCACTCAATTTGAAGCCAATCAACGGGAAATTGAAGGGGGACGAAAATCGCCTAAAAACTATGTCATGACCTTGATTCGCCCCGATCTATGAACTTGTGAGGAATTAGATGAAATCCTTCGGTGGTAAGGCTCAACTCACGTCCTAGTTTATCTCAGCGCAAAAGGAATGAATTAAAACGGTCTCAAATCGACGAATCGTGCCACACAAGAAAGGAGGAAGAGGAAGAACGCGAAGAACAAAAACGCGATTCACAAAAGCAACTCACAAATCGAATCTCAGAGGACACGAGGAGGTAAGAGTCTCTATTCCCGCAGCAATCTTTGGTTTTTACACAAATCTCATAATTTGTGGACCTCTCTCACAAGAAACCCTAATGGGAAGGGGAAACTAGGGTAGGAAGAAAGAGAAAATGAAAGAGGTGAGGGAGATGGGGGCTTTCTCATCCTATTTAACAGGGCTATTACACAATCACAGTTTTGCCCTTAGATATTTTGAATCGAACCACGTAACCCAAGGGCGTTATGATCCAACCCGAGGTAATCTTCATCCGATGGCCACCGCACCATTCATGAGATAGCTTTGCCTCGACGTGAACTCCTCAATGCCGCCACGTGCCGTCCGTTCCTCCTCGGAACCTCCGCCCGGGTTTTGAGGCCCAAACCCGCGAAACCAGCCATCGATGGTTTTGAGACCCAAACCACCAAACCACCTGTAAGGTCCTAGATGACTAGAGGGGGGTGAATAGCCTATAAAAAATCCTACACGAACCACTAAGCAAACTTGTTAGAATAACAAATGGCGTAAAGCGAGTTTTGCTTAGCCTACGGTTGTGATGCAAGCCTCCTATCCACAAGTCTAGTAGATTATGATCTCTAGTTCACACAAGGGCTATATCACTAATTTTACACTAGTGAGCAAGCTAACAACACTACTAGTAAAGCTACCACTAGAGCTACACAAGATAATCTAGTAAATGTAAATGCAAGAGAGAGCATTGTGATTCTTATACCGACAGTGAAGTGAAGATGTTGCCAATCACCAAGATGATATACAATCAATCAATATTGACAACAACACAATATGAAGACCAATCACCGGGAGACAAGAGACACAATATTTTTGTTCACCCGGTGTTCACTTGTGCACCGATAAGCTACGTCACCGGTTGTGTCGACCAACACTTAGATGGTTTTCGGGTGTGACCCTCAAGTCACTTGCCCCTCAAGGCACGCCCCGCAAGGCACCGCAAGACACCACTCTCAAGTGAGGTAACTCAATGACACGCGTAATGTATTAGAGTTGCTTTTGGCACTCCGCCGAGAAAAGTACAAGAACCTCTTACAATCAACCGGAGGTGGTCAAGAACAATCTCTTTCTCTTGCCAACGCCTCCAACAATCTCCAAGCCTGCTTGGAGCGGTACTCTCCAAGAGTAACAAGAAATCCACCGGCTAAACCACCCACAAGTGCCACTAGATGCCCTCAAGTTATGCAATGCACTTTGGGATAACTCAATCTCACTTTTGATTTGCAATCAAGCAAGAGAGATGAGTGGGAGAGAGAAGCTTTTGCTCAAAGGATGCACAAGAGTGTTAGAAATGTCAAGAGTTCTCCCCAAGGACCGGCCAACAAGTATTTATAAGCACCCCCAAACAAATAGAGTCGTTATGAGCTAAAAGGGGTGCAGACACACGCGACAGACGCGTCTGTCGCTCAACCGACAGACGCGTTGTCCAGCGTCTGTTGCTCCTCGCGAACGCGACAGACGCGTCTGTCGCCTTACCGACAGACGCGGCTTCGGCGTCTGACGCCCTCGCCGTTCGCCACGTGTACTCGACCGTTTGAAAACTTCACTCGCGCGCCCATGCAACAGACGCGTCTGACGCCGATCGACAGACGCGCCCGTACGCCCGACAGATGCGGTCCAGTGACCTTGTTTTGCGTGACACTCGACAGACGCATCCAGTCCTCAGCCGACAGACGCGTCTGACGCGTGAAGCCGCGCCGCGCTCAACTCGTTCGAGCGACAGATGCTAGAACAGTGTTCCAGGCCGCGTCTGTCGCTCACGCGACACCGCGTCTGATGCTCCGCGCGTAGCAACCCTAAATAGGGTTTGTCGACAGACATGCCAACGCCGCGTTTGACGCTCCCCCAAGCAGCGTCTGTCGCCTATATCGCATGTGTTTTGCAACTTTTTCTTGCTCCACTTGTTTTACCCTTTCACATATGAGATATACTAGATATGTGTATCACTTAAGCACATGTTTTAGCTCATGAAACACTACGTGACATCACCTTCAAAACTCGACAACGGCGTAAAGGAAAATAGACATTTCATCTCCTTGAAAACATCTGAATCCCGCCTCGCAAGCTCGGCGGGAGGGAGAGAGGACCCCAAACCCCTCTCTACCCCTCAAACTCCATCGCCTTCACAAATGTGTCAACACCAACAAGTGATCACCTCCTTGTGCACGTGTGCTAGCATTTTCATAATCATTTTCAAAGGTTTTCAAGTTAGCTCACTAGGCCCTACATGCAATGCACTTTATGAATTCACCTAGTGACACCCGTGCGTCGAGTAACCGATAAGACTTCCCCTCTTAATAGTTCGGCTATCGATCCTAAACCACTCACACCCTCTATGGTGTCTTGAGTGCAAAACAAAATGGCCCTATGGTTATACCTTTGCCTTGAGCCCATTTTGTTTCTCCAAATGATATGATCCACTTCATATCATCACATGACCGTCTCGATCCATCGACCTTGACTTCACTTGCTCTTCACCATTGCATCGGTCCGTCGGCGCCAAGTCTTGCTCAAGCTTCACCATCACATGGTCCTTTGCTTCGAAGCCTCGACTTGCCCTTCACCTTCACAACCGGTCCATCGAGCCAAGCCTCATCTTGGTCTTCACCATCTTGGTCACATGAGTCAATGTCATGTCTCATATTCAATGACCACATTTATCTAAATCATCCACTTAGATACAAAGGTTAGTCCTAGGTTTCATCAATTAGCCGAAACCAAACTAGGGACTTTCACCGCCCGCCAGTAGCGTACTCCATACGCGTCCCCCGCCACTCGACACGTGTCACCGCCATCCTCGACCGACTGTCCACCAAGTCCTCCTGAGCCCTGCTCGACTCGCACATCCGCCGTCTTGACTCGGTCAACACAGTCACTCATATGTACACTTGTGCTTGTCAATGTCCCAGATGTCATCCACCGCGGCTGGTCACCCGGCCTCTTAGTCCCTCGATCCAAGCCTCACGTCCGCCCTTCATCGCTCCGGTCCATCAGCACGGCACGTCCCTACTTGACCTTCACCTCACCGTCGACCACCGCCTCCGAGCTCCACACCTGCACACCACAAGCCAAGAGACATGTTGTATAACCCAACTCACGTCATGGTTAGTCACAAACTCAATCTAGGTTGTGGATCACGTTGACAATCACTCATCACAAAACGAACCACAAGGGCACATATCATCCTTGTGTTCGCAGTTTTATAAGCTCGGATGGTGCCATGGTGGGAGACGCACATGGTGATGAGGCATTTTTTTGAATAATAGGTTTCCCTAGCTTTATAACCATAAAGCAATATCAAGTTGCAGTTCAACGTACTTAACGCGCACAAACGCCGGGCCATATGACCAAAAGGGAAAAGAGTATGCCAGGAACGGCAGCCAAACCACATCTAAGCCCTATTACATTGTAAAGACTGACGCATTTCCTGAACCCTCCAAAAACTGAACAATTGATTGAACCGGCCCTGATGTATCCAAACTCCATTTGATCTGCGGTGCTGAGCTTGCTTCAACTTTCACCAGTTGAATCACCTGCTCCATCTTCTCCTGGGCCTCTGTTTTGAACATTGGCAACCAGTTCTTAACATCCTTTCCACCATAGCAAACACCCTCTTCATCTCACTCCACGGCACTCCCTGAAAACATAATGCATTGCGTAATTCCCAAAGCACCCAGATAACCACCGAAGAGACAATATTACACACAATAAACTTTTTATTTGCTATCCACGAGGATGCAACAGATTCAAAGTCAGTACCAACAGTTCTAGTGAGCCAAACATGGTGACGAGGCATCCACTGCGGAGATCACCAAAATCCAACTTCAGGCAGCATCTTTTTCAGAGCCGCGGGTCGTGCGGTCGAAAAGGAATATAACGGTAGTCCGAATATACTTACCACCAACCGCGCTCGGAAGCATGTTAGCATGTGCATTTGGTAGCAGTAGGCTTGCTTTAGTGACCGAGCTAGGTAGGTAGGATGAGAGGGTTGTGCGAGCGGTTGGCCATGGCAATTCTCGACACGGTGCGTCGCCTGAGCTCCTAATCCTATCCATCCTGCTGCCGGATCTCGTGCAGGTCCAAGTGATCTTGCGTTAATTGGTTGATGCTGTTATGCCGATCGTTCGGCAGTTAGGCACGGTGTCCTGTTCCATGCACACGCATGTGCGGAGGGAACTAGCTGCAGATGACGGCCATGTGTCATCACAGACCCGGCTTTGATGCGAATGCGATGCCATTGGAAGATCGGTTCTTCTGCTTGCAGTGACGATGATGGTGACACACGCAAGAGCACTCCAAGGCCACTCACCATGGATAACTGTTTACTAATTCTTTTTGGATGATCTTGTCCTTGGACTGGAGATGACAGGTTAATTAAATCCAAAAGTTAATATATCTCCACAACACTAGCTAAAGCTTTGAACATGGTCCCTTCTTTTTTACAGCTAATTGGAGAATATGGTCCCCTTCTTTTTTACAGGTGGAGCAAGAGCATGGTCTTTTGATATCTTAAAAAAAGGGGATGAAAAAGAAAAGGATACCATCGGGCTGAGTCATACATGAGCAGGATCAACATGGGAGCGGATTGGAAAGTGTCATGTTCTGACTACAGTGAATTTCTACATCCTAAAGAAAGAGAAAAAGGGAAAGCACTGTAGTGTTAAAAGCAAAATTTTCTAGATGACAGGAAGTTGTGCTACTTGCATGGGATGGATCGGAGTCTTCGGCCCGATCGGATGATCGGCAGATCACAATTATTACAAAGGTCCGGTCGTTGTTTTTCTGTTTTTGTTTTGGTTTTTGTTTTTGTTTTTGTTTTGTTCTGTTTCCATATTAAGAGAGAACATGATGAATCAAAAAAATAAGAGAGAACATGGTAGTAGAAATCATCCGAGTCATCATGGTCCAAGGATGAGTCGCCAGTCTCTTGCTTTTTGAGGTTTTGCCCTGACCGGATGCTGCTTTTCCTTTCCTTCCGCCTTGAGATCGGTAGCTTTATTTGGCTGGCAATGGCAAGATTAGCTTTTTGCAATTTGATGGTGCTGCTGCCTGCTAAACTGGTCGATCAAATAGTCCAGGCTAATTACACGGATTTCATTTATGGAATCGTGTAGGATTACGTCAATACAGAACTATTTTTCCAAGCAATAAAAGAAGTCAAGAAGTAGTTTGGAACATAGGGGATTACTTTCTCAAAATTCACATTTGCTGAGCAACTCCAGCAGGTCTTCTACACTGTGTCTCATTCTGGTTTTCAAGATTCCTAATTAAACCGTTTTGGCATATAGAGAGAACTGTTGCAGCTGACTACCTAAAACTTCCCCTGTATTTATTCATTTCCTACCATTTCCATTCCCTTTTGCATACACATCCATTCTAAATTCCACTTCAACCACCATAGTAATTCAAACTTTTATGATTCTATACCACACACAATTCTACAACATTTCAAGTCTTCAAATCCAAAAACGGCATAAGTCCACATTAGTAAAAAAAGATACTGTTAATAGGTAGAGCATAAACTGGTGAAACTAGAAGAATTCATCTCATGTCATTTTGAGCTATAATTATCTTTGTAAAAACTCCACAGGTTCTTAAATTGTCAGGTGCTAACATGCATCAACTAATACCTAATTGAAAGTCCTATGTTTGGTGTTGGTAATTAGTGACAATGCCTAAGTACTAATCCTATGCTTAAGTTGTATGTAGCATATGAGGATTAGTACATTCCAAGGTTGGTGGCAAGATGGATATGGTAATCATGATGGCCACACTTGGATTTGGACGCAACCCTATGTGATCAAGGCAAAGGTATATGCTTAAGGGTTGTGTTTTAGTAACCAAGACACCTAGTCGGTGTGGTTACATTATAGGATAGATAGCCGTACTATAAAGAGGGAAATGACGCGGCTATTGAACTCCTAAGTGCCTCTAGATGTGCATTTCATAATCATATGCATTTGGATAGAACTAATATCGCCTCAAAAAATAATTGTGAAAATGCTAACACACTCACACATGACGAAGATCACTTGGTGGTGTTAGCACGTTTGCGAAGGCGATGGAGTTTGAGCGGTAGAGAGGGTTTGGGATCCTCTCTCCCTCCCGCCGAGCTTGCGAGGCGGCATTCAGGCGTTTTCGAGAAGTTGAAACGACTATTTTCCACTACGCCGAAAGTCCGGAAAAGAAACGGAGGCGAACAGAGGTCACAGAGGTGACCGGACGCTGAACCGGACGCGGTCCTTGCATGACCGGACGCGTCCGGTCAGTGTTCAGTGTCTGCGCGTCCGGTCACTGATGATCAGACGCGTCCGGTCGTTCAGGGAGCTTACTGGACTCTAACCGGACGCTGGCACTGTCGCGTCCGGTCATTTACTTCAGCGCGTCCGGTCACTGTTTCGTTGAGCGCTGCTCAGGCGACCAGCGCGTCCGGTCATTCTTGGGACCAGCGCGTCCGGTCGTCTCCAGCGCGTCCGGTCTGCGCGATGAGCGCGTCCGGTCGTTGCCTCGCAGTTAGCCGTTGCGCGACCGGCGCGTCCGGTCGTTTGGACCAGCGCGTCCGGTCAGTACTTCGCGAGTTAGCCGTTGGGCGACCGACGCGTCCGGTCAGTTGGACCAGCGCGTCCGGTCAGCGCGATTTCGGCTGTTTAAGTTTCTAACGGCTCTATCCGAAGCGGTACATCTATAAATACTCGTTGGCCGGCTCAAGGCTCTCGCTCTTGGACTCTCTCGAACATTTGACATACTTGTGAGCACTTTGAGCTAAGCAACTCCTCTCTCACTCATCTCTCTTGCTTCTTTGCATATTCGAAGTGAGATTGAGTGATCCAAGTGCATTTGCATTGTGAGATTGCATCTAGTTGGCACTTGGTGGTTGATTTGCTGCGGGATTCTTGTTTCTCTTGGTGGTTGCCGCCACCTAGATGGCTTGGAGCAGCTTGGAGGCGTTGGCAAGAGTTGATGATTGTTCTTGGCCACCTCCGGTGATTGTGAGGGGTTTGTGCCTACCTCGGCGAAGCGCCAAAGGCAACGTTAGTATATTACTCGTGTCATTGCAACCTTTTTCCATTTGGTAGGTTCTTGTGGCGCCTTTTGAGAGGCTCGGTGTGTGACCGATTAGCCACCGAACCACGTGGTGAAGAGGGACACAACGGGGACTAGCGTGCCGGCAAGCACGTGAACCTCGGGATAAATCTTTGTGTCATCATTCTTATTGTGTTTGATCGATCCCGGTGGTTGTATATTGTGGTATTCATCTCTTGATCATATTGATTGGTTGGCTCAATACTTCGCCCCTCGGTGATACCCTCCTAACTTAACTCTGCATTACTTTCTTAGTTATCTTTGCTAGCTAGCTAGCTTTGCTAGAGTAGCTTCTTTGTGTAGCTTGCTAGTTGTAGTTTCCTTCTCGGTTTGACTTGTGCGGTTGAGTGCAAATACACTAGAATTGTGAATTGGTTAGGTGGCTTGCAAACACCCCGTAGGCTAAGCAAAACTCGCATCTCGCTATTTGTTTTATTGATAAACTTATTTAGCTTGTCTTTATAGAAAATTTTAATAGGCTATTCACCCCCCTCTAGCCATCGAGACCTTTCACTAATCCATCGGTCCCCAAAAAAAAAGCAAGACACGCTATAGGATTTGTAGGACATGTTAGGCCTTGTTTAGATTGCTCCTAAATTCCAAGTTTTTTCGCTCTCTCTTCATCACATCAATTTTTGGACGCATGCATGGAGCATTAAATGTTGGTAAAAAAATAACTAATTGCACAGTTTAGTAGTAAATCACGAGACGAATCTTTTAAGCCTAGTTAGTCCACGATTAGACAATAATTACCAAATACAAACGAAAGTGCTACAGTAGCTAGAGTTGAAAAAAATTGCAATCTAAACAATGCGGAACAATACCATTATAGTGTCAAATGTGCTATAGTGACTTTCTTTATAGAGCAAACTTGAATGCTATAAAATCTTTCTTCGGGGGACAGATCATTTTTGGATTAACGATTGACTTCAGTAACAATAATTAGCAATCAAACATACCCATTGCAACAGGTGTGCCGGTCACCTCGATAAATCTATAAATCAGCATACAGAGCAAGCAGCTTAAATCAACAGATTAAATCCATCCATTCCAACAGCTGACCAAAGCAATCTGGTTATTGTTGATCGATGGCAGGCACATAGAACTACTGTTTTGTGCATAGCTAATCACACAGACGAAATAACTTGTATATACAAGAACTGACGAACCTACAGCTAGATAGCTAATCACCGGAAATTAGCACTGGACTCAATCTCTCAGTGAGGAAACACTAAGCCACACTAATATCTTGGCTATAGTTATTTATTTACACAGAAGATGCAGAATCCTGGTTCTAGTATCCTAGCTACGAACAAGCCATGGCCGCCGGAGCTGACGAGGCAACGCCGTCGTCGAAGTTCTGGGAGTAGCTGTGCAGGTCGTACCCGAACCTGACCGCGCTTCGCCTCGGCCGCGCCATGCTCCGGCCGAAGCTGGACCTCAGCCTCCTCAATAGCCGCCTCACCGGCGCCGCCGTGCCACTACCGCGGCTCGTCCTCCTCCGGCCGCCGCTGCCGTACAGGCTGAGCAGAGACACCATCCTTGCTTGCTCTCTCTCTATCTCTCGGCCACTCTTCACGCTGTCACAGTGCAGTTGTTGTTGCTTTGTCTTCTGATGAAGGCTGAAAGTGTGAAGACCCAGCTGCAGGTTTTATAGGCTAAATCGGCCTTGGAGACACTCTCGCCGGCTGGTCGGGCCAGCCAGCACTAGCGTGGCTACGTGGGTGACGATGGCATCCACTAGGAGGCGATCGTGGGAAAGCTCTGGGCAAATGCCGATTTCTGGTGCCTTTTCCTGCGTCGTCATCCTGCGCCCAAAAAGAGGTAACTATCACCAACCGCTCGATGCTTTTTCATCAGCACATAGCCGAAGCTGGTTGCATTGATTCATATGAGAAGTGAAGTGGCAGTGGCGATTTGGCGACGCATCCCCGCGCATGATCTCTCGCCTCGCCTGTCAAGGGAAACTGGCAAGACGATAGACGAATTGCAGGGTTCGGCGGCCTCGTGCACCCTTTGCGTCGTGCCGTAGTGGTTGGCTTGCTTTAGTGACTTGTAGCTTCTAGGTGTTGGCCATGGCAATTCTCGACACGTACAGCGCCTAGCTCGCCTGAGCTGCTTAGGCTGGTAAAGCGATGGTGCGCGATAGCCGATAGGTCGGCGGCCTCGCCTATCCATCCTGCCGCGGTGCCGCCGGATCGCGCAGGTCCGAGACCGTCCGAGTGGTCATGCGTTAGTTGCTGCTGTTGATAAAAGTGTATTTGCTGGTGTATTTTACTTCCTTTGAATAGGATAGCTGAGGTTTTTCCCGCGCTGCTCTAGTCCGCGTCCACGCGCTAGTCAGCCACAACGTCGCCCACGTCCCGCTGAACCGCCGTGCGCTCGGCGCAGCCGCGCACCTCGCGTCTGCAGTTTTCACTGCATGTAACATGTATATGTACCAGAGATCAATACAGAATACGTGTTGGCTCCATTGTTTACTGTTTCATGGTATCAGTCGCCCACTGCACCATGCCTTCGTCGGCAAGTTCGGCTTCAGTTCTCACCTCACCTCTTCACCCACTGCCGCCAACCGCCGCGATCCGAACTGGGTCATGGTCGACCAGTGCATCTTGAGCTGGCTACAACACCATGTCCAAGGATGTCCGCGCGCATTCCCAAGGCGACACCGTACACCATCTGGCACACGATCCACGACCAGTTCCGCGACAACGAGTTTCATCGAGCCGTCTACCTCGAGGCCAAGTTCCGTAGCTTGGTCCAGGGAGACATGGATATCACGGCGTACACCGGTCGACTCAAGCGCCTCGCCAACGCTCTGCGCGACATCGGGCAACTGGTGCGCGAGACGTCGCAGGTGCTGAACATGCTCCGCGGCCTCTCCCCCAAGTACCGCCACACCGTGCCCGTGATCACCGCCAAGAACCCTCCCCACACCTTCCTGTCCGCGCGTTCCTATATGCTGCTGGAGGAGCAGTACGATACGGAGCACGCCAAATCCGCCACCCAACACGCCCTCCTCGCTGCTGGTGGTTCCCGTCCTCCTGCCCTGGCGAGCGGTTCCAGCGCCACCGACGCTCCTCGGTCCAGCCAACCGACCGCGGGCGCCAACGCACGCTCCGACAAATGCGGCAACAAGAAGCATCGCGGTCGTGGCAACAACTTTTCCGCCAGTCCTAGTGGTGGCGGCCACGCCACCCAGGGTGGTTTCGCCGGTCAGCGCCCACCTTCGTCGCCGTGGACTCCAGGCTTCAATCCCTAGACCGGCATGGTGCAAGCCTGGCCCATGTCGTTCCACGTTCCTAGTGCAGGCGTCCTCGGCCCACGTCCTGGTGCTCCTCCTCAGCAAGCATACATCGCCGGACTGACCCATCATCATCCGTCGGCCCCGATACCTGCCCCGGCCTCTTCTTCCTCCGATGTCTGGAACCAGCAAGCTCTCCTCGCCGCGCTGGCCACCACCAGTGTGCCGGCCAACGGGCCTCAGGCCTCCGAGTGGTTCCTGGACATGGGCGCTACCTCTCACATGGCGTCAGGCTCCGATACTTTTCCATCTGCTCGCCCCCTTCCCCATTCTGCTCCCATCATAGTCGGTAACGACGCATCCATGGCCGTCACCCATGCTGCTCACTCCTCTATTCCTGGCACCCCCTTTCGTCTCCACAATGTTCTCATCTCCCTCGATTTGGTAAAGAATTTGATTTCAATTCGATCTTTCACCCGTGATAACAATGTGTCAGTCAAATTTGATCCTCTCCGTTTTTCTATCAAGGATCTACCAACTCCGAGGGAGATGCTCCGATGTAACAATGACGGCGTTGTATCCCCTTTGGCCCTCGTCCGCGCAGGCATTGCTGTCCAGCTCTACCTCCACTGATCTGTGGCATCAGCGTCTCGGGCATCCCGGCCGTGACTCCTTCCAGCGCACCCTTCGTCAGTTCGAGTTCACCTATACAAAGTCCATAGCTCATACTTGCCAATCCTGTCAACTCGGCAAGCATGTCCGTTTACCTTTTTCATCTTTGAACTCAGTTTGCTATGTTCCATTCCAGCTTGTACATGGGGATGTTTGGACCTCACCGGTTCCAGTAACTCCGGTTTCAAGTATTACTTAGTTCTGATTGATGCTTGTACCCACTTTGTTTGGACTTTTCCCTTAGTGCAAAGTCTGACGTTGTTCAATGCTTGATCTCCTTCCATGCTTATGTTCTGACGCAGTTTCAGTTGCCGCTGATTTCTTTCCAAACCGACAACGGCAAGGAGTTTGATAATACTGTTGTTGGTCAGCACTTTGCCGCCCACGGGATTTGCTTCCGCCTTTCTTGCCCCTATATCTCCGCTCAAAACGGGAAAGCGGAGCGGATCATACGCACATTGAACAACTGTGTGCGCAGTCTCCTCATCCACGTCGGCATGCCCTTCCCACTTCTGGGCCGGGCGCTCTCCGTCGTGACTCACCTCCTCAATCGGCATTCGTGCCATGCCACGGCTCCAATCACGCTGTTCGAGCGTCTTCTGGGTGCCTCGCCGTCCTACAGCCATCTGCGGGTGTTCGGTTGTCTATGCTACCCCAACCAGACAACCACCACGCCACATAAGCTCAGTGCGCGCTCCAGCGCGTGCATCTTTCTAGGGTATCCCCCTGATCACCGTGGCTACCGATGCTTCGATCTTGATAGTCGTCGTGTCATCACGTTACGCCATGTGGTGTTCGACGAATCCATCTTCCCGTTCCGCGCTCCTTCATCGACTGCGACGCTACTCCCGCTCCAGTCTTCGTCTGCCGCGGATGACGACCTGCTGCACATCCCAGAGCACGCCACCATACGACTTCGCGCTCAGCCGCCCCGCGTTGTGCCGTCTCCCTCGCCCGAGCTGTCAGCACCTCCTTCCGAGCTCCTGGCCGCGCAGCCTGCATCGCCCACGTCCGAGTCCACCATGCCCGTGGACAGCCCCAGCATGCCTGCAGAGTCCATCGCGCATCCGCCATCGCCTGCGCACGAGTCCACCATGCCCGTTTTCCGCCTCGACAAATCTCTTTATGGTCTTCGTCAGGCACCCAGGGCTTGGTTCACCAAATTTGCGACGTACGTCATTCGTCTCGGGTTCAAGGCGACTCGGTCCGACTCTTCGCTGTTCGTTCTTCGCCGCGGTGCCGACGTCGCCTACCTACTCCTCTACATCGACGACATGGTCATCACTGCATCGAGCTCTTCGCTGCTACAACAAATCGTCACCGACCTCCGCTCCGAACTCGCTGTCAAAGACATGGGCGATCTCCGCTTCTTCCTCGGCATCTTCGTCCAGCGCACGGCGGCAGGCTTTAACCTCTCCCAAAGCCGGTATGCCTAGGACATTTCGGGACAGTCTTTGCGATGACCCCTAAGACTGCAGGGGTGATAAAGTGTATTTGCTGGTGTATTTTACTTCCTTTGAATAGGATAGCTGAGGTTTTTTCCCGCGCTGCTCTAGTCCGCGTTCACGCGCGGGTCAGCCACGACGTCGCCTACGTCCCGCTGAACCGGCGGCGGCCGCGCGCCTCGCGTCTGCAGTTTTCACTGCATGTAACATGTATATGTACCGGAGATCAATACAGAACACGTGTTGGCTCCATTGTTTACTGTTTCACTGTGATGGCGATGGTTCGGCAGTTAAGCACGGTGTCCTGTTCCATGCACGCATGCATATGTGCGTAGAGAGAGAGGGAGCTAGCTGCAGATGTCACGTGCACAATGCCTCTCCGCTGACTGCACGGCCGGCGTGGCGGCCGAGGGCCGAATCATCGACATGCGGGTTTGTTGGCAAGATGTGAGTGGTGCGGAACTTGGCATGTCATCGCACACCAGGCTGTGACGATGCCATTAATTGGAAGATCGATTCTGGTTGCAGTGACGACGACGATGGAGTATGGACAGTTGGACACACGTACGCTAGAGGACGAGAGCACTCCAAGCCACTCGCCATGGATAACCGGTTATTAATTCTTTAATTTTGGATGATCTTATCCTTGTATGAAGATGACAAGTTAATTATAAATCCAAAAAGGTATATACCTCCACAACACGAGCTAAAGCTTTGAACATGGTCCGTTCTTTTTTACAGCTGAGTCATACATGCGCAGGATCAAGATAGGAGCGGACTACAAAATGTCATGTTCTGACTGCATAGATATTTCTACATCCTAAAGAAAGAGCAAAAGGGAAAGCACTAGTGTGAAAAGCAAAAATCTCTAGATGACAGAAAGCTGCCACTTGCTTGGGAGGGAGTCTTCAGCCCGATCGGATGATCGGCAGATCACAACTACAAAGGGCCGGCGGTCGTCGTTGTTGGGGTTTTTTTTTTTTGGGTAAGAGAGATGGGTTGGTGGTAGTGGAGTGGCACTATATATGCAGGGAATGTGGTAGTACAAATCATCCGAATCATCATGGTCCAAGGGTGAGTCGCCAGGCTTGCCTTTGAGGTTTTGCCCTGACCGAAACCGGATGCTAGTTTTCCTTTCCTTCGCCTTGATGAGATCAGTAGCTTTATTTGGCTGGGAAGATCAGTAGCTTATTGCGATTTTGATGGTGCTGCTGCCTGCTAAAGCGGTCGTCGATCAAATAGTCCGTGCTAATTACACGGATGTCTTTTATGGAATTAATCGTATAGGATTACACTACAATAAAGAACTATTTTTCCAAGCAATACAAGAAGTGATTTGGAACATAGGGGATTACTTTCTCAAAAAATCACTTTTTTGCTGAGCAGGTCTTCTACACTATGTCTCATGCTTGTTTTGAGGATGAAACCATTTCAGATATATATTGCAGCCAATTAACTAAAACTTCTACTGTATTTCATTTCCTTCTTTTTTTCGAAAGCGTGCATTGCACGTGTTTCATTAAGGAAAGTTAGAGTAAAGATACACGTCCTGAGCGGCCTAATTGCATACACATCCATTCTAAAATCCACTTTAACACCATAGTAATAATATCAAGTTTGCATTGTTCATCAACTTGCTCAAAGGATCAGATCGGAGCTGGTGGGGAGGACAGCGTACGGTACGACCGATCAGGGAGAGGGTGACCTTAGGAGAGAAGTTGATGTTCTTAGGAGATCACTTAAAAAATATATAGGAACAGGAGAACTGATGGAGCAGCTCTATGTCCTGTATTGCTATTTTTTAGGACAGGAGGTGGTTAGTTACTCTAATAACCTCCTCTCAAGGCACTCATCTCAATTCTCATGCAGCTATATATAGTTCTCGTCAACAATCAATAGCACTCCTTCACTTTTGGTTCCCAATTATTAAACCGCGCAAGATCGCTGTTCGAGTGGCCCTCTCTACCTCAAACTTAAAATGAAAAAAGGGATCATTTTTGGGTTGCCGATTCACTTCGGAACAATGATTGACAACCAAACATACCCTCCACAAGTTCACAACAGGTGTGCCGGCCATCTCGATCTCGATCGATCTATAAGTCAGCATACAGAGCACAGCTGAAATCAACAGATTAAAGCCATCCATTCCAACAGCTGATCAAAGCAATCTGGTGATTGTTGATCTATGGCAGTGGCAGTCATAGAATTACTTTCTTGTCCATAGCTAATTACACAGACGAAGTAACTTGTATATACAATAACCACGTGACTCAGCTCGATAGCTAATCACCGGAAGTTAACACTGGACTCAATCTCTGAGTGAGGAAGCACTAAGCCACACTAATATCTTGGCTACAGTTAGTTATCACACAGAAGAAGCAGGGAGTCCTGGTCCTAGACTCCTAGAGAGTGCTAGCAGCTACGCACAGGCCGTGGCCGCCGGAGCTGAGGAGGCAACGCCGTCGTCGAAGTTCTGGGAGTAGCTGTGCAGGTCGTACCCGAACCTCACCGCCGCCCGCCTCGGCCGCACCGTGCTCCGTCTGAAGCTGGACCTCAGCCTCCTCAACAGCCGCCTCACCGGCGCCGCCGACTGCCTCCGCCGACCGCCGCTGCCGTTCAGGCTGAGCAGAGACGCCATCCTCTCTCTTTCTCTGTAGCTCTACAATGCAGATGTTCTTGCTTTGTCTTCTGAAGGATGAAGTGTGAAGACCCTGCCCCCAGCGAAACCACCCAGCTGCAGGTTTTATAGGCTCAGGTCGGCTGGTGGGCACACTGCTTGTAGACACACTACTCGCCGGCCGGCCGGGCCTGCCAGCACTAGCGTCGTTCCTGCTACCAACGGTCACCCACGGGCCACGGTCACGACGTGGGTGACGACGGCATCCACTAGGAGGCGAGATCGTGGGAATGCTCCTGGCAAATGCCGATTTCAGGTGCCTTTTTCCTGCGTCCTCACCCTGCGCCCAAAAAGAGGTTACTATCACCAGCCGCACGACGCCTTTCCATCAGCACATAGCTGAAGCCGGTAGCGTTCATTCATTCATATATTCATATTCATATGAGAAGTGGCACGCAGTGGCGACACATTCCCGTGCATGATCTCGCCTCGCGTGTCAAGGGGAAACTGGGAAGGCGACAACACAGACGAACAACAGGCCTCGGCGGCCTACCTCGTGCGCCCTGCGTCGTGTCGTGCCGTGCCGTGGGTCGGCCACGTTGTTGTGTGGCACTGGCTCTGGCACACAGTAGTGGCCGCTGCCGAAATTGGCAGTGGTTCGGCACGGCCAGCCGGCATGGCCATTGGCTGCAAAAACTGAGTACATGTGCAATGTGTGGGTTTCAGCTGTGTGTGGCGACTGGGGAGAGCAAAAAGTGGAGGGCAGGATGGATCACGCTGGGCGCAGACGGCCACAGAGGGAAATCAAAGTGGCCAAGGATCGGAACGCGTTCCGCCGACCGACCTCCCTCGCGCTCGCGTCCGTCAGCTGCTAGCTGCCTCTGGATGACACGAACACGATGGTGCCTCCGTGAGTGATGAGTCGTCGGACCCTTCGGCGATCGACACGTCTCAGGACGGCCGTTGGTGGTGGTCGTGGAGTACAGGACTAGTGGCGGTTCGGCAGGGTGCGCGGCCACGCGTGTGGAGATGGTCCGACCGAGTGTCAAAAAAATGACACAGAACGCTACTTTATGATCCATCCCGATTCCCGACGCCCCGGTTATACAACCTAGGACCACGCTAGCGCTCGGACATTTGATGCATCGCGCATCCAGGCGTGCTGCTGCGCCTGCCCACCATACTCGCACGTATGCACTTTGACCAAGAAGTGCTCGGTCATTTGGGCATTGACCGCCCGTTGCGTGCACGTCCGACTATTGGAGCTGGCCTGCATGATAGAGATAGGTAGCGCTGGATGGGTGCGTGCAGCGCGTGCGTGCTCGCAAGTCAGAGCGCGTGGGGAGCAGCACCTGCTGTAACATACTGAAACCAGGTGAAACAATTAAAACATATGTTTACAACATATGTGTATAAACACTACAACATATAACAACATCTAGATAAAACACTTGCAACATACGTCTGAAATAGGTGAAACATTTGGAACATACACTTGCAACCTACGTGTATAGTCACTGCAACATATGCAACATCCAGATGAAAACATGCAACAACTAGATGAAACAGCTGAAACATTTGGAAAACACACTTGCAACATACGTGTATAGCCACTGCAACATATACAACATCTAGATAAAACACTTGCAACATACGTTTAAAACAGCTGAAACATACAGTTATAATCACACGTGTATAGCCACTGCAACATATGCAACACCAAATATACTTTTGCAACATTCAGATGAAACATATGCAACATACATTTGAAACGCATGAAACATACGATTGCAACACGTGCTCATCGACTTGCTGCCATACAATGAAGGTTGACACGGGCGCGAGAGGGGGGGCAGCACGAGGCGCGGACAGCGTGATCGAGGCACAGGCGGGTGTGCGCTGCACGAGGCGCGAGGCGCGGGACGCACGCGGTGCGAGATAGGTCCGGTGCAACCATGTGAGGCACGAGGTGTAGGGACGCACGGCGCGAGGCAGGAGGTGCAGGGGCGCGCGGCGCGAGGTGGGTCCAATGCGACTGTGCAAGGCCCGAGGTGCAGGGGCACACGGCGTGAAGCAAGAGGCGCAGGAAAGCGCGGCGGGAGACGAGTCCGTCCTGTTCGAACAAAGGGAGGGAGCATTACCGTACTACCAACGAACCAAAAGACCTTCACTCCGAGTTTCAAAAAAAAGACCTTCACTCTTGTTCTAGTCTCTGGGACGCTTTACGCCTTCACCTCGTCAGTAAAGGATGGTCGTAGCAGATTGCGACGGCAGCTACGAGGGATTAACGTCACTAACAACACTTTTAGTTCAAGGACAGATTGGATCAAAGCCCACGACACGTGTAATACAGCTACAGCACGATCTTGATGAATACTCCCTCCGTTCCAAATTATAAGTCGTTTTGGTTTTTTATTATATTTATTTTGCTATGCTTCTAGATAAATAATATGTCTAGATACATAGCAAAATAAAAAAACTAAAAAAATCAAAACGACTTATACATTGAAATGGATGAAGTACCTTATCCTATACTCTTATAAAGAAGCCCACTAGAGATTTCTCTCAACATGCAAGTTATCCACATCAACAATCCACTCGAACTTGTAATTATAAAGCTAAACCCCACCAGAGATTTCTCTCAACATGCAAGCTATTCACATCAACAATCTACTAGAACCTGCAATTATAGCTAACTAGCACATATAATTATGTTAGTTATCTCTTTATCCACTAACATACATTTAGCTGTCCACATTGATATATCAAACTATTCACCAAAATTAATTTAAGATAATTTTATTCATATAACTTTAAATATAAATAATCTAATTTCTTTTTAAATTATCTGAAATCCTCGCAACAACGCGCGGGCTATTCACTTTGTATACCTACAAGGAAAAAGTCTTCGGACCATCATGCATACTCCACTTGCGTACAAGTGGAGCAGAGAGCGGCACGCCCTCACCTCTGCTCCATTCAGATCATCTGAAACGTCCACTGGTCTAAGCTATTCAGCTTGAACCTTGAACCGAGAACATGTGCAGATCTATACATAACCGAGACACCCTTTCCGTTTTCTATACTCGCTAAAAAAGAGAGAAATTAAACATCTTTTCTCAAGTAATATTTGGCTAATAAGAGAAACTTCTACAGATTTGCTTTCGATACCTGGAAACCATCACGTTAAATCAGAGAGAGAGAGAGAGAAAAAAAAAACAAAATCTGTCACTATAAAAAAAACTTAGCACAAAACATGATATACCAATTACAGAATTGCCCACCATTGTCCATTGCCACAATAAGAAGATTAATAAAATACCCATGTGTCTAATTACATATATACCCTTTGGTGCCGCTTAAGAAAATTAAGGGGGTGATTGGTTGCACGCAAGAGGACATCCTAAGCCCCTTCCCAGCACGCTCGGTGCACTTGGCCGTGTTTGGGTGCCTGCCTCGTATCCTTTCTCTGCTCCGTCTCATTCATCTCCACCCCTCCATTCCGCTGTTGGTATTTGTTAACGCACACAGAAAAATTCGCAAGCGCACGAATACTGATGTAGCTTTCATACGGGAATATTCTAGAGTATCGATTTCCACGAGAAACGTGAAGTGCACTAGAGAGAATCAAGAACGTCTAAAAAAGAAAAGGTAAATATATTTTTGTGGGTAGAGATGAACTATCTAAAGTTTTCTAGGTTGATTCTATCTAACTAAGATCAGGCTCACTATATTTCACTTACTTTGGAGCAGCAGTACCTTTTCGATTCTCGAAAAAGACTAGGAAAAGGGTGATCGGGGGAAGGCTGCCAAAAAGCTCTACGAAACGCCAACCCTAACGTGGTGGATTATAATAATCTACAGAGTTGTCACCTCTGTAGCTACACAACTAACCGGAGGATTATGCGCAAACTCAGGTAAACACTAGCCTAGACACCGCGTCTACACTAATGATTACTACTCTAATCCAGATCTTAAGACTAGAGCACTCAATACGAGTGGAGATTCCATAAGCAAAATAAAGTAAGAACTGAACTTAATCAAATAAAGAACTTAGAAATAATAAATGAAGAACCTGGAGATTACTCAAAGATGAGACGAATCCATAGTTGTACGAAGTCGAAGAAGATCTGACAGATCCGGCTCCTCCAAAGCTCTCTTCTCTCTCTCTCCCTATTTTCTAGATTGCAACTAGATGATATTCATCTAGAGGGATACTACTACAATGTGGAGGATAATTTGAAACCCTAGAATTGTAGCACATGTAGAGATATGACCCCTGGGGCTGAGGGGGGTGTCCTTATATAGCCCTGGGTAGAGTAGAGAGCAAGCAATTACCACGTCATCGATCTGCGTCAAATTTATTCATCATCATTGGATCAAACCGATTTAAATGAGCGGTAGAGATCATCGTGCGAAGACGGCTGACAAGACGACTGACAAGCGGGCCCGGGCCAGGTTGGCCAACCTAGGCCCAGGGCAACCGCCCGCCCTCTATGGTAGGTGGGCCCCTCCTTTCGCGGGTCGCCTTCTCGTGTCTTCTAGAGTCTTCTTAAGTTGGTGCCGCGAAAAATTATGAATTTTTAACCCAACATGTGGGTCCATCCTTGCTCTTTGCCTGATAACCCCCTATGAAATACAGATTCACCAAAACCAGTGTAATTCTATCAGTGTAAACCCTATTCCTATGTTTGGTGTTGATTTATGTTCATTTCTATGTTTAGTTGTCGGTTTATTTTAGTAGTTATCGACCGTCAACACCCGCATAGCTCTGTCTTCTCGATTCCCACTTTCCTCGCGATGCAGGACGGCGCGATGCGCCCATGGTATAGAGGCTCATGTGCCATACACTCAAAACTTCCATCCATGCATGCAACCAAACAAGATCTCATCTCGTACTGGACCAACAACAAAGACAATCAAACACAACTGGGTGCACGGTTTGAGCATGCATCTCACCATCCTGGATCGGCTCTCCATCCCGGCTCTCCATCACCAAAGCAACCAATCACCCCTAAGGGTTTGTTTGGACTTTGGATGTAGATATTGAGGCACTGGAATTGTATTGAGTACCAATACCAAATCAGACCGAAGTTGGAAATGGACTAAATACCAAATCTACTGTTTGGATGTACAAGAATTCGCAATCTGGAATCGAGTGACACGTAAAACACCAATTCTTGTTCGGATGTGCACATCTGGAATTCACTCATCTTCTTCCCCCATCCCACTCACAATTGACCTGAGCGCATAGGCGACTGCGGCGTGCTCGGACATAGAGCTGGGGACCAGCCCCTGTTGCGACTGACTCGGTCGGACGGAGAGGCAAAGGCGGTCACGGCTGCCACCTCTGCTGCGATGGGGTCAGGCGCGGAGGTGGTGGCGGAAGCGGCCCCAGCCCTGGCCTCGACTGTGACTGGCTCGGACTCGGACGGATAGGCGAAGGCGGTCACGACGTGCTCAGACGTGGAGCAGGCGACCGGCCCCGGCTACCACTGATTCGGTCTCGAATGGAGAGGCGAAGGCGGCCGCGGCTGCGCCCTCTGCTGCGACGATCTCAGGCGTGGAGGTGGTGGCGAAAGCGACCCCAGACCCGCCTATGACTGGCTCGGGCTCGGATGGGAGGCGAAGGCGGCCGCGGCCGCGGCCTCTGCTGCGACGAGCTCGGGCGCGGAGGTGGTGGCGGATGCGGCCCCGGCCTCAGGCGCGGAGGCAGAGGCAGGGAGGAAGAGAAGGGCTGGGGTGCTCGCCGCCGGCCACGGGGGAGAAGAGATGGGGTGCTCGTCGCCAGCCGCAGGGAGGAAGAGAAGGAGACCTCGCCACCGGCTGCGGGGAAGAAGAGCAGGGGTGGTCGCCGTCGTGGGGAGGAAGAGAAGGGTCTGTTCTCACGATTGTCTCCAATATGGAGGGGTGGAGTTGTAGCCGAATACCATGGAAATGAGCTTCAGTTCCATCTTTCAATGCCAAAGACATCCAAACAATGGGATTGGAAAAACTCGGTCCCAATTCCAATGTCAAGATCTGAATATCTGCATGGTGTAAGAGAAATACTCATTTGCATGCTTCAGACACGTAGAATAAATAAATACCCGCATACTATGATAGGTGTAATTCACATAATCAAAGAACATGGCTTGTAACATTTATATCTCAAGAATATAGCGTTAGTTAGGGTGTCTTTGGTAGGAATTCTGGGTGCTCCGGATCCTCTAACATAAGCACTGTGTAGGTACTATTGCTAGGATCTGTTTTCCTCCCTCCTCTTCTCCTCTCTCACTGACACAGATGGAGCTGCTGGAGCCAAAAAAAAATTAGCTTCTACTAACCTACTTGGCCTGTGAGAGGGGGAGGGAAGAGAGAGAGTTTTGGCTCTGCAGTGTGGTACAATATTCTTGCAGGGCCTCCTGGAGCAGGATGTACCAACTAAATAAATGCATATAAACTTTTGAGAATTCCAGACTGTCTATTTTTAACATGATGGGCCTCATGTTGTCACATGGTTGGCCCGTCTGAAAATTAACATGATGGGCCTCTTATTCACACTTTCACGTCCCTTTTTCCAAAGTCCAGACCCAACTACCACACTTCTCTCTTCCTATAAGGCATCGACCAGTGCAAACCCTAGCCGACCTCTTCTCCTCGCGCCGCCGCTGCCGCCGCCGCCGCCGCCGTCATGTCGAAGCGCGGTACGTACGCCCCGGTCGTCCATTCTCTCCCGAAGATCCGACTCGTTCGTCTTTTTCCCCTCTCGCTTACTTGCTAACTCAGCTGGCTTCTGTGTCGAAATGGATGAACTGCCGCAGGGAGGGGAGGGACGGCGGGGAACAAGTTCCGCATGTCGCTGGGTCTCCCCGTGGCAGCGACCGTGAACTGCGCGGACAACACGGGCGCCAAGAACCTCTACATCATCTCCGTCAAGGGCATCAAGGGTAGGCTCAACCGCCTGCCGTCCGCCTGCGTCGGCGACATGGTCATGGCCACCGTAAAGAAGGGTAAGCCCGACCTCAGGAAGAAGGTCATGCCCGCCGTCATCGTCCGCCAGCGCAAGCCGTGGCGCCGCAAGGACGGGGTCTACATGTACTTCGAAGGTAACTCTCACCGCTTTTCCTAGTCCTACAACGCTCGAGCTCGACGTGCCCAACCCGATCCGTTCTGATGTATTGCTTGATGCTTCGCGTCTGGTGTGTTGTGTTGCTGTTGCTTGTAGCGTATTGCGTTGGTTGACACTGACCATGTATTTGGATCTCAGCCTTAATCCTATATAGAACGTATATTTATGCAAATATCATCTTCTATCCCAGTTTTCCATCAGTAACAGTAGTGAAATTCAGTTGGTTGGTGGATTCGCCCATGATTCAGCAATACTAGTCTTTCAAGCTAGCCTGATAAGGATTTTAACTCTTAAAGTATAGGTGATTCCAAACTTAAAAAGGGGAACATGTTTTTTTTCTTTTACTAGCTGTTCACATTTGTCTTGCCAATCTGAATAATTCAGTTCATTTTTTTCCCAAACATCATGTCTACAAAATAGTTTCCTATAACCAAATGTGTTTCCTTATTTCAGTTATAGGAAACTAATTCATTGAGTTTCCTTATTTCAATTATCATACCTTACATATCTGTTTACTCCTTCTTATTCCATTCATTTTCTTCTTTCTTCTAGTAGGCATCTAATTCTTGATCTCTTTGTTTTCATGTCATTGAGTTGCAGGCCTTCATTGCTTGTTTTTTAAAAAAATTTTAGTTTATAGTATATGTTTTAAAACACAATCACTGACGGAAGGACTGTTTGGTTCTTTTGCTTTATATGGAGCAAACTTGCCATGTTTGTATATTCCTAAGCAAACGTCATAAAAGAAGCTTCTTTGGTGTTGAGGATTTCTTCACAAGGATTTCTCCATCTGGAAGCGGTCTCATATTCCATCGCCCTAGGTAGCGGCGTTGCTGCCATGAAACTTTGGGACTGGCCATGAGACATATATTTCTTATATATTCAATTAGATGATGCTTCATTCATTGGATAACAATTCCCTCCAGTCACATAAACTAATGTTACGACTTGGTTTGTCTATGTTTATAAGTATGCTATCTACAATACTTTCCTCCATCCAATTGTGTTCTTTCTTTTTTGGCTTGTTGTAATGTATGCATCATTTTTCTGTTGGCGAGAAGCAAGCATTTAATTGCTTGTTTTCTTCATTTGGTTGTTGGTTTCTGTAGTATATAATATTTCTAAGAGGTACCCAGTGATGGAAGGACCACAAGGTTCTTTGGCTTTTTATGGGGCAAACTTGCGATGTTTGCATGTCCCTAAGCAAACATCATAAAAGAAGCTTCTTTGTTGTTGAGGCTTTCTCCTTTGGAATAATTTCTCCATCTGGAAGCAGTCTCATATTCCATTGCCCTAGGTAGCGGCATTGCTGCCATGAAACCTTGGGACTGGCCATGAGACACATATTTCCTATATTTCATTGTATATGATGCCTACAGTGTATAATCACATTCTTAGTTTCGTACCTAAAGCCATCAGCGCGGCATTGCATTGTTTCTGCATTTGGACATTTTAATTATCTTCCTTTTCATATTCAGCCTACCAGATCATGTATGTCTGAGATGTTGTCAATGTGAATTGCTCTATATAGATGTCTACAAGACTTCATCTTTGTTATACCCTTTTCTATAGTTTTAATTATAGATGTTTCATGATGGCCTTAATATAATGTGATAACCATCTTTTCTCACTTCCAAGAACAAAGTTGTCACATGTTGCTATTCAAATCTGCTGTGTAGCCTCACCAATATGTTTGTACTCGCTTGCTTTTCCATTCAATTTCTTCTGTTAACTCATAGTAGGCACCTAATTTTGAACTCTTTGTTTTTCTTTCGGCTAGTAGGCCCTTTCATTGCTTGTTCTTTTCATATTTTTCTGCTTACTTTTTGTACTACGTATTCTAGGACAGTCAATAATATTTTTTCTCCATCCAAAAGTAGTCTAATATTCCATTGCCCTAGATAGCGATGACTTTGGGTCTAGCCATGAGGCAGTTTTCTTATGCTTTATCATGTCTAACTAATTATTTACTAGTTTATTGCAAAATGTCATTTGTGGGTTGTCACTGTTACTTCATGTAGTATGTTTTAATTAGCTTCGCATAACCTGCAGTTTATCTGATCATGCAGGACTTTTGTGTAAATGTGAATTATATGTGCTCTTTATATGTCTAGTTTGTTGTATCATTTTCTATTGTGTATGTCTATTTCTTGATTACCTTAATGTAATATATCAAACCGAACAATTTCATATCTCCTATAGTTGCTGGAAGTGTGTTCTTTATTGGATGTGGATTCTAGTGGTGCTGTTAGTGTAATCACTTTAATTTTTATTTAGCTGCTATCTCATATGGTGGTACTGCATTTGCAGATAATGCTGGAGTCATCGTGAACCCCAAGGGCGAGATGAAAGGTAAGAGCGTGGCATACTTCTCATTCAATCTCACAGTCCTGTTCTCCTGGAGGTGCAGTGCAGGGCAGCATTGCTGAACACGTTGTTGCTCCTTTTGCAGGATCTGCTATCACTGGACCTATTGGCAAGGAGTGTGCTGACCTTTGGCCTAGGATTGCTAGTGCAGCAAACGCCATTGTCTGATATCATGGTTGGGGGATGTTTCAGATAGTTTCCTTGTGCTACTTATTAGGTCCATTTTAACCTGTTTTGTACTCCGTACCTCAACATCTGTGATAATGTGCCTGAGTGAACATATGTGGAAATGTACTTGAGTAATGTACTTAAGGGAAAAGGTGCACAATTAAGCGGCAGAACTTTTCACTTATCTAGTCAGTTCAGTTATGCGCTGGCGGTACATTTTGTTTTCTGTGACTCCGATTTGTGCTTTTGTATGGCCATTTCAGTATTCGCCCTGCTGCTCTATCCCATAATTTCCTATGAATAATGAATTTGTTATTAATCAGTGCACCTCAACAGTTTGGTAAATATTATACTCCTAAATCCCAATCCATTTTTTTTTGGCTAGATGGAAAAATACGTTCCGGCTGGTGTGTTGGCGCCCACGTACAACGCGAGAATGTGGAAGGCGCTTTAGCGATGGGATTTCTGGACGTTTAATGAACTCATACTTTCCTCTGAAGCGTTTGTGGCATTGCACAAACCCACATATTGGCGCCCCTAGCGATGTTTTCTTTCCTCGGCGCTCACTTATGTGTTTGGCAGCCCTAGCGGATGCTAGTCACAGGTTCAGTGAACAGTGTTTTCAGTGTTTTCTCTCACAGCAAATCAGCGAACAATATTTTTCTTTCACAACAAATCAGCTTCAGCTGGTTTATCAGCCGCAGAAATCATTAGCCGAACAGCTCGTAAGAAGATTTTGTTTTGAAGGTTTCTGTGTGTGAGCTAGGGTACCGAGATGAGCGACCATGACAGCGAATTATTTCATTGATGGTCAGAGGCTCGGTATCTATGGAAGACGATGATGTGTATGATTTATAGGAACAATAAAAAGAAACTATTGGTGTAGTGTATTTCTGGTATAACCAACAATTTTTTTAGAAATGTTTCAAAACCAAATTTTTTGGACTCAAATTTTAGATATTATTGGAGACGCTCTTATTTTGAATGGGAAATGTGAGAACGATGGAGCTGAAAATGAAAATGCATCATGTATGATCCCAGAAGGTATGTTTCTATTAAGATAAGAGGCAAGTACAAATCTCTATATTCAAGCGTTATTTTCTTCAAAACTCTCAACTATACCCGAGGTTCTATCGTAAGTTGGTGAAATCAGATTCGCATACAATAACAAGACTACTTACACTCAAGCTGGGCAATTTATAACCTATACAGGATCAGTTATTCCGTGGGACCAAATAACCAAAAGTAAGGCTCCCTTTGAAATCTGCACAAAATTAGAAAACCGAAACCGGAAAGTTTAGCCATCGTCGTCTGGATGCGTTTGCGTTACATCCAGGATTCAACAGTGTGATTGTACATGTAGGAGTTCATCCCGTTGATGTGCGCCTGCAGGGCGTCGGGATCCAGTATGTCTTCTGCCTTCATGCCGGCCTGAATTTTTTTTTAAAAAAAACGCAATGTTCTGTGAATTTATCTATCAATTGACGCATTTAAAGACATATATTTTTTACTTTTACATGTAGCTTTCACTTCAAACACGCAGTTTTGTAAAATTTGCTCGAAAATTTGTGTTTCATCACGTTGGAGCACTTACCATGTGGTTGTATTCCTCGTGGTTCTGCATCACCCTCGACGGCTCGCCGTAGTCGTCGTTCTTGGCGAATCTGCCGCGGACGCGGGGCCTGCTGTCCGCCAGGGTCTTTCTGCAAGCGTACTGCAATTGTTGGGGGTTGCAATGGCGTCAGCAGCATGCATGGCCGCGGTTGAATTTTGAAACGCTCAAAGCGGTGCATCGTGCGTGCATGGCGTCGCGTCACCTTGATCTTCTTGCTGAAGTTGCGCTCGTTCCGCTTCTTAATGTACCTGTGGATCTTCTCCCTTCTCTCCTCCACGGTGATGCGGGCGCTCTTGAAGTTGGCGTCCACCAGGCTCGACGCCTCCGTCGCCGCCGCCGGCAGCCGCCCCGGGCTCATGCTGCCGCCGCCCATCTGGCGCGCACCACCAACAAACGTGTCACGCAATGCATGGATGCGCTACGCGATGCGTGCACTCTGGGTTGGGTTCATGCCATGCCGTGTGATCTGCTGGTGCTCAACTCTACCTGCATTTCCCCGGCGGCGTTGCCGCCGAAAGCCATCTGCTGCGCCGCGGCGGCGGAGTCCGCGTCGGGGCTGTGCGTGGCGGCCAGCGCGGCGCTGGCGCTCTCCATCATCCGCTGGTACTCGCCGATCTCCTCCATCCCCATCATGGACATCATCATGCCGCTGCAACCGGTCCCGAAGAAGCCGCCGCCTGCTTGCGCCGCCGCCGTGTCCTTGCCGAAGTAGTAGCCCTGCGCGGCGGTTTCCATCATGCCGGCGGGGGGCAACGCGCCGGGCTGCGGCTGCTGCTGCTGGCACAGGGCCTCGTCCAGGCCCACGTACCCTCCTCCGGCCGCCATTGCCGCCGCGAAGCACTCGTCGGTGTACCCTGAGGACGCTACGTGCAGCAGCTCCGACGCCGTGCTGCTCATCTGCGTCTGCAGACCCGGGTGTTCCGCCGCGGCGGCCACAGGAAGCACCACCGGTACCTGCGCGAACTGCTGCTCGGGCTGCGGCTCATCTCCGGCCGCCGCCGCCGCGAACTGGTAGTCGATGGGGAGGAGGAGTTCAGTGTCTGGAACTGGTGGGTCTTCTTCTTCGAGGAGAGCCGAGAGGGTGGAGTCCAGGGACGGCAACGGGGAGAAGGCCGAGGCAGCTGCCGTGGCCGCGGCCGCGCCCAACGAGACGTTGTCGCCGTGGCCGCAGGGCGCGGGAGGCGTCGTTACGGTCGAGGACGAGGCATCCTCTGATGACGCCGTGAACATGTCCGAGGCCGTGTTCACGGCCGCGAAGAGGTCGCCGCCGCTGCCATCGTCGCAGAAGTCTAGGATGTGCGCCGCTATGGGGCTCGAGATGTCATCCTGCTAAAATTCAGAGGCAAACCAGCTTGTCAGCAACATCCGTTTCAGAAGAAGCTTATATTTGATCAATAAGAATAATAACTGTATATTGCAAACCTGCAGGGTGAAAATTTGAATCATCATATATAGTTCTAAAAACTGCCTAACTGAGAACTCTTTTTTTTAGAACTCACACAAGATTTGCGCCGATCTTAAAATGAAAACTGCTACCTGGTGATAACCATTGTATGAAAATATCTCAGTGATTCTTTTATAGTCTTTCTTTTTAGGGAATCAAATGCCGTACAGTTGTATTTGCAACAGTAATGGTATATTTGCCATCTCTCTAAGCATGGCAAAACAGTACACGGTATGTATGTTGGCGAATGTCACTATTGGGATTAGAGAATTTAGGGAGAAAACAGCTCCAATAATCAAAATTCCCAGCGAAATGGATATAAAGTCCATCGAGACCAACAAGCGAAAACAATCAAGTCGAGGAATATATTCTCTTGGTACCGCAGGGGTCCAAAAGCTGAAAGATGTCTTCTTGATCTTGTGTCTTTTTTTGCTTTTCTAGGATAGGCACCAAACAATTATTGCAGCACATACACATTGGTCTAGCAAGATCAAAGCATGCATGCAGTCCAATAAAGGAATCCTGATCAAGAAAAAAGCATGGGGCAACAAGTGGGGAAAACGGCATGCAACAATCAAGAAACTGTTGAACAAAGGTCCTCCGCAAAGGCTTGGAACTCTCAAACAATTCCAGGGAACACATTAGCCTAATATATGTTAGTGCAGGAGATTTACAGTGAAGGGATGGTCGTCGAGCATGGCGGATCACGAACTCCGGTGCGGGTAACAAGGAGAATTCCGCTTGTCCCTTCCGCTGTTGTTGAAGGAGGGTATGATCAAATAGGAGGGGGTTGAAGACAGGATACAGAAAACTCGTAGATCATGCAAATGGCAATAGCTTCTATTTATAATGCTGAAAGACGAAGCAACAGAAAGTTTATAGGCTATATATAGCCCATAAGAGCCGGCAAGAACTTTGGATTCAACAAGCAAACAACACTAGTTGCTTAATTAGGAGAGGGGTTTACAGAACATGTCATATTATTGTTAAATCTTAATTCGTGTGATGTTTTAGCTAAAACATAGATCGGCAAAATAGCTATTTTTGTGCATGCTATGTGTTGTAATTTAGCTCATGAGCAACTACTTAACCGCCTCTCCGTGTCTCTCCAAGATTAGTTACCCCTTACTCCTAGCTCGCTTTTGACCGAGACGTCATTTTAAGTACCTTTTCCCGTTCACTACCGGAAAACAGATCTTTGCCGAGTGTTTTTTATTTTGCCGAGTGTAATTTTTCGGGCACTCGACAAAGACCCTCTTTGCCGAGTGCCAAAACAAAAACACTCGGCGAAAAAAACACTCGGCAAAGAGGGCCTTTGCCGAGTGTTTTTTTTTTACACTCGGCAAAGAGGGTCTTTGCCGAGTGTTTTTTTTTTTGACACTCGGCAAAGAGGGTCTTTGCCGAGTGTTTTTTTATTACACTCGGCAAAGAAGATCTTAAAAGCATATTTTGAGTCTCCAAATGACTTCAAATTAAAAAGTTTTCAACTACAAAGTTGTATAACTTCTCAAGATCTACAACTTTTGTATTGATAATTTCTTTATTTGAAAAAGTGATATTAACGTTCTTTATAAAATCTACATCTCTTGTATATAGTCTCCGGAAAACTAGAAGACAGATCTCTAAGTTTTGTAAAAAATGTTAGTATCACTTTGTTGAATGAAGAAATGACAAAAATAAAAGTTGTAGATCTTGAAAAGTTATACAACTTTATAGTTGATCACTTTTTAATCTGAATTAATTTTGCTAGTGAAAAGTACGTCTGAATTTCAAAAAAATTAAAATTTGAATTTTTCAAATGACCTCGGATGGAGAAACGGCTAAAACGAAAGTTGTAGATCTCGAAAAGTTATTAAACTATGTAGTAGAAAACTTTTTGATTTAAAATCATCTTGTCAACGAAAAGTACGTTTGAATTTCTCAAATTTAAAATTCAAATTTTTGTAAACGATCTCGGATGGAGAAACAATCAAAATGAAAGTTGTAGATCTCAAAAAGTTATGAAACTATGTAGTAGAAAACTTTTTGATTTAAAATCATCTTGTAAACGAAAAGTACGTTTGAATTTCTTAAATTTAAAATTCAAATTTTTGTAAACAACCTCGGATGGAGAAACAATCTAAATGAAAGTTGTACATCTCGAAAAGTTATGAAACTTTGTAGTAGACAACTTTTTGATTTGAATTCGTTTAGAGCCTCAAATAAGCAATTTACACTCGATTTAGTATAATATGTATAGAACGAGAATGAGATACAGACACAAGTGACAGTGTGGTGTAGCGGTAGAGAGGGTTATGCATGAGGGAGAGGTCACGGGTTCGAATCCCGTCGGCCGTGTTAGCCGTGCCTTGCCGAAAAAATACCGCGAAAAATGCGAGTTTGAAGAGACCGGTGGGCGCTAGCCGGTGGTGCCCTCCTCCGATTAAAAAAAATTTCCTATTTTTTTTTATTTTTTTTGATTCGCGACTTTGCCGAGTGCTCAGTCTTTGCCGAGTGTTTTTTCAGCACTCGGCAAAGTCTTTGCCGAGTGCCCGATAAAAAACACTCGGCAAAGAGCCCCGACGTAAATTTTGCCGTGTGTTCTTTGCCGAGTGTGGCACTCGGCAAAACCTTTGCCGAGTGCAAAAAGGTCTTTGCCGAGTGCCACAGGCACTCGGCAAAGCACTGAATTCCAGTAGTGTTTGCGAGTAATAAAAAGGGGAGGATTTTGTATTGCCTGTGATCATTGAAAAAAATGTACTTAGTTTAGTTGTACATAGCCTCTGGACTATGATTGCCACAAATTCAAAGAAATTTCATGAACACTGGTATTTAGAGAGCCCACCTTCAAATCATGAAAATTCACATATACATTACTTTGATAAAAGCATGTACGACTCTTTTAAAAAGTAGTCATATAATTTTGCAAAACATTTCTTTGCTCTTACTAAATTGTTACTATCATTTGTATAGTAACCTAGAAACCATATCAATAAAAAACGTGTGCACAAAGACCTAAGTAGCTTGGAATAGGAAAGCGAAAAGACATTCTTGCTTTAGCATGAGCATCAACAACCCCTAGGTTGGTGACATATCAAGCCGACCATCAGTTTTGGCAGATGCTTCTGAAGAACTAGATGCCGGACGTCATAGAAAGTAATAAAGTGATGTGTAGTACGTGATTATGCAGCAAACCGTAGGACAAAGCCATATCTCAGTTTCTTCTTGCACTAATCCAGTTCTTTAATAAGTCTTTTGGGATTGGATGATGCTTCAATCCAAAATGCACAGTGTGAATCAAGCATACATTGGTACAGAGATGATAGAATTATGAAGAAGGGACACACATGAAATTAGAAAAATTGTATGCAATCTTTTAGGATGAGAAACTTTGATGGTGACTCTGTATGGTTAACCCAACAAGGTTGTTATCTTCATAGTACTTACTAGTCTAAAAGAATTAAATTCCTTTTAAACAGAAAGCATGATATGTACCTTGGTCAACTACAAACACTACACAAAGCTACAAACAAACAACTGGTATCCTATCAGTTTTAGTAAGAAAAACAAATTAGACTGATATTTTAGTGGCAATCAAATTGAAGAAGCCAAATGTAATAGAGAAGTTGAAGGAAGTTACACTGCATAATTCAGAGAAAGGTGTCTTGACCCAACCCATCAGGGACATCATCTTCGCTTAACGTTGTATAAAATCAGTGGAATGAGCACTAGTACCTCCTATCAATGATATACTGGACAAGAGAAAAGCAATGAGAAGTTATGGAAACGAGAGTCTTCTAAGGACATAGGAGCACAAAACGAGTATATATATAGCAGTCTAGTTGAAGAATAAACTTTGGTGTGGGGTATATGGTTTGCATGGAGGTACGAAGCCATGTCTTGCTTGCATCTCTAGCCTGGATCCAATGTGAGGTGGCTAGATTTAAGGGTGTGTACGTTCACATCTCTTTGCAGATACATATAATAATTAGTATTATTTTTTTCCTAATGAAAAGACAGTAGTATGAACTGTGACAAAACACCTGATTTTAAAAATTGAAAGAGGACAAAACCACAAAGTTAAGAAGTATGTATAGGAAGAAAAGAAATCATATTTAGAGTTTGACAGTAGTTTTTTTTTTGGCGAACACGTGAGTTTGAAAGTAGTTGTAAAACACACAGGCCGGCTCTTTATATGTAGCTTGTATATGCGCGTCCAAACGAGATTTTTCTTTCCCATAAGAATTTTGATCTTCCCGTTTGGATCACGACGACACACGTCGCCCTTATCTGGCGCCATGTACGAGCGAGTGCTGCTGGCCGGCCGCAGCAACACTTGTGGAAGCCAGGAATGTGCACCGCATCATCAGAGGCGGCGTCTATCTCTGCGCGTTGCAGATACAGAAGCGGCTGCTGGACGTACGGAACACCCGGCGTCGGCACTGTTCGACGCCTCGGCGCTTGTACGTGCACGCAACACACGCTCGACTCGATCGCATTCGCATTCGCATCGCATGAAAAAAAAAGTCCCCGGCCCGCCGGGATTCGTACGTAAAGTAACAGACAGGCCACAGAAAGCGCGGGGCGCCGAGGGAGATGGAGAGTGACTGACAGCCAGGTAGAATAGAAAGAATGACCCGGCGTGTCGCGATCCATGCATCCATATCTTGCGAACAGATAACCCTGGGCGACCCTGCTGCCCTGCCCAGGTGACCGTCGCTGTTCAGCCATCTCCGGAGACCGGAGGCCGCTACCGCACGGCTGGTGTGACACGGGCCAACCAGCGCGCGACAAGGCCCTGCGCCAATGGAACCTGGTCGGCCGGCCTCCGCCGCCGTTGCCGTGGCTGCAGGCCTGCAGCGTGACACGTCGACGTCGTCGTAGCAAAAGCTCGTACGGCGTGCCGGAGCCCGGAGGCGCCGGCGGGATCGATCGATCGTCCGGAAACATGAGAGGGGGACAGAGATCTTCGTAGGCGTCACCGAGAGATACAAAATTAATTCCAGGACATCGGATGCGATGCGATTCCTCATCACCATGGATTGGAGATGGATGTCGGGAGAGATGGCCCTGTTCGCTTGAACTTACCGGCTGTATCTTTTCTATAAAATAATAGTGTTTTTTTCTCGTAACAAATCAGCATCAGCGTTAGCCATTTTTCTAACCAGCTGCTACGTGGATCTCAGTGTTTTGTGCAGACAAATTAGCACCGATCGAGAAGAGAAGGATTGGATCGGAGACGACGAAGCTGGCACGCGTGTACCACGATGTCCACTGTTCATGCATCTTGTCTTGTACGTATCCTTTCAGAGAATGAAGGACGAATCAGGCCGTGTTCAGTTCTAGAATCTGGTGCCCCGATTCGGCTCCGGCTGCTATAGTGTTTCTGCCGGAACACTGCAGCAGCTTTTGTTTTTTAGTATAAAAAATTGTCCAAAAATTGATTAATTAGACTCAAAATGTTCGTCTCGCAAAATACAACAAAAATGTGCAATTAGTTTTTTATTTCATCTACATTTAATACTTCATGTATTTGCCGACATTTTGATGTGATGGGGAATCTCCTTTTTGTATAGTAAAATTTGGGGGTGAAATTGAGAACTAAACATGGTCTCAATGCCTTTCAATCAAAGGATAAACAGTGCATGCTAGCAAATCTTGTTTAAAACAAACAAAAGAAAGAGGTTGGGTCGTTTACTTCCAACGACAGCGGACAACGGAGGACAGCAGCCTGGCGCCTGCACAAGTAGTCAAGTACACGCACCGAACGGAACGGAACGGAACCAATGCCCTGCTAGCTGCCCGTCAGGTCAGTGTCGTCCGTCTCGCCCGCCCTTATCGCTAGCCAAGTACCGATCCTTCCTTGGCCACGCAGCCCCTAGCTCTCATGCGTATAGCTCGCTAGCTAGCTAGCTAGCTCCGCCGCCCGGGGAATCCAGAATCCTGATGTCTCTGCATCCCTAGGCCAAATCCTCATGGCCCAGGACATGTTCTACCTTTCTCTTATACCGCGAGTAACTTGCACGTATAATGCACGCAAGTAGCTTGGAGGCTGTTTAGCTGGCAATTTTTTTGACGAAACGCTACTGTAGCAGTTTCGTTGTTATTTGGTAAATATTGTTCAATCATAGTCTAATTAGGCTTAAAAGATTTGTCTCGTCCATTTCGTCTAAACTGTGTAATTAGTTTTATTTTTTATCTATATTTAATGCTTTATGCATGCGTTCAAAGATTCGACGTGACGGGAAATCTGAAAATTTTAGCAAAATTTTTGGCATCTAAACGGTGCCTTGATCGATCGGCAGCGCCCTGTCGAAATCGAGGTGAGGGCCGGCCGGCCGTCGTACGTGCTACAAAGATCAGAGATGCGTATAGGCTGTGTTCAGTTCCGAAATATTTGGAGGAAATATTTTTATAGCATTTTCGTTGTTATTTGACAAAAATTATCCAACCATGAATTAATTAGGCTCAAAAGATTCATCTCGACCTTTACAGACAAACTGTATAATTAGTTATTTTTTTTACCTACATTTAATGCTCCATACATGGGTCCAAAGATTCGATGTGACGAATAACAGAGGAAATATTTTGGGAAGTGAACGGGGCCATAGCTAAGGTAGCAGTAGCCTGGCCACCCGGCTGGAAGATACCTCTCGATCTCTGCCCGTGCCAGGAGGCGCTAGCTAGCTGCACCGTGCCACCGTACGTGCACGGATCTGGACCGCGGGCTCCGGGTGCCGCCGCTTTGGCGCTACAAGGGACCCGGTGCTCTCGCCTGTCGGTTCACGGGTTTAAGGGTCTGATGGGTCAGAAACCAAAATTTGCTACGTCTAACCTTCGATAAATTATGGTTATCAGAGAAAGTTTGGCGAGTAAAATTGAAACCACACTTGTGGAGTTTGGCAAGAAAATAAGTCTATGACATGTAGGACAGAGTGCTAAGAAAATGTGGCACGCCATAGTTGTGGCAGCAAACCAAACAGCTGCTAGAAAAACTGTGACATGACATGTTTTGGTCACGAACCAAATAGACCCACTGTTGTTGGGGGAAAAAATCCTGTAGATGAGCCCCGTGCAACTCCTTACTGCTCCGACTAGTGCACTGTAAGGCACCCGGCAGCAACCACAGCAAGGGTACCACTTTCGTCTTTCGTCATAGAAAACATATTATCAGCATTTATAATTATTTGGTACGATAAATACTTAAATTTAAGATGCTTTGACATAGCTTAATTTAGACATAGAATTGCATTTTCCGAGACGGATGGAGTGCACACCTCTAGAACAAAAATAATTAAACTAACGCCTGTCTGCATATGTTGGTACTTGGCAAACATATGCAATTGTTATAAGAGTTTTGCTCTAGTAGACCTTTCAAAAAAGATTGCACAAATCTTGAAGCAACCTGATAATTATTTTAATTAATTTCGTCTTGTGTTCACATGCCCATAATCCAAACATAGCCCTAGCCCACACCTAATAGTTTGTATTCAATACAGAGTTTTTTTTTTTCCTTTTTTGAGCCTCGACTCCTTATGTATAGCTGTAGTATCTGAACATACGCACAAACACACACTCACCCCACCACACGCACACAACGCCCACCCAGTGTGCATGTTAGACCTAGCAACTATACACACCACACGTTCTTCTGGAGATCGACGAAGTCCAACTGAGCTTCGTAGGTGACGGGGCATGTCGCAGTACCATTGTGTCTTCACGTGTATGTCTAGGATCTAGGATCTGCAAGATTATTTTTAGGAAATAAATCCTCAGGGTGAAAAATCACTGAGCCGAGCAGGACTCGAACTCAGGACCGGTGGCCTCCGCACCTGGAGAGCTCACCATCCGAGCTGAGGCTCGGTCCCCTACTCGATACCGACTTGCATCGTGCGGACGGACGGTGGCGGCGGCGCCACCGGCGATAGAGGGTCCTGTGCCCTGCCGCCCAGACTCCTCCTCTTCGCCCTACACGACAGTGCCATTGAATCGAAGGCCGCCGCCATAGCTGTCAGCTGCGCCGCACATCACACAGTGGGTTTGTGGGTGCCTCCGTGGGAGGCGAAGCGGCAAGGGGAGACCATCGCAAGTGGACAGAAGCACTACTGTGCTTAAGCTAAACTTGCAGCTCGGATCAAGTGCATGGAGTTCTTTTGCTTTCAAGGGCTGAAAAATTATGGTTTAGGAGATTTGAGTGTGTTATTTTGACATGATGTAATGGCAGCGAATTATCTTATTGAGCTTGCACTGAGTGGTTCTAATTTGGGAATATTGATGTTTGAATAAGCAAACGGGTTTGCTTCAGGTCGTGTAGTGGAATTATTGTAAAGATCGTGTACAACATGAGTTTGTCCATCTTATAATGTCGTTCCTTGCACCATAAAGTACTTTCTCATGACTCATGGTGAGTCATGCACAAATGTTTCTGCTACACGATCGTCTAGGATTCAGAAATACAGGCGTACCGCCGCAGCCATGGATTGAGCCTACTTCAGAAATACAGCACGTGCCGGCCATGGATGAGCTCCGTGCGCCGCTGTATAGAGGCCGGCGCCATCTTGTAACCCTGTATCTGCTCATGGTCACGCCAATGCGTGTGTGTTCGCTTCCGACAAAATCAGATCAGGAAAAGAGAAGAAATCGGCTGAAAGCAGATTAAAGAGATGAGCAATGCACCAGAAAGAGATGGCAACGGCATCAGTCTTCGTTTCGACGGAACTGTTGTCCCGCCGTACCGGGCGCAGCGGGAGGGGACTGGAGATGCGATGGTGGGGCAGCGGGTAGCGGGACGGCGTCCGCATAATGCGGCCGATGAAGGAGAATGAAACGCAATGACCAATATGGGCTTGGATTATGGGTAGGGCCGTCCAAACACTACCCATATCAAAAATTAATTACCAGTTTGCTTTAAGATTCGTGCAATCTTTTTTGGAAGGTCCACCGGAGCAAAACTCTTGTTATAATTTGCACGCAAATAACCAATTTGGTTTCTTGGTACAATGAACACATGAACATATTTCCTACATCGAATTTCGATACGAGAGATGCGTTTTATTTGTGTTGAAGTGTACAAATGCATCAAATACATGAAGACCTTTTGCCAAATGAAAAACCTTTTGCGCGGATCTTGGAAATTTGGAATACAAATGGGAAGGCGTGGTCACAAGTGCGAGGGAACACCATGATCGGTGCATTTAGTTCTACTGTTCATTCTTGTATAATTTGTGATTACAATCAATGAATCAATCAAAATACTATGAAACACATTACTAGGAAAAAAAATTATATGACAACATTTGATTTGACCACTGAAAAAGTTTGAGAAAAGTCAAGAAAGTGTATCATTATAATGTCACCTGCTACTTAAAAGATAAATTTTATGCAATGGTCTTTGAATTTGAATCCAAAATTCCAATTTGTCTTGATTTTCAAACATTAAAGTCAAATATTAGAAAGTTAGATAAGTAATATAGAAATTCAAATAAAACTAAATTTTAAAGTAAAATACAATTGTGTATATTTAAAAAGCACAACTTTTTTGGTAACTAAATTGTGAACTTTAACTATTTAAGAATCCAAAATTTAGAGTTTAGGAGTTCTGACTTCATTAAACAAAAAAGTTGAATATTGGACCAAACTTAACATTTAAAATGCATATGCCATTCTTCATCATAATATAAAAAGAAAACAATAGAGTAACGGTGATTCCGTTACCTTGGTCCGTGATTCTACATGTTGTTTTGGCTTTTCCAGATACATAGTATAACTAGACGCGAGACGCATAGCAAGAAAACTCAAAACGGCCTATAATTTAGAACAAAAGGTGTATATATCGTTAATATCAATGTACTAGCAGCAATCAAATCAAACCCCTGATGTCCGAATGCCCGCACCAGCGCCTGCGGCACGCACAGGCGGAGCCCACCCCCTACCAATGCCCTGCTAGCTGCCCGTCAGGTCAGGCCTTGTTCACTTCCCATCCTAACCCAAAATATTTCCTCTTCCACCCATCACATCAAATCTTTCGACACATGCATGGAGCATTAAATATAGGTAAAAAAGATAACTAATTACATAATTTGTCTGTAAATGTCGGGACGAATCTTTTAAGCCTAGTTAGTCCATGATTGGACAAATTTTGTCAAATAACAACGAAAGATGCTACAGTAACTTTTCAGCTACTTTTCGCGAAGTGAACACACCCTCAGTGTCGTCCGTCTCGCCCGCCCTTATCGCTAGCCAAGTAGCGATCCTTCCTTGGCCACGCAGCATACACGCCCCTAGCTCTCATGCGTATAAGCTCGCTCGCTAGCTAGCTCCGCCCGGGGAATCCAGAATCCTGATGTCTCTGCATCCCTAGGCCAAATCCTCATAGCCCAGGACATCTTCCACCTTTCTCTTCGAGAAAAAATCATCGATGGTCTCTGAACTTGGCAGCGGGTGTCATTTAGGTCCTCGAACTTTAAACAGTGTATTTCTAGGTCTCTGAACTTGCCTTCAGGTGTCATCTAGGTCCCTGAACTTAGCTTTGAGTGTCACTTAGGTCCCCGAACTTTGAACAGTGTATTTCTGGGTCCTTGAACTTGGCTTCGGGTGTCATCTGGGTCCCTGAACTTGGCTTCGGGTGTCATCTAGGTCTCAATGCTGATGTGGCGCGGTCCTACATGTGAGGCCCACATGTCAGTCGGTTATATTTCTATTTCGGGGTACTGTAGCTACAATTTCTAAAATATTCCAAAAATCGTATCTTTTTCATATGATCTCGGATGAAGATGATTTTTATATGAAAAATATAGCTCTTGACGAGATCTACAGGCCTCGTTCAGCTGGCTGATGGCTGGTGGCTGAGGCTGATTTATTGTGAGAGAAAAATACTGCTGGCTGGCTGGTGGCTGGTGCTGAACTGGTGTGAGAGAAAAGCACTGCTGGCTGGCTGGGAGCCAGCCAGCCGAACAAGGCCACAATTTTCTAGTTTTGAGTTTTTTAATTTGAGATCATTAAAATGCTTAAAAAATTAAATAAATTTTCAGCAGTATATTAATCGCGTACAAGCGCTTGTCATCTTGGAAAAATCATATCTTTTTTATATGCTGTCAAATGGAGATGATTTCTATATGAAACTTCTAGCTCTCGATGAGATCTACGACTTTTTAGTTTTGAGTTTTTTTAATTTGAGGTCGTTAAAATGCTCAAAAAATTAAACAAATTTGATGAGGGATTGATGTCTGTCTTTGATTAGCAAAATCAGAACTCTTATAGGAAGTTGACTGAGCACTCTCATCAAAATAGAACCCAGCCTTGTTGACTAGAAGTATGAAGGAAACTAACTAATTTAGTAGTAATTTGTTTTAAATTTGTTTAATTTTTTGAGCATTTTAGCGACCTCAAATTTAAAAACTCAAAACTAAAAAGTCGTAGATCTCATCGAGAGCTAGAACTTTCATATAGAAATCATCTCCATTTGACAACATATAAAAAGATATGATTTTTCCAAGGTGACAAGCGCTGGTACGCGATTAATATACTGCTGAAAATTTATTTAATTTTTTTAAGCATTTTAATGATATCAAATTAAAAAACTTAAAATGTCGGTGTTCGGACCCGAGGGTCCTAAACCAACGAGTAAATGCTGCGTGTCTCTTTCCTGGATGGTGATGCGAGGAGAACACACGGGGGTTTATCCTGGTTCGGGCAAAAGAAGGCCCTACGTCCAGCGGAGGGAAGAAGTTTGTATTTCCTTGCACCGAAGTGCTCATGTAGGGGTTACAAGCATGCGAGAGAGGGTGTCGAGACCAAGTCTCAAAGAGAAGAAAAAAAAGGACAAGGGTGGTTGCTTGAGGTATCGATCTCTTGTTTTTCTTCGTTGTCTGTTGTTGTCCGATCGGGTGCTTCGTTCCTCTCCCTCTCGTAGAACCCTGGCCTGCCCTTTTATAGGGCGAGAGGAGGCCAGGACGACGGGGAGCCTTGAGGTGATGTTTGGTCGATTCCTATTAAGTTGACTATAGCGACATGCCCTGGGAATGGCCGGCCATCCCTGGACACCATGGCGTCGTGGGAGACGAGACGGCGAAATGACCCGGAGCGCTGTGCCATACCGTTCTTCCCTTGCCGTTGAACTATGCCGAGCGTCGAGATTGGGTCGAGGCCGGGTCGAGACCGGATGGATAAGGCCGAATCCCCGAGATTGCGGAGAACGGGCCTTGTCTTATCCTCCCTCGAGGGTGATCGATGGTAAACAGTGCGCGGTAAGGTGGGTATAGTGACGGGTTTCACCTCCCATCATGGGATGGGTGGTAAAACAGTGAGACCTGACACGGGCATTGTTCCCACGTCGATCCTGGTCACAGCTATGCCGGTAGGTGATAGTAGGTAACCGCATTAAATACTATGGTTTTTGTCCTGGGGTAGGTAAAGAGAAGGAGTCGAGGCGCTCGACCCGGGCTCACGCGAGTCGGAGTTTTTCCCAGTGGCCGGACGAGCTTCGCGCGGGTCAGAGCGCCGTCGAGGTAGCTTGCTGTACGGGATGGGGCGCGGTCGAGGCGCCCCGTCGAGCGGGCCTCGTACGAGTCGGAGCCGGAGCGCGGTCGAGGTGCCCCGTCGAGCGGGCCTCGTACGAGGCGGATAGGATGCGCGGTCGAGGCGGGCTGCCTTTTATTGCGGTTTCAGTCGTTTTAGTTTTTTACTAGCGATGGGTGTGGGTACCCCCATACTTTTGGTACTGACAGTAGCCCCCGAGCCTTTGGGTGAGTGTGTGATCACTCTCCCAGAGGTTTATTCGAACTGGAGTCATAGCGTCGTGATTTTTTTCGGTGGGGGCACGCGAGCGCACCCGCCGTGTGTAGCCCCCGAGGCCTCGGTGGAGTGCTGAGACTCCTCCGAGGTCTTGTTTTTGTTTTATTAGGGGATGATTCGTTGCGGTCGAGCCCCCGAGCCTCGCGCGCACGAGGTCGATCAGAGTCCCGACCGTCTTTTGTGCGACCCTTACGCTCCTTTTCAAAAAAAGGAGGAGGGGTGGAGAACGCCGTACTACCCTCGTTTGGGCGCGAGTTCCGACGATCTCCGGTGAGCTGCTAGCGAGGGAATTCGAGTGACAGCCCGTGCCCCAGTCGTTAGGGGTCGGCTAGTGGCCTAGAGGCGCTCTCAAAGATGCCAAGGAGTGGTCGTGTGGATCTCGATTCCCTGCGACAGGATTCGAGGGCTCGATGCCTCCCCCGGGGGGATTCCTACGACGACCTCCTCCTTCGACCTCGAATACGTCCTGGGGTGCCTCGAGAGCGTGGCTCGAGCCCTTGGCCATGTACGGGCGCACCCTTGGTCGTCCCTAACTCTGTTGCTCGAGGGCAGCTATCGAACCCTGGTCGAGGGCCAGCTTTCGCTCCCTCGAGGCTTATACCGGGCTCGGGGCCCGTTTCCCAGATATCTGGGAATATCCGTCCGCGGATCCCTCCCCCGCCCGTTAGCCGGGCACGTCTTTTGGGGGAGGCGAGATCGGCGCGATAGTGGGCAACATGGCGTACGGTTACGACGTGGGGGACGACCACGTGCCCGACTCCTGCGAGATGTAAGGAAACGGTTAGGTGGGCGCATTTAATGCGGGAAACTGTTCCTACCTTTTCGCGCGGCTATTGGGCTTCCGCCTGGGCATATAAAATCAAGGCCTAGGGGTCTGTGTTCCCCTCCGTTCCCTTGCGCTCCTGCATTCTTCTGCCTCAGACAACCCTTGCCTTATCGCGCTCTGCGCCCGCATCGCTGTCGCCACCGCGTCCTCTTCGTCCACCCCCCCTTTCGACAACACCGATGGCAGGAAAGAGCTAGATCCTCCCTGCCGATGACTGGGCCGCCTCCTCGGTGATGGAGAGGAGGTTGGAAGAATTGGTCGAGGACGGACTACTGCGGTCGAGGACGAGCCGGTCGCAACCGGAGTGGATCGCGCCGCCCCCTGCCCACCGGGAGCCGTCGCCCCCGGAGGGGTACGTGGTGAGCTTCGTCTGCTTCCACGAGCGGGGGTTTGGCGTGCCGACGTCCGTCTTCATGCGCGCGCTCCTCCACTACTACCAGGTGGAGCTTCACCACCTTTCCCCCAATGTCGTCGCGTAGGCCGCCATCTTCGCGGCGGTCTGCGAGGGCTACCTTGGGGTGGAGCCGCAGTGGAACCTGTGGCTTCACCTTTTCAAGGCCGAGCTCTTCGCCAAGAAGGCGGGAGAGAAGGGCGTCTTGTGCGCGGCCCGAGTAGGAAGCTGCGTCCTGCAGGTGAGGTTGAGCCGGGCGGATCTGTACATCCTGGCTCGCCTCATCTCTTCGAACAGTGGGTGGCACGAGGGTTGGTTCTACCTCCACAACGATGAAAATCAGTTGCCGAGGTACACCAGCCGCGTGCTAACCGCTTGAGAGGATCGCTGGACATACGGAGTGCCGGAAGCCGAGAAGCCGCGCCTGGACCCGCTGCTGGCGGCACTGCAGCAGCTTCGCCTTCGGGGCTTGACGGCTGCGGCGGTGGCCACGGCCTTCCATCGCCGTAGGGTGATGCCGCTGTGCCGGCGTCGTCTCCGCCTCGACCAGATGACTCCGGAGGCATCGCTGGAGGGGACCCGGATGTCCCACGAATCCCTTTCCCTCGAGGAGGTCCTCCGGCGAGCGCGTCAGATGGTCGGGAACTTCAAGGTGGAGGAGGCTAACCAGGTCTCCATGAGACCTACCGAAGGGTTCAAGCCAGTGGTACGTATCTTAGGGTTAGTAGGTTTGCCAATTTCATTTATTTTTGGATTTCGCTGATTTGGTCGAGGCCGGCGCGTAGGATTTGTCGGCGCTGCGAGAGACGCGTCCGCCAGTCCTAGAGGACTGGCCCGCCCGGGAGGCTCGACGCCAGCATGCTTCCAAGAAGAAGCAAACCAAGGAGACGGCCAAGAAGCAGGCAATCCGCAAGGCCAAAGAGGCTGTGGCATTGAAGAAGCTCCGGCGCCAGCAGACTATCGATGGGGTCCCCCTGGCGCCATCGCCTTCCGAGACGATCTCGGGGGAGGACGACGACAGTAGCGGTGAGGACGATGACGCCCTGTCGCGGTATGAGACCGCGACCAGGCTGGGGGATCTTCCTGACGTTCGCCCCCTGGTAGAACCCATCAGGGGGGGCGTCCTCATTAGTCGTCGTGGTCGAGGAGTCCGAGGAGGAGGAGAAGACGGAGAAGGAGACGAGCCCCTCGACGGGAGGGGCCGCTTTACCCTGGACCCATCAAGAGGGGTCGACGGGGACGTCCACACCAGCCCAGGCCCCGCAAGCTCGGGCAGGGGCTGGGACGGCAGTACCGGTGTCGTCATCGGCGGCGGCGGTGGCAGGCGTGAGAACCCGAGGCCAGCTGGCCTCGGAGGCACAAAAGGTGCAGGGCGGTGCGTCAGTCAGGGCTCCCAGGAGTGCCCGACCTGCTGGTGAGGCCGCTGCGAGGCCACAATCGGCCGCCTCGGGAGGCTCGGGTCGCACGGGGTCGAGGCCCTTGGTGCCAATTTTCGGGTAAGCGTCTCTGCTCGGTTGTCCTGCCTTTCTCGGGGTCCGTTGGCTGACGTTTCTTCACTTTGTAGGTTAAAGCGGAAGGCGGAGCCAATGGGGATTACCCCCGTGAAGTCGCTGCGGGCCAGCGCCGTTGTCCTTAATCGGACGGCGGAGCAGGATGCGGCCTGGGTCCGGCAGGTCAAGGCCGCGAAGGGGCGCCTGCGACAACGGCAGGAACCAGCGGACGCCACGGTGGTTACTGGCACGGACCCTGCCGTGGAGGGGTCCGAACCGGCGGAGATGGTGGCGCCCGGTGCGGTCGAGGCGGGGCCCAGGTCGTTAGCGACGATCGAGGCTGTCGTCGAGGTCGCGACGGGCGAGGCACCCGTCCGCGGCGCGGAGCGGGCGGGGGCTGACGTGACCATGGAGGAGGTCACGTCGGTGTCGGGGCACGAGGCAGCCCTGGCGGGCGGGTCGCCGTCGCAACAAGACCCGTTGGCCGAGCCAGCGGGTATGGTGGAGGGCGGGGCGGTCGAGCCCCTGACCAGAGCACCGGAAGAAGAGGCGCTGGCTCCGGGGGCGCCTACGGTCGAGGCGCGGGTACCGGAGCCGTCTTCGGTCGAGGCGCCGGCTCCGGAGGCGCCGGCGGTTGAGGGGCCAGTTCCCCTAGGGGGGCAGGCACCCATGGCCGTGGACCTTCCCCCCGACGACACCCCCCTGGACAAAGGGAAACAAGTGATGGGGGTTGAGGGGGGCGAAGCCGCGGATCAGGCCGGTGCCTCGACGACTGTCGAAGAGGCGGAAACTACGGGCAAGGTCGGTCCTTCCGCGGGACCGGGAGACGCCCCGGCTGGGTCGTTGTCATCATGGCCCGACATCGCCGCGCTGGCGATAGCGTGGGCAGAGGCGGAGATACCAAGGTGGGGGGGCCGTCGCTCTAGTTTAGGGACGCCGCGAACCCCGACGCCGAGCCCATCTTCGTCCTGAACGACAAAGATGAAGTGCACCGATGGGAGTACCTCGAGGGCGTCCGCCGGCACCTTGATCGGTTGCTCCGAGTGGCGTCTGGTGCCGTGCGGAGTATGGGGGATGCCACCGAGGTACGATCGATCCGTCGGCTTTTTCCGTGGTTTTCTTGGTGTTTTTTTCCTCGGCTTTTTAACCTTTTCGGTTTTTTTGGATTGCGTTCAGGAGCTGAAGGAACACTCCCGCCGCAAGTCACTCTTCACCCAGGATGAGAGTGGCGTGTGGGCTGCGCTGTCTCAGCAACGGGTCTTGGCCGAGGAGGCCCAGAAATGGCTTTCCGATCGGAACGCTGAAATGGCTGAGCTGCGTGTCGCCTACGCGGTGGTGAAAGAGGAAGCGATGCAGGCGTGGGCGGCCGAGGCCATGATGCGCACTGGCATGGACAAGGTTTGGGAGGAGGCTACCCAGGCCCGCGGGGATCTCGAGCCCCTGTCGAGACGGGTGAAGGAGCTCGAGAAGAATGTCTCCCAGGTTAGCTGTCAGCGCGATACCCTCAATGTCGAGGTCGAGCGGGCCACCGCTCATTCTGATGCTCTGAAGGACGAGGTCACGACGCTGAAGGGAACCGTCCAAGAGAAGGACGCAGCTCTCGAGTCTGCTTAGCAGGAGATCGAGGCGCTAAAGGCGACCATCAGTGACAAGGACAGCGCCCTCCTGGGGCTCGAGCGAACGTGCGGGGGGCTTCGCGACGAGGTCGTGGGCCTGCAGACCCATATCGAGGGTAAGTGTGATTGTTACGGCTACGATGTGGAGGGCCTTGCGTTGGGTATTAATCTGTTCGTCATGTTTCAGAGCTGGAGAGGGAGAACCGAGAGGCCCAATCCTCTGCCAACTCCTTCCAGAGCCTCCTCGAAGCCGAGATCCGGAGGACCCAACTGCTCCAGGGCGCGATCACCACCGTGTGTGACGGCCTAGGGGTCGAGCCCGACGCCGACACCGGGGAAGATGTTCCGGGGAACTCCTTCGTCCGTCGGATGGTGGCGCTGGGCCGCCTTGCCCGGGAGAAGATACAGGACGGCCTCCATCACGGCGTGAAGAGGGCGCTGGCCATTGTCCATTCAGGGTTTGTGTTCGACATGAAGCTCGTCGCTGAGGGCTTTATCATAGACCCGGACCGGACAGACGAGGAGAACGAGGATGCCTGCGTGGAGCTGATTGAAGCCGTCGAAGAGCCTGTAAGCCGTCTGGCCTCGCTTTTTGAAGCCGAGGTGGTTCCGCCTAATGACGATGAGGGTCTGTGAGCCAAATCTGGGCATGAAGGCCCATGTAATAAGTTAGCATTTCAAATTTTGATCGTGGTGGCCTCGAAGGCCTAAAAACTCGAAACATAAACCGGTTCATGGTTGATTTAGTTTTATTCGAGCTTTTCTTCCCTTTATCGCTTGGATCGTGTTCTCGCGTGATTTACTTAGCACAGAGCTGCATCCTTTGGCGTAAGGGAGCGAGTGGAGGTACCGTAGCCTCGGGGGCGTAAGTGATCTCACGGCTCGACCGCCCTCGAGCTTTAGGGTGATGTTGCGGCCTTGTAAATCGTGTGAGAGCCTGATCTTAGCGACAGGGGGTATGTTCTTTTTCAAAGTTAGGAACCATTATTTAGATCTCCTTAGCGTGAAGTCGCACCTCTAAAAGGCGTAAGGGGTGAGTGAAGGTACCGTAGCCTCGGAGGCGTAGGTGATACTCCTGACTCGGGAGCCCTTTCGAACCTTAGGGTGCTCTTGCAGCGAAGTCGATCTAAGAAGCGGTTCTTAAATTTAAAAAAGAGCATAAGTTTTTTCGGGGACTGGGGGGTTCCCCCCTTGTAGCCCCTGAGGGAGAGTCGATTCTGGGAGTGCAGAGTCAATCCTTCCTCACTGTAAAACGAAAGTTTGAACATCGCTGTATTCTTTATTGATGAAAAAGAAAATATAGAGCCTCGAGACTTTTTAAGGAAAAAAATGACGTAGCTGTTCAATGTTCCAAGCGTTGGTAAGGATTTCTCCCTTCTCGTTGGATAGCTTGTAGGTGCCCGGCTTTAGTACTTCTGCGATGATGTACGACCCTTCCCATGGTGGCGTGAGCTTATGCCGTCCCTTGGTGTTCTGGTTCCGCCGTAGCACCAAGTCGCCGGCGTTGAGGTCACGCTTGCGGACGTGGCTGTCGTGGTAGCGTCGGAGATTCTGCTGGTACCTGGCAGAATGCAATAGAGCCACATCTCGGGCTTCCTCGAGCTGGTCGAGGAAGTCCCGTCTTGTGGCGTCGTTATTTCTTTCGTTATAGGCCTTCAACCTTGGGGATCCATATTCTATATCAGTGGGAGCATAGCCTTAGACCCGTAGACTAAGAAGAATGGAGTGAACCCCGTGGCTCGACTCAGCGTTGTTCTTAGGCTCCACAGGACCGAGGGTAGCTCGGCAGCCCATCTTTTGCCATGTTTATTTAGTTTGTCAAAGATTCTGGGTTTCAGGCCTTGTAGGACCATACCATTGGCATGTTCCACCTGACCGTTTGTTTTTGGATGGGCCACGGCTGACCAGAGCACTCGGATGTGGTGGCTGTCGCAGAAATCCAAAAACTTTTTGCTAGTGAACTGGGTGTCATTGTCTGTGATGATACAGTTAGGGACCCCGAAGCGATGAATAATGCCGGTGAAGAAGAGCACAGCTTGCTCGGACCTGATGCTGGTGATAGGGCGGGCCTCGATCCACTTGGAGAATTTGTTGATTGCGACGAGCAAGTGGGTGAAGCCGCCAGCTGCCCTTTTCAATGGTCCGACAAGGTCGAGCCCTCAAACGGCAAACGACCATGTGATGGGGATAGTTTGCAGGGCATGTGCCGGAAGATGGGTTCGTCTCGCATAGTACTGACAACCCTTGCAGGAGCGTACTAGCTTGACAGCGTCGGAGACCGCGGTCGGCCAATAGAATCCTTATCGAAAGGCGTTTCCGACGAGGGTTTGAGGTGCTGCGTGGTGACCGCAAGCCCCCGAGTGGAGATCGCCGAGCAGGTTCCTACCTTGCTCATTTGAGATGCATCATTGGAGGATACCAGTAGGGCTACAGCGGTAGAGCTCTCCGCTGTCGCCCATCATCATAAAGGTTTTGGCCCGGCGCACGATCCGTCGAGCCTCGGTCTTACCCGAGGGGAGGTCCCCTCGGATAAGGTAGTCGAGGTACGGGACGTGCCAGTTAGGCTCGAGGTCAGACGGCGGGGTCGAGTCTTCCACCTGCATGGCTTCTGCCCCGGTCGAGGGGGCTTCTGCCTCAGGTGGAATGTCGAGTGACGTCCCGTCAACCCCTCCGTCTGGCCCGAGGTCAACGGACGGCTGCTGAAGGTCTTTTGCGAAAACGTCTGGTGGAACCGTAGCTCGACTGGACGCCATTTTTGCCAGTTCATCGGTGGCCTCATTGTACCTGCGCGCGATGTGGTTGAGCTCGAGGCCGTGAAACTTGTCCTCGAGGCGCCGTACTTCTTGACAGTAGGCTTCCATCTTGAGGTCACGGCAGCTCGAGCTCTTCCTGACCTGATCGATCACGAGTTGGGAGTCGCCTCGAACGTTAAGGTGTTGGACCCCGAGTTCGACGGTGATTCTTAATCCCATGATGAGCGCCTCGTATTCGGCGACGTTGTTAGACGCAGGAAAATGAAGCCGGATGACGTAGCGCATGTGAACCCTGAGGGGTGAGACAAAGAGCAAGCCCGCGCCTGCTCCCGTTTTCATCAGCGACCCATCGAAGTACATGGTCCACAGCTCCGCCTGAAGCTGTGCAGGGGGGAGTTGGGTGTCGGTCCACTCAACCAGGAAATCTGCTAACACCCGTGACTTGATAGCTTTTTGTGGTGCATAGGACAAGGTCTCACCCATGAGTTCGACTGCCCATTTGGCAACCCTACCCGAGGCTTCCCGGTTCTAGGCTATCTCTCCCAAGGGGAAAGAAGAAACCACAGTAATCGGGTGACCCTCGAAGTAGTGTTGGAGCTTGCGCCGTGTCAGGATGACGGCATATAACAGTTTCTAGATCTGTGGGTATCGACTCTTGGTTTCAGAGAGCACTTCGCTAATGAAATAGACCGGCCTCTGGACGAGCAAGGTATGTGCCTCCTCGGCCCGTTCGACAACCAGGGAAGCACTGACTACTTGTGATATCGCGGCGACATAGAGTAGGAGTGGTTCACCCGGGGTCAGAGGGACGAGGATTGGTGAGTTAGAGAGTGTGGCCTTGAGTTTTGTGAGAGCCTCCTCAGCCTCAAGGGTCCAGGAAAAGTGCTCCAATTTCTTCAAGAGACGGTACAGAGGGAGTGCTTTTTCGCCGAGGCGCGAAATGAAACGGCTGAGTGCCGCCAAGCAACCAGTGACCCTCTGTACGCCCTTCAGATCTTGGATGGGGCCCATCTTGGTTATTGCAGAGATTTTTTCAGGGTTGGCCTCGATGCCACATTTGGATACGATGAACCCTAAAAGCATACCTCGTGGGACGCCAAAGACGCATTTCTCTGGGTTGAGTCTGATGTTTTTTGCCCAAAGGCATTTGAACGCGACGTCGAGGTCGCTGACCAGGTCGTCGGCTTGTTTGGTTTTGACAACGATATCATCGACATAAGCCTCGACGGTCGACCCGATGTGCTTTCCGAAAACATGCTGCATGCATCGCTGGTACGTAGCCCCCGCGTTCCGGAGACCGAAGGGCATCGTAACGTAGCAATACATGCCGAACGGGGTGATGAATGAAGTTGCAAGCTGGTCGGACTCCTTCATTTTGATTTGGTGGTAGCCGGAGTATGCATCTAAGAATGAGAGAGTTTCACATCCCGCAGTGGAATCAACGATTTGGTCAATGCGTGGCAAAGGAAAGGAAACTTTTGAACATGCTTTATTTAAACCGGTGTAGTCTACATACATCCTCCATTTCCCACTCTTTTTCCTAACTAATACGGGATTAGCTAGCCACTCGGGATGATGAACCTCCTTGATGAATCCGGCCTCCAACAGTATGTGTATCTCCTCGCCGATGACCCTGCGCTTCTCCTCATCGAAGCGACGCAGGCGTTGCTTCACCGGTTTGGATCCGGCCTGGATCTCCAAGGCATGCTCAGCGACTTCCCTGAGTATAACTGGCATATCCGAGGGACTCCACGCAAAGATGTCGACGTTTGCGCGGAGAAAGTCGACGAGCACTGCTTCCTATTTAGGATCGAGGGTGGCACTGATGCTCAGTGCCTTTCCCTTGGGATCAGCGGGGTCAAGGGGTACGAGTTTGACATCTTCGGCGGGCTCAAAGCTGTCGGCATGGCGTTTTGGGTCAGGAATCGCATTGGCGAGACCGTCGAGGTCTGCAGCCAAGATCGCCGACTCCAAAACAGCCTCGTCGTGCTCGACGCACTCGACGTCGCACTCGTAGGCATGTTCATACGAGGGCCCTACAGTGATGACACCGTTTGGACCCGGCATTTTGAGCTTGAGGTAGGTGTAGTTCGGGATCGCCAAGAACCTGGCATAGCATGGGCGTCCCAGGATAGCGTGGTACGTTCCACAGAATCCGACCACTTCAAAAGTGAGAGTCTCCTTTCGGAAGTTGGCCGGTGTGCCAAAACAAACGGGCAGATCGACCCGTCCAAGGGGTTCCGCCCGTTTCCCTGGCACGACTCCGTGGAAGCCCCCGACGCTAGGTTGGAGGCGCGCTCTCTCGACCCCCAGAAGGTCGAGGGTCTGGGAGTAGATGATGTTGAGGCTGCTTCCGCCGTCCATGAGCACCTTGGCGAGGCGTGTGTTGGCGATGATGGGGTCAACAACGAGCGGATAGACTCCCGGGTTGGGGACGTGGTCTGGGTGGTCGTCACGGTCGAAAGTGATGGCCACCGCAGACCAATCAAGGAAGCGGGGGACTGCCGTTTGTACGGAGAAAACCTCGCGCCGTTCTCGCTTGCGCTGGTGCACCGAGAGGCAGGTCGAGGGCCCTCCGTAGATCATGAAGCAGTCATGGATCTTGGGGAATTCCCCGTCCTTGTCGTCGCTTTTAGGGTCCTCCTTCTTGTCGTCCTTCTTGACGCCGGCACCCCCAAAGTACCTGCGAAGCATATGACAGTCCTCGAGGTTATGGTTAGTAAGTCCCTTGTGGTAGGGACACAGTTCTTTGAGCATTTTGTCGAAGACGCCCCCGCCAGGGGGGGCCTCGAGGCTTTTTGTGCTCGGTAGCAGCGACGAGCTCGTCGGCCGGGGCCTCGAGCTTGCCCTGCTAGCCTTTCTTCTTCTTGCGGTTGTTTTTCTTGGAGCCTCGGGTGGAGCTCGCGGGATCATCGACCTTCTGCTCCTCCCTCTCCGGGTCGCCACCAAAGATTGCACCAACCGCCTCCTCACCGGCGGCGAAGTTGGTGACAATGTCCATTAACCCGTTGGCAGTGAGCGGAGTGTTACGGCCCAATTCTCGGACCAACTCTTTACAGGTGGTTCCGGAGAGGAAGGCCATAATTACGTCGGAGTCAGTGACGTTGGGGAGTTCGGTACGCTGCCGGAAGAAGCGCCGGATGTAATCCCGGAGGGATTCACCTGGTTTCTGCTTGCAGCTCTGGAGGTCCCATGAGTTGTCGGGGCACATGTAGGTCCCCTTGAAATTTCCCTCAAACACCCTCACGAGATCATCCCAGTCGTGGATCTGTCGAGGTGGGAGATCCTCGAGCTAGGCTCGGGCGGTGTCGGAGAGGAACAGGGGGAGTTGTCGAATGATGACCCGGTCGTCGGTGGCCCCGCCCAGCTAACACGCCAAGCGAAAATCGGCGAGCCAAAGTTCGGGTTTGGTTTCGCCGTTGTACTTGGTGAGAGTCGTGGGGGAGCGAAACCGAGCCGGGAGCACCGTCTCACGGATAGCCTTGCTGAAGACCTGAGGACCCGGAGGCTCGGGTGAAGGGCTTCGATCTTCCGAACTGTCGTAGCGTCCGCCCCTGTGGACGTGGTAGCCTCGAGCCACGCCGTCACCGTGCTTGCATGTGCGGCGCTCGACGATGTTGCCACGGGTGTCTCGAGGCTCGTGGTCATTGGTGGTGAGCTCAGGGGCCAGAGCTACCTGGTTTCGCTAGGCAGGCTCGGGGTGAGCCGAGGCCTCTCTCTCCTGTCGGGAGGGCTCGATGATCCACTCCGAGGCTGCCTCGCGTCGCCTCGAGGCGGAGCTCTCGGCCTGCTGCATGGCGGCGGTCTCGAGGAGTTCTCAGATTTCATCCCGAGCCTGACGGGCGTCGGGGTTTGACGACTCGGGCATGTTGCGGAGAAGCATGGCGGTGGCGACGACGTTCTGGCTGGCTCGAGCGAAAACCGGGGGGTCGACCATCCGGTCCTCGTCGATGCGACGGTTGACGTCGCGAGCTCTTTCGCGAGCTCTCTCGCCAAGTGCTCGAGGGTTTGTTGGAGTAGGCCCAGGTTTTCCCGTTCCTCGTCAAGCATGTCCTGCAACTCACGAATCTGCTCGAGCTGCGCTCCTTGATCCGCAAGGAACTGAGGATCGTCTCGCTCAGCAGGAAGCTCGACATGGGGTGGCGTGTACCTTCCTTCGACTGGCTCTTTGTCCTCTGATTTCGAAGTGCTTTCAACGTCGATGTTGAAGCATTCGCGGGTCGGATCATAGGTGTCGTCAGCCGAGTCGGAGTCAGGAGCGCCAAAGTAGTAGTATGACGGGGGAATGTGTGGCCGTTGCAAATCGTCACTGGGGTTGCGACGTTGAGAAGCAGTCACATGGGGCTCTGTGTCCGGTGTTTCCATAGAGTCCAGATAATCAGAGGCCGGTGTGGATGCAACGAGGTCCAGAGTGGAGCGTAGATGGTGCCCGGGGAGTTCCTCATAAGCACTCATACGAGTGCTCACGAAAGATGCGTACACCCGGGCAGCCGAGTCTAGCCCAAACGGGAATGGTGATGGAGATGTTGCTGTCCGTGCCGAAATGGATGCTCCGGACAGTGGTGTCTCACCGGACGGGGGAGCGGCGGGATTCCCCGTTGGCATGTTACCCTCAGTCAAGCTCGTCCTTCCCAAACCTTCCACAAGGAGGTCTAGGCTGGCGCCTGGCTGGGGGGTGCTGGACCGGGGGACCCTATCGCCCTCCACGAGGTGAAGACAGTGGTTGTGCCGGGCTCGTTGTCGTCGGGCGGCCCGCGCCCGCCTAGAGCGACGGTGCCGGCGGATTGCTCCCCCGGGCTGGGAGAGCTCGTAGTCCTCATCGGATGGGTGCCTGGGGGGAAGTAGGACCATATCGTAGCCATGGCCAAGCGACATGAACTCCAAACTCCCGAACCAGATCACCTTGGCCAACGGAATAGGGCGTTCGGGGTCAGCCATCCAGGAAAAAAGGCGAGAAAGCGACGTTTGGCACGCAGCGAACCCCTACCTGGCGCGCCAACTGTCGGTGTTCGGACCCGAGGGGGTCCTAAACCAACGAGTAAATGCTGCGTGTCTCTTTCCTGGATGGTGATGCAAGGAGAACACACGGGGGTTTATTCTGGTTCGGGCAAAAGAAGGTCCTACGTCCAGCGGGGGGGAAGAAGTTTGTATTTCCTTGCACCGAAGTGCTCGTGTAGGGGTTACAAGCATGCGAGAGAGGGCGTCGAGCCCAAGTCTCAAAGAGAAGAAAAAAAAGGACAAGGGTGGTTGCTTGAGGTATCGATCTCTTGTTTTTCTTCGTTGTCTGTTGTTGTCCGGTCGGGTGCTTCGTTCCTCTCCCTCTCGTAGAACCCTGGTCTGCCCTTTTATAGGGCGAGAGGAGGCCAGGACGACGGGGAGTCTTGAGGTGATGTTTGGTCGATTCCTGTTGAGTTGACTGTAGCGACGTGCCCTGGGAATGGCCGGCCATCCCTAGACACCATGGCGTCGTGGGAGACGAGACGGCGAAATGACCCAGAGCGCCGTGCTATATCGTCCTTCCCTTGCCGTTGAACTGTGCCGAGCGTCGAGGTTGGGTCGAGGCCGGGTCGAGACCGGATGGATAAGGCCGAATCCCCGAGATTGCGGAGAACAGGCCTTGTCTTATCCTCCCTCGAGGGGTGATCGATGGTAAACAGTGCGCGGTAAGGTGGGTATAGTGACGGGTTTCACCTCCCATCATGGGATGGGTGGTAAAACAGTGAGACCTGACACGGGCATTGTTCCCACGTCGATCCTGGTCGCAGCTATGCCGGTAGGTGATAGTAGGTAACCGCATTAAATGCTATGACTTTTGTCCTGGGGTAGATAAAGAGAAGGAGTCGAGGCGCTCGACCCGGGCTCACGCGAGTCGGAGTTTTTCCCAGTGTCCGGACGAGCTTCGCGCGGGTCGGAGCGCCGTCGAGGTAGCTTGCTGTACGGGATGGGGCGCGGTCGAGGCGCCCCGTCGAGCGGGCCTCGTACGAGTCGGAGCCGGAGCGCGGTCGAGGCGCCCCGTCGAGCGGGCCTCGTACGAGGCGGATAGGATGCGCGGTCGAGGCGGGCTGCCTTTTATTGCGGTTTCAGTCGTTTTAGTTTTTTACTAGCGATGGGTATGGGTACCCCCGTACTTTTGGTACCGACACAAAACTAGAAAGTTGTAGATCTCATCGAGAGCTATATTTTTCATATAAAAATCATCTTCATCCGAGATCATATGAAAAAGATACAATTTTGGGAATATTTTAGAAATTATAGCTACACTACCCCGAAATAGAAATATAACCGACTGACATGTGGACCCCACGTGTAGGACTGCGCCACGGCAGCATTAGGACCTAGATGACACCCGAAGACAAGTTCAGGTACCCAGATGACACCCGAAGCCAAGTTCAGGGACCCAGAAATACACTGTTCAAAGTTCGGGGACCTAAGTGACACCCAAAGCCAAGTTCAAGGACCTAGATGACACACGAAGATAAGTTCAAAGACCCAGAAATATACTATTCAAAGTTCAAGACCCAAGTGACATCAGCTGTTCAGGAACCGCCGATGAATTTTTCTATTTCTCTTATACCGCGAGTAACTTGCATCTATAATGCACGCAAGTAGCTTGATCGATCGGCAGCGCCCTGTCGAAATCGAGGTGAGGGCCGGCCGTCATACGTGCTACAAATATCAGAGATGCATATATAGCTAAGGCACTGTTTAGTTACATGAGGTTAAAGTTTAACTCTCATCACATCAATGTTGCCTCAAATACATGGAGTATTAAATGTAGACTAATTGTATGCATGTCGACACAGATTAGGAGTAATTTACGAGACAAATCTATTAAGTCTAATTAGTCTAAAATTGAAAACTTTTTATCAAATAAGACGAAATTGCTACAGTATCTCTTACACTTTAACACCCCACCCAAACACCCCTCAAGTAGCAGTAGCCTGGCCACCCGGCTGAAAGATACAGGTGTGTTCACTTCACGAAAAGTAGATGAAAGTTACTGTAGCATCTTTTATTGTTATTTGGCAAAATTTGTCCAATCATAGACTAACTAGGCTCAAAAGATTCGTCCCGATATTTACAGACAAACTATGTAATTAGTTATCTTTTTTACCTACATTTAATGCTTCATGCATACGTTGAAAGATTTGATGTGATAGGTGAAAAATAAAATATTTTGAGTTGGGATGGAAAAGTGAACAAAGCCACACCTCTCGATCTCTGCCCGTGCCAGGAGGCGCTAGCTAGCTGCACCGTGCCACCGTACGTGCACGGATCTGGACCGCGGGCTCCGGGTGCCGCCGCTTTGGCGCTACACAGGCCTCGGTGCTCTCGCCTGTCAGTTTGGTTAGTCACCAAAACTCGTAAATTGCAGCTGCTAGAGAAAGTTTGGCGAGTAAAATTGAAGCTACATTTATGGTAAAGTTTGGCAAGAAAATAGATCTAGGTCATGTTTAGTTTGTAAATTTTTTCAACCTGATGAATAGTACCACTTTCGTCTTATTTGGCAAATATTGTTCAATCGTGGACCAACTAGGCTCAAAAGATTCATCTCGTGATTTCCCAACTAAACTGTATAATTAGTTATTTTTTTACATATATTTAATACTCCATGCAAGCGGCTAAAAATTGATGTGATGGAGAGAGTAAAAAAATTCTAACTTTTGGGTGCATCTAAACCAGACCCTATAACGTATGTGACAGGGTGCTAAAAAAGTGTGGCACGACATAGTTGTGGCAGCAAACCAAACAGCTACCAGAAAAACTATGGCATACTAACATATGGCACGGCATGTTTTAGTCACGAACCAAACAGGCTCGTCTACCGTTGTTAGGAAAAAAATTGCTGTAGATCAGCCCCGTGCAACACCTTACTGCTCCGACTAGTGCACTGCAAGGCACCCGACAGCAACCACACCAGGGGAACCACTTTCGTCTTTTGTCGCTTAAAACATATTATCAGCATTTATAATTATTTGGTACGATAAATACTCAAACTTAAGATGCTTTAACATAGATTAATTTAGACATAGAATTGCATTTTCTGAGACGGATGGAGTGCACACCTATAGAACAAAATAATTAAACTAATGCCTGTCTGCATATGTTGGTACTTGGCAAACATATACAATTGTTATAATTAGCACGCAAATAACCAATTTGGTTTCTTGGTTCAATGAACGCATGAACATATTTCCTACATCGAATTTTGATACGAGAGATGCGTTTTATTTGTGTCAAAGTGTACAAGTGCATCAAATACATGAATACCTTTTGCCAAAAGAAAAACCTTTTGCACGGATCTTGGAAATTTGGAATACAAATGGGAAGGCGTGGTCACAAGTGCGAGGGAACACCATGATCGGTGCGTTTAGTTCTACTGTTCATTCATGTATAATTTGTGATTACAATCAATGAATCAATCCAAATACTATGAAACACATTACTAGGAAAAAAATGATATGACAACATTTGATTTGATCACTGAAAAAGTTTGAGAAAAGTCTAGAAAGCGTATCATTATAATGTCACCTGCTACTTATAAGATAAATTTTATGCAATGATCTTTGAATTTGAATCCAAAATTCCAATTTGTCTTGATTTTGAAACATTAAAGTCAAATATTAGAAAGTTAAATAAGTAATATAGAAATTAAAATAAAACTAAATTTTAAAGTAAAATACAATTGTGTATATTTTAAAAGCACAACTTTTTTTTGGTAACTAAATTGTGAACTTTAACTATTTAAGAATCCAAAATTTAGAGTTTAGGAGTTCTGACTTCATTAAACAAAAAGTTGAATATTGGACCAAACTTAATATTTAAAATGCATATGTCATTCTTCATCATAATATAAAAAGAAAACAATAGAGTAATGGTGACTCCGTTACCTTGGTCCGTGATTGGCTTGTTTAGTACTCTCTCTGTTCTAATCTACATGTTGTTTTTGACTTTTTCAGATACATAGTATAGCTAGATGCGAGACGCATATCAAGAAAACTCAAACGGCCTATAATTTAGAACAAAAGATGTATACATCGTTAATATCAACGTATTAGTAGCAATCGGATCAAACCCTGGACGTCCGAACGCCCGCGCCAGCGCCTGCTGCAGGCACAGGCGGGGCCCACCCCGCACCATCCCCCCACACTTCCCTGCTTCGCGCACCCCTCCACGCCTGTTGCGTCGCTTCCCTCTATGCACGGCGCCCCAGCAGCTGCGGCAAGTGGCTCACATTGTAACATGCACGACACCTCTAATCTACTTTTGAAACATCCAAATTAAACAATTGCAACGTATGTATGAAACAGCTGAAACATTCGAAACATGCGCCTGAAACACATGAAAAACATCTGCGAACATATGCAACATCTAGATAAAACACTTGCAACATATGTGTGAAACATATGAAACATTCAGATAAACACACTTGCAACATACGTTTGAAAACAGATGAAACATAGGGAACACACACAACATACGTGTATAATCATTGCAACATATGCAACATCCCAATCTATTTTTGCAACATCTGATTGAAATACTTGAAACATACATACGAAACATCTGAAACACTTTAAACATGCGCTTGCAATATGGGGGAGCCCGGGGCCGGGCAATTCCAGTCGTCGATCAGAGCCGGCGCCGCGCGAGCACCACCACCACCATTGTTAGCAGCACCGGGCTTGCCTCGCGCGGGGCGGGCGGCGCGTGCGACGGGTGGGAGTGAGCGGCGCGGGATGGGCGCGTGACAGCAGTGAGGCTGGAGAAAGCTGACGCGTTGGAGGAGGCCAGCGGCGTGGTGGATGTGCCTGCGGCGGTCGCATGCGTGCAACCGTGGAGAAAAAATATTACTATGTTTTTTTAATAAGAAACCATGTCGTACTCAACGTGGATCAAAGGAAGCCTGTTGGCCCATCGTTGGTAAGACTCGGGAACGAGCCGTCCGGACGAAACACGACGAGACCATGTACCAGCATTATCGATTCCGTTTTGGACTCTCGCTCGAGCATCGCTTCACGGCGTGCGTCGAGCGCGTGTGCGGGCGTCGGCTCGCGTGGAGTCAAAGCGTACACAGCAGGCCGGAATCGCGGGGCCGGCACACGCCCACGGGCCACGGACCGCGGTGGATGCGCTCTCGCGCTGTACATCTCCCATCAGGTCGCGCGAGTCGGCGAGCGCTGGGACAGCAGGTTGGCTTCCATGTGCGCCGGAGTGATCCCGTGCCCTGCACCAATGCAGGTGTCGATCGGCGGGACGTGAGGATGTGGTTAAGTACCCGGAATCTCCGGAAAGAATCACAGTTCTAGCAGTGAGAATGTGGTTAGGGAGAAGGGTTTTGCCCTGCCGAAGTCTACAAGGGCAGGCGCGAGTTAGACACACGATATGACTATGGAGTAGACAACGCCAGAATACATAGGGATAGATCATAGATGCTAGGTGGCGTGGCATCTTGGTTCGTATTTGCCGGCCTTTGGTCACCACGCTGTCAACCGTGCTGCTAATGTGCCCGGTGGCCGTGCCAAGTGCCAAAGCACGACGCCGCGCCGGTGCTGCGATTCTGCTGGGAGGGCCTTCGTCTCTTGTCTCTGCGGAACCAGGAACCTCCCACTCTCCCAGAAGTGGTTTCAAAAAAAAAAACCTTGCCAGGAAACCCAAGCGACTACATGGGCCGGAAAATTCTCAACGGGCCAAGGAGGGCTGACCATACAGCTCATCTCCGGGCCCACAGCATACGAGGCCTACGAAGCCCATTGCACCCGCCTGCACTGCAGGCACCGCGAAATTCTCAAGGGCATGCTTGCAATTTTCTACAAGTCCAGACCGCCATGCGGCGCCGGTGCCAACGAAGAGGAGGGCTAAAACGGAAAAGAACCCCGATGACAAAATTTTCCCACTCCACTCGAATTAGAACCCTAGCGGCAAAACCTTTGCTCCGTCCCGCCGTCCGCCTGCTCCCGTCCCGCCGCCGCCGGCGCCGCCACCCCGTATCCGCCGAGGAGGTCGCCGCCCGGGAGGCTGCTCGCGGCGCCGCGCTCTCTCCCGCGCCCGCGACCTTCGCCCCTCCCCGCCCGCCGCCATGATCTGCGCGAGTAACGCCCCTCTCTCCCTGCCTCGCATCTCTGGTCTCCTAACCCTAGCTTCTCTGATCCGTCGCTTCGCGAGCTAACTCGTCCCGTGTCGCCTCTCCCGTAGTCTCCGGCGAGGTGCCGGACGAGCCGGTGGTGTCTAAGAAGTCGGGGCTCCTCTTCGAGCGGCGGCTCATCGAGCGCTACATTGAGGTCCGTAGCTTGGTCTCAGATCTCGCGCTGTAATTTTTTTTTATTGGGAACACTGTTTTTGCTAAATTCATGCCGTGATGGCCATGCCCACGACATTGCAGGACCATGGCAAGTGTCCCGTCACCAAGGAGGACCTCACCATGGATGATATCGTGCCGGTCAAGACCAACAAGGTATGGCTTCTTTGGTATGCTAACAAGCTGTTGCAACAAAGTTCTCAGGAGCATGTGGTCAGACTGTAGAGCATCAGTAGCCTTTTTGTGTCTTGTAATGTTGCTCTCCATACTAATTGAGGAAGGAGATTAGTATCACTAGCCAATTTGGGTCTCGTGAGGTTGCTCTCGATACTTCTTGAGCAAGGCAGCAAGGAGATAACCTGTCATCATATGAGGAAACCAAATGGCACAATAATATTCATTCAAGTAATGACAGCAGCATGCTATACACTACTTAATAAGCAGGTAACAGGCTATACACCATGCATCTAAAATTGAAAAGAAAGCACATAAATATTACGAGGTTAGGGGGTCAATTTGTTTGTAGCCACTGCATAACCTTTTGTCTAAAAGATATATCACATAAAAGGTTGTCAGATTAGGGATCAATTTGTCACCGCTTCATATTCTTTTGTCTGTCGATATTTTCATTGGTTGGGCAGTGTTTTCACTTTAACTGCCCAGATATAGGTGGGAAAAAAATGATGTAGGGTTTTAGCTTACCTTCATAGGAGACTATAATAATATATACATTGTCAATCCTAGATCCATTTTAGGTTCTTTTGTGTTTTCTTTTCCCATGATGTTAGAACAACCTATCCAGTAGTTGAAAAGGACATATGCTCAAGTTGTAGTTCACTATTTGTAATGCAAGAATTCTTTCTAAAAACCCAAACTTATGAAATGACTTCACCCGATTTTTTACCTTCGCCCTTAAAAGTTAAAACGTTAGATTGCTATACTGAAGTTTCAAGAGCTAAATTAATATATATTTTTTGAATCAATGGTGGTATTTGATTTTGTGCACTGCGCTTGTACTTTTGCATCCACATCGATTAGTGTATCTGATTAGGACAACAACATTTGTCCTATACTCATTGATTACCCTGATAATCTCATGCACACCTAAAGTATTTTATTACTGCTGTCCCAATCTGCCAAAACTCTTGAAGAACTCCATTCTTTGCAGGTCGTGAAGCCCAGGCCTTTGCAGGCTGCAAGCATTCCAGGACTCCTTGGGATTTTTCAGAACGTAAGAGGTTTCAACCTTTTGCCAGTTATCTTTTCTGAGCGTATTTTAGAATATCTAAAATTTGATTATGAGGTGTTGAGAACCTTTCTTCGATTTTTTTTGTTAAGTGTGGTGTTATCGAGGTAGGTAAAAGCGTGTGCCAAGGTATGGCAGCATCGCACTTGCTCAGGCATGTGCCTTTCTGGGCTTAAGTGTAAAGCGGCACGTGCATTTTTTGCGCCTTGTTCCTAAGGCGATTTAAGGGCCTTGTGTCTCAAGTGTGTTTTCCACTTTTGGTTGCACTGGGTCTTATATTTGAAAGCGAATCTGACAGTTGACCTTATTTGAAGAATACAATCGAAATACTTTGATGGTTCTTGCTTCTATGAATGCATTGAATCATCATGGTACTTAATATCTCTGTGATCCACATCATTTTTATTGTGGCCTGTCCAAAGTTTTGAATCATGATTCTCTAGCTCTTATCAGAACTTGTTTTTCCTGAATTTTGCAGGAATGGGATGCTCTCATGCTTTCTAATTTTGCTTTGGAGCAGCAGCTTCACACAGCAAGACAAGAACTTAGTCATGCGCTCTACCAGGTCTTCCATTCACCTTTGCATATCTCTGTATCCTGTTTAAGTTATATTACAATTTGCTTGGAACAATTTTATCAATATTTGATTTTATATAGCATAGCTAAAGTCTTCAATTTTGGATTTCGGTATATCAAGGGTTTGTATTCGAGCTTCTCCATACCTTTGTAGCTGGAGAATGATAGATTCAGGTTGAATATACCACTTCACTTGAGCATTCCGAGTATCCCTCCTTAAGTTCTCATTGTAACATTAGGTGTGCTAGGATGCCGAGTCATTTGGTAGCTGAACTATGTTTCCTGGCTCGTTCTAAAATGACTTTTTTTAATCCAGATTGGTAACTCCAAATTGGAATTTATATTTTGGATAGTAAAAGCTCGTCCCTCTGTTGATGAAAAAAGTGTAGTTTTGAACATTGCCACGAGCCCAAAGTTTACTCTGACTGGTAGTTTCTACTAGAACGCATTTTTCCTTTAAGGGCATGTTTGGATACATGGGCTAATTGCTAGCTAGCTAAAAATTTAGCCAAAATTAGCTCTAGTGCATCCAAACAGGAGCTAATAGGTGGGCTAATTTTTAAGCCAAGCCTTCAACTAGTTGTTAGCCAACTAGCTAGCCAACCATAGCTCATTTGGGCTAATTTTTAGCTCCAACTAGTAACTAGCTATGTGTATCCAAACAGGCCCTAAATATGACGAAATTATAGTGATATATTTTTTCCTTTATATGTCCACTTTCTTATTACTGATAGAATTTTCTGCTGTATTTAAAGATCAGATGTTATAGAACTCTTTCTCAACTAAATGATATCTTTCAGTGCTCCAAAAGGCGCTATTCTGTGCTCTCTGCTTATGTGATTGGCGTGGGGTACCGTGGAACCTTGGGGTGTTGGGGGGGGGTGTAGGCGGTACTTTAGACAGTTCCCGCGTGTTGGCAGCCCAACATGCCGCCCTTGGTGGCTGCTACGTTTAGATCCACCCAGGGAGGTACGTGTGAGGGAGTATGGGACTTACAGGCGATCTCAGAGGAGGCGGGTATGTCGAGCGGCTGTGGAGAAGAGGGGACAGTGGGTGGATTAGGCAAGGATTGGGGGCGGCAGGCAACGTGGGGGAGGCAGGGACTGGGTGCGGTGGCGGCGGAGGAGGTCGGGGCAGGCGGTGGCGGGGGAGGCACGGACTGGACGTCGGGCGGCAGAGATGGGGACAGAAGGTGGTGGCGCCGCTGCCAGTTGCGAGTCTGTGCAGAGCTGGGAGCAGCAAATGGATAAGGTGTGAGGGGAGGGGAGGGACAAGGCTTGCTCTTCAGACTTGGGCTTCGGCTGCTTTCATGGGCCTTTCTATCTGACTCTTGGCCCACTGGTATCCTGTTTCTTCTTTTCTTTTTAGACTTTTAGATTAGATGTAATATGTATGGCCATGGAATGCCTAGGCGTGCCTAGGCTCTAGGCGGAGGGTCACCGCTAGATCGCATAAACCTTTTGTAACCTTGATATATTTTGGTTGTACTTTTTTTTTGAAAAATAAAAAGAAAGAGGATTATCTGGCAATCGATTTGTTTACTTTGCTTTTTTGTCTCTTCCAGCATGACGCTGCCTGCCGTGTTATAGCCAGATTAAAGAAGGAAAGGGATGAGGCTAGAGCACTTTTGGCTCAAGCTGAGAGACAGATTCCTGCATCAGTTGCAGGAGCTGCTCCTGCAGCTGTTGTTTCCAATGGAAAAAGAGGTACCACCTGTTTGATGTTCTGCATCTAAATTGATACTTCAAGTTTTAGGTATCTCATAATTCACCTTTGTTTGATACAGCAATGGAAGATGAAATTGGCCCTGACTGGAAGAAGATCCGTCCTGGTATCAACCCTGTCATGATTGATGAACTTACAGAGTGTAATACCATGCTTTCAGCACAGCGTAAGAAAAGACAGGTATGTGTTGTGCTCCATATTCAGCATTAACAGTTAAAATAAGGTCTAAAACATTAATTGTGGTAGCTGTACTTTATAAAAAAAAACTAAATTCTTTAGAGTTAGCTTGCTTCATGAGCTTGTCATGCATCAAGTTATTCTGACTGTAGATTACATGTTAACAAGCTAGTTCCATACCCTTCAACTGTATTTTAAGCTTTAGTTGCATGTTGTTGAGTTAGTTACCACGGAGTAATTGCTTCTGTTTTCTCTCAGGTTCCTCCAACTCTGGCACCGATCGATGCACTCGAGAGATACACTCAAATCTCCAGCCATCCCCTTCATAAGACAAACAAACCAGGCATTTTGTCCATGGATGTTCATCCTTCAAAGGTTAGTTTGTTACTATGTGTTTGGATATTGCATATCTCTTTGCTGTAATGGCACATAAATTGATCGCTTATATCTGGCGGTGATGCATTTTAAATGGACAAATTAGCGTCACACACATGACTGTTTATATGCTTCAGAATCCTTGTTTTAGCTGGCATAATTAGCTTTAAGCGGTCAAAGGATGATTTGTGTCCCATTCATTTCAAGTGTAATTTGCCTGGATGTTGTATATCTCTGAAGTCTGAACAGGAAAACCAGTGAATTGTTCTTGATGCAAGAGCCTTCTCAGAAAATATTGAATTCTACCAAATCGTATTCACGAGTTTTCAGTTATCATTAATTCATCATGATTATTGATGTAGTTGTAGCTTTGATGGGAACCTTGTTTATTTCAACTTTAGTGAAGTTAAATTGATATAGAATTTCATTCTATTTATCCAGTTACCTTGTTCTTGTTATGGATTTACAGGACATTATTGCAACTGGGGGTATCGATACAAATGCAGTACTCTTTGATCGGGCATCTGGTCAAATCTTGTGCACGCTTACTGGTCACTCGAAGAAGGTATTTCCCCATGTGATTTTGAATTTTGTTGTATCTTCTATAATTTCCAGCAAGTTGTAACATTGTAACTTTCCATTACACAGATAACCACTTTGAAGTTTGTTCCACGGGATCAACTCTTTGTAACTGGATCAGCAGATAAGGCAATTCCCATTTACCATAGGTTTAAGTAACCACTGGAATAATAGGTCATAGTAATTACATTACTGATTTATTTGCAAACGTTGCAGACTGTTCGCATTTGGCAAGAGAATGAGAATGGAAGCTATAACTGCGTCCATACATTGAAAGACCATACTGCTGAGGTTAGTATTTTGGCGGCCAGGATCCTATAACACTTGCATTCTTAATTCTACATATTTTCCCATCTTTAGACGAATGGTTTGCCCAGATAGCTATTAGTATGCTATGCATGGTATATATATATATATATATATATATATATATATATATATATATATATATATATATATATATATATATATATTCCTTTGCATTCAGATTCCATTCGTATGGCTTACAAATTTACTTTTATTACTTTGTATGTTTAATAATTGAAATCCTTTTTAAATTATCAGAGGTGGAATTTATATTGTAAAATAAATTTGCAAAATATTTTCTGATGGATGTCTGTAGTATGCTTCTATCAAAATATATAAAATATCTTTTTTTTTCATCAAATATTCTTGGTTGTTGCACTCTTAACTGTTTTGGCTCATTCGTGTGTGCTGTTATTAATTACAGAAATGTGAAATGCTCCCAATCTTGTTCATCTTCCGTACTTTTATAATATAGCAGTGCTTAGTGCCTACTGTCTTGACTATTAGTAGTCTTGTTATTAAAAAGCCTAATTTTCTTTTTGTAATAATCTCTTAGGTTGAAGCTGTTACAGTACATGCAACTCAGAAGTATTTTGTGAGTGCTTCTAAGGATAACTCGTGGTGCTTCTATGATATGTCAACAGGATCTTGCCTGACACAGGTTACCTCCCTCACATACATGCACACATATTCTTACTACACATGAGTATGCATACCAATGTGCATGATTATTTTTATCAGGTTGGCGAGGCTTCAGGACAAGAGGGATATACATCCGCAGCTTTCCATCCAGATGGTCTTATCCTTGGAACAGGAACTACTGATGCTGTTGTTAAAATTTGGGATGTGAAGACTCAGGTGTGATTTGGTACTATGGTATCACTTTATTCAAGATTGTTTTTAGGTGATCATGCTCTTGAAACATGTTTGTTAATGACATCTCTATCTGTAGTCAAATGTCGCAAAGTTTGAGGGCCATGTCGGACCAGTCACTGCTATGTCTTTCTCTGAAAATGGTTACTTCCTAGCGGTACGTAATTTAGATAAAAGCTATGTGCACAATGTTAAATTTATTTAGTTTCTAATTTTTGCCATCAATGTTAAATTTATTTAGTTTCTAATTTTTGCCATCACTTTGCAGACTGCTGCTCATGATGGTGTCAAGCTTTGGGATCTTCGGAAATTAAGAAATTTTAGGACCTTCTCTCCCTATGATTCGGACACGCCAACAAATACTGGTAAGTAACCTGGCTGTGAACAGCAAGAATGGTGCACATGCTTGCATTTGCATAACTAGAGCTGTCTGGAGAGGGTCATTTAATTTATGAAATCCATAATCCACTATCGACTTGTTGCCTTGATACTATATTGTTCTTTTGTTTGGATCTGCTTCCTGTAGAATTTATTTGTTCTCTTGATAACTGGATTTTTTTGGTTCTTAAGTGAGTTTAATCATATGATGCATGCCTTTTTTTTTCTTGCAGTGGAGTTTGATTTTAGCGGAAACTATCTTGCCATTGGTGGTTCAGATATAAGGTATGCTCTAGTAACTTGTAATTACTGGTATTTGAGAGTTCAAGAATTTCCTGGCAATGTTGTCGGGGATCCTGTGTAATCTAGACAGGGTATATAGACCTCCACTTTGCATGCTGGTTACTTGATCGCCTAGTGATCGCTTCTCTGAGCATTGTTAGATGTTTGCTGCACTGCATTTGTTTCAACTATCCTGTTTGAAATTATTTGTTTAAACGGTGTTACTTTCAAATTTGTTGCTTTTGGTGTGTAGTATGATTTTGCTTATTCCACAAGAGATGTTTGAAATGCTATTGTTCCTTGAGTCGATTAACAAAGCAACATGCATCATTGATTGGTTTCTGTCTGGCAGTTGTAAACTTGATAGACAATGCAAACCATTTTCTTGTATCTGCACCATAATATTTATGTTGCATAAAAATATGAACTCCTTGGTCCATATATAAGTCAACAAATCTTCCATTGATGTACTCAGTATTATATATACCTAGCATAAAGCTTCTGCGTTACAGTAAGAATGATCCCTCGTAATAGTGATGGTCACATTATATTGTAAAGCTGAAAGACTACTGATTGTGTCTTAGGGTCTACCAAGTAGCTAATGTTAAGAGTGAATGGAACCTTATCAAGACATTACCCGATTTATCAGGAACAGGTATGCCCCTCTTTTTGTCATAGTCTCTTGGTGCCATTCCTTCTTAGTTCTTGGAGCACACATTGACGTGGTGTTGTGACATTTGTCCTTCCACAGGGAAAGTAACTTCCGTAAAGTTCGGAGCAGATGCTAAGTACATAGCCGTAGGTTCTATGGACCGCAATCTACGGATATTTGGCCTCCCTGGAGATGACCAAATGGAGGAATCAAACACAGCGGCTGAGTGATGGAAATCCATGGTACCTAATTTGTTTCTTCTGCTATCCTCCGCATTGTATTCTGATGATGGATGGACTGAGTGGACATGGATACGTCACCATCACAAGAGGGAAAGGGTCCTGGCGGGGATTACTGGTCTGAGCTTCGGACGGTGTAAACAAGCTGTGACATTATTGTATTGTAGGCCTTACTAATTCTTCTGATGAGGATACAATTTGTTTTGATGAGTACGATGTTAAACAACAAAAGTTCTCTGCGCAGATTCCAGTGATCCAAAACAAACTACTTCTCAACTTCTTTATTACATAGGTCAATGGAAGCACTGTCAGACGCGCCCATGCGTGTGTGTGTGTGTGTGTGTGTGTGTGTGTGTGTGTGTGTGTGTGTGTGTGTGTGTGTGTGTGTGTGTGTGTGTGCACTGTGATCTGTGAAGATTGGTGTTTTGTGCAATTCATTTTGTTTCCTATTCTCTTAGGTTGTGCGCGTTTATGGATCAATGACAGATTAGCTGCTAATCCTGCTTTTGTCTCATTTGTGTATTTGGCCCCTAACGAGAGACGATCCTTGGCGAGACACCGCTAGTGCTTGTGCTCTAGAAAGTCTGAACAACTAGTGGCAAACGCGCGCCCCTGCACGCGATCAGTAAGGATTTCGGTGAGATTTGCTCGGACAAGATACACATAGGCGCGGTAATCTGTATGGTTAACATGTATTTGCTGATTCATATGTACATTTTGATGCAAGCATAGAGTGTGAGCCATATAGTGGGCATGCTGCTGGTCCGTGGTCTACTACAGCGAAGGTTCTTATTTCTTGGAGGTTGGACATACCTTTTTCAAATTATAGAACTAAGCAAAAGCAGGAATGAAATATGGGGGTATGCTTTAGCAGTTTCATGTGGTACTTGAAAATAATATGCAGGTCTGCCAGTGGTCCTTTGTTGCGCTGATGCTGCAGGAAATCAAACATGAATCAGATGGTACCGCAAGTGTTGATGGACGGCAAAGAAAAGCATCAATTGGTGCAGAGAATATATTTTTTCATGGCTACATATAACACACTGAGAGCATATTGGAAAGTAAGGTTGAGACTTAAATAGTGTCTAATAAAATCCATTCTCAAACAATGTACGAAGCCATCAAGTGTTGGATATAAACAGTTGCATATAAAAAAACAAGAAATCTAGAATTCCTTTACCATAAATATTTTGAGAATACCTCTATCACATAAGGGTAGGACCAGCCATTCACTTACCAATAGACTGCTACAGCTTTTGTTGCAGGTATATGATTTCTTCTACTCTTCCTTTTTATCAGCCCATCCATTTTTTACCTGAGGGGATTAAAAAAATGTGGAACTATATATTGATACGTATTGTTTCCATGTACAATGAAACACTCATTTTATCATATTTTACTTTGCTAAATATAACAGCAGGTGTAATAAACTGAAGCATTACGATGCAAATATTCTGAATTACCTTTTGGCCTATTTTCAAAGTTGAAGAAAAATAGAAGTGTTCTAACCCAAAAAAGCACACGCATGCAGTCCACATGGTGGGGTTGCAGCAGGATGACTTGCATTATTATATAGTTGAAGTCAGCAGCAAAATTAGATTCTGATCTAGATGTGAGAGTGCTGCAGGTGACCCAAACTCTACAAGAAGTTGTGTTTCGTATAGTATAAAAGGGAAAAGTTAAGAAGCAGAGCAAGCCTAGAACCTTGTCTATGAAGGGAACAAACATTATTGGCTACATGGTATTGCCATGTTCTTTGGTGCTGCCTAATTCCCCCCATCTCACGGCACACACACACACAAAACAGGAGAAAACTAATCAGGTCTGGTTCTTTCAGAATCCATAGCTTCTGTATGCTGTAAAACTGAAACCCAGGAACAGACCGAACCTTGCCTATATAATAGTAGATAGCCTACATCTAATTTGAAGAATGCAGTAGTCAATATACCAGCTAACTAATGTTAAAAAACCGATGGAACACATACCAATTTCCATGAAAACAAAAGAGGTGATGTACTGATCTTTATCTTCAAAAATCCTGATGGAAGGCATACCAATTTCCATCCTTCTGGATGAAGAAGGCATACAAAGATTGATCGGTTTAAACAAATTACTGAATGATAGGAAATCACATCCTTGCTGACAAATAGCTAAATTCGTTGTGAACAGACCCCCCCCCCCAAAAAAAGTAGCACAAGAATACCTAGAAGGATATTTTAGAGCTGTAACTGGCAGCATAAAACAAAGATTCAGTATATATGAGGATTTAGAAAAGGTAGGCAATATGAACTAAGAGGTAGCATCCGAGGTTTTTTTACATCCTTGTTTTCAACTGGTCTGTACACAGCATAATTAATTTGGTATAGAAAAGTTATGTAGTTTTTTTTGGCGAACCTTACAAATCGTAGGTCCACTATATTAGTGTGCTTTATTGTTTTTAGCAAGGCTAAAACCAAAGTTAGATATAGACCACACACACCGATGTTCTATAGTGATAATTAACCCATCTCACTTAAGCACAAGAGCCTAATTCTTTTTAAGGCAAGGATGATAATTTAATTTTATATAAAAAACAAGAAGTCAAATATTCCAATAAACATGATATCAGTTATTTGAGAACAAACCTTGGATATCAATAATTGAGTTGATTCAATCTATTGTTCTCAATATCAACTTTCTTTAGTAAGACATCTCTTGAATAGAAGAGGGCCTCAATTATTTGTGCAAAAAAAATCCAAATTAAATCAAAATCCTCGAGAGACCATACACTGGGATGTAGTCTGTATTCACTATAGCTCTAACTCAAACAACTTAAAATGACTTTGTTTATATAAATGACAGTTAAACTTTTGATATCTTCAGTTCAAAACAATAAGAAAGAGATACATTTACATAGAAAATTAATAAGTTTGAGGATTTAAAAAAGGGGATATTTACATGGAAAGATATAAGATTTAGGTGTACAGCGAGGTAAGACTAAGGACCTGGACATTGATATGCACCTGTCATCAACTGTTACCCTTTCCATTCATGGGGGTAGGCCCTGCACAATGAATTGATAATATTGTAATGCCCTTTACCCCTCTTTTAATAAAGGTGTCACTAAATAAGGACAGAATTTGATAAGCAAAATCTTTCCAGGAAAATGCTAGAATGAGTGTTCCAGCATAGTACAGATATGACACTGGCATGAATAAGCAAAATCTTTCCAGCAAAATGCTAGTTCATCACTGCACAGCCCCCAAACATCGGTAGATAACACCAAGAATGGAACAAACAATCATCACCGTGCAATTGAGGGTGTCAGTTGTGCACATCATCCACACGTTTGAAAATAAGAGAAGTTGCAGCTTGCAGGAGCAAACGGCCTCCTAGGGGGGAGGGGGGCAAATCACAGTGAGGAGAGGGAGATGAGGGAAGGGAAGGGGGAGAAGGGGAGAGAGCGCACCTTTGCCTTGCGCAACAGGCCAGATGCATTGGTGCGGGGCTCCTCCAGCCAGGTGCACACACATACCTGGCCCGGGCGCTTGCAAGGAGAACACACACAGTAGAGGAAAAGGGAGGAAAAGCAAGGATGGCATGGAGAAAAGCACCCTCTCTTTTTTTGATGGAGCGGAGCAGGCGATGGATGTTTGGGCGTCGCAGGCGTGTGTAAGGTCCTAGATGGCTAGAGGGGGGGTGAATAGCCTATAAAAATTCTACAAGCACCACTAAGCAAACTTGTTAGAATAACAAACGGCGTAAAGCGAGTTTTGCTTAGCCAAGGTTGTGATGCAAGCCTCCTATCCACAAGTCTAGTAGATTAAGATCTCTAGTTCACACAAGAGCTATGTCACTAAGGTTACACTAGAGAACAAGCTAACAACACTACTAGCCAAGCTACTACTAGAGCAACACAAGATAATCTAGTAAAGATAAGTGCAAGAGAAAGGATTGAATCTTATACCGACGGTGGAGTGAAGATGTTGCCAATCACCAAAATGATATACAATCAATTAATATTGACAACAACACAATAAGTAGACCAATCACCGGGAGACAAGAGACACAATATTTTTGTTCACCCGGTGTTCACTTGTGCACCGACAAGCTACGTCACCGGTTGTGTCGACCAACACTTAGATGGTTCCTCGGTGTGACCCTCAAGTCACTTGCCCCTCAAGGCACGCCCCGCAAGGCACCGCAAGACTCCACTCTCAAGTGAGGTAACTCAATGACACGCGCAATGTAATAGAGTTGCTTTTGGCACTCCGCCGAGGAAAGCACAAGAACCTCTTACAATCAACCGGAGGTGGCCAAGAACAATCACCTTCTCTTGCCAACGCCTCCAACAATCTCCAAGCCGGCTAGGAGCGGTACTCTCCAAGAGTAACAAGAAATCCACCGGCTAAACCACCCACAAGTGCCACTAGATGCCCTCAAGCTATGCAATGCACTTTGGGATCACTCAATCTCACTTTTGATTTGCAATCAAGCAAGGGAGATGAGTGGGAGGAGTTGTTCTAGCTCAAAGGATGCACAAGTATGTTAGAAATGCCAAGAGACCTCCCCAAGGGCCGGCCAACAAGTATTTATAAGCAACCCATCCAAATAGAGCCGTTACAACTCCACTCACGATTTTCGCGGGACCACCGGACGCGCCGGTGGTAACTCACCGGACGCGCTCAACCGCGTCCGGTGCCCCTCCGACATCCGCGTGTCCTCCGAATTTCAAATTCGTCCGTTAGATCCTCCAACGGTCACTGCGTGCCAACGGTCAAACGACCCACCGGACGCGCTGCTGCGAACCACCGGACGCGTCGGTGCGCACAGCACCCGCGCCCGCGAAGCAACCACCGGACGCGCTCCTCGCCACCACCGGACGCCACAGTACCCGCGTCCGGTGCGAGTCCAGTAAGCTCCCTGGACCACCGGACGCGTCCGATGGTGTGTCACCGGACGCGCACCGCGTCCGAAGACTACGTGACTCGCCGTTCGCCAGACCGGACGCGCCGGTCCCGTGGGTCACCGGACGCGCCGGTGCCAAACCCTAGCTCGCGCGCCTGACGCCCGCGCTGCACTGACCGGACGCGCCGGTCCACAGTGACCGCGTCCGGTGCAGCGTCCGGTGCAGCGTCCGGTGCTGCGTCCGGTCACCTCTGTGACCGCGTTCGCCTCCGTTTCTTTTCCGACTTCCGGCGCAATGGAATATAGGCATTTCATTTCCCCGAAATCGCCTGAATCCCGCGCTCGCACGCTCGGCGGGAGAGAGAAAGGAACCAAACCCCTCTCTACCCGCAAACCACAGCGCGACCAACGCCACCTTTGTAAATGTGCCAACACCATCAAGTGTACATCTCCATGTGCTTGTGTGTTAGCATTTTCTCAATCATTTTCAAAGGTTTTCCAATTAGCTCACTAGGCCCTACATGCAATGCACTTCATGAATTCACCTAGTGGCACCCGTGCATCGAATAACCGATAAGACTTCCCCTCTTAATAGTTCGGCTATCGACCCTAAACCACTCACACCCTCTATGGTGTCTTGAGTGTAAAACAAAATGGCCCTATGGTTATACCTTTGCCTTGAGCCCATTTTGTTTCTCCAAATGATATGATCCACTTCATATCATCACATGACCGTCTCGATCCATCGACCTTGACTTTACTTGCTCTTCACCGTTGCATCAGTCCATCGGCGCTAAGTCTTGCTCAAGCTTCACCATCGCATGGTCCTTCGCTTCGAAGCCTCGACTTGCCCTTCACCTTCACAACCGGTCCATCGAGCCAAGCCTCATCTTGGTCTTCATCATCTTGGTCACATGAGTTAATGTCGTGTCTCATATTCAATGACCACCTTTATCTAAATCATCCACTTAGATACAAAGGTTAGTCCTAGGTTTCATCAATTAGCCAAAACCAAACTAGGGACTTTCAATCTCCCCCTTTTTGGTAATTGATGACAACCCTCATAAAGATGATTTTGATAATAAAAGTTTTGAACTTGTCATACTTGTCCAATCGTTTTGCTCATAAGTAAAGTTTGGACAATTATCACAAGCTCGGTTTTGGTAGCATTAGCTCCCCCTACATATGTGCATAGAGTTTGGATTGAAAGCTTTGCACATATGCATAGATAGAAGTGTTGGGAGAGTAATTCTACCAAAATGATGCTAAGGTGTAAGAAATGGACCTTTGAAGCGTGATACCAATCGGAGTTGCCTTTTACACCATCCTTAGCATCATGAAGTAACTAGACATCCATCAAAACTCAAGAACCCCGTGAGATCAACATTATATGTAAAGGTTCTTGGACCACTTGTAAAGCTCACCACTTGTAAAGCTTTAGGCTTGTCTAGATACCACAAGTAAACTATTCCTACGCATGCTAGTAGATTATTTCATCATCCAAGTTTTATACTAGCATTGCACCACACAAGCATGTATATTTGAATTTTAAATATATGTGCAATGAGCAAGTCATATGAGAATGCACAAACAAATGCAACAACTTTGTTTATGAGCTTGCTCCCCCTACTTGTGTGCATCAACAAATTTTATTTACCCCTTTATCATGTTGAATCATCTTTTTCTAATCATAAATTTTATTTACCCCTTTATCAAGTTGAATCATCTTTTTCTCTCCCCCTTTGTCAACAACTTACCCAAAAATGGGATCAAATTGTGGAGAGAAGGAAAAGTGTTTGATGGAGTAGATTGAAATTAATTCGATTCCACATGTAAGGTTAACAAATTTATCAAATTTGGTTTAACCTAGAATACTTGCCAAAGATATTTAATTCGATTTGAACCAAAGACAAGCTTCTTCACTCCTCAAAATAAGGGTTATCTTGCCTATGTTGAATTAAACACTTATAGCAAATCTTCTAGATTCAACACTAGGTTTACAAGCTCACAAACATGTCATATGCCACCACTAGATCAAAACAAACATAGAGGCAATAGTGGTAACATATATCCATCAAATTCATTTGATTTATCATGAATGCTCATGCATACCACTTATTATGTCTACATGCTCTAGCAAGTCCTTAGCATAGGATGAATGACATGTCAATCAATTTTACCTTGCAATGTCGAAGGAGAGGCATGTCAATAAGTGGGTGGGGTGCATTCAACTCATGTTTGAGAAATCAAGAATGTTCAATTCATTCCTTAGCTTGCAAAACCTCTTTTCATCAAGTGGCTTAGTGAGAATATCGGCAAGTTGATCATCGGTGCCAACACTTTCAATGGCAATATCTCCCTTTTGTTGATGATCTCTAATGAAATGATGCCTTATGTCAATATGCTTTGTTCTTCCATGTTGAACCGGGTTTTGTATCATCTTGATTGCACTCTCATTATCACATAGCAACGGCACATTCTTGAAATTGAGGCCATAATCCTTCAAAGTTGATTTCATCCATAGCAATTGTGCACAACAACTCCCCGCACTCACATATTCGGCTTCGGCGGTAGAGATTGCTACACTATTTTGTTTCTTTGAGGACCATGACACAAGTGATCTTCCAAGTAATTGACATGTGCCACTTGTGCTCTTTCTATTGATCTTGCAACCCCCATAGTCGGAGTCCGAATATCCAATCAATTCAAACTTTGACCCCTTGGGATACCATAGTCCAACATCTCTTGTTTGCTTCAAGTACCTCAATATTCTCTTTACGGCCGTGAGATGACTTTCTCTAGGTGAGGCTTGATATCTAGCACACATGCAAACACTAAACATGACATCCGGCCTTGATGCGGTGACATAGAGTAGACTTCCAATTAAAGACCGATATTCCTTTTGATTCACCATATTTCCATCAAAATCACTATCCAAATTGCCATTTGTACTCATTGGAGTTGAAATTGGCTTTGCATCTTGCATTCCAAACTTCTTCAACATGTCCCTTATGTATTTCCCTTGACTCACAAATGTTCCATTCTTCAATTGCTTGACTTGGAGACCAAGGAAATAGCTAAGTTCACCAATCATAGACATTTCAAACTCTTTGGCCATCATAGCACCAAATTCATCACAATAAGCTTGATCGGTTGATCCAAAGATGATGTCATCAACATATATTTGCACTATGAATAGATCACTTCCAATCTTCTTGGTGAATAGAGTTGTATCAACCTTGCCCATCTTGAATCCCTTAGAGAGAAGGAAATCCCTTAGCCTCTCATACCATGCTCTAGGTGCTTGCTTTAAGCCATATAAAGCCTTCTTTAACTTGTACACATGGTTGGGTTTCTTGTCATCTTCAAATCCGGGAGGTTGCTCAACAAAGACTAACTCATTGATGATCCCATTGAGAAATGCACTTTTGACATCCATTTGATATAGTTTGATATTGTGTGCACAAGCATAAGCCAATAGAATCCTTATTGCCTCCAATCTTGCCACGGGAGCATATGTCTCATCATAGTCAAGACCTTCAACTTGAGTGTAACCTTGAGCAACTAGTCTTGCTTTGTTTCTCACTACAATGCCATCTTGATCTTGCTTATTTTTGAACACCCACTTGGTTCCAATCACATTGTAGTTATTTGGCCTTTCTACTAACTCCCAAACATCATTTCTTGTGAAATTATTAAGCTCTTCTTGCATAGCCATGATCCAATCGGTATCCCTCAAAGCTTCTTCTATTTTCTTTGGTTCTATGGTTGACACAAATGATGCATGCTCACAAAACATAGTCAATCTTGATCTTGTTTGCACACCACTTCTAATATCACCAATAATACTATTAATGGGGTGATCTCTTGCAACATGTTGTGGTTGGAGTACTTGCACTTGATTGCTTGAACTTGGTTGATCACTTGATGTATCTTGATGAGAAGAACTAGCACCTTGATCTTGCACTTGAGAGTCACTAGCTAGCTTGAATGGAGAATTGAGCACTTGATCTTTATCATCATCTTAAATATCAATAACTTGCTTTGCTCTAATGTCCCCAATGTCCATGTTCTTCATTGCTTCCACCAATAGAGTTCCACTAACATCATCTAGATTCTCTTCTTCATCTTGTGACCCATTGGTTTCATCAAATTGCACATCATGTACTTCTTCTAGAATGCCACTTGAATTGTTCCAAACTCTATAAGCTTTGCTTGTAGTTGAATAACCAAGTAGGAACCCCTCATCACATCTCTTGTCAAACTTCCCCAATCTAGTGCCCTTCTTCAAGATATAGCATTTGCAACCAAACACCCTAAAGTAAGAAATATTGGGCTTTCTTCCATGAAGTAGCTCATATGGGGTCTTCTCTAGCAATGGATGACAATATAGTCTATTGATGTAGTAGCAAGCGGTATTGATTGCTTCATCCCAAAATGATTGACTCACATTGTACTCATGAAGCATTGATCTAGCCATATCAAGCAATGTTCTATTTTTCCTCTCAACTAGACCATTTGATTGTGGAGTGTACTTGGCCGAGAATTGATGTCCAATACCATAATGATCACAAAGTTCTTCAATTCTTGTATTCTTGAACTCACTTCCATTGTCACTTCTCACTTTCTTGATTCTAATCTCAAACTCATTGTGAACTCTAGTGAGAAATGTCTTGAAGGTGTCAAACACTTCACTTTTGTCACTAAGAAAGAATACCCATGTGAATCTTGTGAAGTCATCCACTATGACAAAGCCATACTTGTTGCCGCCTATGCTTGTATATGTTGTTGGTCCAAATAGATCCATGTGCATCAACTCAAATGCTTTGCATGTACTCATTGTACTCTTCTTTGGATGTGAGCTTCCAACTTGCTTCCCGGCTTGACATGCACTACAAAGCTTATTCTTCTCAAATTCAACATCTTTCAAACCATTGACAAGATTGTGAGTTGTAAGCTTCTTCAATTGTTTCATGCCAACATGACCAAGCCTTCTATGCCAAAGCCAACCCATACTTGATTTGGAGACTAAGCAAGTTGTCAAAGAAGTTTCTCTAGCATTGAAGTCAACTAGGTAGAGATTCTCATATCTAAATCCCTTGAATGCCACATTTGAACCATCCACACTAATGACATCCACATCATCAACCCCAAAGATGCATTTGTAACCAAGATCACATATTTGTGCCACGGATAGAAGATTGAAATCCAAGCTTTCAACTAGCAACACATTGGAGATACTCAAGTCATTTGATATTGCAATCTTGCCCAAGCCAATAACCTTGCCTTTCTTGTTATTGCCAAATGTGATAGAATCAATACCACTATCATTGTCATTGATTGAGTCAAACATTCTTGATGTACCGGTCATGTGTTGAGTGCACCCACTATCAATAATCCAATGCCTTCCTCCGGCTTTGTAATTGACCTACAAGCAAATCAATGAAACTTAGGTACCCATTTTTGCTTGGGTCCTTGTAGGTTAGTAACTAAGCTTTTTGGTACCCAAATAGCCTTCTTCTTTGGGCCAACAATGGGTGTACCAATAAACTTAGCTTGCACACCCTTCACACCTTTGGTAAGCACATAGCAAGAATCAAAAGGTATAGCATTAACAAAGTTCTTGCTTTGGTTCTTTTTATTGCAATTATGCTCTAGGTGCCCAACTTGCTTGCATCTATTGCAAAACCGACCATTGCTCTTCACAAAGCTAGGCTTTGGAGTTGCAAAGGCCGACTTGCCTTTCTTGGGGGTGTAGCCCAATCCCTCTTTGTTAAGAGAGAACCTTTGGCTACCCAAGCACTTAAGCAAGCGGGCCTCACCACCATAGGCCTTGCCTAGGGCGTGAGTGAGCTCATCCACCTTTCTCTTGAGAGTCTCATTCTCAACCATTAGTGAGGCATCACAAGTGAAACCATCACTAGTAGTGGAGGTAGAGTTAGTGGTGGTGGATGAAGAGCTACAAGAAGGGTTAGTATTTGACATGATGATAGGTTCATTAAAGGATTCATCAATTATATCACATGTAACACCTATATCACATGATACAACAACCTCTTTCTTTGCTTGTTGCTCAAGTAGCAATGAGTGAGCTTTTTCAAGCTTGGAATGAGCCTTATCAAGATCCTCATGGTCTTCCACTAGACTCTCATGAGTGGTCTTAAGCTCACCAAGAACTTTCTCAAGTATTCCTACTTTCATTGAAAGCTTCTTGCACTCCTTGTTCTTGGCAATAGCTATGTCTCTAGTTTGTTGCAACAAGTCATATAGTTGTTCTTTAGTTGGTTCATCATCATCATCATTTTCATTATCATATTTATCATTATCACTATCATGAACATATTCCATTTCACTTTCATCATCACTCTCATCATATAATACCTTAGCTTCTTTGGCCATGAAGCACGAAGAGGATGAATCAAATAGTGAAGGCTTCTTGTTGATAGCAATGGAAGCAAAAGCCTTGTTGGATGATTCTTCTTCTTCTTCATCATCATCACTTTCCCAAGTGGCCACATAGACTCCATTCTTGCCTTTCTTGAATGTTATCTTGGCTTCTTTCTTTTTCTTCTCAAACTTGCCCCTCTTGTTGTTTTTCTTTTTGTCATAGGGACAATCGACTTGAAGATGTTCGGTGCTATCACAATTGAAGCACTTCCTTTGTTGCTCATTGCTCTTGAAGTTGTCATTTCTCTTTTTGAAGCCTCTTCTCTTAATGAACATGTGACCCATTTTCTTGACTACAAAAGCAAATGCCTCATCATCAATTTCATAATCTTCATCTTCATCATTGTCTTCTTCTTCTTCAATGATGGTAGCTTTGCCCTTGGAGGAGGTGGCCTTGAATGCCACGATCTTCTTCTTCTTTTCATCTTCCACCTTCTCCTTGTCATCAACATCTTGATCATACTTGTCAAAGGTCAATACCTCTCCAAGCAAATCATTGGGCTTTATTGTTTCAAGCCCATCTCTTTGTAGCATCATGATCAACATCTTGAATCTTTTAGGTAAGCTCAACAAGAACTTGTGGCAAAAATCTTGGTCTTGTGTCTTGTGCCCTAAGCCCTTGAGATCATTCACAATGACTTGCAATCTATGAAACATCTCTAAGATTGTTTCTTCTTCTTTCATCTTGAAGTTCTCAAACTCACTCTTGAGCCCATATAGCTTGGCACTCTTCACAACCTTAGTGCCCTCATATGTTTCACTTAACCTTGTCCACACTTCATTTGCCAATTCCAAATCCTTGATGCCCTCAAATACTTTTGTGTCAATACCATGGTAAAAAGTATTGAGAGCCATTCTATTGCATGTTCTATTTGCTCTATCCTCATCGGTGAGATGATCGGGATCAATGATAGCAAAATCATTCTCGGTGACTTCCAATACTCTCTCATGAATAGAACCAAGGTACATTGTCATCTTTCTCTTCCAATGAGCAAAAGAACTAACACCATCAAAGAACGGTGGTTTGCCCCCAACATGATTGAACACAATTTGAGCCATTTTTCACACCGAAGGATGTTAAGCCTTGATTAAAACGGTGACCACGGCTCCGATACCACTTGTAAGGTCCTAGATGGCTAGAGGGGGGGTGAATAGCCTATAAAAATTCTACAAGCACCACTAAGCAAACTTGTTAGAATAACAAACGGCGTAAAGCGAGTTTTGCTTAGCCAAGGTTGTGATGCAAGCCTCCTATCCACAAGTCTAGTAGATTAAGATCTCTAGTTCACACAAGAGCTATGTCACTAAGGTTACACTAGAGAACAAGCTAACAACACTACTAGCCAAGCTACTACTAGAGCAACACAAGATAATCTAGTAAAGATAAGTGCAAGAGAAAGGATTGAATCTTATACCGACGGTGGAGTGAAGATGTTGCCAATCACCAAAATGATATACAATCAATTAATATTGACAACAACACAATAAGTAGACCAATCACCGGGAGACAAGAGACACAATATTTTTGTTCACCCGGTGTTCACTTGTGCACCGACAAGCTACGTCACCGGTTGTGTCGACCAACACTTAGATGGTTCCTCGGTGTGACCCTCAAGTCACTTGCCCCTCAAGGCACGCCCCGCAAGGCACCGCAAGACTCCACTCTCAAGTGAGGTAACTCAATGACACGCGCAATGTAATAGAGTTGCTTTTGGCACTCCGCCGAGGAAAGCACAAGAACCTCTTACAATCAACCGGAGGTGGCCAAGAACAATCACCTTCTCTTGCCAACGCCTCCAACAATCTCCAAGCCGGCTAGGAGCGGTACTCTCCAAGAGTAACAAGAAATCCACCGGCTAAACCACCCACAAGTGCCACTAGATGCCCTCAAGCTATGCAATGCACTTTGGGATCACTCAATCTCACTTTTGATTTGCAATCAAGCAAGGGAGATGAGTGGGAGGAGTTGTTCTAGCTCAAAGGATGCACAAGTATGTTAGAAATGCCAAGAGACCTCCCCAAGGGCCGGCCAACAAGTATTTATAAGCAACCCATCCAAATAGAGCCGTTACAACTCCACTCACGATTTTCGCGGGACCACCGGACGCGCCGGTGGTAACTCACCGGACGCGCTCAACCGCGTCCGGTGCCCCTCCGACATCCGCGTGTCCTCCGAATTTCAAATTCGTCCGTTAGATCCTCCAACGGTCACTGCGTGCCAACGGTCAAACGACCCACCGGACGCGCTGCTGCGAACCACCGGACGCGTCGGTGCGCACAGCACCCGCGCCCGCGAAGCAACCACCGGACGCGCTCCTCGCCACCACCGGACGCCACAGTACCCGCGTCCGGTGCGAGTCCAGTAAGCTCCCTGGACCACCGGACGCGTCCGATGGTGTGTCACCGGACGCGCACCGCGTCCGAAGACTACGTGACTCGCCGTTCGCCAGACCGGACGCGCCGGTCCCGTGGGTCACCGGACGCGCCGGTGCCAAACCCTAGCTCGCGCGCCTGACGCCCGCGCTGCACTGACCGGACGCGCCGGTCCACAGTGACCGCGTCCGGTGCAGCGTCCGGTGCAGCGTCCGGTGCTGCGTCCGGTCACCTCTGTGACCGCGTTCGCCTCCGTTTCTTTTCCGACTTCCGGCGCAATGGAATATAGGCATTTCATTTCCCCGAAATCGCCTGAATCCCGCGCTCGCACGCTCGGCGGGAGAGAGAAAGGAACCAAACCCCTCTCTACCCGCAAACCACAGCGCGACCAACGCCACCTTTGTAAATGTGCCAACACCATCAAGTGTACATCTCCATGTGCTTGTGTGTTAGCATTTTCTCAATCATTTTCAAAGGTTTTCCAATTAGCTCACTAGGCCCTACATGCAATGCACTTCATGAATTCACCTAGTGGCACCCGTGCATCGAATAACCGATAAGACTTCCCCTCTTAATAGTTCGGCTATCGACCCTAAACCACTCACACCCTCTATGGTGTCTTGAGTGTAAAACAAAATGGCCCTATGGTTATACCTTTGCCTTGAGCCCATTTTGTTTCTCCAAATGATATGATCCACTTCATATCATCACATGACCGTCTCGATCCATCGACCTTGACTTTACTTGCTCTTCACCGTTGCATCAGTCCATCGGCGCTAAGTCTTGCTCAAGCTTCACCATCGCATGGTCCTTCACTTCGAAGCCTCGACTTGCCCTTCACCTTCACAACCGGTCCATCGAGCCAAGCCTCATCTTGGTCTTCATCATCTTGGTCACATGAGTTAATGTCGTGTCTCATATTCAATGACCACCTTTATCTAAATCATCCACTTAGATACAAAGGTTAGTCCTAGGTTTCATCAATTAGCCAAAACCAAACTAGGGACTTTCAGCGTGGCTGCTATACTCCAAGCCAATGGCAGGCCGACAACGAACAGCCACCATAGCCATGGTTTGTGTGAACTAAAAACAGTCCTGCAATAGGTAAGGGGCAATTTTTAGTATGAAGTAAACAAGGTACTCTAACAAATATTTGGGAACTGAGACCTATAAACGCAATCCATTGGGTTAAATAGGAGCAAACTGAGATGCACTGACAGATAAGGAAAACTGTCCAAAGGAGGATCTTCACCTCTGGAGGTTCACGAAGCAGCCATAGCCTGCATGAGAATTGTGTTCTGTATCTAAAATCCTGCATTAGCACCTCTAAAGAATCTGATAAAGCGCAGTTCCCAAAGAATAAATTTAGAAGGTGTTATTAACAAACAAAAGATAGCAGAGGCTAACTAATATTATTTAGCTGAAATATCCGAATACATAACCTTTATCGCATAAACGCTAATGCAAATAACAAACTTGGATATTGAGCTAGGAAAAGCAGGAAGATTATATATCAATGAGGCATACCTGGCAGCACCTTTTCAGTCAACTTATTCTAGATGGAACCATTGTCTAACTAAGTAAAACCAGAATGAAAGTACGACACAACACGTTTCATTTGAGGATTTATACTTCACTACTGGGCAGGATGCAAGCAGCTGTTCTGCTAGGCTGCCCATCCTTACGTACAGGCTATAGCTGTGGAGGTCTGAAAGCATCTCCTTTGCCCAGACTAATACGGCCAGACTAATACAGAGCATGAGTACATATGATATGTGTGATCCAACAACTAAAAAACATAGAAACGAAGTACCTGGCCATCAATAAGGCTGCAATCTATTGTGACTGTAGGCAGTTGGTCTCTGTTTTTGCATCGACAAAACCTGAATCTAGCAAAAAGAAATCAATTTTGTTAAAGCAAAGAGAGGAGAAGAGAACCATCTAAATCTGAATTCTATGTTGCATCACCCTAGACAGGAGCACGGACCTAGCACAGAGGGGAAGCCAACCGCAACGCACTGTGCTGCATCGGGGCCGGTGGCCAATGCACGACCACTCGTGCTGGCGTGTCCCCGATTCAGGGGCCGGGCGGGTTCGTCGCTGGTGTGCTACCTGTACCGGGGCCACCGCCTCCCGTGCTGGCGCCCACCAGCAGAGGTCAAGGGAGAGAAGGGAAGAGATGAAGACTGGTACCTAGGGTTTCATCGGAGCAGACGCAGCCGCGGTCGTCGGTAGAGAGAAAGGGAGAGCACGTGATGGTGGGGGAGGGAGCGGTGGAGGTGCCGGTGCGCCGGCTCGAGCCAGCCGCACGTAGCTCGAGGAGGCGGCTGCGCCGCCCGTTGCCGCATCGGGAGGGAAGGGAAGAGTGAGGGGAAGTGGAGGGAGAAACGGAGATGAGAAGCAGTAGAGGGAGGGAGTGAGTGAGTGAGTGAGTGAGTGAGTGAGTGAGGGAGGGAGGGAGGAGAAGGAGGAGGACGGCTGCCGCCGTCGCCGACGCGCTCCGCTCGCAGCCGGCGCCGTCGGCCCTGCACGCACGTTGGGAGGAAGAGGGAGAGAGCGCAGAGAGAGAGGAGGGGCGTTTCTTTTTTCTTCGATGTTTGGGTTCGGGAGAAGACAGGAAGACTCGAGAGTGAGGCAACGCTGGACGCCCCCTATTGGCGATACGCGAGGCTTGCAGAGGCCGCTGGCACCGAACCGTACCTAGTTGAGCTGAGGTGGACCAATCAGGGAATTCAGGGCGACGTGGCCGGTACGACCACGCGGGAGACAACTGCGGCTTAAAGAAGTTAACTTCGACGTAGAAGAGATGGAAAATCAGTAAACTATCTTGTGCCTATAGAAGTCTAGAAAGTCTGAACCGTAAAGAGCAAGAAAATCTATTAACTACGTATTTGCGCGTCTGTATTTTTACTGCTAAGAAGTATGAACTGAGAACAGAAATGGAGAAATGGGATGTAAGAGACTACAATCACTGCTAAGAAGTATGAACTGAGAACCGAAATTGAGAAATAGGATGTAAGAGAATACAATTACTGCAAAGAAACAGAGAAATGGGATGCAATACAAAAAAAAAAAAGAGGCTAAACATGGCAGGATGGGAACGGGTCGGGTCGGACCATTGGGTAGCTGGTTCGACCCACAAAAACGAGACCAATGGGCCATGAGGGTCGGCCTCAAATCAGAATAGGCCGACCCTCATGGCCCAATTCACGCAGCTCCATTTCGGTCTGACCAGTGACCACGCGGGAGTCCGTGGAGTCGAGGTCGCTGTACGCGCCGCCGCCGCCGCCGCCGCCGCCGCCGCGAGCACGCAGGACCGTGGAGCTGGGCTACAAGACGGCAGCGAGCGCCTTCAGCTTCGGATCCTCCGCCTCCATCAAGGTGAGTGGCCTTCTGCTCCTTCGTCTTTGCCCTCTTGTTCTTGGCATTTCTTGCTGTCGATCCCTAGATCCTTCTCGCCATTTCTTGCTGCTCATGCGTCGTGGGAAGACCGGAAGACATGGCCGCGCGAGGGCTGATAGGGAGGAGGTGAGACGGATGTGCGGAGGATCGCCGGACGGAGCGCCGCCGCCGCCATATTCTTGCTCTCAGTTCGGATTTAACTGGTTTGGAATTGGGATGACACGAGCGTATTTATCTCAGTTCGGATTTAACTGGTTGGGAATTGGTCCAGTGTTAACTGCTAATATAATGTACAGGCAGCATCAATGCTTGAGGACTCGGACCCTATAGAGTTCCAATGCCTGTTGGATTGCTAGCTAGTATTATAAATATCAACACCAGGGCATTGCTTATTAATGCGATTCTTTGATAGCAAAAAATGTAGTTAGTTTGATGCATATATCAGCTGATTGGGTCGAAACGAATTAAAATAGCATGATGAATTTCTGATGCATATGGCCCTGCTAAATTTGACTGTCAAATTAAAACTTCATTACTGCATAGCATTGTCAGGTCAGGGCTAGCTTTACCATCCAGCAGCATATCTGTTTGTGCTGAACAAGGAGCCTTAGTTCTCCTACCATCTGTGCAGTACCAAATTCTTATTTTTGTTTTTCAGTTCCTATCAGCCATGATAAAATCATAAAATACATGAAATGATTTTATTGTATTTTTTAGATCAGAAACATGGATGATGAAAAAGGGGAATTGAACTGACTGTACTTAGTTTTCTAAGATAGTTCAGATTGATTAGTTCTACCTTGTGTGTTGAGTCGGAGATGCAATGTTGGAGGGGGAATTTAGTATGCTTGTACCTTGTCGCTTTGCTTGCTCTTGCAGTATGATCTATTGGTATACCTGATACATGTAGAGTACTTGAAGCTCAAATGGTGCAAGCGAGGACAGAGCTAAGCTAGTTTCGTATTGACGCTATAGTTGTTTGCCGGCTGGCTGGCTGTGACTTTGTGAAAAGAGCATCATGTGGATTTATTTAGTGTTATTTGGGGTAAGCCTTTTCAAAAGCACAAGCTGCACAAATTGGATCAGAGTGACGATTCCTGATTTTATTAGGTTGGCAGTGCTCCTGCTTTTCCTATTCTGTCCAAATGAATCTCCATGTCTTGGATAATCAGCACCCACCATCTTCATCCTCTGTATTTAATAATTTGATCTTTAGCCATTGGTTATGTTCAGAACTTCAGATACAGTGTGAACTCGCTAATTCTTTGAGCATGGATAGATTAATTTCGTTGTGCATCAACTATTCCTTTATCTCGCTATGGCCTTTAAATCTGACTCATGATGTCTTGTATTTTTAACTATGCTTAAATCTATGGCTCATGATCTCTTCACATAACAGAAACATTGCATCAACTATTCAAATCAATCAATTGTCCACCTCACCCAGGAACGCACATCAAATGGAAACCCAGTTAGAATCGTATGATCAAAATCTCTATTTTTCCGTCTTTTTTCACATAAAGAGAGCTCTCATCATTTAAGAGTTGGTAAGGTGCCCGATACATTCTGGAACCCTGCTAACCACATTGCTGCGAATTTACACGACGAGCGTGTTGGCTCAACTTATGGGCTACTCAATTTTGGAAAAATTGGAAGATAAAAATTTGTTAGTGACAGTGTCTAGTACTACAACTTTGATTTAGATCGTTTTTACATCAGAGATAATTTGAAAAATAAAAATATTGAATTTCAAATTATGAAAAGCTAAAACAATTTTTTTAAGCCTTGAATGATTTTAAATGGAAAAGTCGTCAACTAAAGTTGTAGATCACTTCAAGTACTACAACTTTGATATCAAACTTGTTTTCAATAAACTTAATTTAGAAAAGTTATAAGTTTCACCTATTTTTAAAGATGGACCAAATTAAATTAGTATTGTCTCGCATAGATATTTTGTGATAGGAATTCCTTTGTGATATATAGTTAACGACAGTCAGTTTTAGACGACTGGGCCTAAACATTCTGCCTTGATCTCAACAGTAGCATTCCGGCCTGCTCCAACCCCAGGAAATTTTAGGTCCGTTCACTCCTGCCTTTTTCTTCCCCGTTCACCACGCGTGCCGGCGTGCGCTCTCTGTCGTCGGTCGCGGCCACCGCCCACTCTAGGTGCCCAGGTCTCAGTTGCTCCCTTTGGCATCGATCCCTTGGGCAGGCCTTCGCCGATCCCTTCGCAGGCGAAGAGCACCCAGGTATGCGCACCCCTTCTCGTCCCTTGTGCAAAACTGAGCACCTGGCCCCTTAACTTAAGCTATTTGGATATCTATATTCGGATCTGATATAATTACAAGTGTTATGCCTTTTTTTTTCAAAAGTTATTTGGTCTCCATGTGTACACACATGTCCTTTACTGGTTCGTCCCTGTAGCTGTAGATAATTGTTATTCTGTGAAGTTCATTGTCATATTAACCCTTGTATATGTGTTCACAGCCACATTGTTCTAGGATGTTGTTCTGATTAGCTGGGAGCTTGCTGGTCACCAATATATTACCCATCTGGACTCTGGAATATCATGTGTTTTCTGTTCAAACTACTGTGGTTCGGAGTCTTCATCAATGGACATGCTTTGCCTTTCTAGAGTTCAGTTCCGAGTTCTTGTATCATACAGATCACGGATGACCAGAGATCATGCCCAGGGATTGACATTTTTGTTATTTTTTTCTGTACAAAATGTCTCCTCTTCCTATTTCTCTTGCTTTTTGAAAAATAATATGATTATGCTACTGCTTACAGAGGAAGCGGTGTGCTGGTGTCACTGGCTAACTCCTCTTGCAAATTCGATATATGTCTCTAATTAGAGGTCCTGTTGGCTCCGCCCAGAGTCATGTATTCAGTAAAGGCAGCAAGCCAAGTTAGGTTACTATTTGATCAGACAGTTGTTATATATTTGAAGAATAACATCTTTCCTTGAAAGTTAGAATAATATTTCTGTTTGAAGGTTTTTACGAGTGATTGACTGATTTCTCTTTGTGCTTGCCATGTGGTATTTCTGTCTTAGGTCCATTGTACTAGATGATTTTTTTGTCTTTTCCTAAAAGTTTATTTTGAACCTTGATTTAGATAAGCTGCAAGTACTATTATTTCTTGACATCTGAGCTAAACTCGATTGGATCAAATTGTAAATGGAAATACAAGGCAGGCAGCTTCAGGAAATTTTCATGTGAAACTTGCTTCTTTATATAGCACACCATCTTTCTCTATCGGAGGACAGACCTTAAAGGCACTTAGTGGGTTGTCATTTGCAGCTACTGCTTCATTGACTTGTGTTGCACTGTTTGATGGAAGTTCGTGTTATAATGCAGATATACGTTGAATGATGGCAACTCTGAAAGATGCAGCAGCAAGGAAGCCTGTACTGGCAACAATCCGTCTTATCGTCCCTGCTGGTGCAGCCCGTCCTGCACCTCCAGTTGGCCCAGCACTTGGTTTCTATCGGCTCAATTTGATGGCTTTCTGCAAGGATTTCAATGCCAGGACCCAGAAATACAAGGCAGACACTCCAATGCAAGTCACCTTGACTGCCTACAAGGATAGCACCTTCGAGTTTGTGGTCAAGTCGCCATCAGTATCATGGTTCCTCAAGAAGGCGGCAGGAATAGAAACCGCCAGCAGTCGCCCAGGCCACAGCAATGTATCATCTCTCACTCTCCACCACGTGTATGAGATTGCAAAATTGAAGCAGGCTGACCCTTTCTGCAAGCACATGTCACTTGAGGCACTGTGCAAGTCTATCATTGGCACAGCCAACTCCATGGGTATTGCGATTGTTAAAGATCTATGAGCAGCATGGCCAGCCTGTTTGTCATGAAGAATTCTGTGTCATTTGTGTGTTCCTAGTTTTTAGCTGGTGCTGGAGAGGGTAGAACTCTTTTTGTCTCAGAGCTTCCTGCTGGTGTCATGTCATTCTAGGAGTATGAAACTGAGAAACTCTATTATACAATTCCTGACATAGCCTCCTTCATCTCAGCGTTTTTCTCTTCCTTTGTTCCTTTTGTGACTTAACTGAAACTATGTGGCTTTACGTTGGTGCTTTCAACAATAAATTTTAGTCTTCCACTTCCACATGGATATGTTATAATTTGCAAATGTTTAAAAAAATCATGATTGATGAGCTCATCGGGATTTTGCATTGGGTGTCCTGGAATGCAGTATTTGTTGATAAGGAACATGCAAGTCTCTACGGTTACCCGTGAGGCCGTGACGCTTCAGATGTCATGGTCAAACGTACATGTAGCTCGTGTTGCGCTATATATTTTTTATGCGATTTACTTTACCTGAAGTTATCATGAAGTATTCAATCGAAAAAGCATGCGCACGGAATGAAGCATTGTCCGGAAGAGTAAGGGAAAGTAGGTAACGGAAACACCCCTGATAACTCAACAGCCTGTTCGTTTCGCTGGTTTATTGTGCTGAAAGCACTGTTCGCTGGTTTGTTGTGAGAGAAAAACACTGCTGGATGGCTGCTGATTCTGCTGATAAGTCCAAACGAACAGGGCGTTCAATTGCCACTTTGCTCATGGCAAGAATTTTCTTAAAGCGAGACCTTGCTGCTTCGCTAAATAGTTATCAGGCACATGTAATCAATCCAGTCCAACAAACTTGAACAATTCCTGAACTTCTGGGAAAATGAGGATATTGGAGATCTGTCAATACGTGGTACTCACTGAAGTTCAATACAATATATCAAACCCGGTTATGGGTTGGTGCAAATGCAAAACGCCCATATCAGCTAGAGGTGCAAAATTTCATTTACAACCAATTCAAGTGCAGCTAGGAGAACCATTAAAAAGGAAATTGTTGTTATAGTCAGTATGCTAAAAGCATAAACTAACTGTTGGGTTCTATGATCTCTGTTGGGAACTGAACTGTAATTAAAAAGAAAGAAAGAAAATTTAATTGCTGGTCTCTTCAAGAGCAAGATATTGTAGTGCTATTGAGTATTTAGCTTTTATTGCTTTCTTTGATCCAGTTTCTGAACTGCCAATGTTCTGAAGTATGTAGGATCCTTTGCCGTCACCTATGAAAAGGCAAGAAATTATATCGTATAAACATGTTAACTCAAGCCATATCAAACCTACATTCACTCATAGACAAAATAATTGGAGGTAGCTCTATTAAATAAAAGAAAATGTCACTTGTATTTTCGACAACAAAATTTGCAATTTTACGAAGTCTGTTTGACAGGTAGTTTTGACATGTTCACTTGGGTATTTTAAGTTGAATACATAACACTATCTCCCAACATGCCTTCTGTGTGAGTGGAAAATGTTCTACCATATTGAGGATTACAATTTTTGAGGTGACTAGTGGGAACACAAAAGGAATTGCAAATAAAAATAAGAACTGAATAAAGAAGAGTAATGTCTACTAAAGGATTTACCTCGGATTGTGTATATGGAATTTATCCATCTCTGGTAAATGAACAACGATCTTGGGGTATCACCTTGATGTACATCAGATAGTAATAGATTGCAAGAACCAAGGGTTCCAAGCTTTGCACTATGAAAGAGATTTAGATGGTTACTTCAAACAACATTCTGGTACAGAGATATTTCAAGATTCAGCATTACTGTGTCACTTACTTTGCATGCCCAATAGCATTGTGGCACAAAGCTAATACACGCACCATTGCTAGATCTCGAGCCCTAGTAGTTCCATATCTTTGTTGGCAGCTCCTATGACAGTTCAGCAAGGTCAGAGCTACCTACATATACAAAAAAAAAAGCATAACTGCAAGTCTAGAATTTAATTTTGAGTGATGTGCTGGAGTATAACTTCTTTGTATAGTGGAAACCAAAGTGCCTGTTAAGAGACAATATGAAAATGAAATAGTAGTGCTATAAGGAAATGCTTAAGTAAACAACTGATGGCAGTATCCTAAATGAAACATGCTGAGCTCTGAGACAATATTTAACTCAAGAAATCTGTACAAATGACTGAGTATATAACATTAACAATTCAAGACAGAGTACAGATCAAAATCTCTATTTTCAGCTATCCCAAATCCATCATCTGAATTTACTCACAAGAAGAAAGGGCACATTTGAAGGTTGCTGCCCATTAGGGTGTTTATTTATGTAACAAATGCTGAACCTGATTTGCATGCCATGGCATGAAGTCAACAATTTATGTAGATGTGTCATTAACATCACAAGACAGAATGGAAATGTCACCTTTCGGAGAAGAAATCTGCAAAATCATCAACAATGACTGCGGCAGGGAAGTCGTCAAGAAGGTGAAATGCAGCAAAGTACTTTCTGATATCATCGACGTCTTCAATATATCTAGGAGCAAGAACACATAATTTGAGCATTAATTAGCCATCGCTGCATGAAATGGCTACCATTTTAACAAAACCTTACACGATATCCGAGCAGAAGGACAACCAAGCAACACAATCCATGAAATACACGACTTTGCACATTCTTACACCATTCAGAATTTAAAATCATGGCATGGGAATATGGGATCGCCAAAACATATATGCAGAGCAAGAAACACATCCACGAGTCGAAGACCTCTTACTTGATTTGTATCCTCTGAAGTAAGCTCATCGATGGATCGACACCCTGAAATCAAAGTAGGTGTGGATTCAGAAACGAGGAACAGCCACCCAGCACGTGCAACCTTTTGCAGCTTGCTCCTCTCCCGCATGAGCAACGCTGCCAAGCAAACGAAGGCTCTTCACCTGGGACAGGAAAGGGGGGTTGCTCTCCAACCTCCCCTTGCTGCAGATGAAGACGACGCCGCGGCCACTCTCCGCCGCGCGGTTCACCGCGAACTGGAAGAGGAGCGAGGTCTTCCCGCTGACCTTGCACCAAAACAAGGGCACCGCATGATCCGAGGGGGTACTAAGGTCTACGGTTGCTCCGTTTCGATCCCGGCGCAGCGCGTGCCAAAACGGGCTAGTTTGAGCAGGGCAAGGTGAGCAATGAGGCGCGTACCAACACGGGGGGCCCGAGAGCAGGGTGATGCCGGCGTCGGTGTCCGCGTCCCGCCGTGGGGCGTTTGAAGGGTTGGAGAAGAACCTCTCCATCTTCGCTAGGCGCTGCGGATTAGCCGACGGGATGCGGAGGGAAGAGGTGCTGGCGAGATGTTCGACGGAATGACAGCAGCGGTGGAGGGCTGCCAACGAGTCAGAGCTCGAGCGAGCCCAACTGCTCCAGCTCGTGTTCCATACCAGCTCGAGGCATCGAGCCGAGGCTCGTGCTCAACCTCGGTTTGGTAGTTTTTACCAAAATGTCGGTTTGGACATTACAGGCGTACTGTATTTTAGTCTAGGGATATATTTGGTCAGATTCGGTTTACTGAAGTTCAAATCAATACGTAGTCCAATATCGTTATTTACTAGCAGAAGAAGTGTCCATGCATTGCAACGGGTTGTTATTTTCATTTAAGTTGTCGGCAGTGAACCGCACTTGCCACAGTGCCCGATGTGGACTGGCTCATCGGTGGGCTCTGTGGCACGCGTGGACGGCTACGGTTCGCGGAGGCACGCACGGATGGCTGCAGTGGCATAGGATGTCGGCGCTAGTCGTGGGGAAGCCTAGCTCCTGGCTCAATCTCTATGTGGGTCTCCTAGGACGCACCTCGCCCTGGCCAACGTCGTCGTCCGTGCGCTCCTCGGCATCAAGGCCCGCCTCCTAGTCACTGTCGTTGTCCCTTGGGACGACGACACAATGTCCTTCACGCTCGGCAGTCCCGACCGACTCTACAGCAAGTGGAAGCTCTCGGAGTTGTTAGGAGGGCAAGGCCTCGACGATCGTGAGCACGCTATCATAGAACCATCCATATTCTCTACGGGTGATCCTTGCACATCCATGGCGCCCGCCATGGTCAAAGTGCTTGGCGTGCACCACCTGCCCGTTGCCTAATCACGTAGTGCCTGGACGTTGTGGAGGAACGAAGAAGTGGAAGCCGTTGGTCTGCCCCTCCCCGATCTCTCCTGCGTCGACGTTGGCGATCGCGGCGAGGTCCTTGATCAGGTCCTGGAGACGCGCGACTTCCTCCTCACCGAAGAGCATGGCTGGCTGCCGTAGCACGCGCAGGCGCCGAATGACCTTCTGAAAGTCCTATGTTTGGTGTTGGTAATTAGTGACAATGCCTAAGTACTAATCCCATGCCTAAGTTGTATGTAGCATATGAGGATTAGTACATTCCAAGGTTGGTGGCAAGATGGACATGATGATCATGATGGCCACACCTGGATTTGGACGCAACCCTATGTGATCAAGGCAAAGGTATATGCTTAAGGGTTGTGTTTTAGTAACCAAGACACCTAGTGGGTGTGGTTACATTATAGGATAGATAGCCGTACTATAAAGAGGGGAATGACGCGGCTATTGAACTCCTAAGTGCCTCTAGATGTGCATTTCATGATCATATGCATTTGGATAGAACTAATAACGCCTCGGAAAATGATTGTGAAAATGCTAACACACTCACACATGACGAGATCACTTGGTGGTGTTAGCACGTTTGCGAAGGCGGTGGAGTTTGAGCGGTAGAGAGGGTTTGGGATCCTCTCTCCCTCCCGCCGAGCTTGCGAGGCGGGATTCAGGCGTTTTCGAGGAGTTGAAACGACTATTTTCCACTACGCCAAAAGTCCGGAAAAGAAACGGAGGCGAACGGAGGTCACAGAGGTGACCGGACGCTGAACCGGACGCGGTCCTTGCATGACCGGACGCGTCCGGTCAATGTTCAGTGTCTGCGCGTATTTCAGTTCGATAATCGGACGCGAGGCGCGTCCGGTCACTGATGATCGGACGCGTCCGGTCGTTCAGAGAGCTTACTGGTCTCTAACCGGACGCTGGCACTGTCGCGTCCGGTCATTTTCTTCAGCGCGTCCGGTCACTATTTCGTTGAGCGCTGCTCAGGCGACCAGCGCGTCCGGTCCTTCACGGGACCAGCGCGTCCGGTCGTTCCCGGCGCGTCCGGTCAGTTGGACCAGCGCGTCCGGTCGTTGCTTCGCAGTTAGTCGTTGGGCGACCAGCGCGTCCGGTCGTTTGGACCAGCGCGTCCGGTCAGTACTTCACGAGTTAGCCGTTGGGCGACCGGCGTGTCCGGTCAGTTGGACCAGCGCGTCCGGTCAGCCCGATTTCGGCTGTTTAAGTTTCTAACGGCTATATTCGAAGGGGTACGTCTATAAATACTCGTTGGCCGGCTCAAGGCTCTCCCTCTCGGATATCCCTCGATCATTTAACATACTTGTGAGCACTTTGAGCTAAGCAACTCCCCTCCCACTCATCTCTCTTGCTTCTTTGCATATTCGAAGTGAGATTGAGTGATCCAAGTGCATTTGCATTGTGAGATTGCATCTAGTTGGCACTTGGTGGTTGATTTGCTGCGGGATTCTTATTTCTCTTGGTGGTTGCCGCCACCTAGACGGCTTGGAGCAGCTTGGAGGCGTTGGCAAGAGTTGGTAATTGTATCTTGGCCACCTCCGGTGATTGTGAGGGGTTTGTGCCTACCTCGGCGAAGCGCCAAAGGCAACATTAGTATATTGCTCGTGTCATTGCAACCTTTTGCCATTTGGTAGGTTCTTGTGGCGCCTTTTGAGAGGCTCGGTGTGTGACCGATTAGCCACCGAACCACGTGGTGAAGAGGGACACAACGGGGACTAGCGTGCCGGCAAGCACGTGAACCTCGGGATAAATCTTCGTGTCATCACTTTCATATTGTGATTGATTGATCCCGGTGTTCGGTTATCTTGGTATTCATTGTTGATCATATTGGTTGGCTCAATACTTCGCCCCTCGGTGATACCCTCCTAACTCAACTCCACATTACTTTCTTAGTTATCTTTGCTAGCTAGTTAGCTTTGCTAGAGTAGCTTCTTTGTGTAGCTTGCTAGTTGTAGTTTCCTTCTTGGTTTGACTTGTGCGGTTAAGTGCAATTACTAGAATTGTGAATTGGTTAGGTGGCTTGCAAACACCCCGTAGGCTAAGCAAAACTTGCATCTCGCTATTTGTTTTATTGATAAACTTGTTTAGCTTGTCTTTGTAGAAAATTTTAATAGGCTATTCACCCCCCCTCTAGCCATCAAGACCTTTCACCTTCTCCCTCGGGAGAGTCTCCTCAGAGCCACGCTTTGTCTGCGACACGTCGGCGTCAGTGGATTTGGCTTCTTCGACACCGCGGGCGGGGCCACCTTGACCACGCGCAGATCGTGGGTGGCCTTGATGTCCTGCGTGTCCCCAAAGAGTACGCACAAACATCCTATAGAGGTTGGGTATCTTTTTTTGGCTTCCGTATTTAGTTTTTATCGGCAAAGAGAAATACAAACGAGAAGTTTTGACACAACGTGATTGAGTTGGGTTCGTATACGACGCGTGGTGCCATTAGTTTTCAAACAAACATAGAAGAAATATGATTGGAACATCTTATATTTGGATTATGATTCCTAGTTATATTCAGGTTTGTTTTTATATTTATATGAGAAATAAACACAGGAAAAAACAAAAAGAGAAAAACGGAAGAAAGAAATAGAAAATGCAAGAAAACAGATGTTTGCGGAAACATGGACGACAAAAAAATAACCATGTGGATGGACAGAAATTTTGAAAAAAGAAAAACAAAATGAACTCGGACGTCCGTGGGAAACATGCACGGCGGAAAACAAAACAAAACAAAACCGTGTGAATGTACAAAGCTTCGGAGCATATTAGCTTGGATCAGGATTCTTAGTCATATTCAGGTTAGACATCATATATGTATATAACGCTAGATAGAACAACAACAACAACAACAACATAGCCTTTTGTCCCAAGCAAGTTGGGGTAGGCTAGAGATGAAACCCAAAAGAGACGAGAAACAGGGAGACAATTTCTATATTTGTAGAGTTAGGAGAAGACGGACAAAAAAAAATGGACGAACAAAAAATAGGCTAAAATTTTACCTCTTTATTATTAGACTAGAATCATGCTCATACGTTGCAAAGAAAAAAAAAGTATCATGATAAATCAAATTTGAGTCTAGATATTTGCGTCCTTCAATAAGTCAGAGGTCATCTTGGATCAGTGACACGCTGCAATTTGCAAAGCACGTTCTCCTGCTTCCACTATTAGGTTCTGATAGGATAAAGAGGTTCTTTTTAGACTTTTTTTCTCCTTGTACAACGTTTGCATGTCGACTCTGATGGAGTGATTATGGAGATTTGGCCCGTAGGTAGGAGCTCAATTATCAAGCAGCTGTGATGAATTTAGATACCAACTGGATTAGTGCTGAAGGCATGAGCAATGTGTAAAAAAGAGTAGGTCTCACATGAATAATATGTTCGGTTACGTAATGTCGTGGTAAGACTCAAGCAGTGTCCGGTGATTTCAATCTGTCGTTTTTTTTTTTGCATCCAGTAGTTCCCAGAGTCTGATCCGATTTTGTTTTGCCCTGTGATGTACGATTCTCTTGGAATCTTTCGATATACTTTCATCGAGATGTTTGCAACGTTTCCGGTACTAGAGATGTGACTAAAAATAGAAGGAGAGAGTCGTCAAAACTGGCAATAATATTAAAAACTATAAATGTCTAAAACTGAATTTTAACAACCACGTGTTATTGAATCTGAATTTTTTTTTATTGTTGGTGTTCACGTCCACAAGTTTATTTAATTTGGATAAGTCCGTAAAATTTGTATCAATATTTTCTCTTGTATCGTATATAAGGTCCAATCTAACATATGTTACCCTATGCTAAAAGGTTCACAAACGTCGTTCGGTTTCAGCCAGATTCGATCTCGGTTTCGCATGCGCAAACGATTCTCTTGTGTAATACAGACTATAGTAGTCTCTGTGACCGGATAGTATATGTTTTTGTAGCACTATGTGTATTTGGTAGTCTTTGTGACCGGATAGTATATGTTTTTGTATCACCAAGTAGATGATTGCTTTAGAGTCTTTTTAGGTGTAGATAGATAGATATATATAGATATAAATATAGATAGGTAGATAAATAGACATATACAAATATAGATATTTCCACAAAATTAATATAGATATAGATATAGATAATCTACTCCACCATGAATCTGATATGGAGAAAAAAAAAAGGAAAGTGAGGGAGAGAGCTCACTGGAATAGCTTGGCCACTTATATAGGCGATGACAACTTGAAAACGGAATTGGTGAACGGTGGGCGGTGGCAAGTGAATTTTTTATGAACTATTGCTAAATTTTTTTTAATCTGTGACGGCCAAATTTTGGTATGGACGACATTTGATGGAAGGTCCATCGCAGCGTGGGAAGAGCGTGAGCGCACGATCGCTGCGTGGTCAAAATAGTTTCTGCGATCGCGCATATGGATTCCTGCCTGAGGGCATGATTACAGTAAGGTAATGGCGCTTTCAGCGGCGTGAGCGCGAGATCAATCGGGAAGTGAAACAGACGCCGAAGAGCAGCGTGGCGATCAATTGAAAATTAATGTACTCCTTGCTCACGGTGCCTCAGGCTAAAACGATGACGATATTTGGACGGAGGGAGTACTGCCTAGCTTAAGAGCAATTCTAAAAGATAACTTTAAAAGAGTTGTTGTTCTTTACCGTATAATTTGATTTAAAAAATTTATGTAATTGGCCTACAACATACTATTCATTTTATTCTCCTAAAAATAGTCTCATGCTATCCCTCAAATTTTGCTTGACATATAAACAAGTCGTGCTCATTCACCAAGTCCGTGTGATCTCCTCTCCAGCCCGCGCCATTGCTCAGCGCCTCAGCCCCGTGCGCCATCTCCCTCTCCCGCTAATCTCATGAGTTGTTCCGACCTTGGTTCATATTAGCCTTGTGTCAGATAATTGGCTAGATAGCCTGGCTATTGGGGGCCATTGATACAGCCCAAACATTATGGAAATATCTAACTACAAGGAATCCACGTGTAATATGACAAGTATACTCACCTCTCTACACCTTATTGCTCTCACAGTGCATGTGTATGACTGCTCTGTACGATCACTGTAGTGCAACGATGCTGAGTGTGACTGCGATACTATCATGTGTGAATCAGCTCAAGTAACTCTTTTGGGGTTGATTGTTGACGAGTATAATGAGTCAATATAGACAAAATAGACAAACCCACAAAATAAAACTATGCACTTATATGGCCGCCATATTCGCTTGTCTTATAATCCATACTTTTCAACTTGTTTTTTCAGCGGAACAGTGTTTTTCTCTCACAATAATTTAACGAACAGTACTTTCAGCCATGTCTTTTCAACGAAACGATTAGGCTCATATATTTCCAGTTGGGACTAAGAAGGACAGCTTAAGAAAGACGGGGGCACTTTTCCGATGCGAAAAGTTCGTTGGCGCGAATGCTTTAAATGTCTGATCCCCTTGACCGTTGCCAAAAAAACCCCATACTGAATAAGCCCTCGCTAGCTTCGGTTATTGGCACAAATTCTTTAAATATCTTCTTCCCTCGACTGTTGCTGACGGGGGGCATTTTCCGATGCGAAAAGTTCGTTGGCGCGCATGCTTTAAATGTCCGATCCCCTCGGCCGTTGCAAAAAGAACTCGCGCTGACTAAGCCCTCGCTAGCTTCGGTTGTTGGCGCGAATTCTTTAAATGTCTTCTCCCCTCGAGCGTTGCAGAAAACCCATACTGACTAGGCCCTTGTTAGCTTCGGTTGCAACTCTCTCAGACTCATAACCAAATCCACACACATGCATAACACAATTCACACTTTCCATTTCCTCATCTAGCTAACTTGTGCAAACATTTGAAGCTGTTGAAAGTTCCACTCCATTTCCTATCAAGGACTGAGAAACAATTGAGGTCGAGTCAAAGCCAAGTCAATCTCCAAAGCAGACCCAACTCCCTCCGAAACCCGTAACCCGCGGACGCCTGCCGCACCCGTCAGGCCACGCCGCCACGGCTGCACGGCGCACGCTGCTACTAGGGCCTTGTTTAGATACCCAAGTTTGGGTGCAAAATTTGCATAGTAAAGGTCACGTCATACTGTAGCAATTTTGTTTTTATTTGATAATAATTGTCCAAATCTTGATTAATTAGGCTCTAAATGTTCGTCTCGCAAAGTACAACAAAACTGTGTAATTAGTTTTTTATTTCATCTATATTTAGTACTCTATATATGTGCCGACATTTTGATGTGACGGAAAATAAGAATTCTGCATAGTGAATTTGGTAGGCAAAATTGGGAATCTAAAGGCCTAGTATGTAATTATCCCCCTTCCCCTGCGCCCCTCGTCGCCCCTCTCTCTCTCTCCTCCCCTCTCCTCCCCTCTCCACTGCCCACTTCCATCGGCGGAAGCGGAAATAAACCAGAGGGCCCATAGGAATACCGTTAACGGGATGTGCAGTGGCAGCGGGGTGAATTAACTGCAGGATTTCTTGGGAGATTTGAGAGGGAGGTGATGAACAGTCTGCTTCGCCTGTTCTCTCCTCCCCAGGACACCAGAAAGAAGTGATCTTTCTCGCCCCCTCTTCTTCTGGAACGAGATCCTCTAATCCTCGACTTTCCTCTGCTTGAGGTATGGACACTTCTACTCCCTTGTGCGCGTTTCTGTTTGTTGTTGTTAATCGTAGCATCTGCTTCTCTGAATCGGCTTCCTCCGGCGATGTTTATGACTTTTGTGTCGTTTCTTCTCTGAATCCGTTGGTTGCAGGCACTTTCCCCACCCCACCGCCGCTGGATTTCGCCGTCTCGCGGTGAAGCCCTTCGCGTCGATGAGCAAATCGGCTGCCGGATGAACTAAAGTCTGTGTTATGATGGGATAGGTGTGCTCCTGGTCGCGTCTCCGGGGACCCTTGCCCGTTCTCGATCCAGCGCTACATGTGGAGCTCACCTTTCTCCGGCTAGCGTTGTGTCAGGGGGAGTGTTTCTTGTCCCTCGGGAGCTGGTTGAGTTGTCTTTGGTTTGTGCGAAATCTGTGCGGCAGCGTAAGGTTGCTGATTCGGGGGTTTGGATGGCACCGGTGGGGGATGTTGTGGACATCAGCTCCGATGAGGAGGACTTGTTCATGGACACTTCACTAAAACTCCCGGAACCCCTCCTCGACCCCGTTAAATTGTCACGGTTTATGGATCACATTTGCAGTGTGGCTGATTTTCGGACCGAGGAGGATATCGATGACCTCATGATTATGAGTGAGATTTCTGGTCCACCGGTGTTGCAGAAGACAGCCAACCCTGATGAGCTCGTGGTTATGGGTGAGATGTCCTCGCCACCTGCGCTGCAGCAGAAGAAGGCCAGTGCTGATGGTGGGTGCCATGAGGATGATGATGATTGTGTAGTTCTAGATGGTGACCCTGATAAGGCGGTTACAGTTGCTGACGAGGGGGGCGTGGGAGATGGCAGTTCGGATGAATTGCAGATAGTCGCGGAGAAAGGCCCGGTATTTCATTTCTTCCATTCTGATCTATAGCAATAACACTGCATTTTGTACATGCCATAAAAATAGTGCCTTTTATTTATTTATTTATTTCTCGAATACAAATAGTGTCCTTTATGCAGTATTTGATAGCATGTAGAGAGTTGAATCATTGAGTTGCATTCATAGTACTAGTTGGAGAAGCTGTGCATAAAAGGTTAATGATTTGCTGTGTGTAGTAGTTATATGTTATCTTTTGCTGCTTTCATCTTGTGTCTATGCGCATCTGCTAGGGTCGTTACCATGAGGCTCGTATTAGGATGGAAGTGCTTAAACATGCACTGCTCTAATGTGGAAATGATCTGCTTAAGTGTTTCTGTCTCGACCTTGTCGTATTTGTTCATGTCAAGTTTTTTCACAGAAATTGCAGTTTTACTTCACTAGCATTCCTTTTTTTTTTGGCTTTTGCTTTTGTTAATTGTCTATTGTTTTTCAGATAGCATGCAGGGACTTCCCTCATTCGCGCCATTTATGCTCAAACTTGCCTTTCAGCACTACTACTCACGTGAAGCATTGTACCATGGTTAGTAACAGACATTTTCACGCCCTGATGTTTTGGGGAATACAATACGTCAAACATGCTAGGAATGTAACCGGTACAATTTCTTTAATGGCATGCTGTATTCTTGTTTTTCGACTGCAGTGCCACTGTTTTGTATGTGACGCTCCAGCTCCTTGCAAATATTGGGGTAACAGTACATCAGCTGATGATCATTGCCATGCTACAGACAAGGATTCAAAATGGAGAAACATGAGGCAAATATTCAAGAAAAAATTGTTGCCAGCATCAAAACACCAGAACGGCGTTTACTCAACAATGTCACCACCCAGACAGCAACCTATGCAGTGCCATGTTTTAGTCCCCCAATCGCCTTCCATATCACATGGGAGTCACCCTTCTCTTTCCATTCAAAGTCCTCTTCTTAATGAAGGGAGCCAAAACCAACAGAGACATCCCTCAGTGAGAGTCTCACTGAGTGTAGAGGCAACAGTTGGTTCTCCAAGAACTGGAAGAGGTACTGGCAATGCTCATATTGCTCAAAGTACTCATTCCCATGCAATATTCAAAAGAGCAGGGGCTGTTGCTCCAGTCCTTGCAACAAGAAATGCTAGCCAATTATGTTCTTCTGCTCCAGATGATCTCCTTATGCAGCAGGCATTGTCTCATGCATCTCAGCCTGTTCAAGTTGCACCTACAACCAATGCTTTCACTGGCACTTCTCAGAACAACCATTTTCAGAGATCTTTCAGTGCACCGATAGCACCTCAGGTGCAACAAGGTCAACCTGCAGGATATTATGAGGTTGCCATAAATGGAATGCACGCCACAGGGCCGCAACTTGCACGGTCCACCTCGCTTACAACTCAGAGAACACAATGCCTCCCAGAACCAGCAATAATAGATGTTGGCACATCAAGCTGGCAAGACATACTTGCTACTGTGGCATCTGATCTGGGGGTAGAAGATTACAATATGGGCATCCCTGAGTCTCAGCATGTAACGGTTGACTCTCAAACCATGCATCCCACTGCAAACCATGGGTTCCATCTTCAGCATGAGCATATTGCAGAATCGGAGAACTTCACATATCCTCTTGTGCATGATTCATCCAATGACACAGCAGGTGGCAGTGTTCAGGCAGATGGTCCTATGCAAACATCAGAGAATTTAGACCATCTGATTGGCCAGAGCAATCCTATTCCAAATGAAGCTCACCTGAATGACTTTGCGGGTGTCCCTGCTGATGAATTACCTATAGAAGAAGAAGAAGAGGAAGAAGAAGAAGAAGCTCATCAGCCTGAGATACCAAACATTCTGTTTGAGTTCAATTGGGATTAAGCCGTGACCTGCCTGGCTGCCTCAGCATATCCTGAACCCATGAATAATAAATCGGTGCCATCGACATGCTCCTTTCTAGGTCTTGGTGCCCCTTGTACAGTAAGTAAGCTATGTACAAGAAGAGTTTCACCGTCATGTTGTTTGTTATCATAGTGGTCGTACTTGCCTCTTAGGGCCCAGATGTTATGGCTCTTCGAGCTTTAGATGTTAACATGTATCCCCCCTCAAGCAGAAGGGTGTTGGGGGGATGTTGAGTTCCTATTACCGTACTGTTGGTCGAATATCTATGGTTCGGGATCTGATGCCAAAATGCATGTCCAACCACTGGTCTACCTTTTTACAATGTGAGGTTTTGATGTGCAAATGCTTGAGTTGGATTGCTTGATCAGTTGCCAAAAGGCATGTTTGAGGTAGTAGTAGTATCCTCAAGCGTGGAATTTTAAGGCACAAATAGGTAAGTTGGATCAAACTAGGATGTGCAGGAATGGAGTTGGAATTAGATCAAAATTGGAATGCTCAATTTTGTTGGTCCTTTGTCATTGTCAACAACAGCTGTTCCGCCCTTCAGTTTGCATAGAGCAAAGTCGTTGGCTCCTTGCTGTTAGGACGGATCGAAGGCGTAGTGCATGTCGACGGCGGCGACGATGTGCCAGGTGCACCGCGTTCCCCTGGCGAAGACGACGAGGTCGCCGGCGCCGAACTGGGCGGCGGCGCTCTCCGGCGAGCCCTCCACGGTGGCGCTCGCCTTGCCTCTCACGATGTAGCACGTCTGCCGCGCTCCGTAGCTCAGCGCGTACCTCCCCGGAGGACCGCCCCACCTGCAACCAACGTGTTCCAAGTGACGCGAGCGTCTCGTTCGTTTCTCAGATGAACGAATGGTCCAACTCGAACAGGATAGAACAGAACAGCGCAGCGCAGCACGCTCGTCGTCGACTCACTTGGGCCAAGACCTGACGCCGAGCTCCGACAGGCGAGCCGCCGCTGGCTCCCGTTCGACGGTGATCGCGGCGGTGGCGCCGACGTGCGCGGCCGGGCCGGCCGCAGCGCCGGAGCCGGAAGCCATCGACGCTGCAGAGGCAGGCAAGCCAAGGAAAGGACCGTCCGACAGGAAGTTGCCGTTCACGGCGGATTCAGCTTTGGTTTGGTTTCCCTTATATTAGGCACGGTTTAGATGCCAAAAATTTTGCCAAAATTTTTAGATTCTTCGTCACATCGAATCTTTGAACACATGCATGAAGTATTAAATATAGATAAAAAATAAAACTAATTACACAGTTTAGATGAAATGGACGAGGCCCTTGTTTAGTTCCCAATTTGGGCACTCAAATTGCACTATGCAAAAAGGAGATTCCTCATCACATCAAAATGTCGGCAAATGCATGAAGTACTAAATGTAGATGAAATCAAAAACTAATTGCACAGTTTTATTGTACTTTGCGAGACGAACATTTTGAGTCTAATTAATCATTTTTTGGAAAATTTTTTACACTAAAAAACAAAAACTGCTACAGTGTTCCGGCAGGAACAGTGTAGCAGTTAGAGCCGATTCGGGTGGCCGAATCCGGGATCTAAACACGGGCGAGACAAATCTTTTAAGCCTAATTAGACCATGATTGGACAATATTTACCAAATAACAACGAAACTGCTACAGTGACGTTTCACCGAAAATTTTGCCAACTAAACAGCCCCTAACAAACAAACAGGCCGGAGAGGAGAAGTTGCGAGCGGATTTGAACTCTCCATGCTCGCTCTGACGCTGACGGACACTACCTCTTACTGCGATGTGATGTGATGCGCTGGCTGGCCACCGTCGTGCAGCGCATCTCGACATGTCGCCGGCGGGGCGAGGGCGACTCGTTTGCCCGTGCCTGGTCGGAGGCGTTGACCGGGCCCCCGGGGTCAACGTGGCGGCATCGGGTTTGGTTTGGCCCAGCAATAGCATCCACTGATACACGTTAACAAATCGAGGCTGCTGTGGTCAGGTCTCCTTTTGCAACCTCCATCCTTGATGGTGGCCAATACAAATCAGATTGAAAAGGGCATTCTCTGGGGTCTATTTTATTCAACGGAAGACCATTTCTAGACGCACAGACAGTTTTTTTATTAGGAGGAGGAGGAAAGTACAGGTCAATTTCTAGACTGCAGATGCTCTACCTCAGAGTGTACGTATGATGAAAGTGTGGACCCCTGTAGATTTCACGATTTTGACAGTTTTTTTTTTGAACCAAGGGCCCGTTTAGTTGACAAAAAATTGGCAAAATGACACGGTAGCAAATTTTGTTGTTATTTGGCAATTGGTATCAAATCATGGTCTAATTATGATTAAAAGATTCATCTCGTCCATTTCGTCTAAACTGTGTAATTAGTTTTATTTTTTTATCTATATTTAATGCTTCATACATGCGTCCAAAGATTCGACGTGACGGAGAATGTTGAAAAATTTTGCAAAATTTTTTGCAACTAAACAGGGCACAACACGATTTTGACAGTGGTCGAGCACAGAAACTTGGCGTGGCGTGGATCATATCAGATTACCAGGGTACACCGGCCTGCAACGGACTGAACGCGAACAGCGAGGTCAGCATCATCAGCCATGAGTAAAGCTGTCGCCTTCAGTTGCATCTACAAAGAAGGTGCTTACCAAGCATCTTTTCCAGCGGCACCTCGGTGGATACTGGATAGTCCTTTGTAGGACGAACGTGAGGAACGATAGTTTTTAGAAAAAAATATTTCTAGGTGTTTATCATATACCAATTCAAAAGATCCAATGAAAACCAGCTTACATGTAGTAATATTAAATGCATATGCTTCACATTGGGGTTTCAACCTAGTTAGACAATGCAACTAGGGCTTCCATGCTACATGTTCAAGCATCATCCAATGTTTGTAGAAAAATTTTAAAAGTTCAGATTTTTATAAGGTTTTTGGTGGATTATTAGGGCATGTTGGGATTGTGGGAAAAAAAATCTTGTTTCTACGTCTTTCCTGTGAAATTGAACTGATTCCCGTGAAATTCCTGCGAAATTTCTTTGAAATTCCTGCGTTCCATACAGACCCTTCCAAGTTGCTCGTTAGGTATATATACCCATGGATTTATAGGTTTAAATACTGCAAAACTGTATCCATACCAGAACTCAATAAATAATATAGATTTTTGTCTACTAACCTAAATCATTTCACACACATGCTCTAATAATGAGATAAAAACTCATCGGTTTTGAATAGGGTACCCATATATGCTTTCCCTAATTGAGGGATGTGAGATGGGCTTTTTCCTCGGGAAAATGCTATGCCGCTAGCAATCGAATTCAGGATTTAGGGCATATCCAACTTTGTCTAGACAGAAGGGAAGTAAATGGGCTTATTTTATGGCTCAAACACAAACCTGTTAGGAAAAAGTCTACTTTTCCTCCCCCAATTTTCACCCAAGTCCGTTTTTCCTCCCTCAACTTCAAAACCGGACAAACCACCTCCCTCAACTTTTCAAACCGTGCATTTTACCTCCATCGAGCGGTTTTGAAGGCGGTTTTGCTACAGTAAACGGTGGTATGCTACAGTAAACGGTGGTATACCATATTATGTGCTCACTGTATAGACTAGTAGCGTACCCGTGCTAACGCTACGGTAACATTCGGGTGTGCAAATTAGATATCACAAAATGATAGTCTCTCTAATTACATTCCAATGTTTTTCTTTATGAATAATTACTTTGCAACTCCACTAATTACCATACAACCACATATATATTTGGAAATATATGTACTAACCTCAAATTATTTTTGACTAAATTGATCCATAGTTGCTATAAAGACAAACGCTGGCAACCATCATATACCCCTGCCATCATCAGCCATCATGACCTCACGGAGCCTCCATTTTGCATGTTCTGAGCTGAACCGCAATGATGTGCAGTCAGTTTCACCTCGACCACTCAGTGTCAATGCTCATTTGAAACAAGGACTAATCTAATTATCAAAAGAACTTAATACCGAATATATATAGAAATAGATTAGTACATTTATAATCCACATAACTCGAAGAAAGATGGTTACCTGTTGAATTGATTTAGTTAGTTGAATGCAGGATACAAGTATGTGTGACATAACCAAATGTGGGATCAAGAAAACGAAGAAAACTGACTTATTAGGACACAAAACTACAGGCGATCACTTAAACCATATTTGGGTTCACAGCTCAATGACCTTGCAAACAAACAAAAACAATGGATCGGAACTCCAATGCCAAGCAACCAGTGTGGGGAGTTGTTCAAAGGAGTCCCAACGGCTACACTACTACAGCAATGCTGAACCAAGAGCGCAGATTGACGATTTGCAGCAAGACGCGTTGAATCGGGTAGGGATCTCACCAAGGTGCAGCAATGACAGCGGCACTGACCTATGGAAAGTGACATCCAGTAGATCCAATATTGTAGATACTTATGAATTCCATTTTCTACAATTGCGGGAATGAATATCATTCGTTATTTCATTATTTGCAGAAAAGACAAATTGACATAGAGAAAGAGAAGTGAAACTGACCCATTTTGTAAAATTGATATTATATTATTTGGTCACACAAAAGTTCCAGCAGAAGAGAAGGCTTGAAAGGTAACAATAAATTTTGACTAAGAGTGAAAAAAGATTTGATCAATACAACTCACCAATAGATTATCTTCACTCAACGATTTCATCAATTGTTTCTTAAAGCCTCCAACTGCACAGAATGAACAATCATGCCGGTTAGAATTCCTTGTCAGGCTCATACATATGACATCATACAGGGAAATGATAGATACACGGACAAGTAATGTTCCAGTCAAAAACTTCACAGCCAGTTATTATAGTTTCTGCAACAAAACGCGTGAAACTGCAAAGTAAAGTAACTGACAGTAAAGCAGTAACCGAACCTGCCCTTATTTATATGCTATTTATCTATTGAATCAGTTTCCACAAATCTGGCTTGCCAATCTGATATCCATAACATTGTGATCAAAATTATTTGTTACCGGCAGGCTTCTCTAAAATATCATCAATTTAATCTGGCACACAATCTCAATGTCTGCAGTAAAATTAGTTGTATTCCAACTATACAAAATCCTTAACTAAGACTGAAAGATATAAAAACACCTGCAGTGTCACAATTTTGTACCCAACCGATGGAGGAAGAACCAAATGCAGGAAGTGGATGAGCCCTGAAACGTTGTGCACAGCATTATAATCTCTACAAAAGAAACCAAGAAGATCTATAGGCACATGAAAGAAACGAACTTTATCTATATCTATATATCGATGATACATACATCTGGCCAGCCACATTATTATTAGAAGCAACCGTCTCCATGTCAGGATCACAAGGTTCGGCCGTATCACAATCAATAATCGTATAAACCTGATGAGCAAGCATGCAAATAACAACTTTGCTTCAGAAATCATGGACAATCACATATCACCTTTAATCTATCCTATCAAAGAAATGACTTTATTATCTACCAGAAGGAAACCATCAATGCTCTTGTAAGTTGTAACCTGCAAACTTTATTTGGCGCCAGGTTAAAGGATGCACAAAAATTGGTGAACAATAAACAACAACAAAAAGGTGCATTTTACAATAGCTCTACACTCATTGATTGGTAGCATCAAACATGTCGAAAAGGTGTGTAAACTCCTGGAACAAAAGGATAATAACATCCTAAAAGAGCATCATTACGATCTTAGCTCACCAAGACTGGGTGGCCGATGAGGCTGTTCAGCATGGCCGACTTGAAGGCACCCTGCACGGATAAACGGATCGGAACAACTCAGATCGGGTCACACGAGCAGCAGCAGTGTAGCACGCTAGCAACAGGAGTAGATCGCGAAGGGTTTCGTGGGGTGGTGGGCGGGCAGGCGGTGGAGGTCCGATACTCACGACATTGCCGAGGGCGACGACATTGTGGAAGGTGGTGGGGCGGTAGGGCGCGTCATCGTCGGAGGGGTCGGCGGCAGTGAGGAGCGACACTGCCTGGCGCATCGACTTGGCGAGGTCTGACACCTCCTTTGATCCATGACTTCCATGGTCAACGCCTCAGCGGTCTCCCCGCAGCGGATCTCGAGGGATTGGGAGGCCCACAGCGGTGTCCAGCGAGGCTGCGGGCTCCTCGTCCTCCATGGCCACGCCGCCGTCACGAGCTCCTCCAGCGTGAGGCCGCACAGGGCAGTAGCGGCCATGTCCTCCCCCCACAGGCGGAGAGATGCGACCGGCAAGGGAGGTCGACGTTTTTTTCTGGAAAAAAAGAAAAAGGAAGCGAGCCATGGGAATCGAACGCTGGCCGCTCGAGCGTCATGCGGTGCGGTCGTACGGGTGCACGTGTGGGGTGAGATGCGTTTTGATATGAACCCGCAAGGGTTTGTGGTCGATCTTTCGATGAGAAGCGTGAGATAATTCGATTGGTGGATGGAGATGACGTTCACGGCCCGACTACAGCCTTCCAAGACTGCGCCTTAGCGATCGATACACCACTTCCCAAGGCCGTCACGATCTTGTGGAGTATGACAACCAGCCCCTAGGGCTCCCGTCCTGCAAGCAATCGAAGAACTAGCAAGAACAAGGAAACAAGCACTGAAATTGCAAGATAAAATTGAAGGTTTCACACTGAATCTTATTATGAGTGGGGTTCCGAAGACAAGGAGACGGGCGACTGGATCAGCACGCGCGCCTACAAGCAAGTAGCGATGGCTAAACTTGATCTAAACAAAACCCGAGTGTTCCTGGTGGCGGCTAAGGGGTATATAACGTGTGGAGGACGACCACAAGAGAGTTTGGGTCGTGCTCCTACCCTAGGATGCGTCCCTACTGGACTCTAAACGATACAAGCCCATTGGGCTAACTTAAGGTGGCGCAGCACCCTGGATAGAATAGACCTCTCGGTGATTTTTGGACTGTTGACGCCGCTTCTGAGCAGGTATGAGTATGATGTCAGATCCATATGAAAGTAGACTTTATTAGCTTTCCAACAAGTCCAGAATCACCCCAATCCGACTCCGTATGTAACCGTGGCGACCGTCGCAAGTTGAAGGTGTGCTGCAGTCCGAATCCAGCCTACGCGAGTCCTTTTCCCTTTCGGTCTTCTCCTTGATTCCTAATCAAAACAAGAGTGCACGTGTCTCCAAGATCTAAACAGGATGGACAAGAGCTCAAGAAGGAACTCACTTGATGATTAACTTTTCAAGCACGAGCACGAGTAATAGGACCAGCAGTTGTCGGCGTGGATGTATGATCGGTGTTGATGTCCTCATCATCCTCCCTTTCTTGAATTTGAGTCGTCCTCGACTCAAGCTCATCTTTGTCACCCAAATAAGGCTTCAAATCTGCAATGTTAAATGTGGGACTAACCCCAAAATCTGCAGGAAGATCAAGCTTATATGCATTCTCATTTATTCGTTGCATCACTTTAAAAGGACCATCCGCTCTAGGCATCAATTTAGATTTTCTTAATTCAGGAAACCTATCCTTTCGCAAATGCAACCAAACCAAATCACCAGGTTCAAGAATCAATTCCCTTCTACCTTTATCTCCAGCAAATTTGTACTTAGCATTCATGCGCTCTATATTTTCTTTAGTGGTTTCATGTAGTTTTAGCATCAATTCAGCACGTTGCTTAGCATCAAAATTCAACTTTTCAGAACTTGGCAATGGCATTAAATCAATAGGAGCATGTGGTAACAATCCATAAACAATCTCAAAGGGACACATCTTCGTAGTAGAATGCAGCGAACGATTATAAGAAAACTCAATATGAGGCAAACAATCTTCCCACATCTTAATATTCTTCTTTAAAATAGTCCTTAACATAGTAGACAAAGTTCTATTCACAACTTCACTTTGACCATCAGTTTGGGGGTGACAAGTGGTGGAAAATAAAAGCTTAGTCCCCAATTTAGCCCATAAAGTTCTCCAAAAATGGCTAAGAAATTTAGCATCACGATCAGAAACAATTGTATTTGGCACACCATGCAAGCGAACAACTTCTCGAAAGAACAAATCAGCAATATTTGTAGCATCATCAGTTTTATGACATGGTATGAAATGTGCCATTTTAGAGAATCGATCCACAACCACAAAAACACTATCTCGCCCTTTCCTAGTTCGTGGCAATCCCAACACAAAATCCATAGAAATATCCTCCCAAGGAGCACTAGGAACAGGAAGAGGCATATACAAACCGTGTGGATTCAACCGGGACTTAGCCTTTTGACATGTTGTGCAGCGAGCAACAAATCTCTCCACGTCTCGTCGCATCTTTGGCCAAAAGAAATGACCAGCAAGAATGTCCTCCGTCTTCTTCGCTCCAAAATGCCCCATCAAGCCACCTCCATGCGCTTCCTGCAGCAACAACAAGCGAACGGAGCTAGCTGGAATGCATAGCTTGTTAGCTCTAAACACAAACCCATCATTGACGATGAATTTGTTCCACGTTTTCCCATCTTTACAATGCAGCAGCACTTCTTTAAAATCAGCATCATGAGCATATCGATCTTTAATTGTTTCTAACCCAAAGATCTTGTAATCAAGTTGATTCAGCAAAGTATATCTCCTAGACAATGCATCTGCAATGATATTATCTTTCCCTTTCTTGTGTTTGATAACATAAGGAAAAGATTCAATAAATTCAACCCATTTTGCATGTCTACGATTCAGTTTTCCTTGACTATGAATATGCTTCAAAGATTCATGATCAGAATGTATAACAAATTCTTTGGGCCACAAATAATGCTGCCATGTTTCTAATGTCCGCACTAGAGCATATAATTCCTTATCATATGTAGAATAATTAAGAATAGGCCCGCTCAATTTCTCACTAAAGTATGCAACAGGTTTGCCTTCTTGCAACAAAACACCACCCAATCCAATTCCACTCGCATCACATTCAAGCTCGAAAGTCTTATTAAAATCAGGGAGTTGGAGTAGAGGTGCATGTGTTAACTTATCTTTCAGCACATGGAAGGCGTGATCTTGTGCTTTGCCCCAAGAAAAGGGCACTCCCTTCTTTGTAAGCTCATTCAATGGTGCAGCAATGGTGCTGAAGTCCTTCACGAAACGGCGATAGAAACCAGCAAGTCCTAGGAAACTCCGCACTTGCGTGACCGTCATGGGTATAGGCCATCCTTGTATAGCTTCCACCTTGGCTTTATCAACCTCAATTCCCTGTGGAGTGACAACATAGCCAAGAAACGATACTCGATTGGTGCAGAAAGTGCACTTCTCAAGGTTACCAAACAAACATGCATCACGTAGAGCATTGAAAACAGCACGTAAGTGATCAAGGTGTTCATCCATGGATTTGCTATAAATCAGTATATCATCAAAGTAGACGACAACAAATTTCCCAATGAAAGCACGCAAAACCTCGTTCATTAATCTCATGAAAGTACTAGGTGCATTAGTTAACCCAAAAGGCATGACTAACCACTCATATAGACCGAACTTAGTTTTGAAAGCAGTTTTCCATTCATCTCCCAATTTCATACGAATCTGGTGGTACCCACTACGCAAATCAACCTTTGAAAACACAACAACACCACTCAATTCATCAAGCATATCATCTAATCGTGGAATAGGGTGTCGATATCGAATGGTGATATTATTAATAGCCCTACAATCAACACACATGCGCCATGTTCCATCTTTCTTAGGCACTAAAATCACTGGAACAGCACAAGGACTAAGAGACTGACGCACATAACCTTTGTCTAGCAGTTCTTGCACTTGTCGCTGAATTTCCTTCGCTTCTTCCGGATTGGTCCTATATGGCGCACAGTTTGGCAAAGATGCTCCAGGGATAAGATCAATTTGGTGCTCAATCCCACGTATTGGTGGTAGCCCCGCTGGTATCTCAATGGGGAACACATCAGAATACTCCTGCAAAATGTTAGCAGCAACAGGGGGCAAAGAACGTTGCATATCTTCAAATGAAATCAAAGCATCCTTGCATACCAAAGCATAAGCAACAGAGGTGGATGCATTGAACTCATTAATATCAGATTTTGTAGCAAGCATACAACGTCCTTTCAATTTTATCTCATCTTTGTCATCAACAACAGATTTGTCATTTTTATTGCTCTCGCTCTTTGCTTTTGCAGCCTTAGTAACATCAGATTGCATAATAGCTTCAGGAGACATAGGATGCAACACAATTTTTCGATCATGGTATAGAAACGAATATTGATTTGATCTACCATGATGCATCGAATCTCTATCAAATTGCCATGGTCTACATAGCAGAATATTACAAGCTTGCATAGGCACAACATCACATTCAACAATATCTTTGTATGATCCTATGGCAAAATCAATTTGCACAAGTCTCGTTACCTTTGCCTTACCACTGTTGTTCAGCCATTGGATGTAGTAGGGATGGGGGTGTGGTTTGGTGGTGAGGGCGAGCTTCTGTACCATGTCGCTACTTGCCAAGTTGTTGCAGCTACCTCCATCAATGATCATGCGGCACGAACGCTCCTTGATGACACACTTTGTTTGGAATAAAGTGTGTCGCTAATTTTGCTCTACCTTCTCTATTTGTACACTAAGCACTCGCTGTACAATCAAGCTCTCATAGTGCTCCGCGTCACCTGCATTAATGTGTTCTTCTATGTGTTCCTCACTACCTGCATAGTCAGCTGCAAGCAATGCAAGTGTATCTTCATTAAAATCACTAGCAGATGAACACTCACCATCATCTTTGATAATCATAACACGCTTGTTTGGGCAGTCACGCATCATATGGCCATATCCCTTGCACCGATGACATTGTATGTTGCTTGTTCTACCGGTCGATGCCACGGATGAAGTACTCGCAGCCGGCTTTTGCGCTGTCTTCGCGACTGAATTGGTGGGGGTAGCTCGAGTCTTGTCACTAGATGATGGCGTAGGAGTACATGTAGACGGAGTTGTAGACGTGCGCTGCTGCCATGAACTAGCTTTCCCTACAGAAACATTAGTCCTTGCGCTAGCACGTCGTCCCTGCACTTCACGTTCAGCTTTACAAGCAAGATGAAACAGTTTGGTTATGTTATTGTATTCTTTGTAAGCGAGGATATCCTGAATTTCCCGATTTAACCCACCTAAAAATCTAGCCATAGCAGGTTCCTCATCCTCCTCTAATTTACAACGCAACATACCCGTTTGTAATTCCTGATAGTATTCTTCTACACTTTTAGAACCTTGTCTCAATTGCTGCAACTTATTTATGATATCACGGGCATAGTAAGATGGAACAAATCTAGCTCTCATGGCTCGTTTCAGCGCATCCCAAGTTTTAGGTACGTTATTAGGGTTTTTCTTGCCATATTCGATCCACCAAACAGAAGCAAAATCTGTGAACTCACTAGTAGCAGCCCTAACACGTGTGTTCTCAGGAAATTCATGGCATGCAAACTTTTGATCAACAGCAATCTCCCAAGTAATGTATGCATCAGGGTCATATTTACCATCAAAAGGAGGTATTTTAAATTTAATCTTACTGAAAGCATCATCATTATTGTGTACCTCGCGTCGGCGGCGGCCACCCATACCTCTACGGTTGTGACGTAGGCGACGTCGATCACGAGTGTCTCGATCATCATGTTCAATATCACCTGTATATTCTTCATCATAACTACCATCCTCTCGATCTTCCTCCTTTTGTTCATCATGCTGGTCTTTATAATTGTTGTGGAGGTCATCAAAACGCCTCAGCAGAGCAGCAAGGCTTTTGTCCACACTAGCAATGGACTTCTCCAAACCTGCAAGCTTGTTGTTTGCGGCAATCTGCGTAGCCTCCAACTGTCCAAGTTTGTCATTTGTCACCTGCAAGTCATTATCAAGTCCCTCCGTGTGCAACTTCACTTTCCTTTCAAAATGTTGAATGATGCCCTTTGTGCGCGGAGAATGTGGAATTTGGTTATCTTCGTCGGACCCTGGCATGGTTCAAAGACAAAGACAACAAGAAGACAAGTGAAGAAATAAAAGCCCTACAACTACTAGGATGTAGCTACAGCAAGTCGCTCACTCTCCACCTGCTACACAAGTTCTTACCAGTTCTTACCTTGCTCGATAGGAGGGGTCGTCTACCAACAAGTCTACAGTAATGGATGAAGTGTATCGGTGCCGTAGCACAAGACCTGTCAAGCTGTAGAATATGTGGAGCTATAGGTGGGCTAAAACAAGGAACGAACTAGCACCACGTTAGTTACAAAAGGCAAGTTGAATAATCGTTCAACCGGCGGTACTGTGCTGGTCCTAGTCTAGACCGTGCTAGAGACGCGAGCCTGGACACAAAGGAAAGCACAACACACCACCCAAAGTGAACGAAAAATCTCTAAGATCAGCCCCTTTCTCTTCTTTTCTTTTGCTTCTTTCTCTTTTTTTTCTTTTTTTTCTTCTTTTTTTTTTTCTTTTTTTTCTTTTTTTTTCAGGGGACACTCAAAACTGATTATATGAACAAAAACACTCCCAAAGAGTAACTCAGCACACACACTTTTTCTGAAAGGGCAGGGGTATTCCGGTAAAAAAAAAGAGTAACTCAGCACACACACACACACTCTCTCTCTCTCTAGAGTAAGCCACTCGTTTTGATATGAATACTTACTGCGTGGTTAGTTTGATATATGTAGCACAGGATGAACTAATTCCTCGTTCGATTGGAACTTCCAATTCTACTCAGACTTGGCCAACAGCGAGGAATAACCGATCCCTTGATCCGACTCAAACTTCAAACCCTACTTGGATTCGGCCAACAGAGAGACTATATGATAGCGCGTGTTGTGATAGGAAAGTGACAAGAACTCGAAACTCTAAGGGAATAAACTAAGACCAGCAATCCGACACACCCGATGCAACCGAATATTCAACAAACCCTAACTAGGTAGCACTAGCCACGGCTCAAAGGTCTATAGGATTGCAGGAAACTAATCTACTATTTTTTTGGCTTTTCTGGACTATAGGAAAAATAAAACAGTGAAGGATTGGAAGTCTCTCACCGATAAACCTTGCTCTGATTACCAACTGATATGAACCCGCAAGGGTTTGTGGTCGATCTTTCGATGAGAAGCGTGAGATAATTCGATTGGTGGATGGAGATGACGTTCACGGCCCGACTACAGCCTTCCAAGACTGCGCCTTAGCGACCGATACACCACTTCCCAAGGCCGTCACGATCTTGTGGAGTATGACAACCAGCCCCTAGGGCTCCCGTCCTACAAGCAATCGAAGAACTAGCAAGAACAAGGAAACAAGCACTGAAATTGCAAGATAAAATTGAAGGTTTCACACTGAATCTTATTATGAGTGGGGTTCCAAAGACAAGGAGACGGGCGACTGGATCAGCACGCGCGCCTACAAGCAAGTAGCGATGGCTAAACTTGATCTAAACAAAACCCGAGTGTTCCTGGTGGCGGCTAAGGGGTATATAACGTGTGGAGGACGACCACAAGAGAGTTTGGGTCGTGCTCCAACCCTAGGATGCGTCCCTACTGGTGTAACACCCCAGGTGTTTATCACCAATTAGGTGGTGGGTTTAAGATCAAACATGATAGATTAAGTGGAGATGACAATATCAAGGTCAACCTATGGAGATGAGCCTAACCTAAAGTGGATGTTGCATCATTGCTTTACATATAGGTCCCTTTTCAAAGATATATGTTTGGATGGTGTTATTGCCATATCTTCATGTGCCTCACCTTGGTATCTATCTATATTGATCCCTGGAAAAGTTTCATGAAGTTTGGAATCAAAAAGTCACATGAAATGATGAGTTATATGCTTGTTTGGATTATAACTAAAACCTACACTTTTGTGCAACCTATGCATGGTGTGTATGTTTGGCCTCTACAACACCTTAACTACACTTAGGGCACTTAATGGAACAATGTTCATGTTGATCATTTTGCCTAAATGTGCTTCTAAGTGATGGTTGACCATGTATGGACCCCAGGACACTTTTGTTTGACCATTTCAAAAGTGTGACCTAGAAGCTTTGCATGACTGTGCACCCTTTGACAAAGTTGTGAAGAATTTTATAAGGAACAAACTTTGTTTAAGAGTCAAGTCATGAAAATGTGTGGAACATGCTCAAACAGGGCCCACAAGGCAGTTTTAGGGCTGATTTCAGCACTTAGACATTTTTAAGCCCTAATTCCGGTGACATCGATGTTGACATCCCGCGTTCTCCAAATTTTGCTAAGCAACTTGAGTTAGTCCAAAAATAAAAGTTCAAGATTATGTTATGGAGAAGAGAATGCAAAAAGTGGCACTAAGTTTGATCGAGTTTCGACCTCCGAAAGCGAGTTTCCGTGATCGCTGTTAACATATTGACACTATCATCTTGGAGCTTAATTATCCGCTGTTACAAAGCTCAAATGGCCGGGCACCTTAAATAAGAAACGTAGAGCAGACCGAGGGGAACAAACTTTGTTTATGGCCCAATGTCTAATTCGGCCTGGAAGCGGCCCAAAATGGCGTTCCACCTTACCCACGTCGCTGCCCGCCACGTGCTCGGTGAAATGCCTCAACGGGCGGCACCTGTCCGTGGACGTGGCTACCGTGCGCGAGCTCGCGCCTGAAAGGTCCTTGTTTGGTTTTGGTAATTGAGTGACAACCTTAGGTGGACTAATTGTGTTTATGTGAGATACACAGGGAATTAGTCCACAGATGATTGTGTTATGAAGGAGCTCATTGCATATGAGACATGACATGGAGTCATGTGACCAAGGTGGAGAAGATCAAGATGAGGCTTGGCTTGATGGACCGGTTGCTAGGGTGAAGGGCAAGTTGTGTGATGGCTTGGCACCGAAGGACCAAGGCAACGGTGAAGAGCAAGTGAGGTCAAGATCGATGAACCAATACAGTCACGTGATGATATGAAATGGATCATATCTTTTGGTGATTGGTTGGTGCATGTGTTGCATCAACATCGGAGGAGATGGAGTGGAATGCGCAAGGCAAAGGTATAACCTAGGGCATTTCCATTTCACCGGTCATAGGTGTGTAGAGAAGTTTATGACCGGGTTTAGGATAGATGGCCGTACTATTAAGAGGGGCAAACTTGTTTGCATATCGGTCATCTAGTGCCACTTGAGCGATCTAACTTTGCATACGTGTTAGGATCGAGTGGCGAGGCAAGTTGAGTGGTTAACTCCTTCGATAAAATGATTATGAAAATGCTAACACACGTGCACAAGGTGGTGATCACTTGTTGGTGTTGGCACATTTGCGAAGGCGGTGGAGTTTGAGCGGTAGAGAGGGTTTGGGTTCCTCTCTCCCTCCCGCCGAGCTTGCGAGGCGGGATTCGGCGCTTTTTGGAGAAGTGAAACGCCTATTTTCTACTACGCCGGAAGTCGGAAAAGAAACGGAGGCGAACGCGGTCACAGAGGTGACCGGACGCAGCACCGGACGCTGCACCGGACGCAGCACCGGACGCGGTCACTGTGGACCGGCGCGTCCGGTCAGTGCAGCGTCCGGGCGTCAGGCGCGCGAGCTAGGGTTTGGCACCGGCGCGTCCGGTGACCCAAGGGACCGGCGCGTCCGGTCTTGCGCCCTGAGGGAAACAAGGACGTCGGACGCGGTGCGCGTCCGGTGTCACACCATCGGACGCGTCCGGTGGTCTCGGGCGCTTACTGGACTCGCACCGGACGCGGGTACTGTGGCGTCCGGTGGTGGCGAGGAGCGCGTCCGGTGGTTGCTTCGCGGGCGCGGGTGCTGTGCGCACCGGCGCGTCCGGTGGTTCGCAGCAGCGCGTCCGGTGTGTCATTTGACCGTTGGCGCGCAGTGACCGTTGGAGGTTCTAACGGACGAATTTGAAATTCGGTGGACACGCGGATGTCGGAGGGGCACCGGACGCGGTTGAGCGCGTCCGGTGAGTTACCACCGGCGCGTCCGGTGCTTCCGCAGAAAACGGACACGTGGGGTAACGGCTCTATTTGACCGTGGGGTTATAAATAGACCTTGTGGCCGGCCTTGGCCGGTAGCTGAGCACACTTTGGCCTTGGTGGCTTATGTGGTAGTGCTTGGGAGCCCTCTAACTCACTCATGCTTGATAGTGTTCATCGGATCGAGTGAGAGAGCGATTCTAGTGCGTTGCTTTGAGAGATTGCATCGTGTGGCACTAGGTGATCGTGTTGCAAGCCGGTGGTGCTTGTTACTCTTGGAGGTTGCCACCTCCTAGACGGCTTGGTGGCTTGTGGCTCCGTCGAAGCTCGCAAGAAGATTGTGCGAGGCTCCGGAGAAGCTTTGTGAGGGGGATTGTGCTCACCCCGCGGGGATCGCGAAGAGCAACTCTAGTTGAGCGTGTCATTGAGCTACCACACTTTATGGTGGGTTCTTGCGGTGCCTTTTGAGAGGCTCGGTGTGTGACCGATTAGCCGCCGAACCACGAAGTGTTGGTCGACACAACGGGGACGTAGCTTGGTGGCGACCAAGTGAACCTCGGGAGAAAATCACCGTGTCAACATTGTCTACTCTTCTCGGTGGTTTGCCTTCGTGCAACACAAGCTTGTATTTACTTTCATATATATACTTGTGCTTGTGTAGTTGCTCTCTTAACTAGTTTGCTTGTGTTGCTTGCTAGTTGTCTTCTTGCTTGTGTAGCTAGAAGCTTCCCTTTGCGTGACTAATTTGGTTTGTGTAACCTTGTTAGTCACATTGCTTAGTTTGTGTAGCTAAGTAGTTTGCGCTCTCTAATTTGGCTTGTGTAGCCTTGTTATTGAGCATTGCTAGTGAGCTTAGGCTTTGTGCGCTTTGCTTACTAGTATTGTGTAGGAGCTCCCTCTTGCTTGCAAAGTACTAGTGCATAGGTTTGTGTGACCTTGCTCTAGAATTGATTAGGTGAGCTCTTGGTAAGCTTAGCACCTTAGTTGCTTAATTAGGATCTTTGCAAGGTGCTAGAGAACTTAGATAGAGGGGTGTAGTCTCGGCTAGACCGTTAAGTTTAATTCCGCATTTGTTTCGGTTAGCCAACGTGTTTAAGTTTTAGAAAGGACTATTCACCCCCCCTCTAGTCCGCCATCTCGACCCTTCAAGTGGTATCGGAGCCGGGTCTCTCATTTGCGGTCTTCATCGACCCGAGAGGATGGCGGCTTATGGGCTAGATGATTGTGTGGAACACATTTTTGATGGCACTCACTATGCACGGTGGAAAAATCACATGCTTGATCATTTTCGTGCTCTTGGCCCTAAGTTTTGGTGGATCATAGTTGTTGGCTTTTCTCATGACTTGGATGGGTGTGGTAACCGTACCCAAGCTCAAAAGGATTGCCGAACACTTGATGCACAAGCTAAGTTTTATCTAATTAAAGCTTTGAATGTTGAGATCTTTGATAAGGTGATAGGCCTCACAAGTGCACATAGCATGTGGATGGCACTCAAGCATCACTATGGTGACTCCTCAATTTGGGATGATGGAAAATTCAAGAAGGATGATCACATAGTGATGGAGGTACATGAGGATGTTGAGCATGACCACAACGAGGTGGTTGTAGAGGATTGCTCCACCTCACGGTCAAGTGATGACAAAGATGATCAAATCACAAGATCACTTGACAAGAAGAATGATAATGCCACAAGTGATGCAAGCAATGTTTTTACTCCATGCACACTTGATGATGAAGATGATGGCTATGAGAGTGATGCTTCAACAAGCTCTTCGACATCATCACATGGTAACAATAAGATACATGTTGGTGGTTTTGTTGTGGATTGTGATGATCCAAATTTTGAGCTTTTATATAAACTCTCAAGAGCCTTGAAAAGGGAAATGGAAAGAGTAAATAAATTAGAAAATGAAAACTCTTTTCTAAAAACCACATGTGAACAACAAAAGCATCTACTTTATGTTACTACTTGTTCACATGAGGAGCTAAAATTGGCTCATGAGGAACTTAGTGTTGCTCATGATAACTTGATGCAAGAACATGCTTTACTCACTAAGAAGCTTTCTAATGAAGAAACCAAATCTAGTGAGAGCTCATCATTTGGGTCAAATGATCAATCATATCTTACTAACCCTTGTGATGTAGGCAAGAAGCATGTATCCACCTCTTGTGATGATTTATTATATATGCCATGTTCTTCACAATTAGATGCTTGTTCTACTTCTATGTCTTGTGAGACCAACCTTTTGAAGGAGAACAATGAGCTCAAAAGTGAAGTGAAGAACTTGAGCAACAAGTTAGAGAGGTGCTACAACTCTAAAATCGCCATTGAGCATATCATAACCAATCAAAGAAGATATGGTGATAAGAGTGGTATTGGCTACAACAAGAGCAAGGGCAAGATTATGAAGAAGCAAGATGCAAAGAAGCTATCCCAACTCATGTGCTACCGATGCCATGAAGTGGAACATATTGCCAAGTGTTGTCCTACTAAGAAGTCTCAAGTTGAGCCAAAAGCAAAGCCCCAAGCTAAAGTCAAGATCAATCATGAAAATGTTAGTGACTTGATGATAAAGAAGAAGAAAACAAGAAGGGGTGGAAGAGCAAGGCATCCAATGCAAATCCAAGATGCCAAGATGATGAGCAAGAATCAAATTGAGAAGAAAGTACATGCTCACATCAAGTGCTTCAAGTGTGGAAATATGGGACACTTTGTCTCAGGGTGTCCTACCAAGCTTGAGAAGAAAGCTCAAGCAACTCATAAGAGGCAAGGCATTGAAAAGCAACACATGAGCAAGGAAGAAAAGGCTCACTCTAAAAGAAGTTGCTACTTATGCCGGGAAAGGGGACACATGGCTCATTCATGTCCCCTAGGTAATGATTCTAAGCCTATTTCAATTGATGATAATATTGTGCTTAGAAAGGATGGCAATGGTACCTCTATGATTGCAATTGCAAAACATCCCGCTATTCATACTAAGGCAATGCCTAAGTATGTTGCACCTAACTTGAGAGGACCCAAACTTGTTTGGGTACCATCAAAGAGTGGATGATTGTTTGTAGGTACTATCGGCATTGGAGGCTTGATTCAATTGGTTTCATTTTGTTCATCATATATTGAGTCAAGTTATGAAGCTCAATGCATATCCAATCCCAATGCCAAGTCAAAATAAGTGGAGTCCAAATGCTACAACATACAAGTGCAACATTCAAGATTGTGGTGATTTATTGGATATATTTGATGGCTTGCAATTTATTTGAGTAAAAGCTTGCTATTGGATGATCATGGGCTAACCAAGGTATATCTTTTGTTGATCATTTTATTTGGGTGCATATGAGTTGATTGAATTGGATAAATGTGCAATGTTGCTTGCTATGAGATGATTGAACGGATTAAGTGCTTAGTAATCAAGTTTGGATTGATTTGTGTTGGATAAATTCATAAGATGACATTTAGTAAGTGGATTGAATGGATATATGTCTTGTGAGAGTGTTCAAACAAGTTAATCTCAAGATTGATTCACATTTGATGAAGTATAGCTCAATGTATTAAAATCTGTCCATTATTGAAAATCTAAGCTAGCTGAGATCAAGTCTGAGTTTGAGTGACCAAATCATATTGGATTGACTTGAAATTTGGTATACATGCTCTAGACTTATGGTATAAGATGCTGTACAAATTTCATAAGAATTGGACAAGAGATGCTTCTGTTTTGGAGTACATCTTGTAAGCTATAGTGCAGCAGTTTTCAGCATGTAGCAGTGGTGGAAGAATTGAAATCTGGTAGCAATCTAAAAGTCAAATGAAGCTCAAATTTTTACAGTTGCTAGATGACTTAGTGAATCACATCTCCACCAAATTTCATGGCATTTGGATCTGTACATTTGGAAATATGAATTATTCTTTGAAGGATACAGAATCTGCCAGAAAAGTGATAATTATTGGATTGATTTAGAGTCACTTTGATTGAAAGGTCCTCAAGTTGGAAACATGTTTATAAGTGGTTGAGGTACCTAAGTTTGGTTTTGAATTGATCTAGAAGCATGACAAGAAATGAGTACAAAGGCATTGATTGTGGAATGTACTTGGTGTACTTATTTGGTACTCAATTTGAAGATCAAGATCAAACTTAAAATGAAGATGAAGTTTAAGTTGTAGTGATGATTGGAGATCATTTGGTAGAAGGAAAAGGACTTAAACAAGTAGAAAGAGTTGGACTCAAATGTAGATTCAAGGATTATTCATCAAGATTGAGTTCATCATTTGGATCAATCAAACTATATCATTTCAAGTGAGTATCAAGAGTGGTTCTTTGGAGAAAGGTCACTTCTCCCTAGTGAGGGGCTTGCCGCCGTGTGTAGGTGAAACCAAGTTTGGAACTTGTAAGGCTAACATGGAAGTGGTGATCCGAGGAACTTGTGATGCTTAGTTGAAGAAATCAAAAGGATTGATCTAAAGAGCAAGCAACACCCAAAAGAGAGCTAGTCATGTATTTCAAGTGGTATTCTAAGTAGTTCTCTCATGCAAGCATTGATCAAAAGGATGAAGCAAGCCAACCACAACTCAAGAGATAGTGCACTTGATCATAAGTGGTTTTCATTTCATATGGGTGAAGAATGAATTTATCTATGATGATTGGTCTTCACCAAGCTTATAAATTGGACTTCACATTGCTATTGGAGTAATGAATTAGAATCTATGTGACTATCCTCTACTCCAACATAGCAAAGGTATCATTGTAATGTGCATGATCATTTCATCCCTTACTAGTATGCGATTAGTGCATATAGTACATGCTTACTAGGATCATGCATAACAAATGAAATGTTTAATTCATAGCCTACCACTATTGCTTGAATTGTCTAAATGATCTAGTGGTATGAGTATGAATTTGTTCATGAGCTAGTGAACCCAAGTACTTGATCTAGTTTGGATTGTTAACAAATGACAAGTACAACATTGGCAAGATAACCCTTAGCATGAGGAGTGAAGAAGCTTGTCATTGGATCAAACCGGACTTGGAATCTTAGGCAAATCAACATAGTTCAAGTCATACAAGAAGCTCATGACAATGATAAGAGTACAAGCACAAGACAATAATGAAAATAGATATCTAGTTTGTTTCAAGTGGTATCTAGACTCAAATTGATCTTCCAAGTGGTATTCACTAGTGGTGTCTAGATCATCAACTTACAAGTGATATCTTACAAATGGTACTCATAAAGATAGTGAATGTTCAAGAAATGAATATTATTGTCAAATCCTTCAAAGTGGATCCATACGAGAAAATTCTTTCAAAAGGTATCACATTCCTACTCATGGTATCTTCACGTGGTATCATTCATGCAAGACAATGGTTTCACAAGTGATCCTCAACTTTAAGTGATCAAATCAAGAAATGCTACCCTCATCTCCAAGTGGTATCTCAAGTGAATGACACATGCTATGACATAGGGGAGAAGCCCCACCAATTGGTATCAAGGTCAAAGATCCTATGTGGAATCTCAAGAGCAACCATAAAGTTTGTCATTCCAACATATGTGGTAATGTCCATCAAAAATGCAATATTCAAGTCTCAACCATCTACCCCAATATAAGCCTTTGTATCAATTGAGAAGAACACCTTTTATGGAAATTGATGACAAAGGGGGAGAAGTTGGACAAAGATATGAAAACTTTTGAGCTTTGGGGAGAGATTGGAAAGATTGGACATAAACATGGACAAAGAGGGAGTAACATTGAAGAATGTAAGGGGATCAAACATTCTTGGACAAAGAAAGCACACAAGTAGGGGGAGCAAGCTCATGAACTTTGATTGATTACATTTTATATGTGCATATTCATGTGCTTGCTTGCATTGCATAAAGTTCTTAAATTCAATATGCATGCTTGTGTGGTGTATGCTAGTTATAGAATTTGATTGATGCTTTGATAACTAGCATGCATAGGATGTTAGCTAGACTTATGTTTATCATGCAAAAACTAGAACCTTGCTTATAATGTTGATCTCACGGGGTTTCTAGTGTTTTTGATGTCTAGCTACTCATGATGCTAAGGATGATGGCAAACTTGTGATTTTCAAATGGTATCAAGCTACTAATTGGTAGCGAGCTACAAAGGTTTATTCTATACACCTTAGCATCACTTAGTAGTGCTAACCCTCCCACAAATTTCATATTTATGCATATGTGCAAGCTTGAAACCAAACCATTTGAGCACATATGTAGGGGGAGTTATCACTACCAAGTCGGATTTTATGGTGCTTATCCAAATCTTAACATAGAGCTTAAAAGTTGGATAAGTAACATTAAATCCAAAACAAGTTAGCAATTTACACTTTGTGTGAAGTGCTAGCTTGAAAAAGCTTAATTTCCATATCTTTGTAGAGTTGTCATCAATTACCAAAAAGGGGGAGATTGAAAGGTCCTTGTTTGGTTTTGGTAATTGAGTGACAACCTTAGGTGGACTAATTGTGTTTATGTGAGATACACAGGGAATTAGTCCACAGATGATTGTGTTATGAAGGAGCTCATTGCATATGAGACATGACATGGAGTCATGTGACCAAGGTGGAGAAGATCAAGATGAGGCTTGGCTTGATGGACCGGTTGCTAGGGTGAAGGGCAAGTTGTGTGATGGCTTGGCACCGAAGGACCAAGGCAACGGTGAAGAGCAAGTGAGGTCAAGATCGATGAACCAATACAGTCACGTGATGATATGAAATGGATCATATCTTTTGGTGATTGGTTGGTGCATGTGTTGCATCAACATCGGAGGAGATGGAGTGGAATGCGCAAGGCAAAGGTATAACCTAGGGCATTTCCATTTCACCGGTCATAGGTGTGTAGAGAAGTTTATGACCGGGTTTAGGATAGATGGCCGTACTATTAAGAGGGGCAAACTTGTTTGCATATCGGTCATCTAGTGCCACTTGAGCGATCTAACTTTGCATACGTGTTAGGATCGAGTGGCGAGGCAAGTTGAGTGGTTAACTCCTTCGATAAAATGATTATGAAAATGCTAACACACGTGCACAAGGTGGTGATCACTTGTTGGTGTTGGCACATTTGCGAAGGCGGTGGAGTTTGAGCGGTAGAGAGGGTTTGGGTTCCTCTCTCCCTCCCGCCGAGCTTGCGAGGCGGGATTCGGCGCTTTTTGGAGAAGTGAAACGCCTATTTTCTACTACGCCGGAAGTCGGAAAAGAAACGGAGGCGAACGCGGTCACAGAGGTGACCGGACGCAGCACCGGACGCTGCACCGGACGCAGCACCGGACGCGGTCACTGTGGACCGGCGCGTCCGGTCAGTGCAGCGTCCGGGCGTCAGGCGCGCGAGCTAGGGTTTGGCACCGGCGCGTCCGGTGACCCAAGGGACCGGCGCGTCCGGTCTTGCGCCCTGAGGGAAACAAGGACGTCGGACGCGGTGCGCGTCCGGTGTCACACCATCGGACGCGTCCGGTGGTCTCGGGCGCTTACTGGACTCGCACCGGACGCGGGTACTGTGGCGTCCGGTGGTGGCGAGGAGCGCGTCCGGTGGTTGCTTCGCGGGCGCGGGTGCTGTGCGCACCGGCGCGTCCGGTGGTTCGCAGCAGCGCGTCCGGTGTGTCATTTGACCGTTGGCGCGCAGTGACCGTTGGAGGTTCTAACGGACGAATTTGAAATTCGGTGGACACGCGGATGTCGGAGGGGCACCGGACGCGGTTGAGCGCGTCCGGTGAGTTACCACCGGCGCGTCCGGTGCTTCCGCAGAAAACGGACACGTGGGGTAACGGCTCTATTTGACCGTGGGGTTATAAATAGACCTTGTGGCCGGCCTTGGCCGGTAGCTGAGCACACTTTGGCCTTGGTGGCTTATGTGGTAGTGCTTGGGAGCCCTCTAACTCACTCATGCTTGATAGTGTTCATCGGATCGAGTGAGAGAGCGATTCTAGTGCGTTGCTTTGAGAGATTGCATCGTGTGGCACTAGGTGATCGTGTTGCAAGCCGGTGGTGCTTGTTACTCTTGGAGGTTGCCACCTCCTAGACGGCTTGGTGGCTTGTGGCTCCGTCGAAGCTCGCAAGAAGATTGTGCGAGGCTCCGGAGAAGCTTTGTGAGGGGGATTGTGCTCACCCCGCGGGGATCGCGAAGAGCAACTCTAGTTGAGCGTGTCATTGAGCTACCACACTTTATGGTGGGTTCTTGCGGTGCCTTTTGAGAGGCTCGGTGTGTGACCGATTAGCCGCCGAACCACGAAGTGTTGGTCGACACAACGGGGACGTAGCTTGGTGGCGACCAAGTGAACCTCGGGAGAAAATCACCGTGTCAACATTGTCTACTCTTCTCGGTGGTTTGCCTTCGTGCAACACAAGCTTGTATTTACTTTCATATATATACTTGTGCTTGTGTAGTTGCTCTCTTAACTAGTTTGCTTGTGTTGCTTGCTAGTTGTCTTCTTGCTTGTGTAGCTAGAAGCTTCCCTTTGCGTGACTAATTTGGTTTGTGTAACCTTGTTAGTCACATTGCTTAGTTTGTGTAGCTAAGTAGTTTGCGCTCTCTAATTTGGCTTGTGTAGCCTTGTTATTGAGCATTGCTAGTGAGCTTAGGCTTTGTGCGCTTTGCTTACTAGTATTGTGTAGGAGCTCCCTCTTGCTTGCAAAGTACTAGTGCATAGGTTTGTGTGACCTTGCTCTAGAATTGATTAGGTGAGCTCTTGGTAAGCTTAGCACCTTAGTTGCTTAATTAGGATCTTTGCAAGGTGCTAGAGAACTTAGATAGAGGGGTGTAGTCTCGGCTAGACCGTTAAGTTTAATTCCGCATTTGTTTCGGTTAGCCAACGTGTTTAAGTTTTAGAAAGGACTATTCACCCCCCCTCTAGTCCGCCATCTCGACCCTTCAGCGCCCCACACCACTGACGCGCGTCCTGCCTCGCCCTGCTCCTCCAAAGCGAACGCCTAAGCTCCCTCTCAGTCTCTCACTCGCCCTCGCCCCCTCTTTGCTCGCCCTCTCACGCTGTTGTAGCTCGCAAGCACGCTCCACCATGGGCGCCGCCGCCGAGCTCCATGGCCACCAACGTTCTCGTACCTCCGGCCTCCCTCCACCTGAATGGACCGCCACACCACCTTCGCCACGCCATGCCGCACGCGCAGCACCTCTTTCCCGGCCTTGACCTTCACCGGAACGCCGCCGCCGCCGGCACGGCCATCGTCGGACCGCCTACGCCGTGGCCGAGCCACTGCCGACCGCCTCACGCCGCTCCTCAGCCACCCATGGATGCAAAATGGCACAGCGGTGCTTGTGCCGCCCTTCAGCGCCGCTCCTCCGCCGCCGGAGAGCCGCCTCGCAGGACACCGACCGAGCCAGAGCCGCCCCCCCTCCTCTGCTCCGTTCCAAGGAAGGAGAAGAGGAAATGTTGTGTATGCCTTTTTCTTAGGATGACAGGTGGGCCCGGGTGGGTAACGGGTCCCACATGGCAGTTTGAGTGGTGGCTGAGTTGGGGTATACGTCCGGGTGCGCCTAGCAGATCTAGGGTGAAGTAGTTGATTTCATTTTTGGATTTCAGAATTTTGTTAAATCTTCTAAAATTCATATCTCTTGCTAGGTAATTCCAAAAATAGCAAAAGGGGACTTTTTGGAAACCTTGAGAAAAGATCTATGCAGTGGAGTCATAATATGTTACATGTTGTAGATATTTTCTGATGTCTTTAATTAAGTTTTAAAAATACTCTAAAAATGCCTTTAAACTTAACCAGAGCAAGATCTGGAGTTTTCGAACTCCAAAAATAGTAATTATTGTTTGTAAATTTTGTGATGACATGTACTTGCTAGTAAAAATATTAAACACACTAATTGTTCATTATTTTCTTAAGGTTTTGATTTGACCTTGTTAAATAAGGAAATTTGCATCATATTGCTTGTCATTTTATATCTTGAGTTGTGTTGCTCCATTTGGTGTGAAATTTTTATGGTAGGCTTGTCATGCTATGGATGTACTGTTGTATAAAGTTCATGGCCATTGCTTACTGTATGCTCAAGTTATTGAGTTAACTTGTTTATGGCTTACTAAATACCTTATAAATAATATATAAATGATAAGATAGAAAATGTTGTTCCATTTCCTTAGTATGATATTTCTCTATCATATTGATTCATAATATGGCCTTATGTTCACAGAAAATATAGAGTTTTGGAATTAACTTGCTCTCACATGATTTATTGCTATAGCCATTTGTCTTTTTCATAGAGGTTGTTATACATGTCCAAATAGTTTCAAATTTGGATAGTAGACTTTTGGGAGCATGTGTAGGCCTCTGTAATTTTTGTAGAATTTATTGTGCACTTTTGATAGGTGTTCATAATTCCACCTAATTATCTAAATAAATTAAGAAAAGGCATTAAAAGAATTTATTTGGAAACGGACACTAAGTTTTCTGGTGTTCATTAGTCATGTGTGAAATGTTGGTAAAGTTGGTTTTGCCCAATTATATGTTTGCAACATAAGTTAATAATTATTTTCTTGCCGATATGGTTTCTGGACAGATCTGGGAACTTAGCAAAGTTCTTCATGATAATGTGCTCTATTGTGAAACTTGTTTATACAAAAGTTGTAGATAATTTATATATCTAGCTTCTGTTAAAATTTGGTAGCAATTGGTCATGTGGTTTAGGGGTTATAGCTGTTTAAAGTTGGGTTACAGAATTGCTTGCTCTCTGTCTTGTTAGACCAGTTTCTGTGTTTGTGTAAATTCGACATGTGAAACTTTGGAATCATGCTGTGATGATTATAAATGAAAGGTAGATAATTTCCTAAGCTTTCCAGAATATCTTCTTGCAAGTCATTTGGACTTATGGAACTCCATATATGATTAATTTATGAAGCTACTGTTTGTAAGTCCAGAAATTAACATATTTTAGTTATAGTTGTTGCTTCACCTTGACTTGCTTTGCTATGTTGATTTCTAAAGAGTGATATACATCTTGTTAGTGTTAAGTGTGCTTGAGATCTTGTGTGACTTGTGTCATGATCGATATGCTGGTCATCTTTTAAGGATATGCTTAAGTGATAGTTAAGTTAATTAGCTCTAGGGTTTATGTGAACTTTGGTATGCTTGTTCGATTACTCTGTTTATTGCACTTCTATGCATTCATACATATGCATTATTGCACCTCATTTAGGTACGCTAGCTGAAGCACGTGAAGGACATGATGTGAAGCCAAACCCGAAGATGGAGTTGGTGGATCCATCCCGAAGATAGAAGGATCGGGCAAGTGCTAGATGGGAGGATGCTCGCCAAGTGAATTCATCTGACATACTCTAACTTGAGTCGGATCCCAGGCAAGCCCCGGAGCATTATAAGCCTCCTATCTTCAAAGCAATTAATTCTATATATGTTATAAGTATTGTTGCATTAAGTGGTAGGAGTTGGTTGAAAACCTTGCTGCATTATATTATTCCTTGTCCAGATATATGAATCCTTGAATCCTACGTAGACTAGGATCGAGTAGATGCTTAGCCCTGCTTTAAGCGGTAGAAGTCAGGTGATTTCCTGTCACCTGCGAGATATAGGGATATTCATATATGGCACGGTTGGCTATATTTGCTATCGTGGAATGGAACCATGTGTTAATAAAATGAAATGAGACCGGGCGGGATGACGATAGTGAAGCAACAAGGCATGGAGGTCTTGGGTGTAGATCTATCCCCGTCTGAGTCGTTTAAGGACCGATTCGCTGTACGTCCTTGAGTCATGTTGAACGCAGTCTAACACTTAGTTGGCCGGATAAGTCGTTCCGACCGCGAAGCCGAGTAATGTGATTCAGGCCGGGAATCAAATGGTAGGTTGCTTCTTGGAGGAGAGAAAGGATGTGCTTGGGGACATTGGCGTGAGACCAAGGGGGGGTTAGAGTCCCTATCACCTGGCAGAGTGTCGCCCTTGGGGTCGCGACATTATTCGGACCCGCGATTCCTGAATCATATGAAACGGTGGCCTGTGCGACCCTGGCAGGGGTCTGCACGGTGAGTGTTAGAAATACCCCTCCAGCTGGATAGGAATTCGATTCGAATCGCCGTCGCTCCCGGTTAGTGAGCACTTGACTTGAGCAGCGGCAACGTAGATTCCATTAAATTGAACGGATGGTTAATTGGATCACGATGGAAAGGTTGCCTCAATTTATACCTGCTATGGTTAATATTGTTTGCTCCTAATAAAGTGAGTGCTCTAGTACAGGTTCTAATATAGATGATAGGTTAATGATAATTAACTTGATGCCTAAGCATTAATGATTGATCATCTATATTAAGCTTTTATGCAAAATGTTGTCAAGCTAGCCCCACTTCATATCAGCCTTGCATGATCCTTGGTGTCACCTTATTTCTGGTTTCTGACGGGTAAGTCTAGCTGAGTACTTTGTCGTACTCAGGGTTTTATCCCCACTTGTTGCAGGTTATGATGTATCATGGCGACTGCAAGAGTTGGTTGGCTCCTGCCGTAGAGGCGGAGTGTGATCATGGGCATGATCCTTCTTATTTATCTTCTCTCTAATGCTTTTGTTGGAAGTCGACCGTGGTACTGGCATGTATTTGAAATAAGAATAATATTAGTTTCAAATTCCTTTGCTTCCGCTACTTTTGAACTTAAGTTGTAATAACTATGTTGAACTCCGATGTATATTCAATTACTTGTGAAATGGTTGTAACATGTGACTTGTTATGTTGAATCACTACGATCTTGGCTGGTATGTTGGTTGGTTTGAAATTCCTCGTGATTTCATTGGACTACCGGAGTTATATGGGCTCAAGTGCGAGAATTTGATCACTTCGGTGATTGTTTTTGTACTTGTGCTCTTATAATTTGGACGGTTCCGTTACAACTGGACTCTAAACGATACAAGCCCATTGGGCTAACTTAAGGTGGCGCAGCACCCTGGACAGAATAGACCTCTCAGTGATTTTTGGACTGTTGACGCCGCTTCTGAGCAGGTATGAGTATGATGTCAGATCCATATGAAAGTAGACTTTATTAGCTTTCCAACAAGTCCAGAATCACCCCAATCCGACTCCGTATGTAACCGTGGCGACCGTCGCAAGTTGAAGGTGTGCTGCAGTCCGAATCCAGCCTACGCGAGTCCTTTTCCCTTTCGGTCTTCTCCTTGATTCCTAATCAAAACAAGAGTGCACGTGTCTCCAAGATCTAAACAGGATGGACAAGAGCTCAAGAAGGAACTCACTTGATGATTAACTTTTCGAGCACGAGCACGAGTAATAGGACCAGCAGTTGTCGGCGTGGATGTATGATCGGTGTTGATGTCCTCATCACGTTTGAAGCCGGGGTGAGAAGCCTGGCATCACACATCCACTCGTGGCCATCGGATTTGGTTTAGATGTTTTATTAGCCCTTGATTTTAATGAAGACGAATTTTTGTGTGTATTTTTCTGGGTACACAATGGTTAGACTACTCAGCGGGGGACGTTTTCGTTGGTGAACCTAAAATAATTCGAAGTGGTCAATTATAGTAGAGATATGCTTATGTGGAGTCTAACAAAATTAGATTTTCTATTTTATGATTTTTCTGTAATTTACTATGATTTTTTAAAAATTCAGCCGAAATAAATAAAAAAGAAAAGGCAAAACCTTCGTAGCAAAAACTTTGTACTAAAGCATATCATATTATATGTTCATTGTGTAGATCTACTAATGTGGAGTGCAACAAAATTGGGTTTTCCATTTTATGATTTTTCTGTGATTTACTATGATTTTTCAAAGATTCAGCCGAAATAAATAAAAAATAAAAGACAAAAACACGGACACTGTAGCAAAACAACTGTGTATTGTAGCATACCGCCGTTTACCGTAGCAAAACCGCTTCGAAACCGCCCGAGGGAGGTAAAATGCACGGTTTGAAAAGTTGAGGAAGGTGGTTTATCTGATTTTGAAGTTGAGGGAGGAAAAACGGACTTTGGTGAGAATTGGGGGAGGAAAAGTAGACTTTTTCCAACCTGGGCCTCGTTTAGTTCGGTGAATTGGGGAGAAAAACACTGTATCAGAATTTCTGTAGCATTTCGTTTGTATTTGGTAAAAAATATCCAAATTTTGACTAACTAGGCTTAAAATGTTCATCTCGCAAAATACAACAAAACTGTGCAATTAGTTTTTGATTTCATCAACATTTAGTACTCCATGCATTTGCCAATATTTTGATGTGACAGAGAATTTTCTTTTTTGCATAGTGAAATTTGGGGAAAATTGGGGGAACTAAATAAGGGCATGTTAGTACCAAGCCCACTCAAACAAATCCAGCCCAACACCTGTACCCCGTCAAGCCCCAATCCCCCCAAGGCCCCAAGCCATTCCCACGCCACCTATAAAGCCGTAACCACACCGAAACCCTAGCAAACCCTAGCGCTCCTCACCCACCCGCTTCAGCCGCCGTCACAGCCACCGCCGCCGCGCGTAGCAAGCAGGAGCAGCCAGGATGCCGGCTGGCCACGGGCTGCGCTCGCGGACGCGCGACCTCTTCGCGCGCCCCTTCCGCAAGAAGGGCTACATCCCGCTCACCACCTACCTCCGCACCTACAAGATCGGCGACTACGTCGACGTCAAGGTGAACGGCGCCGTCCACAAGGGGATGCCGCACAAGTTCTACCACGGCCGCACCGGTCGCGTCTGGAACGTCACCAAGCGCGCCATCGGCGTCGAGATAAACAAGCAGGTATACAACGCGGATCCCCTTTTGGCTAGCTCGCAGGCAGTTAAAATTGTTTGTGCAGGGCACTTCTGTTCGTTTCATTCTAGGAATTCTGAAGGTTTTAATTTAGAATGGCGACAATTTGTTGGTGTGTTGTTTGATTTGGATTTATAGAATTTGTGCAAGCCCAGGTTGCGATTTAGGATTTATTTTTGTAGTGGCAGGAATAGGCAACCAGAGCCATTTCTTTGTATGATCTAGTATTGATAGATGACGTAATTAGGCTGATTATAGGTCCATGTATGATTGGGTTCTTGTTACTGCACTGGTGTAATACGATTCTAGTTTGACTAAATGTGCGAGGTTTCCATAGGCCTGTTCAGCTGTATTCATGTAATATTCTGTGTTAGGGGTTTAGTTGCTCTGAAGCAAGTACATTTGGCTTTTAAATATGATGCCAGACACTGCGTTCCAGACCTTGTAGTATGATGAGGGTTTCTTTCCCCTATATATGGGTGCAAGGGATCGATGTGCCTCTTAAATCCTTGTTATGAACTCATTCCTGTTTCAGAAACTGTATGCAATGTTATTGTTTATTGCTTGATGTAGAAGTGCAAACATTTCTTATCAACCAATATCTACAACACCTGGATGCTTTATGCAATTAAATCTGCAATCTGTGCAGGATAGGATTGTGTCAAGCTTAGTTATGCTGGACATAATATGCTTTGTGCAGTGGTGCTATCAATGATAATGGTTTAATCTATGTTTAGGCCCTTCTGATTCTGATAAATTGTTACTTTTCAGGTTAATGGTCGCATCATCAGGAAGCGTATCCATGTCCGTGTGGAGCATGTGCAGCCATCCCGCTGCACAGAAGAGTTCCGCCTGAGGAAGGCAAAGAATGACCAGCTGAAGGCGGACGCCAAGGCGCGTGGTGAGGTCATCAGCACCAAGAGGCAGCCGTTGGGTCCCAAGCCTGGCTTCATGGTTGAGGGCGCTACCATCGAGACCGTCACTCCCATCCCGTACGATGTGGTCAACGATCTCAAGGGAGGATACTAGGTTGTTTGATCTATCTACCTGCAGTGCCCAGTTCTACATCTGTGTTACTCCTGTGCGTACAATTTTTGCTCACTCTGAGCAGTAGTATGAACCTATTGTGTGTTCCTGTTGAAAGATTTCCCATTCTAGGTGCAAACCTGAGTTTCGCAGAATGCTTTTATATCTTTGCTTCTGAGAACAAAGATGTGCTTTTTTGAACCACTTACGGTGCTAATTATGTATTTATGTTGTTTGAACCATGCAGTGGAAACTGGGAAGGTACCACTGCAGGTTGTGACCCTGAAAGAGCGAACGTTGTTAGGTTTCTAGGGGTATTCCTGTGCTATATTCACCGTTGCTATGATTGTTGTGAGCTGTGAGCTGGCCAACATCCCTACATTTGGATCGTTATCATGTTTGCGCTTCATCACGTTGGCATTATATTGAGGGCCTGTTCTAGTTGGCTTTAGAGCATATGCACCAGATGAGAATCATCTTCACTAGATTGAGATTTGAGAATAAGTAATTCTTATAACTAGAGATAAAGGAAATTCGAGGCAAACAACAGGCTTTAGCACATTCTTTTCCATCCTGCATTCTTTTTTTTCCCCTTCTAATTGTGAAAATTACTCCCTCAATCCCTCAAAGAAAAGGGGAGAGCAAATCGTGCCAAACAGGACCAGGGAATTATTTGTATTGTGTCACCTGCACACAAAAGATGAAATGGGATGGATATTTCTTACATTTTATCCGTTTGAAAGGCATTAAATATTAGTAATGATAATGGACAATTTGTATTGAAATCCAGACATTCAATATTCATATTGTACCTGGATCTGATAAAAAAAAAGTCAGACATGTGATATGTATCAATATCTGACATCTCACTCTGAATCCGAGAAAAAGAAACAATTATCTGCATACCTATTTGTTTTTCATCCCTATACACACTGATTTTTCTATAAAATGTCATGACTGCTGTCCTCCAACAAGGTGGATCTAGTGGCGGGGTGAGCCTTTCCTATCATCAACAAAAAAGAAGATATGGAAGTTATAATGTCCAGGCAAAATCAAACATTTTCTATGGAGGTTCACCCACAATAGTCATCCCCTACTAAGGAATTTGGCGCGAAGGGGAATGAAAATAGGGTCTTTGGAAGATTTGATGAAGACTGACGCCACCTGTTTTTTTAAGTGTGAATTGGCAAAGAAGGTGTGGGAAGGTCTGAACCTCACACAGTTACAGACGCAGCTGGTCTTGGCAGTTGATGCAAGGGCGGTCACAGAGAAAAGGAAGAGCGTCGCCTTCTCCTAATCATCGCCACCTGGTTCCTGTGGTCAGAAAGGAATCAGATCAGAGAGGAGGGGAAAAGAAGAAGTCCAAAGGGGATGATCAGGGAAATTCAGATTTATGCAGGAGAAGTCAAACAGGCTGTCCGGCGGGAAGAAATTGCAAGAAGAGTTCAGCATACTCACTGGCAGCGGCCGACTGATGGAGTTCTGAAAATCAACTGCGATGCTTCTTTCCAACCATTGTCGTAGGATGGGAGTTGGGGCTTTCTGATCCGTGACAGTGATGGTAATGTTGTGCTGAATGGGTGCGGTAAGGTGAATTATCTGCTGAACGCCTTCCAGGCTGAACTGATAGCTTGCCTACAAGGTGTTCAGGCAGCTGCAAATTTGGGCATTGGCCGCGTGCCTGATCTTGGAAACTGATGCGTTGATGGTCCAACAAGCTCTCTGAGTCGGAGACATACTCTCTGTCTTTGGCCGGTGGTTCAGGCCACGTTTAGTTCCCAAAAATTTTCAAGATTTCCCGTCATATTAAATGTTTGGACATATGCATGGAGCATTAAATATAGACGAAAAAACTAATTACACAGTTTGGTAGAAAATTATGAGACGAATCTTTTGAGCCTAATTAGTCCATAATTGAACACTAATTGACAAATACAAACAAAATGCTACAGTAGCCAAACCCAAAAAATTTGGTGAACTAAACACACCCTTAGGGGAGGAGCTGAAGTTCTTAGTCGAGTCAAATTTCCTGAATTTTCAATGTGTTTTCAGGCCTCGGTCTTGTAACAAAGCGGCGCATGAACTCGCTGTTATGGGTCTGTCATGTGTTGAGGGGGAGGAGCACATTTCGTGCGTTCTGGTTGCTCACGATTTGTCAGCAAGTATGCAATAAATTGACCCGGATTCAAAAAAATAAAAGAAAGAAAGAAAAAAAGAGAAAGGAGGTGAGGGAAGAGGAAGAGAAGTTAAAAGGGGAGGCCTCATGTTTTAATGTAGATAGAAGGTGCCTTCGAGAGTCTTTCTAAATCTCGCTTTCTAAATCATCATTTAGAGAATCATTTACATAAAAATCGTTTTCTATATTTTTTCACTCTTTAACAGTTTTTATATATCTCATATGCACTCTAGAAAGCTATTATCGTCTTCTATTTTTGGCTAGCGAAAATTCCGGTATAAAAGATGGTTATATTTGGACCATTTAGAAAAGCTGTTGGAGGGTAATTTTTCATCAAAATCTATTTTTCTAACATTTAAGAAGGATATGAAAAGGCTCGTGCAGATGTTCTTATAGCTTACTGCGTGTTTGATACCAGGCTAAGTACTAGCTAGCTAAAAATTAACTCAGATAAGCTCTAGTGCATCCAAACAGGATGGCTAATAGGTGGGCTAAACTTTTAGACAAGTCTCACTACTACACAAAATCTTTTGCGAGACGTTTCCAAATTGACCTCCGAGGTGGTTGGGCCAGTTGCCCGCCTCGTTTATTCGTGGTCGGGAAACCTGGCCAACAACTGCCTCGGTTAATTCTTAAGGCAACCGCCTCGGTAAATCATTAACTGAGACGGGCTTTCTAACTCAACCGCCCCGGTAAATCAAGCCTAGCGCTAGCCCACACTAGTCCACACAACCCACTATCACCTCCAGCATATAAAAGTGAACTCTCTCCTTCATCCCCGTAGCCATCAGAGATCGAGGAGTCGGTCTCTTCTCCCGCAGCGTCGGTCTCCTCTCCCCTACCTCCCTCACCCGCCTCCCTCACTCCTCCCTCTCCAACGGTGCCGGCGTCCTCCCCTCCCTCCTTCTCCCTCTCCCTCTCCTAGGGCGGCACGGATGACCTCGCCCGGTCGTGGTGGCACGGATCTTGAGGCGTCCAGGGTGGCACTGTGTGGATCTGGCGACCCTCTCCTCTCCCTCTCCCCCACTGGCGACCCTCTCTTCTCCCTCTCCCGGATCTGGCAATTGTGGATGGGTTGCGCGGTGGAGCCCCGGCGTGGGGTGCCAGCTTGGTCGCAGTGGATCCGCGCGTCTCCGACCTGCGTCTCCGGCGAGGATGCAGCGGATACGGCGTCTCCGCCGGCGGGAGGGCAAATCCGGCTGTGGGCGGGTGGATCCTAGTGGTGCGTATGGTCCAGCGAGGATGTAGGCATCGGCGAGCAGCTGTGGCGGTGGTGGCGCGTGGATGGTCTCGGCGGGCCCGTGGATGGGCTCGCTGGGCTTGTTCACGGGCTTTCTTTTTTTTTTGATTAACCGAGGCGGGTGGCCAACCGCCTCCGTTAAAGGCCCGATTAACCATGAAGATTGCTATTGTAGTGTCTTCAACTAGTTGTTAGCCAACTAACTAGTCAACTTTGGCTAATTTGAGCTATTTTTTAGCGCAACTAGTATCTAACTTTCGCTCATCCAAACAGGTACTTAGTCGGTTAGAAATTATAGATCTTGACTAGCCGTCCGAAGTCACTGGCTATATTCAGATATGACACGAAATAACATTTAGTGTGATTAATGAAAATTAAGAAAATAGATTTGTCTTCGTAATAAGATAAAGGGAATGTCATTACGGTATGCTATATCCATTTCTATTTAGAAGGGTCTGCGTTTCTTCATGACAAGGTTCGATCGACACTTACCCCATTGCTATTTTCATGTACATGATACAAAATTGTAATAATTATCAAGTATTTACACAATACAGAGTAAGGTACAAAGCTTCAAATGATCATCATGTTACACTGTATTCAGTATTCATGCGGATAAACACTGTTTCTTTACCGCTTGACTTAGTACATACGAGCAACCATTGAAAGTGAGCCTAGCTTACTGATATGAGGCAAGACGGGATCGTGCAGGTGAGGTGAGGTTCGATGGGATCACGCCGGCAAGGCAACACCCACACCCCACACAAAATGCCCTAAATTTATCAAACAAAATCATGAACGGGGTTTTACATGAAAGTTTCTAGCAACGGAAGCTTAGGAGTATGTTCCCTTCTAGTCTTTCTCACGAGGATGACTGTCCTTGTCGCCTTGTCGTTGATCTATCTGAATGCGTCCCACATCTCTGTAGCTCCCTTTTCGCCTCGTCTGGAAACGAAATAATCCCCTTGGATGATCGACCCATATGGGTAAATTTCACTGTTTCTACATAGACAATCCTAACAATTCTATTGGTCACTATCAACATCTTGTGGACTCCCTTGTCAAAAAAAAAAACATCTTGTGGACTCATTTGGAAATGGATGCAATGTAACTTCTGTTAGAAATACTGATTTACAGACATCCATAAAATGGGATGCGGCCGGCTCAAACACAGGCCGTCGACCTCAAGCAGCCTGTCAGCCGGCCAAACCAGAGAGCACAGCAGAGCAGATGAGAGGAGAAGACGACTGGAAGCAGCACCGAATCAGTCAGTGCAGGAACACAGCACCGAATCAGCATTTTCTGCTGATTTCTGCAGGAAATGGATATATTCCCCGAACAAACTCCGGCGATGGTCGGAGCCTGAAACGTGACAAAAACAATCTTTTGTCCTCCCCTCCCTTTCCCCCGGCTTCGTCACAATCTCGTCGTCTACGCGGGATGAGCTGCACGAGACGAGAGACTGCTCGCTCTCGATCTCGACAGCGCTCCCTCTCCCCCCACCCCCCAGAAGGAAAACCCAACAAGAACCCGAGCTCCCAACCCCTACACAATCCAAATCGATGGCAGGCTTCCGGCGGCCCGACCCGGCGGGTTGGGTCAGCTCCGCAGCGCGACGGCGGCCTCGTGCACCAGCGACCCGGTGGCCTGCGCGACGCCGTGCGCCTCCCGCTCCGCGGCCTCCCGGCACGACCCGGCGCCGCTCATGCGGCGCACGAAGGCGGCGAACCGCTGCCAGTTGTCCGGGTGGAAGAGGTCGGGCCCCATGCGCAGGTACGTGAACGCCACCATCCGGTCCTCGGCGGCGCAGCGCTCGGCGGCGGTGGCCACCACCTGGTCGTGCGCCGTGCCGTCGTACCGGGGCAGCGCGTTCTCGCCCGCGAGGCCCACCCCGGCGGCGCGCGCCGCGGCGCCCACCTGCCGGACCAGGTGCTCCGGCATGCACTGCGCCTCCTGCGGCTGCTCGTGGTCCCGCATCTCCACGCAGGTGAAGTTGAGCACGGCGCCGTGGCGGGCCAGGAGGTCCGCGATGGGGCGGTACCCGTCGTGGTGCCGCGTGTTGTAGTACCCCGCGGTGAGCTCCGGGGCGTGCGACTGGGTGCCGTAGTGCCAGTGGATGCCGGCCACCTTCACGGACACCTCCACGGGCGCCGCGGCGAACACGGACGTGGCGCCCGACAGGATGCGGTCGCCGTGCTCCAGGAGCATCTGCGAGTACCACGACAGGAAGAAGTCGCCGTACTCGGTGCTCCACCCACCGTTGTCGCCGCGGAAGAAGATGGTGTCCTCGGGCCAGTTGTTGTAGCCGCCAGCGTCGGTCGGGCCACCGTGGCCCCACTCAGGCTTGCCGGCCGCCTCCGCTGCCGCCTTCAGGCTGCTACGCATGTACCTGTCGTTGCATTGGAAGGCGCCGATGCCGGGGAACTTCCAGGTGCCGTTGCTCTCCGGGTACGACGGGTAGCGCAGCTCGCCGGCGGGGCCCATGCCGACTTGGATTTCCACGATGGTGTTTTCGAGGTAGTCGGCGAAGTGGTCACGGAAGGCGCGCATGAAGTCGGTGTAGCACTCGACGGGCGTGCGTCCCTTGAGGACGGGCATGGCGTCGCAGCCGAGCGAGACGTACTCGTAGTTGCGTCGCCCCCACTGGTCGGTGTAGCAGAGGTCCTGGTCCTTCTCCATCTCCTCCACGGCCCACCGCGGCAGCGGGATGTTGACGGAGTCGCCGACGTTGCCGCCGCACTGGTGGAAGGACATGACGGCCTGCACCTTGAGCCCGGCCTTGCGCGCCATCTCCATGAGCTCCATGTACCCCGCGAAGTTGTACCTCCCCGGCCCGTCGCTCTCGGCGATGCCCCACCACACGTCCACCATGACGCCCTCCACGCCCGCGCTCTTGAGCGCGGACAGGCTCGCCTGCACAGCCTTGCGCCGGTTCAGCGCGGTGCCGCACTTCTTGACGGTGTCAAGCGGCATCATGACGAACACCGGCACGCCGGAGGACCTCCTCCTGGAGGCGGCCCGGTCGGCCGCGCTCTTCCCCGACACCGCGGCCTGGCACAGCACCGAACGCGCCGGCGCCACCGACGGCTCGCAGCACGCCTGCCTCTGTAGCCGCAGGCTGCCGGCCGCCGCCGCCGCCGCCTCCCTCGCGGAGAAGGAGACGGACACGGACGCCGCGGCGGCGGACCTAGGGCGAGGGGTGCGGGGCGCGAGGGACGCCGAGGCGGCGGCGCACTGAGCCAGGTTGAAGGCCATGGCTTTGGGTGTTGGTGACTGGCAAACGAGACAGCAGCGATCGATCGAACTGAAACTGAGAGAGTTTCTGTGGGATCGGACGGGTTGGGTTCGGTGTTTTTTTGGGTTTTGGTTTGGCGGGAGAGATCGACCAGATTGTTGTTGGGAGGAGGAGGGGAATTGGAGGAATATATCCCAACAAGAATTTCTTAAATTCAATGTATCGAGGTCGATGAAGAGAAGTGTCGCAGGTCGTGCTGTTTATATAGGAGACGGCTGCGCGGGAAGAGTGATCACGAGCGACGCGCGTGAGCATGACACGTCGGTGATGGCCCCAGGAGGGCTTGTGTGGTCGCCCGGACAGGACGAGGGGGAGGAGGACGACAGGGCAGGAGGGCGGGAATGGCCGGGCGGGATAGTCGGGGACACGTGCTGGCGTGCTGCGCCATGGTGAAAGCATTGGTGGGGCTGGGTCTATCTATGGCGGAACCGATCTACGATTTTGTGCAGTGCAGTGAGTGCTTAACTCAGGGGTGTTTAGTTTGAGGAGTTAAAGTTTAACAAATACTGTAGCACGTCTTATTTGATAAAAAGTTTTTAATCTTGGACTAATTAGCTTTAATAGATTCGTCTCATAAATTACTCATAATCTATGCCGATATGCATGTAATTAGTCTATATTTAGTACTCTATGCATTTGATGGAATATTGATGTGATGAAAGTTAAACTTTAACACATTGAAACTAAACAGTCCCTTAGACAAGGATATAGATGGGAGCGGTCATTGTATCCTTATTTTTTGTGAATTGTGATTACATTTCTGAATTGGAGCCGGCAGCCGTGTCCACGTGGGCAGCATGATTCGAGAACGAAGCCTAGCTTGAAACAAGAATGAGAAAAAGGGTACACTCCAAGATCACTCCACTTACGGAGCAGAAGAACTCCCAACTCCAAGAATCAACAAACGCCAGTTTTTGAATCTCGCATCTGATCTCACAATCTGGAGATACAGTCAAATAGGAGTGAGTGATCTACGTACTCCTGTTCCTGTAGTAGCATAGGACAACTTGCACTGTTCGTTTGTCTTATAATCCGTATTTTTCAGCTTATTTTTTTATATAAAATAATATTTTTCTCTTATAACAAATCAACGAACAGTTCTTTTAACCGTGACTTTTCAACTAAACGAACGGGCTGTGATCGTGACCAGCTACACGTTGCACGCCTTGAGCCAGGAAATCTCAATCGATTCCCTGCCGCCTGTAGGGCCGCCATTCCCAGTACAGCTGGTTGGAAGCTTGTGTCAGCCGTGGCAGCCTACGAGAGGGCGACCAGGCCACGGGTGCCGCGAATACAGACGGTTCTAGAACCGGGGGTTCCGTACGATGGGCCTTCGCCGTCGCGCTAGCAGCCGCCCCAAGCCCAACACGATCCATCCATCGAGCTCCATCCATCCATGTCCATGGAATCCCGATCAGACAGAGACAGGTAACTGTGGGGTTGTTTAGTTGGTGAAAAAGTTTGGGTTCGGCTACTGTAGCACTTTTCGTTTTTATTTGGCAATTTGTGTCTAATCATGGACTAATTAGGCTCAAAAGATTTGTCTCGTGATTTACAACTAAACTGTGTAATTAGTTTTTTCTTTCGTCTACATTTAGTACTCCATGCATGTGCCGCAAGATTTGATGTGACAGGTACTGTAGCACTTTTTGGGTTTGCTTTTTGGGTTGGTGACCCAACTAAACAGGCTCTGTGTGACATGGGATGGCCGGTTACTTGCCTTTCTGATCATGATTGCGCGATGGATGTTTTGCTCAGTGGAAACGGCGGCTCTGCTTGGGTTGTAGCGTGGGTAATCTTTGCTCCCGAACCCAACTTTGAGTGGGACCGAATGACCCCTGTGATCTCGTACTCGTAGCTGGCTTGTGCTTGTGGTTGTAGCATGGGTCACAAGTGCATCTTAGAAAACTTACCGCATCGTTCTGACTCAAGGTGCGTTTGACTTGCTGTTTGGTTCACAGAATAGTAACGCAAATGGGAATGAAATAAGGTCACATCGTTACCAATCCTACAACCAAACATTGGTGTGATGTCAACTTGTGGTGTAAAAGTAAACTATGTTTTATCTATAGGGAATTTGATGGTGCACAAAATCCTATGTATCCCTGCGCGTTTTGGATAACATGGATGGTGTGACTCTAGGAACGTCAGGTTAATTATGCTAAATCGAGTGTGGATAATGGATGGAAGTTTAATTAGGTATAGTTAATTAAAGGGCTCTCACAATAATGAATCACTAGGTAAGCAAAATATCTGACATGGCATCCACATCAATAGATAAAGAGAACAAAATAAGAAAAAAAGGTCAATTATCCTCTGAAAAACGAAATTGGAACTCGCACTAGAAAACTGTCCATTTCAGTGATGGGGCAATGGGGCATGGTGTCGTTTCCTTTCATGTGGAGCCTGCCCTAGGGGTGGCTGCATGCTCATGCATCAAGGCACACCGCATCCTTGCTACACGCTGCAGCGTCGCCCTTGGCTGGCAGGCACAGCTACTACACGTCCCGCGGACCTCACTGTGTCGTGTCCTGCATGCTATGCTGCCGCCCACGGGAAAGGCGAGCCCGCATGCCTGTGTGCCCGGAGTGGCTATCTCAACCGTTGATTTTTTTCCACTCCCTCCCTTACCAGCACAAATCTCAAAGCAAAATAGACGGTCGAGATAACACTTGCGGCCACAAGGGTTTGTGGAAAATCCACTCTCGAAGACGAGGTGTGCAACATGTCTCGGGCCACGCTTGACCCACGGTGCCTACCACAGCGCGTGCTCGCCACCCGCCATCCTCGTATTCGCCGCCACACGCGTGCAGCTGAGCCCTTGCCGCTGCCTTGCCTCCCCGCGCGGGTACCACTATCGCCTGAGCCCTCGCCACCCACTCGACAAGGAGGGCACCCCTGGGATGTTAGTGTAGGAAGAGGAGGAGGGCACCCCCAGGGTATTGTCATAGGAAGAGGCCCCCATGGTACGCTTGCCGCTGCACGATCCAAGCCCGTCACACTCGGTTCTCGTTGTGCCATCGAAGTCACGTTAAAGCGTTGCCGCTGTTGGCCATGCTGCGCTCGTGCCTTGTTGCTGCTCGCTACGCAGATCTAGGCAAATTAGGGCCTCGGCACCGCTCCGGGCGTGCTCACCATGCATCATTTGAGTATGAGAGATAGAAGACAAAAGTGATTGCCAGTGCCCATAGAGCCTCCCACTCATGTGCTTGCGGTGTAACACTGGAGCACAAGGAGAGAAGAGAGAAGTGACTGGACAGGAAGAGGAAGAGAGGATGGAGAGAGAAGACCAGGAGATTGAATTCATTTATTAGGGTAAAGTGTATTTTTGACACTTAAATTTACATAATAGTTTGATTTTTCAACCTTAAACTATGAAACAGAGTAACAAACACCTTCTAATTATCAAAACCAGACAAATTTTAGTCCTTGTGCTGGTTATATAGGTGGATTTCTATTTTATAAAAAACAAGAATCTATTTATAAAGGTGGATTTCTATTTTAGACCTTGAGCAGGAAGAGTGACTTGTTTGTATTCTTTTTCTTTCTCTCTCTTTTTGGTACTTGATGCCAAAGGGGGAGAAATGGGGGGTACCTGCATGTCCTATCTTTTAGTTGCGAGGTTTAGTTATTAGTTGATAGTGGTTCTTAAACTCTTTTGGTGGTTGTAATATATAACTTATTAGCTACCTATGGACCTCTATGTATCGATGAGGACATGTAATGTGATCTGTGCTTGTCGTAGCTCTACACTAGCATTTATTTCCTATTAATCATGTCTGTGTGGTGCTTGTTTCTGTTACTCTGAGTGCCATATCTGTGGCAGTGCCGGAAAATGGCGCGACAGTGCCACACTATGGCAGTTCCGCGTGCACTTGCGGAAATGCCGCGTTTGGTAGCACCAGTTTCTTTTGAAGTGTATAACTATCATTTGCATCACGTTTATAATTCATTACACAGTGTAAAGCACCCCACAAGAGCATGGATATAGGGGGAGCCCCAACACTTAACTCAATGTGTGAGACTTGGCCTCTTATGCCAATTTGAGAATTCAATTCTTGCTTCACACATTTAGGGGAGTCTTTATACCCATGGATCGAAAATCTCAATTTATATTTTCTTCTTTTGTAAGCTCTAATATTCTAGTCACCAATCACCAAAAAGGGAGAGATTGTGAGTGCAATAAAGTCCTAATATGGGTTTTGGTGATAATAACCACATAGTTAGAGGACTAATGAGATTTATCTAGATGACAAGAAGGTGAGAAAACAATAGGGATACTAAGCGAGGTGGTGGAGCCCTAGTTACAAAAGGTTGCGGTGATGGACTCGATGGAGATTTAAATACATTTTATATTTTGAAATTGAGTATAGGAACCACTATACTATCAAGGGGATGCAATACACAAGTTTTAATGTGTAACCAAGTGCTCAACTCCAACCCACCATACACAAATCCTCACCCATAGCAAAGCCAGCCAAAGCTTAACTCCTATCTTTTGTGGCTGAGTGCTGCATAATTATGTAGCACTGCTGCACCGCAGCACTGTCGTGACTTAACGGCTAGCTAGGAGACAGGGGTATTTATACCCTTTCTTCTTTCTCTCAACAGTCAACCAACACATTCACTCTCGACCAAACTTCATACAAGCTTTTCTCAAGCCATTGTAGGCCCCCAACCTCTCCTCTTGATTCCATAGTGATTCCTCGAGATATTGGCCTCCAAAATTCACAAGAGAGATTGCCAAACCAAGCTTCAACTCCTAGAGTACTTGGTTCTCGTTAGTTCAAGCTGGCGTGTTGCAGAGCAAGCTGGCGTGTTGCAGAGCTGCTAGCCAGCTAGGCGTCGCCTGTCGAAGCACTACAACCTTTTGTGGGCACTCCAGAAAGTTTGTAAACTCTCCCAACATCTAGTAAGAACGCTCAATCAAGAGACTTGTATTGAAATTGTATTGGAACAGAGGATAGGGTTCGGTCAAACCCAAGCCTTGGTGACTTCCTCGACAACGTAGAGTCAGGAAGCCTCGGTGACAAGCTGAACCAAGGGATAAACCCCTTGTCCTTGTATTCTTGTTGGATGTATTGTGCTCTACTTTGTGTTGCATGTGATTCTAGGGTTTACTTCTGATCTATTCATGCCTGAGTTTCCAACATTGGAGAACTGGTGAAATAGGCTCTATATACCCTTAGGAACACTAGTAATTTACTCGATCTACTTTCCATTCAGCAGATTCGAATTGTGTTCTCGAGGTGCCTTGATACGCGACAATACCGCAGTTGTACCCAAAATTGCCGCACCGCGGTAGTTCTGCGCACAAGTGTGGCATTGCCGCGTCTGTTACTAACCGCTGCTTTGAGTTAAATTTTAAATAGGCTTATTCACCCCCTCTAAGCTTTCCTTTTTAGTATTACCTAGTTTTATAATTCAAAATTGAAAAGTAGACTACATTGTAAGTTGGAGGTCGAAAAATATACTTTACCCAATTTATGAGCCAACACAAAGAACTACTACACTGTGCGATATATTTTTTAGAGAGAGTTTTTCTTTACATGACAACTACAAAAGTTATCCTCTATTAAGGGTTAGGATTGCCCCAATGATCGGAAATGATACCATATTCCATGTGTCAGAAATGTCATTCCTCTACAAGAACGCGAGAACAATCTCATTTCTATGGTAAAAACCTTTGTCAAAAGGTGTACCACATTTCTTAATTTCTCCAGCAGGACTCAACTGCTCAGAAACTTATATAGTGTTTGATTTGGATAATCAACATATTCTAAATAAGATGATGTATCATAAGCTAATTTGTCAAATTTAGTAAAATATTTTCATTCCTCATATTAGTAATAATTATTAGTTTATAAGAGATGGTAACAATTATTATATTTTATTTCGCCAACCAAATAAATAATTAAGAAATAAGATATCGATGAACTATCTCTTCCACGAAACAAAGGGGGGCTGTTTTGATCAAAGCCTGCCAGGCAGGTCTTCGTCCAGGCAACGATCTGGACCTAAAACGAACGCCTGGGAGCTCAGTTCACCAGACAAGTTTTGCCTAAACAACCTCAAACTGTCGGACGGCCGACTGCGTGCTCTGACTCCGACTCCCGGTCCATATCCCAAACAGCAAAAAGACCGGATCCACGTGACCATATGTCCATAATAACCTAACCTTCATCAACCCCCGCACGAAATCAACGGTACAGATGTCTCCAACGCACAGGAACAGTGCGGCCGTCGGAGCTCGGAGGACCAACTCCTCCAGCCAAGCGTTCCGCTTCCGTCCTCCAAACCACACCTGATTTTGCCCACAGTTTCTGAGAGAAAAGAAACCCTGTACAGCTCGAACCGGATCATCTCTGACTCCCTTCAGAATCAATCAACAGTTCCACACTAGCTCTTCCAGAATTTCGCAGATAACACCTCGCAGGGTTTTTATCGCACCTAAATTTCTATCTGTCTGTTGTCTGGTGCTTTCTGATCCTTGGTTCTAGCCCAAATCTTGGTCTCTTTCCGGTTCTTCTGAGTTTGATCCCGCCTTTATCCTCTCAAATCCACTAAACCTCCTCCAAAAGATTGAATTTTTCCGCCTCCAAAGCCCAGATAGTTTTTCCTTGGGTTTGTGCCGTTGGCGGGGGGCGCGAAATCCCTCAAGCTGGCGACTCCGGCGCGGCCATGGACCTCCCCGAGAGCTCTGTCCCCCGCGCAGACGAGGGCCCGCGCCCTCACCGTCTTGGCCCCGTCGACCGCGAGGAGCTGGTGCGCGCCATGACACAGTCGCTCTACTCGCTCGGGTACCGGCGGGCGGCGGCCACGCTCGAGGCGGAGTCTGGTGTGCCACTGTACCCGCCGGAGCACGATCGCCTGCTGCTCGAAGTGATGGCCGGTCGCTGGGACGCGTCCGCGGAGACCGTCCGCTCGGTCGCCGGCGTCGGCGACGCGGACCGCGCGGTCGCGGAGTTCCTAGTGTGGAGGGGCTACTACCTGGAGCTCCTGGGGATGCGCGGTGACGCCGGCCTGCGCCGGGCGAGGGAGGTGCTACGGCGCCGGATTGCGCCGCTCGGCGTCGACAGGAGGTGCGTACACTGGCTGGCGCGCGCCATGGTCTCCAGTGAAGGGGCGGTTGCGCCGGAGGCCGTCATTGGGTGGAGGATTGCGGTGTTCTTGGATTTGATTGAGGTGTTGCCACCATGGTTCCATGTGCCTAGTGGGCGGTTGGAGCATTTGGTGGAGAGTGCAGTTACCAAGCAGGTGGAATCTTGTATATATCACAATTTGCCGGATGAGATCACTCTGTTTGAAGATCATAGGTGCCATGAAGAGCATATCCCCTCCCAGTGTGCACAGGTGCGAGTTAAACAGATCGTTGACTTGTTTCCCAGTTTCGACAGATGTCCAAGCTTATCATGTCTATAAGAATGTGAAAAGAAATTGCCAAACTCACATCCTAGAGTCATCAATTTACAATTGGGAAATATTTCAAGAACAACCCATTTCTACGTATAGCAGCACTCCTTAAAAGTTTTAGATATTTGGTGTTAGTCCAAGTAGGTTTAACGGGCAATTCAGTATGGCTATTCATTTCAGCAATTTAAATTTCTTCTGTACCATCTTTGCAATGTATGCAGATCTCTATATTTGATTTTGGAAGCATAAAAGTGCAATGCAGTTGGGAAATGCTTCTCAAAGTACCGCAGCAATATTAAATTTCTCCTGTACCGTGTTTGCAATGTATGCAAATTCATCCCTCTCTATTTGATTTTGGAAGCATAAAAGTGCAATGCAGCTGGGAAATACTTCTCAAAGTGCCCCTCATTATTTTTCATCCAGTAAAGCAGGGTTTGGATAATTTCAGAATCTTTAAGAAAAAAAAGAAAAGCACAGTTCAAACCTTTATTTCTAAATTTATATTCAAACAGTGCTCATTGTTATTAAACCCGTGCTTCATCTTCCTGTATGTACTGCCCATGCCCACCCTACTTAATTCACAGGAACCTTATTGTCGGTAGAGAAAAGAAAGATAATGCACAGGAGGAACTGTGTATCTTTAATTTTGACGAGTGTGTGTATAGTTGCATACCCATGAAGTCAGCCACTAGAAAATGTCATAAGAGACCATCCATAGATTGCAGCCATTGCTGAATGCTAAATGAAATTGGTCTAAATCTAACACACTTCTGAAGCAGCATCGAAAAGTATCAATTCATTCAAAGTATTTTTGTTGCACCTACACTACCACTGTAAAAACTATCACAAAAACAAACTTTTAATCACCCATTTCCAAGAATTACATACTTGTTCATATAACATGAAATGGACCTGAAACGATAGACTTGTCTGAGTTACTGGATCCAAATGAAGTTGACATTTTAGATTTGATTGCCTTGTGGGGTGGATATATTTCCCTGTTCCTCAAGGCATACATAAAAACAGGAGGAATAAACACATGGATCAAGACAATAAACATGATGGTGCTCTTACAGAAGTGCAGTTTTGTAAAATTATGCACAATTATACATAATTCTTTGAAACATGCGCTTAAACATGTGGTTGTTATATTTTTTAGAATGACAGTAGTGGTTTGCTATCTGAAATTTACTCATTTGTTTTTTGAGAAAAATGGATGACTATTCAGGTAAACTTCTCATGTATTTTTCAGGACTCGACAGCCCTATAAAATTTTCATGCTGGGGGTTTGGGGCTGTATTGCAAAGTTATGTATTTCACATATCCATGCCTGTTTGCAGATATTATGTGGTCATAGTAATGAAGTTTGGTTTGTAAGGTTCTCAAATAATGGAAACTACCTGGCATCATCTTCAAGTGATTGCACTGCCATAATTTGGAAGGTATTATTCAGCACACCCAATCATTGAACTGAAAATGTTATGCAGTTTGTTGTTTGAGTGCATAAAGTTTGAACTGAAAATGATATCTCAAATTTACCTTGCTATATTGGTGCTCTGGAAGCCAACTTATTACTGATTATGCACACATTGTGAATATATACATTGCAGAAATAACTGCAAACATGCCGTATAATCTAATTACGAAAACATTGAACTTTTGAAGCATTAACTAACATTGAACTTTTGAAGCATTACCTGATGCTAGCAGTAGATAACTCACTCCAAACTGCCCAATGAGAGCCTTACCTACTGTTATGCAGATGTGCTGTTTCGTTTGACTATTGGTATACCCTAGTGTTCATTTTGTTTTGGATAAGTTACTTAAGAGTGTTCACTGTGTCACACCATACACCATCATAGGAAGCCTACCTCTGGGCTTCTGCTATCACTCTTTTGCTATGACAACAATGAAATTCTGAATGTCAGTTCAGCGCACAGTTGAATCTTTCAGTTTTTTTTATGCGCTGAATAGCTTAAAACTATGACTGCCTTATCATTATTACGCAATTTATGACTTCCCAGTTTTGGGACATATTAGTAGGGTGGCTGTTCATTTTCAAGAGTAAATCAATTACAACTGTATACTACTGTAAACAGCTGAAAAAGCATTTGACGAATTGTTGGTTTATTGCCTATAAATGTTTTCGCTTTGATTTGATAGGTGTGATGAGCGTAGATTGGTTGGGGGGTAGATTGCATTGATTCTAGTGTAGGTAAGTGGGTGAGGGATGCGAACATGGCGGTGGCGCAGGGCTAGAGCTAGGCCGGCCCTGGCCCTCCTATGGGCCCACCACTGTGAGGTCTGATTTGACCCATGACAATAGGTTTCATTTCTATTAGTCCATCAGTTGAATGCAATTTGTGGGTGTCGTTGTAGTGTTCAGTAATAGTGACCCTTTACTGACTAAATTTACCAATAGCTGAAGAAAAATTGACCCTTTACTAAAAATCTACCAATTGTTGAAAAAAAATTCATTTGAACAGCTTTGATATTTTCAGGCCAAAAATATAGACTGCTGAGTTTCAGGTCAGAAAATAAGTAGGAAAATGATTCACCTCTCTATAATAATATGGGTTTGGCTCCTAGCAAGCACCTAACCACCAATAATTTTGGCCATGCAATGCAATATAAGTTGGGAAATTGTGCAAATAAACTGGTGTTTGATGTTTCAAAAGTTGAATGATATGCAGTATGCATCAGCACATTTGCTAGTATTAGTGGCTTATTTTCTGAACGAAAGTATTAATGAACTTCACATAGTAGCTATTTTCCTAATTTGGGATGATTCTCATAGAGGAAGGCTGGAGAAGGGATGCAAAGTTCTTTTAAAATAAGTGAAGTGCTTTTTCTGTAATGCTCTCTACATAGGGAAAAGTATAGAGGTGAAATGGAATGGATAAAACATATTTCTTTTTATTGTTTCCTCTGTAACATTCTTAATGTTCATCATCCATATTATTTTGTAGTTTTGTACACATGAGAATTGTTATGTTTGACTATTTTCAGCCCATCTGATTTAATCCGTATTGCTTTACTTCACTATATTTCGATCACGATGTTATTTCCACTTCGATAACCTTACTGAAAACACTTTTTTATATACGTATTCACATTAATTCACTAGACATAGCCTTGTACTTCCTCTTATAAAAACTATAAGTCCATATAGGTTTGCCCTGAGTCAAACTTTTAAACTTTGACCATCAGTATCTAAATTTTAATACGGATTGGCAATACAAGATTAGCGTTACTAGATTCATTAATGAAAGAAATACTTTTATGATATATAACTCTTTTCATTTAAGGTAATATATATTTATTGATATTAGCAGTCAAATTTAAAAAGGCTTGACTTAGGATAAATTTAGATGGACTTACATTTGTGATCAGAAGTACATATACTATGCATATTTATATTTCAGACATATTTACCTCTGTTAAGAATATAAATAGTGGTTTTTAACACGTGCATGACTATTTTTCTAACTTTTGTCATTATTATGTACAAACTATCAGAATTGAATATGTGAAAATCATGGTCACATTTTTCACGAAATGTATTTTGCTAAATATAATATTTTTAGTTTCTTTCTTATACAATTCTACATGATGATGAAAGTAAAATAATGGAGACCATGTCAATGTCGAAAACATTAAATTCGAGTAGAACTCTTTGTTTCATACTTGGACTGCATTATCACATTATTAAGGGCCATGTTCTCATAATTCATATTAATGCTATCATATTACAATGTACCTCTCTCTGGACTTCAGAGTATTTAACTATCACCCTCACCAGTTTTGATGCAATGATAAACAGATGGAACTAATTTGAACTGAGTAATGATACAATACGTGAACTTGGGAAGAAAGATTATGTGTCTCATGTCATATGAGATCTTGGTCTGATTCTTGATTGCTCATATGCTTCATTGCCAACTTTTTCTTTTTTCATTCATGATATCTGGGAATAATATAATTAAAGGAATCTTAAATTTCAATGTTTAATTGTACAGTCAAGTTGATGCCAAAACTAACAAAGTTGATCAATCATTCAATCATGATCATAAATGATCCTATTTTTTATTAGTGTCATGATAAACACTACTTAATTTGTACAAGGGACACGTGCTAGAAGCCTAGTGATCAGCACTGCTAGTGATAATGCTAAAGCTCCCTCTGTTGTTAGATTATTGCTGACCTCATATTCATCTAAGCTAGAGGAAAATGGAGACGCAGGCATGTAAATTGAAATATTTTTTTATTAGGTGAACACATGGTCATGTTAACAGTGCAGTGGTAGAGCACCCAGATTAAAGTGTTTACACTGAAGGCAGTTTCAGCATGCTTCGTGGCTGTTACTGGCCACACCAGTTTGGTGGGCCCCTCCTTAAGAGCTATGTCAAGGGAATGTCTCTCCCTCTGATCAAGTTTTTTTTATTGCTTGAAAACACTACGGGTATGAAGCTTATGAGAGCACACCCATTTGCATTTTAGATGAATTAACAGATAAATATCCATTCTCCGAGCACATGTTTCATCTACAGCAGTTTTTGCTTATTTGATCTATTTATAAACTTTTGTTTAGCATTGATGATAATTTCTTTTCCATTTATTACAACTTCTGGTGGTTGTCTTGTCTGAGCCTAGTACATGTTGTTAGGTGGAAAAGGATGATACATTGACCAAGAAGCACTGCCTCCAGGGTCACCAAAAACCAATTTCCTTTGTTGCCTGGAGCCCAAATGACAGAATGCTGCTCACTTGTGGTACTGGTGAATCTTTAAAACTGTGGAATGTTGATACTGGTGAATGTAACCTTAAATTCAGAAGTTCAGTAGACTACATCATCAGTTCATGTGCATGGTTTCCTAATTCGGAGAAAATAGTATGTGCCAGCTCCGAGCCTGCAAGTTCTCCAAATAGGATCTTCACTTGTGATCTAGAAGGTCAAGAGCTGGAAGTATGGGCCGGAGATAGAATACCAAAAGTCAGTGATCTTGCTGTGACACCTGATGGCCGACACCTAATCTTTGTATCTTGCAACGATATCTGGATTAGAGAACTTCCAAAGGGGCGGGAATGGAGATTTCGTGAGAAGCAGACGATTTCATCTGTTTTTCTCTCAGGTGATGGACAATCACTTGTTGTGAACCTTAGCAGTCAGGAGATTCATTTGTGGAAAATTAATGAAAGTTGTACTGTGCCTGAAAAGTTCAAGGGGCACAAGCAAGACAAGTTTGTGATTAGGTCTTGCTTTGGTGGTTCAAACTCTTTGTTCATTGCTAGTGGCAGTGAGGATTCACAGGTATAATTTTTTGCTGGACTTCAATCTTGATTTTGAAGAAAATATTAGCCAGTTCTGGCTTCTGTCCTAATTTATTGCTTAAATTCCATGGTCAGCAATGCATATGGAATATAACACCTCCTCACATATGTGATATTTGTGTTAAAAATGGTGGATTAAAGCAGCACCATGCGTCGGGGTTTAATGTGCATGATACTAGCAATGGTAGGTAGGTTAACTAATGATGTCTATAACATCTTTGATATAACAAAAATCCATGATATGAAATTCCATGCATATATATGAATAACATCTAAAGTTCCACTAGTCTACTCACAAGGCTTTGAACTTTGGGTTTGGACTTGCTAAATGCTAATTCAGCATTGTGGTTGGTAACTAGTAACTTTTTGTGTGTGCGCTTGCTTGCTTTTGTAAAGCTATGTTTTACATTAGTTGTCATGTGTCACTGTACAAGGGTAGCCTAGTGGAAAGAAATGGAACAACCTTTTTTATGGATAAATATATTTTAGGTATAGTATATACACAAAATCAAGCTAAGAACACTGAATACGAAATAAATTGATTGATTGGTAGTAAACTCTTAATTTAATTATAGGAAGATAGGATAACCTATGGATTGTTGCTCTTGTTTACCATTTACTAACCTTTAAAAACAATGAGCAGGTCTACATTTGGAAAAGGCACGTGGAGATGCCAATAAAGGTTTTGCATGGCCACACCATGATTGTGAACTGTGTAAGCTGGAATCCTGCAAGGCCCCATATGCTGGCTTCTGCTAGTGATGACCGCACGGTTCGAATATGGGTTGCGCGCAAAATGCAAAGTAAATGTTGTTGAAGTGTGAAATTTTGTGTGTTTGTGTAAATAGTTGTACATCTGGACTGCATCCGCAAATCCGTTTGGGATCATGTTCTGATGTTCTCCCCTAAATAGGTCGTAGCTACTTCAGAAATAAACCTCCAACAGCCAGAGGTAGCCGGTGCTGTGTTCCAGATGTATGCCTGGCTAACCGGTGAGTTTTGACATGTGTACAGGACAAAGATGCATCAGAACTTTGTACATTTTGTTAGTTGATATATGCCTTTGACACTCGTTGAAAGTGCTGAAATATGCCTTCTGTTGCTGTGGATCTAGTGTTCGTGCGCTTATCTTTTTTGCTGGGTTTATGTGTTATCATGCTTTTTGTTTATTTTTTTTTACTGCCTCAACCTTTGAATATAAGCTGTAGCATCTGAACTTACGTACTAACTCACACTACACGCGCAAGCACCTAAACACACTCAGACACCCCTAGTACTCAAGTTAGATCTATAACCTATATTTAGGGCTAAGAGAAAACGGCTGAAAGATGGCATATTCGTGTGAGGCAATGGAAATTATAAAGGGAAACATTGTTTCCGGTGAGACACCCGATGCCGATGCTGGGCATCAAACTCGGGCGGGTGGCCTGCACACCCGCAGTGCACGCCAACTGAGCTACACTCAGTTCTCATCATGCTTTTTGTTTAGAAATACCCCAGAACTTCTTTCTGAACTCCTTTTCAGATGACATTCTGAAGGCTTTTGCATGAGGGATGGAAATCACTGGCGAGTATATCATATATGTAGAGTGTGTGGTTTATTCTATTATAAGAAACCTCCCAAGTCACGATCTACAAGTTTTGGATTGGTTTGTACTCGGACAGAGAAAACTGGTCTAGGCCAGTTTCTGTAGCGTTGGTGGCCGGGTTGGGAAAACCAACCTAGGCTGTTTTTTTTTTTTCTAAAAATTGTCTTCCTCTATTTGTTTATTCTTAAAATTAAATTTGACTTCCCTAATCAATTTTGCTGTCTACAGCAAGAAATAAAGCAAAGACCCTTTCTGTAACCTTGGGCAGGTTGGCGTTCCCCATCGTAGCAAACTACCAATACCAATCCTCGGTTGAGTATCTGTTCAATCAACGGATGTCTTGCTAGCAATTTTGGTCTGTGCAGAGCGTTGACGACAGAACTAACCAGCGTCGGATGAGCAGCCGGAGTCGTACGTGCATAACTTCATCCATCTATTCAGAGTTTGGTGCAATGGTAGAAGTTATATTTTTTTTAAAAAAAGGAAACTACATATATTACGTACATGCACGCACGCAACTCGCAAGCACGAATGCATGGTTGTGGATGATTGTACAGTTCGTGACCATCTATCCGTTCTAGTAGAAACACAAATAAGAGGGATTACCGATGAACCAATTCAGGACCAATGAACTAGTCAAACAAGAGCAGGATTGGAAAATTTTGCAGCTGACCAGTTACCTAACCCAACCTGCAGCAATCCGTGACTTAACAGGTTCTACGCGGTGCCTACGTGGACGCGGCACCAACACGGAGAACACATCGCCCGATCACTGTCGATGGCGTCGCTGTCAGCTTTGGTAACAACTACTGTAACAACGTACACACAAAAGTCGCAAAAGAGTTTTCATATATATATTTTTAAAATATAAGTAGCAGCAGCATCACGGTCACGGCAATGGAGAGCAGCCCGTGGTCCAACTGCCATGGCGACATGCGCCGCACCCGCACCACCGGCAGCAGCGGCGGCGGCAGCGGGAGCCGGCACGCGGTCTTCCCGCCGCAGTGCTCCCACCAGGACCAGTCCCATTCCCGCTGCGTCTCCGGGTCCGGTATCGTGGAGGCGAACGGCCGCCCCGTGTGCCAGCTCTGCATCGCCCGGTGGCGCGAGTTGCCGTCCCTCCGCTCCACGAACCCGTCGCCGCCATCGCCCGTGCCGTCGTCCCAGCCGTTCTTCCGGCCCATGGAGCCGCGCGTGTTCGACGACGACGACCCCGTGGACCGGACGCCACGGCCGCTCCGTGATGATCAGCACCGCGGTGCAAGCGCGGACGGAGGAGCGGTTGCGCTGACCACGCACTGCGAGTGCTCGGCTCTCGCGAGGGACGCGTCAGCCGACGACTTCGCCGTGCTCGTGCACGCCAGGGCACCGGGGATGACCGGGGCTGTAGGCGCGGCGGCGCCGGCGCGCGCGCCGCTGGACCTGGTGACCGTGCTCAACGTGAGCGCTAGCATGGTGGGGGCCAAGCTAGAGCTGCTCAAGCAGGCCATGGGGTTCGTCATCGACAACCTCGGGCCCCGGGACCGCCTCTGCGTCGTGTCCTTCTCCTCCGGCGCGAACCGGCTGATGCGGCTCGCGCGCATGTCGGACGCCGGGAAATCCCTGGCCAGGCGCGCCGTGCAGTCGCTCACCGCTGGCGGCGGCACCAACATCGGCGAGGCGCTCCGCAGGGCTGCCAAGGTGATCGACGAGAGAATGCACCGGAACGCCGTCGCCAGCGTCGTGCTCCTCTCCGACGGGCAGGACACGTACACCGTGCCGAGGCGCGGGGGCTACGGCGGCCGCGACGCCAACTACGACGCGCTCGTGCCGCCTTCCTTCGCCTACACCGGCGCTGGCGGCCCGTCCGCGCCGGTCCACACCTTCGGCTTCGGGACGGACCACGACGCGGCGGCGATGCACACCATCGCCGAGGCCACGGGCGGGACTTTCTCCTTCATCGAGGACGAGGCGGCCATCCAGGACGCGTTCGCGCAGTGCATCGGCGGGCTCCTCTCGGTCACCGTGCAGGAGCTGCGCCTTGACATCGCGTGCGTGCACCCGGGCGTGCGCCTCCGCGCGGTCAAGTCCGGCAGCTACGGAAGCCGCATCGACGCGAACGGCCGCTCCGCGTCCGTCGACGTCGGCGAGCTCTACGCGGACGAGGAGAGGCGCTTCTTGGTCTTCCTGCACGTGCCGAGGGCCCGACACGCGGACGACGACGACACGCACCTGGTCAGAGTGGCCTGCGCTTATCGTGACACGGAGACTGGACGGAGCAAGAACGTTGCAGGCGAGGAGGACGCGAAGGTGCGGAGGCCCTGGGGCCCGGTGACCTCGGCGCGCTCCGTGGAGGTGGAGCGCGAGCGCGTCCGGGTGGAGGCGACGGACGGCATCGCGGCGGCCCGTGCGGCGGCGGAGCGCGGCGCGCACGCGGAGGCGGTGGAGATCCTCCGGCACCGGCAGCGGTCCGTGACGCGGTCGGCCGCGGCGCGGGCGGGGGACTCCACGTGCCTGGCGCTATCGCGCGAGCTGCGGGAGATGCGCGCGCGCGTGGCGAGCCGGCAACGGTACGAGCTGTCCGGACGCGCGTATGTGCTCGCCGGGCTGAGCTCGCACGCCCAGCAGCGCGCCACGTCGCGGCAGATGGTGTCCGGTGGCGTGGCGGAAGCGACGCGGAGCGGCGAGTCGGCGGAGGAGCGCAGTGTGGCGTTGGCTACGGCGGGCCTCACCACGTCGTACATGACGCCGGCGATGCTGGACATGCTGGGCCGATCGCGGAGGTCGCGTGAGCTGCTGCAGCAACGTCAACAACAGACGAAGGAGCGGAGAAGAACGTTTTGACCAAGCAGGCAAGGATTGTGGTGTAGGCCATCCTTCTTTGAGAGGATTAGTGTTGATATTTTCTTTGAGAGGATTAGTGTTGATATTTTGAATAAAAGGTACAGTACTATTTAGTTCATTCAATCTGTGTATCCCATGATTTCGTCTACAAAATCTTAGCCAGTAGACGATCGAGGATGCCTCGCAGATGCCTGCGTCGACGGTGAGCGCTGACGCCGGCCGATAACCACGTTGTTGTGTCAAGGCCCAAGCAACTATGGACTCGTTGTTGTGTCAAGGCCCAAGTGATGACACCTATAAACTATGTATACCTGGGAGAGGCCCCTTAGTTTTGGGCCGGGGCGGCTCGGTCTGTTTATGTGGGCTTCGATAAACGCGGCCGGATAAGCAGCACAAGTCGGTTCCATCGGAAGGATCTGAGATTGTCGGGCACACGTGTCGGCCATCCGGGCGGTGCAGCATGAAAATCCCTAGTCATCTCCCGCTATATAAAGCCGCCGCTGCCAATCGTTGTGCACGAAAATCCTTCGAGTTAGCCGCAGCCCGCAACCAACGAAGCCGAAACCCTTTTTTCTTCGCAAAAAGTCTGCTTAACCCTGTGCTATCAGCGTGTCTAACTTACATCTCCAACTACAGTTTTATGCCCTGAACTTTTCAAAACCGTTCAAATTACATCCCGGAGCGGGTTTAGACGGCGGTTTGCTACGGTAACCATGATTTTGCTACAGTAATATCGGTTTTGACTTTTCTTTTTCTATTTATTTTCGCTGAATCTTTAAAAAATCATAGTAAATCATAGAAAAATCATAAAATAGAAAATCTACGCAATGAATATATAATATAGTACGTTTTAGTACAATTTTTTTTCTGTAGCTTTAAATTAGTTAGAAAATCAAATTTTGTCTGTAATTAATTAGAATAATTCATAGCTACACCTTTTATGGTCCAATTGTGGTTAAATTTTTTTATAGTAAACTAATTATTGTATGCTTGAACTGTAGTAAAAATTTCATACTGATTGGATCATGTATAATTTAGTTATAGATTTATTTATATTTAACAAGCATAAACCTAAACATAAACCTAAATAAATCTATAACTAAGTTATATATGATCCAATGAGTATGAAATTTTTACTATAGTTCAAGCATATAATAATAACCCATCATAAAAATTTCACCACAATTGGACCATAGAAGGTATAGCTATGAATTATTTCAATTAATTACATACAAAATTTGATTTTCTAACTAATTTAAAGCTACAGAAAAAAATTGTACTAAAGTATACTATATTATATGTTCATTGTGTAGATCTACTCATGTGGAGTTGAAAGGTCTTGACGGCTAGAGGGGGGTGAATAGCCTTTTAAAATTTTCTACAAAGACAAGCTAAACAAGTTTATCAATATAACAAATAGCGAGATGCGAGTTTTGCATAGCCTACGGGATGTTTGAAAGCCACCTATTCAATTCACAATTCTAGTATATTTGCACTCAACCGCATAAGTCAAACCGAGAAGGTAACTACAACTACAACTAGCAAGCTACACAAAGGAGCTGCTCTAGCAAAGCTAACTAGCTAGCAAAGATAACTAATAAGGTAATACGGAGTTGAGTTAGGAGAGTTTCACCGAGAGTCAAAGTATTGAGCCAACTAATATGATCAACAAAGAATACCAAGACAACCGAACACCGGGATCAATCAATCACAATATGAAAGTGATGACACGAAGATTTATTCCGAGGTTCACGTGCTTGCCGGCACGCTAGTTCCCGTTATGTCCCTCTTCACCACGTGGTTCGGTGGCTAATCGGTCTCACACCGAGCCTCTCAAAAGGCACCACAAGAACCTACCAAATGGCAAAAGGTTGCAATGACACGAGCAATTTACTAACGTTGCCTTTGGCGCTTCGCCGAGGTAGGCATAAACCCCTCACAATCACCAGAGATGGCCAAGATCAATCATCAACTCTTGCCGACGCCTCCAAGCTGCTCCAAGCCGTCTAGGTGGCGGCAACCACAAAGAGAAACAAGAATCCTGCAGCAAATCAACCACCAAGTGCCAACTAGATGCAATCTCACAATGCAAATGCACTTGGATCACTCAATCTCACTTCGAATATGCAAAGAAGCAAGAGAGATGAGTAGGAGGGGAGTTGCTTAGCTCAAAGTGCTCACAAGTATGTCAAAAGTTCAAGAGAGATAGCTTTGAGCCGGCCAACGAGTATTTATAGACGTACCCCTTCGAATATAGCCGTTAGAAACTTGCAACAGCCAAAGTCGCGCTGACCGGACGCGCTGGACACACTGACCGGACGCGCCGATCGCACAACGGCTATGCTACGAAGCACTGACCGGACGCGCTCCACGCAACGACCGGACGCGCGAAGCTCGACCGGACGCGCTGGTCCCGTAATGGACCGGACACGTTGGTCAAGCCTGAGCAGCGCACAACGAAATAACGACCGGACGCGCTGCAGAACTGACCGGACGCCACAGTGCCTCCCTAAAGGGTCTGGTCTTTACCTCTCTTAACAAAGCCAAAGGGAACTCTCTCCTCATGTTTGAGTTCTTTTATATGTAAACTGAGAGATCTATGCTTACATATAAATGTGTCAGTTTATTACAGCAACATAATCCGAGAAATTCAAATATTGATTACTGTTTCGATAAATTCAAATATTGAATACTGTTTCTACGCATCTTTCAAGTTCATGTGTTGCTTTATATTGAAATATTAGTAATCTTACATGTACAACTCTATATATCCAGCACATTTCACTGCCAATGCACGCGAAATATTAGTAATCTTACATGTTCAACAGTGGACTTGGTGCTAATAGAAATTGAAGCACATCTTCGTGCGCACCACTGCCTGTAGCAATTACTGTTTTTGCTTGTCATGTAGTTATTGGTTTAAAATTTGATACTTCATACGTAGTTCAGCTAATGATAGTCGAGTCAACTGTTTGTTGTTTTGTTTAGATAATATTGAATGCATTTTTGCCAAGTTACTCTCTGCTTTGCATTTCAACATAATGGCTATGGCTCGATCAGCGTCATAGGTCCTGAGTTCTCAGCCTGGACAGATTCCACGTGCACAAATGTTAAACCAATGTAAATTCGTGCAATACCTATCTGTTATTTCCTACTATTTATCATTGCCTCTGTTCTACATTCCTCATATACTAATTGCTGACATTATTTTTCAGGATTCTAAAGATGCCATTTGATCTTCTAATCCTGGGGTTGTAGGAGAAGGCCAGCATGGCTGTCAGTGGCAGCCTAAAGCCACTTGCTGGTTATCCTCTACAATTCACGAAGCCAACTACGTCGCCTCTGGTAATTGTGATTTCTATCGCTCCTCAACAAGCCTTGAAGTTCCTTTTTTAGGCATAAAAAACAGTTTCTAGATTATATCTAAAACCTCAAAAAAAAGTTTGGGTGTCCATCCTGGCGTTTGGGTTGTCATGTCATCATTCTCCTTCCCTTATCTGCAACCATGCAAAACAAGGCGATGGCGACATGTTATGATTTCTTACATCATTCTTTGAGTTCCCAGATTTTGATGCTCTATGAACAAACTGTGTGAGACTGGGATACTCAGGTAACATGCCTTGTCTAAACAATTTTTCGCTAGCTTTAGAGATTATATTTTTATATAGTCATGATTGAACTGCTTTAGTATTTTTTATCTTGGTGAAAATACTCTCTCTGCTGCCCACCTTCTTGTATATCTGCTGTACTATGCAATTGCCTAATACATCTACAATTCTAATGTCTTCGTCATTGGCAATAGATTTCAGTTGGTTTTGTTGGTATTGTGTTAGTAAGGATTTCAGCTTCAGTGCAGCAGACATAGGACTGCTCTTTAGTGATTTCTACGAATATTTCCTCATCCCCTACCTCCCATCACTTATTAGTTGTCTCTTATTTCTTGATTCCTTTTTCCAATGTTGATTCAGAGATTGGAGGATTCCAGTTGTGGGCAGGTTTAAAAAAGTGAGCAGCTCAACTTCTACCATCAAAGACAATGGCCGAGTCTTACCATGGTTAGTCACAATGTGCACGTTCAAGCTACCCATGTATAATAGCCATGCTCATGTGCACAGCAGCACTGCTATTCATATGCTACTACTGTAACCCCAGACATGTAAGATCGAATAATATAATGTAGGTGCTCTACCTGAAACTCCCTCCTATGATTTTATAAGTCATGTGGCATAAAGCTATGACCACCAACCGTAGCATCAGCTCCAACTCCCTGCACTTCGTCAAGATCAAGAGCAGAACAGCTGCACTTGCCAAGATTAGAAGATCCAAGTCAGGTCGGCTTGCATGTATGCATGCACCGCGTACGGGGCGACTAATTGGCCACAAGCCAGCAAGGAGGCATGCAATGCATGCAAGCAAGCCGATGGAGATTACACATATGTGATTCCAAGCCAACAAAAAGCAAGCAAGAAGGACGCACGTTCTACACCGCCGTGCAGGCTAGCTTTTACCTACATCAGACAAGCAAGGAAGATCTCGGACTGCGCCTCAGCCTCGGTCGGACACAGGGCTTCGCCTCCCCACGCGGATTGACTCTGTCAGGCTCCAACTACATCCGTTCGACTACGACTCCGCGCACCCGTCCGATTGTAGTGAGCCGCTAAGCGAGCCGCCCGAGCCACCAAGCGAGCCGCTCGAGCCATCAAGCGAGCCGCGCCCGAATGTGACTACATCAACGATCTCCCTGAATCTGATGTGCCTAAGGCCGACCAGTAATATAAGGACCATGTTGCCCGGACTGCTCGCTCTGATCACCTGTCACGTCGCAGTGATGATCGCCACGAAGAACGGCGCTATGACAACCGTGACCATGATGACGACAGGCCGGAAAGCTCGAGTGCCGGACAATTTCAACGACGCCGACCAGATAACGTCATACGTGGCCGACTAGACATTCTGTCTAAAGATATATACCATTCCTATATTTGTATTTAATACAGTTTTCTTCTCGACGCTTCTCCAATTATTATTTCTCCGGTTATTCTCTATGTTTAGTATCTTTAAGATACAACATTTAATCTCCATGTTTAAACATCTTTAAGATGCTCCACTCGTTCTCCAAGCGTGATATCTTAAGATATTCCCCGTCAATTAGCCAACCAACCACGTTCTTATTTATGTTACCCAGAGATGGCCCTGTTCTCGATCTTACACCTACACGTGCACGAGCGTCAGCCCTCTGTGTTATGGGTGGTCGGCAGCGGCTCCTCGACGACACCTGTGCTCTTACGCGTAAACGAGTGCTAAGCACTCTACGCTATGGCGTATGGGCTAGTCGGGGCTCGTGATGCGATACAGGACCAAGTGGAAGGAAATTACTCATATTTAAAATATGAACAAAACTAAAGAAACAAACATAATGTTTATCTTTAAGATATTCTCCACAAACTCGCTGATCGGCTATGTTCTCATTTGTGTTATCCAGAAATGGCCCTGTTCTCGATCTCGCACCTACACGTGCTCGGGCTCTGGCGCTCGGCGTCATGGGCGATCGGCAGCGGCTCTTTGGCGACGCTTGTACTCTTACGCGTAAACGGGTGTCCATCACTCTACGCTATGGAGTATGGGCTAGTCAGGGCCGGTGACGCAATAAAAGACCAACCGGAAGGAAATTACTCATATTTAAAATATGAACACAACTCCAAAATAAACATAATGTTTATCTACAACTACTCAGTAAGGTATATCATGTACTACCGTTCTACATATTTATTTTGCAGGGGCCTGGTTCAATCATCGAGCTTATTTTTTACGCTCAGGGACTGGATCACTCGGGAAGGACAAAAGAATCATTGTCTGGGCGGTCGCACCACTTGGCAGTTGGACTTCTCCGCCGATCAACTCGTCGAACCGCTAGGTTCATGAACTTTGTCGCCAACCAGTCGATCGGACTGTTCGGCGCTCATTTCTACTCGGCGCTCACTTCATCGCCGACCATCTGGTTGGACAGCTCGCGCTCACTTCTGCTCGACGCTCACTTTGCCACCGACCAGATTGCTCGTCGCTTTGGCTCCATCGTTAGCTACACTGAGGGGTCACCGGCTAAGCTGGGGACTCCTCGGCGTTCGGATTCTTCGTGCAAGAGTTGCCAACTAAGCCGGGGAATCCTCAGCATTCGGATTCTTCATGCAAGAGTTGTCAGCTAGGCTAGGGACTCCTTGGCGTTCGGATTCTTTGTGCAAGAGTTACCAGCTAAGCTAGGGACTCCTCGGCGTTCGGATTCTTCGTGCAAGAGTTGCAAACTAAGCTAGGGACTTCCTTGGTGGTTGGATTTTGCTACGTCTCATCGGTGTGCTATCAAGTTGCTCCATGCTATTCGGATCAGGGTGCTGATCTTGGGCAGCATGCCCGAAGTCTTGATAAGTATATGGCAGATGACGTTGGCAAGCTTTTATTAAAATTCTTTGACCCTGCTATAAGATTTATTTTTTCATTTTCTAGAAGGATTGGGAACTACGTGTGTACACGTCATCTATCATGATTGTACTAATTTTTCTCAGCTAAGCTGAGGACTGGTTTTCAGCTAAGCTGGAAACTGGTTTAGTATCTAGAACCTACTATTTTTTACCCTGGCACCACGTGAACACTTCACCAACTATCAAGCTCGGGGACTAAGTGGCCATACTTCACCTCACGATGAATGTGCTTATTTCTAGGACCCACTGCTTTTCCTAAACGACTAAGTCGTGGATGATAATCATTCGAGCTCACTTTGGCTCTAAGAGTCTCTTTTGCCTAAGGCATGGATGCTCACCATCCAACTCCAATCACGAGCGACTAAGTTCCTTCACGCTGACTAAGGCAGGGATGCTAAGCATCCAACTTCATCACACAGAACCTAAGTGGACACACTTCACCTAAGGTGAAGAGTTTTTAAATTTAAAACTTGAGCTCTTTATATCCTTCTAGCAAACCTCAAATTTGAGTAAGTCCAAGGTCAGCCGACCAGTTAAATTGGTTGAACGCTTGTTTCGACTGCTCGGCTCCCAGTTAAACTGGTCGGATTCCTGCTACCGTCGACTGGCTACGCGTTCGACTGCCCGGACAAAGCTCAGGACGACGTTGCTCAGCGGATACAAGGCGCTTGGAAACTAGTTGTGGGGGTATAACCCCATATAGGGATGAAAACGGAACAGAAATATTCCAAATTGACCGTTTTCGTTTTCTATATTATGAACCGTTTTTTAACATGAAAAATTGTCAGTTTCAATTGGTTTCACAACCATTTTCAACCATTTTTTGTACTCTTTAATTGCTAAATGTAGAAATATCCCGAACCGACCGCTTTCGTTTTTCTATATCGTAAGTCCGTTTTCGACCGTTTCCGACCGTTTTCATCCTTAACCCCATATACCCATAGGACCTTACATGGGCCACGCCATCGGGGAAGGCCTAGCCCACAAGATCAAGTCACGCAGTGCACGACACTGGTTGGCATGCGCCGCAAGGCTATGTGAAGCATCTTCGATGACGAAGGAAGATTTGATTAGATATGTTAAGATATCATATTTCTTGTAAACATATATCATGTAACCGATCAGGATTAGATTAAACCGACTTATAACCCTACCCCCATACTATATAAGGCGGGTAGGGATCCCCTTGATTTCACCGGATCATAATATACAATCCACCAAAGACATAGGACGTAAGGTATTATGTCAACTTGATGGCCTAAACCTGCCTAAATCGTTGTCTCTACGCCTGTGTCACCATCTAGTTCGTATCTCGCACACCTCCACCGATTCATCTACTACTGTGGGCATACCCCTTAGTAGACTGCCGGCCATATTTCATCGATAAAACCAGGCAACCACCTGAAGCTAGAGGAGCAGGATGGCAGAGTGCAGACAGCACAGAGTGGGCACAGGCTAACCAATGGCAGCTAGACCACTCTTCCGATTTCGAAGGACTACCTCCACCAGTCGAGCCACGTTTCAAACCATCATGAACTCGACGAGATCAACCACTGGATCAGAGTCCTCAACATCTACACAGGTGGAATTCAAAATACATTAAATACTCATGTGCAGGGTGCAGCCCAGTGATAGTAGCAAGCGGACCAAAAATGATGCAGATGAACGCATTGCTGAACCAAAAACACGACCAATAGATGGGCTACGGTCACAGGTGTACAACCCTGGACTGTAAGCTTTAAGCTAGCTTGGGAGAGGACTCCTACAGAGGTGACTTGTATCTTGCACTCATTTCATTTTATTTTATTATCTTGCACAATTATAAAAAAGACAAAAAATAGAATATGATAAAAAGAACAAAAATATTTATTCCACTTCATATATGTAGTAAGAATGTTTTAGTTCCTCCTTATTGAAATGATGAATAGTTGCTCTGTCTTATATTTCGCCTGTACCTAGTATTCCCTAAGATTTAAGTTTGTTGGTTAAAAATGTCTTATCCTAAAAACTTGAAACTTGTGGGTTGCAAAAGCATAATCCTTTTTTTAAGTTATTGCAAGTTATGATATGGTACAACGGAATTTGCTATGAATTTGTTCAAAGATAAACTTGACATCCAGAGTTTTTATTTAAAAAAAAAGCTAAAATGAAAAGTTCCTCAATGATGATATATCCTACCAGAGCCATATGACATTTTTCACTGCAAAAATCTTAGTCATATGCTACTTGCTATCACGTTGAGCTTTGTCAAATTATTATGACCCATGTGAGATTCTCGTCATGCACTCATGATCAAGATTCATGTACACTCTAGAAATAATATGCTAACTCTTACACTGAGAGTTACGCAAAAACATGCTATTCGTCCACCAATTAAATAAATACTCCATCCACATGTCATGACTCTCTTTAAAAGGTCTTTCTTTACCAAAAAGAAATATGAGCTATCTAAAAAAATCCATGATAAAGAGCATTTGAGAAAAAACTCCATGCTAAAAGGGATGAGAAAACAAAGAGAAGGATAGCCCATATTTCCAAAATAAAGGCAAAGAAAGAGAGTCATACAAAAAGGAGTTCAAAATTAAAAAGATTTAAAATTCCACACACTTGCACTTCTTGATCAAAGTGTATGACTTGCATCTCCTTGGATCCGGTTTTTGACTTAGCAAAATTATGTGATGCAAGTATGCCTCTCTTTCATCCCTACCTAAAACTCTACCAAAGCCTTTCAGAATGTAGGTTAAAATTATGTGATGCAAGTATGCCTCCCTTTCATCCCTACCTAAAACTCTACAAAAGCCTTTTAGAATGTAGGTTGAAAAGAAGGCAATAATCAAAAGCCTTTGGTGAGGATCATACACATTGAGTGACTGAGTGAATCATTCGAGAAACTTACTTTTATTTACGAAACTTTTAAAACCACCAGAAAGAAAGTTGATCAAAGAACAAAATGACTAGTGGTTCTGTAAAACTGTTCTATCTTGCAACTACCCAAGACTTGGAAAAACAAAAAGGGCCATAGGGATTAAAGTAAAAGGGTGGATAAAATGCCAACTTATTCAAATCAAGGAAGAATACTTTGTTATAAACATGGTACTTTCGAAATGTAATCAGCATTGCTGCAACTCCTGATCAACAACCAATGTCTTAACTTTTACTCGGGACGAGCAAAGGTTAAACTTTGTATTTTTGTATCTTATTTGTATCATAATTTTTTCAAAAAATAATAAAAAAGGACCATAAATACCATGTAAATTTCGTGAAATCCCACACTCCAAATTCCAATAAATAAAATATGCCAAAAGTTGCCTCATTCACCTTTCCATTACCCATAGAAATGAGTATTGTTGTGTCAACCCCTTTAGTAAACCAAATGCCAATAATAAGAAGAAATTAAAAACCAAAACATTCCTACTCTATTGTGGAGCAAAATAGGAAGAGCAAGTCATAATACTTGTCCCACAAATTCTTTGTTCCCCTTGTTTTCCTCCCTAATATCTCTTCCCCTATGATATATGATGTGATGGGTGGTAGCCATGCACATCATAAGTGTGATCCCGAAGGCATAACGGTTACTGGTGCCTCGATTGGATGCACAACATGGAAAACATGACTACCTCACTAGGACCAGACACAGAGTCAACGGTGCATTTCTAAAGGTATCATTTCGTGATTTTGATGATACAGCTAGTGAATACCAATGCTTGAATAGATGTGCCAAAGGAAGGTATAGGATGTAGGAGTATTTATGAATGAAGAGATATGGTAATGCACTTTCAGGATATGTATTTTGACTCAGCAAGATAGCGGCAACCAGGTTGGTGAGCGAGGCAAACATGTGAGGTCTAGGGTTCAAGGGGCAAGAGAGAAGATCTGAAGGCTAGAATTAAGTGGTCTAAAGAAAGGAAACAAAATACATTCCCTAGTTACTTAGGAGTTATGCAATCTATGTTTTCCAATTCTACCCTTATCGTACCTCTAATTTCTATTTTACTTTTAACCAAATAATTTTACAAATTTCCATTTGAACACATAAGAGTCATTCAACTTTCATACATATATATAGTTCTAATGAAAGAACATATAAAGAAGACTTGAAAATTAAATCACATACATTTTCAATGGCATCTCTCACTCCAAACTCAAATAAAAAAATGGCCAACAAAATGCCTTCTTCATCTTTTCATGATAGATATTCCTAGAATAAAGCACAGATGTATCAAACCCCATAAGCACCCGAATAACAATAGTGATAATAAAGAAAAAAAAATAAAGACCAAAAAATAATCCTACTTTTGAGAGGGGCAAAGTGGGAAGAACAAGTCATCTTAGGATGAACTTAGTTCTTTGTTAAGATCACTCCACATTCCCCGTGAAAATCGATACCTTGGAATACTCCAGGGTGGAACTTACATTGACAACCATGCACTTACGGTCTAATCTGTGTGCCACTTTTGATGTCAACAACAACATCCATCTGATGGCTAGGAATGCATAGAGGTGTGTTTCTTTGGATGAAAAGGATTGAGAGGCTATGGGACCACTAGGGGTAGGTCGATCGATCCCCTATGTGGGCCCACTACCTTGGGTTTTCTCCACTTTGTACCTATAAGAAAATACATGACATGTACAAGTGAAACCATGTTATTGTTGGTGGTCGCTACAGCGAGAATAAGCTGTCAATTCCACTTGCATTAATCCTTAAAATCAATCACCAAACATAGGTGTAGAGGTTTAAACTAATAAGTTCCACAAGTCTTGGTGAATATCAGCTTGTAGGCTGATTTAGGGCATGTTTGGTTGCCAGCTACAAGTAGCCACACCTAAGGTTAGGTACAAGCCACACTTGTGGCTAGCTACATTCTGTGGTGAATTTAGAGTGTTTGGTTGACAACTAAGATGTGGCAAAAATAATGTGGCTGCTGTTTGGTTTATTATTACAAATGTTAGGCAAAAAGTTATGGTAACCGTTTGGATTGCAGCCACATATTGATCAAAATGGCATTATGCTTTTGTAATTATAATAATTGGATTAAAAAAATATTATAATATTTATTATGAAAGATTTTTTATACACAACACACAGGTGTGTACGTATATTTGATAAAAAGTGATAGTATATTACCATGTACGGTTTGAATCATATTATGCTAAATCAGATTAAACTATAATAGCTAAGAAATAATAGCCTAAACGTAAATTGTGTTGACCTCATTTAAAAAAAAATCAAACGCATGTTTATCCTTGAGCCATGGAATGGATAAGTCCAACCTCAAACGCATACTTATCCTTGAGCCATGGACCCGCTGCTCTCCCAGATGGGCAGATGGCCAGACCAGACGGTAGCTATGGCTCCCGTCGCCACTCTCTCTCCTAGCCTCTGCACTCGCGCTCCTAGGTAGTGGGTACCGTGCTCGCCCTCTCTCGCCGCTTGCTCTCCTGCTGCCGCCCTCCCGGTCCCGACTGCCGCTCACGTTCCCACCACCCGCTCGCCCTTCTACACCGCGAAGGTACTGCCTCAGCGTCCTTGCTCGCAGCCAAGGGCGACCTCGTGATGGGCTTCTGTAACAATCCAGAATTTCCAGGAAACAAAAATCACAACCAATTTTTTTTTTAAAAAATAATAACCAATGTTTGGTGAGTGACATATAGGAAACCAATCCTAGCTGCACAAGTAGCACCTAGTCTAGTTAATTACATGTTGTATTTAATTATATATTCATGAGTTGATTTTTATGTTCTTTGTATTGTTAAATAAAATCAACCACCTTTATTTAAATGAGATCCAAATTAAATAAATGTACTAATACAATCTTGTGATCTAGTATAAACCCTAAATTACATCCTGTGGGCCCCATTGTGGTAACCAAGTGGAGGCAATATATATTTGTATAAAATACAAAAGCCTTGGCTTAATTGGAATAAAGAAAATAAAATGGAAAAGCTTTAGAGTTTAAATAGAAAAGAAGAAAACCCTTTTGTGCGGCCCAGCCAGCCCCGCTGAGCCGGCCTGCCAAGCCGGCCTGCTCATCACCGAGCCGGCCCGGCCAGCCATCCCGCGGCCCAGCAAAAGCCGCCACGGCCGGCCCAACGAGGCCGCTGCCCCTTCCGCAGCCACTGCCGGCCCAAACCGCACCGTGGTCGCTCTTGGCACGTCGGGCTGCTTCACTCGCTGACCGGTGGACCCCGCGTGTCATCCCCCACCTTGAGTTCTCTGTCATGCGTCGCTGAGGTGAAATCAGTGGGGAAAAAAACGGGAATCTTCATCGCCAGCCGTTCACTTCACGTTGGTTGGCAGCGAGTGCTCGGATGGGATGCCACATCACCGATCCACACCGCCACCGCCCCCAGATGGAGCCGTCCAGGCCATGACGCCATCACTGTGGCCCGCGCCCTTGCAATCGCCCCTGACATCACCGTACGGAGGCGGAGCAGTTTGTTACACCCAAAACGGAGGCGCCAAGGCAACCCAAGACCGTGCCACAACTTCAACCCTAGCCTAAGCACGCTGATCACCTCCACGTACCCTCCCCTGCTTCTCCACCATCCACCGTTCGCCATGCCCATAACCGAACCATAAAAATCAGGTGCCGCAGCCACCACATCTTCTCCACGCCTCGCTGCCACCCTGGTGGCACCACAGCCGCACCACACCGCTAGGAGAAGAGAGGAGAAGGCTGCGGAGGAGGAGACCGCCGAAGTGGAGGCCGTCGAGGTGAAGCCACCGGAGACCGAAGCGCCGCTCGTATGACCACGTCGACGCCGCTGATCTCCCTCACTGCACGGCTACTGATCGACACGGCACCGACCCGCCCTGCACCACTATCCTATCGCCACCGCCACCCCTGGTAAGACGCCATGGCTGATTCCCTTTGCTCTGTCAACCGCCACCGTGAACTTGGGCACCGCTTCGCCATCTCCATACCGAAGCCGGTCAAGAGGGAGCCTCGACACTTGCACGTTGTCCGCACATACTCATGCACCCTTGTGAACCACACCATGGACCGCATCGCGCACGGAACAACGGGAACGCTGAGAAACAACGTGACGCGGAGCGCGCCCGCCATGGCAAGAGCACGCCATGGCAAGGTCCCGTTCTTGCCATGTTAGGCTGGAAGAAGCAAGGGGAGGAGGACTATCTCGTTCGCCTTGGTAGAGAACGCGTCGCGCGTTTCAAAGAAGGGGAAAAAAGGCTAGGAGGGGCGCTGGTCGCGTTTGCCTCGCTGACGAGGTTGTGCACCGGAGCACCGCCGTACCAAGGCCGTTCTACACCACCCCAGCCGCCTTCTTCAACAGGAAGAGGCCATCGAGTACCACTGTGATGACGCGAAGGCAGTCGTGTAGTAGGAAGATGGCGAATCGACCCTTGTAGCGGCCGTAGTCGTCTCGCCACCGCCCGTCCGTGCGGCCGAGCCGCCGCTACTGTGGAGACCCTCTATGGAGATCCCAATCCACCGCCTAGACCTCACTGTTGTGATCTTGGAGATCGTGCGAGGCCGTAGAGTCCACTAGAAATCGTTCCGAGCCACCACCGGGCGCTAATCGCGGGAACTCGCCGTCGGCGAAGCACCGCTGGGAGAAACAGGGGAGGAGGGGCGCTCGCGGAGCTGGTCTGTGCACTCGGTGCACATGAACCGTGAGAGAGAAAAGAAGGGTGGACGCGGTCCACCATGAACCCTGTGGTCTTCCATGCACTGCACTCACACGTCCACCGTGAGCCACACCCCGTGGACGCAAGCCCGATCCAAAACCCTGGAGGCGACGTGGCAGCGCCAGCGCTTGCCATGTGGTGGGCCGGCCTGGCCCAGACCAGCCCAACCCGGCCCGTATCTAGCCCTCACCCGGCCCACCGAGACCCGGTCTCGGCCCGGTCAAAGTTGACCGTTGACCATTGACCATTGACCAGACAACGGGACCCACCTATCAGTGACTCGTTCTATTCCAGCCAATCAGACGCTGCCACGTGTCACCGCTGGGATTTCCTTTTCTTTTTCTTTTTCAGAAAATCATTTAATCTTTAGAAATTCATAACTTATTCATTTCAACTCAGAAAAATACCAAACCAGTTTCTACATTTTCTTAAAATGAGCTCTACATCTTAGGCTTATGTTTGAGTGCATTTGGATCTTTTGAATTTCTGTTGCTTCTTTGTGCACCTCTATAGGAGTCGTTAATGCGGCTCTACGTTACGTTTAACAGAGCCGGAGGACCTGCCGACTGAGGAGTACGACCCCGACTACAGCGAGGACTTGTGTGATGACCTGCCAGGTGCCACGCCCCACCCATCTCCGTAGAACCTATTACGCATGCAAATATAGAATTGCTAGCGCTTTATTTTTTGTACTTTATTATTGATGATAGGCTGCATGGTAGATGCTTTATTTTGAGCCTTTTACCTTGTCGTAACCTTACTCCTGCTCACCCTACTGTTAGGTTAGATGCTCGCATGTTACATATTACTGCTTTTGCTCTTACTCGCATTATACCTGTGATGTGATGCCGGTGAGAGAGAGACGTATATGTATAAGGCACATAGTGCCAAGAACTTGATAAACCTGACTAAAGAACAGGGGAGATCTTGGCGTGCGTCTTGGGTGAGTGGTGAGGGTTTAGTCGATTAGACAGGATCCTACGATGAGTCTTTGGGGCAAGTCTTGCTGGAGGGGTGCGACCTGGGCATCTCTCACGAGAGATACCTGTGGCGGGTATATTTGAGAGGTGAACTGGGGTGTTGGTTGTCCCTGGTGGAGGTGCTATCGTGGAACGGGGAAGACGGTGTCTCCCCCTTGAGAAGACATCCTGTCTAGTCACCCTAAGGACTGATATGTCTTGAGAACTGGAACCATGGGACCTTCGTGCACACCACTCGCTCCCGATGGGCGGGAGACGATTACCCGACTGACTAGGGTGGTACCACTACTACTAGGTTGGAAGGTGATAGTGTAGGGAGGTACGGGCATGGGGACCCACACCCTCCTAAGACAGCGTAGTAACCTTGGGGGCCCGGTACTACGTCTCACAGTCTCAGCGTTTCGGTGGATGCCGGCGTGGCCCAGGGCTGAGTGGTAGGGTGGTACTGTACCGGTTGGAAGGCAGTTGGAATCAGCCTAGACGAGCCGGATTGTCGAGGATGGCGATCTTGTGGATTACCAGGTGTACACGCTCTGCAGAGTTGATCGATCTATACGTATAGCCGCGTCCGCGGATATGGACATTCCCATGACCTACGCTTCACTTGATTAGATGAGAGGAGTCCTTTCTACCTTTCCCCCGGGTTCTGTGTCGGATTCCGGCTTTGGCCGTTGAGACGAGATCTGAGCGGGAGTCAATCTCGTCGCCTAGAGAGAGAGTGAGATGAGATGTATTGTGTGTGGTGGGATTGGGAAAATATGTGACTAAGATGAGATAAAAACTGAGGAATATCTTATTAAAATATTAACTACTTGCATAGGAAACCCACAGCCTAAGTAGGTCTCTTCCTACTTCTCTCAATGCATGCCACTTTCCACAAAGCATTGCAAGCATAGGGTGGGCGATGCGTGGCCAGTACCAAGTGTACTGATAGATTTTTGACAGATTCCGAGCCCGAGTATGACTACGAGGGCGATGATTGGGAGAATTAGAGGGTCTGTTCTACGCTCAAGCTGGATCCAGAAGATCTTTTCCGCTGCTATCTACGTCGGATGCTGTTCCGTATGCTTGTGTGAGTGTGTTCCGTCCTGCGAGGCGAAGAGAATAAATTATGTAAAACTGTCTATTGTACTCTGATATTCGTGCATGACTTTATGTATCGCTGAGATTTGGGTAAATTGACGGAATGTTTCGTCATTTTACACTTCGTTTCTGTGGATTTCCCTTCATGGAAATCAAGGACGTTTCAGTTGGTATCGGAGCCATGCTGACCCTAGGACGGACCCATAGGATTGGACAATAGTTTTAGGAAAGATCTTGACACTTTCGGTTATATTACCGACCGTGCTGCATTTTCATGCACGGCTTATCTCATTTTCACACTCTCTTACCTACATTTCGTTCTACCTTACCTATGACATCGCTTCGTTCCACCCTGAATCACCTAAGAATTCATCAAGTATCACTCTGAGTTACAGTGATTCGCCTTGTCTTACCAAGTTTCACTCTGAAATACTCAAGTTACTACATGCACAACAAGGTACTGACTCCGTCTTACGGTTAATTTGTAGATGGCCCCTATTGCCGAGCTCCCTGTGGATGGATTGGCCTACCGTGGGTTCGCCACGATCCTGTACGACGTGCTGGACTCACTAGGCGTTCCCATAGAGCAGATCGAGTACGTGTGTCGGGGTGAGCCTGGACTCGACGGGTTCAAGGGCCACATCGTGGTCCACCTCAAGGTCCCCGCCAGTGAGTTCATACCCGTACTGCGTGCCTTCGAGACACTGGAGGTGGAGAACTCTATTGCTTCATGCGTACAGTCCGTCTCACGCACAGCTCTTCGCAGTGTGATGCGTGACGCACACGACTACCTCAAGACGGGACCGTACCGCCTACTGCCTGCCGCTCTGGACCTGAATAGGTTCTCAGAGCCACAGATCACTGCTGCAGATCGTGCTGCGCGCGACGAGGTCGACCCCTATCTAAGGGCCTCCGCACAGTACATCATCGCCCAGGATCGCTACATCATGGATGTAGAGATGCAGAACCACCGCCACCGAGACCTCCTGTTCCGTTGCGATGAGGAGTTCCTCAAGGTGGAGCGCAAGGAGGGGGAGATGGTCGGCAAGCTCGAGGAGGAGCGCATGGGCTATGATAGGATGAAGACCTTCTACGAGAACCGTGAGCAGTCACTTAGGAAGGAGATCGCCAATCTCAAGGACAAGGTTGGGGAGGCTGAGCTTCGCCATGACTATCTTGAGTCCAAGGTGCTTGAGTGTGAGGATCGGATTGAGCGTCAGAGGCTTACCCTGAGAGAGATCCACGAGAAGGAGAAGCAGCGTGGCTTTAGGAAGCTTGCCCTAGAAGCCCGTTGCAACACAATGGAAAAGCTAGCTGTGGAGGCTGCCGTCACCACCACCTACAACATGCACCACTTGGTTCACTACATTAAGAGCACCGAGTATCTTCAGGACAAGGTGAACCACATCAGTCAGGCTTGGATCGACGCTGATCGTAAGCGTGTCCAGGAGATCGGAAAGGTCCAAGGCGTCCTCTTACCTGGGATGCGCAAGAAACCGCGCAGACAGCCTTTCCATGTTGAGGCCACCAAGCTCAACTTCAAGGCTTGCCCGACTGAGGGATACTCAGAGGTTTCGAGGACTGAGATGCTGGACTACGCTCTCACTTATGTGGCGAGGATCCACCACTCTGACGACGAGCTTCGTGCCATGGAGGGCACTCCCAAGGCTTCCACTTCTGGTCCTTCTACACCACCCGCCACTCCCGGACAGGAGTAGTCACCTTTTTCACATAATCATGTAATAAGGTAGTAGTAGACATGTTGAGCCCTATGTGGCCAGAGTTATAATGATGCACTTAAGGAGTAATGTAGGATGTCCCACTTTTGGAGCTGCCTGCGAGTAGCACGATTCCCGCGAATCTGTCAGTGTAGCTACTGGAGATATCGCTATGTAATAAATTAATGTAATGAATGTTTTGGATCTTATCGCATCTTATGGTTCTTATTGCATCTTTGTATGAGTGTTCGATAGCTATCTCTTTTTAAATTGATAAATCGCTTAACCATTCATCAAAAAAATGTGTGTGTGTTAAACAATGATCTGACCCTACAGAGAGATGTCTTGCCGCCGATCCGCTCGTCTAAACAACCGCTCGCTTTCCCCCGCGCCTATGGCCCGTGGTCATGGTCGAGGCCGTGGAGGAGACCGGGGAGTCCCCTTCGGTGTTGGGGAGGAGCCTGCACCAGAGGAGCCTGCACTGGGGGCGGGTGCCACCCAGCATCTTGGAGAAGAAGCACCACCGCCGCCGCCACCACAGTTGGCGGAGGTGATGGACCGCCAAACCCGCCTCTTGGAGACACTGGCTCAGGGAATGCTTCATCGCCATGGGGGTCCTCCCAACGACTTCCAGCGGAAGTTGGAGGGTTTTCTCAAGCTGAGGCCTCCTACTTTCGACACCGCCGACGATGACCCCATCGCCGCTGAGGACTGGCTCCATGAGATGGAAAAGAAGCTAGACCTCACCACCTGCACTGACGAGGAGTGTGTGGGGGTAGCCGCCCACCAGCTCACCGGCGCTGCACGCGCATGGTGGGACAGCTACTGCGACACCCACGAGGACCCGAGGAGTATCTCTTGGGAGGAGTTCGCCGAGGTTTTTCGTGAGCAACACGTGCCTGAGGGCGTCATGGATTCCAAGGTAGAGGAGTTTTGCAACATTTCCCAAGGCTCCCAGAAGGTTCAGGAGTACACTACTCGTTTCACCCGCATGATGAGGTATTCTCCAGGTGAGACCGATACCGAAAAGAAGAAGATGTACTGTTTCAAGAAGGGGTTGAACTCTCGTCTCAAGGTGGCCCTCTCGGGTCATGCTTGTCGCACCCTTCGTGAGATGGTCAACAAGGTGCTGGAGATGGAGAGGGACCGTCTGGAGGCAGACGCCCTCCACAAGGAGAAGAAGCGCCGGTTCGAGAGTTCCACTGAAATGTCCTTGTTTGGTTTTGGTAATTGAGTGACAACCTTAGGTGGACTAATTGTGTTTAATGAGAAATACACAGGAGATTAGTCCACAGGTGATGGTGTCATGGAGGAGCTCATTGCATATGAGACATGACATGGAGTCATGTGACCAAGGTGGCGAAGATCAAGATGAGGCTTGGCTTGATGGACCGGTTGCAAGTGTGAAGGGCAAGTCGGAGGCTTTGGAGCGATGGACCGTGAGGCGGTGAAGCTTGAGCAAGACTTGGCGCCGATGGACCGACGCAACGGTGAAGAGCAAGTGAGGTCAAGATTAATGGACCAAGGTCACATGATGATATGAAGTGGATCATATCATTTGTGATATGGTTGGTGCATGTGTTGTATCAACGTCAGAGGAGATGGAGTGGAATGCGCAAGGCAAAGGTATAACCTAGGGCATTTCCATTTCACCGGTCATAGGTGTGTAGAGAAGTTTATGACCGGGTTTAGGATAGATGGCCGTACTATCAAGAGGGGCAAACTTGTTTGCATATCGGTCATCTAGTGCCACTCGTGTGATCTAACTATGCATCGTTGCTAGGATCGAGTGGCATGGCAAGTTGAGTGGTTAACTCCTTTGGTAAAATGTTTGTGAAAATGCTAACACACGTGCACAAGGTGGTGGTCACTTGTTGGTGTTGGTACATTTACGAAGGCGATGAAGTTTAAGCGGTAGAGAGGGTTTGGGTTCCTCTCTCCCTCCCGCCGAGCTTGCGAGCGTGGGATTCAGGCGTTTTCGAGGAGTTGAAATGTCTATTTTCCACTACACCAGAAGTCGGAAAAGAAACGGAGGCGAACGGAGGTCACAGAGGTGACCGGACGCTGCACCGGACGCGGTCATGGTATGACCGGACTCATCCGGTCAGTACAGCGCAGGCGCGGGTGCTAGGGTTTGCAACCGGCGCGTCCGGTCACTCGCGGGACCGGCGCGTCCAGTCAGGTGTCTAGAGGAAACTAAGTACGATCGGATGCGAGGCACGTCCGGTCACACATGATCGGACGCGTCCGATCGTTGAAGGAGCTTACTGGACTCTAACCGGACGCGGGCACTGTCGCGTCCGGTCATCGCAAGGAGCGTGTCCGGTCGTTGCGTCGCGGGCGCGTGGGTCAGTGCGATCAGCGCGTCCGGTCGTTTGACAGGCGCGTCCGGTCGTTGCGAGGAGCGCGTCCGGTCGTTACTTCGCGCGCGCGGTGCTGTGCGACCGGCGCGTCCGGTCGGTTGAGCAGCGCGTCCGGTCATAGCGTTTGACCGTTGGCGCGCAGTGACCGTTGGAGGATCTAACGGTCGCATTTGAAATTTGAGGACACGTGGACGTCACAGGGCGACCGGACGCGGTTGAGCGCGTCCGGTCAGTTACGACCGGCGCGTCCGGTCGTCCCGAGTTTTGCCCAGTAAAGGGGTAACGGCTCTATTTGACCGTGGGGTTATAAATAGATGCCTTGGCTGGTTGTGGCCGTAAGTAGAGCACACTTTAGCCTTGGTGGCTTGTGTGGTAGTGCTTGGGAGCCCTCTAACTCACTCATGCTTGATAGTGTACATTGGATCGAGTGAGAGAGCGATTCTAGTGCGTTGCATCAAGAGGATTGCATCGAGTGGCACTAGGTGATCGTGTTGCAAGCCGGTGGTGCTTGTTACTCTTGGAGGTTGCCACCTCCTAGACGGCTTGGTGGCTTGCGACTCCGTTGAAGCACGCGTGGAGATTGTGCGTGGCTCCGGAGGAGGATTTGTGAGGGGGATTGTGCTCACCCCGCGGGGATCGCGAAGAGCAACTCTAGTAAAGCTCATGGCTTGGAGGATCCCCATCTTGAGAGTGGATGTGCGGCACCCGCTGAGGGTTTGACTCTTGATAGTCAATTAGCTCGTGATCCATCAAGTGGGTGTATCGCCACAACGGGGACTAGCTTGGTGGCAACCAAGTGAACCTCGGTGAAAAACCGCCGTGTCAACATTGTGTACATCTTCTCGGTAGTTTGCTTTCGATTCACAAGCTTGTATTTACATTCATATACTTGTGCTTGTGTAGTTGCTCTTGTAACTAGTTTGCTTATGTAGTTAGCTAGTTACCTTCTTGCTTGTGTAGCATAGAAGTAGCTCCCGTTGCGTGGCTAATTTGGTTTGTGTAACCTTGTTAGTCATATTGCTTAGTTTGTGTAGCTAAGTAATTTGCGCTCTCTAGTTTGGCATTAGTTGCCTTGCTATTGAGCATTGCTAGTGAGCATAGGTGGCTTCGTGCTTTTGCTTACTAGAATTGTGTAGGAGCTTCCTGGCTTTGCTAAAAGTACTAGTGCATAGGTTTGTGTGACCTTGCTCTAGAATTGTTTAGGAGAGCTCTTGCTAAGGAAAGCACCTTAGTTACATATTTAGGATCTTTGTGAGGTGCTTGTGAACTTAGATAGAGGGGTGTAGTCTTGGCTAGACCGATAGTTTTAATTCCGCATTTGTTTCGGTTTGCCAACGCGATTATTTTTAGAAAGGACTATTCACCCCCCCTCTAGTCTGCCATCTCGACCCTACAATTGGTATCAGAGCCCGGTCTCTCATTTGTGGTCTTCACCGACCCTAGAGGATGGTGCAATATGGACTAGATGTTGATTGTCCTCACATGTTTGATGGCACACACTTTGCACGGTGGAAAAATTGGATGATATGCAATTTTAAGTTTATTTGCCCTCAAATGTGGTGGATGGTAGATGTAGGCTTTTCTCATGTGTTGGATGAAGATAATCTAACTCAAGCACAAGAGAAATGCCTAGATCTTGACATCCAAGCTACTAACATCATGTATAGATCTTTGGATGATAGCATCTTTGGTAAGATCATGGACCTCAAATCCGCTCATGAGATATGGGCCTATCTCAATGAAAAGTATGGAGCTATCACCGATGATGACGATGATGTCAAGCCCAAGGAGGTTGTACATGATGATGTTGAGCATGACCACAACATGATGGTTGTGGAGGATTGCTCCACCTCATGGTCAAGTGATGATGATGATCGATCTACCACAAGTTCACTTGACAAGAATGGTGATGATGCATCAAGTGTTGCAAGTGATGTTTCTACCCCAAGCACACTTGATGGTGGCAACATTGGTTCATGCTCGGGCCTTGATGATGCTACTACAAGCCCATCCACTACATCACATTGCTTCATGTCACTAGGTGACACAAAGGTATCAAATGATAATGTGATTGATCATGTTGATTCATATGATGAGCTTGTTAGTAGACTTGCTAGCATGAACATGTCTTTAGAAAATGAGAAAGCTAAAACCATGAAATTGGAAAATGAAAACTCATTTCTAAAAACCACATGTGAACAACAAAAGCATCTACTTTATGTTACTACTTGTTCACATGAGGAGCTAAAATTGTCTCATGAGGAACTTAGTGTTGCTCATGATAATTTGGTACAAGAACATGCTTCTCTCTTTAAGATGTTTTTAAAGAAAATTAAATAATGAGAGCTCATCACATGGATCAAATGATCAATTGCAAAATGTGACTAACCCATGTGATGTACGGAGAAAGCATGTATCCACCTCTTGTGATGACTTATTAGATATGCCATGTTCTTCACATATATATGCTTGTTCTACTTCTACGTCTTGTGAGACTAACATTTTGAAGGAGAACAATGAGCTCAAAAGTGAAGTGAAGAAATTGAGCAACAAGTTAGAGAGGTGCTACAACTCAAAAGTCACCTTTGAGCATATGTTGAAAACTCAAAAAAAGCTACGGTGACATGAGCGGCATTGGCTTCAACAAGAGCAATATCAAAGGCAAAAGATGGGGGAAGAGAAGATATGAAAGAGAGATGAAGAAACAAGAACACGAGAAGCTCTCTCATTTTATGTGCTTTAAATGCCATGAAATGGGACATCTTGCAAACGGTTGCCCTAATGAAGAAAAGCTCAAGTTGAAGAAAGAAGAAGAGAGGCTCAAGCATGTCAAGTGCTTCAAGTGTCGCACTTGGGGTCATCTCACCTCAATGTGCCCAACCAAGAAACTAGTGAAGCAACAAAAAGAGCCTCAACCAAAGCCACAAGTTGTGCAAGAAACCACACCCCAATCTCAAGTCAAGATCAACCACAAGGATGATGATGGTGACTTGAAGAAGAAGAAGAAAACAAGAAGGGGTGGAAGAGGAAGGCATCCAATGCAAATCCAAGATGCCAAGATGATGAGCAAGATTGAAGATAAGAAGAGAGATTTGGCTCACATCAAGTGCTTCAAGTGTGAAGATATGGGACACTTTACCTCGGGGTGTCCTACCAAGCTTGAGAAGAATGCTCAAGCAACTCATGAGAGGCAAGGCAATGAAGAGCATCACATGAGCGAGCAAGAAAAGGCTCAACCAAAGAGAAGATGCTATTCATGCCGGGAAAGGGGACACATGGCTCATTCATATCCCCTAGGTAATAATTCTAAGCCTAGTTCAATTAATAATACTAACATGCTTAGAAAGGATGGTAATGGTACCTCATTAGTTAGAATTGCAAAACATCCCGCTACCCATACTAAGGCTTTGCCTAAGTATGTTGCTCCTAACTTGAGAGGACCCAAACTTGTTTGGGTACCATCAAAAAGTGGATGATTGTTTGTAGGTACCATCGGCATTGGAGGCTTGATTCATTTGGATTCATATTGGTCATCATATGTTGAATCAAGTTTTAAAGCTTAGTGCATATTCTATCCCAATGCCAAGTCAAAATAAGTGAAGTCCAAGTGCTACAACATACAAGTGCAATATTAAAGATTGTGGTGATTTATTGGATATATTTGATGGCTTGCAAATATTCAAGTTGAAAGCTTGCTATTGGATGATCATGAGCTAACCAAGGTATATCTCTAGTTGATCATTTTATTTGGGTGCATATGAGTTGATTGAATTGGATATATATGCAATGTTGCTTGCTATGAGATGATTGAATGGATCAAATGCCTAGCAATCAAATTTGGATTGATTTGAGTTGGATAAATTCATGAGATGACATTTAGTAAGTGGATTGGATGGATATATGTCTTGTGAGAGTATTCAAACAAGTTAGTTTCAAGTTTGATTCATATTTGATGAAGTATTGCTCAATGTATTGAAATCTGTCCAAAGTTGAAAATCTGAGCTAGCAGTGATCAAGTCTGAGTTTGGATGATTAAATCTACTTGGATTGGCATGAATTTTGATATGCAGGCTCTAGACTTATGTTATAAGATGCTGTACAAATTTCATGAGAATTGGATAAGAAATGCTTTGGCTTTGGAGTACATCTTGTCAGCTATAGTGCAGCAGTTTTCAGCATATAGCAGTGGTGGAAGAATTAATATCTGATAGCCATCTAGATGTCAAATGAATCTCAAATTTTTACAGCTGCTAGATGACTTAGTGAATCACATCTCCACCAAATTTTATGGCATTTGGATCTGTACATTGGGAGATATGAATTATTCTTTGAAGGGTACAGAATCTGCCAGAAAAGTGACAATTATTGGATTGATCTAGAGTCACTTTAAGTGAAAGGTCCTCAAGTTTGAAACATATTTATAAGTGTTTGAGGCACCTAAATTTGGTTTTGAATTGATCTAGAAGCATGACAAGAAATGAGTACAAGAACATTGATTGTGGAATGTACTTAGTGTACAAATTTGGTACTCAAATTTGAAAATGAAGATCAAACTCAAGATGAAGATGAGGTTCAAGTTCTAGTAATAATTGGAGATCATTTGGTAGAAAGAAAAGGACTTAAAGAATAATTCAAGGTTACTCATAAAGTTAAGTCCATAGATCAATCAATCAAAGGCAATTCAAGTAAGTGTCAAGGATGGTTCTTTGGAGAGAGGTCACTTCTCCCTGCTGAGGGGGCTTGCCGCCCATGGGTGGGTAAACCGAGCACCGGCTTGGAAGGCTAACATGGAAGTGATGAATTCAAGGGACATTTGAGATGCTTAATTGAAGCAATCAATAGGGTTGATCAAGAAAAGCAAGCAACACCCAAAAGAGAGCTAGTCATGGTTATAAAATTGGTATCATAAGTACTTCTCTCATGCAAGCATTGATAAAAGAGATGAAGCAAGCCAACCACAACTCAAGCGATAGTGCACTTGATCATAAGTGGTTTTCATTTCATATGGGTGAAGAATGGATTTCTCTATAATGATTGGTCTTCACCAAGCTTATAAATTGGACTTCACATTGCTATTGGAGTAATGAATTGGAATCTATGTGACTATCCTCTACTCCAATATAACAAAGGTATCATTGTAATGTGCATGATCATTTCATCCCTTACTAGTATGCGATTAGTTCATATAGTACATGCTTACTAGGATCATGCATAACAAATGAAATATTTAAATTCATAGCCTACCACTATTGCTTGAATTGTTTAAATGATCTAGTGGTATGTGTATGAATTTGTTCATGAGCTAGTGAACCCAAGTACTTGATCTAGTTTGGATTGCTAACAAGTGACAAGTACAACATTGGTAAGATAACCCTTAGTATGAGGAGTGAAGAAGCTTGTCATTGGATCAAACCGGACTTAGAATCTTAGGCAAATCAACTTAGTTCAAGTCATACTAGAAGCTCATGACAATGATATGGGTACAAGCACAAGACAACAATGGAAATGGATATCTAAAGTGTTTCAAATGGTATCTAGACTCAAAATATTTCTTCAATTGATATTTACAAGTGGTGTCTAGATCATGATCTACAAGTGATATCCTACAAGTGGTACTCATAAAGATAGCAAATGTTCAAGAAAAGATCATATTGACAAATCCTACAAGTGGTTCCATGATAGAGGATTCTTCAAATTGGTATCACACATTTATTCGTGGTATTTCTACACATGATATCATTTATACAAGACCGTGGTTCCACAAGTGATCCTCAACTTTAAGTGATCATCAAATGAAGAAAGTTCCCTCACACACAAGAGCTCAAGATTATCAAGTGAATGACCCATGCTATGACATAGGGGGAGGAGCCCCACCTAATGGTATCAAGGTCAAAGATCCTTAGTGGTATCTCAAGAGCAACATACAAGTAATGTCATTCCAACATGTGCGGTGATGTCCATCAACAACGCAATATTCAAGTCTCAACCATCTACCCCAATGCAAGCCTTTGTATCAATGAGAAATACACCTTTTATGGAAATTGATGACAAAGGGGGAGAAGTTGAAACAAAGATATATCAATACACCAAGAGAGGGGTTTGGGGACATCATGAGAAGATGGGGTTTGGACATGGAAATTGACAAAAAGGGAGCAACAATGAAGAAAAGAGAAGGATCAACATTCTTGGACAAAAGAAGCACACAAGTAGGGGGAGCAAGCTCATGAACTTTGATTGATTACATTTGATATGTGCATATTCATGTGCTTGCTAGCATTGCATAAGTTTTTATATTTAACATGCATGCTTGTGTGGTGTTTGCTAGTTATAGAACTTGAATGATGATATGATAACTAGCATACATAGGATGATAGCTAGACTTGTATTTCTACACGTGGTACTAGAACCTTGCTTATAATGTTGATCTCACGGGGTTTCTAGTATTTTTGATGTCTAGCTACTCATGATGATAAGGATGATGGCAAACTTGTGATTTTCAAATGGTATCGAGCTATCAAATGGTATCGAACTACAAAGGTTTATTCTATACACCTTAGCATCACTTAGTAGTGCTAACCCTCCTACAAATTTCATATTTATGCATATGTGCAAGCTTGAAATCAAACCATTTGAGCACATATGTAGGGAGAGTTATCACTACCAAGTCGTATTTTATGGTGCTTATCCAAATCCTAACATAGAGCTTAAATGTTGGATAAGTGGCATAAAGTCCAAAAGAACTTAATTTCTATATCTTTATAGAGTTGTCATCAATTACCAAAAAGGGGGAGATTGAAATGTCCTTGTTTGGTTTTGGTAATTGAGTGACAACCTTAGGTGGACTAATTGTGTTTAATGAGAAATACACAGGAGATTAGTCCACAGGTGATGGTGTCATGGAGGAGCTCATTGCATATGAGACATGACATGGAGTCATGTGACCAAGGTGGCGAAGATCAAGATGAGGCTTGGCTTGATGGACCGGTTGCAAGTGTGAAGGGCAAGTCGGAGGCTTTGGAGCGATGGACCGTGAGGCGGTGAAGCTTGAGCAAGACTTGGCGCCGATGGACCGACGCAACGGTGAAGAGCAAGTGAGGTCAAGATCAATGGACCAAGGTCACATGATGATATGAAGTGGATCATATCATTTGTGATATGGTTGGTGCATGTGTTGTATCAACGTCAGAGGAGATGGAGTGGAATGCGCAAGGCAAAGGTATAACCTAGGGCATTTCCATTTCACCGGTCATAGGTGTGTAGAGAAGTTTATGACCGGGTTTAGGATAGATGGCCGTACTATCAAGAGGGGCAAACTTGTTTGCATATCGGTCATCTAGTGCCACTCGTGTGATCTAACTATGCATCGTTGCTAGGATCGAGTGGCGTGGCAAGTTGAGTGGTTAACTCCTTCGGTAAAATGTTTGTGAAAATGCTAACACACGTGCACAAGGTGGTGGTCACTTGTTGGTGTTGGTACATTTACGAAGGCGATGAAGTTTAAGTGGTAGAGAGGGTTTGGGTTCCTCTCTCCCTCCCGCCGAGCTTGCGAGCGTGGGATTCAGGCGTTTTCGAGGAGTTGAAATGTCTATTTTCCACTACGCCGGAAGTCGGAAAAGAAACGGAGGCGAACGGAGGTCACAGAGGTGACCAGACGCTGCACCGGACGCGGTCATGGTATGACCGGATGCGTCCGGTCAGTACAGCGCAGGCGCGGGTGCTAGGGTTTGCAACCGGCGCGTCCGGTCACTCGCGGGACCGGCGCGTCCGGTCAGGTGTCCAGAGGAAACTAAGTACGATCGGACGCGAGGCGTGTCCGGTCACACATGATCGGACGCGTCCGATCGTTGAAGGAGCTTACTGGACTCTAACCGGACGCGGGCACTGTCGCGTCCGGTCATCGCAAGGAGCGCGTCCGGTCATTGCGTCGCGGGCGCGTGGGTCAGTGCAATCAGCGCGTCCAGTCGTTTGACAGGCGCGTCCGGTCGTTGCGAGGAGCGCGTCCGGTCGTTACTTCGTGCGCGCGGTGCTGTGCGACCGGCGCGTCGGGTCGGTTGAGCAGCGCGTCCAGTCATAGCGTTTGACCGTTGGCGCGCAGTGACCGTTGGAGGATCTAACGGTCGCATTTGAAATTTGAGGACACGTGGACGTCGCAGGGCGACCGGACGCGGTTGAGCGCGTCCGGTCAGTTACGACCGGCGCGTCCGGTCGTCCCGAGTTTTGCCCAGTAAAGGGGTAACGGCTCTATTTGACCGTGGGGTTATAAATAGATGCCTTGGCTGGCTGTGGCCGTAAGTAGAGCACACTTTAGCCTTGGTGGCTTGTGTGGTAGTGCTTGGGAGCCCTCTAACTCACTCATGCTTGATAGTGTACATTAGATCGAGTGAGAGAGCGATTCTAGTGCGTTGCATCAAGAGGATTGCATCGAGTGGCACTAGGTGATCGTGTTGCAAGCCGGTGGTGCTTGTTACTCTTGGAGGTTGCCACCTCCTAGACGGCTTGGTGGCTTGCGACTCTGTTGAAGCACGCGTGGAGATTGTGCGTGGCTCCAGAGGAGGATTTGTGAGGGGGATTGTGCTCACCCCACGGGGATCACGAAGAGCAACTCTAGTAAAGCTCGTGGCTTGGAGGATCCCCATCTTGAGAGTGGATGTGCGGCACCCGCTGAGGGTTTGACTCTTGATAGTCAATTAGCTCGTGATCCATCAAGTGGGTGTATCACCACAACGGGGACTAGCTTGGTGGCAACCAAGTGAACCTCGGTGAAAAACCGCCGTGTCAACATTGTGTACATCTTCTCAGTAGTTTGCTTTCGATTCACAAGCTTGTATTTACATTCATATACTTGTGCTTGTGTAGTTGCTCTTGTAACTAGTTTGCTTATGTAGTTAGCTAGTTACCTTCTTGCTTGTGTAGCATAGAAGTAGCTCCCGTTGCGTGGCTAATTTGGTTTGTGTAACCTTGTTAGTCATATTGCTTAGTTTGTGTAGCTAAGTAATTTGCGCTCTCTAGTTTGGCATTAGTTGCCTTGCTATTGAGCATTGCTAGTGAGCATAGGTGGCTTCGTGCTTTTGCTTACTAGAATTGTGTAGGAGCTTCCCGGCTTTGCTAAAAGTACTAGTGCATAGGTTTGTGTGACCTTGCTCTAGAATTGTTTAGGAGAGCTCTTGCTAAGGAAAGCACCTTAGTTACATATTTAGGATCTTTGTGAGGTGCTTGTGAACTTAGATAGAGGGGTGTAGTCTTGGCTAGACCGATAGTTTTAATTCCGCATTTGTTTCGGCTTGCCGACGTGATTATTTTTAGAAAGGACTATTCACCCCCCCTCTAGTCCGCCATCTCGACCCTACATCCACTCATGGCCTGGCTCCGCAGAGGCCACGTGCTCACGTGCTTCCTCTGCCCCGCTCTCGCTATACTCAGGGGGCAGTGACCGCTCTGAGCTGTGGAGGTGGTACCTGTAACAGAACCGACCAAATTATAAGAGCACAAGTACAAAAACAAGCACCGAAGCGCTCAAATTTTCGAACTTGAGCCCATATAATCCCGGTAGTCAATCAAAACCACGAAGGATTTCAAACCAACTTGCTTACAACCAGGATCGCATCATTCAACATACAACATCATACGTTACATTTCACAAGTAGTTCTGATATAAGTTTACACATACGGAGTCGCAATTATTACAAACCAAGTTTATAAAAGTAGCGGAAGCAAACGCACACCAGTTGTTTAACTACTGCCAGTTTTGTTGATCAACATCCCACAAAAGCATCAGGAAAGTACATATAAAGATGATCACGCCCAAGTGATCTAGTCTTCGTCACCCGCAGGGTGGAGACAAGTTTTGCAGAAGCCTTGATAGAGCATATCATCTGCAACAGGAGGGAATAAACCCTGAGTACTGGAATGTACTCAGCTAGACTTACCCGTCGAAAACCAGAAATAAGATGACACCAAGGATTATGCAAGGCTTACACACGAGGCTAGCTGACATAACATTTTGCATAAAGGCATAAGTAATTGAAACTCTTATAGCCTGTACTAGCAGTTATTTTTAGCATTTACCTGTCATCTATCTTAGCACCTGTACTAAACATGCACTTGATTAAATCAAACAATTATCATCATTATATCCAGAGCAGGTATGAATTGTGGCAACATTGTATCATTCCTTTAACCACCAGTTCATTTAATGAGATCTACGTTGCCGCTGCTCAAGTCAAGTGCTCACTAACCGGGAGCGACGGCGATTCGAATCGAATTCCTATCCAGCTGGAGGGGTATTTCTAACACTCACCGCGCAGGCCCCTCCCATGGTCGCACAAGCCACCTTTTCATATGATTTAGGAATCGTGGGTCCGAATGATGTCGCGACCCCAAGGGCGACACTCTGCCAGGTGATAGGAACTCTAACCCCCCTTGGTCTCACGCCAATGTCCCCAAGCACATCTTTTCTCTCCTCCAAGAAGCAACCTACCATTCGATTCCCGGCCTGAACCACATTACTCGGCTTCGCGGTCGGAACGACTTATCCGACCAACTAAGTGTTAGACTGCGTTCAACATGACTCAAGGACGTACAACGAATCGGTACTTAAACGACTCAGACGGGCATAGCTCCACACCCAAGACTTGAAGTGTCTTGCGGCTGTACTATCGAACTCCCGCCCGGTCTCAATTTCATTTTTAAGCATGGTTCCATCCACGATAGCCATAAAGCCACTCATGACTCCTTCCTACATCTCGCGGATGACCGGAAATCACCCGACTTCTACCGTACTAAGCAGGGCTAAGCATTGACACGTGCCTAAACCTAATATAGGATTAAGTACGATATCTGGACAAGGACAGGTATAATGCAACAAGTGTTTTTATATAACTCCTACGACTTAATGCAGTAAACAATTAAAAGTACTCAAGATTAATTTATAAATCAGTAGGTTCAGCATGCACCGGGGCTTGCCTTTCAGAAAGGTCGAAGGCCGGTGGTCAGGACACTCAGGCAGGTCTTCTGCGGGAACTTCTCCGCCGGTTGGTTCCTCTAGCTGCTCCGGCTGGTCCTGGATTTCCTCCGGAATCACCGGCTCGAATTCGAGGAGAGTTACCCCCTCCGGAACACCTATTGCATGAGTGCACAATAAATATCATGGGTGCATAATGATGCAACATGCTCGGAATGAAATGCATTTTAGAAAATAAAATATAATAATCTAATCAAGTTACTTTATCAGTACGTGCAAATCTCTTCTCCGGTGGAGAAGTACTTACCTAATCTACCCAACCTAAGATATAGTTGTTCATCTTCGGTTAAGGCCCTAACACCTAACAAACACAAGAGTGACATTATTTAGGTTACCACATCCAACCCAAAATATCACGGTAAGACATTCAGGACAGCAGCTACTTGTTTCTAACATAACTGGAGATTCCCAAATCCAAAAGATATGATCTAAGACAATCTGTAAAGCTTAAGAAATGTTCCAAAAAATGTTTTCAGACCACAACACCTAATTCCAAAGTTTACCTAGTCGAATTTCCAAAGTCCCAGAATCTGTTCTCTCTAAACAGAGAGCAGTCAATTCTGGACTGTCACTTTAAACAGCAATAACTCCCAAACTACTAAGTCAAATGCTCCCAAATTTTGACACAAGCTCATTTACAAATTTTACTACAATTTTGGTATTTACAAGTTTTCCAGCAACCACCTTTATCCAAGGTCAAACCTAGAAATACTATCAGCTGTCCAGAAAACCTAAAATTGTAAAGGTTAAATATTTATAGATGTGGCAAACATTCTCTAAGACCAAACTAATACTACTATAAGTTCACAAAGGTCACAAAAACACCAGAAAGTAAGGTGTGCCCACCTAGAAAATTTATTTAAACTCATTTCTTAATTTACTTAAGTAATTAAGTGGAATTTCAAACATATATGTAAACTGCTCCTAAAATTCTACAAAATTACAGGAGACTCTCTGACCCAAAAAGAGGCTACTGTAAAAATTTGAACTAAATTTATTCACAGGAACTTCCTACACAAAATTCCCAAGCCAAAAAGGCTGATTTTTGTATAAATAACAAAGCATAGTAAAAAGTGTCAAACAATAGATTTCCTAATTTTATTAGACACTCTAGGGTACCAAGACATTCTCCAAAAAGCTTATATGAACATTGCACAAGTAGAAAAATTACAAAAATTCATTTAAGTATTTCCTAAAATAACAAGATAGCATTATAACTTGAAAAGTACTTAAGCACTACTGCCCAAATTTTTACCAGAGCTAGAGCAAGTATAAATTAGTCTACCCACCAAATTTCATAATTTTGGGAACACTGAAACTCAAGATATAATTTAAGCAATTTTGCATGTGATTTAAAACACATTTCAAAGACCTATTTAAATATCCAAAAAAACTAAACATCACAGAGCAAACTCATATTTTTCTAAAATACTACACATCATGTAGATCCTAACAAAATTTATCTCATGATTTTTGAGCAAGTAAAACCCTAGATCTACATTTTCCAAAACTTAACAAAAACTGTGATAGAATAAATAAAAATCAAACAAATCTTATTCGTTACTGGGCCGGCCCGGGAAAGACGCGGCCCATGACTCGCGCGCGCGGCCCGCGACGCACGCGCGGCCTTCTCGGCCATCCCGCCCACGCGCGCGCTCTGACGAGCGGGCCCCACTTGTCAGCGAGACGAAGGCGGGGGAGGAAAACGGTCGACGGCAAACTCGCCGCCGGCGGCAGATCTGGTGAGACCAAGGACACAGACACGTTCGCCTCTTCCATGCGAACTCAGGGGTGCTACTAATTGGAGCAATGGCTACGGCTATGGGGGATGGTGGCGGGCATGGCGGACCGGCGGGGCGGTGGTGGTGCTGCTCGCCGGCGGTGGCCTCGGGATCCTCTCCTAGCCCCATGGTGAGCATCCCCGTACTACCCCGATCCTAAAGCACCTACTAGCGCTCGTCGTGGAAGCACCGAAGACCCCAGCCACGGTGAGCCGCCGCGCGGAAGAACGCCGACGAGGTCTGGCGGTGGCGGAAATGATAATTCGTCCTTACCAAGGTGCGTTTGAGGGCAAGGGCGGAACGAGTGGGTAGAGGGGCTCAAGGCACAGCTGTTGGCCGAACTGGAGGTGCGGTGGTGCGGTGGAATGCGCGCGCGAGCTCATCGGAGCAAGAGCGGCAAAGGCGGCTTGGTTCCTCCGCTCTGCCGACGAGAGAGGGAAAAGAGGAGGGAAATGGAGGGGTGCGGTCGGAACGACAGCAGGGGCGCCCTTCTACGCTCGGCAGCTGGCCAAGACGCCAGGTCGCGCGCGGCGCATGGAGGACACGCGGCGGCGACGATCTGCGACTGTCGGTGACTGAAGGTTTGTTTCAGAGCTCGATGGTGTCAACTGACAACGCGATCTTGGGTTCAATTTACTCCTAATCCAGTGAGAACCAGGTATGGGTGATGTTGGCAATGTTGTAGAGCTATATGAGGACTACAACTTTGTCAATTGGCTCAAGGACTGATTCGGCCTGGATTTGAAACTACAAAGCTCCAAAGTGGGGTACTTGGAAACTAAAACGTGTTTTCAGTCAGGGAAACCGACTGAAACCCTATTTTCAAGACACCACAACTCCTAAACCATTTAGAACTAGGTGATGGTCATGTTGACAATGTTGTAGAGCTATGTGTGGACAACAAATTTGTCAATTGGCTCAAAGACTGGTTCGGCCTAGTTTGTGAGTTACAAGTTACCAAAGCGAGGTACAGTGAAACGGTTTTTAGCTTCACACTTAGCAAAAATTGCTAAGTCCCAAAACAGCCTCTAATACTGACTTGTGGGCCATTTTTGAGTATGTTCTTATCATTTTCATGAGATGTCCATATTAGAACTTTTGTTCCTTATGAAATTCTCTACAACTTTGCTTCAGGGTGCTTCTCCATGCAAGGTCTCTAAGCTGGACTTTTTAATTGGTCAAACTAGAGCATCCTAAGGCTCAATGGTGGTCAACTACACCTTGGAGGGCATTTTGGTGATTTTGGTCAATATGAACCTTGCTCCATGAGTGACCCTAAGTATAACTGAGGTGTTGTGAGATGTAATTAGCTACTCTACCCTTTAGTTACACCAACTCCCTAAATTTCACATGATGTGAGTCAAACAAAATTCTAAAAACAATCACAATAGTTGCAATCACATAAAATAACATGAAATGATGCATGCTTATGCTCATGCAATGCAATGCAATTATGGAGCTAAACACCTGGGGTGTTATAGCCCTCCCCCCTTATAAAAATCTCATCCCGAGATTTGGAAAGCGTACCATTTTTCATAGAATTCCTTATAACCATCCCGCAAATAGTCCTCTCGTTCCCATGTAGCGTCACTTTCACTACCCTGATTACTCCACATTACTTTATACCACTTAACCACTTTGCTTCTAGTCACTCGTTCCTGAGTATCGATCACTCGGACTGGCTTTTCTTCGTAAGTTAGATCGGATTCCAGCCTGATATCTCCTAAAGGGACTCTTTCCTCAGGAACTCGAAGACACTTTTTGAGTTGTGATACATGGAAGACGTTGAATATGGCACTCATTTCTGGAGGTAACTGGATTTTATACGCAACAGCTCCACTCTTGCCTATGATCTGGAAAGGACCCACGATCTCGGCGCAAGTTTCCGCTTAACACCGAAACGTTGGACACTTTTCATTGGAGAAACTTTCAGATACACGAAGTCTCCAACTTCAAACTCGAGTGGTTTTCTACGACAATCAGCATAACTTTTCTGTCTAGCTTGGGCTGCAGCCATATGTTTTTGGATGGTACGGACTTGTTCCTCAGCTTCATGAACAAAATCAATACCATAATACCTCCTTTCACCAGCTTCTACCCAGTTTAGTGGAGTTCTACACTTACGACCGTACAAAGCTTCGAATGGAGCCATCTTAATACTCTCTTGATAACTATTATTGTACGAAAACTCGGCTAGAGGTAACCATTTTCCCAAGAACCCTTGGATGAAATGACACATGCCCGCAACAGATCTTCCAAGATTTGGTTAACCCGTTCCGTCTGTTCTGATGTCTGGGGGTGATAAGTAGAGCTCTCACTAACTTGGTTCCCAGAAGGTGATGCAAGTGCTCCCAAAAAGCGAGCAGTGAACTGGGGACCACGGTCAGATATGATAGTACGAGGTATCCCATGGAGCCGAACTATCTGATTGAAGTACAACTCAGCATAGTTAGTGGGACGATAGTCCACTCTAACTGGAATGAAGTGAGCTGATTTGGTCAAACGATCCACAACTACCCAGATGGAGTTATGATTTTTGACAGTAGGAGGAAGACCGACAATGAAATCCATACTTATCTCTTCCCATTTCCAACCTGGGATAGAAAGTGGTTGAAGCAACCCAGCTTTCATGTGCACAGCTTTAACTCTACAGCAGGTGTCACACCTGGCCACATATGCAGCTATTTCTTTCCGCATCTTGGTCCACCAATAGTATGGCTTCAAATCATAATACATCTTATTGCTACCCGGATGGATGGATAACTTGGACGAATGTGCTTCGGACAGGATCTGATCTCTAAGCTCTCGGTCCTTAGGCACAACTAACCTATCCTTGAACCATAGTACACCCTCTTCATCTAACCTGAACTGTGTAGTTTCTTGCTCTTTCATCTTACGCTTGATGTGGAATATACCAGTGTCAGTCTTTTGGAGTTCAATAATTCTGTTTTTGAGAGTACAACTGACAGTGATGTTGTACAAGACTGCTGGATGTAGAAGGCGAGATCGATGAAAATCAGTTTCCACTAAGGAATGACAATGAGACTTACGGCTTAAAGCATCCGCAACCACATTTGCCTTGCCAGGATGATAGTGCACTTGAAGGTTATAATCCTTAATCAACTCGAGCCATCTTCGTTGACGCATATTTAACTCGGGTTGGGTGAAGATGTATTTGAGGCTTTTGTGGTCTGTGTAGATATTGCAAACATTGCCCAACAGATAGTGTCGCTAGGCTTTCAAAGCATGAACAACCGCGGCGAGTTCTAAGTCATGTGTTGGATAATTCACCTCATGTTTCCGAAGTAGTCGAGAGGTATATGCAATTACTCGGCCTTCCTGCATCAGAACGCCTCCTAGACCTATGCTTGAGGCATCACAATAAACATCAAATGGTTTCTCGATATCCGGTTGTGCCAAAACCGGAGCTGAGGTTAGGAGGGTTCGCAGTTGGTGAAAAGCCGCATCACACTCAGGTGTCCAGACAAACCTTGTGTCTTTTTGCAGCAACCGAGTCATTGGCTTGGCTATTTTGGAGAAATCCGGGATGAAGCGACGATAATAGCTAGCCAAACCAAGGAAACTCTGGACCTCGTGAACCAAGATAGGAGCTTTCTAGTTCAGTACTTCTTGTACCTTGGTGGGGTCCACCATAATTCCCCCATCGGACAACACATGCCCAAGGAAAGGTACTTCTCGAAGCCAGAATTCGCACTTACTGAACTTTGCATATAGTTGATGTTCACGCAGTCTTGTGAGGACTATCCGTAGATGTTCAGCATGATCTTCCTCATTTACAGAATATATCAGGATGTCATCAATAAATACCACCACAAACTTGTCCAATTCGGGCATAAACACCGAATTCATCAAGTACATAAAGTGTGCGGGGGCATTTGTCAAGCCGAAAGACATAACAAGATACTCATAAAGACCGTATCTAGTAGAAAAGGCTGTCTTTGGAACATCTTTCGGGCGGATTTTAATTTGATGGTAGCCAGATCTTAGATCGATCTTGGAGAAAACTTTAGCTTTAGACAACTGATCGAACAAGTTGTCGATACGTGGTAGAGGGTACTTATTTTTGACAGCGACTGCATTGAGAGGTCTATAATCTACGCACATCCGCAACGACTGATCCTTCTTCTTTACAAAGATAGCAGGACATCCCCACGGCGACGAACTAGGACGAATCAACCCCTTCTTCAAAAGTTCATTCAATTGCACCTTAAGTTCAGCGAGTTCATTTGGAGGCATCCTATAGGGTCTTCTAGAGATGGGAGCCGTGCCAGGCAACAACTCAATTTTAAACTCCACATCCTGATTCGGAGGGAGCCCCAGCAAATCATCGGGAAAAACGTCCGGAAACTCATTTACTACTGGAATTTCGGCCAATGCCTTTGCTTGCACAGCATGAACTTCCCCAGACAAATCAACTTTTCTAGGAAGTTGTACAAGAAAACCCTTTTGATCTGTAGGATCTCTGAGCATAACTACCCGAGTGGATGTATCAATGAGTACCCCATTCTGACTCATCCAATTCATGCCCAAGATAACATCTATGCCTAAGCCCGGCAAAACCACTAAGGCAAGCTAGTACATTCGCCCTTCTATCTCAAGCTCAAGATTCCCCACTACTTTATTTGTGGAAATATTCCCACTTGCTGCGCTAATACAATAACCCCCACCTTCAACAGTATGCAATTTGTGTGCAAACTCTGATGCAAACTTAGGGCTGATAAAGGAATGCGAAGCACCCGAATCAAAAAGTACCACTGCAGGATGTTGGTAAACTAGGAACTTACCAGCGGTGACAACCTCACCAGATGGAATTTCCTCAATACTGTTATAATGAGCGTGCCCCTGACGGCCACCTAGGTTGACATTCTTCTTGGGGTAAGGATAGTTCCTGGACCAATGGCCTGGCTTGTTGCAGTTCCAGCAAGGCATGTTGCTAGGAGGGACACTGGAGCTGCCTTGGCCCGAATTACTCTTTGGCAGAGCCACTGTATATGCCTTGCGAAACCCAGTCTTCACTGGCGCCTTCTTTTGTGGAGGACGGAACTTAGCATTTGTGGCAGGAGGGCAAGGAGGAGCCCTCGGGGCAGCTGGAGCTCGAGACTGTGAAGCACCTGCCTCAAGTGCCCTCTTGCGGCTCTTAGAAGCAGCATAGATAGAGTTATTGTTTTCTTGAGTCAGAGCATCACTGATAAATTCATTGAAAGTAGTGCACTTGCTAGTGCCCATAGTCTTCATCAGCTTTGGGCCGAGGCCTCTTTTAAAGCTAGCAATTTTCTTGGAATCGGTATCCACAAACTCTGTGGCATACCTTGCCAGGTTGTTGAAAGCTTGCAGATATTCAGTCAAGCTCTTATTGCCCTGCGACAGCCTCATAAATTCTGTGTGTTTGATAGCCATAAGACCTAGAGGAATATAGTTCCCACGGAATGCAGCCTTGAACTGGTCCCAATCAATTGGGACATTTGCAGGCAGTGTGGAACGATAGTGGCTCCACCAAATACCCGCTGGACCATGCAATTGATGAGAAGCATATTCAGTCTTTAGCTCATCAGTCAAGCGAAGCAGACGAAACTTTTGTTCAATAGTATTCAACCACTCATCAGCTTGCAGTGGTTCCTCCGCCTCCTTAAAGAGCGGGGGCTTAGTATCAAGAAAGTCCTTGAAATCACTGTATTGATTGGGTTCTGGGCCCTGGCGGCCAGGACGAGCCTCCCGGTTGGCAAGCTGGCGCATAGCATCAGCCAGCATGCGCTGCCCTTCGACCACGGTCTGCATTAACTCAGCCGGGGTAGGTGGTGGCGGAGGGGGTGGCTGTTCCTCATCCTCATTGCCACGACCCCGACGAAGATTGTACGACATCTACAAAATGCATAGCCAATGAGCACTGACGATGTGGGAAATTTGTAGATGAATTATTGTAATATGTCAAACTGACTTCATGAAATAGACTTCTCAAAATACTCATGGCACAATTATTCATCACAACCGCACAACCCATTCAAGCGGATCAATTGGCGCAATCGTGCGAGAGAATCCAACAAGATGTACTTTGATAAAGGCTCACTCACAAGGAGCACAACAGTTACTGAACCGTTTACGTTAATATCTACGTGATTTTTGATCTTTCGTCCGGTACTTGGATTCAATTTCAAAGTTTTTAGTTGACTGAGAAAGACTACTTCAAACTGACCACAAAGAGACTTCTCAACGGTAGAGTTCCATGGTGGATCATGACTAGCCACCTTGATACCAGCGCGTGCCAAGCAGCATAGCCTTATGTCGCGCACCATAGGAGGCCCTTGGTTTCGTCGCGGCACCGAAAGGTACTAATCGTGACACCATCATCGAACGCAACACAATAAGACATCCAATTGCGATTGAAATTAACAGGTTCCAACTAAACATCCAGGAAACATAGGGTTCGACCTCACATCTGAAAAGTCAAGTTATTACAAAGCCTCACTCCAACACAGGGAGGGCACAAAGGATGATCCTAACATTATAGCTACGTGATAACTACTCTAAGCATCGTCCTCAGAGCCGGTGTCAAGGATCTCCTCTCCGTCCTCATCACTAACAGGCTCTAACTCCTCGTCTTCTTCTTCTTCTTCTGGTGCTTCCTCTGGTGCGGCATCTTGGGGTCCGTTGACCTCCACTTCATCATCATTTTCAGCCATGAAGATTCCCGAACCCATATCCTCATCTGCGTTGTTGTCTTGAGGCAGTAGAGGATTTAGCTGGTTGTTCAGGCGGTGCACTTCTTCATGAAGATTGTCATTGTATTCTTCAGCATTCTCCAATTGCTGTTCGAGCTCAAACTGGCGGGCTCTCAGAATGTTCTTCTCGTGCCAGGCTTCATCCCTCTGGTTCATGACACGGACCAACATGCGTTGACAGTTGCGGTTTGCTACTGTCAACCTTTGGACTGCAAGGGTTTCCTGGTCACGATCACGAATCACTTGCTCCAGTTGCTGACGCGCTGCATTCCTGGCAGCAGTCACTTCAGCCAACTCTGCCCTCAGCCTTTCCACCTCAGTAGGCTCAGGGCGGGGCTCACGTGGAGCGAGCTGGTGACGCGGTGCCCTACCCCCAGTGGACTTACGAGCGGTCCTCTTGGTACGTGCCATCTGTAGCAACAAGATAAGATACGACTTAAAGTGAGGATCATTTAGGGGATACAAAATTTAATTTAGTCGGGAGTACTGAAATTTTTAAGGAGGGAGTAAATGATATGTATGATATAATTAAACATGATGCATGCACGTTCCGTACGCCCTCTCACCTTAGTAGGAACCTAAAGTTCTAACGCTAGGCGGTGGCATACATACGTTCTCTCATATAAGCGAAACTATCGGTCTACTCGTTACGCTGTTAGTGTACCTGCAGAAAACCTCATTTCAGCCCAACAGTTTCCCAATATATGCACACAAGAAAGCAGTAATTTAAATACTTTCCATATACACATCCCCTGATGCATATACTTCAGTATCAAAGCTACCCGATATAAAGGTTCCCACAATTAAGTGCTTACGTAATTACATGGTTTAAACATGTAAGTATGCAAGTCACCAAAACTACGCTCCCCTAGATCGCCGGTTGGACGATCATGCTCTCACAACTCACACTTACCAGAGCGTCGAGGCAATTGATCCATACATTACCACCCAAGTGGATGGCATCCATACAATATCACGCCATATGGACGACGAAACAAAAACAAACAAGACCCCCAAGTTAGTCTTTATAATAAGCCACCTAAGAGTCCTTATTTGGGCTAAGGGATGTGATCACTGGCATACCTAAAAATAATTTTTAGTGTTTTAACCCTTTTTCATAATCAAATACTTTTGTTTTTAAATACTTGTATGATGTGTTTAATGTTGAATTATGCTCCGGTACCAGCTGTAACAGAACCGACCAAATTATAAGAGCACAAGTATAAAAACAAGCACCGAAGCGCTCAAATTTTCGAACTTGAGCCCATATAATCCCGGTAGTCAATCAAAACCACGAAGGATTTCAAACCAACTTGCTTACAACCAGGATCGCATCATTCAACATACAACATCATACGTTACATTTCACAAGTAGTTCTAAAATAAGTTTACACATACGGAGTCGCAATTATTACAAACCAAGTTTATAAAAGTAGCGGAAGCAAACGCACACCAGTTGTTTAACTACTGCCAGTTTTGTTGATCAACATCCCACAAAAGCATCAGGAAAGTACATAAAAGATGATCACGCCCAAGTGATCTAGTCTTCGTCACCCGCAGGGTGGAGACAAGTTTTGCAGAAGCCTTGATAGAGCATATCATCTGCAACAGGAGGGAATAAACCCTGAGTACTGGAATGTACTCAGCTAGACTTACCCGTCGAAAACCAGAAATAAGATGACACCAAGGATTATGCAAGGCTTACACACGAGGCTAGCTGACATAACATTTTGCATAAAGGCATAAGTAATTGAAACTCTTATAGCCTGTACTAGCAGTTATTTTTAGCATTTACCTGTCATCTATCTTAGCACCTGTACTAAACATGCACTTGATTAAATCAAACAATTATCATCATTATATCCAGAGCAGGTATGAATTGTGGCAATATTGTATCATTCCCTTAACTACCAGTTCATTTAATGAGATCTACGTTGCCGCGGCTCAAGTCAAGTGCTCACTAACCGGGAGCGACGGCGATTCGAATCGAATTCCTATCCAGCTGGAGGGGTATTTCTAACACTCACCGCGCAGGCCCCTGCCAGGGTCGCACAAGCCACCTTTTCATATGATTTAGGAATCGTGGGTCCGAATGATGTCGCGACCCCAAGGGCGACACTCTGCCAGGTGATAGGGACTCTAACCCCCCCTTGGTCTCACGCCAATGTCCCCAAGCACATCCTTTCTCTCCTCCAAGAAGCAACCTACCATTCGATTCCCGGCCTGAACCATATTACTCGGCTTCGCGGTCGGAACGACTTATCCGGCCAACTAAGTGTTAGACTGCGTTCAACATGACTCAAGGACGTACAGCGAATCGGTCCTTAAACGACTCAGACGGGCATAGCTCCACACCCAAGACGTGAAGTGTCTTGCGGCTGTACTATCGAACTCTCGCCCGGTCTCAATTTCATTTTTAAGCATGGTTCCATCCACGATAGCCATAAAGCCACTCGTGACTCCTTCCTACATCTCGCGGATGACCGGAAATCACCTGACTTCTACCGTACTAAGCAGGGCTAAGCATTGACACGTGCCTAAACCTAATATAGGATTAAGTACGATATCTGGACAAGGACAGGTATAATGCAACAAGTGTTTCATATAACTCCTACGACTTAATGCAGTAAACAATTAAAAGTACTCAAGATTAATTTATAAATCAGTAGGTTCAGCATGCACTGGGGCTTGCCTTTCAGAAAGGTCGAAGGCCGGTGGTTAGGACACTCAGGCAGGTCTTCTACGGGAACTTCTCTGTCGGTTGGTTCCTCTAGCTGCTCCGGCTGGTCCTAGATTTCCTCCGGAATCACCGGCTCGAATTCGAGGAGAGTTACCCCCTCCGGAACACCTATTGCATGAGTGCACAATAAATATCATGGGTGCATAATGATGCAACATGCTCGGAATAAAATGCATTTCAGAAATAAAATATAATAATCTAATCAAGTTACTTTATCAGTACGTGCAAATCTCTTCTCCGGTGGAGAAGTACTTACCTAATCTACCCAACCTAAGATATAGTTTTTCATCTTCGGTTAAGGCCCTAACACCTAACAAACACAAGAGTGACATTATTTAGGTTACCACATCCAACCCAAAATATCACGGTAAGACATTCAGGACAGCAGATACTTGTTTCTAACATAACTGGAGATTCCCAAATCCAAAAGATATGATCTAAGACAATCTGAAAAGCTTAAGAAATGTGTCACAAAATGTTTTCAGACCACAACACTTAATTCCAAAGTTTACCTAGTCGAATTTCCAAAGTCCCAGAATCTATTCTCTCTAAACAGAGAGCAGTCAATTCTGGACTGTCACTTTAAACAGCAATAACTCCCAAACTACTAAGCCAAATGCTCCCAAATTTTGACACAAGCTCATTTACAAATTTTACTACAACTTTGGTATTTACAAGTTTTCCAGCAACCACCTTTATCCAAGGTCAAACCTAGAAATACTATCAGCTGTCCAGAAAACCTAAAATTGTAAAGGTTAAATATTTATTGATGTGGCAAACATTCTCTAAGACCAAACTAATACTACTACAAGTTCACAAAGGTCACAAAAACACCAGAAAATAAGGTGTGCCCACCTAGAATATTTATTTAAACTCATTTCTTAATTTACTTATGTAATTAAGTGGAATTTTAAACATATATGTAAACTGCTCCTAAAATTCTACAAAAATTACAGGAGACTCTCTGACCCAAAAATAGGCTACTGTAAAAATTTGAACTAAATTTATTCACAGGAACTTCCTACACAAAATTCCCAAGCCAAAAAGGCTGATTTTTGTATAAATAACAAAGCATAGTAAAAAGTGTCAAACAACAGATTTCCTAATTTTTTTAGACACTATAGGGTACCAAGACATTCTCCAAAAATTTATATGAACATTGCACAAGTAGAAAAATTACAAAAAATCATTTAAGTATTTCCTAAAATAACAAGATAGTATTATAACTTGAAAAGTACTTAAGCACTACTGTCCAAATTTTTACCAGAGCTAGAGCAAGTATAAATTAGTCTACCCACCAAATTTCATAATTTTGGGAACACTGAAACTCAAGATATAATTTAAGCAATTTTGCATGTGATTTAAAACACATTTCAAAGACCTATTTAAATATCCAAAAAAACTAAACATCACAGAGCAAACTCATATTTTTCTAAAATACTACACATCATGTAGATCCTAACAAAAATTATCTCATAATTTTTGAGCAAGTAAAACCCTAGATCTACATTTTCCAAAACTTAACAAAAACTGTGATAGAATAAATAAAAATCAAACAAATCTTATTCGTTACTGGGCCGGCCCGAGAAAGACGCGGCCCATGACTCGCGCGCGGCCCGCGACGCACGCGTGGCCTGCTCGGCCATCCCGCCCGCGCGCGCGCTCTGACGAGCGGGCCCCACTTGTCAGCGAGACGAAGGCGGGGGAGGAAAACGGTCGACGGCAAACTCGTCGTCGGCGGCAGCTCCGGCGAGACCAAGGACATAGGCACGTTCGCCTCTTCCATGCGAACCTAGGGGTGCTACTAATTGGAGCAATGGCTGCGGCTATGGGGGATGGTGGCGGGCATGGCGGACCGGCGGGGCGGTGGTGGTGCTGCTCGCCGGTGGTGGCCTTGGGATCCTCTCCTAGCCCCATGGTGAGCATCCCCGTACTACCCCGGTCCTAAAGCACCTACTAGCGCTCGTTGTGGAAGCACCGAAGACCCCAGCCACGGTGAGCCGCCGCGCGGAAGAACGCCGACGAGGTCTGGCGGTGGCGGAAATGATAATTCGTCCTTACCAAGGTGCGTCTGAGGGCAGGGGCGGAACGAGTGGGTAGAGGGGCTCAAGGCACAGCTGTTGGCCGGACTGGAGGTGCGGTGGTGCGATGGAATGCGCGCGCGAGCTCGTCGGAGCAAGAGCGGCAAAGGCGGCTTGGTTCCTCCGCTCTGCCGACGAGAGAGGGAAAAGAGGAGGGAAATGGAGGGGTGCGGTCGGAACGACAGCAGGGGCGCCCTTCTACGCTCGGCAGCTGGCCAAGACGCCAGGTCACGCGCGGCGCGTGGAGGACACGCGGCGGCGACGATCTACGACTGTCGGTGACTGAAGGTTTGTTTCAGAGCTCGATGGCATCAACTAACAGTGCGATCTTGGGTTCAATTTACTCCTAATCCAGTGAGAACCAGGTATGGGTGATGTTGGCAATGTTGTAGAGCTATATGAGGACTACAACTTTGTCAATTGGCTCAAGGACTGATTCGGCCTGGATTTGAAACTACAAAGCTCTAAAGTGGGGTACTTGGAAACTGAAACGTGTTTTCAGTCAGGGAAACCGACTGAAACCCTATTTTCAAGACACCACAACTCCTAAACCATTTAGAACTAGGTGATGGTCATGTTGACAATGTTGTAGAGCTATGTGTGGACAACAACTTTGTCAATTGGCTCAAAGACTGGTTCAGCCTAGTTTGTGAGTTACAAGTTGCCAAAGCGAGGTACAGTGAAACGGTTTTTAGCTTCACACTTAGCAAAAATTGCTAAGTCCCAAAACAACCTCTAATACTGACTTGTGGGCCATTTTTGAGTATGTTCTGATCATTTTCATGAGATGGCCATATTAGAACTTTTGTTCCTTATGAAATTCTCTACAACTTTGCTTAAGGGTGCTTCTCTATGCAAGGTCTCTAAGCTGGACTTTTTAATTGGTCAAACTAGAGCATCCCAAGGCTCAATGGTGGTCAACTACACCTTGGAGGGCATTTTGGTGATTTTGGTCAATATGAACCTTGCTCCATGAGTGACCCTAAGTATAACTGAGGTGTTGTGAGATGTAATTATCTACTATACCCTTTAGTTACACCAACTCCCTAAATTTCACATGATGTGAGTCAAACAAAATTCTAAAAACAATCACAATAGTTGCAATCACATAAAATAACATGAAATGATGCATGCTTATGCTCATGCAATGCAATGCAATTATGGAGCTAAACACCTGGGGTGTTACAGTACCTACACCGCCAACTACCACCGCCCCACTCAGAGCCGACCCGCTCCAAATCGCCCCACTCAGGGAGTTGGCACGTGGAGGACCGCTACGCCTACCTCCACAGGTAGCGCGCCCTTCACCTGCTTCGGTTGTGGCCAGCCCGGTCACAAGATCGCTGAGTGCCCTATCAAGAAAGGCACACCGCCTGCTTCGACCCAGACAAGACAGGCTGCTACACCTGCTGCTCCACGCAAGAACGTTGCTGGGGCTGTCCGCAGTCGTCTCAACCACATGACCGCGGAGGACGCCCAGGACGCTCCCGACGTGGTGTACGGTATGTTTTTGGTACAGGGAGTTATAGCTTCAGTCTTGTTTGATTCTGGAGCTACTTGTTCTTACATTTCCACTAAGTTTGCACGAGAACATAGCATACCTGTGACTCCCCGCAAGGAGCCCATTGATACTAGTTCACCTTTGGGTCGCATTTTATGCACCAAGAGATGTCAGGGAGTGAGTATCACCATTGAGGGCTACCCTTTTCTAGCCGATCTCACCTTACTTCCATCTGAGGGACTAGATGTCATACTGGGAATGGATTGGTTGACACAACATAAAGGAGTGATATCTTGTTCACCAAGGTATGTGGAGATCACACACTCAAGTGGACACATAATCCGCTGTAAGCCAAATTAGGGAAAAACAGTCTCTAAGTTGTGTGCCCTAGAGGCCAAGACAATCGAGGAGGTACCCGTTGTGAATGAGTACCCTGACGTGTTCCCTGAAGAGTTGCTTGGCATGCCACCTGATCGGGATGTGGAGTTTGTGATTGACCTTCTGCCTGGTACCGGTCCTATTGCTAAAAGGCCCTACCGCATGTCAGTCGATGAGCTAGAGGAGCTAAAGAAGCAACTCAAGGAGTTGTCAGATAAGGGATACATCAGACCCAGTGCTTCACCCTAGGGTTCCCCTGTTTTGTTCGTGAAAAAGAAGGATGGATCCATGAGGATGTGCATTGACTATCGGAACTTGAATGTCGTAACAGTCAAAAACAAATATCCTCTGCCCAGGATCGATGATCTCCTAGATCAGCTGAAAGATGCTAAGTTCTTTTCTAAGATCGATCTCAGGTCCGGGTATCATCAGATGAAAATTAGACCTGATGACATTCCTAAGACAGCTTTTGTCACCAGATACGGGCAATATGAGTTTACAGTGGTGTCCTTCGGACTCACTAATGCCCTGGCTTATTTCATGAACATGATGAATAAGGTATTCATGGACGAACTGGACAAGTTTGTAGTGGTGTTCATTGATGACATCCTTATCTATTCTTCCACCGCCGAAGAACATGAGCAACACTTGAGAGTGGTTTTGGAGAAGTTGAGGCAAAATCAGCTATATGCCAAGTTTAGCAAATGTGACTTTTGGCTTGAAGAAGTTGCTTTCCTTGGTCATGTACTCACTGTTGAGGGAGTTGCTGTAGATCCTGTAAAAATTGAAGCTGTGAAAGAGTGGGAACAACCCCGCAATGTGACCGATGTCCGCAGTTTTCTTGGTTTAGCTGGGTACTATCGTAGATTCATCGAGAACTTCTCAAAGATAGCCAAGCCCATGACTAACCTGCTAAAGAAGACTAATGAGTTTGAATGGACGGTCGAGTGCGAGCATAGCTTCCAGACTCTGAAACAGAAGCTTACCACCACACCTGTTCTTGCCTTGCCTGATATCCAGAAAGACTTCGTGGTCTATTGTGATGCATCTAGATAGGGACTTGGTTGTGTTCTGATGCAAAGTGGAAGGGTCATTGCCTATGCGTCCCGATAGTTGAAGGACCATGAGCAATGCTACCCAACCCATGATCTGGAGCTTGCCGCTGTCGTGCATGCCCTAAAGATATGGAGGCACTACTTGATCAGAAATAAGTGTGATATCTACACTGACCACAAGAGCCTGAAGTACTTATTCACTCAAGAAGATCTAAACATGAGACAGCGCCGATGGCTTGAGCTTATAAAGGATTATGACCTGGAGATTCACTATCATCCGGGAAAGGCTAATGTAGTCGCTGATGCCTTAAGTCGAAAGAGCTATTGCCACAATCTGTCCATGGAAGCCGTACCACCTGAGCTATATCAGGAAATGGGCGAACTTCGTCTCGAAATCCTACCCAGGGGTATGTTGAACGAGTTTCGAGTGCAATACAACCTTAAGGATCGGATCCACAATGCTCAACTGGAGTGTCCTGAAATTTGGGAAATCCGAGAACTCATGAAGAAGGGCAAGTGCCCCGAGTTCAGGGAGGATGAGCAAGGAGTGTACTGGTACAAGGATAGAATCTGTGTACCGTCTAATTCCACCTTGCGGCGAGAAATCTTAGATGAGGGTCATGACTCCAAGTATTGTATTCACCCGGGAAGCACCAAAATGTATGCTGATCTAAAGAAACAGTTCTGGTGGAAGAACATGAAGGCAGATATTGCCGGGCATGTCGCGCGATGCGACATCTGCAATAGAGTTAAGGCTGAGCATCAAAGACCAGCCGGATTGCTTAAACCCTTGGACATTCCGGTGTGGAAATGGGAAAGCATATCCATGGACTTTATAGTAGGCTTACCTCGAACTCCTAAAGGCCATGACTCGATTTGGGTGATCGTTGACCGACTGACCAAGGTAGCTCACTTCATAGCTGTGAGGGCTAACTACAGAGTTGAGAAGCTAGCATATCTGTACGTCGAGCACATTCTCAAACTCCATAGAGCCCCCACTAGCATAGTGTCTGATCGTGGTACGCAATACGTGTCCAAGTTCTAGAAGAGTTTCCACAAGGCTATAGGGACTCGACTTGACTACAGTACCACATACCACCCACAGACAGATGGTCAGATAGAGAGAGTTAATCAGATTTTGGAGGATATGCTCCAAGCTTGTGTCTTGAAGTATGGAACCAATTGGGAGAAAAGTTTGACCCACGCAGAGTTCTCTTACAACAACAGCTACCAGGCTAGTCTCAAGATGTCACTGTTTGAGGCTTTGTATGGCAGAAAGTGTAGAACCCCTCTGATGTGGTCAGAAGTGGGAGAGAGATCATTCTTTGGTCCCGCAAAGATCAAAGATGCTGAAGAAGGAGTAGCCCAAGTACGAGAGAACCTGAGGATTGCCCAAAGCCGATAGAAGAGTTATGCAGATAACCGTCGGAGAGACCTCGAGTTTCAGGTCGGGGACTATGTCTATCTCAAAGTCTCCCCACTCCGAGGTACCATCAGATTTCATGTGAAGGGAAAGTTGGCACCTAGGTATGTGGGACCTTACAGGATTGGTCAGAGGATTGGCAAGTTAGCATACAAGGTGGAGTTGCCCGAGGAGTTAACAGGAGTACACCCAGTGTTTCACGTATCTCAGCTACGCAAGTGCTTACAGTTGCCAGAACAAGAGGTACACACAGAAGCACTGGATATCCAGGACACCTTGGAGTACAAGGAGCACCCAATCTTAATTTTAGATAGAGCTAAGAAAGAAACTAGAAGCATAGTGATACCCATGTGCAAGGTTCAGTGGAGTAACCACACAGAACGGGAAGCTACTTGGGAGAAAGAGTCTGAACTTCGGATGCTTTACCCCTACCTCTTTGAAAGGTATGCCACACCTTAAATCTCGGGACGAGATTCCTGTGAGGGGGGAGGACTGTAACAACCCAGAATTTCTAGGAAACAAAAATCACAACCACAATTTTTTTTAAAAAAAAATAATAACCAATGTTTGGTGAGTGACATATAGGAAACCAACCCTAGCTGCACAAGTAGCACCTAGTCTAGTTAATTACATGTTGCATTTAATTATATATTCATGAGTTGGTTTTTATGTTCTTTGTATTGTTAAATAAAATCAACCACCTTTATTTAAATGAGATCCAAATTAAATAAATGTACTAATACAATCTTGTGATCTAGTATAAACCCTAAAATACATCCTATGGGGCCCATTGTGGTAACCAAGTGGAGGCAATATATATTTGTATAAAATACAAAAGCCTTGGCTTAATTAGAATAAAGAAAATAAAATGGAAAAGCTTTAGAGTTTAAATAGAAAAGAAGAAAACCCTTTTGTGCGGCCCAGCCAGCCCCGCTGAGCCGGCCTGCCAAGCCGGCATGCTCATCACCGAGCCGGCCCGGCCAGCCATCGAGTGGCCCAGCAAAAGCCGCCACGGCCGGCCCAACGAGGCCACTGCCCCTTCCGCAGCCACTGTCGGCCCAAACCGCACCGTGGTCGCTCTTGGCATGTCGGGCTGCTTCACTCGCTGACCGGTGGACCCCGCGTGTCATCCCCCACCTTGAGTTCTCTGTCATGCGTCGCTGAGGTGAAATTAGTGGGGGGAAAAAATGGGAATCTTCATCGCCAACCGTTCACTTCACGTCGGTTGACAGCGAGTGCTCGGATGGGATGCCACATCACCAATCCACACCACCACCGCCCCCAGCTGGAGCCGTCCAGGCCATGATGCCATCACTATGGCCCGCGCCCTTGCAACCGCCCCTGACATCACCGTACGGAGGCGGAGCAGTTTGTTACACCCAAAACGGAGGCGCCAAGGCAACCCAAGACCATGCCACAACTTCAACCCTAGCCTAAGCACGTTGATCACCTCAACGTACCCTCCCCTGCTTCTCCACCATCCACCGTTCGGCATGCCCATAACCAAACCATAAAAATTAGTTGCCACAACCACCACATCTTCTCCACGCCTCGCCGCCACCCTGGTGGCACCACAGCCGCACCACACCGCTAGGAGAAGAGAGGAGAAGGCCGTGGAGGAGGAGACCGCCGAAGTGGAGGCCGTCGAGGTGAAGCCGTCGGAGACCGAAGCGCCGCTCGTACAACCACGTTGATGCCGCTGATCTCCCTACACTGCACGGCTACCAATCGACACGGCACCGACCCGCCCTGCACCACTATCCTATCGCCACCACCACCCCTGGTAAGACGCCACGGCTGATTCCCTTTGCTCTGTCAACCGCCACCGTGAACTTGGGCACCGCTTCACTGTCTCCATACCGAAGTCGGTCAAGAGGGAGCCCTGACACTTGCACGTTGTCCGCACATACTCATGCACCCTTGCGAACCACACCATGGACCGCATCGCGCACGGAACAATGGGGAACGCTGAGAAACAACGTGACGCGGAGCACGCCTGCCATGGCAAAAGCACGCCATGGCAAGGTCCCGTTCTTGCCATGTTAGGCCGGAAGAAGCAAGGGGAGGAGGACTATCTCGTTCACCTTGGCAGAGAACGCATCGTGTGTTTCAAAGAAGGGGAAAAAAGGCTAGGAGGGGCGCTGGTCGCGTTTGCCTCGCTGACGAGGTTGTGCACCGGAGCACCGTCGTACCAAGGCCGTTCTACACCACCCCAGCTGCCTTCTTCAACAGGAAGAGGCCATCGAGTACCACTGTGATGACGTGAAGGCAGCCGTGTAGTAGGAAGATGGCGAATCGACCCTTGTAGCGGCCGTAGTCGTCTCGCCACCGCCCGTCGGTGCGGCCGAGCCGCCGCTACCATGGAGACCCTCTCTGGAGATCCCAATCCACCACCTAGACCTCACTGTTGTGATCTTGGAGATCGTGCGAGGCCGTAGAGTCCACTAGAAATCGTTCCGAGCCACCACCGGGCGCTTATCGCGGGAACTCGCCATCGGCGAAGCACCGCCAGGAGAAACAGGGGAGGAGGGGCGCTCACAGAGCCGGTCTGTGCACTCGGTGCACATGAACCGTGAGAGAGAAAAGAAGGGTGGACGCGGTCCACCGTGAACCCTGTGGTCTTCCATGCACCGCACTCACACGTCCACCGTGAGCCACACCCCGTGGACGCAAGCCCGATCCAAAACCCTAGAGGCGACGTGGCAGCGCCAGCGCTTGCCACATGGCGGGCCGGCCCGGCCCAGACCAGCCCAACCCCGCCCGTATCTAGCCCTCACCTGGCCCACCGAGACCTGGTCTCGGCCCGATCAAAGTTGACCGTTGACCGTTGACCATTGACCAGACAACAGGACCCACCTGTCAGTGACTCGTTCTATTCCAGCCAATCAGACACTGCCACGTGTCACCGCTTGGATTTCCTTTTTCTTTTTCTTTTTCAGAAAATCATTTAATCTTTAGAAATTCATAACTTATTCATTTCAACTCAGAAAAATACCAAACTAGTTTCTAAATTTTTCTTAAAATGAGCTATACATCTTAGGCTTATGTTTGAGTGCATTTGGATCTTTTGAATTTATGTTGCTTCTTTGTGCACCTCTATAGGAGTCGTTAATGCGGCTCTACGTTACGTTTAACAGAGCCGGAGGACCTGCCGACTGAGGAGTACGACCCCGACTACAGCGAGGACTTGGGTGATGACCTGCCAGGTGCCACGCCCCACCCATCTCCATAGAACCTATTACACATGCAAATATAGAATTGCTAGCGCTTTATTTTTTGTACTTTATTATTGATGATAGGCTGCATGGTAGATGCTTTACTTTGAGCCTTTTACCTTGTCGTAACCTTACTCCTGCTCACCCTGTTGTTAGGTTAGATGCTCGCATGTTACATATTACTGCTTTTGCTCTTACTCGCATTATATCTGTGATGTGATGCCAGTGAGAGAGAGAGACGTATATGTATAAGGCACATAGTGCCATGAACTTGATAAACCTGACTAAAGAACTGGGGAGATCTTGGCGTGCGTCTTGGGTGAGTGGTGAGGGTTGAGTCGATCGGACAGGATCCTACGACGAGTCTTTGGGGCAAGTCTTGCTGGAGGGGTGCGACCTGGGCATCCCTCACGAGAGATACCTGTGGCGGGTATATTTGAGAGGTGAACTGGGGTGTTGGTTATCCCTGGTGGAGGTGCTATCGTGGCACGGGGAAGACGGTGTCTCCCCCTTGAGAAGACATCCTGTCTGGTCACCCTAAGGACTGGTATGTCTTGAGAACCGGAACTATGGGACCTTCGTGCACACCACTCGCTCCCGATGGGCGGGAGACAATTACCCGACTGACTAGGGTGGTACCACTACTACTAGGTTGGAAGGTGATAGTGTAGGGAGGTATGGGCATGAGGACCCACACCCTCCTAAGACAGCGTAGTAACCTTGGGGGCCCGGTACTACGTCTCACAGTCTCAGCGTTTCAGTGGATGCCGGGGTGGCCCAGGGCTGAGTGGTAGGGTGGTACTGTACCGGTTGGAAAGGCAGTTGGAATCAGCCTAGACGAGCTGGATCATCGAGGATGGCGATCTTGTGGATTACCAGGTGTACACGCTCTGCAGAGTTGATCGATCTATACATATAGCCGCGTCCACGGATATGGACATTCCCACGACCTACGCTTCACTTGATTAGATGAGAGGAGTCCTTTCTACCTTTCCCCTGGGTTCTGTGTTGGATTCCGGCTTTTGCCGTTGAGACGAGATCTGAGCGGGAGTCAATCTCGTCGCCTAGAGAGAGAGTGAGATGAGATGTGTTATGTGTGGTGGGATTGGGAAAATGTGTGACTAAGATAAGACAAAAACTGAGGAATATCTTATTAAAATATTAACTACTTGCATAGGAAACCCACAGCCTAAGTAGGTCTCTTCCTACTTCCCTCAATGCATTCCACTTTCCACAAAGCATTGCAAGCATAGGGTGGGCGATGCGTGGCCAGTACCAAGTGTACTGATAGATTTTTGACAGGTTCCGAGCCCGAGTACGACTACGAGGGTGATGATTGGGAGAATTAGAGGGTCTGTTCTACGCTCAAGCTAGATCCAGAAGATCTTTTTCGCTGCTATCTACGTCGGATGTTGTTCCGTAAGCTTGTGTGAGTGTGTTCCGCCCTGCGAGGAGAAGAGAATAAATTATGTAAAACTGTCTATTGTACTCTGATATTCATGCATGACTTTATGTATCACTGAGATTTGGGTAAATTGACGGAATGTTTTGTCATTTTACACTTCGTTTCTGTGGATTTCCCTTCATGGAAATCAAGGACGTTTCTGTCACGGAACCGCCCAAATTATAAGAACAAAAGTACAAAAACAATCGCCAGAGCGATTAAATTCCCGTACTTAAGCTCTTATAACTCCGGTAGTCCAATAAAATCACGAGGGATTTCAAACCAACCAACATATAAGCCAAGATCGTAGTGGTCCAACATAACAGGTCATATGTTACATCCATTTTATAAGTAATTTAACATATATCGGAGTTCAGTAGAGTTATTACAACTCAAGTTCAAAAGTAGCGGAAGCAAAGTAGTTTGAAACTAATATCACCTTAATTCAAATACATGCCAGTACCAAGGTCAATTTCCAACAAAAGCATGAGAGATAAGATAGCTCAGAAGGATCATGCCCATGATCACACTCCGCCACTACAGCCGGAGTCCTCCAACTCTTGCAGTAGCTATGTTATATCATAACCTGCAACAAGTGGGAATAAACCCTGAGTACGAGAAGGTACTCAGCTAGACTTACCCGTCATAAACCAGAAATAATGACACCAAGGAGTATGCAAGGCTTTCTTTCTGTGGGCTAGCTTGACTCATTTGCGAAAAGCATAAGTTATCATGAATAAACTACTTTAAGTCCTTGTGCATCATATTTATTATAACCTATTCAATCTAGGTAAGCACCTATGCTAAAGCAATCACTTGATTAACCATTAACATCAAAGGTTACCATCTCAGGTTTAGCATTTTCAACATTATCCACATAACCATCTGTGTTCCATCATCATTACTACGATGCAGTAACTCGAGTCAAGTGCTCACTATCCAGGAGCGATGGCGATTCGAATCGATTATTGACCAGCTGGTAATTTATTCCTCACACAAACCTCACTCACCCGCTAAAGTGAGGTATTGGTCACCGAGTCAACCATTCAGGTAAAGTCGCGAGCTTGCCAGGAACCACATGTACCCGGGGGCCGCCCGACTGCTCTTTGGCCTTATCATCGCGCCCCCGTTTCCTGCCACTACTGCTCCGGTACAGTGCGTTGCGGGCAATCCACTCGGCCCGAATAATCTCCCGGCTTCGCGGTCGAAAGGTACTTTATTCGGCCAGCTAAATGTGAGGCATGCGTTCAACATGACCCGAGGCCCAACAACGGACGGTCCTTAATCGACACAGGCGGAAACTACAAGCACCCCAGAACCCTGTCTGGTTGCCCCATACTTATTCCGCCCGGTCTCCAATTATTCATCAACACTTGGTTATTTCCAGGATATCATCCATTCCATAGCTAAAGTATTCCAGTAACCACCTATAGTTGCCGGTGACAGGAAATCACCGATCGCTACCGGTCTAAGCAGGGCTAAGCAATATTTTCGATCCCGAACCAAAATAGGATTTCAGGCATATTTGCGGGACAAGGAAAAGGATATATATGCAGCAAGTGTTTTCAATCAACTCCTATAACTTAATGCAACAATACATATATAACATATATATATACTCAATTGCTTTTATAAAATAGGAGGCTTAGAATGCTCCGGGGCTTGCCTGGGATCAAACACTGGGTTAGTGATTGACAGATGACACTCGCTCGGCGAGCATCTCCCAACCCGACACTTGTTTAGTCCTTCCATCTTCGGGATAGGTCCACCAAACACCGTCTTCAGGTTTGGCTTCAACATCTCATCCTTCACGTGATGCATCTAGCGAACCTAAATGAGATGCAAGATGCATGCGTATGAATATGATGAATGGTAACACAAGATGCATCACATAATCATTCATGTAAACACACGATTAAGACATAGACACCAAAAGCTAATTAACTAACATCACACAACCAATTAAAGAGGGCAAGCATATTAAGCATAACACAAGTTTGACAAGATCACAAGTATCTTAACTTGACCATCATCAAGGGTATAAGCCACACTTAGCAACACATGGAGTAAACAACCATAACTAGCATCTGACAATTTCTGGACTGCAAACAACATCTACATGTTTGGATCATAACTGGAGTTATACAAATCCAATAGCCATGCAACAAGACATTCTGGAAAGCTTATGAAATTGTCCATAATTCATCTTTAATCATCTTAGCATGGTTCTCAAGTTAACCAAGTCAAACATGCATAATTACAGAATCTGCTCCAGAGATTCCAGAGAGCAACTATTTCTGGAACCCAACTTGAAACAGTCATTACTCACAAACTATAAGGCCAAATGCCACCAAAATTTAACACAAGCTAGATTAATGAGTTATCTACAACTTTGTTATAAGCATGTTTCTCAGAAAACATCATTTTCATGGTGCAATTACCAAAGTCCCAGAAACTGTCCAGGAAAGCATCAATTGCAAGAATAAATATTAACTTACATTCCAAACATACATTTGGCCACAACCAATGTAACCATCATAAAGTGCATGTTAAATGATCACCAAAAAGCATAGTGCTCATCATTAAATAATTTCTTTTAAAGCATTTCTTAATTTATTTAAATAGCAAGGTGAAATAATAAACATATATCAAAAGTTCATAATAAAATCTATAAAAATTACAGTAGCTCTTGCATACACCCAATAGTCTACTGTACAAATTTCAAGCCATTTGGACATGTATATCAACCTCTACGAAAAAGACAAATGGTTATTGCAAGAATTCATGTGAGAGCAAGATACACTAATAACTCACTCAAATGACAACCTAAATTCATGAAATTTTTACCACACATCAATCATCATATGAGTAGCATGCCACAAAAATTTCACTTCATTTGGAGCCCTAGATCTATAGTTATAAAAATGACAAATACATCTAGCAATGAAAACCTAGCTGCACAAATCCATTTTTACAGAGAAAACTTTAAACTAAAACATGCAATATTATAGATCTAGTGCATAGAGAATTTCACAAAGATTCCAAAAAGTCCTCATTTGCTATTTTACGATTTTTCTACAATTTACTATGATTTTCCAAAGTTCCTGCAAAAATAATTACGAATCAGTCCTCGCGACACTATTCATATGAGTCACTAGTTCTGCAGAAAACCCCCTGAACTTGTTTCCCTCTTACACGTGGGTCCTTCTTCTTCTTCCTTACGACAGACACAGAGACGGACCGACGGTCGGGCTCGGGCGGTTGCTGGCCGGCGGTGGCGACATGGAGGGGCGGGGGAGCCGCAGGGGGCCAGCACGCACCCGTTGGGCTGCTTGGCTTGGGCCGAGGCGCGGCGTGCAGTGCCGGCCACTAGCCTGCACGGGCCGGCGACAGCTGCTCCGCCGGCGAGGAGCAGCGGCAGTTGGCGGCGCTGCCGGAGGGGGCTGGTGGCGGCGGTGCGAACCGGAGAACGCGATGACGCGGCTGGCTCAGGCAAAGGCGGCACGCAGCAGTGGCAGTGAGTGAGCTCGGAAGTCGGCCATGGCGGCTGCTCGGGCTCGGCTATGGCAGAGCGCGAGGAAAAGCGAGAGCAAGTGCGTGGGGGGAGTGGGGAGCGCCTGGGGCAGCTTGGGCTTTCATAATGGAGTGGCAGGGGCGCGGCAGGAAGGCATGGACGCGCGGCATGGAGGTGGGGCGCGCTGCTCTGCATGAACGCCACGACGGCATATCGTCGAACACGTGGTGCGCGTAGAAGTGGACAGAGCGGGCGTCGGTTTGGGCTGGCTACAGACCGAATTAGCTACTGGGCCTAAAACGAAGTTCGAAGCCCACGCGAAGCTCTACGTTTTTCATTAAGGTGCCAAGGTCATTAGAGTAACGGATTAGCGGTTAAACAGCTTCCAAAACAGCAATGTCAACACCTTGATGACAGTCACGGAAACTCACTTTTGATGGTCAAAACTTCGTCAAAATGAACTCAACTTTTTGTATACTCTTCATCATCATGTATTCTCCAACTTTTATATTTGGCTCAACTGAAGTTGCTTAGCAAAAACACGAGAACGCGACGTGCCAACCGTCTTGTCATTGCCGGTCCAAGTCCATGAGTATGATGAAACTAGTAGTTTTGTGAAATAATTTTGAAGGTCCAAATGAGCTCCAAATCTATTCAAACTTCTCTGAGCTCTTCTCCACTCTAAACACTCCAACTTTTATAAAGAGTCCAACTTCAGTTGTTTAACAAAATTTTGAGAACGAAATGTGCCAACCTGTCAATGTCAGTCCACATATGCTATGACTTAGAATATTTTCCAAGGCTGAAAAACAGCAGCTAATTCAAACTTCGAGCCTCTGTTTAACAAGCTTACAAGCTGATCTAGCTCTTGGTCCAAAAACAAAGTTTCTTCTACACAATATGAACTACAACTTTTATTTAAGGTCCAACATCAAAACTGGTATATAAACTATATTTCTACTTTGACCAAAGTAGGATCACGATAACGCTTAAATTACCCTTTTTGATCAATTGGAGCATTTTCTGGGCATTTGCTCAACACGAACCTTTCTTGACTTTTGTTGCAGAGTCCATCTAGAGTCATTTGGGCAAGGTTGCAAGATTTTGGTGATGATCTATATTTCCATCCACTTAATAATGCAATTCCAGCACTTAGTAAAGTCATTCCAACAAGCATATAACTTATCATTTCATGTGACTTTTTGATTCCAAACGTCATGAAACCTTTCCAGTGACCAATATAAATAGGTACTAAGGTGAGTCACATGAAGATATTGCAATAACACCACCCGAGCATATATCTTGAAAATGGACTATATGTAAAGCAATGGTGCAACATCCAAGTTAAGGTTAGGGCTCCTGTCCATAGGTTGACCTTGACATTCTCATCTCCACTTAATCTATCATATTTGAGCTCAAACCCACTGCTTAACTGGTGGCAAACACCTCGGGTGTTACAGCCCTCCCCCCTTAAAAGAATCGCGTCCCGAGATTCGGTGCGAAGAACTTTCCAAGGGAAGAGAAGCATGTTACCCAATTCCAACATCTGCAAGCGCATCAGGCTACTTAGCTTTAAGTAGCAGAGAGGCTCATTGGGCAAGACACTTTCTGATACTCGCTCTATGCAGAAACTTTTGTCTGAAGAATTTCCTTCACTGACTTCCATGAAGCATTATTAGTTTGGGAGGAATCCAAGACAATACGGTACTTTGTTCACGGTGCACGGAGAGTACTACAAGCATGGGCTAATTACTCGTAGCATTTACTTTTCTAGTGGCATAACATGTGCAACTTCCGATAAGGGTTGGATCCATATACGAGATAATCATTCTTTGAGGCTATCAGAAACCGTCTAACCAATAGATAATGTCTATACCGTTCATAGACTATTCATTCACTCAGATGCCAACTGATGAAAAACTACATATTGCTCCACATGTGTAGTTCTCTTTCTCTGATGCCAACACTGTATTATCTGAGTCTATTGAGGGAACAGTGAAAGTGATAGCTGACTCTGTCGGTACTGGATTTCTGCTAAATGTTACCTAAGAAGATTCTCTTATACAAAGGCACATAGGGGTGCAATTAGTCTTTCCAAGGGCACTGAGGGTTGTCTAACAGCAAGATACCTATCAACTGCAAATTCTTGGCATGCATTACAAACATAACCTTCCAATGCAAGGGATGATCGCAGTCAACAGATAAATCACCGATTCTGTATCCTTTTGTTTTCTATTCATATCACATAAACTACTGCTCCAATATGCACAATATTTTTTTTTTGTGGGCATGTAGATCCATGGGTCTTCGAACTACTTCACCCAAAATTTAGCCCAAACGCACACCGTTGGACTATCCAAAGAATTCCTCTACCAAAATAGCTCTGTTCTGAAATGGCAGCAGACCGAGCTGACAAGACATCTCTCAAATCCTATGTTTTACTCAACCAACACTCATACCAACTTAAGACATTGAAGGGTCCTAAGCAAGGAATGAGGTTACCAAGTTTGGGGTCAATCCAACTTCGTTTGGGTCACTAACCGTTGGCGTGAAGATAACCGGTGTAGTGCCACAAAATTCTGGACAGACTTCGTGTTCTTCCTTTTCTTTTGCTTCACATGTTGAGGTGTGTGTTTTGCACTCTCTGATCTTTCTCACAGTAGTAGAAGCCTTTCTCTAGTCTTTCACTTGGCTAATACAACATCTTGTACTATATACATGATTTTCCAAGATGGAAATAACTTGATAGCGCATTTGGAGAAGATGCAACACCTGCATTGCTGACCGGCTTCATGGCTTCTTTGCTTACTATTGTTCGTCGAGACATAACTATCACAGCTATCGAAGAATCGTTACTTGGCTGGAGATTAACCTTCTTACTGGTAACAAATCAGTTGTCTCTCAATTCTCAAAGTTCCAACCTTTACTCTTGACCACCACAATAATTGCAGTCGAGGCACAAACAAATGGTCATCATCGAAGTCTACAGATAAGGAGTCACGCCAGATACAGTCGATTTAACTATATGACCATCCTCCACAAAAGAATCAAGACTTTGATAGTTAGGTCATATGCACCATGTGACGATCGGTTCTTTTCCAATGGATAACTTGTCCAATCATTTAGTGTTAGGTGCCCATTCGATTCAACAAGGATGACATACATTGCTCAATCGATGACCGACGTCGTACAAGGACACTTCGGAGAGTCACTTGTCTACCACCTCTTGCAGTCTGTTAATGTTTATGCCGGTGACTGATCTTCAAAGGTCATCTTCTTAGCAACTTCAAGGGATATCTACTACATAAGGTCTAAGATATGAATCTTCAGATAAGATATAGGGAGATAACCAAGGAAAACGGTCACGAGAATTAACACGTCGACTGTCGTTTTATAATGGATCATGACTAGCAACCCTGATACCAGCGCGTGCCGAGCAGCACAACCTTGCGTGCGCGCCCACAGGAGGCTCTCGGTTTCGTCGCGGCACCATAGAATGCTAATCGTAACACCATTATTAAACGCACAAACAAAGTGGAATATCAAGTGACACCGATTGGGTGGTAAGAACAAGCACCAGACAAGGGAGGAGTTGCAAGCAAGGGTAGTTACAAGGTTTAGAGCCAACAAGGAGGCGATCTGAAGATTAAAACACAGCGCAAGGGAACATAGCTTAATTGCTGAAGACAACTGAGCAAGGGTTCTCGGTCACGTTGGACAACAACATGAGATCAAGATTAACAACGTTGAGAGACGTTAGAAGTTGAGATGGACTTTAGCAGACTTCTAGAACAAAATGATACACCGATCAGAGATTGGGTTGATAAGATAGCCACTTGATTTCGCAAGCAAAGATTTCTAGATCGGACGACGAGAGATTAGCGTTGCTCGTATCACCTGTAGGAGAGACAATCGGGAGGTCTAACATGGAATTGGGTATGGTCTCCAAAACTTGGCAAGCAACCACTGTGGTCAAGATCGACGTTCGTTAGGACTTAACTTGGTTGGTCAATGGAACAAGGGCATTCTCCAAAAGGTAGCGGACGTCCAAGACCTAAGCAAACATATAAGGGGACTACGCTAGGGCCTACGGTTCAAGCAAGGCATGGATACAAAAACATTCAAGGGCTAGCAACCACGTTTACAGCTCTGGCTCCTACGAGAGAATCTAATTAGAGACGACAACCATGCGATTACGTAGCGTGGGCGTTGTTCTAGGATAAAGCATCTTCAACACTCACATGCTCACCGAGGACAAAAGAGAGGTCAACTATGACACTACCTATATAACAAGCATCTACACAACATCACCGTTTTAAGCGGACACTTGAGATTATTAGCCAGGTTAGCTTAAGCATCCAATACTAAGCATAAGGTTCACACCTAACAAGCATTGTTCAACAAGAACTAACTACAAGTTTAGCCAAAACAAAAGCATGCTAAAGTAATCAACTTAGTACATGCACAACAATCACAAGTTACTTATTTATTAGGACAAAGGTGGGAGGAGCATAGTTATATGCACAAAGCAACAATCATGATGATGCATGCTTCGTCCTATTCGTCCTCACAAGATTGCCAGCCAAAGGTGGCAATCACGTTCTATGTCGGTGGCATAATACGCATTCTCTCGATATAGAGCTAGTCGTCAGCTACATTCAACTTACGCATTCGTGGTTAGTGTACCTGCAGAAAATTTCATTGCAGCCCAACAATTCCCAATATAGCACACAATGAAAGCAGTAAAACTAAATACTCTCCATACATACATCCCCTGATGCATATACTTTGGTATCATAGCTACCCAACAAATGTACCCACAATTAAGTACTTTCATAATTACATGGTTAAACATGTAATTATGTCAGTAACCATAGCTAACTCTCCCCTAGACCGATGATTGAACGGTCATGCTCTCCCAGCTCACACTTACCTTGGCGTAGGTGCGACGTTGCAAGAATGTAACTCTAGCGACATATATGGCTATTTCATATATGAAGGTTACCACTACCATTCGACCACAGGGTAACGGTGCGGTCAAGTTATCACTCATACATACCTTGGCTTTGGCGTAGATGCAAAAATTTAAAACCCCCAAGTTAGTACTTAATTAAGCCACCTAAGGGTCCTTAATTGGGCATAAAGGAAATGACCACTGGCATACTTAGATTTAAAATTCAGATTTGGACAAACCTATATATGTAGTAGCTATAAGTTGTTAAAAACATCATTTTGCAAACAAAAACCTTTGTTTTAAATACACATATGACATGTTTAATGTTGAACCTTGCTCCGATACCAGCTGTCACGGAACCGCCCAAATTATAAGAACAAAAGTACAAAAACAATCGCCAGAGCGATTAAATTCCCGTACTTAAGCTCTTATAACTCCGGTAGTCCAATAAAATCACGAGGGATTTCAAACCAACCAACATATAAGCCAAGATCGTAGTGGTCCAACATAACAGGTCATATGTTACATCCATTTTATAAGTAATTTAACATATATCGGAGTTCAGTAGAGTTATTACAACTCAAGTTCAAAAGTAGCGGAAGCAAAGTAGTTTGAAACTAATATCACCTTAATTCAAATACATGCCAGTACCAAGGTCAATTTCCAACAAAAGCATGAGAGATAAGATAGCTCAGAAGGATCATGCCCATGATCACACTCCGCCACTACAGCCGGAGTCCTCCAACTCTTGCAGTAGCTATGTTATATCATAACCTGCAACAAGTGGGAATAAACCCTGAGTACGAGAAGGTACTCAGCTAGACTTACCCGTCATAAACCAGAAATAATGACACCAAGGAGTATGCAAGGCTTTCTTTCTGTGGGCTAGCTTGACTCATTTGCGAAAAGCATAAGTTATCATGAATAAACTACTTTAAGTCCTTGTGCATCATATTTATTATAACCTATTCAATCTAGGTAAGCACCTATGCTAAAGCAATCACTTGATTAACCATTAACATCAAAGGTTACCATCTCAGGTTTAGCATTTTCAACATTATCCACATAACCATCTGTGTTCCATCATCATTACTACGATGCAGTAACTCGAGTCAAGTGCTCACTATCCAGGAGCGATGGCGATTCGAATCGATTATTGACCAGCTGGTAATTTATTCCTCACACAAACCTCACTCACCCGCTAAAGTGAGGTATTGGTCACCGAGTCAACCATTCAGGTAAAGTCGCGAGCTTGCCAGGAACCACATGTACCCGGGGGCCGCCCGACTGCTCTTTGGCCTTATCATCGCGCCCCCGTTTCCTGCCACTACTGCTCCGGTACAGTGCGTTGCGGGCAATCCACTCGGCCCGAATAATCTCCCGGCTTCGCGGTCGAAAGGTACTTTATTCGGCCAGCTAAATGTGAGGCATGCGTTCAACATGACCCGAGGCCCAACAACGGACGGTCCTTAATCGACACAGGCGGAAACTACAAGCACCCCAGAACCCTGTCTGGTTGCCCCATACTTATTCCGCCCGGTCTCCAATTATTCATCAACACTTGGTTATTTCCAGGATATCATCCATTCCATAGCTAAAGTATTCCAGTAACCACCTATAGTTGCCGGTGATAGGAAATCACCGATCGCTACCGGTCTAAGCAGGGCTAAGCAATATTTTCGATCCCGAACCAAAATAGGATTTCAGGCATATTTGCGGGACAAGGAAAAGGATATATATGCAGCAAGTGTTTTCAATCAACTCCTATAACTTAATGCAACAATACATATATAACATATATATATACTCAATTGCTTTTATAAAATAGGAGGCTTAGAATGCTCCGGGGCTTGCCTGGGATCAAACACTGGGTTAGTGATTGACAGATGACACTCGCTCGGCGAGCATCTCCCAACCCGACACTTGTTTAGTCCTTCCATCTTCGGGATAGGTCCACCAAACACCGTCTTCAGGTTTGGCTTCAACATCTCATCCTTCACGTGATGCATCTAGCGAACCTAAATGAGATGCAAGATGCATGCGTATGAATATGATGAATGGTAACACAAGATGCATCACATAATCATTCATGTAAACACACGATTAAGACATAGACACCAAAAGCTAATTAACTAACATCACACAACCAATTAAAGAGGGCAAGCATATTAAGCATAACACAAGTTTGACAAGATCACAAGTATCTTAACTTGACCATCATCAAGGGTATAAGCCACACTTAGCAACACATGGAGTAAACAACCATAACTAGCATCTGACAATTTCTGGACTGCAAACAACATCTACATGTTTGGATCATAACTGGAGTTATACAAATCCAATAGCCATGCAACAAGACATTCTGGAAAGCTTATGAAATTGTCCATAATTCATCTTTAATCATCTTAGCATGGTTCTCAAGTTAACCAAGTCAAACATGCATAATTACAGAATCTGCTCCAGAGATTCCAGAGAGCAACTATTTCTGGAACCCAACTTGAAACAGTCATTACTCACAAACTATAAGGCCAAATGCCACCAAAATTTAACACAAGCTAGATTAATGAGTTATCTACAACTTTGTTATAAGCATGTTTCTCAGAAAACATCATTTTCATGGTGCAATTACCAAAGTCCCAGAAACTGTCCAGGAAAGCATCAATTGCAAGAATAAATATTAACTTACATTCCAAACATACATTTGGCCACAACCAATGTAACCATCATAAAGTGCATGTTAAATGATCACCAAAAAGCATAGTGCTCATCATTAAATAATTTCTTTTAAAGCATTTCTTAATTTATTTAAATAGCAAGGTGAAATAATAAACATATATCAAAAGTTCATAATAAAATCTATAAAAATTACAGTAGCTCTTGCATACACCCAATAGTCTACTGTACAAATTTCAAGCCATTTGGACATGTATATCAACCTCTACGAAAAAGACAAATGGTTATTGCAAGAATTCATGTGAGAGCAAGATACACTAATAACTCACTCAAATGACAACCTAAATTCATGAAATTTTTACCACACATCAATCATCATATGAGTAGCATGCCACAAAAATTTCACTTCATTTGGAGCCCTAGATCTATAGTTATAAAAATGACAAATACATCTAGCAATGAAAACCTAGCTGCACAAATCCATTTTTACAGAGAAAACTTTAAACTAAAACATGCAATATTATAGATCTAGTGCATAGAGAATTTCACAAAGATTCCAAAAAGTCCTCATTTGCTATTTTACGATTTTTCTACAATTTACTATGATTTTCCAAAGTTCCTGCAAAAATAATTACGAATCAGTCCTCGCGACACTATTCATATGAGTCACTAGTTCTGCAGAAAACCCCCTGAACTTGTTTCCCTCTTACACGTGGGTCCTTCTTCTTCTTCCTTACGACAGACACAGAGACGGACCGACGGTCGGGCTCGGGCGGTTGCTGGCCGGCGGTGGCGACATGGAGGGGCGGGGGAGCCGCAGGGGGCCAGCACGCACCCGTTGGGCTGCTTGGCTTGGGCCGAGGCGCGGCGTGCAGTGCCGGCCACTAGCCTGCACGGGCCGGCGACAGCTGCTCCGCCGGCGAGGAGCAGCGGCAGTTGGCGGCGCTGCCGGAGGGGGCTGGTGGCGGCGGTGCGAACCGGAGAACGCGATGACGCGGCTGGCTCAGGCAAAGGCGGCACGCAGCAGTGGCAGTGAGTGAGCTCGGAAGTCGGCCATGGCGGCTGCTCGGGCTCGGCTATGGCAGAGCGCGAGGAAAAGCGAGAGCAAGTGCGTGGGGGGAGTGGGGAGCGCCTGGGGCAGCTTGGGCTTTCATAATGGAGTGGCAGGGGCGCGGCAGGAAGGCATGGACGCGCGGCATGGAGGTGGGGCGCGCTGCTCTGCATGAACGCCACGACGGCATATCGTCGAACACGTGGTGCGCGTAGAAGTGGACAGAGCGGGCGTCGGTTTGGGCTGGCTACAGACCGAATTAGCTACTGGGCCTAAAACGAAGTTCGAAGCCCACGCGAAGCTCTACGTTTTTCATTAAGGTGCCAAGGTCATTAGAGTAACGGATTAGCGGTTAAACAGCTTCCAAAACAGCAATGTCAACACCTTGATGACAGTCACGGAAACTCACTTTTGATGGTCAAAACTTCGTCAAAATGAACTCAACTTTTTGTATACTCTTCATCATCATGTATTCTCCAACTTTTATATTTGGCTCAACTGAAGTTGCTTAGCAAAAACACGAGAACGCGACGTGCCAACCGTCTTGTCATTGCCGGTCCAAGTCCATGAGTATGATGAAACTAGTAGTTTTGTGAAATAATTTTGAAGGTCCAAATGAGCTCCAAATCTATTCAAACTTCTCTGAGCTCTTCTCCACTCTAAACACTCCAACTTTTATAAAGAGTCCAACTTCAGTTGTTTAACAAAATTTTGAGAACGAAATGTGCCAACCTGTCAATGTCAGTCCACATATGCTATGACTTAGAATATTTTCCAAGGCTGAAAAACAGCAGCTAATTCAAACTTCGAGCCTCTGTTTAACAAGCTTACAAGCTGATCTAGCTCTTGGTCCAAAAACAAAGTTTCTTCTACACAATATGAACTACAACTTTTATTTAAGGTCCAACATCAAAACTGGTATATAAACTATATTTCTACTTTGACCAAAGTAGGATCACGATAACGCTTAAATTACCCTTTTTGATCAATTGGAGCATTTTCTGGGCATTTGCTCAACACGAACCTTTCTTGACTTTTGTTGCAGAGTCCATCTAGAGTCATTTGGGCAAGGTTGCAAGATTTTGGTGATGATCTATATTTCCATCCACTTAATAATGCAATTCCAGCACTTAGTAAAGTCATTCCAACAAGCATATAACTTATCATTTCATGTGACTTTTTGATTCCAAACGTCATGAAACCTTTCCAGTGACCAATATAAATAGGTACTAAGGTGAGTCACATGAAGATATTGCAATAACACCACCCGAGCATATATCTTGAAAATGGACTATATGTAAAGCAATGGTGCAACATCCAAGTTAAGGTTAGGGCTCCTGTCCATAGGTTGACCTTGACATTCTCATCTCCACTTAATCTATCATATTTGAGCTCAAACCCACTGCTTAACTGGTGGCAAACACCTCGGGTGTTACAGCTTCAGCTTCGCATCCTCGTGCTCACGGTGAAGGCGCGTCCAGGAGTCGAGCACGTCATGGTGGTGGGAGGGGCAGGGCAGCGTGAGGGCTTGGATGGTGGCGTGTCCGTGGAGCAGGTGGTGTGGCGGCAAAGCAGCTTGTGGCGGAGGCGAAAGAATTGCTCGCCACACATTTGAGCCGAAAAAGTGTGGCAAATGGTTCTCTCGGTGTGGCGAGCTTAACCTAAGTACACAACCAAACACCTGCCTAAATAGTTATGGCAAGCCTAGCTTTAGGTGTGGCAAGTGGTGGCGGGCAAACAAACAGCACCTTAATCAAGTTACAGGCCAAATTGGGCCATAGTATGTCAAGCAACTTGACAAAATCAACTCAAAAGGGTCTTTAGCACACTGTCCAAGACAAACCAACAAAGGTGTACATGAATGGATGACATGTGGGGTCGGTCGACCCCACCACTAGGTCGGTTGACCTGTGGGCTCCACTTGTTCATCTCCCTTTCGACGTGGACTTTCCACCGCCTTTGAGGATCAATCTCCACCGTGCTTCAACGTTGGTTTGAGGTCGGTTTATCCAACAGTGGTGGAGGGAGTTGACGTGAATCAATGATGTGGCGTTGGCTTGCCCCCCTACTCCATCTACCCCTATAAAAGGACCCCCTGGCCTCCTCTAGAAGGTCATCCTCATCCTTTAGGATCATAGATTGCAATTGAAGAGAAGAGTAGTCCTCTAGCTAGGATCTATTCTTTGTACATAGAAAATAGTGAGCTAGAGGAGGGAAGAGTATGGAGGAAGTACTTGCTTGTTGGTGCTACTTCTACAACTTGTACCTTGGCGGATTTGAGTTCTTTAAGCCTGCATTCAAGATAACTATGGTAATTGATTTTTGATTTCATGCAGTTTTGTGCTTTGGTGTTTATCAGGATCATAACTTGTTTGAGTGCTTTTATCCTAGCAAGAAGGATTAAAGTAGTAATCATTAGTGTAAGCGTGGTGCTTAGACTCTTGGTTACTTGTGAATGCACCCTATATTCTAGAACATGTGGTAGGCCGCTTGAGTGATAGGTACGTTGGTCCTTTGGAATTCACCTCCCGTTTGTAGGACTAGTAGGACCTGTGTTGCAAGGGAAGAAGTATATTTTGCTATGCTCTTCTTGAGTAATGTCCCTTGGTGAACACTAGAATACAATGCTAACTTAGGTTGGAAGTTGAAAACCACAGAAGTCCTCTCTACACTCATATTTATCCTAACCTTGTTGATATCTCTGGTTAAGTTAGATAGTAGTTAGTCTCACACGTTTCCTTATGGACATGTTTCCTGAGTGAAAAGCTACTATGATATTCGTGTGCTTGTGAATCTTTTCTGCGTGTGTCAATAGTTATTTGTACAATTATCATTACTACTTTGCTTATTTCATTTCGAAAGTGGCGTTTTGACGGTTTTGACTATACAAAACTCTGACGAAATTACCATCAACAATGACTCAGCTAACTTGGTTGGAAATCGTTGAATACTGGCATGTCTATTGTTAGACCATCTAAAGGCTATGGTGGGATGAAAGGTCCCTTGAGCACCCAAGAGTGGGAGTGAATTGGGTGTCTAAAAAACGTAGTACACAGGGCCCAAATTATACTACCACTAGAAAACCCATAAACTACTATAGAAAGATGTGAAGGTTTTCTAGTGTGCTCTAACTTACCCTTAACCCACAAAGAGTTTTGTCACCTAGAGCCAATCCTATCAACTAGCCTATAGCTAATCTAGGAACATAAAGGTCACACAAGCAAAGCATGCGTGGAAGCAATAAACATGATAAGTAAAGAAAATAAGTAAGAGAGGGAAAACTTTTAGAGACACGATAATGTATCCCATATTATCTGTTGCCAAAACCCAAGCCCTAGTTCACATCGAGGTACACTCCCGATCACGTAGTCTTTCCTAGTAACGGTGTTGGATATCCACACAAGGCATCTATCAACTAAAGGTTGTGTCTAAGTCACATGGTCTCACCACAGGAACCCAACTCTTTCGGTCTTATTGAAGTCACGTCCACCATGGAGTTTCTCAACCATGGGAGGGGATCTCCTCATCCCCCAAAAATGATACAACATTGATCCACACCAAGAACGGAGGTTCACCGCCTCGATGGCCACCACACCTTCACCAAAAAGTCACGAAGACCTTGAGTGCTCACAATCAAGAAAGTAAGGAAACCTCATATATATAGCCTCACCCCCCTTAAAGAACTCTTGGAAAAAGTCCGCTAAAAAATTGTGCACCATCAGATGATCTGCTAGGTGATCCTTGATACTTCATATCATCTAGTTAGGTATATTCCCTAGTCAACCATTGGATCTTTACTCGCTGACACTAGGATCTCTTCACCAAGTGATCCACCAATTTGTCCTTCCTTGTCCACTATATCATCCGACAAGGTATCCGACCATTAGTCTTGATCTTGCCATGGCTCTGGTCTTCACTGGATGACCCTCTTGTGCTACACATTTAATCTAGTGACCATGATCTTCCAAGTCTTCAACTATGCTAGCTCTTTAGGGTGCAACGAATGATCCATTGGGTGATTCTTCTTCTCACCGTATCATCCGGTGGGCACTGTCTTCCTATCTTGGTTGACATACTAGACCCTACCATATGATCTAGTAGGCTGGATCAAGTGATGTAGTGAAAGCTCTGACGGCGAATCTACGTTGTTTCTTCTCAATTTCAACTCAGATCTTGATCAAACCTTAACCTTGCATCCCAAGGACCTGTTATAACCTATCTAACACATCTTTACACACATATGATATTTCAAGGCTTGTGTTGCCATCTTAATCACCAAAACTAGAAAGACAATATCATAGGCACATGATCCTTACACTGGGCCATTTGATGTTCCACATAAATGTCATGTTCATCTCTAATTAACATAAGTTTTTTAATTATATTTTTTTGCCAAGAGTATGCATGATGATGATATGCTTAATATAGATATATGCAACTGGGTCATTACATGTATGATCCTGATGGCACAAAGGTTAAGTATGCTTGAGTTGCGTGCATGATATGAAATGCATGACTAACTTAAATGCATAGAGACCATGCATGAGTTAGTTGTACATTATTGATGGTATCGGAGTGCGATATCAAAGATACAGCTAGCGACCATGCATGCATAGAGGTGCCAAATATAAGGTACGGTATGCAAGTGTATCATAGAGGTGCCAAATGGAAGGTATAGTATGCAGGAGTGCATTTATGAGGAGATATGATAGCATAACAAGATACATATTTTGAATTGGCCAAATCATGTGAAAGGTCTTGATGGCTAGAGGGGGTGAATAGTCTTATAAAATTTTCTACAAAGACAAGCTAAACAAGTTTATCAATATAACAAATAGCGAGATGCGAGTTTTGCTTAGCCTACGGGGAGTTTGCAAGCCACCTAACCACTTCACAATTCTAGTAAATTTGCACTCAACCGCACAAGTCAAACCGCAAGAGGAAAACTAGAAGGCTACTCTACTTAAGCTACTAAGCACTAGAGAAAACAACTAAGTACTTGAAATATAATACAAGAGTAGGGTAAGAAATATTTCACCGAGGGGCGATGAATTGAGCCAACCAATCAATAATTCCAAGTGATGATATTCAAGATAACCAATCCACCGAGACAAATCAATCACAATCAATGAAGTGAAGACACGATGATTTATCCCGAGGTTCACGTGCTTGCCGGCACGCTAGTCCCTATTGTGTCCCTCTTCACCACGTGGTTCGGTGGCTAATCGGTCTCACACTGAGCCTCTCAAAAGGCACCACAAGAACCTACCAAATGACAAAAGGTTGCAAATGACACGAGCAATCCACTAACGTTGCCTTTGGCGCTTCGCCAATATAGGCACAAACCCCTCATAATCACTAGAGGTGGCCAAGAACAATCACCAACTCTTGCCAACGCCTCTAAGCTGCTCCAAGCCGTCTAGGTGGCGGCAACCACCAAGAGAAACAAGAATCCCGCAGCAAATCAACCACCAAGTGCCAACTAGATACAATCTCACAATGCAAATGCACTTGGATCACTCAATCTCACTTCGAATATGCAAAGAAGGAAGAGAGATGAGTGGAAGGTGAGTTGCTTAGCTCAAAGTGCTCACAAGTATGTCAAAGAGTGCAAGAGAGAGAGCTTTGAGCCGGCCAACGAGTATTTATAGATGTACCCCTTCGAATAGAGCCATTAGGCACAAGATTCTGCTGTAGTCGCGCTGACCGGACGCGCTGGTCAAACTAACCGGACGCGCTGGTGCGTACACCACCCAGTCGCGAAGCACGACCGGATGCGCTGGTTGAATTGACCGGACGCACGATGCTCGACCGAACGCGTTGGTCTCGTAACTGACCGGACGCGCTGGTCAAGCCGAGCAACGCTTCAGCGAAGTAGTGACTGAACGCGCACGCTAGATGGACCGGACGCCACAGTGCCAGCGTCCGGTTGGAGTCCAGTAAGCTCCCTCAACGACCGGACGCGTCCGGTCGATCGTGACCGGACACGCCACCACGTCCGATCAGAGAACCAAGACACGGACACATGCTAAGCACTGACCAGACGCGTCCGGTCACACAGAGACCACGTCCGGTCCAGCGTCCGGTCACTTCTGTGACCTCTGTTCGCCTCTGTTTGATTCACCCTTTCACATATGAGCTAGACTAAGTATGTGTGTCGCTTTAGCACATGTTTTAGCTCGTGAATCAACATGTGACAATGCCTCCAAATCTCGACACCGGCGTAAAAGGAAAATATGCGTTTCAATTCCTCGAAAACGCCTGAATCCCGCCTCGCAAGCTCGGCGGGAGGGAGAGAGGACCCCAAACCCTCTCTATCGCTCAAACTCCAACGCCATCGCAAATGTGCTAACACCACCAAGTGGTCACGTCATGTGCGAGTGTGTTAGCATTTTCACAATTATTTTTCGAGGCGTTATTAGTTCTATCCAAATGCATATGATTATGAAATGCACACCTAGAGGCACTTAGGAGTTCAATAGCCGTGTCATTCCCTTCTTTATAGTACGACTATCTATCCTATAATGTAACCACACCCACTAGGTGTCTTGGTTACTAAAATACAACCCTTAAGCATATACCTTTGCCTTGATCATGTAGGGTTGCGTCTAAATCCAAGTGTGGCCATCATGATCACTATGTCCATCTTGCCACCAACCTTGGAATGTACTAATCATCATATGCTATATACAACTTAGGCATAGGATTAGTACTTAGGCATTGTCACTAATTACCAACACCAAACATAGAGCTTTCATCATGCCAATGAGGTTGGTGAGAAAGGTTAAGATTTGGGGGTTATGGTCAAATGTGGTGGGTAGAAAGATCTAACAGTTAAAACTCAATCAAAATTTTCTATGATAAGAAAAAAGGCTCTCCATAATTATTTAGGAGCCACTCAATTTATATCTTCCAATTTTACCCCTATGGTACCACCACTTTATATTTCAATGATACTTTTTACGGTGTCATGTATGAATGCATATATAGTCATCCAAGTTTCAAGCATATTTATAAAGTTCTATGTCCTTTTTGGTTCAAACACAAGGACAATAGCATCATATTTTTTTTCAAAAAACAAGTAAAAAGGACCATAGATACCATGTATATGAAATCCCACACTCCAAATTCCAATAAATCAAAAATGGAAAAAGTTGTGTAACACCCTTGGTGTTACGACCTGGCTTAGCACCTAGGTTAAGACCTAAGGGGGAACTACCAAATGAGTTTCTCTTATTTTAGATTTTTGAATGCACACAAAATGATAGATGAACCATGTGTGACTTCACCTTGTGACTGAGAAAAATCAAAATCAGTATTGTAAGTTAGGTTACTTAATGCGTAAACGTGCTAATGAAAATCCTAGAGAGAAGAGAAGAATAAATAGCTTTAAATTGTTGGCACAGAAAACAATTTCTAAAAGCAAAATAAAATATATCTTGAGCATTGTGCTTAAGTGAAATGGATGAGCAAGTTATGTATATGAGAATGCAACTTCAATTTTGGAAAATAAACTTTGTTAGCTAGTATTTTTGGGATCTCCAAAATCCAACCGGATTTAGGATGTCATTTGTTAAGTCGATAAATATATGAGCTTATAATTAAAAGCATCATTTTTCGTCAAATTATATTGAGCAAACTAATTAAGTGGTGTTCATATATTTTGATCCCATAAGTTAGTATGGATTATGGACTAGATAATGATATGCTTGTTGGTGGAAGCTAATTTGGTTTAGACCTTTTTAAAATTATGACAAGAGTGATCATGGTTGATAGTGTAAAATGAACTCAATCCTTTTCCTAAGTCTAGAAAGGTGGACAATGCCATTTTGGCATTCAAGTTTCAACAATAATGCTTAAATACCAATTTCATGTTCTTGTGTAGTTGAATGCCTCGAAGTGAGTTCTTAGGCGCGGTGTTGGTCGTGGTGGTGTTGGTGTTGGGTGAGGCGTTGTCCATTTAAAAAGTTGCCCAAAACCCCCTTGAACATGATGTGAACCTCGTTCGCTCTGTTCGCGAACACATCTTGTCACCTCTCTATCTCCTTCTCGGGTCACTCTCTAGCCGTGTCAATGGCTCTGTTAGATAGTTGTTAGGGTGACCTTAGGTACGTAAAATTGGTCGAACCTCAGCCATGATCGTTAGCCGCGTTTGCTTTGCTTTAAAAAGCATGCACAACACTGATTTCGGTCGTTTGCCTGGGTGTCCGTGGTCACCGCACGCCCACTGCCGTGGTCCACCCATTCCTGGCCATGGTCGTGCCTCGTCGCCGGCTTTGCTGGCTACCGGATGCACGGCAGGCTAGGGTTGGCCACGGTCGCCCCACGGGACCGGACTGGGCCGCAGGGCTACTGCTGGGGGCCACCACGTGCGCGCTGGTAGTCAGTCCCTGCGTGAGCCAAGTTGTGCCGTGACAGTCGTTGTAAGGCCGATGTGGCACCCGCCCTGCCGTTGATCCAACTGGCGCATCGAGCCTTGGGTATGTGCCGTTGCCACCTTGCTTAGGTCGTTGACCTGATCACAGTGGCGATGGGGCACCTCCCTGCCCTGCTCTGCCACAGGCTGACATCAGCAACCCCGCTCGGTCAGGCCACTCTGTGCCGTGTGCGTCGCGCCAAGCCCTTACCGTCTTGTCAAATGTGTGTGTACTGCTGCCTCCGATCGGTCTCGCCCTATCTTAACCACGCAGCTCGCTTGGGTGACCGTCCCCCATTCGCGTCGTGCGCAGAGCCATCACCCTCTTCTCTCCTAATCGCCAAGTTCGAGCCCCGCAGCGCAATTCCTCGCGCTAGTGGTTAGCTTGGGAAGTTAGCTTGGCGCCTTATTCTCTCCAGGCTCAGTCGTGTACCACCGACCATCAATTTGGCGTTTCCACGACCGTCGGCCATCTTGCTGCCATGGATGCCACGCTAGGGGGTAAGCCCTCCCCCGCTTTTGTTCCAATTAACTCCTACCCTAGGCTCCCCTTAACCTCGCCCTTACCATGCACACGCCGGTTAGGTCGGAGGCTTCACTGGCATCGAGCTGACGCTACCTTGCCGCGCTCGGAGCGTCGTTGCGTGGTGCGAGTGCACGTGGTCAGGATTCCTCGGCCATCCTCTGCCTCAACCAGTTGTGCAGCTGGCTTCTTGGTAAGCTCCTACCGCTCCCCCACAACCCCTACCACCTCACTAGGCCGTAGGATTGCTGGAATGCCTGTGCCATCGCCGTGAGCTGCCGCCCGCTGCTGCAACACACTTGGGGGCACTTCCTGGTGCCCCATCGATGCCAATCATCGCCGTTGGAGCCCAAGTTGGTGGCCGGCCCTTTGGTTGGTCTGGTCGGGCTCCCCGGCACTCGACGCAACCACGGTCTGCCAGCTAGAGCTACGCCGCCGTGTGATGGGGTGACAGGGACTGCCCCGTTGTGAAGGTGGTATGTTTTAGAGACCTTAGTGGAAAGACTGAGTCTGATGGAATAGTATTTTACTCTGTCGTTTGTTTATCTAAGAAGACGGGTCCCTTTTTGCAAAAGCACGTGAGCGCGTTGGCTTCCTAGCCTTGGGCTGTGTTTGGGCCGGCCCGCTGGCATGCCACCCCACCCCGCGTGGGCCGCATGGAGCGTTGGGTCGAAGTGGTGGTCGCTGGCCTTTTTCTTTTCTAAAACAATTTCTTAATTTAGTTTCAAAGCTAAACTTGTAAAATTGATATAAAATAGTATAGAAATCCAAAAATTATAAAACTAGTTCTGTTGGGTTCCTAAAATCATGCTCTAACTGTTAGTGTATTTGGTTCACATAGCTCTAAAATAAATCAAGGTCACTCTAAATATTCTAACATGCTTAAATATTATTAAAGTATAGCTTGTAGGAGTTTTTGTGATAAAATGGTGATAGGGATAGCTCTAAAAATTTTACAGTAAATTCCTAATACTATTAGCTACTCTCTGTAATTGTTGTAGCTCCAAAATAATTGGTTGATAAGGAAGCTAATGATGCCCTAGTTAGAATATAAATACTAAATTGATAAGATGAATAAAGCAACTCCTTGGGTTGGTATGACTAAAGTACTTGTTGGAAAAATAATGTCTTATTCGACAACTTGGGTACATAGCCGAGTACGTTAGAATTAGCTCGTTATCTTGCGAAGCATGTCGTGTTCTCCTAGTTGCAATTATCATTGATTATTTACGTCTCTACGTTGCATCTACGTATATCATAATAGGGACGACGATGGATCGTGAAGTCATCTGGAGAAGCCAAAAAGATGGTGCCTGGATGATCGCGTCACTTCGAGGAATTGCTAACTTTTGGTTAAATCTTACCCAGACAAGCCTCGGTGCATAACCCTTATTATTCTGTACTTTACTTTATGCTTATGCATTAAGTTTTAGGAGTTGAATGAAATCCACTTGCATATATATATATATATATATATATATATATATATATATATATATATATATATATATATATGAGTCTTACTAGTATGATAGGATCGTGTAACGTGCTATGCTATAGGGTCTTGGTAGAAGTCGAGTGATTACCTGTCACTCGCGAGAGATAGGAAATATATTATTGTTACTATTATCATGTTACTATCACATAATATATATATATATATATATATATATATATATATATATATATATATATATATATATATATATATATATATATATATATAAATTGGAGACCGGGCGGGACTGCGCTTGAATGGATTTGGACTTGGTTGGGCTACTGGGCGGGTCTCTGATTGCATTTGTCTCGCCTGTGTCGATTGAGGACCGTCCGTTGCTGTGGACACTAGTCAGGTTACAGACTTATTATCCCAAGCACATACTTGCTTATGGGGCGGGAAGACTTGTTACTCTCTTGTCATGGGTTCTGACTCTTTCTGGACCGACTGTTGTGGTGGATTATTGGATAGGAAGTCTAAGCACCACACTGAGGCCAGGTCTGTAGTGTTGGGGGCTTGGAGTCCCAGTTTGCTCAGGGACCTGGACCCTATGACAGGAGTAGAACGAGTTGGTCTTATCTGTGCCCATGGTACAGATGAGACGTGTGTTTTTCGGGGTACCCAGCTAGGCTACATTGATTCGCAAATCGCCGTTTCTACGTGATGGTACGACTTGGCTATGGTCTAGCACCACAGTAAGAACTAGAACATAGAAGGTAAATAGTCCTGAATGCTCAACCCTTGCTAGAAAATAGCATAAGTGCTTACATAGAATGGTTGGTTAATGAACTAATGATGACTGCTAATAAAAATGGAATATAAGGATGCACCTTTAGTAATGCTATCTGCAGTTACAATAACCAATAAGCCAGATAGCCTTGCATATGATTAGAGTCTTTTCTTTCCTTCTGACGGGTAAGTCTTGCGGAATACAATTGAGTACTCAGGGTTTGTTCTATCCTTTACAGGTGACAGGAACACGTGTAGCTGACGCTTGTGTGTGAAAACCTCCTGGTGGGCTCAGCTTCACGTTGTGGATCTAGATTGTATTTAAAGTTTCCACAAAAATAATTTATAAAAGAAAACTTATAACCTGTTATTATTTCATGCATATAAAATATTCATCATGGTAATATTTAACTCATCATTAAATGATTTTATTTTCGCTGAAACTCTGAATAACATTTTACATCCTGCTGTTATTATCAAATAATAAATTACTCTGATGTTGTATTGAAAGTGATGTAAGAAATGACTAAGAATGTTGTAAGCTTTATTCGCTCATTCATGATCCTGCCGGGAAAATGTGGATTTTCGAGTTCTCCCTTTGGGTGTGCTCGACGAAACCGCAGAGTTTAGTGCTCTCCCTTGGGTACTTAGTGTCTAATGGAAGACAGGTACTCTTGAGAAGGTATTAGATTAGATGGTTCTGCCACTAGTTGCCTCATACAGCTTTCCATTACCCATAAAAATGAGCATCGCTGTGTCAACCCCATCAACCAAATACCAATAATAAGAAAGTAAAAACGTACAAAAAAAAACATTCCTACTTTGTAGCGAGGCAAAATGGAACAAGTCATAACACATGTCCCACAGATTCTTTGTTCCCCTCATTTTCCTCCCTAATATCTCTTCCTCTATGATATATGATGTTGTGGCCATGCACGATATAAGTGTGATCCCAATGGCACAATGGTTACCGGTGCCTGGATTGGATGCACAACATGGAAAACATGACTACCTCACCAGGACCAGGCACAAAGTCAACAGTGCATTACTAAAGGTATCGTTGCGTGATTTTGACGATACAGCTAGTGAAACCAATGCTCGAGATAGGTGTGCCAAAGAAAGGTATAGGATGCAGGAGTATTTATGAAGAGATATGATAACGCAACATCAGGATATGTATTTTGACAGCAAGATAGCGGCGAGCGGCAGGCGGCGCGGTCAGGTTGGTGAGCGAGGGAAACATGTGAGACCTAGGTTCAAGGGGTAAGGGAGAAGACCTGACGGCTAGAAATCAATCGATCTAAAGAAAAGAAAGAAAATACATTCCCTAGTTACTTAGGAGTTACGCGATCTATATATTCCGATTCTACCCCTATCCTGCCTCCAATTTCTATTTTACTTTTAACCAAATACTTTACAAGTTTCCATTTGAACACATAAGAGTCATCCAACTTTCATACATATATGTAGTTCTACTGAAAGAAAATGTAAACAAGACTTGAAAATTAAATCGCATACATTTCTAGTGGCATCTCTCACTCCAAACTCCAATAAAAATGACCAAGAAAATGACATCTTCATATTTTTCATGACAGTGTGATCCCAATGGCACAATGGTTACCGGTGGCTGGATTGGATGCACAACATGGAAAACATGACTACCTCACCAGGACCAGGCACACAGTCAACGGTGCGTTACTGAAGGTACCATTGTGTGATTTTGACGATATAGCTAGTGAAACCAATGCTCGAGATAGGTGTGCCAAAGGAAGGCATAGGATGCAGGAGTATTTATGAAGAGATATGGTAACACAACATCCGGATATGTATTTTGACTCGGCAAGATAGCGGCGGGTGGCGGCCGAGTTGGTGAGCAAGGGAAACATGTGAGGTCTTGGGTTCAAGGTTTAAGGGAGAAGATCTGACGGCTAGAAATCAAACGATCTAAAGAAAGGAAAGAAAATACATTCCCTAGTTTACTTAGGAGCTACGCAATCTATATCTTCCAATTCTACCCCTATCCTACCTCGAATTTCTATTTTACTTTTAACCAAATACTTTTAAAAGTTTCCATTTGAACACATAAGAGTCATCCAACTTTTATACATATATAAAGTTCTACTGAAAGAACATGTAAAGAAGACTTGAAAATTAAATCACATACATTTCCAGTGGCATCTCTCACTCCAAACTCCAATAAAAAATGACCAACAAAATTCCTTCATCTTTTCATGACAGAGATTCCTAGAACAGAGCACAGATGTGTCAAACCCCATAAGCACCTGAATAGCAATGTAGTGATAATAAAAAAAAAATCAGAACAAAAAAGACATTCCTACTTTTGAGAGGGGCAAAGTAGGAAGAACAAGTCAAAACACCGGCCCACAGATTCCTCGTCCCCCTCGTTTCCCTCTTCGGCTCCTCCCTTATATCTCTCCCCTGCTTTCGCTCTCCTCACACCACTTCGCCGCAAAACCCAAACCTGTTCCACCCGCAAGGACTCCGCTCTGCGAAGAGCGGGACAGATCGAGCTCGACCCCACAGACCCTCCGCTCCGGCAGAGAAAAGAGACGCCTTTGTGTGACACGCTCACGCTCTTGGGGAAATGGCGCCGGCGTGGGAGCGCGCCAGGCGCGCTCTCGCCACCAGGTTCTGCATGCGCTTTGCGGCGAGGCGCGTGGTCGTCGATGACGTGCCACGTGGGTTAGTCGACGTAGAGGCGCCGTTTCCGGTGGCAACAGAGGCGGAGCAGCAGCAACAGCAGCCGGAGGAGAGGGAGGTGTCGCTGGCCGCGGTGTCCCCTGAACCGGCGTCGTCCGAGCAGCTGGCGTCGAGGTCGTCTGGGAGTCGGAGTTCAGCGGTGAGATCTCTTTCGCCTCTTGCAGCCGCCTTGTGTGTTTTTGTCAGGTGCTCATGGTGCATCAGATGCGCCACTAGTTTCATGATTTTGCGTAGGATTGCCTTGTTCTTGTCTTTCTTGCTGTCGATATGGGTTGCTTGGCATGGGGACCACAGTTCTGTGGGAAACTTCTTGTGACGTGATTATTTTCCCAAGCTTATACGGTAGAAATATATTGGTCTTTCTTTTTAGTTTCCATTTCAGGCGTCTGACATTACGTATGAAACTTTTGCTGCGTGATTGTTCTTCTCTGATCTTATTTCGGTATAGGACCAAACTTGTGCCCCTGTTTTGGAATTTGCCTAGAAAGAAACCGGAAATCATCCCATTCGGACGTTCCGACGGGAGCCGTGCGCCGAATGGAGCCGATGCTGCTCGAGCGAGCACTGTTTCTCTTCCTCTAGCAGCCCACGACGCGGCCACGGCGACGTGGCTCTCTCCCTCCCTCATCTCCATCTTCGGCGGGCTTAGAATGAAGGGGTCTGGGGAAGGCAGGCCGGCTAGGGGTTGGGGATGGTGGTCGGATGGTTAGGGGCCTTGGCGGGGGCGTCGCGGCGGTGCTCGCCGGCAAGCATGGCCAGGCGGCGGTGGCGGGAGTGGGGGTGGGGAGGGGAAGGAGGAGGCTGTCACGGGTGCGGTGAGATCCTACCGCGCCGCAGCGGGGCGGTGGGCTGCGGCGGGGAGGGGGTGGGGTGAGGTCGAGGGCGAGCATGAGGAGGAGGGTGAGGACGACCGCGAGGGCAAGGAACGCGGCCGCGGAGCTCTAGCGAGACCTTACCGCGACACAGCGGGGGCAGTGGGCTGCGGCGGGGGCAGAGGCGTGGGCGGGGTCGAGCACGAGGAGGAGGGTGAGGACGACCACGAGCGCGAGGAAGGCCGCGGGGAAGATGAACTGTCCCCCGGCCAGCGCGTGGTTCGGGTCTCGAACGGCTGGACCCTAACACGGCCTAAAAGAAACCCTAGTTCAGAACTGTTTGGTTTATTGCCACATATTTGAACAAAAACGTTGACTTTTTAGTTTTTTTATTATCGCTTTGGGAAACTGGTTGCTTGCATTTCATCAACCTCAGGTTTCCCCAGCTTTTGATTTCGCATTTTAGACTTTCTATTCTTGGTCATCGAATTGATCTTGAATGTGTATGTCTTGTTCATGTTTCATTTCCAGCTTTTTTTTATGTGTGGATGTTCTACGCATTATACTTAGCGTTTTATCGACTATAGACAAGGGAAGCGATCGGCTATTTAAGCAATAGTTTTGGTGTTATTCTATTTCTAGGATCCAGCTGTGATTTGAAAAAGAAAAAAAAATCGGCTGTTTGTGCAATTGCATTCCCACGTAGGCAGTTTATCGAGTACTGATCGCCATTTTTCTGTATCTCATGAAGCATACTTTTTGTCATTCCCAGCCCAAGTTTATCTTTGATCCTGATGGGTGTTGCCATGTACTCCTAGTATAGATAAGGCTCAAACGACTTTGGTGTTGACATCATTCTGCTGAGCCAAGCACTCAAACCGTGTTGCAATAATATTTCCATATAGTATGCTAGTATGATTCTATGAGATATATCACGTTGTACTTCTTCTAAGATGGAAGTGTTGAAAGTAAACTTGAGATATTGATAGTTTTGTGCAAAGCGATGCGTAATCGACATAATGGATTTCCTTCAGCAATCAAATCTATATAAAAACGACGTGTTTGTTGTTACATCAACCTACATTATGATTTGAGGGATCATACATGTCATGCTATCTTCAAGTAATACTACGCTCCTACAAAAACTTAGGGACGGTGTCAAATATCTTCTGAAACATGCATGGTTACGACTTGCTAGCTTGGCCCTCTGAGAAATCCACCTTCCATGTGCTAGGTATCATTCAGAAAAGGAAAGAGCTGAGTAATGGAGGGATGGGCTGATAGATAGCTCTGGCTGATGTGTCTGCACTTGACCTGATTTTTTTTATGGATGCATCTAATTTTTTGTGTTGCCTTTGGATAATCCCAGCCTGATAATATACCTGACGCCCTGACCCAGTGACCCATGTCTTGTTCATCAAATTTTTATTTTTGATGTATAGAAATGAAACAGAAGAAAATAGATGCTTTTATAAGTTGACTTGATTGATTGCATGGCTTACATAGGATATTCTCCTCTTATGCTGCTGTCGTTCATATACAGGAAGAAATAACACTTTACACTGTTGCCACTAGTATTCAATGCAGTTATTTGTAAGGCCACCTTCCCTAATTCCAAAGCTCTATCAGTTTGTTTTGGTTCTTATATGGCAATTTGTAGTTGATACATGCTAATATGAAGATGATAAGTATTATGTGCTATGCATTGATGTTTCTTTTAGTCACTACTAAACTTCATTATGTGCATGTTTGTTGCTGATTCTGACATCATTGCTGGTGCGAAGAGTAAGAGTTTGCATGCTTCTCAACGTTCTTTGCAACCACAAATCATTTCTCGTGCCATTGGTTGATTGAAGTGTGGCTTGTCTATATTCCTGCTTGCATTATGCTGTTACCAAGACATCCAGATGATATCTGTTTGTGTTATGATTAAGCAAGTATTGTGATTCTTGTCCTTCACTGCAAATTTATGTGTCTTTGAAGTGTTCAAATGTCGCCCTCGACTTATTGATCTCTGTAATAATGTACTGTGTATTTGTACAAGCAAGGTCAAGGAGTAGCCATTTTCTAACTTTGAGTTCTCTTGATTTCAGAAGATACGTGCAATTTGCCTCAGCGCCATGAGGTCCGGCCGCGGCCAAGCTCTGTTCACTGCTGAATGCTCCCACAAGTTCCATTTCAACTGCATCTCCACAAATGTGCAGCACGGCAACAAAATCTGCCCAATCTGCCGTGCTGTATGGAAGGAGCTGCCTTTTCAGGGGCCTCAGCTGGCTGCATCTGCTGCCCATGGGTCAGGGAGACTAAACCCATCGATTTGGCCCCATATGAGCATGCTGTCGGTGAATCCGCTGGAGGATGAGCTCCCAGTGTTTGTCATCCCGGAGCCAGCAGTTTTCAGTGACGATGAGCAGATATATCTTCAGCCTGAAACAGCAGCTGGTGGTGGGGATTATGAGATTCCTCCTTTGCTTGAGATCACGACATACACTGCATTCCCAGCAGTTCAGGAGTCCGTGGCACAGGAGCAGTTTGCCATCTTGATCCATCTCAAGGCTCCGCATGTGCCGGCGTGGGTGCGCACCCGAGCACCCCTGGATCTGGTGACTGTGCTCGACGTTAGCGGGAGCATGTCTGGCCCCAAGCTTGCGCTCCTGAAGCGCGCCATGAGGTTCGTGATCGAAAACCTTAACCCCAGCGACCGGCTCTCCGTCGTCGCCTTCTCCTCGTATGCCTGCAGGCTGTTCCCGCTCCGGAGGATGACCGCCTTCGGACAGCAGCAGTCGCTGCAGGCTGTCGACTCCCTCGTCGCCGATGGCGGCACCAACATCGCCGAGGGGCTGCGGAAAGCTGCCAGGGTGGTGGAGGACAGGCAAGCCAGGAACCCGGTGTGCAGCATCATCCTCCTCTCTGACGGCGTGGACTCCCGCAACCTCCCGCCGCGGGACGGCTCGGCGCCGGACTACGCCCCGCTCGTCCCGCGCTCCATCCTTCCCGGGAGCGAGCACCACGTCCCGATCCATGCCTTTGGCTTCGGCATGGACCACGACTCCAGGGCGATGCACGCCGTCGCCCAGATGTCCAGCGGCACCTTCTCATTTATCGACATGGTGGGGTCGATCCAGGACGCCTTCGCGCAGTGCATCGGCGGCCTCCTCAGCGTGGTGGCGCAGGAGACGCGGCTCGGCGTCGAGTGCGCCGACCAAGGCGTGCTGCTCACGTCCATCATGTCTGGCAGCTACGCCAGCGGAGTGGACGGCGACGGCCGCGGCGGCTTCGTCCACGTCGGCCGCCTCTACGCCGACGAGGAGAGGGACTTCCTCGTCACCGTGCGCGTGCCGCCGTCACGCGTGTCCACTGCGCTCATCCGGCCGAGTTGCACCTACCGCGACGCGGTCACCGCGGAGATGGTGCGTGTGGGAGGCGACCCGGTGATGCTGCTCCGCCCGGAGTTGCCGGTGAGCTCGGGGATGTCCCTGCAGGTGGAGCGCGAGTGGCACCGCGTCCACGCCACGGAGGACATGGCCGCGGCGCAGGCCGCCGCGGAGGACGGCGACTACACCCGCGCGGCTTCGATCCTGGGGGCCCGCCGCCTGCTGCTGGAGTCGTGCGCGTCGCTGTCCTGGGACCAGCAAACGCAGGCGCTGGTGGCCGAGCTGCGGGAGATGCAGGAGCGCGTGCTGAACCCGCAGCTGTACGAGGGGTCTGGCCGCGCCTACATCCTGTCCGGGCTGAGCTCCCACTCGTGGCAGCGTGCCACTGCGCGCGGCGACTCGACGGAGCTCACGGGCCTCGTCCACAGGTACCAGACGCCGTCCATGGTGGACATGCTGAACCGGTCTCAGGCGCTCCAGCCGGAGGTACCAGAGGCGCTGAGCCGGTCCTCGTCCATCTCGTCGTCGCGCAGCCCGGCCCCAACCCCCGCCCCCGCCTCTGGCTCGCAGAGACCGCGACGCGGACTCCGGTCATTTAGGCTCCGGCCGTGAGTGCAGGCGAACTCTTAAAGTAGCAGTAGCTAGCTAGGAGGAAGAAGAAAAGCGTTACCTTTGATTCGTTTCTTCAATACTCCATTGTCGCAAAGGATTTGGTATTAATTTGAGTACTTGGCCGTGAATTAATCTTAAGCGACATGCTTTGTAATGGTGTTTTGTTTTAACTTTTTTTTTGTGCTGTTCGTCCATTGTTTTTGCATGGAGGGAGTTTGGCCTCCGCTGGTTGGCTTGGTTGGAGCGCAGAGCGTTGCACTCCTAATTGGTTGGCCCTGTTTGGCTTTTTTCGAAGCCGATAATGTTTCAAAATTCAAAGTGACGAGTCATGTCGTTACCGTACCGCATGTTCGATATTCCATAAGTCTTGAAACTTCAAAAAATAGCATAGTATGTAAACTAAGCATCTAGTTAAATTCTGATTGTATTATGTTTCTTGACAAACACACTGACCTTATGTTACCACAATATATTCTATTTGAGGCCCTCTTTCTCAGGAATTTTGTTGGGGCTTCTTCACCACCCTGTTTGTTTGAGTTACAGTTTTTGGCTTTGGCTTTGGCTTTCTAAAAGTTGACTCTTTAAAAGCGCCTGTGCGCAAGATGACGTATGAGCTAAAGAGAGGTGTAAAATTTCTAAAATAACCATGTCTATCTACATTGTCTGTAATTGTTGCCTATATATTTTATATCATGGGAGTAATGGTAATATTTGCAAAGCTTATTTAACAAAAACAAAAACTAAATTGTATGGATCATTTAGAACTTATGAAGTCACAAAATATAATTCGTACATCTCTTGATTACAAACATCATTACACTACTCTCTCATGGTCGTCAAAGCATCCGCACTATCATTAGAGTGCCTTCTTCTCCCTGCTCATGGTTCCCTGCACAAACAGCAGAAAAATACAAATACATTAGCCACTTCCATACACTCAAAAAGAACTACAACAAACATACAGATGACACATTTCTAATTCTAACCTTTGTGTTGGCCTCCCACCAATCTTGACTTGCCATGACTGCCCCCATAGCTGGGTTCCTCCCTAGACCAGTATTGGTCCAAAATGATTTTCCAAAAGTACTGATTTTGGGTATATTGTTTCCATGTTTGAGAAAAAAATTGCCCCAAATTTATATAACCTCTAGCATTTAGGGTACCTAGAGATCTATTTCCAGCTAGTATTTCCTCAACACAAATATTACAAAAAAAAACTAGATTGGATGCTACGTACACCTCCCTCAAAGGGTTCGACGTCCTCGTCGTCCCAACACATCCACAACCGGGCAAATGATGATCAGGAACGTTCTCTCTTAGTACACACAATCGTGCGTCCAGTACCAGCATATGTGACATGACGTGCACCCCGCGGGGTCTACACACGCAATGAGCCTCATGTCCGCGCTCCTAATCCACACACGCCCGTGGCCGTGAAGGTTGAATTTGATACCATTTGTAACGTCCTAAAGTTTAAACGGCTCAAATCCACTCTACATGCTGAGTGAACAACACCTCGCACAATTCCACCTATGCTTTCGTCCTCACTTCGCATAAAAGGGTTAACCTGGAGATTGTGGATGGACTCTAGCTAGAAGGGAAATGTTGGTCGTCTAACCCACCCTAAACAACAATGTGAGACTACTAAACTCTCCACAAAACTTCATTAACATGCACATGAGCCACTGTGGTCAAATTCTAAACTGAACTGGATGTCACAACATTAAAGACATAAAGACTACAACATTGGGCTATCAAACCTGGCCTTATATATTCAGACAATTTGCAGCACCATCTATTCTCTAACTATACATCTAGTTAAACCATTTGCAGAAACATTTAGACATAACTCGCTGCTAGTAACTTATCATTAAAACAGCCATCTTGCATATTTATTGCCTTGCAAAGTTGACAGATGAAGGCTCTTGCCACGCTCCAATGGTTTTGATAAATAAAGGAGAAGCAAAGAACAAAGTTGTCAGAGTAACCAATAAACCTACGAAACTGCTTGATACATCGAGGGCGAAGGACTATTAAAATTTTCAGACCGCAGAAATATATAAATTAGCAAAAGAATTAACTGCTGAAGCGAAATTGCAGCCAATTCCCATCAAATTAATTAACATGGTACAAATATTTATATTTGGGCATCAAGAGAAACCTTTCTAGTTCTAGTTTATGCATCTTTCGTACGGCCTCGATTGTCTCAGTTGCCTATTTCCTTCTGAGTGCTGACCACTTTGAGGCTGGCGCTCAGCTACCAGCGCCTTATTACCATGGCGTACTGGAGGCGCCTGTGATGCGTACTTGCGCCAAAGCCATCAGTTTGCCCGTTTCCTTTGGTGACGTAGGAAACTGATGCACTGTGCTTGCAGCCTACAATCTTGTTAACTGCTAAGGGCCCTTTCGGTCGGAAACACGTCTGGAACTGAACGGGCCCTAAGGGATTTCAGATCGAGCAGAAGGACATGGAGATGGATATGGCTCAGGGATTTAAAATCAGGGATTTGGAGATGTGAAGGAGACTCACCCCAGCCTTCACATAAGGCTGTAACCAAGGAGTTCGTACTGCAGCGCGTGCTCCTCACAGCACGGGCACCTGGAATGGTGGATGCTGGTGTGGAAATCCTTGATGGGATCTCTTATCGGAACGACTAGCGCCGTTCGATGTGAGGTCCGTGTCCGGACGCCGCTCCCCACGCTGCGCGCTGGCTTTGTCCCGCACGCTCACTCGCTCGGATTTCACGTCGTTCGAACGACTCGCCCCACATACGCCGCCTGTCCCATGCGGGCCCATGTCACATGTGCATTACTAGCATCGAGAAGAGAAGACACTGATGCGAGGCAACAGAAGGCTAGGAGGGAGATGCAACACCCGATCTACTTTTAAAAAAACATCTAAATAAAACATTTGCAATATACATTCAAAAACCGTTGAAACACTTGCAATATACGTCTGAAACACTTGTAAAAACAGTTGAAAATGCTTGAAAAAGCCATTGCAAAATATATATAACATCCAGATAAAAACACATGCAACATGTGTGTGAAACACGCGCAACATTTAGATAAACACATTTGAAACATACGTCTGGAAAAACAGCTGAAATATTGAGAACAAAAGCTTGCAACATACGTGTACAACCATTGCAACATATGCAACATCCTGATCTATTTTTGTAACATCCACATGAAACAATTGCAATATCCAGATGAAACATGTGAAACACTTGAAACATAGTCTTGCAACATGCGTTTCCAGTGCGCAATGTCACCTTGCTGCTTGGGCGAATCACGGAGCTCGATGCCGTCGTCGTGCACGGAGCTCGTCGGTGTGCCTTTGGGCGAGACCTGCTCGGCGGCCTGGGTGAGCACCTATGCGAGGCAGATGAGCACCCCTAGGCGAGCACCTACTCCGCGGCAATGGGCTAGCACACCCTGGCCGTGGCGGAGGACGGGCTCACAGTGTTCAGCTGCACTTATGGTAAGTCCTCTCACAAATTACTATTTAAGCTGGCTGTGGCTTATTTTAAGCGCAGCCGTCATCAACATCCTTGCACGCAGAGCCTCTTCAGTCTTCACCTACGTCCGACAACTGCCTCTCGTCGGGGCAGGGCGAAGAGTCCAGGCGGTTTCATTCATATATGCGGCCCAAGTAGTACGTAGCCCAATGAAAAAAGTCTATTTAACCCATAAACTATCAGTTAGTGTCTAACATACACCCCTAACTATAAAAACTGTATGTTTTACACTCTGACCTTTTCAAAACCGTTCAAATTACACCCTAGAGCGGTTTTGGACGGCGGTTTTGCTAAAGTAACTATGGTTTTGCTGCAGTAACGGCGGCTTTGACTTTTTCTTTTTCTATTTATTTTCGCTGAATTTTTGAAAAATCATAGTAAATCACAGAAAAATCATAAAATAGAAAATCTAATTTTGTTGGACTTCACATGAGTAGATCTACACAATGAATATATAATATAGTATGCTTTAGTACAATTTTTTTTTTTTCTGTAGCTTTAAATTAGTTAGAAAATCAAATTTTGTCTGTAATTAATTAGAATAATTCATAGCTACAGCTTTTATAGTCCAATTGTGGTTAAATTTTTATAGTGAACTAATTATTGTATGCTTGAACTGTAGTAAAAAATTCATACTGATTAGATCATGTATAATTTAGTTATAGATTTATTTATATTTAACAAGCATAAACCTAAACATAAACCTAAATAAATCTATAACTAAGTTATATATGATCCAATGGGTATGAAATTTTTACTATATTTCAAGCATATAATAATAACCCCATCATAAAAATTTCACCACAATTAGACCATAGAAGTTGTAGCTATGAATTATTTTAATTAATTAGAGACAAAATTTGATTTTCTAACTAATTTAAAACTACAAAAAAATTTGTACTAAATCATACTATATTATATGTTTATTGTGTAGATCTACTCATGTGGAGTCCAACAAAATTAGATTGTCTATTTTATAATTTTTTTATGATTTACTATGATTTTTCAAAGATTCAGCGGAAATAAATAGAAAAAGAAAAGTCAAAACCATCGTACTGTAGTAACACCATAGTTACTGTAGTAAAAACGCCGTCTAAAACCGCTTCAGGGTATAATTTGAACGGTTTTGAAAAGCTCAGGATGTAAAATAGACGATTTTATAGTTGAAGGTATAAGGTAAACACCGGCTGATAGTTTAGGGGTTAAGCAAACTTTTTTCCATAGCCCAATACAGCAAAGCCCACTCAATCTCCCTCGCGGGCTCACCTAACCCGGTGACCCGTGGCTGCTGCTCCTTCCCCAATCGGCCAATCCGAGGTTGCCGACCCAATCCGGCATTCCCTGTCGCTAGCGGCGGCCGGCGGCTCGACATCGCAGGAGAAGGGCCGTGGGCGGAAGGGTGCTGGGTGTCACACGGCAGGAGTCGCCGCGGCTGCTGTGGCCTGTGAGCCGCTGAGCACTGAGGGGCTGAGGTCGCGACGCACGACCGCAGCCAGCGAGCAGAGAGGAACGCACCGACGCAGCGGAGAGCAGGCAAAAGGTCCTGACGCTAGGCGGAGCGGCAGCACCGCATCACGCAGCCAGAGGCAAGGAAGCAGCGCGCAGCACGGTAGCAACTAGCAGGCAGCCATCGAAGGTAAGGAATTAAGGATCCATGATTATCATGAATCGTCTATGCTCCTTTCGTTCCAAATTACAGTTCAGTTTCTCCTAAATCAAACTTGTCTAACTCTAATCAACTTTATATAAAATGTGTCAACATTGGGAACATTTAATTAGTTTCATTAAATTCATTTACATGAAATAAAATTCTCTATGTAATATGCCGGGGTCACGGACGACTTGGAACTGAAATCGATTGGCCTGTAAGTATTGACTCATGGGGCTCATTATATGGATAGCTTGTATAAAAAGCTAGACTATCATAAAGTGTTGGCAGCTAAATGTATATTAGTGGGCGATGTGGCTCACAGACATAGATAGCTTGCATGAAGAGATAGCTATTATAACTGCATGCTAGTGAGTGCTGACATAGCTAGCCTGCACGAAAGAGAGAGCTACGCTATGGTTTGCTTTTAAAGTTAGGACAAAACTAAACTGGACTATAATTTGAAATTGAGAGAGTATTATTTTTGTAGCTGATGTTCGCATTGCAAGCGATTTTTGTACATCTTACTGGATTCAATTCAATTGTTAGTTTGAAGTGGTTGCTGTTATGGACTGTCATATGAGTTATTAAGCTCATTTGTCTTCTATGTCTGCACCAGTTTGATGTATGCCAAAATCATTGATCATTTGACAGGTTGTGTGTCCCAATTAACCTGTCTCTTGCTGCATTGAACTCTTTTGCGCTTGAAATGTCAGAACCGAAGCCCATTTCTCGGCTTGTTTCCCATGTCATCCTTGATTTGGATGGCACCCTCTTAAACACAGGTGACTGAAAATTGGCAACACTAATAGTTCATGGTTTTCTATGCTTAGAGTGTGGACTAAATTCACTTGTCTAAGCTAACTTTGATTCTCTTGGTTGTACTAATTGGCAGATTCCGTTGTAAGTAAGGTGGTAAAACCATTTCTTGTCAAAAATGGGAAAACGTGGGACAGCAAGAAAGCTCACAAGCTAGTTGGGAAGACACCTTATGAAGCTGCAGCTGTTGTTTTAGAAGACTATGGGCTCCCTTACTCTACAGAAGAGTTCCTCTCAATGATTACTCCAGTGTTCAGTGAACAGTAATGCCATTGGAACTTCTATGTGCTTGTATATTTTCTTATATTTGGGGGGAAAATCACACTGAATGATGACCTGTGCCAGTAAGTTCTCTTCTTGAGTTAAATATTCTTGATTGACTACACCTCATATATTCAGGTGGTGCAACATAAAAGCTCTTCCAGGAGCTACTCGGCTGATAAAACATTTAATGAGTAATGGGGTCCCTACTGCTTTGGCTTCAAACTCACCAAGATCTAACATAGAAGCCAAAATTTCATGCCATCAAGGTATCCCTGGAAAATATGGTTACAAGGAATCCTTTTTTTCTGTTTATGTGGTAGAGTTACTTACTAGTGAATTTGTTCCTACCTTGTATAGGATGGAAAGAGTGTTTCTCTGCAATTGTTGGTGGAGATGAAGTAGAGAAGGGGAAGCCATCCCCAGATATGTAAGACATCATGTTGCATGATGCCATCATCTCTGATACTCCAGATTTGCTTAACTTGTCTCAGTTCTTTTATTTCCGGTTGTCTGTTGTAATGGTATTCAAGATTTTTGGAAGCTGCTAAAAGAATGAACGCCACTCCTTCAAATTGCCTAGTAATCGAGGATTCCTTGTAAGTTTTTTCTTCAAAAACTTTATGCTATATGTGGTAATACTCTTCACAAAGACATTATGTTCCCTCCTCCCACCTCCTGAAAACATAGGAAGGCTAGTTAAAATCATGTTGTGGATATGCTTGTGGAAATTCATGAGATTTTAACTAGTAACAAGTAATGTTTTCCTTGCTGTATTTTAAGAAGAGAATATTGTTGTGCACCATATTTTGACATATCATTTTACATATGAAGCGTCATAATAATAAGATACTGTGGTACAATCCCGTTGTCTTGGTTTAGTAATACGCAGCATGCACCTGGAATTTCTACCTGAAGTAAATGTTTATTTTCTCTTCCATATACATGTATAATTCTTCTGGGTGATATGACATCAGATGTATAATCTGTATTATTTTTTTTTCTGATAACCATTCCTTTTACTGGTTCAAACTCTATGATATAGGATGAAGTACTTTAGTGAAGACATTACCTTTAACATTGTAAGTAATGGTTGTGCTAGGCCAGGTGTTACAGCTGGAAAGGCTGCAGGGATGCATGTCATAGCTGTACCTTCAATACCAAAAAAGACTGCTGAGTTCAGTTCTGCTGATGTGGTGATCAATTCCCTCCTTGATGTGAGGCCTGAGAAATGGGGTTTACCACCATTTAATGATTGTACGTTTGAATTCTTGAGCTTGTATATTAGTTTTATTCATTCAGAGGAGAATATATCTAGTCTTTTAGCTTATCTGTCAATAAATTTTCTGCACAGGGATGGAAGATACCTTACCAATAGAACCGTGGTTTATCAGTGGACCAGTGATCAAAGGATTTGGCCGTGGTTCTAAAGTACTAGGAATACCAACAGGTATGGTGGGCTAGAAACATAAAGGTTGAATAATACAACTGTTTTGAATCTCAATTTTTTTTTTCATTGAATGGATCATTTCAGATGTTTCCCCAACTAGCTGGTTTACTTTTGAATCAGTTCAGCATTTTGCCTCATTAAGAAAGTTGCTAAACAAAACTATATGATTCATGCTGGTTTGCAAGCTCCCATCTGAAATGGACATTATTTGGTCATACTTCTGGAATATATACATAGCAGCCCCTTTGTGTTATACTATTCACCAATACAATTTCTCGTGTACAAGGTTGGGTGATGTGCCATCATTGTTTGTTAGAATGGCAATATCCTAACCATTACTAGTCCTCATATCTTGGCCATTATTGGATCTAATAGCACATCATGATATCATATCTGCATGAGCCTGTATTGATTAAACTAGAAAGGACATTATAGCATTTTAGTTCTTTTTCTTACAGTACACCCATTTCTGTATAATAATTATAGTCATATAGCAATGGAGCAATTATTCTGCTCATTCTATTATTCGCTTTGTTCCAAATTGTAAGACGTTTTGGCTTTTCTAGATACATTGTTTTTATTATGTATCTAGACATAGTGTATATCAAAGTTATGTATCTAGAAAAGCCAAAACGTCTTGCAATTTGGAATGTAGGGAGTAGCTTTCAGTTCTGTTTCCTATGTGGCGAGAACACACGTGTAGTAATGTAGTTTGGTGGTGTGGCAGCCAGGTGTGCTGCTGGCCAACCAGGGCTAGAATCGTGGGTCTCACTAAAAGGGCCCCTCACCAGACCAGAGTTAGGCCAAGTTTTTTGTTTCCTGTATGGTTATTATTTTGATGTTTTTTCTTCAATAATTCTGCCCGTTTATGTTATGCTGTTTTTTTTTCTGGATCATATTGTGTAGTATACTACTATTCTATAGGAGTTCATATTTGTTTCTTTGATACTACTACACTTAATTTTTCAACTGGAACACTGATGGTTTTTATTTTGTACTGTAGCTAATTTACCTGCAGAGAACTTTTCTGATGTAGTGTCCGAGTATACATCTGGGGTATACTTTGGCTGGGCTGGACTTTCAACACGTGGTATATATAAGATGGTTATGAGTGTTGGCTGGAACCCATATTTTGACAATACTGAGAAGACAGTAGTGAGTATTCTTTACAGCCATTTCCATGCTCATTATATTAGTTTGTTTTAAAAGACTTCGATTGCAGGAACCTTGGTTGCTTCATAATTTTGATGAGGACTTCTATGGTGAGGAGCTGCGCCTTGCCATTGTTGGCTACATAAGACCTGAGGTAATTGACAGCAAAACAAATATTTTAGCAGCGACAACTGATCCATGATTTGGAATGCATACCTGACCTGTGACATCTCTTCGTAATTCTTAGGCCAACTTTCCTTCACTCAAGAGCTTGATAGAGAGGATCCAAGAGGATGGGAGAATAGCAGAGAAGGCACTAGACTTACCGATGTATGCCAAGTACAAAGACTCACCATATCTGAGAAATACTTTGCAGCTGGGAAGTACTACTGATGACAGCCAGGCTGAGCTGAATTCCAAGTGACAAGCCCCTGCAGTTGGGCACTAAATAAGTTGCCGGTTATTATTGTGTTCGTGATAGAGTGAAATACACGGGTATTGATGCAGAAACGATTGGACTCTTGTTGACTTTATAGGCTTATACGCAGTTCTTTCCACTTTTAGAACCAGTGTTTGTTGGTTGCACTATATGGTTGTTCCTCAAAGAGGGGTGTTGATACCCTTTCTAAAGAACATGGTGGGATGTTGAAAGTTGAATACAGGGAGTGAGGGAGATGGTCTGCACTTCATTCGTTGATTACTGAACTGATGCATTCGAGTTTGGAAAGATATCACTTTTACTAGTTTAAGAAACAGTAAAGAGATACTTGACAATTCCTTCTTGATGAAATGACGTGTGGCTCTACTGTGTAGTTCGAGGGGAAAAAACAATCATTCATAGCTCACAACTGAGGCATCTCAACAGCATATCACAAATTGTCTCCAAAATTACAAAGATGAACTCGAAGATAAATTCTAGCAATAAGGAGGGGTTTGGGTAATATTAGGGTCCAGAGATTTTGAGCTCCCTTGGGAAGATTGGCCTAACAACGGAGACAATTGGTGGGTGTGATGACAAGATGACAGAGGTCTGTTGACTAGGAGGTGAAGGATGACCTATGGGAAGAGTTGGGACGGGGAAACCCGTTCAAATGACTCAGTGTGATAGTGGGAAGCGGTGGCATCAAAATTTAAGGTTTTAAATAGCTCGCAATTTAAAACATGGGGCCGTTTCCCGTGCGGTTTCACGCGCCCACATGGGGTCCATTGCCGCCTTGAACATCACCATCATCGAGAAAGAGGGAAGAGAGGGTGACAGATGCCTAGCTAGCGCCGAAAGGAGGAGGAGGCACCGAGAAAGGCAGCAAAAAATGAGGAAGGAGAGGCAACACCCGATCTATTTTTGAAACATTCAGATGCAACAATTGTAACATACGTCTAAAGGTAGATGAAACACTTAAAACATGTATCTGAAACACTTACAAAAACACATAAAAAACATTTGAAAACCTTTGTAAAACATACACAACATCCAAATAAAATACTTGCAACATATGCGTGAAACATATGCAACATTTAAATAAACACTTGTAACATACGTATGGAAAAAAGCACACATGAAACATTGGAATAGCTTGCAACATACGTGTGCAACTATTGCAACATATGCAACATCTCGATCTACTTTTACATCATCCGCTTGAAACACTTGCAATATACCTTTGAAACACTTGCAACATACACTTGCAACATGCGCTTTCAGCATAATATTTTCTTGCTGTTTCAGAATGGAGGCTTGTCGACGTGTGGAGTTTAGTAGTGTAGAGTTCGCCGGTGGTGTGGAGCTCGCCACTCAAGTGAGAAGGTCGCGACAAGTTCGGTGGAGAAGGCCACGACGGGTCCACGCACTCTAGAAGGCCGCGGTAGATTACCAGCTCCATGCCATGCCACCCTCGCCTCCCTCCCGCACGGCGGCGCGAGTCTCCGTCGTCGTGCTTGTCTCCCATGCGCCGCTCGCACGTGGGCCTCCGGAACCACCATGTCCTCCCATACGCGTGGGCCTCGGAGCTGCCGTCGTCCGTCGCCTTGCTTGCGCGCCAGTAGCCGGCAGCCAGACGCAAGGAAGCGTAGTGGTCGTCGGAGATGCAGGCCGCAAGAGCGCAAAAGGGCCGCAAGCCAGCAGCCGGACGCCGGAAGTGCAATGGTTCGCTGACGTCCTGTGGCGCTAGGGAACAGAGATGCGGTGCCATGCGCGAGGTGGATGTCGTTGCCTCTACGACTGCATCACTGACCACATGCCGCCGCCACCGAATCTTCAATTCGCCACAGCAACTGCTTTGATGAGCTGGGCCAGCATCTCACTCACCTCCTTTTTTAGCAGAATCTCGGCCATCTCCTGGCTCGGTGAATGATAGATAAGGCTAGCTTGCTCGAATGGATAAGGCCACACCGGCCACCACTTCAGCCTATTTTTTTAGAGGCGCTAGTTGGGCTGGTGCGGACGGCCCATAATTGGAAGCGTCTGACGCAGATGGATGCCCTATATACCGAGAATTATCGTTAAAACATGGATGGAAACATATTGGCGTGATAGTGAGAAGCGGTGACATTAAAACATGGATGAAAACATATAAGGTAAAGTCTAAAATAATTGATTTATTTCTCGGACATGATCTTTTTCTAGGGGCTGTTTGGATTCCTTCGTTTTAAAGGAATTGAAATCTACATAATGGATTAGACTATTTGACTTAAAATTTGATATTTCATAACATTCCCAAGCTCACAAATAAGCCTATCTTAAATTCATAGGATGAAAAATATAAATGGATTCTAAAGATCACTGTGCTATAATTCTATTCTCCAACTTATAGCACACTCTTCAACTCACTTCTTACAGTAGAAATGCAATGTATAAGTATATCCTTGTATGTCTAACAATAAATATGCAAATATATTCTATATATAACTATATTAACTTAATTAATCTATATCTAAATTTGTAATTATTAGAGTGAATTTATAGAATTGTTATCATATAGAAAATAGAAAACAGTTCCCACAGCAAACAGGTCTGGTTTGTGGTGTTAAAGTTTAATAAATACTGTAGCACTTTCGTCTTATTTGATAAAAAATTTTCAATCTTGGACTATTTAGGCTTAATAGATTCGTCTTGTAAATTACTCCTGATCTGTGCCGACATATATGCAATTACTCTACATTTAGTACTCCATATATTTGTCGCAACATTGATGTGATGGGAGTTAAACTTTAACACGTACAAACCAAACAGGGCCTTAATCTTAACGGGCAAGAGCACGCTGAAACCTTTAGCCTGTTTAGTTGGTGAAAAAGCCCAAAAAAGTTTGCACAGTAACTGTCACATCGAATCTTTGGACGCATGCATGAAGCATTAAATGTAGGTAAAAAAAATAACTAATTGCACAATTTGTCTGTAAATGTCGAGACAAATCTTTTGAGCCTAGTTAGTCCATGATTGGATAAATTTTGTCAAATAACAACGCCCTTGTTTAGTTCCTCCAATTCTCCCCAAAATTTTACTATGCAAAAAGAAGATTCACCGTCACATCAAAATGTCGGCAAATATATAGAGTACTAAATGTTGATAAAATCAAAAACTAATTGCACAGTTTTGTTGTACTTTGCGAGACGAACATTTTAAGCCTAGTTAGTTAAAATTTGGATAATTTTTACCAAATATAAACAAAATGCTACAGGAATTCTGATACAGTGTTTTTCTTCCCAATTCTCTCACCTAAACGAGGCCAACTTTTTCACCAAGGTTCTTTGTGCAGGTACCGACTCGCTCAACCGGCTTCTCTCTCCTGAGCTGGCAACATCGCGCAGCTAGCACACGCATTCACGACCTGACCTCGCCGGCGGCGAGCGTGTGCCCATGGCTGACGGGGTCGAGATGGACGAGGAGGCTATGCGGGCCTTCTTCCCGCTCTCTTTCGGCAAGGCGCCCGCTCGGCCCGGTTCTGCGGCCTCCTCCGCCCACTCCTCCACCCTTCGCAAGCCTCAAAACCCTAGTAACCCCAAGCCCTCCGCCTCTACCGCCGCAGACAACGATGGAGCCGCTATGATTGCTCCCCCTCGGCCGCCGCCGGAGTCCGCGGGGGAGGACGACGACGAGGACGGCGGCGGTGTCATGATCGGGCCGCCTCGGCCACCGCCGCCCTCAGCTCGCGGCGAGGGGGACGACGACGATGGCGACGGCATGATTGGGCCGCCTAGGCCGCCGCCAGCGGACGATGAAGACGTCGATGATGATGATGATGAGGACGACGAAGAGGAGATGGAGGATGATGGCGAGGGTGGATTCAATCGGATCCCTCTCAGCAACGAAATTGTTCTGCGGGGGCACACTAAGGTACGAGCGACGAGCTCCAGCTCTCCTCCTTCATTTGGTTTTATTATACTCATGTGGCCTTCTATCTAGCTTGGCTTGATTGCTTTAGGCGCCATTTGGACGAATTGTTCTTTTTCTGAGACAATTTAGCTGAATTAGTTGGTTTTAGGAAAAAAAAGGACCAAAGTTCCCATGCTGTTAGCTGATTACGGTTTTATTTTTAGTGTTAGGATACACCCCAGAGAAGGTAGATGGATTACTGGTAGGATCGATTGTTAAAACCTGTTTGAAACATATAATGAAATTGCAAATGAATATCAGCATTTGTTTTATCCTGAATTAGATCTTAGAATTAGTGTGATTAATGGTAAAGCTGGTTTTTGAACATTCAATGCTTATGAAAAGTTCAGCAAGATGTCAATTGTGGTGTTCTAATTGAAATTGATAGCTCACAGGCTAGTCAATGGTATAGTTCGAGAAACAGATTTCATGAGATTGCTAACTTGCTAGTCATTCAAATCGTAATGCTACAGTTTCTAATACATGCATTTTACTGGTTAATAATAATACTATTTCTGCCAGGTTGTCTCTGCCCTTGCTGTTGACCATACAGGATCCAGAGTGCTCTCTGGTAGCTATGATTATACAGTGCGTATGTACGACTTCCAGGGTATGAATTCAAAGCTTCAGTCATTCAGACAATTGGAACCCTTTGAGGGCCATCAAGTTCGTAGCCTAAGTTGGAGTCCAACATCTGATCGATTCTTATGTGTTACTGGTTCAGCTCAGGCCAAGGTATTCTTCTCTTGTAACCTTTTATATTTTCCCAATACTTAGCCGGTAGAGCTGAAAACTTGTTATTGACAAGTATGCTTTAAATCAGATTTATGACAGGGATGGGCTTACACTAGGCGAGTTTGTTAAGGGTGATATGTATATTCGTGATCTGAAGAATACAAAAGGTCACATCTCTGGGCTTACATGTGGTGAGTGGAATCCAAAGTCAAAAGAGACCATTCTGACATCATCTGAAGATGGCTCCATACGTCTCTGGGATGTGTCTGACTTTAAAAGTCAGAAGCAGGTATTTTGATCTATTATTTCTATTTGCCAGACATTAACGAATTGTTTTTCTATAATAATATCAGGAGACCCTTGGAAGGCACTGTTATTGGTTCATTTTAGTACCTCGAAATTCTTCATTTGCTATTTCAAATAATCAAAATTTTCATCATTTGAACTGTGGCTGGCTGAATCTGTTAATTACTTTATGAATAGGTCATCAAACCTAAGCTGGTAAGACCAATGCGGATTCCTGTTACATCATGTGCATGGGACCATGAAGGAAAACGAATTGTGGGTGGCATAGGAGATGGTTCTATACAGGTATATATTTTATGTAGAATTCTTATGTTCCTTTATCACTTTATACTCAGTCAAATTGTTTCTTGTAATGCTCACTGACCTGCACACTGTATCCCTCATAGGTCTGGACCATAAAAGCTGGATGGGGTAGCAGACCAGATATCCATGTTGAGAAAACACACACAGAGGATATTACTGGGGTTAAGTTTTCAACAGATGGACAGATTCTTCTGTCAAGAAGTATGGATAGTACTCTTAAGGTAATTTACCTGAGCTTTGAGGATTACAAATTTCAAAACTTTAGATTAACTTTTCAACTTGATTATGTCCTTATGGATGTGAGGGGAGGTCACATATTTATGGCTATTATTGAACTTGCAATTTTGTGGATTGACTGGTCGTGTTAGATATTTTTGGGCTGTTCTGTTGTACTGTAGCTATGCAAATATGTGATTTATAGTAGTGTAGCATTGATGTGTTCTTCCTTGTTTAGAACCCTGCTATACTCTAGACTGTACAAATCGACTGTATGCTAGTCCAAACTTCAAAGTAAGATATTAGATTCACGCTAGATCTATGCAATAAGCCAATAACACTGGTTGTGCTCGTCCCTTTGTTGTCAGTGTCAGGTTGTATGCATTTCCCTTTTTTCTTATTATTCCATGGTATCTAATTGGGATGTTGCATTGGTGAATGCAGATATGGGATTTGAGAAGAATGAAAACTCCTTTGAAAGTATTTGAAGATCTGCCAAATCACTATGCTGAGACAAATGCAGCCTTTAGCCCAGATGAGCAGCTTATTTTTACAGGAACTTCTATTGAAAAAGATGGTGACAATGGGGGGTTACTTTGTTTCTTTGATAGAAAGAAACTTGAGCTTGTATCAAGGGTGGGAATTTCACCACAGTACAGTGTGATAAGGTGCCTCTGGCATCCAAGAATCAACCAGGTTTTTTTTTTCCTCATACTAATGAATTTCAAGGAATGAGCACTGCCATTTTAAAGGATATTATTGAACTTCTTTGTTTTACCTTTAGGTGTTTGCAACAGTTGGAGACAAGAAAGAAGGCGGGACTCATATCCTGTATGATCCTTCTATTAGTCAAAGGGGAGCTCTTGTATGTGTTGGACGAGCACCAAGGAAAAAGTCTGTTGATGATTTTGAGGTGCAACCTGTCATACACAATCCACATGCATTGCCACTTTTCAGAGATCAACCAAGTCGTAAACGTCAAAGAGAGAAGATACTGAAAGACCCGCTCAAATCACACAAGCCAGAAGCACCTGTTAATGGTCCAGGTTATGGTGGAAGAGTGGGTACTACAAAAGGCAGTTTGCTGACACAGTACCTCTTGAAGGTAATGCACATACTTAATATCTCCATGTGTTTTGTATTTATATATGTTGTAATTGGGGTTGTTTTAGGTTTTCTGCATGTCCCACTGATACCATTTGGGGTCAACTGATTACTTACCCCATATATTTGCCCCCTTTCTGCATGTTACAGGAAGGTGGTTTAATTAAGGAGACCTGGATGAATGAAGATCCAAGAGAAGCAATTTTGAAGTATGCTGATGCTGCAGAGAAAGACCCAAAGTTTATTGCGCCAGCTTATTCTCAAACCCAGCCGAAACCTGTTTTTGCAGAGTCTGATTCAGACAATGAAGAGAAATAACCATGTGCCTGGTTACCTAAGCTAGCATGCACCTGCATTCTATTTTCTGACAGCTGTTTCTTGCTGAGCTTATTGCACAAGCCCTGTAACCTGCTTTTTAACAGTGGAGAAACAAAAGAGCATATTTAAGGGTCTTGAAGACAATAGGTACCACAAGTCTTTTCAGTAACGTCTAATTTTTTGGAATGGATGGTAGGAGCTCTGCCCCTTCATTACAGATGGATAGGATTAGTAATTGCAACACTTCAGCACTAGAGCCTCTATGATTTGTTTGATGTTGTACCCACTGCATGTACTTAAGTGTAAAAGAGTGGCAAATTTATATTAATATGCCTTAAACATAACTTTAGTGCACTGAATGTAGTCTGCCTTTGTTTGCTTGGGAGAATAAGGTTTTGTTGTTCTATAGTCTGTTTGATGTTCCTATTGGGCTAGTTGGAAGATATTCTGAGGATTTTGAAAGATACTATTTTTTTTCTTGTTGCTTGAACTGTACGGTTCAACCAAGTTCTGAAATAGTGGCTTACCAGCCTCGTTATTATTACAGTGGTCCAATAAGCCAGTGGATGATCTGGATAATACAATCCTGCCTTATGTGTCTGGATCAGAATATTATTGTTAAATCACATCTGTTTTCTTTAGTAAGCTCGTTTGCATGACGTTTAACATCTTTATAGGATCAGCAAGTCATAGGGTACAATATGTCTCAATATCTGAAGATCCAATAAAATATCTTAACGTTCTATAGATCCAATAAATAATTCATTCATTGTCTTATTTTTGTATTTAAAGAAATTATTGATGATATATATGAATTGATATATTAAGAATTTACTTCATATTTTTATTGTATTTGATTTGAAATAGTTTTATTGACATGTGTGCGCGTGTCGTACGCACCGAGCAACCGAGGCACGCAGACGTGCCGCCTCTGTCCTCTCCCAATTTTCACGAGAAAAAAGAGAAAAAACAGAAGAAGAAAACAATCCCACCGCTTTCCTTCAGAAGATCCCCCGCACCGCACCCACCGCACGTCTCCTCCCCTCGCACCACCGGCCACCGGAATAGGAATAATCCACCCAGATTCAGCTCGTGATTGCAAGTATGCGATGACGACGCCGTGCCCGGGCGCCGCGGCCGTGCGCGCCCAGTGGACGGCGCGCTCCCTGGCGGGGGCGTTTCTCGACCTCACGCTCGCCTGGGCCTGCCTCTGCCTCGCCGCGTTCGCCGCCGCCGCCGCGCGCCTCCTCGCGTTGCTCGGCCTGCCGCTCCCCTGCACCTGCGCGCGCCCGCACCTGCCCTGTCTCCTCGCCTTCCTGGCGTGCTACCCGTCCCGCGCCGTCGGGTCCCTCCACGCCGCCCTCCGCGCCCGCTTCCCCTTCGCCGGCCCCACCGACGACGAGAACCACCGTCGTCAGGAGGGGGCGGAGGAGCAGGCGGCTGTCGACGCGCGGAAGGAGGAAGCGGATCTTCGTCGCCGCGAGGAGGCGCGCGCCGAGCTTCAGCGGGAGCTCGAGAAAGAGCGCAGCGCCGCGGCGTCGGCGGCCGAGGAGGCCATGTCCATGATCCTGCGCCTGCAGAAGGAGAAGTCGGCGCTTGAGATCGAGGCACGGCAGCAGCGCCGCACCGCTGACGAGCGCTGCGCCTTCTACGAGGACGAGGTCGAGGAGCTCCGGGACATCGTGCTCGGGCGGGAGCGCGAGGCGCGCGCGCTGCGCAAGGAGGTGGACGCCTACCGACGCCTGCCTGGGCTTGGCGCTGCCGAGGATGACGAGGAGGAGGATGACGAGCAGGAGATGGTCACGCCGCATAGTTTCCTCATGTCCGAAGGAGAGCCCAGCTCGTCCAAATCGGTCGATGCGAATCGGATGCAACATTTTCGGAATGATTCTTCTGGGTTCAGCTTCAACACGCCATCACTGCGTGAGCAACCAATGGTGCCGCCTCTTACTGAAGGTCGAATCAATGTGGGAAGCGATGATAGTGTTGCTGTTCACACGCTGGCCAAAGTTCCCGCGCCTCAATCAAGGCTGAAGCTAGATAGCTCTGAGGATGAGGACGAGGACGAGGATGATGGAGCAGAGACGGTGGAAATCCTCCCCCTGTCCGCCCGGAGCCAAGATTTGGATCAAGGTGGCGATTTCCATGTTGATGCTGCACCAGGTATGGAATCTACTTGTGCCAAGGATACTTGTACCAAGGAACAGGCAGCTCATGCATTTCGGGAAATCGAGTGTCCGGGTATAGACAAGATTGTCAATGACCAGACAGGAAGTAAGAATGATGCCAATGTCTATGATGTGCATGTGGTCGATGACATACGCTTTTCAACAGAAGTCAAGGGCCTGATTGGCCGAAGCTTCTCAGAGGCAACAATGCAAGCTGAGAGATTACAGACTCGAGCTGCTGCAGATGATCTCCTTGGGAAAAGTCTGAATGCCATTAAAGGTGCACAGGACAAGATAAGGCATGCAGCAAATGAAAGGAGGCAGTCATTACAGTTGCAACTCTTAGAGGACATAGCTAATCAGCTTCAGGGAATCAAGGATGCTGCCGAAACAGGGAGACAAGTGTACTGTGCTGCTCCTAAAATCTCCAAGAGGAGCTAGATTACGCCAGTAATGCATGGTCGGCGTCCTACATAACTTGTGTTGGGTTTGTAGACTAGGTCTGTTGATTTGTTGGTTCAACAAGTTTGCTCCTTATTTTTTTTAAATAAGTATTGGCTATTGTTTTGTACATGTATATAAACAACACGGGGATTCATCCCATTGTTTGTTATCCTGTGATTATGAGTCCAAATAAAAGTTCTTTATAAAACGAGTGTATGTGTAAAGGAAAACGAAATGGATGTTTGATCAGGAAGCTGACTGTACTGCCATTGTATGGACGGCAGTTTCTTAAACATGTCCAACCATAATCAAAGTATTTCCTCTAAGAAGTTTCTCCTTGGGCTGTGGACAAACGGGTCAGACCTGGGAATGACAGAGCAAAGGCAGATGTTGACCTGAATATAACATTTATTCATTTGCAATAGAACTCAAGTTTAGAATCTCAATGCCCCCATTGTCCAAGATAGCTCATAGACAGAATTCAATCATTGCATATCTTTGTCGACCATTCAAACCATCTTAACAGTAACTCATTCAGCAGCCTGGTGCCCAAAGACAGGAGAGGGTAATGTAGGTCAGTTATTCTCATTCCCCTCAACTATTCTGATGTTTTTATAAAGCAGGTCCCTGCACTTTGCAAAATTCTCTTCATTTAGTGAAAAGTGTATAGACATACCAACCGATTTCAACATTCAGAAAAAAAATGTTTGCTAAACACCTTGGCCCTAGGTTTAACTCTTGTGGTACACTCAGTTTGGTTGTACAGTTCACACAAAATTAATAACTGAAAAAAATAGTGATTGGCAGTATTAAGTTCTAATAGTACCATTTTATAAATCATAGTAAAGATGTACCTTTTTGAAAGTATTTTAAAGATTCCTCTTGAAAGTATTTTAAAATTTTAAAGATTCCTCTTGAAAGTATCTTGAATTTTCTAGAGTTATATGCAAATTGTATTTACTGCATCCGATCTCTTGAAAGTATTTTAAAGATTGCTCTTGAAAGTATTTTAAAGATTCCTCTTGGAATTTTCTAGAGTTATATGAAAATTTCCATTCACACGTAGTATTCTCTCAGTCTCTTTTTATAAGGCATGCATCCGTTCCAATATTCAAACCTTGTCATATTCGACCAACTATTGCTCTAACAGTATTTAAACACTATGATAAATAAACAATGGCATCATTGAATTGGCATTTGAAAGTACATTCAAATGATCATAATTTTGTTGCAATAGACATTATAAAGAGAAATCAGTGGTCGATGAGAAAATTTGGAGATTGTGCCAAATCAACACGCACTTATATTTTGAAACAAAGGAAGTATATTTTAACATGAAGAGCTGCTAGAACTTGAGGACTTATAGCAATTGATCATCCATCTCAAATCTTCACATTGGTTTGTAATGAGAGATGAATTAATCACACAGAGATATTGTAACACTTCAAGTGTTTAGTCCTTAATTGCATTGCATTTGCATTTGCATAAGCATAGGCATGCATCATTCATGTTTGTTATTTTATGTGATGCAACACATGTGATTGTTCTAGGGTTTGTTTAATTTATTTCATGAAGTATTTGATAGTTGGTGTAACAAAAAGGTAAGGTAGCCAATCATGACCTACAACACCTTAGTTATACTTAGGGTAACATTTGGAACAAGGTTCATGTTGACCAAAATTACAAATTTGCCCTCCAAGAGAAGTTTGACCACCATTTGACCCTAGAAGGCTCTAGTTTGACCAATTAAAAAGTATAATTTAGAGACCTTGCATGGAAGAGCACCCTTAAGCAAAGTTGTAAAGAAATTCATGGGGAACAAAAGTCTCAATATGACCATCTCATGAAATTGACCCTAACATGCTCAAAAGTGGCCCACAAGTCAGTTATAGAGGTAGCTCCAAGACTTAGAATTTTTCTAAGTCTGGAATCTGACCTTACAGTTTTACTGATGCCTACTTTAGGAGCTTTTAGTTTGCAAACCAGGCCAAACCAGCTTTCACTCATATTGACAAACTTGTAGATCACATGTAACCCTACAACTTTGTCAACATCACCCAAGCCTGGTTCTCAATGGTTCAAGAGATATCGTGTCATGAACTTAGGCTGTCAGTCGGCATCGTTAACTGAACCCCGGTTTCAGTTTCATCAAGCACTACTTTGAGGCCATGTAGTTTGAAATATAGGCTGAACCAGCCCAAACACCAATTGACAAAGTTGTTGACCTAACGTAGCTCTACAAACTTGATGTTGCCACCTTGGACTGAAACAGGCTGGTTTAGAAGTTAATCACGTTCGAAATCACTCTGTCAGTCACTACCGATGGCGTCAATGAACTGCGATTCAGTTTCGTCAGTGGCCGACCGGCCATAGGGCAACGCCGACGCGTGGAGGCGCGGTGGCGCCCGTACGCCGGCCCTGGCCCCACCAGTCAGGCCGCGACGCCTTCAAGACGCCGCGACGCGCGAGCCGGCCTCCATTCCTCCGCCCCCTCTCTTCCAGTTGCAAAAACACCGAAACCGAGCCGCCATTGCTGTTCTTCTCCGGCGAGCTCAAGCGCGAGCTACACCGCATCACCGGCCGCCAGACCTCGCCACTCCCTCCGCCTCACCACCCTCCATCCCCTTGACCCACCGAAGCCCACGATTTGACTCAAGGTGAGCCGCATTGCTTTCTTCCCCGTCTCCGAGAGGTCGCCGGAGCCCGCCATGGGACCTCACCGTGGTCGGGGTGCTTCGGGTCTCTCTCCATCCTCCCTTCCTATCAAAATGGATCCGCCTAGCTTCGGTGAAGCTCGTACCGAGCCTAGACCGCACCGTACATCCTCACCGGCGACGATGCGCCGCCACCGGACATCATCGGCCGCCGCTCGCGGTGACAAGCCCCTTCCACCCCATCCCCATCCATTCCACGAGCACCAATCGACGCACCGGGTGACGGAGAACACGAGGCGGTGTTCGATTGGCCGAGCGAGCTCTTCTCCGGCGAGCTCGAGCTCGTCGGAGCTCGCGGGTCTCCGCCTCCCCTGCCTCCGGTCACTGACCGCGGGGGCCCGCCCGTCAGTGTCGCGCGCGGGCGGGGGCGCTGAGCGGGCCGCGCGCGCGCGAGTGTGTGGGCCGAGTTTTCCGGGCCGGCCCAGTTCATCCGAAATGAAATTCATTTTTATTATTTTGTCACTGATTTTTGTACAAGTTGGAAAAATATAGATCTAGGGTTTTAATGATCCAAAAATCATGAGATAAATTTTGTTAGGGTCTACATGATGTGTAGTATTTTAGAAAAATATGGATCTGGCATGAGATGTTTAAATTCTGTAAGAATTTAATAGATCCTTTAAATGTGTTTTGGAATGCATGCAAATTTGTTAAATTTATAACTTGAGCTGTATTGTTCCATAAATCATGAAATTTGGTGGGTAGGTTACTCTATGCTAGCCCTAGCGCTGGTAAAAATTTGGGCATCAGTGCTTAAGTACTTTTCAAGTTATAATGCTATCTTGTTATTCTAGGAAATACTTAAATGAATTTTTGTAATTTTTCTACATGTGCAATGTTCATATAAATTTTTGGAGAATGCCTTGGTACCCTAGAGTGTCTAAGAAAATTTAGAAATCTGTTGTTTGACACATTTTACTATGCTTTGTTATTTATACAAAAATCAGCCTTTTGGGCTTGTAAATTTTGTTCAGAGAGTTCCTGTGAATAAATTGAGTTCAAATTTTTACAGTAGCCTCTTTTTGGGTCAGAGAGTCTCCTGTAATTTTTGTAGAATTTTAGGAGCAGTTTACCTATATGTTTGAAATTCCACTTAATTACTTAAGTAAATTAAGAAATGAGTTTAAATAAAAATTCTAGGTGGGCACACCTTACTTTCTGGTGTTTTTGTGACCTTTGTGAACTTGAAGTAGTATTAGTTTGGTCTTAGAAAATGTTTGCCACATCAATAAATATTTAACCTTTACAATTTTAGGTTTTCTGGACAGCTGATAGTATTTCTAGGTTTGACCTTGGATAAAGGTGGTTGCTGGAAAACTTGTAAATACCAAAGTTATAGTAAAAATTGTAAATGAGCTTGTGTCAAAAATTGGGAGCATTTGGCTTAGTAGTTTGGGAGTTATTGCTATTTAAAGTGACAGTCCAGAAGTGACTGCTCTCTGTTTAGAGAAAGCAGATTCTGGAACTTTGGAATTTCGACTAGGTAAACTTTGGAATTAAGTGCTGTGGTCTGAAAACATTTTGTAGTGCATTTCATAAGCTTTCCAGATTGTCTTAGATCATATCTTTTGGAGTTGGGATTCTCCAGTTATGTTAGAATCCTTGAGCTGCTGTCCAGAATGTTTTACTGTGGTAACCTAAGTAATATTACGCTTGTATTGTTAGGTGTTAGGGCCTTAACCGAAGAGGAACAACTATATCTTAGGTTGGGTAGATTAGGTAAGTACTTCTCCACCGGAGAAGAGATTTGCACGTACTAATAAAATAACTTGAATAGAGTATTTTATTTCTGAAATGCATTTCATTCCGAGCATGTTGCACCCATTTATGCATCCATGGTATTTATTGTGCATTCATGCAATAGGTGTACCGGAGGGGGTAACTCTCCTCGAGTTCGAGCCTGTGATTTCGGAGGAAGTCCAGGACCAGGAGCAGCAGGAGCCCGAGGATCCAGCAGGCGAAGGAGTGCCCGCAGACGACCTTCCTGAGTGTCCTGACCACCGGCCTTCGACCTTTCTGAAAGGCAAGCCCCGGTGCATGCTGAACCTACTGTTTTATAAATTAATCTTGAGTACTTTTAATTGTTTAATGCATTAAGTTGTAGGAGTTATATGAAAACACTTGTTGCATTATACCTGTCCTTGTCCAGATATCGTACTTAATCCTATTTTAGGTTTAGGCACGTGTCAATGCTTAGCCCTGCTTAGTACGGTAGAAGTCGGGTGATTTCCGGTCATCCGCGAGATGTAGGAAGGAGTCACGAGTGGCTGTATGGCTATCGTGGATGGAACCATGCTTAAAAATGAAATTGAGACCGGGCGGGAGTTCGATAGTACAGCCGCAAGACACTTCACGTCTTGGGTGTGGAGCTATGCCCGTCTGAGTCGTTTAAGGACCGATTCGCTGTACGTCCTTGAGTCATGTTGAACGCAGTCTAACACTTAGTTGGCCGGATAAGTCGTTCCGACCGCGAAGCCGAGTAATGTGGTTCAGGCCGGGAATCGAATGGTAGGTTGCTTCTTGGAGGAGAGAAAGGATGTGCTTGGGGACATTGGCGTGAGACCAAGGGGGGTTAGAGTCCCTATCACCTGGCAGAGTGTCGCCCTTGGGGTCGCGACATCATTCGGACCCGCGATTCCTGAATCATATGAAAAGGTGGCTTGTGCGACCCTGGCAGGGGCCTGCGCGGTGAGTGTTAGAAATACCCCTCCAGCTGGATAGGAATTCGATTCGAATCGCCGTCGCTCCCGGTTAGTGAGCACTTGACTAGAGCAGCGGCAACGTAGACCTCATTAAATAAACTGATGGTTAAGGGAATGATACAATGTTGCCATAATGATATACCTGCTATGGATATAATAATCATGTTGTTTGATTATAATCAAGTGCATGTTTAGTACAGGTGCTAAGATAGATGACAGGTAAATGCTAAAAATAACTGCTAGTACAGGTTATAAGAATTTCAATTACTTATGCCTTTATGCAAAATGTTATGTCAACTAGCCCCTTGTGTAAGCCTTGCATAATCCTTGGTGTCATCTTATTTCTGGTTTTCGACGGGTAAGTCTAGCTGAGTACATTCCAGTACTCAGGGTTTATTCCCTCTTGTTGCAGATGACATGCTTTATCAGGGATTCTGCAAGACGTGTCTCCACCCTGCAGGTGATGATGACTAGATCACAAGGGCGTGATCGTCTTTATGTACTTTCCTCATGCTTTTGCGGGATGTCGATCATCCAGACTGGCAGTATTTAATTAACTAGTGTGTGTGTTATGCTTCCGCTACTTTCAAACTTGGTTTGTAATATTTGCTACTCCGTGGTGTAAACTTATTTTGGAACTACTTGTGAAATGTAACGTACGATGTGTATGTTGAATGGTGCGATCCTGGTTGTAAGCAGTTTGGTTTGAGATCCTTCGTGATTTCGATTGACTACCGGGATTATGTGGGCTCAAGTTTGAAAATTTGAGCGCTTCGGTGCTTGTTTTCGTACTTGTGCTCTTATAATTTGGTCGGTTCTGTTACAGCTGGTATCGGAGCATAATTCAACATTAAACACATCATATGAGTATTTAAAAACAAAAGTATTTGATTATGAAAAAGGGTTAAAACACTAAAAATTATTTTTAGGTACGCCAGTGATCACATCCCTTAGCCCAAATAAGGACTCTTAGGTGGCTTATTATAAAGACTAACTTGGGGGCCTTGTTTGTTTTTGTTTCGTCGTCCATACGGCGTGATATTGTATGGATGCCATCCACTTGGGTGGTAATGTATGGATCAATTGCCTCGACGCTCTGGTAAGTGTGAGTTGTGAGAGCATGATCGTTCAACCAACGATCTAGGGGAGAGTAGTTTTGGTGACTTGCATACTTACATGTTTAAACCATGTAATTACGTAAGCACTTAATTGTGGGAACCTCTATATCGGGTAGCTTTGATACTGAAGTATATACATCTGGGGATGTGTATATGGAAAGTATTTAAATTACTGCTTTCTTGTGTGCTTATATTGGGAAACTGTTGGGCTGAAATAAGATTTTTCTGCAGGTACACTAACAGCGTAACGAGTAGACCGATAGTTTCGCTTATATGAGAGAACGTATGTATGCCACCGCCTAGCGTTAGAACTTTAGGTTTCTACTAAGGTGAGAGGGCGTACGGAACGTGCATGCATCATGTTTAATTATATCATACATATCATTTACTCCCTCCTTAAAAACTTCTGTACTCCCGACTAAATTAAATTTTATACCCCCTAAATGATCCTCACTTTAAGTCCTATTTTGTTGCTTCAGATGGCACGTACCAAGAGGACCGCTCGCAAGTCCACTGGGGCAGGGCACCTCGTCACCAGCTCGCTCCACGTGAGCCCCGCCCTGAGCCTACTGAGGTGGAAAGGCTGAGGGCAGAGTTGGCTGAAGTGACTGCTGCCAGGAATGCAGCGCGTCAGCAACTGGAGCAAGTGATTCGTGATCGTGACCAGGAAACCCTTGCAGTCCAGAGATTGACAGTAGCAAACCGCAACTGTCAACGCATGCTGGTCCGTGTCATGAACCAGAGGGATGAAGCCTGGCACGAGGAGAACGTTCTGAGAGCTCGTCAGTTTGAGCTCGAGCAATAGTTGGAGAATGCTGAAGAGTACAATGACAACCTTCATGAAGAAGTGCATCGCCTGAACAACCAGCTTAATCCTCTGCTACCCAGAAACCACAATGTAGATGAGGACATGGGTTCAGGGATCTTCATGGCTGAAGATGATGATGAAGTGGAGGTCAATGGACCTCAAGATGCCGCACCAGAAGAAGTACTAGAAGAAGAACCCGAAGAGGAAGAAGAAGATGAGGAGTTAGAGCCTGTTAGCGACGAGGATGGCGGGGAGATCCTTGACACCGACTCTGAGGGCGATGCTTAGTGTAGTCATCGCGTAGCTACAATGTTAGGATTGTCTTTTGTGCCCTCCCTGTGTTGGAGTGAGGCTTTGTAATAACTTGACTTTTGGGATGTAAGGTCGAACCCTATGTTTCCTGGATGTTTAGTTGGAGCCTGTTAATTTCGATCGCAATTGGATGTCTTGTTGTGTGGCGTTCGATGATGGGGTCACGATTAGCACCCTTCGGTGCCGCGACGAAACCGAGGGCCTCCTATGGCGCGCGACATAAGGTTGTGCTGCTTGGCACACGCTGGTATCGAGGTGGCTAGTCATGATCTACCATGGAGCTCTACCGTTGAGAAGTCTCTTTGTGATCAGTTTGAAGTAGCCTTTCTCAGTCAACTAAACACGTTGAAATTGAATCCAAGTCTCGGGCAAAAGATCAAAAATCACATAGATTTTAACGTAAATGGTTCAGTAACTGCTGTGCTCCTTGTGTGTGAGCCTTTATCAAAGTACATCTTGTTGGATTCTCTCGCATGATTGCACCATTTGATCCGCTTGAATGTATGGTGCGGTTGTGATGAAGTATTGTGTCATGAGCATTTTGAGAAGTCTATTTCATGAAGTCAGTTTGACATATTTACAATAATTCATCTACAAACTTCCCACATCGTCAGTGCTCATTGACTATGCATTTTGCAGATGTCGTACAATCTTCGTCGGGGTCGTGGCAATGAGGATGAGGAACAGCCACCCCCTCCACCACCACCTACCCCGGCTGAGTTGATGCAGACCGTGGTCGAAGGGCAGCGCATGCTGGCAGATGCTATGCGCCAGCTTGCCAACCGGGAGGCTCGTCCTGGCCGCCAGGGCCCAGAACCCAATCAATACAGTGATTTCAAGGACTTTCTTGATACTAAGCCCCCGCTCTTTAAGGAGGCAGAGGAACCACTACAAGCTGATGAGTGGTTGAATACTATTGAACAAAAGTTTCGTCTGCTTCGCCTGACTGAGGAGCTAAAGACTGAATATGCTTCTCATCAATTGCATGGTCCAGCAGGTATTTGGTGGAGCCACTATCGTTCCACACTGCCTGCAAATGTTCCAATTGCTTGGGACCAGTTTAAGGCCGCATTCCGTGGAAACTATATTCCTCCAGGTCTTATGGCTATCAAGCACACAGAATTCATGAGGCTGTCACAGGGAAATAAAAGTTTGACGGAATATCTACAATCTTTCAACAACCTGGCAAGGTATGCCACAGAGTTTGTAGATACCGATTCCAAGAAAATTGCTAGCTTTAAAAGAGGTCTCGGCCCAAAGTTGATGAAGACTATGGGCACTAGCAAGTGCACTACTTTCAATGAATTTATCAGTGATGCTCTGACTCAAGAGAACAACAATGCTATCTATTCTGCCTCTAAGAGCCGCAAAAGGGCCATAGAGGCGAGTGCTTCACAGTCTCGAGCTCCAGCTGCCCCGAGGGCTCCTCCTCGCCCTCCTGCCACGAATGCTAAGTTCCGTCCTCCACAAAAGAAGGCACCAGTGAAGACTGGGTTTCGTAAGGCATATACAGTGGCCCTGCCAAAGAGTAATTCGGGCCAAGGCAGCTCCAGTGTCCCTCCTAGCAACATGCCTTGCTGGAACTGCAACAAGCCAGGCCATTGGTCTAGAAACTGTCCTTACCCCAAGAAGAATGTCAATCAAGGTGGCCGTCAGGGGCACGCTCATTATAACAGTATTGAGGAAATCCCATCTGGTGAGGTTGTCACTGCTGGTAAGTTCCTAGTTGACCAACATCCTGTAGTGGTACTTTTTGATTCGGGTGCTTCGCATTCCTTTATCAGTCCTAAGTTTGCATCAGAGTTTGCACACAAATTGCATACTGTTGAAGGTGGGGGTTATTGTATTAGCGCAGCCAGTGGGAATATTTCCACAAATAAAGTAGTGGGGAATCTTGAGCTTGAGATAGAAGGGCGAAAGTACTCGCTTGCCTTAGTGGTTTTGCCGGGCTTAGGCATAGATGTTATCTTGGGCATGAATTGGATGAGTCAGAATGGGGTACTCATTGATACATCCACTCGGGTAGTTATGCTCAGAGATCCTACAGATAAAAAGGGTTTTCTGGTACAACTTCCTAGAAAAGTTGATTTGTCTGGGGAAGTACATGCTGTGCAAGCCCAGGCGTTGGCTGAAATTCCCATAGTAAATGAGTTTCCGGACGTTTTTCCCGATGATTTGCTGGGGCTCCCTCCGGATCGGGATGTGGAGTTTAAAATTGAGTTGTTGCCTGGCACGGCTCCCATCTCTAGGAGACCCTATAGGATGCCTCCAAATGAACTCGCTAAACTTAAGGTGCAATTGAATGAACTTTTGAAGAAGGGGTTGATTCGTCCTAGTTCGTCTCCGTGGGGATGTCCTGCTATCTTTGTAAAGAAGAAGGATCAGTCGTTGCGGATGTGCGTAGATTATAGACCTCTCAATGCAGTCACTGTCAAAAATAAGTACCCTCTACCACGTATCGACATCTTGTTCGATCAGTTGTCTAAAGCTAAAGTTTTCTCCAAGATCGATCTAAGATCTGGCTACCATCAAATTAAAATCCGCCCGGAAGATGTTCCAAAGACAGCCTTTTCTACCAGATACGGTCTTTATGAGTATCTTGTTATGTCCTTCGGCTTGACAAATGCCCCCGCACACTTCATGTACTTGATGAATTCGGTGTTTATGCCCGAATTGGACAAGTTTGTGGTGGTATTTATTGATGACATCCTGGTATATTCTGTGAATGAGGAGGATCACGCTGAACATCTGCGTATAGTCCTCACAAGACTGCGTGAACATCAACTTTATGCAAAGTTCAGTAAGTGCGAATTCTGGCTTCGTGAAGTACCTTTCCTTGGGCATGTGTTGTCCGATGGAGGAATTATGGTGGACCCCGCCAAGGTACAGGAAGTACTGAACTGGAAGGCTCCTATCTCGGTTCACGAGGTCCGAAGTTTTCTTGGTTTGGCTGGCTATTATCGTCGCTTCATCCCGGATTTCTCCAAAATAGCCAAGCCAATGACTCGGTTGCTGCAGAAAGACACCAGGTTTGTCTGGACTCCTGAGTGTGATGCGGCTTTTCACAAACTGCGAACTCTCCTAACCTCAGCTCCGGTTTTGGCACAACCGGATATCGAGAAACCATTTGATGTTTATTGTGATGCCTCAGGCATAGGTTTGGGAGGTGTTCTGATGCAGGAAGGCCGAGTGATTGCATATACCTGTCGACAACTTCGGAAGCATGAGGCGAATTATCCAACGCATGACTTAGAACTCGCCGTAGTTGTTCATGCTTTGAAAGCCTGGCGACACTATCTATTGGGCAATGTTTGCAATATCTACACAGACCACAAAAGCCTCAAATACATCTTCACCCAACCCGAGTTAAATATGCGTCAACGAAGATGGCTCGAGTTGATTAAGGATTATAACCTTCAAGTGCACTATCATCCTGGCAAGGCAAATGTGGTTGCGGATGCTTTAAGCCGTAAGTCTCATTGCCATTCCTTAGTTGAAACTGATTTTCATCGATCTCGCCTTCTACATCCAGCAGTCTTGTACAACATCACTATCAGTTGTACTCTCAAAAGCAGAATTATTGAGCTCCAAAAGACTGACACTGGTATATTCCACATCAAGCGTAAGATGAAAGAGCAAGAAACTACACAGTTCAGGGTAGATGAAGAGGGTGTACTATGGTTCAAGGATAGGTTAGTTATGCCTAAGGACCGGGAGCTTCGAAATGATATTATGTCTGAAGCACACTCCTCTAAGTTGTCCATCCATCCTGGCAGCAATAAGATGTATTATGATTTGAAGCCATACTATTGGTGGACCAAGATGCGGAAAGAGATAGCTGCATATGTGGCTAGGTGTGACACCTGCTGTAGAGTTAAGGCTGTGCATATGAAAGCTGGGTTGCTTCAACCACTGTCTATCCCAGGTTGGAAATGGGAAGAGATAAGTATGGATTTCATTGTCGGTCTTCCTCCTACTGTCAAAAATCATAACTCCATCTGGGTAATTGTGGATCGTTTGACCAAATCAGCTCACTTCATTCCAGTTAGAGTGGACTATCGTCCCACTGACTATGCTGAGTTGTATTTCAATCAGATAGTCCGGCTCCATGGGATACCTCGTACTATCATATCTGACCGTGGTCCTTAGTTCACTGCTCGCTTTTGGGAGCACTTGCATCACCTTCTGGGAACCAAGTTAGTGAGAAGCTCTGCTTATCACCCCCAGACATCAGGACAGACGGAACGGGTTAACCAAATCTTGGAAGATCTGTTGCGGGCATGTGTCATTTCATCCAAGGGTTCTTGGGAAAAATGGTTACCTCTAGCCGAGTTTTCGTACAATAATAGTTATCAAGAAAGTATTAAGATGGCTCCATTCGAAGCTTTGTACGGTCGTAAGTGTAGAACTCCACTAAACTGGGTAGAAGCTGGGGAAAGAAGGTATTATGGCATTGATTTTGTCCAGGAAGCCGAGGAACAAGTTCGTACCATCCAGAAACACATGGCTGCAGCACAAGCGAGACAGAAAAGCTATGCGGATCGTCGTAGAAAACCACTCGAATTTAAAGTTGGAGACTTCGTTTATTTGAAAGTTTCTCCAATGAAGAGTGTCCAACGTTTTGGTGTTAAGCGGAAACTTGCACCAAGATACGTGGGTCCTTTCCAGATCATAGGCAAGAGTGGAGCTGTTGTGTACAAAATCCAGTTGCCTCCTGAGATGAGAGCCATATTCAACGTTTTCCATGTATCTCAGCTTAAAAAGTGTCTTCGAGTTCCTGAGGAACAAGTTCCTTTAGGTGATATCAGGCTGGAATCCGACCTAACCTATGAAGAAAAGCCAGTCCAAGTGATCGATACTCAGGAACGAGTAACTAGAAGTAAAGTGGTTAAGTGGTACAAAGTGATGTGGAGTAATCAGGGAAGTGAGAGTGATGCTACGTGGGAACGGGAGGATTATTTGCGGGATGGTTATAAAGAATTCTATGAAAAATGGTACGCTTTCCAAATCTCGGGACGAGATTTTTATAAGGAGGGAGGGCTGTAACACTTCAAGTGTTTAGTCCTTAATTGCATTGCATTTGCATTTGCATAAGCATAAGCATGCATCATTCATGTTTGTTATTTTATGTGATGCAACACATGTGATTGTTCTAGGGTTTGTTTGATTTATTTCATGAAGTATTTGATAGTTGGTGTAACAAAAAGGTAAGGTAGCCAATCATGACCTACAACACCTTAGTTATACTTAGGGTAACATTTGGAACAAGGTTCATGTTGACCAAAATTACAAATTTGCCCTCCAAGAGAAGTTTGACCACCATTTGACCCTAGAAGGCTCTAGTTTGACCAATTAAAAAGTCTAATTTAGAGACCTTGCATGGAAGAGCACCCTTAAGCAAAGTTGTAAAGAAATTCATGGGGAACAAAAGTCTCAATATGACCATCTCATGAAATTGACCCTAACATGCTCAAAAGTGGCCCACAAGTCAGTTAGAGAGGTAGCTCCAAGACTTAGAATTTTTCTAAGTCTGGAATCTGACCTTACAGTTTTACTGATGCCTACTTTAGGAGCTTTTAGTTTGCAAACCAGACCAAACCAGCTTTCACTCATATTGACAAACTTGTAGATCACATGTAACCCTACAACTTTGTCAACATCACCCAAGCCTGGTTCTCAATGGTTCAAGAGATATCGTGTCATGAACTTAGGCTGTCAGTCGGCATCGTTAACTGAACCCCGGTTTCAGTTTCATCAAGCACTACTTTGAGGCCATGTAGTTTGAAATATAGGCTGAACCAGCCCAAACACCAATTGACAAAGTTGTTGACCTAACGTAGCTCTACAAACTTGATGTTGCCACCTTGGACTGAAACAGGCTGGTTTAGAAGTTAATCACGTTCGAAATCACTCTGTCAGTCACTACCGATGGCGTCAATGAACTGCGATTCAGTTTCGTCAGTGGCCGACCGGCCACAGGGCAACGCCGACGCGTGGAGGCGCGGTGGCACCCGTACGCCAGCCCTGGCCCCACTAGTCAGGCCGTGACGCCTTCAAGACGCCACGACGCGCGAGCCGGCCTCCATTCCTCCGCCCCCTCTCTTCCAGTTGCAAAAACACCGAAACCGAGCCGCCATTGCTGTTCTTCTCCGGCGAGCTCAAGCGCGAGCTACACCGCATCACCGGCCGCCAGACCTCGCCACTCCCTCCGCCTCACCACCCTCCATCCCCTTGACCCACCGAAGCCCGCGATTTGACTCAAGGTGAGCCGCATTGCTTTCTTCCCCGTCTCCGAGAGGTCGCCGGAGCCCGCCATGGGACCTCACCGTGGTCGGGGTGCTTCGGGTCTCTCTCCATCCTCCCTTCCTATCAAAATGGATCCGCCTAGCTTCGGTGAAGCTCGTACCGAGCCTAGACCGCACCGTACATCCTAACCGGCGACGGTGCGCCGCCACCGGACATCACCGGCCGCCGCTCGCGGTGACAAGCCCCTTCCACCTCATCCCCATCCATTCCACGAGCACCAATCGACGCACCGGGTGACGGAGAACACGAGGCGGTGTTCGATTGGCCGAGCGAGCTCTTCTCCGGCGAGCTCGAGCTCGTCGGAGCTCGCGGGTCTCCGCCTCCCCTGCCTCCGGTCACTGACCGCGGGGGCCCGCCCGTCAGTGTCGCGCGCGGGCGGGGGCGCTGAGCGGGCCGCGCGCGCGCGAGTGTGTGGGCCGAGTTTTCCGGGTCGGCCCAGTTCATCCGAAATGAAATTCATTTTTATTATTTTGTCACTGATTTTTGTACAAGTTGGAAAAATATAGATCTAGGGTTTTAATGATCCAAAAATCATGAGATAAATTTTGTTAGGGTCTACATGATGTGTAGTATTTTAGAAAAATATGGATCTGGCATGAGATGTTTAAATTCTGTAAGAATTTAATAGATCCTTTAAATGTGTTTTGGAATGCATGCAAATTTGTTAAATTTATAACTTGAGCTGTAGTGTTCCATAAATCATGAAATTTGGTGGGTAGGTTACTCTATGCTAGCCCTAGCTCTGGTAAAAATTTGGGCATCAGTGCTTAAGTACTTTTCAAGTTATAATGCTATCTTGTTATTCTAGGAAATACTTAAATGAATTTTTGTAATTTTTCTACATGTGCAATGTTCATATAAATTTTTGGAGAATGCCTTGGTACCCTAGAGTGTCTAAGAAAATTTAGAAATCTGTTGTTTGACACTTTTTACTATGCTTTGTTATTTATACAAAAATCAGCCTTTTGGGCTTGTAAATTTTGTTCAGAGAGTTCCTGTGAATAAATTGAGTTCAAATTTTTACAGTAGCCTCTTTTTGGGTCAGAGAGTCTCCTGTAATTTTTGTAGAATTTTAGGAGCAGTTTACCTATATGTTTGAAATTCCACTTAATTACTTAAGTAAATTAAGAAATGAGTTTAAATAAAAATTCTAGGTGGGCACACCTTACTTTCTGGTGTTTTTGTGACCTTTGTGAACTTGTAGTAGTATTAGTTTGGTCTTAGAAAATGTTTGCCACATCAATAAATATTTAACCTTTACAATTTTAGGTTTTCTGGACAGCTGATAGTATTTCTAGGTTTGACCTTGGATAAAGGTGGTTGCTGGAAAACTTGTAAATACCAAAGTTATAGTAAAAATTGTAAATGAGCTTGTGTCAAAAATTGGGAGCATTTGGCTTAGTAGTTTGGGAGTTATTGCTGTTTAAAGTGACAGTCCAGAAGTGACTGCTCTCTGTTTAGAGAAAGCAGATTCTGGAACTTTGGAATTTCGACTAGGTAAACTTTGGAATTAAGTGCTGTGGTCTGAAAACATTTTGTAGTGTATTTCATAAGCTTTCCAGATTGTCTTAGATCATATCTTTTGGAGTTGGGATTCTCCAGTTATGTTAGAATCCTTGAGCTGCTGTCCAGAATGTTTTACTGTGGTAACCTAAGTAATATTACGCTTGTATTGTTAGGTGTTAGGGCCTTAACCGAAGAGGAACAACTATATCTTAGGTTGGGTAGATTAGGTAAGTACTTCTCCACCGGAGAAGAGATTTGCACGTACTAATAAAATAACTTGAATAGAGTATTTTATTTCTGAAATGCATTTCATTCCGAGCATGTTGCACCCATTTATGCATCCATGGTATTTATTGTGCATTCATGCAATAGGTGTACCGGAGGGGGTAACTCTCCTCGAGTTCGAGCCTGTGATTCCGGAGGAAGTCCAGGACCAGGAGCAGCAGGAGCTCGAGGATCCAGCAGGCGAAGGAGTGCCCGCAGACGACCTTCCTGAGTGTCCTGACCACCGGCCTTCGACCTTTCTGAAAGGCAAGCCCCGGTGCATGCTGAACCTACTGTTTTATAAATTAATCTTGAGTACTTTTAATTGTTTAATGCATTAAGTTGTAGGAGTTATATGAAAACACTTGTTGCATTATACCTGTCCTTGTCCAGATATCGTACTTAATCCTATTTTAGGTTTAGGCACGTGTCAATGCTTAGCCTTGCTTAGTACGGTAGAAGTCGGGTGATTTCCGGTCATCCGCGAGATGTAGGAAGGAGTCACGAGTGGCTGTATGGCTATCGTGGATGGAACCATGCTTAAAAATGAAATTGAGACCGGGCGGGAGTTCGATAGTACAGCCGCAAGACACTTCACGTCTTGGGTGTGGAGCTATGCCCGTCTGAGTCGTTTAAGGACCGATTCGCTGTACGTCCTTGAGTCATGTTGAACGCAGTCTAACACTTAGTTGGCCGGATAAGTCGTTCCGACCGCGAAGCCGAGTAATGTGGTTCAGGCCAGGAATCGAATGGTAGGTTGCTTCTTGGAGGAGAGAAAGGATGTGCTTGGGGACATTGACGTGAGACCAAGGGGGGGTTAGAGTCCCTATCACCTGGCAGAGTGTCGCCCTTGGGGTCGCGACATCATTCGGACCCGCGATTCCTGAATCATATGAAAAGGTGGCTTGTGCGACCCTGGCAGGGGCCTGCGCGGTGAGTGTTAGAAATACCCCTCCAGCTGGATAGGAATTCGATTCGAATCGCCGTCGCTCCCGGTTAGTGAGCACTTGACTTGAGCAGCGACAACGTAGACCCCATTAAATGAACTGGTGGTTAAGGGAATGATACAATGTTGCCATAATGATATACCTGCTATGGATATAATAATCATGTTGTTTGATTATAATCAAGTGCATGTTTAGTACAGGTGTTAAGATAGATGACAGGTAAATGCTAAAAATAACTGCTAGTACAGGTTATAAGAATTTCAATTACTTATGCCTTTATGCAAAATGTTATGTCAGCTAGCCCCTTGTGTAAGCCTTGCATAATCCTTGGTGTCATCTTATTTCTGGTTTTCGACGGGTAAGTCTAGCTGAGTGCATTCCAGTACTCAGGGTTTATTCCCTCCTGTTGCAGATGACATGCTTTATCAGGGATTCTGCAAGACGTGTCTCCACCCTGCGGGTGATGATGACTAGATCACAAGGGCGTGATCGTCTTTATGTACTTTCCTCATGCTTTTGCGGGATGTCGATCATCCAGACTGGCAGTATTTAATTAACTAGTGTGTGTGTTATGCTTCCGCTACTTTCAAACTTGGTTTGTAATATTTGCTACTCCGTGGTGTAAACTTATTTTGGAACTACTTGTGAAATGTAACGTACGATGTGTATGTTGAATGATGCAATCCTGGTTGTAAGCAGTTTGGTTTGAGATCCTTCGTGATTTCGATTGACTACCGGGATTATGAGGGCTCAAGTTTGAAAATTTGAGCGCTTCGGTGCTTGTTTTCGTACTTGTGCTCTTATAATTTGGTCGGTTCTGTTACAGATATCCCGATAATATACTGCAGTTTGATGTTTACCACTAACCATTTATTTATTTTTCCTTTTGTTCTGCTGCAAGACTGCGAGTTGCGGCAAATGAGAAGGCAGAGGCAGAGAAAATCATTCAGTAAAAGGGCTGAGGGTGAGGCTGAAGCCAAGTATCTGTCTGGTCTTGGCATTGCACGGCAGCGACAAGCCATAGTTGATGGGCTAAGAGATAGTGTACTTGGCTTTAGTGGCAACGTGCCTGGGACTTCAGCTAAGGATGTCATGGATTTAGTTCTGATCACTGAGTATTTTGACACCATGAAAGAAATTGGTGCAGCATAGAAATCTTCTGCAGTTTTCCTCCCACATGGTCCTGGTGCTGTTGCAGATATTGCCAGTCAGATCCGTGATGGATTTCTTCAGGCATCTACACAGCAGACAAAGTGATAGATTGCAGAGAAACCCAAATTCAATCAAACATGAGTTTGGATGGCAAGAACATCCCTACTGCCTGCTGGTTTGTCATAACTGAGTGGTTAATTACATGCTTGAGAGTATAGTGTGATCTTGTTAAATGGTATCGAACTCATAAATGATTTGTATTTAATAAAGATTAGGTAGGCTGTATACAGGTGCCTCAGATACAAAATGGAGCATAAGCACCTTACAAGAATTTAGTTAAGTATTGTGGTGTGAGTGTGTTGTCCCTCAACATAAGTATTGTGGTGGGAGTGTGTTGTCCCTCAACATAAGTATTGTGGTGGGAGTGTGTTGTCCCTCAACATAAGCTTGTGGTGTGAGTGTGAGTGTGTTGTCCCTCAACATAAGCTTGTGGTGGCAGACTTTCGCTTTCGGGTACGTGTCCACCGGGACAAACGGGCCAAGATTGCGAGAACGAAGTGGTGGAAGCTTAGAGGGGAAGCAGCGCAAACGTTTAAGGAGAGGGTGCTAGACGAGGGGCCTTGGGAAGAAGGAGAAGATGCCGACGACATGTGGCTAAAGATGGCAACATGTGTCCGGAAGGTGGCTTCAGAAGTGTTTGGCGTGAGTAGGGGAGGCAAACGGGAAGCGAAAGACACATGGTGGTGGAATGACGAGGTGCAAAGGGCTATTAGGGAGAAGAAGGAGTGTTTCAAGCGTCTCCACCATGACAAGAGTGTAGCTAACATCGAGGGCTATAAAATAGCGAAGAGGGTTGCAAAGCGAGCTGTGAGTGTAGCAAAAGGTCAGGCGTATGATGGCCTTTATCAGCGGCTAGGCACGAAGGAAGGGGAGAAGGACATTTATAGGATGGCTAGAATCCGCGAGAGGAAGACAAAGGACATCAACCAAATAAAATGCATCAAGGATGGGACAGATCGACTTCTGGTGAAGGATGAGGAGATCAAGGACAGATGGAGAGAGTACTTCGACAAGCTGTTTAATTGGGAGAATGAGGGTCCTACCCTTGAGTTGGACGACTCATTTGACGATACCAACAGACGCTTTGTGAGGAGAATTCAGGAGGCAGAGATCAGAGAGGCTTTGAAGAGGATGAAGGGAGGTAAAGCGATGGGCCCTGATGGTATCCCCATTGAGGTGTGGAGATACCTAGGCGCCAGAGCGATAGTATGGTTAACTAAACTTTTTAACCTTATTTTTCGGTCTAATAAGATGCCTGAAGAATGGAGGAGAAGTATATTAGTATCTATCTTCAAGAACAAAGGAGATGTTCAAAGTTGTACTAACTACCGTGGGATTAAGTTGATGAGTCATACGATGAAGCTCTGGGAGAGAGTTATCGAGCATCGCCTAAGGAGAGTGACACATGTGACCCAAAATCAGTTTGGGTTCATGCCTGGTAGGTCGACCATGGAGGCGATTTTCTTATTACGACAATTGATGGAGAGATATAGGGAGCAGAAGAAGGACTTGCATATGGTCTTTATTGATCTCGAGAAGGCATATGACAAAGTACCGAGAAATGTCATGTGGTGGGCCTCCCAACTAAGTACGTTACCCTCATCAAGGATATGTACAGGGATGTTGTGACGTTTGTCCGAACATGTGATGGCGACACTAGTGACTTTCCAATTCAAATAGGACTGCATCAGGGGTCAGCTTTGAGTCCTTATTTATTTGCTTTGGTGATGGATGAGGTCACAAGGGACATACAATGTGATATCCCTTGGTGTATGCTCTTTGCTGATGATGTGGTGCTAGTTGACGACAGTAGAGCGGGGGTTAATAGGAAGTTAGAACTATGGAGGCACACGTTAGAGTCGAAAGGGTTCAGACTTAGTATGACTAAGACCGAGTACATGAGATGCGATTTCAGCGCGACTAGGCACGAGGAGGGAGACGTTAGCCTCGATGGGCAAGTGGTGGCCAAGAAGGATACTTTTCGGTATTTAGGGTCGATGCTACAAAAGGATGGAGACATTGATGAAGATGTTAGGCATAGAATTTCAGCCGGCTGGCTGAAATGGCGTCAAGCTTCTGGCGTTCTCTGTGACAAAAGGGTGCCTCAGAAGCTAAAAGGTAAGTTCTATAGGACGGCGATTCGTCCGGCGATGTTATACGGTGCTGAGTGTTGGCCTACAAAAAGGCGACATGTCCAGCAATTGAGTGTAGCAGAGATGCGTATGTTACGTTGGTGTTGTGGGCACACAAGGAGGGATAGAGTTCGGAACGACGATATTCGGGATAGGGTTGGGGTGGCACCAATTGAGGAGAAATTGATTCAACATCGGTTGAGATGGTTTGGACATGTCCAACGGAGGCCTCCTGAGGCGCCGGTGCGTAGTGGAGTTCTAAAGCGGGCCGATAATGTAAAGAGCGGTAGAGGTCGACCTAAACTAACTTGGGACGAGTCCGTTAAGAGAGATCTTAAGGAGTGGAATATCTCCAAGGATTTAGCTATGGACAGGAGCGCTTGGAGATTGGCAATCAACGTGCCTGAACCGTGACATCTTTTTGTCTTGTGCCATTTATGTCCCTTTATGTGTCTCCCTGTTTCTCGTCTCTTTTGGGTTTTATCTCTAGCCTACCCCAACTTGCTTGGGACAAAAGGCTATGTTGTTGTTGTTGTTGTATTGTGGTGTGAGTGTGTGAGTATACTTGGCCTGTGAGAGCTCTCAAAATAATGTTATACTCCCTCCATTCCAAATTATAAGACGTTTTGGCTTTTCTAGATTCATTGAGTCAAAATGTCCTATAATTTGGAATGGACGGAGTACCTTTTACAGCTTCAATATACAGATTTGATTTCACCAACTTCTGTGTTCCATTGTAATGGTCTTGTCATACTTAGTCCAATAGTACCCGCAAGCAAAACTTGGAGTACCAAAGAAAAACAAGAAACTAAATCAAGGGTAGCAACTATGAATTTTAACCAGAAGCATGAAAGCATCTATTGTCAACAACATAACCAGACCAAATGTGGTAACAGGATTAGCATCTAAAAGGTTAAATAGTCAATCGAAATAAGAATTCAGTAAGCTCTTAAGGTTAGCTCAACCACATCAATCAAAATGTAGTACAGGAGCACTGTTCATTTAGCCAGTTTAGCATCCTGCAGTTCTGTAAGTGCGAAGATTGCAAAAATTAGGACTCAAGTTCCGTCCATTTCATTACAAAGTTCATACAATACTTAGGATCCGTTCATCAAACAAATCAAATTGCAAATGCTGGCCTTGGAGAGTAGTTGGAGCTGCTCATTTTCCCTCCAATTACATAGGTGCAAACACTACTAATCAGGACTAGAATTTAGTGACACATACACCTCCCACTAATATTAGGTAAATATGATAGCTACTACTGAACTAGCAACGCAGAGTAAAAGCTGCTGCCTTTACAATCCCCCACGAAGCCATCAACGATTTTGTCGTACCTAGCAGAGGAAACGCACCGTGCGTCAGTAGGGGTGATCTTCCTTGGGGAACCCCTTGTCCGGCCAGTAGCTCAGCCACTCGAACATAGGCCCCTTCGCCAACGCCAGCTGCAGAATGTCGGCGGATGCCAGTCTCGCGTCCACGTGTGTCGGCACCTTCCTAACCGCCTCGACGAGCCGGTCTGTCCTCCTCCCATCTGTACCGTTTGAAGTCGCAGCCGGCAAAGCGGACTTCCTCCCGCTGTTGCCGCCGCCTCGCCAGCCGCTCCCCGACGCCGCAGCCACCCTGCCGCAGCGCGGGCCCCACGCCCTACCGCTGGAAGGAGGCGGGGTGTCCATGAGCATTGTGGAGGGGAGCACACGAGGGACGGATACGGAAGGCGTGGATGAATCGCCGTCGCCAGCGGACGCCGGTGGTGATGAGGGCATCGCCGGGGCATCCGCCATGGCTTCACAGACAAGGAGATATTTTTTTTTCCTTTTTCCTTTTTCTTGCGGGCAAGGGGATGTGAGACTCCATACGTTGAGCTTGCTGTATTTACTTAGGACTCCAAATGTTAAGCTAACCTTAAGGTTCATGTGGCTAAGAGCAACTCCGAGAGACCCTCTAATTCCTTCTAAATGAATAGAGATTTGGGTGTACCCTCCAACAGCTAAATAGTTATCTAAATATAGTTATCTTCTACTCCCTCTGTCTCTAAATGTTTGTCTCTAGAAAACTGTGTTTCCCTCACAAACACGCTTTCCAAACGACATACATATAGGGACGGAGGGAGTATTCTGGATTTCTCACCAGCCAAAAAACAGAAAACGAGAATGACTCTCTAGAGTACGTATGAGATATAGAAAAACTGTTGGAGAGTGAAAAGATATAGAAAATGATTTTTATGTAAGTCCAAATGATGATCTAGAGAGTAAGATTTAGAAAGGCTTTTAGAGATGCTCTAAGGTTAGAGAAACCGAACCTTATAGTAGAACTAAATGAAAGATGAAGTCTAAATCACCACATCGAAGGGCAACCAATGTTTCACTAACGAAAACATTAGTTGCTATATTCTAAGGGTTGCCATAGATCGATCACTGAAGAACCAGAGAGAAAAGGGAAACTCCAACCTAAGACTAAAAAGAATAAGAGTGAGAGTATTGCTCCTCCACGCACATACATAGCGTTGAAAACACCTGTGGCGTGGTTAAGATCACTGTTGTAACCGCGAGAAGCCAAAGCATGTAATGACCATCAAGTCCTGCACAAACCACCTTCTCTTGAAGGGATCTAGTAGACTAAAATTTCCATGCACTCTCTGCTAGTATAGAAGTAAACACCATTGGAATGGAGCCAAAATAGGGAAGACTTACTGCAATGCGAAGCACCTCCCTCTACAATTCTCACTTGAAAACCTTAGACTGACAAATAGTAGGACCTTCCCCATTCACCACCAAGGAATCGTGGCTGGACACATCTTCAAAGATCTCGACGACCTCTAGAACCACGATAGATTAGCGAGCATGAAAAAGGACTCCCTTGAGATCACTTGTGATCCACAACAAGTTTTTTAGCAAAAGGAAAAAGACGGTTCAAGATGGGACTACGAGGAATGATTATTTTGAGATAAGAGAAGGTAGAGTTTGGCTCGGGGTTGAATAGGACGATGTGAAATATCTCGTTTTCCTGCAGGTGTTTAGTTGTGGGTCAATGAGGTTTGTCCCACTATGGAATATCCTGTTAGATACAGGATGGAGTCATCCCCTAGAACATTGTTTTTAAGTCGTCGCCTAGGTGTCCAGTCGAGATTCCAGGCTAGGTGTCGGCCTCGCCATGACCAATCGCAGTATGGCGTCTGCCTTGCAGCGGAAGTCGTCGGCTAGGCGTGATTTGGCGCTGTTTAAGGCCTGAACGGCTCGAGGCGGACGTCGCACGAGCTTGCGCACGGGCGCACGGCGCAGGAAGGAGGTTGCGCGCGCGGGGGCGGGAACAGGAGCGGGAAAAGAGATGCTCGCGCGGGGCGTAGGAGTGGGAAAGAGGCTGTGCGCGGGAGAGGGAAAGCACGCAGGGGATTTGCGCGCCAACGAGACCGGCGGGAAATCAGGCGCCTACATATCCCGCAAGGTCAAAACCCATCTCTTCGATGCGCTTCTTTCCTCGATTCTAGCCTCCCTTCCTCTTCTCCACTGATTTACGACCCTGATTTGCGCCTCCTGCCCTCCTCTGGTCCTCCGTCATTTCTGTTGATTGATTCACGGTGCCTTCCCCTTCTTTTCGTAAGGTCACAAGATAGGTACGTAAGCATCTCTTCCTCTCCCTTCGGCTTCCCTCCTCTTGGATGTGCACTGCCCCTGCTCTTGATTTAGATGTGCACTACTGAAAGCTCTATGTTTGGTGTTGGTAATTAGTGACAATGCCTAAGTACTAATCCTATGCCTAAGTTGTATATAGCATATGAGGATTAGTACATTACAAGGTTGGTGGCAAGATGGACATGGTGATCATGATGGCCACACTTGGATTTGGACGCAACCCTATGTGATCAAGGCAAAGGTATATGCTTAAGGGTTGTGTTTTAGTAATCAAGACACCTAGTGGGTGTGGTTACATTATAGGATAGATAGTCGTACTATAAAGAGGGGAATGACGCGACTATTGAACTCCTAAGTGCCTCTAGGTGTGCATTTCATAATCATATGTATTTGGATAGAACTAATAACGCCTTGAAAAATGATTGTGAAAATGCTAACACGCTTACACATGACGTGATCACTTGGTAGTGTTAGCACATTTTGCGATGGCGTTGGAGTTTGAGTGGTAGAGAGGGTTTGGGGTCCTCTCTCCCTCCCGCCGAGCTTGCGAGGCGGGATTCAGACGTTTTCGATGAATTGAAACGCCTATTTTCCTTTACGCCAATGTTGAGTTTTGGAGGCGTTGTCACATATTGTTTCACGAGCTAAAACTTGTGCTAAAGTGACACACATACTTAGTCTAGCTCATATGTGAAAGGGTGAATCAAACGGAGGTGAACGGAGGTCACAGAGGTGACCGGACGCTAGACCGGACGCGGTCTATGTTTGACCGAACGCGTCCGGTCAGTGCTCAGTGTTTGCGCGCGTCTCGGTCTTCTGATCAGACGCGGTGGCACGTCCGATCACGATCAACTAGACACGTCCTGTAACACCTCAGGCGTTTAGCTCCTTAATTGCATTGCATTTGCATAAGCATAAGCAAGCATCATTCATTTCATGCATAAGCTTATAATATGTAAAACATGCTTTGGAAACATTGCCACATATGTTTATATTTCATGTGAAGTAAGAAGTGAGTAGTGTGCAAAACATAAGTACCTTATGTGCAATTTCCTTTGTGAGACATGTCAACCACTTTAGTGTAACATAATTAGCAAGTGTTATGCAACACACTCATGCAACATGTGCAACATGAGCTTGCAACATTTGGGTGAAAGTATTAAATTACTTGTTCCAAAGTATGTGACACTAGGAATCTTGTGCAACCAATGTGTAGAGTGTCTAATTAGGTCTTATAACACCTTAATTACATTTAGGGTAAGTAGTGGAGCAATGTTCATGTTGACCAAAATTACCAAATTGCCCTTCCAAATGTTGTTGACTAAGTTGGACCCCTAGAGTGATCTGGTTTGACCAATTAAAAAGTCTAGTTTAGAGATCTTGCATGGAGGAGCAACCTTAAGCAACGTTGTAGAGAATTTCATAAGGAACAAAAGTTCTAATATGGCCATCTCATGAAAATGATTAGAACATGCTCAAAAATGGCCCACAAGTCAGTATTAGAGGCTGTTTTGGGACTTAGCAATTTTGGCTAAGTGTGAAGCTGAAAACCGTTTCACTTTACCTCACTTTGGCAACTTGTAACTCACAAACTAGGCCAAACCAGTCCTTGAGCCAATTGACAAAGTTGTTGTCCACACATAGCTCTACAACATTGTCAACATTACCATCACCTAGTTCTAAATGGTTTAGGAGATATGGTGTCTTGAAAATTGGGTTTCAGTCGGCCTAGTGACTGAAACTAGGTTTCAGTTTCCAAGTACACTACTTTGGAGCCCTGTAGTTTCAAATCCAAACCGAACCAGCTCATGGTGCCTTTTACAAACTTGTAGTGCTCACATAGGTCTACAACTTTGCTAATTGGAGGTTTCACTAACACGAGCTGGTTTGAGAGTAAATCGTCGACGAAACTGCCTTGTCAGTCGGTCTTTGGAGGCTCGGTTTCAGTCAACGAGCTCGAACACCGGCATGTCGTGGCGCTCGGGCAGAAGAGCGTCGCCGCGTGTCGACCGAGTGCTGCCATCGCCTCCACGTCACGAGCCCAGACGCGGGATTGAACACCGAGCGGCCACCTCCACCCCCTCACTCGCGCTCATTTTCTTCTCCCTCCCTCTCGCTCTGGCCGGGCTCGCCGAGGCGGAAACCGGAGACACCATTATCGCCGCAGCTATCTCCGAGCTCGCGCACTCACCACCGCTCGCCGGACCACGTCCATCCCTCCGCCTTCTCGTCCTACACCTCCTCGACCCGTCGGTAGGTTGGATTGAGCCCAAGGTGAGCCGCATTGCCGTTTTCGCCCGCTCACCGAAGCTCACCGGAGCTCCGCCATGTGCGGGTCACCGTGGCTAGCACCACATAGTAGTTCTCCGTCTGCCTTCACCCACGTTTCCCCCTCCCTGTCACGTGTAGATGCTAGGATGAAGATGTTATCGCCAGTATCGGGACAGCCATGACGGAACGAGACCGTGCACGGCCGCGCCATGGCTGCCGGCCAAGTGCTCACGCGGTCAAGCGGCTCCGTTCCATCCCCGTCTGTGTGAGTGGTCTCGAGAGGTCCACTAGGAGCCCAGGAAGGTGATGCACCCTTCGGTAGGCCGTGCGACGGCCGGGACTCGCCGGCGTACCGCCAGGCACCACGGCCGTCCGCCATCGCCATCGGCCTAGGTGCTGCGGTGCATCAGCTTTGGGGAAAAGGGGTAGCCTCGGTGTGGTTGGGTCTGGGCAAGACGTCGGTGAACTTGGATTGGTCGGAGGAGCCACCGGCGGTGAGGAATCGCTCGCCGGAGCTCACTGCCGCCCGCTCCCCTGTCCTCTTTCGCTGACACGCGGGGGCCACCTGTCTGTTGCCGCACGTGGGCAGGAGCCCGAGCGGGCCGCACGCGCGTGTCTTAGGCCGCGTCTGTCCCGGGCCGGCCCAGTTCCAGATAAAATCAGTTTCACTTATTTTATTTTGTCACAGTTTTTATTAGGGTTTAGAAAAGGTAGATCTAGGGTTTCACCTGCTCAAAAATCATGAGATAAATTTTGTTATGATCTACATGATGTGTAGTATTTTAGAAAAATATGATTTGGTTATGTGATGTGTAGTTTCTGGGATATTTAAATAGGTCTTTGAAATGTGTTTTAAATCACATGCAAACTTGTTTAAATTATATCTTGAGTTTCAGTGTTCCAAAAATTATGAAATTTGGGGGGTAGGCTAATTTATACTTGCTCTAGCTCTGGTAAAAATTTGGACAGTAGTGCTTAAGTATTTTCAAGTTATAATGCTATCTTGTTATTCTAGGAAATACTTAAATGAATTTTAGTAATTTTTCTACATGTGCAATGTTCATATAAATTTTTGGAGAATGTCTTGGTACCCTAGAGTGTCCAAGAAAATTAAGAAATCTGTTGTTTGACACTTTTTACTATACTTTGTTATTTATACAAAAATCAGCCTTTTGGGCTTGTGAATTTTGTTCAGAGAGTCCCTGTGAATAAATTGAGTTCAAATTTTTACAGTAGTCTCTTTTTGGGTCAGAGAGTCCCCTGTAACTTTTGTAGAATTTTAGGAGCAATTTACATATATGTTTAAAATTCCACTTAATTACTTAAGTAAATTAAGAAAGGGGTGTAAATAAATATTCTAGGTGGGCACACCTTACTTTCTGATGTTCTTGTGACCTTTGTGAACTTGTGGTAACAGTAGTTTGGTCTTATGGGATATTTGCCACATAAATAAATATTTAATCTTTGCAATTCTAGGTTTTCTGGACAGCTGGTAGTATCTTTGGGTTTGACCCTTAATAAAAGTGTTTGCTGGAAAACTTGTGAATACCAAAATTGTAGTAAACTTGATAAACTAGCTTGTGTCACAATTTGGGAGCATTTGGCTTAGTAGTTTGGGAGTCATTGCTGTTTTAAGTGACAGTCCAGAATTGACTGCTCTCTGTTTAGAAAGATAAGATTCTGGAACTTTGGAATTTCGACTAGGTAAACTTTGGAATTAAGTGCTGTGGTCTGAAAACATTTTGTGGTGCATTTCATAAGCTTTCCAGATTGTCTTAGATCATATCTTTTGGAGTTGGGATTCTCCAGTTATGTTAGAATCTTTGAGCTGCTGTCCAGAATGTCTTACTGTGGTAACCTAAGTAATATTACTCTTGTATTGTTAGGTGTTATGGCCTTAACCGAAGAAGAACAGCTGTATCTTAGGTTGAGTAGCTTAGATAAGTACTTCTCCACCGGAGAAGAGATTTGCACGTACTAATAAAGTAACTTGATTAGATTATTGTTTTTATTTCTGAAATGCATTTCATTCCGAGCATGTTGCACCTTTATGCATCCATGATATTTATTGTGCATTCATGCAATAGGTGTACCGGAGGGGGTAACTCTCCTCGAATTCGAGCCTGTGATTTTGGAGGAAGTCTAGGACCAGCCGGAGCAGCTAGAGGAACCAACCGGCGGAGAAGTTTCCGCAGAAGACCTGCCTGAGTGTCCTGACCACCGGCCTTCGACCTTTCTGAAAGGCAAGCCCCGGTGCATGCTGAACCTACTGATTTATAAATTAATCTTGAGTACTTTTAATTGTTTACTGCATTAAGTTGTAGGAGTTATATGAAAACACTTGTTGCATTATACCTGTCCTTGTCCAGATATCGTACTTAATCCTATATTAGGTTTAGGCACGTGTCAATACTTAGCCCTGCTTAGTACGGTAAAAGTCGGGTGATTTCCGGTCATCCGCGAGATGTAGGAAGGAGTCACGAGTGGCTTTATGGCTATCGTGGATGGAACCATGCTTAAAAAATGAAACTGAGACCGGGCGGGAGTTCGATAGTACAGCCGCAAGATACTTCACGTCTTGGGTGTGGAGCTATGCCCGCCTGAGTCGTTTAAGGACCGATTCGCTGTATGTCCTCGAGTCATGTTGAACGCAGTGTAACACTTAGTTGGCCGGATAAGCCGTTCCGACCGCGAAGCCGAGTAATGTGGTTCAGGCCGGGAATCGAATGGTAGGTTGCTTCTTGGAGGAGAGAAAGAATGTGCTTGGGGACATTGGCGTGAGACCAAGGGGGGAGGGTTAGAGTCCCTATCACCTGGCAGAGTGTCACCCTTAGGGTCGCGACATCATTCGGACCCACGATTCCTGAATCATATGAAAAGGTGGCTTGTGCGACCCTGGCAGAGGCCTGTGCGGTGAGTGTTAGAAATACCCCTCCAGCTGGATAGGAATTCGATTCGAATCGCCGTCGCTCCCGGTTAGTGAGCACTTGACTTGAGCAGCGGCAACGTAGATCTCATTAAATGAACTGGTGGTTAAGGGAATGATACAATGTTGCCACAATTCATACCTGCTCTGGATATAATGATGATAATTGTTTGATTATAATCAAGTGCATGTATAGTACAGGTGCTAAGATAGATGACAGGTAAATGCTAAAAATTACTGCTAGTACAGGTTATAAGAGTCTCAATTACTTATGCCTTTATGCAAAAATGTGATGTCAGCTAGCCTCTTGTGTAAGCCTTGCATAATCCTTGGTGTCATCTTATTTCTGGTTTTCGACGGGTAAGTCTAGCTGAGTACATTCCAGTACTCAGGGTTTATTCCCTCCTGTTGCAGATGATATGCTCTACCAAGGCTTCTGCAAAAATTGTCTCCACCCTGCGGGTGACAAAGACTAGATCACTTGGGCGTGATCATCTTTTATGTACTTTCCTGATGCTTTGTGGGATGTTGATCAACAAGACTGGCAGTAGTTAAACAACTGGCGTGTGTTTGCTTCCGCTACTTTTATAAACTTGGTTTGTGATTATTGCGACTCCGTGTGTGTAAACTTATTTCAGATCTACTTGTGAAATGTAACGTATGATGTTGTATGTTGAATGATGCGATTCTGGTTGTAAGCAAGTTGGTTTGAAATCCTTCGTGGTTTCGATTGACTACCGGGATTATATGGGCTCAAGTTCGAAAATTTGAGCACTTCGGTGCTTGTTTTTGTACTTGTGCTCTTATAATTTGGTCGGTTCTGTTACAGCTGGTACCGGAGCATAATTCAACATTAAACACATCGTACGAGTATTTAAAAACAAAAGTATTTGATTATGAAAAAGGGTTAAAACACTAAAAATTATTTTTAGGTATGCCAGTGATCACATCCCTTAGCCCAAATAAGGACTCTTAGGTGGCTTATTATAAAGACTAACTTGGGGGCCTTGTTTGTTTTTGTTTCGTCGTCCATACGACGTGATATTGTATGGATGCCATTCACTTGGGTGGTAATGTATGGATCAATTGCCTCGACGCTCTGGTAAGTGTGAGTTGTGAGAGCATGATCGTCCATCCGGCGATCTAGGGGAGAGTAGTTTTGGTGACTTGCATACTTACATGTTTAAACCGTGTAATTATGTAAGCACTTAATTGTGGGAACCTTTATATCGGGTAGCTTTGATACTGAAGTATATACATCAGGGGATGTGTATATGGAAAGTATTTAAATTACTGCTTTCTTGTGTGCTTATATTGGGAAACTGTTGGGCTGAAATGAGATTTTTCTGTAGGTACACTAACAGCGTAACGAGTAGACCGATAGTTCGCTTATACGAGAGAACGTATGTATGCCACCGACTAGCGTTAGAACTTTAGGTTTCTACTAAGGTGAGAGGGCGTACGGAACGTGCATGCATCATGTTTAATTATATCATACATATCATTTACTCCCTCCTTAAAAATTTTAGTACTCCCGACTAAATTAAATTTCGTATCCCCTAAATGATCCTCACTTTAAGTCGTGTCTTGTTGCTACAGATGGCACGTACCAAGAGGACCGCTCGCAAGTCCACTGGGGGCAGGGCACCTCGTCACCAGCTCGCTCCACGTGAGCCCCGCCCTGAGCCTACTGAGGTGGAAAGGCTGAGGGCAGAGTTGGCTGAAGTGAATGCTGCCAGGAATGCAGCGCGTCAGCAACTGGAGCAAGTGATCCGTGATCGTGACCAGGAAACCCTTGCAGTCCAGAGATTGACAGTAGCAAACCGCAACTGTCAACGCATGCTGGTCCGTGTCATGAACCAGAGGGATGAAGCCTGGCACGAGGAGAACGTTCTGAGAGCTCATCAGTTTGAGCTCGAACAACAGTTGGAGAATGCTGAAAAATACAACGACAATCTTCATGAAGAAGTGCACCGCCTGAACAACCAGCTAAATCCTCTGCTGCCTAGAAATATCAACGCAGATGCGGACATGGGTTCGGGAATCTTCATGGCTGGAAATGATGATGAAGTGGAGGTCAATGGGCCCCAAGATGCCGCACCAGAAGAAGCACTAGAAGGAGAGCCAGAAGAAGAAGAAGATGAGGAGTTAGAGCCTGTTAGTGATGAGGATGGCGGGGAGATCCTTGACACCGACTCTGAGGACGATGCTTAGAGTAGTTATCACGTAGCTATGATGTTAGGATCGTCTTTTGTGCCTCCTGAGGTTGGAGTGAGGCTTTATAATAACTTGACTTTTGGGATGTAAGGTCGAACCCTATGTTTCCTGGATGTTTAGTTGGAACTTGTTAATTTCGATCGCAATTGGATGTCTTATTGTGTTGCGTTCGATGATGGTGTCACGATTAGCACCCTTCAGTGCCACGACGAAACCGAGGGCCTCCTATGGCGCGCGACATAAGGCTGTGCTGCTTGGCACGCGCTGGTATCGAGGTGGCTAGTCATGATCCACCATGGAACTCTACCGTTGAGAAGTCTCCTTATGGTCAGTTTGAAGTAGCTTTCTCAGTCAACTAAAAACTTTGAAATCAAATCCAAGTACCGGGCGAAAGATCAAAACTCACGTAGACTTTAGTGTAAACGGTTCAGTAACTGCTGTGCTCCTTGTGAGTGAGCCTTTATCAAAGTACCTCTTGTTGGATTCTCTCGTGTGATTGCACCAATTGATCCGCTTGAATGGATTGTGTGGTTGTGATGAATTATTGTGCCATGATTAATTTGAGAAGTCTATTTCATGAAGTCAGTTTGACATATTTACAATAATTCATCTACAAACTTCCCACATCGTCAGTGCTCATTGGCTATGAATTTTGCAGATGTCGTACAATCTCCGTCGGGGTCATGGCAATGAGGATGAGGAACAGCCACCCCCTCCGCCACCACCTACCCCGGCTGAGTTAATGCAGACCGTGGTCGAAGGGCAGCGCATGCTGGCAGATGCTATGCGCCAGCTTGCCAACCGGGAGGCTCGTCATGGCCGCCAGGGCCCAGAATCGAATCAGTACAGTGATTTCAAGGTTTTTCTTGATACTAAGCCCCCGCTCTTTAAGGAGGCGGAGGAACCACTGCAAGCTGATGAGTGGTTGAATACTATTGAACAAAAGTTTTGTCTGATTCGCTTGACCGATGAGCTGAAAACTGAATATGCTTCTCACTAACTACATGGTCCAGCGGGTATTTGGTGGAGCCACTATCGTTCCACATTTCCTGCAAATGTCCCGATTGCTTGGGATCAGTTTAAGGCCGCATTCCGTGGGAACTATATTCCTCCAGGTCTTATGGCTATCAAGCACACAGAATTTATGAGGCTGTCGCAGGGTAATAAAAGCTTGACTGAATACCTACAATCTTTCAACAACCTGGCAAGGTATGCCACCGAGTTTGTGGATACCGATGCCAAGAAAATTGCTAGCTTTAAAAGAGGCCTCGGCCCAAAGCTGATGAAGACTATAGGCACTAGCAAGTGCACTACCTTCAATGAATTTATCAGTGATGCTCTGACTCAAGAGAACAATAACTCTATCTATGCTGCTTCGAAGAGCCGCAAGAGGGCACTTGAGGCAGGTGCTTCACAGTCTCGAGCTCCAGCTGCCCCGAGGGCTCCTCCTCGCCCTCCTGCCACAAGTGCTAAGTTCCGTCCTCCGCAAAAGAAGGCGCCAGTGAAGACTGGGTTTCGCAAGGCATATACAGTGGCTCTGCCAAAGAGTAATTCGGGCCAAGGCAGCTCCAGTGTCCCTCCTAGCAACATGCCTTGCTAGAACTGCAACAAGCCAGGCCATTGATCCAGGAACTGTCCTTACCCTAAGAAGAATGTTAACCAAGGTGGCCGTCAAGGGCACGCTCATTATAACAGTATTGAGGAAATCCCATCTGGTGAGGTTGTCACTGCTGGTAAGTTCCTAGTTGACCAAAACCCTGCAGTGGTACTTTTTGATTCAGGTGCTTCGCATTCCTTTATCAGTCCTAAGTTTGCATCAGAGTTTGCGCATAAATTGCATACTATTGAAGGTGGGGGTTATTGTATTAGCGCAGCAAGTGGGAATATTTCCACAAATAAAGTAGTGGGGAATCTTGAGCTTGAGATAGAAGGGCGAAAGTACTCGCTTGCCTTAGTGGTTTTGCCGGGCTTAGGCATAGATGTTATCTTGGGCATAAATTGGATGAGTCAGAATGGGGTACTCATTGATACATCCACTCGGGTAGTTATGCTCAGAGATCCTACAGATCAAAAGGGTTTTCTGGTACAACTTCCCAGAAAAGTTGATTTGTCTGGGGAAGTTCATGCTGTGCAAGCAAAGGCGTTGGCCGAAATTCCAGTAGTAAATGAGTTTCCGGACGTTTTTCCCGATGATTTGCCGGGGCTCCCTCCGGATCAGGATGTGGAATTTAAAATTGAGTTGTTGCCTGGCACGGCGCCCATCTCTAGGAGACCTTATAGGATGCCTCCGAATGAGTTAGCTGAACTTAAGGTGCAATTGAACGAACTTTTGAAGAAGGGGTTGATTCATCCTAGTTCGTCGTCATGGGGATGTCCTGCTATCTTTGTAAAGAAGAAGGATCAGTCGTTGCGGATGTGCGTAGATTATAGACCTCTCAATGCAGTCACTGTCAAAAATAAGTACCCTCTACCACGTATCGACATCTTGTTCGATCAATTATCTAAAGCTAAAGTTTTCTCCAAGATCGATCTAAGATCTGGCTACCATCAAATTAAAATCCGCCCAGAGGATGTTCCAAAGACAACCTTTTCTACCAGATACGGTCTTTATGAGTATCTTGTTATGTCTTTCGGCTTGACAAATGCCCTCGCACACTTTATGTACTTGATGAATTCGGTGTTTATGCCCGAATTGGACAAGTTTGTGGTGGTATTTATTGATGACAACCTGATATATTCTGTAAATGAGGAAGATCACGCTGAACATCTGCGTATAGTCCTCACAAGTCTGCGTGAACATCAGCTATATGCAAAGTTCAGTAAGTGCGAATTCTGGCTTCGAGAAGTACCTTTCCTTGGGCATGTGTTGTCCGATGGAGGAATTATGGTGGACCCCGCTAAGGTACAAGAAGTGCTGAACTGGAAGGCTCCTATCTCGGTTCACGAGGTCCGGAGTTTTCTTGGTTTGGCTGGCTATTATCGTCGCTTCATCCCGGATTTCTCCAAAATAGCCAAGCCAATGACTCGGTTGCTGCAAAAAGACACCAGGTTTGTCTGGACTCCTGAGTGTGATGCGGCTTTTCATAAACTGCGAACTCTCCTAACCTCAGCTCCGGTTTTGGCACAACCGGATATCGAGAAACCATTTGATGTTTATTGTGATGCCTCAGGCATAGGATTGGGAGGCGTTCTGATGCAGGAAGGCTGAGTAATTGCATATACCTCTCGACAACTTCGGAAGCATGAGGCGAATTATCCAACGCATGACTTAGAACTTGCCGCAGTTGTTCATGCTTTGAAAGCCTGGTGGCACTATCTGTTGGGCAATGTTTGCAATATCTACACAGACCACAAAAGCCTCAAATACATCTTCACCCAACCCGAGTTAAATATGCGTCAAAGAAGATGGCTCGAGTTGATTAAGGATTATAACCTTCAAGTTCACTATCATCCTAGCAAGGCAAATGTGGTTGCGGATGCTTTAAGCCGTAAGTCTCATTGCCATTCCCTAGTTGAAACTGATTTTCATCGATCTCACCTTCTACATCCAGCGGTCTTGTACAACATCACTGTCAGTTGTACTCTCAAAAGCAGAATTATTGAGCTCCAAAAGACTGACACTGGTATATTCCACATCAAGCGTAAGATGAAAGAGCAAGAAACTACATAGTTCAGGGTAGATGAAGAGGGTGTACTATGGTTCAAGGATAGGTTAGTTGTGCCTAAGGACCGGGAGCTTCAAAATGATATTATGTCTGAAGCACACTCCTCTAAGTTGTCCATCCATCCTGGTAGCAATAAGATGTATTATGATTTGAAGTCATACTATTGGTGGACCAAGATGCGGAAAGAAATAGCTGCATATGTGGCTAGGTGTGGCACCTGCTGTAGAGTTAAAGCTGTGCATATGAAAGTTGGGTTGCTTCAACCACTTTCTATCCCAGGTTGGAAATGGGAAGAGATAAGTATGGATTTCATTGTCGGTCTTCCTCCTACTGTCAAAAATCATAACTCCATCTGGGTAATTGTGGATCGTTTGACCAAATCAGCTCACTTCATTCTAGTTAGAGTGGACTATCGTCCCACTGACTATGCTGAGTTGTACTTCAGTCAGATAGTCCGGCTCCATGGGATACCTCGTACTATCATCTCTGACCGTGGTCCCCAGTTCACTGCTCGCTTTTGGGAGCACTTGCATCACCTTCTGGGAACCAAGTTAGTGAGAAGCTCTGCTTATCACCCCCAGACGTCAGGACAGACGGAACGGGTTAACCAAATCTTGGAAGATCTGTTGCGGGCATGTGTAATATCATCCAAGGGATCTTGGGAAAAATGGTTACCTCTAGCCGAATTCTCGTACAATAATAGTTACCATGAGAGTATTAAGATGGCTCCATTCGAAGCTTTGTACGGTTGTAAGTGTAGAACTCCACTAAACTGGATAGAAGCTGGTGAAAGGAGGTATTATGATATTGATTTTGTTCATGAAGCTGAGGAACAAGTCCGTACCATCCAAAAACATATGGCTGCAGCCCAAGCTAGACAGAAAAGTTATGCTGACCGTCGTAGAAAACCGCTCGAGTTTAAAGTTGGAGACTTCGTTTATCTGAAAGTTTCTCCAATGAAGAGTGTCCAACGTTTTGGTGTTAAGCGGAAACTTGCGCCAAGATACGTGGGTCCTTTCCAAATCATAGGCAAGAGCGGAGCTGTTGCGTATAAAATCCAGTTACCTCCAGAAATGAGTGCCATATTCAACGTCTTCCATGTATCACAGCTCAAAAAGTGTCTTCGAGTTCCTGAGGAAAGAGTCCCTTTAGGAGATATCAGGCTGGAATCCGATCTAACTTACAAAGAAAAGCCAGTCCGAGTGATCGATACTCAGGAACGAGTGACTAGAAGCAAAGTGGTTAAGTGGTATAAAGTAATGTGGAGTAATCAGGGTAGTGAAAGTGACGCTACATGGGAACGGGAGGACTATTTGCGGGATGGTTATAAGGAATTCTATGAAAAATGGTACGCTTTCCAAATCTCGGGACGAGATTTTTATAAGGGGGGATGGCTGTAACACCTCAGGTGTTTAGTTCCTTAATTGCATTGCATTTGCATAAGCATAAGCAAGCATCATTAATTTCATGCATAAGCTTATAATATGTAAAACATGCTTTGGAAACATTGCCACATATGTTTATATTTCATGTGAAGTAAGAAGTGAGTAGTGTGCAAAACATAAGTACCTTATGTGCAATTTCCTTTGTGAGACATGTCAACCACTTTAGTGTAACATAATTAGCAAGTGTTATGCAACACACTCATGCAACATGTGCAACATGAGCTTGCAACATTTGGGTGAAAGTATTGAATTACTTGTTCCAAAGTATGTGACACTAGGAATCTTGTGCAACCAATGTGTAGAGTGGCTAATTAGGTCTTATAACACCTTAATTACATTTAGGGTAAGTAGTGGAGCAATGTTCATGTTGACCAAAATTACCAAATTGCCCTTCCAAATGTTGTTGACTAAGTTGGACCCCTAGAGTGATCTGGTTTGACCAATTAAAAAGTGCAGTTTAGATATCTTGCATAGAGGAGCAACCTTAAGCAAAGTTGTAGAGAATTTCATAAGGAACAAAAGTTCTAATATGGCCATCTCATGAAAATGATCAGAACATGCTCAAAAATGGCCCACAAGTCAGTATTAGAGGCTGTTTTGGGACTTAGCAATTTTGGCTAAGTGTGAAGCTGAAAACCGTTTCACTTTACCTCACTTTGGCAACTTGTAACTCACAAACTAGGCCAAACCAGTCCTTGAGCCAATTGACAAAGTTGTTGTCCACACATAGCTCTACAACATTGTCAACATGACCATCACCTAGTTCTAAATGGTTTAGGAGATATGGTGTCTTGAAAATTGGGTTTCAGTCAGCCTAGTGACTGAAACTAGGTTTCAGTTTCCAAGTACACTACTTTGGAGCCCTGTAGTTTCAAATCCAAACCGAACTAGCTCATGGTGCCTTTTACAAACTTGTAGTGCTCACATAGGTCTACAACTTTGCTAATTGGAGGTTTCACTAACACGAGCTGGTTTGAGAGTAAATCGTCGACGAAACTGCCCTGTCAGTCGGTCTTTGGAGGCTCGGTTTCAGTCAACGAGCTCGAACACCGACATGTCGTGGCGCTCGGGCAGAAGAGCGTCGCCGCATGTCGACCGAGCGCTGCCATCGCCTCCACGTCGCGAGCCCAGACGCGGGATTGAACACCGAGCGCGCCACCTCCACCCCCTCACTCGCGCTCATTTTCTTCTCCCTCCCTCTCGCTCTGGCCGGGCTCGCCGAGGCGGAAACCGGAGACACCATTGCCGCCGCAGCTGTCTCCGAGCTCGCGCACTCACCACCGCTCGCCGGACCACGTCCATCCCTCCGCCTCCCCGTCCTACACCTCCTCGACCCGTCGGTAGGTTGGATTGAGCCCAAGGTGAGCCGCATTGCCGTTTTCGCCCGCTCACCGAAGCTCACCGGAGCTCCGCCATGTGCGGGTCACCGTGGCCAGCACCACACAGTAGTTCTCCGTCTGCCTTCACCCACGTTTCCCCCTCCCTGTCACGTGTAGATGCTAGGATGAAGATGTTACCGCCAGTATCAGGACAGCCATGACAGAACGAGACCGTGCACGGCCGCGCCATGGCTGCCGGCCAAGTGCTCACGCGGTCAAGCGGCTCCGTTCCATCCCCGTCTGTGTGAGTGGTCTCGAGAGGTCCACTAGGAGCCCAGGAAGGTGATGCACCCTTCGGTAGGCCGTGCGACGGCCGGGACTCGCCGGCGTACCGCCAGGCACCACGGCCGTCCGCCATCGCCGTCGGCCTAGGTGCTGCGGTGCATCAGCTTTGGAAAAAAGGGGTAGCCTCGGTGCGGTTGGGTCTGGGCAAGACGTCGGTGAACTTGGATTGGTCGGAGGAGCCACCGGCGGTGAGGAATCGCTCGCCGGAGCTCACTGCCACCCGCTCCCCTGTCCTCTTTCGCTGACACGCGGGGGCCACCTGTCTGTTGCCGCACGTGGGCGGGAGCCCGAGCGGGCCGCGCGCGCGCGTCTTGGGCCGCGTCTGTCCCGGGCCGGCCCAGTTCCAGATAAAATCAGTTTCATTTATTTTATTTTGTCACAATTTTTATTGGGGTTTAGAAAAGGTAGATCTAGGGTTTCACCTGCTCAAAAATCATGAGATAAATTTTGTTATGATCTACATGATGTGTAGTATTTTAGAAAAATATGATTTGGTTATGTGATGTGTAGTTTCTGGGATATTTAAATAGGTCTTTGAAATGTGTTTTAAATCACATGCAAACTTGTTTAAATTATATCTTGAGTTTCAGTGTTCCAAAAATTATGAAATTTGGGGGGTAGGCTAATTTATACTTGCTCTAGCTCTGGTAAAAATTTGGACAGTAGTGCTTAAGTACTTTTCAAGTTATAATGCTATCTTGTTATTCTAAGAAATACTTAAATGAATTTTAGTAATTTTTCTACATGTGCAATGTTCATATAAATTTTTGGAGAATGTCTTGGTACCCTAGAGTGTCCAAGAAAATTAAGAAATCTGTTGTTTGACACTTTTTACTATGCTTTGTTATTTATACAAAAATCAGCCTTTTGGGCTTGTGAATTTTGTTCAGAGAGTTCCTGTGAATAAATTGAGTTCAAATTTTTACAGTAGTCTCTTTTTGGGTCAGAGAGTCCCCTGTAATTTTTGTAGAATTTTAGGAGCAATTTACATATATGTTTAAAATTCCACTTAATTACTTAAGTAAATTAAGAAAGGGGTGTAAATAAATATTCTAGGTGGGCACACCTTACTTTCTGGTGTTCTTGTGACCTTTGTGAACTTGTGGTAATAGTAGTTTGGTCTTATGGGATATTTGCCACATAAATAAATATTTAATCTTTGCAATTCTAGGTTTTCTGGACAGCTGGTAGTATCTTTGGGTTTGACCCTTAATAAAAGTGTTTGCTGGAAAACTTGTGAATACCAAAATTGTAGTAAACTTGATAAACTAGCTTGTGTCACAATTTGGGAGCATTTGGCTTAGTAGTTTGGGAGTCATTGCTGTTTTAAGTGACAGTCCAGAATTGGCTGCTCTCTGTTTAGAGAGAGAAGATTCTGGAACTTTGGAATTTCGACTAGGTAAACTTTGGAATTAAGTGCTGTGGTCTGAAAAAATTTTGTGGTGCATTTCATAAGCTTTCCAGATTGTCTTAGATCATATCTTTTGGAGTTGGGATTCTCCAGTTATGTTAGAATCTTTGAGCTGCTGTCCAGAATGTCTTACTGTGGTAACCTAAGTAATATTACTCTTGTATTGTTAGGTGTTATGGCCTTAACCGAAGAAGAACAGCTGTATCTTAGGTTGAGTAGCTTAGGTAAGTACTTCTCCACCGGAGAAGAGATTTGTACGTACTAATAAAGTAACTTGATTAGATTATTGTTTTTATTTCTGAAATGCATTTCATTCCGAGCATGTTGCACCTTTATGCATCCATGATATTTATTGTGCATTCATGCAATAGGTGTACCGGAGGGGGTAACTCTCCTCGAATTCGAGCCTGTGATTTCGGAGGAAGTCCAGGACCAGCCGGAGCAGCCGAGTAATGTGGTTCAGGCCGGGAATCGAATGGTAGGTTGTTTCTTGGAGGAGAGAAAGGATGTGCTTGGGGACATTGGCGTGAGACCAAGGGGGGTTAGAGTCCCTATCACCTGGCAGAGTGTCGCCCTTGGGGTCACGACATCATTCGGACCCGCGATTCCTGAATCATATGAAAAGGTGGCTTGTGCGACCCTGGCAGGGGCCTGCGCGGTGAGTGTTAGAAATACCCCTCCAGCTGGATAGGAATTCGATTCGAATCGCCGTCGCTCCCGGTTAGTGAGCACTTGACTTGAGCAGCGGCAACGTAGATCTCATTAAATGAACTGGTGGTTAAGGGAATAATACAATGTTGCCACAATTCATACCTGCTCTGGATATAATGATGATAATTGTTTGATTATAATCAAGTGCATGTATAGTACAGGTGCTAAGATAGATGACAGGTAAATGCTAAAAATAACTGCTAGTACAGGTTATAAGAGTCTCAATTACTTATGCCTTTATGCAAAAATGTGATGTCAGCTAGCCTCTTGTGTAAGCCTTGCATAATCCTTGGTGTCATCTTATTTCTGGTTTTCGACGGGTAAGTCTAGCTGAGTACATTCCAGTACTCAGGGTTTATTCCCTCCTATTGCAGATGATATGCTCTACCAAGGCTTCTGCAAAAATTATCTCCACCCTGCGGGTGACGAAGACTAGATCACTTGGGCGTGATCATCTTTTATGTACTTTCCTGATGCTTTTGTGGGATGTTGATCAACAAGACTGGCAGTAGTTAAACAACTGGCGTGTGTTTGCTTCCGCTACTTTTATAAACTTGGTTTGTGATTATTGTGACTCCGTGTGTGTAAACTTATTTCAGATCTACTTGTGAAATGTAACGTATGATGTTGTATGTTGAATGATGCGATCCTGGTTGTAAGCAAGTTGGTTTGAAATCCTTCGTGGTTTCGATTGACTACCGGGATTATATGGGCTCAAGTTCGAAAATTTGAGCACTTCGGTGCTTGTTTTTGTACTTGTGCTCTTATAATTTGGTCGGTTCTGTTACACGTCCGGTCGTTGTGGAAGCTTACTGGACTTCAAACTAGACGCTGGCACTGTGGCGTCCGGTTCGTCTAGCAGCACGTCCGGTCGCTGACTTGCTGGAGCGCTGCTCGGCTTGACCAGCGTGTCCGGTCGGTTACGGGACCAGCGCGTCCGGTCGAACTTCACGCGTCCGGTCTGTGCGACCAGCGCGTCCGATCAGCGCAACTGCAGTAGAATCGAGTGCCTAACGGCTCTATTCGAAGGGGTACGTCTATAAATACTTATTGGCCGGCTCAAGACTCACTCTCTTGCACTCTTTGACATACTTGTGAGCACTTTGAGCTAAGAAACTCTCCCCCCACTCATCTCTCTTACTTCTTTGCATATTCGAAGTGAGATTGAGTGATCCAAGTGCATTTGCATTGTAAGATTGCATCTAGTTGGCACTTTGTGGTTGATTTGCTGCGGGATTCTTGTTTCTCTTGGTGGTTGCCGCCACCTAGACGGCTTGGAGCAGCGGTGGAGGTCTGGCACGTGTTGGTGATTGTTCGTGGCTGGCTCCGGTGAGCTTGTTGTGAGGGGTTGTTGTGGTTCCCTGGCGGAGCGTCGAATTCCAACTCTAGTGGATTGCTCGTGTCGAAACTTCTCACCATTTGGTAGGTTCTTATGGTGCCTTTTGAGAGGCTCGGTATGTGATACCGATTAGCCACCAAACCACATGGTGTTGGGGGACACAACGGGGACTAGCGTGCCGGCAAGCACGTGAACCTCAGGATAAATCATCGTGTCTTCACTTCTTTGATTGTGATTGATTTATCTTGGTGGAGTGGTTATCTTGATTACCATCACTTGGAACTATTGATTGATTGGCTCAATTCATTGCCCCTCGGTGAAATATTTCTTACCCTACTCTTGTATTACATTTCAAGTACTTAGTTGTTTTCTCTAGTGCTTAGTACCTTGAGTAGAGTAGCCTGCTAGTTTTCCTCTTGCGGTTTGACTTGTGCGGTTGAGTGAAATATATTAGAATTGTCATTTGAATAGGTGGCTTGCAACACCCCATAGGCTAGACAAAACTCGCATCTCGCCATTTGTTGTTACTAATCAACTTGTCTAGCACATCTTGCAGAAAGTTTTATTAGGCTATTCACCCCCCTCTAGCCATCAAGACCTTTCAATTGCCTCTGCTCGACTTGGATATTCTCTGCAGTTCGCATCTGCTCTGCAGCTCTGCTTCCCTCCTCTTCCTCTGTTTCTTTCCATGTCTTTCCTCTGCTTGTGGCTTTGTTATACAGATGTTGACTGGAAGTGCTCAAGTTCTTTGTTTTTACAGCTGATAGCACAATGGAAAGTCCATCTTCCATCATCAGCAATTATGATCCCAGGACTGATTTAACTCAGAAGCGAAACTCTGCGGATCTAGGATGGAAGTGTGGCTACTGGCCAAACCTTCAAAACAAAGATGTAGTGGCCTGCACTCTATGTGGTGTCTCGCTTTTTGGAGGGATAAGAAGGCTGAAGAAGCATCTAGCGGGTGGCTTTGGAGATACAATGATGTGCAAGAAACTACCACTGCAATTAGAGTGGAGATAGAAAACTGCTTGAATGATCATCCCTAGATGATGCTCATGTTAGATTTCAGATATGCAGTTATGCTATTTATATTTGTTTTTCCCTAGCAACACTAGTCATTAAGTTATATTATGTCATTAGAGACTAATTTGTTGCTATTGAGTGATGAGAACTATTTTGCTACTTTATGTTGTGCACTAGCACTCTGGTAGCACTATTTATTATGGTATTATATGCTAAGACTTGACAATATTAAGGTATGATTTGCTTCTGAATTTTAGTAGCATTATATATTAAGATGATTATATGGCATCGCCTTGCCGCGCGCCTTAAACGCCTAGTTGACTCAAATGGGCGGGTCGCCGCAGCTCGACTTATCGCCTTAAAAACAATGCCCTAGAATCATGTGGATGTGCCTGTCTCATCCGTGATAGTGCTCTCGTGTAAGTGAAGGAAGGTACCACTGCATAGAGACAATATAGGAAGAAGAGAAGTGTCATGTTTTGGGAGGAAGAGAGACACTTACTGTAACACCCCAGGTATTTATCACCAATTAGGCAGTAGGTTTGAGCTCAAACATGATAGATTAAGTGGAGATGAGCCTAATCTAAACTTGGAGTTGCACCATTGCTTTACATATAGGCCCCTTTTCAAGATATATTCTTGGGTGGTGTTATTGCAATATCTTTAGGTGTCTCACCTTAGTACCTATCCATATTGATCCCTGGAAAAGTTTCATGAAATTTGGAATCAAAAAGTCACATGAAATGATAAGTTCCATTCCTATCGAAATTTGCACCATTAAGTTAATGGAACTATAGATCATCAACCAAATCATGAAAACTTGCCCAAATGACTTTAGATGAACTTTACAACAAAAGTCATGAAGGGTTCATGTTGAGCAAATGTCAAGAAAATGCCCTGATTGGCCTAAAACCCTAGTTTAGGCTTTATCGAGTTGCTACTTTGACCAAAGTGGAAGTTTAACTTCTATACCAGTGATGAGGTTTGACCTTAAATAAAAGTTGTAGTCCATCTTATGTAGAACAAACTTTGTTTAATGGTCAAGAGCTAGTTTGGCCTCTAACCTAGTCAAATAGAGCTCACAATATTGATTCAGCTGCTGTTTTTGGACTTCGCAAATTTGGCTAAGTGTTGGAGCTGATTTCAGTTTTGATGTACCCTCATTTAGGATAGTATCTATCTCAAACCAAGTCGAACCAAACCTAGATCATTTAAGCAAAGTTGTAGTCCTTATATAGCTCTACAACGCTGTGGAATTGGTTTATCCTTTGCTTGCTCGGTTTGGGAGATGGAGATGGAAGAAGATTGCAATTTCAGTCGGCTTGAAACTGAATTCAGTTTTCAATTTCGGATACCCCACTTTGGAGCTTTATATCTTGCAACACAAGCTGATCTAAACGAAGGTTCTTTAATAAAAGTTGTAGTTTAGTTTGCATAGAACAAACTTTTTTCAAAGGTTAAGATCTGGTTTAGTGTCTAATCTAATATAACAAAGCCCCTAAGTTGGAACTCGGTGCTGTTTTCAGGATCCCGAATTTTGGCTAAGTCTGAGAACTGGAGTCCGTCAGTTTCAGTTTCATGGTAGCTCTCTTTGGGAATTAATATCTCTTAAACCGTTTTGAATTGGACCAAACTCCCTTAATCAAAGTTGTTGTACTCATATAGCTCTAACACATCATGTATTTAGTTGCTCAAATAACTAATCGGTCTGAGAGATACGGAGGGGGAAAGATGGTGGATTCAGTCAAACTTTTGAGGTAGAATTGGATTTTTGAATTTGCTGCTACAGTGGCCGACCGGGACAGAGCCTTCACGCCGCGTGGAGCTCCAGCTCGCTTGCATGCACGCCACCTCGCGTCCATGCTCGGCAAAAAGGACACCGAGTCCTCTCCCTCGGTCCCCTTCTCCCACTCCCTTCACTCACCTCTCCGCGCTCCTCACCTCGCTCTTCCGGTCCCGAGCACAGAGCCGCCATGGCCGCCATGGCCGAGCTCCGGCCACCGATGTGTTCCCGCTATTCCGCGCCTCTTCACTCTCCACGAGCACCACCAGCAGCTCCGCCCTACGACGTCGAACTCGTAGCACTCCTTCTCGGCCTCTCCTCGCCGTCGTACCGCGTGGTCACCGGAGCCGAGACCGGCCATGGATGCCGTGCACGCGGCCGGGAGGTCACGGTGCATCTCCGACCGTGATTCGGCCCTCCTCGGGTGCGGTGAGGTGCGCCGGTGCTCGTGCCGCCCTCGTCCGCCGCCGTCGACGACCCCCCCTCGCCGAAGCCGAGAAGACCGGCCGCCTCCCCTGCTTGGCGTCGGAGGAAGAAGAAAGCATTAGGCGGTGTACGTTTTCCCTTAGGATGACAGGCGGGCCCGGGTGGGTAATGGGTCCCACATGACAGTTTATGAAGTGGCCGTTTTGGGTGTGTTTTCGGGTGCGCCTAGCATATTCGGTTAGGTATGGATAAATCCTGTTTTTGAAATTCAGATTTTATATAAATCTTCTAAAATGCATATCTCTTGCTAGGTAAATCCAAAAATAGCAAAAGTGGACTTTTTGGAAACCTTGGGAAAAGATCTATGCAGTGGAGTCATAATATGTTACATGTTGTAGATATTTTCTGATGTCTTTATTTAAGCCTTAAAAATACTCCAAAAATGCTTACCAACTTGAGCAGAGCCATATCTAGAGTTTTAGAACTCCAAAAATAGTGATTCTTGTTTTAATAATTTTATGATGACTTGTACTTGCTAGAAAAAATATTAAACACACTACTTGTTCACTGGTTTCTTAAAGTTTTGATTGGACCTTGATAAATAAGGAAATCTACATTATATTGCTTGTTATTTTTATATCTCGAGTTGTGTTGCCCCAATTGATGTGAAATTTTTATGGTAGGCTTGTCATGCCATGGATGTACTATGGTATAAATTTCATAGCCATTGCTTACTGTATGCTCAAGCTATTGATTTAACTTGTTTATAGATTGATAAATAGATTATAAATAATATATAAGTGATAAAATAGAAAATGTTGTCCCATCACCTTATTATGATGTTGCTCTTTGATGCTGGTTCATTTTATGGTCATGTGTTCATAGAAAATGTTGAGTTATTGATTCATCTTGCTCTCAAATGAATTATTGCAATATTCATTTGTCTTTTTCATAGAGGTTGATATACATGTCCAAATGGCTTGAAATTCAGACAGTAGACTCTTGAGAGCATTTGTAGGACACTGTAATTTTGGTAGAATTTATTGAGCATTTTGGTATGTGTTCATAATTCCACCTAATTATCTAAAGATAAGTTAAGAAGTGTATGAAAATAATTTATCTAACATTAGACACTATGTTTTATGGTATACATTAGTCATGTATGAAATTTTGGTAAAGTTGGTTTTGTCTAATTATATGTTTGCAACATAAGTTAATAATTATTTCTTGCAAATGAGGTTTCTGGACAGATCTGGGAACTTAGCAAAGTTCTTCATGATAATGTGCTTTGTTGTGAAACTTATTTATACAAAAGTTGTAGATAATTTATGTATCTAGCTGCTGTTAAAAATTGGTGGCATTTGACCATGTGGTTTAGGAGTTATAGCTGTTTAAAGTTGGAGTACAGAATTGCTTACTCTCTGTCTTGTTAGATCAGTTGCTGTGTTTATGTAAATTCGATATGTTAAACTTTGGAATCATGCTGTGATGATTATAAATGAAATATAGATAATTTCATAAGCTTTCCAGAATGTCTTGTTACAAGTCAATTGGAGTTACAGAACTCCAGTTATGTTTGATTTAACCAGCTGCTGTTCTGATCTTCAAAAAATGGCAGATTCTAAATTAAGTTGTTGCTTCACCTTGCTTTGCTATGTTGATTTCTAAGAGTGATATACACCTTGTTAGTGTTAAGTGTGCTTGAGATCTTGTGTGACTTGTGTCATGATCGATATGCTGGTCATCTTCTAAGGATATGCTTAAGTGATAGTTAAGTTGATTAACTCTAGTGCCCATGTGAACTTGGTGTGCTGGTATGAATGTTATGTTATTGCATTTCTATGTATTCATACATATGCATTGTTGCACCTCATTTAGGTACGTTAGCTGAAGCACGTGAAGGACCTAAGGTGGAGCCAAACCCGAAGATGGAGTTGGTGGATCCATCCCGAAGATCGAAGGACCGGACAAGTGGTAGATTGGAAGATGCTTGCCAAGCGAACTCATCTGACATACTCTAACGTGAGTCGGATCCCAGACAAGCCCCGGAGCATTATAAGCCTCCTACCTTCAAAGCAATTAATTATATATATGTTATAAGTATTGTTGCATTAAGTAGTAGGAGTTGGTTGAAAACCTTGCTGCATTATATCACTCCTTGTCCAGATATATGAATCCTTGAATCCTACATAGACTAGGATCGAGTAGATGCTTAGCCCTGCTTTAAGAGGTAGAAGTCAGGTGATTTCCTGTCACCTGCGAGATATAGGGATATTCATATATGGCACGGTTGGCTATATTTGCTATCGTGGAATGGAACCATGTGTTAATAAAATGAAATGAGACCGAGCGGGATGACGATAGTGAAGCAACAAGGCATGGAGGTCTTGGGTGTGAATCTATCCCCGTCTGAGTCGTTTAAGGACCGATTCGCTGTACGTCCTTGAGTCATGTTGAACGCAGTCTAACACTTAGTTGGCCGGATAAGTCGTTCCGACCGCGAAGCCGAGTAATGTGATTCAGGCCGAGAATCGAATGGTAGGTTGCTTCTTAGAGGAGAGAAAGGATGTGCTTGGGGACATTGGCGTGAGACCAAGGGGGGGTTAGAGTCCCTATCACCTGGCAGAGTGTCGCCCTTGGGGTCGCGACATCATTCGGACTCGCGATTCCTGAATCATATGAAAAGGTGGCTTGTGCGACCCTGGTAGGGGCCTGCGCGGTGAGTGTTAGAAATACCCCTCCAGCTGGATAGGAATTTGATTCGAATCGCCGTCGCTCCTGGTTAGTGAGCACTTGACTTGAGCAGCGGCAACGTAGATTCCATTAAATTGAACGGATGGTTAATTGGATCATGATGGAAAGGTTGCCTCAATTTATACCTGCTATGGTTAATATTGTTTGCTCCTAATAAAGTGAGTGCTCTAGTATAGGTTTTAATATAGATGATAGGTTAATGATAATTAACTTGATGCTTAAGCATTAATGATTGATCATCTATATTAAGTTTTTATGTAAAATGTTGTCAAGCTAGCCCCACTTCATATCAGCCTTGCATGATCCTTGGTGTCACCTTATTTCTGGTTTCTGACGGGTAAGTCTAGCTGAGTACTTTATCGTACTCAGGGTTTTATCCCCACTTGTTGCAGGTTGTGATGTATCACGGCGACTGGAAGAGTTGGTTGGCTCCTGCCGTAGTGGCGGAGTGTGATCACGGGTATGATCCTTCTTATTTACCTTATCTCTAATGCTTTTATTGGAAGTCGACCGTGGTACTGACATGTATTTGAAATAAGAATAATGTTAGTTTCAAATTACTTTGCTTCCGCTACTTTTGAACTTAAGTTGTAATAACTATGTTGAACTCTGATGTATATTGAATTACTTGTGAAATAGATGTAACATGTGACTTGTTATGTTGAATCACTACGATCTTGGCTTGTATGTTGGTTGGTTTGAAATCCCTCGTGATTTCATTGGACTACCGGAGTTATATGGGCTCAAGTGTGAGAATTTGATCACTTCGGTGATTGTTTTTATACTTGTGCTCTTATAATTTGGACGGTTATGTTACACTTACAATATAGGGATGAGGAGACACATTTTTAGCATGCGCCCTAGGAGATCTCGACAACCATAGAAATAAGATGCATGACTATGGGAAGAAAGAGGATAACCAGTGGTGAGTTAGGGCAGCATGGCTGGAAGGAGGGACCGGCATGCGGATGGCCTAGAGAGACACGTGGACCAGGGAGGAACTTGTCCATATGAGGAGAAAAGAAAAATTAGAGATATAGCTTGACAATAAGCCTCGCTTATCATTCACTTATGCTTAGTTTTATGTCTCTAGAGTCGGTCACTTATCTTTAGTTTTATGTTTTCAGACTAAATAAAAATAAAAATAGAGATGCAATTCAGACTAACTAAAATAGGATAGAGACAGTTCCGTCTCTGCTCACATCTAAATAAAAGACAAAATTATCCTATCCCTTAAATGTTAGGACGGACCAGCTCATCCTTTTTAAACGCTTTGACTAACCGCGATTCGGGCCTTCCACTTCCTAACTTCCAAGGCCCAATAGGTCTTCCTTCACGAAGCCTGTGAATGCCCATTTCCAGCTCAGCTCAAATTTGACCTGATACAATCTGATCCGTTAACAACCTCGGAAGACTCCAGCGGGCCCACTTTTAGACTTTAGTGGCTTGGACTGGATAGACTCGTGGGCTCGTCGTGGCAGTAGCACAAGTCCGCTCGCAACTCCAAACCCCTTTCCACGTCAGCCGCGGCCGTACGCATCCTTCCTTCTCCATGCTTCCGCTGGCTTTCGTCCCCGTGACGACTTGTCAGCCGCACCAGTACACTCTTCTTCATCACCCGGACGCCCGGAACGGCCGCACACGGCACACGCATTGCTTGCTGCTTGCTTGTCGTGCTGAGCCGCTCCACTCTTCCCCCGCTGCTCGCCTCTCGATTCCGCCTCATCGCGTCCGGCGATCCCCATGTCCACTGCGACCGTGACCCTCGCCGCCGCGCGATCCCCGGCTGTCGCGCTTCTCAGCCTGCGCCGCCGCGCCCCCGCGGCTGCTCCCATTCGCTTCCCCGGCCTCCGCGTCGGCTCCGGTTGCCGTCGCATCGCTATGGCTTCCGCGGCGCATGCCCGCGCCCCCGCCGACCCGCTTCCCAAGGTACGACCTCGACGCAAGCACGCACGCTTTTGGTTTCTGCTAGGGTCCAGAACGCACTGTTGTTTTAGACAGAAGGACGCACTGTTTCCTTTTGAGAGTGGAACGCACTGTCGTTAGCTTGTTATTGTCAGAGGGACTGTGATCTCAGATGTCAAATTGGCGAGGCGTTAGACATAACATAAGGGCCTGTTTGGTTTCAGTTTGTTAAATTTTAACTCCCATCACATCCATGTTCCCTTAAATGCATAAAGTACTAAATGTAGACTAATTGCATACATGCCGGCACAGATTAGGAGTATTTTACGAGACGAATCTATTAAGCCTAATTAGTCCAAGATTAGAAACTTTTTGTCAAATAAGACGAAAGTGCTACAGTGTTTGTTAAATTTTAACTCCTTAAACCAAACACCCCCTAAGTACAATCAATTTCGCCGTACCATAGGTCAGCACCATGGAAGGACATTGAGGAGGACAGGCGACCAGACGGGTGCTTAGTCGTGTTCATGTGCACCCAGCAGAGATGCAGAAATTGCATTGCCTCAACTTCGCGACACGGTTACTTGACTTTTGTGCCCCATGAGAGTCAGAAATCAAGAGACGTCGTACAATTATACAAAGGCGTCCAAAGTAAAAGCCTCACCTGCGGCATGGTATTTTGCTAGCCGTGATAATTAAGTCCAAAGGTGCTTCCTCGATAAGGATTTTTTTTTATCTTGAAGATGCAAAACGATTAGCTGAAGATGTAAATGTAGACTACAGAGTGTAGACCTACTGTAATGGTGGAACTCAAAACCTGGAATAATTTCGTGATAAAAATAATGTAAGTCTAGACTGAATGTAATGTCTACCACCTCTGTACTCTGCTACTCTTGTAACTGATCTGCAGTGGTTCTGCAGCTCCAATGCAATGAAAAGGTGGGGATAACTACTCCCCCCGATTACCTCCAAAAAAAAATCGCAATAAAAGGGGCATATAACATGCTTGTTGCATCTGAAACCTAATTCTTATTATCAACTGCAGTATATATGACTAATATACTTAATGCATGGTTTGCTCACCCTGACGTTTATATACTGTTCAAAACAGATAGTAGATGTGGCATAGGAAAAATATTACTCATATGACAATAAGATAATTTCGGAATGTAAAATAATTTCACTCTTTTCCGCCCACCTCTATGTACACCTTTTGTTTTTTCCTGTGTGATTTATGTTTTTTTCACAAATTTATGAGGGGAATTGAGTGACTCTTAATTTCCTTGTATTTCAGGGTGCTGATTTATTTTTCCGAGCAGTAATCTCGAACATGGAAAATGTTTATTTGAGCAGGAATCCTACAGCCAAAACCATTCTGGAGCTTGTACGATCTTATGATGGTGATCACATTTGTTATGATCACCTTGCTTTCAGGACATTTGGAGTGAGCACTAGCATAAATTCAGCTATATGTGTTACATAGTGTGAAATCTTGATGTATTGATTACTGTAAAGATAAGTAATGTTTTTATCTGTTACAATTGCAGGTCAATGGTTATGGTATAAACTCACTTTCTGAATTTTTCACTGATTTTGGTTATTTACCTCGCGAAGAACTCAGATTTCCAGCTAAAAAGCTTAGAGCACTATGGTTTTCCCCGCCCACCAATGGTGGCTACTCTGGAACTGGTACATATGGACCTTTACCAAGGATATTCGTTTCAGAACTTCTTGTGGATGAGTTGACTACTCAAAGCCAGGTAAATGCCTTTCTGTGTCACTTGATTCACCCATTTTTTTGGTGAAATGGATCACAATGAAGAATTGCGCAGTTCATCGATCAATACTTATGCTAAGGGAAGGATTTTGAAATGGATTCACATTTCACAGCGACATTGCATGTTTTAGGGGAAGGGCGGGCCTGGTGCAAGCGGTAGCACTGGGTACGCCCTTTATTGCATGTTTTAGGGGAAAAATAGGGGTAACCAAGAAGTCAAATATCCCATATTGATTACAGTTTTGTTTAGGACTAAAGTAAGGATTAAACGATTAAGCACGTTTCGGAAGGTTAAAATTGTTTCCTGGGTTGCCATGCCTTTTGGATGTTTCTGTGCTTCAAGCGGATGGCAGTGTGGCATGTAGTGGCTAATTGCTGATTAGTCAGGCTAGGGATCTGCTCCGCCTAGGCAGGTATTATATATTTTTTATATGCTATTAGGTGATAAGAACGTTAATCATGTATGCTAGTTTGAAAATCAGACCATAATTCAGATCTTCAGATATGCTGTCATGCAAGGGATATGATATTGTTATCTGATAATAACTGCAGCTAGTCTTGCTTTATTTTGATCCTTTAGTCCTTTGCTCTTGCAAATTTCTTTTGGTTACCAAACAAATTCATCAGATTGTTTGTCTGTACAGGAAATTATACATAAGTACCTTAAAACTTCTGTCAATGGAAATAATCATGCTGCTCTTGCTAGTACTTCTGGGGAGCTGACATGGGAGAAGCCCATCTATTCAGATTTCCAGATTTTGTCTAGGTACAAGTTTAATGACTGTTTGAGAACTGAAGCATATGTTGTTAACACATAATTGTTTGAACAAATTAGTTTTTCATTGCAAATGATGGAAGACAGGAAGTTATCCTTTGTTAATTTCTTTACTGGTGTTTCTGATTCTGTCTTTTGTTGTTTTGTTTCTTTACTTCATTGGTGTTTTCACTCTTGTTCTTGGACACCAGGGAAAGTGAATATGCTGCATGGACTCTTGTTAATGGCTATGCACTAAATCATGCCACAATTGCCACCCATCGCCTAGAATCAGATATCAGAAATATTAATAAGTTCAACAAATTTGTGGAGGACAATGGCTTCAAGTTAAATTCAGAAGGAGGGATTCTGAAAGGTCAGCTGTTAATATCTGTTCCACCCAGATTATATTTAGTAGCTAGTGTCACCTGATATAGTACCTTTAATTTTTTATGCTCTGTTTGATTACACAAGTTTTGGAAATCTACTTTGCTGGGAGCATTACAGATCACTACATTTTCTGATACTTTAATTAGTAGTATAGTTTGATCATGTTGAACTAGCCATGTGTTTTTGGGGAAATAAGTACACATATATCCAAACTCCAAAGTAGGTCATTAGCTCTTGCGATGTCTTGAATAATAAATTTTTAAGTATGTATCTGGCCCATCTATTCCATGTGTTGTATATGTGTACACATCAAGACTAATGGAGATTGATCTTCCCACAGTTGGAGTTAAGGTACTTAAAAATAATTACTTAAAGCGTAATTCCCACTGTCACGCACCTAATTCACGGGGAAGGTTTAGAGGTAGAATTGGGGGATTAGAGGGGGTTAGGGGGAGGAATGGCAGCCCTAGGGCTGGCCGCGCCTAGAGAAAGGGAGGGAACGGCAGCAGCAGCAAGCTGCAGCCGGCCTGGCAGAATGGCGGGCGGCATGGGTGGCTGCGGCGGCAGCTGCCGTCGCCTGCGGCGGCAGCTGCCGTCGCCTGCTGCGGGGAAGGGCGGCGCGGTCAGGTGGGCGCGCGTGGGAGAAGGAGAGGGAGAGAGGGAGATGGAGGGTTTTACCCCAAACTATTCTTGCTTATAATTCCAAAAGACACATCTCCCTTTATATTTATAGGGAGGACTTGACTTGATTAATAATCCTAGCTTCTGGACTCTTCCTAATCCTAAACATAGATGGGTCTTGCAACGTGCTACTGTTCATGCTGGGCCCAATTGGCCTGAATTGGGCCCCACATCTCCGTAGCCCGTCATGGCTATATTGGCCCGTGACACATACATTACCATGTTACATTGACCCAAATCATGGGAAAATAAATGTCTTCATTAGTTTTGATGTGTGCATGTATATGATGTATAATCATACATGGCCTGATATGTACTTAACAGCTGATGGTCATACCACCTTCTTGCAAACATTTAGCATTCACCTAGAGTTATTTACTATATACTATGCATAGTAATTCAAAAAACAACAGCTAAGGCACTAACACACCGGTCGGTGTCCCTCCCACCAACTCGCTCAATATAACTGCTTCCATGTGAACCAAATTTCTTTGATTATGTAAGAAAAATCTAAAAGACAGAAAATTGGAGCATTTTTGCTGGAAAACAAACAGTCCGCCTCCCCCACCCTGTGAGAATATGTATGAGCTTCCCTCTTGATTTGGCTGGTTCTGGACTTTTGAATCCTATTTTTTTCTGTCTCAAACACGCAAGAGGACTGCACATCATTATATTAAAAAGAGAAAAAGAAAAACCAACAGCCCAAGTGGACCAGGGCAATATAAAGAAGGAAGAGACGGCAACAGAAAACTCACACACCCAAACACACAAACCCCTGAAGTCCAACTAAAATATTGAATTCATCATCAACAGAGAGAGGAGGTCAGGGATCAGGTGTATTCCAGGTCCATCACCGGGGTCAAGGCCCTGAGTTGGCTCCTAAGATAAGCGCAGTTGAGAGGCGGTAATCACCACTGTTTATAGGTCCGTAGTCTAACAAAAAAAAAGACAACCTATGGAGTTGGCATGTACTTGGCCCGGTTTCTACATTCAATATAGTGACATGCAGCTCTCCTGCAGTCCTGCATGTTGAGAGATGAAACGAATCAATAGAGGGTGTGACCATTTTTATGATCGCAAAGGCTTCACTGCCATAAGCTACTAAGCCCTTTTATGCCAGCGAAGCACCATAATTTGGCTTATCTTGAATATTGTGCAAAATAGAAGTATAGAACTTATGGTTTGGAGGAAGTGCCATCAGCACATTCCTATGTTTCCACAAGATGTCAGTAGGTGCTGTATTATCTCATTAGCTTGATCACATAATGGGCACTATTCAGGATAATCAAGTCCTTGGTGTGCCAACTTGTCAGCTGTCCAGCAGCAATTCAAGGCTAACCAATTGAAAAATTTGCATCTTGGAGGCGCTCAGGATTTCCAAACTTCCTTTCAAGGCTCAAACTCCACGCCAGTGAAGAAACGTGCATAGGTTGATTTGCAAAAAAATCACTATCCAGTGGTGTTGATCCTCAATTTCAGGATTGAGCTGCACATCACTCACTAAGCCCAAAACGTGGAGGTACTCCAGCAGTGCCTCAGTAGATATACTTTCTGATCTCAAACCCAACCGTTAGTAGTTAAAGCCTCCTGGACTGTCCTCTTGTTAGCAAACCGCTTCGGAACCAAAGTCACCAAAGAGGGTGCAAGATCACTTAAGATTGATCATGTAGCCATCAATCAATCCAAAAGAGCATTCTCTCGTCATTGCCTACAACAACATCACAGGAGTGCCAAATGTTGCTGAGGTGTTGGGATGCACCTGTATCTTGTTCTGACCATGGTTGGTCTGGCTGGGTTTTCTACCATAACCACCCTCATAGGTATGCTTGAATTGTGTAAATAGTCCGAAGGATCAGTGTCCTTGCGCCCCAAGTTTTTGCATTGTTCTAAAAAAGAAGAGCTAGCAGGAGGACTGTACGTGAGGCCCTCTCAAATAATTTGTGGATCTCTGATATCCAAGGTGCTCTAACTGTGGGAGTCATATCAGAATTTCTGTCTCTATGGGATTTGATCTTCCAGCCTGGAGTCACAGATTATCATGTCTGGCGTTTATCTTCAAATGGCCAATATTCAGCAAGGTTGGCTTAGAAAAATCTCTTCCAGGGAATGAGTTCTTTTCGGCCTTATACTAGAATTTGGAGAACCTGGGTGCCAGGAAAATGTATATTCTTCTTATGGTTGGTAACTCATGATCAGTGTTGGATAACAGACCGTTTGGCAAAAAGAGGGCTTCCTCATCCTGATAGATCATAGATGTCCTCACTGTGATCAAGCGGAAGAATCTATCAACCACTTGTTCCTGTTTTGTGTTTTTACAAAGAGAATTCTGGTTCAAACTTCTACAGGCGAGTCAGATTGTTAGTAGCATGGTTTTGTGCTGTTTGTGTGTGTTTGTAAGGGCTTTTCCCTTTTTTTTTTCTTCTTAATACAATGATACACAGCTCTCCTGTGTGTTTGAGAAAAAATTGTGTATAAGCATATCTTAAAAATTTACTGCATGAAGTGTACAAGTTCTTTTTATTGTTATTCCACATATTGTAGAGAAGCTAATTTGCATGTTTTTTTTTCTGTGTCTATGTTTATGATCAATAGTGAGTCCTGATGGTCTCCTTCAGCAAAGTTCAACAGTAGCTGATTCATCATTGTTTACGTTTGCTGATGGGATAACTGAATCTATTCCTCGATCATACATTGAATTTGCTGAACGCCTCCTGCTACCACAGTTCAAAGATTTGCAAGATGAAGAGGTTTGCATCATTTTCTCACTGATTCACACTGCTCTTGTACATGACACTAACATTGAAAAGCATGGCTTAGAATTTTGTATGACACTAACAGTATGATTCCCTGAAGATCTCTTATGCTTTATTCAATTACTCTTATCTGCTACTCAAAATTCCCCTTTGTAATTTCTGTAGGTGAAAGAATACCACAGACGTGATGGTTTTGAGGTGGGCAATGCGGACAAGATATTCGAAAGTACATCGAAGGATCAGCTGACACGGACATCTGCATAAACAGTGAACTCTAGATCTATTGTGCAAATGACCCATTGTGCCTCTTGGAAGTGTGTTGGAGGCATGTATTGTGAAATGATTGTACCTACTTGAGTGAAATAAAACATAAGAATCAATAAAAAGTAACTGTTTTTTTTATTCTACATCTGTTGAATCTAAAGAGAGAAGCTGTTTCTGTTCCTTTGGCCCTACAATCTTTCATCATCATTAAATCCATGTCTGGGAACTTGGGTGTTCCAGAATGAACATGGCACCTGCAGTAAGGACTTCACCTACTTCTCCCTTACAAAAGAATTAACATGCAGGATGACTAGTTTTGTTTTTGTTAATTTCTGTTGTTTTGTGTTGCGCATCCTAGCACTTATGGTTAATGTATTGGGAATCCATGGAACGGTGGAAGCAGGTGAGCTGCCATGCCGGGGTGTGCACTTATCTTTCAGCAAGTATTTAGTAGGTACTAGGGTACTACTCCCTTTATTCTAAATTATAAAACATTTCAAGAATCTTAGAGAGTCAAAACATCTTAATTTTGACCAAAATTATAGAGAAAATTATAAAAATTTATAACATCAAATATGTATACTATAAAAATATAATTAATGAAGAATCTAATGATACTTAATTAGTGTTATAAATATTATTACCTTATTATATAAATTTGGTCAAACTTGAAATCCTTTGACTCTTCAAGATTCTTGGAATGCCTTATAATTTGAGATGGAGGGAGTACTACAGTATAACTTGGCGCAAATCGTCAGAAAGAAGACCCAGCGAAGTTCATAAAAAAGGGCAGTATTAGCAATTGACAGATCTTTGTTAGCATATGTTTTGTCTTTCAACTGAATCGACAGGATTTTTCTTTGCAGATGTTTGTCCTCAGGCGGAGTATGGTTTCCTGGCATTCATATTTCATTAATTTTGTGCCTACTTTGTGACTCAGGGTGTGTCCAATCATGAACTAATTAGTGTCCAATCATGGACTAATTAGACTCAAAAGATTTGTCTCGTGGTTTTCTACCAAACTGTATAATTAGTTTTTTCTGTCTATGTTTAATGCTCTATGCATCTGTCAAACATTTGATGTGATAAGAAATCTTGAAATTTTTTTAGAACTAAACATGGCCTCACGGTACCAGCTTCTTGAATTGTCACGCCAGGTACATGTTCAGTAACTAGTACCTACTTTCCGGGTTCAATGAAATGTGTACAACACTTTCTGAATATGTATAGTTGATGATAAGTTGCAGTACGTGGTTGTAATATAGTTTATAATCAATAAATACAAAGCATTCAATTTCATTTTCTGTGATAAACCTTTGGATGCAACTAAAATGTCACCAAACGAAAAGCAGAAAAGTAAATTAATGCATGACCCACAAAGCTTTTTAGTCTAGCAAGTTGGGGTCTGTTAAGAAAAACAAAGAAAAAGAATCACCCAAAAAGACACCCATTAATTTAGTAGAGTTCTTGATTCTTGGTGCTAGCGAAGAGTCAAAGAAAACCAAAGCAGCAGTCTCAAAACTTCGCATTGATCCATTTGTCCTTGAGATCTCAAGGGCGTCCCCAGCATTAGGCCGTTTCCTCACTTGAATTTGGTAAAGCAGGTGGCTCGCGTGCAGACATGGACCATGATTCTAGCACCTGGCATGTTGAGAAAAGAAAAGGAAAGAATTCTGGAAGAGGCACTGCTTAAACAAATATGCTAAAAGGTTGCTTTGGTTGTCCATTGCCCTTCTGCATATATAGTATTCCACCAGCCATTTCTCCTTTGAGGGATCTCTGTTAGCATTGTTTCCATGCAATACTGCATTAGGAATATTATTGTATTTTCATATAGCAGAATGTTTGTCCAGTTGCTAAGATATATTTTGCATTAGGGCTTTGTTGTTGCTTGCAAACATTTCAGACTATTAACATGCTCAATCACCACCAAAGGAGAATTGCTGACTTTTCATTTCTGGAGAAAATTCGAATCTAATTTCCCTGTTCTACACTATAAGGACCCCTTTTTCTTTCTTACTTCACCCAATTACCCACTGTAAAGAAACTCTTGCGTTATCCATAGTAGCAACTAGCAACCTGTAAAGCTGTCACTGTCCATCTGCTAATTTATCCATCTACTGATCTACAGGTCTACTCAGATACCAGAATTCGAAGCCTAAAGGCACTATCCAAGCCATGGTCCAAATCCAACGGTGAGCTCATAAAGCATCATGGATTTATATGATCCAAACGTTACATATGCCTTTCAAGCTTTCAGATCATGCATGTACATGTGTGGAGCAAACCGGTTTGCTGACATTTGTGCGCATAACATGGTTGCAAGCTGAGGTTTGTCGCATCCACTTATAACAATTCCAGGTTATCCCGTTCAGAGAGGAGGAAACGCAATGCTTTTGTGAAGCTTCCTTGTGCTTTCTGGTGCAGTTGTGCCTGAAAAGGTGTCAGCTTAGTCCATGTAAGTGAACAAATTCCAGTTGGGCACTACTTTTTATAACCATGAAAGAATTTAGGTGCTGCTGATGCAGAATGAAAAAAAAACTACTCTTAGAACCCTAAAGTAGCGAGCTTAATGCTGAATTAGATTTAAGTAATGCAGATGGTATGATTCTCCATTTGTCGCATCCAAAAAGATTGGGACCTAACACCACTGAATTAGCCAAGTTGGTTCTTTGTTTGAAAACGAGTTTAGTTCAAATATCATTGAGAATATAGTTGATTAAAAAACCCCATAGAGTTGATCGATTGGGACCATTTAGATTCGATATTGTAGGCACAAGAATTAGTTGCCATTTTCCACTTTGAAGTTAGCATATACAAAACTTGAGTTTAAAGGGAAAAAAAGCAGTTAGCCAAAGTGCAGAATAGGCAGACACTGAGACTGAGTCAATCCTAATCCATCACAATGCTCACGATGCCTTAATCTTTAAGATTCTAGAGACATGGTTGCGAGATGGAAAGGTTAAAGCGAGGATTCTGCGTCTCTCGGATAGCACTGCAGAATCAGCTTTGGCGCACTGGCTTCAGGCAATGCAGTCTCCGTCCGCACGCAGTGAGGCGGACAGCAGATGAATTTGGGGGACTTTAGCGGTGCGATTTCCTACCTGTACACTTTACTGATTCTCTGGTCATAGCTTATTTGCACTCCTAGATACAGTAGTAGATTCCCAGCTCCGGCTTTAACCTGTAGGTTTTGCCCCACTGCCTATATTTTAACCAAAAGTATTCACAGGTTGGATAACAACGGATTAGCCTTTGTTTCCGTTGACGAATCAATTTAAGGCACAGGCGCTAGGATTAACTTGTGCACCCGGGGGTCTCCGCAGGCTACTGGAGATCTTGATGGCGCAACAGTCTTGGCAATAATATTTCCCGTACTCTACCTACCATTGCTGGTGACCGGCACGCCCTTTGATTAACTATATATTATTATATTATATATAGTATATTACTATACTAGTAGTAGCACCTAACAAGGGAGGTTGGTGAGACCGACGTGTCTCTTTCTAATCTCGCTCATTTGTAGGGGTAATTTGTTGTGAGTGCAGTGTTTTATTTTAGGTCAATACGCGGTTGAAGTTGCCAATGGCTACCAATTCTCCAGGAAAAAAGGAAACTACAGATGGCAGTTTCTTTAATTTAGCAGTGGATGATTTCTCACAAAATTCGTGTGTTCCAAACCGTGGATGAAGCGGCAGATAGGCGTCCCCATGCCGGACTTGTCATCAAGAGGTACGCGGCGGCAATCTGATCCTGATCTACCTCCACCTCCAGTTGACGAGACGTCCACTGGTGAATATTTGATTCAGTGACAGGCAGCGGAGACGCCCTCAGGATCCGCACGTCTCGCCTAGTTTAGTCTGTGTAAGATTCCAACCATCTCCATGGCCTAATGATTGCCATTAGTTTAATCCCATCGCTGAGGTGCACCCCTCGTTGGCCGCCCTCATTCCCCTCTTTTTCTGCCAATGGGAAGTGGAGTCACTCCAACGCCTTTGTGTGAGGTAGAAAGGCACTTGGTACTATCCACCATGTCCCCTCCTTTTCGGCCCCCGGGCACCTCTCTAAATCCTCTCATCCGTGGCCGTCCGTCCACACTCCACAGACCACAGCTGGGATCCCGATCAATGGCGTGGCATGGACGCAGCGGCGATCGGCGGCAGCGCTTGGGGGCGTTGCAGGAGGAGGCCGGTGACGCGGAGTGGGGAGGGTGTGGCGACGGCGGGAATGGAAGGAGCGGCGAGGTGATCACCTGATGGATTTCCTACAGTGGTAGGCAAGTCTGATTCTTGGCTGATGTCTTCTTACACACAATGGCAAAAGATTATCTTTTTTTCTTGTCCCTTTTCCGGTTTTCCCTTCTTTTGGGGGACTGGAGGCTCACCTCGATTTGTTCAAAACAGTTGCTTGAGTGTGTCTGGTGATCTGTCGTGTGTCTGGAGTAGTGTTGTGTGGCATGGTGAGTTGTGTGTGTGTGTGTGCTGGTCTCAAGGATATATGTAAACACAGTCTGAGAGGAATGGGTTGTTGTGAGAGTGCAACAAAAATGCATAGATTGGGTGTTTGATGAATAATTCTCGGCGTTTTGTTCTGTTATCAAATGTGTCTTCCATCCTTCCTGCTTGGAGATTTCGTGTCTGTTCATGTTCTCCTCGCAAAAGAAAAGGCGTTTGTTCATATTCTGATTCTGATGTTGCAACCACCGGCATGGCATGCCTCAAAATAATTTGAGTTGAATGGACTCTTTTGGTACCAATATCACTGATAACTTAAGTGGCTTATTAGGCAAACAATATCCACACAAAAAACTGTCACGGTTCTCTACTGAGATGAGGTACGGTAATTTTTCTTTATGGCTCGACGGCGCTTTTTTTTTTTCAAACAGCATCTATTATGGTACACTTTGTGGAAGGCCTTATGACCTGGAGCTTTGCATGGGGCTGCAATTCATGCGACAATGCCCTGCTCATGCTCACGTAAAAGAGTCCAAAAACTCCACAGGCAATGGTGTGATTGATTGATGATCCTCAAGTGTAATACTAGTAGAATCGTGAGGTAAATATGAGCTGAGACGCTCGTGTTTTCTGATTTGGTTGGTAGTACAAGTTTCTGCTAGGAGGGGCCTAATCATGCCATCTCGGTGTGGTTCCATGAGCAGAGCAGGTTAGTGGCGCACATTTTGCTCAGGTCGAAAGCTCAGCTGGGCTGCCGTTTCGTTGTAACCTCGACTGTGCTTCTCGTAGGCCATCAGATTGTGAGTTTAGTGGGCCGAAGTACATTCGTCAGAATTTCCTCCCTTTTTCTATCATTCGAAATAAAATCCTAATAATTGGAAAAGGTTCTTTATAACTCACAGAACTATCCTCGTAGCCTGATTTTTCTCTTCTAACCCTAAAACAAGATGTCTTACCCCCGAACTCTCGAACCGCTCAAATTAGCTCGCTACTCTGGTTTGAAGTGGTTTTAAACATGGTGCCTTTTTTGGTTAAAAAAACCCGATAATACTTAATAAGATTTTAAACCATAAAGTTGTTTCTAAAATCCCAAGAAAAATCCTATAGATAGATTGGTATACGAATAAAAGAATATTCATAGCTCGTGAGAATATGTCTAGATGCTTCAAAGAAATAGATATAGCTATAGGAAAATGGAAAAATATCCTAAAAATCTATAAACATAAAACATTCTAACTGATCTCTGTCTGAACATGTTTTGAAAACTTTTTGTAACAAAAAACGCAAGACACAACTAGCATGGATGCATAACATGAATGCATTTAACATTAATGTATGTTGCATTTATGCTGGTTGCATCTCATATTATTGTTGTGCAAAGTTTTAAAAACATGTTTATACGTTGACTATAATTTATGGTTGGGATCTTTCTAGATATCTTCTCATTTTTCGAGAGCTAAATGTAATTTTTAAAGCTTCTGGAGATATCTTCATGAGCTTTGATTGATTTTTTTTTGGAATTGTCATATCCCAAACTCTCTAAGATTTTCTGTTTTGGAATTTTTAGAAGTTTAGAAACATTTTTGTTGTTTAAAAACCTTGTCACTAGATTTTTTTAACTAAGAAAAGACAAAACTAGCTTGTAAAGCACACCAAACCAGGGCTAGGAGGTACTTCAAAATGGTTTTCAGAATTTAAGGGATCAGATGTTTGGTTTTAGAGTTCGAGAAGAAATATCAAACTAGAACGACAGTTTATAGATATAGAATGGACTTTTTCATTCCTAATTATATATAAACTAAAAAGGTCCATGGAGCAATAAATGATGTAATTCTAGCTATCAACCCATTTTTAGTTCGATAACATACATGTTGAAACGTCAATGATTTTCTATATTCCATTTAAACCTCTATACTCTATATAAAGTTCTGTAAATACACACTAAAATCTGAGCAAATGGGGCGAAACATAGACTAATCTTAATTCTCACATTTTAGATACCATGAAAACTGTGAGCAAGACTGCGTGAGATGATTGACCTTCTATATAAAGTTTTCTAAATACACACTGAACTCTGAGCAAATGGGGCGAAAACACATTTAATGAAATAGACTAATCTTAACTCCAATATTTTAGATACCATGAAAACTACGAGTAAGACTGCGTGATATGATTGATCTTCTTTTAGCAAAAATTGGGGAGCGAAGAAATTCTTTCTGTACAACTTATCAGGGGCAAGCTTTCAGCGAGCATCTGCCTAGAAAGGGAATCTTAAAGGCTGAAAATACTTGTTTCTGTTTGCTATTTCTGCAGCTTGTAGTCAAAAGATATTACTGGATTTATGTGCGCAGCAGTGTAATAATACTGCAATTTCTGGAGCCAAAAGAAAAAAGAGATTCAGATTCAGACATGATATATGAGGAAAAAAAACATGTATACATACCAACGAAACAAAGAACACATACCCGAAAGAAAGAACACACATGTACGAAGAGAGAATTGCTATTAGGTGACCCCTGTGCACAGTCTATATGACCCCACATCCTTCCTGATGCGCGCGATTGCCCCCATTAAACAGAATCTTTTCATAATACAAATTTTTAAAACACAATATCTCATAAATCGTAAGTTTGATTTACAATCATTGTTGAAGAAAAATGTGCCGACAGAAATAAGATCCATGAAGTCTATGTTTTGCCAAAGTTTTAAAAAGTATAAAAAACAGACATAGTTGCACTTTGTGAACATAGTTGCTACTTTATTAAGTGTGTAGTTATAAATACTATTGTATACAGAAATAACATATAAACACCTTCACATTGCACCTAAAATGTAGTTGTAATAGAGATTACTAATTAACTATGATTTGGTTTATTGTGTAGTTGTAACGGAAAATATTACGGTATAAAAAAAACAACAAATAAACAAACTATAGTATTACACGTCTGCAGCTAATTTGTACTAATATTATCCTCAAATACAATAATGTTATTTGCACTGAGAGTTTGCCCGTCAATCTTTTGAAAAGTTAATCAATAAGAGACCAAATAAAAAGTACCAATAATGATTGATTGTCTTACAAAATACAACTCATATGTAGTATTAGAATATTTTCGAGAAAGAAACATTTTAGGCCTTGTTTGAATGTTCTCGGATTTACCTCAATCCACATGTGCTGGGTGGATTGTGGTGCACTTTAATTCAAATTCCACTTCAATCCATCCCAACACTTGTGGGTTGATGCAAATCTGACTTCAGCTTTTTTTAAAACAAATCTGGTAGGAGAGCTGCCGATTATATGAAAAAGCAGATGAAGCCTAAACTAGGCAAAATAAAAGTGACACAACTACGGTCGATTAGATTGGGCCATCAACACGCACTGAACTCAAACTCAAGAGAAGAAGAAAAATGACTCTAGCCGGTCATAATGGGACATCGACACGAGCCACACATGCCGCTCAACACAGAACACATGCTCGACTGCCTTCGAACCAGCACAAGCCGGTCACCACACTGCACTACCAACAACCGGACGACAAAGTCATCAGGACGAAAACGCCGTCGTCACCGCTTGGCGCTTGCGCCATCGTTGCTGACGCTGTCCCACACCGAGGTAGCACACTGCCGAGTAGGGCTAACCATCATACTCCACTAGCCATAGCTGCCTCTAGCGCTCGCCAAGCCGACCCCGTCCACTGAGATCCAAGCGCGCACATCGTAGCTTCCAAGACCTAGCTTCCTCATTGAAGGTAGAAGTGTCGCACACGTCTTTCAGCTTCCAGTCAGAACACATCTTTGAGTCAGAAACAGCCGCCGCTGAGCGGGACCGCTCGCTGCCACACCACGCAGCTCACCTCAGCAACACAAATCTACTAGCCACCACCTCCCACGTCGGCCTCATCGCCAACTCCATGGGCGCTCGCCACGCAGGTCACCTCGGCAACACAAATTTGCTGGCCACCACCTCCGACGTTGTCTCATCACCAACTCCATGGTCGCCTCCCATGCCAGCCTCCTCGCCAATTTCGTGGTCGCAACTGGCGTACTGTCCCACCAAACCATTGCCCTCCACATCCAAGTAGATGCGATACTCTCCTATCGCCGTGCCAACACCCTCCTCCTGACCGTCTTCCTCCATTGTCGACAACGGAAACTTGAATCCTCAACTAGGCCTTCAACCTTCCTCACCACGATGTTGGCTGCCACTACAGACTAGCCGATGAAAGGTCCTGATGTCTAGAGGGGGGTGAATAGGCTATAAAATTTCTATAACAACACTAAGAAAAATGGTTAGACATATATGAGGCGAAACAATTCTTGCGCTAGCCTACAAAAAATGCAAGCCACTTACCACAATTTTAGTTACTATAGTCTCTAAGCACACAATGCTAGGTCACTACCACTAAGTTAGTGAGCTCTCAAAGACTAACTAAAGAGCCTCACTAACCACTAGACAAGACACAAGCTAGCTCTCAAAACTAATTACACTAAAGAGCGTAGCAACATTAAAAATGTAAATACAAGAGAGGGGATGTGATGATTAACCACCGTGGCAAGAGAAGATCAATCAATCACAATGAATACCAATAAAATCCTCAGAGATAGGATGACACAATAATTTTTCACCGAGGTTCACTTGCTTGCCGGCAAACTATTCCCCGTTGTGGCGATTCGCTCACTTGAAGGTTCACGCGCTAAAAAGCATCACACGCGTAACCCGTAATCGGGTGCTACACAACCAACACAAGATGAGGATCACACAAGCCATGAGCAATCCACTAGAGTACCTTTTGGCTCTCTGTCGGTGAAGGTCAAGAACCCCGTACAATCACCACGATCGGAGCCGAAGACAAGCACCTTCCTCTGCTCGATGATCCTCGCTGCACCAAGCTGTCTAGGTGGTGGCAACCACCAAGAGAAACAAGCGAATCCTGCAGTGAAACACAATAACCAAGTGCCTCTAGATGCAATCACTTAAGCAATGCACTTGGATTCACTCCTAATCTCACAAAGATGATGAATCAATGATCGAGATGAGTGGGAGGGCTTTGGCTAAGTTCACAAGGTTGCTATGTCAATGCAAATGGCCAAAAGAGAGAGTGACCTAGAGCCAGCCATGGGGCTTAAATAGAAGCCCCCATGAAATAGAGTCGTTGGGCTCAACAGGCAGCCTACTACGCGGTGACCGGACGCGCTGGTCGGGGCGACCGGACCACCCGAGCCAACATTTGGTCCATCAGATGCTGCCACGCATCCCCACCTTTGAACTCGAGCCGCTGATCTCCAACGGCTAGATTCTCCCGTGCTCGCATGTTAGTGACGACCGAATGCACCACGCCATGACTTGATGCAATCGCCAGTGTCTGTTCGAGCCTTCTCCCGAGAAGCCAAACCAGCGACATAACGCACCGACGCCCTGACCAGACGCGGCACCAACGTGGCATCCGATCACTTCCAAAGAGCTCCCTGAGTGCCAAAAACGCAACCTGACGCGTCCGAAGGAGCATGACCGGACTCAGGGCCGGATCTGGTCCTCACTGTCACTGCGTGCCAACCAACACTATCGCCACTACGTCATCATTCATCACCTCTGACCGGACACAGGCCCTGCACGTCCGGTCACAATCACTGTGCAGCATCTGGTCTCACACCGAGACTGAGCCCTTCACTGCTATAAGCGATTGGATGCACCACTTTGAGTCCGGTCACTTCGGAACCAGAGTCCGGTCAGTGAAAACAGCGCCTCTTCTCCAACTTTGCCACCCTTGATCAAATGTGTCAACCACCAAGTGTTTCACCTTATGCACGTGTGTTAGCATATTTTCACAAATATTTTCAAGGGTGTTAGCACTCACTAGAATCTAAATGCATATGCAAAGAGTTAGAACATCTAGTGGCACTTTGATAACCGCATTTCACGACGAGTTTCACCCCCTCTTAATAGTACGGCTATCTATCTTAAATGTGATCACACTCGCTAAGTGTCTTGATCACCAAAACACAAAAGCTCCTGTCAAGTTTCACCTTTGTCTTGAGCTTTTTGTTTTTCTCTTTCTTCTTTTCCAAGTTCGAGCACCTTGATCATCACCCTGCCATCACCATCATCATGATCTTCATTTGCTCCATCACTTGGAATGTGCCACCTATCTCATAATCACTAGAGCAACATGTTAGCACTTAGGGTTTCATCAATTCACCAAAACCAAACTAGAACTTTCATTCTCCCCCTTTTTGATAATTGATGACAACCCTTTCACGAAGATATGAATTGAAATTCAATTTAAATCCATGTTGCTTGCCCAAGCTTTTTACTATTTGTAAAGGATATGGACAAGTTTCATGAATCCTAATTGGTAGCATTAGCTCCCCCTATATATGTGCTGAGAGTTTGGATTAAAACTTGCACATATACATAGATTGGAAATGTGGGAGGGCAATGTCTACCAAATGATGCTAAGGTGTAAGAGATAGACCTTTGAAGCGTGATACCAATCGGAGTGCACCACTATACCATCCTTAGCACCATGGTTAGTTAGATACCACTTGGAATTTCTTGCAAAACACAGACACTAGATACCTCGTGAGATCAACATTATATGTAAGGTTCTAGTACCACTTGAAAAACAAAACTACGGCATATCTAACTATCCTATGCATGCTAGTTTCTCATTTCATCATTCAAATCTACAACTAGCATACACCACACAAGCACGGAATTTTAATTTAAAACTTGTGCCATGCAAGCATACATATGTAATGCACATTCAAATGCATCAATCAAGTTTATGAGCTTGCTCCCCCTATTTGTGTGCTCAAATTTTAATTTATCCCCTTACTTCCATATTTCTTCCCCTTTGTCATTTTTTCACTCTATCTTTGTTTCTCTCCCCCTATCTTTGTGAATTGCTTCTCCCCCTTTCATCAATTACCACAACGGATCAATTTTAGATAGGTTAAGATTACCAAAGTCAATCAATGGGATGAGGATCATTTTCCCAAATTTGGTTCAATCTAGAACACTTGTGAAAGTGCATTTGCCCCCTATGTGGGTTTTGGTGTATTGATGACATCCAAATTAGGGGCTAATGTGATCTTAATGAGAAATGTCATAGCCATTAGTCCCATGAAGGATTCAAAGAGTTGATAAAGATGAAATGGTATCCCTCAATTTGTCAAGATGAAAAAGGCGTCGAACTCAAAGCGGAGCTTCAAAGTTTATTCTTTTGCTTTTGGGTTTAGGTATGCCACACTATAAAGAGGGATGCAAAACTTAGTTGGTCTAAGGAAGATAGAGTGCTCAAGTATAAAAATAAAATAAAAAAAGAAACACTCTAGCACTTCACGAGCATGTAGAATAGTTGTTTAGTGACTTTGGTGTCAAAAGTGCTGACTTACGCCAGAACTCATGACACGTAGTCACTTGCCTGCGCCGTGACTGAGGCTATCAGAAGTGCTGACGTGCATCGAAAGTCCTAATGGTCAAGAGTCTCGACCATCGTCGAGAGTGCTGATGCCTGGCCCAACGGCTGTCTCGGCTGGCTCTGACGTCAGAAGTCCCAACGTACGTCCAGAGTCCCCGTGCAGAACCTTTGACTTTGCGTGAACAGTGTTTTCTCTATAGGTCAGAAGTCCTTAGATCTACGTCAGCAGCCCTGACATAGATCTGAACAATTAGATTTCTACTACAAGTATAAATAGCTCTCTCCTCTTTTCTAACCGTTACCCACTCATTCATTGCTCACCAACTCATGGCCAAAGCATCTCTCAAGCATTCAAGTGCTCTCTCTCCTCTCCCCTTTGCTCCTAACTTCGATTCCCCATGGATTTGAGTGATAGGAGAATGGATTGAGTGAGAAAATTATCCTTGCAAGCTTGAGCACTTGATTTCTTCATCAAGCCAGTTGGATTTGCGTCTATTACTCTTAGGTTCTTGGAACCCTAGTCAGCTAGACGTCTCCCAAGAGCTTCCATCTTATGAAAGAGCCTTGGGAAGTCTGTATTACACTTGATTTCTAAGTAGAAACCTAAAGTGACCTTTATGGTTGCTTTGAGAGAGGCAAGGAGGTGAAAGAGACTCCGACCTTTGTGGTCACCTCAACAACAAGGACGTAGGAGCTCCTTAGTGGGGTTGCTAAACCTCGGAATAAATCCTTGTGTCCCGCATGCTTATTGTTGTTATTGTGATTTGCTCAATATTACTTGTACTTGTTTGTCTCTCTCTCAACCTCTCTCTTAGGCTTGGGGCTTGATCTATGATTTGGAGGCTTCTCGGCATCAAGGAAGTGGTCTAACATCTTCACCTTACCACTAGAAAGTGGAGTTATAAGTTGTTGGCCTCACAAAGTTCATTTGAGCACTTGTAGTTTATTCCCCATAGGCGTCGAGACTTCTGACAGTTTGCGCCAGAACTTCTGACGACGTCAAGAGTTCTGACCCAAACTGTCAGGACTTCTGACAGTTGCTGACAAGTAACTTTGAGTTTTGTGTAGAAATTTTTAGATACGCCTATTCACCCCCCTCTAGGCATTGTTTAGATCCTTTCAATTGGTATCGGAGCTTGGTCTTCTCTTAGCGCTTCACCACGTGAGAAGAAACAATGTTAGATACCAACAAGATGCAAGCCGAAGCCACCGAGATGGCTAAGACAGTTGCAAAAGAGTTGATGGCAGAACAAGCAAAGCTTTTCAAAGATGAAATGAAGAAGATACAAGATGAGATGAATAAGTTGAAGGAAGAGTTAAGCAAGAAAGTTGAAGATGCTATAAGTGGCAAAAATGAAGCAACAAGTGGCAAGAATGATGCAAACAAAGATGCCGCAAGTGACGTTGGAGTCGGTGAGCATGCCTAAGGAAAAGGAATATATTAAAACATGAACTTCGACTATACATAACTCATCAAAGGTACACACACCTTCCGTCAACATTGGCAAGCCACCTCACTTTGATGGAACTAGATATCCCAATTGGGCTTACAAGATGAAGATGCATCTCATTGCCGCAAGACTTTGGAAAGTTATGGATGTTGGTGTGAGAATCCCTACTGATGAAGATAGAGAGATAAGTCCAGAAGAAGTGCATAACCTCCATCAAAATGCAAACGCCATAGCCTTGCTTGTTTCAAGTCTAGCTCCGGATGAGTTCAACAAAGTGAATGGAAGGGAAAGTGCTAAGGAAATTTGGGAAATCCTATGGACATCATTTGAAGGAAACAAGAGTGTGAGAAAAGGTATTGGTCAACCACATAAGAGCTCTTGGAAGCACTGAATGGGATGACAACAAGGTTGATAGGAAGATGTTGAGAACATATAGAGCCAAGAACAACATGCTAACTTCTGTGATCATGGAGAGGCCCGGTTATGATGATATGACACCCCAAGATGTTCTTTTAAAGCTCAAGCATCATGAGTGTCTAGATGAAGATGCAATCAACGCTCACAATCAAAATCCTAATGCAATGGGATACAATAAGAATGCAGCCCTAAAATCAACTCATACTCATGAAGGAAACATGTGTTGTCAAGAAAAGAAAAAGAAAGTGAAGGATGATTCCTCAAGTGAAGAAGATTCTGATGTGGAAGTTGCATTTGTGATTAGGAACCTTAGAAAGTTCATGAAGAAGAAGAGCAACCACACAACTTATGGTGATGGAAGGAAGAAGTACAAGAAGAGGTTTTGCTATCGATGTGGTAAAACCAGTCACTTCATTGCCAATTGTCCCGAAGAAAAGAAGAAGCACAAGCACGACAAGGACGAAGACAAGAAGAACAAAGGCAAGAAGAAAGGTGAAGCTCATCTTGATGAAGAATGGGAGTCAAATGATGATAGTGACTCAAGATGAGAAGAAGAAGAAGAAAGGAGCTGCGAACATCGCCATCCACCACCCTTCATCACCAGCTATGATCTTCCCTGACTCGACTTCACCACCAAAACTCTTCCCCAGCCTATCTTCATCACCAAGGCTCTTCTCCAACCTCATCGATAATGAAAACTACACTCTAACTTGCCTCATGGCTAAGGGGGAGAAGGTACATGTCTCATTAGATCCCTCTAGTGATGAGTATGATAGTTGCGATGAGAACATAGAACAAATTGAAGCAACCATGATAAAGAAATTTGGTAAGAAGACCTACACTAAAATAAAAATGCTAATGAAGAAATTAGAGAAGAGGGATAGATGCTTAGAGATGCAAGGTGGCATAATCACTCAAGAGAGAGAAAAGAACCAAGCTCTTGAAGCATCTATCACCGAGGAAAAGTCAAAGGTTGAAAAGTTAACCATAGAGTTGTCTTTAGTCAATGACTCATTTGAGAAATTGACTAAGGAACATTCTTTGGTTAATGATCAAGTAGCTAGCCTCAAGAATGAGAAGAGTATAGCTCAAGAAAGCCTCACAAGCTTGGAAGAAAAATATTGTAATCTTGAGCTTCTCCTAAGGCAACCGAAGAGTATAGCTCAAGAAAGCCTCTTTGGGCTAGCACTTCAACTTCTCCTAAGGCAACCGAATACTCTAATGTCTCCACTAGCAATGGTTGTAAAAGATGCTATAAGATTGATGTAAATACATATGCAACTTATCTTATTGAGCTAGAGAAGAGAGACAAGGAGATCAATAGGTTGATGATGGACTTGAAGAACGGGTGCAAGAAGAGCCCAAAATGAGGTTGATGTCAAGATTAAGAGAATTAGGAGTGACGATGGGACGGAGTTCAAGAACACCAACATTGAAGAGTTCCTTGATGAGGAAGGAATCAAGCATGAGTTTTTGGTTCTATACACTCTACAATAAAATGGTGTTATGGAGAGGAAGAACCAGACACTCATAGAAGCCATAAGAGCAATGTTGGATGAATACAAGACTCCGGTCAACTATTAGGCGGAAGCAGTTCACATGACGTGTCATGCTATCAACCGCCTATATCTTCACAAGATGAGAGACAAGACCGCCTACAAATTTCTAACCGGTAAAAAGCCCAAGGTGCACTACTTTAGAGTTTTTGGATCTAAGTATTTCATACTTAACAAGAAATCCAAAAGCTTGAAGTTTGCACCAAAGGTTGATGAAGCTTTCATGCTTGGTTATGCTACTAACGAGCATGGATATCGTGTTTTTAATAAAACCACCAGTTTGATTGAAATCATGGTAGACGTAACTTTTGATGAAATTGACGGCTCTCAAAAGGAGCAAGTCAATGTTGAGATTGTAGGTAAAGAAGATGCTCCACATCAAGTTATCAAGAAGCTTGCCATTGGTGAGATAAAACCCATCGAAGACACAGATGAAGACCATGTTGTGGATGTTGATCATAATCCTACTATTCATCATGTTCCATCCAATGGGCATGGTGAAGCTTCTGCAACAAGAAACATTCAAGATGGAAAATCAAATGATGCACAAGGTCATTATCATCAAGACGGTTCCAACAATGTGCAAGCTCAACCTCAACTCAACAATGAAGAAAGAAGTGAAGACAATCCTCCACAAGCTCATGATTGTGATCCTCCAATCGATCATGACCATGATGATGAAGATGATGGCCCCATCCAAAGATCAACCTAAGTGCCACATCCTAGAATGCATCAATCCATTCAATGGGACCATCCTGTTGATAACATATTAGGAAGCATACGACGAGAGGTAACTACATGTTCTTGTTTAGCAAATTTTTGTGAACATTACTCGTTTGTTTCTCCTTTGGAACCTAGCAAGGTGGAAGAGGCACTTGAGGATGAGGATTGGATGATAGCCATGCAAGATGAGTTGAACAACTTCACTTGGAATAAAGTCTAGTCCTTGGTGGAAAGGCCCAAGCAAAATGTGATTGGAACCAAGTGGGTCTTCCGCAACAAGCAAGATGAGCATGGTGTGGTGACAAGAAACAAGGCAAGGTTGGTGGCTCAAGGATTCACTCAAATTGAAGGCTTGAATTTTGGGGAGACCTATGCACCGATGGCAAGGCTAGAATCCATTCGTATTCTATTAGCCTATGTCGCTCACCATGATTTCAAGTATATCAAATGGACATGAAGAGTGCATTTCTCAATGGCCCCCTATCCGAGTTGGTGTATGTAGAACAACCACCGGGCTTTGAAGACCCCAAGTATCCCAACCACATCTACAAGCTCGACAAGGCACTCTATGGGCTCAAACAAGCCCCTAGAGCTTGGTATGATTGCTTAAAGGACTTTCTACTCAAACAAGGGTTTGAGATAGAAAAGACCGATCCTACTCTATTTACCTGCAAAGTCAATAATGATATCATTGTTTGCCAAATATATGTCGATGACATAATATTTGGTAGTACTAATGAGGCTTTTTTGTGAGGAATTTAGTAGGATTATGACGAATAGGTTTGAGATGTCCATGATGGGAGAGTTGAAGTTCATCCTTGGATTTTAAATCAAGCAACTCAAGGATGGCACGTTCATAAGTCAAACCAAGTACACCAATGACATGTTAAAGAAGTTTGACATGGACAAGGTCAAGCCCATCAAGACACCCATGCCAACCAATGGGGGTTCTATTTGAGTAAGTACCTGAATTGGCACCTGAATCGGACTGAACCAGTTGTTTGTCATTGTCAGGCTACTGTTCTTCTATTCTTTCGACGCCATTGAAAAATGAAATTGGATTTTTGGGGGAATTTTGGAATAAAAGATAAATAAAGAATTGAATTTGAAAAAAGAAATTCTTTCTATTTTGAATTATTTCTTTTTTAATAGGATGGATTTTAGGTGGAAAGCGAAGAAGGCCCCCTTTCGAGGGCCTGAGCCATCAGTGAGATACCACTCTGGAAGAGCTCAGATTCTAACCTTGTGTCAGACCCGTGGGCCTATGTATGTGGAGTTCCCTTGAATTTCATGTGATTCAATAAACAAAATATGGATTCCATGATTGCTAGATTGATTCGTAGGGATTGATGAAGAGTGAGCTGATAATGGAATTTTTCTTCTATAAATAGGAAACTTAAGATTCAAATGCTCGGGCAAGGACACCAGAATTTTTACTAGAAGTGGAAGAGTTACACAAAGTTTGCAAAATGATCACACGGGTTTATGCACTAAGAACAGGCAAGCCTTTTTGGGTTGTATCCGAAGACATGGAAAGGGAGGGGCTAAAAGAGAGGGATTCGAACCCTCGGTACAAAAAAATTGTACAACGGATTAGCAATCCGCTGCTTTAGTCCACTCAGCCATCTCTCCCCATTCCAAATCAAAAGGTTTTCATGAGAATTCTTTGGTTGAATGGAAGGAATTAGAAGACGAGGGGTATAGTGGAGATGAATGGGAAGATAGAAAAAGACGAATAAGAAAAGTTTTTTTTGATTAGACGCATGCAATTGGTGAAACATTTTATTCAAACAAATGTAGAACCAGAATGGATGGTTTTGTGCTTATTACCGGTTCTTCCTCCCGAATTGAGACCGGTGGATTCACAATCCATTGCCTTGATCCACTTGGCTACATATGCCCTTATCCAGCTAAAGGATTTTCTCTTTTTTCCATTCATTATTATTCTATTTATTCTGACCTCCATACCTTGATTAGTTTGGGGAAAGGGGAAGGGGAAAAATTCTATGAACCTTTCCTTTTTTCGTTAAGTTCAAGTCTGGCGAGAATAATATTCTACAACTAACAACTCATTTATTTTTAGACTGACCTTGATCAAGGAGGAAAGGATGTGGATCAAAAGGTATATTGCTCCATGATTGGATCCCTCCTTTACCTTTGTGCATCTGGGCCCGATATTATGCTTAGTGTGTGCATGTGTGCAAGATTTTAAGCTAATCCGATAGAATGTCATTTGGTGGCTGTTAAGAGAATTTTTTGGTATTTAGTGCACACTCCTAATCTTGGCTTTTGGTATCCTAAGGGCTCCACTTTCGAGTTACTTGGGTATTCTAATTTGGATTATGCTGATTGCAAAGTAAACCAAAAAAGTACTACCAGGACTTGCCAATTTATTAGTAGATCTTTGGTGTCTTGGAGCTCTAAGAAGCAAAACTCCATTGCTTTGTCCACCGCTGGAGCCAAGTATGTGGCAGCCGATGCATGCTGCGCCCAACTACTTTAGATGAAGCAAACCCTCAGAGACTTTGGTTGTGAGTTAACCAAGATTCCCCTTTTGTGTGACAATGAGAGTGCCATTAATTTGGCAAACAACCCCGTAAACCACTCTCGAACAAAGCACATAGACATCCGGCATCACTTTTTGAGAGACCACGAAGCCAAAGGAGATATCACCATTCATCATGTGAGCACTAAAATGTAACTAGCTGATATCTTCACAAAGCTCCTAGATGAGTCAAAATTTTGTGCTTTGAGGTGTGAACTAAATATTATTGATTCTCGTAACGTGGCTTGATGTCTTGCACATACTTTGTTTGACCTAGATAGGAGAAAAGAATTGAGAAAATATTGTGACACTTTCAAAATCTATTTTCTAATTTTTCATACGTGACTATTGCTTTGTGATGTATGTTTGAAATCTAGTCACCTATGAAAACATTAGTGTCCATCATATTTTGCCCCACATGGAGTAGTGAGTACAAGTTTGGGAGTTTTTCATTTTCTCTGTGTCGAAAGTCCTGACATAGGTCGGAACTCCCAACATGGATCTAGACCGTGTTTTTGCCCACGCCAACGCATGTTTGACCCTAGGTTAGAAAGTGTTTCACCAGGCCTAGCCCATTTTCACCGTAGTCATCTCCCCCTCTCTCCCCCTCCTCCCGCACCTGCCCCCTCTACCCCTAACTCTCCTCACAACAGTCATCGCCCGACCATCGTCGCACCCGTGTCCCGACAGTTTTGGTTGTCCTGACCGTCGAGGGTTTCGGTGGCCACCTCCAGCGACTCTCCTCCCTTTCTTCTTGCCTAGGGTCACGTCTTCTCCTCCTCCACCATGGCTATTCCTGGTTGAGGCTTCCCATTCTTGTGATGGTGTGGATTCAGGCTACTGTAGTGTTCATGCTCATGGATCTGCTCGTGGACAGAGTGCTCGCTGTGAATTTGGCGTTATCCATGTCGTCTTCTCCCATGTTCAAGGTACTACCATGGTTTCCTGAATCCTAACTCAATGAGCCTTGATTCATGCCTTTTTTCTCCTCTATCTCCACTGCTATCTTCCTTGTCTGTGTGTGTGCATCATTGTGGAGCCCCATGCCTCGGAAGGCATTCACATGTTTCAGCACTCCTGGCGTCTGCCAACAGTCTCAATTGTCGGGAGTTCCAGCGTAAGCCAACAGTCCCGACGGCCAGCAGTCCTGATGCTATGATTATCCGCCCATAGATGTCTCTCTGCATCACTGCACTCATGCTTCATTGTTCTTCGTGTCTCTTAGTCTCTTTTTGTTGCTTTTTGTAGCCATGGAGAGTGGCAGTCTCTCGCACCGTTTGGAGAAGAGGTCCAAGAAGAATCAGGATCACACCACTGCCCCCAAGTCGTTCGGTTGCACCAAGGCAACTTGTCACCATGATGGGCCTGGTGCTTCCCGTCGTGTTGTTGCATGTGGACATGGTGGTCCAGGATCATCTGCTACCGATCCTCCTCTGCCTTTGGCCCACGCGTTTGTTGGTGGTGACCTAGTTGTGGATGCCAAAGAGGAAGCTCTTGAGTGTTCTGGCCGTACCATTGCAGTCAAGTTCAGCTTTCACCATCCCATGGTCCAGAAAGTCCTGTCCATGAGTTAGTCCTATATGATGGTCCTCCACCTTTTACCCAGGAGCCCAAACTTGCTCCCAACTATGGCGGTTGGGCTCCACCTCGTCCTGTTGACTACCGCCACAACGTCCATGAAATCCGGTCACAACATGCTCGGAATTTATATGCTGAGGAAGAGAAGGATCTCCAGCTTGAGGCTCGTTTCTGGCACCCTTTTCACTTTGATTACTACAAGTCCATTCTTTATAGCAAAGTCCTCAAGAAGAAGGAGCCAGTCGTTCAGATGAAGTACATTCTTGGTTATGATCTTGGTTTGCTCACCAAGCCTCCAAAGCTACCGCAGATGGTTAAGGACTTGAACTCCATGTGGCTACTTCACTTGATGGAGTTTAGGAAGCACTGGACTAACGAGATCATCCAATAGTTTTATGCTTCCTATCATCATGAGAAGGACAAGACTGGTGCTACTGACATCGTCCACTGGACTAGGAGGGCAAGCATTATAAGGTGGACTTTATTACTTTCTCTCACTTGCTTGGTTTCAATGGTTATGACCGTCATGGTACTGAGCTCGTTGAGTATGAAGATGTTGAGATGGAGGAGTACCAGCACATGTATCTTGTTGGATATCTTGCAGATAGCAAAACCGTGTACCTAAAGCCTTATTTCTATGTCCTGAACAACATCCTGAGGTAGATCTTGTATTCAAAGGTTGGTGATTCCACCTATCTTCGTGATGACTCTCAGAAGGTCCTTGATCATTTTGGTGCTGATTTTCAAAAGTTCTCCATCAGTCGCTATATCTAGAACAAGATTCATAACACTTCTGAGGATCCCGTCAGAGGCCTTCCTTATGCTCCCTACCTCATGCATGTCATTGAGCAAGTGTATGGCATTTGCTTTCCCTCTGATGGTTCAAATCACAGGCTTCTCAAGATCTCTAACAAGATATCTATCACTGCTGCCAAAGAGTTGAAGAGGGTAGCTGATGAAGCTAAAGGCAAGGGCAAAGGCACATTGACTTCTCGTTCCCATTGTGGTGCTACTTCACCTCCTGCTGCTCCATCTAGCTCCACCAGAGCCGAGCCCACTGGCGAAGCCAGGGGGCTGGCAGGGGTCATGGCCCCCCAACATCACAGCAAACTTTTTTTATGTAATATATAATTTAATAATCTATATTAGAAATATATAATAAAAGCTTTGTCATATATTTTTTGATGACTTTTGAACAACAAAATCACACAAATTTGTATTTTATCTTTGGACGAGCCTATCCATGGTGCAAAAATCCAAACAAATAAGCTACACTCAGTTATTTTATGGTTGAAACTCTTCGACCAGCCCCCCTATCCATATTTTTTTGGCTCCACCACTGGCCGAGCCCCTCTCTTCTTCCTCCTCTAGTAAGAGCAAGAAGCCTAGCAAGTTCAAGTTTCTCATGAACTATATGTTTGGACAGTGTTGTGCTAGTGCTCAGAGGGAGCATGATATGCAAGAGAGGCTTTACCATATGGAGCAGTGGGCTGGTATTGTGTCTTCTCCTCCGCCGCCATATGTGCCTCCCCGTGACCCTATGCAACTTTATGATGAGGCTTATGCGGCATTTGTGGATGAGGATTCTTCTCGCCGTCGTGGCAAGAGCATGGCCCCTCCTGAGGATGAGGACTACATTCAGGACAACAATGACTATGATGCTAGAGATGATGGTGACGATGGTGATGATGAGGACTACGAGGATGAGTAGTCGTTTCTTTCACGCGGCCTACCCCTTTTGGCACTTATTGATAAAGGGGGAGTGTTAGGCTTTGATCTTCATGTAATAAGTTAGTTCATCGCTTAGTGGTAGTGAGACTTTAAAACTTTTAGACTTGTATGAACTCTGGTGGCAACTATGTGGTGGACAATTGTATATTTGTGTGTGATGGATGATTGTAGGACAAGTAATGCTTATCTAGTTATCTTATTAGCTATTGTGCTTGTCTTGCGATGATGTATGATACTTTGGATGGCCATGGGTTGTTTCAAGATTCACTTTGAAATCTTGGCCATCATGTTCTCTTTATTTGTTGAAGTGAATATATCATGTCATATTGCATCTCTTTTTCACAGATATATTATTGTTCACACACACTTGCTGCACCCCACGAATTGCAAAATTTAGGGGGAGCTTTTGTCTTGATGTATGCAAATCATGTTTAGATGATTCAAATCAAAATTCAAATTCATGCATACATCAAGGGGGAGCTCTTCGAAAATTTTGGGTTCAAAAGCTTTAAATTCTTTCACTCTTATAAAAGCCTAAGTTGGTTGTCATCAATTACCAAAAGGGGGAGATTGAAAGTGTATTTGCCCCCTATTTGGGTTTTGGTGTATTGATGACATTCAAATTAGGGGCTAATGTGATCTTAATGAGAAATGTCGCAGCCATTAGTCCCATGAAGGATTCAAAAGTTGATAAAAATGAAATGGTATCCCTCAATTTGTCAAGATGAAAAAGGCGTCGAACTCAAAGCGGAGCTTCAAAGTTTATTCTTTTGCTTTTGGGTTTAGGTATGCCGCACTATAAAGAGGGATGCAAAACTTAGTTGGTCTGAGGAAGATAGAGTACTCAAGTATAAAAATAAAATCAAAAGAGAAACACTTTAGCACTTCATGAGCACGTAGAATAGTTGTTTAGTGACTTTAGTGTCAGAAGTCCTGACGTATGTCGGAACTCCTGACGGTCAAAAGTGCGGACTTACACCAAAACTCATGACATGTAGTCACTTGCTTACACAGTGACTGAGGCTATCGGAAGTGCTGAAGTGCATTGTAAGTCCTAACGGTCAGGAGTCCTAACCCTCGTCGAGAGTGCTGGTGCCTAGCCCAACGGCTGTCTCGGCTGGCTGCTTGCGTCGGAAGTCCTGACATACGTTCGGACTCCTGACGTACGTCCGGACTCCTGACGTTGGCCTTCGAACAAGACCTTTGACCTTGCATGAATAGTGTTTTCTCTATACGTTAGAAGTCCTAAGATCTACGTCAGTAGTCTCGATGTAGATCCGAACGATTAGATTTCTACTACAAGTATAAATAGCTCTCTCCTCTCTTCTAACCATTACCCACTCATTCATTGCTCACCAACTCATGGCCAAAACATCTCTCAAGCATTCAAGAGCTAGCTCTCTCTCTCTCCTCTTCCCTTTGCTCCTAACTTTGATTCCTCACAGATTTGAGTGATAGGAGAGTGGATTGAGTGAGAAAATCATCCTTGCAAGCTTGAGCACTTGATTTCTTTGTCAAGCCGGTTGGATTTGCGTCAATTACTCTTGGGTTCTTGGAACCCTAGCCAGCTAGGTGTCACCCAAGAGGTTCCATCTTGTGGAAGAGCCTTGGGAAGTCTGTATTACACTTGATTTCTTAGTGGAAACCTCAAGTGACCTTTGTGGTTGCTTTGAGAGAGGCAAGGAGGTGAAAGAGACTCCAACCTTTGTGGTCACCTCAACAACGAGGGCATAGAAGCTCCTTAGTGGGGTTGCTGAACCTTGGGATAAATCCTTGTGTCCTGTGTGCTTGTTGTTTTATTGTGATTTGCTCGATATTACTTGTACTTGTTTGTCTCTCTCTCAACCTCTCCTAAGCTTTGGGCTGGATCTACGATTTGGAGGCTTCTCGGCATCAAGGAAGTTGTCTAACATCTTCACCTTACCACTAGGAAGTGGGGTTGTAAGTTATTGGCCTCACAAAGTTCATTTGAGCACTTGTAGTTCATTCCCCATAGGCATTGGGACTTCTGACAGTTTGCGCTAGAACTTCTGACGACGTCGGGAGTTTCGACCCAAACTGTCAGGACTTCCGACAGTTGCTGACAAGTGACTTTGAGTTTTGTGTAGAATTTTTTAGATATACCTATTCACCCCCCTCTAGGCATTGTTTAGATCTTTTCAACTTACCAAGGATATTTAACTCGGTTTGATCCAAGGACAAGCTTCTTCACACCTTGTTTAAAGAGTTATCTTGTACCATTTTGAGTTAGACACTTATAACTTATTTTCTAGATCAAACACTAGGTTCACAAGACCACAAACATGTTATATGCTACCACTAAATTAAGTCAAGCATAGAAGCAATAGTGGTACCATACAAGCATCAAATTCATTTGATTTTCATAAATGAGCCTATAAAGCATGTGAGGAATGACTAGATGCACTAAACAGGTCCTTAGCAAAGGATGTATGCATGCCAATCAACTTTACCTTCGTTGCTCAAAGGAGAGGCATGTAATATAAGTGGGGGGGTGCATCAACACATATTTGAGAAATCTAATATGTTCAACTCATTCCTTAGCTTACAAAACCTCTTCTCATCTAGTGGCTTGGTGAATATATCGGTAAGTTGATCTTCGGTGCCTACACTCTCAATGCAAATGTCCCCTTTTTATTGATGATCTGTAATGAAATGGTGGTGGACATCAATGTGCTTTGTTCTTGCATGTTGAACTAGATTGCTGGTTAGCTTGATTGCACTCTCATTGTCACATACCAATGGCACTTTCTTGAACTTGATTCTAAAGTCATTCAAGGTGGTCTTCATCCAAAGTATTTGTGCACAACAACTACCGGTGGATATGTATTTGGCTTCGGCGGTTGATAATGCAACACTATTTTGCTTAATTGATGACCATGAAACAAGTGATCTTCCTAACAATTGAGAAATGCCCGAGGTGCTCTTTCTTTCTACCTTGCATCCCGCATAATCGGAGTCCGAATATCCAACTAACTCAAACTTTGATCCTTTAGGATACCACAAACTAATATTTTATGTATGCTTTAAGCATCTCAATATTCTCTTTGTAGCCTTCGAATGACTTTCTCTTGGAGAGGCTTGAAATCTTGCACACATGCACACACTAAACATAACATCTGGCCTTGATGCGGTCACATAGAGTAGGCTTCCAATCATAGAGCGATACAACTTTTGATCCACCATGTTACCACTTGCATCACTATCTAAATTACCATTTGTTCCCATCGGTGTACTAATTGGCTTTGCTTCATTCATGCTAAACTTCTTGAGCATGTCTTTAATGTACTTGCCTTGACTCATAAATGTACCATTCTTCAATTGCTTGATTTGAAGATCGAGAAAGTAACTCAACTCTCCAATTATGGACATCTCAAACTTATTAGCCATCATCTTCCTAAACTCTTCACAAAAGTCTTGATTGGTTGATCCAAATATGATGTCATTAACATAGATTTGCAATACAAATAAGTCATTGCCAATCTTCTTAGTAAAAAGAGTGAAGTCCCTCAATCTCTCATACCATGCTCTAGGTGTTTGCTTCAATCCATACAAAGCCTTCTTCAACTTGTACACATGGTTGGGTTTCTTGTCATCTTCAAAACTAGGAGGTTTCTCAACATAAACTTCTTTATTGATACAGCCATTGAGAAATGCACTCTTGACATCCATTTAATAGAGCTTGATGTTGTGGACACAAGCATAGGCTAGCAAGATTCTAATTGCTTTCAATCTAGCAACCGAGGCATATGTTTCTCTAAAGTTAAGACCTTCCACTTGAGTGTATCCTTGTGCTACCAATCTTGCTTTGTTCCTTACTACTATCCCATCTTGATCTTGTTTGTTTCTAAAGACCCATTTGGTTCCAATCACATTGTGTCCCTTTGGTCTCTTCACTAATTACCATACTTGATTTCTTGTAAAGTTATTCAATTCTTTATGCATTGCATTCACCCAATCAACATCCAACAATGCTTCATCTATCTTCTTTGGTTTAATGGATGATACAAATGAGAAATGCTCACAAAATAAAGTCAATCTTGATCTTGTTTGTACACCTCTAGAAAAATCTCCAATTATAGTGTCCAATGGATGATCTCTTGAAATATGAGTTGGTTGGAGTATTTGAACTTGATTGCTTGCACTTGCTTGATCATTAGGTTCAGATGATGTACTAGCCACTTGTTCTTGCATATTTTTATGAGAGCCACTTGAACTTGCTTGATTAGTGTCTCTTGGGAACCCTTGGTTTCATTAAATTCAACATCATGAACTTCCTCAAGAGTACCACTTATCAAATTCTAAACTCTATATGCTTTGCTAGTGGTTGAGTATCTAAGCAAGAATCCTTTATCACACTTCTTCTCAAATTTTCCCAATCTAGTGCCTTTCTTCAAGATATAGCATTTACAACCAAAGACCTAAAACTATGCAATGTTAGGCTTTCTACCATTCAAGAGCTCATAAGGTGTCTTCTCCTTCAATAGATGACAATATAATCGGTTGCTACAATAGCAAGCCATGTTGATAGCTTCGGCCCAAAAGGATTGGCTCACATTGTACTCACTCAACATTGATCTTGTCATGTCAATCAAGGTTCTATTCTTTCTCTCAACAAGACCATTTGATTATGGAGTGTACTTGACCGAGAATTGATGTCTAATTCTAAATCCATCACACAACTCATCAATTCTTGTGTTCTTAAACTCACTACCATTGTCACTTCTAACTCTCTTGATGGTTGTTTCAAACTCATTGTGAATGCCCTTGATAAATGATTTGAATGTTGCAAACACATCACTCTTGTCCACTAGAAAGAATGCCTAAGTGTATCTTATATAGTCATCCACTATCACAAAGCCATATTTGTTTTCACCAATGCTAGTGTATTGTGTTGGCCCAAACAAATCCATGTGCAATAACTCAAATGCCTTGCTAGTACTCATTATGCTTTTCTTAGGATGAGTGTTTCTAACTTGTTTGTCGTCTTGACAAAAGCTACAAAGCTTATCCTTTTCAAACACAACATCTTTCAAGTCTCTAACCAAGTCATGCTTAACCAATCTATTTAACTGTTGCATTCCAACATGACCAAGCCGTCTATGCTATAACCAACCCATACTAGACTTAGTGAATAAGCATGTTGACAATTGAACTTCACTAGCATTGAAATCAATCAAGTATAGATTCTCATATCTAAAGCCTCTGAAGATTAAGTTAGAGCCATCTACACTTATGATCTCTACATCATCTACCCCAAATATGCATTTGAATCCAAGATCACACAATTGAGCCACGGATAGCAAATTGAAGTTCAAACTCTCTACTAGCAACACATTGGAAATGCTCATGTCATTGGATATTACAATCTTATGAAGCCCTTTGACCTTGCCTTTGCCATTGTCACAAAATGTGATACTATCATAACCACTGCTATCATTGGTGTTGATTGAGTTAAATATTCTTGCATCACCAGTCATGTGTTGAGTACACTAACTATCAAGAACCCAATGCCTTCCTCCGGCTTTATAATTGACCTACAAAAGTAGATCAATTCTTTTTAGGTACCCAAACTTGCTTTGGTCTTCGAAGGTTAGTGACTAAGCTCTTTTCACCCAAATGGCTTTCTTCTTTGAGCCCATCCATGGTGCACCAATAAACTTAGCATGAACACCATTAGTACACTTAGTAAGCACATAGAAAGAATCGAGCTTAACTAAGGATACATTAGCTTGTGATTTCTTGTTCATGCACTTTTGCTCTATGTGACCAACTTGCTTCCAACTAGTGCAAAACTGACCATTATTCTTCACAAAACTAATCTTGTGAGGAGCAAATACCGCCTTGCCTTTTTTGAGGGTATAGCCAAATCTCTCTTTGTAGAGAGAAGCACTTTGGCTACCCAAGCACATAAGCAAGCGGTTCTCACCACCATAGGCTTTGCCTAAGGCACGAGTGAGCTCATTGACCTCCTTCTTGAAGGTCTCATTCTCAACCATAAGTGAGGCATCACAAGTAAAACCATCACTCATAGGTGAGGTGGAAGTGGATGATGAGCTACATGAAGGGTTAACGGGAGCAACAATGATGGGCTTATAGAAAGATTCATCAATTATGTCACATGTTAAGCCTTTGTCACATGTTACAACATGCTCCTTCTCATTTTGCTCATCAAGTAGAGAGGAATGAGCTTTTTCAAGTTTCTTGTGAGCCTTGTCAAGCTTCTCATGGTCTTTCTTTAGACTCTCATGAGATGCATTGAGCTCATCAAAGGCTTGCTTAAGGGCTTTTAATTAGTTTCAGCAAGTCTTTGCATTCCCTTCTCTTAATGTCAAAATATTCTTTAACATCTTCCAACATGTCAATTAGTTCATCTTTAGTTGGTTCATCATCATCACTTTCACTTTTATTATCATGTTCCTCATCACATCCATCATCTCAAGTTTGTACCTTAGTGTCCTTAGCCATGAAGCAAGTCGATGGAGTGTCGAAGAGAGAAGGCTTCTCATTGATAGCAATGCTTGCAAGAGCCTTCTTCTTGGTAGTCTTTGTTGACGGTCACTAACACCTGTTTTGACCATCAACATTTCACCCAAAAGCATGGTAAAGTCAGGTAAATCATCATCACATGTAAAGAATTATGTTTAAATTTCACCTAGTTCCACTTGTGATTGTAGAATTATTTATATGCAGGAAATATGGCAAATTTTGGCCAAAATGGTGACAAACATGGACCAAGGAAGCAAGTGGACGTGGCAGGGCCACCTGGGCCCACTAGGAAGCGCCGCCTAGCGCCACCTGGCCCCACATGGTGCCACCTTAGCACTTTGCCACGTCATTGATCCGTGGGAGCCCCTCCAGAACTAATGGGATGCGTTGATCTAAGTCGGTTCAATCAATGGTCACAATGAAGAGGCCATGGATCCATGGGCCCATTGTCATAGACTTGGACCTTCACTAACTGACTTATCGGCCAAGTTTCACCATGTGCCGCCCCTACAACCGCCATTGGGAGCCAACCATCGTTGTTGGATGCTAAGGCGATGGAATAGAGGGCCGAGCGGTGCCCTACCTAGGCCGCCCGACGACCAAGTCACTCCACCGACCTTGCCACTGCTGACAAATATCCCTCCCCTCACTATACACTATAAATAGTGGGTGTGGAGCTCAGTGGAAGAAGGCCCCCATTCATTTTCCAAGCTCTCCAAGCTTCTCTTAGCTTTCTAGCTTAGCTTTAGCTATAGAGTAGTAGTCTAGTAGTGGAGTAGAGCAAGAGCAGAGCTTCTCAGAGTCTGAAAGAGTCTTCTGGGTCTGGTATAGCTCCTTTGTAATTCTTTCATTTCTAAATTACTTTATTTAGTATTTATTTTAGTATTTTATTCTAGTATTGCTTGCTTTACTTTAAGTACTTAGTCATTAGTGTTCATCATTAGTGAGCTTAGGTGCTTATTGTTTGGCACTAGTAGCATGGGTTATCTTATCATTAGTAGTCTTTCGTTAGTACCAGTTCCACCATCTGGTTAGGGTGCTTTGATCTTATTTCATCAGAGCTCAGATCTAAGTAGTAAGTTTATAGATTAAGCGTGGTGCTTAGGCTATAGATTACCTGTGGATACGGCTAGGCCTCCTGATAGATTATGGTAGGTGACAAGTGGTGATAGCCTTGTTCATCCTCTGTATTCCACCACGATAGGTCTAGTTATTAAATCACAGGACTCATGGCAGGCCTTGTCCATTTAACTCTCCTAGTTGGTAGGTGGGCTGTGCCCTGAAGTGCTATCATATTTCTCCTAGTTATTTGTTTACCCTTAGTTACTAGAAAGATAAATGGTTCACTCTCCCACCTAGCTATCTCTGGTTAGCTTGTTAGTAGTACTTAGTTTAGGTAGTTCACACTCATCCTTCACTATCATTCACCTACCTAGGATCAACTCAAGCTTCCTCTAGCAAATCCTAGTCCACTTATAAATTCTAGTCTTCCGCCTTCCTGTGGGATAAATTACAAATTCAACACTCGATACTCACTGAGTGAAGTGCTACGTGATAGTTCTGTGCGCTTGTGGAATCCTCCAATAGTCATTAAGAAATATCAACAGTCTTGTCATCATCACTATCATCATCATCACTTGAGGAAGCATCACTATCCTAAGTGACCACATATGAACCACCCTTCTTCGTTTTGATGGTCATCTTGTCCTTCTTCTCCTTCTTGTCCTTCTTCTTATTCTCCTTGTCATCATCATCATTGTCGCTATTGTATGAGCATTGAGCAACAAGATGATTCTTGCTACCACACTTGAAGCACCTTCTTGCCTCATCCTTACACTTGGATGATGACTTCTTCCTTCTAGCATGATAGCCCTTCTTCACCATGAACTTACCAAATCTCTTCACAAAGAGAGCCATCTTCTCATCATCTATATCATCAAAGTTTGAATTATCATCTTCACTTGATGTATCTTGCTTGGCCTTGCCCTTTGATGATGATGTGGCTTTAAATGCCACACTCTTCTTCTTCTCATCCTTCTCATCTTTCTTCTCCTTTTCTTCCTTCTCATCGTCATCTTTATATGTGTCATCGGTCATCACATCTCCCAACACTTGGTTTAGTGTCATGGTGTCCACACCACTCCTCACTAGTAAGCTGACCAACATGCCAAATCTTGATGGTAAGCATCTTAAGAACTTATGAGAGAAGTCCTTGTCCTTCACTTCTTCACCAAGTGCTTTGAGATTATTGACTAGCACTTGTAGCCTATGAAATATCTCTAGCACACTCTCATCTTCCTTCATCTTGAAGCTATCAAACTTCTCCTCGAGGATGTAAGCTTTTGCACCCTTCACTACTTGTGTACCCTCAAATGATTCCTCCAACTTCTTCCAAGCCTCATGAGTCATCTCAATGTTCTTAATTTGCTTAAATGTTCTCTCATCAATAGCATCATGAATGACACTAAGAGCAATGTCATTATTTTGGAGAAGCACTTCTTTGGCCGCGGTGGGATTCTCTAGATTTGCTATCTCAATTTTGATCTCCACTTTTTACACATTTCTATTGATTAACTTGATATGTGTGGTCATCTTTGACTTTCAATATGGATAATTTGTGCTATCAAATTGGGGGGCTTCTTGGTGTTGTTGATTTGAGCCATTTTAACACCGAAGGTTGTTAAGCCTCAAATCACGGTGACCACAGATCTGATACCACTTGAAAGGTCCTAATGGCTAGAGGGGGGTGAATAGCCTATAAAATTTCTACAACAACACTAAGCAAAATAGTTAGACAAATATGAGGTGAAGCAATTCTTGTGCTAGCCTACCAAAAATGCAAGCCACCTACCATAATTCTAGTTACTATAGCCTCTAAGCACACAATGCTATGTCACTATCACTAAGTTAGTGAGCTCTCAAAGACTAACTAAAGAGCCTCACTAACCACTATATAAGACACAAGCTAGCTCTCAAAACTAATTACACTAAAGAGCGTAGCAACACTAGAAATATAAATACAAGAGAGGGGATGGGATGATTATACCGCCGTGGCAAGAGAAGATCAATCAATCACAATGAATACCAATGAAATCCTCAGAGATAGGATGACACAATAATTTTTTACCGAGGTTCACTTACTTGCCGGCAAGCTAGTCCCCATTGTGGTGATTCACTCACTTGGAGGTTCACGCGCGAATAGGCATCACACGCCTAACCCGCAATCGGGTGTCGCACAACCAACACAAGATGATGATCACACAAGCCACGAGCAATCCACTAAAGTACCTTTTGGCTCTCCACTGGGGAAAGGTCAAGAACCCCTCACAATCACCACGATCGGAGCCAGAGACAAGCACCTTCCTCTGCTCGACGATCATCGCTGCACCAAGTTGTCTAGGTGGCAGCAACCACCAAGAGAAACAAGCGAATTCCGAAGCGAAACACAATTGCCAAGTGCCTCTAGATGCAATCACTCAAGCAATGCACTTGGATTCACTCTCAATCTCACAAAGATGATGAATCAATGATGGAGATGAGTGGGAGGGCTTTGGCTAAGACCACAAGGTTGCTATGTCAATACAAATAGCCAAGAGAGTGAGCTGGAGCTGGCCATGGGGCTTAAATAGAAACCCCCATGAAATAGAGCCATTGGGCTCAACAGATAGCCTGCTGCGTGGTGACCAGACGTGCTGGTCGGGGCAATCGGACACACTCGAGCTAGCGTCTAATCCACCAGATGCTACCACTATCCCCGCCTTTAACTTGAGCCACTGATCTCCAACGGCTAGATTCTCTTGTGCTTGCATGTTAGTGACGACCGGACACACCACGCTATGACCTGACACAGCTGCCCAGCGTCTGTTCACACCTTCGCCCGAGGCGCCAAACCAGTGACCTGACGCAATGACACCCTGACTGGACGCGGCACCAACGTGGCGTCCGATCACTTACAGAGAGCTCCCCGAGCGCCAAAAACATGACCTGATGCATCCGAAGGAGCATGATCGGACTTAGGGCCGAGTCCGGTCCTCACTGTCACTGCGCGCCAACACTATCACCACTACATCAGCATACGTCACCTCTGACCGGACGTAGGCCTTGCGCGTCCGGTCACAATCATTGTGCAGTATCCAATCTCACACCGAGACCGAGCCCTTCACTGCTATAAGCAATCGAATGCACCACTCCGAGTCTAGTCACTTCAGAACCAGAGCCTGGTCAGTGAAAATAGCACCTCCTCTTCTCCAACTTCGTCACCCTTCATCAAATGTGCCAACCACCAAGTATTTCACCTTGTGCATGTGTACTAGCATATTTTCATAAACATTTTCAAGGGTGTTAGCACTCACTAGAATCTAAATGCATATGCAAAGAGTTAGAACATCTAGTAGCACTTTGATAACCACATTTCACGATGAGTTTCACCCCTTTTAATATTACGGCTATCTATAATAAATGTAATCACACTCGCTAAGTGTCTTGATCACCAAAACACAAAAGCTCCTATCAAGTTTCACCTTTGCCTTGAGCTTTTTATTTTTCTCTTTCTTCTTTTCTAAGTCCGAACACCTTGATCATCACCATGCCATCACCATCATCATGATCTTCATTTGCTCCATCACTTGGAATGTGCCACTTATCTCATAATCACTAGAGCAATAGGTTAGCACTTAGGGTTTCATCAATTCACCAAAACCAAACTAGCACTACTACACAAAAGAACATCTGAGGCGGGCAAATATGATTAACCTAGGCAGTTTTAGCAACCGCCTCGGATCAAAGGTCATGGTAAATGACCTATTTTCTGAGGCGATTTGCTGCCCTCCTCGGTTAATAAAAAACAAAAAAAGAAAAAGCCCACACTAGCCCTACCGGGCCTAGATCTGGCCGCCGCCGCTAGATCTGCCCCCGCCACCCCTGGATCCCCGAAGAGCTCCTCGCTGCCGGATCCGCCGATGACTTGCTCCTCCCCGCAGGATCCACTGCCGCTAGGCTCGTGCTCACCGGATCTGGGCTCTTCCTCGCTAGGTCTAGACTCCTCCCCTCCGGTGGAGCCGCCCTCGAGCTCGGTGGAGCCACAGGGGCGAGGACGCGCCGCCCACACCCGTGCGAGGGAGGTCGTGCTGCTGCGTAGCCCACGCCGCCCGCGCGGGGAAGGCCGCGACGCCCGCGCCCGTGCGAGGGAGGCCACGCCGCCACATAGTCCGCACTGCCCGCACGTGGAAGGCCGCGACGCCTACGTCGGCCGTGCCTGCATGAGGGAGGCCGCGCTACCTACCGGCCTGCGTGTAGGGTGGGGAGGGGCGCCGCCGCTAAGTTGCTAGGGTTGGGGAGAGGGCGTCAGCGGTAGCCTGCTCGGAGTGTGGGAAGGGGCGCTCGGGTAGGGAACGACCGAGGGAGGAGAAAGAGAGAGAGAGATAGAGTCGTGAGAGAGACTGAGTGTGGGAGGGGCATCGGTGTGAGCGGCTGAGGGAGAGGGGAGGAGAGGATGAGTGAGAGAGGGTGAAACCCTAGCTGCTATATATATACTTGGAGTCATATACTGGGCCGATATGGGCTTTTCCAAATTAGAGTGGGCTTGGCCTTTTAACCGAGGCAAGCTCCTTACAAATAACCACCTCGAAAAATAGCTCTATTTTCTGAGGTGGGCCTCTTATGTATAACCGCCTCCATAAATTGATTTTATGAGGCGGTTAATTATAACCACCTTGGTTAGTGAAAAGTGACCGCCTCGGTTAATCGAGGCATTAGCCGAGACGGTTTTCAGTGTTGCCCGCCTCCAAAAAAATTCCAAAACGCCTCATGAAAGATTTTTTTATAGTAGTGTAGAGCTTTCAACCGAGCGCGAGCTTCCAAAGCGACACCTCCAAGGAGGAACATGACACCACCGGCGCAGCCGTCGCCTGACCAGGAGGTCAAGGTTTTCACCCAGGAAAGACATACTGCGCAAAGGAGAGAGGGTCATTCGATGGACGCTTCCAAGGAAGAAAATAGCGCTAAGAAGCGTCGCCATCATCGGTCTGAGAGGGACAAAGCTTTCGCCATGGCGCCTCAACCCCGTGCACGACAATGGCCACGACCCGTCTGCAGCGCCAGCTGCCACCGCCCCACTATTGCCACCCCGCGATGCGCAGCTAGCTGCACGCGCCGTGGCTATTGCCGGCTCAGCCACCCGCCACACCGAGCATCCCGCGGCCACGCCCACCGACGTCGGGCGCCCCGCAGCTACCGCACGCTGACACCAGGTGCCTCCACAACCTGAAGCCCCTGTCATCGACGCACTCGGACCTAGGTACGCTAGATCCACCACCTACCTCGTCGGATCCAGGTGAGGAGGCCATGGATCTTCGTGGCGGTGGCAGGAGCGAGCCACCGTCGCCGTCATTCATGGCGTCCATGTTGCTCCCGTGTCACCGCGCCACTATCGCACCACTACAGCCGCCTCACCACCGCGTCGTCACAGCCCGCATGTCGTCATCCTCCACGATGGTGTTGACCGCATCCCCCGTGAGGCACTACCCTTCACCTCCCGTGCTAGATCTGGGTGCACCTCAAGTTGGAGAATGAGATTGGCCCCAGCACCGCCATCCTAGCTCGCCATGCGGCCTCTGGTAGCTCACTCGGGCGGTGGCGAGGTGGATGGAGAGAGAGAGAGAGAGAGAGGACGGTGTGGCGGCGGTGGCTCGATCCGCCCGTGTCGCCCACGTGCGGGGAGCGACGCGGAGGCTAAAAGAGACTTAGAACAAAACTAAACTCCTTGAATCCGACTATATATCCAAACAATGCCTTAATTAAGTGGATCATCTCTCCATCCCGCATGCATTACCATATAGAAATGCAGCATAATATAGATTCTGTGGTGGATACATAAATACTCCCACCGTTCCTAAATGTCTGTTGTTTTTGCTTCCCGAGAAACAACATTGACTATATATGTATTAAAAAATATAAATATTTATGATACATTCATTAAATAGATATTTTTTTCTCGAAACGACTTCACGTGTCATTGCATTAAGAAGAAGAAATCCGAAGAACGGCGAGTACAACGGTTACAAACCACAGAGACGGTGGTTGGGAACCCAACAACGACAACCAAACAAACCAGCAAGAAAATGGAAGACAGGACCCTCCACCAAACAACGCTAAGGGGCCAACTTATGAGATGTGGTCGTGGTGGCGAAGAAACCACCGAGAAGGCAACCGAGGCGGCCGCCGAGGCCCACACGGCAAAGCATCCGCGAGGGGGCATCACACACTCGGCAGCGCCCGCCTGAGGTGGAGCCAAACGCGGCGTCGGTGACCAAGGACGGTCAAGGAACAACGACGCCAACAACAACGGCAACACCAACATCCAAGCTGGGGGACCAAAGCAACAACGGAGCAGCAGCTCACGAAGGCACAACTCCAGCGCGGCACGACCGCGGACGGCGCAAGGGGGGAGGGTGCAGCAATGGAGCCTTCAGGAAGGAGATGACGCCCTCGGACGCCAACAACGTTGATACTGCAAACCAAAGGAACTTTCGTTCCTGGATTTGCCCCGGTAGCCGCCGCCAACGAAGAGGGCTAAAGACGACGCCTCCAAGAAGGTGATGACGCTGGCGCGCCACCGTCGTCCGTCCAGGCACGAAGCCTGGGGGGTGTTTTCACCCTACCCACCGTCGACCGCAGCCGCACGGAGGGACCGCAGGGCATGGCTTGCCCGCAGCCAAAGAACAGCGTGGCCCCGCAGGCCGCCGCTGCCCCCCGCTGGACCAGCCCGCCACCGAAGCCGGGGAGGACCGCGAGCCCGCGCCGACCCGCGGCTGCGCGGGTGGACCCCACGGTAGAGCTCCCGTCGCCTGCGCCAGATCCGGGGACCCGGGCCCACGCCAGACCCAGGCCGGCCGTCGCCGTAACGGGGAGAGCAGCACCGGCAGCAGGGCCTGCGAGGCCACATCGACCCGCGGTCGCGCGGTCAGAGCCCGCGGCGGAGCGACGCACGCCGCCTGCGCGACGAACGCGAGAGGGTCGGCCACCGAGATGCCTGCTCGCCGGATCCACGGCGGGGACTGCCGGATCCGGTCCTAGCGGTCGCGGATGAGGCGGATCCGGCGGCCGCCGGAGTGGAGGGGGTGGAGGGGGGAAGGGAAGGCGGTGGGGAAAGGGGAGAGGGCGCGCAGGGGGGCCTTCATGGGCTCCCTACTGGCCGCCGCCGCCGACGCGAGGGAGGAGGCGCGGCGGCGGCGGCCGAGGCGGCGGTGGAGGGGGGCGAGCGGCCGGGCCGGCGGGGACCCCCGAGTCGCCCCCTGCGGAGACGACGCGAGGGCGAGTTCTCAGTTCGAAATGGATTTGCCCATTTTATTTGGAGATAGAAATGTTACATGCATTTTCTATAAAAGACGGAGGGAGTACTCCACTACCAGCCGGGGGCATGCAAGCGCTTTGTCTTGGTGGCTTTTGAAATTTTCCCGTCCTCGATGGCCAACGTCGCCGTCGCTGATGTCGCATTTGGTTCACATGGCCGTGAAAAAGCGCGGCGCACGGGCAGGCGTACGCTCTCGTTGTCGATGTAGCTAGAGGACAGCTAGCAACTGTGGATCGGAACGGATATATTGGAGGCAGCCAAGCATATATATAGCTGCAAAGCGTCCATTCGCCCATATGAAAAGCCTGATGATGGACACTGTTTTACTGCAAAGTAAAGCGTCCAGCCCATATAGTTAATAGTTGGGAGTAAGGCGATGACGAGCGGCTAGGGAGATAGCACCGGCCGGGTATAGGGATATATGCTCGTGTCGACGACGAGGGTGACCGCAGTGCATTTTGCCGGCCACCACCACCTCACGTTAGGGTGTGGAGGTGGTGAGCTCCACGTGGGCGACGGCGGATCGAGTTAGTCTGCCTCCATCAGCTGTCAAATTGATTCCTCTCTGGCCCTTTTTCCCTCAGCCAGAGCCTGATGAACCGAGACGATATATACTCCTCTCGCTCAGTCCTCTCCTGTCTAGCTATATCATATTCGTTGCTTCTACCACACATGCCCCCCCGGCCGATCTCCATGTATCATGCATCTTGGAGCAGAAGCACATAAGCCGGATACTGTATTTCACATCTTCAAGCAGTATTATTTGTTGCATATGTCGGAGCACCAGCTAACTTGGAGACCATCATATCCCGGTGTGTGATCGCTGCATCGGATATATATATATAGCTCCATCTGTTGCTCCATAGCCGTGAGGTAAGTGCTCTCTTCAATATCGCATGTGAAATATACTAATGATATCTGAATATACGTCATGACTTTGACCGGTACTATGATCTGCGAACTTATGTTAAGTGCTTTCAACACACAGCTAGCGCTCGATCATATTGAGGTGCTATTTGCATGGACATGGCTAGCTTTTTGGTTTAAGTTGTCAGTTCGCCTGCTAACTTGCTCCCAGATATCCACGATTATATTTTCTGTATTCAGCTTCATCAATCCCTTTTTGTAAATTTGCATTGGGATGCTAGTGTAGAGATAAATTGATGGCTGTGAAATCTCATATTAGCAATATACACTAATTCAAATCGGTAGTCGGTACATAGCTATACTAGGAAGGTCTGCAGGAGATCGTATGCAGTATGCACATATATATAGCTAGCTAGTACCTGCTGTTTGTCGCACACAGTTAAATTCCATGCTGTTTTTATGTTAATGACTGCATAATTACATGCTTCAAGTTTTAAAATCTAAATTGAATATTTTGATTCCTAATAAGCGTACTCTCCTAGTAATAGTTAACTATACATATATTCTTAAAAAATGTGTAGGATGTATAAATAAAATAAATGTGCACAATTGGTCAAGGTTTGAGTATCTTCTATGGCGTTCTAGTATTCGAATTGATAGTCACTAGTGTGTGTGGCTCTCTCTTTTTTATGGTTGTGTGCTTCTTGTTAGGCAGAGACCAAAAGAATTATTTTCAAAGCTTTGTGTCAGCTTGATGTAATGCGCTTGAAAATTTAACAAAATCTCCTTTTATAAAAAAAACTAAAGAAAAATTAAAAGTTGCAGTCCTACAAAACTGATATGAAAAATCGTTTAAAAATTACAAAATAGTCATTCCTTAACTTCCATGCCAAAATCACATCACAGATGGTTGCTGGTTGCACCTCGAGACCGTCACTAAAGTTCGAGGGGCTTATAAATGACTGTGAAATTAAAATACATTGGTATCTAATTACAAATCGATTGTACAATTGGAGATATTTCCACTATCATTGGTCCACTACAATGCAAGAACCGGCTGCATAGAAGGCACTATTACAGTCGATTCTAGGCACCAAACGTTTGTGTAACTGTGTTAATCGCTTATTTCTGAACAGGTGGCTATAGCCCAAGAACTGTCGTTAATAATGTATTTGGCCCAAATTTGTAGATCCACATTTTTCTGACATTCGTATATCCGCATTGAAAATTAGTACTCCCTCCAGTTTGCAAATAGTTGATGTTTTGGACAATGATTCATTCTCCAAAACATATTTCTTTGACCACTATTTTCTATTAGAATACAAACTAATATCTAACAATTTACACTTCTTTTTAAGGGGGTGTTTAGTTCCCCTTATTTTTTTAACACCTATCATTTTAAGGGGGTGTTTAGTTCCCCTTGTTTTTTTTAACATCTATCACATCGAATGTTTGGACACATGCATGAAGTGTTAAACATAGACTAATTACGAAACTAATTGCACAGATTGAGATTAATTTATGAGACAAATATATTAAGTCTAATTAGTCCATTATTAGTATCCGAACACCCTATGGTCAACCTCATGGTCAACACCTGTTAAAGTTTAGCAGGGCGAACTAAACAGGCCCTAGGATAAGTCTACATACGATCATCAAGTAATCCAAATTAAATATGTTAAAAGTTCTTCTGTAGTCAAAGTTATAAAATTTTAACTGAAATATTCTCCAAAATGTCAAGTATTTGCAAACCAAAGAAAGTTAGCTTTTCGTCATACAAAGTCGGATGGAAACAAATTTTATAGGAAAAGGCCCATTTTAATTTACTGCCATGAACAATCCACTTTGTCCACTAGTTAGGCTTAGTTTATTACTACAAAATGTTTTAATTGATCCAATCGAACTCAAACATTGAGATTAGTCTTTTTTGTTTGTAAAGAAAAAGAGTTTTAAGTGCAGATGTTGTGGGCCAATGCTAGAAATGGTGCCCTATGTTAGAAGAGTATAATAGAATTGTTATGATTACTTACATAGTCATAGGTTAGGAGCAACTAACACTCTGTGTTTAGATCCAAATTTTGGAGTGCCAAAATACAATGTAGCATTTCGTTTGTATTTGGTAATAATTGTCCAACCATTGACTAATTAGGCTTAAAACGTTCGTCTCGCAAAGTACAACCAAATTGTGCAATTAGTTTTTGATTTTATCCACATTTAGTACTCCATACATGTATCGCAAGTTTAATGTGACGGGGAATCTTTTTTTACATAGTGCACTTTTCAATGGATCTAAACACAGAATTAGTCCTAGAGATATAGAATTGCATGAAAGTAATCATAAAAAAGTCTCGGTGTATTTTTCTAATATATTACATCATCATACCCTCTATAGTACAAGTTTCATTACTCAAAATTCAACTTGTATGCACAAAAATAAAAAGGAAGATCTCATTAGGGGTAGATTGGATCAATTGAATTTTTTTGTTGTTGGAAAGTTTAAATTTAGTCTAGTTTTCAAGAGGTTAAGTGGGCAAAGTTGATTGTTCGGGGGAGTAAAATGGATTTCTTCCATGTACATGACTGTAGCTCTTCATGGGTTCGGTCTATAGTTACGTAGTTGCATTGATACAATTTTATTTGAAGTTATCTTGATCCGCAAATCTAGACTACAACCAATCTTGCATTATATATATTTCTAACTTGGAATGTTAAGTTTGACTTCTTCTACAGTGGTTCATTCAAGAACTCCTAGATGACATGGAATGGTATAAAACTAAGAATGAAACGTCGAACAAAAATATATGTGATACATTACTAATTAACTGAATGACTGGCATGATGTATTTAAGTCCAAGTTGGATGTAACAAGGGCAGCTCCAGCAATGTTAAAACAGCTAGCTCATAGAATAAGAGAGAATGATAAGCTAGCTCTTCATGAAGAGCTAAGCTCACACATTACCTATGGTTCATATGTCTATGCTTACACATTTTTCTATACTAGCATGTTATACATGATACTCCATTTTTATCTTTTTTTATGTTTATATGAGCTAGCAAGTTGACTTTATTATTGAAGTAGTTTTCTAGTAGTGTTGGATTGAAGGGTAAATATGCTAGTATATCTATGTGGCCTAGCATGAAGTAAAATTGCTCTCTCTCTCTCTCTCTCTCTCTCTCTCTCTCTCCATAATCAGGTTGAATGGACCGGGAGCTGTGGCCTTCTGGGCTAAGGGTCCTGGTTATTGATAACAATTCTTCATATTTGTCAGTTATGGAAGAACTACTTATCAAGTGCAGCTACAAGGGTAATTCATTAGAGATATATTTATTAAAAAACATTCTAGTTGTATTTACGTTTATAATATCATGATGGATAAAGCTTTATTACCCTTAACGCATTTCATTATTATAGTTTTAAAACCCAACAGCATGTAAGACCATGCGGTCTCCAACCGTATAAACTTTCCTAGTTGTAGTATATTTAATTATACACTATACAAGAAACAATGTTAACTCTAGTGAACGATATTATCTGTACGGATCCTCTTGAACTATTCATACAGAAAATTAGGTCAACAACGTTCATTGTAAGATGATTCTTTTAGTTCATTATAACACGTAATCGTATTATACTTTCTGACATAGTTTAGCCCTCAATCACTTCCAGTTATGTCATATAAGGACGTCAGGGAAGCAATGTCCTTCATCTATGGCAACACACAAATTGTTGACCTCATAATTAGCGATGTGTTCTTTCCAACTGAAGACGGTTTACTTATTCTGCAAGAAGTTACCTCAAAGTTTGACATCCCTACCGTGAGTAAGTTTCTCTGGCTCGCTATTCTTTACTTGTTCCGTCTTAAAAGTACAAGGTATCCCAACAATTTTAGAACTGTATAAGGAGTCTGGCAAAAAAGACTAATAACCCGCCTCTTATTAATTAGTTAGTTTGGTTATTAGCTTGCTTAATTTTCTAGCGATGTGTGGTTTAAAAAAACATGCATGTCACTGTTTTTTTGCTACCTATTATAGAAGTTATTTTGCACAACATAGTGTTTAAAAGTGAAGGGCCGGAAACGACAACCAGAGAGGGGTGAGGTGGGTGGGAGCCCCAAAATTTTCTTATCAAGACTTATAGCGTGGAGGCCTATATCCCGATACCACCCACGAAACTCACAAACACTAGTAAAAAAACATAGCCACAACAGATCTATGGACCTTAAAAACTAGGTTGAGAAGATATGGAAACAGAGATCAAAATGACCAAACTCCGAAACCAACAACAAAAATTGACTTGGGCTAGTTTCCAAACCGGCCTGAGCCAATTTTTCCAGAACACAGCTCATGGAATTTTGTGAAAAAGGTTGTAACACTATAGAGAAGATCCACCAAAAATCAGCTCAATCAGAGCAATTTGAAAAAAAACGGCCTTTTGCTGTTTTCAACCGAATCCTCTCCAAGAAAAATTCAAAATAAATTCAAATGAGCTCTAAAAATTCTGAAACCTGGCACACTCCTTCCAAAATCTTCAGATCAAAGGTCTCCAAGAAAATCACCGGAAGAGGCTTGAAAAGGCGAGTTTTGGGAAGGAAAACTTGCAAGATGAGAGCTGGGCTTCAAGCCATGGTTTGAACAAGTTCCAAGAGTCCCAAAACACTCCAAAACCGAGGCTACAACACAGCCAAACCAGCAGATTGAAAAACACTAAAAAATGACCATGAAAATCACCTAAAAAGGAAAAACATGAGAAAAAAAGGATGAACTCGAGATTTCAACCAACAACTTGATTAAATAACCATGAAATCTTCTTTACAAGACCAGGTCTAGCCTCCTACCTTCATCCTCCCACTAAAGATGAAAAACTAGAGCAAGAGGTCCTTATATGTCTCAATCTACTTGTAATCTCCCTCGCAAGAAGCACTTGACTAACCGTCCACGGTCCATCATTCGGCTCTCGGTCCCTCGATTCGAGCCTTCAGGTCTACCCTTCACCGCTCCTAGCTCATCGCGCACGGAGTCCTCACCCTTCTCCATTGCCATCGACCGTCTCACGCTCAACACCTACACATCACGAAGCCAAGAGACATGTTGCACACATAATTCACTCACGCTATGGTTAGTCTCACACACACTTAACCAAAGTACCGGTCACCTCATTAACAGTCGCTCATCACTCACACATGGACACATATCAACTATGTGTTCGCAAAAAGGCATGCATGGAAAGGTGTTTCAAAGGCAAGCACATATATGCGTGAGGTTGAGCAATATAATTCATAATACCTTATAATTTGGGACAAGTTTTAAACCTTAAATACATTGTATTTCAGAATGGAGGGAGTACTCTCCATTCTCTATAGAAAGTTTCTTAAATTTGTCACATAGATCCATTAGTTTTTATTATGCTTGCATGACGGTTTTATTTTTTTTTTCTGATTTTGCTTGCCACATCTCCTGTGACTAAGCTTATCTAGACCTCTACCCTCTGCCCAAATTATAAGTCGCTTTGACTTTTTTGGTTCATCCATTTTGTTATGTATCTAGAAATATATATCTAGATACATAGCAAAATAGATATAACAAAAAAGTCAAAACGAATTATAATTTGGAACAGAGAGAGTATTTATTATCTATTCCACATAGAAGTTTTCTCAAATTTATCAGATAGATGCATTAGTTTTATTTATTCTCCTTGCTTGACGGTTTTATTTATTTGTTTCTGATTTTGCTTGCCATAAACCTCTTGATGGTCCTCGGGTCTATGATTTGGTAAGTAGTACAAATACTTGCATATGTGCCGGCTGTAGTGAAGATTAATTATATTCTCGTCCAAGATAAGGGGTTAGCTATTCCAGTTGAGTTTAGAAGTATGTACCTTCCATGTTATATCCATGTTAACCAGTAATGTTTTCAAACGGTGATACGAGCTATGCATGTGTTCACTAAGCTTTTCATATCAGTAATGTCTTCAAACGGTGATGCGAGCATAGTTATGAAGTACATCACCAGTGGGGCTTCCGATTTCCTGATAAAGCCTGTGAGAATTGAAGTGCTGAAGAACATATGGCAGCATGTGTTCCGGAAGCAGCTGATCGGGGAGAACAGAAGCAGCAGCAACAATGCTCAACACCTCGATCAGGTTTCATATCCACCAACCATAGGTCCTGCTTCTACAGGTGCCACAAGAACCACAGGAATAATGACTGAAGCCACGGCGACACTGGAGAGCGCGACAAGAGAGACGACGACTAACGGGATGGTCACAGATATACAGGATCTCAGGAAGTCAAGGCTCAGCTGGACCATACAGCTGCACCGCCAATTCATTGCAGCTGTGAATTCCCTGGGGGAAAGTGAGTAGTGATAGATCAACCACATTTCCTTAGCTTTTAAGCATGTTCGTATTAATATAGTATATATATTTGTTATACACTTGGTTTACAGAGGCAGTTCCAAAGAAGATACTGGAGACAATGAAGGTTAAACATTTGACAAGAGAACAAGTTGCAAGCCACCTGCAGGTAATAATTAGTATATATATATATATATATATATATATATATATATATATATATATATATATATATATATATATATATATATATATATATATATATATGTTCTTGTACAACGCAAAGACATGCATGCCAGACGAATATGTCTCTCCCAGGTTAAACATTGGACAAGCGAACAACTTGCATGCATGATAGATATCTCCATCATTATTTAAAAATCCATGATGTTAATGTTAACGCAAACTAATATCAATTATTTTGCATGTGCTAACCTAGCTAGCTCACATAAAATTTGTTCTAGAACTGCATATGGATCATTTCATTTTGTAATACTCCTGTAATATAGTTATGTTGTTTATGGATATATTGATGAACCATAAAAATTCTACTTCAAAAAAACTGATGCAGAAATACAGGCTTCACCTAAGAAAATTGAATCAAACATTGCACAAGGATGACACGCCTTCACCATCAAGCCATCCCAATGAATCAAACATTGTCAGAACCGAATTCAACAGTTCTTTGAATTCAACGTATTTTGATCAAGATGGATGCTTGGAGATCACAGGCTACTCTTTGCCCAAGGATGACATCTCAAGTGGCTCAGACTGTATGCTGGGAGAACGAAACAACTACTCACCTCAAGGTTTCCAGGATTTCAGATGGGATTCAGAGAAACAGGGATCTGAAACGACGTATTTATGGAATTTCGAGGCAGATGAGTGATTCTATCACTATAAACATGCATCATACCACGAAACATAACTAAGTAATAATGTGCACTTATATGTCATGTCCTGAATAATGACATCCTATGTGTAGAGTATTATTACATCCTGTACTGAACCTCATTTGTGTATATGTTGCCTACTTGAGAGTAACATAAATACTGGAGCGATTGGAACTACTTTACTTCTATATGGACCATAAATTGCCAGACCTACTTAATTTGGGATCTCAAATAATTATACTATCGAGTAGTATAATATGTAATTATGCACTTATAATTCCCTACAGGAAACAACTAAGATATGTATGATTATTGTTTCTGGATTTTCTATAAGCCTGTAATAGATATTATTGTTTCAGTTGTTTTACTTTTATTTTGTTCTTTTGGTACGTATAAGAGCTTGGCTGCTTGGTTTTACATGTGAGGGCAATAAATTCTGTATCCACAAGAAAAAATATGGACCAATTCCTCTCTTTAAGGGACGGTACGGATGCATATCTGTGGTTGTCTCAAAAGACAAATTGGCACCAATAGTTTCCATGCTAGGCTGACCCCGGCACATGAGCAATAATTAAAGAAGAATGTGCAAGAAAATCAAGTGTAGCCTAGATAATATATTGTGGAAGTGTTATATTGTGTACTTTCTTCTTTTTCTTTTTCTTTTTGTCTCTCTAATGTTAGTCTAGGTAATGGTGTTTGTCAATCTGTTAGTGTCACGACCCGACGGTCGTTCCAAATTTTAAATCTTTGCAAAAAAACCCTTGGAAGCCCTGACTTCTAACCATCACCTCCTTGATGATCAATCCGCTAATCACCCGAAACTTCTCTGAACTGTGAGACTCAATCTGTTTATGCTCCAAGGTACATCTCTCTTCGCTCTCTTACTGCAATGGTTACGCTCGTCAGCGAAGTATCTCTCAACCCTAATCTAGATGACAGAGTTTCCCAAAGCAAGCAGTAGATCCCATCCCACAAGGATCTCTGGTCAACTCAAGTCAACCCAACCAGCTTATGCGGACCATGATCCCAAGAAATCAACTAGAATACAATCTTCAAACTAAATAGGTGCTAATCTACTCCCAACAAGAATGCCCAACATCAGTCCTCAATTCCTCACATTATTCAAAGAAATCAGCTCTTTTAATTTGATGCCTCCTCAGATTGTCCGGAGTTGCCTCCTTTTTTGGGGGGGGGGGGGGGGGGGGGGGGGGGGGGGGGGGGGGGGGGGGCGGGGGGGGGAGGGGGGACCGTCCAGAGTTGCCTCCTGGACCATTGCGAAGAACATGTCAGACCCTAGTTGACTAGTCAACACACGGTGGAGTCAACAAGGTTGCGACGGTTCGTTTGATCCATCCTGTCGGACTGTCCGCCAGGACACTAAAGCAACAAGCATGAAATTAGTTGAGTTATCCTCTCCTCTCTCCTTGTAGCCCCACATGTTAGCTCAAGATGGAACCTGCCACACACCAGATCAGTCCCCCTCTTCCTCCTCACTCTCCCACTCTCATCCCTCCCTCGTCCCTCTCTCTAGAAAATGAAGAACAAGAAAGAAAGAAAGAAAGAAAGAAAGAAAGAAAGAAAGAAAGAAAGAAAGGTGAAGAAGGCAATGGAGAAGAAATCAAAGCCAAGCTTAGTTGGAGAAGAAGATGAAGCTCATCTCCCTCAAAATCCTCTCTCTCACAAGTGTAAGCTCAAGTGATCCCCTCCCCTCATTCTCAAGAACAAATTCCAATTATAATCCTTGATTTCATCTTGCCTGTTGCAAAAATGAAATTGCTCTTACCAAATCCACCTCAAGGGGTTATCATTCCAGTTCTAGTTTCTCCTGAATATTTGATATATACTCCCTCCGTTCCAAATTATAAGTCATTTTGACTTTTTTGGTATATAGAATTTGTTATGTATCTAGACATATGTTATATCTAGCAAAATGAATGTACCAAAAAAGCTAAAGCGATTTATAATTTGCAACGGAGGGAGCAACTTTTTTTGGTTTTTTTGACGCATGTGTATTTTTGCTAGTATTGAAACATGTGCTTAGCCACACATCATGAAAAAAAATTGGGGAAAAACAAGGGCATACGGTTCTCGACGAGGTAAGCTCTCTCTGTATGTATTATGTCGACCCCACGCGGTAAGCCGAGGTGCCCAAGTGGTCAGTTATTTAAATTAAAAGAGGGAGGCGAATCACGAACAAAGCCGGACATTGTTTGTTCCCTTTTTTGTACCACCCGCCGGTTCGAGCAAGCAAGGATCTAACTGGTAAATCAAGCAAGCATAGTGTAGGAGCATGCGCGCAATGCCTAATGTATGTATATATACATACATTAAAACAAGCCTGATCGATCGATCGATGGAAGATGCATGGATGATGGATCGAGTACATATACGTTCATGCTAGGAGCCAGAAGTTTTTGTGGGTCTTGGTGTTGAGCAGGTAACCGGCATTCTGGCCCTTCTTCTGCACGCTTACACACAGGCACTTGCTATGCTCGATCAAGAACTCCGCCGTGGTGTCGTGCCCGCGGCTCGACCCGCTCGGGCTCCTTAACCTGATGAGCAAATTAGGTTAAAGATCATTAGCAAGTGTCTGGTTAGCGGCATCGATCGGGCCCAAGATTGCGTGCGTGGACTGTGGAGAACGTCGGTCGCAATGCAAGACGACGCAGCACTTACCCGAGGAAGGAGGAGGACACGCGGCGCTGGCCAATGACGAGGACCTCGACGCCCCGTCGCTGGGACTCGGCGAGGATGGTCTGCGCCTTGGCTTCCCGGCCCTCGGTAGCGGGCTCGACGCGCTCCCCGTGCACCCGCGCGCGGGGGGTACCGCGTTTTGCACGCGGCACGCATCGCCTCCACGAAATCCACCGGATCCGCGCCGGCGCCCGAGCCACCGCCTAGGAGCGCGGCGATGGGGGAACCGGTGCTCCCGCCAGACGAGGAGCGTGAGGGCCCGGCGGCTCCGCCCGCGGCCCCGTTGTGCGGGTAGGGCATGTTGACGTGGAGGAGCAGGATGTCATCGCCCTCGACAACGGCGTGGGAGAGCGCCCACTCCATCGCCGCTGTCGACTCGCGGCCGGGATCGGCGACGATCATCACCAGCCGAGGCTTGGCCGGCCCGGCCCCTGAGCCCGTGCCTGAGGCGCGGGCGCGGCCGCCGCCTCCTCGCCCGGGGTCGATCAGGGCCATGCTGCAGCAGCCGGCCGACGTCGCCGCATGCACGCACGCAGCCTCGCCGGCCTGGCTTAACGACAGCGAAGCTTTTCGGGGATGGTGCGTTTGCCAAGTTTGGGGGAAGATGGGAAGGGAAGAAGCTTTTCAGGGCCACCATGCTGCATGTCGTGCTCGGATAATGCTGTAATGCAGCGGTTTCTCCTGAAGCGGCTTAGCGGGAGACGCGCCCGCGCGGGGTAGCATGGTTAATTTTCACCTTTTCGGGACATGCTTTTCCCCGACATTGAGTCGAGGCACGAGAGATCCAGGACATTTAACTCACGTTTTAACTGATGTGGATCTCACCTTCTAAAATTTAGTCAACTAAACTTAATACAACTTTAGCATTTCTCTAAATTAAATTAAATTAAAATATTTTCTAAAGTTTAGCTAACCTCATAAAAACTTTAAACCAAATAAGCTAAAGTGGTCGAAAGTTTTATTTTTTGAGAAAATATGATCTAAATTTTTAGTTCTCAACTTTAGCCAACTAAAGTTGAGACTAAAGAATCAATCAGGTCCTAATGCCAGCCACAACGCATGCTGTCACTATCGCTTCAGCTCAGAGCTCGTGTTCATATAGGTTGAGACTTGAGAGGACAGTGAAGCTATTCCTCTCACAACGTGCATGCTAATGTTCCAAGTCTAACTCCAACAGAGTTGGCAAACCAGGACGCATACGCAGAATGCATTGTCTACAGTGTTTTTAGCTGAAAGAAACGCCTCCAACAGAAGACGCAGACGGAGCACTCATTTTGCGAAGCGGGCGAAGTAGAACGCAAAAAAGCATCTCCTCTCTCCTTCAGACGCAAATCTCCGGCCCCTCTCTCTCTCCTTCAATCATTTCTTCCCCATCTCCATGCAATCGGAGCCGAGCCCGCACCTCCGGCAGGGGCCAAGCTCGCCCCCGGCAAGGGTCACGCTCGCGCCGCCCGCGGCCGAGCTCGCCCCCCGGCGAGGGCCACGCTCGCCCCCGTCCCCATCCCGCTGCGCCCCGAGCCCTGGCGGTCGCGCTTGCCTATGCCCCGGCGGTCCGCACCCAGCGTATGCGCCCACATCTGCAGCTTCTCCGTGCGGCCGCACCCCTCCCCGGCGGCGGCGGGCCTTGCCCCGGCGGTGTTCTCTCTCCAGTGCGCTTCTTCCCCTCAAGCCGAACGGGCACGGGCACAGGTATGCGACACAAATAATGCCACTGTTGGAGAAGCAAGTTTTTGGATACGCGACTCTTTCACTGTGCGTGACCCAGATGATTGAATAGGTCTCGTGTTTGGGTGTTCGCTGTTGCAGATAGTCTAATCTCTGCAACTAGAAATTTACTAGTATAGTGCCCGTACATTGCCACTGTTTCATTTAAGGGACGCACTTAAAAATAACCCGACAACAACATTTAATTCATAGTTTTTGTCTCACACAATTAAATATGACCATAAATATGATTCGAAATACATTCATGCATAACAAGGCATAATCAAGTCACGTAATGCATACTACAAATAAGTTTTGAATTTCTTAAGTAGATCTTTGAGTAGCTGCCATACCTAGTGGTGGCTGTACTGAATCCTCACAATCAGTATGAGATGTCGATTCTTTGGGACTGTCATTGTATGGCATGAACTTATTCCATCCAGTTTCTCCTCTAGGATTTAGGAAAGGATATGCTAATGCGTCGTAACAACCATGATATGCTTTGATATAGCGCATCTTCTCTCCCCTGGGGTATACAAGAACACTCCTATCAAAGCATCTCTGGGGTCATTTCCATTGGTCCAGATAACAGCAACTTGTGAGGCAGTAGGGGCATTATACCTTTAAAAAATTATGCAAGAATTAATAAAATAACACAAATAACACAAACAAGTATATTCGCTGGTTATTATTTTTTTAAAAAAATAAATGCTGAAGTATAATAGAGAAGAGGTTGTACCTTCGTTGGTCAGGTGTCACATTAGTGTTGAGCTCAATTACATAGTCATCAAGATTTGGAATGGCGCTAACTGTGTTAAAGGTTTGTACATAAGGGTTTCCTTCTTGTAGTATCCTGAGCACATTCCTCACAATATTTATATCAAGATCAGGTGACCTTTTCACTCTATGGGGCAATGTATCATCATGTTCTATGTCGTAAAAGTAGAGTTGCAAGTGACGTGGCCCTTTTGATCCTGGCACCAAATGGTCCAAACGATGATACTGGGCACCATGTACACGGAATGTATATATGTCAGTGCCTGTTGCGGTGCAGTATCTTCAGTCTAGTGTAACTCCGAGACATGTGAAGGAGAAGTGTGAGTTGAAGTACCGAATGTGTTTTCTAAAATACTTTGCATCAATATCAACCTGACTCGTGAACAACCTCTTCAACTCAGCAGGTACATCATGGATATGCACTTTTATCTTCCCCATTCGACAACAGAATCCTGGTGATTTGCCTTCAAATCTCATGGCTCCACAATGTTGGCAGTCAGGAACCTTTCTTAAAACATGTTGCCCTTCCGGCAAGTTTTGGTAGATGAAATCATAAGGATCATCAGCGGCAGCATTGCCAGTGCAATCACCATTGATACGATACGACTGGAACGCACATTCTGTTTTTATATTGGAAAATATGTCAATATATGGTAGTCACTCCACATGATTACAGGTAATTATAAGGAATAGTTAGTTACCTGCACCAAGAAACTGCATCGTCTCAAAATCTTTAGAACCATCTTCTTCTTCTATCACCAATTCCTCTTCTATATCATCTAGATGATCTGTTGCATAGGCGTTTGAAATTAGCATGATGCAGTTACCAAAATGCCGACAAAGGAAAAATTGCTCTGGTAATCAGATTTGTAAAACCAACCTTCATCATCAGAATCATAGACTACATGTTCCAACAAAGCAGCATCAAAGAGCTACGGCAAGATCGAACATTAGGATCCTAGCCGTGCCCGCTGCTGAGAAGGACGTGAACAAGGGAAAGGGAATAAGAAACCAATAAAGGATATATTCACAAAGAATATCGTATATAAAGAGGTAATATCCTCACGCGTCGATATTTTTTTTCAGGATAGTCAACAACAATGTGGCTTTAAAAATTAACAAAAAAGTTATATGCAGATACATCGAACTACAACTTTGCTTCAACTGCAGTCAGACAACGCATCTAAGACTTGAAAATCTTCTAGATCATTTTTTATTGGTGACCAGTGGCATGTTCTCCTGGTCGAACTATTTAATTATCTATCTTTCTTGAAGATTTATGTAATATTGATGTTTCAAACATCACGATTGTAGTTTCTTTTGTAGGTAACAGTATAACACACGCTCTTACATATCTTATCGTGGTATTATGTTTTCTCGTTGCAACGCACAGGCATTTACCTAGTTAATACTAAAAATAGGCAACTTTATTTTTTGTCAGAACCTCTTTTCAGATGCTGGCACTGCGCGTGGTGGATTTTGGACCGTCGTTGGTGGGAATGCCTCAAAAGTTTGAGGACCCAGCGCATTTTACTCTAATAAAAAATATCAGTAAAAACCTATTTTTTGACTTTTTTATTAAAATATACATATCTTTTTCACATCTCATATATCTCAGATGCCTGAATTTTAAGATGATTTCAGATAACACTCCTACTACTAATTAGTACTGTCACTTTTGTGATTTATTATTTGTCTTTGTGTCATAATATATTAATTTTTTCTCATTGTCTAACTATATAAATAAGTGTAAATTATTAAATTGTCTTTATGCCCATATTAGATTTTGCCAGGTCCGTGGTTTTGTCTACGCTAAATCTATAGCTCACTCGGTGATTCTAGCGCTTCTCTCACTCGATTTGTTGGCCGTCCATCCTGCCGTGGTCAACGGTGGAGATGTAGCGAGCGGTCGCGGGGCCCAAGGTGGCAGGCGGAGCCTTCCTACCGCTGCTGCATGCCCGCATGCGGAGACCGAGATGGTCTACTCCACACATCAGCTCCGCTGCAAGGCTACGGCTTGCCTTGCAGAACAGCAGTCGTAGCCGAGTTAGCCTGTGTTCAGTTCCTAAAAAAAAGCACTATGCAAAAAAAAAATTTATCGTCACATTAAACTTGCGATACATGCATGGAGTACTAAATGTAGATGAAATCAAAAACTAATTGTACAGCTTGGTTGTACTTTGCGAGACGAACGTTTTAAACCTAATTAGTCCACGGTTGGACACTATTTGCCAAATAAAACCAAAACGTGCTACGGTACTTTTTTTACCCCTTTTCAGGGATCTAAACACAGCCTTAGATTAGATGGCGACTGAAGACTCCACGCTGCAGCGGTACGACTGCGTCACCGCCGCCGCGCCGCTAGGGGCCGAGGCGCACATGGCACGCACCATGGCGCTACAAGACTGCATCTCCGAGGGGAGGTAAGGGAGGGTGAAGGTCAGTCACGTTACTCCTGCAGTGTCCTACGACTTGTCACCGCCATGGTGCTGCTGGACGGAGTCTCCGGGGAGGCAAGGGAGGGCGAAGGTCACCCGCGTTCCCCTTGGGTCATCCATCCGCCGCCCCGCCGGTGACGATGCCGGGCGAAGGTCCTCGGATCAGTGCGCCTGCAGCCCACCACATGCTCGATGGAATGCCAGTGACAGACTTAGAACTTTGTACTGGACAACAGTTTGATGATTGTATCCCTTCTTTGTAGTACGAGAGTTTGTATACTGATTATAGTAAACTCAGATCCAAGTTTGCAGTCAAATGCATGTCATGTGGATGTTTCTTTTCAAATGGGTAAACTCTTTTTTCTTAGCAGAAAAGGATAAGCAGGTCATTGTCTGCAATAACCTTGTATTCAGTTTGTATTACTATATTTTTTTTGGAAACTTCCGAGCTTTCTACTCACAACTGATCCCCGATCATCTATAATCACATATCCCATCCGCCAGCTTTCTCTCTTTGATCAAATACCCCATCTGAATTTATTTTCAGAACACCTTCAGGTGGTTTCGTCCACCTGCATCTCTGACGAAAATCCGGCACAGCTCCAGCGTCCTGTGTTGTTCTGAAACTTATCAGCCTGAAAAGCAGTCATGGATGCATCTCTCACGTTGACTCCATGATGTTGGACAGCACCACGGGTGTAGTGTCTGCATGGATGTTCTCCTAGCGAGTAGATACGTTGAGACAGTGGTAAACTGATAACCAATGATGAAAATATTGCACAAATAATTGCACATCCAATACCTGTGTTGCATTAACGGTGTACGGAGAATCATCGGCATCTACAATATCATCTACGGCCACAGCGTCATCAGCGGCAACACTCGAGGCTGGATCGTCCTCTATGTATTGCAGCGGCGAGGGCACCTTGGTGGCCGGCTGCTGTCGTGAGGAGTCAGGTACGTGCGCCACAGATTTGATGGCCGGCGGCGGCAGACGATGACAGGCGTCGCAGAGATGACTACAACCGCTTGGCGTCATTGGCTGCGCTCACGTAGCCACGATGTTGGCGTCGTAGATCCTGCGTGATTTGCGGAGATAACAGGTTTTCTAGTTTATCACATGAGCCAAGCCGGATGGAAAGGCAGAGAGCAAGCCGATGTGCCTGGCAGCAAATTGAGCCACGACTTCTTTCCGGCTGCTGTGCGATGACATGTCAACCTAACCTATGAGTGGAGGTCTGCACCGTGCGTCGGTACAGGCCGACTGCACTTAGGCCCTGTTTAGTTTGGGTGTGTTAAAGTTTAACACTCATCACATCAATGTTCCTTCAAATACATGAATTTAGACTAATTGTATGTAGGTCGGCACAAATTAGGAGTAATTTATGAGACGAATCTATTAAGCCTAATTAGTCTAAGATTAGAAACTTTTTGTCAAATAAGACGAAAATACTATAGGATTTATTAAACTTTAACACCCAAACCAAACGGCTCTTTAATTTTCTTCCACTGTATGCGCGCCGGTGGAGTGCTGTGCAGTGCTGCCTGTGCATGCTGCTTTTGCGTAGGGGCAGGCGCAGAGAGTAGCTGATCGGTAGCGACAAATCACCTAGCCCCTATATTCGGAGGATTTTTATATTTTAATCTTTTTTATTTAATATTTCCAAAATAATCTTATCTAAAAAAATATTTTCAGATCCGACCCTTTTAAGCACGCTAGCGGCGCTGCCGCGACCAAATAACGTTGTCGCGCCACATGCATTGGCGTGGCAAAATCCACCATGTTAGACGGCGTTTCTGACATGGAAAACACTGTCACGCCACTCCCACTGGCGTGACATATTGTTCTGTCGCGCCACCGAAAGTGGCCTGACAAGACAAAACGTTCGAAAAATCATAACTCCTTCATACGATGTCGGATGAAGATAATCTTTATATAAAAATTATAGCCCTCGATGAGATCTACAACTTTTTAGTTTTGAGTTTTTTCATTTGAAGATGTTAAGATGCTCAAAAAATTAATAATAAATTTCAGGACCATAATAACGGCGTAAAGTGCTTGTCACATTAGAAAAATACTAGTGTTTCTGTATGGCGTCAAATAAAGATACTTTCTACATGAAAGTTGTAGCCCTCAATGAAATCTACAACTTTGTAGTTTTGAGTTTTTGCATTTGAAATAGTTAAAATGTACCAAAAAATAATATAAAATTTTAGCAGCATAATAATTGTGTATTACCGTTTGTCGCATTAGAAAAATAATATCGTTTTTATATGATGTCAAATAAAAAATATATTTTATACCAAAGTTGTAGCCCTTAGAGAGGTCTACAATTTTATAGTTTTGAGTTTTCCCATTTAGAATGGTTAAGATGTGAAAAAAAAAAATCTAAAATTTCAGCATTATATAACTTTATATTACCTTTTGAGCATGTTAACGACCTCAAATATGAAAACTCAAAAGTATAAAGCTGTAACTCTCACTATAGGCTACAACTTTAATATAAAATGTATTTTAATTTGACATCATATAAAAATGATATCATTTTTCTAATGTGACAAACGCTAATAAACGGTTATTATACTGCTGAAATTTTATAATATTTTTTCATGCATTTTAACTATCTCAAATATAAAAAATCAAAACTACAAAGTTGTAAACCTCATTGAGGGCTACAACTTTCATGTAGAAAGTATCTTTATTTGAAGCAATAAAAAACGCTATTATTTTTTTAATGCGACAAGCACTTGTACGCGGTTATTATAGTCCTAAAATTTTATTATTAATTTTTTGAGCATCTTAATGTCCTCAAATGAAAAAACTCAAAACTACAAAGTTGTAGATCTCATCAAGGGCTACAATTTTTATATAAAGTTCATCTTTATCCAACATCGTATGAAGGAGTTATGATTTTTTTAAAACGTTTTGTCTTGTCACGCCACTCCCGGTGGCGCGACAGAACAATACTGTCACGCCAGCGGGAGTGGCGTGACAGCGTTTTTCACGTCGGAAACGCCGTCTAACATGGCGGACTTTGCCGCACTAATGCATGTGGCGCGACAACGTTATTTGGTCGTGCCAGCGACAGGGACCAAAAGGGTTAGATCTGAAAATAATTTTTAGGTGAGATTATTTTTGAAATATTGAATAAAAAAGGATTAAAATATAAAAAAGTTCCCCTATATTCATTCCTTTAGTAGGAGCAAATTATATTTCATTGAACCATATTTTACTACTTTAATTTAGATGTAAGTTCTATATTCAACTAGTGTAAATTGATTATTCGTAAATGAGATATGATCAGAATTTTTCGAACATTTATCTTATCTTTTTTGGCTTTTTTTTGTTTTTTGTACGTTTTATTTGTTCTCCTTTGAAATTTTTCAATTTGCCTTCTATAGAAATAATCTGGCTAATTTTTTTTGTTTGTTTAATATTTTTTTAGATAATTTTTTATTCGCTAGATCTGGATTCAATGATCATAACAATCAAGTATTAGGATGGTTAAAAAAACACTCGATTTTTGTTTCTCCTGGAATCGAGCGTTGTAGGGGCTACAACCTCTCTGGTGACACGTCCGCCTAAATCACCCGAGCGGTGAGCAGACAGACTCAAAAAATACAGATTGTATCTACAGAATTTGCAATAAACTGAAACTGCAATTTTAGTATAATATATATGCAATAACTTTCGCCCGAAAGAAATAAAAATTCAGACATCTGAAATTTAGTAAATCCCTTTCTTTTTAAGATGGTGGAAGTATATATGTTCTGAACTCAAATATATAATTCATACAAGTATACTCTGCATTTGACACGTCATCCGAAGCAAACATGTATAAATCAGAACCACACACCCAAACTCACAGTATATATGTTTCTTTTTATAATGAACTCACAGTATATATGTTGTTTATGTGATCATACACACTAACACACACACGGCAGTGACAGATACAAACAAAACGACGTTGTGGCTTAGTTGTTTCCCCTGGCTCCGGGGATGGATCAGGCCTCTTCTAGTCCAATGTGGCGTCCATCTGGAGGACGGTGCTGAGGTTCATGGGGCTGACGTAGTCGAGCGAGCCGGACATGAACTGGCTGACGATGATCCGGTTGGCGCGTTCCGTGGGGTGGTACGGGTCCCAGAACACGTACTTGCTCCGGTCGGCGCACAGGTTGGACGCCGCCGTGCACAGCCCGAGCCCGTTGTGGGGGCCCTGGCCGCAGCACGCCTCCTTGGCCGTGGCGAAGCCGAACGCGGCCGGGTCGCTGACGAAGTCGAAGTGGACGCGGAACGCGTTGGCCGCGATGAAGGTGCCCGCGCCGAAGCGCGCGTTGAGCTGGTCCAGGACGCGCGCCAGCTGCGGGTTGAAGAGCGACGCCGCGCGCATCAGCTCCGCGGCGCACTCGCCGTTGCGGCTGCGCTGCGCCAGGATCGCCGGCGCGCACCCGAGGGGACCCGTGCCCGTCACCAGCACGCGGCGGCAGCCCATGGCGTACAGCCTCTGCATGCATGCACGCGTGCAGCAGTCAGACAATGCAAGCAGTCAGAGAGATCGATCGAGTGAACTCGTGCGTACGATGAGGATCTTCTTGTACTCGGAGACGATGTAGCGGACGTAGTCCGGCAGCGAGAACTGGCGGGAGCGCAGGGAGAAGGGGACGAGGTAGTAGTTGTTGACGAAGTCGTTGCCGCCGAGCGTGATGAGCACCAGCGAGCGGCGCACCATCTGGCGCGCCCGGGCCGCGCCCACCAGCGCGCGCAGCTTGCCCTGGTACTCGCCGAAGTACTGCAGCTGCCGGCTCATCCGGATGATGTTCACCTGCATATGCGTGCGTGCGTGCGACGACCTCAAATCAAATCAAATATATATAAGAGTTCTTGATGGATGAGCTAGCTAGGCACGACCACGACCCATGCCATGTATGCCGTGCAATGCATATGCAACATGCGCACTACTCACGAACTGGAAGCCGGTGTCGTTGAGGATCCCGACACCGGCCGACGCGAAGTTGGCGCCGACGAGCAGCTTCTGGCCGCGGAGCTCGGGGCTCAGGTACGGCAGCGTGGGCTCCGCGCCGAGGTGCTCGCCTTTGGTGACGAGAGCAGACACATGTCAGCACTACTAGGTTAGCTAGTCAGCGGCACAAGCCCTGCACCAACGACGAACTGACTGCACTGCGACGTACTGATGATGTCGGGGATGTTTTTGCCGTTGGAGAAGCGCCCCGTGGGGCGGTGCGTCGGGTAGTAGTCGATCCCGTACGGCGGCGAGTCGGCGCGCGCCGTGGTCATGAGGTAGTTGTTGTTGCCGTTGTCCACCAGCGAGTCGCCGAACACGAAGAAGGCGCGCGCGCAGTCCGACGGCGTCGCCAGCATGCCCACGGCCAGCACGGCCGCAAAGAAGGAGACGCTGCTCATCGTCGGAAGTGGTCGAGGCGATACTGGTCCTTGCAGTAGATGAAGCGTTCAATCATGGCTTCATGCGCAACGCTGCAGGTGCAGGGTTTATAAAGAGCATTGGCAGGCATTGCTCATGGCCTCGTGGCAGGGCAGCAGAATTAATCGAGCCACAATCTTAGATGCATGCGCACCACCGCATGACACTAGGCCAATTGCTCCGCACTTCATTCATAAACCTCCAAAGCAGCTGCTTGCACGTTCCTGCATACACACTCTACCTTTCCCGATTAGCCCAAGAGTCCATCATCAGCATTAAGTAGCTGTAGCGCTGTACTCGTATGTAATCACGCAGCTTCTTCCCTCGCGGTGGGCAAAAGAAGTCGCGCTGGGGAGAACGCGCCCCTTCCCTCACGGTACAGACAAGTTCATCTAGGATTCTTTCCACCTCCCGATTGTCAGAGAATCTATAAAAATAATCGAGGGTGTCTGGGTGGGATTGTCAGTTATCATTTTCGTCTCGATTCAGATTATAAGCCAAAACAGCCACGCCCTATATACGATTCAGGATTGTTTAAGATGACGTAATTTCTCTCGGAACGTGTAGATTAGAATTCACAATTTCTTCTAATTGTTTCTACCGGAGCTTTAAGATCGCTGGTACTTTGCATCTCCTGTCTTTAGACCGTGCCGTGGAACAGCAACCCAACTACTGACAAACAACAAACTAAACCTCGTGTTTAGCCCATCATATATATGCCGTTACTGATCGCTCGTACGACCCCTCATTAACCTCCGATTGTTTTCTGGTCACCGCACCAGTGATGAGCTTACAAGAGTTAAAGAGAGAGGCCGTAAGATAGGTCGAGGTCCTTAAATACTTGCCAGTTCCGGCAGTTGAGACGAGTTAGTTACTCCAGCTTTATTTATCTCCTTTCTTTCTTTCTTTCTTTCAGAACACAGGGCTTGATGGAGTTCATTGAATGAAAGCGGAAGCACTGCGCCGCCGGGAAACTAACGGTGCGCTTCCAAATCCAAAAGGAAAAGTACGTTGTCACCAGGCGCAAATGGACCAAGCTGTGATTTTTCATCGGCTCATCAGATTCATGATTGGCCCAAGGCCCTGTTCGCTTGAGCTTATCAGCCAGCTATTCAGCAGTACTTTTCTTTCACAACAAACCAGCATCAAGCATCAGCATCAGCAGCAGAAACCATCAGCCGAACAGAGCCCAAATCTAGACGTCCTACTAGCCAAGTACAGTAAGCTAGTAGCTTCAAAGTGCATTTGCTGATGAATATAATGCGGCTGGCACCTCAAAAGTGGATGGAATCACGCCAGGATCGGTGACTGGTGGTGAGCATGTCTTGTCGCATTCCTAGCTAGCTCTGCAGGTACGTACTGCATGACCGCATCTCCCATTTCCCACATCCATCCCCTGCGTCGCTCACGAGAAGAGAGGACTTGGAGTTGGAGACGACGACGGGCATGGGCCATGGGGACATGTACAGCCATGCGTCATCGATCGACGATCGGGCAATCCGCGGCCCAGCCTTTCGGAGCAGCACGCTGGTCGCTGCACGCCACTACCCCACGCGCCCAAGCCCAGCAGGGGTTTTGCCTCCACTGTACACGCTGCGGCGTAACCTGTGTCTGTTTTTTTTAGCGAATACGCACGAGTGTGCATATTTTTGTATTAGGAAGATAGAAGTTTTAAAAGTACAAGAGTGGCCGATCCCGGTCCGACCGGGACCACGAGGGGCTACATTTTGACTAAAACAACTATGAGATCCATGACTAGGTTCAACCTAAAACAGTCAGTGCGACCGCCCCCGACAAGCCGGGGACAGCGAGTCGAGCGTTTCAGCGTCTGCCTCCGTAATGTCACCCGCGAAGAAGGACTCGTACGAATCCTTAGCTGCAGAGGAAGGCGGCGCTGAAGGTTCCAGGAACTCCATTAACCTCATGAGGAGTACCTCACCGCGCTTGGACGTCGGGATGTGGTCCATCCGCTGATCGGCAATCCGCCTGCTCCGCTTGGATACGAACGGCTTGGGTGGCGGCTGCTTGGGTGGGGAGGTGATGAGGGGTGGTGGCCTCACCACCCGGACCTCCTCAGTGAACCTGGCCAGCCGCCGAGCAGCTTCAGTAGGGGAAGGCGAGTCCTCCTCCGTCGGCGAATCCGCGCCCGTCAAAGAAGCCAAAGGCATGCCCAGCACAGGTGACGTCGGAGGCGTCTCGAGGTGCGCCATGCTCTGTGGTGCCGTCAGAGCCCAGCCATCAGGAGGCTGTTCGGCCACCGGGCGGGCCGCGGCGAGCAGGGCGAGCTCCTCCAACATCGGGTTGACCGAGCTAAACCTGACGGGAGGGTGTGTACACATGCACATTGCCTCCGCCAACGGGTCTGGCTCAAGGGAACGATGGTGGGCGGTTGATGCAGTGGCATCTTCGGTGAAGTCGTCGGGCGTAACCGTGGTGGTGGCCGACGCCGGCTTAGTACCCTGGCGCCGACCACCGCGGCGCCGACGCCATCTCCGGCGGTGTTGACAGCCGCTCGCCTCCGCACCGACCCCCACCGTGACCCCATCGTTGGACGGCGGGCCGCCGGACGAGTCGCGCTGGGCGGGTGTCGACGTGTGAGTGACGAAGGCGACCTCAACCATAGTTCCTGGCGAGGTGGCCGAAACCACGGCAGCGCAGACAGCGGCAAGGTAACCTGCAAGTCGCAACTCGGTGCGTGGTGGAGAGGCAGTTGAAACACCTGTCGCGGAGCTGTGCCGAGATCTTCCCGCGGCGAGGCGCAGCTGGAGTAGAGGCAGGTCCCCCCACCGGCCGGTGTAGGACCTCACACCACCCGTCGGCACTGGGGTCAGAGATCCTCCGTCGCGTGCTGAGGCGCTCGCGGGCAGGTACCCGACCGTCCGCCGGCCGGACCGGCAAGCCGTGCAGAAGCTGAGGACGCAGCCGGTTGCGCTTCTTCCGCCGTCGCGCCCGCCGTTGTCTAGCGTCCGCACTGCCGTGCCACCGCACAGCGGTCGTATGGCCCGTGGATGGCTGACAAGGCTGCGGCCCCCGGCGAACCGCATCAAGGTAAGGCGTCAGGGACAGCAGCATCTCCGAGTCGGAATCGTCGTCCGCCCACTGATGGGCCTTGGACCGTCCCCCGTGCATCCCACAGGGTGAAAGGGGGCGGCATAGGGGGATAAGGTGGGCAGCGAGCTCACAGCTGGGGCAGACGGGTGGAAGGCATCCGCTTCGTCCGCGTCGTCATCCTCGCCCCCGAAGACTTCCTCGACGAGAACCTCGTCAGAGAGGTCGACCGGTGGGGTGGCCGGCGGGCTCGGGACGGGGGGCGATGGGCGGACGAGGCCGGCTGCCGCGGCATCCTGCTCCGCGACTCCGGCAGCGGCCTGAGCTGGCCGCGGCCACGCGGCATGACGGAGAGCCGCTGTCGGCCTCCATGCGCGGCCGCGCCCCCGGCGGAGGGGGGAGGGTGGAGGTGGCCCCGACGGAGGGGAAGAAAGGCGGTCGGCGGCCGGGGACCGCGCCGTCGCGAGCTCCGAGGCGGTGGCGGGCGCCACGGCGCCAGCACACCTGCCCGCGCGTGTGTGGTCGGAGGCCCCGGATCCGGTAGCAGGGGCGTCGGATCCGGCGGATCCGGAGCCGGGGGTGGGCGCCGACGGCCCCTCACCGGCCACTTCCGCCGCCGGCAGCTCGGGGAGAATGAGGACTGGGGAGGAGGAGAGAGGTGGGGAGGACGAGGTGGGGGCGCGGGGGGTGAAGGGAAGGGGGGAGCTGTGGCTGGAGGGGGCGGCGGCCACCGGTGCCGGGGAGGCAGCCGGCGGCGGCGGCGGCATGAGGGCGGTCAGGGCGTGAGGGCGTGAGGGGAGGTGAGAGAAGCAGTGACGCCTGCCGTTCGTTCGTCCTGCTTGGCAGCATTGGCTTGCCTAATCTAGTCCCATGGCAACTCAATTTTCAGGCCATTCATTGGCGCGCGCACGCATAGCGTAGGGACATTGATCGAACCTGGAAGCCCCGCCCGCCGTAGCCCTAATAAGCTCCTAACCACTTCGTTTGCCCGCCGCGCCGCCTGCTTATCCTGATACCAATTCGAGACGTCGCGTCGGCGTCGCCGACCGCCGACCGGCCGTGACAGCAACGCGCTATCCGCAGGCTTGTGCAAGGGCAGCAAGGAGCACGTACGGCAGCCACATCAGCAGCAGATCAGCTAGTTTGGAGGCCTGGCTCCCTTCGCCTTTTAGGGTCTTGTTAACTTCCTCGTCCCAACCCAAAATATTTCCTTTTTCACCCATCACATCAAATCTTTCGACGCATGCATGAAGCATTAAATGTAGGTAAAAAAGATAACTAATTGCATAGTTTGTCTGTAAATGTCGGGACGAATCTTTTAAGCCTAGTTAGTCCATGATTGGACAAATTTTGCCAAATAACAACGAAAGATGCTACAGTAACTTTCACCTACTTTTCGCGAAGTGAACACAGCCTAGGTCCTCCTGCTCCTTGAACTGTAGCACATTGGTGTGCAACGGCTCCGGTCTCATCTCTATACTGGATGGATGAATAGGGATGAAAAGTGGCAGAGCCGAAAGCATTCCAAACAAACCTTAACTTTTACAATACCTCCAATGCACAATATTTTTCCTCGAGCAAAATACACCACAGGTCTATTAACTTTTGGACGTGTGTCATTTAGCTCCATTAATTCTTAAACTGCATTTCTGGGTCCATTAACTTTTGATTGTGTGTCATTTAGGTCCATCAACTCTCAAACTGTATTTCTGGATCCATTCACTTTTGAGTAGAGTGCACCGGAGGTCTATTAACCTTGGAGGATGTGTCATCCAGGTCCATCAACTCTCAGACTGTATTTTTTGGTCCCTAAACTTTTTGAGTGGTTTCACCGGAGGTCCATTAACTTTTGATGAGATTCCATGTCCATGCATTTGATCAGGGAAAGTCGGATTTTTTTTCTTTTTGTTGAATTTGGATACACACGTCGTGTATCTCGGCATGCAGCTTGCCTGGATTTTTTTGCTAATTTAATTTATTTATTATTCTCCATATTTATCAATGACGCGGACAAAGTAATTTTTATTACTAACAATATCATTTGACCTATAAATAATTTCGTCCAGACCTATATATAGTAAAATTTGTTATAATAATCACATACATGTCGGTCAGGTTTTTTTTATTATTAATATTATCATTAAGACCTATAAATAAGTACTGTGCGTAGTAAAATTTACTTGCTGTAATAGTCACTGATAGTGACATTGTATCCGGTCAAACTTTTTTTATTACTACAAGTTTCATTTTGATCAATAAATAATTGTAACTGGCGCTAATCTTTGTGATGCATATGCACGCTGTCATGCTGTGCATGCCGCTCTACCAAGCCTAATGACAATGACCTTGTACATGTAGCTCCAAGCTCATCTCTCATCCAAGCTGAAAGCTACTAATTCTGACGTGTCCGACTAATGGACCGTAGCAGAGAGCCAGAGAAGCACAAGATCTGTCCGCCACTGACAATATAGAACGTCAATCGATTTTACCTCAGCCAAAAAATGTAATAATCAGACTACAGTTGGTTCGGCACGATTCCAATCTTGATCTACAGCTTCAGATCTCAAAGAACTACTGTTCATATTTATTATTACCACTATAGCTACGTTTGGAGCTATTCAGAGGTCCTACGTCCGCAGACTCAAAATTGTATCCGCCCGGCCACCACTCATCGTCGACCAAAATACAGTAAAGATGAACTTGCACCGCCGAACAGTGAAGATGAACTTCACCGCCAGAGGAAAAAAAAAGTCCCTGCTTTGATGTGTATCGTGGGTGTGATGTCTTAGTAATCCATTCCACCCATGCCACCCATTGCTGGAGCCGGTGCCTCTTCCTTGGGAATCTCCACAATTATGGATTCCGTGGTGGTCATGAGGGACGACACACTGCAAGATGTGAGGGCAAACTTGTTAACACCAGCATAGAAAGCAGACAGCAATACCAATGTTCGAAGTAACAAATTTAGGTCATGAAAACCAGCTGAACAAATTGTTGCCAATTCAATAGCCATAGAGCAGAGTTTAGAACGATACAGCCTCATCATTGTTGGCTGTGGGTTGATAGTTTATTGTGGAAACTTGTTAATAACTTCCTACCATTCAAAATAAAAGGTTAGTTTACCTAGCAGCATCCACCAAGGCAGTTCTGATCACCTTTAGCGGGTCAATGATACCAGCCTTCACCATGTCAACGTATTCGCCTGTACAATATCATTCATAAAACATATGTAGAAACATCCGCACCTTGAGCATCTGATCAATTTTTAACTGTTTGAAAGAATTGGCAGCCAAATGCTGAGACATCATACCTTTAGCAGCATCATAACCCAGGTCAGTATTTCCTTGCTCCAAAAGCTTGCCCACAACTACTGCTCCCTCCACCCCAGCATTGGAGGCAATGGTGTGTACAGGTGTCTGCATACAAAATATTCCAGTCAGCTTACCACACAGGTAAAGTCTGGAAAAAAAAAATTAATCCCAACTTTCTTCCCCCAGACCTTTAAAGCATTCTGAATTATTTGCACACCAATCTTCTGATCAAAGTTCGCTGTCTGCAATTTATCAAGCTCCTTTGATGCATAGAGAAGAGCAACACCACCGCCTGCATATACAATTAAAGATTGACTATCAGGCATACTGACACAACAGGAAATCAGTAGGAGTAACTAACACAAAGGAAATCAGCATAAACATCCCATGAACTTTAAATGATACATTACCTGGTACAATACCCTCTTCAACAGCAGCTTTAGTAGCATTCAGTGCATCTGTCACTCTATCCTTCTTCTCACCAACTTCTGCTTCACTGGCTCCTCCAATCTAGGAAAGGTGGCACACATAGGCACAAAATTAGCAAATATCAGACAACCACAGGTAACAATTATTACTATGGAAAACAAAACTGCTTGAAACATGTAATCTGCCATTAGTAAATACATAGGTCAATAACCTCACCTTCAGAACAGCAACACCTCCAGAGAGCTTTGCCAACCGCTCCTGGAGCTTTTCCTTATCATAATCTGAAGTGCTATTCTCAATTGCTGATCTAATCTGCAACATCCATAAACTATCAGAACCAGAAAGTCGAAGCAATTTAAGTCAGCACAATAAAAGTAATGTTGCACGAACATGCTCTGCCCTCTCTTCAATAGACTTCTTGTCTCCGGCTCCATCAAGAATAACAGTGTCATCCTTAGAGACGGTCACCTGCATTGAAAAGGAAGTCATTCAGCACATAAAATAATATTATCAAAGCACAAGTACTAGCACATGTGACTCAAGTCTGAAGGTTGCTGCAATCCAAATCAATAAACATGTCAGAAAATAGAAAATCCTATTAAATCGTCTAATATACCTTTTTGCATGTACCCAGCATGTGAGGCTCAACATTCTCAAGGTTCATTCCTAGCTCTTCAGTTATTACCTGAATCATGATAGATGCAGAGATCAGACATGCTATTTTGAATTATACATACAGAAAAACAAAATGCACAATAGAAACAACTGTGAAGCCTACCTCTCCTCCAGTAAGGATAGCAAGGTCCTGTAAGTTTGCCTTCCTGTTTTCCCCAAAACCAGGAGCTTTAACAGCACAAACCTGAACGTTGTTCCAATTAGAACTAAAAAATGGTACCAAACACAGAAACTTGACAGAACCAACCTACCTTGATGCCTGCACGAAGCTTGTTAATAATCAATGTGCCCAATGCTTCACTTTCCACATCTTCTGCAACAATCAGTAGAGGCTTTTGCTTCTGTTCCAAGTAAAGAATGAAAAAAAAAATGAATCAACAAAGGCCACAATGATACCAATACTGTCCGCCAACTAAGAGCAATCAGATTACCTTTAGAGCCATTTCTAAAACCTTAACCACAGCGTGCATGTTAGTAACCTTCTTGTCATGAATTAAGATCAATGGGTCATCCAATTCCTGTGATACAAAGAGTATAACTAAGATATTTTTGTGGTCTAAATAACTAAGGTAACTAAGGTGTCTCGGAGAAACATATATAGACTAACGGGCAAAAGTAAAAGGCACTTACACATTTCTGGGTTTTTGAGTTGGTAATGAAGTACGGAGAGATGTAACCTCTGTCAAGTTTCATACCCTCCACAACTTCAAGCTCATTATAAAGGGTGTTACCGTCCTATAGAACATTCAAATCAGTAAACTGAAACAGTACAATGCAGAAAAGTGCAATTTGAGGAAGCCAGAAAAGACAAGAATGAAGCATACAGCACCATAGACCATAACAATTAATTGATCTTCATACATGTAGCAAGGGTGTGACTCAAAACTTTTGAGAAATATTTCTAATAACTAATGTGATGTGGATAAATAAGGAAACAATCAAAATGTGCATTTATCAGTACACCTCACAAACAGAACCATGTAGAGTTGTAGACAATTAATTAGAATCACTGAAGCTATGAGCCAACTTATCCTCAGTGTTGGACCGTAAGGTTTAGATACTAGTGCAAGTGGACTAATCATAAGGGTCCATAGAGGAATAGCCTAAAAAATTATCTGAGGTAAGCTTTGGTTTAAACTTACTGCAATAGTGATCACACCCTCTTTGCCAACCTTCTCCATAGCCTTAGCAATAAGCTCACCAATTTCCCTTTCCCCATTTGCTGATATTGTACCCACCTTTACAACATAGAGAAGGAATTAAACAAAAAGAGTGAAGGGATGGACATGATAAGAACAAAATAAAGTAACTAGAGCCTTGCAGATATACCTGCGCAATTTCTTCTGAAGTGCTGATCATTCTGGCCATGCTCTTCAGATTGGTCACAACAGCATCAACAGCCATTGAGATTCCACGCCTTAAATCCATTGCATTCATTCCAGCCGCAACAGATTTGCAACCCTCAGTAAATATTGCTTTTGTCAAAACAGTGGCACATGTGGTACCTGAAATTTTTGGATATCAGACCAGGTACAGTTAGAAGAAAGCATCAACAAGCTACATACTCATACAATTCAAGAATACAAGGCATATTTAATTTTAGACCAGTCAGACTTTTAACTATTTTTTTCTTAAAATATATTGTTGATAGCTACAAAACCAATATAGTTTGAAACAATTTTGAAACATGGATCTAATTGTATGATTTTTATACACTAGAACATTCCCAAAATTTCATTAATTGTTGCAATATACCTCTTTTAAGGAGGGAGGGAGTATTAGTAGCAGCACAGTGAGAAATTAGATAACCTTGTATAATCTTATTATGAAGAAGCAACTAAAGGCTGGTACTCACACCAATAGAGAAAATAACAGCATGCACACCAACAGAACTAACAAACTTCACAAAATAGCAAAGACAACAAAGAGTACTGAACATATTGGAATCACAGACTACAGTCCCCAAAGACCCAAACAGTTTATCAAATGTGTAGACAACAATTAAACTGAAAAAACAGCACCATCTAGTCTAGGAACACAGGAATACTCCCACAAGGAACATGTTTGGAAGTTCAGAAGCCTATAATACTCTTTTACAGAAACCATTCTTTGTTCACAATAAACCAAAATCAGCACACAAAGGATGCCATACCATCACCAGCAGTGTCATTAGTTGCATTAGCAACCTGTTTCACAAGGCTTGCACCAACATTCTTTACTCTATCCTTAAATTCGATGCTCTTCGCAACAGTCACACCATCCTTTGTGACTTTCGGTGCACCAAAGCTTTGCTCAATAACCACATTGCGCCCCTGCAGAAGGCAGGCAATAAGTTCAAGTACAAAACAAACAACTAATGCAACAATATTACAACAGAGTAAAACACACCAAGCAATATTGGAATCAGCGAGTGCAATAATGAGCATTTGTAGCTCCTAGAATATTGGCATCAGGAAGGAAACTGACTTATGGAAGTGTTCAGCATAACTAGAAGGCGCTGTGTTCTATTAAGAAAACTTGGTAGTCATTCATATTGTTCAGGTAACTGTTTGTCGTCTGTATAAGAACCGTGGTTATACCTTAGGACCCATTGTCACCTTGACCGCATCTGCCAACTCCTCAACACCCCTCAACATCAGAGCACGGGCCTCAACACCAAACTTGATGTCCTTGGCAGCATAGTTCCTGCTCCATGCAAGCCTGCTTCCAACCTACAAAGCATCACACACAACAGCTGAGAATCACACACAACAGCTGAGAATGAGCACATTCAATTTGAAGCCACGTGATCAATTAGAGACTACCTTGCTCCAAGGTTACACGACAATAATATAACAAATTTCACAAGACATCGATTTCTGCTGGATCAGATCAAAGTTTCCCAGGTGCCTATCAGTGCATTCGAGGTCTAACAGCTAACTGGGGCACGGTAGTGACAAGATCACCATCGTAGATTAATGTAAAGCCCCTCGCTAGCGAGCTAGCTTAGATCTTGCACTAGGGAACTACAGATTCCGGCAGATCGCCACCAAAATAAACAGCACCATGCAGCAAACCCCAAACCCACTGAATCCTAATAAGAATCTAAAGTAGCAGAGAGTCCAAAAGATTCAACTAAGCCCTGCACGCAGAACTACCAGAACCCTCATTACCAAATCTGAGAGCGGGACCCATCACAACCTGCGCAGCAACACGAGCCTGCTCTCACCTGGCGAGCGGCGGAGCTGCTCCCGGCTTGCCGCGCCTTGGAGGCGAGGCTAGCGGCCGCGCGGTACATGATTGCGGAAGGAGGCGCGGGGGGCGAGGCTTGTGGTCGGCGAGAGCTTTGGGTGGTGTGGAAGAACGGAGGCGGCGGAGAGTTGCTTCGCTTCTTTCTTGCGGAGGGGGAAAGGACGCGAGGCGCCGAGGAGGTTGGGGACGGGTGGATTTTAGAGACAGCGCGGGCGAGATGAATGGAGGGTGCGCGGCGGCTCTAGAAGCATCCACTAGGGTTTAGGGTTTTACTCGTTGTTCATTGATCGCCTTTGCGGCGGGGTGCGGCCGCGGCAGCCAGCACAGGCGCTGTGGTCGTCCAAGTGGGCTTAGATGTTTCTGGGCTGCGGCCCGCCACTTCTAACCCATCAATCTGAATATCACGGCGCAGGCCCACCCAGCGAATATGGAAAATATCCCTTTTGCTTTCGGAAATGCTCCTGACCGTCCTGGATTTTTTTATTTTTAACCCTTTTTTAATATATATTTTAATACTAACACTGTTATATATATATATATATATTAAAAACTAACACGTTTTGCCACGCCGCTATGCATGGTGTGGCAGAGTGGTTTTGCCACGCCACGCGGGCTGGCGCGGCAAAGGGCATCCAGATCACGGGCCCAACCGTCTCCTTTTCTTTCCTTTCTTCCTCCCTTCCTTCTCCCTCTATTCCCTTTTGTTCCTCCCTATTGCTCCGAGCTTGAGCTCCAGATCCGGTGGCCCAGAGGTGCTCCCGGGTACCGGTGATCGTTGGTGCTTATCCTCAAGCTTAGGGCAACCCTCGGGCAAGGTAATGAGGCTCATCTTTCTTAATTTTTGTGGTGGATTCAAACATTGCATGGTTAGGGTTTGTAGGAAAGATATATATTTTGGAATGGTTCTAATACGTTGTTGGTAGATCGGGTTTCGTATGACACTTTTTGTATAGTGTGTTGGTACGAATTTGAATTGGATAGTTAGTGCCATTTTGCTATATGTCACTATTAATTACTTAGTTTAGTTTAGTTTAGTTTCATATGTAGGTTTTAGTCCATCTTTGTAGGCTAAAATTTGCAGTACATTAATTTTAGATCATGGCTTGTTATTTTATAGATGGGAAGCCTGTGGCGGGAGGAGTTATGGAAAAAAGGGGTCGTCCTAGAGAGTTATACGACCACGCGAGTAGCGTTGATGGCCCCGTCCCGCCTGACCTACCTATTCCTAACTGTGACTGTGGTGTGCCGACCCACGTATTTCAATCCAGACACCCAGAGACAGTTGTCCAGTGCTTCTACTGTTGTAGTGTGGCTGTGCTATAAGTAATGGTTTATTTTTTTCCTATGACATGGTAATGTACTAATATTTGGTCGAAATCGTTTGTTGCAGGAGCACTTGAGGTGTTTCTTTTTTTAGTGGATCAATGGTCCTGACAAGTTCGACCCACGGTATCTCATATTCAATGACCGGTGGAGAGGGAGACACGCACGTGGGCACTTCAAGTTGGGTTCCACCTCCACCTAACCCACCGCTAATGACGCACGAGGAGAAGAAGCATCGGGCCTTGCTGAGACTCGAGAGTCCCCCACGGTGCGATTGTGGAGAGCGAGCTGTGCTCAACCCTGATGATAGATCAGAGTTTATATGTCCAAACTTCACAATGGTAATTCAAAATCTTTTGTGTCGTTCAACTACATGTCTTTATGTACTAATGTTAGATAGTTGTATGTTGCAGGATGTTTGGAAGGAGGACAAGTCGTGCTTCTTCAGGGAGTGGATACACGGTCTTAAGAATCAATGGCCCGAGCCACCAAAGGTAGAGGAAAAGAGGAAAGAAAGGACATATGTCGATGAACGTCCTCTCCTTTGCAAATGTGGTGTTAAAGCAAACCACGGCTTGGTCCCTTCGGAGCTTGGAATAGGATATTGGTGCGGCCATATCATTGACTATGATGAGGTTGGCAACTATTATTGTTACAAAAAATCATTTCATAATTGTTTTGCAAATACTTATAATCTATTTCTTTGTTTGAATAGAGCACCAGGAAATGCAAGTGGGAAACCTATGAAGGGAAGAAGGAGTTCTTGGAGGAAATTGAAGGGATGAAGGTGAAGGCAAGGTTGTCTGGGTTTACACCTGCAAAGTCCATCGACAGCGAGTTTAAATGGCGGAAGGAGAAAATGCGGCGACTTGCTTGGCAGAGGGGTTGGAAGAATTCGAGTGATACTCGGATAAGGATATGGACGAAGAAGGAAAGAAAGGAGGCAGAGGAGGAGAGGGCAAGGAAGGAGGAGAGGGCAAGGAGACAGGCAAAGGAGCAGGAAAGATAAGAGATCCAGAAGGTGTATGACCTTGAGGCTACATTGTGTGCCAATGAGTTATCCAATGCCATCTACTTTTTTTTCTATGGTTATAAGTTGACTATAATCGCTGAGCCTAACTATTTTCCTTTTTAAAATATAGAGATGGGATGCACCGGCCAGCATGAAGCAGAGATGGCCTATGCAACCAATCAGAAGAAGAAGTTGCGCCAGCATTGGCTTCGGAGACGAATTGGTCACACGTGGACCAACCCGATTATGGTGGAGTGAAAGGATCAAGATGCCCAAGAGGGGGGGTGAATTGGGCTTTTCTAAAAATTAAATGCAAGAAATAAATCCTACAAGCCGGAATTCACCCCTAGTGTCTACTTGTGTTCCTAGAGAGTCTACCGATACAAAGTTTTGCACCCTAGTTTCCAATCCTAGTCTAGCATGGCAAGTCTAGGAATGTAAACAAGCAATAAAAGTAAATACGAGAATGTAAATGCTTGAAAGTAAAGGGGCAAGGAACACGGCGATGTTTTTCCGAGGTATCGGAGAGTCGCCACTCCCCACTAGTCCTCGTTGGAGCACCCGCGCAAGGGTGTAGCTCCCCCTTGATCCGCGCAAGGATCAAGTGCTCTCTACGGGTTGATTCTTTGACACTCCGTCGCGGTGAATCACCCACAACCGCTCACAAGATGAGTTGGGTCATCCACAAGCTCCGCCGGATGATCACCGAACTCCCAATCACCACCAAGCCGTCTAGGTGATGGCGATCACCAAGAGTAACAAGCTAGAACTCTCACTTGACCACTACGAGCCCAAATGAGAAAGTGGATGCACACTTGCTACTCTCTAATCGCTAGTGAGGAACTCTCAAGCTTTGATTCTCAAATCTCTATCCTCACTAGTGCTCTTGCACTCCCTTGCACTCCAAAGGTGTTTATCAGCTGATCAAATGAGCAAGAGACCTCTAAAAGAGGTGGTGGGGATGTATTTATACACCCCACAGACAAAACGAACCGTTACCTGCTGACTCAGCAAAACACGAGCTGACCGGACGCGCCGGTTGAACTGACCGGACACGCCGGTCGCTCGTAACGGTCGAAATCCGAAAAATAACTGAGTGACCGGATGCACCGGTCAGAGGTGACCGGACGCGTCCGATCGTGTAGGGAGCATACTGTACTCGCACCAGACGCGCGGCCGCGTCCGATCGGTGATGACCGGACGCGTCCGGTCGTCTCTGGACCTTACTGGACTGTGACCGGACGCGCCGATCACACCCAGGTCGCGTCCGATCGGGTGTTTCCCTCAAGTGACACGTGTTGACTTCTAACCACCGCGTCCGGTCCTCGCGAGGACCGCGTCCGGTCGTCAGAGCTGAAACCCTAGCCGCGGAACTGTACTGACCGGACGCGTCCGGTCATGCCGAGGACCGCGTCCGGTCATGGGAAAACGACCCGAAACTCTCCAAAACGCTTCACAACTTGAACCAAGTTGCTTCCAACTGAACTTTGAGCTATTCTAGTGCTGCCTAGCGCCAAGTTTAACAAGTGTGCACCACACCTAAACATAGGACTCGCCTAGGTCAAGCTACCCGCTCATGCTCCCCTTAATAGTACGGCCAAAAGAGAAAAACGAAGATCCTAACGACTATTCCAAATGTCTCTCAACACCTCGACATCCGGAACTAACCGTCCTTAATCTTGACGTCACTCTTTTGAAAACCGAAACGATTTCCATCAAGGGGCATGAATACCATGGTGCCCAAAGCAGTTAAAACCTCTATGACCTAACATACCAAAGTTTCTGCAAAACACACGTTAGTCATGGTAATAAAGCGTTGTCATCAATTGCCGAAACCAAACCTCAGGGCCTAGATGCTTTCAATCTCCCCCTTTTTGGTGATTGATGACAACACTAAGATATAAAAGATTTGAGTTGAGGTTTTCGAGCATGCATGGTTCACATAAGCAAAAAGCAATAAGCACAAGGGGTTAGGAATTGCTTATGTGCCCCAAGCCAAAAGAGTGTACTCATAAGATAAGACAAAGAACGTTAGTATATATACAGATATAGCTCATAAGAAATCGGAGTAAGGCACGGAAGCACAACCTTAGAGCTATAATTAAAAAGGTGACAAGCGCTAACACTGTGACTGGATAAAACAATAAGGCTCAAGGTTTATCACACGACAACATGTCACACGAATGCAATGACTGAAAAGAAAACATGATGCATGAATGTAGCACATAAGAAAAAACGAAAACCCTCTCTCAAAACTCCCCCTGAAACTACTCTCTCTCCCCTTTTGGCATCAAGCGCCAAAAAACTAATCTAAGGATCTGACGGGGGGACAGACGGAGTCGTGTCGGGTGCTGAGGTGCGCGGAGTAAACACGAAGTGTAGAGAATCTCCCTCGGAATCTGAGCTATCTGGCTGACCCTCTGAAGAAGCATGTGGCTGTGTAACTGTCTAGGTCTGAACGACAGGAACAGGTACTGTCGTAGTAGCAACAAGGGGATCCGTCTGAGTGACCTGAGCCTGTAGTGAGCCAATAGCAGGAGGATCTGTCGAGGCAACTGACGAAGGAAGAGTCTCTGTAGTCCCGGTCCCTGTCACTGGAGGAATAGCTGCCTCTGAAGCTGACAACCCTGACGAAGTGGCAAAGGTAGTGTGCGAGGGCGTCGGCTGACCAGTCAACTCGCTGTAGGTAGCACTGAAATCACCGAAGGGTGTGCCTGTCAGGAGATGAGGGCGAGGCTGGTCTGAAGGTGTAAACCCCGTGTGAATAGGCGTGAAGCTCGGGGACTAGAATGACTGGGGAACCTGCTGCTGTGGGGATGTGAACTGGAAACCCGGCTGTCCCTGACTCGATGGATCACTAGATTGTAAAGCAGAAGTCAGGACAGAAGCAGGCGGAGGAACAACAACAGTGACTAGGTGGCGCAGGAGTCCAAGTACTACTGCTGACTAGCTGCAGTCTGTCGCTGAATCTCGTACTGCTGTCGCTGCATTTCAACCTGCTGCCTCTAGATCTCAAGCTGCTGACGCTGAAACTCGTCCTGACGAGCCTGAATCTGTGCAAGTGCTGCAGCTGTGTCCTGAGCCTGTCGCTGTATCTGCTGTTGCTGCTGCTCCTGTGCCTGGGTCAACCTCTCAAGTATCGCCACCATGGCAGGGTCTGTGCGGGAGGCTGAACCAGAGCCACCGGCCTCGTGATCGTGAGACCGAGGAGACCGGTACCTGGGGATGGGCTGGTAGTCCTCATCAGTGCTGTCAGATGTCACATCCTCAGGGAGATCAGCAGGCTGAGTGTCAAGATCGGCAAGCTCTGCCTCTGCAAGCTCATCAACTGTGGCGTCCTGCTCAGCTGCTGTCTTAGGAACCTCAGGTCGCACCCGCTGTCCTGGCACTGGGGCCTGATCTCTGGTGACTGAAGCCCAAAGCTGACGGATATCATACTCAGGGAAAGCAGTAGTCGTATCTGATATCTCAGCTCGGATCTCTGCTGGTAGCTGAATGGATGATCTAATAATGAAGCAGATCCAGTGTGCATAGGGCAGCTGACGATTACCCTTGAAGCCCTCAGCTATGGTGTCCTCCATCTCACTAAGTATGAGATCCCAAATGTCAAACTGTGTCTGTGAGAGGAGGTGGTGAACAACCCATAGCTGCATCCGAGTCAGTCCCTCTCTATAGCCAAGTCTGGGAAGTAGAGTGCGTCTGACTATGGCATTCAGAACTCTGGCAAGTGGTGTCAAACTAGCAGGCGTGCGACGAGACCCTTCGCCAAAAGGCTCACGGAAGCAGGGTCGAACCAAGTCTGTAGGTGGCACTGCACCGCCGTGAGGGCGTCTCGGTGGAGGAGTCTGACCAAAGCACAGCTGATGTATCTTCGTGTTGGAAGCTGGGAGTCTGAGAATCTCCCGCACTCTGGTGCTGTATAGGCGGTGATCGCGGCCTCGGAATGCAAAGTGAATGAAATCATGGGCAGGACCAATCCATAGTGAAGCATAAAACTCTCTGACCCATGTGCCGCAGTATGCACCTGTCCGTCCAAGAAGATCTGACAAGCCTGGCAGAAAGGACAGGTGCGGACGTAGCTGCTCTCCCACAACCTCAACTAGTGACTCAAGTTGACAGACCCTCTGTGGTCGGAAAGCAATACCGCTGTCAACTAGAGCCCTGTAGAAATCCTCCTGAAGTGGGGTATAAAAACCTTCTGAAGCTCTGGGATCCCTCACAGGTGGAAACCACCGACTGACCTCCACGAACCTCAACCCCTGCACCTGACGTGCTGTAGCACCCCTCAAGTCAAAGTGCTCGACCGGGGGTGAACCTCTAGCTCTGGGAGGAGGACGTGCTCCACGACGCTGGCCCTCTGGCCTAGGAGTCACCTGAGTACGTGCGCGTGTGGAGCGGCGACGTGGTGGAGACTGAGCTGGCTGCTCCTCTGTGTCCTCTGTAGCCTCTGGAGCCTCTGTGGCCTCTGTGGCCTCTGGAGGTGGATCAACAGACATACCCTCTGCAGCTCCAGTATCCTCAGTACCCTCAGTGGCCTCTGTGCCGAGCTGTCGACCTTCAAGATGAAAGCGACGCTCGCCTATGCGTATGCCACTGCTCCTGCCACCTCTCTCTGCCTGCTCTGCTGCATCTGCCACGGCCTGAGCAATCTCTGCCTCTGTAAGTGTCTTCTTCTTCTTTCTGGCCATGACCTTGATACGCTTTCCACGTGCAATCTCAGACCGACGAGGAGGACTGTCGTCCCCGTCACCAGGAGCACCACCGGCGTTCTTGCAACGCACCATGCTAACAAACTGACCGAAAACCTCTGTAAGATGGTGAACTGTCACTCCAGAGGCTTGGCCTCAGTCCGTATCCGCAGGCTTGGCAATTCAGCAAACTGATCTCACCCTGACACACGACAGACTCGCTGCAAAGACGGAATAGAGAGATCTACTATAAACACATATAAATAGAAGGTACGAATCCTTAGAGATAGCAAGCATATGAGATACGAAGTGAATCGAAACGCGAAGCTACCTTGGATCGACGAGACGACTGACAAGGTGAGGTGACCTAGATTGCGAGATTCCCGAAAACGCCGAACGAGCTCTCGCGAAGAAGACGACGCGCGACGAATCTCGTCGACGAACGATCGACCGACAAACCCTAGGGTTAGGGTTAGGGCAGATCGACGAAAAACGATCGGAGGCAAGCACGAGTCGTTCCAATGTCGGAGATGAAGCTGGCTTGCAGGAGCGCGGCTCACCGGCGGTGGTGGCGCGTTCGGGCGGCGGCGGCGCGGCGGTGGCGCGAGGATGGTGGCGGCGCGGCTGCGAGCGAGCGGCGGGCAAGGCGCGGGCAGGCGCAGGCTCGCGTGCAAGGAGACACGGCTGGGTCGGCTGGGCTTGCCGGAGGCAAGGAAGACGGCAAGGGCGCGGCGGCTCCGGCGAATCGACGGCGACTCGGCGAATTAGGGCAGGCGGCGGCGGAAAAACGCGTGCGGGTGAAAGACACGGCCGAGGACGAACGGTTTTATGAAGGGGTTAGATCCGCTCGACGCGCGATGACCGGACGCGGTGGACGTTATGACCGGACGCGGTGGTGCAGCGTCCGGTCACACTCCAGTAAGCTCCTGGAGTGACCGGACGCGTCCGGTGAGGACTGACCGGACGCGGTTAGAGTCCGGTCGAGGGGAGCTCGGGAAATCATCGCGAATGACCGGACGCGGTGGTGGTAGCCGGGACCGGACGCGGTGGTCAACAGAGGCGCGTCCGGTGCAGCGTCCGGTCACTAGATCTGGAGTTGATCTTCTGGATGACCGGACGCGCTGGTGGACGCCGGGACCGGACGCGGTGGTGAAGCATCACTGCGTCCGGTGAAGCGTCCGGTCCAGCGTCCGGTCACTATTCTTCGCCCTTCTTCGTTCCGAACTACGACGCGACTTCTCCCAATCAGGTTCCAATTCAAGAAGACACAAATAAACACCAATTGGAACAAGATATGAGTGACCTCACTCAAACCCTCAAATTTTTAATAGAGATTGCCTTAGGCTAGTATTATTTTTAAGAAAATAGGCAATAAACACCCAAGGAGCAACGTATGGCCAAGCAATAGAGTTTTTGAACCTTTAGGAGCGTCAAAATGCTCTCTCTATCCATGGACGAACACAGAGGTTGCTCAAGGCTTAACCGAAAAGAAACGACAAGAACAACAACTATGCATATGCAATGCAATACATGAAGGTAAAACTAGAATGCTTGTCAAGTTTGATCCACGGTTAGGCTTTTTCACTCCTCCAAAGAAGGGTTATCGTAACCGTGTTAGCCAAGCCCTAAAAGCATTGCGATAAAATAAACATGGCATATCATACAATGAAATGCAAGAGACAACACACGCTCATTTTTTAAAGTTACTAGAATCAAGCACATTGAGTTCACTTCTTAACCTACAAAAAGTTGCCTCATCTAAAGGTTTAGTGAAGATATCCGCTAATTGATTTTCACTTCTTACACCTTCTAGTGATATGTCATTTTTAGCAACGTGATCTCTTAGAAAGTGATGACGGATATCAATGTGCTTGGTGCGAGAGTGTTGTACCGGATTGTTAGCAATTTTAACGGCACTTTCATTATCACATAAAAGTGGCACCTTTTCAAGAACAATTCCATAGTCTAGGAGGGTTTGTTTCATATATAAGATTTGTGCACAACAAGCCCCCGCGGCAATGTATTCCGCCTCGGCGGTGGACAAAGCCACACTATTTTGCTTTTTAGATGACCAAGATACTAAAGATCTTCCAAGCAAATGGCACCCTCCGGATGTGCTTTTTCTATCAATTTTGCAACCGGCATAGTCCGAATCGGAATAGCCAACTAGTTGGAATCTAGCTCCTTTGGGATACCAGAGACCAATGCTTGGGGTGAGCTTAAGATATCTTAGGATTCTTTTTACGGCACTTAGGTGAGGTTCTTTAGGGCACGCTTGAAAGCGGGCACACATGCACACACTAAACATGATATCGGGCCTAGATGCGGTAAGGTACAACAAGCTACCAATCATAGAACGGTAGAGAGTTTGATCAACCGGTTTACCTCCCTCATCTAGGTCGAGATGTCCATTTGATGGCATTGGGGTCTTGATTGGTTTGCATTCTTCCATCTTGAATCTTTTGAGAAGATCCTTGGTATACTTTTCTTGAGAGATGAAAATGCCTTCTCTCATTTGCTTTACTTGAAATCCAAGGAAGAAAGTGAGCTCACCAATCATTGACATCTCGAACTCCTTCGACATCAATTCACCAAATTCCTTGCAATAATCTTCATTTGTTGATCCGAAGATGATATCATCAACATATACTTGACAAATGAAGATCTCCCCATTAAACTTCTTGGTGAACAGTGTGGTGTCGACCTTCCCAATGGTGAAGCCCTTCTCAATGAGGAAATCCCGAAGGCGCTCATACCACGCTCTAGGGGCTTGCTTGAGCCCATATAACGCCTTGGACAACCTATAAACATGATTAGGATATCTAGGGTCTTCAAACCCGGGAGGTTGATTAACATAGACTAGTTCATTTATAAAGCCATTTAAGAATGCACTTTTCACATCCATTTGATATAGTTTCATATCATGATGTGATGCATATGCAAGGAGGATACGAATGGCTTCAAGTCTTGCAACGGGTGCAAAGGTCTCTCCAAAATCAAGACCTTCAACTTGAGAGAACCCCTTTGCAACTAGTCTTGCCTTGTTCCTCACCACTATGCCTTGGTCATCTTGCTTGTTTCGGAACACCCACTTGGTTCCAATGACTCTTGCACCTTTAGGATGCTCTTCAAGTGTCCATACTTGATTGCGGATGAAGTTGTTCAATTCTTCATGCATTGCATTCACCCAATCCGGATCTTGAAGAGCTTCTTCTACATTCTTAGGTTCAACGCAAGAGACAAAAGAGTGATGTTCAACAAAAGAAGCTAGCTTTTGGGATCGAGTCATTACTCCCTTTGTAGGACTCCCTATGATGAGATCTTGTGGATGTGCTTGAAGTAGTGGTGAGTTTCTTCTATCAACCACTTGAGGAGGTGGATGGGGAGCATCAACATCTTGAGCTTGTGCCTCGGCTTGTTCATGAGAGACATAAGTGTCTTCATTTTCAACTCTCTCATTCTTGTCATCATCTTGAGGCACACGTGATGAAGATGGTGGATCAACAATTTGTACATCGTCATCATCATCTTTTGGCTTGATGTCTCCCACCGGCATGTTCTTCATGGCCTCCCTCAAGGGTTCATCACCTACATCATCACAACTCTCAATTGCTCCTTGGGAGCCGTTAGATTCATCAAATTCCACATCATATGTTTCTTCAACCAAACCGGTGGCATGGTTAAATACTCTATATGCTTTGGACTTTGATGAGTAACCAACAAGAAAACAATATCACAACGTCTTTGAAACTTCCCTAGGTGTTGACGCTTCTTGTAGATGTAACATTTGCAACCAAACACCCGGAAGAAAGAGACGTCCGGCTTCTTCCCATTAAGCAACTCATAGGGGGTCTTGCCAAGAAACTTTTGTAGGAAGAGGCGATTTGAAGCATAGCATGCGGTGTTGATTGCCTCGGCCCACAACTTCTCCGGAGTGTTGTATTCATCTAGCATTGTTCTTGTAAGGGTGATCAAAGTTCGGTTCTTTCTCTCAACTACACCATTTTGTTGAGGAGTGTAGGTTGAAGAGACCTCATGCTTGATTCCAATTTCATCACAATAAGCTTCAATGTTGGTGTTGTCAAACTCTTTCCCATTGTCACTTCTAATCTTCTTTATCTTGACTTCAAATTCATTTTGAGCTCTCTTTGCAAACTTCTTGAAGCAATTTGCCACTTCGGATTTGTCATGAAGGAAAAAAGTCCATGTATACCTTGAGTAGTCATCCACTATCACAAGACAATAGAGATTACCACCTAAGCTCTTGTATGTTGTAGGCCCAAACAAATCCATGTGTAGAAGTTCTAGCACTCTTGAAGTTGACATGAAAGCTTTGGTTGGATGAGTGTTTGCAACTTGTTTGCCCGCTTGACATGCACTACAAGGTTTGTCCTTTTCAAACTTCACATCCTTCAATCCTCTCACTAGTTCTTTCTTCAATAGCTTGTTGAGAGTGTTCATTCCAACATAAGCAAGCCTCCTATGCCAAAGCCAACCAAGTGAGGTCTTGGTGAACAAACATGTCATCAAATTTGCATCTTCGGAGGTGAAGTCAACAAGATAAAGATTATTGTATCTAAAGCCTTTGAATATCACTTGCTTGTCATCTATCTTTGAAACTTCCACTTCATTTGGTGTGAACAAGCATTGGAAGCCAAGGTCACAAAGTTGCCCAACGGATAACAAGTTGAAACTCAATGAAGCAACATAGAGCACATTTGAGAGTGAGTGATCATGTGATATTGCAATCTTGCCTATACCCTTGACTTTGCTCTTTGAATTATCCCCAAATGTGATCTTCTCTTGACATATTCCATTCTCTTCAATGGTGGTGAACATACGAGGATCACCGGTCATATGTTGAGTGCAACCACTATCAATAACCCAATAAGATCCACCGGTCTTGTAGTTCACCTACACACAAGAGATCAAGCTTTTTGTTTAGGGACCCAAACTTGAGAGGGGCCCTTGATTTTCTCCACTAGTGACTTGGCAACCCATATTTTCTTTGGCCTATTCTTGTTTGGGGGACCCAAAAACATGACTTTCATCTTTCCATTTGAATCTTTTCTTAGCATATAATGAGCATTGAAAGCGAAAGGTCTAGCATGCTTGGGCAAGGGTTGTGGTGGTGGAGTTTTGCATTCATGAGCAAAGTGACCTTCTTGACCACACTCAACACATCTCTTTGGCTTGGGCTTTGACTTGCTTTGTTGTTGTTGAGCTTTTGCTTTCTTCTCTTGATTTGCCAAGTACCCAATACCACTTCTATCCATCTTCATTACGGTGTTCATGAGGAGCTCACTTTGCAAATGTTGGCCTCTTGTGAACTTGCTTAGGCCGGTCTTGAGATGCTCTTTTTCTTGCTTGAGCTTTTTGTTTTCTTCAATGAGTGACTCATTTGTTGGTTGCTTCTCAAGAGCCATCAAACCTTTTAGCTTCTTGTTCTCATTTGCAAGCTTCTCATTCTCACTCTTAATCTTGGCATAATCATCATGGTTGCTTGACTCAACCACACTCTTGCCTTTGCTACTAGAACCTTGCTCAATGCTTTCAATGATCAAGTCATCACATGATGTAGCTATATCACACTTAACAACATGGTTAGTAGCATCATGTGTCTCAAGAGCAAGTTCATTAGCAACCACAAGACTATCATAGTCAATTTTTAATGTGGTGTATTTGTCCTTTAGAGAATTATGTCTAGTGATGAGCTCATCATGCTTCTTCTCAAGTTTATCATGTTGATCTTTAAGCTCTTTATAAGAGGTTTTGAGCTCCTTGAGAGTGGAAGACATCACTTTATTTTGAACTCTAAGCTCACCACTAGTCTTTTGAATATTTTCAAGCTTGGATGAGAGTGATTCATTTTCATTTTGAAGATCATCATTTTCACTTCTAGTTTTTCTTATGATTTTAGTGTATTTGTTTAGCAATTTTACAAGTTCATCATAAGAAGGTGAGTCATATTCATCATCATTATCACTATCATCATCATCATCACTATCATAGTTTTGTACCTTTCGTTCACCCTTGGCCATAAGGCATAGGTGAGTAGTGGACGATGACGGTGAAGGAGGCGGTGAAGGTGGTGATGAAGATGTTGGTGAAGATGATGGCCCCATCACAAATGCGGCAACCTTCTCTTTCTCATCATCGCTCTCATCTTCGGAGGACTCACAAGATGATTCAATGTCGGTGAGCCAATCACCAACAATGTATGCCTTTCCTCCCTTCTTCTTCTTGTGGAACTCCTTCTTCTTGCCATCCTTCTTCTTGTATGGCTTGTTCTTCTTCTTCTCTTCTTCTTCATCACTTGAATCATTTTTCTTGCCCTTGTTCTTGTTCTTGTACTTGTCTTTTGGTGGTCTAGGGCATTGATGAGCTAGGTGGCCAAGTTCACCACAATTGTAGCAATCCATTTCCGAGATTGGCTTTCTCTTGCTACTTGTGAAGAATTTCTTCTTCTTGCCATCGAACTTGATGCCACTCTTGTTGAGCTTCTTTAGCATCTAGGTGGTCTTTCTCACCATGAGTGCAAGTGATTCATCATCAACATCACTTTCACTTGAGCTTTCTTGCACCATCATGGCTTGGCCCTTCTTCTTCTTCTTGTCATGACTAGCTTTGAAGGCCAAGTCTTTCTTCTTGGAAGAGGATGAGCCCTCTTCCGTAGTGATATGCATGTACATCTCATGAGCATTGATTTTCCCTAAAACTTGAGTCGGTGTTGCGGTGGAAAGATCACTTTGGTGAAGCACGGTGACAATGTGTCCATACTTCTCAACGGGAAGCACACTCAAGATCTTCCTTGCAACATCCGATTGGCTCATTTTGGTGAGCCCAAGAGCATTGAGGTCCTCTACAAGAACATTCAAGCGAGTGTACATGTCATTAGCACTTTCTTTGGGAAGCATCTCAAAAGAATTAATTTTCTTTAAAGCTATGTGATAGCGTTCCTCACGCTCACTCTTAGTTCTCTCATGGAGAGCACAAAGATTTTCCCACAATTCATGAGCGTTTTTTGCATTACGCACGCGATTGAAGATATCTTTGCCTAAGCCCCGGTAGAGTGCATTTTTGGCCTTTGCATTCCACCGGTCGTACTTCTCCTCGTCGCCACTTGGGTTCGCGGGATCCCTTATGGGGGGAAGCCCTTCGGTTGCGGCTCTAAGGCACCCAACATCTATGGCTTCGAGGTACGCCTCCATACGAATTTTCCAATATGGAAAATCGTCTCCCTCAAAAGTGGGAGGTGGTCCTTCCCCATTAGACATCTTGCTCTAGGCGGTAAAGCCTAAAATTAGAGCAACACGGCTCCGATACCAATTGAAAGGATCAAGATGCCCAAGAGGGGGGGTGAATTGGGCTTTTCTAAAAATTAAATGCAAGAAATAAATCCTACAAGCCGGAATTCACCCCTAGTGTCTACTTGTGTTCCTAGAGAGTCTACCGATACAAAGTTTTGCACCCTAGTTTCCAATCCTAGTCTAGCATGGCAAGTCTAGGAATGTAAACAAGCAATGAAAGTAAATACGAGAATGTAAATGCTTGAAAGTAAAGGGGCAAGGAACACGACGATGTTTTTCTGAGGTATCGGAGAGTCGCCACTCCCCACTAGTCCTCGTTGGAGCACCCGCGCAAGGGTGTAGCTCCCCCTTGATCCGCGCAAGGATCAAGTGCTCTCTACGGGTTGATTCTTTGACACTCCGTCGCGGTGAATCACCCACAACCGCTCACAAGATGAGTTGGGTCATCCACAAGCTCCGCTGGATGATCACCGAACTCCCAATCACCACCAAGCCGTCTAGGTGATGGCGATCACCAAGAGTAACAATCTAGAACTCTCACTTGACCACTATGAGCCCAAATGAGAAACTGGATGCACACTTGCTACTCTCTAATCGCTAGTGAGGAACTCTCAAGCTTTGATTCTCAAATCTCTATCCTCACTAGTGCTCTTGCACTCCCTTGCACTCCAAAGGTGTTTATCAGCTGATCAAATGAGCAAGAGACCTCTAAAAGAGGTGGTGGGGATGTATTTATACACCCCACAGACAAAACGAACCGTTACCTGCTGACTCAGCAAAACACGAGCTGACCGGACGCGCCGGTTGAACTGATCGGACACGCCGGTCGCTCGTAACGGTCGAAATCCGAAAAACAACTGAGTGACCGGACGCACCGGTCAGAGGTGACCGGACGCGTCCGATCGTGCAGGGAGCATACTGTACTCGCACCGGACGCGCGGCCGCGTCCGATCGGTGATGACCGGACGCGTCCGGTCGTCTCTGGACCTTACTGGACTGTGACCGGACGCGCCGATCACACCCAGGTCGCGTCCGATCGGGTGTTTCCCTCAAGTGACACGTGTTGACTTCTGACCACCGCGTCCGGTCCTCGCGAGGACCACATCCGGTCGTCAGAGCTGAAACCCTAGCCGCGGAACTGTACTGACCGGACGCGTCCGGTCATGCCGAGGACCGCGTCCGGTCATGGGAAAACGACCCGAAACTCTCCGAAACGCTTCACAACTTGAACCAAGTTGCTTCAAACTGAACTTTGAGCTATTCTAGTGCTGCCTAGCGCCAAGTTTAACAAGTGTGCACCACACCTAAACATAGGACTCGCCTAGGTCAAGCTACCCGCTCATGCTCCCCTTAATAGTACGGCCAAAAGAGAAAAACGAAGATCCTAACGACTATTCCAAATGTCTCTCAACACCTCGACATCCGGAACTAACCGTCCTTAATCTTGACGTCACTCTTTTGAAAACCGAAACGATTTCCATCAAGGGGCATGAATACCATGGTGCCCAAAGCAGTTAAAACCTCCATGACCTAACATACCAAAGTTTCTGCAAAACACACGTTAGTCATGGTAATAAAGCGTTGTCATCAATTGCCGAAACCAAACCTCGGGGCCTAGATGCTTTCATGGAGGACGACGGGGAAGAGGACGACGACGAATGGAGCAAGTTGGGCGACTTGATCGTTGAAGCGGAGGTGGACCTATTGGCAGAGGTAGGCAAGCAGGCAGAGGTAGGCCAGCAGGCGGAGGCGGACAGGAACGAATGGAGCGAGCTGAGCGAGCTCATCGTGCAAGCAGAGGAGGGCTTGCAGGCCAAGGAGGACACCTTCTACAGTCAGATCGCAGACGACATCGATGCCGCGGAGGCCACCTACTACCGATAGGTGGGTACAACGAGTGCTGGTGAGCCTAGACTATGGGCAAGGTTATCGTCGAGGACTGTGACTTCAACTCTGACGACGAGTTGCTCTACGATGGCAGTGATGACTAGGTTCACTGTGTTGTATACCGTAAGTGTATCCTATGTACTTGGACCACTCGTCTGTGGCTTTTAGATTGTTGTAATAATTTGGGCGACTAATCCAAACCATGTATCCTGCGTTGAGTCATGGTAATGGATGATGAGCATATATAATACAATTCTGGACATATATAATAGAAGTTGCCACAATAGAAGTCTCGACATATTTAACACAAGTAGCGACAACACGGTCTCGATAGTAGCTGTAGGCTAAACATGAGAAAGGCTACAACTACTCTAGCAGCCTAGTTTGGGGTGTACTAGACCGAGGGACGCCTCGGCTACGACAGCTGCATGTTTGGCGTGAACACCACATTGGTGCGGTCATGCCGGCGTTGCCCCAGTGTGCTAGCTGTTGTGTCTGACTAGTACCCTACAAGTAATTTCAAACAACAATTGTTACCACATAAACGTTCAATTGTAGTCAAATGTTTGCATTTGTTAGTTTTATACCTCCACGTCATCCTTAGTAGGTAGTGGTGCTCCGCCAAGCTATGAGGCCCTATTACCTCTCCAGGCCAAGGGTCCCAGGCCTTGGACGAGGACCCTCCAACAAACTGAGAGCCGCCACCTGGGTCCAAGGGTACGTGTTCGGACGAGGACCCTCTAATGAATTGAGAGCCGCCAGCTGGGTCATGGGGTACGTGTCCGGACGAGAACCCGCCAACGAACTGAGAGCCGCTCCCTAGGTCTTGGTAGCCGACACTAACTGTGTAAGGTGGCGTCAGGCCCTGCTGGTACTCCTCGTCGGCGTGCCCATGTCGAGGATCCACGGAAGTGGCTCCTGTCCTGGTGTCAGAAGAGCCTGCCGTAGTGGGAAGCAACGACGAAGCCAACGGGCTAGACGGTTGTGGCTGGTGAGGTGGCTGCCATGGAGTGTCCATGCAGCCCAGCTTCTGAACCAGCTTCCTGCATCCTTTCCTAATTTTCTGCACATAGTATTACATGGGTCAAGGTTAGTCTGGTAAGGCCAATTACAACAAGAACACTTGAATTCAATACAGTTCTGATCGAACCTAAAGAAAAGCGTGCATCGACCCCTGCTCTTGCCCTCTACTCTGGTACAAAAGTTCTGCTGCTTCAATGGAGTACCTGGACAAGTTTGTAGCCTGCAAAACAATAGTACCTCAATAGATAGTTGTTGTTTGTGACTTAGAGAAATAAGACCTTTAGGTCTATTACCACGTAGCTCTATAAGGGCGCTCTCTCTGGATGGTTACCGTGCAGAGTGGTGACGCCGTAAGCATCTACGACCTCGTTGTCATTGGAGTCCTCCTCAATCGATGAGTCGTTGTACGGTGCCTTAATGTGCAACCTGGTACTCCTGTGCAACCACTGCAGGTACAAACTCAAAAATGTGCTGGTCGTAGGCTTCCCCGTCGTCCCACTCTTGCTGGAACCTGGATGCCTATCTCTCTATGTGCTCGTGGTGATGGGCCCGCCAATCCTGGGGATTCTTCCTCCTGGTCTTGCGTGTGCACCTGCATTACAACTCACTAGTTAGATACATTATATGGCTGCATAAACAACATACACTATCATGATACATACTTTGTGCAGCTCCTGGCTCGTACTAAGGAGGAGAGGTGGGAACTCTGTAAGGTCCAAATAGGCTAGAGGGGGGGTGAATAGCCTAATTAAAACTTCTACAAGAATTACTTAACCACACGTTAGTACGAAAGGTGGTGAAGCAAATGCACTAGCTCTAACTGATTAAGCAAGCCACCTACACAAGTCTATAACAAAGCTATTCACTAAACACAACAACAACTACAAGCTAGAAATAAGAAGTAATACAAGAGAAGAGCTTTGAGTGATTATACCGCCGTGTAGAGATGAGAAGTACCAATCAATCAATCATACAAGAGAAGTCCTCGGGAAGAGAATGACACAAGAATTTATCCCGAGGTTCACTTTCTTCCCGGCAAGTTACTCCCCGTTGTGGCGATACACCCACTTGTCGGTTCACGAGCTAATCGACTATCAAGAGTCGAGCCCTCAGCGAGCGCCGCACAACCGCACACAAGATGGGGATCCTCCAAGCCACGAGCTCCACTAGAGTATCCAATTTACGAACTCCCACGGGGAAGGATCAAGAACCCCTTACAACACTTGGTGAGAGCTTCAACAATCTCCAATTGCGAGCTCAATCACCTCCGCTGCTCCAAGCCGTCTACCGTGTCGAGAAACACGGAAGAGGAACAAGACATCCACAGCAACTCGAAGATCAAGTGCCTCTAGAATGCAACTCTCAAGCAATGCACTTGAATCTCACTCAATCTCACTCAAGATGTGCAACTAAGCAAAGAGATGAGTGGAGGGGTTGTTCTCTAGCTCAAAGTATGTCTCTAGGTCTCAAAATGTGCAAGAGATGCCCTCAAACCCCGGCCAACGTCTATTTATAACGAAAGGGTACGCAGCTAGCCGTTAGGAACTTAAACAGCCGAAATCACGCTGACCGGACGCGCTGGTCATACTGACCGGACGCGCCGGTCGCGCAATGGCTAATTTCCGAAGCACTGACCGGACGCGCTGGTCACACAGACCGGACGCGCTGGGTGTGACCGGACGCGCTGGTCCTGCAACTGACCGGACGCGCTGGTCAGGCCTAAGTAGCGCACAACAAAACAATGACCGGACGCGCTGTAGAACTGACCGGACGCCACAGTGCCAGCGTCCGATTAGAGTCCAGTAAGCTCCCTGGACGACCGAACGTGTCCGGTCGACAGTGACCGGACGCGTTGCGCGTCCGATCATCAACCTGAAACACGCACAGACGCTGAACGCTGACCGGACGCGTCCGGTCGTACAGAGACCGCGTCTGGTCCAGCGTCCGGTCACCTCTGTGACCTCCGATCGCCTCCGTTTCTTTTCTGACTTCCGGCGCAGTAGAAAATAGGCATTTCACTTCTCCAAAAAGCGCCGAATCCCGCTGAGCAAGCTCGGCAGGAGGGAGAGAGGAACCCAAACCCCCTCTCTATCGCTTAAACTCCACCGCCTTCGCAAATGTGCTAACACTACCAAGTGTACACCACCATGTGCATGTGTGTTAGCATTTCACAAACATTTTCAAGACGTTATGTTAGCTCTTTACTAGATCCTAATGCATATGCTCAAGACATTGATCTAGTGGCACTTGATTCCCGAGCTAACCATGATTGCCCCTCTTGATAGTCGGCTATGTATCCTAAACCCGGTCAATCACTTCTCTACTCATCTTAGACCGGCAAAAGGAAAACCCTATGGTTATACCTTTGCCTTGCGCTCTTAGATCCTTCTCTTCCACTTGATCATCATGTCCATCATATTATGTGCATCTCCACCATGATCATCATTCCATGTCCATGCACCATCTCTTTGTGATCTTATGGCCACCACTCCTTGCCACATACACCTTCATCACATGTGTTGCTTATGCCTAACTCAAAACACTTAACACATGGCATTAGCAACTTGGTGTCATTAATTACCAAAACCAAACTTGGGCTTTCAATCTCCCCCTTTTTGGTAATTGATGACAACCATCACAAAGATATGTAATGAAATCAATTTTCAATTTCGATAGTATGAGCTCCCCCTACATATGTGCTTTCATGAGTTTGGTTCAATTGTGCACATATGTATGGATTTAAATTTTAGGAGAGTTACTACTATCAAATTGATGCTAAGGTATATAGAATGGACCTTTGAAGCGTGATACCAATCGGAGTTGCCTTTATATACCATCCTTAGCATCGATGTAGCTAGACACCACTTGTAATACATTACTTGTAAAGATCACAAACACTAGAGTACCCCGTGAGATCAACATTATAAGCAAAAGGTGTCTAGATACCACTTGTAAAGCTACTCTTAACAAGTCATCATTCAAGTTCTATTTCTAGCAAACATCATTCAATCATGAGTATGAATTTAAGATTTGCAATGCAACAAATCATCATGTTAATGCACATACAAATGCAACAAATAATTCATGAGCTTGCTCCCCCTACTTGTGTGCTCAATTTTAATTAATCCCTTGAATTTTCTCCCCCTTATTATATCTTTCTCCCGCAACTTGCAATATCTTTATGACTTTTCTCTCTCCCTTTGACAATAATCACCAAAAAGGTGCCAATTTTAGTGAGAGATAAGTCAATCAATATGAGGGAGTCCAAATTATGGTTCAATCTAGATCACTTGCCTAGAATATGTAATTTAGTTTGATCCAAGGACAAGCTTCTTCACACCTCATAAAGTATAAGGGTTATCTTGACCATGTTGAGTTACATATCATGAGCTCGTTTACTAGATTCAACACTAGGTTTGCAAGCCCATAAATATGTCATATTCTACCACAAGATTAAACAAACATAGAAGCAATAGTGGTACCATACATACATCAAAATCATTTGATTTTCATGAATGAGCCTAATCATCATGCAAATATGTCTATATGTTCAAACCATGTCCTTAGCAAAGTATGAATGGTATGTCAAACAACTTTACCTTGCTATGTTGGAGGAGAGGCATGTCATATAAGAATGTGGGGGTGCACTCATTTCAAGTTGGAGAAGTCAAGTATGTTCAATTCATTCTTCAACTTGTAAAATCTCTTTTCATCAAGTGGTTTTGTGAATATGTCAGCTAGTTGATCTTCGGTGCCAATGCTCTCAATGCTAATATCACCCTTTTGTTGATGGTCTCTTATGAAGTGGTGCCTTATGTCAATGTGCTTGGTTCTTAAATGTTGAACCAGATTTTGTATCATCTTGATAGCACTTTCATTGTCACAAAACAGTGGCACATTCTTGAACTTAATTTCAAAGTCATTCAAGGTGGCCTTCATCCAAAGCAATTGTGCACAACAACTACCGGCACTTATGTATTCGGCCTCGGCGGTAGATAGTGCAACACTATTTTGTTTCTTTGATGACCATGCAACAAGAGACCTTCCAAGCAATTGACAAGTGCCACTTGTGCTCATTCTATCAATCTTGCATCCACCATAGTCGGAGTCCAAATATTCAATCAACTCAAAGTTAGACCCCTTTGGAAACCATAATCCAACATCATGAGTGCCCTTGAGATATCTCAATATTCTCTTGGTTGCTTTCAAGTGACTTTTTCTAGGTGAAGCTTGATATCTTGCACACTTGCACACACTAAACATCACATCCGGCCTAGAAGCGGTGACATATAGCAAACTTCCAATCATAGACCGGTATTACTTTTGATCTACCATATTTCCACTATCATCAATACCCAATTGATCATTAGTGCCCATTGGAGTACTCATTGACTTAGCATCATGCAATCCAAACTTCTTGATCATGTCCTTGATGTACTTGCCTTGACTTACAAAAGTGACATTCTTCATTTGCTTGATTTGAAGTCCAAGGAAGTAACTAAGCTCTCCAATCATAGACATCTCAAACTCATTAGCCATCATATTTCCAAACTCTTCACAAAAGTCTTGGTTAGTTGATCCAAAGATAATGTCATCTACATAGATTTGCAATACAAACAAGTCATTTCCAAGCTTCTTGGTGAAGAGAGTGGTGTCAACCTTTCCCATCTTGAACCCTTTAGAGAGAAGAAAGTCCCTCAATCTCTCATACCATGTTCTAGGTGCTTGCTTCAAACCATACAATGCCTTCTTTAGCTTGAAAACATGGTCGGGCTTCTTATCATCTTCAAAACCGGGAGGTTGCTCAACATAAACTTCTTCATTGATGTAGCCATTGAGAAATGCACTCTTGACATCCATTTGATATAACTTGATGTTGTGTGCACAAGCATATGCTAATAAGATTCTAATCGCCTCCAATCTTGCAACCGGTGCATATGTCTCTCCAAAGTCAAGACCCTCAACTTGAGTGTATCCTTGTGCTACTAATCTTGCTTTGTTCCTCACAACCATGCCATCTTGATCTTGCTTGTTTCTAAAGACCCACTTAGTACCAATCACATTGTAGTTCTTTGGCCTCTCAACAAGTTTCTAAACTTGATTTCTAGCAAAGTTATTTAGTTCTTCATGCATGGCATTTACCCAATCGAAATCCTTCAAAGCATCTTCTAATTTCTTAGGTTCTTCAAGTGACACAAATGAGTAATGCTCACAAAATGATGCTAGCCTTGATCTAGTTTGAACACCATTTTGAATTCCACCAATGATTTGGTCCAATGGATGATCTCTTGCAATGCTAGTAGGTTGGAGTATTGGGAGTTGATTGCTTCCACTTGTTTGACCTTGAACTTGAGCTTCATCAAGAGTACCACTTGAGCTTGCTTGATTTGTATCAATTTGCACATCTTGATTAATCATATGTATGTCACTATCATCATCAACTTGCATCGGCCTTATATCACCAATGTCCATGTTCTTCATTGCATTTGACAATTGATCTCCTCTCACATCATCAAGGTTTTGAGCTTCATTTTGAGATCCTTGGGTTTCATCAAACTCAACATCATGAACTTCTTCCTAGGTGCCATTTGTGAGATTCCAAACTCTATATGCTTTGCTTGTGGTAGAATAACCGAGTAAGAACCCTTCATCACATTTCTTTTCAAACTTGCTCAATCTAGTGCCTTTCTTGAGAATATAGCATTTGCAACCAAACACTCTAAAGTATGCAATGTTGGGCTTTCTTCCATTCAATAGCTCATATGGTGTCTTCCCAAGCTTCCCATGGCAATAGAGACGGTTGCTACAATAGCAAGCCATGTTGATGGCTTCACTTCAAAAAGAATGACTCACATTGTATTTACTAAGCATTGATCTAGCCATATCAATCAAGGTTCTATTTTTCCTTTCAACTACACTATTGGATTGAGGAGTGTATGTTGGTGAGAATTGATGTCCAATACCAAGATCATCACACAAATCATCAATTCTTGTATTCTTGAACTCACTACCATTATCACTTCTAATCTTCTTGATAGTTGTCTCAAACTCATTTTGCACTCTCTTGACAAAAGACTTGAATAGATCATAAACATCACTCTTGTCATAGAAAAAGAACACCCAAATATATCTAGTGTAGTCATCTACTATCACAAAACCATACTTGTTGCCACCAATGCTAGTGTATGTTGTTGGCCCAAACAAGTCCATGTGCAATAGCTCAAATGCCTTTGATGTGCTCATTTCACTTTTACTAGGATGTGTATTTCTAACTTGTTTGCCGGCTTGACAAGCACTACATGGTTTATCCTTCTCAAAGGTGACATCCTTCAAGCCTCTAACTAAGTCATGCTTCAAAAGTTTGTTCAATTGTTTTATTCCAACATGACCAAGCCTTCTATGCCATAACCAACCCATACTAGATTTGCTAAGCAAGCATGATGTCAATTGTGTCTCACTATCATTGAAGTCAACCAAGTATAAGCTACCATGTCTAAATCCTTTGAATACCAAATTTGATCCATCAACACTTATGACTTCAACATCATCACTACCAAATATGCACTTGAAGCCAAGGTCACAAAGTTGTGCCACCGATAAAAGATTGAAATCCAAGCTCTCAACTAGCAACACATTAGATACGCTCATGTCATTTGAGATAGCAATTTTATCAAGCCCCTTGACCTTGCCTTTCTTGTTGTTGCCGAAAGTGATAGCATCAAAACCACCATTTTGACTTGTATCAATTGAATTGAACATACAAGAGTCTCCGGTCATATGTTGAGTGCACCCACTATCAAGCACCCAATGCCTTCCTCCGGCTTTGTAATTGACCTACAAGACAAGATCAATTCCTTTTAGGTACCCAAACTTGTTTGGGTCCTCCAAGGTTAGTGACCAAGCTCTTAGATACCCAAATGACTTTCTTCTTTGAGCCCATCCATGGTGTACCAATGAACTTAGCATGAACACCATTTGTACCCTTAGTAAGCATATAGAAAGAATCAAACTTAATTGAGGATATATTAGCATTGGATTTCTTGTTCATGCATTGTTGCTCTATGTGACCAACTTGCTTGCAACTTTTACAATAGCTACCATTGTTCTTCACAAAACGAGTCTTGTGAGGAGCAAAAACGGTCTTGCCTTTCTTGAGGTTATAGCCTAATCCCTCTTTGTAGAGAGAAGCTCTTTGGCTACCCAAGCACATAAGCAAGCGGTCCTCACCACCATAAGCCTTAGCTAATGTGTGATTGAGCTCTTTTACCTCCTTCTTGAGATTTTCATTCTCAACTATAAGTGTGGAGTCATAAGTGAAACCATCACTACTAGATGAGGATGATGTAGATGAGCTACATGAAGGGTTAGTGGGAGCAATAATAATAGGCTTATGACAAGATTCATCAATTATATCACATGATATGCCTATGTTGCAAGTTTTAGCTTTCTCAACATTAGTTGGCATGTTTTCATATTTTTCAACTAGAGAGGAATGAGCTTCTTCAAGCTTGGTGTGAGACTTTTGAAGCTTCTTATGGTCTACCTTTAGACTCTCATAAGATGCCCTAAGCTCATCAAGTTCTTGCATAAGGTTTTTCTTTTCCTTAAGTAAGCCCTTGCACTTCTTTCTAGATTCTTTAAAATATTGAGTGCAATCTTCTAGCATAGTGATTAGTTCATCTTTAGTGAATTCTTCTTTATCACTATCACTATCACTAGCATTATCATGATCACTCTCATCGTCGGATGATACCTTAGCGGCCTTAGCCATGAAGCACGATAGAGTGTCGAAGAGGGAGACCTTCTCTTGGATGGCAATGCTAGTATGTCCCTTCTTCTTGCTCTTGTTGTCATCCTCATCATCACTTGAGGAATCATCACTATCCCATGTAGCAACATGAGAATCATTCTTCTTCTTATAAGAGCTTTCCTTCTTCTCTAGCTTCTTCTTTTGCTTCTTCCTCTCCTTCTTGATAGCATCTTCATCATCACTATCATAAGGACACTTTGCAATGAGATGGTCCTTGCTATGGCATCTAAAGCATCTCAAGGTATGCTCATTCTTCTTGGATGAGTTCTTTCTCCTCCTTACACGATAGCCCTTCTTCTTCATGAATTTACCAAATTGCTTGACAAAAAGAGCCATATTCTCATCAATGTTATCACTATCACAAGAGCTTGAGTCTTCATCACTTGATGATTCAATCTTGGATTTGCCCTTGGATGTGGTGGCTTTGAATGCCACACTTTTCTTCTTCTCATCATACTTCTTCTCACTTTCCTTCTTCTTTTTGACCAACTTATCTTTCTCATTATCTTCTCTATATGAATCATTGGTCATCACTTCTTGAAATACTTGTTGAGGAGTTGAATCTTTCAATGTAGTCCTCACTAGCACGGTGATCAATGTATCAAACCTCATGGGTAAGCTTCTCAAGAACTTCATAGAGAATTGGTTGTCCTTGACTTCCTCACCAAGTGCCTTGAGCTCATTGACAATGACTTGCAACCTATGAAACATCTCCGGTACACTCTCATCATCTTGCATCTTGAAGCTTAAAAATTTTTCTTGCAAGATATATGCTTTAGCGGTCTTTGTGCCTTCGGTGCCCTCAAATGTTTCTTCTAGCTTGGCCCAAGCATCATGAGCAATCTCAATGTTCTTCACTTGCTCAAAGGTCTTGTCATCTAATGCCTCATGAAGAGCACTAATGGCAATGTCATTGCATTGGAGCTTCTTCTCTTCCATCGGTGTAGGTGCTTCTAGATTAGCAACCTCAAATTTTGTTTCGGTGACCTTCCAAACTTCTCTATTAATTGACTTTAGGTGTGCGGTCATCTTAACCTTCCAATATGCATACTTTGTGCCATCAAAGTGAGGTGCCTTCTTGGTGTTGTTGATATGCAAGCTTAATTGAGCCATTTCTTTTTCACCGTAGGTTGTTAAGCCTCAAATAAATGATGCCTCGGCTCCGATACCACTTGTAAGGTCCAAATAGGCTAGAGGGGGGGTGAATAGCCTAATTAAAACTTCTACAAGAATTACTTAACCACACGTTAGTACGAAAGGTGGTGAAGCAAATGCACTAACTCTAACTAATTAAGCAAGCCACCTACACAAGTCTATAACAAAGCTATTCACTAAACACAACAATAACTACAAGCTAGAAACAAGAAGTAATACAAGAGAAGAGCTTTGAGTGATTATACCGCCGTATAGAGATGAGAAGTACCAATCAATCAATCAATCACACAAGAGAAGTCCTCGGGAAGAGAATGACACAAGAATTTATCCCAAGGTTCACTTGCTTCCCGGCAAGTTACTCCCCATTGTGGCGATACACCCACTTATCGGTTCACGAGCTAATCGACTATCAAGAGTCGAGCCCTCGGCGGGCGCCGCACAACCGCACACAAGATGGGGATCCTCCAAGCCATAAGCTCCACTAGAGTATCCAATTTGCAAACTCCCGCGGGGAAGGATCAAGAACCCCTTACAACACTTGGTGAGGGCTCCAACAATCTCTAATTGCGAGCTCAATCACCTCCGCTGCTCCAAGCCGTCTACCATGTCGGGAAACACGGAAGAGTAATAAGAAATCTGCAGCAACTCGAAGATCAAGTGCCTCTAGAATGCAACTCTCAAGCAATGCACATGAATCTCACTCAATCTCACTCAAGATGTGCAACTAAGCAAAGAGATGAGTGGAGGGGTTGTTCTCTAGCTCAAAGTATGTCTCTAGGTCTCAAAATGTGCAAGAGATGCCCTCAAACCTCGGCCAACGTCTATTTATAACGAAGGGGTACGTAGCTAGCCGTTAGGAACTTAAACAGCCGAAATCGCGCTGACCGGACGCGCTGGTCATACTGACCGGACGCGCCGGTCGCACAACGGCTAATTTCCGAAGCACCGACCGGACGCGCTGGTCGCGTAGACCGAGCGCACTGGGTGTGACCGGACGCGCTGGTCCCGCAACTGACTGGACGCGCTGGTCAGGACTGAGTAGCGCACAACGAAACAACGCCCGGACGCGCTGTAGAACTGACCGGACGCCACAGTGCCAGCGTCCGATTAGAGTCCAGTAAGCTCCCTGGACGACCGAACACGTTCGGTCGACAGTGATCGGACGCGCTGCGCGTCCGATCATCAACCTGAAACACGCGCAGACGCTGAACGCTGACCGAACGCGTCCAGTCGTACAGAGACCGCGTCCGGTCCAGCGTCCGGTCACCTCTGTGACCTCCGATCGCCTCCGTTTCTTTTCTGACTTCCGGTGCAGTAGAAAATAGGCATTTCACTTCCCCAAAAAGCGCCGAATCCCGCTGAGCAAGCTCGGCGGGAGGGAGAGAGGAACCCAAACCCCCTCTCTACCGCTTAAACTCTACCGCCTTCGCAAATGTGCTAACACCACCAAGTGTACACCACCATGTGCATGTGTGTTAGCATTTCACAAACATTTTCAAGGCGTTATGTTAGCTCTTTACTAGATCCTAATGCATATGCTCAAGACATTGATCTAGTGGCACTTGATTCCCGAGCTAACCATGATTGCCCCTCTTGATAGTCGGCTATGTATCCTAAACCCGGTCAATCACTTCTCTACTCATCTTAGACCGGCAAAAGGAAAACCCTATGGTTATACCTTTGCCTTGCGCTCTTAGATCCTTCTCTTCCACTTGATCATCATGTCCATCATATTATGTGCATCTCCACCATGATCATCATTCCATGTCCATGCACCATCTCTTTGTGATCTTATGGCCACCACTCCTTGCCACATACACCTTCATCACATGTGTTGCTTATGCCTAACTCAAAACACTTAACACATGGCATTAGCAACTTGGTGTCATTAATTACCAAAACCAAACTTGGGCTTTCAAACTCCTACCTAACACCAAACTGTCTCAACACCCGGATCGGTAAATGCAGCTCGACCACGTGGAAGAAGATCAGAGGAACGTTGCACCGCCAGTCCACGCTGTCTAAGTCTATCACATCGTCGAGCATACCATACAGCTTCATCCAAGGATTACATTCCACCTGTTATTGTCATTAGTTGGTTACATAAGACATATTCAATAAGCGAAGTATATCAAAACAGTTAGTACCGCACCTAGTGCTCTCCAAGGACGTCTAGAAGGTCTGTGTAGAACCAGTATCGATGCTCAGGTCTGCCTGTCACTTGATCAGCGTTCTTCCACATGTACAACCCAAGGGGGACCGTGGCCTGGGGACTCCACTCCTGCAAAACACAAACAAATAATCTAATTAAGATTGTCGTGTACAGTTAACTTTAAAGGCAATGAAGCAAATTATACTTACAAGCTATGACTTTAGACGTGGACGGTCAACTGACAGGCGCTCCCATGACCAAACCTGAAGGAGGTACGAGCATCCTCCCAAACTAGTGTTTGGTCTAGTACGACGGCAAGCCTCGTAGAGCTGCCGGTACGTCCAAGCCAACACAACACTGCCCCAGCTGTACGTAGCTATGTTCTCCCATGGCTGGCTAAGTACGAGAACGCGCCTAGGAAGTGCCACAACCACACCTTGGCGTACCTTTCCACCATGTGCTCTAGTACACCGTCGGGGCAGTGCCCGAAGTTCTCCGTCAGCCACATCGAAGGCACACCTAAAGGTTTCCTACAACATTACAACAGTCATAGTTAGAACATGAATCGTACGATAGTAATGTAAATGTAGGTACTTGTGTCTAACTTACTTGTTCAGTTTGACCTGCTCGTCGTCAGGTGGCCTCAAGCCATAGAACTCCTCCACCTGATCCATCTAGGTGTCCAAGTTCACAACTCCAATGACGGGGAGTCTGAACAATCGTAGCCCGAAGATCTTGGCCACGTCCTGTAGTGTCACTATCATCTCACCGCAAGGAAAGTGGAGTGTGGGCGTCTCCAGACGCCACCTATCCACAAGTGCGCTAAGGAGGGCTAGGTCAAGTGGCGGTAGCCCATAGTTCACAATCTGAACTAGTGGTAGGAAGCCGGCGCGCTCGAGGTAAGGCGCGTAACGCTCGTCCCAGCGATGCCAGGAGTGCGTGCATGGCCTTAGAGGAGTGAGGCGCTCTAGAGGGTCTAGGTCAGTCAGCTTCATGGCACGGTGCTCGTCGCTGTAGTACCGCTCAAGAAGGGGGTACACCAGATGATTCGCCATCCTGTTTTGAAAGACATGAAAACAAGTTAGTACGAGACAAATAGTTGAAACTTTAGTAACAAAAACAAAAAGTAACTGTAATGCAACATATTATATAAAGACAATGATATTAGGCTAGATTTGGATGTGAACTACAATAACACATCCCGTAACAAAAGTATAGCTAACTGTAAGAGTGCACACCTGCTGTCTCTGTCTTCGGTGAAAAGCAGCATTGTGTCCAGTTTGGTGGCAAACAGAGCATAGGTTTTTACCACGTGTCTGATCGAAGTCCCCCCTGTCGTACTTATCTGTGCCATAACCTTTCATATGATCCATGTCACACTTCAGTCTCTTCTTCTTCTGCCTTCCCTTCCCTTTCTTCAAGAGCTCTGGATCGGGCAGATAGTCTAAACCTTGATAAGGCGGCCACTGTGTCGGGTCAAGGTACCACTCGAAGCTGCTCTGCCAGACACCTAAGGTGTTTGCCCTGAGGTAGTATGGTGACATATAAGGTGGAACCTTGTAGTCATATCCGCGGGCCCTGCAAGCCTCGATCATGTGAGAGCAAGGGGCATACATAATCTGAGGCACGTTACAACTACACTCTACTTCTTCGAGATCAACTCGGTAGTTGCGACCTCCATACCGTTCGTCGCCCAAGGTTGTGCCACTAGCAGCACGAACGCTATACACCTGTCTGGTCGGTCCAAAGGGCTCACAAACCTGCTCTATTGCCCATTTTTGGGCCTCTTCCAAGTGCTCTGCTCCGGCCTTTCCAAATTCGCCTTGTTCTTCCATGTTCTTTTGTGCAATGGTCCACCTATTGATGAAGTACTCGTTGGTCTTGTGAAACGAGAACTCAACAATTCCAGAAACTAGCAGTGCTCTAACACTGGTGAACACACGGTTGAAAGACTCGAAAAAGTTTGTAGTCATGATGCCATATCAGTAACCGCCCTCATCATAAGCCAATGCCCACTTAGCCTTGTGTTCCATCAGTCTATCCAACCATGCTTTGCCTTCTCTATTAAGCACCTTTTCGAGCTCTTTCTTTGTCTCCTGAAAATCGTGCTTTGTTCTCTTACAACATAGAGACTTCACCATGTTAGAAACCTATTTTTTCCTCTGACGACGCCGGAAATTGGCAGCAAAATGACGCATGCACCACCTATGAACTAATGGTGGGCAGCCCTCAATATGTTCCCCTACAGCATTTAGCAACCCAATATGACGGTCCGATATCATACATATCCTTCGAGTCAGGCCAAGTACATGGATCCGTAGATGCCTCATGAACCAAGACCATGAGTCAATGTTCTCTCCTTCAGCCAAAGCGAAAGCCATTGGTACAATTTGGTCCTTGGGATCAACAGCAGCAGCCATCATCAAAACCCCCATGTACTGCCCTGTCAAGAAAGTGCCGTCCACAAGGATCATCGGTCTACAATACTGAAACACATGTTGTGTTTGCGCAAACGACCAGAACACACGCTGCAAGACATGAGTTACATGACCTGTGATATTGTTGATGAAGTACTTGCCTCCAGTGTCTACGTACCATTTCAAGCCGGGGTTGTAGTGACTCATTGTGCACAATATCCTTGGAATCCGGTTGTACGCTTCCTTCCAACTACCCCAATGAATCTGAAGAGCAATCTATTTCGCACGCCACGCCTTCCTGTAACTAACAGGGTAACTGGTGAAGCCACGGATAGAAACCCTCAGTGAGGACACAGAGATGTCACTGTTATCATCAACAAGGCCCATGATGTGACGTGGTATCATGCCGTCAGATGAGGATGATACAACTGCCCCTTGTTAGAGAGACACGTGTGCGGGTCCACCACTTTAGTTATCTTCCACTTACCATCACTACCTCTCTTCCGAGCATTCAGCCTCCACAAACAACCTGCCTTGACCTGCCGTGGTACCTCAGCTCGCTGTCAGAATGAGTGATAGTGTACGGTCGATGGTGGAAAACACCATAGTCCTGAAGAAATAACTTTAGCTTCGACATTGTGTTGAAAAACATGCCCTTACGCAGGATGGCACTCTCGTGGTCATACAATGAATCCCTACACATCTGTAGGCCGGTGTCACAAACTGCCAGGTGGACCTGACTGACGTCCCTGTAGTTTGGAACACCCCGAAAAGGAATATTGACCGACCTCAATTGCTGCAGTTCACTACCTGTGTATGGCTCTGGTGGAACGTACTGCTGTGCTTCGCTCAAACGGGCTCAAGAATCATAAGGTGAATCATCATCTAGCACATGAGTGACAAGTTTACCTTGAACCTGCATACACTGAGGAACCGGTACTTGAACAGCACGCATAGCACCTTCATCATCGTCTGAATCATCCGAGTCATTGCTAACATCATCTTTAGCAACAATTTGTGCCTCCGCCTCCTCCTGCTCTTCCCGTTCAAAGTCCTACACATCAAAGTCATTGTTTATATGACCTACGTCATCGTCTGCCATTGGGGATGCATGAACAGCCTCTTGCATTAGCTGACCATCTAAATCCATATTCACCTGACCTGCATGATCATCCACCCCTAAATCTTGTTCATCACCTCCATATTCATCATAGGATGGCCCATCAGGCTTTCTAAAACCATCCACCACCACCTCAGCCATGGCCACATTGGATGATGGGATGATCTTCTGGTATCGTGACCAATCAAGCTGGTTGCGCAAGGGCATCAAGACGAAGTGCGCCCTAGTCTTCCCAGTATCAAACCTTCCTCTCAATGTGAAGTCACCATCAAACTTGTCCTTCAGACGCAGCGCAAGGTCATTAAAACTTGGAGGGTCATCAAACATTTCAAGTTCTTCTTCCATTTCCTCAAACAACCCATCTTCTTTTCTAACAGTACCTCCATACAACAAACGAACCACGCTGTCCATCTACAACCATTGGTGCAAACTTCATCAATTGCTAATCCCCTAAAAACTAAACACGACCATAATATCAACCTAACTAAATAGATGAACTAACCCCTGACCTAACTAAATAAAGTAACTAGAACCTAACACTATCTAAACTAACCACACTAACTCACCTAAATAAATTAAGAAACCTAACTAAACTAACTAAACTAATAACACCTAACTAAACTAATAACACCTAACTGAACTAAATAACTAACTAACCTAACTAAACTAATCTAAACTAACTGAACTAATCCAACCTAACTAAACTAACTAAACAAATCTAACCTAACTAACTAATCTAACCCTAACCATACAATGATGAAGAAAATAAAAAAAATACCTCAACAAGTGGGGGCTGCCATTAGGGGGGAGGGCTAGTGCAGCTGCGGCGAAGGCTGGAGCGCCGGTGGCGTTCCTCCCTCCCTCTGCCTGCTGCTGGCTGGGGAAGAGAGGAGGGCGGAGGGAGGGAGGCGGCCGGCAGGCGGCGGTGCTGAAGACGGGCGGGCCGGCAGGCGGTGGTGCTCAGCGGCGGTGAGTAGGCACAGAAGCGGCGGCGGGTGAAGAATGGAGCAGAGGGAGGAAGGAGAAGGAGTTGCGCCCGATCTGGATTGGCTTTGACGCGCCATCCCGCCTGGCGCGTCAAAGCGCTTTACCGCGTTGTGGATAGTGGCACGTCAAATCTTTGACAGTGGGACCCATGTGTCCATGCGCTCGGGGCGGGCGCCACGCTGGCACCCTGTGCCGCGTCGTGGCCACTGTCACGTCCAAACGTATTAGTTTTAAAAAAAATATATATAACAGTGTTAGTATTAAAATATATATTAAAAAAGGGTTAAAAATAAAAAATATCCGTCCTGCTTGTCGGACGCATTTTTAACCCCACGCCGTCTCCTCATGCAGTTTCTCGTGTCCTGACGAAGACACGGCTGCTCATCTCCCTGGCACCGCTGACTGCCTTACTCCCTCGCTACTTTCCTCCCTCATGGCCTCGCCCGCCTACGCCCTTCCTTGTTCTTCCCTCGCTACTACACCTGCTCGTCGTCCTACCTTGCCTCCATAGCGGCAAAGTGGATCTAAGTGGACACCTCTACAGTGAGGTGTTTCTCGGCTATAAAATCCTTCATGGTTGGGTGTCTCTCAACGATGAACTACACATTGGAGGTGTGTCCTCGCTAGCGACAAGCTCCTCAATGGTAGCCAGGCTCCCTCATAGACAAGTGCAACCGGATTTCCATTCTACAGCGGATTATGTTATAGTATGTGATATGAATTTTGCGGTGTGGCAACAGTCGATTTGAGATGTTGCAACATGTGTTTTCTTGATGTTGCAATAGTCGATTTAAGATGTTGCAATATGTTTTTTTAATGTTGCAACTGTCGATTAAGATGTTGCAACAGTCGATTTGAGATGTTTTGCAATATTTTTTTTGAATGTTGCAACAGTCGATATGAGATGTTGCAACATTTTTTGAATACTGCAACAGTCGATTTAAGATGTTGCAACTGTCGATTTAAGATGTTGTAACATGTTGTAGTTTGAATGTTACATGAGTTTCAGTACGTTGCAAACCTTTGTTCTTGAATGTTGCAAGCAATGATTAACATATAATCCATTTGTCTCTCTTTCCATCTCTCACCCTCATGTACGACAAGGTGCGGTGTCCGCAAGTGCTATAGAAAGCACAACCACCATTACACTATTGCATCATAGGAGAAAGGAGCGAGCAAGAAGAGGGTAAGTGTTGGGGTGGGACGGGTAGAGCGAAAGCCTCTGGATCCGAAAGGGAAGGAGTGCATCGAAGCCTTTGGATCTGAAAGAGAAGGAAAGCCGAGGTGGGATAGGTAGAGCGAAAGCGTCCGGATCAATTGTTTATATCCGGACGTCCAGGCGCTAGTATTTCCCTTTTGCTTTCGGGGTAATCTGTTTTTTCTTCTTCTTGACCTTTAAAACAAGATATTTTACCCTCTCAAAACTATTTAAGTTAGGTACTATTTAGATACCCCTCTGTTTATAATAATCAGATTATATAATCAAATTTTGATTCAAACATAATTGAGTATATGATGGATTATTATAATCAAAACTTTTGATTATCGTAATCCCATAATTCAGTGAGACCAGGTTACAAGGGATTGTGGATGTTGAAAGTCCAACTTGCCCCAACTAATGAGTTGTTTGGCTGATAGTTTCTGCAGCTGATAAGCCGGCGGAAGCTGATTTGTTGTGAGAGAAAAATATTGTTCCATGGCTAATAAGTTAGGCTGATAAGTTCAAGCTAACAAGGGACTTGCCAAACTATAAAGGACAAGATAGAAATTTCTTACTTTAAATAGCCATAATCAATCACCATAATCCATTGACCCAAACACTCTAATTATTATAATCCATGATCATGATTATAATAATCCTATGTATAATTTAGATTATAGCAATCGAGTCATGATCCAAACAAGCCCTTACCTCTCTGTCCAGGTTAGAAGTGGTTTTCAAGACAACATTATTTTTTAGTTAAAAATTTAGTGAATACCTTATAAGTTTATTATAAACCATGAAAATGTCTCTAAGCTTATAAAAGTTTCAAAAAAAATCCATGAGATATATGGTACACAAAAAATCCATACAAAATATTTAGAGCTCGTAAAAATATTACTAGAAGCTTTCAAAATATCAAAAAAGGTGTGGAACATTTCTAAAACATTCTATTTCATGTCGAATGAATTAATGCTTGTCGCATCTTTCGTTTTTGTTGTGGAAAGTTTTCAAAACATGTTAAGATATCGACTAGAATATTTTTATGAATTTCCTAGATATTTTTCCTGTTTCCTAGAGCTAAATCTAATTTTTGTGAGCTTTTGTAGATATTTTCATGAGCCTTAAACATTTATTTGGGTTTTCTTGTTCCAATCTCTCTAAGATTTTTTTTTTGAAATTTTTATAAGCTTAGAGACCTTATAAGGATTTACTCAATTTTTCAAAACTAAAGAAAAAAAAAAGACAAAGCCACCTTAAAAAATTAAACAGTTTAAAGAGTTGAGGGAGATAAGATGTTTGATTTTTTAGTTCAAGAAGATAAATCAAACCAAGGTGAACTTTTTCCCATCTAATTCAAATAAGTCAAGCGGTGGTTTCCGCTCACAATGACAAGACGGTTAACAATCAGGATATGGAGCCCTGATTGTAAGAGAATTTGCATTAGACGGTTTGATTTGTTCACAATCTTCAGAAAATCGTTTATTCAAACTGGCATGAAGTAGGTTCCTTTTTTTTGGATTGGATTGATGAGATTTGTTACAATTACAGCAATACTTAACCCATCTTGACATTAGAATCTAGATCCTAAAGCAGAAGTTACAATTTTAAAACGCACCCATTCTATTCCAACAGTTAAAAAAAACTCAAGCTTTTCTCATGCTTCACCATTTCATATAAACATTCAACGGAACGGACTAATCAAATGTACCATGCCAGATATCATACAACTTCACATCTCCTCTATCGTTGGACACACAGGCGACAAATTGCCATACAAGATGTTCTTTGCCAGGAGAAGCTCCAAACATTGCACTGCTTGTGATTTTCTGTTGTCACGTCAGGCATGGGCAGCAAAAGGTCCAAATTTGTTACTCCTCTGAAGGTGGTGGGAGGGCAGAGTTTCCAGACTGTTTGGATGCAAGCACCTTGTCCAAGGTTTCATCTGGCACCTTAATCCCACAAGTCTCCATTTCTGCAACTACTGCAATGGCTGCATCAATTTCTTCAAGATCAAGGCACAATAGGACTACTTCGTCATACAGTGGGCTGAATAAAGCACAAAGGAAAAGTAAAAAATGCATTAGCCATGCTACTCCACAACAGCACTGTCTTAGCAAAACCCAAAATTATAGAGAACATAATAATAATAAAAATAATCAAAATCTTACCTTCCAAACTTATAACCTAGACTGTGTGTTGTTTGCAATATTGGTATAAAAGCAGATGGGAGTGGTGCTCTCATAGCAGCCCGCAATATAATGGCACAATCACCAATTGTCGGAGTACCACCCAGTTCTATTACCTGAAATTTGATGAAGCAGTGATCGAAAGTTCCAACAACAAATAGTTTAGGTGGAACCCAAAATGCCATCGCAATGATAGAAAAATAACGACCAAAACAATGTATTTATTCAACTTGAAGGTGATTGAAAAATGTATTTATTTAACTTGAAGGTGATTGAAGTATGGAAGAATCTTAAGGCCATCCAACAGAACCTACAGTGGCTATAGAGCTAAGAATACCTTATGCATTATCTTGATAGCCAACTCAACCTCCCATTCTTGTGACCACTTACGTGGCATCTTATTCTTTATTTCTCTTTCCCATGTCCATCCCCAGGCATCTGCTGTAGTATACATGTCTGATACATCAAACATCCTCTCCTCTCGCATAACCTTAAAGGCTTCAATTGGATCTTCAGGAAACCAGTCTTCATCATCATCAATCTACAGAGTCAGACAGAAAAATGCCTCAAAATGTATAACGGGTACTGAAAAATTCAGCTCTACCAATAAATGCAACAAACATAACATAGCCAAGAATTTTAAACAAAGAGGCAAATGCATTCCATATTTAGGAGTTATCACAGCCTGCATGTTCCAAAAGTATATATCTTCATTAGCCATTTTGAATTTAAAATTACTTAGGATATATACTTGCATCCTGTCCATATTCCAGATCACCAATTTAAGTAATAATTGTTAACATGGAATGCACCATTGAGACAAATGCATGTCTCAAATCTATAGCCAACAAAAGAGAACAAACAACAATAATTTCCCATGATGAATGCTCAAGATAAAGAAAAATTGCACATGCCGAAGCATTAATTCCATACCTCTGGTATCCGCTTTAATTTTTTTGAAGAAACAGGTGTCTTCTCCATATCCTTCAACAACTGTACCCCTATCATTTGAAGATGATGGTTGGGTCCTTTTGCTGGTTTATCTTTAGTCTCATCACCAACTTGATTTTCTGTTTGCTCAACAACCTCTTCATCATCTATATCATCTTCTGCTTCTTTTACAGATTCATCATCATCCTCATCGTCGTCGTCGTCATCATCATCATCTTCCAATTCATCATCTAAATCTTGACCGTCTTCTTTACTATCTTCTTCACAAAGATAGTTTCGAGTTTCTCCCAGAAAACGGCGTTTCCAGAACTCTGTGTTCCCATCTTCTGGCTTGATTCGTGAGATCAGCTCATCTAAATCTTCATCAACCTATCAAGAAGCCATGCTTACAATCTATACCTCAAATTTGAAAAGGGAAATGTTGCAAGTGGTAGTAACACTATCGCTTAGCGTGCCATTAGAAAAATATCAAAATAAACATTGCTGCATTGCATACCTCTTCCTCATCTTCTACAGGAGGAACCCAAAGTGGTATACCACGCGAACGATTGATTCTCCTAGCCTTTTGAACTCTCTGGTAAAGCACTTGTCTAGTTCCATCAGTAGGTAATCCTTGAGCTTCCAGCTCAGTTTTCAGTTCAGATACTACCATTTTGCTTGCTGCCTTGGGCTTAACAACATTTTTCTTTGGCCCTACAACTAGCTTTTTTAACCTTTCAATAACTCTGCGTACATCTTCTTCAGAGACATCACCCAAAATACCAGGGCCTTCATTTCTCAATGTAATTAGGAGTTTTCGATGATATAACTTCAATTCCTCAAAGCATCGCTGTTTAAAGGATGTTTCTATTGGATTTGAATAGGCAAATCCAAATTCATCTGGATCCAAAGGAGTTTTTCCTCTGCGAGGCACCCAACGTTTGCGCTCTCCTGTAAGACCTCCTTCTTCAATATATCTGCAAATGCAATGCCAGCATGAGCTGAAGTGCCATTTCAAGTATGCAATGTAAAAAGAATTATACAGTAAAACATGGCGTTCATATATTCAAATCTCTGACTATTTACAGCCATACGAGATTGTCAGGTATTACTGCCTTTGCTTGATAAGGTTGCAGACTATCTCCCAGGGTGGAAGGCTTCTCTGTTGAACAAGGCTGGGAGGCTGGTTTTGGTTAGGGTGGTCCTGACAGCTGCACCAATTTACCTCCTGATCGCCATGGACCTTTCTAAATGGTTCTTCAAAGCAATTGATAAAAAAGCGGAGTTTCCTTTGGAAAGGACATGAATAGGCAAATGGGGGCAACTGCCTGGTAGCTTGGCAAAAAGTGCAACATCCCTTAGAATATGGGGGCCTTGGGATCCATAACCTCGAACTCCTTGGCTGGGCTTTAAGGATCAGATGGCTGTGGGCCAATAAAACAGACCCCTCTAGGTCTTGGGCAGGACTCCCAATTCAAGCCCCTCAAAATGCCCAAGCTCTGTTTAATGTTGCAGTAGATGTCATTGTGGGAAATGGCGAGAAAATTCTGTTTTGGAAAGATAGGTGGTTGGATGGTCACACCATAGCTGAGATAGCCCCTAATTTAGTGAAATCAGTCCATAAGCAAACTGCTAAGAGGAGGACGGTGGCTCAAGCACTCCTGAATGGAAAATGGGTGGAGGATATCAAAGGGGCCCTTACTGTGCAGGTTCTTGTTGAATATCTGCAGATCTGGGATTTAGCGGATGGTTTGACATTGCAGCAGGATGTGCCAGATCAATTTAGATGGAAGTTTACATAGTCTGGCTTATATACAGCGGCGGACCTACAGGGTATGCCGGGTATGGCACGGCATACCCTGGACTACAGCCGTCGTACGTACATAATAATAGAAAATTTATTACGTAAAAAAAGGAACCAATCTCGTTCAGTCGTTTGGTTTGGCTTCCGCACGCGGACGTGGAACTCGCGGAGACGCAGAGTAACAGCGGCGGCCTCAATCTCGACCGATCTCGAATCACGGAGGGAACTGCAGCCACGGGGTCCAACAGAAGAAGTCGAGTCGTCTATCATCAGCCATTCAGGCGATCTGTGCGAGTGTGCATGTGCGTGTTCATTTGTGCATCTGCACGGCGGCCGGCCGTGCGTGTGCGTGTTCGTTTGTGCATCTGCACGGCGGCCGGCCGGCCGGCGTCTCCGCGGCCACGACTAGGCTTAAGACGCAGGTGAGACGGGCCGACGGCGACTAGGCAAGACACACGCACAGATCGTTGGCGCGGCGCCGGCCATGACGAGCCGCGACGAGACTCCGACGACGGCCGTACTTGCAGGTATTGTCATACTCCGTGGTGATTTACTGATTTGTTTGTATTTCAGTTCGATAGTGAGTCATGACTTTGTGTTCGTGATTTCGTTCAGCAGAGCAGACAACCACTAATTAGCATCAATCTATTAAAGAAGGACGGCAGGCAGGCAGGAGGCAGCATGCGAGTAACATTGTTCCATCATCGCATGTGAGTTTGCTATTGCATACCTAGTTGTCGTAGTTACATTACATAATTTTTTTTCAGAATTGTTCAATTATGAAGAGAAGTGGAGACATTGCGTCTCTTTTTCAGAAACACGAAGCAAAGAAGGCAGCAGCTGCGGCTTCAAACATTGCCCACCTCCGGTTGGAGAGCAAAATCAAGAGCAAGATAGAGTAGTGGTTGAAGATGATGTGCCTTCGCCCCCAACACCGCCACCGCCACCACCCGCATCAAATCCACCGGTTTATGACATCAATTGCCTTCCACATGATCCAGGTGAAAGGATGCTCATTAAAGATTATCATATTAATGATCAAGATGCAATCTGTAGAGCATATATTACTAGAGGTCCTTGCAAACCTTATACACATGATTTTCCATCAACATACATTGGAGGCAAACCTCGTCGATTCAATTTAGCATGGATGTATAATCATGAGTGGCTTGAATACAGTATCAAGAAGGATTCTGCATTTTGCTTTATATGCTACTTGTTCAAGAAGGGTACTGGGTCAAATACATTTATTGTTGATGGATGGAATAATTGGAATATAGGAAACAATGCACTTCTCAAACATAGTGGTTCTATGGCACACAAAGCAGCTCAGGAGAGATACATTGGTTTTATTAATCCCAAGGTAGCAATTGATTATCACATTGAGAAGTGGACTGATGAGGATCTTCGTCTGTACAAGAAAAGGTTGACATATTCACTTAGATGTATCAAGTTTCTTTTGCATCAAGGATTGGCATTCCGTGGACATGATGAAAGTGAAGAATCTAGCAACAGAGGCAACTTCATTGAACTTTTGAAGTTTCTTGCAGGAAATAGTGAAGAAGTGAACAAGTATGTCTTGAACAATGCTCCAGTTAATTGCACTTTGACTAGCCCAAAGATACAAAAGCAAATTATTCATTGTTGTGCCATAGAGACTAGAAAGAAAATAATTGAAGAACTTGGTGACGAGCCCTATGCAATTTTAGCCGATGAGTCTAGTGATATATCACATAAAGAACAACAAGCTCTTTGCTTGCGTTATGTTGATAAACTTGGAAGGCCTTGTGAGCACTTCATTGGAGTTGTTCATGTAGATGATACTACCTCTTTGTCACTTAAGGAAGCAATCGAAGGTTTACTTGTTAGTCATGGATTGAGTATGACTCAGATTAGAGGTCAAGGTTATGATGGGGCTAGCAATATGAAAGGAGATATTAAAGGGCTGAAAACATTGGTCATGCAAGAAACGCCTTATACATATTATATTCATTGCTTTGCACATCAACTCCAACTAGTTCTCGTTGTTGTTGCCAAGGGAAACACTGATTGTAAGACTTTTTTTGACCAAGTATCTATCTTGTTGAACATTGTTGGGATTTCTTGCAAGCGTCATGGTATGCTTCGAAATGCTAGACTTGAGAATGTCAACAAAGCACTAGAGTGTGGTGACCTTGAATCTGGGAGTGGATTGAATCAAGAGATGGGTTTGCCTAGGCCTGGTGAGACTCGGTGGGGCTCTCATTACAAAACTATATGTAGCATCATCACCATGTATACCTCAATCCATGATGTGCTCATTGAACTTGGTGGTGATATTGCATATAAGGATGATTGGACAAGGATACATTTTGTGCTTGGGGCATTTGAAAACTTTGAGTTTGTTTTCTTTGTGCACTTAATGTATGTTATTCTTGGATACACAAATGAGTTATCAGAGTGTTTGCAGAGAAGGGATCAAGATATTCTTAATGCAATCACACTTGTTAACGTTGCAAAGAGCAGAATGCAGCAGTTGAGGTCTAATGGTTGGGATAATTTTCTTGAGAGGGTCACTTCTTTTTGCATTGCACATGATGTTGAAGTTCCTGCTTTGGATGGTGCTTATGTGCCCTATGGAAAATCAGCAAGGTATGCCCGTTCCTAGAACCAAACAAATGATGACCATTTCAGAAGAGAAGTATACATTGGTGTCATTGATCAAATTAGTCAAGAGCTTGATAATCAGTTTGATGAGATCAATATGGAGCTACTCTCTTGTATGTCAGCCTTTAGTCCTTCCAACTGCTTTGCTTCTTTTGATGCACAGAAGGTACGTAGATTGGCTGAATTTTATCCCAAGGACTTCTCCAAGGATGATTTGCTAAAACTTGAATTGCAACTTGATAATTATATTGACTCCGTTAAACGAGATGATAGCTTCCAAGATCTAGACAACATTGTTGATCTCTCAGTTAAGCTTGTTGCAACACAGAGGCACAAAGTGTATGATATCGTTTACTTGCTTCTCAAATTGGTATTGATTTTACCGGTGGCAACTGCAAGTGTTGAAAGGGTATTTTCTGCATTGGCTATAGTGAAAACAAAGTCAAGGAATAAGCTACGTGATAGTATTTTGGATGATTGTCTAGTCACATTCATTGAGCGGGATATTTTCTTCGAAATTGATGAAGATGAAATAATTGAGACATTCATGTCATTAAGAAAGCGGCGGATAAACAAGTAATATTGTAAGTCTCTTCAATGGCTATATTTTAAACTATTTGTATTTCATTTGAACAATTTATATCGAGATTTGTCGTCGTTTGTAGCTTAATCTTTGAATTTAAGGCTTAATATGTTATTTAAAGTATGTGGTTTTACCGAACTAGAGTATGATTTCACCGAATTGTAAATGGTTTACCGAATTGCAAAAGAAATTTTTTTGAGGCATACCCTGAGGTAAAATCCTAGGTCCGCCACTGCTTATATAGCAGTAAATCGGCCTATGCTGCATTCTTTTTTTGGAACCATTAAGTTTGGTTCCTGGCGAAGGATTTGGAAAAGCTGGGTACCTCCACGCTGCAAGTTTTTCATATGGCTGGTGTTTCACAACCGGTGCTGGATGGCTGATCGCCTAGCAAAGCGTGGCCTGCCCCACCTGGAGGCTTGTCCTTTCTGTGATCAGGCCGAGAAGTCGATTCACCATTTGCTGGTTGGATGTGTTTTCACTCGCCAAGTATGGGTCATAATTCTTCAGCACCTAGGCCTATTTAACTTGGCACCAGGAGGCACAGAGTCCCGTTTCTCTGGGTGGAAGAAGAAATCAAAAGCTCGGTTGTACCAAAAGACTTGCGGAAGGGTCTCAGATCCCTGATAATCCTAGTGGCTTGGGAGATCTGGAAACACCAGAATGCATGTGTATTTGAGAAGTTGAGGCCAAATGTGCAGGATGTAATTAGGGCTGTTAACATGGAATGTGGTTTGTGGTGCATGGCGGGGGCCTCTAAGCTTAGAAATGTAACTCAATCAGATTGTGCCCTTACTCAATTGGCACCCTGAATCAACATTTACGCCTGAGATAACTCTTGTTAGAAGTACCAGAAACATGGAAGAATATTAAGTTGCATGCACCGACCAGTTCAACTCAAAAGCTTAAGCTGATGAGGAGAAGTGAGCAATTCATTTATATTCCAACATTCCCCCTCACGTGGAGGCTCCCTCAGGCCTCAAACGTCGAATAGGAGCGAACAACAATTATTTTATTTAATTGCACTAACCAGGATTCGAACTAAGACCTCTGGCTTTTATACCATATTAAGTTACATGTACCGACCAATTCAATCCAAAAGCTTAAACTGATGGGGAGAGGTGGGCAATTCACTTATATTCCAACAAAGACGACATGGTGAACTACAAGGAAAGCAAGAAGGTGGTACCAACAGAGTAACTAACATGAACAAGACTCTGCACATGCATATGTTATGTAACTGTGCACTTCTCTCTCCATGTTTGTTCTCCCTTTATACTAGCCCAAAAGGAACATCATGCATAAGTATCACATGTTACAGGGTGAGGAGGCAAGTTTTGCACTATGCCTCACCAAATGTTAAAAGTATATATGTGTCATTTCATCATTAGAAGGAAAAAAACATGTCATGTGAGCAACTAAAGCTGATATGCTTGAGGAAACAACCTTAAACTTCATGGACTCATACCTGGCCACATAATCAATTTCAAAACCAACATCAGCTTCTTCTTGTAATGGTTCTATCCAGGAGCTCACCAATGTGCGATATTTTCTGTTTAAGATCATTGCTCGAGGTGCGATACTTTGGTTATCATTAACCATTGCTTCTAACGCCTCAAGCAACTCAATAGGCCTTCCTGGTTATAAAAATTAAGTTACCTGCTCAGGAAAGTACTAAAGAACTTCACGAAGGGAAACAAATCCAAACGGCGTAATTAAAAGGAAAAAGTCCAAATTACTCCCCTAAGTTTAGCCTATGTCCAGATAATCCCCTAAAACTAACATTTGGTTCAATTTACTCCTTTCAACTATTTTAGTTGGTCTAGTTTATCCCTTAACAGGATTTGTTATTTTTGTTTCTCCACGTATAAGTTGAGTTTAAATATCAAATTTTGTTATGTGATACAGGACATCATAAGTTATGTTATAAAAATATATCTTAATTTTTCGCCACTATTTTGATAGCTTAGGAAATTTAATAATAAATTAACACTAGAGATACAATATCCGTACAAAACATAATGATGAAAAATTTATAATCTATTTTTCTAACACAAAATATGATGCCCTTTGTCACCTCACAAAATCTGAAACTAAAACACAATTTGTACATAGAGAAACAAAAAAAATCTCTTTAAGGTGTAAACTGGGGAGACCCAGTGCCGGAAGCTCCCACATGAGTGGGGTCTAGGGAAGGGAAAAACCAAGGCAAGCCTTCCCCCCGCAAAATTTGCGGAGAGGCTGCGTCGAACCCATGACCTGGTGACTCAGTGAGACAACTGTCACCACTGCACCAGGCCTACCCTTTAAGGTGTAAATGTTAGAATGTAATTGTAACATACAGCCCATATTGAGCGTAATGGCCCATTGGCCCTGTACACGTTGTAACCCTAGCCGATTAGGCTATATAATGAAGGTCACCCCCCTGATTAGGGTGTGCGGTGTTTCTTTACATGGTATCACGAGTCTCGGGGCCCTAATTTTGGGTTTCCTTTTCCTGTCTTCCGGTTCCTCTGCCCGTGCGCCCTGCTCTAGGGCGTGCTCCACCGCACCACCGGGCCGCGCTCGCCTCCAGTCACGTCGCCGCCCCGCCGCCGCCTTGGCCGCCCGCTACAGGCCGCCGCCCGACTACAGTCGAGCCGCCCCAAGCTGCCGCGCGCCTCCGGCCGCTGCTGCGCCCCTGCTCCGATCGCGCCGCCCCTGCCGCGCATCTGATCAGGCCGCGCCGCCCGTCTTGGCTGATCCGCCATGACGACCTCGTCGAGTGCCTCCGCCACCTCCGGCGTCCTTGGCTCCCTGTCCTCCGGCGCTATGGGGGGGATGCTCTTGCTCCTTCCTTCTACGCCGCCTCCGTCAACGTGAAGCAACACGTCCCGATCGCCCTCAGCCTCGAGCGTCCCAACTACTCCAAGTGGAAGGCGTTCTTCACCGCCCTCTGCGCCAAGTACGGGCTGCTCAGCCACATTGATGGCACGGAGGCCGCGCGCCCGGCTGACCCCACGTGGTCTCAGCCCGACGCCTGCATCCGTGGCTGGATGTACAGCTCCGTCGACGACACCGTCCTCGACTTCGCCATGGAGCCCGATCAAGATGCGCGCGCCCTGTACGTCTCCATCGAGACCCTGTTCCAGGCAAACAAGGAGCCTCATGTTGTCGTCCTCGGGGAGGAGTTCCACACCATGTCCCAGGGCGACCTCTCCGTCGACGCCTACGCCCAGCAGATGAAGCACACCGCCGATGCCCTTCGGGAGGTTGGTGACACCATCTCCCCCGCGCAACTTGTGCTCAATCTCCTATGCGGCATCAACGTCCGTTTTGCCACCACCGCCGAAATAATCGCCAACACGTCGCCGCTTCCCGACTTCAAGTCTGCCACGAACATGCTCCGCATCAAGGAACTTCGTCTTCGCACTGAGGGCAAGGAGGCTTCGGCCTCAGCCCTTGCCGCCTCCACCACCTCCTCCTGCACGTCGCCGTCCTGCCGGTCCACCTCTTCTGCGACCTCCAACCGTGGGGGTGGTGGCAAAGGCAAGGGGGGCAAGGGCAAAGGTGGGCGCGGCAGCAATGGCAGCAGTGGCAGCGGCAGCGGCGGTGGGCGCAACCAGCAGCATGGCGCGCCACAAGGCAGTTTCGGCGGACGTCAGGCTCCTCAGCCGGCCGGTCCTTGGGTCTGCTACAACCCTTGGGCCGCCCAATGGCCCCCTCAGCAGCAGCAGTGGGGTGCGCCACCCGCGCCTCCTCCACAGGCGCACACTGCCTTCGTGCCACCCTAGTTCTCCACCACGCCCGGTTCCCCGGCGTACGGGACTCCAGGCGGCTGGGATCCGACCAGCCTGATTGCCGCCCTCAATCAGATGGCGGTTCAGGGATCTGCCCCCTGGGTCATGGACAGCGGAGCGACATCCCACATGTCCTCCAACGACGGTATTCTTCTCTCCTGTCTCCCGTCCCCACCGTCCTCCATTACGGTCGGCAACGGGCAATCTATTCGTGTTCTTAGTCGTGGCACATCTCTTATACAACTAGCTGATCGTTCTTTTCATCTTGATAATGTTCTAGTCGCTCCACAACTCACTCGTAACCTGTTATCTGTTCGACAGCTTACTCGTGACAATAATTGTTCCGTTCAGTTTGACGCCTCTGGTTTTTCTGTTAAGGATCTCCAGACCAAGACGGTCCTTCTTCGGTGCAATAGCAACGGGGATCTCTACACCATTCCACATCACATGCCTCCTCACTGTCACGTCGCCGTCGTCTCCCTGGAGCTGTGGCACTCCCACCTTGGTCATCCAGCACCCGCCGTCGTCAACACTCTCAATAAGCTATCAGCTATCCAGTGTAATAAAGCAGCTCGCCGCATCTGTCATGCCTGCCAGCTCGGCAAACACGCTAGGCTGCCCTTTGCTAGTTTGGTTTCTAGTACATCAGCACCTTTTGAACTTGTTCATTGTGATGTCTGGACCTCTCCAGTTTCGAGTATTTCTGGCTATAAATTTTATCTTGTGATAGTTGATGATTATACACATTATTGTTGGACGTTTCCTCTACGCCATAAATCCGAAGTTCATGAACACATTGTTCAGTTTATTGCTTACGCTCACACTCAGTTCAGGTTTCCTGTGCGCTGTTTTCAGGCAGATAATGGCACCGAGTTCCTCAACAATGCCACCGCCACCTTGGCTGCCTGCAGCATCCTTCTTCGCACCTCGTGCCCCTACACATCCGCTCAGAATGGCAAGCTGAGCGAATGCTTCGCACTTTGAACAATGTTGTTCGCACGCTTCTGATTCATGCCGCCATGTCTCCCTCCTATTGGGTCGAAGCTCTCTCAACCGCCGTGTTCCTGATCAACCGGCGGCCATCCTCGTCCATAAATAACGGTATCCCATATCATCTTCTCCATCACAAGATGCCAGACTACTCCATCCTTCGGGTTTTTGGCTGCCTGTGCTACCCAAACCTTAGTGCCACGACTCGCCACAAATTATCTCCTCGCTCCGCGGCGTGTCTTCCTCGGTTACCCTCCTTCTCAGAAGGGCTACCAGTGTCTTGACCTCTCCAATCGCAAGATCATCATCTCGCGACACGTCGTTTTCGATGAGACTCACTTTCCGTTTGCGGCCTCCAAGCCCCAACCGGATTCTTTTGATTTTCTGTTACAGGACTTACTCCACGCGCCTGCTCCGTCCACCTCGGACGTTGGGCAAACGCCGCCCTTGGAGGATGTCGGCGACCCCGTCGGGCTGGACCCCGCCATCCTGTGGCATGGCGCTGCCTACCGGCTGTCCCAGGGCCCGTGCCCGGCTCCTTCAGCCGGCCCTCAGGCGCCCCCTGCAGGCCGCCCCTGCACCTTCGGCCCTGGCACCCCCTGCGCTCGCAGGTGCCGGCACCGCTGCACCAGCTGCCGCCACCGTGCCGCCACAGCCCGGTGGCGGCCAGCGGCCTCTTCGCGTCTACACTCGTCGTTCGGCACCGATCCCGCAAGTCGCGCCTCCTCCAGAGAAGACGCAGGCGGAGGTGCCGCGGGCACCAGATCCTCCACCACGGGAGACTCGATCCCGGACAGGCTCCTTGCCACCGCCCATCCAGCGCTACGACTTCTCTGCGGCGTCGTCAACCCTGGCTTCTCCGCTGCCCGCCAACTCTCGTGCCGCCCTGGCCGACCCCAAATGGCGGGCGGCGATGACCGAAGAATACAAGGCGCTCATGGACAATGGCACCTGGCGCCTCGTACCTCGACCGCCGCGTGCCAATGTCATCACCGGCAAGTGGGTCTTCAAGCACAAGTATCGTGCTGATGGCTCCCTCGCTCGTCATAAAGCTAGGTGGGTCGTTCGTGGTTTTTCGCAGCAGTACGGCATCGACTACGACGAGACGTTCAGTCCGGTTGTCAAACCGGCCACCATCTGCGTCGTCCTCAGCATCGCCGCTTCTTCCTCCTAACCGATTCATCAGCTGGACGTGAAGAACGCCTTTCTTCACGGCCACCTGAATGAGACGGTCTACTGCCAGCAGCCACCCGGCTTCATCGACTCGGCCGCTCCCGACCATGTCTGCCTCCTGCAAAAGTCCTTGTACGGACTCAAGCAGGCGCCCAGGGCCTGGAACCAACGGTTTGCCAACTTCGTCCAGCGGTCTGGCTTCACTGCTTCGATTTCCGACCCGTCTCTCTTTGTTGACAAAGAGGGCGCCGACATCGCCTACTTGCTGCTCTACGTCGACGACATCATCCTGACAGCTTCGTCACCCGCACTACTTCAGCGCATCACCAGGCTCCTTCAATCCGAGTTCGCCATGACAGATCTCGGGGATCTCCATCACTTCCTCGGGATCTCTGTCACACGGTCCTCTGGCGGCCTCTTCCTCTCCCAGCGCCAGTACGCTGTGGATCTGCTCCAGCGCGCCGGCATGGCCGAGTGTCACTCTACAGCGACTCCTGTGGACACTCGCGCCAAGCTCTCTGCTACGGACGGCGCTCCGGTGGAGGATGCTACCCAGTACCGCAGCCTCGCTGGTGCTCTCCAGTACCTCACGCTGACTCGTCCAGACCTCGCCTACGCCGTTCAGCAGGTGTGTCTCTTCATGCACGACCCGCGCGAGCCTCATCTGGCGATGCTCAAGCGTGTCTTGCGGTATGTGAAGGGCACCCTGTCCACTTGTCTTGCGGTATGTGAAGGGCACCCTGTCCACTGGGCTTCACATTGGCATCGGCGGCATCAACAGTTTGACCGCCTACTCCGATGTTGATTGGGCTGGCTGTCCGGACTCTCGGCGCTCCACTTCGGGCTACTGCGTCTTCCTCGGCGACAACTTAGTCTCTTGGTCCTCCAAACGACAGACTACGGTTTCTCGTTCGAGTACGGAGGCTGAGTATCGTGTTGTTGCGCACGCTGTGGCTGAGACTTGTTGGCTTCGTCAGTTGCTTCAGGAGCTCCATGCGCCTATCTCTTCGGCGACGGTTGTCTACTGTGACAATGTCACTGCTGTCTACATGACTGTCAATCCAGTTCATCATCGTCGCACGAAGCACATCGAGATAGATATTCACTTCGTCCGTGACAAAGTGGCCTTGGGACAGGTCCGGGTGCTCCACGTCCCATCATCTCATCAGTTCACGGACATTATGACCAAAGGGTTACCTGTACAATTGTTTACTGACTTTAGGTCCAGTCTTTGTGTTCGTGACACTCCCACTTAGACTGAGGGAGGGTGTTAGAATGTAATTGTAACATACAGCCCATATTGGGCGTAATGGCCCATTGGCCCTATACACGTTGTAACCCTAGACGATTAGGCTATATAATGAAGGTCACCCCCCCTATTAGGATGTGCGGTGTTTCTTTACAGTAAATTGGACCAACTGAAATAGTTGGAGGGACTACATTGAACTAAATATTAGTTTAGGGGGTTATCTGGACATATGCCAAACATGGGGGGAGTAGTTGGACATTTTCTAATTACTACAGCTATTTCGTAGGGACCGCTTTTACTATTTAAAAAGGGGATTATTCTAGTAAATTACAGGTCCAATATAAAGCTGATTTATAACATATTTCTCCATAAAGCAGAACCTTTGAAATGTCAAGATAACAATCCCTTAGGTTGAAGAATATATGAAAAACCAAAAAAAAAATCCTCTCCTTTATTGATAAAACAATGCTAGGTCCTTGTGTCAGGCTAAAGGCCTCTTTAGTAGACTTCCCCTGGAAGTGATACTGTGGATCAAGTGATATTGTGGCCAAAAAGTGATTCTCTAGGATTAAACTCCATGGAAGAAGTGAATAAGAAGCTGTTTTTTTCAGCTCCATCATCTTAGTTCATTTCAGGGGACCACCCCAAAAAAATCACTCTACAACTGCCATTTGGTAGGGCTCCCATGGAATCACTCTAGGAGCTCTATCAAACAGGCCCTAAACATTGTCCACCAGGAGGGTCATAACTCATAATCAAATACTCAACAGTCAACACAATCAGTAACTTTGCCACTCTTATCTGATGTATAGAAGAGTGAAAACTCACCATCGAGGCACAGCGATCGTAGATAGAGAGAAAGTGGATCACCACAATTTCCTTCATTGTAAAGGACTTCTGTTCCTCCAGGGATTCTTTGTAAGGCACGAAAATGCCTGATTGATTCATTAACCATGCAGTACTTTGTAAAGCATTCCACTAACAACCTGAAAACAATACTTGATCATCAGTTCATTGCTTTCGAAAGAAAAACAGGAGTTATAAGAAAAATCAGAGCTGGCACAGAATAGTATGTGACAGTTGGCATCTATAAGACATGTGGAGCTGCAGCACATGGTATACTTGCTTCCACATGGGACTCGAATGGTAAACACTGGCATATGCTAATAGGTAATGTTCTTACGCATAAGTTCTTGCATTAGGCTGAATACGTTTGTGATCTTCCACCATCATCCCGAGTAATTCTGCCACATCCGCTGCCCTGAATGCCAAACACATCATAAAATATAAGAAAGAGTAATGCTTGTAAGTTGTAATCACTAACTACATTTGAATTCAAATGCAGAGTCAAATGTAACAAGCTGATATGAAGTTGTCAGTTGAAACACAAGCTAGTAAAGGTAAGTTTTTTTAAAAAAAAAAGAAAAAGAAAAAGAATGGCTTCTTTGCTCTGTTGTCAGATTTGATTCTGAAAGAACAATCATATGAGAAAGTCACACCCGAAAAGATTATGTAATAAGTATATTTTGGTAGGGCACGGCTTACTGTCTTATGGATCGTGGGCTATAATTATCTATATGTTTCTTTTACACATTATTTGGGCCCAAGAGAGCAGATTTGATTCTAACAAATAGACATGAATACATGATTGTGTTGACTAGAGAGCTAGGTAAAAAGGAAGAATAGAATAAAGCAAACAAATATGGCAGAGCTATATGTGGAAGTAAATATTAAGTATACCTGTCATAGGACGTTGCTCTAGTAAATGCTTGTATAACCCAATTATAAGACTCGGTATCAGGTTTCATGTAATCTGGAAAGAGATGGGAAAAAATCAGTATCCATTTAGCAAAGTACCAACAACGAACAACAGCACATAAGTCAGCCAGATTCTTTTCTTTCTAGTAAGAGAAGCATGAAGTACTGTTTCAGCACTGCTGAGATACATCAAAAGTGATAGCAAAGGGCAATGTCATTAGGAAAAACAGAATACAAAATGGTGACACTCAAACAAGCAAACACCCCAAGAAAGAATGACTATTTTCCCCCTGTCGGAGCTATTTTGCAATAAGGTCAAAAACCCTAAAAGAACAAGTGCTGTATTCATTTCAAAATGTTAGCAAAATACGAAGGTGGCAGCATTCAATAGCCTCACTGCGAAAGAGCTTCTGAGACACCAGCTAGTTTTACACAAACCATGTTCAAAGCAAAACAGAACATCTATCCAATGAAACTACTAGTACCACACCCACATGAACACAACTTGGTTTCACACATGCAACACTCGGTAGTAAAACCGCATCAACACAAAAAAAAGGACGGTGGCTGCCACACTTCCAAGTCTCAATATATGTATGTGGAATCATTATCTAATTAATAAACTAGCACATCTTAATAGGAAAATGACAGAAGACCATAGCATAAAATTGGTTTAAATGATTGCCATACCTTCACCTCCATATTCCATGTTTTCAAATGTTGCAAAAGCAACTTCAGGAATTCCACAAGTAGCCTGACAAAATGAGCTTTTATTTAAAACAAGCATTACGATATTGTTATTATATATATCCCAAAACCGAACCTTAATGCTAATTCAACAAACCATGTTCATAAGGTTCTGCAGCTTAATATAGCTTATCTAAAGTGTTCCTAGTTTCAAACTTTGCTAATCCAGTGTTCAAAGGTTGCTTAATAAGCTGATATCAGCAGGATTTAGGTCCAGCATCATTACAGGGTTTCACTTAGTTAAATTTTCCATCTCGATATGGTACAGTTTCTATAAGAAAATTTAAAATCTGCATATCATGCTACAACCATCATGTGATGAAGCAAGACACATGAATGCAAAATATTCTGCTCCAATAAAGTAATATATGCAAATAGTTAATAAGTCCAGAACAGAATATACATGATGTAGAAGTGATTATAATGGAAATACCACACACTGCCTAGCAGTTCAATACAAAGCCCTTGAAGCCTAAATAGCTAGCTACTTCCTCTGATCCCAAATATAAATCCGTTAGGACATTAGGAAAGTTTCCAATGCGTTACTTTGACTAGGAATATCTGTAGAATCATTTTATGATACAAGGTTTATGAAAATAATGTTTAATAAAGTAACATCAAGTTGTCAATCTATATATTTCTTTTAGAAATTGATGGTCAAAGCTCTAAAGTTTGACTTTGGACAGTCCTAAACGAACATATATTTGGGATCAGAGGAAGTACATAAACTGACAGCCACCTATAGTAGAATTTAGAGGATGATCAAAGCATCAGCAATTAGCAGACAATTTTTTTTATTTTTTATTAGCAAACATTCATATGATGTATAAGCTCCAAGATGTGCTTTCCATGACCAAATCATAATCTTCTCATTATATAATTGAAATAGGGTCCATTTCTTTGTTCTAGGTATTGGCATAAATAAAATTTCCTCCTGTGGAGTCCTCTACTAGATCAAGTGGTCAGTGAAACAAAGAAAGGCAGTAATAAAGAAGTATTAAAGCCTTAAAGCGCAATTATCCACGGATGCACAAATAAAATTTGCAGGCCAAGGGATTAGCACATCTGGAAGGTAGTTGCCAGGTAGGTAGTTGGCTTGCAAGTGTTCAAGTTTGGTCATGTTTTTTATGTAACAGGTACGAATGCAACTAAGAGTGATTTATGTGTGGGTGTGGCATGTGTTGCAGTTTTCTTCTTCTTCTTAATGCAATGATACACAGCTGTCCTGCGTATTCAAGAAAAAAAAATTGCAGGCTAACCTGCACGCTGAGAAGGCAATTAAAATGGAATGTGGTTGCCATTCTTCCAGAAGCCTCCATTTGGTATGCAACTGTCAAAGCATTGGAGTGATCTCCGGCTTTGCAATCTTCTTCAATCAGAAGATCATAAATTTCATCAGTTCCTCGCAGACCGCCTTTTGCCCCTTTCAGAAATACTGTATTGGCATCCTCCAGATAATGATTCTTGACTAGTTCCTCTGTTTCAAACAAAGACTACTATCATATTTCCAATATAGCAAATATGCAACACAAATCAGGTTTCATACCTACAAGAATTAGCCAAGCCTTGCGAATATCATACTTATATCTCTCCATGGCAGCAAGGATCTCCATGCCCCTGGTAGAAAGACCCTTCTTGGCAAAAACACGGACCAGAGCCACAAAAGTTTCATGTAGAGGGCGCACACCAGAACTGAGTTCCCTTCTAAGAGATTGCATCTGCATTCAGAAATTTAAATTGTTGTTAGACCAATGCATTAAGTTTGATTTTTACAATAAATACGTCCATACTTTTTAAAACTACAACTATCAATTATGCAAGAAAAGTTCAGGAAAGATCCTGCCTAAGCGGATAATATACACCAGCTACAGAACTACAGCACGTAAGTGTAGCTCCAGCTTAAAATAAACTTAGGGCTAAGGAATCAACTTATGTATATTTGTTTCTTTTTAATATGAAGCCGCCATATATAGGTTAAAGACAAAAATTTACTAAGTGAACAAGAATCAGAGGATGGAGTAAGAAAAAAATGACAAAAGAAAAATGCAGGGCTAGATCTTCCATATCTCTGCCTCACTGATCTCCAGAATTGAAAAAACACCCATATTCAGACTAAAAGCTTGGATTGTATCACAACTAACTAGCCTTATTATATCTAGTAAGGTGAGGCTACATAACATAACAAATACTTGCATGCATGATCATACTGCATCATAATTTATGATACATCAGACCCAGGACCAAACAACAAATTACTGCTCTGATGCACAACAGTTACTGTCTAAGCTCTCTAGGCTGCAGAAGACAGGGCTAGCAACATTGCAACTCTGAAATGCCCAAGGCCGTCACAGAAATATTACACTCAGGTATGAGGTATCTACTCTGGACATTTTGACTAACTATATCAAAAGCTCGTAGGATGACAATTCCTGTAAAATAATACCACCCAACAATCCCCAGGCACTCACTAATGCCGACTTTACTACCTAGCACAGGCAGTCAGGCACACGAAATGGGTATGCGTGTTTAATCAAACACCTCATGGGGGCTTCCCTACGCGTGAGGTAGTGCAGTGGAAGCAAACTTGAGAGGAGGAACAACTTACGGCGCCTTCAGCGTTGCCAGCGAGGACGTGCGCGGCGACAAGGCCGTGGAAGGAGCGCGGCCCGGGCGAAAGCCCCGCGGCGACCATGTCGTAGATGGTGTCGGCCACACCCGCGGCATCGGCGGCCCGCGCGCGCTCCGCGAGCTGCTCGAGGAAGGCCAGGCGCAGGCCCTTCTCCACCGCCCCGGCGGCCGCCGAGCGGTCCCCACCGGCGCTCCCACCCTCGGGCGCCCGGCGCCGCCGCGTGCGGCGGCGCTCGGCGAGCGCGGAGGCTCGCACGGGGCAGGCGCAGGAGCGGGGTAAGCGTGCGGTGGTGGTGAGTGGGAAGGCGGAGGACGGCGACGGTGCCGGAGCGGAGGTGGAGGGGGTGGCCATCGTGGCCGGGGGTTAGCGGAATAGTGAATTGAGGGGTTTTGGATAAGGCCACCTTTAGATGGCAAAAAGACCAAAAAAAAAAAAACGCAGTATCCGTCACATCGAATTTTTCAACCCATGTATGGAGCATTAAATGTAGGTAAAAAAAATAATTAATTGTACAGTTTATTTGTAAATGTCGAGACGAATCTTTTGAAACTAGTTAGTCCATGATTGGACAAATTTTACCAAATAACAATAAAAAGTGCTACATAAATTTTCTCCAAAAAATTTTGGATCTAAACACGCCCTAAGGCTCGGTGGATTTGAAGTTTTGGAGGCAAGGTGCTGAAACGGAATTATTGATACGGTTACACACAATAGTTTTTCTCTCGTCCAGAATCAGCAGTGTTTTTCTCTCACAATATATCAGCATTAGCAGCAGCCACAGAGCAGGACCTAAGTTGAAACTGAAGATAAATCTAGTGGGTTACTCAATATTAAACTATTAATTAATGTGAAATGTCCCCTATAAATTTAAATAGAAAATAGAAATTGGTACGCAGATTGAACAGACTTCAATTTCAGCCTATAAAAGATTGAAAAAGGTCCATTTTTTTAGATTAGAAAAGTTTTCAATTTATCTCCTTTTAACTATCATGGTCATCCAATTTTCCTCCTAATTTATAAAACCAGTTTTTTTAACCTCTTCATCTTTTGAAAACCGTTCACTTTTACGCCCTAAATGGTTTTAGTGGTGATTTTGCTGATGTAGCACCACATAGGAGCGAGTAAATCGTACTAAGTTAAAAGTAAGAAGGAAAATTGGACTATTACATTTATAAAAAAACTGAATTTCATTAAAAAAAGATATCCAAATATATTTTTACATGTAAAATAATGCAATTAAAAATCCTATAAATTGGTTTAATCTTAGAAATTTTGTTTGAGGATTTGTTTCTAAAATCATGCTCTATGATACGGTGCCTAGCTTAAAATGGACTCATTTCAGTGCTTATTTGCTAGTAAAAGCTCTTGTTATCTATTATAGTTAGTCGACGTTGATCGTCCGGACTACGTAAAAGTGTCAATGGAGCATCACCAAGATCATAGTGGGCGCCTATCTTGAGCCGTGGATAAATCTTCGAAGTAGTTGTGTTAGCATGTGTGTGACATGCACCCTTGGTTTAACATATTTAAATAAGTTTGAGTGCAATGAATTACGGAGCGTAACATGGCAAGAAATCTAGATGGTAGCACACATGTCATGATGTTTGTACACAATATGCTCATACTAGATATTAAGTATGATGTGGTTACATGGCACTTGTATCGTCATCAAAAGTCACTTGGTTGTTAATGTTGACTAGTTATAATAGCCTACGAGAGCATGCATATGTGTGGCAGGGTGCATGCAGCCACCCAGCATAACACAACTATTTTCAAAAATTATCTAGGGTAGGGACCAGTGCCCACTACAGTCCTGACGGTGCTTTATTGGCGCTTCATCGACTCCTGACAGTGCTTCATTGGCGCTTCATCGACTACTTATAATAGACAACGAGGGCTTCTACTAGCAAGTAAGCAACAAAATGAGTCCATCAAGATTCAAATAATTTCAAGCTAGGCACAGTAACATAGAGCATGATTTAAAAAAAATCTACAACTAGTTTCATAAATTTTCAAGCTAAAACAAATTTTCTTAGATTAAACCGAGTTTTAAGATTTTTTTTATTGCATTGTTTTTCCATGTAAAAATATATTTAATAAAATTTTGAATTTTTAATGAATTTTTAGATACTTTTTTAAAAAAGATATTTCTAGTTCGATTTACCCCCTTAAACTTTCAACTTAGTATGATTTACCTCCTCTAACATGGCGTCACATCAGCAAAACCGAGCAGGGTAGCCCGCATCCACAAGATATTTTTCCTAAATACAAACAACATTACATATAAGGAATAAACTTGACATAAAGTGATAAGTTGAAATAAAACACAAGGTACCGACAAGTTATGGTACCTACTGGTGGGTCTGGGACCTATCACCGTTATTTGCCTATGGCATCATTTAATACTCCAATATCATGTAATTATCCTGGCTACAACAAATATGAACCTCATGTCAAAGTCACATATATAGCCAACACATTTTCAGTTGAATATCCATGACATTCAATATGTTGGAATATGTTGGAATTCTGATGATGGGACATCAACAGGTATATGTGTCCCATCTATTGTCACAATGCAAATATCAAAATGTGGTGAAAACTAGGGACTCTGTGATCTTCAATGCACTGTTCTAAATTCTAGATCTTTGGGTTTGATAATATATGCGGCCATCTTATAAACACAATATAACACTTGGGCAAACTTTCGACTAATCATCTCCTTTGACATCTGAAAATAATCATCAATGTGTTTAGCAAATTATGGATCCATAGAAACATGGCTAGTGCCTCTACAGAGGTCATATGTTTCGTTGACTTCAAGTCATATAAAATTGCATCTAGGTTTTAAGTGGGTTTTGGTAGATTGTATGACAACATGATTAAGGGACTAACAAAATTCATGAGATTTACGGGTGTTTAGTCCCAAGTTTGATCAATAAATAGTGGGCTCGTATTATATGTTGTGGAGGATATAAATGCGAAATGAGTCCAAGTTTGCATTATGAATTGCATAAATGACAAGCATGTTCTGAATATTGCAAAAGAGACATGACTTGGTGAATATCAATTGGTCTTTAGTGTGAAGCTTAGTCATGACATGCAATATGGAGTTTGAATTATGTGATTGTTGAATTGGCTAGCAAGTTTGTTGACATTAAAAATGAGACATGAGGGTTTGCATATGGATTGGTCTCACTCGTAAAGCTTGCTAGTTTAAACAAAATATGATGAATATGGTTTTCATGTTGATGGTCAAATGCCAATGCTTGAATGGCCTATAGATGGAAACTATTGAGAAGGAAACTCACGGAAACAATCTAGTTCAAGCAGAAGACAACAATGCAAATGAAATGGTTTTCAAAGTTTGCTTATTGTTGGTTCAAATCACTATGTGGCTTGAAAGGTGAAGATGGCAAGGAAAGGGCTTCGAAGGACTAAGCGAGGGTGAAGGGAAAGCATTGGCTTGGGCGCCGATGGACTGAGAGTGCGGTGAAGAAGAGAGTACTTGCATTGAGTCTTACACAAGAAGAGCTCTGGAAAGTCTTAGAGTAAGGAGGATCAAATCATTGTTGAATCAATTGATGAAAGTGACTTGAAGCTATGGTTGAAATCCTATATGGTAAATTGGTTCAAGTCACATGCTTAAAGATAACATGCTCAAAGAGAGAAGTGATGAAAGCCCTCAAGTATGCATGATCAATGTGGCAAGCAAAGATTTAAGGAATGCTCAAGATGAAGTTTAAAGTTGCTATCTTTTATTCTTGAGTATAGGTGTGTCACACCATTAAGAGATTTAAGACGGATGCATCGCTATGTTTAAGACAAGTGAAAGTACTCAAGTAAACCCATGAGAGGAAGCTTGAGAGTGTAAGAAAGAGAAAAAGAGCTAGAGCTGCCCTTTGTGGGGTTGTGCTAGACAAACCACTAAGACAGGGTTTGTCTGACAGCCCCCAACAGCTAGTTTGTGAGTATATCCTATAAATAGGTCTCCCTCTTCCCTTTGGTTGGTTGTTAATGCTCTCCGCTTGACATACATGACTAGAAGCCTATTGTTCTCCCCAAACCTCCTTTTTGTGGGTGTGAAGTGCTTAGAGAATGAAATCTTTAGGTTTGGTTGAGATCCTTGTTGTGTGAGAAGCCTAAGTGGCATTAGAGAGCTTGTGTGACATTGTGTGAGCTGACAAACCCCTTGAGCAACTTTAGATTTTGGTTGGTGCATTTATTACTCTTGGAGCTTGGCTCCTAGGTGGCTAGGCGTCGCTAGCAAGCACCCAAGGTTGTGGGCGGCTGCAGGAAGTTTGTGAGAGTTGTGATCTTTCCCTCAGAAAGGAAAATATCATTTAGTAGAAGAGTGGAAAGTAGTTGAAAGAAACTCAGCTAGAACTTGACATGGGAGGTCACTCATGACTTCCATAATGAAGACATAGGATCTAGTGGGGATCTGAACTCCGAGAAATAAATCATTGTGTCTCCTCCTTGGTTTGCCTCACATTTGTATTTGCATTGCATATATATTTTGGTAATGTTGAGCCTTCGTGCTTGGTGTGTGGTGGCTGATGAAACCCCTTCCTTGGTAGAAAAACTCTGTAGTTGAAGGGACCGTGACACCTAAGAGGGGGAGGGGGTGAATTAGACAACTTAAAATCTATTTTAAGCAAAGCAAGGTAAAGTTGATTGACATGTCATTCATCCATTGCTAAGGACTTATTTAGTGCATCTAGTCATTCCTATCATGTCTTAGGATCATTCATGAAAATCAAATAAATTTGATGTTTGTATGGTACCACTATTGCTTGGATGCTTGAAATGATCTAGTGGTAGCATATGACATGTTTATGGGCTTGTGAACGTAGTCTTTGATCTAGAAAATGAGCTTAAGTGTTTAACTCAACATAGTGCATGATAACTCTTATTTGGAGGTGTGAAGAAGCTTGCCCTTGGATCAAACCGGGTTAAATATCTTTTGCAAGTGATCTAGATTGAATCAAATTGAGAAAATGATCCTCACTTCATATGGTTTCACCCCAACCTATCTAAAATTTGAGCTCACCTTTTGTGCTAATTAATGACAAAGGGGGAGAGAAATTCACAAAGATAGTAAAGATAGGGGGAGCAAATAAAGATAGGAGGAGCAAACAAATGAAATGATATTGTAAGGGGATCAATTCAAATTTGAAGCACACAAGTAGGGGGAGCAAGCTCATAAAGTTGTATGTTGCATTTGTATGTGCATTACAAATGTTTCCTTGCATGACACAAGTTCTTAAATTCTCTATTCATACTTGTGTGGTGTATGCTAGATTGTAGAAAATGATTGATGAAATGAAAACTAGCATGCATAGGATGATAGTTACATATGCCTTTCATGTTTTACAAGTGGTACTAGAGCCTTGCTTATAATGTTGATCTCACGAGGTATCTAGTGTTTGTGTTGCAAGTGCTATCTAACTAACCATGGTGCTAAGGATGGTGTTCAAATGGCAACTCCAATTGGTATCACACTTCAAAGGTCCATTCTTTACACCTTAGCATCTTTTGGTAGCTATTACTCTCCCAAACTTCCAATCCATGCATATGTGCAAGCTTTCAAATTCAAACTCTTAACACATGTGTAGGGGGAGCTAATACTACCAATTTGGGTTGATGAAACTTGTCCATAATTTTTACACATGGTAATATGCTTGGGCAAGCAACATGAATCAAAAAGATTTCATTAAATATCTCTGTAAATAGGTTGCCATCAATTACCAAAAAGGGGGAGATTGAAAGCCCTAGTTTGGTTTTGCATAATTGATGAAACCTAGCACTAACCTTTATCATGAGTTGTGATATGAGCTAGGTTCATGCAATCCAAGTGTGGAGTATTGTGATGAAGTCCGTGAAGATGAAGATGGACATATGATGATGATCAAGTGCTCAACTTAGAAAAAAGAAAGAGAAAAACAAAAACTAAGATGATCAAGACAAAGGTATATAATAGGTTTTTGTTTTGGCACTTAAGACACCATAGAAGGTGTAAGTGCACTTAGAATCGATAGTCGTACTATAAAGAGAGGAATTCTTCGGTTATAACAGTTATCAAGTGCCACTATGTGAATTCATATGAGTATATGAATTAGACCTAGTGTGAGCTAACTTGACTCTTATAAAATACTTTGAAAAATGCTAACACACGTGCACACAAGTTCTACACTTTATGGTTAGCGAGTTGGAAACAAGGGTGAAGTCGTTTCAGACTTGGAAAAAGAAAAGGGAGCTCAGGCACCTGATCGGACGCAAGCCAAGGGTTGATCTGCGTGTCCGGTCACTAACCCTAGGTGCCGCGTGCCTTGGCTGAGAGGGCCACTATGTGACCGGACGTAGGCACCTGACTCGTGGCCGAGTTCGGTCATCATGCACAGTTGAGGCGCTGCTTGGTCTCACGATCGGACGCAGTTGGGAATGCACGATCGGACACACCGTGGCTGCGTCAAATGGGCGGTGACGTACGGTGACATCAGCTCGTGGGCGAGCGCTGAGAGAAACGAACGCACCGGCGCATCCGATTACGTTTGACCTGACATGTCCGGTCGTCATTTTCACGCCCTGGGAGCTCTCTGATGTCGATCTGACGCTGGCATAGCTCTGATTCTGATCCTTCAAGCTATGCGTCAGGTCTCTGGCTTATGCGAGCGCGCAAAGGCGGCAACGGTCAAATTTAAAAGAGGACGACGTGGCGCACTGTGGCTGGCCGGTGGGTGTGACCAAACGCACCTGACTGGACTCTGGGGTGAGTCCGGTCACAGAGTTCGGTCGCCCCCAAAGTGCATAACGGTTGGATTTTTGTTGGGGTCTATAAATAGACCATGGCTGGTTAGGGCTCACACTCTTGGCACTTTGACATATTTGACATCCTTGTGACCCTAAGCAAACACCTTTCACTTATCCCCATCATTGATTCATCATCATAGTGACATTGGAAGTGATTCCAAGTTCATTTGCTTGAGTGATTGCATCTAGTGGCACTTGAGAATCGTTGTGGCTGCATATTTCTCATTACTCTTGGTGGTTGTCGCCACCTAGACGGCTTGGAGCAGCGGAGGAGCTTCGGCATGTGTTGGTGATTATTCATGGCCGGTTCTAGTGATTGTGGAGAGTCTTGTACCTTCCCCAGCGGAGAGCCGAAAGATAACTCTAGTGGATTGCTCGTGTCATTGAGTTACCTCACTTGTAGGTAGGTTCTTGCGGTATCCAATTGTGCGGACAAGGTTTGTGCAACACCTCTTAGCCATCGAACCACCAAGTGTTGGTCGACACAACGGGGGACTAGCGTGCCGGCAAGCATGTGAACCTCGGAAGAAAAAATGGTTGTCTCTTGCCCTTTGGTATTCTCCCAGTGATTAAATTGGTATTCATCTTGTGATTGGTTCACTCCTAAACGCAGCGGTATAATCACCCTACTCACTCCTTTACTTTTCCGCAAACTAGTTGTAGCAAGTTTTTTAGTGTAGCTAGAATTGAGAGCTTGCTTTGTAGGTTAAGTTCATCTAGTGGAGCTCTTTAGTGTAGTAAGTTTGAGAGCTCTTAGTGAGTAGCAACATAACCCCTTGTGTAGTTAGTGATCATAGCAACTAGAATTATTGGATAGGTGGCTTGCAACCCTTGTAGAGCTAGAGCAAAATTGCATTACGTCATTTAGTGTACTGACCACTTGCTCTAGTGTGTTTGTAGAAATTTTTTAATAGGCTATTCACCCCCTCTGGCCATTTAGGACCTTTCAGTGTGTTGCTATCTCTACCACAAAAGAGTATGCAACCTAGGTTCCAATCCTATCACTAGCCTATCAGACTGAGCTAGGAATGTAAAGCTCATAGCCTAAGTACATAATATAAATGTGGAAGGTAAAAAGTGGTAGAGATTCGAACTCCCGAAGATGACTTCGTTGTTTTTACCGAGGTATCCAGAAGCTCCTCGCTTCCCCCTAGTCCTCATTGGAGCCCCTCGCAAGGAAGCCTTCGCAAGGGCTAAGCTCCCGGTAAGGTAACTCCGTGGATATCTGAAAGTCCTATGTTTGGTGTTGGTAATTAGTGACAATGCCTAAGTACTAATCCTATGCCTAAGTTGTATGTAGCATATGAGGATTAGTACATTCCAAGGTTGGTGGCAAGATGGACATGGTGATCATGATGGCCATACTTGGATTTGGACGCAACCCTATGTGATCAAGGCAAAGGTATATGCTTAAGGGTTGTGTTTTAGTAACCAAGACACCTAGTGGGTGTGGTTACATTATAGAATAGATAGCCGTACTATAAAGAGGGGAATGACGCGACTATTGAACTCCTAAGTGTCTCTAGGTGTGCAGTTCATAATCATATGCATTTGGATAGAACTAATAACGCCTCGAAAAATGATTGTGAAAATGCTAACACACTCTCACATGACGAGATCACTTGGTGGTGTTAGCACGTTTGCGAAGGCGGTGGAGTTTGAGTGGTAGAGAGGGTTTGGAGTCCTCTCTCCCTCCCGCCGAGCTTGCGAGGCGGGATTCAGGCGTTTTCGAGAAGTTGAAACGACTATTTTCCATTACGTCGGAAGTCTGGAAAAGAAACAGAAGCAAACGGAGGTCACATAGGTGACCGGACGCTGAACCGGACGCGATCTTTGCATGACCGGACGCGTCCGGTCAGTGTTCAGTGTCTGCGCGGTTTTCAGTTTGATGATCGGATGTGAAGCGCGTCCGGTCACAGTCGATCGGACGCGTCCGGTCGTTCAGGGAGCTTACTGGACTCTAACCGGACGCTGGCACTGTCGCGTCTGGTCATGTTTCTTCAGCGCGTCCGGTCGTTGTTTAGTTGAGCGCTGCTCAGGCGACCAGCGCGTCCGGTCATTCACGGAACCAGCGTGTTCAGTCGTTCGCAGCGCGTCCGGTCTGCGCGATGAGCGCGTCCGGTCGTTGCTTCACAGTTAGCCGTTGGACGACCAACGCGTCCGGTCAGTTGGACCAGCGCGTCCGGTCAGTGCTTCGCGACTTAGCCGTTGCGCGACCGGCGTGTCCGGTCAGTTGGACCAGCGCGTCCGGTCAGCGCGATTTCAGCTGTTTAAGTTTCTAACGGCTCTATTCGAAGGGATACGTCTATAAATACTCGTTGGCCGGCTCAAGGCTCTCTCTCTTGCACATTTGACATACTTGTGAGCACTTTGAGCTAAGCAACTCCCCTCCTACTCATCTCTCTTGCTTCTTTGCATATTCGAAGTGAGATTGAGTGATCCAAGTGCATTTGCATTTTGAGATAGCATCTAGTTGGCACTTGGTGGTTGATTTGCTGCGGGATTCTTGTTTCTCTTGGTGGTTGCCTCCACCTAGACGGCTTGGAGCAGCTTGGAGGCGTTGGCAAGAGTTGGTGATTGTTCTTGGCCACCTCCGGTGATTATGAGGGGTTTGTGCCTACCTCGGCGAAGTGCCAAAGGCAACGTTAATGAATTGCTCGTGTCATTGCAACCTTTTGCCATTTGGTAGGTTCTTGTGGCGCCTTTTGAGAGGCTCGGTGTGAGACCGATTAGCCACCGAACCACGTGGTGAAGAGGGACACAACGGGGACTAACGTGCCGGCAAGCACGTGAACCTCGGGATAAATCTTCGTGTCATCACTTTCATATTGTGATTGATTGATTCCGGTGTTCGGTTATCTTGGTATTCATTGTTGATCATATTGGTTGGCTCATTACTTTGCCCCTCGGTGAAACTCTCCTAACTCAACTCCGCATTACTTTCTTAGTTATCTTTGCTAACTAGTTAGCTTTGCTTTGGTAGCTCCTTTGTGTAGCTTGCTAGTTGTAGTTGTAGTTATCTTCTCGGTTTGACTTGTACGGTTGAGTGCAAATATACTAGAATTGTGAATTGGTTAGGTGGCTTGCAAACACCCCGTAGACTAAGCAAAACTCGCTTCTCGCTATTTGTTATATTGATAAACTTGTTTAGCTTGTATTTATAGAAATTTTTAAAGGCTATTCACCCCCCTCTAGCCATCAAGACCTTTCAATATCCCCAACCTTCCCCATGCGTAAGTGGGTCTCCAAGATGGTCTCTCCCGGATTGCTCCCTTTCGTCTTCCTATCAAGCTTCCGGCCAAATCACCATGGGCTTTGTTCCCTTCAGTACACGGTGGCAGCCACACCACAAATGTGGTTGGTGTGGTCTCGTAAGACTACAAGTCCCTCTGATGTACAACAATGGTGCGCGCAAGCACGGAGTGGTAAGAGGTATACAATAAACCTTACTAAATACTAGGCCTAAACCTAGAGCAAGCACATTAACAGTAGTCTAACTTGCCAAAGCACTTCACAAAACTCCTACACTAATCACCTAATATTTCCCTAAGCACTTGTGGTGGCTAAAAGCACAAATAGATGAGTCTCAACTCTCCACACACTTCTCTCAGCTGTAGCACACCTCAATTGGCCGAGCAATGAGGTATATATAACCCAACATCCAAAACTAGACGTTACTAACCATTGCACACTTTTTGTGAACATTGGATTGATCCTATGCTTAGCATCGGAACAATCTAGTGGTACCACATCGACTAGTTGTTTTACACTTTTCTGTGAGCATCATATTGGTAGCATCGGACTATAAGGTATAATTTTGCCTTGTGAGCTGTGAGCATTGGGTTGTTCCTCTGAGCATCAGATTGTAAGCATCAGACTATAACATGTTTTTAACACGACACATTTTCGTATTTTGGGTATAACTTTTAGCTCCAAACTCCGATTTTGATAACCTTGGACTTTTTGATAGCTATTGAACATCTCTACAATTTTTAACTGATATCATATAAATTTGAGCAGATCCAAAATCATGAGACAAGTCCAATTCATCTATCTCTTTGTCTTGGCTTTTGGCTTCAATTTCTTTCATGTCTTCGCATCAGGGCTTCTACTTCTCGGTGTCTCTAGCATGTCTTGTAAGCCACGATGTAGATAGACTGATTTATATATTGTATGTAGAGTGCAACAAATAACTGTGCTATATAGGAGCTTCTTTGTGTTGCTTCATTCAGAAGTTTGTGTTCCGCAAACTTTGTTTTGTAGACATTTTCTCCTATCCGCGTATTGTTCTGGTTGAGTAAAACTGAAAAGCTCATTGAAACATCAAGAACGCCTGCCCGATCCAAAGCCATGGCTCCATTTTCTTCTATCCGCACACAGTTCTTAGACCCTGTTTGTTTCAGTTTTTGATCTAGCCAAAAGCCAGAGCTGAAAGAAACAGTCTAGCTTGTGAGTTAATTTTTCAAAATCTAGAAAGATAGCTTTCTGAAGAAACGAATTAAAAGTTGAAAAAACATGTTTTGAGTAGCTTTTCTATTTTTTGTGTGCTAAGAAGCTCAAAATTTATTACAAAACCTAAGAGCAAAAAGAAAAAAAAAAACTACAACCAGAAGCTAAACCGGCTTTTGAGCCAAAAGCCAAAAACTACAACTCAAACAAACAAGTCGAGTGGGTGGAGAAAGTAGGGCACGGGAAGGACACCGATCCCGTCAATGAGGTCGAAGCACCTACTCGCTTCCCGCCACTGCATCTTCTGCTTCACCATTTTCCTTGCCTTTGAACTAGTACAATGGCAGTAAGATTACCAAAGTTTGGTGCTCAACCGAGAACAATAGTCAAGTTTCGTTGGCGTTAGAAATATTTAGCTGGGTCCTATCCTCGTTGGTAGCAAACAACATAGACGGTGGTGATGCAAATATACACCACGCTACACGCTTTTATGTTACAACGCCGACAACCTATGTTCCAACTATTATTCCCTCCGTTCCAAATTGTAAGTTTCAAATTATAAGTCATTCTAACTTTTCTAGATATATATTGTGTTTATATAGATAATAAAAATTATGTATCTAGAAAAAACAGAAGAACTTACAATTTAGAATGGATGGAGCACTAAATAATAAAGCATCCACAAACATACAAGTACTAAGGCCAAAACACACAGCATTTGTTGCATACTTGCATTATTTTTACAACACACCCCCAGGTACGTAAGTGTTCAGGCGACGCACAAGTCTACTACCAAACCATTACGAAGGGTTTATCATCATCACAATGCCACAAAACACACGCACACCAACACATGCGCGTGCGCGCACACACATATAATACATATATAGCTTGTTTAGGCGCTTCTATATTGCATACACACCTAACCTTAACCTCCCTCGGCATACATACTTAAGCTGCCAAATACAACCTCCTGATGCCACATTCCTTGTCCAGTTGTCCTCAGTTACGAACGTCTGGCAAGCTTGATTTAGCAGAAGACTGCGGCAACATGAGCCGTGACTGCTGATTGCTACCATAGAAGTGCATTCACCAAACTGGGAACAGAGGCCCAGTGCATCCTTTCTTGTCGGAATCAGGTATGCTGTTATAGCGGTAGAGGTGGTTCAATAGCTCCCAGCTCCAGTCGTCCTTCCTTGACACCTTCATTGATGGCCACCGGTTGATCCTCACGTAGTGTTCCCTGATCTGGCCATCATCGACAAAGCTCGTTATGACCGTGTAGGTGCACTCATGGCCACCCCACACAGCGTCATGAAGGTCTGCGCTGTGGTAGCCATCAGGGTGGAAGTAACGTCGCATAGGTGGACCAGTGTGCTTCCATGATGGATCAAGGTTCCTCCAGTAATCAGGTGCTGCCTGCAAGAGCAGAAGAAGAATAAGTGCTGAAAGAATGCAGTATGGTTGAAATATTCCACATCTATGCAACTTGTCATAGGTTTATAATTCCTCTCTAAAACATATTGAAATGCTACTAAAACTGTAGCATGAAATTCCTATGTTTTAAAGCCTTCTTTCAGAAAATTTGTGATTTCTTTTGAATAAACAGAAAGTTGTAATTCAAATGACAATATCAACAATTTAACCAGATTACATACTTGGAGCGACAAATGTGCACACACATTCTCATAGTGGCAGACAAAAATACAAATCTATGTTTGTATGATACATATATTTTTTTTCTCGAACACACAGGAGAGCTGCGTATCATTTCATTAAAAGGAGAAGAAAGAGTCATACATAGACCCAAACACACACACACACATAACTTGAGAGATTAATCACCTGAAACTTAAAGGGAAAGACGACCGGATCAAAAAACAAACAACACCTAAGAGACCCCTGTGGCAGTGAGCAGGGAGAAGCCCTTCGCTCCTGCCAAACACCAGCACTCAGCATCCTCCTTTGCAAGGAGCAGTGCCGTGTCTGTATGGATCTGAACAAGATGTGTTAATCAAAAGTCATCCTTGAGACATTGACCAAATCAGTGTATCAAAGTTATAACCTTTAATTGCCACCATGAAGATATATGCATCAACTCTGCCTCAATGCGTTTGGAAGCTACGACATCTGAAGAAGCTAGAGAGACGCTGACAGTTGTCATGATCCCATGCATCCATCAGACTGTTACTGACTAAAACCAGTTGAACTCAAAACTAGCAGAGTCAGTTGTACAGTAGCAACCACAAAAAGAATTTAAATATGCAATGCCATATAAGCTCATAGTTCAAAATTCAAACAAGAAAAAGGGAGGAAATTTAGCAAAAAACTTACTATAGTGAAACGATATTCCCACGCATGATCACAGAGATCCTCTTTTGTGATCCGACTCTGAACAAAAGAATGATGTAGTTTATGTTGAGAGTGATGGAGAAATGAAATGTATGTACTTAAGAGTTTACTTTCAGCTTCAGGATAAATCAAATAGATGACCAAAAGAGAACTTCCCCACAATTACCACTGCATATATGCATGAAACAAAATAAAAGAGACGGTAACTAGCATTATTCCCAGAATCTGCAATATCAATGATCTACAAGATGATCTTTTCAAGTGCCATGGTAAAAATACAGAGTACAGCACAATACATTATGCATCCTATTGATGTTCATCCACTGCACTGTTGATCCTACAGATGAAAAAAAAATGCTTGTACTCACCCGTTTCCCATCCATAATGGCCATTGAATATGTAGACAACTTGGATCCACTGCGGATCAATGTTAAACATGGGATATGAGCCTTTCCCGCCATCAATTCAGCACACTACAAGCAAAATGATTAGGACCTGCTGTATATCATGAGCAAAAAAATACAGCTATATACATATTGCCACAGTTTTCTTCTGCCCCCTCTTTTTCCTCCAATATGGTCTGCCTAGTTTCAGTTTTGGTATTTAACATTTTTGTTTCCTTGCTCTAGAAGGAAATGCAATCAAGTCCTACATTTTTCAACTCTAGTATGTTATATTGGAGATTCGACTTTTGTTAACATAAGTGACTGTTTTGCCATTTGTCAGAATGAAAATTAAAGAAACTGAAAAGCAGATTTCAAATTTTGATACAATTTTCAGTCTTTTTTAGGGCAGCAGAGACTTTGAAATTTTAATATGCCAAAATTTCATAATCATCAAGATAACCAAGAATACAAATTATTCAGAATGGTCAAGTGAAATTAGTCATTTAACTACTCTCTCCATTCCAAATGTAAAGATAGATTCAATGGATATATTTCCTTTCATACCATTTCTTATGTCTATGTTTGTGAAATTATTTTGGGACAAAAAAGAAGTACAATCACACATGGTCCATGAAACAAACAATTGTTTCTCCACCATGTCAGTGTCACTTAAAGCTTCTTTCTTTGGAAACGTTAATGTCACATAAGCTTGCTTGATTCACCACTATGGAGTATGGACTGAATCAGCACCAACGTTTATGGAAACCATATAATGATATTGATACCGACAGTAGCTCGCTGCTGGAAAGGAGGGGCCTACGCAAAAACTACAAATACAAAACCAAAAGTAACGCCCGGTACATAAGCTTGTGCCATGTCAGTAAACAGCTGTGCAGGTCAGTCAATGCATGTCCTTTGCGCTTCTAGCTACGAAATTTGGGGGTTTTCTTCACTCCAGACCAGGAACTTGAGCACCAAGGTGCTCGATCGACTGCTCGAGGGAATTGAAGGCTTGCTATTCTCCTCACCGCGGAGCAATTCGTCGAACAGGAGCAGGAGCACCACAAACTACTAACTTGCGCGCGCAAAAGCGCAGGCCAACAAACGCGAAATATAACTATATAAGGATTGCGAGAGGACAGCGTGGGAGGCCCGAACCGAACCTTAGGTGCCCAGAGGCGGTTGTCGGCCGCGACCCCGCGCCATGCGCAGGAGACCGCGGTGCATCGTGCCACGCTGCGCGCGTCCAGGAACTCCATCACCCGCCCCATCACATCTTCCCCGAGCGCCTCCATGGGGTCGCTCGTCCACCCCACCTGCCTCTCCCCCTCCCTCCCCTCCTTCTTCCTCCTCTTCCTGCCCCTCTTCCGCCTCACCCACTTCTCCGCCGCCCGCTTCCGCTTCCGCTCCCGCTCCGGCTCCGGCTCCGCCATGCGGCGCATCGAGGGGAGGTCGGTTGCGGGCGCCGCGGCCGGTGAGAGTGGCCCGACTCCGAGTGAGTTGGTGCTTGTGTGTGGGGAGACTGGGCCACTGGAGAGTGATCGGAATAGCTGAATAGGAAAGAACCGTGCGGAATCAGCCTTGTGGGACCGTGCCGTCATCGCGCCGCAGCTCTTTCTAGGAGGCTTCTCCCCATCGTGCAGCTCACTTGGTCGCGTTAGGGCCTGTTTGGTTAGTTTTTTTTTTAATTTAACTCCCATCACATCAATGTTCCCTCAAATGCATGGAGTACTAAATGTAAACTAATTACATGCATGTCGGTACAGATTAGGAGTAATTTACGAGACGAATCTATTAAGCCTAATTAGTCCAAGATTTAAAACTTTTTGTCAAATAAGACGAAAGTGGTACAATGTTTGTTAAACTTTAACTCCTCAAACCAAACACCGCCATAGAAGCCCCTGGCTCCCTGCCACGTCGGATTTGGGTGATGCCACGGCTCTTGTAAGGCATGACATCCTCACGTGACAGAAAGAAAAGGCAATATATAGATCAGGCCAATCTCAAAGCCTTAGGGGTGTTTGGTTTAAGGAGTTAAAGTTTAACAAACACTGTAGCACTTTCGTCTTATTTGACAAAAAGTTTTTAATATTGGACTAATTAGGCTTAATAGATTCGTCTCGTAAATTACTCCTAATCTGTACCGACATGCATGCAATTAGTCTACATTTAGTACTTCATGCATTTGAGAGAACATTGATGTGATGGGAGTTAAACTTTAACAAAATGTAACCAAACGGGGCCTTAAATCAGTGAACTTTTTTTTAATAGGCCAGCATTCAGACGTCCAGCTCTAGTTCCCTTGCACCGTGTCTGCTCCGTGCCGCATGCCTCACCCATGCCGTTCGCCCCGACGCGAGCCCACGCCACACTAACATCACCAGCGTCAGGAAGGAAGAGAAGATATCGAGACGAGGCAGCAGAAGGTAAGGAGGAAGATGCAACACCCAATCTACTTTTGAAATATTAAATAGGACGTTACATCTGAAACAGCTATGGCATTACAAAATATACGTCTGAAACACTTGTAAAACACCTGAAAAATAGTTGCAAAAAGTCATTACAGAATATATGCAACATCCAGATAAAACACATGCAAACATATATTTGTGAAACACATGCAACATCCAGATAAACACACTTGCAAACATACGTCTGAAAAACATACGGAACATTTAGAACAGACGCTTGTAACATACGTGTACATCCATTGCAACATATGCAACATCTCGATCTAATTTTGCAACATCCATATGAAACACTTATAACATACCTCTGAAACATCTGAAACACTTGAAACATACGCCTGTAACATGCGCTTTCAAGCGCAACATCTACTTGCTACTTGGACGAATTGAGGCTCGTCGATGCGGAGCTCGACGCCGGCTCCGAGCTTGATGCCGCTGAGTCGGCCGGGGGGAGGGCAGTGGGTGGGTGGCTGGGCGCAGCCCTGATGAGCGATTGTGCGCCACTGCGGTGTGCTGGAGAAGGGGAGGCGGCGAGTGTGCGACCTCGGGAGCCTGCTGCTGATGCTGCTTCTCCTCCATCAGCGGTGGGGAAAGAGGAGGGAGGGCGAGAGCGGGACGTGGCGACGGTGTGGAGCCAAGGCAAAGGAGGGAGAGGAGCAGGAGCAGGGAGGAGAGCGAGGCAAGGCTGGGGAGAGCACGAGCAGCATCACCAGAATAGGGAATCAGAATCCTATTTAGATGGAGAAGCCATTGGGGGAGCAGGCATATTGGGCGAAAGGGGCGCGGTTGGCGTGGATGGGAGTGGGGAATCCGCGTCCGTTCGTCCGGATGCTCTGTGAATATCATTATCGCTTTTTAATGTCCTGTTTTTTAGACTAAACTCCTTCGGAGCCCCAAACCAATGCCTCTTGTTTTTTCTCTTTATATTTTTCACTTACTTTGTGTATTCTATCGTTTTTTAGAAAGGTGTATTCTATCGGTTTGATACGACATATTTTTTTTAAAAATAAGTTCATACAAATGACTAATATTCAAATCCACAAATCCAAACACATCAATTCAAATTTAAATGACATGGTTGATCAATCACATATGTCATCACAATATAAATTCACACACATAAATAAAACATAGAGATGCATCAATTATCTTCTCTATTGCCGGCATCACCACTAGCCTCATTACCTAGCTCCACTCAATGCATCACTTGATCCACTGAAACTATTGTTGAAGGCCGCTATCTGTTAAGCTGCAGGTTACATTGAGCCCTTACTGTCATCACATATGCTCTCACATCTGCCCCGAAGTTTTAGGTTACAATGCAAAACGTAATCTTTTGTTCTTGCTCCCATATCAACTGCCACTCCTCGATGTCGGCCTTGCATTGTTCCATCTCCACCTTGCATAAATATTAATATATTATCAATGATCTAATATGTTTAATCCATTATTACTACAATTTTAAGTACAATCCCTAGTTCGAATATGAGGCTATTGTTGAGTTGCTTGTGGATTATTAATATTTCTTATGTTCTATTGGATAAGTTCGCAAGCGCACAAAATATATCGATGTAGCACTTTACTTGGGAGTATATCGAGGTTGAATTTATATATAGCCTCTAAAAAAACATATGAATAGGATGATTGATGAATATGATTTCTGTGACTAAGGATCAAGCAATAGTTCGAGTCTAGATGGGGATTTAACGACAATGGCGCACATGCTTAAGGTAAGGTAAGGTATAAGGAAGAAGCTCAAGGTAGAAGGCGTAGCTAGTGGAAGAACAACGAGTGAGTACAAGAGTCCTAGTTTACTTCTACTACTAAGCACAACTTAGGAATAAACTATATCAACATAGTTAAACCAAGAAATAGAGGAATTCGATAGCACTTCGGGGCACAACCTAAACACCAATGGAGATTGATGAAATAGTACTGCAAAGAGTCCTACGCTTTAAGAACTAGACCAAATGTGGTGGAATATATAGAATGGACAGAGCTGTCACCACCTATCAACTACCACAAACTATCTGTGGGTCTACTCGTAAACCCAGGCAAGCTATAGACTAAGCACCATGCTTAATTAATCTATAAACTCACTACTCCGGTCTGAGCTTCGATTAAATGAGACCAAAACACTCTATAAGAGCAGCGAAACCCGTGCAAGGTGTTACCACACTAAACAAGGTAGTTAACTATGGTACTAAGCTTATAACAAAGCTCCAAGTATACACTAAAGTAAGCACACTTGAATGAAGTATGTACTTAAGTAAAGTAGAAGTATATATATTCAAATAAGGAAAGTGTTACAAAAGGGAGAAAAAGGTATATGAGCTATACCAGACTCCGAAGACTACTTCCGGATTCGGAGCAGAGGCTCGATTCGACTCTAACTCCAAATACTAACTTAACTACTAGAGAGGTGGACTACACTACTTGATTGAAGTGTGGCGCCAAAGCTCCTATTTATAGCGTGTAGGAGCCATGGGGGTGCTTACAGGGGAGAGTGAAGAGAGGCGGTGGCGCCAAGGTGGCAAAAAGACGTAGACTCTAAATTGCAACCCGCTTATATTGGAGTAAGTGAATCATTTGGTCTATTTGCATGAGCTGAAACGATATGTTTTTTTTACAAAAGAGGATTATTATTACTAGTTCGTTATTTTCAGGAGATCGATACCTTTAAGGTGGATAGGGGAGAGGGGTTCGATCTCCTACATTTGGGAGGGGATGATATGGGTTCTAACTAACTACTTAAAACTTTTAGATATTGAGAATACGATGAGTAATCTGTTGGAACAATCATAAATTCCTTATATTATATAATTTTAATATTGAGAATGATATAGGTAATGTGTTGGAGATGCTCTTACAAGTTAAATTGATTTACAATTTAGAAGAGAAGTATATTAAAACGTTTTACAATTTAGAAGAGAAGTATATTAAAATGGTCTACAATTTAGAAGAGAAGTATTCTCTCCATTCTAATTTATATGTCATTTTGGCTTTATATACAACTTTTATTATATACTCCCTCCGTTCACGGAAGAATGCAATTATGAGATCCGTGTTGGTCAAACTGACACGAATTTGACCAAGTTTATAGTAAATAGTATTAATATTTATGTCTCCAAATAAATTTATTGTGAAAATATATTATGTAACTAATCTAATGATACTTATTTTGTATTATGAGTGTTGATACTTTTTCATAGAAATTTAGTCAAAGCTCAAATTATTTGACTTCTCGAAAAACGAGTATTGCATTCTTTTGTGGACGGAGAGAGTATATCTAGTATATAGCAAAAGCTATGCACCTGGAATAAAACCAAAACGATCTAATAATTTGGGAAAAAGGATGAATAATGGGAGTATATTTTTATACCTAATAATAAAGAGATAATTTTCGCGTAAGATGTAAGTAAGACTCCTACTTAACGAAGATTATTTGTAATAAAAAAAGAAAAAAAAATTGTACAAAGGTCGTCTCGGCCTCGTGGGCTCGTGGGCTCTCGGCCAGGCTGTGTCGACAAGGCCACCGTTTCCAGTGATTTTTTTATATACTTTCTACATACACCACCAGTCGTCTCCAGGCAGGTTTCTCTGCTGGATGGAAATAAATCGCCGCCAACTCCGTTTTTAGCGAGATTCGACGTAATCTCCAGGTCTGCACGCCCTATATGAAGGAGAGGAACCCGATGCGCATCCGTTTCCCATCTCCGAGCCGCAGTTAGCCCTAGCTCCCCTCTGCACTCGCCCTCTAGATCTCGCCGAGCTCGAGGTCACCCCACCGCTACGGAGGTCCCCGTCCGCTGCCCTGGCACCGTTCAGAGCGAGTCGCCGGTCTTGGCCTTGCAGTAGGAAATCGGTAGGTGGAATTCTCGTCCGTTTTCATGCTCTCAGCCTCCCTCTCATGGCTGCCGAACCCCGCAGGGAAACTGCTGTCCACTGCCGCCCCGACAAGCCCTCCATCGACCCGTTCGTTCCCTGCCATCGCGATCCACGTAGGTGAGCTTGACATCTCGCCTTCTATCTGTGCTCTTCCGAGAAGAATCAGACCCGCCACACCTGTACATGCCGTCTGGAGCTTCATCGCCGTTTCTGATCCTGTGCATGCCGTCGGGTTCTCGTTCTTCCAGTGCTCTTCTTTTGGTCAACCGGGGCTCCTAGGCCCTCTTCTAGGCTCCGCCGACGAGCTTTCCATCGCCAGCAATGGTGCAACAACCTCCCACACACCGGTACTAGCTGCTCCAGCCGTGCCTTGCCCAACCCACAACAGAGACTGCGTGTAGTTCCCTGCGCTTTCCCTCCACACGCATGCAAGAAACACTGACAAACACGTCGAAGCACACTGGCCATATGCGCCGTGCGTGCTGTTGGCCTGCTCCAAATTGATAGCTAGCTTGATGACCGTTTTCCTTAAGAAAAACAAATCCAAAAATACTATGAAAATACAATAGCCATCGATTCTCCACAGTTTCTTCGTTTTAATTCTGTTTTACTCTTTCAAGTTGACTTAGATTTGTAAGACTACCCGCAGTGGGTACTCTAAAACGATACTCTAAAGCTTTAGAGTATGAATATAGAATAAAAACTGCTGCACTGGATATTCTAAAACGATACTCTATCCTTTCTCTCACTCTATATTTAGAGTAGTACTGTGCTTACTCTATACTTTATAATGGCGGACCCCACTAGCTAAACAAAGGAAAAATGCTATAACTCACAAACCAAAAATCCAAATTAAATTTCGATTTCACCATTAAATTCGTCTCAATAAATCCTTCAAAACTAGATCACACATGGATATATTTAGATAAAGTGATAAGTGGGTCCCACAGTGGATAGAGTGGATAGAGGATGATATAGAGGATGGATGGGTGCGGAAGAATTGAGTATAGAGGAGAGAATCTTGCTGACTAGGACGTATAGAGGATGAATATAGAGGTCCATGAGTGCGGGTAGTCTAACGACACGCTCTACGCAGTAGTGTTAATGCTTTGTATGTCACATGTTCTATTCTTAGAACGTAGTCTCTTGTACATGAAATTCACTCGTTTATATGTGATTTAGAAGAGAAACTATGATTACAAAAAAATTATATTCTTCTTTGTTATTATAATCAGAACAAACCAATTCCCAAATCCACCTATCATCGCCGGCATAACCATAAAAAGATCATTAAAAAAGTATGAGTTGTTATTAAAACATTATAAAGTTGATGATTCCCATCAAGAATCAGTACGGGCTAATTCCATGCGAATCAGTATGGAGAAGCATATGCCCATCACTCCTGCAATGGCACCGAAGATGAAATAAGCATACTTCCCTTATAGCACAAGTATGCAGATATACTCATTTCTATAGAAAAAAGTATCCACTCAAGTATCAACTAATACTTTCAAAAGCAGTATACGTACATTCACAGTACTACCAATAAACAAGCACATATATGTAATCATATTCCTTTTAAAAAAGTATGCAGTCCGTCATGCATACGCTCATATCTTTTTCTTAAAAAATAATATGTATTTCCCAAAATAATAAAATAGTATAACACTATATTTTTTCTCCCATTGCAACGCACGAGCATTTTTACTAGTAATATAACAATAAGCCATTATTAGCCCATTACAAAGGCCATACAATAAGCGATTACAATTACAAAGGCCATATACGCGGATAAGCCTATACCCGCACCAACGTCGTTCGTAACCGAGGCCACGTTTAGATACTAAAGTTTGGCCACCAAATTCACTATGCAGAATTCCTATTCTCCGTTACATCAAAATGCCGGTACATATATGAAGTACTAAATATAGATGAAATAAAAACCTAATTGTACAGTTTTGTTGTATTTTTTGAGACGAATATTTTAAGCCTAATTAATCAGTGTTTGGATAATTATTATCAAATAAAAACAAAATTACTACAATGTGACGAGACATTTACCATGTAAAGTTTGCGTCTAAACTTTGGCATCTAAACGAGGCCCGAAGCGCACTCAGCTCACGCACGCACAGGTGACCTCTCACGCCTGCCCGCCTGCCAGCCGCGGGGCTGCCCACGTTCACGATCCCGCGGACCGCGGGTGTGAACGGGTGCGAACACATTTGTCGGCTGAGTATGCTTAGGTCTTGTCTAGATACCAGATTTCATCCTAAATTCTAGTATGTAAAAAGAAAATTCTCCATCACATCAAAATGTCGGCACATGTTTAGAGTACTAAATATAGATGAAATAAAAAACTAATTACATAGTTTTATTGTATTTTGCAAGACGAACATTTTAAGCCTAATTAATCAATGTTTGGACAATTATTACCAAATAAAAACAAAATTGCTACAGTATTATACAGTATTTACTGTGCAAAGTTGGTGCTCCAACTTTGGTATCTAAACAAGCCCTTACCTCGCAAGGCAGGGCCGCCCCCTGGACTCTACGGAGTTTCTAGTTGATCGCCACTCCGGCAGGCATGGCCGCCCCCTGGACTCTAGTATGCAGATACGCAGATATAGCTCGAGCCCGTCAGCGCATCAGAGTGAGATGTGTGTTTCCTGAGATGCTGCAGACCGTTGCATGTGTGACACGAGCGTTTCCTGCTGATTGGCTCCGGGCCACTTGCATGTTGCATGTCAGCTACATGCCTATGTCGGTGATACGTCGGCGTCCACCCTAATTCGTCCCTCTTTGGTTGCGTGGAGCAATACTACTTTACTTCAATAGTCACATAGGTTTCTCTGTGCATTGAAATTATGATGTTACTCCATCCAATCACAAATATATCATGCTTTGACTAAAATCCAATCGAACATTTTAAACTTTGATTACTCATAGCTCTCAGAGTATTTAGGTAGAGTTTGGTTATGAGTCAAGGTGAGGGTGAGATGGTCCCGTCTCTGGTTTCTAGATGGGACGAGGACGGAACGACTCCAATTTCTGTTTGGTTGAAGAGGGATAGGACCAACCCATTTTCTATTTGGTTTAGGAACATCAAAAGTGGGATTACCCACTAATAGGTTGGGTCCACTTGTCATTTTTTTATTCGCTCGGCGGCGGCGCTGCAGGACGCCCAAACCAACTCGTCCTCGCCCACGGCAACTCGTCCTCGCCCACGCGCTGGTGGGGACCCGGCTCGCACGCTCGGCCCATGGCTGGATCTCGCCGGCAGGGCCACCGCTCAGCTAGATCTCACCGGTAAGGCCACCGCTCGGCTGGATCTCGCCGGCCGCAGCTCGGCCAAGGGGCTTGAGCTCGGCCACGGGGCTTGAGCTTGGCCACAGCTCGGCAAGCCCGGAGCTCGGTCGTGCACCGACATGGCAGCTCGCCCACGCGACGGCGCCTCCGGAGCTCGCCGGTTTGCCATGAAGCTCGCCGGACGCTCCCCTTCTCCTCCTCTTGCTCTGACCTAACAACGCTCGTGTGCGCCCGCGCCAAGCGCCCCTACTTCGGTTGACTCTGTCCGCCCGATTTTTGGGGGCAGAGTCATCCCGGATCTACATGGAATATTCCGTAGTGGGATCATCCCACCTCTCTTTGACTCTGAGCCAAATAACCCCAAAAGTGGGATCATCCCACTCCATCCCACCCATCCTACCAACCAAACAACATCCTTACTTTCAAGATTCGGTAGATTCGTCTTCAATAACACCTTCATAACCACATACGTTTATAGAAAAAATATGGTCAAAGTCACATCTCTAAGTGAATTGGGCGTAGCTCACCTAGGCTCCTTGTGGTGAAACCTACCCACCTGGGTTCAAGTCTTCCACTTGACACGGGTGTTCGCATTTTCCTGAATTTATTCCCGTCAACAGTGAGACGCTTATGGTGACGTCGTAAATCTCGAGATTTGCCAGTCCAACTTAGTTTTTCGGAGGTGCTCATGGGGGTAGAGTGTGCGTGCGTGCGTTCATAGGGGTGAGTGTGTGCTTGTGTATGTGAGCGTCTGCGTCTGTAACTAGATCTTGGCTTCTCCATGGGTTCCATTTAATGGACCGTTTGTTTTCCTTCCCCAAGAAGGCGTCAACAGGCGGTGTGGTTTCCTTTGCTCCGTTAATTACTCCGCGATGATTTGATGATTATTGCGGGCTATGTGCTAAGCGCAATTTGTTTCTACCATGTGGTAATACAATTTCATTATTTTTCTTTGATCTTGCTATAAGATAAATTCTTTATCTCTAGCAGGCTCGGGGACTAATAAGTGTGTACACTTCACCTAGCGGTGAGGGTACTTTTATGTCTTTCCAGATAATTCTTCTCAGCTAAGCTGGGACTGATTGCCTTCTCAGCTAAGCTAAGCAATCACTGCGTTTTTTCAGAGGCTTCTAGTTTTTGATCCAGACACCAGGTGCATTCTTCACCTACTATCAGGCTCGGGACTATAGTGTGTACACTGCACCTTGTGGTGCATGCACTGATCTTTGTATTGACCTTGACTAAGTCTTGGTTGTTGCACATCTGCCATTGCTATTCTCAGATGACTAAGTCATATGAGATATTCACCTGATAATGCTTTTGGCACCTAAGTGTTTACACTTCATCTAAGATGAAGAATTTTTTAAAAAAATTTTGAGCTCCTTACATCCTATTGGTGGGCCTTACTTGGCTAAGCCCAAGATCTGCTATCTAGTTAAACTCGTTGGCAAATGTTTTTACTGATCGGTTAAACCAATAGGCGTCCATTTCAACAGGTCTGGCAACCAGTTAAACTGGTAGGCTTGGATTTTCACCGCTCAGGTCATCAGTTAAATTGATCGGCTTCACGCTGGACTTCTCGGACTCGGTCAAGACGGCGTCACCAAACGGATACAAGGCGCTAGGGGACTAGTTGTGAGAGGTCCAACCCCAGGTACCCACGGCGCAAGACATGGACCACACCGCAAGGAACGGTCCAGCCCACAGAAGAAGACTTGCGGCTCACGCCTCACGGCACTGCTCGGCGCACGCCGCAAGGAACCTTGGTGATATCCTGAAGATAGCATAGGATGTGTTAGGATATGCCAGATACTTGATTTCTTATAAAGATTGTATCTTACCCGATTAGATTTAGACCTGGTCGGCATGTAACCTTACCCTCTAGGCTATATAAGGCGGGTAGGGGACCCTCTCAAAACACATTCAATCTCATACGATAGCCAATATAAACCGACAGAACACAGCAGTAGGGTATTACGTCGAGCTGACGGCCTAAACCTGTCTAATCTTGTATCTCTGTCACCATCTTACTCCTGTTCACGCGCACCTCTCTGATCAATCTACCATCGTGGGTATACCGCTCGGTGAACTGTCAGCCGATATTTAGTCGACAGTCTCTATGACCAAAAAAAATAAAAAAATCATTTAATTTTTTAACGAGACGGAGTTAAAAACAATCTAAGCACACCGAAACACAAAGCACATAACAAATAATAATTATATTGAATGACATATAAAATATAAAACTGCAGTAAGGGCAGTCCTGAAAGATTTGTTGCAATGACTTATCCTTAGGCTGCTGCTATGTAATAGTCTCGTAAGACTTAGGTCCCGTTCGTTTGTCTTGTAATCCGTACTTTTCAGCTTATTTTTTTAGTCGGAATAGTGTTTTCCTCTCACAACGAATCAGCGAACAGTACTTTCAGCCATGACTTTTCAGCGAAGCGAACGGGCTCTAAGTACATGATTGAGTAGAATTCCAAGTGTATTTGCAGTACGATACTATTCCTAAACCTATTATATCTAGGATTTTATCTCTATCCCTAACCGTATAATTTTATACTTTTATACATTCCCTCTCAGTCTGATGATTGCGACTGGATTTAAAGTGCCGTGCTTCCGTTCATCTTCTCCCGCGTCTCTCCTCTATCTCTTCTATTCTCTTCGATAGTCAGAGTGGGAGTATCATGGACAATAGTTATGACACGAACGCTTTTGACTAGAGGTGTTGCTAATAATTTGCTGTACACGTAGCCCTTACTCGTTGATGTCGAGTAGCCAACCCCGATGACATAGGGCTTGTTCGGTACAGCTCACTTGCGAACTGGTTTTTTTTCAAACACTTATTTCCAAAAATAGCTTTACGGGTGAAGCTGTTTTTTTCTCCTCCCATCACGACATGAGTTAGGATGAAGCTGAAAAAATAGCTTATCTCAGCTCTCTTCCTCATTTCTCTATCTCATTTATGTACGAAGCGGTTGGTGAAGCTGTTTTGACAAACCATTTTTCCAAAACAGCTCAGTTTGCCCTAAAAAGTTGCTCATGAAAGTGTTTTCAAAGAAAAATAGCTTTACTATAATATGTGCCAAACGGGGCCATACTCTCTTCGTTTTAGTACATAGGTCATTTTGGCTTTTATTATGTCCCAACTTTTAAATTAGGTCTCCAAAGGTAGTCATCTTATTTTGGATTTCTCGCTAGCCAATGCTGGATACAGAGAAGTTGTTAGAAGGTGAAAAGATATAGAGAGTGATTTTTATTCAAATGACTCTATAAATGATGATTTAGAGAATGAATTTAACAAAAGCTGTTGTTGGGGGTGCTCTAGCCTCTAGGCATGGAAGACGCTCGTAGCTCATCGTATCTCTCACCGTCGTCCTAGCATGTAGCATTCGTCTTTCCTCTTGTCACATCACAAAATTCAGTTTGAAATGTAATAGAAAACACTAAATAAATTAAATTATTTTAATACTTTTTTAAATTTTCCAAGCTTTATTTGAGTTATTTTCAATTTGAACAGCAAAAGTGTGATTTGGCAAAAATTACAATTCACTAAATTGTTTATTCATGACATTGCATTTATTTTATTGTTTGAAAAATAATTCTGGGTGAAAATCTGTTTGAGTCGTGAATAGGGTTTCTACTCTATTTTCAAAAAATAAGTTTAGTTTTTTATTTCAAAAACTTGTTTCAAAAATGAGTTTGAAGTTTAGATGTAAAAGTGTTTGAAGTAGTTTCTAAAGTGACTTTTAAAAGCAATTACAAAAGGTTTCAAATTAAGTTTCAAAATTGTTTAAAGATCCATATATTTTGGATTCTCCAAAGCAATGTAATCATTGTTTAGTGTTGCACCAACAAGCCCTTTCCATCCTTTTGTTATCTCTCTCTTTGCATGTGCGCTTAGACCTCATATTTTGCATCCTTGGATGTTCATTTGTCTCACCTCCCTTTACTCAAGTAGCACACTTGCGTTGCATGCGCTCTTTCCCTAGCATGCTTAGCTTCACATTGCTCATCTATTAAATTCATACTACGAGAATTCTTATATGAGGAAGTTGTCATATAAGAGGCTAAAACAAAATTGTCAAAATAATATATTATGTGATTATAGGTTACATAAGCTCGAGATTTCCATGTAGGTACTTTTAATATGCAACAGATATGGATGCATCAAACCATCGCAGTGGTGATCACAAAGAGATTCTCTAATCAGCTTAAGAAAAACCAAATTGGTTTAATGCTCAACTTAACTTGCTTCGACCACCAAGCAAAATGCTTGTGCGAGGCTGAGGAAACCATTGTCGGCTGCAAAGTGCAAATGAATTAAATAAGGTTTAGCCATGAATTATATTACTTGATACAAAAGAACAGGAAGCAACGATTCAGATTCAGACATAGCTTAGTAATTTCGAGAATTTGTTTAATTTTTCAAACTACAGACAATCATTTCAGACCATAAGCCTTCCGATAGAAGCAAAAACTAATTTGAGGATTTTTGTCCATCTATCAGGATCAGGATTCAGGATGAAAAATTGTCAAGATTCTGGGTTATCAGTGATCATCATAAATTGATATTTTTGTATGCCTACAGAATATTGCAATTAGAGATGGATATGATGGCTCCACTGAAATTCAGGATTGACCTTGACCACTTCTAATTTCTTTAGCAAATATATATTGAGTAGTGAATACTGAGAGAACAAATGAAAACAACTTTGACCTTGTGCATGAATGTGTGATGAATCTGGTAATCAAAAATTGCATTGCGTAGACCCTTGAACATAAAATAATTCTTATTCCAGCTTGTGTTGGAGCCTTGGAGGGGCTAGAAGCCTGACTTCAATTAATAACAAAGCCTCGCTGATCCTCCCAATATTGTCTAGCGACACTACGAGTTGCATCAGATAATGCACGGTATCTGCTTGTTTAGGTGGTGACAGACTCATCTAGGTGACTGCCCACATGAACTTGTAAGTAGTAGAAGCTCTACATTTTCAGACGGAAGGGTGATCGTGGCAAGACCAACTTGGATTTAAGACGTCCAGCACATTGTCGGCGTCAAGATCAAACCTGCTGAATTTCCAACCGCTATGATTTTACAAAGTAAAAGATCTGAAATTTCAGCATTAGTTACTCACAAGCATTATTTTGCCACATGAACCAAACTAAAACAAGTGTTGAGATCATTATGAAAAAATTTGCTATTAACAGAAACCAAGAGATCTCTGAATCTCTCATCTCTAAGATCAAGCTTCTTCTTTTTAATTGTTCCTTCTGATTGACTTTGATTATATGTTTTATTACTTTTTTATTTCATTAATCTGGTATAGATTTCTCAGACGTGGGCTGTGTTAATAATTTGTAACATGGCTTCTCAGCTGTCTACAAGTAGTTTGAACCAAGAAACAAAGGAAAGAAAAACACTCGATCTATTAGAAAATATAGCATGGTGTGTCTGAAATTATGTGGTGGTTCCAAGTGCAAGTTTACCAAAGAATGAAGCACATGAACTGACATAAATCATGGACCAAGTTCTAATATAAGATTTTGATTCTGCGTGAACTGAACTTCGCCAATATGAACTGTGCTAACATATCTGCATGGCCTTGGACTTCAAGTGTGCTAACATAGATGCCAAGCAGAAACTCCATTTTGGGTTGTATCCTTTTCAATGCAGATCACTTGGAAGCCAAACCAGTAGAGTTCTAATTAGCAGCAATTGGACTTCATCTCCTATTTATTTCTGACCCTACCAAAATCCTACATAATATCATGTGGTCAAGTACTTACGGTCTTTCAAAGCACAGGCACTCAACAATGAGGTGGATCATCCTCATGAGTAGTTGCTTATATTTCTAATGATGAGAGTCGTATTGTTGATCATAAAGTGCTCAATTTGTATTTCTAATTGAAATGGAAAAATGCTTGGGTTGGAATAAAAAAGAGTGGAATTGTTGCTTGCCACTATTAACTGTAAAGAAGCAACGAACAAATCAAGGAGTGATACTATCTGATGAACTGTCACAAAAATATTGGAAGTTTTGCTTCTGTGATTTTTGGTGATTAACAAGGCCCTAATCCCTCATGTTTCCCACAGTAATGAGATCTTGATGAACCTCACCTTGGTGAACAGATAATCTATAGAAAGATATGCCAATATCTAAATGAACACACCAGGATCAGAGATGCGGCGAGTAACCAGTGACATTGGTATGACTCCTACAATTTTCACCATAGGGAAGGTTTAAATTTGATTTGTTTACCTGCCAAGTCAGCAACCAGCAGGGCCTAGCTGCAAATTCAGAACCCTGCCTCCGGTCTCCTCCACACTGGGCAGACTCGAGCACAGGTGCAAGGAGCCGATCCAGTGGAGTATGGTAACTGGTGTTGTTGTGCTTGGTGGACGGCTTCCAACTTGGCTAGTAGCTTAACCTGCAACAGAGTGCACATGAAACCAATATTAAAAAGAAAATAACCACCAAGGTGGGGAGGATGAGAGCAAGTATAATAAGAGGTTGTAAGTTGGCTAAATGGTAAATGCTGAGTTCAAGGAGAGAGAAGAGGAGAGAGAGGAGAAGCAGGTTGTAAGCTTACAGCCGGCTTGGGCACAAGGACCAAGAAATTTTGTGAGAGAGGTAAGTGGACCATGCATTAATAGTGAAGAGCTACTATAAGTGGGCTGAGAGAAGGCTGTAAAGAACCTTACAGCCTGTAAGTCGGCTGTATTATTAGTCTTGCTCTAAAGAGCAGAAGAGCTAGGAACATTCATTGCAAAGCACATATCTCTGCAGGCGCATATCGGAGTAAAGGACATGGGTGTGCACATGTAGGCATGATAATCTTTGAAGAGATCAAAGTTAGCATGCATAATACATGTAATTAGATCATATTCGAATAAAAATAGCCAATTAGTTTAAGAGGGTTTGGGTGCTCCGTTTTGCACAGCAGGAAGGGAAGAGAAGGGGTTGGCACACTGAAAGGTCCTTGTTTGGTTTTGGTAATTGAGTGACAACTTAGGTGGACTAATATGTGGTTATATGAGATACACAGGTGATTAGTCCACAGGTGATGGTGTCATGAAGGAGGCTATTGCACGTGAGACATGACATGGAGTCATGTGACCAAGGTGGAGAAGATCAAGATGAGGCTTGGCTTGATGGACCGGTTGCTAGGGTGAAGGACAAGTTGTGATGGCTTGGTGCCGAAGGACCAAGGCAACGGTGAAGAGCAAGTGAGGTCAAGATCGATGAACCAATACGGTCACGTGATGATATGAAGTGGATCATATCATTTGTGATATGGTTGGTGCATGTGTTGCATCAACGTCAGAGGAGATGGAGTGGAATGCGCAAGGCAAAGGTATAAGCTAAGGCATTTCCATTTCACCGGTCATAGGTGTGTAGAGAAGTTAATGACCGGGTTTAGGATAGATGACCGTACTATCAAGAGGGGCAAACGTGTTTGCATATCGGTCATCTAGTGCCACTTGAGCGATCTAACTTTGCATACATGTTAGGATCGAGTGGCGAGGCAAGTTGAGTGCCTAACCCTTTGAAAATATTTGTAAAAAGCTAACACACATGCACATGGTGGTGTACACATAGTGGTGTTGGCACATTTGCAAAGGAGAAGGTGTTGGAGTTGGTGTTGATCAATTTGGAGAAGAGAGAAATGTTTTTCGGTGTTCACCGGACACTAGGATGGCTCTTAGAGTGGAATATTGCTTTGATCCATTATGAATTGGATCAAGTGTTTTAGTGGGTTGTGTAGCCCTCTGAGTAAGCTTTCCAAAATGTCCAAGATCATCGAAATCGGAGTTCGGAGCTAAGAGTTATCGCCGTTTTACCGAAGAGTGGTCTGTGACCGGACTCGTGACCAAACGCGTCCGGTCAGCACCTGCGCGTCCGGTCAGCGCGTCCGGTCAGTGTTTTTCATGGGCGAAAGTGACCGGATGCTGCAGCGAGTCCGGTCACGTCGGGAGCTTGCTGGAACCTCTCTGTTCGCTGTTTCGCTGCGACCTGCGCGTCCGGTCCCGTTAGTGACCAGCGTGTTCGATCAATACAAGTTTATACGCGCGAAAACTAGCCGTTGGAGCACGCTACTGACCTGCGCGTCCGGTCAGTTCGACAGGCGCGTCCGGTCAGTTCGACCGGCGCGTCCGGTCGACCCGAAACTTGCCCAGTGAAGGGACTAACGGCTCTATTTCGTTGTGGAGCTATAAATAGATGTTGTGGCCGGCCATGGCCGGTAGCTGAGCACACTTTGGCCTTGGTGGCTTATGTGGTAGTGCTTGGAAGCCCTCTAACTCACTCATGCTTGATAGTGTTCATCGGATTGAGTGAGAGAGCGATTCTAGTGCGTTGCATCGAGTGGCACTAGGTGATCGTGTTGCAAGCCGGTGGTGCTTGTTACTCTTGGAGGTTGCCACCTCCTAGACGGCTTGGTGGCTTGCGACACCGTTGAAGCACGCGTGGAGATTGTGCGTGGCTCCGGAGAAGAATTTGTGAGGGGGATTGTGCTCACCCCGTGGGGATCGCGAAAAGCAACTCTAGTAAAGCTCATGGCTTGGAGGATCCCCATCTTGAGAGTGGATGTGCGGCACCCGCTGAGGGTTTGACTCTTGATAGTCAATTAGTTCGTGATCCATCAAGTGGGTGTATCGCCACAACGGGGACTAGTTTGGTGGCAACCAAGTGAACCTCGGTGAAAAACCGCCGTGTCAACCTTGTGTATTTCTTCTCGGTGGTTTGCTTTCGATTCACAAGCTTGTATTTACTTTCATATACTTGTGCTTGTGTAGTTGCTCTTGTAACTAGTTGGCTTGTGTAGTTTGCTAGTTACGTTCTTGCTTGTGTAGCATAGAAGTAGCAACCGTTGCATGGCTAATTTGGTTTGTGTAACCTTGTTAGTCATATTGCTTAGTTTGTGTAGCTAAGTAATTTGCGCTCTCTAGTTTGGCATTAGTTGCCTTGCTATTGAGCACTGCTAGTGAGCATAGGTGGCTTCGTGCTTTTACTTACTATAATTGTGTAGGAGCTCCCTCGCTTTGCTAAAGTACTAGTGCATAGGTTTGTGTGACCTTGCTCTAGAATTGTTTAGGAGAGCTCTTGCTAAGGAAAGCACCTTAGTTACATAATTAGGATCTTTGTAAGGTGCTTGTGAACTTAGATAGAGGGGTGAAGTCTTGGCTAGACCGATAGTTTTAATTCCGCATTTGTTTCGGTTTGACGACGCGATTATTTTTTAGAAAGGACTATTCACCCCCCTCTAGTCCGCCATCTCGACCCTTCAATTGGTATCGGAGCCCGGTCTCTCATTTGTGGTCTTCACCGACCCGAGAGGATGGCAGAATATGGACTAGATGTTGATTGTCCTCACATGTTTGATGGCACACACTTTGCACGGTAGAAAAATTGGATGATATGCAATTTTAAGTTTATTTGCCCTCAAATGTGGTGGATGGTAGATGTAGGCTTTTCTCATGTGTTGGATGAAGATAATCTAACTCAAGCACAAGAGAAATGCCTAGATCTTGACATCCAAGCTACTAACATCATGTATAGATCTTTGGATGATAGCATCTTTGGTAAGATCATGGACCTCAAATCCGCTCATGAGATATGGGCCTATCTCAATGAAAAGTATGGAGCTATCACCGATGATGACGATGATGTCAAGCCCAAGGAGGTTGCACATGATGATGTTGAGCATGACCACAACACGATGGTTGTGGAGGATTGCTCCACCTCATGGTCAAGTGATGATGATGATCGATCTACCATAAGTTCACTTGACAAGGATGGTGATGATGCATCAAGTATTGCAAGTGATGTTTCTACTCCAAGCACACTTGATGGTGACAACGTTGGTTCATGCTCGGGCCTTGATGATGCTACTACAAGTCCATTCACTACATCACATTGCTTCATGTCACTAGGTGACACAAAGGTATCAAATGATAATGTGATCGATCATGTTGATTCATATGATGAGCTTGTTAGTAGACTTGCTAGCATGAACATGTCTTTAGAAAATGAGAAAGCTAAAACCATGAAATTGGAAAATAAAAACTCATTTCTAAAAACCACATGTGAACAAAAAAACATCTACTTTATGTTACTACTTGTTCACATGAGGAGCTAAAATTGGCTCATGAGGAACTTAGTGTTGCTCATGATAATTTGGTACAAGAACATGCTTCTCTCTTTAAGATGTTATTAAAGAAAATTAAAATTAATGAGAGCTCATCACATGGATCAAATGATCAATTGCAAAATGTGACTAACCCATGTGATGTAGGGAGAAAGCATGTATCCACCTCTTGTGATGACTTATTAGATATGCCATGTTCTTTACATATATATGCTTGTTCTACTTCTATGTCTTGTGAGACTAACATTTTGAAGGAGAACAATGAGCTCAAAAGTGAAGTGAAGAAATTGAGCAACAAGTTAGAGAGGTGCTACAACTCAAAAGTCACCTTTAAGCATATGTTGAAAACTCAAATAAACTTTGGTGACAAGAGTGGCCTTAGTTTCAACAAGAGCAAGAAGAATATGACCAAAGGGGAAAAAAAGAGAAAGGAAGATGAAGAAGCTAGCTCGAGAGAAGCTCTCTCATTTCATGTGGTACCGATGCCATGAAGTGGGTCATCTTCACCAAACATGTCCCAACTTAGAGAAGCTCAAGTTGAAGAAAGAAGAAGAAAGGCTCAAACGCAAGTGCTTCAAGTGCCATACATGGGGTCACTACACCTCAATGTGCTCAAACAAGAAACTAGTGAAGCAACAAGAAGAGCCTCAACCAAAGCCACATGTTGAGCATGAGAAGAAGAAAAAGAAAACAAGAAGGGGTGAAAGAGGAAGGCATTCAATGCAAATCCAAGATACCAAGATGATGAGCAAGAATCAAATTGAGAAAAGAAATTTGGCTCACATCAAGTGCTTCAAGTGTGAAGATATGGGACACTTTGCCTCGGGGTGTCCTACCAAGCTTGAGAAGAATGCTCAAGCAACTCATGAGAGGCAAGGCAATGAAGAGCATCACATGAGCAAGGAAGAAAAGGCTCAACCAAAGAGAAGATGCTATTCATGCCGAGAAAGGGGACACATTGCTCCTTCATGTCCCCTAGGTAATAATTCTAAGCCTAGTTCAATTAATAATAGTAACATGCTTAGAAAGGATGGCAATGGTACCTCATTGGTTAGAATTGCAAAACATCCCGCTACCCATACTAAGGCTTTGCCTAAGTATGTTGCTCCTAACTTGAGAGGACCCAAACTTGTTTGGGTACCATCAAAAAGTGGATGATTGTTTGTAGGTACCATCGGCATTGGAGGCTTGATTCATTTGAATTCATATTGGTCATCATATGTTGAATCAAGTTTTAAAGCTTAGTACATATTCTATCCCAATGCCAAGTCAAAATAAGTGGAGTCCAAATGCTACAACATACAAGTGCAACATTCAAGATTGTGGTGATTTATTGGATATATTTGATGGCTTGCAAATATTTGAGTTGGAGCTTGCTAAAAGGATGATCATGTGATAACCAAGGTATATCTCTAGTTGATCATTTTATTTGGGTGCATATGAGTTGATTGAATTGGATATATATGCAATGTTGCTTGCTATGAGATGATTGAATGGATTAAATGCCTAGCAATCAAATTTGGATTGATTTGTGTTGGATAAATTTATGAGATGACATTTAGTAAGTGGATTAAATGGATATATGTCTTATGAAAGTGTTCAAACAAGTTAGTTTCAAGTTTGATTCAATCTGGTGAAGTATAGCTCAATGTATTGAAATCTGTCCATTATTGAAAATCTGAGCTAGCTGAGATCAAGTCTGAGTTTGAGTGACTAAATCATATTGGATTAGCTTGAAATTTGGTATGCATGCTCTAAACTTATGATATGAGATGATGTATAAATTTCATGATAATTGGATGAGAAATGCTATGGTTTTAGAGCACATCTTGTCAGCTATAGTGCAGCAGTTTTTAGCATGTAGCAGTGGTGGAAGATTTGAAATCTAGTAGCAATCTAGAAGTTAAATGAATCTCAAATTTTTACATTTGCTAGATGACTTAGTAATTCATATCTCCACCAAATTTCGTGGCATTTGGACCTGTACATTGGGAGATATGAATTATTCTTTAAAGGGTACAAAATCTGCCAGAAAAGTGACAATTATTGGATTGATCTAGAGTCACTTTAAGTGAAAGGTCCTCAAGTTGGAAATATATTTATAAGTGTTTGAGATACCTAAGTTTAGTTTTGAATTGATCTAGAAGCATGACAAGAAATGAGTACAAGAGCATTGATTATGGAATGTACTTAGTGTACAAATTTAGTACTCAATTTTGAAAATGAAGATCAAACTCAAGATGAAGATGAGGTTCAAGTTCTAGTAATGATTGGAGATCATTTGGTAGAAAGAAAATGACTTAAAGAAGTAGAAAGAAAAGGACTTAAAGAATAATTCAAGGTTACTCATCAAGTTAAGTCTATAGATCAATCAATCAAAGGCAATTCAAGTAAGTGTTAAAGATGGTTCTTTGGAGAGAGGTCACTTCTCCCTGCTGAGGGGGCTTGCCGCCCATGGGTGGGTAAACCGAGCACCGGCTTGGAAGGCTAACATGGAAGTGATGAATTCAAGGGACATTTGAGATGCTTAATTGAAGCAATCAATAGGGTTGATCAAGAAAAGCAAGCAACACCCAAAAGAGAGCTAGTCATAGTTATAAAATTGGTATCATAAGTACTTCTCTGATGCAAGCATTGATCAAAGAGAAAAAGCAAGCCAACCACAACAAGAGATAATGCACTTGATTATTAGTGGTTCTCATTTTATATGGGTGAAGAATGGATTTCTCTATAATGATTGGTCTTCACCAAGCTTATAAATTGGACCTCATATTTCTATTGGAGTAATGAATTGGAATCTATGTGACTATCCTCTACTCCAACATAACAAAGGTATCATAGAAATGTGCATGATCATTTCATCCCTTACTAGTATGCGATTAGTGCATATAGTACATGCTTACTAGGATCATGCATAACAAATAAAATGTTTAAATTCATAGCCTACCACTATTGCTTGAATTGTTTAAATGATCTAGTGGTATGTGTATGAATTTGTTCATGAGCTAGTGAACCCAAGTACTTGATCTAGTTTGGATTGCTAACAAGTGACAAGTACAACATTGGCAAGATAATCCTTAGTATGAGGAGTGAAGAAGCTTGTCATTGGATCAAACCAGACTTAGAATCTTAGGCAAATCAACTTAGTTCAAATCATACTAGAAGCTCATGACAATGATATGGGTACAAGCACAAGACAACAATGGAAATGGATATCTAGGGTGTTTCAAATGGTATCTAGACTCAAAATATTTCTTCAATTGGTATTTACAAGTGATGTCTAGATCATGATCTACAAGTGATATCCTACAAGTGGTACTCATAAAGATAGCAAATGTTTAAGAAAAGATCATATTGACAAATCCTACAAGTAGTTCCATGATAGAGGATTCTTCAAATTGGTATCACACACTTATTCGTGGTATTTTTACACATGATATCATTTATACAAGACGGTGGTTCCACAAGTGATCCTCAGCTTTAAGTGATCATCAAATGAAGAAAGTTCCCTCACACACAAGAGCTCAAGATTATCAAGTGAATGACCCATGCTATGACATAGGGGGAGGAGCCCCACCTAATGGTATCAAGGTCAAAGATCCTAAGTAGTATCTCAAGAGCAACATACAAGTAATGTCATTCCAACATGTGCAGTGATGTCCATCAACAACGCAATATTCAAGTCTCAACCATCTACCCCAATACAAACCTTTGCATCAATGAGAAGTACACCCTTTATGGAAATTGATGACAAAGGAGGAGAAGTTGGAACAAAGATATGTCAATACACCAAGAGAGAGAGGTTTGAGAAGAGATTGAACAAAGATATCATGAGAAGACGAGTTTAGACATGGAGATGGATAAAGAGGGAGCAACATTGAAGAAATGAGAAGGATCAAAATTCTTGGACAAAAGAAGCACACAAGTAGGGGGAGCAAGCTCATGAACATTGTTTGGTTGCATTTGATATGTTCATATTCATGTGCTTGCTTGCATTGCATAAGTTTTATATTTAATATGCATGCTTGTGTGTTGTATGCTAGTTATAGAACTTGAATGATGATATGATAACTAGCATGCATAGGATGATAGCTAGACTTGTGTTTATCATGAAAAACTAGAACCTTGCTTATAATGTTGATCTCATGGGGTTTCTAGTATTTTTGATGTCTAGCTACTCATGATGCTAAGGATGATGGCAAACATGTGATTTTCAAATGATATCGAGCTATCAAATGGTATCAAACTACAAAGGTTTATTCTATACACCTTAGCATCACTTAGTAGTGCTAACCCTCCCACAAATTTCATATTTATGCATATGTGCAAGCTTGAAACCAAACCATTTGAGCACATATGTAGGGAGAGTTATCACTACCAAGTCGGATTTTATGGTGCTTATCCAAATCCTAACATAGAGCTTAAATGTTGGATAAGTGGCATAAAGTCCAAAAGAACTTAATTTCCATATCTTTGTAGAGTTGTCATCAATTACCAAAAAGGGGAGATTGAAAGGTCCTTGTTTGGTTTTGGTAATTGAGTGACAACTTAAGTGGACTAATATGTGGTTATGTGAGATACACAGGTGATTAGTCCATAGGTGATGGTGTCATGAAGGAGGCTATTACACATGAGACATGACATGGAGTCATGTGACCAAGGTGGAGAAGATCAAGATGAGGCTTGGCTTGATGGACCGGTTGCTAGGGTGAAGGACAAGTTGTGATGGCTTGGCGCCGAAGGACCAAGACAACGGTGAAGAGCAAGTGAGGTCAAGATCGATGAACCAATACGGTCACGTGATGATATGAAGTGGATCATATCATTTGTGATATGGTTGGTGCATGTGTTGCATCAACGTCGGAGGAGATGGAGTGGAATGCGCAAGGCAAAGGTATAACCTAGGGTATTTCCATTTCACCGGTCATAGGTGTGTAGAGAAGTTGATGACCGGGTTTAGGATAGATGACCGTACTATCAAGAGGGGCAAACTTGTTTTTTATATCGGTCATCTAGTGTCACTTGAGCGATCTAACTTTGCATACATGTTAGGATCGAGTGGCGAGGCAAGTTGAGTGTCTAACCCTTTGAAAATGTTTGTGAAAAGCTAACACACATGCACATGGTGGTGTACACATGGTGGTGTTGGCACATTTGCAAAGGAGAAGGTGTTGGAATTGGTGTTGATCAACTTGGAGAAGAGAGAAATATTTTTCGGTGTTCACCGGACACTAGGATGGCTCTTAGAGTGGAATACTGCTTTTATCCATTGTGAATTGGATCAAGTGCTTTAGTGGGTTGTGTAGCCCTCTGAGTAAGCTTTCCAAAATATCTAAGATCATCGAAATCGGAGTTCGGAGCTAAAAGTTATCGCCGTTTTACCGAAGAGTGGTCTGTGACCGGACTCGTGACCAGACGCGTCCGGTCAGCACCTGCGCGTCCGGTCAGCGCGTCTGGTCAGTGTTTTTTGCGGGTGAAAGTGACCGGACGCTGCAGCGAGTCTGGTCAGTGATGATCGGACGCGTCCGGTCGCGTCGGGAGCTTGCTGGAACCTCTCTGTTCGCTGTTTCGCTGCGACCTGCGCGTCCGGTCCCGTTAGTGACCAGCGCGTCTGGTCAATACAAGTTTATACGCGCGAAAACTAGCCGTTGGAGCACGCTACTGACCTACGCGTCCGGTCAGTTCGACAAGCACGTCCGGTCAGTTCGACCGGCGCGTCCGGTCGACCCGAAACTTGCCCAGTGAAGGGACTAACAGCTATATTTCATTGTGGAGCTATAAATAGATGTTGTGGCCGACCATGGCCGGTAGCTGAGCACACTTTGGCCTTGGTGGCTTATGTGGTAGTGCTTGGAAGCCCTCTAACTCACTCATGCTTGATAGTGTTCATCGGATCGAGTGAGAGAGCGATTCTAGTGCGTTGCATCGAGAGGATTGCATCGAGTGGCACTAGGTGATCGTGTTGCAAGCCGGTGGTGCTTGTTACTCTTGGAGGTTGCCACCTCCTAGATGGCTTGGTGGCTTGCGACTCCGTTGAAGCATGCGTGGAGAATTTGTGAGGGGATTGTGCTCACCCCGTGGGGATCGTGAAGAGCAACTCTAGTAAAGCTCGTGGCTTGGAGGATCCCCATCTTGAGAGTGGATGTGCGGCACCCGCTGAGGGTTTGACTCTTGATAGTCAATTAGCTCGTGATCCATCAAGTGGGTGTATCGCCACAACGGGGACTAGCTTGGTGGCAACCAAGTGAACCTCGGTGAAAAACCGCCGTGTCAACCTTGTGTACTTCTTCTCGGTGGTTTGCTTTCGATTCACAAGCTTGTATTTACTTTCATATACTTATGCTTGTGTAGTTGCTCTTGTAACTAGTTAGCTTGTGTAGTTTGCTAGTTACGTTCTTGCTTGTGTAGCATAGAAGTAGCAATCGTTGCGTGGCTAATTTGGTTTGTGTAACCTTGTTAGTCATATTGCTTAGTTTGTGTAGCTAAGTAATTTGCGCTCTCTAGTTTGGCATTAGTTGTCTTGCTATTGAGCACTGCTAGTGAGCATAGGTGGTTTCATGCTTTTACTTACTAGAATTGTGTAGGAGCTCCCCGGCTTTGCTAAAGTACTAGTGCATAGGTTTGTGTGACCTTGCTCTAGAATTGTTTAGGAGAGCTCTTGCTAAGGAAAGCACCTTAGTTACATAATTAGGATCTTTGTAAGGTGCTTGTGAACTTAGATAGAGGGGTGAAGTCTTGGCTAGACCGATAGTTTTAATTCCGCATTTGTTTCGGTTTGCCGACGCGATTATTTTTTAGAAAGGACTATTCACCCCCCCTCTAGTCCGCCATCTCGACCCTTCACACACCTAGTGGTTCTCCTCGACAGAAAAGTGCCAGGTTAAGACCCGATGAAGGGCCTAATGAAGACCTGGGCAACTGGTGTAGTGTGCGGCCGCCCAGTCATCGCCACGAGGGAGAGCAGGCGTGGTGGACTGGAGAAGAAAAGGCAACGATGAACGGCAGCACAGGCAACAACAGGCGATGGTGGGTGGCGGATGGGGCGAGCGACTGCCTGCCTTCCCTTCCCAACGACGGCCTTCACCAGCGGCGCGCGATCGCCTCTCTTCCCTTCCCCGGAAGCGGGCTTCACCACCGGCGCTCGCGGCGTGGCGAGCGAATGATTCTCTTCCCTTCCCCGGTAGCGGGCTTCACTAGCGACATGGCGAGCGGTGGGAGTTGACGAGTTGTGCGGGGCGCGACGTGGGAGCGCTGAAGAGGCAGCGGGTCATGGTGGGGAGGGGCAGATTAGAGCTGGGTGGCAGTTCCGTGGGTGCGCGACAGAGGGAGCGGGGCTGGGCGATTAGCGTGGAGGGGGCGATTAGTTTAGCGCTGACGATGACCTCCGGGTCTTTTTAGTAGTATAAGTAGTATATATAGAGAGAGAGATAGAGAGAGAAAAATCCAGCCCATCTCCTTTTCACGTGCAGGCCGACATTTGTTAGTCCATCCCTGCTCAAGCGTCTATCATATCCTTTTTACCATAGACTTCGGCCTCAAGAACCCATGAGGCATGAGGATAGTCGTGCAAGACCACACCAACCGTGTTTTTGGTGTGGCCATCACTGTGTACCGGAGGAAACGAGATCTACGAGCTCCACTAGAGTAGCCAATTCGCGAACTCCCGCGAGAAAGGCTCAAGAACCCCTCACAATCACTTGGTGAGGCTCGAAACAATCTTTAATCACGAGCTCAACATCACCGCTGCTCCAAGTCGTCTAGAATGTCGAAAAACACCAAAGAGTAACAAGAAATCCGCAGCTAACTCAAAGATCAAGTGCCACTAAATACAAATCACTAAGCACTGCGCTTGAATCTCAGTCAATCTCACTAGAGTATACAACCAATGAAGGAGATGAGTGGAGGGAAAGTTTTCTAGCTCAAAGTATGTCTCAAGTATTCAATGAGTCAAGAGAGAGGTCCCATATATATATATATATATATATATATATATATATATATATATATATATATATATATATATATATATATATATATATATATATATATATATATATATATATATATATATATATATATATATAGGGAAAAAATCGGGGGGCACCGGACGCTCCGACGCACAGGCATCAGACACACTCAGCAGCGTCCGGTGCACCAGATCTCGCCATGTGTCTCGCATGTTCAAAGTTCAACGGTTGTTTCAACGAGCACCGGACGCGTCCGATGCCCAACACTCAGCGTTTGACGCCAAGCGTCCGATGCACTCCAGTAAACAACCAGAGACGATTTTCGCTCACCGGACGCGTCCGACGGTGTTTCAACGGACGCCACTGCGCCCGGTGCACACGAGGATTCAAAGAAGCTACTGACGTCATGTAGCCACCGGACGCATGAATAGACCACTTCAGCGTCCGGTACAGCAACACCGGAGCGTCCAGTGCTTGGTTCCAGCGAGGTTGCAGCACGGCGTATTCACCGGACACGCGGCCAGCGTCTGAAGCTCTGAGAACCAGTGTCCGGTGCTCCCGAAGCCAGCGTCCGGTGCACTAAAAACAGTGAAGAACACTTTCGAAAAATTCGCTGAATCCTGCCTCGCAAGCTCGGCAGGAAGGAGATAGGTCCCAAACCCATCTCTACCGCTTAAACTCCACCTCATTTGCAAATGTGCCAACACCAATAAGTGTTCACCACCTTGTGCACGTGTGTTAGCATTTTCACAATCATTTTCTCAAAGAAGTTAGCACCACACTAGATCCTAAATGCATATGCTCAAGGATATGGACCTAGTAGCACTTGATTCATGAGATGACCGTGATTGCCCCTCTTGATAGTCGACTATCAATTCTAAATCCGGTCAATCACTTCTCTACCCATCTAGAGACTGGCAAAAGAAAATCCTACCATTATACTTTTGCCTTGATCATCTTATTCCATGTCCATCACCGTTATCTCCAAGTTCATGTTCCTTCTCCTTCATCACTCGTGTTGTTATGCCTAACTCAAATCATTTGACACAATGATATTAGTAACTCGGTGTCATTAATTACTAAAACCAAACTTGGGCTTTCAAGCAGCCAGGAGCAAACACTGACCACAACGTCGGCACCGGTACTTCATGTGTCTAGGCTGCCGGCTGCCATGTTGCGGGGGCCAGCACCAGTTGCACGCTCGCAGGCACAACGGGCAAGAAATAAGATTGTTTATTCATTTTTGGCACCGGTGAACGCACGTGCCACGACTCATAAAAAATTTAACTCGGCACCGCTTGTCACAATATTCAGCACCGATGCTCCAACGCTCTCTCTCCTCTTTAAGCACCGGCAAAAGCCCACATTGTGGCCAGTCTTACATATCAGCGCGGGCGAGACTACAGCAAGTCTGCGACAGACAACATTGACTCGGGAGTGTTATTCATAGTCAAGTTATCAAGTGGAACTGTGGAAGGAAGGGAAATGGGCTGGAATGGCCCATGGACTTTTAGTTCGCCTCGTATCCAAACTGGTGGTTTATAATCGGAACATGCTACACTCAAGCTTTGGCTCCGCCAAAAATTTGTCCAACAAAAATAACGTTGGACTTTTAGCTATCTCTTGCACAAAAAAATGAATTGCCAGCATGCCTAGCCATCTACGGCACGCCACATGTCTGGTATATAAAGTAAACACCGGGTAACTTGAGGCAAGTCGTGTTGTGGCCAGCCATGGCGCGTTATGGTCATCAACCAAACACACCTATGTCTAGCTATCCTTGCCAATATTGTTCACCTTCATCAGCGTGCAACAAGTCATACTAGACTGATTCGCGCGCTCGGTTGCGCGCATGTAGGGGGGACGAGAAGATTGAACAGCACCAAACAGCTGTCGAAGCTCGGAGGAGCAACAAAAAAAAAAGAAAAAAGAAAGAAAAAAGAACAGGGGCTGTAGCCTGGAGGAGCAAAAAATATATATAAAGTGAATATTTTTTCAAAAAAAATAAAGCGAAAAAATGAAAAAGAAAAAAAGAAAAGAAAAAATGAACAGTAGCAGAAGGGCTGAGGAGGGAGGATTCCTGGGTGGTTAAAGGAAGTAGTTATGTTTAAGTAATCTCCATTCAAGTAAGGGTGTATTTGGTAGAGCTCCAACTTTAGCTAAAACTGCTCAGGCTCCACCTCAAGCTCCTCTGGTGGAGCAATTTTTTTTTTGGCTTCGACCAACTTTTATAGAAGAACCTTGGTAAAGCAACTTCTTCGGATAGGTAAAATGTATAAAATATCCATAATATCTTTCTTTTTTTCTTTTCTATTTTATTTCTTAATTGCTTTCTCCTTTAACAAATTGAGCTTATATTTTAAAATCCTTTTTTCCTCTCCTTTATCCTCTTCCTTTCTCACACCTACCTCATCTGCGGCTCATTCGCCACCGCCCCTGCCTCCTGCCCGCCTTGTCCCACTACCACCTGCTCGCATCGCTGTCTTGACCTTAACTCTGGATAGTTCTGGTAGAAGAACGTTTGGTAAAATAACTTCTCCTAGTAAGAAAAAAAACATAAAATATCTATAATACCCTTCTTCTGTTTCCTTTTCTCTTTTCTTCCTTTATCTATTTCTCCTCTAACAAATTGAACTTGTTTTTTTTTTAAAAAAAATCTCCTCCCATTTATCCTCCTGCTCTCTCTTTCCTATCTCCCTCACCCACCTTCACTTGCCTCCAGTGGCGGATCTACAGGGTATGGCAGGTATGCCCTGGCATACCCTGCAGTCCAGCGAGAATACATATACATATGTAGTATATTTGTAAGTAAATAAAAAGAAAAATAAATCTTGCAGGGAAAAGGTCGAACGGACACTGCAGCATGCGGCTACTTTGCTCTCAGGAGATGGCCTTTTCAGTTTCAAGGCCCACGGCCTCATGCGGCGACCTACTGCGCCCTGCAGTCACATGACGAAATTTACAGGGCTCCACGGGGTGAGCAGCCTGCGGCTGTGGCCGCAGTGCCACACGACACCACGATGGGGAAGTAGAGTTCATCGATCGAACGCCGCATGTCGATGGGCTAGGGACGTTGCTAACCTGCTGACTAGAGCCCGACTATCGGTCACCAAGGTAAGATCAATCTCTGCTCTTTTATCGTCTTCTTCCTGTAGACAGTGCATCTCTTTTATACCTATATATCTTAAACCACCAATATGGCATTTGAACCATTTAAATTGTAATTCGTGGATATTTTCAATTTAATCTTCAAATTTAAGATTTATCGGGTTATTTAGTGTAGATATACCGAATTACGTTGCAAAGTTTATAAATTTTATCAAATTGTCAAATGGCTTTACCGAATTATATGTGAACACTTTTGGGTGGCATACCCTGATCTAAAATTCTAGATCCGCCACTGCTTGCACAGCTCGTTTGCGGCCGCCACCCCTCATCCAGCTACCTCCTGCCCACCTTGCCCCACTGCCGCCCGCCCGCCCGCCCGCATGTGCGGCCATGGTTGCTGCTGCCCACGCCGGACCATGGAGGAGGGCATTTCGGGGCGGGCCCACAAGCACGGAGGTTGGAGACAGGTGAAGTTTCAGGTCCTCTTTATGCATGTGGCTGCCCAGTCACTGATTTAAGGAGCTCCACAGCCGAAGCTATTTCTCCACGAAAGCTGTTTCTCCACGAACAGTTTGGTTGGTGAGACGCAGAAGCTGCTTAGCTTCCGAAGCGGCTCGTGGAGCTGTAAGAAACGCAGTAGAACTTGGCTAGATGGGTAATACTGTACTAATTTAATCTTGCTCTAGGTTCCGCGAATATGAGAGAAAAGAATTGACCAATTGCCCTCGATGCATCGCATATCAAGAGCCTTGATCAGCAGTAACCACGCAAACCATTAATTCCCTGTCCCCATAGGCTGGCTCGGTGCAACTCCGTTGACGTGCATTGCACGTTGGTCGAGCTGAAGCTGACTTCGGAATCCTCAGCAGCACGTGGATGGCCACTCTAGGGAGTTTGCGTCTCCAGACAGCCGGGCAGTCTTGGCCAGACCAGATGCTGGTAAACAACCTACCTTCATTTGGTAACCGAATGTGTGTGTGTGTGTGAGAGAGAGAGATTCACTCGAGATCCCCGTCCTTTCCAAGTTGATCGGTGACAGTGAACCGCTTGCTGACCACGGCCACCTGGAGCGGCAACTCGCGCGCTGAGCCCAACGCAAACGCATGGCTTATCATGCATGCCTTTGAGTTCATTCCAGATCGCCAGGCCCAATCAAGCCACTCACTCCGACGAGCCGTGCCCGTGCACGTACCGCCGCCGCAGCCAACCCGCATCAGCAATAATGGTCAAACCCAGCGCCGTCTCCCGGCCTTGCTTCCTCCTCGTCACCGCCGCAGCGTTGTGGGCCTTGACGCTCTACCTGCGCCTGCTCGCCCTCATGAGCGTGCCCGTCGCGTTCACGGGGCGCGTCGCGCCGTTCGACACGAATGCCAGCGGCGATCCCTGCCGCGGCCGGTACGTCTACGTCCACGACCTCCCGCCGCGGTTCAACGCCGACATCGTCCGCGGTTGCGCGGCGGCCAACGACCGGTGGCAGGGCATGTGCGAGGACGTGCGCAACGCCGGGCTGGGGAGGCCGCTCTCCGGCGGCGCGCTCACGGGCGCGACCGGGTGGTACGCCACGCACCAGTTCGCGCTGGACGCCATCTTCCACGGGCGGATGCGGCAGTACGGGTGCCTCACCAACGACTCCTCCGCGGCGGCCGCCGTGTTCGTCCCGTTCTACGCCGGCTTCGAGTTCGCCCGGCACATCTGGGGCTACGACGCCGCGGCGAGGGACGCCGCCTCGCTGGACCTGGTGCGCTGGCTCGTGCGGAGGCCCGAGTGGCGCAGGGCGGGGGGCCGCGACCACTTCCTCGTGGCGGGGCGGACGGGGTGGGACTTCCGCCGCGACGACCGCAACTCCACCTGGGGCACCAGTCTTTTCCTGCTCCCGGCCGTCAAGAACATGACCTTCCTCGTCGTGGAGACGGCCACCATGGGCTGGGGCAACGACCTCGCCGTGCCTTACCCTACCTACTTCCACCCACGCACGGACTCCGACGTCCTGCGCTGGCAGCAGAGGATCCGGAGCTCCGACCGCTGGTGGTTCATGTCCTTCGTGGGCGCGGCGCGGCCGAGCGACCCGCGGTCGATCCGGTCGCAGGTCATGGCGCAGTGCGGCGCGTCGCCGGCGTGCCGGCAGCTGGGGTGCGCCTTCGGGAGCGCCCAGTGCCACTACCCGGGCGACATCATGGTGCTGTTCCAGAGCTCCACCTTCTGCCTCCAGCCGCCGGGGGACTCGGCGTCGCGGCGCTCGACGTTCGACGCCATGGTCGCGGGCTGCATCCCGGTGTTCTTCCAGCCGCGGTCGGCGTACCTCCAGTACAAGTGGCACCTGCCCAGGGACCACGCCACGTACTCGGTGTTCATACCGGCAGAGGACGTGCGCTCGGGGAACGTGAGCGTCGAGGCGGAGCTGAGGAAGATACCGCCGGCAGCAATAGAGAAGATGAGGGAGGAGGTCATCAAGCTCGTGCCGAGGCTGCTCTACGCTGACCCGAGATACAAGCTGGAGACGGTGAAGGATGCGTTCGACGTCGCCGTGGATGGCGTCTTACAGAGAATGGCGGAAACAGAGGACGGCAAAACAGGATCCTACTGGCGGTGATTGAACACCAGTGAAGGCAACCGATAGATACTATCTGTTGAATGATTCGATATTGGGCAAGAAATCGTTCAAATTTCATATAGTATCTTGCCCAAGTGCTGGAGTATTAGGATTCTCTTGAAGGTGGTAGTAGGGTCATGGATTGAGTAACAAGCTCCTGTCCTTAAGGCAACCTAATTAAACAGGATCTATTTAATTTAGTGCTGGTGGGCGGCATACAGGAAGACGAAGAGAATAGGAGATGCGGTTGTCAATGACCATGGTGCAATGCAAGACGAGTCCCCAAGTCCCAACTCCCAATGAGTTTAGATGAGAACTACGGGCGGTCGGCCGGAGGAAATGAATAGGAGCTACTGGGACAATGGCGTCAACACCATGCTGAAGGTGGCTATGGACATTTTAACTACCAAGCGGAGCAAGTTGATGGTCAGCTCTGAAGAACAGAAGGACAGCGATGAGGACGGGCAGCGCAAAGATTGAAGCGACCCTGCCTTGGCGCCTGAAGACGCTGCTTTTGTTTGTTTCTTTGTTTCGCAGAATCTGAATTGTAGTTCTTGCCTCTTTCCGGTTGTTCTCCTGTATTTCTGTGGCAGTTAGCAGTGGGTGAGAAGATCTCGGTCCTGCTGGCAGTCTTCCCTCTCGCGCTCGTGGCTAAGCGCATTTGTGTAGATGTTTAGGTTCCTCTCGTGCAGATGTCTCACGTCTCTTATCTTGATCTTTCTACATCTGTAAACTTTTAACTCTTGCCATTCTTTGAATGGGAGCGGGCCGGGGATATCCTCGTATAAAAAAAAAGGAACTCCCATGTACAAAGCTCTTGTAATCATGTAAGATGAGCCGATGTCAATAAAATCAGGTGGGGATCAATCCCCCCCTCGAAGTTTTCAAAAAAGCAAAAAAAAAAAAAGGGAACTACCGGGACAAAGGAGGAGAAGTGGGATAGCGACATGTCACGATTCACCAGTCACGGAGGAGGGACGGGACAGGGGCATCTCGCTCTCACTGATGGAAGGAAGAGAGGCACATGGAAGATGATTTCTAGAGGTGTATCTCTCTCTCTCTTCATAGAAAGTTAAATAAAAAGAAAGGGTCTTTAGAAATGGTTTCAGAGATGCATTACACATTTAGACCTTGTTTGGTACGGTTTCTTGAATGGCTTCAGTTGTGGCATCTTTGGCTTTTTGGATGAAGCCCTGACAATCATTGACTTAAGAAACACCTTCGCGTGAAAAGGTCACAAGCGGCCGAAAAGCCAATTTTCATACTACAAGGATGAAGCTATGTTTACGTGTCTTCTCAAACTTCCTACGTCAATCCCATTGCAAAGAAGTCATGTCCACCATGACCTCACTTATAGCCTATTTGTTTTTATAAAAACAGGAGCTGAAATTTTTTTTCTTAGAACAGACAGTAAGGAACTCAAGTTACAAGATCACGAAACAAAGGAAACAAAGAAAATCAAGAAAACTACACAAGAGTCTAACCATATATCTATGTTTGATATTGCCCTTAGGATAGCTAGAGCAAACTCTTTCTTGAGCTTTAACTTTTAGGCTTTTAGTTTAAAAGCTGGTATTTTGATTTTTGGCTTACCATTATTATCTTTTTGCTAATGACTTTTGTAATAAATTTTAGCTTCTGAGCACACCAAAGCTAGGAAAGCTCCTATTCACGTGCTTTTTAACTTGTAATATATTTCCTCAAAAGTCAGTTTTTTAGTTTTTCAAAAACCAGTACAATAGCTAGGTTGTTTGTTTCATCTTCTGGCTTCTAGCTGACAGAAGCTAGTAAAAACTAAAAAGCAACACTTAGAAATCAATTTCCAGGAGTAGTCGGTGTTACCGATCATCTCTAAAAATGTCTCTATTTTTAAGGCATTTCTAAGGGTTGTTCGTAACCGCTCCTTGTAAATACTAATTTTAGATATGGTTAGTATTATAAAACCATCCTTGTAAATAGAGGCATTTCTAAGGGTCGTTGGTAACACTAATTCGCGTTAGAAATCGATTTTCAACTGCGATTAGTAATGTGAATCTCGACTGTTTGAACAGACAAATTAATTCAGCTAGGGCATGTTTGGTACGCTGTATGTCAGCAGTTATGCATGCCCTCATGCAGATTTCAGCTGTTTGGATGCTTGGCCGACGAATGCAACCAGGCTCAGCGCATGCAACGAGCGTCTCCCAGCCAGGCTCCGCGGAAACGCGGATGGCTTTTGTTTCCAGCGAGCCAGGCCGACGCGGTGCGACTTGTGCGTTCAAGAGCATAGCAGGAAGGTATTTGGGATGAGAAAAACAGGCAACCAATCAAGATCTCGCTGCAGCCAGGCTAGAGAAGGATAGGAACCAAACACCATCAGCCCGTATGTACGAAACCTGGTTGGCTAGAGCCTGGCTCTCACATATGAGCTAGGTTACCGTGAAACATGAACCAAACATGCCCCTAATAATCTAACGCTCCTGGAGACTCCTCAGACTTGCCTTTCTTTGTTGAAGGGTGAAAGCTGGCACTTTCACTTCTTTGGCCCATGAGCCATGAGTTTCATTCTCATATTGCTTTTATTTTGTATCATGGGCCATGGGCCAAATAGGCCACTACAGATTTGGTCTTCTCATTTTTGTTATGCTTGTAGAAGACACATAATGATCAAAGATTTGACAACTTTCATTGTTCAATGAGAAGAGTTCTTCACGAGTCTTATGCCATTGATAAATCCTATAGCTACGACATTGAGACTTCGTTTGGATGGACTTTTATCCATCTTAATCCATATGAGTTGTAGTAGATTAGAGTGAAACTTGGTTTCATTTTCGTCCCAATCCACACCAACACATGTCAGTTAAGATGGATATGTATCCAAACAAACCCCGAAGATAATGCACCATCCCTTATTAGTCATTTGCATTTATGCCTCAAATCCTAGACCTACTTCTCCATTGACAAATGCTAGGGACATAATAATTTTAGAAACCTCAAACATACACGTTCCATGAGTTTTGAGGTATCGTTCACGCGCAAGTTGATTAAGTTCCATTGATAGTTTTGAACTGTCGTTTTCAAAGATGACACATCAGATAAATATAATGAAACATGGATAAAATCAGCACTCTCAATGCATAATTTTATTCAATTGTTTCACAAGTATTTAATTTCTAGACTTATTGAAAACCGAATCAAGAGAGTTTCATTAAACTCAAATTTTCTCTCTTCTCAATAGATCAATTGCCATGTCATCAGAAATACTTATATGACAGGCCATTGAATACGGATAAAACTCCCCTGACACTCAAGTGGAACTAAATTAAACAAAACTCATGCCCGATTGCCGTGGAAGCATCTCATAGGAATCGGAGAAAAGAAAATGCACAGGCGGTACTGACAATAGATGACAAAATGCATGGATAAGCCAATGAGCTGAGCTGATGATGAACCTAAAGCAGCCATACTGGTCAACACTAACCGCGCACGCCATTAACTCTCCATCTCCGATCCACATACTGCCGGGATGCATCTCGTTGACATGGCAGCTGGTGAGCTGACTTCGGATTACTCTACTTCACTCGCACGTGAATGGCAAGCACTCCGGCTGGCAGGCAACCAGGCAGGCCTGCTGTCACGCAGCTTAATTAACCTTGATTTAGTTAGTCCAATCGGGGATTACTGTAGACTGTTTCACTAGAGATCCCCGCAGTTTCCGTGTCAGTGACAGCCACTGGCAGCGATTTGATTCGCCCGACGCAGGCGCTCGGCTTTTCATGCCCTCGCCCCGCGCGCGCTTCAAACACCGGCACCTCGGATCCCACGCGACGCCACGCCAGCCAGCCTCCGCAGCTCCACTCTGACCTCAACCGGCTCCCCCGCCGTGCCACCTAGCTCGCTCGCTCGTCCTTGTCCCGGGGCGCACGTCTGCCGTGCGGCATGAAGCGGCACAACGCGGGCGAGTTGCCGCTGTCGTCGCCGGCGGGCGACGACAGGCGGCTGCTGGCGAACGAGGAGGCGGAGGACAAGATGGACAAGTACGACAAGGGGCGGGTCCGGTGTTCCCGTCTCTGCTTCCTCTTCGCGCTCGCCGCCACCGTATCCATCCTCGCGCGCCACTGCTACGACGCCGGCCTAGGCCGTGGCGATAGTGCCGGCGTGGTGCGCATCGAGGCCGTGCAACACGGTCTGCCGCCGTCGGTGCATCGGGAGCGGAAGATCGTCCCGATCGCTCGCGGCGGCGAGCCGTCGGAGTCCCGACATTCCACCTCGTCTCCGGTGGACGCCAGCGATGACGCGTCGTCGAAGCCTTCGGCGTCACGGTCTGACGAGTCGGCCAATGGAGGCAAAACATCGTCGAAGAAGCAGGGCTCGCCCTCGGGGGCTCATGCTCATACCAAGCAGCGCGGCGGCCACCCCTTCGCCCGCGCGCTGGCGGCGGCCGACGACAAGAAGGACCTCTGCGGCGGTCAGTACATCTACGTGCACGAGCTGCCGGCCCGCTTCAACAAGGACATGGTCCAGAACTGCGACAAGCTGTCGCCGTGGACGGACATGTGCAGGTACACCACCAACGGCGGCTTTGGCCCGCTGCTCCGCGGCGGCAAGGGCGCGTTCCAGGGCAACGGCGCCGGCTGGTACGACACCGACGAGCACGCGCTGGACATCGTCTTCCACGAGCGGATCAAGCGGTACGAGTGCCTCACCGACGACCCTTCCCTCGCGGCCGCCGTCTTCGTCCCGTTCTACGCCGGCCTCGACGTCGCGCGGCACCTCTGGGGTAACAACGTCTCCGCGAGGGACGAGCTGGCGCTGGACCTGGTGAACCTGCTCGCCAAGAGCCCCGAGTGGCGCGCCATGGGCGGCCGCGACCACTTCTTCGTGGCCGGCCGCACCACGTGGGACTTCCGGCGGAAGGACGATGCCCATGCCGAGTGGGGGAGCAGGCTGCTGAGTCTCCCCGCCGCCAAGAACATGACCGCGCTCGTGGTGGAGGCTAGCCCGTGGCACCTCAACGACGTCGCCATTCCCTACCCGACGTCGTTCCACCCGGCGAGCGACGAGGACCTCTTCTTCTGGCAGGACCGGGTGCGCGCGCTGAATCGCTCGTACCTCTTCTCCTTCGCCGGCGTGCCGCGCCCCGGCGACGCCAAGTCCATCGAGGGCCACCTCGTCGACCAGTGCAAGGCGTCGGACTCCTGCTCGCTCTTGGAGTGCAGCACCACGGGTCCGGATAACAAGTGCGAGTCCCCGGCCAGCGTCATGAAGCTCTTCCAGAGCTCGACGTTCTGCCTCCTGCCGCGAGGAGCCACCGACACGCGCCGCCCCGCCTTCGACGCCATGCTAGCCGGGTGCATCCCGGTGTTCTTCCACCCGGCCTCGGCGTACGTGCAGTACACCTGGCACCTGCCCAAGACACACACCGACTACTCGGTGTACATCCCCGAGGACGACGTGCGCAAGAAGAACGAGCGCGTGGAGGAGAGGCTCCGGAAAATACCGCCGGAAACGGTCCGGGCAATGAGGGACGCCGTCGTCGGCCTCATCCCTTCAGTGACCTACGGCGACGCGACGTCGAGGCTTGAGACGACGGTGAAGGATGCGTTTGACATCGCGGTGGCCGCTGTCATCAACAAGGTGACGAAGCTGAGGAGAGGCATCGTGGAGGGTCGAGCGGAGGAGGAGAAGCTGGAGAGGTATAGCTGGAAGTACCCGTTGTTGGCAGAAGGGCAGAAGGCAGAGGACCATCATGAATGGGATCCCCTCTTCAATTAGCTCGTCATTGATGCACCCATTATGCGTGGCATTGTTTGATGAAGAATTTAGGGGTCGTTTGGAACGCGAGAATTTCCTTTTCCCGATTTCTGCTGGAATTGAGTTGTTTCTTCACGAAAAATTCCTGTCTTCCAAGCATTCTCTTATATTTTACTCGGTTGTAGAGCTCTATATTATCATTATATATGTAGTGAGACTGAGAACAAGCTCACGGCTTCCAAACTAGATGTACCTCGTTTTGTTTTAACAGGAGCGGTTTCCCATGATATCTATAAAAAAGAGTAGCGATATACCTGTCCAAACGGCTACACATAATAAGAGGTAGGAGGCCTGCCTTACTAAGGACTGATCTAAGCACGGCACGGCCCTCTTGCTGTCGTGCTGGGCCTGTAAACTAGTGTGGTGATTAGGCCTGATATTAGGCCTATCGTGCTGCCCGATGCCTGAAGAAATACAAGAAGAAGAGTTACTAGGCTGGGTCAATGGAAATGAGAATGCCCTACAGCCTCCACAGCAAGTTAATGAGAATATTCAGTTAGGCTTTTTTTCAAGTACAGGATTCCTGGCCTCAGAGGGATAGTTTTGGACCCTACCCTGAAATGCTGAGTAAAAAATCTTTTTATCAGATTTTGAGTCTGGACAGTCATCCAAGCAGCATTTACCTGTGGACCCATTTGCCTTTGAAAATTTCACTTGGGCCAATGCATCTACTGGTGATAGTATGGGGAAAGCAAGCAAGAGCACTCCTAGCCCTACTACTTTTAGGATGTGGGCCAAATTCTTCTCGAACAGAGATCCTAGGCTGCCTTCTGTCACCATACCAGCTGAATGGATGGATTTCTTTACTATGATGCTCCTTAAAGATTCATCTAATGAATGGGCCACCCAATTTCTCAAGTCTCAAACCTAGACTCTATTAAAACTGTGAATCGTCTAGGGTAGTAGATCAGTGGGTGATGTACTTCTCTATTTGGGATAAACACATGTAGAGATCTAGAAAAACAGAGAGGGAGGAGAGGAGTTGTAGTGGTGCATGCCTTCGGGCTTGATGGAGCTGGAGTAGCAGTGACGTCCCCGGCAGCAGTGGTCGTCAGGGTCGATGTAGGCACGCCGGTGGACTTCCCGTCGCTAACAGGCATCCTCTCGATCGGACTAGGGAGTTAGGTGGGGAGTGGCGGCAGTGAACCTTGTATCGTGAGCCGTGGCCCCCACCTTCTATATATAGCCTGCGCGACGGGGGCCCACCAGCCTTGTGTGGCTGAGCACCCCCGATCAGGGCGTGGTCAAAGGGTCCGAACTGGCCGTTGGGCCAATTCGGTTGAGATCTATTCTAACATTCTTTCCCTTGATCTCAACTTATCATTTAACTCCAAACTTTGACTTTAATTGATTTCACTTTTATTTGTTCCATCACAAATCAGTGTATAGAGCATGCCTCATCGTCACGGTCAGTCGCCGATAGATTTAACAGCTACAATACACATCTCTGATCTGAAACAGATTCTTTAACTTTCGGGCCCTTTATTGTCCGGAAATCATAGGCTATACCATAGACCCATGTCGACTGTGTGTTCTCTGAACACACTAGGTGGTAAGCCTTTGGTAAGCGGATCCGCAAGCACTTGCTTGTCACCTTTATGTTCAATACCTTTAGTATGATTCCGGACTTTCTCCTTAACAACGTATAACTTTAATGTCAATGTGTTTGGCAGCACACTTGACTCGTTATAGGAGCAAACTACTTAAATGTTCATTGCTGTTAACAACCATTATCCATTCCGGGTAAAGTTCTTCAACTATTTTGCCTGTCCCGCAGCCTTATATCATGCTATACTATAACCTTGCATCACTGATGATACTAGAACTGTTTCTTTTGGAGCTTTTCCACAATAAAACTCCAACTGCGAGTGTTAGCTACTATGTGGGTTTCACTAAACATCTCGCCAAAATTTAACATTTGTACCCACAACTACTTGAGAGTACTTGTTCTTTCTTTCTTAGCATGAGGCCGACATTCTTAACTCCATTCCAGTGATCTATATCTGGACTGGACTTTTGCCAAAATAACCCGGATATATGAACTATGTCAGGGCAATATCTTATATGTGTACTCATTAAGCTTTCAACAGCTAGAGCATATAGGATGTCCATCTATAACAATCTCACATTGCTTCTTGGAACATAAAGTTCTCAAAATATTACCCTTGACCATAGGAATAGGCGTATGTTTGCCTGCATAGGTACTTTATTTCTTTAGAAACTTTTCTTAGCATGTCTATGCGATATTTCTAATACCCTTTTTCTTCTATCTCGGTGAGTTTCAATTCTTATAACGAGAGATATTTCACCGAGAACTTTCTTATTGAATCTTGAGGACAAGAGCTTCTTCTTCTCATGCAGTAGATTGACATCACTACTAACAAGTAAAATGTCATCCACATATACATGATTAGAAAATAAATTTCCCATTCCATAACTTTGTACAAATGCAATTGTCCTCTCATTTTCTTTAACCCAAAATTTTTAATTGACTCTTCAACTTTAAATGTCATTGTCTAGAGATTTACTCTAGTCCATAAGAGATTCCTACAGGTGGCATCCCTTATGTTCTTTTCTTTCCATGACAAAACCTCTAGGTTATGCCACGTAATCATTTTCATACAAATTCCGTTTGGGAAATACCGTCTTTACTTTCATCTGATGTAACTCAGATCATAATGTGCCACTAGCACTCATTGTAATCTATTCATTCGGTTTACGCAAAACTTTTGATTCAAGTCGCGCTCTACATCTTTACATATTCCCTTTGGAGTCACATTTAGTCTTGTAGACCCATTATAGCCTACTGTTTTAGCTCCTTAGGAATTTATTCTGAATCCTAAAATATTATTGGTATCATCAATTTCATTTTATCTTTCTTTGCTTCTTGCCACTTGGACGAGTGAACGTCTCTCATGGCTTCTTCAAATGAGGTGGGATTACCCTCCATTTGAATTTCACTAATATAGACTTTATAATCATCAGAAATATCTGATTTTCTTATTCTTTGAGACTTTCTAGAGCCTTAGCTACTAGCATTTCTTGATCTTTATTGCCAAAAGATAATTGATTCTACAAGGTCCTGTGTAACAAGATCCTTGTTTATATTATTCATCCTCCTTGTGGAGTTAGGTCTCTTTGTACCATGCTCCCCAGATTGTCCCATCTTTAAACTTTCTTATTTTGGGTTTAATCTGCTGAAACTCATATGGCACGTTTAGCACCGTCTTAATAACTCTGAATGCGTCCAGTATGAATACTGACCGACTATGCTATCTTTATATTAGAACTGTAAAAGCTATTTCTTTACTTTAGGGGTATCGATATTATGACCGTCTTACTCCCCCGACGATCACATTCATCTTTTATAGATCACTTTAGTATGCATCGCATTGTCTGAATTATGGGAAAGTATCTTTCTTAATTGTCTTTCTTAATTGATCTCACCTTTCTCCCCCTCGAAATGTGGTATGAACTTTTCTACCACAATTTTGAAAACTATTTAGAACTCTTGTGAATGAGGAAACTTTGATTACTTACTTCACCCACATGATTACATCATGCAAATGAAATTATTTCTTAATTCGTATGGGAGTACTTTTTCCTCATTTCACTTTCAAAAAAAAACTCAACAGAGTCTTTTATCATTAATATTTTCGCAAGTCACACTTGCATATCATTCTTATCTCGAGGTTCGTCTATAACTTTATGTTCTCCTTAAACTCATTGAGTGCTTAATTACTATGACACAATAGAAGAGCACTGTCAAGCACATGAGTCATCACAACTTTCTCCTGCCATGCAGGATAAGTACTATGTCAAACTTCTCCCGCCATGCAGGATTAATTAATACAAGTACTATGCCATATTCACCCCGTCATACGGGTATTTTCTCAAACTTTTCCCGTCATACGGGTACTATCACAAACTTTTTCCCGCCATGCGAGATAATTTTCTTGAAGGGATATAAATATCAATATTGGCTCATATTCAATCAAATTTAGAAATAAATCAAATACTCTTTAATACACATGCTTAATCTGACGTTGGTCAAATTAAACATGCATGTCACTTATTACATTTCATATCATGATGATTAAAACTAAAAACTAATTATTATTATTATTATTATAAAGAGTACATAAAAGACATCTTTTAAAATAAATTCTTAATGTTCTCTTTCTTGGATCAATATACTAGAATTCTTTTCTTTTGAAGCCATTCTTTAAAGAGAACACGGTCTCTTACACAATTGTCTTCTTTCTGCAAAATTGCACTTTTCATCTTCTGAGTCACAAGTACCCAGCTCATTTCCTTTTCACCCTTCAAGAATAAAGGCATGAAGTTATTTGTCTGAAAACATTAATCAATAATCAACAATAATATTCATTAAACTTTTAAAACTTTTATATTCTATTCTATATCACCGTTGGGCAGAAATAGAATAAAACAACATTCTTCTACATTAATTCTATATCACCGTTGGGTAGAAATAGAATAAATACATAAAACTCATAGATAAAACTTATAAAATTTTCTATCAATAATTTTTGCTAAAATTAGCAACATCATGAATACAATATTCTTGTACATTAATTCCACATCACCGTTAGGCATAAATGGAATTAACATATGGAACAACTCAATTATCATTAACCATATAACCACTCTTCAAAATTAAATTCTCCCGTTGGTTCGAATTTAATCAGAAGACAATCATCATCATTGCAGCGGAAACATATTACACTCTGCTCGCTCTGGAGCAATTCGGTTTCTTTATCTGTTCTCTGAAAAAAAATGACCACTATGGTGCAAACTTTAATAGAGATTTAAACTTCAAACTTTAACTAATAAAATTATAATATTGTTATCATCAACGTTGGTCAGAAAATAACAATACCATAATTAACTTTAAAGACATATCTTTCTACTCCTCTAATTAAATAGAGAATAAACATAATCTTAATTTTCTAAATTTTCTTTATATCTCTTAAAATTAAATTCTCCCGTTGGTTCGAATTTAATTAGGAGATAACCATTATTTATCTTTGCAGCGAAACATGAATAATTCATAACAATAATGTTAAGAATCATTTTCTGTACTCCTCTACTCTCTGAAAATTTTAACACGTTGGTGGAAAAATTTAACAGAGATAATACTTTGAACTTAACATAAATTAACAAAAGATGCTTCTGAAAACAATAGAACAAAAAACGAAATTGACTGTTCATTCGCTATTGTATACTTTGGCTCTTAACAGGCTGGCGCAGCGGGCCAGCTAGCGCAGCCCGGCATCCTAGCCTGCGCCCGCGGAGCAGCCCAACAATGCAGCAAAACGGCTAAATTGGCCCACAGAACACAAAGCCCAGCAGCGCGCCGCCTTTTCTTTTCCTGCGGCCCAGCTAACTGCCCGCGCCGCCTGCGCGCGATGCGAAAAGGCCCGGCCCAGCGGGTGATGTACTTCTCTATTTGGGATAAACACATGTAGAGATCTAGAAAAACAGAGAGGGAGGAGAGGAGTTGTAGTGGTGCATGCCTTCGGGCTTGATGGAGCTGGAGTAGCAGTGATGTCCCCGGCAGCAGTGGTCGTCAGGGTCGATGTAGGCACGCCGGTGGACTTCCCGTCGCTAACAGGCATCCTCTCGATCGGACTAGGGAGTTAGGTGGGGAGTGGCGGCAGTGAACCTTGTATCGTGAGTCGTGGCCCCCACCTTCTATATATAGCCTGCGCGACGGGGGCCCACCAGCCTTGTGTGGCTGAGCACCCCCGATCAGGGCGTGGTCAAAGGGTCCGAACTGGCCGTTGGGCCAATTCGGTTGAGATCTATTCTAACAGACTCATCTCTCCAATTTTTCTTCTGATAATTGCTATACCTTCTCTCTTCCTATTTCCAAGCCTTCAGTCATTTTTGAATTGTGGATCTGACCATGCAGAAGAGCAAGTTGGTCCTTTTGATCCTTTTCAGACAATAGAGGGGCTCTCCTCTCCCTAGGAGAAGCTCAAACAGTCTAGTGGACTCCCAAGTAGAATAAGTTGGCCTTTATGATCCCTCTCAGAACCTAGAGGGACACCCCCCCTAGAGAAACAGGATCATGCTTCTCTGGATCCTCAAATCCTAGCTACTCCTACAATCAAGAAGGGTATCAAGAGAGGTAAAGCTGTCATTATCTCTGAGTCTCAAGTCAGACGTAGTACTAGAGAATACATTCCTAGAATAAAGGCATCAAACCAACTCTTTGTAAAGATAAGAGTTGTCTTGGATGTGATACTAAGCCACCATTGATCTCTGCTGCTGTAGTTCGAGACCTAGGAGCAAGCTTCTGCAAGGTGGACCCAAAGTGTTTGATTGATGAGAAGCTCCTTTCAAAGCCTGCTGCCAAAAGAGCTGTTGCAAGGCCCAAGTCCAAAAAAGCCAAGAATAATGATGGCAAACCTGCCAAAGAAAATGAAGAGAAACCTATTGAAGAGGAGGCCAAGAACAGTAATACAAGACCTGCTGAAGGGGAGCCTGGGCCATCCAAGAAGCCTGGCCCGAAGGCTATAATAGGGCTAATGTACCATGGGTACAACTTGTATGGAATAGATACTATTCTGATGGAAAGCTTCCACGCCTCACTTCTAATTTCAAAGGATCTTTCTGGTGGAGAGATTTACTGAAATTGTTGGACTCTTATGAAGGTATGGCAATGGCTACTATTCAAAATGGCGCCTCTTGCTTCTTTTGGTTAGATCTTTGGGATGGGCAGCTTTTACAACATACTTTTTCAGAGTTATTCTCCTTCTGCAGAGATACAACTATTTCAGTTCAAACAATTAAATCAGCAACAACAACCATTACTTTGTTTCACCTGTCTTTGTCTATTGAAGCTTATGAGCAATTTCAGCAACTTGACATCATTATTCAGAATATACAGCTTACTTTAGAATCAGATCAGTGGAGATATATATAGGGTTCAAATATTTTCTCTTCAAGGAAAGCTTACAAAGTTCTCATTGGGAGTTCCCAGGTGCATCAAATATATAAATGGCTTTGGAAATCTGCATGCCAGAACCAGAGAAAATTTTCTTTTGGCTTCTACTCAAAGACAGGTTGAGTACTAGAGAATTACTCAGGCGTAAAACCATGTTTCTTCAGGACTATAATTATGTGCTCTATACACATGGTGTAGAGGAGTCTCTCTTCCATCTCATGTTTGATTGCCCCTTGGCAATAGCTTGCTGGAATACTCTGAATCTGTTGATACCAGTCTCTTCTTCACCTTCACAGATTTTTGAAGCTTTCAAGACTCAGCTTCATCTACCATTCTTCATGGAAATTCTGGTAACAATGTGTTGGTCCATTTGGTCTGTCAGAAATGATATCATTTTTAAAGGAATTCTAGCCTCCATACAACGTTGCAAGTTGATCTTCAGGACAGAATTTGCCTTAGTTATACTAAGGGCAAAATCAGCATACCATCCCTCAATTGATTCATGGCTAGAAGCATTTATGTAATCCTTTTAATTTTCTTTGTAACCTTCTTTGTTTCTTGACTCCTGTAATTGAGAACTGCAGTACTTATTAAAATCAATAAAAGCACAGTAGGGGGCTTTTACCCCTCCTGTTTCCCCTAAAAAAAGAAGTAGCCCCCCACTGGCCTTGAAGAAAACCCTAGATATAAATAAAAACCAGCCTATTCTCATTGGGCTGCTTTGCATTCGCCCGCCCCGCCGCTCCCCATTCACCACTACAGCGATCCTCTCACTCGATTTGTTCAACATTGTTTTTTTATTTTTAATCTTTTTTAACAAATATTTTAATAATAACAGCACCAACGACTTGGGTGCGATAGTGCTATCGCGTTAGGCGGGTTGGCGCGACAGGGCCAAAAGGGCATGGCCCCAACCCCTTTCTTCGTTCTCTATTCTCTCTCCCTCTTTCCTATGAGCTCATGAATGGGTTTTGGAGGGCTCTTCTCTTCCTCTCATTCTCTCTGTCTATGTGATCAAGTTTGGATTTTGATTTCGGTTTTGGTTTGCAATGGTCTCGAGCAGGAGGTATGACTCCCTCACCCTTTGATGTTTATCTGTTGATTTGATGTTTGTACACTGCTATGGTTTACACTGTTGTGTCCAAGACTGGCTTTTGTTTGGTTAACTGAAAGTTTGTTTGGCTAATGATGTGTAATATATTCTGATTGCATGTGTACTTGTCATACTATTCTAGTGTTTGGACTGGTGTCTGGTTTGCACTGTTCTAGGGTTTGACTTGCTGTTGGGTTAGAATGTTGCAGTGTTTGCACAGGTGTCTGCGTTGGACTATTGTAACTAAGGTTAGCTTTAATTGAAGTTAATTTGTAGTGATTAGATACATGGTTTCCTGTGTATCTATAGAGATGATTTGTAGGGATTAAGTATGTTTTTAGTGTTTGGCTTGATGGGTTTGCATGACTATATAGATGATTTGTAGGAGGATACATACCTTGGACGCTGTTGTAGGGTACATGGAAATGGGTGAACTATTTTGTAATAGTATTCCTTTGATAGTTTTGATGGCAGGTTCAATGGCGCTTCGACATAATAAGCAGTTCTTACATTATCTGAAAGATCATGGAGCCTTTGGTCGTTTCCTACCAGCACTACCTACACTCTTATGTGACTATGGCATACCGGCCTTTGTGAAATAGTCCAAGCATCCGGAGTCAGCTGGTTGTGCATTCTACACATGTCAACTTAAGCGTGCCCCCAAACTTGATGCCTCTCTAGAGGAATGCAACTTCTTTAGGTGGATCGATGGCCATGAAATATTCGATCCGTTGATTAGGCTGTTTCCTTACGACCCCTCAAAGAGCTATTCATATTCTGAGTTTGTTCGTTGGGTTCCGCCGTCACCAAACCCTCCGGAAATGATAGAGGAAGGAAAGATTGACACTAGTTTGTATCGTCTAGCCAATCTTCCTCGTTGCCACTGTGGAGTGTTAGCGGTACTAACTACTCCCAGCCAACTATGTCATCCATATCATGTGTTCCATCTCCGTTCCCATCATTCTCAACAAACGTTTCTACATTGAAGTCATCATTCAAGGCACCGAGCTGAAAGGACATATCAACTTCCCTAACACTAACCGATTGCAATGCTTCATCTTGGGTAAGGTTCTCTACGTGCTCGACTTCCACATTATCATCCACAGGCACCACAAATGGGATACACCCCTTTTCCACAACTTCCAAGCACCTAACACCGCTACTCTTCACAACTTTATTATAGTCCTTCCATTCATCCTCAGATGACAAAGTCATTAACACATAGTGTGCTCTTTTCTTTACACAGTCAAATCAACCTCTCAAACTTATTGCCCACATAAATTTCTCCCAGCATCGGCTCAGCAAAGCATCAAAACTAGGAGGTTGACTAAAGAACTAAACTTGTTCGTGCATGGTTTCAAACTCCCCTTTTCATTTAAAGTTGCCACCATGGAACAATCGCACTAAACGACCCATCTACAAAATATGAAGCAAGCCATCAACACCAACAACAACTACATATTTCCAAACCAAATATGTGCATTCACTCCTACAGTACACACATCACAACCTTCACAGTGATCACAACAAAGGCAACAAACAAACCTATCCAAATTCTTCATTTTCAACTACCTAGGTCCATGCAACACTAAGTTTACGTCGAATCCATAGGCTGGCTATATCGTAAACCTAATGTACGCATCAAATACCAACAGCGAACGCAAAAAAAATCACAATATCCCAAATCTCCTAACCCTAGGCATGAAAGAATGAGCAACCAAATCAATAAATCAAGGGGGGAAAAGTTGAACCTGCCCTTGTAGGAGGGTCCTCAGAGCAGGGCGCTCCACTCACCGGCGACGGGGGAAGCGGTGCCGCCGTGGGCTGGCGGGGAGGCAGCGGCAGCATTAGACTCTCCCAAGCGCCGTTCCTGGACCTGTAGACATAGTCATCCATGAATTTCAGGATATTGATATCCTTGTTGTTTGTTTGGTTGGGTGGATAAAGCGAGCCATTTTTCTGTTTGGTTGGATGGGATGAGAATACTTGATTAATTATATCTATTATTTTAAAATGATAACAATTAATTATACACTAATAAGTATGCACCAACACTAATCTTGTCATTATAATCACTAACTAAAAATAAAATATGTTAATTAGCACTATACTAATCTAATTGTCACACAAAACATGCGCTAATCAACATGGATAAGCTCATCCATTAGATTTTTTAGGGCCACGATATCCAGCATCTACCCAGAATATTCCCTACAGTGGATATATACATGTCCAGCTTATCCATCCAACCAAACACCATATATTCATGAACATCCATGTCCCATACATGAATATCCATGGAACCAAATACATCCTATGTTGTCCTCTTAAAATCTAGATTGCTTTTATTTTGAGACAGATGACATATGATGCATGATAAATACCAGTAGATTAATTGCGGTATATATTTTTATAATAAATTTATTTGTAGATATAAATGTTAACACTATTTTGTATTTAGTTAGTCAATTTTTTAAGTATAACCCCAGAGAAACAAGATGTGCAGTTGTTTTGGTACAGAGTGGGTGTCATTATGATTCTCATTATATAAAGTTGTTTATATTAAAAAAATAGTGTTTCTCTTTTATATAAATAAAAATTCATAGAAATTCTCTTTTGACTTTGTCGAAGAGCCCAGGTGGCCGCTGACTCTCAAGGCTGTGAACTCAGAATATTTGTGTTAGAGTGCGCAGCGGAATCCGGCCCAGCTCGCTATACCCATGAGCCAGCGCCCCTTGGGTCTAGGTCCATCGGAGCCCACAACATACCCAGGCATTGGGCCTAACTCAACCCAAAAGACTAGCCTGATAGGTGAGAGTTGTCCCCGATTTATATGTTGTGCTCCTCCACCATCAATTACCAATGTGGGACTAAATCTAACAATCTCCCATGTCACATATTGGGCCCAACTCTTCACATCACACAACCTCGTGCGATCTCCGGAAGATGTTCTCCAGGCCCCTGAGTCCAACGCTCCATATCACACACAACCCGTGTGACCTCCGAGACGTTAACAGGATCCCCTGTCACCATGTGACCCTGAGATTTTCCAGGTTTTTTCGATCATGGGCTCCGATACCACTTGTTAGAGTGCATGGTTAGTTCCAGACCTAAACGGATCTACTAACCGGTGAATTCGGAAGCATAACCACCGTAGAAGAAAATACGCAAACGACAACGACACCGAGGCATGATGTTTTTAACGAGGTTCAGCGATGTGCCTAATCCTCGGAGCATGACTACGGGTGCTCCTTCCATTGAAACAGTAGCTACACTGGCATCCGGGAGATCCCGCGGCCTCACCGCCGCACAAACCAGCTGCTAAGTCGTCTCGTGGTTATAACAGAGGTGACCTCATATTTATGGCCCCTAGGATACAGAGTTCGACTCCACACAATACACATATTCCACATATATCTAACAATTTGCATGATCCCCACGATGAAGCTAGTGAATCACAGTAAGATTTTCACAGGAGCAGATCCAAATTGATTAACACAAGTTGGACGAAGGGCAAGCAGGAATGATGATCAGCCATCACAGAGACACAGACACAGCACTAGTCTATACCTAATATTTAAAAGAAAAAATTTCTATGATTTTTTTTTGTTTCCACCCTTTTCTATCTGCCGTTTCTTCCTATTTTTTTTTGTCTGCCCTGCCCCATCGGTACACGTTTTTATCACGGTTTCGGGTACCGTGCGGCGCTCGGGCTCCGCTCTTCGTCCGTCTCCCAACCAAACACCATGGGCTTGTTTAGTTCGCAATTTCAATCCCCAAGTTTTACTATGCAAAAAAAATTCTCATCACATCAAAATGTCGGCACATGGAGTATTAAATGTAGATGAAATTAAAAACTAATTATACAATTTTGTTGTACTTTGCGAGACGAACATTTTAAGACTAATTAGTAAAAGTTTAGATAATTTTTACTAAATACAAACGAATTGCTACAGTGTACTATACCAATTCGATAGCCCCAATTCACGATCTAAACAAGGGCCATATGAAAGCACATCTATCTCGGGCGTACCTTCTACTCCCGGTGCTCCCTTCAAAAATATACTCCCTCTGTCCCCAATTAAGTGTCGTTTTCGGTTTTTGTGCCCGCAAGTTTGACTCGATTTGTAGAAAATACGTGTAATATTTATGTCTCTAAATAAATTTATTAAAAAACTAGATTCAAAGATCTTTTCAATGATACTAATTATATATCATAAATATTAATATTTTTAATATATATTTAATTAAAGGTGTTTCTCCGGAAGCGTAAAGCGCCAGATGTTTAGGGACGGAGAGCAAGTCTGTTCGATGCCCCGGGTCACCGCCGCATCGACTGTTCATCGCCCTGGGTTGCCGCCGCATCGATGTTCGTCTGTTCATCATCGGTGTCCCGTGTGCGGTACTACGCGCGGACGGGGGGCGCGCCGACGAGCCGCAGCTCAGCGGGCGTGCGCTCCTCGCTGGCGTAGAAGGGATGGATGACGATGAGACCGGCAAGGCTGACGTTGGCGAAGGCGAAGGATCCAGAGCGTAGCGGCGGGCCAAGTGGTGCACTATGTTGCCGCTGGCGTTGTCCCCCCGCAACGAAGCAGCAGGTGGCATCGACGCTCTTCATGTCTCCGGTCGCTGCCGCATCGTGTCCCACACCGGCGCTCCTCCTGTACACGCGCAGCGCAGAGGCCAGCGCTCCTCTCGTTCTTGCGCATCGCCGAGGCCTGCGCTCCTCGTGTCCGCGCGCGGCGCTGAGAGGCCCCATACACCGTGCTTCAAGCGCTATTGCGGTGGTGGCGCTCCACCTCCAGCAGGTGGAGGCAGAGGAAGAGGAGGACGAGGGAGGCCACAATGCAGGCCAGCACACCCGAGGAGGTGGGCGACTCGGATGTCCTAAGAAGCCTCGTCGCGCCTGTGTAGGCGGAGCTGGAGACTGATCAAGAGCACGCCGAGCACACGCAGATGCAGCAGAGATAACGAGCAGGCCATCGCCGCTGAGCCCAACTATTCGCTCATCCTCGCCAAATTTGCGCAGTTCCTCTACCTCGTGCAGAACGACCACGACCGATAGGCCTCCTGCTCTCCTCGTCCACGCACACACACTGTTCGACGAATTGCCAACGCAGCCGCAGTTGTCCAGCTCTCATCTCTTTGCAGGGCGGGGCACTACTTTGAGAGGGCTGTGCGCGCTGAGCCGGCGGACTCGGAGGCGCTGAGCTGGTACGATCTTGCCTGCGTAGAGACAGTGTTGGTGAAGCTGGACTCTGACGATGAGGATTGAGGAGAGTCCACTGTTGGTGGTTGAACTATGATGATTTACACATAATATGTGTTTCCTCGTTTGCCGTTCGGGATCTTTGGAAGGAAAGCATGGACAAGGGAATTTCGGTGGTGTCATGAGATCATGGAAGGTAAGACCTAATGTGTTTGCTCCTAATGATCTTGCAATTGCAAGAGACAAATCTGTGGGAGAGCAGGGACGGGATGTTCTGACCATAGCGGGGTGAAACCAGAATGATACTGCTTGCGTTGGGTGAGCTTGCTCCCGTGCACAATGCTTTGCTTCCAATCCAAATCATTAATCATGTGGCTGTGTTTAGTTGAGAAAATTTGGGTGAAAAGTTACTGTAGCACTTTTCGTTGTTATTTGGTAAAATTTGTCCAACCATGGATTAATTAGACTCAAAAAATTCGTTTCGAACTTTACAGACAAATTATGCAATTAGTTATTTTTTTACCTATATTTAATGCTTCATGTATGCGTCTAAAGATTCGATGTGACGGGTGGAAGAGGAAATATTTTGGGTATGCATGGCAAGTGAAGGCTTGTGTTGCTGACTAGCAGCACTGCAGCAGAGCGCAGTCACACCTGGCTGTTTGACGCCGTCGTTCCTCTGTACCACGCCGATCGAGCAGTCCGGCACCAAAAAGTCGAACAAGAAGGCACCCTCCTTCCAGGGGTCTGCGCCGCGGTCACTGCTGCCATGTTCTTCAGAGAAGCAGGTGCCTCCGCGTTGATCGTAGTTCATGGTAGAAATCGGAACCAAATCGAATGAAGACTTCCTCACAAAAAAAAAACCAATGAAGACACTAGCGGAACAATACAATCCATGATACGTTCGGGATAAACTCCACATCACCGGTTATTTATTAAAGTCAATATATATATAGTAACCAGGGTACTGATTATTATTCAGTACCCAACCCCTTTTCTCAGGCACGTGGCTTGCCAGCGCTCCCGCACCGCACCTCGGCTCCGTATTTCTTTTTCACCCGCACGATTTTTTTACAGGCTGGTTGCCCCGGGTTGCCGTTTTTTAATTTGTGAGACTTTTTGTTTTTTGTTTTTTTTCCGCCTTGTTGCCGGTTTTTTTGTGTTTTTTCCCAGGATACAGTGGCCATAGCTTTTTCGTCTCTCGTAATGTCGTTTCCGTCCAACACAATATGGAAACAAACTTCTTTTTTATTTTGTATTGTTTATTAACATTAACATAGGTTTGGTAAATATACAAACGTCAAATTCATTGTTCGAAGTATGAACCCAAATAAATTTGGAGATGTTTGTTCCAATAAAGAGCCGACCAAATATATTATCTGTGCACGAAGGCTATAACTCACAAAAATCATACATGCAAACAGTAAATGAATATTTTTTTTTTTCAGAAATCAGCCAAATGCTAGTCTAAGGCTGCTCCTGGGGAAGTCGCGCTATGGGTTCTCCTTCAATTCAACTTCCTGTTTCAAAGAGTGTAATGCTAATTTATTTGCTATCCGTCAAGACCCGAAGGAGGTCATGCTGTAGCAGTAGCACTGTACAGGGAGGAGAAACAGGGCAGGGCACGAAACATGACGAACCACCCTACTCAAAGCAGGTTAGACAACCCCGAATGCATCCTGCTTGATCAAAACCATTACAAGTAATAATACAATTAGTTAAATACAAAAATAGCAGCCAAAATATAAACTATTTACCTAAAAAATGTATACAAAATATCTATTTTAGTTGAGTATCTCTTAAATGCGTGTCATACATGCTATCTCAAATGATCTTCCGAACAAACAGGATAAACTTCCAACAAGACAAGACAGCTCACCTCTATGCTTGCACAGCTCACTGAGGTCCATGAGCACCTGGAGGTGCAGCAGAAAATGCTTACGGACAGTGGCACCATGGAACCATGGCGATAGCCCTAGCCATCACAAGACACCACATAAGCTCTGGTCGGAATTGACATTCACTCGTGCTGCAGGTCCTTATCTCCTTTGACTTGTGCACAGTGACAGATAAACTAAGACCAGAGAAATCGAGTAGTCCCAAATCAAATATTAAATGCAAACAACTACAATTGAATCTTGCAGAACCATGTTGGAGGTCTACCGTATTCCTATTGTCGTACTATTTGGTTGCTTGCGAATTGCAGATCCCTATCGAGATGGACTAATCTACATTGTGGAATAAACAATTAAAAATCAGTGATAAGCTAAATAAATGTCTTTGTACCACACCACCTCTCCTAACACATTATATCTCCTACCCTTCTACCAAACTTGACGTACCCAAATAAAGATCTAAAAAATTAGTAGCTATTTAATCCTTCATGTTCCATGGCAGGGAAAAAATAAAACTAATTTTGTTCATTAGCAGAACCACTGCAGATGTGTAGACAACAAATATGAAAAATGACATCCAAAAAAGCTAGAGGATTAAATACTGATGATGTACACTGTCAGTTAGTAAACTCTAGATGGAGACCTTGAGCTAATTAAGTAAAATCAGAATGAAAATTTCACTAATTATGTAGAGAAGCAGACACTTCATTCAGAATTTTCACTACTGGACAAACTACAATGCTGGTAAGAAGAGATCTCTACTGGACAAACTACAATGCTTGTAAGGAGAGAGATCTCTACCGGACAAACTACAATGCTTGTAAGAAGATATCTCTACTGGACAAACTACAATGCTTGTAAGAAGCACCAAACGGACCAAGCAATTACCTTTGTCAAATAAATATGAGCAAACAGATGGAGAAAACATGACAGAGGGAGGCCATGAATATACATTGGCATGGAGTGGACTAAGCCCAATTTAGTAAACAGGTGGCATTAGAACTGTTCACACGAGTGCAGAATTTTTAGAATTAACCACAATGAGCAATAACTGGCATAAGGTCTAACTAGGAACAGAGTACACAAGGAATAGAACGTACCAAGGTGGCAGGATTGTGGTTTCTCTTGGCACTGCCTATCGAGATCAGCCAAGGAAATCTATATCTGATAGATGGATTGATAGTCAGCAAGTGAAAGATATTACACCACAAGTGGTTGCGCTAGTGGCCAAGTAGGATCTCCACAAAAAACAGAGAGAAAGAAAAGAGGATAAATAACAATGATGAAAATATTAACTCTAACCAGAGGAAGCATAACCAATAACATTCAGAGTAAAGTGGATTTTAAAAATAGTATGGAGATCTCTGTCATTTGACAAAACATCAGTTCATACCAAAAGCTGGAGAAACATTGTAGCTTGTTGGAATAGGATAACAGATAGCACATACATACATTTAAGGTCGCAAAAATTGCATCAGAACAATGCGAGTGTAGATCCTTAAAACAAAAAAAAAGTTGCTAGTGATTGAAATAAATCTAACTATACAGTTTATACTGTTGAGAAATTGAATTGACAAAAGTTGCATTCGAAATAATGCACACAAACAACAACAGAAATTGTGATGGGCTCGCTGTCCATACGCTGATCATAAAATCACAGGCATGTGTCAAATTCATAGATGTGACTAACTGACTACAAAAAAAGGAGTTCATTTGATGCTACATTCTCTAACTAAACAAAAATATGAATCAACAGCATGTCCAAACAAGCCAAGCAAAAAAAACAAAAGGGAAGACAACTTGGAGGACTGGATGCATCTTTGGTAGTTTGGTGGTGGGACTTGGGAGAAACCACCAATACAGCCGGACTTGATGGGGATCAGCTGCTACTATTGGCAGGCAGTCTCATATCGTAGTTCTTTTTTACAAATAGTTTCAGTGAAACAAAATCACAAACCAGTTCAAGAAAACTGTACCAACAAAAGGTCAAGTAAGTCATGCGGTGCAGAAATCAAATTGACACATAAGCTAGAACTCATGAAAATTCTGAGAATAAATCCAAATATAGATAGTTCATCTGGGTTGATCAAAGATGAAGATAAGGAGCCTGCTTGTTCTTAAACTCTAGACATCAATCTCACCTTGATCTTGAATGATAGCAGATGAGATAAGACAAACAAGCTTCTAATTTCAGTGTTTGTAAATATCAGTATTTCTATTATATAAACACTAGGTACTTCTAGCTTCCAGGCCCTATTTTGAAAAAATGGCCCAATATTTGTTATGCAAGTAAAAACCAACAAATACAAGATCTAAGCCGAGTAAAGAACTAGAACACCAGGCATCCACATTCTGAATTCGGTAGTACTGCGCACAAACTAATCTATATTCTCCTGGAAGAGAAAGTTGGACCAAACACCACCATAGGCCAACCATGCCAAACAGGCAATCATGCTTCCCAAACAAAACCAAAAACATCACTGTTTTGCCTAACCCACCGGACCCGACCCAACCACCACCGTCATTTTCATTGAGGAGGATGCGAAGCAGGGCGGAGCCAGACAGTGGCAGAGCTCAACCAAAATTTAGCTAGGGCAGAACGTCAACACCTAACTAATATTATAAAAAAAATCACATACGCACATTACATTCTCATTGATATCCCACACGAATGGATAATATATGACAAATTTAACCTCTTAAAGAATGAAGATGTACCTTTCTTGCCTGTAATCAGTAGCACAGAAATGTCAAGCTCCAAAGCCAAATGAGATTAGCACATGAACAGAGGAATTACTGGATCTGAAGTGGCCTGCATCAGATCCCCTGCTCCCAGCTGATGGGCATCGACGCCCCTATGGAGGCATTGGCTATGACCATCAAGACCATCCAGTCATGACCATCCAGGCGACACCTTGGCCCTTGGGTGCTCACGCTAGAAGCTGAACCAAACTGAGCTCCAGCTGACCAGCTCCTTGTGTCTTTAGACTATGCACAATTGATGAAGATAAACTGAGAAGAGAGAAATCAAGTAATGACTAATTAGTGAAAAAAAAACAAAACCAGCGTATTGAATCAGTGCATGGGGTTGTGTTGCCCATAAAAGGAAGATATAATTAAATCCAAGTATAAAAAAATTGATTGCACATCAAACCCAACATATCCCGACACCAATCATCATAGTTTGCTCATTAGAAATATATGGTTGGTGTATGTGACGAGCCTGATTGCAGATCCCATTGCCGAAATCATAAAAAGAATAATTGTAGAGTTTAGCAAACCTAGCAGCAAATACCCTTGCCAAAAAAGAAAATTTCCAAATATTTCTGCAGCTGGTTCAGGAAATATATGAAGGGCATGTTTGCATTTATATGCAATAATCCTAATTAAAATGCATATATATTCTATAGGAACAGGCATCCAAAGCCAGATGAACATTTCAATGAACTTCGGCTTGCATTTAGAAACATACAATATTCTGATTAACGCTACTAGTTGGGAATTAAAGCACCAAATCCTTCCCCACGAGTAACTGAAAGCTGCATCCGCGAACAAACTCACCTTGCTGCAATTGAAGATGAGCTCCTGGCCGCCGCCTGTGCCGATAATCGAACACAGGGAACACATCCTGCACTCGAATCATCAAATCGAATCAAAGAGGGGGAAGGGGGAGGAGTAGGAGAAGGTGCAAACGCTGAGCTGGGGAAGGGGATATGAGGAGGGGCACCTGGATCTGCCAGCATTGTTGGGAGGAGCACACGCAGGAGTGGCGGTGGCGGTGGGCCGACGGCGGTGACAGCATCGCCAGGAGAGTTACCACTCCTTTCTCCGCCCGTACCCCGACGTGGAGAACGGTCGCCGACTCCTGCACACTCGCCGAAGACGACGCCCCGCAGTGCCACCGACGAGGCCGCCGCCGGGGCTGCAGAGGCAGCGGTCGAAGGCTGTGAAGGCGTCGGAAGCTGCGGAAGCGAGGGGGAAGGGGAGAGCTAGCCTCGTGCGGCGGAGGTGCGGTGAGCTGGGCTTGTGCGGTGGGAGGGGGCGGCGAGTTGGGTGAAACCGGCGAGGGGGCGAGGGCAAGGGCGGCGGCGAGCTGAGGCCGTGCGGCGACTGGATTCGTGCGACAACAGTGAATAGAAGAAACTGACGTCTCGCACGATCTATGAATATCGGAAACGAAAAAATTGGAACGGAAAAAATATAATAAGGTGGGTGCGGGAGAAAAAAAAACGGGATGACAGGGCGCCCGCCGATGGGTTGGCTCGGGTCCGAGCGGGTCGACGGGTGCGTTGGGTTGGCTCGGGTACTAATTACTATTTAGTACCCAGGATACATTATAGAAATATTATATATATATATATATATATAGTTATGATATTAAAAGCTTAAAGCTCTCAATAAATCTGAGAAGCCCTATGCAATTATCTAGTTCCACCGAACCAGCAACCCAGTCCACTCCGATCTGATTAGACCAGGCGCCCCACCAGCCTTCCGGGCCCCACCTAGCCTTCCGGTTGAAATGAGGGGACGACACCCAGCCTCACTCTCGAGTCGGTATTAAAAAAAAAATCCCCTCTCTCGCATGTGCCAACGCACGATGGCGCTCCCCACCACGGCCGATGGCGGCAGCTCTGGCACCCCGGCGCCCCCTCCCCACCACGGCCTCTGGCAGCACCTCCGTTATCCCGGCGCCCCTTCCCACCACGGCCCGCGGCGGCACCTCCGGGATCGCGGCGACCCCTCCCCACCACGGCCTGCGGCGGCAACTCCGGCGCCCCCTCCCCACCACGGCTCTTGGCGGCGCCCCTCCCTGGCCCGGTCAGCAGAGGCGTGCCCACCCCCTCCCGCGGTGGTGGTGGCGGCGCCCCTACCACCTGCGACGGCGCTTCCCCACCAGCGGCGGCGGCGGCAACCCCTTCCTCCACGCGGCCCCTTTCGTCGGCGCCGGCCCTGCTCCCTCCCGGATGTGGTAGCAGCGGCCTCAACACTCCCAGCTGCGACGGTGACAAGGCCAGGAGCGCCACGGCCCGCCCACTCAGCCAGGCGCGTCTGTGCTGGCCTGCCCTGCCCGGCGCACGACCGGCCACAACGCACGACGGGGAAGGAGTTGCATCCCCTCCTCAACGGTATGTGGTGGTGGCGCCCCCTCCCCTTGCAGATCCTGTGGCGTGGTACCTAGCTGGAGGTTCGATGGCTGCAACCATGGTGCACGTCAATCTCTATCCTTGGATTTTGATTTGATTAGTAATTGCTGCCCTATTGGTGCTAGATGAAATGCTCTACTGGTGTTCTGTCTTGGATGAATGATTATTGGTTTGCATCTGCAGGAGCTGATTTCCTTGCTATCTGGACGGTGTTGATTTCTACCACCTTCCGGCCACGACGCGCCACCAAGCAGCACCGTGGCGCCCCTCTCCTTGGTGATCTCCACCCCCAATGGTGGAGCACGGCCCCAATAGGTGCTTGGGCCTCGAGATCTACTGCTTGGCGATGATGCAAATCAGGATTTCATTATGGCAGCACACTCGCTAGTCTCTACCACCGCCATGGACGACACACGGCCATCGGCATGTCAGTGACCGTGCCCTATGCCTGATTCCCTGGTAGGGTATTTCTCTTATGATTCACTGGTGAAAACTGAAAACCTACTCGTATGCTTATGTAGCAAGATCGATGTGATTTTAACATGCTCATTTGCTCATGTAGCAAAACCGGCAGGAACGATTGCAATGGGCCTTAGTTTCTCTGTCCATCAATCAGGTATCTTATATGCACTGTGCTTCACTTTTATTTTCTATCAAGGAGTTTTCGTTCTGAATGTAAGTTCAGTTCTAATTGAAAATTGGAATGTGTGTATTTACCAAGAGAAAAGGATGAATATATTCAGATCTCATTTTGTTACTGAACTTGAGTTCTTAGCTTAGTTTGTTACATAATTCGATTTTTATAATAATTACTGTTTGAACATACATGTAGCAAGAAGGATCATGTGAGTGCAAGTGAAACATGCGGTAGTGTCGCTGACCTGACCGCTAAGCAAGAAATCATTTGGAAGACTTCTATACATTTCTATATATTATTGGAGCACATTTTATACATTATTCGAAGATAATTTATACATTGTTTTTGCAACTTCCATTGCTGTTACTGCATTGTTGCTCGTGTTCTTGGAAGTGCCATGGAACATGTAAAATACAGTTGGCCATATAAATATGCAGCTTTCTACATTCATTCTGACATGTAAGCTTCAATCCTTATACATACCTGTAAATTAATAGTATGCTTCGATGACAGAAATGAAGTTTGTTATGGATTTTCCCACTTCATTTATTATCCCACCTGATACCATTATCTGTAGTATCATGCCGAAGAAAGAAAACAACTCAGTATGTCATTTCATATTTTTTTACTGGCATCAGTCCTGACAAATCAACTTTGTTCTTGTAACTCTTCTTTTGGTTAAGCCTAAGCACATGTAGACATGTAGAACTTCTTAAATAATTGATTTAAAGCATAAGAACACGCTGGCATGCTCTTTATTCTTTTTAAAGCCTAAGCACATGTAGACATGTCCTTTTTCTTAACTTGCATCCATTTAATATGCATAAAAATTGTTCTTTATGCACTGTTGTAACAGATCTGTATACATTATTACCGCACTTCTATATGCATTGCTGGAGCAAAGCTTTTGTATGCATGTATATACAAAATTTGTATGCATTTTAAGCATTCCATCCGGAGCAGAATTTCTATACAATTTTTTTGCACGTACTAAACATGTTTCTATGCATGGATCTGAATTAATAATCATTGTTTTGATCTTATAGGAACTGGAGCAGCAAGAATGAGAGGAAGAAGAGGGACACACTGGAAATTGAAGTCCATTGGTAGGGTCGTCGTCCGGCGGTGGCTGCCAGTGTGTCCAACACGGACTACTCGGGGGATGCAGCCGGCAGCGGTCTAACCTTGGGCATGGCGGCTGCGTGGCCTAAGATGAGGGCACGGTGCCGTAGTGTGATCTTCGATGTTGTCGATGGGTTAATGTAAATAGTTAGTTTGTTGTATGTTGTGTTTATATGCTTGAATGTGATGAGTTATATGTGTGTTGTGAGACATCCTCGTCCTGCGGCGCTGGCGTAGTGTGATCTTGACGTAGTTGATAGGTTGAGGCCGTGGCTGTTACGACGTTTGTAACAGTTGTCCCACCAAGTGGGAAGGATTTTATGTTTCTATGCATTGTTAATGTATTAATTAAACATCCGTCATGAGTTATTATGCATGGAACATTTTTATATTTGATTCTAGCTGAATGGATTATCATGCATTAAACAATTTTGTCATCATGGTCTATGTATTGTTCTCAAGTCAATTATACATCCTTGTATTGGGAAGCATGATATTATTGGAGGCCACCACAGTTCTATTACGTGGAATGCCCATCTTATGGAGAGGTTTTTATTTAGCAATAAATTAATTTTTATGCATTCAACCTCTAATTTGTATACAACGTGGCATGATTCAAGTTTTAAATTTCAATCGTCCAAAAATAACGCATCTTGACCTGTGATTCTATGCATTTAATCGTCCAACATGTGATATGATTCAAATTAAAAAATTTAGAAACGACGATATTGTCTCCATATTTTTATGTATCCCATCACTACTTTTGTATGCATCTTGACTAGTGATTATATGCATCCAATCGGCCATCCGCGACATGATTCAAATTACAAATTTATGAAAATAATTTTTTATTCATTCAACCAAACTTTTATGCAACGTCAGATCCAAAAACTTTTGTACATATCTTGACCAGTGATTTTATGCATCCAAATGACCATCACGTGACATGATTCAAATTTCAAATTTATGAATTTTAAAAATTTTCATAAATATATTCAAAATGGATCTTGAAATGTGCACAAAAATGTCAGGAGTTCAATGGTGAAAACTATTTTTGAATCGGATGCTTCGTTGAGGAATTATAGCCAAAAAACGAAAGAGAGTTATATGAGATGCATACTTGCATGCGCGTGTCAGCCTTGTCAGGTGCTGTCTGGTGAAACACTCAGCTCAGCGAGAGGTTTTTATGCGTCGACGAATTGACTTTAATTCATCCAACCACTAGTTTTTATGCATCGTTGCGGCAAAAATGTTTATACGCGGCCTGCTCTAGGATTTTATGCGGCCTTCATCCGACCACAAATTTCTAAGCAACGTCGGCGCAAAACTTTTCTACGCATCTTCATAGTTATATTGTGCATCCAATCGGCCTTTAAGTGCTACGACTCTGCATTTTTGGAGCAGACGAGAGTCTCTTCCATGTTTCTATGCACTCTCTCACGATTCAATACGTAGATAGAAGCATAATAATGTTAAACCTGTGTACGCATCTTGACTAGTGACTATATGCATCCAAATCGACCATCATGTGGCATGATTCAAATTTTAAATTCATGAATTTTAAAAAAGTTTAAAAATATATTCACAATGGATTTTGAATTGTGCAAAAAAATGTCATGAGTTTAATGGTGAAAACCGTTTTTGAATCGGATACTTCGTTGAGGAATTATCGTGAAAAAATGGAAGAAATTAGATTGGATGTGTGCATGTCAGCGTGTGTCAGCCTGCGTCAGCGTGTGTCAGGTGGAACAGCCAGCTCGCGGAAAGGTTTTTGTACGTCAACGTACTGATTTTGATTCACTCAACCACTGGTTTTTATATATCATCGTGACAAAAAATATTTGTACGCAGTCTAACCCGAGTTTTTATGCGTCTGATCTGCTGGGTCTGGAGGGGTCCCCTCACTCGCGCGCGTCAGCACCTGGATGGGAGGGCTGGCTGGGGGAGGGGGAGGTATATATATATATATATATATATATATATATATATATATATATATATATATATACCACTCAGTTGATAAAAACTAGCCTGCGCGAGTATATAAGCCGGACACAAACCCTAACCACTCACCCCCTGTGGTCCAGTGGTAGGCCTGTCCAGTGAGACGCTACCCACTAAGGTTCAAACCCTGGTGATCGCACCTTTTTCTGGAATTTTTTTCAGAAATTATAGGGTACACGCATGCGTGCGCGTTCGGTGGTACTGTGCGTTTTCCCGCGCACTAGAGGTGGCAACGCCTCTCAATTTCTTCTTTGTGTGTATACTGTGAGTGTAGAGTGTGTGGGTTATGTGCGTCAAGTTCTACCTGATAAAAAAAAAGATAAAGGATTTGTACGTTCCTCTTTTTTAAAATTTCTATATGATGCCTTGCGTTCTACGACCGTGTCCCATATATGCTAACTTGCATTCGACAATACTATGAAGTATGATTCTAAGACATGTCAACGAATACATGGAGTTTGATTCAAAGGCGTATTAGAACAAATCATGATCGTTGAATAATTCTTCAAACTATAAATTGTTTAATTAATGTCTTTATCATCCAACAAATTATACACCCCCTTGTAACGCACGGACATATTTGCTAGTAGTAGAATAATCTGAAACTAGGCCGCCACATGACTCTGAATAATCTGATGATCTGAAGTCTCAGTAGGCAATGCAAGCAGCCAGGCGTTCCGCGTTCCCCGGACGAGGAGCAGGTCGATCGGCAGGCCGCTCCAGCAACCGGGGACGAGGAACAGGTCGCCGGCGTCTCTGCCCTGCTCCTGTGCTCCTGCTCGTCATCATCTTCGAACTGGAAACCCTGATCCAACACACTCTCTGAACGTCCTTCTGAACATGGCAAGCACAAAGTTTACCATGGAACACAAGTACACACAACACGTTCTGATTGAACTCACGCTGAATTATAAGTTCATCACAAGCATTATATTACAAACGATCATCACATGCAAGTCTGCAGAAAGGCAATTATATTGCAAGAACAGATTGATCATCCGTTATATCACATTACATTACAAACTCGATATTTGTCAACTTTACAAGCAGAGACGATAGATAGAAGAACTTGTCACTATCTGTCTGATGCATGGTAAATAATCTCTACCCAGCTATATAGGAAAAAGCTACACTAGATGCACAAAAACTTATGCAGCATTAACCAAGACCACACACAGCATGCTAGTTGTAGCCCTGTCAACACGAGATAGGGAAGGTGGAGGGGAGATCCTTGAAGTTGAAGAAGCCCGCTGCTGCATCATGCTGTTCCTATTCCTGTGTACAACCAACTCGGCGTGTAGCTGCGGCAATCGCCGTACATCGTCGTCACTGGGCCGAGCAGATCTCCACTAACTTCGGCGGCCAACACCGGACCACACGGTAGCTGGATGAACCGGCCTTCATGCTCCGGCTCGGCGATTGTTGGCTGCTGCAGTCCTGGCTCCGGCTCGTCTTGCAACATCTCCAGGATGTCCATGCACTCGTTGACGTTGAAGTCTTCGATGTTGAAGTTGACGCCGCCGTGCCAGTGCTCCGACTCCGCGCCTGGGCCTGCTGCCTGCTGCACGCCAACCTCCTGCACGTCTTCTGGCTGATAGCAGTAGGCGGTTTCCTGCTGCACCTGCTCTTGCTGCTGGATCGACTTGGCTGGCAGCGCCTCGGGGTGGTCACCACCGGCCTTCCTCTTCTTGGCCGTCTGCTTGCACGAAGCTTTCTTGCTGGAGGCCGACGCCGACGCCGACTTCCCTTTCGCGCGAGGCGAGCGGTAGACCTTGCACAGCACGTAGTTGCTGCTGTCGTCGGCGGCTTCGTCTTGTTTCTTGTCGGCGGCGACGGTCGTATTCCACCATGCACCACCCCATCCTGTCGATCGATCGAGTGGAGGGCTCCGTCTTGCGGCCGTAGGAGAAGGTGCAGAACGTGCCGCCACCAGATCCCTGGACGTCCTTGCGGCTTATCTCCGAGTGCCAGCTCGTACCGCCGCCGCCGGTGACCGCGCGCTGCCTGTACCCTCTGAAAAGGCATTTGAAAAGGGAAAATTCCTCCAAAAGTCAAAATCTTTGTGTGGCTAATGGAAAACAATGCAATTCTCACAAAGGATATTCTTATTAGAAGAGGATGGGTTGCTCCTTTAAGTGCTCCTTCTGTGATAACAATAAATCAATCTCTCATCTGTTCTTTGAGTGTCCTGTGACCAAGGTTTTTTGGGGGATCATTACTATTTGCACTGGCCCAAAGCAAACAATGTAACTCGATCATTGCAGCAGGGGTTTGGGAGTGGCGTCAAACTGTGGATTCCTGATGGAAAAAAATGCCCATACATTTGGAGTGGCTGCTATATGTTGGGCAATTTGGAAATCTAGAAACAAGTGTGTTTTGACAATAAAATTGTACAAAGCCAAGTTTGACACTATGTGCTTTGCTTGTGCATTGATGAAATTCTAGGCAGGTTTATATTCGGAGGACATGCGGAACATAATTGCAAGCTGAAGAGTTCGTGTGATGCTGGAAGCAACTACATCTCTTCAGACTTGGAAGTCCAGGAAACTTGGAGAAGACACCAAGAGGTTGGAAGAGGGACTTGAATAGCTGAAGGATGATTAAGACCATGAGAATTAGCTAAATGTGTGATCGGTCATGGTTCTCTTGGAAGGTTTAAACCTGATACTGTCATGAGGAGGGCGATCGTGGCCCAGGCGGGATACAGCCACCTAGCCGCTCTGTGGGTGTTGGGAGCAGTTGGCGGTGAACTGACGATCGGCGGATTGACTCTATACGGTAGTGATGCTCACATATGCCAACATCTTCAAAAAGATTTGTACAAATATATCTCATCCCACCCAAAACCAGAGGTCACCACCTCTGAACCACCAGGCCGTCAAGCTCCTCGCAAGCCTAATTTGGACGAACAGATAGATCCAAGAAGAGAAGTGAACAATCAACAAAGAGCTAGGAAGTCAACACTGAGGCGGTAGGGGGACAAGCAGTGGTTCCTCACCCTAGGCCGCCAAAGTCCCTGAAACTTCGATAGTAGACGTGTCTGCCGCGTATCTAGAAAATAGATCAACATGGTCGCCACCACAGTGCTCATAGCCCCCTTGCAATAGACAATGATTTCCGCCTTGCCATATTTACCTCCAAACAAATCATCCGTGTGTATGCCCTATCTCGCCTGCTACTCCAAGGAGGAGCATGGCTGCATGGACACAGTCATTATGCTAGAGACCACTCACCCCTATAAACACACGCACATACACCTTATCATTAAGAGTACCTAAAAAAAACTAAGCTTGCAGTTCTCGAGATTGTGGCAAAGTTACCACATGCACCTCGTTATCGATAGACACGTCGCCTACCACTTAAAAGAATGATGTGCCTACCAAAAATCGGCTCACATCCATTTGCTAGAGCTGATGCTGCTGAGAGAGAGAGAAGAGAGAGAGAGAGAGAAACACACACCACAATGTGAGAAGAGAGGAACAAGAGGAGAAGAGAATTCTGTCCAGATTTTGTGGTTGTGATTCGGTCATCTTTGAGCCAGTGTTTGATCTGTCAAGTTGGTCTAAGGATTGGTTGAGCAGAGCACTATATTTGAGAGGGGATTTGTCAGTTCAGGTTACTACAATTTCAGGACAGAGCCCAGGACAGAGCCATTTTGGTAGATGATTTATTTAGATGGTGAAATGGTGTTTGATTGAGATGAAATTTGGTTAGTGGTTATGGGACTCATGGATCTACATACCTACCAAATTCGTACACAATGGAGCTATAGTTTGTGAGATATGAACTAATTACCGAGGGGGACAGAATCTCTGACTTCTCTCTTTGGCTGTTGTTTTTTCTGTTGTTAGAATGTTGTGGTTGTAGTTGATACCAAGTTTGTAACTTGATGAATGTGTTGCTGCTGGTGTAGTTCTCGAGATGCTCTAGAGAAGACTCCTCATACCCATTGTTGATTATAGTGGAAGTTTGGAGTGAACCGGTTGGTCCTGTGGTTTTTATTCCTCACCTTGAGGTGTTTTCCACATAAATCGTTGTGTCTATTGTGCATGTGATTGTTAATTCTTATGTTGATCTGATGGTAGATATTTCTCCTCATGATTCACAAGATGTGGGATTAATTGTGTATTGTTTTTGCTCTTTTAACCCAACATGTTTCACCCATGAGGGCAGTGCCGGGGAATGGTGGATGTGATTTCAATTTGTTAATGATGAATGATTAAAGGAATTGGCTGGCAGCCTGTTTACGTGGTTTGATGGAAGTTCTGCTAGCCAGCCCATCGGAATATCACATTTGATCTCTGATATCCACAATTTGGGCTTGGGTAAAAATTGGATCTAGTTCATCTCAAAGTCCACTTGCTTGTCGTGGGAACATAAATGTTATGAATAAGTAGTGCTAGACGTTCTATATGTTTGATCATCAATAGCTCCATGTTGTTGTGTTTTGCATGCCATGCAAGAGCAAAGACTGCTAAGCAAAGTGGGGCGACTAATTAAATCAGCGGTCTAGCACCCCTGCTGAGGTGACGTGTTGTCAGCGAGACAATGGAGAAATCCAGCTCCATCGTCATTCCCCTCCTCCTGGTCGTAGCCGCGGTGTTCTAGGCCCTTGCGATCTTCTTACGCCTCGTCGTCCTTTTTTTAGATCAAAGGCTTCAAGCCTAGCTTATATTGAAAGCTAAAAAGGTAGCATACGCTGGAGATTATAGCTTACAGAGTAGCATATTAAACGAAAATCACATCCTCCAACACTTCCAAACTCACAGATATAACTCCAGGGACTACCAAAACATGCATCACAACACTAAAAGTCCTGGCCTGAAATAACTAGATAGAAGACAATGTAGCCCATTAGGCATAGATCACCGCCACGCCATCCCCTCCTTCAGCTTTTCCACCCAAGTCCTTCTTGGCTCCATCCTTCCTCGCCAGCTTGGTCCAGGTCCACTGCTTCAAAAAAAACCAATTGATTTGTAAGCCACCTGCTTAGGGGATTTGATCACAACATTAGAGAACACTAAGTCGTTTCTAGTTTTCTAGAGCGACCAACCCACCGCCGCCATTACCCACCACAAATGCCCTTTACTATCCCCCCACTAATGTTTGTTAGCATGTCCTAAAAAGAAGCGATAGAAGTTGGAATTCCAGGCCATCCTAAGCTATCTATGATCCAACACCATGTTGAAACTGCAATTGGGCATTGAAACAAAAGATGGTCTACTGATTCTTCTTGACCACAGAATTTACACACATGTGAACCATCCCATTTCCTATTCCTCAACTGTTGAACTGTGTGAATCCTGTCATGCCAAGCCATCCATAGAAAAATCTGAACTTTCAGTGGTACTTTGGCATTCCAAATCTCCATCATCCTCACATCTATGACTCCAGCAAAAGTAATGAACCTGTATAAACTTCTTGTGGAAATTTTCCCAGACTGTTCCAATTTCCAGCAGACTTTGACACTTTGTCACCTTCATCAGTAAGCAACTAAGCATAACCCCCTCCAAACTCGCTATCAGATCCCTCCACTCCCCATCTCTGCCTCCCCAATACGCCTCGTCGTCCTCACTAACGTGCGCATCATGCTAGCCCAGGCTATGGTATCAGCGGCCTCCCTTTGGTCTACTTATGGCCTGTTTGGTTTGCAGCACGGGGTGGTCCGCACGACCATCCGAGCCTATGGTGTTGTTTGGTTTGAGTTGCTGGTTCACGTCATCTATCATCTGCTTAGCACTAGTAGCAAGTCAGTTTGCAGAACGAATTCATTCTGTGAATAAACATCGGTCCACCTCATTCTAGATGGATCATACTGAATGAGATTAAATGTCTAACCAACATATTTGTTTCATATTTTGTGAGAAAACAAGCTGACGGATATTGCCAACATATTTGTTTCATATTTTTTCTTCAGATTAAGAGTCAGACATAAACAACCAACAAATACAAATATGAATACAAATACGGTAATGCTACCATTAAGACGTCCGGAAGGCTAGACGCCTTGCTCCACTCACAGCCACATGCGCCGCTCACAAAAAAAACATGCCTCGCCTAGCAAAATCAACTTCGGCATGCCTCGCTCTGCACCGCTCCACTCCCGCCTTACCCCTTTGGTGCTCTTCATCACCTGCCGCAGCGCACCAACGCTCGGCGTCCTCTCCCCTCGGGAGCCTGCAATGCTCGCAGATCCAACGGCCCTCTTCCCCCACCCCGGTGAGATCCATGGAGCAGGAACGAGTTCCACTCGCCTCCGGCGGGATTCATGGAGATGACACGCCGCTTTTAGGGTCGAGATGGCGGACTAGAGGGGAGTGAATAGTCCTTTCTAAAACTTAATCGCGCCGGCTAACCGAAACAAATGTGGAATTAAACTTATCGGTCTAGCCAAGACTACACCCCTCTATCTACAACTCTAACACCTTACAAAAGATCCTAATCAAGCAATAAGGTGTCAAGCAAAGCAAGAGCTCACCTGATTAATTCTAAAGTAAGGTCACACAAACCTATGCACTAGTACTTTGCCAACCGAGGGAGCTCCTACATAACTAGTGAAGCAAAAGCACCGAGCCTCTAAGCTCACTAGCAATGCTCAATAACAAGGCAACTAATGCCAAATTAGAGAGCGTAAATTACTTAGCTACACAAACTAAGCAATGTGACGAACAAGGTTACTCAAACCAAATTAGCCACGCAAAGGGGAGCTTCTAGCTACACAAGCTAGAAGACAACTAGCAAGCTACACAAGCAAACTAGTTACGAGAGCAACTACACAAGCACAACTATATATGAAAGTAAATACAAGCTTATGTTGCACGAAGACAAACCACCGAGAAGAGTAGACAATGTTGACACGGTGATTTTCTCCCGAGATTCACTTGGTTGCCACCAAACTACGTCCCCGTTATGTCGACCAACACTTCGTGGTTCGGCGGCTAATCGGTATCCACAGCCGAGCTCTCCCAAAGAGCACCGCAAGAACCCACCATCAAGTGTGGTAGCTCAATGACACGCTCAACTAAAGTTGTTCTTCGCGATCCCCGCGGGGTGAGCACAATCCCCCTCACAAAGCTTCTTCGGAGCCTCGCACAATCTTCTTGCGAGCTTCGACAGAGCCACGAACCACCAAGCCATCTAGGAGGTGGCAACCTCCAAGAGTAATAAGCACCACCGGCTTGCAACACGATCACCTAGTGCCACTCGATGCAACCTCACGATGCAATCGCACTAGAATCGCTCTCTCACTCAATCTGATGAACACTATCAAGCATGAGTGAGTTAGAGGGCTACCAAGCACTACTACATAAGTCACCAAGACTATAGTGTGCTCAGCTGACCGCCCAAGGCCGGCCACCACTTCTATTTATAGCCCCACGAACGAATATGGCCGTTACCCCTTCACTGGGCAAATTTTCGCATCGACCGGACGCGTCGGTCGAACTAACCGGACGCGCTGCACCGTGTCCGATCGCCCTGCGCCGTCCACGTGTCCTCCGTATTCAACCGCGACCGCGAGATCCTCCAACAGTCACTACGAGCCAACGGTCAAACGCAACGACCGGACGTGCTCCACGCAACGACCGGACGCAACAGTGCTAGCGTCCGGTCGCGGTCCAGAGAGGTTCCAGAGAGCTCCTATCGCGACCGGACGCGTCCGATCGCATGTCACCGGACGCGCCGCATGTCCGATCAGCTCTACGCCACGCTCTGCTCCTCTGAGTGCCTGACCGGACGCTCTGGTTCCGCGAGGGACCGGACACGCCGGTGGCAAACCCTAGCGCCCATACCGCGCACAACGCTGCCACTGACCAGACGCGTCCGGTCAAACCGAGACCGCGTCCGGTCAAACCGAGACCGCGTCCGGTCACACCAGTGACCTCTTTCGCCTCCGTTTCTTCGCTTTCAGCGTAGTGGAAAATAGGCGTTTCACTTCCACAAAAGCGCTGAATCCCGCCTCGCAAGCTCGGCGGGAGGGAGAGAGGAACCCAAACCCCTCTCTACCACTCAAACTCCATCGCCTTCGTAAATGTGCTAACACCAACAAGTGTTCACCACCTTGTGCACGTGTGTTAGCATTTTCACAATCATTTTACCGAAGGAGTTAACCACTCAACTTGTCACGCCACTCGATCCTAGCAACGATGCATAGTTAGATCACTCAAGTGGCACTAGATAACCGATATGCAAACAAGTTTGCCCCTCTTAATAGTATGACCATCTATCCTAAACCCGGTTCTCAATTTCTCTACACACCTATGACCGGTGAAATAGAAATGCCCTAGGTTATACCTTTGCCTTGCGCATTCCATTCCATCTCCTCCAATGTTGATGCAACACATGCACCAACCAATCACCAAATGATATGATCCACTTCATATCATCACGTGACCGTATTGGTTCATCGATCTTGACCTCACTTGCTCTTCACCGTTGCGTCGGTCCATCGGCGCCAAGTCTTGCTCAAGCTTCACCGTCCCACGGTCCATCGCTCCAAAGCCTCCGACTTGCCCTTCACACTTGCAACCGGTCCATCAAGCCAAGTCATACCTTGATCTTCTCCATCTTGATCACATGACTCAATGTCATGTCTCATATGCAATGAGCTCCTTCATGACACCATTACATGTGGACTAATTCCCTGTGTATCTCACATAAACACAATTAGTCCACCTAAGGTTGTCACTTAATTACCAAAACCAAACAAGGACCTTTCACACGCTGGTGTTGTAGGTGAGTGGGCAGCTCTCCTCCACCCGGTGTGACGCCCCCTCCTCATCCCCGGTGGTGCCCTCTCTCAGCCCGATGACCGAGCTCCCCCACCTCGACGGCCATGGCGCTCCTCGCTCCCATCCCCCACTATCGTCGTCGAGGCCAGCTCGGTACTAGTGGCGCTGGTGTTCGTGTGCCTCCGCTCGCCGCCGGCTCCGACCTGTATTGGAGATAAATACAGGTGCTTTGGAAATCTGCATGCCAGAACCAGAGAAAAATTTTCTTTTGGCTTCTACTCAAAGACAGGTTGAGTACCAGAGAATTACTCAGGCGTAAAACCATGTTTCTTCAGGACTATAATTATGTGCTCTATACACGTGGTGTAGAGGAGTCTCTCTTCCATCTCATGTTTGATTGCCCCTTGGTAATAGCTTGCTGGAATACTCTGAATCTGTTGATACCAGTCTCTTCTTCACCTTCACAGATTTTTGAAGCTTTCAAGACTCAGCTTCATCTACCATTCTTCATGGAAATTCTGGTAACAATGTGTTGGTCCATTTGGTCTGTTAGAAATGATGTCATTTTTAAAGGAATTCTAGCCTCCATACAACGTTGCAAGTTGATCTTCTGGACAGAATTTGCCTTAGTTATACTAAGGGCAAAATCAGCATACCATCCCTCAATTGATTCATGGCTAGAAGCATTTATGTAATCCTTTTAATTTTTTTTTGTAACCTTCTTTGTTTTTTGACTCCTATAATTGAGAACTGCAGTACTTAGTAAAATAAATAAAAGCACAGTAAGGGGCTTTACCCCTCCTGTTTCCCCTAAAAAAAGAAGTAGCCCCCCACTGGCCTTGAAGAAAACCCTAGATATAAATAAAAACCAGCCTATTCTCATTGGGCTGCTTTGCATTCGCCCGCCCCGCCGCTCCCCATTCACCACTAGAGCGATCCTCTCACTCGATTTGTTCAACATTGTTTTTTTATTTTTTAACCTTTTTTAACAAATATTTTAATAATAACAGCACCAAAGACTCGGGTGCGACAGTGCTGTCGTGTCAGGCGGGTTGGCGCGACAGGGCCAAAAGGGCATGGCCCCAACCCCTTTCTTCGTTCTCTATTCTCTCTCCCTCTTTCCTATGAGCTCGTGAATGGGTTTTGGAGGGCTCTTCTCTTCCTCTCATTCTCTCTGTCTATGTGATCAAGTTTGGATTTTGATTTCGGTTTTGGTTTGCAACGGTCTCGAGCAGGAGGTATGACTCCCTCACCCTTTGATGTTTATCTGTTGAGTTGATGTTTGTACACTGCTATGGTTTATACTGTTATGTCCAAGACTGGCTTTTGTTTGGTTAAATGAAAGTTTGTTTGGCTAATGATGTGTAATATATTCTGATTGCATGTGTACTTGTCATACTGTTCTAGTGTTTGGATTGGTGTCTGGTTTGTACTGTTCTAGGGTTTGACTTGCTGTTGGGTTAGAATGTTGCAGTGTTTGCACAGGCGTCTGCATTGGACTATTGTAACTAAGGTTAGCTTTAATTGAAGTTAATTTGTAGTGATTAGATGCATGGTTTCCTGTGTATCTATAGAGATGATTTGCAGGGATTAAGAGTCAGACATAAACAACCAACGGATACAAATATGAATACAAATACTGTAATGCTACCATTAAGGCGTCCGGAAGGCCAGACGCCTCGCTCCACTCACAGCCACATGCGTCGCTCACAAAAAAAACACGCCTCGCCTAGCAAAATCAACTTCGGCATGCCTCGCTCTGCACCGCTCCACTCCCGCCCTTACCCTTTCGGCGCTCTTCATCACCTGCCGCAGCGCACCAACGCTCGGCGTCCTCTCCCCCCGGGAGCCTGCAATGCTCGTAGATCCAACGGCCCTCTCCCCCCACCCCGGTGAGATCCATGGAGCAGGAACGAGTTCCACTCGCCTCCGGCGGGATCCATGGATATGGCACGCCGGTGTTGCAGGTGAGTGGACAGCTCTCCTCCACCTGGTGCGACGCCCCTTCCTCATCCCTGGTGGTGCCCTCTCTCAGCCCGATGACCGAGCTCCCCCCACCTCAACGGCCATGGCGCTCCTCGCTCCCATCCCCCGCTGTCGTCACCGAGGCCAGCTCGGTACTGGTGGCACTGGTGCTTGTGCGCCTCTGCTCGCCGCCGGCTCCGACCCCGATGGCAGGAATCGATCGGCCAAGACTTCCCCTCCTCTTTGTTGCAAATGTATGTTTCAGGTGTTTTAGTTTTTCAAAGGTATGTTGCAGTTATTTTTTATGGATGTTGCAAAAGTAGATCGGGGGATGTTGCGCATGTTGCATATGTTGCTAGTGTTTCACAAGCATGTTGTAAGCGTTTGTTCAAAATGTTTCATCTGTTTCCAGACGTATATTGCAATCATTTTTTATCTGCATGTTACATATATTTTCACACATATGTTGTAACAGTATGTTCCAAATATTTCAGCCATTTCAGTCTTATGTTGCAGTAAGTATTTTTCATGTTGCAATTGTTTTATCAGGATATTGCATATGTTTCACATAAATGTGCAAGCATATGTCTCAAATATTTCATCAGTTTCAAATGTACGTTGTATTCGAGTATTTCATGTTGCAAGTGCAGACCACCAGCGTTGATGTTCCTAAGGACGGGCATGGCTAGGCCGCGCGCCACCGACGCGTGGAGGAGGTGCAGGCCGCCGCCGCCGGTGTGGGGAGGAGGCAGAGACCACTCGTTGCTGTTGTGGAAGAGATGGGGGCGAGTCTTTCGGGTGGCCTGGAAGAGACGGGCGTCGCGCCGGTATGGAAGAGGTTGGGGCGAGTCATCCGAGCAGCTTGGACAACAGATCTGAAGCAGGCGGTTCGGATGCGAGGGGGGAAACAGAGCTTGCACGGGCGGTGCGCGAATCTGAGTGAACGAGGCAGAGCAGTCGCAAGCATCCGGACGGACGCAGGCGTCGAGACGTCCGCATATCGCATAAGTGATAAGTTAGGTGTAAATAGTGCCGGCCACGATTAATTTTCGTATCTATACTACAAAGAACAATATTAAAAAATCATATTTGTATTTAATATATCCGCATTTATAATTGTATTTGATTTAAAAAATTATCCGTATTTGTACTATATCCGAAGAAAATTATATGAGTACTAGAAAGTATTTAAACAGAGGTGAATGTGCCCAAACTAACACTTTGATCCTTTTTTTTTAAAAAAACAAGCATAACACTTTGGCCCGTCAAAATTGGTCTATAGAGGAACTCTAACGGCTTGACTATTCTTGTTAGGGAGGCTATTTTAAAATTTGTATAGCAAAAGACAGGCTCCAACAGATGTGCTAACTAATTCTGTAAAATAGAAAGCAGGCTATCCATTGATTTTCGATCACTATATATAGCCAACCACAGACGCTGGTTATATGACTTTGTAAAATAGCAAAGCTGCTGTAGATCTTTTTTTTAGAAGTTTCCTATTTTACAAAATGGCTAAACAATGGAATTTGGTAACTAGTTTTAGCATCTTCATTAGTGATGTAGAAAATCTCCCGTGCAACACGGATCTGATGTAGTCTAATATTTGATCTGTTGGTCACCGTCGCGCATGGTTGCATGCCACCTGTATGGTCGAAGCTGTTGCGTTAAGTTGAGTTAGGACACGTGAACAACAACAAAACATGTCGCACAGGAGATTCTACATCACGAGTGTAGATAATTTTTTCCTTAGTTAACGCCTACGTGCCCGCAATGCTTGTGTCCACATTTCTCTCTTCCACCATCTCATTTTCTTCCTCCTAAATCAATCCCACCCACATCTCTCGCCCGCCTATCGCCCAAACCCATCTTACTTTTTCCCACCCTCCACTAATCGGTCCAAGGAATCATTTATCACCAGCCCTATCCCGTCGTCGCTATCCTCTCCCACCATCGGTACCCCGCCACCAACTACACTCGTTGATCGGCCTCTGTCCTCCTCTAGTCTCAATCGAAGAAAGAAGAGACGGACCTCTCGCCTCGTCACTGGCTCCGCTCAACGGATGCCCCCGCCGCCGCGGCTCGCCGCCGGTCGAATCGTCAGGAAGAAGGTAGGTGCGAGGAAGACGATGTGCGCGTTGGGTCGTTCAATAACTCGTCAACGTGTGTCTATGCGTCGGTAACCAAAGCAGCGCGCGTTGGGTCGTTCGTGTAGCACTGTAGCTCCCCCCGCGTGGCGGTGCCGTCTAGAACGGTCACCGCAAAACAGGCAGCGATGCTGAAGTGCTGATGCACGCACGCCATGTGCCAATCCTCTGCCGGCTTTATGCGATCACACCGACTGCCGTGGCCCGTGAATACTGGACCCGGTTCGCTGGACCGGACCCTCTGCCCTCTGCTTTCTATGGACCAGACTCCTCGAAAGCTGTGCGCGATCGTCTTCTTTTCTGTATAAGTATTTGTTTAGGAGGAAGGAGATAGTACATGCTCTTTTTTGTGATTATTATTTCCTCGATTGAGGCTTATATGCTCTCAAATAATTTTGGCAAATTTTGGGTGAAAAATTGGGAAACCGACGAGTCTCGAGCTGATCGACTTGCCAGTAATTTATAAAAGAAAATCCCCACGAACACGCGACCGGGTACAGTGGATTCGCAATAATCAGTCAGTAAAATCACGCCCCTGTGCTAGTTAATGACAGATTGACAGTTAACACGAGGTGCCAATGACGAAGGCCAGCACCACCAACACCACCCTGGAGCTCAGCTTCCAGAAAGACGGCGCCGACAAGCCTGATGGTGGCACAGGTGGCGTGCTCTGGCCGTCGCGGATCTGCTACCTCGTCGTTGCCGCCACCACTCTGTGGGCCGTGGCGTCCATCTTGTTCCCGCCGTCGGCGTTCCCCCTTCCTCCCCTGATGTCCAGCGTCACCGTCGGCCAGCACCCCCCTGCTTCGCACGAGCCGCCGCCGTCGGAGTCGGAGGACAACCGGACCAACGAGACCGCCGACCGTTGCGCGGGGCGGTACATCTACGTGTACTGCCTGCCGCCGCGCTTCAACGACGACATCGTCCGCGGCTGCCGCGCGCTCCGCCCGTGGATGGACATGTGCCCGTACATGGCCAACTGCGGCCTGGGCCGCCCGCTGGGCGACGGCGACGAGGGCGGCGTCTTCCCGGGCCGCGGCTGGTACGCCACCGACCAGTTCATGCTCGACGTCATCTTCCGCTGCCGGATGAGGCGCTACGAGTGCCTCACCGGCGACCCCGCCCGCGCGTCCGCTGTCTTCGTGCCGGCCTACGCCAGCCTGGACGGCGGGCGGTACCTGTGGAACAGCACCGCGACGCGGGACGCGCTGGCGCTCGACCTCGTCGCGTGGCTGGCGCGGCGCCCGGAGTGGCGCGCCACGGGGGGGCAAGACCACTTCCTGGTGGCCGGCCGGACCGCGTGGGACTTCCTGAGGAAGACCGACGGCGACGACGACTGGGGCACGAAACTGCTCAACATCCCGGCCGTCCGCAACATGACGGCGCTCGTCCTGGAGATCGACCCGTGGAACCGGTCGAACAGCCTCGCGGTGCCTTACCCGACCAACTTCCACCCGGCCACGGCCGCCGACATGCGCGCCTGGCAGGAGAAGGCGCGCGCGTTGGAGCGCAGGTGGCTCTTCTCGTTCGTCGGCGCGGCGCGTCCCGGGAGCAACAAGACCGTCCGCGCGGAGATCTTCCGGCAGTGCGGTGCGTCGAGCCGCTGCGGGATGTTCCGGTGCAAGAAGGGGTCCGAGTGCGAGGCCGCGCCGGGCGCCATGATGCGCGTCTTCGAGAGCTCGAGCTTCTGCCTCCAGCCGCGCGGCGACACGACGACGCGGCGGTCCACGTTCGACGCCGTCCTGGCCGGGTGCATCCCGGTGTTCTTCCACCCCGATTCGGCGTACACGCAGTACGTGGACCATATCCCGGCGGAGCCCGAGTTGTGGTCGGTGCTCATCATGCACACCGACGTCACGGACCGGAACGTGAGCATCGAGGAGACGCTCGGCAAGATCCCGCCGGCGGCGGTGAAGGCGATGCGCGAGGAGGTGATCCGGCTCATCCCGAGCTTGGTGTACGCGGACCCGAGGTTGACGCGTGTGGACTTCAAGGACGCTTTCGACATTGCAGTGGATGTCGTCCTTGATCGGGTGGCCAGGCGGCGGCGAGGGGATGTCGACGGACGCTGATGGACCGGTGGCCGGCCGGATAGGAGGAAATTGAATGGCCTCGGCGTCTGTGCTCCGCCACCGCCACGTGAACCTTCCTCGATCGCGAGTCGCGACGGTGCGCGCTCGTACCTAGGAGCATTTGAATGGGATTCTGGGAGTCTTCAACGCCTGTCTCTTCAGTTTAGGATCGTGTGCACGGTGCACGTCAGCACGTGTATAGCTACGCTGCGACAATGGCTACCCGCGGCGTAGTGGCGCGCTCGGAGCAGCCCTGGGCATTCCTTCGTTTTTCTCTTTACCTCGTTCAGGTTTTATTGTTCATTCAAAACAAAAATAAAATACGAGATATGCCCAGAATCCCATTCAAATGCTCTGAACCTTTGCTGATTGGGGGTGATTTTAACATAATTAGATATGCAAATGAGAAAAATACCAGAGATGGAGTACACCGACGTACAGATCTTTTTAACTCTCTTATCCATTTCTATGAACTCAGAGAGATTATCATGACTGGAGGGATGTTTACTTGGTCTAACAACCAGGATTTTCATGTGTTAGAGAAACTGAATAGAATATTAGTTATTAAAGAGTGGGAGGATATCTTTCCTCAAGCCATGGTCAAAAAGCTATCAAGAGAGATTTCTTATCATAATCCTTTAATTCTCTCGTTTGGGATTTGTGACAAAGTTCCATTCATTCAGTTTAAATTTAACCTGAATTGGTTGAAGAATCCAGTTTTTTATCAAAAAGTGGAAGAAATATGGCTTAGACCATGCAGAGCTAGATCAGCTCTTGACAAAATTCACAAGAAATTGAAACTTTTTAAACAATACTTTAAGGGTTGGAGTTTTAATTTGCAAGGAGAATGAGGAAAAAGAGAAAATAAATTCATGTCGAATTGGTAGATTTGGAAAATTGTGAGGTAACTATTGGGTTAAATGAGATACAGATGGAGAGGAAAGTTCAGCTCTTGTGTGAAAATTTTAAACTACTAGATATGGAAGAAACTTATTGGTTTGAGAGGAGCCATGAGACATGGCTACTTAAAGGAGATAATAACACCACCTATTTTCATAGATGTGCAAATGGGCGTAAAAGGAAAGACACAATAATCTCTTTGGAAGATGGTGATCAGTTAATTAAAGGAGATGACAAATTACTGGAACATGCCACCAAATATTATTCTGAACTTTTTGGTCCGGGGGTCGAGTTTAACATACAAACATACCCTGATATTTGGACCGAGGTTGCTATGGTTACTGAAGCTGATAATAATCTACTTTGTCAACCTTTCTCTGAAACTGAAGTAAAAAACGCGCTATTTCAAATGGAAGGTAATAAAGCTGCGGGACCAGATAAGATCCCTGTTGAATTTTATCAATCTTGCTGGGACATTGTCAAAGTTGACATCATGAAATTGTTTGATGACTTTCTTCATGGAAATGTGGACATCAGTAGACTTAATTATGGAATTATAACTCTGTTGCCAAAGGTAAAGGAGGCAAACAAAATTCAACAATATCGACCAATTTATTTACTGAATTGTTTATATAAATTGATCACAAAAACCCTAACAATTAGGTTTGAGAACATTGCAGAAAAGCTAATTCACTGCAATCAGACTGCCTTCGTGAAAGACAAGAACATTATGTCTAGGATCATGTGCCTACATGAGATCTTACATGAAACTAAGAGAAGAAAAGAGATTGGGATCATTCTGAAACTTGATTTCAAAAAAGCCTACGATAAAGGTAATTGGAAACTCCTTTTTGAGTGTTTGGAGAAAAGAGGTTTCAACCAAAAAAGGTGTAATTGGATTAAACAAGTGGTTTCGGGGGGGGGGGGGGAGGGGCGATAGTAAGTGTTAAAATCAATAATTCTATCGGCCCGTACATAAAAAGTCACAAAGGAGTTAGGCAAGGTGACCCATTATCCCCAATTCTCTTTAACTTGGTTGCTGATTGCTTAACCAGGATGGTATCAAAAGCTCAACAAAATGGTTTGATTACTGGATTAGTTGATCACATTATTCCTTATGGGGTAGCAATTCTACAATATGCCGACGCCGACGACACGATTGTTTTTCTAAACAATGACATGGAAGGAGTTGTTAATATGAAACTGTTATTATACATTTACGAGATGATGGCTGGGCTTAAGATCAACTTTAATAAGAGTGAAGTCATGATGATAAATAATGAGGAAAACTTGAGTTAGAAATATGCTGAACCATTTAGCTGTCAAATTGGTTTGTTTCCTATCAAATACTTAGGTGTACCAGTGAGCCCAAGTTGGCTTCATGTTGCTGATTGGCAACCTTTGATTGATTAGAGTTTAAAGAAACTAGATGTGTGGAAAGGTGGTTGCATGTCGATTGCTGGACGATCTACATTAATTATTGCCAGTCTTAACAATTCCCCAATGTATCATATATCTGTATATCTTTTGCCTAAAATGATAGTGAATAAACTGGACCAAATTAGAAGAAGGTTCTTCTAGCAGGGTGGAGGCACAAAAAAAGAAATATCATCTATTAAAATGGGAGAAGATTTGCAAAAGTAAGAAGAAGGGTGGTTTGTGAATCAAGAACTTGAGAAAAATGAACATAAGTCTATTAAGTGGTGGTGGAAACTAGAAAAAGAGAAAGGCTTATGGCAACAATTGATCAATTACAAGTATTTGAAGAAAAACACTATTCATAGTGTTAAACACAAACTGAATGATTCATCTGTGTGGTCTGATATGCTTAAAGTTAAAGAGATCTATCTGTTAGGGAGAGATATTTGTACAAAAACTGGAAATAGCACTGGATTTCGACAAGACGGGTGGGTTTATCAGCAACCTCTTTGTACTGTTGCTCTAGAACTTTTTGAACTATGTGAATGTAAAGAGGTAACTGTGAACAAGGTCAGAAGTGGAGAGGTGCAAATTACATTTAGGCGATGGCTTCCTGATAACCTGAGAACTAGTTGGGATCAAATTTGGTGTGATGTTATCTCTTTTAGACTTGAGAATGAACTTGACAGAATTGTGTGGTCTCTAGAGAAGAACAGGCGGTTTTCGGTTAAATCGGTGTATAATTCATTGACAAGTTCAGATGAAGGCTCTTATCATAAGTTGATCTGGAAAGGGAAAGTACCAGCAAAGGTCAAAATTTTTATGTGGCTCATGATTAATAATGCAATTTTGACCAAGGATAATTTACTCAACAGGAAATGGAAAGGGAACCCCGAATGCTACTTCTGCATTTGCCTGGAGAGTATCCCTCATCTCTTCTTTCAATGCTCTGTTGCTAAGTCTATTTGGGCTGTGATTGCAATGTGCTTTGGTGCCAATACTATTCCAAGGAATCTAGATCAATGTTGGAAATGGTGCGAGAAATGGTTACCATTCGGTAGGAAATATCATATGTGCGGCATTGCAGCAGTATGTTGGGCGATCTGGAAAGCACGAAACAAAGCGTGTTTTGAAAAAAATTATCCTCAAGAATCCTATAGAAATCATATACCATATGTGTGCTCTAATGAAATATTGGGCAGGTCTCTACTCAGAAGCCGACAAGAAGCAACTTGAAGATGGAGTTAACACTATGCTATAGATTGCGAATCAGATCCTGAAGCGCCAGAAGAGGGATGCTGACAAGACAAGGCTATTGCAAGATGGTGACTCAAATGGGCAAGGCGATGCTTCCACTTGATGAGATTCGATCTAAAGCACTGTAGTCTGTCTCTTGAGTCTCTATGTCTTTTGGCTGGTGGTGTAATATTTGGAAGTGTGGCGCGGTTTTTGTGTCTCTTCTGTTAAACTCTCTTTCTGTTACTTTCTGAGAGCTGGGAGAGCCCAGGTTATTAGGTTGGTTTGCTTGCTCTGAGGCAGAGCTAGGGAGTAGCTTCGTTTAGTAGCCCAGTTGGTTGCTTTCTTAGTTCTATGATGTTTCTGAATGCTGTCTGTGATCCTCCCAAATGTTGTATTTCCGTTAAACTCGTTTAATGGAAATGAGTTCTCGGTTGAGAAAAAAATTCAAAACAAAAAAGGGTGATGCTGATATAAGTTACTACCTCTGTCCCCCCAAAAGAATGCAATTCTAGCATAGTGTCACATTTTATAACTTAAGTTTGATCAATTATAGATAAAAAAAGTATCTATGTTTATGATACCAAATAAATATCATCAGATTAATTACGAAATTTATTTTTATAATAAATTAATTTAAAGACATAACTATGAATATTATTCACTGAAAACTTGGTCAAAGGTGAACCATTTTTCGTGGCACGCAACTCATAGTTGCATTCTTTTCAGGACGACCCGTGCCCACCTCATCCTTTCGTTCCCATCCATTTCTCCTCTCTCTCTCCCCTTCCCAACAACACTCGGCCGCACCGCACGCTGACCCGTGCCCTGCTGATCTCGCCGACCGGAGGCCCTCGCCGCTGGCGACACCCATCCACACTCTCTTTCTCCAGCCGCCTGCCCCCACGCCTCCACTCTTGGTGCGATGGACGCGGCCATCGACACCTACTTCCACGGTGCAGATCTGGACTACGTCCACCAGATCAGTAGCCAAGAGGTCGTCGCCTTGTTCAAGGGCTCCGGCCTGCCCCAGCCCGTCCTCGCACAGGTGACCCTCTCGGGGCGTGATGGAGGTGGTCATCGACGCCTACTTCCGGTCACACAGGTGGCCATCGATCCTGGTGATTTTTACTCGGAGGGGAGTGCATCTTGTGCAGATCGTGCTCGGCCATTACACAAAAGCGCACACTCATATATTCTCTCCATTCTCCAATGCGCCTCTCCTTTGCCTTTACAGAACAACAATATTGGTTAAGTCGGGCCATGTTTCATGCCCACTTGCCACCTACGTATCTAGGATTGGGCCACGCAGCCCGGTTGCTCCTCCTGGTTTTTTTCCCAGCTTTGGCCGCCCATGCCGCTGGCCTAGAATTTTCCTTCCTCTGAGTGTGCGCGTCGCCCCCGAGGCCCCGATCGTCTTGGCTGAAGCCGCCACGGATGCTGACCCTATCCCGCCGCAACACATTTGGAAGACCAAAGTTACTTTGTAAGTTCTAATCTTTCCATGGATGATATGCCATCACAGATCAGTGCCCTGAAATTCTAAGAATTACAAATTATGTGAAAAAGCGGAGACCATTAATCATCTGCTATTTCAATGCCCTCAGGCAGTGGTGATCTGGTGTTAGATCATAGATGATTTGGGGTGCGGGGAGAAATCAAACATCATTAGAAGATTTCAAAGGGAAATTCATGAAAATGGCTGGAAGCAAAACTAAATGGAGATTGTATCTATCCGCCGAAATTGGGTTCTCCTGCAACCTGAGGACAGAACTTGACGGAGGTCAGGCTACGAAAGCTGCTCCAGTGTGTGGCGGCTCGGTGATGCTGGTGGTGCTAAGTCCCTCATCTCCACAGTCCTGTGAAGCTTGCAATGTTGCTTAGATTCCATGCTTAGAACCTTTGACCAAAGTAAATTGTGGCATTAAATTCAGATTTAATAGCCACATCAAACAACCAAATTCACATGACAAAAGTCATGAATGCCAAATATTTGACTCGTCAAAATCTACAACATGGTTCACACTGTTATTACATACTCCCTCCATCCCCAAAAAATCAATTCCTAGAATTCATGACTTTATAGAAAAAAAGTAATAACATCTATGACATAAAATGAGTATCTTATGAAAATATATTCTATAATAAATCTAATGAACTAATTTGATGTTACAAATCTTAACATTTTATTCTAGAAATTTGGTCAAAGTTTAAAATGTTTGACTTAAGACAACTCTAGAAATCTATTTATTTAAGGGCAGAAGGAGTACATTGAAGTTTCGTATATTTTGTTCTGGCCTCCATAGAAGTTCCGCTGTTGAGCACGGAAATTTTGTGTTTGAGTGTGGAACTTCTGCACTTAAATTAGTGATAGTTTGAAAAAGGGGAGGGACATAAATACCCTATCCCCTTCCCCAATGGCCATTTCTTCATTCACTTTCCACCAACGCGAAAAGAAGTCTCTCTCTCACCATATGTTGAAGGCTCCCTGTAACAGAACCGATCAATTATACGAAACTAAGTAAGAAAATCACCCGCTGAAGCAGATAATTTAGCAAACTTAAGCCCGTATAACCCGGTAGTCTGTGAAACCACGAAGAATTTCAAATCAACCAACATACAAACCAAGATCGTACAAGTTTAGCAGCCACAATCACATATTACATAAAGTTCGCAACAACAGTTGAATACATCGGAGTTTAGGACATAAAGTTATTACAAACCAAGTTCGTAATGAAATAACGGAAACAAATAGTTTTAAAGCCACACATACACTTTTAGTTCAGATACAATGCCAGGAGGTAGTCATTTCCAACAAAAGCATCAGATAAGAAATACAGAGCGACCATTGCTCTTGGTCCTAGTTGTCGCCTATCATCAGGTACAGGCAGTTGATGCAATATCCTTAATACATCTGACCATCTGCAACAATAATGGGAACAACGCCCTGAGTACGAGAAAGTACTCAGCTAGACTTACTCGTCTTAAACTAAAATAAAGAGACACCAAGGAGTATGCAAAGCTTTCTTTTAGTGGACTAGCTGACTCATTTGTGAAAAGTATAAACTATCATGAATAAACCATTTTAAATAATTTGCATCATGTTTATTATAACTTATCCATCTAGGTAAGCACCTATGCTATAGAAATCACTTGATTAACCAATAACATCCAGTTACCACTTGGATTTAGCATTTCCAACATCATCTATATAACCATCAGTGTTCCATCATCATTACTATGATACCGTAACTCAAGTCAAGTGCTCACTATCCAGGAGCGATGGCGATTCGAATCGATTCCTAACCAGCTGGTGATTTATTCCTCACACAAATCACACTCACCCGCTAAAGTGAGCTACAGATCACCAATGGCACTATCCAGGTAAACGTCGTGGGACAAACTGGAGCCACAGTACCCAGGGACCCCCCGATAGCCAGGACGTACCTTAAGCTCACTCTTCGCGTCCTCATCATACCTCCTGCAGCACCAATACGCGCACTCGTGTAGATCCCGGCCCGAATAATGCCACTAGCTTCGCGGTCAAAAGGTACTTTATTCGACCAACTAAATGTGAGGCATGCGTTCAACATGACAAGAGGGACGAGTAACGATCGGTCCTTAACTGACACAGATGGAAAACTAATAGCACCCCAGAACCCTATCTGGTTGCCTCTAACTTTTCTGTCCGGTCTCTAATTATTCATCAACATATGATTATTTCCAGGATATCATCCATTCCATAGCTAAAGCATTCCAGTAACCACCTATAATTGCAGGTGACCGGAAATCACCAATCGCTACCGGCCTAAGCAGGGTTAAACAGTTATTCAATCCTAAACTTAACAGGATAAGAATATTATAATGTAGACAGGGATGGTAATAAATGCATCAACAATTTTATCCAACTCCTATAACTTAATGCAGCAATATATATAAGACTCATATATATATATATATATATATATATATATATATATATATATATATATATATATATATATATATATATATATATATATATATATATATATATATATATATATATATATATATATATATATATATATATATATATATATATATATATATATAGGAGAGTTAGAATGCTCCGGGGCTTGCCTCGTTTGAATGAACTGGGTTAGTGGTCCACACACTCAGGTAGATCCTTTTCTTGCTCGTCTACCTCTGGTGTAACACTTCAAGTGTTTAGTCCTTAATTGCATTGCATTTGCATTTGCATAAGCATAAGCATGCATCATTCATGTTTGTTATTTTATGTGATGCAACACATGTGATTGTTCTAGGGTTTGTTTGATTTATTTCATGAAGTATTTGATAGTTGGTGTAACAAAAAGGTAAGGTAGCCAATCATGACCTACAACACCTTAGTTATACTTAGGGTAACATTTGGAACAAGGTTCATGTTGACCAAAATTACAAATTTGCCCTCCAAGAGAAGTTTGACCACCATTTGACCCTAGAAGGCTCTAGTTTGACTAATTAAAAAGTCTAATTTAGAGACCTTGCATGGAAGAGCACCCTTAAGCAAAGTTGTAAAGAAATTCATGGGGAACAAAAGTCTCAATATGACCATCTCATGAAATTGACCCTAACATGCTCAAAAGTGGCCCACAAGTCAGTTAGAGAGGTAGCTTCAAGACTTAGAATTTTTCTAAGTCTGGAATCTGACCCTACAGTTTTACTGATGCCTACTTTAGGAGCTTTTAGTTTGCAAACCAGGCCAAACCAGCTTTCACTCATATTGACAAACTTGTAGATCACATGTAACCCTACAACTTTGTCAACATCACCCAAGCCTGGTTCTCAATGGTTCAAGAGATATCGTGTCATGAACTTAGGCTGTCAGTCGGCATCGTTAACTGAACCCCGGTTTCAGTTTCATCAAGCACTACTTTGAGGCCATGTAGTTTGAAATATAGGCTGAACCAGCCCAAACACCAATTGACAAAGTTGTTGACCTAACGTAGCTCTACAAACTTGATGTTGCCACCTTGGACTGAAACAGGCTGGTTTAGAAGTTAATCACGTTCGAAATCACTCTGTCAGTCACTACCGATGGCGTCAATGAACTGCGATTCAGTTTCGTCAGTGGCCGACCGGCCACAGGGCAACGCCGACGCGTGGAGGCGCGGTGGCGCCCGTACGCCGGCCCTAGCCCCACCAGTCAGGCCGCGACGCCTTCAAGACGCCACGACGCGCGAGCCGGCCTCCATTCCTCCGCCCACTCTCTTCCAGTTGCAAAAACACCGAAACCGAGCCGCCATTGCTGTTCTTCTCCGGCGAGCTCAAGCGCGAGCTACACCGCATCACCGGCCGCCAGACCTCGCCACTCCCTCCGCCTCACCACCCTCCATCCCCTTGACCCACCGAAGCCCGCGATTTGACTCAAGGTGAGCCGCATTGCTTTCTTCCCCGTCTCCGAGAGGTCGCCGGAGCCCGCCATGGGACCTCACCGTGGTCGGGGTGCTTCGGGTCTCTCTCCATCCTCCCTTCCTATCAAAATGGATCCGCCTAGCTTCGGTGAAGCTCGTACCGAGCCTAGACCGCACCGTACATCCTCACCGGCGACGGTGCGCCGCCACCGGACATCACCGGCCGCCGCTCGCGGTGACAAGCCCCTTCCACCCCATCCCCATCCATTCCACGAGCACCAATCGACGCACCGGGTGACGGAGAACACGAGGCGGTGTTCGATTGGCCGAGCGAGCTCTTCTCCGGCGAGCTCGAGCTCGTCGGAGCTCGCGGGTCTCCGCCTCCCCTGCCTCCGGTCACTGACCGCGGGGGCCCGCCCGTGTTCGATTGGCGGGGGCCCGCCCGTGTTCGATTGGCGGGGGCGCTGAGCGGGCCGCGCGCGCGCGAGTGTGTGGGCCGAGTTTTTCGGGCCGGCCCAGTTCATCCGAAATGAAATTCATTTTTATTATTTTGTCACTGATTTTTGTACAAGTTGGAAAAATATAGATCTAGGGTTTTAATGATCCAAAAATCATGAGATAAATTTTGTTAGGGTCTACATGATGTGTAGTATTTTAGAAAAATATGGATCTGGCATGAGATGTTTAAATTCTGTAAGAATTTAATAGATCCTTTAAATGTGTTTTGGAATGTATGCAAATTTGTTAAATTTATAACTTGAGCTGTAGTGTTCCATAAATCATGAAATTTGGTGGGTAGGTTACTCTATGCTAGCCCTAGCTCTGGTAAAAATTTGGGCATCAGTGCTTAAGTAATTTCCAAGTTATAAGACTATCATTTTATTCTAGGAGATAATTGAAGGAATTTTTGTAATTTTTCTACATGTGCAATGTTCTTGTAACTTTTTGGAGAATGTCTTGGTACCCTAGAGTGTCTAAGAAAAAAATATGAAATCTATTGTTTGATACTTTTCAATATGATTTATTAATTATACAAAAATTAGCCTTTTTGACTGGTGAATTTTGTATAGAGAATTTCTGTGAATAAAACTTGTTCAAATTTTTACTGTGGTCTCTTTTTGGGTCAGAGAGTCCCCTGTGATTTTTGTAGAATTTTAGGAGCAGTTTACGTATATGTTTAAAATTCCACCTAATTAATTAAGTAAAATAAGAAATGAGTATAAATAAATGTTCTAGGTAGTCACACCCTACTTTCTGGTGTTGTTATACCCCATGTGAACTTTTGGAAATCTTAGTTTGGTTTTAAGGGTCTTTGGCCACATCAATAAATGTTTAACCTTTGTAATTTTAGGTTTTCTGGACAGCTAGTAGTAATTCTAAATTTGGCTTTGATAAAATTGGTTGCTGGAAAACTTGTAAATACCAAAGTTGGAGTAAACTTGATGAACTAGCTTGTGTCAAAATTTGGAAGCATTTGGCTTAGTAGTTTGAGAGTTACTGTTGTTTAAAGTGGCAGTTCAAAATCTGCTACTCTCTGTTTTTAGAGGACAGATTCTGGAACTTGCGAAGTTTGACATGGAAAACTTAGGAGTTTGGAGTTGAGGTCTGAAAATGAATTGTAGTGCATTTCTTAGGATTTCCAGATTGTCTTAGATCATATCTTTTGGAATTGTAAATCTCCAGTTGTGATAAAAACAAGTAGCTGCTGTCCAGAATGCTTACTGTGGTGTTTTGCTGATTGATATGGTGTGATATCCTAAGACATGCTACTTTTGTAATTGTTAGGTGTTACGGCCTTAACTGAGGATGAGCAGCTTTATCTTAGGTTAAGTAGATTAGGTGAGTACTTCTCTACCGGAGAGAAAATTTGCACCTACTCTTTTGAAGTGATTTGAATAGAGCGTTAAATTGTTGTAATGCATTTCATTCCGAGCATATTGCATCTTTCATTATGCATTCATGAGATTTATTATGCACTCATGCAATAGGTGTACCGGAGGGGGTGACACTCCTCGAATTCGAACAAGCGATACCGGAGGAGGTGCTGAGTCAACCGGAGGAATTAGCAGAAGAACCCAACGTCGGGGAAGCTCCGTCAGAAGATCTACCCGAGTGTCCGGACCACAGACCCGCAACCTTTCTGAAAGGCAAGCCCCGGTGCATGCTGAACCCATCGTTTTATAAATTAATCTTGAGTATTTTAATTGTTTACTGCATTAAGTTGTAGGAGTTATATGAAAACACTTGTTGCATTATACCTGTCCTTGTCCAGATATCGTACTTAATCCTATATTAGGTTTAGGCACGTGTCAATGCTTAGCCCTGCTTAGTACGGTAGAAGTCGGGTGATTTCCGGTCATTCGCGAGATGTAGGAAGGAGTCACGAGTGGCTTTATGGCTATCGTGGATGGAACCATGCTTAAAAATGAAATTTAGACCGGGCGGGAGTTCGATAGTACAGCCGCAAGACACTTCACGTCTTGGGTGTGGAGCTATGCCCGTCTGAGTCGTTTAAGGACCGATTCGCTGTACGTCCTTGAGTCATGTTGAACGCAGTCTAACACTTAGTTGGCCGGATAAGTCGTTCCGACCGCGAAGCCGAGTAATGTGGTTCAGGCCGGGAATCGAATGGTAGGTTGCTTCTTGGAGGAGAGAAAGGATGTGCTTGGGGACATTGGCGTGAGACCAAGGGGGGGGTTAGAGTCCCTATCACCTGGCAGAGTGTCGCCCTTGGGGTCGCGACATCATTCGGACCCGTGATTCCTGAATCATATGAAAAGGTGGCCTGTGCGACCCTGGCAGGGGTCTGCACGGTGAGTGTTAGAAATACCCCTCCAGCTGGATAGGAATTCGATTAGAATCGCCATCGCTCCCGGTTAGTGAGCACTTGACTTGAGCAGCGGCAACGTAGATCTCATTAAATGAACCGGTGGTTAAGGGAATGATACAATGATTGCCATAATTCATACCTGCTCTGGATATAATGATGATAATTGTTTGATTATAATCAAGTGCATGTTTAGTACAGGTGCTAAGATAGATGACAGGTAAATGCTAAAAATAACTGCTAGTACAGGTTATAAGAGTTTCAACTACTTATGCCTTTATGCAAAATGTGGTGTCAGCTAGCCTCTTGTGTAAGCCTTGCATAATCCTTGGTGTTATTTTATTTCTGGTTTTTGACGGGTAAGTCTAGCTGAGTACATTCCAGTACTCAGGGTTTATTCCCTCCTGTTGCAGATGACATGCTTTATCAGGGATTCTGCAAGACATGTCTCCACCCTGCGGGTGATGATGACTAGATCACAAGGGCGTGATCGTCTTTATGTACTTTCCTCATGCTTTTGCGGGATGTCGATCATCCAGACTGGCAGTATTTAATTAACTAGTGTGTGTGTTATGCTTCCGCTACTTTCAAACTTGGTTTGTAATATTTGCTACTCCGTGGTGTAAACTTATTTTGGAACTACTTGTGAAATGTAACGTACGATGTGTATGTTGAATGATGCGATCCTGGTTGTAAGCAGTTTGGTTTGAGATCCTTCGTGATTTCGATTGACTACCGGGATTATATGGGCTCAAGTTTGAAAATTTGAGCGCTTCGGTGCTTATTTTCGTACTTGTGCTCTTATAATTTGGTCGGTTCTGTTACAGCTGGTATCGGAGCATAATTCAACATTAAACACATCTTACGAGTAATTAAAAACAAAAGTATTTGTTTGCGAAAAGGGTTAAACTCTAAAAATTATTTTATAGGTATGCCAGTGATCACATCCCTTAGCCCAAATAAGGACTCTTAGGTGGCTTATTATAAATACTAACTTGGGGGCCTTGTTTGTTTCTGTTTCGTCGTCCATACGGCGTGATATTGTATGGATGCCATCCACTTGGGTGGTAATGTGTGGATCAATTACCTCGACGCTCTGGTAAGTGTGAGTTGTGAGAGCATGATCGTCCAACCGGCGGTCTAGGGGAGAGTAGTTTTGGTGACTTACATCTTTACATGTTTAAACCATGTAACTATGTAAAAGCACTTAATTGTGGGCATCTATCAATCGGGTAGCTTTGATACTGAAATATATACCTCCGGGGATGTGTATATGGGAAGTATTTAGTTACTGCTTTCTTGTATGATATTTTGGGAATTGTTGGGCTGCAATGAAATTTTCTGCAGGTACACTAACAGCGTAACGAGTAGACCGATAGTTTCGCTTATATGAGAGAACGTATGTATGCCACCGCTTAGCGTTAGCCCTTTAGGTTTCTACTAAGGTGAGAGGGCGTACGAAACGTGCATGCATCATGTTTAATTATATCATACATATCATTTACTCCCTCCTTAAAAATTTCAGTACTCCCGACTAAAGTAAATTTCGTATCCCCTAAATGATCCTCACTTTAAGTCGTATCTTATCTGTTGCTACAGATGGCACGTACCAAGAGGACCGCTCGTAAATCCACTGGGGGCAGGGCACCGCGTCACCAGCTCGCTCCACGTGAGCCCCGCCCTGAGCCTACTGAGGTGGAAAGGCTGAGGGCAGAGTTGGCTGAAGTGACTGCTGCCAGGAATGCAGCGCGTCAGCAACTGGAGCAAGTGATTCGTGATCGTGACCAGGAAACCCTTGCAGTCCAGAGATTGACAGTAGCAAACCGCAACTGTCAACGCATTCTAGTCCGTGTCATGAACCAGAGGGATGAAGCCTGGCACGAGGAGAACGTTCTGAGAGCTCGCCAGTTTGAGCTCGAGCAACAGTTAGAAAATGCTGAAGAATACAATGACAACCTTCATGAAGAAGTGCACCGCCTGAATAACCAGCTTAATCCCCTGCTACCTAGAAACAACAATGTAGATGAAGATATGGGATCAAGAATCTTCATGGCTGAGGATGATGATGAAGTGGAGGTTGATGGACCACAGGATGCCCCACCTGCAGAAGCACCAGAGGAAGAGCCAGAAGAAGAAGAAGATGAGGAGTTAGAGCCTGTCAGTGATGAGGACGGCGGGGAGATCCTTGACACTGACTCGGAGGATGATGCTTAGAGTAGTCATCACGTGCCTATAATGTTAGGATCGTCTTTTGTGCCCTCCCTGTGAAGGAGTGAGGCCTTGTAATAACTTGACTTTGGGATGTAAGGTTGAACCGTATGTTTCCTGAATGTAGTTTGAACCTGTTAATTTCGATCACAACTTGATGTCTTATTAGGTTGCGTTCGATGATGGTGTCACGATTAGCACCCTTCGGTGCCGCGACGAAACCGAGGGCCTCCTATGGCGCGCGACATAAGGCTGTGCTGCTTGGCACGCGCAGGTATCGAGGTGGCTAGTCATGATCCACCATGGAACTCTTCATTGAGAAGTCTCTTTGTGGTCAGTTTGAAGTAGCCTTTCACAGTCAACTAAAAATCTTGAGATCGAATCCAAGTACCGTGCAAAAGGTCAAAAATCACGTAGATAGCAACGTAAACGGTCCGGTAACCGTTGTGCTCCCTGTGAGTGAGCCTTTATCAAAGAGCATCTTGTTGGATTACCAAGTATGATCTCGTCAAATGATGCACTAGAATGGATTGTGCGGTTGTGATGAATTATTGTGCCTTAATTATTATGAGAAATCTATTCATACAGTCAGATTGACATTTCACAATAATTCATCTACAAATTTCCCACATCGTCAGTGCTCATTGGCTATGCATTTTGCAGATGTCGTACAATCTACGCCGGGGTCGTGGAAATGAGGAGGAGGAACAGCCGCCCCCTCCGCCACCACCTACTCCGGCCGAGTTGATGCAATCAGTGGTTGAGGGGCAGCGTATGTTGGCTGACGCCATGCGCCAACTGGCTAATCGAGAGGCTCGTCATGGCCGCCAGGGCCCAGAGCCAAATCAGTACAGCGATTTCAAGGACTTTCTGGATACAAAGCCCCCGCTCTTCAAGGAAGCGGAAGAACCACTGCAGGCTGACGAGTGGTTGAATACCATTGAACAAAAGTTTCGTCTGCTACGCCTAACTGATGAGCTGAAAACTGAGTATGCTTCCCATCAGTTGCATGGTCCGGCGGGCATTTGGTGGAGCCACTATCGTTCCACACTGCCTGCCAATGTCCCGATTGCTTGGGATCAGTTTAAGGCGGCATTCCGGGGAAATTATATCCCTCCCGGTCTTATGGCAATCAAGCACACAGAGTTTATGAGGCTGTCGCAAGGAAACAAAAGCCTGACTGAATACTTGCAGTCCTTCAACAACCTGGCAAGGTATGCCACAGAGTTTGTGGATACCGATGCCAAAAAGATTGCTAGCTTCAAAAGGGGCCTCGGCCCAAAACTGATGAAAACTATGGGCACTAGCAAATGTACTACTTTCAATGATTTCATCAGCGATGCTTTGACCCAGGAGAACAACAATACTATTTATTCTGCCTCTAAGAGCCGTAAAAGGGCCCTTGAGGCAAGTGCTTCTCAGTCAAGGGCCTCAGCGGCACCGAGGTCTTCCCCTCGCCCACCTGCTCAGAATACAAAGTTCCGTCCGCCGCAGAAGAAGCCTGCTGCAAAAATGGGGTTCCGTAAGGCTTATACCGTCGCTCTGCCAAAGGGGACTTCTGGACAGAGCAGCTCTAGTGTTCCTCCTAGCAATATGCCTTGCTGGAATTGCAACAAGCCAGGTCATTGGGCCCGGAACTGTCCGTACCCTAAGAAAAATGTCAACCAAGGTAGTCGTCAAGGGCACACTCATTATAACAGTATTGAGGAAATTCCATCTGGAGAGGTTGTCACTGCTGGTAAGTTCCTAGTTGACCAACATCCTGCAGTGGTACTTTTTGATTCGGGTGCTTCGCATTCCTTTATCAGTCCTAAGTTTGCATCAGAATTTGCACACAAATTGCATACTGTTGAAGGTGGGGGTTATTGCATTAGTGCAGCAAGTGGGAATATTTCCACAAATAAAGTAGTGAGAAACCTTAAGTTTGAGATAGAAGGGCGAAGTTATTCGCTTGCCCTATTGGTTTTACCTGGTTTAGACATAGATGTTATCTTGGGCATGAATTGGATGAGTCAGAATGGGGTACTCATTGACACATCCGCTCGGGTAGTTATGCTCAGAGATCCTACAGATCAAAAGGGTTTTCTAGTACAACTTCCCAGAAAGGTTGAATTGTCGGGGGAAATTCATGCTGTGCAAGCAAAGGCGTTGGCTGAAATTTCCGTAGTAAATGAATTTCCGGACGTTTTTCCCGATGATTTGCCGGGACTCCCTCCGGATCGGGATGTGGAGTTTAAAATCGAGTTGTTGCCTGGCACGGCTCCCATCTCTAGGAGACCCTATAGGATGCCTCCAAATAAACTCGCTGAACTTAAGGTGCAATTGAATGAACTTTTGAAGAAGGGGTTGATTCGTCCTAGTTCATCGCCGTGGGGATGTCCTGCTATCTTTGTAAAGAAGAAGGATCAGTCGTTGCGGATGTGCGTAGATTATAGACCTCTCAATGCAGTCACTGTCAAAAATAAGTACCCTCTACCACGAATCGACATCTTGTTCGATCAGTTGTCTAAAGCTAAAGTTTTCTCCAAGATCGATCTAAGATCTGGCTACCATCAAATTAAAATCCGCCCGGAAGATGTTCCAAAGACAGCCTTTTCTACCAGATACGGTCTTTATGAGTATCTTGTTATGTCCTTCGGCTTGACAAATGCCCCCGCACACTTCATGTACTTGATGAATTCGGTGTTTATGCCTGAATTGGACAAGTTTGTGGTGGTATTTATTGATGACATCCTGGTATACTCTGTGAATGAGGAGGATCACGCTGAACATCTGCGTATAGTCCTCACAAGACTGCGTGAACATCAACTATATGCAAAGTTCAGTAAGTGCGAATTCTGGCTTCGTGAAGTACCTTTCCTTGGGCATGTGTTGTCCGATGGAGGAATTATGGTGGACCCCGCCAAGGTACAAGAAGTACTGAACTGGAAGGCTCCTATCTCGGTTCACGAGGTCCGGAGTTTTCTTGGTTTGGCTGGCTATTATCGTCGCTTCATCCCGGATTTCTCCAAAATAGCCAAGCCAATGACTCGGTTGCTGCAAAAAGACACCAGGTTTGTCTGGACTCCTGAGTGTGATGCGGCTTTTCACCAACTGCGAACCCTCCTAACCTCAGCTCCGGTTTTGGCACAACCGGATATCGAGAAACCATTTGATGTTTATTGTGATGCCTCAGGCATAGGTTTGGGAGGTGTGTTGATGCAGGAAGGCCGAGTAATTGCATATACCTCTCGACAACTTCGGAAGCATGAGGTGAATTATCCAACACATGACTTAGAACTCGCCGCAGTTGTTCATGCTTTGAAAGCCTGGCGACACTATCTGTTGGGCAATGTTTGTAATATCTACACAGACCACAAAAGCCTCAAATACATCTTCACCCAACTCGAGTTGAATATGCATCAACGAAGATGGCTCGAGTTGATTAAGGATTATAACCTTCAAGTGCACTATCATCCTAGCAAGGCAAATGTGGTTGCGGATGCTTTAAGCCGTAAGTCTCATTGCCATTCCTTAGTTGAAACTGATTTTCACCGATCTCGCCTGTTACATCCGGCAGTCTTGTACAACATCACTGCCAGTGGTACTCTCAGAAATAGAATCATTGAGCTCCAAAAGACTGATCCGGGTATCTTTCACATAAAACGGAAGATGAATGAAGGAGAGACTAAGCATTTCAGGTTAGATGACGAAGGTGTGCTGTGGTTTAAGGATAGGTTAGTGGTACCTAAGGACCGAGAGCTTAGAGATCAGATCCTGTCCGAAGCACATTCGTCCAAGTTGTCCATCCATCCTGGTAGTAATAAGATGTATTATGATTTGAAGCCACTTTATTGGTGGACCAAGATGCGGAAAGAGATAGCTGCATATGTTGCTAGATGTGACACCTGTTGCAGAGTTAAAGCTGTGCACATGAAAGCTGGGCTACTTCAGCCACTTTCCATTCCAGGCTGGAAATGGGAAGAGATAAGTATGGATTTCATTATCGGACTTCCTCCTACTGTCAAAAATCATAACTCTATTTGGGTAATTGTTGATCGTTTGACCAAATCAGCTCACTTCATCCCAGTGAGAGTGGACTATCGTCCCACTGACTATGCTGAGTTGTACTTCAATCAGATAGTCCGGCTTCATGGGATACCTCGTACTATCATTTCTGACCGTGGTCCCCAGTTCACTGCTCGCTTTTGGGAGCATTTGCATCACCTTCTGGGAACCAAGTTAGTGAGAAGCTCTGCTTATCACCCCCAGACATCGGGTCAGATAGAACGAGTTAACCAAATCTTGGAAGATCTGTTGCGAGCATGCGTCATTTCATCCAAGGGTTCTTGGGAAAAATGGTTACCTTTAGCCGAATTCTCGTACAATAACAGTTATCAAGAGAGTATTAAGATGGCCCCATTCGAAGCTTTGTACGGTCGAAAGTGTTGAACTCCACTAAACTGGGTAGAAGCTGGGGAAAGAAGGTATTATGGCATTGATTTTGTCCAGGAAGCCGAGGAACAAGTCCGTACCATCCAGAAACACATGGCTGCAGCACAAGCGAGACAGAAAAGCTATGCGGATCGTCGTAGAAAACCACTCGAATTTGAAGTTGGAGACTTCGTTTATTTGAAAGTTTCTCCAATGAAGAGTGTCCAACGTTTTGGTGTTAAGCGGAAACTTGCACCAAGATACGTGGGTCCTTTCCAGATCATAGGCAAGAGTGGAGCTGTTGCGTACAAAATCCAGTTGCCTCCTGAGATGAGAGCCATATTCAACGTTTTCCATGTATCTCAGCTTAAAAAGTGTCTTCGAGTTCCTAAGGAACAAGTTCCTTTAGGTGATATCAGGCTGGAATCCGACCTAACCTATGAAGAAAAGCCAGTCCGAGTGATCGATACTCAGGAACGAGTAACTAGAAGTAAAGTGGTTAAGTGGTACAAAGTGATGTGGAGTAATCAGGGAAGTGAGAGTGATGCTACGTGGGAACGGGAGGATTATTTGCGGGATGGTTATAAAGAATTCTATGAAAAATGGTACGCTTTCCAAATCTCGGGACGAGATTTTTATAAGGGGGGAGGGCTGTAACACTTCAAGTGTTTAGTCCTTAATTGCATTGCATTTGCATTTGCATAAGCATAAGCATGCATCATTCATGTTTGTTATTTTATGTGATGCAACACATGTGATTGTTCTAGGGTTTGTTTGATTTATTTCATGAAGTATTTGATAGTTGGTGTAACAAAAAGGTAAGGTAGCCAATCATGACCTACAACACCTTAGTTATACTTAGGGTAACATTTGGAACAAGGTTCATGTTGACCAAAATTACAAATTTGCCCTCCAAGAGAAGTTTGACCACCATTTGACCCTAGAAGGCTCTAGTTTGACCAATTAAAAAGTCTAATTTAGATACCTTGCATGGAAGAGCACCCTTAAGCAAAGTTGTAAAGAAATTCATGGGGAACAAAAGTCTCAATATGACCATCTCATGAAATTGAACCTAACATGCTCAAAAGTGGCCCACAAGTCAGTTAGAGAGGTAGCTCCAAGACTTAGAATTTTTCTAAGTCTGGAATCTGACCCTACAGTTTTACTGATGCCTACTTTAGGAGCTTTTAGTTTGCAAACCAGGCCAAACCAGCTTTCACTCATATTGACAAACTTGTAGATCACATGTAACCCTACAACTTTGTCAACATCACCCAAGCCTGGTTCTCAATGGTTCAAGAGATATCGTGTCATGAACTTAGGCTGTCAGTCGGCATCGTTAACTGAACCCCGGTTTCAGTTTCATCAAGCACTACTTTGAGGCCATGTAGTTTGAAATATAGGCTGAACCAGCCCAAACACCAATTGAAAAAGTTGTTGACCTAACGTAGCTCTACAAACTTGATGTTGCCACCTTGGACTGAAACAGGCTGGTTTAGAAGTTAATCACGTTCGAAATCACTCTGTCAGTCACTACCGATGGCGTCAATGAACTGCGATTCAGTTTCGTCAGTGGCCGACCGGCCACAGGGCAACGCCGACGCGTGGAGGCGCGGTGGCGCCCGTACGCCGGCCCTAGCCCCACCAGTCAGGCCGCGACGCCTTCAAGACGCCACGATGCGCGAGCCGGCCTCCATTCCTCCGCCCCCTCTCTTCCAGTTGCAAAAACACCGAAACCGAGCCGCCATTGCTGTTCTTCTCCGGCGAGCTCAAGCGCGAGCTACACCGCATCACCGGCCGCCAGACCTCGCCACTCCCTCCGCCTCACCACCCTCCATCCCCTTGACCCACCGAAGCCCGCGATTTGACTCAAGGTGAGCTGCATTGCTTTCTTCCCCGTCTCCGAGAGGTCGCCGGAGCCCGCCATGGGACCTCACCGTGGTCGGGGTGCTTCGGGTCTCTCTCCATCCTCCCTTCCTATCAAAATGGATCCGCCTAGCTTCGGTGAAGCTCGTACCGAGCCTAGACCGCACCGTACATCCTCACCGGCGATGGTGCGCCGCCACCGGACATCACCGGCCGCCACTCGCGGTGACAAGCCCCTTCCACCCCATCCCCATCCATTCCACGAGCACCAATCGACGCACCGGGTGACGGAGAACATGAGGCGGTGTTCGATTGGCCGAGCGAGCTCTTCTTCGGCGAGCTCGAGCTCGTCGGAGCTCGCGGGTCTCCGCCTCCCCTGCCTCCGGTCACTGACCGCGGGGGCCCGCCCGTCAGTGTCGCGCGCGGGCGGGGGCGCTGAGCGGGCTGCGCGCGCGCGAGTGTGTGGGCCGAGTTTTCCGGGCCGACCCAGTTCATCCGAAATGAAATTCATTTTTATTATTTTGTCACTGATTTTTGTACAAGTTGGAAAAATATAGATCTAGGGTTTTAATGATCCAAAAATCATGAGATAAATTTTGTTAGGGTCTACATGATGTGTAGTATTTTAGAAAAATATAGATCTGGCATGAGATGTTTAAATTCTGTAAGAATTTAATAGATCCTTTAAATGTGTTTTGGAATGTATGCAAATTTGTTAAATTTATAACTTGAGCTGTAGTGTTCCATAAATCATGAAATTTGGTGGGTAGGTTACTCTATGCTAGCCCTAGCTCTGGTAAAAATTTGGGCATCAGTGCTTAAGTAATTTCCAAGTTATAAGGCTATCATTTTATTCTAGGAGATAATTGAAGGATTTTTTGTAATTTTTCTACATGTGCAATGTTCTTGTAACTTTTTGGAGAATGTCTTGGTACCCTAGAGTGTCTAAGAAAAAAATATGAAATCTGTTGTTTGATACTTTTCAATATGATTTATTAATTATACAAAAATCAGCCTTTTTGACTGGTGAATTTTGTATAGAGAATTTCTGTGAATAAAACTTGTTCAAATTTTTTTGTGGTCTCTTTTTGAGTCAGAGAGTCCCCTGTGATTTTTGTAGAATTTTAGGAGCAGTTTACATATATGTTTAAAATTCCACCTAATTAATAAAGTAAAATAAGAAATGAGTATAAATAAATGTTCTAGGTAGTCACACCCTACTTTCTGGTGTTGTTATACCCCATGTGAACTTTTGGAAATCTTAGTTTGGTTTTAAGGGTCTTTGGCCACATCAATAAATGTTTAACCTTTGTAATTTTAGGTTTTCTGGACAGCTAGTAGTAATTCTAAATTTGGCTTTGATAAAATTGGTTGCTGGAAAACTTGTAAATACCAAAGTTGGAGTAAACTTGATGAACTAGCTTGTGTCAAAATTTGGAAGCATTTGGCTTAGTAGTTTGAGAGTTACTGTTGTTTAAAGTGGCAGTTCAAAATCTGCTACTCTCTGTTTTGAGAGGACAGATTCTGGAACTTGTGAAGTTTGACATGGAAAACTTAGGAGTTTGGAGTTGAGGTCTGAAAATGAATTGTAGTGCATTTCTTAGGCTTTCCAGATTGTCTTAGATCATATCTTTTGGAATTGTAAATCTCCAGTTGTGATAAAAACAAGTAGCTGCTGTCCAGAATGCTTACTGTGGTGTTTTGCTGATTGATATGGTGTGATATCCTAAGACATGCTACTTTTGTAATTGTTAGGTGTTAGGGCCTTAACTGAGGATGAGCAGTTTTATCTTAGGTTAAGTAGATTAGGTGAGTACTTCTCTACCGGAGAGGAAATTTGCACCTACTCTTTTGAAGTGATTTGAATAGAGCGTTAAATTGTTGTAATGCATTTCATTCCGAGCATATTGCATCTTTCATTATGCATTCATGGGATTTATTATGCACTCATGCAATAGGTGTACCGGAGGGGGTGACACTCCTCGAATTCAAACAAGCGATACCGGAGGAGGTGCTGAGTCAACCGGAGGAATTAGCAGAAGAACCCAACGTCGGGGAAGCTCCGTCAGAAGATCTACCCGAGTGTCCGGACCACAGACCCGCAACCTTTCTGAAAGGCAAGCCCCGGTGCATGCTGAACCCATCGTTTTATAAATTAATCTTGAGTATTTTAATTGTTTACTGCATTAAGTTGTAGGAGTTATATGAAAACACTTGTTGCATTATACCTGTCCTTGTCCAGATATCGTACTTAATCCTATATTAGGTTTAGGCACGTGTCAATGCTTAGCCCTGCTTAGTACGGTAGAAGTCGGGTGATTTCCGGTCATCCGCGAGATGTAGGAAGGAGTCACGAGTGGCTTTATGGCTATCGTGGATGGAACCATGCTTAAAAATAAAATTTAGACCAGGCGGGAGTTCGATAGTACAGCCGCAAGACACTTCACGTCTTGGGTGTGGAGCTATGCCCGTCTGAGTCGTTTAAGGACCGATTCGCTGTACGTCCTTGAGTCATGTTGAACGCAGTCTAACACTTAGTTGGCCGGATAAGTCGTTCCGACCGCGAAGCCGAGTAATGTGGTTCAGGCCGGGAATCGAATGGTAGGTTGCTTCTTGGAGGAGAGAAAGGATGTGCTTGGGGACATTGGCGTGAGACCAAGGGGGGGTTAGAGTCCCTATCACCTGGCAGAGTGTCGCCCTTGGGGTCGCGACATCATTCGGACCCGCGATTCCTGAATCATATGAAAAGGTGGCCTGTGCGACCCTGGCAGGGGTCTGCACGGTGAGTGTTAGAAATACCCCTCCAGCTGGATAGGAATTCGATTCGAATCGCCGTCGCTCCCGGTTAGTGAGCACTTGACTTGAGCAGCGGCAACGTAGATCTCATTAAATGAACCGGTGGTTAAGGGAATGATACAATGATTGCCACAATTCATACCTGCTCTGGATATAATGATGATAATTGTTTGATTATAATCAAGTGCATGTTTAGTACAGGTGCTAAGATAGATGACAGGTAAATGCTAAAAATAACTGCTAGTACAGGTTATAAGAGTTTCAACTACTTATACCTTTATGCAAAATGTGGTGTCAACTAGCCTCTTGTGTAAGCCTTGCATAATCCTTGGTGTTATTTTATTTCTGGTTTTTGACGGGTAAGTCTAGCTGAGTACATTCCAGTACTCAGGGTTTATTCCCTCCTGTTGCAGATGACATGCTTTATCAGGGATTCTGCAAGACGTGTCTCCACCCTGCGGGTGATGATGACTAGATCACAAGGGCGTGATCATCTTTATGTACTTTCCTCATGCTTTTGCGGGATGTCGATCATCCAGACTGGCAGTATTTAATTAACTAGTGTGTGTGTTATGCTTCCGCTACTTTCAAACTTGGTTTGTAATATTTGCTACTCCGTGGTGTAAACTTATTTTGGAACTACTTGTGAAATGTAACGTACGATGTGTATGTTGAATGATGCGATCCTGGTTGTAAGCAGTTTGGTTTGAGATCCTTCGTGATTTCGATTGACTACCGGGATTATATGGGCTCAAGTTTGAAAATTTGAGCGCTTCGGTGCTTGTTTTCGTACTTGTGCTCTTATAATTTGGTCGGTTCTGTTACATCTGGCAACTCCTATGCCTAGATTTCTTGTGGATCGGACCCAGTCTACTCCTCTTGAACTGCTACTAGCGCTTCCTCCTGTGATCCTGTATGATGCAAGTGTATAAGTAAATATGTAAATGGCACATTGGATGCGATGGCATGCGACGATCATGATGACATGATGTGCAGATAAACACATTGAGACTTTATTGGATAGAATAAAGATAAAACCATTCTACAAGATAGTCAACATCATCCAAGATTAGTCATACGAATACATGTCATCTACTGCATTCTCTTCGACTACAAATTCAGGTTACTTTTACGCTAACTAACATATAGCCCTAACGTAAGTGCTACTACACTTTAACAACATAACCACATTAACCTATCAAGTAACATCAGCAAGTGATTTGATGCTTCAAAGATACACCAAAGCTTTATTATTAAACTAATTATACATAAAGAATATTACTTTATATTTGATTTAAACTAGGGTTACATCAGCAACCTATATTTCTAGCACATAGAAAAATCTATGAAAATTACAGTAGCATATTACTAATCTAAGTAGCCTATCACAAAATTTTCATGGCACTTGGATAAGTAAAACAGCCTACACAAAAATGACAAGCTATGACATAAAAATGAGCATGAAAATACTTTGTACTATGAAAAGTATCAAACAATAGATTAAATATTTTTTCTATGATCTACATAGTAAACAAATACTGTGCAAAAATTATCATATGCATGTTTTATACAAGTTTCTCTCTCTAGCAAAATAACAAAAATCAGCCAATAAAGGCACTTGAACTACACATCATAATTTTTCTATAGAACATGCATGACACATATTTTTCATACAAAGTGCATCACATGAGAAGACTAACAAACTTGGAATCATATTTTTCTGAGCTTCCTATGATTTATTATGCATTTTCTAAGAAAATAGCAATTACAAGAATTAAATAAAACCACATACAAAAGTATCACAAATTTGACATGCAATATTTTTATACTGTAGATATATTCCTAAGAAGTCTACCAAAATTGGTTTCATTATTTTTGGAGTCATATTGAGCAAGTTATGATTTTCCAAAGCATTTACATAATTTCTGAAAATCTATTTTTCAAATCCCTTTAAAAAATGCTGCTGAAATGCTGGGTACACCCGCTGCTTCACCCCCAACACCGCACCAAGGGACAGACAGGTGGGGTCCAGAGGTCAACGGGGCCCACCAGTCAGTCACACATCCTAGGGGGGAGGCTTGACTGCCCGGGATCTCGTCGTCGGTGAGGTGAGGTCTCCACCCTCGCACTCTACTCCGCGAGGCGGACCTAGCGGGCTCCCTAAAGCGGCCAAGGTGGCAAGGGAGTGAGCTCGCTGTCGCTAATGGCGGAACGGCAACGTGGCTCAACGGCGGCCGGTCACCTCCGGCCAGGAGACGGCACGGGGAGAGGCGCACGAGCACCGAGGAAGCAAGGCAAACGAGATGCGCGTGCGGAGAAGGGAAAAGGGGGAGCGGAGGGTAGGAGTCTATGGAGTGGTGTTCTCCGGTGAGCTCAGCCGGGACTCTGGTGAGCAATTCCCATGGAGGGAAAGCTTACCACGGGAAGCGGAGGCAAGCGCGGGCTGCGCGAGAGAGAGACGGAGCTCGGAGCAAGACAGAGAGGCTGACGGTGAGCTAAGGCGGCTGAAACGGGCAACTCCAATGAGCGCATGCGTGCGAGCGGTGGCGGAGGCTCGCCTACGCGTGCTCTTCTGCCGCTGGCTCTGTGGGGAGGCAAATGAGATCAAGCAGGGGAAGGCGGATGCGGCGCTGCGGGTGTAAGCGAGTGCGTGCGGCGTGGGGGCCACCGGGCGGCCAGGTGCCGCCATTGCCGGCGCATGGCGGCCACGGGGCGAGCGGCTTCTGCCGCGGTCAGGCGCGGCACGCGCGGGAGAGGGAGGCCGGGTGCGGGCGCGGCGCGGGGAAGGCCGGGCCGCTTGCGCTGGTGGGCCGAGAGGGAGGCGACGGCCCAATAACACGAAAAATTGCTTTTTGTTTTATATTTTCAAATCCAAATTTTATTAAACAGTCCCAAATTCAAATTTTGAAGTAGAAAATGACATTTTTAAAACTTGACCCCAAAACAAAAGTTGTTTAAAATTTGATTCTCTACAACTTTTCTTAAAGGTACATTTTCAAATTCCAAATAGATTTTGAATTAGAGATTGAAAGTCCATTTTAATTCAAAAACTCATTTTTAACTTATTTTTAAAAGCAAAATTTGAGAAAATTTTGAATACAAAACTTGCTCTAATTTTTGTGCTAACCAATTCTAAATTATTTGCACTACCAAACAAACTTGTTTATTGACCTAAACAACCACACACATGGCATAATTTTATTTAAACAAGCAAATGCAACATTTATGTTTTGAAGTCATGTTTCGCATGTTTTAATTCCATGTTACACTTATATCACATGTGATTATGAATGCAAGATGATGCTCAAGCGCATGATTTGAAATGCTTAATGCATGCTTAACACCCGAGGTGTTACAACCCTCTCCCTTATAAGAATCTCATCTCAAGATTTTGATTTACGAACCATTTGTTATAAAAATCTATATAAGCGTTTTGTTGATATTCTCCCATTTCCCATATCGCGTCGCTGTCATCATGATGAATCCACTATATCTTATATGTTCTCACCACTTTATTACGAGTGACTCGATCCTTAGTGTCCAAACCCCAAACTATTTGCTCACGGTATTCTAAGTCTGATTTGATCTGAATGCCCTGAGGTTCTATTCTCTCTTTCGGGACATGCAAACACTTCTTCAATTGTGATACATGAAAGACTGGAAAGATCGAACCCATTGCTTCTAGTAATTGTAACTTATAAGCCACATGACCCTTCTTTTCTAAGATCTTATATGGCCCTACAAACCTAGCAACAAGCTTCTTCTTAATCCCAAACCGTTTCTTCTTTATTGGAGTAACTTTCAAATAGACATAGTCACCAACTTTAAATTATAGCAGTCTTCTTCTTTTGTCTGCGTAACTTTTCTGACGTGATTGTGCAACTTTCATGTTTTGTTGGATAATACAGACCTTTTTCTCAGCCTCGTCAACAAAATCGATTCCATAAAACCTTCTCTATCCAGGTTCAATCCAATTCAAAGGTGTCCTACACTTCCTGCCATACAATGCTTCAAACAGAGCCATCTTCATACTCTCTTGGTAGCTATTGTTGTAAGCAAACTCTACCAGCGATAACCATGATTCTCATGAACTCCTGGATGACAACACACAAGCTCTAAGCATATCTTCAAGGACAGCGTTAACTCTCTCTATCTGCCCATCTGTCTGTGGGTGATAAGCTGTACTATGAACCAAACTAGTACCCAAACCTTTATGAAGATGCTCCCAAAAGTGAGCTGTAAACTGTGACCCTCGATCAGACACGATTGTCTTCGGTATACCATGCAATCTAACAATTTCTACAATATATTTCTCGACATACTGAGGTGGTCAAAATGCTATCTTGACTAGCAAAAAGTGAGCTGATTTGGTAAGGTGATCTATAATCACCCAAATCGAATCATTTCCCTTCAGCGTGGTGAGAAGACCGGTGACGAAATCCATACTTATATCATCTCATTTCCAATTTGGTACCGACAAAGGTTGCAACAAACCCACAAGTCTCATGTGAAGAGCTTTCACCCTACAACACGTGTCATAACGAGCAATCTCCTTCTTCATCTTTGTCCACCAATAACGAGGTCTCAGTTCTTGATATATTTTGCTACTTCTAGGATGGATAGACAGCTTAGAATGATGAGCTTCATCCATCAGTTGGTTCTTGAGCTCTTGATCTTTTGGTACAACCAGACGGTCCTTGAACCATAACACTCCTTGTTCATCCACTCTAGAGTGCTTAGTTGACTCTTTCTTTATTTTCTCCTTGATATGGAATATTCCCTTGTCTGTTTTCTGGCCTTCAATGATCTTGCTCTCTAAGGTACAACTAATTTAAATATTGTGCAATACTGCAGGATGCAACAAATTGAACTCATCTTCAAACAAAGGTTGTATAGCAAGAGAATGTGACTTCCTACTTAAGGCATCGGCTACTACATTGACCTTCCCTGGATGATAGTGTACATTTAGATTATAATCCTTTATCAACTCTAGCCATCTTCTCTGTCGCATATTTAGCTCAGACTGAGTAAATATGTATTTGAGACTCTTGTGATCTATGAAGATGTTGCACACATTCCCAAGCAAATAGTGTCTCCAAATCTTTAGAGCATGCACAATGGTAGCAAGCTCTAAATCATGGGTAGGATAATTAACCTCATGTTTTCTCAATTAGCGTGAGGCATAAGCAATGACTCTTCCATCTTGCATAAGAACACATCCTAAATCATTCTTGGATGCATCACAAAACATATCAAACGACTTCTCTATGTCTGGCTACGCCAGAACAGGAGCAGTGGTTAGCAATTCCCGCAAGGTGCGAAAAGCTACCTCGCACTCCTCTATCCAAGCAAACTTATGGTCCTTCTGGAGCAGACTCGTCATTGGTTTGGCAATCTTTGAGAAATCTGGTACGAAGCAATGACAATAACCAGCTAATCCAAGGAAACTTTGAACCTCATGAACTATGGTTGGTGCCTTCTAATCCATAACCTCTTATACCTTGCTAGGATCTACTAAAATTCCATTTTCTGATAGCACAAGACCGAGAAAAGGAACTGTCTTCAGCTAAAACTCACACTTACTAAACTTAACATACAACTGATGATCTCTAAGTCTGGTCAAGACAATCCTAAGATGTTCTGCATGATCTTACTCATTCTCTGAGTATACTAGGATGTCATCAATGAACACAATCACAAACTTATCCAATTCCGGCATAAAGACTAAATTCATCAGATACATAAAGTATGTAGGAGCATTTGTCAGACCAAATGATATGACAAGATACTCGTACAAACCATATCTAGTGGAAAACGCGGTCTTGGGTATATCTTGTGGCCTAATCTTAATCTGATGGTACCCTGATCTCAAATCTATCTTAGAGAATACCTTGGCTTTTGACAATTGGTCAAACAAGATATCAATCAGAGGTAGAGGATACCTATTTTTAATTGTCACCGCATTCAGTGGCCGGTAGTCCACGTACATCCTAAAAGCATCTAGGCCCTGGGAGTTGGTTTCAGTAATTGATGACAACGCATTATTACCATGACTAATGTGTGTTTTGCAGAAACTTTGATAAGTTAGGTCATGGGGTTGATAACTGCTTTGGGCACTCTGGTATTCATGCCCCTTGATGGAAATCATTTCGATTTTCAAAGGATCAACGACAAGATTAAGGACGGTTAGTTCTGGATGTCAAGGTGTTGAGTTTCATCTGGAATAGTCGTTAGGATCTTCGCTTCTTTCCTTTGGCCGTACTATAAAGGGGGCATGAGCGAGTAGCTTGACCTAAGTGAGTCTTTTGTTTAGGTGTGGTGCACACTTATCAAACTTAGCACTAGGTAGCTTAGGTAAAGCTCAAAGTTCAGTTGGAAGCAACTCGGTTCAAGTTGCGTCGCGTTTCGAAGTCGTTTGAGCCGTTTACCCCTGACCGGACACGGTCTCTGTCTCGACCGGACGCGTCCGGTCAGTACTAATAGTCACTGCATTTCAACCTGGTTGACCGAACGCAGTTCCTGCGAGAACCAAACGCGTTGATCGTGTTGACACGTGTCTCAGAAGGTAAGCGATCTAATCGGACGCGACTGGGAAGTGATCGGACGCGTCCGGTCACGTTCTAGTAAGGTACTTTGCTAACCTCACATGAACAAGCATCAGGTCAAAGTACAGTAAGGTCCTTATATGACCAGACATGTCCGGTCACCCCTGATCGGTGCGTCCGGTCACTCAGCGATGTCGTTCAGTTTTTCGATCGTTACGTTTGACCGGCATGTCCGGTCACATCGACCGGCGCGTCTGGTCAGTGCGTATTTTGTTGAGTTGGTAGGTAACGGTTGGATTTGACTGTGGGGTATATAAATACATCCTCTCCACCTATTTTAGAGGTCTCTTGCTCATTTGTTCAGCTGAGAAACACCTTTCAAGGGCAAGGAAGTGCAAGAGCTCTAGTGAGGGTAGTGATTTGAGAATCAAAGTTTGAGAATCCCTCATTAGTGACTAGGGAGTAGCAAGTGTGCATCCACCTTCTCTTTAGGCTTGTTATGGTCAAGTGAGAGTTCTAGCTTGTTACTCTTGGTGATCGCCATCACCTAGACGACTTGGTGGTGATAGGGAGTTTGGTGATCATTCGGCGAGCTTGTGGATGACCAACTCATCTTGTGAGCGGTTTTGGGCGATTCACCGTAACAGAGTGTCAAAGAATCAGACCGAAGAGAGCACTTGATCCTTGCGCGGATCAAGGGGGAGCTACACCCTTGCGCGGGTGCTCCAACGAGGACTAGTGGGGAGTGGCGACTCTCCGATACCTCGGGAAAACATCGTCGTGTTCCTAACCCTTACTTTCAAGCATTTACTTTCTTGTATTACTTTCATTGCTTGGTTTACTCTCCTAGATTTGCCATGCTAGACTAGGATTGGAACTTAGGGTGCAAAACTTTTTACCGGTAGAATCACTAGGAACACTAGTAAGCAATAGGGGTGAACTTTGGCTTGTAAGATTTAATTCTTGTAATTAATTTTTAGAAAAGCCCAATTCACCCCCCTCTTGGGCATCTTGATCCTTTCAATTGGTATCAGAGCCAAGTTGCTCCTATTTTAGGCTTCACCGCCTAGAGCAAGATGTCTAATGGGGAAGGACCACCTCCCATCTTTGAGGGAGACGATTTTCCATATTGGAAAATTCACATGAAGGCGTACCTCGAAGCCATAGATGTTGGGTGTCTTAGAGCCACAACCGAAGGGCTTCCCGCTATCAAGGATCCCGCCAACCCAAGTGGTGACGAGGAGAAGTACGACCGGTGGAATGCAAAGGCAAAAAATGCACTCTACCGGGGCCTAGGCAAGGATATCTTCAATCGTGTATGTAATGCAAAAAACACTCATGAATTGTGGGAAAACCTTTGTGCTCTCCATGAGGGAACTAAGAGTGAGCATGAGGAATGCTATCACATTGCTTTGAAGAAAATTAATTCTTTTGAGATGCTTCCCAAAGAAAGTGCTAATAAAATGTACACTCGATTGAATGATCTTGTAGAGGATCTCAATGCTCTCGGACTCACTCAGATGAGTCAATCGGATATTGTAAGGAGGATCTTAAGCGTTCTTCCCGTTGAGAAGTATGGTCACATTGTCACCGTGCTTCACCAAAGTGATCTCTCTACCGCAACACCAACACAAGTATTGGGAAAGATCAATGCACATGAGATGTACATTCACATCACTCCGGAAGAGGGCTCATCATCTTCCAAGAAGAAGGACTTGGCATTCAAAGCTAGCCATGACAAGAAAAAGAAGAAGAGTCAAGCCATGATGGTGCAAGAAAGCTCAAGTGAAAGTGATATTGATGATGCATCACTTGCAGTCATGGTGAGAAAGACCACCAAGATGCTAAAGAAGCTCAACAAGAGTGGCATCAAGTTCAATGGCAAGAAGAAGAAGTTCTTCACAAGTAGCAAAAGGAAGCCTATATCCAAGATGGATTGCTACAATTGTGGTGAACTTGGCCACTTAGCTCATCAATGCCCTAAGCCTCCAAAAGACAAGTATAAGAACAAGAACAAGAACAAGAACAAGAACAAGAACAAGGGCAAGAAAAATGATTCAAGTGATAAAGAAGATGAGAAGAAGAAGAACAAGCCATATAAAAAGAAGGATGGCAAGAGGAAAGAGTTTCACAAGAAGAAGAAGGGAGGCAAACCTTACATTGTTGGTGATTGACTCACCGATATTGAGTCATCATGTGAGTCCTCCAGCGATGAGAGCAACGATGAGAAAGAGAAGGTCGCCGCATTTGTGATTGGGCCATCATCATCTTCACTGACATCTTCATCACCACCTTCACCGCCACCCTCACCATCATCGTCCACTTCTCACCTATGCCTTATGGCCAAGGGTGAACGAAAGGTACAAAACAATGAGAGTGATGATGATTGTTGAACAAATACTCTAAAGTCATAAGAAGAACTAGAAATGAAAATGATGAGCTCCAAAATGAAAATGACTCACTCTCATCTAAGCTTGAGAATGCACAAAAGACTAGTGATGAGCTCAAAAATCAAAATGAAATTATGTCTTCTACTCTCAAGGAGCTAAAAACTTATAACAAAGAGCTTAGAGATGAATATGATAAACTTGAGAAGAAGCATGATGAGCTCAACACTAGGCACAACTTGCTAAAGAAAAATATACTACATTGAAAATCAATTATGATAGTCTTGTTGTTGCTAATGAGCTTTCTCTTGAGACACATGATGCTACTAACCAAGTTGTTAAGATTGATATAGCCACATCATGTGATGACTTTATTATTGAGAGCATTGAGCAAGGCTCTAGTGGCAAAGGCAAGAATGTAGTTGAGTCCAACAACTATGATGATTATGTCAAGCTCAAGAGTGAAAATGAGATGCTTAGAAATGAGAACAAGAAGCTAAAGAGTTGATGGATCTTGAAAAGCAAACATCAAATGAGTCACTTATTGAAGAGAACAAAAAGCTCAAGCAAGAGAAAGAGCATCTCAAGACCGACCTAAGCAAGTTCACAAGAGGCCAATATTTGCAAAGTGAGCTACTCATGAACACCGTCATGAAGATGGATAGAAGTGGCATTGGTTACTTGGCAAATCAAGAGAAGAAGGCTAAAGCTCAACAACAACAAAGCAAGTCAAAACTCAAGCCAAAGAGATGTGTTGAGTGTGGACAAGAAGGTCATTTTGCTCATGAGTGTAAAACTCCACCACCACAACCCTTGCCCAAGCACGCTAGACCCTTTGCTTTCAATGCTCATTACATGCTTAGAAAAGATTCAAGTGGAAAGATGAAAGTCATGTTCTTGGGTCCCCCAAACAAGAATAGGACTAAAAAAATATGGGTTGCCAAGTCACTAGTTGAGAAAGTCAAGGGTCTCTCTCAAGTTTGGGTCCCTAAATAAAAGGCTTGATCTCTTATGTGTAGGTGAACTACAAGACCGGTGGATCTCATTGGGTTATTGATAGTGGTTGCACTGAACATATGACCAGTGACCCTTGTATGTTCACCTCACTTGAAGAGAATGGGGTATGTCAAGAGAAGATCACATTTGTGGACAATTCAAAGAGCAAAGTCAAGAGTATAGGCAAGATTGCAATATCAAATGATCACTCTCTTTCAAATGTGCTCTATGTTGCTTCATTGAGTTTCAACTTACTATCCGTTGGGCAACTTTGTGACCTTGGCTACCAATGCTTATTCACTCCTAATGAAGTGGTAGTTTCAAAGATAGATGACAAGCAAATGATTTTCAAAGGCTTTAGATACAACAATCTCTATCTTGTTGATTTCACCTTCGAAGATGCAAACTTGATGACATGCTTGTTCTCCAAAACTTCACTTGGGTGGCTTTGGCATAGGAGGCTTGCTCATGTTGGAATGAACACTCTCAACAAGCTATTGAAGAAAGAATTAGTAAGAGGCTTGAAGGATGTCAAGTTTTATAAGGATAAACCTTGTAGTGCATGTCAAGTCGGCAAACAAGTTGCAAATACTCATCCAACCAAAGCTTACATGTCAACATCAAGAGTGTTAGAACTTCTACACATGGATTAGTTTGGTCCTACAACTTATAAGAGCTTGGGTGGAAATCTCTATTGTCTTGTGATTGTGGATGACTAATCAAGATACACTTGGACTTTCTTTATTCATGACAAATCCGAAGTGGCCAATTGCTTCAAGAAGTTTGCAAAGAGAGCTCAAAATGAATTGGAAGTCAAGATAAAGAAGATTAGAAGTGACAATGGCAAAGAGTTTGACAACATAAATATTGAAGCTTATTGTGATGAGATTGGAATCAAACATGAAGTTTCATCAACCTACACTCCTCAACAAAATGGTGTATTTGAGAGAAAGAACCAGACATTGATCACCCTTGCAAGAACAATGCTAGATGAATACAATACACCAGAAAAATTGTGGGCCGAGGCAATCAACACCGCATGCTATGCTTCAAATCGCCTCTTCCTATAAAAGTTTCTTGGCAAGACCCCCTATGAGTGGCTAAATGGGAAGAAGCCGGACGTCTCATTCTTCTAGGTGTTTGGGTGCAAATGCTACATCTACAAAAAAACGTCAACACCTAGGGAAGTTTCAAAGACATTGTGATATTGGTTTTCTCGTTGGTTACTCATCAAAGTCCAAAGCATATAGAGTATTTAACCATGCCACCGATTTGGTTGAAGAAACATATGATGTGGAATTTGATGAATCTAATGGCTCCCAAGGAGCAATTGAGAATTGTGATGATGTAGGTGATGAACCATTGAGGAAGGCAATGAAGAACATGCCGGTGGGAGACATCAAGCCTAAATATGATGAAGACGATGTACAAACTATCAATCCACCATCTTCATCACATGTGCCTCAAGATGATAATAAGAATGAGAGAGTTGAAAATGAAGACATTCATGTCTCTTATGAACAAGCCGAGGCACAAGCTCAAGATGTTGATGCTCCCCAACCCTCTCCTCAAGTGGTTGAAAGAAGAAACTCACCTCTACTTCAAGCACATCCATAAGATCTCATCGTAGGAAGTCCTACAAAGGGTGTAATGACTCGATCTTAAAAGCTTGCTTCTTTTGTTGAACATCACTCTTTTGTCTCTTGTCTTGAACCTAAGAATGTAGAAGAAGCTCTTCAAGATCTAGATTGGGTGAATGCTATGCACGAAGAATTGAACAACTTCACCCGCAATCAAGTTTGGACACTTGAAGAGCATCCAAAAGGTGCAAGAGTCATTGGAACCAAGTGGGTGTTCCGCAACAAGCAAGATGCTCAAGGCGTAGTAGTGAGGAACAAGGCAAGACTAGTTGCAAAGGGGTTCTCTCAAGTTGAAGGTCTTGATTTTGGAGAGACCTTTGCACCCGTTGCAAGACTTGAAGCCATTCGTATCCTTCTTGCATATGCATCGCATCATGAAATGAAACTATATCAAATGGATGTGAAAAGTGCTTTTTTAAATGGCTTCATAAATGAACTAGTCTATGTTGATCAATGTAATGGATCAACATGATTATACGAGATTAAGTAAGAAAATCTTCCACCGAGGCAGATAATTTACCAAACTTAAGCCCTCACAACCTGAGATTCCATGAAATCACGAGGGATTTCAAACCAACCAACATACAACCAAGATCATACTGATTTAGTAGCCACAGTCACATGCTATAGAAAGTTCGCAACAAGAGTTGAATACATCGGAGTTCAGAATAAAAAGTTATTACAACACAAGTTCACCAAAACATAGCAGAAGCAAGTAGTTTCAAACCACGCACACACACTTAGTTCAGTTACAGTGCCAGCAGGTAGTCATAGCCCACAAAAGCATGAGATAAGACGAATGAAGTGACCATTGCCCTTGGTCCTAGTTGTCGCGCATCGCTGCATACAGACAGTTGACACAATAACCATAGTACATCTGACCATCTGCAACAACAATGGGAACAACGCCCTGAGTACTAGAAGGTACTCAGCTAGACTTACCCGTCAAAACCAGAAATAAAAGACACCAAGGAGTATGCAGGGTCTTTATAAAGTGGGCTGGCTTGACTCATTTGCGAAAAGCATAAGTTATCAGTTATGAACCATTTAACTATAAGCATCCACTTAATTATACCTGATTAGTCTAAATGAGCACCTATGCTAGAGCAATCACTTGATTAATCATTAACATCAAAGGTTATCATCTCAGGTTTAGCATTTCCAACAACATCCATATAACCATCATTGTTCCATCATAATTACTACGATGCTGTAGCTCGAGTCAAGTGCTCACTATCTAGGAGCGATGGCGATTCGAATCGATTCCTAACCAGCTGGTAATTTATTCCTCACACAAACTATGCTTCCCCCGTCAGGGTTGCTTAGATCACCAATGACACTTTCCAAGTAGCCGTGGGATAACAGTCATGGATCGCACTACCCAAGGATCGCCCGACTGCCAGGACGCACCTTGGGCTCACTCTTCGCGTCCCCGTCATACCCCCTTCAGCACCAGTCTGCCAATCTGAGTTTATCCCAGCTCGAATAATGTCACTAGCTTTGCGGTCGAAAGGTACTTTATTCGGCCAGCTAAATGTGAGGCATGCGTTCAACATGACAAGAGGGACGAGCAACGATCGGTCCTTAATCGACACAGACGGAATCACTATAGTCCAAAACCCTATAAGACTCTGCCCAGTCTCCCTTTATTCATCAACACTTGGTTACTTTCCATGATAACAATTATAACTAACCATAACCAGGTATTCACCTATATCTCACAGGTGATCGGAAATCACCCGACTTCTACCGGTCTAAGCATGGCTAAGCAATTATTCGATCCTGACCTAACAGGGTAAAGAGGTATCTAGGTGGACAAGGATAATAATAAATGCAACAACGGTTTCACTCAACTCCTACAACTTAATGCAATAATATATAAAACTCATATATAAAGAATTGCTTTTATAAAGTAGGAGACTTAGAATGCTCTGGGGCTTGCCTCTTTCGAACGAGCTAGGCTGGTGATTTACGCACTCGGGCAACTCCTCTCCTGGTTCCTCTTCCTCGGGCACCTCCTCTGCCTGGGGCTCTTGCTGATCGGTCCAAGTCTGCTCTTCCAGCACTGCTACCTATGACTCCTCCTGCGATCCTGTACGATGCAATTGCATAAGCAACCATGTAGACAGTGCATCGGATGCAGTGGAATGCTATGATGACATGATATGCAGATGAGCATGTTGAACTGATAGGATGGATTACAGACAACATCTTCTACGAGGTAGTCTACATCATCCAAGAACATGTGCCACAAAACAAGTTATCTACTCTTATACTAGGTAGCATAAAATTCTCACACAATTGGTGCTACACTTTGCCAAACCCTAATACCTTAACCTACCAAGTAACACCAGCAAGGTGGTTTGGTGCTTCAAGGATACACCAAACACTCCTTAATTCTTTTAATTACTCATAAAGAACAAACTTTTATTTCCTATTTAAACTAGGGTTACACACAACATCTATTTCTGTTGTAGGTAAAAATCTACAAAAATTATAGTAGCACACTCCTACTCCAAATAGTATACTACACAAATTTCATAGAATTTGAATAAGTAAAACTATCTGTACAAAATAAACAAGCTATAGCATAATACTGAGCATGAAAATACTTTGTACTAGAAAAAGTGTCAAACAACAGATTTCATATTTTTCCTATGTTATCCACAGTAAACAAGCACACCATAAAAATTATCACATGCATGAGTTATACAAATTTTGCTCTCTACCAAAAATAACAAAAATTATCAATTAAAGGCATTTGAACTACACTTCAATAAATTTTCACAGAACATGCCTCATAAACATTTTTCCTAGAAAGTACATCACCAAAGAAGATTAATGAAACAGGAACCATATTTTTCTGACCTTCCTTTAATTTACTACATATTTTCTAAGATATTAGCAATTTTAAAGATTAAATAAATCTACACAGAAAAGTATCACAAAACTAACATGCAACATTTTTAAACTGTAGATCTACTCAAAATAAACACTACAAAATTTGTTTCACAATTTTTGGAGCTATAAAACTCGAGTTATGATTTTTGAAAGCATTTTTCACACATTTCTGGAAATCATTTATTTCATTTCTTTGAAAACCAGCCAGGACACCACCCTAGGCGCACCCGGTCCAGTGCACCCGGGCTCACTGTCACGCGGGACCCTCGGGTCAATGGGGCCCACCCGTCAGCCGTAGCCGAAAGAGGCGGCGGTTGACCGGCTGCTCACCGCCGACGGTGAGGTCACCGGCGACAAGGGTGAGCACCACCACACTCAGCTCGCCCGCGCGCACCCGTGGAGGTAGCCCAACAAAGAAATGGTGGCCTAGAGCAAGCTTGGTCACGGGAATGGCGGATGCGGTGGCGCGGCTCAACGCCGGCGGCCTAGCCAAGGCTTGGTGTCGCGCGAGAGGGGGCGGAGCAGTTTCGCGGGAGTGAGGCGGAGCTACTGACCACGAAAAAGAAGAAGAAGAAGGGGTGGAGCGGGGAGATTGGCGGGGCCACGAACATCTGGCGAGCTTCGGAGGACGCCGGCATGGTATGCCTTGCCCAAGGCGGGCCTCACCTTGGCGTGAAGGGGTGCGGGAGGTGCGCTGCGTCAAGGCGGAGCTCGTGCCCATGCTTGCGGGGGCTCGGTGCGGGTGGAGGGGCGAAGGCGAGCACGGCGGCGGCAATGGCGCGGTGGCCGCGCGGCTGCTGCTAGCGTGAGCGGAAGGGGAACAGGAGGAGGAAAACGGACTGGCGTGAGGCAGAGCGAGCCGGGTAGGGTTAAGGCGAAGGCGCGTGGAGCGGCGGGGGCCACCGACATGCCACCGGGCGAGCTCGCCGGCGACGTACAGCCACGCGGCGGGCATGGCCTGCGCACGGTCGGCGCGACCGCGTTCAGGCGGGAGCGCGGGAGCGGGGCGAGCGCAGGGGAGAAACGGGCCAGGCCGGCTTGCACGAGCGGGCCGAAAACAGGGCGGCGGCCCGGTAAGCCCTGAAAACGTTTTTCTTTTTCATTTTAAAATTCCAGATTTTCTAAATCGATTCAAATTTGAATTTTGAAGATAAAAAAGACATTTTCACAAGTTGTCCCCAAAATAAAAGTTGTTCAAAATTTAATTCTCTACAACTTTCATTTAGGGCACTTTTCAAAATTCTGAATAGATTTTGAATAAATGATTTAAAGCCAAATTTTTAAATAAAAACTTATTTCTCTAGAATATTTTAAAAATCAAAATTTGAGGAGATTTTGAATACAAAAGTTGCTCCAAAAATCATGTTAATTAATTCTAGATTATCTAAAATTGTAGCTGAACAAGTTCTACAAGTCTAGCAAGTAAATGCAACATTTTGGTTCAAACCCATGTTTTACACATTTCAAATCAAGTGAATTATATTGCATGGGATGATAAACATGTATGAGATGCTGATGCTCATGCTTTGGAATGTTAATGCATGCTTAACACTCAGGGGTGTTATAGCCCTCCCCCTTATAAGAATCTTGTCCCGAGATTTTGAGTTACGAACCACTTGTTGTAAAAATCTTTATAAGCGGTTTGTAGGTATTCTCCTGTTTCCCACATCGCATCATTCTCATCATGATGGCTCCACTGAATCTTGTAAGTTGTCACTACTTTATTCCGAGTGACTCAGTCCTTAGTATCCAAAACTCAAACCGGTTGCTCACGATATTCTAAGTTTGCCTTTATCCGAATACCCTGAGATTCTATTCTCTCTTTCGGAACACGCAAACACTTCTTCAACTGTGATACATGGAAGACGGGAAATATTGAACTCATCGCTTTCGGTAACTGCAGCTTATAAGCCACGAGACCCTTTTTCTCTAAAATCTTGTATGGTCCTACAAATCTAGCAGCCGGTTTCTTTTTGATTCCAAACCGTTTCTTCTTCATTGGGGTAACCTTCAAATAGACGTAGTCACCCACTTGGAATTCTAGCGGTCTTCTCCTCTTATCTGCATAACTCTTCTGACGTGATTGTGCAGCTTGCATATTTTGTTGGATAATACGGACCTTTTTTTTCTGCCTCATCTACAAAATCAATCCCATAAAACCTTCTTTCTCCAGGTTCAACCCAATTTAACGGTGTCCTACATTTTCTGCCATACAGGGCTTCAAATGGTGCCATCTTGATACTCTCTTGATAACTATTGTTGTAAGCGAACTCTGCCAAAGGTAACCACGATTCCCATGAACCTCTGGATGATAACACACATGCTCTAAGCATATCTTCAAGAACAACATTAACTCGCTCTGTCTGCCCATCTGTCTGCGGATGGTAAGCTGTACTGCGAATCAAACTAGTACCCAATCCTTTATGAAGATGCTCCCAAAAATGAGAGGTAAACTGTGAACCACGGTCAGACACGATAGTCTTCGGTATACCATGTAATCAGATGATCTCAGCAATATACTTCTCTGCATATTGAGGTGGTCGAAAGGTTGTCTTAACTGGCAAAAAGTGAGTTGATTTGGTAAGGCGGTCTACAATTACCCAAATCGAATCATGTCCTTTTGGTGTGGTGGGAAGACCAGTGATAAAATCCATACTTATATCTTCCCATTTCCAATCTGGTATAGATAAGGGTTGCAATAGTCCTGTGGGTCTCATGTGAAGAGCTTTCACTCTGCAACACATGTCGCAACGAGCAACATACGCTGCAGTCTCCTTCTTCATCTTGGTCCACCAATAACGAGGTCTCAGCTCTTGATACATTTTACTACTCCCAGGATGGATAGATAGCTTAGACTGATGAGCTTCATCCATCAATTTGTTCCTGAGCTCTCGATCCTTGGGTACTACTAGGCGATCTTTAAACCATAACACCCCTTGGTCATCCACTTTAAAGTGCTTCGTCGGTTCCCTCTTCATTTTCTCCTTGATATGAAATATTCCCTTATCTGCTTTCTGACCTTCAATGATTTTGTTCTCCAAGGTACAACTGAGCTGAATATTATGCAACACAGCAGGATGCAATAAATTGAACCCCTCTTCAAACAACGGTTGCATAACAATAGAATGTGATTTCCTACTCAGGGCATCTGCTACCACATTAGCCTTCCTGGGATGATAGTGCACATTCAGATTGTAGTCCTTTATCAGCTCTAACCATCTCCTCTGTCACATGTTCAACTCAGACTGAGTAAAAATATACTTGAAACTCTTATGATCCGTAAAGATATTACACACATTTCCCAGCAAGTAGTGTCTCCAAATCTTTAGAGCATGCACAACTGCTGCAAGCTCCAAGTCATGTGTAGGATAGTTAACCTCATGTTTCCTCAATTGACATGAGGCATAAGCAATGACCCTTCCATCTTGCATTAGCACACATCCTAACCCATTTTTAGATGCATCACAAAACACATCAAACGGTTGTTCTATATCTAGTTGTGCCAGAACAGGAGCAGTGGTTAGCAATTTCCGCAAGGTTCAGAAAGCTGCCTCACACTCCTCTATCCAGGCAAACTTATGATCCTTCTGTAGCAAACTTATCATTGGCTTGGCAATCTTCGAGAAATCCGGTATGAAGCGGCGATAGTATTCGGCTAAACCAAGAAAACTTCGAACCTCATGAACTGTGGTTGGTGACTTCTAGTCCATGACCTCTTGTACCTTACTAGGGTCTATTGAAATTCCACTTTCAGATAACACGTGACCAAGAAAAGGAACTATCCTAAGCCAGAACTCACACTTACTAAACTTAGCATACAGCTAATGCTTTCTGAGTCTAGTTAAGACAATCCTAAGATGCTCTGCGTGATCTTCTTCATTCTCTGAGTATATTAATATGTCATCAATGAACACAATCACAAACTTATCCAACTCTGGCATAAAGATGGAATTCATCAGATAAATAAAGTATGCAGGAGCATTTGTCAATCTAAAGGACATGACCAGATTCTTGTACAAACCATATCTGGTAGAAAACATGGTCTTTGGTACATCTTGTGGCCTAATCTTGATCTGATGATACCCTGATCTCAAATCTATCTTAGAGAACACTTTGGCTTTAGACAATTGGTCAAACAAGATATCAATCCGAGGTAGAGGATATTTATTTTTAATTGTCATAGCATTCAGTGGCCGATAGTCCACGCACATACGTAAGGAGTTATCCTTTTTCTTCTTTACGAATAGTGCATGACATCCCCATTCCGACGAACTAGGACGAATCAAACCCTTCTTTAACAGATCTTGGAGTTGTTTTTTCAACTCGGCTAACTTATTGGGAGGCATCCGATAGGGCCTTCTTGAGATCGGTGCTGTTCCAGGAATTAACTCAATGGTAAACTCAACATCTCGGTCTGGTGGAAGCCCAGGTAACTCATCTAGGAACACATTTGGAAACTCACATACTACTAGAATATTGGTTAGCAGAGTATTTTGGATGGCACAAGTTGTATTGGCTAGATCTATTTTCTGAGGTAGGATCACCTGGAAGGTGCCTTCTCCACTAGGTTCCTTGAGAGAAATACTTCTTCCTCCAACATCAATTACTACTCTCATCTTATTCATCCAGTTCATTCCCATGATCACATCCAAAACTAGTCCTGGAATGACTATCAAATTAAGCTTATATTATCTGTTTGCTATGTTCAGGGTTACTCCCTGGATTATCTGATTTGTCAATAGATCAGCCCCGGCTGAACTAATTCGATAAGCACATTCCAACTCAACTATCCTTTACTCATACTTCTTAACAAAAGCTTGACTCACAAAGAAATGAGATGACCTAGAATCAAACAAGACTACTGCAGGATGATTGTTGATAGAAAACATACCAGCTGTCATAGGTTCTCCTTCTGGGATGTCATCAACGGTGGTGTGGTGCACATGAGCTTGATATTGCGTCTGCTGCTTCTTGGGATAGGGGCAAAACTTCGCAAAGTGCCCTGGTTGGTTGCAGTTGAAACACGGTCCCTTTACTTGAGTCACAGCTCCAGATGAACTACCTTGTCCTGCCTTCGACTATGGCAATGCCATCTTGAACGGTTTCTGGTTCCTCTGAGGTTGCTGGGCATTCTGACCCTTCCGCTGGGGTGACCTAAACCTTGCACCCGGGGTAGGCGAATGATACGCGGAACGATTTGCAGACGGGGCCCTAGGCTAGGACGGACCTGACTCAAAAGCTCTCTTACAAGTCTTGGACGCAGCATACACATTGTTGTTCTTCTCTTATTTCAAGCAATCGCTGACAAAGTCGTTGAAACCAGTCCTTATGTTGGTACCCACGTGTTTCATCATCTTGGAATTCAGACCTCTCTTGAAGCTGGCGATCTTTTTGGCATCAGTATTAACCAAGTCAGAAGCATAGCGGCTCAGATTGTTGAATGCATGCAGATATTGGGTCACAGTCTTTGTGCCTTGATTCAGTGCCAGGAATTCTCCGAGCTTCATTTTTGTCAGACCAGGTGGAATGTACACTCCACGAAACACTTTGGTGAACTCCCTCCTGGTGATGTGGGCATGGGGAGGAGAAGTGGTGCGGTGGTGCTTCCACCACATCCCTGTCGGACCTTGAAGCTAATGAGCTGCATACTCGGTCTTCAACACTTCGGTCATCCTCAAAACACGAAACTTGTCTTCATTGTGTTAATCCACTCTTCTGCATCCAAGTGTTCAGCGGCTTCCTTGAAGATTGGTGGACGGGTGTCCATAAAATCCTTGAAGCTGCTATACTGGTTTACTTCATGCCCACCCGGGTTTACTCCACGACGGGTGTTATCCGCAATACTGTGCAACGCAGCTTCCATATTCTGCTGCATGTTCTCCATGTTGCGTTGACTTCCGAGGAATTGTGCGAAGAACTATTCCGTGGTGTATGGTGGAGGAGGAGGCGGTGGTGGATCACGGTTTTCATTTCCAGCGGCACTGCCACTAGCCTCAGTGGCATCATACATGGTACGGCGAGTGTTCGGCATCTGCATATTTCAGCAACAGTAATCATTAGGTGATGTTGTAGAAATTGCGAGTGAATGAAAAATCATGCCGTACTGAATTCACTAGAGAGAATAAATTCATACAATAAAACAGGGGCACAATAAGTCATTTCAATTAACACAACATCACTAATTAGATTACTAAGGCGCACACATCGCGTCCATTACAACCAAGTTGCCAGCATATATACACTAGACTTTTGACGTTCGGATACCGCCACAAACACATCCAAGTTTTCCAACATTACATCAAAGTCTTAGTCTTTCTACTCATTAAGACATGACCAACGTGCCAACTAAGCAAAAGATCATGCAAGCCAAACCCTAGTAGCTAGTGCAACAACTACTAGTCTACTCATCGTGGTCGCTGTCTAAGTCAGAGATGTTGGCGTGGTCGCCATCCACATCATTGTCGTCATCCTCAGCGGGTGCCTCGAGCTCTTCGGGATCTTCATCCTCATCCAGATCCATCTCTGCCACACTAGGAGGAACATAGGGGTAGAGCTGGTTGTTCAGTCGATGAACCTCCTCATGCAGGTTGTCATTGTACTCCTCTACATTGGCTAGCTGCTGCTCTAGGTCAAACTGTCGAGCCCTCAGAACATTCTCTGTAGACTAGGCTTCATTCCTCTGATGGAGCACATGGGTCATCATGCGCTCAGCGTTTCGGTTGGCGGTGGTCAGATGCCCAACCTGCTCTCTCTCAGTGCATGTACGTCTCCCTCAAAGACCCCAGTCCTCTAGGTAGCCTGATCCCTCTGACGAGTCAACTGAGCCATCTCTGCAGTGAGCCTCTCAATCTCGGCGTCATGATCCCTCTGAAGCTGACGTCGGTCGTCACGAGCCTAACCAAGAGCACCAGACACACATCGCAGACTACCTTCCACTCCATCAAAGGCCTTCATCATTGCGAACATGGCACTCATGGCGGGGTTATCACTGTTCTGGGCTTCTGCTGCACTAATCTCCCGGGACCTTCCTCTTGCCTGCTGCCACGAGTCAGTGGAGGGGTTGCCCCTCGGAAAGACTCCAACGATCATTGTTGCCAACTCCTAGGGAAAGCGATCCATGATATCCCTCAGTATTCCAAAGGTTGCTCTTTCAGCGGATTCTTCAGCGGTCCTGCCAGTTGACTCATAACGCCAACCAGTCCACTCAGAACCATCACCTTTGGGACAAACAACTGCTTCCACAGTGACCAAAAGACCTTCCCCAACTGCTCATTTGCCCAGAAGTAGCGGGTCCATTCCATCTAGATAGCCTACGTAGCTGAGCACCCTCCATAAGAGCATAGGCATCACAAACTCTCCAAGGAACGTGTGACGCTGACGAGTGCGTGGAGCAAGCTGATGACAGGGAACTCTGCCTGTGGACTTGCGAGCTGTCTTCTTGGTGCGTGCCATCTGTAGCAAAATCTTATTACCGCAGTGAGAACAGATTTTTAAGTTGTCATTTTTATCAAAATGAGATAATCAACTTATAAGGGGAGGAACAATGCCATGAATAAAATGCACAACATGATGCATGCATGTTCCGTACGTCCTTACAAACTTAGAAATAACAATTACTAGCGGTATAGACGGTGGCATACAACGAGCTCTCATAAACGTAGCTACTGCGTACTACTCGATAACGCTGTTATGTACCTGCAGAAAGTCACTTCAGCTCAAACCTCACAGTATGAAAATATGCAAGAAAGCAGTAAAGTAAGCTACTCGCTTCACACGTATCCCTAGATACGAGTATAACGGTAGCAACTACCCGAATCATCGCCCTATTGACGGCATCGTCACCACATGACGGAAAACCCCAATACAAAGGATACCTTCATATAACATGTGTAAAACATGTAAATAATTCGGCATCACATAAGCACTTCCCTAGATCGGCAGTGTGTCCGACCATGCTCTCACAACTCTCACTTACCAAGGCGTAGAGGTCATTGATCCATACATTACCACTCAAGTGAATGGCACTCATACAATAGCACGCCGTATGAGCGACAAATTAAAATATGATGCAAAACCCCCAGTCAGTACTTAAATAAGCCACCTAGAATCCTTACTGGGCATAAAAGATATGACCACTGGCACACTCTTAAGTTTTAAAACTCATTTTTAAACATAGTTTTGTTTTAAATACCCATGTGAACAGTAACATGCTAAACCATGCTCTGATGCCAGCTGTAACGGATCAACATGATTATACGAGATTAAGTAAGAAAATCTTCCACCGAGGCAGATAATTTACCAAACTTAAGCCCGCACAACCTGAGATTCCGTGAAATCATGAGGGATTTCAAACCAACCAACATACAACCAAGATCATACTGATTTAGCAGCCACAGTCACATGCTATAGAAAGTTCACAACAAGAGTTGAATACATCAGAGTTCAGAATAAAAAGTTATTACAACACAAGTTCACCAAAACATAGCGGAAGCAAGTAGTTTCGAACCACGCACACACACTTAGTTCAGTTACAGTGCCAGCAGGTAGTCATAGCCCACAAAAGCATGAGATAAGACGAACGAAGTGACCATTGCCCTTGGTCCTAGTTGTCGCCTATCGCCGGATACAGACAGTTGACGCAATAACCATAGTACATCTGACCATCTGCAACAACAATGGGAACAACGCCCTGAGTACTAGAAGGTACTCAGCTAGACTTACCCATTAAAACCAGAAATAAAAGACACCAAGGAGTATGCAGGGTCTTTATAAAGTGGGCTGGCTTGACTCATTTACGAAAAGCATAAGTTATCAGTTATGAACCATTTAACTATAAGCATCCACTTAATTATACCTGATTAGTCTAAGTGAGCACCTATGCAAGAGCAATCACTTGATTAATCATTAACATCAAAGGTTACCATCTCAGGTTTAGCATTTCCAACATCATCCACATAACCATCATTGTTCTATCATAATTACTACGATGCTGTAGCTCGAGTCAAGTGCTCACTATCTAGGAGCGATGGCGATTCGAATCGATTCCTAACAAGCTGGTGATTTATTCCTCACACAAACCACGCTTCCCCCGTCAGGGTCGCTTAGATCACCAATGACACTTTCCAAGTAGCCGCGGGATAACAGTCATGGATCACACTACCTAGGGACTGCCTGACTGCCAAGACGCACCTTGGGCTCACTCTTCGCGTCCCCGGCATACCCCCTTCAGCACCAGTCTACCAATCCGAGTTTATCCCGGCTCGAATAGTGTCACTAGATTCGCGGTCGAAAGGTACTTTATTCGGCCAGCTAAATGTGAGGCATGCGTTCAACATGACAAGAGGGACGAGCAACGATCGGTCCTTAATTGACACAGACGGAATCACTATAGTCCAAAACCCTATAAGACTCCGCCCGGTCTCCCTTTATTCATCAACACTTGGTTACTTTCCATGATAACAATTATAGCTAACCATAACCTGGTATTCACCTATATCTCGCAGGTGACCAGAAATCACCCGACTTCTACCGGTCTAAGCATGGCTAAGCAATTATTCGATCCTGACCTAACAGGGTAAAGAGGTATCCAGGTGGACAAGGATAATAATAAATGGAACAACGGTTTCACTCAACTCCTACAACTTAATGCAACAATATATAAAACTCATATATAAAGAATTGCTTTTATAAAGTAGGAGACTTAGAATGCTCTGGGGCTTGCCTCTTTCGAACAAGCTAGGCTGGTGATTTACACACTCGGGCAACTCCTCTCTTGGTTCCTCTTCCTCGGGCACCTCCTATGCCTGGGGCTCTTGCTGATCGGTCCAAGTCTGCTCTTCCGGCACTGCTACCTGTGACTCCTCCTGCGATCCTGTACGATGCAATTGCATAAGCAACCATGTAGACGGTGCATCGGATGTGGTGGAATGCTATGATGACATGATATGCAGATGAGCACGTTGAACTGATAGGATGGATTACAGACAACATCTTCTACAAGGTAGTCTACATCATCTAAGAACATGTGCCACAAAATAAGTCATCTACTCTTATACTAGGTAGCATAAAATTCTCACACAAGTGGTGCTACACTTTGCCAAACCCTAATAGCTTAACCTACCAAGTAACACCAGCAAAGTGGTTTGATGCTTCAAGGATACACCAAACACTCCTTAATTCTTTTAATTACTCATAAAGAACAAACTTTTATTTACACACAACATCTATTTCTGTTGCAGGTAAAAATCTACAAAAATTACAGTAGCACACTCCTACTCCAAATAGTATACTACACAAATTTCATGGAATTTGAATAAGTAAAACTATCTGTACAAAATAAACAAGCTATAGCATAATAATGAGCATGAAAAATACTTTGTACTAGAAAAAGTGTCAAACAATAGATTTCATATTTTTCCTATGTTATCCACAGTAAACAAGCACACCATAAAAATTATCACATGCATGAGTTATATAATTTTTGCTCTCTACCAAAAATAACAAAAATTATCAATTAAAGGCATTTGAACTACACTTCAATAAATTTTCATAGAACATGCCTCATAAACATTTTTCCTAGAAAGTACATCACCAAAGAAGATTAATGAAATAGGAACCATATTTTTCTGACCTTCCTTTAATTTACTACATATTTTCTAAGATATTAGCAATTTTAAAGATTAAATAAATCTACACAGAAAAGTATCACAAAACTAACATGCAATATTTTTAAACGGTAGATCTACTCAAAATAAACACTACCAAATTTGTTTCACAATTTTTGGAGCTATAAAACTCGAGTTATGATTTTTGAAAGCATTTTTCACACATTTCTGGAAATCATTTATTTCATTTCTTTGAAAACTGGCCAGGACACCACCCTAGGCGCACCCGGTCCAGTGCACCCAGGCTCACTGTCACGCGAGACCCTCGGGTCAACGGGGCCCACTCGTCAGCCGTAGCCGAAAGAGGCGGCGGTTGACCGGCTGCTCACCGCCGACGGCGAGGTCACCGGCGACAAGGGTGAGCACCACCACACTCAGCTCGCCCGCTCGCACCCGTGGAGGTAGCCCAACAAAGAAATGGCGTCCTAGAGCAAGCTTGATCTCAAGAATGGCGGATGCGGCGGCGCGGCTCAATGCCGGCGGCCTAGCTAGGGCGAGAGAGGGGGCGGAGCAGTTTCGCGGGAGTGAGGCGGAGCTACTGACCACGAAAAAGAAGAAGGAGGGGTGGAGCGTGGAGATTGGCGGGGCCACAAACTCCGGCGAGCTCCGGAGGACGCCGGCATGGTATGCCTTGCCCAAGGCGGGCCTCACCTTGGAGTGAAGGGGTGCGGGAGGTGCGCTGCGTCAAGGCGGAGCTCGTGCCCTTGTTTGCGGGGGCTCGGTGCGGGTGGAGGGGCGAAGGCGAGCACGGCGGCGGCAATGGCGCGGTGGCCGCGTGGCTGCTGCTAGCATGAGCGGAAGGGGCACAGGAGGAGGAAAACGGACTGGCGTGAGGCAGAGCGAGCCGGGCGGGGTTAAGGCGAAGACGCGCGGAGCGGCGGGGGCCACCGACGTGCCACCGGGCGAGCGCGCCGACGGTGTACGGCCACGCGGCGGGCATGGCCTGCGCACGGTCGGCCCGGCCGCATTCAGGCGGGAGCGGGGCGAGCGCGGGGGAGAAACGGGCCAGGCCGGCTTGCGCGAGCGGGCCAAAAACGGGGCGGCGGCCCGGTAAGCCCTGAAAACCTTTTTCTTTTTCATTTTAAAATTCCAGATTTTCTAAATCGATTCAAATTTGAATTTTGAAGATGAAAAAGACATTTTCACAAGTTGTCCCCAAAATAAAAGTTGTTCAAAATTTAATTCTCTACAACTTTCATTTAGGGCAATTTTCAAAATTCTGAATAGATTTTGAATAAATGATTTAAAGCCAAATTTTTAAATAAAAACTCATTTCTCTAGAATATTTTAAAAAGCAAAATTTGACGAGATTTTGAATACAAAAGTTGCTCTAAAAATCATGTTAATTAATTCTAGATTATCTAAAATTGTAGCTGAACAAGTTCTACAACTCTAGCAAGTAAATGCAACCATTTTGGTTCAAACCCATGTTTTACACATTTCAAATCAAGTGAATTATGTTGCATGGGATGATAAACATGTATGGGATGCTGATGCTCATGCTTTGGAATGTTAATGCATGCTTAACACCCAGGGGTGTTACAATCAACCTCCCGGGTTTGAAGACCCTAGATATCCTAATCATGTTTATAGGTTGTCCAAGGCGCTATATGGGCTCAAGCAAGCCCTAGAGCGTGGTATGAGCGTCTCAGGGACTTCCTCATTGAGAAGGGCTTCACTATTAGGAAGGTCGACACCACACTATTCACCAAGAAGCTTAATGGGGAGATCTTCATTTGTCAAGTCTATGTTGATGATATCATCTTCGGATCAACAAATGAAGATTATTGCAAGGAATTTGGTGAATTGATGTCAAAGGAGTTCGAGATGTCTATGATTGGTGAGCTAACATTCTTCCTTGGTTTTCAAGTCAAGCAAATGAGAGAAGGGATTTTCATCTCTCAAGAAAAGTATACCAAGGATCTTCTCAAGAGATTGAAGATAGAAGAGTGTAAGCCAATCAAGACCCCAATGCCATCTAATGGACATCTCGACCTAGACGAGGGAGGTAAACCAGTTGATCAAACTCTCTACCGTTCTATGATTGGTAGCTTGTTGTACCTTACAGCATCTAGGCCCGATATCATGTTTAGTGTGTGCATGTGTGCTCGCTTTCAAGCGTGCCCCAAAGAACCTCACCTAAGTGCCGTAAAAAGAGTCTTAAGATATCACACCCCAAGCATTGGTCTTTGGTACCCTAAAAGAGCTAGATTCCAACTAGTTGGCTATTCCGATTCGGATTATGCCGGTTGCAAAATTGATAGAAAAAGCACATCCAGAGGATGCCATTTGCTTAGGAGGTCTTTAGTATCTTGGTCATCTAAAAAGCAAAATAGTGTGGCTTTGTCCACCGCTGAGGCGGAATACATTGCCACGGGGGCTTGTTGTGCACAAATCTTATACATGAAACAAACCCTCTTAGACTATGGAGTTGCTCTTGATAAGGTGCCACTTTTATGTGACAATGAAAGTTCCATTAAAATTGCTAATAATCCGATACAACACTCACGCACCAAGCACATTGATATCCGCCACCACTTTCTAAGAGATCATGTTGCTAAAAATGATATATCACTAGAAGGTGTAAGAAGTGAAAATCAATTAGTGGATATCTTCACTAAACCTTTGGATGAGGCTACCTTTTGTAGGTTGAGAAGTGAACTAAATGTGCTTGATTCTAGTAACTTTAAAAAATGAGCTTGTGTTGTCCCTTGCATTGTATTGTATTATATGTCATGTTTAATTCTCCGCAATGCATCTAGGACTTGTCTAACACGGTTACGATAACCCTCCTTTGGAGGAGTGAAGAAGCCTAACCGTGGATCAAACTTGACAAGCAACCTAGTCTTTCTTTCTAGCTTTGCATTGCATATGCATGGTTGTTGCTTTGTCGGTTCTTTTCAGTTTTGCTTTGAGCAACCTCTGTGTTCGTCCATGAATAGAAAGAGCATTTGATGCTCCCAAGGGTTCATAAACTCTATTGCATGGCCATATGTTGCTCCTCGGGTGTTTATTGCATATTTTTTCCTAAAAATAATACTAGCCTAAGGCAAATTATTTTAAAAATCTTGAGTGTTTGAGTGAGGTTGCTCATATCATGTTCCAATTAGTGTTTATTTGAGTCTCTTTGAATTGGAACTTGATTTGGACATGTCACGTCGAAGATCGAATTGAAGAAAGGCGTTTTACACGGACCGAACGCTGGACCGGACGCGATGCTGCTTCATCACTGCGTCCGATCCCGGCAACCACCAGCACGTCCGGTCATCCTGAAGATAATCTCAAGGATCTATAACCGGACGCTGGACCGGACACGACGTTGTGACCACTGCGTCCGGTCTCGGACCCCTCCACCGCGTCCGGTCAAGCGTGTTGAGTTCCCCGGGTGATCTCTGACCGGACTCTGTCAGCGTCCGATCAGCTCTAACCGGATGCGTCCGGTCACGCCAGGAGCCTACTGGACTCTGACCGGACGCTGCTCCACCGCGTCTGGTCAGGCGACCAGCGCGTCCGGTCATCGTGTGGAAAGCGGATCTGCCCTCTTTAAACCGTTCGTTCAGATCTATTTTTTTCTCTCCTTCCACCTTCGTTTCCTTCATACGTCGCCGCCACCGGCTTGCCCTAGGTTTCCTCGCTGACTTGAGCCGCGCCACCATGTCAGCTTCCTCCTCCTGTGCCGCTGTGCCTCCGTTGTCCTCCACCGCCCGCGCCGACCGTGCGCCATCGTGACAGCCGCAGCCGCACGCACCGCCACCCGCTGTTGCTCCTCAGCCGCGCCAACGTCATAGTGTCTTCACCGCCCGCCACCACAGCTCCTCCTCTGCCATGTGCGCCACTGCAGCGGTCCTCCTTAGCTGCGAGCACCTCCGCTACCGTGCACCTGCTGCTCGACCGGCTCCGCGACCCCACCTGTTCGCACGCCGCCGTCCATTGACAAAACCGTGACCTAACCCTAATCCATCGTGACGGTTTGCAACTTCACTCCGGCCGTTCTTCATCGAGGTTTCTTCGCGTGATTTCATATCCGCATGGTTATTTCACATTGCCTTGATCCTTTCAATTAGGGTTAGCCGATGAACTTCCACTGAAATTCTAATTCATCTATTGTGTGTCTCGGCACTTCAGCGCTCATCCGGTGTTTCTGTGGAACTCTTGCGCATCAAGGTCCCTCATCTTTTCACTGGAATCTTGCCTATCTGAGGTAGCTATCGCGATCTATTCTTTTCTTATCTCGTATGCTTGCTTTCATAAGGACCTCGCTCATCTGGTAGTTAAATATAATGCTTAATATTAGCTCTATCTATTCCATCTTTACAGAGAGTCTTGTCGGTGCTCTGTGTGTGGCAGTTGATCAGTTTTGAATCTGAGGCCAAGCCTGTGGATACGGATTGAGGCCAAGCCTCACGAGTGTCAGTACACCATCTTTCACTATCAGGGTTTTCTCAGTCACAGAGGTTGGTCAGTATGGTTCACTGCAAGAATGTTGGTGGTGCACCAAGTGACAGGGACAAAAGTCCTCCCAGGTTGATAGAGGTAGCCCGTGGCAAGTGCAAGAAGATAGCCACCAAGAAGAGAAAGAGGACACCCACTGAGGCAGAGATAGCACAGGCAGTCGCTGATGCAGCATAGCTTGCAGAGAGAGGTGGCAGAAGCAGTGGGATTCATATTAGCGAGCATCGCTTTCATCTTGAAGGACGATAGCTTGGTACTGAGGCCACAGATGGGACAGAGGACCCACCTGCAGAGCAACCCATAGAGGAGACAGAGGAGCAGACTGTTCAGACTCCACCGTGTCATCGCTCAGGACGTACGCGTGCTCAGGTGACACCTAGGACAGAGGGCTAGCGACGTGGAGGTCATCCACCTCCTAGGGTTCGAGGTCACCCTCTAGTCGAGCACTTTGACCTGAGGGGAGCTACAGCACGATAGGTCCAAGCTCTCAGGTTTGTTGAGGTTGGTCGGTGGTTCCCACCTCAGCGGGACCCCTGAGCCTCAGAGGGTTTCTACACACCTCTACATGTGGACTTCTACAGAGCCTATATTGACAGCAGGATTACATTCAGACCTCAGAGAGTTTGTCGACTCGAGGCTTTAGTTGAGGTTGTTGGTGAGCAGCTCCATCCACACCTGTCCTTTTTACCTGGTTTGTCAGACTTTTCGGGATGGACTGGAGCTTACTGCGGGACTTGGGTCAGAGAGTTCTACTCCTCACTTTGGATTGACCCTGCTCATGAGTTCATACACTTTGCATTCTGAGGCCGTGACCGTAGGTTATACAGCACCAGGGTATGGGAGATTCTCAGACTCCCTGCTTTAGAAACGAAGATTCACCAGGTGTGCTTTGGTTAGACTTCACCACCACGACGTCCTCATGGAGGTTCAGTGCCACCCATAGACATGATCAGACCTTGCTTCCATGAGCCATTTGGCGAGGGGTCCAGACGTACACCTGCCAGCTTGACACCCCTTGCTAGAGTGCTTGATGCCATTGTGAGGCGGACTCTTCTTCTGAGGCTGGGATATAGAGAGGGCCTGACACGTATGCAGCTTTGGGTTGTTCATCACCTCATCTCTCAGACACTGTTTGATATTTGGGATCTGATTCTATGTGAGATGGAGGACACTTTGGCAGAGGGCTTCAAGGGTCACCGTCAGTTACCATATGCGCACTAGATCTGCTTTATCATTTGATCTGCGTGTGACCTGCCTGCAGAGATTAGGGCTGAGATCTCTGATACCACTACTGCATTCCCAGAGTATGACATTCGACAGTTGTGAGCTTCAGTTACTAGAGAGCGGGCACCTAGGCCGAGACAGCGTCAGAGGCCAGAGGTTCTAGAGACAGCAGCTGAGCAGGACGAGACCGTTGAGGGTCTTGCTGAGGCCGAGCTTGCAGATCTTGATGCTCAGCTAGCTGATCTAGTTGAGGATGATGCCAATGATAGCACAGATGAGGACTACCAGCCTATTCCCCGGTACCGCTCTTCTTGGTCTCATGACCATGAGGCTAGTGGTTTAGGATCAGCCTCCCGCTCAGACCCAGCCATAGTGGCTATCCTTGAGAGGCTTACCCAGGCCTAGGAGAGGCAGGAGGTTCAGATGCAGCGACAGGCTCAGGAAACAGCAGCTGCATTTGCTCAGATCTAGGCTCGTTAGGACTAGTTCTAGAGGCATCAGCTAGAGTTTCAGAGGCAACAGTTTGAGATGCAGAGGCAGCAAGCAGCCACCCAACAGTAGTATCTTGAGCTCTTGTGACACCTCATCACTATTGGGGTTCCTCCACTGTAACACCCTAGGTGTTTATCACCAATTAAGTAGTGGGTTTAAGCTCAAACATGAGTGGAGATGACGATGTCAAGGTTAATCTATGGAGATGAGTCTAACCTAAAGTTAGATGCTGCACCATTGCTTTACATATATGCCTTTTCAAAAATGTATGCTTGGGTGGTGTTATTGCCATATCTTCATATGTCTCACCTTGGTACCTATCTATATTGATCCCTGGAAAAGTTTCATGAAGTTTGGAATCAAAAAGTCACATGAAATGATAAGTTATATGCTTGTTTGGATTATAACTAAAACTTGCCTTGCGTCCCATGGGAACTAGTGTTGTGCAACATACAAATGCAATATGTGCAACACATCTTGGACACATGTGGAACACCCTAGTGGAACATGTGTAGCATGTATCTTGAAACAACCACATGAAACAACTATAGCATTTCACTTGAGTTCTATGTTTCAAGGCATGTGAGGCCTACACTTTTGTGCAACCTATGCATGGTGGGTATGTTTGGCCTCTACAACACCTTAACTACACTTAGGACACATAATGGAACAATGTTCATGTTGATCATTTTGCCTAATTGTGCTTCTAAGTGATGGTTGACCTTGTATGGACCCTGGAACACTTTTGTTTGATCATTTCAAAAGTGTGACTTAACAAATTTGTATGGCTGTGTACCCTTTAGGAAAGTTGTAGAAAATTTTATAAAGAACAAAAGTTGTAAAGGTGACAAATCTTGAAAAGGTTCACAACATGTCCAAAAATGTCTAACAACCCAGAAATTCCCTGCTGTTAGCCATCCTGAAAATTTCTAAGTGTTGGGGTCAAATTTCAGTTTCATGTACCTTACTTTGGAGCTTTATATCTTGCAACACAAGCTGATTAAAACCTTGATCCTTAAATAATAATTGTAGTTTGGTTTGAGTACTACAAACTTTGTTTAATGAGCAAGAGCTGATTTTGTGCCTAGCTTGGTCAATTAGGGTTCGCAAAATCGAATCTTGTGCTGTTTTCAGGGACGAAAATTTTGGCTAAGTCTGGGATGACTGCATTTACGGGTTTCAGTTTTCGTTTACCCTTCTTTGGTGATTTATCCATTGCAAACCAAACCGAATTAGACTATGATCCTTTGAGAAAAGTTTGAGTACTCATGTAGGTCTAGCTTATGGTGAAATTTATTGATCAAATCAGTGCACGGATAAGGAGATAGGGAAGGGGAAAGATGAGAGTTTCAGTCAACTTGCAAACCAGACTGCAGCGAACGGTTTTGAGGTACCCACGTTTGATGCTTTGTATCTTGCAAAGAATGCCGAATCAGACTTTGACCCTTTAAGAAAAGTTGGAGACCTCGTGTAGCTCTACAACTTTTATTAGTGAAGTTTTTGCAAACACCAAGCGGATTAGGAGTTATGGAGAGGATAAGATCGCTGTTTCAGTCGAATTTTTGCACTAGCTTCAGTCAATCCTGTAGCTGAAATTTTGATTCGGTTGATGGCGGAGTGGCCGACCGGCCACAGCGGCCGTCTGCCCCGTGGTGGCCATGCGTCGGAGCTGGGCATAGGACGCGGCTAGGCGCGGGCTTAAGGACGCCACGCGTCGCCCTCGCTCTCCATTCTCCTCCTCCCTCACGCTGTGCTGCTGCTGCTCGCGGCTACGGCCACCATGGCTGCCGGCACAGCGTGCCTGGCGCCCCTGCTCCTTCTTCCTCCTCCACCCGTTGGCCGCGCCACCACCTCCACTATAGCTTCCCGGCGCTGCCGGTCCCTGCTGGCCAAAGTCAACCGACCCAAAGCCATCCCCTGCTCCCTCTTGCACTCCGTCATGGACGAGCAGTGGAGCTTCATGGCTGCCGTCGGTACCTCACCTATGAGCCTCCCCAGTACCAACCGGCCTCGCCTTCGCGCTCCTCGAGCCACCCCGTGCGAGTCGCCCCTCTTCCCCGGCCTCCAACACCGCTATGCGCTGCCGCCGCTGGTGCCTATCAAGCTGTCACCGCCGGCACACGCGGCCTGCCCGCGTCGAGCCACCGCGGTGCAAGCTGCGGCCACCCACTGGAGCACCAGGGTCCGGGCGTGCTCCCCCGCCCCTCAGCCGACGCCGGAGTGGCCTCCTCCGACCGAATCCGCGAGCTCCGGCGACCCCTCCCCTGTAAAATCGCGACCAGGGACTGCATGCAACAATTTGACTCAAAGAAGGGGCCTAACTGCAATGTCATAGACTCATATGAATAGTGCCTCGAGGGACCTATTTGTGGTGAATCGGGTGAAACTTTGAAAATACATAGTACATCATAGGAAATTCCTAAAATAGCAAATGAGGACTTTTTGGAATCCTTGTGAAATTATATATGCAGTGGATCTATAATATATCATGTTTTAGTTTAGATTTTTAGCTGTAAAAATAGATCTATGCTTCTAGGTTTTCAATGCTAGTTCTATTTGTCATTTTCATAACTGCCAATGTAGGGCTCCAAATGAAGTGAATTTTTTGTGGCATGCTACTCCTGGGATGTTTGATGTGTGGTAAAAATTTCATGAATTTTAGTTGTAGTATGAGTGAGTTATTGATTCATCTTGCTCTCACATGAATTCTTGCATTAGCCATTTGTCTTTTTTATAGGGGTTGATATATATCTCCAAATGGTTTGAAATTTGTACAGTAAACTATTAGGAGCATATTTAGGCCACTGTAATTTTGGTAGAATTTATTGTGCACTTTTGATAGGTGTTCATAATTCCACCTAATTATCTAAATAAATTAAGAAAATGTATTAAAATAATTTATTTAGGAAAGGACACTATGTTTTCTGGTGTTCATTAGTCATGTGTAAAATGTTGGTAAAGTTAGTTTTGTCCAATTATATGTTTGCAACATAAGTTAATAATTATTTCTTGCAAATGAGATTTCTGGACAGATCTGGGAACTTAGCAAAGTTCTTCATGATAATATGCTTTGTTGTGGAACTTATTTATACAAAAGTTGTAGATAATTTATGTATCTAGTTGCTGTTAAAATTTGGTGGCATTTGGCCATATGGTTTAGAAACTACAGCTGTTCTAAGTTGGGTTCAGATTTATGTTGCTCTCTGTCCTTTCAGGACAGATTCTGTACCTTCTGTATTTCGACCTGGTAAATGTTAGAATCAGGTTTATATGTTTATAAATAAAATGTGGAAAATTTCATAAGCTTTCTAGGATGTCTTCTTGCAAGTCATTTGGATTTGTAGAACTTCAGATATGATTGATTTACTCAGCTACTGCATGTATGTCCAGAATTATTGAAAATACATGATTGTTTGGTTACTTTGCTTGCGCATTGCTAAGTGTGATTCATGTCTTTGGTGATTAAGCTAGTACACCTGAGACTTTGTAAATCTTATGTCATGCTTGGTATTGCTTTCCTTGCTATTTTAGCATGTTTGTTTGTGTAAGGTTACTTAAGTAATGTGATGTGCTTGCGTGTCTTTACTATAACCTTATACTTGCCTTGATTAACGTGTGATGCATCATCTATTGCATTTTCTTGTATTCATGTACTTGCATCTTGCATTTCATTTAGGTACGCTAGCTAAAACGCGTGAAAGATGTGGTGTTGGAGTCAAACCCGAAGATGGTGTTTGGTGGACCTATCCCGAAGATAGAAGGACGGGACAAGTGCTAGAATGGGAGGTGCTCGCCAAGCGGGTTTCATTTGACATACTCTAACTTGAGTCAGACCCCAGGCAAGCCCCGGAGCATTATAAGTCTCCTACCTTCAAAGCAATTAATCATATTTATGTTATAAGTATTGTTGCATTAAGTGGTAGGAGTTGGTTGAAAACCTTGCTGCATTATATCATTCCTTGTCCAGATATATGAATCCCTGAATCCTACATAGACTAGGATCGAGTAGATGCTTAGCCCTGCTTTAAGCGGTAGAAGTCAGGTGATTTCCTGTCACCTGCGAGATGTAGGGATATTCATATATGGCACGGTTGGCTATATTTGCTATCGTGAAATGGAACCATGTGTTAATAAAATGAAATGAGACCGGGCGGGATGACGATAGTGAAGCAACAAGGCATGGAGGTCTTGGGTGTGGATCTATCCCCGTCTGAGTCGTTTAAGGACCGATTCGCTGTACGTCCTTGAGTCATGTTGAACGCAGTCTAACACTTAGTTGGCCGGATAAGTCGTTCCGATCGCGAAGCCGAGTAATATGGTTCAGGCCAGGAATCGAATGGTAGGTTGCTTCTTGGAGGAGAGAAAGGATGTGCTTGGGGACATTGGCGTGAGACTAAGGGGGGTTAGAGTCCCTATCACCTGGCAGAGTGTCGCCCTTGGGGTCGCGACATCATTCGGACCCGCAATTCCTGAATCATATGAAAAGGTGGCCTGTGCGACCCTGGCAGGGGTCTGCACGGTGAGTGTTAGAAATACCCCTCCACCTGGATAGGAATTCGATTCGAATCGCCGTCGCTCCCGGTTAGTGAGCACTTGACTTGAGCAGCGGCAACGTAGATTCCATTAAATTAAACGGATGGTTAATTGGATAACGATGGAAAGGTTGCCTCAATTTATACCGGCTATGGTTAATATTGTTTGCTCCTAATAAAGTGAGTGCTCTAGTATAGGTTCTAAAATAGATGACAGGTTAATGATAATTAACTTGATGCTTAAGCATTAATGATTACTTATTCATAATAAGCTTTTATGCAAAATGTTATCAAGCTAGCCCAATTTATATCAGCCTTGCATGATCCTTGGTGTCACTTTATTTCTGGTTTCTGACGGGTAAGTCTAGCTGAGTACCTTCTCGTACTCAGGGTTTTATCCCCACTTGTTGCAGGTTGTGCTGTATCATGGTGACTGCAAGAGTTGGTTGGCTCCTGCCGTAGAGACGGAGTGTGATCACGGGCATGATCCTTCTGAGTTATCTTCTCTCTAATGCTTTTGTTGGAAGTCGACCTTAGTACTGGCATATATTTGAAATAAAGGTGTTGTTAGTTTCAAATTACTTTGCTTTCGCTACTTTTGAACTTAAGTTGTAATAACTTTGTTGAACTCCGATGTATATTGAATTACTTATGAAATGATTGTAACATGTGACTTGTTATGTTGAATCACTACGATCTTGGCTTGTATGTTGGTTGTTTTGAAATCCCTCGTGATTTCATTGGACTACCAGAGTTATATGGGCTCAAGTGCGAGAATTTGATCACTTCGGTGATTGTTTTTGTACTTGTGCTCTTATAATTTGGATGGTTCTGTTACATCCACCACTGTCTATCATTACTCCTGCACTATAGTCCAGTGGACCTCAGAGTCAGAGACAGTAGAGCTTTTAGTTTACCTCTCCCTAGCAGTAGGTTCCTCAGACCTTTCAGTCCTCGAGCTACACTCCTATTCAGACGGGGTTCACTCCACCAGCTCAGCCTAGACCTCACCTTCTGACAGGCACTCATTTCACTGACTTGAGTGCCTCCTACAGCGAGTTGACTGGTCAGCCGACACCCTCACACACCACTGTTGTGACCTCTTCAGGGATGTCGGCTTCCGAGACTGTGGCTCCTCTAGTGACAGGGACCGGGACTATAGAGACAGTGCCGTCATTAGTTTCCTCGACAGATCCTCCCACAGTTGGTGTTTTTCAGGCTCCGATGACAGAGACTGCTCCTATTGTTGCTACTACGACTTCAGTTCCTGCTCCTGCTCTACAGACCCAGACTGCTTCACTGCCACATGTATCTACAGAGGGTCAGCTTGATAGTTCAAAGTTTGAGGAGGATACTTCATAGTTTGTGATCACTCCATGCTCCTCGGCACCCGACACGACTGCTTTTGTTCCCCCGTCGGATCCTTAGTTTTGTTTTTGGCGTTTGATGCCAAAGGGGAAGAGAGAGTAGATTCAGGGAGAGTGTTGATAGAGGGTTTCATTTTTTCTTTGTGTGCTACATTCATGCATCATGTTTACTTTCTCGCCCTACATTTTGTGACATGTGTGCTTGTAAGATACGTGAGTCATATGTGGTCTATCTTATCTCTTTTATATCTCATGTCACTTAATTGGTTCTAGCTCATAAGGTTGTGCTTCTGTGCCTTACTTTGATTTCATATGAGCTATGTTTTATGTGTACTATCTCTTCATGGTTTATCTTGTGAGTACACTCTGTTGGTTTGGAACACATAAGCAATTCCCAACCCCTTGTGCTTATTGCTTTTTGCTGTGAACCAAGCATGTTCAAAAACCTCAACTCTTAAATCTTCTGAATCTAAGTGTTGTCATCCATCACCAAAAAGGGGGAGATTGAAAGCATCTAGGCCCTGGGAGTTGGTTTCGGTAATTGATGACAACGTATTATTACTATGACTAACGTGTGTTTTGCAAAAACTTTGATAAGTTAGGTCATGGGGTTGATAACTGCTTTGGGCACTCTGGTATTCATGCCCCTTGATGGAAATCGTTTCGATTCTCAAAGGATCAATGACAAGATTAAGGACGGTTAGTTCTGGATGTCAAGGTGTTGAGTTTCATCCGGAATAGTCATTAGGATCTTCGCTTCTTTCCTTTGGCCGTACTATAAAGGGGGGCATGAGCGAGTAGCTTGACCTAGGTGAGTCTTTTGTTTAGGTGTGGTGCACACTTGTCAAACTTAGCACTAGGTAGCTCAGGTAAAGCTCAAAGTTTAGTTGGAAGCAACTCGATTTAAGTTGCGTCGCGTTTCGAAGTCGTTTGAGCCGTTTACCCCTGACCGGACGCGGTCTCTGTCTCGACCAGACGCATCCGGTCAATACTAACAGTCACTGCATTTCAACCTGGTTGACCGGACGTGGTTCCTGCGAGAACCAGATGCGTTGATCGTGTTGACACGTGTCTCAGAAGGTAAGCGATCTAATCAGACACGACTGGAAAGTGATCGGACGTGTCCGGTCATGTTCCAGTAAGGTACTTTGCTAACCTGACGCGTCCGGTCATCACTGATCGGATGCGAACGAGCATCAGGTCAAAGTACAGTAAGGTCCTTGCATGACCGGACGCGTCCGGTCACCCCTGATCGGTGCATCCGGTCACTCAGCGATGTCGTTCAGTTTTTCGACCGTTATGTTTGACCGGCGCGTCCGGTCACATCGACCGGTGAGTCCGGTCAGTGCGTATTTTGTTGAGTTGGTAGGTAACGGTTGGATTTGACTATGGGGTGTATAAATACATCTCCTCCACCTCTTTTAGAGGTCTCTTGCTCATTTGTTCAACCGAGAAACACATTTCAAGGGCAAGGAAGTGCAAGAGCTCTAGTGAGGGTACTAATTTGAGAATCAAAGTTTGGGAATCCCTCATTAGTGACTAGGGAGTAGCAAGTGTGCATCCACCTTCTCTTTAGACTTGTTATGGTCAAGTGAGAGTTCTAGCTTGTTACTCTTGGTGATCGCCATCACCTAGACGGCTTGGTGGTGATTGGGAGTTTGGTGATCATCCGGCGAGCTTGTGGATGACCCAACTCATCTTGTGAGCGGTTTTGGGCGATTCACCATGATGGAGTGTCAAAGAATCAGCCCAGAGAGAGCACTTGATCCTTGCGCGGATCAAGGGGGAGCTACACCCTTGCGCGGGTGCTCCAACGAGGACTAGTGGGGAGTGGCGACTCTCCGATACCTCGGGAAAACATCGCTGTGTTCCTAACCCTTACTTTCAACCATTTACTTTCTTGTATTACTTTCATTGATTGGTTTACTCTCCTAGATTTGCCGTGCTAGACTAGGATTGAAACTTAGGGTGCAAAACTTTTTACCGGTAGAATCACTAGGAACACTAGTAGGCACTAGGGGTGAACTTTGGCTTGTAGGATTTAATTCTTGCAATTATTTTTTAGAAAAGCCCAATTCACCCTCCCCCTCTTGGACATCTTGATCATTTCACATCCATAAAGAGTTATCCTTCTTCTTTACAAACAGTGCAGAACATCCCTATTCGGATGAACTTAGACGAATTAGACCCTTGGTCAATAGATCCTGGAGTTACTTCTTCAACTCAGCTAATTCATTTGAAGGCATCTGATAAGGCCTTCTTGAGATTGGTGGTGTTCCAAGAATCAACTCAATGGCGAACTCAACATCTCTATCCGGTGGAAGACCGGGTAACTCATCTGGAAACACATCTGAAAACTCACACACTACCGGAATCTTGGCTAGAAGAGTGGTTTGTACGACACAGGTCGTACTTGCTAGATCTATTATCCTAGGTAAGACTACTTGAAAAGTGCCTTCTCCAACAGATTCCTTAAGAGAAATACTTCTTCCTCCAACATCAATTACTACCCCCATCTTATTCATCCAATTCATTCCCATAATTACGTTCAGAACTAGCCTTGGCATAACTATCAAGTTAAGCTTATATTGTCTGTCTGCTATATTCAGGGTCACCCCTCTAACTATCTAATTAGTCAACAGATCAGCCCTAGCTAAACTTATCCGATAAGCACATTCCAATTCAACTATCTTTTGCTCATACTTTCTTGCAAATGCTTGGCTTACAAATGAATGAGATGATCCAGAATCAAACAAAATGACTGTAGGATGGTTGTTGATAGAAAACATACTAGCTATCATAGGCTCTCCTTCCGGGATGTCATCTATGGTCGTGTGGTGCACACGAGCTTGATATTGGTTCTGCTGCTTCTTAGGAAAAGGACAAAACTTTGCAAAGTGCCCACACTAGTTGCAGTTGAAGCACAGTCCTCTTACTTGAGTAGCAGCTCCAGACGAACTACCATGTCCTGACTTTGCCTGTGGCACCGCTATCTTGAATGGCTTCTGATTTCTCTAAGGTTGCTGGGCATTCTGATTCTTCCTCTGCGGTGGCCTGAACCTTGCACCAGGAGTAGGTAGATGATACGCAGAATGATTGGCCATTAGGGCTCTCGGCTAGGACGGACCTGACTGAAAGGCCCTCTTGCGAGTCTTGGATACAACATACACATTATTGTTCTTTTCTTGCTTCAAGTAGTCACTAACAAAGTCATTGAAATCAGTCCTCGTGTTGGTACCCACATGCTTCATCATCTTAGGATTCAGACCTCTCTTGAAACTAGCAATCTTCTTGGCATCAGTATTCACCATGTCAGAAGCGTAACGACTTAGATTGTTGAAAGCATGCAAATACTGCGTCACAGTCTTGGTGTCTTCATTCAGAGATAGGAATTCTCCCAACTTTATTTCTGTCAGACCTGGTGGAATGTAAACTCCACAAAAAGCATCAGTGAATTCCCTCCAAGTAATGTGGGCATTGGGGGGAAAGTGGTGCGATGGTGCTTCCACCACATCCCTGCAGGTCCTTGTAGCTGATGAGCTGCATACTCGGTCTTCAATACTTTCGTCATTCTCAGCATATGGAACTTGTCTTCCATGGTGTTTATCCATGGCAGGTGTTGTCCGCAATATTGCACAAGGCAGCCTCCATGTTTTGCTGCATGATCTCCATGTTTCGCTGACTTCCAAGGAACTGTGCGAAGAACTGTTCCGCGGTGTATGGTGGAGGAGGAGGTGGTGGTGGATCATGGTTCTCGTTCTTGGTAGCACTGCCACTCGCCTCAGTGGCATCATAAACGGTACGGCGAGTGTTCAGCATCTGCATATTTCAGCAATAGTAATTATTAGACGATATTGTAGAAATTGTAGGTGAATGAAAAATTATGTCGTACTGAATTCACTGGAGAGAATAAATTCATACATTAAAATAGGGGCACAATAAGTCATTCCAATTAACACAACATCACTAATTATATTACTCAAGCGCAACACATCGCGTCCATTACAACCAAATTGCCAGCATACATACACTGGACTTTTGACGTTCAGATATTGTTACAAACACATCCAAGTTTTTCCAACATTACATCAAGGTCTTAGTCTTTCTACTCAAAAGTACACACCAGATATGTCAACCATGCAAAAGATCATCACAAAAGAAACCCTAGTAACTAGCGCACAACTACTAGCCTACTCGTCATGGTCGCTGTCTAAGTCAGAGACATCGCCATGGTCACCATCTTCTTCTTCATCATTAGCTGGTGCTTCAGGCTCCTCGGGATCCTTGTCCTCGTCCAGATCCATCTCTGCTACGCCAGGAGAAACGTAAGGGTTGAGTTGGTTATGCAGCTAATGAACCTCCTCGTGCAGGTTGTCATTGTACTCTTCAGCATTGGCCAACTGCTGCTCTAACTCAACCTCAACCTGTCGAGCTCTCAAAATATCTTCTTCAGGCTAGGCTTTATTTCTTTGGTGGAGCACATGGATCAACATGCGCTCAGCATTCCAGTTAGCGGTGGTTAGATGCTCAAGCTACTCTCTCAATGCATGGATGTCTCCCTCATAGACTCCAGTCCTCTAGGTCGCTCGATCTCTCTGACGGTTCAACTGAGCCATCTCTGCATTGAGCCTATCAATCTCAGCATCGTGGTCCCTCTGGAGTTGACGTCTATCATTGTAGGCTTGGTTAAGAGCACCAGACACACGTCTCTAGCTACCTTCTACTCCATTGAAAGTCTTTATCACTGCGAACATGGCACTCATAGCATGGTTGTCACTATTATGCACTTCTGCTGCACCAATCTCTAGAGATTGTCCTCTGGCATGCTGTCATGAGTCAGTGGAGGGGTTGCCCCTCGGAAAGACTCCAACCGTAGCGGCTGCCAACTCCTGAGGAAAATGATCTATGATGTCCCTTAGTATCCCAAAAGCTACCCTGTCAGCTGCTTCCTCAGCGGTCCTGCCAGTTGACTCATAGCGTCAACCGTTCCACTCAGAACCGTCACCTCGGGGACGAACAACGGCCTCCACAGTGACTAATAATCCATCACCCAACTCCTCATTGGTCTAGAAATAGCAGGGCTCTATTCCATTAGGATAGCCTACATGGCTGAGCACTCTCTATAAGAGCGTAGGCATCCCAAACTCTCCAAAAAAAGGTGTATCGCTGACGGGTACATGGAGCAAGCTGGTGGCGAGGAGCTCTACCTCCGGTGGACCTGCGAGCTATCTGCCTAGTGCGTGCCATCTATAGCAAAATTTTATTACTCTCATGAGAACAAATATTAAGTTATCATTTTTATCAAAATAGAATAATCAACTTATAAGGGGAGGAACAATGCCATGAATGATATGCATAACAACATGATACATGCACGTTTCATATGTTCTCACAAACTTAGAAAAATAACAATTACTAGCGATATAGACGGTGGCATACAACAGTCTCTCATAAATACGTAACTAATACGTACTACACATTGAGACTTTATTAGATAGAATAAAGGTAAAATTGTTCTACAAGGTAGTCAACATCATCCAAGATCAGTCATACGAATACATGTCATCTACTGCATTCTCTTCGACTATAAATTCCAGTTACTTTTACGCTAACATATAGCCCTAACATAAGTGCTACTACACTTTAACAACACAACCACATTAACTTGTCAAGTAACATCAGCAAGTGATTTGATACTTCAAAGATACACCAAAGCTTCATTATTAAACTAATTATATATAAGGAATATTACTTTATATTTGATTTAAACTAGGGTTACATCAGCAACCAATATTTCTAGTGCATAGAAAAATCTATGAAAATTACAGTAGCATAGTGCTACTTAAGTAGCCTACCATAAAATTTTCATGGCATTTGGATAAGTAAAACAGCCTACACAAAAATGACAAGCTATGTCATAAAAATAAGCATGAAAATACTTTGTACTATGAAAAGTATCAAACAACAGATTAAGTATTTTCCCATGATCTACATAGTAAACAAACACTGTACAAAAATTATCATATGCATGTTTTATACAAGTTTCTCTCTCTAGCAAAAATAACAAAAATCAGCCAATAAAGGGACTTGAACTACACATCATAATTTTTCTATAGAACATGCATAACACATATTTTTCATACAAAGTGCATCACATAAGAAGACTAACAAACTTGGAATCATATTTTTCTGAGCTTCCTATGATTTATTATGCATTTTCTAAGAAAATAGCAATTACAAGAATTAAATAAAACCATATACAAAAGTATCACAAATTTGACATGCAATATTTTATACTGTAGATCTATTCCTAAGAAGTCTACCAAAATTAGTTTCATCATTTTTGGAGTCATATTGAGCAAGTTATGATTTTCCAAATCATTTACATAATTTCTAAAAATCCATTTTTCAAATCCCTTTAAAAAATGCTGCTGAAATGTTGGGTACACCCGCTGCTTCACCCCCAACACCGCACCGAGGGACAGACAGGCGGGGTCCAGAGGTCAACGGGGCCCACCAGTCAGTCGCACATCCCAGGGGGGAGGCTTGACTGGCTGGGATCTCACCGTCAGCGAGGTGAGGTCTCCACCCTCGCACTCTACTCCGCGAGGCGGACCTAGCGGGCTCCCTAAAGCAGCCAAGGAGGCAAGGGAGCGAGCTCAACGGCGGCGCGGCTCAACGGCGGCTGGTCACCTCTGGCCAGGAGACAGCACAGGGAGAGGCACATGAGCACCGAGGAAGCAAGGCGAACGAGATGCGCCCATGGAGAAGGAAAAAGGGGGAGCGGAGGGTAGGAGTCCACGTAGCGGTGTTCTCCGGTGAGCTCGGCTGAAACTTCGGCGAGCAATTCCCGCGGAGGGGAAGCTTACCACGGGAAGAGGAGGCAAGTGCGGACTGCGCAAGAGAGAGACGGAGCTCGGAGCAAGACGGAGGCTGGCGGTGAGCTAAGGCGGCCGGAACGGGCAACTCCGACAAGCGCACGCGTGCGGGCGGTGGCGGAGGCTCGCCTACACGTGCTCTGCTATCGCTGGCTCGGTGGGGAGGCAAATGAGATGGAGTAGAGGAAGACGGACGCGTCGCTGCGGGTGTAAGCGAGCGCGTGGGGCGCGGGGGCCACCAGGCGGCTTGGTGCCGCCGTCGCCGGTGCATGGCGGCCACGGGGCGAGTGGCTTTTGCCGTGGTCGGGCGTGGGGAAGGCCGGGCCGCTTGCGCTGGTGGGCCGAAAGGGAGGCGATGGCCCAGTAACGCGAAAAATTGTTTTTTCTTTTATATTTTCAAATCCAAATTTTATTAAACAGCCCCAAATTCAAATTTTGAAGTAGAAAATGGCATTTTCAAAACTTGACCCAAAAACAAAAGTTGTTTAGAATTTGATTCTCTACAACTTTGCTTAAAGGTACATTTTCAAATTCTAACTAGATTTGAATTAGAGATTCAAAGTCTATTTTAATTTAAAAACTCATTTTTCTAACTTATTTTTAAAAACAAAATTTGAGAAACTTTTGAATACAAAACTTGCTCCAATTTTTGTGCTAACCAATTCTAAATTATTTGCACTACCAAACAAACTTGTTTATTGACCTAAACAAGCACACACATGGCACAATTTTATTTAAACAAGCAAATACAACATTTATGTTTCGAAGTCATGTTTCACATGTTTCAATTCCATGTTACACTTATATCACATGTGATTATGAATGCAAGATGATGCTCAAGCGCATGATTTGAAATGCTTAATGCATGCTTAACACCCGATGTGTTACACTCCCCCAACCTCCCCTCTTGATTCTTTGTGAAACCCTTTGAGAGATTGGGATTAGAGAGCTTGTGAGCAAGAGATCTAGCTTTTAGCACTTGGTTCACCTCGTAGCTGTAGATTTGTATTTTGTTTACTCTTGGAGCCTGGCTCCTAGATGGCTAGAGGTTGCCCGGGAGCTTCCAACTATTGTGGTTGAGCACTGAAAGGTTTGTATCATGTTCAAGAAGCTCGCGGAAACCTCAAGTTTGTGCTTTGTGACTCACTTGAGAAGAGGATAGGGTTAGAAGATACCCAATGCAAAGTCTTTGTGGCTTTCTCAACAACGAGAACATAGACAAGCCTTTCATGGCTCCAATGAACCCTAGGTTAAATCTTGTGTCTTGCCCCATTGTTGTGTGTTGCTGTTGTTGTTGTGGTGCTCTCACTCTTGTTTGAATTCAATTCTAGGGTTTACACCTAATGTACTTGTATAGTAAGTTGTAGTTGTAGGTTTGTGGTGCAAAAGGAAGATCATACTAATGGGAGGTTTGGTATTTAACTCAATGTAAGTTTCAATTCTATTCAATTATATTAGTTCCAAGCTAGGATGCGCGGAACTTTCGCAGATTTGCTCGAAACTTCCGCATCCACATGAATCCACGAAACCTCCACATACTGCTAATTTGTTGCATTGATGAGTTTTAAAGTTTTTATAGGCCTATTCATGTAACAGAACCGTCCAAATTATAAGAGCACAAGTACAAAAACAATCACCGAAATGATCAAATTCTCGCACTTGAGCCCATATAACTCCGGTAGTCCAATGAAATCACGAGGGATTTCAAACCAACCAACATACAAGCCAAGATCGTAGTGATTCAACATAACAAGTCACATGTTACATCCATTTCACAAGTAATTCAATATATATCGGAGTTCAACATAGTTATTACAACCTAAGTTCAAAAGTAGCGGAAGCAAAGTAATTTGAAACTAACATTATTCTTATTTCAAATATATGCCAGTGCCATGGTCGACTTCCAATAAAAGCATTAGAGATAAGGTAGCTGTAACACTCTGGTGTTACGCAAGCATTTGCATTGCAATCATGAGCACAAAATGTCATGGCATTCATAATTATATGTGCTTAGGGTGTACCTTTAGTAAAATAAAAGTGTGGAAACTAGTATTGCATAACATGTTGTGATAATGTGATAATGACACTCATCAAATTTGTGCAACTATAAATTTCATATCACTTAGAATGATAAGGAAAATTTTTGGAGCCACTAAATCACTCAAAGTTTTGTCAAAGATTTGTTTTAAAAATGTTATTTGAAAATATTCAAAAATCCTCTCTAAATTAGCTTTTATTCTAAAAATCAAAATCTATCCAGATTTGGACTTTGGTCTTAAAAGCAAAGTTGTAGAGAATTAAATTCTAAGCAACTTTTGTTTTTGGGTTATTTTCAGAAAAGGTCCTTTTCTTGCTCAAAATGAGATTTGAAAATTTTTATTTGAATTTGTTCGAAAATAATAATTTGAAAAACCAATTTCTAACCTAAACGGGCTGCCGCCTCGCTTTCGGCCCGCTGGCCGAATCGGCCCGCGCCACCCCCGCGCGCGCGCGCCGCAGCCGCCGCCTCGGCCCGGCCCGCGTCCGCTCGGCCGCCTCCTCCCGCCCGCTCGCCCGCGCTCGCCGCGACACGCACGCGCCCGCGCAGACACCGCGCGCCCCGTGGCCGGCATGCGCCGCTCGCCGTCGACAGCTGGCCGTCGGTGGCTCCCGCCAGCGCGCGCCTCACGCTTCTAAATCGCCTGCGCTCCGCATCCACGCTCCCTCTCCGAATTTCCCCGCCTCGGCCTTTCTCCGCTCCGTGCCGCGCGAGCACCTCACCGCGCGAGCGCCGCCACCGCCGCACCCGCCGGCCAAATTGGCCGACGGTGAGCCGCCATAGCTCGCCTTGTCGCGCACCCACCTTTGCTTCCTTCTCCGACACCCCGTGCGCACCTCGTTGCCGTCACCCGAGCCAAGCAGGTGCGGATTTCGTGCATCCGCCGCCGGCGGCCATGGCGCCACCGCGCGCGCGGCCTCCCGCGGGAGTGATTCCCCGCTACCCCTCTTGCTTCTCTATCACCGAAAATGGGTCTGCCTCCTCCCCACGCACCTGTTGCTCGCTTTTCCGCACCCGGGCGTGGTCGGCAATGGCCACCAGCCGGTCGTCGCGTGGCCGCGCCGTTGCGGTCACCGTCGCCTCCGGCATCTCCCGCCGCGGCCTCCTCGCGAGAACGGCCATGGGCCGAAGCCCGAGCGGGCCTGCTCGCTCGTTTTCCCCCGCGCGCGTGGACCAGGCCGAGAACGGCCATGGGCCGGTTTACTTCCCCGGGCCGGCCCAGTTTTAAAAATAAAAATCGTTTTCTGTTTTCTTTTATTATTCATAATAAAGGATGTTGTGGAAAATGTTTTTGTATTCATTTGAGCTTCAAAAATTGTGAAATAAATTTCTATGAACTCATTGGAACTAGATCTACAATATAAAAATATTGCATATCATTTTTGGGATACTTTTCTGTAGAGCTTTAATTAATCCTTGATATTGCTGATATCTTGTAAAATGACTAGTAAATCCTATATGTATCAGAAAAATATGATTTCAAGTTTGTTAATCTTCATATATCATGCACTTCCTAGGAAAAATATGTTTCATGCATGTGCTGTGGAAAAATGTTGAGGTGTAGTTCAAGTGCCTTTAATGGCTGATTTTTGTTATTTTTGCTAGAGAGCAAACTTTGTATAAAACATGCATGTGATAATTTTTGTACAGTCATAGTATGCTATGAAGAACCTAGGAAAAATATTAATTCTGTTGTTTGACACTTTTCATAGTACAAAGTAATTTCATGCTCATTTTTATGCTATAGCTTGTCATTTTTGTACAGGATAGTTTACTTATCCAAATGCCATGAAATTTTTATGGTAGTCTGTTTAGGGTAGTATTATGCTACTGTAATTTTCTTAGAATTTTTAGGAGCATCAGGAATATATGTTGTTGTTCAAACTTATTATTAATTAGGTTTTAAGCAGGTGTTGCTTTAAGTATGATTAAGAAATTTTGTAAAGCTTTGGTGTATCTTTGAAGCATTTCATAAGATATGTTAACTTGACATGTTAGTAGTAGAAGAGAATGCAGTAGATGACATGTGCTTGTAGTGTATAGTTTCTTGGATGATGTTGACTACCTTGCATTTCAACATATTCATTGCATTCATCTCCTTCGATGCACGTTTGCATAATCACTCACGCGCATTGCATCATACAGGATCGCAAACCGAGAACCCAGTCGTCTTACCCAAGGAGCTAGAGGAGCAGCTCGAGGTGCAGCAGCAGGAGGTGACAGAAGCCGAAGAGGAGGTCGGTGAAGAGCTCCCCGAGTGCCCCGACCACCGTCCGAGCTCCTTCGAGAGAGGCAAGCCCCGGAGCATTTCTCTCCCGGTTTACAAATAATTTATTATTAACTTTACTTAATTTGATGCATTACGTTTAGGAGTTGTTTGCAAACGTTGCTGCATTATACCTTGCTTACCTTTGTTATACTATATCCTTGTTAACCTGGTATCCGCAGTCGAGTCAATTCTTAGCTTGCTTAGACCGGTAGAAGTCGGGTGATTTCCTGTCACCTGCGAGCTATAGGCGGTTACCTGGATCTGCTTGGATGACTATGAAGTCAGGGTATAACTAAGTGTGAAATGAATTTGAGACCGGGCGGAAACTTGCAGGGTTTCGGACTGTAGTGTTTTCCGTCCGTGTCGATTAAGGATCGTCCGTTGTTGTCCCTCGAGTCATGTTGAACGCATGCCTCACATTTAGCTGGCCGGATAAAGTACCTTCTGACCGCGAAACTGGGAGATTATTCGGGCCGAGTGGATTGCCCGCAACGCACTGTACCGGAGCAGTAGTGGCAGGATACGGGGGCGCAATGATAAGGCCAAAGAGCAGTCGGGCGGCCCCCGGGTACAAGTGGTTCCTGGCAAGCTCGCGACTTTACCTGAATGGTTGACTCGGTGACCAACACCTCACTTTAGCGGGTGAGTGAGGTTTGTGTGAGGAATAACTTACCAGCTGGTTAAAAATCGATTCGAATCGCCATCGTTCACTGGATAGTGAACACTTGACTTGAGCTACTTCATCGTAGTAATATTGATGAATCACTTGGATAGTTATGTGAAAGATGACATGATAACTACTGTTAATGATCAATGGTAATCCTTACTTGCTTAATTACATGTTACTCTAGCACCAGTGCAAACATAGTTGACAAGGTAATAAAGAGTTAATTACTGCATGCTTTTGGAAAGGAATTGTTAAGTTAAAAATGCTTTTCTTGCAAATGAGTCAGCTATCCCACCAGAAAGCCTATCATGATTCCTTGGTGTCTTTTATTTCTGGTTTACGACGGGTAAGTCTAGCTGAGTACCTTCTCGTACTCAGGGCTTTGTTCCCACTTGTTGCAGATGGGCAGATGTACTACGGTTATTGTATCAACTGCCCCTATCCTGCGATTGGCGAAGCATAGGACCATGGGCAATGGTCATTCGCTACTTCTCGTCTGATGCTTTTGCTGGAGATGGTCACAAGCTGGCACTTTATTTCAAAATGTTGTGTGTGTGCGTAATTTGAACTACCGCTTCCGCTACTTTTATTCGAACCTGGTTTGTAATAACTATGTTTAAACTCCGATGTATTTTATGCCGCGAACATTTATGTAACTTATGATGGTAACCGTTAAACTTAGTACGATCTTGGCTGTTATGTGAAATGGTTTGAAATCCGTCGAGATTTCACGGACTACCGGGTTATACGGGCTTAAGTTTGTTGAATTGTCCTTCCGTTGGATGATTTTCCTACTTAATCTTGTATAATTGGGCGGTTCTGTTACAGTAGCTCAAAAGGATCATGCCCATGATCACACTCCGCCTCTACGGCAGGAGCCAACCAACTCTTGCAGTAGCCATGATACTTCACAACCTGCAACCAGTGGGGATAAAACCCTGAGTATAAGAAGGTACTCAGCTAGACGTACCCGTCAGAAATCAGAAATAAGGTGACACCAAGGATCGTGCAAGGCTGATATAAAGTGGGGCTAGCTTGACAACATTTTTCATAAAAGCTTAATACAGATAAGTAATCATTAATGCTTAAGCATCAAGTTAATTATCATTAACCTATCATCTATATTAGAACCTGTACTAGAGCACTCACTTTATTAGGAGCAAACAATATTAACCATAGCAGGTATAAATTGAGGCAACCTTTCCATCGTTATCCAATTAACCATCTGTTCAATTTAATGGAATCTACGTTGCCGCTGCTCAAGTCAAGTGCTCACTAACCGGGAGCGACGGCGATTCGAATCGAATTCCTATCCAGCGGGAGGGGTATTTCTAACACTCACCGAGTCACGCCTGGCGAGGGCTGCTCAGGTCACCTTTGGTACAGTTCAGGGGCCGCGGGTCCGAATGATGTCGCGACCCCAAGGGCGACACTCTGCCAGGTGATAGGGACTCTAACCCCCCTTGGTCTCACGCCAATGTCCCCAAGCACATCCTTTCTCTCCTCCAAGAAGCAACCTACCATTCGATTCTCGACCTGAACTGTATTACTCGGATTCGCGGTCGGAACAACTTATCCGGCCAACTAAGTGTTAGACTGCGTTCAACATGACTCAAGGACATACAGCGAATCGGTCCTTAAACGACTCAGACAAGGATAGATCCACACCCAAGACCTCCATGCCTTGTCGCTTCACTATCATCATCCCGCCCGGTCTCATTTCATTTTATTAACACATGGTTCCTTTCCACGATAGCAAATATAGCCAACCGTGCCATATATGAATATTCCTATATCTCGCAGGTGACAGGAAATCACCTGACTTCTACCGCTTAAAGCAGGGCTAAGCATCTACTCGATCCTGGTCTATGTAGAATTCAGGGATTCATATATCTGGACAAGGAATGATATAATGCAGCAAGAGTTTCCAACCAACTCCTATCACCTAATGCAACAATACTTATAACATATATAGAATTAATTGCTTTGAAGATAGGAGGCTTATAATGCTCCGGGGCTTGCCTAGGATCCGACTCAAGTTAGAGTATGTCAGATGAATTCACTTGGCAAGCATCTCTTAATCTATCACTCGTCCGGTCCTTCTATCTTCGGGATAGATCCACCAACTCCATCTTCGGGTGTGGCTCCACATTAGGTCCTTCACGTGCTTCAGCTAGCGTACCTAAATGAGGTGCAATAATGCATATGTATGAATGCATAGAAGTGCAATAAACAAAGTAATCATACAAGCATACCAAAGTTCACATAAATCCTAGAGCTAATTAACTTAATCCTCAATAAGACATAACATAGAAGAGGGAAAGCACATCAATCAAGAAACAAGTCTCACAAGATCACAGGGTACCACCCAAGTATCATCAAAGATATGAGTCATCCTTCAACACATTAGCATGGCAAAATTAATCAAAGCACTACAACTAAAATCTGTCACTTTCTGGACATACACACAGTAGCTCAGTAAATTAATCACAACTTGAGATCCCTAAATCCAAATGACTTGCAAGAAGACATTCTGGAAAGCTTATGAAATTCTTTACATTTCATTTAATATCATCACAGCATGATTCCAAAGTTTGACATGTCGAATTTATACAAATACAGAAACTGGTCTAACAAGACAGAGAGCAAGCAATTCTGTACCCCAACTTTAAACAGCTATAACTCCTAAACCACATAACCAAATGCCACCAAATTTTAACAGCAGCTAGATACATAAATTATCTACAACTTTTGTATAAATAAGTTTCACAACAAAGCACATTATCATGAAGAACTTGCTAAGTTCCCAGATCTGTCCAGAAACCTCATTTGCAAGAAATAATTATTAACTTATGTTGCAAACATATAATTAGACAAAAACCAACTTTACCAACATATCCCACATGAATAATGAACACCAGAAAATATAGTGTTCATTCCTAAATAATTTCTTTTAATGCATTTTCTTGATTTATTTAGATAATTTGGTGGAATTATGAACACATATCAAAAGTGCATAATAAATTCTACCAAAATTACAGTGTCCTAAAAATGCTCTCAAAAGTCTACTGTCCAAATTTTAAGCCATTTGGACATGTATATCAACCTCTATGAAAAAGACAAATGGATATTGCAATAATTCATGTGAGAGCAAGTTAAACCTAAAACTCAATATTTTCTGTGAACACATGGCCATAGAATGAACTAACATCAAAGAGCAACGTCATAATAAGGTGATGGAACAACATTTTCTATTTTATCATTTATATATTATTTATAAGCTATTTATTAAGCCATAAACAAGTTAAATCAATAACTTGAGCATACAGTAAGCAATGACCATGAAATTTATATCACAGTACATTCATAGCATGAAAAGACTACCATAAAAATTTCACATCATTTGGAGCAACACAACTCAAGATATAAAAATGACAAGCAATATAATATAGATTTCTTTATTTAACAAGGTCAAATCAAAACCTTAAGAAAACAGTGAACAACTAGTGTGTTTAATATTTTTCCTAGCAAGTACATGTCATCACAAAATTAACAAAACAAGAATCACCATTTTTGGGGTTCTAAAACTCCAGATCTTGCTCTGGTTAGGTTTAAAGGCATTTCTAGAGTATTTTTAAAACTTAAATAAAGACATCAGAAAACATCTACAAACATGTAACCTTTTATGACTCTACATAGATCTCTTCTTAAGGTTTCCAAAAAGTCAACTTTTACTATTTTTGGAGTCTCCTAGCATGAGATATGAATATTTGAAGATTTACATGAAATCTGAAATTCAAAATCGGAATTACTCAACCCTATTGAAATCGCTAGGCGCACCCTAAAATCGGAATTACTCAAAATCCCTGCCATTCATAACGCTGACTCGCGGGACCCACTGGACCACTGGGCCCACTTGTCATATAAAAGAGAACGTACACAAAACTTCTCCTTCTCCTTTCTCAGGCCGTCGGCCGAGAGCAGGGGAGTGGCTGGCCCGCAACTCCGGCCGGCCGGCAGGGGGCGGCGTCGGCGGCGAGGGAGGAGCCGGTGAGGGTCGCGGCAACGAGGCGCATCCGAAGGCGGTCGCGGCTTGGCGTGAGGTGGCCCATGGCCTCTTGGCTCCGCGCGCGGGGGCATGTCGGGGCACGGCTCCGACGGCGGCGGCGCTCCGGCGGGCAAGGCGGCAATTGGAAAGGCGCAGGACGATCAGTATGCGTCGGTGAAGATGATGGCGGGCTCAATCGACCCAGTAGCGATCCGAAGTGACTCGGCCACGGGAGCTCGGCCGGTCGGCCATGGCAGCCACAGCGGTGTCTGTGCTCGTGCGTGCGCGTGCAGCCGCGAGGAAGAGGGCGAGTGAGTGAGGAGAAAGGGAGGGGCTCGGGTTGGTCGCTCTGGTGCTCTACCAAGCCGAGCGAGGCTCAGGCACGCGGCAGGTAAGCGGACGCGCGGCGTCCATGGTGAAGACGTGCGGTGCATGGTCGCCACGTCCTCCCCTAAGGGGGCAGCTGTCGAGCAGGTGGCAGGCAACAACGAGCCAGGTGGATACGCCATGTTGGGCTCAATACAGGCTGATTTTCGAATTGGGATAAATAGCAAAGTTGTTCATCTCAGTATGCTCTATATTTTCTATTTAGGGATCATAGTCATTAGAGCTGTAGATTAGGAGATAATCAGTCCCCAAATCACCAGTGTCAACAAGTTAAGCTAGGGCTCGGTTTTGGAATTTTGCAATGCCAAACTTGGTCAAATTGATCCCAACTTTTTACATGTTGTTCTTCATAACATAAACTCCAACTTTTGTTAAGGGGTAAAATCATGTTGGTTAGCAAAATCACGAGAACACGGGATGCCAACGTCGATGTTACTCGAATTAGGGCTTAAAATGGTCAAGTGCTGAAATCTGCCCTAAAACTGACTTGTAAGCCCTGTTTGAGCATGTTCCTCACATTTTCATGGCTTGACTTTTAAATAAAGTTTGTTCCTTATAAAATTCTCTACGACTTTGTCAAAGGTCGCACAGTCATGCAAAGTTTCTAGATCACACTTTTGAAACGGTCAAACAAAAGTGTTTTCGGGTCCATACATGGTCAACCATCACTTAGAAGCACATTTAGGCAAAATGATCAACATGAACATTGTTCCATTAAGTGCCCTAAGTGTAGTTAAGGTGTTGTAGAGTTCATCTAGAGTCATTTGGACAGTTTGCAAGGTTTGGTTGGTGATCTATAGTTCCATTAACTTAATGGGGCAAATTCCAATAGGAATGGAACTTATCATTTCATGTGACTTTTTGATTCCAAACTTCATGAAACTTTTCCAGTGATCAATATAGATAGTTATTGAGGTGGGACAAGTGAAGATACTTTGATAACAAAACCCAAGCATATATCTTTTAATTGAGCCTATATGTAAGCAAGGGTGCAATATCCAAGTTTAGGTTAGGGTTTATTTCCATAGGTTTGACTTTGGCATCGTCATCTCCACTAATCTATCATGTTTGAGCTCAAACCCACTACTTAATTGGTGATAAACACCTGGGGTGTTACAATTCACCTCCATCTAGGCCTCGCCTAAATCCTTTCACCTATATCCCGTGAGCGAATGATAGAAGTGTACTCCTCCATTCTAAATTATAAGATATATTGACATTTGTAAATACGTAGCTTTTATTAACTATACACTTAGATATATACTATGTGTGAATGTACAGTAAAAACAATGTATCTAAAACGTCGAAACGTTTTGTAATTTGAAATAGAGGAAGTACTTATTTTGTGAGGGAGCGCTCGTACGAGGGGGTTGTGTGTGTCGGTGATGAGTATTTCAGAGAGTGTGTACTGAAATTTAAAAAAAAAGGACCTAACACCTACTTGGACGCCACCTACGTGCTGCCCACCTTCCAGTCAGGGGCAGTGTTCTAGTAAAATCTGTTGGCGGTAGATCGAGCTTTGGATCGCGTACCATGGTTGACATCCACCAGCATTCTAATAGTGAAATCTGCTGGGATAGATCCAGCTATGGACACGTCACCTAGATCATGAACATTAGACAATCCTAATCTTTCGTATTTTCGTACCAACACAGCCGGAGGAATGCACAGTACTGATGGCGCACATTTGATTATCAGCAAAAAAAAAAAAAGTTGGCACATAGACACATAGTATTCGGTTCACAGCTGCTGTTGGGTCATGCCTGATAAATCATGATACATTCTAATTAATGTATTGTAAACAGTCAGGTATTATGGATCTAATAAATCGCGTATATTTTTGCGTACTTGCAACCTTATTGACATATATGAACCAAACAGCAGAAAACTACATGCATGAACAAATGACACACAAGGCACTTGACGAGTTGACGACGCCGACGATGCGTCTCAGTGCTCCCGGCCAGCGGCCGTGCTCCGGCGCCGATTAGCCACCCGATCAATGACGGCCTCCAACGCTACATCGAACGCGTCCTTGAAATCCACGCGCGTCGACCTCGGGTCCGCGTACACCACCCTCGGAATGAGCCGGATCACCTCCTCGCGCATGGCCTTCACCGCCGCCGGCGAGATCTTGCTCAGCGTCTCCTCGATGCTCACGTTCCGGCGGGTCACGTCGGTGTGCATGATGAGCACCGAGTACTTGTTGGGGTCGCTCGGGAAGTGCAGCGTGTACTGCGTGTACGCCGAGCCGGGGTGGAAGAACACCGGGATGCACCCCGCCAGGATGGCGTCGAACGTCGACCGCCGCGTCAGCGTGTCCCCGCGCGGCTCCAGGCAGAAGTCGGAGCCCTCGAAGACGCGCGTGGCGCCGCCCGGCCAGTAGCAGCTGGCCCCGCGGCCGCAGTCGAACAGGTTGCAGCGGCGTGACGCGCCGCACTGCTGGATGATCTCCGCGCGGATGGTCTTCTTGCTCCCAGGCCGCGGCGCGCCGGCGAACGAGAACAGCCATTTTCACTCCGCCTTGCGCATCTTGTCTTGCCAGGCAACCACGTCGGCGGCCGTCTCCGGGTGGAAGTACGTCGGGTATGGTATCGCGAGGCTGCTCCAGCTCTGCTGCATCTCGTTCCCAAAACCGCTTCGGTTCCAGGGACTCGTCTCCAGGATGAGCGCCGTCATGTTTCGGATGGCCGGGAGGCTGAGCAGCTTGTTGCCCCACTCCTCGTCGACGTCAGCCTTCCGCTCGAGTTCCCACGAGGTCCGCCCGGCCACCATGAAGTGGTCGCGGCCGCCCATGGCGCGCCACTCCGGACGCTGCACCAGCCAGTCGACGAGGTCCAGCGCGAGCGCGTCCCGCGTCGACGTGCTGTTGAAGAAGTACCTCCCGGCGTCCAGGGCGGCGTAGAACGGCACGTACACGGCGGTGGCGAGGGAGGTGTCGTCGGTGAGGCACTCGTAGCGCTTCATCCGGCAGTGGGAGATGACGTCGAGCATGAACTGGTCGGTGGCGAACCAGCCGCGGGCGGAGAAGACGCCTCCCTCGTCGCCCAGCGGCTGGCCCATGCCGCAGTTGGCCAGGTACGAGCACATGTCCGTCCACCGCGAAAGCTTGCGGCAGCCACGGACGAGGTCGTCGTTGAAGCGCGGCGGCAGGTCGTACATGTAAATGTACCGCCCCGCACAATGATCCGCCGCCGGGGCTACCACTGACCGGTTCTCCGGCGCCACCGACGCCGGCGGTTGCTCCGATGGAGGGCGGCGGCGGCTAACGGGGATGCTGCTGGACAGATTGGGACGGGACAACGACGATGATGCGTTGAACAACTTAGATACCATGCCGCCGCCTCCTTGCATGCCGGAGTGCATGTAGAACACCAAGGCCCACAAGGCGGTAGACATAGTGACGAGGTGGCATATCCGGGACGGCCGTAGCATACCGCTGCCGCCGGCATCATGCTTGTTGGCGGCGTCCATGTATGGCATTGTTTTGGAAGTTTGAAGAGAAGGTGTGTTAGGTCGTCCTAGCGGGTAGTAGAAGAGAGAACAGGGAAACGGCTAGAAGAACAGCATGGGATCCAAGAACAGAGAAAGGCGTCGTCAACAAGTCATATACCCTCTTCGTCACACACTCCTCTTAAGGATTGCAGCTGTGTGCTGCTAGCAACAGCCACCCACACAGCTCATTCACCCACTCAGGTCCGTAGATTTTTTTTTTTTGAGAAAAACCGGGATTGCATTTCATATGATTAAGACAAGGTTTACATGGCAACTGATACAAGCACCCCTGAACAAAAAGAAAATTACATTGTAGTCCATACAAGGGTCTTGCAGAGTCTCGGTCGTCTTCGCCGCCGGCAAATGGAGAAGCCCCTCGACAAGCATCCACTGCGCACCGAGGTTGCAACTTGAAGCCAACGCCCTTCCCGACGAAGAAAATTTTTGGATTGGCACAACAAGTAGCATGCCAAAAGAACATGCCGTAGAACCGTTGAACGCCCAAGCCACTGACGATGACCACTGGCCATCCCGCCGCCGAGGAACATGGGAGTCGCCGTCAGTATCAGGCAACTTTAGATTGACGGACGACGAATCAACCGAAAGGGGAAAAAAACTCGCCCACCCAGTTACATGTAAACCACCACCCGGATTTCTCAAAATAGTGGTAGGCAAACCTCCCTGGAGCCTCTCCGGACTGGGCAACAGTGAAGAAGAAGCCGAGGGAGTAATAAAAGACCTCGCCGACGAGATCGAAAGCTTCAAAAGAAACTCTAGATCTGGCGAGGTAGCAACCGCTAGCCCATCGCCGCTGCCAGAAAACAGACCGACGAGGTGGAGGAGGAGTAGGCGAAGATTATTTCTTACAGACGACGTCACCTCCACCAACGCACGCCGCACGGACCGGATCCAGTACAGTCGCCACCAGCTAAGACGGGGAAGCCGATGTAGATGTTGGAGCCGACCTCCGAACGTCCACGTCGTCGCTCGCTGGAGCCACCGCCCAGGAAGACGAACCCAAGCCACATCACCGGCTTGGGGAACCCTAACCCTAACTTAATCCTACTAAGTACGGGTATATACACCTCTACCTCCTCCATCGATTCAACCAGCCCCCTCCTCCTCCGACGCCGGCGACGGCGAAGGAGACGAGGGCGACGGCGAATCGACGGGGGAACGCGAGATCGCCCCCGGTCGCCGCTCTCAAACAGTATCGGTAGAAGGGACGAGAAGGGGAGCATCTGGGGCTGCTCTACAGTCAAGCATCTATACTCAGGTCCGTAGATGCGCTGCGCGTATTGATCCCCCTCGGACTGGGCCGCTTACTGGGCTTCGCAGGGGCAACAAAATTCTCTGCATACTTTGTAGGCCCGACATCAGTAATGCCTTCTTCATCTGAACTTTCCATTAAAAAAATTCTTCATCTGAACTTCATCCATAAATGTACTGATGATAGCTACTTCGTAATAAGACCCTAGGAATTACATTGTTGAGCAGCACAAGTTCATGTATTATGTATAGCTCTCGATGTTAATAAGAGCATTATCCACAGAAGAAAATGAATAAGATAACAAATATGGCGTCATTTGCGCAAAAGGCTATGTTTGCACAGACTGAAGCAGTGCTGTAATTGACAGCCAACGGCAAAGCGCTAGGACTGTTTTTTTTTAAATAATGGTAAATCACATGACTTATGTCAACTTCGATTCTGGAATTTCCTTTGTGATCAACGTGCCAGATGGACACAAAGCTCATACCAATTGCACAGCAGGAGGGCTTTCAGTCCAACTGTACTAAAAAACAAAGTCAAAATTCTGAATGAGAAAGATGTGATGGAGACCTTATGGGCCTGTTTGGTTGGGAGGCTAAACCTCAATCAGGCTCCAGGAAGCTAACTTTGGGCTATTTGGTTGCCTGTAAATAGCTCTAAGCTAGGCCCAGCTAAGCCACTTTGGAAGTCTTAGCCTGGCTCCAGAAAAACGAGATTGAGATCCGTTTTTCGCTGACCAGGCTTGGTTAAGCCCTCACATGCATTCTTGTCACCGCTCGTCACCTCCCCCGCGCTGCTCCTCTGCTCACGGCCTCGAGCCCTGCTCCTCCACTGTTCGCTCCTCTTCTTTGGCTGCCGCGCTTGCGAATCCAGGGTTGCCTGACTTCACGCTCTTTAGGTACTCTGGCTTCACCATTGCTGTTCAAGTGCATTCACCAAAGGATCCATCACACCAAGGCCAGCAGGCAACCTAGAATTTTAACACGTCTGTTTAGGTACTCTGGCTTCACCATCTGTAACCAAACTTTCATCACCATTGCTGTTCAAATGCATAAATAAAAACGTACAAATTAGACAAGTCTATATAACCATGTATGCTATTCTAGCTAGCGAGTATGGGGGTGATTGGTTGAGAGAAGTTGCCCTGACCTGGCACGTGGTATGCAGCCATAGGACGATTGGTTACTTGCACCGTGAGTTGAGCCTGGCCCGACACATGCAAATGCCGCTCCAGAGTCTAGCTCGCAGGAAACGGAAATGAGATCAGTTTCTCCGCAGCCTGGCCCGTGCGGTGTGCGCTCCCGTCCACTGCTCTCTTGCCGCATGCACAGGGCAACCAGGGAAAGATCAACCAATCATGTTCTATGATTAGATTGCATGGACAGAAATGCGAGCTAAACAAGGCGCTGCTGCATGCTGAGATCCTGGCCCGCTAGCGCCTGGCCACCCAGATGCGAGCCAGGTTGCCTAATCTCTCAACCAATCAGGGCCTATATGATTCAACAAAGATCAAACTAAACCTGACAATTTGAACACACTCACCTTGACTGAGCAGCGCGTTGCAGTGAGGGTGAGTCGATTTGCATTGTCATGCGCCATCATTCACCAAAGAAACTTGCAAGAGTTTCCAATTTACCTTTTTTCTGAAAAAGGTCAAACACTATGAAGACAAATAACATGTTTCACTCAGACACCTTCATCATCGCTCCATAAACGCCATCTGCCAATCAAAGTAGGAACATCGTCACATTTATTTTTCATGTGATACAGTGACTCATGGCAGAAATCTTTAGATGTAGATGGAACATACGTAGTGCAAAAGCAATAGTAGCAGCAGCTGCAATAACAAGTGCAAGATCGTGTATTATGAGTATGGGGAGCAAAATAAACAAGTGAGAAGAACATCTACAAAACATCACTAAAGAAATAGCTATGTTATCGGAATAACATAACAGGAAGTGAGTATCGAGAAGATGAAATGCACATCCAGCAGAAAAGAATGTTCAATACAGGACCACGGGGAGCATGGGAAAGTTATAACAAATGCATCAATCATGACAGGCAAATCCCAATATAGGCAGATCCATGTTAACAGAAGGAAAAAGAACATTGATACCAAGAATTCATGTTGGTAGACTGTGTAAAGCACAATGAATTATAAAATGCATATTTGTTACCTTTCACTGAATCAGGACGTCCTTAGAGAAGCATAGAATGGTATCGCTTTTGCAGGTGGCATAGCCACATGAAAATCTGGCTTATTACCCTTCAGGATGCCATATAAGGTGAACTGACTGATTGAATAAGGTGTCAGATCAGAAACGGAGTAGTTAATAATAGATTTAATGGAGTCTATCTATATTTTACACATGGGGCAAGGTTGCGTCATCATATTACCTAATAGCACTTCAAAGTTATGCTGCATAACCTGCAGGGAGGAAAAAGCTTGTTTAAGTTTGTCTTCAAAGCTCATATAAAGTGCAGGGAACAATTAACATTCTCAAGTAGGTCAACTTAATTCTATTGGGTCAAGATGAATCTGAGGCTTACACTTTGATCCCATGCTTTTCCAATATTGTCGTTTGGAAACAGCCTCATGTTCAGGACCTTCTGATAATTATGGGCCTGTGTTGGTAATTGGTACTGCCTATAAGCTGCTTATGACCGAAATAAGCTAAAGTCAATAGCCAAATGTTACGCTTTTCTGCAGCTTATTCTGCCCAAGCTTAGTTCTCACCATTCCCATTTTACTAAAAAAAAACAGACCAGCTTATTTTTTTATCATTGTTTTTACTCTATTTGTACAGCTTATATGGGAAGCGCTTTCCATATCTACTCGATAAGCAAAATATATACATGTTATCTTCAAAATCAAATAGATATCTGAACTTGAGATATCTGTTTTGTATTACTATTCGATAGTATTTGTATTCGTCAAATTTGAATTAAAATGTGGTAAATAGTGGTACCAAATCCATATCCGTCTGATTCCGATCCGAATCCACCCTTACTACATACATACATGACACCAGTGCAGTACACGTCCGAGAATTTATCTAGCGTTGGGTGTGTCGTGCTCATGTTCATTTTACATGCCAGGCCGCTCGGGCTGGATGGATTATAGTTTTCACATTTGCATGCATGCATGCGTGATACAACTAGCACTCGACAATCCGGTGCAAAAGCACGCTTCTATCGCTTCGAATGCCGGCAGACACAAGTTAATACGTGCACTTTGGTAACTTACAACGCCTTACAAATCAGATTTTTTTTTCCAAAAACGCTTTTGTCGCTTCAAATCTTAAAAATTAGGAAGCTAGGCCTTGTTTAGATGCATCCTAAAAGTTAGAATTTTTTCACTCTTTCTCCATCACATCAATTTTTGGACCCATGCATGAAGTAGTAAATATAGATAAAAAAAATAACTAATTACACAGTTTAGTTGAAAATCACGAGATGAATTTTTTGAGCCTAGTTGGTCCACGATTAGACAATATTTGTCAAATAAGACGAAAGTGATACTATTCATCAGGTTCAAAATATTTGCAATCTAAACGTGGCCCTAGTGATACCTATCTTTTGTCAGTTTCTCGTGATTCACAGAGCAATAAATGAAGTTAGATTCTTAAAAAACTGGGGATCCAAACACCCCGTCAGTTTTTACTTAGAATCCAGATTTTAGAAACTAGAATCCAGATTTTAGAAACTAGAAGCAGAAACTGGTTTTTAAGAATCAAACTGATCCAAACGAGACCTAAGATAGAGAATGGAGGGAGTAACGTATAGCAAGCAACCTGTTCTAAGACTCTTGTACTTGTTTGGAATTAAAGATCGATCTCCTCCGCCGGTTTTTGTTAAAGAAAAAGTATTGGCTGTTTGGTTTCCCCTCGCTAAAATTTAGTTATTAAACTTTAGTTGCTTTAGCTGCTAAACTGTCAAACAAATTGATTAAAAAGGGACTAAAGTAGTTTAGTCACGTTACTATTCAAGGATGTGCTAAAGTGCCCTGTGAATAGGGGTTGCCCCTCATTATCCCCCCGCCCCCGCCCCCACCCTGATTTGTGCATCTATTAAAGGTAGTTTGGTCTTTATTGAACTACTTTAATGACTTTAATTTATTTTTAATCACTATAACCAAACAAAAATGACTAAAGTTTAGTCATTGATTTTAGTAGCTAAATTTTAGTCGTGGAAATCAAACGAGTCCCTACTGTAATGACCACCATGGACTTGTTTAGATTGGAGAGAGAGAGTGAAATTTGGCACTGTAGCACTTTCGTTTGTATTTGACAATTATTGTCCAATCATAAACTAACTAGGCTCAAAAGATTCGTCTCGTAATTTACAATCAAACTGTGTAGTTAGTTATTTTTTTATCTACATTTACTGTTCCATGCATGTATCTCTAGATTTAATGTGACAAAAAAAAGAGTGAAAAAACTTGCAATCTAAACATGGTTCAGGTTCCACCACTGCCGCCTTTTGTCCAACTTTCCTCGATAATTGGGCTTCATTAATTCCTCGGGAGAAGTTATACGTCGAAACAGCGGTGAGTAGCAACCTTCCGGTTGACTTGTTACCTTTGCCACTACTGTTTGAATTACCGATCTACTGCAATAGGAGCATGGAACCCAAAGCTTTGAAATAGCCCTTTTTTTACCAGTAATAGTGTCTGACGGATGATAAAAGCCACGGGGGCACCCATGCCGAGCGTGCAGTAAAAGCCGTCGACTACTCTGTACGTAGGTCGGGAAATTTCGTAGAAAACGGACGGCAGCGTTTTCGTTCTTATTTGGTAATTAGTGTTCAATTATAGTCTAATTAGACTTAAAAGATTCGTCTCGTGAATTTCGTCTAAACTATGTAATTAGTTTTATTTTTTATTTATATTTAATGCTTCGTACATGTGTCAAAGATTTGATGTGACGGAGAATTTTGAAAAATTTTGCAAAATTTTGGAAACTAAACAGCCCCTTACAACGGTACTACAGTGGTTAAACATGAGGTTAGGGTATCTTTCGCAAAAAAAAAAACATGAGGTTAGGGTAGACCTTGGGAGAAGTTGAGAACGGCTACAGTACTTATTTGTGGTGGAGTACTCCTGTCTGCAGATATCGACTGGAACAACGCTCTAGAGCGCAGCTACTGTGTTGCAAACCGATGAAGCCCACCACCTCCGAATTCCAAGTAAACATCCAGAACCAGAAAAATGCCGGGGAGGGCACTGACAAGCCCGACGGCGGCACCGGCACCTGGGTCGTGCTCCAGCCGTCCCGCCGGATAGTCTACATCGTCCTGATCTCCACCGCCTTCTGGGCCTTGGTCTTGTACTACATGCAAAATGGCGATGGCGGCGTGGCGTCCGTCTTATTCAAGCCGTCAGCGTTCTCCCTCCCCCTGCTGCCCAGCGTCACCTCTGGCCAGAGCCCACGACCCGAGCAACAGCACGCCGGACCCGGGCAGGCGCCGCCGCCGGCGGTGGTGGCCGACCGTTGCCGCGGACGGTACGTCTACATGTACGACCTGCCGCCGCGCTTCAACGACGACCTGGTCCGCGACTGCAGGAACCTCCAGATTTGGATGGACATGTGCCCGTACATGGTCAACTGCGGCATGGGCCCGGCGATGGGCGACGAGGCGGGGGGCGCCTTCTCCGGCCGCGGCTGGTTCGCCACGGACCAGTTCTCGCTCGACATCATCTTCCACGGCCGGATGAAGCGCTACGAGTGCCTCACCGACGACCCGTCCCTCGCCGCCGCCGTGTACGTGCCCTTCTACGCCGCATTGGACGGCGGGAGGTACCAGTGGAACAGCACGTCGATGCGGGACGCGCTCGGCCTGGACCTCGTCGAGTGGCTGGCGCGGCGCCCGGAGTGGCGCGCCATGGGCGGCCGCGACCACTTCTTCGCGGCTGGCCGGACCGCCGTGGACTTCGGCCGGAACTCCGACCTCGACCACGAGTGGGGCAACAAGCTCCTCAACTTCCCAGCCGTCGAGAACATGACGGTGCTGGTCCTGGAGACCAACCAGTGGAAGCCGAAGCAGCAGCGCAATCTGGCTGTCCCCTACCCGACGTACTTCCACCCCGAGTCGGCGGCCGACGTGGTCGCCTGGCAGGAGAAGGTGCGCAGCACGGAGCGCGAGTGGCTCTTCTCGTTCGCCGGCGGGCCGCGCCCAGGGAACACCGAAACCGTCCGCGCGGAGATCATCCAGCAGTGCGGCGCGTCGAGCCGCTGCAGGCTCTTCCACTGCGGCGCCGCCGGTCCCGACGCCGGCGCCAACTGCAGCTCGCCGGGCGGCGTCATGCGCGTGTTCGAGAGCTCGAGCTTCTGCCTGCAGCCGCGCGGGGACACGCTGACGCGGCGGTCCACGTTCGACGCCATCCTGGCCGGCTGCATCCCCGTGTTCTTCCACCCGGGCTCGGCGTACACGCAGTACACGGCGCACCTCCCCAAGGACCCCAACAGCTACTCCGTGCTCATCATGCACACCGATGTGACCGGCCGGAACGTGAGCATCGAGGAGACGCTGAGCAAGATCTCGCCGGCGGCGGTGAAGGCCATGCGCGAGGAGGTGATCCGGCTCATCCCGAGGTTGGTTTACGCTGACCCGAGGTCCAGGCGTGTCGATTTCACGGACGCGTTCGATCTGGCGGTGGAGGCGGTCATTGACCGGGTGGCCAAGCGGCGGCGTGGCCTGGCCGGTAGCCAGGATTAGTACCGCCGCCACGACGATGCGACAGAGTGGCCAACGACACCTGAGTTTTTAGCTTTAAGTAATTTGTTGCTGATTACACATGGCTATGGCAAAATTCATTTGAGTTCTACTGGATAAGATTCTAGCTATTCTATCTTGCCCCTTTGCAATGAGCCAGGGAGGCCAGTACGTGAAGGCAATCCGGTGATACTTGTGATCCGGGAAATCTAGAAAAAGCAAGAATTTTCGACGTCCAAGCTTAGTATGTAAATGGTAATTGCCAAGGCCAAGGAGGCAAGAACTTGGTACATGTGGGAAGCCAAAGCGATTGAGGCAAAATAGTTCCAAGGCGAGTAAACCAACATGGGTGGGCGCTGGAACCCGGCCATTTTGTATCAGTGTTTTACCCAACTTTTCTTTTTGCAAAATTTCTTCTTGCTGGCTTCTTTTTTCAAAAAAAGAAAAATCTTGCCCCTTTCTTTTTGAATTTTACCTTCGTGCACCATATAAGATTCCCTCTTCGTTGTTGAGTAGATGTTTCTAGACAACAGAAAATTTAATTACTCTGGCCAACAAAAAGCAATAATATACACAGATTGATTAATTTAGATTTGCACATGAAAATGATACTTATTAGTAGTTTTATCATGAAAAAAATACTCTCTTCATCCCGAAAAGAGTGCCATTTATTTCACTTTCCAAAAAAAATCAAACTTTTTAAAAATTGGCCAAATATTTATAAGAGATTATTAAAAGTTAATATATGGTGCATATTAAGCATCGTTAGATTAATCATTGAATATATTTTTTTATAATAAACTTATTTGAAAATTAAAATTGTTACTAATATTTTTTTTTGCAAACCTAATGAAACTTAAGAAAGTTTGACCTGTATAAAACCCTAGGTGATTTTTTTTTGGACGGGTGGAGTATTTTCACATATTAAAAGTTACTAGCAAATGTGCCCGTGCGTTGCAACGGGTGAAACAAAAAACTCTGATGGTACACGGAGTTTGAGAAAGGCCAATATCCTTGATCATGGCTTTAGCTATGCTTACTGCACCTCGATTGAGTAAGGTTCTATCTAAACTTGTCAATATTCTGGGGATCGTTCTCAATTTCTCATTTGATGGAATATTTTAGCAATAAGTATGTAGTTGCATAATACAATAGACAACATGATGAATATCTTTATATTTAAGTAGCAAAATTTTCCATGTTCTAATGGTCATTGATAAGAAAGAAAATATATGTGAATTATTTATATACTGAACAATATTTACTTGGCTCCAAATAAAACGGTAGAATTCAACAAGGAGCATGAAGCCACTCCACGTATGCAGGTAGAACAAGTATACGTCGCATTTTTTTTGCACCCGTAACACCTGGTTGTTCTTAGTGGATGGGCAAATTGAAATTTAGAGGTGGTATGGTATGCTACAAGGGTAGCAGTAGCGACGACGATTTCCTTAGGAACCAGGACGCTGTGTGTAGAACCAACAGCAGTAGCGACGACGATTTCCTTAGGAACCAGGACGCTGTGCTGCCAGTGGTGGATCTAGAAACAAAGTTGACCTATGACGAACTTTATGCCATTGTATCAATTAAATAAATTAATAAAGTATTGATCTTAGCTACTACCGAGCCATAGAACTGGAGAAGCAAATTCAGGTTTTAGTTTTTTCTTACCTTTTTTATCATCTTCTGTACTACTCCGTCAGAAAATGGAATAAGTCTTCAGCAGCAATTAATAAAGTATTGATCTTAGCTACTACCGAGCCATAGAACTGGAGAAGCAAATTCAGGTTTTAGTTTTTTCTTACCTTTTTTATCATCTTCTGTACTACTCCGTCAGAAAATGGAATACGTCTTCAGCAGCGTGCAGGGCGTGGCACAGTGCTTGGGCGACCTTGCGGCTATCAACTGCATGTACATGCCGTACAGGCTGTCCGAAATATATACGCATATTTTGATTGGAAAGAGTAGAAGAGGATACGTATATACTATGGATTCTGGTGCGCAGCATATTTTGATTGGAAAGAGTAGAAGAGGATACGTATATACTATGGATTCTCGTGCGCAGCGCAGGAAAGGCGCCGTATTTGAAAGTTTCAATAAGATTATGACTTCGCGTCCATCTCATATTATTATTCCATACCCATTTATTGCCTTGTCCAATCATATTCTACCCTACCAAGCCCCCAACTACTATCATGCACACCATGTTCATACCATATTGCATGTCGCCTTGTCCAATAATCATATGTCTACCCTTCCAAGCCCCCAACTACTATCATGCACACCATGTCCATACCATATTGCATATTGCCTTGTCCAATCATATGTCTAGCCCTTCCAAGCCCCACCAATTACTGTCATGCACAGGAAAATTTTGGTTTCCAGTAGATGCTAACAAACCTGCATAAAATCATAAGGAAGTCCAAGGACCAAGCCACGATGTCCTTCTAGCTACAACAGAACATTACTACATAAATTATTTTCAGAGGTGCCTATGCCTGTTTTCGATGAGATCTAAAGCTTTATAATTGGCATGTTTTTTTAATTATTTGAGATTGTTAAGGTCCCAAATATACATGCTAAGTTCTTATATTTCTAATTTGAATTCAAATTTTAAATTTTTTAAACAACCTTAGATGGAAACACACAGATAAATGACTAATAGTTAGTTGTCTAAAATTAGCTATGACATTTGAACATGGTAATAAATTACTTGAAAATATTCTACAACAAGCTATGAAGCCTTAGCTAGGGCAATTCGTGATTATTTTTCTTTTTTGTATCAAGTTGACACGCCACCACATGAAGCTTAGTGGACTTCTAATAAATTATGATAACCTAGCTTCCATATCGTAGATACGACGTGTACACAAGGGAGCCACCCATTGCGATCCATGTATGCATGTATAATATACCAGTCATAGCGAGGCACTGGTTAGCTAAGTACATTCATGTATGCATGTATGTACTGTCATCATGTGTACTCCGATCCATTATTTTCATGCAAGCTAAGGGGTGACATCGTTTTTAAGCTAAGGTGCACCAAGTGCATTACCGAAGAAGCGTGCATGGGTAATTTAATTCAAGTAATAGTTTATATATAGTTTTAAGAAAAATATATTGTCACTTGCTCACTATTGGATCGGAAACAAAAAATTTTCTGTCTACCTAGGTATTTTCATGGCTGTTCCTGACGTTTCAGTAAACCTGATGAGCAATTGTAAATTTCTTGTGCATCGACACTCAAGAAAAACCCATAAGAAAAATACGTTCTCTCAGAAAATCAACAAGCAATTATGTATGTTTCTTTGTTGTTTTATCACTGATGGGCATTTGCCTATCGGGTGTCCGATAGAATTATATCCGTGACAGTTTTCCTTATATTTCTGTTGGTTTTCAATGCACAGGTAGTTTCTAACAAACACACTATCATTTCAAGACATATATATTTCATAGTAAATTTAATAAAACTGATTTGATGTCGAATCAAATAAAGTTAGAGAAGTTTAACTTAGAGTTAAGCTAAAATGAACTATTATTTAAAATCGAGGGAGCATATTTTATTCTAGGGACGGGATTATATTCCAGATAATATTCTTCACATAGATTATATTCCTGATCAAAATTGGGGGAGCAAAGTAGACTAAGTGTAGCTCAGCTAATTGGGTTTCTTGTGGTGAAACTTATCCACCTAGGTTCAAGTGCTGATGTTCATTTCTTGTGGTGAAACAGCACGTCGATGCGGGACGCGCTCGGCCTGGACCTCGTCGAGTGGCTGGCGCGGCGCCCGGAGTGGCGCGCCATGGGCGGCCGCGACCACTTCTTCGCGGCTGGCCGGACCGCCGTGGACTTCGGCCGGAACTCCGACCTCGACCACGAGTGGGGCAACAAGCTCCTCAACTTCCCAGCCGTCGAGAACATGACGGTGCTGGTCCTGGAGACCAACCAGTGGAAGCCGAAGCAGCAGCGCAATCTGGCTGTCCCCTACCCGACGTACTTCCACCCCGAGTCGGCGGCCGACGTGGTCGCCTGGCAGGAGAAGGTGCGCAGCACGGAGCGCGAGTGGCTCTTCTCGTTCGCCGGCGGGCCGCGCCCAGGGAACACCGAAACCGTCCGCGCGGAGATCATCCAGCAGTGCGGCGCGTCGAGCCGCTGCAGGCTCTTCCACTGCGGCGCCGCCGGTCCCGACGCCGGCGCCAACTGCAGCTCGCCGGGCGGCGTCATGCGCGTGTTCGAGAGCTCGAGCTTCTGCCTGCAGCCGCGCGGGGACACGCTGACGCGGCGGTCCACGTTCGACGCCATCCTGGCCGGCTGCATCCCCGTGTTCTTCCACCCGGGCTCGGCGTACACGCAGTACACGGCGCACCTCCCCAAGGACCCCAACAGCTACTCCGTGCTCATCATGCACACCGATGTGACCGGCCGGAACGTGAGCATCGAGGAGACGCTGAGCAAGATCTCGCCGGCGGCGGTGAAGGCCATGCGCGAGGAGGTGATCCGGCTCATCCCGAGGTTGGTTTACGCTGACCCGAGGTCCAGGCGTGTCGATTTCACGGACGCGTTCGATCTGGCGGTGGAGGCGGTCATTGACCGGGTGGCCAAGCGGCGGCGTGGCCTGGCCGGTAGCCAGGATTAGTACCGCCGCCACGACGATGCGACAGAGTGGCCAACGACACCTGAGTTTTTAGCTTTAAGTAATTTGTTGCTGATTACACATGGCTATGGCAAAATTCATTTGAGTTCTACTGGATAAGATTCTAGCTATTCTATCTTGCCCCTTTGCAATGAGCCAGGGAGGCCAGTACGTGAAGGCAATCCGGTGATACTTGTGATCCGGGAAATCTAGAAAAAGCAAGAATTTTCGACGTCCAAGCTTAGTATGTAAATGGTAATTGCCAAGGCCAAGGAGGCAAGAACTTGGTACATGTGGGAAGCCAAAGCGATTGAGGCAAAATAGTTCCAAGGCGAGTAAACCAACATGGGTGGGCGCTGGAACCCGGCCATTTTGTATCAGTGTTTTACCCAACTTTTCTTTTTGCAAAATTTCTTCTTGCTGGCTTCTTTTTTCAAAAAAAGAAAAATCTTGCCCCTTTCTTTTTGAATTTTACCTTCGTGCACCATATAAGATTCCCTCTTCGTTGTTGAGTAGATGTTTCTAGACAACAGAAAATTTAATTACTCTGGCCAACAAAAAGCAATAATATACACAGATTGATTAATTTAGATTTGCACATGAAAATGATACTTATTAGTAGTTTTATCATGAAAAAAATACTCTCTTCATCCCGAAAAGAGTGCCATTTATTTCACTTTCCAAAAAAAATCAAACTTTTTAAAAATTGGCCAAATATTTATAAGAGATTATTAAAAGTTAATATATGGTGCATATTAAGCATCGTTAGATTAATCATTGAATATATTTTTTTATAATAAACTTATTTGAAAATTAAAATTGTTACTAATATTTTTTTTTGCAAACCTAATGAAACTTAAGAAAGTTTGACCTGTATAAAACCCTAGGTGATTTTTTTTTGGACGGGTGGAGTATTTTCACATATTAAAAGTTACTAGCAAATGTGCCCGTGCGTTGCAACGGGTGAAACAAAAAACTCTGATGGTACACGGAGTTTGAGAAAGGCCAATATCCTTGATCATGGCTTTAGCTATGCTTACTGCACCTCGATTGAGTAAGGTTCTATCTAAACTTGTCAATATTCTGGGGATCGTTCTCAATTTCTCATTTGATGGAATATTTTAGCAATAAGTATGTAGTTGCATAATACAATAGACAACATGATGAATATCTTTATATTTAAGTAGCAAAATTTTCCATGTTCTAATGGTCATTGATAAGAAAGAAAATATATGTGAATTATTTATATACTGAACAATATTTACTTGGCTCCAAATAAAACGGTAGAATTCAACAAGGAGCATGAAGCCACTCCACGTATGCAGGTAGAACAAGTATACGTCGCATTTTTTTTGCACCCGTAATACCTGGTTGTTCTTAGTGGATGGGCAAATTGAAATTTAGAGGTGGTATGGTATGCTACAAGGGTAGCAGTAGCGACGACGATTTCCTTAGGAACCAGGACGCTGTGTGTAGAACCAACAGCAGTAGCGACGACGATTTCCTTAGGAACCAGGACGCTGTGCTGCCAGTGGTGGATCTAGAAACAAAGTTGACCTATGACGAACTTTATGCCATTGTATCAATTAAATAAATTAATAAAGTATTGATCTTAGCTACTACCGAGCCATAGAACTGGAGAAGCAAATTCAGGTTTTAGTTTTTTCTTACCTTTTTTATCATCTTCTGTACTACTCCGTCAGAAAATGGAATAAGTCTTCAGCAGCAATTAATAAAGTATTGATCTTAGCTACTACCGAGCCATAGAACTGGAGAAGCAAATTCAGGTTTTAGTTTTTTCTTACCTTTTTTATCATCTTCTGTACTACTCCGTCAGAAAATGGAATACGTCTTCAGCAGCGTGCAGGGCGTGGCACAGTGCTTGGGCGACCTTGCGGCTATCAACTGCATGTACATGCCGTACAGGCTGTCCGAAATATATACGCATATTTTGATTGGAAAGAGTAGAAGAGGATACGTATATACTATGGATTCTGGTGCGCAGCATATTTTGATTGGAAAGAGTAGAAGAGGATACGTATATACTATGGATTCTCGTGCGCAGCGCAGGAAAGGCGCCGTATTTGAATCGGAAAAATCACGGCGATCAACGGGAACAGCGATGACGTGCACTGCGCTCCGGCTTGCGCACCTTCTCCTGCGGCAGTCACTCGACAAGGCCCATGGCGACAGTGCATCATCACGTATCGACGTGTTGCCGCTCTAGAGGTGCCTACCCTAGCCCTACCACCGTTCAAGCTGGCGTTGAGCAGCACGAACACAGCGGCGGCGACCGGCGAGGGGTGGAGTACGTACGTCGCTAGTGAGGCTGTATAGCTTTCTGCCGTATGTCGTCGTACGTGTGCATCGCGTGGAGGAGCTATACCAACGACCTACCTATGCGAGGGGAGGGTGGTCTCTTAATCTTAGCCCGTTATGATGATAGATCAATCTTGCGTGCCCTGAAAGGCTGAAATTGACGGAATCTGATCTATCGATACCAATGGAGCCATCACAAATGAAATGATGGGTATAGAATCGAGACCGACTGAGAGTCATGCATTTGGTCAACAATATACACTAGTAGCTATTCTATCGATAGGTAGGGTCACTGATTGCCAGTTTTTAACGCTTGCACGGCATTAGAAACCGTACCGAGATTTGTGTGTTCTCGATCCCTTCTTTACAAAACTACTGTAGTATATAAATGCCCTCGACGACCAGGAACACATCTTAATAATACAAGGGGCCGAGTTTTGCTCCGGTCCTATCCATAAAAACTGCACGAATCTTGAAGCATCCAAGTAATTAGTTTAACTAATTTTGAGCTGGGTATTATTCTACTCGGCCCAGGCCAAGACCAGCCCATGCCCACCAATTATTTTGGATCTCATCCTCCGATCCGATAGGCACGGCAGCAAGTTTTTATTTTGACTCACGCATGGCCGCGGCGCAATCATCCCCGGCCAGCCTTCGCAGGATGCTCGATGAAACACAACACGAACGTTATTCATGGTTGCCTGGTTGGACCATATGAGCCGACAGTACGTGTATGGCCAGCATGCCGACGAGCTGGGCGTTGATGTGTAGGTCAGTAGGCTGATCGCCCGCTTGGACGTGTGAGGTTGTTGCGACCCAACCCACCAACGTCCAACGACGACGTACGGCGCCGGCCGTCGAGCACGTTCGCTTGTTGGGGCCCCGCCTGGTGTGGTTGTAAGCATTGTGTATAGAAGACGCTCGGAATGAACTTGCTCATGTAAGGTACCACTCCCCGTTGCTCCTCCGGGCTGGTGTGTAGCCGACCTGATCCTGGACGAGGTCCTGCACGGGCTGATAGGGTCACGGCCATTGCCGGCGCATCGAGCGACAGCAACATTCTGGACACCATAAGGCACTTTTTTTTTGGAAAAAATTCGCCATAAGGCACTTGGCGTAGGATGCGAGCAGGAAGGACGTCGAGCTCCCGTACTGCTATGTACAGGCGAAGCTGCCTCCCTCTTGGCGTACCGCGTACCTGACGCTCACCGACGGGCGACGGCGAGGCCGGAATAATAGCTCACAGCCTCACACTGCGCCCTGGTCCTTTGGCCTGTGGGCATGGGCGGCCCACGATCTAAGGAAGGGTAGGGCCGGGCCAAATGACTATCAGGACATAATAATTAGTTAAAATAATTACTTAGATGCTTTAAGATTCGTGCAGTTTTCGTGAAAAGGCGGGCCAGGTCAACGAAATGGAGTAGGTAGCTACACCTAGGATGCATATGAGGGTGGTGCACTGCACTGGTGCGTGCGGAGGGATGCATGCATGCATGCATGGCGGCAGAGAAGATCGAGATAGAAGGTGGCTATGACTATGTCACTATGAGGCATAGTGTGTGGGTTGGGTCCTGTTGAGGAAGAAACGTTGCGGTGGTGACGACAAGGGGGGAGGAGCACCGAGGAAGAGAGGACGCACGAGGGTGACGTACGACGATATATAGGATTAGTAAATTGTGTTAACATGCTTGTTTTTTTTCATAATACTAGGGGTGTTTAGTTCCCACCTAAAATTTTTTCACCTATCATATCGAATGTTTGAACATATGCATGGAGTACTAAATGTAGACGAAAAAAACTAATTATACAGTTTGGTTAGAAACCACAAGACAAATCTTTTAAGTCTAATTAGTTTATGATTAGCCTAAGTGCTACAGTAACACATGTGCTAATGATGACTTAATTAGGTTTAATAAATTCGTCTCGCGGTTTACAGACGAGTTATATAATTAGTTTTTTTTATTAGTGTTCAAAAATCTCTTCTAACGTTCCATAAAACATCTAATGTGGCATCCAGATTTTTCACACATGCCTAGTACCGCTAGTACCGTTACTTACTGCTCTGCAACTTGGAACAAACTAAGCCCTTGTTTAGTTCCCAATTCCATCCCTAAATTTCACTATGCAAAAAGAAGATTCCCCATCACATCAAAATGTCGGCAAATACATGGAGAACTAAATGTAGATGAAATAAAAAACTAATTGCACAGTTTTGTTGTATTTTGCGAGACGAACATTTTGAGTCTAATTAATCAATTTTTAGACAATTTTCTACACTAAAAAACAAAAGGTGCTACAGTACCCCGACACGGGCACTGTAGCTACAGTGCCCGAATCGGGGCACCCAACTTGGGATCTAAACACACGGGCTAAACCTACTGCACTGCACGCCATAATTACTGCTGGTATCGGTATGTGAGATGTTGACAACCCCGCAAGCTACGGCGACGGACGTGCTCCCGTCCTTGGGGTGTCCACCCTACCTCTGGGCAGTTCGTCGGTTGGGCTGCTTGTCCCGTTGGGCCTTGACTGGCCCAGCACGGTCAGCACTCATCCTTATTTTTTTTTCCAAATCCATTTCTTGTTTTCCTATTAGGAAATAGAAACGAAAACGCCATAAATGGACAACACTAAGACCATCTCCAAGAATTTCCAAAACCCACTCCCAATCTAATTTTTTTAGCAAGATTGAAAAAAAATGCTCTCCAACAACTCTCTATCTCAACTTCCAATCTTTTCTGCACTTGGAAAAAAAGTGAATCCAATCCTGCAGTGTGTATCGATCTGCCAATCTAGAAATGGAAGGACGTGAAAAGAATAAGAAGTAGGATATGGTTCGCAATACAAATATACAAGAGATAAAGAAAGTACAAAATGAAAGGATACGAGGAACCAACTGAAGAGGTAAAAGAGGAAGGGTGGCAGGAAAAGGCGCTCCGACTCCGGCGATCCCCGGCGGCGATCCTGCGGACTTTCCCCGACGTAAAGTAGGAGAATCGAACCGGGCTGTGACGCTGATTCGTCTCACCGTGGTATTTCCCCCGCTTTTCCCCTCCTTCCTCTGTTCCGCGTCTTCAAGGTTTTCAACAGAGTTGGGTGTCTTTGTGGGCTCGAACAGAGTTGCGTGATTTGATTTGGTGTTGAGGCGATTTTTTGAGGTCAATCTGCTTTGAGTTTAGAGTTCATGTTCATTTTACGATCCATGGATTAGCATCTCTGTGGAGCGAGATTAAGATGGGAAATCGCAGGCTCACCCTGGCTCGTCCCCCTTTCGTTTTGTCTCCGCCGAGCTCTAAGAGCTCCTGCATCATTCAGAAGGGTCGTCCTCATGATGGAGATTGGATAAGATTCCGCAGAAATTCACAGATTCGCTTTCAAGGACCTGCTGCTGAGGCAATTCGTTCGGATGTTGAGCTGTTAGAGATGGATTTAGAGGATTGGATGAATGCAGAACATTTTCCTCCATTGAGTTCGTCACAGAAGAATTGTTCAGTTGCATTTGGACTTCCAAAACATTCTCAGCCTGATGATCCGACCAGAGCAGAAAGGTTGAGACATCACAAAATCCCCCCAATTGCTGCAGTTGATGCTCAAACAATAGCAGTGGGAAATCTTCCAATTCAGTTCTCCTGGGCGAGTAAAGATCTATCAAGTGGAGATGATCGGGATTGTATTAGAACAACTGATCAGATTTTGCAGACCCTGCAATCGCCTGTGGGGATTCACAACCAGGATTTGCAGAAGAAGATTGCGGAAAAAAGAGATCAGGGGAGCGGGAAAATCCGGTTGGCACAAAAAAGGTTGACGACGGAGGAGAAAGCAAAGCATATTGGGCCGGCCTGTTATGGCCCATCCATAGAGGACCTGTTTGCCCACTCATACACTCCTCCTAGAGCCAATCGCCAGAAACCAAAACCTCGCTCCCACAAATGGTTCTGGATCGCCGCCGCTAGGGTTTGGGACCCGGTGGCCGAATGTTTTCCGGCTAGTGTGAGTGACATTAGGCAACACGGTGCTCAGGCTAAACATCTCCGCTGTGTGCGCCCCGCTACAACTGACGAGAGATATTTTGTTGAGGTGGCCAAGATTGGGATGGATCGGAAGCCAAATCAAGGGCGCGAGGGTAGAGATGGGGAGCGCTTCAGGGATGGCCGGGATGGAGACCGGTACCATGATAGGCGTGATGAGGATCAACGCCGTGATGTTCGGGAGCCATTCCAAGGTCGTGATGGGCGCGACCGTCGTGACTTCCAGGAACAAAATGATAGAGATCTGCATCAGTCTCGTCATCCTTTTAGAGAGCTTGAGTCAAGTGCTTATCAGGGGCGTAAGCGTACTGGGGAGGTACAAGAGGTGCGTGATGTAAGGCAAATGACTGAAGAAGATCTACGACACAAGTTAGAAGATCGTCGGAGAGGGTTCAATCAGCATCAGAATTAGGCGTCTGGGTCAGGTCAGTCTCTCCCTATGAGGTGCTTCAACTGTAATGACTATGGACACCATCAGTCTACCTGTAAGAGACCCCCTTTCTGTTATAGCTGTAGAGATAATGGTCATAAATCTGCTCAATGCCCCCTGATGAGGTCTAACAAGGGTTTACGTCTCTGTGGTTATGGGTTGCCGGGTCAAATCTTCTACTCACTTGAAGTCCCAGAATCCAAAACTGAAGGTAAAGAGGTTGTTGATGCACCTATTAGAGCTCTGGTGTCAGTTTTAGAAGGTAGAGGTACTAAATTCAGAATCAAGACTGAACTTTAATATCTGGTTGATTCTGAATGGGATTAGGATGTCAGGCGTATCTCAGGCAGTGAATTTTTAGTCAACATCCCATCCAAAGCGGTAATGAATTTGCTGACCAAAATGGGGAAAATTAAGTTCATTACTGCAGATGTTCTTGCGATGGTGGAAGAAACTTTGTTAGATCCTAGTGTGTTTCAAGTTCTTCAGTCAGTATGGGTTAGAGCTGTTGGTATTCCAAATAATGCAAGAACAGAATTTGTTGTTATGGAATTGGCCAGGCTGGTCGGAGATCCTGAAGAAGTGCATTTGCCTTCTCTGCAATGGAGGTCGGTGTGGGTCAAAGTCTCTTGCAAGAACCCTGATCAGATTGGGGGCACGTCTGAAGTTTTCATTAACAAAAAGGGCAGGAGAATTTCTTGGTTCTACTCTGACAAATTGAAGAATTTTCCTCCATCTAAACCGGATGATGACTTAAATGACAATGATGATGATATAACAGATGAAGAAGATCCGGAGTCTCAGGAAAGCCATGGTTGGCTGGAATCCGGAAACCCACATCCAAAAAGTTTGTCTGGTAACAATGGGGCTGGTCCTTCGTACTATAAAGGCAAGCAGACAAGTCTGGGTGATCCTGATAACAATCCTAAAGAGATTGATGTGTTTGTTTCTCACTCTACCACCACAGATGTGATACAAAACATGCATGACCTGGCAGTAAAGCTAAATCCCCAGATAATGATGTCACAGGCTTACGAGTGTAATCAGTCTCCAAAATGGCAACCTACTAATATCATCTCGGGATGTATGAAATCTCCAGTGAAAAGCTCTGATCCAAAGCATGATATGATGAGTACAGGAGTATCTTCAGTAGAGGTCACGAATGAAAACTCTGGCATGCAGCTTTTACCACAGTTAGATTCTGAGCAGGAGTCCAAGTTGATGCCTGTGTCTGAAGATGTGGAGGGAACTGTCCAAGATCTTGTGACCCATGAAAGGATTCTGGACTTGTCTACTATCGAAGAAGTTGATGGTAATGGGACATGTCATTCAGAGGAGATGCTCCAGTCTGATAAAAATATGTGTGAGGGGGATATGGTCCCGAAGTTGAATCTTTCAGAACTTATTCAAACTAATTTAGAGTTGGTTAGGCAGATGAATTGTCTGGACAACGCTGGTAGGGATATATCTGTTCCTATGGGACCTGAACATTCCAAGCTGCCAAACTTTACCAGACATAGTTCAAGGGTCCAAGATAAGGAGATGCGCGTGCTGGACAAAGCCACTGCCAGGAAAGCTGGTAACAAAGGTACATTATCTTGTTCTATTCCTTCAACTTCTAGTAATAAATGCCCTTTAGATACTATTGCTAGAGCTTGTGGGTTCTCTTTGGGTTTAGAGGAAGAGACTAGATTGGCAAACATTTCTTTAATTCAAGCTAAAGAGGATGCTATGATGATCTTATTAAAAACAAAACAAAAAATTTTGTCGAGTTCTGACACAGTTAAGGATGAGGCACCTGTTGAGAGTTCTGTTGATCATCAAAACCCTGCATTAGAGTTGGCAGAGGCTAATGCTGTTAATGAGGATAATTTATCAATAAGGGATCAAGGATGAAGATCTTATTTTGGAATATAAGAGGGTTAGGGAATGCAGGTAGAAGAAAATTGCTTATAGAGTTAGTTAATAAACATGGGTTCGACTGTATCTGTCTCTAAGAAACTATCAAGAGCTCTTTTAGACAGAGAGAGTTAGAACGCTTTGCTGGACAGAGAGATATGTTCTGGACTTGGCTTCTAAGTTCAGGTCACTCTGGAGGTCTGCTGATGGGAATAGACAAAGAACTCGCCAATGTGTCAGATGAGGACAAGGGAGAATTTTACCAGAGCTGTACACTAATGATGAAATCTGATGGATTCCAGTGGATGTTACTGAACATTTATGGTCCGGCTCATGATGATAGGAAAATGGAATTCTTAGAAGAGATTCAAAACAAGGTCTTGAGCTCTGATCTACCAATGATGCTCGGGGGTGATTTCAACTTGGTCAGGAGAGCGGATGAGAAATCAACTGGTAATGTGGACGTTCTTTTGATGGATGCTTTCAATAATATGATCAATGTCACTTCATTAAGAGAACTTCATCGATCAGGTAGTAGATTTACTTGGACCAACAAGCAGATTCCTCCTATTTTGTGTGTGTTGGATAGAGTTCTGGTCTCAAACTTATGGGAAGATAAATTTGACCTTACTACTGTGACTACTGCTCCGAGACTTGGGTCTGACCACAATCCCTTGATGGTTGACACTGGTGTGAGTCAGGCACGCCATCAACACTACTTCAGATTCAATGCACACTGGTTAAACCAAGAAGGATTTAGAGATTGGGTTAAAGATAAATGGCCGATCAAATTTAAGTATGACCCCCTAGACCACTGGCATATTGTCTCAAGCAAACTCAGGAGGGCTATCAAGGGTTGGGGTCAAAATTATGACAGCTATCAGAAGAAACTTAAGGATATTTTGAAGAGAATAACAGAATTAGATGAATGGAGTAATTCGAGATTTCTGGCACCAATAGAATGGACTGAGAGGTATGAACTAGAGAAAGCGCTTCAGCAAATCTTGACAGATGAAGAGATACAGTGGCAAAGGAGGGGGGTGAGAAATGGATTCTGGCAGGAGATTCTAATTCCAGTTACTTTCACAAATGTGCGAATGGTAGACGAAGGAAGATGCAGATTACTATGTTGGAAGTGGATGGTCAGGAAATAGTAGACCCTCAATGTTTGAAAAACCATATCACAGATTATTACAAGACGCTGTTTGGGAGTGCTGAGGTGGCAGACATGCATTTAGACTCAGATTTGTGGCCCGTTAACCAGCAACTTCAACAAGCGGATAATGAATTTTTGACTAGACCTTTTACACTAGAAGAGCTAGACATAACAATCAAGGAGATGAGGAATAACACGGCCCCTGGCCCTGATGGTTTTTCCGTGGAGTTCTTTAAAGCTTTTTGGCCACAGATTAGAGGGGACATTAAAGAGATGTTAGATAAGTTGCATGTTGGTCAACTAGAATTGTGGAGATTGAATTATGGGGTTATTATCTTACTGCCCAAAGTCAAACCAGCCACTAACATCAAGCAATTCAGGCCAATTTGTCTCTTGAATGTCATCTACAAAATTATTACCAAGACTTTGACTCTAAGATTGACTGCGGTAATTGACAAAGTTATTAGCCCTTTCCAAACAGCCTTTATACCGGGTAGGAATATCTTAGAGGGTGTGGTGATTTTGCAAGAAGTTTTACATGAGTTGAGGTCTATAAAAACTGCTGGAGTTCTCATCAAGCTAGACTTCGAAAAAGCTTACGATAAGGTCAATTGGAATTTTCTGGAGGAAGTTTTAAACAGGAAAGGGTTTGTTGAGACTTGGATCCAATGGATTAGCAAAGCGGTCAGAGGGGGTAGGGTATGCATAGATTTGAATGGAGATAGAGGTGAGTTTTTTAGAAGCTACAAGGGCTTAAGGCAAGGGGACCCTTTATCCCCTTTGCTTTTTAACCTTGTAGCAGATGCTCTCTCAGCTATGCTTTCTAGAGCATGTTCTGCAGGTGTTATTCAGGGTCTGGTTCCTCACCTGGTGAATGGAGGTCTATCGCATCTATCGTACGCTGACGATACAGTTATACTTCTACATTATTCCCCTGAAAACCTGAGAAATGTTAGATTGATTTTGTCTTGCTATGAAGCTATGTCTGGGTTGAAGATTAATTTTGAGAAAAGTGTAATTTTTACAGTAGGCCTCATAGAAGAAGAACAATGTTTTGCAGCAAACTCCCTGGGCTGTAAAGTTGGGACTTTTCCTATGAAATACTTGGGCATGCCTGTCAGCAGCTTCAAAATTTCTAAAGCCCAGTTGAATTATGTTAGTGTGAAAACTGAGAAAAGACTTGGAACCTGGCAGTGCAAATATTTGTCTTCAGGGGGAAAATCAACGCTTATTGACTCTTGTCTGTCTAGCATTCCTATGTATACTATGGGGGTTTATCAGCTATATGAGGGGAACTTCCAGAAACTAGACACAATCAGATCGAGATTTTACTGGCAAGGAACTTCCAAGAAAAGAAAATATCACATGATCAAATGGGAGGCCTTGAGTAGGCCAAAAGAGTTTGGAGGTCTGGGTTTTCAAGATGTTAGAGTTATGAATGTGTGCTTGTTGGCAAAGTGGATTGATAAGCTAGAAAGAGATGATAATAGCCTGTGTTGTTCCCTGCTGAAGAATAAATACTTAGGCAACAAAAGTATCTTTCAAGTCAAAACCCGGAAAGGCTCCCAATTCTGGAGATCTTTGCTGGACATTAGGGAGTGGTATCAGAGAGGTCGGGGCATCAACATCAAGTCAGGTTTACAAACCAAATTTTGGCATGATTGCTGGCTAGGAAGCTGTACTCTGAAAGTTAGATTTTCTAATCTCTTTAAGATTGCGTCCCAACCAGATTTAGAGGTGGCTCGGGCTTGTGTGAATGGTCAGTGGCAGTTAGAGTTCAGAAGACAGCTAAATGATATCATGGCAGAAGAATGGGATTCACTTCTTGATTTCTTGAATGATATTCAGTTATCTGAAGGCAGAGATGAGGTCTTTTGGTGTCTAGAAAAAACTAAGAAATATACTTCAAGATCGTTGTATAGACTAATGACATCTGGAGGTGTTATGGATCGTAGAATGATGACAGTATGGCATTGTAATATTCCTCTGAAGGTTAAGATCTTTATATGGATGGCTGTGCACGACCGAATTCAATGTGGAGTTCAACTGAAGAAGAAGTGGACAGGCCCCGAAGAATGTTTTATGTGTGGCAAATTGGAAACCTCAGATCATATCCTATTTCAATGCCCTATGGCTGTTTTCCTTTGGACCTCTTTGAGAGCTTGCTTGGGGTGGGATGTGTCCCCAGTCAATTGTGACTCCTTTTTCAGAGAGATCGTTGAAAGATGTAGAGGAAAAAAACAGGGGTAACCCTATTCTTGTGTGCAGGAGCGCTGTGGACGATTTGGAAGACTCGCAACGATGTGGTGTTTAACAAGAAGATGCTATCCTCACCGACGGCGCTTATCCACAAGGTGATTACCCTGGTGAAGACTTGGAGCCCTCTGTTGAAGCCAAAGTTGAAGCCCTTGGCGGAGGACATGATTAATCTTGTGTCGGCTAATGCTGCTTCCATGTAATGGTGTCTTTGTTATCAGTGCTTTTCGTTAGCTTTTGTTGGAGGTTTTTGTTTGCTGTTTAGGGTTGAACTTTCGTAGAGGTCTGTGGTTTGTTATTTTGCGTGATCACCCTAAGTGGTGACGTGTTCTTGACTGTAAGCTGGCTACCCCAGCAGTAAAACCTTGTGACTTGTTAAGCTTTCTATAAAGCCGGGCAACGCCTTTGATCTAAAAAATAAAGAAAGTACAAAAGTGGTTGGAGTGATTTATAAATAATTTGGGATTTCTGATGCAAAAAATTATTTTCTATATTTTAGAAGTGAGATTTTGAAAATTGTTAGAGAACTCAATAAATATGACCCCAATATTTTTTTAGCCACTTGGAAAACAACTCATTGATTTACCCATTATTATTTTGGGAACTATTGGAGATGCTCTAATGTTCTATAGTACAACCTTTTCTTTAAGATGTTCTAACCATGCACCATTGTGGCCATCGAGGAATTCACTGTTCATATCCATTTGATATTCAACAAATCATATTAGTTGGGAGGTAGAGAAGCAGTGATGATCATGTTTCGTACAAGCGGTGCATGTATGAATATTAATCATATTGGCAATACTATCGTTCATATACATATATACCCCTAGTCGCTATCTCTACTTGTACGATGTTTTGTATGTTCCAGGACTAACAAGAAATTTGGTTTCTCTTGCCATGGATAATGATGTTTCTCTATAATTTCACCAGATTATTTTTAACAAATAACCAGGCCTAGCACTCTTCTTAGAGGAAGATGCATAAGGCTATGTAAACTCTTCCCGCTATATATGCCACCAATAAAACAAGCTTTTGGAGCTGTAAATATTCCTTACGTCATTGGTCATCCATCTTTACCCATTTCTGAGAGTTGTTAGGAGTAAAGCTTGTCAAACAATAAGTCTCTTTGCAATGCTTGTCAAAAGCCAAATTCATCAATTATCTTACTCCAAATCGTCCAGGAGCCTCATCCCCACATTACGGATGCGATTCAAGAATGGATTGAACGTGTCGCCTTGACCCCTGTCGATGGGAGAGAAGGGCGACTTGAAGTTTGTATAGTGGAGTTGGGAGGGACTATAGGTTTGGGGATTCAGACACAGTTTTTAGATGATCCTCTTGTGTTTGTTCATTTGAGAAAACGAAAATTTATCCCTAATTGTGCAGGAGATATAGAGTCAAGGCCATTTATGGAAGCTTTGAGCCAGTTTTCATACCGAGCTGGTAACATTCTCTGAATATTTGGTGGCTTCGTGATTTGCTCATAGTTTGATCAGGCTAATTGGTTACCTCTTGTTTTCAGCGGATAATAATTTTTGTTTGGTTCATGTCAGCCTTGTCCCTGTTATAGATATAGTTGGCGAACAGGTAGAACATGATTGAATATTAAATTTATTGCCAGTTTTCAATATATGACTTGTTTTACTGAAGATCAATGATACTGAGTTACTCTATCTGAAAAATGCAGAAAACGAAGCCTACCCAGTGCAGGGTTCAGAGCCTCTGAGAGCTTGGATTGAGGCCAAACCTTCTGGCTTGTCGCAGCACAACAGTATACTGTTTTCGCTTTTGTTCACATGTTTACCTTTACTGTACATTGGACCGTCTAATTTATCAGCTATGATATGCAGCCTCTGAATAAAAATGTCAAAGAGAAACTTTCCCAGTTTTGCATGTTCCAGTATGAGAACTTGAAGCATCACAATTCATATTTTTATCTGTGTTTTGTATTGATCCGTCAAAGTATTTATTCAGGATGATTGCATTATTAGGCTCTGTTCATCCGGCTTATAATCCGTCTTTTTCAGCTTGTTTTTTCAACCGGAACAGTATTTTTCTCTCACAACAAATCAGCCAACAGTGTTTTTCAGCCGGCTTATCAGCACAGCCGAACGGGCCCTTAGTCTCAACAATGTTCCAAATATTTGGCACGTCCCCTCGCTTCTAAAAGTATGTTCTACATTCCATATGTCTTGTACCAAAATCTGATGAAATACTAATTTTCAGACATCCATTGCCAATAATATAATCTCATTATTGTTGTCAGGATCAAAAGTGTCATGAAGTTATTTTGGGAATTCCAGGACTAGCACGGTCAGTTGTTCAAATTCTCTGGAACAGAACCTAATTCCACCAACCTGTTCTGTTTCCTTTCTGTTCTGATTTCCGTTCATATTACTCAGTTTAGCTTTGGAACCTAATTAAGTTGGATGCATAGATGAACATAGCGAACGTGTGACCAACTGCATGCTCCTTCGCTTCGCCCACGCCACCGTGGTGCAACTTCGCTTTTTTTTTTTGGTAATGATCAAACACAACACAGTTTGGTTTGACACCAATCATTTCAGATGTTCCGCTTCCTACAAGAATATATAAGATTTGCAGCAAGAGTTCAATCGGCCCCACAAAAAAAAATATGCTGCAAGCCAACAACATCTCTGATAATTTCTACATTCTTTTGTCTTCAGCATAGAACCACTGAAACCAGTTCTAGATGTGAGTTATGTAATCAGTTGGGAATCTATCGATCTGGAGCTCCTTCACCAGTTTTATAAGGCTTTGCTTGATTTGCTGCTAGGCATGGTACAGTCTATGCTTGATAGTGTTGTTTTCACATTTTGGGCTCTTCCTTCAGGCTCTGGACCAGCACGTCAACGGGAGTATCTCATTATCCAAGATCCAAAGGATATTGATTTCGTGAGCTATTTAAGAGAAGCAACAAGCTGAGTGCTTTGCTAGCCAACATTTATGTACGATAAATCATTTTGCAGTTTCATATTGTTTCTCATCCATGCACTTCTTTTTTTTTTTACAGACGTTGTTACACGAATTGCTTTTACGATTATTCTGACCTAAATTTTTTGGCACCGAAGACCATGATTCTACCTCCGAATGCTCTTCAGCATCAATACCAGACCAACTGGGTGGCAAGCTGACAAAGGAGGTAGAATTGCCAAAATAAAAGTCAGGTCTCCTTGGTTTGTTTATTTTTTTCTTCAAGTGCCTGCATTTAGGATAGTTCCTTAAACTTTAATTTTGTATCATTGTCTCCTATTCCTTTGAGAACCTATTTTCCATTCAATATACTACTTTTGGTCTTAATTTTTCATCGGTGAAGTTTAATATCCTGTACCCCTCTATAATACTTCAGTGAATCTTCTTAATTGCTCCTGCTGTTAAGGGTTAACATGAAGTGTGAGCTGCAAATTGTCCTAAAAACTAAAGTTGATAGTAACATAAACTTGCAAGAAATTTTGCCCATCCTTAGAAAACGGTGTGGCCTTATTACATGTATATTTTCATTATTTCCAAATTGATTTTACTGCTAGCTGCATCACAGTTGCTTCTCTTGCATTAACAAGGGCTACTGTGATTTACACCACATGCTTTGTCAGAACCTCCATAATAGCAACTCAGTTAAAATAAGAGCCCAAAAAAGTGTGTTTTGTTACAAAATTAAAGTTTTTTTTCTCGAAAATGCAGGAGAACTGCGCTTTATTATAATTAGAAGAAAAAGGGGGGGGGGGGGGAAGAGTCCCCTAATACAACACACACCACACCACCCAAAAAACAAAAATACATACGCACCCAGAAACCAAGAGGCTACCAAGCTATACTAGCTCTAGGCTACAGAAAAAAAACTATTAGGGGAGGGGGGGAGGGGAAGCCAAGAAAGATAGCCCCCGCGCCCCAGCCAAAGCCAACAACCGACTCTCCTCCAAAGCAGAAGCCAAAGCGCCAACCAAGCTGGGAGTAGCTCCATCAAAAGCACATCTAATGCGGTGACTCTACAAGGTCCAAGCTCTTAGGATCACAAGAGAGTTGAACCCTTTCCTTGTTAACCCAGCGGCGGCATTGCTTGAATTTTCGCACCATAAATCAAACGAAGAATCTGTAAGCTGTGGACAGAATTGATGGATCCCAAAATGTTGGAGTAGAAAGAACCAGAACTGCCGAGTGAAGACACAAGACACCAACAGATGATTAATGGTTTCCTCCTCTTGGTCACATAGAGGGCACTGAGCCGGGTGTGGCAGCCCCCGCCTTGCGAGCTGATCAGCCGTTCAACATCTATCGTGTGCGACCAACCACATAAAGAAACGGTACTTGGGTGGAGCCTAGGATTTGAAGATTCTTTCAAATGGGCCAAAAAGAGTGGATCCTATGAAAAAACCTTCATATGCTGACTTGGCCGAATACGGTCCACTAGAGGAAAAACGCCAAATGTGAGAGTCTTCGACCTCCGGCCGTAGCTGGAAGTCATAGAGAAGATCCCATAGGTCGAGAAAACTCCACTATTACTTCCACTGACGTGTCACCGCGAATATCCAGAACCCAAGAACGTACATCAGTATATGAAGATTACATAAAACTCTCTCCATCAAAATTAAAGATGCAAGCACTGGTGTTATCTTCTTCATTTAGTAATAATTTGTCGGTTTAATTCTTTCGGCGTCATGTATTTGCCTCCTTCTCCATTTGTACTTATGTTTTTTTGTCATATTCTTCTATTCTTTCAGGCAAGTCACTGCAGATCCTTCATTTTTGTACACTGGTCGATCAAATATAAAGCCTGCATTTCTCAAGAAAACAAAATTGAAGCGTGTCCAAACTGCTTCTTATGTAATCTTCATATACACTGATGTACCATTCAAATACTTTATTACCAGTGAAAACTCAGTTCATGTATCTCTATGGACAATGGTGTCCAAGAGCGATTCAGTTTGATGGAGAGAGTCTATGCAAATCACATTAAAAAAAGCTGAATTGTTATTTTTGTTGGTACATCAGCAAGCACCATCGAGGACAACGACCTTATTCGTTATCCCTCCTACTAAGGGTTCAAGTCTTGGCATCCAACAAATATGAATTGTTGGTAGCTGCCATGCCATTCGTAATATTAGTTTTGAATGCGAACGGTGTCTCTCCACCATAATTCATCTTAAAATTAATTATAATTTCTCTATTTTTAAAAATACGTGCATGTATACTAGTGCTTGTCAAAAGCCAAAATCATCAATTATCTTATTCCAAATCGTCTAGGAGCCTCATACCTCATGTCAATAACACCGTCTTATATATTTATCTACCCCTTTGTTTGTGCCAATCATGAAAGATATTCATTGCATTCGAGACTTAGAATTTGTTGACTCCATGAAGTGCATATATACATTTATTTTGGAAATGAGAGAGTAAGTCATTATGATCTTTTTCGTTCATAACTTTACTTGGATATATATTATATTTAGATACATAGTAAAAAAAATATATCTAGAAGAGTCGTGATTTTCAAGATATGCCGGCTCATTTCTTTGGAGGTGCTTATAGGTGTAGAGTTTTATGTAAGTGTGTTTATAGGGGTGAGTATGCCTGCGTGTTGTGGACGTCTACGTTGCACTGTGTAATTCTAAAAGAAAATATAATTTGAAATGGATGGAATAGAACTTTTTCTATTTCTTTTGGTGTTGTTAAACTTAAAAATATTTAGAGCCTTGCAAAATTAAAAAGTCTAAACCCCAAACAGCATGTTTGGAAAGCAAATTTTTTTCTATCCTTGTTTTTTTTATAAAATTAAACTAATTTCTATGAAAATTCTGCGCTTCGATCGCTGCCTTTGCAACTTACGGAGTACAATATAGCCCTCGTTTAGTTCCCAATTCCATCCCCAAATTTCACTATGCAAAAAGAAGATTCCCCATCACATTAAAATATTGGCAAATGCATGGAGTACTAAATGTAGATGAAATAAAAAACTAATTGCACAGTTATGTTGTACTTTGCGAGACGAACATTTTGAGTCTAATTAATCAATTTTTGGACAATTTTTTACACTAAAAAACAAAAGGTGCTACAGTGCCCGAATCGGGGCACCCAACTTGGGATCTAAACACGGGCATACTAGTAGTCTAGTACTAGGTAGAAAAATGTGAAAATTGCCCTTTTTTTCCCCTTCGCTTTATCCCCTGCTATATACCGTGTCTAGGAAGGTAGAGAGACAAACGGCGGCCATGGTGGTGGTGGACGCGCTCCACGGGGATTCGGCGGCCGCCGCCGCGGACGAGCTATTCGGTGGCGGAACCGGCTATGCCGACCTACAGGCCTTCTTTGACCACACGGTACGGGGGGTTGTGTTTCTTCGAGGGCTTTTGCGGTTCTTGGACTCTTGGGTTGCAACTTGCAAGATGATGGAGGCAAGGTCGATTCTTGCAGGCTCCGGAGGTGAAGGCGAGCGGCTGCGGCAGCGACGAGGAGGAGCTGGAGTGGCTGTCGAACAAGGATGCGTTCCCGACGGTGGAGACGATGGATTCGGCGGGGGCGCGACCGCGGACGAAAGGCGTGCGGCAATCCCGGGCGGTGGTGGCGTGGAGCGCGGCGGGGAGGCGGCAGTGCCGGCACTGCGGGACACAGTCGACGCCGCAGTGGCGCGAGGGCCCGATGGGGCGCCGCACGCTTTGCAACGCGTGCGGAATAAAGTACAGGGCCGGCCGCCTGCTGCCGGAGTACCGGCCGGCGAAAAGCCCCACCTTCTCCTCGGTGCTGCATTCCAACCGTCATGACCGCATCGTCCAGCTGCGCCGCCTCAGGGAGGAGGCGGTCCAGACCCAGACCTCCCTTGCCGCCGCTGGCTACGGCAAGGAGGGGGGAAAAGAGCTGGAACGGCTCTCCAACAAGTCCGTGTTCCTGGCGGTGGACACGATGGCGCCGGCGGGGCAACGGCCGCGGACGAAGGGCTTGCAGCGACCACGGAGGGTGCTGGCGTGGAGCCCGCCGCCGCTCCCTCGGACTCCGGCGCAAGGACGCGTTCCCGGCGGTGGAGACGATGGCTCCGGCGGGGGCGCGGACGAAGGGCGTGCGGCGGCTCCGGCGGGTGGTGGCGTGGACGCCACCGCGCCGCGGGCTCTGGCGGTGGCGGGACCGCGGTGGAGTCAGGGAAGAAGAGACGGAATGGCTGTCGAACAACGACGCGTTCCCGGCGGTGGTGACGATGGCGTTGGTGTCGATGCGGCCGCGGACGAAGGGCGTGCCGTGGGGCAGCGGTTGAATCAGGCAGGAGGGGGTGAAATGGCTCTCGACCAAGGACTTCGCGTCCCCTTCGTTGGCGACAGCTGCACGGCCGGCGGCGGTGCCGCGGACAACGGTCCTGCAGCAGCGGCAGCGGAAGCCCCATCTGGTGGTGGCGTGGACCACGCCGCACGCGCCGCCGCGCTTCAGGCTCCGGCTTCGGCGGTGGCGCAACGGTGGTGCCAGCACTGTGGGACGGGGAAGACGCCGCAGTGGCGCGAGGGGCCCGATGGGAGGCGCACCCTGTGCAACGCATGTGGCCAGCGGTACAAGAAAGGTGGTCTGATGCCAGAGTACCGGCCGGCGAGCAGCCCGACCTTCTGCCCGACGCTGCACTCCAACCACCGCCGCATCGTCCAGCGCCTAAGGGCCTCCCCCGTCGTCACCACTGCCATCGCCGCCGCCGTTGACGCAGGCGACAAGTGAAGGAGGATCGAGTACTCTGGGCAATTTTTCTTGACGATTAGTCTAACCTTTTGGTCACGGGTCTTTAGGGCTTAACATCCATCAGGGTTTATGAATTATGATTAGAGAGAGGAAGGATGCAGCGACCGTACTGAGAATGCACAATTAATCAAAGAGAACAGAGGGAAGGGAAGGGAAGGTGTCTCGTTGTTCTTTTGCATTTCTTGGTTATATATTCCAACAAGACGGTACAACAGTACAACAAATGTTCATCATCACCAATTCATCATTATGGATTTGCAAGTAGTAATAGGGTGTTTGAGGAATGGGGTTATGGAAGTGGCTGTTTTGTTTGCAAATTTCTCTTCTCATCAGTCCTTGATTCCTTATACTTTTGTTTAGTTCGAACAATGGAATAAGCTGATCCATCTTATATTCTTGATAAGCATATGAACGGTACTCAATCCCAAGATAAATCTATATCTCGCACTTTGAATAATCAACCAATCTCAAGTTTAACTAGATTTAGATTAGAAAAAAATAGTATCATTCAATGTGGTCCAATACTCCAATGTGGGCCGTGTTTAGTTGGCCTGATTTGGAATGGCCCAAATCTGCATAGTGCCAGATTCTGCACTGTAGCATTTCGTTTGTATTTATGAATTTTTGTCCAAACATTGACTAATTAGGCTCAAAAGATTCGTCTCACAAAGTACAACTAACTGTGCAATTAGTTTTTGATTTCATCTAAATGAAGTACTCCATGTATGTGCCGGCATTTTGATGTGATGGGTGGTGCTTGATGGTCCAATACTTTACGGTAGAAATGCAAGGCTGTTTTCTTCTTTTTGTACAAGCTAGCTTAACGGCACAAGATTTTTTCTTAGGGCTTGTTTGGTTGGCGAAAAAGTTTGTGTTCGGCTACTGTAGCACTTTTCGTTTTATTTGACAATTTGTGTCCAATCATGGACTAATTAGGCTCAAAAGATTTGTCTCGTGATTTACAACTAAACTGTGTAATTAGTTTTTTCTTTCGTCTACATTTAGTACTCCATGCATGTACCGTAAGATTTAATGTGACAGGTACTGTAGCAATTTTTTGGTTCACTTTTTGTGAACTAAACAGGCTCTTATGTAAAAGGCGCAGATGGATGCTGCCTACTCTGTCCTCATGGCTGAAGCTGCTCTCTTGCTGCAAAAGTGGCGTATCTACTGCACCTCCAGGAAGGAAGTCAGACAGTGCGATTAAGGTGAGATTTCTGATTGCTCAATTCAGATAATCTGTCCAAGCTACTCCTGTTAGATTATAGGATCACAGTGAGTAGATCAGAGGTACACTTTCACATTGATAACAGAAGGAGAAAGGAAGAGGGAAAAGTGCAGACCGGTGGGGGGTGTTGAGGAAGAGGAGCCGGAGGCGGCCATGTTGTTCGTCGGCGTGGTCGTCGGTTTCGGAGAAGAGGGTGGTGCATAGGCGACCGGCGGTGAAGACCGTGGTGGCGCAGTGCAGTGGCGGCGGTACTTCCCGTCACTGGCTGCGCCCCTCTCGGTGTGATCGGGAGTTAGGGTTTTCGGTGGGGATTGCAGCTCACAGTGAATCTCGTACGGAGAGCCGCCGGCCCCCACCTCTATTTATTGCACAGTGCGACGGGGGCCCGCCAGCCATAGATGGGCTGGGCGCCCCCGATCAGGGCGCAAGGTCAAGGCCCAAGCGGCCGTTGGGCCACTGTGGTTGGGAGATCAATCCAACATTCTCCCCCTTGATCTCAACTCATACTTTAACTTTAATTCATTTCACTTTTATTTGTTCCATCACAGATTAGTGCATAGAGCATGCTTTATCATCGCGGTCAATTGTCGATAGATTTAACAGTTACAATACACGTCTCTGTTTTGAAATAGATTCTTTAACTTTGGGCACTTTTTAATTGTCCAGGAATCATAGGCTTTCCCTTAAACCCATGTTGGCTACATGTTCTCTGAACACGTTGGGTGGTAAGCCTTTCGTAAGTGGATCCGCGAGCATCTTTTCGGTACTTATATGCTCGAGACTTATAATATGATCCTGGACTTTATCTTTCACAACATAATACTTTATGTCAATGTGTTTGGTAGCACCACTTGACTTATTGTTGTGAGCATACTGTACTGCAGGACTATTATCGCAGTATAACTTAAGTGGTCTATAGATGTCGTCAACCACCTTTAAATCGGGTATGAACTTCTTTAGCAAGTTCACCTGCCCCGTTGTCTCATAACATGCTACAAACTCGGCATACATTTTGGACGATGTAGTGACGGTTTGTTTTGAGCTTTTCCATGATATAGCTCCTCCTACGAGAGTGAACACATACCCAGATGTGGACTTTCTATCATCTCCCGCATAATCAGAATCTGAGTATCCCACTATTTTTAGAGAATCTGATCTTTTATACGTCATCATGAGGTCTTTCATTCCTTGCAAATATCGTAAGACTTTCTTTACCAATTTTTAGTGTTCTATTCCTAGATTACTCTGAAATCTGCTAAGCAACTCGGTAACAAACGCTAAGTCAGGGCGTGTGCACACTTGTGCATACTGTAAGCTTCCGACAACTGAAGCATATGGAACAACTTTCATTTGGTTGAGCTTAAACTGGTTCTTAGGGCATTGAAAATCTCCATATCTGTCGCCCTTGACTATAGGTGCAGGTGAAGGACTATATTTGTGCATACTAAATTTCTTTAAAACTTTCTCTATGTATGCCTTTTGTGACAGTCCCAATACCCCTTTACTTCTATCTCGATGAATCTCAATCCCTAGAACGAACGAAGCTTTACTAAGATCTTTAATATCAAAATTCAAGGATAAAACCTTTTTCGTTTCCAGCAGTAGACTGACATCACTTCTAGCAAACAAGATATCATCTACATACAGGATTAGGAAGATATACTTTCCATTCTTAAACTTTGCATAAATGCAATTGTCCTCTATATTTTCTTTAAACCTAAAAGCATCTAGGCCCCAGTGTTGGTTTCGGCAATTGATGACAACGTATTATTACCATGACTAACGTGTGTTTTGTAGAAACGTTGGTAAGTTAGGTCATGGAGTTGATAACTGCTTTGGGCACTATGGTATTCATGTCCCTTGATGGAAATTATTTCGGTTTTCAAAGGATCAACGACAAGATTAAGGACGGTTAGTTCCGGATGTCAAGGTGTTGAGTTACATCTGAAATAGTCGTTAGGATCTTTGTTTCTTCCTTTGACCGTACTATAAAGGGGGCATGAGCGAGTAGCTTGACTTAGGTGAGTCTTTTGTTTAGGTGTGGTGCACACTTATCAAACTTAGCACTAGGTAGCTCTAGAACTCAAAGTTCAGTTGGAAGCAACTTGGTTCAAGTTGCGTCGCGTTTAGAAGTCGTTTGAGCAGTTTACCCTTGACCGGACGCGGTCCTGGTTATGACCGGACGTGTCCGGTCAGTACTAACAAGTCACTGCGTAGTTAACTGATCGACCGGACGTGGTCCTTGAGAGGACCGGACGCGGTGGTCAGTCTGACACGTGTTTCAAAGGGTAAATGCATAATCGGACGCGACTGTGAAATGACCGGACGCGTCCGGTCACGTTCCAGTAAGGTCCCAAGCTGACCTGACGCGTCCGGTCATCTATGATCGGACGCGGTCAAGCGTCAGGTCAAAGTTCAGTTAGGTTCTTGCATGATCGGACGTGTCCGGTCATCTCTGACCGGCGCGTCCGGTCATCGCGTCTGGTCATCTCTGACCGGCGCGTCCGGTCACTCAGCGCTGACTTTTGGTTTTCGACCGTTACAGTTGACCGGCGCGTCCGGTCACGTCGACCAACGCGTCCGGTCAGTGCGAGTTTTGCTGATTCGATAGGTAACGGTTGGATTTGTCTGAGGGTGTATAAATACATCCCTTCCACCTCTTTTAGAGATCTCTTGCTCATTTATTCAGCTGAGAAACACCTTTGGAGTGCAAGGGAGTGCAAGAGCCCTAGTAAGGATAGTGATTTGAGAATCAAAGTTTGAGATTCCTCTCTAGTGACAAGAGTGTAGCAAGTGTGCATCCATCTTCTCATTAGGCTTGTTGTGGTCAAGTGAGAGTTCTAGCTTGTTATTCTTGGTGATCGCCATCACCTAGACGGTTTGGTGGTAATTGGGAGTTTGGTGATCATCCGAAGAGCTTGTGGGTGACCCAACTCATGTTATGAGCGGTTTTGGGTGATTCGCCACAACGGAGTGTCGAAGAATCAACCCGTAGAGAGCACTTGATCCTTGCGCGAATCAAGGGGGAGCTACACCCTTGCGGGGGTGCTCCAACGAGGACTAGTGGGGAGTGGCGACTCTCCGATACCTCGGTAAAACATCGCCGTGTTCTTAACCCTTACTTTGAAGCATTTACTTCCGTGCATTACCTTTATTGCTTGTTTACTTTCCTAGAATTGACATGCTAATCTAGGATTGGAACTTAGGGTGCAAAACTTTTACAGGTAGAATCACAAGGAACTCTAGTAGGCACTAGGGGTGAAGTTTAGCTTGTAGGATTTAATTCTTACAATTAATTTTTAGAAAAGCCCAATTCACCCCCCTCTTAGGCATCTTGATCCTTTCAATTGGTATCAGAGCCGTGTTGCTCTTTATTTAGGCTTTACCGCCTAGAGCAAGATGTCTAATGGGGAAGGACCACCTTCCACTTTTGAGGGAGACGATTTTCTATATTGGAAAATTCATATGGAGGCGTATCTTGAAGCCATAGATGTTGGGTGTCTTAGAGCCGCAACCGAAGGGCTTCCTCCTATAAGGGATCCCGCCAACCCAAGTGGTGACGAGAAGAAATACGACCGGTGAAATGCAAAGGTAAAAAATGCACTCTACCGGGCCCTAAGCAAAGATATCTTCAATCGTGTGCGTAATGCCAAAAACACTCATGAATTGTGGGAAAATCTTTGTGCTCTCCATGAGGAAACTAAGAGTGAGCGTGAGGAATGCTATCACATTGCTTTAAAGAAAATCAATTCTTTTGAGATGCTTCCCAAAGAAAGTGCTAATGAAATGTACACTCGTTTGAATGTTCTTGTAGAAGATCTCAATGCTCTTGGACTCACTCAAATGAGTCAATCGGATGTTGCAAGGAGGATCTTGAGTGTTCTTTCCGTTAAGAAGTATGGACACATTGTCACCGTTCTTCACCAAAGTGATCTCTCCGCCGCAACACCGGCACAAGTATTGGGAAAGGTCAATGCTCATGAGATGTACATGCATATCACTTCGGAAGAGGGCTCATCATCTTCCAAGAAGAAAGACTTAGCCTTCAAAGCTAGCTATGAAAAGAAAAAGAAGAAGGGCCAAGCCATGATAGTGCAAGAAAGCTCAAGTGAAAGTGATATTGATGATGCATCACTTGCACTCGTGGTGAGAAGAACCACCAAGATGCTAAAGAAGCTCAACAAGAGTGGCATCAAGTTCGATGGCAAGAAGAAGAAATTCTTCACAAGTAGCAAAAGGAAGCCAATATCCGAAATGGATTGCTTCAATTGTGGTGAACTTGGCCACTTAGCTCATCAATGCCCGAAGCCTCCAAAAGACAAGTACAAAAACGAGAACAAGGGCAAGAAAGATGATTCAAGTGATGAAAAAGATGAGAAAAAGAAGAACAAGCCATACAAAAAGAAAGATGGCAAGAGAAGAGAGTTCTACAAGAACAAGAAGGGAGGCAAAGCTTACATTATTGGTGATTGGCTCATCGACATTGAGTCATCATGTGAGTCCTCCGGCGATGAGAGCGACGATGAGAAAGAGAAGGTCGCTGCATTTGTGATTGTGCCATCATCATCTTCACCGACATCTTCATCACCACCTTCACCGCCACCTTCACCATCATCTTCCACTACTCATCTATGATAGTGATCGAAAGGTATAAAACAATGATAGTGACGATGATGATAGTGATAGTGATGATGAATATGATGCACCTTCTTATGATGAACTTGTAAAGTTGTTGAACAAATATTCTAAAATCATAAGAAGAACTAGAAATGAAAATGATGAGCTTCAAAATGAAAATGAATCACTCTCATCTAAGCTTGAGAATGCACATAAGACTAGTGATGAGCTCAAAGATCAAAATAAAACTATGTCTTCCTCTCTCAAGGAGCTCAAAACTTATAACAAGGAGCTTAGAGATAAACATGATAAAATTGAGAAGAAGCATGGTGAACTCATCACTAGGCTCAACTTGCTAAAAGATGAATATACTACATTGAAAATCAACTATGATAGTCTTATTGTTGCTAATAAGCTTGCTCTTGAGACACATGATGCCACTAACCAAGTTGTTAAGATTGATATAGCTACATCATGTGATGATTTGATTGTTGAGAACTTTGAGCAAGGCTCTAGCGGCAAAGGCAAGAGTGTGGTTGAGTCCGACAACTATGATGACTATGTCAAGCTCAAGAGTGAAAATAAGATGCTTAAGATTGAGAACAAGAAGTTGATGGCTCTTGAAAAGCAAGCATCAAATGAGTCACTTATTGAAGAAAACAAAAAGCTCAAGCAAGAAAAAGAGCATCTCAAGACCGACCTAAGCAAGTTCACAAGAGGCCAACATTTGCAAAGTGAGCTACTCATGAACACCGTCATAAAGATGGATAGAAGTGGCATTGGTTACTTGGCAAATCAAGAGAAGAAGACTAAAGCTCAACAACAACAAAACAAGTCAAAGCCCAAGCCAAAGAGATGTGTTGAGTGTGGACAAGAAGACAATTTTGCTCATGAGTGCAAAACTCCACCACCACAAACTTGCCCAAGCATGCTAGACCCTTTGCCTTCAATGCTCATTACATGCTTAGAAAGGACTCAAGTAGAAAGATGAAAGTTATGTTCTTGGGTCCCCCTAACAAAAATAGGCCAAAGAAAATATGGGTTGTCAAGTCAGTAGTTGAGAAAGTTAAGGGTCCCTCTCAAGTTTGGGTCCCTAAACAAAAGGCTTAATCTCTTGTGTGTATGTTAACTACAAGACCGGTGGATCTCATTGGGTGATTGATAGTGGTTGCACACAACACATGACCGGTGATCCTCGTATGTTCACCTCAGTTGAAGAGAATGGGGTATGTCAAGACAAGATCACATTTGGGGACAATTCAAAGAGCAAAGTCAAGGGTATAGGCAAGATTGCAATATCAAATGATCACTCTCTCTCAAATGTGCTCTATGTTGCTTCTTTGAGTTTCAACTTACTATCCGTTGGGTAACTTTGTGACCTTGGCTACCAATGCTTGTTTACTCCAAATGAAGTGGTTGTTACAAAGATATATGACAAGCAAGTGATTTTCAAGGGCTTTAGATACAATAATCTCTATCTTGTTGACTTCACCTCCGAAGATGCAAACTTGATGACATGTTTATTCACCAAAACTACACTTGGATGGCTTTGGCATAGGAGGCTTGCTCATGTTGGAATGAATACTCTCAACAAGCTATTGAAGAAAGAATTAGTGAGAGGTTTGAAGGATGTAAAGTTTGAGAAGGACAAACCTTGTAGTGCATGTCAAGCCAACAAACAAGTTGCAAACACTCATCCAACCAAAGCTTACATGTCAACATCAAGAGTACTAGAACTTCTACACATGGATTTGTTTGGTCCTACAACTTATAAGAGCTTGGGTGGAAATCTCTGTTGTCTTGTGATTGTGGATGACTTCTCAAGATACATTTGGACTTTCTTCCTTCATGACAAATCTGAAGTGGCAAATTGCTTCAAGAAGTTTGCAAAGAGAGCTCAAAATAAATTTGAAGTCAAGATAAAGAAAATTAGAAGTGACTAAAAGGATCAAGATGCCCAAGAGGGGGGGGGGTGAATTGGGCTTCTCTAAAAATTAGATGCAAGAAATAAATCCTACAAGCCGAAATTCACCCCTAGTGTCTACTTGTGTTCCTAGAGAGTCTACCGATACAAAGTTTTGCACCCTAGTTTCCAATCCTAGTCTAGCATGGCAAGTCTAGGAATGTAAGCAAGCAATGAAAGTAAATACGAGAATGTAAATGCTTGAATGTAAAGGGGCAAGGAACATGGCGATGTTTTTCCGAGGTATCGGAGAGTCGCCACTCCCCACTAGTCCTCGTTGGAGCACCCGCGCAAGGGTGTAGCTCCCCCTTGATCCGCGCAAGGATCAAGTGCTCTCTACGGGTTGATTCTTTGACACTCCGTCGCGGTGAATCACCCACAACCGCTCACAAGACGAGTTGGGTCATCCACAAGCTCCGCCGGATGATCACCAAACTCCCAATCACCACCAAGCCGTCTAGGTGATGGCGATCACCAAGAGTAACAAGCTAGAACTCTCACTTGACCACTACGAGCCCAAATGAGAAAGTGGATGCACACTTGCTACTCTCTAATCGCTAGTGAGGAACTCTCAAGCTTTGATTCTCAAATCTCTATCCTCACTAGTGCTCTTGCACTCCCTTGCACTCCAAAGGTGTTTATCAGCTGATCAAATGAGCAAGAGACCTCTAAAAGAGGTGGTGGGATGTATTTATACACCCCACAAACAAAACGAACCGTTACCTGCTGACTCAGCAAAACACGAGCTGACCGGACGCGCCGGTCGAACTGACCGGACGCGCCGGTCGCCCATAACGGTCGAAATCTGAAAAACAACCGAGTGACCGGACGCGCCGGTCAGGGATGACCGGACGCGTCCGATCGTGCAGTGAGCACTCTGTAAACACATCGGACGCTGGACCGCGTCCGATCGATGATGACCGGACGCGTCCGGTCGTCTCTGGACCTTACTGGACTGTGACCGGACGCGCCGATCACACCCAGGACGCGTCCGATGGAGTGTTTCCCTCAGTGACACGTGTTGACTTCTGACCACCGCGTCCGGTCCTCGCGAGGACCGCGTCCGGTGTTCAGAGCTAAAACCCTAGCCGCGGAACTGTACTGACCAGACGCGTCCGGTCATGCCGAGGACCGCGTCCGGTCAAGGGAAAACAACCCGAAACTCTCCGAAACGCGTCACAACTTGAACCAAGTTGCTTCCAACTGAACTTAGAGCTAATCTAGAGCTGCCTAGCGCCAAGTTTAACAAGTGTGCACCACACCTAAACATAGGACTCGCCTAGGTCAAGCTACCCGCTCATGCCCCCCTTTATAGTACGGCCAAAAGAGAAAAACGGAGATCCTAACGACTATTCCAAATGTCTCTCAACACCTCGACATCCGGAACTAACCGTCCTCAATCTTGACGTCACTCTTTTGAAAACCGAAACGATTTCCATCAAGGGGCATGAATACCATGGTGCCCAAAGCAGTTAAAACCTCCATGACCTAACTTACCAAAGTTTCTGCAAAACACACGTTAGTCATGGTAATAAAGCGTTGTCATCAATTGCCGAAACCAAACCTCGGGGCCTAGATGCTTTCAATCTCCCCCTTTTTGGTGATTGATGACAACACTAAGATATAAAAGATTTGAGTTGAGGTTTTCGAGCATGCATGGTTCACATAAGCAAAAAGCAATAAGCAAAGAAGGGTTAGGAATTGCTTATGTGTCCCAAGCCAAAAGAGTGTACTCATAAGATAAGATAAAAAGCGTTAGTATACAAACAGATATAGCTCATAAGAAATCGGAGTAAGGCACGGAAGCAGAACCTTAGAGCTATAATTAAAAAAAGGTGACAAGAGATAACAGTATGACAGGATAAAACATTAAGACTCAAGGTTTTATCTCACAACGACAAGTCACACGAATGCAATGACTGAAAAGTAAACATGATGCATGAAAGTAGCACACAGGAAAAAACGAAAACCCTCTCTCAAAACTCCCCCTGAAACTACTCTCTCTCTCCCCCTTTGGCATCAAACGCCAAAAAAGCTAATCTATGGATCTGATGGGGGGACAGACGGAGTCGTGTCGGGTGCCGAGGTGCGCGGAGTAATCATGAAGTGTAGAGAATCGCCCTCAGAATCTGAGCTATCTGGCTGACCCTCTGAAGAAGCATGTGGCTGTGTAACTGTTTGGGTCTGAACGGCAGGAACAGGTACTGTCGTAGTAGCAATAATAGGATCCGTCTGAGTGACCTGAGCCTGTAGCGAGCCAATAGCTGGAGGATCTGTGGAGGCAACTGACGAAGGTAGAGTCTCTGTAGTACCAGTCCCTGTCACTGGAGGAATAGCTGCCTCTGAAGCTGACAACCCGGAGGAAGTAGCAAATGTAGTGTGCGAGGGCGTCGGCTGACCAGTCAACTCGCTGTAGGTAGCACTGAAATCACCGAAAGGTGTGCCTGTCAGGAGGTGAGGGCGAGGCTGGTCTGATGGTGTAAACCCCGTATGAATAGGCGTGAAGCTCGGGGACTGGAAAGACTGGGGAACCTGCTGCTGTGGAGATGTGAACTGGAAACCTGGCTGTCCCTGACTCGATGGATCAGTAGATGGTAAAGCAGAAGTCAGGACGGAAGCAGACGGAGGAACCCCAACAGTGACTAGGTGGCGCAGGAGGTCCAAGTACTGCTGCTGACTAGCTGCAGTCTGTCGCTGAATCTCGTACTGCTGTCGCTGCATTTCGACCTGCTGCCTCTGGATCTCAAGCTACTGACGCTGAAACTCGTCCTGACAAGCCTGAATCTGTGCAAGTGCTGCAGCTGTGTCCTAAGCCTGTCGCTGTATCTGCTGTTGCTGCTGCTCCTGTGCCTGGGTTAACCTCTCAAGTATTGTCACCATGGCTGGGTCTGTGCGGGAGGCTGAACCCGAGCCACCGGCCTCGTGGTCGTGAGACCGAGGAGACCGGTACCTGGGGATGGGCTGGTAGTCCTCATCAGTGTTGTCAGATGTCCCATCCTCAGGAAGATCAGCAGGCTGAGCGTCAAGATCTGCAAGCTCTGCCTCTGCAAGCTCATCAACTGTGGCGTCCTGCTCAACTGCTGTCTCAGGAACCTCAGGTCGCACACGCTGTCCTAGCGCTGGGGCCTGATCTCTGGTAACTGAAGCCCAAAGCTGATGGATATCATACTCAGGGAAAGCAGTAGTAGTATCTGATATCTCAGCTCGGATCTCTGCTGGTAACTGGATGGATGATCTAATAATGAAGCAGATCCAGTGTGCATAGGGCAGCTGACGATTACCCTTGAAGCCCTCAGCTATGGTGTCCTCCATCTCACTAAGTATGAGATCCCAAATATCAAACTGTGTCTGTGAGAGGAGGTGGTGAACAACCCATAGCTGCATCCGAGTCAGTCCCTCTCTATAGCCAAGTCTGGGAAGTAGAGTGTGTCTGACTATGGCATCCAAAACTCTGGCAAGAGGTGTCAAACTAGCAGGCGTGCGACGAGACCCTTCGCCAAAAGGCTCACGGAAGCAGGGTCGAACCAAGTCTGTAGGTGGCACTGTCCCGCCGTGAGGGCGTCTCGGTGGAGGAGTCTGACCATAACACAGCTGATGTATCTTTGTGTCAGAAACTGGGAGTCTGAGAATCTCCCGCACTCTGGTGCTGTATAGGCGGTGATCGCGGCCTCGGAATGCAAAGTGAATGAAATCATGGGCAGGATCAATCCATAGTGAAGCATAAAACTCTCTGACCCATGTGCCGCAGTATGCACCTGTCCGTCCAAGAAGATCTGACAAGCCTGGCAGAAAGGACAGATGCGGACGTAGCTGCTCTCCCACAACCTCAACTAGTGACTCAAGTCGACAGACCCTCTGTGGTCGGAAAGCAATACCGCTGTCAACTAGAGCCCTGTAGAAATCCTCCTGAAGTGGGGTATAGAATCCTTCTGAAGCTCTGGGATCCCTCACAGGTGGAAACTACCGACTGACCTCCACGAACCTCAACCCCTGCACCTGACGTGCTGTAGCACCCCTCAAGTCAAAGTGCTCGACCGGGGGTGAACCTCTAGCTCTGGGAGGAGGACGTGCTCCACGACGCTGGCCCTCTGGCCTAGGAGACACCTGAGTACGTGCGCGTGTGGAGCGGCGACGTGGTGGAGACTGAGTTGGCTGCTCCTCTGTGTCCTCTGTAGCCTCTGGAGCCTCTGGAGCCTCTGTGGGTGGATCAACTGACATATCCTCTGCAGCTCTAGTATCCTCAGTGCCCTCAGTGGCCTCTGTGCCGAGCTGTCGACCTTCAAGATGAAAGCGACGCTCGCCTATGCGTATGCCACTGCTCCTGCCACCTCTCTCTGCCTGCTCTGCCGCATCTGCCATGGCCTGAGCAATCTCTGCCTCTGTGAGTGTCTTCTTCTTCTTTCTGGCCAAGATCTTGACACGCTTCCCACGTGCAATCTCAGACCGACAAGGAGGACTGTCGTCCCCGTCACCAGGAGCACCACCAGCGTTCTTGCAACGCACCATGCTGAACAAACTGACTGAAAAACTCTGCAAGATGATGAACTGTCACTCAAGAGGCTTGGCCTCAATCCGTATCCGCAGGCTTAGCCTCGGATTCAGCAAACTGATCTCACCCGACACACGACAGACTCGCTGCAAAGACAGAATAGAGAGATCTACTATAAACACATATATAACTAAAAGGTACGAATCCTAGAGATAGCAAGCATATGAGATACGATATGAATTGAAACGTGAAGCTACCTCGGATCGTCGAGATGACTGACAGGGTGAGGTGACCTAGATTGCGAGATTCCCGAAATCGCCGAACGAGCTCTGATTTGCCGAAACAAGGTATAATGGATTGAAAAGAAACAGTTACGGCAAACCCTAGCAAGGAGGTCAAGGTGACGCGAAACAACCTCGCGAAGAAGACGACGCGCGACGAATCTCGTCGACGAACGATCGTCCGACAAACCCTAGGGTTAGGGCAAATCGACGAAAATCGATCGGAGGCGAGGATGAGTCGTTCTTCGGTCGGAGGAGAAGCTGGCTTGCAGGAACCCGTCTCACCGGTGGTGGTGGCGCGTTGGCTGCGGCGGCGCGGCGCGAGGTTGGTGGCGGCGTGACTGCGAGCGAAGATGGCGCGGGCGGGCGCGTGCGGGCGGCTGGCGCGCGCACGAGCGAGGCTGGGCGAGGAAGACGGCGCAGGTGGCGGCGGCTCACGGGCAGCAGGCGGTGCGGTGGTTCACCGGCGGCAGAGGGTGCGGCGAAGGCGCGGTGAAAACGCAAGAGCGGCGGCGGCGCGAAGAGCTCGGGCGGATTTAGAACGTACGGCCGAAAACGAACCGTTTTATGAAGGGTTAGATCCGCTCGACGCGTGATGACCGGACGCGGTGGTCGATATGACCGGACGCGGTGGTGCAGCGTCCGGTCACACTCCAGTAAGCTCCTGGAGTGACCTGACGCGTCCGGTGCGGACTGACCGGACGCGGTCAGAGTTCGGTCGTTGGGAGTTCGGGAATTTATCGCGAATGACCGGACGCAGTGGTGGTAACCGGGACCGGACGCGGTGGTCAACAGAGGCGCGTCCGGTGCAGCGTCCGATCACTAGATCTGGAGTTGGTCTTCTGGATGACCGGACGCGCTACTGGACGTCAGGACCGGACGCGGTGGTGAAGCATCACTGCGTCCGGTGCAGCGTCCGGTGCAGCGTCCGGTGACTGTTCTTCGCCCTTCTTTGTTCCGAACTACGACGCGACTTCTCCCAATCAGGTTCCAATCCAAAGAGACACAAATAAACACCAATTGGAACACGATATGAGAGACCTCACTCAAACCCTCAAATTTTTCAAAAAAGATTGCCTTCGGCTAGTATTATTTTTAAGAAAATAGGCAATAAACACTCAAGGAGCAACGTATGGCCACGCAATAGAGTTTTTGAACCTTTAGGAGCGTCAAAATGCTCTCTCTATCCATGGACAAACACAGAGGTTGCTCAAAGCTTAACCGAAAAGAAACGACAAGGACAACAACCATGCATATGCAATGCAATACATGAAGGTAAAACTAGAATGCTTGTCAAGTTTGATCCACGGTTAGGCTTTTTCACTCCTCCAAAGAAGGGTTATCGTAACCGTGTTAGCCAAGCCCTAAAAACAATGCGATAAAATAAACATGGCATATTATACAATGCAATGCAAGGGACAACACACGCTCATTTTTTAAAGTTACTAGAATCAAGCACATTGAGTTCACTTCTTAACCTACAAAAGGTTGCCTCATCCAAAGGTTTAGTGAAGATATCCGCTAATTGATTTTCACTTCTTACACCTTCTAGTGATATGTCATTTTTAGCAACGTGATCTCTTAGAAAGTGATGGCGGATATCAATGTGCTTGGTGCGAGAGTGTTGAACCGGATTGTTAGCAATTTTAACGGCACTTTCATTATCACATAAAAGTGGCACCTTTTCAAGAACAATTCCATAGTCTAGGAGGGTTTGTTTCATATATAATATTTGTGCACAACAAGCCCCCGCGACAATGTATTCCGCCTCGGCGGTGGACAAAGCCACACTATTTTGCTTTTTAGATGACCAAGATACTAAGGATCTTCCAAGCAAATGGCACCCTCCGGATGTGCTTTTTCTATCAATTTTGCAACCGGCATAGTCCGAATCGGAATAGCCAACTAGTTGGAATCTAGCTCCTTTGGGATACCAAAGACCAATGCTTGGGGTGAGCTTAAGATATCTTAGGATTCTTTTTACAGCACTTAGGTGAGGTTCTTTAGGGCACGCTTGAAAGCGGGCACACATGCACACACTAAACATGATATCGGGCCTAGATGCGGTAAGGTATAACAAGCTACCAATCATAGAACGGTAGAGAGTTTGATCAACCGGTTTACCTTCCTCATCTAGGTCGAGATGTCCATTTGATGGCATTGGGGTCTTGATTGGTTTGCATTCTTCCATCTTGAATCTTTTGAGAAGATCCTTGGTATACTTTTCTTGAGAGATGAAAATCCCTTCTCTCATTTGCTTTACTTGAAATCCAAGGAAGAATGTGAGCTCACCAATCATTGACATCTCGAATTCCTTCGACATCAATTCACCAAATTCCTTACAATAATCTTAATTTGTTGATCCGAAGATGATATCATCAACATATACTTGACAAATGAATATCTCCCCATTAAACTTCTTGGTGAATAGTGTGGTGTCGACCTTCCCAATGGTGAAGCCCTTCTCAATGAGGAAGTCCCGGAGGCGTTCATACCACGCTCTAGGGGCTTGCTTGAGCCCATATAACGCCTTGGACAACCTATAAACATGATTAGGATATCTAGGGTCTTCAAACCCAGGAGGTTGATTAACATAGACTAGTTCATTTATAAAGCCATTTAAGAATGCACTTTTCACATCCATTTGATAAAGTTTCATATCATGATGTGATGCATATGCAAGGAGGATACGAATGGCTTCAAGTCTTGCAACGGGTGCAAAGGTCTCTCCAAAATCAAGACCTTCAACTTGAGAGAACCCCTTTGCAACTAGTCTTGCCTTGTTCCTCACCACTATGCCTTGGTCATCTTGCTTGTTTCGGAACACCCACTTGGTTCCAATGACTCTTGCACCTTTGGGATGCTCTTCAAGTGTCCATACTTGATTGCGGGTGAAGTTGTTCAATTCTTCATGCATTGCAATCACCCAATCCGGATCTTGAAGAGCTTCTTCTACATTTTTAGGTTCAACGCAAGAGACAAAAGAGTGATGTTCAACAAAAGAAGCTAGCTTTTGGGATCGAGTCATTACTCCCTTTGTAGGACTCCCTATGATGAGATCTTGTGGATGTGCTTGAAGTAGTGGTGAGCTTCTTCTATCAACCACTTGAGGAGGTGGATGGGGAGCATCAACATCTTGAGTTTGTGCCTCGGCTTGTTCATGAGAGACATAAGTGTCTTCATTTTCAACTCTCTCATTCTTGTCATCATCTTGAGGCACACATGATGAAGATGGTGGATCAACAATTTGTACATCGTCATCATCATCTTTTGGCTTGATGTCTCCCACCGGCATGTTCTTCATGGCCTCCCTCAAGGGTTCATCACCTACATCATCACAATTCTCAATTGCTCCTTGGGAGCCGTTAGATTCATCAAATTCCACATCATATGTTTCTTCAACCAAACCGGTGGCATGGTTAAATACTCTATATGCTTTGGACTTTGATGAGTAACCAACAAGAAAACCAATATCACAACGTCTTTGAAACTTCCCTAGGTGTTGACGCTTCTTGTAGATGTAACATTTGCAACCAAACACCCGGAAGAAGGAGACGTCCGGCTTCTTCCCATTAAGCAATTCATAGGGGGTCTTGCCAAGAAACTTTTGTAGGAAGAGGCGATTTGAAGCATAGCATGCGGTGTTGATTGCCTCGGCCCACAACTTCTCCGGAGTGTTGTACTCATCTAGCATTGTTCTTGCAAGGGTGATCAATGTTCGGTTCTTTCTCTCAACTACACCATTTTATTGAGGAGTGTAGGTTGAAGAGACCTCATGCTTGATTCCAATTTCATCACAATAAGCTTCAATGTTGGTGTTGTCAAACTCTTTGCCATTGTCACTTCTAATCTTCTTTATCTTGACTTCAAATTCATTTTGAGCTCTCTTTGCAAACTTCTTGAAGCAATTTGCCACTTCGGATTTGTCATGAAGGAAGAAAGTCCAAGTATACCTTGAGTAGTCGTCCACTATCACAAGACAATAGAGATTACCACCCAAGCTCTTGTATGTTGTAGGCCCAAACAAATCCATGTGTAGAAGTTCTAGCACTCTTGAAGTTGACATGAAAGCTTTGGTTGGATGAGTGTTTGCAACTTGTTTGCCCGCTTGACATGCACTACAAGGTTTGTCCTTTTCAAACTTCACATCCTTCAATCCTCTCACTAGTTCTTTCTTCAATAGCTTGTTGAGAGTGTTCATTCCAACATGAGCAAGCCTCCTATGCCAAAGCCAACCAAGTGAGGTCTTGGTGAACAAACATGTCATCAAATTTGCATCTTCGGAGGTGAAGTCAACAAGATAAAGATTGTTGTATCTAAAGCCTTTGAATATCACTTGCTTGTCATCTATCTTTGAAACTTCCACTTCATTTGGTGTGAACAAGCATTGGAAGCCAAGGTCACAAAGTTGCCCAACGGATAACAAGTTGAAACTCAATGAAGCAACATAGAGCACATTTGAGAGTAAGTGATCATGTGATATTGCAATCTTGCCTATACCCTTGACTTTGCTCTTTGAATTATCCCCAAATGTAATCTTCTCTTGACATATTCCATTCTCTTCAATGGTGGTGAACATACGAGGATCACCGGTCATATGTTGAGTGCAACCACTATCAATAACCCAATGAGATCCACCGGTCTTGTAGTTCACCTACACACAAGAGATCAAGCTTTTTGTTTAGGGACCCAAACTTGAGAGGGGCCCTTGACTTTATCCACTAGTGACTTGGCAACCCATATTTTCTTTGGCCTATTCTTGTTTGGGGAACCCAAAAACATGACTTTCATCTTTCCATTTGAATCTTTTCTTAGCATATAATGAGCATTGAAAGCGAAAGGTCTAACGTGCTTGGGCAAGGGTTGTGGTGGTGGAGTTTTGCATTCATGAGCAAAGTGACCTTCTTGACCACACTCAACACATCTCTTTGGCTTGGGCTTTGACTTGCTTTGTTGTTGTTGAGCTTTTGCTTTCTTCTCTTGATTTGCCAAGTACCCAATACCACTTCTATCCATCTTCATTACGGTGTTCATGAGGAGCTCACTTTGCAAATGTTGGCCTCTTGTGAACTTGCTTAGGCCGGTCTTGAGATGCTCTTTTTCTTGCTTGAGCTTTTTGTTCTCTTCAATGAGTGACTCATTTGTTGGTTGCTTCTCAAGAGCCATCAAACCTTTTAGCTTCTTGTTCTCATTTGCAAGCTTCTCATTCTCACTCTTAATCTTGGCATAATCATCATGGTTGCTTGACTCAACCACACTCTTGCCTTTGCTACTAGAACCTTGCTCAATGCTTTCAATGATCAAGTCATCACATGATGTAGCTATATCACACTTAACAACATGGTTAGTAGCATCATGTGTCTCAAGAGCAAGTTCATTAGCAACCACAAGACTATCATAGTCAATTTTTAATGTGGTGTATTTGTCCTTTAGAGAATTATATCTAGTGATGAGCTCATCATGCTTCTTCTCAAGTTTATCATGTTGATCTTTAAGCTCTTTATTAGAGGTTTTGAGCTCCTTGAGAGTGGAAGACATCACTTCATTTTGAACTTTAAGCTCACCACTAGTCTTTTGAATATTTTCAAGCTTGGATGAGAGTGATTCATTTTCATTTTGAAGATCATCATTTTCACTTCTAGTCCTTCTTATGATTTTAGTGTATTTGTTTAGCAATTTTACAAGTTCATCATAAGAAGGTGAGTCATATTCATCATCACTATCACTATCATCATCATCATCACTATCATGGTTTTGTACCTTTCGTTCACCCTTGGCCATAAGGCATAGGTGAGTAGTGGACGATGATGGTGAAGGAGGCGGTGAAGGTGGTGATGAAGATGTTGGTGAAGATGATGGCCCCATCACAAATGCGGCAACCTTCTCTTTCTCATCATCGCTCTCATCTTCGGAGGACTCACAAGATGATTCAATGTCGGTGAGCCAATCACCAACAATGTATGCCTTTCCTCCCTTCTTCTTCTTGTGGAACTCTTTTTTCTTGCCATCCTTCTTCTTGTATGGCTTGTTCTTCTTCTTCTCTTCTTCTTCATCACTTGAATCATTTTTCTTGCCCTTGTTCTTGTTCTTGTACTTGTCTTTTGGTGGTCTAGGGCATTGATGAGCTAGGTGGCCAAGTTCACCACAATTGTAGCAATCCATCTCCGAGATTGACTTTCTCTTGCCACTTGTGAAGAATTTCTTCTTCTTGCCATCGAACTTGATGCCACTCTTGTTGAGCTTCTTTAGCATCTTGGTGGTCTTTCTCACCATGAGTGCAAGTGATTCATCATCAACATCACTTTCACTTGAGCTTTCTTGCACCATCATGGCTTGGCCCTTCTTCTTCTTCTTGTCGTGACTAGCTTTGAAAGCCAAGTCTTTTTTCTTGGAAGATGATGAGCCCTCTTCCGGAGTGATATGCATGTACATCTCATGAGCATTGATTTTCCCTAAAACTTGAGTCGGTGTTGCGGTGGAAAGATCACTTTGGTGAAGCACGGTGACAATGTGTCCATACTTCTCAACGGGAAGCACACTCAAGATCTTCCTTGCAACATCCGATTGGCTCATTTTGGTGAGCCTAAGAGCATTGAGGTCCTCTACAAGAACATTCCAGCGAGTGTACATGTCATTAGCACTTTCTTTGGGAAGCATCTCAAAAGAATTAATTTTCTTTAAGGCTATGTGATAGCGTTCCTCACGCTCACTCTTAGTTCCCTCATGGAGAGCACAAAGATTTTCCCACAATTCATGAGCGTTCTTTGCATTACGCACGCGATTGAAGATATCTTTGCCTAAACCCCGGTAGAGTGCATTTTTGGCCTTTGCATTCCACCGGTCGTACTTCTCCTCGTCACCACTTGGGTTAGCGGGATCCCTTATGGGGGGAAGCCCTTCGGTTGTGGCTCTAAGGCACCCAACATCTATGGCTTCGAGGTACGCCTCCATACGAATTTTCCAATATGGAAAATCGTCTCCCTCAAAAGTGGGAGGTGGTCCTTCCCCATTAGACATCTTGCTCTAGGCGGTAAAGCCAAAAAATAGAGCAACACGGCTCCGATACCAATTGAAAGGATCAAGATGCCCAAGAGGGGGGGTGAATTGGGCTTCTCTAAAAATTAGATGCAAGAAATAAATCCTACAAGCCGAAATTCACCCCTAGTGTCTACTTGTGTTCCTAGAGAGTCTACCGATACAAAGTTTTGCACCCTAGTTTCCAATCCTAGTCTAGCATGGCAAGTCTAGGAATGTAAGCAAGCAATGAAAGTAAATACGAGAATGTAAATGCTTGAATGTAAAGGGGCAAGGAACATGGCGATGTTTTTCCGAGGTATCGGAGAGTCGCCACTCCCCACTAGTCCTCGTTGGAGCACCCGCGCAAGGGTGTAGCTCCCCCTTGATCCGCGCAAGGATCAAGTGCTCTCTACGGGTTGATTCTTTGACACTCCGTCGCGGTGAATCACCCACAACCGCTCACAAGACGAGTTGGGTCATCCACAAGCTCCGCCGGATGATCACCAAACTCCCAATCACCACCAAGCCGTCTAGGTGATGGCGATCACCAAGAGTAACAAGCTAGAACTCTCACTTGACCACTACGAGCCCAAATGAGAAAGTGGATGCACACTTGCTACTCTCTAATCGCTAGTGAGGAACTCTCAAGCTTTGATTCTCAAATCTCTATCCTCACTAGTGCTCTTGCACTCCCTTGCACTCCAAAGGTGTTTATCAGCTGATCAAATGAGCAAGAGACCTCTAAAAGAGGTGGTGGGGATGTATTTATACACCCCACAAACAAAACGAACCGTTACCTGCTGACTCAGCAAAACACGAGCTGACCGGACGCGCCGGTCGAACTGACCGGACGCGCCGGTCGCCCGTAACGGTCGAAATCCGAAAAACAACCGAGTGACCGGACGCGCCAGTCAGGGATGACCGGACGCGTCCGATCGTGCAGTGAGCACTCTGTAAACACATCGGACGCTGGACCGCGTCCGATCGATGATGACCAGACGCGTCCGGTCGTCTCTGGACCTTACTGGACTGTGACCGGACGCGCCGATCACACCCAGGACGCGTCCGATGGAGTGTTTCCCTCAGTGACACGTGTTGACTTCTAACCACCGCGTCCGGTCCTCGCGAGGACCGCGTCCGGTGTTCAGAGCTGAAACCCTAGCCGCGGAACTGTACTGACCGGACGCGTCCGGTCATGCCGAGGACCGCGTCCGGTCAAGGGAAAACAACCCGAAACTCTCCGAAACGCGTCACAACTTGAACCAAGTTGCTTCCAACTGAACTTAGAGCTAATCTAGAGCTGCCTAGCGCCAAGTTTAACAAGTGTGCACCACACCTAAACATAGGACTCGCCTAGGTCAAGCTACCCGCTCATGCCCCCCTTTATAGTACGGCCAAAAGAGAAAAACGGAGATCCTAACGACTATTCCAAATGTCTCTCAACACCTCGACATTCGGAACTAACCGTCCTTAATCTTGACGTCACTCTTTTGAAAACCGAAACGATTTCCATCAAGGGGCATGAATACCATGGTGCCCAAAGCAGTTAAAACCTCCATGACCTAACTTACCAAAGTTTCTGCAAAACACACGTTAGTCATGGTAATAAAGCGTTGTCATCAATTGCCGAAACCAAACCTCGGGGCCTAGATGCTTTCAGTGACAATGGCAAAGAGTTTGACAACACCAACATTGAAGCTTATTGTGATGAAATTGGAATCAAGCATGAAGTTTCATCAACCTACACACCTCAACAAAATGGTGTAGTTGAGAGAAAGAACCGCACCTTGATCACTCTTGCAAGAACAATGCTAGATGAGTACAACACACCAGAGAAATTGTAGGCCGAGGCAATCAACACCGCATGCTATGCTTCAAATCGCCTCTTCCTATAAAAGTTTCTTGGCAAGACCCCCTATGAGTTGCTAAATGGGAAGAAGCCGGACGTCTCATTCTTCTGGGTGTTTGGTTGCAAATGCTACATCTACAAAAAGCGTCAACACCTAGGGAAGTTCCAAAGACGTTGTGATATTGGTTTTCTTGTTGGTTACTCATCAAAGTCCAAATCATATAGAGTATTTAACCATGCCACCGGTTTGGTTGAAGAAACATATGATGTAGAATTTGATGAATCTAACGGCTCCCAAGGAGCAATTGAGAATTGTGATGATGTAGGTGATGAACCATTGAGAGAGGCCATGAAGAACATGCTGGTGGAAGACATCAAACCTAAAGATAATGAAGACGATATACAAATTGTCAATCCGCCATCTTCATCATATGTGCCTCAAGATGATGATAAGAATGAGAGAGTTGAAAATGAAGATACACATGTCTCTCATCAACAAGCCGAGGCACAAGCTCAAGATATTGATGCTCCCCATCCTACTCCTCAAATGGTTGATCGAAGAAACTCACCCCTACTTCAAGCACATCCACAAGATCTCATCATAGGGAGTCCTACAAAGGGTGTAATGACTCGATCTCAAAAGTTTACTTCTTTTGTTGAACATCACTCTTTTGTCTCTTGTCTTGAACCTAAGAATATAGAAGAAGCTCTTCAAGATCCGGATTGGGTGAATGCCATGCATGAAGAATTGAACAACTTCGCCCACAATCAAGTTTGGACACTTGAAGAGCATCCAAAAGGCGCAAGAGTCATTGGAACCAAGTGGGTGTTCCACAACAAGCAAGATGATCAAGGCGTAGTAGTAAGAAACAAGGCGAGACTAGTAGCAAAAGGGTTCTCTCAAGTTGAAGGTCTTGATTTTGGAGAGACTTTTGCACCTGTTGCAAGACTTGAAGCCATTCATATCCTTCTTGCATATGCATCACATCATGAAATGAAATTATATCAAATGGATGTGAAAAGTGTCTTTTTAAATGGCTTCAAAAATGAACTAGTATATGTTGAACAACCTCCCGGGTTTGAAGACCCTAGATATCATAATCATGTTTATAGGTTGTCCAAGGCGCTATATGGGCTCAAGCAAGCCCCTAGAGCGTGGTATGAGCGCCTCCGGGACTTCCTCATTGAGAAGGGCTTCACTATTGGGAAGGTTGATGTAACGGAACCGTCCAAATTATAAGAGCACAAGTACAAAAACAATCACCGAAGTGATCAAATTCTCGCACTTGAGCCCATATAACTCCGGTAGTCTAATGAAATCACGAGGGATTTCAAGCCAACCAACATACAAGCTAAGATCGTAGTGATTCAACATAACCAGTCACATGTTACAACCATTTCACAAGTAGATCAATTTACATCGGAGTTCAACATAGTTATTACAACTTAAGTTCAAAAGTAGCGGAAGCAAAGTAATTTGAAACTAACATTATTCTTATTTCAAATACATGCCAGTGCTACGGTCGACTTCCAACAAAAGCATTAGAGATAAGGTAGCTAAGAAGGATCATGCCCATGATCACACTCTGCCACTAAGGCAGGAGCCAACCAACTCTTGCAGTCGCCGTGATACATCACAACCCGCAACAAGTGGGGATAAAACCCTGAGTACGAGAAGGTACTCAGCTAGACTTACCTGTCAGAAACCAGAAATAAGGTGACACCAAGGATCATGCAAGGCTGATATAAAGTGGGGCTAGCTTGACAACATTTTGCATAAAAGCTTAATATAGATGATCAATCATTAATGCTTAAGCATCCAGTTAATTATCATTAACCTATCATCTATATTAGAACATGTACTAGAGCACTCACTTTATTAGGAGCAAACAATATTAACCATAGCAGGTATAAATTGAGGCAACCTTTCCATCGTGATCCAATTAACCATCCGTTCAATTTAATGGAATCTACGTTGCCGCTGCTCAAGTCAAGTGCTCACTAACCGGGAGCGATGGCGATTCGAATCGAATTCCTATCCAGTTGGAGGGGTATTTCTAACACTCACCGCGCAGGCCCCTGCCAGGGTCGCACAAGCCACCTTTTCATATGATTCAGGAATCGCGGGTCCGAATGATGTCGTGACCCCAAGGGCGACACTCTGCCAGGTGATAGGGACTCTAACCCCCCTTGGTCTCACGCCAATGTCCCCAAGCACATCCTTTCTCTCCTCCAAGAAGCAACCTACCATTCGATTCCCGGCCTGAATCACATTACTCGGCTTCGCGGTCGGAACGACTTATCCGGCCAACTAAGTGTTAGACTGTGTTCAACATGACTCAAGGACGTACAGCGAATCGGTCCTTAAACGAGTCAGACGGGGATAGATTCACACCCAAGACCCCATGCCTTGTTGCTTCACTATCGTCATCCCGCCCGGTCTCATTTCCTTTTATTAACACATGGTTCCATTCCACGATAGCAAATATAGCCAACCGTGCCATATATGAATATCCTTATATCTCGCAGGTGACAGGAAATCACCTGACTTCTACCGCTTAAAGCAGGGCTAAGCATCTACTCGATCCTAGTCTATGTAGGATTCAAGGATTCATATATCTGGACAAGGAATGATATAATGCAGCAAGAGTTTCCAACCAACTCCTATCACTTAATGCAACAATACTTATAACATATATAGAATTAATTGCTTTGAAGATAGAAGGCTTATAATGCTCCGGGGCTTGCTTGGGATCCGACTCAAGTTAGAGTATGTCAGATAAAACCCGCTTGGCGAGCATCCTTCAATCTAGCACTCGTCCGATCCTTCTACCTTCGGAATGGATCCACCAAACACCGTCTTCGAGTTTGGCTCCAACGCCATTTCCTTCACACGTTTCTGCTAGCGTACCTATATGAGATGCAAGATGCAAGTGCATGAATACATGGAAGTATAATGGACAATGCATCACATACAGTGAACAAGACAAACACCATATTACACTACACATGCATAGACACTTCATGTTGCTTAAATAAACATCATCCAACCTAATATAAAAGATGACAAGCATATTAGGCATGGCACACAAGGTTTCACAAGGTCTCATGTGTGTTAACTTAACTACCCTCAAAGGCATAAGTCACACTTAACAATATACAAGCAAACAACTATAATTGGAATTTATCCATTTCTGGACAAGCAAACAGTAGCTTAGTAAATCAATCATAACTGGAGATACCTAAATCCAAATGACTTGGAAGAAGACATTATGGAAAGCTTATGAAATTCTCTACATTTCATTTATAATCATCACAGCATGATTCCAAAGTTTAATATGTCGAATTTACACAAACACAGAAACTGGTCTAACAAGACAGAGAGCAAGCAATTCTGTAACCCAACTTTCAACAGCTATAACTCCTAAACCACATGGCCAAATACCACCAAATTTTAACAGCAGCTAGATATATAAATTATCTACAACTTTTGTATAAACAAGTTTCACAACAAAGCACATTATCATGAAGAACTTTGCCAAGTTTTCAGATCTGTCCAGAAACTTCATTTGCAAGAAATAATTATTAACTTATGTTGCAAACATATAATTGGACAAAACCAACTTTACCAACATTTCACACATGACTAATGAACACCAGAAAACATAGTGTGCATTCCTAAATAAATTCTTTTAATGTATTTTCTTAATTTATTTAGATAATTAGGTGGAATTATAAACACCTACCAAAAATGCTCAATAAATTTTACCAAAATTACAGAGGCCTACACATGCTCCCAAAAGTCTACTATCCAAATTTGAAACAATTTGGACATGTATTACAACATCTATGAAAAAGACAAATGGCTATAGCAATAAATCATGTGAGAGCAAGTTAAACTTAACACTCAATATTTTCTGTGAACACAAGGCCATATTATGAATCAATATGATAGAGAAACATCATACTAAGGTAATGGAACAACATTTTCTATTTTATCATTTATATATTATTTATAAGCTATTTATCAAGCTATAAACAAGTTAAATCAATAACTTGAGCATACGGTAAGCAATGACCATGAAATTTATACCACAGTACATCCATAGCATGACAAGCCTACCATAAAAATTTCACATCAATTGGAGCAGAACAACTCAAGATATAAAAATAACAAGCAATATAATGTAAATTCCTTATTTATCAAGGTCCAATCAAAACCCTAAGAAAACAGTGAACAAATAGTGTGTTTAATATTTTTCCTAGCAAGTACATGTCATCACAAAATTAACAAAACAAGAATCACTATTTTTGGAGTTTTAAACTCAAGATAAGGCTCTAGTCAAGTTTATAAGCATTTTTGGAGTATTTTTAAAGCTTAAATAAAGACATCAGAAAATTTCTACAAACATCTAACATATTATGACTCCACTGCATAGATCTCTTCACAAGGTTTCCAAAAAGTCCACATTTACCATTTTTGGACTTTCCTAGTAGGAGATATGGATTTTAGAAGATTTACAAGAAATCTGTAATTCAAAAACAAAATCACTCAAACCCTACTTAATGCTAGGTGCACCCGGACGTGTACCCCAACTGTGCCTCTCATAACGCTGACATGTGGGACCTGCTGCCCGGTTGGGCCCACCTGTCATGCTCACACACAGAGAGACAGAGAGAGGAGAGGCGCCGGTCCTCTTCCTCAAATCGGCCGAGCAGGGGAGACGCCCGGTGGCTCGCGGCTCCGGCGAGAGGGTCGCCGGCGGCGGTGGCCAAGGGCGGCACGAGCACCAGTGGGTCCAGGTGCCTCCGAGGAACCGCTCGGCTCTGCGCGAGGTGACCCAAGGCCGGCTGGCCATGGAAACGGGCGGAACCGGTGATTGGTGCTACGGCGGAGGCGGACTGCGGCGGTGGGAAAGCTCGTTGGCAGTGGTGGTGCAGTGGGGGAGCACCAAGGGGTCTCCGTGCACTTGCTGGTGCCCTTGGCGCGGCCTAGCGTGGCCCCATACTGAGCTGGCCATGGCAACAGCCGACGATGGCCCGAATGGCACTGGTGGCAAGGTCCTCCGGTGGACCGCAGCGGCGGGGAAAAGGCGTGGAAGCACTAGGTGGCCCATACGACCTCAATGGCGGCCCTAGCTCAGCCAGCAATGGCTCGTGGTGCACTGGCCACGTACGGCCGTGACAATGTCGGCGACGGCGGCATGATGGCGGTGTTGCGGCATGCTGGGCGGCCAGAGAAGGGGCGCAGGAGGGGCGGTGAGATGGGGTAGATCGGTGGAGTGGTTGGCTCGGACAGGAAAGGCACAGAGGAGCTGGTGGGGTGGCGACCATGGAGCTCTACTCGGCCGACAATGGTGGCCATGACCGCTGTGGCGTGCGCGCGCACGAGCAAAGACGGCGAGGCAGAGGGAGGGCAGGTGAGGGCGAGTGGAAGGCTCGGAATGGAGCTTGGCGAGTGCCCTAGTGCTCCCCACATCGAGCGAGACGTAGGGGCACGCGTCAGCCATGGCAGACGCCTAACTCACGCATGAACGCCACGTCCCGGATGCGCGTCGCCCAGTGTGGCATTTAGCCGAACAGGTGGCAGGTGATGAAGTGGTCGACGTGGGACATGTTTTTGGGCTGGTTACGGGCTGTTTCAGGGAATGGGCCACGAAGCAAAATTGGAGCCCACACGAAGCTCTACAAATTTGATTAAGGAGTCATGGTCATCAGGGTTTTAGATCAGTGGGTAATTAAGCTCTAATTAGACACTGTCAACAATTTAACTATTACTAGAGTAGGGCTCGGTTTTCTTGGATTTTGAAGGGCCAAACTCAATCAAATTGATTCCAACCTTTTGCATACTCTCCACAAGAGAGTTATCTTCAACTTTTATTTTGGGATCAATTCAAGTTGCTCAACAAAATTTGGAGAACGCGACATGTCAATCAAGTTGACTAAACTCGGCCTTAATTCTTTTCTAAGTCTGAAAACAGTTGTAGATTCAAACTTTGGTCCACAGTTTGACTTATTTCCAAGCTGAATAATGGTATGACCCAAAAACAAAGTTTGTTGTACCCAACTCAATCTACAACTTTTATTAGAGGACATTGAACTGGTTTAGCAGGGTTAGGGAGATAAAGGTTACCAAACATGTCAACTTATTGCTGCCAACTCTAGGACTTAGAATATTTTCTAAGTGTTGAAAACAGTCCAAATTCTGACTTGTGGGCCTTTTTTGAGCACTCTCCACACATTTTCATGACTTGACTCTTAAACAAAGTTTGTTCCTTATAAAATTCTCTACAACTTTGTAAAAGGGTGCATAGTCATGCAAAGCTTCTAGGTCACATTTTTGAAACGGTCAAACAAAAGTGTTCTAGGGTCCATACATGGTCAACCATCACTTAGAAGCACAGTTAGGCAAAATGATCAACATGAACATTGTTCCATTAAGTATCCTAAGTGTATTTAAGGTGTTGTAGAGGCCAACATACCCACCATGCATAGGTTGCACAAAAGTGTAGACCTCACATGCATTGAAACATAGAAGTCACTATAATTGTAGTGCTTGTTTCAAGGCCATGTTACAAGTGTTTCCTATGTTTGCTTCAAGGTACATGCTACACATGCTTCCCTAGGTTATTCCACATGTTGCATTTGTATGTTGCATAAACACTAGTTCCCATGGGATGTAAGGCAAGTGTTAGTGATAATCCAAATGAGCATATAACTTATCATTTCATGTGACTTTTTGATTCCAAACTTCATGAAACTTTTCCAGGGATCAATATATATAGGTACTAAGGTGAGACACATGAAGATATTGCCATAACACCACCCAAGCTTATATCTTGTAAATGTCCTATATGCAAAACAAAGGAGTAACATCCAAGTTTAGATTAGGCTTATCTCCGTAGGTTGACCTTTACATTGTCATCTCCACTTAATCTATCATGTTTGAGATCAAACCCACTAATCAATGAGTGACAAACACCTTGGGTGTTACAGCCCTCCCCCCTTAAAAGAATCGCGTCCCGAGATTCGGAATGGAAGACCTTTTAAGGAAAAGAGGCACGTTATCTAATTCCCAACATTTGCTATAGCATTCTGCTACAAAGCTTCAACATCGGTGAACAATTTGGTCAAAGGCACTTTCTGATACTTACTCTTCATGGTAAAATTTGTCTAAAGAATTTCCTTCATTGACTTCCATGAAGCATTGTTACTTTGGGAGGAATCCAAGATAGCATGTACTGCATTCTCAGTGTACGAAGATCATTTGGTCCATGAGTGAACCACTCACAAGTATCTGACTCTCTAATGAGCACAACATAGTCCATATGAACTTGACACTAGACCAAAATTTTCAGAAGTATACTCGTTGAAATGGCTCTATGTTCACATGGTTTTGAAAAGCAGTTCTCTACCAAAATGGCTTGAGCACAGCCTTCCAAAAGGGCGAGATCATTGACGACAAACATCCTCTAAGGCTTCCTCTTTGGGATCAAACAACAACTCTAAGATAGGAAATCTGTTGTTTGACACTTCTCAAATTGCTTTCAAATATTCCTCAACACTTTGTCCAATAAAGTTATGAACAAACCATTTGTGGCACCTAAGGGCACAAGGATGTTGATCGAAACTAGGGCATGCTTTCTCTAATTCTTCACTTTAATTGATAGAACACTTTGCACTATCTGTGTGATTGTCCAAGATAGAATTGACTTGGTCACAATGGCTGTGGAAGATAGAGTAGCACTCAAGTTGTTGGCTAGTTGATTGACTTCTTATTTGTTATTGCTCTGTAAGACATAGCCTTCGTAGCTACCAAAGAGTCATTACCTAGCTAGAGATTAATCTTCCTATTGGTAACTAATCAGTTGTCTCTCAACACTAAAAGTTCTAAATCTTCACTCTTGACCACAACAACTGTGGTTGATGTAGAACAGATGGTTGCCATTGAAGTTAGCAAATACGAAGTTATTCTAGAGATGGTTGATTTTGATTGTATGGTCATTATGCACCCAAGATTGTGACTTGGATAGCTCCGGTCATATGCACAATGCGACAATCGATTCTCATCCCACAGATAACTTGTCCAACATTAAGGGTTGTGTGTCCTTTTTATCCAATAGATGTGAGATACTTGCTTACTAGATGACGTTCGTCAATACTGGGATAACAACATAGAGTCACTTGTCTACCACCTATTGCAGTCTGTTAATGTTTATGTCGGTGACATGTTCTTCAAAGGTTATCCTCTTAGCAACTTCAGGAGGAAGCTCTACTACTTCTGGTCCAATATAAGGGTCCTTTGACAAGATATGGGAAGACAACCAAGGAAGAAGGTCATGTGAACATCACATCAGTGTTGTTCGGCAATGGATTATGATTAGAAACCATGATACCAGCACGTGCTGAGCAGCACAACCTTGTGTGTGCACCCACAGGAGGCTCTCGGTTTCGTCGCGGCACCATTAGTTGCTACTCATAACACCATTACTAAACATGCACCCGATGAGGAATTTCAATGACACAGATTGAGTTGATAAGGTAGATGCACGAATTTGCAAGCACACGATTTAGAGGCCATAGCAGAGAGACGTTGCGTCACACTAGCTAACCTTTGGGAGAGGTAACCAGAAGGTCCAACATGGATTTGGGTACGGTCTCCACAATTGGCAACGTACGAACCATGGTCAAAGGCTAGCATTGATAAAAGTTAACTTGGTAGGTCAGTCGACAAGGGTCTTCACAAAGAGGGTTGCAAAACATCCACGGCTCATGCAAACATATAGGAGAACTAAACTTTAGGCTTTCGGTCAAGCAAAGGCATGGATACAAACATTCAAGGGCTAACCACCAAGTCTACAGGCTCAGGCTCCTTAGAGAGAGAACCTAATTGGAGACAACAACCATACAATTACATACGTGAACGTTGTTCTAGGATAAAGCTATGTGACCCTCGTATGCTCACCGAGGATAAACGAGGTGACAACTAGGGCACTACCTAGATAACAAGTATACATACAACATCACAGTCAAGCAGACATTTGAAGGAAGTCAAACGAATGGGCTTAAGCAACCAACACAAGGCACAAGGCTCACCTAAACTAAGCATTCATCTCAAGCACGAACTAACTACAAGTTTAGCTCAAAACAAACGCTAGCTAAGGTGACTAACTTAACATGTGCATAGAATCTAGACAACAGCACAATGGTTACTTGTTTCAACCATAACTGAGGTTGTAGACATCCCACAAAGGTGATCCTAGACTTTCTAGAAAGCTTAGGAAGATGAATACACTTTAGTTATTCATACCAAAAGCTAATTCATAGATTAACATGACCAAAATTACTAATGTTTCAGATCTGTACCAATATGGATAGAAAACTGACAAGAACTTCAAAGATGCATAATTAGAGTTCTAGGGACACAACAAGGCTGAGCCTTCACTTTATGTAAAGCTTATTAAGTTGTCTATAACTTTCTTATTATCAGATTAAGATGATTCTACAGCTAACAAGGCCAAACAAGATAAGGAAGACAACTCTGCCCAGATTTGGATAGATTCTATCATTCCACTTTACAAGCTCATAAGTAGAGATTTAGACCACCACAATTAATTCTATAGGACATTTTGGAAAGCTTAGAAAAAGTACTACACTTCTTCTATTATCTCCAAGACATGATTCCATACGCACCTAGGCCAAACAAAACAAACATTCAGATCTTTTTAGAGCATAAGAAAAACCTGACAGTAAACTTCTAAATTTCATAACTCTCAAACTTTAAGACCTAGGGTCATGAATTTTTAGGAAAAGCTAGATAAGTAAGTTAGCTACAACTTTGGTATTCTCTATAATTACAGAAAACACCATTATGAGCACGAAAGCATCACTACAACAGAATTCATTCTAGCAGCCAACGTCCTACAAGCAAAACAAAGCTTGCCTTTGTTCTACTTAACAAGAGAGTACACAAACACGTTATTCTAGTAGCTCTAAATTTTGTTACCTTAGACCAACACGAATTTATTTCATTCATGAGAATTCATAATTACTTAAGTGAGGTCTAAAGCATTGGCAAACGTTGGGGTGAGCAACATAGAATAAGGCATTCTTGTTTAGCTTCACACAACAAAGATAGTGCGTAATATCAATCCCAAGTTACTTAATATCGAACAAGGGTGAGAGGAGCATAGCTATGCATAAAGCAACAATCAGGATGATGCATGCTTTGTCCTATTCATCCTCACAAGATTGCCAACCTAAGGTGGCGATCACGTTCTATGTCGGTGGCATAACACGCACTCTCTCGATATATAGCTAGTCGCTAGCTACATTCGACTTACGCATTCGTGGTTAGCGTACCTGCAGAAAAGTTTCATTGCAGCCCAATAATTCCCCAGTATAGCACACAATGAAAGCAGAAAGTAAAATTCTAAGTACTTCCATATACATATACCCCCGTATACGTACATGTAGCACCAAAACTACTCGAATCATCAATCTCCCACAATTAAGTACCTTTCATATATACATATGTGTAACATGTAAATAATCCAGTAACCAAAACTAGCTCTCCCCTAGACCGCTGGTTGGACGGTCATGCTCTCACAACTCACACTTACCTAAGCGTAGGTGCGATGTTGCATAAAAGTAAACTAGCGACATATATGGCTATTTCATATATGAAGGCTACCTCTAATCTAACACACTGGGTAGCATAGTGTGGGAGAGTTATCACACATACATACCTTGGCCTGGGCGTAGATGCATAAATGAAAAACCCTCAAGTTAGTACTTATATAAGCCACCTAATAATCCTTATATGGGCATAAAGAAATTGACCACTGGCATACTTAGATTTAGAATTTAGTTTTCACAAACCTATATATAGCTATAAGTCGATAAAACTGATTTTATAAAACAAAACCTTTGTTTTAAATACACATATGACAAGTTTAATGTTGAATCTTGCTCCGATACCAGCTGTAACGGAACCGTCCAAATTATAAGAGCACAAGTACAAAAACAATCACCGAAGTGATCAAATTCTCGTACTTGAGCCCATATAACTCCGGTAGTCCAATGAAATCACGAGGGATTTCAAGCCAACCAACATACAAGCCAAGATCGTAGTGATTCAACATAACCAGTCACATGTTACAACCATTTCACAAGTAGATCAATTTACATCGGAGTTCAACATAGTTATTACAACTTAAGTTCAAAAGTAGCGGAAGCAAAGTAATTTGAAACTAACATTATTCTTATTTCAAATACATGCCAGTGCTACGGTCGACTTCCAACAAAAGCATTAGAGATAAGGTAGCTCAGAAGGATCATGCCCATGATCACACTCCGCCACTAAAGCAGGAGCCAACCAACTCTTGCAGTCGCCGTGATACATCACAACCTGCAACAAGTGGGGATAAAACCCTGAGTACGAGAAGGTACTCAGCTAGACTTACCCGTTAGAAACCAGAAATAAGATGACACCAAGGATCATGCAAGGCTGATATAAAGTAGGGCTAGCTTGACAACATTTTGCATAAAAGCTTAATATAGATGATCAATCATTAATGCTTAAGCATCAAGTTAATTATTATTAACCTATCATCTATATTAGAACCTGTACTAGAGCACTCACTTTATTAGGAGCAAACAATATTAACCATAGCAGGTATAAATTGAGGCAACCTTTCCATCGTGATCCAATTAACCATCCGTTCAATTTAATGGAATCTACGTTGCCGCTGCTCAAGTCAAGTGCTCACTAACCGGGAGCGACGGTGATTCGAATCGAATTCCTATCTAGCTGGAGGGGTATTTCTAACACTCACCGCGCAGGCCCCTGCCAGGGTCGCATAAGCCACCTTTTCATATGATTCAGGAATCGCGGGTCCGAATGATGTCGTGACCCCAAGGGCGACACTCTGCCAGGTGATAGGGACTCTAACACCCCCTTGGTCTCACGCCAATGTCCCCAAGCACATCCTTTCTCTCCTCCAAGAAGCAACCTACCATTCGATTCCCGGCCTGAATCACATTACTCGGCTTCGCGGTCAGAACGACTTATCCGGCCAACTAAGTGTTAGACTGCGTTCAACATGACTCAAGGACGTACATCGAATCGGTCCTTAAACGACTCAGACGGGGATAGATTCACACCCAAGACCTCCATGCCTTGTTAAATCACTATCGTCATCCCGCCCGGTCTCATTTCCTTTTATTAACACATGGTTCCATTCCACGATAGCAAATATAGCCAACCGTGCCATATATGAATATCCCTATATCTCGCAGGTGACAGGAAATTACCTGACTTCTACCGCTTAAAGCAGGACTAAGCATCTACTCGATCCTAGTCTATGTAGGATTCAAGGATTCATATATCTGGACAAGGAATGATATAATGCAGCAAGAGTTTCCAACCAACTCTTATCACTTAATGGAACAATACTTATAACATATATAGAATTAATTGCTTTGAAGATAGGAGGCTTATAATGCTCCGGGGCTTGCCTGGGATCCGACTCAAGTTAGAGTATGTCAGATAAAACCTGCTTGGCGAGCATCCTTCAATCTAGCACTCGTCCGATCCTTCTACCTTCGGAATGGTTCCACCAAACACCGTCTTCGGGTTTGGCTCCAAAGCCATTTCCTTCACATGTTTCTGCTAGCGTACCTATATGAGATGCAAGATGCAAGTGCATGAATACATGGAAGTATAATGGACAATGCATCACATACAGTGAACAAGACAAACACCATATTACACTCCACATGCATAGACACTTCATGTTGCTTAAATAAACATCACCCAACCTAATATAAAAGATGACAAGCATATTAGGCATGGCACACAAGGTTTCACAAGATCTCATGTGTGTTAACTTAACTACCCTCAAAGGCATAAGTCACACTTAACAATATACAAGCAAACAACTATAATTGGAATTTATCCATTTCTGGACAAGCAAACAGTAGCTTAGTAAATAAATCATAACTGGAGATCCCTAAATCCAAATGACTTGCAAGAAGACATTATGGAAAGCTTATGAAATTCTCTACATTTCATTTATAATCATCACAGCATGATTCCAAAGTTTAATATGTCGAATTTACACAAACACAGAAACTGGTCTAACAAGACAGAGAGCAAGCAATTCTGTAATCCAACTTTCAACAGCTATAACTCCTAAACCACATGGCCAAATACCACCAAATTTTAACAGCAGCTAGATATATAAATTATCTACAACTTTTGTATAAACAAGTTTCACAACAAAGCACATTATCATGAAGAACGTTGCCAAGTTTCCAGATCTGTCCAGAAACTTCATTTGCAAGAAATAATTATTAACTTATGTTGCAAACATATAATTAGACAAAACCAACTTTACCAACATTTCACACATGACTAATGAACACCAGAAAACATAGTGTGCTTTCCTAAATAAATTCTTTTAATGCATTTTCTTAATTTATTTAGATAATTAGGTGGAATTATAAACACCTACCAAAAATGCTCAATAAATTTTACCAAAATTACAGAGGCCTACACATGCTCCCAAAAGTCTACTATCCAAATTTGAAACCATTTGGACATGTATAACAACCTCTATGAAAAAGACAAATGGCTATAGCAATAAATCATGTGAGAGCAAGTTAAACTTAACACTCAATATTTTCTGTGAACACAAGGCCATATTATGAATCAATATGATAGATAAACATCATACTAAGGTAATGGAACAACATTTTCTATTTTATCATTTATATATTATTTATAAGCTATTTATCAAGGTATAAACAAGTTAAATCAATAACTTGAGAATACAGTAAGCAATGACCATGAAATTTTTACCACAGTATATCCATAGCATGACAAGCCTACCATAAAAATTTCACATCAATTGGAGCAGCACAACTCAAGATATAAAAATAACAAGCAATATAATGTAAATTCCTTATTTATCAAGGTCCAATTAAAACCCTAAGAAAACAGTGAACAAATAGTGTGTTTAATATTTTTCCTAGCAAGTACATGTCATCACAAAATTAACAAAACAAGAATCGCTATTTTTGGAGTTTTAAACTCAAGATAAGGCTCTAGTCAAGTTTATAAGCATTTTGGAGTATTTTTAAAGCTTAAATAAAGACATCAGAAAACTTCTACAAACATCTAACATATTATGACTCCACTGCATAGATCTCTTCACAAGGTTTCCTAGTAGGAGATATGGATTTTAGAAGATTTACAAGAAATCTGTAATTCAAAAACAAAATCACTCAAACCTTACTTAATGCTAGGTGCACCCGGATGTGTACCCCAACTGTGCCTCTCATAACGCTGACATGTGGGACCTGCTGCCCGATTGGGCCCACCTGTCATGCTCACACACAGAGAGACAGAGAGAGGAGAGGCGTCGGTCCTCTTCCTCAAATCGGTCGAGCAGGGGAGACGCCCGGTGGCTCGCGGCTCCGGCGAGAGGGTCGCCGGCGGCGGTGGCCAAGGGCGGCACGAGCACCAGTGGGTCCAGGCGCCTCCGAGGAACCGCTCGGCTCTGCTCGAGGTGACCCAAGGCCGGCTGGCCATGGAAATGGGCGGAACTGGTGACTCGTGCTCCGGCGAAGGCGGACTACGGCGGCGGGAAAGCTCGTCGGCGGTGGTGGTGCAGTAGGAGAGTACCAAGGGGTCTCCGTGCACCTGCTGGTGCCCTTGGCGCGGCCTAGCGTGGCCCGTACTGAGCTGGCCATGGCAACAGCCGACGATGGCCCGAACGACACTGGCGGCAAGGTCCTCCGGTGGACCGCAGCGGCGGGGAAAAGGCGTGGAAGCACTAGGTGGCCCATATGACCTCAATGGCGGCCCTAGCTCAGCCAGTAATGGCTTGTGGTGCACTGGCCATGTACGGCCACGACAATGTCGGCGACGGCGGCATGATGGCGGTGTTGCGGCATGCTGGGTGGCTAGAGAAGGGGCGCATGAGGGGCGGTGAGATGGGGCAGATACGGTGGAGTGGTTGGCTCGGACGAGAAAGGCGCGGAGGAGCTGGTGGGGTGGCGACCATGGAGCTCTACTCGGCCGACAATGGTGGCCATGACCGCTGTGGCGTGCGCGCGCACGAGCAAAGACGGCGAGGCAGAGGGAGGGCAGGTGAGGGCGAGTGGAAGGCTCGGAATGGAGCTTGGCGAGTGCCCTAGTGATCCCCACATCGAGCGAGACATAGGGGCACGCGTCGGCCATGGCGGACGCCCAACTCACACATGAACGCCACGTCCCGGACGCGCGTCGCCTAGTGCGGCATTTAGCCAAACAGGTGGCAGGTGATGAAGTGGTCGACGTGGGACACGTTTTTGGGCTGGTTACAGGCTGTTTCAGGGAATGGGCCAAGAAGCAAAATTGGAGCCCACACGAAGCTCTACAAATTTGATTAAGGAGTCATGGTCATTAGGGTTTTAGATTAGTGGGTAATTAAGCTCTAATTAGGCACTGTCAACAATTTAACTATTACTAGAGTAGGGCTCGGTTTTCTTGGATTTTGAAGGGCCAAACTCAATCAAATTGATTCCAACCTTTTGCATACTCTCCACAAGAGAGTTATATTCAACTTTTATTTTTGGATCAATTCAAGTTGCTCAACAAAATTTGGAGAACGCGACATGTCAATCAAGTTGACTAAACTCGGCCTTAATTCTTTTCTAAGTCTGAAAACAGTTGTAGATTCAAACTTTGGTCCGCAGTTTGACTTATTTCCAAGCTGAATAATGGTATGACCCAAAAACAAAGTTTGTTGTACCCAACTTGTCGGTGTTCGGACCCGAGGGGGTCCTAAACCAATGAGTAAATGCTGCGTGTCTCTTTCCTGGATGGTGATGCAAGGAGAACACATGGGGGTTTATCCTGGTTCGGGCAAAAGAAGGCCCTACGTCCAGCGGAGGGGGAGAAGTTTGTATTTCCTTGCACCAAAGTGCTCGTGTAGGGGTTACAAGCATGCGAGAGAGGGCATCGAGCCCAAGTCTCAAAGAGAGGAAAAAGAGGACAAGGGTGATTGCTTGATATATCGATCTCTATCTTGCATCTTGCCTATTGTCTCTTGTATTTCTTTGTTGTTCGTCCCCCTTGTAGAACCCTGGCCTACCCTTTTATAGGGCGAGAGGAGGCCAAGACGACGGGGAGCCTTGAGGTGATGTTTTGTCGATTCTTGTTGAGCTGACCGTAGCGACGTGCTCTGGGAATGGCCGGCCATCCCTGGACACCATGGCATCGTGGGAGACGAGACGACGAAATGACCCGGAGCGCTGTGCCACACCGTCCTTCCCTTGCCGTTGAACTGCGCCGAGCGTCGAGGTTGGGTCGAGGCCGGGTTGAGACCGGATGGATAAGGCTGAATCCCCGAGATTGCGGAGAATGGGCCTTGTCTTATCCTCCCTCGAGGGTGATCGATGGTAAACAGTGCGCGGTAAGGTGGGTACAGTGATGGTTTTCACCTCCCATCATGGGATGGGCGGTAAAACAGTGAGATCTGACACGGGCATTGTTCCCACGTCGATCCTGGTCGCAGCCATGCCGGTAGGTGGTAGTAGGTAACCGCATTAAATGCTATGGCTTTTGTCCTGGGGTAGATAAAGAGAAGGAGTCGAGGCGCTCGATCCGGGCTCACGTGAGTCGGAGTTTTTTCCAGTGGGCGGACGAGCCTCGCGCGGGTCGGAGCGCCGTCGAGGTACCTTGCTGTACGGGATGGGACGCGGTCGAGGCGCCCCGTCGAGCGGGCCTCGTACGAGGCGGACTGGATACGCGGTCGAGGCGGACTGCCTTTTATTGCGGTTTCAGTTGTTTTAGTTTTTTATTAGCGATGGATGTGGGTACCCCCATACTGTTGGTACTGACACAACTCAACCTACAACTTTTATTAGAGGACCTTGAACTGGTTTAGCATGGTTAGGGAGATAAAGGTTACCAAACATGTCAACTTATTGCTGCCAACTCTAGGACTTAGAATATTTTCTAAGTGTTGGAAACAGTCCAAATTCTGACTTGTGAGCCCTTTTTGAGCACTCTCCACACATTTTCATGACTTGACTCTTAAACAAAGTTTGTTCCTTATAAAATTCTCTACAACTTTGTAAAAGGGTGCACAATCATGCAAAGCTTCTAGGTCACATTTTTGAAACGGTCAAACAAAAGTATTCTAGGGTCCATACATGGTCAACCATCACTTAGAAGCACAATTAGGCAAAATGATCAACATGAACATTATTCCATTAAGTGTCCTAAGTGTAGTTAAGGTGTTGTAGAGGCCAACATACCCACCATGCATAGGTTGCACAAAAGTGTAGGCCTCACATGCATTGAAACATAGAAGTCACTATAATTGTAGAGCTTGTTTCAAGGCCATGTTACAAGTGTTTCCTGTGTTTGCTTCAAGGTACATGCTACACATGCTTCCCTAGGTTGTTCCACATGTTGAATTTGTATGTTGCATAAACACTAGTTCCCATGGGATGTAAGGCAGGTGTTAGTGATAATCCAAACAAGCATATAACTTATCATTTCATGTGACTTTTTGATTCCGAACTTCATGAAACTTTTCCAGGGATCAATATAGATAGGTACTAAGGTGAGACACATGAAGATATTGCCATAACACCACCCAAGCTTATATCTTGTAAATGTCCTATATGCAAAACAAAGGAGTAACATCCAAGTTTAGATTAGGCTTATCTCCGTAGGTTGACCTTTACATTGTCATCTCCACTTAATCTATCATGTTTGAGATCAAACCCACTACTCAATGAGTGACAAACACCTGGGGTGTTACAGTTGACACCACACTATTCACCAAGAAGTTTAATGGAGAGATCTTCATTTGTCAAGTCTATGTTGATGAGATTATCTTTGGGTCAACAAATGAAGATTATTGCAAAGAATTTGGTGAATTGATGTCAAAAGAGTTTGAGATGTCAATGATTGGTGAGCTAACATTCTTCCTTGGTTTTCAAGTCAAGCAAATGAGAGAAGGGATTTTTATCTCTCAAGAAAAGTATACCAAGGATCTTCTCAAAAGATTCAAGATGGAAGAATACAAGCCAATCAAGACCCCAATGCCAACTAATGGACATCTCGACCTAGATAAGGGAGGTAAACCAATTGATCAAACTCTTTACTATTCTATGATTGGTAGCTTGTTGTACCTTACCGCATCTAGGCCCGATATCATGTTTAGTGTGTGCATGTGTGCTCGCTTTCAAGCGTGCCCAAAAGAACCCCACCTAAGTGCCATAAAAAGAATCTTAAGATATCTTAAGTACACCCCAAGCATAGGCCTTTGGTACCTCAAAGGAGCTAGATTCCAACTAGTTGTCTATTCTGATTTGGATTATGCCGGTTGCAAAATTGATAGAAAAAGCACATCCGAAGGATGCCATTTGCTTGGGAGGTCCTTAGTATCTTGGTCTTCTATGAAGCAAAATAGTGTGGCTTTGTCCACCGCCGAGGCGGAATACATTGCCGCGGGGGCTTGTTGTGCACAAATCTTATACATGAAACAAACCCTCCTAGACCATGGAGTTGTTCTTGAAAAGGTGCCGCTTTTATGTGACAATGAAAGTGCCATTAAAATTGCTAATAATCTGGCACAACACTCTCGCACCAAGCACATTGATATCCGCCACCACTTTCTAAGAGATCATGTTTCTAAAAATGATATATCACTAGAAGGTGTAAGAAGTGAAAATTAATTAGCGGATATCTTCACTAAACCCTTAGATGAGGCTACTTTTTGTAGGTTGAGAAGTGAACTAAATGTGCTTGATTCTAGTAACTTTAAAAAAATGAGCTTGTGTTGTCCCTTGCATTGCATTGTTTTTTATGTCTTGTTTTTTTCCCGTAATGCATCTAGAACTTGTCTAACATGGTTATGATAACCCTCCTTTGGAGGAATGAAGAAGCCTAACCGTGGATCGAACTTGACAAGCAACCTAGCCTTCCTTTCTTGTTTTGCATTGCATATGCATGGTTGTTGCTTTGTCGTTTCTTTTCGGTTTAGCCTTGAGTAACCTCTGTGTTCGTCCATGAATAGAGAGAGCATTTGAAGCTCCCAAGGGTTGATACACTCTATTGTATGGCCATACGTTGCTCCTCGGGTGTTTATTGAATATTTTCTTAAAAAATAATACTAGCCTAAGGCAAAATATTTTGAAAATTTTGAGGGTTTGAGTGAGGTCACTCATATCAGGTTCTAATTGGTGTTTATTTGAGTCTCTTTGAATTGGAACTTGATTGGGAGAAGTCGCGTCGAAAATCAGTTTGAAAAAGGGCGTTTTACAGCGATCGGACGCTGGACCGGACGCTGCATCGGACGCGGTTCTGCTTCACCACCGCATCCGGTCCCAGCGTCCACCAGCGCGTCCGGTCCCGGCCACCACTACCGCGTCCGGTCATCCGTTTTAGTTTTCCGGGCAAAATATGACCGGACTCTGTCAGCTGTCCGATCGTGCATAATCAGACGCGTCCGATCATTCCAGGAGCTTACTGGACTGTGACCGGACGCTGCCTCCACCGTGTCCGGTCATGCGACCACCGCGTCCGGTCATCGCGTAAAAAGCGGATCTCACCCTTTTTAACCGTACGTTCGGATCTCGTGATTCCTCATCTTCCATCTCAATCCGCCGCCCGTACTCGCCATGTTCCCAAGCACCGCCGTGTCGCCGAGCCGCTGCGCCTCGCCGTGCCCACGACCGTGCCTTCCTTGCCGCGCCCGCGCCTTCCTCGCCCGCACCCACGCCGTGCCGCCGCCGTCAAGCCATCCAGCGCGCCACCACCGTCAAGCCATCCACCGCCAGCAGCAGCGCGCCACCACCGTCAAGCCATCCTGCGCGCCATTGCCATTGAGCCGACCCTAACCCTAGCCACTCGAGAACCCGCCGCCGTTTCTCTGAACGCAACCCTAACCCTAGCCACCCGAACCCGTTCGTCGAGGTGTTTTTCGTGAAGTTTTCAACTCCACGAACCTCTCCGTCTCCGCAAGGGTTTCGATCATCGTTTCTGGGCTAGCGTGTCGAGATCGTCTTCCATTCCTCGGATCTTCACTCTTTCAAGGTAGCTATCGCGGACCATTCATATCTTACCTTATATGCTTGCTTGCATTAGGATCTTAGTCATCTATTAGATAATATATGTTGCTTATAGTAGATCCATCTATTCTATCATTTCAGTTTGTCCTGTCGGTGCTGTGTGTGTCAGGTGATCAGTTGTGAATCCGAAGCCAAGCCTACGGATACGGATTGAGGCCAAGCCTCACGAGTGTCAGTTCATCATATGTTACTTTCTAGCGTTTCTCAGTACAACAGTTTATCAGTATGGTTCGCTGTAAGAACGCTGGTGGTGCACCTAGTGACGGGGATGAGAGTCCTCCTAGGAGGACAGAGGTAGCTCGCGGCAAGCGAGTGAAGATTGCTGCCAAGAAGAGAAAGAGAACACTTATAGAGGCAGAGGTGGCTCAGGCAGTTATAGGTGCAGTAGAGGCAGCAGAGAGAGGTGGCAGGAGTAGTGGTATACGTATTGGCGAGAGTCGCTTTCACCTTGAAGGTCGACAGCTCGGTACAGAGGCCACAGAGGAGATAGTGGATGCACCTGCAGAGCAGCCTATAGAGGATCCAGAGGAGACTAAGGAGCAGACAGTACACTCTCCACAGCGTCGTCGCTTAGGATATACGCGAGCTTAGGTGACTCCCAGGCCAGAGGGTCAGCGTCGTGGAGGTCATCCACCTCCTAGGGCTCGAGGTCACCCCCCAGTTGAGCACTTTGACCTCAGGGGAGCTACAGCTAGACAGGTCTAGGCCCTCAGGTTCGTTGAGGTCACTCGGTGGTTCCCACCTCAGCGGGATCCCCAGGCTTCAGAGGGTTTCTACACTCCTCTGCACGAGGACTTCTATAGAGCCTATGTCGACAGCGGGATTGCTTTCAGACCTTAGAGAGTCTATCGACTGGAGGCTTTAGTTGAGGTAGTTGGTGAGCAGCTTCGTCTGCATTTATCCTTTCTACCTGGATTATCAGATCTTCTTGGACGGACTGGCGCATACTATGGGACCTGGGTCAGAGAGTTTTACTCCTCACTTTGGATTGACCCAGCACATCAGTTTATACACTTTGCATTCAGAGGCTGTGACCGCAGACTCTACAGCACCAGGGTACGGGAGATTCTCAGACTCCCTGCTTCGGAGACAAAGATACATCAGCTGTGTTTTGGACAGACTGCACCTCCGAGACACCCTCACGGCGGGACAGTGCCCCCTACAGATATGATCCAACCCTATTTCCGTGAGCCTTTTGGTGAGGGGTCTCGACGTACACCTGCCAGCCTGACACCCATAGCCAGAGTCCTTGATGCTATTGTGAGGTGGACACTACTTCTGAGGCTTGGATACAGAGAGGGATTGACTCGCATGCAACTATGGGTAGTACATCACCACATCTCACAGACACCGTTCGACCTTTGGGATCTGATGCTATGTGAGATGGAGGACACCTTGGCAGAGGGATTCAAGGGTCACAGGCAGCTTCCGTATGCTCATTGGATATGCTTCATCATCAGATCTGCCTGTGAGCTGCCTGTAGAGATTAGAGCAGAGATTTCTGATACCACTACAACCTTTCCAGAGTATGATATCCGACAGTTGTGGGCATCAGTTACCAGAGAGCAGGCACCTAGCCTAGGACAGCGTTAGAGGCCAGAGGTACCGGAGACAGCTGCTGAGCAGGACGAGACCGTTGAGGGTCTTGCTGAGGTAGAGCTAGCAGATCTAGATGCTCCGCTAGCTGATCCAACCGAGGATGTTGCTACTGATAGCACAGATGAGGATTATCAGCCCATCCCCCGGTACCGCTCTCCTCGGCCTCACGATCATGAGGCTGGTGGTTCAGGCTCAGCCTCCCACTCAGACCCAGCCATGGTGGCTATTCTTGAGAGGCTAACCTAGGCCTAGGAGAGACAGAAGGTTCAGATGCAGAGACAGGCTCAGGACACAGCTGCCGCGTTCGCTCAGATTCAGGCTCGTCAGGACGAGCTTCAGATGCAGCAGCTAGAGTTCTAGAGATAGCAGTTTGAGATGCAGAGGCAGCAGGCAGCCACTCAGCAGCAGTATCTAGAGCTCCTGCATCACCTTTTCACTGTTGGGGTACCTCCACCACCGTCTGTCCTGACTCCAACACTACAGTCCAGTGGACCACAGAGTTAGGGCCAGTACACCTCCTCCTAGTAGCAGGTGCCTCAGATGTTTCAGTCCTCGAGCTACACTCCTATCCAGACAGGGTTCACTCCACCAGCTCAGCTTAGATCTCACCTTCTTTCAGGCACTCCCTTCACTGACTTGAGTGCCACCTACAGTGAGCTGACTGGACAGCCGTCACCCTTGTACATCACTGTTGTGACTACCTCAGAGATGTCAGCTTCAGAGACTGCTGCACTTCTAGTGACAGGGGCCACCACTACAGAGACTCTGCCATCTTCAGTTGCATCGACAGATCCTCCTACCCTTGGTGTCTTTCAGGCTCAGGCGACAGTGACTGCTCCTATAGTTGCTACTACACCTTCAGTTGCTGCACCTGCTCTACAGACCCAGACTGCTTCACTGCCACGTCTATCCACAGAGGGTCAGTCTGATAGTTCAGAGTCTAAGGAGGACACTTTGTAGTTTGTGATCACTCCACGCTCCTCGTCACCCGACACGACAGCTTCAGTTCTCCCGTCAGATCCTTAGTTTTTTCTTTTTGGCGTTTGATGCCAAAGGGGGAGAGAGCATAGATTCAGGGGGAGTGGGGGAGTGTTGATAGAGGGTTTTCGTTCTTCCATGTGTGCTACTTTCATGCATCATGTTTATTTTTCTCGCCCTGCATTGTGTGACTTTGAGTTTGTGAGACTATGTCTTAATTATTATGTCACTTAACGGTGTTTAGCTCATAAGGTTGTGCTTCTATGCCTTACTTCGATTCCATATGAGCTATGTTTTTTTGTGTACTAACTCTTCATGTTTTATCTTATAAGTACACTCAGTTGGCTTGGAACACATAAGCGATTACTAATCCCTTGTGCTTACAGCTTTATGCTTATGTGAACCAAGCATGATCAAAAACCTCAACTTATATCTTCTGAATCTAAGTGTTGTCATCAATCACCAAAAAGGGGGAGATTGAAAGCATCTAGGCCCCGGTGTTGGTTTCGGCAATTGATGACAACGCATTATTACCATGACTAACGTGTGTTTTGCAGAAACGTTGGTAAGTTAGGTCATGGAGTTGATAACTGCTTTGGGCACTATGGTATTCATGTCCCTTGATGGAAATCGTTTCGGTTTTCAAAGGATCAACGACAAGATTAAGGACAGTTAGTTCTGGATGTCAAGGTGTTGAGTTACATCTGAAATAGTCATTAGAATCTTTGTTTCTTCCTTTGACCGTACTATAAAGGGGGGCATGAGCGAGTAGCTTGACCTAGGTGAGTCTTTTGTTTAGGTATGGTGCACACTTGTCAAACTTAGCACTAGGTAGCTCTAGAATAGCTCAAAGTTTAGTTGGAAGCAACTTGGTTCAAGTTACGTCGCGTTTAGAAGTCGTTTGAGCAGTTTACCCTTGACCGGACGTGGTCCTGGTCATGACCGGACGTGTCCGGTCAGTACTAACAAGTCACTGCGTAGTTAACTGATCGACCGGATGCGGTCCTTGAGAGGATCGGACACGGTGGTCAGTCTAACACATGTTTCAAAGGGTAAATGCATAATCGGACGCGACTGTGAAATGACTGGACGCGTCCGGTCACGTTCCAGTAAGGTCCCAAGCTGACCTAACGTGTCCGATCATCTATGATCGGACGCGGTCAAGCATCAAGTCAAAGTTCAGTTAGGTTCTTATATGATCGGACGCATCCGGTCATCCCTGACCGGCACGTCCGGTCATCTCTGACCGGCGTGTCCGGTCACTCAGCGCTGACTTTTGGTTTTAGACCATTACACTTGACCGGCGCGTCCGGTCACATCGACCAGCGCGTCCGATCAGTGCGAGTTTTGCTGATTCGGCAGGTAACAGTTGGATTTATCTGAGGGGTGTATAAATGCATCCCCTCCACCTCTTTTAGAGGTCTCTTGCTCATTTGTTCAACTGAGAAACATCTTTGGAGTGCAAGGGAGTGCAAGAGCCCTAGTGAGGATAGTGATTTGAGAATCAAAGTTTGAGATTCCTCTCTAGTGACAAGAGTGTAGCAAGTGTGCATCCATCTTCTCATTAGGCTTGTTGTGGTCAAGTGAGAGTTCTAGCTTGTTACTCTTAATGATCGCCATCACCTAGATGGTTTGGTGGTGATTGGGAGTTTGGTGATCATCCGACGAGCTTGTGGGTGACCCAACTCATGTTGTGAGCGGTTTTGGGTGATTCGCCACGGCGGAGTGTCAAAGAATCAACCCGTAGAGAGCACTTGATCCTTGCGCGGATCAAGGGGGAGCTACACCCTTGCGTGGGTGCTCCAACGAGGACTAGTGGGGAGTGACGACTCTCTGATACCTCGGCAAAACATCGCCGTGTTCCTAACCCTTACTTTCAAGCATTTACTTCCGTGCATTACCTTTATTGCTTGTTTACTTTCCTAGAATTGCCATGCTAGTCTAGGATTGGAACTTAGGGTGCAAAACTTTTACCGGTAGAATCACAAGGAACACTAGTAGGCACTAGGGGTGAAGTTTGGCTTGTAGGATTTAATTCTTGCAATTAATTTTTAGAAAATCCCAATTCACCCCCCCTCTTGGGCATCTTGATCCTTTCAAAACCCAAACTTTCTTATCGTTTTATCAAACTTCAAGTACCACTGTCTTAAAGCTTGTTTTAACCCATAAATGGATTTCTTTAGGCGGCATCCCATTTGTTTTTTTTTCCTTCTATGGCAAAACCCTTTGGTTGTGCCATGTAAACGTTTCCTCCAGATCCCCATTGAGAAATGTCATCTTCACGTCCATCTAATGTAACTCTAAATCATATTGTGCTACCAGTGCCATTATGATTCTAAAGGAATCTTTATATGAGACTGGAGAAAAGGTCTCATTGTAATCAATCCCTTCTCTTTGCGTGAAACCTTTTGCCACAAGTTGCATTTTAAATCTTTCTATATTCCCTTGGGAGTCATATTTTATTTTGTAGACCCATTTACAACCTACTGTTTTGGCTCCTTTAGGAATTACTTCCAAGTCTCAAACTTTATTAGCACTCATTGATTTCATTTCATCTTCCATAGCTACTAACCACTTCGATGAGTGGGTGCTTCTCATGACTTCTTCATGTGAGGTAGGATCATCCTCCATATGAAACTCTTCCGTATCATAAACTTCATAATCATCGGGAATAGTTGATCTTCTTGCTCTTTGTGACCTCGGGGCCTCCATATTTGGAACATCTTCAACTTGAGGCTGTTGTTGCTTCCCCTCATGTGTGGCAACCGGTTCTATGGGATCCTGAAGGACAGGTTCCTCATCATCATTCATTTTGCCACGGGTGGAATAACAACAGGTGCTGGCACCACTGTGTCTTGCATTATCGGTGCAACAATAGCAGGTAGTTCGAAAATTGGTTCCTGAATCATCGGATTGGGCACATATACCCGCTTCTCCTCAAGATCAATTTCTCGAGCTACCATGCTCCCCCTCATCATCTCATCCTCTAAGAAGACTGTGTGTCTTGTCTCTACAAACTTTATATGTCTGTCTGGACAGTAGAAACGAAAATCTTTTGACTTTTTAGGGTAACCAATAAAATGACAGCTTACTATTTTGGGATCTAGCTTCCCAATATTTTGGTTAAATACTTTAGCCTCAGCAGGGCTCCCCCACACACGCAAGTGGTTTAGTGAGGGTGATCTTCCTGTCCACAACTCATATGGTGTTTTGGCTACCGACTTACTTGGTACTCTATTGAGAATGTGAATGGCGGTTTTTAACGCCTCCATCCACAAACTCAACGTTAAGGTTGAGTAACTTATCATACTGCGCACCATGTCCATCAGGGTACGGTTACGCCTTTCAGCTACTCCATTTTGCTGGGGTTCGCCCGGCGTGGAATACTGGGCTATTATACCATTCTCCTGTAAGAACCTTACAAAAGGTACAGACACTTGGACATATGGGGTATATCGACCGTAGTACTCCTCTTCACGATCAGATCGAACTATCTTAATCTTTAAATTGTGCTGATTTTTAACTTCAGCCTTAAATATCTTAAATTTATCCAATATCTTAAATTTATCCAACGCTTCTGTTCTTTCTTTAATTGGATAAATGTAGCCAAACCAGGAGTAATCGTCTGTGAATGTTATGAATGAGTCATAACCATCCACACTTTTTACAGGAAATTGACCACAAATGTCTGTGTGAATTATCTCTAAAATTCCTGTGCTTCGTTTGACATCTTTCTTAATTTTTTTACATACTTTACTTTAATACATTCTATGAATTGTTCTAAATCTGAGAACTCTAATGGAGGAAGAATTTCATTCGTAACTAGTCTTTCTATTCCCCCCTCGAAATATGGCCTAAACGACAGTGCCATAATTTCGATGACGCATCATGAGTTCTCTTTCGCTTTCTGTTTACATTTTTAGACGAGGATACATTTTCATTCACATCACGTACGAAGTTCACATTTTTACGAAGTGATAACAAGTAAAGCTCGCTTTGCAGGAATGCAAGACTAATACATGCATTATTAAACATTATCTTACATTTGTCATTTCCAAAATGGCAATCATAACCATCATTGTCCAAACACGAAACAGAAATCAAGTTTCTCTGTAAAGTAGGAACGTAAAGAACATATCTAAGTAGAAGCACAAAGCCATCAGCAAGTTCTAATGAAAGGTCACCAACGGCTTCAACATCTGCTTGGACTCCTTTTGCGACTTTAATGCATCTTTCTCTTCTTTGCATAGTTCTCGTCGAACGAAATCCCTGTAAAGAATTAGCAACATGAATAGTTGCTCCTGAGTCAATCCACCAAGTAGATTTTGAATATCGTACATATAGGGATTCATTTACGAATGTAATAATGTTCTCACCTTTCTTTGCCATGATCATCTTTAAGTAATCGGGACAATCTTTCTTGTAATGCCCCGTCTTTTTACAGTGAAGACACTGGTCTTTGTCCACTGTGAACTTCTTCTGCTGAGACTGATTTTGCATGGGAGCCTTTCCCTGAGCCTTTGAGGAGTTAGAATTAAAGTTTTTTTTCTTGTTATCTTTCAAATAGTTGATGGAGCCACCATTTGAAACTTTTATTCTGTCCTCCTCCTGAGCACACATAGCCATGAGCTTCTCTAAATTCCATTTCTCTGGCTGCATGTTGAAATTGACAACAAAGGTGTCATATTCCTTTGACAAAGAAGCAAAAACCAGATGAATAAAGAACTCTTCCTTGAGAGCCAGATCCATTGGTTTCAGCATAGATGCATGATTATTCATTCTTAACATGTGCTCTCTTATGCCACTACCTGTATATTTCTCTCTAATCAGCTGCTTTATCAGCTGGGTGACATAAGTCTTTGAAGAGCCAGTGAACTGACTCTTTATTCACTCAAGACATTTTGCGACTGTGTCACAGTATGGAATTGAGCCCACCAATGCAGGCTCAATTGTGTTCTTTATCACAGCTAAACATTTCCTGTTGGCTGTGACCCACTTTGTCTTTTCAAGGTCATAAGACATCTTTACGAGACCAAAGTCCCGCTCTCTAGTTTGCCATGCAGCATCAGTCTCATCAGCCTCCCTCACCGGTGCCTTAGGCTCAGTGGGGCATGGTGCGGTGACTACCCAGTCCACCTAACCCAAAATGAAGGCCAGATCAAGCTTTCTCCTCCATTCAATGTAGTTATCTCCTTTAAGGGTAGGGATATCTTTGATACAACCCCTCAAGGAGTATCCACCTGAAAACACAATCCATGTAAAGTGAGAACATAATAACAACAATTATATGTCTTAGTTCCAACGTTGGTCAAAATAAAAACATACAACTGTTCTTTACAATAATTCTACATCACCGTTGGGCAGAAATAGAATTAATGCAAGAAAATTCATAATTAACATCATAAAATTGCCATTAATCAACGTTGATCAGAATAATAACAATATTATAATGAACTGTAAATTTATCCATTTTTCAAAATTAAATTATCCCGTTAGTTCGAATTTAATGATGAAATAACAACTTTAAATACGCAGCAGAAACTTTAATAAATAGTCATTATCTACCTTTCAGAAGTATTTTTCTATCTCTTCTACCTCTAAAAAATTTATCTCGTTGGTTCAAAATTTTATAGAGGCTGGAACTTCAAAACTTTACAAAATTTGCCATAAATCACTTCTGAAAAAGGGGATTACAAAAATCGTAAACAACTCTGTTCATAATGGGCCTGAAGGCAAACCATTCGGCCCCGTCGATAAAACGGCCTGTGGCCTCTGTTTGCCGGCATGCGCGTGTGCTAGAAGACAGCCTACCACAGCCCAGCTAACGCCGTTCCTTCCTCCTTTTTTTCTTGTCGGTCTTTGCTCTTGGCACGATACAGCCCAAGTCGGCACCGCGCCTGCCATGGCCCAGCTACGCGCACCAGCTCTCGCCGCGCCCAGGCCGCAACCTGGGCCTGGGCCGGCAATCCTCCTGCCCACCTGGGCCAAATTTGGCCCGGTCAATCTTGTCCGTCGATCTTGATCGGACGGCTGTGCGCGCTGATTGGGGCATCAAAAACCGCCTCTGTCGGCCTGTCCCCAAACCATGGTTGTCATTCGCTCTTCTTCCTCTCCCCATTCTCTCTCAGCCGCACGACGCTGCATAGTCAAGAAGGAACGAGCGGTGGCCATCTTCCCACCAGAGAAGAAGAACACGGCACCGGCGCCGAGCCCCTCGCCGGCACGCGCGCTCGCCCTTGGCAGAGCATGTTGCCGTCGAGGGCTTTGGACCGGTGCCTCGATCGAGCCATGCCTCTGTCCATGCACCAGCGAGCCGGTGCCACGGTGTCCATTCCCGCGCGGTGGTGGGATATGTTCCGCACGACGGCGGTGGTGCTGGTGGGAAGGTAACCTAGGTAGGTCCCCGTCCCTCCGTCCTGTTAGGGTTAGGGTTTCAATCCGAAGTAGGATTCGAATACCCTCATCTTTACCCTTTTTATGTATGATCTGTGGGCTTTCTTTAGGGTTAGGGTTTGACTGTTTCATCCTTGATCCGATTCCAAACCGAATCCTCTTCTCATTTTCTACCCGGATCTAGATCTACTCACAACCGTGGCTCTGGTACCATTGTTAGATTATAGGATCACAATGAGTAGATCAGAGGTACACTTTCACATTGATAACATGTTCTAGTACACAACTAGACAGAAGGAGAAAGGGAGAGGGAAAAGTGCAGACCGGTGGGGCGTGGAGGAAGAGGAGCCGGAGGCGGCCATGTCGTTCGTCGGCGTGGTCGTCGGTTTCGGAGAAGAGGGCAGTGCAGTGGCGACCGGCGGTGAAGACCGTGGTGGCGCAGTGCAGTGGCGGCGGTACTTCCCGTCGCTGGCTGCGCCCCTCTCGGTGTGATCGGGAGTTAGGGTTTTCGGTGGGGATTGCAGCTCATAGTGAACCTCGTACGGAGAGCCGCTGGCCCCCACCTCTATTTATTGCGCAGTGCGACGGGGGCCTACTAGTCATAGATGGGTTGGGCGCCCCCGATCAGGGCGCGAGGTCAAGGCCCAAGCAACCGTTGGGCCACTGTGGTTGGGAGATCAATCCAACAACTCCCTCCATTTCAAATTATATGGCCCAGTTTGGAACACGGGAATTTTTTCTTGTTCCTGCGTTTTCATGTGAAAATGAACTGATTTCCGTGAAATTTCTGCGTAATTTCTTGTGAAATTCCTACGTTCCACATAGAACGTTTTGATTTTTAAAATTCATTATTTTTGCTATGTATCTAGACATAGACATAGTGTATATTTAAGTGCATAGCAAAATCTATGCATTTAGAAAAGCTAAAACGTATTATAATTTGGAATGGAGGGAGTCACTGGACCTTTAAGCACCTCACCACTGAGCTCCAACGCCTCAATATGAATATCCGACACATGACTGACAAGATTGACAGATTCTCCAATGTTACACTCTAGCTAGGCCTTGTTTAGTTTTCTAAATTCATCTCCAAATTTTACTATGTAAAAAGAAGATTTCCCATCACATTAAAATACCGGCACATATATGGAGTACTAAATGTAGATAAAATAAAAAACTAATTGCACAGTTTGGTTGTACTTTGTGAGACGAACGTTTTGAGCCTAATTAATCAATGTTTGGACAATTATTACCCAATAAAAATAAAATTACTACAGTGCTGCACAGTAATTCGAGGAGACCCAAATCGGGCATCTAAACACGGCCTAGAACAGGCCACAGAATGACTCACTTGTCATCAGACATCAGGTGTTAGTTTCTCTTGTAGAAACCTTCGACATTTTCTCAGTGTCCTGTTTTGATGGCACTGCAATCTGTACCATGGGATCTGATGGATCTCCTCCATGTATTGTGTTCGTAAGTTCAAGTTCCATCTCCATGGCACAAGCAAGCAAACACTGGAACACAAAGCTAGAAATGCAAGGCCACGGCCCACAAGCACCTCTCACGGCTGTAGTCTACGTTGGAACTTGGAAGATGGCAAGATGCAGTGATTTCTTTTCTTTCAGATATTACACGTGATGTAAATTGTGATATCAATCAAAGGAGGAGCGTTGCAAACTTTGCCGCCTCCTCCCATCATTTCGCGATCGAATCGATTTCGAACGGCTTTGGTGCAAAGTGGCAAATTAGTCTGTTCCCATTGCAGCCATGAATGTAAACCCGGTTTCAAGGGCCCATTGCGAAGAACACGGGCTGTTCGATGAGCCCATCAGCGTATTGCTATTGCCAAATTATTTGTCACGAGGACCTCACATGGGCACATGGCAGCAGTCCATGCACACAGTTCGTTTTTTTTTCAGCTTTCGCCTTCCAAATTTGACACGCTTAGGAATTGAACAAAGTCCCAGGACTGTGCCTGCCCTTGCCCAGTTGCTCTTGCCTTCCAAATTAGACTATGCTTTTCAGAAAGCGTGTGCTAGCGCCCAGGACGTCCGGACACTGGCGCCCATCTGGACATCCGCAGCTCGACCCCGTCCGCCTTCGCCCTAACCCTATCTGCCTTCGCCTCGCCTCACGAGCGCACTTCGCCCCCGTTTCTATGCCCGCCGGTTGCCCCTAACCCCCTCCTCTCTGGCTCTCCGCGCGGGCAGCACTCAGGAGCCGAAATGACCAGCTGATGACGAGCACCCCGACCACAGCACCACCGTCCGTCGACCCCCAGTGCCTCTGTTCGCCGCCCTCCTGTCGCACCACGCACCCAGTCGGCTCGCTCCCGGTCAAACAATATACAACACTTGCAACATGAAAATTTTTTGAATGCAACATATGTCAAAAAATAGATGAAAAATTTAGAACATACACTTGCAACGTGAAACACATGAAACATCCAAATTGCAACTTACAACATGAAACCACTTGCTGCAACATAAGGCTAAAAACAGCTGGAACATTTGGAACATACTGTTGCAACATATGTGTGAAACATATGCAACATCCAGATAAAAAAACGATTACAACATATGTCTGAAAACAGATGAAACATTTTGAACAAACGCTTGCAATATGCCTCTGGAATATTTGCAACATAAGCAACATGTGCAACATCTGTCAATCTACTTTTGCAACATCAAGATGAAACAATGCAATATATATCTGAAACGTCTGAAACACTTGAAACATACATATGCAACGTAGGGGAAGGGAAGCCGGAGCGGGTCGATTCTGGTCGTCGGATTTGGAGCTGGCGGCGAGCCGCGGCGCGTGAGCACCACTAGCACCGGCCGCACTCGTGGGTGCCCTTGCCTCGGCCGAGGAAGAGCTAAGGCACCACGACACATGTGTCCTAGCGGCCCTAGACCATGACGGCGTCAGCGGCATGTATGACAGCGATGGGGGACGGACGAACGGCGAGGGAACGAGCAACGCAGGTGACTGGGATGGGCATGCGCAGCCGTCGATAGGGCGCGGGGCGGTAGGGGAAGAACACGGCGCAGCATCCAACGAGCACGCAGTGAGGGAAGGGGGCGGTGTGGCAAGACGGAGTAGGCATGAGTGGATGCTCGTCGGGCGGACGAGTGGATGTGCGTCGAGCGGATATATTTGTTTTCTGAGAGAAAGCAGATGAGTGTATAAGGATGTGGCGGATATATTTGTTTTCTGAGAGAAAGCAGATGAGTGTACAAGGATGAGCCACATCCGGACGTGTCGGACGCCGTGGCCGTGGCCCAGCATTATCGTTTCAGAAATTGATAAAGCATTTGAAGCCTTGTAAGCTGATTTTGCAGGTCGCAATGCCAGCCCGCCTTAAAGTTGATCCGTTGAGGGAAACAAATTTTTCGAAACTTTCATAAAAAAAAAACCTTCAAAACTGTATCGCTATTGTAATCTTTCCTCATAGCCCAAAATTCAGGATGTAGACATGATGATTTCTTAAACCAAACATCCCTAACTGATCATCGTAGATGTTAGCATTTCAATAAGTTTATTAAGCACATCGCGCACCAGTCGCCTCCTTCAGGCCCAATGGTAGGCACCCACACCATCACCCAGTGTCGAAACCCTCCACACCCAAACGATGAGGCATATTTGCAGCACCTGTGTGCTCTTGTTTTGAAAATGTACTTCCTCTGTTCCAAATTATAAGTCTAGATATAGTGTATATCTAAATATATAGCAAAAGATATGTATATAGAAAACCAAAATGTCTTATGATTTGAAATAGAGTATTAAATGTGCGTCAAGTTTCAACCGGAGCAAAGAGTGTTTCAAATCCAAAATCTAAATAGCCATCTAACGGCCTTTTTCCCAGATCAACTTATCGAGCCACCTCAAATTGAGGGCAAGCTTCCAAAGCACAGTAACGGTAAGCATCAAACTGTGGCCCCATAGTGTTAACTTACATGATACGCCAAGAGAGGGTCCATGGACCGAAGCTTACACTAGTAGTTACTGGGTTCGTCATAGTGGGCCCAGTACCCCAGCACTCTATCAAGGTCTAACCCATCCCTAAACATGCATCACCTTCTAACTGGATACAGAAAATCAGACTTCCGTAGCAGCTCGTCGGTGAAATGGGTCCAAGTAGTGCAAAAGTAATTGGATATAGTGCCCTACTAGACGGCAAGCCATCACCTCAGCTCCTGCCATAGAGCAGGCTAGCAGCTCGACAAAGGTGGAAAGGCAAAAGGTCCAGCTAATTATAGTTAACTACATAAGTTGGTAACCGATGTATCAGATGTCACCACGCTCAGACACGGCGCCACCTGCAATGTAGTGTAACCAGTGATTTTTATGAAAACAAGAAAAGAAAACTGGAATGAAGGATGATGGATATTGTGTACTTGCAAGTGTGATACCGATGTTCGCCTGGCGATCCGCCTCAGCATTCCACTCCTTCATTCAGAAGTAGGAGCAGGATAAAATCAGCAGAGCACTTAGCAGAACAATAGAAACTAATGCTTCTTTTTTTATTATTTTCTTTCAATCTGATTAAAGCAACCATTGCTGTGGTAGCTTGCTCAACTAAAGCATATACAAGTGGTCAGTACATGCAAATAACATCAACTGTGGTGCGACGAATATCTGATTTGACCAATATCTATGATGCAAAACCAATGAGTGTGCAAGCTTACATAAAACTATAAATGTACTGCATACCCGTCGAACATGGATGATCTCAAAGGAATGAAAGTTTTCTTTTAGCCTTCTCGCTTCTTTGCACAGCTCGATCATGTTTGGCTGCTTCACTTGCCAGACACCATTCACCTATTTAGGGTAGAGAAGGCTGTAAGAAGCAGCAACAACAACATTTTCTTGATACCATAATTCTCTGGTCCAATATTTCATTTGGAGAGAAACATTATCGATTGCACAATGAATGTAGTTCTCAAGAAAAGGCATAAATGATTCGACAGTCTAAGTCGAGAGTACTTGTGCACATGTTCCAAACTTTCAGAATATAAAATTGCACAGAGAACAATGCTAAGACAACACTGACAACGTTATTTAGCTTTGCCCAGTTACTGTATTTCTGTAGAGTGAAACAAGAGGAACACTATTTTTATTTTAAGTAGAATAGTATGTAAAGAAAAAAAACACATCTGTACAGGTTGCTCTTCTGCTATTTTTTCCAAATTGTCCTAGCCTCTTTCCTTAAGCAGGATGAAATGCCTATCATGACAAAACAGAGAAGCTAGACAACCAAGTAAAGTAAGGGATGAAGCTATGATTACTTATAGGTGAAAAAAGCCATACCTGATTGCAAATAAGTTGAGAGTCCCCATGTACTTTAATTCTCTTGAATCCATGCCGAATCGCATATTTCAGTCCTAAGATCAGGCCCCGATACTCAGCAACATTATTAGTAGCGACACCAAGACCCTCACGAAGCCGAGATATCTTCAAGGTTATGTGATAACATCAGTAAACCCAGTGATAGATGGAGCAACTGCAAACAATAAATTTTTTAAGTGCACTAAGTATTTGATTATACCACTCTACCATCTTCAGTCATAAGCACAGCTCCAGCACCTGCTTTTCCTGGGTTCCCTTTTGAAGCACCATCAAAATGAAGAATACCCACCATCTGAATAACCAGATAAGTACAAAACCCAGTATCAACTTATGCATGAAAATAAATATCATGTATGATGGGAACTGGGAAGCATCACAAGACATGAATCTGAATCATGCAAGTGCATAAAAACATGTATCTAAGATAAATCAGTACTTGAGCCTTGCATTGTAATTTGTTTCTAGCACTACCATAAATCTCTTTTAGCTAGAATCTTTTGTATGCAAGAATGCAGACTTAAATGAACAAGCCTCGCAATCTGTTTGATTACCATAATTTGTCCACATGCAACACTTTCCCTCAACAGCAAAAGTAATATCATTTAAAAGGTAATATAAAGGGTTGATAGCTTTGTTGTTCTACATTAAGTTGTTGCTCTGTTCAATTTTGTGGTACTGACCTTTTTTCCCCCATATAGATTATTAATGCACCAGCCTTTTTCTAAGGACAGTGGAAAGTACACGGCACAAATAATATACAAGAAATAATAAGTCTCCAGAGGACAAGAAAAGTACCAGGACTCAGCCTCAAACATAAAGAAAAAGAAGAAATCAACCAAAAGCCTGAAACCTAGATTTTGATCCAGCTTTCTTAAAGGACTGCAAAGTACAGAAGGTTGAAAAATTCATCTCTTAATCATGAACTGCATCTTGGTTTTGGATATAAAATGCTACCATTCCAAGTTCAGAGAGTTTTTCTTTTTAAGTTGCCGAATACAAATTTAGTGGTAATAGATATGTGGTTCAAGACCTGTCTGGTTCATATTGTTACACAACAAAGTCTGGTTCATATTGTTACACAACAAAGTCTGGTTCATATTGTTACACAACAAAGTCTGGTTCATATTATTGCACAACAAAGTTAAAGAGTATTCACCATATAATCATACTGAGTCAATACTGTTTAGTTTACTTGATACAGAGCATAATCAAGACAATATTTTCAATAAAATAGTTGCATGGAAACTGAAGAGACTGATAGGTGTAAGTATTGTGGTAAAGGTGGAAAGTAATTAGCCCAAACATGATTGAACTAACGTATTGTTTTGAGATAGGTTGTGCATCAACAGCTCCAGTATGATTGAAATTTGCTGGTGAGATATGCCCGAAGGAACTAGATCTGGCTTCCTGCAGCATAAGCTCATCATACACAATACACATACAGCAAACGCCAATACTAACACAAGTGGTGAGTTGAGAGGTACATAATAAATTTTTATGACTGAATAGGCAGATTGAGATAATAGTGCTTGAGACACCATGCCAGTAAGGGAAAAAACAATTTGCCTAAGATTAAAGGTCAAGTTCATCTCCCATGGATTTCTAAATTTCTTATGTACATGTATCGTTGGTGTAAATCAGTGCAAGCATGGATTCACATATACAAAATCCATGCATAGTTTCATTTGTTAATATGCATTTCACATCAGACATATGCCGATTTGCTAGGCAAGTTGCTTTGGAAATTAAATGCTCCCTCCATTCCAAATTATAAGACGTTTTGCTTTTCTAGATACATAGCTTTTGCTATGACTTAGATATACGCTATGTCTAGAAACATAGTAAAAGCAATGTATTCTAGAAAAGCCAAAACATCTTATAATTTGGAATGGAGGGAACATGCTTTATGATTTATGAACTTATGATGCCAGCCATGTGAATACCATTACAAGGGGAAATGCATGTGTTAGAGAATTCTAATCTTCCTCTTTTTCATATTCACTCTGGCTTTAGTTGGCATCTGAGGATTGTGTATCATATTAGACACCAATATGAGGATGATGTTGATTTTATTGCTGATATTTGAGTTCTTGCAATACTTACATGGTTCAGATCAACATATTGTGCTCCAGTCTGAGATGCTATAACATTATGGAAGGCTACATTATTTGGAGCCAGTTGATTTGGACTAGAACCAAGTATGTCCTGCAAAGAAAAGTACTGGAAAATATGAGACTTCAGTGAGCAGAAGATACGAACAAGAAAATATCCATATCCTAGCAGATAGCCCGTGAACTCAGTAATTTTTAAAAGATTCCAATGTGCCAAATAGTGATGAAACTACAAAATCAATGCAATCTACAGCACTTTACCTGGAAACTACAGGGCACAAGGGGACCAAGTACATCTTCCCTAAGTTCGGCTGCATTGATTACGTAAGTAGCACCACTTAGCCCCCGTGAAGACAGGTATTCCTCCTTTCCTCTGCTCCAAGAGTGACCCTTGTAGGCACTTGCAGAAGGACCAGATACCTTAAAGAGAAGAGAAGCAGCAATCTAAGGAGATAATGTCCATCACAAATTGACAAGACTTGCATTTATAGAATTCCTTAGGGACATTGATGTAGCTTCAGTGAGATTTCACAGTATTTGTTTAAATTTTGAAGAATCATAGAAGAAAAATAGAATATTAAAAAAAAAAGTTGAACAGTTTAGCCGCAAGACAGTCTGCTGCTAAAACATTTTGCCAGATCAAACACAAAATCAAAACAAAACAGAGCTAAAATAATGTAATACTACACATACTTGACCAGAGTTTCATTAGGATTACAAGGTAAGGGATATTGTTATGGACGCTGTTGGGATCGAGAGGGGAGAGTCGAGGGGAGTGGCGGCGGAGCTACAGTACCCGCGGGTACTGTTCACGTGAGAGAGGCATAGGACCGGCGGCTAGGGCTGTGAGGTGCGCTGGGAACGCCGGCCGCGGGGCTTCACCCATGGCCGGCAAGAGAGGAGGTTTTTCCTTCTAATCTCTTGCTTGATTAGCTTGATACATCTCCTCTCCTTATATAGAGAAGAGGTCTTACTTGACCCCTAAGCAAGTGACTAATTAACCCTAACGGGCTAAGGCCCAATAGGCCCTTGACTCTTCTAACACTACACCCCACCTTAACATGCAGCTCGTCCTCGAGCTGCAACTAACGATGACTCTGCTAGACACAAGTCTAACACTTAAAAACAAGCCTTTTACATCTCGGCTTATTTTATTGACCTGGAATAGACTACAACCCTTTATTTTTTACTCCTGAAGATACGGCGGACACCCTCCGCGTGATGGACCTGCACGTGTAGCCACCTGATCACATGGAGCCCACCAAAACGAGAGGGGTGCACGGGTATAGCCACCTGGAATTAGTCGCGATAGCGACCAGCGGAGACGTCCTCGCGGCGGCCGGTGGTGGAATGCAGTGGCGCTAGGCAGTTCGTCCCCGCCGGAGACAAGGAGGGGAGCGACTCCCCTACCGCCGCTGCCGCAGAGTTGGAGGTCGCTGCCCGCAGGAAAATCACCATGCTCGCGCCTGAAGACAGCAGTGGGTCGGCGCAGTTGATGGTGGCCATCCCATGGGGCGAGATCGCGCTTCGCTGAGCTGAGGTCGACCGTCGCCAAGGTCGCCTCGTGCATAGGTTGGCGCATCTCCTGCAGCAGCCGGCGCGCTAGGAGGCCGCGTGCCGCAGCCTGTAGCCGCACCGCCGCAGACACCTTGCAGGTAAGCATCTTCCCTGCCGGCTCCGTCGTGATGTCTGCTGCAATGTTTGTTGCACCGTCGGCTGCACGTCCTGGAACGGCAGCAGCGTCGTGTCGTAACCTGACATCCCGTAGGAGAAAACCGGTGGCAGAGAGACCACGGCCGATTGCAGCAGCAGCCAACTGGCTGGTTGCAGCGGCGGTATGCCGAGGTAGGACTGGATGGCAACGACGGAACAGGCGAGATCGGTGATGGCCGCGGTCAACTGATCTGGCGTTATCGGTGAGGAAGTGACCGGCAGCGGCTCATCGTAACCTGACATCTCCGATACCAGATGTTATGTGGGCTGCTAGAATTGAGAGGAGAGAGTCGAGGGGAGCTACGGCGACGGACGCGCTACATTACCCATGGTGCTACAGTACCCCCGAGCGAGCAGATTGTTATGTGGCTGTTGGGATCGAGAGGATCGGGGAGGAAGAGGAGTGGCGGCTGGAGCTACAGTACCCACGGCACTACAGTACCGCGCGGGTACTGTTCATGCGAGAGGCAGAGGACCGGCGGCTAGGGCCATGAGGGGCACTGGGAACGCCGGCCGCGGGGCTTCGCCCACGGCCGGCAAGAGAGAAGGTTTTTCCTTCTAATCTCTTGTTTGATTAGATTGATACATCTCCTCTCCTTATATCAAAGTTCAAGAAGGCGCTAGGCGGTTTCTAGGCGGTGACCCACGGCCTAGAGCCTAGGCGAGCCTAGGCTAGCCTAGGCGTTTCAAGGCGTTTTTCTAGGCGTTTTACATATATATGTATATTACCTTAAATTAGCTTAAGTAAAAGAAATAAGAGATTATTAAGTAAAAGAAATAAGAGACATGTGGACCTAAAGTTGGAAGAAAGGCCCATAAAAAAAACCCAGCACACCTTATCCACCCCTTCCCCCTTATCCATCCGCCGTCTCTGCTGCCGTCCGTCCTCACAGCTGCGCCCACCCGCCTTCCAGCCAGTCGTGCCCCAGCCTCTGCTCGTCGCCTGCCGCCTCCTGGCCGCGCCGGCGGCCCGCCCTCCTCCCGACCGCGCCTATCCTCCGCCTACCTCCTTAGGCGAGGCGGCACCCCTCCGCCTAGCGCATAAGCGCGCCCAGGCGAGCGCCTAGTAGCGCCTTTTTGAACATTGCCTTATATAGAGAAGAGGTCTTACTTGACCCCTAAGCAAGCGACTAATTAACCCTAACGGGCTAAGACCCAATAGGCCCTTGACTCTTCTAACAGATATTGTGCAAGGTCAAATAAATTCTTGTGGTAGCCAGGAAAATGCTAGCATAAAAACAAATGACTTTTAGTAAAAGAACAAAAAAGCTTATGAGTGGCAATTATACCATTAATTACTGAACAGCTATTATGGTTTCAAATCTTATACGAGTGGCAATTATATAACTAGCGCAAGATTTCACAGATAATGACAATCGTTGTGTATTAAACTAAAATAAAGGATTCTTTAACATCTTGGCAACCTAGCCTCAGGGAAATATCTATTCTATTCATAGAACTAGCAGTGTATTAGTAACAATGTCATTCCTAATAAACATGAAGAAACGGCTGAAACCTTAGATAACTTATTTGTAGACATTACTGGAGTGGTTCGCTTAGACAGGAGATGGCTGCTTAGACGGGAGATGGCAAGCTAAGAAGCTACTCAAGTTGATATCAATACTTGTATAGATGTAAGATCCCCCATTTCGGGACATGACAAAACAAGAAGCCAAAAGAAACAAAGTATAGAAAGACAATGTAATACATGTCAGGGAGTTTAGGGAGTAAGGGAATGTGGTGTTTTTCTAAATAATTTGGTATTAGCATCGCCAAAAGGTAGGATCAATGTATTTCGGTAGCACCTTTTCATTTCGTAGAAGTGAAAAATCAAATGAACATATCCCTTCAAGCATCAGCAAAATATGAGATGCAAACAACATTACAGTACAATCATCTAAATATCTGTAGTTCCACGCTGTTACACATACTGAAGAGCAAATCTGAGCCTGGCAGTCACTTAAAGTCTTGTAAACTGCCACCACATCACCTTTCCTGACAACATAGTAGTCACTGCCCTCTTCCATCATAAGCAAACGAGTTTCCTGAAATTAGATGAAGCACGATTCAAGCAATGCTTAGAAATGTCTCAAAACGTAATCTAGTTCAGTTGATAGACGGGAGATAGATGCACTCCAGTTGCTGGTTAAACCCATCAATCTACACTTCGGAAGAGAGGCACTTACCTTCAGAATATATGAGTCACAATCAATGAAATCCAGGTGGGGGATTCTCTCCCCCCGTCGACTTATCCAAAAAAAAAACCTTCAGAATATAATAACAACTCGATAGTCCCCATACTCCAATATTATGAACTAAAGCCCAGACACCAAGATATGCGGTTTCATGTAACCTAAGGGGGGAATTTTCCTAAATCCAGAATGCATAAAATCCGTTCTCATCTCCTATAAGCAATGCATGTACAGGCTAACCCCAAAAAACTTCAGTTTATAGGAAAACAAGCCAAGCAACAAGTGTGCCATCAACTACGATTGACCAATGGATTCCCGTGCCGGAGAAGCAGGAAAGTCCGTCCAATCGAGAAAAAAAAATGGACGGATGAACAGATTGGGTTCGCAAGTAGAGCACCAAGACGCCGCACGCGAATGGCGAATCCAAAGCTGTCAGTGCTAGAGAAAGGTTTGGGTTCGATCGAGAACGGAGTAATCAGTCAGGGCAAAGGTAGGATTGCTTACCAGCCAGCCCGCTCCGCGGTGCCGATTTGGAGCGGCGCGGCGGCGGCGGACTCGAGAGCGGCGGTAGCTGCTTCGGCGCCTTGCCGTTTTGGAGGGGCCGACCGAGGGAAGTCTACTGGGCTCGTTCGACTCCGGCCGGGAGTAAGGCCAGTCTCAACGGAGTTTATCGGCCATTAACTATGGCCTTGTTTAGTTGCCAATTTTTTTTAAAATGCAACGGTAGCATTTTCGTTATTATTTAGTAATTAGTGTCCAATTATGGTCTAATTAGGCTTAAAAGATTCGTCTCATCCATTTTGTCTAAACTGTGTAATTAGTTTTTTATTTTTTATCTATATTTAATGCTTCATGCATGCGTTTAAAGATTTGATGTGACGGAGGAATCTACTGTTCTTTTGTAAAATTTTCTGGATCTAAACTGGGCCTATGTGTACCATATTTACAAAGAGAGATGATAAGAGTTTTATAAGAGCAGAAAGAGTTTTATGGAGATAAAACTCATCTGCACTGTTTTTAAAATTTAGATGTATTAAAAATAGGCCTTGTTTAGATACTGTAGCTACAGTAAATACTGTAACAACTTTTGTTTTTAGTGCAAAAAAATGTCCAAAAAATGATTAATTAGACTCAAAATGTTCGGCTCGCAAAGTACAACAAAACTGTGCAATTAGTTTATGATTTTATCTACATTTAGTACTACATGCATTTACCGATATTTTGATGTAACGGGGAATCTCCTTTTTGCATAGTAGAATTTGGGGTGAATTTAGGTATCTAAACAAGGCCATAGTGATATGAAATTCTCATTGAGACTGGTCTAACTATATGTATATGGCTGTAGACGTGGCCTGCTAGTGACCCATATTGTTTATATTGAATAGCGACCACACGCCATGCCCATGAACAGTACTAAAGACATGCACATAAACAGTATATGACATGCTTCATAAATAATATCAATGACATGTACATAAACAGTACACATACCATGACATGCCCATAAGCAGTTACATCCATGCCTAAACAGTACCGAATCTAAACCCTCCCATGCATTGCACGGACCACCCTGCTAGTATTTGTTGGCGACCAGAGAGGTTCGTGGTTAAAAGTCACATTTATGTCTGATGGGATGTGACACGCCTCTCAATCTTAAAAAAAACTCTTTCGGCTCGTGCGCGATGCCTATGGCCCTGTTTATCTAGTTTATAATTCATACTTTTCAGCCTATTTTTTTAGCTGAAACAGTATTTTTCTCTTATAACAAATCAGCTCACGGTATTTTTTAGCCGGCTTATCAGCACAGCCAAACGAAATCTATCCAGGGTCATTTTAACGAATGATGTCAAATCATTGTATAAAATCCGAGTTTCTTAGATAGCTGTCGTTTTTCTTTATATAAGTTTGACTAAATTTAAATACGTATAATATTTTTATCTCTAAATAAATTTATTATAAAAATAGATTCAACGATCAACTCCCTCCGTCCTAAATAATTGTCGCTCTTGGCTTTCGTGCCGTAAGTTTGACTAGATTTATAGAAAATGCATGGAATATTTGTACCCCTTTGTCCCTGAAAGAATAAAAGACCATGCTGCCCTCATTAAACTACTGCTGAACCTTAATAGCTCTCTAGTTACCGAGAAGCCTAATTAAGTAGTGTCGTTTGGGTATCTAATAGCAGCGCAGGAGAAAGAGGTTGTGTTAAATGCGACCTAGACAACGACAGAGATTAGCGTGGATCTGTGGATTGTTCACTCCCAGAAATCGCTTTTAGAGACAAATTTTTAGGCTAAAACTTGATTCTTTCAGGGACAGAGAGAATATCTCTAAATAAATTTATTATGAAAATAGATTCAGCGATGTATCTAATGATATTTAGTCGAAGTTGTTTATCGGAGAGCGAAAACGATAGTTATTTAGGGACGGAGGAGTATGTACCATAAATATTGATATTTTTTAATATAGAGTCAAAACTATTTCTCAAGAAGCGAGAATGACAGTTATTTAGGGACGGAGGGAGTATATATTGTCGACGCCCAACTTTAGTTCGATGTGATATCCTAAATTATAATTTACTCCATTTGTCCTAAAATAAACGCATATCTCACTTATAAAGCAGTCAACTCTTTAAAATTAATTAAATACGTATAATAATACTAAAATTTATGATATATAATAAGTATCATTAGATTGAGCATGGTATATGCTTTTATAATATGTATTGGAAATATAGATGTTTATACTATTAAGTTTGACTCCTCGAGAAGCAAGATACTATGTGTTTATTTTGGAACTAAATGAGTGGTTTTTATTTATTTTATTTATAACTTTTTTGTGGAACAAAAAATTTATTAATAATTAAGGAGTATCATTGCAAACAAGCGACAAAACAAACTCAGGAAAAGAAGCAAAAAAAGACCTCACTACGACCCAACCTAATTACAAAATGAGCAAGTTCATGCGCTACATTATTTTGACTCCTACCAATTTTGACAATGTCTAAACTACTCAACTCCTCCATAACAATCAGCGCTTCATGCACTAGAGACCAGCTGTCGATATGAATATTATGGTACCCGGAGAAGGGGAACTAATGGTCATCAACATTAACTCACCCAAACGATCAAATGTATAATCGTGACCTCATCCGACCCCTCCGAGGAAGGTTCTGATTCGCTTGACACCAAGGGCGTGAGCTCCGCCTCGCCCATCCCCAGGGGAGCGGGCTCCGTCTCGCCCGACTCCAGAGGCGTGGGCTCCATCTTGCCCGACACCCCAAGGAAGGACTCCGCCTCGCCTGATCCTAGAAGCGCATTCGGCCTCGAACAAGAGCGCAGGCCCCCGCGGGGGCCCGCGCTATCACCAACCACTACGGGTGTGACGGCGCGGGCCTGGGATCATGCTCCTGACATCAGGAAGGGAACGGGCATGCCTCGACATGACCCGTGGTCACGACGGGCCATACCTAGGCTCCCACGTTGCCAACAGCGTCGGGCGGACCGGCACTGTGCTGCCTAATCCTCGTATGGCTCCCGTCAAGGGAGCCTGTTGACCATGTCGTACGCCAGGACGGGATGGAACGCCATGACCGGCTGACGACGCCCGCTTGTAGACGAACAGGGTCACGATGTGGAGCCACCTCCGTCATCATCTACAGGACCAATGGGGCCGCCTCTGGGAGGAGAAGGACGGCACGGCCCGGGGCCCTCTTCCTCCCTACCTTTCTCTTTCTCTCTCGTGTACCCCACGCCTTCCCCTTGATCTATAAAAGGGGAAGCAGGGTGCCCCACAGGGGCAGCTATCTAAAGCCCTTCGAAAGCAACTCAACTCCATTCAACTTCACACCTCAGAGACTTAGGATTATTTCCCTCTCTCGCCCGTTTGTAATACCTACTGCAAACTTAGTGCCAGTAACACGAACAACACCTCACTAGACGTAGGGACATTCAGCTCAAACTAGTATAATCCCTTGTGTCCTCTGAGCACACCATCCACGCTAAACGCACAAATACAAATTTACTAATTGGCGGTTCAAAACACTGACAGTTGGCGCGTCAGGTAGGGGCCTTTTGTGTGTTTCGTCGTCCACATCAGGCCACAGATGGCTAGCCACGGCGTGAGCTAGACCCCGGGCGCGCATGTTCGTTTCGGGAGTCTAGACTTCTTCGTCACCGCGGAGGGAGAGCTGGCACAGGCTCCCACCCTCGTCTAGCCTCTTCACTCTGCTGGCCTCGACATAGTCATCGAGGCTCTCGAGAAGCTGCGGCTGCATTCCCAGGAGGCACGCGCCCCTGAGAGCGACCAGCTCCTCGACTTCGATTACAAGAGAGTGGAGCGCCAGCTTGGTGTCCTTCTAGGACCTTGGCAGTCCTAGGAGGATCTGCGTTGCCTCTCTTTCTCATTCACCAACGTCATGATGTAGCTTGACGGAGGAGAACCGCTCTCCCTAGCATACCTTACCCGGAACGCTCCGACAGTGTTTCCTTCGATCTACACAATGCTGCGAGGACCATCGACTGCCTCGTAGCACGACGCATGCACCCGCTTTCCACGAATGACAAGTTCGTGGGCATGGCGGATTACATTGTGGAATCTTTCCACGACCTCCTCACAAGAGATTCTGAGATGATCTTTGACCTTGACTCCAGTAGGGGGAGCCATCACCCCTCGCGTGAATGCTTCATTGCGGATACCCCTAAGGGACACGTCGAAAGCATCCACAAGCGGGAGGTCACCCCTCGGCTGACCTCGACGATGAGGTCGGGGAAGATGCGAGAGTCTCGTCTCACCTGCAGGTAGAGTAGTTGAGGGCGCGGTAGAGAGAGCTCGAGGAAGCATGGCTCTAGCTAGAAATAGAGCACATGGAGCTCGAGCGTGAGATCGCTCGCCATGCAGACAATGAGCACGCACGCGTCGTGGCCCACGACATGAACTAGAGGATCGTCGAGGATGATGATGGCCTCCCACACTTCACCCGGTCAAGCCAGAACATAGCCACTGTCGTGGCCCTACTTCGAGGGCTCCCGGAGCCCACGACGCCCGAAGATCGCAGGGCCCATCATGAAATCCACACGATACTTCGAGGACGTAGGCTCGAAGCCAGCCAGCTCGCACCTTCAAGATGGCATGGCAAGGACGTGTCCGTCCAGCAGGCACCGCACAACGATGGGAGGCACGTCGCAGTCCTAGTACATGAGTGTATCGGCCCTCACCACGACGCATGCAACACCTTGGATGCCCACAGGCGAGACGGGGAGATGAGGAAGAAGGTGCTGACCACGGCTACCACCCTCGTCGCGGCGAATGCTACAACAGCGCCGAGGACTAGAGCCCGAGCCCCGCTCCACCGGGCCCTTAGGTTTTTGGTCAGCACATCCTCAATGCGCCTTTCCTGTCGTGGTACCAACTGTCGATGAACATCCCAAAATACTCTAGGGAAATGAACCCCGGCCTGTGGCTCGAGGATTACTGGCTCGCTTGTCAAGACAACGGTGCGGACAGTGATTCATTCATTATCCGCAACCTTCCTTTGTTCCTGGCCGATTCAGCACGAACATGACTGGAGCACCTTCCGCCCAACAAGATTCAAAATTGGGCGGACCTAAAGATCTTTGTGGGAAACTTCCAGAGCACCTACACACGCCCTGGGAACCCCTAGGATCTAAAGAACTGCCGATAGAGGTTAGGAGAAACTCTTCACGAGTACATCTGATGCTTCTCTAGGTAGTGCAATGAATTACCTGACGTCACTGATGTCGACGTCATCAGTGTAGGGTCAAGATGGTGGACTAGAGGGGGTGAATAGTCCTTTCTAAAACTTAATCACGCCAGCTAACCGAAATAAATGCGGAATTAAAACTATCGGTCTAGCCAAGACTACAACCCTCTATCTATATTCTCAAGCACCTTGAAAAGATCCTAAACTAGCAACTAAGGTGTCGGGCTAGCTAGAGCTCACCTAATCAATTCTAGGAGCAAGGTCACACAAAACTGTGCCACTAGTACTTCAAGCAATGGGGGAGCTCCTACACATGCTAGTAAGCAAAAGCACAAAGCCACCTAAGCTCACTAGCAATGCTCAATAACAAGGCTACACAAGCCAAACTATAGAGCGTAAATTTCTTAGCTACACAAACTAAGCAATGTGACTAACAAGGTTACTAAAACCAAATTAGCCATGCAAGGGAGCTACTTTTATGCTACACAAGTAAGAAGGCAGCTAGCAAGCTACTAAAGCTAAACTAGTCACAAGAGCAACTACACAAGCATAATGTATAAAATGTAAATACAAGCTTGTGTTGCACAGAATGCAAACCACCGAGAAGATGATGAAGACAATGTTGACACGGTGATTTTTATCCTGAGGTTCACGTGTTTGCCAACATGCTAGTCCCTATTGAGACAAGCTCCAAGGTTGTCACCGGTCCTCTTGCTAGTGGTGACCCACAAGTCACTCTCCCATATGGAGTGCTTACCACAAGCTCTAACACTTGACACGGCTGGACCACTTGTCGCCCTTCGCGTCTCGCTCTACTAGAGTTGCTCTTTGTGGCTCCCGCGGGGCGAGCACAATGCCCCTCACAAAGCTCTTCTTTGAAGCACCGCACAAGCTTCTTGCGGGATTCAACAGAGACCACGCCACCAAACCGTCTAGGAGGGGCAACCTCCAAGAGTAACAAGCACCACCGGCTTGCAACTTGATCACCTAGTGCCACTCGATGCAATGTCATGATGTAACACAGTATAATCACACTCTTGCAAGCACAAGTGAGTTAGAGGGCATCCAAGCACACCTACACAAGCCACCAAGGCTTAAGGGTGCTCAGCAACCAACCCAAGGCCGAGCTTCACCTCTATTTATAGCCCCCAAGCCAAATAGAGATGTTGGAGCAAAGCTGCACATTCTGTGAGGGCATTGGACATGGCGGTGGTGGCACCGCCCTAGGGGTGGCGGTGCCCCTCAACAGTCATCCCAATGGCTAGTTTGACTAGCGCAGGGGCACCAGACATAGTGGCGGTGGCACCATCCTAGGAAGGCGGTGACCACCCAGTCAACCACACAAAAATACCCCCTATGGATTTCTAGGGCGGTGCACCACCAACACCATGGCGGTGACCAGCCCTGCTTACTTTCTCTTGGCTAAAAAGGGGCGGTGCCCACGGCAGTGGCACCGGACACAACATGGCGGTGCACCGTCGTCCCAGGGGTGGTGCCAGCCCCAGCACTAGCTCCTTTTGGCCTAGTCTAGGTGGGCACCGCTCTAGGGGTGGCAGTGCCACCAGACAAGGCACGGTGGTGCTAGCTCTGACCCCTGCCCTTGGTCTCGACCAGCTGGTCACCGCCACTAGGGTGGTGGTGCACCGGACAGCTAGGGGCGGTGCCCCTCGGGGCAACACTCCGAGCCTAGCTTCGCCTCCTCTTCTTTGCCTTTTTCACCACCTTTGCAAATATGCTAACACCACCAAGTGATTACCAACTTGTGCACGTGTGTTAGCTTTTCACAAACATTTTTCCAAAGGATTAGCATTCTTCTTGCCACGCCGCTCGATCCTAACACGTATGCAAAGTTAGATCGCTCAAGTGGCACTAGATGACCGATATGCAAACGAGTTTGCCCCTCTTGATAGTACGGCCATCTATTCTAAACCCGGTCATACACTTCTCTACATAACCTTTGATCGGTGAAATAAAATGCCCTAGGTTATACCTTTGCCTTGTGCATTCTATTCCATCTCCTCCAATATTGATGCAACACATGCACCAACCAATCACAAATGATATGATCTACTTCATATCATCATGTGACCGTATTGGTTCATCGATCTTGACTTCACTTGCTCTTCACCATTGCCTCCATCCATCGGCAAAGTCTTGCTCAAGCTTCACCACCACGCAGTCCATTGCTCCAAAGCTTCCAACTTGCCCTTTACGCTTGCAACCGGTCCATCAAGCCAAGTCTTGTCTTGATCTTCTCCACCTTAGTCATATGACTCCATGTCATGTCTCATATGCAATGAGCTCCTTCATCACATGTGTGAGCCTTGCAACATATCTAAGCCATTTTACCTCCATGGCATAGGTTGCTCACACATGATGTACTTGTGGACTAATCACCTGTGTATCTCACATTTAAACACATTAGTCCACCTAGATTATCACTCAATTACCAAAACCAAATAAGGACCTTTCAATTGAGGCTTTCCTATCTGGGACCACTTGTGAGTCCCTGGTCCATAAGCTAGGACGCAAGGGCCCACGGACCACCAAGAAGCTCCTCGACATCACAACCAGCCATGCCTCGGGCGAGGAGGCGGTTGGGGTGGTTTTTGACCATTCTTGAGGCAAATCAAAGCAGGATGAAGGTGCCTCCAGTCGTTCCAAAAAGAATAAGAACAAGTAGTAGCATGGTGACTTGCTCATGGCCGCTGCCGAGCGGAAGGGCAAGAAGATGCCCACCGAGGGCACTCTTGACCACTTTGAGAAGATGCTCGAGGGGCCATGCTCGAACTACGCATCCCTCTTCAAGCATATGTACAAGGACTGCTCCCTCATGAAGCAGTTCCTATCCAGTGGCTCTAAGAAGGGGGACTAGAAAAAGAAGCCTGACCTAGCGGTGGACGATGCCGAGGAGAAGGATGGTGGCTTCCTAGAGACAATGGGTTGCCTCATGATCTTCGGTGAGATGGTGGCTTACGACTCCAAGTGCCGTCAAAAGTTCACGCGCTGTGAGGTCTACGCGACCGAGCCAGCCACGCGCCACCTTCCTCCGATGATCTAGATCCACGATCACCTTTGACTGGTTAGACCACCCAGAGAGCATTCCACAGCCAGGTAGGTACCCGCTCGTGGTTGACCCAATCATCGGCCTAAAGCGGCTTACCAAGGTGTTGATGGATAGAGGCAACGGTCTCAACATCATGTACATCGAAACGCTCGATGCCATAGGCATCAGCCGGTCGCGTATCTGACCGACCAGGGCGCCTTTTCACAGCATCGTGCTTGGGAAGCAAGCCAAACCATTCAGAAAGATTAACCTGTCTGTCACCTTTGGGACTCTAACCAACTATAGGATGAAGCACCTCACCTTCGAGGTGGTCGGATTCCATGGAACCTACCACACCATCCTGGGACGCCCGTGCTACGTGAAGCTCATGGTTGTCCCCAACTACACCTACCTCAAGCTCAAGATGCCAGGCTCAGGTGAGGTCATCACTGTCGGCACCTCCTTCCAGTGCACTTAGAGTGTGAAGTTGAGTGTTGTGAGATCGCCTCGGCGATTATCGCCTCCGAGGAGCTCGCGGTCTGCTAGCAACCTCAGTGACAATTTACGTACTCCTACACCATGGCTGAATGTGGGGGATTACGAAGGACGGACAAGATGAAAGGTCTTGATGGCTAGAGGGGGGGTGAATAGCCTTTAAAAATTTTCTACAAAGATAAGCTAAACAAGTTTATCAATATAACAAATAGCGAGATGCAAGTTTTGCTTAGCCTACGGGGTGTTTGCAAGCCACCAAACCAATTCACAATTCTAGTATTTGCACTCAACCGCACAAGTCAAACCGAGAAGGTAACTACAACTACAACTAGCAAGCTACACAAAAGAGCTACTCTAGCAAAGCTAACTAGCTAGCAAAGATAACTAAGAAAGTAATGCAGAGTTGAGTTAGGAGAGTTTCACCGAGGGGCAAAGTATTGAGCCAACCAATATGATCAACAATGTATACCAAGATAACCGAACACCGGGATCAATCAATCACAATATGAAAGTGATGACACGAAGATTTATCCCGAGGTTCACGTGCTTGCCGGCACGCTAGTCCCCGTTGTGTCCCTCTTCACCACATGGTTCGGTGGCTAATCGGTCTCACACCGAGCCTCTCAAAAGGCACCATAAGAACCTACCAAATGGCAAAAGGTTGCAAGTGACACGAGCAATTCACTAATGTTGCCTTTGGCGCTTCGCCGAGGTAGGCACAAACCCCTCACAATCACCGGAGGTGGCCAAGAACAATCACCAACTCTTGCCAACGCCTCCAAGCTGCTCCAAGCCGTCTAGGTGGCGGCAACCACCAAGAGAAACAAGAATCTCACAGCAAATCAACCACCAAGTGTCAACTAGATGCAATCTCATAAAGCAAATGCACTTGGGTCACTCAATCTCACTTCGAATATGCAAGGAAGCAAGAGAGATGAGTGGGAGGGGAGTTGCTTAGCTCAAAGTGCTCACAAGTATGTCAAATGTCTAAGAGAGAGAGCCTTGAGCCAGCCAATGAGTATTTATAGACGTACCCCTTCGAATAGAGCCGTTAGAAACTTAAACAGCCGAAATCGTGCTGACCGGACGCGCTGGTCCAACTGACCGGACGCGCTGGTCGCACAATGGTTAAGTCGCGAAGCACTGACCAGACGCGCTGGTCCAACTGACCGGACGCGTCAGTCGCCCAACGGCTAACTGCGAAGCAACGACCGGACGTGCTGGGAATGACCAGACGCGCTGGTCCCGTGAGTGACCGGACGCGCTAGTCGCCTGAGCAGCGCTCAACGGAACAACGACCGGACGCGCTGAAGAAAATGACCGGACGCGACAGTGCGAGCGTCCGGTTAGAGTCCAGTAAGCTCCCTGAATGACCAGACGCGTCCGATCGTCAGTGACCGAACGCGCTGCGCGTCCGATCATCAAACTGAAATACGCGCAGACACTGAACGCTCACCGGACGCGTCCGGTCATCCAGAGACCGCGTCCGGTCACCTCTGTGACCTCCGTTCGCCTCCGTTTCTTTTCTGACTTCCGGTGTAGTGGAAAATAGTCATTTCAACTCCTCGAAAACGCCTGAATCCCGCCTCGCAAGCTCGGCGAGAGGGAGAGAGGAACCCAAACCCTCTCTACCGCTCAAACTCCACCGCCTTCGCAAACGTGCTAACACCACCAAGTGATCTCGACATGTGTGAGTGTGTTAACATTTTCACAATCATTTTTCGAGGCGATATTAGTTCTATCCAAATGCATATGATTATAAAATGCACACCTAGAGGCACTTAGGAGTTCAATAGCCGCGTCATTCCCCTCTTTATAGTACGGCTATCTATCGTATAATGTAACCACACCCACTAGGTGTCTTGGTTACTAAAATACAACCCTTAAGCATATACCTTTGCCTTGATCACGTAGGGTTATGTCCAAATCCAAGTATGGCCATCATGATCACCATGTCCATCTTGCCACCAACCTTGGAATGTACTAATCCTCATATGCTACATACAACTTAGGCATATGATTAGTACTTGGGCATTGTCACTAATTACCAACACCAAACATAGGACTTTCACAAGGCTGTTGTTGGTAATTGGTGACAAACCTTTCACAAAGATATTATGATAAAATTTTGATTGAACCCATGTCACATTGTCCAAGTATATTACCATGTGTAAGAATTATGGACATGTGATCATGAATTCAAATTGATAGCAATGGCTCCCCCTACATGTATGCTATATGTTTGGATTTTGGAAGCATACATGTTAGATAGGAAAGTATAGGAGCATTGACTACCAATAGGTGCTAAGTGTTTTAAGATTATAGACCTTTGAAGCGTGATACCATCGGAGTAGCGATAAACACCATCTTAGCACCTTGTGTAGTTAGATTCCACTTGGAAAAGCACAAACATAACTAGAAACCTCGTGAGATCAACATTATAAGTAAGGCTCTAGTACCACTATGAAAAACATAAAGCAAGAAAAATCTAACTACTTCCTATTCATGCTAGTACCTTAATATACCATTCAAATTATACTAGCAAGTCACCACACAAGCAATTTATCAGAGAAAAAGAAATGCATAACTATGCATCATACATATGAAGTGCACATGGAAATGCAACATTCATGTTTAAGAGCTTGCTCCCCCTACTTGTGTGCTCAAAATTTTAGTTGATCCCCTTCTTTTATCAATTCTCCCCCTTTAGGATTTATCTTTGTGAACAACATTTTTCTCCCCCTTTGTGCTTCTCCCTCTTTGAGTTCTATCTTTGTGAACAATATTTTCTCCCCCTTTGGCACCAATTGACCACAAGGAGCAAACTTTAGATAGATTATCATGTTGAAATATGGGGTGAGGATCAAGTTTGTGATTCAACCTAGATTGCTTGCATAAATAAAATGCTTTGGTTTGATCCAAGGGCAAGCTTCTTCAAACCTCACTAGTGGTTATCATGCACCATGTTGAAGCAAATATTTAGACATGTTTTCTAGATTAAACACTTAGGATCATAAGCTACTTAAACAAGCTATATGGTACCACTAGATCATACAAAACATGGAAACAATAGTGACACCATATAACCTTCAAATTCATTTGATTTTCATGAATGAGCCTAGAACATGTAAATTATGACTAGATGCACTAAACAAGTCCTTAGCATAGAATGTATGACATGTCAACCAATTGTACCTTGGGGCTCGGAGGAGAGGCATGTCATATCAAGGAGGTGCATCAACTCATGTTGGAGAAGTCAAGTATGTTCAACTCATTCTTTAGCTTGTGAAATCTCTTCTCATCAAGTGGCTTGGTGAATAGATCGACTAATTGATCTTCGGTGCCCACACTCTCAATAGCAATGTCACCCTTTTGTTGATGATCTCTAATAAAGTGATGGAGAACATCAATATGCTTTGTTCTTTGATGTTGAATCAGATTGTTGGTTAGCTTCATGGCACTTTCATTGTCACATAGCAATGGCACATTCTTGAAATTGATTCCAAAATCCTTCAATGTTGCCTTCATCCACAAGATTTGTGCACAACAACTACCCGCGGCGATATATTCGGCTTCGGCGGTAGATAGTGCAATACTATTTTGCTTCTTAGATGACCATGAGACAAGTGATCTTCCCAACAATTGACAAGTCCTGGAAGTGCTCTTTCTCTCAACTTTGTCACCGGCATAGTCAGAATCCGAATATCCAACTAGCTCAAAGCTTGCACCTTTGGGATACCACAATCCAACATCTTGTGTATGCTTTAAGTACCTCAATATTCTTTTTGTTGCCTTCAAATGACTTTCTCTTGGTGAGGCTTGAAATCTTGCACACATGCATACACTAAACATTACATCGGGCCTTGATGCTGTCACATAGAGTAGACTACCAATCATCGATCTATATAGCTTTTGATCCACCATGTTGCCACTCTTGTCACTATCCAAACTTCCACTAGTGCCCATTGGGGTTGTAATACTCTTTGCATATTCCATGCCAAACTTATTGAGCATATCTTTGATGTACTTAGTTTGACTCACAAATGTACCTTTCTTCATTTGTTTAATTTGAAGTCCAAGAAAGAAACTAAGTTCACCAATCATTGACATTTCAAATTCCTTTGCCATCATTTTCCCAAACTCATCACAATAATCTTTATTGGTTGAACCGAATATGATATCATCAACATATATTTGCAACACAAACAAGTCTTTTTCAATCTTTTTGGTGAATAGTGTTGTATCAACTTTGCCCATGACAAATTCTTTAGATAGCAAGAAGTCCCTCAATCTTTCATACCATGCTCTAGGTGCTTGCTTCAATCCATACAAAGCTTTTCTCAATTTGTATACATGATTGGATTTCTTGTCATCTTCAAAACTGGGAGGTTGCTCCACATATACCTCCTCTTGGATGTACCCATTGAGAAATACACTCTTCATATCCATTTGATATAGCTTGATATTGTGAGCACAAGCATAGGCAAGTAAGATCCTAATTGCTTCCAATCTTGCAACCGGGGCATAAGTTTCACCAAAGTCAAGACCCTCTATTTGTGTGTAACCTTGAGCCACTAGTCTTGCTTTGTTCCTTACTACTATCCCATCTTGATCTTGCTTGTTGCGAAAGACCCATCTTGTTCCAATGACATTGTGATCCTTAGGCCTCTCAACTAATTCCCATACTTTATTTCTCTTGAAGTTGTTGAGCTCTTCATGCATTGCATTTACCCAATCTGGATCTCTCAATGCTTTATCAATGTCCTTGAGTTCTTCCATTGACACAAAGGAAGAGTGAGCACAAAAAGATGCCAATCTTGATCTAGTTTGAACTCCCCTTTGTATGTCACCAATGATGGAATCCAATGGATGGTCTCTTGCAATGTTAGTTGGTTGAAGCACTTGGACTTGATTGCTTGGATGTTGATGTTGATCATAAGTTGGAGATGATGAACTAGCCACTTGTTGATTTTGTTGCACTTGAGATGATGTACTAGCTTGATTTTGCATTAGAGAACCACTAGCTTGTGTAATTGGACTTTGGAGCACTTGATCTTTGTCGTCATCCACATCAATCACTTGCTTTGGCCTAATATCACCAATATCTATTTCTTTCATAGCATTGGTCAATTGAGTTCCTCTCACATCATCTAAGTTATCTTCTTCATTTTGAGAACCATTGGTTTCATCAAACTCAACATCATGCACTTCTTCAAGTTGACCATTAGCCAAATTCCAAACTCTATAAGCTTTGCTAGTAGTTGAGTAACCAAGTAGAAATCCTTCATCAAATTTCTTCTCAAACTTGCTCAATCTAGTGCCCTTCTTCAAGATATAGTATTTGCAACCAAATACCTGAAAGTATGCAATGTTGGGCTTTCTTCCATTCAAGATCTCATATGGTGTTTTCTCTAAGAACTTGTGGCAATAGAGGCGGTTGCTATAGAAGCAAGCCGTGTTGATTGCTTCGGCCCAAAATGAATGACTCACATTATATTCATTCAACATTGATCTTGCCATATCAATTAAGGTTCTATTCTTCCTCTCAACTAGGCCATTTGACTGAGGTGTATACTTGGCCGAGAATTGATGTTTTATTCCAAGCTCATCACATAGCTCATCAACTCTTGTGTTTCTAAACTCACTTCCATTGTCACTTCTCACTTTCTTGATTGTGGTTTCAAACTCATTTTGTATTCTCTTGATGAACTTCTTGAATATGTCAAATACATCACTTTTATCCCCAAGAAAGAATACCCATGTATATCTAGTGAAATCATCCACAATCACAAAGCCATACTTGTTGCCACCAATGCTTGTGTATATAGTTGGCCCAAATAGATCCAAGTGCAACAACTCAAATGCCTTAGAAGTACTCATAATGCTTTTCAATGGATGAGTGTTGCCTACTTGCTTTCCAGCTTGACATGCACTACATAGCTTATCTTTCTCAAATGTGACATCCTTCAAGCCTCTAACTAAGTCATGCTTCACTAACTTGTTCAATTGCTTCATGCCAACATGACCAAGTCTTCTATGCCATAACCAACCCATACTTGATTTGGTGAGCAAGCATGTTGAAAGTTGAGTGTCACTAGCATTGAAATCAACCAAGTATAGATTCTCATATCTAAAGCCCTTGAAGATTAAATTAGAGCCATCAACACTAACTATCTCTACATCATCAACACCAAATATGCACTTGAAACCAAGATCACACAATTGAGCAACCGAGAGAAGATTGAAGTTCAACGTTTTAACTAAGAGCACATTGGAAATGCTATGATCATTTGAGATTGCAATTCTTCCAAGAGCCTTGACATCACCCTTGCTATTGTCACCAAATGTGATGCTATCAATGCCACTATCATTTGATTTGAGAGAGTTGAACATTCTTGAATCACCGGTCATATGTTGAGAGCACCCACTATCAAGCACCCAATGCCTTCCTCCGGCCTTATAATTTACCTATAAAACAATTTAATGTCTTTTAGGTACACATACTTGCTTGGGTCCTTGGAGGTTAGTAACTAAGCTTTTTGGTACCCAAATGACCTTCTTCTTTGGACCCACAATTGGTGTACCAACAAACTTAGCATACACACCTTTCTCACCCTTGGTAAGCACATAACAAGAATCAAAAGGAATGTAAGGTACATTAGCATTTTTCTTGTTCTTGTTCATTTTATTGCAATTAATCTCTAGATGCCCAACTTGCTTGCATCTATTGCAATAACGACTATTGCCCTTCACAAAGCGAGGCTTTGGAGTAGCAAATGCCGCCTTGCCCTTCTTGGGAGTATAGCCCAAACCCTCTTTGTTAAGAGAGAACCTTTGGCTACCCAAGCATTTTAGCAAGCGGGCATCCCCACCATAGGCATTGTCTAATACGCGGGTGAGATCATCCACCTCTCTCTTGAGAGTCTCATTCTCAACCACAAGTGATGAATCACTAGTAGTAGAGATAGAGTTGGTTGTGGTGGATGATGATGAGCTACATGAAGCATTAGTAGGACCAACAAATAAAGAATCATCAATAATATAACATGTTAGTCCAATATCACAAGTGACAATCATTTGCTCCTCCTTAGCTTCCTTCATGAACTTCTCCAACTTGAGGTCCTTTTCCTTGATGAGCTCAAGTAGAGTGGAGTGGGCTTCCTTAAGCCTAGTGTGAGCAACTTCAAGGTCCTCATGGTCTTCCTTTAGACACTCATGAGAGGCCTCTAGCTCATCAAAGGATTTCCTAAGAGCTTTGAGCTCTTGTTCAATTCCTTTGCACTCCTTACTCTTTTTGAGAGCAACAAGCTCCTCCATCAAGGCATCATTTTCATTGCTCTTGGCAATGAGCTCTTGTTCCAAGATTTTATATTTCTTGGTTGTCCTCTTGTAGCCCTTGCTCATTTGATCTATTATGCCCAATAGATCATCCTTGGAGTAGTCCTCATCCTCCTCATCATCACTCCTACAACCATCACTAGCACAAGAATCATCATCACTATCATCATGTTTTACCTTGGTAGGCTTGGTCATAAGGCATGTCGATGTAGTGTCGAAGATGGATGGCTTGTTGGAGAGAGCGATGCTTGCCATGGCTCGCCGAGTGGTCCTCTCATCATCACTAGAGCTATCATCATCACTATCAGAATTATCACTATCCCAAGTGACCACATAGCCACCACCCTTCTTCTTGTTGTTGATAGTGAAGCTCTTCTTCTCTTTCTTCTCCTTCTTGTTCTTCTTCAACTTCAACTCCCCATCATAATATCTTTTGTCTTCATAGGGGCACTTTGCCACTATATGATCGGGGCTATTGCAATTGTAGCAAAGCACCTCCTTTGCCTTCATGAAGTCTCTTCTCTTTCTTGTACCATATCATTTCTTCTTCATGAACCTCCCCATCTTGTGCACTAGGAGGGTCATGGTCTCATCATCAAATGGATCATCATCATCGCTCTCCACCTTGCTCTTGCCCTTAGAGAATGAAGCCTTGAATGCAATGGGCTTCTCTTGCTTAACCTTGATCTCCTTCTTCTCATCTTCATCTTCATCATCATCATATTGAGCATCGGTCATGACATCTCCAAGCACTTGGTTTGGAGTCACCTTGTCCAAACCCTCTCTTTGGATCATCTTCCTCAAGATGGCAAACTTCTTAGGTAAGTTCATCAAGAACTTATGTGAGAAGTCCTTGTCCTTGACATCTTCTTTTAGGCTCTTGAGATCATTGACAATAACTTGTAGCCTATAGAACATCTCTGGTATGGACTCATCATCCTTCATCTTGAAGCTTGCAAACTTATCCTTGAGCATATAGAGCTTGGCACTCTTTACCGTTGAAGTGCCCTCATATGTTTCCTCTAATCTTGTCCATACTTTACTTGCCATCTCAAGATCCTTGATTTTCTCAAAGACCTTTGCATCAATCCCATTGTAGAGAGTATTGAGAGCCATAGTGTTGCATTGGTTGTTGATGCGATCATTGTTGGTGAGGTTGTCGGGATCAATGATAGCATAATCATGGTGTGTCACCTTCCAAACGTTCTCATGAATAGAGCCAAGATATTGCTTCATCTTTCTTTTCCAATGATCAAAAGATGTGACACCATCAAAGAATGGAGGCTTGCCCCCGACATGGTTGAACACAACTTGAGCCATCTTACACCGAGGTTGTTAAGCCTTGCAAACGGTGACCACCGCTCTGATACCACTTGAAAGGTCTTGATGGCTAGAGGGGGGTGAATAGCCTTTAAAAATTTTCTACAAAGACAAGCTAAACAAGTTTATCAATATAACAAATAGCGAGATGCAAGTTTTGCTTAGCCTACGGGGTGTTTGAAAGCCACCTAACCAATTCACAATTCTAGTATTTGCACTCAACCGCACACGTCAAATCGAGAAGGTAACTACAACTACAACTAGCAAGCTACACAAAAGAGCTACTCTAGCAAAGCTAACTAGCTAGCAAAGATAACTAAGAAAGTAATGCGGAGTTGAGTTAGGAGAGTTTCACCGAGGGGTGAAGTATTGAGCCAACTAATATGATCAACAATGTATACCAAGATAACCAAACACTAGGATCAATCAATCACAATATGAAAGTGATGACACAAAGATTTATCCTGAGGTTCACGTGCTTGCCGGCACGCTAGTCCCCGTTGTGTCCCTCTTCACCACGTGGTTCGGTGGCTAATCGGTCTCACACCGAGCCTCTCAAAAGGCACCACAAGAACCTACCAAATGGCAAAAGGTTGCAAGTGACACGAGCAATTCACTAATGTTGCCTTTGGCGCTTCGCCGAGGTAGGCACAAACCCCTCACAATCACCGGAGGTGGCCAAGAACAATCACCAACTCTTGCCAACGCCTCCAAGCTGCTCCAAGCCGTCTAGGTGGCGGCAACCACCAAGAGAAACAAGAATCTCGCAACAAATCAACCACCAAGTGCCAACTAGATGCAATCTCACAATGCAAATGCACTTGGGTCACTCAATCTCACTTCGAATATGCAAGGAAGCAAGAGAGATGAGTGGGAGAGGAGTTGCTTAGCTCAAAGTGCTCACAAGTATGTCAAATGTCCAAGAGAGAGAGCCTTGAGCCGGCCAACGAGTATTTATAGACGTACCCCTTCGAATAGAGCCGTTAGAAACTTAAACAGTCAAAATCGTGCTGACCGGACGCGCTGGTCCAACTGACCGGACGCGCTGGTCGCACAACGGCTAAGTCGCGAAGCACTGACCGGACGTGGTACTCCAACTGACCGGACGCGCTGGTCCTGTGAGTGACCGGACGCGCTGGTCGCCTGAGCAGCGCTCAACGGAACAACGACCGGACGCGCTGAAGAAAATGACCGAACATGACAGTGCCAGCATCCGGTTAGAGTCTAGTAAGCTCCCTGAATGACCGGACACGTCTGATCGTCAGTGACCGGACACGCTGCGTGTCCGATCATCAAACTGAAATACGCGCAGACACTAAATGCTAACCGGACGCGTCTGGTCATCCAGAGACCGCGTCCGGTTCAGCGTCCGGTCACCTCTGTGACCTCCGTTCGCCTCCGTTTCTTTTTCGACTTTCGGCGTAGTGGAAAATAGTCATTTTAACTCCTCGAAAACACCTGAATCCCGCCTCACAAGCTCGGCGAGAGGGAGAGAGGAACCCAAACCCTCTCTACCGCTCAAACTCCATCTCCTTCGCAAACGTGCTAACACCACCAAGTGATCTCGACATGTGTGAGTGTGTTAGCATTTTCACAATCATTTTTCGAGGCGATATTAGTTCTATCCAAATGCATATGATTATGAAATGCACACCTAGAGGCACTTAGGAGTTCAATAGCCGCGTCATTCCCCTCTTTACAGTATGGCTATCTATCCTATAATGTAACCACACCCACTAGGTGTCTTGGTTACTAAAACACAACCCTTAAGCATATACCTTTGCCTTGATCACGTAGGGTTGTGTCCAAATCCAAGTGTGGCCATCATGATCACCATGTCCATCTTGCCACCAACCTTGGAATGTACTAATCCTCATATGCTACATACAACTTAGGTATATAATTAGTACTTGGGCATTGTCACTAATTACCAACACCAAACATAGGACTTTCACAAGGCTGTCACCACCTATCGTCTACCCCTCAACCGTGGGGCATGAAATGCATTCACCCACTCCTACATATTTGGGCACCTTGCCCGTATACATAGGAACCACCCAAATCCCCCAGGTCCCTGACCCTACGGATGGACAGGTAAAGGACTTGGGCGTACCCGAAAGCATGATGAACTACTACCTCAACATAAGTCTAAATCTATACATGAACATGGTATGAACGATAAAGGATTCAGCCAAGTATGATATGAACATGACATAGGGACTATATTCTAATTCATATATCATGAATATATAAACATGACTGTACTCTAGTTCATAGCACAAACTATATTCATAAGATGAAGACATCGCTATTTGGAGAAAAGATAACTCTTTTATTCTTACCAATTCTTCTCTAAGAAGCCAAGCCCTCCAAGGTAGTTTCTCTACTCCTCTACTACTTCTACTAGACTAATTCTAACCTAGAGTGGAGAGAGGGAGCTCAAGTGAGAGTGTGATGTGTGTAGTGAGGTGTGTGTGAGAGGGGGCTCCCCTCTTCTTATATAGGGCTAGGACAGGCGGTTGGAGGGGGAATATTCCCTGGCGCAGCCCCACACTGCTAGCCTTGGCATTCAATGTGCCAACACACGTGAGATGGCCGAGGCGGTGGCACGGGGGGCACACCCATGCCCTGGGTGGCCCAGTCTGCCTCCTCCTTCGCGCAGTGACTCCTCTGCTAGGCCTAGACTTCAGTGCCAAGGTGGGTTGGCCCTGGTTTGGTCACCTAGTTGGGCTTCTTCCCTTCTTTGGCTCCTTTACGCCTTCTAGAAAGCACCTTTTTGTTCTGTTTCACTTGTTTCCGGTGTATGTTTCTACAACATGTCAAATCTACCGGTACAAGTGGAAACATGTTAGTAGCAAAGGTATATGTGTATAGAAGTGTATGTTTCTCTCCTTTTTGGACTTATGTTGGCGGTATAAATGTGTCGATAACGACCGCCAACAAAATCCCCCCAAGCTTACCCTTTGCTCGTCCTCGAACAAAAGCTAAGACATTGGTTGTTGATCAGGAGTTGCTACTATGCCGATTACATTTCAAAGATGCCATGTTTATAAAAAAAGTTTTCTTCCGCAATTTGAATGAATTGGCATTTTGTCCACCTATTATAATCTTGTTATCTGCGGGGCTTTTTAGCCTTCTCCAAATCTTGGGTGGTTAAAGACATAATAGATTAACAGACCCGCTTATCATTCATTCTTTGATTGACCATCTTTCTGGAGGTTTTGAAAGTTTTTGCAAAACAAATTGTTGTTCCTCAAATGATACACTCGATCACTCAAAAAGTGTATGTATTCCTCACCAAAGGCTTTTGACTTTGCCTTTCTTTTATCCTACCATCTAAAGGGCTTATGTGGAGCTCGGGTAAGTGTAAAAGTGGCATACTTGTATCATGTCATGTTGCTAAGTCAAAAACCGGACCATAGGAGAGACTAGTCATACATTTTGTTCAAGATTGTGCAAGTGTGTGAAATATTTTTGGATTTTTGTGTACTCCAATGTCATGCCTCTCTCTCTTTTGCTATTTTCGAAAGTGTGGACTATCTTTTCTTTCTTTCTTTCTCTCTTTCCTTTTTTTGGCTCATGCTTCTTTGGCATGGCATCTTTTATTTCTCTCATATTTTTGCACAACCCAAACTTTCTTTTTGGTGGAATTTTGAGAGAAAGGTTCACAACATGAATAATGGAGTTTTTATTTAGTGGATGGTATTGCATGTTTTTGCGTAACTCTCAGTGTAAGAGTCAACATTTTTATTTATGGGTGTACGTGAATCTTGATCATGGGTGCATGAAAAGAATCTCAACATTGGTCACAACAGCTTGACAAAAGCTCACCATGAATACGAGCAACATATGACTAAGGGTTTGTATATGAATGTGTCATATGGCTTTTGGTAGGAATTTTGAATCATTGAGGAACTTTTGATTTTAGCATTTTGATAATAAAAACTTTAGATGTCAAGTCTTTTCTTTGAACAAAGCCATAGCTTGGTCTATTGCACTATTTCATGTCAAGCAACTACTTAGACTAGATTAAGCTTTTGCAACCAACAAGTTTTAAGTTTTTAGGATGAGACATTTTTTAGCCAATAAACTCAAATCTTGGAGAAAACTAAGCTATAAGATAGGCATAGTTGAAACATAAGATAGAGCAACTATTTATCATTTCAACAAGGATAGAATCAACATTTCTACAACACATATATATATATAATAGAATTAATATTTTTGGTTTACTTTTATATTTTTGTATTTTTTTTATAAGCATGGTGAATAAATATGCAAAGAATGAAAACAAATACAAGAAAATAAATATGTAATGCAAGATACCTCTACGGGGTCCTTCCCCAAGCTAGCTCGAGGCCTACGGTCATGGGTTGTACTTGTACCGATGGTAGCGCCAGTAGGCCATCTGCTGGTCATGTTGCTGCTTCAGCAAGGCATTGATTTGCGCCATTTCTTGTTGTTGGTGTTGTTGCCATTGCGACTGTTGCTGTCGCCAATCCGCCGTCGTCTGCATGTGAGTGTTCAATGTGTGTTGCATTTCACCTTGCTGAATCTCTAGTCCTCCGAGGCATGTGTTGATGGAGTCTAGCCCCGCGACAGAATGTTGGGCGAGGATCAGTGGTGGTGAGCCTTTAGAGTCGGAGGAGTTGTGCCATCGTGTTCCACTTGAACATGTAGCGTTGTCAACCTCCTGCCAACCTGGTATCTGTGTTGGTTGCGGGGGATGGTCCTAGCCGGGATTGTACCCCACATCCGCCGCCTGTTGTGGCTGTCGAGAACTGGATGTGGCTTTCTTCCTGGTTCTGCTCCTTGTGACCCTGCCAGAAACACTTTTCCTGCGAGCCTCCTTTGTGGTCTCAAGATAAAAGGTTAACTTCTGGCACTTGTACAACACATAGATCAGGGTTGGGTAACCGAATCATGTTTGTACAGCCAGAGAAAGTATACAAAAGCTCCCCAACTGCATTGGTTTTCAAATTATGCCCTTGTATCAAGTAATGTTCGTTGATGATGATGTTGGGATCTCAATGTAATTGACATCTCCCTCATCCAACACACCAACACCAGCGGCAATACGTGTTACAAGAGAGGTACAAGTGATAGCAGTAGAATTCTTGATAATATCTAACCAATGATGAAACATTTCTCTAATGGGAGCAACTTTAATCTTTTTTACCACGGCATAAAGCATTTTTAATTCTGAGGCTCTAATCCATCTTATGTCATGACTAGGGAAAAGAGGCATAGCAATCCATCGATGCATGAACCATAAAGTAGGATGTTGAATTTGGGTATTATGAGGTTTGAAGGTACCGACAACTATTTCACCCGAAATTTCCCCCCAAAATTTTTTGCGGTTAAAAATCATAGAGGGCATGATCGGTTTCAATAGAGCATCTTCTATGGAACCCTAGATGCAAGCTAAGATCCTTCCATGAAACATTGTATTCTTTTTGAAATAAACGAAAGGAGATCCCATCTTGATCTACCATTAGTGTGCATATAAACTGAATTGTTAAATGGCGGGAACCCATTTCATCCATAGGATTAACGTTTTCCCACCCAACAGCTCTCCAAATAGTGGTGAATTCGGTATCTATACCTATCTTTTGGAGAAGGTTGGGGTCATACGTCGGTGTGTGGATGAACACACGGCTCTTGATGAGGTTGTATGCTTGTATCTCCCAATCTCCCTCCAAGTCGAGGTAGGGCGCTGTAACAAAACCGACCAATTATACGAGATTAAGTAAGAAAATCATCCACTGGGCAGACAATTTAGCAAACTTAAGCCCGTATAACCCGGTAGTCCATGAAATCATGACAGATTTCAAACCAACTTACATGCCAGCCAAGATCGTAATAAGTTCAGCGGTCACCATCATAAGTTACATAAAAGTTCGCGTCACAAATACATCGGAGTTTAAACATAGTTATTACAAACCAAGTTCAAATAAAAGTAGCGGAAGCATTTAGTTCAAATCACACACTCACATAGAGTTCAAAATAAAGTGCCAGCTCAGGATCATCTCTAACAAAAGCATCAGACGAGATGTAGTGAATGACCATTGCCCATAGTCCTAAGCTTCTCCCATCATAGGATAAAGGCAGTTGATACAATAGCCGTAATACATCTGCCCATCTACAACAAGTGGGAACAAAGCCCTGAGTACGAGAAAGTACTCAGCTAGACTTACCCGATAGAACCGAAAATAAAAGACACCAAGGATCATGACAGGCTTTATGGTGGGGTAGCTGACTCAATTGCAAAAAGGCATTTTTAGCATTTAAAGAATCTTTCCAAAAGCTTTGCATCAAGTTAAAACTTTATTAACCTGTCAACTACATTTGCACCTGTACTAGAGTAACATGTAATTAAACAGGTAAGGATAACAAATGATCAATAATCAACTTCTATCATGTCATATACCATATAACTATCCAAGTGTTCCATTAGAATTACTACGATGAAGTAACTCAAGTCAAGTGCTCACTATCCAGTGAACGATGGTGATTCGAATCGATTATTAACCAGTTGGTAATTTATTCCTCACACAAACCTCACTCATCCGCTAAAGTGAGGTATTGGTCACCGAGTCAACCATTCAGGTAAAGTCTCGAGCTTGCCAGGAACCACATGTACCTGGTGCCCGCCCAACTGCTCTTTGGCCTTATCATCGCACCCCCATATCCTGCCACTATTGCTCCGGTATAGTGCGTTACGGGCAATCCACTCGGTTCGAATAATCTCCTAGCTTCGTGGTTGAAAAGTACATTATTTGGCCAGCTAAATGTAAGGCATGCGTTCAACATGACTCGAGGTCCAACAACGGTCGGTCCTTAATCGACACAGACGGAAAACACTACAGTCTGAAACCTTGTAAGTTTCCGTCTGGTCTCAATTTCACATTAACACTTAGTTATTCTCACATGACATACTTCTTCAAGCAGATCCAGGTAACCACCTATAGCTCGCAGGTGACAGGAAATCACCCGACTTCTACCGGTCTAAGCAAGCTAAGCATTTCTTGACTGCGAATACCAAGGTAACAAGGATATGGTAGAACAGGATAAATAAGGTATAATGCAGTAACAGCTGCAAACAATTCCTAAACGTAATGCATCAGTTAAAGTAAAGCATTAATAAATTATTTGCAAACCGGGGGAGAAAATGCTTCAGGGCTTGTCTCTCTCGAAAGAGCTCGGACGGTGGTCTGGACACTCTGGAAGATCCTCACCGACCTCCTCATCGGCCTCAGGCACCTCCTGCTCTTGCACCTCGGTCTGCTCTTCCGGCTCCTCGGGAACTGCTACCGGAGTTACTTCCTGCGATCCTGTATGATGCAAACGTATAAGTGCTCATACCTAGGTGCATTGCAGAGATGACATGTAATGATCATGATGAATGAAATATAGATGAACAGGTTTACTTTACTGCAAAAAGTAGGAATACAACTCTTCTACAAGGTAGTCAACATCATCCAAGAACATATACTACAAGCACATGTTATCTACTGCATTCTCTTCTACTACTACTATGCTAAGTCAACACATCTTATTAAATGCTTCAAAGATACACCAAAGCAGATCTTATTAACTAGTCATGCATTAACAAGGTTAATTAAACCCTAATTGCAACTAGGTTTGAACAGCAACACCTATTTTGGTAGCACAGAAAAATCTGAGAAAATTACAGCAGCCTACTATCATCCAATCCAGTATGCCACAAAAAAATTCATTACATTTGGATTACTAGAGCTGCCTACACAAAAATAATAAGCTAGGGCCTAAAAATGAGCATAAAAATACTTTATACTATGAAAAGTATCAAACAACAGATTTAGCAATTTTCCTACATTCTACACAATAAACAATCACTAAAGAAAAATTATTACATGCATGTTTTATTCATATTTTTCTTTCTAGCAAAAATAACAATTATTAACAATATTAAACACTTGTACTACACATAAGAATTTTTCTACAGAATATGCATGGCATATATTTTTCCTAGAAAGTACATCACAAAATAAAATTATTGCAAGTGGAACCATATTTTTCTGACCTTTCTATGATTTATTGCATATTTAACAAGAAAACAACAATTTTAGTGATTAAATAAAAACCCTACAGAAAAGTATCACAAAACTACCATGCAACATTTTTAAACTGTAGATCTACTCATGAGAAACACTACAAAATTTATTTCACAATTTTTGAAGCTATAAATCTTGAGTTATAAATTTTAGAAGTTTTTTTCACAATTTCTGGAAATCCTTTTCTTTAAAAACCGAAAATCCAACCGGCCCTAAACGCTACGCACACCCGCGCATTTCCCCCGCTTGCATCAGATAGGCTGACAATGGGGTCCTCGAGCCCGCCTGTCACACACACCGAGAGAACACGGCGGCGTTCTCGCCGGCGGTGAGCTCTCCGGTGACGGAGGCCACCACCACTCGCTTCCCCGTAACGAGGCGAAGCCAAGGGTGTCTAGTATGTGGCCAGACGAGCTCGGCATCAAGCTCGCCGGCATGCATGGCAGCGTGGTGTCTCGGCCCACCGTCGGCTGGCCAACACCGGCCGAGATGGGCCGCGCGGTGTGGTCTGTGAGCTTCACCACGCGAATGCGATGCTCGTGCGCTCGAGAAGTGAGCGAGAAGGAGGATGGAGGGGTGAAGTCCACGGAGCGGCTCACTCCGGTGAGCTCGGCCAGAACTCCGGCGAGCTATTACCATGGCTAGGGGTTGAATCCTCGCGGGCAGTGGCGAGCACGGGACGCGCGACGAGAAGGCGAAGCGGGGAGGAAGACGGAGGCTGTGGCGGTGAGCCGGGGCAGCGGCGGAGCTCGGGAGCCGGCAATGGCGTGGTGGCCACGCGGCTGCTGCTGGCGCGCTGCTGTGGGGCGAGGAGAGGAGAATGGAGGCAGTAGCTAAGGTGGGCGAGCGCGCGGAGGGAGTAGGCGGACGCGGAGGGACGCGGGGGCCATCGGAGGGCGCGTGGCGTGCGGTGTCGGTGACGTACGGCCACGCGGCGGCCGGCTTCTGCCGCGGGCGCCATGACGTGCGCGCGCGCGCGGGCGGGAGGAGGCAGACGCGGGCGCGGGCTAGGCCGGCTTGCGCGAGCAGGCCGAAGCAGAGGCGGCGGCCCGTTAAGGCCGAAAATACCTTTTTCTTTTATAAATAAATTTCCAGATTTTATAAATTGATTCATATTCAATTTTGAAGATGAAAAAGACATTTTCACAAGTTGCCCCCAAAACAAAAGTTGTTCAAAATTTAATTCTCTACAACTTTCATTTAGGGCACTTTTCAAAATTCTAAATAGATTTTGAATTAGTGATTTAAAGTCCAAATTTTAAATAAAAACTCATTTTTCTAGAATATTTTTAAAAGCAAAATTTGGGGAGATTTTGAATACAAAAATTGCTCCAAAAATCATGTTAATTAGTTCTAAGTCATTTAGAGTTATAACCAAACAAATTTTACCACTCTTAGCTAGCAATTGCAAGAAGTTAGGGTGCAAACATATGTTTTTCACAATTTAATTAATTCTAACTTATATTGCATGTGATGATGAACATGCATGAAATGCTAATGATCATGATTTGGGATGTGAATGCATGCTTAACACCCAGGGGTGTTACAGGCGCATCTGCATCATCCACCCTATGCTCCACTTGCGGGGCTCCCGTCGGCAGACTTTCCTCTTCCTCTTCTTCCCCTTCTTCCTCTTCTTGCATCGGGGTTTCTTTGGGCTTGTTGGGCTTGGCATAGTGGGAGTTAGAGCTTCTGTGGGAGTGCTTGGAACTTCCTCCCATGGCTCTCTTTACCCCCGCTAGTGCTTTCCTGAACGACCTCCTCATTTCAGCAAGTGCAAGGCAGGAAGGGCAATTTCTTAGGTGCGAAAGGTGTGAGTGAAAATATGGAAATTTTTCACCCGAGAGCTTGCTTGAGCTTGGAAATTTGCAGTGGTTTGGTGGCTCTCAAATGTGTTGGGAATGTGAGTGGCGGAAATTGGAGAGAGTGACGGAGTGAGTGAGTGAAGAATGGAGTAGTGCAGCTCACTCCCGGCCCTTTGGGCTTTTTATAGTTGAGCGCAGCAGCTAGAGGGGGAGAGGCAATGGCTAGTAGCCGTTGGGCTCTGGCCGGCCAACAGCGGCGGCAGCTAGGGTGCGGCCGTGCCCCTAGCACACGTGCCCCCGTGGGCCCAACTCTGTCCCCTTGGGCCGTTGGCTTCCAACGGTCACCTTCTGCTCGTGACCGTTGGGGGCTGCTGCTAGTTCAAAATTTTCCTCCCATTTTTGATTTTCCAACAAAATTTGAAGCTATTTTGGATTTCTAGAAAATATTTTTAAAAAAGAAATAATAACAGAAAATCTTATTGTTTTGAAAACTAAATTTTAAAATTTTTGGATTTTGAAAATATTTTTATTTTCAAATTTTTATATTTTCTTGAACAAAGAATTATAATTTAAACTATGATATATTTTTAGTAATAAAATATTATTTCTTTTTGTTTTACTTCTAAAATTTGTTTTATTTCTAGGTAATAACATATTTTGAAATATTATTACTACTACTATTTTCTATAAAAAATATTTTATTACTATATTTTTTTCAGATAAATACCCATTATCCTATTGGCAATGGCCCGACATTTATAGTCTATCGGCGAGACTTCTTCCTCCTTTATTCATCTGCAGCCACATGAACAAACTCAGGGGAATTTTAGGGTTGCCCCGAGAATTTCCTCGTGTTGTTGACAGGAATAGCGGTAGCTACTTGAGCTAATTGTGTTCCTATCATTTTGTTAAAGCTTAATTGATTCTTAATAGAGGAAGCTAAACTTTCTATTTTCAAGTTGATATTTTCTAATATTTTATCATTGTTCAGCATCTTTTTGGTAAGGTTTTCATTTATTTTAGCTTAACCTAGCACCAAATCCTTAAGTGAAGGTTGATTCAAATTGAAATTGAATTGTAATTTGAATTACCTTGGAATGGTGGATGAGATTGGTTGTTCCAGCCATTATTATTGCCTCCTCCTTGTTGGCAATACCCGTTGTTGATGTAGGCAGCGTTTTCTCGGGCCTCAGGGCAGTCATTGCCTGAGTGGCCAATGTTACCACAGACTTCGCACGTTTTTTGCGAGTCCATGGCTTTGACGGTGCCAGTGTTGACGTCGGTGGCACACTCGTTAATCATCTTCAGGAGTAGGTCTATTTTTGCAGCTAACATATTCATCTCCTTCATGGTATGCATGCCTTTTTATGTTTTGGCTGGGGTTCTATCCTCCCTCCAGCCCTGATGGGCCACCATCTTTTTTATTAGGGCAGTAGCCCCGTCGGTGGTGAGCGATAGAAATACGCCACCAGCAGCGGTGTCTAGGTGCCCTTCGACATGGGTGTTAACCCATTGTAGAAGTTCTAGAGCACTAACCAGTTCTCCGTCCCGTGGTGAGGGCATGCTTGGATGTATTCTTACAGCCTCTCCCATGCCTCCGGGATTGGTTTTGCCCATAGGGAAGAATTTCATGAGGAATGTCGTGGAGCATTTGCTCCAGGTGTTCATAGCTTCCTTGCCCTTGTAGAACCACTGTTTCGCCTTCCCCACAAGGGAGAAGGGAAACAGACAAAGCCTGATAGCCTCGGGTGCGACGTATTTGATGACGATTGTGTCGCACAGTTCAAGGAAGTGTGCCAAGTAAGCGTTGGCATCCTCACTGAGTAGTCCACAAAATGGACTGGCCTGCACCATGGTGATTAGCCTAGTTCTAAGTTTGTAGTTCTTGTCACCGATGTTGATAGCGGGCTCGGTAGGCACGTTGGTAATAGCCGGGACGAAGAACTCACGGAGTGACTTCTGGGCCATAGCGTTGGTAGCAGCTGGTATAGGAATGAGCAGTTCGGTTGTTGGTGGAGTGTAGAAGAAGCAGAGGCATGAGACCCTTCTTCCTTAAGAGTGCCTCTGGATCTAGAACGAAGTTATTCGGCAAGTCGAAACCACTCATGCACTATCCTGTTTTCACCCACAATAGGAGAAAACATAGAAGATTAGCCTGTATGAGCAAATTGCTACCATACATGCATGCTATCATGATCATATCATGCTAGAGTCTTATTATCCAATGTCTTCTCCGGCAACAGCGCCAGAAATGCTTGTTGGCGTTTCTTAACACGATCACCAAGAATGGGGGTTTAGGCCCACCCATGGTAATGGTGTCAGAAACGTCTGTTGGTATTCCCTTGCATCGCTACTAGAATTGGTTTATCCTAGCAGCAATACTCAGGGATGTCAACCGATAGGTCATAACGTTTACAGAGGTTATCCGCAAGCGCACGGATCCATCGTTGTAGCATTTCACCCAGAAGTATTATCAGGGTATCATTATTTATATTTTCCCATAGGAATGCATGGTAGTAATAGTTCTAGTATGGATATGAGCAAGATAGACATACATGCATAACTAACCAGATGAGCATACAGGGGTAAGCAATCGTAGTGTAGACAGTGGACACACACATACACATTTGACACTCCACTCTAGGGGAGTGAAAGAATAAATAAAGAATAAACGAATGTCCTACTAGGAGTAGATATATCTTAATATAGTTATATGCTATGAGTGAAGTAATCATACATGTACCTGAGTTAGAGCTAGGACTATGTGAGATGGATCAGGAGGCCACCGAGTACTAGTCTGCCAGCAACCTCATGTGACAATATACGTACTCCTACACCATGGCCGAACGTGGGGGATTACGAAGGACAGATAGGACTGTCACCACCTGCCGCCTACCCCTCAACCGTGGGGCATAAAATGCATTCACCCACCCCTCTTCTTGTATAGGGTTGGGAAAGGCGGATGGAGGGGGAATATTCCCCGGCACAGCCCCGCACCGCTAGCCTTGGCATTCAATGTGTCGACACGCTCAAGATGGGTCGAGGCGATGGCATAGGGGGCGCCCGCGCCCCAAGCACTCCTCTGCTGGGCCTAGACTTCAGTGCCGAGGTGGGTTGGCCCTGGTTTGGCCACCTAGTTGGGCTTCTTCCCTTCTTTGGCTCCTTTACGCCTTCCAGAAAGCGCCTTTCTTGTCCTGTTTCACTTGTTTCTAGTGTATGTTTCTACATGTCAAATCTACCGATACAAGTGGAAACATGTTAGTAGCAAAGGTATATGTGTATAGAAGTGTTTGTTTCCCTCCTTTTTGGACTTATGTTGGCGGTATAAATGTGTCGATAACGATCGCCAACAATAGACCAACCCGACGACGACACGCAGGGTATCATGCTCATCACTCTCCTTCTGGAGAGAGTCCTTCACCTCACTGAGGTCCTTCTCCAGGCCACGGTTCTTCACCACCTCTACCCCAAGCCTATCTTCGAGACCTATCCAAGCCACATGCCAACCACGTCAGAAAACCATTTGTGGATTCCGGGAAGAAGGGCAACAGGGGAAGACGGGTCTTATCGTTCACTTGCTCGCGGAGCTTGTGCATCTGCTTGCCCTGCCAGGACGCCTCGGCCTCTAGGCCCTAAATTTCTTCCTGGCACTGACTGACCTCTGTGGCAAGCCTAGCAGTCACGTCCTTGGCCTCAATCTTCAGCTCTCTCTCCTTCTCAACCTCACTCAGGAGACGGTCGATCTGTTGATGGGCGTCGACACACTCCTGGCGGGCCGAGTCATGCTCTGTGCGGAGTCCTGCTATGACCAGGAGCAGCTCGTCCCACTCCTTTCATGGCCGCTCAAACTCTACAGCGTCCAGGCACTCCCTCTCAGCTAGAGCCGTGAGCTTCTCCTCGGCCTCGTTGGCATGCCGACGAGCGTTCGCCTCCCTGATTTGAAGGCTTGCCACCTCCTCATCGGTAGGAGCAAGCTCGGTCACCTTCTAACGAGCGGTAGCAAGCTGCTTAGTTAGTTCCCCACGTAGCCGCGCCTCTTCGATGAGGTGGTCCCAAGCATCCTTCTGCTAGCGAAGGAACTAGGATTTCTCCTGGCTTTCGCCATAAGAGACTGCAGAAAAACATGAGTTAGAAGCACAAAAAGGGGGGAATCAAAGCTGGAAGCACGGACGTGTCGTACCTAGCTAGCCGGGGTGATGACGTCGCGTAGTGAACCCTAAGCGCAGTGTTTCGAGCATGAACCATGGACTCAACGCCCATGTGCACGCAACTCCACCTATGTTGGGGTGCCTTTGGTGTCTCAGCATAGCAAGTCCTAAGCCTTAGTAAAGGAGGAGGGTTGTGTTTAGGTGTGGCGAGCCAGACATAAAAACTAGCTACTTTTATGGAGATGAGACCCGAAAGACTCCCGTTGGGGCATAACCCTCTTAGCAACGCGCCATGTCGGATCCCGGGTACGGTGTTAAATGAGCAAGGGCTAGGTCGTCACCCCCATGACGCGTCGTATCATGATCTAGGCATGGTGTCAAGTGAGCAAGGATCGGGCCGTCGCATCCTCAGTGACACGTCACATCTGCGCCCGGGTGTGGTGAAAAATGAGCAAGGGTCTTCACACCAGCGACGGGTGCAAAGGGTAAGGAAGCTAGTCGAGCCCACTAGGATTCGTCTAGGTAGCTAGAACATAGGGTCCCTTACGAGTAAGTTAAGAGAGTTAGTTGATACAGCGGTTAGGAGGCGGGTAAATATCTTGTGCGTCCAAGAGACTAAATAGAAGGGTCAGAAGACGAAGGAGGTGGACAACACCGGCTTCAAGCTTTGGTACACAGGGACAACTTCAAATAGAAATGGAGTAGGAGTTTTGATTGATAAGAGCCTTAAGGATGGTGTTGTGGAGGTGAGAAGGCAAGGGGATAGGATTATCTTAGTTAAGCTTGTCATTAGTGATATGGTCTTAAACGTAATTAGTGCATATGCCCCCCAAGTAGGCCAGGATGAGAGCTAAGCGGCAATTCTGGGAAGACTTAGATGGCTTGGTTAGAGCTGTACCTAGTAGCGAGAAGCTCTTTATAGGAGGGGATCTTAATGGTCATTTAGGTACTTCAAGGGTAGGTTATGAGGCGATACATGGAGGTTTCGATTTTGGCAGTAGGAACCAAGAGGGAGAGGAAGTCTTAGACTTTGCTATAGCTTTTGATCTGATGTTAGCCAACACTTTCTTTAGAAAGAGGCAGTCTCATTTAGTGACCTTTAGTAGCGGCCAACACTCTAGTCAGATCAACTTTGTCCTTACAAGAAGGAGAGATAAACAGTCATGCTTTGATTGTAAGGTAATACCTAGAGAGAGTGTGGTTTCTCAACACAAGTTGTTGGTGGCTGATTTCCGCTTTCTGGTGCAAGCTTGTGGGGTCAAACAACCTAGGATTGCAAGAGCAAAGTGGTGGAAATTGGAAGGGGAGACATCAGAGGTCTTCAAAGAAAGAGTTATTCAAGAGGGCTCTTGGCAGGATGAACGTGATGCAAACGACATGTGGGAGAAGATGGCAACATGCGTTCGGAAGATTGCTTTAGAGGTGCTTGGAGTGACCAAAGGGGGTGGATGCGATTCGAAAGAAACTTGGTGGTGGAATGAAGATGTGCACAAGGCTATTAAGGAAAAGAAGGAATGCTATAAGCGCTTGTACCATGACAGGTGTGCCGACAACATAGAGAAGTACAAGGTGTCAAAGAAGACTGCAAAACGAGCGGTGAGTGAAGCAAAGGGATGGGCCTACGAGGATCTATACCAATGTTTGAGTACGAAGAAAGGAGAGAGGGACATCTATAGGGTGGCTAGGGCTCATGATAAGAAGACAAGGGACTTCAACCAAGTCAAATGCATTAAGGATGAGAGGGAACAACTCTTGGTGAAGGAGGACGAGATTAGACATAGATGGCAAGAGTATTTTGATAAGTTGTTCAATAGTGAGAATGAGAACACCACCGTTCAGTTGGATGACTCGTTTGATGACACCAATAGGCGCTTTGTGCGAAGGATTCAAGAATCGGAGGTCAGAGAAACATTAAAAAGGATGAAAGGGGGTAAAGCAATGGGCCCCGATGGTATTCCAATCAAGGTGTGGAGATGTCTCGAGGATATAGCTATAGTATGGCTAACCAAGGTGTTCAACAATATCTATCGATCGAACAAGATGCTTGAGGAGTGGAGAAGAAGCATATTGGTACCAATCTACAAGAACAAGGGAGACATCCAAAGTTGTACTAATTATCGGGGAATCAAGTTGATGAGCCACACCATGAAGCTATGGGAGAGAGTCATAGAACATCGCCTGCGAGGAACAACGTGGATATCTATGAACCAATTTGGTTTCATGCCAGGAAGGTCAACCATAGAAGCAATTTTCTTAATAAGACAAGTTATGGAGCGGTTTAGGGAGCAGAAGAAGGACCTACACATGGTTTTTATTGATTTGGAGAAGGCTTATGACAAGATACCAAGGAATGTTATGTGGTGAGCTTTGGAAAAGCATAAAGTCCCAGCAAAAGTATGTTACCCTCATCAAGGACATATATAACAATGTTGTGACTAGTGTTCGAACAAATGATAGTAACATAGATTACTTCCCGTTTAAGATAGGGCTACATCAAGGGTCAGCCCTGAGCCCTTATCTTTTTGCCTTAGTAATGGATGAGGTTACTAGGAACATTCAAGGGGATATCCCTTGGTGTATCTTGTTCGCTGATGATGTAGGGTTAGTTGATGAAAGCCGGGCAGAAGTAAATAGGAAACTAAAGTTGTGGCGGTAGGCCCTTGAGTCTAAAGGTTTTAGAGTAAGCAGAACTAAAACTGAATACATGAGATGCGATTTTGGCACTACTACACAGGAGGAGGGAGATGTGAGTTTGGAAGGTCAAGTAGTACCTAGGAAAGATACCTTTCGATATCTAGGATCGATGCTACAGAGAGATGGAGATATTGATGCGAACGTTAGTCATAGAATCAAAGCTGGGTGGATGAAGTGGCGCCAAGCTTCTTGTATTCTCTGTGACAAGAGGGTACCACGAAAGCTAAAAGGCAAGTTTTATAGAACGACGATTAGACCCGCTATGCTGTATGGAGCAGAATGTTGGCCTACAAAGAAACGACACGTTCAACAACTGAGTGTTGCAGAAATGCGTATGTTGCGCTGGATTTGTGGTTACACAAGAATGGACCGAGTGCGGAATGATGATATTCGTGATCGTCTAAGGGTAGCACCTATCGAAGAAAAGCTTGTCCAACCTCGGTTGAGGTGGTTTAGCCATGTCCAAAGGAGACCTTCAGAGGCACCAGTGCATTGTAGAGTTCTAAGTCAAGATAATAAAATGAGAGACAGATGAAGACTGAAGTTGACATGGGGGGAGGCAATAAAAAGAGATTTGAGAGAATGCGATATACCTAGAGATCTGTGTCTAAATATGAGTGCTTGGAAAATAGCTATCGACGTGGCTGAACCGTGATTGAGGGTGCTCGTTAGGTTTCAACTCTAGCTTACCCTAACTTGATTGGGACTGACAGGCTTGGTGGTTGTTGTTGTTAAGATCTAGCACGCAAGCCAAGGTGCATATGAAATTATGAAAATACCCTTCTAAATATCAGCCCCACCTCCCAGTAACTCCCTCGCCGTTCATTTCTCTCAGTCTAAAACCATCTCGAGTCAAACGAAGGGACAAGATATGGCTGATTTCCCTCTTTTTTTTAATAACAAATCAATTAATGAGTGGACAGGAAGCGTCGCTGCTATGTTCCTTTTGATTTTTTATTTGGTTATTCTTCACAGCTGTTCTCTGTCAAGCTTTGTTAGGTCATAGTGAGCAAATATTGTTGGGAAAAATTTTGAGTCACAAACGTACAAATATACGTGGGACGGAGGGAGTAGACTCCACGATCTGAATATAAATAATATGCGGCCACAGAAATACAATAGCAAGTCATTAGGTGTGAGACCAAGGAGCACCGCCGCCGTTGGTCCATCAGAGTAGCCCGTAGGCCTCAGGGCTAGACGCGAGCAGGTGAGCGGGCGGAGGTGCTGGGCCCTAGGCTGCTAGGTGCCTGAGTGCGGCAGCGTTCCCATGCGCAGACGCGAGGTCGGTCGATCAGCGGGGCTTCTGCGCGGGGATGAGCGAGAGGCCGAGCGCTGACCTACGCGCCATGCTCGAGTCAGGGCGGCGGCTGTGACGACAGGAATGGGTTTTTTTATAGGGAAACACAACTGCATTAAGCAAGGCGTCCAGGCAAATCGCCATTAACGAGTTCTGTTACAAACTTACGGGCTTGGCACCAAGACACATCGGAGCTAGAAGCCATCCAACATGCTCCATAGGTTGCTAAACAATCAGCAACCTTATTACAAAGTTTATTGCATTTTACAACCTTACATGACAAGAACTCTATTTGCATGAGATGGGATTGAATGGATAGAAGCAAGATAGAGCGGCTGCTGCTAGAGTTATTCACTTGTGGGCTGGGCTTCTATACGGGCCTTTAACCTTTCGGATCCCCACGGGGAAACCCATGGGCAAAATCCTAGACCCGACCCCAACCAGCCCTGAATCGGGTCCCCGAACCCGTAGACCCGCGGGGCGAAAACTAGACCCGCCCCCGCCCCTGCCAGGTCTGAAACATGCGGGTTTCGGTCCATACCCTTCCCGCTGCCATCTTTAAGCCCAATGTGGAAATGCCATGTGATGAAATTCGCAATGCGCCTGAAGGTTGATCTGTTGAACAGGGAAAAAAATTACAAACAAACTTTAAAAAAAACTTCTAAACTGCATGGCTATTGTGATTTTTCCTCGTAAGGGATACGATGATTTCTTAAATTGAACGTCCTAAAAGCAGTCCCAATGCAGAAACTACCTCTATACCACAAGACATCACGGATACATGTCATTCCTCCCAATGCGGTATTTTTTTAGGGGGCCGGCAAAGAATCTATCCAGTAAATCCCCGCCTTCTTCACTCTCTTATCCGAATCCCTGCGCACAGGGTTCTTTGTGGTCGACGAGCGAGCAGCCACGAGACGAGCTCCCAGCCAGCGGTCGTGTGACAAACTCCCAGCCACAGGCAGCGTGAGTGGGTACCCAGCCGGCGGCCGCGCGACGAGCCCTACTCCGGCGGCCACGCGACGGGCCCCAGGCTGGTGGCCGTGCAAACAAGCTCCCGGTAGGCAGCCGCGCAGCGAGCCTTGCTCCGTTAACCATGTGACGAGTCCCCAGCCGACAGCCGCACAGCGAGCCCCACTCCGGCGGCCATGCGACAAGCCCCGCTCCGGTGGCCACGTGACGAGCCCCCAGCCGGCGGCTGCGCGACGAGCTCGGAGGCGGTCGCGAGTTCCACGGGCGACATCACGCGATTGTAGATGACAGCGCACAGGATATGCACAGGAAAGATGGAAACGATGCGTGCTCTCCCAACACGAAAACCGCCGGTTTCTTTCCCCTCGTTTTATGCATAGAGTCGTTTCTTTGACTCGGTTTCCTTCTCTTTTCATTAAATTGCCTTTCACGTCATCAAAATGTTGATGTGGCAACATAATAAATGAGGATACAAACTATCCTAGAGTCTGCATTGGGAGTGCCATAATTGTTCTAATGTCAATGTTAGTTTTTCAATAAGTGTTTTTTAAACAAACCCGGCAGGAGACCTGCCGATTATATTAAAAAGCAGATGAAGCATAGACTGGACAAAATAAACATACACCCAAAACCCTAACCCAAATAAATAGAAAAAAACCAAACGGTCAGAATAGGACATCGACACGAGCCGCAACTCAACATACAACACACGCTTCACCACCACCAAACCACCATGAATTGGTCACTACACTGCACCACCATCCCCTAAAGACAAAGCCGTCAAGACGAAAACACCCTTATCACCGCTTGCGTCGTCGTTGTTGACGATGTCGCACACCGAGTAGCCCGCTGCAAAGCAGGGCTAGGCGTTGTACTCCGCTGCAAGCCGTGTAGCCCTTCTGCAATCAGATCCGCTTGCGTCGTCTCTGAAGATGTTTTCCCACACCATAATAACCACTGCAAAGCAGGACTACTTGCCGTAGGCCGCTGCAAGCTGCCAAACCAACTTCTGAGGAGCTGCCTCAAGCGCACACCAAGCCGAACCCACCCACCGAGACCCACGCGCGCACCGCAGCTTCCAGTAGCCTAGTTGTCTCATCGAAGGTAGAAGTGCCACACGTCCTTCGGCTGTCAGTCAGGAGCCTCCTTGTGTCGAAACAGCCGCCATTGAGTAGGACCGCTCGCGGCCACACCACGCAAGTCACCTCAGCAACGCAAATCTGCTGGCTACCACCTTCCACATCGGCCTCCTCGCCAACTCCGTGGGTGCCTCCCACGCCGTTATCCTCGCCAACTTTGTGGTCGCAACTCACCAAAGGGCAAAACAGATGCAAAACCCTCCAATCGCCGCGCCAACGTCCTCCTTCCAACCACCTTCCGCGCGCAGTGGACACAAGAAATTTGATTCCTCAGCTATGCCTCCACCTTCCTCGCCACAACGTTGGCGGCCGTCACGGACTAACAGGCACGAGCTTAAGAACCAACGCCTCAAAGGAGGGACGCGATCCATCGGCGCTGCTGTCGCCTGACTAGAAAGGTAAGGTTTTACAACCAGGAAGAGCACACCATGCAAAGGGTAGAGGCCCGATCGATGGATGCTTCTAAGGAAGAATACAACCCCTGAAGGCGTTGCCGTCATCGGTCCAATGGACACAACTTTCGCCATGGCACCTCAACCTCGTGCATAGCAGTGGCCAATGTCCGTACCAGCTACCCCAGCCACCGCCTTGCTAGTGAAGCCAACCCCGCTCCCGCTGCCGACTGCCATTGTCGATGCCGGAGCCAACCGTCGTCAGCGAAGCCGACGTTGGCCGCCGTCACCATCATTGGCGCCACACGCCGCTGCCACCTCAGGGGCACCGGAGCCTCGCCACCGCCCCTTGCGCCAGCATGCCACAACCAACGCAGGCCATCTCACTATGCCCCCAGCGACCATCATCCCAAGGCCCAGCATTGCGCGGATCCGGCCCCGGGACTGCCGGATCCGACCGCTGGGGAAGGGGACCCGCCAAGGCCACCGCTACCACCAACCGGCGATGCCTAGGCCACCACCGTGGCTGGAGAAGGGCAAACGCCGAAGCACTGTCGGATCCAGCCGCCTCCATCCCTAGGACCGCCGAGACAAGGAGCGGCCACCGGCTGTCATTGCCGCCACCTGGGTGACTCTCCGAACCGCTGCTGCACCCTGAGCTAGAGAAGGCCCGCCACCGCCTTCCTTGCGCACGTGCGGGCATCTGGCGGCCACAAGGGAGAGGGGGACCAGGGGAGGGAGCAGCGACGTGGGGAGGAAGCTCCGTCCATTCGCCTGAACTGGACGACGCGGATGGGTGCAAGGTAGGATGTCCTAAGCGCATCGTTCACCAATTGCATCCTGCCCAATAGTAGGCACCAACACCATCGCATAGTGTCTGAACCTCCACACACACCCATAAGGCCTTGTTCACTTCCCATCCCAACCCAAAATATTTTCTCTTCCACTCGTCACATCAAATCTTTCGACGCATGCATGGAACATTAAATGTAGGTAAAAAAGATAACTAATTGCATAGTTTGTCTGTAAATGTCGAGACGAATCTTTTGAGTCTAGTTAATCCATGATTAGACAAATTTTGTCAAATAACAACGAAAGATGCTACAGTAACTTTTCACCTGCTTTTCGCGAAGTGAACACAACCTAAGGCATATTTGCACAACCTGTGTACTCTGCTCCGAAACAAACTACTAAATGTGCGTGAAGTTTTAAGGATGCTGGAGCAAGGAGTGCATCAAATCCAAAATCCAAATAGCCATCTAAAGGCTAGCTGACTAATGAAAATTCTCCGTTCCCAGATCAACTTATCGAAGCAACCTTAAATTCAGGGCAACCTTCCAAAGCAGAATTTCACATCAAACTTAGGCCCCATAGTTTTGGCTTACATGATGCACCACAACGAGCCCCACGAGAGGGTCCATGTTCCGAAGCTTACACCAGTAGTTACTGGGTTAGTCAAAGTGGGCCCAGTACCCCATCACTCAATATCAAGGTCTAAACCATCTCTAAACATGCATCACCTTCAACTGGATACAGAAATCAGACTTCCGTGGAAGCTTGATGATGAAATAGGTCCAACTAGTGCTAAATTTATTGGATATAGTGCCTACTAGACAGCAAGCCACCACCTCAGCTCCTGCTGTAGAGCAGGCTAGCAGCTCGACAAAGGTGGAAGGCTGGTAACTGATGTATCAGATGTCACCACGCTCCTCAGACACGGAGCCACCTGCAACGTAGTGTAGCCAGTGATTTTTATGAAAACAAGAAAAGAAAACTGAAATTGAGGGATGATGTATGTTTTGTACTTTCAAGCGTGATACCGCTGTTCTCCTGGCGATCTGCCTCAGCATTCCACTCCTTCATTCAGAAGCAGGAAAGGGGTAAAATCAACAGAGCACTTAGAATACAAAAGAAACTAATGCTTCTTTTTATTGTTATTTTCTTTCAATCTGATGAGAGCAACTGTTGCTGTGGTAGCTTGCTTAACTAAAGCATATACAAGTGGTCAGCACATGCAAATAACATCGATCATGGCATACCCGTGGAACATGGCTGATCTCAAAGGAGTCAAAGTTCTCTTTTAGCTGTCTCACTTCATTGCACAGCTCCTTCATGTTCTGGTTCTTCGTTTGCCAGACACCATTCACCTATCTAGGACAGAGAAGAACGTAAGCAGCAGCAGCAACAACATTTTCTTTATACCATAATTCTCTGGTCAAATATTTATTCGGAGAGGGACATTTCCCTTCTTACTCAAGCTTATGCTTTTATCGATTGCACAATGAATGAAGTTCTCAAGAAAAGGCATAAATGATTCGACAGTCTAAATGGAGTACTTGTGCGCATGTTCCTTACTTTCAGAATATAAAATTGCACAGAGAACAATGCAAAGACAACATTGACAAAGTTATTTAGCTTTGCTCGTTACTGCATTTCTGTAGAGTGAAACAAGAGGCACACTATTTTTATTTTTAGGTAGAATAGTATGTAAAGAAAAAACACATCTGTACAGGTTGCTCTTCTGCTATTTTTTCCCAATTGCCTTTGCCTCTTTCCTTAAGCAGGTTGACATGTCTATCATGACAAAACAGAGAAGCTAGACAACCAAGGGATGAAGCTTTGATTACTTATATAGTGAAAAGGCCATACCTGTTTGCAGACAAGTTGAGAGTCCCCATATACTTTAATACTCTTGAATCCATGATCAATCGCTTGTTTCAGTCCTAAGGTCAGGCCCCGATACTCAGCAACATTATTAGTAGCGACACCAAGACCCTCATGAATCCGAGATACCTTCATGGTTATGTGACAACATCAGTGAACCCAGTGATAGATGGAGCAACCGCAAACAACAAAATTTTCAAGTGCAGTTAGTATTTGATTATACCACTCTACCATCTTCAGTCATAAGCACAGCTCCAGCACCTGCTTTTCCTGGGTTGCCTTTTGAAGCACCATCGAAATGAAGAATACCCTTACCCGCCATCTGAACAACCAGATAAGTGCAAAACCCAATATAAGCTTATGCATGAAAATAAATATCATATATGATGGGAACTGGGAAGCATCACAAGACATGAATCTGAATCATGCAAGTGCATAAAAACATGTAGCTAAGATAAATTAGTACTTGAGCCTTGAGTTGCAATTGTTTTCTATCACTACCATAAAGCTCTTTTAGCTAGAATCTTTTGTATGCAAGAATGCAGCCTTAAATGAACAAGCCTCGCAATCTGTTTGATCACCATAATTTGTCCACATGTAACACTTTCCCTCAACAGCACAAAGTGATATCATTTAAAAGGTATATAAAGGGTTGATAGCTTTGTTGTTCTACGTTTGCTCTGTTCGATTTTGTGGTACTTAGCTTTTTCCAATGCACCAGCCTTTTTTTTTCTAAGGACACTGGAAAGTACACGGCACAAATAATATAGGAAAAAGTCTAAATAACCCCCTGAACTATGGACCCTGGAACGTATAACCCTCTGAACTATGAAACGGTCTAATTTACCCCTAAACTATCCAAAACCGTCGGTTTTCGACAGCGGTTTTTGCTACAGTAACATCAGGTTTGCTACCGTGATAGCGGTTTTGTCTTTTTTATTTATTTTTGCTGAATATTTGAAAAATCATAGTAAATCACAGAAAAATCATAAAATAGAAAATCTAATTTTGTTGGACTCCACATAAGTAGATCTACACAGTGAATATATAACACGGTACGCTTTAGTACAAAAGTTTTTGCTGTAGCTTTAGATTAATTGGAAAATCCAATTTAGACTAAAGTTACAGCAAAAACTTTGTACTAAAGCGTACCATATTATATGTTCACTGTGTAGATCTACTCATGTGGAGTCTAACAAAATTAGATTTTCTATTTTATGATTTTTCTGTGATTTACTATGATTTTTCAAATATTCAGCAAAAATAATTCAAAAGGACAAAACCAACATTGCTGTATCCCTCCGTCCCAAAATAGAAATCGTTTCTCCTTCTCGAGATATTAATATTTATACTAATATATAATTAGCAACATTGGATGGAACGTGAAATCATGGTCACAAAGTTTCTAGGTCGACAGGTCGACAGGGTGGAGGTACCGGGACGCGGTATTCGGGGTCAACGAACCCGGTCGAGGGACAAGAGACAAAGGCGGTGAACCCATTTTACGTGACCATAGGTGAAATATAAACTTTTATAGTAACTTTATTTAGAGATATAAATGTTGCATGTATTTTCTAGGATCCTAGTTAAAGTTGAGAAAGTAAACTTTTAACAAAGACATGCGGTTTCATGTATAAAACCTCAAAAAGGGGACATTTTCCCAAATCTAAAATGCATCAAATCCGTTTTCATCTCCTATGAGCAATGCATGAACAGGCGAACCCCAAAAAACTAAAGTTTATATAGGAAAATAAGCCAAGCAACAAGTGTGCCATCAACTACGATCGACCAGTGGATTCCCGTGCCGGAGAAGCAGGAAAGTCCAATCGAGAAAAAAAAATGGACGGAAAGTCCAACCAGTGGTTTAGAGTTTAGGGTTCGCAAGAAGAGCACCAAGACGCCGCACGCGAATGGCGAACCAAAGCTGGCAGTGCTAGAGAAAGATTTGGGTTCGATTGAGAACGGAGTAATCAGTCAGGGCAAGGCAGGATCGCTTACCAGTTGGAGCGGCGATAGCTGCCTTCGGCGCCTTGCTGTTTTGGAGGGGGGACACGATCGAGGGAAGTCAGTGCGGGTTCGCTCGACTGCGGCCGGGGTTTTATTGTTGGCGACTGGCGAGGTGGTTCGTGGTTAAAAAAAAAAGTCAGGCTGCGTCTAGTTCGTGATTTTTTTTACTTTCGCTACCGTGGTATTTTGGTTTGTATTTATTAATTAGTGTTTAATTATGAATTAATTAAGCTTAAAAAATTCATTGAGTAGTTTTCTATCAAATTATATAATTAGTTTTTTTATCTACATTTAATGATATGTGTCAAATATTCAATGTGACGGGAAATCTAATGGCGCTATGCTTTTGGTGGTATGCGACGTCCCCGTCGACAGTGAGGCGCAAGCGGTGACTTCGTGAATCTCGAGATTTGTCGTCTCAGTCCTTCGAAGATGCTCATATGGGTAGGGTTTACATATATGTTCATAAAAGTGAGTATGCATTTATGTTGTGGACAACTATGCAATTCTTTAAAAAAATATTTATGATACGTAATAAGTATTAGTATATTGTGCATGGAATATATTTTTATATTAAACTTATTTAAAAATATAAACATTTAAACTAGTAATGTGTTGTATGGCTTGTTCACCAGTAACGCAAATGTAAATGAACTAGATTGTGTATGGAATATATTTTTATATTAAATTTATTTAGGTCTTGTTCACTTCCCCAACCCAACCCAAAATATTTCTTCTTCCACTCATCACATCAAATCTTTCGACGTATGCATGAAGCATTAAATGTAGGTAAAAAAGATAACTAATTGCATAGTTTGTCTTTAAATGTCGGGACGAATCTTTTGAGCCTAGTTTGTCCATGATTGGACAAATTTTGCCAAATAACAACGAAAGATGTTACAGTAATTTTTTACCTACTTTTTACGAAGTGAACGCACCCTTAAAGATATAAACATTTAAACTAGTAATGTGTTGTATGGCTTGTTCACCAGTAACGCAAATGTAAATGAACTTTAGTCAAATCATCACTCCTATCGTAACGCCCGTATGCTTAATTTAGGGGGTGTTTGGCTTGGTTTGTTAAAGTTTAACGAATACTGTAGCACTTTCATCTTATTTGATAAAAAGTTTTCAATCTTAGACTAATTAGGCTTAATAGATTTGTCTCGTAAATTACTCTTAATTTGTGCCGACAAGCATGCAATTAGTCTACATTTAGTACTCTATGCATTTGAGAAAACATTAATGTGATGAGAGTTAAACTTTAACAAAAACAAACCAAACAGAGTCTTATTTACGTTTGCGTTACCAACCTGACAACAAAATAGGTCAAGATTGGAATAGAAGAAGTGATTGCTTATTTATTTTATATATTATTCGTACTAAGGCATAGAATACGTATCTATTAATTTACGTATCTAATAAATTATCAAAGATTTAAAAATTTGTATGATGTCTTATGAAAGAGAACGAAGGGTTATCAAAGATTTAAAAATTCATATGATGTCCTATAAAAGAGAACGAAGGGAGTCCAGAAATGTTAGCATAAGGCTGTGTTTAGTTCCATCTAAAAAAATTATCACCTCATTACATCGAATGTTTGGACACATGTATGGAATATTAAATATAGATAAAAAAACTAATTACACGGTTTGGTTAGAAAACCACGAGATGAATCTTTTAAACCTAATTAGTCCATGATTAGCCTTAATTAGGCTTAATAAATTCGTCTCGCGGTTTCTAGACGAGTTATGCAATTAGTTTTTTAACTAGTATCCAAAAATCATTTCCGATATCCCATGAAACATCTGATGTAGCACCTAAAAATTTTTCTTTCACGAACTAAAAAAAAGGCAAATAAAGCTCAAACTTTCGGACATAGATTACATGATGGCTTTATGCATGCTGAAACAGCAGGATTATATAGAATTTTTGTGGTTGATTGAAACATGAAATAAATTCCAAACATTTCAACCCTCAATCAAGCAAGTAAATAAATACTCCATCCTTTCTAATAAGCACGGAATTCTATGTTTCAACTATAGGATGTGTTTAGTTCCATTGAAAAATGCACTATGCAAAAAAAAATCCGTCACATCAAACTTGCGATACATGTATGGAGTACTAAATATGGATAAAATCAAAAACTAATTGTACAGTTTGGTTGTAATTTGCGAGACGAACATTTTGAGCTTAATTAGTCAACAGTTAGACAATTATTACTAAATAAAAATGAAATGCTACAATATCGCTACAATAAATCTTGTCACTCCAAATTTAGGAACTAAACCGCAATTCTCCGGATGCCGTGAGCTATTTGGTTTTCTTCAGTTTTAATGGACGAATGCTTTGTCTCCTACGAGTACATAATCCCTCCGTCCTAAAATCTCCCTCCATCTTAAAATATTTGGCATTTGAGGTTTGACACAAGAATTTTGAAAAGTGAAAAGATATGATGCATAGAAAATAAGAAGAAGAGAGATAGACAAAAATAAAGATACAGATGTGTTGTGAAAAGAAAAAATATATTAAGAGAAGAGAAAGATGCTAAGAAGATGAAGTATTTTGAGACAAAATTTAAATCTTATAAGGTCAAGTATTTTAGAATGGAGGGAGTATATCATTTCTTCTCTCTTAATGTGGTCTTAGAAGCTAGAATCACTCCATCCATCTTAAACAAATGTAATCAAGGAATAAAAACACTCAAGTTTGACCAAAGTTATACAATAAAATACCAATGCCCATATTTATAATGTCAAATAAAATTATTAGATTAATTAAAGAATATATTTGTATAGTTAAACATATAAATTATGGTTGTGTTCATATCTCAAAATTTTTGAGGAAAATTTCTGTAGCACTTTCGTTGTTATTTGGCAAAATTTATCCAACCATGAACTAACTAGGCTCAAAAGATTCATCTCGACATTTACAGACAAAACATGCAATTAGTTATTTTTTTACCTACATTTAATGCTCCTCTAAAGATTCGATGTGATAGGTGGAAGAGAAAATATTTTACTCCTTCCGTCCCTAAATATCTGTCGCTTTACGTTTCTCGAGAAACAACTTTAATTAAATATATATTAAAAAATATTAATATTTATGATATATAATTAGTATCATTAGAAAGATCTTTGAATTTAGTTTTTTAATAAATTTATTTGGAGATATAAATATTGCACGTATTTTATATAAATCGAGTTAAAATTGTAGGTATAAAAATCGAAAACGACACTTGATTGAGTACGAGGAAGTAGGTTTGCATGGTCCTCTCCTGGAATCAGGCCTAGGATAGGGCGGTAGGCTTTGGACGCTCGCACCGCCCGAAAGACAAGACACAGCGGCTGTGTTCAGTTCCTCAAAAAAATCACTGTGCAAACAAAAGATTCCCCGTCACATCAAACTTGCGATACATGCATGGAGTACTAAATGTAGATGAAATCAAAAACTAATTGTACAGTTTGGTTGTACTTTGCGAGACGAACGTTTTGAACCTAATTAGTCAACGATTGGACACTATTTACCAAATAAAGCCAAAACGTGCTACATTACTTTTTTTACACCTTTTCGCGGAACTAAACACAACCGGTGGAGAAAAGGACGCTGGACCGCTGGACAAGACTACACAGGCAGAGAGAACCACGCGGACGCAGGAATCCAAGGAGCTACAGCGGAACTCTTTCAATAAATTATTTTTAAAGTTATTTTAAGTTAAACTTTTGAATTTAATTAAATTTATAGAAAAAAGTGTGATAATTTATAACGTCAAATAAATATTATTATATATGTCATAAAATATATTTCACAATACACATATTTAATACTATGATTTTTTAATTTTTGTATAAATTTAATTAAACGTAAACGCATTTAATTTAATTTAACTTTAAACAACGGTACAAATTGACCTATTGAGAGGACGGGGGGAGTACTTTATAATATCTTGGTGCACGTTCAATTGTCATAATCGAACTATCTTAAATTTAGTTACATCTATAAGAAATAATATCAATACATAACTTTAAATAGGCATGCAATTAGAATATATGTCATGATGAGCATAATAATATCTATTTTTCGATTAATGTTATATATATTTAATTTTATCAAGATGTTTTAATCTAGTATACTATAATATTAGTATTATTTTAAAGTTATATATTTTTAAATGAATCAGGCTGGAGGACTGCTGATTATATTAAAAAAAGATAAACCTAGACTTGGCAACAACAAACAACACACAAAAAAAACTGGAAAAACAACAACAACTTAGGCCGATGTATTGGGACATCAACACACGCCGATCTCAAATTTAATAGAAAAATAACTCTAGACGGTCGGAATGGGATATCTACCTGAGCCAAACAAAGGCCCAGTTTAGATCCAGAAAATTTTGCAAAAGAACAGTAGATTCCCCGTCACATCGAATCTTTGGACGCATGCATGAAGCATTAAATATAGATTAAAAATAAAACTAATTACACAGTTTAGACGAAATGGACGAGACGAATCTTTTAAGCCTAATTAGACCATGATTGGACACTAATTGCTAAATAACAACGAAAATGCTACAGTTGCATTTTGCCAAAAAATTTGGCAACTAAACTGGGCCAAAGCCGAAAACTCAAAGAAGCCGCACTCCGCACCGCCTCTAAACCACCGTCAGCTGGTCGCCACACTGTATTGTTGTCCCCAGATGATGAAGACGTCAAGACGAAACGCCGTCGTCATCGCTCGTGCCGTCGTCGCCGACGAAGTCCCACACCGACACACCGAGGTAGCCCGCTACGAAACGGAGCTAGTCGCCACGTACCGCTGCGAACCGTGTAGCCTTATACTGTATCTTTTGTAGAACAGAAGGAGCACTAGGGCCTTGTTCGGCTGGCTGGTTGCCAGCCAGCCAGCAGTGTTTTTCTCTCACACCAGTTCAGCACCAGCCACCAGCCACCAGCCAGCCAGCAGTATTTTTCTCTCACAGTGAATCAGCCTCAGCCACCGGCCACCAGCCAGCCGAACGAGACGTAGGTGTCTATGAGGCTGAGAGAGGCCGCCGAGGTGACAAGCGATAAAAGAGATGCTCCGTAGTCCGTATACCATGAGTATACAGTTATAAAGGATAAGATTGAACAACAACAATTTCAATCAGCATGTGTACTAGTAGTTTACTCCCTCGGTCTAAAAACCAATTTTAGGTTTTTTTTGCTGAAGTTCGTGGATCCCGACACAGATGACGGGCGCAGCCGTGCAGGAATGGTGCCTTGCCGGACTGGTGCGCAATCCCCGCTAGGGAATTGGACGAATTCATCGGACTAAGAGTCGAGGTAGGAAGAAGAGCACGAGATTGGGAGGAGAAGAACAGAGCAAGACGGGGAATAGCAGTTTTGGGAGGGTTCAGAGTCTGTTATTGCATAACCGAGTCGGTTCCATTACAACGTCCTTTATAAATGGCGCAGATCACACTGACTAGTTGGACCCACGCCAATCAACCGCCTAAACCCACCGCTAATCAACCGCCTTAACGCTGCCCTGACCGAATCACCCACAGTGAGCGACATCACCGCGGTCTTCTATCCTGTTGTCGGATTTTCGTCAATGCTACTCCCCGCTTCCGTCTTCACAATGACAGACTTTGCCGTAGGCCGTGTTTAGTTGGCCGGGTGTGCCAAAATCTGCACAGTGAAGTCTTCTTCACGGTAGCATTTCGTTTGTATCTGTGAATTTTTGTCTAAACATTGACTAATTATGCTCAAAAGATTCGTCTCGCAAAGTACAACAAAACTGTATAATTAGTTTTTGATTTCATCTACATTTAGTACTTCATGCATGTACCGACATTTTGATGTGATGGAAATCTTCTTTTTGCATAATGAAATTTTGGGAAAAATTTAGTATCTAAACAGGCCCCTAGCCGAGCACCCGGAGGTCCTGACATCGTGTCGCCGGCCTGCTGTGAAGCCGTGTACCGGACGCAACCGTCTGCAATCCCATCGTCCCGTTCTGTTCCGTGACCGTGATTAAAGTCTGCATGCAGTCCTCCTGAGATGACTAGACGGAGCAGGCAAAAAAAAAAAGCCCAGACAAGACTTCACCAGAAGCAAAGCAACAACGGGTGTGTTTAGTTCCGTGAAAAGGTGTAAAAAAAATAATGTAGCATGTTTTGGCTTTATTTGGTAAATAGTGTCCAACCGTTGACTAATTAGGTTTAAAACATTCGTCTCGCAAAGTACAACCAAGCTGTACAATTAGTTTTTGATTTCATCTACATTTAGTACTCCATGCATGTATCGCAAGTTTGATGTGACGGGAAATCTTTTGTTTATACAGTACTTTTTTTTAAGGAAGTAAACCGAGCGAACAAGTAAACGTACGAATCACGAAGCTTCTTGGGTGTCGGGTCTGGCCGTCCGTGAAGAATCCTAACGAGCAACTGTGTGCCTGTGCAGCTGCAGCTACTGCTCATAAACAGGCCTAGCAATGGTAGTGTGTTTAGGGCCTATTTAGTTGGAGAAAAAAATTAGGCTTGATTCAAACAATTTTGGCCTTGGCCTGCATGGCAACTGAACAGGCCCTAAAAATTTTCGGCCAATCTTACTGTAGCAAGCCCAGTAACGTGGACATGTATACCCATCCACCCCCCGTCTTGCCAACCCTAATCCATTCGCTCGTCCCTCTCACGAACCAGAGGCCGCCGATCCCCAGATCCCCTTCCCACGGCCGCCGCTCGCCCTACATCCATACGCCACCGCTCGTCCTCTGTTTGACCCCTGTCGTGCCGATGGATAGCTCCGACGCCGACGGATTCAACGGCGGCTCCTTCCATGTGAACCCAGACGTCCCCTCCGACGGGGTCTCCAGTTTCCTCACGGTCACGACATCGATGGCTTTCCCGGCGCCGCCGAGTTCGTGGACCTTAGGTCCCGGGCCCGCCGGCTTCACCGCCGCCTCCCATCCACTAGGCGGATCCACCAGCACCAATCTCATCCACGCGTTCAATCCCGTCCACGCGTGGCCGGACATGGCGGCCTACGCCTCCTACATCAGCTCGGGCCAGCAGGTGCATGCAAATGCCGCCCCCTTACTTCCTGGGAGGCCCATCTTGTACAACTAGCCCTAGGCCCGGGCTCGAAGCGCCTGCCAGCGTTGATGCAGCAGGAGGAGTTGCAGCGATGGCTGAAAACTTCCAGGGAAGTGGTGCAGGGACCGATGATCAGGTCTAGGGACCTGGTAGTGGCCTTCATCTCGGAGGCCAGAGGCGCGATCATGCGCGACTCCGCGGCCGCGGTCCAACCATCGCCGGCGATAACTTCAACACCCCACCGACGCAACCGCTGGTATAAATCCTAGCCCCCTGCACAACCTATTTGTTTGAGACATTTCATTCACGCATTTTAGATGTGATTTTGTACTCCCTTGTTGTGTCTTTGAAAACGTGTTAGGTTCACAAATCTAGGAAAAATAGGCCCGATTGGAGTCCACAGCACAACGCCATTTACTGTCACCTTTACTGCGAGCAAATAGATAAAGGCAATTACAAAAATGGTGCTATGAGCAAGGCAGGGTGGGTCAAAATCAGCATTAGGTTCCTTGCAGCCACAGGCCTCTTGCATACTACGGAGCAGTTGTCTGGTCATTATAGAAACCTCAAAGCTGAATGGGGGTTTTGTAATTTTCTCCGCTATGAGGCCACGGGCATAGGAAGAGATGCAGCCGGTAGACCTGTCGCCGCCGACGATTGGTGGAAAAAGCACACCAAGGTACTCCATGGTCCTTTTCCTTGTAGATGGACTTCAAGAAGTCATTATCTCATTTGCCCTTTGTGTTTTCAGGGCCACAAAGCATGACTAGCGTTCAAGGATGGTTACCCTTCCTACTTGGAAGAAATGGACAGAATGTATGAGCATATCATTGATGGGTCTACATCCTTTGTTCCTGCTGCGAATGTGTCTCCTCCGAGTACTCCAATTCAGTGCGATTCCTCAAGTCAAGAGGACGATGAAGAGGATGATGAAGACGAAGATCAGCAGGTCACCCCACGGAGCAGCAACACCTCGCTCCAACCCTAGCAAAAGAACCAGCAGTACCCCTCACTCCAACCCTAGCAAAAGGGCTAGCAGTACCAGCACCACAACCCATAGCCCTAGAAAAAGGTCCTAGAGTCCTGCTGTTAGCAACACCATCTGTAGCATGAATCGCCACAATGAGATCATGATTAACAAGAATGAGCTGATGAGTAACAGGACTGCACTCATACAAGACCTCAAATCCACCTCGAATGAGGCTTTAGGGATGTTTTTTTGAATACTTGGAGCCCCTCAATCAGTTAGGCAAGCTGAGGACAAATTTGAGAGGTTATTGGGGACTGTTAGCAGCATGTTTAGCAAAGTCCTAAAAAGTGTAGTAAAGCTAGCTGCGGACATAATAAAACCAAAGGGGACCCATAATTCAGGGAAATACATCCTTCACTTGGGAACCGTAGGTTCTATCCATACTTCAAGGATTGCATATGGGCCATAGATGGCACTCATATACCCTGTGTGGTGCCTAATAATCTGTTCATGCAGTATTTGTGCTGAAAGTGGATGACCACACAGAATGTTATGGTTGCATATGACTTTAACATGAGGTTTACATTTGTGCTTAGTGGCTGACCGGGATCTGTTCATGATATGAGACCATTCAATGATGAAATGACAACATATAACCATGTGTTTCCACATCCTCCAAAAGGTGAACTTGGTATCTACTTTTCGTTTTGTCATAGGTAGTTGAAGGTGGTGTCACTAGCTCATCCATTGTGCTGCAGGGAAGTATTACCTAGTGGACTCTGGTTATCACAATAAGATAGGATACCTAGCACCTTACAAGGGTACGAAGTACCATCTGCAGGAGTATCGAGTTGTCGCACCCCCACAAGGTATGGAAGAGACCTTCAACTATGCACATTCGTCTCTAAGGAATGTGGTGGAGAGGTCAATTGGTGTGTTGAAAATGAAGTGGAGGATGTTGAAGGAGATACCTAGGTATGAACCTGAGAAGCAAAGCCAAATCATTCAGGTAGCTTGTGCGTTGCATAATTTCGTTAGGGGCAGTGGGTTACAAGATAGACACTTTAGTCGTTGTGACCGTGATGAGGACTATGTGCCTCGTCAAGCGTATGAGGATTAGCCGGACATCAAAGAAGTCGAAGATGAACCTGATGACATGAATTCGTTTCGTGATTCGCTTGCGCGTCATTTTTTATCGTACTTGAAAGTTATGATCGAACTGTGTTTGTCTGAAGAACTGTTGTTTGCCATTTATTTGTGTGCGGATCATGTGTATTGTTGAGAACTGTTTATGTGTAGAATAGTGATTATTATATGATTTGCATAAATGTCAGTTGTGGTCTTAAAGAGCCAGTATGTTTGAGATCAGCAGATATTGTTGTTGTGGTGAGAAGGGAAAAAAGGGAAACTGTATAGTTTTGAGATTGGGCCAAAAAAGTTGCCATCCAAACACCACCCAAAAAAGTTTGACCTGTGAAAGCTCTATGTTTGGTGTTGGTAATTAGTGACAATGCCCAAGTGCTAATCATGTGCTTAAGATTGTGTGTAGCAAAGGATGATTAGCACATAGCATGGTGAAGCATGATGACCACAGTGTGGATGATGAAGTGCTTACCATGGTGATGAAGGAGGAACAAGGTGCAACCCTATGGAGCTCAAGACAAAGGTATTTTGGTAGGGTTTATTTTTGGTGATCAAGACACCTAGTGGGTGTGATCACGTTTAGATTTAGCAGTCGTACTATAAAGAGGGAAAATGACGTATCAATTCATGTCCTGCATGTGCCTCTAGATGTGCATTTCATAATCATATGTATTTGGATAGAGCGCATATTCTTTGCCCTACGTGCTTAACTTGAAAATGAGCTAAAACATGTGCTTAGGTGTTACACATATCTAGTATAGCTCATATGTGAAAGGGTGAAATAAGTGGTGCAAGTAAAACTTGAGAAACACATGAAATATCAGCGACAGACGTCGGCTCCGGGAGCGACAGACGCCGTGGGCATGTCTGTCTGGCAACCCTACCTACGGCTCTCAGTGAGCGCGCGACGGACGTGCCGGTGCTACTGCGACAGACGCAGTGCGTCAGTGTCCATCGTGGTGACATTGGCGCACGGAGAAGGAGCTCAGCAGCGACAGACGTGGCGCATGTCTGGTGGTTTAGTGTCGGACGCGTCTAGTGCTAAAAACCAGCTTCGAGAGCTTACTGGACAACGTCTATCGCATCATCGGATGCACGATCTTCAAAGCGATAGACGTGTCTGTTGATTAGGGAATCGACAGTTGAAATTCAAATGCGCAGGACATGTGGCGGCCATCCGAGCGATAGACGTTGAGGTGTCGCGTCCGTTGCTTAGTGTCAGCGCGTCTGTCGCTAGCGATTTTCAGCCCAGTGATGGCATAATAGCTATATTTGTTTGTGTGGGCTATAAATACTTGGTGATCGGCTCTTGGCTCTCCTTCTTGGACATTTGGCATACTTGTGAGCATATTGAGCTAAGCCAAAGCATTCTCTCTCATCCCAACTCATCTTTTTTGCATTCGATTGCGATCTTTGAGTGAGATTGAGTGATTCAAGTGCATCGATCATTAATTGGCATCTAGAGGCACTTGGGGGATTGATTTGCTGTGGTGTTTCTTGTTACTCTTGGTGGTTGCCACCACCTAGACGGCTTGGAGCAGCTTAGAGGCGTGGCAAGTGTTGGTGATTGTTCTTGGCCACCTCCCATGATCTTGTGAGGGGTTTGCACCTTCCCGGTGGAGAGCCACAAGGTAGCCATAGTATATTGCTCGTGTCATTGCAACTCCTAGCCATTTGGTAGGTTCTTGTGGCTCCTTTTGAGAGGCTCGATGTGTGACCAATTAGCCACCGAACCACGTGGTTAAGGGGGACACAACGGGACTAGCGTGCCGGCAAGCACATGAACCTCGAGATAAATCATCGTGTCTTCACTTTATTGATTATGATTGATTTGTCTCGATGGATTAGTTATCTTGAATATCATCACTTGGAATTATTAATTGGTTGGCTCAATTCATCACCTCTTGGTGAAATATCTCGTATCTCTAACTTACATTACATTTCAAGTAATTGATTGTTTGCTCTTGCTAGCTTGTTGTTGTAGCTTGTGTAGATTTAGTTTTGTGTAGCTTGCTAACTTGTTTAGTTGTTGCTCTTACGGTTTGACTTGTACGGTTGAGTGAAATATATTACAATTGTCTTTTGGATAGGTGACTTATAACACCCTTTAGGCTAAGCAAAACTAGCATCACGCTATTTGTTATATTGATAAACTTGTTTAGCATACTTTGTAGGAATTTTTAATACGCTATTCACCCCTCTCTAGCCATCAAGACCTTTTAGCCTGGCACCTGTGGGGGCCTAGCTACCACTTGGCAGCTTTTTGGCCCAACGCAAAAAATTTTGGCAACTAAACAGGCTCTTAGTTTTCACCCAGAAATTTTTTATCCCATCACATCGAATGTTTGGCACATGCATAGAGTACTAAATGTAGACGAAAAAAACTAATTGTACAGTTTGGTTAGAAACCACGAGACGAATCTTTTAAGCCTAATTAGTTCATGATTAGCCTTAAGTGCTACAGTAACACATGTGCTAATGACAGCTTAATTAGGCTTAATAAATTTGTTTTGTGGTTTTTAGGCAAGTTATGTAATTAGTTTTTTAATTATTATCCGAAAGTTCCTTTCGACATCCTATAAAAACATTCGATGTGATATAAAAAATTATTTCGCGAATTAAACCAGGCCTAGCTTGATGAAGGATCAACGCGTCACCTGCAGTGCAGTAAATAAAAAGTAAAAACATCCGATGCCAAATTCAGAGTGTACTCCTCGTCCAGGAAAACCAAGGATCGAGAGGGTGAAAGTCCCTAGTTTGGTTTTTGCTAATTGATGAAACCTAGGACTAACCTTTGTATCTAAGTGGATTATTTAGATAAAGGTGGTCATTGAATATGAGACATGACATTGACTCATGTGACCAAGATGATGCTTGGCTCGATGGACCAGTTGTGAAGGTGAAGGGCAAGTCGAGGCTCTAAAGCGAAGGACCATGCAATGGTGAAGCTTGAGCAAGACTTGGCGCCGACGGACCGATGCAACAGTGAAGAGCAAGTGAAGTCAAGATCGATAGATCGAGACGGTCATGTGATGATATGAAGTGGATCATATCTTTTGGAAAAACAAAACAGGCTCAAGGCAAAGGTATAACCATAGGGCCATTTTGTTTTGCACTCAAGACACCATAGAGGGTGTGAGTGGTTTAGGATCGATAGCCGAACTATTAAGAGGGGAAGTATTATCGGTTATTCGACGCACGGGTGCCACTAGGTGAATTCATGAAGTGCATTGCATGTAGGGCCTAGTGAGCTAACTGAAAAATCATCGAAAATGATTATGAAAATGCTAACACACGTGCACAAGGTGGTGATCACTTGTTGGTGTTGGCACATTTATGAAGGCGTTGAAGTTTGAGAGGTAGAGAGGGTTTGGATTCCTCTCTCCCTCCTGCCGAGCTTGCGAGCGCGGGATTCAGGTGTTTTTGAGGAGTTGAAATGCCTATTTTCCACTACGCCGGAAGTCAGAAAAGAAACGGAGGCGAACGGAGGTCACAGAGGTGACCGGACGCTGCACCAGATGCGGTCATGGTATGACCGGACGCGTCTGGTCAGTTCAACGCAGCAGTCAGGCGCGTGGGTGCTAGGGTTTGCAACCGACGCGTCCGGTCACTCACGGAACCGGCGCGTCCGGTCAGGCGCCTAGAAGAAACTGAAGTTCGCAAGGTCAATCGGACGCACGGCGCGTCCGGTCACCCGTGATCGGACGCGCGGCGCATCCGGTCACCCGTGATCGGACGCGTCTGGTCATTGAGGGAGCTTACTGGACTCTAACCGGACGCTGGCACTGTCGTGTCCGGTAGTTGCCTAGAGCGCGTCCGGTCGATGCTTCGTGGGCGCGCGGTACTATGCGATCGGCGCGTCCGGTCATTTGATGGGCGCGTCCGGTCGTTTGACGGGCGCGTCCGGTCGTTTGACGGGCGCGTCCGGTCGTTGGTTTGACCGTTGGGGCTTAGTGACCATTGGAGGATCGGGCGCGGTTGAGCGCGTCCGGTCGGTTTCGACCGGCGTGTCCGGTCATCCCGAAAAGTATCCAGTGAAGGGGTAGAACGGCTCTATTCGTTTGGGATGCTTATAAATACTTGTTGGCCAGCCCTTGGGGAGGTCTCTCATGATTTCTAACATTCTTGTGCATCCTTTGAGCTAGAGCTTCACCCTCCCACTAGATGCCCTCAAGCTATGCAATGCACTTGTTGGCCAGCCCTTGGGGAGGTCTCTCATGATTTCTAACATTCTCTTGCTTGATTGCAAATCAAAAGTGAGATTGAGTGATCCTAAAGTGCATTGCATAGCTTGAGGGCATCTAGTGGCACTTGTGGGTGGTTTAGCCGGTGGATTTCTTGTTACTCTTGGAGAGTACCGCTCCTAGCTGGCTTGAAGATTGTTGGAGGCGTTGGCAAGAGAAGGAGATTGTTCTTGGCCACCTCTGATTGATTGTAAGAGGTTCTTGTGCTTTCCTCGGTGGAGCGCCAAAAGCAACTCTAGTGGATTGCGCGTGTCATTGAGTTACCTCGCTTAAGAGTGGTGTCTTGTGGTGCCTTGCGGGGCGTGCCTTGAGGGGCAAGTGACTTGAGGGTCACACCGAGGAACCATCTAAGTGTTGATCGACACAACCGGTGACGTAGCTTGTCGGTGCACAAGTGAACACCGGGTGAATAAAAATATTATGTCACTTGTCTCCCAATGATTGGTCTTCATATTGTGTTGTTGTCTATATTGATTGATTATATATTATCTTGGTGATTGGCAACATCTTCACTCCACCGTCGGTATAAGATTTACAATCCTCTCTCTCGCATTTATATTTACTAGTTATCTTGTGTAGCTCTAGTGTTTGCCTTTGCTAGTAGTTGTTAGCTTGCTCTCTAGTGTAAGTTTAGTGTCTTAGCCCTTGTGTGAACTAGAGATCATAATCTACTAGACTTATGGTTAAGAGGCTTGTATCACTACCGTAGGCTAAGCAAAACTCGCTTTACGCCGTTTGTTTTTCTAACAAGTTTGCTTAGTATTTATTGTAGAATTTTTTATAGGCTATTCACCCCCCTCTAGCCATCTAGGACCTTACAAGTGGTATCGGAGCAGTGGTCACCATTTTAATTAAGGCTTAACATCCTTTGGTGTGAAAAATGGCTTAAATTGTGTTCAATCATGTTGGAGGCAAGCCACCGTTCTTTGATGGTGTTAGTTCTTTTGCTCATTGGAAGAGAAAAATGACAATGTACCTTGGTTCTATTCATGAGAGAGTTTTGCAAGTCACCGAGAATGATTTTGCTATCATTGATCCCGATTATCTCACCGATGAAGATAGAGCAAATAGAACATGCAATAGAATGGCTCTCAATACACTTTACAATGGTATTGACACAAAAGTATTTGAGGGCATCAAGGATTTAGAATTGGCAAATGAAGTATGGACAAGGTTGAGTAAAACATATGAGGGCACTAAGGTTGTGAAAAGTGCCAAGCTATATAGGCTCAAGAGTGAGTTTGAGAACTTCAAGATGAAAGAAGAAGAAACAATTTTAGAAATGTTTCATAGATTGCAAGTCATTGTGAATGATCTCAAGAGCTTAGGGCACAAGACACAAGACTAAGACTTTTGCCACAAGTTCTTGTTGAGCTTACCAAGAAGATTCAAAATGTTGATCATGATGTTACAAAGTGATGGGCTTGATGCAATGAAGCCCAATGATTTACTTGGTGAAGTCTTGACATATGACAAGTATGATCAAGATGCCAATGAGAAGGAGAAGGAGGAAGAAAAGAAGAAAAAGACCATGGCATTCAAGGCCATCTCCTCCAAGGGCAAAGCTATCATCATAGAAGAAGAAGAAGAAGACAATAATGAAGGTGAAGATTTTGAAATTGATGATGAGGCACTTGCTCTTGTAGTCAAAAAAATGGGTCACATGTTCATTAAGAGAAGAGGCTTCAAAAAGAGAAATGATAATTTCAAGAGCAATGAGCAACAAAGGAAGTGCTTCAATTGTGATAGCACCGAACATCTTCAAGCCGAATGTCCCTATGACAAGAAGAAGAACAACAAGAGGGGCAAGTTTGAGAAGAAAAAGAGAGGAGCCAAGATGACTTTCAAGAAAGGCAAGAATAAAGCCTATGTGGTCACTTGGGAAAGTGATGATGATAAAGAAGAAGAATCATCATCCAACAAGGCTTTTGCTTCCATTGCTATCAACAAGAAGCCATCACTATTTGATTCATCCTCTTCATGCCTCATGGCCAAAGAAACTAAGGTATTATATGATGAGAGTGATGATGAAAGTGAAATGGAATATGCTCATGATAGTGATAATGATAATGATAATGAAAATGATGATGATGAACCAACTAAAGAACAATTATATGACTTGATGCAACAAACTAGAGATATAGCTATTGCCAAGGACAAGGAGTGTAAGAAGTTTTCAATGAAAGTAGCAATACTTGAGAAAGTTCTTAGTGAGCTTAAGACCACTCATGAGAGTCTAGTGGAAGACCATGAGGATCTTGGTAAGGCTCATTCCAAGCTTGAAAAAGCTCACTCATTGCTACTTGAGCAACAAGCAAAGGAGATTGTTGTATCATGTGATATAGGTGTTACATGTGATATAATTGATGAATCCTCTTATGAACCTATCATCATGTCAAATGCTAACCCTTCTTGTAGTTCTTCATCCACCACCACCTCCTCTACCTCCTCTACTAGTGATGGTTTCACTTATGATGCCTCACTAATGGTTGAGAATGAGACTCTCAATAGAGAGGTAGATGAGCTCACTCACGCCCTAGGCAAGGCCTATGGTGGTGAGGCCCGCTTGCTTAAGTGCTTGGGTAGCCAAAGGTTCTCTCTTAACAAAGAGGGATTGGGCTACACCCCCAAGAAAGGTAAGTCGGGCTTTGCAACTTCAAAGCCTAGCTTTGTGAAGGGAAATGGTCGGTTTTGCAATAGATGCAAGCAAGTTGGGCACCTAGAGCATAATTGCAATAAAAAGAACCAAAGCAAGAAATTTATTAATGCTATACCTTTTGATTCTTGCTATGTGCTTACCAAAGGTGTGAAAGGAGTGAAAGCTAAGTTTATTGGTACACCCATTGTTGGCCCAAAGAAGAAGGCTATTTGGGTACCAAAGAGCTTAGTTACTAACCTACAAGGACCCAAGCAAAAATGGGTACCTAAGTTTCATTGATTTGCTTGTAGGTCAATTACAAAGCCAGAGGAAGGCATTGGATTATTGATAGTGGGTGCACTCAACACATGACCGGTACATCAAGAATGTTTGACTCAATCAATGACAATGATAGTGATGTTGATTCTATCACATTTGGCAATAACAAGAAAGGCAAGGTTATTGGCTTGGGCAAGATTGCAATATTAAATGACTTGAGTATCTCCAATGTGTTGCTAGTTGAAAGCTTGGATTTCAATCTTCTATCCATGGCACAAATATGTGATCTTGGTTACAAATGTATCTTTGGGGTTGATGATGTGGAAGTCATTAGTATGGATGGTTCAAATGTGGCATTCAAGGGCTTTAGATATGAGAATCTATACCTAGTTGACTTCAATGCTAGAGAAACTTCTTTGACAACTTGCTTAATCTCCAAATCAAGCATGGGTTGGCTTTGGCATAGAAGGCTTGGTCATGTTGGCATGAAACAATTGAAGAAGCTTACAACTCACAATCTTGTTAATGGTTTGAAAGATGTTGAATTTGAGAAGAATAAGCTTTGTAGTGCATGTCAAGCCGGGAAGCAAGTTGGAAGCTCACATCCAAAGAAGAGTACAATGAGCACATGCAAAGCATTTGATTTGATGCACATGGATCTATTTGGTCCAACAACATACTCAAGCATAGGTGGTAATAAGTATGGTTTTGTCATAGTGGATGACTTTACAAGATTCACATGGGTATTCTTTCTTAGTGACAAAAGCGAAGTGTTTGATACCTTCAAGACCTTTCTCACTAGAGTTCACAATGAGTTTGAGATTAGAATCAAGAAAGTGAGAAGTGACAATGGAAGTGAGTTCAAGAATATAAAAATTGAAGAACTTTGTGATCACTATGGCATTGGACATCAATTCTCGGCCAAGTACACTGCACAATCAAATGGCCTAGTTGAGAGAAAGAATATAACATTGCTTGATATGGCTAGATCAATGCTTCATGAGTACCATGTGAGTCAATCATTTTGGGATGAAGCAATCAATACCGCTTGCTACTACATCAATAGACTATATTGTCATCCATTGCTAGAGAAGACCCCATATGAGCTACTTCATGGAAGAAAGCCAAATATTTCTTACTTTAGGGTGTTTGGTTGCAAATGCTATATCTGGAAGAAAGGCACTAGATTGGGAAAGTTTGACAAGAGATGTGATGAGGGGTTCCTACTTGGTTATTCAACTACAAGCAAAGCTTATAGAGTTTGGAACAATTCAAGTGGCATTCTAGAAGAAGTCCATGATGTGCAATTTGATGAAACCAATGGGTCACAAGATGAAGAAGAGAATCTAGATGATGTTGGTGGAACTCTATTGGTGGAAGCAATGAAGAACATGAACATTGGGGACATTAGAGCAAAGCAAGTAATTGATATTCAAGATGATGATAAAGATCAAGTGCTCAATTCTCCATTCAAGCTAGCTAGTGACTCTCAAGTGCAAGATCATGGTGCTAGTTCATCTCATCAAGATACATCAAGTGATCAACCAAGCTCAAGCAATCAAGTGCAAGTACTCCAACCACAACATGTTGCAAGAGATCACCCTATTGATAGTGTTATTGGTGATATTAGAAGTGGTGTGCAAACAAGATCAAGATTGGCTATATTTTGTGAGCATGCATCATTTGTGTCAACCACAGAACCAAAGAAAATAGAAGAAGCTTTGAGGGATACTGATTGGATCATGGCTATGCAAGAAGAACTTAACAATTTCACAAGAAATGATGTTTGAGAATTGGTAGAAAGGTCAAATGACTATAATGTGATTGGAACTAAGTGGGTGTTTAAAAACAACTAAGATCAAGATGGCATTGCGGTGGGAAACAAAGCAAGACTGGTTGCTCATGGTTACACTCAAGTAGAAGGTCTTGACTATGATAAGACATATGCTCCCGTAGCAAGATTGGAGGCAATAAGGATTTTATTGGCTTATGCTTGTGCACACAACATAAAATTATATCAAATGGATGTCAAAAGTGCATTTCTCAATGGGATCATCAATGAGTTAGTCTTTGTTGAGCAACCTCTCGGATTTGAAGATGACAAGAAACCCAACCATGTATACAAGTTGAAGAAGACTTTATATGGTTTAAAGCAAGCACCTAGAGCATGGTATGAGAGGCTAAGGGATTTCCTTCTCTCTAAGGGATTTAAGATGGGCAAGGTTGATACAACTCTATTCACCAAGAAGATTGGGAATGATCTATTTATAGTGCAAATATATGTTGATGACATCATCTTTGGATCAACCGATCAAGCTTATTATAAAGAATTTGGTGATATGATGACCAAAGAGTTTGAAATGTCTATGATTGGTGAACTTAGCTACTTCCTTGGTCTCCAAGTCAAGCAATTGAAGAATGGGACATTTGTGAGTCAAGGGAAATACATAAGGGACATGTTGAAGAAGTTTGGAATGCAAGATGCAAAGCCAATTTCAACTCCAATGAGTACAAATGGTAATTTGGATAGTGATTTTGATGGCAAAATGGTGAATCAAAAGGAATATCGGTCTTTGATTGGAAGTCTACTCTATATCACTGCATCAAGGCCGGATGTCATGTTTAGTATTTGTATGTGTGCTAGATATCAAGCCTCACCTAGAGAGAGTCATCTGACGGCCGTAAAGAGAATATTGAGGTACTTGAAGCAAACAAGATATGTTGGACTATGGTATCCCAAGGGGTCAAAGTTTGAATTGATTGGATATTCGGACTACGACTATGGGGGTTGCAAGATTAATAGAAAGAGCAAAAGTGACACATGTCAATTACTTGGAATATCACTTGTGTGTCATGGTCCTCAAAGAAATAAAATAGTATAGCAATCTCTACCGCCGAAGCCAAATATGTGAGTGCGGGGAGTTGTTGTGCACAATTGCTATGGATGAAATCAACTTTGAAGGATTATGGCCTCAACTTCAAGAATGTGCCATTGCTATGTGATAATGAAAGTGCAATCAAGATGATACAAAACCTGGTTCAACATGGAAGAACAAAGCATATTGACATAAGGCATCATTTCATTAGAGATCATCAACAAAAGGGAGATATTGCCATTGAAAGTGTTGGCACCGATGATCAACTTGCCGATATTCTCACCAAGCCACTTGATGAAAAGAGGTTTTGCAAGCTAAGGAATGAATTGAACATTCTTGATTTCTCAAACATGAGTTGAATGCACCCCACCCACTCATTGACATGCCTCTCCTTCGATACTGCAAGGTAAAGTTGATTGACATGTCATTCATCCTATGCTAAGGACTTGCTAGAGCATGTAGACATAATAAGTGGTACGCATGAGCATTCATGATAAATCAATTGAATTTGATGGATATATGTTACCACTATTGCTTCACTGCTTATTTTGATCTAGTGGTAGCATATGACATGTTTGTGAGCTTATAAACCTAGTGTTGAATCTAGAAGATTTGCTATACGTGTTTAATTTAACATAGGCAAGATAACCCTTATTATGAGGTGTGAAGAAGCTTGTCTTTGGTTCAAATCGAATTAAATATCTTTGGCAAGTGTTCTAGGTTAAACCAAATTTGATAAATTCTAACCTACTCCATCAAACATTGTTTTCTCTCCACAATTTGATCCCATTTTGGGTAAGTTGTTGACAAAGGGGGAGAGAAAAAGATGATTCAACATGATAAAGGGGTAAATAAAATTTTGATGCACACAAGTAGGGGGAGCAAGCTCATAAACAAAGTTGTTGCATTTGTTTGTGCATTCTCATATGACTTGCTCATTGCACATATATTTAAATTCAATATACATGCTTGTGTGGTGCAATGCTAGTATAGAACTTGAATGATGAAATGATCTACTAGCATGCATAGGAATATTTTACATGTGGTATCTAGACATACTTAAAGCTTTACAAGTGGTTCAAGAACCTTTACATACAATGTTGATCTTATGGGGTTCTTGAGTTGTGATGGATGTCTAGTTACTTCATGATGCTAAGGATGGTGTAAAAGGTAACTCCGATTGGTATCACGCTTCAAAGGTCTATTTCTTACACCTTAGCATCATTTTGGTAGAATTACTCTCTCAACACTTCTATCCATGCATATGTGCAAAGCTTTCAATCCAAACTCTATGCACATATGTAGGGAGAGCTAATGCTACCAAAACCGAGCTTGTGATAATTGTCCAAACTTTACTTATGAGCAAAATGATTGGACAAGTATGACAAGTTCAAAACTTTTATTATCAAAATCATCTTTTTGAGGGTTTGATGAGGACACGCCTACAATGTCCAAGAATGTGTCCGATCTTTCACGGTACAGACGAATTAAATAATCCTTTTCTGAATTTCTAACACCACTGAATCAAAATTCAGATCAGTTCCTCTAGCTAGAATAAAAATAGCTAGTATCGGACAGCAGCTCAGCAACAATAGCAATCTTAATTTTCACGGCAATAAATCAAATATCCAGGTGCAAGTTCACTTTCACGCTTCAACTAGAATTCAAGTACTTCTTCATTCACCAAGAATAAAATAGTAGATGCACATTCGTACTGATATAGATTAACTAGATAATCAACGACAGCCGAGGGAGTCCCGCAACCCACAGGGGCTCCAGTACAGCCAAATATCACAAAGAGAGCCAGCAAATATTCGACGACACAAATTGATATAATATTATCTCCAATGTCACGACCAAATAGCAGCAGATAAATCAACAAGTGTTGAACTGAGATAAATAAGAGCTCGGCTTACAAATAATTATAATCCAAACTCTAGCAATGTTCTTCCACCCGCGGCCACGACGAACCACGATCAGAAGACGAGGAACTCCGAGATTCCAAGCGACGCGCCCAAGCTGTAGCAGCTTGATCACGCAACTCCACGCAAATCCACAAGGATCCGGAAACACCCAACTAGGGTTTCACGAGCGGCGGCTCGACGAGGAATAATCCCAAATCAAATCTAATCTATCCTATTACAATGGGTTAGGACCCTTTATAAAGCACGCAGGCCTAACATTAGGCCCAGCTCGACTTGGCATAAGATGTACGACCTGACCTTGGTCCTAACAAAATAGACTCGGCTAGCTAATTAACTAAAGACTAACATAAGTTCAGCTATATATTAAAATATTGCGGCCAGATTGCTCCCACTTGACGTTACCAGCAGCACCTCTCCAAGTATTCTCCGTAGCATTAAGAATTCAAGTTACATCAACTTGCATGGACCCTATAAAAATATATTTTCTTTGCCTTTTATTATCTTCTTTCTTGAATGGTGCACCCTTAAAGATGATCTTCGACAAAAGTCCACCAGTAGCAAATATTTCCTTCGCCTTCTTTATATATTTTCTATCAGAAGAAAATGCACCAAATTAAAAACCCGTTACTATATTTGAAACTGGCCAAAAATTTTCTACAGATATATTTTGAGAAGCCGTGGGCTCATCATTCTCTCCTTTAAACAAAGCCGTCCTCGGCTTTGGAGTATCCTCCGGTGAATTCTCCATTTGTGAAATAATTATATCCTCAAAATTCTTGTCATTGTGCTTCACGAATTCACATTCAAGGCCAAACTGCATAGATGATATATGTTCAACCATCGCTGCACTTTCTTGATCATCATAGTAACTTCCAGAACTCTCACACGGTGAACTAATCATCACATCATCTTTCATTGCATTACGAGGAATACTGCTGGCAGCAACAGAAACTGGTATAATCACACCATTAGAAACATCTTCAAAAGTTCTAACAGTTGTATTCTTACTTGAGCACTCATAATCAATAACCTGAGAAGTAGCTGTCACATTATTTTTGCCCTCTTGAAGCAAAGCCGTCCTCGGCTTTGGGGTACTAGCAGCAACCTTTCTCTTCACTTTCGAAGTAGCAAATACCTCAGCCTTAATAGCACTCTCAGGCATTGGTGTGAGCAGATGATGAACGTCCTTGTGCATAAACGAATAATTATTAGAATAACCACCATGTGTAGCATCAAGATCAAATTGCCATGGTCGGCCCAACAACAAATGACATGCACTCAATGGTGCAACATCACAATCCACTATATCAGTATAATTTCCAACTGAAAATTTAACTCTAGCCTTATGAGTAATTTTCAATGTACCACTTTGATTCATCCATTGCATATAACGCGGCATTGGAAGCCTCCGCGTAGATAAAGACAAAGCATGAACAACATCTGAACTAATGACATTAGCGAAACTACCACCGTCAATAATTAGTTTGCATACCTTATCCTTAATTGTGCACTCTGACTGAAATATGCTGGAGCGTTGCCCCTTCACAGTAGCAACAGTACCATCACTGTGTATTTCACTTGCCATCATAGATAATCCATCTGACACATCATCTATATCATCAACTTTATGCTCACACTGAGTATCACAAAAAGAAGCACTACGATGCAGCCCTGATGTAGAAGAAAGATCAGCACTCCCATGTATAACTGGCGGTTCGGGCACTGCAACATTTTGCAACTTCTTCAGTTTCTTAGAAGAACTACCAATTGGCTTGGTGGTTTGAGGTTTTGAACCATAAGCTTCAGTGACCATTTTCCTTGAATAAAATAGAGAAAGAAATAGGCGTTGTAGCACAACCTTCATATCGCTCCATGTCCGACAAGGAAATTCTTTGTCATAGTCAACCCACCAATAAAAACAACATTAGCTAAAGTCTCTTCAGCATAATATATCTCTGGGAGTCGACGACCATAGAAGAAATCATCTAGACTTTCTTCCCATTCAAAATACTCCAAGGGACTACATGTTAGAGATAGCTTTGGCAAAGATTTAACGTCCTTGAGCAATTTCAAATCAGCCATTGAAAAAGAAAAGCCAAATGCACTGTGAGCAACCCAGAATCCGATACCAACTGATGAGGACACGCCTACAATGTCCAAGAATGTGTTCGATCTTTCACGGTACAGACAAATTAAATAATCCTCTTCTGAATTTCTAACACCACTGAATCAAAATTCAGATCAGTTCCTCTAGTGTGCTGACAGAAGAATATGTGGAGATATGGGTAGGCACACAATATGACAGCAAGGATTAGCAATTAACGAATGCAGATTAACGATTGTTCAATCCGGATCCAAAGTACAAATCACAGCTGCTGGCTAAGACGTGTCGAGACGTAGCGCAACAAGGTGAAAGCAAAGGACGATAGAAATAACTCACAGAACAAGCAAGTAACCCGAATTTTTCCTTTTTTTGAATTTTTTCCCGAAATTTCCCAAAAGGCACTAGTAGGAATCAAACTTTTTTATTTTTTTTGCTATTTTTTTTATATTTTTCTCTGAACAAGGATCACAAAAGATGCAACCACAAAAATTGACACCTACAACTGAGGTGGGATGTGGTCTACAGAAATATAGCAAGTTCTCTGAAAAGCGTGCAAAAACGTTGACAAATTTTTATCTTTATTTTCCTGTTTTTTTTGGCAATTTTGATGAAACCAAACAGGGCGAAGCCGAGTTTGAGTCGGCCTCAAATGGTGTCAAGAAGCTGCTCAAAAAATTTCAGATTTTTCTGATAAACGAGCAAAAAGTTATGCCTATTTTACCGAAGGTATCTCAAGTTATGTTTTCCGAAAGGCACAATACGGCAGTTAGGGCAAAACGTCCCTAAACTCGAACACCGAGCACAAGATGGTTCCTGTGACTAACAGAAGTAGGTATTCGCACCGAGCACAAGATGGTTCCTGTGACTAACAGCAGTAGGTATTCACCTGATGATGTAAGGAGGGCTGCGATGCAGGCAAAATAAGAGTGGCTGCCAACCTATCTAGGGTTTGCACGGTGGCGAGAAGTTACACAAGGCGGCTAGCGGGGCAAGTCGAGTAATGTGGTGGCTTCGACTTGTTGTTTGAAAACGGTGGATGGGATAGCGGCGGAAAACAAAAATCACAGCAACGGGCAATTGAACTACGACTATGAACACAATCCTAAACCAGCAACAAGACTCGACCACGGACACAAACTCAACAGCGTGAATCTGAAATGAAATTGCAAAGGCACAAAGGTGATAGGACAGCGGAAATTGAAATATTATTGGGCTTTTTGTGGACTGTAGGTAAGGAACAAATATGAATCTAAGGCAAATGAGATTATACCTCGCGGTAAACCTGAAATATCTGATACCAATTAATGAATACTGGCCTGATCTTCCGAGAGGTAACCGGTAAGTTTGACTTGTGGAGAACTCGACGTTGGTGATCCGGCTTCAAATCAGACACGATTCAAACCCTGCAACCGTTACACCACTGCTCCGTTGGTTATCAACCAAGCACAACTTGATTGACCTCGTCAAGAAGGCTTTTCCTGCAAGTGAATCGAAGCGCACAAGCAAGAAGGTAAAAACACGCAATCTGAAATTGCAAATATGAATGATGCGAATATCAATAGAGGTTCAAGAACTCGGTTCCAAAGGACTAATCGACACAGTGGAGGAGATCAAGAACGGGGGCCCTGGATCACTGTAAAAGGATTTGTCACCACAGTTACAATGAACGATTCAGTTTCTCGATGAAAAACTAAACTCTAAACAAAACCCAATTGTCTAACAGTGGCGGCGACTATATTTATAGTCTAAGACTCGACCTAGGGTTGGGAACGGCCAGGGTTGGGCGCCCACAACTTGGACTTAAGGCCCAACACGATACATGGCCAAGTTGGCCTAAATAGGTGATGCAGCACCTTGACGTGGTCACACAAAATGATCCACGGACCTTCTGGATCTAGGACTAGATCTAAAACGACGGCGTCGTCGTCCCCTTTCCAACGCATCCAAGAACGTCCCGTTTTGATGTCGTATGAGAGAGTTATGACCAAAACAGTGACGACGTGTCTGCTGAATCCGAGGGTGACGTGGCAGCTGAGTTGGGGACGAATTGCAACTTGGGGAAGACCATAACGTCGGTGTGTCCAGCGTGTCGATGTCCTCATCAACTTGGCCTTTTTTTGTTGCGTCTTTGCCAGCGGGTAATAGTGGAGGATGTCCTCATCATTCCCACCCCCTTAAACAAGGGCCCAGCTCAATGATACATCCGGCCCAGATGGGGTTGGCCGAGGCCCAATAAATTAAGGTTGCCCGGACCCCAACAGTTCTTATGCACACCCACTCGGGGAAAGGCCCAATATCCCTAAAAGACTAGTCTGATAGGGGAAGGGTGGCTCTCTCTTTTAAGGTGGCTTCCTCCTCCCAAGCTAAGTAAGGTGGGATTATTTAGAGGCTCACACGGTCGCCGCCCGACTATAACTAGGCCACTTGGCCTTTTTTGTTGCGTCTTTGCCAGCGAGTAATAGTGGAGGATGTCATCATTATTCCCACCCCCTTAAACAAGGGCCCAGCTCTGATACCAAATGATACATCCGGCCCAGATGGGGTTGGCCGAGGCCCAATAAATTAAGGTTGCCCGGACCCCAACAGTTCTTATGCACACCCACTCGGGGAAAGGCCCAATATCCCTAAAAGACTAGTCTGATAGGGGAAGGGTGGCTCTCTCTTTTAAGGTGGCTTCCTCCTCCCAAGCTAAGTAAGGTGGGATTATTTAGAGGCTCACACGGTCGCCGCCCGACTACAACTAGGCCACTTGACCTTTTTTTGTTGCGTCTTTGCCAGCGGGTAATAGTGGAGGATGTCATCATCAGGGTTGTCATCAATTACTAAAAAGGGGAAGATTGAAAGTCCCTAGTTTGGTTTTGGCTAATTGATGAAACCTAGGACTAACCTTTGTATCTAAGTGGATGATTTAGATAAAGGTGGTCATTGAATATGAGACATGACATTGACTCATGTGACCAAGATGATGAAGACCAAGATGATGCTTGGCTCGATGGACCAGTTGTGAAGGTGAAGGGCAAGTCGAGGCTCCAAAGCAAAGGACCATGCGATGGTGAAGCTTGAGCAAGACTTGGCGCCGACGGACCGATGCAACAGTGAAGAGCAAGTGAAGTCAAGATCGATGGATCGAGACGGTCATGTGATGATATGAAGTGGATCATATCTTTTGGAAAAACAAAACGGGCTCAAGGCAAAGGTATAACCATAGGGCCATTTTGTTTTGTACTCAAGACACCATAGAGGGTGTGAGTGGTTTAGGATCGATAGCCGAACTATTAAGAGGGGAAGTCTTATCGGTTATTCGACGCACGGGTGCCACTAGGTGAATTCATGAAGTACATTGCATGTAGGGCCTAGTGAGCTAACTGGAAAACCTTCGAAAATGATTATGAAAATGCTAACACACGTGCACAAGGTGGTGATCACTTGTTGGTGTTGACACATTTATGAAGGCGTTGAAGTTTGAGCGGTAGAGAGGGTTTGGGTTTGAGGAGTTGAAATGCCTATTTTCCACAACGCCGGAAGTCGGAAAACAAACGGAGGCGAACGGAGGTCACAGAGGTGACCGGACGCGTCTGGTCAGTTCAACGCAGCAGTCAGGCGCGCAGGTGCTAGGGTTTGCAACCGGCGCGTCCGGTCAGGCGCCCAGAAGAAACTGAAGTTCGCAAGGTCGATCGGATGCACGGCGCGTCTGGTCACCCGTGATCGGACGCGTTCGGTCGTTGAGGGAGCTTACTGGACTCTAACCGGACGCTGGCACTGTCGCGTCCGGTCGTTGCCTGGAGCGCGTCCGGTCGATGCTTCGCGGGCGCGTGGTACTGTGCGATCGGCGCGTCCGGTCATTTGACGGGCGCGTCTGGTCGTTTGATGGGCGCATCTGGTCGTTGCCTAGGGCGCGTCCGGTCGTTGGTTTGACCGTTGGGGCTCAGTAACCGTTGGAGGATCAAACGCGGTTGAGCGCGTCCAGTCAGTTTCGACCGGCGCGTCCGGTCATCCCGAAAAGTATCCAGTGAAGGGGTACAACGGCTCTATTCATTTGGGATGCTTATAAATACTTGTTGGCCGGCCCTTGGGGAGGTCTCTCATGATTTCTAACATTCTTGTGCATCCTTTGAGCTAGAGCTTCACCCTCCCACTCATCTCTCTTGCTTGATTGCAAATCAAAAGTGAGATTGAGTGATCCCAAAGTGCATTGCATAGCTTGAGGGCATCTAGTGGCACTTGTGGGTGGTTTAGCCGGTGGATTTCTTGTTACTCTTGGAGAGTACCGCTCCTAGCCGGCTTAGAGATTGTTGGAGGCGTTGGCAAGAGAAGGAGATTGTTCTTGGCCACCTCCGGTTGATTGTAAGAGGTTCTTGTGCTTTCCTCGGCGGAGCGCCAAAAGCAACTCTAGTGGATTGCGCGTGTCATTGAGTTACCTCGCTTGAGAGTGGTGTCTTGTGGTGCCTTGCGGGGCGTGCCTTGAGGGACAAGTGACTTGAGGGTCACACCGAGGAACCATCTAAGTGTTGGTCGACACAACCGGTGACGTAGCTTGTCGGTGCACAAGTGAACACCGGGTGAACAAAAATATTGTGTCACTTGTCTTCCGATGATTGGTCTTCATATTGTGTTGTTGTCTATATTGATTGATTGTATATCATCTTGGTGATTGGCAACATCTTCACTCTACCATCGGTATAAGAATCACAATCCTTTCTCTCGCATTTACATTTACTAGTTATCTTGTGTAGCTCTAGTGTTAGTCTTTGCTAGTAGTTGTTAGCTTGCTCTCTAATGTAAGTTTAGTGTCTTAGCCCTTGTGTGAATTAGAGATCATAATCTACTAGACTTGTGGTTAAGAGGCTTGCATCACTACCGTAGGCTAAGCAAAACTCACTTTACGCCGTTTGTTTTTCTAACAAGTTTGCTTAGTGTTTATTGTAGAATTTTTTATAGGTTACTCACCCCCCTCTAGCCATCTAGGACCTTACAGAGGGCTATGCACAAATAATACAGCCTCGGAGAAGAGATTAGCAGGTACCCAGCGCTACGTAAACTTATGCTTTTCCATTACGAACCTCGTTCCCTTCGTCAACTCATCTTTGTTGTATCTGTGTTCGTCATATATTTTTCTCAGCTACTAGCTTCCAAGTTGTTTAAGGCCGTGCATTGCTGCTGCATTCACAAGGGAGTATGTAGATCAACCCAGTTGCAGCCTGCAGGTAATTTCTCTCATGGTTTCTAGAGACAAACGTTCTTAAATTTTATGCGCGTGCATAGTTGACGATGGAGCCCCAATACATGCATTTCAGTTTGAACCACTGCTCCATGACCATGACCCACTGCATGAACACTGAAACAAATGAGTTAATTTGGCCCTCCACGTTATCATCTCTCCCACATGCATCACCATTCATGTTTTCAAATGCGGTTCACCCAAAACTGTCGTTAAGTAAACATTGGCAGGAAGTCAGATCTTGGCGCAAGGCTACACTACACACATTCTTAAAGTTTAACTCCCTTTTCGCTTGGCTGAAAAACCATGGCTGAAAATACCGTTCGCTGATTTGTCGTGAGATAAAAACACTTCCGGATGGTTGGCAGATTTTGCTGATAAGCTCAAACGAACAGGGCGTTAGTACTCTCTCCGTCCAGAGAAAATAGTACACTTCAAAGTTCAAATAATCTTCGTATTAATCAAATTCTTATAAAAAATACTAATAAATATTGCTAGATTCATCATGAAATGAGTAGTATTAGTTTTGCCATGGAATATATTTTTCATGTATAATTATTTAGAATTATAGTTGTTGCTACTGGTTTTGTATAAACATAATCAAACTTAAAATAGTTTAACTTGGACTAGATATATAAGTGCATCTCTTTATGATGGAGAGAGTAGTTTTTAAATGCTCTTTTTAACTTTTAGCAGCATCAACTATAGTCTAATAATAATTAGAAAAGTGAAGTCTTGAAACAATGATGAAAGCATCTAGGCCCCGTGAGTTGGTTTCGGCAATTGATGACAACGCATTATTACCATGACTAACGTGTGTTTTGCAGAAACTTTGATAAGTTAGGTCATGGGGTTGATAACTGCTTTGGGCACTATGGTATTCATGCCCCTTGATGTAAATCATTTTTGTTTTCAAAGGATCAACAACAAGATTAAGGACGGTTAGTTCCGGATGTCAAGGTGTTAAGTTACATCCGGAATAGTCGTTAGGATCTTCGCTTCTTTCCTTTGGCCATACTATTAAGGGGGGAATGAGCGAGTAGCTTGACCTAGGTGAGTCTTTTGTTTAGGTGTGGTGCACACTTGTCAAACTTAGCACTAGGCAGCTCAGGTAAAGCTCAAAGTTCAGTTGGAAGCAACTCGGTTCAAGTTGCGTCGTGTTTCGAAGTCGTTTATGTCGTTTACCCTTGACCAGACGCGGTCTCTGTCACGACCGGACGCGTCCAGTCAGTACTAACAGTCACTGCGTTTCAACCTGGTTGACCGGACGCGGTCCCTGTGAGGACCGAACGCGTTGATCAGTCTGACACATGTCTCAGAGGGTAAAAGATCTAATCGGACGCGACTAGGAAATGATCGGACGCATCCGGTCACGTTCTAGTAAGGTACTTTGCTGACCTGACGCGTCTGGTCATCACTGATCGGACGCGACTGAGCGTCAGATCAAAGTACAGTAAGGTTCTTGCACGACCGGACGCGTCCGGTCACCCCTGATCGGTGCGTCCGGTCACTCAGCGATGCCGTTTAGTTTTTCGACCGTTACGTTCGACCGACGCGTCCGGTCACGATGACCAGCACGTCCGGTCAGTGCGTATTTCGCTGAGTTGGCAGGTAATGGTTGGATTTAACTGTGGGGTGTATAAATACATCTCCTCCACCTCTTTTAGAGGTCTCTTGCTCATTTGTTCAGCTGAGAAACACCTTTCAAGTGCAAGAAAGTGCAAGAGCTCTAGTGAGGGTAGTGATTTGAGAATCAAAGTTTGAGAATCCCTCATTAGTGACTAGGGAGTAGCAAGTGTGCATCTACCTTCTCATTAGGCTTGTTGTGGTCAAGTGAGAGTTCTAGCTTGTTACTCTTGGTGATCGCCATCACCTAGACGGCTTGGTGGTGATTGGGAGTTTGGTGATCATCTGACGAGCTTGTGGATGACCCAACTCATCTTATGAGCGGTTTTGGGCGATTCACCGTGACGGAGTGTCAAAGAATCAGCCCGTAGTGAGCACTTGATCCTTGCGCGGATCAAGGGGGAGCTACACCCTTGCACAGGTGCTCCAACGAGGACTAGTGGGGAGTGGCGACTCTCTGATACCTCGGGAAAACATCGCCGTATTCCTAACCCTTACTTTCAAGCATTTACTTTCTTGTATTACTTTCATTGCTTGATTTACTTTTCTAGAATTGCCATGCTAGACTAGGATTGGAACTTAGGGTACAAAACTTTTTACCGGTAGAATCACAAGGAACACTAGTAGGCACTAGGGGTAAACTTTGGCTTGTAGGATTTAATTCTTGCAATTAATTTTTAGAAAAGCCCAATTCACCCCCCCTCTTGGGCATCTTGATCCTTTTAATTGGTATCGGAGCTGAGTTGTTCCTATTTTAGGCTTCACCGCCTAGAGCAAGATGTCTAATGGGGAAGGACCATCTCCCACTTTTGAGGGAGACGATTTTCTATATTGGAAAATTTGTATGGAGGCGTACCTCAAAGCCATAGATGTTGGGTGTCTTAGAGCCACAACCGAAGGGCTTCCCGCTATTAAGGATCCCGTCAACCCAAGTGGTGATGAGGAGAAGTACGACCGGTGGAATGCAAAGGCAAAAAATGCATTCTACCGGGGCCTAGGCAAGGATATGTTCAATCGTGTGCGTAATGCAAAAAACGCTCATGAATTGTGAGAAAACCTTTGTGCTCTCCATGAGGGAACTAAGAGTGAGCGTGAGGAACACTATCACATTGCCTTGAAGAAAATTAATTCTTTTGAGATGCTTCCCAAAGAAAGTGCTAATGAAATGTACACTCGATTGAATGTTCTTGTAGAGGACTCAATGCTCTTGGGCTCACTCAAATGAGTCAATCGGATGTTGCAAGGAGGATCTTGATGTTCTTCCCGTTGAGAAGTATGGTCACATTGTCACCGTGCTTCACCAAAGTGATCTATCCACCGCAACACCGACACAAGTATTGAGAAAGATCAATGCACATGAGATGTACATGCACATCACTATGGAAGAGGGCTTATCATCTTCCAAGAAGAAGGACTTGGCCTTCAAAGCTAGTCATGACAAGAAAAAGAAGAAGGACCATGCCATGATGGTGTAAGAAAGCTCAAGTGAAAGTGATATTGATGATGCATCACTTGCACTCATGGTGAGAAAGACCACCAAGATGCTAAAGAAGCTCAACAAGAGTGGCATCAAGTTTGATGGCAAGAATAAGAAGTTCTTCATAAGTAGCAAAAGGAAGCCTATATCCGAGATGGATTGCTACAATTATGGTGAACTTGGCCACTTAGCTCATCAATGCCCTAAGCCTCCAAAAGACAAGTACAAGAACAAGAACAAGGACAAGAAAAATGATTCAAGTGATGAAGAAGATGAGAAGAAGAAGAACAAGCCATATAAAAAGAAGGATGGCAAGAGGAAAGAGTTTCACAAGAAGAAGAAGGGAGGCAAAGCTTACATTGTTGGTGATTGGCTCACCGATATTGAGTCATCATGTGAGTCCTCCGGTGATGAGAGTGACGACGAGAAAGAGAAGGTCGCCGCATTTGTGATTGGGCCATCATCATCTTCACCGACATCTTCATCACCATCTTCACTGCCACCTTCACCATCATCGTCCACGTCTCACCTATGCCTTATGGCCAAGGGTGAACAAAAGGTACAAAACAATGAGAGTGATGATGATGATAGTGATAATGATGATGAATACGATGCACCTTCTTATGATGAACTTGTAAAATTGTTGAAAAAATACTCTAAAATCATAAGAAGAACTAGAAATGAAAATGATGAGCTCCAAAATGAAAATAACTTACTCTCATCTAAGCTTGAGAATGCACATAAGACTAGTGATGAGCTTAAAGATCAAAATGAAATTATATCTCTACTCTCAAGGAGCTCATCCAACAAAGAGCTTAGAGATGAACATGATAAACTTGAGAAAGAAGCATGATGAGCTCAACACTAGACACAACTTCCTAAAAGACAAATATACTACATTGAAAATCGACTATGATAGTCTTGTTGTTGCTAATGAGCTTTCTCTTGAGACACATGATGCTACTAACCAAGTTGTTAAGATTGATATAGCTACATCATGTGATGACTTGATTATTGAGAACATTGAGCAAGGCTCTAGCGGCAAAGGCAAGAATGTGGTTGAGTCCGACAACTATGATGATTATGTCAAGCTCAAGAGTAAAAATGAGATGCTTAGAAATGAGAATAAGAAGCTAAAAGAGTTGATGTCTCTTGAAAAGCAAACATCAAATGAGTCACTTATTGAAGAGAACAAAAAGCTCAAGCAAGAGAAAGAGCATCTCAAGACCGGCCTAAGCAAGTTCACAAGAGGCCAACATTTGCAAAGTGAGCTACTCATGAACATCGTCATGAAGATGGATAGAAGTGGCATTGGTTACTTGGCAAATCAAGAGAAGAAGGCTAAAGCTCAACAATAACAAAGCAAGTCAAAGCCCAAGCCAAAAAGATGTGTTGAGTGTGGACAAGAGGGTCATTTTGCTCATGAGTGCAAAACTCCACCACCACAACCCTTGTCTAAGCATGCTAGACCCTTTGCTTTCAATGCTACTTACATCCTTAGAAAAGATTCAAGTGGAAAGATGAAAGTCATGTTCTTGGATCCCCCAAACAAGAATAGGCCTAAGAAAATATGTGTTGCCAAGTCACTAATTGAGAAAGTCAAGGGTCCCTCTCAAGTTTGGGTCCCTAAACAAAAAGCTTGATCTCTTATGTGTAGGTGAACTACAAGATCAGTGGATCTCATTGGGTTATTGGTAGTGGTTGCACTCAACATATGATCGGTGACCCTCGTATGTTCATCTCACTTGAAGAGAATGGGGTATGTCAAGAGAAGATCACATTTGAGGACAATTCTAAGAGCAAAGTCAAGGGTATAGGCAAGATTGCAATATCAAATGATCACTCTCTTTCAAATGTGCTCTATGTTGCTTCATTGAGTTTCAACTTACTATCCGTTGGGCAACTTTGTGACCTTGGCTACCAATGCTTATTCACTCCTAATGAAGTGATAGTTATAAAGATAGATGATAAGCAAATGATTTTCAAAGGTTTTAGATACAACAATCTCTATCTTGTTGACTTCACCTCCGAAGATGCAAACTTGATGACATGTTTGTTCACCAAAACTACACTTGGATGGCTTTGGCATAGGAGGCTTGCTCATGTTAGAATGAACACTCTCAATAAGCTATTGAAGAAAGAATTAGTAAGAGGCTTGAAGGATGTCAAGTTTGAGAAGGACAAACCTTGTAGTGCATGTCAAGCCAGCAAACAAGTTGCAAATACTCATCCAACCAAAGCCTACATGTCAACATCAAGAGTGTTAGAACTTCTACATATGGATTTATTTGGTCCTACAACTTACAAGAGCTTGGGTGGAAATATCTATTGTCTTATGATTGTGGATGACTACTCAAGATACACTTGGACTTTCTTTCTTCATGACAAATCCGAAGTGGCCAATTGCTTCAAGAAGTTTGCAAAGAGAGCTCAAAATGAATTTGAAGTTAAGATAAAGAAGATTAGAAGTGACAATGGTAAAGAGTTTGACAACACAAACATTGAAGCTTATAGTGATGAGATTGGAATCAAGCATGAAGTTTCATCAACCTACACTCCTCAACAAAATGGTGTAGTTGAGAGAAAGAACCGGACATTGATCACCCTTGCAAGAATAATGCTAGATGAGTACAATACATCAGAAAAATTGTGGGCCGAGGCAATCAACACCGCATGCTATGCTTCAAATCGCCTCTTCCTACAAAAGTTTCTTGGCAAGACCCCCTATGAGTTGCTAAATGGGAAGAAGCCGGACGTCTTATTCTTCCGGGTGTTTGGTTGCAAATGCTACATCTACAAAAAGCGTCAACACCTAGGGAAGTTTCAAAGACGTTGTGATATTGGCTTTCTTGTTGGTTACTCATCAAAGTCCAAAGCATATAGAGTACTTAACCATGCCACCGGTTTGGTTGAAGAAACATATGATGTGGAATTTGATGAATCTAACGGCTCCCAAGGAGCAATTAAGAATTGTGATGATGTAGGTGATGAACTATTGAGGAAGACAATAAAGAACATGCCAGTGGGAGACATCAAGCCTAAAGATGATGAAGACGATGTACAAATTGTCAATCCACCATCTTCATCACATGAGCCTCAAGATGACAATAAGGATGAGAGAGTTGATGTAACACCCTCGGTGTTACTGCGTTAATAACTCGCTAATCATGCCATGAGCATCATGTCTTTTTATTATTATATGTGATCATGTGTGCTAATACAAATTGTGTGACCCAAAATGATCAACGAAAGTGCTAAATAAAAATAAATTTAGTAATTTAGTTTTTATCATGATTATGTGATAATGTATGTATGTACTTTATTGATGAAGAAATTTTTTCAAAAGTCTAACTGACACCCTCCCAGCGTACACACCTGTAATGTGCGAGCTGTGACGAGCACCGTGCTTTCTCATCATGTCTGTGCCTTACCAGACCACACACTTACGCACACCACGGCACACGCATACTGAGTTATTGCATGCTGATCTTGCATGAGCTGTAAGCCACTTGCTTGCCTGAGTGCCCACGTGCATGCCTGCCTCTGTTGTCACGTCACACTAATGCTATGTCGTGGTAGCGTTGCCTCCCAACCCATGCACTTACTCACGCGTGTGCTCCAACTGCCGATGTCTCGCCATTATAGCATTGTGGTTGCACGAGCTATGTCAAGCTCGGCTGCACACGTCCCACACACGTTACTTCACAGCAGCCTCCACCAGTACGGAACAAAGTACGTGCAGCAGCTGCATATTTTCCACATGGATAGAGAGCAGCGTGCTACTAAGTCTACGTCGACCAGCCAATGCCCTCACTAGATGCCAACCACGCCGAGCCACTCAGTTTTTGCACGAAGACAGCCAAACTTCATCGATCTCCGACGTCTAGCCATGTCTTCCTGAGCCCTTCGACGGTGAGCACCTCATAGACCATCCTCCTCCAGCCAGCAGCACGCTCAGCTCACCCATGCTCAGCTCGTCCACTCGCTCGCTAGCTCTAGCTTCGTCTTGCTTCGCGTATACCGTATACGGTCGTGGGTTCGAGCCAGACCCGACTATCATCGTAGGACATGGTGAGTATCTCATGAGCTTCTCCATGCTCTCCTCCCTCTCCTAGTGACTTTCTTTTGGCTCCTCTCCTTGCAAGTCGAGCTGACCTCGTGCTCATAGCAGCTCACCCATGGCGTACACGCATGGAGCAAGAAGAGCACCCATAACCCCTTGCTATCTTTGTTGTATCCCTTCCCATGCATGTATGTGTGACATGTGGGACCTGAGCAATAACTCACGCAAGAGCCATGCACAACCAAACATCCATCACAAGTGCACACATTCTCTAATTACGCTTATTCTTTTCCACGTGATTAAAGTTCGGCAAACTCGCAACGCCAAATACCATCTCCGATTACAGTGTTTCGTGTTTCTAAATTCATCTAAAATCAAACTCTATCTTCCATATAAATTTCATAATTTTTAGAGTTTATTTGAATTTAGGTGATTTAGTTATTTATGCTATTTAGCTTCGTGTCGTTTTCATAGATGGATCAAATTGGTTTAGTTTTGTAAAATCTTTATAAATCCGAAATAGGTCCTAAAATCATGATTTATCTATTAGTGACCTTAGTTATATATGTCTGTAATTTTCGTAGCTTCACATGATACTGTCTAGTAGGATAATTAATTGTTCACCAAAACTTAAATAAAATTAAATGGCAAGTGTATTAGAGTAATTAAGGTAGGTATTGAAGGACTTTTAGAAATGGTAATTAGTTTAGTACCTTAGCCATTAGAGCTAGCTGATATCTTGTCATGTAAGTTTCTACTTTTAAGAGTTGTTGTTGTCTAATTATTAATTTATTGCACCATCATTGCATGCATGTAGTGAACGAGTTGGAGGCGGACGTGGTGACCATCGACGACCAGGAGTACGAGGAGGTCGTGGAGGTGATCGAGGAGGTCCTTGCAGCGGAGGAGGTTCCGGAGCCGCCGACTGACTTTGTTGACTCCGTGCCTGCCCAAGGCAAGCCCCGATGCATAACCCCTATTTTACTAATCACTTGGTATATATATGTTTGCATTACGTTTCAGGAGTTGATATGAAAACTACTTGGACGTATATACCCACCTAGGAGTCCTACTAGTACAGGTCATGTAGATGCGATGCTTAGGATGACGGTAGCGTGGGTAACCTGTCGTTACTCACAATAGTTGATTATTATTATATCACATGATGAGAAGGTGAAAGAAAATTGGAGACCGGGCAGGGATGGTTTGGGTACTGGTGGGTGTGACAAGTTATGTCCCGCGGCCACGGGCTTAGCTTGGTTGCATCGTTTCCTTGTCCGTGTCGATTAAGAACTGTTCGTTGTTATGGACAATAGTCTTGTCACAGATCTTATTATCCCGTGCACATACTTACGGATGGGGGTGAGGAAGACCTGTTCCTCGCTTGTCATGGGATTCGGCTCTATCTGGACCAGCTTGATTGGTGGCGGGGATGGTGAAGGTCTAAACGCCTTACGTTGAGCGAGAGACTCAAGTGTGGTTGGTTTAGAGTCCAGGCTAGACGGGGACCTAGAACCCTCGCTAAGAGTGGAATTGGTTGGTCTTGCTTGCGCCCGGGGTGCAAGTGAGGCGTGTGTTGTTCGGGGTACCCAGCTGGGCACATTGATTCGTGAATCGCCGTCGTTTAGACGGTACGGCTTGACTATGGCATGGCATTGTAGTAACAACTGGAATAAGAAAGTTGGTGGAAGAAAGGAAAGAAAGAGAAATGAGTCTGATTGCTTATCGCTTGCTTGAAAGTAGAACTGGTGCTTACCTAGAATGTTTAGCTAATGTACAAAAAAAATGACTGCTAAATATTTACCAGTAAGGATACACTTTAGTAAGCTTTGCAGGCAAAATGAAACAGCAAACCAAAAAGCCTTTCATATCCTTGAGAGTCGGGAAATATATATATTCCCACTAGTCGGGTAAGTCTTGCGAGTACATTTTGTACTTAGGGTTTATTTTACCCCTGTTGCAGGTGCAATTTAAGAAGTTGGCTGCTGTGTGGAGGATTCTTCTGGTGGGCACAGACGGATCCTTGTATCGCTTTCCGCTAGATGTTTAATTAGTTTCCGTTGTTTAATTATTGTACTCTGAACTCTGGTATTGTAATGAATAAATTTCCAAGACTGCTAATGTATGAAATAGACTAAGTATTGTAAGCTTGTACTCATTATTGTATCCTGGATGAAAATGTGGATTATTTGAGTTCTCCTTCAGGTGTGCTCGATGGAGGTGTTTGACTTGGTTCATTATCGGAATACTTAGTGTCCATGGAAGACGAGTATTATCGATAATGTGCCGATTCAGACGGTTCCGCCACAGTTGAAAATGAAGACACTCATGTCTCTTATGAACAACTGAGGCACAAGCTCAAGATGTTGATGCTCCCAAATCCTCTCCTCAAGTGGTTGGAAGAAGAAACTCACCTCTACTTCAAGTACATCCACAAGATCTCATCATAGGAAGTCCTACAAAGGGTGTAACACTCACGCACCAAGCACATTGATATCCGCCACCACTTTCTAAGAGACCATATTGCTAAAAATGATATATCACTAGAAGGTGTAAGAAGTGAAAATCAATTAGCGGATATCTTTACTAAACCTTTAGATGAGGCTACCTTTTGTAGGTTGAGAAGTGAACTAAATGTGCTTGATTCCAGTAACTTTAAAAAATGAGCTTGTGTTGTCCCTTGCATTACATTGTATTATATGTCATGTTTAAATTTTCCGCAATGCATCTAGGACTTGTCTAACACGGTTACGATAACCCTCCTTTGGAGGAGTGAAGAAGTCTAACCGTGGATCAAACCTGACAAGCAACCTAGTCTTACTTTCTCGCTTTGCATTGCATATGCATGGTTGTTCCTTTGTCGTTTCTTTTTTGTTTTGCTTTGAGCAACCTCTGTGTTTGTCCATGAATAGAGAGAGCATTTGACGCTCCCAAGGGTTCATAAACTCTATTGCATGACCATACGTTGCTTCTCAGGTGTTTATTGCATATTTTCTTAAAAATAATACTAGCCTAAGGCAAAATATTTTGAAAAAGTTGAGGGTTTGAGAGAGGTCTCTCACATTAGGTTCCAATTGGTGTTTGTTTGAGTCTCTTTGAATTAGAACTTGATTGGGAGAAGTCGCGTCAAAGATCGAATTGAAGAAAGGCATTTTACAGCGACCAGACGCTGGACCGGACGCTGGACCGGACGCGATGCTGCTTCATCACTACGTCCGGTCCCGACGACCACCAGCGCATCCGGTCATCCCGAAGACATTCTCAAGGATCTGTGACTGGATGCTGGACCGGACGCGACGTTGTGACCACTGCGTCCGGTCTTGGACCCTACCACCGCGTCCGGTCATGCGTGTTGAGTTCCCCAGATGATCTCTGACCGGACTCTGTCAGCGTCCGATCATCTATAACCGGACGCGTCTGGTAGCACCAGGAGCTTACTGGACTCTGACCGGACGCTGCTCCACCATGTCCGGTCAGTCGACCAGCGCGTCCGGTCATCGCGTTAAAAGCGGATCTGCCACTTCTTAATCGTACATCCCGATCTGTTGTTTTCTCAGCCATCTTCTTTTTCAATCCGCCGCTCGCCGCCGCCACCGAACCCTAGCCGCCTACTTCGCCGTCTCACGCCGTGCCTCCTCCTACGCCGCCGTGCCTTCTCCCTCCTCCCACGCTGCCGTCGATCGCCACAGCCGCTGCTCCTCCTCAGCCGCTGCCGCCCCGCCGCAGCCGCCCCGCCGCAGCCGCTGCTCTTCCTTAGCCGTGCCGCGCCGCCGCGCCTAGCCTCCGGCAGCCGCAGCCGCACAACCGTCCGTGCGCGCCGCCACCACAGTGACTGCCGTAGCCGCATGCACCGCCACCAGCCGAGCCTCGCCGCCTGGACTGCCTCCGACCGTCGCACCCGTTCACCTAACCCTAATCCATCGCAACGGTTTGTGACTTCCCTTCAGCCATTCTTCGTCGAGGTCTCTTCGCGTGATTTCATCTCCACGAGGTGATTTCACATTGCCTTGATTTTCCAATTAGGGTTTGCCAATGAATTCCCGTTGAAATTCTAATTCATCTATTGTTTGTCTCGACACTTCAGCGCTCATCCGGCGTTTCCGTGGAACTCTCGCACATTCAGGTCCCTTATCTTTTCACCAGAATCTCGCGCCTACGAGGTAGCTATCGTGATCTATTCTTTTCTTATCTCGTATGCTTGCTTTCATAAGGACCTCGCTCATCTGGTAGTTAAAATATAATGCTTAATAGTAGCTCTATCTATTCCATCTTTACAGAGAGTCTTATCGGTGCTCTGCGTGTGGCAGTTGATTAGATTTGAATCTAAAGCCAAGCCTGTGGATACGGATTGAGGCCAAGCCTCACGAGTGTCAGTACACCATCTTGCACTATCAGGGTTTTCTCAGTCACAGAGGTTGGTCAGTATGGTTCGCTGCAAGAATGTGGGTGGTAGACCGAGTGACGGGGATGAAAGTCCTCCTAGGTTGACAGAGGTAGCCCATGGCAAGCACAAGAAGATAGCCACCAAGAAGAGAAAGAGGACACTCACTGAGGCAGAGATAACATAGGCAGTCGCTGATGCAGCAGAGCTTGCAGAGAGAGGTGGCAGAAGCAGTGGGATTCATATTGGCGAGCGTCGCTTTCATCTTGAAGGTCGACAGCTCGGTACTGAGGCCACAAAGGGGACAGAGGACCCACCTACAGAGCATCCTACAGAGGACACAGAGGAGACAGAGGAGCAGACCATTCAGACTCCACCGCGTCATCGCTCAGGACGTACGCAAGCTTAGGTGACTCCTAGGCCTAAGGGCCAGCGTCGTGGAGGTCGTTCACCTCCCAGGGCTCGAGGTCACCCCCCAGTCGAGCACTTTGACTTGAGGGAAGCTATAGCATGCCAGGTACAGGCTCTCAAGTTTGTCGAGGTTGGTCGGTGGTTCCCACCATAGCGGGACCCCTGAGCTTTAGAGGGCTTCTACACACCTCTGCACGAGGATTTCTATAGAGCCTATGTTGACAGCGGGATTGTATTCAGACCTCAAAGAGTTTGATGACTTGAGGCTTTAGTTGAGGTTGTTGGTGAGCAGCTCCGTCAACAATTGTCCTTTCTACCTGGTTTGTCAGACTTTCTGGGACGGACTGGAGCTTACTACGGGACTTGGGTTAGAGAGTTCTACTCCTCACTTTGGATTGACCCTGCTCACGAGTTTATACACTTTGCATTCTGAGGCCGTGACCGCATATTGTATAGCACCAGGGTACGGGAGATTCTCAGACTCCCTGCTTCAGAGACGAAGATTCACCAGTTGTGCCTTGGACAGACTTCACCACCAAGACGTCCTCACGGAGGTACAATATCACCCACAGATATGATTAGACCTTGCTTCCGTGAGCCGTTTGGCGAGGGGTCTAGACGTACACCTGCTAGCTTAACACCCCTTGCCAGAGTGCTTGATGTCATTGTGAGGCGGACTCTTCTTTCGAGGCTGGGATACAGAGAGGGCCTAACACGTATGCAGCTTTGGGTTGTTCATCACCTCATCTCTCAGACATCGTTTGATATTTGGGATCTGATGCTATGTGAGATGGAGGACACTTTGGCAGAGGGCTTCAAGGGTCACTAGCAGTTACCATATGTGCACTGGATTTGCTTCATCATTCGATCTGTGTGTGACCTACCTGCAGAGATTAGGGCTGAAATATCTGATACCACTACTGCATTCCTAGAGTATGATATTCGATAGTTGTGGCTTCAGTGACTAGAGAGAAGGCACCTAGGTCGGGACAGCATCAGAGGCCAGAGGTTCTAGAGACAGTAGCTGATCAGGATGAGACCGTTGAGGGTCTTGTTGAGGCAGAGCTTGTAGATCTTGATGCTCAGCCAACTGATCCAGTTGAGGATGATGCCACTGATAGCACAGACGAGGACTACCAGCCTATACCTCGGTACCGCTCTCCTCGGTCTCACGACCATGAGACCAGTGGTTCAGGATCAGCCTCCCACTTAGACCCAGCTATGGTGGCTATTCTTGAGAGGCTGACCCAGGCCTAGGAGAGGCAGGAGGTTCAGATGCAGCGATAGGCTCAGGACACAGCAGCTGCATTTGCTCAGATTCAGGCTCATCAAGATGAGTTCTAGAGGCAGCAGCTAGAGTTTCAGAGGCAGCAGTTTGAGATGTAGAGGCAGCAGGCAGCCACCCAGCAGCAGTATCTTGAGCTCCTGTGACACCTTGTCACTGTTGGGGTTCCTCCACCACCATTTGTCCTTACTTCAGCACTATAGTCCAATGGACCTCAGAGTCAGGGACAGCCGAGCTTTCAGTTTACCTCTTCCCAGCAGCAGGTTTCTCAGACCTTTTAGTCCCCGAGCTACACTCCTATTCAGACGGGGTTCACAAAACCAGCTCAGCCCAGACCTCACCTTCTGTCGGGCACTTCTTTCACTGACTTGAGTGCCTCCTATAGCGAGTTGACTGGTCAGCCGACACCCTCGCACACCACTATTGTAACCTCTTCAGGGATGTCGGCTTCCGAGACTGTAGCTCCTCCAGTGTCAGGGACCGGGACTACAGAGACAATGCCATCATCAGTTGCCTTGACAGATCCTCCCACAGTTGGTACTTTTCAGGCTCAGGTGACAGAGACTGCTCCTATTATTGCTACTACGTCTTCAGTTTCTGCACCTGCTCTACAGACCCAGACTGCTTCATTGCCACGTCTATCTACAGAGGGTCAGCCTGATAGTTTAGAGTCTGAGGAGGATACTTCATAGTTTGTGATCACTCCACGCTCCTCGGCACCCGACACGACTGCTTCTGTTCCCCCGTCAGATCCTTAGCTTTGTTTTTGGCGTTTGATGCCAAAGGGGGAGAGAGAGTAGATTCAAGGGGAGTGTTGATAGAGGGTTTTGTTTTCTCGTTTTCTTTGTGTGCTACATTCATGCATCATGTTTACTTTCTCACCCTGCATTTTGTGACTTGTGTGCTTGTGAGATCTTTATTATATATCATGTCACTTAATTGGTTTTAGCTCATAAGGTTGTGCTTCCGTGCCTTACTCCGATTTCATATGAGCTATGTTTTATGTGTACTAACTCTTCATGTTTTATCTTGTGAGTACACTCAGTTGGCTTGGAACACATAAGCAATTCTTAACCCCTTGTGCTTATTGCTTTTTGCTTATGTGAACCAAGCATGCTCAAAAACCTCAACTCTTAAATCTTCTGAATCTAAGTGTTATCATCAATCACCAAAAAGGGGGAGATTGAAAGCATCTAGGCCCCGTGAGTTGGTTTTGGCAATTGATGGCAACGCATTATTACCATGACAAACGTGTGTTTTGCAGAAACTTTGATAAGTTAGGTCATGGGGTTGATAACTGCTTTGGGCACTATGGTATTCATTCCCCTTGATGTAAATCGTTTCGGTTTTCAAAGGATTAACAACAAGATTAAGGACGGTTAGTTCCGGATGTAAAGGTATTGAGATACATGCGGAATAGTCGTTAGGATCTTTACTTCTTTCCTTTGGCCGTACTATTAAGGGAGGCATGAGCGAGTAGCTTGACCTAGGTGAGTCTTTTGTTTAGGTGTGTTGCACACTTGTCAAACTTAGCACTAGGCAGCTCAGGTAAAGCTCAAAGTTCAGTTGGAAGCAACTCGGTTCAAGTTGCGTCGCGTTTCAAAGTCGTTTAAGCCGTTTACCCTTGACTGGACGCGGTCTCTGCCACGACCAGACGTGTCCGGTCAGTACTAACAGTCACTGCGTTTCAACCTGGTTGACTGGACACGGTCCCTGCGAGGACCGAACGCGTTGATCAGTCTTACACGTGTCTCAGAGGGTAAAAGATCTAATAGGACGCGACTGGGAAATGATCGGACGCGTCCGGTCACGTTCCAGTAAGGTACTTTGCTGACCTGACGCGTCCGGTCATCACTGATCGAATGTGACCAAGCGTCAGGTCAAAGTACAGTAAGGTTCTTGCACGACCAGACGCATCCGGTCACCCCTGATCGGTGCGTCCGGTCACTCAGCGATGCCGTTCGGTTTTTCGACCGTTACGTTCGACTGGCGCGTCCGGTCACGACGACCGGCGCATCCGGTCAGTGCGTATTTCACTGAGTTGGCAGGTAACGGTTGGATTTAACTGTGGGGTGTATAAATACATCCCCTCTGCCTCTTTTAGAGGTCTCTTGCTCATTTGTTCAGCTGAGAAACACCTTTTAAGTGCAAGAAAGTGCAAGAGCTCTAGTGAGGGTAGTGATTTGAGAATTAAAGTTTGAGAATCCCTCATTAGTGACTAGGGAATAGCAAGTGTGCATCCACCTTCTCATTAGGCTTGTTGTGGTCAAGTGAGAGTTCTAGCTTGTTACTCTTGGTAATCGCCATCACCTAGACGGCTTGGTGGTGATTGGGAGTTTGGTGATCATCCGGCGAGCTTGTGGATGACCCAACTCATCTTGTGAGCGATTTTGGGCGATTCATCGCGACGGAGTGTCAAAGAATCAGCCCATAGTGAGCACTTGATCCTTACGCAGATCAAGGGGGAGATACACCCTTGCGCGGGTGCTCTAACGAGGACTAGTGGGGAGTGGCGACTCTCTAATACCTCGGAAAAACATCGCCGTGTTCCTAACCCTTACTTTCAAGCATTTACTTTCTTGTATTACTTTCATTGCTTGATTTACTTTCCTAGAATTGCCATGCTAGACTAGGATTGGAACTTAGGGTGCAAAACTTTTTACCGGTAGAATCACAAGGAACACTAGTAGGCACTAGGGGTAAACTTTGGCTTGTAGGATTTAATTCTTGTAATTAATTTTTAGAAAAGCCCAATTCATCCCCCCCTCTTGGGCATCTTGATCCTTTCAAATGAGAGATAGGGTTATGACATTCCATTGAATATCATGGCACTTATGTGCAGAAAAGCAAATTGCCAACGTGACCATAAGGCATCAGAACCAGAAATAAGACTGAGAAATATAAGCACGCTTGAAGAAAAATGCAGAATTTAATTTGAAGGCTTGAAGCTGATTTTGCAGCCCAATGCGGCAATGCCATCTAATGAAATTTGCAATGCCGGCCTGACTGAAGGTTGATCTATTGAACAGGGAAATAAATTTTTACAAACTTTTTAAAAAAAACTATGAAACTTCATGGCCATTATGATCTTTCCTCATAAGGGATACAACGATTTCTTAAACCGAACATCCCTGGGCAGTCCCAAATGCAGAAACTACCTGCTAGTTTCTATACCACAAGAAATTATACAAATCATTCCTCCCAATGCAGTATTTTTTAGGGGCCTAGCAAAGTATCTATCCGATCAATCCCTGCCTTCTTCTCTCTCTTATTTGAATCCCCTGCACGCAGGGTTCCCTGTGGTCGACGAGCAAGTGGCCGCGAGATGAACTCCTAGCCAGCGGTCGTGTGACGAACTCCGTCACCATCGCTGGCGCCGCACGCCACCGCCCCTTGCGCCAACATGGCACAACCACCGCAGGCCATCTCACCACGCACCCAGCGACCGTTGTCCCAAGGCCCAGTAACATGTGGATCTGGCCCCGTGACTACTAGATCCGGCCATTGGGGAAGGGACCCCACCCTGGGCCGCCGTGGCTAGGGAAGGGCAGACGCCAAAGCACCGCTAGATCCAGTCGCCTCCATCCCTAGGACTGCCAGATCTAGCCACCGGGACAGGGAAGTCGCCACCGGCCACCTCGGCGATGCCCTGAACCGCTGTTGCGCCCTCAGCTAGAGAAGAAGGCCCCACCACTGCCTTTCGTGCACACGCGCGAGCATTTGGCGGCGATGAGGGAGAGGGGAACTGGGGCAGGGAGCGGCGACACGGGAAGAAAGCTTCATCTGTCGCCTAAGACCTAGACGACGCGGACATGTGCGAGGAGGATGTCCAATAAGTGTTTTGAGCGCATAGTGCACCAATCGCATCTGTCTGGCCCCAACAGTAGGCACCAACACCATTGCCCAGTGTCTGAACCCTCTACACCCATATGATAAGGCATATTTGCACAACATGTGTGCTCTATTCCAAAACAAAGTACCAAGGCTCTGTTTGTTTGCCTAGACGGTTTTACCTAGTCCGTATGAGGTTGGCCACAGTACGTAGAGGCTGGTCCAGCAGGTGCAGTTTGCTATGTTTGGTTATTTTTCCCAGCAGAGCTAGATTAGATAGGGATCTTGTTTGTTTGCCTGCACGACGGTATTTGGTCTCACCTCAGGGTAGGATGTGGTAGAATTACCCCTGCACCCTTCTTATTGGCATTGCACTAAACAGATTGAGGTGAAAGCCCAAGTTTGGTTTTGGTAATTAATGACACCAAGTTGCTAATGCCATGTGTTAAGTGGTTTGAGTTAGGCATAAGCAACACATGTGATGAAGGTATATGTGGCAAGGAGTGGTGGCCACAAGATCACAAAGAGATGGTGCATGGACATGAAATGACGATCATGGTGGAGATGCACATAAAATGATGATCACGGTGATCAAGCATGAGGAGATGGACATGGAACAAAGTGATCAAGGCAAAGATATAATCATAGGGTTTGCTTTTGCCGGTCTAAGATGAGTATAGAAGTGATTGACCGGGTTTAGGATTGATAGCCGACTATCAAGAGGGGCAATCACGGTTGGCTCGTGAATCAAGTGCTACTAGGTCGTCATCTTGAGCATATGCATTAGGATCTAGTAGAGAGCTAACGTAACGCCTTGTAAAATAATTGTGAAAATGCTAACACACATGCACATGGTGATATACACATGGTGGTGTCAACACATTTGCAAAGGCGATGGAGTTAGAGCGGTAGAGAGGGGTCTGGGTTCCTCTCTCCCTCCCGCCGAGCTTGCGAGGCGAGATTTGGCGCTTTTGTGAAAATGAAACATCTATTTTCCACTACGCCAGAGGTGAAGAAACGGAGGCGAACGGAGATCACTGGGGTGACCGGACGCTGGACCGGATGCGATCTTGGCATGATCGGATGTGTCTGGTCAGTGTTCAGTGTATGCGTGCATCTCGGTCATGTGATCGGACGCGGTGGCACATCTGGTCGCTCATGGAGGCTTACTGGAAACAACCAGATGCTAGCACTATAGCGCCCGGTTCGTCAAGCGTGTGCGTCTGGTCGTTGACTCGCTCATTCGTGGCTTAGTTTGACTAGCACGTCCGCTCGATCATGGGACCGACGCGTCCAGTTACTTGGCTACGCGTCCGGTCGTCATTGTGACCATTGGCGTGCAGTGACCATTGGAGGATCGGGCGGCCGCAGTTGAATTCAAAAGGACACGTGGATGGCACAGGGTGACTAGACGTGGTGCAGCGCGTCTGGTCAGTTCAACCAGCGCGTCCGGTCAATGCACGCAGAGCGACATCTCAAGCCTAATGGCTCTATCTTTGAGGGATGGCTATAAATATATGTTTGGCTAGCTTTGGGGCTTCTCTCTTGACTCTTTGAACACTTGAGACATACTTTGAGCTAGAGATCTTCCTCTCCACTCATCTCCTTGCTTGGTTGCATACTCTAGTGAGATTGAGTAAAATTCAAGTGCATTGCTTAGTGATTTGCATCTAGTGGCACTTGATCTTTGAGTTGGCTGTGGATTGCTTGTTACTCTTGGGTGTTTCCCGACATCCTAGATGGCTTGGAGCAGTGGTGGTGTTGAGCTCATGATTGAAGATTGTTTTGAGCCTCACCAAGTGATTGTGAGGGGTTCTTGAGCCTTTTCCGTAGGAGTTCATAAATTGGCTACTCTAGTGGATCTCGTGGCTTAGAGGATCCCTATCTTGTGAGTGGATGTGCGGCACCCGCTAAGGCTTTGACTCTTGATAGTCAATTAGCTCGTGATCCATCAAGTGGGTGCATCGCCACAACGAGGAGTAGCTTGCCGGGAAGCAAGTGAACCTCGGTAAAAACTCTTGTGTCATCTTGAAAGTCCCTAGTTTGGTTTTGGCTAATTGATGAAACCTAGGACTAACCTTTATATCTAAGTGGATAATTTAGATAAAGGTGGTCATTGAATATGAGACATGACATTGACTCATGTGACCAAGATGATGAAGATCAAGATGATGCTTGGCTCGATGGACCGGTTGTGAAGGTGAAGGGCAAGTCGAGGCTTTGAAGCGAAGGACCATGCAATGGTGAAGCTTGAGCAAGACTTGGCGCTAACGGACCGATGCAACAGTGAAGAGCAAGTGAAGTCAAGGTCGATGGATCGAGATGGTCATGTGATGATATGAAGTGGATCATATCTTTTGGAAAAACAAAATGGGCTCAAGGCAAAGGTATAACCATAGGGTCATTTTGTTTTGCACTCAAGACACCATAGAGGGTGTGAGTGGTTTAGGATCGATAGCCAAACTATTAAGAGGGGAAGTCTTATTGGTTATTCGATGCACGGGTGCCACTAGGTAAATTCATGAAGTGCATTGCATGTAGGGCCTAGTGAGCTAACTGGAAAACCTTCGAAAATTATTATGAAAATGCTAACACACGTGCACAAGATGGTGATCACTTGTTGGTGTTGGCACTTTTGCGAAGGTGATGGAGTTTGAGTGGTAGAGAAGGGTTTGGGTCCCTCTCTCCCTCCCGCCGAGCTTGCGAGCGTGGGATTCAGGCGTTTTTGAGGACTTGAATTGCCTATTTTCCACTACGCCAGAAGTCGGAGAAGAAACGGAGGCGAACGGAGGTCACAGTGGTGACCGGACGCTGAACCGGACGTGGTCACGGTTTGACCGGACGCGTCCGATCAGTTCAACGTAGTAGTCAGGCACGTGGGTGTTAGGATTTCGCACCGGCACGTCCGGTCACTCGCGGGACCGGCACGTCCGGTCGGGCACCTAGAAGTGTAGCGCGTGGCGTAAAGTTGATCGGACGCGCGGCGCATCTGGTCACACACGATCGGACACGTTCGGTCATTGAGGGAGCTTACTGGACTCCAACCGGACGCTAGCACTGTCGTGTCTGGTTGTTGTCTGGAGCGCGTCCGGTCGATGCTTTGTGTGTGCGCGGTGCTGTGCGATCGGCGCGTCCGGTCGATTGAGCGGCGCGTCCGGTCGTTGTGTTTGACCGTTGGCGCGCAGTGACCATTGGACGGCGCAGGGCGATCGAACGCGGTCACGTTTGAATTTAGGAGAACACGTGGACAGCACTGGGCGATCGAACATGGTGCGGTGCGTCCAGTTAGTTTCGACCAACGCGTCCGGTCGTCCTGAAAAGCGCACAGTGAAGGGGTACAACGGCTCTATTCATTTGGGATGCTTATAAATACTTGTTGGCTAGCCCTTGGGGAGGTCTCTCATGATTTCTAACACTATTGTGCATCCTTTGAGCTAGAGCTTCTCCCTCCCACTCATCTCTCTTGCTTGATTGCAAATCAAAAGTGAGATTGAGTGATCCCAAAGTACATTGCATAGCTTGAGGGCATCTAGTGGCACTTGTGGGTGGTTTAGCCAGTGGATTTCTTGTTACTCTTGGAGAGTACCGCTCCTAGCCAGCTTGGATATTGTTGGAGGTGTTAGCAAGAGAAGGAGATTGTTCTTGGCCACCTCTGGTTGATTGTAAGAGGTTCTTGTGCTTTCCTCGGCGGAGCGCCAAAAGCAACTCTAGTGGATTGTGCATGTCATTGAGTTACCTCACTTGAGAGTGGGGTCTTGTGGTGCCTTGCGGGGTGTGCCTTGAGGGGCAAGTGACTTGAGGGTCACACCGAGGAACCATCTAAGTGTAGTCGACACAACCGGTGACGTAGCTTGTCGGTGCACAAGTGAACACCGGGTGAACAAAAATATTGTGTCTCTTGTCTCCCGGTGATTGGTCTTCATATTGTGTTGTTGTCAATATTGATTGATTGTATATTATCTTGGTGATTGGCAACATCTTCACTCCACCGTCGGTATAAGATTCACAATCCTCTCTCTCGCATTTACTTTACTAGTTTATCTTGTGTAGCTCTAGTAGTAGCTTTGCTAGTAGTGTTGTTAGCTTGCTCACTAGTGTAAAAATAGTGACATAGCCCTTGTGTGAACTAGAGATCATAATCTACTAGATTTATGGATAGGAGGCTTGCATCACAACCGTAGGCTAAGCAAAACTCGCTTTACACCGTTTGTTATTCTAACAAGTTTGCTAAGTGGTTCTTGTAGAAATTTTTTATAGGCTATTCGTCCCCCACTAGCTATCTAGGACCTTACACATCTCTTGTTGAGGATTTTCTTATGATTGTGTGCGATTGATTCTTTGGATATATTTCTTCTCTACACCATCGGTATAAGAATCAATTCACTTCCTCTTTACGTTCTTGCACTTTACCTTGTGTAGCTTGTTTATTGTACTTTGTATCACCTAGGAGTAGTTAGCTTAGTGACTTAGCTTTGTTGGTGTGAATTAGAGATCATAGCCTTGTTCACTAGACTTGTATAGGTGGCTTGCTTAGTATAGTTGAGCTAGTGCTAGAATTAGCTATGCCATCTTTTATACTAACATTGTTGTTTAGTGAAGCTTGTAGAAAATTTAAATAGGCTATTCACCCCTCCTCTAGCCATTTGGACCTTACAGGAGGTCAAAGTGAGCAACGGAACACAGCAGCAGCTAGCACCCACACACCCACCCCTGCAGCAGGGAAGGAGAGAGAGTAACAGAGGGAGGTCGCCTTCCCCTCCATGCTCCATCTCGCGCGCCATCATGCTCACTACTATAAAAAAATCTTTTCTGAGACGTTTAGGATTGGGCCTCGGAGGCAGGCAGCAATTCAAACCGCCTCGGTTAATGCTGAGGATTAACCGAGGTGATCATTCTTTATTAACCAAGGCAGTTACAAATAACCGCCTCACTAAATCGATTAACCGAGGTGGGCACCTTAAAATATTCGCCTTGTTTAATCGATATTAATTGAGGCGGTTGTTTGTAACGCAACGACCTCGGTAAATCATTAACTGAGGCAGGCATTATAATCCAACCGCCTCAGTAAATCAGGCCCAGACGCCCAGCCCACACTAGCCCACATCAGCCCACTAGCACCTCTAGCACATAAAAGCAAGCACAAACCCTAAATCACTCAACTCCCTCCCTCTCCCCCATAGCCACCAGAACTCGGCATCAGTCTCCCTCACCGCATAGCATCGGTCTTCTCTCCCCTCCCTCCCTCCCTCCCTCCCTCGCCCACAGCGTCGGTCCCCACTCACTCGTCGCTCCCTCCCACCTCGATGGGCTTCTTCTCCCTCTCATCCTCTCTCTCGGCGAGCCCCTTCTCCCTCCGCAGGCGATGGCGGGCCAGGCGGTGGTGCCCCTGGCTAGCGTGTAGCAGGGAGCGGTGGATTCAGCGACAGGCAGCAACCTCCCCCTTCTTCATCACCAGCAACGAGGTGGAGGTAGCGAGGTGGTGGCGGCGACCTACTCCTTCTTCATTACTGGCAGTGAGGTGGAGGCAGCGAGGTCATGGCGGCGGACTTCCCCTTCTTTCCCACGAACGACGCGCCTTCGCCTCCTCTGAGCTCCTCACCACGAGTGGCGGCGCGCCTCCCCGCGCACAGCCCTCTCCTTCGACGGCGGCCCTCTCCTCCGGTGGCGTACCTACGCGCGGCCACCTCTTCTTCCTCCGGCATGGCCGCACGCTCCAGCGGCGGCGGCCCTCCCTCTAGATCTGGCACGGCATGGCGCGGAGAGCACGGATCCGGTGGCCAGGACGCCGGATCTATGCGGGGGCGACGCGGCGACGGTGGCAGGCCATGGATGGGCTCGGCGGGTGAAAGCCCAAGTTTGGTTTTGGTAATTAATGACACCAAGTTGCTAATGCCACGTGTTAAGTGTTTTGAGTTAGGCATAAGCAACACATGTGATGAAGGTGTATGTGGCAAAGAGTGGTGGCCACAAGATCACAAAGAGATGGTGCATGGACATGAAATGATGATCATGGTGAAGATGCACATAATATGATGGACATGATGATCAAGTGAAAGAGAAGGATCTAAGAGCTCAAGGCAAAGGTATAACCATAGGGTTTTCCTTTTGCCGGTCTAAGATGAGTAGAGAAGTGATTGACCGGGTTTAGGATACCTAGCCGACTATCAAGAGGGGCAATCATGGTTAGCTCGGAAATCAAGTGCCACTAGATCATTGTCTTGAGCATATGCATTAGGATCTAGTAAAAGAGCTAACATAACGCCTTGGAAAATGATTGTGAAACGCTAACACACATGCACATGGTGGTGTACACTTGGTGGTGTTAGCATAGTTTGTGAAGGCGGTGGAGTTTAAGCGGTAGAGAGGGGTTTGGGTTCCTCTCTCCCTCCCGCCGAGCTTGCGAGGCGGGATTCGGTGCTTTTTGGGGAAGTGAAACGCCTATTTTCTACTACGCCGGAAGTCGGAAAAGAAACGGAGGCGAACGGAGGTCACAGAGATGACCGAACGCGGTCTCTGTCTGACCGGACGCGTCCGGTCAGTGTTCAGCGTTTGTGCGATTTTCAGTTTGATGATCGGACGCGCAGCGCGTTCGGTCACTGACGATCGGACGCGTCCGGTCATCCAGGGAGCTTACTGGACTCTAACCGGACGCTGGCACTGTCGCGTTCGGTTAGTTCAACAGCGCGTCCGGTCATTGTTTCGTTGAGCGCTACTCAGGCCTGACCAGCGCGTCCGGTCAGTTGCGGGACCAGCGCGTCCGGTCACACCCGGCACGTCCGGTCAGTGTTTCAGAAATTAGCCGTTGCGCGACCGACGCGTCCGGTCAGTGTGACCAGCGCGTCCAGTCATTTCGACCAGCGCGTCCGGTCAGCGCGATTTTAGCTGTTTGAGTTCCTAACGGCTAGTTGCGTACCCCTTCATTATAAATAGACGTTGGCCGGGGTTTGAGGGCAACTCTTGCACATTTTGAGACCTAGAGACATACTTTGAGCTAGAGAACAACCCCTCCACTCATCTCTTTGCATAGTTACACATCTTGAGTGAGATTGAGTGAGATTCAAGTGCATTGCTTGAGAGTTGCATTCTAGAGGCACTTGATCTTCGAGTTGCTGCGGATTTCTTGTTACTCTTCCGTGTTTCTCGACACGGTAGACGGCTTGGAGCAGCGGAGGTGATTGAGCTCATAATTGGAGATTATTGGAGCCTTCACCAAGTGTTGTAAGGGGTTCTTGATCCTTCCCCGCAGGAGTTCACAAATTGGATACTCTAGTGAAGCTCGTGGCTTGGAGGATCCCCATCTTGTGTGCGGTTGTGCGGCGCCCGCCGAGGGCTCGACTCTTAATAGTCGATTAGCTCGCGAACCGACAAGTGGGTGTATTGCCACAACGGGGAGTAGCTTGCCGGGAAGCAAGTGAACCTCGAGATAAATTCTTGTGTCATTCTCTTCCTGAGGATTTCTCTTGTGTTATTGATTGATTGATACTTCTCATCTCTACACGGCGGTATAATCTCTCAAAGTTCTTCTCTTGTATTACTTCTTGTTTCTAGCTTGTAGTTGTTATTGTGTTTAGTGGATAGCCTTGTACTAGACTTGTGTAGGTGGCTTGCTTAATTAGTTAGAGCTAGTGCTTTTGCTTTGCCACCTTTCATACTAACTTGTGGTTAAGTAATTTTTGTAGAAGTTTTTAATTAGGCTATTCACCCCCCCTCTAGCCTATTTGGACCTTACAAGTGGTATCAGAGCCGAGGCACCGTTTATTTGAGGCTTAACAACCTACGGTGAAAAAGAAATGGCTCAATTAAGCTTGCACATCAACAACACCAAAAAGGCACCTCACTTTGATGGCACAAATTATGCATATTGGAAGGTTAAGATGACCGCACACCTCAAGTCAATCAATAGAGAAGTGTGGAAGGTCATCGAAACAAAATTTGAGGTTGCTAATCCGGAAGCACCTACACCGGTGGAAGAGAAGAAGCTCCAATGCAATGACATTGCCATTAGTGCTCTTCATGAGGCACTAGATGATAAGACCTTTGAGCAAGTGAAGAACATTGAGATTACTCATGATGCTTGGGCCAAGCTAGAAGAAACATTTGAGGGCACCGAAGGCACAAAGACCGCTAAAGCATATATCTTGCAAGAAAAATTTTCAAGCTTCAAGATGCAAGATGATGAGAGTGTACCGGAGATGTTTTATAGGTTGCAAGTCATTGTCAATGAGCTCAAGGCACTTGGTGAGGAGGTCAAGGACAATCAATTCTCTATGAAGTTCTTGAGAAGTCTACCCAAGAGATTTGATACATTGATCACCGTGCTAGTGAGGACTACATTGAAGGATTCAACTCCTCAACAAATATTTCAAGAAGTGATGACCGATGATTCATATAGAGAAGATGATGAGAAGGATGAGTTGGTCAAGAAGAAGAAAGAAAATAAGAAGAAAGATGATGAAAAGAAGAAGAGTGTGGCATTCAAAGCCACCACATCCAAGGGTAAATCTAAGATTGAATCATCAAGTAATGAAGACTCAAGCTCTTGTGATAGTGATGACATTGATGAGAAGATGGCTCTCTTTGTCAAGCAATTTGGCAAATTCATGAAGAAGAAAGGCTTTCGTGCAAGAAGGAGGAAGAACTCATCCAAGAAGAATGAGCATACCATGAGATGCTTTAGATGCCATAGCAAGGACCATCTCATTGCAAAATGTCCTTATGATAGTGATGATGAAGATGCTATCAAGAAGGAGAGAAAGAAGCAAAAGAAGAAGCAAGAGAAGAAGGAGAGCTCTTATAAGAATAAGAATGATTCTCATGTTGCTACATGGGATAGTGATGATTCATCAAGTGATGATAAGGATGACAACAAGAGTAAGAAGAAGGGACATGCTAGCATTGCCATCCAAGAGAAGGTCTCCCTCTTCGACACTCCATCGTGCTTCATGGCTAAGGCCGCTAAGGTATCATCCGATGATGAGAGTGATCATAATAATGATAGTGATAGTGATGAAGAAGAATTCACTAAAGATGAACTAATCACTATGCTAGAAGATTGCACTCAACATTTTAAAGAATCTAGAAAGGAGTGCAAGGGCTTGCTTAAAGAAAAGAAAAACCTTATGCAAGAACTTGATGAGCTTAGGGCATCTTATGAGAGTCTAAGGGTAGACCATAAGAAGCTTCAAAAGTCTCACACTAAGCTTGAAGAAGCTCATTCCTCTCTAGTTGAAAAATGTGAAAACATGCCAACTAATGTTGAGAAAGCTAAAACTTGTAACATAGGCATATCATGTGATATAATTGATGAATCCTTTCATAAGCCTATTGTTGTTGCTCCCACTAACTCTTCATATAGCGCATCTACATCATCCTCATCTAGTAGTGATGGTTTCACTTATGACTCCACACTTATAGTTGAGAATGAAAATCTCAAGAAGGAGGTAAAAGAGCTCAATCACACATTAGCTAAGGCTTATGGTGGTGAGGACCGCTTGCTTATGTGCTTGGGTAGCCAAAGAGCTTCTCTCTACAAAGAGGGATTGGGCTATAACCCCAAGAAAGGCAAGGCCACTTTTGCTCCTCACAAGACTCGTTTTGTGAAGAATAATGGTAGCTATTGCAAAAGTTGTAAGCAAGTTGGTCATATAGAGCAACATTGCATGAACAAGAAATCAAATGCTAATGTATCCTCAATTAAGTTTGATTATTTCTATATGCTTACCAAGGGTACAAATGGTGTTCATGCTAAGTTCATTGGTGCACCATGGATGGGCTCAAAGAAGAAAGCCATTTGGGTACCAAAGAGCTTAGTCTCTAACCTTGGAGGACCCAAACAAGTTTGGGTACCTAAAAGGAATTGATCTTGTCTTGTAGGTCAATTACAAAGCCGGAGGAAGGCATTGGGTGCTTGATAGTGGGTGCACTCAACATATGACCGGAGACTCTTGTATGTTCAATTCAATTGATACAAGTCAAAATGGTGGTTTTGATGCTATCACTTTTGGCAACAACAAGAAAGGCAAGGTCAAGGGGCTTGGTAAAATTGCTACCTCAAATGACTTGAGCATTTCTAATATGTTGCTAGTTGAGAGCTTGGATTTCAATCTTTTATCGGTGGCACAACTTTGTGATCTTGGCTTCAAGTGCATATTTGGTAGTGATGATGTTGAAGTCATAAGTGTTGATGGATCAAATTTGATATTCAAAGGATTTAGACATGGAAGCTTATACTTAGTTGACTTCAATGATAGTGAGACACAATTGACATCATGCTTGCTTAGTAAATCTAGTATGGGATGGTTATGGCATAGAAGGCTTGGTCATGTTGGAATGAAACAATTGAACAAACTTTTGAGGTATGACTTAGTTAGAGGCTTGAAGGATGTCACTTTTGAGAAGGATAAACCTTGTAGTGCTTGTCAAGCCGGCAAATAAGTTAGAAATTCACATCCTAGTAAAAGTGAAATGAGCACATCAAAAGCATTTGAGCTATTGCACATGGACTTGTTTGGGCCAACAACATACACTAGCATTGGTGGCAACAAGTATGGTTTTGTGATTGTGGATGACTACACTAGATACACTTGGGTGTTCTTTCTCTATGACAAGAGTGATGTTTATGATCTATTCAAGTCTTTTGTCAAGAGGGTGCAAAATGAGTTTGAGACTACCATCAAGAAGATTAGAAGTGACAATGGTAGTGAGTTCAAGAACACAAGAATTGAAGATTTGTGTGATGATCTTGGTATTGGACATCAATTCTCACCAACATATACTCCGCAATCCAATGGTGTAGTTGAAAGGAAAAATAGAACCTTGATTGATATGGCTAGATCAATGCTTAGTGAATACAATGTGAGTCATTCATTTTGGAGTGAAGCTATCAACACAGCTTGCTATTGTAGCAACCGTCTCTATTGCCATGGGAAGCTTGGGAAGACACCATATGAGCTATTGAATGGAAGAAAGCCCAACATTGCATACTTTAGAGTGTTTGGTTGCAAATGCTATATTCTCAAGAAAGGCACTAGATTGAGCAAGTTTGAAAAGAAATATGATGAAGGGTTCTTACTTGGTTATTCTACCACAAGCAAATCATATAGAGTTTGGAATCTCACAAATGGCACCTTGGAAGAAGTTCATGATGTTGAGTTTGATGAAACCCAAGGGTCTCAAAATGAAGCTCAAAACCTTGATGATGTGAGAGGAGATCAATTGTCAAATGCAATGAAGAACATGGACATCGGTGATATAAGGCCAAGGCAAGTTGATGATGATGATATTCATGTGATCAACCAAAGTGTGCAAATTGATACAAATCAAGCAAGCTCTAGTGGTTCTCATGATGAAGCTCAAGTTCAAGGTCAAACAAGTGGAAGCAATCAACTCCTAATACTCTAACCTACTAGCGTTGCAAGAGATCATCTATTGGACCAAATCATTGGTGGAATTCAAAGTGGTGTTCAAACTATATCAAGGCTAGCATCCTTTTGTGAGCATTACTCATTTGTGTCACTTGAAGAACCTAAAAAATTAGAAGATGCTTTGAAGGATTCTGATTGGGTAAATGCCATGCATGAAGAACTAAACAACTTTGCTAGAAATCAAGTTTGGAAACTTGTTGAGAGGCCAAAGAACTACAATGTGATTGGTACTAAGTGGGTCTTTAGAAACAAGCAAGATCAAGATGCATGGTTGTGAGGAACAAAGCAAGATTAGTAGCACAAGGATACACTCAAGTTGAGGGTCTTGACTTTGGAGAGACATATGCACCGGTTGCAAGATTGGAGGCTATTAGAATCTTATTAGCATATGCTTGTGCACACAACATCAAGCTCTATCAAATGGATGTCAAGAGTGCATTTCTCAATGGCTACATCAATGAAGAAGTTTATGTTGAGCAACCTCCCGGTTTTGAAGATGACAAGAAGCCCGACCATGTTTATAAGCTAAAGAAGGCATTGTATGGTTTGAAGCAAGCACCTAGAGCATGGTATGAGAGATTGAGGGACTTTCTTCTCTCTAAAGGGTTCAAGATAGGAAAGGTTGACACCACTCTCTTCACCAAGAAGCTTGGAAATGACTTGTTTGTGTTGCAAATCTATGTGGATGACATTATCTTTGGATCAACTAACCAAGACTTTTGTGAAGAGTTTGAAAATATGATGGCTAATGAGTTTGAGATGTCTATAATTGGAGAGCTTAGTTACTTCCTTGGATTGCAAGATGCTAAGCCAATGAGCACACCAATGGGCACTAATGATCAATTGTGTATTGATGATAGTGGAAACATGGTAGATCAAAAGCAATACCGGTCTATGATTGGAAGTTTGCTCTATGTCACCGCTTCTAGGCCGGATGTGATGTTTAGTGTATGCAAGTGTGCAAGATATCAAGCTTCACCTAGAGAAAGTCACTTGAAAGCAACCAAGAGGATATTGAGATATCTTAAGGGCACTCATGATGTTGGATTATGGTTTCCAAAGGGGTCTAACTTTAAGTTGATTGGATATTCGGACTCCGACTATGGTGGTTGCAAAATTGATAGAATGAGCACAAGTGGCACTTGTCAATTGCTTGGAAGGTCTCTTGTTTCATTTTCATCAAAGAAATAAAATAGTGTTGCACTATCTACCGCAGAGGCTGAATACATTAGTGCCGGTAGTTGTTGTGCACAATTGCTTTGGATGAAAGCCACCTTGAATGACTTGAACATACTTGACTTCTCCAACTTGAAATGAGTGTACCCCCACATTCTTATATGACATGCCTCTCCTCCAACATAGCAAGGTAAAGTTGTTTGGCATATCATTCATACTTTGCTAAGGACATGGTTAGAACATATAGACATATTTGCATGACAAATAAGCTCATTCATGAAAATCAAATGATTTTGATGTATATATGGTACCACTATTGCTTCTATGTTTGATTGATCTAGTGGTAGCATATGACATGTTTATGGGCTTGCAAACCTAGTGTTGAATCTAGAAAATGAGCTCATGATGTGTAACTCAACATGCTCAAGATAACCCTTATACTTTATGAGGTGTGAAGAAGCTTGTGCTTGGATCAAACCGAATTACATATTCTAGGCAAGTGATCTAGATTGAACCATAATTTGTACTCTCTCATATTGATTGACTTGACTCTCACTAAAATTGACACCTTTTTTGGTGATTGTTGACAAAGGGGGAGAGAAAAGTCACAAAGATATTGCAAAGAGGAAATAAGATATAATAAGGGGGAGAGAAAAGTCATAGGGGAGAGAAAAGTCACAAAGATAAAAAGTTAAGTTACAAAGGGGGAGAAAGGGATCAATTAAAATTGAGCACACAAGTAGGGGGAGCAAGCTCATGAATTATTTGTTGCATTTGTATGTGCATTAACATGATGAATTGTTGCATTGCAAAGCTTAAATTCATATTCATGATTGTTTGGTGTTTGCTAGAAATAGAACTTGAATGATGATTTGTTGAGAGTAGCTTTACAAGCGGTATCTAGACACCTTGGCTTATAATGTTGATCTCACAGGGTACTTTAGTGTTTGTGATCTTTACAAGTGATGTATTACAAATGGTGTCTAGCTATGTCGATGCTAAGGATGGTATATAAAGGCAACTCCGATTGGTATCACGCTTCAAAGGTCCATTCTATATACCTTAGCATCAATTTGATAGTAGTAACTCTCCCAAATTGCTAATTGAACCAAACTCATGGAAGCACATATGTAGGGGGAGCTAATACTATCGAAATTAAAAATTGATTTCATTTCATATCTTTGTGATGATTGTCATCAATTACCAAAAAGGGGGAGATTGAAAGCCCAAGTTTGGTTTTGGTAATTAATGACACCAAGTTGCTAATGCCATGTGTTAAGTGTTTTGAGTTAGGCATAAGCAACACATGTGATGAAGGTGTATGTGGCAAAGAGTGGTGGCCACAAGATCACAAAGAGATGGTGCATGGACATGAAATGATGATCATGGTGAAGATGCATATAATATGATGGACATGATGATCAAGTGAAAGAGAAGGATCTAAGAGCTCAAGGCAAAGGTATAACCATAGGGTTTTCCTTTTGCCGGTCTAAGATGAGTAGAGAAGTGATTGACCGGGTTTAGGATACCTAGCCGACTATCAAGAGGGGCAATCAAGGTTAGCTCGGAAATCAAGTGCCACTAGATCATTGTCTTGAGCATATGCATTAGGATCTAGTAAAAGAGCTAACATAACGCCTTGGAAAATGATTGTGAAATGCTAACACACATGCACATGGGGGTGTACACTTGGTGGTGTTAGCACAGTTTGTGAAGGCGGTGGAGTTTAAGCGGTAGAGAGGGGTTTGGGTTCCTCTCTCCCTCCCGCCGAGCTTGCGAGGCGGGATTCGGCGCTTTTTGGAGAAGTGAAACGCCTATTTTCTACTGCGCCGGAAGTCAGAAAAGAAACGGAGGCAAACAGAGGTCACAGAGATGACCGGACGCGGTCTCTGTCTGACCAGACGCGTCCGGTCAGAGTTCAGCGTCTGTGCGATTTTCAGTTTGATGATCGGACGCGCAGCGCGTCCGGTCACTGACGACCGGACGCGTCCGGTCATCCAGGGAGCTTACTGGACTCTAACCGGACGCTGGCACTGTCGCGTCCGGTCAGTTCAACAGCACGTCCGGTCATTGTTTCGTTGAGCGCTACTCAGGCCTGACCAGCGCGTCCGGTCAGTTGCGGGACCAGCGCGTCCGGTCACACCCGGCGCGTCCGGTCAGTGTTTCGGAAATTAGCCGTTGCGCGACCGGCGCGTCCGGTCAGTGTGACCAACGCGTCCGGTCATTTCGAAAAGCGCGTCCGGTCAGCGCGATTTCAGCTGTTTGAGTTCCTAACGGCTAGCTGCGTACCCCTTCGTTATAAATAGACGTTGGCCGGGGTTTGAGGGCAACTCTTGCACATTTTGAGACCTAGAGACATACTTTGAGGTAGAGAACAACCCCTCCACTCATCTCTTTGCATAGTTGCACATCTTGAGTGAGATTGAGTGAGATTCAAGTGCATTGCTTGAGAGTTGCATTCTAGAGGCACTTGATCTTCGAGTTGCTGCGGATTTCTTGTTACTCTTCCGTGTTTCTCGACACGGTAGATGGCTTGGAGCAGCGGAGGTGATTGAGCTCACAATTGGAGATTGTTGGAGCCTTCACCAAGTGTTGTAAGGGGTTCTTGATCCTTCCCCGTGGGAGTTCGCAAATTGGATACTCTAGTGAAGCTCGTGGCTTGGAGGATCCCCATCTTGTGTGCGGTTGTGCGGCGCCCGCCGAGGGATCGACTCTTGATAGTCGATTAGCTCGTGAACCGACAAGTGGGTGTATCGCCACAACGAGGAGTAGCTTGCCGGGAAGCAAGTGAACCTCGGGATAAATTCTTGTGTCATTCTCTTCCCGAGGATTTCTCTTGTGTTATTGATTGATTGATACTTCTCATCTCTACACGGCGGTATAATCTCTCAAAGCTCTTCTCTTGTATTACTTCTTGTTTCTAGCTTATAGTTGTTGTTGTGTTTAGTGGATAGCCTTGTACTAGACTTGTGTAGGTGGCTTGCTTAATTAGTTAGAGCTAGTGCTTTTGCTTTGCCACCTTTCGTACTAACTTGTGGTTAAGTAATTCTTGTAGAAGTTTTTAATTAGGCTATTCACCCCCCTCTAGCCTATTTGGACCTTACAGCGGGCCCATCGATGGGCTTGCTGGGCCTGTCCATGGGTTTTGGCTTTTTTATTCTATTAACCGAGGCGGGCAGGCAATCGCCTCGGAAAAAGTCTCATTTACCGTGACCTTTGATCCGATATGGTTGCAAAAACCGCCTTGATAAATGCATTTTGCTCGCCTCCAAAAAAATATTGTAGTAGTGGCTCCCAATGCCGCCAGAGGATTCGAGCCGGATTTGGGCCGGGGAAAAGCGGCAGGAGGAGGCGGCGTCAGAGGCAGAGAAGACAAAAGCGGCGTCAGAGGTGCTCGAGATCGTGGTCCGACAGCCTCCTCCTACGCTCCACCTCTCCTCCTGCACTCCACCTCGAGCAGGGCGTGCCACGATGGAGGAGCGGCATGGCAGAGGAACAGGAGCACGGAGGAGACGGCACGACGGAGGAGCGGGCGTGCCCTGGTGTGAGCAAGAGTGGGCATGGCGAAGGAGCGGGAGAAGGCGTGCCGCGAAGGAGAGGAGAGGACTCGTCACTTGCATCGTGGGAGCGCGGACGGAGGCGGTGACAAGGAGGTAACCGCAGCGGCCTCTCGCGCTCGCAGCCGGCCAGGCCCAAAAAACGACAACCCCTTTCGTTTTCTCAGAGCCTAGTTCTAGGTTGCTTTAAGCAGTGTGCTAGCCATGCCCAAAAGACATTCAAGCAAACAAACAAGGCGCGTTGCAGCTCATGGGCCAGCATCTGGCCCTCATCCAGGCAAACAAACACGCTCGAAATGTGCATCAAGTTTCAAGGATGCTAGAGCAAGGAGTGCATCAAATCCAAAATCTAAATAGACATCTAAAGGCTAGCTGATTAATGAAAATTCTCCATTCCCAGATCAACTTATCGAAGCAAGCAGTCTGTTCGCTTGAGATTATCAGCCAAATTAGCCAGTCAACCAGCAGTGTTTTTCTCTCATAAAAAACCAGCCAACAGTATTTTCAGCCAGCCAGATCAGCCCAAGCGAACAAGCTAAAAATTCAGGGCAGGCTTCCAAAGCAAAGTTTCACATCAAAGTGGGCCCAGTACCCCATCACTCAATATCAAGGTCCAAACCATCTCTAAACATGCATCACCTTCTTTTTTTTGACAACAAACATATATTGATTAGCAGCGAGAAGCTGCAAGAACCCTACAAGAATGTAGGTTTACAGAGTTCAGTGCGCTTCGAAGAGGGCACTATTGTCCATGTCCCTGGTAAGAACAGGCGAACTCAATGGACAGGGAAGTGTTTATAGTAGATGAGAAGGCTAGCCTACCAAGCACATCTGCTGTATTGTTGATCGTCCTGCTTGTCTTGTAAACTTTGACCTGCCTGTTGATAACACAATTATCAAATATTTGTGTGAACGGCTTCATGCGCCAATCTGGAGGATGGTTGTGGTCATTTGCATTGAGGAAGTGCACCAATTGGCTGCAGTCAGATAAAAAGGAGACACCATTGTAGTTTAGTTGTTCCATGACCACAGCTGCTGAAGCCATGGCCGCCGCCTCCGCCATGATCACTGAGAGGGTTTGTGTCATGGCTGCCTTTATATAGATGGTCTGCACTGGTTGTACCTGCGTATTCACAAACAAAATTCCTATACCTGTGTGCCTGGGTTGTTGGTTTGGCTGATCCGGCAATGTGGAGGCATCCACAAAGCATTGAATCCCCGGAAGAAGTGATGGTGCCCAGATTGTGGACCTGTTCATCGGATCTATTGAGATTGCTGCATTTGCACAATTGTTACCCTACATTTGTGGGTCGGCACAGGTGGTTTGGGATGTCGTCGATGCTTCAAGCATGTTTGGATTAGCTTGTTGTTGTTGTAGCCCTTGGTTGGTAGTATTGATGGGCGCTACTCCTTCTATTGTTTCCCCTAGTGCTATCCTGTGGGTGTTGAGATGAGCAGCCGTGGCATGGTGAACCTGTGAAGAAGTCCAAGTTCTCCTCTGGAACCTGTTGTCGTTCCTGGCTTTCCAAATATACCACATGGTGAAGATAGTTTTACATAATATTTCATCAGTGGGTGTTGAGGTTATTAGACGTGGTAGGGTTAATTGGATACCATCATCTTCATTAGGTATACTATCAATTGCAAGTGGTGGGTCAGCAGTAAGCCAAACCGCCCGAGGCAAATCACAATGGAAGAAAAGATGGAAATCATTTTCTATTAGACCACAGTAAGCACATTGTTGATTTATGTGAGTTGAATACCTGCCTGCATGTTCAGCAGTTGCAAGAGCACGTCTAATTAGTCTCCAGACGAAGGTCTTGAGAAGTGGTCGCAGGGACTTGCTTTTCCAGGCTTGTTGCAGAATCTGATTGGCGTCGTGGGCAATGCTTCTTGAACCTATTGATGGCAACGGAATGATTTGTTGTGTGGACAGGTGATTGTAGATAGCTTTAGTGGTGCATAGACCATTTTTGGCCGGAGTCCAGCGAAGGATATATTCCTGATCACTGTGTATAGGTTGGGTGGCTGCTATGATTTGAGTGGTCTGATCAGAAAAAGTATTGGTAAGCAACTGGAGGTTCCAATTGCGGGTGCCAGGCATCCAAAGGCCAGACACAATTGCTGGCAGTGGTGATGTGGTGACAAGAAGTAGATGATCATGAATATTTGTCCAGATTGGGTTCCAGGGTGCAGACCAGATGGAAGTGTTACCCGCATGGATTTGGTAGATGGAACTGGTACTTAGTTCTTGCCTGACCTGCAATACAGAAGACCAGAAAATGGATCTTGGTCCATGGTTAGTAGCAGTCCAAAAGGAATCATTTGGGTAGTATTTAGCCTTAAGAATAGCAGTTAGAAGGGGATTTTTATTAGTGGCAATATCCCAAGCAGATTTAATAATCAAACTTTTATTGACTGTCTAAAGATCTCTTACGCCTAAACCCCTGTTCAGTAGGTTTGCAAATATCCCATGAGCGATAAGCAATAGGACTAGTGGTGTTTTCTTCCTGCACTCTAGCCCACCAAAATCTTTTAACAATGGTATTGATTTTTTCAATAAAAGTTTTAGAGAAAAGCACTGTAGACATATAATAAATGGGAATGGAAGCAAGTACAGATTTAATATAAGCTAGTCGCCCAGCATGATTTAGTTTGTTAGCTTTTACAGTTCCAAACTTAGTCATGTATTTGTTGTGAATGAACTCATAAGCTTTATTCTTATCCCTGTGGCTAAAAATCATAGGATGACCAAGATGCATAGTATTAGGGAGCAAATCATTTACAGGGAAAATAGATTTAATTTGATTCCTTATGTTATGAAAAACATTCTTACTAAAGAGAATGGAGGACTTTTGAAGGTTAGGAAGCTAAGACCCTGTTTGGTTCATGAATGTTAAAGTTTAACTCCTATCACATCAATGTTGCGGCAAATGTATAAAGTACTAAATGTAGACTAATTACATGCATGTCGACACAGATTAGGAGTAATTTACGAGACTAATCTATTAAGCCTAATTAGTCCAAAATTGAAAACTTTTGTTAAATAAGACGAAAGTGCTTCAGTGTTAAACTTTTAACACCACTAACCAATCAGTGCATCACCTTCGAATGGAAATCAGACATCCGTGGAAGCTTGATGACGAAGGCTGTGTTTAGTTCTAAAATTTAGAGCGCTAAAATTTATTATAGCGACACTGTAGCATTTCGTTTGTATTTGATAATAATTGTCCAACCGTTGACTAATTAGACTCAAAACGTTCGTCTCATAAAGTATAACCAAACTGTACAATTAGTTTTTTTATTTTATCCACATTTAGCACTTCATACCTGTATCGCAAGTTTAATATGACAAAAAAATCTTTTTTTTTGTATAGTGCATTTTTCGATGGATCTAAACACAGCCGAAATAGATCCAACAAGTGATAAATTATTGGATATACTGCCTACTAGACGACAAGCCATCACCTCAGCTCCGGCTGTAGAGCAGGCTAGCAGCTGGACAAAGGTCATGTTTAGATGACTAAATTCATCTTTAAATTTCACTATGAAAAAAAAGAAGATTTCTCATCACATCAAAATACCGGTATATGCATGAAGTACTAAATGTAGATGAAATAAAAAACTAATTGTACAGTTTTGTTGTACTTTACGAGATGAACATTTTAAGTCTAATTAATCAATATTTGGACAATTATTATCAAATAAAAACAAATGCTACAGTGCTACACATTAAACTCTAAACGAGGCCAAAGGCGGAAGGCAAAGGTTCAGCTGTACTACACGATAAACAGCAAAACAAAGGCTGCATGCTGTCCTCCTGAGATGACTAGACGGAGCAGCCCATAAAGGCCAGACAAGACTCCACCTGATGCGGCAGCAATAGTAGACGCAGGCATCCAGCTTCTTGGGTGTTGGGTTCGTCCGTCCGTTCGTCCGTGTGTAGTACAGTACAAAGCAACTAGTGTGTGCCCGTGAAGCACGGCTGACTTGAGAGAGGCCACTGAGCTGCAGCTGCATACGGAGGAGGGACTATGCTCCACATCCTCCGCTACGGCTCATAAACAAGTCTAGCAATGGGAGTCTGGCTTGGCGAAGGATCAACGCGTCACCTGCATTAATAAAAAGTAAAAACATCAGAGTGTACTCCGTGCTCCTCATCCAGGAAAACAAAGGTCCGTTTAGTTCTGAGAAAATTTTGCAAAATTTTTCAGATTCACCGTCACATCGAATCTTTAGACACATGTATAAAGCATTAAATATAAATAAAAAATAAAACTAATTACACAGTTTAGATGAAATGAACGAGACAAATCTTTTAAGTCTAATCAGACTATAATTGAACACTAATTACCAAATAACAACGAAAAGTGCTACTGTGCCATTTTACCAAAAATTTGGCAACTAAACCGGCCCAAAGTGGCTATGCACAAATAGCAGGTACCAGCACTACGTAAACTTACGTTTTCCCATTACGAACTTTTGTTCCCTTCATCAACTCATCTTGCTGTATCTGTGTTCGTCATATATTTTCTCAGCTACAAGCTTCCAAGTGTTTCAGGCCGTGCATTGCTCTTTCATCCAGAAGGGAGTACGTAGATCAAACCAGCTGCAGCCTGCAGGTAATTTCTCTCATGGTGTTCAGAGACAATCGTTCAAACTTCATGCGCGTGCATAGTTTTTTTTAATCGGTCAACGGGGGAGAGAATCCCCACCTGAATTTTCATTGATCATGTAGCTCTTGAAGCCTGATAGTATAAAAAAATATATGTTTTAGACGTAGCATTGCGCACACATCGCGCTGCCTGAAGAAACTGAATAACCGAAAACACAGAAGAACTCCCATGATAAACAGATTCAAGAAAAAGCCTAGACACGAGCCGAAAGACGCCAACCGAAGTCGACTTGCGCCCTCGCCGAACAGCATACTCGCCGGTTTCACCATGACCATCATGCCCTCCACCATTTGGTGACATCCTCCGGCACATCCGAGCCCACACCACCCGGCATTTGATATTCTGGCACCATGGCGATGGACACACAAGCCCAGGATCATCGGACACGACGACCTCCCATGGAAATGATGGTGACATCCTCCAGCACATCCGGGTCCACGTACCACCATCCAACGCCGTCCACAGGGATTGGAGGGGAATGGTGGCAGCGGTGGAACACCACCCAGCATTTAATATTCTGACACCATCAAGGAGAGCGCCGACGGAGCAGAGATGCCAGAGGAGGACACTCGTCGAAACAACAGCAACAACTTACTGCCAGGCCCAGCCTCACCCAAGAGAGAAGCAGGAAGCAAGCCAAGGAGAGATAGGTCGGAGCTAGCTCCTCCTCGGTGGTGCCTCCAAGAAGGACGTGATGTCGAAAACGCCACCACGATAACTAGAGCTAGGTTTTCACCAGGAGGAGAGGGATAAACTGCAGCCATAGACCAGGTACCTATACATTGACGCCTCGAAGGAGGTAACGGCGCTAGATAACGTCGCCGTCAATCGCACAGACATGGCCGTGCAAGGCTTTCGCCTAAGGTCCCCAACTAGCGCTCGGACAACGCTCTACGGGCGCGCAACCCCGCCGCCGGCATGCCCGCGGCCAAATTGCGCGCATCGCGTTGCTGCAGGCCCTGCGAAGAAACATGAAGAAAGAAACACTGGGATGCTGCCCCACCGCCGGCATGCCCGCGGCCGAACTGCACGCCCTGTGCCTTCGCCGCTGCAGGGCCCTCCGGCTGAATCCGCGTGCGCCCGCCGCCAGTGCCTCGCGCCGGCACAACGACCAGGACGTCTGTGGCACGTCGTCTGCCCCTCTGACGCGGCACCCTGGGAACAGCCGCGCCCGCCGCCCTGGCCACTTTCCGGGCTGGGGCCCCAGCCAGTCGCAGCTGCCACGGCGAGCTCGGTGTCCGCCATGCTCCATGGAGGGGCCGCGCGCGCGCACGGGCCGGAGCGTCCGCCAGCTACCTGCCGGAACGGCCCCGCCCCCGGCGGATCCATCACTCGCGAGCAGACACGGTGTCGAAGACCAGGATGGCCAGCACGCTGTCGGGGACGGTCGCTGCCGCGCCCACGCCACGTCTGTCCGGGCGGCCCCCTGCCGCCACGCTGCTGCGAGAGGGAGGCCCGGGACACACCAGAAGGTGGAGGAGGCGGCCAAGCAGCAGCGAGACGCGCTAGCCGCCCGCCTAGGCCTCCGGCGCCGTCGCCGCCTGAGCGCGCCGCCAGGCCGCGGATGCCCGTTGAGGCCGGCCACGCGTCAGATCCGCCGGCATGCCGCCGGCCGCTGCTCCGAACCCCTGCCACTCGCCGGATCCGCGATGGGGGTCACCGGATCCGGCCACAGGGGACCCGGATTCGTCGCCCGCAGCTCACCGCCGGCCATCAGCCGGCTGCTCAAACCGTGCCATGGGGAAGGAGGGGAGGAAAGGAGGGAGGAGGTGGAGCTTGCTGCGCCAAAGCTTTTCGGAGCAGCAGCGGGCCGTCGTTGCCGCGCTCTAGATGGTGGCGACAGCGGCCGGGGAGGGGCTATGGCGGTGGGGCTTGGGCTGGCGGCGGCGGTCGCCCCTCCCATCGCCCTGAGAGACGACGCGGAGGGGTACGGGACCGGTTGCCCCCGGAACGAGTAAACTCTGCATAGTTTTTTTTATGGAGCCCCAATGCATGCATTTCAGTTTGAACCATGTCTTTTAGTTGTTCCACGCTCCATGACCCACTGCATGAACACCGAAACAAAAGAGTTAAATTTGGCCCTTCACGTTATCATCTCCGACATGCATGCATCACCAATCAGGTTTTCAAATGCGGTTTTCCCAAAACTGTCATGTAAACATTGGTCGGGAGTCAGATCCTAGCGCAAGGCTACACACATTCTTAAAAGCATTCCCTCCGTCCACAAAATAGTGCACTTCAAACAATCTTCTTATTGACCAAAATTCTTGTAAAAAATTAAATATACTAATAAATGTTGTTAGATCCGTCATGAAGTAAGTATTGTTAGTTTTGTAATGGAATATATTTTTCATACATAATTATTTGGAATTATAGCTGTTGCTACTATATTTTGATATAAACATAATCAAACTTATAATAGTTTAACTTGGACTAGATGTATAAGTGCATATTATTTTAGGATGAAGAGAGTAGTTTTCAACAGTTCTTTTTTACTTTTAGCAGCACCAACTAATCTAATAATTGGAAAGGTCTTGAAACAATAAGAGAAAGGGTTTTTACATTCCATTGAATTGGCCCTTGTGTGCAGAAAAGCAAATGGCCAACGTGACCGTAAGGCACTAGAACCAGAAAGAAGAAGATTGAGAAATGCAAGCGCGCTTGAAGACTTTTAACTGAAGAGAAGCAGAAAGAGCAAGAAAATCGGAAGTAAGTGTCAGTACAAGTAAGCAAATTATAATAACAACAATGCAATCAAAGTGGTTAGTATAATTAACAAGGACAAGTGGGATAACGAGGAAAGAACTCAAGAGGGGCATAAAGCGTCCTAGAAATTATGAAGCCGAAAGCAAATTATCAATTGAAACCGGTGCACCAATGGGCAACAAGATGATGAACCTGGGACGGTCAAAACAACTGGCAAAATCAGCAAGAATGAAAAGGAAAGAAATTGTTCAACTCAAGAGGAGCAGAAGACGTACTAGAATCCATACCCATAACAAGAGTGAACGAAGTGAAGACAACGATTCCGGTGCTAGTAAGATATGGAACTTTGGGGTGCCAACATGCATCTGCCAACACTGCCATGCGATCATGTGGCATGGAGAGAAACTAAACTCTGGCAGCGGGCGATCTTTTGGGCAATGCTGCAGGCAAGGGAGGGTTACCTTGCCACCACTAAAGGAACCTCCAAGTTACCTTGCAAGTTTATTGGCAATAGATGGGGGCAAAACTTCAGCAAACTACCAACAGAATATCAGATCTTACAACTCCATGTTTGCACTCACATCAATGGGAGGGACTGTAGACAAAAACATAAACAAGAGGCGTGGACCTTATGTTTTCCGACTGAAAGGCCAGAACTACCACCACATAGGCACTTTGCTATCTCAAGAAGGAGACAAGCCTCGCTTTCAACAATTATACATCTATGATACAGAGAATGAGATCCATAATAGGCTTCAAGTGTCAAGATCTGGTGAATGTAGTGCCCCTCTAGATGAAAGCATTATCACGGGCCTCGTAACCATGCTCAACGAGAGCAACACACTGGTGCAGTCATTCCGTATGGCACGGGATAGGTTTGAGGGTCACGAATACCATAACCTAACCCTTAGATTACTTGGCAACAGAGAACAAGATGCTAGGCAATGCAACATGCCATCAGCATCAGAAATTGCTGCCCTGATAGTCAAAGATCCAGCCGAAGGAAGCAATAGACGTGACATCATTCTTGAGTACAAAGATATGAGACCTAAAAGGATATCAGAACTCCACCCAAAATTTATGGCCATGCAATACCCGTTGCTTTTCCCTTATGGAGAAGATGGTTTTAGACCTGGCATAAGATACAAAGAAAATGGTGCAAGGAATGGCAAGAAATACATCACCATGCTGGAATACTATGCATATCGCCTGCAACAACGCTCTGATCAATCGATGCTGATGCTGATGTGCGGAAATCTGTCAATGCAGTTCCTAGTTGATGTCTATGCATGCATCGAACAATCCAGGCTTGACTGGATAAGAAGTAATCAGGGAGCTCTAAGAACAGAGCTTTTTTCTGGGTTGAGAGATGCAATCGTAAAAGGAGATACAAGGACAGAACAGGTTGGGAGGAGGATACTACTTCCAGCAAGTTTCAGAGGAAGTCCCAGATGCAAAGAACAAAACTACCAAGATGCGATGGCTATATGTCGTTGGGCCGGATACCCTGACTTGTTTGTAACATTCATATGCAATCCTAAGTGGCCAGAGATCCAGTGCATGCTTGATGAAGCTGGGAACCAGCAGAAGCCAGCAGCACGACCTGATATTGTGGTTCGAGTGTTCATGCTAAAACTGAAGGAGTTAATGACGGACATTAAACAGAGGCATCATTTCGGAATGACTAAAGCAAGTAAGTATGGAAAACCTCACCAAATAACTAATAATTAATAGATTGAAGTGTATGTATGTCTTTTATTTATAGACTCCATGTGCTGACACTCTGGCCTCTGGGGAAAAATTGCAGTTATATACACGATAGAATTCCAGAAGAAGGGACTCCCACATGCCCATATTCTAATATTCCTTGAAAAGGGGGAGAAGTGCCTCAATCCCTCACAAATTGATGAAATGATATGTGCTGAGATCCCGGAAAAGGAAAAGGATCCAGAAACATATGAAGCTGTTAAGAAATTTATGATGCATGGATCATGTGGAGAGGCAAATCCAATGGCGCCATGCATGGTGAACCACAGATGCATTTATCAGTTCCCAAAAAGTCTGTGTGACGAGACTATCATTGGTGAAAATGGCTACCCAATATACAGAAGACGAGATGGTCAGGAAATAGAAATAAGAGGAGTCAATATGAACAATGGACATGTTGTGCCATACAACAAATCTCTCCTGGTCAAGTTCCAAGCACACATTAATGTGGAGTGGTTCACCCGCTCTCGATCAATCAAATACCTATATAAATATATCCAGACAGAAGAAGACCAAGCAACATCAGTGATTGGAGAAGCAAGTCTGTCAAAGAGAAATGATGAGATTAAAATGTACCTGGGATGCAGATATCTCACAGCATATGAAGCTTGTTGGAGAATATTCAGGTTTAACCTGAACTACAAAGAACCATCTGTTCAGCGGCTACGGTTCCACGTGGAGAACGAACAACAAGTGATTTTTCCTGACTCGACAAACCTTGAGGAAATAGTAAAACTGCCAGGTTCAGCAGTTACCATGTTTACAGAGTGGATGGAGACAAACAAAAAGCATGAGGATGCCAGGGAATTAACATACCCAGAATTCCCGACCAAATGGACATGGCATGCCAAAGAAAGGCAATGGGCAAGACGAAAAAGAGGCAACAAAATTGGCAGAATCTACAATGCTCACCCTGCAAGTGGAGAAAGGTATTATCTCAGAGTGCTTCTCAATACTGCAAAGGGCTGCACATCATTTGAAGACATCAGGACTGTCAATGGAGTCGTGCACTCTTCATACAAGTCAGCATGTCATGCACTAGGATTTCTAAATGATGACAAGGAGTGGATCGACTGCATCAAGGAAGCATCCAACTGGGCGTCTGGGATGCAACTACGGCAATTATTTGCAACCATTCTGTGCCACTGTGAGATTACCGACCCAAAGAGCCTGTGGGAATCAAACTGGGAAGCACTCTCTGAAGACATGCAGCAAACAGAAAATTCGACCAGCCACCTTGCACCTTCCCATAAAAGAAAATGTGCTTTGATGAAAATTGAGAGGCTAATGGAACAAGCTGGAAAATCACTAAAGGAGTACCCTGGAATAGAGATACCAGATATGGCCAAGTTAAACGATACCGAAAACAGACTCATGAATGGAGAAATGATCCATGACAGAGACAAGTTGAAGGATGAGCACCTGCAAATACTGAAAAGTCTAAACATAGATCAGAAAAGGGCCTTTGATGCAATAATTGAATCAGCAGAGAAATCACTAGGGAAGCTAATATTTGTGGATGGCTATGGTGGGACAGGTAAGACATACCTTTGGAAAGCAATCACAACAAGGCTACGATCAGAGGGAAAGATAGTAGTGGCAGTTGCGTCCAGTGGCATAGCAGCACTTCTGTTTCAAGGAGGAAGAACAGCACATTCAGCATTCAATATTCCAATGATCCTTACAGATGATTTGACATGCTACATCAAGCAAGGTTCACATGTGGCTGACCTACTAACAAAGACATCACTGATACTGTGGGACGAAGCTCCAATGGCACACAGAAATTGCTTTGAGGCACTCGACAAGAGCTTACGAGACGTGTTGAGGTTCACTAATGAGAACAGCCTTGAAAAGCCCTTTGGCGGGATGACAGTTGTTCTACGAGGCGACTTCAGGCAAATCCTCCCTGTTGTGCCAAAAGGAAGAAGAGAACACACTATAAATGCGTCGATTAAACGATCATATCTGTGGCAACATTTTGACGTATTCAAGTTGACAAAAAATATGCGGTTAAATTCTGTGCCCGCCAATCGAGCACAGATGCAGAAGACTGCAGAATTTGCGAAGTGGATACTACAAATTGGTAATGGAGACACGGTTTCATTAGATGAGGAATGGGTTACTATCCCCAGTGACCTGTTGCTACAAAAAGGAGATGATCCAAAAGCAAAAATCATTGAAAGCACCTACCCGGGCCTGCACGACAACTGCTGTGATCATAAGTTCCTAGAAGAAAATGCAATATTGTGTACAACAAATGAGGATGCCAAAGAAATCAACGAGTATGTTATGGAACAAATCCAGGGTGACACAGTGAGTTATCTGAGCAGTGACAGCGTGTCCAAATCGATGTACTACAACCATGAAATGGAGCATCAATATCCAACTGAGTTCCTCAACACCTTAAAGCACTCAGGAATTCCAAACCACCAGCTCAAGCTCAAAGTTGGCCTGCCGGTGATGCTTCTTCGTAACATCAACCAAACAGCGGGGCTGTGCAACAGTACTCGAATGATAATCACACGACTTGGGGAAAAGGTCACTGAAGCACAGATCATAACTGGAGCATGCATAGGGGATAAGGTATGCATCCCTCAGATCATCATGACACAGTATGAACCCAGGTGGCCATTCATGTTAAAAAGAAAGCAGTTCCCTTTCTGTGTGTGCTTCGCAATGACAATCAACAAAAGCCAAGGGCAATCTCTGGAAAAGGTCGGACTCTATTTACCGAGACAGGTTTTCACCCATGGGCAGCTCTATGTAGCAATTTCCAGAGTCACAAAGAGGGATGGGCTGAAGATCCTCATCACCGACGAAGAGTGCCCTGGTGAAGGGATGGCGAGAAACATCGTCTACAAGGAGATCTTCTAAAATGCGTGCATATAATGTTTCAATAGAAGCTGTGTATCCCAGTGGCGGAGAAAAAGCCTCTCTGTAACTGTAATGTAGTGGTAGTAGTACTGTCATTGTTTCATGCAGTAAGTTTATGTTAAGCTTGGCGTCTGCAGAGTCACAAACAGGGATGACTGAAGATCCTGATCGCTGACTCAGAAGCATACCAGGGCAAAGGAATCATGCAAAACATCGTCTAAGAAGAGGTCTTGTAAAATGCCTATCTGTAGTATTATAGTATCTGAATAAGCGCTGGGTTTCCCAGTGGTGTAAAATAGCATGTCTGTAAATCTGTAATAGGAGTGCTAGCGGTATTGTAGCATGCTAGCAGCTGCAGCTCCATGTAGAACTATGTGATCAATATTCCAATGTCGCAAGGAAAAATGGTGATGCAGGTATGTGAGCCGATGAAGTTTGTCCTGCATCAGTGTTTGAATTGGTCTCCTAGTATTTTTAATCTCTTGACGAGAACCGGATCAAATTACTGTGACATCACGTTGAATTGTCAAAATACTCCCTCCAATTCCAAATTACAATTCAGTTTAGCTGTTTGCTAAGTCAATTTCTCTAAATTTAACTACATTTTTAGAGAAAAAAAATCAAATAACTAGAATACCAGATTGCTTTCATTAGATTCTTCACACGGTATATTCTTATAGAGCATTTATTTGAATTTCTAGAGATCGATATATTTTTCTGAAAAATTGGTGAAAGTTACAGCTAGCACAAAGTTAGAATGAACGGTAATTTCAACCGGATGGAGTAGCATGTAAAGAGGGAGGTGAATCTTCATACCCACGCGCGCTGGAGTTGATCCGCCCGATGCGGACGTGGACTGGATTCATCCGTCGGCATGGAATGCATAGGGGCGGACGCGGCGACTCATCAGCGTAACCACGGCCGGCAGTGTATCGCGCTCCATTGGCGACGGCGTTTGGCAAGCCGCATCTATCCGGAGAGCTCGCTGTGGCGACGGGCGCGGGCCCACACGAGACCAACGGATCGGAGACGCCGTTGTCCCTAGTAGAAGCAACTAGGAGCGAGCTTCGGCTTTACCCCGCTTCCCCATCTTCGTCCTCTCATCATGCATACAAGTTTGCACGGTCAGATCGGTTTGCACCACATACGTCGACTATACCCACATCCTTTTCTATTAGTTTTTAAGAGACTTTTCAGCCAAACAAATAGGGCTGGATGTTAATACAGATGCAGTGCAATAGCGAGTGTCTTATTCTGAATTTTGAACGAAAGCTACACCACTTACAAACAAGGTAATAAATAGCGTATAGCGGGTTGGTAGCGGATTAACGTCGAGGTAGCGGATTGCGAATAGCGGGCGATATTGCGGACGATAAGTTCCAATAGCAGCACCCGATAGTCCCATATAATTTTAAGTACATATATCATGAATAATGAGTATAAATAATTTTAAGTACATATATCATGAATAATTTTAAGTTTCACAGCCGATGCGTGAGTATTTAAATTTGAGGTGTGAGTCATAATGTGCTGGACTAATTAGGGATATTTGCTTCCATGCTATTGCGGCCTGCTACGTGCAATTGCGGCCGCAATATCGACCTACTATTCAGAATTGCGGCCGCAAAGTTACAGGATGCAAAGTTCAGAGCGCTACCTCATAACGGTAACGGCAATGGACCGCTACCGCTATTGCGGGTGTAATTGCGGCCGCTACCGTCGCTATTTATTACCTTGCTTACAAATGAACAAGTGGTAAGATCTACTTAAACTAGTTTGCTTGTAGCTCAATCTTTGCGCCACAAGTACGAAGGAAATGAATGTGGTGCCGTCTTATATAAGTGGCCTCATACAATCTTGAAACAGCTTAACATACAACCTCGGTCACGGGTTGTTTCTTTAGTTGTCTCTTAACAACTTTATAATCCATTAAATTGTGTATTAGAACATGATAAACTCCTGCTGACCAGGGTCAACCGAAGACCTACAGTCTTACGCCAGATAGTCAGATACTGAGCACTGAGCAGGCCCCGCGCATGACTAGCGGCACCAGTGAGAATCCAGGATTACAAGATGATGATCGATTGAACTACTAATTAAACCATAGGTTAAGTTGGTACACACAGCAGACAAGCACAAAATAGAGAACGCAAAGCAAGTCGTGCTTGCCCAGGTAAGAGAATCCAGGATTTCCAGGTTTCAAGACATTAGTAGTATTCAGTACTCAATACTCTAAAGGCTTGTTTAGATGTATGTGTATCTATTTCAATCCACATGTATTTTGGATTGGAATGGAACTTAATTTAATTCCACTCCAATCCACTTCAACACATGTGGGTTCAGATAGATACATTTGCATCCATACAAACAAGCAATATAAAAGTTATGCCTTCCAATTCGCAAATTTCACAAACACCAGACTCAAAATAGCACTGGACAAAAGTAGTAGAGGTTAAGGAAAAGAAAATGACAATAAGTGCATAACGAACATCTTGCCACGACTGTGTTCCATAATAAGGTGATGGTTCAATTGCATCTCATGCGTTCTGCCATGTGGACCACAAGAGCCAATTCCATTGTCCTTTCTGCTCTACTACTCTCGTATACGCGATGTATACTACTACCTGGACGTCAGCATTTACAAAAGGGCAGACCCAGTGCTAGAGGCTCCCACACGAGTGGGGTCTGGGGAAGGGAATAACCGAAGCAAAGTCTTACCCCCGCATAAATTCTGCAGAGAGACGGTTTCGAACCCAGGACCTGGTGACTCGGCGAGCTAGCACTCACCAACTGCACCAGGCCTGCCCTTCCAGCATTTACAAAAAGAACCAAAAGAATCTGTCAATGCCACAGACAGGCATCATCTCGACCTACCATCTCTGTTTAGAGTCTCCCAACTAATCTCCTGGCCACACTCCTTACAGGTTGTCGTGCAGCCTGCTTTCGTGCCATGACTTCTTAGAGTCAGCAAGTGGGTTAAGTTGTTGCACTTCTTTTGATTATTTGAGTTAACCTTAGGTTGCTGCAGTTGCCGGCTTCTTGAAGCAGGCTTAAGTGGCCGCACAAGATTAGGATATGTTGGAACTGCGTTCATGTTTGATTTTCTCTCAGGATCAGGTGCAGCTTTGCTCAATGACTCCCACTCTGACAAAGCCATATCCTGCTCCTCCTTTGTAAGCTTTTCCTCTTCATTTTCTTGGAGGAGAGCTTCATGTTCATGGTAACCTGAAATCCACCTGTAAATTCCAAACAGACGTTAACCAACAAGCAGCTACTTAGTACAGTTGTGACATATAGGCTGCCATGCAATAAAGTAAGGAAATAAACAGGTGTGACGTGTCTGATTAGATATAAATTAAAATCCTTATAGGATTAGCAAGTAAGACCCTGTTTGGACCTTGGATGCATAGTATTTTTGGAGTACTTTGGTTTTGGAGCATGTGTTTGGATGCAACAAACTTTATGGTTTTGAAAACCGTAGTATTGCGAGTTTCAAAAACTCCACTCTAGACCTCTTTTTTCTAAACCATAGTTTTGCTTTGCACATCTACAGGTTCTAAAACTACAGTTTCTTAGTACCATGTTTTTAAGTACAACAGCATCCAAACAGGGTCTAAGTATTCATAAGTACTCCCTCCGTCCCAAAAAGGACGTTATGGGATGCGTGCGGGTCAAACTTTCTCAACTTTGACTAGGTTTGTAGAAAATGCATGCAACATTTATATCTCAAAATAAGTTTATTATGAAAGTATATTCAATGATCTATCTAATGATACTAATTTTGTATTATAATTATTAATATTCTTTTATATATAATTGGTCAAAGTTAAAAAAAGTTGACTTCTCGAGAAGCGAGAACGACTTATTTTGGGACAGAAGGAGTAATAGGATGATAATTACCGAGTTTGCTCACTGAGTAGGCTCAGCAAGAGACTGTCGACAGGTACAGGTTCAGCGGTTTTAATAGTGTCAGAAGTGGATGGCTTCTCAATTATGGTAGAACCATTCTCATTCTGTTCCATTAATTCCTCTTCGCCAAATTCAAAAAGATGCAGCATCTCTTCTTTGGAGATGGTTCTTGAAACTTGCTGTCTATCCACCACCCTTGCTGCAAGGCCTTCTTTTGTCACCTATTAATACTCAATGAATTGATTTCAAACAAGGATGGAGCTTTATCTACCAGGTACAAGAGAATGACTTGGATAACTAAAACTGAGAACTCAAAACCAGAAGAAGAAAAATGCAAAATTACCTGGCGCTTATATATTTTCTCTTCCATTGTTCGATGTGCCATTAGGCGGTAGGCATATACAGGTTTGGTCTGGCCATACCTGGAAAGAACATCCCCACACACAAAAAATAAATAAATAGCAATATTCAAGTGCAATTAATGAGCAGCCTAGGTGACAAGTTCTTGCCTCCAAACCCGATAAATGGCTTGCAGATCATGTGTTGGATTCCATGATCCATCCAGAAGAACCACACGATTTGCAGCATGAAGGTTGATACCCAGGGATCCAGCACGAGTTGATATCAACGTGCATTTCACTCTTGTGTTTCCAGGGTCATTAAACATCTCCACAAGATTCTGCCGTTCAGAAGATGGAGTGCTCCCATCAAGCCTGTTCATCATGATACGAAGATATAATAATTTGCAAAATCAGTCATAATGATGATAAACAACTCTGGTAAAAATACTATGCCAAGAAAAACAATAGCCACTGCAGAAATAGATGCAGCAATGGTGCTATATTGCTATCCAAGCCTTTTTGTTTTGCAAAATGATCATGATTCATAAAGATTATATTGTCAAGCTAGCACTACTGAGTCTTCCAAACAGAGACATGACAATTTGCCTTAGTAAAAAAAAAAGAACATGATGAAGTCTGGAGTCATAAAAGGTTACTCACTGACCAGCACACCTGAATATCCAAGAAGAGTTGAGATAGAAAGATTGGTGTCTTTTGTTGTGGAGTATGATGTGATATTACGATTGCAGATTTCCTAGTTCCTACTTGAAGCACCCTTTGCAGCCATTCATATTTTTTCCATTATTCATGATGGTAGATCAATAATTGTGTCTTGTGCCCTTTATGTCCCTTTATGTGTCCCTGTTTCTCGTCTTTTTTTGGTTTCATCTCTAGCCTACCCCAACTTGCTTGGGACAAAAGGCTATGTTGTTGTTGTTGTTGTTGTTGTTGTTGTTGTTGTATTCATGATGGTAGATCAATAATTCCAAACACTCCAGAGCAAAACATAGCAGATGGCACTAAAGTGATACCAGCATCCAGGAACTACCAAAATGCAGATGTTCTCAGGTTTCACAATGGCTTCATTCCCAAATGAATTGGGAAGAAATACCAATTTACAGGCTCACAGCCCAGCCTAGTTTTTCAGTTTACAGGAATAGACATCATACTATGGGAAGGCCGTGGAAACACATGCATACAAAGCAATAGGTCCAGGATCTTGCTGAGGCAGTAGGTTATGGACAGTTTATCTCATGAGCATGTAGATACGAAGTACAAGAAACCAAAAGAAAACAGATACTTGTGGAACTACCACACCAGTAGCTGCAAAGTTTTTGTGAACGAAGGGAAACTGTTAAGTGTGGAAGCATACCTGTACCAATCCTTCCCTCGCTTCCAGTGTTTGCCTTCTTTTCCATTGATTTGCAGTTTTGCCAGATAAAACTCTACTAAATCCAGAGTGGTCAAACTCTGGCTAAAAACTAATACTTTGTCGCCTAATTCAGAACTTTTTGACAGGATATCAAGGAGCAAGGTCATTTTGCCACTGTAATCTGCTTCCATATAAGTATTCTCATCTAAAAGTTCCTCCCACCAGTTACTTTCCTACAATAAATATGAAAAAGAGACACAAAAAGGGTAATCAGAACCAAATGCTTAGTTTGTCATGCAAAGTATTCCACCCATTAGCATAGGTATCTTTTGATTTATTCAAGGTTACAAAAGGCGTTGGGCGGTCTCTAGGCGGTGACCCTCCGCCTAGAGCCTTAGGCACGCCTAGGCGTTGCCAAGGCGTTAGCATATATACACACATATATGTTTAAAAAAAGAAAAAGAAAACAGGAGATAAGTGGACCTCAGTACCTCACTGAAGAGAAAGGTCTATCAAACAGGAAATGGCCCAAAGCCCAAGTCCCTAACACCTTATCCCTTCTTTCTCCTCTGCTCGGTCACTCCCGCATGGCCGCACCCGCATATCAGCCCGCCACCGCTGGTTCCTCTCCCGCATCTCTCTCTCTCTCTCTCTCTCTCTCTCTGTGTGTGTGTGTGTGTGTGTGTGTCTCCTCTAGTCGCCACCCGCACACGCATGCGCCCGACGCTCCTCAGTCCTCACCCCCCCTCCCCCCCCGGCGACCTCAGCCCGCCGCTCCTCCTCCCCCACCAGCAACCTCCGCCCACCGCTCCCTTCCTCCACTGCCGCCCAATGTCCATGTCACCCCTACTCATCCCTGCCTTAGGTGGATCTGTGTGCCTTCCACCGCCTAGGCAAGGCGGTACCCCTCCACCTAGCACAGAGGCGCGCCTACACGAGCGTGGAAGAGGGCCTTTTTTAACACTATATTTATTGACCGACTGAGTTTGGATTAAATTATTAATCATCCATTATCAAACATATGTAGAAACCAGAAAGATACCTAGTACACAGCTACAGACAGTATGTAGAAAATTTTGCATGCAGTCCCATGCAGTACTATAGAACGGAAGTTTCATTTATGGGAACTTAGTTACTATGTGTGAGTGTGTTGGTTTGTATTTGACCGCGTTGCATTCTCTACATTTTCTTCTTAATGCAAGCACATTTGGAGACTTTCGGCTTCAGGAGAATACACGGCAAAGTCTGCATATGATGCGTACTTTCAGGGCGCCATTTATTTCAGACCGCATGAGAGAACATGGAAGTCATGGGCCCCTCCCAAATGTTATTTTTTTCATGTGGCTGGTTGCTCATAACCGGTGTTGGACAGCTGACAAGCATGCTCGGCGAGGACTTCCCACCCGGCCAAATGTCTGCTGTGTGAACAGGAACAGGAAAGCATCCAGCATCTCCTGATTGGATGCGTTTTTGCTAGGCACTTCTGGTTTTCTCTCTTGCAGTGCATTGGGCTCTCTTCACTCACGCCTCAGCCCACTGATTCAGCTTGAGAGGACTGGTGGGAAAAAGCGGAAGCAACTACCGCTGGGGATGCAAGAAAAGGCCTAAACTATATCATTATCCTTGGCGCCTGGAGCATTTGGAAACACCGGAATGACCGTGTCTTCAATGGGGCTGCACCAAGCATTGCCACAACCCTGAGTCCAGCTAGGGATGAAGCTCATTGGTGGTGTATGGCAGGAGCAAAGGGTCTATCCTTGCTCACTGGGGCTTTTAGTTTTAGCCTGATCGGTCGCTGTACACTCAGAAACAGGTGATTAAGTCTTAGAAAATAGGGAAGGTGCGGAGGGGTGTGTGTGTGTGTGTTTGGGTCTATGTATGACTCCTTTTGTTCTACTAATACAATGATACGCAGCTCTCCTGCGTGTTCAAGAAAAAAAAATATGCATCTCTCCTGCGTATTCGACAGAAAAAAATAATAATAATAATTCATGGTGGGTAAGGTTAAGAACCTCATTCACAATGTTGCTTTTCTTGGACTGCTGATCAGCTCTATCCTTCAGCTTCTCTGTAGAAATGATAAAGTGTATATATCATAGGAACTTCAGATAATAACACAAGTGCACTGTGCAGGTTTGCCAAACCCTGATGAGTGTTATTGTTAGAGTATGCGCCCTATTGGGCTGGCCTTGGGCCTGGCACCAGCCGCATGGGCTGAGGTGCCTTGTAGGTTAAGAATAGATAGATGACTTGAATAGGCAAGGATCACAGTTGATTGGGTGTTTCTATAAACCCTAGTGCTCCTTGCCTATATAATTGTACCCCTGTACTCATCTGTCATTCAATCAATCTATTAGCCCAATTACTTTCATGGTATCGGATTAGGTTAGGTCCCTTCCGCTGCCCCTAACCCGCGCCGGCCTCCCTGCCGCGCGCACCACCTCCCAGCCGCGGCGGCCTTCCCTGCGGCTCCTGGTTGCCGGACCTCCCTGCGGTGGCTCTCCCTTCCCCGCACGATGCCAGGTTCCGGTGCCTCCTCTCCCAAATTAACGGATGACGCAGCCTCTGCTGCCGCCGGCAACCTCACAGCGACCTAGGCTGAACAGCTCGCCCAGCGCCTCGCCAAGGAGAAGGCGAGCGCGGACGCCGCTGCTGCCCAGCGCAAGGCCACGCACGACGATGCCCTTGAGCGCGCTCGCGCCGCCGAACTCGAGGCTGCGGCTGCCGAGCAGGAACGCGCGGCCGATGAGAAACGCGTCCAAGACGCGCGCGCACGTGTGGCTCAGGCCCGCGCGGACGCCTCTGCTGCCGCCCCCGACGCGGCCCCTTCTGGCGAGTCCCCCACCGGCGAGTCCCCCACCGACCTTCGCTCTGCCATGCTGTTCCAGGAGGCCATGGCCCTGCTCCATCTGCACGCGCAGGCCGTCGCCGTCAACAACATTCAGAATCACGTCACGATCGTCCTGGACGTCGATTCCGGAAACTTCAATCGCTGGCGTGATCAACTTCTCCTGGTGCTTGGCAAATTCTCCCTCCAGGATCATGTTCTTCAGGAGCCCCCCGTCCCCATCTCCCCGGACTGGTCGCGGATGGACTGCGTTGTCAAATCCTGGATCGTCGCCACCCTCACCGACGATCTGGTCGAGATTATCTCCGCCCAGGGTTCCACAGCACAAGATGCCTGGGTTGCTGTTGAGTCTCAGTTCCTTGGGGACCGCGAGGCTCGCTCCATCCACCTGGAGACCCAGTTTCGCAACTTCGTCCAAGGCGATCTTTCTGTCACCTCCTACTGCCGCAAGTTGAAGAAGATGGCCGACGACCTCACTACGCTTGGCGAGGTGATCACTGACCGCACCCTCGTCCTCAACCTTATTCGCGGCCTCAACGAGCGGTTCAGTCATGTCGGCGCTCTCCTCCGGCGTACCCGGCCATTCCCCACCTTCCTGGAGGCACGCGACGACCTCATCTTGGAGGAAATCACGCTGGCCAACAAGGAGGACTCTCCAGCCGCTGCACTTACTGCCTCTACAGCTGCTGGTTCGTCTAGCGCTTCCCCGTTGACGACCGGGGGCAATGGCGGCCAGAAGAACTCCAACGCCAATTGCCGTAACAAGAAAACCAGCGGTGGCAAAGGGGGCTCTGGAGGGGGGAACACCCAGCGCCCTCCCTCTGGGGCACCGCAGCAGTCCGGGGGTGGACAGTCCAGCACCGGCGGCGGGCGCTCCTGGCCCAGTTACTACAACCCCTGGATGGGGTCCATCCAGATGTGGCCAGGAGGCCCCCGACCCCCTCTAGCACCCATCCCGGTGCCTCCCCACCTTCTGCAGGCGCAACAGCAGGCGCAGCAGCAGCAGGCGCTCTTCGTCGCACAGCAGCAGGCGCAGGCGCTGCAACAGCAGCAACAGGCCCTCCAGCGGCAGCAGGCGCTCCTGCATCAGCAGGCGCTTCAGCAGCCTCCTGCCGCTGCTGATGGCCAAGGACAGTGGGGTGCTCCGGGCTTCTACAACCCTGTGGCCGGGCTCCCTTCTTGGGATCCCGCGGCTCTCGCCTCCAGTTTCAGCACAACGACGCTCAATCCTCCAGCGTCCAATGACTGGTTTTTCGACTCAGGTGCTACCTCCCACATGACATCTCACTCCTCTTCTCTTTCTCATTATTCTTTCCCGCGGTATCCTATTCCTTCATCAATTATTGTCGGTAATGGTTCTACACTCCCTGTTACAGCCACCGGCTCGACAGAGTTATCTCCTAATTTACGTCTTAATAATGTTCTTGTGTCTCCACAGCTTATTAAGAATCTCATCTTTGTCCGCCAATTTACTATCGATAATAATTGTTCTGTGGAATTTGACCCCGCTGGTTGTTCTGTGAAGGTTCTTCCCTCTCGGAGAGAGATCGTCAGGTGTGATAGCTCCGGGCCGCTATACCCACTTCGTCTACCACTAGCACAACCTCTTGTTGCCCGAACTTCATCTCCACTGTGGCATCGCCGTCTCGGCCACCCCGGTCATGACGCGTTATCCAAGATTGCATCTAGTGTTTCTAGTCAGATTTCAGATTGCTCAGAGTTATGTCATGCCTGTCAGTTAGGACGACATGTTCGTCTTCCATTTCATGTGTCCACCTCCCGCGCATCTAATAAGTTTGACCTTATACATTGTGATTTGTGGACATCTCCAGTTGTCAGCATTTCTGGTTTTAAATATTATTTAGTCATACTTGATGATTGCACTCATTATTTGTGGACGTTTCCTCTGCGCCTTAAATCTGATACTTTCAGCACACTAGCAAACTTCATTGCCCATGTCTCCACTCAGTTCGGTGCTAGCGTCAAAGCTGTCCAGTGCGACAACGGGAAAGAGTTTGACAACTCTACCTCCCGCCACTTCTTTCTCACACAGGGCATTCATCTTCGCATGTCCAGCCCCTACACTTCCTCCCAGAACGGTAAAGCTGAACGCATTATTCGCTCTATTAATAATGTTGTTCGCTCTTTACTCTTTCAGGCCTCCATGCCTCCGTCCTACTGGGTAGAGGCCCTCTCTACAGCCACGGTTCTACTTAACATTTTGCCAACCAAGACTCTACAGTTTTCCACGCCTCACCTAGCATTGTTTGGCACTCCACCCAAATATGATCACCTTCGAGTTTTCGGTTGCAAATGTTATCCCAACCTATCGGCCACTGCCACCCACAAACTTTCCCCTAGGTCTGCCCTGTGCGTCTTCCTAGGATACTCCTCTCATCATAAAGGATACCGCTGCCTTGACCTCTCCACCAATAGAGTGCTAATTTCTCGGCACGTCATCTTCGATGAAACGGCCTTCCCGTTTTCTGAGAAACATGGTCCCTCTATTCCAGCGGATCTGGATTTTCTTGATGATGCTACTGATTATGTGCCCGCTCCAATTGGACCGTTGCACAAGCTTTTACCTGCAGGAACCTCACCAGGCGCCTCCAGCTCTACTGGCGCCCCTGCCGGTCCTTTTGTGACTGTGCCTGGGACGCCCTCTGCCTCCAGCGCCCCTGCCGGTCCTTCTGTGACTGTGCCTGGGGCGCCCTCACTCGACGCGGACTCCCCTGAGGACTCTCCGGTGCCCGCGCTCTACATCCCGCCCGCGCTGCGGACACCGGGGACCCCTCCCGCGCCACACGCGGCCACCAGGACGGTCTCTCCAGCACCTTCACCCACGGGAGCTCTGTACGTCCCGCCTGCCCTCCGTGCGGGCGCGACATCTCCAGCAGCAGCGCGAGGACCCCCGCCTGGGTTCCCGGCTCTTCGCCCGGCGCCTCAGTTCGTCTACTCGCGTCGGCCTCGTCCACCACCTGAGGCTCCAGTTGCTCCCTTGCCCAAGGGCACGGTTGCTGTTCCACCAGTCACCAATCAGCACGCCATGGGCACTCGGTCAAAGAGTGGATTTCGGATGCCTGCTGCTTATCATGCCGCATCCTTGTCACCTGTACCGAAGACTGCTCGTAGCGCTCTTTCTGACCCCAACTGGCGAGCAGCTATGGTGGAAGAACATCGTGCATTACTTGAGAACACTTGGGATCTTGTGCCACGTCCTCAGCATGCTAATGTCGTTTCTGGCAAGTGGATTTTCAAGCACAAATTCCAGTCTGATGGTTCTCTTGAGCGGTATAAGGCCCGATGGGTTCTTCGTGGCTTTACTCAGAGGCCTGGTGTCGATTTTGATGAAACTTTTAGTCCCATGGTGAAGCCTGCTACAGTTCATACCGTGTTGTCGCTGGCTCTCTCGTCAATGGCCGATCCATCAACTTGATGTGAAGAATGCGTTTCTTCATGGCAACTTGACAGAGACAGTCTACTGCCAGCAACCACTTGGGTTCGAGGACACCGCTCATCCAGATTATGTGTCTCCTGAAGAAGTCGCTCTACGGTCTCAAGCAGGCGCCCAGAGCCTGGTACAGTCGGATGGCCTCCTACTTGATTTCTATTGGGTTTGTGGAAGCCAAGTCTGACACCTCATTGTTCATATACCGGCGTGGGTCCGACACAGCGTACTTGTTGCTTTATGTTGATGATATTGTCCTCACTGCTTCTTCACCAGATCTCCTTCGGCGGATTATCTCAGCCCTTCAGCGTGAGTTTGCTATGAAAGATCTTGGTGACCTGCATCATTTCCTTGGCATGCACGTTAAGCGCAGTGGTGATGGTCTCTTTCTTTCCCAGCGACAGTACATGCTTGACATCCTAGACCGTGCAGGGATGGCTGACTGCAAAACCTGCTCCACTCCAGTTGACAACAATCCGAAGGTTGCTGCAGCTGATGGGGCGCCAGTATCTGATCCTACAGATTTTCGCAGTCTTGCAGGGGCTCTTCAGTATCTGACTTTTACTCGACCAGACATTGCGTACGCTGTTCAGCAGGTTTGTCTTCACATGCACGACCCTCGTGAGCCTCATCTTGCTGCTCTGAAGAGGATTCTTCGTTATGTTCGAGGCACTCTACATCTTGGTCTTCTGTTGCGACCGTCGACTTCGACTGATCTTGTCATCTACACTGATGCTGATTGGGCTGGCTGTCCCGACACTCGCAAATCCACCTCGGGTTATGCGGTGTTTCTTGGTGACAACCTTGTGTCATGGTCCTCCAAGCGACAGAACACGGTGTCAAGATCAAGTGCTGAAGCCGAATATCGCGCGGTGGCCAATGGAGTTGCAGAGGCCACCTGGCTGCGCCAGCTTCTTCACGAATTGCACTCTCCTCTCCGGCGCGCTACACAGGTGTATTGCGACAATATCAGTGCCGTCTACATGTCCTCCAATCCGGTTCAGCATCAGCGAACTAAGCACATTGAAATTGACCTTCACTTCATTCGGGAGCGTGTTGCTATTGGTGATCTTCGAGTTTTGCATGTCCCTACTTCCTCACAGTATGCAGACATCTTCACCAAAGGGCTACCATCTTCTGTATTCACGGAGTTCAGGACCAGTCTAAACGTGCAGAGTGGCTGACGTTTCGACTGCGGGGGTGTGTTAGAGTATGCGCCCTATTGGGCTGGCCTTGGGCCTGGCACCAGCCGCATGGGCTGAGGTGCCTTGTAGGTTAAGAATAGATAGATGACTTGAATAGGCAAGGATCACAGTTGATTGGGTGTTTCTATAAACCCTAGTGCTCCTTGCCTATATAATTGTACCCCTGTACTCATCTGTCATTCAATCAATCTATTAGCCCAATTACTTTCAGTTATCGACAGTGGGATATAATAAATTACCTCCATTAGGCAAGTAATTTTCAACATTATCATCGCTTGAACTCTCATCCATCATAAAATTCTCAACGGCGTCTTCACGACGCAAATTTCCTCTCTGTTCTTTAGCCATCTGGAGGAGCCCCGGATGATTCCATACCTACACTTCAACAGTGTTACTCCCTCGCCCCTCCATTCCAAATCATAGGTCACTCTAGCTTTGTCCATGTCAAACTTCTTTAACTTTGACTAGGTTTTTAGAAAATTAGATTAACAATGAAAAGTTCAATACACGCACTATCGAAACATATTTCATAAAGACTAATGAAACTAATTCAATGTTTTACATATTGGCTCGTTATTCTATAAGACTTGGTCAAAGTTAGAGACGTTTGACTTAGGAGTTAGGACAAAAGCTAAATTGACCTATGATTTGAAATGGAGGAAGTAGACAGCAATCCACCTAGTTTTTATCTAAGAAACAGCACAAAGATGCAAGGTCAACGTACCTGGGCTAATGTTTGGTACTTGGCAAAGAAGGAACTGTGAGATTTTTCTGAATAACCACTGCTTGAGAAACCATGAACATCTAAGAACCTTTTGTATAGCTTCCTCTGCAGCTGAGAGAGCTTTACAGTAATAACAAAAACCTTCTTTGGTGGTAGATCATTCTTCACAACATTCATGCTCTTCCGCTGGACAAAACCTTTCAGTTGTTCAAACAAGATGTGTGATCGTTGGTTCATGATCTTGACATCATCTGATGTTGAATTCATGTGTTGCCCATTTTCAATGGGGTTCTGGAACCTGATAAAGCAGAATTCATTATTTCAACTTTAAATAAAACTACGGTGTGTGTATGGCAGCGTTCACCTACCTGTTTCGGAATTCATGAGTACTCCCAAGAAAACCTTCCCTGACAAAATCAACCATCTGCTCACAAGATAAAACAAAATACGTTGGCAAACTACTAGTATTAAACATCAAGGTAATTTCAGTAACCGGATGATTAAGCAAACAAAACAGTAGGGATGCACGGCTCCTTACACAATAATATTCCATCAAATTATTCTGCAACGGAGATCCAGTTAAAGCAATTCTTCTCTGTGTTCTTACTTGTTTCAGAGCCTGCGTAATGTCGGCCCTCCTATTCTTTATCATATGTGCTTCATCACATACAAGAATATCTGGCCCACACTGGCAGTACAATGAACTGTGTCAAAAACCCACAGCTAACATGTAACAAAGTTGGGAGAAAGCATACTATGTCTATATGTCATAGTGTGTGCCACATGCCCACATTACCATGAAAACAGAATATTATTGAAACCTCAGTACATAGCCACAAGAAGGAATCTAACGAGTTTACTATAAGAGCTTGAAACAGTACCAATAGCAGGGACATGGTACATCACCTGCAAAGCATAAGCAATTTCGTTTGCAGAATTTTTGTCCTTCACATGCTTTCCAAGGGATAAGTTCCTAAATGACGAATAACCAATGAGAAGCACTCCACCCTTCACTCGCCATTTGGTTAGTAAATCTGGCCTTTTCACCCTGCAAAAAAAAAGGTCAGATGGACCATTCCATCCTAGTCCTAGTAGGTATAGATTTACTATAGGGAAACAGTACTCCCATGTAACCAAAGGGGGGAAAACACGAACACACCATAAGTAAATAATTCAATCGTGCAATGCAATGAAAAAACATCCCTAAATAATGCAACATAGAGAAGGCCAATAAACCAATGAGGTGAAAGTAAGGCTTGTCACATAATCAAGCGAATATTTGTAGAAACATTTGATCTACTGAGATTGATAGAGGACCACACTAAAAACTACTTGAAGAAAGTATAAGAAAAAAGGCAATAGAGTAAAAGGATATTTAAGCAAACTTAGGAAGCTTTCATCTTTGAGTAGTGTTGACCCCAAATTCGAGAAAATCAATCAGAATGACCAAGTGGGAATGCCACTATTGAATTCATACATCAAAGGAACCAAATACATGCATTATGTGTACAATTTATAATATATGAAGTTCCAAGATTAAGTTCTCAATGTACCAATAAGTGTTAAAACACATGGGCCTAATCCAGAAATTTGAAATAACTAGAAAATAAGTCATTTTGTCATGTAAGACTACAGCAGGATGCCTACGCCCAATTACAGGATTGAAGCAGCTTTCATAGAATGTTTGTAGTTGAGTTGCAACCCCCCACCCCGATCCAACCATAGCTGTTTTGACAATATGTGTTGTTTAGGCCTTGCAGTGTTTTATCTTCTTTCCTAACTCTGTCATTCATAAACATATGTACTACATATGTTGTCTTGGGGAAGGTGCAGGAAATTCTTGAAAATTTGGCTTCTTAAGGAAAATACATGGAAAAAGTAAAACTAATAAGCTAGTACTTAAGTTTCATCTAGCAGACCACACCATCTCCAATTAGTTCAAGTACTCAGCATCATAGTTCTCATGGCGTCGCCTAGGCGACGCCTAGGCGTCCAGGCGCCCCCCCATCGCCTTGCAGAATGGGCGCCTAGGCGGGCAAGGCGGGCGCCTAGGCGTCCAGGCGCTCCCCCATCGCCGTGCCTCGCCTTTACGCCGTAAGAACTATGCTCAGCATACACTTGTATAAAGATGGATTTTGAATATACGTGCAAACATTCACAAGGAATCTACCCTACTTTTCGCATCCAGAGTGAACATCTTGTAGTCATATACACAATATATTGGCACATAAAGGCTCTATGTCGCATCTACTAGGTGAGGAAAAAACTAGCTGCATGAATAACAAATTAACAATAATGCAGCAAAACAAGAAATTTATCTGCACCTTGCAACATCTTCCAACATAAAAACACGAAGAGGTTTCAGCTCTGATGGACGCCACTTGCTAAACTCTTTCCTCCAGTTATGAAGAACGTTGACAGGGGTGACAACAAGTGCTGTGCGCAATCCCAATTGAGCACATCTCATAACAATATAGAGGAATGTAATAACCTGCAAGGTGCAAAAGAACAAAGATAAGAACATAACTCCCATTATGTCATGTAATGGAACATGATAACTGCACAAGTATATGAAAACTAAATGTCAACCTAACAATAACTTCATCACGAATATGAGAATACAAGTACAAAAATTGAAGTTGATTGACATGCAATGTAATGGAACATGATAACTGCATAAGTATGAAAATTAAATGTGAACCTAACAATAACTTCATCACTAATATGAGAATACAAGTACAAAAGTTGAAGTTGATTGACATGCATGGTCTAGTTCCAGCACATAATTGGTTGCCATGGGAACAATAGTTGCAGCATACAACGAATGAATAACTCGAAGAAAATGTATATCCAAACTATAAGCCAACACAGACCTGAAAGGTTTTCCCAAGGCCCATGTTATGCGCCAAAATGCACCCAAGACCTTTATCCCTGGATTTGACCTTTTTAACAGATTGAATAACATTTTCCCACATAAACCTTATTCCTTCTACCTGCGATATCATAAAATCCAGTCAGACTCAGATATGGGTTCCCTGTACTTGTATTAATTGCTGGTGCAAGAGTAACAGCATAGCACTTGCAAACAGTTAAATCCCCTCATTATGTCATCATGTATTCAGGATTAATTATGGAGATGAATAAGAGAGGAAATCTTGACAAGGCAGACCTGATGAGGTTTCAGTTTAGAAGACATGCTGCTTGGAATCCTAACAGGTTCCTCATCCTCCTCCCTGGCAAGGTTGACTATATGTCCATCACCAGCATCTTGTAAACAGATTTCCACTGGAGCTTCAAAGGGAGTTCCAACATTCTCGCTCCTTAACTTGGTGGCAGATTGCTCTTGCATGGACTTCAAATGGTCTTGCCTTGCCTACAAAATAATGTTACAGCCTAGATAAAACAGCTTCAAACAAGACTATACATCAAATAAAGATACAAGGCTGAAAGATCACAAACCTTCTCCATTGCAATTTTACGCTTTGTTTCCTCACCAAGTTCTGTATCATCCATAATTCTTCTAATACTCTTCTTCATTCTTCGCTTGCTGATAACATGTTGAAGGAATGATCAGGAGCTGAGCTTTGGCATGCTAAATGAAATAGGGGAAAAGATCATACCTAACAGGACCATTATTCTCTGGTCCAGAAAGCTCTGTGTTGCTACTCTCTGAATCAGAAGATTCCACACCGCTGAGGGCCTTGTCACATTCAGAAATTAAAAGTTCCAGTTGACTGGGTATGCAGCAGCAACACTGCCAACCGGTGGCTTTAGCTTCTGATAAGCATTCTTCACCTAAATTCTTTGACAGGCAATTTGTACAGAAAAGAAGCTTACAAGAACTACAACTTTGAAGCAGTTCACTTTGTGCACACCAAGTGCAATAACCACCAGATACAGGATCCTGCCCAAATGTAAACAGCATCTCTAAGAAATCATTAATGCCTAGTTGATGACATCAATAGTCAGACCTAATTCTGTATAAAGTTCAAAAGTATCTACTATACTAAAGGAGGTAAGCATTCACCTCAAGACGATTCTTCTCTATCACAAGAAATCTGCATGATCCACAAACAACAACATCCAAGACAGGGTGGCGATGCACATCAGAGGCATTCAACATTTCAGAGCATATAGTACATTTGAAAGTTTTAGGCAAACTTTTAGTAGGGAGCTTAGGGCTTTGTGATGGGAAAAGATCAAGATCAATGATATCAACCACTTTTTCGACTTCTGCTGAACTACCTTCACCATCCTTTTGTAAAGCTCGTTTGTTATCTATCTGCATATCATCATCACTTTCTATTATCACAGTTTTCAATCTCTTCTCGTTCTCATCATCTTCAAATGTATGCTTCAATGTCTCAATAGAAACTTTGTTTTCATCAGTTTTGAGTTTTTTAGATGAAGGAAGGTCACTTTTAGCACCTAAAACACCATTTTCTGGTAGAGGTTTCTCATCACATGATGAGACCAAACCAATGTTCTCCTGAAAACAGGAAAGGCTGGATTAAATGAAAGAAATTCACCCAATAAATCACAGACCAATCTACAATGCATATTTATAACAAATTTAGTTAACACAAAACGGAGCTTGAAACCATTTAACTTTAAGTAATTACCTTACACGAGCCTCTCGTCCTTTTTCCTTTCGAACGACGCTGCAGGCACTTCATTATTTTTGCATCATCCTCTTCCGTAACCTACATTAATGGTATAATTTAGTTTCCCATTAACTAAGGAAGTGCACGAAGGAATTCCTTATCAAGAAAACCTTATCTTTTGCTACTAGGAAGTAGGAACCCAGCAGCTAAACAGAAGCAGTGATAGTAGATTCTCATTCTACAGTTGGGCTACTTGGGTTGCAGTGGTGTTACCACTAACAGCAGTATCACCCAAATTTGCCAGTGCAACCAGTAAGACATGATAACTATCTACAGCCTGTCCACTAAGAGAGAAAGGGGAAGAATAAAGTCCAAACTAACATCATGGCTGTCAATGGAGTCACATGATCAAACAGTATTTGGTTAGTGCTTTTATAGATTACCTTTTGTCTGGTTCAATTGGAACTACATAAAACCTCAACATCTCCATGCTGCTCCCAATCTAAGATCTTCAAGCAAGTTCTCAGAGATGAAAGCTTAGGTACTGGGTTTGAATAGAGGATGACCCACAGACCCAGTTGATCAGGCTCAGGCCTTAGTAAAGCAAAGACAGACCAGCACATGAGCAGCACCTTCCTATATGCAGGCACTAAGGCTTGTTTGACTGACAAAATTTGTTTACCTCCTCCCACAATGGGCACATGGTCTCTCACTCAGTGAATTGGTAAAGAGTAGACAGTAAGGCTAAGGAGAAGATGAAGAGCTTAAGGAGATGCTTCATGCTTGATTATAGTTTCTTCCCACAAAAGACACTAGGGGCATATTATTTTCTATAGCTATTTTTTCGTTTCCTAAAGTTCAAATTAACCATATCTGTGCCTCCTAGAATGTTGTGTCATCTAAAACCAGGGTGGTTTAAGGAGAAGAGGCTACTTGCTCTGATTTTGAGGGTCAAGGAGTCCAAACAAGATAGCTTGTCATTGATCGTTTGAATAGACAGATGTATAAGTACTGGGTTAACGAATCTTGCGTCTCCTTTCTACATTATTCACTGATACCTCATAGAGGATTCAGATTGGGTCTATAAATAATCTGCAGACGCCACCACAATGTGGCAAAAACCTTAGACATGGCTGCCAACAGTACAAAAACGAGGTATGAAACAAAGAAGAAACTATTAGACTACCACTATGATACCTAGGCATTTGTGGTCACACAAGAATGCGTATGTTGCGATGGATTTGTGGTCACACAAGAATGGATCGAGTTAGGAACGATGATATACGTGACCGCCTAGGGGTAGCACCAATTGAATAAAAGCTTGTCCAACATCGGTTGAGGTGGTTTGGCCATATGTCCAAAGGAGACCCTCAGAGGCACCAGTGCATTGTGGAGTCCTAAGCCAAGCTAATAATGTGAGGAGAGGTAGACCGAAATTGACATGGGGGGAGACAATAAAAAAGAGATTTGAAAGCTTGGGATATACCTAGAGATCTATGTTTCAATAGGAGTGCTTGGAAAGCAGCTATTGAAGTGCCTGAACCGTGGCTAGGGGCTCTTGGTGGGTTTCAACTCCAGCCTACCCCAACTTGCTTGGGACTGACAGGCTTTGTTGTTGTTGTATGATACCTAGGCATTCATATACTGGGAAGTGGGAATAAACAATAATGTGAGAAGCAAAGGTAGATATCAGGCATACCCAAGCTCTAAAGCAGAAACAAAAGGTGCATGTGCTGCAATTAAGCATAGGACGGTAGGACCACAAGACCAAAAACAGTGGCATGTTTGCAGTTTTAACTAATACTAATTAACAGAGCTAAAAAAGTAGTCTCAGCTGACCTTTCTGTATTTCCTTCTCTGTTCCTCAGAAAGCTCTACTTCATCTACACCTTTTATATCATCAAAAACACCATCAACTTCTGATATCTCCTCTACCTACAGAATCGTAACAATGATAGCAAAGATTTAGAAGGAAGAATCATGGGTGGCCAGCAGATTCAAAAAATTCATACCATGCTAGTAATCTAAGAGTATAACATGAATAAAGATGTACTAACTGAAAAACATTCTCTATTTATCTGTTTAATATAGATATAAAGAATGTAGACAACAAAACCCTTTAAGTTCTACGGTAGTGGGTAGTGACTATTGACAAGTACTTCTCTTTCTAAAAAATAATAATACAGCTCCAAACACAGTACAAGGTACAGCATTAAATAGCAATTACTTCCAAATTCATCACGTTCTATCTTGCAGTAATATTATTTTAACTACAACAAACTACACTTGCTGTGCATACCATTGTGAAGTGATGAAAAGCAGGACTGCACGAACATCTTGGTGACATTCTTTTAAAAGATGCAAGATGAAATACTAAAACTGGTCAATTTAACCATGGTCACCACATAGGCATTGTGCACATGAGAGTTGACAATACATTAGACAGTCTCATTATAAAAATAAAGTTATTGCACATTGTCCTAGTCTTGTCCAATACCTTTGTCCTAACATCGCACGAAAACAACACTTCAACACAGGGTGGGGTGGGTTTTCCCCTCTGTTATTCTTCAAATTATCAGATAAAATAAATTTAAAACATGTTTCTAAAATTAAGAGAAGAGGGTAGGATAAGATTTCAAGAAATCCATGAATCAGACTAATAAATAGTCTAATGATTGCATCACAAAATATGAGAAAGTAATGGGTTGAAGTGGCACCTCGTCAACTCCAGGAAACTGGAGACCTAATGCGGCTGCTTCCTGGGGGGTGCTTGCAAGATAAACTGATGCCCAGTTACTGCTACCAAATGTATTCTCAGCATTCTCCTTAGATTTAATAAGTTCATTGAAAAAGCTCCAACTTTTCTCATCACACTTAACAGAATCATCATCCCCAACAGGAACTTTTCCAGCAAGAAAGCCACTAGCACCTTCCTCCAGCAACCTCCCGTGTTTTCTGATTGAAGAAGACAAAGCTGAGTCTCATACAATATACACAAAAACAGCAAAATTGTAGCCCCAATTACCTCCGTACAGGTCTGCAAGACTGGAGGTATTCATCAGCATTTTTAATGGATCGGTTAGCTTCTTCAGGCACTTGAGAACCAGTCCAATGTGTCCTGCTCTTCCATGCTTCAGTTTCACAAACATTTGGAACTTGACTTTCAATTGACTTATAGAGTCTGGGAAGTTCAATTCCAGCAGCATCAAGTTGTTCCTGCATCATATAAAAAATGTAAATTTATCTTCAGCCATGCAAATTTGTCTTCAGCCTGATGAGTAACATGGGGCTTCTCAAAATATTCTTTTCCTATAACAGAAATAGATAAAAGCACATACCAAGCAACATGGGAGTAAACAATATGTATCAGTTTAACATAACCAGCCTTAAAGTCTAACACAGAACCAGTACAGAGAAATTTAATGCGACCATTTCTTTGTGCTTAGCAAAGCCAAGTCCCCCAACAGAATTATACAAAAGAACTCCAAAGATACAACAAATGTAAGTGCGATTATCCATAAGAAAGACAGGTTGATTTGGTTCAGCACTAAATCTTCATATGCATTTATATAGCACAGGAATTTAGGAAATCTATCTGAGACAACACGTGCAAATGGTAGTTAGTAAATGTAACATGAACACAAAAAAATGTACTTTACAAGGGAAAACATTACCAACAGAATAGAACTACGGATCTCTAGATCATCAAGTTCATTTTCCCATTGCATCTGGAATTGCTCCATCTCAGTTGACACAGCTGATTCTAACTATTTAAATAATTAAAGCAATATATCAGTGCACAGAGATAGAAACAATTGAGGATTACAATTTACAAAATACGAAATAAATATGAACATGTTCAAAAACCTCATCTCCTTGAAGCCTCTCAGATAACTCCAATCTTACTTCAGTTTCAATTTTGTCCAGTGACTCCTTTTCAAGTGACTCTTGCGCTTGAGCTGCCTAAAAGTCGCCAGAAACACGATCAGTCAAACGGCAAAAAAAAGGTGTGCATAAAACAGAAAAGATTATATAGGTTACTTTGCTCTCGACTTCGAGGAATTCAGCAACCAATTCTTCAACTTCTTCCTCAGTCAGAGGTACCTGTTAGACAATCAAATTTCAAAAAAAAAGATTTGTCAAATACTATTTTAATTTTAAATAGAAACTGCTAAATTTCTGCACTTCAAGATTTTAAACTTCTACGAAGAAACTACAATGTAGTTAATATTTAAGTGTAAATAACACAAAAAGGTACTCCATCCCAAATTATAGATCGTTTTGGCTTTTCTACGTACACATAGATTTTGCTAGGCACCTAGATATATGGTATGTTTAGATACAGAACAAAAACTATGTATCTAGAAAAGCCAAAACAACATATAATTTGGAACGGATGTAGCATCAATGATATAGAACAGCATGTCAATCAACAATAAAATAAATAAAGATGGCCATCAATAAGAGTTCCCAAAATTCCACACCAAGTTGTCATATTTTCTCTATGGGTGATTAAAAAGGGCAGACCCAGTGCCAGAGGCTCCCACACGAGTGGGGTCTGGGGAAGGGAATAACCGAAGCAAAGTCTTACCCCCGCAGAAATTCTGCAGAGAGACGGGTACATAATAATATTGTTACCTTCAATGAAAATATATGATTTATTAATACCAGCAGAACTTCACAAAACTTAAGTAGACAACGATAGATATCGAAATAGTTTATAGGATTCACACACCTCAGTGCCTTCCTCGGATGCTGAAACTTGTTCATTATCTGATTCTCGGAGAGAGAATTCATATGAATCGGCCTCTGAATCATCATCAGTAATGGATGTTTCTTCATTCGCATTATTGTCCATTGTTGTGCATGGAGGCTCCTTATGCTCCTTCAAGGAACTGTCTCTTATGCTAGTTTCCACACCAATTTTATTTTCATCACTTTGAGAGTCAATGATTATTATATCTACTAGTTGTCTATTTGGTTGAACATATCCCATCTCTGCCATCTTATCATCAGACAATATTCCATCCTTATTCATATCTAATCATCTAGTATTATATCATTTACTTCTACAGAAATACATCTGGTTCCACCTTTGCATACATTAACTATTTTACTGCAAAACAAATTAAAATACAAAAACAAAAAAAAGGAATAAGCAAAACAAGAATGCAGATTTGTGCAGGTACCAAAACAATAAAAAAACAGTAAAAGGGTATTTTGACAACAGAAATAAAAACAATTGCAGGTTTCACTTTAGGGTTGAATGAAACAGGACCCTGTTTACTGCTGGATTTAAAATACTGAAACACAAATACATGTTACCTAGACCAATTAAATCATATTCCCATTTGATCAACTTCAATACCAAATATAAAAGCAACCTAGAAATATTGGCCTAAACTGCAGATCGGCAGTAGTGCATTTTGATTAAATGGCATGCCTTCATGAAGTGATTGTGTCTATACCCAGGACAGCATAATTCTAAAGAATAATGATATGATTCCCATTAGCAAGTTCATAACATGACATAGTAGCTGTAAATTATATGCACAATGGTGCAAGTTCAGTAATAGTTTTTATATGCTAGCCAGTCAAACTCGTAAATGTTTGGCTACTACTAATAGTGCAGCATTAATCCACACGTACAGAGCAAAAATTGGCATTACTGCAGGTACATGTTTTTTCCTTATTTTTTCCACACGTACGGAGCAAACACATTAGTTTGAAACCAACAGGCTAGAGCTACCATCTCCCCCGTCGAAAGTCTAACTGACACAGTAGGAACAACATTGCAGGACTGAAGAAATGGTTGTTCGTCGACGCATTGCCTGCCCACCACGGGCGGACTCAATAAAGGGACATGGATGTACACATGTACACCCGATAATTTTTGCAAAAAGTTCGAGGTTAGTAGGCATCAAATGGCCAAATAGCTTTCAGTTAGGGTTTGGGTGCTTGGTTTCGCACAGCAGAAAGGGAAGCGAAGAGGTGGGAATACCTAGTGGGTGCTCGTGGCCGGCGAAGAGACCAACCTCGCCTCGGCACCTGGCTTAGGGCGGCGGCGGCGGTGGTAGCCCACCCAGTTCGTCGCAGAAGGAGGGGGAGAGAGAGGGGGGAGGGAGGGAGGGAAGGAGCGCCCACGCCGGGATGAACTAATTCAGTGATGAAGGAAATAAGGCCCCGTTTGGTTTTTTTTTTTTTGTGAATTATTCGAGTTGTGTTCACTTCTCGTGCAAACCCAAAATATTTTCTCTTTTCCTTATTACATCGAATCTTTCGACGCATGCATGAAACATTAAATATAGGTAAAAAATAACTAAATGCATAGTTTTTCTGTAAATATCGGGACGAATCTTTTGAGCCTAGTTACTCTATGATTGACAAATTTTACCAAATAACAACGAAATATGCTACAGTAACTTTTTACCTACTTTTCGCGATGTGAACACACCATCAGTCTAACTCCCATCATATCAATGTTGTGGTAAATGCATGGAGTACTAAATGTAAACTAATTGTATGCATGTCGGCATAGATTAGAAATAATTTACGAGACGAATTTATTAAGCCTAATTAGTCCAAAATTAGAATTTTTTTATCAAATAAGACGAAAGTGCTACAGTATTTGTTAAACTTTAACACGTCTGACAAAAAAAAAAAAAAGCCCTAAGGGCTCTCGACCCCTCCACTTTTACGCTCGTCCGATTCACCCCTCGTAGCCATCTACAAAATCAATTTTTTAAACCTCTCAACTTTTAAAACAATTTCTTTTGCTGCCCAGTTTTCTCAACTTTTACGCTCGTCCGATTCACCCCTCATAGCCATCTACAAAATCAATTTTACCCTCTCAACTTTATTCCCAAAAAACTCTCAACTTTTAAAACAATTTCTTTTGCTGCCCAGTTTTGTTGATTACCGCTGACATGGCGCCTGACGAAAATCAGAATACATATATTTAAAAAAATATAAAAAATCATAAAAGATTTTTAAAAATAATCTAAATATTTCTACATGGAAAAAAGTGTAATTAAAAATCTTAAAATCTAGTTAATCTTATAAAATTCATATAAATTTTGTTTTAGCTCAAAGATTATAAAACTAGTTTTGATTTTTTTCTAGAACTACACTCTATCTTATTATGGTGTCTAGCTTAAAATTATTTGAATCTTTATGATCTATTTTGCTGATTATCACTTTGTCTAGGGACATTTAACTATTTGCCACTTTTAGTCATGGTCAATTAATCTTTCTCACATCCACTTCTCTCACGTGGGTGGCAAATCTGTTGCCACTCTCCCTCCCCTAGTGGCAATGGGTTAATTATGCCCTTTGTCTATTATAATTAATCGAGGTTGATTGTACAAATTATGTAGAAGCACCGGTATGCTAGTCCCTTGCCTTGGATAAATTTTCAAACAGTCTTAGCCAGCGTAGATGCATGCACCTGTCACACATATGCATCCATGCACCCTTCGTTTATTTCATTTAATTAAGTTGTACAGACCCTCTATCGATGCTTCTATGTAATCCGAACAATCAATATTAACTAATTATAATAAATAACGTGAATTTCTACTAGCAAATAAGCATAAAAATGAATCCATCAAGATTGAAAAAAAATCAAGATAGCCACCATAAAATAGAGCACAATTCTAGGGAAAATTTGACACTAGTTTCATAACTTTTCAAACTTATAGCAAAATTTCTATAAAAATATCTAAGTTCGATTTAAGGATTTCTTTATTGCATTGTTTTCCTATGTAAAAACATTTGGAAAACATTTTAAATTTTTTAGTTTTTATGGATCTTTTGATATATTTGGTAAGGAAAAAGTTTACTTCACCCCCTCAACTGTTGATGGTTGTCTGCTTCACACCCTCACCTATAAAACCAGGTATTCTACCCCTCAAACTATTGAAAACCGTCTAACTAACCCCTTGAGGCGGTTTTAAAGGTGGTTTCGCAAACTTGGCATATTAAAAAATCTACATAACCCCTAACATATCAAGTGTTAACATTATAACCCCCTTAACTATAAAATCTGATATTATAGCCCTTAAAGTATCCAATAATATTCAAATGGTCCCATTGGATAGTCTTGTAGGTCCATTTGGACACCGTATCCCGACACACTGGCCTAAGTACCTATGCTTGTGTGCATGCCACATTTTCTACCTCACCTCCCAACTCTTTCTAGGCTAACTCATCGTCCAACGAGAAGCACACAACATCGAAGCACCATGCCTACACTCTCATCATCAGGCCCCTCCCACATCCTTCATCAGTTTGTCCTTCAGTTTTTTAGGTAGCTATAGAAGGAGACAATGAGACGGGGCGAGGATGTGAAAGGGGTCGAATGAGAATGGTGTAGGCGTAGTGCATGAACTCAATGCTATCGAGGAGTGCCATGAGGTGGAGCATGAGACAGGGTGATGCTCATCGAGCGATGCCGTAATCCTAGAAAGAGTAGGGAGAGAGAAGCAGTCAATGGACATACATGCAAGTATGAGGTGCTTAGGCCAGTGTGGTGGGATAAGATGTCCAAGCGGCCCTACAAGACTATCACGGGGTCATTTGAACATTATTAAGTATACTGTAAGGGCTATAATATCTAGTTTTATAGTTGAGGGGTTATTTAGTCAACCCTTGATATGTTATGGGTTATATAGACCTTTTAATATATCATATCAGTGAAACCACCTTTAAAACAGCTTTAGGGAGTTATTTAAACGATTTTCAATAGTTTAAGGGTGAAAGGTCCTAAATGGCTAGAGGGGGTGAATAGCCAATAAAAATTTTCTATAAACACACTAGAGCAAGTGGTTAGTACACTCAATAGCGTAATGCAAGCTCTAGCTCTATAAGAGTTGCAAGCCACCTATCAAACAATGCTAGTTGCTATAATCACTAGGCACATAAATAGCTATGTCGCTACTTATTAAGAGCTCTCAAACTTACTACACTAAAGAGCTCCACTAAATGACACTAAAACCAGCGAGCAAGACAAGCTTAAAAACTAATTATACTAAAGAGCTTGCTATAATTAGTTTATGGAAAAGTAATGGAGTGAGCAAGATAGTTATACCGCCGCATAGAGGAATGAATCAATCACAATATGAATGTCAATTTAATCACCAGGAGAAAACCAAAGGTAAGAGACAACTATTTTTTCTCCCGAGATTCATGTGCTTGCCGACACGCTAGTCTCGTTGTGTCAACCAACACTTAGTGGTTTGGCGGCTAAGAGGTGTTGCACGAACCTCATCCACACAATTGGACACCACAAGAACCTACCCACAAGTGAGCTAACTCAATGACACAAGCAATTTACTAGAGCTATATTGCGGCGCTTCGTCGGGAAAGGTGCAATACCCCCTCACAAGATCATCGAAGTCGGCCACGAACAATCACCAACACGTGCCAGACCTCTACCTCTACTCCAATCCGTCTAGGTGACGGCAACCACCAAGAGTAATAATAAATTTGTAGCCACAACGATCCCCAAGTGCCACTAAATGTAATCACTCAAGTAAATACACTTGGAATCACTTAATCTCACTTTGGATTCGCAAACAAGCAAGAGAGATGACTGAGAGAGAGTATGCTCAGCTCATAAAGATGTCAAGAATGTTAAAAGTCTAAGAGAGATGCCTTGAAGCCGACCCCCAACTATTTATAGAACCCTAAGTGAAAAGAGCCATTGGCTATCAGGGGCATGACCAGACTCACATGACTGGACGCTGCCCTACGTTTGGTGCTCGGATGCCTTCCACGTGGCAGCACTTCAAATCTCGTATGTCGGATCGTAACGGTCAAAACGTCTAGCTCACGATGACTAAAGATGACCGACGCACCTCTTCGCGCGACCTGACGCTTAAGCGCACAGCGTTCGGTCATTTACAGTAAGGGTCCAGAGCGACGAAAACATGACCTGACGCGCCCGGTCGAATGTGACCTGACGCCGACCCGCGTGAAAGCCCAAGTTTGGTTTTGGTAATTAGTGACACCAAGTTGCTAATGCTATTGTATCAAGTGTGATTAAGCTAGGCATAAGCAACACATGTGATGAAGGTGGAAATGGCATGGAGAGATGGCCACAAGACCACATGATTTGGTGCATGAAATGATGAGCAAGATCATAAAGGAATGCACATAAAATGATAGACATAATGATCAAGTAAAGGAGAAGGATCTAAGAGCGCAAGGCAAAGGTATAACCATAGGGTTTTCCTTTTGCCGGTCTAAGATGAGTAGAGAAGTGATTGACTGGGTTTAGGATACATAGCCGACTATCAAGAGGGGCAATCACGATTATCTCGGGAATCAAGTGCCACTAGATCATTGTTTTGAGCATATGCATTAGGATCTAATAGAGAGCTAACATAACGTCTTGAAAAATAATTGTGAAATGCTAACACACATGCACATGATGGTATACACATGGTGGTGTTAGCACTTTTGCGAAGGCGATGGAGTTTAAGCGGTAGAGAGGGGTTTGGTTTCTCTCTCCCTCCCGCCGAGTTTGCGAGGCGGGATTCGGCGCTTTTTGGGGAAGTGAAACGCCTATTTTCTACTGTGCCTGAAGTCGGAAAAGAAACGGAGGCGAACGACGGTCACTGTGGTGACCGGACACTACACCGGACGCGGTTGTGGTTTGACCGGACGCGTCCGGTCAGTTCTCAGCAGTTATTAGGCACGCAGGTGTTAGGTTTTCTGACCAGACACTGGTCTGGCCTGACCAGCGCGTCCGGTCAGTTCTTCTGTGCGCAGAAGAAGTGCGCGTGACCGGCGCGTCTGGTCCCTCACGGAACCGGTACGTCCGGTTAGGCGTCCAGAGGGGCAGAGCGCAGCGGAGTGCTGATCGGACGCGCGGCGCGTCCGGTCACGTGCGATCGGACGCGTCCGGTTCCAGTGGGAGCTTACTGGACTCCGACCGGACACCGGGTGCAGCACGTCTGGTCAAACGTTAGAGCGCGTCCGGTCACAGCAACGGTAACTCTGGCGTGCACAGTTCATGCTTTCTTGTAGTGAATGGACACGTCCGGTCACCCGGTGCGTCCGGTCAGCACGTTTTGAACTGTGTCGTCCGGTAACGGCTAGCTGCGTACCCCTTCGCTATAAATAGAAGATGTCCGGGGTTTAAGGGCAACTCTTGCACATTTTAAGACCTAGAGACATCTTTTGAGCTAGAGAACAACCCCTCCACTCATCTCTTTGCTTGGTTGCACATCTTGAGTGAGATTGAGTGAGATTCAAGTGCATTGCTTGAGAGTTGCATTCTAGAGGCACTTGATCTTCGAGTTGCTGCGGATTTCTTGTTACTCTTCCGTGTTTCCCGACACAGTAGACGGCTTGAAGCAGCGGAGGTGATTGAGCTCGCAATTGGAGATTGTTGAAGCCCTCACCAAGTGTTGTAAGGGGTTCTTGATCCTTCTCTACGGGAGTTCGCAAATTGGATACTCTAGTGGAGCTCGTGGCTTGGAGGATCCCCATCTTGTGTGCGGTTGTACGACACCCGCCGAGGGCTCGACTCTTGATAGTCGATTAGCTCGCGAACCGATAAGTGGGTGTATCACCACAACGGGGAGTAGCTTGCCGGGAAGCAAGTGAACCTCAGGATAAATTCTTGTGTCATTCTCTTCCCGAGGTTTTCTATTGTATTATTGATTGATTGGTATTTCTCTTCTTTACACGGCGGTATAATCACTCGAAAATCTTCTCTCGCATTACTTCTTCTATCTAGCTTTGTAGTTGTTGTTGTGTTTAGTGAATAGCCTTGTTCTATACTTGTGTAGGTGGCTTGCTTAATTAGTTAGAGTTAGTGCATTTGCTTCGTCACCTTTCGTACTAACGTGTGGTTAGTTATTCTTGTAGAAGTTTTAATTAGGCTATTCACCCTCCCTCTAGCCTATTTGGACCTTACACCGCATCCGGTCAACGCTAGCTTCCTCTCCGCGCGCGACATTAGCCTATGTCAGCCGCATTCACTTTACCTCTACGCGTTCGATCGCCGTAGTGCCCCACGTCCAATCGCGTCACCGAACGTCACTCCTTCTCTGCGTGAAGAAGACCTGATGCGCAGGTCACGCCCGGCCAGCGTCTGATCAATCATTTGCTCCTCGGCTAGCCGCGGCATGCTAGAGATGACCGGAAGCACAGGTCACATCGACTGCAGCGTCCAGTCATGAACTTTCAGCACCTTTTCTTTTTCGAAGTCCACAACCGCTTGGCCCTTACTTCTAACTTGCTAACCATAAAGTGTAGAACTTGTGTGCATGTGTGTTAGCATTTTTTAAAGCATTTTACAAGGGTCGATGTTATCTCACACTAGGTCCTAATGCATATTCTCATATGAATTCATCTAGTAACACTTGATAACCGTTTTAACCGAGAATTTCCCCTTTTTATGGTACGACTATTGATCCTAAGTCACTCACACCCTCTATAGTGTCTTGAGTGCAAAATAAAAACCTATCATATACCTTTATCTTTATCATCTCGGTTTTTGTTTTTCTCTTTTTTCTTTTTCAAGTTAAGCTTGATCATCATCAACACATGTCCATCTCCATCTCTATAGACCTCATCTTGCTCAATCACTTGGATTGCACCAACCTAGCTCATATCATCACTCATGACAAAGGTTCATGCTAGGTTTCATCAATTATCCAAAACTAAACTAGGGCTTTTAATCTTCCCCTTTTTGATAATTGATGGCAACTTATTTATAAATATATTCAATAAAATCTTTTTAGATTTATGTTGCTTGCTCAAGCATATTATCATGTGTAAAGATTGTGGACAAGTTTCATCAACCCAAATTGGTAGTATTAGCTCTCCCTACATATGTGCTAAGAGTTTGGATTTGAAAGCTTACACAAGGATTGAAAGTTTAGGAGAGTAATAGCTACCAAATGATGCTAAGGTGTAAAGAATAGACCTTTGAAGCGTGATACCAATCGGAGTTGCTATTTGAACACCATCCTTAGCACCATGGTTAGTTAGATGAGCTTTTTACCTATATGGCCCTGAAAAAACATGTCTTCTTTGTGTGGCCTTTTTTTATTTGAACTTACGTGTATGGCCTCGAAACGAAATTTCCTTCCTTCTATAGCCTTCTGTCTGTTTTAAGCACTTGACGGTGTTAAGTCAATGGTAAAATGACCATTTTACCCCTTGCAAAAAAATAAAATGCAGAGTTTTGTTTGTCTCTTGTAAATTTAGAGTAATATTACACAAATAAATTCACACATAACAGTATATAATAACACACATAATCATGTACATAAATACATTGCAATAAAATGAGCTTATCAAATGTATAAAAAATTACACAAATGCATTGCAATTAACTATAGTTTCATACTCACATAATTAAAGTCCCATAAATTAAAAGTGTGATTTCAAACATAATTGGTCTTACATACAAAGCTATTGTCAAATTCCACTATTGTGCGTTCATTAAAATTTCATTAATCATTTAACAAGGACGAGTTCACTAGAACATAGCACTACCACCAGCAACAGAAAGGTCCTTGTTTGGTTTTAGTAATTGAGTGACAACCTTAGGTGGAATAATTATGTTTAATGTGAGATACACAGGAGATTAGTCCACAGGTGATGATGTCATGGAGGAGCTCATTGCATATGAGACATGACATAGAGTCATGTGGCCAAGGTGGCGAAGATCAAGATGAGGCTTGGCTCGACGGACCGGTTGCAAGTGTGAAGGGCAAGTCGGAGGCTTTGGAGCGATGGACCGTGAGACGGTGAAGCTTGAGCAAGACTTGGCGCCGATAGACCTGTAACGGATCCGCAGGAGCCCCAGGCACAGGAGGTGCCCGAGGAGGAAGAGTCAGGCGAGGAGCTGCCAGAGTGCGTCGACCACCATCCTAGCTCGTTCGAAAAAGGCAAGCCCCGGAGCATTTTAAGTCTCCTATTTTATAAAAGTTGTTCCTTACTACATGAACTATAGTTATATATATAATTGCATTAAGTTATAGGAGTTGCGTGAAACCGTTGTTGCATTATTATCTTGGCCACCGGATTATCTTTCACCCTGTTAGGTCAGGATCGAGTGAATTGCTTAGCCATGCTTAGACCGGTAGAAGTCGGGTGAATTCCTGTCACCTGCGAGTTATAACTAGATACCAGGTTATGGTTAGCTGTAATTGTGGTCATAAAAAGTAACCAAGTGTTGATGGATAAATGAAGACCGGGCGGAGTCTTATAGGGTTTTGGACTATAGTGATTCCGTCTGTGTCGATTAAGGACCGATCGTTGCTCGTCCCTCTTGTCATGTTGAACGCATGCCTCACATTTAGCTGGCCGAATAAAGTACCTTTCGACCGCGAAGCTAGTGACACTTTTCGAGCCGGGATAAACTCGGGTTGGCAGACTGGTGTTGAAGGGGGTGTAACGGGGACGCGAAGAGTGAGCCCAAGGTGCGTCCTGGCAGTCGGGCGGTCCCTGGGTAGTGCGATCCATGATTTTTATCTCGCGGCTTCTTGGAAAGTGTCATTGGTGATCTACGCGACCCTGACGGGGGAAACAGGGTTTGTGTGAGGAATAAATCTCCAGTTGGATAGGAATTCGATTCGAATCGCCGTCGCTCCCGGTTAGCGAGCACTTGACTCGAGCTATGGCATCGTAGTAACATTAATGGAACACTGATGGTTAAGTGAATGATGTTGGAAATGCTATACCTGATATGGTAATCTAGATTGTTAATGATGAATCAAGTGATTGTTTTAGCAATAGGTGCTTACCTAGCTTGAATAGGTTATACTAAAAAGGTGATGCAAAAAGTACTGGTATAGTTTTTCATAACAACTTATGCTTTTCGCAAATGGGTCAAGCCAGTCCAATCTATAAAGCCTTGCATGATCCTTGGTGTCCTTTATTTCTGGTTTATGACGGGTAAGTCTAGCTGAGTACATTCCCGTACTCAGGGCGTTGTTCCCATTGTTGTTGCAGATGGTCAGATGTACTATGGGTACTGCTCTAACTGTCTGTATCCGGCGATGGGCGATAACTAGGACCTTGGACAAGGGTCACTCTGTTTGTCTTATCTACTGCTTTTGTAGACCATGACTATCTACTGGCACTGTATTTGAACGAAGTGTGGGTGTAAAACTACTTGCTTCCGCTATGTTATTTTGAACTGTGTTGTAATAACTTTTATTCCGAACTCCGATGTACTCCACTTTTATTGTGAACTCTACGTATCATGTGAACTGTGACTGCTAAATCAGTACGATCTTGGTTGTACGTTGGTTGGTTTGAAATCCCTCGTGATTTCACAGAATCTCGGGTTATACGGGTTTAAGTTCGATAAATTAACCGCCTCGGTGGAAAATTTTCTTACTTAATCTCGTATAATTACGTTGATCCGTTACAGCTGGCATCGGAGCATGGTTTAGCATGTTGCTGTTCACATGGGTAAAAAAAACAAAACTGTGTTTTCAACTAAGCTTTCAAATTTAAGAGTGTGCCAGTGGTCATATCCTTTATGCCCAATAAGGACTCTAGGTGGCTTAATTAAGTACTAACTTGGGGGGTTGCATCATATTTGAAATTTCGTCGCTCATACGGCGTGCTATTGTATGAGTGCCATTCAATTGAGCGGTAATGGATGGATCAGTTTCCTCTACGCCCTGGTAAGTGAGAGTTGTGAGAGCATGGTCGGATACACTGCCGATCTAGGGGAGTGCTTATGTGATACCGAAATACGTACGTGCCATGCACATATTCGTATAAGGGTATTCAAATGGTGGGGACTTCCGTCATGCGGTGACGATGCCGTCAATAGGACGATGATTCGGGTAGTTGTTACCGTTATACTCATATCTGGGGATGCGTGTAGAGCGAGTAACTTACTTTACTGCTTTCTTGCATATTTTCATACTGTGAGGGTTGGGCTGAAGTGACTTTCTGCAGGTACATAACAACGCTTTCGAGTAGTACGTATTAGTTACGTTACAAGAGATCGTTGTATGCCACCGTTTATTCCGTTAGTAGTTATTAGTTTTCTAAGTTTGTGAGGACGTACGGAACGTGCATGTATCATGTGGTGCATTTCATTCATGGCATTGTTCCTCCCCTTATAAGTTGATTATCTCATTTCGATAAAAATGTCAACTTAAAAATCTGTTCTCACCACGGTAATAAAATTTTTGCTACAGATGGCACGTACCAAGCAGACAGCCCGCAAGTCCACCGGCAGAGCTCCCCGTCATCAGCTTGCTCCACGCACTCGTCAGCGCCACACTTTTCTTGGAGAGTTTGGGATGCCTACGCTCTTGTGGAGAGTACTCAGCTATGTAGGCTATCCTGATGGGATGGAGCCCCGCTACTTTTGGTCGAATGAGCGGTTGGGGGAAGGACTTTTGGTGACTGTGGCAGCAGTAGTTCATCCCCGAGGTGATGGTTCTGAGTGGACCGGTTGGCATTTGGAGTCAACTGGCAGGACCCCTGAAGAAGCCGCTGAGAGGGCAGCCTTTGGGATCCTGAGGGATATCATGGATCGCTTTCCTCAGGAGTTGGCAGCAGCTATAGTTGGAGTCTTTCCGAGGGGCAACCCCTCCACTGACTCGTGGCAGCAGGCAAGAGGAAGATCTCTGGAGATTAGCGCTGCAGAAGCACAGAACAGTGACAACCCCGCTATGAGTGCCATGTTCGCAGTGATGAGGGCCTTTGATGGAGTGGAAGGTAGCCTGAGACGTGTGTCTAGTGCTCTTGGTCAGGCTCGTGATGACCACCGTCAGCTTCAGAGAGATCACGACGCCGAGATTGAGAGGGTCAACGCAGAGATGGCTCAGTTAACTCACCAGAGAGATCAGGTTACCCGGAGGACTGTGGTTTTTGAAGGAGATGTACGTGCCCTGAGAGAGCAGGTTGGGCGACTGACCACCGCCAACAGGAACGCTGAGCGCATGTTGACTCATGTGCTCCATCAGAGGAATAAAGCCTGGTCCGCAGAGAATGTGTTAAGGGCTAGACAGTTTGAGCTAGAGCAACAGCTGACATATGCAGAGGAATATAATGACAATCTGCATGAGGAGGTTCATCGGCTGAACAATCAACTCAACCCCTATGTTCCTCCTGGTGCGGCAGAGATGGATTTGAATGAAGACGAAGATCCTGAAGAGCCCGAAGCACCAGTTGGGGAGCACCACGACGCTGCTAATGGCGACGAAGCCAACATCTCGGACTTAGACAGCGACCACGATGAGTAGGCTAGTTGTTATGGCGCTAGCTACTAGGTTCCATCTACATGGTCTTTTGCTTTGTTGGCACGTTGGGCATGTAATAATGAGTAGAAAGACTAAGACTTTGATGTAATGTTGGAAAGCTTGGATGTGTTTGTGGCGGTATCTGAACGTCAAAAAGTCCAGTGTATGTATGCTGGCAACTTGGTTGTAATGGACGCGATGTGTGCGCTTTAAGTAATCTAATTAGGATGTTGTGTTAATTGGAATGACTTATTGTGCCCCTGTTTTATTGTATGAATTTATTCTCTCCAGTAAATTCAGTCAGCATGATTTTTCATTCGATCGCAATTCCTACAATATCACCTAATAATTACGGTTGCTGAAACATGCAGATGCCGAACACTCGTCGTACCGTGTATGGTGCCGCTGAGGCTGGTGGCAGTGCAGCTGCTAGTGATGATCGGGATCCACCACCGCCTCCTCCACCCTACACTGCGGAACAGTTTTCGCACAATTTCTTGGAAGTCAACGTAATATGGAGGGCATGCAACAGAATATGGAAGCTGCGTTGCACAGTATCGCAGACAACACCCGTCGGGGAATAAACCCGGGTGGGCACGAAGCAAATCAGTACAGCAGTTTCAAGGACTTCATGGATACTCGTCCACTGATCTTCAAGGAAGCCGCAGAACCCTTGGATGCAGAAGAGTGGATTAATACTATGGAAGACAAGTTCCGTGTCTTGAGAATGACTAAAGTGTTGAAGACTGAGTATGCAGCTCATCAGCTTCAAGGTCCGGCAGGAATGTGGTGGAAACATCACCGCACCACTTTTCCTCCCCACGCTCACATCACTTGGAGGGAGTTCACCGAAGCCTTCCGTGGAACGTACATTCCACCTGGTCTGACCGAGATGAAGCTTGAGGAATTCCTGGCACTGAATCAAGGCTCAAAGACTGTAACTCAATATCTACATGCATTCAATAACCTGAGCCGTTATGCTCCTGATACGGTGAATACTGAGGCCAAGGAGATCGCTAGCTTCAAGAGAGGCCTGAATCCCAAGATGATGAAACATGTGGGTACAAATATGAGGACTGGTTTCAATGATTTCATTAGTGACTGTCTGAAGCAAGAGAAGAACAACAATGTTTATGCTGCTTCCAAGATCCGTAAGAGAGCTTTCGAGTCGGGTTCGTCCTAGTCCAGAGCCCCAGTGGCCAACCGTCCGGCTTATCGATCGCCTGCCCCAGGTGCAAGGTTTAGGCCACCGCAAAGGAAGAATCAGAATGCTCAGCAACCCCAGAGGAACCAGAAACCATTCAAGATGGCATTGCCTCAGGCGAAGATAGGACAAGGCAGTTCATCTGGAACTGTGGCTCAAGTGAAGGGACCGTGCTTCAACTGCAACCAACCCGGACACTTTGCGAAGTTTTGTCCCTACCCTAAGAAACAGCAGACGCAGTATCAAGCTTGTGTGCATCACACCACCGTGGATGACATCCCTGAAGGAGAACCGGTAACAGCTAGTATGTTTTCTATCAACAATCATCCTGCAGTAGTCTTGTTTGATTCTGGATCATCTCATTTCTTTGTAAGTCAAGCATTTGTTAAGAGGCATGGGCAAAGGATAGTTGAATTGGAATGTGCTTATAAAATCAGTTCAGCTAGGGCTGATCTGTTGACTAATCAGATAGTTCAGGGAGTAACCCTAAACATATCAAATCGGCAATATAAGCTTAATCTGATAGTCATGCCAGGGTTAGTTTTGGATGTGATCATGGGTATGAACTGGATGAATAAGATGGGGGTAGTAATCGATATTGGAGGAAGGAGTATCTCTCTTAAGGAACCAAGTGGAGAAGGCACTTTTCGGGTGGTCCTACCTCGGAAGGTAGACCTAGCTAGCACGACTTGTGCGGTCCAAACTACTCTACTAGCCCAGATTCCAATGGTCTGTGAGTTTCTAGATGTGTTTCCGGATGAGTTACCTGGACTTCCACCAGACCGAAATGTTGAGTTTTCCATTGAGTTAATTCCGGGAACAGCACCGATCTCAAGAAGGCCCTATCGGATGCCTCCCAATGAGTTAGCCGAATTGAAGAAGCAACTCCAGGACTTGCTAAAGAAAGGTTTGATTCGTCCCAGCTCGTCTGAATGGGGATGCCTCGCTCTATTTGTGAAAAAAGAAGAAGGATAACTCCTTACGCATGTGCGTGGATTATCGACCATTGAATGCAGTGACAATTAAAAACAAGTATCCTCTTCCTCAGATTGATATCTTGTTTGACCAATTGTCTAAAGCCAAAGTGTTCTCTAAGATAGATTTGAGATCAGGATACCACCAGATTAAGATTAGGCCGCAAGATGTGCCTAAGACTGCGTTCTCTACCAGATATGGCTTGTACGAGTATCTTGTCATGTCCTTCGGATTGACAAACGCTCCTGCATACTTTATGTATCTGATGAATTCTGTTTTCATGCCAGAGTTAGACAAGTTTGTGATTGTGTTCATTGATGACATTCTAATATATTTAGAGAATGAAGAAGATCACGCAGAGCACCTCAGGATTGTCCTGACTAGACTCAGGGAACATCAACTGTATGCGAAGTTCAGCAAGTGTGAGTTCTGGCTTAAGACAGTTCCTTTTCTCGGCCACGTGTTGTCTGAAAATGGCATTTCTGTAGACCCTAGTAAGGTGCAAGAGGTTATGGACTGGAAGTCACCAACCTCAGTGCATGAAGTTCGTAGTTTTCTTGGTTTAGCCGGTTACTATCGTCGCTTCATACCGGATTTCTCGAAGATTGCCAAAGCAATGACAAGCCTGTTACAGAAGGATCATAAGTTTGTATGGACAGAGGAGTGCGAGGCAGCTTTCTGCACCTTGCGAAAGTTGTTGACCACTGCTCCTGTTCTGGCCCAACCGGATATAGAAAAGTCTTTTGATGTGTTCTGTGATGCATCTAAGAATGGGTTAGGATGTGTACTAATGCAAAATGGAAGGGTCATTGCCTATGCCTCACGTCAATTGAGGAAGCATGAAGTTAACTATGTTACACATGATTTGGAGCTTGCAGCAGTAGTGCATGCTCTAAAGATTTGGAGACACTACCTAATGGGTAATGTGTGTAACCTCTTTACAGATCATAAGAGTCTCAAATACATTTTTACCCAATCTGAGTTGAACATGCGACTGAGACGATGGTTAGAGCTGATAAAGGACTATAATCTAAATGTATATTATCATCCCGGGAAGGCTAATGTAGTAGCAGATGCACTGAGCAGAAAATCACATGCTATTGGTGTGCAACCATTGTTTGAAGAAGGGTTCAAATTGTTACATCCTGCTATGTTGCATAATATTCAGATCAGTTGTACTCTGGAAAACCAGATCATTGAAGGTCAGAAGACAGATAGGGGAATCTTTCATATCAAAGAGAAGATGAAGAGGGAACCCACCAAACACTTTCAATTGGATGACCAAGGAGTGCTATGGTTTAAGGATCGCCTGGTGGTACCTAAGGATAGAGAGCTTAAGAACAAGTTGATGAATGAAACCTATCATTCCAAGCTATCTATTCACCCCAGAAGTAGTAAGATGTACCAAGATTTGCGACCCCGTTATTGGTGGACTAAGATGAAAAAGGAAATTGCAGCATACGTTGCTCATTGCGACATGTGTTGTAGAGTTAAAGCTCTTCACATGAGACCCGCAGGACTTCTGCAACCCTTGTCTGTACCCGTTTGGAAATGGGATGATATAAGTATGGATTTCATCACTGGTCTTCCCACCACACAGAAGCGACACAATTCTATTTGGGTAATAGTAGATCGTCTCACCAAGACAACTCACTTTCTGCCAGTTAAGACAACATTCCGACCACCTCAATATGCAGAAAAGTATATTGCTGAGATTGTCCGATTTCATGGTATACCAAAAACGATCGTGTCTGATCGTGGTTCACAGTTTACCTCTCATTTTTGGGAACATCTTCATAAAGGTTTGGGTACTAGTTTGATTCGTAGTACGGCTTACCATCCACAGACAGACGGGAAGACAGAACGAGTTAATGCTGTACTTGAAGATATGCTTAAAGCTTGTGTACTATCATCCAGAGGCTCATAGGAATCCTGGTTACCTTTGGCAGAATTCGCTTACAACAACAGTTACCAAGAGAGTATCAAGATGGCACCTTTTGAAGCTTTATATGGCAGAAAGTGCAGGACACCGTTAAATTGGGTAGAGCCTGGAGAAAGAAGGTTTTATAGAATTGATTTTGTAAATGAGGCAGAGAAAAAGGTCCGTATTATCCGGTAAAACATGCAAGCTGCACAGTCCCGTCAGAAGAGTTATGCAGACAAGAGAAGGAGACCATTGGATTTCCAAGTGGGTGACTATGTCTATTTGAAAGTTACCCCCATGAAGAAGAAACGGTTTGGAATCAAGCAGAAACTGTCTGCTAGATATATCTGACCATACCAGATCATAGAGAAAAAGGGTCCCGTGGCGTATAAGTTGCAATTGCCAGAAGGGATGAGTTCGATCTTTCCCGTCTTTCCCGTATCCCAGTTGAAGAAATGTCTGCGTGTTCCGGAAGAGAGAATAGAACCGCAGGGTATTCGGATCAAGGCGGACTTGGAATATCATGAACAACTGGTTTGAGTTCTGGATACGAAGGACCGAGTCACTCGGAATAGAGTGATAACAACCTACAAGATTCAGTGGAGCCATCATGATGAGAGTGATGCTTCATAAGAAACGGGAGAATATATTCAAACTGCGTATAAAGATTTTTACGATAAATGGTTCGTAACTCAAAATCTCGGGACGAGATTCTTATAAGGGGGTGGGCTGTAACACCCCTGGGTGTTAAGCATGCATTAGCATCCAAAGCATTAGTCATAATCATCTCATACATGGTTATCATTGCATGCAGTATAGACCCTTTTAAATTTAAAGTTGAAAAACAATTACTTAAAACCTAAATTCTGCATTTAAGTGCTAAAGAGTGGTGAAACTTTGTGTAGCTATAATTTTAAATAATCTAGAATAAATTAACATGATTTTTGGAGCAATTCTTGAATTCAAGTTTTTCTCAAATTTTGTTTTAAAAATATTCTAAACAAATATTTTTTATTAACAACTTAGCTTTAAATCCTAAATTCAAAATCTGTTGAGAATTTTAAAAAGTGCCCTACATGAAAGTTGTAGAGAATTAAATTTTGAACAACTTTTATTCTGGGCAAAAGTTCTGAAAACCTCTTTTTCATGTTCAAATTCAAATTTGAAACAAATAAGAAAAATCTGGAAATATTTTTGTAAAAGAAAAATCCATTTTCGCTTCTTGGGTCGCGGCCTCCCTTTCGGCCCAGCAGCGCTGGCAGCCCGGCCCGCAGCTCCCGCGCCGGCTTCCTCCCGCGCGCGCGCCCGCGCGCGACGCCGTGGCGTCGCGGCAGGGCTCGGCCGCCGCGTGGCCGAACGACGGCGACGCCGCGCGACACGCGCCCTGGTGGCCCTCGCGTCCCCCGCACCCGCTTACCCCCTCCACGCGCTCGCCCGCCTCGGTTGCTCCCTCCATTCCCTCCTCTCGCTCCGCAGCAGCTCGCCAGCAGCAGCCGCGCCATTGTCGGCTCCCGGAGCTCCGCCACCGCCGTTGAACGCTACTGCCGCGCCCGCGTCCGATTCCTTGCGGCCATTGCTCTGCCTCCCTTTGCTCTACCTCGTGCTCCCTCCAGCGGTCGCCTTTGTCAAGGTGAGGAGGCCAATTTTGGCCGGCCGCTCTTCACCGCCGCTCGCCGGAGTTCGTGGCCACGTCAATCTTTCTGTTCCACCCCTCCTTCTTCCTCCCTCTCGCGGTCAGCAGTTTCGCCTCCCTCTCGCGAAGCCGTAGCGCCTCCCTGCCCGCCTTGCCATGGCCGGAGTCGAGCTCCCGCCGACGAGCCGCACCGTTGTGCCGCCATGCGCGTTGGCGAGCTCGCTCCAGTAGGCCACCCGGCCAAGACCGAGCACTGGTCGGTGCGGCTCGTTGTGCTAAGCACACTAGTGCCGCTAGCGCCGCACGTGGGCTCGCCGCCGGTGAGCTCCGGCCGGCGATGCCCCTGCTGGCCTCCCCTCCGGCTGACCTGTGGGTCCCGCTTGACCCCTGGACCAGCCTGTCTGTCTCGGTGTTTTGGTTCGGTGTGTAGCAGCGGGGTGCACGTAGCGTTAAAGGCCGGATAGACTTTTAGTTTTAAAGAAAATGATTTTCAGAAATGTTGAAAAGACTTTCAAAAATCATATCTCCAGATTTATAGCTCCAAAAATTGTGAAACAAATTTTGTAATGTTACTCTTGAATAGATCTACAGTTTAAAAATATCTCATGTTAATTTTGTGACACTTTGCTGTGCAAATTTATTTAATTGCTATAAATGCTGATATCTTAGAAAATATGTAGTAAATAAAATAATGAAGGGAAAAATGTGATTCTTGTTGCTTTAATCTTTATTAGTGATGTACTTTCTAGGAAAAATATTATTGAAGCATGTTTTGTGATAAATTTTTGAAATGTAGTTCAAATGCTTTTAATTGATAATCTTTGTTATTTTTAGTAGAGGGCTAAATTTGTATAGAACATACATGTGATAATTTTTGTAGTATGTTAGTTTACTGTTAGTAACATAGGAAAAATGTGAAATCTGTTGTTTAATACTTTTTCTAGTACAAAATAATTTCATGCTCATATTTAGGCTATAACTTGTTTATTTTGTACAAGCAGTTTTACATAGGTCATTCTCATGAAAATTTAGTAGTAGGTTAGTTAGGGTAAGAGTAATCTACTGTAATTTTTGTAGATTTTTATCTATACCAAAAATAGGTGTTGGTGTGTAACCCTAGTTAAATAGGGAATAAAATATTATTATTTATGAGAAATTAAGAGAAATAAAATATGTTTGGTGTATCTTTGAAGCATCATTATGCCTTGCTGATGTTATGGATGAGTTAGGTTGGTAAGCTTTGGTAGCTTAGATTCACTTGTATGTGTAGATGATAGGCTAACTAATAGAAGGATAAGATGCATGTTTTAGGGTACATGTTCTTAGATGACGTTGACTACCTTGTAGAAGAAATAATTATATTTAAACTGCTCATTCCATGTGCTCATCTGCATCTCATGTGATCAAAGCACTCCACCACAATCCGATGCATCATTCGCATGATGACTTATGCACTTGCATCATATAGGATCGCAGGAGGAGTCGCAGGTAGCAGTACCGGAGGAACAAGCTTGGATGGATCCGCAGGAGCCCCAGGCATAGGAGGTGCCCGAGGAGAAAGAGTCAGGCGAGGAGCTGCCAGAGTGCGTCGACCACCATCCTAGCTCGTTCGAAAAAGGCAAGCCCCGGAGCATTTTAAGTCTCCTATTTTATAAAAGTTGTTCCTTACTACATGAACTATAGTTATATATATACTTGCATTAAGTTACAGGAGTTGCGTGAAACCGTTGTTGCATTATTACCTTGGCCACCGGATTATCTTTCACCCTGTTAGGTCTGGATCGAGTGAATTGCTTAGCCATGCTTAGACCGGTAGAAGTCGGGTGAATTCCCGTCACCTGCGAGTTATAGGTAGATACCGGGTTATGGTTAGCTGTAATTGTGGTCATAAAAAGTAACCAAGTGTTGATGGATAAATAAAGACCGGACGGAGTCTTATAGGGTTTTGGACTATAGTGATTCCGTCTGTGTCGATTAAGGACCGATCGTTGCTCGTCCCTCTTGTCATGTTGAACGCATGCCTCACATTTAGCTGGCCGAATAAAGTACCTTTCGACCACGAAGCTAGTGACACTTTTCGAGCCGAGATAAACTCGGGTTGGCAGACTGGTGTTGAAGGGGGTGTAACGGGGACGCGAAGAGTGAGCCCAAGGTGCGTCCTGGCAGTCGGGCGGTCCCTGGGTAGTGCGATCCATGATTGTTATCTCGCGGCTTCTTGGAAAGTGTTATTGGTGATCTACGCGACCCTGACGGGGGAAACAGGGTTTGTGTGAGGAATAAATCTCCAGCTGGATAGGAATTCGATTCGAATCGCCATCGCTCCCGGTTAGTGAGCACTTGACTCGAGTTATGGCATCGTAGTAACATTAATGGAACACTGATGGTTAAGTGAATGATGTTGGAAATGCTATACCTGATATGGTAATCTAGATTGTTAATGATGAATCAAGAGATTATTTTAGCAATAGGTGCTTACCTAGCTTGAATAGGTTATACTAAAAAGGTGATGCAAAAAGTACTGGTATAGTTTTTCGTAACAACTTATGCTTTTCGCAAATGGGTCAAGCCAGTCCAATCTATAAAGCCTTGCATGATCCTTGGTGTCCTTTATTTCTGGTTTATGATGGGTAAGTCTAGCTGAGTACATTCCTGTACTCAAGGCGTTGTTCCCATTGTTGTTGCAGATGGTCAGATGTACTATGGGTACTGCTCCAACTGTCTGTATCCGACGATGAGCGACAACTAGGACCTTGGGCAAGGGTCACTCTGTTTGTCTTATCTACTGCTTTTGTGGACCATGACTATCTACTGGCACTGTATTTGAACGAAGTGTGGGTGTAAAACTACTTGCTTCCGCTATGTTATTTTGAACTGTGTTGTAATAACTTTTATTCCGAACTCCGATGTACTCCACTTTTATTGTGAACTCTACGTATCATGTGAACTATGGCTGCTAAATCAGTACGATCTTGGTTGTACGTTGGTTGGTTTGAAATCCCTCGTGATTTCACGGAATCTCGGGTTATACGGGTTTAAGTTCGATAAATTAACCGTCTCGGTGGAAAATTTTCTTACTTAATCTCGTATAATTACGTTGATCCGTTACAGGACCGACGCAACGGTAAAGAGCAAATGAGGTCAAGATCGATGGACCAAGGTCACATGATGATATGAAGTGGATCATATCATTTGTGATATGGTTGGTGCATGTGTTGCATCAACGTCGGAGGAGATAGAGTGGAATGTGCAAGGCAAAGGTATAACCTAGGGAATTTCCATTTTACTAGTCATAGGTGTGTAGATAAGTTGATGATCAGGTTTAGGATAGATGGCCATACTATCAAGAGGGGCAAACTTGTTTGCATATCGGTCATCTAGTGTCACTTGAGCGATCTAACTTTGCATATGTGTCAGGATCAAGTGGCGAGGCAAGTTGAGTGCCTAACTCCTTCAAGAAAATGATTGTGAAAATGCTAACACACATGCACCAGGTGGTGAACACTTGTTGGTGTTAGCACGTTTGCGAAGGCGATGGATTCAGGCGTTTTCGAGAAGTTGAAATTACTATTTTCCTTTACTCCGTTGTCGAGAAGTGGAGGCGAAATAACAGAGGTGTTTCTTAAACTAAAACATGTACTTTAGTGATACACATACTTGGGATAGCTCATATGTGAAAGGGTGGAACAAGTGGAGCAAACAAAGGTGGAGTTTCGCATGATATATAGGTGATAGACGCTGGCATGGGAGGTGACAGACGTGACCCTAGCGTCTGTCGGTCTGCCCCAGGCGTGGTCAGCAGAGGAGGAGGCGACGGATGCATGGACGCTCACGCGACAGACGCCGTGTGTCAGCGTCTATCGCTAGTGACGTCAGCAGTACGCGAAGGTGCCCAGAAGAGAAGCGTGTGTCAGACGCTGCGGGCGCGTCCGACGCCTAACCGACTGACGCGTCTGATGGGCTCGAGCGATTTCACCCTCTCTGGACTGCGTCTAGTGGCACGTCCGTAGTGCGCACCTGACGCATCCGACGCATTGAGATCAAGTGCGTTCGGTGACTTTGCCATTGGCGGCAACGGTCGATTCAAATGGTAAGTGACATGTGGCCGTAGCAGGAGCGTCGGACGCTGGTGACCACATCTGTCGGCTTGGCGACATACGCGTCTGTCGCCCCTGAAAAATGCCCAGTGATGGCATAACGACTATATTTGGTTGTGGGGCTATAAATAGAAGTGGTGGCCAGCCTTGGCTGGTGCTTGGCACCCTTGGGACTTAATGTCCATGCTTTGGGAGTGCTAGGAGAGCCTCTAACTCACTTGTGCTTGCAAGAGTGCGAATCGATTGCGAGTGAGTGTGATTCTAGTGCGTTGCATCGTGAGGATTGCATCGAGTGGCACTAGGTGTTCGAGTTGCAAGCCGGTGGTGCTTGTTACTCTTGGAGGTTGCCACCTCCTAGACGGCTTGGTGGCTTGAGGCTCCGTCGAAGCTCGCAAAAAGATTGTGCGAGGCTCTAAAGAAGCTTTGTGAGGAGCATTGTGCTCGTCCCACGGGAGTCGTGAAGAGCAACTCTAGTAAAGCGAGACACGAAGGGCAACAAGTGGTCTAGCCGGGTCAAGTGCTAGAGCTCGTGGCTTGGAGGATCCCCATCTTGTGAGTGGATATGCGGCACCCGCTGAGGGTTTGACTCTTGATAGTCAATTAGCTCGTGATCTAATAAGTGGGTGCATCGCCACAACGAGAAGAGCAAGAGGACCGGCGGCAACCTTGGAGCTTGTCTCAACGGGGACTAACGTGTTGGCAAACACATGAACCTCAGGATAAAAATCATCATGCCAACCTTGTTCATCCCGTTGGTTTGCAATCTCCGAAACACAAGATTGTATTACTTTCACATATATATATTGTGCTTGTGTTGTTGCTCTCATAACTAGTTTGCTTGTATAGCTAGCTAGTTACCTTCTTGCTTGTGTAGCTAGAAGTAAGCTCCCCTTTGCGTGGCTAATTTGGTTTGTGTAACCTTGTTAGTCACATTGCTTAGTTTATGTAGCTAAGTATTTTGCGCTCTCTAATTTGGCATTGGTTGCCTTGTTATTGAGTATTGCTAGTATGATTAAGGGCTTTGTGCTTTTGCTTACTAGAATTGTGTAGGAGCTCCCCCGGTGTGAAAAGTACTAGTGCATAGGTTTGTGTGATCTTGCTCTAGAATTGATTAGGTGAGCTCTTGCTAAGCTTGACACCTTAGTTGCTTGATTATGATCTTTTGTAAGATGCTAGAGTTATAAATAGAGGGGTGTAATCTTGGCTAGACCAATAAATTTAATTTCGTATTTGTTTCGGTTAGCCGACGTGATTAAATTTTAGAAAGGACTATTCACCCCCCTCTAGTCTGCCATCTCGACCCTTCAGCAACACAAACAAGTTTTCAAAAGAAAAAAACAAAGAATACAAATGACACGTAGCACTAGCATATACAAGCATGCAGATTCGTTATCTTGTCATCCTTTAGTCCACGATCACACCTCCTCCATGAGCCGCTGGAACTCGGCGTGAACCAGAATGAGCGGTGCAGGAACTGGTGAAAGTCCCTAGTTTGGTTTTGGCTAATTGATGAAACCTAGGACTAACCTTTGTATCTAAGTGGATGATTTAGATAAAGGTGATCATTGAATATGAGACATGACATTGACTCATATGACCAAGATGATGAAGACCAAGATGATGCTTGGCTCGATGGACCGGTTGTGAAGGTGAAAGGCAAGTCGAGGCTTCGAAGTGAAGGACCATGCGATGGTGAAGCTTGAGCAAGACTTGGCGCCGACGGACCGATGCAACGGTGAAGAGCAAGTGAAGTCAAGGTCGATGGATCGAGACGGTCATGTGATGATATGAAGTGGATCATATCTTTTGGAAAAATAAAATGGGCTCAAGGCAAAGGTATAACCATAGGGCCATTTTATTTTGCACTCAAGACACCATAGAGGGTGTGAGTGGTTTAGGATCGATAGCCAAACTATTAAGAGGGGAAGTCTTATCGGTTATTCGACGCACGGGTGCCACTAGGTGAATTCATGAAGTGCATTGCATATAGGGCCTAGTGAGCTAACTGGAAAACCTTCAAAAATGATTATGAAAATGCTAACACACGTGCACATGGTGGTGATCACTTGTTGGTGTTGGCATATTTGCGAAGGCGTTGGAGTTTGAGCGGTAGAGAGGGTTTGGGTCTCCCTCCCGCCGAGCTTGTGAAAGCTCCATCTTTGGTTTTGGATAATTAATGACAACCTAGAACTAACCTTTGTGCTAAGTGGTTGAATTATACAAGGTGGTTCGATCCAAGTGATGGAGCTAGATGATGCATCATGATGATGGAGATGGTCCAAAAGATTGATCAAGTGCTCACGCTTAGAAAAGAAGAAAGAGAAAAAACAAAAATGGGCTCAAGACAAAGGTATAATTTATAGGGCCATTTTAGGTTTACACTCAAGACACCACAGAGGGTGTGAGTGATTTAGGATAGATAACCGTACTATAAAGAGGGGAAATCTTTAATTGCAACGGTTATCTAGTGCCACTAAGTGTGTCTATTTTGCATGTACTAATTATAGGCAGGAGGGCCATTCTCGGTGCTTTGTTTTACGAGAGAAAAGAAAAGGGAAAGAAGGCCTTGCATGCTTGCTCATTTGTTTTGCAAAGAAAGAGAGCGGTGGCCACTCGTTTCTTGGTTTTCAAAAACGTGAGAAGAGGCGCCTGCTACTTTCCCTTCTGCTATGGCTGTACGATCATTTAATGGGAGCCTGTCGTGGCTGCTCCATCTTTTGACTTGGAGAGAAGGAGCACCAGTTGCATGTGCAGAAGGCCAGCCACCCGTTACCACGCGTGGGAGAGGACCTCGTCCATTTTTTTAGCGTATGCAAGTGTGGCCGGCCAAGAGAGAGAGAGGAGTGAGAGGCGCCTGCTGCATGCCGTTGTCATCCTCTCATTGGTGGCCTGTTGCCTGTGCTTTTTGCTGAGAGAGAGGGGCAGCTTCCAGGAAGCTTCGTGCCTCTGCATGCATGACTGAGAGTGGGAGCTCCGTTATCGCTCGGCTCTTTGCCGTTAGCATGCTAACGGTTGCCTACCTTTGCATGTGTGCCGTGGCCGCTCGTTTATTTCCTGGATGGAATCGTGTGAGAGAGAGAAAAGTGCACGTGGGGCCCTTGGTCTATTTTGAGCGCTGGATGATTGGTTAGGAGCCGCCGGTTGGTGTTCTATCGCAGGAAGCAGGAGTCCGTTGTCACCATGCCATTGGCCCCACGTCGGTTCCTCCGTTGCTTCAATCGTTGCAGTGCTGAGCTGTTCCCTGCCGTTTTCCTGTGCTGACCGTTTAGAAAGAGGAGAGCCGTGGGGGCCGCGCGTCAGCCTAAGAGTGTAGGTGGCTTTGTGACCGTTGCGTTGCGTGGGATGGGTGTTGGGCGGCTGGGCTGGTAAAGCCAGCGTCTCCCCCATCCCTTCTCTAGGCTCTCTCACTCATTCTTCTCTTTTGCTCATACTCTCAAGAACACTCAAGAGAAGAAAAGCTCTCATCCTCTTCTCTCTCACTCCTTTGATTTGAGCCCCAATCAAGTGAGAGAGCAAGCTCTAGAGATCGATTTGAGAGCTCCAAGAAGATCCTCTCCCTCTCCTCTCCATTTCCATGGTTGGTGCTTGTTCTTGAGAGGAGGTTTGGGGAAACCCTAGTGCATGCATTTGTGATTCAATTTCATGGCACTACGTGGTGATTGCAATTGTTGATTTCTTATTACTCTTGGTGATTGCCGTCACCTAAACGGTTGGTGTTGGATTGATTGGTGAGGGGATTTGGTGATTGTGTCCGCCCCCAATCAAGGTGAATTTGTGAGGGGTTGTTGTGGTTCCCCGGCAGAGTGCCTAATTCCAACTCTAGTGATTGCTCGTGTCGTTGAGTTACCACACTTGTGTGTGGGTTATTGCGGTGCCTTGCAGGGCGTGGCTTGAGGGCCTCTACCGAGGAACCACCAAGGTGTTGGTCGACACAACGGGGACTAGCTTGCTGGCAAGCAAGTGAACCTCAGGAGAAAAATCAATTGTGTCATCTCTTATCTTCCGGTGCATTGGATATATATATATATATATATATATATATATATATATATATATATATATATATATATATATATATATATATATATATATATATATATATATATATATATATATATATATATATATATATATATATAGTTGGGATTATTTATTTGGTGATTGGCAACATCCTCTACTCTTCACCGTTGGTATAAAAGTCAATTTCCCCTCTCTTTCATACTTGCAATATATCTTGCGGTAGAGTAGCAAGTAGAGTAACTTAGAGTAATTTATTTATCTTGCTAGCTCTCTAATTAGTTAGAGTAGAGACATAGATTTTGCGTGCCATAGAGACTATAATTATTAGAATTGCCTAGCTCTAGTTATCAAGAAAATTGGTAAGATGTTCATTAAGAGAAGAGGTTTTAGAAAGAGAAGCGACAACTTCAAGAGCAAAGAGCAACCAAGGCTATGTTTTAATTGTGATAGTCCGGATCATCTTCAAGCGGAATGCCCATATGAGAAGAAGAAAAACAAGAAGAACAAGTTTGAGAAGAAGAAAAGAGAGGCCAAGATGACATTCAAGAAAGGCAAAGATGATGCCTATGTGGTCACTTGGGATAGTGATGATGAGGATGATGATGAGCAAGAGACATCAAACAAAGCACTTGCTTCTATTGCTATCAACAAGAGGTCTTCACTATTTGATTCATCCTCTTCATGCTTCATGGCCAAGGATACTAAGGTACATAATGATGATAGTAGTGATAGTGAAGTTGAATATGCTCATAATAGTGATAATGATGATGATGATGATGATGATGATAATGAACCAACTAAAGATCAACTTTATGATATGCTACAACAAACTAAAGACATTGCTATAGCCAAGAGCAAAGAGTGTAACGGATTGATCAAGAAGGTGCAAACCCTTGAGAAAGCCCTTTGTGAGATTAAAGCCTCTCATGAGTGTCTAGTGGAAGACCATGAGGAACTTGGCAAGGCTCATTCCAAGCTTGAAAAAGCTCACTCCTTGCTACTTGAGCAACATGAAAGTGAAAAGGTTGTTGTATCATGTGATGTTGGCTTATCTTGTGATATTCTTGATGAATCCTTTTATCAACCTATCATCATGTCAAATGCTAACCCTTCTTGTAGCTCTTTATCCACCACCACTAACTCTACCTCTACTAGTAGTGATGATCTCACTTGTGATGCCTCACTAATGGTTGAGAATGAGACTCTCAAGAGAGAGGTGGGTGAGCTCACTCATGCCCTAGGCAAGGCCTATGGAGGTGAGGTCCGCTTGCTAAAATGCTTGGGTAGCCAAAGATTCTCTCTTAACAAAGAGGGATTGGGCTATACTCCCAAGAAAGGCAAGACGATCTTTGCTACTCCAAAGCCTAGCTTTGTGAAGAGCAATGGTCGGTTTTGCAATAGATGCAAGTAAGTTGGGCACCTTGAGCATAATTGCACTAAAAAGAACAATAGCAAGAAATTTGTTAATGCTATACCATTTGATTCTTGCTATGTGCTTACCAAGTGTGTGAAGGGTGTGCATGCTAAGTTTATTGGTACACCAATTGTGGGCTCAAAGAAGAAGGCTATTTGGGTACCAAAGAGCTTATTCACTAACCTACAAGGACCCAAGCAAGTGTGGGTACCTAAGCTTCATTGATTTACTTGTAGGTCAATTACAAAGCCAGAGGAAGGCATTGGATTATTGATAGTGGGTGCACTCAACACATGACCGGCACATCAAGAATGTTTGACTCAATCAATGATAATCATAGTGGTGTTGATTCTATTACTTTTGGTAATAACAAGAAAGGCAAGGTTATTGGACTTGGCAAGATTGCAATATCAAATGACATGAGCATCTCAAATGTATTGCTAGTTGAAAGCTTAGACTTCAATCTCTTATCGGTGGCACAAATATGTGATCTAGGCTTCAAGTGCATATTTGGTGTCAATGATGTGGAGGTTATTAGTGTGGATGGTTCAAACTTGGCGTTTAAAGGATTTAGACATGAGAATCTCTACCTAGTTGATTTTAATGCTAGTGAAACATCTTTGACAACTTGCTTGATATCTAAGTCTAGCATGGGTTAGTTATGGCATAGAAGACTTGGTCATGTTGGAATGAAACAATTGAAGAAGCTTTTGAGACATGATCTTGTCAATGGCTTGAAAGATGTTGAGTTTGAAAAGGATAAACTTTGCAGTGCATGTCAAGCCGAAAAGCAAGTTGAAAGCTCTCATCCAAAGAAGAGTACAATGAGCACATGCAAGGCATTTGAGTTGTTGCATATGGATCTATTTGGACCAACAACATACACTAGCATTGGAGGCAATAAGTATGGATTTGTCATAATTGATGACTTCACAAGATTCACTTGGGTGTTCTTTCTTAGTGACAAGAGTGAAGTGTTTGATACATTCAAGACCTTTGTCAAGAGAGTTCACAATGAGTTTGAAATTAGAATTAAGAAAGTGAGAAGTGACAATGGAAGTGAATTCAAGAACACAAGAATTGAATATCTTTGTGATGACTATGGCATTGGACATCAATTCTCGGCCAAGTACACTCTACAATCAAATGGCCTAGTAGAGAGGAAGAATAGAACATTGCTTGATATGGCTAGATCAATGCTTAGTGAGTACAATATGAGTCAATTATTTTGGGATGAAGCAATCAACACGGCTTGCTACTACATCAATAGACTCTATTGTCATCCTTTGCTTGAAAAAACTCCATATGAGCTATTACATGGAAGAAAGCCCAACATTGCATATTTTAGAGTGTTTGGTTACAAATGCTACATCTTGAAGAAGGGCTCTAGATTGGGAAAATTCGACAAGAGATGTGATGAAGGGTTCCTACTTGGATATTCAACTACAAGCAAAGCATATAGAGTATGGAACAACTCTAGTGGCATTCTTGAGGAAGTTCATGATGTACAATTTGATGAAACCAATGGGTCACAAGATGAAGAAGAAAATATAAATGATGTTGGTGGACCTAGGTTGGTGGAAGCAATGAATAATATGGACATTGGGGACATTAGAGCGAAGCAAGTGATTGACATACAAGATGATAAAGATCAAGTGCTCACCTCTCCAATGAAGCAAGCTAGTAGCTCTCTTTTGCAAGATCAAAGTGCTAGTTCATCTCATGAAGACAAATCAAATGATCAACCAAGCTCAAACAATCAAGTTCAAGTGCTTCAACCTACTCACATTGCAAGAGATCATCCAATGGATATGATTATTGGTGACATAAGAAGTGGTGTGCAAACAAGATCAAGATTGGTCAACTTTTGTAGTCATTTCTCATTTGTCTCATCCATTGAACCAACCAAGATTGATGTAGCTTTGAAGGATGCGGATTGGGTTAATGCTATGCATGAAGAGCTCAATAATTTCACTAGAAATGAAGTTTGGGAATTGGTAGAAAGGCCAAAAGACCACAATGTGATTGGAACCAAATGGGTGTTCAAAAACAAGCAAGATGAAGATGGCATCGTGGTGAGAAATAAAGCAATACTAGTTGCTCAAGGTTACTCTCAAATAGAGGGTCTTGACTTTGGTGAAACATATGCACCGGTTGCAAGATTGGAGGCAATTAGAATCCTATTAGCCTATGCTTGTGCCCACAACATCAACTTATATCAAATGGATGTAAAGAGTGCATTTCTCAATGGCTATATTAATGAGCTTGTATTTGTTGAACAACCTCCCGGTTTTGAAGATAACAAGAAGCCCGACCGTGTATACAAGTTAAAAGAAGGCACTATATGGCTTGAAGCAAGCACCTAGAGCATGGTATGAAAGGTTAAGGGATTTCTTACTCTCTGAAGAGTTCAAAATGGGCAAGGTTGATACTACTCTCTTCACCAAGAAAATTGACAATGACTTGTTTGTGTTAAAAATATATGTGGATGATATCATATTTGGGTCAACCAACCAAGCATATTGTGAAGAGTTTGGAGAAATGATGGCAAAAGAGTTTGAGATGTCCATGATTGGTGAACTTAGTTACTTTCTTGGTCTCCAAATCAAACAATTGAAGAATGACACTTTTGTAAGTCAAGGAAAGTACATAAGGGACATGTTGAAGAAGTTTGGAATGCAAGATGCAAAGCCAATTGCTACTCCTATGGGCACAAATGGTATTCTTGATAGTGATACTAGTGGCAATATGGTGGATCAAAAGTTATATCGGTCTATAATTGGAAACCTACTCTATGTGACCGCATCAAGGCCGGATGTCATGTTTAGTGTATGCATGTGTGCAAGGTACCAATCCTCATCTAGAGAGAGTCATCTCACCGCAACTAAAAGAATATTGAGGTACTTGAAGCATACAAAAGATGTTGGACTTTGGTATCCCAATGGGTCAAACTTTGAGTTGATTGGTTATTCGGACTCCGACTATGGGGGATGCAAGATAAATAGAAAGAGTACTAGTGGCACATGTTAATTACTTGGAAGATCACTTGTGTCATGGTCATCTAAGAAGCAAAACACCGTGGCAATCTCTACCGCCGAAGCCGAATATGTTAGTGCCGGTAGTTGTTGTGCTCAATTGCTATGGATGAAATCAACCTTGAAGGACTATGGTCTCAATTTCAAGAATGTGCCATTGCTATGTGACAATGAGAGTGCTATCATGATGACAAACAACCCGGTTCAACATGGAAGAACAAAACACATTGACATTAGACATCATTTCATTAGAGATCATCAACAAAAGGGTGACATTACTATTGAGAGTGTAGGCACCGATGATCAACTTGCCGATATATTCACTAAGCCACTTGATGAGAAGAGGTTTTGCAAGCTAAGGAATGAGTTGAACATTCTTGATTTCTCAAACATGAGTTGAATGCACCCCATATATATAAATGGCATGTCTCTACTTTGACAAAGCAAAGGTAAAATTGTATGACATGTCATTCATGCTATGTTAAGGACTTGTTAGTACATATAGACATACAAGTTGCATTTGGGAGTATTCATGATAAATCAAATGAATTTGATGTATATATGTTACCACTATTGCTTCTATGTTTGTATGATCTAGTGGTGGCATATGACATGTTTGTGGGCTTGCAATTCTAGTGTTGAATCTAGAAAAATTCGCTATAAGTGTTTAATTCAACATAGGCAAGATAACCCTTTCATGAGGTGTGAAGAAGCTTGTCGTTGGTTCAAACCGAATTAAATATCTTTAGCAAGTGTTCTAGGTTGAACTAAATTTGAAATATTTGATCCTAATTCACCCCTTCAAAAGAACTAATGCAACTTACTCTCCATATTTTGACCATACCTTTTTAGAAATAGATGACAAAGGGGAGAGATAAGTCACAAAGATAATGTTGGGGAGAGAGATGAGAATGGAAAGGGGTCAATAAAATTTTGAAGCACACAAGTAGGGGGAGCAAGCTCATAAATAATTTGTTGCATTTGTACGTGCATTTACATATGACTTGCTCATTGCATATGTACTTAAATTCCCTATTCATGCTTGTGTGATGTATGCTAAATTTAGAACTTGTATGATGAAATGAAATACTAGCATGCATAGGTGGTAACTAGACTTTTACGCTTTCAAGTAAATCAAGTGCTCTTTTTTACTTATAATGTTGATCTCATAGGGTATTTGAGTTTTTGATGAATGTCTAGTTACTCATGTTGCTAAGGATGGTGTAAATTTGAAACTCCGATTGATATCACGCTTCAAAGGTCCATTCTTTACACTTTAGCATCATTTTAGTAAAATTAGTCTCTCACAATTTTTATCTATGCATATGTGCGAAGCCTTCAAATCCAAACTCTTGGCACACATGTAGCGGGAGCTAATTCAACCAAAATTGAATTTGTGATGAATGTCCAAATCTTTTTCATGATCTAAAAGCTTGGACAAGCACGACAAATTCAAAATTTTAATTATAAAACAATCTTTGTGAGGGTTGTCATCAATTACCAAAAAGGGAGAGATTGAAAGCTCCATCTTTGGTTTTGGATAATTAATGACAACCTAGAACTAACCTTTGTGCTAAGTGGTTGAATTAGACAAGGTGGTTCGATCCAAGTGATGGAGCTAGATGATGCATCATGATGATGGAGATGGTCCAAAAGATTGATCAAGTGATCATGCTTAGAAAAGAAGAAAGAGAAAAAAATAAAAATGGGCTCAAGACAAAGGTATAATTTATAGGGCCATTTTAGGTTTACACTCAAGACACCACAGAGGGTGTGAGTGATTTAGGATAGATAACCGTACTATAAAGAGGGGAAATCTTTAATTGCAATGGTTATCTAGTGCCACTAAGTGTGTCTATTTTGCATGTACTAATTATAGGCAGGAGGGCCATTCTCGGTGCTTTGTTTTACGAGAGAAAAGAAAAGGGAAAGAAGGCCTTGCATGCTTGCTCATTTGTTTTGCAAAGAAAGAGAGCGGTGGCCACTCGTTTCTTGGTTTTCAAAAACGTGAGAAGAGGCGCCTGCTGCTGTCCCTTCTGCTATGGCTGTACATCATTTAATGGGAGCCTGCCGTGGCTGCTCCATCTTTTGACTTGGAGAGAAGGAGCGCCAGTTGCATGTGCAGAAGGCCAGCCACCCGTTACCACGCGTGGGAGAGGACCTCGTCCATTTTTTTAGCGTATGCAAGTGTGGCCGGCCAAGAGAGAGAGAGGAGTTAGAGGCGCCTGCTGCATGCCGTTGTCATCCTCTCATTGGTGGCCTGTTGCCTGTGCTTTTTGCTGAGAGAGAGGGGCAGCTTCCAGGAAGCTTCGTGCCTCTGCATGCATGACTGAGAGTGGGAGCTCCATTATCGCTCGGCTATTTGTCGTTAGCATGCTAACGGTTGCCTATCTTTGCATGTAAGCCATGGCCGCTCGTTTATTTCCTAGATGGAACCGTGTGAGAGAGAAAAGTTCACGTGGGGCCCTTGGTCTATTTTGAGCGCTAGATGATTGGTTAGGAGCTGCCGGTTGGTGTTCTATCGCAGGAAGCAGGAGTCCGTTGTCGCCATGCCATTGGCCCACGTCGGTTCCTCCGTTGCTTCAATCGTTGCAATGCTGAGCCGTTCCCTGCCGTTTTCCTGTGCCGACCGTTTAGAAAGAGGAGAGCCATGGGGGCCGCGCGTCAGCCTGAGAGTGGAGGTGGCTTTGTGACTGTTGCGTTGCGTGGGATGGGTGTTGGGCGGCTGGGCTGGTAAAGCCAGCATCTCCCCCATCCCTTCTCTGGGCTCTCTCACTCATTCTTCTCTTTTGCTCATACTCTCAAGAACACTCAAGAGAAGAAAAGCTCTCATCCTCTTCTCTCTCACTCCTTTGATTTGAGCCCCAATCAACTGAGAGAGCAAGCTCTAGAGATCGATTTGAGAGCTCCAAGAAGATCCTCTCCCTCTCCTCTCCATTTCCATGGTTGGTGCTTGTTCTTGAGAGGAGGTTTGGGGAAACCCTAGTGCATGCATTTGTGATTCAATTTCGTGGCACTAGGTGATGATTGCAATTGTTGATTTCTTATTACTCTTGGTGATTGCCGTCACCTAAACGGTTGGTGTTGGATTGATTGGTGAAGGGATTTGGTGATTGTGTCCGCCCCCAATCAAGGTGAATTTGTGAGGGGTTGTTGTGGTTCCCCGGCAGAGTGCCTAATTCCAACTCTAGTGATTGCTCGTGTCGTTGAGTTACCACACTTGTGTGTGGGTTATTGCGGTGCCTTGTAGGGCGTGGCTTGAGGGCCTCTACCGAGGAACCACCAAGGTGTTGGTCGACACAACGGGGACTAGCTTGCCGGCAAGCAAGTGAACCTCAGGAGAAAAATCAATTGTGTCATCTCCAAAAATCAATTGTGTCATCTCTTATCAATTGTGTCAGGCGTGCGGGTGTTAAGGTTTGCAACCGGCATGTAACACCCCTGATTGTTAAGCATGCATTAGCATTTCAAAGCATAAAGCATTCAACATCATTTCATGACTAGCATTGCATGAAATATAGCTCTTTTAAATTTAAATTTGAAAAGCAACTAATTAGAACCCTAATTTTGATGTAGGTGCCAAAAAGATAGTATACTTTTGGGTATTAGCAATTTTAAATAATCTAGAATAAATTAACATGATTTTTGGAGCAATTCTTGAATTCAAGTTTTTCTCAAATTTTGTTTTAAAAATATTCTAAACAAATAAATTTTTGATTAACAATTTAGCTTTAAATCCTAAATTCAAAATCTATTGAGAATTTTGAAAAATGTCCTACATGAAAGTTGTAGAGAATAAAATTTTGAACAACTTTTATTTTGGGCAAAAGTTCTGAAAACCTCTTTTTCATCTTCAAATTTAATTTTGAAACAAATAAGGAAAATCTGAAAATATTTTATAAAAGAAAATTCGGTTTTCGTTTTAGTGGGCCGCGGCCTCCCTTTCGGCCCGCGAACGAATGCCGGTCTGGCCCGCTCGCCCCCGCATTCTCCCGCGCGCCCGCGTCCGCGCCCGCGCCAGCGCACGCCGCGCTCGGGCCATGGCCGCCGCGTGGCTGCCGCTCGCCGCCTCCGGCGTACGGGTGGCGAGTCGTGGGCTCCACCGGCCGCGCCACGCGCCTTGAAGCCGCGTCCGCTCCTCCCTCGGCTGCACGCCCTCCATTCCTCCTCTCGCCCTGCCAGCAGCAGCAGCAGCAGCCGCAGCATGCCGAGCCACCGCCGCGCCATTGCCGCGCCTCACCTCGCCACCGCGGCTCCTCTGCCAAATTTCGCCTGCCCTAGCATTCCCCTCTTCCTGACCGACCTCGTCGAGTCACTGGACGCGCACCTCGGCAAGGTAAGCGGCCGAATTGGCCGTCTCCTCCCCCGCCGGTGAGCCCGCCGCCGCGGCTCCCGTTGGTCCCACCTTTCCGCCATCACCTTCCCCTCCTCCACGTGCGCACCATGATCGCCTTCGCTCGCTGGAGCTCATGCGCCCGTCCGTGACCTCTGCCATGGCCTGCTCTGGCCTAGCGCCGGCAAGCCGCGCCACCGCCTCCGCCATGGCCGCTTCGGCCCGTGCTCCGCTCTTCCTCTCGCCCCGATAACTACCTCGTTGGGTTCGCGCGTTTGCGGGAGTCGCCTGCTACTGACCTCGTCGTCGGCGACCTCGCCGACGACGATATTCCCCCGGTCAGCGCCTTCCCCAGCTCGGCTCTGGCTGACCGGAGGGGTCAGCTGACCCGTGGGACCCATCTGTCTGTCTCTCGGTGGGAGTTGGGGTGAAACCGCGGTGTGCGCGTAGCGTTGAAGGCCGGTTAAATTTTCGGTTTTAAAGAAATTGATTTTCTCAGAATTATGAAACAGCTTTGAAAAATCATATCTCAAGATTTATAGCTCCAAAAATGATGAAACAAATTTTGAAATATTCCTCTTGAATAGATCTACAGTTTAAAAATATCTCATATTCTTTTTGTAACACTTTACTGTGCAAATTTATTTAATTGCTATAAATGCTGATATCTTAGAAAATATGTAGTAAATAAAATAATGAAGGGAAAAATGTGATTCTTGTTGCTTTAATCTTTATTAGTGATGCACTTTCTAGGAAAAATATTAGTGAAGCATGTTCTGTGAGAAATTTTTGAAGTGTAGTTCAAATGCTTTTAATTGATAATCTTTGTTATTTTTAGTAGAAAGCTAAATTTGTATAGAACATACATGTGATAATTTTTGTAGTATGTTAGTTTACTGTTAGTGTCGACGAAATATGGTCGGCAGTCCATCTAGGGGTATGCCCATGATGGTAGATTGTCGGTAGACGGTGCGTGTAATCAGGAACCAGATGGTGACACAAGGCGCAGAGACAGCGATTTAGACAGATTCAGGCCGTCTGATCGACGTAATACCCTACGTCCTGTGTCTTGGTGTATTGTATTGAGATGTATACTGTATGATCCTCTTTTTCTCCCCCTCTCTCTATCTGTCCGTGTGTCCTCTAGGGGACCCTTGCCCCTCCTTATATACTCCGAAGGGACAAGGTTACAAATAAAGTATCATATTTGGTACTATTACAATCTCTTACGGTGCACGCCAAGCAGCGCCGTGCCCGTCCTGATCTCATGGGCCAGGCCACCACGGATGGTGCGGCTCATGTACCATCTTGTGGTACCTGGGGGTCTATCCCCCACAGCTAGTCTCCGAGCACCATATATTCTGATGCGACACGTCGTCTTGACCTTCTCCGAACAGTGAGTCTTGAGTCCTTGACGTCTCCGACCGCCGTCATCACCGGAGAAGTAGGTTGTCCAAAGAATGTATGGTGCTCTTAAGAAAAAAGAAAAAGATTTCCATCCCGGGAAGTGTGCCCACTTGTATTTCTGAAAAGAAATGTAAGTGCGTCTTGAAGCGTAGCATCTTTGATCATCAGAGGCGTAGTGGTCGAAAAATAAGCACATTCACCGCGAGGTGAAGTGTGCCCACTTAGTCCCCGAGCCTGGTAGTAGGTGACGTAGGCACGTGGTGCCAGGGTCTAAAAAGAATTCTCAGGTAAGTTGAGAATCCAATCGTCATACAGGCGATACGAGATGCACCGGCAGGTGCATCGTACCGATGTAGTCCCCGAGCTTGCTGGAAGGCGAGGTATGAGCCTTGTAGCAAGGTCCAAATGAGAAAAAATATCCCAACTGTATGCGAGTTGCCAGTCACATGTAGTTGAGACGCAAAGTCCCCGAGTCGTGGTCGGAGAGTGGTTGAGGCAGTCCCCGAGCACAGGTCGAGGAGCGAGCGACGAAATCACCGAGCCGTGGTCGGAGGGCAGTCGAGGTGCGAGCGACGAAATCCCTGAGTCGTGGCTTGGAAGCTGGGTATCCGAAGGAGGTAGACCCAGACAAGGCCGAGGAGCTTCGGACGACCCAGCTGGAATTGTCTTCAAAGATAATTGGCGATATTAACCTGTGCGGAGGTGGGACAGCACCTGTACAGGGTACGCCGTCGACAAACCAGCTGGAAATGCCATCAGCTGCAAGCCAACCAACGAAGCCTGCGGTCTCGACCAGCCAGGCACCGGTGGGGTCATCCCCTTCAGCTTGACTAGCTCAAGAGTCCCCGAGACTCGAGTAGGGTATTAGAGACGACGAGCAGTAAATGCCCTGCTCTCCGACCAGCCAATGTAATAGGCTTAGAGCTGTAGAAGGAGGACATAGTTGTGTTATTGTAAATTTGAGCCTCTTCAGGTAAGCTTGTAATAACGTAACTGTATATCATTATAAGCTTGTTTGCTTTATACAAAACGTGTTTAAGCTTGATTTTTTTTTGTGTTGGTGTAACTAAGTAGGAACGTGTTAACGTTCAGTTTAGTTGTACCGTTTTGCTCGTCACATCATCCCGAAGGTTTTGTGCGACCCTTGGTTGACATGTGGTCGGAGTGTGAGATAACATGACCTGTGCACACGTGGACACGGACAAGTCAAACCAAGGGAGGACCTTGCCAATCACACACGACGTGGAGAACGGATCTCGTGCACGTGTTGGGAGGAACCGGAGACAAGATTTGCTCCGAAAACCGTAGAAGGAGTGGTCTGGCGAGTCCCCGAGCTTGCTGGAAGGCGAGGTATGAGCCTTGTAGCAAGGTCCAAATGAAAAAAAATATATCCCAACTGTATGCGAGTTGTCAGTCACATGTAGTTGAGACGCAAAGTCCCCGAGCCGTGGTCGGAGAGTGATCGACAAAGTCCCCGAGCACAAGGGTGGTCTGGCCAGAGTCCTTGAGCACCGTAGTGGTCTTGGCGAGCCCCGAAGCATGAGCTCGTTGAACGAACTATGTTCCTGAAAAATAAACACGGAGAGCGGTAGTACATGATGATGTACGAAATATATTGATCTCTCTATAGGAGGTGAAGTAAACACTTGGTGTTCGGTTGGCGATGAATTATACTTGGTGTAATATTCGAAAAATAACATTAGCTGTTTTTAGCCCTTTTGTTATGTAGTGGCGTAGCGCGATGTATTAACCTGTCCTGAAGAATGCGCCAGCCCTGGGCTGACCAACATCTCGTAGCGCGAGGTACGGAACGCTACCACGCGTAGAGTGCCAGTGTTACCAGGGAGCGACTACCGACTACCCGTAGCGCAGAGGGCGGACTCTCATGCACGCGTGGGGTGGAGCCAGAGACAGTGCCGGCTCTGGGATTCTCAAGCAGGAAGGAAAAACGTATCGGCGAACCGCTGTAAAAACTTATACATGTTTTGGATTATATGTATGGAGAAAATTCAACGCGGAGCGCACCCTTAGGGTGGTCGGCGGAGGTGTACGACGATCGAAGAAATTTTCAATTAAAAATAATACTTAGCTTTATTGACGACCGGTGGGAGTAGTCGGCGTGTTGCGATGTTCGAGAGATGGCTTGACGTGTCGTTGGCGATGAAGTTGTCCGGTCCTCGAGTTTTTCGACCTGTCTTCATGACTGTGGTCGCGATTGTCGTAGCGCCGTTCTTCGCGGCGATCATCATTGCGACGTAGTCTTGTGGTCGAAGCTCGGCGGAGCCGCTCGGGGCGTGGTCGACGTGGTCTGGTGGTCGGAGCTCAGCGGAGCCGTTCAGGACGTGGTCGACGTGGTCCGGAGTAGATGCAGTTTAAAGAGCTCGGCGTAGCTCGCTTGACGGCTCGACGTGGCTTGCTGACGGCTCGTGCGGCTCGACGTGGCTCAACGCGGCTCGTCGTGACTTGCTAGATAGCTCGGACGGCTTGTTTGACGGATCGACACGGCTCGTCGATGGCTCAACATGAGTTGATCGACGTCTGGCTTCCGAGTGCTCCAGAGCTCATGTACTTGGCCTTGACGTTCCGACCTGTGTCTGTACACCCTCTCCTCCAAGCTCCAGCGGCAGGCGTGTGTCTTGAGTCGATGATCCCATCATGCACGCATCTTGCTTCGGTCATCGCAAGATGCCGCGTGAGATGGTGCATGAGGAAAAATAAAAAGATTTGTGTGTCATTGAATAGAAATCAAGTAATAAATATTTAATTGAAAATTCACTTAGCTTTTGGGCGTATGAACAAATCGTCTTGGCCTTCTGCCCAATGAGATGGCTTGCATGTATACTTGTGTAGATGTATACGCGTATATGCGTAACTCTTGGCTAGCTTGCGTTGTCTTCGTGCTGCTGTGGATTGAGCCGACGCCTGGTCGGAACTTTTGCCTCATGACGGACGCACATGAGGGCCGTCGTGGATGATATGATGGAAAAAAAAAAACCGCCATCACGGATTGACGCCGAGTTGCCGCAATTTTGACGAAACTCCACATGTCGTCGCCTTGATCTTGCTGGATTGCATGTCCGTCGTGCATGAATACGATGGATATACTAGTTGACGTCACCTCTTGCATGTATCCCTGGTACAGTGATCGTTGAACGCCTGCCGCGAGAAGCTAGGTTGCCGCGGATGGCGTTGTTGAGGAAAATTATCTTTGGATAGAAATCCGGTTGGCGGCGATGAAGTCGTCCGGTCCTCGAGCTTTCCGGCCTGTCGTCATGACGGTGGTCGCGGTTGTCGTAGCGCCGTTCTTTGCGGCGATCATTATTGCGACGTGGTCTAGTGGTCGGAGCTCGGCGGAGCTGCTCGGGACGTGGTTGACGCGGTCTTGGGTCGACGTGGTCGGAGCTCGGCGGAGCTACTCGGGACGTGGTCGACGTGGTCAGAGCTCGGTGGAGTCGGTCCGCGTACGAAGACGTGCGGTCGATCTGCTTCATACATGGAGGTGTAACACGCAGCCTTCATACATGGATGCATGTGTACAGGCAAGTCTTGGTAGCTTGCACAGCGGTGTAGATGCAAGTAAGCCTGCACGTGATGTATGTATATGCAACTTGATTTGTTGCATCTTGATTCGGCTTGCATGTCTTCTCGTATGTACGTGAGGCAAGTACAGATTAATTGACTTGGCTTGCATGATGATCTAGCTTGCTGGCTTGTTCGAAGTATCAGATGCTATGCAAGAAACGGTGACATATATGTATACGCACTCCATTGATGCATGGCCCTGTACCACATATATGCTTCCTTGATTGCATGGTTCTGTAACATAGCACGGTGGCTCCTTGTTTGCTTGCATAGCCATGACGTTCACATGCATATATCCGTATACGATGCATGCATATATCCATAGATGCCTTGGCCCTGCTTGCTTCCTGTTTGCTTGTAATAAGAGGAAAGTCTTGATTGACGAAACCTTGACTGCCGTGTTGGAGATGGAGACGGCGTTGTAGTTCGACTTGTGCTCTGATTACGATACTTGGGCTTTAAATCGGATCTCGCCGTCTCGTGGAGACAGGGCGCCGTCGACGTGGTGATCTGCATGACTCCGCGGCCTCGTTGCTAGCCTCCAGGTGAACTCGTCTTCTAATTCTTGTCTGCCGCAGAGTCCACCGTCGGGACGGAATCATGTTGCGGTGCCGCTTGATGTGCGTGATGATCCGTGATGATTCTTCCGTCACTGATAAGGGAAAACCACCCATATGGCAAGGGTACCGTATCTGATTCCTGCCCATAGTAGACAGGGAGACACGTAGATGTAGCCGGAACTATAATATATAAAAATATGTATTTTGCTAAATTGTAAAGCTTGACTTGACTTAGCTTATTTAACCGGAGTGGTCATCTGATCTTGGAGACGTAGGCGATCATCAAAGGAATTTTCCTTGTATGCACATGCATCCGTGATGTATACATGCATATACATGATACGTTGATTGCTTTCTTTTTGCCGGTCACGTCTTGCTTTATTCCAGGTTGTATGATCCTGTAGATCAGATCTAGGCCTCACAGTAAGGTGCCGAATGCCCTTGTTATGATGATGCCCCGCCGCTTCTGCTCCGCACGTCACATGCTGTCGATCCACGAGGCTGTCGCTAAACTCCGTGAATCGTCAGTGGTGGCATGCGTGACGTCTTTGATGAAGAAAATTCCCATCTAATTCGCCATGGATCAGCACGCACACCCCCTATCTGGCGCGCCACTGTCGACGAAATATGGTCGGCGGTCCATCTAGGGGTATGCCCATGATGGTAGATTGTCGGTAGACGGTGCGTGTAATCAGGAACCAGATGGTGACACAAGGCGCAGAGACAGCGATTTAGACAGGTTCAGGCCGTCTGATCGACGTAATACCCTACGTCCTGTGTCTTGGTGTATTGTATTGAGATGTATACTGTATGATCCTCTTTTTCTCCCCCTCTCTCTATCTGTCCGTGTGTCCTCTAGGGGACCCTTGCCCCTCCTTATATACTCCGAAGGGACAAGGTTACAAATAAAGTATCCTATTTGGTACTATTACAATCTTTTACGGTGCACGCCAAGCAGCGCCGTGCCCGTCCTGATCTCATGGGCCAGGCCACCACGGATGGTGCGGCCCATGTACCATCTTGTGGTACCTGGGGGTCTATCCCCCACAGTTAGTAACATAGAAAAAATGTGAAATCTGTTGTTTGATACTTTTTCTAGTACAAAATAATTTCATGCTCATATTTAGGCTATAACTTATTTATTTTGTACATGCAGTTTTACATAGGCAATTCTCATAAAAATTTAGTAGTAGGTTACTTAGGGTAAGAGTAATCTACTGTAATTTTGGTAGATTTTTATCTACACCAAAAATAGGTGTTGCTGTGTAACCCTAGTTAAATAGGGAATAAAAGATTATTCTTTATGAGAAATTAAGAGAAATAAAATATGTTTGGTGTATCTTTGAAGCATCATTATGCCTTGCTGATGTTGTGGTTGAGTTATGTTGGTAAGCTTTGGTAGCTTAGGTTCACTTGTATGTGTAGATGATAGGCTAACTAATAGAAGAATAAGGTGCATGTTTTAGTTTATATGTTCTTGGATGACGTTGACTACCTTGTAGAAGAAATAGTTATATTCAAACTGCTCATTCCATGTGCTCATCTGCATCTCATGTCATCAAAGCACTCCACCACAATCCGATGCATTATTCGCATGATTACTTATGCACTTGCATCATACAGGATCGCAGGAAGAGTCGCAGGTAGCAGTACAGGAGGAGCAGGCTTGGACGGATCAACAGGAGCCCCAGGCACAGGAGGTGCCCGAGGAGGAAGAGTCAGGCGAGGAGCTGCCAGAGTGCGTCGACCACCATCCTAGCTCGTTCAAGAAAGGCAAGCCCCGGAGCATTTTAAGTCTCCTATTTTATAAAAGGTGTTCCTTACTACATGAACTATAGTTATATATATAGTTGCATTAAGTTATAGGAGTTGAGTGAAACCGTTGTTGTATTATTACCTTGGCCACCGGATTATCTTTCACCCTGTTAGGTCAGGATCGAGTAAATTGCTTAGCCATGCTTAGACCGGTAGAAGTCAGGTGATTTCCTGTCACCTGCGAGTTATAGGTGGATACCAGGTTATGGTTAGCTGTAATTGTGATCATAAAAAGTAACCAAGTGTTGATGGATGAACGAAGACCGGGCGGAATCGTATAGGGTTTTGGACTATAGTGATTCCGTCTGTGTCGATTAAGGACCGATCATTGCTCGTCCCTCTTGTCATGTTGAACGCATGCCTCACATTTAGCTGGCCGAATAAAGTACCTTTCGACCGCAAAGCTAGTGACACTTTTCGAGCCGGGATAAACTCGGGTTGGCAGACTGGTGTTGAAGTGGGTGTAACGGGGACGCGAAGAGTGAGCCCAAGGTGCGTCCTGGCAGTCGGGCGGTCCCTGGGTAGTGCGATCCATGATTGTTATCCCGCGGCTTCTTGGAAAGTGTCATTGGTGATCTACGCGACCCTGACGGGGGAAGCAGGGTTTGTATGAGGAATAAATCTCCAACTGGATAGGAATTCGATTTGAATCGCCGTCGCTGCTGGTTAGTGAGCACTTGACTCGAGCTATGGCATCGTAGTAACATTAATATAACACTGATGGTTAAGTGAATGATGTTGGAAATGTTAAACCTGATATGATAATCTAGATTGTTAATGATGAATCAAGTGATTGTTTTAGCAATAGGTGCTTACCTAGCTTGACTAGGTTATACTAAAAGTGATGCAAAAAGTACTGGTATAGTTTTTCATAACAACTTATGCTTTTCGCAAATGAGTCAAGCCAGTCCAATCTATAAAGCCTTGCATGATCCTTGGTGTCCTTTATTTCTGGTTTATGATGGGTAAGTCTAGCTGAGTACATTCTCGTACTCAGGGCGTTGTTCCCATTGTTGTTGCAGATGGTCAGATGTACTATGGGTACTGCTCCAACTGTCTGTATCCGGCGATGGGCGACAACTAGGACCTTGGGCAAGGGTCACTTTGTTCGTCTTATCTAATGCTTTTATGGACCATGACTACCTACTGGCACTGTATTTGAACTAAGGGTGTGTGTAAAACTACTTGCTTCCGCTATGGTATTTTGAACTATATTGTAATAACTTTTATTCCGAACTCCGATGTACTCCACTTTTATTGTGAACTCTACGTATCATGTGAACTGTGGCTGCTAAATCAGTACGATCTTGGTTATATGTTGGTTGGTTTGAAATCCCTCGTGATTTCACGGAATCTCGGGTTATACGGGTTTAAGTTTGATAAATTAACCGCCTCGGTGGAAGATTTTCTTACTTAATCTCATATAATTACGTTGATCCGTTACACGGCGCGTCCGGTCACTCGTGGGACCGGCGCGTCCGGTCACTCGTGGGACCGGCGCGTCCGGTCAGGCGCCCAGAGGGAACTGAAGTTCGCAAGGTCGATCGGACGCGTGGCGCGTCCGGTCACATGCGATCGGACGCGTCCAGTCGTTGAGGGAGCTTACTGGACTCCAACTGGACGCTGACACTATCGCGTCCGGTCGTTACCTGGAGCGCGTCCGGTCGATGCTTCGTGGGCGCGCAGTACTGTGCGATCGACACGTCCGGTCAGTTGAGCGGCGCGTCCGGTCGTCCCGAAAAGGACCCAGTGAAGGGGTATAACAGCTCTATTCATTTAGGATGCTTATAAATACTTGTTGGCCGGCCCTTGGGGAGGTCTCTCGTGATTTCTAACACTCTTGTGCATCCTTTGAGCTAGAGCTTCTCCCTCCTACTCATCTCTCTTGCTTGATAGCAAATCAATAGTGAGATTGAGTGATCCCAAAGTGCATTGCATAGCTTGAGGGCATCTAGTGGCACTTGTGGGTGGTTTAGCCGGTGGATTTATTGTTACTCTTGGAGAGTACCGCTCCTAGCTGGCTTGGAGATTGTTGGAGGCGTTGGCAAGAGAAGGAGATTGTTCTTGGCCACCTCCGGTTGATTGTAAGAGGTTCTTGTGCTTTCCTCGGCGGAGCACCAAAAGCAACTCTAGTAGATTCCACGTGTCATTGAGTTACCTCACTTCAGAGTGGTGTCTTGTGGTGCCTTGCGGGGCGTGTCTTGAGGGGCAAGTGACTTGAGGGTCACACCGAGGAACCATCTAAGTGTTGGTCAACACAACCGGTGATGTAGCTTGTCGGTGCACAAGTGAACACCAGGTGAACAAAAATATTATGTCTCTTGTCTCCCGGTGATTGGTCTTCATATTGTGTTGTTGTCAATATTGATTGATTATATATCATCTTGGTGATTGGCAACATATTCACTCCACCATCGGTATAAGATTCACAATCCTCTCCCTTGCATTTACTTTTACTAGATTATCGTGTGTAGCTCTAGTGGTAGCCTTTGCTAGTAGTTGTTAGCTTGCTCTCTAGTGTAAGTTTAGTGACATAGCCCTTGTATGAACTAGAGATCATAATCTACTAGACTTGTGGATAGGAGGCTTGCATCACAACCATAGGCTAAGCAAAACTCGCTTTACGCCGTTTGTTATTCTAACAAGTTTGCTTAGTGGCTTGTGTAGATTTTTTATAGGCTATTCACCCCCCCTCTAGCCATCTAGGACCTTACAACTGGGAGTCCAAGTCCTCCCCATCGTCCCCGTCGTCGTCGTCGGTGATCTGCGTGAACTCGTGGTGCGGGAAGTCGACCTGCGGCGGGTCGTGCACGCAGAGGATGGCGTGGTCGAGGTTCGGTGGGAGCAATAGCTTGTCTCGCCCCACAAGTTGTCGAACTGCATGGCGCCGACGCCATCAAACATGCAGTGGTTGATGGCCATCCCTAGCACGAAGCCGCCACACTTGAACTTGGTCACCATGCATGTCCATGTATCAATCACCCATTGTTATCGTACCTGGGCTGCAAGCAGCGGCATCTCGAGTATGTTCTTGGTGCCAGGGGTGTTGTACACAAGCCTGCCGAGCACGAAGGCGTTAGGGTCAGTGACGTCACCGATGTCTTCCATGGCGCAGTCTGCCTCAGCCTCCACGAACACGGCGCCTTTGCCCGTGCAGTCCGTGACTAGCTTCCCCTTGCCTAATCGAGATTGCCAGCCGCCCGGTGAGAGGGTAGTAGTAGACGAGCACCTTCGATATTAGCTCCCTCAGCACGTCGCAGGCACTGATTTCGTCACCAGAGTCATCTGCCGCCCTGAAGCAGTACACGGTCTACACGATGACGGCAATGTTCTGGTCCAGGTTGGAGAGGTAGTAGGGGCCGTTAGGTGTCTCCTCCACTGGCGACACCAGCGACGGCTCCCCCTGCTACTCGATGAGCAGCTCGAACACACCCTGTAGGAGATTCGGGGGCCAAAGATCCCCACAGCGGCGCCCTAGTCGGCTGTAGTGGCATTGGAGCCCTCCCCCATCGTCGGTCTCGTGTGTTTCTGCTCGCTCGGTCTCGTGTGTTTTCACCCGCTCGGTGTCAGTCTGGATCGGATGCCACAATATTGGCAGAAACACAGAAGGGCAATTTAGATATTTTGCTTATCAAACAGTGGGCAAACTAATAGAGTACCCTAATAGACTTGACAGAAGGCCATAGAAGGAAGAAAATTTTGTATCGGGGCCATACAGGTAAAGGTCACATAAGAAAGATACATTTTTTCCAAGGCTATACAGGTAAAAAGCTCTAGTTAGATAGCACTTGCAAAACACAATCACTAGATACCTCGCGAGATCAACATTATAAGCAAGGCACCGTAAAACATGCATGGCATATCTAACTATCATCCTATGCATGCTAGTTTTCATTTCATCAATCATTTTCTATATTCTAGCATACACCACACAAGCATAGATAGGGAATTTAAGAACTTGTGCCATGCAAGCAAACATATGTAATGCATGTATAAATGCAACATATAAGTTTATGAGCTTGCTTTCTCTACTTGTGTACTTCAAATTTTAATTGATCCCCTTGCAATATCATTTTATTTGTTTGCTCCCCCTATCTCTTACTATCTTTGTGATTTTCTCTCCCCCTTTATCATCGATGACCATAAAAGGTGAGCTTAAATTTTAGATAGATTGTGTGAAACCATGATAAGTGAGGATCATTTTTCTAATTTGGTTCAATCTAGATTACTTGTAAAAGACATTTAACTCGGTTTGATCCAAGGGCAAGCTTCTTCACACCTCCAAATAAGGGTTATCATGCACCATGTTGAATTAAATACTTATAGTTTATTTTTCAAATCAAACACTAGGTTCATAAGCCCACAAACATGTCATATGCTATCACTAGATCATATTAAGCATAGAAGCAATAGTGGTACCATATAAATATCAAATTTATTTGATTGTCATGAATGATCCTAAGATATGATAGGAATGACTAGATGCACTAAACAAGTCCTTAGCAATAAATGAATGACATGTCAACCAGCTTTACCTTACTTTGCTCGAAGGAGAGGCATGTCATATAATGAGGGTGCATCAACACATATTTGAGAAGTCAAGTATGTTCAATTCATTCCTTCGCTTGCAAAACGTCTTCTCATCAAGTGGCTTGGTGAAGATATCGGCAAGTTGATCATCGGTGCTCACACTCTCGATGCAAATGTCTCCTTTTTGTTGGTGATCTCTTATGAAATAATGGCGGACATCTATGTGCTTTGTTCTTGCATGTTAAACCGGGTTGTTGGTGAGCTTCATGGAACTTTCATTGTTACATAGCAATGGCACTTGTTTGAACTTGATTCTAAAATCATTCAAGGTGATTTTCATCCAAAGAATTTGTGCACAACAACTATCGGTGGCTATGTATTCGGCTCCGGTGGTTGAAAGTGCAACACTATTTTGCTTCTTTGATGACCAAGAAACAAGTGATCTTTCCAATAGTTGATATGTGCCTGATGTCCTTCTTCTCTCAACTTTGCATCCTGCATAATCGGAGTCAGAGTAACCAATCAACTCAAATTTTGCTCATTTGGGATACCACAATCCAACATCTTGTGTATGCTTCAAGTACCTTAATATTCTCTTGGTTGCCTTCAAATGACTTTCCCTTAGCGAGGCTTGAAATCTTGCGCACATGCATACACTAAACAATACATCCGACCTTAATGCAGTCACATAGAGTAGGCTTCTAATTATAGACCGATATATCTTTTGATCTACCATATTGCCACTTGCATCACTATCCAAGCTTCTATTTGTTCCCATAGGTGTACTAATGGTCTTTGCATCTTCCATTCCAAACTTCTTGAGCATGTCTTTGATGTACTTCCTTGACTCACAAATGCATCATTCTTTAATTGCTTGATTTAGAGACTAAAGAAGTAACTAAGCTCTCTAATCACGGACGTCTCAATCTCATTTACCATTATCTTCCCAAACTCATCATAAAAATTTTGATTGGTTGATCCAAATATGATGTCATCAACATAGATTTGCAACATAAATAAGTTATTGCCTATCTTTTTGGTAAAAAGAGTGGTGCCAACCTTTCCATCTTGAACTCTTTAGAGAGTAAGAAATCTCTCAATCTCTCATATCATGCTTTAAGTGTTTGTTTTAAACCATACAAAGCCTTCTTTAATTTGTAGACATGGTTGGGTTTTTTCTCATCTTCAAAATCGGGAGGTTGCTCAACATACACAAACTCATTGATGTACCCATTGAGAAATGCACTTTTCACATCTATTTGATACAACTTGATGTTGTGGGCACAAGCATAGGCTAACAAGATCCTAATTGCTTCTAATCTTGCAACCGAGGCATATGTTTCTCCAAAGTCAAGACCTTCAACTTGAATATAATCTTGAGCCACTAATCTTACTTTGTTCCTTACAACCATCCAATCTTGATCTTACTTGTTCTGAAAGATCTATTTTGTTCCAATCACATTATGATCCTTAGGCCCTCAACTAACTCCCATACTTAATTTCTCTTGAAGTTGTTTAGCTCTTCATGCATGGCATTGATCCAATCAACATCCTTCAAAGCTTCATCTATCTTCTTAGGTTCAATGGATGACACAAAGGAGAAATGTTCATAAAATGATGCTAATCTTGATCTTGTTTGCACACCTATTGAGATATCACCAATTATAGAATCCAAAGAATGATCTCTTATAACATTGGTAGGTTAGAGCACTTGCACTTGATTGCTTGCATTTGATTGATCACTTGGTTGAGATGATGAACTAACCACTTGTTGATCTTACACTTGAGATGATGAACTAGCCTGACTTGTATCAACTTGCACATTTGAGTTAGAGAGCACTTGATCTTTATCATCTTCAACTTCAATCACTTCTCTAGGCCTTATGTCACTAATATCCATTTTTTTATTGCATTGGCCAATTAAGTGCCTGTCACATCATCTAGATTTTCATTCTCCTCTTAAAAACCATTGATTTCATCAAATTTCACATCATGAACTTCCTCAAGAGTACCACTAGCCAAATTCCAAACCCTATAAGCCTTGCTAGTAGTGGAGTAACTAAGTAAGAAACCTTCGTCATATTTCTTCTCAAACTTGCTTAATCTTGTACCTTTCTTCAATATGTAGCACTTGCATCCAAACACCCAAAAGTATGAAATACTAGGTTTTCTTCCATTCAATATCTCATATGGGGTTTTCTCCAACATAGGATGACAATAGAGGCGATTGCTATAGTAACAAGCCGTGTTGATTGCTTCACCCCAAAATGAATGGCAAACATTGTACTCACTTAGTATTGATCTTGCCATGTTAATCAAAGTTTTATTCTTCCTCTCAATAAGGACATTTGATAGTGAAGTGTACATGGTCGAGAATTGATGCCTAATTCTAAATTCATCACAAAGCTCATCAACTCTTGTGTTCTTGAATTTACTTCCATTGTCACTTCTTACTTTTTTTTATTGTTGTTTCAAACTCATTGTGAATTCTCTTGACAAATGTCTTGAATGTTGCAAATGAATCACTCTTGTCAACTAGAAAGAACATCCATGTGTATCTTGAGAAATCATCCACTATCACAAATCCATACTTGTTTCTACCAATGCTTATATATGTAGTTGTTGACACTTATTAGCATCACTCGCGTTAGGTTGTCATCCCCAACATGACACCAAGAGTGTGGTTGTATTGTACTCATGCCACAACTATATAAAGATATTAAAGTATATATCCGCAAGCGCACAGATAAATACACCTGTTGCAGCATTTCACCCAAGTTTATCCTAGGTATCATTGTTTATATTTAACCAAAGGAGAACAAACAGAGGGGCACATATTAATTAAAGGCTACTCTACACATGTGATATGAATATTCGAAATCACTATCCTTTACTCTCAAACAGAAATCAATCAAATAAAAAGGATAAAATATATGATAATCAGACCATTCAGATGATATTCCTTAGAGCAGTACTACTATAGCAAGTTATTGATCAGAATATAAAGTAAGAGAATAACTCCTAAGTAATCCATTAACTATTAGTCATAATCTACATTGATTAGTGCAATTATATCAGGCAATCATTGGCTAGGTTATCTCATATCCATAAACAAGGAACATCTCCATTACGAAGCTGAGAAACAGAGTAACAACTAAGTAATGAGACCACGTTCTACTAAGTTCTACACTCGGGGAGTGGACTACAAAGGACTCAATAGGAATGTTACGCCCGCGATCTACCACATGGCCCGGAGTATAGAGTGCATTTGCAGGTAAATAGTGTATAAGTACCACACACAATGTTGACCACCCACCCATGACTCAATAAGGTGAGTGCTTTACAAACATGTGTATAAACATAATAATAAACTATCTATGCCAAATATATAATCAAAGCAGACTAATCTCATAATAATCAAGGATATAATATATATTAAGAATAAGATCATATCTAATGTATCAAGAATAATGATCAAGAACAATGAACTAGAACTAGACAATGATGAACTAGAATAATTACGAACTAGAACATAAACAATTAGAACATAAATAACTAGATCAAGAACTAGAAGAACTGATGAACTAGATGAATATCTGAAGAATAATGTTGATACAGGAGAGAAGAACTGGATTTACCAAGCTCCTCTTGACTAGATCTAGAGCCCAAGGCTGCTTGACTCCTCTACTTCTAATTCTAATCTAGCTATGCCTAGATCTGATGGAGCTCTAAGGAGATGAGAGTTGCTGGTTGGTCTTCTGCTTACTGGTTGATGATTGATTGATTGAATTCCCCTTTAAAGGGGGGCCTGGGGCCTCATTTATATAGCCCAGAGCATGGAACCGTGGCCCTTGGATCAAACCGACCTTCACGTAGGCTTAGGATGCATCCTTGAAGGCGATTGAACTAGCTTGCAAAGGAAGGAGCCGAGGGTTGAGGCCGGTTGGCCCCACCTGGCGGCGCCTCGTGGTGGCCCTCCTCATGGAGTCCTCTGGTGTCCTCTAGAAGCCTCTTGTGTATTCGTGACGTGGAGATTAGGCCGATTGACGTGGGTTCCTTCTCATAGAAGATATCAATTCCTGAATTATTCTGATAACCCCCTACAAAATATAGATTCACCAAAACTCGTGAAATTTCGTTAGTTGACACCCTAAACCTATGTTGGTGATTATTTATTAGCCCTTTATATATTTATTTTAACCCTTTATTATGGTAGATAACCATCGTCAACAATAGTTGACCCAAATAAATCCATGTGTAACAACTCAAATGGCTTGGATGTGCTCATCATGCTCTTCTTAGGATGAGTGTTACCAACTTGTTTTTCGGTTTGACATGCACTACATAGCTTACCCTTCTCAAATGTGACATCTTTTAAGCCTCTAACTAGATCATGCTTTATCAATCTATTCAATTGTTTCATTCCAACATAACCAAGCCTTCTATTCAATTGCTTCATTCCAACTAAACTTCTTTACAGCACAGCTTATCATCCGCAGACTGGAGGTCAGACTGAAAGAGTGAATCAAATTCTCAAAGATATGTTGAGATCTTTGCTCTTAATTATTAAGATAAATGGGATGAATGTTTGCCGTTAGTAGAGTTCTCCTATAATAATAGTTATCAAGAAAATATCAAGTTAGCACCCTTCGAAGCATTATATGGTTGTAGGTGCCGAACCCCTCTGAATTGGTCATAACCGAGAGAAAGATGATTTTATGGAGTTGATCTGGTAAAAGAAACTAAAGAAAAAGTCAGATAGATCCAAAATAATTTGAAAGTGGCTCAGTCCCGACAAAAGAGTTATGCTGACCAAAGGCGTATACCCTTGATATTAAAAGTGGGAGATTATGTTTATTTAAAAATGTCACCCATGAAAGGGGTTACCCGATTTGGAGTTAAGGGCAAACTAGCACCACGTTATATTGGGCCATTTCAAATCATTGAAAGATGTGGAAAAGTGGCTTAGAGATTAAAGTTGCCTGAACAATTGTTAGCCATGCACAATGTGTTTCATGTGTCGCAACTGAAGAAATGTCTTCAAGTGTCTGACCAAGTTGTTGATATTGAAGGAGTTGAACTCGAGCCAGATTTGACTTATTCTGAGTATCCTGTCCGAGTTCTAGATAAGAAAGATCGTGTTACCCAAAGTAGAATAACTAAATGGTACAAGATATAATGGGATCGACATTCAGAAGAAGAAGCTACTTGGAAATCTGAGGATTACCTGATGGAGAACTTCCTCGAGTTTTTTTTCTTCTATCTAAGTTACAATTTCCTCTCTAAGTTGTGACTTGTCCGTTTCGGACTTTGTAATGTGAAAAACCCCCTACCTGTTTTATGAACAAGTCTTGGATGTGTTTGCTTAACACGTTTCCTTTTCCATTACTTAACTCAAGGCTTTAAATCTCGGGATGATATTTCTTTAAGGGGGAAGGGTTGTAACACCCCTAGTGTTATAGTAACTAAAATTGGCCATGTCATCATATGCACTGCAAAGCATTCATGATTAAGTCAACCATGATGGGCATCAACTAAAATAAGTTTACATTTCATAGGTTGAATGTGCTTCTATGATGTGTGACTCGAATCAAAAACCCTAATTTCGAATGTCACCGCAAATACTTAGTTTGTGCCCTATGTAATTTGAGGTATATGATTATGTTATACACTAGTGTCAAGTGTAGGGTATGAGCTCAAGTCCAACCCATAAAATGAAGCTTCAAGTCTGAATTTGAATTTGGAATCCAAAACTTATTGCAAGTTTTCCGATTTGAATTTGAATTCAAATTTGAGGAATTATTAAAAGAATTTCAAAAGTCAACTTGGTCAACCAAAAGTGGCATTTGGTCAAACATGTGATGCTTGACTCAATGATGCCCTTGGATGATGGTGTTATCACTAAATAATCACCAATTAATATAGCAACAAGTTTCAATTTGAAATTCTTTCGAAAACCTTAAAATTTAAAATCTTCGATTTACCCCTTTTTGAATAATTCTAAATCTAAGCAAAATTTGGGAAAAAGTTTAGAAGCAAGTTTGTAGAGCTTTTCAAGAGCTACAAGTTGGTGTTATGAGTTTTCAAAGTTTCATTGTAAAATTTGGAGTAATTTTGAAAATATTCAAATTTCAAATTTGACCCCTTTTCATTCCCAAACTCAAATTTCAAAATAGACGCTGAATTTGAAAAAGTTTTCAACATAAAACTTGTAGAGCTTGAAAAATTGAAGATTTCATATCTTGGACATTTTTCAAGTTGCTACATGTTTTTGGGAGTAATTTGGAAAATTTAATTTAGGGTTTGAGAGTCAAGGGGGTGCTACAGTACCAAACCAATGGGAGCAGAGCAGCACATGGCATGGGTGTCGGCGAGACCCACCGTGGCCTTTCTGGCTGCTTTCAGGCATCGCCGTGGTCGTCAATCGCTCTAGACGTCGCCCACTTCTCTACTTCATGTTGCCCTACTATTGCTTGGCTTCTTCTATAAAAACGACCGACGTCGTCGCCGTTTTTCTCTTTCTCCATCGTTGTCGTCGAGTTCACCTGCTGGTAAAATTCATCACTATCGCACCACCTCTTGTCACTCCACCTTGCCAACAATTTCGTCTAGAGCTTGCGCATCTGTTGAGCTTGATTCCATCTTGTCTTGTTCACCGTAGCGTCCGGCGCAACCTCTTCTTCCTCGAGTCTAGCAGAGCTCTGCCACAAGCTACCCCACCATGGGCCACCTCCCTCGGTGAGCTTTTCCCGGTTGTGTCTTCACCTTTGGATGCGCCTTGATGTCCTGGTGCTCACTGGCTCAGCCGTTTTACTTCTATCGCCTTAGGGATGCTAGAACGCCGTCGCCATCATCGGTGAACACCATCGGAGTGCCACCGTCATAGCCCACCCACCTCTAGTGCCTCTCTGCCTTGCCTAGGTGTGTCATCGCGATCGTGGTGAGCTCCTGATGCTGGTGCGCATCCTCGTTTAGACGCTACCGGTCTTTTGTGGCCGGCGTGGCATAGCCACACCGCCGTGGCTGATAGCGAGCCCTTATCCATTGTGCCAAATAGCGTTTAGGTGCCTCAGTGTATGCGCATTGTCGTGGAGAACGTGTTGGTATGGTTAGTTTCATTGGAAACCCCACCGTCGGCGAGGTGCGCTGCCGGTCATCGCCGTCGCCGTCGGGTTGACCGGGGCTGACAGCCCGGCCCCGCCTGGAAGTCGCTGGGGGAGAGGGAGAGCAGCGCACGCATAGTGCGTGGGCCGCCGGCCTGAGCTGGGCCGAGTTGGGCCGCAGGAGGAGAAATAAAAAATGCAAATGTTTTTCTTTTTCCTTTTTCAATTTAAAAGTGATTAACTTTGGAAATTTCTAGAGTATAGATTTGAGCTCCAAAAATTCTGAAATTTTTTGTGTGAGTTCTTTATGATGTGAAATATCTAGGAAAATGATAAATGCCAATTTTGAGTACTTTTTACATGTACAAAAATTAGCTCAATTAATTGTTAAATGCAACTTCCAGGAATTTTAGTAATTAAAATATTAATCCAAAAATCATGAGATTTGTTTTGACACTATTTTAGACTATGATCAGTTTGTAGGAACAGTTTGAGCTCAATTAGATAAAGTTTAATTTATTCTTGATTTATGCCTTAATTGTTTAAGTGATTAAATAAATGTTTAAGTTGATAACTTTAAGTGTTGTGTGCCCTTTTGATTGAGTGATGACCCTAGGTAATTAACTCTTAATGATCCTTGGCACCTTAAATACTTATTTGAGCTCATGATTGACATGTTCATTATGAAATAATAATACTGGTTTATGAAATTAAGGTTAATTTAGCAAGTTCTGTTGGATTGCAACTGTACCATGAAGCAAAGTTGTACTCAAGTTATTAATCATAGCATAACATCATCAAGCATCATGTTTATTACTACATCATATTAAAGCATGTCATATCCTCGTGTATCTCCCATTTTTGAGGAAGTAAACGTTGTCGAGCAAGCTTCTGGAGAAGAGCAGTCGTCAGTGGGTTCTGGACCTAACGTCGGTGTTGTTAGGCCTGAACCAGTCGTCTCAACTGATCAAGGCAAGCCCTGGTGCATTTAAACCCTCCCTTGAGTTTTTACAAATCTTTATCACTTGTAATATGGTTTACTGCATTAAGTAATTAGAAGTTGAATGACAACCCAATTGCTGCATTATCATCCTTGATTATTATGATATCACCCTTGGTACCTATTTTATTAGAAAATACGTAGTTATGCTTCGCCATGCTTAGTAAGTTAGGCTTTTTAAATGAAATGTTTTAAATGGCTCTATGATGACATGACTTGATGGATATTGAAATATAAGAATGAAATTGTGATCGGGCGTGTGGTTTGGCCACTACTAACTTGCATTAGGAAAGGAGTCTCAATGTAGTGTTTTTGCCTTGTCAGTTAAGGATCGTCCGTTGTTGGCCCTCGAGTCAAGAAGTTGTTAATAGTACTAGTCACATGCTTTGGGCAAGCCTTACTTCAGTTATTCCATCATGAGAATGTCTAACCGCGCACTGGGAGTGGAGAGATGGCGGGAGTACCGTGTACCCTTGTGACCAAGGGCTGGAGTAGAGGAGTACTGTACTCTCGGGTGGCGTTGGACACGTTATGGTCTTGGAAGATTCGTAGCCAGGTTGATATATACAGGTTAGAGACTTGCATATGTCATGTGGTTAGGAAGCCCCAGCAGGGTAAATCAAGTGGTTCGAATCATCGTTACTCCACGAGAAAGGAGTCTTGACCTTGCACCAACATCGTAGTAAAGAAATAGAATATGTTGAAGGAATAAGAAAGAATTTGAAAAGAAGTAATTGATCTAGTTCAGGATCACTTAGAATCTGATAGCGAACCATCAATGGTAAAAGTAAAATACTAAAAGTAAGGATTTACCTTAGTAAGCTTTTCTGCAAAAGAACTTTGAATCTTATTATACCCGTACCTTGAATCCCTAAAGCTAGCATGCCCTTGGAATCTTTTTCTTGGTCGGATAAGTCTTGTTGAGTATCCTCAAGTACTCAGGGTTTGCTAAACTCTTGTTGTAGGTGTGGCTCATGAGCAGGTCTATTTTGAGCCTTGCTGCATGACCGTTATCGTTGAAGAAAGTGACGACGAGTAGGTTGTGTGGCCTCTAGGCAAGACACCTCGTTTGGGTGTTGTAATATAGTTACTACTGATACTCCACTACTACTGGTTTGTAATAATGCTACTTATAGTTGGAAGGTTTGAAACTATGGTTTCTAAACTTAAGTTATGTAAGACTTCCGCTCTTTTACACTAATGTTATTTTTGAATAAACTGTTGTATTGTTGCAATACTCCTGTAATCGGATCCTGTTCGGAGGAAATCAGGCCTTTTAAGTTATGGGGAACACAAGTATGGCTGTCAGAGGTCATTATGACAATGGCAGGTATGTGTGGGCCATCATAATTTGAAGGGTTCTATGACAAGTGTGAGCTTTGCCAAGCTTCTCATGGGCTTCATCTAGCCTCTTATGAGTAGCATTGAGCTCATCAAAGAATTGCTCAAGAGCATCAAACTTCTTTTGTAATTCTTTACACTTCTTGTTCTTCTTTTTAATTATTGAGTTAGTTTGTTCTAGCATGTTAATTAGTTGTTCATTAGAGAATTCATCATCACTATCATTTTCACTTTTACTATCATTATTTTCACTCTCATCATATTTTACCTTAGAGCCCTTGGCTATGAAGCATGATGAAGTGTCAAATAGTGAAGGCTTGTTGTTGATAGCAATACTTGCTAGAGCCTTCTTCTTAGATGCCTTGTCATCATCACTTGAATCATTATCGGTGGAGGCATCACTATCCCATGTGACAACATAGGATCCACCCTTCTTCTTCTCGAAGGTTATCTTCTTCTCCTTTTCTCCTTCTTTTCTTTCTTTTCTTTCTTATTCTTCTTCTTCTCATTGTCCTCATTGTCACTATTGTATGGACAATCCACCATAATATGATTAGGACTCTTACACTTGTAGCACAATCTTGCATACTTCTTGTTCTTGAAGTGATATCTTCTCTTTCTTGAACTATAGCCCTTCTTCTTCATCATTTTGCCAAACTTGCGCACAAAGAGAGCTAGTGCTTCTTCATCACTATCATCATTGGAGCATTCTTCATCATTTGATTCTTCCTTCTTAGCCTTGCCCTTGCTCTTGTTCTTGGAGGATGAAGTGTCGGCCTTGAATGACACTCTTCTTCTTCTTGTCTTCCTCCTTCACAATTGCTTCACCTTCACTATTGTATTGGTCCTCAGTCATCACATCACCAAGCACCTCATTTGGAGAAACATCTTTCAAACCACCTCTAAAGATGATAGTTCTTAATGTCTTGAATCTTTTGGACAAACACATCAAGAACTTGTGAGAGAAGTCCTCATCCTTCACCTTCTCACCCAAACTCTTGAGATCATTGATGATAACTTGAAGCCTATAGAATATCTTCAGAATAGACTCATCATCCTTCATCTCAAAGTTAGATAGCTTGTCTTTGAGCATGTAGAGCTTGGCACTTTTTACCGTTGAAGTGCCCTCATATGTTTCCTCTTACCTAAACTTCACTTGCCTTCTCAAGATCTTTGATTTGCTCAAACACTTTTGAATCAACGCCATTGTATATTGTGTTGAGTGCCATGGTATTGCATTGCTTGTTGATCTTGTCATTGTCGGTGAGATTAGTAGGGTCAAGAATCACAAATTCATTCTCTACCACATCCACACCTTGTCATTGATTGAACCAAGGTACATATTCATCTTTCTCTTCTAATTATCAAATGATGTGTCATCAAAGAATGGTGGTTTACCCCCAACATGGTTGAACACAATTTGAGCCATCTTTTGTGCACCGAGGTTATTAAGCCTTGATTAAATGGTGACCACAGCTCCGATATGCTAGTCTCTGTTGTGTCGACCAACACTTGATGGTTCAGTGGCTAAAAGCTGTTGCACGAACCTCGTCCACACATTTGGACACCGCAAGAACCTACCACAAGTGAGGTAACTCAATGACACAAGCAATTTACTAGAGCTACCTTACGGCGCTTTGCTAGGAAAGGTGCAATACCCCTCACAAGATCACCGAAGCTGGCCACGAACAATCACCAACATGTGTCGGAGCTCCACTGCTGCTCCAATCTATCTAGGTGGCAGCAACCACCAAGAATAACAAGAAATCCGCAGCCACGACGATCCTCAAGTGCCACTAGATGCAATCACTCAAGCATATACACTTGGAATCACTCAATCTCACTTTGGATTCGCAAACAATCAAGAGAGATGAGTGAGAGAGAGTATGCTCAACTCACAAGGATGTCAAGAATGTCAAAAGTCCAAGAGAGATACCTTGAAGCCGACCCCCATCTATTTATAGAACCACCCAAGTGAAAAAGAGTCATTGGCTGTCAGGGGCATGACTGGACTCACATGACCCGAGCACCTGTGTCCGGTCCTCGGATGCCTTCCACGTGGCACCACTTCAAACCTCGCGCGTCGGATCATAACGGTCAAAACGTCTAGCTCGCGAAGACTAAGGATGATCGGACGTGCCTCTTCGCGCGACCTGACGTTCGAGCGCACAGCGTCCAGTCATTTACAGTAAGGGTCCAGAGCAACGAAAACACGACCTGATGCGCCCGGTCGAACGTGACCTGACGCCGGCACGCGTCCGGTCAACGCTGGCTTCCTCTCCGTGCACGCGACATCAGCCGCATTCGTTTTATCTCTACGCGTCCGATCGCCATAGTGCCCTACGTCCGATCGTGCCGCCGAACACTGCTCCTTTGCGCGAAGAAGACCTGATGCGCAGGTCGCGCCCGCCAGCGTCCGATCACTCGTTTGCACCTCTCAGGCAGCCGTGCCGTGCTAGAGATGACCGGACGCGCAGGTCACATCGACTACAGCGTCCGGTCATGGACTTCCAGCTCATTTTCTTTTTCTAAGTCCAAACCGCTTGGCCCTTACTTCCAATTTGCTAACCACAGAATGTGGAACTTTTGTGCACGTGTGTTAGCATTTTTCAAAGCATTTTATAAGGGTCGATGTTAGCTCACACTAGGTCCTAATACATATGCTCATATGAATTCTCCTAGTAGCACTTGATAACTGTTTTAACCGAGAATTTTCTCTCTTTATAATATGGCTATCGATCCTAAGTCACGCACACCCTCTATGGTGTCTTAAGTGCAAACAAAAACCTATCATATACTTTTGTCTTGATCATCTCGGTTTTTGCTTTTCTCTTTCTTCTTTTCCAAGTTAAGCTTGATCATCATAAACACATGTCCATCTCCATCTCCATGGACCTCATCTTGCTCAATCACTTGGATTGCACCAAGCTAGCTTATATCACCACTCATGACAAAGGTTAGTGCTAGGTTTCATTAATTATCCAAAACCGAACTAGGGCTTTCAAGAATACCTGGTTTTATAGGTGAGGAGGTGAAGTAGACAACCACCAATAGTTTGAGGGGGTTAAGGAGACTTTTTCCTAGTTGGTTAGGTCCCTTGTGTGGAACTTTCCACCTAGGTTTAAGTTCTCGATTTGACGTGGGTGGTTGCATTTTCCTGGCGTTGTCTTTTAGTGGTAGCTAATGTGTCCGTCGATAGCAAAGGGCCTGTGATGATTTCATCGATCTGGAGATATGTCAGTTCAATCTCAGTCTCTCAAATGTGCTCATATAGGTGTGTGTGCATGCATTCATATGGGTGAGTTTGTGCACATGTATGAGTGTCAACGCTTGTACTACTACGATTCACAGAAAAAAAAAAGTTTTAGTACATGAATCATGAAACGTTGTGAAAATTTGATGGTAGCACACGGATCATGATGTTTGTACATTGTACAAATATAGGATCAAATGACACGAACAAGATCAAGTGATACTTATGTTCATACTAAGTAGTACTAATTCTGATGTTGTTGCATGACACTTAAGTTGAAATTAAAGTTATTTGGTAGTCAACATAGACCTACTATAATAGAAAATGAGAGGATCTACTAGAAATTAAGCACCGAAAGAAGTCATCGTTGAGTTCTAATTTTGGCAACATAAGATAGAGAATGATTTTAAGAAAAAATGAAATTAGTTTCATTTTTTAGCTAAATCAAAATTGTTATGAATGGTTTAAGATTAAAGTGGATATTAGAATTTTTAATCGCATGTTTTTATAAAAAATATTTTGATTTTTTAAATATATATTTGTAGTCTGATTTACTTTCCCTATGGTTGACGTAGTGCTATGTAGGACGGTTGATGTGACACCACGTCAATAAAAAGCACCATCAATCGTCCACGGTGCAAAAGTAAACAGTTTAAAACTTGAGAAAGGTAAAAAAAAGTTTTTTATTTGAGAGAAAAATTGGACAACCGCAAAAATTTGAGGGCCCAAAAGGACTTTTTCTCTAAGGAACCTATATGATTTGCGCACGTCTGGTGGTACGCAGATTTCTAGGTTTGCCAAAAAATGTTTTCTATTATTTTATAGGATTTGATTAATACAATTGATACACATATTTGTATTAATTTATATCAGCGACGAAGCCAGCGGGGGGCAACCCGGGCTCCTGCCCCCCCTACGGCCATGATTTCCATGGAGCCCGGGCTAAGCCCCCCTACCACCATGAGAAGGAAGAAGAAGGAGAAGAGGGGCTGGAGGAAGAAGAGGAAGCCAGCCCTCCCTAACGCCATTCCTGACTTCGTCGCTGATTTATATAGCAGTCAATTATGTTCGTTTTCATGGTTTATCTTATGAAATAATGATGTTTACTTACCTACAAACAAGCCGTGCTCAAGCTTACTCAAGCGGTCAAGCCTCGAGGAACCAAAGCTCCAGCGTCTCTATAATCTCACAGATCTTAGGGTCCGTTCAATGTAGATATTGAGTTGCTCGAATTGAATTAAGCATCAGTACCAAATCAGATTGGTATAAAAAATGTGTTCCAATACCTAATCTATTGTTTCAATGTAACGAATTTGCTCGATAAATACCAATTTATGTTTGGATGCACTGATCATGGAATTGACCCATCTTGTTCTCCCACCTCCCTTGCAACACCACCCCCTACCTTGATCTCCTCGATATTGTCGTCTAGCACTGCCCCCGCGACGTATAAGCTAGCTGGCCGCGACCGGGCTTGGAGACAGTGGCGCAGAGGGCGGCTGCAGGCGGGCTCGGCCCCAGCGACGCGGATCTACACAGGGTCAGACATGATGAAGAAGGGACACTGGACTTGAGGGAGGGCGCTAGGGCGGTGGTTGGTGCCAAACTCAACGAAGAAAGGGCGAGGAGGAAGGCCAGTGGTTGGGATCAGATTCAAAGGAGGTGCGCGGTCTAATTCCACGCAATATAGTTATTATAGTGCCATACCAAGGAATGGCCATAGTGCCGTACCAAGGAATTGGGTCTCTGATTCCAAATCTCAATTCCACGTGCAACAAAACAACAGAATTCAATTTCCATTTCCATGCATCAATAAGAGAGCGAGAGAGTCTGTGTGACTGACCGACTGTGTCGTACGATCCTTACAGCAGACTATTGAGCTATTCAAGCACCTTTCCAGCTATAAGCAAGTTCAGATATCGATGGCTTAAAAACAACAACATAGCTTTTTGTCCCAAGCAAGTTGGGGTAGGCTAGAGATATCGATGGAATAAAAAAACCTTTGTAAATTCCCAGCAGGGGCGACAAATACAAAATCATTTTATTCGCCAATTCGCCTTCTATAGCGATATGGGAACAATATTAGCAGTTCCGGCAATTTTGGTGGGTGTAGTTACATCGCGTCCTTGGAAAGCCAGTTATGGGTCGGGATTCCCCGAGCATTGGTGAGCTCATCGACGCCGTCTCCCCGCTCGAATACAGCAGCAGCACCCATCCCAGAACCTGTCCATCATCAGTACATGTGAAGGTGAGAAGGTCTCTGTTATAATTTCCGCTCTAAAGCACCCATTTGAATTTGATGCAGGTAAATGGAATACATCGGTAAATTATGTACCTATGCACATAGAAATCACTCCGAACCGGCAATCCTTGCCACGGCGCTTCATCTCATTGAGAAGAGTACTGACGCACCGTGCACCTGCCAAGTAGAAACCAATGCTACTGTCATCATCACTCAAAATAGTGTAATCAGGCTGCTCACCAGTCTCAATGTTTTGCAAAGTTAGTCCAAGGCACATACATAGTCAAATGAAATGAAATGAATCTGTGGAACATAACAATCTGGAATAGCAAAAGGCAAATACCTGTACAACCCAATGGATGTCCAAGAGCCATTGCACCGCCGTTAACATTGACTTTAGCAGGATCAAGTTCCAACTTCTTGCAGCAGTATACATACTGAGATGCAAAAGCCTATGGAGAAGAGAAAGTAAATATTATCTGGCAATTCTAGTTTTATGATGTTGTCTAGAGAAAGGGCTCAAGAAGCAGATCAAAATATATACCTCGTTGATTTCAAAAAGATCAATGTCATCCATCTGGAGGCCAGCAGCTTTCACTGCTGCAGGGATTGCAACGGCAGGACCAATACCCATTACAGCTGGATCAACTCCGACAGCGGCAAAGGTCCTACATTTGCACATTCGGATATATTGCTCAGCCTCTTAACAGAAATTTACAATAATTAATGGTATCATAGGCTAACAATGATAGTGTCGACCAATGGAATTGATCAGTAAAACTAAGGTGTTCAACTGCTTTTGGTCCTATCAGCAAAACGGAGCAAGGACTAGATCACTAGATCGATTGCATATGTACTGCACATCATACGGGGACAGTAGTGATACCTAAAGACACCAAGAATTGGAAGACCCTTTTTCATAGCAACATCCCGTCTCATTAGCAAGACAGCCCCGGCGCCATCGCTCACTTGGCTTGCATTCCCTACAGTTAAACAACAATGAACTTTTGTGTGGATACTACTAATGGACAACCACAAAGCAGGTAGAATTCACTTTTAATTACCAGCAGTGGTGGTGCCATCCTTTGAAAATGCTGGTTTGAGTTTTGACAGGACTGCAAGCGAAGTATCCGCTCGGATTCCATCATCTGCTGAGACTACGATCTTCTTTTCCTCACCAGTTTTTGGATCAACAATCTTTATAAGGTAACATTGTGTTAGCATATAACACAGAAGAAAATTCCACCTTTTTAATATGTCAGAAATCTTCAATAGCTAGCATAGTTACTTTATAAAGGTAAATCAAACTACATTACCTTTGTATGAACTGGCACAATTTCCTCTTTGAATTTACCAGCAGCTGCTGCGGCAGCAGCCTTTCTGTGTGACTCAAGCTACACAACAGAATAAAGATTAAGACTTTAAAAGCAAGAAGCATATCGTGAGACAGCAACCCATACATAGTCTCATATATATACACAAAAAAACAAACCACACAGAACGGGAATCAGGCAACTTACAGCAGCTTGATCTTGCTCCAGTCGTGTTATGCCAAAACGGCGTGCAACATTCTCAGATGTGAGACCCATTGGGAGAAGGCAATCGCGTGCTTGAGAAAATAGCTCAACCTAAAACAGTAGAAAGATTCCAGACAAAAATATAATCAGACCAAAGATGTTTGCACATGTATCTAAATATGCAGTTTTGCTGTACTGACCAACATGTTACACTTACTTTGGGATTCACTTGCCCATCAAGACTGACTTTGTTCACTGTCATGGACTCCAAACCAGCAGCAATACCTTGAATGGAGAAAATAAAACTCAATTCATCAACCAATCCAAAACAAAACAAAGTAAGCTAAAATCAGACAGCAACATATCCTACCAATGTCATAGAGCCCTGCTTTAATAGCAGTAGCAACATCTGCAACTGCCTGAAGGCCAGAAGAGCATTGCCTGTTTACAGTCTTAAGAGGAACAGTGTCTGCATCCAACCAACAAATTGGTCAAGGCAAGGATGATGGTTGTCTGACATCACAGGAAGATGCAGCAGAGGAAATGTCATTACCAGGGAAACCAGCATAGAGTGCAGCCATTCTGCATTCGATTGCCCTCTGGGAACCAGGAGCTAAGACAGTACCGACAACAATGTCGCCAACTTCACCTGGGTCCAGCTTCGTCTTGTCTACCAAAGCCTATGGATGAGAAACAAAATATATGTAAAGTCCCAAGGATAACGAATTAACGACATGCAATCAATTCAGTGGTTTAACATTATTAAGTTGCATAAAATGGAATAACATGAAAAGCTCAAACCTTGAAGACAGGAACCAAGAGGTCCTCAGCGAAGGTATCCTTGAAACCACCTCTCTTGGCCTTGCAAATCGCCGTCCTGTAAGCACTGGAGGGCAGAAAGGGTATGCAATGAATCATATTTCTTCCATGCTCAAGAGAAATAAGTAACCAAAAAAAACAAGAAGAAAAAACAATTCTATCAATAGAATTATTTGAAACTATCAGGTGCCTAAGATCTAATACGTATCTACTACTCCTGCACGTCTGAACAATTATTACAGTCAACAAATGAGTCTAGCATCGTTCCCTATGACTTCCAAGAAAGGGTGATCCCTACCGACTACAGTCAGTTTGACTAAGGGCTGGTTTGGATGTAAATTTTTTTGCAAAAATAACACTGTAGCTTTTTCGTTGTTATTTGGCAAATATTGTCAAATCATGGTCTAATTAGGCTTAAAAGATTTGTCTCGTCTATTTCGTCTAAACTGTGTAATTAGTTTTATTTTTTATCTATATTTAATGCTTCATGCATGCGTCCAAAGATTCGATGTGATGAGGAATCTACTGTTCTTTTGCAAAATTTTCTGGATCTAAACTGAAGCCTAACAGGCAGAGCCCAAAATTCGCCGCAATGCATAATTGCAGTCGCAGCCACGGGCGCGCTCGACCATTAATTCTACACGGTCCCTCCTGTCGCTGATTCTCCTAGGAACCATCGCCGGACAAACGGCCAGACAAAAACAGCAAAAAACAAAGGGAATTTCCACAGCAGTCCAGTCGCAATCAAAAGCTATAACAAAAAAAGACGCCGCCTGAGCCGATCAAATCAAAGCACACAAAAAAGGCAGGGAGCCGAATTCCACTTACGCGACGATGACGACGTCGTCGGCGAAGGCCGGCGTCCGGTGGTACGCCGCGCTGTCCCCCGCCGCGCACGCGCTCGCCTGCCACGCACCCACACATACAGCACCCTCGTCCGTCAGTAACAGATCTGGGGCCGGATATAACGCCGCCGAAGCGGTCGGACCAGCACGCCCGATTTGGCCGGAGCGAACGAGAGAGAGGAGTAAGGGACGGGATTCTCACGGAGATGGCGGGCGGGGCGGCGCTCGCCGCCGCCGCCGCGGGGCTCAGGTGCCGCAGCAGGACCCGCTGCCTGTCGATGGCCTTCTCCATTGCTTAACTCCTTTTCTTGGCTGCTCGCTCCTGGTCACTACTTGCTGCAGCAGGTACTCGGTACTCGGTACTCGGTACTCCCGTCCTCTCGCGCAGGGTCGGACGAGGTTGTGGGGTTATTTGTAGGAGGGGAGGCGACTGACGCGCCGCCGTGGTGGGTGGGGAAGGGAAATGGCGGAGGTTTTACCACGAAGTTTGGGGGGAGGAGAGGCGAACGCCCGACGGGAAGCCGGAGAGGAGACCTGGCCTGGTGGTATGGGACTACGGGAGGCGTGAGTCGAGGTGGTCCCGCGCGCCAGGGAGGCTTGGGATTGCTGCAGCGTTACTGCCGTATAAACCCTGCGCTGTGTGGGCCAGGCTCCGTGTGAGGACGGATCGGGCGGACCGCGGACGGACGGGAGTCCTGGTCGCGGTCGTGGTCAGTCGTGCACGCAGCGCAGCACGGGAGGGTATACCGACTACGGGATGAGAGTGTTTTCCACGCGGTGCACGGGCGGGCCCCGCCGAAAAAACAACACCCAGATCTTTTGCATCTTGCAGTGATCCCATTCTCTTCCTCTATCTTTCTGCTGAAAAATAACACCCAAAATTGTTTAAACACGTCCAATTGTATATGTGGGCAAGACGTATTGTGGCCGCTCCTTGTTACACGGCAAATATCTCCAACCAAATCCAAAATTTGGGTCCTGAAGTTACAGCATAGTTTATGTCTAAATTAGAGCAGCGCGAAGAGACTCTATGCATCCTTCTTAATAGCTAGGAATAAAGATTTAAAATGATTTTTACGCAAATGACACCTCAAACGATAATTTAGAGAGTGAGTTTTAGAAAGACTCTGAAAGATGCTCTTACGTTGCAACCAGTTAAATTGTTTGTTTTTCCAAAACTTCTCGTATTCCTGCTTCTTCCTGTTGTTTCCATTCATCATATCATGACACTATGAAAAGAGAGTTTTTTTGAGAGATGTTCTCTATAATACTCTTTCGTCCCAGATGTTATTATATGAATCTTCCATCATCTGAGGAATGTAAGACTCGTAAGATTTTGATGATCAGTAATTACATTGACCTATGTGTGGCGCATAGTATTTTTAGCACGTTTATAAGCGTACGAGATTTACCATGGTTGAGCCTATGACGCATAGAGCTCGCCTCTCAATCCTTCACTACTTGTCTGCATCCATCTATCTTCTACCCCCCTCATGCTACCACTCTCCCCCTATTGCCAGCCCATGGCATCGTCCATATTGGTTGTTGCCCTTTCCAATATATCCTCCAACGCCTTTCAGTCCATGAACCACAAGCACTGTTTGAGCCACTTGATGATACGACATTCTCTAGATAACTACACTTTACGAAACCTCTGAATATTAGACAAAAGCACCCAATTACTAAGGAGGTTGCGTGAAAAAAGAAAGGTCATGACTCAACCCTTGTTTAGACCCATTAGTTGTTAATAGTTAGCTAGTTATAATAGCTCATAGTTAATATTAGCTAGCTATTAGCTAGTTTGGCCCAACTAGTTAAATGGGTATTAGTTAATATTAGCTAGCTAGTTAAATGGGTATTAGCTAACATTTATCTAGACCCATTTGAATCAAATGAGCAAATTAGTAGCATCTAACTATTAGCTCTATTTGTCGCAAAAAAAACTATTAGCTCTATGAATTCGAATAAGGGTCTTAGTCATTTTATGTGCCCTCTTCATTTAGACCCGAGCATTTTGTGAAGGGCTAATAAAATGCCAGAAATTTTAAAGAACCTGAGCACAACCAACTAACCGCTCTTTTTTTAGTTTGAGGAGGAAATCTAGACTCCAACAATAATCAAGAGAGGTTTTTTTAGAAACTGGGTTGTATTCATATATATATAACATTAAGTTTACATTCCAAGACTTGCAAAGACACCCTTGAAGAAAAGAAACATTACAGCATAGTCCTTGCACAGTCATCCTCCCGGTCGTCCTCGTCACCGGCGGTCGGAGCAGCATGGAGCTTGAAGCCGACCTCCATCCCGACGAAAGAACACAAGTTTTGATTGGCACCAAAAGCAGTAAGTCGAAATCAACGACATACTTTGTGACCGTTGAACGCCCACGCCGAAACAGATGGCAACCGACCATCACATCGCCGGAGTACAAGGAATTTGGCGGCTCAAGAGCTGCCAGCAATCCCCACAGGCCGGATAGCGGCACACCCAGAAGGGGAATGAAACCACCAGAGCAGGTGGTAGATAAGAACCAACCCAGTTTCACGACGAGTCGGTATACATACCTCCTAAGATCTTCATAAGAGGAGATCGCCGGAGAAGACGAGGGAGAGACAAAAGGCGAGTTTGACCGGATGCAGAGGAGGCACGTAATTCCAGATCCGGCGAGCTCGTGGTCTTCACTGGAACGGACGCCACCAACAAAACGTCACCATTTCCTTGCATAAAAATGATTCAGACAATTGAATCTGGCTGGCCCGATCCTAAAGTCCTAAACAGACACGGGCCAGACTTAACCGTCGGGCTCAGACTGGGCCGGCCCACGTTTGCTCAGGTCCACTCGGAACAGAAACCAACAAACGACGACATCCCTTCCCGTCCCTTCACCCCTCCGGCACTCCCCGTCCCTTCACCCGTCGCCGCCGTCGTCGCCGCCGCGCTCGTATGCGCCGTATCCTGCGGAAGAAGTGTTTAACGGGCTACACCCCACCACTGCACCATGTCGGCAGCGGTGCGGGTGCTGCCGAAGGCGGTGACCTTCGTGACGGGCAACGCCAAGAAGCTGGAGGAGGTCCGCGCCATCCTCGGCTCTTCCATCCCCTTCCAGTCGCTGAAGCTCGACCGTGAGTACCTCCTCTCTCACTTCCCCAATCCATCTTTGTCGCCCCCGCATCTGCAACCTTACACGAGTAGCAGCCTAGCAGTGTGGGTTTTAGCGCTAGCGGTTCAAGTGCGCGCCAGCATGATTCGGTGGCTGAAGGGGGTGGCGTCGCTGAGTTGTGGCCTTCGGGCTTGTGGTTATCTGCCAATTGAGGAATTGAGAATTTGAGATACACTGATACATTAACGCAGGAGCTCCCAGGTCTTGTTATATCTGATCAGCTGATATCTGATGGTACCGAATTCTTTGGATTTTTTGTAACCGGAGATTCAGGACAGATAACACCACGTGCCCTTTTCTCTGATCAGTCATACCAAAGGTTCGCTGAAGTTTCTCAAGGACTTGCTGTGTGATATAATCAGGAAATTCATGCAACAGTTAGGTAGCAAACACTGAAAAAATACAGATATATAAGGACAGGTGGACTGCATCAGGCGTTCCAGGTTAAATAGACTTGTAGCCAATGTGTTGTTTAGTTACTGATGACCAGAATTCTAAACGCAGCCTTGTGAATCTTTTCTTTTGCTGTTCTGAGATTAATACTGACTAAGAATTTGTTAATAGTTGGGGTTATCAGTGATGGACGCAGGTACAAGAATCATATGTAGTTTGGGGCATCGAAATGGAAGTCTGGGCTACCCACATTTGAAAATTCAGATTCTGACATCCTACACTGAGAATTGATATTGCATCTCCAGTGTACTGCCAAATACATCTAAATGGTTCAAAAAAAAACATCTAAAGCTTTTGATGATATATCATGTCTTCACTTCCTCCATTCCAAATAGTTCACTTTGGCTCTGTCCTAAATCAAACTTTTCTAACTTTGATCAAGTTTTAAAAATATATTAACATTTACAAATTCAAATGAATGCACCATCAAAATGTATTTCATGGAGAATTTAATGAAAACTAACTTGATATAGTAGATGATGCTTTTTTCTATAAACTCAGTCAAAATTAAAGAAGTTTGATTTAGGACAAAGCCAAAGTGAACTATAATTTGGAATGGAGGAACTGCTTCATATTACTTCATGTATTGCTATTATTTTCTTTCTTAATACAAAACATAAGATCTCTTTGTACACTTTGTCTGTTAAATTTGTATTTGGCAGTGCCAGAACTGCAAGGGGAGCCAGAGGACATATCCAAAGAGAAAGCACGGATGGCTGCATCTCAGGTACTTCTATGTTTCTGACCGCTCGCATATTGGATATACATCCAATGAAATAACTTTCAGGTCTTGGTTGAAATCTGCCATCTTGTTCTTCATATAGGTGAATGGGCCTGTACTGGTGGAGGACACCTGCCTATGTTTTAATGCACTCAAAGGCCTACCAGGTGATTTATTTGCATTGTTCTTCCCGTTGAGTTCTTGTAAATTGATTATACAGAATTTGACATGCACATCTTTCTGCTGCAGGACCCTACATGTAAGTCCTTTTATTGCTCAAGCATTCTAACCGTACAATCTTATCCCTAAGTCACACTTAATAAACATCCTTGGCCAACATAACTCATTGACAGACTGTATCTTAATCTTGGAGCCTTCAATGCCATTACTAATGTATCTGCTCTTTGTTTGGATATCTTGCACACATGAATGAATAGAAAGTGGTTTCTTGAGAAGATTGGGCATGAAGGTTATAGAGCCAACTGATTCTCAGCTCTTGTGTTCCTGGTTCTTTTATGTTTTGACTAAATAACCTTGTGCACCATTTTTTTTATAGGTTTGAACAATCTGTTAAAAGCTTACAAAGATAAATCAGCGTCTGCTATGTGCATCTTTTCTCTTGCTCTTGGACCTGGAGAGGAACCAATCACATTTGTTGGAAAAACTGCTGTAAGATGTCATTTTCTCTTTGTGGAGTTTTGAAGTTCAATGCAGCTATGGATGAACTGATTTGTTAAAATCCTTGCTTCAGTGATCTTGGGAGTATATTTTAGTAACTTCCTTTTGTTTCAGTAGGAAACCACAGTGGAACTATAATTTAGTAACATGTAAGAAAAACGAACCATTAGCTCTATCAGATTGTTAGTTACCCTTGTTCTAACAGCATGATTGCCTTGTTTCACACAAATAATTTGATTGTATCATAGCACTTCGATGAATGCTGCAGCATATTTATTTTGGAATGTCATGTTTTGAGACTGGCTCTCTTTGTGCAGGGAAAGATCGTACCTGCTAGAGGTCCTAATGATTTTGGATGGGATCCTGTATTCCAGCCAGATGGTTTTGAACAAACGTGAGTACAGTATTTCCCTGACAGTTCACACTCCTCCTGCATCCTTCTTCACACTGCTTTTATAACATGTAATGCAGATATGCTGAGATGCCCAAATCAGTGAAGAATGAAATATCTCACAGAGGGAAAGCTCTTGATCTGGTGAAAGAACACTTTGCATCTGCTAGCTATACAGTTCAGAGCGATGACTCAGCTTAAGTTTGACTCTGGTTCCTAGACAAATGAACATCACATTCTGGAATGTAAACTGAACTAGTTTTAGTGGATACTTTGGTTTACCGTTAAGTTTATTCATAGATGTACTGTAATTTGTTTGACCTATTATCAACTTACGATATTTCTTCACTGGATCAACTTTAGAATCTGAAGGAATACAGCTTCTGACCTCGATTATGCATTTCAAAAGAACAAAAATCACAAACTGGATAAACAAATTATCTTAGCACCTTCAGCACCAACGCTGATAAGCCAAACGCACACCCAGATTTTCACACGAGAGACTACACACTATCTGCACTTTAGCAGCTGCAGAAGACATCAAAAGAATCGTTGCAACTCGAAGCCTAAAAACCCACTCTCTAGGGCCTCCTGAGCTTAACGTGGAGAGGCATCTCCTTGTAGCTGGTGACTCGTTCCTTGGCCTGACGCAGTGGCCTTCCAAGAGATGATCTGCGCAAGAACTGGTGTCCAGACTTCTCACTGCCAGAAGCACTCTCTGGATCGATCTTGCAGCTGCTGATGGCGAGCTGGACGTCCTCCGTGCTGTTGCTTGGCTGAGGTATTCTCATGGACTTTCTGCAGAGGGAACGCCAATGATCTTAGCAAAACTCAACTGTCAACTTCAGCAAGGGTTTTGAACTAGTGTTGTTTTACCGTCTCTGAGAGGCATCCCTATCCTTATCCTTCGGAAGGGCCAGTTTCGCCGATGTCGTAGGTCCTAGAGCTGAAACACATTGGGCATTCGGTCAGACATTCAGACGAAGTCGATACGTCATGTGGGATAATCGGCTAACTGAGGATTGGGGATTATTACATCGAGATCTCAGCACCCGTTTCCTGCTGGCGTTCCCGGACCTCTGGATGCTCCTCGCACGCGATGCGTCCGAAGCGGGCTCTGCATCGACCACATCTCCATCCTTGGTCTGCGCAGCTCTGTCAGGACCCAGATGCTGCGTCCTTTGCACAGGTGCGTTGCGCTGCTGCATCGTCTTCTTTACATCCTGTAGCAAGAACACAAGAGCCGGCATTGCACACCGTTGTTCATCAAAATGGAAAATGACCGGACATGGAAATGAACTGATTATAGGGAGAAAAAATAGCGTCCTGGATCCGGCGTACCTCCAGTTCAGATGTTTTTGCTTTAAGGTTGGCTCTTGAGCACGCAAGCTCATGTTGCAACGCTTTCAACTTCAGTTAGAAAAGAAACCAAGGCTCAGATTCTTACTGAACATGCTACGAAGAAACCTACCGTGTTTGACGATGTCAAACTGTACTTACCCTGTTTCTTGCAAGGTTAACCTCCTGCAAAATTAATAAACAAAACATGAGCGACTAAATATGCCACATGGCGACTAAATATGCTTAGCCGCAAAGACTTCAACAAGAACTGAACATTCTAAACTTTCTTGCCGATAATTCGAGGACGAAGCAGAGGAACATACCGCCATCATCTGGGAATTGGTCCGGGCAAGTTCCGAGTTAGCAACGCGCAGCTTCTGAATCTCTGCCCCACTTAATTGTATGATCTCGCTGCACAAACACCCAAACCAAATCCAATGGAGTCAGACCAAAAGGGGACACCCGCCCAAGAAGCATGACCGGTAGAAGAATTCGGCGGAGCAGAGCGCGCAGAGACTTACTCTCTCTCCGCGAGGAGCCTCACGAGTTCCTCGTTCTTCTGTTCCCATAAAAAGAGAAAAAGAAGAGCGACGTTAGTCATACACGCCAAGACAATTATCAGGAAGAAGACAGGATTATGGAATAATGGAAGGGCGATCTTACCTTGACTAGCTGCGCAAACTTCTCAACACCGCCCGCGCTCGCCGGTGCCGGCGCCGCCGGGCACGCTGACTCGTCCGGCACCGGCACGTCGGCCGGCTCGCGCTTGCTCAAGTTGGTGATGTCGCAGAGCGTCTTCCTCCTCGCGGCCCTGCGCTTGGGGGTCGACGCCGCGTCCGACGCCAGCGTCTTCTTGGACAGCGCGGCCGCTGGGGGCGAGACGGCCTGTTGGGGCACGAGGACGGGCGCCTCCACATCCATGGACTGTCCGTCAATCATGGTGATTGGGGCGGGGGGGGGGGGGGGGGGGGGGGGGGGGGGGCGTACCAATCGATGAGCAAATCGGAGAGAGAGAGAGAGAGAGAGAGAGAGGCGGCGGGTGGAGATCCTGAGATTAGGGGAGCCTTTGGGGGCCGTTTTGCGGGGTTGAAGACGGAAGAGGGGCGGCGCAACGGCTAGTTGGAAGGCAGCGCCCTGTTTGAGGCAGGACGTATGAAATGGGGGCGGCGCAACGTTCAAACTGGAGGGTGGGTGCGGAGATCGGACGTCCGGGGTCCTTGGGCTGTTTGGTTAGCCGGCTTACCCGGTAAAAGTGTTGTCTGAAATTTTAATAAAAACTGTCTTGAAAGAAATTTAATAGAGAGAGAATATGTTTTCTTGTGTATATAATCTTACTTAATATCATGAGTAATATACATAATTTAAAGTAAAGGCAAAAATAAATCAAACGATTTTATGAATCAATAATATAAAAAATAAAAATAATTTTATTGTTTTACTTGATAACTATTTATACATATAATTAAGGAATGGATATATAAGGAAACAAAGAAGCTCAAGCAGGTATACAGGCTCTAACCAAATGCACTCCAACAACATCCAGACAGTTATGTGTTTTCTCTCCAAATGGAAATATGTGTTTATGCAAGAGAAAGGCCAATTCTACTCAAATCCTTCTCCCTCAACTTGGATGTAAGAAGAAGCAAGGCACAAGCTTGAGCTTGGTGACACAAGGTCACCAAACCACGAAAGTTAAGTTTAGCGAAGTTCAATTCCATGATTTATCTCTCTTTATTCATGTTTTGCTAACATTCCAATGACTAGCTTAAACCTCTTTATGCAAGGCCAAACCCTAGACTATACAACACCAACGCCAACACCTCACCTAGACACTCCTAGACAATCACCAAACACCTCTAGGAAGCATCATCCACAAACCCTAAGAACAAATCCCAATAACACAACAACCTACATAGGTTCCATCGATGTTCTCACGGACTGTCCGGAGGAACACCCGGACTGTCCGCGAGATCACTTAGAGCCCGATGCAACCTTAGGTGCACCCACAAACTGTTATCCTGAACTTTTCGCCGTCCCTCCCCCTCGGATTGTCCGCAGGAACAATGTGACCTCAACCAAGAAAAAAACCCCTCTTCGGGAATACACCCGTGGCAGCACACCAGACTCATAGAAAATATTCATGAATATTTTATGCTACAAACCCTTGAACCCTAGGCATGGCCACTCTACTCTATGCCTAAATACCTCTTGGTACAACACTAAGGGACTGTTTTGATGGAACTTTAGTCCATGTTTTGGATACCAATTAGAAGGCCTAAACATTGTCTAATCATGGTCTAACAAAAACTAATAGAGACTAATTGACGAGTATAACACATTAAAAAAAGAAAGTTTTTAATTAGTCCATGTTTAGTCTATTATCTAACGATAGACTAAACTTTAGTCTGGTGATCCAAGCAAACCCTAATCTACTCTCGGTTTATCCAACAAGCTCCCCATTTTGATTACAAGATTTATATCTCCTACAAACACGAGGCACCGGGATGTAGCCGTTCTAGGCAGAAACAGGGGGTGCGACTACTCACTTGATGAGCTCCTCCAAAATCTAATCAGCCGAACACCCGTGTAGATGTCCAGATGCATGATGATTACGGAGGCCTACCCTCTCAATGCCTGCGCGTGCAAGAGCTGGGACGAGAAAAGCATAAAACAAAAGCAATGAAAGAACTATGTTGAGTAGGTGCTTTTGGGTTTGGTTCGTGAAATTGAAGATGAACACCACTCGTATAGGAGCTAAAGGTGAACCTAAATGTTATGAAAGCGTTTATTTTTTACCAGTAACCAAAATAGTTACAGGTAATCATATGATTGCTGCAAATCTATTCCCTTGGTTGCAAATTATGTGTCACTTTCACCTTTTTGGTATATCAACTTTGTTATCTATCTAGATATAATATATGTTTAAATACATAGCAAAATTTTTAAATATATAAAAAAATCAAAGCGACCTATAATTTGAAACGGAAAGAGTAGCTATAGCCATCATCTATATCTAATAATAAAGAGACAAAATTTCAAGCTCTTTTTTTCGTCCATCCATTTTTTTATCCGTTTTTCTCTAACCATCGAATAATGGAAAATTTCTTTTGTCCGAACTTATATATATAATCCGTGCTTATACGAGTTAGAATAGCTCGCGTCTAGGCCAATATGGAATATGAATCCTAACCTAAATAGATTCTTCAGATCCTGAGTACTCTAGATATAACTCTTAATAATAAATAGAAACGGATAAGAGTTATGTTCTTTATTTTGCACCGTTTTCTTTATTTACGTCCGAGTTAGAATAGCTCGCGTCTAGACAGATATGGAGTAAGAATCCTAATCTAAATAGATTCCTCAGATCTGACAATAATGATGTGCATTTATTTTCCTTTGACGGGATATATACGGTAGATTATAGGGGCTGATTTCTTTTTTTAATGCTGGGAACTTTCTTTCCCCCGTAAAATGTGGGGAACTTTCATAATAGACCAAAGTCCGACATTTTTTTATGGTGGAAGGCCGAACAATATAATCAGAAAAATAGAAAAGGAAAAAAAGTACTATGGTTATGTCATTTTTTTATCCACCTTACTTTTTTTTCTTTTGTCCTCACGTGTTCTCTTTTTTTTCATCCTTGCAAGCGTGTGTCATCCGAGCATCCGTGAGAGCATTTTACGGGACGTTCACACGTTACCCGTTCATCTAAGCGATTGTTTTTTTCTCCTATAAATATAAAAAACAAAAGGACTAAATTCAACCGCTATGGATGTTTGAATCGTTAATCCTTCCCTATATAAAATAGAGAAATATTTTCTATACGAGTTAGAGCACCGTGTCATATATGGTGTGAAGTCTGATTCCAAAATGAATCGAAATGGATGATACAATCTGTAGAGTATGAATCAAAAATAAATTGAAACACCTGATGTAATTATTGGATAAATATCCAAGTCTCCAATATACATACGAGTTAGAACAACGCAAGTAGAAACAGAAAAAGGAAACATGCAACAAAAAAAAAAGAATCGAAAAGCTAAACACAAGCAATGGATAGAGTTCGATGCAAAGACAAATTTGAATATACGATGCAATCTGAAATACTATTCAAAATCCGATGCTCGATCATATATAAGAGTTAGAGCGTCACACGTTTGTTGGATAAATTTTCAACCTATAAATCATCTAGATAAATTACACAACAAGTTGTGTCTCCCGTTGTAACGTACGGGCACGTTTGCTAGTCAATTATAATAAGCTTATGATAAATCCATCACCAATCAGCTCAAGTGTCGAAGCCAGCACATCCTCACCATGTCATATCCCGGTCGGGCTGATCAGTCCGAACCCGTGCGCGTCATGCCCATGCCAAGGCTCGGCCAAGCCTCCAAAGAAAAGCAACGAACATGATTATCCCAAGCCATGGATGGATATCTCCTTTTTGTGTTGGTGTGGTGAATGAATCTACGGAAGCAAAGGGATTTTGTAGCTTACGCGCCGCCGATTCTTGGTCCTCGGTGGATGCAAGGGAACGGGTTTTGGGTTTTGGCAAGTAACGATGACGTTGACGTGTCCTACGGACATGCCGGCTTCTGTGAGTTGAAGGATAAGTTGCAGTGGAATCCGTGCTTTCACGGAACGGCGGTCTCTTGCGGGCGTGGTAATCCTGATCTGGGGATGATTGCTGTGGCAAGCATGCCATTACCTAACTGAACCTATGTGCAAGCGTACTTAGCTAGGGTTTTCTGTGACGCAGTCAGTTGGCTGTAGCAATTGCTGTGAAAGGACACCTACTCCGATGACATTGCGAGATGCATGCTGCTCGTTCTTTCTCAACTTTGAGAAAATGTGTACAACATTTATATCTCCAAATAAATTTATTATGATAGTATATTCAACAATATATCTAATGATACTAATTATGTAATATAAATATTCTTATTCTTTTATATATAATTGGTCAAAGTTTTAAAAAGTCGACTTCTCGGGAAACGAGAATGACTTCTATTTTAAGACAGAGGGAGTACATACGAGCAGGTGTGTATAGATGATCAGACGTCTCTTCACGAAGTGATATCATCCATCAATTGCAGGATTAATGAATAGGAATAGACAATTTTAGTTTCAAAGAGCATGTCCTTTAGAAACAGTTATGTCCCTTCGACATACCCCTTCACATGTGTATTTATAAAGAGGAATTGATAGGTCTCCCAATCATGGTTCATTTACATTCATAGTAGGCCTTGTTTAGTTTCTCCCCTAAAGTTTAGTTCATATCACATCATATGTTTAGACATATGCATGAAGTATTAAATATAGACTAAAAAATAACTATTTACACAGATTGCGAATACTATGCGAGACGAATTTTTTAAACCTAATTAGTCCATGATTTGACAATATGATACTACAGTAAACATGCGCTAATGACGGATTAATTAGGCTTAATAAATTCGTCTCGCGAATTATTGAAGACTTGTATAATTTATTTTATTATTACCATCCAAACACTCTCATGTCACACCGCATGTGACACCCTAAACTTTAGCCTTGCATTTAGGCCCCGTTCGGTTGGGCTGATAAGCCGGCTGAAAAACACTGTTGGCTAATTTGTTGTGAGAGAAAAATACTGTTCCGATTGAAAAATAAGCTGAAAAAACGGATTATAAGCCAGATGAACAGGCTCTTAAACGCCACCTTAACAGTAGTAACCGAAATCTAACACTGCTAGGGCCGTTCGCGCCGACCTCTCTGACGTACAGAAGCTGAACCGCATCACGCCATTTTGCCATGGTTAGAAGCCTGACTTTTTAAATTCTACTCGAACTACTACATCTGTTCAAAAAAACTTACAACAACTCTAGTTTTATTTTCAGTTAAACATTCTAATGTTTGTAAAAACTTGTATAAGAAAAAAATCCTTGATGATTGGTATCATAAATATTAATTTGTCAAACTCAAAATAGTTTTGACTCAATGCTATAATAGAATTGCATTATTTTTCATATGGAGGGAGTAAGGTTTTGTTCCTAAAGAGTTCTTGTAAGTACTTGGTATCATAAATATATTTGTAAAGTTTACAAATTCAGTCAAATTCAATATTGATAAGCTATAAGTGTTTCTTTACGAAGAGGGAGTCATCTGAACCTACCAGAGATCTTTGCATCTCCAGGGTTATACTTTCCTTCGCTCCATTCAACAAGACATGAGAAATCCGAAACAGCAATTATGCCGCGCTACGGAATGGATCGCGTCATTCAAGAAAAGTAGAGTAACAAAGAAGAACTCAATTTTGCATTTATCTACCGTTTTGGTGCTAGTATCTCCGCCCCCACGCACTCTCTCATCCTCAAACCCTTCTCTTTACGTCTTTTAACAAGCAAGGAAGCAATCTCCCCAAGGTGATTCCAAATCACCTCTCTCTTTCTCTCTTCCCCCGGTTTCAGGTTTCTCCCTCCCCTCCCTCTCTGCTCCTCAGACCTCAGTTCGCTCATCCCCTCCCCCTCCCCCCCCCCCCCCCACTGTCGTTGGTGCCCCAGTCCCAAGCTCCAAATCTCAGGAGCTTCGTCCCTCCGGAGCCTGAATCCATGCCCCCACTATCCTCACTCCGCTGCCACTCCCCTGCATTGCTATAAATTCCACTGCATCTTGGCTCTGGCCCATCTAATCCGCCAAGGAACCATGGCCCGAGGTCCCAAATCCACCGGCATTGCCCTCTCCCTCCTGCTGCTGGCAGCCGCCGCCGCCGCCGACACCGCCAAAGCCTCGGCCCTCCCTCTCCTCAACTCCACGCTCCCCGACCCCGCCGCCGTCGTCGCCGACTTGCATAGGTACAGTTCACCCGAATTCAGTCTTTTTCAAGTTGCTGCTGCTGCAAAGTTGCAGCCTTTATAAAAGGGAGAGTGGGTTTCGCTGATGCTGAATGTTATGCCCTGTCGTCTGTCACGGGCAGCAAGGTGGCGACGTCGCGGCGTCGGATGCAGGAGGCCGGCGGCGGCGGGTGCATGACGGGCAACCCAATCGACGACTGCTGGCGGTGCGCGGGGACGGACTGGCGACAGGACCGGCAGCGCCTGGCGGACTGCGGCATCGGGTTCGGCCGGAACGCGCTGGGCGGCAAGGGCGGTCCCGTGTACGTGGTGACGGACTCCTCCGACCGCGACCCCGTGAACCCGGTGCCCGGCACGCTCCGCCACGCCGCCATCCAGGAAGGTCCCTTGTGGATCGTGTTCGCGTCGGACATGGCCATCCGCCTCAACGAGGAGCTGCTGGTGAACAGCTACAAGACCATCGACGGGCGCGGCGCCAGCGTGCACATCGGCGGCGGCGGCGCGTGCATCACGCTGCAGTACGTGTCCAACGTGATCATCCACAACGTGCACGTCCACGACTGCGTCCCCGCGGGCAACGCCAACGTGCGTTCGTCGCCGACGCACTACGGGTGGCGCACGCGGTCGGACGGCGACGGCATCTCGCTGTTCGGGGCGCGGGACGTGTGGGTGGACCACTGCGCGCTGTGGCGGTGCGCCGACGGGCTGGTGGACGCCATCATGGGATCCACGGCCATCACGGTCTCCAACAGCTACTTCGCGCACCACGACGAGGTGATGCTGCTGGGCGCCAGCGACGCGTACCTGCCGGACTCCGGGATGCAGGTCACCATCGCGTTCAACCGCTTCGGCCCCGGGCTGGTGCAGCGGATGCCCCGCTGCCGCCGGGGGTACTTCCACATCGTCAACAACGACTACACGTCGTGGGAGATGTACGCCATCGGCGGCAGCGCCAGCCCCACCATCAACAGCCAGGGAAACCGCTACATCGCGCCCGCCGACCCGAACGCCAAGGAGGTGAGTGAGCATGCCATGCCCCTCCGACCTCCGGCCTCGGCATCAGAGCTGCTGCTGCTGCTGGCTTGTTGCCGTGTGTCCGTGCTGCTCTGGCCGTTGCCCTTCTTTGCTTGGGGGCAGGATGAAAACGGTACGGATATTTTCCGACCGTATTCGAGACTGAATTCGTTTAGAGGGGTTTTAATCCGTCCGTATCCGAGTCCGGATATTTAACATCCGATACGGTATTCGTATCCGAATATTTAAATCAAATATTTATGATGTCGATATCCAATCGTATCATATCCGGTATTTTTGATATTATCCGTATTCGAATTCGAATCTGGACATAAATATGAAAACAAATACATCCATCCATATCCGATCAAGTTGATGAATGCGACGGTAAGTGACGTGCAATTGTGTCTCTGTGTGTGTGGCATGGCACTATGGCAGGTGACGAAGCGGGTGGACACGGCGGAGGGGCAGTGGAATGGGTGGAACTGGCGGACGGAGGGCGACATGATGGTGAACGGCGCCTTCTTCGTGCCGTCCGGCGAGGGCCTGGAGGACATCTACGACAAGGCGTCCAGCACCTGTTGGGTTGATCTCCGAGGCCTAGCCCAACGGCTAGGGCCTCATTCCCCTTTGGATCGCGCCCTGATCGGGGGCGCCCAACCGCTCGATGGTTGGTGGGCCCCCGACGCGCTGCGCTATATAAAGGGAGTGGGGGCCGCAGGCTCGCGTAACGAGGTTCGCCGTGCCCCAAACCCCACTCTACAACCCTAGGCCACCGATCGGCATCGCGCAGTGGCGTCGGGAAGCACCACCGCGCCGTCACCTCTCTACTGCCGCACCACCATCGTCGGACAACGCCGGTGGAGGCCCGAAGGAAGGCGTGATCTACTTCACCGACACATCTACGCCATGGACACCTCCGGATCTGCTCCCTCCAACGACGGTTTAACTTCTAAACCCCTAGATCTACCTCACAGTACATCACAGTTTGTTCTTTGTATCCCGATTCCCGTTCGCGCTACTAGTCATAGATCCTAGCAAGTTTATCAAAGTCTATCAATGGTATCAGCCGATCTAGTAGTAGATCGGGCTCGGGAATCTTCTAGAACGAACAGCAAGAAACAAGAAAGGGTGTTTTTCTTTTTCAAACCCTAACCCTAAAAGCAAAGAGGAACGGCCGGGGGGGATCCATGCACTTACCTTTTGCCGCGGTCCTCCCCGCACCGCCGCCAGGTCGCCGACGTCCGGGACAAGCACAGAAACCGGCCGGGGGATTCCACGCCGCCGCGCGGCCCTCCGTAATCGGCCATCCAGTGAGCCAACCGCGCTCGGGCACCGCACTCGAAAACCCTAGACGGCGGCGCGCTCCACCATCGGAGAGCGCGCGCACCGGCCAGGGCCCTCGGGGCGGCGCCGTCCTCCTCTCCGGCCGCCGCAAGGAGCCCCGCCTCCGAGTTCTCTTCGTTGCCGGTGAGAGAGGAGCAAGGGAAGAGAGAGATGGCGTCGGTAGAAATGGACTAGGGTTTCCACCGACCGGCAGCTCGAGGGGTTTTGTTCACCCGAAAACGAAGGCCGACCGTCGGATGTGATCCAACGGCCAAGATTGGTTTGGACCAGATTAAGCCCAGGCGGGTTTCGGCGCTGGGCCGAATTCACGCCGCCGGCCCAGGTTGCGGCCTGGCCGAGCGAGCCTCCCGCGCGCGCAGTTGGGCTGGGCCGCAAGTGGCCGTGGGCTGCTTCGTTGGCAGCGGCCCGTTAAGCACAGTAAATTTTTTCATTTTCCTTTTTTATTTTTCAGAAGCATTTGAATAATTATTTTGCCCAGTTATTAAACTCTATTTAATTGCACCAACGTGTTTATTACTTAGAGATCCAAGTCAGCAAGTTATGCTTCTGAGAAATAGCAAGTTAATTAAAGTTTTCCGCTGCGCAAGCTCTAATATTTTATGCATTTATTCTATTCTGCCCAACGGTGATTAGAATTTATGTAAAGGGTTAATTTTTGTATATCTTGATTTTGACCAACGTTAAAATAAGATATGCAATTACTTTTTCCTAGATTTACTATTCATGTCCTCACTGTTTTATTATGTTTAATTTCAGACCAAGCTCTCAATGCGATGCACTTTATTAGTGCAATCCCAAAGCTGACGGGACAGAACTATGTTCTGTGGCGAGAAGAACTTGATGCTGCTCTAGCACTTGCCGAGATAGATTTGGCTCTTCAGGAGCCAAAACCCACTGAGCCAGAGGAGCCCGAAAGGGCTCAAAATGAGACCGATGAAGCTTTTGCTAATCGGAAGCGAGACTATGCTCCCATTAGAGCAAAGTATGATCTTGAGAAATACAAGTGGGAAAAATCAAACCGCAAGTGCAAGATTGTCATCAAGAAAACCATCACAGAGGGCTTAAGAGGTGCCATCCCAGAATGTGAAACAGCAAAAGAATATCTTGAGAAAGTGAAGAATCAGTTCACTGGTTCCACCAAAGCTCATGCTTCCACACTGATCCAGAAACTCACTAACATGAAGTTCACAGGTGGGAGTGTGAGAGAACACATTCTGAGCATGAGCACCATGGCAGCTAAGTTAGACAAGCTAAAGATGCCCCTGGCAGATGGTTTCATCATTCACTTAGCTCTAAACTCTCTTCCCAAAGAGTATGAGACATTTGTTGTTAATTATAATACACAGCCAGAGGATTGGGATTTAGAGAAGGTGATTGCAATGTGTGTACAAGAAGAAGAAAGGCTAAAGAATGCAAATGGTGGTTCTGTGAACTTTGTCAAAGGAAAGAACAAGAAGCCATTCTACAACAAGAAAGCTCCAGATGCCTCCACCTCTCATAACAAGGGAGGAAACTCTTCACAGCACAAAGCACAGCCAAAACAAGACAACCAGCAGAAGCAGGAGGACCCGGATCGCTGTAGATGGTGCAATGAGACAGGGCATTGGAAGCACGACTGCCCTAAGTTCATGAGACACTGCCTAGTAAAGGGTGAGGACATTATAACTTTTGTTGACGAATCCTTATATCTAAGCTATGCTAGATCCACATGGTGGATTGACTCAGGTGCAACTGTTCACGTTGCTAACTCTTTGCAGGGATTCAATGGAGGGAGAACCCTTCAAAGAGGAGAAAGACAGATTAAGGTGGTCACTGGCGTTGAAGCTGAAGTTCGAGCTATAGGAAATCTATCTCTAGACTTAGCTAGTGGCTTCACACTTCAGTTGCATGATGTTCTTTATGTTCCCTCTTTAGCCAGAAATTTAATTTCAGTTTCATGTTTGTCAGACTATGGTTTTGATTGTCATTTCAGCAAGAACAATTGCAAGCTACAATTAAATAATCAGTGTGTGGGTCTTGCCTTCCGACAAGACAAACTTTATTTATTATCTACGTCTGAGAATGTGAATGCTGAATGTAATAATGCTGAGAATGCAATACCCGCAGATGCTAGCAAGAAAAGGAAAAGAATTGATTCCTCATCGAAATTATGGCACTGTCGTTTAGGCCATATTTCGAGGGGGAGAATAGAACGCTTAGTCAAAGAATCAATACTCCCACCACTAGAACTCTCAGAGTTAGAGCAATGCGTTGATTGCATTAAAGGCAAGTTAGCAAAGAACATAAAGAAAGGCGCTAAGCGAAGCACGGGAGTACTAGAATTGATCCACACAGACATCTGTGGACCTTTTCCAGTAACATCTGTGGATGGTTTTGATTCCTTCATCACATTCACAGATGACTACTCTCGTTTTGGATATATATATCCAATCAAAGAACGTTCAGAAGCTTTAGACAAGTTTAAGATATTCAAGGCTGAGGTTGAAAATCAACTAGACAGAAAAATCAAAGTAGTGAGATCTGACCGTGGGGGGGAGTACTACGGTCGACATACCCCTTATGGACAAGTTCCTGGACCTTTTGCAAGGTTCTTACAGGAAAATGGCATAGTAGCCCAGTATTCAATGCCGGGCGACCCACAGCAAAATGGAGTAGCAGAAAGGCGTAACCGTACTCTGATGGATATGGTGCGCAGTATGATGAGCTATTCCACTCTGCCACTGAGTTTGTGGATGGAGGCCTTAAAAACCGCCATTCACATTCTCAACAGAGTTCCGAGCAAGTCAGTACTTAAAACACCGTATGAGTTGTGGACCGGCAGGAAGCCCTCAGTCAACCATCTGCGTGTCTGGGGGAGCCCTGCTGAAGCAAAAGTATTTAACCCAAACATAGGAAAGCTAGACCCCAAAACAGTAAGTTGCCATTTCATTGGCTATCCAGAAAAGTCCAAAGGTTATCGTTTTTACTGCCCTGGTAGACATACCAAGTTTGTGGAAACAAGACACGCTAGTTTTCTAGAAGATCAGATGATCAGGGGGAGCAAGACAGCGCGAGAAATCACCCTTGAAGAGAAGCGGGTGTTCGTGCCCATCCCTATGGTGCAGGAACCCTACTTCACGCTGCCTGTTGTTGTTGGACCTACGCAAGTGGTGACAACACCTGCTGTAATTTCGCCTACGGCTAATTCGGAACCTGTCCTTCAGGAACCAAATGAACCCATAGTTGATGAACAGCAGCCCCAACAAGATCAGCCTCAAGAACAAGAAATGCCAGTAGCAGAACCTTCTGGCAGACCTCAAAGAGCGAGAAAGTCTCCTATTCCAGATGACTACATAGTTTATGAATGCGAAGAAATTCAGATGGAGGATGAACCTACCTCATTTGAAGAAGCCATGAGGAGCACTGAAGCATCTAAGTGGCAAGAAGCCATGGAAGATGAATTAAAGTCCATGAGTACCAATAAAGTTTGGGACCTAGAGGAAATTCCTGAAGGAGCCAAAACAGTAGGCTGCAAATGGGTCTACAAAGTGAAACGTGACTCCAAAGGGAACACAGAAAGATATAAAGCAAGACTAGTAGCAAAAGGTTTTACTCAACGAGAAGGGATAGATTACAATGAAACGTTCTCTCCCGTCTCGAGCAAGGACTCCTTTAGAATCATAATGGCCCTAGTGGCACATTTTGATCTAGAATTACATCAGATGGATGTGAAGACAGCGTTTCTCAATGGGGATCTAGAAGAAAGAGTGTACATGGCACAACCGAAAGGTTTTGCTGTGACAGGCAAAGAAAGAATGGGCTGTCGCCTGAAGAAATCCATTTATGGATTAAAGCAAGCATCCAGACAGTGGTATTTGAAGTTTGATAAGACAATCAGGAAGTTTGGGTTTAAAGAGAATGTTGAGGACAATTGCGTGTATGCAAAGTTTAAGAATGGGAAATATATTTTCCTAGTACTGTATGTAGATGACATTCTACTAGCAAGTAGTGATGTCACTCTGCTACAGGAAACCAAGAGATTTTTGTCCTCAAATTTTGATATGAAGGATTTAGGTGAAGCTTCTTTTGTCTTGGGCATAAAGATTCACCGAGATAGAAACCGAGGGGTATTGGGATTGTCTCAAGAGGCATATATAGAGAAAATATTGAAGAAATTCAATATGCATAAGTGTAGACCATCACCTGCTCCTATTGTAAAAGGTGACAAGTATGGGGAACACCAATGTCCCAAGAGCAAGTTCGAGCGCGATCGCATGCAAGCCGTTCCATACGCTTCAGCTGTCGGAAGCTTGCAGTATGCTCAAGTGTGCACACGCCCAGATCTGGCTTTTGTGACTGGGCTGCTTGGCAGATATCAAAGTAATCCAGGTATGGAACACTGGAATTTAGTAAAGAAGGTCTTAAGGTACTTGCAAGGTACGAAAGGGCTCATGCTAACCTACAGAAGATCTGATGACCTACAAATAGTAGGATATTCAGATTCTGATTACGCGGGAGATGATAGAAAGTCTACCTCAGGGTATATATTCACTCTCGCGCAAGGAGCCATATCATGGAAAAGCTCAAAACAAACAATAGTCACTGCATCGTCCACAATGTATGCTGAGTTTATTGCTTGTTATGAGGCGTCAGGACATGTGAATTGGCTTAAGAAATTTATACCCAGTTTGAAGGTGGTCGACAGCATCGATAAACCACTAAAGTTGTATTGTGATAACGAGCCAGCAGTATTGTATGCTCACAACAATAAGTCAAGCAATGCCGCCAAGCACATTGACATAAAATATTATGTTGTGAAGGATAAAATCCGGGATCACGTCATAAGTCTTGAACATATAGGCACAGAAAAGATGTTAGCGGATCCGCTTACGAAAGGCTTACCGCCCAATGTGTTCAGAGAACACGTAGCCGGCATGGGTTTGAAGGAAGGCCTGTGATTCCTGGATAGTAAGAGGGCCCAAGGCGAGAATCTACCTCTGAACAGAAAAGTGTCTGTGGCTGTCTAATCTAATGGTAATAACTGTTATGATGAAACATGCTCAATACACTAATCTGTGATGGGGTGGGTTAACAAAGTGAGAAGGCAGAGATGAGATCAAGGGGGAGAATGTTGGGTTGATCTCCGAGGCCTAGCCCAACGGCTAGGGCCTCATTCCCCTTTGGATCGCGCCCTGATCGGGGGCGCCCAACCGCTCGATGGTTGGTGGGCCCCCGACGCGCTGCGCTATATAAAGGGAGTGGGGGCCGCAGGCTCGCGTAACGAGGTTCGCCGTGCCCCAAACCCCACTCTACAACCCTAGGCCACCGATCGGCATCGCGCAGTGGCGTCGGGAAGCACCACCGCGCCGTCACCTCTCTACTGCCGCACCACCATCGTCGGACAACGCCGGTGGAGGCCCGAAGGAAGGCGTGATCTACTTCACCGACACATCTACGCCATGGACACCTCCGGATCTGCTCCCTCCAACGACGGTTTAACTTCTAAACCCCTAGATCTACCTCACAGTACATCACAGTTTGTTCTTTGTATCCCGATTCCCGTTCGCGCTACTAGTCATAGATCCTAGCAAGTTTATCAAAGTCTATCAGCACCGACCCCAAGTCGTCAGCGCTCGTCGACGTGCTCACGCAGAACGCCGGCGTCTTCGGCGATCCCAGGTACGTACGCACGCCGGATCACGTACGCACCCCGTGAACTCACGCCCTGTTCGTTTCAGCAGAATCAGCAGCCATCCAGCAGTGTTTTTCTCTCACAACAAACCAGCGAACAGTGCTTTCAGCACAATAAACCAGCGAAACGAACAGGCTGTCACTCTTTTTCTCACCTTGCTGGAGTATCTCTCTTGGACGGGTGGACCCTGCTCGCAACCACTGGCACGTGGGCCCGCGTAAGGACGCCCCCGCGCGTCTTTTTATACGCGGCGCTTTTGAGTTTTGACTTCCTCCAACGGCCGCCGGACTTGGGGGGCCGGCCCTGCCGATGCTTAGGTCCAGTTTAGATTCAGAAAATTTTGCAAAAAAAACAGTAGATTTCTCGTCACATCGAATCTTTGGACGTATGCATGAAGCATTAAATATAGATAAAAAATAAAACTAATTACACGGTTTAGACGAAATGGACGAGACGAATCTTTTAAGCCTAATTAGACCATGACTGGACACTAATTGCCAAATAACAACGAAAATGCTACAATTGCATTTGACCAAAAATTTTGGCAACTAAACAAGGCCTTAGTGCTCGACAGGACAGACTGCTCCTCCGCGCGCTTCACGGCCCATCATCGGTCGGTCTGGTCCTTGCTCTGGCCTCTGGGCAAGAGAACTCTCCGGCGGAATTCGCCGTTCCGGCTCCCGTGTGCGCGTGGTGGAAGGCTGGAAACAAAACCCTTCCCCTCCTGGTCCTTGACGACAAGGTGCATGGGCGGTAGAGTAGTTTGCCTGGCCGTGCTCTGAACAGAGGCTCCAGTCCTTGACGACAGTCAAGATACATCAGGCTTGGCAGAGCATTAAGCTCCCGAGAATGTACTGTGCCACGTTACAACTTAGAACGCCCACCCATTCATTAATAATCTATATAGGCGGTGCATTACTCAGCACCGGATTACAACTTAGAACGCCCACCCATTCATTACTCAGCACCTTAAGGTCCCGTTCGGCTGTGCTGATAAGCCGGCTGAAAACACTATTGGCTGATTTGTTGTGAGAGAAAAACAATGTTTTGGTTGAAAAAACAAGCTGAAAAGTATGGATTATAAGCCGGATGAACAGGGCCTAAACTAAACACCGGAACAACAAAGTGATTTTGTCTGCTACTATTAGTGCTACCAGAGCTTGTACAGTCTCATGAGTCAAGTGGGGTAAGTGCGTGCATGCATCCCTAGAGTTTAGTTAGAGAAGTAGATCGAGTTGGCGCTGTGCCGCTATTTTAAAAGGCTGCAACGAACTAGTATTACAATACAATAATATAAGCTACTGTAGTTCTGTTCGTGCCCGTTAGATCCTGCTAGCCAAAGTTCGCAAAACCTAAATAGGACACCACGAATGGTCGCCTGGAGTATGGATATACATACAGATTTAAGTGAGCGCCTTTTGTAGGCAAGGCAACCATGAACTCAGAGCTCATGCCAGATGTTCCTACTCCGAATCTCCGATCCTCGTGTCCTTCACATTTGTTCTCGCCGTGTTTAGTTCGGCCGAATCGGGAGGTGTAGATTTTGCACAGTGTAAGATTCCCCACTGTAGCATTTCGTTTATATTTGTAAATTTGTGTCTAAATATTGATTAATTAGGCTCAAAATGTTCGTCTCGTAAAGTACAACAAAACTGTGCAATTATTTTTTTTATTTCATCTACATTTAGCACTCCATACATGTGCCGACATTTTAATGTGACGGAGAATCTTCTTTTTGCATAGTGGAATTTGGGGTGAAATCAGTTTCCTTTCTTTGCCCCTTTCTCTCTGCACACCTGTGGCCCCTCCCCTTCTAAAAGAAAACATACCTAGAGTCCTAGACAAAAAGATCCTTGCACGCTCACGAGCATCTGCTGCTATTTTGCCAGGAACCGAGACGAAATAATAGTCCCCGTCGGGGCCGGGTAGTATGCATGGGACATGGAGTGCGGCAGTAGGCAGTCGTAGACTCGTAGTCACTCTGCGGTCTCCACATGCGCGCCACCGGTCGATGGTTTTGGTTTTTTGTCGCCCGGATCCTGCGCTCTTTTGCATATAAACAAATGCCCTTTTGTGAACTTGTCCACTCACCCTTGTCCTGTGTAGTGTGTGTGAGTGTGAGTGACCTTGTGCTGTGGACCAGCACCGTCGCCACTTGGGGTTGGGGAGAGGCTGCTCTCGGTGGTATGATGATTGGCTATGATTCCGGGCTGCGATGGTCAGTGAAATAATGTGCGTGATTCATTCAGTCATCTGAACAAGCAACAACTCAGCAACAAGTCCATGCATATGGTAGAATAGGAATTATCCTTCTACTGAGTGGTACTGACTTTGAGTGGTACTGACTACTGGTACTGGGATGGTATACACTTTTAGCGTTCTTGATCCCAATAGTGTCCTTTGCTAAAGGCCTTGTTCACTTCCCCATCCCAACCCAAAATATTTCCTCTTCCACCTATCACATCAAATCTTTCGACGCATGCATGAAGCATTAAATGTAGGTAAAAAAGATAACTAATTACATAGTTTGGCTGTAAATATCGGGACGAATCTTTTGAGCCTAGTTAGTCCATGATTGGACAAATTTTGCCAAATAACAACGAAAGATGCTACAGTAACTTTTCACCTACTTTTCGCGAAGTGAACACACCCAAAATAGTGGTGAATCTTGCTGCTAGTATCATTGTTATCCTAGTACAAGTGGCCTTTTAGGAACGGTCCAACCGGAATGATGGAATGCTTCACTCCTGCCCCCCCAGTCTCCCAGCGAAAAAGAAAGTGCCATGGCTTGTGGCTTTTTTCAGCTGTTCGGTCCATCACCCATTCATCCTCCCAGATAGCACGTTGCTCAGAATCGAATTCCTATTCCTTGTGCGCTCGTGACAGCGGTGGTAGATCTAAGCTTCACCAGCACTTAACGCACTGTCTAACTCACGTCCAGTTTGCACTTGTATGGGATATTTAGTGCTAGATGCTATTCTCGCGGTGTATTTGTTTGTGTTTTGCTTTTGTAACGAGCAGTGAGGAGCCCATTCTGTTTTGGCAGGAACGACGCCGAAGAAACCGGGTACCGGGGCGTCAACTACGCCGGCGTGGGGACTGGCGGTGGCAGTGGCGGCAACGGCTACGGCTACCTTGGGATGGTCTATGCCAATGGCGGCGGTGATCGGAGATGCGGATCACACTCGGCGCTGCCATTGATTTCTTCAGTTATCACCCTCATTGCGCTCGGGTGCTTGCGCTTGTTGTAACATAACATAGATAGTTCATCCTCTAACTTCAGGCGCCTCATTATGACTCTCAATTGGAAAGGTAGTAGCAAAATGGGAGAAGGGAAAGCTTGTAGCTGGGGTGGTAGTACTTTAGTAGTAGCCTAGTAGGGAGGTAGGCAGGCAACAGAAACCATGTGTGGTGGGAGGATATTGCCAGGCTAGTCACTATACTTCTTACAAGGAGAAATGGACGATTCATTCTAACTTTACTACCTCTGGTCTCTCTGTGATCTAGACATTATAACTCTGGGGGCAAAAATGAAATGGAAAAGCAAGTTCAACCAACAAAAAAGTGACAGAGAAGTAGCACCATGATTAAATCACGGTTAGCCACATAAAACTATAACAACAGTATAACACTAATTCAAAATTTCCAAAATTCGCTGTTTCGTAGACTATATATAAAAGCCATGGCATATGGAATAATATAAAAACAGCAACACAGCAAACAAATCAGATCAGGACTATAAATTAAAACACAGAATTTCTTTCGTCTAAGTGCTTATCAAATGGCCTATCTTACAAGTCCGCTTTGTACCCGCGTGCATCACTGTTGATACCGATCGTATATAGCAGCGGTGCAGCATCTGGCACCACCTTTCTACCCTCCCATCAAGTGCATCACAAAGTCTAAGAGCTAAAAGTTGGCCAAAATTATGACCCCAAATAACTTTGTTTGAAATATCCACCTTCAATAATTCAGTGGCAACAGAACATGCCTAGTGATCATTCTAAACGCACCACGTCATCAGAGAACACAAAAAGTGGGTAGGCAATCACAAAATTCATTCATCTTCAACACAACATAAATAGCTGTTAATCTTGAGTTTGTATCTGTCAGGTAAACCCTCAAATCTCATCTTCACCTAGTGTTGACAAGTTACAGGGAAGATATATGAAAGAAACCAGCATCCTTAGTCTACAGTTACAGCTTGCACATTGACCAGATGGTACTTTCCTAACCAGATGGTGGTGGTGGCGGCGGCGGCATAGACATGGGAGGCGGAGGCATTCCACCTTGTTGTGGCGGGGGTGGGGGTGGCATCCACATAGGTGGTGCTGACATACCAGTGGGAGGAGGTGGCGGCCTTACCATGCCAACAGGAGGGGGCATCATATTTGGTGGTGGTGGCCTCACTGGGAGCCTGTACTGCATTTGGGATGGCATGGGGGGCGGCATAGATTGTTGAGCGGGCCAAGCAGGTTGCCCGTGCATCTGCATTGGAGGGGGGAATTGTCCAACAGGTGGTGGAGGTGGTTGTCGAATGTGTTGCATCTGTCCCGGAATTGTGCCATTGCCATAAGGCCGTGGCACAGGTGGACCACCATTTGGAAGACCTTGGGTTGGCGGACCACTTGCAAACATTGTGTGTGGCCTATTCTTCTGAGATCCTGGATTGTTTGCTGCCAGCAGCCGCTCTGTCAATGGTAAAAAACATATTAGATCATTGTGGATGTAAAAATATTCATGAAGGAACTCTAGAATGGAAAAGGACAATTCAGTTGAATAATTTCATATTTATTCTGTTTTTAAGAGCTAAAATAACTACTTCGTGAACTAGCCCCTTCTTGGCAGAGCTTCAGCTCATTTTTTTTTTAAAGCGGAGCCAAGCAGAGCTCAAGACCAAGAATGGAAATTTGACTTGGATATACATAGACTGTTTGGATTAGGATGAAATATAAATATTGAGTGAACTGAAGAGTAGCCCATGTGCTGGTGGTCAGGGAATCAACTAGATCAATTAGATCGTCAAAACACATTACCTGCTGGTGTGCCGTGGCGCTCTCCTTTCGTGTCTTTCTTGTAAGCATAAGAGACAGTGATTGGCCGGTTGCATAAATGTTGGTTGTTCATGGCCTGAAAAATATAGCAGAGAAAGTAGAATGAAACAAATGTCAGACAGCCAGAACCACTGCAAATTGAAATGCAGGAAATCAATGTGATGATTACATTACCTCTATTGCTTGATCAGATGATTCAAAGGAGTCATAGCTCACAAAGCCAAAGCCTCTAGAATTTCCAGTTTCAGGATCTCGCATTATCTTTGACAAAAGAAAAAGATCAATAAATTACTGCAGGTGACAACTATGCTTCAGAAAATAACAGACACTGCATACAGATGAGGTGTTACTCCTAAAACCATCTTTAATTTTTATAATAGATACATGACATCTTACAAGACGACTGATTAGATGAGTTTATCTTAGGAACATGCACACATGGAGTTGTGCCCAGAATACTCATTTATGAGCAATATCAATCGGGATAATGGTTACATGATTTTAGCTCATCTAATCTCTCAGCTAGTATTGTATTTTGTACAAATGAAAGCAGATAGTGGTATCAACTGATGAGCGCTTAAAAATTTGAAATTGACTAAACACTGTTACATACAAGTTCCAGTGACACAAGACCTTGAAAGTAATTGAATTATGAAATGTAAGTATAGTGAATTCAGTTTATTCTATGCGTGAACTAGAACTTGTATTTGCTTCAGGAATTTATATAAGACTGCTGCTAGTAAATCAGATATTATGTTCACCTGTTCCACTGCTAGATCATTAGCAGAAAACAAATCAATATAACTTTGCATGAAGATAAAAGTTGCTTTGTGTCACCTTAGGATTAGTTACAATCACTCCAAATGCACTGAAGGTATCATAGAGGAGCTTCTCATCAACATCCTGTTAACAAAGCAAACATGGAAATATTACTCAGTATTCAGATGATTGAAGAGCAGATAATAAAGAAAGTAGGATTTAGGCCCTCACCGGATCAAGATTGCCAATAAACAGATTTGCTCCAACGTCCAAGCTCTTCTTATCCTGGGAAGCCTGGAATAAGAAAACAAAATCATGTTATGTTCAAATGATACTTGTTTTTTCAAAGCCATAATGATAAAATACTACAGATGAAGGGAAAATACCTTGTTTACTCTTATGGGCTTACCGTATAGTTTGATCATGTTCAAAATCTTAATGGCCTGTGGGAAGCAAACAATTTAGATAAAAGGGTAACTAAATATGGATGTGGTGATCTGCTAGAGGAAATATAAAAGGTAAACTATGACTTCGCAAAATAATAGACTTACATAATCTGCATCTTCCTCGCTCCTGAATTCTACAAATCCATATCCCTGGTGTAAATTTGTAACTCTGTCTTTTGGGACATACACATTAACTACAGATGGAAGAATGGTAATTCTGTTAATAAAACGAAAAAGAAATGTATTTGTTTGATATCCAAAATAAAAAAAACTTCAATTACATAATAATATAGACCATCAAAAACCAAATGAAACAAAGAATAAAAAATGCTGAAAGGCAGTTATGCAACAAAACACACAAATGCTGTTATAGGGCAAGACAAAAGTGTTGCATACATCAAAACTCTCATCTCACTAGAAATATATATATATATATATATATATATATATATATATATATATATATATATATATATATATATATATATATATATATATATATATAAGTCCACTTACCAACAGGGCCTGCTTGGACAAACAATTCCCATAGAAGTTCCTCGGAAACCTATCAGATATGGAAGAACAATCAGCATCAGTTCATGGATTTACAGAAACTGAAGAAACAATATATGACCATATACTACAGGATGTTCATTGTTACCTATACAGGAGAAGGAGCAAAGATGTGCTCCACCAGGTAACTGTCAATGTAATTACTATGTGTATTACGGATCTATGGTTCTATTTGTATAGAGCGTACAGAGAAATTGATATGAATCTGAAAGAGTAAACAGCAATGTTCATCCCAACCTAACAAATAAGCAGTACACTTTACATATAGTCTAGATGTAGTAATGTACTTTTAACAACAACGATTGTAACATTACCACCTAGCGAAACACGCACAATTTTCCCAGCGACCGCTCAATCGCAGTCTCATTACTTGTTAGTAACATCTAGCGTTTGCCGGCACTCACGCTGTCCTTGCAATATCGTTGCGCCACCGCCACTGTACCTTCGATTAAGGAGCAGCGACTTACTCATCTGGTCACCAGTTCACACAAGTAATTCTGTGCTTTAGGGATATTTTATTGTGGGCGGGGATCTACTAAGCGTCGCAATAGCGAGAGGTTTGTGGGGAACCCTAACCTGAGGGTCGAGGTTGCCGACGTAGGTGGTGGCGTCCTGGTTGCGCTCCGCCGAGTGCTGCCCGAGTAGGTTCGCGCCCACGCCCGGCGCTATGCGGGTCGTCATGGCTGGCTGGCTGGCTGGCCCCTCCGTCGCCGCTGCAAGGCGCGGCGGGGTCACTGGATGGCGGCGGAGCTGGACGCTGGACGGGGCGCGGAGCGACGCGGCGGTGCCGAGGTGAGGTTTTGGTTGAGGTTCTCGGGTCGGGCCAGGGTCCCTAGCTTACTGGCCCAGTTACACTTCCACCTCGAGTCGGTGCGGAGAAGGCGGCAAGTGATTTTGGGCCAGGCTGTTAGCACCGTGGCCCATGGGCCTTCCAAATGTTTAAAGACGACCCGAAATGAAGAAGACAAAACAACCTTTTTGCAGCTCTAAAAAAAAGATAAAAAAAAAACTTTGCAAAAAAAAGATCACCAACTAATATACAAGTAGATTTCAATAGAAAACCTAAAATATTTGGCTGAAAGATAAAAAAACAAGTTAAGAGAAGTTGCAATCCCAATTCATTGTATAATGGGTACAATTGTTGCATGTGGTGAGGTTGTTTGGCTTAACGGGACAGGGCTAGTATGAATCTAGGGCATTTAGCAAGTTTAATGATATAGAAATATATTTTTAAAGTTCATGGACCTAAGTATTATCTCTTCTTTTGACGTGATTTCTATTGCATATGTTAGATCTCAGATGTCCGTTATTTCCATCCTTTTATCCTATATTTTTATGCTAAAATATGCGGCTTACAAATAGTTAGTGTGTGTTGCTTTCTCTGTGTTTTGCGATAAATCTAGCAGGCTAACTTGCTCTTATATATGCAGTAGTCTTGAATGCTTGAATCATTTAATGAATCGATGATTCTCAATTTTGATTTTAAACCTACACTAAAATGTGGCTTTACCTGCCAGAGGTTAATATACCTCTAATCACGGATTAATTCAAGGCGTGGTGATTCCTAGACATAGCCATGGACCTTTCACTTGTTATGAATGATATTTATTTGAAAGGAGAACTGATTTTTTTCATTTAAATTTTGCGTGTTCATAGCAATACATGGGGTACCTAGCGTGTAGAGATATTTGAAATTGATTTTTTCATTTAAAATTGAAAAAAATTGAAAAATGGATAAATGGCCTATACAAGGGGTTCATAGCAATACATGAGGTACCTAGCGTGTAGAGATATTTAAAGAAGAACTGCTTTTTTCATTTAAAATTGGTAAATGATGAGGATAGCAAATATGCCCCCGGTTAAGGATAACAAAGTTCCATGGCCAACCACAGTGGCGAAGCTATACATCATTGTGGGTGCGCTCACGGAAAAAAAGAATATTATTGAGTGGATCAATTTCCCACCATGGTTTGTGACTTAAGTTTACGCATGTATAAACAGTATATAAGGCAGGTCCATCCTCTGATTCGCCACTGGGGCCAATTGGACAGGATCTCTCCATTTGCATGCGACGCTCTTGAAAGTTACGGAGCGCGCGGAGGAGATGCTTCACGCTCCGTAAGGATACTGTGACGCTGGGGCTGTGTCATTAGTCAAATCTGCCGCATTTGGTTCAATTAATCAATTGGATTCGCCAGCACATTACGCTCAAGAATGGCAGCTAACGATCCTTTCCCCATATCTTTCCATCTCAACCAGATAAGTGCGCATTCAGTTTCGCTGCAACTGCAAAATTTCCCAATCGCTGCCTGCCCTCGACCACAGCGCAGCTGCGCAGGACACCGGCGGCGCTGCCGGCGCAAAGCCGCAGGGCACGCAGGCGAGCTATTTTTACGGCTTCCTGTCATCGTCCTGTTCCTGTCAGCCAGTAGTGTTTCGACAGCCTTAGAGTACACATCGGCCATATGCCCCGAGACATGGGCATCACCTGTTAGATTCCTATTAGGATCGGTAGTAGTAGATCTAGCGGTACAAGTCTATTATTTACGAAGAACAACAACGTTTCCCGATTTAGAGGCACTGTGAGGGGTAGTAGGGCAAACCGGTGGTGTTGGGGAGAACTGGTGCGGAGGAGGAGCTGGAGCCGGTGTTCGCCATTGCCTCGGTGATGTAGATCTGCGCTAGGCAGCGACGGTCGATGGAGGAGTTGATGCAGTGGAGATCGTGGCGCCGGTGAAGAGACGGTGAAGGACTTCCCGTCACTGACTGCGCCCTCACTAGATCGGGTTAGGGTTTTTCGGTGGGGTTGTAGGCTACGGTGAACCTTTGTTTACGAGCCGCCAGCCCCCACCTTTATATCTCGCGCAGTGTGACAGGGGCCCTTCAACCACATACGGTTGGGCGCCCCCGATCAGGGCGCTTGACCAAGTCCCAGCGAGCCGTTGGGCCTCCTGGGTAGGAGATCAGTTCAACATTCTCCCCCTTGATCTCAACTCATACTTTAATATATTTTACTTTTACTTATTCCATCACAGATTAGTGCATCGAGCGTGCTTCTTCGTCACGGTCTATTGCCGATAGATTTCACAGCCACGATACATGTCTCCGTTCTGAAACAAATTCAGTAACTTTTGGGCCGTTTATTGTCCAGGAATCATAGGTTTTCCCTTAAACCCATGCCGGCTACGTGTTCTTTGAACACGTTGGGTGGTAGGCCTTTGGTAAGCGGATCCGCGAGCATCTTTTCAGTGCTTATGTGCTCTAAGCTTATCATTTGATCCCGGACTCTATCCTTCACAACATAATACTTTATGTCAATGTGTTTGGCAGCACCACTTGACCTATTATTGTGAGCATACTGTACTGCTGGATAATTATCACAGTATAACTTTAGTGGTCGATGGATAGAGTCGACCACCTTCAAACCGGGTAGGAACTTCTTTAGCCAGTTCACCTGCCCTGAGGCCTCATAACATGCTACAAACTCGGCATACATTGTGGACGATGCAGTGACGGTTTGTTTGCAACTTTTCCACGATATAGCTCCCCCCGCAAGAGTGAACACATATCCTGATGTGGACTTTCTTTCTTCTCCAGCATAATCAGAATCTGAGTATGCAACTACTTCCAGAGAATCTGATTTGCTATATGTTAACATGAGGCTCTTTGTACCTTGCAAATATCGCAAGACTTTCTTTACCAATTTCCAGTGTTCCTGTCCTGGATTACTTTGAAATCTGCCAAGCAACCCGGTAACATAAGCTAAGTCAGGGCGTGTGCACGTTGTTGCATATTGTAGGCTTCCAACAGCCGAAGCATATGGAACCGCTTTCATTTGGTTGAGCTCATAACTGTTCTTGGGGCATTGATGATCCCCATATCTATCGCCCTTGACTATTGGAGCAGGTGATGGACTACATTTGTGCATGCTATATTTCTTTAGCATCTTTTCTATATATGCTTTCTGTGACAGTCCTAATACCCCTTTGTTTCTATTTCGGTGAATTTCGATCCCTAGAACAAACGAAGCTTCACCAAGATCTTTCATATCAAACTTTGAGGATAAGAACCCTTTTGTTTCCTGTAATAGGGTGACATCACTACTAGCAAGTAAGATATCATCCACATACAAAATCAAAAAGATATATTTTCCATTCTTAAATTTTGCATAAATGCAATTATCCTCTACATTCTCCTTAAACCCAAAACCTTTTATGGTATGATCAAACTTCAAATACCATTGTCTTGAAGCTTGTTTTAACCCATAAATTGATTTCTTTAGGCGGCATCCCATTCGTTCTTTTCCTTCCACGACAAAACCTTTCGGTTGTGCCATGTAGACATTTTCCTCTAAATCCCCATTGAGAAATGCCGTCTTTACATCCATCTGATGCAACTCTAAATTGTAGTGTGCCACTAATGCCATCATTATTCTGAAGGAATCTTTGCATGAGACTGGAGAAAACGTCTCATTGTAGTCAATTCCTTCTCTTTGCGTGAAGCCTTTTGCCACAAGTCGCGCTTTGAACTTGTCTACATTCCCTCTAGAGTCATATTTAATCTTGTAGACCCATTTACAGTCCACTGTTTTGGCTCCTTTAGGAATGGTTTCAAGTTCCCATACTTTATTCACCTTCATTGATTTCATTTCATCTTGCATGGCCTCCAACCATTTGGATGAGTGGTCGCTACTCATGGCTTCTTCATATGAGGTGGGATCATCCTCCATACGAGACTCTTCGGTCTCATAGACCTCGTAATAGCTAGGAATAGGTGACCTCCTAGCTCTTTGAGACCTTCTCGGGGCCTCCTCATTTGGCACATCTACATCTTGGGGCTGTTGTTGTCCCCCATCTACGGTAATGGGTTCTATGGTTTCCTGAAGAACAGGTTCCACATTATCATTTATCGTTGCCGCATGAGGAACAATGACAGGTGCTGACACCGTAGTGTCGGGCACTGACGGTGTGGCAAAGACAGGTAACTCGAAATAAGGCTCCTGAATCATCGGAGTGGGTGCAGTCACCCGCTTCTCTTCAAGATCAATTTTCCGAGCCGCCACGCTCCCCCTCATCATGTCGTCCTCTAGGAAGACAGTGTGTCTCGTCTCTATAAACTTTGTATATCTGTCAGGACAGTAGAAACGATAACCTTTTGACTTTTCAGGATAGCCAATAAAATGGCAACTTACTGTTTTGGGATCTAATTTTCCAATGTTTGGGTTAAATACTTTTGCCTCAGCAGGGCTCCCCCAGACACGCAAGTGTTTTATCGAGGGCACTCTTCCTGTCCACAACTCATATGGTGTTTTAGGCACCGCTTTACTAGGTACTCTGTTGAGAATATGAATGGCGGTTTTTAACGCCTCCATCCATAGACTCACTGGTAGGGTGGAGTAACTTATCATACTACGCACCATATCCATCAATGTTCGATTACGTCTTTCGGCTACTCCATTCTGCTGAGGTTCGCCCGGTGTAGAATACTGGGCTACTATGCCATTCTCCTGTAGAAACCTTGCAAAAGGTCCAGGAACTTGGCCGTACGGGGTATGCCGACCGTAGTACTCCCCACCACGATCAGACCGGACCACTTTAATCTTTAAATCATGCTGATTTTCAACTTCAGCCTTAAATATTTTAAATTTATCCAACGCTTCATTTCTTTCTTTAATTGGATAAATATAACCATAACGGGAGTAATCATCTGTGAATGTGATGAACGAGTCAAAACCATCCACACTTTTCACAGGAAAGGGACCACAGATGTCTGTGTGAATTATCTGTAGAATTCCTGTGCTTCGTTTAGCATCCTTTTTAATTTGCTTTGTGTATTTTCCTTTAATACACTCTATACATTGTTCTAAATCAGAGAACTCTAATGGAGGAAGAATTTCACTTTTAACTAGTCTCTCTATTCTCCCCCTCGAAATATGGCCTAAACGGCAGTGCCATAATTTCGACGAAGCATCATGAGTTCTCTTTCGCTTTCTATTTTCGTTTATAGACGAGGCTACATTATCAATCATATCACATACGGAATTAACATTTTCACGAAGTGATAACAAATAAAGATCTTGCTTTTGAAAAGCAATACCAATGCGTTCATTATTACATGAAATCTCACACTTGCCATTTCCAAAATGGCAATCGAAACCATCATTATCCAAACATGAAACACTAATCAAGTTTCTCTTTAATGAAGGAACAAATAAAACATCTCTGAGTAAAAGAATAAAGCCATCAGCAAGCTCCAAAGAAACATCGCCAACAGCTTCGACGTCCGCTTGGACTCCATTTGCAACTTTAATTTGCCTTTCTCTTCTTTGAGTAGTCCTCGTCGAACGGAATCCCTGTAAAGAATTGGCAACATGAATAGTTGCTCCCGAATCAATCCACCAAGTAGATTTACAATACTGTACATACAAGGATTCGTTAACAAAGGTAATAATGTTCTCACCTCTGCATTTCATTACATACTTTAAATACTCAGGACAATCTTTCTTGTAATGTCCTTCTTTATGGCAGTGAAGGCACTGATCCTTGTTCACCACAATTTTGTTCTGTTTAGGCTGATGTTGCATGGGAGCTCTACCCTTACCTTTTGACTTCGAGGGAGAGTTAACATTAGCATTGGCATTCTTTTTCTTGTTATCTCTGACAAAATTAAGAGAACCACCACTGGCAGCCCTAATTCTGTCTTCCTCTTGCACACACATTGCAATGCAACGTTCAAGATTCCACTTTTCAGGTTGAATGTTGTAACTGACAACAAAGTTGTCAAACTCTTTAGGCAGGGAAGCAAAAACAACATGTACAAGAAAATCTTCCTCAAGAGCCAAGTTCATTGGCCTGAGCTTGTTGTTCAGCTGGTTCATCTCTGAGATGTGCTCTCTAATGCCAGTGCCATTTTTACCACCAGTGTACTGTGCTGTCATGATCTGTTTGATTATCTGTGTAGCGTAAGTCTTTGAAGAGCCATGAAACTGACTCTTTATCTTTTCAAGATACTCAGTAGCAGTATCACACTTTGCAATTGAGCCCATTATGGTAGGCTCAATTGTGTTCTCTATGACAGCACAACACTTTTTGTTGGCGTTGGACCAATTTTTCTTATCAATGGAATATGCCAACTCTATGGGAGCAAAATCCCTTTCTCTCTTGTTCCAATCAACATCAGATTCATCAGCCCGCCTGACTGGTGCCTCAGGCTCAACAGGGCATGGTGTGGTTTTTATCCACTCCACCTCGGCCAAGACAAAAGCCAGATCAAGCTTCTTCTTCCACTCATTGTAGTTATCCCCTTTCAGCTTGGGGATCCTTTCAATGGCATCCATCAAGTTGAAACTGCCTGAGATCATAATCCATAAAGAATGAGAACATTATATAAAGGTATATCTATATAAAACATAATTGCACGCCTTAGTTCTGACGTTGGTCAAAAGTAAAACGTACAATTTTTCACCACATTAATTCAAATCACCGTTGGGCAGAAATAGAATTAATGCAGGACTGATAATTCATTATAAATATCACAATATTGCTATTAATCAACGTTGGTCAAAGTAATAACAATATTGTAATAACAGTAAGAATATTCATGTTTCAAAATTTAAATTCTCCCGTTGGTTCGAATTTAATGATGAAACTGAAAACTTTAAGTACGCAGCGGAAAACAATTGAAAAAAAAATTCTATAATTCTATTTTCCAGAAACATTCTGTAATACTTCACTGAACAAAATATCGTTGGATAAAATTGCACAGAAATTAAAATTTATTCAAATCAAAACAATTAATTGTTTCTGGAAAAATAGAAATAGAAACAGTTTTCTTTGCTTTGCTTCTGGCCCAGCGGAAAGAATCGGCCCACCCAACACTGTTGCTCTGCGGCCCATTAGGCCCACGGCAGCGCCGCTCGCGAGCCGCTTCCCGCGCCCAGGCCGCAACCTGGGCCTGGGCCGGGAAAGCGCCGCCCCGCCTGGGCCAAAAGGCGGCCCGAAATCGCGACGCAATCACGACCGTCCAGATCAATCCGACGGCCGGCCGGTGAGATCGCGCGAACAAAAACCCGTCGCGGCCGTCAGCTGGGAAAACCCTAACCTCATTCTCTCCATCTCCTTCTCCCTTTCTTTCCCTACCAGCGCCGCAGCCGAAGAAGCCATGGCGGTCCCGGAGGAGAAGATGGCGCCGCCGTGTGCCCCCTCGCCGGTGCGCATGCTCGCCAGTGGTTGAGCATGCCGCCGTCGAGTGGACGCGCGGTGGTGCCCTGTGTCAGTGGTCGCGCGGTGTCCGACCCACTCGCCGACGAGCGGCCGTGCAACGGTGGACTTGGCGGCGGTGATATGGATATCCCGGGTAGGTCATTCCAATCCCTCTATCTTTGATCGCAAAGATTCAATTTTTCCCCACCGCACGCCGTCCCTTTCTATATTAGGGTTAGGGTTTCTTTTAGTTTCTTTTCCCGATTTGAAAATCGGTTTGTTCTATGTCTTCTATCTCTTGTGCCGGTCCAGATCTACATACTAATTGGCTTCGATACCATTGTTAGATTCCTATTAGGATCGGTAGTAGTAGATCTAGCGGTACAAGTCTATTATTTACGAAGAACAACAACGTTTCCCGATTTAGAGGCACTGTGAGGGGTAGTAGGGCAAACCGGTGGTGTTGGGGAGAACTGGTGCGGAGGAGGAGCTGGAGCCGGTGTTCGCCATTGCCTCGGTGATGTAGATCTGCGCTAGGCAGCGACGGTCGATGGAGGAGTTGATGCAGTGGAGATCGTGGCGCCGGTGAAGAGACGGTGAAGGACTTCCCGTCACTGACTGCGCCCTCACTAGATCGGGTTAGGGTTTTTCGGTGGGGTTGTAGGCTACGGTGAACCTTTGTTTACGAGCCGCCAGCCCCCACCTTTATATCTCGCGCAGTGTGACAGGGGCCCTTCAACCACATACGGTTGGGCGCCCCCGATCAGGGCGCTTGACCAAGTCCCAGCGAGCCGTTGGGCCTCCTGGGTAGGAGATCAGTTCAACATCACCGTCGTCGTCCTGGCGTGCGGCGTAGCAGTGGCCATAGCCGCGGCTGCGTTCTTCCTCGTGCTGAGGGCGCTGCGGCAGTCAATGGCGCGCGAGGCGTCCCTGCGGGCAAACCTCGTGAGGCAACATGACGCGCTGCGGCAGGCGGAGCGGAAGAGCCTGAACAAGACCAACGCGTTCGCCGGTGCCAGCCACGACATCCGGTCGGCTCTGGCGGCGATCACGGGGCTCGTAGACGTGTCCCGCGTGGAAGCCCAGACGAACCCGCAGATGCTGCATAACCTCGACCAGATGGACGTGTGCACAAACAAATTGCTCGGTAATTTTTAATTTACACTGCAATGCATAATCATAGCTCTATGATAGAATAGAATGGCACAGTTATTTTAATTTACACTGCAATGCAATGTATTTTTTATTTAGGGATGCTTAGAGCATATCTAAATAAAAAAAATACATTGCAATGCAGTTATTTTAATTTACACTGCAATGCAATGTTTTTTTTATTTAGGGATGCTTAGAGCATTGTCATGTGGTGGGCCTTGGAAAAGCACAAAGTCCCAACTAAGTATGTTACCCTCATCAAGGATATGTACAGGGATGTGGTGACGTTTGTCCGAACATGTGATGGCGACACCAGTGACTTTCTAATTAAAATAGGACTGCATCAGGGGTCAGCTTTGAGCCCTTATTTATTTGCTTTGGTGATGGATGAGGTCACAAAGGACATACAAGGTGATATCCCTTGGTGTATGCTCTTTGCTGATGATGTGGTGCTAGTTGACGACAGTAGGGCGGGGGTTAATATGAAGTTAGAACTATAGAGGCACACGTTAGAGTCGAAAGGGTTCAGACTTAGTAGGGCTAAGACCGAGTACATGAGGTGCGATTTCAGCGCGACTAGGCACGAGGAGGGAGACATTAGCCTCGATGGACAAGTGGTGGCCAAGAAGGATACTTTTCGGTATTTAGGGTCGATGCTACAAAAGGATGAAGACATTGATGAAGATGTTAGGCATAGAATTTCAGCCGGCTGGCTGAAATGGCGTCAAGCTTCTGGCGTTCTCTGTGACAAAAGGGTGCATCAGAAGCTGAAAGGTAAGTTCTATAGGACGGCGATTCGTCCGGCGATGTTATACGGTGCTGAGTGTTGGCCTACAAAAAGGCGACATGTCCAGCAATTGAGTGTAGCAGAGATGCGCATGTTGCGTTGGTGTTGTGGACACACAAGGAGGGATAGAGTCCGGAACGACGATATTCGGGATAGGGTTGGGGTGGCACCAATTGAGGAGAAATTGATTCAACATCGGTTGAGATGGTTTGGACATGTCCAACGGAGGCCTCCTGAGGCGCCGGTGCGTAGTGGAGTTCTAAAGCGGCCCGATAATGTAAAGAGCGGTAGAGGTCGACCTAAACTAACTTGGGACGAGTCCGTTAAGAGAGATCTTAAGGAGTGGAATATCTCCAAGGATTTAGCTATGAACAGGAGCGCTTGGAGATTGGCAATCAACGTGCCTGAACCGTGACATCTTTTTGTCTTGTGCCATTTTATGTCCCTTTATGTGTCTCCCTGTTTCTCGTCTCTTTTGGGTTTCATCTCTAGCCTACCCCAACGTGCTTGGGACAAAAGGCTATGTTGTTGTTGTTGTAGAGATGCTTAGAGCATCTCCAAGAGTTTGCTATCTTAACTTTCCATACAATTTTAGTAAAACAAGAAAAATAGCCTCCAACAGTTTGGCAAAACAACTTGGCATGGATAGCAAGTTAGCAAAAACGCCTCCTCAACGCGCAAATATACGTGCTCGTCGCACGCGCGCATCCTCGCGCGCATCCGGTGATTTCGTGATAGCTTGCTTGTGCCTCACCCGAGCCTGTACATTTTGTCGAGTTGTCTGCTACTCCTAGGCCCTGTCTAGTTCCAAAAAATTTTGTAGAAATTTTCACGATTCCTCGTCACATCGAATCTTTAGACACATGCATGAAGCATTAAATATAGATAAAAAATAAAACTAATTACACAGTTTAGACGAAATGGACGAGACGAATCTTTTAAGCCTAATTAGACCATGATTGGACACTGATTACCAAATAACAACGAAAATCACTACAGTATCCTTTTATAAAAATTTTTGGAACTGAACCGGCCCCTAGCCAGTGCATCTCGGTTTGTCTTGGCTGCTAGCTGGTGCATGTCGGCCGGCATTAGCTGCTGCGCTTTGTCTGATTGATGCCGCTGTTTCTTGTTTACTGCTGCTACTGATGCATGTCCCCTCGCTGCTGCTCTTTGACGACAAGCAAGCACATACAGTAGAAGTATACGTATATGACACCAATGAACAGGTGCGTACATGACACCAAATGAACAGGTTTCCAGCTGGGACGGTGACCGGGAAAACAGATGGATCGCACGGAAAAAATTAGCCCATGGGCTTTCTTTTTTGGTTTGCCAAGTCAATGATAACAAACTATTGGAGGGAGCTATTTTTTTACTTGGTATATAGTTTTTGGAGTTGGCAAATCACAAGATTTGCCAAGTAGAAATTGATGAACTCTCGGAGATGCTCTTAACTAGATACCGGACACAAGCAAGGTTGAATCTGGAAAGATGCAGCTAGACGAGGCCGAGTTCAACGTAGCAAATGTTCTGGAGGAGTCCATGGACATGATCAACATTGTAGGTCTGAGCAAAGGGCTGGAAGTGGTCTGGGATCCCTGTGATTTATCTATCCTCAAGTGTGGGAACGTAGTAGGGGACTGCCGGAGGCTCAAACAGATTCTTGACAACGTACTCGGCAACTCTGTGAAGTTTACTCAGCAAGGGCACGTCGTTCTCCGTGCCTGGGCAAACAGGCCTATTATTGCAAGAAGCTCAGTCTGTGTTCCTTCAAGATTTGGCTGTTCCAAATTTTTATGTCTGTTCAAGACGAGAGAACATCACAATGATTGTTGTTCGTTCAGCTCGATCCAAAATGACCCCAACTCGGTTGAGTTGTACTTTGAAGTGGATGATACTGGCATTGGAATCCCAAAGGAAAAGAGAGAGTTGGTGTTTGAGGACTATGTTCAGGTTAAAGAAGGGCAAGGAGGAACTGGCTTGGGGCTTGGAATTGTTCAATCATTTGTAAGTTCTATATATATTTCCATTGTTGAATTCCATTTTTCAGATATCTATAATAGTTTGATGTATCAGTTCTCTTGAAAAATTAATGAATTTTATCTCATATATATTGTTAATATATAGGCCCGTTTGATGGGAGGCGAGAATCGAGATTAGCATCAAGGACAAAGGGCCTGGTAAAACAGGGACCTGTATTGGGTTCAATGTGTTTATGAAGATGGGTGGAATCCATGAACAACATGACATAGAAGAAGGCAGTTCAAGTAGCCAATGCTGTATCGGAGCATCTGCCTTCGGAGAAGCTAATAATAGCTTTGAGGGTGGAGGTGGAGTGGTGGACACTGCATGCTTCTTGTTCATGGCAACGAAACACGAAGAGTGCTGCAATCCTGGTTGGAGAATCTTGGGATGAAAGTTTGGCTAGTCCCACAACTCGAGCTCCTTGCTTCTGCTCTCGAGAATGTCTGTCATGTTAGTAGTGCTTCTCTGTCAAGGACAACCTCGGACAGTTTCGAATGCCACGCAGACTTCTGTTTCAGATCCAGAGACACGGTTAACCATATACTCCCTGTTTCACTGAAGAGCAGCAGTAGCTTCAAAAGATCAGGCGCCTTTGGAGTCCACTGGTCTGGTGTTCTAGTCGTCATTGACGCACACTACGGCAAGATGGAAAACATATGCACGGAGGTGAACTTCCCTGAGATCAAGAAACAAATCCCATGCAAGATCGTTTGTCTCGCCGACGCGAATACCTCTTCTGGTGATTTGGGAAGGCTGAGGCACCACACTTGCTGTGATCTTGTCCTGCAAAAGCCAATCCATGGGTCTCGGTTGTATGCTCTCCTGAACACATTGAGGGACCTCCAAATGGCACAAGCTCATAACCACCCATCTCATGTTAGTCCTGAAAATGCCGAGACCAGAAACCCAGGAAGATCATCAGAGGCTGGCAAATCAGCCATGGTTGCGCTCGCACAGTCGTCTTCGGAACCAAAACGGGACGAGGAGAAATCATTGACCGGAAGGCGTGTGCTGTTAGTGGAGGACACTTTGACTCTGCAGACGATTGGGAAGAAGATACTGGACCAGCTTGGAGCAGACGTTGAAGTAGCAGAGGATGGAGCCAAGGCTGTCAGCATGTTCGAAGCTGCTCTTGCGCAAGCCGGTGGCTCACAAACGGATGCAGCGTCCACTCCCTACGATGTTATCCTTATGGATTGCCAGGTCAGTTTCAACAAGAACCCTACAATAGCACTGCATTTCTTGTACTGTCAGTTCACAAATTACATTTCGCTAGATGTTTATTACTGGGACTTTTTTTGCGCCAGATGCCCGTGATGGATGGCTACGAAGCGACAAGGCGCATCCGCGAGGCCGAGAGCCGCTACGGGGTTCACACTCCCATCATCGCCTTGACCGCCCACGCCATGGAGGATGAGGGGCAGCAGCAGAAGACCATTGCCGCCGGGATGGACCTTCACCTGACCAAGCCCATGGAACGGAGGAGCATCGCTGAAGCCATCCGTCGCGTGTGCGTAGTAGGTCAGGATTGACGCCGCGCCCAGTCTGGCCGTCCGTGTCTTGGCATCTAGGAATTGGGATCAGATCGCTGCTGCCCAGTGGCCACAAGTGTGCATCTTTGCACTGGTACTACGACATCAGGCTAAAGGGTCAATTAAACAACTTTTGGGTTACTCGGCTAGTGCGATGTGTAGGTAGGTCGCGTGATCATCGTTCGCGGCCGGAATCCTGGACTTAATCTGGGGATAGTTTTCTTGTTTTCTGATCCGTTAAACTATCAGGGGGGCGATAATAACAGTTAACTCTGTCTGTATATGGTCCTCGGCAACCGTGACGGATCCAGGAAAAATTTTAGGAGGGGCTGAACAAAAGCACTACAATGAGACCCTCACAATAGACAAATATAGTAGTATGATGTCGTACTATCATACTGTCGCACGATCGCAGCCCGACAGCCGCGCAGGAACTGAATCAACGAAGGCGGGCGCTCGACGGCCGGCAGAGCCGTAGGGAGGTGTCGCATGATCAACTGGCTTCTTGCCCTCTTGCCAGAGTGGGCTTTTTTTTTTGAGAATCGACTACAGAGTGGGCTGCCCAACTCATCTACAAGGCCCAACAGACATGGCCCAAATAAAAGATAATGCTTTGCCCTGACGCCCTCGCAAGTCTGGTCGTCTTCTACCTCCGTCGAAACACAGAAATAGCACCATGGCCGGCACAGGGCCTTCGGCTCTCGGGGGATGGTTGTGTCTCGCCGACAGGGAGGATAGTGGATCCGCAACCTCTACCGAGTTTCAGCCCCTCCTGCAGAGCTTCAGCTTCTCCAAACAACGCTTCCATGGCTGAAATTTCTTGGAGGGGCTGAGGGGGGACTCCATGGGCATGGCAGCAGTAGGGGGGGCTCGAGCCCCACCCGCCCCACTGCTGGCTCCGTCCCTGCTTGGCAATCATTGAGATTGGGGACGAATAATTCAGCCGTCAGAATCAGTATGTCCATGCGGAAATAGCAGTATGGAACTGTTGCTGATGGCGCTCCATATGGACATCTCCAATTATTGGGGAAAACAAGGATAGAAAAACTCATAACGGTGCTTACCATTTTGTATAAGTCTCGACGCTGTTTGTTACCGTACAATAATTTTCCAAAAAATTTAAACCAACTTGGATCACCACCACCACCATATATTTGCAATTACTTTGTTACAGGTTACTTTACTCGTTTAAACTCTTGATTGTGTGCCTCATTGTCTTGTTGCTTAGCCGCGCTGCTCCTAAATTGGTCGTTGTAGTCCAGTTTTTATGCCACCATTTGATTGTTTTATTTAGACAAGTTCAACCTCGATCAGACCGGATAACCATGGCCATCTTATCTTACTATTACTAATTAGAGGATCCAACGGAGGCATCACGTTAACTTTCACCGGACGCGCTATGAAAAAAGATAAATCATAGCACAATAATAAGAAAACATCTAGCCTTTAATTTGGTAGACTACTCATCATCGTCGATAATAGCCATTGGATCTGTTGCAATTTAAAATAAAAATTACCCACCACTGCCATTATGAAAAATACATAAAGTAACCCCCTAATTTTGCATCTAAATTACCCACCACTGCCATTATGTAGGATAATTCAGGATAACCCCATAAATTTGTATATAAATTACCCACATCTGTCATTATGAAAGACAATTCAAATAACTCCCTAAATTTGTGTCTAAATTACATACCTTTATTATTATGAAACATAATTCCAAATAACCCCATAAGATTGCATCTAAATGACCTATCTTTACTATTATGAAAGGTAATTACAAATAACCCTCTAACTTTATATCTAAATTACCCACATCTATCATTATGAAAGATATAAATTAAAGTACCCAGAATGCTTCTATAAGACCTCAGCCTACCCATAAATGTCATTATGAAAGATAAATATTTGTATGTACCTGAGATGTTTTAAAAAAATAAATAAAAATATCTATCAAATCTACATATAAATACTTATATATTTTATTGTAGAAAACAACCTATTATTCATAAAGTATGGTGTGTGTCGAAAATATTCATTTAACAAATGACATAGCAATAATGCTGACTATTGACTTCAATTTTATATTAATACTCCATGGTAATAAATTTTAGTTATTTTAAATAAATTTATACATTCTGACTAAAACATTATATCATATAAATATTAGTAATTTAACTTTAAACACTCTATGATATACAAAATAATACTACACACATATAATCATGTGATAGAACAAATTCAACATGTCCATTGCCGCGGTGCAAGTTGAGTTTCAACTTAACATGTGGAAAACAATACTACTTGGACCTAAACTCTTTTTAATAATAAAACAACTTTTGAATAAAAAATTGAAAAACACGAGCTTTTACTTAACAAGTGGAAAAATTTCCAAGAACTCCAGTAAAAGTTGAAAGCCAAACTTATCTAATCGTAACAAGACTCGATACAAATATATATATATATATCCTAGAAAATATTACAAAACTCATAAAAATCTAACCATCAATTCAGTATAACCTAATCACCATTGATTATAATAAATCTTGGAAATATTTTAATTCTAAATAATTATCCACCTTTGCTATTGCGAAAAACAACATAAAATAACCAATGACTCTATATTTAAGTTACCCACTTATGCTATTAAGAAATATGATCTAAAGTAGTCCTAAATTTACATCTAATTACATGTGTCCTCCTATTTTGATACATATTTTACGTTACCTAATTTTCTTCTTATTATTAGAAAAAATAAGTATCCACTCAAATCTACACATAAATCTTCAACATCTTCTATTAAAAAAAATGTTTAACCATAGCGTATATATATATGTTTCTATACTACCCACTTCTATCAATAATAAATATATTAATTTTACTAAAGAAAGCATATGTGTGTGTCATACAAGCATACATGAGCAATATGTTATGTTTCATCACATAAAAAATATTTCCTTAACAAGTGATATACTAATCATACTAAAAATTGTTTAAAACCCTATTATTAGTAATTATGACATATAGTTTATATAGGTTGTTACATTAAATATATTTATATATTTTTGACTAAAATGTTTGACACGTCTGTATTGGTAATCTAACTATAACTGCACATGTAGTTCTTTGATAGTTAAATTCAATCATCTTAAGAAGTGTGGGCAATCACTGGTCACTATGTTTTTCTAACTATAAGATTACTTTAGAGTAAAAATGATCATTATAAGGCTTAAGTATTAAAAATTCTATTGAGGTTAGCATTGCGACCTCCATCCGAGATCTTACTTCATGCTCTATCAATTATGTTAAAAGACATGGCACATGATTTAAATGATTGGTTATGGTAATATTGTATTTAAGAACATACTCTATGACCTAAAATTCTTATTCAAAAAAGTGCTAAAAAGAGAGTTAATAAAAAAAATAACCACAAGAGTTTTAACTTAACTTGAGGATAAAAAGAATATATAGTAGTCAATAAGAATAAAATTTGTTCAACATTCAGATTCATGACTTCGCAAGATACATGATGCAACAATAACCACCATAGTTAATGGTAAGGTTTCAAACTAATTGTGTATTTAAAATATACAAAGGTGCCATGTAAAGAAAAAATATGAATATGAATGAAAAATTTAAAGATCAGTCCCTGCAGAGAAATATTAATAAGTTAATCATAATTGGATATAAACTATGTGTATCTATTATGTTAGAAAATAAACAAAGACAAAACATAAATTTAATATAAGTAATTCTTTATTTATCATATGTGTTAAACAATAACTAATAGTTATATCTCCTAAAATTCTAGCTTGTGCGAGAGCACGGGTTGATGCACTAGTAGTTCCTAATCGAAAGATATTTTCTAAACTTCAGAAGTACCAGCATTATTATATTTTTATATACAGTAGAAAAGAAAAGAAAGAGAGAATCTGAAGGACCTGGTTGGACCGGACACGCTTCCTCTTCGGTCGTCGCCAATGATTGAGGTGCGTTGGAGGAACAAGTTTGGAGATGCTTGCACCACCGTTTCAGAGCGGATAGTAGAAAAAGTCGTGCATAAAGAGAACTAGACAAGGTTAACCCGATTTCCCGAACAGAAGAGATTCATGCTCCGTGTGGCTGCGCAGATAGATTATGTGAACTTGGAGGAGGGTCCATTTCTTCGCTTTGGACGAATGAATCCACGAGGTGTCACTGCATGCGCAGGAAAATTTTTCTATGCGACGGCGCCGCACTTGTCTCCTGTGTGACATCCGTTGGAAATCCGAAGGCGACCAAACGAGATTCACACACACATGACAGAAACGGAGCTTTCTTCCGCGTGATGTCTGATGAAGGGAAGAAAGTGATGAGAATGGAGATCTCACTTTAACCAACTTATTAAGTCATGTGCTGGTGGCCGAGCTGGAGGCGTGATCTCGCTCCCGTGTCCGGCGTCTCCTCTGACGCGTACATGGCCCGCCATCCTCATCCGCAGCCGCAGCAGACCGATAGGTCGGCGGCCCACGCCGCCCCGGGCCATCCCGGCGAGCCGCGTCCCCGTCAGGCTGTCATCCCGTGGGCGCGCTGCTGTGGACCTGCGCATCATCAGCTGATTAGGAGTAAATTATTGTTTGCCAGGCGACATCGTCGATGCGGGCGGGACAGCCGGATAGGTCCGTCCAATTCAACCCGGCAGGCAGGCGGCAGCTGTGGCCTGTGGGTGACCACCTGCCAGGGATTAGTTTTTTTTTAAGGAAAACCTGCCAGGGATTAGTAGGTGCGCTGAACTGGGCTGCAGGCCTGCATTGCCTTTTCGAACTCACAAGTCACATGGCCTGACCGGGTGCGAATGCAAGTGCATGCATCGAGCCAGGCCGCCGTTCCGTTCCGGCTGCGTTTTCTTTTTTCCTCCTTTGTTCCTTCCGATCTCTCGTTTCCGTGTGCCCATCCAGCCAGCCAACCCGCCTCCCATTCCCATCATCATCTGCAGTCGGCGCGTCCAGTCCTCGCGCGCTCTGCTCGGAGCCGGAGCCGAGCCCTCGCACGGGCGGACGAGCGGGACCTTCGTTCTCCCAATCTCCCCACCCTTTTTCTTGCCCTGCCGCCGCGCTTAGCTTCGCTTCTTCCTCTCCTCCTTCCTCGGCCAAGAGGAGAGCAGGCGCGGGCGCGGGCGCGTCGTTCAGATGGATTCAGGCGCGGTGCAGCACGGGTAAGCAAAGCAAAGCAATCCATCCAGGAAGCGTTGCGTTTGACAGGAGGAGGAAGAGCAACGATCTCATCTAACATAATAATTTTTTCGTCTCTCTCTGTCTTGCTCGTGTCCCCCTTGCCAAGCAAAAGCTGCGCGCATTACAGCCGTGGGTGCAGCGTCGTGGCGCCCTGCTGCGGCCAGGTCTTCGGCTGCCGCCATTGCCACAACGACGCCAAGGTTCGGTTCCGTTCAATCTCCCCCCTCTCGCTCTCCGTCCCTGGATCGCAGCGCTTTCTTCTTCCGCTTTGGCTTCAGCTCGGTTAAACAAATGTCTGAAACGCTGGGATTCTTCTGTGCCTGCGCAGAACTCGCTGGAGGTCGACGACCCGCGCGATCGGCACGAGATCCCCCGCCACGAAATCAAAAAGGTCAGCGTTCCCTGCTCACCGTCTTGTGTAAAAAGCAATCTCGTGCTTGTTTCAACCATTTGCTGCTATCTTGTGTTCTTCTTTATTACCCAAAAAAAAGAAGAAGAAGAAGAACGCATCTTCTCTCTTCCTCCATGTAGTTGAGTGCAACAGCTAACAACTCTCGGTTTCCCTCTTCTGGAAATCCACGGTTCCGTTTCAATCTCGCCCTTTCAATCTATGACCAAGAGATACAAGTGCAAGCATGGAGCGGCTGCCAGAAACCTTTCCTAAGATTTTTTTTTGTCCCCCATACCATTCTTCAGATAAGGACACAACGTTATACTACTAGCATAGTGCTATAGGGATCTTAGATTTTTGTTGGTCATCCCAGATTTTTTTCTCTCTCTCACCCTTAAGCTTCTTCAGATAAGGCCATATCAGCTTGAATCGTTCCGTACTGATACCCCCGTTCTGCACTCCACTTGTCAGTTGTCACTAAAAAATTGGCCACTTCTGCTGCAATCTGCTCTGCACCGTGGAAGTGGCCACCACTGTGTGGTCCACAAGATTTTTAAGCCCGAGTCACTCACAGTGGCACTGAAGGACAGGCGTCTGAGACTGGGAGATTGGAGAAAAGGGTAAATGAGAAAGGGATGGTACGACAGAGGCACATTTCACCATCAAATTGAACAGGGTCTAACTGCTTCCAGTTCCAGCTGATTGAGTGCTGCATAGTTGAGGACCTGGATATGATCAGGCCGTGTTTGCTATCTATAACATCAAGTGACGTGTCACAACAGGTGTCTTGGACATAGTAGCAGTGAATTTGACGTCGATCGGCTAAAGCAATCATATTCGATTCTTATTCTTTTTCTGGATAGTAGGGTACGCATGTCTGGTTGTTGTTTGTCTTCAATTAAGCAGGAATCTTTTTCTGGATAGTAGGGTACGCATGTCTGGTTGTTGTTTGTCTTCAATTAAGCAGGAATATAACGGCCACCCAAATATTTCCTTGTCCCGTTTCTAAACAGTGAAGAATTTTGTGGCAATTTGGGTCTAGTGTTCTGTAACTTCTGATCATTGGTTAGAAGTTACTCCAAAACAACATTGGAGTATTTGGTTTTTTTGGAGAGTAAGGTGTAAATGCCTGATTCTTGTTCTCCTCAAATTCGCCCGGCTATCCGCAATAAACTTTCCTATCCTGTTTCCTGATAACGCATATATGTCATTTCAATTCATGTAATCATATTATCCATTTCATTTTTTTTTTTAAATCTGAGTGACCATGGACACAACATGCCTGTTCTTCTAGATAACGATTTCAGTAACTGTTCCCTTTTGTCACTGAAATCATATGAATCGAGACTGTGGACTTACTGAAACTGTTCTACAGGTGATCTGTTCTCTCTGCTCCAAAGAACAGGATGTAAGTTGTCTACCAAAAAGTACTACAACCAATAGTGTCTCAGGAACATTCATCTTTGGTTGTACTAACTGCATGAAAACTGTTCATTTCCATCGACAGGTGCAGCAGAACTGCTCCAACTGTGGGGCCTGCATGGGGAAGTACTTCTGCGAAATATGCAAATTCTTCGACGATGATGTAAGCATACTTAAATCCCAGATGATGAATAAGAATTTAAATTTTATACGTCAGTTGATACATTTACATAAATATCCCGTGCTTCCTAATCTGACAGACATACTGATCTGTTCCAGGTCTCAAAGGGCCAATACCACTGTGATGGATGTGGCATATGCAGGTAACTACCATACTGACAGCTATGTGATGGACTTACCACTCAGAAGTCTAAAATTTTGCTAATTGTTCAAAATGATAAATTTGGATTCCTCATCTTCCTTATTCAGAACCGGTGGCGTCGACAACTTTTTTCATTGTGATACATGTGGTAAGTTCATGCACGAACTTCTTTCTGCTAAGATTCCATTACATGTTGTGCAACAAAGATTTCACTCGCACTCCTGACGCCCTTGTTGCCATCCGACAGGGTGTTGCTACAGCAATGTCTTGAAGGATTCCCACCGCTGTGTCGAAAGAGCAATGCATCACAACTGCCCTGTCTGCTTCGAGGTGAGAGACCTCCATTGCAACGAAACATCACTCTGAACTTTCCTGTTTCTTGATCTTGAAAAAGATTTCCCTCTCTTCTTTCACAGTATCTGTTCGACTCCACAAAGGATATCAGTGTGCTGCAATGTGGGCACACGATTCATCTGGAGTGCATGAACGAGATGAGAGCGCACCATCAGTAAGTGTGCCGTTCTCTTTAGAGTGCAGAAACAATGTCACCTGACCTGAAAAGTGATAACATCCTCTTTTAGTCACGATGATCTCTCAGCCTTGTTTGATCTTTCGCAGCTTCTCGTGCCCGGTGTGCTCGAGGTCCGCCTGCGACATGTCCGCCACGTGGCGGAAGCTCGATGAGGAGGTTGCGGCGACGCCAATGCCTGACATCTACCAGAAGAAGATGGTAAGAAGCTGACCGACCGCTCTCAGAACCTTATTCGTCGTCCCGTTGCATCGTTTTCCACGGTCTTTTGTAATGCATGGTTGTTTGACGAGCCTGAACATGTCCGGGTGCCGATTGCCGAAGCTGAACAACAAATGAACGCTGTGGACGCAGGTATGGATCCTGTGCAACGACTGCAGCGCGACCTCGAGCGTGCGGTTCCACGTGCTGGGGCAGAAGTGCCCCGGGTGCAGCTCCTACAACACCCGGGAGACGAGGGCCGCGTGCCCCAGGATCTGAGGCGGACGAGGCCAAGTTGCAAACGCCAGGGAGAATGGGAGATGCCGTCCAACGACTGGTGGTGATCATCCAGCAGGACGTTGCCGCGCTAAGGCTAGCGTGAGACCAAGCCGGGTAGTCCAGTCTTGAGGTCGGGGCTGCAGCATTTGCAATATTCCTGTAATGCGTCCATGAGTGCTGACCAGGCACACCTGTGAAGGATGGCCGGCGCAAGGGCCGTAGGCAAAGCTTGCAGGGTTAGGCAGATTAGTGGGGCTGTTCTCTGTTCACGTTTACGGCGCGAATGCACAAGGATGCAAGCGGGCCGCTCTGCAGACGGCCCGCACTCCGCCGCTCTAGCCGCAACCCTGCTCAGCAGGCTTAGCGGGCATCCATTTACTAAGGCACTTAAACCCGCATGCTTCTGCAGGCTTTGCGGTGGAGCCTGCAAAGCCTAGCAGGACCCGCTTCTATTTGAAGCAAAGACGGGACCTATGGAATGGATAAGCAGAACGCGCAGGGAGGTGAGGGGCGTCATCGGCATTGAGAAAAGCGAGGAAATCGTACGCTTCCCTTTCCTTCTTCAGCGTGGGGGCCGGAAATACCTCATCGCCATCATCGTACGCTTCCCTTTCCTTCTCTTGGCCCGCTGCGGAGCCATCCTCCGACATGTCCTCCGAGTGCAGCGGGGAGCCCGGGAGCCCGTACGGTTCCGTGCCGTACCCGCGCTGGCCGGTGTGCACGCTTGCCATGAGGGCGCCCTTGGAGGAAGACGGCGACTTCTCGGCCGGCGCAGGGGCGAGGGCCTCGGTGGGCTTCTTCTCCATCACTGTTGGCAGCGCTGCAGCGGGCACCTCGGCCATGGACGCGGGTGGAGCAGCCATTGCCGAGAGTGGCGACACTGACGGGAGCAAGTTTCGCGATACCTAGCGGAGGTGGCGGCGGCGGAGGCCGAGTCGCACACTCTCGCACGTGGAGCGATAGTCGCAGGACTTAGCAGGATTTTGTGGGCTTTGCAAGTTGCCCGCATGCGCTAGCAGGCTCAGCTGCCCCAGCCCGCAACAGAAAAGTAAGCAACTCGCGGTTGTCCAGCGGGCCTATTTTGCGGGGCGGGCTAAGTGGGCTTGCGGGCAGGCCCGCACCGCTTGCATCCTGACGAATGCAGCAAAATTCCAACGTCGGCCGTGAGTTCGGCATGTAACCGAACCGATTATTTCTACAGTATATCTATTAATAATACAATAACATCAAGTTTTATCAGCGCCACAAATATAAATACTTGCCACTCTTAAGGCAGAGTACCTATCGGAAACGATAATCACTTTCATTTTCATTTTTTTTCTCGAAAACAAAATCGATATGATATTGTCGGAAACGAATACGGCGCCGATATTCCGGTAATTTCGAAAACGATAGTAGTCAATTGAAAAATACATCGATAACGATAGGAATCCATGAGAACGATATCCTCAAAAACGATAAACACGCTAGACCATAGAACATGAAAAGATCCATATAACTTGACCTATCTCACATGACAATGATAAATAAAGCCACAATTGATAAGATCACAAGCTGAAACCACACAGTTCACACCATTTTAGGTCTCAAAATAGTGACAAACCACACAACAGTACGACAATTCTTGACGAAGACACAAATAAATGATCATGTTTTAATAAGTTAACTCGACATAGCATAGTGATCAAAACATGAATTATTGGAGTCACAGGTGCAGCAAGTGATTGGGTGATAGGTTGATTGCCTTCTTGTTATACAGATGAAATACTTATGTATAGATAGTTCCTTTAAAAAAATATTTGCCTTATGTACTTGCGTGTGCAGATGGGTTCCTTTCAAAAAGAATATTTGTCTTATGTGCTTGCGTGTGCAGATCATAATGCATTGTATAGTCTATAAATAAATTAGGATTCATTAATTAAAGGCTTTTGAATAGGTAATTACCTACGGTAAATTACCATTTAAATACGAGAATATTTGAAAACGATCGGAAGAGGGCAAAATCATTTTCGCTTTCATTTCTGATTATTTTTACCGTTATCGTTATCGTTTATTCGATTACCGCTACCGTTTTCGTTTAGGCCTAAAAATCGGAAAAAACTCGAAAACGATTATCGAAAATTGGAGATTATCATTTTCGTTTTCATCCCTAAGAGTACCTGCTATTGCACAAAAAAAAAGTTATCCACGAGGAACGAGATGACAAGGATGCGGTATGGGCTCCGGCTCCTCACTATAGTGCATGGATCGGAGCAGCCGAAGCTCCACCACAGTTTATTTACCTAGAATCCTAGCTTTCTAGTTGGCATTGACAAAGTTTCTACAGCACAAAAAAAATCCAGAGATTTCTGAGGATCAATCGCAAAATCTGGGCCCAGCATTATTGTCCCTCAGAGCCCATTCTTTGATGGGCCTACCCGCGCCTTGCGGACGCTTTAGAATTTATATCCCAAGAAAAATAAAGAGCAATTTGGTTGATATGAAACTTTTCTTTTGGGTAATGTTATGATTAGGGTGTCCGGACGCTGGACGCTACGTGGCCATGTCCTACCCACATATTATACCCACCACATAGATACTGGACTAGAAAAGGCACGTGGCGTTGCCACGTAGGACCAATGTGGGACCATTTTATTGTAATAGATTTTGTTTATTGGTAATTTATTTGAGTACAACTTAGGTACAAGTATTGATTTGCTTGTTGTATTTCCCGAAAATGCCAATGTTAGAGGAAGTGGTCGTTCTAATGCAGTAGTTTGTAGTATTATTATTTTTTAATCGTAAATAGGGTAAAATCACTCGCGGGGTAATATTTATGTGTAGGCGAGCATATCTATATTTATATATATTTTTTAGGATCATAAAGTGGGTGTGCAGAGCAAGGATTATTTCAATTTATAAATTGGGCTACGCGCACGTGGTTAGGTTCGGTGTCGGTGAACTTGTTGATTACTCAATCGTTTTATTTTATTTGTGAGATGGGTAAGTTACCATAAAAATTTCAAAGTAATTTGAATAAAGAAACTAACTTTATTATTTAACATTTATAGCAATAAAATTACATGAAAACATGTGATGTTATGTGTTTACAGTGCAGTGCTAGTTGTGTAGAGTTCAATAAATTTGTTTTTGTATTTTTCTTATTTTTATTTGATTTATTATGATTTTTTACTTTGCTCAACTTTCTTCTTGGGCTAGGACCAGTCCAATTCAAATCCAAATACTGTGGCCAGACCTGGGCCACAAGAGATACCAGTCGCGACTTTCGGCCAATCAGTGGGCTGTTGCTGCTATTGGAATTGGAGGCTAGCAATTCCCTTTTGTGAAATTTTGGCGGCCCATGTCTTCAATGGAGCTAGATAAGGCCCGAGAAAAGCAGGCCCGAGCTGAGGCAGGCCGGCCCATAAAACAGGCCCACGCGCGGGATGAGGCTTGGATTGCGGGTTCAATTCATTAAAGTTCGAGAGCTTTTTTGTAAAAAAAACTGAGAAAGGAGGTCGGACTGTGGGTTGCTTTCGATAAAGTTTGAGGGCTGTTTTACAAAATGACTAGGATTCGCACGATCCGGGCCGTCCGCGCGCCCGATCGGACGGTCGGGAAAAGCGGGCGACGTGGCCACACTCTTTTACCAGAAAGCCCCCTACAGATTCGTTATTAGAAGATACTAGTCAGGTGGCCACTTAGACTTATCACTTCTCCGGCTCATCTCGTCTCTCTCATCCGTCTCTCCATTCAAAGCAACAGGGAGATGAAGTCATTGAGCTTGTGCATCTCCTCCCCATCTCAAACTCACGCAACCACTTGCCCCGCGCATGTCACGACCATACCCCACCTGCCCTCTATGCACCGCCGGCAGCTCTGCATGCGCTGCCGCTAGAGAGCCCCATGTTGCCCACCAACATCCATGCGTTGCCGCTAAGCTCTAAGCACACAGCCTCCAGCGAGCTCTACGTCGCCGATGAGCTCCGCACTGGCGACTTCCGTGGCATCGAGCTTCATGCTGACGTCGAGCTCCGCATCGACAAGCCTCCATTCGCCCAAGCAACAAGAAGATGTTACGCTGAAAGCACATATTGCAAGCGTATGTTTCAAGTGTTTCAGGTGTTTTATATGTATGTTGCAAGTGTTGCATGTGGATGTTGTAAAAGTAGATCGAGATGTTGCATATGTTGCAAGCGTCTATTTCAAATGTTTCATCTATTTTTTTCATATTATGTTGCAAATGTGTTTATTTGGATGTTGCATATGTTTCACACATATATTGGAAGTGTTTTATCTGTATGTTGCATATGCTGTGCAATGGCTTTTCAAGTGTTTTAGTTTTTTTTGCAAGTGTTTCAGACGCATGTTTCAAGTGTTTCATCTATCTTCGAACGTATGTTGCAAATGTTTTATTTGGATGTTTCATAAGTAGATCGGGTGTTGCGTTTCCATCGTCGCCTTCTCCTGTGTAACACCCCGGGTGTTATAGTGCTAATTAATCTGCCATGTCATCATAATGCATTGCAAAGCATCCCTGTTAGGTTAACCTTGTTATGCATCAACTAAAACAAGTTTACTTATCTAGGTTGAATGTGTTTCTCAGTGGTGTGCTCCGAACCCAAAAACCCTAATTTCGAATGCCACCGCAAATACTTAGTCCATGCCCTGCGTAATTTGAGGTGTGCGACTGTGTTGCACACTAGTGTCAAGTGTAGGGTATGAGCTCAAGTGCAACATCTAAAATGAAGCTCCAAATTTGAGTTTGAATTGGAGTCCCAAAACTTGTCACGAGTTTTCCGATTCAAATTTAAATTCAAATCTGGGAAGAAATGTAAAAGAATTTCAAAAGCTAATTGGTCAACCAAGAGTGGCATTTGGTCAACCATGTTATGTTGGTCCAAATGATGCCCTTGGGTGAGGTTTTGATCACTAAGTAATCACAAATCAAAGTAGCAACAAATTCCAATTTAAAATTTCCCCGAAAACCCTAAATTTCAAAACCCTGTTTTACCCCTTTTGAAATAATTCAAAATCTAAGCAAAATTTGGGAAAAAGTTCAAAACCAAGTTTGTAGAACTTTTCAAGGGCTACAACTTTAGTGTTTTGAGTTTTCAAAGTTTTAGTGTAAAATGTGGAGCAATTTTGAAAATAAACAAATTTCAGTTTTAATTCATTTTTGTCCCCAAACTAAGATTTCAAAATGGAGGCTGAATTTGAAAAAGTTTTGAACAGAAAAGTTGTAGGTCTGGTTAAGATATACAACTTTGATGTTTGGAGATTTTGAAGTTTCAATGTAAAATCAAAAGTAATTTCTAAATTTCCAAATCTGAAAAATGTGTCCCCTTTTGAGTTTAAACTCAAATTTCAAAATCCAGTTATAATTTGAAAAAGTGTTCAATACAAAACTTGTAGAGCTTGAAAATCTGAAGATTTCATACATTGGAAGATTTTCAAGTTGCTATACAAATTTGAAAGTAATTTGAAAAACCAGTTTGAATTTCAAAAGTTGGGGGGACGGCTACAGTGCACGGCGTATCACCGACGGCCACCGGCCGGTATGGGCGCCGGTCGATCGCCGCGCTGGCCGCTTCTACGATCTTCTAGCGCGCGCCAGGATCGCCAGCGCGATAGCACTGCAGTGCTGCTCTGTAGACGCGATTTCCTTCTATATATACCGAGGTTCACAGTGGCGTTCACCGTTTTCGCCACCACTGCCGCCGCTAGCTCCACCGCTCGCCGCTGCCGCCGTCGAGTCACCTCTAGCCACGCAAAGCACGCCATCACGTTCGCCTCGGCCTCGCGCACCTCGTGAACCACCCAAGCCAGCCCAATTTCGTCTAAATCACCGCGGCCACCCGTTCCCGTGCCCAGCTCCGGCGACCGTGCCGCTTCACGTGGTCGGCCTCTTCCACTGCTGCTCCGAGCTTCCCGAGTGCTTCGCTGCAACCGCGGTGAGCTTCTGGTGCTTCCTGTGCCTTTGCTTTAGATGCTAGCGTGGTAGATCGTCGGGACGCTGGTCACCGTAGCCGCCGTGCTGCCATGGCCGTCGGGAGAACCCTTCCGAAGCCGTAGGATAGCTGCTAGGTAGTAAAATGGATTCGCCTTGTTGTGCTGGTGCTATGGTGTCGCTTGGTTGGGTGTCCGAAGCCGTGCTCGCCGGCCGGCCACCGTGCGGACATGGCCGAGTCGGGGAGAGAGCGAAGGAGGCGGGAGGAAGGCGATGACGAGTGGGACCGCGATGTCAGCGAGAGTGAGCAGGCGGGCGCGAGGCAGGCCGGCGCTGGGTTGGGCCGCGCGGCTGGGCCGGTCGCGAGCGCGCGTGCGGGCGCGTGAGCGGGCCGTCTGGTTGGGCCGGACCGCGGGGAAAAAGAAAAGTCGGCCCGATTTCGTTTTTGTTTTTCTTTTTCAAATAAATGAATAGTTTAGCTATTTGTTTATTTCATTAAAAATTGTGTAGAGTTCCAAAATTCATGAAAATTTTTGTGTAAGCTTTTCAATGTATAAACTATCTAGGAAAAATGTTAAATCACGAATTTGAATACTTTGTGCAGTAGAATTAATTAGTTTCATTAAAGATTAAATGCAACTTTCTGGAATTTTAATAATTAATTTATTGATCCAAAAATTATGAAATTTATTATAACACTGTTGTAATTCATTCTTAACCCATAGAAAAAGTTTGAGCTTATTTAGATAAAATTTGATTAACTTCTAATTATGCCCTAATTAGTTAAATAGAAAATAAATGTTAATTTGAGAACTTTAAGTGTTGTGTGCCTTTTGATTGAGTGATGTCCTTAGGTCACTACCCTTTGGTGATCTTTGGCACCTTAATTTCATGTTTGAGCTCGTTAGTAACTTGTTAGGTTAAAAGCTGGTATCGCTGGAATCGTCGCTTCTAGTTAGTAGGTTTTCTGTTTGCGACTGTACCGTAGAAGTAAGTTGTACTCAAGTCGTAACTCGTAGCATGTTATCATCAAGCATCATGTTTATCATCGAGCATCATGTTAAAGCATGTTATGTATTCGTGTAGTCTCCGCTTTCGAAGAAGCCGAAGTCGTCGATCAAGCTTCCGGAGAAGAGCGATCGTCGGTGAGTTTCGGACCGGGCGGTGGAGTCCTCGAGTCTGAGTCGGTCGTCGTGTCCGAGCAAGGCAAGCCCCGGTGCATTTAAACCCTACCTTGAATTTTTTTTACAAATGTTTTAATTTATTTTATGGTTTACTGCATTAGGTAATTAGGAGTTGAGTGATAACCTAATTGCTGCATTATCATCCTTGATTATTGCGATATCAACCTTGATACCTGTTTTACTGAAAATGCATAGTATGCTTCGCTATGCTTAGAAGTTAAGCTTTTAAATGAAATGTTTACATAGCCATGACGGCATATCGAATGAATATTGAAATATAAGAATAAATTTGAAAGATCGGGCGGGTGGTTTGGCCACTGCTAACATGCATTGGGAAAGGAGTCTCAATGTAATGTTTCCGCCTTGTCAGTTAAGGCCCGTTCGTTGTAAGCCTGTTGTGTTCGAGACTTTGCAACTAGCCTCATGCCTTGGGTAAGCCCAAAATGTTGGTGATTCCATTACGAGAACGTCTAACCTGGCACTGGGAGTGGAGAGATGGCGAGAGTAGCGTGTACCCTCGGGGCTAGAATTTGGTCGGGTTCGAGGAGTACTGTACTCTCGGGTGGCGATGGACACGTTCTGGTTTCGGGAGATCTAAATGAGGGTTGATATATGCAAGATTCGGTTCTACATATGTCGTGATGTTAGGGATCCCCAGCTGGGTATAATCGGTTCGAATCGTCGTTGCTCCTCGGTTATCGAGACTCGATCGCCTGACTTACATCGTAGTTAAGAACTGGAATTGAAAGAAAGAATGAGAAAGGTTTTGATGATAATTACTTTGATCTAGATTAGGATCACCTAGAATTGGTTAATGAACCATCAATGGTAAAAGTAAAATATTGAAGATAAGGATTTACTTTAGTAAGCTTTTCTACAAAAGAAAATTTGATTCTTGATTACCCGTACCTTGATTCCCTAAAGCTAGCATGCCCTTGGAGTCTTTGTCTTAGTCGGGTAAGTCTTGTTGAGTACTCTCGTACTCAGGGTTTGTTAACCCCTTGTTGCAGGTGCGGTTCATGAACAAGTCTGCTTCGAGCCTTGTTGTATGACCGTTGTGGTTGAAGACAGTGACGACGAGTAGATTATGTGGCCTTTGGGCAAGGCATCTCGCTTGTGTGATGTAATAAAGTTACTACCGATACTTCTCTACTACTGGTTTGTAATAATGTTACATAAGGTTTGAAGTTTGAAAACTGGTTTGTAACCTAAGTTATTGTAAGACTTCCGCTACTTTACTCTGATGTATATTTTGAATAAACTGTTGTAATATTGCAATACTCCTGTGATTGGATCCTGTTCGGAGGAAAGCAGGCCTTTTAAGTTATGGTGAACATAAGTACGACTGTCAGAGGTCATTATGGCAATGACGTGTACTTGTGGGCCATCATAATTAGGAGGTTCTGTGACAGCTGGTACCAGAGCATAATCACTCGAGTTATTGTAGTATTACTTTGTAAAACTTCAAAATGATTTGGGTCAACAAACTTAATACTGATATTTTGGTCCAAATTGCTTTTGCTTATCTTAATCTATTCTATAGTTTCCTTAGCTCATATTTGAAAGCTTCGTAGTGAAGTATCGTGTATAGTGCCCTATGTTATAAAGATTGCTTGTGTTACTTAAATCTTTCTGTTAGATCGTAAGTACGATGCATGCATCATGTTTAATTAACCTGCTTAAGTTACCTTCCCTTTTAAAGTGGTTTGGGTTAAGTAAGGTTTAATCCTATTCATGCTAACCTTCAGATCCTTCCTATCTGTTCTTATCGTCCTAATTCTGTCTTGCTTTAGGATGGCACGTGTGAAGACGACTCCTCGCAAGAAAACGGGTCCGCAAGGAGTGCCGCGTCATCAGTTGGCTGCCAGAGTTGATGGAGCCAGCAGTAGCCGTAATCCGAACCCGGATTCGGAATCTGAGGTTGCAAGGCTTACATTAGAAGTAGAGCGACTGAAGCGCAACATGCGTTTTTGGAAACAGTTCCAGAATGAGTCTCTGGAAAAGGAGACAGAAGCCAGGGCTCGTGTTCGTGAGTTAGAGCTTTATGTGACACACCTAGAGCAGTACAACACAGTTCTGCATGAGGAAGTCCATAGGCTAAATGATCTGATGAATCCCAATCATCAGCCCCAGGCAGTGGAGGATGATGTTGGTGTCGTGGTTGTTCCTGATGGAGAGGACAATGAAGAAGATCCGGAAGAAGATGAACCCGTGATGGAAAGTGGGGATGATGCAAGTCATGTCACTGGTGCAAGTGCTCCAGAGAATGAGGAGGAAGTGATCGTGATCAACGATGATGATGAGGAGTGAAGGGTCGACATGGATGGTTGTGTAATATAGTAGTCTTTCCTGCTTTCTAAGAACCTTAGTGGGTGGTTTCTTGCTTGTGAGCAAGTTTGTAATGAAATAATGTAAGATAAGTTTGTTTGTATACAAGTTCTGTCCTAACTGCTTTTTAATTCAATAAAGCGAAGTAAATAAACATGGTTTGTGTACAACAGATGGACGGTACTAGAACTTCCCAGGAAGGGGACCATAATCCGAATCCCCCACCGTTTCCACCCACCTTGGCAGAAGCTATTGCCGCACTGGTTAATGCCACTACCCTGTTGGCTCAGAATCAGAATCAGAATGGGAATCAGGGTCGTCGAGGCCGTAACAATGGAGGGGAAACCACTTATGTGGATTTCACCGATACCCGACCACCAGTGTTCTCAAAGGCAGATGAGCCGCTAGAGGCGGATGACTGGCTCCGTACCATGGAGCAGAAGTTTGAACTTTTACAGTGCACAGAGCACCAGAAGCCTGTGTTTACAGCACAGCAGCTCAGAGGTGCCGCAGGGGCGTGGTGGGCGAATCTGGTCGCCGCACGGCCTGCTGGCCACCGTGTCACTTGGCAGGAGTTTCGTGAAGCCTTTAGAGCACATTATATCCCAGATGGTGTCATGGCCATGAAGCTAGAGGAGTTTCTCTCACTGAAGCAAGGGAACCAGACAGTTCTACAGTATATGGGCAAATTCAATCATCTGTCCCAGTATGCAGCTGAATATGTGAATACCGATGCAAAGAAGAAGAGTTGTTTCATGAGAGGTTTGAGTACCAGAATCCAGGAAGCATTAGTCACCTGCTATAATGCTACTTACCATGAGATAGTCAATGTGGCTATTGCGTCAGAAGAGAAGTCCCGACTGCACAAAGAGTCGAAGAAAAAGAAGCCAGTGTTTTCAAGTCCGTCTGGCGGCATTAAGAAACGCCAGAAGTTTGTTTATCACCCTCAGAACCATTTCCGCCCAACTTATCGTCCACCGCAGTACCAAGCTCAGCCGCAGACGTTTTTCCGTCCTGCCGCAATTCCGCAATATCCACAGCAGCCGAATGCCCCTGGTATTCGAAACCAGACTCCAGTAACCCATAACTTTCCCTGCTACAATTGTGGAAAGCCAGGTCACTTTTCCAAGGATTGCCCGTATCCAAGGCAGTACAATCCTAATTATCCCAGAGCTCCCGTACCACAACAGCAACAACCTCAGAGCAAGAACAATAATCTGAATGTTCAGAAGGGTAAGGGTGAGAAGAAGAAGACCGGACGTGTATTCTACACTCAAACAAGTGTAATCCCAGAGGGAGAACCTGTTATGATGGGTATGTTCCCTGTTGCTAATCATCCAGCAGTACTGTTATTTGATTCAGGTGCATCGCATACATTCATAAATCGCACCTTTGTTGTTAAGCATGACATTCCAATTATGGGAACGCAAGAAGATTTCTTTATCCAGTCGCCCGGGGGACGATTGTGTACTAAGGAGATGGTACGTGAGGTACCTATAGAGCTAGGTGGGCATATATTCCCTACCTCAATGATAATATTACAGAAACAGGATATAGATGTAATCCTGGGTATGAATTGGATGTACCAAAGAGGAGCCCTTATAGATGCACTGCACAGAACTATAAGGTTGAACCTGCCAGATAATAAATCTCATCTTCTTATCCAACTTCCTATCCCAAAGAGAACAGTTGAAAGGATATGTGCAACTTCAGTACAGGAGATTTGTGATATACCGGTAGTTTGTGAATTTCCAGATGTGTTTCCAGATGATCTACCAGGTCTGCCACCGGACAGAGATGTAGAGTTTGTGATTGAGTTAAAACCGGGTACTGCCCCAATATCCCGAAGAGCTTACAGAATGCCACCCAATGAATTGGCAGAACTTAAGGATCAATTGCAAGAGTTACGTGACAAAGGTTTTATCAGACCCAGTTCCTCACCATGGGGATGTCCAGCTCTTTTTGTCAAGAAGAAGGATCAGACTTTAAGGATGTGTGTTGACTATCGACCACTGAATGAAGTAACCGTTAAGAATAAATATCCATTGCCTCGCATTGATCTACTCTTTGATCAGCTTGCGGGGGCAAATGTATTTTCCAAGATTGATCTTCGATCAGGGTATCATCAAATCAAGATTCGACCTGAAGATATCCCAAAGACTGCATTCACCACCAGATATGGACTGTATGAGTACCTAGTTATGTCTTTTGGTCTCACTAATGCACCGGCACATTTCATGTATCTGATGAATTCAGTTTTCATGCCGGAACTTGACAAGTTTGTGGTTGTTTTTATTGATGATATTCTGGTATACTCCAAAAGTGAAGAAGAGCATGTTGAGCATCTTAGAGTTATTCTGACCCGTCTGAGAGATCATCAACTGTATGCCAAGTTCAGTAAATGTGAGTTTTGGTTAAGAGAAGTGCAATTCTTAGGACATGTGTTGTCAGCCGAAGGAGTAGCAGTAGATCCTGGCAAGGTGAAAGATATTCTGAATTGGAAGCCACCAATCCCAGTTCATGAAGTCCGAAGTTTTCTGGGGATGGCGGGTTATTACCGTCGATTCATACCTGACTTTTCAAAGGTAGCCAAGCCAATCACAGAGTTGTTGAAGAATCAAACTAAGTTCATATGGTCTCCAGAATGTGAGAAAGCTTTTAGAATTTTAAAGAAGTCATTGACAACTGCTCCAGTTTTGGCACAACCAAATATAGAAAAGCCATTTGATGTTTACTGTGATGCCTCAGGTATTGGCCTTGGTTGCGTATTGATGCAAGAAGGCAGAGTCATTGCTTATGCCTCGAGACAGTTGAAGCGCCATGAAGAACATTATCCGACACATGATCTTGAACTAGCAGCTGTGGTTCATGCATTAAAAATCTGGCGTCATTACTTGTTAGGTAATACTTGCCACATGTATACAGATCACAAGAGCTTAAAGTATATCTTTACTCAGTCAGAATTGAATATGAGGCAAAGAAGGTGGCTTGAGTTAATAAAGGACTATGATTTAGAAGTACACTATCACCCTGGAAAAGCGAATGTAGTTGCTGATGCACTCAGTAGAAAGAATCATTGCAATTGTACGACTGTGAAGCCAATGGATTACAGTGTGTGTTATGAGTTGGAAAGGTTGAATATTGAAATAGTTCCACAAGGTCAGTTGACTAATGTCACAGTAGAATCAACAATTAAAGATCAGATTGTGTCTGCTCAGAGAAAGAATTCCGGAGTAACTCACATCAAAGAAAAAGTTAAAACTGGTCAACCGATAGATTTCAGTATTGATGATGCAGATGTATTGTGGTTTAAGAACCGGCTAGTGGTCCCAAAGGTTCCAGAGTTACGTCGACTCATTCTTGATGAAGCACATAGGACAAGGTTTTCTATTCATCCAGGGAGTAATAAGATGTATCAAGATTTGAAACAGCAATTTTGGTGGACCAAAATGAAAATTGAGATCGCCAAATATGTTGCCAGATGTGACACTTGTTGTAAAGTGAAGGCAGTACACCTGAAGTCGGCAGGAATGTTACAACCCTTGCCCATTCCATCCTGGAAATGGGAAGATATCAGTATGGATTTCATTACTGGGTTACCTAAGACCTCAAGAGGCTTTGATTCAATTTGGGTCATTGTGGACCGACTGACAAAGTCATCTCATTTTATTCCAGTTAAGGTGGACTATTCTGCTATAACTTATGCAAGAATTTATATTGCACGAATCCTGAGCCTTCATGGGGTACCAAAGACCATTGTATCAGATAGAGGTACGCAATTTGTTAACAAATTTTGGAGACACCTACATGAGTCCCTGGGTACAGAACTTTTGCACAGTACCGCTTATCATCCACAGACAAGTGGTCAGACTGAAAGGGTCAATCAAATTCTAGAAGATATGTTAAGGTCATGTGCACTTAATTATTCAGACACTTGGGATGAGTGGTTACCTTTAGCAGAGTTCTCTTACAATAATAGTTATCAAGAGAGTATCAAAATGGCACCGTTTGAGGCATTGTATGGCCGCAGGTGCAGAACTCCATTGAATTGGTCAGAACCGGGAGAAAGATGGTTTTTCGGTGTTGATCTTGTGAAACAAACAGAAGAAAAAGTTCGACAGATCCAGAATAATTTGAAAGTTGCTCAGTCCAGACAAAAGAGTTATGCTGATAAAAGGCGTAGACCTTTGGTATTCCGAGTAGGGGATTATGTTTATCTAAAAGTATCACCCATGAAAGGAGTTAGCAGATTTGGAGTCAGAGGCAAACTCGCACCACGCTATATTGGTCCTTTTCAAATCATTCAACAATGTGGAAAGGTGGCATATAAGTTAAAGTTGCCTGAACAACTGTCAGCAGTGCACAATGTATTTCATGTATCACAAATGAAGAAGTGTCTACAAGTACATGATCAAGTGGTTGATGTTGAGGGAGTTGAACTTGAACCGGATTTGACATATTCTGAATATCCTGTCCGAGTTTTGGATCAAAAAGATCGTGTTACCCGCAGTAGAACAACTAAATGGTACAGAATACAGTGGAATCAACATTCAGAAGAGGAAGCCACTTGGGAATCGGAAGGTTATCTGTTGGAGAATTTCCCGGAGTTCTTTGCTTCTATCTAGGTTGCAATTTCCTCTTTAAACTGTAACCTATCCTTTTTAAAATCGTTGTAATGCAGAAAACCCCTACCTGTTTTGTAGACAAGTCTTGGACGTGTTTGCTTGACACGTTTCCTTTTCTATTACTTAACTCAAGGCTTTAAATCTCGGGACGAGATTTCTTTAAGGGGGAAGGGCTGTAACACCCCGGGTGTTATAGTGCTAATTAATCTGCCATGTCATCATAATGCATTGCAAAGCATCCCTGTTAGGTTAACCTTGTTATGCATCAACTAAAACAAGTTTACTTATCTAGGTTGAATGTGTTTCTCAGTGGTGTGCTCCGAACCCAAAAACCCTAATTTCGAATGCCACCGCAAATACTTAGTCCATGCCCTGCGTAATTTGAGGTGTGCGACTGTGTTGCACACTAGTGTCAAGTGTAGGGTATGAGCTCAAGTGCAACATCTAAAATGAAGCTCCAAATTTGAGTTTGAATTGGAGTCCCAAAACTTGTCACGAGTTTTCCGATTCAAATTTAAATTCAAATCTGGGAAGAAATGTAAAAGAATTTCAAAAGCTAATTGGTCAACCAAGAGTGGCATTTGGTCAACCATGTTATGTTGGTCCAAATGATGCCCTTGGGTGAGGTTTTGATCACTAAGTAATCACAAATCAAAGTAGCAACAAATTCCAATTTAAAATTTCCTCGAAAACCCTAAATTTCAAAACCCTGTTTTACCCCTTTTGAAATAATTCAAAATCTAAGCAAAATTTGGGAAAAAGTTCAAAACCAAGTTTGTAGAACTTTTCAAGGGCTACAACTTTGGTGTTTTGAGTTTTCAAAGTTTTAGTGTAAAATGTGGAGCAATTTTGAAAATAAACAAATTTCAGTTTTAATTCATTTTTGTCCCCAAACTAAGATTTCAAAATGGAGGCTGAATTTGAAAAAGTTTTGAACAGCAAAGTTGTAGGTCTGGTTAAGATATACAACTTTGATGTTTGGAGATTTTGAAGTTTCAATGTAAAATCAAAAGTAATTTCTAAATTTCCAAATCTGAAAAATGTGTCCCCTTTTGAGTTTAAACTCAAATTTCAAAATCCAGTTATAATTTGAAAAAGTGTTCAATACAAAACTTGTAGAGCTTGAAAATCTGAAGATTTCATACATTGGAAGATTTTCAAGTTGCTATACAAATTTGAAAGTAATTTAAAAAACCAGTTTGAATTTCAAAAGTTGGGGGGACGGCTACAGTGCACGGCGTATCACCGACGGCCACCGGCCGGTATGGGCGCCGGTCGATCGCCGCGCTGGCCGCTTCTACGATCTTCTAGCGCGCGCCAGGATCGCCAGCGCGATAGCACTGCAGTGCTGCTCTGTAGACGCGATTTCCTTCTATATATACCGAGGTTCACAGTGGCGTTCACCGTTTTCGCCACCACTGCCGCCGCTAGCTCCACCGCTCGCCGCTGCCGCCGTCGAGTCACCTCTAGCCACGCAAAGCACGCCATCACGTTCGCCTCGGCCTCGCGCACCTCGTGAACCACCCAAGCCAGCCCAATTTCGGCTAAATCACCACGGCCACCCGTTCCCGTGCCCAGCTCCGGCGACCGTGCCGCTTCACGTGGTCGGCCTCTTCCACTACTGCTCCGAGCTTCCCGAGTGCTTCGCTGCAACCACGGTGAGCTTCTGGTGCTTCCTGTGCCTTTGCTTTAGACGCTAGCGTGGTAGATCGTCGGGACGCTGGTCACCGTAGCCGCCGTGCTGCCATGGCCGTCGGGAGAACCCTTCCGAAGCCGTAGGATAGCTGCTAGGTAGTAAAATGGATTCGCCTTGTTGTGCTGGTGCTATGGTGTCGCTTGGTTGGGTGTCCGAAGCCGTGCTCGCCGGTCGGCCACCGTGCGGACATGGCCGAGTCGGGGAGAGAGCGAAGGAGGCGGGAGGAAGGCGATGACGAGTGGGACCGCGATGTCAGCGAGAGTGAGCAGGCGGGCGCGAGGCAGGCCGGCGCTGGGTTGGGCCGCGTGACTGGGCCGGTCACGAGCGCGCGTGCGGGCGCGTGAGCGGGCCGTCTGGTTGGGCCGGACCGCGGGGAAAAAGAAAAGTCGGCCCGATTTCGTTTTTGTTTTTCTTTTTCAAATAAATGAATAGTTTAGCTATTTGTTTATTTCATTAAAAATTGTGTAGAGTTCCAAAATTCATGAAAATTTTTGTGTAAGCTTTTCAATGTATATACTATCTAGGAAAAATGTTAAATCACGAATTTGAATACTTTGTGCAGTAGAATTAATTAGTTTCATTAAAGATTAAATGCAACTTTCTGGAATTTTAATAATTAATTTATTGATCCAAAAATTATGAAATTTATTATAACACTGTTGTAATTCATTCTTAACCCATAGAAAAAGTTTGAGCTTATTTAGATAAAATTTGATTAACTTCTAATTATGCCCTAATTAGTTAAATAGAAAATAAATGTTAATTTGAGAACTTTAAGTGTTGTGTGCCTTTTGATTGAGTGATGTCCTTAGGTCACTATCCTTTGGTGATCTTTGGCACCTTAATTTCATGTTTGAGCTCGTTAGTAACTTGTTAGGTTAAAAGCTGGTATCGCTGGAATCGTCGCTTCTAGTTAGTAGGTTTTCTGTTTGCGACTGTACCGTAGAAGTAAGTTGTACTCAAGTCGTAACTCGTAGCATGTTATCATCAAGCATCATGTTTATCATCGAGCATCATGTTAAAGCATGTTATGTATTCGTGTAGTCTCCGCTTTCGAAGAAGCCGAAGTCGTCGATCAAGCTTCCGGAGAAGAGCGATCGTCGGTGAGTTTCGGACCGGGCGGTGGAGTCCTCGAGTCTGAGTCGGTCGTCGTGTCCGAGCAAGGCAAGCCCCGGTGCATTTAAACCCTACCTTGAATTTTTTTTACAAATGTTTTAATTTATTTTATGGTTTACTGCATTAGGTAATTAGGAGTTGAGTGATAACCTAATTGCTGCATTATCATCCTTGATTATTGCGATATCAACCTTGATACCTGTTTTACTGAAAATGCATAGTATGCTTCGCTATGCTTAGAAGTTAAGCTTTTAAATGAAATGTTTACATAGCCATGACGACATATCGAATGAATATTGAAATATAAGAATAAATTTGAAAGATCGGGCAGGTGGTTTGGCCACTGCTAACATGCATTGGGAAAGGAGTCTCAATGTAATGTTTCCGCCTTGTCAGTTAAGGCCCGTTCGTTGTAAGCCTGTTGTGTTCGAGACTTTGCAACTAGCCTCATGCCTTGGGTAAGCCCAAAATGTTGGTGATTCCATTACGAGAACGTCTAACCTCGCACTGGGAGTGGAGAGATGGCGAGAGTAGCGTGTACCCTCGGGGCTAGAATTTGGTCGGGTTCGAGGAGTACTGTACTCTCGGGTGGCGATGGACACGTTCTGGTTTTGGGAGATCTAAATGAGGGTTGATATATGCAAGATTCGGTTCTACATATGTCGTGATGTTAGGGATCCCCAGCTGGGTATAATCGGTTCGAATCGTCGTTGCTCCTCGGTTATGGAGACTCGATCGCCTGACTTACATCGTAGTTAAGAACTGGAATTGAAAGAAAGAATGAGAAAGGTTTTGATGATAATTACTTTGATCTAGATTAGGATCACCTAGAATTGGTTAATGAACCATCAATAGTAAAAGTAAAATATTGAAGATAAGGATTTACTTTAGTAAGCTTTTCTGCAAAAGAAAATTTGATTCTTGATTACCCGTACCTTGATTCCCTAAAGCTAGCATGCCCTTGGAGTCTTTGTCTTAGTCGGGTAAGTCTTGTTGAATACTCTCGTACTCAGGGTTTGTTAACCCCTTGTTGCAGGTGCGGTTCATGAACAAGTTTGCTTCGAGCCTTGTTGCATGACCGTTGTGGTTGAAGACAGCGACGACGAGTAGATTGTGTGGCCTTTGGGCAAGGCATCTCGCTTGTGTGATGTAATAAAGTTACTACCGATACTTCTCTACTACTGGTTTGTAATAATGTTACATAAGGTTTGAAGTTTGAAAACTAGTTTGTAACCTAAGTTATTGTAAGACTTCCGCTACTTTACTCTGATGTATATTTTGAATAAACTGTTGTAATATTGCAATACTCCTGTGATTGGATCCTGTTCGGAGGAAAGCAGGCCTTTTAAGTTATGGTGAACATAAGTACGACTGTCAGAGGTCATTATGGCAATGACGTGTACTTGTGGGCCATCATAATTAGGAGGTTCTGTGACATCCTGCCTCGCCTCGGTGTCTCCTTCTCCTGGCGCCAGCTAGGCATTCATCGCCCCCTCTCCCTCTTCTCGATGCCGGTGATGTTCGGGGTGGCACGGACCCCACGTGGGCACGTGAAATGGCCCAAGAAATAGACAGTCCATCTATGTCCGGGAGCTTGCAAGCTAGTTTCTTTTTTCTTGAAATAAAAAAGAAGTGCTCGCCGAGTGAATATCTATCTATCTATCTATCTATCTATCTATCTATCTATCTATCTATCTATCTATCTATCTATCTATCTATCTATCTATCTATCTATCTATCTATCTATCTATCTATCTATCTATCTATCCATGTCCTACTCTATCTATCTATTTATAATGTGGACGAAGAGGGGAGTGTCCAGTGAATGTCAGTTTTAGTTTTGTGAAGGTGGCTTGGTTGGTGCGTCAGTTTCAGAACTTGAATGATGAAATGAAAACTAGCATGCATAGGATGGTAGCTAGACTTGTGTTTTCACACGTGGTACTAGAACCTTGCTTATAATGTTGATCTCATGGGGTTTCTAGTGTTTATGTTGTCTAGCTACTCATGATGCTAAGGATGGTGTTCAAAATGCAATTTCAATTGATATCACGCTTCAAAGGTTATTCTATACACCTTAGCATCACTTAGTAGTGGTAACACTACCATAAATTTTATATTTATGCATATGTGCAAGCTTGAAACCAAACCATTTGAGCACATATGTAGAGGGAGTTATCACTACCAAGTCGGGTTTTATGGTGCTTATCCAAATCTTGTCATAGAGCTTAAATGTTGGATAAGTAGCATAAAACCCAAGTTAAGTTAGCAATTTACACTTGTGTGAAGTGCTAGCTTGAAAAAAGCTTAATTTCCATATCTTTATAGAGTTGTCATCAATTATAAAAAAGGGAGAGATTGAAAAGTCCTTATTTGGTTTTGGTAATTGAGTGATAACCTAGGTGGACTAATTGTGTTTGATGTGAGATACACAAGTGATTAGTCCACAAGTATATGTATGCGAGCAACATATGCCATGACGGTGAAGATGGCTTAAACTTGGTGCAAGGCTCACACATGTGATGATAAAGGAGCTCATTGCATATGAGACATGACATGGAGTCATGTGACTAAGGTAGAGAAGATCAAGATGAGGCTTCGCTCGACGGACCGGTTGTAAGCGTGAAGGGCAAGTTGGAGGCTTTGGAGCGATGGACCGCGTGGCGGTGAAACTTGAGCAAGACTTGGCGCCGATGGACGAAGGCAACAGTGAAGAGCAGTGAAGTCAAGATCGATGAACCAATACGGTCATGTGATGATATGAAGTGGATCATATCATTTATGATTGGTTGGTGCATGTGTTGCATCAATATTGGAGGAGATGGAATAGAATGCGCAAGGCAAAGGTATAACCTAGGGCATTTCATTTCACCGGTCAAAGGTTGTGTAGAGAAGTGCATGACCGGGTTTAGGATAGATGGCTGTACGATCAAGAGGGGCAAACTTGTTTGGATATCGGTCATCTAGTGCCACTTGAGTGATCTAACTTTGTATACGTGTTAGGATCGAGTGGCGTTGTGAAAAGAGTGCTAATCCTTTGGAAAAATATTTGTGAAATGCTAACACACATGCACATGGTGGTGTACACTTGGTGGTGTTAGCATATTTGCAAATGAGAAGAAGTTGGTGAAGAAGAGGAGGCAAAACCGAGCTCGTGGTGCTGCCTAGGTGCACCGCCACTCCTGTGGCGGTGACCAACTGGGAGGCCAAGAGCAGCGAATTGCCCTGAGGGCACCGCCACCCCTGGTCCGGTGGCATTGCCACCCCTAGGGCAGTGCCCACCTGGACTTGACTGAGCGCAGTAGGAGCTGGGGTGGTCACCGGAAGTGGTGGTGTACACCACCATAGTGATGGTGGTGGACCACCGCGTGTTGTCCGTTGCCACCGCCCCTTTATTCTCAAGAGAAGCCAAGTGGGGTTGGTCACCACACAGGGCACTGCCACTGTGTCCGGTGACCACGGCTAGTTAAACTAGCCGTTGGATTTGACCGTTGGGGGGCACTGCCACCCCTAGGGCAGTGCCACCACCGCCGTGTCCGGTGCCCTCGCAGAAAATGAAATCTTTAGAGCAACGACTCTATTTCGTGTGGGGGCTTATAAATACCCCCTTGGACGGTCTTAGGCTGGTTGCTGAGCACACTAGAGCCTTGGTGGCTTATGTGGTAGTGCTTGGGAGCCCTCTAACTCACTTGTAATTAAATAGTGTTCATCCGATCAAGTGAGTAAGTGATTCTAGTGTGTTGCATCGTGAGGTTGCATCGAGTGGCGTTAGGTGATCGAGTTGTAAGCCGGTGGTGCTTATTACTCTTGGATGTTGCCTCCTCCTAGACGGCTTGGTGGTGTGATCTCCGTCGAAGCCCGCAAGAAGCTTATGTGGTGCTCCGGAGAAGGGATTGTGAGGGGCATTGTACTCGCCCCGCGGGAGTCGTGAAGAGCAACTCTAGTAAAGTGAGACGCAAAGGGCGACAAGTGGTCTGGCCAGGTCAAGTGCTAGAGCTTGTGGTAAGCACTCCACGTGGAAGAGTGTGACTTGCGGGTCACCACTAGTAAGAGGACCGGCGGCAACCTTGGAGCTTGTCTTAACAGGGACTAGCGTGTTGGCAAACACGTGAACCTCAGGATAAAAATCATCGTGTCAACCTTATTCATCCCGTTGGTTTGCAATCCCCGAAACACAAGCTTGTGTTACTTTCATATACATTGTGCTTGTGTAGTTGCTCTTGTAATTAGTTAGCTTGTGTAGCTTGCTAGTTACCTTCTTGCTTGTGTAGCTTTTGGTTTTAGTAACCTGTTAGTCACATTACTTAATTTGTGTAGCTAAGTAATTTGCGTTCTCTAATTTGACATTGGTTGCCTTGTTATTGAGCATTGTTAGTGAGCTTAAGAGCTTTTATGCCTTTGCTTACTAGCTGTGTAGGAGTTCCCCTGGTTGGCAAAGTACTAGTACATAGGTTTGTGTGAACTTGCTCTAAAATTGTTTAGGTGAGCTCTAGCTAGCACGGCATCTTAGTTGCTTAATTAGGATCTATGGAAGGTGCTAGAGAACATAGATAGAGAGGTGTAGTTTTGGCTAGACCGATAGTTTTAATTCCGCACTTGATTCGGTTGGCCGACGTGTTTAAGTTTTAGAGAGGACTATTTACCTCCCCTCTAGTTTGCCATCTCGACCCTACAATGGGACACCCGATGCTCTCCGAGCCTTTTGTTGATTGCCTCAAACACGTCCACCCAACACTGACAAGGCTCATAAAACCTACCATCCGTGAGCTAGATACACGACGTGAAATCGCCAGCGACCTACGTGTTCTCATATAGCTGCACCCAACATCCGCGGCGCCATTTAAAGAACGTGCCCGTGCGTTGCAACGAGACTACGAGAGAAACAAGCTATCAAATTTTCATGGAAATCGAGAACCGAAATAATACATATTTATGTTTCACTCTTTCTATAAAATGTCAAAGCTGTAATTTACTAATTTTATGATAACTATGACATTCATAATATAAGCTAATTTTATATCACCACTTTAATATTACATTGGTACGTGCATATTAGACACATTTATTTGTACTGATATAGACAACAAATTGCTCTAGATTAGTTGGATCATCGGCTAAACCACAACATAATAAGATAAGTTTTTTTCTAATCAAAATTGCATCAATAACTTTGGTGGTGCAAATCTGTATTTTTAAGGAAGAGATGAATTTCAACTGCTCATAATATTTATTATTATATCTATTGTTTGTTTTTTTAATATTTATATATATGTTAAAAAGAAAAATAGATAGAAAAATCAATCAGAAGATAACGGCAGGAAAAGAGAACCATGAAAAAAGAAACGGAAAGATAAAATACAAAGAAACTTCTCGCGCTAATAAGAAAAACAAAAATAAAAAGGACCAAAACCCAAAACTCTTCGTGGTTTAATATTAGACCCTGTTTGGCAGAGCTCCTAGAGCTGCTTCTCTGTTGAATCTAGCAAGAGCTCTGCCAAACAGTTTTTCAGAGAGAAATAATTCTCTGCTGATTCTATGAAGTGATTCTCTGAAATGAACTAAGAGGCTGGGAACTGAAAAAAGTAGCTTCTCTTGATTTTGTGAAGTAATTCTCCATCATGATTTTGAGAGTTTATGTTAAAGAATAAAAGAGAATTACTTTCAGTCACAGAATCACTTCTATCAGAGAATCAACTTCATAGGGAATCATAATCAGATGGAGCTCTATCAAACAGGCCCTATGATAAGCTTTGTATAATTTCTATTTTTGTTCTTTTCTATTTGAATTAACTAGGATTTCTATTCATGTTGTTCACGATATTACGAGCAACATTCAATCATATTTGAATTACGATTTCAACTATCTACGTTAACTTAGGAACTCGTGTTGGATTAGGATTTTGATTCACATCTATCCAGGTTACCTTAAGAAGACCTACGTATGTTATTATATATATAAAACAGGAAAGTCGTAGAGAGACAAATAGAAATAGTTTTCATATTCACGGAGCTAGTTAGAGAAAGCCATACAGGTACAAAAAAGGGCGAAATTTTTACCTCTTTATTATTACTAGCAAATATGCCTGTGCGTTGCTACGGGAGAAAAAAACTACCAAACATTCATGGAAAACAAAAACCGAAATGTTATATATCTATTTATGTTTTTTTATTTTTTATTTTTATAAAAATTTAATATTTCATTTTATGATGACTAGTCTACGACATCCGCAATCTAATATTGGCAATAATAATGATAATATTCTATTAACTTGTATCAAATTAGAAAAACAATTTTGATAGTTTTTTCTCTCATTATAAAGCACATTCATAACTAGTATAAAGCTATCAATTTTGACCAAAATTATAGAAAGAATCACAAAGATTTATGATATCAAATAGATATATTATGAAAATATAATTAATGACATTGTGTGTGATTAATGACATCTTGTGTAATTATAGAAAGAATTACAAAGATTTATGACATATTGGCAATAATAATAATGGAAATCGGTACAGCCTCCATCTTGATTTCTATTATCTTCGGCCCAATGTGTTTTCTCTCCATTGATTTTTTCAGCATCTTGTGTATCTAGGCTGGGACAGATGAACTCAACGATGTGCATGCATGCAGTGCTGTGGCCGTGTGGGCGGCCGCATGCGCGCGTATGCTCGATGGTGCGTGCACGAACGGATACAGTAGTGCCAGTGTGGTGTGGGAGGTCGAGGCGGCGTGGACGGCCACAGCGCCGAGGTGGCGGCGAGCAGGCTCAGGGTGCGTATCTGCAGGCGAACAACCGTCCACGCCACCCGAACGCTTCGATGGCCCCCTACCGTCCGTCCCTCTCTGCGTCTCCGGCAATAGAATTGCATGCATACAAGATCTATTTGCTCTTGCCTTTGCCTCCACGTTGTTTCACGGCAAAACGTTCCTTTTATTCGTCCGATTTCCTTTTCCTTTGTTTCTTTATTATCTCTTGCAAACACACGTACTATCACCTTCTCATCTCTATTTCTCATTTTTTCACAATTCACTCATAATGTTTCCATTTTCTGGCTTATTTCGTCTTCCTTTTTGTTTCTATATTATCTTTTAAATTTGGACTCGTAACTGCTGTGCTTGAACTCTATCTCATGTCTTTGCTTTCCATACGTAAAACGAATATTCACTATTAACTCATAACGTTTCATTTTTCTTATTATGTTTTGGATTCGGACTCCATATCGCGCCAGATAAAAGCTATTCTAACTCATGAGCACGGGTTATTATATATATAAGTCCGGACGGAAGAAACTCTTCATTGTCGAGTAGTTAGGGGGAGGTGGACGAAAAAAAAGGATAAACAACAAAAAAAAAGAGTCTGAAATTTTGCCTCTTTATTGTTATACGGTGTCACGAAATATAACACAAGGACATTAATCTATATTTATTTACTTTCACATAGTGGCGGATCCAGGATTGAGATAAGGAGGAGGCTAAATAAGGAAGATGTTGATTTGTAATTAAGATTTAATGATAGCTTGTGCTACAGTAGTTGCTACAATAACTTAGTGGAGAACTCACCCTCCCCTGGATCCGCCAATGCTTTCGCGCAAGTGATTGTGTGCAGCCGCCACTGCCTTTGTTTTTGTTTCTTGGCAATGAGTCTGTCACCCTTTTTGGGTACCCCTCCCATGAAGAAACTGGGCAAGCAAGCGGTGGTTGATGGGATGGGGGTCCTCGGGCCGGATCAGCAAACTTGTGATCATCTATCTTATTTGATTAGCCGAAAAGGATGGATCAACAAAACGGACGCCTTTCTCTTTACAAATCATCCTTCCTGTGATGCATAACGATAGTGCTCCATCCTCCCTGTATACCAACACAACAAAAGGTACTGTAATGCATAACGACAGGTGGACAAGCTAAACGAAGACACCAACCGAGTCAATGCCGTTGCGTATACACAGTCGCGAAAGGTACTGTGTGTCTGTATCGCAAAATCGTATCCAATGCGCCGGTAACAACTGACAGATACAAGTACTATTGAATGCACATATATTTTTATATACACACACCATCAGTATTCGCTTGTTATATATACACGGAACCTATATACACACACCGTCAGTATTATTCGTCTGGTCGTCTGGACCTGGAGACCGCGACGCAGAGCGTTGCAGTCACGCGCACGGCCACGTGCTGGAGGCATACGCGACCAGGTGTCCCGTATGATTGCGAGGTAGTCGTGCTAGTACAGTTTTTGAAATCGTGTCGCTGTCAGTAGGTAACCGGCGCGTGCTCTCGGATCCTACTGCCCGGTTGTCCGTCAAAACCGGAGTACTGGCTGCAGTGGAGTAGCGTAGCGATCCATCGTCACGCTCACGCACGTATCCGCGCTGGCCGCTGCACACCCGAGTGCCCGACGCGATGCTGACCGCGCAAGCGCAGCCGAGAGCCCGAGACGGCCGAAATGCGAGACGCCACGGCACCACGCGCTCCTGGCTCCTGACTGAGACGTCCGCGGCCCGGTGATGGTGGACGACGAGCGGAAACACGCGTCGTCCCCCCTCCAAAACAGCCAAAACCGCGCAATGCTCCACCCGCGAGGGAACGCGACCGCGGCCGTCTGCCGGCCGCCCCGCCTCCATCATCCCTCGTGTCGTGTCCAGTTCCAGTCCCAGACTGGCACGGCAGGCACCTTGCCGTTGCCGGCCTCGTGTGCGCGCGGCGCTGACCGCCTGGCCCGCCGCCCCGCGCGCCCTTGCCAACTCGTCTCATCCTGCTCGCTCCGCCGCCCCAACCCGATGGAGCGCGCCCGGTGCCATAAGTAGCTGGACCAACCAGCCGTCACCCACGTCCGTCTCCCTCCCTCCGTCGCTCGAGATCTCTCTCCCTCGGTCAAAGCCAACACGACAACACACCAGTCTGGGTAGCTGCCCCCCTCGGCCTCGCCCACTCCCTCCCTCGCTGCCGGCCCACGCCTGCGCCCTCTATACCTCCGCTGGCCCGCCTCCCTCGTGTCGCGCCGCTCTGCCCCGCATTCCGCGCCCGTCTCGCCGCCACCGAATCGGGCGGAATCTGAGGGGAAGGCCCAAGGGGGGTATGGGGTCGCCGGGTGCCGGGAGCAGCGGCGGCGGCGGCCACGAGTGCTCCTTCAAGATCCTCCTCATCGGGGACTCGGGCGTCGGCAAGAGCAGCCTCCTCGTCAGCTTCGTCGCCGCCTCCCACCTCGACGCCGACATCGCCCCCACCATCGGTACGCACGCCATCCATCGCCACGCCCACGCCTCTGCTGCCCTGCGCTCCACCTCCACTCCCTCGCTCGCTGGCTGTCCCTCGCCGTACCACCTCGCCGGGCCCGCGTCGATTTCGTAATCGATTCCGATCGCACCAATAGCGCTAGCCGCACGCGACAGCAGCACTGCCGCCGTGTCAGAACAGGGCAAAGACCTAGAGCCTCGGCGTAGTACATTGCCACTAGGATTCCGAGCTGGACGAAGCCATCTGTGTGGAGACAGAAAATCAAGGCAGCGTCCGTGCGTGAGCCCCTCACACCAGGAAGAAGATGGCGCCCTCAAACCTTGCTCTGCTGTAGGCTGTAGCATCGCCATCACCCGCACGGGAGAAATTTGGAAACGCGCCTCAATTATTGCCTCTTCATTTTTTTCCCACTCCGAGTCTACTATTTGTAGCTCTATTAATTACTCCGTGGGGGCGGGCGATCCACCATTTGTGGTTGTGCCAATTCTAGTCTCAGCGTCGGATCGACCACGAGCGAGACGGCCAAGTTTAGTGAGCAAAACGTCCACAATTTTTAATGTCGGAGCTGGCTTCTGCTCTTGAATGGAGGAGAAGTATGTTAGTACCTATCTTGAAGAACAAGGGAGATGTTGAAAGTTGTACTGACTACTGTGGGATTAAGTTGATGAGCCATACAATGAAGCTCTGAGAGAGAGTTATCGAGAGAGTTATCGAGCATCGCCTAAGGAGAGTGACAAGTGTGACCCAAAATCAGTTTGGGTTCATGCCTGGTAGTCGAACATGGAGGCGATTTTCTTATTACGATAATTGATGGAGAGATATAGGGAGCAGAAGAAGGACTTGCACATGGTCTTTATTGACCTCGACAAGGCACATGACAAAGTACCAAGAAATATCATGTGGTGGACCTTGGAAAAGCACAAAATCCCAACTAAGTACGTTACCCTCACCAAGGATATATACATGGATGTGGTGACGTTTGTCCGAACATGTGATGGCGACACCAGTGACTTTCTAATTAAAATAAGATTGCATCAGGGGTCAGCTTTGAGCCCTTATTTATTTGCTTTGGTGATGGATGAGATCACAAGGGACATACAAGGTGATATACCTTGGTGTATGGTTTTTGCTGATGATGTGGTGCTAGTTGACGACAGTAGGGCAGGGGTTAATAGGAAGTTAGAACTATGGAGGTACACGTTAGAGTTGAAAGGGTTCAGACTTAGTAGGACCAAGACCAAGTACATGAGGTGCGATTTCAGCGCGACTAGGCATGAGGAGGGAGACGTTAGCCTCGATGGGCAAGTGGTGGCCAGGAAAAATACTTTTCGGTATTTAGGATCGATGCTACAAAAGGATGACGACATTGATGAAGATGTTAGGCATAGAATCTCAGCCGGCTGGTTGAAATGACGTCAAGCTTCTGGCGTCCTCTGTGACAAAAGGGTGCCTCAGAAGCTGAAAGGTAAGTTCTATAGGACGGCGATTCGCCTAGCGATGTTATACGGTGCTGAGTGTTGGCCTACAAAAAGGCGACATGTCCAGCAATTGAGTGTAGTAGAGATGCGTATGTTGTGTTGGTGTTGTGGGCACACAAGGAGGGATAAGTCCGGAACGACGATATTCGGGATAGGGTTAGGGTGGCACCAATTGAGGAGAAATTGATTTAACATCGGTTGAGATGGTTTGGACATGTCCAACGGAGGCCTCCGGAGGCGCCGATGCGTAATGGGGTTCTAAAGCGGGCCGATAATGTAAAGAGCGGTAGAGGTCGACCTAAACTGACTTGGGATGAGTCCGTTAAGAGAGACCTTAAGGAGTGGAATATCTCCAAGAATTTAGCTATGGATAGGAGCGCTTGGAGACTGGCAATCAACGTGTCTGAACCGTGACCTCTTTCGGTCTTGTGCCCTTTATGTCCCTTTATGTGTCTCCCTGTTTCTCGTCTCTTTTGGGTTTCATCTCTAGCCTACCCCAATTTGCTTGGGACAAAAGACTATGTTGTTGTTGTTGTTGTTGTAGCTGGCTTCTGCTCTTGCTTGTATTGGGAGTTACTGCAATGCTTGCACCTTTCTTCCTGTCAGTTGGGGGGAGTTGGAAAATTTTGCCGATGCTGTCACTGCTGTACCTTGCACTAGACCTTGTGCACAGGTGGTTAAGTTAGCTTGGATAACTAGTTTACAAATTATGCTGGTTAGATTGCCTCCCTTATCCCACTTTCCCTTCCCTCGTGCTATGCTGTACCACTAAACTTTAAAAGGGCAATGGTATTTTCTTTGCAAATAAAAAAAAAGAAAGGTAATCATGTCTAAAATAATATTTCAAAAGAAGTGGCCGTCCTGCATAGACTTGAAGGTATAATATGCTGAAAATAGCATATACTCCTTATGCAAGAAGACCAGGTCACGCACAAATCTTCAAATAAAATTTGTTATTCTTATTTCCTGGTGGTCTGCTGTTTCAGAAAATTTCAACTAGAGTATTGTAGTTTATAATATGCTATCCACTGAGGATGGTTCTAACATGCCAGTTATATTTTCCTCCGTGATTCCAGTTTGGTAATAGCATTTTTCTGTATTGCATGCTTCTGGTGCGTGACAACAACAACACACATAGCCTTTTGTCCCAAGCAAGTTGGGGTAGGCTAGAGATGAAACCCAAAAGAGACGAGAAACAGGGAGAGCTTCTGGTGCGTGACACTTTTATCTAATTATTAAATGGCATGCTGTCTGAATTGTGTTACTTGTTGCCAGGTGTGGATTTTAAAATCAAGTTCCTTACAGTTGGTGGAAAGAAACTAAAGTTGACAATATGGGATACTGGTAAGTACTTATATTATGCAAAAAATAGCATTTACTGTTTGTTATTATATATCTGATTGTTGATGGGAATACACAATGCTAGCAAGGCTGTTTTGCATGCAGTTTGGTATCTGCATCAGAACTTGTTGGACATTCCAACTTTTGCTGCTAAATGCTTCTGTTCTACTCATTTTAGAATTCCACCCTTTTCTGCTCTCATTACTGTTAGTGGTTTGAGAATCAAGGTTTGCTTTTCAGCTAATATATTTGGTTCCTTCTTCCATGCCTGTCCTTACATCATGGCTATTGGGGTTTCTTATTCACAGATTTTAGCTCCACCTTGCTGCTTTGCGCCTAAAATATTTGGCTACTTTCGCCATGTTAGGCCTCACATCCCTAAAATCATTGCGACCCTAGGTTCCATTAATATTAAAAGTTTTGTTGTTTAGCCCCACTAACTCCTTTACCCAAAGGTATCTCAATGCTTCACCATGTTACCTCTGTCTACTACTGCTAGAACTTGAAGGTTTCTAAGTTATCTATTAACAGCATAAATTATGTTACGTTGTTTTCTGATATTTTCAATATTCCAAAAAAATTGGAGGCCTTTGTGTGCTTTTTGTTTATGTTTCTTTGCGGGTTGGCTCTCTCAAGAGCTTGTGGTTGTACTGTAGCCTGTTGAGGCATGTGTGCCATCGAGGCAAAGCCTTTTGCTCTTTTTTTTCCCTTACTTCAATGCAAGGCAGAGCTCCTGCCACTTTCTTTCAAAAAAGTAAATAAATACTTACAATGCTTTGCAGCTGGCCAGGAGAGGTTTAGGACAATTACTAGTTCTTACTACAGAGGTGCTCAGGGAATTATTCTAGGTAAGACAATATTTTACTACAAGTTGACTGCTTAAATATATTGTAACGTCACACTAGTGTCATTTTTGTCACCTTTATGTCGGATTATTCAAATATGCCATAGAATGGTATAAGTTTGATCTATTTAGTCACTAAATGCGAGCTCTCCATAAGCTTGGGTATCCGATGTTGCGATATCTTGATCTATTTTTTATGTTGAGGGTTTTACATGTAGCACCAATGTGTCTCTTACAGTCTCGTCATGTCAATAATATATCTGGACTTGCGGGTGAACAATGGTTATAGATTACTGTGTATGAACTCATCATATTTGTGAATACAGGGATTCATGGCAGTAAAATCACCTCCATGTTTTATATATTCATGTACAAACTTTCCAGAGAAGCATATTGTATTTGTTATTTGGAAACCATATCCATATCTGTCATTTTCATCATTTTATGAATTGGATCTCTGACTTAATTTTGGATGATAATTCCAAATGGTTGCATCCCGTGGACAATTTAGTTGCTGCATTTATGGAATCTGAATACCACTTATGATTAATTTTAGTGGTGAATAGTCTAGAGAATTTTTGGATGTTTGGTCCATATTCTCTTATTTTTCATGCTTTAGTTATTGCATTTTATCTGAATCCTTCTGCATCTAATGGAAGTTTTGCCTATGGAATTTCTATCTGGTCCTTCATCTTGTTCTATCGTACTTGGATAATTTTAAGGTCTAATGACTTTGTATTTCACTCCTAGTATATGATGTCACAAAGAGAGAAAGTTTCTCAAATTTGTCTGATGTTTGGACTAAGGAAATAGAAGCAAACTCAACAAACAAAGACTGCATAAAAATGCTTGTTGGAAACAAAGTTGACAAGGTACCATCACTGCCATAAACTTGATATGTAATTTCTTTTCCAGAAACATTGTGTCTCATCTAAGAATTTCTTAGTACCTCTTGTTGCTACGCAAGTGGCATCTATACATTCTTTACTCTTTTAATCCTTTTTAACCCCTAACATTCTGAAGTTCTAAAAAGTAAAACTGATGGGCTCTTTAGGGGAGAATAACTACAGTTCCTACTTCCTATTTCTGATTTTGATGGCCTCACCTTGCAGGATGATGAAAGGATGGTCACAAAAGAAGAAGGTCTTGCTTTTGCTGAAGAATCTGGATGTCTGTTTCTTGAGAGCAGTGCAAAAACACGAGAAAATGTTGAGAAATGTTTTGAAGAACTTGCATTGAAGGTATGCTTGGAGAAAGATATTATGCACTGTAATGTTATCCACTTAAAACCCTTCTTTCTTTTAAGGGGTCGGGGTGGGGGGAGGTGATTATATTTTGACGGGGATTGGGCCGGGAGCCCTGCCTGGATATGGGCCCCCTAAAGAGGCTTATGATTTGGTGGGTGCAATTAATTCCATGGGCTGCTAATGCTCCCATCGTCAGATACCTTATGGCACCATTCACACTGAAGCTTGAGACATTAGTTGGTTCTGATTAAACTAGTAATTCAAATAACCAAACAAAAACCCTATTACTCTACAGATAATGGCCATGTATAATTCTTTACGCTTGCTGATGCTTTGCACAATTGCACATTTGGTGAGGTGTATTGTAGGAAGTGCAAAATCCCCATAAAAAGCAAGTGGAAAAATGATTCTGCATGTTAGTGCTACAAGAAACGTGGCTGTTGCTGTTCTTAAATGGCATAAATTCATGAAATGGTCAATACACGGAAGTAGATGTTTTGTTCTTTGCTGCCAGAAACCTATTTTATGTATTGCGTGAACTAGAGGATCTTGCTGTTGTCATGCAGATTCTTGAGGTCCCTAGTCTCCTGGAGGAAGGATCTTCTTCGGTTGTCAAGAGGAACATCCTGAAACAGAAGCAGGAGAGTCATGCAAAGAACAGTAGTGGATGCTGTCAATAGATGTGCTGATCCACACGACACGGTTGGCTATCTTCGTGTGAGCTGCCCTGATGTTCTGCTGTACATGAGTTGTATCTACATGGTCTTGTGAGTAAAAAGGGTTTAAAGAATCAGCTTTGTTTGGGGGTGGGGGAGTGGGCATAATTGATTTGTACAAAGGACATGGCAGTTTGGTGTCATTGATTTTTTTCTTCTCATCTCCAGTTTAGTGTAGCAATTTTGTTGTCGCCCTAGCAATGGAAATATGGAATTATCTCTTCTCTCTCCACAGTATTGTACTAGCTGGCCAGCTGAGGCAATTAGCATTAGGATTGGGCTTAGAACACCTAGTAGTAGCGCCGATGGTCGGTGGCAGCACATGAGAAAGCAGGCTAGTTTTGATTTGTAGTCGTTGCGTTTGGAGGATCGGGACGTCTGGACGGACGTCCATGTCCGGATGCCCGCGTGCTACACTGTTTCGCGCTCCATGCGGGGCTTGTGACGCTCGAGCGACAAGAGGGGAATGGCGCGTGACGTCTCTGATTTGGAAGGACCCAATAGCGTCGTCGTATTGATGCCTTGCTGGCGCTGGGAGAGACGTTGCAACAGAAGGCGAGGAGAAGAAATGCAACACCAGATTTACTTTTGAAACATTCAAATACAACGGGCAATATACGTCTGAAGGCAGTTGAAACACTTGAAACATGTTTCTGAAACACTTGAAAAAACACTTAAAAACCATTGCACCCATAGAAAAACACATGCAACATATGTATAAAATATATGCAACATCCAGATAAACACACTTGCAATATGCGTCTGGAAAACACTGATGAAACATACCTCTGAAACATCTGAAACACTCGAAACATACGCTTGCAACATGTCTCTGAAACAATTGCAACATATGCAACATCCCCCGATCTATTTTGCAACATCCATATGAAATAAATGCAACATACATCTGAAACGCCCGAAACACTTAAGACATACATATGCAACACAGTAGGGGGAGAGAGACAGAGCTTGGCACGGGGAGCGCCGGGGTGGGGGAAGCATGGTCGCCGGGGTGAAAGAGGGCGCCGCCTGGGATGGGGAGGGCGTCTTGCCTGGGTGGGGGAGCGCCACGGACTCCCCTGCAACACCGTCGCGCCACCTCCAAAGGATCTCACTCGTGCTCCATGGATCTCGCTGGTGTGGGGAAGAAGGCCGCTGGATCTACGGCCGTTGGGGGCTCGCGGTGGGGGAGGACGCCGGGGTAGGGGAGGGGTGCAGGCGGGGTGGGGGAAGGAGCTGGTGGGGGTGGGTGAGGGCGTCGCCGCCGGCCAAGGAGGCAGCCATGGCCACGCATCGGGGTAGGGGACGACGCGCAATGGGGTGGGTGAGGGCGCCGCTGCCGAGATGGGTCGGACGTCTGGTAAGTAGCATTTCTGTCAGGGGATAGGTGGGACGGGCGTTGGGAGTATCAGTTTCTACTGTGTTTGCTTGAGGACTAAGAGCATCTCCAAGAGAATAATAGGTATCTCACTCTATCGCTAAATTTGACTGAAACATCTAAAAAACGCAGTCCAACTGCTTCGTCATCTCCCTCTCTAAAATAGCTCGGACGCTATCCCGCAAAAGTCGCTCGGCAGAATAGGCGAGCCGGCCTTGCTCGTCATTCATGGTGGCCCGGTGTTTCCCGCGTGGGCCTCGACCTTTTCCATGCTCGCTCCTTCTCCTGCCGCGATGTGCCTCCACGGTGTCCTAATCCACCATCTCGACGAGGATTAGGATGTCACCTACCGATCCTGACGGCGGCAGCGCGTCCCTAACGATCAAGAATCCTTAGATTTGAACCTGTATAGCACTGAGCTGCAACCACGGCCAGGCCAAGCCCCTCAGTACGGTGACCGGTCGGTGCCCAAGAGCCCAAGCGACGAACAGCAAGGCGCTGCACGGTGACTAGCCGTAGCCGGTGCCCAAGGTCCTGACATGCATGGGTTCAAAAAATAGCTAGCCTGCACGGTGACTAGCCGTAGCCGGTGCACAAGGTCCTGATATGGCTTCAAAAAATAGCTAGCCTGATTTAGAGATTCTGCTGAGAGCTGCATATCATTGCATTAAGAAGAAGAGTTGTAAAGTACAACACGCACACCACCCACACACTTTCAGAGAAAACAACGCGTCTCTAGCGCGCTAGGTGGTCTAACCCGGACCAACCTAGTAGACTGCTCTCCGGTTCGATATTACATAAATGGAACAACCAACGTGCGAACACCGTCGCGCCCTACGGGTCCTCCACGAAGAGCTTGCATGCACGCCCGTTGAACGCCAGAAACAGCGCGTCATAGCGGCCGGCGGCGCAATCCCCAACCGCTGCTTGAGGAGTACCTCGCCCCATTGGGATGCCGGAATGTGTGCCAGCGGTTGGGCGACAATCCGTGTGCTCCTGCGTCGGACAGACAGGGGCCACTTGGCTATCGCCCTTTGTCGTGGTGGAGAGGCAATCAGGGGTGGCTCCCGCACAACCCGCACCTCGTCCAAAAACCGTGCGAGGCGCCGAGCGGCCTCGCGCGGAGTGGGTGTCTCATCACCAGGCTCGACGTCAGATTGACCCACCCAAGTAGGCGTGAGTTGCACCCGCGACTGAGGCGAGGGGACAACCGCCACCGGAGGCGGGTCCGTGAACCCCGGGGGAGTGGCCTCGTGGCCAGTCACGATGTCGGGTTGACCCACCCGAGGAGGCGTGAGCTGCACCAGGTCCTGCGATGGCGGCTGAGATGAGGGAGCAGTCGCCTCCGGAAGCGGCTCCGCAAACCCCGGTCAGGTGACTTCAACAGAGCGACTCATGACGAAAGCGACAGCGAGGAGCTCCTCCAACATTGGATCGAAGGAGATGACCGATACCGGTGGGCCATCGCCCGTGCACATCGCCTCCACAAGCGGGTCGGGCACAGGGAGGCACAGCATGGGCGCCCCTGTGGTGTAGTTCAGCGTCGCTTGGGTGGCCCCGACTGAAGGGATGTTGCCGTCAGTGGCGACACCCGTTGCCGCTATGATGCCACCTCCCTGCCTTCGGGGCCGATGTTGACGGCGCCTTCATTGCTTGCGCCCACTGACGCCGCAAGTGGCTGCACCAAGCACATTCGTAGCCACGCCTGGCGCCGCCCTAGTCGCATCTGGTGCGTCGCCCTGGGCACGTGGCCCATTGCCCGGGGTAGGCTCCTATACCAGGTGTCGTAATCGGCCATCAGGGGCACCGAATTTGACCTTCTGCCGCTGCTTGCACTCCCGTGAGAGGTGTCGGAACCCCTTGCAGCGGAGGCAACGTGGAGGCAGCCTACAGGTTGCCACCTTATGCGCGGTGGAGAGGCAGTTGAAGCACTTCCAATGAAGATCCGCTGGGTAACGGCTGGGTGACCGCTGGCAAGCCGGTGCGGGCCAGGCGGGGCGTGCCCCACCGGAACCACGAAACGACTCCAGCGGCAAAACGTCGTCCTTGGTCGGCCCCGATAGCTCAGGGACACCGGCAGCATAGGAGGACGCCTCACCTACGTGAGGGGGGTGGCCACAGGGTGCTAGATCTGGGCCCCACGAGTGGTGGCAGCGGCTCCTCGGTGGAGGAGGTCGGCGGTGGCGTAGGGGACCCATCCGTGGGGGGCGCGGGCGACTGCGGCGTCCGTGCTGCATGCAGGCACGCTCCTGCGCATGGACACGAAGAGGAGGGAGGGGTAGCGGGGGGGAGGGGGAGTGGGGTGCGGGCGACGCCGCCGCCGGCGGGGTGGCGGCCGGCGCCTGTGGTGGCGGCGGCAGAGGAGGGGCCAGGGGCTAGGGTTAGTGGGCGGCCCATCCTCCCTCTTGCCACACTCCTATCAAAGCTATCACCACGTCAACGAATGTGTTCTCAAAAAAATCATGGTATATATTTTGAAAGTCTAAATGGTTTTAGAGAGCCAATCTAGAGATCTCGTAGCGAGCTGATAAGTAGCGAGCTATTTGACTGATGGTTTCTACGGCATATTATTGTTGATGTTGTTTTATTATAAGAGAACAACACTGTACTATGGCTGATAAGCCGAGCTGATAAGTTCAAACGAACAGGGAGTTTGAGGAATATTTCTCCTAGAGTTGCTCTAAGTGGGATATTTGAGGAATATTTCTCTTAGATGCTAAAAAAATTAGGGATACAGTTATTCCCTGTGAGGAATAGGTGTGGATGGTTTGGTATTCAAAGATCTTAGAAGATCGGCTCGTGATGCCTTCCTGTGTTTTCTCTGAAATGTTTTAGCCCCATCGAAAATCTCTGGTGGTACACCGGAGTCCACCATCAGAGATTAGGCCATCCAACGTTAGCAACGGCTAGTCCAATAGCAAGTCACGTGGCAGGCATCGGAGCTCTCCAGTGCTTGCTGCAAGTGTAGTCCGAAGCCAATGGTCTTGATCGGCAATTTGGTGGGTGTTAGTGTGATGATGTTGCTAGTGAGTTGAGGCTCTATTCCAAGTGCTAGAACCACCAAAAGTGCTTAACAAAATATTAGATGATTAGCGGTATTGCTTTGCGAAGTGCTTAGTGCCAATTAGCACTTGCTCTAGGCTTAGACTTAGTGCTTAGCGAGGTTTGCATAGCTCTTGCTATCCAATGCTTGCATGTACCATACTTACGTGCTTATAATTTTGCAAGATCACACCAACCGCATTTATGGTGTGGCCGTTGAGGGTGTACAAAGAGGACTAGGTCCTCAACGTTTTGACCGAAAGCTCAATAGTGAAGATGACGAGGAGCGGTCCGGGAGAGGCCACATAGAGACCCATTTGCGTAGGGGAAAGGACCTTGGGCTATTCATGGAGTTACCCAACCAGGAGCTTGCCCCTCGTGGCTAGCATCCACATTAGTACTCATAGAGCACAAGCTCGTCTATAGAGAGAATTCTCACCTCACATGCGAAATTGACATGAAAACCACCTCCTTTGTGATTTCTAGACCAAATGTAGGCGATAGAAGTTCCCCTAGTAGTGAAGATGAGAGGGCAAATGATGGGTTACCTGAAGAAGCAATGGCAATTGCATCTTTAACATCGTCCTTGGCAACGATGACTGCTGGAGAGGTGAGTGAAAGCATCTAGGCCCTGGTGTTGGTTTCGGTAATTGATGACAACACATTATTACCATGACTAACGTGTGTTTTGCAGAAACATTGATAAGTTAGGTCATGGAGTTGATAACTGCTTTGGGCACTATGGTATTCATGTCCCTTGATGGAAATCATTTTGGTTTTCAAAGGATCAACGACAAGATTAAGGACGGTTAGTTCCGGATGTCAAGGTGTTGGGTTACATACGGAATAGTCGTTAGGATCTTTGTTTCTTCCTTTGGCCATACTATAAAGGGGGGCATGAGCGAGTAGCTTGACCTAGTTGAGTCTTTTGTTTAGGTGTGGTGCACACTTGTCAAACTTAGCACTAGGTAGCTCTGGTAAAGCTCAAAGTTCAGTTGGAAGCAACTTGCTTCAAGTTGCGTCGTGTTTCTAAGTCGTTTGAGCAGTTTACCCTTGACCGGACGTGGTTCCTATCATGACTGAACATGGTTCCTGTCATGACCGGACGCGCCCGGTCAGTACTAACAAGTCACTGCGTCATTAACTGGTTGACCGGACGCGGTCCCTGAGAGGACCGGACACGGTGATCAGTCTGACACGTGTTTCAGAGGGTAACAGTATAATCGGACACGACTGTGAAGTGATCAGACGTGTCCGGTCATGTTCCAGTAAGGTCCTTAACTGACCTAACGCGTCCGGTCATCTATAATCGGACGCGGTCGAGCGTTAGGTCAAATTCTAATAAGGTTCTTGCATGATCGGACGCGTCCGGTCATCTCTGACCGGCGCGTTCGGTCACTCAGCGCTGACTTTCGGTTTTTGACCGTTACACATGACCGACACGTCCGGTCACGATGACCAGCGCATCCGGTCAGTGCGTGTTTTGCTGATTTGGCAGGTAACGGTTGGATTTGTCTGAGGGGTGTATAAATACATCCCCTCCACCTCTTTTAGAGGTCTCTTGCTCATTTGTTCAGCTGAGAAACATCTTTGAAGTGCAAGGGAGTGCAAGAGCCCTAGTGAGGATAGTGATTTGAGAATCAAAGTTTGAGATTCCTCACTAGTGACTAGAGAGTAGCAAGTGTGCATCCATCTTCTCATTAGGCTTGTTGTGGTCAAGTGAGAGTTCTAGCTTGTTACTCTTCGTGATCGCCATCACCTAGACGGTTTGGTGGTGATTGGGAGTTTGGTGATTATCTAGAGAGCTTGTGGATGACACAACTCATCTTGTGAGCGGTTTTGGGTGATTCACCGTGACGGAGTGTTAAAGAATCAACCTGTAGAGAGCAATTGATCCTTGCATGGATCAAGGCGGAGCTACACCCTTGCGCCGGTGCTCCAACGAGGACTAGTGGGGAGTGGCGACTCTCCGATACCTCGGGAAAAACATCGCCGTATTCCTAACCCTTACTTTCAAGCATTTACTTTCATGCATTACTTTCATTGCTTGTTTACTTTCCTAGAATTGCCATGCTAGACTAGGATTAGAACTTAGGGTGCAAAACTTTTATCGGTAGAATCACAAAGAACACTAGTAGACACTAGGGGTGAAGTTTGGCTTGTAGGATTTAATTCTTGCAATTAATTTTTAGAAAAGCCCAATTCACCCCCCTCTTGGGCATCTTGATCCTTTCAATTGGTATCAGAGCCGTGTTGCTCTTTATTTAGGCTTCACCGCCTAGAGTAAGATGTCTAATGGGGAAGGACCACCTTCCACTTTTGAGGAAGACGATTTTCCATATTAGAAAATTTGTATGGAGGCATACCTTGAAGCCATAGATGTTGGGTGTTGGGTGCCTTAGAGCCACAACCAAAGGGCTTCCCCCTATTAGAGATCCCGCCAACCCAAGTGGTGACGAGGAGAAGTATGACCGGTGGAATGCAAAGGCAAAAAATGCACTCTATCGGGGCCTAGGCAAGGATATCTTCAATCGTGTGCGTAATGCCAAAAACGCTCATGAATTGTGGGAAAACCTTTGTTCTCTCCATGAGGGAACTAAGAGTGAACGTGAGGAATGCTATCATATTGCTCTAAAGAAAATTAATTCTTTTGAGATGCTTCCAAAAGAAAGTGCTAATAAAATGTACACTCGATTGAATGTTCTTGTAGAGGATCTCAATACTCTTGGACTCACTCAAATGAGTCAATCAGATGTTGCAAGGAGAATCTTGAGTGTTTTTCTCGTTGAGAAGTATGGGCACATTGTCACCGTACTCCACCAAAGTGATCTCTCCACCGCAACACCGACATAAGTATTAGGAAAGATCAATGAACATGAGATGTACGTGCACATCACTCCGGAAGATGGCTCATCATCTTCCAAGAAGAAAGACTTGGCCTTCAAAGTTAGCCATGAAAAGAAAAAGAAGAAGGGCCAAGCCATGATGGTGCAAGAAAGCTCAAGTGAAAGTGATATTGATGATGCATCACTTGCACTCATGGTGAGAAAGACCACCAAGATGCTAAAGAAGCTCAACAAGAGTGGCATCAAGTTCGATGGCAAGAAGAAGAAATTCTTCACAAGTAGCAAAAGGAAGCCAATATCCGAGATGGATTGCTTCAATTGTGGTGAAATTGGCCACTTAGCTCATCAATGCCCGAAGCCTCCAAAAGACAAGTATAAAAACAAGAACAAGGGCAAGAAAGATGATTCAAGTGATGAAGAAGATAAGAAAAAGAAGAACAAGCCATACAAAAAGAAAGATAGCAAGAGAAGAGAGTTTTACAAGAAGAAGAAGGGAGACAAAGCTTACATTGTTGGTGATTGGCTCACCGACATTGAGTCATCATGTGAATCCTCCGGCGATGAGAGCGATGATGAGAAAGAGAAGGTCACCGCATTTGTGATTTGGCCATCATCATCTTCGCCGACATCTTCATCACCACCTTCACCGCCACCTTCACCATCATCGTCCACTTCTCACCTATGCCTTATGGCCAAGGGTGAACTAAAGGTACAAAACAATGAGAGTGATGATAATGATAGTGATAGTGATGATGAATATGATTCACCTTCTTATGATGAACTTGTAAAATTGTTGAACAAATATTCTAAAATCATAAGAAAAACTAGAAATGAAAATGATGAGCTTCAAAATGAAAATGAATCACTCTCATATAAGCTTGAGAATGCACATAAGACTAGTGATGAGCTCAAAGATCAAAATGAAACTATGTCTTCTACTCTTAAGGAGCTCAAAACTTCAAACAAAGAGCTTAGAGATAAGCATGATAAATTTGAGAAGCATGGTGAACTCATCACTAGGCTCAACTTACTAAAAGATGAATATACCACATTAAATATCAACTATGATAGTCTTATTGTTGCCAATGAGCTTGCTCTTGAGACACATGATGCTACTAACCAAGTTGTTAAGATTGATATAGCTACATCATGTGATGATTTGATTATTGAGAACTTTGAGCAAGGCTCTAGCGACAAAGGCAAGAGTGTGGTTGAGACCAACAATTATGATGACTATGTCAAGCTCAAGAGTGAGAATGAGATGCTTAAGATTGAGAACAAGAAATTAATGGCTCTTGAAAAGCAAGCTTCAAATGAGTCACTCATTGAAGAAAACAAGAAGCTCAAGCAAGAAAAAGAGCATCTCAAGACCAGCCTAAGCAAGTTCACAAGAGGCCAACATTTGCAAAGTGAGCTACTCATGAACACCGTCATGAAGATGGATAGAAGTGGCATTGGTTACTTAGCAAATCAAGAGAAGAAGGCTAAAGCTCAACAACAACTAAGCAAGTCAAAGCCCAAGCCAAAGAGATATGTTGAGTGTGGACAAGAAGGTCATTTTGCTCATGAGTGCAAAACTCCACCACCACAACCCTTGCCCAAGCATGGTAGACCCTTTTCTTTCAATGCTCACTACATGCTTAGAAAAGATTCAAGTGGAAAGATGAAAGTCATGTTCTTGGGTCCCCCTAACAAAAATAGGCCAAAGAAAATATGGGTTTCCAAGTCACTAGTTGATAAAGTCAAGGGTCCCTCTCAAGTTTGGGTCCCTAAACAAAAGGCTTGATCTCTTGTGTGTAGGTGAACTACAGGACCGGTGGATCTCATTGGGTAATTGATAGTGGTTGCACTCAACATATGACCGGTGACCCTCGTATGTTCACCTCACTTGAAGAGAATGAGGTATGTCAAGAGAAGATCACATTTGGGGACAATTCAAAGAGCAAAGTCAAGGGTATAGGCAAGATTGTAATATCAAATGATCACTCTCTTTCAAATGTGCTCTATGTTGTTTCATTGAGTTTCAACTTACTATCTGTTGGGCAACTTTGTGATCTTGGCTACCAATGCTTGTTCACTCCTAATGAAGTGGTAGTTACAAAGATAGATGACAAGCAAACGATTTTCAAAGGCTTTAGATACAACAATCTCTATCTTGTTGACTTCACCTCCGAAGATGCAAACTTGATGACATGTTTGTTCACCAAAACTACACTTGGATGGTTTTGGCATAGGAGGCTTGCTCATGTTAGAATGAACACTCTCAACAAGCTATTGAAGAAAGAATTAGTGAGATGTTTGAAGGATGTAAAGTTTGAGAAGGACAAACCTTGTAGTGCATGTCAAGCCGGCAAACAATTTGCAAATACTCATCCAATCAAAGCTTACATGTCAACATCAAGAGTGTTAGAACTTCTTCACATGAATTTGTTTGGTCCTACAACTTACAAGAGCTTGGGTGGAAATCTCTATTGCCTAGTGATTGTGGATGACTACTCAAGATACACTTAGACTTTCTTCCTTCATGATAAATCCAAAGTGGCAAATTGCTTCAAGAAGTTTGCAAAGAGAGCTCAAAATAAATTTGAAGTCAAGATAAAGAAGATTAGAAGTGACAATGGCAAAGAGTTTGACAATATAAACATTGAAGCTTATTGTGATGAAATTGGAATCAAGCATGAAGTTTTATCAACCTACACTCCTCAACAAAATGTGTAGTTGAGAGAAAGAACCAGACTTTGATTACTCTTGCAAGAACAATGCTAGATGAGTACAACACACCAGAGAAATTGTGGGCCGAGGCAATCAACACCGCATGCTATGCTTCAAATCGCCTCTTCCTATAAAAGTTCCTTGGCAAGACCCCCTATGAGTTGCTAAATAGGAAGAAGCCGGACGTCTCATTCTTCTGGGTGTTTGGTTGCAAATGCTACATCTACAAGAAGCGTCAACACCTAGGGAAGTTTCAAAGACGTTGTGATATTAGTTTTCTTGTTGGTTACTCATTAAAGTCCAAAGCATATAGAGTATTTAACCATGCCACCGGTTTGGTTGAAGAAACATATGATGTGGAGTTTGATGAATCTAATGGCTCCCAAGGAGCAATTGAGAATTGTGATGATATAGGTGATGAACCATTGAGAGAGGCAATGAAGAACATGTCGGTGGGAGACATCAAGCCTAAAGATGATGAAGACGATGTACAAATTGTCAATCCACCATCTTCATCACATGTGCCTCAAGTTGATGATAAGAATGAAAGAGTTGAAAATGAAGATACTCATGTCTCTCATGAACATGCCGAGGCACAAGCTCAAGATGTTGATGCTCCCCAACCCTCTCCTCAAGTGGTTGATAGAAGAAACTCACCTTTACTTCAAGCACATTCACAAGATCTCATCATAGGGAGTCCTACAAAGGGTGTAATGACTCGATCTCAAAAGCTTACTTCTTTTGTTAAACATCACTCTTTTGTCTCTTGTCTTGAACCTAAGAATGTAGAAGAAGCTCTTCAAGATCCAGATTGGGTGAATCTATGCATGAAGAATTGAACAACTTCGCCCGCAATCAAGTTTGGACACTTAAAGAGCATCCAAAAGGTGCAAGAGTTATTAGAACCAAGTGGGTGTTCCGCAATAAGCAAGATGATCAAGGCGTAGTAGTGAGGAATAAGGCAAGACTAGTTGCAAAGGAGTTCTCTCAAGTTGAAGGTCTTGATTTTGGAGAGACCTTTGCACCCGTTGCAAGACTTGAAGCCATTCGTATCCTTCTTGCATATGCATCACATCATGAAATGAAACTATATCAAATGGATGTGAAAAGTGCATTTTTAAATGTCTTCATAAATGAACTAGTCTATGTTGAACAACCTCCCGGGTTTGAAGACCCTAGATATCATAATCATGTTTATAGGTTGTCCAAGGCGCTATATGGGCTAAAGCAAGCCCCTAGAGCGTGGTATGAGCGCCTCTGGGACTTCCTCATTGAGAAGGGCTTCACTATTAGGAAGGTTGACACCACACTATTCACCAAGAAGCTTAATGGAGAGATCTTCATTTGTCAAGTCTATGTTGATGATATCATCTTCGGGTCAACAAATGAAGATTATTGCAAAGAATTTGGTGAATTGATGTCGAAGGAGTTCGAGATGTCAATGATTGGTGAGCTAACATTCTTCCTTAGTTTTCAAGTCAAGCAAATGAGAGAAGGGATTTTTATCTCTCAAGAAAAAGTATACCAAGGATCTTCTCAAATGATTCAAGATGGAAGAGTGTAAGCCAATCAAGACCCCAATGCCATCTAATGGACATCTCGACCTAGACGAGGGAGGTAAACCAATTGATCAAACTCTCTACCGTTCTATGATTGGTAGCTTATTGTACCTCACCGCATCTAGGCCCGATATCATGTTTAGTGTGTGCATATGTACTCGCTTTCAAGCGTGCCCTAAAGAACCTCACCTAAGTGTCGTAAAAAGAATTTTAAGATATTTTAAGTACACCCCAAGCATCAGCCTTTGGTACCCTAAAGGAGCTAGATTCCAACTAGTTGGCTATTCCGATTCGGATTATGCCGGTTGCAAAATTGATAGAAAAAGCACATCCAGAGGGTGCCATTTGCTTGGGAGGTCCTTAGTATCTTGGTTATCTAAGAAGCAAAATAGTGTGTCTTTGTCCACCGCCGAGGCGGAATACATTACCGCGGGGGCTTGTTGTGCACAAATTTTATACATGAAACAAACCCTCCTAGACTATGGAGTTGTTCTTGAAAAGGTGCCGCTTTTATGTGACAATGAAAGTGCCGTTAAAATTGCTAATAATCCGGTACAACACTCACGCACCAAACACATTGATATCCGCCACCACTTTCTAAGAGATCATGTTGCTAAAAATGATATATCACTAGAAGGTGTAAGAAGTGAAAATCAATTAGCAGATATCTTCACTAAACCCTTAGATGAGGCTATCTTTTGTTGGTTGAGAAGTAAACTAAATGTGCTTGATTCTAGTAACTTTAAAAAAATGAGCTTGTATTGTCCCTTGCATTGCATTGTATTAAATGTCATGTTTAATTCCCCGCAATGCATCTAGAACTTGTCTAACACGGTTACGATAATCCTCCTTTGGAGGAGTGAAGAAGCCTAACCGTGGATCAAACTTGACAAGCAACCTAGTCTTCCTTTCTCGCCTTGCATTGCATATGCATGGTTGTTGCTTTGTCGTTTCTTTTCAGTTTAGCTTGGAGTAACCTCTGTGTTCGTCCATGAATAGAGAGAGCATTTGACGCTCCCAAGGGTTCATAAACTCTGTTGCATGGCCATACGTTGCTCCTCGGGTGTTTATTGCATATTTTCTTAAAAATAATACTAGCCTAAGGCAAAATATTTTGAAAAAAACTTGAGGGTTTGAGTGAGGTCACTCATATTAGGTTCCAATTGGTGTTTATTTAAGTCTCTTTGAATTGGAACTTGATTGGCAGAAGTCGCGTCGAAGATCGGATTGAAGAAAGGCGTTAAACAACGACCGGACGCTGGACCGGACGCTGCACCGGACGTGTAACACCTTAGGTGTTTAGCTCCATAATTGCATTGCATTTGCATGAGCATAAGCATGCATCATTTCATGTTATTTTATGTGGTTGCAACTAATGTGGTTGTTTTTAGAATTTTGTTTGGCTCACATCATGTGACACTAGGTAGTTGGTGTAACAAAATAGGAGAGTAGCTAATTATATCTCACAACACCTTAGTTATACTTAGGGTCACTAATGGAGCAAGGTTCATGTTGACCAAAATCACCAAAATGCCCTCCAAGGTGTAGTTGACCACCATTTAGCCATAGGATGCTCTAGTTTGACCAATCAAAAAGTCTACCTTAGAGACCTTGCATGGAGGAGCACCCTTAAGCAAAGTTGTAGGGAATTTTATGGGGAAAAAAGTCTCAATATGACCATCTCATGAAACTGGCCATAATATGCTCAAAAATGGCCCACAAGTCAGCTAGAGGGGCTGTCTCAACACTTAGAATTTTTCTAAGTCTCAAAAGTATCCCTCCAATTTTACTATGACCTACTTTGGAAGCATGTAGTTTGCAAACCAGACCAAACCAGCTCCAACTCATGTTGACACTTTTGTAGTACTCACTTAGCTCTACAACATTGTCAACATCACCATCACCTAGTTCTAAATGGTTTAGGAGATATGGTGTCTAGAAAATCGGGTTTCAGTCGGCTTAATGACTGAAACTACGTTTCAGTTTCGAAGTGCACCACTTTGGAGCTCTGTGGTTTCAAATCCAGGCCGAATCAGTCCTTGAGCCAATTGACAAAGTTGTAGTCCTCCTGTAGCTCTACAACATTGCCAACATCAACCACGCCTGGTTCTCACTGGTTTGGGAGTTATTCGTCGATGAAGTAGCTCTGTCAGTCACCTTTTCGGACATCGATTCAGTCAAACAGGCGTTCTTTAGAGACCGTCGTGGCTGACCGGCCGCAGGCCGTCGTCGACGCGTGGCCACGCGGTGGCAACCGTACGCCAGCCATGGCCCCACCGGTCAGTCCACCGGGCCTTCAAGGCCGCCACGACGCACCGGAGCTGCCCCCATTTCCTCTCCCTCTCTCATTCGGCTTCGACACGGAGAAACTGAGCCGCCATTGCCGCCTCCACTCCGGCGAGCTCGTGCGCGCTCACCACCGCACCGCAGCCCACCAAAACTCGTCCACTGCTCCGCCTTGAGACCCCCTCCATCCTCCACCTCGCAGTGGGGTCAATTGTGCGGCGGTAAGACAACATTGCCATCTCCGCCACCGTCCGCCTCGGGCATTTCTCACCGGAGCACCCCCGTGGCGTGGCCGTGCTTCCCTAGCGTCTCCCTATCTTTCGTCCTTGGTGTGTCGCGCCCGCCTTGAGCCACTGATGCTCATCGGACCGGCCAGTAGGGCTGAGCAGCCGTCTAGCTCGTCGGAGCCGGCATGCCGTGGCCGCGGGCCGCCATTGCCGTCGCTGACTACCTTAGCTGCCGCCGTAGCCCTCTTAGATGGTACCCTTAGAAACATATCGAGGTGGGGAACATGACGGTGCACTTGGCCTCGCCGAAACCGCTACCGGCGGCGAACTCCGGCCACCGTGCCTTTCCCCTGTCATCTCTCTCTCTGACTGCGGGCCCGCGCTGTCAGCCCCACGCGCGCGTGGGCGGGACGGCCTGAGCAGGCCGCGCGCGTAGTTGGGCCGCGTCCGCGTAGGGGCCGGCCCAGTAGCGAGTTGGGTTCGGTTTTTGTTTTTCTTTGCATTTTTGTCACAGATTTTAGTGATGTTTGGAAAATGTAGATCTTGGGTTTTACTTGCCCAAAAATTTTGAGATAAATTTTGTTAGGATCTACATGATGTGTAGTATTTTAGAAAAATATGAATTGGTTATGTGATGTTTAGTTTTTGGGAGATTTAAATAGGTCTTGGAAATGTGTTTTAAATCACATGCAAACTTGTTTAAATCATATCTTGAGTTTCCTTGTTCCAAAAATTATGAAATTTTGTGGGTAGGCTAATTTATACTTGATCTAGCTTTGGTAAAAATTTGGGCAGTAGTGCTCAAGCACTTTTCAAGTTATAATGCCATCTTGTTATTTTAGGAAATACTTAAGTGAATTTTAGTAATTTTTCTACATGTGCAATGTTCTTATAACTTTTTGGAGAATGTCTTGGTACCCTAAAGTGTCCAAGAAAATTAGGAAATCTGTTGTTTAACACTTTTTACTTTGATTTGTTAGTTATACAAAAATCAGCCTTTTGGGCTTGTGAATTTTGTTTAGAGAGTTTCTGTATATAATTTTAGTTCAAATTTTTACAGTTGTCTCTTTTTGGTTCATAGAGACTCCTGTAATATTTGTAGAATTTTAGAAGCAGCTTACATATATGTTTAAAATTCCACTTAATTACTTAAGTAAATTAAGAAATGAGTTTAAATAAATATTTTAGGTAGGCACACCTTACTTTCTGGTGTTGTTGTGACCTATGTGAACTTGTGGTAACATTAGTTTGGTCTTAAGGGATGTTTGCCACATAAATAAATATTTAATCTTTGCAATTCTAGGTTTTCTGGACAGCTGGTAGTATCTTTGGGTTTGGCCTTTGATAAAAGTGTTTGCTGGAAAACTTGTAAATACCAAAGTTGTAGTAAACTTGATAAACTAGCTTGTGTCAAAATTTGGGAGCATTTGGCTTAGTAGTTTGGGAGTTATTGCTGTTTAAAGTGACAGTCCAGAATTTGCTACTCTCTGTTTAGAGAGGACAGATTCTGGAACTTATGAAATTTGATATGGAAAACTTAGGAATTTAGGGTTGAGATCTGAAAATGAATTGAAGTGCATTTCTTAAGCTTTCCAGATTGTCTTAGATCATATCTTTTGGAGTTAGAAATCTTCAGTTATGTTAGAATCTTTAAGCTGCTGTCCAGAATGTCTTACTGTTGTATTTTGGTGTTGGATGTGGTAACCTAAGTAATGCTACTCTTGTAATTGTTAGGTGCTAGGGCCTTAACCGAAGAAGAACAGCTATATCTTAGGTTGGGTGGATTAGGTAAGTACTTCTCCACCAGAGAAGAGATTTGCACGTATTGATGAAGTGACTGGAATAGAGTACTTTTATTGCTGAAATGCATTTCATTTCGAGCATGTTGCACCCATTATGCATCCATGATATTTATTGTGCACTCATGCAATAGGTGTTCCAGAGGGGGTAACGCTCCTCGAATTCGAGCAAGTGATTCCGGAGGAAGTCCAGAAGCAGCCGGGAGAACCCGACGAAGCAGTCATCGAAGGGCACGCCGTTGACGACCTACCCGAGTGTCCCGACCACCGGCCCTCGACCTTTCTTAAAGGCAAGCCCCGGTGCATGCTGAACCCATCATTTTATAAATCTATATTGAGTACTTTTAATTGTTTAATGCATTAAGTTGTAGGAGTTGTATGAAAACAATTGTTGCATTATACCTATCCTTGCCCAGATATCGTACTTAAATCCTAATTTAGGTTTAGGCACGTATCAATGCTTAGTCCTGCTTAATACGGTAGAAGTCGGGTGATTTCCGGTCATCCGCGAGATGTAGGAAGGAGTCACGAGTAACTTTATGGCTATCATGGATGGAACCATGCTTTAAAATGAAATTGAGACCGGGCGAGAGTTCGATAGTATAGCCGCAAGACACTTCACGTCTTGGGTGTGGAGCTATGCCCGTCTGAGTCGTTTAAGGACCGATTCGCTGTACGTCCTTGAGTTATGTTGAACGCAGTCTAACACTTAGTTGGCCGGATAAGTCGTTCCGACCGCGAAGCCGAGTAATGTGATTCAGGCCAGGAATCGAATGGTAGGTTGCTTCTTGGAGGAGAGAAAGGATGTGCTTGGGGACATTGGCGTGAGACCAAGGGGGGTTTAGAGTCCCTATCATCTGGCAGAGTGTCGCCCTTGGGGTCGTGACATCATTCGGACCTGCGATTCCTGAATCATATGAAAAGGTGGCTTGTGCGACCCTGGCAGGGGCCTACGCGGTGAGTGTTAGAAATACCCCTCCAGCTGGATAGGAATTCGATTCGAATCGCCGTCGCTCCCGGTTAGTGAGCACTTGACTTGAGCAGCGGCAATGTAGATCTCATTAAATGAACATGTGGTTAAGGGAATGATACAATGTTGCCATAATTCATACCTGCTCTGGATATAATAATGATAATTGTTTGATTATAATCAAGTGCATGCTTAGTACAGGTGCTAAGATAGATGACAGGTAAATGCTAAAAAGAATTGCTAGTACAGGTTATAAGAGTTTCAATTACTTATGCCTTTATGCAAAATATGATGTCAGCTAGCCTCTTGTGTAAGCCTTGCATAATCCTTGGTGTCTTCTTATTTCTGGTTTTTGACGGGTAAGTCTAGCTGAGTACATTCCCGTACTCAGGGTTTATTCCCTCCTGTTACAAATGACATGCTTTATTAGGGCTTCTGTAAGACCTGCCTCCACCCTGCGGGTGACGAGGACTAGATCACTCGGGCGTGATCGTCTGTTATGTACTTTCCTGAATGCTTTTGTGGGATGATGATCATTAAGACTGGCAGTAGTATGTGAACTAATGCGTGTGTTATGCTTCCGCTACTTTATAAACTTGGTTTGTAATAATTGCGACTCCGTGTGTGTAATCTTATTTTGGAACTACTTGTGAAATGTAACGTATGATGTTGTATGTTGAATGATGCGATCTTGGTTGTAAGCAAGTTGGTTTGAAATCCTTCATGGTTTCGATTGACTATCGGGATTATATGGGCTCAAGTTCGAAAATTTGAGCGCTTCGGTGCTTGTTTTTGTACTTGTGCTCTTATAATTTGGTCAGTTCTGTTACAGGACGCGTCATTGCTGACCACCATGTCTGGTCCCGGCGTCCACCAGCGAGTCCGGTCATCCCGATGAACTTCTCTAAGATCTGTGACCGGACGCTGCACCGGACGCGTCGTTGCTGACCACCGCGTCCGGTCCCGGCCTTCACCACCGCGTCTGATCATCCGCTTGAGTTTTCCGGGCAATCTATGACCGGACTCTGTCAGTGTCCGATCATACCTAATCGGATGTGTCCAGTCATTCTAGGAGCTTACTGGACTGTGATCGGACGCTGCCCCACCGCGTCCGATCATGCGACCACCGCGTTCGGTCATCGCGCGAAAAGCGGATCTCACCCTTTTTAACCGTACGTTTCTGATCTTGTTCTTCCTTCTAAAATCCATCGTAGCTCCGAACCCTAGCCGCCCTCGCCATAATCCCGAGCGCCGCCTCCTCGCTGAGCACCGCATCCGCGCCCGTGCTCGCCGTTCTATGCCCGCACCCGAGCGCCGCCGCATCTAGCGCCTCCGCAGCTATGCGTGCCACCGGAGTCGCCCACCGCAGTCGCACACGCCACCGTGCGCCCGTGCTCGCTGCCCACGTGCCACCGCAGCCACCGCTCTGCCTCGCGCGCACCACCGAAGTCCGTGCTCACTGCTCCTGCCAAAGTTTTCCTCCCTCCCGCAGAAACCTAACCCTAGTCTTGTGAAGATCGCTCTTCGTCGAGGGTTTTTCGTGAGTTTTCGTCTCCACGAGCGTCTTCGTCTCCGCAAGGTGACTTCTTTGTCTTGGATTAGGGTCTACCGATGAATTTCTGGTGAATTACTAATACAATCTTCGATCTCATCGGCACTCTAGGGCTTTGATCGTCGTTTCTGGGTAACCCTAGCGCATCGAGATCATCTTCCGTTCATCGGAACTTCGCTCATCCGAGGTAGCTATCGCAGTCTATTCACATCTTATCTAATATGCTTACTTTCGTTAGGATCTCACTCATCTATTAGATAATATATGTTGCTTATAGTAGATCCATCTATTCTATCATTTCAGTGCGTCCTGTCGGTGCTTTGTGTGTTAGGTGATCAGCTGTGAATCCGAGGCCAAGCCTACAGATACGGATTGAGGCCAAGCCTCATGAGATTCAGTACATCTTCTATCACTATCCAGGGTTTCTTAGTCGCAGCAGTTTGTCAGTATGGTTCGCTGCAAGAATGCTGGTGGTGCATCTAGTGACGGGGACGAAAGTCCTCCTAGGAGGACAGAGGTAGCTCGCGGCAAGCGAGTAAAGATAGCCGCCAAGAAGAGAAAGAGGACACTCACAGAGGCAGAGGTGGCTCAGGCAGTTGTAGATGCAGCAGAGGCAGCAGAGAGAGGTGGCAGGAGCAGTGGGATTCGTATTGGCGAGAGTCGCTTTCACCTTGAAGGTCGACAGCTTGATACTGAGGCCAAAGAAGAGACAGTGGATGCACCTACAGAGCAGCCCACAGAGGACCCATAGGAGACAGAGGAGCAGTCAGTTCACTCTCCACAGCGTCATCGCTCAGGACGTACGCGAGCTCAGGTGACTCCCAGGCCAGAGGGCCAGTGTCATGGAGGTCGTCCACCTCCCAGGGCTCGAGGTCACCCCTAGTTGAGCACTTTGACCTCAAGGGAGCTACAACACGACAGGTGCAGGCCCTCAAGTTCGTTGAGGTTACTCGGTGGTTCCCACCGCAGCGGGATCCTCGAGCTTCAGAGGGCTTCTACACACCTCTGCATGAGGACTTCTACAGAGCCTATGTTGACAACGGGATTGCATTCAGACCTCAGAGAGTCTATCGACTGGAGGCCTTAGTTAAGGTGGTTGGTGAGTAGCTCCGTCCGCACCTGTCCTTTCTGCCTGGCTTGTCAGATCTTCGTGGATAGACTGGAGCATACTGCGGGACTTGGGTCAGAGAGTTCTATTCTTCACTTTGGATTGACCCAGCACATGAGTTTATTCACTTTGCATTCAGAGGCCGTGACCACAAACTGTACAGCACCAGGGTACGGGAGATCCTCAGACTCCTAGCTTCATAGACCAAGATACACCAGCTGTGCTTTGGACAGACCGCACCTCCCCGACATCCTCATGGAGGGACAGTGCCACCTACAGACATGATCAAACCCTGCTTCCATGAGCCTTTTGGCAAGGGGTCTAGACGTACACCTGCCAGCCTGACACCACTAGCTAGAGTACTGGATGCTATTGTGAGGCGGACACTACTTCCGAGGCTAGGATACAGAGAGGGATTGACTCACATGCAGTTATGGGTGGTACATCACCTCATCTCATAGACACCGTTCGATCTTTGGGATCTGATGCTATGTGAGATGGAGGATACCTTGGCAGAGGGATTCAAGGGTCACCGGCAGCTACCTTATGCTCATTGGATATGCTTTATTATCAGATCTGCGTGTGACCTGCCTACACAGATTCGATCTAAGATATCTGATACTACTACAACTTTTCTAGAGTATGATATTTGACTATTGTGGGCTTCAGTTACCAGAGAGCAGGCACCTAGCTCAGGACAGCGCCAGAGGCCAGAGGTACCAGAGACAGCTGCTGAGCAGGACGAGACCGTTGAAGGTCTTGCTGAGGCCGAGCTAGTAGATCTTGATACTCAGCCAGCTGATCCAGTTGAGGATGTTGCTACTGACAGCATAGATGAGGATTATCAGCCCATCCCCCGGTACTGCTCTCCTCGACCTCACGACCATGAGGCCAGTGGTTCAGGCTTAGCCTCCCGCTCAGACCCAGCCATGGTGGCTATTCTTGAGAGGCTGACCCAGGCCCAGGAGAGACAGGAGATTCAGATGCAGAGACAGGCTCAGGACACAGCTGCAGCATTTGCTCAGATTCAGGCTCATCAGGACGAGTTCTAGAGGCAGTAGCTAGAGTTTCAGCGGTAGCAGTTTGAGATGCAGAGGCAGTAGGCAGCCACCCAGCAGCAGTATCTAGAGCTTCTGTGACACCATGTCACTGTTGGGGTACCTCCACCACCGTCTGTTCTGACTCTAGCACTATAGTACAGTGGACCTCAGAATCAGGGACGGCCGAGCTTTCAGTTCACCTCTCCCTAGCAGCAGGTTCCTCAGACATTCCAGTCCCCGAGCTACACTCCTATTCAGACGGGGTTCACTCCACCAGCTCAGCCTAGACCTCACCTCCTCTCAGGCACTCCTTTCACTGACTTGAGTGCCACCTACAGTGAGCTAACTGGACAGCCGACACCCTCGTACACCACTGTTGAGACCACTACAGGGGTGTCAGCTTCAGAGACTGTTTTTCCTCTAGTGTCAGGGGCCGCGACTACAGAGACTGTGCCTTCGTCAGTTGCATCGACATATCCTCCTACTCTTGGTGTCTTTTAGGCTTAGGCGACAGTGACTGCTCCTATTGTTACTACTACACCTTCAGTTCCTGCACCTGCTCTACAGACTCAGACCGCTTCACTGCCACGTCTATCTACAGAGTGTCAGCCTGACAGTTCAGAGTCTGAGGAGGATATTTCATAGTTCATGATCACTCCACGCTCCTCGTCACCCGACACGACAGCTTCTGTTCCCCCGTCGGATCCTTAGTTTTCTTTTTGGCGTTTGATGCCAAAGGGGGAGAGAGCGTAGATTCAGGGAGAGTGTTGATAGAGGGTTTTCATTTTTCCTTGTGTGCTACATTCATGCATCATGTTTATTTTCCCGCCCTGCATTTGGTGACAAGTGTGCTTGCGAGACTTTATGTTATATCTTGTCACTTAATTGTGTTTAGCTCATAAGGTTGTGCTTCCGTGCCTTACTCCGATTTCATATGAGCTATGCTTTATGTGTACTAACTCTTCATGTTTTATCTTATGAGTACACTCAGTTGGCTTAGAACACATAAGCAATTCCTAACCCCTTGTGCTTACAGCTTTTTGCTTATGTGAACCAAGCATGATCGAAAACCTCAACTCTTATATCTTCTGAATCTAAGTGTTGTCATCAATCACCAAAAAGGGGGAGATTGAAAGCATCTAGGCCCTAGTGTTGGTTTTGGCAATTGATGACAACACATTATTACCATGACTAACGTGTGTTTTGCAGAAACGTTGATAAGTTAGGTCATGGAGTTGATAATTGCTTTGGGCACTATGGTATTCATGTCCCTTGATGGAAATCGTTTTGGTTTTTAAAGGATCAACGACAAGATTAAGGAAAGTTAGTTCCGGATGTCAAGGTGTTGGGTTACATCCAGAATAGTCATTAGGATCTTTGTTTCTTCCTTTGGCCGTACTATAAAGGGGGGCATAAGCAAGTAGCTTGACCTAGGTGAGTCTTTTGTTTAGGTGTGGTGCACACTTGTCAAACTTAGCACTAGGTAGCTCTGGTAAAGCTCAAAGTTCAGTTGGAAGCAACTTAGTTCAAGTTGCGTCGTGTTTCTAAGTCGTTTGAGCAGTTTACCCTTGACCGGACGTGGTTCCTGTCATGACCGGACGCGTCCGGTCAGAACTAACAAGTCACTGCGTCGTTAACTAGTTGATCGGACGCGGTCCCTGAGAGGACCGGACGGGGTGATCAGTCTGACACGTGTTTCAGAGGGTAACAGTATAATCGAACGCGACTGTGAAGTGATCGGACGCGTCCGGTCATATTCCAGTAAGGTCCTTAACTGACCTGACGCGTCCGGTCATCTATAATCGGACGTGGTCGAGCGTCAGGTCAAATTCCAGTAAGGTTCTTGCATGATCGGACGCGTCCGATCATCCCTAACCGGCGCGTCCGGTCACTCAACGCTGACTTTCGGGTTTCGACTGTTACACACGACCGGCGCGTCCGGTCACGACGACCAGCACGTCCGGTCAGTGCGTGTTTTACTGATTTGGCAGGTAACGGTTGGATTTGTCTGAGGGGTGTATAAATACATCTCCTCCACCTCTTTTAGAGGTCTCTTGCTCATTTGTTCAGCTGAGAAACACCTTTGAGGTGCGAGGGAGTGCAAGAGCCCTAGTGAGGATAGTGATTTAAGAATCAAAGTTTGAGATTCCTCACTAGTGACTAGAGAGCAGCAAGTGTGCATCCATCTTCTCATTAGGCTTGTTGTGGTCAAGTGAGAGTTCTAGCTTATTACTCTTGGTGATCGCCATCACCTAGATGGTTTGGTGGTGATTGAGAGTTTGGTGATCATCCAAAGAGCTTGTAGATGACCCAACTCATCTTGTGAGCGGTTTTGGGCGATTCACCGCGATGGAGTGTCGAAGAATCAACCCGTAGAGAGCACTTGATCCTTGCGCGGATCAAGGGGGAGCTACACCCTTGCGCGGGTGCTCCAACGAGGACTAGTGGGGAGTGGCGACTCTCCGATACCTTAGAAAAAACATCGCCGTGTTCCTAACCCTTACTTTCAAGCATTTACTTTCGTGCATTACTTTCATTGCTTGTTTACTTTCCTAGAATTGCCATGCTAGACTAGGATTAGAACTTAGGGTGCAAAACTTTTATTGGTAGAATCACAAAGAACACTAGTAGGCACTAGGGGTAAAGTTTGGCTTGTAGGATTTAATTCTTGCAATTAATTTTTAGAAAAGCCCAATTCACCCCCCTCTTGGGCATCTTGATCCTTTCAGTGAGGATTGGTAGCAGAGAAGTGCGTGTAAGGGGGTGAGGAAGCGATGTAAAGCTGGCGCGTAGAGGACGACTCCATAGCGGGCATGGAACGGTACGAACAGGCTCCCAATCACTGCCTCTAGAGAGGTTGGCAATGATATTAAATCCCCATGTAGCACAAGTTTGTTGACTAAGAGCATTCTCATGTTGCTTGCCAAATCAAAGGCAAAGAATTGTTTTCTCGCAATTTCCAATCAGGCTCCATGTGTAAGAGGCTCCTCTATATGCAGTGGCAAACCAGAGGTGGGCCTCGCAATGGCACTGGCAACCATGGCTGTGATAACTAATGGTGGCATCAAGGAATGGTGCATAGGGGATGAGGGTTGCAAACAGAGCTTCATATGAGAAGATGAAAGGATCTAATGGATGGATAGAGGGCGTGAATAACTTAATGAAATGTCCTTCAAGGACATAAACACTAGGCACAAGTGTTAGAGACAAAGGTCATCCCGAATATCAACTACAAGCCTAGCCTAGCATACAATACAAGCCTTCTAACACAATTCTAGTAGTGAGATAAAAAAATAATATACCACTAGAGCACTCAAGGTACTTGAATTATGCTAACCAACTTGTCAAGCTACACAAGATATGCAACTACTCGAATTACTCTAGTTAAGCTAGTCAGCAACTCTAGCAACTACACAAGCAATCAAATACACAAGTAAATAACTAAAGTGTAGAGGGCAAACCAATGAGGGTAAGAGACACGATGATTTAACCTAAGGTTTAGTTGCTTATCGGCAACCTACATCCCCATTGAGCTTGCAAGCCTTCGAGCTTGGCCCCCAATGTGGACACTTGTTTTTGAGCCAGCTAGTCAACAAAGCACTCCAACACAATCACCAAGTGGTGCTCCATGAATTGCAGTAGCTCTAAGTCGCTTGATTCCACTAGAGTTGCTCTTCATAATCCCTGCGAGGATGAGCATCAAGCCTCTTAATAATCACTTGTTCGGAGCCCTAGCACAATCACCAAGCGCTGCTCAATGAACCACAACAACCCCAAGCCATCTAAATGGCGACAACCACCAAGAGTAACAAGATTTTTGCAACCACCATGCTTTTCTAGTGCCACAAGATGTTAACTCTCAAAGCAATGCATTATATCACTCTTAATCTCAGCAAAATGCAATCTTAAGTATGCCAATGTGAGTGGAGTGTGTTCTTAAGCTCTACATATGTGAAAGTATCAGCCAAGGGTGTCACAATACCTAAAATGGCCGAACTCTCCTCTATTTATAGAGCTCCAAAAAAACTAGCTGTTATGCTCTTTGGGGGGGGGGGGTATCACCAGAAAAGTCCGGTGGCCACCAGAGAAACCCTACCGGAGAAAGGGCACTGCCTCCCAACGGTCACTGATAACCTATCAGAACTAGCCCTTGGGAGAGCCTATTTCCTGGTGCTCCTCAGCCACCACCATTAGATAAATCCAATGGCTGCTCAGAGCCGGAGAATGTTGTGCACAGGCGTTGTTAACCTTTGCTCTGGTGCCTTCCCTGGTGTACCACCGGAGAAATCTGGTGGGTCCGAAAACCTTCTGCAGAAGGTTTCTGTCACTACCGGAAAATTCCGAGAGAGAAATTCACCGGCGGTCCCTAAAGTTGGCGGCGGGTGTCACTTAGGTCCCCGAACTTTGAACAATGTATTTCTAGGTCCCTGAACTTAGTTTCAGGTGTCATCTAGGTCCCTGAACTTGGCTTGAGGTGTCACTTAGGTCCCCGAACTTTGAACGATGTATTCTGGGTCCCTGAACTTGGCTTTGGGTGTCATCTGGGTCCCTGAACTTGGCTTCGGGTGTCATCTAAGTCCCAATGCTGACGTGGCGCGGTCCTACATGTGGGGCCCACATGTCAGTCGGTTATATTTCTATTTCGGGGTACTGTAGCTACAATTTCTAAAATATTCCAAAAATTGTATCTTTTTCATATGATCTCGGATGAAGATGATTTTTATATGAAAAATGTAGCTCTCGACGAGATCTACAACTTTCTAGTTTTGAGTTTTTTTTAATTTGAGATCATTAAAATGCTTAAAAAATTTAAACAAATTTTCAGCAGTATATTAATCGCGTACAAGCGCTTGTTGCATTGAAAAAATTATATCTTTTTTATATGCTGTCAAATGGAGATGATTTCTATATGAAAGTTGTAGCTCTCGATGAGATCTGCGACTTTCTAGTTTTGAGTTTTTTAATTTGAGGTAGCTAAAATGCTCAAAAAAATTGTTTAAAATTTGTTCAAAAAAATTTGAGGTAGCTAAAATTTAAGGTAGCTAAAATGATTTCTAGCTAAAAATTTGTTTAATGACCGTGCAGCCCACCCCTGTTTAATGAACGTGCAGCCCACCCCTGTTTAATGACCGCGTACGTTTTGGATGACCGTGCAGCCCACCCCTGTTCACCTTCGCCCTGACCCGTCTGCCTTTGCCCCGCCCCATGCGCGCACTTCGGCACGTCTCTGCGGCCGCCGGTCGCCCCTGACCCCCTTCTCTCTCTCCGCGCAGGGCAGCACTCAAGAGCCAAGATGAGCAGCACGCCACCAACGCGCCCCGACCTCAGCACCACCATCTGTCGGCCCTCCAGCGGTCGGGGCGCGTTGGGGGCGTTGGGGGCGTGCTGCTCATCTTGGCTCTTGAGTGCTGCCCTGCGCGGAGAGAGAGAAGGGGGTCAGGGGTGACCGGCGGGCGCAGAGACGTGCCGAAGTGCGCGCATGGGGCGGGGCAAAGGCAGACGGGATCGGGGCGAAGGTGAACAGGGGTGGGCTGCACGGTCATCCGAAACGTACGCGGTCATTAAACAGGGGTGGGCTGCACGGTCATTAAACAAATTTTTAGCTAGAAATCATTTTAGCTACCTCAAATTTTAGCTACCTCAAATTTTTTTTGAACAAATTTTAAACAAATTTTTTTTGAGCATTTTAGCTACCTCAAATTAAAAAAATCAAAACTAGAAAGTCGCAGATCTCATCGAGAGCTACAACTTTCATATAGAAATCATCTCCATTTGACCGTACATAAAAAAGATATAATTTTTTCAATGCGACAAGCGCTTGTACGCGATTAATATACTGCTGAAAATTTGTTTAATTTTTTTAAGCATTTTAATGATCTCAAATTAAAAAAACTCAAAACTAGAAAGTTGTAGATCTCGTCGAGAGCTACATTTTTCATATAAAAATCATCTTCATCCGAGATCATATGAAAAAAATACAATTTTTGGAATATATTAGAAATTGTAGCTACAGTACCCCGAAATAGAAATATAACCGACTGACATGTGGGCCCCACATGTAGGACCGCGCCACGTCAGCATTGGGACCTAGATGATACCCGAAGCCAAGTTCAGGGACCCAGATGACACCCAAAGCCAAGTTCAGGGACCCAGAATACACTGTTCAAAGTTCGGGGACCTAAGTGACACCTCAAGCCAAGTTCAGGGACCTAGATGACACCTGAAGCCAAGTTCAGGGACCCAGAAATACACTGTTCAAAGTTCGGGGACCTAAGTGACACCCGCCGCCAACTTCAAGGACCGCCGGTGAATCTCTCTCAAATTCCGATGTTCCCCCCACCAGAGCACCGGAGAAAGCACTTAACTAATTCAAATTTCCCGCGTTGCAGAGAAATACACAACGGACAGGGTCAGAGGATGGAGCCTAAGCCCAATGCTTCCCCACCAAGGGCACCAGATAAAACTGGCAAGTGCAAAAACCTGCACTAAGCCATTCTTTGAAACATCTTTTCAAATTTCAAATGTGCTAACAACGAAAATTCTTTTGCACCTGTGTCGTGGTAAAAATCAAATGCCGAATGGAACTTGGCTCCCAAGTCCCAACCATAGATTAGGCCCTTTTCTCTAAAAAAACAAAGGTTAGGCCCATTGATATGGGTTAAGAGAAAATTAGGATTGAAAGGCCAGGTGTTAGATTATATGCGAACTAAAGGTAGCTTAGTTTGTTGGGTCCTTCACTTAGATTCAAAACATCAGATAAAAATGAGTGTTCGTATTTTTCTGTAGACAACATACGCGTCAACATCAAGATGCCTGGGATTAGCCAATCTCAAGATATGCTAGTTTAATCTTTTTAGAGATGCTTTTAATCTTTCTAGAGATGCTCGGAGGTGAGATTATTTTTTAGTGTTCGACGACATAGCTGTCGACAAGAAGATACATATGGTTTGACAACCTCAAGATCTGCCTGTTTTGTTTTTCAAAGCGCTTACGTTCATGTGGATCTGTTCTGATTCGCAAAAGAAAGATGCAAGATTATAGGCTGATCGATGGTAAGCCAACCAGTGAGGCAATAGGGTGACAACTGACAAAGTGGCCGGGCATCGCGTGAAGGGCAGCAACCCATTGGCCGGAGAGCCTAGTGCCGATGGTTGAAGGCTCTGTAGCGGTTACTAACCGCCAGAGGAAGAAAATAACGAGAGTTTACATGTGCCTATCATTTCACATTTTAAAGAACCTTTATACATTTGATAAGAGAAACACCGGGTATCAAGTTCAGTCACAGGATATGAGAATCCGAAGTTAACCGTTGGAACAGAATTTATTCTTCCACATAGTCTCTCGGTTGGTCATACAGTGAAACTCCTTGCCACGCCCAAGAAAATGTAGCCTCTCATTCTGTTCTTTGGCCCTAGTAACGGAAGATGAGATCGTTGAATGCACCCGGATTCTTCGAGAAATGATCGATCTCAGCCTGCGGGAAAAAAAATGCCGGAATGGTGATGGAGTCTAAGATATTTTCGTACAGAATATTTAAAATTTAAACAATAAAGAGATTAAAGCATGCTAAAAGAAAAGAAAATTAAAGAATGCTGACCTTCCGTATAGCTATCGCAGCTGTGACAAGTTTATCACCAATTAATTCATGCAAAACCTTATCTGCAGAAAGTGCTTCTACAGATTCCTGCAGGTTCTGCGGTAGCCTCTTCAGTTTGGAAGCGTGATCAGAAGGGTTTGATTCTGCAAACAGCACGAATCACATAAGGTATTTGCATACTGAGGTAATGATGTTTTCTTCTAGACATATAGTACTTCATCCAGTACCGAACGGCGAACGCTTGTCACTTATCGGATCAAATGTTGTTAGGATTGTTTCCAAATATTACCGACAAGGCATAAATTTTGGAAACAATGGCCAAAAGGAAAGGCCAGGCATAAAGGAATTCATACCAATTGGTTCAGGCAACTTAAGGTCTCTTCTTAGCCCATCAATGCCGGCAGCAACGATAGCAGCAAGACCCAAGTGCGGATTTGCGCAGCCATCGAAGGATTTGATCTCGAAGTTGCTGACTAAATCAAGAGGCACACCAGGTGGGCATGCGGTTCTTAATGGAGCCTCCCTGTTCTCTTTCCCCCAGCATTGATAAGCTCCACTCCAAGTATCTGGCTGAATCCGGTCATAGCTATACACAAAAATAAAAAAATAAAGTGAACCTGATCATTAAATAGGGAGCACATAACATACTGTTGAAATTGTTTCATCGGTATCCTGGCATTTTGTCAGAGAAGTAGCAAATTATGCTCTCTGGATTATATGGATATATGAATTGGTATCTTGTAAATATCATGCAGCTTATGTGAGAAACAAACAATGTATTGAGTTATCAAGATTTCAATTGAATTACAGGGCATTCTTACAAGCGTTAATAGAAGACATTACCTGTTTGGGTGAGGAGCGGTAAATGCCAATATGGATGGAAGATGATGATACACTCCAGCAAGGAACTGTGCTCCAGTTTTTGACATTCCATGAAAATTATCTTTACTTGACCCCATAAAAACATTCTGATCATTCTCCCACAAGCTCAGATGCACGTGAGAACCAGATCCAAGATCGTTCAAATCAGGCCTGGAAAGTGTCCAGGCAGAAGAAAGAATCAGATACCAGATAAACAGGGCCTGTTTGGTAGGCTGCACGAGGGTGGCCCGTGAGGATGGACTGGGCCAGGGCAGATATGGGCAGGCTAGGCTGGGGAGGTGCAACCAGCTCTGTTTGGTTACTGTGTTTAACCAGAGCCTTCTTACAAGCGTTGCTCCCCATGTTTGTTTGGCTTCATAAGCTGTGGGCCATAGCTTAAAAGCAACAGCCGAAGCGCCCCTTTTTGACCCAACTGTTGTGAGCACGGGTCGAGCCTAGAAGAAAAGAACCCCATTTCCATTTGCCCAGGTGCAGGCTTTTGGCTGCTTTAAGCGTTGGAATTCCAAATTCCTTAAGCGCTGTGCCAAGCCTGGCCCGCCAGGCTTTCCAGCCTACCAAATACAAGAAGCTGCAGCCTGTCAGCCAGGCTGCTCGTGCAGGCAAACAAATAGGCCCATAAAGTTTGAAATGATTGGTGATCCAGAAATCCAGTATGGACCAAGTATAGCTCATACTTCAGAGTTTCAACTTTCTTTTGCCTGGCCAAATCTGTTCACAAACATTTTGCTACTAGCACAAAATGAGGTAAACAGACAAATCCATTCTTTGAAGCTAGTACTTAAATTGTTTCTGTTTAATTTAATAAATTGTTAGCTTAATTTCACTTTACTGTTTTTCACCTATGGTCACAAGATAAGTTAGTCTCCATTATCGAACCATAATGTGGTGAAACTTAAATGAGCAGATCTATCTATGTTGATCCATAACTTACTTTGGAAGAAATGTTGCTAGCAGTCCGTGCTTTCGAGCAATCGATTTAATAGTCTCACGGGCATATATGAGGTTGTCAGCCGCAAGAGTGCACAAGATATACTTCAAGGCTATCTCAAACTGCCCTTTTCCAGCTTCAGCATGCAACTGCCATTTTTTATAAAGGGGTAAGGAGTGGGGTAGGGGTACACAGGAAAAAAAATTAATCAACAAATCATTGCAAATGAACTAATCAGTTTGACATCAAGTGTTGTACTTTGACATGAAATTTTTGCACATGACAAGTGTAAAGCACTTACCTGCTCAACAACAATGCCTGAAGCTTTGAGGGAAGAATATACTTCTTGTAATATGGATGATGCGCCATCAAATGCTGAAGTTGAGCAGTAATTGGTATTATCATATGGAACCCACTGCTCGACTCCATCACTGCAGAGATTTTCTATTCAGATCCATAAAGAATAGAAAGGTTTTAAAACTTTCAATAGGAAACATAGCCTGGAAAAGCTACCTTACTAATTTTCTGCGAAGAAAAAATTCATTCTCAAAACCTGCCTTCATTGTCTGAAAGGATAAATAACTAAGCATGAATACCAAAACAAATGCAATTTAGAATCCATGAGGCCAAACGGCCTTCGAAAATTTAGATAGGAGAAAGTGTGGATTTATTCTTACCACATTGAACTCATCTAGCAGAACTTTTGTGACTTTCCTCATGGCATTTCTAGGACAGTATTCCCAACATTCTCCAGGCCTTATTTGCATGTCAGCCATCACCATTTCTTCGCGCCTTGACCTTGTAACAAGAGTAATCTACCATTAACATAATTAGAAGTGAGGCTTCTAGAAACATAAAATTTATACTAGCATAACCAAGCCAATTTTAATAGGTATATTAATATTTATTAAAAGAATAAAACATGATGTCTTAATGCATTTGACGAATTAATATGAACTAAACAAGAAAACAGAATCGCTAGATGGGCACTTTTGAGTCCTGCCCTGGCCCTGGTAGTTGTGTCACTTGCTTTTGTCATAGGCTAAAAGTTTGTGCTTTCCCTAAGTAAGGTGGGTGTGTTGTGTTATGGGGTTTCTTATCTCTGTGTACTCATCTCTCTTTATGATGAAATGATACGCAGCTCCCCTGGGTGTTCGAGAAAAAAAAACAAGAAAATAGAATACTCTTAACCATAATGTAGCAATTGATTTTTAGAGTTATAACATAATTTAGTTTTTTATTTTACAAGAATATATTAGGTGATTACTAGTAAAGGAATGAGATTGGCATGCCGTTTATGTATCTATAGACATAGCATATATGTAGGTGCATAACAAAAATTATGTACCTTGAAAAAACAAACAGACTTACAATTTGGAATTGAGGGAGTAGTAGTTACCCATATAATTAGCATAGGAACTTCAAATGCATAGATATGAGAGAGGAATAGGTGAATAGCAATAGAATGTAAATCAGCATATCATTGATGTGGAAACAGGATTAAGCAGAAGACAATAAATAACAAGAACGAAAACAAGTGTTGCAATGGGTGTGTCAACTGAAAAGTGTACTTAAGAAGGAACTGGGCTGAGTTCAATTGGTGTGCATTCCCACCAACCAGGTTAAAGTCCTCTTCAACACGAATTTGGGTGGTTCTTTCTTCATGTTTACATTTACAATGCCACATTGTTCCTCCTAGAGTGATCAAGTTATTTAAAAAGGTAGTGAAGAATGTTCAAAACAATCAGAAATACCATGGGATCCTAACAAGTGTTGGCATATCTGGTACAAGTCTGATCTCGCCTACACCAGTAAGGTTAGACCCATCTGCTGGGCCATCACAAAATGAAGTCATTCCCATTGCTGCAAAAGTCAGACCAACGCCCTTATTCCTTGTAATCTCATAAAATCGTCCAGCTGGCACAACCTGGAAGTACAAAACTTTGAGAAGTGAATAAAATATGATGTACTATTTTCTCAAGACTCAGAAAGAACACATGCAACTATAAGAACATACTTAACGTGCTATGTTGGTTGCGTTATTTTTTGCCAAAAACAAAAAAATAAAAGAAAAACAAGTTATCAGTAGGTGTAATATGCTGGGCAAAGTTCATTATACAAGCGTATATAACTTGATATGGAGCAGATAACTGTGCAAGAGAAAAATCAACTGATAACTTTATTTTCCATGGTAAAACTAACAGAGAACTTTATTGATCCATGGATCATGAGAAGTGATCAATACTTCGCATCATATTAATTGCAGTATGTGGTCAGAAAAAGGTACTTACGCGGCATCTATATTGACCAGAAGCATCGCTCCAGATTATTCGAACAAAGAGCACATCTTCTTCAACAGAAGACAATGACACACTGTCAGCAACTATGGTTGTTTCATGATTTATTGATCCGTTGACAACATTTAACTTGTACAAATGCAATGCATTTCTTCTAAAGATGTCCTCAACAGCTTCGATGGCTTCCTGAATGCTAAGGTCTCCATCTTCACATGCAGCAGATAGGACACGATAAACAACATCCCGTGCCCTTTTTGCACCTGTGAATCAGCACAATGTGTGAATCAAGAAATGAAACATTAAACCAGCATATATTAAATACATATTAAATATGTAGATACACCCTTCCATGGGTCACAATACAAACCGTAGCAAACATATCTATAAATCAAAATCCCATGAACCAAAAAAATTCCTTTCTAATCTCTTTGTTCATGATTAAAAAAAGTATTTTTGCTTATCCTAATGTAAGCTACCATTCGTGCACCTTGATTTCTGATAAGATATTTAACATTTGTACCGATATGCAATGCTCCTTGATCATTTTATGAACTATATAAGATAATGAATGTACCTTGATAATATGTCTCTGGAAAAGCATATCCATCTGTACTGAACATGACCTGAAAACTTTTGCAAATTAGAAAGACCAAGCAAAGTGTACCTTGACAAGTTGAAATACATATGTTGCTCATATCTAAGTGGCAACAAGACAGTCACATTCATCAGGATATTTATATAATCAATCAAAATGGAGTAATGTTACTAAGGTGACATGATACTGAATATTAAAGAAAAGTACTAACATCAGTAAATTGAATGTATTGTAGCACAAAGTAGGAACAAGATACTTTGTAATGCCTAAGATGCAAGGTCTGACTAGGCATCACTGAATTTCTATGGACAGCTTCCAGTATAGGTACTTGTTATGATGAAAGACTCACTACTGGCAGGAACCAAGTAGCATACTAACACTAGCAATTTTTTTTGAGAATGTGCATTCCACGTGTGTTTCATTAAGAGAAGTGGGAACTGCAACAACACGTCCAAAACAGTACAGCAACACAAAGGGGGAAACAAGAAATTAAGCTGAAATGAAAGACTAAGAATTACAGGTGTAGAGTTAAAACTGAAATCCAAAACAGAAACTGAACAGGAACTTCCCGCCGACTGCAGCCAGTCACAGGATATCAAAGCTGACAATCAAACAAGGAAGGCCAAGACGATGAGAAGAGTACTTCATTTTTATTGACTATATCAAAACTGACAGCACTTTTGCAGATTGGTGACGCAAAACGATGAGTTTTTTTCTTGGTTGCTTCTAATGGATAGACTAAATACAAGAAATATTCTCAAAAGGAAAAGGCACAAGCTGGAAGGAAACAACTACAATTGTGTCCTTTGCAACAACAATATGGAAGAAACTGCTTTTCATCTCTTCTTCAGTTGCCCTTTTAGTCAAGCTTGCTGGCAACACCTTGGAATTCAATGGGATTTCACCACTAGCTTCTTCCAGATGATGATTCAAGCCAAACAACAATTTTTGAATCCTTTCTTCATGGAGTTCTTCATCATTGGGGCATGGCAGATTTGGAATTAGAGAAACAACTTTATCTTCGATCGTGGCCGCCCCTCCTTTGATTCTTGGAGACAAAATTTCCTTGACGAGGCTAGGCTTCAAGCTTCTAGATTTTGCGATTCCAAAAGAACAGCTTTTCTTCTCCTTCTTGACCTCTTTGGCTGAGTTTGTTTTCTTTGGCCTTGCTCGGGCCTCCTTTCTTTAGTCTTCCCTTTGTGCAGCTCTTTGACCTCTCTGTACAGTAGTAGTAGTAGTAGTTGTTGTTGTTTTTCAATAAAATAAAATCTACAGTGGGGGCCTCTCCTGCTGTATTCACGACTCAAAAAAAACTTTAATTATTCTCGGTGCCTAGATTATATGGAAACATAGGAATGTGTGTGTGTTTGAGGGGGCATCTCCTTCGGTTAACACAATTTGGAGTGAGCTGAAGGACGAGCACAGCCTTTGGTGCATGGCTGGTGCGAAGAAACTACAAGGGCTAGGACTTGCACTTGGAACCTAGGTCAGTTTGGGCTAGGTCGAGTCGTGTTTGTTCGCTGTGTTTGAATCATGAGTCTGTAAATGTGTTGACAGCTAAAAATGTCATTTTTGACATTTTGTCAAAATGCATAATGGACTCCGCCGTTGAGTTCCTCTCGGAATCCGGATGAAGGAGTTACGCCCTCGGAAAGGCTTTCTGTCCTGCGCAAGTCAGAACTTCCGACTTGCACAAGGTCGGAAGTTCCGACCCCCTGCCGGAACCTCTGTTTTTTTCCAGTCCGAATCCAGGAGAGTCCAAACTCGTGGAAAACTTGAAGATTGCGTCTTGGAAGGGTTTTCTACTGGGATAAGACCACACCCTCTCTATATATTGGAGGATCATGGCCGATTGAGTTATCCAACATCCAATCGATCTTTTTTACATCTATTACCCCTTTTACCTTACTTTTCCAATCTCCTACCGTTTGGCGCATCTCTCCGCGAGATTCAACGGCGTTCTAGTTGGCCTTGCCGATCCTAGGACAACCTCGGCATGCATCTCCCCAACGGGTCTCCACGGGAGGTGTTCTCGAGATCTATCGGCGAAGGACAGGTTTCAAATCAGCCTAATCGATCTCTAGATCGGTTTTGTTGGTCTTGAAGTTGCTTGCTGCGTTTGATAGGTCATGTGCGACCTCAGACGTTCTATCCATTGCTGGTGTGTGATCCGAGATCCAATTCGGCGTCAACAAAATGCCTCACGCAGAAGACTTGGATGAATTCTATAATTTTTTAATAAAAAATGCATAAGTCTACAGCCAAGAGTAGCACTCAAACAGAATGGTCATAACTTGTTCATAGGCAGTTAAACCCAGACTAAGAAAGTCTGCCTATGATATGCATCAACCACTGCTGGAGAAAATAATCTGGCGCGATATATTTAACCAAGAAAAAATAGACCCCTGAGGAAAGATAGACCCAAGGCTTTGATCTAAGAAGAGGCGGACCCATGTGGCACTCCCTGCGCCAGCAGCTGAAGATAGTCCATACAGCAAGCGAGTGAGGGAACTTTTAACAGCACAATGGGGGCTTGAACCACATGGGTGGCGTCACAACTGACGCCCCCACCCATCACGCTAGCAGTGCGTATGCCCGCTATATTTAACTGCAGCATTGTCTGTTACCAGAACTTGAATTCTGGAACATTTCCTGTTACTGCAGCATTTTCTGTGTTTATTAAAACTTAGCCCTGCTAGTGTAGTGAGAGTAGAGTAAAATATGAACAATATGATCGATAGTGAAGACAGGATAAAACTCAAGCAACACAGGATCATAAGGTAGACTGAATTAATTTCAGAACTTGAACTTTTCTAGAAACTGTTAGTCACGAGATGGACGCTTTACCTTTTTTATGGGAGCTAGCTCCAGAAGCTCTTTGAGGGACGATGTCATTCCATGAACACTAAGTTTTGGAATCGCCAAGCCAAAATCAAGGTAGACCTGATTGTTGTTTTTTACAGATGGATAAAACTGAAAAGCTATGAAACCAAAATATATGCAATAGGAGAAAATCAGGCTCTACCTGGGAGTAAACAGATGCAAGATAGGATGCTTCCTTAGAAAATGGATAAGAAGCATGCAAAAGAACAATTTGGCACTTAGCAAATCTTTCGTCCTCAAGAACAGCACGCAAATGTAGTGGGTTGCACTTTCGCAAGTCTAGATCCTTATCTCCAAAACTGAAAAATGTATAGGAGTATATGTACATGTATGAGATATTGAAACAACCAAAATATAACATTGATTTCATACTAGGAGCCAAAATGTTGTCACCCTGTGTGAATTTGCACTGGCAGGTTAAGTGAAACAGCAATTCCAAGAGTGCAGGTAAATAGATAGTCAATCAGGTTCTTGTTTGTAATCCGAAATGGCCTAGGACCTGAAAAACATGGAGGAATGTAATTGCAAATTTTGTTGAGATTGTTTTAGGCGTTCTATCTCCATGACAGAAAAAAAGTGTCTACCTGTTAGCTCCTTACGAAGACCATCCTCTGCATCAGTCTTGCTAACATTGGGATTGATCTCTAAGCCGCTTCTATATGCAGCTATGCTTTTTAATGCAACAATTTGGTTAGAAACTGTGAGCAATAAGTTAAGGATATTCCTAAATCAAAAGGAACTTAAGAAAAATAATCCAATTGGCTTGCAAAGGGTATTGGAAAATCTGGAGGATATGAATTCAGCTTAGCTATGTAGCATTCAGTGAATGAGTCCAGTGTCCAGCTTGATCCACTGAATGACTCCTGAAAATGGTAACCGTGCAAGTTGACTAAACATTACTTTTTAAAAAGTAGTTAAAACGGATTATTAACTACAAATAGCTGATCTGATATTTCAGTATAAGAAATGTAATATACTCCCTCTGTCCCCCAATTAAAGACGTTCTAGGAACAAAAGCAACTGTCCAGGTTCACTCATTCTTGAATGCATCTATGCACCATGTATGTCTAGGTTCAAGCAATTAATGCTGCACATGGATAAGAGCTAAAACGTCTTTAATTGAGGGACAGAGGGAGTAGGTTACTGGTTCCGTAATGAATGGTCATGCTATTTTGTTAAAGTAAATTCTTTCCAAGCAACCTTTGCACTTAGTACAACAACAACAACAACATAGCCTTTTGTCCCAAGCAAGTTGGGGTAGGCTAGAGATGAAACCCAAAAGAGACGAGAAACAGGGAGACACATAAAGGGACATAAAGGGCACAAGACAAAAGATGTCACGGTTCAGGCACGTTGATTGCTAATCTCCAAGCGCTCCTGTCCATAGCTAAATCCTTGGGGATATTCCACTCCTTAAGATCTCTCTTAACGGACTCGTCCCAAGTTAGTTTAGGTCGACCTCTACCGCTCTTTACATTATCGGCCCGCTTTAGAACTCCACTACGCACCGGCGCCTCAGGAGGCCTCCGTTGGACATGTCCAAACCATCTCAACCGATGTTGAATCAATTTCTCCTCAATTGGTGCCACCCCAACCCTATCCCGAATATCGTCGTTCCGTACTCTATCCCTCCTTGTGTGCCCACAACACCAACGCAACATACGCATCTCCGCTACACTCAAATGCTGGACATGTCGCCTTTTTGTAGGCCAACACTCAGCCCCATATAACATCGCCGGACGAATCGCCGTCCTATAGAACTTACCTTTCAGCTTCTGAGGCACCCTTTTGTCACAGAGAACGCCAGAAGCTTGACGCCATTTCAACCAGCCGGCTGAAATTCTATGCCTAACATCTTCATCAATGTCTCCATCCTTTTGTAGCATCGACCCTAAATACCGAAAAGTATCCTTCTTGGCCACCACTTGCCCATCGAGGCTAACGTCTCCCTCCTCGTGCCTAGTCGTGCTGAAATCGCACCTCATATACTCGGTCTTAGTCCTACTAAGTCTGAACCCTTTCGACTCTAACGTGTGCCTCCATAGTTCTAACTTCCTATTAACCCCCGCCCTACTGTCGTCAACTAGCACCACATCATCAGCAAAGAGCATACACCAAGGGATATCAACCTTTGCACTTAGTAACAAAAAAAAAGTGAATAAAGAACAAAAAACAAAGTAATACCTTGAGAGAGAAACAAGAGAAATACACTCACATCATTGATGATTGTTTCTGCTAGCCTTTCTATTCTCAGAACTCTGCCAACTACAGGAGCAAATGCCTTGTGAGACTCCAAGTCTAGCATTTTGTCAAATGCTATGCCATCATCTATAAGGATGACAGATATGTTGGCAGCTTGGAAGCATTTCGAGCCAATCGATTTCAATCCTTCAGCACTTCTGAACTTCTCCACCTTCTCAAGTGAGGCCTCGCAGTTGTACAATGCAGCGATGTCCCTCAGGCTTCTCTGCATTTGAGCATTTCATGAGGTTCCAAGGATGCAATAAGTTATATGAGAGTCCACCCTTACGTAGGCTAGGTGCCTTATAAAACATTCTACAACATAAACGGGCACATGCCTTGCGTCTGATTTTCCCACGCGCTATTGAGGCCTTCCCCAACACCACTTTTCTGCTTGTAGCCCCAAGTGCCATGTAGGATCGGATAAAAAAAGTAGACACTCTACATTTGTCATAGTGTCTTGCAGAAGCTACATATGCTTGGGAAGAGAGAAGGTGGTACATTCTAAAAAAGAAGAGAAAGAGGAAATAAAGGTGAGGCATGATAAAAGGAAAAAATTTCTTTGCAAACCACAGGCAGTGATAGTTTGCATTGTGTGAATAGTAGTCTTAACATTTCCTAGTCTATGTGGATCACTTTATTTGTACTAGCAAGTGCCAAAAGCTAGTAGGAGGCTAATGGCTCTGTAATTACTGACATGGATAAAGGTGCTGGAAAAATTGCCCCACAACCCATGTGGCCATGGACTTGGCTGGGGGGCATTCCAGGCCAGGTCCTCATGTGCATATATGCGAGACTCTGTTCCAGTTTCGGAACAAGCAGCCCCACCACTCACAAGAACCCCAGGCATTCATGACTACAGGAGGCAAGGAGACGATCAAAGGCGTACTAGTACTATACAGCCACCACGTTCTACCGCACGATGGCAAGGCAGCCCATAAAGCTGCTGCCATCTGCATGCCGCACTGCAGAAAACGACGAACTCGGCATATTCTGCTAACTGCAGCAAATTTGCATCCCTGTCTACTATCAGTATAATCAGTTATATGTGCCCCTTGTAGTTGTACCCTGCACACTGCACTACGCTGTGTGAGCAAATCTCCTATTGCAATCAAATCAGGACTACTTGGCACAATAATTTTTTGAGTCGGGAATACGGAGTTGAATCAGACGTATACCAGCGTCTGCACATCAGGGACCGCCAATAAAACTATTAAATTATACCAACGAAAACGGTCACCCAGCCTGCAGGCTCCCATCAATGTCGCGATTTCGAATATACTGCTACCAGAGGACCAGCAGTGCGGAGTTTAGTAGCGGAGCACAGCTGCACAGGACAGGAGCGGGGAGGAAGCGGGCCCCGTGGAGGAGCGGAGCGGGGAGTAGTGCTAGTCGTGGGAAGTAGCGGGCGGCGGCTTACCTTGAAGGAGAGGGAGTGGGGCGCGAGCGCGAGCGCATCCCCCTCAGCCTCGGAGAAGCAGCGGAGAAAGGGGAACGCCGAGCCGTGCTCCACCAGGTTGTGCGCGTGCGCGTCCACCGCCGCCACCTCCTCCGTCGCGCGCCGCAGCGCCTCGTACCTCGCCTCCATCTCCCTCCGGGACCCTCCCTCCCCGGTCTCCGCCGGCCGCCGCAGCCGCTCGCGCTCGCTGCCTCAAGGCTACGTAGAGAGTCAGTCACGTTTGACCGAAGCGGTGGTTCTGTCTGCGGGGATAGCCGGATAGGCGGAGGCGAACGACGCACGGCGGCAGCACGGAGTGCCGAGTTTTTATATAGGCGGGGCAGAGAGGACTGGGAGCCAAGGAGTGGCACTGCCGCGGGCCGCGCACGCGGCACGCCCCACTACCCACCGCTCCCGTTGCTCCCTGTTGGGTGGAAAAAGTAGCCATCGGTTGTGGTTACTGAGCCTATCCGCACTCTTCACCTCTATTTTCATCTAAAAAAGAATATTTTATTCTAGTCATCAAAATTCTCTACTCTAGGTCCTGTTCATTCGGCTTATAATCCATCTTTTTCAGCTTGTTTTTCCAACCAGAATAATATTTTTCTCTCACAACAAATCAGCCAACGGTGTTTTTCAGCCGGCTTATCAGCACAGCTGAACGGCTCTATACTCATTTCTCTCGCACTCATATTATCTCTATCCCATACTCTATACCTACTATTCCATATTTTATTCCTCTCCCTCTCTCTTTCTCTCTCCCCCTAACTTTCTCTCTCTCACAGCTACAGTGTTTACCGTGGCCTCCTGCGTGCGTTGGGTTTAGCGGGTTCCTGTGCAGCCGGTACCATACCGGAGGCTTTGCAGGTGAGCGGTGCAAGAGCGCAGTACGCTATCGCTGGCGTACCGATCCCTTTGCAGGTCAACGGTGCGGTCAGTCTTAGTCGTGGAACGGTAGATATGGAAAAAGGATAAGATCATTTGGTTAGAGTAGCCGTGGTTTGTGACAAAGTGTTGAGCGGACAGATGGACCTCACTCGTCAGACACTTCTTCCTCACATTGATCAAGCCGTGAAGGAGTAGGACCTCAACGCAACCCGTGAAAGACCATGACGGTGCTCCCACGCGGCGGAGCACCGGACCTCGCGCCCTGGCGGTGCTCGCCCATGGTGGCTCTCGTGCGGGCATAGGATGGGGGCGGCGGAGCTCAGGCCAAGCGGACTGGGGAGGTAGAGCTCGGGGCGAGTGGATGGGGCGGCCGGTGGCGGAGCTCGGGCCACGCCCGCTCATCCAGCACCGCCGGTTGCCACGAGGAGAGAGAGGAAGGGGACGGATCTCGCCGGCGTTAGAGCTGAAGAAGGGGAGGGCTCCGCCCGCCGAGCCATGAGGGTTGCCGCCGTTGATGTTTGAGCTGAGGGAGGGCAGGGCTTCGCCGGTGTTCGATCTGAGGGAGGGCAGGCCCACGCCGCTCGGTGGCCGGCTGCGAGGAAGATGGAGCGCTCACTCGTGGTTTGTGCTCGCCCATGGATGCGCTCGCCGGAGATGGAGCGCTCGCCCGTGGCGCCGGCGGATGGAGCTGGGCGGGGCAGGCCGCGGCAGCCGAAGCGGGGCATGCGCGGCGGCGGAGACGCTAGAAGACTATCGCGAATCGAGTCAGACGGGAGAAGGAAGAAAAGAAAAAACGAACCACTATCTCGAACCAGTGGCAGGCGAGTAATTTTTTCCCCGAAGCCAGTAAAAGCAGAGGAGAGGTACTTTTAGATTTATACTGAAGCAAAAGCTGCTTTTAGACAAAAACACCATAACTTTTGAGCCATTTGGTTAAACTTTTGGCTTTTAGAGCAAAATCCACCGCCAAAAGCCCATCCAGGTCCTGAAAAGTTGCAGCAGGGGTCGGGTCGACGCGGTGGTGACTGGTGAGGCTGTGCCTGACATGCAGGTCCCGCCCCGTCAGAATTAAGGAATTGCAGAGTTGAGAACGTCGGGCTCTGTATGATTCATCTAGCGTGTTTGACTGTTTGCATCAGCGGCAAATTGTTAGCTGTGCTGACTTGCCTGCTAGTACCTTTCTATTAACTGATTTGATGAACGAGGCTCTGTTTGATTCATCTAATAATTATCAATTAGATGTACTTAGTTTGGGGCAGTGGCGGATGCAGGATGGAAATCAATGGGGGACTAAAACAATAGAGATGTTGATTTGCATGAAGATTTAATGGTGATTTGAGATTTTTGCTACAGTAATTTAGTGGTAAATTAAGTCATTAGGGGGGCTGGAGCCCCTCAGCCCCCTGTAGATCCGCCACTGGTTTGGGGAGATAGCGAATGATTTTTTATTAGGTGGTAATTAATTTTAAGGTATTAGTTGGATTACTAGATGGGGTGTTTAATCCACTAGAGGTAATTTTAAGAGCTAAATATTAGCTTCTTGGATAAAAACAAAAATAGCTAGCTCAGAAACAAAGCATTTCCAATTCCATACATTGATGATGATGATGATCTCATGAGTGATGCCAGCTTCGGCTAGCTAGACTAAATGGCTGCTAAAGCCACGGTCAACGGGATCCGATTTAGGCCTCGTTCGTTTTCTCAGGATCCAATCCTGGACCTGATTTGTTCCACCCTAGGAATGAGTGGATCCATGCTTGTCACTCATTCCCTGTCTGTAACCATTCCTGCCTGTAACCATTCTCTGCCCGCTGTTCGTTTGCTTGTTCCTGCATATTCCGGCAACCATTGCTGACAGTCCAAGAACAGGAACACGGCTTTGATCTCTCTAGGCCACGTTCGTTTGCTTGTGGTACTGAACAACAAGTGTTGGAGTACTACAAATACATCTCATGAAATACATTGCAAATACATTGCAGCAAAAACAGGTTCTCATACATTGCAGCAAAATAAAACGGATAAAATATCCCATGTTTTGGAGTTCTTTTTCTGCAAGTCTCTAATCATGCTCTCATACATGTAGAGACAATGGGCAGCAACAATAACAGAGTACACAGATAATGTGCAGCCACATACAAAGGACATGCTAGCTACTGGCAAAGTGACAAAAGGTGCACCAAATGGCTGCCAAGATCTACTCATGAAATTACAATATTCATAATTAAACCAGTAGATAACTCATCTAAGCCTACTCATGTGTCCAGGCACTTTGTCCAATCCAATGTTTCTTCATCATTGCCTCCTCCCTGAAAATGACAGCAAGCTTTCTTTTACAAATTACTGAATAATTGAATGAAAAATGACTCATGATGTAGTCAACCAAAGCATAATGAAATGGATTTTCTCCCTCGGTTACACTATCACTCATAAGAATTAGGAACGCAAGGGATATGCCAATAACTTTTGGGTAGCACATATGAACAAACAACTCAATATCTCAATGCAAACATGGGTGTCACAATTAAATGAAATTGGAAATAAAAGGAATTTGTCACTTCAGAATTCATCATTGCCGGATGATTTCTGTTCTTCAGACTTGCTCTTGTGGTCTGTGGCACCATCTTTCTTGCGGAAGATTGAGACTAATGCATAGGCTGCAATATATGCCAGGACAGGGATGACCAAGTAGATGACGTTCCTGGATGTCTCCCAGTCTCTCTACTGCCTGCTGCATAGGCCCCTAGCAGGCCGAGCATGTCAAGCAAGATAGCTATGTGCATTGGCCAGAGTGGCAAATCGTATTTGTGAAGAGTCGATGGCCAGAGTGGTAAGAGCAAGATGATTATAGTTATCAAAATGACATCCTTTTAAACTTGCAGGTATCCTTCGGCAACTTATAAAAAATCCTAGCACTAGTAGGCACACAGCTGCATATAACTCCTGCCACTCTGGCCATCTGATAGACAAGGATGGATTAACTCCTCAAACTGACACTGATCTAGCATAGCAGTAGCAGTAGCAGTGTCCATCTCTAAAGAATTAGACTCGCGGGCAACTAATGCAAGGATAACATAGTCTACCTCGTTTATTGGACAAACAATGCATCAAGTTTTCAGCAGTTAAGTAGACTGACCTGTTAGACCATAGCATTTTTGAGCCAAATCAAAGTTGCTTCTTGATCTAGTTCACACCCACTTAGGAAGGTCTCCCTATTTTCTTTACTTTTGATAAAGACAGCAAATGCCTTTGCCTTCTCTTCCTTTGTCGCTTCCATTGTACTCAGAACAGATATACATCTTTTGATAGAGAAGTCATTAGCTTGACCATTCTCCTTTTCTTTGGCTAGGTCCGCAGACTCATCTTGTACTTGCTTAGTCCTCATACCTAGGTATCTCCCCATCATTTCTTCAATCCTTTCACCCTTGTTCTTAGGTCTCTTTTCTTGCTTCTCATGTTTTTTGCTTGATGTAGTGGTTCTTTGTTGCTCGCTTCTTTCAACATGTACGACCTCATTTTCTTGATCTCGCTGTCCACTTCTTTCAACAACAGCCTCACTCATTTGCATCTCAGTTACTGAATCATCTGCATCTAGTACCTCATGAGCCTCAACGATGTCCAAGTCATCTACATCATGAATTTGTATAAGTGGCGCTTCCTCTTGAGGTGGCTAAGGGAGGTGACATTATAAGTACCTTCAACCAAGTGACCTACATGAACATGATAACAATGAAATAGCTATAGAAAGTGGTCTTTTCTCAGATGAAATTCAAGTCAATACACAAAATGACAGACAACAAGCATCTATATAAAATGTTCCTAAATCAGTAAACTTGCAAAACACTCAGATCTATAATATGCGATTAAACAATCCAAGACAATGCACAAAATGACAGACAACCAAAATTGCATAGCCCACATAAGATGACAAAAGATAGAGCAACAAGATATCCCAAAGAATATGAGGAAAGAGAACCTACCATCATAAAGCTCTCCCAAACCATCAAATAGTGGAAATCTTGCCTTACTGTTCCAGAACTTCTTGATTTTAGGGTATGACTGCACATTCAAAGAGAACCATTGATCAAATATGAGGTTATCACTATGAGGACATACATAGAATTACTTCAAGAAATCAACTTACCACTTTGAGGTTAGCCCACATAGCTGGTGTTCCTTCAACCATATGCCTATCTTCATTCCAGCTGGCCCCACTCTGTTGCCTTGTCTCTTTCAGCATCCTATAGTCTCTCTTTAGTTGCACTTCTTTGTCTTGAATCTGACTTTTTGTGTAGTTGACATACTTGTTCCTCAGATGGAACTCCTTCACCATCTTATTCCACCCTTCCGAGCTCCAACCATTGTCACCTCTATAGCCACTATCTTTATACTCATGGAGAATGTCTACCAGGGACTTCTCAAGGGCCGGATTACAGTCCGCTCTTTGCTTTACTACTATGTAAACAATGGTCAGAGATCAGGTTACCAACAATCAGAAAATAGAAATAAACTGTGCAGAAGAGAATTACTTCAAGACAAGAAAGTTCTTTTTAATAGCAGAGAAATAACAACAATAACAACAGAGAATGAAACACCATACCTCTTGGAGAACCTCCAGTCTTCTTTGTCTTACTACATTTAGGAGATGCCTTCTTTTTTATACCACTTGTTGTACCCAGGAACTTATGCAACTTTGGTGACCCCCTTGCAATCATGTTCAACTTTGGAGAACCTTTTGCAACCATCGCTGTCAAATATGACACAAGCCTATTCACTTATTACAAGCTTATTCAATTATTACAAGCCAAGCTTATTACAAGCTTATTCATGACAAAAGCTTATTAAATCCAAATAAGCTTATTAACTTATTACAACTTATTCAAAGACTAATTTTGATGTTGCTGGTACTGAGCCCACATTTCATGCGCGATGGTCTCTTAAAGCGTTGCCTTGTACTGAACCCACATTTAGGTCATCCAATTCATCACCACTTGGTAAATCAACAAAGGTACTTGGAGGGATATTATCCAAGTGATGATCTAACCATTCCTCATCCCCATGAAGTAATCGGATCAGATTATGGATGATGACAACGGCTATAGGTATCTTTACTTGATATTCCAACTTGTGGAATGTGGTAACTTTCAGAATGGGGAAGCGCTTCTTAAGCACCCCCAAAGCCCTTTCCACATGGTTCCTCAGTAGTGCATGGTGGTGGTTGAAGAGCTCCTTTGGGTTCTGTGGCCTTCAATGTCCAGCCCCAAATTCTTTCAAATGGTATCAAACTCCTCGATATGGAGCAAGGAAAGATGGAGTATTCGCATACCCTCCATCAACTAGATAGAATTTGCCTGGAGGTACTAGGAAGCCCTTGCTCATAGCTGATCGTAGCACTCTAGAATCTGTAGCTGATCCCTCCCATCCACTAGAAATGAAAGTGATGTTGAGATCGAAATCACATGCCACCATCACATTAATGCTTAGTGTGCCCTTCCTATTTCTAAAAGGAGAAGCTTTCTCAGAGGCTATGGAAATAGGTATGAGTTCCATCAATGGCACCTAGACAATTCTTGAAAAATGGATAGAATCTAGGATTGTCTTGGATTTTTTGATGCACTTGATTAGGATTGGGAGGAAACGGCGAGAGAGTGCAGGAATGACCACCTTGAAGAAGTGGTTGATGTGATGATGGAAGGTGTCATTGCTGTGCCCAAAGAACACTTGGAGATCCTCATACGAGGCATTGTGACCATAGTCACAAAGTTTCTGGGTCGATGAGGTCAACGTACGGGGTCGTGGTACGTGGTACGCTACTTGCGAGAGATTTTTACACTTTGGGTCGAAAATGAACTCGTGAACCCGAGTCAGAGTCGACGAACCTGGGTCGTGGGTCGAAGGTGGTGAACCCGTTTTATGTGACTATGATTGTGACTTAACATGTATAGGAAGAAACCCAACTTCTCCTCCACCGTGATCCTAGTATCAACAACAAGCCTTTTCCTTCTAAGATAAGTTGCCAATTCTCTAAAGATGTGTGGTTCCATCCTAAATGCAACTTGACAGTTCTTGACATGTCCCTCGAGGAGTCTACGAACTTTAACCTCGCCTGTTTCTTTCGAAGTATGACGTTTCTTCCTTTCTCCCCCTCTAGCATAGTTCATAAGATATAAGGCGGGGAAAATAAATAGCATCATGTCATCGTCTTCATCCTCCCTCCTCTTTCTAATGCAATCTCGCAGTGAGAGACACATTGTACAACTGAGGCATATAATTTTATAATCATAAAGAAGCTAAATATTATTAACCATGTCATATATAAGCTCTAATAAAGATTAGTCATATATAAGCATATTTTATATAGAAGCTTCTGAAGTACCTTCTGGAGTTGGTACGGGATCACCACCTATGGCAACCAAGTCAAAATTCGTCTGTTGGCCGTAGAATCGATGCCATGTATTGTTTGGCTACCGTCGTAAGCACAGTTCATTTTGCGAACCTCGCGCCAACTAAGGCCTCGTTCGTTTCTGGCGGATTGGCCCGTTCCAAGGCCCGTTCCGGCTGGAATGCTGTGGCCCGTTTTCAATCCGGATGCGAATGGGAACGTGCGTTCGTTTCGGCCCGACCTGGAACCAAAATCGGCCCGGAACCAAAACTGGCCTTGCTTTTCCCTGTCTCCGCGGCCTGGAACGGAACCGGACCTCCTGCCCTCCGGATCGGTTCCGGCACACGCGAGCACGTGACGACTCGAGCTGTCGAGCAGAGGCGGCGGTGGGGCGGCGCGGGGCGACCACGGAGCGGTGCGGGGCAACTGCGGGGCGGCGCCCTTCCCCTTCCTCGTCCTTCTCACCGGTGATTCACTCGCACTCTCCTTCGTCCTCGTCCTCTCTCCCTCGGTTCTTGGATCTGCCCGATGCGGCCGCCTGTGGTCTCCACAGGGTCATTCCCCTGGTCGCTGCAGCAGCCGTCGCCGTCGTCAGTGGCGGTGTTCCCTCAGGATCCGGAGTTCTTGCCATCGGCGGCGTGCCCCATCTGCAGCGCGGTGGCATGGCTGCCGCTGCTCGTTGTGTTCCCTGCTTTCGTGGTGCTTTTGCAGTGACTCGCTCGCAGCTGCTGCCCTGGATGTATGTCTCCGTAGTTGTTCAGTTTAGAAATTAAGATTTATACTTTCCCAGCGAGTCACTGCAAAAGCACCACGAAAACAGGGAACACAACGAGCAGCGGCAGCCATGCCACCGCGCTGCAGATGGGGCACGCCGCCGATGGCAAGAACTCCGGATCCTGAGGGAACACCGCCACTGACGACGGCGACGGCTGCTGCAGCGACCAGGGGAATGACCCTGTGGAGACCACGGGCGGCCGCATCGGGCAGATCCAAGAACCGAGGGAGAGAGGACGAGGACGAAGGAGAGAGCGAGTGAATCACCGGTGAGAAGGACGAGGAAGGGGAAGGGCGCCGCCCCGCAGTTGCCCCGCACCGCTCCGTGGTCGCCTCGCGCCGCCCCGCCGTCGCCTCTGCTCGATAGCTCGAGTCGTCGCGTGCTCGCGTGTGCCGGAACCGATCCGGAGGGCAGGAGGTCCGGTTCCGTTCCAGGCCGCGGAGACAGGGAAAAGCGAGGCCAGTTTTGGTTCCGGGCCGATTTTGGTTCCAGGTCGGGCCGAAACGAACGCACGTTCCCATTCGCATCCGGATTGAAAACGGGCCACAGCATTCCAGCCGGAACGGGCCTTGGAACGGGCCAATCCGCCAGAAACGAACGAGGCCTTAGTTGGCGCGAGGTTCGCAAAATGAACTGTGCTTACGACGGTAGCCAAACAATACATGGCATCGATTCTACGGCCAACAGACGAATTTTGACTTGGTTGCCATAGGTGGTGATCCCGTACCAACTCCAGAAGGTACTTCAGAAGCTTCTATATAAAATATGCTTATATATGACTAATCTTTATTAGAGCTTATATATGACATGGTTAATAATATTTAGCTTCTTTATGATTATAAAATTATATGCCTCAGTTGTATAATGTGTCTCTCACTGCGAGATTGCATTAGAAAGAGGAGGGAGGATGAAGACGATGACATGATGCTATTTATTTTCCCCGCCTTATATCTTATGAACTATGCTAGAGGGGGAGAAAGGAAGAAACGTCATACTTCGAAAGAAACAGGCGAGGTTAAAGTTCGTAGACTCCTCGAGGGACATGTCAAGAACTGTCAAGTTGCATTTAGGATGGAACCACACATCTTTAGAGAATTGGCAACTTATCTTAGAAGGAAAAGGCTTGTTGTTGATACTAGGATCACGGTGGAGGAGAAGTTGGGTTTCTTCCTATACATGTTAAGTCACAATCATAGTCACATAAAATGGGTTCACCACCTTCGACCCACGACCCAGGTTCGTCGACTCTGACTCGGGTTCACGAGTTCATTTTCGACCCGAAGTGTAAAAATCTCTCGCAAGTAGCGTACCACGTACCACGACCCCGTACGTTGACCTCATCGACCCAGAAACTTTGTGACTATGGTCACAATGCCTCGTATGAGGATCTCCAAGTGTTCTTTGGGCACAGCAATGACACCTTCCATCATCACATCAACCACTTCTTCAAGGTGGTCATTCCTGCACTCTCTCGCCGTTTCCTCCCAATCCTAATCAAGTGCATCAAAAAATCCAAGACAATCCTAGATTCTATCCATTTTTCAAGAATTGTCTAGGTGCCATTGATGGAACTCATACCTATTTCCATAGCCTCTGAGAAAGCTTCTCCTTTTAGAAATAGGAAGGGCACACTAAGCATTAATGTGATGGTGGCATGTGATTTCGATCTCAACATCACTTTCATTTCTAGTGGATGGGAGGGATCAGCTACAGATTCTAGAGTGCTACGATCAGCTATGAGCAAGGGCTTCCTAGTACCTCCAGGCAAATTCTATCTAGTTGATGGAGGGTATGCGAATACTCCATCTTTCCTTGCTCCATATCGAGGAGTTCGATACCATTTGAAAGAATTTGGGGCTGGACATTGAAGGCCACAGAACCCAAAGGAGCTCTTCAACCACCACCATGCACTACTGAGGAACCATGTGGAAAGGGCTTTGGGGGTGCTTAAGAAGCGCTTCCCCATTCTGAAAGTTACCACATTCCACAAGTTGGAATATCAAGTAAAGATACCTATAGCCGTTGTCATCATCCATAATCTGATCCGATTACTTCATGGGGATGAGGAATGGTTAGATCATCACTTGGATAATATCCCTCCAAGTACCTTTGTTGATTTACCAAGTGGTGATGAATTGGATGACCTAAATGTGGGTTCAGTACAAGGCAACGCTTTAAGAGACCATCGCGCATGAAATGTGGGCTCAGTACCAGCAACATCAAAATTAGTCTTTGAATAAGTTGTAATAAGTTAATAAGCTTATTTGGATTTAATAAGCTTTTGTCATGAATAAGCTTGTAATAAGCTTGGCTTGTAATAATTGAATAAGCTTGTAATAAGTGAATAGGCTTGTGTCATATTTGACAGCGATGGTTGCAAAAGGTTCTCCAAAGTTGAACATGATTGCAAGGGGGTCACCAAAGTTGCATAAGTTCCTGGGTACAACAAGTGGTATAAAAAAGAAGGCATCTCCTAAATGTAGTAAGACAAAGAAGACTGGAGGTTCTCCAAGAGGTATGGTGTTTCATTCTCTGTTGTTATTGTTGTTATTTCTCTGCTATTAAAAAGAACTTTCTTGTCTTGAAGTAATTCTCTTCTGCACAGTTTATTTCTATTTTCTGATTGTTGGTAACCTGATCTCTGACCATTGTTTACATAGTAGTAAAGCAAAGAGCGGACTGTAATCCGGCCCTTGAGAAGTCCCTGGTAGACATTCTCCATGAGTATAAAGATAGTGGCTATAGAGGTGACAATGGTTGGAGCTCGGAAGGGTGGAATAAGATGGTGAAGGAGTTCCATCTGAGGAACAAGTATGTCAACTACACAAAAAGTCAGATTCAAGACAAAGAAGTGCAACTAAAGAGAGACTATAGGATGCTGAAAGAGACAAGGCAACAGAGTGGGGCCAGCTGGAATGAAGATAGGCATATGGTTGAAGGAACACCAGCTATGTGGGCTAACCTCAAAGTGGTAAGTTGATTTCTTGAAGTAATTCTATGTATGTCCTCATAGTGATAACCTCATATTTGATCAATGGTTCTCTTTGAATGTGCAGTCATACCCTAAAATCAAGAAGTTCTGGAACAGTAAGGCAAGATTTCCACTATTTGATGGTTTGGGAGAGCTTTATGATGGTAGGTTCTCTTTCCTCATATTCTTTGGGATATCTTGTTGCTCTATCTTTTGTCATCTTATGTGGGCTATGCAATTTTGGTTGTCTGTCATTTTGTGCATTGTCTTGGATTGTTTAATCGCATATTATAGATCTGAGTGTTTTGCAAGTTTACTGATTTAGGAACATTTTATATAGATGCTTGTTGTCTGTCATTTTGTGTATTGACTTGAATTTCATCTGAGAAAAGACCACTTTCTATAGCTATTTCATTGTTATCATGTTCATGTAGGTCACTTGGTTGAAGGTACTTATAATGTCACCTCCCTTAGCCACCTCAAGAGGAAGCGCCACTTATACAAATTCATGATGTAGATGACTTGGACATCGTTGAGGCTCATGAGGTACTAGATGCAGATGATTCAGTAACTGAGATGCAAATGAGTGAGGCTGTTGTTGAAAGAAGTGGACAGCGAGATCAAGAAAATGAGGTCGTACATGTTGAAAGAAGCGAGCAACAAAGAACCACTACATCAAGCAAAAAACATGAGAAGCAAGAAAAGAGACCTAAGAACAAGGGTGAAAGGATTGAAGAAATGATGGGGAGATACCTAGGTATGAGGACTAAGCAAGTACAAGATGAGTCTGCGGACCTAGCCAAAGAAAAGGAGAATGGTCAAGCTAATGACTTCTCTATCAAAAGATGTATATCTGTTCTGAGTACAATGGAAGCGACAAAGGAAGAGAAGGCAAAGGCATTTGCTGTCTTTATCAAAAGTAAAGAAAATAGGGAGACCTTCCTAAGTGGGTGTGAACTAGATCAAGAAGCAACTTTGATTTGGCTCAAAAATGCTATGGTCTAACAGGTCAGTCTACTTAACTGCTGAAAACTTGATGCATTGTTTGTCCAATAAACGAGGTAGACTATGTTATCCTTGCATTAGTTGCCCGCGAGTCTAATTCTTTAGAGATGGACACTGCTACTGCTACTGCTATGCTAGATCAGTGTCAGTTTGAGGAGTTAATCCATCCTTGTCTATCAGATGGCCAGAGTGGCAGGAGTTATATGCAGCTGTGTGCCTACTAGTGCTAGGATTTTTTATAAGTTGCCGAAGGATACCTGCAAGTTTAAAAGGATGTCATTTTGATAACTATAATCATCTTGCTCTTACCACTCTGGCCATCGACTCTTCACAAATACGATTTGCCACTCTGGCCAATGCACATAGCTATCTTGCTTGACATGCTCGGCCTGCTAGGGGCCTATGCAGCAGGCAGTAGAGAGACTGGGAGACATCCAGGAACGTCATCTACTTGGTCATCCCTGTCCTGGCATATATTGCAGCCTATGCATTAGTCTCAATCTTCCGCAAGAAAGATGGTGCCACAGACCACAAGAGCAAGTCTGAAGAACAGAAATCATCCGGCAATGATGAATTCTGAAGTGACAAATTCCTTTTATTTCCAATTTCATTTAATTGTGACACCCATGTTTGCATTGAGATATTGAGTTGTTTGTTCATATGTGCTACCCAAAAGTTATTGGCATATCCCTTGCGTTCCTAATTCTTATGAGTGATAGTGTAACCGAGGGAGAAAATCCATTTCATTATGCTTTGGTTGACTACATCATGAGTCATTTTTCATTCAATTATTCAGTAATTTGTAAAAGAAAGCTTGCTGTCATTTTCAGGGAGGAGGCAATGATGAAGAAACATTGGATTGGACAAAGTGCCTGGACACATGAGTAGGCTTAGATGAGTTATCTACTGGTTTAATTATGAATATTGTAATTTCATGAGTAGATCTTGGCAGCCATTTGGTGCACCTTTTGTCACTTTGCCAGTAGCTAGCATGTCCTTTGTATGTGGCTGCACATTATCTGTGTACTCTGTTATTGTTGCTGCCCATTGTCTCTACATGTATGAGAGCATGATTAGAGACTTGCAGAAAAAGAACTCCAAAACATGGGATATTTTATCCGTTTTATTTTGCTGCAATGTATGAGAACCTGTTTTTGCTGCAATGTATTTGCAATGTATTTCATGAGATGTATTTGTAGTACTCCAACACTTGTTGTTCAGTACCACAAGCAAACGAACGTGGCCTAGAGAGATCAAAGCCGTGTTCCTGTTCTTGGACTGTCAGCAATGGTTGCCGGAATATGCAGGAACAAGCAAACGAACAGCGGGCAGAGAATGGTTACAGGCAGGAATGGTTACAGACAGGGAATGAGTGACAAGCATGGATCCACTCATTCCTAGGGTGGAACAAATCAGGTCCAGGATTGGATCCTGAGAAAACGAACGAGGCCTAAGCTGACTCTAGGCGCGTGAATCAGCCGCTACCTGAAGGGTTGAGGTTGTTGACGAACGATTAGTAATCCCTCCGTCCACGAAAGAATGATATTCTTGTTTTTTGAAAAGTCAAGCCGTTTAAACTTTAACTATATATATATAATACTAATATTTATAATATAAAATAAATGTTATTAGATTAGTTATAAAATATATTTTTATAATAAATTTATTTGGACACATAAATATCAATACTATTTACTGTAAATTTAGTTAAACTTGAGCTGATTGAGCTGCGCGGATTTTATAATTGTATTCTTTCGTGTAGAGAGGTAGTACCACGCCGGCAGGCCAGCGGCAGGTGGATATAGCCAAAGAAGTCGTCTCTAGCGGCTGGGGCCAATGAAATTCAGGACTTCCGGATCTCATCACGGAATTTCTTTGTGGTGCTAATATAGAACAACCATACTTTTGAGTTTTTCTTGGAGGAGATCATCAACCGAATATAGAAGGGAGATTTTGATGAGGGAGATTGCCATACTATTGATTGAGCTACCAGCATTAAACCTCAAATGAATTTGATCAAGACGGAATACATTTGATATATACTTACCAAAACGCTATGACATTTCTCTAAAAGAGTATTTCAATCGCTGGTGTGGCTCAAACTGTCAAGGAATAACTATTGTTTTTTAAACACGATATGGTTGTGCATTATTTGTGATCCAACGCTCACAGAAAAGGATGCTACACCAAATATTTGACATGCCTGGTGGCCACCTCAAAATTTAGTGATTCTCACGTAGCATCAGGAATGAAATGGACATAAGTGGTAAAAACGGAAAAAGTCTACGTAACCCCCAACTATTCAGAGTGGACTACTTCACTCCCCAAATTATAAAACCGATTTTTCTACTCTCTGAACTTTCCAAAACAGGTTAAATAACCCCTCAAACGGTTTTAAACGGTGGTTTTGCTACAGTGACAGTGATTTTGTCTTTTCTTTTTTATTTATTTTCGCTGAATTTTTGAAAAATTATAGTAAATCACAGAAAAATCATAAAATAGAAAATCCAGTTTTGTTGAACTCCATATGAGTAGATCTACACGGTGAACATATAATATGATATGCTTTAGTACAAAGTTTTTGCTGTAGCTTTAGATCTATGTTTTTCTGTAATTAATTGGAATAATTCATAACTGCAGCTTTTATGGTCCAATTGTGGTGAAATTTTTATGGTTGTCTAATTATTGTATGTTTGAACTATAGTAAAAATTTCATATCTATAACTAAGTTATACATAATACAATGATAATGAAATTTTTACTACAATTCAATCATACAATAATTGCCACCATAAAAATTTCATCATAGTTAGACCATAGAAGTTACAACTATGAATTATTCCATTTAATTACAGAAAAGTATAGATCTAAATCTACAGCAAAAACATTATGCTAAAGCATACTGTATTATATGTTCACTGTGTAGATCTATTCATGTGGAGTCCAACAAAATTAGATTTTTTATTTTATGATTTTTCTGTGATTTACTATAATTTTTCAAAGATTTAGCGGAAATAAATAGAAAAGAAAAAGGCAAAACCATCATCACTGTAGCAAGCTACCGTCCAAAACCGCTTGGAGGATTATTTGACCGGTTTTGAAAAATTCAGAGATAGAAAAATCCGATTTTATAGTTTGAGGCTGAATAGTTGGGAGTTATGTAGACTTTTTCCAATATAAAATCCAAAAACAGCTGTTACAGAATTTTTTTAATCAAAATATCTAATAATGAAAAAAGAGTAAAAAACAGTTGTGCTAAAATTTGAAAATAACATTTTTCTTGTTTTGATAAAAAAAAGTAAAAACAAAAATAAAAACAATATCATGCTCTACGCCCAAATTTTATGGAATCGTACCTTACTTTCCCCAAGAATATTTCTTTTTTATTATGGTGTTTGGAGAAAAAAAAAACGAGCGTCGTGGTCCCAGTCAATCCCTATGCTCTCCATCTAGCCTCCACGTGTCAAGATGGCAATGGGTAAATCCCCATCGGGTATGGACTCCCCAGACCCATCCCCATGATAAGAATATGACACCGCGGGTATTCCCATATCTTGTTACGGGTGGGGGAATTTCCCCAGACCCATACCCGTCAGGGTAAATTATACCCGGCGGGTCACCCATACCCACCAAAAGTCTTTTTGTTGCCTCATAGAAAATCAGTAATTCACAAATCACAAGCAACCATCACTTCTAGAACAAAAAAAATAGACAAAATAGTAGCATAATAATTTCTATTGCAACCACCAATCACATAACACCATAATAATTCTTTAATTTTAGACTTCTTTAATTTTGGACAGGGTATTTTTTACCCACGGGTAAATGGGTATGGGGCCTGCTACACCGTCCTCGTACCCACGTACCCGATGGGTGAAGGTTTTGCTCCGTTTACGTACCCATGGGTACGAGTTTTACTCCATATTAGTACCCTAATGGAGTAAATACCCATCGGGTATCGGGTCGCGGGTCCCCATTGCCATCTTTATCCACGTGTGAAACAAGTGCTTATGATGCGCCAATGCCTATGCCCTCCATGTAGCCTCCACGTATGAACATGTGCTCATAATGCGCTTAGACTATCCGCAGTGGGTACTCTAAAGGGATACTTTAAAGTTTTAGAGTATGAATATAGAGTAAAAACCGTTGTACTGGGTACTCTAAAACGATACTCTATCCTTTCCCTCACTCTATATTTAGAGTGGTACAATGCTTACTCTGTAGTGGGCAGTGACGGGCCCCACTAGCTAAACAAAGGAAAAAATGCTATAACTCACAAACCAAAAATCCAAATTAAATTTCGATTGCACCATTAAATTCGTCTCAATAAATCCTTCAAAACTAGATCACACATGGATATATTTAGATAAAGTGACAAGTGGGTCTCATAGTAGATAGAGGATGATATAGAGGATAGATGGGTGCGGAAGAATTAAGTATAGAGGAGAGAATCTTGCTGACTAGGACGTATAGAGGATGAATATAGAGGTCCATGAGTGCGGATAGTCTTAGCTGTGAGTGAAGGTGAACAAGCATCCACACTGTGTTCATCTTGCCAGAATACAGAAGGCACCATGTAGTCACGACCATCAGCTTTTTAAGTGAAATCCAATAAACATGCTATATACTCAATTCTACATAGCCAAACATGCAGATTTCTCCATGACCGCTGATCTTTTTTCTCAGAAAGACAATCATCTAGGTTTCTTTTGTGTATCATACTGTTCTCCTTGAAATGATTTTGCATTTTTTAATCCAACTTCTACCGAACACATGAATGAATAAATTATTAACAAAGGTCCTACACGCGCAAAATCACTAGTGTCATGTAAAGGGGTATAGGTTCAAGAATTGTTCAAATGTCATGAGTATATCTTTATTTGTTCAATTCCACAGCAATCATGCGACGATGACGTCCATGTTTGACGAAAGAAACAAACTGGTAATTCCAACTCACTCTAAATTAACTGTGCTGTTCGGCCTGATGATGAGTGCATGACCAAACAAATTAATGCCCAAGAAAAACTCACCGCGACTATCTCAAATAGATAGTGCTAGCTAGTACTTATTATGCCATATATCTTTGTTGAATCTTCGTATAATGTAACTCAACAAAGGACCCGAGATCAGCAGTAACAGTGGCACTTGTGGTGCCCACTGCGGAACTTGCACTCGCCGCCGCGTTCAGGAGGTCTTGCACCACGAGTTGCAGGCACCGTTCTGGTCCAATGAGCGCCTGTTCATCTGGTTCTGCAAGCCCCATGAAAGATGGTCGTTGCAGCACATAGGGTTGGACGAGGCTGCGACAACACGTAGATATCACATGGACATGAAACAAAGCATGTATTTGTTAGCTAATTAGTTCTAAACAAAACAGACAAACGATGGCATTATAGAGCTGCAGCTACGGAGAGAATAATGCGTGTCATCGTCATCGTCAAATTACCTGCCCAGGCAACAAGAAAGGCGAGCACGATAAGCACAACTACTGCACCTGTACGCTCCATGATCCTCTATATAAGAATTTCTTTACGGGTTAGCAGAAAATATTTCGATCTCGATCGATGATGTTATAGTTCGTCTTTGGGTGCCTACGGCTATTTATACCTGGAGACCGCATGCCTTTGATTCTGCAGTGTCCAAAGCAAATTAATATTATTATTTACCATGTACGCATCGTCGTTACAGAGGGATTTACACCATATACAATATATGAATTTAAATCGTTTCCTATATTATTTTTCAATCTATTTCTTTCCAAATTGTTCTAAAAATGAATGCCTTCCAAACCAACAGGACATATGTAGAGGAGGTCTGTTTTCAAAGTTCACCTGAAGGCTGGATGCATAGGTAGGGCAGCATGCATGCGATTCGGAAGTATTGGTAGATAGCGAAAGGGCATGTAACCTAGTGGTTACCAGAGCCTTAGTAGCACCTGAGGTCCTAGGTTCGACTCTCCGTGGGAGTGAATATTTCAGGATTTAACGGCGTTGTGCTTTCAGTGGTAGGCGACGTTCCCGTCCACAGCGAGGCACCTGTGGCAACTTCATCAAACTTGAGGATTTGCCGGCTCAGTCTTTGAAGATACTTATACAAGCAGAGTTTACGTGCGTGCGTTGTGAGTGTCTGCGTTATACCGTTTAACCGCAAAAGAAAGGTATGGGTCGGTAAGGTACCGCTTTCATCCCTACCTGGTATGCAATCATGGAATGTCGCGTCATTATAGGATCAAGTGACCTATGTTGAAGGGGCCTGTAACCCAGTGGTTATAAGAGCTTCAGTAGCACCTTATGTCCCCGTGAGAGCGAATTTTCTAACATTTAACGACGTTGTGCTTTAGTGATAGGCAACGCTCCCGTCGACAGCGAGATGTCTATGATGACTTTATCAATCTCGAAGATTTGCTGGCCCAGTGTTCGAATATGCAGGCGTAGGGTTTGTGAGGATAGTAGAATTGAGGTTCCGGGAAATTTGAGGGACGTCAAAGGCTATTTCACCCTCAACTCATTACTCGAAGGAAGATCTCGACTGGGGCAGGGCTGTATCCATCCAATCCAAGCTTTCTTTGTCTACTAGATCACTAGATGGCCGTCGCCGTGCAATCGTCCATGCTCCAAACACATCCATTAATTCTTCTACTAGTCCTGACGCCGACGCGCGTGCACGATCCGGTGGAATGTGTGGATCCCCCCCCCCCCCCCCCTCGCTACCTGTCTCAGTCTAATCGCAATCGCAAGACTCATGCGGTCATGCCCGGCACACAAGATCGCAAAGGGCCATACGGCCGCCCGGGCCGCAGAGATTTCTTGACACGGACGGTGCTCCGAACGAACTGCCGAACCCCATTCAAGTCGCGGCGGCTTGTTCGAGCGTCGCTCTCCACACCTGCAAAACTGTCCGGATGGATGGGTGCCAGCCCGGAGAACGTATGCTACGAACGAGTGAGTGACCTACTCGGTCTGACCCACGAGACCACAATCCACAAAAGTGGTCCGTTTGAACACCTGGTTGAATGATGGATGAATGGTGGAAGGCGACGAGCGACCGGTCATGGCAGATGGCACATTATATATATCGGCACTACAACTGCCTCAAGTTGACCTCAGAGGCACACTTAGGGGGTGTTTGGTTCAGCTTCTAACCGGCTGTAGCTTCTCCAGAAGTCAAAAAGCTAACCAAAGGGGTTTGGATAGACCAACAGCTTCTCCAAAAGCTAGCTTTTGCCCAGTTCAATTTTCACGGCAGGGGGGAGGCTGCTTTCACCGGATGTAGCTTCCTCATTTTTATCAAAATTACCCGCAATGCCATCCATTATGAAGAAAACGGTTCGTTCTTTCCCCCGCCGCCGCAACTTCCTCCGCTCCGCGCCGCCACGATTCCTCCGCGCCGCGCCGCCCAGCTACCTCGCCGGCACGCAGGCTCGTTCCCCGACGACCAGAGCACGCGCGGGAGCCCCGAATGCCGGCAATCCAACACCGGTGGCCCTCCCTCAGCTCCTCCCCGGCGGCCGGCACCTCCCTCCCTCGACAACCAGAGCGAGCGCCACCCTGCCACCGGCGGCCAGCACAGGGCGTGCGGGAGCTCCGCCGCTGCCGCCTCGGGCGCGCGCGCGGGAGGCCCGACGGCCGCGGCCTTCCCTCAGCTCCTCATCGGCGGCCGGCACCTCCCTCCCTCGGCCCTTCCCTCCGCCCCTCCCGCCCCTCCCCGCGTGGCGCAGGTGGCTCCGGCCCTCCTCGTCGCGGCACAGGAGGCTCCGCCCCTCCACGGCCCTCCCCAACGCGGCGCGGACAAGCTCCGCCCCTCCCGGCGTAGGCGCGAGTGGATCCGGCCCTCCCCGGCGTAGGCATGAGCGGATTCGTACGTCCCCGTGGTGGGTGCGGCCAGCTCCGGCGAGCACGGCCATCCCCATGGTGGCTAGAGGATGAAGAAGCAGTGTGTGTATGACATGTGGGGCGCGCCTGTCAGTGTGAGAAGTTTTCTAAAAGCCACAGCTATTCAACCAAATGGACTTTTCGAAAAGCCACAGCTCTCAATCCACAGCAGCTTTTCAAAAAGCCACAGCTCACAGCTAATTTTCCAAAATCCATAGCTCAACCAAACAGGGCCTTAGGCTCTCAGATCAGTTCTGGTGTCGCGAGAGTAACGTCCAAGCTAGAGTGGCTGGGTTTTTTGTTTGTTCGTGTGTTTCTTCTTTTGGTTGCTTCATTTTGTTTTCTTTCTTTGGCTGGTGGCCTCTTTGTATTTTGAACTATTTCCCTTCTTAATGCAATGATACACAATGCTCTTACGTATTCGAAAAAAAACTGCCTCAAGTTGACCTCAGAGGCACACTTAGGCTCTCAGATCAGTTGTTCAGCAGAAAAGCACATGACCAACGGAAACGCGCTTTTTTTTGGATCATCGAAAACTATTATTTTCTGCTTTGGCTACCAATAGTCGTTTTTTTGTTCCGAAAACACTTTCCACTCCAGATGACAAATCGATCCGCCGATGTGACCGGCGGTGGTCGAAGAAGCCGGTGGTGGTGGGGCAAAAGCAAACAAATAATAGACGCCATTAACGCCCGCATCGCACTCTCGTCGGATACCATACCTTACGATACGGCCCGAAAGGCGGACTGCAGAAATCCTGCGTGGTGGGAAACGTACGTGCGTGTGCCGTGTGCGTTGCCTAGCACTCACAGTGACCGTGACGCCGCCGTGGCCACGCGTACGCCGCGCTGTATCTGACTCGTGGTGGTAGCAGCTAGGCAGAGCCACGGCGGCGCGGGATTGGTCGGCCGGCCGGGCGGAGTGGTGCGCAGGGCGCTGTGGCCGGAAACACGAGGAAATCAGCAGCGGGTGTGGGCGCGCGCGCATTGTTCTCCCACTGCCACCCATATGTATGCACAGGAGAGCACATGCCACGCCGCGCTTTTGTCACTGGTGCTGTGGTGCACGCTGTTGTGTTTCGTAGTTCGTTGGATTCGTTAGATCGGGTTCGGATCTCAGTGAGCAGTAGACGAAATCGATTTACAGTAGGTGTATGACTACCGCTACGACTGCTGTTAAGTGGAAAAGGGAACGAGTGAAATGCGCAAACCGTCGCTAGGAGCAGCAGCAGTCGATCCGGAAGAAGCGCCGGTGTTGGAGTCGTTCGCTGGCGGAGCCATCGTCGGTGGCGGCTTCCCGTCGCTGGCAGCGCCCCTTCTCTGATCGGGATTAGGGTTAGGAATGTCGGTGGGGAACTGGCTGCGGCAAACCTCGTGCTTTGAGCCCCGGCCCCCACCTCCTATATATAGCGCTGTGCGACGGGGGCCCACCAACCATATTGGGTTGGGCGCCCCCGATCAGGGCGCGAGAACAAGGCCCATTAGGCCGTTGGGCCTAATGACAGGGAGATCATAACCTAACATTCTCCCCCTTGATCTCTCATCATCTTCTTCGTTCTTTAATTTTATACTTAAACTTTCGATTCATATTTTTCTTGTTTCTATCCTATTCCATTGCAGATTAGTGCATTGAACTGTTTCATCGTCACAGCAATTAGTGCCGTTAGACTAACAGCTACAACACATTTCTCTGTTTTGGAATGAAGTTTCTTCTGGGCCCTTCGTATGTTCGGGAATCATAGGCTTTCCCTTAAACCCATGCCGGCTACGTGTTCTCTGAACACGTTGGGTGGTAAGCCCTTAGTGAGCGGATCCGCGAGCATTTTTTCTGTACTTATATGCTCAAGATTTATAATATGATCCCGAACTTTATCTTTTACAACATAGTACTTTATGTCAATGTGTTTGGCAGCACCACTTGACCTATTGTTGTAAGCATATTGTACCGCTGGGTTGTTATCACAATACAACCTCATCGGTTCATTTATTTCATCAATAACTTTCAATCCGGGTATGAATTTCTTTAGCCAATTCACCTGCCCCGTTGCCTCATAGCATGCTACAAACTCGGCATACATTGTCGAGGATGTAGTTACCGTTTGCTTGGAGCTTTTCCACGATATAGCCCCTCCTGCGAGAGTAAATATATATCCTGACGTGGATTTTCTTTCTTCTCCCGCATAATCGGAATCTGAATACCCCTCTATCTGCAGGGAATCAGATCTTCTATACGTTAGCATGAGGCCTTTCGTACCCTGCAAATAACGCAGGACTTTCTTCACCAATTTCCAATGTTCTATTCCTGGATTCTTTTGATATCTGCCAAGTAACCCGGTGACAAAAGCCAAGTCAGGGCGTGTACACACTTGAGCATATTGTAAACTTCCAACTGCTGAAGCATACGGTACCGCTTTCATTCGGTTAATTTCATATTCATTCTTGGGACATTGATGTTCCCCATATCTATCGCCCTTGACAATAGGAGCAGGTGAAGAACTGCACGCATGCATACTAAATTTCTTCAAAATCTTTTCTATGTATGCTTTTTGCGACAGCCCCAGTACCCCCTTTCTTCTATCTCGGTGAATCTCTATTCCCAAAACAAACGAGGCCTCACCGAGATCTTTCATATCGAAGTTCGAGGACAAGAATTTCTTCGTTTCCATTAGTAGACTGACATCACTGCTAGCAAGCAGGATATCATCCACATACAGGATTAGGAATATATACTTTCCATTCTTGAATTTTGCGTAAACGCAATTGTCCTCAACATTCTCTTTAAACCCAAAACCTTTTATCGTTCTATCAAATTTCAAATACCACTGTCTTGAGGCTTGTTTCAATCCGTAGATTGATTTCTTTAGGCGGCATCCCATATTTTCTTTTCCTTTTACAACAAAACCTTTCGGTTGTGCCATATAAACATTTTCTTCCAAATCCCCGTTAAGGAACGCCGTTCTTACATCCATTTGATGTAATTCCAAATCATAGTGGGCCACAAGTGCCATTATAATTCTGAAGGAATCTTTACATGAAACTGGAGAAAACGTCTCATTGTAATCAATCCCTTCTCTTTGCGTAAAGCCTTTCGCCACAAGTCGCGCTTTAAATCTTCCTATATTCCCTTGGGAGTCATATTTTGTTTTGTAGATCCATTTACAACCTACTGTTTTGGCTCCCTTAGGAATGATTTCTAAGTCCCAAACTTTGTTGGTACTCATTGATTTCATTTCATCTTCCATGGCCTTAAGCCACTTCGATGAGTGGTCGCTTCTCATGGCATCTTCAAATGAGGTGGGATCATCCCCCATCTGAAATTCTTCTGTTTCATAAACTTCATAGTCATTAGAAATCGCTGATCTTCTTGTTCTTTGAGACCTTCTAGGGGCCTCTGGCACTTGTTCCACATTGGGCTGTTGTTGTTCTTCCTCATGTGCGACGTTTGGTTCTATGGGGTCCTCAAGGACAGCCTCCTCAAAGACAGGTTCCTCATTTTCATTAGTTGTCGCCACGGGAGAACTTGCAACAGGTGTTGGCTCTGCAGTGTCCTGCACTGTCGGCTCAACAGCAACAGGTAGCGTAAAGAATGGTTCTTCAACCATCGGAGTGGGTACATGTACCCGTTTCTCCTGTAGGCTTATTTCTCGTGCTACCATGCTCCCCCTGATCATGTTATCCTCCAAGAACACAGCGTGTCTTGTTTCTACAATTTTCGTATGTCTGTCAGGACAATAAAATCGATATCCTTTCGACCTTTCTGGATAGCCAATAAAATGGCAGCTGACTGTCTTGGAGTCTAACTTTCCTATGTTTGGGTTAAACACTTTTGCCTCAGCTGGACAGCCCCACACACGCAAATGGTTAAGTGAGGGTTCCCTTCCTGTCCATAATTCATACGGTGTTTTAGGCACCGATTTGCTTGGTACCCGATTAAGTATGTGAATGACGGTTTTCAGTGCCTCCATCCATAAACTAATCGGTAAAGTGGAGTAACTTATCATGCTTCTTACCATATCCATTAAGGTACGGTTACGTCTTTCAGCCACTCCATTCTGCTGAGGCTCCCCCGGTGTGGAGTACTGAGCGACTATGCCATTTTCCTGTAGAAACTTTGCAAACGGTCCAGGAATTTGGCCATATGGGGTATGTCGCCCATAGTACTCTCCACCTCGATCTGATCGTACTATCTTTATTTTCTTATCATGCTGATTTTCAACCTCAGCTTTAAATATTTTGAATTTATCCAATGCTTCCGATCTTTCTTTAATTGGATAAATATAGCCATAACGAGAGTAGTCGTCTGTGAATGTTATAAACGAATCATAACCATCCACGCTTTTCACAGGAAATGGACCACATATATCAGTGTGGATTATTTCTAAAGTTCCTGTGCTTCGTTTGGCATTTTTCTTAATTTTCTTGACATACTTTCCTTTGATGCAATCAACGCATTGTTCTAAATCTGAAAATTCTAAGTGCGGAAGAATTGATTCTTTAATTAGTCGTTCCATTCTCCCCCTCGAAATATGGCCCAAACGACAGTGCCATAATTTCGAAGAGGCATCATCAATTCGCTTCCGCTTCTTAGTTACATTCGCAGATGGGGAATCATTCATATTTTCATCGCATACATTGTTCGTATTTTCATCAAGAGATAATAAATAAAGCTTGTCTTGTCGGAAGGCAAGACCAACACATTCATTATTAACAAGTATCTTACATTTGCCATTACCAAAATGGCAATCAATTCCATCATCATCAAGTTTCGAAACACTTATTAAATTTCTACGCAAAGAGGGAACGAAAAGTACTTCTTTAAGTCTAAGTACAAAGCCGTTCTTCAATTCTAGAGATAAATCTCCAATTGCTTCAACATCGGCTTGTACTCCATTCGCAACTTTAATCGTTCTTTCTCCTCTTTGCAAGGTTCTCGTCCCACTTAACCCCTGTAAGGAATTTGCAACATGAGTAGTTGCTCCTGAATCAACCCACCAAGTGGATTTTGCATAACATAAATACAGGGATTCATCTACAAATGTAATAAATTCATCACCTCTTTTCAGTAGAGATTTCAGGAAGTCAGGACAGTCTCTTTTGTAGTGTCCCTTCTTAAAGCAGTGCTTGCATTGGTCCTTTTCAGCTCCACCATAGGAGTTGCTCTGCTGATTCTCAGGTTCCTGGGGTTTCTTTCCCTGTGAGGAAGAGGCCTTGTCCCACTTGGGTTTCCCCTGTGGTTTAGAATTCTTGAAGTTCTTTCTTTTATTATCCTTCACAAAATGAGCGGACTCACTCTGTGAGGATTTTATCCTCTCCTCTTCTTGAGCACACATTGAGATGAGTCTCTCTATGCCCCATCTTTCAGGTTGCATGTTATAGTTCACAATGAAAGTATCATATTCTTTTGGCAAAGAAGCAAAAATTAAATGAATCAGGAAATCATCTTCCTTCAAATTCATCTCTTTCAGCTTAGATGCCGTGGTGTTCATCTTCAAGATGTGCTCTCTGATGCTACCGCCAGTATATTTTTCATTCACAAGTTTCTTTATCAGTGAACTTGCAGTGGCCTTGGTAGACCCAGTAAACTGACTCTTGATTTTCTCAAGATATTCTGTGGCGGTAGCACATTCAGGGATTGAGCCCCTTATCTGTTCTTCTATGGTGGCTTTGGCCACCAACAGGCACTTGCGATTGGAGAGAGTCCATTGCCTATGTTCAAGGTCATATTTCATTCTTATCTCAGCATGATCACGCTTTCGAGCAGTGAAATCAGCGTCAGATTCATTATCACCTCTCACCGGGTCCTCTGGTTCAGTGGGACACGGTGAGATGATGGCATAATCGACCTCTCCCAATGCAAGTTCCAATTCATACTTTTCCCGCCACACACGGTAATTGCTCCCGTTGAGTGTCGGGATGTTCGCGATGTTCACAATGCTTTTACCTCCTGAAACCACATCAGAGTAAGTGAGTAACATTTATACATGGAATCATATGCTTTAACTCAACGTTGGTCAAATTGAAACATATAATTCATTTATGCAATAATTTTACATCACCGTTGGGCAGAAATAAAATTAAGGCACAATTTTCATGAATCAAAATTATAATATTGTTATTAACAACGTTGGTCAGAAAATAACAATACTACAATTCATCTTCAATTATTGCTCATTTTTCAAAACCAAATTCTCCCGTTGGTTCGAATTTGATGATGAAAATAAATATATCAAGTACGCAGCGGAAACAATAATAAAATTCTCATAATATTATTTTCCAGAAGCACTAAAAAAATTTCATTATTTCTGAGCAAAATGTCGTTGGACAAATTTGCACGAACATTCTTATCAAAATTTCATTCAAATTCATTCATTTATTTATCAAATTCATATAAATTTGCCTCTGGAAAAAAAAATCGTTTTCTTCATATTTGGCCCGAAGGCCTTTTCTCCCCCCGCGGCCCAGCCAGCGGAGGCGGCCCAGCCAGCCAGGCCCTTTTCTTCCTCCGCGGCCCAGCCAGCGGAGGCGGCCCAGCTCGGCCAGCCAAGGATGGCCTGCCAGCCGCAGCACCTCGGCCCATCAGCAGCCCGTCAGCCACATGCTGTCGCGCCCAGGCCGTAACCTGGGCCTGGGCCGACTTTTCCTCCGTCCGCCTGGGCCAATTTCAGCCCAACAGCGACCGGTCAATCTCATCCATCCATTTGCATCCGACGGTCACGAGTGAAGATCGCGAGATCAAAACCCTGATGACGCCGTCGGCAGCCCAAACCCTAGACCTTTCTTTCTTTCCTTCATTCCAGCACAGCCGCCGGAGGCCGCTCCTCCCCATTCCGGCATTGCCGCCGGCCATGGCTCGGGTGCGGGCACCGCCGCACGGCCATCACGGCCTCCGGCCTTTCTCTCTCCCCCGTCTTTTCTTTCTTTCTTAGCTCGTAGCACGGTCCGGAGAGCCGCAATGCGGAAACCGCGGCGGTGCCGCCGCCGAGGCCCTGTGCCGCGCGCGCTCGGTGGCCAGAGCCGGCGGTGCCGCCGCCGGGGTCCTGTGCAGCGCGTGCTCGGTGGCCAGAGCCGGCAGCCCGGTTGCTCAAGCATCGACCCCCTTGACCCTGCCCTGAGGGAGGAAAATGGCGCCGCCGCATGGCCCTTGCCGGCGTGCGCGTTCCCCTCCGGGGTTGAGCGCGCCGCCGTCAAGGCGCCGTGTGGTGGTGCCTCGGTTTTCGTGGTTCGATTCACGGAGGTTTCTACTACTTCTCCATCGATTTACCTTCTAGGTTCATTCTATCGATTTGATCCGGTCCGAAAACGGTTCGTTAGGGTTCGACTCAAGTTCGTTTGACTGGTTTGTTTCGGATCCGAAATCTAAATCGAGTTCGTGTTGTTCTTCATTTCTATATCCCGATCTAGGGTTCGTTAGGGTTGCCCGATCTAAAATCGGGTTGTTTTTCATTTCATTGTTTCTTCTCTGATTTGAAATCAGTAAAACAGTTTACCCGATCTGGGTTCTCAGTTCATGTACCTGGCTCCGGTACCAATGTTGTGTTTCGTAGTTCGTTGGATTCGTTAGATCGGGTTCGGATCTCAGTGAGCAGTAGACGAAATCGATTTACAGTAGGTGTATGACTACCGCTACGACTGCTGTTAAGTGGAAAAGGGAACGAGTGAAATGCGCAAACCGTCGCTAGGAGCAGCAGCAGTCGATCCGGAAGAAGCGCCGGTGTTGGAGTCGTTCGCTGGCGGCTTCCCGTCGCTGGCAGCGCCCCTTCTCTGATCGGGATTAGGGTTAGGAATGTCGGTGGGGAACTGGCTGCGGCAAACCTCGTGCTTTGAGCCCCGGCCCCCACCTCCTATATATAGCGCTGTGCGACGGGGGCCCACCAACCATATTGGGTTGGGCGCCCCCGATCAGGGCGCGAGAACAAGGCCCATTAGGCCGTTGGGCCTAATGACAGGGAGATCATAACCTAACACACGCAGCACGCCTCGTCAATTTGGCCCGCCCATCGCACGCCAGCGGCAGCGCCCGGGCACGCGCGCCTCACAGTCCAGGCAGGGCCGGCCGGGCCTTCTTGAGCTTTACGAACACTGGAACATGTCTTGGCCTCTTGGGCGTACTCGTCAGCTCCCCGGGCCATCTGGTCCCGTCTTCACCAGCTCAACGACCCGTGCCCGGTGCACCCCCGCACGGGAGGTCGGGAGCAAGTGAGTCGTAGCTGCGCCAGGCACGGTCTCTGCACTCACGGCACGAGTCTGGAAGGCTATAATGAGTACGATCAGCACTCAGTCCTCTAAATTCAACAATACACAAGTCTGAAAACACTTCCGTTTCGAAGCACAAGGCCATATTTCTCGTGGTCAGGTGCGTCCACATCTCAGATTGTCCCAACATTGCTGCTGATTCCAGATGCTGGAATGATCCAGGGTATGAACACACACAGAAACGAGGAACACACCACCTAGTTCTCTGGCGCGAAGCCAGCGGCGATTTCTAACTTGTATCAATTAATTTACAGTTACAGATCATGAGCCATATGGCCTCCAGTCTCCTACACTCGGCACCAGGAACAAAACAGTGTAACTAGGAAGCAACGGCTTAGAGGATGGGAAGCAGGGTGACTGCCAGCGAAGAAGATGAACGCATGAGGCGGCTGCACAATTTTCGCCTAGGGCGAAATCAAGGCCCGGTGTTTAATTGATGTAGTTTTGTGGGTCTAGGATAAAATCGCAGTAAAGTTGTGTGGAAAAGGGGCTCTAGCCTCTAGGTATATCAGAACCAACCATTTGCAAATCACACTAGGCTCATCTCATGCTGTGTGGGGGTTGTGGCAGAGCGCTTCGCACGGATATCTGCAGTTCGGCTGACTAGGAAATTGCACTTACCAGGACAAAGAGAATGCATGCTGCTGCTGACCTGCTGTGAAGAAGCTCCACACTAAAAGCACAACTGCCATCTCCACTCCGGTCGGCACATTCCAATTTCCATTGCTGATGCGAGCTGAGAAACCAGGCTAACTGACCAAAACAAGGTCAACGAGAAGACGGGCTTATCGAGATGACAATCACTAAGAACCCGGCGAGCTAAACAGAGGATGGTTCTTCGTGATGGCTTGGACTTTGAAGATGCTGAAGCTTAACAGCATAAGGTACAGAGACATGAAAGGTGAGCAATGCAGGTAAACTCCACGAACCAAATCAGAACCAAAACGTATAGGTAAGGCCAAGATTTGGCTTGGCTTGTTAAGGTCAAGAACCAAACTGGCACTGGCCCAAAATGCACTGACAGAGAAATCGAGGGCAGTAACTTGCTCATTTCAGAAAGGAAGAATGCAGGGTTTTGACATGGACAGGGTAAGTTTAGCTATAATGGCAAACACTACTGACATGTTGCTACAATTTCAGAGCAAGATGCACCAAATGCGTGGCAAGACAGATTGGTTTCGAACAGATGTGTCACAGTTGAAGTGTAGAAATGGGGATGACCGATCCATAACTGTGTACCTGGAAGTGGCACTGCAGCTCAAGCCTTAAGTATCCATGAATGCAAGCGACTGGACATCATAAGTTTCTAGGTTTCCAGCTCACAGATTTATTGGTTTTCAGCGAAGACAAGAAATGTTAAAAAAATTAACATTTTTTCACTCACCTAAAAGGAAGACATCACATGAACTTAACATCGCAAATCACTTGATCATCGAATACTGAGTGTTTCCAAACCAGGTGTACTGAATATTGATGTTCGTGTTGGATTAATTGAACTGAATTTATGTTTGTGAAAAACAACAAATGTGAAGAAAACACACAATTCATAGCATGGAGAATGGAGAGTAACACCAGTCGTGGTGGCAAAAACCGATGAGCTATATAGAAGAGATACAAAAGACAGCTGCCATAATGCATGCTCAACTAACTGTTTCAGCACAAGCCCAATGCATGAACTGAATGTACTAATGTAATCTGGAAACACAAAACAGTGGTATAGCAAAAAGTGATACCGGCTCCTTAGCTACAACAAGGCTAGTGGTGGCATAAGAGATGCCTACAACACAGTGGAAAATATCCTCTGAAGCATAATATTTCATAGTATCAGCTCACCTTAGCACACCAAATGTTCAGGAAGAAGCTGGACATGTATTCACGCCATTCTTGCAATCACGCGTAAGCTCGTTGAACGTCTCCACATGCCTCTTCCCCCTCAGGAATACCTCGGTGTCAACTGCAACCCTCATGTAACCATCAAATTCTACTGGCTTACCATTGCTCAGCTCCTTAGTTTCAGTGAACCACTCACTATTCTCATCCCACAGGTACTTGAAATCATCGAGGAAGTGTGTTTTATACTTTTCCTTAAGTGGGTCAAAGAACGATTTGTCAGGCTCATTGGTAGCAATGTACAAATACCGGCCAGCACCAACCTTATCGTTAAGTGACACAAGAATACTGTCTGGCGAGGTATCTCTATCAAGGTTTGGCCAAAGTTGTGTGTTCTGCGCTTTCTCCCCTCTGACAACATGGACCGAGTCAAAGTCCCAGTTCATCCGTGAGGCAATGGCAGATACAATCTCCATCAAGCGACGAGATTTCCAGAGGAAATACCAAGGGCGCTTGATTACTCCCTCAGTCTCACCCTCGCACACACGTGACCAATAGTTATCAGGCTCGACACTCCCAAACTTCCTCATGATCAGTGTGTCCTTGATGTCACGAAGTTTCATTGGGGTCATCCTGATGTCTTCAGTGTAGAAGTTCTTGAGCCTATCTTTCTTGTGCCACTTTCCCCAATCTTGCCAGAACTGGCTCTGGTCGATCACCGATGCCGATTCCTTTAAATGCTCAAAATCAAAGTAGAGCCTGAAATCTCTGTCTTCATCCTTGCCACTCGAAGTATACCGTGCATTGAGGCAGACATTCAAGTCCATGACAAGAGTCCGGTTCAAGAATTGTGCCTCACCAAGCGCACACAAGAACCCCCAAATGAAATGGTTCATGCTCTTGCACCTCTCGCCACCACCAATGTAAATGAGGTACTTTCCACGGCTGAAATCGGACTCAGAAGCAACCACTGGCAAGCTGTCATTGACAGCCTCACCGACAACAAACACCGGCTCCGCTGCAGCCCCAGCAGCCTCATTGTTGGCAGTGTTCTCGTCCAGCCTAATCTGTGTCTTCGCAGGCACGAAGTCGGTCACTGGTGCATCCTGCTTCCCCTTCTTCCCTTTCTTCCCCTTGCGCCGTCCATTGCGCTTGGCACCCACACCCGAGTGGTACTCACCCACGGAGTCGACGACGAGGGTGCAGGTGTTGACGTCGCGGGTGAGCGTGAACCGGCGGTAGTCCTTGTAGTATGTGGTCCGGCCGGTGCCGATGGCGTCGGCAGCGGGGCGGAAGCGCCAGGCGAGGTCACACTCCATGGGACTCCCCGGCACCGCCACGGGACGGCCGAAGCGGTAGAAGTGGAGGTCGGGGAACCGCTCGATGGCCGCGCGCATGAGCAGGTTGAAGAGTTCCCTGTCCCCCGTGCAGTCCACGGGCGCCTCCGTGTCGCAGGAAACCGCCTCCGCAACGGCGGTTTCCTCCGCCACCGCCGCACCCTCGCCCGTGGCGGCATCAGTGTCGACGGTGACGGCCCGCTCCGTCTCGGGCTCCGTCTTGTCGGCCTCGGCGCCAACTTCGGAGAGCTTGATGAACGGGACGGCCTCCGCGACGACTTCGACACCCCCAGCGGCGGCCTCGCCGGCGGCGCTGGTGGACGAGGAGTTGAAGTCCTCCCCGGTGCGCAGCACGGAGTCGTCGGTGAGGAAGGTGGAGGTGGATGTGGAGGAGGTGAGGAAATCGGTGAGCTGGTGCGAGGACGGGTGGAGGAGCGGATCGTCGGGGCTGTGGACCGCCGCGAGGAGCGTGAATGCGAGCACGGCCGCCACGAAGAGCGCGAAGAGGAGGTTGCCCCCCGACCGCAGCGCGGCGCGCAGGTCCGGCACCCCGCCGCGCGACCGCGGCGCGGACAGTGCCGCCGCCCGCCCCAGCATTCGCGCGGATCTGGGTTCGGATTGGGAGTGTAGCGGGGGAATGGGAGTGAGGCGGGCGAGGGATCTGGCTGGATGGGGGCGAACGCCGACAAGGCGAGACAGGACGCAAGCCAGGGACCGTGTTTTTACGGGGACGAGGCCGCCGGCAGCGGTAGCTTAACGGAGATGAAACATTTGTCGGTCGGCCAACCGGCCCGTTGACTGTTGCGCATTGCGGCCCAGGGGTTTCGGTCTGTTCGTCGGGGTCTGACGGGCTGCGTTGGGCCTGGGTTATCCATGGAACGTTTGTATTGCGCCAACCTTCTTTTTTGAGAGAGAATGCCATATGGCGAGCTTTATTGACCAAGAAATTAGCTGCATCTTTTATAAGATCTTCTAAAAAATAAAGCTTGGGGGTCCATCAACACAAATACAATTAGTTTTTTAAAACTAAAAGCTCGCCTAGCTAACTCATGTGCTACTCAATTTGCATCACTTTGACAGTGTTCAATGAAGATATCACCGAAGTCCCTCCACAACAAATAGCTTTCATCATAAATCGCAGGCGCCGATGCCGAAAATCCTCCAAATCTCCTCCACAATCTCTGATGATTACACCCGTGGCACCTCCACCAGTCACCGGTGCAAAGGACGCATCCACATTAACCATACGTTTTCCTTCTGTTGGCTTGCCCAACCTTTTCGCACGTTTACACCTTTCTGCATTGACAGCATATAATTGGTTGAATTCACTGAAATAGCCAAAGCTGATTGACGTGCCTTTTGAACATTCTCTCCATGAGCTCCTGTCTTCTTTCCCACAACAGATACCAGCTTCTTGTGATTAGACTTGAGCAAATTGAGCTCGACCCAAGCTCGATGGGTTTTGGTCCACCCACGAACCTTAGTGGACAGGGCCTGGACACAGATCCCGCTGTCCAGAAATTTTTTCATGGCCCGAGCCCGGTCCAAAATACTATTTTTAGCTATTTTACACTATAAAATATGCGGACAGCCCGTCTAGGGCCAAGCCCAGCCTGAAAAATTAGGCTTGACTTGCTCAATGAGACGGTCATGGGCGGGACTTTCTCAGCCCAAAATAACTGTGATTTTTTCGGCCCGACCTAGCCCGCAAAATGCTCATAATGTTTTCAATCTTAATGGATTCCCCCACATCCAATTACTTCTTCTAGCAATATAGAATCTGATCTGTCAACCCTCAGAATGTTTTCAGTCTTGCTCCATAGTCCTAGATGCATCCACACTTCTTTTGATCTCGCACACAGAGAAACCATATGTTTGATAACCTCACACCCTGCCGAGCAAACTGGACAACTCCCTACATTTGTAATATGTCTGTTTGCTAGTGTCGCTTGGCAAGGAATGACCCCATGGAGAATTCTCCATCCAAGAATTTTATTTTTTGCTGGATTCTTCAACTAAGTTAAGTCTAATTATTAAGTAAAGTTAGATAAGTCTTAAAAAAGGCGCTCGCAGCCTCGCCTGTGGCGTGGTGATATGCAATCACTTGTTGATATAGACTAGCACGGTTGGGCGCGCTGCCGCGCGCCCGTGATGAACAGTAGGAAAAATATTGTAAATCTGACTGAGCAAATAAAAAAAACAAAACAAAAAAAAAACACAAATAAACAGTGAATGTCAATGTCATATCATGAATAGTGTTAAACAATAGATAGAGTGCGGAGGAGGCAGGAAAAAACTCCTCGTCGAGGGATATCTTATTTTCTAGGTGTAGAAAAAAAAATCAAGTGCAGGTGGAAATCACGGGACCCATCCGAGTTAACCGTGCCACCACCAGTCCATCACTCCCCATGTCATCGTCTTTATTATTAGAAAAAAAGGCGCTTGCAGCCTCGACCTAGGCCGTGTTTAGTTCGGCCGATTCGGCGGTTGCCGAATCATTGTGTACCACTGTGCAACACTGTAGCATTTTGTTTTTATTTGGTAATAATTGTCCAAAAATTGACTAATTAGGCTTAAAATGTTCGTGTCGCAAAGTACAACAAAACTGTGCAATTAGTTTTTAATTTCATCTACATTTAGTACTCAATGCATGTGCCGGCATTTTGATGTGACGGAGAATCTTCTTTTTGCATAGGGTGTGTTTAGTTCCGCGAAAAGGTGTAAAAAAAGTATTGTAGCACGTTTTGGCTTTATTTGGTAAATAGTGTCCAACCGTTGACTAATTAGGTTCAAAACGTTCGTCTCGCAAAGTACAACAAAGCTGTACAATTAGTTTTTGATTTCATCTATATTTAGTACTCTATGCATATATCGCAAGTTTGATGTGACGGGGAATCTTTTATTTGCACAGTACTTTTTTGAGGAAGTAAACACAACTATAGTAGAATTTGGAGAAATATTTGGCATCTAAACAGGGCCCTACCGAAACTGGTCAATGCCAAGTTGCCAAGCCGCTTCTGACGAGAGCCGTGACGTCCGAGCACCTGCGACAACCTGTATAAAGTAGGGCCCCGCGCCAGTCCGCAGAACTCGCGTACAGTAGTCAGTAGACACACACACACACGACACGGGCAAACCGCACACAAGCAAACCACAGCTCCACAGCGTGCTCGCCATCTCACCGACTGTGCCGACGGCAACAAGTCAGTGAGCAGCTAGCCATGGCAGCAGCGTCCACCACGATGCCGCTCGAAGGCCGCGTCGCGATCGTCACCGGCGGCTCTCGGGGCATCGGGCGCGAGGTGTCCTCCCACCTCGCCGCGCTCGGCTCACGTGTCGTGGTCAACTACGCCTCCAACCCGGCCAAGGCCGAGGAGCTCGTCGCAGAGCTCGCGTCGCGCGGCCTCCGCGCCGTGGCCGTGCGCGCGGACGTCTCCGACCCGGCCGCCGTGCGCGCGCTCTTCGACCGCGCCGAGGAGGCCTTCGGGTCCCCACCCCACATCGTGGTCGCCTGCGCGGGCATCATGCAGGGCCGTCTCCAGAAAATAGAGGCCCCGGAGCGAAATGCAAATTGAGGCCCCAAAATTTATAAAATTTGTAAGGCTAATAAATTAAGACATACTTTCACTTATCAAATATATAATTTCAGTATGTATTTTTTTCATATAATATGTATAAATAGAACAAATGTTAATTCTAAAATAGTAAAAGTATTATTGAACTCAAGTTATACTGAAAAGCATCATTATTTGTTTTGTATTTTTTGAAATGGAGTCTCCAATTATATCTCCATATTTAATATTCTCCGAGACACCGGAACAAGATATGGACATGTTGATGCCTAATGCCTTCAGCCCTTTACCCTAAAATCAGAATAAAAAAATAACCAGCCGGATTCTGATTGGTGCTTGTGCTATTTTGCTGTCACCGGTGTTAGGTGTCAAGCTGTCTGCCTGCATATTAGATTGGAAGCAGGCACATAACGCGAGGCTAACTGAATGATTAATTTGTCTATAGACAGACAGCAAGCACCGGATCTCCCAAGCTAACTGGCCTATATTGCCTTAAAGCTGCAAGTGGGGGGCCCACCCTGTTCTGTCGCTCACTTCGCACGCCCTCATCGACGGGCCTGGCATCATGGACGCCAAGTACCCCGCGCTGGCCGACACCGCCGTCGAGGACTTCGACGCCACGTTCGCGGTGAACACGCGCGGCAAGTTCCTGGTGTGCCGGGAGGCCGCCCGGCGCATCCCTCCCAACAGCGGTGGGCGCATCGTGACGTTCTCGTCCTCGACGGTCGCCGTGCTGCCGCCGGGTTACGCAGCGTACGCGGCGTCCAACGCCGCTGTGGAGGCCATGACGAGGATCCTGGCCAAGGAGGTGGCGGCCAAGGGGATCACGGCCAACGTGGTGGCGCCGGGCCCTGTGAACACGGAGCTTTTCTTTGCCGGGAAGGATGAGGCGTTCCTAGAGAGGGTGAAAAAAACCATTGGGCGTATAGCCGAGACGGGAGAGATCGCGCCCGTGGTGACGTTCCTGGCGAGCGAGGCCTCGTCCTGGGTGAACGGCCAGGTTATCAGGGTCAATGGGGGCGTCGCGTGAGTGCGCCGCCCGCTGAAAATTGACGGTGTTTATATCTCATTATCTGCCAGGATGTTGTTGGTACATGTGTTGACAGTAACAGTATCAGTATGTGTCATTCATGGTATTTTTGTCTAGTCTGGTTCCATAGTACCATGTTGCAAATATTCAGCGGTGCCATGTATTTCTCAACACGTCGATCTATGTGACTGAGTAAAAAAGTTGTTCATCTCATGCTCCATAAAAATGATCTTCAGTTCTCAGTTGCACACTTCTACGGTTGTTTGGGAGAAATGTCATAGCAAACGATTATGCTCACAACAGGCAGGCAATCACCTTCGCCTGTTATCATCATCCGCGCCTTCGTCAAACACACCAGATGAGCCGACATGGAAGTCGAGCTGCTTCTGATGTTTCTGCCTCCGCCGCTCGTCAAACTCCTCCCACCCCTCCACCTGTTTGCGAATTGGAACAGGTCAAATTGAGAATGCCACTGGAAAGTGCCTCTATCAGAGCCCAAGGCCAAAACTGATGCAGCCAAATTAGTCAGCTATACGCGAGTGCTGTACTTGTAAAAAAAAATAAATATATAAAAATTGCATCTCTACTAGGTCAACGCTAACAAATGATGATATTTAGTGTTCGCCTAAACGGCCTAAACTGTTTAAACGGCCGCTAAACGGTGGCAAGCTGTTTTGTTTAGGAGGTAAATGGAAATTAAACAGTTGACCGTTTAGATGGTCAAAAAAGGGAGTAAATGGTCTAAACGCCCTAAAAAACGGAGGTAAACGGTTTTAAACGGCCTAAACAACTGCTTAAATGGTTGTTTAAGCGAACACCGGATAAATCCAGTTGAGTTTTACATGCATAAATTTGTATACTTAAGTTTATTATATTTATAAATATGTATACTTGATTTCAAATATGTATATTTGATTCTTTTTACATGCATAAATATATACACATACTAAAATAATTTATTTTAACTTACATAAAAAAGTATAAATGCTAGAATAATTGATTTTATATCAATAAATTATAAATTTTGGCAATATTATGTAAAACCGTTTTGACCGTTTAACTCCGTTTAAACACTGCCTAAACGGCCTAAACACTAAATGAAGGGTGACCGACTGTTTACCATTTAGCGTTTAGGATAACATAGTCACAAAAATATAGGGTGTGACCATACAAAGCAGATCGCAATGCGGCAATGAAGGTAACAAAGTAGTATCAATATTAACAAAGTGTGAAGGGAAAATATGAACATGCACGGGTAGGCAGGCAGACTGTTAAGGAAATGGTACCTGTCGAAGAACATCATTTGTGATTTCTGTGCCATGGAGATCGAGTGTAATAAGCTGTGAGCACTTTTTGAATAATGTTGCTGGCAAGGACGTCAGGCCATTGTTCCTTATATGCAAAACCTGTTGAATAAATTTGTTTCATATAAAGAATGTTAAACACTGGTAGATATGTTCCTTACATGCAAAAGCTGTTGAATAAATTTGTTTCATATAAAGAATGTTACACACTGGTCGCTAACGTGCAACTGTAAATGAAATATATATATATAATCTGTAGCAAAAAAGGACACAAATAAATATTACCCTCAACTGATATTGTATAAGAGCCAGAAGCAGCATGGTACAAAAGTTTCGTCAAGTTAAACTGAACTGACCTACTAATAGGTGTTAATGAAATAATAGTACTCAAGAACAATTAACTCTTTGTGACTGTCCCAGGTCATAAACCCAAAGTTCCATGCATGATATACTGAGAAACAAAGAAAATAACTCCGCTTTCATAAGGCCACAAAACTGCATGCACAAGTTTTGTTGCACACTATTAAATCTCATACATCTTGTAGTTCTGCTGCTATGCACTGGACTAATAATTTGGTGCTCATTTATACACCTTCTATGTGAACATATTTGCAATTGGACAATGAATATTTTGTGGTATCATCCATATTGTGAAAATCATTGCTATCTCACAATGAGACATTTGGAATGTTAACAAATTAAGATAACACAATATGCTAATTCAGCACTTCATTTGTTGTAAGTGATGATACATCAATATATCATCTTAGTAATTTTATGTTTTTGTTACAAATGCACACCTTTCATGCATCTAAAAGCACACACCTTAAGATTACAAAGGTTCCCAAAGGCCTCTGGCAGTTCAGTTAAGAGATTTGATGACAGATCAACCTGAAAAATTCAAAAATCAGGTTCAACATAGAGTGCTCTACAAGAATATATGAGGCAGAAGCAGGTCATATATGAGAGACAACACACCTCAGTGAGAGATTCACAATCTCCTATTGATGAATGCAATGAAGTTATCCTGCCAACAAGTGTAAACGAGTCAAATGTGACATTCACCATAACATTTAAGTTTTAATTCCTTAACAAAACAGTACTAGTATAGTTTTCATAAGAAGTAACAGAAAAGGCACTTCTTCTCCCAATAACATCTTTTTTCTCTGATAGAATTGAACTAGTAACAACCTACTAGTGTTTGCACATTACTGACTATGAAGTGCACTAGAAAACAGAAACTGACTAAGGTCTTTAACTTTTCCTAGGCTGCAAATGTACTCTTTGGGTTACATAAATATAATAAAGTTGTATTAAAAATAGAATCAGCACTAAATAGTTATAGCTGTCAGCAGACAAGTCTCAATGTTAACTCGTAAGACATTAATCTATCAAACCATCCAGACATGGTTCTTTTCAACCCTCAACATGATTGACAAACAGTCAATCTCAAATGGGAACACATCAGTAACATCGCATCACTCTTGATCTGAAGCATTCCTTTACCACTTACCAGTATGTAGAATAAACAAGAGTACAAAATCAGAATTCAGCTATAAATACATAAAAATATGACAGAACAAATAAGGTACTGCAAGCCAAGAATGATTAGAGTTCTGGCACAAACCTATTGTTACTTGCTATGAGTATCTGGAGGTGCTTCAGCAGTCCTATTTCTATAGGCAAGTTATCAAGCCTGTTACTTGCAACACGTAGTTCACGTAGAGAAGTCAGCGATCCCAAAGTTGATGGCAAGCTAACCAGTCTGCAAGATAAAGGAGAAAGTGGATGATCACACATTATCTTATTTTCATGTATAACAAAACATGCTTACCGGTCATCATGCTCAATAACACTAAGAAGATAAGAGATATTGTATTCTACTTTTTTTAAAAAAAAACTCGGCCCGGTAGGGGAAAGACCTCCCTCACGGCATTCCACTTAAGAAGAAGCTTCTCAGTAGCCCGGACCGAGAAACCCCCCGAACCCTGGCCCCGCCCTGACACTAGGACAGGAGACCGTGGGCCCCGTCACCTGGGCCGGTCCGCAGACCGTCGCCGCAGGCCGGAAACGGGCCGTCACACTAGTGCTTTGGCACACGGGACCAGCGAGGGAGGTTTTTTACCCTCAACCGAAATTCGCTCCCACTGGGAGTCGAACCCCGGATCTGAGGGGTGCCGCCGGAGTGCTAGACCAACTGATCTAGCATCCTTTGGCATTGTATTCTAAGTAGAATAGAATTGTATTCTACTTAGAACTATGAAATATCCCCTTTTTGTACCAATGTGATACTTTACATGCATCTAGGTGGCAGGAGTCAACTGCGAAATTTTCTGTTCAACGTGTTGACAGAAACACAATTAACCAAAAAAAAATCATGAATACATATGGACATCTTCAGAGAACTAATGTACTCCCTCCATTCCAAATTGTAAGTCATTTTGGCTTTTCTAGATACATAGCTTTTGCTATGCACCTAGATATACAATTTGGAACGGAGGGAGTTCATGTTTAGCACAATATTCTGCACTGCACCCGATTAACCACTCAGATGCATCTCCTGCCTCAAGGATTCCACCACACACTAAAGAAAAAGTCAGAAGCCAAGATTTAGTATGCATTCTCTCTTATACTTCAACATATGGCATGCTCAGCTTTCTGACAGCTATTGGTTGATTCGCCAATACCTAGCTGCTAGCTCACAGTGGGTGACTCAACGCAAAAGTTTGAGAATATAAAGAACAAAAAACAGTTTTGGAGAACATAGCTATAAACATTGCTTTATATCCACTAGCAACATCACAGAGTATTCATAGTACTCCTATGAATAACAGTAGCATGACAAGAGTTTCAGAATCGGACATACCAGTTTTCGCTTTAAGATAAATTCAATAACTTTTGAAGACATGATAGACCATCCCAGCAGATGCTATCATCAGCTATATCATTGGCAGTTAGGAGCAATTTCTGCAATATAAAATTAAGTCATGTATGCACAATTATAGTTCCTTATGGAAGGAGAAAATAACCCAACTCACTCGGTGGGCAAGAATAATTACACTTAGAGATTTAAGAGCAGAGATTTTGTGTGGAACTTCCTTGATACTGTTGTTGCTGATGTCTAGTATTCGTATCGAGGGGCCACAATCCCAGACTTCTTCAGGCACTACCTATAGAGAAAGACACCCACAAAGATTAAGTCTAACTTTGTTCAAAGGGGCTTGGTACAGGAAAATAACCAAGTGATAACAAATCAATATCATCGAATCAATAACCAAGTGATAACAAATCAATATCATCAAATGTTTGGTGGTAAAACTGTAGGCACCAAACTGAGATGCCATAACTAATTCAGTATATAGTTTATGGGTACAGATCATTGTGTCAATCATGACCAGAAATCTACAAAAGGATCCTTGCAAAATTAGTGTTAGACATTTTCTTCTAGGGTCTGTTTGCAAATTGTAATAAAGGCGGTAATAAAGCATATAATGGTATTTCTTCATGACCAATATGCTGAGAGCACTTCCATTGGCCACAGGTAGATTTGTAGATTTCACAAATTCAAATCACAATTATCCTATGCCGGCATGCATCAACAGGACCTTCATAAAAGTGATTCAAACAAATCGGAATAAGATACCTTCAAGTCACAATCATTCAGCGCAACAACACCTGTTAACTTCCAGCGCTCAGATCGGCTTTTGGTGACAACTGCCTCTGGTTTTTGTGTTTGATTTTCCTTAACATTTGAAGGCCTTCTTACAGTTGTTGCTGAGCTACTGCTATTCTTTGTGATAGGTCCATCCTGTTTAAGAGCAGACAACAAAAAGCAGACTCTGTAAACACTCCACATTCAATGGTGAAATTAAGCAAGTTACCCTATTGTCTATGAAACACTTGTCAAGTAACAAGGAACAACTGAAGTTTTCCTCTCTCCACTTCCAGCTACCAGCACAGCTCACCCGTAAAAAATCTAACTTATGCAACGCTCATGGACATCCTACTCCAACAAATTCATTTTAAATATCTGAACGAATTAACAGAAAGACCACAGCAAAGCAGCACAAATATGGGGAATTAGGACAGATCGAGGTTACTGATGCCTTACCCCCTGATGAAGCCCCTGCGACGCGATGAGCATGACCTTGGATCCGTCCACTACTTGCATCGAGGTCAGGCTTGCGGCATCCTGGAGCACTTTGCCTGCGACCACGAGGGAGTGAGGATTGGCTACTATGGGAGCAAATCCGCGGACTCAAGAGGTAACAAGGGTTTGGGGATCGGTGCCTTTGCAGATGAGCCTCTGGCCGCGCGGGAGGACATTGGTGAGCGGCTGGAGGAGGCGCTTCAGCTCCGCGCCGGAGGCCGCGGCCGGGATCTCCACGGGGATCGTCCGCCCGGCGAACTTGACCTGGACGGTGATGGTGGTAGGTGCGGCCTCCATTACCTCTGTGCCGTCAGTTCAGGATTCTGTTTAGCCCTCTGCTCTGTTCAGAAAGGAAAAAAAAGTCTACGTCACCCCTGGAGTATGGGGTGGTGTCTAATTTACTCCTTTAAAACGGTTTAATTTATTTCTAAACTTTCTAAAACCGTCTACTTAATCCCTGGAGCAGTTTTGGACGGTGATTTACTACAGTAACCATGATTTTGCTACAGTAACCTAATCTTTAAAAAATCATAGTAAATCACAGAAAAATCGTAAAATGAAAAATCTAATTTTGTTAGACTCCACATGAGTAGATCTACACAATGCACATATAATATAGTATGCTTTAGTACAAAATTTTTGCTATAGCTTTAAATTTATTAGGATTTTCCAATAAATTTAAAACTACAGCAAAAATTTTGTACTAAAACACACCATATTATATGTTCATTGTGTAGATCTACTCACGTGGAGTCCAATAAAATTAGATTTTCCATTTTACGATTTTTCTATGATTTACTATGATTTTTTAAAGATTCGGTTATTGTAGCAAAACCATAGTTAGTGTAGCAAACCGCCGTCCAAAACTGTCCCAGGGGTAAAGTAGACGGTTTTGGAAAGTTTAGGGGGTAAATTAGACCGTTTGAGAGGGTAAATTAAACATCACCCCATACTTTAGGGGTGATATAGACTTTTTCCGTTCAGAAACAACAGCCGCCCCTTCCCTATGCGAGATGCAGTTTCAGCACTGTTTCTTTTTCTTTTTTCATATCTTCTTTGGCGCTTTGTTCTTCTTATTCTTAAGGGGTGTTTAGTTGGCAAATTTTTTTGGTTTTGGGTACTGTAGCTTTTTTTTTTTGTTTTATTTAGCAATTACTGTTTAATCATGGATTAATTAAGCTTAAAAGATTTGTCTCGCGATTTCACGGTGAACTGTACAATTAGTTTTTTTTGTTTCGTCTACATTTAATGTTTCATACATGTGTCGCAAGATTCGATGTGATGTTTTAAGTTAGAAAATTTTTGGGAACTAAACACCCCATATGTTCTACTCCGTATGTTCCAGAATTCTCGACGTTCTAGGATTGAAACCGGTTATCAAGGTAAAAACTCGGCAGTGTTTAGATCCCTCGAACTTCCAAAAATTTTACAAGATTTCCTGTCACATCAAATCTTTGGACGTATGCATGGAGTATTAAATGTAGGTAAAAAAAATAACTAATTGCACAGTTTATCTGTAAATATCGAGACGAATCTTTTGAGCCTAGTTTGTCCATGATTGGATAAATTTTAGCAAATAACAACGAAAAGTGCTACCGGAATTTTACACCAACTTTTACACCATTTAAACACTACCTAAAAGACTCGACTACCCTTACGAAGCAATTGACAGCTGCTGGAAATTTGAAATAACATGGGCATTAATTGCTCTTCTTGCTACTTCTGTGCCTGGCCAGCGCTCCAGCAGAGCAACACCCGGACATTTTTTTTTATCATTTTTCTATTAGCATCTGGGCTACCAGTGGACCGAAAGTGACAGGACGACGGATGACTGATATCTGATTGAGCTAAGAGCTATAACGTCAAGCATTCTAAGACAAGTTTTGAACGATAGAACGTCAATAATTATGGGACGAAGGGAGTATTGTCTTCTCAAAGTGACTTCTGCATTACTATAAAACATTACTTCAACAGTACAAGAACTTGTCCTATACTATGTACAGATAGGTCATCAAACTATAAAATGACGTTGCATCTTTTAGACACAATACTTATGGTGAGCTTGTAAGATGCGTACAAGAAATCTTTTAAAGGTATTATAGGAGTAGGATCATGTAATTACTTTTTAACTTGTCAATTAGTGCATCACAGTGGTCGGTATGGTCTAGAAATGGACCTGCTATGCACTATTTTACAAGTTTAGGGATGTGTGGTGCATCAATTAACAAGTTCAGGGATTTAAAAATACATTTTAAAGTTTGTGAACCTAAGTAGCACCTGTTGACAAGTTTAGGGGTTGTCGATGCATTTAATATCTTTTTGGGATATCCATAGAAAAAAACAAGCATTTGTGGGAGGAAGAAGTTTTTTTTTGAACATGGAAGAAACTCCATTACTGAGGACCTGATGCCAAATCATTGGCCACCAGAGTGGGAGGAAGAAGATAGGTAGCTTGAAGTTTATTTGAGCATTTCCGGGTGTCATGAAGGGCCTTCAACTTTCAAAAATATTTTTAAGCTCCCAAACTTATCTTGAATATTCATAGATGTCCTAATAAACTCTCAAAACACCATTTTTAGATTCTGAAACTTGTCCAAACATGTCATTTAGGTACTTGAATAGGCCTAATACCAACGTAGGATGCGATTGCCAGGTGGATCCTTATGGCTCACGTCTTGATTATTGAGTCTCGCTCAAGGGAAGAGCCCATATGTTGGCCTCTATAGTTTTGTCTCCGTACCCTCCCTCTTTGAAGTGTCGAGATGGCGGACTAAAGGGGGGTGAATAGTCCTTTCTAAAACTTAAAAGCGTTGGCTAACCAAAACAAATGCGGAATTAAATTTATCGGTCTAGCCAAGACTACACCCCTCTAACTAAGTTCACAAGCACCTCACAAAGATCTTAATTAAGCAACTAAGGTGCTAAGCTTACCAAGAACTCACCTAATCAATTCTAGAGCAAGGTCACACAAACCTATGCACTAGTACTTTGCCAAGCGAGGGAACTCCTACACAACTAGTGAAGTAAAAGCACAAAGCCTAAGCTCGCTAGCAAAGCTCAATAACAAGGCAACTAATGCCAAATTAGAGAGCGCAAAACACTTAGCTACACAAACTAAGCAATGTGACTAACAAGGTTACACAAACCGAATTAGCCACGCAAAGGGGATACTTCTAGCTACACAAGCAAGAAGATAACTAGCAAGCTACCCAAGCAAACTAGTTACGAGAGCAACTACACAAGCACAAGTATATATGAGAGTAAATACAAGCTTGTGTTGCACGAAAGCAAACCACCGAGAATAGTAGACAATGTTGACACGGTGATTTTCTCCCGAGGTTCACTTGGTTGCCACCAAGCTACGTTCCCGTTGTGTCGACCAACACTTCGTGGTTCGGCGGCTAATCAGTCACACACCGAGCCTCTCAAAAGGCACCGCAAGAACCCACCATAAAGTGTGGTAGCTCAATGACACGCTCAACTAGAGTTGCTCTTCGCAATCCCCGCGGGGTGAGCACAATCCCCCTCACAAAGCTTCTCCGGAGCCTCGCACAATCTTCTTGCGAGCTTCGACGGAGACACAAGCCACCAAGCCGTCTAGGAGGTGGCAACCTCCAAGAGTAACAAGCACCACCGGCTTGCAACACGATCACCTAGTGCCATACGATGCAATCTCTCAAAGCAACGCACTAGAATCGTTCTCTCACTCGATCCGATGAACACTATCAAGCATGAGTGAGTTAGAGGGCTCCCAAGCACTACCACACAAGTCACAAAAGACTATAGTGTGCTCAGCTACTGGCCAAGGCATCTATTTATAACCCCACGGTCAAATAGAGCCGTTACCCCTTCACTGGGCAGATTTCGGGACGACCGGACGCGTCGGTCATAACTGACCGGACGCGCTCAGCCGCGTCCAATTCTCCAACGGTCACTGACCCCCAACGGTCAAATCAGCGACCGGACGTGCCGCTGCCATGACCGGACGCGCTGCTGCCACGACCAGACACGCCCCTAGCAATGACCGGATGCGCTGATCGCACAGGACCGCGCGCGCAACGACATGACCGGATGCGCTCCTTGCGACGACCGGACGCGACAGTGCCAGCGTCCGGTTAGAGTCCAGTAAGCATCTTCAACGATCGGACGCGTCCGATCATGTGTGACCGGACGCGCCACGCGTCCGATCATCCTTGCGTTCTGCAATTCCCAATGGGCGCATGACCGGACGTGCCGGTCCCGCAATTGATCGGACGTGCCGGTTACAGACCCTAACACCCGCGTCTGCGCTGTACTGACCGGACGCGTCCGGTCATACCATGACCGCGTCCGGTGCAGCGTCCGGTCACCTCTGTGACCTCCGTTCGCCTTCGTTTCTTTTCCGACTTCCGGCGTAGTGGAAAATAGGCATTTCAACTCCTCGAAAACGCCTGAATCCCGCGCTCGCAAGCTCGGCGGGAGGGAGAGAGGACCCCAAACCCTCTCTACCGCTCAAACTTCATCACCTTCGTAAATGTGCCAACACCAACAAGTGATCACCACCTTGTGCACGTGTGTTAGCATTTTCATAATCATTTTATCGAAGGAGTTAACCACTCAACTTGTCATGCCACTCGTTCCTAGCAACGATGCATAGTTAGATCACACGAGTGGCACTAGATGACCGATATGCAAACAAGTTTGCCCCTCTTGATGGTACGGCCATCTATCCTAAATCCGGTCATAAACTTTTCTACACATCTATGACCGGTGAAATGGAAATGCCCTAGGTTATACCTTTGCCTTGCGCATTCCACTTCATCTCCTCCGACATTGATGCAACACATGCACCAACCAATCACCAAATGATATGATTCACTTCATATCATCACGTGACCATATTGGTTCATCGATCTTGACCTCACTTGCTCTTCACCGTTGTCTCGGTCCTTCGGCGCCAAGCCATCACACAACTTGCCCTTCACCCTAGCAACCGGTCCATCAAGCCAAGCCTCATCTTGATCTTCTCCACCTTGGTCACATGACTCCATGTCATGTCTCATATGCAATGAGCTCCTTCATGACACCATCACCTGTGGACTAATCTCCTGTGTATCTCACATAACCACATATTAGTCCACCTAAGTTGTCACTCAATTACCAAAACCAAACAAGGACCTTTCACTCTTGCCCTTTTCTTTACTCTCTAATATAATACTCTCTCAGTCAAAGGGAAATGTGGACAACGTTGGTGTAGAGCCCTTGTTCCATAATAACTTGATATGATGTTGATATTCTCAATCTACTTGGAGCTAAAGGAAAGAGCGGCATATAGATGGAGTCCTAGAGGTTGACACGTGGGTCTACCCTTCGTGTGGAACCTACTTGTCAAAACATGAGCCATAAGCATTGGTGCATAGGCGAATACTTCTTTTAATAATTTGGATGATATAACGAGACAAGTTTTGATAATGTGAAGATACATTTTGATTTAGATTACATCATCCTACGAGTACGTGACCCTCATATCTCCAATACAATATCACTTCTAGCTATGGGACGATTACTATTTTTCTTAATTAAACCCTAAACCCTAAATCAGACTCGTTACGATACAACATGTCTCTAAGTTTGAATCTTCAACTCATCATGCATGTTTATGTTTTTAACTATAGTTATTATTTCAATATTAGATGACACATTTATTAACAATGATTTGAAGGTTTCTCGATCTCAAGATATATCTACAGTCTCTCCAAGACCTTCGTAAAGATAGGATAAATGTAGGTGTAGTGTTTTTTCCCTAGGCCACCCTCACATAATATTGCAATTCAAAAACATTAGTTTAGAACATAGAAGTAGACCAATCAAATTAGACACAAAGCACCTTAATATAAGTTGAATTACACTGTATAATCTGCACTAAATACACTTATATTTTTTAGATACATAGTACAAATTCAGACATTTACAGTGCACACACACTCACCTCTATGAACATACGCACTCAAACATTATCCTTCAGCAGTGGCGGATGCAAGATGGGGAACAAGGGGGCCTAAAACAATGGAGATGTTGATTTGCATGAAGATTTAATGGTTATTTGAGGCTTTTGCTACAGTGATTTAGTGGTGATTAGATGCTCCTAGGGGGCTGCAGCCCCTCTAGCCCCCCTTTTGGATCCGTCACTGCCCTTTAGGGTGCGGGCTGTGCGACGGAACAAGGCTCCCAAAAATCATGGGTCCACATGTTGACCTCTAGAGTTATGTCTTCGTACCCTCCTCCTTCAAAGACTGAATCGACGAATCTTTAATATCGGCGAAGTCAACAAGCGTCTCGCTGAAGGATCGTATATTTTATTAAAAAATACACTCTGGTAAGCTACATGCATTTATATTTGAACACCTGGCGCACTTAGACCCTTAGGCCTTGTTCACTTCCCCATCCCAACCCAAAATATTTTCTCTTTCACCCATTACATCAAATCTTTCGACGCATGCATGGAGCATTAAATGTAGGTAAAAAAGATAACTAATTGCATAGTTTGTCTGTAAATATCGGGACGAATCTTTTGAGCCTAGTTAGTTCATAATTGGAAAAATTTTGCCAAATAACAACGAAAGATGCTACAGTAACTTTTCAGCTACTTTTCGCAAAGTGAACACACCCTTATTAGACGAAACCGCCATTGACCCTGATGACCTGCCTGTTCACCCAAGCAGCGGCGTCGCTGGCCAGGAACGCCACCACCGGCGCCACGTCAGTCGTCTTGGCGATGCGCCCCATGGAGTGCTGCTCCACCCTCCGCAGGAGTGCCTCGTCCATCCCGGCCAAGAACAGCTCGGTGCGCACGGGCCCCGGCGCGACCACGTTCGCGGTCACCCCCTTCGCCGCCACCTCCTTAGCTAGGATCCTCGTCATCGCCTCCACGGCGGCGTTAGTCGCCGTGTACGCCGCGCATCCCGGCAGGAGCGTGCCCATAACGGACGACGAGAACGTCACGATGCGTCCGCTGCTGTTGGCTGGGACTCGGTTCGCCGCCTCGCGGCACACGAGGAACGTCCCGCGCACGTTCACCACGAACATGGTGTCGAAGTCGTCGACGTCAGTGTCCGCGAGCGCCGGGTACTTGTCACTGAGGACGGCTGCGCAGCAGACGACGATGTGCGGCGGGGACCCGAACGCCTCCTCGGCGCGGTCGAAGAGCGCGTGCACAGCGTCCGGGTCCGACACGTCCGCGCGGACAGCAACAGCCTGGTGGCCGCGGGAGACGAGCTCCGCGACGAGCTCGTCTGCCCTGGCGGAATTGGACACATAGTTGACCACGACGCGCGCGCCGAGGGCGGCGAGGTGGGAGGACACCTCGCGGCCGATGCCGCGGGAGCCGCCTGTGACGAGCGCGACGCGGCCGTCGAGCGGGAGCAGCGACGACGTGTTCTCGGCGTTTGCGACTGCCATGGCTGGCTGCTTGCTGGCTTGACCCCTCGCGGCGTCACGCACTTGTGTAGTTGTGTGTTGTCTCAGCACGAGTTTTGCTATGCTCCACAACGCGCGATGGCTGTGGATTTATAGATGGTATTATAAGTTGGTCAAGGGTTAGTGAAGGCACGTGCGATCGTCTCTCGGGTGGAATGTGACATGGGGAGTGACAACTGACAATATTAAATATTTCGCTCGCGATGAAATCGGCAGGTTGATGACGTACAAGGTGAGAATATATAGACGTAGGATTTTCTGTGAGTGTGCACACATTCCTATCCTATGGTCTTGTACAGTTATACTCCATATCAGAATTCACAATATGAAAAAGTACCTAGTTAGGTGAAAGATAGATTAAAAAAATACAGAAAAAACTGCCTCATTAATAGAGCACCAAAAAGATCCAAATGTTAAGTGCTACTACTTCCATTACAAATTGTAACTCACGTTGACTTTTCTAAATATATATCTTTTTAATATGTATTTTGACATAGTGTATTTCTAGATGCATAACAAAAGTTGTATATCTCAAAAAGCCAAAACAACTTATAATTTTGAATAGAGGACTAGTTCCTCTATCCTGTAATACAGCGCATCCTAAGAATTTTAGGACAAGTTAAGAGAGAACATAAAAGATGAATGTACCCTCATTTTTTTTCTTAATCAGACGCTATCATCAATGTGATTGGTGGTGATTGGTTGATAAATGAAAAGTATTTAATGCAAAATTGATTTTTGTCATCTACAATGCATTATATTTGAGGACAAATTTTGAATGCTACAATGCACTATATTACAGGATGGAGGAAGTACATTATGTTCACCAAAAGTTTGCTTTCATCTGTTGGATGAATACACAATCATGATATAACATGTATACTTGACTAAGTGTTTATGAATCCGTATGATTTCCATCTCAATGATGTCCACTTTCTCAGTGAGACTTCAAGAGACAAGCTAAATCTTCTGAGGCCAATGGATGGTTGTGTTCATTAAGAAATCCTTCATATACCAATGTCCTATTTTCTTGTTGAGTGCCATTACCATTTTGGCTAGTCACCCACAACAACTATCCGTGACTGTCTCTTATTAATCGCTTTGTTCATGTGCTGTTTCATAAACCCTGGACAACCATAGATATATCTCCTTAGTTGTTGAGTCTCTTTCTACGTAGCATCTCCTCATTGTAAAAACTTTCTCCAAACCATAGCTATTGTAGAAACTTTCTCCTCATTGTGAAAACTCTCTCCAAAACTTCCTAGCTACGAAACGTCTTGCTAACAATTTCATGATGATAATCCAATAGCCTCTTCACTCATATCAACCATCTTTTCTTGCATCTTACATGTTATGATAAGAGTTACTACACAAATAATAAGTGACCAGCATTTAAAAGGACTAATACACTATTCAAATATTTAATAAATTTGCTACCTGTCCCATTTTTCATTTTTCTCATAGTGACCATAAAGAACTACTAAACTACATTCTACTATGTCGCGTCAAGGAACATAGATACTCAGTACTATGCCGCATCCGGCACAGCAACAAGTCACACATACAACGCTTCTGCAGGCCAATAGATTAGCTGATTCTTTGGCATATACAAATGCATACTGAATCAATTTAATTGTACTAGAGTACTAAACTATAATTGAAACTCTCACAAATCCAATAACTAATTCATCAATATTATTCAGTGTAAGATTATTTGATGGGACAGATCTGTTAAGATTTATTATTTAGTGATCAATTTATGTTAATCTCATCATTAGCAACTGCTAATGACAGTTTCACAATAGGCATAGAAAGACACCTTTTCACCAACAGACAACCGCCCCTTAGGCTTGTATATATGTACAGACATTGTTCATCAATAGATTACATCGGTCCCTTTTCATTGATCGCTCTCACTTTCCAATACGTCATGTCTTAAAATTCGAGTTGAATACTTAAATTCCTTGAAAGAATTCAAGGAGATATTTGTAGTCCGATCCAACCATTGTCGGGCCGTTCAGGTACTTCATGGTATTGATAGACGCATCTACTAGATGGTCTCACGTGTCTCTTTTATCGACACATAACCATACTTTTGCCAAAGTAATGGCCCAACTTATTAAGTTGAAGGCACATTATCATAAACATCGGATTCAATTTATCCGAATAGACAATGCTGCTGAATTCTCATCCTGTGCTTTTAATGATTACTGCGTGTCATTGTGAATTCAGGTTCAACATTCCGTTCCATATGTACATTTTCAAAATGGTTTGGCTGAATCGTTGATTAAAATAATCAAGCTCATTACAAGACCTTTGTTGATGAATTGCAAATTGCCTACGTCGTGTTGAGGTCATGCAGTTCTGCACGCTGCCGACCTGATCCAACTATAACCAACTGCATATCATGAAACATCCCCTTTGCAGTTAATACGTGGGAATCCTCCGAGTATTTCTGTAACACCCCTGGGTGTTAAGCATGCATTAGCATTTCAAAGCATAAAGCATTCAGCATCATTTCATGACTAGCATTGCATGAAATATAGCTCTTTTAAATTTAAATTTGAAAAGCAAATAATTAGAACCCTAACTTTGATGTAAGTGCCAAAAAGGTAGTATACTTTTGGGTATTAGCAATTTTAAATAATCTAGAATAAATTAACATGATTTTTGGAGCAATTCTTGAATTCAAGTTTTTCTCAAATTTTGTTTTAAAAATATTCTAAACAAATAGATTTTTGATTAACAACTTAGCTTTAAATCCTAAATTCAAAATCTATTGAGAATTTTGAAAAATGCTCTACATGAAAGTTGTAGAGAATAAAATTTTGAACAACTTTTATTTTGGGCCAAAATTATGAAAACCTCTTTTTCATCTTCAAATTCACTTTTGAAACAAAGAAATAAATCTGAAAATATTTATTATAAAAGGAAAATGGATTTTCACTTGGCTGGGCCGCCGCCTCACTTCTCGGCCCACGGCCGAAGCCGGCCTGGCCCGTCTCACGCGCCCGCCCGCGCCAGCGCGCGCGCCCCGCGCCAGCGCACGCCGCGCTCAGGCCGTGGCCGTCGCGTGGCCGCCGCTCGCCGCCTCTGGCGTACGGGTGGCGAGCCGTGGGCTCCACCGGCCGCGCCACGCGCCTTGAAGCCGCGCCCGCTCCTCCCTCGCCAGCACACCCCCGTTTTCGCCTCGCTCGGCTTCGCGCGAGCAGCAGCAGCCGCCGCTCTCGCCTCCTCACGCCGCCGCGCTCCGCCCGAGACGAACACCGCCGTTCCCGCTCAACGGCCACGCCACCTCCCGATTCGTCTCGCCACCGGCTCCGCCACCTTCTCCTCTTCTCCGAACGGGGCTCGGTATCCCTTGTTCGACGACGGTGAGGCTCAATTTCTCCTTTTCCCGCGCGCGCCACCGTCGCCGGCTGCCGGGCTCGAGCTTCGCCACCGGCGCCCTCGCTCCCTCCTTCTTCCCTTGCTTCGCGCGATCGTGCTCGCCATCCTTGCGCGGGAGTCATGCGTGCTCGGGGTTGCAACTCGGAGCCGGAGGATGGCCGTTGGCCGACGGCGACCACCGTTTCGCCCCCGCGACGTCGGGACGCCGGCACCCGTGGCCGCGCCCCGCGCTTCGCCCCTCCCTCTCTGCTCTCTGGGCCAAACGGCCTTGGGCCGAACCACCGAGCCGGGCCGCCTCTCTTTTTCCCGCGCGGCGCTCCGGCTGAAAACGGCCGTGGGCCGGTGGTTTCAAGTGGGCTGGCCCGTTAAACGATTTCCAAATTTCGTTTTTGAATTTCTATTTTGTTTTGGGAAAAGAAAATACTTGGAAAATGTTTGTGTACAATTTATAGCTCCAAAAATCATGAAACAAAGTTTGAAATGTTCCTCTTGAATAGATCTACAGTTTAAAAATATCTCATATTATTTTTGTAACACTTTACTGTGCAAATTTATTTAATTGCTATAAATGCTGATATCTTAGAAAATATGTAGTGAATAAAATAATGAAGGGAAAAATGTGATTCTTGTTGCTTTAATCTTTATTAGTGATGCACTTTCTAGGAAAAATATTAGTGAAGCATGTTCTGTGAGAAATTTTTAAAGTGTAGTTCAAATGCTTTTAATTGATAATCTTTGTTATTTTTAGTAGAGAGCTAAATTTGTATAGAACATACATGTGATAATTTTTGTAGTATGTTAGTTTACTGTTAGTAACATAGGAAAAATGTGAAATCTGTTGTTTGATACTTTTTCTAGTACAAAATAATTTCATGCTCATATTTAGGCTATAACTTGTTTATTTTGTAGAGGCAGTTTTACATATGCAATTCTCATGAAAATTTAGTAGTACGTTAGTTAGGGTAAGAGTAATCTACTGTAATTTTTGTATATTTTTAGCTATACCAGGGATATGTGTTGCTGTGTAACCCTAGTTAAATAGGGAATAAAAGATTATTCTTTATGAGAAATTAAGAGTAATAAAATATGTTTGGTGTATCTTTGAAGCATCAACATGTCTTGCTGATGTTGTTTGATGAGTTAGGTTGGTGAGCTTTGGTAGCTTAGGTTCACTTGTATGTGTAGATGATAGGCTAACTAATAGAAGAATAAGGTGCATGTTTTAGGGTACATGTTCTTGGATGACGTTGACTACCTTGTAGAAGAAATAGTTATATTCAAACTGCTCATTCCATGTGCTCATCTGCATCTCATGTCATCAAAGCACTCCACCACAATCCGATGCATCATTCGCATGATTACTTATGCACTTGTATCATACAGGATCGCAGTAGGAGTCGCAGGTAGCAGTACCGGAGGAGCAAGTTTGGACGGATCAGCAGGAGCCCCAGGCACAGGAGGTGCCCGAGGAGGAAGAGTCAGGCGAGGAGCTGCCAGAGTGCGTCGACCACCATCCTAGCTCGTTCGAAAAAGACAAGCACCGGAGCATTTTAAGTCTCCTATTTTATAAAAGTTGTTCCTTACTACATGAACTATAGTTATATATATAGTTGCATTAAGTTATAGGAGTTGAGTGAAACCGTTGTTGTATTATTACCTTGGCCACCGGATTATCTTTCACCCTGTTAGGTCAGGATCGAGTGAATTGCTTAGCCATGCTTAGACCGGTAGAAGTCGGGTGATTTTCTGTCACCTGCGAGTTATAGGTGGATACCGAGTTATGGTTAGCTGTAATTGTGATCATAAAAAGTAACCAAGTGTTGATGGATAAATGAAGACCGGGCGGAGTCTTATAGGGTTTTGGACTATAGTGATTCCGTCTGTGTCGATTAAGGACCGATCGTTGCTCGTTCCTCTTGTCATGTTGAACGCATGCCTCACATTTAGCTGGCCGAATAAAGTACCTTTCGACCGCGAAGCTAGTGACACTTTTCGAGCCGGGATAAACTCGGGTTGGCAGACTGGTGTTGAAGTGGGTGTAACGGGGACGCGAAGAGTGAGCCCAAGGTGCGTCCTGACAGTCGGGCGGTCCCTGGGTAGTGCGATCCATGATTGTTATCCCGCGGCTTCTTGGAAAGTGTCATTGGTGATCTACGCGACCCTGACGGGGAAGCAGGGTTTGTGTGAGGAATAAATCTTTAGCTGGATAGGAATTCGATTCGAATCGCCGTCGCTCCCGGTTAGTGAGCACTTGACTCGAGCTATGGCATCGTAGTAACATTAATGGAACACTGATGGTTAAGTGAATGATGTTGGAAATGCTAAACCTGATATGGTAATCTAGATTGTTAATGATGAATCAAGTGATTGTTCTAGCAATAGATGCTTACCTAGCTTGAATATGTTATACTAAAAGTGATGCAAAAAGTACTGGTATAGTTTTTCATAACAACTTATGCTTTTCGCAAATGAGTCAAGCCAGTCCAATCTATAAAGCCTTGCATGATCCTTGGTGTCCTTTATTTCTGGTTTATGACGGGTAAGTCTAGCTGAGTACATTCTCGTACTCAGGGCGTTGTTCCCATTGTTGTTGCAGATGGTCAGATGTACTATGGGTACTGCTCCAACTGTCTGTATCCGGCGATGGACGACAACTAGGACCTTAGGCAAGGGTCACTCTGTTCATCTTATCTACTGCTTTTGTGGACCATGACTATCTACTGGCACTGTAATTGAACTAAGTGTGGGTGTAAAACTACTTGCTTCCGCTATGTTATTTTGAACTGTGTTGTAATAACTTTTATTCCGAACTCCGATGTACTCCACTTTTCTTGTGAACTCTACGTATCATGTGAACTGTGGCTGCTAAATCAGTACGATCTTGGTTGTATGTTGGTTGGTTTGAAATTCCTCGTGATTTCACGGAATCTCGGGTTATACGGGTTTAAATTTGATAAATTAACCGCCTCGGTGGAAGATTTTCTTACTTAATCTCGTATAATTACGTTGATCCGTTACAATTTCCCATTTGTGTAAGTTTGGGTGCGCTGTATATGTACCCATCTCACCACCTCAGCGGATATCGATGGGCCCTCACAGGAAACTAGGGATCTATGTGGGATATTCATCTCTCTTGATCATTAAGTATTTAGAACCTCGAACAGGGGATCTATTCATAGCCCAGTTCACTGATTGTATTTTTAATGAGGACCATTTCCCGGTATTAGGGGGAGAATTGTACCAAAACGAATGACAAGAAATTGATTGGAATGCAGAAGACATTTCATTTTCTGATCCACGTACTACAGAAACTGAACTACAAGTTCAAAGAATTATTGATTTGCAAAATATTATAATCAATCTGCCAGATGCTTTATCTAATTATAAAGGTGTTACAAAGTCTCTCCATCCTGTAAGCAATGTGCCTGAAAGAGTGGAAGTACCTACTAAAACCACTCACCCCCAAATTGGCTATAAGAGGGGGGGGAAGCATTTTCAAGAGGCAAGATGTGATTGCTAGCGAGTAAAAGAAGATTGGTAATGCAACTCAACCTTTGGTTGAAAGGCACCTAGAGGACATACAATGTCCTGTGGATAGAAGTGATCCATAATCTAGCTCAGTTGTGCACATAAACACTGAGGCTGAAACATCGGAAGACCCTAAATTCATCGTTTCGGGAAGTCATGATGAATCTTTAAGGGTAGACGAAATTGCTATAAATTTCATTGAGATTGGAGAGTCTTATGATCGTAAGTTCATAATAGTCAACATTTATTTCTTTGAACAAATTGCAAATATCCTTCAGACCGATTCAGATCCTAAGTCTATGACGGAGTGCAAGAAGCGCTCGGACTGGGATAAGTGGAAGGTAGCAATTGAGACAGAGATTGCCTCACTTTATAAAAGGAAAGTGTTTTCGACCGTATTACCAACACCCCTGGTATCTTCCCTGTGGGCTACAAATGGATTTTCGTCCGTAAAAAGAACGAAAACAACAAAGTGGTGAGATATAAAGCAAGGCTTGTGGCACAAGGTTTTACGTAAAGACCCGGCGTTGATTTCAATGAAACTTACTCTCCAGTAATAAGTGGAATAACATTTCGATACTTAGGCAGTACAAAATCGTCTATCTATACAATTGATGGACGTAGTGACCGCATACTTGTATGGGTCATTGGATTATGAGATATACATGAAAGTTCCTGACAGAATCAGTATTTCAAATCCCAAGGCAAATCGCAACATGTATTGCGTCAAGTTGTAGAAGTCATTATATGGCTTAAAGCAGTCGGGCCGAATGTGGTACAATCGGTAAGTGAATTCCTAAGGTTGAAGGGATACACAAATAATGATGACTGCCCATATGTCTTCATTAAAAAATTATCAATAGGATTTTGTATTATATCGGTGTACGTTGATGATATTAATATCATTATTGGCAACGAACCCGATATTAATGAAGCACGTCATCATTTAAAGACGGAGTTTGAAACGAAAGATTTTGGTCAAACCAAATTTTGCTTCCGGTATATTTATATACCAAGTTGCCTATGTCTAAAAAGTATTGGAGAAATTCAATATGGACAAGTCATATCCAACAAAAACCCCGATGGTAGTGAGATCCATAAATATTAAGAAGGATCCTTTTAGACCACTGGAAGAAGAAGAAGAAGAGATATTGGGACCACATGTCCCATATCTTAGTGCCATTGGAGCACTAATGTATCGTGCTAATAGCATCCGGCCGGATATTGCACTCGCAGTAAATTTGCTGGCAAGACATAGTGCTGCACCTACCAAACGTCATTGGGTAGGAGTCAAAACTATTTTGAGATACCTCAGTGGCACTAGAGATCTTGAATTATTCTATAGTAGAAATTAAGATCTAATTTTGTTAGGATATACAGATGTTGGTTATTTGTCAGATCCCCACAATAGCAGATCACAAACAGGCTTTGTATTCTTGCAAGGTGGAACAACAATATCTTGGAAGTCTTCACAGCAGACTTTGGTGTCTACTTTCACCAATCATTCTGAAATAATTGCTTTATTTGAAGCATCAAGTGAATACATATGGCTTCACAGAATGATAAACCATGTAATACAATCATGTGGTATTGGTGTACTTGAGACGTTGACCATTATCTTTGAGGATAATTCGGCATGTGTTACACAAATGGAATCAAGTTATATTAAGAGTAATATGACTAAGCATATTATTCCCAAGTTGTTCTATCCCCATGAGCTCCAAAAGAATGGAGAAATTAAAATCTTGCAAACTAAGTCATGTGATAATCTAGTAGATTTATTCACAAAATCTCTACCATATTCCGCATTCCGTAAATGTGTTGAAGGCATTGGTATAAGAAGACTTAGAGACTTGCAAGAATCAGGGGAGAATCCCTCTAAAATATAACTTGTTTCAAACATCACATTATACTCTTTTCTTTATATGAGTTTTACTCTTCTGGAGTTTTCTCGTGTAAAGTTTTTTATGAGGTAATGTTAACACATAGTAAATGTCATATTATCTATTTTCCCACAGGGGTTTTTCGAAGATAATATTTATGACATATTAATCTCTGATCAAATTATTTTTAGACTATGTCTTTGGGACACCTAAAGGGTTTATTAACATTGGAAGTAATATATATCATGGTGTTTCTACTTATTTTTCCCACTGGATTTTAAGGAGTTTTGCCTGGTATATCGGTACACCTTGGTTTTTTTCCCATAGGGTTTTCTAAAGCTTCGAGACGATGACTGATGAACAAACAACGATGCCTAGAAGGAACCAATTAATCAAGGGGGAGTGTTAAGATTTATTATTTAGTGATCAATTTATGTTAATCTTGTCATTAGCAATTGCTAATGACAGTTCCAGAATAGGCATAGAAATGCGCCTTTTCACCAACAGACAACCGCCCCTTGGGCTTATATATATGTACAGACATTGTTCATCAATAGATTACATCGGTCACTTTTCATTGATCGCTCTCCCTTTCCAATAAGATCAACATGACTATGAACAGATGACAGATCCTAATGGGCAATTAACTTATATCTGCGGCGACAACCATATAGCTTCAGTTCAATGGAACAAGAATCAGATGCAAGTAGCATCTGCCAGAGCATTGGCTACAATAAAAATATGATTCAGCTCATCAACAGCCACCTATGCATTCAATTCAATAAGCCATAAAGAATCATGTTTGTGCATGTTGGTTAATTTGGTGCTTCGTAATATTTAGAGGTTGACTAGCCATCATATATTTAAGAAGGAATTACTTTCTTCTGATTGCAGTCCAAATATCCAGCTTCATATATAGTTTTGTACAATCACTACAACTTGAGGAGGGCACTGGCAAAACTACGCAGGCCAGTGGTGATCCCAATGCAGGCGAATGGTGGCATACTGGCATGCGAGCAGTAGGCCCCTACAAATGGTCAGTGGCGACTGGCGAGCTTTTGGAAGCGGTGGCAGCGATCTCCGGATAGGCAACCGGCGCCAACGAGTCCCCAGCAGGTGGGAGGCGGCAGCGAGGCCCTCCCCGGAGACTTTCTGTTAGTGGGCGGAGCTGATTTCCGAACAAGCAGCTCGTAGCTCTAGTGAGGCCCTGCAGGCTGGACGTGACGTCGAGACCCTCCCCGCAGCAGATCCGTGCAGCTCGTGCGACAGAAAGAGGAGAAAGGAGACGTCCCACTAAAATGACTAAATTATTATCCTTAATTACCTTTGATTTGATTACCTTTAATTACCTTTTGGTTACCAATAGTTTAGTCTTCTTTGATTACCAATAGTACATGTGTGTAAAACTAGACGGATAAAACCTGAGTTACATGATCGTGGTAGGCACCACACCAGACCAGGCAGAACCTCGCATTAGCTATTTGAATTTCGATTTCGACTTTTCAGATGCGATGGATACTACAACTGATGAAACTGTGCTGATTACCGATCAGTTATCACGAAGCGCCCTTAGGCGAAGCCGCCATTGACCCTGATGACCTGGCTGTTTACCCAAGACGCGGCGTCGCTCACCAGGAACTTGACGACCGATGCCACGTCCGTGGTTTCGGCAATGCGGACCATGGACCGCTCCTCGACCTTCCGCACGAACGCCTCGTCTTTCCCAGCAAAGAACAGCTCCGTGCGCACGGGCCCTGGCGCCACCACGTTCGCCGTCACCCCCCTGGCCGCCACCTCCTTGGCCAGGATCCTCGTCATCGCCTCCACGGCGCCGTTGGTCGCCGTGTACGCCGCGTACCCGGGCAGGAGCGTGCCCATGATGGAGGACGAGAACGTCACGATGCGGCCTCCGCTGTTTGGCGGGACGCGCCTGGCCGCCTCGCGGCACACCAGGAACGTCCCGCGCACGTTCACCGCGAACATGGCGTCGAAGTCCTCCACCGTTGTGTCCGCGAGTGCTGGGTACTTGGGGTTCAGGAGGCCCACGCTGGCGACCACGACGTGCGGCGGGGACCCGAACGCCTCCTCGGCGCGGTCGAAGAGCGCGCGCACGGCGTCCGGGTCCGACACGGCCGCACGGACGGCCACGGCGCGCTGGCCGCGCGAGGTGAGCTCCGCGACCAGCTCGTCAGCCTTGCCGGAGTTGGACGCGTAATTGATCACGACTGCTGCGCCGAGCGCGGCGAGTTGGGAGGACACCTCGCGGCCGATGCCGCGGGAACCGCCAGTGACGAGCGCGACGCGGCCGTCGAGCGGGAGCAGCGACGACGTGTTCTCGGCGTTTGCGACTGCCATGGCTGGCTGCTTGCCGGCTTAACCCCACGCGGTGTCACGCACTTTAGTCGTGTGCTCGCTTGTGTGTTGTCTCAGGCTCTCAGCACGAGTTTTGCTATGCTCCACACTGCGCCATGGCTCAGCCTGGGCACTTTTTACCCGCAAACCGAACCGAACCGCACCGAACCGAACCGAAATATCGGTTTGTTCGGTTTTCGGTTACGGGTTCGGTTTTGGGTTTTGCACTGTTCGGTGTTCGGCTTCGGCTTCGGTTTTCTACTCAAACCGAACTGATTAACCGAACAAACCGAAGTACATGCCACATACCAGAAAACACCTTCGTCGTCCGTCGATCACACTGCCCTGCCGCTCCAGCCCAGTAGCCCACCACGCCACCACGGCCCATCCTGGCGCCACAGGCCCACAAGACCCCAACCCGGCAACCCCATCCCGGAGCCGCAGCGCAGAGGCAGGCGCCCCCATTCACCGAACACCCAAACCCTAACTCATCGAGCTCGAGCGGGGTGCGCCGCCGCAGCCGCTCGCTCACCGGCCACCACTCGGGGCGCTACATGGAAGTCCGGCGGCGGTGGCGAGCAGGCGCGCGTGGTGATGCATCCGGCGGCAGGGGCGAGCAGGCGCGCGCGGCGGAGCGACGCGCGAGCAGGGGGCGGCGCAACCTGCGAGCGGCCGCGAGCACGGGAAGGCGTCCCCGCGTTGGCGAGCGGCGTGGCGCAGGGGGCGGGTGCCGCGAGCAGGGGCAGGGGAGGACGGGCGACGGCGTTGTTTTCTCTGTTTTCCTTCCCTTGCTGCAGTACACTTCGGTTGGTTCGGTTGCAACCGAAAAACCGAAGTTAAAAGCCGAAACCGAAATATGCGGTTATCAGTTCTGTGGATAACCGATCGGGGGCTATAAACTGGAAACCGAAGTTTTTTTTTAACCGAACCGAACCGAACCGAACCGAATTTGCGGTTATAACCGAACGCCCAGGCTGAGCCATGGCTGTGGAGATATAGAAGGTGGAATGTGACATGGGGAATCACAACCGGCAGTATTAAATATTTCTCTCTCCATCCAGGTTACCACTAAGGCTAGTCTCAATGCAAGATTTTGTTACATGTTTTGGGCCATGGGCCAAACAATTTCAAATAAATCTCAAAGGCCCACTCACACATGCATGTATATATGGAATGATAGAGGACTTTAGTCCCACATTGCTACTTTAAGAGGAGTGAGGCCAACTTAAATAGTTGAGCTATCTCTATCTTGTTGAAGCCATTGGGGAGAGGAAAAGGAATAACCACACGTGTGCGCTCGCTCGCCTCGCCGGGCGGCCTAGGGCGGGGCCAATGGGCGCGCACGCATGACATGCGCGTTTATGGTCCGACGATTTCCCGCTCTGACCCTTGTGGGTGCGCAACTTTCTTTTGCCACTCGTTATTTTTGCATGCATGGAGAAAATTGCGCTGCCTATTTGATAAGCAATTATTCTCGTATTATGGTAAGTGCACAAATGGTAGGTCAATTATCATAATGCTGTGATTGAGCGGTTAATTACTTTCCTTAGCTGCAACGCGTGTATAAATATAGGGCGAGACGTCGTCCTCAGTACCGAGAGATTTATCTCTTCCTCACCACAGTGCTGCGCTGCCGCCGTCTTCCCCATTCCGTCGCCGACGTGCCATCGGTGCCGAGAGAGCAGGCTCTGAAGCCTACGTCTCCTCGCGTCCCTACACGGGGTAAGGGGCGTATCAGGTTTTTGGGAAGCGTCATCGCGACTGCTCGCCGGACGTCTTCTTCCCTCTATGCCCGGTGTTCGCCGATCTCCATCGCCGGTCTTCTTCTTTCTTCGCGCCGACAACTCCACTGTAAGGATGTCTATTCTCTCTTTGTTGTTCGTTCTTGTATCCTTTCTGTTCCTAGCACTAGATGGTGTGACTTTGTCTCAGATCATAGTGCTAGTGTTGAATCACGTATCTATGTTTTATGTTGTTGGTCTTTTCTTGATTGTCGGAATTAATTTATGCATCGCTAAATCGCTTTTTATTTCCAACAGATTTCATCTCCCAGTTTCCAAGACAACAAAACAAAACATGAAACATGAAACATGAAACAGGTATCCCTTCTCAATGCAGAGTTTCATTGCGCAGTTTCATGATTATTTTAGCTTTTTTTGTCCCACCCGTCTCTTCCTCGCCACCGGAGGCAGAGGAGCTCGCGCGACGGCAGCGCACGGCGGAGCTCGCACCGCGCGGGGGAGGGTCGGAGCCGAGGGACCGCGATCGCGCCGTGTTGGGGAGGGGCCGAGGGACCGCAACCGCGCCCGCGTCCCGCGACGGCAGCACCAGCGGCCGATCTCCCGCTCGCACGCGCTCCTGCGGCCAGCGGAGCCCACGGTGGGGCTCGCGCTCGCACGCGCTCCTGAGGACAGCGGAGCCCGCAGTGGCGATGAAATGAATTCCTTCTATTTCCTCCTCGTTTCACGCAGTTTGCTGATTTGGCACCTATTAAATGTCGGTGAAACCTCCCGTGAAACTACATTGAGACTGGCCTAACACATACCTCTACCACCAAAGTCAAGAAATCGACAGGTTGATGACGTACAAGGTGAGAATATATAGAGTAGCTACAATTTTCTCTGAGTGTGTACACATTCCTATCCTATGGTCCTGTTCACTTGAACTTATCAGTCATGATATAATATTTTTCTCTCACAGCAAAACAACATCAGTCGGCTTATCAGCCGTAGAAACCTTTAGCCGAACAGGGCCATAGAAAACTACCTATCTAGCTCAGAGATAGAATCAAAATGGATTTGCTAAACAACATCCGGTTGTTTTGGCGGCCGTGGACGTGCGGTTTTCTAGCCGCAGGATCTGACACGCGTGACTCTCTCCACTGTCCGATGTGACTTGCTCTTTCTGGGCAGGGGTGCGCCTCTGCGAGCCTACTGGCTGCTGCTGCATCCTGCATGTGACAGGAGAGAGAGAGGGGGGAGACCGTAGAGAGAGAGGGTGGTGTCCGCGCATGAGGCTTTAGACCGGCGCACGGGACCCTAGGTCTGCTCCCATCAATCATCTTTCTAATTTGTGTTTTTTTCTAAAAAAATTGTAAATAATTTGATAATATCTATGAACAATTTGACACATATTTTTTTGATATTTGGAATCCATAAAAATAATTTGTAATATTTTTTAAAAAAATTTGGCATATATTTGTGTTATTCTTAAATTATATCACTCTATCCAATAAATTACACTGAAAAAGTTGTAAATACAATAATAAGGTGGTGTAAATATAGTTATAAGACAGTATAAGTGCATGACTAAAAATCTGGTTGTTGGCAGGGGGTTAAAACAACCTGTTATTGGCTAGACGTTTCCATTCAAAAATACAAAAAAATTGCCTCGTCAGTAGAGCACCAAAAAGATCCAAATGTTACATACTACTCCTTATATTTCAAATTGTAAGTCGTCTGTGTTTTGTAGATATATATCGTTTTTAATATATATTTTGACATAGTGTATATCTAGATGCATAACAAAAGTTATGTATCTCGAAAAGCCAAAATGAAATGTAATTTGGAATGGAGGGACTACGCTATGTCCATCAAAAGTCTATTTTCATCTCTTTGATGAATACATAATTATGATATAACATGTATGCGACTAAGTGTTTATGAATCCCTATGATTTCTATCTTAATATGTTAGCTTTCTCTGTGATACTTCAAGAGACAAGCTAAATCTGCTAAGGCCAATGGACGATGGTCGTGCACTACCCTAGATCTTCACATCAGTGTCGGTTCAAAACCTCATTCACTGTTGGATTTTGAACCGACAGTGACATACCGGCAGTGATAAAAGGGCTCATCACTATCGTTTATAAAAACCCGACAGTGATGTGATTTTCAGAAAATCCAAAAAATAGGCTGAAAAATTGGAATTTTTTTAATTCTAGAAGAGGCTTCACTGGACAGCCACATGGTCGCGCGATATTTCGCGCAAAAAACGTGCGCTTCGTGGACAACAACGCTCGAACCCTTGACCTCCTGCTTCGTGTCTTCGGCTCCTAACCACTTCACCTTTTGTGTCAAAATGAGATTTTCGTCCTAGCCATTTTATATTCATCTGATTTTGAAATGAGTATTTGGGACCCTAAACGAATTGAAATGAAAAAGTTGTCAACTATACAGTTTTATAACTTTTCAAGATCTACAACTTTTATTTTAGTAGTTTCTCTATCCGAGGTCGTTTATAAAATTTGAATTTTAAATTTTAGAAATTCAAACGTAGTTTTCCATGATAAGATGATTTCGAATAATAAAGTTATCAACTATAAAGTTTCATAACCTTAGATCTACAACTTTTGTTTTTGCTGATTGTCCATCCGAGATCATTTAAAAAAAATTCAAATTTTAAATTTTTGAAAATTCAAACGTAGTTTTTCTTGACAGATGATTTCAAATTAAAAAGTTATCAACTATAAAGTTTCATAACTTTTTGGGATCTACAACTTTCATTTTGATAGTTTCTCCATCCGAAGTCATCTATAAAATTTGAATTTTAATTTTTAAAAATTCAAACGTAGTTTTTCTTCACAAGATGATTTCAAATCAAAAAGTTGTCAACTATAGAGTTTCATAATTTTCTGAGATCTACAACTTTTATTTTTATCATTTGATTATTTATTCATCTGATATAGTGGTAGTAACATTGTTCACAAATGTTACATATTTCTCTTATTATTTATGAAATTATAAGAGAGATATGTAAATTTTGTGAACAATGTTACTACCACCTTATCGGATAAAGAAATAACCAAAATAAAAGTTGTACTTCTATGTTCATGACTTTTTTAACTAAAATCATTTAGTGTTCCAAAATAACGTTTGAAGTTGCTATTTTTTAAAATTCAAAATTTAAATAGATAAAACACAGTCACATAAAAAGATGGATAAAATAATAGCCGTAAGAATACAATAAATTGATAGAGCTTGATTTTAGATTTTCTTAGAAAAAAATCATCAAATTTGAAGTTAGTATGAGGGAGAAAGACTAGCTGTAAGTTTTAGCCAGAGATTAAAAAGAGAAATCAGAATTCTTCAAATATTTTCAAATTTAATTTCAACCAACATTTTGAAGTAGTAAATGATTTTGGGAAAAGTTGTTAACTACAAAGTTGCATAACTTTTCGAGATCTACAACTTATGTTTTGGGCGTTTCTCTATCCGATGTCATTTAAAAAATTCAAATTTTAAATTTAAAATCAAATGTAATTTTTGTTAGATAGATGATTTCAAATGAAAATATTTGAACATCCAAATGATCTTAAATTAAAAAATTTAAACTACAAAGTTGTAGATCTCGTCGAGTACTACAACTTTGATATAATGTTCATTTTCATCGGACACCATATGAGAAACTTTTGATTTTTTTTCAGCATATCACTGTCGATTCAAGCCACGAACCGACAAGATAGTATCAGTGTCGGTTCTTGGCTAAAACCGACAGTGATGACCCAATTTCACAGCCGGTTCTTGGCTAAAATCAATGGTGATATGATCCGACAGTGAAGACCCAAGTATTACTGTCGGTTGGTCCTATCACTGCCGGTTTTAGCAAAAAACTGACAGTGGCAGTGATGATGCTGACAGTGATGTCCAAATCTGTAGTGGTGTTCATCAATAAAATCGTTCATAACCAATGTCCTATTTTCTTGTTGAGTGCAATTACCATTTTAGCTAGACACCGACAACAACTAAAGTTCCGTGGCTTTGTCTTCTTATTAATCGATTTGTTCACGTGCTTAGTTTCACGAAACCCGGACAACCATTCCTTAGTTGTTAAGTCTTTTTCCACGTTAGCATCTCCTCATTGTAAACACTTTCTCCAAACCGTAGCTATTGTAGAACCCACCGTAGCTATTGTAGAACCCATGACCTTCTTCCTAGCTATGAAATGTCTTGCTAACAATTTCTTGATGATAATCCAATAGCCTCTTCACTCAGATCAACCGTCTTTTCCTTCATCTTATATGTTGTTATGACAAGAGTTACTACACAAATAATAAATGACCAGCACTTAAAAAGATTAATACACTATTCAAATATTTAATAAATTTCCTACTTGTCCCATTTTTCATTTTCTTTACCACAATGACCATAACGAACTACTACTGTGCCGCTTCCGGCATAGCAACAAGTCACACAACGCTTCTGCAGGCCAATGATTAGCTGATTCTTTGGCATATACAAATGCATAATGAATCAATTTAATAGTACTAGAGTACTAAACTATAATTGAAACTCTCACAGATCCAATAACTAATTCATCAATATTATTCGCAGTGTAATATTATTTGATGGGACAGATCAACATGACTGTGAACAGATAATAGATCCTAATGGGACAGATTCTTGTTCCCTCGCCCGCGTAAATTGCATACTTGTTGAAACCATACTGGCAATTTGTACTTTGTTCTATAATGTCTAATAACTTACATGGTAAGAATTTCTCATGCTTCTATGCTGATAACTTCTGAATAAAATAAAATACTCACACCAGCAACAGGGATGTGCACCATTCCATTTGAGATTCTGGATGCAATAAACGGGGTGTTCAAATGCATATGCTACTTTAGTAAATGCTGAACCTAAAGCAACTTAATCATTGTGAACCTAGGACAAATCATATCTCTGCCAATGCCCTCCTTAAGTTGTAGTGATTGTACAAACATAAACTATGCAAAATTCGATCACCAGATCTTTAATGCAGTTGGCGGCGACATCTTGGATGGCCTCGACGTCAATTGGTACTTCCTCCGTTCCTAAATAACTGTCATTTTCACTTCCCGATAAGCAACTTTGATTAAATATATAAAAATATTAATATTTATGGTATAAAATTAATATCGGCCTTGTTCACTTGTCTTATAATCCGTATTTTTTAACTTGTTTTTTCAGCCGGAACAATATTTTTCTCTCACCACAAATCAGCTAAACTGTTGAATCTATTTTCATAATAAATTTATTTAGAGATATAAATGTTGCATGTATTTTTTACAAATCTAGTCAAACATATGGCACGGAAACAAAAAAAAATGACAGTTATTTAGGGAGGAAGGTGTACATCCGAAGAATGTGTGAGACTTCAGATGGGCGTCACACATAGGCTATGCTGTCTACCTGGCCATAGCCCATAGGTGTATGAAGTGTGGAGGCCGAAGAAGTGCATGCAGGCAACAGGTCGGAGACGAAGGCCTTGTTTAGATGAGAGAATTGGGGAGGAAAATACTGTATCAAAATTCCTGTAGCATTTCGTTTGTATTTGGTAAAAATTATCCAAATTTTGACTAATTAGGCTTAAAATGTTCGTCTCGCAAAGTACAACAAAACTGTGCAATTAGTTTTTGATTTCATCAACATTTAGTACTCCATGCATTTGCCGACATTTTGATGTGACGGGGAATCTTCTTTTTACATAGTGAAATTTGGGGGGAGAATTGGGGAACTAAACATGGCCAAGTTGACAAAAGATCGCTGATGAGAGAAGGCAGGCTGCCGGCCCCTTCCGGCCAAGCGGTTTAGGGCTTCTTCAACGCGGGCTACAAGTGGTGTAGTCTGCACGTTAAAGCTACAGGTCACATAGTGTTATGACCTATGGGCCTTGGGCCATTACGAGTAGTGGGCCATGGTGCCACGTCGGGTGTGTCGAGTTGGTGTCTGGCCAGCAGAGTTTATAAGCTGAGCCATTGTAACAAACCGGTCAAGGAAGAACAGAATGCTAAACCGTCCCCAACAACCTCTCCCACGGATCCTGCCGTGTTCCTTCTAGTTCTTCCCAAATTCTTGCTACGTTTCCTCCCCATACTCCCTTCACTTATCTGGAATTATAACACATAGGCATTAAATGGTTTGGGTGCCTGGAGCCTAACCAGTCAAGGTGCGGCCATACAAATACTCACCTATCCAGAAAACTGAGATTGAAAAGCAGTTGAAACAGATGCTAGCTCAGGGGGTTATTAGACCTAGTACAAGCTCCTTTGCTTCTCCAGTGCTCCTTGTTAGAAAGAAAGACGGAACTTGGTGCTTTTGCATTGATTATAGACATTTGAATGCCATTATTATCAAACATAAGCATCCCATGTCAGTTGTTGATGAACTACTTGATGAGTTGGCAGGTTCAAAATTTATTACAAAGTTAGATTTCAGATCTGGTTACCATCAAATCTGCATGGTTGCTGGGGAAGAATATACGAAAGCATTCATAACTCATAATGGGCTATTTGAATTTCTTGTCATGCCCTTTGGCCTAACAAACGCTCCAGCCACCTTCCAAAGCTTTATGAACACAATCTTTGCTGCCCTGTTGAGAAGAGGAGTACTAGTGTTCATGGATGACATTTTGATATACTCAAGTCATTGGAAGAGCACATTTTCATTCTCCAGCAGGTGTTTGCAATTCTGGAAGAACACAAATTCTTGATTAAAAAGTCTAAGTGTTCCTTTGCCAAGAGTTCTGTGGAGTATTTAGGCCATGTAATCTCAGAAGCAGGAGTTGCTACTGATAGTTCCAAAATTCAAGCTGTGAGTATGTGGCCTACCCCAAAATCAGTGAAGCAGTTAAGAGGGTTTTTGGGTCTCACAGGCTACTACAGGAAGTTCATCAAACACTATGGTCTGATTAGTAAGCCACTGACTGACTTGTTGAAAAAGAATGTGCCCTTTCAGTGGTCTCCTGTGGTGAACACTGCATTTGAAACATTGAAAAATCAGCTTGTACAAGCCCCAGTCCTTGCTGTCCCAGATTTCTCACAGCAGTTTGTAATTGAGACAGATGCCAGTGATCTTGGAATTGGAGCTATACTAATGCAAAATCAACATCCAGTAGCATATTTGAGCAAAGCATTAGGACCAAGAAACCAGGCCTTATCTGTGTATGAAAAGGAATGTATGGCTATATTGCTTGCCATAGAAAAATGGAGATCATAATTGCTGCATCAGCCATTTGTCATCAAAATTGATCATAGGAGTTTACAGCACCTCACTGACCAAAGAATATCTTCAAAGTTGTAGCAAAAGGCTCTACTCAAATTGATGGATCTTCAGTACACCATTCAGTACAAGAACGGGGCTCACAATGCAGCCGCTGATGCTTTATCCAGATGTGAGCACAATCAAGAAGTCCAGGCTGTATCTGAGTGTGTACCTATTTGGGTTCAGAGGCTGCAAGAAGGTTATGAGCATGATGACCATGCTAAGCAACTGCTAATAGAATTAGCTGTTGCCCCTGAGGGCAATACAGATTTCACATTGCACAATGGAGTTCTAAGATTCAAAGGCAGGGTGTGGGTTGGGAACAATAAAATTGCTCAAAACCACATATTGATTGCCTTGCGTGATAGTGGAGTCGGAGGACACTCTGGTGTCAGTGCCACTTATGCAAGAGTTAAACAACTCTTTGCTTGGCCGATCCTGAAGCAAACTGTGCAAGACTTTGTGAAACAATGTCAGACTTGTCAACGAGCTAAGACTGAACGAATTAAATCTCCAGGTCTCTTGCATCCACTGCCTATTCCAGATCAGGCATGGGATACCATCAGCTTAGACTTCATTGAAGGCTTGCCCCCTTCAGACAACTATAATGCACTATTGGTAGTGATTGACAAGTTCTCAAAGTATGGACACTTTATACCCATCAGACATCCTTTCACTGCATTGCAGATAGCACATATTTTCATGAATAATGTGTACAAGCTTCATGGGCTTCCAAAGACCATTATCTCAGATAGAGATAGGGTGTTCACTAGTGCAGTGTGGCAGCAGCTATTCAAATTGACTGACACAAAGCTGATGATGAGTTCATCATATCATCCCCAAACTGACGGGCAGACAGTGATTGAATCAATGTGTGGAAGGTTTTCTTCGCTGTACGGTCCATTCTTGTCCTCGCCAATGGAGTAAATGGATCTCGGTAGCTGAATTTTGGTACAATACTTCCATTCACTCAGCTTTGGGCAAGTCCCCTTTTGAGGTACTCTATGGTTACACACCTCGTCAGTTAGGCATATCTAATCTTCAGCTATGCAGTATCCCAGATCTGGAGCAATGGCTCACTGATCAGGAATTTCTCTCTCAATTGATCAAGCAACAACTTCAAAGGGCTCAACAACATATGAAGTCTCAAGCTGATAAGCAAAGGACAGAGAGAGAGTTTGCTGTGGGTGATTCAGTGTTTCTGAAGTTACAACCCTATGTTCAGTCTACAGTGGCATCTCGGTCCAATCAGAAACTCTCCTTCAGGTTCTATGGACCTTTCAAGATCCTTCAGCGAGTTGGGCAAGTGGCCTACAAGCTGGATTTACCAGCTGATGCCAAGATACATCCAGTGGTGCACGTATCTCAGCTGAAGCGGCACGTACCATCTACTGTATCTGTAAGTGCTGACCTATCAACTGTCAGCTCTGATCCTACACAGATTCAGTGGCCGCGGCGCATCCTGGCGAGGCGAGCTATCCGACGCGGTGACTCAATGGTTCCACAATATCTCATTCAGTGGGGATAGCTACCACTTGAGATGGCCACATGGGAGGACGCCACGATGCTATCAGATCACCTAGAGGCGATGTAAATGTGAGTTGTCGGATTTGATACAGCTTGAGGACAAGCTGTCTTTTAACAGGGGAGGAGTGTTATGACCTATGGGCCTTGGGCCGTTACGAGTAGTGGGCCATGGTGCCGCGTCGGGTGTGTCGAGTTGGTGTCTGGCCAGCAGAGTTTATAAGCTGAGCCATTGTAACAAACCGGTCAAGGAAGAACAGAATGCTAAACCGTCCCCAACAACCTCTCCCACGGATCCTGCCGTGTTCCTTCTAGTTCTTCCCAAATTCTTGCTACGTTTCCTCCCCATACTCCCTTCAGTTATCTGGGATTATAACACATAGGCATTAAATGGTTTGGGCTCCTAAAAGTCTCAACGCGGGCTGCCTTAGAAGGTGCGTCACTACTTTATTCGTTTCCGTGGATGACAAATGGGCGCACAAGGACTGGGGTTTCGTGCTAGTCGTGGGTGTTGGGGGAAGGCAACTCTAGCTTGACCCCTGCCTGTCTCCTAGCCCTCGTTCTGGACCTTGTGACCAGCCTCGCAGTGGGCCATAACCCCGCGGCAAGGGTTTTTTTCCTCCCGATCCCTCCCTTTTTAGGTGCTATATGCAGGGTTCGACTCGAGGCTCAACAAAGGTGTAGGAAGATCCAAGACCGCCAGTGAAGGGGAGAGCCCCAAGCCGGAACGGCGAGGGTCTGCCAAGGATCGCGGGCACACCTTCACAAGGAGGTGGCGGCCGCCCTGTGCGTCCGATTAGGGTTAGGAGTGGTTGGCTAAGGGTACAGAGGATTACCTCATTACCCTTAGCCATTGTGTTGCCGTTGGCGGTCTTACGTCGACCCTTTTGTAATTTCATCGTGGCCCCGGGTATGAACTATAAATACCCAGGGGCGCTCGTGTATAGAGCAGGGCCATTTTTACAATCTAATGAGCAATTAATCCACATTTATTTCTTGCTCTCCCTACGGGATACCTTCACTTCGCACACTTGCTTTCGTTTCCTTCCCTATGGGAAACCCTTGGTCTCTCCACTGGTGGTCTCTAGCGAGGGTGAAAGGCTAGGAGTGACCCCACGGTGGGAGATAGCACAGGAATCCAAAGTGGTCTCGTGGGATGGAGCCGCTCCGTCGCCACAACGCACGCTCCGATCGCTGCCTGCACAGGTTGTCAGATGAAACCAACACTTTCCTCATGCTGTAGCGTTGGTGAAGCCCTTAGCTGCAGGCCCCTGCAGACGGTCAGTGGAGAGCTCCTACAAGCAGCTGGTGGTGATCCCTATGCAGGCGAGTGGTGGCATACTGGCATGTGAGCATTAGGGCCTGTTTGGTTAGAGTTGTTAAAGTTTAACAAACACTATAGCACTTTCGTCTTATTTGACAAAAACTTTTCAATTTTGGACTAATTAGGCTTAATAGATTCGTCTTCTGTTTGGTTAGAGTTGTTAAAGTTTAACAAATACTGTAGCACTTTCGTCTTATTTGACAAAAAGTTTTCAATTTTGGACTAATTAGGCTTAATAAATTCGTCTTATAAATTACTCCTAATCTGTGCCGACATGCAAACAATTAATCTATATTTAGTACTCTATGCATTTGCTGCAACATTAATGTGATGGAAGTTAAACTGAATGATTCACAGACCAAACTGGGCTTTAGGCCCCTGCTGCTACAAATGGTCGGTGGCTTTTGGAGGCGATGGCAGGCTGGCAGCGATCTCCGGAATCCGGATAGTGACACCAGGCAGAACCTCGCAAACGCTCATACGTTATTTGAATTTCGATTTCGGCTTTTAAGAAGCGATGGATACTACTACAACTGAAGAAACTGTGCTGATTACTGAACACGAACTAGCCCTTATTGACTGGGGCTACTGCTCTTTGCTGGGCAATTACTGAACACGAAGCTAACAAGGAATGATACCATGTTTAATAAATGTCACCCAAAAACGTTTTTGCAGAGTCTATTCAGAGGGCCGTTCTGGACTCTATAGGATGACGGCAAATATAGGATGCTTGAGGCGTGCTGAGTCGTAGAATCCTGCGCCATGAAGTTCTTCGCATCTAATGGATGATCTTTTGGATGGTCTTTTATATTCTGTTTACAATAATTTGCGGAACTACTGTAAGCATTTAAAGTGGATGTATTTGTTTAACTTTGGACTGATGCCTCTTCTTAAAGAGGACTGAAGCCGGAATTTTCCATTATCTAAAAAAAAATTATGCTGCTATAAATTCATCTGTTATACCCTTATCAAAAACAAAAAATTCTTCTGTTCCTCGTCAGACCTAGCTAAGCAGTCTTGCTTATCCCGACACGATCTGCCCCGCTGTCTATTGGCTACGCCTGGATTTGGTCAGAAGTCAATTGCGCGAACCTCGAGGTCGTCTGACGTGCAGTGTCAACGGCTGCTGCTAATACGACTGAACTGGCTCTACTGAATTGGCTAATACATTGTTTACTTTGCTTCTTCATTGCCGAAAAGAAATTTTCTGCTAATAGAGAACATTTCCGAATTAGTACTCAATAGAAGTCTATCTCACTAGTCTAAGCAGATGGGCCTGAGGGCGATTGGCCGTGCGGCCCGTTAGGCTTCCGCCCTGGCGCCGCCGCCGGCCGCCTCGCCGGTGCCGGCGGCCCCCAACCCCTCCCCCGTCAACGCCCTCCCCTTCCCCCACCCAGGGCCGGCTCTATAATTTGAAGGGCCTTGATAAGCAAGAAGATAAGAGCCTGTTAAACTAGTTATATATATATATATATATATATATATATATATATATATATATATATATATATATATATGGGAGTGTATGCTATGGAAACTAGCTTCTTGTGGAAACTATGGAAATTTTAATCTAAGTCCACAGGATTCTAATCCGATGATCTCAGATGAAGGTGAATCATTTATTTACTTAAACCCTCCCACCAAGATTCTAATCCGATGATCTCAGATGAAGCACAACCCACCTTCAGCTGAGGTCATCGGATTAGAATCCTGTGGACTTGATTGAAGTTTTCATAGTTTTCACAAGAAGCTAGTTTCCATAGCATACGCTCCCTATATATATATAGTATGAATAATAAAAATTACTTTGCAATACATATTTAGTTTATGAAACATAACAATAGTGTAACAAAAAGCTAAAGATTACTTTGTTGTACACATTTAGTTCAAATAAATACATTGAATTAGAATTTATAACCCTACCACTGTACAAGCATAGTGCATACACAAAACAAATAAAAAAAATGCAAAATGCTAATCGATCATGGGTATTTGTGTGTTGCTTACTGAGATCACGTACGTATGCTGTCGGTTGTGTCGTCACGCGGTCGCGGCACCACGGCGGTGAGCTGGTGAGTCGGTGATTCGGCAACTTGTGTCGGCCGTTGGCGACTCAGCATCTGTGTTCGCGTGTGCGTTGATGCCACGATCGCTCGATGGGAGATTTTGGGATTCGGAAGAGATTAGGAACTAGGAAGTGTCGGGGATTTGGGAGAGATTAGGAACTAGGAAGCGTCGGGGATTTGGGAGAGATTAGGAACTAGGAAGCGTCGGTGGCTCGGCGCTGGCAGAAAACGAATCGTCCTCTAGTCTCTTGACTCCGCGCTCCGCGGCTTGCGTTCGAATGCTTCCAGGTTACGTACAATAGCAAGACTGGAAGAGGCCTACGGCATGGGCTGATGGGCCTTTAAAGGCTTATATGCATTAGTTATGCCAAAAAGAAAATTATATACACTGATGATCTATATGGTCTTGGCCCCTAGCTCCATGGGCCCCGTCGGCCGCACTGCCTACCCACCCCCTAGAGCCGGGCCTGCCCCCACCCCTCCACCTCCCCTACCAGCTGTCTCCCTCATCTGCTGCACGCAACAGTCGACCATGGTGGGCAGGCTACCCCTCCGCTGCTCGGGCTGGCGCCGGCCATGGCGGTCGCACCCCCCTCGACGCCGGCTGTGCCGGTGCGTGCCTCCGCGTCCGCGCGACCCTCCTCTACTGCGGGTGAGCACGTGTGTACCGAGCGGCCACGGCCTCTGTCTGCATCAGCTTGCTGCGCCAGCGAGGTCATGGACGCGGACTGCGGGAGCAGCGGGGGCCATGCGTCGGCCTCCCCGGAGTCGCCACCACCGGATCCCGCCGTCGCCGGTGCTGGCGCATCCGAGCCGGCAGTGCTGGCGACCTTCCTCCCCGCATCCAAGCCGGCGGTCGGTGGGCTACAGTAGCCGCCCTCCCCTTCCCCGTCACCGTCCACTACGGCCTTCGCTGCTGCGGCTGCCAGCAGCAGCTGTGGCTCCCCGCGCGCGTCCCCGCCGGTGACGGCGTCACCGGTGGGGCCTGATGGCCTGCCACCGGGTACTGGTGATGCTTGCGTGATGTGCTCCACCGCGGTCACGCCTCCCCCGCAGCCCGATGGTCATGCCGCCGTCATCGCTGTGCAGCGCGCGGTGGGCAGTGATCCCCCCGACGCCTTCCTCGTCCGTCCATCCACCCCCGCCTCGAGCCCGCCGCCCACCCCTTTGGCGGACGAGATGGTCCTCATCGAGGATGTCCTCGAGGGCGAGGATGAGGAGGATGATGACGTCGTTGCCCCTGCTTCCTCCGGCTCCCGCTGCCACCAGGCTGCCCCTTCCCGAGCTCGTCGTCCACCCTGTCCCCTCACATTGCCCCTTTCCATCCCAGGGGGGCACGGGGGGACGACCCAAGGCTCATCGCTGGGCTGATGATGACTCCGGCGATGGCTCCGAAGCGGACACGACGCCAACCTCCATGGCGCCCTCCTCCGCGCCCTACCGTGACGCGGTACTTCGGGAGACGCAGGTGCCGCAACCGGTGAGGCCGTGACCAGCGCTGACTTTGCCGCACAACTGGCCTTCGACTTTGGGCCATGGCGGTGCGGTGCCGGGTCGCCAGAGTGCGGGTCATGGGCGGAGGAAGCACCGTTGGCCGCGTCCTCAGCTGGTGCACGGCATACCGGCTTGGCCAGTGGAGGGTCGTATCCCGGCACGTCAGCGCCTCGGGCGCCACAGACGGGTTTCTGCCCCCGACGTTGATGGGTGGCGGGAGATCCTCCACCGGCAGGTGTTGCAACCGACGCCCAACTCGTCAGTGCCGCCAGGGCCAGCTTGCAGAGGCCGATCGGCGAGTTAGCGACCTCGAAGGCACATCCCGACCGATCTCCACGGCAAGTGCCTCAATTGCCTCTCCTCTGCGCACCGGGTGGCTACCTACAAGCTGCCCCAACGGTGTCTGCGCTGCAAAGGTCTTTGACACATTGCGCGCGACTGCAAGCAGCCACGGCGCATGGACTCTCGGAGCTCGGGTGATCGTGCCTCGGCTCGCCCCGATGGGCCGGTGGATCTCGACGGTTCGCATGGCCTTGGAGGGGCCATGACGGGCACCACTGTCCCTGGCGATCAACGGCAGCGGAGACGGAGACGGCGACAACGTTCGAGGCGTCGTGGGTGGCCAATCGGGAGCGCGCTAGCATCACCGGCCCCCATGCATGGGCCCGACGACCTGTCCAGCGGGATAGGCTTCGCCCAGCCTGACCCGATGACACTGACGCTGTGCCCAGGCGCCGCGCATGTTCGCGACATCACGGAGGACACGATGTTGGAGGAGTTCGTAGCCTCGATCGCCAGCACTCGGCTCGTCATGGGGCCTTCCTCTGAGCGTACAGTGTCACCTCTCATGGCCACCCCGCTCTAGGATGAGGCCCCAAAAATGGCGGACGAGGACCCAACGGCAACGAACTCCGGCGTGTTGAGGACCCCCCCTCTGCGCCCCATCCAATGGGCGGGGGGCTCAATGACGGCGGCTGACCCACCCAGCCCAGAGCTGCTGGAACTCCCTCTAGTGAGGTCAGCGACGACACCTTCCAGCGCCACCTCGACTGCTTCACCAGCGAAGTGACGACTAAGAGGGACTCTCCTCTTATCCGTGAGCCTCCAAAGCTGCCCCCCGTTAAGCCTAGACTGCCAAAGCGGAGTAGGCGGTTGGCGGCTCAGCCCCTCTCTCGAGTTCCTACCTCCAAGCAGGGGGAGGTCTTGATCATGCAACGTATGGGCTACATCAAGCCGGTCGAAGCTCCTTCCGCGTCGGCGATCTAGAAGTATGAAGAGCTCCTCGGTGGTGACATGACTGCGGAAGGGGCCGAGGCGCTGGACGCGTTCCTCCCGGCCGCTTAGCCGTGAAGGCGCAAGGCCACCTCGTAGGTCATGCCTGGCGCCAACTTCGGTTGTTTCTTTATGTAATATCAACCTAGTGATTCCCCGTTAGGATGGTCCAGCTACGGCTGTGTTGACCTCCGGCGCTCTTACAAGCGCGTTGTATGTTTGTCAAACTCTTCTTCCTAATACAATGATACACAAGAATTTTGCGTATTCGCGAAAAAATAGAAGTCTATCTCCGTGATCCCAGTCCCAGACACGAAGCCCTGTGCCGCGTCTGGCACCCGCGGCCGTAGTAGTCTACGGCCTCTCATGGCTCACTGGTGGTAAGTTGTTCTAATTGCCGTCATTTACTGCCCAGCATATCCATCGATCACCTACAGTACATCGTAAGCCAAGAATCATGTATGTATTTTCTAATATTCATAAATCACCACCATCAACGCCTCCTGTTAGCAAAGTATAAGCTATAAACGTATAAACACTCAAATGGACATGCTCAATGCAACACCAAAAAAGCCTCAAAAGCGACAATCACACTTGTCAACCACACTCAACAGATAAAACAAGATAATCAAGGCACTTACCAAGTTGGTTTGTGTATTCCTACATAAATATTTAGACATTCAGTGGGAATGGGATTAGATTGAAAGGAAGTCCTATCACAGATAGATTTTTTTTTCTAGCTGTCCCCTTGTCACAAAATTCTTAGTCTATGATACACGCACATTGGATTCCTGCTAGTTCAAATATCTGCATGGGGGGTACTTAGGGGTGTGCATGGTTGGATCGCTACCGGGGACACGATCCCACATGCATGCCCCATGCATGCACGTACGATGTCAAAGTCAACTACAAGTACTTCGAGGTCGCCTATATGCAATGTCAACTAATAACCTCGACTAGCTCGCAGAATAATTGTACGTACGATGTCAAAGTCAACTACAAGTACTTCGAGGTCGCCTATATGCAATGTCAACTAATAACCACGACTAGCTCGCAGAATAATTGTAATAATAAGACACCAGTGTACGTATCATTACTAACGATCTCGCATTTATTTTGGCCTCATATATATATATGGTTGTTTAAACGGTTACCAAGTGCGTGGACCAAACTCTTTCCCCTGAAGCTTCGATCTACATATGGGATCCAATTAAGCACTTGTGTTTACTTCTTGATTGAATTGAAGTATGCTAATCACATATCGTAAAATCAGCACTATTTTCTACTTATATAGTACTCTCCACTTGGAGTGTGTAATGAACTTCTCAACTGTACACCACCACAACGTGCTATTAAGATAATGAACAAATGCATGTTTGGAGCACTATAAATGCCCATGCAAGCTTTAGCTCAGCACCCACCTCATCTCATCTCGTCTCACACTAGTAAGAGCACACAATGGCTGGCACTAAACTAGTAGCCCTAGGTCTCATTGCCCTCATGAGCATGGGATTAGCCAATGCTGCAAGGGTGGCTAGGTACTCTAGTTCGGAAGGAACAGGTACAGGAGATGGTGGCGGTGTTGGATATGTGAATGGTGGTGGCTCTGGATCTGGCAGTGGCGTGGGATCCGGTGAGAGCGGTCCAAATGGTGTTCATGCTAGTGGTGGAGGTGGCGGTGGAGGTGGCGGTAGTAGTTACAATGGTGGCTTTGGGCATGGTGATGGGTCTGGCTCGGGTTCAGGTTCGAGCCAGTATAGTCAAGGGCCATATTATAGCTACAACGAGTATTCTAATGCCGGTGGTAATGGAGGTGGTGGTGGAGGAGGCCAAGCTGGAGGTTACTACGGGTCCAGTGGACACGGTGCTGGCGGTGGAACCGGCTATGGCTCTAGTGAAGCTGGTACAAATTGGTATGGACAAAGTCATGCAAATGCTAATGCAAATGGCAATGGTGGTGGAAAAGGCACTAGTCAGAATGGTGGCAGTGGCGGTGGTCAAGGTGCTGGATCTGGCTTCGGTAATGCAAACCCATAGATGTTTCACTTTCGAGAAGATGAAGCCCAACATGTGTGGTGTTTTTTAAGATTGTTGCCTTAGAGTGTACTTACTTTTCTTTGTAATCTTTATGTATCTGCTAGGTTTTTTTACAAAATAAAGGGCTCCTCCATCCTTGTACAAGTAAGATACATATATATACATAGACACAATGTTTTCAAGGCATCGCCTAATCGTCGCTTAAGCGACGCTTAGGCGTCGGGGCGCTCTAGGCTCGCCTTAGGTGTAAGGCGGCGCCTCGTCGCCTTATGCTCAACCTGACGCTCCCTCGATTCCGCCATCTCCTCGCTGTCCTCTGCTCGATTCCACCACCTCCTCGCCGTCCTCTGCTCGATTCTGCCGCCTCCTCGCCGTCCTCTGCTCGATTCCGCCACCATCTGCTCGATCTGGAAGGGGAGTAGCGAGGGAGGGGAGCAGAGCAGCGCTAGAGAGAGGGGAGTAGAGGAGCGCATCCGGAGAAAGAGAGGGGGTGGAGCTGCGGAGAGGGAGATGAGGCGGAACGAGTGGAGAGTGGAGAACAAGAGGAGCAGCGGTGGAGGAGGGTTTGGGATAGTATAAGCCATGCCTGGAGCTGGAGGGGGACGGGCACATGGGCCGCCTGGTGGGCTAGGCTAGCCCACTTCTAACTCCTCCTTTGTTTTTCTTTTTTCATTTTCTTTTTTCTTCATCATCTACTGCTCTGAGCTTCTGTTTTATTTTTTTTTAAAAATTCATAAGGCGTCGCCTCGCCTCACGCTTTAGTCGCCTAAGTATAAGGCGGTAGTCACTCGCCACGCCTCACCTTACCGCCTTAAAAACATTGCATAGACATGTATAACTGCGCCTGTGTCTAATCAACTAGGCTCAGAATGTCTTCCGAAGTAGGACGACCAAGGGAGGGAGAGCCACAGAATGTCGAGAATGGGAGAAGATAGATGCGAAAAGCAGCCGATTTGCATTGGTAGGCTCATCGAGTGGAGAACAGGAGAAGTATTGGGTCGTTGGGCCACATGCCATGCCTAGGTCCTAGCCAAAAATTTTAAGCCAGGGGGGTTTGGGCCACTCCTAGAGTCATGGCTCTAGTGACCCTAGGCCCATATTTGCTCCTGCACGGTGGAGTCAACAGATAATGTTGAGGATCTTAATGTTATTAGTCTTCCAAGTTCCCATTTTTGAATGTTTTTTATAGGCATTTTTGAATGTTTTGGCTTATGAGTTATGACACAATAAAGAAGCTGAATGTGGTGATGTGCGGACATGGATTGTTTGTTCTATATTAGTGTAAGTTCCACAATTAGTTGAGTTGGTGACCATCTTTAGGCTAAAAGTAAGATCATACTTATGTTTCTGGTTACATATTAATGCTAAAATCTTTTTAATATAGGCTATGGTACACCTTTTACCTCTAAACAAGTAAGATATGAATCAAATCTTAGCCATTGATTATGAAGAGAAAAATTCAATTAGAGAATTAAGAAAAATATCTTAACCGGCTTCTCCCGGTAATATGCACAAGTATTGCTTCCTAAATTATGAACTTTCCAAGCCTACTACATACATGCATGCATGCCACCTGTCGGGCATCGGTATTAGGGATACCTAGAGTAAGGGAGCTAATGGCTACGAATGTTAATTTGCCCAGACGGTTAAGGGCGTAATTACCATCTTGCCCGACCCCTCGAGGGGGGACCCGCCTTGTCCGACCCCTGGGGCGCGGGTTCCATCTCGCCTAACCCCAGGGGCGCGGGCTCCGTCTCGCCTGACCCCTTGAGGGGGAGGAGCCTGCCTCGTCTGAACCCGGGGGCGCAAGCTCCGTCTCGCCCGATCCCGGGGATGCGGGCTTCGTCTCGCCCGACCCCTCGAGGGGGAGGGCCTCACCTCATCCAACCCTAAGGGCATGAACTCCGTCTCGTCTGATCCCGGGGGCGCAGGATCCGCCTCGCCCGACCCCGAGGGCATGGATTTGGTCTCGTGCGGGAGCGCAGGCCTCACAGGGGCCCACACTATCTCCAACCACTACAGATGTGAAAACACGAGCTCGGGGTCAAACTTTTGACATCAGGAAGGGAGCGGGCATGCCTCAACATGACCCATGGATGCAATAGGCCATGCTTGTGGACTCACGATGCCCATGGCGTCAGGCAGGCTGACACTATGCCACCTAACTCTTGTACGGTTTTCGTCAAGGGCGCCCGTTGCCCATACTACCCGCTGGACGGGACAGGGCACCACGATCGGCTGACGATGCCCGTGTGTGGCGCCAGTGGCAAATGGGGCCACAACGTGGAGCCGTCTCCATCGTCATCTACGCCACGACATGGAGTTGTCCCCATCGTCATCTATAGGACCGGTAGGACCCGCGCAAGGAGGCGAAGGACGATGCGACCCTGGAAGCCCTTTTCCTCCTCGTTCTCTCTCTCATGTAACCTGTACCTTCCCCTTGGCCTATAAAAGGGGAGGCAGGACGCCCTATAGAGGGGGACAAAACCCAATCCAACCAAATCCAACTCAACTCCATTCGACTCTTCCATCAGAGACTTGGGACCTTCTCCCTCTCTCGCCAGTTTGTAACCCTTACTGCAAACTGGTGCCAGTAACACGAGCAGCTCCACATTGGACGTAGGGATCTTTTGCCCGAACCAGTATAAACCCTTGTATCCTCCGAGCACACCATCCGGGCTAGATGCACAAATACAAACTTACTAGTAGGTGATTCAAAACACTGACAGTTGGCGCACTAGGTAGGGGCCTTTTGACCTCTCGTCGTCTTTAGCAGGCTGCGGATGGCTAGCCATGGCGTAAGCTGGGTCTCGAGCACGCGCATGGACTTCGGGAGCCTGGATTTCTTCGTCACCATAGAGGGAGAGCTGGCACGAGCCCCTGCCCCCATCCAACCTCTTTGCTCCGCCAGCCTTGAGACAGTCGTCGAGGCCCTCGAGGAGTTGCAGCTGCACGCCTTGGAGGTCCGTGCCTCCGGGAGCGACTAGCACCTCGACTTTGATTATGAGAGACTAGAGTGCCAGCTCGATGCCTTCCTGGGACCCCGACCATCCTAGGAGGATCTGCGCTGTAACACCCCAGGTGTTTATCACCAATTAAGTAGTGGGTTTAAGCTCAAACATAATAGATTTGTGGAGATGACGATGCCAAAGTCAAACCTATGAAAATAAGCCCTAACCTAAACTTGGATATTGCACCCTTGCTTACGTATAGGCTCAATTAAAAGATATATGCTTGGGCATTGTTATCAAAGTATCGGCACATGTCTCACATCAATAACTATCTATATTGATCCCTAGAAAAGTTTCATGAAGTTTGGAATCAAAAAGTCACATGAAATGATAAGTCATATCTTTGCATGAATTGCTTTATCAAGTGACTGGAAACATATGAAGTCAACCAAACCTTGTAACCTTGCTCAAACAACTCTAAGTGAACTCTACAACAAAAGTTATGAAGGGTTCGTGTTGAGCGAAGGTGGAGAAAATGTCAGAAAATAATGGAAACACTATATTTTGTAGCAGAAAGGACTTTGCGTTGATCGAGAAATAAAGTTAACTTCTGGACCAGATATGAGGTTTGGCCAAAAATGAAAGTTGAAGAAAAGTTTGAGTATAACAAACTTTGTTAAAGGACCAAGTCATGATTTAGCTTCGAAATAGATCAAAACAGTGCTCAAAATATAAGAGAAAAAGCTGAAATCAACCCGACCGTGTTTGCAGTCCGGAATTTCACTGACATCGATGTTGACATCCTGCGTTCTCCAAATTTTGCTAAGCAACTTGAGTTAGTCCAAAAATAAAAGTTCAAGATTATGTTATGGAGAAGAGAATGCAAAAAGTTGCACTAAGTTTGATTGAGTTTCGACCTCCGAAAGCGAGTTTCCGTGATCGCTGTTAACATATTGACACTATCATCTTGGAGCTTAATTATCCGCTGTTACAAAGCTCAAATGGCCAGGCACCTTAAATAAGAAACGTAGAGCAGGCCGAGGTGAACAAACTTCGTTTATGGCCCAATGTCTAATTCGTCCTGGAAGCGGCCCAAAACGGCATTCCACCTTGCCCACGTCGCTGCCCGCCACGTGCTCGGTGAAATGCCTCAACGGGCGACACCTGCCCTGTGAACGTGGCCGCCATGCGCCTCCACCGATGCCACGCGTCCCACCTTCGACCACGCGCCCTGCGTCCTGCTGCCGATGAGGAGGGGCACTGGCACGCCATCTCCTTCCCATCCCCCCACTCCCTCTCGCTCACTGCCTCTCGTCCTCGGACACGCACAGTGCGCGGGCGGACGTCCGCCATGGACGAGCGAGCACAGCAAAGCTCGGCCGCTGCTGTTCCAGTTGCTAGCAGCCACCGCACGCCAAACCACCACTACCGGAGGTTTCTCCACCTTCCCGCGAGCTTGGAGCACATTTTTCCCCACCTCCTTTCGTCACCAGAGAACGCAACCGCCATGGACGACACCAACCAAGCTCCAGGGCCGCCGTCGTTCTATCGCCTCCAGCCTTCCTCCACCCGAACCGACCGCGCCATCACGTTCCTCGTACCACGCAGCACCCCTAGAGCCCCTCGCCTCACCAGCTCCACCCCCACAGTGGACCGCCACCGGAGCACCGGCCGGCAAGCCGCCTGCTGTCGTGGACGGATCGTTGTGGTACGCCTCGGGCTGCGTGGAGCATACCAGCGGATGCGGGTCAGCCCCCTCATGCTCGCACGGCCCCGTCATGGCCCCTGCCGGCGACCCCCTTGCCGGAATCGCGAGTCCGGCCTCCCTCCCCTGTTTCCGGCGGCCGGCGATGAAGACCGGTGCCCCTCACTCTCTGTCTCTCCTTGTGTTGATGACAGGCGAGCCCGGCTGGTTAACAGGTCCCACATGTCGGGTTCAAGTGTAGCTGATTCGGGTGTACAACCGGGTGCGCTTAGCGAGTTAAGTTAGGGTTTGGGTAATTTTGTTTTTGAATTTCAGAATTTGGGAAATCTTCTAAAATCCATATCTCATGCTAGATAAGTCCAAAAATAGCAAATGTAGACTTTTTGGAAACCTTGAGAAGTGATCTATGCAATAGAGTCATAAAATGTTAGGTGTTTGTAGGTGTTTTTCTGATGTTTTTATTTAAGCTTTAAAAATGCTCTAAAATGCTTATAAACTTGACCAGAGCAAGATCTGGAGTTTTAGAACTCCAAAAATAGTGATTATTGTTTTGTTAATTTTGTGATGACATGTACTTGCTAGGAAAAATATTAAACACACTACTTGTTCACTGTTTACTTAAAGTTTTGATTTGACCTTGTTAAATAAGGAAATCTATATTATATTGCTTGTCATTTTTATATCTTGAGTTATGTTGCTCTAAATGATGTGAAATTTTTTTTGGTAGGCTTGTCATGCTATGGATGTACTGTGGTATAAATTTCATGGCCATTGCTTACTGTATGCTCAAGTTATTGAGTTAACTTGTTTATGGCTTAATAAATAGCTTATAAATAATATATAAATGATAAAATAGAAAATGTTGTCCCATCACCTTATTATGATGTTGCTCTTTGATGTTGGTTCATTCTATGGCCATGTGTTCATAGAAAATATTGAGTTTTAGGTTTAACTTGCTCTCACATGATTTATTGCAATAGCTATTTGTCTGTTTCATAGAGGTTGATATACTTGCCCAAATGGATTGAAATTTGGACAGTAGACTTTTGAGAGCATTTGTAGACCCTTGTAATTTTGGTAGAATTTATTGAGTATCTTTATGATGTGTTCATAATTCCACCTAATTATCTAAATAAATTAAAAAAATACATTAAAAGAAATTATTTAGGAATGGACATTATGTTTTCTGGTGTTCATTAGTCATGTGTGAAATGTTGGTAAAGTTGGTTTTGTCCAATTATATGTTTGCAACATAAGTTAATAATTATTCTTGCAAATGAAGTTTCTGGACAGATCTAGAAACTTAGCAAAGCTCTTCATGGTAATTTGCTTTGTTGTAAAACTTATTTATACAAAAGTTGTAGATAATTTATGTGTCTAGCCTCTGTTAAAATTTGGTGGCATTTGGCCATATGGTTTAGAAACTACAGCTGTTTAAAGTTAGGTTACAAAATTGCTTGCTCTCTGTCTTGTTAGACCAGTTTCTGTGTTTGTGTAAATTCGATATGTTAAACTTTGGAATCATGCTGTGATGTTTATAAATGAAATTTAGATAATTTTATAAGCTTTCCATAATGTCTTCTTGCAAGTCATTTGGAACTGTAGACCTCCAGTTATGATTAAATTACTTAGCTGCTGTTCTGATGCCCAGAAAGTGGCAAATTCTAGTCTAGTGCTTTGATTAACTTTGTCATGCTTGGGTATTGAAGTGTGACTTACATCTTTGATGATACTTGGGTGGTACCCTGTGATCTTGTGAGACTTGTTTCTTGATTGATGTGCTTGCCCTCTTCTATGTTATGTCTTAATGAGGATTAAGTTAATTAGCTCTTGGTGTTTATGTGAATTTTGGTATGCTTCCATGATTACTCTGTATATTGCACTTCTATGCATTCATACATATGCATTATTGCACCTCATTTAGGTACGCTAGCTGAAGCACGTGAAGGACCTGATGTGGAGTCAAACCGAAGATGGAGTTGGTGGATCTATCCCGAAGATAGAAAGACCGAACAAGTGTTAGATGGAGGGAATGCTCTCCAAGCGAATTTCTTCTGACATACTTTAACTTGAGTCGGATCCCAGGCAAGCCCCGGAGCATTATAAGCCTCCTACCTTCAAAGCAATTAATTCTATATATGTTATAAGTATTGTTGCATTAAGTGGTAGGAGTTGGTTGGAAACCCTTGCTGTATTATATCATTCCTTGTCCAGATATATAAATCCTTGAATCTTGCATAGATTAGGATCAAGTAGATGCTTAGCCCTGCTTTAAGCGGTAGAAGTCAGGTGATTTCCTGTTACCTGCGAGATGTAGGGATATTCATATATGGCACGGTTGGCTATATTGCTATCGTGGAATGGAACCATGTGTTAATAAAATGAAATGAGACCGGACGGGATGACGATAGTGAAGCAACAAGGCATGGAGGTCTTGGGTGTGGATCTATCCCCGTCTGAGTCATTTAAGGACCGATTTGCTATACGTCCTTGAGTCATGTTGAACGCAGTCTAACACTTAGTTGGCCGGATAAGCCGTTCCGACCGCGAAGCCGAGTAATATGGTTCAGGCCGGGAATCGAATGGTAGGTTGCTTCTTGGAGGAGAGAAAGGATGTGCTTGGGGACATTGGCGTGAGACCAAGGGGGGGGTTAGAGTCCCTATCACCTGGCAGAGTGTCGCCCTTGGGGCCGCGACATCATTCGGACCCGCGATTCCTGAATCATATGAAAAGGTGGCCTGTGCGACCCTGGCAGGGGTCTGCACGATGAGTGTTAGAAATACCCCTCCAGCTAGATAGGAATTCGATTCGAATCGCCGTCGCTCTCGGTTAGTGAGCACTTGACTTGAGCAGCGACAACGTAGATTCCATTAAATTGAACGGATGGTTAATTGGATAACGATGGAAAGGTTGCCTCAATTTATACCTGCTATGGTTAATATTGTTTGCTCCTAATAAAGTGAGTGCTCTAGTACAGGTTCTAATATAGATGATAGGTTAATGATAATTAACTTGATGCTTAAGCATTAATGATTCTTATCTATATTAAGCTTTTATGCAAAATGTTGTCAAGCTAGCCCACGTTATATCAGCCTTGCATGATCCTTGGTGTCAACTTATTTCTGGTTTCTGACGGGTAAGTCTAGCTGAGTACTTTGTCGTACTCAGGGTTTTATCCCCACTTGTTGCAGGTTGTGATGTATTATGGCGGCTGCAAGAGTTGGTTGGCTCCTGCCTTAGTGGCGGAGTGTGATCATGAGCATGATCCTTCTGAGCTACCTTATCTCTAATGCTTTTGTTGGAAGTCGACTGTGGCACTGGCATGTATTTGAAATAAGAATAATGTTAGTTTCAAATTACTTTGCTTCCGCTACTTTTGAACTTAAGTTGTAATAACTATGTTGAACTCCGATGTATATTGAATTACTTGTGAAATGGATGTAACATGTGACTTGTTATGTTGAATCACTATGATCTTGGGTTGTATGTTGGTTGGTTTGAAATCCCTCGTGATTTCATTGGACTACCGGATTTATATGGGCTCAAGTGCGAGAATTTGATCACTTCAGTGATTGTTTTTATACTTGTGCTCTTATAATTTGGACGGTTCTGTTACAGCTGGTATCAGAGCAAGATTCAACATTAAAATTGTCATATGTGTATTTAAAACAAAGGTTTTGTTTTATAAAATCAGTTTTATCAACTTATAGCTATATATGGGTTTGTGAAAACTAAATTCTAAATCTAAGTATGCCAGTGGTCAATTTCCTTATGCCCATATAAGGATTATTAGGTGGCTTATATAAGTACTAACTTGGGGGTTTTTAATTTTGCATCTACGCCCAGGCCAAGGTATGTATGTGTGATGACTCTCCCATACTATGCTACCCGGTGTGTCAGATTAGAGGTAACCTTCATATATGAAATAGCCATATATGTTGCTAGTTTACTTTTATGCAACGTCGCGCCTACGCTCAGGTAAGTGTGAGTTGTGAGAGCATGATCGTACAAACTGCGGTCTAGGGGAGAGCTAGTTTGGTTACTGGATTATTTACATGTTACACACATGTATATATGAAGGTGCTTAATTGTGGGTGATTGAATGATTCAGGTAGTTTTGGTGCTACATATATATATACGAGGGTATATGTACATGGGAGTACTTAGAATTTTACTTTCCTGCTCTCATTGTGTGTTATATTTGGGGAATTGTTGGGCTGCAATGAAACTTTTCTGCAGGTACGATAACCACGAATACGTAAGTCAAATGTAGCTATCGACTAGCTATATATCGAGAGAGTGCGTGTTATGCCACCGATATAGAACGTGATCGTCACCTTAGGTTGGCAATCTTGTGAGGACGAATAGGACGAAGCATGCATCTTCATGATTGTTGCCTTATGCATAGCTATGCTCCTCTCACCCTTGTTCTATAGGGTGTAACTTGTGATCAATGTGTTACACTATCTTTCTTGAGTGAAGTAAAACAAAAATGCCTTGTTCCATGTTGCTTGAGAAAAATGTGTGCTTAGACTTACTAGAAATAAGTGTGGCTACATGCTTGAACTTAGAGATATCCTCTAGCTTAGCCAAGTGGTGGATATGTTGTTCACCCAAGTGTTTGCCAATGCTTTAGACCTCACTTAAATAATTATGGATTCTCATGAATGAATTAAATTCATGTTGGTCTAAGGTAAAAAAATTTAGAGCTACTAGAATAACATGTTTGTGTGCTCTCTTGTTAAGTAGAACAAAAGCAAGCTTTGTTTTGCTTATTGAACGTTGGCTGCTAGAACGGTTTCTGATGTATTGATGCTTTCGTGGTCATAAATGTGTTTTCTGTGGTTATAGAGAATATCAAAGTTGTAGCTAACTTACTTATCTAGCTTGTCCTAAAATTTTATGACCCTAGGTCTTATGGTTTGAGAGTTATAAATTTTAGAAGTTTGTTGTCAAAATCTGCTCATGTTCAGAACAGATCTGAATGTTTGGTTTGTTTGACCTATGTGCATAAGGAATCATGTCTTGGAGATAATAGAATAAGTGTAGTACTTTTTCTAAGCTTTCCAAAATGTCCTATAGCACTAATTTTGGTGGTCTAAATCTCTAGTTATAAGCTTATAAAGTGGAATGACAGAATCTGTCCAAATCTGGGTAGAGATGTCTTCTTTGTCTTGTTTGGCCTTGTTAGATATAGAATCATCTTAATATGATAATAAGAAAGTTATAGACAAATTAATAAGCTTTACATAAAGTTAAGGCTCAGCCTTGTTGATTCCCTAGAACTCCAGTTGTACATTTTTGAAGTTATTGTTAGTTTTCTGTCCATGTTGGTATAGATCTGAAACATCAGCATGCTTGACCATGCTAACCTGCGATTTAGCTGTTGGTATGAATAACTAAAGTGTAGTCATCTTCTTAAGCTATCTAGAAAGTCTAGGATCACCTTTGTGGGATGTCTACAACCTCAGTTATTTTTGAAACAAGTAACTACTGTGTTGCTGTCCAGGTTCTGGGCACATGCTAAGTTGGCTTCCTTAGCTAGCGTTGTTTTGAGCTAAACTGGTAGTTAGTTCATGCTAGAGATAAATGCTTATTTTAGGTGAGCCTTGTGCTTTGGATTGGTTGCTTAAGCTCAATTGTTTGAATTTTCTCAGATGTCTGCTTGACTGATGTTGTATGTATGATTGTTATCTAGGTAGTGCCATAGTTGTCACCTCGTTTGTCCTCGGTAAGCATGCGAGTATCGAATAGCTTTATCTTAGAGCAACACTCGAGTTACGTGAAATAATCTCTTGGTTGTTGTCTCCAATTAGGTTCTCTCTCTTAGGAGCCTGAGCCTGTAGACTTGGTGGTTAGCCCTTGAATGTTTGTATCCATGCCTTTGCTTGACCAAAAGCCCAAAGTTGAGTTCTCCTATATGTTTGTATAAGTCATGGATGTTTTCCAACCCTTTTTATGAAGACCCTTATCAACTAACCCACCAAGTTAACTTTCATCAATGCTAGGCGTGAGTGGAATCAAGTAAAAATCTCGTGCTTAGTCACCTTCGGCAATTGAGCTATGTTCTCTTGTGCTATGTTTTGATCTACGGATAGCTTCCCTGTTGATTCTAAACCTTGTGACTACCTTTGTTTGGTATCTCCCCTTGTACAATGCTTGTTTTTACCACCCAAATTGTGTCACTTGAAATTTCACCTTGGTGGTGTGATCGGTAATGGTGTTATGAGTAGCAACTAATGGTGCCGCGACGAAACCGAGAGCCTCCTATGGGCGGCCGACACAAGGTTGTGCTGCTCGGCACGCGCTGGTATCGTGGTTTCTAGTCATGATCCATTGTAGAACAACATCAACGTGTTATTCTCATGTGAACTTTTCCTTGGTTATCTTTCCCATATCTTATCAAAAGACCCTTATATTGGACCAAAAGTAGTAGAGCTTCCTCCTGAAGTTGTTAAGAGGACAACTTTTGAAGAACGGGTCACTGACATAAACATTAACAAACCGCAAGAAGTGGTAGACAAGTGACTCTACTTAGTTGTTCTAGTATTGACGAGCGTCATCGAGTGAGCAACGTATCTCATTCCTGTTGGATAAAAAGCACACACAACACTTACTACTGGACAAGTCATTCGTTGGGTAAGAATCAATCGTCACATTATGTAAATCTTAACCTTTGTATGCATAATGACCACACCGTCGAAATCAACCATCTCTGGTGTGACCCCTTATTTGCTAACTTCGATGGCAACCATATGTTCTGCATCAACCACAGTGTTGTGGTCAAGAGTGAAGATTTGAAACTTTTTAGTGTTGAGAGACAACTGATTAATTACCAATAGGAAGTTTAATCTCCAGCTAGGTAACGACTCTTTGGTAACTACAAAGGCTATGTCTTATAGAGCAATAACCAATAAGAAGTTAATCAACTAGCCAATAACTTGAGAGATACTCTATCTTCTAGAGCCATTGTGATCAAGTCAATTCCGTCTTGGACAATCACACAGATAGTGCAAGGTGTTCTATCAGCTAAAGTGAAGAATTAGAGAAAGTATGCCCTAGTTCCGATATGTATCCTTGTGCCCTTAGGTGCCACAAACGGTTTGTTCATAACTCTATTGGATGCAGTATTGAGGAATATTCGAAAGCAATCTGAGAAGTGTCAAACAACAGATTTCTCATCCTAGAGCTGCTATATGGCCCTAAAGAGAAAGTTTCATGGTGAAAGATGGCCTGACAAAGTTGTTATGCTGCAAGTCAACTTAATTACAGTACAACTAAGTCACTAAGGAAAATTTTTACTCAATCGCTTGGTGGTAGACTACTCCCCGTGGTTAAGTGAATAATTACAGTTTTTGTTGTCCTTAAGGCCTCGTTACATCTTTCTTTGGGAATTATTTTCCAATGATGACATACTTTGGTACCTTATACATGTTTTTACCAAGAGGTTGCATCTGATTCAACCCAGATAACTGTTGTCTTTGGATAAAAGAATCTTATTAGGTAGCTGTTGGCAGGAATACGAAGCTGACAGAGTCAGCTATCACATTCATTGACCCCTCGACAGACTCAGATAATACAGTGTTGTCATCAAAGAAAGAGAACTGCACACATGGAACCTTAAGTAATTTTCCATTAGTTGATATCGGAAGGATTGAACATTTACGACCAACATAGACCCTATCTATTGTTTAGTCAGTATTCTATAACCTCAGAGGATGTTTGTCATCTATGATCTCACTCCATTTGGAAGGTTATGCTCAAGCCATTCTGGTAGAGGGCTACTTTTCAAACTTTGTGAACATAGAGTCATTTCAACGAGTATACTTCTGAAGATTTCGGTCTAGTGTAAAGTTCATATGGCCTATGCTGTGATTCACTAAAGAATTAAACACTTGTGTGTGGTTAGCTTATGGGTCAAATGATCTCTGTAGACTGAAACGAAGTACTGCATTGTCTTGGATTCCTCCCAAAGTAACAATGCTTCATGGAAGTCAATGAAGGAAATTCTTCAGACAAATTTTACCATTAAGAGCAAGTATCAGAAAGTGCCTTTGACCAAATTGTTCATCGATGTTGAAGCCTTATAGCTGAATGCTATAGCAGATGTTGGGAACTAGATAACGTGTCTCTCTTCCTTAAAAGATCTTCCATTCCGAATCTCGGGACGCGATTCTTTTAAGGGGGGAGGGCTGTAACACCCCAGGTGTTTATCACCAATTAAGTAGAGGGTTTAAGCTCAAACATGATAGATTTGTGGAGATGACGATGCCAAAGTCAAACCTATGAAAATAAGCCCTAACCTAAACTTGGATATTGCACCCTTGCTTACGTATAGGCTCAATTAAAAGATATATGCTTGGGCATTGTTATCAAAGTATTGGCACATGTCTCACATCAATAACTATCTATATTGATCCCTAGAAAAGTTTCATGAAGTTTGGAATCAAAAAGTCACATGAAATGATAAGTCATATCTTTGCATGAATTGCTTTATCAAGTGACTGGAAACATATGAAGTCAACCAAACCTTGTAACCTTGCTCAAACAACTCTAAGTGAACTCTACAACAAAAGTTATGAAGGGTTCGTGTTGAGCGAAGGTGGAGAAAATGTCAGAAAATAATGGAAACACTATATTTTGTAGCAGAAAGGACTTTGCGTTGATCGAGAAATAAAGTTGACTTCTGGACCAGATATGAGGTTTGGCCAAAAATGAAAGTTGAAGAAAAGTTTGAGTATAACAAACTTTGTTAAAGGACCAAGTCATGATTTAGCTTCGAAATAGATCAAAACAATGCTCAAAATATAAGAGAAAAAGCTGAAATCAACCCGACCGTGTTTGCAGTCCGGAATTTCACTGACATCGATGTTGACATCCCGCGTTCTCCAAATTTTGCTAAGCAACTTGAGTTAGTCCAAAAATAAAAGTTCAAGATTATGTTATGGAGAAGAGAATGCAAAAAGTTGCACTAAGTTTGATCGAGTTTCAACCTCCGAAAGCGAGTTTCCGTGATCGCTGTTAACATATTGACACTATCATCTTGGAGCTTAATTATCCGCTGTTACAAAGCTCAAATGGCTGGGCACCTTAAATAAGAAACGTAGAGCATGCTGAGGTGAACAAACTTCGTTTATGGCCCAATGTCTAATTCGGCCTGGAAGCGGCCCAAAACGGCGTTCCACCTTGCCCACGTCGCTGCCCGCCACGTGCTCGGTGAAATGCCTCAACGGGCGCACCTGCCCTGTGAACGTGGCCGCCATGCGCCTCCACCGATGCCGCGCGTCCCACCTTCGACCACGCGCCCTGCGTCCTGCTGCCGATGAGGAGGGGCACTGGCACGCCATCTCCTTCCCATCCCCCCCACTCCCTCTCGCTCACTGCCTCTCGTCCTCGGACACGCACAGCGCGCGGGCGGACGTCCGCCATGGACGAGCGAGCACAGCAAAGCTCGGCCGCTGCTGTTCAGGTTGCTAGCAGCCACCGCACGCCAAACCACCACTACCGGAGGTTTCTCCACCTTGTCGCGAGCTTGGAGCACATTTTTCCCCACCTCCTTTCGTCACCAGAGAACGCAACTGCCATGGACGACGCCAACCAAGCTCCAGGGCCGCCGTCGTTCTATCGCCTCCAGCCTTCCTCCACCCGAACCGACCGCGCCATCACGTTCCTCGTACCACGCCGCACCTCTGGAGCCCCTCGCCTCACCAGCTCCGCCCCCACAGTGGATCGCCACCGGAGCACCGGCCGGCAAGCCGCCTGCTGCCGTGGTCGGATCGTTGTGGTCCGCCTCGGGCTGCGTGGAGCACACCAGCGGATGCGGGTCAGCCCACTCATGCTCGCACGGCCCCGTCATGGCCCCTGCCGGTGACCCCCTCGCCGGAATCGCGAGTCCGGCCTCCCTCCCCTGTTTCCGGCGGCCGGCGATGAAGACCGGCGCCCCTCACTCTCTGTCTCTCCTTGTGTTGATGACAGGCGGGCCCAGCTGGTTAACAGGTCCCACATGTCGGGTTCAAGTGTAGCTGATTCGGGTGTACAACCGGGTGCGCTTAGCGAGTTAAGTTAGGGTTTGGGTAATTTCGTTTTTGAATTTCAGAATTTGGGAAACCTTCTAAAATCCATATCTCATGCTAGATAAGTCCAAAAATAGCAAATGTGGACTTTTTGGAAACCTTGAGAAGTGATCTATGCAATAGAGTCATAAAATGTTAGGTGTTTGTAGGTGTTTTTCTGATGTTTTTATTTAAGCTTTAAAAATGCTGTAAAATGCTTATAAACTTGACCAGAGCAAGATCTGGAGTTTTAGAACTCCAAAAATAGTGATTATTGTTTTGTTAATTTTGTGATGACATGTACTTGCTAGGAAAAATATTAAACACACTACTTGTTCACTGTTTTCTTAAAGTTTTGATTTGACCTTGTTAAATAAGGAAATCTATATTATATTGCTTGTCATTTTTATATCTTGAGTTATGTTGCTCCAAATGATGTGAATTTTTTTGGTAGGCTTATCATGCTATGGATGTACTGTGGTATAAATTTCATGGCCATTGCTTGCTGTATGCTCAAGTTATTGAGTTAACTTGTTTATGGCTTAATAAATAGCTTATAAATAATATATAAATGATAAAATAGAAAATGTTGTCCCATCACCTTATTATGATATTGATCTTTGATGTTGGTTCATTCTATGGCCATGTGTTCATAGAAAATATTGAGTTTTAGGTTTAACTTGCTCTCACATGATTTATTGCAATAGCTATTTGTCTATTTCATAGAGGTTGATATACTTGCCCAAATGGATTGAAATTTGGACAGTAGACTTTTGAGAGCATTTGTAGACCCCTGTAATTTGGTAGAATTTATTGAGTATCTTTATGATGTGTTTATAATTCCACCTAATTATCTAAATAAATTAAGAAAATACATTAAAAGAAATTATTTAGGAATGAGCACTATGTTTTCTGGTGTTCATTAGTCATGTGTGAAATGTTGGTAAAGTTGGTTTTGTCCAATTATATGTTTGCAACATAAGTTAATAATTATTCTTGCAAATGAAGTTTCTGGACAGATCTGGAAACTTAGCAAAGCTCTTCATGGTAATGTGCTTTGTTGTAAAACTTGTTTATACAAAAGTTGTAGATAATTTATGTATCTAGCCTCTGTTAAAATTTGGTGGCATTTGGCCATATGGTTTAGAAACTACAGCTATTTAAAGTTAGGTTACATAATTGCTTGCTCTTTGTCTTGTTAGACCAGTTTCTGTGTTTGTGTAAATTCGACAGGTTAAACTTTGGAATCATGCTGTGATGTTTATAAATGAAATTTAGATAATTTTATAAGCTTTCCATAATGTCTTCTTGCAAGTCATTTGGAACTGTATATCTCCAGTTATGATTAAATTACTTAGCTGCTGTTCTGATGCCCAGAAAGTGGCAAATTCTAGTCTAGTGCTTTGATTAACTTTGTCATACTTGGGTATTGAAGTGTGACTTACATCTTTGATGATACTTGGGTGGTACCTTGTGATCTTGTGAGACTTGTTTCTTGATTGATGTGCTTGCCCTCTTCTATGTTATGTCTTAATGAGGATTAAGTTAATTAGCTCTAGGTGTTTATGTGAATTTTGGTATGCTTGCATGATTACTCTGTATATTGCACTTCTATGCATTCATACATATGCATTATTGCACCTCATTTAGGTACGCTAGCTGAAGCACGTGAAGGACCTGATGTGGAGCCAAACCGAAGATGGAGTTGGTGGATCTATCCCGAAGATAGAAAGACCGAACAAGTGTTGGATGGAGGGAATGCTCTCCAAGCGAATTTCTTCTGACATACTTTAACTTGAGTCGGATCCCAGGCAAGCCCCGGAGCATTATAAGCCTCCTACCTACAAAGCAATTAATTCTATATATGTTATAAGTATTGTTGCATTAAGTGGTAGGAGTTGGTTAGAAACCCTTGCTGCATTATATCATTCCTTGTCCAGATATATGAATCCTTGAATCCTACATAGACTAGGATCGAGTAGATGCTTAGCCCTGCTTTAAGCGGTAGAAGTCAGGTGATTTCCTGTCACCTGCGAGATGTAGGGATATTCATATATGGCACGGTTGGCTATATTGCTATTGTGGAATGGAACCATATGTTAATAAAATGAAATGAGACCAGGCGGGATGACGATAGTGAAGCAACAAGGCATGGAGGTCTTGGGTGTGGATCTATCCCCGTCTGAGTCGTTTAGGGACCGATTCGCTGTACATCCTTAAGTCATGTTGAACGCAGTCTAACACTTAGTTGGCCGGATAAGCCGTTCCGACCGTGAAGCCGAGTAATATGGTTCAGGCCGGGAATCAAATGGTAGGTTGCTTCTTGGAGGAGAGAAAGGATGTGCTTGGGGACATTGGTGTGAGACCAAGGGGGGGTTAGAGTCCCTATCACCTGGCAGAGTGTCGCCCTTGGGGTCGCGACATCATTCGGACCCGCGATTCCTAAATCATATGAAAAGGTGGCCTGTGCGACCCTGACAGGGGTCTGCACGGTGAGTGTTAGAAATACCCCTCCAGCTGGATAGGAATTCGATTCGAATCGCCGTCGCTCCCGGTTAGTGAGCACTTGACTTGAGCAGCGGCAACGTAGATTCCATTAAATTGAACGGATGGTTAATTGGATAACGATGGAAAGGTTGCCTCAATTTATACCTGCTATGGTTAATATTGTTTGCTCCTAATAAAGTGAGTGCTCTAGTACAGGTTCTAATATAGATGATAGGTTAATGATAATTAACTTGATGCTTAAGCATTAATGATTCTTATCTATATTAAGCTTTTATGCAAAATGTTGTCAAGCTAGCCCACGTTATATCAGCCTTGCATGATCCTTGGTGTCACCTTATTTCTGGTTTCTGACGGGTAAGTCTAGCTGAGTACTTTGTCGTACTCAGAGTTTTATCCCCACTTGTTGCAGGTTGTGATGTATCATGGCGGCTGCAAGAGTTGGTTGGCTCCTGCCTTAGTGGCGGAGTGTGATCATGGGCATGATCCTTCTGAGCTACCTTATCTCTAATGCTTTTGTTGGAAGTCGACCGTGGCGCTGGCATGTATTTGAAATAAGAATAATGTTAGTTTCAAATTACTTTGCTTCCGCTACTTTTGAACTTAAGTTGTAATAACTATGTTGAACTCCGATGTATATTGAATTACTTGTGAAATAGATGTAACATGTGACTTGTTATGTTGAATCACTACGATCTTGGCTTGTATGTTGGTTGGTTTGAAATCCCTCGTGATTTCATTGGACTACCGGAGTTATATGGGCTCAAGTGCGAGAATTTGATCACTTCGGTGATTGTTTTTATACTTGTGCTCTTATAATTTGGACGGTTCTGTTACATGCGCTACCTCATTTTCTCGTTCGCCAATGTCATGACATCTTGCCGAGCGCTCTTCCCAAGAAGCTTTACCAGGAATGCCCTGACAATGCTTCTGTTCCATCTGCGCAATACTGCGAGGACCCTTGATCACCTCGTAGCGTAGCGCATGTGTCCGTCCTCCACGAATGAGAAGTTTGTGGGTACGGTGGATTATGTCATGGAATCTTTCCACAACCTCCTCACGGGAGATTCTGAGGTGATCTCTGACTCTGACTCCAGCGAAGGGAGCCATCACCCCTCGGGTGAATGCTTAATAGCAGACACCCCCTAGGGACACGTCGAAAGCATTCATGAGGGAGGGGCTACTCCTCTGACTGGCCCCGATGACGAGGTTGATGGAGATGCAAGAGTCCCGGCTCGCATGCGGGTGGAGTAGCTGTGGGTGCGGCACAAGGAACTGGAGGATGTGCAACTCTAGCTAGAGTAGGAGCGCGCGGAGCTCGAGTGTGAGATCGAACACTGCAGAGACGGTGGGTGTGTGCGCGCCATCGCCCGTGACGTGAACCGGAGGATCATCGAGGACAATGATTATCTCCTGCATTTCGCTCGGGCAAGCTAGAACATAGCTGTCGTGGCGGCCTTGCTCCGAGGGCTCCCAAAGCCCATAACACCCAAAGATCACCGGGCCCATCGTGAGATCCGCACGCTGCTCGAGCACGCGGCGGTGCAGCAGGCAGACAACTCATTGTCATGGTGACACAAGCTTGACACCAACTAGCGCATCTTTGAGACGACATGGCAGGGACGCATCCATCCACTAGGCACCGCGCAACGGCGGGAGGCTCGCCATGGTCTCGATACATGAGCATCTCGGCCCCAACCATGACGCACACAACACCCTAGACGCTCGAAGGCGCAGGCAAGGGGACAAGGGAGAGGAAGCTGGCCGCGGCTACCACCCTCATCATGGCGGGCGCTACAATAGCGGTGAGGACCGAAGCCTGAGCCCCGATCCGCTGAGACCCCAGGCTTTCAGCTGGCACATCCTCAACATCTCGAAATACTTTGGAGAAACAAACCCTGACCTATGGCTCAAGGATTACCGACTTGCTTGTCGAGCCAGTGGTGCAGATAGCAATTACTTCATTATCCGCAATCTCCCCTTGTTCCTGGCCGACTCGGTGCGAACATGGCTGGAGCACCTCCCGCGCAACCGGATTCAAAGTTGGGTAGGCCTCAAGGTGATCTTTGTAGAAAACTTCCTAGGCACCTATGCACGCCCTGGGAACCCATGGGATCTAAAGAAGTACTGACAAAAGTCAGGGGAGACTCTCCGTGAGTACATCTAGTGCTTCTCTAGGCAGTGCAATGAGTTGCCTAATGTCGCCGATGTCGACGTCATCGGAGCTTTCCTATGTAGGATCACCTGTGAGTCCTTGGTTCATAAGCTGGGACACAAGGGCTTGCGGACCACCAAGGAGCTCATCGACATCACAACCAGCCATGACTCTGGCGCGGAGGTGGTCGAGGCAATTTTTGACCGTCCCAGGGGCAAGGCGAAGTGGGATGAGGACATCGGCAAAGGCACCTCCAACTGTTCGAACAAGAAGAAGAGCAAGCAGCGACACGGGGGTTCGCTTGTGGCCGCTACTGAACAAAAGGGTGGTTGGGCACCCACTGAGGGCACTCCTGACCACTTCGAGAAGCTACTCGAGGGGCCATGCCTGATTTGTCAAGCACCTGTACAAGGACTGTGCCCTCATGAAGCAGTTTTTATCCGGTGGCTCCAAGAAGGGGGACCAGAGAAGAAAGCCTGAGTCGGTGGCAGACGATACCGAGGAGAAGAATGGCTGCTTTTCGATGATAGATGGCTGCCTCATGATGTTCGGTGGGATGGCAGCTTACGACTCCAAGCGTTGCCAGAAGCTTGCATGCCATGAGGTCTACGCGGCTAGCCTGGCCACGCCCTCTTTCCTCTAGTGGTCTAGATCTATGATCACCTTTGACTAGTCAAACCATCCAGAGAGCATTCCACAGCCGAGCAGGTACCCACTTGTGGTCAACCCGATCGTCAGCACGAAATAGCTCACCAAGGTACTGATGGATGGAGGCAGCGGCCTCAACATCATGTACGCCGAGATGCTTGATGCCATGGGCATCGACCAATCGCGCATTTGATTGACTGGAGTGCCTTTTCATGGCATCATGCCAGGGAAGAAAGCCATACCGCTTGAGCAGATTGACCTGCCCATCCCCGTCATGGATCCAACGAACGATAGGATGGAGACCCTCACCTTCAAGGTGGTTGGATTCCACGGATCCTACCCGCCATCTTGGGGCAATCGTGCTATGTGAAGTTCATGGCCATCCCCAACTACACCTACCTCAAGCTTAAGATGTCAGGCCCGTGTGGGGTCATCACCGTCGGCACCTCCTTCCAGCACGCTTATGAGTGTGAAGTTGAGTGCTGTGAGCACGCCTTAGTGATTATTGCCTCTGAGGAGCTCGCGGTCATCAAGGAGGGGGCCGTCGACGAAGCGCTCGACTCCAAGCGGTCAGCTAGATCTTTTGAACCCGCAGAGGATGTCAAGGAGGTCCTCATAGACCTCGACAACTTCGAGGACAAGGTGGTGCGCATAGGCGCCATGGTTTCCTACAAATAGGAAAGCCGCTCATTGACTTCCTCTGCGCCAACAGAGATATCTTTGCGTGGAAACCCTCTGATATGCTAGGAATTCTAAGGAAAGTCACCGAGCATGCCTTGAAGATCAAGCCAGGCTCCAAGCTAGTCAAGCAGCGCCTGTATCACTTCGACAAGGAGATGCATAGGGCCATCGGTGAGGAGATCACAAAGCTTTTGGCGGCTGGATTCATCAAGGAAATATATCACCCCGAGTGGTTAGCCAATCCCATCCTTGTACAAAAAAGAGTGGAAAATAGAGAATGTGTGTTGATTACACGGGTCTCAACAAGGCGTGTCCAAAGGATCCATTTCCTTTGCCATGTATAGACCAAGTAGTTGACTTAACCTTAGGGTGTGAAACCCTCTGCTTCCTTGATGTGTACTCTGGGTACCATTAGATTGCGATGAAAGAGTCCAACCAACTCTCGACCTCTTTCATCACCACATTTGGATCATTCTGCTATGTCACGATGCCATTCGGTCTAAAAACACAGGGGGGCTACATATCAGCGTTGTATGCTCAAGTGTTTTGGGGACCTCATCGGGTGAACTATTGAGGCTTACATGGATGACATTGTGGTCAAGTCCAAACAGGCCGACCAGCTCATAGTAGACCTAGAGCAAACTTTCATGAAACTCCGAGCAAACGGCATCAAACTCAACCCCGAGAAAAGGTGTTTTCGGGGTCCCAAGGGGAATGCTGCTCAGGTTCATCATCTCTGAGCGTGGCATCAAGGCCAACCCAAAGAAGATATCAGCCATTATGAGGATGGGCCTGATTTAGAATCTGAAGGGAGTACGAGTCATGGGGTGCCTCGTAGCGCTTAGCCATTTTCTTTCGCGTGTCGATGAATGAGACCTTCCCCTTTACCGGCTTCTGAAGAAAGTCGACCCATTTGTGTGGACATTTGAGGCTCAGTAGGCGCTCAACAAGGTTAAGAAACTCCTAATGAAGGCCCTGATTCTAGTCTCACCGACCGATGAGGAACTGCTCCTTCTCTATATTGTGGGCACCACGCAAGTGGTCAGTGCCGCCCTGGTGGTAGAACGGGAAGAAGAGGGACACACCCTCAAGGTGCAGTGTCCCATATACTTTGTTAGCGAAGTCTTGTCTGATTCGAAGACTCACTACCCCCAAATCTAGAAGCTCTTGTACGCCATCCTGATCGTCAAGAGGAAGCTGTGTCACTACTTTGAGTTGCACCCGGTGACGGTCGTGACATCCTTCCCTCTCAGTGAGGTCGTCTAGAACCAGGACACCACAGGAAGATTCACGAAGTGGGCGCTCAAGCTAATGGGCCATGGCATTTCATATGCCCCTTGGGCGGCCATTAGGTCCCAGGTGCTGGCCGACTTCGTTGCAGAATGGACCAAGATCCAAATGCCATCGGCAGCCATCGACCAAGAGCACTGGACAATGTACTTCGACAGATCATTGATGAAGAAGGCACTGGCATAGGGCTTGTCTTTGTTTCCCCTCTTGAAGTACGCATGAGGTACATGGTTCACATTCACTTCCCAGCCTCTAATAATGTGGTCGAATATGAGGCACTCATCAACAGCCTACGCATCGCCATCATGTTGGGCATCCGACGGCTTGACATCCACGGTGACTCGCAGCTAGTGATCGATCAAGTCATGAAGGAGTCAAGCTGCCGCAGCACCAAGATGGCTGTGAATTGCTAAGAAGTTCATCGGCTGGAGGACAAGTTTGATGGCCTCGAACTCAACCACATCCCAAGACGGCTCAACAAGGCAGCTAACACACTAGCAAAAATGGCGTTCAGTCGAGAGCTGGTCCCGACCGGCATCTTTGCCAGTAATCAATACAAGCCCTTGGTCCGCTATGAGATGGTGGCCCCCTTGCTCGGGGGCTGACTGATCATTGGCTTCTTTCGACCTTGAGGTCATGGAGCTCGACAAAGATTTAGTGGCAGAGCCTGACCCTCTGACCAACTAGTGGACACCTTCTCTCGATTACCTCCTCCACGAGGCCTGACAGCTTGCACGCCACTAAGTCTTTCATCATTATTGAGGGGAACTCTACAAGCGAAGCCACATCAAGATCCTACAACGCTGCATCCCCATCGAACAAGGGAAGCTACTGCTGAAGGATATCCATGGCGGTGTCTGCGGGCATCATACCGCACCTAGAACCCTGGTCAAGAATGTGTTTCGACAAGGCTTCTACTAGCCAGCCATGGTGGCTGACACTGAGCAGATCATGCGCACCTACGAAGGGTGTCAGTACTATGCTTATCAAACCCACCTGCCGGCCCAAGCGCTCTAGGCGATCCCCTTCACATGGTCGTTCATGGTCTGGGGGCTTGATCTGGTCAAGCCCCTCAAAAGGGCGCCTAGGGCTACACGCATCTACTTATGGTCATGGACAAGTTCACAAAGTGGATAGAGGCTCAGCTGATTTCTATGATCAAATCTGAGTAGGCCATGCAATTCTTCCTCGACAACATCCATCGTTTTGGAGTCCCACACGGACAATGGCATGCAGTTCACAGGGAAGAAATTCCTCAGATTCTGTGATGACTACCACATCCATGTTGATTGGGCCACCGTGGTGCACCCCTGCACAAATGGGCAAGTCAAGCATGTGAACGACATGGTCCTGCAAGGCCTTAAGCCTAGAATCTTCAATCGACTGAACAAATTTGGCAGATGATGGGCTGTGCAGCTTCCCGTGGTACATTAGAGCTTGAAGATGACCCCCAGGCAGGCGACCGACTACATGCCTTTCTTCATGGTCTACGGTTCTGAAGTGGTCCCCCTGACCAACCTTGACTACAGGGCATCGAGGGTTAGGGCGTACAACGAGCAGGGAGCCGAGGCATCCCTCGAGGACGCCATGGATCTGCTTGATGAAGCACGCGACATTGACCTCCTCCACTCGGCCAAGTACCAGCAAGCGTTGCGTGGGTACCAAAACCACCGTGTGCAGGGTCAGGCCTTCAATATCGGGGACCTAGTGCTTCGCCTCGTCTAGAGCAACAAGAACTGCCACAAGCTCTCTCCGCCATGGGAGGGACCATACGTTGTTGTGGAGGTGCTCTGACCTGGCACCTACAAGCTCAAGACCATCGATAGCAAAGTCTTCACCAATGCTTGGAACATAGAGCAGCTACGTCGCTTTTACCCCTAGTCTATGCACAAACTTATGAAAATTAAGAATGATATTTATGAAACACAAAAACACTTTCTCTTATCAGTTTCGCTATCATTCCATCGATCTTTAGTGACACCCGACCCCAGCAATGGCAAGGGATCAAGCCTAACTCAGGGGCTGATAAGAATATATCTACTCATAAACACTCTTTGCACCTGACCCCTTCTTATGTTAAGATCTAGAAGCAGGAATTGCAGAAACAAACACTAAGTAAAACTGGTTGAACCGTAAGAGACCTACGCCTCAGCGGCTATGGCGCTTTTGCTGATCAGCATAATCAGAGTTTTTTTGCCCACACCTCGAGCTTTGCAACCTTAGTGTTGGAAAGGGGCCAATAGTCCGAACGACCAAGACAAAAGCTAAAAACTTGTTCACTTATTACAAGTTTGCCGCGTCGGCTCATCCAACTAACTAACCCCTCGGGGGGATGACTTCATCCTCGATCTTTTTCTGCTAGATCCTGTGCTAGGGGGGCCACCATCTCCTCGATCTCCTCTAGCTTGGCCTGGGTGTAGCTGAGCATGAAGCCTTGGCTCATCATCGGTAGATCGATGTCTCATAATGAGAACGAGCGATCGCAAACGACAGATGAACGTCGAAGTGAAGCGCGTGCCTCTTGATCTCGCACGCTCGATCCGTAATTCAGACGGTGCGAACCGCAGTGAGCTCATCTCCTGCTCCAAGGCCAGCTTGAGTTCATCACAAACTAGTTGGACAGGGACACGTAGGGCTCGTGCTCATTGCTCTCCTTCTGGAGGGAGTCCTTCGTTTCACCGAGCTCCCTCTCCTGGCCATGACTCTTCACTACCTCCACCCTAAGCTTGTCATCATGACCTATCCAAGGCACACATCAATGGCGTCAAAAGGCCGACCACAGATTCCTAGAAGAAGGACAAGGGAAACCGCAAGCTTACCTTCCACGTCTACCCGGAGCTTGTGCACCTCTTTGCGCTGTCGAATCACCTCGGTCGCTAGGCCCCAGATCTCTTCCTGGCGCTAATCGACCTCCGTGGCAAGCCTGGCAGTCATGTCCTCGACCTTAACGGATGAGGTTGTTGTCCCGATCTTCACGACGTAGGATCTTGATCGTGATAACTAGCTGATAACAGCCGATAACTTGCTGCAAGCAGCGATAACTAGTGCAACCCGACGACACGCACAAGGAGCCAACCACCATCTCTATACGGTAGCCTGAACCAAGGATTCGCCCAACCACACTCTCAAAGAAACCAACCTACGCAACCTGAAATCAATGGACCAGGAGCACGGATTGGGTGCCGATGACGCGGCCGCTTCTGTAATCTCCGCGAAGGAAAACACAAGAGCAAAGGGGTAGAGATCTCTCTCTGGTTTTTGTTAGCACATAGCTGAACAAAGTGGTCTGTATTCAGATTATCAAAAGTCCCCTTTTCTTTACAAGCATAGGAGTATTTATACAAGGAACAACCCTCCTGTATAGGTGTGATCACGAGATGGAAAATAAAAAGACTAGAATATGAAAAGGCTTCCACGAAATGAGTTTCCAGGAGTCCACGTGGCTGTCAGTTTCCAAAGCAGTCTCCACTAAAAGTGTCAAAACTCCCTAGTGGGAAGTCCAAATGACAATCCGTTTCTTGAGTGTGAAACTAGACTCAACAAGCTTTCCATCCATATATGCCATGCACCATGTAACATCGTAGACTGGTACAGTTTTGCACAGGAACTTGAACAACATGCATGCTGTCGACCATCTGACCAGTCCTCACTAAATCTGGTCGGACGCTATAGGGAAAATTCCAATCTGGTCGGGGCTTATTGCATTGGAAAATAGACTTGATAAGCTTTCCAAAATGTCCTCATAGACCTTCATAGCTTTTGTGAATTAAGAGTTATGGCCGATTCTTTCTGCTGGTTCCGTCGCGCTGGACTGGCCCAAGCTGGTGGTCGGTGGTCTGGTCCGAGCTGGTGGTCGAATTCTTCCTCCTCTTCATGTATTTTCCTAAGTACAACCAAAGTAGCATTCTTAGGTAGTATAACATTCTCACAGGTGTTAGAATTAAGATCAGTTAGGAACAAATTCACCTGCTCTTGTAGTTTCTTAGCATGACTTCTTATAAGTGGTCCTGGATTTGTGATATTCATGTTGGATGGTGAATGATTGTCACTCGAGGAAGCACGTATGGCTGAGATGTCCTCATCATCCTCCCCCTCTTGAAATGGAGTCGTCCTCGACTCTGATTCTTCTAGTCTGAAGAATGGTGTCAAGTCAGCAACATTGAAGAATTTGCTAACACCATAATCTTCAGGGAGATTAATCTTGTAAGCATTATCATTGATCTTGGACAGCACTTTGAATGGACCATCTCCTCGTGGCATCAACTTGGATTTGCGCTTCTCTGGAAAGCGGTCTTTGCGAAGGTGTACCCAAACTAAATCTCTAGGTTCAAATGTCACCTTCTTGCGATGCTTGTTCGCCCATTCAGCATAGTACTTGGACCTTTTCTCAATTGTTTCTTTGGTCTTCTCATGAATCTTCTTGACATAAGATGCGCGCTTGGAGGCTTCCATGTTAGCTCTTTCCTGCAATGGCAAAGGCAACAAATCGATCGAAGCAAGTGGTTTGAAACCATATACTACTTCAAAAGAACACATATTAGTTGTAGAGTGTACTGTCCTGTTGTAAGCGAATTCCACATGTGGCAAGCACTCCTCCCATTCCTTCAAGTTCTTCTTGATCAAGGCTCGCAGCAACATAGAAAGTGTTCTATTCACGACTTCAGTTTGTCCATCTGTTTGAGGGTGGCAAGTGGTAGAAAATAGCAACCTTGTACCGAGTTTTGCCCATAACGTCTTCCAAAAGTAGCTCAAAAACTTAGTGTCACGATCTGAAACAATCGTCTTGGGCATGCCATGCAACCTCACAATTTCCCTGAAAAATAGAGAGGCTACGTGGGAAGCATCATCACTTTTATGACATGGTATAAAATGTGCCATTTTAGAGAACCGATCAACAACAAAAATTGAATCCCTCCCCCTCTTTGTCCTTGGTAAACCTAAAATAAAATCCATACTAATGTCTTCCCAAGGAGCACTAGGAATAGGCAAGGGAGTATATAAACCATGGGGGTTCAGTTTTGACTTAGCTTTGTGGCAAGTGATGCATCTTTGCACAAATCTTTCGACATCCCTTCTCATCTTTGGCCAATAAAAATGGTCAGCCAACATGTCATATGTCTTTTTCCATCCAAAATGACCCATCAATCCACCTGCATGTGTTTCCAAAGCATACAACTCTTTGTCATACACCGAATAGTTCAGTTGTGCTCCTCCCAACTTCTCACTAAAGTAGGCCATAGGCTGTCCAATTTGCATGAGAACTCCAATTCCAATCCCACTTGCGTCATATTCAACCTCAAAGGTTTTTGTGAAATCTGGCAACACAAGCAAGGGGGCTTCAGACAATCTTTTCTTCAATTCTTGGAAAGCTTTCTCTTGTGGCTCACCCCATTGGAAGGCAACACCTTTCTTCGTTAACTCATTCAATGGAGCAGCTATTGTGCTAAAATCTCTCACAAATCTCCTGTAAAAACCAGCAAGTCCATGAAAACTTCTCACTTGACTTACATTTTCAGGAGTTGGCCAATCCTTGATTGTTTTCACCTTTGATTCATCAACTTCAATTCCTGAACCTGAATCAACAAAACCAAGAAACACAACCTGATCTGTACAAAATGTACACTTCTCTAGGTTAGCAAATAATTTTTCTTTCCTGAGCACGTCTAACACTTGCTGAATATGATCAACATGTTCTTCCAATGTCTTGTTGTAAATTAGGATATCATCAAAGTAAACAACAACAAATTTTCCAATGAATGCTCGCAAGACATGGTTCATCAATCTCATGAATGTACTAGGTGCATTAGTCAAACCAAAAGGCATAACTAACCATTCGTACAGCCCAAACTTTGTTTTAAATGCAGTTTTCCATTCATCTCCAATTTTCATTCTAATTTGATGGTAACCACTTCTCAAATCAATTTTAGAAAATATCATAGATCCACTCAATTCATCAAGCATATCATCTAGCCTAGGAATAGGATGACGAGGCTCTGCAATCTACACACATCCTCCATGAACCATCTTTCTTTGGCACCAAAATCACAGGGACAGCACAAGGACTTAAACTTTCACGCACATAACCTTTATCTAAAAGTGCTTGTACTTGCCTTTGAATTTCCTTGGTTTCTTCGGGGTTGGTGCGGTATGCAGGATGGTTTGGGAGTGCAGCTCCAGGGATGAAATCAATTTGATGTTCAATGCCACGCAAAGGAGAAAGTCCAGCAGGTGTTTCTTCTGGAAAAACATCTTCATATTCCTGCAAAACACGTGCAACAACACTAGGGACATAAGTTAAGTCATTAGCTGAAAGCAATGTGTCCTTGCACACAAGTATGATTAATACTTGATCTGGGTTTCTCCTCACATCTCTCATTTCAGATTTGGTGGCTATCATCACTAAGTTCTCTCCCTCTCTTTTTTTGTTATCTCTCATGTTTGGCTTGTGGCTCTCACTCTCTGATTTGTGGAAGGCACTCAAATTTTTTTCTCTCCTTCTTTTCCACTCTCATTCCTCACAACAGAGCTCTTTTGCAAGTGCTCAGCTAGGATTTGCCGTGGTGTCATGGGTTTAAGTATCAAGTCCTTACCCTTTCACTTGATGGTGTATTCATTGGTCCGACCACAATGCAGAGATGACCGATCATATTGCCATGGTCTTCCCAACAGCATATGACACACTATCATGGGTGCCACATCACATTCCACAGTGTCAACATATTCACCAATCTTTAAAGGAACTTTCACTCTTTGTGCAATCTTAATGGAACCCGAATTATTTAACCATTGGACATGATAGGGATGAGGTTGTTTCAGCAGCTTTAGACCAAGCTTGTCAACCATTTCTTTACTAGCAAGATTGTGGCAACTTCCACCATCAATGATTACCTTGCACACCTTGTCTTCAACCTTGGCTCTAGTTTGGAAAAGATTGTGCCGCTGTCCATTTTCAGCTTCACTTATTTGCACACTCAAAATTTGAGTTACAACAAGAGCAGCACCAGTTTCAAATGCACAAACTTCCTTTTCAGGATTATCTTCTCCTTCAGTATCTTCATGTTCTTCATCACTAGCAGATTCATATTCTCCTTGGTCATTCACAATGATGGTTCTATTATTGGGACACTCCCGTATAACATGACCACGACCTCCACACTTGAAGCATTGAATTCCACTACTCTTGGTTGAAGAACCCACTGAAGTAGGTGATGAGATTGCTGATTTGTTCTTCTCATTTGGAGCAGCCAGCTCCTTCCCACTAGAAGCACCAAAATTATTTGATCTTGTACCACCACTTGAGTTGGAAGTTGTACCTCTGCTTGCACTACCTCTTGGTGTGAATTTGCTACCACTTGGCGTACTTCTTGTGCTGAAAGATACTCCTCTGTTGGACTTCATGTCCTGCTGCAATTGACGCTCAGCCTTGCTAGCTTGATGTACCAATTCAATGAGATTACGGTACTGCTGAAATTCAACAATGCGCTGAATATTGCGATGCAGCCCTGACATAAAACGTGCAATAGATTGCTCTTCATCTTCATATACATTGGCTCGAATCATTGCCTTCTCCATCTCTTTATAATACTCATCAACATTAAGGCTTCCTTGCTTCAGATTCTGTAGCTTGTCAAATAAATCACGACGGTAACATTTGGGGACAAACCTTGCCCTCATTTCTCTTTTCATTTCAGCCCATGAACGGACTGCACCTTGCCCAGCTTCTTCTCTATCATTGAGCATTTGTTCCTACCAGATTAGAGCATATCCATCAAACTCAAGAGCAGCCATGGCCATCTTCTTTTGCTCAGAATAATTATGCAAGCGAAAAATTTTATCAACCTTCAACTCCCATGTAAGATATGCTTCAGGATCAGATCCTCCATCAAACTTAGGCATGTTGAATTTTAATTTGCCAAACCTCTCTTCATTGGGCCGATTACGCCCACGATTACCTCGGTGACAACGGCCATCATTATGGGGCTGTTCAACCTCCTCCTCTTCTTCTTCTTCTTCATCCTCTTGTTCAGTCCCACTTTCTTCTAGGCCAACACTCCCACGATCATGATCAGCACCTCTATCACCTCTTCGATGCCCTAGAGGTGTAGGCCTTCTCGCATGTACAGCAGCTCGCTCTCTACGTCTCCGTTGTTCTCTTGCAAGTCGAGCAGCAGCTTCTTCTTCAGCTTCATTAGCATCTTCTCCATGGTTGCTTACACCATCACGAGGTTGGCGTTGATCTCTGATTTCAGCCATAAGAGTCTGAAAATCTCGTGACAATCGATCTTGCTTATCTTCCAAACTTTGCTTCAGCTCATTAAATTGTGCCATAGTGACACAATCCTCAATCTCATTTCCACTCATCTTCCTGTAAAGTTAGCTAGGCCAAACAATAATATATGTAGAATAGGAAATATATATATATATATATATATATATATATATATATATATATATATATATATATATATATATATATATATATATATATATATATATATATATATATATATATATATGGAATCTCTCAACCTCACCTCTCTTACCAACCGAAGCTCTTATGAATTCCTGCGGATTACAGAAGGCCAATGCGAGGTGGTAACAAGAAAGTGATGGTTAAGCGAATACAAGATCAATTTTCCTATGACAGTGGCTTTTACGTGGAGCTTGGTGGGGAAAAAATTCACAAGGAATGCAATCTGAATTCTAGATATTGTAAGGCTAAATCACAGTCCAAACTAGAAGTTCAATGCCTAGTGCTGACCACAAGTTATGAGTGATGTAAATGGATCAAACACATGCACAAAGAAAATTCAGATTTGATGCAAACAAGGAGTATGCTTAGGATGCAAGTGTTGCAATCAAACCCAAGCAAAATTTTGCACTAAAGAAAGGATAGCTATCTGGTTGTGTAATTGATGAAAATTTCAGAACTTGTGCATATAACAAAATGATCTTTCAACTATTTTTTCACTATTTTCTCAACTCTTTTTTTTTTAACTTTTCTCTTTTTTTTGACACTTTTTTTATATAACTAAGAACAGGATCAGATATAACACGTGCACGCTTGTTTTTTTTGTAGAAACAAGACACAACCGTCAGCTATAACTTGATAGGATCAAAGTTAACGCGAAGGATGATATAGGTTTCTGATTTTTTTATATATATATGGGACAATTCAGATATATATAAAACAAAGAGGCACAAAGGACACACGAAGGATAATATGATCAGCAACTAAAACAAAGACTCTAATGGACTGAAACTTAACAAAACTCACAAGAATAACAGATTGAAACAAAGGGCTATAGCAAAATATTTTTCTGGCTTTTTGGTGGATAGGACGAACACGATATATATGTAGCTAAGGGTAAAGATTCCTACCGTGACAACGAAAGCTTTGATACCAAATGATGAGGTTGTTGTCCCGATCTTCACGACGTAGGATCTTGATCTTGATAACTAGCTGATAACAGCCGATAACTTGCTGCAAGCAGCGATAACTAGTGCAACCTGACGACACGCACAAGGAGCCAACCATCGTCTCTATACGGTAGCCTGAACCATGGATTCGCCTAACCACACTCTCAAAGAAACCAACCTACGCAACCTAGAATCAATGGACCAGGAGCACGGATTGGGTGCCGATGACGCGGCCGCTTCTGTAATCTCCGCGAAGGAAAACACAAGAGCAAAGGGGTAGAGATCTCTCTCTGGTTTTTGTTAGCACATAGCTGAACAAAGTGGTCTGTATTCAGATTATCAAAAGTCCCCTTTTCTTTACAAGCATAGGAGTATTTATACAAGGAACAACCCTCCTGTATAGGTGTGATCACGAGATGGAAAATAAAAAGACTAGAATGTGAAAAGGCTTCCACGAAATGAGTTTCCAGGAGTTCACGCGGCTGTCAGTTTCCAAAGCAGTCTCCACTAAAAGTGTCATAACTCCCTAGTGGGAAGTCCAAATGACAATCCGTTTCTTGAGTGTGAAACTAGACTCAACAAGCTTTCCCTCCATATATGCCATGCACCATGTAACGTCGTAGACTGGTACAGTTTTGCACAGGAACTTGAACAACATGCATGCTGTCGACCACCTGACCAGTCCTCACTAAATCTGGTCGGACGCTATAGGGAAAATTCCAATCTGGTCGGGGCTTATTGAATTGGAAAATAGACTTGATAAGCTTTCCAAAATGTCCTCATGGACCTTCATAGCTTTTGTAAATCAAGAGTTATGGCCGATTCTTTCTGCTGGTTCCGTCGCGCTGGACTAGCCCAAGCTGGTGGTCGGTGGTCTGGTCCGAGCTGATGGTCGAATTCTTCCTCCTCTTCATGTATTTTCCTAAGTACAACCAAAGTAACATTCTTAGGTAGTATAACATTCTCACAAGTGTTAGAATTAAGATCAGTTAGGAACAAATTCACCTGCTCTTGTAGTTTCTTAGCATGACTTCTTGTAAGTGGTCCTGGATTTGTGATATTCATATTGGATGGTGAATGATGGTCACTCGAGGAAGCACGTATGGCTGAGATGTCCTCATCATTAACCTTTAGGTCCCTTTCCTCCTAAAGCTCGCCCTCGAGGGGTCGATCCTCTATCGGGCGTCAGCGCACTCTTGGCTAGCCGAGTTGCGCTCCGTGCGAAGCCTCTCTACGGCTCGGAGCAAACCATCTTGCTTCTTTCTGTAGCCGCTCAGACTCCACGGCGTTCACGTGCGCCCTGTTGACTTGGGCCGCGAGCTTCTCCTCGGCCTCACGGGCATCCTCGTGAGAGTTCGCCTCCCTGGCCCAGAGGTCAACCAACTCCTTGCCAATGGGGGCAAGCTCGGCCACCTCTCGATGAGAGGCAGCGAGCTATTTGGCTAGCCCCTCACCTAGCCGTGTCTCTTCGGTGAGGCGGTCCCAAACGTCCTTCTCGCGATGTAGGCATAGGTATTTCTCCTGGCTGTGAGCCATAAGGGACTGTGGAGAGGATAAGAGTTAGGGGTGCAAAATGGGGAAATGAAGGTCAGAAGCATTGATGTATCATACCTGGCCAACCAGGGTAATGAAATCGTGTAGAGAGCTCAACGTGGTGGTCATGGCATGAACTACGGTCCCGACCTCTCTGTGGATGCTCCCCCATTCCTTCTCCTCTGCGGCATCATCAAGGGCAAAGAGCGTTGCCCCTGGGTCCCGTCGATCAGTTCACCAGATATGAGGTCCTCCCCACACGTGTGGGTCACCGCCCACCTGGACCAGAGGCCCAGATGGCTCCGCACTGACCCCAAGCGGCACCGACTCCTCCTGCGGCGGCATCTTCTTTGGAACGGTCCCTCTTGTGGAAGAGGGGGCAGGTGGCATGGACACGGAGGCCTGCCCCATTGCCATATCTACCAAGGACACCTCAGGTGTGTCCTCTTCCATCTGCCTCACCACAGACGTGACTGCCTGTGCGGACTGCGGCTCTGGTTGCGCCGTTTTGCCTGTGACATCACGCCGCACCTGGTCGCACCACGTCCACCATGCGTGCCCTAGACGTGCCCTCCTCTGCCTGCTCCCCCATGGACGCGACCATTAGTTGTGCAGATATGACCACCTATGCGGACGACAACTTTGGTTCTATCGTTTTCGCCTGTGATGTCGCAGCCGTACCTGGCCGTGCCATGTCCACCACGGGTGCCCCAGACATGCCCTCCTCTATCTGCTCCCTCATGGACGCAGCCACCGGCCGTGCCTCCCCAGTTGATGCTACGACCGCCCTAGCACCGCTCCTGCTCACCTTTGGTGTGGCGCCAGCCGACTCCTGGCATGCCGGCCAAAAGGTGAGGCTCTTCCTCAGCGCTATCCTCAGGGGTGTCCCGCTTCCGCTAACACTACAAAAGACATGACGATCAGCTCATGGTGAAATTTGTTAGAGCGAAGGAGCAAGGAAATTCTTGACTCACCTCGACGCCACCAGGCGGTAATGTTTTAGGGTAAGCTCATCCGACCCCAGCCGTGCCTCATTGGCATGTTGCCGTTTTGGGCCTTCCCTCTGCTCAAAAGGCCCAAATGGAGTGCAGTGGCTCGATTCCGTTGCCTCTGGGGGCGCATCCTCCCCTTCCTGCCGTGGGGCATGCCACGGGAAGGGCCCTGCCTACTATGAAGATGAATCCTCATCCTTGCCTTCTTGCTCACCCCATTGGCCAGACAGCTCAGAACCATCGCCTCCCTCTTTTTCTTCTTCTTCTTCTTCTTCTTCTTCTTCTTCTTCTTCTTCTTCTTCTTCTTCTTCTTCTTCTTCTTCTTCCTCCTCCTCCTCCTCCTCCTCTGAACCTTGTCACCGCCTTCCTTGGTCTAGCTTTGTCCACTCCTTCGCCTGCTGTCTCACCTTCTCCTCATCCTTCTTCTTCCTCCTCTCCTCGTCTACAGCGTAGTTTGCTACCCTCACGACCGTGTGCTCTGTCAACGACACGATGGAGGCCCGAAAGCCAAAGCCCACCTACAAATCCTAGCTCTTAGAATCAAATAACTGGGTTGAAGGGTTGGCTGGGGAAGAAAAAACAAAAAAAAACTTACCGAATCAACAAAACCCGCATCTAGCTGCATCGCGGGATGTCCCAAAATCATGAACACAATGTTGGACTCCTTTGTCGCCTCTTCGATGTGCTACGCGACCTCGCTATCATGGAGCGCCTCCTAGGCAAGCACCGTCATGAAGCGCCTGATCACAATGGTACAAGCGTATCCATTCAGTGGACTTCCTAGCGAGGACGCCAATGCTCATCTACAATAGTTGCTTGAACTGTGCGACACCATCGTCATCAAGGACATTGCACCCAAGGCTATCAAGCTCCATCTGTTTCCTTTCTCCCTAGTGGGGAAAGTGAAATAGTGGTTCTACAAGGACAAAGTTGTTGTTGACACATGGAGCAAATGCTCCGCTGTGTTCCTTGCCAAATTCTTCCTTGTGGGCAAAACCAATGCTCTACGAGGAAGGATCGCCAATTTCCATCAAACACAAATGGAACCCATACCGGAGGCATGGGAGAGGCTACAAGAGTACATCCAAGCCTGTCCCCACCACGGGATGGAAAGCTGGTTGGTGCTCTAAAGTTTCTATAATGGGTTAACACCCATGTCAAGGGGGCACCTAGATGCAGCTACTGGAGGCGCATTTCTGTCACTCACTATCGATGAGGCCATGGCCTTGATTGAAAAGATGTTGACAAATTAGGGCTGGGGCAAGGATAGAGCCCTAGCTAAAACACAAAAAGGCATGCATACTGTGAAGGAGGCGGATATGCTTGCCGCAAAAATAGACTTGCTCCTCAAGAAGTTTGATGAGCGTGCCACCAACGCCAACAATGGCACCATCAATGCCTTGGACTCACAGATGACGTGTGAGGTCTGTGAGAATATTGGCCATTCGGGTAATGATTGCCCGGAGACCCGTGAAGACGCTGCCTACATCAACAATGGGTTTCGCCAACAAGGAGGCAACAATAATGGCTAGGGTAACCAACCCCGACCACCATTCCAAGGTAATTTGAATTTTAATTCTAATCATAGTTTGAATCAACCTTGACTCAAGGATTTGGTTATAGGCTAGGAAAAAATAAATGAAAATCTAAATAAAAAGATGATGAATAGTGATAAAATTCTAGAGAACATTAATTCACAAATAGAAAGTTTATCTTTTGCTATTAAGAATCAACTGGGCTTTAACAAAATGATAGAAACACAAATAGCTCAAGTTGCTGCTGCTATGCCAGACAATGGAGAAACCTTAAGGCAACTTAAGAATTCTTTTGAAAATGTTAAAGCGCTGACCACGAGAGGTGGTAAGACTACTCGTGATCCACCACATCCTAACCATGCAGCAGAGAGACAACCACGATAGCAAGAAGAAGATGAACCTTCTACATCAGCCCAGAAGGGGTCCAAAAGGGAACTGACACCACCAAAGTACACAGACACAACATGTCTACTGTTCACCATGAGGACCAGAAAGTAGGCCATGGATGAGAAATTGAAATGCTTTGTTGAGATGGTGAAGAAAGTACATGTAAGTGTCCCACTGCTGGATGTCTTACATGTACCTTCATACGCCAAGTACATCAAGGGCATCATCAACAATAAGCGGCCATTGCCCTCCATGGAGATGGTGAAACTGACGGAAGAGTGTAGCGTAGCTATACTCAACCGTCGACTAGAAAAGAAGAAAGATCTAGGGTGTCCCACCATCACCTGCTCAATTGGGAACCAGGTCTTCAACCATGCCTTGTGCGACCTTGGGGCTAGCATAAGCGTAATGCCCAAGGCCGCCTTCAACAAGCTGAGCTACACCCAACTGACTCCAACCACCATGACGCTTCAGTTGTGTAACACCCTAGGTGTTAGGCTTGCATTTGGTACTTGCAGTGCATGAGCCTAAGCCTCATTTGTTCATATATGAGCATAGAACATATGTGATGCACTAGTAAAACATATGAAACATTTGCAACATCTCCTTGAAACATATGCAACATACCCTAGTTATTTGTGTTTCAATGTGTGTATGTTAGATGCTCATGCTTGGTAATGCAAGTGAGTGTTGATGTCACTTCTTTCATATGTCTCACATCACTCTCTATCTATAGTGACTCCTGGAAAAAGTTCCGTGAAGTTTAGAATCAAAAAGTCACATAAAATGATAAGTTATATGCTTGTTTGGTTTATAACTAAAACATGTTTCAGAAACAATGAAACATGCCTTACACTCCATGTGAACTAGTGTTTATGCAACATACAAATGCAACATGTGCAACACATCTAAGACACATGTGGAACAACCTAGTGAAACATGTGTAGCATGCACTTTGAAACAAACACATGAAACAATTGAAACATGGTGAGGAAACAACTATAGCATTTCACGTGATTTCTAGGTTTCAATGCATGTGAGGCCTATATTCTTGTGTAACCTATACATGGTATATATGTTTAGCCTCTACAACACCTTAACTACACTTAGGACACTTAATGGAACAATGTTCATGTTGATCATTTTGCCTAATTGTGGTTCTAAGTGATGGTTGACCATTTATGGACCCTAGAACACTTTTGTTTGACCATTTCAAAAGTGTGACCTAGAAGCTTTGCGTGACTATGCACCCATTTACAAAGTTGTAGAGAATTTTATAAGGAACAAAATTTGTTTAAGAGTCAAGTCATGAAAATGTGTGGAACATGCTCAAAAAGGGCGCACAAGTCAGAATTAGGGCTGTTTCCAACACTTAGCATTTTCTAAGTCTAGAATTCATCGTCGTCGACGTTGGCATCTCACGTTCTCTGAATTTTGTTAAGTAACTTTAGTGGAGCCAAAAATGAAAGTTGGAAACAATTAATTGGAAAACAACATGTAAAAAGTTGGGATCAATTTGACCAAGTTTGACATTGCAAAATCCCAAAAACCGAGCTCTAGCTTAACATGTTGACGCTGGTGATTTAGGGACTGATTATCTCCTAATCTACAGCTCTAATGATTTTGCTCCCTAAAGGAAAATCATAGAGCTTTGAGTGGGCTTCAAACTTCGTTAAAGGCCCAAAGTCCAAATCGGCTTGTAACAGGCCCAAAACGGTGTTCCACGACAGCCACTCCAATGCCTACCACCTATTCGGCTGAATGCCGTAATGGGCAACACGTGTTCCCCGTGTGGCGACTACATGCAGGCCGCACCCCCACTACATTGCCATGCGTCCTCACCCCCTCTAGCATTGGCGAAGCCCGAGCAGCACCAGAGCGCCTCTCCACTCCTCTCTCTCTCGCCTCTTATCCACTCTAGGCTCGCGAGCGCAAGCGCTGCAGCCATGGCCGCCGTGAGCAGAGCTCCATGGCCACCACCCAACTAGCTCCTTCACTCCTTTCCCGTCCTAGCCGAGTGCCACTACACCTCCACCGCTAACCGCCGCCCTCGACGCACCCTTCCTTTGGCCTCTTCCGCCGCTGCAGACGACCACCGCCGGAGCTGCTCGCGCGCCACCGCCGGCTTCCATGGCCAGCAGGCCTGGGGTCACCATGAGCTAAGCCAAGCGGTCCCTCGGATGTGCATGGAACCGCTGGTGCTCGCGCTTCCTTTCTCCTCGGCCCGCCGCCGCCGGTGCTCACTGGCCGCGGATGGTCATGGTCGCGGCTGCCCGCACACGTGGTCAGGAGGCCACGAGCCACCGCGGTCCATGCCGCAAGCGCGTGCGGATGCGTCGTGCAGCCATGAAGCCAGCTAACCCATCCACCGCCATCACCGGCCGCTATTGGCCCGCGGTCGGTCGCTTCCCGTCGTCGTCCTCTGTTTTCCCTGGCATACGAAGAAGAAGACCGTCACCTCCCTCTCTCTGTCTCTCTGTGTGTATATGATAGGTGGGCCCAACTAGGTAGCGGGTCCCGCAAGTCAACGTTATGAGTGGCACAGTTGGTAAACATCTGGGTGTACCTAGCATGTCTAGGGTTAAGTTGTTTCCTATTTTTATTTTGTCCAAAACTTTACTAAATGTTGTAAAATTCGTATCTCGAGTTTTAGGAGTCCAAAAATAGCAAATGTGTACTTTTTGGAAACCTTGAGAAAAGATCTATGTATTAGTGTCATAAAATGTTATATGTTTGTAGAAGTTTTCTAGTGTTTTTATTTAACCTTGATAAGTACTGCAAAAATGCTTATAAACTTGACCAGAGCCATATCTTGAGTTTTAGAACTCCAAAAATAGTGATTCTTGTTTTGTTAGTTTCTTGATGACATGTACTTGCTAGGTAAAAATATTAAACACACTAGTTGTTCACTGTTTTCTTAAGGTTTTGAATTGACCTTGATGAATAAGGAAAACTACATTATATTGCTTATCATTTTTATATCTTGAGTTGTGGTCCTCAAATTTAGGTGAAATTTTATGGTAGTCTCCTGAGGTTATATAGGGACTGTGGTTAAAATTTCATGAGCTTTGGTTGCTGGATAAATGAGATATAGGTTTAACTTGCTCTCACATGATTTATCGCAATAGCCATTTGTCCTTTTCATAGAGATTGATATACATGTCCAAATGGCTTGAAATATGGAAAATAGACTTTTGGGAGTATATGTAGGCCACTGTAATTTTGGTAGAATTTATTATGTACTTTTGATATATGTTCATAATTCCACCTTATTATCTAAATAAATTAAGAAAATGTATTAAAAGAATTTATTTAGTAATGGACACTATGTTTTCTGATGTTCATTAGTCATGTGTGACATGTTGATAATGTTGGTTTTGTCCAATTATATGTTGCAATATAAGTTAGTAGTCATGTGTGACATGTTGGTAAAGTTGGTTTTGTCCAATTATATGTTTGCAATATAAGTTAGTATTTATTTCTTGCAAATGTGGTTTCTGGACAGAACTGAGAACTTAGCAAAGTTCTTCATGATAATGTGCTTTCTTGTGAAACTTGTTTATACAAAAGTTGTAGACAATTCATGTATCTAGCTGCTGTTAAAATTAGGTGTCATTTGGCCAAGTATTTTATGAGTTATAGATGTTTAAATTCAGGTCCTAGATTTGGTTGTTCTCTTTTTGGAGCAGACTAGATTCTGTAGTTTCATCTTTTTGACCTATTAAACTTAGGAATTAAGATTAGGTGATATGAAATGAATTTTATAAAATTTCATAAGCTTTCTAGAATGTCTTATTTCACATCATTTGGACTGGTATAACTCTAGTTATGATTAAATTACTCAGCTGTTGTTCTAATATCCAGAAAGTGGCAGATTCTAGTTTTAGTGCTTTGATTCACTTTGCCATACTTGTGTGTTGAAGTGTGACTCATATCCTTGATGGTACTTGGGTTGGTACCCTGTGATCTTATGAGACTTGTGTCTGATTGATGTGCTTGCCATCTTCTATATTATGCTTTAGTGATGATTAAGTTAATTAGCCATAGGTGCTTATGTGAACCTTGGTATACTTACATGATTACTTTATTTATTGCACTTCTATGCATTCACACATATGCGTTGTTGTGCTTCATTTAGGTATGCTAGCTGAAACGCTTGAAGGATGTGACATTGGAGCGCAACCCAAAGACGGTGTTTGGTGGATCCATCCCGATGATGGAAAAATCCTCAAGTTCATACATGGAGTGGAGATGATTCCGCAAGACGATGCAAGCTAACTTGACTAAATTGAGTCGGATCCCAGGCAAGCCCCGGAGCATTATAAGCCTCCTAATTTCTAAAAATGCAATTGAGTATTATATGTTATATGTATTGTTACATTAAGTTATAGGTGTTGGATGAAAACACTTGCTGTATTGATATCCTATCCTTGTCCAGAAAGTATACCATGGATCCTATTAGCTCAGGTTCAAGTAGATGCTTAGCCCTGCTTTAAGCGGTAGAAGTCAGGTGATTTCCTATCACCTATGAGATGTATGGATATTCATATATGGCACGGTTGACTATATTTGCTATCGTGGAAAAGAACCATGTGCTAATAATATGAAAGGAGACCGGATGGGATGACGATAGTGAAGCAACAAGGCATGAAGGTCTTGGGTGTGGATCTATTCCCGTCTGTGTCCTTTAAGGACCGATTTGTTGTACGTCCTTGTGTCATGTTGAACACAGTCTAACACTTAGTTGACCGTATGAGCCGTTCTGACCGCGAAGATGAGTAATACAGTTCAGGTCGGGAATCAAGGGGTCAAGTGCGCATTCTGGAGGAAGTAAGGATGTGCTTGGGGACATTGGCATAAGACCAAGGGGGGTTAAAGTCCCTATCACCTGGCAGAGTATTTGCCCTTGGGGATGCGACATTAGTCGAACCCGCGATTTCCTAAACTATACCAAAGGTGACCTGAGCAGCCCTCGCCAGGCGTGTCTCGGTGAGTGTTAGAAATACCCCTCTAACTGGATAGGAACTCGATTCGAATCGTCGTTGCTCCCGATTAGTGAGCACTTGACTTGAGCAGTGGCAACGTAGATTCAATTAAATTGAACGAATGGTTAATTGGATGATGATTTAAATGTTGCCTCAATTTATACCGCTATGGTTAATATTGTTTGCTCCTAAATAAGTGAGTGCTCTAGTACAGGTTCTAATATAGATGATAGATTAATGATAATTAACTTAATACTTAAGCATTAATGATTACTTATTTATATTAAGCTTTTATGCAAAATGTTGTCAAGCTAGCCCACTTTATATCAGCCTTGCATGATCCTTGGTGTCACTTTATTTCTGGTTTCTGACGGGTAAGTCTAGCTGAGTACTTTCTCATACTCAGGGTTTTATTTCCACTTGTTGCAGGTTGTGATGTATCATGGTGACTACAAAAGTTGGTTGGCTCCTGCCTTAGTTGCGGAGTGCGATCACGGGCATGATCCTTCTTATTTATCTTGTCTCTAATGCTTTTGTTGGAAGTCGACCTTGGTACTGGCATGTATTTGAAATAAGATTAATGTTAGTTTCAAATTACTTTGCTTCCGCTACTTTTCAATGTAAGTTGTAATAACTATGTTGAACTCTGATGTATATTGGATTACTTGTGAAATGGATGTAACATGTGACTTGTTATGTTGAATCACTATGATCTTGACTTGTATGTTGGTTGGTTTGAAATCCCTCGTGATTTCATTGGACCGTCGGAGTTATATGGGCTCAAGTGTGAGAATTTGATCACTTCGGTGATTGTTTTTATATTTGTGCTCTTATAATTTGGATGGTTCCATGACAAGCTAGACGATTCATCGGTCCGCTACCTGGCAGGAATCGCGAAAGACATTCTGGTGAAAATCCGAAACTATTTCGTCCCTGTTGACTTCGTGGTGCTAGACCTAGAGTTCACCAAAGAATCACCGCTCATCCTTGGGCGACCATTCCTCAGCACCGCAGGAGCACACATTGATGTTGGAGCCAGAGTAATCCATTTCAACATCAATGGAAAAGAAGAAAAATTCGAGTTCAGGCCCAGACCGCAGGAGGTCTGCAAAATGGTCCGCATCGAGTATGGGCTGAACCAACAGAACTTACAAGAGGTGGAGATCCAACCCCACTTGGTCTTCAGCTGCTCCCAAAAGATACCAAGAGGCAGAAAGGAATGACCTAGAAGAGGTACCCACAACCCACAACCCAAGATGGTGCAACAACCAAAGTGGGTACCAAAGGAACCCTAGAGAAAGAAGAAATCCGTACCCACTCCCCCGGGTATGGAGAACCCTTCATTGAGCAATCAATGAAGGGGGAGGAAGTCTTGTTCATTGGACTATAGAGGTATCGACCCTCGCCGCAGGTAAATGGTAGTTATCCTTTTTACTTTTTGCAATTAAATAAAACTTGACTAGTATAGTAGTAATGATAAAAATGAAAACAACAAAACCATTTACTGCTTTAGAAAATAAGAAACTTCATATAGAATTTTTTAGCTTGGGGGAGCGATGCTTGAGCCATCACCTTCCCATAGGTACATAATGCAAGCATGGTGCTTGGATTATTTAACCTACCTTGACCATGCTAAGTTCTTAGCTTGATCATGGAGCTAGATTGGTTATATATGACATGAAAACAAAAATATTTCATAACCTAATAAAAGTTGGTTAAAAGTTTAAAGTCTTATATGAAACATGTTATAGTTTTGAACATGGTTTTCCTATCATGCTCCATAGGTCTTTTAATCCAGCTCATGCAAAGGTTAGGATACCTGCCTTGATTAAATTTCAAATTTGATCATTGTGCTAAAACTTGTCAAGTATAAAACTTCGAATGATTAACCAAACCAAACCAAATATATTTATTGTTTCAAATAAACTCTTGCTTATGCTAAGTAAAACTTTGGTTTGAAAATATGGTTTCATCGAGTCATGTTTTCAGACTTCTCAAATTAAGCATGGTGCTTAGGTTGACCAGTCTACCTTGATCAAATTAAACAATCTGCTTGATTTGATCATTGTCCCAAAATATAAAAATTCCAACATTTCTGGCGTTGTTGCCGGGGATGGGTCTTAAGCCTATTCTTATTAGCGATGCTAAGAAATGCCAACATATGTTAGGTTTTGAGTTGTGCTATTCACAGCGTGGGTACTATTTTGTAATTTAGAGTGCTTGTGATGTGTTGATGTACCCAGCTATCATATAATATAATTCTTCTTTCATCGCAAAAAAGGATGAGAGGTGTCTTCATGTCTTCTTGCATATCAAGTACTATAAAGTCTATAGGAATAAAAAAGTTTTGGATTTTAACCAAAATATTCTCATCAATTCCTGCAAGATGGCGGACCAATTGGTCAGCTAGTTGTAGACACATCGATGTTGGTGTGGGTGTAGAGTAGCTGATCTTGTCAAAAACCTTCTTGGGCATGACACTGACACTTGCTCCAAGATTGCATAAATTTCTCACTTCTAATCGAACAATCTTTAGTGGGGCATATTGGATCCTTCTTCTTGATAGGTGACATGTTTAGGATGGCCGCACTACACTCCTCTGTTAGCTTAATCATCTTAGTGGAGGGCAGTGGTCTTTTGTTGTTGAGGATGTCTCGGAGATACTTCACGTAGGTAGGTACCTGAATGGCATCTAGCAACTAAATATTGATATATATATATAACTTCTAAATTACCTCTACAAACTTACCAAACTGCTCATCCATTTTGGCTTTTTGATTTCTACGTGGAAACGGTAGGAGAGTGGTGTCATAAAAATCTTATAGCAATTCTTGCCCTTGTGGTATAACTTCTTCAACTTCATCGTTCTTCTTCTCTTCTTGCACTACCACTGGTGTCTTACCTGTCCTTGTCAGATAAGGTGGATCACGAGTAGACTTCTGTGGTTATGGCATTGACCTTCTCTAGGTTAGTGGCAAAAGGTAGAGCAGAAGCCAACTGGGCTAATTGCGATTCTATCTTTTTATTAAAGCTCAATTGATCTTTCATAGCAGAAGAAAAACTATCCATTTTAGCATTTATACTTTCTAGGACCTTATCATTAAAAGCAAGCCTTTTCAAAATATTATCATTAATCCTAGCTTGTTCTAAGATTAAATCCCTCAAGGTTGGTTGTTTAGGATTGGAAGAATTATAGTAATTACCTTGGTACTTACCTTGGTAGGTAGACCATGGTTGTTGATTCCATCCTTGCTTCTATTGTAGAGTAGAATTATTGATGACAATGTTTATGTCTTCTTGAGATTTAGGGAATTCAACTCCTAAATATTCTCCACATCTGTTTTGAGCATTAAATACATCTTGAATGGCTTGACGATCTCTTTTGTAATTGTCTCGCTGTTCAAGCCAATTCAACAGGTCATCTATCTTGGTAGACAATGCACACACCTCTTCTGGTACTTCTTTGCTATTATTGCATAATTGAATGTTGCATAGTGACCAACCTTGACTAGAGGCTATCCTCTGCATAAGAACTTCAGCTTTCCCAAGGGTGACATAAATGATCCTTCAGTAGTGGCATCGAGTTGTTCATGAGATTTCTAAGTTAATCCATGGTAGAAACTCTACATGAGCAACCATTCTTCCATTCCATGATGAGAACAATCTGAAACATATTCTTGAAAATGCTCCCATGCCTCTAGAATGGTCTCTCCTTTCTACTGTTGGAAACTTAAAATCTTTTCTCTTAAGGCATTGGTCTTTCCTACAGGAAAAACCTTTTCTAGAAAGGTCTTTGAACATCTTGCCTATGTATTGATATGATCTTTGTTGATGTAGAACCACTGCTTCGCTCTTCCCACTAGTGAGAATGGGAACAAACAAAGTAGTATGATGTCTTGATCAACGTTCTTGATAACGATTGTGCTACTAATATTCAGAAAATTCTAAAGATGAGCATAAGCATCTTCATGTGTCTTTCCACTGAATAGGGTAGCTTGCACCATGTTGATGAGGCTTGGCTTGAGCTCAAACACAAGAGAAGATTAGTCCTCCATAGGATCTAGCCTTATGAATAATAATAGTGAGATAGAGAGTGAGGGAAGAGTTTGGAGGAGGTGCTGGCCTATTGGTGCTCTCTCTACAACTTGTACCTTGGCTGATCCAAGTTCTACCTAAGCTTGCTTCTTAGAATCAACTTTTAATTTAAGTAATCATTTCTTTATATTGTTCATCAGGATCGCGACTCTTTTGAGCGTTTTATTCTCTTCCTAGGAGGAGTAAAGTATTAATCATAAGTGTAAGCGTGGTGCCTAGACTTAGGTTAATCATGGATGCACGCATTCTAGATCGGTGGTAGCTCACAAGGGTGACTCTTGTAGCCTTGTTGAATCCTCTGTAGTCCACCTCCTGTTTGTAGGCCAAGTAGGACTCGGTTGCGAAGAAAAGCACCCTCTGTTGGTGTCTTTCCTTAGCAATGTCCCCAGTTGAATAGTAGAAGACATAGTTTATCCAAGATTAGAATTAGAGAACTTCAGTTATCCTCTCTATGGTCCTATTTATCTTAACCTTGTGGCTACTCTTAGTTAAGTTAAACCTTAACCCAGTTACCACCCCCTTGTTAAGTTAGATCGTAGTTAATCTCACACATTTCCCTGTGGATACGATACTTGGAATACCTTCGGATGAAAGCTACAGTGGTATGTCGACAAAATATGGTTGGCAGTCTACCGAGGGGTATGCTTGCAGTAGTAGATGAATCGGCAAGGAGCGTGAGAGACAAACTAGATGTGACACAAAACACGATGTAGGTAGGTTCATGCCATTAGCATGACGTAATGCCCTACGTCCTGTGTCTCTGTTAGATTGTATTGCTTATGATAAGATCTCTAGGGGTATGTATGTTCCTGTCCACTAGGGGACCCCTACCCCTCCTTATATACTCTGGAGGGGTAGGGTTATAAGGAAAGTATCCTATTTGGTACAATATCTAATAAATCACATCTAGCCTTGTGGTGCACACTAACAACATCATGTGTCTCACACCTTGATCCTGTGGGCTGGGCCACCTCTGATGGTGTGGCTCATGTCTTGTCCTATGGGTACCAGGGGACATACCACTATAGCTAGTCCCCGAGTGCCTTGTATCCTCTGAGAATACCATCTTGAGCTTGTTCGAGCTGACCAACATGCTCTTGACCACTAGGAGAAGGCTTCCAACCAGTCTAATCGGGAATCGAGTAGTTGATCAAATGTCCGAGCTGTTGGAGTGAGTGTCCGAGCTGTTCGACCAGGAGTCGAGCTCAGACTTGCACTAAGCCGAGGTTTGTCAAAAGGATGCAAGGGGCTTAAGTAAAAAATTTTGAAGTCACCATCTCAGATGAAGTGTGCCTACTTAGGGTCCGAGCAACAAAGTTAGACGCTTAGCGTCCCTGAGTTAGCGTAAAGGAACGTAGTCCAGAAATAAGCACATTCACCGTGAGGTGAAGTGTGCCCACTTAGTCCCCGAGCCTGACAGTAGGTGAAGTAGTCATGTGGTGCTAGGGTCCAAAGTAGTAGTCTTCATGTTGGGAGTATGCCCTAGAGGTTATCATATAGATGATTGTATTGCCTTGTATCCATGACATATAATGAGTCCATTGAATATCCATTAAAGACAACTTGTATTGATTAGCAATTATGTGAATTGTTTGTGAAACTCTTTTACTTGTATGGTTATTCTAGAATGGTCCCTGATCGGAGTTCATGTTAGGACGCACATGAATATTAGATCAACACATTATTAGTTGATGACTATATTTCACAAGTCATAGACATAAAGATGTTAAACTAATAATGTGGGCACATGTGTGACATGTAGGCTGGACTGACCCAACGTGAGATGTTGTTATTGTCTCGATTCACATCATGTACGTTATGTCCTTAGACCTGAGATTGTTATATGTACTCAAGATGTGAAATGACCTACTTAGAGACTATCAAACGCTACTCCGTAACTGGGTAGTTATAAAGGTGGTCTTCGGGTTTGTCAAGAAACATGCTATGAGACATAGACAATCAAGATGGAATTTGCCCCTCTCTATGTGAGAGAGATATCAATGGAACACTCTAATGATTGGATCAACAAATGCATGGCCGTGCTTAGGTTAAGTGTTAACCTATGAGTTGGACCAAATATCGTGTGGCAAAAGGAATGACATGTATATGGTTTGTGGTGGTTCGTCTGATATGATCTTTGTGTACACATAGGAGTTGACACGTCTTGCTAGAGACTGCTATCAACTAATGGCCGAGTAGGAGTACTCGGGCCACGTCTATTTGTACATGAACCCATAGGGTCGCACGCTTAAGGGGTTGGAAGCCCAATTCGGGTTGGACCCGAATTTGACTAGGCTTAGGGTTTTCTAATTGGGCCTCAGTTTGGGGCTGATTAGAGGCACCTATATAAGAAAGGGAGGGGGCGCGACCAGGAATCATGCCATTGAGCAGCCGCCGCCGTCACCCTCCCCACGCTCACGCCTACTGCTCCTCATGGACCTAGTAGTCTGGAGGCGCAACGCTTTCTCCCCGTACGTGTGGGATACCTTGGAGGTGCTGCATCTGGAGCACAAGGACGAACCGCACGAGAGGGACGATCCACGAGCAGAGAGTGGACGTGACGGACGACCACGCAACTGCACGGCACTGCTATCGAGTCACTTCCGCTGCACCTGCGCGTCTAGTGGTAATTCCGTGATCTATAACTAGCAGTAGTTCCTGGTTTATGGGGTCGAAAAATTTTGTTTTCCGGCTAGCGTAGGATCCCCATATCCCTTCACTTCAGGTGTTGGCCCAGTCCCCAGTGTCGCTAGAAACCAGTGTAGAAATAAGTACAGTCATCGCAAGATGACATGTACACACGTAGTCCTCGAGCCTTCTAGAAGATTGCAAAGGTATCTTGTAGTAGGGTTAAAGAATTTTAATGAAAGCTTGCCAATGTCGTTTGCCATGTACTTATCAAGACCCCGGGCGTGCTGTCCAAGATCAGCACCCTGATCAGAACAACGTGGAGTCTTGATAGCACACCAATAAGGCATAGCAAGATTCGACCACCAAGGGAGTCGCCAGCTTAGCTAGTGACGCTTGTACGAAGAATCCAAACACCAAGGAGTCCCTAGCTTAGTTGGCGAGCCCCCGCATAGCTGACGATGAAGCCCATGCAATGAGTAGTCCAACCAATTTGGTCGGTGGCGAAGAGAATGTCGAGCGGGAGTGAGCGCCGAGTAGTCCGACCAGTTGGTTGGCGGTGAAGTCCATCTGCACCCGGAAGATGATCATCTGGTTCAGTCCCTGAGCGTAAGCTCGTTGACTGAACTATGCTCCTATGAAACAAATGTGTAGAACAAGTAGTACATGATGTAAAAATAAAATATGTGAAATCTAAAGAAAAATCAGTGGTGATGAAATAGCATATGTAGCTCGGCAATTAGTTGTAGATGAACATTATGTTCGTGTAAAGTTGCTTAGCAACTCATGGTGAACACTTAGTATTGATGTGAAATTTGTGTTTATACACAATATAAACTGTCCGACCAGTTAGTTTGTAGTTGAGTCTCCAGCCTTAGCTAGCCCATTAATCGTAACATGAAGCGCAGAGCCCATGTGTGTGTAGGAAAAGGCATTGCCAGGAAAAGGCATCGCCAAGGAACCGCTGCCGACCACCCCTAACACAGAGGGCAGGCGCTCATGCACGTGTAGGGAGAAGCCAGAGACTGGGCCATCTCTGGGAACATCCAAGCATCAACATGACTATTCAGGGATTTGCTGTAGGCATAGTTGTATGTCATCTTTAAGATGGTATATATGATTGAGAATCATTTGGAGAATAAACATGGAGAAAATAGCTCAGAGAAACATCATGGAGATATATGAAGGTTGAAGAATATTTGAAAAAATATTAAAGCATGACTTAGATTGATTCGGGGCTGAGTGAAGTAGAGGAGCCCTAATGTCGAAGTAGATGGATGTGATTTGCTTGATAGCTCAGACAAGCACGTGGAGTCGTAGGCAAATGGGCATAGTCGAACCCTGACAGAGCATGTCCAGCCGAGGCGAGGCGTAGTCCGAGATCCTCTACAATTGGCTTGTATGGCCAATCGGCATCTTTGGTGGAAACAATGCTCTACATCGCTTTATCGCCGACCACCTTTCCTGATTGCTTGTTGTCATGATCCACGGCAACGATCTTGCATTTTCGATCAAAAATCATGAGGAACAACAAGATACGATTAGGTTTCTTCCAACAGAAATCACATAGGCATACGAATATATCTGGAAGTATGCATATAACGATATTTAATTATAAAGTGACTTAGCTTTCTGAATGATCATCATCATGTGCAGATCAGTGAAAGGCTTTTGCTTGCTTGCATCATCTTCATGTCATGGCGATGTAGACCACTCATAATTTGCTTGCTTGCTCGGCTCTGCAAGACGCTACGATGGCTCCTTATTTTCTTGCATGCGTAGATCGAATCTTGCATGCTGTCTTGATTGACTCCGGTGTGTAGCAGTGGTGCGTGATGCATGACAACAGTTTATATTGGACACTGCTCTATTCAGAGTCTCTGGTTGCGGTGGCTAGCTTCATCCATTGTGATTGAAATTTGCAGATCATGATAGATTGGAAATCCTATGCAGGTGTCGCGCCTGATGCAGCTGTTAGGGCTGAGGACACCGCATGTCGTGCATGCATCCACGAGTTGCATCTAGATGGCGAGTCCACCATAAGCTGTTGAAGGACGCCACTGCAAGAAGTTAGGGTTGTCATGGATGGCGTTGATTTTGAGATCCCATTTGGTTCGCCATGGAATCAGCATGCACACCCCCTACCTGGCATGCCACTATCGATGAAATATGGTCGGCAGTCTACCGATGGGTATGCCCGCAATAGTAGATGAATCGGCTAGGAGCGTGAGAGATGAACTAGATGTGACACAGAACGCGATGTAGGCAAGTTTGGGCTATCAGCATGACGTAATACCCTATGTCCTGTGTCTCTATTGGATTGTATTGCTTATGATTAGATCTCTTGGGATCTGTATGTTCCTGTCCACTAGGGGACCCCTGCCCCTCCTTATATACTCTAGAGGGGTAGGGTTGCAAGGATAGTATCCTATTTGGTACAATATCTAATAAATCACATCTAGCCTTGCGGTGCACGCTAACAGCGTCGTGCGTCGCACACCTTGATCCTGTGGGCTGGGCCTCTGATGTATGGCCCATGTCTTGTCCTGTGGGTACCAGGGGTCATACCACCACACGGTATCCGTACGCTTATGGATTTATTTATGTGCGTTAATTTATACCAACAGGGGTTAGAACCAAGAGGAATCTTTTCTGACCCCGAACCCCGTAGTTGCATGCTCCTAAGGAGTCTGATCGCAACAGAAAGGAATCAAAACCCTACCAAGACGTCACGTGGGCAACTAACAGAGAGAAGGGGCCTCAGAGTCCTTTTGTCCAAAAAAGTCTCTACACGAGTAGTCTACTCCTCCACAGGCTCGGGGGGTACAGTCGAGCATCGGTATTAGGGATACCCGGAGTAAGAGAGCTAATGGCTACGAACATTAATTCACCCGGATGGTTAAGGGCATAATTACCATCTCCCCCGACCCCTCGCTGGGGCACCTGCCTCATCCAACCCTAGGGGCACGGGCTCCGTCTCACCTGACCTCAGTGAATGGTCCTACTATGGCTAGAGGGGGGGTGAATATCCTATTAAAATTCTACAAAACACTAGAGCAACTTGATTAGTAAGACAAATGGTGAAATGCAAGTTTTGCTCTAGCTCTACAAGGGTTGCAAGCCATCTACCTAATCAATTCTAGTCACTATGATCTCTAGGCACACATTAGCTATGTCATTACTTGCTACACTAGGTGAACATGGCTAGCAAGAAAAGCAACACTAACAATCTACACAAGAGAGCTAAATACTCTACTTTGCAAGAAAGTAAATGAAAGGTCAAGATCGTTATACCGCCATGTAGGGGATGAACCAATCACCAAGATGATAACCGATCAATACATCAGGAGAATACAAAATGGCAAGAGACACAAGTATTTTTCTCCTGAGGTTCACGTGCTTGCCGGCATGCTACGTCCCCGTTGTGTTGACCAACACTTGGTGGTTCGGTGGCTAAGAGGTGTGGCACAAACCTTGTAACACTTCAAGTGTTTAGTCCTTAATTGCATTGCATTTGCATTTGCATAAGCATAAGCATGCATCATTCATGTTTGTTATTTTATGTGATGCAACACATGTGATTGTTCTAGGGTTTGTTTGATTTATTTCATGAAGTATTTGATAGTTGGTGTAACAAAAAGGTAAGGTAGCCAATCATGACCTACAACACCTTAGTTATACTTAGGGTAACATTTGGAACAAGGTTCATGTTGACCAAAATTACAAATTTGCCCTCCAAGAGAAGTTTGACCACCATTTGACCCTAGAAGGCTCTACTTTGACCAATTAAAAAGTCTAATTTAGAGACCTTGCATGGAAGAGCACCCTTAAGCAAAGTTGTAAAGAAATTCATGGGGAACAAAAGTCTCAATATGATCATCTCATGAAATTGACCCTAACATGCTCAAAAGTGGCCCACAAGTCAGTTAGAGAGGTAGCTCCAAGACTTAGAATTTTTCTAAGTTTGGAATCTGACCCTACAGTTTTACTGATGCCTACTTTAGGAGCTTTTAGTTTGCAAACCAGGCCAAACCAGCTTTCACTCATATTGACAAACTTGTAGATCACATGTAACCCTACAACTTTGTCAACATCACCCAAGCCTGGTTCTCAATGGTTCAAGAGATATCGTGTCATGAACTTAGGCTGTCAGTCGGCATCGTTAACTGAACCCCGGTTTCAGTTTCATCAAGCACTACTTTGAGGCCATGTAGTTTGAAATATAGGCTGAACCAGCCCAAACACCAATTGACAAAGTTTTTGACCTAACGTAGCTCTACAAACTTGATGTTGCCACCTTGGACTAAAACAGGCTGGTTTAGAAGTTAATCACGTTCGAAATCACTCTGTCAGTCACTACCGATGGCGTCAATGAACTGCGATTCAGTTTCATCAGTGGCCGACCGGCCACAGGGCAACGCCGACGCGTGGAGGCGCGGTGGCGCCCGTACGCCGGCCCTGGCCCCACCAGTCAGGCCGCGACGCCTTCAAGACGCCACGACGCGCGAGCCGGCCTCCATTCCTCCGCCCCCTCTCTTCCAGTTGCAAAAACACCGAAACCGAGCCGCCATTGCTGTTCTTCTCCGGCGAGCTCAAGCGCGAGCTACACCGCATCACCGGCCGCCAGACCTCGCCACTCCCTCCGCCTCACCACCCTCCATCCCCTTGACCCACCGAAGCCCGCGATTTGACTCAAGGTGAGCCGCATTGCTTTCTTCCCCGTCTCCGAGAGGTCACCGGAGCCCGCCATGGGACCTCACCGTGGTCGGGGTGCTTCGGGTCTCTCTCCATCCTCCCTTCCTATCAAAATGGATCCGCCTAGCTTCGGTGAAGCTCGTACCGAGCCTAGACCGCACCGTACATCCTCACCAGCGACGGTGCGCCGCCACCGGACATCACCGGCCGCCGCTCGCGGTGACAAGCCCCTTCCACCCCATCCCTATCCATTCCATGAGCACCAATCGACGCACCGGGTGATGGAGAACACGAGGCGGTGTTCGATTGGCCGAGCGAGCTCTTCTCCGGCGAGCTCGAGCTCGTCGGAGCTCGCGGGTCTCCGCCTCCCCTGCCTCCGGTCACTGACCGCGGGGGCCCGCCCGTCAGTGTCGCGCGCGGGCGGGGGCGCTGAGCGGGCCGCGCGCGCGCGAGTGTGTGGGCCGAGTTTTCCGGGCCGGCCCAGTTCATCAGAAATGAAATTCATTTTTATTATTTTGTCACTGATTTTTGTACAAGTTGGAAAAATATAGATCTAGGGTTTTAATGATCCAAAAATCATGAGATAAATTTTGTTAGGGTCTACATGATGTGTAGTATTTTAGAAAAATATGGATCTGGCATGAGATGTTTAAATTCTGTAAGAATTTAATAGATCCTTTAAATATGTTTTGGAATGCATGCAAATTTGTTAAATTTATAACTTGAGCTGTAGTGTTCCATAAATCATGAAATTTGGTGGGTAGGTTACTCTATGCTAGCCCGAGCTCTGGTAAAAATTTGGGCATCAGTGCTTAAGTAATTTCCAAGTTATAAGGCTATCATTTTATTCTAGGAGATAATTGAAGGAATTTTTGTAATTTTTCTACATGTGCAATGTTCTTGTAACTTTTTGGAGAATGTCTTGGTACCCTAGAGTCTCTAAAAAAAATATGAAATCTGTTGTTTGATACTTTTCAATATGATTTATTAATTATACAAAAATCAGCTATTTTGACTGGTGAATTTTGTATAGAGAATTTCTGTGAATAAAACTTGTTCAAATTTTTACTGTGGTCTCTTTTTGGGTTAGAGAGTCCCCTGTAATTTTTGTAGAATTTTAGGAGCAGTTTACATATATGTTTAAAATTCCACCTAATTAATTAAGTAAAATAAGAAATGAGTATAAATAAATGTTCTAGGTAGTCACACCCTACTTTCTGGTGTTGTTATACCCCATGTGAACTTTTGGAAATCTTAGTTTGGTTTTAAGGGTCTTTGGCCACATCAATAAATGTTTAACCTTTGTAATTTTAGGTTTTCTGGAAAGCTAGTAGTAATTCTAAATTTGGCTTTGATAAAATTGGTTGCTGGAAAACTTGTAAATACCAAAGTTGGAGTAAACTTGATGAACTAGCTTGTGTCAAAATTTGGAAGCATTTGGCTTAGTAGTTTGAGAGTTACTGTTGTTTAAAGTGGCAGTTCAAAATCTGCTACTCTCTGTTTTGAGAGGACAGATTCTGGAACTTGTGAAGTTTGACATGGAAAACTTAGGAGTTTGGAGTTGAGGTCTGAAAATGAATTGTAGTGCATTTCTTAGGCTTTCCAGATTGTCTTAGATCATATCTTTTAGAATTGTAAATCTCCAGTTGTGATAAAAACAAGTAGCTGCTGTCCAGAATGCTTACTGTGGTGTTTTGCTTATTGATATGGTGTGATATCCTAAGACATGCTACTTTTGTAATTGTTAGGTGTTAGGGCCTTAACTGAGGATGAGCAGCTTTATCTTAGGTTAAGTAGATTAGGTGAGTACTTCTCTACCGGAGAGGAAATTTGCACCTACTCTTTTGAAGTGATTTGAATAGAGCGTTAAATTGTTGTAATGCATTTCATTCCGAGCATATTGCATCTTTCATTATGCATTCATGGGATTTATTATGCACTCATGCAATAGGTGCACCGGAGGGGGTGACACTCCTCGAATTCGAACAAGCGATACCGGAGGAGGTGCTGAGTCAACCGGAGGATTTAGCAGAAGAACCCAACGTCGGGGAAGCTCCGTCAGAAGATCTACCCGAGTGTCCGGACCACAGACCCGCAACCTTTCTGAAAGGCAAGCCCCGGTGCATGCTGAACCCATCGTTTTATAAATATATCTTGAGTACTTTTAATTGTTTATTGCATTAAGTTCTAGGAGTTATATGAAAACACTTGCTGCATTGTACCTGTCCTTGTCCAGATATCGTACTTAAATCCTATATTAGGTTTAGGCACGTGTCAATGCTTAGCCCTGCTTAGTACGGTAGAAGTCGGGTGATTTCCGGTCATCCGCGAGATATAGGACTGGGTCGCGAGTGGCTTATGGCTATCATGATGGAACCATGCTTTAAAATGAAGTTGAGACCGGGCGGGAGTTCGATGGTACAGCCGCAAGACACTTCATGTCTTGGGTGTGGAGCCATGCCCGTCTGAGTCGTTTAAGGACCGATTCGCTGTACGTCCTTGAGTCATGTTGAACGCAGTCTAACACTTAGTTGGCCGGATAAGTCGTTCCGACCGCGAAGCCGAGTAATGTGATTTAGGCCGGGAATCGAATGGTAGGTTGCTTCTTGGAGGAGAGAAAGGATGTGCTTGGGGACATTGGCGTGAGACCAAGGGGGGGTTAAAGTCCCTATCACCTGGCAGAGTGTCGCCCTTGGGGTCGCGACATCATTCGGACCCGCGATTCCTGAATCATATGAAAAGGTGGCCTGTGCGACCCTGGCAGGGGTCTGCACGGTGAGTGTTAGAAATACCCCTCCAGCTGGATAGGAATTCGATTCGAATCGCCGTCGCTCCCGGTTAGTGAGCACTTGACTTGAGCAGCGGCAACGTAGATCTCATTAAATGAACCGGTGGTTAAGGGAATGATACAATGATTGCCACAATTCATACCTGCTCTGGATATAATGATGATAATTGTTTGATTATAATCAAGTGCATGTTTAGTACAGGTGCTAAGATAGATGACAGGTAAATGCTAAAAATAACTGCTAGTACAGGTTATAAGAGTTTCAACTACTTATGCCTTTATGCAAAATGTGGTGTCAGCTAGCCTCTTGTGTAAGCCTTGCATAATCCTTGGTGTTATTTTATTTCTGGTTTTCGACGGGTAAGTCTAGCTGAGTATATTCCAGTACTCAGGGTTTATTCCCTCCTGTTGCAGATGACATGCTTTATCAGGGATTCTGCAAGACGTGTCTCCACCCTGCGGGTGATGATGACTAGATCACAAGGGCGTGATCGTCTTTATGTACTTTCCTCATGCTTTTGCGGGATGTCAATCATCCAGACTGGCAGTATTTAATTAACTAGTGTGTGTGTTATGCTTCCGCTACTTTCAAACTTGGTTTGTAATATTTGCTACTCCGTGGTGTAAACTTATTTTGGAACTACTTGTGAAATGTAACGTACGATGTGTATGTTGAATGATGCGATCCTGGTTGTAAGCAGTTTGGTTTGAAATCCTTCATGATTTTGATTGACTACCGGGATTATATGGGCTCAAGTTTGAAAATTTGAGCGCTTCGGTGCTTGTTTTCGTACTTGTGCTCTTATAATTTGGTCGGTTCTGTTACAGCTGGTATCGGAGCATAATTCAACATTAAACACATCTTACGAGTAATTAAAAACAAAAGTATTTGTTTGTGAAAAGGGTTAAACTCTAAAAATTATTTTATAGGTATGCCAGTGATCACATCCCTTAGCCCAAATAAGGACTCTTAGGTGGCTTATTATAAAGACTAACTTGGGGGCCTTGTTTGTTTCTGTTTCGTCGTCCATACGACGTGATATTGTATGGATGCCATCCACTTGGGTGGTAATGTATGGATCAATTACCTCGACGCTCTGGTAAGTGTGAGTTGTGAGAGCATGATCGTCCAACCGGCGATCTAGGGGAGAGTAGTTTTGGTGACTTGCATACTTATATGTTTAAACCATGTAATTACGTAAGCACTTAATTGTGGGAACCTTTATATCGGGTAGCTTTGATACTGAAGTATATACATCTGGGGATGTGTATATGGAAAGTATTTAAATTACTGCTTTCTTGTGTGCTTATATTGGGAAACTGTTGGGCTAAAATGAGGTTTTCTGCAGGTACACTAACAGCGTAACGAGTAGACCGATAGTTTCGCTTATATGAGAGAACGTATGTATGCCACCGCCTAGCGTTAGAACTTTAGGTTTCTACTAAGGTGAGAGGGTGTACGGAACGTACATGCATCATGTTTAATTATATCATACATATCATTTACTCCCTCCTTAAAAATTTCAGTACTCCCGACAAAAGTAAATTTCGTATCCCCTAAATGATCCTCACTTTAAGTCGTATCTTATCTGTTGCTACAGATGGCACGTACCAAGAGGACCGCTCGTAAGTCCACTAGAGGCAGGGCACCGCGACACCAGCTCGCTCCACGTGAGCCCCGCCCTGAGCCTACTGAGGTGGAAAGGCTGAGGGCAGAGTTGGCTGAAGTGACGGCTGCCAGGAATGCAGCGCGTCAGCAACTGGAGCAAGTGATCCGGGATCGTGACCAGGAAACCCTTGCAGTCCAGAGGTTGACAGTAGCAAACCGCAACTGTCAACGCATGTTGGTTCGTGTCATGAACCAGAGGGATGAAGCCTGGCACGAGGAGAACGTTCTGAGAGCTCGTCAGTTTGAGCTCGAGCAACAGTTAGAAAATGCTGAAGAATACAATGACAACCTTCATGAAGAAGTGCACCGCCTGAATAACCAGCTTAATCCCCTGCTACCTAGAAACAACAATGTAGATGAAGATATGGGATCAGGAATCTTCATGGCTGAGGATGATAATGAAGTGGAGGTTGATGGACCACAGGATGCCCCACCTGCAGAAGCACCAGAGGAAGAGCCAGAAGAAGAAGAAGACGAGGAGTTAGAGCCTGTCAGTGATGAGGACGGCGGGGAGATCCTTGACACTGACTCGGAGGATGATGCTTAGAGTAGTCATCACGTGCCTATAATGTTAGGATCGTCTTTTGTGCCCTCCCTGTGAAGGAGTGAGGCCTTGTAATAACTTGACTTTGGGATGTAAGGTTGAACCGTATGTTTCCTGAATGTAGTTTGAACCTGTTAATTTCGATCACAACTTGATGTCTTATTATGTTGCGTTCGATGATGGTGTCACGATTAGCACCCTTCGGTGCCGCGACGAAACCGAGGGCCTCCTATGGCGCGCGACATAAGGCTGTGCTGCTTGGCACGCACAGGTATCGAGGTGGCTAGTCATGATCCACCATGGAACTCTTCATTGAGAAGTCTCTTTGTGGTCAGTTTGAAGTAGCCTTTCACAGTCAACTAAAAATCTTGAGATCGAATCCAAGTACCGTGCAAAAGGTCAAAAATCACGTAGATAGCAACGTAAACGGTCCAGTAACCGTTGTGCTCCCCGTGAGTGAGCCTTTATCAAAGAGCATCTTGTTGGATTACCGAGTATGATCTCGTCAAATGATGCGCTAGAATGGATTGTGCGGTTGTGGTGAATTATTGTGCCTTAATTATTATGAGAAATCTATTCATACAGTCAGATTGACATTTCGCAATAATTCATCTACAAATTTCCCACATCGTCAGTGCTCATTGGCTATGCATTTTGCAGATGTCGTACAATCTACGCCGGGGTCGTGGAAATGAGGAGGAGGAACAGCCGCCCCCTCCGCCACCACCTACTCTGGCCGAGTTGATGCAATCAGTGGTTGAGGGGCAGCGTATGTTGGCTGACGCCATGCGCCAACTGGCTAATCGAGAGGCTCGTCATGGCCGCCAGGGCCCAGAGCCAAATCAGTACAGCGATTTCAAGGACTTTCTGGATACAAAGCCCCCGCTCTTCAAGGAAGCGGAAGAACCACTGCAGGCTGACGAGTGGTTGAATACCATTGAACAAAAGTTTCGTCTGCTACGCCTAACTGATGAGCTGAAAACTGAGTATGCTTCCCATCAGTTGCATGGTCCGGCGGGCATTTGGTGGAGCCACTATCGTTCCACACTGCCTGCCAATGTCCCGATTGCTTGGGATCAGTTTAAGGCGGCATTCCGGGGAAATTATATCCCTCCCAGTCTTATGGCAATCAAGCACACAGAGTTTATGAGGCTGTCGCAAGGAAACAAAAGTCTGACTGAATACTTGCAGTCCTTCAACAACCTGGCAAGGTATGCCACAGAGTTTGTGGATACCGATGCCAAAAAGATTGCTAGCTTCAAAAGGGGCCTCGGCCCAAAACTGATGAAAACTATGGGCACTAGCAAATGTACTACTTTCAATGATTTCATCAGTGATGCTTTGACCCAGGAGAACAACAATACTATTTATTCTGCCTCTAAGAGCCGTAAAAGGGCCCTTGAGGCAAGTGCTTCTCAGTCAAGGGCCTCAGCGGCACCGAGGTCTTCCCCTCGCCCACCTGCTCAGAATACAAAGTTCCATCCGCCGTAGAAGAAGCCTGCTACAAAAACGGGGTTCCGTAAGGCTTATACCGTCGCTCTGCCAAAGGGGACTTCTGGACAGAGCAGCTCTAGTGTTCCTCCTAGCAATATGCCTTGCTGGAATTGCAACAAGCCAGGTCATTGGGCCCGGAACTGTCCTTACCCTAAGAAAAATGTCAACCAAGGTAGTCGTCAAGGGCACACTCATTATAACAGTATTGAGGAAATTCCATCTGGAGAGGTTGTCACTGCTCGTAAGTTCCTAGTTGACCAACATCCTGCAGTGGTACTTTTTGATTTGGGTGCTTCGCATTCCTTTATCAGTCCTAAGTTTGCATCAGAATTTGCACACAAATTGCATACTGTTGAAGGTGGAGGTTATTGCATTAGTGCAGCAAGTGGGAATATTTCCACAAATAAAGTAGTGGGGAACCTTAAGTTTGAGATAGAAGGGCGAAGTTATTCGCTTGCCCTATTGGTTTTACCTGGTTTAGACATAGATGTTATCTTGGGCATGAATTGGATGAGTCAGAATGGGGTACTCATTGACACATCCGCTCGGGTAGTTATGCTCAGAGATCCTACAGATCAAAAGGGTTTTCTAGTACAACTTCCCAGAAAGGTTGAATTGTCGGGGGAAATTCATGCTGTGCAAGCAAAGGCGTTGGCTGAAATTTCCGTAGTAAATGAATTTCCGGACGTTTTTCCCGATGATTTGCCGGGACTCCCTCCGGATCGGGATGTGGAGTTTAAAATCGAGTTGTTGCCTGGCACGGCTCCCATCTCTAGGAGACCCTATAGGATGCCTCCAAATGAACTCGCTGAACTTAAGGTGCAATTGAATGAACTTTTGAAGAAGGGGTTGATTCGTCCTAGTTCATCGCCGTGGGGATGTCCTGCTATCTTTGTAAAGAAGAAGGATCAGTCGTTGCGGATGTGCGTAGATTATAGACCTCTCAATGTAGTCACTGTCAAAAATAAGTACCCTCTACCGCGAATCGACATCTTGTTCGATCAGTTGTCTAAAGCTAAAGTTTTCTCCAAGATCGATCTAAGATCTGGCTACCATCAAATTAAAATCCACCCAGAAGATGTTCCAAAGACAGCCTTTTCTACCAGATACGGTCTTTATGAGTATCTTGTTATGTCCTTCGGCTTGACAAATGCCCCCGCACACTTCATGTACTTGATGAATTCGGTGTTTATGCCTGAATTGGACAAGTTTGTGGTGGTATTTATTGATGACATCCTGGTATACTCTGTGAATGAGGAGGATCACGCTGAACATCTGCGTATAGTCCTCACAAGACTGCGTGAACATCAACTATATGCAAAGTTCAGTAAGTGCGAATTCTGGCTTCGTGAAGTACCATTCCTTGGGCATGTGTTGTCCGATGGAGGAATTATGGTGGACCCCGCCAAGGTACAAGAAGTACTGAACTGGAAGGCTCCTATCTCGGTTCATGAGGTCCGGAGTTTTCTTGGTTTGGCTGGCTATTATCGTCGCTTCATCCCGGATTTCTCCAAAATAGCCAAGCCAATGACTCGGTTGCTGCAAAAAGACACCAGGTTTGTCTGGACTCCTGAGTGTGATGCGGCTTTTCACCAACTGCGAACCCTCCTAACCTCAGCTCCGGTTTTGGCACAACCGGATATCGAGAAACCATTTGATGTTTATTGTGATGCCTCAGGCATAGGTTTGGGAGGTGTGTTGATGCAGGAAGGCCGAGTAATTGCATATACCTCTCGACAACTTCGGAAGCATGAGGCGAATTATCCAACACATGACTTAGAACTCGCCGCAGTTGTTCATGCTTTGAAAGCCTGGCGACACTATCTGTTGGGCAATGTTTGCAATATCTACACAGACCACAAAAGCCTCAAATACATCTTCACCCAACCCGAGTTGAATATGCGTCAACGAAGATGGCTCGAGTTGATTAAGGATTATAACCTTCAAGTGCACTATCATCCTGACAAGGCAAATGTGGTTGCGGATGCTTTAAGCCGTAAGTCTCATTGCCATTCCTTAGTTGAAACTGATTTTCACCGATCTCGCCTGTTACATCTGGCAGTCTTGTACAACATCACTGCCAGTGGTACTCTCAGAAATAGAATCATTGAGCTCCAAAAGACTGATCCGGGTATCTTTCACATAAAACGGAAGATGAATGAAGGAGAGACTAAGCATTTCAGGTTAGATGACGAAGGTGTGCTGTGGTTTAAGGATAGGTTAGTGGTACCTAAGGACCGAGAGCTTAGAGATCAGATCCTGTCCGAAGCACATTCGTCCAAGTTGTCCATCCATCCTGGTAGTAATAAGATATATTATGATTTGAAGCTACTTTATTGGTGGACCAAGATGCGGAAAGAGATAGCTGCATATGTTGCTAGATGTGACACCTGTTGCAGAGTTAAAGCTGTGCACATGAAAGCTAGGCTACTTCAGCCACTTTCCATTCCAGGCTGGAAATGGGAAGAGATAAGTATGGATTTCATTGTCGGACTTCCTCCTACTGTCAAAAATCATAACTCTATTTGGGTAATTGTTGATCGTTTGACCAAATCAGCTCACTTCATCCCAGTGAGAGTGGACTATCGTCCCACTGACTATGCTGAGTTGTATTTCAATCAGATAGTCCGGCTTCATGGGATACCTCGTACTATCGTTTCTGACCGTGGTCCCCAGTTCACTGCTCGCTTTTGGGAGCATTTGCATCACCTTCTGGGAACCAAGTTAGTGAGAAGCTCTGCTTATCACCCCCAGACATCGGGTCAGACAGAACGAGTTAACCAAATCTTGGAAGATCTGTTGCGAGCATGCGTCATTTCATCCAAGGGTTCTTGGGAAAAATGGTTACCTTTAGCCGAATTCTCGTACAATAACAATTATCAAGAGAGTATTAAGATGGCCCCATTCGAAGCTTTGTACGGTCGAAAGTGTCGAACTCCACTAAACTGGGTAGAAGCTGGGGAAAGAAGGTATTATGGCATTGATTTTGTCCAGGAAGCCGAGGAACAAGTCCGTACCATCCAGAAACACATGGCTGCAGCACAAGCGAGACAGAAAAGCTATGCGGATCGTCGTAGAAAACCACTCGAATTTGAAGTTGGAGACTTCGTTTATTTGAAAGTTTCTCCAATGAAGAGTGTCCAACGTTTTGGTGTTAAGCGGAAACTTGCACCAAGATACGTGGGTCCTTTCCAGATCATAGGCAAGAGTGGAGCTGTTGCGTACAAAATCCAGTTGCCTCCTGAGATGAGAGCCATATTCAACGTTTTCCATGTATCTCAGCTTAAAAAGTGTCTTCGAGTTCCTGAGGAACAAGTTCCTTTAGGTGATATCAGGCTGGAATCCGACCTAACCTATGAAGAAAAGCCAGTCCGAGTGATCGATACTCAGGAACGAGTAACTAGAAGTAAAATGGTTAAGTGGTACAAAGTGATGTGGAGTATTCAGGGAAGTGAGAGTGATGCTACGTGGGAACGGGAGGATTATTTGCGGGATGGTTATAAAGAATTCTATGAAAAATGGTACGCTTTCCAAATCTCGGGACGAGATTTTTATAAGGGGGGAGGGCTGTAACACTTCAAGTGTTTAGTCCTTAATTGCATTGCATTTGCATTTGCATAAGCATAAGCATGCATCATTCATGTTTGTTATTTTATGTGATGCAACACATGTGATTGTTCTAGGGTTTGTTTGATTTATTTCATGAAGTATTTGATAGTTGGTGTAACAAAAAGGTAAGGTAGCCAATCATGACCTACAACACCTTAGTTATACTTAGGGTAACATTTGGAACAAGGTTCATGTTGACCAAAATTACAAATTTGCCCTCCAAGAGAAGTTTGACCACCATTTGACCCTAGAAGGCTCTAGTTTGACCAATTAAAAAGTCTAATTTAGAGACCTTGCATGGAAGAGCACCCTTAAGCAAAGTTGTAAAGAAATTAATGGGGAACAAAAGTCTCAATATGACCATCTCATGAAATTGAGCCTAACATGCTCAAAAGTGGCCCACAAGTCAGTTAGAGAGGTAGCTCCAAGACTTAGAATTTTTCTAAGTCTGGAATCTGACCCTACAGTTTTACTGATGCCTACTTTAGGAGCTTTTAGTTTGCAAACCAGGCCAAACCAGCTTTCACTCATATTGACAAACTTGTAGATCACATGTAACCCTACAACTTTGTCAACATCACCCAAGCCTGGTTCTCAATGGTTCAAGAGATATCGTGTCATGAACTTAGGCTGTCAGTCGGCATCGTTAACTGAACCCCGGTTTCAGTTTCATCAAGCACTACTTTGAGGCCATGTAGTTTGAAATATAGGCTGAACCAGCCCAAACACCAATTGACAAAGTTGTTGACCTAACGTAGCTCTACAAACTTGATGTTGCCACCTTGGACTGAAACAAGCTGGTTTAGAAGTTAATCACGTTCGAAATCACTCTGTCAGTCACTACCGATGGCGTCAATGAACTGCGATTCAGTTTCATCAGTGGCCGACCGGCCATAGGGCAACGCCGACGCGTGGAGGCGCGGTGGCGCCCGTACGCCGGCCCTGGCCCCACCAGTCAGGCCGTGACGCCTTCAAGACGCCACGACGCGCGAGCCGGCCTCCATTCCTCCGCCCCCTCTCTTCCAGTTGCAAAAACACCAAAACCGAGCCGCCATTGCCGTTCTTCTCCGGTGAGCTCAAGCACGAGCTACACCGCATCACCGGCCGCCAAACCTCGCCACTCCCTCCGCCTCACCACCCTCCATCCCCTTGACCCACCGAAGCCCGCGATTTGACTCAAGGTGAGCCGCATTGCTTTCTTCCCCGTGTCCGAGAGGTCGCCGGAGCCCGCCATGGGACCTCACCGTGGTCGGGGTGCTTCGGGTCTCTCTCCATCCTCCCTTCCTATCAAAATGGATCCGCCTAGCTTCGGTGAAGCTCGTACCGAGCCTAGACCGCACCGTACATCCTCACCGGCGACGGTGCGCCGCCACCGGACATCACCGGCCGCCGCTCGCGGTGACAAGTCCCTTCCACCCCATCCCCATCCATTCCACGAGCACCAATCGACGCACCGGGTGACGGAGAACACGAGGCGGTGTTCGATTGGCCGAGCGAGCTCTTCTCCGGCGAGCTCGAGCTCGTCGGAGCTCGCGGGTCTCCGCCTCCCCTGCCTCCGGTCACTGACCGCGGGGGCCCGCCCGTCAGTGTCGCGCGCGGGCGGGGGCGCTGAGCGGGCCGCGCGCGCGCGAGTGTGTGGGCCGAGTTTTCCGGGCCGGCCCAGTTCATCCGAAATGAAATTCATTTTTATTATTTTGTCACTGATTTTTGTACAAGTTGGAAAAATATAGATCTAGGGTTTTAATGATCCAAAAATCATGAGATAAATTTTGTTAGGGTCTACATGATGTGTAGTATTTTAGAAAAATATGGATCTGGCATGAGATGTTTAAATTCTGTAAGAATTTAATAGATCCTTTAAATGTGTTTTGGAATGCATGCAAATTTGTTAAATTTATAACTTGAGCTGTAGTGTTCCATAAATCATGAAATTTGGTGGGTAGGTTACTCTATGCTAGCCCTAGCTCTGGTAAAAATTTGGGCATCAGTGCTTAAGTAATGTCCAAGTTATAAGGCTATCATTTTATTCTAGGAGATAATTGAAGGAATTTTTGTAATTTTTCTACATGTGCAATGTTCTTGTAACTTTTTGGAGAATGTCTTGGTACCCTAGAGTGTCTAAAAAAATATGAAATCTGTTGTTTGATACTTTCCAATATGATTTATTAATTATACAAAAATCAGCCTTTTTGACTGGTGAATTTTGTATAGAGAATTTCTGTGAATAAAACTTGTTCAAATTTTTACTGTGGTCTCTTTTTGGGTCAGAGAGTCCCCTGTAATTTTTGTAGAATTTTAGGAGCAGTTTACATATATGTTTAAAATTCCACCTAATTAATTAAGTAAAATAAGAAATGAGTATAAATAAATGTTCTAAGTAGTCACACCCTACTTTCTGGTGTTGTTATACCCCATGTGAACTTTTGGAAATCTTAGTTTGGTTTTAAGGGTCTTTGGCCACATCAATAAATGTTTAACCTTTGTAATTTTAGGTTTTCTGGACAGCTAGTAGTAATTCTAAATTTGGCTTTGATAAAATTGGTTGCTGGAAAACTTGTAAATACCAAAGTTGGAGTAAACTTGATGAACTAGCTTGTGTCAAAATTTGGAAGCATTTGGCTTAGTAGTTTGAGAGTTACTGTTGTTTAAAGTGGCAGTTCAAAATCTGCTACTCTCTGTTTTGAGAGGACAGATTCTGGAACTTGTGAAGTTTGACATGGAAAACTTAGGAGTTTGGAGTTGAGGTCTGAAAATGAATTGTAGTGCATTTCTTAGGCTTTCCAGATTGTCTTAGATCATATCTTTTGGAATTGTAAATCTCCAGTTGTGATAAAAACAAGTAGCTGCTGTCCAGAATGCTTACTGTGGTGTTTTGCTGATTGATATGGTGTGATATCCTAAGACATGCTACTTTTGTAATTGTTAGGTGTTAGGGCCTTAACTGAGGATGAGCAGCTTTATCTTAGGTTAAGTAGATTAGGTGAGTACTTCTCTACCGGAGAGGAAATTTGCACCTACTCTTTTGAAGTGATTTGAATAGAGCGTTAAATTGTTGTAATGCATTTCATTCCGAGCATATTGCATCTTTCATTATGCATTCATGGGATTTATTATGCACTCATGCAATAGGTGCACCGGAGGGGGTGACACTCCTCGAATTCGAACAAGCGATACCGGAGGAGGTGCTGAGTCAACCGGAGGATTTAGCAGAAGAACCCAACGTCGGGGAAGCTCCGTCAGAAGATCTACCCGAGTGTCCGGACCACAGACCCACAACCTTTCTGAAAGGCAAGCCCCGGTGCATGCTGAACCCATCGTTTTATAAATATATCTTGAGTACTTTTAATTGTTTATTGCATTAAGTTCTAGGAGTTATATGAAAACACTTGCTGCATTGTACCTGTCCTTGTCCAGATATCGTACTTAAATCCTATTTTAGGTTTAGGCACGTGTCGATGCTTAGCCCTGCTTAGTACGGTAGAAGTCGGGTGATTTCCGGTCATCCGCGAGATATAGGACTGGGTCGCGAGTGGCTTATGGCTATCGTGATGGAACCATGCTTTAAAATGAAGTTGAGACCGGGCGGGAGTTCGATGGTACAGCCGCAAGACACTTCACGTCTTGGGTGTGGAGCCATGCCCGTCTGAGTCGTTTAAGGACCGATTCGCTGTACGTCCTTGAGTCATGTTGAACGCAGTCTAACACTTAGTTGGCCGGATAAGTCGTTCCGACCGCGAAGCCGAGTAATGTGATTTAGGCCGGGAATCGAATGGTAGGTTGCTTCTTGGAGGAGAGAAAGGATATGCTTGGGGACATTGGCGTGAGACCAAGGGGGGGTTAAAGTCCCTATCACCTGGCAGAGTGTCGCCCTTGGGGTCGCGACATCATTCGGACCCGCGATTCCTGAATCATATGAAAAGGTGGCCTGTGCGACCCTGGCAGGGGTCTGCACGGTGAGTGTTAGAAATACCCCTCCAGCTGGATAGGAATTCGATTCGAATCACCGTCGCTCCCGGTTAGTGAGCACTTGACTTGAGCAGCGGCAACGTAGATCTCATTAAATGAACCGGTGGTTAAGGGAATGATACAATGATTGCCACAATTCATACCTGCTCTGGATATAATGATGATAATTGTTTGATTATAATCAAGTGCATGTTTAGTACAGATGCTAAGATAGATGACAGGTAAATGCTAAAATAACTGCTAGTACAGGTTATAAGAGTTTCAACTACTTATGCCTTTATGCAAAATGTGGTGTCAGCTAGCCTCTTGTGTAAGCCTTGCATAATCCTTGGTGTTATTTTATTTCTGGTTTTCGACGGGTAAGTCTAGCTGAGTACATTCCAGTACTCAGGGTTTATTCCCTCCTGTTGCAGATGACATGCTTTATCAGGGATTCTGCAAGACGTGTCTCCACCCTGCGGGTGATGATGACTAGATCACAAGGGCGTGATCGTCTTTATGTACTTTCCTCATGCTTTTGCGGGATGTCGATCATCTAGACTGGCAGTATTTAATTAACTAGTGTGTGTGTTATGCTTCCGCTACTTTCAAACTTGGTTTGTAATATTTGCTACTCCGTGGTGTAAACTTATTTTGGAACTACTTGTGAAATGTAACGTACGATGTGTATGTTGAATGATGCGATCCTGGTTGTAAGCAGTTTGGTTTGAAATCCTTCGTGATTTCGATTGACTACCGGGATTATATGGGCTCAAGTTTGAAAATTTGAGCGCTTCGGTGCTTGTTTTCGTACTTGTGCTCTTATAATTTGGTCGGTTCTGTTACAAACCTCATCCACACACTTGGACACCACAAGAACCTACCCACAAGTGAGATAGCTCAATGACACATGCAATCCACTAGAGTTGCCTTTGGCGCTCCACCGGGGAAGGCAAAAGAACCCCTCATAATCATCGGGAGGTGGCCAAGAACAATCACCAACTCTTGACACAACTCCTCCGCTACACTAAGCCACCTAGGTGGCAACAGCCACCAAGAGTAACAAGAATCCTGTAGCTCAAACAATCCCCAAGTGCCACTAGATGCAAACTCACAAGCAAATACACTAGGAATCACTCCCAATCTCACATTTATGATGAATCAAGGATGGAGATGAGTGGGAGGTGTGATGTCAAGTATGTCAAAGTGCCAAGAGAGTGAGCCTCAAGCCAGTACCTTTCTATTTATAGAGCCCCAAGACTCAGAGAGCCGTTGGGAACTCGCGGGGTGACCGGACGCACTGACTGGATGCACCTCAGCGTCCGGTCGCAACAGTCGACCAACCGCAGCGTGCCACATCACCCGATTCAAATCCAACCGTTGGTGACATCGCTTGCCTGTGCAACGCCGATGACCGGATGCGCTCCTTGGATGACTAGACTTAGGGCACCACTAGCGTCAGATCGAGTCCAGTAAGGTTTTTCCACGCGTGAACTGTGACCGGACATGTCAGGTCGGTGGTGACCTGACGCGCCGTTGCGTCTGGTACCCCTTCTTCTCTCTTCGCGCACTCACCAACATGATGACCTAACATGCAGGTCTCACTCGGGCAGTGTCTAGTCACAATAGTGTTGACTATGTGCCCTCTCGCAGAGAATGACCAGACTCGGCGCTAGAGTCAAGTCCAGCACTCGGTCTAGAGTCCGGTCGCACCCCGAATCCTCCTTTTCATTTTCTAAGTTTGCAAACTCTTCGTCCTTGCTTCCAACTTGCTAACCACAAAGTTTAGAACTTGTGTGCATGTGTGTTAGCATTTTTTCAAAGCATTTTACAAGGGTCACATGTTTGCACACTAGGTTCCTAAATGCAATGCATGAATCATGTCACCTAGTGGCACTCGGTAAATCATTTAGCCAAAGAATTCCCCTCTTTATAGTACGGCTATCGATCCTAAGTCGCTCACACCCTCTATGGTGTCTTGAGTGCAAAATAAAAATGACCCTATCACATATACCTTTGCCTTGAGCCTATTTTTGTTTTTCTCTTTCTTCTTTTCCAAATGTGAAGCACTTGATCATCTTTTGGTCACCTCCATCACCATGACCATCATCTAGCTCCACCACTTGGCATGAGACTTATTATTTCATGTCTACACACTTAGCACAAGATTAGTCCATAGGTTTCATCAATTATCAAAAATCAAACTAGGGCTTTCAATCTCCCCCTTTTTGGTAGTTGATGACAACCTATTTACAAAGATTTTCAATAAAATTCTTTTGGATTTATGTTGCTTGCCCAAGCATTTTACCATGTGTAAAGGATATGGACAAGTTTCATGAACCTGAATTGGTAGCAATTGATCCCCCTACATATGTGCTAAGAGTTTGGATTTGAAAGCTTGCACATATACTTAGATAGAAAAGATAGAGTCAATTTCTACCAAATGATGCTAAGGTGTAAAGAATGGACCTTTGAAGCATGATACCAATCGGAGTTGCCAATATACACCATCCTTAGCACTATTGTTTGCTAGATATCACTTGAAAAACATCAAAGACACTATATACCTTGTGAGATCAACATTATAAGCAAGATTCTAGTACTCTTGTGAAAACAATTCAAGTGTCTAGCTATCCTTTGCATGCTAGTTCTTCATTTCATCATTCAAACCTACAACTAGCATATACCACAAAAGCAAGGTATCGAAGAAAAAGCTAAAGCTTATCCAAGCATCCATATGTAATGCACATTCAAATGCAACATACAAGTTTATGAGCTTGCTCCCCCTACTTGTGTGCTTCAAAATTTTAATTGATCCCCTTCTTATCATGTCTTGATTTCTCTCCCCCTTTGGTCATATCTTTGCAACCCTTTGGTCATATCTTTGGAAATTATCTTTCCCCTTTGTCATTAATGACCACAAAAGGTGAGCATAAATTTTAGATAAGTTGTGTGAAACCATTATAAGTGAGGATCATTTTCCCAATTTGGTTCAATCTAGATTACTTGCAAAAGATATTTAACTCGGTTTGATCTAGGGGCAAGCTTCTTCACACCTCCAAATAAGGGTTATCATGCACCATGTTAAGTTAATCACTTATAGCTCATTCTCTAGATCAAACACTAGGTTCACAAGCCCACAAACAAGGCATATGCTACCACTAGATCATATCAAGCATAGAAGCAATAGTGGTACCATACAAACATCAAATTCATTTGATTTTCATGAATAAGCCTATTTGTGCAAGGAATGACTAGATGCACTAAACATGTCCTTAGTAATGGATGAATGACATGTCAACTAACTTTACCTTACTTAGCTTGAGGGAGAGGCATGTCATATAGTGGGGGTGCATCAACACATATTTGAGAAGTCAAGTATGTTCAATTCATTCCTTAGCTTACAAAACCTTTTTTATCAAGGGGCTTGGTGAAGATATCTGCAAGTTGATCTTCGGTGCCCACATTCTCTATACAAATGTCTGCTTTTTATTGATGATCTCTTATGAAATGATGGTGAATATCTATATGCTTTGTTCTTTGGTGTTGGACTGGATTATTGGTGAGCTTCACGGCACTCTCATTGTCACATAGCAATGGCACTTTCTTGAACTTGATTCCAAAGTCTTTCAAGGTGGCCTTCATCCAAAGTATCTGTGCACAACAACTACTAGTGGCAATGTATTCGGCTTCGGCAGTTGAAAGTGTAACACTATTTTGCTTCTTGGATGACCATGAGACAAGTGATCTTCCCAATAGTTGACATATACCTAAAGTGCTTCTTCTATCAATTTTGCATCCCGCATAATCCAAAATGGAATATCCAATAAGCTCAAACTTAGCTCCTTTGGGATACCACAAACCAACATTTTGTGTATGCTTTAAGTACCTCAATATTCTTTTGGTTGCCTTCAAATGACTTTCTCTTGGTGAGGCTTAAAATCTAGCACACATGCATACACTAAACATCACATCCGACCTTGATGTGGTCACATAGAGTAGGCTTCCAATCGTAGACCGATATATTATTTGATCCACCATATTGCCACTTGCATCACTATCAAAGCTTCCATTTATCCCCATTGGTGTACTAATGCCTTTCACATCTTCCATGCCAAACTTCTTGAGCATGTCTTTGATGTACTTTCCTTGAATCACAAATGTTTCATTCTTCAATTGCTTGATTTGAAGACCAAGAAAGTAACTAAGCTCTCCAATTATGTACATCTCAAACTCATTAGCCATAATCTTTCCAAACTCATCACAATAATCTTGAATGGTTGAACCAAATATGATGTCATCTATATATAGTTGCAACACAAACAAGTCTTTACCAATCTTCTTGGTGAAGAGAGTGGTGTCAACCTTTTCCATGATGAACCCTTTAGAGAGCAAGAAGTCTCTCAATCTCTCATACCATGCTCTAGGTGCTTGCTTCAAGCTATATAATGCCTTTTTTCAACTTGTACACATGTTTGGGATTCTTGTAATCTTTAAAATTGGGAGGTTGCTCAACATAAACTTCTTCATTTATGTAGCCATTGAGAAATGCACTCTTCATATCCATTTGATAGAGCTTGAGTTGTGGGCACAAGCATAGCCTAATAAGATCCTAATTGCTTCCAATCTTGCAACTGAGGCATAGGTTTCACCAAAGTCAATACCATCAACTTGAGTGTAACCCTGAGCCACTAATCATGGTTTGTTCCTTACAACTATCCCATCTTGATCTTGCTTGTTGCAAAAGACCCATTGGTTCCAATCACATTGTGTCCCTTAGGCCTCACAACTAACTCCCATATTTGATTTCTTGTAAAGTTGTTTAACTCTTCATGCATAGCATTGACCCAATCAACATCCTTCAAAGCTTTATCTATCTTCTTAGGTTCAATGGATGACATGAATGAGAAGTGTTCACAAAAATGATGCCAATCTTGATCTAGTTTGTACACCTATTGAGATATCACCAATGATTGAATCTAGGGGATGATCTCTTGCAACATTGGATGGTTGGAGCACTTGAACTTGATGTCTTGCACTTGGTTGGTCATTTGGTAGAGATGATGTACTAGCCACTTGTTGATGATCTTGCGCTTGAGATGATGAACTAGCTTGATTATGATCATGAGAACCACTAACTTGCATTTGATCTTTGTCTTCTTCAACTTCAATCACTTCTCTAGGCCTTATATCACTAATATCTATCTTCTTCATTGCAAAGGCCAATTGAGTGCCTCTCACATCATCTAGATTCTCATCTTTCTCTTGGGAACCATTAGTTTCGTCAAATTCCACATCATGAACCTCCTCAAGAGTACCACTAGCTAAGTTCTAAACTCTATAAGCTTTGCTAGTAGTGGAGTAACCAAGCAAGAAATCTTCATCACATTTCTTCTCAAACTTGCTCAATCTTGTGCCTTTCTTTAACATGTAGCATTTGCAACCAAAGACCCGAAAGTATGCAATATTTGGCTTTCTACCATTCAAGATCTCGTATGGTGTCTTCTCTAAGAATTGATGGCAATAGAGATGATTTCTATAGAAGCAAGTCATGTTGATAGCTTCGGCCCAAAAGGAATGACTAACATTGTATTCACTCAATATTGATCTTGCCATGTCAATCAAAGTTCTATTCTTCCTTTCAACTAGCCCATTGTATTGTGGTGTGTACTTGGCCGAGAATTGATGCCTAATGCCATACTCATCACAAAGCTCATCAATTCTTGTATTCTTGAATTCACTTTCATTGTCACTTCTTACTTTCTTGATTGTGGTTTCAAACTCATTTTGCACTCTCTTGATGAATGTCTTGAAAGTAGCAAACACATCACTCTTGTCAACAAAAAAGGCTACCCAAGTATATCTAGTAAAATCATCCATAATCATAAAGTCATACTTGTTGCCACCAATGCTTGTATAAGTGGTTGGTCCAAATAAATCCATATGCAAAAGCTCAAATGCCTTGGATGTGCTCATTATACTCTTCTTTAGATGAGTGTTGTCCACTTGCTTTCCGGCTTGACATGCACTACATAACTTATCTTTCTCAAATGTGACATCTTTCAAGCCTCTAACTAAGTCATGCTTCACTAACTTGTTCAATTGCTTCATCCTAACATGACCAAGTCTTCTATGCTGTAGCCAACCTATACTAGATTTGGTGAGCAAGCATGTTGACAATTTAGCTTCACTAGCATCAAAATCAACTAAGTATAGATTCTCATATCTAAAGCCTTTGAAAATCAAGTTAGAGCCATCTACACTTATGACCTCTACATCATCAATACCAAAGATGCACTTGAAACCAAGATCATAAAGTTGAGTTACCGACAAAAGGTTGAAGTTCAAGCTCTCTACTAGTAGCACACTGGAAATGCTCAAATTATTTGATATAGCAATTTTACCAAGCCCCTTGACCTTGCCTTTGCTATTATCACCAAATATGATACTTTGAACACCATCATCGTCATTTGACTTGATTGAATTGAACATTCTTGAATCACCGGTCATGTGTTGTGTACACCCACTATCAAGCACCCAATGCCTTCCTCGAGTTTTGTAATTGACCTACAAGAAAGGATTAATTCCTTTTAGGCACCCAAACTTGCTTGGGTCCTTGAAGGTTAGTCACTGAGCTCTTTGGTACCCAAATGGCCTTCTTCTTTGGGTCCAACAGGAATGTACCAACAAACTTAGCCTTCACACCATTGGTACCCTTGGTAAGTAAATAACAAGAATCACACTTAATTGAGGATACATTAGCATGTGATTTCTTGTTCTTGTAATATTGCTCTATGTGACCAACTTGCTTGTAACTAGTGCAATACCAGCCATTGTTCTTCAGAAAACTAGTCTTGTGAGGAGCAAAGGTGACCTTGCTTTCTTGGAGATATAGCCCAATCCCTCTTTGTTGAGAGATGCTGTAACACTCCGGTGTTACGCAATACATTTTTGCATGGCAATCATATTGCACCGCATTCATAACATCATGATCATGTGTGACAATTTGTAATTTGATTTAAACAAAAGCTTGAAATTAACGTATGTGATAAATTGTATTAACATGATAATCACATTTGTACCAAAACCTTGCAACGATAAATTCTACATCACTTGGAACCCTAGTTCAAATTTTGGAGCTCAAAATTTGTCAAAACTTGCTTAAAAATAATTATGAAAAATATTCAAAATTTTCCCCTATTTTAGCTTTTATTTTGTCATTCAAAATCTATCAAGAATTTTGAGATGGCCCCTTAATCAAAGTTGTAGAGAATTTAATTTTGAGCAACTTTTATTTTTGGGCCAAATCCATAAAATGCTTTCTTCTTGTTCAAAATTTGGTTTGAAGTTTGAAATACATTTAAATTCGAAAATCAAAAATCAAAAATGGATTTTCTTCCTTCACGGGCCGCCGCCACCGGTTCGGCCCAGAGCCAGAGTCGGCCCGCCTCACCGCGCGCGCGCGCCCGCGCTGCCCCGCCTCGGCCCAGGCCCAGCCGGCCGTCTCCCTCCTCCGCCCGCGCCCTCGCCCGCGCGCGCTGGCGCTCCGGCAGAGCACGCACGCCGCGTGGCGGCCGCATGCCGGCCACAGCGGCCGGGTGGCGCTCGGTCGCCCCCACCAGCGCGAGCGCCCACGCCTTAACCCCCCCCCCCCCCGCGTAGCGCCTCGCCATTCCTCCCTCCGCTCTGCCTCCTCGCTTGTTCACCGAGCGCAGCTGCCGTTTCCGCCTCCGCCACCGCACGCGCTCGCCGGACACGCGCGTTCCGACGAGCTCCGGCCACCGCGGACCTCTCCATCTCGCCACGAGCTTCCTCTCTCTCTGGCGCACCCCGTGCTCACCTCCATCTCCCGCGGTAAGCTCCACAGCCCCGCCAATCGCTCGCCGGAGTTCCGGCCGAGCTCACCGTGGTTCTCCGCTCCGTGGAAACCCCGCCTCCGCCTCTTCTTTTCCCTCACTCGCGCGAGCATCTTGTTCGCCTCCTCCTCCCGGTGCTCGGACACCATCTCCCGTGCCGCCCCGTGGCCGGAGAGGAGCTCCCGCCGGTGAGCAGCGCCGCCGAGCCGCCATGGCCGGTGGCAAGCTCGATTTCGAGCTCCTCCGGTCATGCCAATGATCTCAACGGGACCGCCTCGCCTTGAGGATCACGACGGTGGTGACCTCGTCGCCGGCGACCTCGCCGTCGTCGAGATCCGCGCGGTCAGCGCCCTCCTTGACTCGGAGCGGCTGACGCGTGGGACCCGGTTGACCCGCGGGCCCGCCTGTCTGTCTCTGTGTGCGCGCGCGTGTGTAGATCGCCGGGTGCGTCTAGCCGTTCAGCGGCTGGATTTAAAAAGGATTTTTGGAAATGATTTTTCAGAAAATGTATAAATGCTTTAGAAAAAAAATTGTAACTTGCTCATTTTAGCTCCAAATTTGATGAAACAAATTTTTATGGACTCTTTGGGACCAGATCTATGGTATAAAATTGTTGCATGTCATATTTGATGTACTTTTCTGTAGAGTTTATAATTAAATAGTAAAATGGCTATTTTCTTGATAAATACTTAATAAATCCTAGAAAAGTCAGAAAAATATGATTCCAAATTTATTAATCTTTTTGTGTCATGTACTTTCTAGGGAAATTTTATAGCTTGGGTGTTCTGTATAAAAATTTGTAGTTGCAGTTCAAATGCTTTTTACTACCAATATTTGTTATTTTTGTTATTTAAATGAATTTGAATAAAACATGCGAGTGATAATTTTTCTATAGTGTTTGTTTAGGTAATAGATGGTAGAAAAATTTCTAAATCTGTTGTTTGATACTTTTCATAATGTAAAGTATTTTAAATATCTATTTCAGGCCCTAGTTTGTTATTTTTGTGTGGGCAGTTCTAGTTATCCAAATGTAGTAAAATTTTTGTGTCAAGCTATTCTTGATATTAGTAATCCACTGTAATTTTATAAGATTTTTCTGAGCTACTAAAATAGGTGTTGCTGTTCAACCATAGGACTAATTAGGGTTTCTCTTTATTCTTAATGCAAAGTTAGTTAGAGAAATATACTTTGGTGTATCTTTGAAGCATCTTGATTGATTAGTACTCTCGCATGGTGGAAAATAGTGGTGGTAGTTTTCGAGTACATGTTCTTGGATGACGTAGACTACCTTGTAGAAGAGTCATAAGTTCCACGTAATCCGATAACGTAACATATCCGTTACATCGCATGCACTCCGCATCATCATCATCTCATGTCACCTCTGCAATGCACCTCTGCATGTTGCACTCATACTTCTGCATCATACAGGATCGCAGGAAGTGGTTCCGACAGTTGTTCCCGAGGACGTAGAGGAGCAGCTCGAAGTGACGGAGCCGGAGCCAACAGAAGCAGAAGAGGAGTCCGGTGAAGAGCTTCCGGAGTGCCCTGACCATCGTCCCAGTACCTTCGAGCGAGGCAAGCCCCGGAGCATTTCTCCCCCGGTTTGCAAATAATTATTTATTAATTTTACTTAATCTGATGCATTAAGTTTAGGAGTTGTTTGCAAACGTTGCTGCATTATACCTTGTTCCACCTTGTTTTACCGATCCTTGTCACCCTGGTGTCCACGGTCAATACTTGCTTAGCTTGCTTAGACCGGTAGAAGTCGGGTGATTGCCTGTCATCCGCGAGCTATAGGGGATTACCTGGTTTTGTGAAAGAGATGTCATGTGAGAATAACTCAGTGTGGAAATGAATGTGAGACCGGGCGGAAGCTTGCAGGGTTCTGGACTGTAGTGTCTTCCGTTTGTGTCGATTAAGGACCGTCCGATGTCGGGCCTCGGGTCATGTTGAACGCATGCCTCACATTTAGCTGGCCGGATAAAGCACCTTTCGACCGCGAAGCCGGGAGATTATTCGGGCCGAGTAGATTGCCCGCAACGCACTGTACCGGAGCAGTAGTGGCAGGAAACGGGGGCGCGATGATAAGGCCAAAGAGCAGTCGGGCGGCCCCCGGGTACATGTGGTTCCTGGCAAGCTCGCGACTTTACCTGAATGGTTGACTCGGTGGCCAATACCTCACTTTAGCGGGTGAGTGAGGTTTGTGTGAGGAATAAATTACCAGCTGGTCAATAATCGATTCGAATCGCCATCGTTCACTGGATAGTGAGCACTTGACTTGAGTTACTTCATCGTAGTAATACTGATGAAACACTTGGATAGTTATGAGAAAATGACATGGTAATTATTGTCAAATATCAATGGTAATCCTTGCTTGCTTAATTCCATGATTACTTTAGCATAAGTGCAAACATAGTTGACAGTGGAATAAAGACTTAAAATATGACATGCTTTTGTAAATGATTTGCTAAGCTAAAAATGCTTTTCTTGCAAATGAGTCAGCTACCCCACCAAAAAGCCTATCATGATCCTTGGAGTCTTTTGTTTTGGTTCTGTCGGGTAAGTCTAGCTGAGTACCTTCTCGTACTCAGGGCTTTGTTCCCACTTGTTGCAGATGGACAGATGTACTATGGGTATTGTATCAACTGTCTCTACCCTGCGATGGGCGAAGCCTAGGACCATGGGCAATGGTCACTCACTACTCCTCGCCTGATGCTTTTGTGGGAGATGATCGCGAGCTGGCACTGTATTTTGGAAAAGATGTGTGTGTGTGTGCGCTTTGAACTAATGCTTCCGCTACTTTATTTGAAACTGGTTTGTAATAACTATGTTTAAACTCCGATGTATTTTGTGCCGCAAACTGCTGTGTAACTTATGAAGGTAATCGCTGAACTTATTACGATCTTGGCTGTGATGTGAAATGGTTTGAAATCCGTCGAGATTTCACGGACTACCGGGTTATACGGGCTTAAGTTTGGTAAATTGTCCATCCGTTGGATGATTTTCTTACTTAATCTCGTATAATTGGGCGGTTCTGTTACAGCTGGTATCGGAGCATGGTTTAGCGTAATTACTGTTCATAAGTGTATTTAAACCAAAACCCTGCTTAAAAAGTGTGATTTTGAAACTAAAAAAAAAAAGTGTGCCAGTGGTCATATCCTGTATGCCCAGTTAAGGACTCTAGGTGGCTATTTAAGTACTAACTTGGGGTTCTGCACCATATTTCTTTTTCGTTGCTCATACGGCGTGCTATTGTATGAGTGCCACTTAATTGAGTGGTAATGTATGGATCAGTTACCTCTACGCTTCGGTAAGTGTGAGTTGTGAGAGCATGATCGGATACACCGCCGATCTAGGGAAAGTGCTTATATGATACTTGGATAATTACATGTTTTACACATGTTTTTATAAAAGTGTCGCATGTGTGGGTGTTCCGTCCGTTGAGGCGATGCCGTCAATAGGACGATGTGTTTGGGTAGTCACTACCGTTGTACACGCATCTGGGGATTCGTGTAAAGCGTGTAGGTAGGTTTACTGCTTTCATGCATTCATGGGGAATGGGCTGAAATGAGTTTTCTGCAGGTACATAACAGCGTATCGTGTAGACCGAATTAGTTACGTATATGAGAGATCGTTGTATGCCACCAAATTCACCGTTAGATGTTTTTTTTTCCTAAGTTGTGAGAACGTAAGACTCGTGCATGCATCATATTGTTTGTGCGTTCCATTCATGGCATGCATTCCTCCCCTATAAAAGGATTATCCCATTTCGATAAAAGTGACCTCAACTAAAATATGTTCTCACCGGGTAATTTAAAACTTGTGCTACAGATGGCCCGCACGAAGCAGACTGCCCGCAAGTCCACTGGAGGAAGAGCACCCCGTCGTCAGCTAGCCCCGCGGGAGCACCGCAACACGGACACTTTTCTAAGCGAGTTTGGCATGCCCACCTTGCTTTGGAGAGTGCTCCATGATGTGGGGTACCCGGAGGGACAAGAGCCAGTTTACTCTTGGAGCGAGAGCCAGCTAGCTGAAGATGGACTTGCTGTGGTAGAGATCACCGTCACTGCTCTTGGTGATGCGCCAGAATGGGATGGTTGGCATTTGGAGTTCGAAGGACGCACTCCAGTCGAGGGTGCAGAGGGCGCAGCTTTTCGCGTCATCCGAGACATCATGAGCAGATTTCCCAATGAGTTAGCAGCAGCTTTGGCCGGTACTTTCCCGAGAGATGATCCTCGCGACGCCATTTGGGTACAGCCGCAAGGAAGTGCCCTGGTTAGAGGCCCCAGTGAAGGACGGGCTAGCGACAATCACACCATGAGTGCCATGTATGCAGCCATCAGAGCATATCAAGGTCTGGAGAATACCTATTGGACCTTGACTGGCCTACGTGGTGATGATCGGCTTGAAGCAAGGAAGCAGAAGAAAAAGCAAGCGCGTGCCATAGCTAGCTTGCAGGAGCAGTTGGCTGATATGAGCTTGCAGCGGGACCGAGCTCTCGAGAGAGGCGAGAGTTCCATGCAGCAAGTACAGAGGCTGACTCAGGCCAACAGGAATGCAGATCGCCTGTTGGAGCAGCTAGTACAAGAAAGGAATGAAGCCTGGAACGAGAGAGACCTTTTGAGGCAGAGGGTACTTTTCAGGTACCATTGCCTAAACGAACAGATCTTGTGAGTGTGACCTGTGCCATGGAAGTTACTCCTATCCATCAGATCCCAGTAGTATGTGAGTTCCCGGATGTGTTTCCAGACGAGTTGCCTGGCCTTCCTCCAGATAGAGATGTTGAGTTTGGAATCGAGTTGATCCCCGGGACAGCTCCAATTTCGAGGAGACCTTATCGGATGCCTCCGGATGAGTTAGCTGAGTTGAAGAAACAGTTGGAAGAGTTGTTAAAAAAGGGGTTTATTCGCCCAAGTAAGTCTGAATGGGGATGTCCTACCTTGTTTGTAAAGAAAAAGAAAGAGGGTACTCTAAGGATGTGTGTGGATTACCGACCTCTTAACGTTGTAACTATCAAGAATAAATATCCCTTGCCTCATATTGATGTTCTGTTCGATCAGTTAGCTAAAGCCAGAGTGTTCTCCAAGATAGACTTAAGGTCTGGGTATCATCAGATAAAGATTAGACCTCAAGATGTTCCGAAAACCGCCTTTTCTACCAGATACGGGTTGTACGAGTATCTTGTTATGTCATTTGGACTGACAAATGCTCCTGCATATTTTATGTATCTGATGAATACGGTTTTCATGCCAGAGTTGGACAAGTTTGTAGTTGTCTTCATTGATGACATTCTAGTATACTCTAAAAACGAGAAAGAGCATGAAGAGCATCTGAGAATTGTCTTGACCAGGTTGAGGGATCATAAGTTATATGCTAAGTTCAGCAAATGTGAATTTTGGTTGAAGAAAGTTCCTTTCCTCGGTCATATCCTATCTGAGAATGGAGTTTCTGTAGATCCGAGTAAAGTGCAAGAGGTTATGGATTGGAAGACTCCAACCACAGTGTCAGAAGTCAGGAGTTTCCTAGGGTTAGCAGGTTACTATCGCCGTTTTATCCCAGACTTCTCGAAGATTGCCAAGCCTATGACAAGTCTGTTACAGAAAGATCACAAGTTTGCGTGGACAGAGGAGTGTGAGACAGCTTTCCATACCTTGCGGAAACTGTTGACCACTGCTCCAGTTCTTGCACAACCCGACATCGAGAAACCTTTTGATGTGTTCTGCGACGCATCAAAAACAGGATTAGGGTGTGTGCTAATGCAAGAAGGAAGAGTAATTGCTTATGCCTCCCGGCAGTTGAGAAAACATGAAATCAATTATCCGACACATGATCTTGAGCTTGCCGCTGTTGTGCATGCCTTAAAGATTTGGAGACACTATCTACTGGGTAACGTGTGCAACATTTTCACCGATCATAAGAGTCTCAAGTACATTTTCACCCAACCAGAATTGAACATGAGACAGCGAAGATGGTTAGAACTGATCAAAGACTACAACTTGAATGTACAGTATCACCCTGGGAAAGCCAATGTGGTAGCTGATGCTTTAAGCAGAAAGTCACATTGTCTGAACGTGCAACCCTTGCTGGAAGATGGTTTCGATCTAATGCACCCTGCCGTGCTACATAGTATTCAGGTCAGTTGTTCCTTGGAGAGTAAGATTATAGAAGGTCAGAAAGCAGACAAAGGGATATTCCACATCAAAAAGAAGATTCAAGAAGAACCCTCGAAACACTTCAGGGTGGATGAGCAGGATGTGTTGTGGTTCGACAACCGTCTTGTTGTCCCAAAGGATAGAGAGCTTAAGAATAAAATTTTGGATGAAGCTCATCTCTCCAAGTTGTCTATTCATCCTGGCAGCAGTAAAATATATCAAGAACTAAGACCTCGTTATTGGTGGACCAAGATGAAGAAGGAAATTGCAGCGTATGTAGCCAGATGTGACACATGTTGTAGAGTAAAAGCAATTCACATGAAGCCTGCCGGAATGCTACAACCTTTGTCAGTGCCGAGTTGGAAGTGGGATGACATAAGTATGGATTTTATCACGGGTCTACCCACTACTCAAAAAGGTCACGATTCCATTTGGGTAATTGTGGATCGTCTTACTAAGACAGCCCACTTTCTGCCTGTCAAAACGGAATATAGACCACCTCAATATGCTGAGAAGTATATTGCAGAGATTGTGAGATTGCATGGCATACCAAAGACTATAGTGTCTGACAGAGGGTCACAGTCCACTGCTCATTTTTGGGAGCATTTGCACAAAGGTTTGGGGACTAGTCTGATTCGTAGCACTGCCTATCATCCTCAAACAGATGGTCAAACTGAGAGAGTTAATGCTGTTCTAGAAGATATGTTAAGAGCCTGTGTGTTGTCTTCCAGAGGTTCATGGGAGTCATGGTTACCATTAGCAGAGTTCTCATACAATAACAGCTATCAAGAGAGTATCAAGATGGCACCTTTTGAGGCTCTGTATGGCCGAAAGTGTAGAACACCGTTAAACTGGATTGAGCCAGGAGAAAGAAGGTATTATGGTATTGACTTCGTAGAAGAAGCCGAAAGGAAAGTTCATATCATCCAGCAGAATATGAGAGCAGCTCAGTCACGTCAGAAAAGTTATGCAGATAAGAGAAGGAGACCGCTTGTGTTCGAAGTTGGTGACTATGTTTACCTAAAAGTTACGCCAATGAAAAAGAAAAGATTTGGTGTGCGCAGAAAGCTGGCCGCCAGATTTGTGGGACCTTATAAAATCCTGGAACGGAAGGGTCCTGTGGCTTACAAATTGGATTTACCAGAGTCAATGGGTGCTATATTCCCAGTTTTTCATGTATCACATCTCAAGAAATGTTTGCGCGTTCCAGAGGAAAAGATTGAACCTCGAGGCATAAAACTGAAGTCAGATCTGGTGTATCGTGAGCAGCCAGTTCGAGTATTGGATACCAAGGAAAGGGCTACTCGAAACAGTGTGGTGAAAACATATAAGATACAATGGAGTCATCACGATGAAGGGGATGCATCTTGGGAAACGGGTGAATACTTAAAGAATGCCTACGAAGATTTTTATAATAAATGGTTCGTAACCCAAATCTCGGGACGAGATTTTTATAAGGGGGGAAGGCTGTAACACTCCGGTGTTACGCAATACATTTTTGCATGGCAATCATATTGCACCGCATTCATAACATCATGATCATGTGTGACAATTTGTAATTTGATTTAAACAAAAGCTTGAAATTAACGTATGTGATAAATTGTATTAACATGATAATCACATTTGTACCAAAACCTTGCAACGATAAATTCTACATCACTTGGAACCCTAGTTCAAATTTTGGAGCTCAAAATTTGTCAAAACTTGCTTAAAAATAATTATGAAAAATATTCAAAATTTTCCCCTATTTTAGCTTTTATTTTGTCATTCAAAATCTATCAAGAATTTTGAGATGGCCCCTTAATCAAAGTTGTAGAGAATTTAATTTTGAGCAACTTTTATTTTTGGGCCAAATCCATAAAATGCTTTCTTCTTGTTCAAAATTTGGTTTGAAGTTTGAAATACATTTAAATTCGAAAATCAAAAATCAAAAATGGATTTTCTTCCTTCACGGGCCGCCGCCACCGGTTCGGCCCAGAGCCAGAGTCGGCCCGCCTCACCGCGCGCGCGCGCGCCCGCGCTGCCCCGCCTCGGCCCAGGCCCAGCCGGCCGTCTCCCTCCTCCGCCCGCGCCCTCGCCCGCGCGCGCTGGCGCTCCGGCAGAGCACGCACGCCGCGTGGCGGCCGCATGCCGGCCACAGCGGCCGGGTGGCGCTCGGTCGCCCCCACCAGCGCGAGCGCCCACGCCTTAACCCCCCCCCCCCCCCCCCGCGCAGCGCCTCGCCATTCCTCCCTCCGCTCTGCCTCCTCGCTTGTTCACCGAGCGCAGCTGCCGTTTCCGCCTCCGCCACCGCACGCGCTCGCCGGACACGCGCGTTCCGACGAGCTCCGACCACCGCGGACCTCTCCATCTCGCCACGAGCTTCCTCTCTCTCTGGCGCACCCCGTGCTCACCTCCATCTCCCGCGGTAAGCTCCACAGCCCCGCCAATCGCTCGCCGGAGTTCCGGCCGAGCTCACCGTGGTTCTCCGCTCCGTGGAAACCCCGCCTCCGCCTCTTCTTTTCCCTCACTCGCGCGAGCATCTTGTTCGCCTCCTCCTCCCGGTGCTCGGACACCATCTCCCGTGCCGCCCCGTGGCCGGAGAGGAGCTCCCGCCGGTGAGCAGCGCCGCCGAGCCGCCATGGCCGGTGGCAAGCTCGATTTCGAGCTCCTCCGGTCATGCCAATGATCTCAACGGGACCGCCTCGCCTTGAGGATCACGACGGTGGTGACCTCGTCGCCGGCGACCTCGCCGTCGTCGAGATCCGCGCGGTCAGCGCCCTCCTTGACTCGGAGCGGCTGACGCGTGGGACCCGGTTGACCCGCGGGCCCGCCTGTCTGTCTCTGTGTGCGCGCGCGTGTGTAGATCGCCGGGTGCGTCTAGCCGTTCAGCGGCTGGATTTAAAAAGGATTTTTGGAAATGATTTTTCAGAAAATGTATAAATGCTTTAGAAAAAAAATTGTAACTTGCTCATTTTAGCTCCAAATTTGATGAAACAAATTTTTATGGACTCTTTGGGACCAGATCTATGGTATAAAATTGTTGCATGTCATATTTGATGTACTTTTCTGTAGAGTTTATAATTAAATAGTAAAATGGCTATTTTCTTGATAAATACTTAATAAATCCTAGAAAAGTCAGAAAAATATGATTCCAAATTTATTAATCTTTTTGTGTCATGTACTTTCTAGGGAAATTTTATAGCTTGGGTGTTCTGTATAAAAATTTGTAGTTGCAGTTCAAATGCTTTTTACTACCAATATTTGTTATTTTTGTTATTTAAATGAATTTGAATAAAACATGCGAGTGATAATTTTTCTATAGTGTTTGTTTAGGTAATAGATGGTAGAAAAATTTCTAAATCTGTTGTTTGATACTTTTCATAATGTAAAGTATTTTAAATATCTATTTCAGGCCCTAGTTTGTTATTTTTGTGTGGGCAGTTCTAGTTATCCAAATGTAGTAAAATTTTTGTGTCAAGCTATTCTTGATATTAGTAATCCACTATAATTTTATAAGATTTTTCTGAGCTACTAAAATAGGTGTTGCTGTTCAACCATAGGACTAATTAGGGTTTCTCTTTATTCTTAATGCAAAGTTAGTTAGAGAAATATACTTTGGTGTATCTTTGAAGCATCTTGATTGATTAGTACTCTCGCATGGTGGAAAATAGTGGTGGTAGTTTTCGAGTACATGTTCTTGGATGACGTAGACTACCTTGTAGAAGAGTCATAAGTTCCACGTAATCCGATAACGTAACATATCCGTTACATCGCATGCACTCCGCATCATCATCATCTCATGTCACCTCTGCAATGCACCTCTGCATGTTGCACTCATACTTCTGCATCATACAGGATCGCAGGAAGTGGTTCCGACAGTTGTTCCCGAGGACGTAGAGGAGCAGCTCGAAGTGACGGAGCCGGAGCCAACAGAAGCAGAAGAGGAGTCCGGTGAAGAGCTTCCGGAGTGCCCTGACCATCGTCCCAGTACCTTCGAGCGAGGCAAGCCCCGGAGCATTTCTCCCCCGGTTTGCAAATAATTATTTATTAATTTTACTTAATCTGATGCATTAAGTTTAGGAGTTGTTTGCAAACGTTGCTGCATTATACCTTGTTCCACCTTGTTTTACCGATCCTTGTCACCCTGGTGTCCACGGTCAATACTTGCTTAGCTTGCTTAGACCGGTAGAAGTCGGGTGATTGCCTGTCATCCGCGAGCTATAGGGGATTACCTGGTTTTGTGAAAGAGATGTCATGTGAGAATAACTCAGTGTGGAAATGAATGTGAGACCGGGCGGAAGCTTGCAGGGTTCTGGACTGTAGTGTCTTCCGTTTGTGTCGATTAAGGACCGTCCGATGTCGGGCCTCGGGTCATGTTGAACGCATGCCTCACATTTAGCTGGCCGGATAAAGCACCTTTCGACCGCGAAGCCGGGAGATTATTCGGGCCGAGTAGATTGCCCGCAACGCACTGTACCGGAGCAGTAGTGGCAGGAAACGGGGGCGCGATGATAAGGCCAAAGAGCAGTCGGGCGGCCCCCGGGTACATGTGGTTCCTGGCAAGCTCGCGACTTTACCTGAATGGTTGACTCGGTGGCCAATACCTCACTTTAGCGGGTGAGTGAGGTTTGTGTGAGGAATAAATTACCAGCTGGTCAATAATCGATTCGAATCGCCATCGTTCACTGGATAGTGAGCACTTGACTTGAGTTACTTCATCGTAGTAATACTGATGAAACACTTGGATAGTTATGAGAAAATGACATGGTAATTATTGTCAAATATCAATGGTAATCCTTGCTTGCTTAATTCCATGATTACTTTAGCATAAGTGCAAACATAGTTGACAGTGGAATAAAGACTTAAAATATGACATGCTTTTGTAAATGATTTGCTAAGCTAAAAATGCTTTTCTTGCAAATGAGTCAGCTACCCCACCAAAAAGCCTATCATGATCCTTGGAGTCTTTTGTTTTGGTTCTGTCGGGTAAGTCTAGCTGAGTACCTTCTCGTACTCAGGGCTTTGTTCCCACTTGTTGCAGATGGACAGATGTACTATGGGTATTGTATCAACTGTCTCTACCCTGCGATGGGCGAAGCCTAGGACCATGGGCAATGGTCACTCACTACTCCTCGCCTGATGCTTTTGTGGGAGATGATCGCGAGCTGGCACTGTATTTTGGAAAAGATGTGTGTGTGTGTGCGCTTTGAACTAATGCTTCCGCTACTTTATTTGAAACTGGTTTGTAATAACTATGTTTAAACTCCGATGTATTTTGTGCCGCAAACTGCTGTGTAACTTATGAAGGTAATCGCTGAACTTATTACGATCTTGGCTGTGATGTGAAATGGTTTGAAATCCGTCGAGATTTCACGGACTACCGGGTTATACGGGCTTAAGTTTGGTAAATTGTCCATCCGTTGGATGATTTTCTTACTTAATCTCGTATAATTGGGCGGTTCTGTTACAGATGCTCTTTGGCTACCCAAGCACATAAGAAAGTGGTCCTCACCACCATAGGCCTTGCCTAAGGCACGAGTGAACTCATTGACATCCTTGAGGGTCTCTTTCTCAACCATTAGTGAGGCATCACAAGTGAAACCATCACTAGTAGATGAGGTAGATATGGAAGTGCTACAAGAAGAGTTAGTAGAGGCAACAATAATAGGCTCAAAGAAAGATTCATTAATCAAATCACATGTAGAGCCCTTGTCACATGTCACAATTGCCTCCTTCTTGGTCTCCTCCATCTTGACTTGTTGTAGAAGAGAAGAGTGAGCTTTTTCAAGCTTTGTGTGAGTAAAGCCAAGCTCCTTATGGTCTTTCTTTAGACACTCATGAGATTCTTGGAGCTCCCCAAAGGATTACATGAGATCTTTGAGCTCTTTTTGCAATGCTTTGCACTCCTTTCTCTTCTTCTCAAAGCCGAAGCTAAGTTGATCATATATGTCGATGAGCTCCTCCATGGAGTAGTCCTCTTCATCATCACTCTTACAATCATCACTTTCACATTCATCATATTTTACCTTAGTAGGCTTTGTCATAAGGCATGTCGAAGAGGGCTTGTTGTGGATGGCGATGCTTGTAAGTGCCTTCTTGATTGACTTCTTGTCATCATCACTTGAGTCATCATCATCACTATCTTCGGTGCAATCACTATCCCAAGTGACTACATAGCCACTTTTCTTCTTCTTGAAGGTCATCTTCTCTTTCTTCTCCTTTTCCTTCTTGTCCTTCTTCCTTTTCTTCTCATCCTCCTCATTATCACTATTGTAGGGGCAATCTGCTACAATATGATCTGGGCTCTTGCATTTGAAACACAATCTCACATGCTCCTTTATATGATCTCTTCTCTTTCTTGCACCATAGTATCTCTTCTTCATGAATTTGCCCATCTTGTGCACTAGAAGAGCCATGGCCTCATCATCAATGTCACTTGCATCTTCATCTTCACTTGATGCTTCTTTCTTTGCTTTGCCCTTGCTCTTGGATGAGGTGGATGCCTTGAAAGCCACACTTTTCTTCTTTTTGTCATCATTCTTCTTTTCAACTTCTTCATTGTCACTATCATTGTATTAAGCATCGGTCATAACATCTCCAAGTACCTCATTGGGAGTTACACCGGTCAATCCTCCTCTAAAGATGATGGTTCTCAATGTCTTAAACTTCTTTGGTAAGCACATCAAGAACTTGTGAGAGAAGTCCTCATCTTTCACCATCTCACCCAAACTCTAGAGATCATTGATGATAACTTGAAGCCTATAGAACATCTCTGGAATAGACTCATCATCCTTCATCTTGAAGTTGGATAGCTTGTCCTTGAGCATATAGAGCTTGGCACTTTTTACTATTGTAGTGCCTTCATATGTTTTCTCTAATCTTGACAACATTTCACTAGCTTTTTCAAGGTCCTTGACTTGCTCAAACACTTTTGCATCAATGCCATTGTAAATAGTGTTGAGTGCCATTGTGTTGCATTTCTTGATTGCTCTCTCATTGTCGGTGGGGTTAGCGGGATCAAGAATCACAAAATCATGCTTAGTCACTTCCCATACTCTATATTTGATTGAACCAAGATACATCTTTATCTTTCTCTTCTAATAGTCAAAGGAACTAGTGCCATCAAAGAAAGGTAGTTTGTCCCCAACATGGTTGAACACAATTTGAGCCATATCTTATGCACCAAGGTTGTTAAGCCATCAATAAATAGTGATCATGGCTCTGATATCACTTGAAAGGTTCTACTATGGCTAGAGAGGTGAATAGCCTATTAGAATTCTACAAAACACTAGAGCAACTTGATTAGTAAGAAAAATGGCAAAATGCAAGTTTTACTCTAGCACTACAAGGGTTGCAAGCCACCTACCCAATCAATTCTAGTCACTATGATCTCTAGGTACACAATTAGCTATGTCATTACTTGGTACACTAGGTGAACAAGGCTAGCAAGAAAAGCTACACTAACAATCTACACAAGAGAGCTAAATACTCTACTTTGCGAGAAAGTAAATGAGAGGTCAAGATCGTTATACTACCGCGTAGGAGATGAACCAATCACCAAGATGATACCTAATCAATGCACTAGTAGAATACCAAATGGCAAGAGACATGTATTTTTCTCCTGAGGTTCACGTGCTGGCCGACATGCTACGTCCTCGTTGTGTCGACCAACACTTGGTGGTTCGGCGACTTAGACATGTTGCACAAACCTTGTCCATACACTTGGACACCGCAAGAACCTACCCACAAGTGAGGTAGTTCAATGACACACGCAATCCACTAGAGTTTCCTTTGGCGCTCTGCTGGGGAAGACACAAAAAACCCCTCACAATCACCGGGAGGGCCTCAGTGGTGCAGAGTGGCCCATCTTTGATGATTTCGAGAGCACAACACCCTCCACATGATATGGGAAGGGCCTAGCGCCCACTGGGATGAACCTAGCTCCTCGCCCATCGGCTATCACAGGGACAAGTCCATGGCATCGTCCTGCGACATGTCCCATTCGACGCCATCATCCTCTTCCTCCTCAGCGTCTTCTTCCTCATCATCTCTCTCTTCCTCCTTGTTCTCTTCTCCCTCCGACCCTTGGTGCCATTTCATCCAGTCTAGCTTCGCCTTCTCCTTCTCTACTTTCCTCTCACTCTCATCATCCTTCTTCTTCTTTGCCACTTTGGCTATGGCATGATTCATCGCCCTCATGACCGCGTCCTCTGGTAACGGCGCATTGGAGGTCCGGGTGGCGAAGCCAGGCTGCATGATTTTGGCACTTAGAACTGGGCAAGCAGGGAAAGGTTGGCTAGGGAGGTAAATAGAGGAAAAGCATACCATCTCGATGAAGCTAGGCCCCGGGCGCATCACGGGATGTCCTAGGATCGAGAACTCGAACCTGGCGGCATCCACCTCCATCACCTCTAGGATGTGCTGCTTGATCTCACTATTGTAGAGCGCTCCTAGGAAAGCACCATCCTCTCAAGTGATGCCTCAAGCATCATTTGGTATAGCGGGAGCACGCACGCCATCAGTGGCGCTACCCTTCTCGCATGATATGCCCCGATGACGCTGATAGCGTGGAGGCTGTGGAGCTTCAGAAGTGCGATGGCCTTGTGGAGGTCACCCAACCTCCTCTTCTCTATGTGACAGGGCCCCATCCCCATGACTCCAGTGGATCCTCGATCAAGCGGCCGATGAAGACCGGTAGAAGGGCATCGGCATCGTTCTTCAGGTAGAACCATTGCTTGTGCCACCCTTTGTTGGACTTTGACAGGGCGATGACCATGTACTCATATGCCTAGTGGCCTCGGAGGTGAATGCTCGCGCATCCAATTGGCACCGAAAGGTCCTCCCCTTTCTCCCCCTTCTTCTTTTGTAGGGAAACAGAGAAGAAATACTTCCACAATTTGAAGTGGGGCTCGATCCCCAGGAATCCCTCGCACAACATGATGAAGGTGGTGATCTGCTGAACCCTGTTAGGGTTCAGGTCCTACAGCTCAATGCCATAGTGGTGCAATAGCCCCAAGAAGAAACGGTGGGGGGGGGGACCACGAGCCCACGCTCATGGAATGGCACGAAGGACACGACGTAGCCATTAGGCGACATTGGCACCTCCTCGTCACTGGGCACGATCCACTCATCTGCCTCCATCTTTGCCTGGAGGAGCCCACGCTTGACAAGGGTCCCCATGCAAGTGCGGAGGATATCAGAGCGATGCCACGACTCCATGGAGAAAGGAGGATAGGATACTCTAGCACTAAGGATAGAGCGACAGCGAAAGGATGAGAGCAGCAGATCCTGGCACTGGCGGCGTGAGAGCGGATGCCATGAGATTGAGGCTAAGCAAACTAGAGACGGGAGGTGAGGCTCTCCACTTATAGGGGAAGGCGGCAGGACGAAAAGGTGAACCACTCGCCTAGATCCATGCGCTTGCCGCGTCTAGTCATCACGCCCTTCCGATAATTGTGCACATGCCATCCCTGGTCACTCCCTCGAAGGACGCGCCAGATGATGGTTCGTCTACCCCGAAGGGCCACAAGCCGTTACAGGTAAGACGGGTATGGAGCTGAGGAAAGCTCCTACGGCCCATGAAGGTCCAAGAGTTCGAAGACTAGCCCACAGATGGGTTCGACAGCCACTTCGGGGCACCTTTTGGAGCAAGGGGTGGAAAGGTACAGACCTACTAGCGGCCGGTGCCTAGGCACATGAGCATCCTGGGCATCTTGATTCATGTTTGGGTCATGACCGCACACGGTCCATGGTTTTTCCTCAGATAAAGGCGACAAGCCCTCAGGACTGGTCGAACGAACCTGAGAACTATATGGACTAGCCATTAGGAATCTGGAGTTGGTCACCAACTGACCCATGCTGGATCCACGCGAATGAGAACTGGGGCCCTACTCAAAATATCCCGTTAGTAGCTCACTAAGCACTATGCTTCGCCCGACGAGGAAAAACATGGTATAGCACAACCCCTCCATTTCTCCAAAGAAAACGCTTGAGGAAGAACGATCACAAGCCAAGCCGACCTCTTCATTTCTCCATTGCTCCACATGGGGGCTTGGGGGCTTGGACTCATGAGGAGATCAGAGTCGAAGTCATGCACGAATGATGAACCGACCATTACAACCTAACCTAGGAATCCCGACAAGCCGCAATAGACGCCCCAAAGTCTCCCCATATGAAGAAAGCCTATGAAGGAGTAATTCACTCCTTCGCATGCTAGGGGGCTACACCCATTGGGTGCGCTCGCGTGCACCCTCAGACAATCAAAAAAATCCCCCAAATGATCCCATTCAGATTACTTAGGGGCTCCGGGGTTACTGTCGGGTACCAATTTTAGGGTACCCAAAGAAGGGGAACCCATGACCCCCAATGATCAAGGTCGAATGGATGGTTAGAGGGCGTGATTGCGAATTCAGTTGACTCCTAGGGGGCAGGTTCTAATGGGGCGCAGGTTCGGTGCGTGTAGCCCCTAAGGAGCGGGCCACGCTTTGCCCATCCCTTTGGGAGCGAGCCACGCCTCGCTCGACCCCTAGGAGGGGTGCTCCATTTCACCCAACCCTGAGGGCACGCGGTCACCCTTGGGCAAGGGCGTGAATCCCACGGAGGCCCACGCCTCCTTTACTACTATGAACATAAAAGCTCGTGACCGAAGTCAAACTTCTGACACTGGATGGGAGTGGCATGCCTCGACACAACCTATAGCCACGACATGCCATACCTAGGGGCCCACATCGCTCACAGCGCCAACCACGACAAAACGGAGTGCCATGAGCTGCCGACAATGGCCAAGCATGGCACCAGAAGTGAACAGGGCCACGATGTGGAGCCATCTCCATCACCCTCGACATCGTGACGTGGAGATGTCTCCATCAACAGCTGCAACACCAGGGCCCCCTACTAAAGGATGAAGACAGCACAGCACCTAGGATGGCTCTCTCGGTTTTTTCTCTTTCTTCTTTTCCTTCCTCTCATGTATGCCTGGCCTTCCCTTGGCCTATAAAAGGGAAGGCCTGACACCCCACCGAGGGGGAGTTTCCTGGCCCCTAGAGCCCCTAGACCCTGGGGACTTAGGGGGGATCTCTCGCTCAACGAACAAAAGGTACTTCAACTCTACTCCATGTTCACCAGAGACCTAGGAGCTCATCCCTCTCTCGATCATTTGTAACCCCTACTACAGACCAAACTGCAAGTAACACGAGTAGCTCACTACTAGACATAGGGACATTTAGCCTAAACCACTATACATTTTCATGTTCTCTTTGCACACCATCCGAGCCTAAACGCGCAATAATAGAAATTTACTAGCCGGCGATTCCGAACACCGACAACCAACTCTTGCCACAACTCCTCTGCTACACCAAACTATCTAGGTGGTGGCAACCACCAAGAGTAACAAGAATCCCATAGCTCAAACAATCCCTAGGTGCCACTAGATGCAAACTCACAAACAAATACACTAGAAATCACTCCCAATCTCTCTTTAATGACGAATCAAGGATGGAGATGAGTGAGAGGTGTTTGTTTAGGCTCAGAAGGATGTCAAGTATGTCAAAGTGCCAAGAGAATGAGCCCCAAGCCAGTACCTTTCTATTTATAGAGCCCCAAGACTCAGAGAGCCGTTGGGAACTCGTGGGGTGACTAGACGCACTGACCAGACGCACCTCAACGTTCGGTCGCAACAGTCGACCAACCGCCGTGCACCACGTCACCCGATTCAAATCCAACCATTGGTGCCATTGCTCACCCGTGAAACGCCGATGACCGGACGCGCTCCTGGGATGACTGGACTCAAGGTGCCGCTAGCGTCAGATCAAGTCCAGTAAGGTTTTTCCATATGTGAATAGTGACTGAACGCGTCAGGTCAGTGGTGACCTGACGTGTCATTGCGTCTGGTCCCCCTTCTTCTCTCTTCGCACACTCACCAACAGTGGCGGATCTACAGGGGGGCTGGGTGGGCTCCAGCCCCCCTAATGACTTGATTTACCACTAAAAACACTGTAGCAAAAACCTCAAATCACCATTAAATCTTCATGCAAATCAACATCTCCATTGTTTTAGCCCCCCCCTTGATTCTCATCCTGCATCCGCCACTGCTCGCCAACGTGATGACCTGTATTGCAGGTCTCACCCGGGCTGTGTTCGGTCACAACAGTGCCGATCACACACCCCCTCGCAGAGAATGACTGGACTCAGCGCTGGAATCAGGTCCACCGCTCGGTCCATAGTCCGGTTGCACCCCGACTCCTTCTTTTCATTTTCTAAGTCCGCAAACTCTTTGCCCTTGCTTCCAAATTGCTAACCACAAAGTGTAGAACTTGTGCACACGTATGTTAGCATTTTACAAGGGTCACATGTTAGCACACTAGGTTCCTAAATGCAATGCATGAATCGTGTCACCTAGTGGCACTCGATAAACCGTTTAGCCAAAGAATTCCCCTCTTTATAGTATGGCTATCGATCCTAAGTCACTCACACCCTCTATGGTGTCTTGAGTGCAAAACAAAAATGGCCCTATCACATATACCTTTGCCTTGAGCCCATTTTTGTTTTTCTCTTTCTTCTTGTCCAAATGTGAAGCACTTGATCATCTTTTGGTCACCTCCATCACCATGGCCATCATCTAGCTCCACCACTTGGTATGGGACTTATTATTTCACGTCTACACACTTAGCACAATGATTAGTCCCTAGGTTTCATCAATTATCCAAAACCAAACTAGGGCTTTCACCCAGGGGCACGGGCTCTATCTCGCCCGACCTCGAGGATGCGGGCTCCGTCTCACCCTAACCCTCGAGGGGGAGGGCCCCGCCTCATCCGATCCCAATGGCACAGACTCTATCTTGCCTGACCCTAGGAGCACGAGCTCCGTCTTGCCCGACCCCGAGGGCGTGGATTCGGTCTCGGGCGAGAGCGCATGCCTCACAAGGGCCTGCACTGTCTCCAACCACTACAAATGTGAAAGCACGAGCCTGGGGTCAAACTTCTGACATTGGGACCTTCTCCCTCTCTCGCACGAGCCTCGACATGACCCATGGACGTGACAGGCCATGCCTATGGACTCGCGACGCCCATGGCGTCAGGCAGGCCGACACTATGCCACCTAACTCTTGTACTGTTTCCGTCAAGGGAGCCCGTTGCCCATTCTAGCCGTCGGGACGGGACTGGGTGCCATGACCGGTTAATGACGCCCGTGTGTGGCGCCAGTGGCAAATGGGGCCACAACGTGGAGCCATCCCCATCGTCATCTACACCATGACGTGGAGCCATCCCCATCGTCATCTACAGGACCAGCGGGACCTGGCAAGGAGGCGAAGGACGATGTGACCTCAGAAGCCCTTTTCCTCCTCGTTCTCTCTCTCATGTAACTTGTACCTTTCCCTTGGCCTATAAAAGGGGAGGCAGGACGCCCCATAGAGGGGGACAAAACCCAATCCAACTGAATCCAACTCAACTCCATTCAACTCTTCCATCAGAGACTTGGGACCTTCTCCCTCTCTCGTCCGTTTGTAACCCCTACTACAAACTGGTGCTGGTAACATGAGCAGCTCCACACTAGACGTACGGATCTTTTTCCCGAACCAGTATAAATCCTTGTGTCCTCCGAGCACAGCATCCGGACCAGATGCGCAAATACAAATTTACTAGTCGGTGGTTCGAAACACCGACACCACCACTACTAGAGAATGCTAGATTTGAGTGGAGTCTCTGTATGTGTTCAAGGTTTCTATATCTTAAATGACCGGTGCACACCACTGTTTGTCGTATGAAATTTGAATTTTTTACATCTTCATTGAATTATATGTAGCACCTCATGAAAAAACAGATACAACATGTATATGTTCTTAAGTTGCAAACTATGGTTGTCATGGTCACGCCATGGCTGTCATACCATGGCCGGTTCCTTATTTACCATATGAAAAGTTTCTAAACATGAAATGGGGTGACCTATCTTTTAGATGGCAATAGGATATCTATCCTGATGGACGTCATACAATTATTTAAGAGTACCGTAGTAAGATTTTTTTTAATATAATAAGAGTGTGGATGTCACTACCCAACAAAAATAATTTTGTGAGACCGGCCAAAATATTAATAGAGACAGCACACCTAGCGTCTGCCTCCATAAATAGTTAGGAGAGCTCTGGGAAAATGCCCCACCTCTCTCAAAATCATTTACAGAGGCGGACGTCCTAAGATAATTGCCTCCAAAAATCATTGATTAATGAAGACGGTCGTCTTAGGACATCCATCTCCGTAAATTAATTTTCGGAATCGAGCATCTCAAGACAACCATCTCCATTAATCGATGATTTCTGGAGACGGACGTTCTAAGAGCCTGTCTCCTAAAATAGATATACGGAGGCAGACGTCTTGAGATGTCCGCTTTCATAAATAGTTGCATTAAAAAATAATTCATAACTTTTTCATATGAACTTGGATGAAAACAAATTTTATATCAAAATTATAGCTCTCGACGTGATCTACAACTTTGTAGTTAAAAAGTTTTGAACCAAAACTATTTAGGCTCCCAAAATATTGTTAAAAGTTTATAGATTTTGAAATTTAAAATTTAAAAGTATCAAACAATCTCGGATGTTGACATAGTCTATACAAAACTTATAGTTCTCAATAAAATCAACAACTTTGTAGTTGAAAAGTTTTTATTTGAAGTCATTTAGAGTCCCCAATATGTGTTCAAAGGTTATAGATTTGGAAATTTAAAATTTAGAATTCCTAAACGATCTCGAATGTTCACATAGTTAACACCAAAGTTGTAGTGGCTGACTAGAGCTACATGTGTGTTGTTGATAAGTTTTTTATTTAAAGTCGTTTAGAGTCTCAAATATATGTTTTAAATTCATATATTTTTAGATTCAATTTTTTTTTGAATTTTTCAAACAATCACACATGGAGATACATCATATGCCAAAGTTGTCATACTTGATAATAAAACTTTGTAGTTAATTTTTTTCATTTGAGTTCATTTAGTTACCAAAATATCTAATATAAGATTACAAAACATTGATATAGAGCAGTATATTGTATAGATATAGACATGAATGAGTGTGCAGTGTAGTGCTAGAGATGAGGTAGTGCTAAGTGTTAGGTGGCGGGTTCAATTCCCATACATCTTAAGACGTCCACCTCCATAAATGGCATTATCGGGGCGGACATCTTAATGTGTCCGCCTCCGTAAATAGCATTAACAGAGATAGATGCGGCGCCTGCCTCTGAAATGCCTGATTAGCATTTTGTTGGAGACAGACACTGTGCCTGCCTCTGTTAATAAAAACAACTGCATCCAAAAATGATTTTAGTAGTAGTGTGAACCAGTTCCATATTGTGGACGATCTGATTCTTCAAACAGCTAATAGCTGGCTAAATTAGACTATAAAGGCTCTCACGGCAGCTAAATTGTATGTATCAGCAAAGGGCTAGACTTTTCAAATAGTTATATTTAAATAAAGATAGCAGCAGCTATAGTTGAAGATTTATAAAACCCTACACATAGGACCGGTTCATGAGAGCTCTCTTCGGCTCTAGCTCATCCTACAAATTTGCTATAAGCATGTCACTATAACAAAATTGGTTTTCTCTCTCCTCTAAATGTAGAGTTGATGAAGCTATGTTCTTAGGCTTCACCAGCTTTTGATCGTCATAGCACCCTAGTAACAGCAAGTGTAAGAGCAAGTTTAATAAGTTTCGAAGCCATCAAAAGATTTGCTAGCACATGACACAAGCCATACAACAATATGATCTCTGCTCCTATTTCCCTCCACATCCTAGACCATCTTTTCTCAGAGCAACTGCAACAGGACTCTTACTTGAGCCCACATAGCTAAATATAGGTGCCGAGCCCAAAAACACAACTCCAACAGGGCCCCTACTAAAGCCATCAAATTTGGGTGGGCTCCCAAATCCTCCTTCTGGACCTCATTCCTTGGGGTTCTAGGCCAAGACCGCAAACGACGGTTTCAGATCATTTTTCGTGCCTTCTCTTACTCGCTCGCACCCTCCTCGCCCAAGCGCCGTGCGGCGCCATTTTTTCCCATTGTGTGCTAGGGTTCGCCGCCAGCCCACACCCATGACCCCCATGCGCGCGGCACTGCAGTGCCCATCTCCCACGCGTGACTTCTCCACACGCACGTTCGTGACTCCCCCGGTGGCGTGACTCCCTCAATGCGTGACTTCCCCGACAGCTCATCCCCCAACCCCCATGACTTCCCCAGTGACCCAGACCCTCTAGCCCCACGACTCCTTGGTGACCGCAACACCCCCGTCCACCGCGAATCCCCTGCCAACTCGGACTCCCCCGGCCCCTGTGACTTCCCAGTGACGGCAACTCCCCCCCCCCTCGAGTCCGTTGGCCGGTGCTCTTCTCCCCTCGATTCACATTGTTTTGGCCGAGGAAGCCAATGACAAGCGGATCCCAAGTGTCATTCCATTGGAATGAGCTCGAGGGCACTATTTGAGGGCCATTCCTAGAGTGGAGCTTAGAAAACTGGCCTCTCAAAAGTAGAAAGAGCTCTCAAATGAAAAGTATAGGCCTATTTTGAGGGCTACTATTAAAGGCCTGTTTGGATCTTTAGTCCTTGGACTGTAGTTTAGTCCCTAAAGTTTAGCCCAAGACGGCTGTTTGGATTCAGGTGATAAAAGGTGACTAAAACTCTAAAAGGTGAAAGGGAGAGGAGAGAGAAAGAGAGTAGCAGCACTTTTAGCCTCTTTTAGCCCACCTTGAGGGGCTAATGGACTAATGGGGCTAAAAATTAGTCCTCCCCTTTTAGCCCACTTGTTTGGTTCTCCAGAGGCTAAAAGTAGGCAAAAGGTGAAGGTTTAAAGTTTAGCCCATGAGAACCAAACAGGCCCTTGCTCAGCTTCGGAATGTGCTGAGCTGTGTCTTGGCGTAACGAATAGTCAGGTGGCCTTATTGCCCTTGCTCTAAGAAGCTCTTCCAGACAAGCCATTAGCCATCAGCAAACTGTGCACTGCAGCTCAACTGATTCTCTGACCATATATATGCAAGTAATTAAGATGATCAATTATGCCACTGCAGCTCAACTGACTCTCTGATTATAAATATACAATAATCGATCAATTGATTTACAAGTCCAAGAGAGTTGACTTTGGATCATTTATGTCACTGCAAGAAGTAATTAGGAGGCCTCGCTGCTTTCGGTGAGTTCATCTTATATTTTTCTGCCTGTCATTACAAGTTGAGAAATCGAGAAGAGTTCAATGTACACTCAATGTTTACAATATAAATCCTATTGTTGGACTTTTCTGTGTAATTAGTAAGTTACTCACTTACTCCTTATATCAGTTGAAAAAAAGTAAAGGGAGTATACTCACAGTATGATAGCAAGACAAACTAATTGCAGGTCATTTTCATTGTCCAAAACGTCAGCTAAATATTTTACTGGAGGTACTATGATGATACATTGATATACTTGCTCAAGAGCGTCTGGTTGTTTTGATAACTTAAATGGTGCACAACCATGCCTTATAATTGACATTGACATCATATATCTATATGGATATTATGGTAGTAGAAATTAAAATGACTAGAGAAAGTGTGCAAAGATAAGCAATTTTAGTGGCAGGGGCGTGAGATACTCATCCGTGCAACCGTGCCAATACCTACAACTACGTACACAAAACGCAACCTGAGATTCATGTCCAGTGTCTAAACCCCATGCACCTAAGTGGAGACGTCACCAGCTGACCAGCTAGCCACCTCTTATGCATGCGCGTTAGTGCGTTACACTTATGGATGAAAACGGATCGGATACGGACGGATATCACTCATATCGTATTTGTTTTCATATTTATGTCCGGATTCGGATTCGAATACGGATAGTATAAAAAATGCCGGATATGATACGATTGGATATCGACATCATAAATATGTGATTTAAATATTCGGATACGAATACGGTATAGGATGTTAAATATCCGGACTCGGATACGAACGGATTAAAACCCCTCTAAACGGATTCGGTCTCGAATACGGTCGGAAAATATCCGTACCATTTTCATCCCTAGTTACACTATATGGAGAGGTCATTGTAAACAAGGTCATTGTAAGCAAAATAATTTGCAGTCCTGTGTTGTCACGCATTCTTCCTTTCTATTGATGATGGACCAGTTTTAGCACATCAATTCAAGCTATGTACTATTCTCGGATGGTACAGGCCGGAACTTTGTTCCATTATTAAAAAGAAATTCAAGATTCCACAGAACGGTCCTGGAAACAATATTAGGGATACATGGCCGGGATGACATGAGAACATTCAACACAATGAGTTACTATGACCACACAATCTTCACATTTGATCTGTTGAACTTACATTGCTAGGTCATGGCTAGGGTTGCTGGAAACCATTATTAGTTCCTCTCTAGAAGTACAAAAAAGGGCACAAACAAAACTAAAAAAAATCGATGCAAGCATCTTTTGGCCTCCAGCTTGAAAACTTATAGGAAACTTCAAGGCTGTCCCTCGCCGAATCCAGATCCGTTGCCTTTACCACCACCAGTCCCACCATCGCGACCGCCGCCCATGCCACCACCATTGCCAGAAGCATCTGCACTTGCATACGGCGGTGTGGCCGAGGGCGGGTCGCCGGAACTAGCCTCACTAGAGCCGGATCCCGTGCCACCTCCGGTGCCGTACCCACCAGAGCCTTTGTTCTCCGAACCTTGTCCGCCGCCGCCGCCGCCACCAATGCCCCCAGCAAGAGTAGACCCACCATTACCGTAAGATGATCCTGAGCTAAACAGGCTGGAACTGGATCCCGTGCCAGACCCACCACCAAACGCAGAACCATCACATTCTGAATAGCCACCGCCTTCACCTCCGCCACCAGCACTTACATAGACTCCACCCGGACCACTCTCACCGGACCCCGAACCAAGTCCGACCCCTGAGCCTGCACCGTTCTGATACGCCCCACCATGGCCCCCTCCTTGTCCCGTCCCTTGAGAACTGGAGTATCTAGCCACCCTAATGGCGTCGCTTAATCCAATGCTCAAGAGAAGAAAGAGGCTAAGTGCTACAAGATTGTTGGTGCTAGCCATTGCGACTTGCCAAGCTTAGCAAAGTCTGACAAGCTAGCGATAAATGGTGACCCAAGGACTGCATGCATATTTATAGCACTATGGAAGATGTTGATGACGATCTGACTGTCCAAACCCAATGCAAGATCTAGTTGGTGCTGTTTTCTTATTTAATTAAGTGCATCGAACTATGATGACTGCATCAGAGGCGCTGACTTTTGATCAAAATTAGGAGAACTCCAATAATCAAAGTAGTAAATGAACCATCGATGTTCTCGTTTAGGATGGATCCCGTCAGGGCATGAACATCAGTGAGCCTAGTTTGGCCAGTAAACCTGTGGTGCCACGTCTGGTCATACGATCAAGAGATGAATAACAACGTTGGTTAATTAAAAAGACATTAGGTCAAAAAGGAGTAAATAAAGGATGACAAAGGCAAAAGAGATACATTATATTGGTTTTGTTAGATTGGACCCTATAGCTCCCAATGGCTGTGGCCCTTCATGTTTATGAGAGATAGCTCTGGAAGTTAGTCTGCCCCTTGTGCCGTCGAATGTTAGACCATGCCTTATATTATGTCTTTTGTATTTTTCTATATATATTAATAAAGAGGCAAAATTTCAGGCTCTTTTTTTCGTCCATCCTTTTTTTTTTGTCCTTCTCCCTTTAACTACCGGACAATGAAGACTTTCTACCGTCAGGATGTTTATATATAACCCGTGCTCATACGAGTTAGAATATGTTTTGTCTAGCGTGATTCGAAGTCCGATTGCAACTCTCTTATTTTTAATAGGACGAATAGGAATCCAAATCTAAATCCAAATAAAAAAGCATTAAGAGAAATCATTAGTATTAATACTCTAATATTAAAGTACAGAAATTTATTCCTAATATTAAACCACGGTAAACTTTATCTCTTTTTGGCACTTTATCCTGTTGTCGTTTTTTATTGGGACACACGACTCCAAGTCTGTTTTCCTCTTATCCATTTTCTATTTGCTCTGTTTCCTATTTTCCGTGTCCACTTTCAGTTTTTTCCTTTTTTTTTTGTGTGCCCACTTTTTTCCGTGTCTGATAAAGTTTCTGGTTGCTCCGTTTCTGTTTTGCATGCGACCATGTGCTTCCGATTTTCTTTTCCTCTTTCTGTGTCTGATACGGTTTCGATTTGTTGGTTATTGTCTTTGCCTCTTTGGTTACGCACTTCCACTCTCTTCTGGTATTTTGGTTTTTTTCTGAATAACAAATAAATAAAAAACTAATATTATGAGCCATTTGAGCTATTGATTCTTTTGTAAAAAACAAAGATTTCTACAACTAAATTATCAATGTAGCTTTGATTAGAAACACAATTTATTTTTATTAAATTTGGATCGGCTGATAGTCTAATTAATTAAATCATAAAGCGAAATCTTGAATCCATCTGTCTGCGGTGCTATTTTAGTTCAGATATGTCCGCTGATTTCCTTTTTTTTATATGTGAGTCCATGTAGGAGTTTGCCCTTGTTCAGTTCCCAATTCCCCCCCAAATTGCACTATGCAAAAAGGAGATTCCCTATCACATCAAAATATCGGCAAATGCATGGAGTACTAAATGTAGATGAAATCAAAAACTAATTGTATAGTTTTGTTGTACTTTGCGAGACGAACATTTTGAGTCTAATTAATCATTTTTTGGATAATTTTTTACACTTAAAAACAAAAGCTGCTACAGTGTTCCGGCAGTAACACTGTAGCAGCCAGAGCCGAATCGAGCACCCGATTCTGGAACTGAACACGGGCTTTGTTGCAATTTTCTTTTTATATTTTATTTTGCCTGCAAGTCAAATCTAACTCTTAGCTAGACTTCTTATTATTAAGTCGGCTGCTTCCGTAACGCTTCACTCTCATCGTTGTTTCCTTAGGAAAATATAACGCAAACAAAAAAAGGACGCAAAGAAAAAAGGAAAACTGATCGGGAAACATACGTGCGAAAAAAACATAGGAATGAAAAAAAGAAACCGGATGGACACGGTACCACGACTCCATGAACGGAAAACCAACCTATTTACTATGTATTTAGACATAATCTATATATGTAGAAGCATGTAGTAAAAGCTATGTATCAAAAAAAAGTCCAAACAACTTAAGATTTGGAACAATGGGAGAATTTTAATTCGTTAGACTTAATAGGACATTGTCATATTTAACAATATTAACTTTATTATGGATGTCATGATCATAACAAAATAAATTATAGCCATTAAAATTTTTGAAAAGATAATATTTTTGACCTTGTGTTCTATTGACGTCTGATAGTTTTTTCTTCTCCCGTTGTAACGCACAGGTATATTTGCTAGTTATTAATAAATATGCTTATACATTACAACAGAACATATAGTTTGTGTCATACGTGTTCCCTACGTTTTGGAATCTGGCTTTTTACCATGGCTATGTGCACTATTCTAACGCATGTGAGCGTGAGTCGTGACTCATGAGTTAGGGCCACGGATGGGACAATAAATCAATTAGAATTCTAATTTCTAATCCATCTCGTACTACTACTCTTAGTAAAACCTACTAAGATTCTTGTGTTCTGGAGAGTGGACGGACACACAAACAGGTAGAGAGGGTACGATGGACTAAAATTTGGAGGAAGAAATTTTCGCTCTTTAATATTATGCTACAAGCAAACTTGTATGTGCATTGCAACGGGAGAAAATCGCTATCAAACGTTAATGGGAAACAACCATGAGAATGATATATGAAATTTTAAATCTGTAATTTATTTTATGATGACTATGACATCAACACTATAAATTAATATTGGCAATACTATGACAGTGTCCTATTATAAGCCTATATCAAATTAAAAAACAATTTTGGCATATTTGTTTTCTCATGCTCAAAGAACAGAAATATTTAGACATAAATATATGAACTTTAATATCTTACTATTCATATGTTGCTAAAGTTAAATAAGAGCTCCATGACTTTACTGGAGGATCTATAAAAGTATATAATTCTAATATCCGATTAAAATCGGTAAGGGCTCGTTCGTTTAACGTGGAATGATTGTCCAGGAACTATTCCAGCTGGAATGATAGGCTTATTTGTACTAATATGGATTAGCTGGAATAGTTCCCGGCCTCAAAACCGGTGAAACGAACGAGGCCTAAGGGGTTAGTTGTCGACATGACAAGAATAGCTTTGTCCGTCGATAATTATGACGGGAGATCTCTCTTGATTTTCTACATGGCAGCCCTCCTTGAGGATTAAGAGATATTTATTTATACTAAACTGCTTAAGATTTTAGTTCACGGTCTGATTAGTTGGAGCAATAAAGCACAGTCCAACTTTTAGTGCCACGAAAGCATTATCTTCCAGTGATATATGGATAATTCTCTCTATATATTTATAGGTTGGGGAGGTCAGACTGTAACACCCTCGGTGTTAAGCACCTAGTTAATAACTTGATCATGTCATCATCAAGCATCATGGCATAGATGCATCTCATGTTTCATTTATAACATTAATATGTGTTGCATGAAATGATAACAAAAAGGTTGGTGAAGTATTTGGAATTCGATTTTGAATTCAAAATTTTTGGGAGGAATTATTAAAATAAATTTCATGAATAAGACTTGTGCAACTTTTATTTCATGAATTGGTACAAAAATTGTGCTTTGAAATGGTACAACTGATTGCAATGTTTGAATAGTAATTATTCACTAATTAAATACCAAATTTGTAAATGAATTATTTATTAACCCAAAACTCAAATTCAAAATTCAAAATCCTACTTTCAAAACTAATTGGAATTTGGAGTTGGTCCAAAAATGAAAGTCATAGATTTTTCAATTTTGAACAACTTTCATGTTGGAAGATTTTGAAGTTTCTATATGATTCTTTTTTTAAGTAATTTGAAAAGAAGAGGAGAATGAGGTGGTTTTAGTAGCTACAGTAAATCAGGCAAGCAACTTGCCTGCTTCGTCACCGCCGGTGTCCTTCTTGGCGTTTCCAGCGCTTGGACGCGCGGCCGACAGCGTATTCGAGTCCGCGCAGCTGCTGGAAGGCCATAGCAGCTTTGCCTCTCCTTTAAAGCCCATCGCTGGCCCCCGTCTTCCTCTTTTTCTCTTCTCTGCCGCCGCCGAGCACCTTGCTCCGCCAGCACACGCCACCGCCACCAAGCCGTCTTTGGTCAATTTGAGAGCCCCACCATGTTCGCCTCGTCCTTGCGCAGCTCTGGAACCCGCCCGCACAGCCTTGTTCCGCAGGAATCACTCGCGCTGTCTTCTTCCCTGCGCACGGCCAGAGCGCCACCGAGTTCGCCTCGCCGTGGCCAGCTCACTACGGTGAGCCTCCGCCTCAACTATCTTCGGTTCTAAGCTCCCCTTGTTGCCCTGTTGCTCGTCGTTCGTGTTCGTCGGAGTATGGTGAAGCTGTTGGTGCCCTTGCCGTCACCGGAGAAGTCTCTGTTCGCCGCCTCCGCCTTGCCAGAATGTGCCGAGCCGCCATAGCCGCCGTCGTGCCGTCTGCAGTGCTAAGCTCATTCAACCGGTTAGCTTAGGAGATGCGTGTGGTCATGGTGAAGTCGTAGCGTCTAGCCGTGCCGCCGGAAACTTTGCCGTCGGCGAGAAATCGCCGGTCAAAGCCGGAGTCGCCGCGATCAGCACGGATGCCACTGTGCTGACATGTGGGGTCGACCTGTCAGCGACAACAGTGAAAGAAAAATGAATTTCTCTATTTCCAGAAATGTTTAAATAGTGTTGAAACTTGTTTAATTCATAATAAAATAATTAGAGCTCCTAAAATTGTGAAAATTTTGTGTAGTTTCTTGACGATGATGTCTATCTAGGAAAGATATTAAATCTGGAAAACTAATAGTTTTGGCATGATTTAAAATTACCTTTTTTAATTACAAAATGCACCTTCCCTGAATTTTGTAGGACAAAATAAATATCCTAAAATTGTGAAACTTGTTTTGCCACTGTTTCATAATGTAACTAACCTCCACAAAAAGTTTGGGAGTAATTTGACAATGTTGATTTTAATCATAATTCCCATGCTTAATTAATTAATTAGTTAACTAAGGTAATTAGGTTAATCCTTATATGACTTGCTTGATCTTTTGGAATTGATTGTAGACCTTGGGACATGCCCATGATAATGTTCCTTGGCATTTCACTTCATTACTTGTGCTCATGATTAACTTGTTAAATGATAATAAATGAAAGTGATTAATGTTAATTCCTTGCAACTGTAACGTGAAGAAAAGTTGTACTCAAGATTTTTAACCCTGTTTGAGTTCATCCATACTCCTACATACATATCTTTCATACATCGTTTTGTTGCATATCATCATATCAAGCATACATCTTTTATCACATGTAGTGACCGAAGGTGAGGAAGTGACCGTTGATCAAGTTCCATAGGAAGAGAATCCACCAGTGGAGGTTGGTTTCGATATCTGTGGCTCATCAGGAGAACCTAACACCTCTATTAACCAAGGCAAGCCCCTGAGCATACAACCTTTTCCTTGAATTTACAAATACTTTTATCATTCGAGTCCTATAATATATGCATTAAGTGATATAGGGATTGGTTGAATACCAACTGCTGCATGCCTGCCTTGATATTTCAAGACCCAACATTATCACCCTTTTAGTGATGGTAGATTAATGATGCTTATCCATGCTTAGTTGACAAGAGTTGAGTAATGAGTCCATCTTTCACAATGGTCCTATACTCAGGAAAGGCCCTGAGGTTTAATGATGGTTATGAATTTAAATTGAGACCAGGTGGGTGGCTTGCATCGAGAATGGAGTCTCAATGTAGTGCTCCGTCTGTGTCGATTAAGGACCGATCATTGTAGGGCCACTTGTGGTCGAGACTTTGCAGTATCGATCACATACTCCGGTAATCCTGATACCTTGGCTATTCCATTATGTGAAAAGACAACCGCGCACTAGGAGTGGAAGATGGCGAGAGTAGCGTGTACCCACCCTATGAAAACATCTAGGATGACGTAGGGTGGTAGAGTACTGTGCTCTCGGGTAGCGCGGACCGGTTCATGTTTTGGAGGATCCGAGTAAAGGTTGATATATGTAGGTCCGAGACCTACATATGTCATGTGGTTGGGAAGTCCTAGACGGGTTTAATCGATTTGAATCACCGCTGCTTCTCAGAAAAGAAGACTCAATCAACTGAACTACATCGTAGTTAATCGATGAAATAATGGAATTTATGATCATGAGATATGTTGATTAAAGAAGTGGTTGATTTAGATCAGGTGCAAAATTGTATACTAAAGATGACATAATGTTAAGCTAAAATGTTGAAAGTAAGGATCCACATTAGTAAGTTTTTCCGCAAATGTTAACCTTGATTCTTGCTAAGACCTTACCTTGAATCCCTCGAGCTTGCATACCCTTAGAGTCTTTTCTTTTTGTCGGGTAAGTCTTGCGGAGTACAATTTAGTACTCAGGGTTTGTTAACCCTATTGCAGGTGAACCCCAACAGCAGATAGGCTTTTGCCCCTATTATATGTTGGTTCTAGAAGATGATAGCTAGTAGTAGATGTGTTGTACTCTCATCCTTGGGCAGGATGCTACCTTTATATAATGAATAAATTTGTGTTAGTCATGCTATCCTACTTTGTTTGAGAAGGCAAAAACTTATGGTTTGTAAGACTTAAATAAATGGTTTGTGAACTTATGGTTTGTAATACTTCCACTCATCAACTCTGATGTAATATATTTGTATCAACTGTTGTAATACTGCAATGTCTACTGTAATGATCATGATTGGATGTGAAAAGTGGATGATTCAGGATTCCCCGAGGACACCCGACATACTACCAGAATTGTGTGGTTTGTGTGTGCACCAGTCAGAAGTCTATGAGACAATGATGGGCACATTTGAGCCATATAATTAGGGTAATTCTGCCACAGCTACCCTAATAGGAATTGAAACTCATACAATATGTTTCATGTCAAAATCCAACTCCTAACTTGCTTTATGCAATGGCCTGGCCAGTTTTCACATACATGGATCTTTTTCAAAACTATAATTTCTTGTCTAGGCTTCAAATTGGGGGCTCTATATATGCATTTGATAGTCCCAATGATAGAAATACAATGATGGAGTCTATTTTACAATTTGACAAAGTTAACTCGCCGGTTTAGGAAAACCGACTAGGTCGGTTTGGCCAAATTTCCTGGTGTTGCACAGTTTTTGTTGTCAACCTATGCCAAACCCTATTTTTTATAAAACTTGCATACTAAATGTAACAGAATCGACAAATTATACGAAATTAAGTAAGAAAATCATCCACCGAGCAGACGATTTAGCAAACTTAAGCCCGTATAACCCGGTAGTCCATGAAACCACGACGGATTTCAAACCAACATGCATGGCAGCCAAGATCGTAATACGTTTAGCGGTCACCATCACAAGTTACATAAAAGTTCACGTCGCAAATACATCGGAGTTTAAACATAGTTATTACAAACCAAGTTCAAATAAAAGTAGCGAAAGCATTTAGTTCAAACCACACACACAGAGAGTTTGAAATAAAGTGCCAGCTCCGGATCATCTCCAACAAAAGCATCAGACGAGACGTAGGGAATGACCACTGCCCATGGTCCTAAGCTTCACCCATCGCAGGATAAAGGCAGTTGATACAGTAGCCGTAATACATCTACCCATCTGCAACAAGTGAGAACAAAGCCCTGAGTACGAGAAGGTACTCAGCTAGACTTACCCGACATAACCAATAATAAATTGACACCAAGGATCATGATAGGCTTTATGGTGGGGTAGCTGACTCATTTGCAAAAAAAACATTTTTAGTATTTCAAGAATCTTTTCCAGAAGCTTTGCATCAAGTTAAATCTTTATTAACCTGTCAACTACATTTGCACCTGTTCTAGAGTAACATGTAATTAAACAGGTAAGGATAACCAATGATCATTAACAACTTCCATCATGTCATATTCCATATAACTATCCAAGTGTTCCATCAATATAACTATGATGAAGTAACTCAAGTCAAGTGTTCACTATCCAGTGAACTATGGCGATTCGAATCGATTATTAACCAGTTGGTAATTTATTCCTCACACAAATCTCACTCACCCGCTAAAGTGAGATATTGGTCACCGAGTCAACCATTCAGGTAAAGTCTCGAGTTTGCCAGGAACCACATGTACCCGGGGGCCGCCCGACTGCTCTTTGGCCTTACCATCGCGCTCCCATGTCCTACCACACCTGCTCCGGTATAGTGCGTTGCGGGCAATCCACTCGGCCCGAATAATCCCCCAGCTTCGCGGTCGAAAGGTGCATTATTCGGCCAGCTAAATGTAAGGCATGCGTTCAACATGACTCGAGGCCCAACAACGATCGGTCCTTAATCGACACAGATGGAAAACACTACAGTCTGAAACCCTGCAAGTCTCCGTCTGGTCTCAATTTCACATTAACACTTTATTCTACGAGACATACTTATTCAAGCAGATCCAGGTAACCACCTATAGCTCACAGGTGACAGGAAATCACCTGACTTCTACCGGTCTAAGCAAGCTAAGCATTTCTTGACTGCGAATACCAAGGTAACAAGGATATGTAGAACAGGGTAAACAAGGTATAATGCAGCAACGGTTGCAAACAACTCCTAAACGTAATGCATCAATTAAAGTAAAGCATTAATAAAATATTTGCAAACCGGGAGAGAAATGCTCCAAGGCTTGCCTCTTTCGAAAGAGCTCGGGTGAAAGGTCTTGATGGCTAGAGGGGGGGGTGAATAGCCTTTTAAAATTTTCTACAAAGACAAGCTAAACAAGTTTATCAATATAACAAGTAGCGAGATGCGAGTTTTGCTTAGCCTACGGGGTGTTTGCAAGCCACCTAACCAATTCACAATTCTAGTATATTTGCACTCAACCGCACAAAGTCAAACCGAGAAGGTAACTACAACTACAACTACAACTAGCAAGCTACACAAAGGAGCTACTCTAGCAAAGCTAACTAGCTAGCAAAGATAACTAAGAAGGTAATGCAGAGTTGAGTTAGGAGAGTTTCACCGAGGGGCGAAGTATTGAGCCAACCAATATGATCAACAACGAATACCAAGACAACCGAACACCGGAATCAATCAATCACAATATGAAAGTGATGACACGAAGATTTATCCCGAGGTTCATGTGCTTGCCGGTACGTTAGTCCCCGTTGTGTCCCTCTTCACCACGTGGTTCGGTGGCTAATCGGTCTCACACCGAGCCTCTCAAAAGGCGCCACAAGAACCTACCAAATGGCAAAAGGTTGCAATGACACGAGCAATTTACTAACGTTGCCTTTGGCGCTTCGTCGAGGTAGGCACAAACCCCTTACAATCATCGGAGGTGGCCAAGAACAATCACCAACTCTTGCCAATGCCTCCAAGCTGCTCCAAGCCGTCTAGGTGGCGGCAACCACCAAGAGAAACAAGAATACCGTAGCAAATCAACCACCAAGTGCCAACTAGATGCAATCTCACAATGCAAATGCACTTGGATCACTCAATCTCACTTCGAATATGCAAAGAAGCAAGAGAGATGAGTGTGAGGGGAGTTGCTTAGCTCAAAGTGCTCACAAGTATGTCAAATGTCCAAGCGTAAGAGCCTTGAGCCGGCCAACGACTATTTATAGATGTACCCCTTCGAATATAGCCGTTAGAAACTAAAAACAACTGAAGTCGTGCTGACCAGACGCGCTGGTCACACTGCCCGGACACGCCGGTTGCACATCAGCTAGCTGCGAAGCAACGATCGGACGCGCTGGGATCGATCGGACGCGTTGGTCCCGTAACTGACCGGACGCGATGGTCAAGCCTGAGCAGCGCTCAACGAAACAGCGACTGGACGCGCTGTAGAACTGACCAGACGCCACAGTACCAGCGTTCGGTTGGAGTCCAGTAAGCTCCTTGAACGACCGGACGCGTCATATCGACTGTGACCGGACGCGCTGCGCGTCCGATCAACAAACTGAAACACGCGCAGACGCTGAACACTGACCGGACGAGTCTGGTCAAACAGAGAACGCGTCCGGTCCAACGTCCGGTCACCTCTGTGACCTCCGTTCGCCTCCGTTTCTTTTCCGACTTCCGGTGTAGTGAAAAATAGTCGTTTCAACTCCTCGAAAACGCCTGAATCCCGCCTCGCAAACTCGGCCGGAGGGAGAGAGGACCCCAAACCCTCTCTACCACTCAAACTCCACCGCCTTCGCAAACGTGCTAACACCACCAAGTGAACTCGTCATGTGTGAGTGTGTTAGCATTTTCACAATCATTTTTTGAGGCGTTATTAGTTCTATCCAAATGCATATGATTATGAAATGCACACCTAGAGGCACTTAGGAGTTCAGTAGCCGCGTCATTCCCCTCTTTATAGTACGGCTATCTATCCTATAATGTAACCACACCCACTAGGTGTCTTGGTTACTAAAACACAACCCTTAAGCATATACCTTTGCCTTGATCACATAGGGTTGCGTCCAAATCCAAGTGTGGCCATCATGATCACCATGTCCATCTTGCCACTAACCTTGGAATGTACTAGTCCTCATATGCTACATACAACTTAGGCATAGGATTAGTACTTAGGCATTGTCACTAATTACCAACACCAAACATAGGACTTTCAATCTCCCCCTTGTTGGTAATTGGTGACAAACCTTTCACAAAGATATTATGATAAAATTTTGATTGAACCCATGTCACATTGTCCAAGTATATTACCATGTGTAAGAATTATGGACATGTGATCATGAATTCAAATTGATAGCAATGGCTCCCCCTACATGTATGCTATATGTTTGGATTTTGGAAGCATACATGTTAGATAGGAAAGATTAGGAGCATTGACTACCAATAGGTGCTAAGTGTTTAAGATTATAGACCTTTGAAGCGTGATACCATCGGAGTAGCGATAAACACCATCTTAGCACCTTGTGCAGTTAGATTCCACTTGAAAAGCACAAACATAACTAGAAACATCGTGAGATCAACATTATAAGCAAGGTTCTAGTACCACTTTGAAAAACATGAAGCAAGAAAAATCTAACTACTTCCTATTCATGCTAGTACCTCAATGCATCATTCAAATTATACTAGCAAGTCACCACACAAGCAATGTATCGGAGAAAAAGAAATGCATAACTATGCATCATACATATGAAGTGCACATGGAAATGCAACAATCATACTTAAGAGCTTGCTCCCCCTACTTGTGTGCTCAAAATTTTAGTTGATCCCCTTCTTTATCAATTCTCCCCTTTAGGTTTTCTCACCCTTGAACAACATTTTTCTCCCACTTTGAGTTCTATCTTTGTGAACAACATTACATTTTTCTCCCCCTTTGAGTTCTATCTTTGTGAACAACATTTTCTCCCCCTTTGGCACCAATGACCACAAGAGACCAATTTTAGATAGATTATCATGTTGAATCATGGGGTGAAGATCAAGTTTGTGATTCAACCTAGATTGCTTGCATAAATAAAATACTTTGGTTTGATCCAAGGGCCAGCTTCTTCACACCTCACTAGAAGGGTTATCATGCACCATGTTGAAGCAAATATTTAGACAAGTTTTCTAGATTAAACACTTATGATCACAAGCTACTTAAACAAGTTATATGCTACCACTAGATCATACAAGTCATGTAAACAATAGTGGCACCATATAAACTTCAAAGTCATTTGATTTTCATGAATGAGCCTAGAACATGTAAATTATGACTAGATGCACTAAACAAGTCCTTAGCATAGAATGTATGACATGTCAACCAATTATACCTTGGGGCTCGAAGGAGAGGCATGTCATATATGGGGTGCATCAACTCATGTTGGAGAAGTCAAGTATGTTCAACTCATTCTTTAGCTTGTGAAATCTCTTCTCATCAAGTGGCTTGGTGAATAGATCGGCTAATTGATCTTCGGTGCCCACACTCTCAATAGCAATGTCACCCTTTTGTTGATGATCTCTAATAAAGTGATGGCGAACATCAATATGCTTTGTTCTTTGATGTTGAACCGGATTGTTGGTTAGCTTCATGGCACTTTCATTATCACATAGCAATGGCACATTCTTGAAATTGATTCCAAAATCCTTCAATATAGCCTTCATCCACAAGATTTGTGCACAATGCATACACTAAACATCACATCGGGCCTTGATGCCGTCACATAGAGTAAGCTACCAATCATTGATCTATATAGCTTTTGATCCACCATGTTGCCACTCTTGTCACTATCCAAGCTTTCATTAGTGTTCATTGGAGTAGTGATTCCTTTTGTATCTTCCATATCAAATTTCTTTAGCATATCCTTTATGTATTTGGTTTGGCTTACAAATGTTCCTTCCTTCATTTGTTTGATTTGAAGTCTAAGAAAGAAACTAAGTTCACCAATCATTGATATTTCAAATTCCTTTGCCATCATTTTTCCAAACTCATCACAATAATCTTGGTTGGTTGAACCGAATATGATATCATCAACATATATTTGCAACACAAACAAGTCTTTCCCAATCTTCTTGGTGAATAGTGTTGTATCAACTTTGCCCATGACAAATTCTTTGGATAGCAAGAAGTCCCTCAATCTTTTATATCATGCTCTAGGTGCTTGCTTCAATCCATACAAAGCCTTCCTTAACTTGTATACATGATTGGGTTTCTTGTCATCTTCAAACCCGGGAGGTTGCTCCACATACACCTCCTCTTGGATGTACCCATTGAGAAATGCACTCTTCACATCCATTTGATATAGCTTGATATTGTGAGCACAAGCATAGGCAAGTAAGATCATAATTGCTTCCAATCTTGCAACCAGGGCATAAGTTTCACCAAAGTCAAGACCCTCTATTTGTGTGTAACCTTGAGCCACTAGTCTTGCTTTGTTCCTTACTACTATCCCATTTTGATCTTGCTTGTTGCAAAAGACCCATCTTGTTCCAATGACATTATGATCCTTAGGCCTTTCAACTAGTTCCCATACTTCATTTCTCTCGAAGTTGTTGAGCTCTTCATGCATTGCATTTACCCAATCCAGATCTCTCAATGCTTTATCAATGTCCTTGGGTTCTTCCATTGATACAAAAAAAAGAGTGAGCATAAAATGATGCCAATCTTGATCTAGTTTGAACTCCCCTTTGTATGTCACTAATGATGGAATCCAATGGATGGTCTCTTGCAATGTTAGTTGGTTGAAGCACTTGGACTTGATTGCTTGGATGTTGATGTTGATCATGAGTTGGAGATGATGAACTGGCCACTTGTTGATCTTGTTGCACTTGAGATGATGTACTAGCTTGATTTTGCATTAGAGAACCACTAGCTTGTGTAATTGGACTTTGGAGCACTTGATCTTTGTTGTCATCCACATCAATCACTTGCTTTGGCCTAATATCACCAATATTCATTTCTTTCATAGCATTAGTCAATTGAGTTCCTCTCACATCATTCAAGTTATCTTCCTCATCTTGAGAACCATTTGTTTCATCAAACTCAACATCATGCACTTCTTCAAGTAAACCACTAGCCAAATTCCAAACTCTATAAGCTTTGCTAGTAGTTGAGTAACCAAGTAAGAATCCTTCATCACATTTCTTCTCAAACTTGCTCAATCTAGTGCCCTTCTTCAAGATGTAGCATTTACAACCAAATACCCGAAAGTATGCAATGTTAGGCTTTCTTCCATTTAAGATCTCATATGGTGTCTTCTCTAAAAACTTGTGGCAATAGAGGCGGTTGCTATAGAAGCAAGCCGTGTTGATTGCTTCGGCCCAAAATAAATGACTCACATTATACTCATTCAACATTGATCTTGCCATATCAATTAAGATTCTATTCTTCCTCTCAACTAGGCCATTTGATTGAGGTGTATACTTGGCCGAGAATTGATGCTTGATTCCAAGCTCATCACATAGCTTATCAACTCTTGTGTTTCTAAACTCACTTCCATTGTCACTTCTTACTTTCTTGATTGTGGTCTCAAACTCATTTTGCACTCTCTTGATGAACTTCTTGAATATGTAAAATACATCACTCTTGTCCACAAGAAAGAATACCCATGTGTATCTAGTGAAATCATCCATAATCACAAAGCCATACTTGTTGCCACCAAATGCTTATGTATGTAGTTGGCCCAAATAGATCCATGTGCAACAACTCAAATGCCTTGGAAATACTCATAATGCTCTTCAATGGATAAGTGTTGCCCACTTGCTTTCCGGCTTGACATGCACTACATAGCTTATCTTTCTCAAATGTGACATCCTTCAAGCCTCTAACTAAGTCATGCTTCACTAACTTGTTCGATTGCTTCATGCCAACATGACCAAGTCTTCTATGCCATAACCAACCCATACTTGATTTGGTGAGCAAGCATGTTGAAAGTTGAGTGTCACTAGCATTGAAATCAACCAAGTATAGATTCTCATATCTAAAACCCTTGAAGATCAAATTGGAGCCATCAACACTAACTATCTCCACATTATCAACACCAAATATACACTTGAAACCAAGATCACACAATTGAGCAACTGAGAGAAGATTGAAGTTCAACTTTTCAACTAAGAGCACATTGGAAATGCTATGATCTTTTGAGATTGCAATCCTTCCAAGAGCCTTCACATCACCCTTGCTATTGTCACCAAATGTGATACTATCAATGCCACTATCGTTTGATTTGAGAGAGTTGAACATTCTTGAATCACCGGTCATATGTTGAGAGCACCCACTATCAAGCACCCAATGCCTTCCTCCAGCCTTATAATTGACCTACAAAACAAATTAATGTTTCTTAGGTACCCATATTTGCTTGGGTCCTTGGAGGTTAGTCACTAAGCTCTTTGGTACCCAAATGACCTTCTTCTTTGGACCCACAATTGGTGTACCAACAAACTTAGCATGCACACCTTTCTCACCCTTGGTAAGCACATAACAAGAATCAAAAGGAATGTAATCCATTTTAGCATGAAACTTATTGTTGTTCTTGTTCATTTTATTACAATTAATCTCTAGATGCCTAACTTACTTGCATCTATTGCAATAATGACTATTGCTCTTCACAAAGCAAGGCTTTGGAGTAGCAAAGGACGCCTTGCCCTTCTTGGGAGTATAGCCCAAACCCTCTTTGTTGAGAGAGAACCTTTGGCTACCCAAGCATTTTAGCAAGCGGGCATCCCCACCATAGGCATTGCCTAATGCGCGGGTGAGATCATCCACCTCTCTCTTGAGAGTCTTATTCTCAACCACAAGTGATGAATCACTAGTAGTGGAGATAGAGTTTGTTGTGGTGGATGATGATGAGCTACATGAAGCATTAGTAGGACCAACAAATAAAGAATCATCAATAATATCACATGTTAGTCCAATATCACAAGTGACAATCACTTGCTCCTCCTTAGCTTCCTTCATTAGCTTCTCCAACTTGAGATCCTTTTCCTTGATGAGCTCAAGTAGAGTGGAGTGGGCTTCCTTAAGCCTAGTGTGAGCAATTTCAAGATCCTCGTGGTCTTCCTTTAGACACTCACGAGAAGCCTCTAGCTCATCAAAGGATTTCCTAAGAGCCTTGAGCTCTTGTTCAATTCCTTTGCACTCCTTACTCTTTTTGAGAGCAATAAGCTCCTCCATCAAGGCATTATTTTCATTGCTCTTGGCAATGAACTCTTGTTCCAAGATTTTGTATTTCTTGGTGGTCCTCTTGTAGCCCTTGCTCATTTGATCTATTATGCCCAATAGATCATCCTTGGAGTAGTCCTCATCCTCCTCATTATTACTCCTACAATCATCACTAGCATAAGAATCATCATCACTATCATCATATTTTACCTTGGTAGGCTTGGCTATAAGGCATGTCGATGTAGTGTCGAATATGGATGGCTTGTTGGAGAGGGCGATGCTTGCAATGGCTCGCCGAGTGGTCCTCTCATCATCACTAGAGCTTGCATCATCATCACTATCGGAGTTATCACTATCCCAATTGACCACATAGCCACCACCCTTCTTCTTGTTGATACTGAAGATCTTCTTCTCTTTCTTCTCCTTCTTGTCCTTCTTGTTCTTCTTCAACTTCAACTCCCCATCATGATATCTTTTGTCTTCATAGGGGCACTTCGCCACTACATGATCGGGGCTATTGTAATTATAGCAAAGCACCTCCTTTGCCTTCATGAAGACCCTTCTCTTTCTTGCACCATAGCCTCTCTTCTTCATGAACCGACCCATCTTTTGCACTAGAAGGGCCATGGTCTCATCATCAAATGGATCATCATCATCATCAACCTTGCTCTTGCCCTTGAAAGAAGAAGCCTTGAATGTGGTGGTCTTCTCTTGTTTGGCCTTGATCTGCTTCTTCTCATCTTCATCTTCATCATCATCATATTGAGCATCGGTCATGACATCTCCAAGCACTTGGTTTGGAGTCACCTTGTCCAACCCCTCTCTTTGGATCATCTTCCTCAAGATAGTAAACTTCTTAGGTAAGTTCATCAAGAACTTATGTAAGAAGTCCTTGTCCTTGACATCTTCTCCTAGGCTCTTGAGATCATTGACAATAACTTATAGCCTATAGAACATCTCCGGTATGGACTCATCATCCTTCATCTTGAAGCTTGCAAACTTATCCTTGAGCATATAGAGCTTGGCACTCTTTACCGTTTAAGTGCCCTCATATGTTTCCTCTAATCTTATTCACACTTCACTTGCCATCTCAAGATCCTAGATTTGCATAAAGACCTTTGCATCAATCCCATTATAGAGAGTATTGAGAGCCATAATGTTGCATTGGTTGTTGATGCGGTCATTGTTAGTGAGGTTGTCAGGATCAATGATAGCATAATCATGGTGTGTCATCTCCAAAATGTTCTCATGAATAGAGCCAAGATATTGCTTCATCTTTCTGTTCCAATGATCAAAAGATGAAGTGAGATATTGGTCACCGAGTCAACCATTTAGGTAAAGTCTCGAGTTTGCCAGGAACCACATGTACCCGGGGGCCGCCCGACTGCTCTTTGGCCTTATCATCACGCTCCCGTGTCCTACCACACCTGCTCCGGTACAGTGCGTTGCGGGCAATCCACTCAGCCCGAATAATCCCCTAGCTTCGCGGTCGAAAGGTGCATTATTCAGCTAGCTAAATGTAAGGCATGCGTTCAACATGACTCGAGGCCTAACAACGATCGGTCCTTAATCGACACAGATGGAAAACACTACAGTCCGAAACCCTGCAAGTCTCCGTCCGGTCTCAATTTCACATTAACACTTAGTTATTCTACGATGACATACTTATTCAAGCAGATCCAGGTAACCACCTATAGCTCACAGGTGACAGGAAATCACCTGACTTCTACCGGTCTAAGCAAGCTAAGCATTTCTTGACTGCGAATACTAAGGTAACAAGGATATAGTAGAACAGGGTAAACAAGGTATAATGCAGCAACGGTTGCAAACAACTCCTAAACGTAATGCATCAGTTAAAGTAAAGCATTAATAAAATATTTGCAAACCGGGAGAGAAATGCTCCAGAGCTTGCCTCTTTCGAAAGAGCTCGGGTGAAAGGTCTTGATGGCTAGAGGGGGGTGAATAGCCTTTTAAAATTTTCTACAAAGACAAGCTAAACAAGTTTATCAATATAACAAGTAGCGAGATACGAGTTTTGCTTAGCCTACAGGGTGTTTGCAAGCTACCTAACCAATTCATAATTCTAGTATATTTGCACTCAACCACACAAGTCAAACCGAGAAGGTAACTATAACTACAACTACAACTAGCAAGCTACACAAATGAGCTACTCTAGCAAAGCTAACTAGCTAGCAAAGATAACTAAGAAGGTAATACGGAGTTAAGTTAGGAGAGTTTCACCGAGGGGCGAAGTATTGAGCCAACCAATATGATCAACAATGAATACCAAGACAACTAAACACCGGAATCAATCAATCACAATATAAAAGTGATGACACGAAGATTTATCCCGAGGTTCACGTGCTTGCCGGCACGCTAGTTCCCATTGTGTCCCTCTTCACCACGTGGTTCGGTGGCTAATCGGTCTCACATCGAGCCTCTCAAAAGGCGCCACAAGAACCTACCAAATGGCAAAAGGTTGCAATGACATGAGCAATTTACTAACGTTGCCTTTGGTGCTTCGCCGAGGTAGGCACAAACTCCTCACAATCACCGGAGGTGGCCAAGAACAATCACCAACTCTTGCCAACGCCTCCAAGCTGCTCCAAGCCATCTAGGTGGCGGCAACCACCAAGAGAAACAAGAATCCCACAACAAATCAACCACCAAGTATCAACTAGATGCAATCTCACAATGCAAATGCACTTAGATTACTCAATCTCACTTCGAATATGCAAAGAAGCAAGAGAGATGAGTGGGAGAGGAGTTGCTTAGCTCAAAGTGCTCACAAGTATGTCAAATGTCCAAGCGTAAGAGCCTTGAGCCAGCCAACGACTATTTATAGATGTACCCCTTCGAATATAGCAGTTAGAAACTAAAAACAGCCGAAGTTGTGCTGACCGGATGCGTTGGTCACACTGCCCGGACGCGCCAGTCGCACAACAGCTAGCTGCGAAGCAACGACCGGACACGCTTGACGCGAGGACCGGACGCGCTGAGATCGACAGGACGCGTTGGTCCCGTAACTGACCGGATGCGCTGGTCAAGCCTGAGTAGCGCTCAACGAAACAGCGACCGGACGCGCTGTAGAACTGACCGGACGCCATAGTGCCAGCGTCCGGTTGGAGCGCAGTAAGTTCCTTGAACGACCGGACATGTCCGATCGACTGTGACCGGACGCGTTGCGCGTCCGATCAACAAACTGAAACACGCGCAGACGCTGAACACTGACTGGACGCATCCGGTCAAACAGAGACCGCGTCCGGTCAAGCGTCTGGTCACCTCTGTGACCTCCGTTCGCCTCCGTTTCTTTTCTGACTTCCGGTGTAGTGAAAAATAGTCGTTTCAACTCCTCGAAAACACCTGAATCCCGCCTCACAAACTCGACAGGAGGGAGAGAGGACCCCAAACCCTCTCTACCGCTCAAACTCCACCGCCTTCGCAAACGTGCTAACACCACCAAGTGAACTCGTCATGTGTGAGTGTGTTAGCATTTTCACAATCATATTTCGAGGCGTTATTAGTTCTATCCAAATGCATATGATTATGAAATGCACACCTAGAGACACTTAGGAGTTCAATAGCCGCGTCATTCCCCTCTTTATAGTACGGCTATCTATCCTATAATGTAACCACACCCACTAGGTGTCTTGGTTACTAAAACACAACCCTTAAGCATATACCTTTGCCTTGATCACGTAGGGTTGCGTCCAAATCCAAGTGTGGCCATCATGATCACCATGTCCATCTTGCCACTAACCTTGGAATGTACTAATCCTCATATGCTACATACAACTTAGGCATAGAATTAGTACTTAGGCATTGTCACTAATTACCAACACCAAACATAGGACTTTCATCGGGGGGTGGTCGGGGCACTCTGGAAGATCCTCACCGACCTCCTCGTCGACTTCGGGCACCTCCTGCTCTTTCACCTCGGGCTGCTCTTCCGGCTCCTCAGGAACTGCTACCGGAGTTACTTCTTGCGATCCTGTATGATGCAAATGTATAAGTGCTCATGCCTAGGTGCATTGCAGAGATGACATGTAATGATCATGATGAATGAGATGTAGATGAACATGTTTACTTTATTGCATAACGTGGAAATACAACTCTTCTACAAGGTAGTCTACATCATCCAAGAACATGTACTCGTATACTACTACAAACATTCTCTATCATGCCAAGTCACCACAGAAATCTAAGATGCTTCAAAGATACACCAAAGCAAATCTTATTAATTAGTCATGTATTAACAAGGTTAATTAGACCCTAATTGCAACTAGGTTTGAACAGCAACACCTATTTTGATAGCACAGAAAAATCTAAGAAAATTATAGTAGCTTACTATCATCTAATCTAGCATGCCACAAAAAATTCATTACATTTGGATTACTAGAACTACCTACACAAAAATAACAAGCTAGGGTCTAAAAATGAGCATAAAATACTTTGTACTATGAAAAGTATCAAACAACAGATTTAGCATTTTTCCTACCTTCTACACAATAAACAATCACTATAGAAAAATTATTATATGCATGTTTTATTCATATTTTTCTCTCTATCAAAAATAATAATTATCAATAATAACAAGCACTTGTACTACACATCAAAATTTTTCTATAGAACATGCATTGCACATATTTTTCCTAGAAAGTACATCACAAAATAAAATTATTGCAAGTGGAACCATATTTTTCTAAGCTTTCTATGATTTATTACATATTTATCAAGGAAACAACAATTTTAGTGATTAAATAAAAACCCTACAGAAAATTATTTCAAACTTGACATGCAATATTTTTACATCATAGATCGGGTCCTAAGAAGTCTACCAAAATTTGTTTCATAATTTTTGGAGCCAAAATGAGCAAGTTATGAATTTCTAAACCATTTTCATCTTTTCTGAAAATCATTTTCAAATTCCTTTTTAAACATCAGCCGCTGAAAACGCTGGGTGCACCCGGTGCAGCGTACACACGACCACCTACTCCGACTGGCAGTGGGACCCGAGGCCCCACATGTCACACACACACCAACCGGGGAGGCCACCGGCGGCGGAACTCGTCGCCGGTGAGGTCTCCGGCGGAAAGACGGTCACCACCACACTCCACTCGATGACCCGCACCCAATGGGCTACACAAGGGAGGTGCTAGAGCAAGAGAGCGCGGTCGCCGGTGTGCATGGCGGCACGGCGGCGCTGGCGCACGACGGCCGGCCGGAGCAAGCCACCGTGACGCCCAACGAGGTGCGCGCGAGCTCCGCAGGATGATGGCGAGCACAAAAAGCGGCCCAGAGGGGAGAGAGGAAGGGTGAGGAGGCGCCAGCCGCGGTGAGCCGAGCCAGGCGGCCATGGCGCCGCCGCGGAGGAAAACTGCCACACGGGCCTCACCAAGGTGCGAACGCGGTCCAAATCGGGCGCACGGGTTGGCAGAGGCCGAGGCGGAGCTGCTGGCGGACGCAATCGTGAAATGGCGGTGCATGTGAGGAGTTTGACGCCGACGGGGGAAAGCGACGACGTGCGGTGGTGCGAGCTCCGCTCTGCTAGCGTGCGTGAGGCGAGCGTGGCCGAGCGAAGAGAAATGGGGCGATGGAGTGGGAGGAGGCGGCTCTGGGCGGGGGTAGGCGCGAGGCGGCAGGGGCCACAGTGGCCACGCACTGGGCGTCACCGGCATGCGCTTGCCACACAGCGCGACTCGCCTGACACGGTCGGACGCGTCCGCGCGCGCGCACGAGGAGGAGACGACGGCGCGCGGGCGTGGGCTGGGCCGAGGCGAGGCGCAGGCGGGGTAGCGGTGCGGCGCGGAGGGCTGCGGGCTGGGCCGGCTTGCGCAAGCGGGCCAAAACGGAGGCGGCGGCCCGCTAAGGCCGAGAAATCCTTTTTTTATATAAATAAATTTCCAGATTTTCTAAATTGATTCGAATTCAAATTTTAAAGATAAAAAAGGCATTTTCACAAGTTGTCCCCAAAACAAAAGTTGTTCAAAATTTAATTCTGTACAACTTTCATTTAGGGCACTTTTCAAAATTCTAAACAGATTTTGAATTAGTGATTTAAAGTCCAATTTTTAAATAAAAACTCATTTTTCTAGCATATTTTTAAAAGTAAAATTTGGGGAGATTTTGAATACAAAAGTTGCTCCAAAAATCATGCTAATTAATTCTAAGTCATTTAAAGTTATAGCCAAACAAGTTTTATCACTCTTAGCAAGCAAATGCAATAATTTAGGGTTCAAACAGATGTTTTTCACACTTCAATTTAATTTCAACTTATATTGCATGTGATAATGAACATGTATGTGATGCTAATGCTCATGCTTTGGGATGTTAATGCATGCTTAACACCCAGGGGTGTTACACTAAAAAAATTATTTTTTAACTAAAATTGACTTATCATGATGACTACGTCGAGTGCATTAGCCATTTCTTCACTTCCTAGGGCAATAGGACTTCATCGGGCATAAAACTCAATTCTTGCTCAAGATGACGAATTCCACTTCTTTACCACCACTCGATACCTCGAGCAAAATGATGTCTTCAATGTCTTACATCAGATAACTATAGATGCACAAAGCGATCAAACTACCACCGACGACCACAATTAATCCTTGCATTGCCTCCAAACTTGACCATAATGTAGCCAACAAAACAACTCAAAACATCATCCATATGTTTCTATGATCATGGTCTGAACTGAACAAGGCCAATCTATTGCAAATAGCAAGAATATTATTGATCATCCAGAATTCTTTGCCTTGCTCTTCCAAATTACTATCTTTGGCCTTAATAAGATTGGAAGGCACAATGGCCAAATTAGCATCATCTTCAGATAAAACAAAAATTTCCCAAAAACCATGGCTTGATAATAGGATGTATTAAAGTGGCAAGTGTCAAATTACTATAGCCAACTTGAATTCAAGCATATCAAAAGAAAGTGTTCAATGGTATGTCGATATAAATCATCACTGACCAAAATATATACTTGAATGCCAATCGCCGAATACTACAGCTTAGTTAGCATGTATAGCAAGAATATTAGCTATGTTGATATTAGAATCCGGACAAGCCAATTTAGAAATTTTGGTCGAGCCAATTTCTAAATCTAGCCAAGTCGGTATCAATGTTTCAGATGGTGAATACCGCACAAACCCGCTAGGCTAGTTTTTCTTGTAAGCCCATGTTAACATCCTTTTTCATCGGATTCTCGATAATGTGAATATGTTGCCCCTCGATATGGTAGCCTGATTGGCTTCTCGATAATGTAAATATGTTGCCCCTCGACATGGTTGCCTAATGCTTGTTGTCCCAACATGTTAGCTCTACATTTTTTGTGCATAGGGATGCTATAAATAAAAAATTAGTCATAGTATAAGATGATGTCAAGCACTCATCGAGATAAACATTTAGTGACCCATCTAAACATTGAAAATTTACAACACTCGTTGAAGCACCAACAATGAATTATAAAAAAACAACAATATGTTTCACATTCATGGATTCTAAAATCTTTAGCCTGAATAGAAAACATCATATTCGGCATGATCATTGGTTTAAAAGCATTCTAATAGGAAATAATTAAGTATCAAAATAGCTCCATTATGATAAACAAAATCAGCAGTAATACTTTGATCATATCTGCATGCTGATTCATCAAGTTACCATCTTCATAGGTGTATTGCTTAATCTACATATATCATGCCCCTCAACCTTTCAAGCTATCGATGTAATATTATCTATATTGGGGTTTGTTATCATAGAACGATGAATACAAACATTACATCAAGGATCAACCATATATTTTGCTAAGGATGTTAATAAAGTACCATCCATATTAATCCATCCATAAGAGTATGCGTAACCAACATAAACGTTGAGGCATAATATGAATGCAAGAACATAATTATCTCCAGCCCTCAAATACTTCAGCTTTTGAAATTAATTTTAATTTATCAATATGCAAAATAATTTGACAACCTCCATGATATCAAGAGCCACACCAAGGATTAAAACATGGAGTTGAGGGATAACTAAACATACCAGGGGATGGATTCCATGACATATACGAATATAGATTATGCAACGGTGGGCAATAATCTTGATGACTTGGTGCAAACCTCTAGCTTGACAATGGTTTCTTGATTCTCTTTCTTTCCTTCGCCTTCATTGCACCCTTTGCTTGAACACCAACCTATTTTGAACCAGAATACTCCATTTAGGAACACACAACATGTTCTTTTCTTTATCTTTTTTTGCACTAAGCTTCTGCAGCTTTCTCCTATGCCACTTTGATAAACTAATTGGGCATCTCCGGTTCTCTTCTATTTTAGAAAACAATAACTCTTCCTTGATTTTGGTAGTTCCAAATTCTATTATTTAGATTTGGTATCTACAATATCAACATCTAATTGCACTATGGATTTGTCACCAATAGCTAGAAGTTTCAATAGTAATTAGATTTCCATTAATTGTATTTTGATCTAAGCTTCCATCCTTAGGAGCTTCCTTTTTAACATTGATACTCTTGTTTGACCACTTTTACCATCTTTAGAGATTTTGACTATTTTTTTTAACAAAGCGATCTTTTGCATATGATCATCCATCTATATCTCTCGAAGCTCCACCGAGTACACTCCCGGTCTAAGTCTTCCTCAATCATGGAGTTGGATTAGCCACACAAAGCCTCTGCTAACCAAAGGGTAGTGTGTGAGTCACACCGTCTCACCACTATCACCTAGCTCTCTCAGTTACCTTGATGCCATGCCAACTATGAAATTTCTCCACACGAGGGAGGTGGCCTCCTCACGCACCCCCCATCACATCAATACACCACCGCTCCACACCAAGAATGGAGCTCCGAGGGTCATCAACTCGAAGGCCATCACGCCTTCACCAAAAGGTCACAAAGACCTCAAGCGCTCTGGATCGCTAATATACAAGGGCAACGCAGCGAAATCACTCAAAGTTCTCAAGCTAAAAGGCCTAAACCTCACAAGGATGCACTATAGTATAGTGTCTATCCTAGCCTTGATTGACAGTATAGGGTGGATGGAGTGTATAAATACTTTTGATAACTTATCTTAGCCTTGGGGCACTCTAGCGCATATATATATATATATATATACACACACACACTATTCTAAATTCTGGCTTCAAAAATAAGATTCAGCGCCCCGGCGGAGCGCCGCCCGTCTCTGACGATTATTAATAATCAACAATTAATATTGTCCCTCATTTATTTACTATACCACCGGCCCATAGCAAAGTAAGGGAAGTCCCAAAGGGACGTTTCTAGACGTAGATTCCAAGAGAGAAAGAGGACAATTAATGTCTAGTAGAAACTATCTCACTCAACCTATGATTTCTACAGTAGAGTTAATACAAATGATAAATTAAATACAACATAAAAAGAGAGTAGATCAATTGTGACAATCAGCCATGTTGCCCACGGTGTTTTCTGAACACACTTTCATCACACGACAACAAACAATGACATTTTTTTTGCAGCCAGTAAACATGTTGACTCTACTGGATAAATAAAAGCAGCAAAACTTTATACTAACACATATTATATTATGACTCTACTGCATAGATCTACTCACAAGGATTCCAAAACATATTCATTTGCTATTTTACGATTTTTCTACGAATTACTATGAATTAAACAAGATTCAGCCGATTTATATACGAACAGGAAAACAAAAGAAAAACTCTTTTTCATCGGGAACCCTGGTGTTTCTATAAATCAACCAAGCCCAGATTAAGAAACACCTCTCTCACACACTTTTACAAAGTGAACACAATAAAGAGTTTCTATTCGCATCCGTGCCCTTTTTCTTCCTCAACGATCGCAGCACGCGGGGAAGCGACGGCTTCAAGCGACGGGGTCGCCGGCGGTGGCCACGGCGGGGCCGTGCGGCCGACCAGCATCTGTGCGCGGCAGGCTTGGGCTCATCCCAGGACTCGCCGAGTCGCCCGCGACCGGCATAGCGCGCTGGCGGCAGCGTGAGGGCGGCAACGGCGCTGGAGAAGCGGAGGCCGAGCGCGCCGGAGCGGGCCGGCCGCGGCAGCGCACACGATCCGTGTCAATACCCATAGAAACGAGTCGTTTCTCCCCGGTGGCTTTTTCGTCGTTTCTTCATGCCTCGTCGCTAGCGTCAACGTCGTTCCGTGGGGGAGAATTGGTTTCTTCGTTTTACACTATCTGTCTTCATTAATTCTATTGCCACATCAGCAAAATGATGAGTTGTCAAGATAATTAATAGAGATAGAAACTATCATTATTACGCCATTGGGACTGCCCTAATAACCGCAGGTCTTTACTACTGATCCAGTCAATGATATCTGCGTTGAAATTTTTAATTCAATCAGGCCGTGAATCTCGCATTCGTGCCAGCTCTTGCTCATTATTAATAGCAGTCTACCACAGCCCAACCGGATTTTTTTTATTACTCCTCACGTCACGGCTCCCTCCGCTAATCCCTCCCCTCCGCACTGACGATATCTCCACAGCAGGTTCCGGCGTCGAGGGTCGCAAAAAGGTCGCCCACGCCTCTCACCATCGGCGTGACGCCATCCAGCACCGGCGAGTCGGCATCGCACAGGGGCCGCGGTGCGCCCTCACCTACACCGGCCACGGTGGTGTCCCTCGCCTGCACCGGCGACGACGGCGTCCTCCCTCACCTGCGGTACCTCAAGCCCAATCTCATATGAATTGCATGAATTTTCTATGCTGGATCCTAACTTTGTTTCATTTCTGTTTCTTATGTGTAGGAGTCAATATCTGAATTCTTGATGTTGTTTTGACACGGATTACCACATCTCATGACGATGTGGCAGCTGGGCTCAGTAACAGCAGCGGTGAGGCTGCTCGGTCTGGACCCGCTTGGCGCCGGATCTCGTGGAGCGGACGCAATGGCCGGCCTGCCGAGGGGCGGCGTGTTGGAATTTATACGCGCTTACTCCAATAACCAATTGTGAAATTCTTAATAAATCTTAAAAACCTATTCATGTAAGCAAGGAGATGTGGGAACTCTTTAGTATCACCTTACTGGTTGAAGTGAAGGTAGTCATACTTAAATATGGAAGTCCTCTCTATTTCCTCAAGTCTAGTGTGAGGAGGAGAAAGAGAAACCCACACGCGCACGCTCGCTTGCCTCGCCTCGCCGAGCCGGGCCGGGCCAAGGGCGCGGGCGCGCGGCACCAGCGTGAATGGTCCGCCGAAATCCGGCTCCTCGCCTTGCGGGAGCGTGGTCTCCTTTTGCAGTTTTAGTTTTTGGTTTCTTGGCCTTCAAGTTGTAGAGTCCTAAACGGTTATAAATTAAGAGTTCTAAAACGACTTAGATCGTAATCACGACACGAGGTCGGTTGGACAGGACTATATAAACAACCTACCGGCCACGCCAAAATCTATCTAATTGAGCTACAGTTTTTACCTATTCTCACTGTTGCGCTGCCACCGTAGCTACTCCAGTCCGATCGCTTGCGTGCATTAGCGACCGGACGAGCAGGTCTCTGGAACCCTCGTCTTTGTGATCCTGCACCGGGAGAAGGCGAATAAGGTTTTTGGAAAGCGCTATCCGTGTGACTGCTCCCAACTTTCACAACGGGTCGTCTTCCATCCAAATCAGGCGGCGCTACGTCCCGGCGTATTCGTTGTCAACTGCGTCGAGCTCTCCCTCCACCTCTCATTGACAACTTCGACGTCGACTTCAACATCAACGACTTCGACATCGACCTCGTTTCACCATCACCGCCATCTGCATCACCAACGACTACAGCTACAGTCGGCAGATATAATCCTCGTGATCTAATCTTGTCGTTCATACTATCCAATATGCCGATCTGTTATATTAGTATGTCATACATGTTTGATCTAGTTCATCTATTTTACATGATGTATATTCTGTTTTTAATCTAGAAATTATCTAATTACTTAACACGGCGCACGTGGAGCGGGGGCCGGGGCCGGCCCTGCTGATGACTTCCGATGGTGTGAGGCCCGGCAATGCGGAGCCCGGTGGCGCGTGACAGGAGGCTCGCCATGGTAGGCAGAGCAGTGAGGACCAGTGGCAACGGTTCCGTCAAGCTCGCGGCGGCGGCGGCTTCTTCTGCGAGCTCGTGTGGTGGCGCTGCGCTGGGCGAAGCGAAGGCGGCGGCATGGCTGGCGGAGCGAACGGCGTGGTGTGCAGGCGCGGTGGATCCCAGCTCTATCCAGTCGGTGCCTGTAGAATATCCAGCCGCAGCTCTCTTTGTTGCAGTTGACTTCTTGCCACTTGCCAGGTTCGTGTCGATGTTCGAATCGGATGGTGTATGTGTGTGCACGCTTATGCTTTTGCAATGCAAAATCGATTTGAATGGATGGACCAAACAAATGCTGGCGTTTGTCAATTTAATCTGGCATGTGTTTCATTTTTGTAGTATATTTGGCACCAAATGATTAATCATTCTTTATAATAGACTATTTGCTTCTTCTCATGGCTGAGATATGAATGATTCTGACTTATGTTGCAGCCCTGTCCCCCCTCAAAGAGAGTAAAAAGTCCGCTAGAATTTCTACCAACCACCGAACGATCCAATGTGTGGTCCTAGACTCTGCACCGTATCATCCAAGGTGACCATTGAATTTTCACTAACTAACATCGGTCCCCTTTTACCAGGTGCCGCCTTGCCGAAACTTGTTCACCATACCACCCAGCGTCCAGCGAGGTATCGGACCGTTGGTCCTGACCGTTGCCACAACACTGATTTGAACTAGATGATCTGCTGGGTTGGTCCTTATGCTACTACAACATTCAGTGGCCTTGATCTTCTAGGTATTCAGTTGTGCCATCTCTTTGATGCTCATCGGTTGATTTTTCGGGTGATTTTCTTCTTCACCATATCATCAAGTGGCCTTTGTCTTCTGTGGTGAACTTACTGGACCCTGTGAGCCTGATCAACTGATCTGGTGAATGTTCTGATGAGGAGTCTTCGTTGTTTCTTCTTTGTTTCTACTCAGATCTTGATCAAACTTCAACCTTGCATCCCTATGATCTATTATAACATGTCTAACACATCTTTAGCACATATGTTTGTCCTTGGCTTGTATTGTCATCTCAATCACTAAAATTAAAAGATATGATCATGGGCACATGATCCTTACATCGGTCATCTTTTTTGTGCAAAAACAATGTAGAAACAATTCCAAATAAAAAAAAGGTGAGGTAAAGCTTCAAAAAATGTTTCGCTAGGTTTATGAAAGAAAGAAGCTACTCAAAATCAAGGGCACCAGCCAAAAAGGTTAAATGTTCAAAATCACCTCCACTCCAAGACATTGAGATCAACTGAATCTTCATCAACTAAAAGCTAACCATGTCGGTGTGGCATATTATTTTGTTAGGCTTGTTACTATATGGTGTTGGTCATATCCTTGCAACTATTCACATTCGGACTATAGTTGTATGTATATGCAACCATATGCTCTTTAGTGTCATATTTTGTATTCAAATGGTTGAGCACCACAGTGACGATTGTTTTAAATAGTTATATAGTCAAAAGTGTTTTTTCTAGTGCTAAAAGAAGTGAGAAGGTCAACAAAGAAGGTTCTAAATATTTACATCCGAGGTGCCATCCCTTAGGTTTATCGCGCATACAAGCAAAGAAGACTACAACAAATACACTAGCAAGGATCAATGGAGCAACAACTGATTGTCATTCCAATTAATATTAAATATATATCTCAAACAAGAAGGTACGAATTCTAAAACAAGTCATTTCTACATCTCTTCTAATTTGATCAAGTATCATGCGTGATAAGAATTTTATCCATAGAGATAATAATTGTTACCCCTAGAGAAAAAATGGCTGGTTTATTTTTCATCATAGCCTTGAGACAATGTTAGTCCGCATGAGTAATTTTTGCCACACAAGTTTTGCCGAAGAAATAGGGGGAACAACCAAAATTGGTAGTGCTATGTAGTCTAGGAAAAACTATGTAACTTGATTATCCTAAACCAGAATATCTAGTTTTATGGAAGTGCCAAATGACATAATGGAATGCACCATTGTGTTGCCCTTGTCGAGATGATAAAAAAACATATGGGGGGGAACACCTAAAATGAAGTCCCGACGAGAGAGTTACGACCATCGGAAGATTCCTCACTAAGGACACCAATTAACCCAATTTCCCAAAAGCGAGTGGTCTAGTTCTTATTGGGTAGATTTTTTTTTGACTCGGCTTAATTATAAATCTTGATGTATTTAGACTCTACCATAACACTATACCTCCCACCACATAAATATAAAGGATCACAATTCATTGAGGTACCTCCCAATTCGAAAGGCACATATTGTTTTTATCTTTTGCCTTTTGTTTTTGTATTTTCCCCTAATTTTTTTTAAATCCTAATTTGTTGTTCTTAATTTGTATCAATGATGTTTGAGGGTTCCTACCAAGCCTGCTAATGCTTGGTGAACCCAAGCTGCACCTTGCCTCATTCATTGGTGTTTCATGGAATCCAACGAAACCGATCAAGACAATATGCTAAAACTGGATAGTCTAGTTTTTTTTATAGAGGCAATGTGAGGTTTTGATTGGGAGTTGCATGTTAAGTGTTCGTGCAGCCGGCGTTTTCCAGTGCCAGCGGTGACTATATCACCAAGACATGTTATTTTCTTTGGTTATTTGGTGGTGGTGAACAAGGATCGATATAGGGAGATTCAAACAAGTTCAAACTTCAACAAATCAACACTCTGTTTGACCTCTGCTCGCAGCCGTCAAATGTTTGCCATTGCTTATGAGGAAGAAAATTTGACATTTTTGTTTTGTTGTAAGATCAGGGGATTAAACCGACACTATGAGCGAGAAAATAGTAGATAGGGGATGAGTTGGTTGGTAAAAGTAAGTACGATCTCCCATAGTCAAGAAGTATAGATTCCTTGATTTAGGGCTATGGCTAAAGATGCTCTTAATGTATAATCCTGCGTAGCATGCTAGTGGGTTTTCTTTGTTATATACTCCCTCCGTCTAGGAAAGAATGCAATTCTAGCATAGTATCATGGTCTAGTATTTTAAGTTTGATCAGTTATAGATAAAAAAGTATTAACATTCATGATATCAAATAAATATCATTAGATTAATTATGAAATGTATTTTCATAATAAATTATTTTGAGCCATAAATGTGAATAATATTCACTAAAAATTTGGTCAAACATGAATTACTTTTATCGATACGCAACCCGTAGTTGCATTCTTTTTCTAGATGGAGGGAGTATATCACATAGGCTTGTGTGGTGGTGGGGTCGTAGGTAGGTCACTTACACATCAACGGCCTGTTCGTTTCGCTGATTTATTATGGCTGAAAGTACTGTTTGCTGGTTTGTTGTGAGAGAAAAATACTGCTGGATGGCTGCTGATTTCGCTGAATAGCTCAAACGAACGGGGTGAAGTCAATAAGAGAAGTGGCACCCGCAGGCACCTACAGTACTAGAAAATGACAGAGGCGGTCAAAACCGATCCCTAGTGGAAGTTTTAGTCCTTCCCCTATCTCATGCTACGACCACATGAGATTGATTTTCAGAGGTGTGTTTAGCTTAGGAAGCCAACATCTACAAATCAATTTTCATAATAAAAGAAAAACAAAAGAAAACTGAACCCTGGACCAACCTACTCCCTAAGCACTGCATGCGGTCGTGTGTTGGAAGTCATGAGACATGCGTTTCGTAGGATTCAAATCTGAAACCAGTGGCGAAGTCACGTTCAACCGTTGGAGTCGCCTGACACCGATGGTCCAGCGTTCGTATCCGGCGTCCTGCCCATAGTCCATCACCAAGTTAATAAGCCCATCGTTTAGGTGAAGCTAGCACGTTCAGGCTAATAAGCCCACCCTGACGGTCCATTTTGCACTGCACATGCCCATGCCCATGGTCCAGAGTCCACCGCAGCAAACTAGAAGTCCGTCCAAACGTCTCGCCTCCACGCCTCGAACTCTCCTCTCCGACTCTACAGCTCCCATCACTAGGGCGGCGGCAATCGACAGATTGCGACTCGCTGCCACCGGCGCGCGCGGCACCCTGTGGGCAGCCGGTGATGCTCACCAGGCACTGCGAGTCTGCGACACTACCGGAGAATGGAACTTTGCCGGGTGCTAAATGATTTGCCGAGTGTTTTTTTTCGGACACTCTTGCCGAGTGCCCGAAAAAAAACACTCGGCAAAACAAAACACTCGGCAAAGAAGGCTCTTTGCCGAGCACCGAAAAAAACACTCGGTATGCCGAGTGTTTTTTTCGGCGCTCGGCAAATAACCTTCTTTGCCGAGTGTTTTTTCTTGACACTCGGCAAAGAAGGTCTTTGCCGAGTGCTTTTTTTATGCACTTGGCAAAGATAAATTTCAAATTAAAATTTGAAGCAGTAAATTAACTCAAATGAAAAAGTTTTCAACTAGAAAGTTGTAGAACTCATCAAGATGAATATTTTTTATTTAGGTCATTTCTTCATACAAGAAAATAAAAGTAAATTTGTTCATAAATTTTAGATCTCTCTCTTGTAGTTTATGAAACTACAAGAGAGACATATACGATTTGTAAATAATGTTAGAATCACCATGTCGGATATACAAATGATCAAACAACCAAAATAAACTTTGTAGATCTTGAAAATTTATGAAACTTTGTAGTTAAAAACTTTTTCATTTGAAATCATCTTGCCATACAAAACTGTATCTAAATTTTAAAATTTAAAATTTGAATTTTTCAAAAGACCTCGAATGGAAAAACAACCTAAATAAAAGTTGTAGATCTCGAAAAGATATGAAACTTTGTAGTTGACAATTTTTTCATTTGAGTTCATCTTGTCATGCAAAACTACGTTTGAATTTCAAAATTTTAAAATTCGAATTTTTCAAATGACCTCGGATGGAAAAACACCAAAAACGAAAGTTGTAGATCTCGAGAAGTTATGAAACTTTGTAGTTAACAAGTTTTTCATTTGAAATCATTTTGTCATGCAAAAGTACGTTTGAATTTTCAAATTTAAAATTCAAAATTTTTTAAACAACCTTGGATGGAAAAACTTTCTAAATGAAAGTTGTAGATCTCAAAAAGTTATGAAACTTTGTAGTTGACAACTTTTTGATTTGAATTCGTTTAGAGCCTCAAATAAGCAATTTACACTCGTTTTAGTACAATATATGAAGAATAAAAAACGTCTTATAGACACAAATGAAAGAGGGACGCAGTGGTAGAGGGGCTCACGTGCGTACCCATGCGTGAGGTCTGTGGTTCAAATCCTGATGGGCGCAAAGTTTGGAAAAAAATATTGTGGCTGCTGTGTGTGGCCTAGGTGGGGGCCTCTCCTCGTAATTTTTTTTGCTATTTTTTGATGATTTTTTCGTTTCGATCGGCAAAGCCTTTGCCGAGTGCCCGATAAATGACACTCGGCAAAGAGCCCTTTGCCGACAGGATTTTTACCGAGCGCTCTTTGCCGAGTGTTACACTCGGCAAAGCCTTTGCCAAGTGTTTTTGGGGCTTTGCCGAGTGTTCCAGGCACTCGGCAAAGCAGCGGATTTCAGTAGTGCGACGTGCTTTCAGTCTCAGCTCTCTGAACTCTGAATTTGGAGATACGGCATTCTCGATGTTAGGTATTTATTTTAATCATATGTATAGCTGCTTGCACATGAGCACATCAATATCTATCTACTTTAGTGTTTAATTATGTGACTAATTTAATAGGCAAAAGCACATTAGAACAAGAATTTGGTGTATCGGCTTCTCAAGCTAGTACTAGTGCTTCCAGTTGCCACTACATCGGTGGAGAGGTACTTTTTAGCAATGAAAATTGTGAAGACAATACTACCAAAGCATATTAGAGATGGATTTATGAATGATTGTATCCTATGCTTCGTGGAACAAGAATTTCTAGCCACAATTCAAATTGATGATGTGATCCGCTTTCACAAGATGGAGGACCGTAACCGCAGAGGGAACCTATAGAAGGTATCACTACTACATAAATCTTTTTTGGAGGCGGGCAGTTTAGATTAATGAAGGCGGGCATTGCAACCGCCTCAGAGCAAAGGTCACGGTTAATCCGTGATTAACGGAGGCGGTTGCTTTTACCCGCCTTCGTAAATCGAAATAAAATAATAAAAAAAGCTGAGCCAACGCTAGCCCATATGGGTCCGACGTCGAGCCCAGCCATGCCGCCGCCGTACGCCACCGGATCCGCACCTGCACACGTCGCCGCTGTCGCCGAATCCGCACTTGGAGGCGCCGTCGGTAGAGCCCCTGCAGCCGGATCTGGTGGAGACGGGGATGCCTCGCGGTGGATCCGCCTTCGGTGGAGACGGTGGATGCAGCCGAATCTGGTGGAGGCGCTGTCGGTGGAGCAGCTCAAGGGAGGAGGGCGCTCCGGCCGCCGGATCCACCGGAGAAAGGATGGCCCTCGCTAGATCCGCTGGAGGGAGGAGCGTCGCTGTCGGTGGAGCAGCTCGAGGGAGGATGGTGCTCTGACCGACAGATCCATCGGAGGAAGGAGGGAGCACGCTGGATCCGCCGGAGGGAGGAGGGGGGATGCCAGATCCGTCGGAGAGGAAGGGGCGCCGCATCCGTGCTCCATTTCACAGGATCCTCTGGGGAGCGCTGCCGCTGGTGGAGCAGGTTGGAGAGGAGGGCGCTCCGGCCGCCGCTTGGGGAGCGCCTTCGCCGGTGGAGCAGCTCGGGGGAGGAGGGAGCACGGCCGCCGCCGACAGAGGAGATCAGGGGAGGAGGGAGAGGGATGGGCTCGGGAGTGAGGGAGTCGGGGGACGGAGGCGCTCGGGGAAGGGGCGTGGGCTCGAGGAAGGGGCGCGTCTGGTGGAGACGGCCGCTCGGGACTGAGGGAGAGAAACCCTAAGTGTCTCACTTATATATGAGCCCGGTAACTAGAAAGATATGGGCTTTGTAAGCTGGGCCTGTATTTACGAAGGCGGGCCTTATAGTATGACTGCCTCCAAAAATAGATTTAAGGGGGCGGGCTTCTTAACATGACCGTCTCTGAAAATAGTCTATTTTTGGAGGCGGTCAGGTTAAGAAGTCCTCCTCCGTAAATTGATTTTGCGAGATGTTTTTTTTGTAACCGCTTCGGTTAATAAAAAGCGCCCGCCTCGGTTAATCCGAGGCATTAACCGAGGCGGTTGAAAGTGCTGCTCCTATTCCAAAAAAATTCCAAAGCGCCTCATAAAAGATTTTTTGTAGTAGTGGTAACTACTACTGTAAAAGCTTTTTTTTGCTATAATTTGTCGATTGCTATGATGCTATTTTATATTTTTTTGATATTATGATATTGTGTTATTGCAACCATAAAGTTAATACTATGGGTTTGACCCGACCCAGCGACAAATAATCCTTGCTTCGCCCCTGTCCGAAACTACCCTTTATAATCCTTTCTTATCATCCCACTACATTCCTATGCTTATTGTTGATTGCAAGATGATATTAGCGTGAGCGAGAACCATTTCTAGAGGCGGAACCTTTTCCATCTACAGGCCCCGCCTTTAGAAAAAGAATCGAAGTCAATTGTGTTGAGATTAATTAGGATTAATTAATTATTAGTGATCAATTTATTATTAATCATGTCATTAGCAACTGCTAATGACAGTTCCCTGTAGACATATTAGATAGACACCTCTTCACAAAGAGGCACCTTTTGGCCAACAGGCATCTGTTCTTTGGCTTGTAATATATACGTGTATACTGTTCATCAATAGAGACACGGCCATTCATTCGACCAATCCATTTTCATCTAACACGTTATCACGCACTTTGTTCTGACCAACTGAGCGATAGGGAAGGAGAACACCGGAGAGAAGTTCGTCGGAGTTTCTTCCCAGAGTCGCCGTTCCCCCGAAGGTAGAAGATGACGACCCCTGCTCCTTCCATGAATGCGATGGTGGATTCCATCACCGACACGGTGGAGTCTGTTATCCACCGCATTAGTAACCACCCTAGAGGCCTTCGTCGCTTCATCCTCCAGGGCGCCGTCCACCGAGCCCTCCGCGACATCGGTGACCATCGCACTCCCCTTCGCTGTTTCAACGGCAACAGAGGAACTGCCAGTGGACCCCGTCGTCGCCTCATCTGATGGCCCGTTTGTTGCCACGCCTGGTGCCGTGCTCCACTTCATGCTCGTCGTCGCTGCAGTTCGCCCCCGGCATGTGCCCATCTCACGGGCCCACCTTGTTCGTCCGTCGCGTCGCGTCGTCGACCCCGCCGGAGTTGCTGAGGCCGCCGGTGGAGTTCTTGCTGCCCCCACCACCCCTGCCGTCGGCCGTGCTCACGCTCCCATGGAACGGAGGCAGTGGCTCCGTGGCTGGTCGCTGTGGCGCCCCTCCACTCTCCAACCGAAGCAACAACGCGGCGGCGTGGCCTCTTGGCTTCGCCTACGACTTCGATGCCATTCCACCGTCTATGCTCCCTCCAATCGCGCCACCCTCGTTGAACGGCCGCTCCTACACCGACGTTGCCGCCAACCGTGGCCAGGACCAGCGCTGGAGAGCCAATGGAGCCGAGATCATCTCCTCCTCGGTTGAGGGGGAGGCGGTTCGCCATTCCTAAGCGCCCTAGGGATTGGTCGGTGGGGGCGGCTCCGCCGTTACTGGCTTGCAGTGATGGTCCTCGTGACCAGAGCTCGCTGGGGACGAGCGGGCCATACCCCGCCGGGCGCCCTCCAGGCCGGAGAAAGGCCCTTGGCCCTGATTTGCCATGAGAGGAAAGGAGGGAGGAGGATAAGGCACAAGACGTCAGTTATCATCATCGGGTGGCACGACAACGGCAACAGCAGTGGCAGCGGCGTAGGAGGCTCGACGGCGGCAAGACGGCGGCTGGACAGGCGGCGGTGGTAGTTGGGGCTGGGCGGTTAGGGTTCACAACCCTAACCGCCAGCCTTTTATAGCCGTGGCAGGCTGGGGCGCCTGGGCCGGCCGCAGGCCTGACATGGCCGCTGGGCCAATGGCTTGGCCGCTGGGCCGTGCGCCTTGCTAGCCAGCTGGGTCGTGCCTGGCCTTCATGCTGGGCCGCGGGCCTGGCTGGCTGGCTGGGCCGCCGCCGGCTGGCTGGCCTCCATTTCTTTTTCGTTTTGTGCCTTTAGAATTTCTTTCTTAGTTATTTTCTAATTACAACAGTATTTAAATAAGTTAGCATATGTTTTGCTAGTTTAATTTTTGTTAGAACATCACATATTGTCATGATTGTTGTTTCTGTACCTGCTATAACTGTACTTGTACATTGTGATTGTATATAAATTGTGGTTTGTTTATATACTTGGTTTATGCAATGTATTTCTTTTCTATTATACTTTGCTATATGTGGTGCACCCAAATTTGTTTTGTACCAACATATTGGTTACACTTGTAAGTTTTATAATAGAAATTGGGTATGTTGGTGTCCCAAACCACATTTTTGCACCACATACACATTAAATTTGCTAGTAGACTTAGTTGCAATTTAACTATGCCATCTATAGAATTAGAAACCTTTAATTACTATAGATTTAAAGTTGCAATATATATCTTGTTTATTTTGGTTAAATAATACAAGGTGATGGAGTATATGGCATTGGCTGCATTTAATTCCTTGTGAATTATTCTGCCCTGAGACCGTGCCATAGCAGTGATTAAATCACTCATTGCTGAGAGGTCTACATCATGTTTCTGAGAAACTTAATGATTATCTACACTGTGTTTTTACCCAAAATAAAGGTTTTGGATTGCTATCTTCATCATATTGTTTTGCTATTACACAAGATAGTAGAGTCCTAAGCAAAGGCTGCGTTTAATTCTTTGTGAATTATCTTACCTAGAGACTGTGCTTAGGCAGCAATATATTTGCCTACTATAAAGATCTACTCTTTGTCTTTGACATAGAGACTATCTGTCTTGTGTTTATTAAAAAATTATGATGATTTGGTGTATGGTCTACACAATTTGTGATTACCTACAACAATCCAAAACTATGATAAGATATAAATCTAAAGAATATTGCATTTAGTATTACAACATTGCCACGTTGATTTTAATTTACCAAACGGTAAATTAATTAATCCATAGTTATCCACGTAGGATCATGGCTACTAAGGAGTTTGAGGAACTCGCGTTAGACGGTAGCAATTACACTACTTGGGCGTCTGATATCAAAATAGCGCTTGCCTCTCGTAGTCTTTTGGCTACAATTCAGGAACCCCAACAAGAGGCTGTCATACAAGAGAAGCATACCTTTACTGCTCTAGCTTTATTACGGTTTTACATTCATAAGGACCTTAAATCTGAATACCTTATGATTGAAAATCCTTGCGAATTATGGGTCGCTCTAAAAGAGCGATATGAACAACAAAAAGAACTGATTTGGCCAGAGGCCAATTATGAATAGAATCACCTACGTCTACAAGATTTTAAATCTGTGGCAGACTATAATCATGTTGTTCATAGAATTTGTTCTATATTAATGTTTTGCGAGAAAGAGCCATCAGATGCAGACAAGATAGAGAAAACACTCTCTACTATGCTCCCATCTGATAGAGTATTGCAGCAACAATACATGGCTCATAATTACCAATAATATTCTCATCTTATTCATACATTGTCTCAGGTAGAAAAACATGATGAAGTTCTTATGAAAAATCATCATAAGCGCCCTGTTGGTTCGGCACCTTTGCCTGAGGTTCACAATGTACAAAAATAGTCTAAGAATAAGAATAAGTTCAATGGACCAGATCTAAAGAACAGAACTGGTAAACGCAAACACAATAGAAGACAAAGACCTAATTCAAATAAGAGGAAGAAGGAAAATGCGAAACCCAAAAATGACAACAAGTGTCATAGATGTGGGGATTTCACGTATTTTGCCAAGAATTGCCGTACATCTAAGCATTTGGTAGCTTTGTACCAAAAGTCTTTGAAAGAGGCTAAGCCAGCAGAAGACACAAGATATGAGGCACACTTCAATCTTGCATCTAAGGCTGTTGCGGAAGAGAGTTGTTCTAATCAGGCCCCTAAAGAACAAGTGAACAACAAACCTCTTAACTTCGAAAAAGACCTTCCATCGACGGACAACATGTTCATAGATTTCAGTTCTTGAGACATGTTTAGAGATTTTGAATAATCTCAGTCAAAACATTGATATCACACTAGACTATTGTTGTAATAGTATAAGTCATACATACTTATAGTCGTTCGGGTTGTATTAATTAGTGTGCGTATGAGTTGTACATATTTGTCTATATTGTTTAGATTGTAGAACTCATAGATTTAGTAATATCATAATTTTTTATTGATAGTTAATATATTGTATGTATAAGTTCTATGTGTTAAATTTGAATATTTATTTTACATTCACTTTACATATATATGTCTGTTGACCTCAATCCAAAGGAGGAAGAGATATACCTTGTGGACTCATGTACCACAAACTCTATACTTAGAGAAATGAAATATTTTCAGACTCTTAAGAAAAGAGAAGGAAATATTATGACCATTGCAGGTCGAGATGCGTTAATAGTTGGCTCAGGATGAGCCACTATTACTCTCCCCATGGGTACACAAATTATGAGAGGATGCATTGTTTTATCCTGACTCTACTCGTACCCTTCTAAGTTTTAGAGACATCCATAAGAACTGTCTCCATGTGGAGACATATATGGATAATAAAGAGGAATTTCTTCTCTTTACCAAACTTACTGGATATGGCAAACAAATCTGTGAAAAGATTTCTTCACTCCAAACTGGATTGTACTATACATACATCAAGCCCATAGAACCTGTTGCTTATAAGATAATTTTCCAAGATGTCGATACATTCCGAAACTGGCATGATCGACTTGGGCACCCTGGAATAGGGATGATGAGGAAAATTATCAGCAATTCCATAGGTCATGATATGGAAAACACTAAATTTCCCCAAAATAAAGATTTTTGTTGCACTGCTTGTGCAACATGAAAATTAATTTTAAGACCATCATATCTTAAAGTTCGAGCTGAACCACTTAAATTCCTTGAAAGGATTCAAGGAGATATTTGTGGTTCGATTCAACCATTATTAGGGCCGTTCCGGTACTTCATGGTTTTGATAGACGCATCTACTAGATGGTCTCACGTGTCCCTTTTATCGACACGCAACCATGCTTTTGCCAAAATAATGGCCCAACTTATTAAGTTGAAGGCACACTATCCAGAACATCGGATTCAATCAATCTGAATGGACAATGCCGCTGAATTCTCATCCCGTACTTTTAACGATTATTGTATGACATTGGGAATTCAGGTTCAACATTCAGTTCGTTATGTACATACACAAAATGGTTTGGCTGAATCGTTGATTAAAAGAATCAAGCTCATTGCCTACGTCGTGTTGGGGTCACGCAGTTCTGCACGCTGCCGACTTGATCCAACTATGACCAACTGCATATCACGAAACCTCCCCATTGCAGTTAGTACGTGGGAATCCTCCGAGTATTTCCCATTTGCGTAAGTTTGGATGCGCTGTATACGTACCCATCTCACCACCTAAGCGAACTTCGATGGGTCCTCACAAGAAACTCGGGATCTATGTTGGATACTCATCTCCGTCTATTATTAAGTATTTAGAACCTCTTACGGGAGATCTATTTACTGCCCGGTTCGCTGATTGTATTTTTAATGAGGATCACTTCTCGGCATTAGGGGGAGAATTGTACCAAAATGAATGTCAGGAAATTAATTGGAATGCAGAAGGCATTTCATCTACCAATCCACGTACTACAGAAACTGAACAACAAGTTCAAAGAATCATTGATTTGCAAAATCTTGCAAACAATCTGCTAGATACTTTCTCTGATTACAAAGGTGTCACAAAGTCTCTCCATCCTGCGAGGAATGTGCCTAAAAGAGTGGAGGTACCTAATAAAACCACTCAACCCCCGATTGGCAAAAAGAGGGGGGAGAAGCACATCCAAGAGGCAAGATGTGATTGCTGGAAAGCAGAATAAGATTGGAAATGCAACTCAACCTTTGGTTGAAAGACACCTAAAGGGCATACAATGTCCTGTGGATAGTGATCCACAAACCAGCTCAGTTATGTGCATAAACACTGAGGCTAGAACATCGAAAAACCCTAGATCCATCGTTTCGGGAAGTCATGATGAATCTTTAAGGGTAGACGAAATAGCGATAGATTTTACAGAGACTGGAGAGTCTTATATCCGTAAGTCCATAATAGTCGACATATATTTCTCTGAACAAATTGCAAACATCCTTCTAACCGATTCGGATCCCAAGTCAATGCCTGAGTGCAAGAAGCGCTCAGACTGGGATAAGTGGAAGGTTGTAATTGAAATAGAGATTGCCTCACTTAATAAAAGGAAGGTGTTTTCGGCTGTAATGCCAACACCTCCTAGTATCCTTCCTGTGGGATATAAATGGGTTTTTGTCCGTAAAAGGAATGAAAACAATGAAGTGGTGAGATATAAAGCGAGGCTAGTGGCACAAGGTTTTACGCAAAGACCTGGCGTTGATTTCAACGAAACTTACTCTTCGGTAACGAGCGGAATAACTTTCCGATACCTAATATCATTGGCAGTACAAAATTGTCTATCTATACAGTTGATGGACGTAGTGACCGCATACTTATATGGGCCATTGGATTATGAGATATACATAAAAGTTCCTGATGGAATCAGTATACCGAATCCTAAGGCAAATCGCAACATGTATTGCGTCAAGTTGCAGAAGTCGTTATACGACTTGAAACAATTAGGCTGAATGTGGTACAATCGGTTAAGTGAATTCCTTAAACAGAAGGGATACACAAATAATGATGACTGCCCCTGCGTCTTCATTAAGAAATCGTTAATAGGATTTTGTATCATATGAGTGTATGTGGATGATCTTAACATCATCGGCAACGAACCTGATATTAATGAAGCACGTCATCATTTAAAGACGGAGTTTGAGATGAAAGATTTAGGTCAAACCAAATATTGCTTAGGTTTACAACTTGAGCACTTTCACTCAGGTATATTTATATACCAAGCTGCCTATGTCCAAAAGGTATTGGAGAAATTCAATATGGACAAGTCATATCCAACAAAACTCTGATGGTAGTAAGATCCATAGACATCGAGAAGGATCCTTTTAGACCACCGGATGAAGGAGAAGAGATATTGGGACCACAAGTCCCATACATAAGTGTCATTGGAGCACTAATGTATCTTGCTAATAGCACTCGGCCGGATATTGCATTTGCAGTAAATTTGCTAGCAAGACATAGTGCTAAACCTACCAAACGACATTGGGTAGGAGTTAAAACGGTATTGAGATACCTCAATGGCACTAGAGATCTTGGATTATTCTATAGCACAAGATCCAATTTTGTTAGGATATACAGATGCTGGTTATTTATCAGATCCCCACAATGGTAGATCACAAACAGGCTTTGTTTTCTTGCAAGGTGGAACAACAATATCTTGGAAATCTTCAAAGCAGACTCTAGTGTCTACATCCACCAACCATTTTGAAATAATAGCTTTATATGAAGCATCACGCGAATGTGTATGGCTTCGCAGAATGGTAAACCACATAGTACAATCATGTGGTATTGTTGTACTTGACACACCTACGATTATCTTTGAAGATAATTCGGCATGTGTTACTCAAATGGAATCAGGTTATATTAAGAGTAATATGACCAAGCATATTATTTCTAAGTTATTTTACCCCCATGAACTCCAAAAAGAATAGAGAAATAGAAATCTTGCAAACTAAGTCGTGTGATAATCTAGCAGATTTATTCACAAAGTCTCTACCATATTTCGTATTTCGTAAATGTGTTGATGGCATTGGTATGAGAAGACTTAGAGACTTGCAAGAATCAGGGGGAGAAACTCTCTAAACATAATCTATTCCAACTTTACATTATACTCTTTTTCCTTTATATGAGTTTTACTCCCTTGGAGTTTTCTCACATAAAGTTTTTAATGAGGTAATAGTAACACATAGTAAATGTCATATTATCTATTTTCCTCATAGAGGTTTTTCGAAGATAATTATGACATATTGATCCTTGATTGTTTTAGACTATGTCTTGGGAATACCCAAGGGTCTATTAACATTGGGAGTTATATATATCATGGTGTTTCTCCTTATTTTTCCCACTGGGTTTTAAGGAGTTTTGCTTGGTATATCGATATACTTTGGTTTTTCCCACAGGGTTTTCCAAAGCTTCAAGACATTTTCTGATAAACAAGCAAAGGTGCCTACACAAGATCAAATTGATCAAGGGGGAATGTTGAGATTAATTAGGATTAATTAATTATTAGTGATCAATTTATTATTAATCATGTCATTAGCAACTGCTAATGACAGTTCCCTGTAGACATATTAGATAGACACCTCTTCACAAAGAGGCACCTTTTGGCCAACAGGCATCTGTCCTTTGGCTTGTAATATATACGTGTACACTGTTCATCAATAGAGACACGGTCATTCATTCGACCAATCCATTTTCATCTAACAAATTGAAAATAGCTATGAGAGCTTTGTAATCAATATTTGGACCCCTAATCGATCTTAAATAAACAAGCTGTCAACAAGTTATAGATCATATCAATAAATACAGTTTTGAAATTGGCCGTGTCAATATCTAGGACTTTCAAAAAATTCAAACATTTAAACTTCAAAAGCTAAGAACTTAAAACTATTATTTCAGTCTCCAAACTATCTAAAATTTAAAAGTTGCAGATGACATCGAAACTTGCAACTTTGGTATAAACCATGTCTCTATGTATGGTCATTTTCAAAAATTATAAAAATGAAATTCAACATCAGAAGTTCAGAACATAAAACTAATATTTGGGCACCTAAACCTTTTGAAATAAAAGGTTGTCAACTACAAAGTTACAGATCGCGTAGAGTTCTGTAATTTTGATTTAAAGTTCATTTTCATTTGACTTTATATAAAAAAGCTAGCTTTGAATTTATTTACCCATCAAGTATTTATAAAGGCGGACTTCTTAAGAAACCACTTATAAAAATAATTCTATTTCTAGGGCTGCCTCTAAAAGTTAGAGGCTATTGACTATTGAGCCCCTAATTATTTTGAGAAACGGATGCTTTTGTAAATAGCAGCGGAAATAAAATATGGTGTCTCATAAAATATTTTTTGTAGGAGTGCTGGACAGCAGTGACTCCGTTCCGGCCGGCCCATCTCGGTTCTCGGCCTTCGCCTCCGTCTCGGGCCGTGTCCAGCGAGTATTCCATCGCCGTGCCGCATCGATCTTTTACCCTATCGATTCCGTCTCAGGAAACTACAAGCACGATTAACGGAACCTGGCCAGGACAACTGGATCCATGATTACACTCATTACTCCATCAGTTCACATCGAACCAAATTATCTACGCAGCTTGCACACGTTCATGGGTCGCCTCGCCCGATCAATTGCACCATTGAATAGATGCCCTATATTCTAGTCCTCAAGCCAGAAACTTGCATGGTAGGAGCAGAGCGAGTATAATAACATTACTGAGGTGGAGGAGAGAATAGAAGAAAGAGAAGGGAAACGGGCTTAAGCATACAGCCGGCTTAGGCATAAGAAAAAAAAACTATGTGAGAGATAAGTGGGCCATATATTAATAGTGAAGAGCTCACCACCATATGGATGGGTTGAAAGAAGGCTGAAAAATCCTTCCAGCGTATGCATCGACCATCGATGGAATCCCTTGGATCGAGATGTGTGCTGGTTGGTAGGATCCGTCGCTTGCTTCCTGTTCATGTTGACTGTATAGGATGGGCAATCTTTTCGGGCCTTGTACGTCGGAGAATCGACTACGCAATCCCAGGTCAACTATAACTTTATGATGCTGCTCAGTTTTATCAGGCCATGTCTAGCTCCCTTCGAAATACAAAAAGTTTTTAAGATTCTCCGTCACATCGCATATGTCGGCACATATATAGAACATTAAATGTAGGTAAAAAATAATTAATTATACAGTTTTTTTTTAAATGTCGAGACGAATCTTTTGAGCCTAATTAATCCATGATTGGACAAAATTTATCAAATAAAAACAAAAAATGCTACCGTGCTTTTTCAAAATATTTTTGCAAACTAAACCTGGCCAGGGGTTATATTCATCTCTCGTTGTTTGTACGTCAGAGAATCGACTACGAAATCGCTGAAGTTTATTACTGCATCGCTGAAAGAAAATGCCTACAGTGCATGGTGTCAGCTTCAGGCTCTGCAGGCGTTGAATCCGAGGTCGCCGTAGGGTGGTGGCAGCGCGACCATCGAGCCGTGGAGCAAGGGCTGGTGTAGATGATTTTTTTTTTTGCAAAATAGCACTGTAGCTATTTTTGTTGTTATTTGGCAAATATTGTCCAATCATGATCTAATTAGGCTTAAAAGATTCGTCTTGTCCATTTCGTCTAAACTGTGTAATTAGTTTTATTTTTTATCTATATTTAATGCTTCATGCATGTGTCTAAAGATTCGATGTGACGGAGAATCTGAAAAATTTTGCAAAATTTTCTGGGAACTAAACAGGGCCCAACTAGTACGAGTGAAACACGCTGAGCCGCTCGAGGCTGTCTTTAGGGCAGTGTCAGTTCAGATTTCATGTCACTGTTTTCAATACATCTAGATTTTGGAAACAATGTAGAAGAGTTTTATCTCCATGAAACTCTCTCTACTCCCATGAAACCTTTATCATCTCTCTCTTCATTAATATGGTGCCACATCAACATAATTAATGTCTATGAAACTCCGATGAAACTCCATTGAGACTGACCTTAGATGGGGGTGTAAAATTTTTGAAAGCACAGTAACTCTTTCGTTTTTATTTACTAATTAGTGTCCAATCTTGGGCTAATTAGGTTCGAAAGATTCGTCTCGTGATTTTTACAACCAAACTGTGTAATTAGTTATTTTTTTACCTATATTTAATACTCCATGCATGCGTCTAAAAATTCGATGTGACGGAAAATCTTGTAAAATTTTTGGAACTTTGAAGCATCTAAACGGGGCCTAAGGCCCCGTTCGGTTCATGAATGTTAAAGTTTAACTCTCATCACATCAATGTTGCGGCAAATGCATGAAGTACTAAATGTAGACTAATTGCATGCATGTCGGCACAGATTATGAGTAATTTACGAGACGAATCTATTCAGCCTAATTAGTCCAAAATTGAAAACTTTTTGTCAAATAAGACGAAAGTGCTACAGTATTTGTTAAACTTTAACACATCTAACCAAACAGACCCTAAGAGCGTTCAGTAATAGAGCCAAGCGTTTGGCTATTAGCCAAATTACAAGAACCAAGCTATATAATAATTATCTTTTATTTATCTATAAGAAACTTTTTTATTATTAGTTTTATCTATGTCCCACCTTCTATTTCCTAATCTTCCTCACATTCATTTAGTGTATGGATCCACCATTATCTATACATGCGTGCCTAGCTTGTTGTTTGTATGAGAGCTAAGTTCTCCTCTCTTTTCTTCCTTCTCTCTTCTGCATCAGCATTTGTTTGGCTATAAGCCAATTATTGTACCTGCTCTAACAGTTTTAATAAAATGAACTCTAGTCGCTAGGTCACAACACGATCAGTGAAGTGCAAGGGGCTCGAGCGTTGGCGTTGCAGTGCTTTGATCAAACTGCACCGACTAGAAGCAAGTAATATAAGCAACTCATAATCCAAGCAGTAAACGCCTGATCAAGTGTTGACATCTTCTAGTGTAGACTGTAGAATATGCCGCGTGATGTGATTTGTTTTTTTTTCGGGACCAAAATTGATGAAGAATTGTGGAGCAGTAGAGCAGTGACTTGCAGCAAACGATTGATGTTCACATGACAGGGTTCAGGGGTCCTGTCCTGTTACTTGCAGTATTTCCGTATCGTGAATCTGAAGTCCAACAGAGATAGATGGCGTAATGTCTCATGGGCCATGGAGTATGACTGTATCACTGTAGTCGATGGGAATCTCTAGTTCTCGTTATTAGGCTCTTAATTTTAACAGAAACCAAAGCAACTGCAAGCTAATTAATTCCAGAGACTTCTACAGTGCTGCATCAATCAATTGGCATCAAAATTAAATTAGTTTTTCAAGAAATCGCATCTCAGAGAAAAAGATGCTAATGGTTTCTTTATCGTTGTGGTCAACAGTGCCATCTAGATTACAGAATTCTCTCCTGATCGGATCTCGTCGCACATGGACAGCCGATCTCCCAGCCCAACGCGGAAACCCTGAAAGATCGCGTCCATGCACGACCCCCCACAGCTATAAATACCCAAGCAACGAAGCGGGACATCATCCACCTCGGCTCACTCACTGCACCGAGCTCACTGGCAATGGCTACCAGCACCAAGCTCGTGGCCCTTGGCTTTGCCGTCCTCCTGAGCATCGGGTTCTCCAATGCAGCGAGGGTAGTTAGGCTTGGTAGTCATGCACAGGGAATAAAATCTCGGCGAGAAAAAACCGAGAAATCCGATAATCCCGTTTATCGCTAAGGTCCGGTAAATTTTATTTATCGCCGAGATTGCAATTTTCACTAGTCCACCTCCATGAAAGTATAATATTATGTTATATTAATGCTATTGTGTACTAGTTCTCAATGTTAAATGCTTTAGAGAGAACTTTAGTAATTTTCTAGATAAATTAGGTATTTTTTGTTTTATTTTTTGACCGAGAAATTTTCCGAGAAATCCGATAAACCCGTTTATCGGTGACCTCCGGTATTTTTTTCCTATCGGTAAAGCGAACCCTGGTCATGCAGAGGCCGGAGGTGGAGGTGGCGGTGGGGGAGGCGGTTCCGGGTCGACTGGGGGTGGCTATGGCGGTGGGTCTGGCGGCGGCGGTGGTTTTGGCATAGGCAAGGGTGCCGGTGACTGGTGGAATAACTTCGTCTCCAGTATAGCCGGCGGTGGTGGAGGAGGACAAGGCGGAGGTGGTGGCACCAATGGTGGATCCGGGTCCGGCGGTGGGTCCGGCTATGGTTCCGGCAGCAGTTCGACCGCAGCCTCTGGCCCCAGCAGTGGCAACTACGCCAACGCTGAGGGCAAGGGCGCCGGTGGAGGCATGGGCGGTGGTGCCAATGGCGGCTATGGTACTGGAGCCGGTGGAGGCGTTGGCAAGGGCCAGGGTGTGAGTGGCGTGGCATTGGCACCAGGGTCCGATGGCTACTACAATGGTGGTGCCGCTGATGCTACCGGTGGTGGCTCCGGTGCTGGCGGTGGACATGGCGGTGGCGCAGCAGGAGCTCCAAGCTACGGAACTGGAGGTGGCCTCGGCGGAGGCAAGGGTGAGGCCGGCAGCGACGGATCCTGGGGTTCAGGTTATGCGCAGGGAATCGGTGCCGGCACAGGCGGCGGCGGTGGCGGCGGATCCCAAGGCGGCTCTGGTGGCGGTGGCGGCTCTGGGTCTGGTTCCGGCAGCGGTGGAATCCACTGAGCTTCTTGGAGCAAGCTACAGCAGCTGGGGCCCAGCAATAGTGTCAGTCCATTTTGGTGTCGTTCGTGTAACTGAGTTTTCCTTGAGAGTTGGTGGTTTTCGCTTTCTTTGTTACAAGAATTAGCTAGTCAGGAATAATGGGTTTCGTGATTGTAGTTCGAGTAGGTAGTCCAGCATGCAACTGACTGACATGTAATGGCTATCTACGAGTATGCATCGTCATGTTTTGTTGTGCCCTTGCCCCCTTGTAATCTGTTTGTCATCGATCGTCAGTGGTCGTTGCTGCCGCTTTTTGTCTTCCAAAAACAAAAATATATTGGAACTGTTGCAGTCTCTTGCTATTGTTGAATGTGACTATTGAGTATTGACCAGCTATCATAGCATTTGTACAGTTGTTGCCATCGGGTTTTATTTAAATAGTCCTAAGAGCATAGAATCTTTAATCCATACAACATCTAAATAGTCTCAACTAATAATTAAAAAAACTTACAAAATAACTTGACAAGAGGGCTTTTGGAAATGAGAAATGAAGTAACATGCATGTATGAAAAATTACTTATCAATAAATATAAAGAAGCAATCATTAAAGTATTGATCTCTCATGCTATTTCTTAGCTTGTTCTTCACAAATTCATCGCCGAAAATGTTGTTCCAACACTTGATGCAGTTGCAACCGGTAGCATTAGCACAAATTGAAGCTTGTAGACCATGAATGTTTGACCAATTTGTTTCAACAAAGGAAGATTTAAAGATCAATGATACTCATAAATTTTGTAAATCTTTCATCACTACACACATCAATTGTGAAGTTATCAATTTTGATAAGACAAACACTTCTTGTCAGTGATTGAGAAGTCTTTGTAATAACAATTAGCAAGTTTTAACAAGTTCTACTTGTGGAAAGAAGCAAATGTGAATCATTGGGATGGAATGAGGACATTTAAAGAAAAGCAAATAAGTGTTCACTTCATGAAACCTATTATTCCACTCTTTATTATGCATTTATGCCTATCCTTGAAACTGAAAAACATTTGAACTATGAAATGATGATGATTTGTGACTTTGACATAGCACCTCTTTGATCTCCCAACTGACTTGGATATACCATATATAAGGTACAATTTATCTCTAAGGAGGTAATATCTCAAATCAATTTGAGCCATTGATGTTTCAAATTTTATGAATTACTTAAGAAATTAAAACATACACAAAAACAAAAAATAAAAACCTCGGCATCCCCCTAATGACGGCAGGGAAATTGCTTTAAAGACATGCATGCTGATTTCCCACATGTATTCCCCTAATCATGGACTAGTCACGAGAAATTGGTTTTTTTTGCTATGATTGAGAACCAGGTTCAAAACATTTGTATGCCGGAAAAATTTGCGGCACGGTGCAGGAATTTTACAAATGAACAAAAGTGTTTCCTAACAAAAATAGGATTAGACGGCCTGCTCAGTGGATTATATGTACATGCATGACATGACACATTATATGCATCAAAAGGCTTATCGGATCCAAAAGTTACAAACAATAAAACGTTACATGCATACATGGACATGCTTACCACACACACGCTAACCAGCCTAACCACGTACACACACGCTAACCAGCATAACCACGTACACACACGCTCACCACACACACATGCTAACTAGGCTAACCAGGCTAGCCGCGTACACACACAACACGCTAATCGTGTACACATACAAATCCTACCACATGCAAAATCAAGTGTATAAAGTTCCATACAAAATAATATGGTAATGGAAATATAGCAAGTACAAAGTTACAAGTAAAAAAGATTTACCATATCAGTCAGAGATCACGCATGCATCAACCAAATCTAGAAAAAAGATTTTTTATATCTAAAACTTTTCTTATTTATCCTATTTTATAAAATAAAAAATCGATAAACATACATTTTATCTATTACAGTTCATCCTGACCGATCAAAACAAATAAATGGCTCATAGTCATTTGGAGGTACCACAGCAAAGCCCACCATATATGGAGGGAACATTTACTATAGCTTCAAACAAAGAGAAGTGACATCAGCAAGAAATCTCTTGTATCCACCATCCTTGCACTATAGTTCAAGTTGAGTCTTTGTCAAAGATATGAGTGAAACAACATTAAGAATATGTTGATCCCTCTTTTGCCAAGCACATTTGAAGTCCTTCGTATACCGAAATATGGTGACAAATGTCGGTATAATCTATAATTTGATGGAGCAATTGTTGGATTGAACGATACATAAGAATAATATGTTGTATCATTTTGTAGTGGTATTCTCGAGAGCTTTATTAAATCACACCCTTGCCAACTCCCTAAGCCATTCTGGAGCTTGGTCAAACCAAGAATGAAAAGGTTCAGAACTAGATGCCATCCTTGCATAACAATGTGCCACAATATTGGCCTCTTGACGTACAAACAAAAAATTGGGACAAAGAAAAGTTTTTCCTAGATCTTGAATCTCATGCCAAATTCTTGCAATAGGCAATCTACACCCATCTAGTGACTTTAGTAGATTCACCAGTGATATGTTGTCGACTTCCACGGTCACCCTTGAAAGGATCTATGGATGGCTAGAAGGGGGGGTGAGTAGCCTAATAAAATTTTCTACAAACTCAAAACACTAGGCAAAGATTGTTAGTGAAGGAGATAACCCTAATAGACACTACTTGCCTAGCCTAGTCAATAAGAAGCACTAAATGTACGAAACCTTCATCTTGCAACTTCTATGACTTTGCTACCCCCTTAAAAAAAATTAAACTAAGGGGCACCAAAAGGGTATCTTGCACCTTATTCTAGATGATCTAACTAACATCAAGGCATTCTATCATCCCAATAATACTCTGGTGTATGGGTAAGAACAAGAAATCTGAAATTTCTTGCAAGCAGAAAATCAGCAGTGCAGTAAAACAGCTATAACTCTTATTCCGTAAATCCGATGATGTTGTATTTTATACCGTTGGAAAGCTTATCAACTCCTCTACAACTTTCGTATAGAATGCTTTTCCAGATTCTGCGGTTATCTTGGTCATAAACAGTGCACAACAGAAACTGTTCGAGACTTCACACTGCACAGATGCATCACCTTGTGATTTTCGTATCTCCCAAACCATAAAAGCTATGAAGGTGATTCTAGAGGCATTGGGAAGATGTTCAAGTCTGGTTATTTCCATAAAAATTTCACAAACTCTCGCTAAGCAGATATTTCTAAGCACTGAAGAAAAGACAGACTGCTCCAGAAAAGGTAGAATCGAGAGAACAAGGTAAACCAACCCAACTATATATTGCATTGATCCTTATACCTTATAAACCTAGACTAAATGAAATTGTGGACAAACTCCACAAGATCATTGCAATCATACAAAGATCCAAAACAAGCACATGCACAATGACATTCAACAAAGCATTATAGGTGCACAAAAGCAAACATTGACTCAACTTGCGATACTACCATCATCTTTATATTAAGGGCAAAGGATCCTAAATCTCCTCTTCTGATGACGCAAGAAGGTGGTAAGAGAAGATTCTAAAAGCATATCAAGGCAATGAGTATAGATGAGAGCAAGACTTAAAATAAGCATCAAGGAGGAGACAAATATCAAGGGTAGATATATAGTAGAGAAGAAAATGTCAAGGATTATAGAGCAAGGATTTTATAGCAAGTTCAAAACCTTAGGACGACCATTTTCTAACTAGGCTTGCGTCCTACAGTCAGCATTGCTCCGATACCACTCTGTCACACCCGATTTTAAGGACAAAACCAGATATACACTATATGTGAAATAAAGAGGTCAAATCTCACATATAGTTGCAGATAAGTGTAATATCAAAAGACAAATGCTTATTAAACATAACGCAATAGTATAAGATATAACCTTAGAGAACAACACAGCGGAAAGATAACTCCGAGCACCGGGTGTAACCTTCACTTCCAGGATCAAACTGACTGGTTGATCACAAGCCTAACAATTCTAGAATCTAGCAATCTGGTACCCTTCCTGAGATGTGGAAAATAGCAAGGGTGAGTCCATGTCGAACTCAGCAAGCATAACATGGGGTTCATGAGGCTCAAGAGGCATGACATAGGTTTAACTGCATGTAGCTTTTAGTTGGCAAAGTTTTAGCATATGAGTAGCATCAAGTTGTCTTTAATCCTAGAATCAACATATGATCAGGTAATATAAAGAATGAATAGCAAAAACATAAGCATATTACAGTTCAATAGTGATCATCTATTCTATAAGGGTCCAAGGCCGCTCGTGACCGTGAGCACGACTGATATACCAGTTTTACACTCTGCAGAGGTTGTACACTTTCACTGTGAGTCGTGATCCCCATAAGCCCGAGGTTTGCAAGGCCTCAATGGGCAGTCAGGTTTCACTATGAAGTCTTTCCAAGGTTCGTCTAATAAGTTAGGGCCGCTAGGTTTCTGTAACCTGCGAATGTAGAGCTCTCCTTCCGTATGGCACAATGACGCGCATCCTATACACATAAGGACAGAAGCCGCACTACACCCAACCCGAGAAACACCCCTTTTGCGCCCTTTCGGGTAACCTCTAACAAGCTAGAAAATGTCCTCTTATATGACTAAAGCCAGAGCCATGTAGCCCTCATAGCTGTACTATAAGTCCTGGATATTCGCTTACCGTTAAGTCCTTATGGAGAGAAACTAGAGCACCAAAAGATAGCCTAAGGCTCTAGCCCTCTTGCATTATGTTACTAAAAAGTCATCTTTTAATGTTATTACATATTCCATTAGTCAAATTACAAGATCATAGTTTATGTTGAGCACTAGCAATAGCTACCAAATGCAAAACCATAGGCGACAAGGTACAAGATCAATTTCTAAGGCATCCTTAACCAGGAGACACATGCATGGTGATTTAAGTGCTTTAAAAGTGATTAGGTAACAAGGATGATCCCATGCTATACTTGCCTTAACTTGCTTTTCCCCCAAAGCAATACGCTCGGAAGCCTTTAGTATTCAACTTTCAATCTTCTGCTTCTAATTCTCAGCTTCTAGTCCTCAGAGAATAGCTTCTTAATCACCACGTAAACCTCATCGATTGACTGAACCATATAGCACCACACAAGCATCCATACAATCATACACAAAGCAAACAATAGATCTATATTAGAACAGTACACCAATCATACAAAAATAAGTAAAAGAGTTTGAAACACGATTCTACGCATCGCTACGAACACAAAGTCGCGAAAAGCACGCTAATCGGAGCTATGGTTAAAAAGATACAACTATCGATAGATTTACCCATAAAACTATTAGCTTCATGTATCTTAATGGTATAAAAACATATATAAGATAGTTTATAGAGATTATAATTTAAGTCAAATTTAGATTCGAATTATAAAACTAAAGTAAAACAAATTATATTTTATTTACAAAACCAGTTGCATAATTGTTATTTAAGATATGATTCAAACCATAAAATTCCAATATTAGTGACATGATAAACACTGTTACAAATGCGTAGATCTCGTTGCTATAAATCTAACGCAACTTGAATGGCTCAAAACGGAGTTGAAACGTAGAAGATATGAAATAAACAAGATTTCCTCTATTAAAATAATAGAATAAATCTAATCATGAATTTTAAAAGTTGAAAACCTACTTAATAGTAGTATTAACATGTATATTATGAAATTACGAACCTAACGCAAGTTGAACGGATCAAATCGGAGTTAAAACGGAAAAGTTATGGCTAAAACAAAATCAGTGGCAATTCTATAAATAGCTGAAAACGTAATTTATTCTTAACCGAAACAAAATACGCTTTCAAATGAAGAGAACAAAATCTGTAAACATGTTTTGGACTGCGCGTTTATTTTCCAAGAATACAGGGACGGCGGCGGACTTACTTGTTGCTGAGGAGAGTATGGCCGGGCTGGGCAGCGCGGCGGCGATGGTGACGGCGACGGCGAGAGTAAGAGGAGAAAAATATAATTGACTACACGAGAGATTTCCCAAACTAGGGGCTCCTCTTACGGTAGTTTTGGTGTGCTTTGCCCAAGAGGTAGGTCCATATTTATTGGGAGAAAACTCCTCGCCTTCACATCAACTAGCAATATGGTACTAATTAATGTTGCACTCTCCGTCTTTACTAATAGGTCTAATTAATTATTAAAGCTCATTAGTAAACAAATGTATGGGCCTTTGAGATTTATTAAGATTATTGCACATGGGCTTTGAGCGTTGGGGAAAATGAGAGATTTATTATTTTCAGAATTAATTATTTTCATGGATAAAATAATTCTAGAAAAGTCCAGAATTATTATATAAGCCGCGAAAAATACTCCGAAAGCTCCGAAAATTCGGGGAAATTTTCCAGAGACATTATGGAACATGAGGAATCCAAATAAAGGATTTGGAGCTCATGATAAGATATTTTAGAGCATCTAAAAATTAGACTATGCTCACAGACAAGTGGAAACAAGCTACAGAAAAAGTCGGAAAAATTTCCGAGAAGTTTGTAGAGGTTGATTAACGGATGAGAAACAAGAGATTTGATTGTAGAAAAATGATATATGTATATCAGAGAAGGAAAATCGACCTAAACGCATTTTGAAAGAACAACTTGAATTCATTTTGATCTTTGGTCAAAACCAAGCAATACAAAAACACAAATGCATCAGCATGAATGCATCAACAAATTGCTAAACCTTATGATAAATTTCAATTTAGTGAAAAATATTATTTCCCTATGTTTTCATGAGCACAAAAATTCAAAATTAACTCATTTTAGCTCTATTTCCAAAGAATCAAATTTTAGGGTGTTACAGTTGAGTCTTTGTCAAAGATATGAGTGAAACAACATTAAGAATATGTTGATCCCTCTTTTGCCAAGCACATTTGAAGTCATTCGTATACCGAAATATGGTGACAAATGTCGGTATAATCTATAATTTGATGGAGCAATTGTTGGATTGAACGATACATAAGAATAATATGTTGTATCATTTTGTAGTGGTATTCTCGAGAGCTTTATTAAATCACACCCTTGCCAACTCCCTAAGCCATTCTGGAGCTTGGTCAAACCAAGAATGAAAAGGTTCAGAACTAGATGCCATCCTTGCACAACAATGTGCCACAGTATTGGCCTCTTGACGTACAAACAAAAAATTAGGACAAAGAAAAGTTTTTCCTAGATCTTGAATCTCATGCCAAATTCTTGCAATAGGCAATCTACACCCATCTAGTGACTTTAGTAGATTCACCAGTGATATGTTGTCAACTTCCACGGTCACCCTTGAAAGGATCTATGGATTGCTAGAAGGGGGGTGAGTAGCCTAATAAAATTTTCTACAAACTCAAAACACTAGGCAAAGATTGTTAGTGAAGGAGATAACCCTAATAGACACTACTTGCCTAGCCTAGTCAATACAAAGCAAGCCCCCTACACAAGTCTAGTTGCAAGTTATTAATCACTCAAACAAGCAAGCAACTTGAACTACCACCTAACAACTAAAGAGCTAACAATGACAACAACTAAACTAAATGTACAACTCACTAGAGTAAACTACAACAACACAAATACAAGATATGAAAAGCAAATGCAAGTGTTGAGGGAGCGAACCAACGAGGGCAAGTGACACAAAGGTTTTTCCCAAGGCAACCTACATCCCCTTTGAGGCGGATCCTTAGATCACCACTTCACTTAGTAGATGGTAGATCACCAAGGACCTCTCAAAACCTCGATTGATTTCACTATAGTCACTCTTTGCGAATCTCCCTTGGGGATGAGCACAAAGCCCCTCACAATGGCCAATGATCGAGGTGACAACAATCACCAAGAGCCATCAATGATCCTCCACAACCACCAAGTTGGCTAGGTAACGACCATCACTAAGAGTAACAAGAAATCCCGAGTCAGAAAGACCACCTACTGCCACCAAATGCAAACTCTCAATCTCACAATCTAACACAATTGCAGTCACAATGTTAGCAAGTGAGTTGAGTGGTGCTTAAGCTCTAAGTATATCGCAACATCAGCCAAGGGTGACAAGAGGCTCAAAAGAGCAAGCCACAATATCAGTGGTTGCTATGCTGATAACAGCGATGAACTCCACCTCTTTGGGGAAACCTCATCGGAGGACAGTGAGTCCCCAACGTTGTTCCCCAAGACAGGCCTCCTACGTGCCGACCTTGAGGTGTTGTCCCATCAGATCCACCTTGGTCTAGGCCCGAACCCCAGCATGGAGGAGCATTGTCGGATGTTCTACACACTGGCGAATGCTCATCTCAAATCTTCACCAGAGAGGGGCTCCCACCGGCACCTCATTTCTGGTGCACCCTGTTGGTATTTCCTATGCTCAAGTAGAATATTCTGCAGCGCACAAAATGCCATTGTAGCATTTCACCCAATAGTATTCTAGGGTATCGTATTTATCCATTACGAAAGCAATAGTTAAAGAAGATGATAACTAACCATGATGTATCTACTAACTAGTATACTGACTAAACCAAAGTAGGTGTAAGTGGTATATAATAAGATAGGTGACACATAGTGTAACACCCTAAAAATTTGAAAAGAAGAAAAATAGGAAAATATGATTTTTATATTTATTTTTGTGAAGCATGCAAATTTAGAATAAGAATAATTTTTATAAATTTAAAATCAAATATAAGAGTAGAAACATGTTTGTGCACTCATGCTGTTGCATTTAAATTTTTGAGATGAGTGGTTTGATTTAAATTTAAATTTGGATTTGAAAATCTTTTGAAAAAGGAATTTGAAAAATTGGGAAAAAAGATTTCTTATTCTCTCTCTGCTCTTGGGCCGCTTCTCTCCGCAGCCCAGCGCACGCGGGCCATTTTTCCCTTCCTCCCGCGGCCTCCTTCTCCTCCTGGGCCGAGCCCAAGTCACGGCCTGACGGCCCGTCATCGCGCGCGCGCTCGCGTCCCGCAGCGGCCGCGTTTTTCCGCCCTGAGCCGCTGACATGTGGGTCCCGATTGTCAGTGTCTCTTCTCACCTTTCCTTCTTCTTCCTCCGGCGTTTTCCATCGACGAACGCCGTTTTCCTTTCTTCTCCCGATTCGGTGATTCGAATCTGCCTCCAATCTCCCTCCCTTCCTTACTTAGCGACGCCTCCGGGCTATAAAACGGAACCTCGTGACTCCCCGCTTCTCATTGAGCCGCTTAGACCCTAGCCTCGACATCCCGGGAAGGTCACCGTCGGAGCTCCGCCTCCACCACCGCCTTGACGAGCTAGCCGTCGCCCTCCGGTTGCTCTTCCGCTTCGTTCTCGCGTGGGGTAAGGTCGCGGTGATGTGCTCTTTCTTTTGGTACTTTCGGTTTGGCGATTGGTGCTCGGTATGGTCATCTTCACAAGCTCCGGCGAGCTCGGGCCAAGTCCGGCCATGGCGCCGCCGTCGGGATTACTGTAGCCGCCGGCGTTCTCTCTTTCCCTCACCCCGATCTGATCTCGGCCGTCCGTTTTGAATCGGACGGATCTTATTTAATGATACCGGTTTGTTCGTAATTTTGTAAAAGAAACCCTGAGTTTTTAGTATATCAACCCGCAGTCCTAAAACGTAAAGCTCAGAGTACGCTTTGATCGGTTGAAAACGTATTTCGTTTCGGTAAATGAAAAATACGCTTTCTGATATTTACAGTTTTGCCATTCAGATTGTTTTAGTTGTAGAATTTTCGTTTTAACTCCGATTTGGTCCATTCAAATTGCGTTAGATTCATATTTGCGAACTCTATGTAATTATACAACTGTACAGTAGGTTTGGATTAATTTATTTACGAGTTTTTATTAAAGTATTTATTCTTCTATAGGAAATCTTTGGAAATTCATAACTTTGTCGTTTTAGATCCGATTTTCGTGATCTTCGCGTCTGTGTGATCCTAGCAAGTTGTAGATTCATTTTAAAGACTTTTTATTTTATTTTCTTACTGTTGGTGTATTGTTCTAATTATAGTCTTGTTTGTCTATGCATGATTGCCTCTGGATGTGTGTTGTTGATAATGGTTGATCGAGTTTAGACGGTGAGAAATTCGTTGGAGATCAAGAGCCTTACTACGAGCAAGATCTTCAGGACCAGTTTGAGCAAGGCAAGTATAGCATGGGATTATCCTTGTTGTCCTATTCACCTTATGCAAATAATATCATTATGCATTTATTCCTTGTTAAGGATGACTTAGCGATTGATCCTTTACCTTGGTACCTATTATATTGCATTGAGTAGTTTGGCTAGTGCTTAAACATGGACTATGATCATGTAAATTGATTAGAGGAATATGCAACAAACATTAAAAGATGATTTTGATTAATGTTTAAAGGGGATTAGAGCATGGGGGTTACTTTTGATGCTCTAATTGCTCTCCATAAGGACTCATCTATAAGCGACAATCCGGGATTTACAGTACAACTGTGGGGGCTATATGGCTCTGGCTTTAGTCATATAGAAGGACCTTTTCTAGCTTGTTAGAGGTATTCCTTTATGGCGTAAGAATGGCTTGACGAATCGGGTATAGTGCGGCCTCTGTCCTCATGTGTATAGGCTGCGTGTTATTGTGCCATCAGGAAGGGGGGCTCTACATCTGTTTGCCGAGTGAATCTAATGACCCTAACTTGTTAGACGAACCTTCGAAAGACTTCATAGTGTTTACCCTGCCTGCTCACCTTGGTAGTGTTTTGGGAGTAATTAACCCGGGCATTTGGGTAACACGACTCACAGTGAAAGTGTACAACCTCTGCAGAGTGTAAAACTGTTATAACAGCCGTGCTCACGGTCACGAGTGGCCTTGGACCCTTATGGAATAGTTGAATAATTGTTTATGATTAAGTTTTTGCTATTCATTAATCATTTCACATGGATCATATGTTTAATGTTTATATTGAGACATTTTGATGCTATTGTTATGCTAAAATCATGCTAACTAAAAGCTACATGCTGATAAACCAATGAATATGCCTTTTCGAGCCTCATGAACCCCATGTTACACTTGTTGAGTACGAGATGTACTTACGCTTGTTTATTTCTCTTACTTAGATAAAAATCCCGGATGGGTAACAGATGGAGGTAATAGTGACTACTACGCCTACTTTCCTGAAGATTACTAGTCTTGCTGTCAACCAGTCAATGTACCTATGACTGGAGCTACCACGAGAGATTTTTATTTATACTTCCGCTACGTTTGTGTTAAGACTATGTGTTAAATATCGTGATGTAATAACATTTGTGATGATACTTCTGTTATAATTTGTGAACTTATGTGTGATTGATCTCTGGGCGCACATAAGGGTATGCATTCCATTTGGTCGATAAATGGGTGTGACAAATTGGTATCAAAGCTCTTGTTGACTGTAGGACACAAGCCTAGCTAGGAATGGTCGATTTAGTATCATCTTTACACTATTTTTATGCTCACTATCTTGCTCTTGTTATTTGATAAATTTTTATGCTTCTTATGTCACATTCTATTACGAAATGTTGCCTCTATTCTAACTTCATCTAAAAATTCTATAGATGGCCCGTGACCGTAAGACTGCCCGTATTAGCTCTGGAGGATACTACCCACCTCGTGCCCTGCATGCAACTGAAGAGCCACAAGAGCCAGAACCTCAGGAACAGGAGCAGACTCCTGTAACACCAGTCCAAGCACCAGCACCTCCCCAGGAAGAGCCTGAGTCTAAAGAAGATCCAGAAATCGTCAAGATTGAAGATGATGAAGAGGAAGCTAATGGAGGAGTACAACCCCCGCCTCCATCATATGAAGCTCCTGAAGATATGCCACCTGCTCAAATGGGGTGGACTGTGAGGATCTACCACAGGAATGGAGGAAATGCTGTCTCTCATCTTCGCCTGGTGGGGATGCTCACTGCTTACTTCGCTGATTGGCATCCAGCTGTGGAGTACGTCTGCTGGGAGTACACTCATCCACTGGAGGACACGTACTGGAAGGCAAGGGCAAGCATCTTTGCCCATAAGGAAGACAAGGGAGCATATCAGCTGGACAGGATGTTCTCTCACGTGGGACATCGAGCTACTATAGAGGATAGCATTGAAGATGCTGCGTTTGAAGCATGTATGGGTCTCCGCTATCTTCGCTTTAACCTTATGAAGCATGACATTCATCGCTTCTTTCCTCGTGCACACCCCGAACTTGGATGGGCTATGACAGATCCAGTGCAGCTAGAGCCACTACCTCGGGTGATGGTGAACTTTGTCTATGATATGATGGATAGGAAGCTGCAGTTAGAAGAGATGGTGAAGGCACAAGGGAAGACTATCAAGAGGTGCCAAGCAACCATTGATGAGCTCCGAGCAAACCAAGGCATGCCCAAGATTTATGAGACATTAGAGCATGAGCCACTTCCTTAGGAAGTAGGAGTCCTTTATGTAATAAGAACGTTCTTAGTAACGTCAGTTGAGTCAGTCGAGTCTGTCGTGTGGTTTGAACCTTGGTGTGCTAGTTGCTTTATTATTATGCTTATGTGTGAGTTGGATCTTTGTTTGAGTGTCGGGACTTGTAGGCATGTCTACAAGTTCCATTCTTAAGAATAATAAGTTTAATAGTCAAGGAATAATAGCTGGGGATTTGATATTATCACGTTTCTGTCTTTGCTGTTTTCTGGAGCAGTCTTCAGTGTTTCTGCTATAGTTTAAAAACGGTTCGTGCAACATTTATGAAATTTTTATGAGAGAAACTAGACTCAAGCATTTTTCAAATGCCACTGGAATCACCTTTTTATCTGATCTGGTTCGAGAGATATAATTTTTACAAGTTAAAGTTTCTGCACAGACTGGAATCTGGAACAGTTTCTGTTACGCCTTATTTTTCATAGACTTAACGACAGAATTTGATCTTGAGGTCTGAATAGAAATTGTGGATAATTTCATAAGCTTTCCAACCACATAAGGCACGCCTCTTTTGGATTTCTGTAGCTCGAGATATGATTGAAATACTGAACTGTCAACATTGCTACTCATCCAGAAAACTTTCAGATCTCCTTAATCTTATAAGTGGTTGAAATCATGGAATTCTTAAAGTTTGCATGTTTATGGGTGGCAGATGGCCGGAAGAGGAAGAGGCAGAGGTCGTGGAAACATTCCCCCAAATCCACCACCACCACCACCGTCACCAACTATTGAGCAACTGTTGGCGGTACAGACGCAGTTGATGCAGCAACTAGTGCAAAATCAGCAAAATCAGCCAGTTATTGGGGCTCAACCACGTGATAAGCGTGGTGAGTTTTTGAAGGGTCGTCCCCCAGTGTTCACACATGCTGCTGATCCTTTGGAGGCCGATGATTGGCTTCGTGCTGTGGAGAAACAACTCATTATTGCCCAATGTGATGACCGACAGAAGGTGTTGTTTGCTTCTGGGCAACTTCAGGGAGAAGCTCAGGATTGGTGGGAGTCATATGAGTATGGTCGTCCTGCCAATGCTCCTGCAGTCACCTGACAGGAGTTTAGGGAGAACTTCAGGGCTTACCATATACCTGAAGGAATGATAGAGTTGAAGGCGGAGGAATTCAGGAACCTGACCCAAGGGTCAATGACTGTAGCTGAGTACCGTGACAAGTTTGCTCAATTGTCACGATATGCTCCACATGAGGTGGCCAATGACAATGATAAGCAGCGCCGCTTCTTGAAGGGATTATATGATGGACTACAGTTGTAGTTGATGTCCAATACCTACCCTAATTTTCAGACGCTTGTGAACCGCGCTATCGTGGTGGATAGCAAGCGCAAGGAAATGGATGCAAAGAGGAAGAGGTTACAGGGACAAGTCTCTAATAGCAACACCCGTTTGCGTACTGGTTTTCAGCAGAATACTCAGCAGAGGCCTCTCTCTGGACAGTGGAATCGTGGTCAGGCCCCATTCCGTGGATAGTTTCCGCAACGTCCCCCATTCCAGCCACAGAATAGCAACCAACGTCCACCGCAGCAAGGAAATCAAGCACAGCGTCAGGGTCCTTCCAATAACACTCCTATGAAGACTAGTGCTCCCAATACTCCCAACAAGTGTTTCCGATGTGGAAAAGAAGGTCACTTGTCTTACAATTGCCCGGAGAAGCTTAACCAGCAGACTCCCCAGAGACAGAGCAGCCACCAGAAGACCGCACCTAACTCAGGAAGGGTGAATCACTTGTCCCAGGAAACTGCAGTGGAGGAGCCAGAAGTTATGCTTGGTACGTTCGATGTCCACTCTACTCCCGCCACTGTTCTTTTTGATTCTGGAGCATCACATTCTTTCATATCGCAATCATTTGTTAGAATACATAGAATCCATTTGTGTGCCATGAAGAATCCTATCTTAGTAAACTCACCTGGTGGAAGCATGCCAGCATCTTATCGCTGTCTTCCTATTAGTCTCAACTTAAGGGGGGTAGAGTTTACAGTTAGCCCTATAGTATTGAGAACAGCTGGGATTGATCTTATATTGGGAATGGATTGGATGATGCAACAACAAGCAGAGATTCAGTGTAAGGATAAATCAGTTGTACTGACAACACCAAAGGGTGATAGAATCAAGGTTGAAGTAAAAGTGCAAAAACAAGAGACTGCTACAGTGAACCAGCTCAATGATGGTGCCAACCAGGAAGATCCAGTTGTGGAGGAGTTTCCAGATGTGTTTCCAGAGGAATTGCCAGGTATGCCACCAGACCGTGACATTGAATTTATTATTGAATTATTACCTGGAACTGCACCTATAGCTAAGCGTCCATATAGAATGGGAGTAAATGAATTAGAAGAACTTAAGAAACAAATCAAGGAGTTGCAGGATAAGGGTTTTATTCGTCCTAGTTCTTCACCTTGGGGAGCACCAGTGATTTTTGTGGATAAGAAAGATGGAACTCAGAGGATGTGTGTAGATTATCGGTCTCTTAATGAGGTTACTATTAAGAACAAGTACCCATTACCTAGGATTGATGACCTGTTCGATTAGTTGAGAGGAGCTTGTGTATTTTCCAAGATTGATCTTCGCTCTGGATATCATCAATTGAAGATTCGTGCCAGGGATATACCCAAGACAGCTTTTACCACACGGTATGGGTTGTATGAGTATACAGTGATGTCTTTTGGTCTGACTAATGCCCCTGCATACTTTATGTATTTGATGAATAAGGTATTCATGGAATATCTGGATAAGTTTGTAGTGGTATTCATCGATGATATTCTAGTATTTTCCAAGACTGAGGAAGAACATGCGGAACATTTGAGGTTGGTCTTGCAGAAGCTCAGAGAACACCAACTATATGCAAAGAGGAGTAAATGTGAGTTTTGGTTGAAGGAAGTTTCTTTTCTAGGTCATATTGTCTCTAATGGAGGAATATCAGTAGATCCTGGTAAGGTGAAAGATGTATTGAATTGGAAACCACCCATCAATGTGAGTGAGATCCGTAGCTTCTTGGGATTAGCTGGTTATTATAGAAGATTTATAGAGGGATTTTCAAAGCTTGCAAAACCAATGACTGCATTATTGGAGAAGAATGCCAAGTTTGTGTGGTCCGAGAAGTGTCAGGCCAATTTTGAGGAGCTAAAGAAGAGATTGACGACTGCACCCGTCTTAGTTTTGCCAGATCTGAGTAAACCTTTCTCTATCTATTGTGATGCATCTCGATTGGGTTTGGGATGTGTACTGATGCAAGAAGGTAGAGTTGTGGCATATGCATCAAGGCAGTTGAGGAAGCATGAGTTAAATTACCCTACTCATGATTTGGAATTAGCTGCAGTAGTTCATGCATTAAAGATATGGAGACATTATTTGATTGGACACAAGAGTGATATATACACTGATCACAAGAGTTTAAGGTATATCTTCACTCAAACGGATCTGAACTTGAGGTAGCGTAGATGGTTGGAGTTGATAAAAGACTATGATCTAGAGGTACATTATCATCCAGGAAAGGCCAACGTTGTTGCTGATGCTCTTAGTAGGAAAAGTTATGCAAATGAAATACAAGTAATGTCTATGCCAAAGGAATTGTGTGCCGAGTGCAAGTATTTGAACTTAGGATTTACTACCAATGCAGTGGAATTAGTATTAGAGCCTACTCTAGAGCAAGAGATCTGTAAAGGTCAGCAGAAGGATGAAAAGTTGAGAGAGATAGTTGAAAACATAGCGAAAGGTAAATCTCCAGGATTCCGTAAGGATGATAATGGTACGCTATGGTTTGGAAAAAGGCTGTGTGTGCCCGAAGATAAGGATATCAGAATGTCAATTCTGCGTGAAGCTCATGAGTCAGCTTATTCCATACATCCGGGGAGTACTAAGATGTATTTGGATCTGAGAGAGAAATATTGGTGGTATGGTTTAAAAAGAGATGTTGCTGAATATGTTGCTTTGTGTGACACTTGTCAAAGGGTGAAAGCGGAACATCAGAGACCTGTAGGATTGTTACAGCCTATGCAGATACCCGAGTGGAAATGGGAAGAGGTTGGTATGGATTTTATAGTTGGGTTGCCACGGACTCAAAGAGGATATGATTCAATTTGGGTGATAGTGGATCGTCTGACTAAGGTTGCTCATTTTCTGCCTGTGAAGACTACATACAGCAGTGCGAAGTTGGCAGAATTGTATATGGAAAGAATAGTGAGTCTACATGGAGTACCTAAAAAGATTGTGTCTGATCGAGGTACTCAGTTTACATCTCATTATTGGCAAAAGATACATGAATCATTGGGAACCAAATTAAATTTTAGTACAGCTTATCATCCTCAGACAGATGGTCAAACGGAGAGAATTAATCAGATATTGGAAGATATGTTGAGAGCTTGTGCTTTACAATATGGTACTAGTTGGGATAAGAGTTTGCCTTATGCAGAGTTCTCTTATAACAATAGTTATCAGAAGAGTCTTCAAATGGCACCGTTTGAGGCTCTGTATGGACGAAAGTGTAGAACCCCGTTATTCTGGAATCAGACAGGGGAGAGTCAAGTGTATGGGCCTGATGTATTAAAGGATGCTGAAAAGAAAGTGAGAATGATTAGAGATAATCTAAAAATAGCACAGTCCAGACAGAAAAGCTATGCTGATACTCGCAGAAGGGAGTTGACTTTTGAGGTAGGGGATTATGTATATTTGAAAGTATCGCCAATGAGGAGTGTGAGAAAGTTCAACATGAAAGGTAAATTGGCACCAAGATATATTGGACCTTTCAAGATTATAGAGAGACGTGGTGAAGTGGCATATCAGTTGGAATTACCTGAAAGTTTGGCAGGTGTACATGATGTGTTCCATGTGTCTCAATTGAAGAAATGTTTACGAGTACCAGAGGAGCAGATTTCATTAGAGGAACTTACTGTTAAGGAGGATCTTACATATGAAGAGTTTCCGGTTAAAATTTTAGAGACTGCGGACAGAGTCACAAGAAGTAGAACAATTAAAATGTGTAAAGTACAATGGAATCGGTACACAGCAGAAGAGGCTACTTGGGAACGAGAAGAGGATCTGAGAAAAACCTACCCGCAATTGTTTGAGTAAGCATCGGTCGAATCTCGGGACGAGATTCATCTTAAGGGGGGTAGAATTGTAACACCCTAAAAATTTGAAAAGAACAAAAATAGGAAAATATGATTTTTATATTTATTTTTGTGAAGCATGCAAATTTAGAATAAGAATAATTTTTATAAATTTAAAATCAAATATAAGAGTAGAAACATGTTTGTGCACTCATGCTGTTGCATTTAAATTTTTGAGATGAGTGGTTTGATTTAAATTTAAATTTGGATTTGAAAATCTTTTGAAAAAGGAATTTGAAAAATTGGGAAAAAAGATTTCTTATTCTCTCTCTGCTCTTGGGCCGCTTCTCTCCGCAGCCCAGCTCACGCGGGCCGTTTTTCCCTTCCTCCCGCGGCCTCCTTCTCCTCCTGGGCCGAGCCCAAGTCACGGCCTGACGGCCCGTCATCGCGCGCGCGCTCGCGTCCCGCAGCGGCCGCGTTTTTCCGCCCTGAGCCGCTGACATGTGGGTCCCGATTGTCAGTGTCTCTTCTCACCTTTCCTTCTTCTTCCTCCGGCGTTTTCCATCGACGAACGCCGTTTTCCTTTCTTCTCCCGATTCGGTGATTCGAATCCGCCTCCAATCTCCCTCCCTTCCTTACTTAGCGACGCCTCCGGGCTATAAAACGGAACCTCGTGACTCCCCGCTTCTCATTGAGCCGCTTAGACCCTAGCCTCGACATCCCGGGAAGGTCACCGTCGGAGCTCCGCCTCCACCGCCGCCTTGACGAGCTAGCCATCGCCCTCCGGTTGCTCTTCCGCTTCGTTCTCGCGTGGGGTAAGGTCGCGGTGATGTGCTCTTTCTTTTGGTACTTTCGGTTTGGCGATTGGTGCTCGGTATGGTCATCTTCACAAGCTCCGGCGAGCTCGGGCCAAGTCCGGCCATGGCGCCGCCGTCGGGATTACTGTAGCCGCCGGTGTTCTCTCTTTCCCTCACCCCGATCTGATCTCGGCCGTCCGTTTTGAATCGGACGGATCTTATTTAATGATACCGGTTCGTTCGTAATTTTGTAAAAGAAACCCTGAGTTTTTAGTATATCAACCCGCAGTCCTAAAACGTAAAGCTCAGAGTACGCTTTGATCGGTTGAAAACGTATTTCGTTTCGGTAAATGAAAAATACGCTTTCTGATATTTACAGTTTTGCCATTCAGATTGTTTTAGTTGTAGAATTTTCGTTTTAACTCCGATTTGGTCCATTCAAATTGCGTTAGATTCATATTTGCGAACTCTATGTAATTATACAACTGTACAGTAGGTTTGGATTAATTTATTTACGAGTTTTTATTAAAGTATTTATTCTTCTATAGGAAATCTTTGGAAATTCATAACTTTGTCGTTTTAGATCCGATTTTCGTGATCTTCGCGTCTGTGTGATCCTAGCAAGTTGTAGATTCATTTTAAAGACTTTTTTATTTTATTTTCTTACTGTTGGTGTATTGTTCTAATTATAGTCTTGTTTGTCTATGCATGATTGCCTCTGGATGTGTGTTGTTGATAATGGTTGATCGAGTTTAGACGGTGAGAAATTCGTTGGAGATCAAGAGCCTTACTACGAGCAAGATCTTCAGGACCAGTTTGAGCAAGGCAAGTATAGCATGGGATTATCCTTGTTGTCCTATTCACCTTATGCAAATAATATCATTATGCATTTATTCCTTGTTAAGGATGACTTAGCGATTGATCCTTTACCTTGGTACCTATTATATTGCATTGAGTAGTTTGGCTAGTGCTTAAACATGGACTATGATCATGTAAATTGATTAGAGGAATATGCAACAAACATTAAAAGATGATTTTGATTAATGTTTAAAGGGGATTAGAGCATGGGGGTTACTTTTGATGCTCTAATTGCTCTCCATAAGGACTCATCTATAAGCGACAATCCGGGATTTACAGTACAACTGTGGGGGCTATATGGCTCTGGCTTTAGTCATATAGAAGGACCTTTTCTAGCTTGTTAGAGGTATTCCTTTATGGCGTAAGAATGGCTTGACGAATCGGGTATAGTGCGGCCTCTGTCCTCATGTGTATAGGCTGCGTGTTATTGTGCCATCAGGAAGGGGGGCTCTACATCTGTTTGCCGAGTGAATCTAATGACCCTAACTTGTTAGACGAACCTTCGAAAGACTTCATAGTGTTTACCCTGCCTGCTCACCTTGGTAGTGTTTTGGGAGTAATTAACCCGGGCATTTGGGTAACACGACTCACAGTGAAAGTGTACAACCTCTGCAGAGTGTAAAACTGTTATAACAGCCGTGCTCACGGTCACGAGTGGCCTTGGACCCTTATGGAATAGTTGAATAATTGTTTATGATTAAGTTTTTGCTATTCATTAATCATTTCACATGGATCATATGTTTAATGTTTATATTGAGACATTTTGATGCTATTGTTATGCTAAAATCATGCTAACTAAAAGCTACATGCTGATAAACCAATGAATATGCCTTTTCGAGCCTCATGAACCCCATGTTACACTTGTTGAGTACGAGATGTACTTACGCTTGTTTATTTCTCTTACTTGGATAAAAATCCTGGATAGGTAACAGATGGAGGTAATAGTGACTACTACGCCTACTTCCCTGAAGATTACTAGTCTTGCTGTCAACCAGTCAATGTACCTGTGACTGGAGCTACCATGAGAGATTTTTATTTATACTTCCGCTACGTTTGTGTTAAGACTATGTGTTAAATATCGTGATGTAATAACATTTGTGATGATACTTCTGTTATAATTTGTGAACTTATGTGTGATTGATCTCTGGGCGCACATAAGGGTATGCATTCCATTTGGTCGATAAATGGGTGTGACACATAGAAGTTCCACTCTAGGGAGGATAAAGTGAAAGTGTAACTAAGTGGATGGACCCCACCAAGTGCCCCATAGTGGCCCTGCCTTGTCGTCCCACTTGCCTTTAGTGCTTTTATCTTTGATGTTCTTGCATATTTTTCCTACTTGAGCATAGATCTCCTAGGTACAAGTGGAACCATGTCAATTTGAAAACAAACCACATGATGTTGATTATTATATCACTTTTTTTGCAATGTTGATAGTCAAAATTAGTGTTTAGTGACCATCAATACACCCTCCTAGATCTCCCATACAAGATCAAGAATGTTGCCACAATGCTCCAAATTGAACTGGAGCAACTTTTGAGCCAAGAGGTGCCACATGGTGTCATCCCCTCGAGCACCGCTAAGTCCACTCCCCAGCATAGAACCAGAAACAACGCCAATACCCCCTGTTGGTATTTATTAACTTGTCACTTATTTTAGTACCCACCTATTAATTACCTACACCTCTAGCATTACTTAAACTAGGTTGTCATCCTGAGTGATGGTGCTAGAAATATTTGTTGGTACTACCTAGCATTTCTACTAGAATAATACTAAGTAGATGTTTATCATTTTATGCAACTAGAAAGAATATAGAATATGAATGAAAAAGATTCTGCAAGCGGACAGATAATTATACCATTGTAGCATTTTACCTAAGAGTATTTCAGGTATCGTTATTTATATTTTAAAAGAGAGAAGGTGCAGCTTTGGACATGTATTGATAACTTATAACATTGATGGAGAAATAAACCATAACAATCTCTCTACTCATAACAGGGGTAAGTCACAAGATAAAAGATATATGATCAAGTTCATAATAATGATAAATAAATCTCTCAAAGCACTCCTATCTATAGCATTGCATGGTCAGGTTAGAATATTAGAGGAATAATTCCTAAGTCATTCTTAATTACAAGTCAAAGCATACGTTGATTAGTGCAATTACACTTAGTAGTCACTGCTAAGATCATCATTGAATCTACACATAAGGGGCATTACTTTGGGAAGTTCAAGAACATAGCTTTCCCTTCCTTTGCAATAGGGCCCTACTTCTATGACCTATATTTGGGAAGTAGACTACAAAGGACTCAACGGTAGTGTCACACCCGCGATCGACCACATGACCCGGAATATAGAGTGTATTCACAGGTAAATAACATCTAAGCACCATGCTTACATGATCTCTACCACCTACCCAGTGATCATTGGGGTGAGCGCTATACGAACTATGCATAAACATAATGATAAACTAATTATACTAAGCATATAATCAAAGTAGACGATGAACATTGCAACCTTGAACATGAATAAGATGAATACTATATTGTCTTGACAATTGTACCAAAGCATATAAAAATAATGGAGATACAACGAGAGAGGAATACAAGAATTATACCAAACCAAGCTCTAGACGATGTCAGGAATCTAAGCGAAGATCTGCTTGCCTCCCTTTAGACCTAGCCTAACTTACTAGTGCCCTAGAAACTAGAGGAGCTTTGAGGAGATTAGGGTTTCTAGCTCTGGATGACTTGATCTCAAATGACTTGATGCCTCCAAGGGGGCTGAGGTCTGTTTATATATCCTAGGGGTGCAACGGGAGCCGTTGGATCAAACCGACTTGAAGGACGACGCAAATGCAATCCTAGGAGGTGGTGGAGGAATATTCCAGAACATGCTGATGGTGGGGCCCACAGGGGGCTGCGTGACACCATGGTGGGGCCAGCCGGCCCCACCTGGTAGCCTCTCAGGGTGTGCCTCGGGGGTCGCCTCCTAGAGTTCTCTGGAGTCTTCTAGAGTAGTTTTCGTCGTAGTTAAGTTTAGTTCTTTTTCACATTTTGATCCCTCTTTTCGGTTTTCTGGAATAACCCTGCTGAAAATACAGATCCACCAAAACTTGTGGAAATTGTCAATTTAAACCTCTAAGTTTCTATTGGTGATCTATTTCAAGCATTTATTCGAGTTATGTTGATGGTTTATGATGAACAATAACTATCGTCAACAAGCTCTGCCAAGCTTAACATTTGCTAGTCCCTTAACAGAGCTAAACTAAGCAAATTTAGATCAGGAGTTGCTTCTATGCTTTCATGCTCAAAAGTACTCATGTATTCAAACAAAAATTCTCCTCTTGATTAGAATAAACCGATCTGACTTTTAAACTTACCCATATTACTTTAACCATGGAGCTTTTTAGCCTTCACTTGGGTCTTGAGCAATTGAAAGACTAAATAATCAAGTCAAGCACTGTGTCTCAAGTTCTTTGCTCAACTATTTTTCTAGAGTTTTTGTAAGTTTTTAAAAATAAAACACATAGCTTCTATTGTATGACACTCTCAGATCTCTCAATATACGTGGTATTTGTGGATCCTCACCAAGGCAATAGTGTTGCTATGCCTTTCTCTTCCTACAACTAAGGCTTATAGTGGAGTTCATAGGTAGGGAGAAAATATGAAAGAGCATACTTGAAAGGTCCAAATAGCTAGAGGGGGGTGAATAGCCTATTTAAAATTCTACAAACTTCACTAAACAACAACTGTTAGTATAAATGATGGCGACGCTAATTTTGGCACTAGCTCAACTATACTAAGTAATCCATCTATACAATTCTAGTGAGCAAGACTATGATCTCTAATTCATACCAACAAAGCTAAGTCACTAAGCTACTTACTCCTATGTAATACAAACTACACTAAGCACACTAGACAATATATAGTGCAAGAATGTAAGAGGTAGTGAATTGATTCTTATATCGACAGTGTAGAGATGAGATGTATCCAAAGAATCAATTACACATAATCACAAAGAGATGACATAAGATTTTTTTTACTGAGGTTCACTTGCTTCCCAGCAAGCTACTCCTCGTTGTGGCGATGCACCCACTTGATGGATCGCGAGCTAATTGACTATCAAGAGTCAAACCCTCAGTGAGTGCCGCATATCCACTCACAAGATGGGGATCCTCCAAGCCACGAGCTCCACTAGAGTAACCAATTCGCGAACTCCCGCTGGGAAGGCTAAAGAACCCCTCACAATCACTTGGTGAGACTCAAAACAATCTCCGATCATGAGCTCAACACCACCACTGCTCCAAGCCATCTAGGATGTCGGGAAACACTCAAGAGTAATAAGAAATCCGCAGCCAACTCAATGGATCAAGTGCCACTTGATCCAAATCACTAAGCAATGCACTTGAATCTCACTCAATCTCACTAGAGTATGCAACCAAGCAAGGAGATGAGTGGAGGGGAAGTTCTCTAGCTCAAAGTATGTCTCAAGTGTTCAAAGAGTCAGAGAGATTGCACCCAAAACCCAGCCACCATCTATTTATAGCGAAGGGGTAAGCAACTAGCCATTGCAAGACAACGCAGTGAAAAACATGATGACCGGACACACCGGTCAGGGTGACTGAACGCGTCCGGTCACTATAAGACAACCAGCAGCAGTGCGCGTCAGAGAGAGCCGTTGCTATGACCGAACGCGCTACACCGTTTGACCAGACATGCTGCACTCGACGTTCGATCGGAGTCCAGAGAGCTCCTCGTGCGATCAAACGCGTCCAATCACACATGACCGGACGTGCCACCGCGTCCGATCGGCACTGAGACACGCGCTACCCACTGGGTGCGTGACCGGACGCTCTGGTTCCGCGAGGGACTGGACGCGCCGGTCCGCGACCTTCACGCGTGCGTCTCTGCCTACGGTTTGAACTGACCGGACACACATGTTCACCCTGGACCGCGTCCGGTCCAGCGTTCATTTAGAGTTTTTTTAGAGATAAACACTCTGGACTTTCGCCACCTTTTCTCGCCTCTGGCGCAATGGAAAATAGGCATTTCATATCCACTAAAAGCGCTGAATGTGCACCATCGCCTTCGTAAAATGTGCTAACACCACCATGTGTATATCATCATGTGCATGTGTGTTAGCATTTTCACAATTTTTTAAGGCGTTACATTAGCTCTCTACTAGATCCTAATGCATATGCTCAAGATGATGACCTAGTAGCACTTGATTCACAAGCTAACTGTGATTTCCCCTCTTGATAGTCGGCTATCAATCCTAAACCTAGTCAATCACTTCTTTACTCATCTTAGACCGGCAAAAGTAAACCCTTTGATTATACCTTTGCCTTGATCACTTTGTTCCATGTCCACCTCCACATGCTTGATCACCATGATCATCATTTCATGTGCATCTCCATCATGATCGTCATTTTATGTTCATGCACCCTCTCTTTGTGATCTTGTGGCCACCACTTCTTGCCACATACCCTTCATCACATGTGTTGCTTATGCCTAACTCAAAACACTTAACACATGGCATTAGCAACTTGATGTCATTAATTACTAAAACCAAACTTGGGCTTTCAATACTTGCAGCACATATGTTGTAAAGTCAAACAATGGATCCAAAAAGAAAGTTAAGTCATACAATCAAATCAAGATGTGCATGTGTATGGATGTATGGGGCATATATATGGTGGGTAACGTAATTCTACTTTGCTCCTTGAAAACATACCTCTCTTTTTTTGAATTTGGAAACAACTTTCAAGAGAACATGAGCTATCTTATTCATTTTTCTCTCTCTTCTCTTTTTTTAGGTGGGCATCTGAGTACCCATTGTTTTGGATATCTCGGAAACTTGTCCATTTTTTCTAATTCTTTTCTTTCTCTCTCTCTTTTTTATGAATAACTTTTGCATAGCCATGTGTCTCTTCTCTACAACAAAAGTTTTGAGAGATAACAAGAACTTGAAGCATTTATTTGGTGGATATCCTATAGGGTATATTTTGTGTTCACTTCTAGTGTAGGAGTAAATTTTTTTTAAGTGAATCTAGATGGAATGACATATTGTTGTGCCTACTCCTAGTGTAGGAGTAGTGCATATATGGATGGTGTGTATGTGATCTTGATTTTAAGAGCATGACAAATCTCTCGTAAGGCATTAATAAAACTTGACTAAACTCAATGCAAAGCAAGCAGCATATATGAGTGAAAAGTTTTCCTAGTCTAAACATCATATATGGCTCTAGTAGGAATTCAAGCTTTGTCATATAGGAGCTCATCATGAATTTTATATTTTTTAAAAGATAAATCTCTAGAACTTCAGTATCGCTAGGAACAAGATAAACAACAGCTCAGACTTTCTTATATCATATCCGTCAATTACTTAGACTTAGATCAAGCATATGCTACCCATGAGTTTCAAGTTCAGAGTAAATTCTTATATCAAATCAGTTGTATCCAAAACTCGAGAAAATTCAAGACTGAAAACTAGGTACTTGAAATGAATTACGATAGAGCAACTATTCATCATTTCCATTGCAAGAGATATCTTAGACTCCATTATTTATTCAGCTCTTAAAAATAGAAAACTAGGCACACTTACTCTTTTTTTGCTTTCAAAGTTTTAAGATCACACCTTACTATATAAATATAACTAGCTAGGATAAATTTTTATTTTGTTTTCTTTGTTATTCATATTTTTATTTTTTAACAAAAATATAGCATACTCAAAAATAATAAAATTGAAAATGAAAAAATATTTAGCTAGATACATGGGAGATGCGCCTCCCCCAAGCTAGATGTTGGCGTGGTCGGTTGTTGAAGTGATCCTTAGAGCGGGTTTGTCGGTGGATGTCCTTCTCATCTATGAGTAGAACGAGATGTCTACAGTCAAGTGAACTTACTCTTAATCATTTGTACCATACTGTAAAATACTCCAACAAGAATATCAAAAACTCGAGGCTTAGATTAAGATAAAGAGTTAGCGGTCAGCCATTCAAGGACTTGTTCTTCTTATGAGTTTATTGGCAATGTTTTACTAGGAGGCCTATTTACTATCTTTTTGGATTTTCTATTTTTATAATTCAGAAAGAAAAATATGTATACATGGAATATATATTTTTTATGCCACCACGTTGAATACTCCCACGAGCTTTTACACACCGTTGATTTACTCACATGGGGCTTAAGGTTTTATGATGCAATAATGGAAAGTAGTAGAACTTTTCAATTCCTTTTAATATGCAATATTGATGACATGTATTAAAATATTTCTTATTTTTCTTTTCTCTAATACAGTGCAAATACAGAAAAGTAAATATGCTAAAGGGAAAATAATTAATGCAATGATAGAAAATAAATATGGATAACTATCGATGTTACCCCACGACAAGGGTTTGGATTTTAAAGTCCTACAGACAGGACTAGGCAAGAGAGAATGCTTACTTATTAGGTGCATCATCTAGTCTCGGTGATGGAGACTCAGACAATTGTGCCTCTTGTGACGGTGATGATGTTACCTTCTCTTTCCATACCTATTTGGTCTATGGGCTTCACTTTGGCGGTATAGATTCTTGTTTTGTAGGTGCTTTAGGTTCTTCATCATTTCATTCGTTCCATCAGGGTTTATGTTGGTCCTTCACCACTTCTACTTCATAGTCCCCACATCTATTCTTAGGGAGTTGATTCTCTTGTCGGCGGGATGATCGACGTCTCCTCTTGGAGTGGGACTTCTTTGGCTGATCATAAGTAGTATGACTATTAAAGTAATAGCGTACCTTTTCTCGAGGGAATTGGAAGTGGATTTATCTAGATCCAACGTAGATGACTGCATTAGTAGTGTTGAGGAACGATCTTCCTAAGATGATGGGTGAATCGTCTTCTTCTTCTATGTCCAGGATCATGAAGTCAGCAGGGGCATAGTGATCTTGAATCTTGACCATTATGTCTTTTGCTATGCCCTTTGGGAATTGAATTGATTGGTCTGCCATCTGTAGCTGCATATATGTCAGGTACAAAGGTTTGTTACCAAATAAATATTCATACATTACCTTAGACATTATGTTGACACCTGATCCAATGTCGTAGAAGGTTTTATGGAAGATCTTCTAACCGATGGTACACTCGATCGTTGGTACGCTAGGATCATCCTTCTTCTCAAGGAATGGTGGAGCGAGGAGGTGGTCATACTCCGATCAGATGGTATTGATTATGTTGACAATCTCTTTAGGTGACTGGCTGGTCTTGTTCTTCCTCCTTCTCCTATTCTTTTTCTTGGTCACTTTGATTGTCTCTTTGGGCAGGTATGCCTTCTGTGGATGAGTAGGAGAGTATAGTATGCGATCTTTGAATGAGAACTTCTCCTTCTTATCCTTGATGGTGAAATAGATCTTGGCGGTGTCTGCGTAGATGACGGCCTTCACAGTGCTTAGGAATGGTCGACCCAAAATGATGGGTGCCCTCTCATCTCCACCTGCTTCCAAAACCACAAAGTCTATGGGCACATATGATTGTCCCACTCAAATGATGACATCTTCTAGAATTCCTTTGGGATAACAGAGTGACTGATTTATAAGTTGCAAACGTATATTTGTGTACAACAATGGATCTCCTAGAATCTTATCATTAATTACCTCAGACATGATGTTGACACTTGCTCCGAAGTCACAGATAGCTTCCTGAAAGATGTGACATCCAATGGAGATAAGAATGACAGGTCTCCCTGGATCACCTTCTTGTTAGGAAGGGTGTAGTCAATCCACCTTCCTTCTGACGGTTGAGTGTAGTAGAAAATTGCATTATGAATATCGATAAGATTTGCAGTTTCTAAATCTTCCAGCGGCCATGTAATCTTACCTTTATCAGATGGAGGAACAGTAGCTGCCAGCTGAGCTATTTGTGATTCTATCATTTTATTAAAACTATGCTGGTTCTTAATGGCAGAAGCAAAGCTATCCATTTTAGTACTTATGTTCTATAGGATTTTATCATTTGAAGCTATCTTCTTAGACAATTGATCCATAAGTCTAGATTGACCAGCAACTAATTCTCTCAAGAGTAGTTGATTGAAGTTACTATAATCATTACCTTGAAAGTTACCTTGGTAATTCGGCCTCTGTTGGTTCCATCCTTGATTCTCTTGAGAACGATAGTTGTTATTGTTGATGTAGTTTACATACTCTTAGGTTTCAGGACAATTATTCCCTGAATGTCAAGTGTTGCCACACACTTCACAAGTCATGCAGGAATCATTGATGTGCATGACTTCTTTCTTCTTACTAACTCGGTCTTCAAGCTTCTTCATCAGCAGGTCCATCTTGGCAGACAACATGTCTACCTCCTTGAGTTGATACATACCTCCACCTCTCTTACGAGTCTGATTACGTTCTTTATTATAGCTTTCATTGGAGGCCATCTTCTCAACAAGGGTTGTTGCATCTCTATTGGTGAGTGACAAGAAAGCATCTCCAGCAGCAGCATTCATTGTCTCACGGGTGCTAGTGGTCAACCCGTGGTAGAAGGTCTGTATGAGTACCCAATTCTCCATCCCATGATGAAGACATTCTGATATATAGTCTTGAAAATATTTCCATACCTCAGGGACAGATTCATCATATTGTTGCTGAAAACTTGAGATTCTCCCATGCAGAGCATTGGTCTTGCCTGTGGGAAAGAACTTGTCACACCCGGTTTTCTAAAGAACAAAACCAGGCTAATCATATGTGTGCCCAGGAAGTCCACACATATGTCAGAATGAAAAAGTATCAAAACAATGTTTATATAAAGCGGAAAACATACTATATTAACACTTACAACTATCAGAGTGTCGCGGAACGGTCACTAATCTTTTCTTCAGGCTCCAACATCACAGGGACGGCTGACTGGGGGTTCCATATGCCAAACACTTCTGAAAAGACTTCTGAAAACTCCACTACACTTTCATCCTTCTTCTAAGCAGCACCTTTCAACACACTAGAGTGTGGTGGAAATAGCAAGAGTGAGTCCATGTCGAACTCAACAAATATAACATGGGGTTCATAAGGCTCAAAGGCATAACATAGGTTTATCAGCATGTAGCTTTTATTTAGCATTAATTCAGTATATCAATGATATCAAAGTGTCTCAATATAAACAATAAACATATGATCCATGTGAAATGATTAACGAATAGCAAAAACATATCCATTATTAATGATCCACTATTCCATAAGGGTCCAAGGCCACTCGTGACCGTGAGCACGGCTGTTATAACAGTTTTACACTCTGCAGAGGTTGTACACTTTCACTGTGAGTCGTGATTTACCCTTTCGCCCGAGGTGATCAGCCTCTTGACCCACTACCAAGGAAGGTCGGCAGGGTTCATTATGAAGTCTTTCAAAGGTTCGTCTAACAAGTTAGGGCCGCTAGGTTTCCAAAGTCAGTCTGTGTGATACACCACGCAGGGATCCACAGTCTGCTCTACCCCATTTGCGCCACAAGGGTAACCTCTAACAAGCTAGAAAAGGTCCTTCTATATGACTAAAGCCAGAGCCATTTTAGCCCTCACAGTTGTACTGTAAGTCCCGGATTTTCGCTTACAGATAAGTCCTTATGCAGAGTAACGAGAGCACCAAAGTAACCCCATGCTCTAGTACCCTTTAACAGTAATAAAAATCATCTTTTATTGTTTATTGCATATTCCATTAGTCAAATTACATGATCATAGTTCATGTTAAGCACTAGCAATACTAATCCATGCAATATAATTGGTATCAAGGAATAAGATCAACACTAAGTCATCCTTAACAAGGAAACATATGCATAATGATATTATTTGCTTATTGTGAATAGGACAACAAGGATAATCCCATGCTATACTTGCCTTAGAACTTGCTTTATTCCCAAAGCAACTTGCTCTAAAAAACCTCAACTTAATCTTTCATTTGCAACTTCTGGCACTCAGCTTCTGGTCTTCATCTTCGGATCTTCGGTGCTCACAGATAGTCTTTCTTCTACTCGTAGCAACCAAGCACAGTAAACAAACAACAAACACAACTAAGAACATACATCAAACAAAAGAAACGCTTTAAAAGAGAACGCATTAAAGGACACGGTACATTGCTACAGTCACGAAAACGCAAGAACGACGGATAACGGAGCTACCATTAAAGAGAACACGCGACTATCGAGACGATTACAACATAACTTAGAAGACCGACTATAAACTTAATACATTTTAGTTATTGAAATAAGGTGATAAACATTCTGAAGAAATATTCTAAAATTAGATTAATCAATTGAATTACAAAACTAGGTTTAACCCTGGTCATATTTTATTTATAAGTATTACCGACTTTGCAGAGATAAAAGAACATGTGAGAACAATTATTCCAATTATATGAGATATGTGGTTGGGCTAAGTAAATTATAATTTAAACATATTTTAAGTTGCCATTAGCTAAGTTCATGCTTAGTTACAAAGGACTAACGTGACAAGATTATATATTATTTTTAATTATAAAACTAATAACAAGCATATTAATTAATATAATATTCAGCTATATATGGAAAAGCATATGACATGAAAAATATTAGTGCTACTGCACAGAGAACGTCGATGCGAATCTAACGCAACTTAATTGAAGCAAAACAGATTCCAAACGAATAAATGCTCGAGGATTAAAGCCGTATAACTATGAAGAGCAGATACGTACTGTAATGTGAAATTATCTACGCAAGTCTATCATATATGCAACATACTGAGACTAAGCAAATTTTAATTTGAAATATATTATACATTAATCATATTAATCAATTTAATATTGAACTATATATATAGAAAATATGTGGCAACTGAACGAAAGCACTTATGTTTCAAGGTTGAACTAAACATCTTATAATTCAAAAGAAACATTTAGTTTAATATTAATTAGATTAACATTAATTTAGAACAGACTGCCTGTGTTGCGTTTAATTAGAAACTCAATTGCAAAAGCATAAATCAAATTAATATCTAACTTATAAATTTTAAGGATGCAAGACATGTCAAACGTTGTTGCTAAAATATAACCTCGATCGGCACTATTACAAAACAACAAGAACGGATTTAAACCGGAATTTCTTTTAATTGGAAAGTTATTAAATAAATATATTAATCTAATTACTATTTAAATTAATAAATTCATAATCAAGTGACATGATAAACATCATTACTCATGCGTAGTTTACATCGGCACAATCACGACTCGACACGCACAACATCGCAACCCTAATTCGTTTTCTAATTAAAAGCTATTAAATTATTAGTAATCATATTAGTATTTCAATCAATAAATTCATAACTATAAGACATGACAAACATTAGCACTACCGTGTAGAGCGCGACGACATGAATCTAACGCGACTTGAACGACTCGAATCGGACGTAAAATATAAATGATATGACCTAAACAAGATTATATGTATACGTATTTCTATTGTATTTCGGGATTTATTTTTCTAAAGGAAAAACGGTCATAATGTATGGGTGACATGGTGATGACGTCATCAAGCTAATTGGAACAGGGGCCAAGAGCACGCACGGTGCACGGCCAGTGGCGCCATGTACAGCGGCGAGCACCTCGCCGGTTGCGCCATGTACAGCGGCGAGCACCTCGCCGGGCAACCGGAGAAAAGGCCTAGGGCCTCGGTTCGACACGGGAAAAACCGAGGAAAATAGAGAGGGCGACCGTGAACTCACCAAGAGGATTTTTGCGATCGGAGATGAGACAGGGACAGCGTGCAGCTCGGTTGATCAGACGACGGCGTTCTCGGCAACAAGTTGCAGTCGACGGGGAGACGACGGTGCAATGACCGAACAACGGCGGCGGCGACACAAGAAGGAGGAGAAAAATATAATTTACTATACGAGAGATTTCCCAAACTAGGGGCTCCTCTACGGTAGTTTTGGTGTGCTTTTACCCAAGGGATTGGTACGTATATATAGGGAGGAAAACTCTCCATCTCCATGTCAACTAGCGATATGGTGCTAATTGACGTTGCACCATCCACCTTTACTAATAGGCCTAATTAATTATTAAAGCCCATTAGTAAATAAAGACATGGGCCTTTGGGCACGAGGAAATCTGAGATATTTTATTATTTTCGGAATTAATTAATTTCATGGATAAAATAATTCTAGAAAAGTCCAGAATTGAATTTTAAGCCACGAAAAATACCTCGAAGGCTCCGAAAATTTAGGAAAAATTCTCAGAGATATTTTAGAATGAGACTAACCCAAATAAAGTATTTGGAGCTCATGAAAATATTGATGAAGAGATCAAGGAAAAAGATTAAGCTCACGGAAATTGAAATTTTAAATCCAGAAAATACCAAAAAGTTTTCCGATGAGAAGTAAATGTCGTCCTATGGTATTTTGAAAATAATAGCACTCACCAACACCAAAGACAAGCATCACACAAACACCACATTATCAAATTAATATGAGAAAGTTTAAAACCACAATTTTCTATATTTAATTTAGCAGCAACTTAACTTATCTAATAAATTTATTCAGATATTGAAATTATTTATTTTATTTAGTGTTTCCTATGCACAACCCAAAATTAGAAATTTTGGGGTGTGACAATTCTACCCCACTTAACAGGAATCTCGTCCCGAGATTCGAAGAGACTAGGGAGAAAGATAAAACAGACCAATAAGGTTGTTTCGAGACTTTTTGACAAGTTCGGATATAAGCGTCAAGGATTATCAAAGGATAACAAAAGAACATTGGATTGATCGTTAAGATTGATTCAAGTTAATGAAAGAAGGTCAAAGGATTGAAGGTCAGCATAAGTGAAAAGGAAGATCAAAGGAGATTGAAAAGATATATCAAGGTTGATCATCGAGTCTTCACTTTATAAGGTGTAAAAACAAGGGTGGAGATTAGCAAGAGATAACATAAGAGATAAAGAGATATCTTAAGGTGCTCAAAAATACTGGATTCAAGATTTATGAAACATCACGAAAAAGTGACAGATTAGCATTGGTTGAAGAAAGGTAAAGACTAGTTTTCCATTTCATCATTTGGGAAGACCAGTGGGAAGGATAAATTGATCTTCAAGTCTTTGTAGGTCCTTGAATCAGGATTTATAAGATGTAAGGACAAGGGTCAAAAGTTGTCAAATGTTGATGAGAAAAGTAAAGATTGATGGCAAGGTGAGACTAATTAAGAGGCAAGGAGTAGTAAAAGATGATATTATGATAGCGATTGGTCTTTGGGTCTTCCTATCTCATGACTTGAGATTGGTGATGGTGGCGGACGCTACCCCACTTAACAAAGATCTTGTTCCACCTGGCGATGTCATTGAAGGCAACACTTTCTTTGAGGCTTGCTGCTAATGATGAGTCCTTCATGTGTTGATCCTTCCTTGGGTTAAGATAAAGGAGAAAGCATAGAAACCAAGAGTAAGCAAGGATGATTTATGGAAAAGACTATAAGAATTAGGATTGATCGAAGGTTAGGTAGGTCAAGAGAGGATACTACCCCACTTTAACATAGATTGAGCTAATTCTCAAGATGAAACCTTTCGGGCCACCTTCAAAGCACGAGAACAAGGACAACACACAGGCATCACATCCAACAAGACAAGCACACATCACATCATCGATACTACACGTGCTTTTTCAACAATGGTGGTCATCCTAAATGGTAGATTATAGATGATGAAAAGCCATCGAACTTTAGAACAAGATAAGATCAGAAACCTTTTGGTAAAAACAACACAAATCAAAAACCAAGAGAGTAAGAAATAATAGCTCAAAGGAAGCTATCAAGGAAGGGATACAACAAGACAAGGAACAGGAAATAGTCAAAATCAATGAGTCAAGGGATGAGAAAATAGTTTTATAGTAAAATAAGTTTTAGAATACGTCTAGAGCTATTTGGCATACGTCCTACAGTCAACACCGCTCCGATACCACTCTGTCACACCCGGTTTTCTAAAGAACAAAACCAGGCTAATCATATGTGTGCCCAGGAAGTCCACACATATGTCAGAATGAAAAAGTATCAAAACAATGTTTATATAAAGCGGAAAACATACTATATTAACACTTACAACTATCAGAGTGTCGCGGAACGGTCACTAATCTTTTCTTCAGGCTCCAACATCACAGGGACGGCTGACTGGGGGTTCCATATGCCAAACACTTCTGAAAAGACTTCTAAAAACTCCACTACACTTTCATCCTTCTTCTAAGCAGCACCTTTCAACACACTGGAGTGTGGTGGAAATAGCAAGAGTGAGTCCATGTCGAACTCAACAAATATAACATGGGATTCATAAGGCTCAAAGGCATAACATAGGTTTATCAGCATGTAGCTTTTATTTAGCATTAATTCAGTATATCAATGATATCAAAGTGTCTCAATATAAACAATAAACATATGATCCATGTGAAATGATTAACGAATAGCAAAAACATATCCATTATTAATGATCCACTATTCCATAAGGGTCCAAGGCCACTCGTGACCGTGAGCACGGCTGTTATAACAGTTTTACACTCTGCAGAGGTTGTACACTTTCACTGTGAGTCGTGATTTACCCTTTCGCCCGAGGTGATCAGCCTCTTGACCCACTACCAAGGAAGATCGGCAGGGTTCATTATGAAGTCTTTCAAAGGTTCGTCTAACAAGTTAGGGCCGCTAGGTTTCCAAAGTCAGTCTGTGTGATACACCACGCAGGGATCCACAGTCTGCTCTACCCCATTTGCGCCACAAGGGTAACCTCTAACAAGCTAGAAAAGGTCCTTTTATATGACTAAAGCCAGAGCCATTTTAGCCCTCACAGTTGTACTGTAAGTCCCGGATTTTCGCTTACAGATAAGTCCTTATGGAGAGTAACGAGAGCACCAAAGTAACCCCATGCTCTAGTACCCTTTAACAGTAATAAAAATCATCTTTTATTGTTTATTGCATATTCCATTAGTCAAATTACATGATCATAGTTCATGTTAAGCACTAGCAATACTAATCCATGCAATATAATTGGTATCAAGGAATAAGATCAACACTAAGTCATCCTTAACAAGGAAACATATGCATAATGATATTATTTGCTTATTGTGAATAGGACAACAAGGATAATCCCATGCTATACTTGCCTTAGAACTTGCTTTATGCCCAAAGCAACTTGCTCTAAAAAACCTCAACTTAATCTTTCATTTGCAACTTCTGGCACTCAGCTTCTGGTCTTCATCTTCGGATCTTCGGTGCTCACAGATAGTCTTTCTTCTACTCGTAGCAACCAAGCACAGTAAACAAACAACAAACACAACTAAGAACATACATCAAACAAAAGAAACGCTTTAAAAGAGAACGCATTAAAGGACACGGTACATTGCTATAGTCACGAAAACGCAAGAACGATGGATAACGGAGCTACCATTAAAGAGAACACGCGACTATCGAGACGATTACAACATAACTTAGAAGACCGACTATAGACTTAATACATTTTAGTTATTGAAATAAGGTGATAAACATTCTGAAGAAATATTCTAAAATTAGATTAATCAATTGAATTACAAAACTAGGTTTAACCCTGGTCATATTTTATTTATAAGTATTACCTACTTTGCAGAGATAAAAGAACATGTGAGAACAATTATTCCAATTATATGAGATATGTGGTTGGGCTAAGTAAATTATAATTTAAACATATTTTAAGTTGCCATTAGCTAAGTTCATGCTTAGTTACAAAGGACTAATGTGACAAGATTATATATTATTTTTAATTATAAAACTAATAACAAGCATATTAATTAATATAATATTCAGCTATATATGGAAAAGCATATGACATGAAAAACATTAGTGCTACTGCACAGAGAACGTCGATGCGAATCTAACGCAACTTAATTGAAGCAAAACAGATTCCAAACGAATAAATGCTCGAGGATTAAAGCCGTATAACTATGAAGAGCAGATACGTACTGTAATGTGAAATTATCTACGCAAGTCTATCATATATGCAACATACTGAGACTAAGCAAATTTTAATTTGAAATATATTATACATTAATCATATTAATCAATTTAATATTGAACTATATATATAGAAAACATGTGGCAATTGAACGAAAGCACTTATGTTTCAAGGTTGAACTAAACATCTTATAATTCAAAAGAAACATTTAGTTTAATATTAATTAGATTAACATTAATTTAGAACAGACTGCCTGTGTTGCGTTTAATTAGAAACTCAATTACAAAAGCATAAATCAAATTAATATCTAACTTATAAATTTTAAGGATGCAAGACATGTCAAACGTTGTTGCTAAAACATAACCTCGATCGGCACTATTGCAAAACAACAAGAACGGATTTAAACCGGAATTTCTTTTAATTGGAAAGTTATTAAATAAATATATTAATCTAATTACTATTTAAATTAATAAATTCATAATCAAGTGACATGATAAACATCATTACTCATGCGTAGTTTACATCGGCACAATCACGACTCGACACGCACAGCATCGCAACCCTAATTATTAAATTATTAGTAATCATATTAGTATTTCAATCAATAAATTCATAACTATAAGACATGACAAACATTAGCACTACCGTGTAAAGCGCGACGACATGAATCTAACGCGACTTGAACGACTCGAATCGAACGTAAAACATAAATGATATGACCTAAACAAGATTATATGTATACGTATTTCTATTGTATTTCGGGATTTATTTTTCTAAAGGAAAAACGGCCATAATGTATGGGTGACATGGTGATGACGTCATCAAGCTAATTGGAACAGGGGCCAAGAGCACGCATGGTGCACGGCCAGTGGCGCCATGTACAGCGGCGAGCACCTCGCCGGTTGCGCCATGTACAGCGGCGAGCACCTCGCCGGGCAACCGGAGAAAAGGCCTAGGGCCTCGGTTCGACACGGGAAAAACCGAGGAAAATAGAGAGGGCGACCGTGAACTCACCAAGAGGATTTTTGCGATCGGAGATGAGACAGGGACAGCGTGCAGCTCGGTTGATCAGACGACGGCGTTCTCGGCAACAAGTTGCAGTCGACGGGGAGACGACGGTGCAATGACCGAACAGCGACGGCAGCGACACAAGAAGGAGGAGAAAAATATAATTTACTATACGAGAGATTTCCCAAACTAGGGGCTCCTCTACGGTAGTTTTGGTGTGCTTTTACCCAAGGGATTGGTACGTATATATAGGGAGGAAAACTCTCCATCTCCATGTCAACTAGCGATATGGTGCTAATTGACGTTGCACCATCCACCTTTACTAATAGGCCTAATTAATTATTAAAGCCCATTAGTAAACAAAGACATGGGCCTTTGGGCACGAGGAAATCTGAGATATTTTATTATTTTCGGAATTAATTAATTTCATGGATAAAATAATTCTAGAAAAGTCCAGAATTGAATTTTAAGCCACGAAAAATACCTCGAAGGCTCCAAAAATTTAGGGAAAATTCTCAGAGATATTTTAGAATGAGACTAACCCAAATAAAGTATTTGGAGCTCATGAAAAGATTGATGAAGAGATCAAGGAAAAAGATTAAGCTCACGGAAATTAAAATTTTAAATCCAGAAAATACCAAAAAGTTTTCCGATGAGAAGTAAACATCGTCCTATGGTATTTTGAAAATAATAGCACTCACCAACACCAAAGACAAGCATCACACAAACACCACATTATCAAATTAATATGAGAAAGTTTAAAACCACAATTTTCTATATTTAAATTAGCAGCAACTTAACTTATCTAATAAATTTATTCAGATATTGAAATTATTTATTTTATTTAGTGTTTCCTATGCACAACCCAAAATTAGAAATTTTGGGGTGTGACAGAACTTGGCTAGGAAGGCGGTGGAGCAGATATCCCTTGTAGTATTCTTGTCTTTGTTGGTGTAGAACCACTGCTTAGTCTTCCCAAAGAGTGAGAATGGGAAAAGACAGAGTAGAATGACGTCCTTGGTTACTCCCTTGATAGTGAAGGTGCTACAAATCTCCAAAAAGTGTTAAAGATATGCACTTGCATCTTCATGTGCCTTCCCAGAAAATTAGCTGGCTTGTACCATATTGATGAGCGCAGGCTTGAGCTCAAATCCATTATCTCCAACATTGACTTCATGTCCAGTACGGATGTTAGCTATAGTTGGAGCAAAGAATTCACGAAGGCTCTGGTTAGCCATGGCTTCAAATTATGGTGTTAAGTTTCACCTTATACGGTTATCCTCCGACTCTAAAAATGGTACTCTTGTGAGTTTAGCCTTAGTTCTCTTGAGTAGCACTTCTGTATCGTCAATGAAGTTTGCCGGAAGGTCAAAATTGGTCATACATTACCCTGCATAAGATATACAAGTAGACAAAACAAGGGTAAGCCTCTTGAGCAGAAATCAATGGTTATTTCAATCACATCAAATAATATAAGTTTATTAATGCTTCCTGTGCTAGCTACCTTCCCCGGCAACAGTGCCAAAAATAATTGTTGGTATTTATTAACATGTCACTTGTTTTAGTAGTCACCTATTAATTACCTATACCTCTAGCATTACTTAAACTAGGTTGTCATCTCTAGTGATGGTGCCAGAAATATTTGTTGGTACTACCTAGCATTGCTACTAGAATAATACTAAATAGATATTTATCATTTTATGTGACTAGAAAGAATATATAATATGAATAAAAAGGATTCTACAAGCGGATAGATAATTATACCATTATAACATTTTACCTAAGAGTATTCCAAGTATCATTATTTATATTTTACCATAGGGAAGGTGTAGCTTTGGACATATATTGATAACTTATAACATTGATGGAGAAATAAACCATAATAATCTCTCTACTCATAATAGGAGTAAGTCACAAGATAAAAGATATATATGATAAGCATTGATCAAGTTCATAATAATGATAAATAAATCTCTCAAAGCACTCCTATCTATAGCATTAGCATGGCCAGGTTAGAATATTAGAGGAATAATTTCTAAGTCATTCTTAATTACAAGTCAAAGCATACGTTGATTAGTGTAATTACACTTAGTAGTCACTGCTAAGATCACCATTGAATCTACACGTACGGGGCATTATTTTGGGAAGTTCGAGAATAGAGGTTTCTCTTCCTTTGCAACTGGACCCTACTTCTATGACCTATATTTGGGGAGTGGACTACAAAAGACTTAATGGTAGTGTCACACTCGCGATCTACCATATGACCCGGAATATAGAGTGTATTCGCAGGTAAATAACATCTAAGCACCATGCTTACCTGATCTCTACCACCCACCCTGTGATCATTGGGGTGAGCGCTATACGAACTTATGCATAAACACAATGATAAACTAACTATACTAAGCATATAATCAAAGTAGACGATGAACATTGCAACCTTGAACATGAATAAGATGAATACTATATTGTCTTGATAATTGTACCAAAGCATATAAAAATAATGGAGATACAACGAGAGAGGGGTACAAGAATTATACCAAACCAAGCTCTAGACGATATCAGGAATCCAAGCAAAGATCTACTTGCCTCCCTCTAGACCTAGCCTAACTAGCTAATGCCCTAGAAACTAGAGGAGCTTTGAGGAGATTAGGGTTTCTGGCTCTGGATGACTTTATCTCAAATGACTTGATGCCTCTAGAGGGTTGGGGTCTGTTTATATAGCTCAGGGGGTGCAACATGAGCCCTTGGATCAAACTTACTTGAAAGACAACGTAGATGCAATTCTAGGAGGCAGTGGATGAATATTTCAGAAGATGTTGACAAGAGAGGCCCACAGGGGTCCGGGCGACACTATGTGTGGGGCCAGCTAGCCCCACCCGGTAGCCTCTCGAGGTCTTTCTCGGGGGGGGCGCCTCCTGAAGTCCTCTAGAGTTTTCTAAAGTAGTTTTCGTCAGACTTAAGTTTAGTTCTTTTTCACGTTTTGATCACTCTGTCCAGTTTTCTAGAATAACCCTGTTGAAAATATAGATTCACCAAAACTTGTAGAAATTATCAGTTTAAACCTTTAAATTTTAATTGGTGATCTATTTCAAGCATTTATTCAAGTTATGTTGACGGTTTATGATAAAGAGTAACTACCGTCAACCCCCCCAGAGGGCCGGGAGGGGTGCCACATGATATTCAGTGGAAAGCAGGCCCAGAGTGCCAGTGGTGGTGAAAGCTCATCGATCGGGAGAGGTAAGCACGCACGAGGCCGCAGCACCCTTGCGCTTGCGATAGTCTGAGGTGCCGATCACCTTTAGTTGGGATGATTAACCTGACCATGTGCTAGCCCGGTTCATTTCCCGCTCATCTTCAGCTTGCTCATCGGCAGCATCCGCCTCACGAGGGTGCTCATAGATGGCAGCAGTGGGCTTATTAACATCCTCTATGCCAACACACTAGATCATATGAAAATCCCGAGGTGCTGTCTTTGCCCGAGCGAGGCACCCTTCTATTACGGGATCATCCTAGGGATGCAGGTCGTGCCCCTCGGTAGCATCCAGCTACCCTTCACGTTCAGAGAGCCGACCAACTTCCGTAAATTCTACACCAAACCACTCCAACACACATGGATTGAGGTGAATACATGGGTATCTAAACAAAGCCTCGATTGTTAATTTATCCAACCTTGTTTTTTCAGATGTAACAGGAGGGGTGTGAGCCCCTACTTGTTTTGGCTAGTATGGATATCTTCTATAGAGAAAGCCTCATAATATTCAGTTTTTTTCTCGATCATAATATTCAGTTAATTATCTACTAACTTGGCTGGTAAAGAAAACGCCACAGTGAACCAAACTCTGGGCATGCATCACTTCGCATATCAAGGTGACAAGGTTGACAGAAAACCTTGAATGTTTAAGCAATGAAAAATTCAGAAGATGAGAGAGCATCTAAGAGAGCGTACTCTCGTTAATTAAAGAGCAGACAATAAACCAGCTATCTATTCTTCCAAGTCGAGCCTTGCAGAACAAAAAAAGAAAACAAAAAAAACAATGGGACCATGAGGCCCACGCACGAAATCTTCTGAAATCTCTTATTAATTGCACAAGGTCAACATCAAAGATGCGAGCTTAAAAATAACAATTTATTTCCGAGTCGAGCATCTGATGCGTTCATGGCCACCGAGATTCATGACTACTAGTAGCGGGTGCGCGCATCCGCGCGCCTGTGCGCCTATAGTATGGATGGTTTTTTTTTGGTTAAATCGATTATGGTTATAACATGCAGATGAAAAAGCTCAAATATATAAGGAAACAATGCGGTGTTAAGATAAAGCATTACTAATATTTGTTTAGGTACTGTTCTGAGTCTAGGATTGGAGACGGCTACGCTTTTACAAACACAAATAAAGGTGTAGCCTTATGTCACTTGATCTAGAGTATAGGGCCGAGGATCTACGTTACATTAATAGGTGCTTTTGTACAGTGATAGCGGTGCTCTGCACAGGAGCACGGTTATTATACATGGCTAGTTTCAAACGTGGGTACATGCTTGATCTGCTATCTAGTGAAGTCTCCATCTTCGTTTCGAATGAGAAGCTATTGCCTCATCAATCTGGGTATGTGTGTTTCTGAATGAGCTGTAGTCTGTATGGAACCTGTACTATTAGGGTAATAAGAGTTGAGGGATGATTATTGTACCTGAATCCTATAGGTAGCACATGCAATAGGTGTTGTGACTGCAAGGAGATGGTGTACCTGTGGAGTAGTTAATAATGAACTATGAGTGCTGGTAGTATTTGGTATATACATGACAACTGTCTATACTTTTTGTCTACATACTTGAGGAGTCTGATGAAGCAGGGCCGCTTTCATGGTCATTCTGAGCTGCTTATATCATGTCATCATCTATAATGCATAGTTTGTTGTATTGATTAGAAACGATAAGAACAGCAATAGTATGAGCAGGTTTATTACATAAGTAAAAAGATGTGTTAAGTGTAGACATACCGATGCCTTCATCTTGTTCTTCTGGCGGGAATTGCATGTTCCCCTCCGAGGCCGCCTTCAACGGCGAACCGGGGGGAATAGGCAAGCGGCGCGGAGCAGGGCCGAGGCGTCGCAATGCTTAGAGACGGGAGGACGGCGGCGGTGTGGACGACGGAGGCACGGCGATGACGGAGAAGGCGCGGAGAGGGCGGTGCGGCAGGAAAGCGTCGAGTTCAGTGCAGGGTGAAACAACTTGAGTCCAGATCGGGCAGAAACCAAGGAAAATATTTGGTGGAAGGAAACCAGAATCAGAAGGCAGGCATTGGTCGAAGAGTAGGCCGCCGGGAGCAGAAGCCGATGGAAACTAACAGGTTAAACAAGGTAAGTGAAGCTGTTCCTAGGTTGAAGCCGGTGCGGTAAATCCTGGCAGTTAATTTCAATATCCAACGGATGGTAGATTTGGTGCGAGGATACTGCATTCGTGTGCAGCATCATACCACACATCAAACTTCTCAAAACTGTCAAAGTTACTGAGAACTGCAAATTTACTTGTGATGCATGGATATCTCTAACGACATCATCTTTTACTAACATGTACCATGCAAAGTAGACCTAAGCATGCAGCAAGAGTCTTAAAAAACCAGATCTCTGCACCACATTACTGTAACTAAATTTTGATAGAACCGAAGATAGAGAATATACGAATTTAAATTTCCCCAAAGCTTTTAAGTTCAACTGCATGCAAAAGCAACAGGTGAGAACAGCTTCTAAGTTAGACTGCATGCAAAAGCAACAATTGAGAGCAATATAAATTAAATTGACCCAAAGCTTCTAAGTTGTGAAACCTGTAGGTTTTAGCAGCGAATAAAAACAATGTGAGCTGAAATTATTCAGTATTCACTTTGGGAACTTACTTCGATATAGACAAAATGTCCCTCCTTTCTAGCTTCGCTATTAACTCTTCTTTAATGTAATTTAGAGGCAGACATGCGAGCACATTCTTTAATCAGTCGAACATCTGAAGTGGGAGTGTAGCAGTCAAATGCTGCTCATATTCAATTATATTAATTCTAATTTGAAGCTGCATGCTGACCCTAACTATTTTGCACGAGCTTCACTGCTGCAATTAGAACTGTTCACCACTAAATGCCAAAGCACAAAGCAATTTAAATGTAGGTCTACTCCTCAAATTACAAAGTATTTTAGAAATCACCAAGAACCAAGCATAGAAATAGTAAGTAAAATCGATTGGAATATTTTTTTGGATTTGGGGCTGGGATTCGTGATCTGCGGACGCAATCACTGTGAATGTGTCAACATTGTTCTCATATACTCTGGTTGCATGGAAGAGATCTGGGAACCATAAATTAGTGCCACAGGGGCTCCTTTTATCACAATTGCAACACAAACCATTCATACCTACAGCAAAAATCAAGTTTTGCAATACAAAGGCGGAATCAGACAACATACATAAAAGGCACTCATAAATGGAATTATTGTCACACCCAAAATTTTCTATTTTGGGTTGTGCATGAAAAATACTAAATAAAATAAATGATTTCAATGTTTGATAAATTTATTAGATAAGTTAAGTTGTTGCTAATTTAAATATAGAAAATTGTGATTTTAAACTTTTTCATATTAATTTGATAATGTGGTGTTTGTGTGATGCTTGTCTTTGGTGTTGTTGAGTGCTATTATTTTTAAAATATCATAGGACGACGTTTACTTCTCATCGGAAAACTTTTTGGTATTTTCTGGATTCAAAATTCCAATTTCCGTGAGCTTAATCTTTTTCCTTGATCTCTTCATCCATCTTTTCATAAGCTCCAAATACTTTATTTGGGTTCCTCATGTTCCATAATGTCTCTAGAAAATTCCCTCGAATTTTCGGAGCTTTCGGAGTATTTTTCGCGGCTTAAATAATAATTCTGGACTTTTCTAGAATTATTTTATCCACGAAATTAATTAATTCCGAAAAGTTTCCAAACCCTACAACAATATATATGCCAGCGTAGCCCTCGACGCCCTGGTTCCAGAAGTACAACTCTTATCGCGAGCCGTCGCTCGTAGCTCTCTCTATCTCTCGCCGTATCTTAAATATACATATATACATGTATACGTGCATGCAAGTGCTAGTGCTTTACGTATTGATCAGCTGCCTCCAACGCATAGGCATTAGGCCCAGGCGGTTCTCTCTGTGATTCATACTTGCCATATCTATTCTTTTATTTCTTTCTTTGGGTCTATGCTTTGACGTGATCATAACATAATCCACCAAGCAAATAACTAAGCCAATGTGTGTCTCGCACGTCAAGGACACCAGGTCCATCACGTTGTAGATATCCATCTATAAATAGTAAGCTCCAGCTGTCCTAGACGGACTGCAGATCATAGGCGCCGCCGCCGTCTGTAGGCGTTGGCTGCGCGCCTCGTCCGATCCCGTCTTCCTCCTCCGCCGCTGCAGCGTCCGCCGAGGATCTGACGGGGGGGCGTGGCGGCGATGACCCTGGACGAGCGGTTCGATCTGCTGCGGGGGATCGGGGAGGAGTGCATCCAGGAGGACGAGCTCAGGAACCTGCTTGAGAAGAAGCCCGTCCCCATCTGCTACGACGGCTTCGAGCCCTCCGGACGCATGCACGTCGCTCAGGGCATTGTGAAAACCATCAACGTGAACAAGATGATCCGGGCCGGGTGCAAGGTGAAAATTTGGATCGCCGACTGGTTCGCGCAGCTCAACAACAAGATGGGAGGCGACCTGAAGAAAATCCAGACGGTCGGGCGCTACATGATCGAGATTTGGAAAGCGGCTGGGATGAACCTCGACGGGGTGGAGTTCCTGTGGTCCTCCGAGGAGATCAACAACCGCGCACATGAGTACTGGCCAATTGTGATGGACATTGCCCGGAAAAACAACGTCAAAAGGATAACGAGATGCTGCCAGATTATGGGCAGAAGCTGATATATGCCAGTTGGGGGTGGATCAAAGGAAGGTCAATACGCTAGCTCGAGAGTACTGTGATGACATCAAAAGGAAGAACAAACCAATTATTCTTTCACATCCATTCTTGTTTTGGATTTGACATCCTCAACCTTCTCCACAATCAAGTTCCCTGACAAGATGCTGTTTGATGGACAAATCATATTGTCTCGGACCAATGGGAGAATATCTGCCGCAACATCTAATTTCTTGTAAGCACTTTGGTCTATCCACCTTCTATCGTTTACTGTTTTCACATCTAAATTCCGTTGTAGTTCAATCTGGTTGCGCTGCGCTAGTAGTGTCATGATTTGCATGTTAGTGTCGACGTTTTTCGTGTTACATATTTTTCTGTATATAGTTGAATGTTAACTTGATTAATTAGCGTACAACTAGTTTTACCATTAAAATCAAATAGATTTTATACTCCAGTGTTTTATATACAAATATTAGTATAGTTAATTGCTCACATAAATGTTTTCTTTTAATCTTAACTTTATCAGGTAAACACGTTGCATTTGTGGTAAATTCTACTTAGATGCTCTCCCATGTTTATTTCTTTCGCAAAGTAAAGTTTAAATAGCTTAAGTAATATGAGATAAGTTTATCAAATAAAATATGATTAGCTTTAACTCGATTAGTATTAGATGGTTCTTGATTATAATTTGTTTATTTTAAATATAAAACATGGGATGGTTCGGATAGTGCTGGAATATGTGTCAGGTTATATAAATTATAAATATTTGATTGGAATAATTAATGTTTATGTCATGCTCCTTTAAATTTAAAATGACATAGGTTCATGCGTCGGCACTTTCTTAAAATGTTAACTCGATTAATATTCACATTAATGTGTTTTTATTTATAAATTGTTTATTAGATGCAAATCATGGCCATTGAACTCTTGTTAGCATGATGACATCATCTCGACATCACCAACACTTTATTGCCGTTTTTCTTTAGTAAAACAAATCCCGAAATACGATAGAAATACGTATATACATACTATCTTGATTAGGCCATATCTTCTCCGTTTTGACTCCGATTTGACCCGTTCAAATTGTGTTAGGTTCATATTTGCGAGCTCTACATGTTGGTAGTATTGTACAGTAGGTTTGTGACAATTAATTTTCGAGTTTATATTAAAGTAATTATTTATCTATAGGAAATCTTAGAAAATTCATAACTTTCACGTTTTAAATCCGAATTTCGTGATCTTTACGTCTGTGTGATCGTAGCAACGTGTAGAATAGTTTTGTAAGCTTTCCTAAATGTTTTTCTACTGTTGGTGTACTGTTCTAATTGTATCTTTTGTTTGCTTCGTGTATGTTTGCTCGGAATGTTTGTATGTTGATGCTTGGTGATCGAATTTAGACGGTGAGCAGTACTACGACGATCAGAAGTATTATTTTGAGCCGGACCAGCAGTATCTATCGGAGAACTTTGATTAAGGCAAGTATAACATGGGACTATCCTTGTTACCTATTCACTGAAATTATCATACATATGCATGTGTCTTCCTTGACAACCATAGAGATTATAACTTAGCTATTGATATCTTGTTTCCTTGACGCCTATGGGTTGTGCATTTGGGTAGCTACTGCTAGCGCTTAATTATGAACAATGATCTTGTAATTTGACTAATGGATTATGCAATCAACCATTAAGATGATTTTATTACTGTTGAAAGGGGGCTAGAGCAAGGGGTTATATTGTTGCTCTGGTTTCTCTCCGTAAGGACTTACCTGTAAGTGATAACCGGGATATACAGTACAGCTGTGAGGGCTATATGGCTCTGGCTCTAGTTGTTCAAGAGACCTTTTCTAGCTTGTTAGAGGTTACCTTAAATGGCGTAAGAATGGCTTGACACTTTGGGTGTAGTGCGAGCCCCTGGCCTAGTGTGTATAGGCTGCGGTTGTTGTGCCACAGGGAAGGGGGGTTCTACATCTGCCTGCCGAGTGAATCTAATGGCCCTAACTTGTTAGACGAACTTTTGAGTGGCTTTATATGGTTTTCAATGTTCTGGGCCTTGCAAACCCATGTATTTGGAAATCATGACTCACAGTGAAAGTGTACACCTCTGCGCAGAGTTAAAAACTGGTATACTAGCCGTGCTCACGGATACGAGCGGCCTTGGGGATTCTTACAGAATAGTTGATCACCATTGTTATATCATGCTTAATTACTGTTGTTATTATTATGCTCATGTTAATGCTATTCATTATCCTTATTACAATTGATCATTGATTCATTGATGGGAAGTGGATTACCTTGATGCTACTCAATTGCTAATTATATGATGACTAAAAGCTAAACGCAGTCAAACAGTGTCTAGCCTTTTTGAGCCTCATGAACCCTGTGTTATACTTGTTGAGTTCGACATGGACTCACTCTTGCTATTTCCCCAACACTCCAGTGTGTAGTAAGATGCTACTCGGAAGAAGGACAAAGGTGTAGTGGAGTTTCCAGAAGACTAGTAGAAGTGCTAGGCATATGTTACCCCCAGTCAGCCGTCCCTGAGAAGAATGGAGCCCGAAGTTTAGTCACCGTTCCGCGATACTCTGATGTAAGTGTTAATATAGCTATGTATACGTTATATAATAACATTGTTTCTGATACTTTTTCATTCTGGCATATGTGTGGACTTCCTGGGCACACATATGATTAGCCTGGTTTTGTTCTTTAGAAAACCGGGTGTGACAATTATAAATCCAAACCTAAGGGGACTCTAAAACTAACAGAACTCAGAGTGTAATGTTAATTCCCATTCTCGAACACTGACACCTAATTTTTAAGGGGCACATACATAATCAGGTACATACATCAGCCCAGTTATAGGATGAAAGTATTTCTCCATCTCTCCAGAACTCCCAATGGAATTGGATTCTTACATAGTTTTCATCATCCTGAGTAGGCATATCTCCCAATCACATGACTGAGAAGTAAAAATATCATGTAGTGTTTCGTATTGTTACCTCCGCTAATAATTTGATTTAGTATAGCACCACAAAAGGTAATATAAAAATTTAAAGGTAAACTACACAGACCAACTAATTTGATGATAGAGACTGCCTGTCAAATTTTCATTCATTGAACAAGCATACTGCATTTCACTGTTATTAATAGGCTAAAATGGCTCATGGGTTGTCAGCAAATTGCACCTGATGCAGTCTGTCCAATAGCTAAAGGGGTGTTGGGCAGTACTCTAATAAATCACTATCAAGCAGAATGAGAATTAGGTGCTGACCTGCTTATCCGTGATGAGCAGACCCACATAAGAAGACCGGGAGAAAAGGTCGTGCTTAGAATGGATTTCAAGGCAATAGGAAGAGACATAGAAGGGATGCCTCAAAAGACCTTTTTTTGCATAATCTTGAACTGATCCTGAAGAAACTTGTTAATGATCTTTATTTATTCATTAAGCATTAGCGTTGTATGGTATCACCTGGAAAATAGAGGATTAATTTGTTGAAGATGTCGCCAAACTGAAAAGAACAGATAAGAAAGTACCAACCGGATAGCAATCATAAGAAATTTGGTTAAGAAAAAAAATAGCCACAAAATGTGGATGGAGGTGAGCATTATCAGAAATTGCAAGAGAATCAGCGAAACAAATTGAACTTCATGGAGGTGCAATTTAGCGGAAGCACAGATTCAATTTGAATACACTAAACTGGACCTTAATGGTTCAGCTATCCATTTTGTTATGAAGGTACGATATGGGTCTACCTTTTTTTTGCACATGATAGTTTTAAATACTGAGCTGACAGAATTTTGTGCAAGGGTGGATGCTTCCCATTATCTTGGTATGTAAGAATATAAGGAGGCACTAATCACACGCAAATAGTTCTTTGCATATACAGTAAGGTTCAACGATGATAAAAAATAGTGTCTATATCTGACAACGAACAAATACATAGCGTGCCTTTACCTGACAACGAACAAATACATAGTGTCCATGTACCTGGCGTGCTGCTTTAGTGTAGGCCAGAGAGTAGTTCTAATTTCGTCGATGAACCTGACAAAGAAAAACATTCAGTATAATATGCATTGCAATAATTTTGAAAAAAAGGGGCAAGGTTGGCATGAAACAAAGAAGTGCATCATGCTCAACTGTTGGTGGCAATCATAGCGGTTCTGAAGTTTTCACCAAACAAAAAGTTCCCTGCTAGCAAGTACTACATGGCCAAGAACAGGAGTATGGTAGGGTTTAGAAAAAAGAGACCTTGCTATTCTATTTAGCTTCCTCACAAATAGAGCAGTTGAGCTGAAAAGTTGAGTTCCATTGAACTGTGCAGTGTAACTAGAACTTAGATAAGATGAATCTAAATATACAGAGAAGCAGACAGCGTCCAAAGATATCTCGAAGACCATTTGGACCTAAGGCTCTGCATTTTTCTTGAAGCTAATCTATTTTTCTTTAGCCACAAGCGTCCATTTATTGAAGAAGGGAAATGCCATTTGAAGTGGGAAATGCCATTTAGTTCACAGGGTATACAGTCAAACAGATAGATAAATTATGAATTTTATTTAGATTTTGGTTCATAAATAAGAAGAACTGCAAATAAGATACACAGCAGACAGCACCTTCTGGAAGAAGGTGTGAAAGGCAAGTTTCCCATGTTCATTCCAGGGATTTGACATCACCTCCTGCATAATAACATAATGAAATGTGCTGTGTTGGGCAATAATTAAATAGCACAAATACATTTCCCTAGGATTTCTAATTGAATATAATCACATATATCTGTAGGCAACCCAAAGAACATGAGGTTCCCAAATGGTACCCTATATAGCTGTACACACAACGTAAATCACATGTAAAACAAGGGACTGTGTATCCATAACACTGGAAACCGGGTTAGCGATATTGCCATGCCACCTACATAGCAGCTGTAAACAAACAACAGTAACTAACCTACCGTAGGGTAATATATGGGTGCTAACAACATAGATGGATCTTTTCATCGTACTGCATTTGCTGCTGACGAAGGACCTACACAGGGCTTTGTCCACAAATCTAAATTTTCAAGCAAAAGATCTATTTGCTCAGAAAAGAGAGTCAGTAATCGCCTGCAATTTTTGTTGAGCCTGCCCCCATAAATCTTGTAGCTGAGGAAGTGCACTCTACAGGAAAAATGGGGATTCAGATCTGCTATAGAAATTGTTGCGACACAGTTTATCTTGTAGCTTGTGCAATATATTGTCACACCCATTTAACGACCAAATGGAGTGCATATTCTTATGTGTGCCCAGAGATCAATCACACATAAGTTAACAAATTATAAAGGATGTATCATCACAAATGTTATTACATCACGATTAATAACACATAGTCTTTACAATAATGTAGCGGGAGTAAAATATAAAAACTCTCGTGGTAGCTCCAATCACAGGCACATTGACTGGTTGACAGCAAGTCTAGTAATCTTCCGGGAAGTAGAAGTAGTCACTACTTGCACCATCTGTTACCCATCCAGGATTTTTATCCAACTAAAAAAAATAAACAAGCGTAAGTACATCTCGTACTCAACAAGTGTAACATGGGGTTCATGAGCCTCAAATGCATAACATAGATTTATCAGCATGTAGCTTTTAATTAGCATTAATTCAGTATATAAATGATATCAAAGTGTCTCAATGTAACAATAAACATCTGATCCATGTAAAATGATTAACGAATAGCAAAAACATATTCATTATTAATGATCCACTATTCCATAAGGGTCCAAGGTCACTCGTGACCGTGAGCATGGTTGTATAACAGTTTTACACTCTGCAGAGGTTGTACACTTTCATTGTGAGTCATGTTGCCCATATGTCCGGGTTAATTACTCCCAAAACACTTCCGAGGTGAGCAGGCAGGGAAACACTATGAAGCCTTTTAAAGGTTCGTCTAACAAGTTAGGGCCGCTAGGTTTTCAAAGTCAGTCTGTGTGATTCACCACGCAGGGATCCACAGTCTGTTCTACCCCATTTGCGCCACAAGGGTAACCTCTAGCAAGCTAGAAAAGGTCCTTCTATATGACTAAAGCCAGAGCCATTTTAGCCCTCACAGTTGTACTGTAAATCCCGGATTTTCGCTTACAGATGAGTCCTTATAGAGAGTAACGAGAGCACCAAAGTAACCCCATGCTCTAGTACCCTTTAACAGCAATAAAATCATCTTTTAGTGTTTATTGCATATTCCATTAGTCAAATTACATGATCATAGTTCATGTTGAGCACTAGCAATACTAATCCATGCAGTATAATAGGTATCAAGGAATAAGATCAACTCTAAGTCATCCTTAACAAGGAATATATGCATAATGATATTATTTGCTTAATGTGAATAGGACAACAAGGATAATCCAATGCTATACTTGCCTTGCTCAAACTGGTCCTGGTGATCTTGTTCGTAGTAAAACTCCCGATCTCCAACGAATTGCTCACCGTTTATACTCGATCAACAATAGCAACAACATTCATCCAGAACAATCATGCATAAACAAACAAGACTATAATTAGAACAGTACACCAACAGTAATAAAATAAAATAAAATAAAAAGTTTTTAAAACGAATCTACAACTCGCTAGGATCACACAGACGCAAAGATCATGAAAAACGGAGCTAAAACGATGAAGTTATGAATTTACGAAGATTTCCTATAGAAAAGTAATTACTTTGATTCAAGCTCAAAAATAAATTGTCACAAACCTACTGAACAGTCCTACTAACATGTAGAGCTCTTAATTACGAACCTAATGCAATTTGAACGGATCAAATCGGAGTTAAAACGAATAAATTATGACTAAAACAAACTCAGTGGCATAACTGTAATTAGCTGAAAACATATTTTGAATGAACTGAGATCAAACTACGCTTTCAAACAGATATTACGCAATACGGAAGTACGCTTTGGACTACGGGTTAGTCAATTGAAAAACACAGGGTCTCTTTAGCAAAATGCGCAGCCGAAACGGTATCTTCTAATATCAGCCGTTGGATTCAAAGTAGATGGCTCAGATCGGATCGGGACGAGCGGGACGGCGTTCCGGCCGGGAAAATACGCCGGCGACCAAGTCCGCGGCGGCGCCATTGCCGGAGTTCGCTAGAACTCGAAACCGATCATCATTCGACGAATAAAAGGTACCAGGATGGAGTACAGGGCAATGCGATCTCACCTCGCGCAAGAATGAAGCCGAGGACGAACCAAAAGGAGGTGCACGGCTTGGTATGGCGGGTGGTCACGGCGGTGCTCCGAGCAATGCCATCTCGGGATGGTTCCGTTGCTCCGCGTCAAGATAGGATGGAGCGGAAGGATCACGGGCTCGGTTTTTATAGCCCGAAGGCGATTCCAAGGAAGGAAAGAGGAGATTGAGGGGAGGATTCGGCTTCGGCAGTTTTGGAAAGGAGAGATTCGACGGCGGCTTGGGGAGGAAGAAGACGTTGCCTGACGTGCGGGGTCCACCGGTCAGCGACGCACGGAGTAGGAAGGTGCTGCCACTCGCTTCGCGCGGTTGCTGGGCCAGCAGCCGAAGTCGGCCCAGGCGGGACGCGACGCTCGCGCGCTGAGACGGAAGATGGGCCGCGGGGCACGGGAGACAAGCGGGCCGCGGGGGAAAAAGGTTGGGCTTCCGAGCCGAAAGCGAGGAGAAAGAAGATTTTCATTTTCTTTTTCCTTTTCAATTATTTCAAAGTATTTTCAAATGATTTTGAAACCTAATTTGAATTTAAATCAAACCATTCATCTCAAAAATTTAAATGCAACAGCATGAATGCACAAACATATTTCTACTCTTATATTTGATTTTAAGTTAATAAAAATTATTATTACTCTAAATTTACATGGTCACAAAATTGTATAAAATCATATTTTCCTATTTTTTTTAATATCCAAAATTTTAGGGTGTTACAATTCTACCCCCTTAAGATGAATCTCGTCCCGAGATTCGGTTGATGCTTACTCGAATAGTTGCGGGTAGGTTTTCCTCAGATCCTCTTCTCTTTCCCAAGTGGCCTCACCCTCTGTGTACCGATTCCACTGAACCTTACACATCTTAATAGTTCGACTCCTCGTGACTTTTTCAGCAGTCTCTAGAATTTTAACTGGAAACTCTTCATATGTGAGGTCCTCTTTAACAGTGAGCTCCTCTAACGGAATCTGCTCCTCTAGTACTCACAAACACTTCTTAAGTTGGGATACATGAAACACATCATGTACACCTGCCAAACTCTCTGGTAATTTCAATTGATATGCCACCTCACCACGTCTCTCTACAATCTTGAAAGGTCCAATATACCTTGGTGCCAATTTCCCTTTCATGTTGAACCTTTTCACACTCCTCATTGGCGATACTTTCAAATATACATAATCCCCTACTTCAAAAGTCAATTCTCTTCTCCGAGTATCAGTGTAACTCTTCTGTCTGGACTGAGCTATTTTTAGATTATCTCTAATCATTCTTACTTTCTTTTCAGCGTCCTTGAGTACATCAGGCCCAAACACTTGACTTTCCCCTGTCTGATTCCAGAACAACGGGGTTCTACACTTTCGTCCATACAGAGCCTCAAACGGTGCCATCTGAAGACTCTTCTGATAACTATTGTTATATAAGAACTCTGCGTAAGGCAAATTCTTATCCCAACTAGTACCATATTGTAAAGCACAAGCTCTCAACATATTCTCCAATATCTGATTAATTCTCTCCGTCTGTCCATCTATCTGTGGATGGTAGGCTGTACTAAAGTTCAGCTTAGTTCCTAGTGATTCATGTATCTTTTGCCAATAATGAGATGTAAACTGGGTACCCCGATCAGACACAATTTTCTTAGGAACTCCATGTAGACTCACTATTCTTTCCATATACAATTCTACCAATCTTGCACTGCTATACGTAGTCCTAACTGGTAGAAAATGAGCAACTTTTGTTAGGCGATCTACTATTACCCAAATTGAATCATACCCTTTCTGAGTACGTGGCAATCCAACTATAAAATACATACCAACTTCTTCTCATTTCCATTCGGGTATCTGCATAGATTGTAACAATCCTGCAGGTCTCTGGTGTTCAGCTTTCACCCTTTGACATGTGTCACACAAAGCAACATACTCAGCAACATCTCTTTTCAAACCATACCACCAATATTTCTCTCTCAGATCCAGATACATCTTAGTACTCCCAGGATGTATGGAATAGGCTGACTCATGAGCTTCACTCAAAATTGCCTTTCTGATAGTCTTATCCTCTAGCATACATAGTCTTTTTCCAAACCATAGCGTACCCTTATCATCCTTATGGAATCCTGGTGATTTGCCCTTCACTATATTCTCCGCTATCTCTCTCAATTTTGCATCTTTCATCTGACCCTTGCGTATCTCTTGCTCCAGAGTAGGTTCTAGTACCAATTCTACTGCATTGGTGTTAAACCCTAAGTTTAGATGCTCACATTCAGCACACAACTCTCTTGACAAAGGCATTACTTGCATTTCATTAGCGTAGCTTTTCCTACTAAGAGCATCAGCAACGACGTTAGCCTTTCCTAGGTGATAATGCACCTCCAGATCATAATCCTTCATCAACTCCAGCCATCTACGTTGTCTCAAGTTCAGATCTGATTGAGTGAAAATATACTTCAGACTCTTGTGATCGGTGTATATATCACTTTTATGTCCAATCAAATAGTGTCTCCATATCTTTAGTGCATGAACCACTGCAGCTAATTCCAAGTCATGAGTAGGATAATTTAATTCATGCTTTCTCAACTGTCTCGATGCATATGCCACAACTCTACCTTCTTGCATAAGAACACATCCTAAACCCAAACGAGATGCATCACAGTAGATAGAGAACTGTTTACTCAGATCTGGCAAAATTAATACTGGTGCAGTGGTCAATCTTTTCTTCAATTCCTCAAAATTAGCCTGACACTTCTCAGACCACACAAACTTGGCATTCTTCTCTAATAGTGCAGTCATTGGCTTCGCAAGCTTAGAAAATCCCTCTATAAACCTCCTGTAATAGCCTGCTAATCCCAAGAAACTACGGATCTCACTTACATTAGTTGGTGGCTTCCAGTCCAATACATCTTTCACTTTGCTAGGATCTACTGATATTCCTCCATTTGAGACAACATGACCAAGAAAGGAAACCTCCTTCAACCAAAACTCGCATTTACTCCGCTTGGCATATAACTGGTGTTCTCTGAGCTTTTGCAAGACCAACCTCAAATATTCGGCATGTTCCTCCTTAGTCTTGGAGAATACTAGAATATCATCAATGAATATCACTACAAACTTGTCTAGATATTCCATGAACACCTTATTCATCAAATGCGTAAAGTATGCAGGAGCATTAGTCAGACCAAAAGACATCACTGTATACTCATATAACCCATACCGTATGGTAAAAGCTGTCTTTGGTACATCACTAGCACGAATCTTCAACTGATAATATCCAGAACGAAGATCAATCTTGGAGAATACACAAGCACCTCTTAACTAATCAAACAAGTCATCAATCCTGGGCAACGGGTACTTATTCTTGATGGTAACCTCATTGAGAGACCGATAATCTACACACATCCTCTGAGTACCATCTTTCTTATCCACAAAAATCACTGGTGCTCCCCAAGGTGAAGAACTAGGACGAATGAAACCCTTATCCTGCAATTCCTTAATTTGTTTCTTAAGTTCTTCTAATTCATCTACTCCCATTCTATAAGGACGTTTAGCTATGGGTGCAGTTCCAGGTAATAATTCAATAATAAATTCAATGTCACGGTCTGACGGCATACCTGGCAATTCCTCAGGAAACACATCGAAGAACTCTTCCACAACCTGGTCCTCCTTGTTGGCACCATCAGTAAGCTAGTTCACTGTAGCGGTCTCCTGTTTCTGCACTTTCACATCAGCTCTGATCCTATCTCCCTTTGGTGTTGTCAACACTACTGATTTCCCTTTGCACTGAATCTCTGCTTGTTGTTGAATCATCCAATCCATTCCCAAGATAAGATCAATCCCAGTTGTTCTCAATACTATAGGACTCACCTTAAACTCTACCCCCCTAAGAATGAGACTAATCGGGAGACAACGATAAGATGTTGGCATACTTTCACCAGGTGAGTTTACTAATATAGGATTCTTCATGGCACACAAATGAATTCTATGTATTCTAACAAATGATTGTGATATGAAAGAATGTGATGCTCTAGAATCAAAAAGAACAGTGGCGGGAGTGGAATGGACATCGAACGTACCAAACATAACTTCTGGTTCCTCCACTATGGTTTCTTGGGACAAGTGGTTCACCCTTTCACTATTAGATGCAGGCTTCTAGTGACTACCATGCCTCTGTGGAGTCTGCTGGTTGATCTTTTCAGGGCAGTTGTAGGACAAGTGACCTTCTTTTCCACATCGGAAACACTTGTTGGGGGTATTGGGAGCACTGGTCTTCATTGGAGTATTATTGGAAGGACCCTGGCGCTGAGGCTGATTCCCATTCTGCTGCGGAGGGCGTTGGTTACCATTCTACGGCTGGAATGGGGGACGTTGCGGGAACTGATTGCGAAAAGGGACCTGACCACGATTCCACTGACCAGAAGGAGGCCTCTGCTGATTACCCTGCTGGAAACTAGTACGAGGACGAGTGTTACTACCAGAAGTCTGTCCCTGAAGCCTTTTCCTCTTGGCATCCATCTCCTTGCGCTTATTGTCCACCACGATAGCGCGGTTCACAAGCGTCTGAAAATTGGGATAAGTATTGGACATCAGCTGCAATTGTAATCCATCATACAATCCCTTCAAAAAGCGGCGTTGCTTATCATTGTCATTGGCCACCTCATGTGGAGCATATCGTGACAACTGGGCAAACCTGTCATGATACTCAGCTATAGACAATGACCCCTAGGTCAAATTCCAGAATTCCTCTGCCTTCAGTTCTATTATCCCTTCTGGTATATGATAAGCTCTGAAGTTCTCTCTAAACTCCTGCCAAGTGACTGCGGGAGCATTGGCGGGACGACCATATTCATATGATTCCCACCAGTCCTGAGCTTCTCCCTAGAGTTGTCCAGAAGCAAACAACACCTTCTGCCGGTCATCACATTGAGCAATGTTGAGTTGTTTTTCCACGGCACGGAGCCAATCATCCACTTCCAATGGATTAGCGGCATGCGTGAACACCGGGGGATGACCCTTCAAAAACTCACCATGCTTATCACGTGGTGGTGCTCCAGCAACCAGATGATTATGTTGGTTCTGCACCAATTGTTGCATAAGTTGCGTCTACACTGCCAGAAGTTGCTCAATAGTTGGTGGTGGTGGCTGTGGTGGATTTGGGGAACACCTCCACGACCCTTGCCTCTTCCTCTTCCGGCCATCTGCCATCCATAAGAATGCAAACTTTGAGACTTCCATGTTATCAACCACTTATAAGATAAAGAATGAGATCTGAAAGTTTTCTGGACGAATATCAATATTAACAGTTCAGTAAATCAATCATATCTCGAACTACAGAAGTCCAATAGAGACGTTCTTTATATGGTTGGAAATCTTATGAAGTTCCCCACAACTTCTATTTAGACCATAAGACCAGATTCTGTCGTTAAGTTAATGAAAAATAAGGCGCAACAGAAACTGTTTCAGATTCCAGACTATGCAGAAACTTTAACTTGTGACAGTTATATCTCTCGAACCAGATCAGATAAAAAGGTGATTCTAGTGGCATTTGAAAGGTGCTTAAGCCTAGTTTCTCTCATAAAAATTTCATAAATGTTGCACGAACCGTTTTTGAACCATATCAGAAACATTGCAGACTGCTCCAGAAAACGGCAAGGACAGAAACGAGACAATACCAAACCCAACTATTATTCCCTTGACTAATAGACTTTTTATTCTTAAAAATGGAACTTGTAGACATGCCTACAAGCCCCAGCACTCATAACAAAAATCCAACTCACACATAAGCATAATGATAAAGCAACTATCACACCAAAGTTTAAACCACGCGACAGACTCGAAGACTCAACTGACGTTACTAAGAACGTTCTTATTACATAAAGGACTCCTATTTTCTACTGGCGTGGCTCATGCTCTAATGTCTCATAAATCTTGGCCATGCCTTAGTTTGCTCGGAGTTTATCAATCATTGCTTGGCACCTCTTGATGGTCTTCCCCTGTACCTTCACCATCTCCTCTAACTGCAGCTTCCTCTCCATCATGTCGTAGACAAAGTTCACCATCACCCGAGGAAGTGGTTCCAACTGCACTGGATCCATCATGGCCCATCCAAGGTCAGGGTGTGCACGAGGGAGGTAGCGGTGAATATCATGCTTCATGCTGTCAAAGCGAAGGTAGTGAAGGCCCATACATGCTTCAAAAGCAGCATCTTCAATGCTATCCTCCATGGTAGCTCGACGACCCATGTGAGCATACATCCTATCTAGCTGGTATGCCCCTTTTTCTTCATCCTTAGGAAAAATGCTCGCTCTTGCCTTCTAGTAAGTGTTCTCCAGCGGATGGATGTACTCCCAACAGACGTACTCCACAGCTGGGTGCTAATCAGCAAAGTAGGCAGAGAGCATTCCCACAAGTCGATGGTGAGAAACAGCATTTCCTCCAGCCTTGTGGTAGATCTTCACAGTCCAACCCATTGGAGGGGGTGGCACATCCTCAACAGCTGCACCAGGTGGGGGAGACGGGGGTTGCTCTCCTCCATTGGCTTCCTCCTCTTCATCATCTTCAATCTCGATGATCTCAGGGTCTTCTTCAGGCTCGGGTTCTTCCTGAGGAGGTGCTGGCACTTGGATTGGTGCTTCAGAGGTCTGCTCATTCTCCTGGGGTACTTCCTCTTGTGGCTCTTCAGGTGCAATCAAGGCACGAGGTGGGTAGTGTCCTCCAGTGGTGATGCGGGCAGTCTTGCGGCCACAAACCATCTACAGAGTTTTTAGATGTAATTAGAATAGAGGTAAAATTTCATAATAGAATGAGACATAAGAAGCATAAAAATTTATCAAATAACAAGAGCAAGGTAATGAGCATAAAAATAGTGAAAAGATGACACTAAATCGACCATTTCTATCTAGGCTTGCGTCCTATAGTCAACAATAGCATTGATACCAATTTGTCACACCCATTTAACGACCAAATAGAGTGCATATTCTTATGTGTGCCCAGAGATCAATCACACATAAGTTAACAAATTATAAAGGATGTATCATCATAAATGTCATTACATCACGATTAATAACACATAGTCTTTACAATAATGTAGCGGGAGTAAAATATAAAAACTCTCGTGGTAGCTCCAATCACAAGCACATTGACTGGTTGACAGCAAGTCTAGTAATCTTCCGGGAAGTAGAAGTAGTCACTACTTGCACCATCTGTTACCCATCCGGGATTTTTATCCAAGTAAGAAAAATAAACAAGCGTAAGTACATCTCGTACTCAACAAGTGTAACATGGGGTTCATGAGGCTCAAAGGCATAACATATGTTTATCAGCATGTAGCTTTTAATTAGCATTAATTCAGTATATAAATGATATCAAAGTGTCTCAATGTAACAATAAACATATGATCCATATGAAATGATTAACGAATAGCAAAAACATATTCATTACTAATGATCCACTATTCCATAAGGGTCCAAGGCCACTCGTGACCGTGAGCACGGTTGTTATAACAGTTTTACACTCTGCAGAGGTTGTACACTTTCACTGTGAGTCATGTTGCCCATATGCCCGGGTTAATTACTCCCAAAACACTTCTGAGGTGAGCAGGCAGGGAAACACTATGAAGCCTTTCAAAGGTTCGTCTAACAAGTTAGGGCCGCTAGGTTTCCAAATTCAGTCTGTGTGATTCACCACGCAGGGATCCACAGTCTGCTCTACCCCATTTGCGCCACAAGGGTAACCTCTAACAAGCTAGAAAAGGTCCTTCTATATGACTAAAGCCAGAGCCATTTTAGCCCTCACAGTTGTACTGTAAATCCCGAATTTTCGCTTACAGATGAGTCCTTATGGAGAGTAACGAGAGCACCAAAGTAACCCCATGCTCTAGTACCCTTTAACAGTAATAAAATCATCTTTTAGTGTTTATTGCATATTCCATTAGTCAAATTACATGATCATAGTTCATGTTGAGCACTAGCAATACTAATCCATGCAGTATAATAGGTATCAAGGAATAAGATCAACTCTAAGTCATCCTTAACAAGGAATATATGCATAATGATATTATTTGCTTAATGTGAATAGGACAATAAGGATAATCCCATGCTATACTTGCCTTGCTCAAACTGGTCCTGGTGATCTTGTTCGTAGTAAAACTCCTGATCTTCAACGAATTGCTCACCGTCTATACTCGATCAACAATAGCAACAACATTCATCCAGAACAATCATGCATAAACAAACAAGACTATAATTAGAATAGTACACCAACAGTAATAAAATAAAATAAAATAAAAAGTTTTTAAAACGAATCTACAACTCGCTAGGATCACACAGATGCAAAGATCACGAAAAACGGAGCTAAAACGACGAAGTTATGAATTTACGAAGATTTCCTATAGAAAAGTAATTACTTTAATTCAAGGTCGAAAATAAAGTGTCACAAACCTACTGAACAGTCCTACTAACATGTAGAGCTCTTAATTACGAACCTAACGCAATTTGAACGGATCAAATCGGAGTTAAAACGAATAAATTATGACTAAAACAAACTCAGTGGCATAACTGTAATTAGCTGAAAACGTATTTTGAATGAACTGAGATCAAACTACGCTTTCAAACAGATATTACGCAATACGGAAGTACGCTTTGGATTGCGGGTTAGTCAATTGAAAAACACAGGGTCTCTTTAGCAAAATGCGCAGCCGAAACGATATCTTCTAATATCAGCCGTTGGATTCAAAGTAGACGGCTCAGATCGGATCGGGACGAGCAGGACGGCGTTCCGGCCAGGAAAATACGCCGGCGACCATGTCCGCGGCGGCGCCATCGTCGGAGTTCGCTAGAACTCGAAACCGATCATCAATCGACGAATAAAAGGTACCAGGATGGAGTACAGGGCAATGCGATCTCACCTCGCACAAGAATAGAGCCGAGGACGAACCAAAAGGAGGCGCACGGCTCGGTATGGCGGGTGGTCACGGCGGTGCTCCGAGCAATGCCGTCTCGGGATGGTTCCGTTGCTCCGCGTCAAGATAGGATGGAGCGGAAGGATCACGAGCTCGGTTTTTATAGCCCGAAGACGATTCCAAGGAAGGAAAGAGGAGATTGAGGGGAGGATTTGGCTTCGGCAGTTTTGGAAAGGAGAGATTCGACGGCGGCTTGGGGAGGAAGAAGACGTCGCCTGACGCGCGGGGTCCACCGGTCAGCGACGCACGGAGTAGGAAGGTGCTGCTGCTCGCTTTGCGCGGTTGCTGGGCCAGCGGCCGAAGTCGGCCCAGGCGAGACGCGACGCTCGCGCGCTGAGACAGAAGATGGGCCGCGGGGCACGGGAGACAAGCGGGCCACGTGGGAAAAAGGTTGGGCTTCCGGGCCTTAAGCGAGGAGAAAGAAGATTTTCGTTTTCTTTTTTCCTTTTCAATTATTTCAAAGTATTTTCAAATGATTTTGAAACCTAATTTGAATTTAAATCAAACCATTCATCTCAAAATTTTAAATGCAACAGCATGAATGCACAAACATGTTTCTACTCTTATATTTGATTTTAAGTTAATAAAAATTATTATTACTCTAAATTTGCATGGTCACAAAATTGTATAAAATCATATTTTCATATTTTTTTAATATCCAAAATTTTAGGGTGTTACATATATTCACAGAAATACAAATTAGGAAAAGCATTAGAAAATGTAGTTCTCAACTACCATACAAATCGCTGTGAGGATCTACAGCTCCAAAAAAAATGCGAGGGAGAGAAGATCTGGGGAAGGAGGCATGGGACGAAGGAGGAGAAGAAGAGGATGATTCACCGTCAGATCCAGCCGCCGCCGCACCACCGCTGGCGCACAGGCACCTAGGGTTTCGTCGAGTAGAGGAGCACAAGCTCCCCAGCGTAAGGACGCGTTGAGGAGCCCGCACGGAGGACAAGGGAGAGGGAGGAGGCTGCCGAGCCCCTCCCGCGTCGGCGCACCGCCCACAAGAGCGCCATCGCCTGACCCCCACCGCCACCTCGCGCCCACCACCGCCTCCGGAGGGAAGGGGAGAGGGAGAGGAAGGGGAGGGAGAAACTGAGGATAGAGGAGGAGGACGAGGAGGATGGGCGCCGCCACCGAGCCGCCGGGAGAGAGAGAGAGGGGGGAGGAGGGGAGGCATGGGCGGGGGCACGAGCAGCGGCTGCGTCGCACCAAGCTGCGGGAGGAGCGGATGAGTACGGCGAAGAGGTAAGGTGGAGGCCGTTTTTTTCTAGAAGGATGGAGAAGGGGAATCAGAAGCCCGTGTATATATTTGGTGGGCTGGCTCCGGAGCAGAAGTCGCACAACACTGAGAGGAGCAGTGGGAAAAGCCGATGGAAGCGAATGAGCGGCAGAAGCCGCTTCGGTTGAAATCTGCACCAAGCATCGATGGCCACCTGATGCAAGATCCGACGGACGAAAAAATTTCGGGCGACGTGGCCTGGGGTTCCTGCAGAGGAGCAGGCCACCTTTGTTGGTTAGAATAAATAACCGTACAAACCGACGCTTAGCATTCATCTCAGTTTCACTTCCACTCCACAACAGCTAACTCACCTCGATCATAATCACAATGTCTTCCAGCAAGCTCCTTGCGATTGGCCTCGTCGTCTTACTAAGCATTGGACTGTGCAATGCTATTAGGGTGGTAAAGCACGCCACTGCTGATGGCCAAGGCAGTGGAGGTGGCGGAGCTGGTGGGAGCGGGACCAGCTATGGCTCTGGCTCTGGCTCCGGCTTCGGCAATGCTGAGGCCTACGACGGTAGTGCCCAGTCCCCGAGCTCTGGCCATGCGTATGGCAGTGGATCTGGTGAAGGTGGTGGCGATTGGCAAGGTGAGGACGAGTGCGCGTCTGGTTACGGAGCGGGTGGTGCATCTGGTGAAGGCCATGGCGACTCAGGTAACTCCAACACCAATGGGGCTGGTAATGCGAATGGAGCTGGTGGTGGGGGCGGCTCCGGTGGAAGCAACGGGAATGGTAGCGGATCTGGTGGTGGCAAGGGAGTCGGGGAAGGTGAAGGCAAAAACTATGGTGCCTATGGCTCGAGCTTTGCAAATAGCGGTGGCGCCGGAAGCGGGAGCGGAGGCGGTCGTAATGGTGGGTTCGGCAGCGGTTCCGGTGGCGGATCAGGGAGGAGTGGTGGTGCCACATCAGGTTATAATGATGGCAGCTACAACGGATCATCACCTTAAAGTCCATTTGCTTGAAATAATTTGGTCTTGGGACGATTCATACGTTCGTTCCATATAGCACCACGGTCATTATTTTTCTTTCTCTATAAGCCATGTGTGGGCTATAATTTTCGGTTACTAGCTCTGAGTCCTGGTAATAATGAGTCAATGATTAGTTTGTAGCCCATGTGTTGGTTGCAATCAGCCAAATGTTCATGTTAAATGTTGCTTTCATCAATAAGTAATGAAAGAAGAAGGTCAATTTGCTTTGGCAGTTAATTTGCAAGCACTTGTTATTATCACGGCTTTGTTAAACCAGCCTACTAGTCCTTCTTCATGCCTACGCGAAAAGATAATGATGACTTTGCACGACTAGCCTATATATATAAGTAATTCCTGAAACATAGGTGAAGTTTTTCAATTAATTATTCTAAAATATTTGTTATAGTATTCTCGTTAAGATCATTTCAATGTCTTCAAGACTGTCTACGCAATCCTAAATGGAAAGGATTGTGATGAATAGGCACTCCCTGTTCAAGATGACAAATTATTCTTAACTTTGTACGCAGATTGTGACTCGGGAAAAAGATTCTTAACTTTGTTGATATTGTATGGCATGTGCATGCATGATGCATCCAGAATGGAGTTGTACGATAAATAATAGTGATGAAGGAATTTAATTTCCATAGCCCATCTATAACTTCCTCACAAGCGTGAACTTAGAAAACATGTTCTCAAAGTGACGTGTGTACACACACTCGAACTATACAAAGAGTCAAAATTTCATTATAACTTAAAATTTTCCTTTTCTATCAATCAGTGTCATTCTAGTCATGCATATATAGTTTGGGGTCTGCTTGGTTCGCCCCATTAAACTTTAACAGGGGTTGACCATGGGGTTGACCATAGGGTGTTCGGATACTAATAATAGGCTAATTAGGCTTAATAGATTTGTCTCGTAAATTAATCTTAATCTGTGCAATTAGTTTTATAATTAGTCTATGTTTAACACTCCATGTATGTGTCTAAACATTCGATGTGATGTGTTAAAAAAACAAGGGTAACCAAACAGACCCTTAATCAGAAGAAAATATCATGGTACAAAAGAGGCCTACTTAATTGTAAAAGAAAAAATTTCTCACTGCCGGCACCATGAGTGCCAGATTTTGGCTAACCGGCAGTGATAACCCTTCACTACCGGTTCTGTGCTTCAAAATCAGAAAATGATTGCAGGACAGTGAAAACCGACGGTGAAAGTCCACGTCACTGTCGGTTTGTAGCTGGGACCGGTGGTGAGTGGACGGTGTGTATCGGCAACAACAGTTGTTCTCCAAAGAGTCCGAATAATATGCATCGTGTAACAAACTCTAACATCCTCTTAACGAAACAAGGGCTAGGCCTGTTCTTGAAAAAAAAAATTGATGCATGTAACGCGACCCTGTTTGAGGGTTGAATCACGAACCAAAAAAAACACTAAATGCATGCACATCTCGATGGGACAACGAATATATACATAGTTTAAAAAATACAACAGAAATTCAGATACGTATCGCGAGTCGCGACTGACACGGGTCTGCAAACACAGCGACGTAAACCATGCATAAAACTCGAGATTCTCTCAGATCTGCTATCTCCGATCCTGAAAACGTTCGGTCAAACAAAAGCGATCATGAACATTGCATACCGAAAGAAAACCGCGTGCTTAACTGACAGTTTGGAGCTGTACTGCAGCGTAAAACTTAATTTCTGCCATTTCTGGCCCCGACACTGCACGCCTCCTCTTGATTATTGTCATGATCGATGGGTATCCACGATATGGACGGTCGAAACGAATCACAGTAATATTTACGTAACTTGCGAGGCAGCTATCTGGGGGAAACAAAAATGGATCGTGCTGCTGGTGACTACGTGAGAATGCATCAGAACTATTTGCGACCGACAATTTGCATGGATATAGGGCCTGGTATCGTTCTTGCCGTGTGGGCGTGTGGATTCGTGCTCCACCTATCAGTGTCGGCTACATTTGTGGCTTAACCGTTACAGATAGGCTGTTTTGCAAAAATAAAATTCATAATTTTCATATGAGGTTGGATGAATATAACTTTATATCAAAAAGAGATCTGAAACTTTGTAGTTGAATTTTTTTTAATTTGAGACAGTTTACACATCTAAATATCCACTGTAAGTTCGTCCCTAATCAGGTTTGAGATGGTTAACAAAGTTGAATGGAGATACGGTCAACATCAAAGTTACAGTACTCCAAAGATTAACAACTTCGCAGTTAACAATGTTTTCATATCATTTAGAGAGTCAAATATACGATATAAAATTTGGAATTGTGTAGTTAAAAGAATAGCTAGTATGAGTTGTATAGTCTAATGTGTTGTGTAGCACAGCTAGTATGAACACTCGAGAGAACGTGAACGTTGAAGTTTTGAGTTTGAATCCTGGAAATACATACTTTCTAATTTTCGATCACTTATCATTGCCTGGTCAAATCTGTTTATTACTTATCACCATTGGGTCAAGAACAACCGGTAGTGATGTCACTCTATCTTCAAGAAAGAATTTGCTCTGGTTATTCTTAGAGCAAAGACTTCTTTTCACCCACGCATAGATTCATAGCTAGAAGTCTTTGTGTAATCTTGGCTATTTTCTTTTTGACTTTCTTTGTTTCTTGAACCTGCTGTGTATTACTTTATATGTTTCAAGTTTTTAATAAAATTTCAGTAGGGGCTCCAAGCCCCTCCTGTTTCTAAAAAAAACAACCGGTAGTAATGCGGGATTCTCACTGTCGGATCCAAATCAGGCAGTAATATCAAGTTTGGACCCAGCAGTGATGATCTAGTCTAGGGTAGTGTGACTCCTTAAGAACGCATCAAAACTATTTTGCGACCGACAATTTGTATGTATATCAGTATATCATGCCCGTGTCCCTTGTCGCATGGATATATATGGTTCAGAAGCTAGTGCTTTGTAATTACTCCTAGCAAAGTAGACTACGCAAATAGCGCGCTAGCGCAGCTAGTCATACGGTCTTTCTATATCTCATATAAAGCTAATTTTCACTATAAGTCTATCTCAACATGCAAGCCATCTGCACAATCTCCCACTAATTATCTATGTCATCTTTACTAATTGCCATGTTATCCCACTAATAACTTCTAATGTCTTAATGCAAGTTATCCCTATCATCTTTACTTAATTCCATTCCAAATTCTTTGTAATTCCTCCGGCAACACGCGGGATATCTTCTAGTTTTATTAAATAACATGATCAGATGTACGGATCTCAACAATTAGTGCTCTTGGTGTCAATGGGAGTGTCTGTTCAAAATATTATTTTTATTAAATTTTTGGTTTACTATTAACTTATTGTAATTTATGTAGACTCTTTATTTAGGTATTTAAGTTCACAAACCAAATATAACTGAAATTTCAGATTTCTTTTTCCAGTCTTATTCATAATAGCTATTTATGATTTATATATTTTACACGCCCTTTTATCTGGGTAGTTGCTTCCCTATTTGCATTAAAATGAAACTCCTAATTTTTTTTTTCTTATTTTTGTATATTCAGAATTTAATCAACCATTAATCTTTTGTTGATATACACACGTGGATGATGATAACAATCAACAATGTAGATATTTTTACTTAGTTATTTTTATATATGATGTATGGAACCATTTGTTTAACAGTGCATACCGTTAGAAGATTATAAAACCCAATAATATAGGTTTCCTTTTTACGAACAAGATGGTCTACACAGATATTAGCGTGGCTAGACTCGTTTTGGTACTTCCACTACTACATAAACAATTAACGGAGGCGGGCAAAATAGATTAATGGAGGCGGTCATTGCAACCGCCTCCAATCAAAGGTCACCGTTAATGGAGGATCTACCGAGGCGGTTGCTTTGCCTGTCCCTATTAATCGATTAACGGAAGTGGGATCTTTAGAATGCCCGCCTCGGTTAATTGATAAAAAAATCCATGAGCCCACCGGCAAGCCCGCCGGCGAGCCCGTTCCCGAGCCGGATCTGGCCCCGCCGTGCCACACGTAGGAGCAGGGACGCCGACCGCCGCCGTCACCGGATCCAGGCGCATATCGATATGGGACTCACAGGATTCCTCATCGGGACAATTACTGGCAGCGGGCCCTAGCCAGGCCCACCGCCAGAAAGAAGAAGCATGACGACAGACGACGCCGATTCCAGGCCAAACTAGCCAGACTTCCAATGAAAAGTGTCTTCTGTAATTAGATCAGGACACCTTCTTTGGATTCGATTAGGACTGTAACGGCACCATAGCCGTCTCTACCTATATAAAAAGAGGCTATGGGCACCCTCTAAAAAGACACGATCATACTAATTAATCCAACGTAAAAGCTAACGCCGAGTGGACATAAAGGCTATTACTCGATCACGAGGGCCCGAACCAGTATAAATCGACTGTCTCTTGCGTTAACCGTCGAGTCTAGCATACGCCGAAGCTCGAACAACTGTCCCGAATACCCCTGTGGCAGGCTATCGGTGGTAAAACATCGACAGCTGGCGCGCCAGGTAGGGGCTTTTCGGCAGATTTGCATCCGAGAGCTCGACGGACCTCAACAACATGATCTTCTCGACGGGGTCAACCTTCATCTTTGGATCGTGGATCTGCGAGGTGGATGACGATGGCAAGCTCCAAGGCCGTCTCCTCGAAGATTCAGCTCGCCATGAAGACCTCGCTATTTTGATGATTGCGACAGATCAACTCGCCAAAAGATTCGCGCGGCTCGTGATGTCTGATCCAACTTAGATTTCACAGCTAACCGATTTTGACTCAAACTCAGGCTCCGCATTCGAGATGGAATCTTATCCGGTTTCTTTCTGTGATATACTGAGTTCTTTCCTGTTAGGACTCCACAACATGGCCTCAGTCCATCAAAAATTCAACTCGGGATACTCTCAGAATTCCTTCAAAAAGCCGGGCCCTTTCCCATTTGGACTCCATAACATGGCAACATCTTGTCAAGCACTACTCCAAGGATCAACCAGTCTGGTGCGAAGGGTGCCACTAACAGGAGCTCAGGAAGGCCTCATACTGACTATAACGTCTCAAGACTACATTGTCCACTGGCTAGGTTCTATTCCTGAGGATGATAGTATCCGGCTAGTTGGCACAACAACGGTTGTACCCTACCAAGAAGGAGATTCAATCTACGACGCTGAAGCGTCTACTAAAGTTCTCAACGACTCTGATAGTATGGAAACTGACATCAATAATAGAACGCTTCATACTCGAGAAGTATTCATGATTCGCCGTCCCCGATAACTGTTGGTCCCTCTAGAAGCACCCGACATTAGGTCATCAGATGAATCCGAATCCAATATATCACCCTTTGCCCAAGGATATGATAGTGAAACCGAAAGCCAGAAACAAGCCAGAGAGAAGAGGAACAAGACAAAGCAGGGACGCCAACGCCATGCCCGGCAGCGTAAGGAACCTAGGCCAGATATGAGTCTGATATGGCCGAGTAGAATAGAAGAAAATCAAAGCAAGAAGTCGAAGAAAGGCGTGCGGCCAGAATGACACACAACTCTCCATACACCAAGATTCATGAATTGGCTGAAGAACTCAAAGCTATCTCTCATCCCAATGTAGAACAAGAGCGCCTTAGAGAAATTCTCCGATCAACAGCCATATGGATACAAGGTGGAAAGGCTCGTTCAAAACAACCCGCCAGGTCAATTTCAAGGAGACAGGATAACCAAAGTCAACGAAGATCCGCTTTCGACAGGCTAGGCCCAAACAAAAGTAGTAACAAAGGAAGTAGGGAAGACCAGAACCAAAGTAATCGAATAGAACGAACAAGGGATAATAGGAGCAAACCACCAATTCCTTCAGCCACGAAACTACTCGCACCAAATCAACAGCTGGCAAGAAGACGGAGCTGAGTCTGAATACAGGGAAGCTAGAGTACCCTATAGATTCCCTTGCTTCTCGAATCGGCTTCTTTCAGTACGATTACCCCATAAATTTAAGCCGTCCAACCACTCCAAGTACGATGGCAAGACCAAACCTAAGCAGTGGCTCAGGATATATTCTCAATCAATCGAGCTAGCTGGTGGTGATGATGACATTAAAGCACTCTTCTTCCCTATGGCACTAGAGGCTATGCCGCTCTAATGGTTTGACAAGCTGAGTCCAGGATCAATCAAGGCTAGGAGGATTTGCAAAGAGCCTTCTATGATAATTTCGCAGGTATCATCACGCACCCTATCACTCATGCGGAACTAAAAAGACTCAAGCAGAAAGGAGGTGAAGGTCTCAAGGACTATTACCGATGGTTCGGTGAGTTGCGTGCTCAATTACATGACATCACTAAATGGGAGGTCATTGAAGCCTTCTCCTACGGGATTCTAGCCAAATGGCAATTCTAGGATTTTTACAAAGAGAACTCACGAAGCAACAAAGAATTCAAGCGCACGGTGGAAAGGATGATCACTGCAAAGGAGAAGATCCGAGAAAGATTTCCAGATCAAAATAACTGGGACAACCCTTACAGACAAAATCATCGAAATAATGGGCATCAAGATAGGAAACGCGGGCCTGACAACACTGTAGCCGTAGCAGATAAAACAAAGAAGTTTTCCAAGCCTAGAAAATTTGACGATATTGAAAATATGCACTACATATGGCACCCGAACAGAAACCACACGATCGGAGACTTTTGCATCTTTATTGATCGATACACAAGAAAGGGTAACAATGGTGATAAAAAGAAGATAACTAGAAAAAAGATGAAGAAAACTATGAAGATAAAGGATTCTAGAAATCTAAGGGGACAGTAGTAGTGATCTTCGCCGGAGTCCCGGGTTCTAGGAGCAAGCATCAAGACAAGCTGGCTCCATGAACCATCATGGCAGCAGAACCGACTACTCCTAGGTACCTCAATTGGTCGTAGTATCTGATCCAGTTCTCAAAGGAGGATCAATGGACTAGCGTAGGGAACGCTGACCACTACCCAGTAGTTTTGGATCCAACCATTGCTGGTATAACCGTCATAAAGGTGTTGATCGATGGAGAAGCTGGACTCAACATCATATTTTCTAATACGCTAAGGAAGGTGGGGCTAGAACTCACCGGGAAGATTACCCCAACAAGTGTCCCTTTCTATGGGATAGTACCCGGCAAGGCCGCTATTCCACTTGGACAAATCACCCTTCTAGTCACATTTGGAACACCCGCAAACTACTGTACCGAGTTTATCAAATTTGAGGTTGCAGACTTTGAATCATCATATCACGCCATCCTTGGGTGACCAGCATTAGCCAAGTTCATGGCAATACCGCGCTACCCGTACCTCTTGCTTAAGATGCCAGGACCTAACGATGTTCTTTCTCTCCGAGATGATCTGAAGCGTGCTTTTGACTGCGATGTTCAAGCAATCCAAATTACGGCCAAGGCACAAGCAGCCAGCGAAAGGGAAGAGATTGCCATTGTTCTGTTGAAATAAACCCGAAAGAGCTAGAGATCCCGGCTAAGAGGCCCAGCATCCTTGCACCACCAAAAGAAGCCGACTTCAAGCAGATCAACCTGGGCACCGGTGATCCCTCCAAGATGGTGACCATTAGTGCCCACCTCTCTCGCTTACCAACTTTCTTCGGGATAACAAAGATATCTTCGCTTAGAAGCCGGTAGACATGTCAGGTGTCCCGAAAGAGTTGGCTGAGCATATAATCGACGTTAATGAAGGATCCAAGCCTGTGAAGCAATAGTTACGACGTTTCTCCCCCGACAAGAAAGCAGTAATTAAGAAAGAAATCGCAAAACTGATGGCAGCCGGGTTCATAAGGGAAAATTTTCACCCCAACTGGTTGGCCAATCCGGTCCTAGTACAAAAGAAGAACACAGTTAAGTGGCAAATGTGTGTTGACTACACGAATCTCAACAGGCATTGCCTGAAGAACCCATTTGGGCTACTACGCATTGACCAGATTGTTGATTCAACAGCAGGATCTACTCTACTATCCTTCCTTGACTCCTATTCAGGTTATCATCAGATTGCATTAAAACAAGAAAATGAAAAGCAAAACATCCTTCATCACACCGTTCGGTGCCTACTGCTACAAAACCATGTCGTTTGGACTTAAGAACACTGGCGCTACTTATCAAAGAGCCATCCAAACTTGACTTGGTGAGTAGATTGGCGACAACGCAGAAGCTTACATTGATGATGGTGTAGTAAAGATAAAGGATCCAGATATGCTTATTGAAGATCTGAAACAAACTTTCAAGAACTTAAAGAAGTGAAAGTGGAAACTCAACCCAAACAAGTGTGTTTTTGGCGTACCATCAGGACAACTACTCGTTTTCTTGGTTAGTCTTCGTGGGATTGAGGCTAGCACCAAACAAATTTGAGCTATAATAGAGATGGGTCCTCCCCGTTGCGTCAAGGATGTTCAAAAGTTGACAGGTTGCATGGTAGCCCTCAATCATTTTATCTCACGACTCAGCGAAAAAGGTCTACCTTTTTTCAAATTGCTGAAGAAAACGGGAAAGTTCGAGTGGACAGAGGAAGCCAAGGACGCTTTCGAGAAGCTTAAAGCATACGTCACCTCCTTGCCTGTTCTAACACCTCCAAAGAAGCATGAGGCTATGATGTTATACATCGCAGCAACCAACGTGGTGGTCAGTGCAGCGATTGTCATAAAAAGGGAAGAAGAAGGGCACATATACAAGGTACAACGACCCGTCTACTACATCAGTGAGGTACTTTTAGATTCAAAGATCAGATATTTGCATGTACAAAAACTATTTTACGCCCTCCTGATCACCTCTCGCAAGCTCTGGTACTATTTCGACAGTCACAAGATCATGTTGGTAACTGACTTTCCACTCAAAGATATCTTACACAACCGAGATGCAACTGGACGCATTTCCAAGTGGGCAGTTGAATTTGAGGCACTGAACGTAGATTTCACTCCTCATAAGGCCATCAAGTCTTAGGCACTCACAGATATTGTAGCAGAATGGACAGAAATCTAACAACCAACACCAGAAACCATCCTCGACTACTGAAAGATGTACTTTGATGGATCACTAAAACTAGGCAGGGCTGGTGCAGGTGTCCTCTTCATATCTCCAGATGGAAAACAACTCAAATATGTTCTTCAAATACTCTGGCAAGCTACAAACAATGAAGCAGAATACGAAGCACTCATCCACGGACTCCGGGTAGCTATCTCTCTTGGAATTAAGTGACTACTCGTCTACGGCGATTCAGCAGTAGTTGTCAACCAAGTCAACAAAAGACTGGGACTACACCAAAGACAACATGGATGCATACTGTGCCAAAATATGCAAACTCAAAAAACATTTTCAAGGATCGGAAATCCACATGTCTTGTGCGACTCAAACGTTGCAGCAGACATCCTTACCAAGCTCGGATCAGACAGGGCAAAGGTCCCACCAGGTGTATTCATAGAGGAATTGTCAGCTCCTTCTATCAAACAACCCGGTGAGATAACCCCAGAACTCCTAGCTCCAGGCATCCAAATTTTGGTAATCACCACTTCATGGACTCAGGTTTTCATTGATTATATCAAAAAGAATAAGTTGCCAGCAGATAAAGAAGAATCTACCCGAGTTCTTTGAAGAAGCAAGAACTATGTCCTAGTGGGAGACAAACTCTATAGACGAGCTGCATCATCAGGAGTACTACTCAAATGCATCACGGTAGATGAAGGCAAAGAAATTCTAGGGGAAATCCACTCAGGATGTTGTGGTAACCATGCTGCCACCAGAACTCTAGTAGGCAAAGCTTTCTGATCCGGGTTCTACTAGCCGATAGCTTTAAAAGACGTAGAAGAACTCATTAGGAAGTGTAAAGGCTACCAAATGTTTGCAAGACGCCTTACATCCCAGCACACAATCTTATGTGCATCTCGCTTGCTTGGTCATTCTCCTACTGAGGGCTGGATCAGGTAGGGCCCCTCAAGAAGCCAAGGGTGGTTTCGAGTACATTTTTGTGGCCATTGACAAGTTCACCAAATGGATCGAGTATAAACCACTCGTCAAGTATAGCGTAGCCAAGACCATCGAGTTCATCCAAGACATCATGCATCATTTCGGCGTACCTAACCGAATCATCATGGATTTGGGCTCTCCTTTCACTGCTATAGAATTCAAAAGTTGGACACAAGACTGCGGTATCAGCATCGATTACGCATATGTAGCCCACCCCGAAGCAAACGGGCAGGTGGAAAGAGCAAATGGCCTCATACTAGCCGGTTTGAAGCCTAGATTGTATGAAGAACTAAAAGACTATGGCTCCAAGTGGATTGAAGAATTGCCCAAAGTAGTGTGGGGGCTACATGACTCAAGTAAGTAGAGCTATCTGGTATCCACCTTTCTTTCTTGTATATGGATCAGAAGCGGTACTACCAGTGGACTTGATCTGGACCTCACCGAGGATAGAGCAGTATGATGAAGAAGAAGCTGAACATGCTCGAAGGCTAGAGCTAGACAACACAGAAGAGGTCAGAGTCAATGCTACTCTACAATCCACTCGCTATCTCCAGGGCTTGAGGTGCCACTACAACAAAAACACCCAACCACATACTCTTCAAGTCGGAGATTTGGTACTTCACCGCATTCAGAAAATAGATGGACAACACAAACTACTCAGCCCATGGGAAGGTCTTTTATCATTGCCAAGGTTACCAGACTAGGATCGTACGAGTTGATGACCGATGATGGCATACCAGTCAGAAACTCATGGCACATCAGCCAGTTACGAAGATTCTACACCTAAGGACACGAGACAGATTTTTTCTCCAAGATATTATGTAATCAAGGTTCATGATCAATATAATAAAGTTGATTTTTCATCACCAACGCTTATCTTATAAAACCAAGTTATCATGGGTTGTTCCCAACAACGGATGAGAGCAAATAGGCTGACCAAGCCTATGCTCACCCTATCCTGAGTTTTTCAATCCGGATGAGAGTAAAGCTACACTCACCCAATCCGAGGTTATTCAACCTAGATGAGAGTAAAAGAACACTCGCCCTATCCTAGGTTATTCAATCTAGATGAAAGTAAAAGAACACTCGCCCCCCAGGTTATTCAACCTTGATGAGAGTAAAAGAACACTCGCCCCATCCTAGGTTATTCAACCTGGATGAGAGTAAAAGAACACTCGCCCTATCCCAGGTTATTCAACATGGATGAGAGTAAAAGAACATTCGCCCTATCCCAGGTTATTCAACCTGGATGAGAGTAAGAAGGCTACTAAGCCAACACTTGCCCTATCCCAGATTATTCAACCTGGATGAGAGTAAAAGAATACTCGGCCTATCCCAGGATATTCAACTTGGATGAGAGTAAGAAGGCTACTAAGCCAACACTCGTCCTATCTCAGGTTATTCAACCTGGATGAGAGTAAGAAGGCTACTAAGCCAACACTCGCCCTATCCCAGGATTATTCAACCTGGGTGAGAGTAAGAAGGCTACTAAGCCAACACTCGCCCTATCCTAGGATTATTCGACCTGGATGAGAGTACATACACACTCGACCTATCCCGAGATGAACGAATGACTCGGGTGAAAGTAAAAATACTACTAAGTCTACGCTTGCCCTATCAGATTCAAAGCACTCTAAGTCGCAAATCCAATAAGGCACTACAATACATGCCAAGTCCAAAATTGACTGCTCAGATTGACTCATTTGAAGAATAAACAAGGCGAAGACATCCACACATAAAATCATTGAAAGATATAAAGTCCTCATGAGTACAAGACAGTAGAAAATATTATTTTTACAAGGAGCCTGGGTACAAAAGTTGATTACAAATCAAGCATTATCATCTGGAGAGGGAATCTGAATGTTTAAATTATCAGCATTCTTCCCAGCCATTTCATCAACCTCGGCCTCCGCTTGCTCGACAGCGTCCAAGAACTCTTGGCTCTCAGCATCGTCTACAAGCTTCGCCAGAGGAACAGCTGGAGCAAGAATCCGAACCTAAGCCAAGACATTCCTGGTATAAACTTGGGCGCACTTCTTGACGAACTACTGAAAGTGAGCAAGGATCAGCGGGATAAACTGACCCCATGACTGCCCATCATCCACCGGGGTTCGAAGAAGGTCGGCGATCGAGCGGAAATATTGCCACAAGACATTCTAATTCTTCGTAGCCACCGCTAGCTTGCCGGTTAGATCTTCTATGGTCTTCTTAGCCTGCACAAGATCCTAGTCAGCCCCATGCCTGATCAACCTAGCAAGGGCAAGTTCTTCCTCAGCACTTTCAGTTACCTCTTCAGCCCGATTGTACTTAGACTAGACTGTTGCCTTCATAGCCTCAAGATCATCCAAGAGTTTCTTATTGCTCCTCTGAAGGGCTAGCGATACCCAAAATAAAAATCAGAAAACCAACGGACAACAAAAAAAGACGGTACAGAAGAACTCAGATACCTTCAAAATCCTTCTTGAAGTCGTCGGACTTCTCGGACACTTCTTTTAAAGCAGCCAGGGCGTCCTCTTTCCGCTTCTCTGACTCAACGACTTGAGCGCGGAGGACTCCATCTAAATTCTGACGTCCCTAGCGATCGGCTTCAAGATCAACTTGTTTAACCACCAGTTCTGCTTTTAAGCGATTTACCTTGAAGGCCAGCTTCTTCTCGACCTCACCTAAGCCAAAGAAGCTAGACTGGTCCTGAGAAAAGGCCTTACATAAAGAAGACAGAAAGTAAGAAAGAGAAGGGAAAAAGAAGCCTGGACACCAAATCAAAAAAAATGAAGAGAGAAAGTGAAGGCAGTTACCTGAAGCAGCTCTCCAAATGAAGCTGTGTCGGCCGTCAAGTTTGCCCATACGGCGGACAACTCGGACAGACGATGGGTAACATCAAACTCCTGCACCACCTCCCCCACTAGATGTTGGTTATCTATAAATCGACCAGCAAGGGAAGGAGGTGGCGAAGAAGTCGACGCCAAGACCAAGGCCATGTCCAAGGCAGTAGAAGCCCTAGCTATAGTCACAGTCGGGTTCTTTGCCATGGTCATGGCCTCCTCAACCTGAATAGACTCCATAGTGGGCTGCTCAACCTGGGTCGCCGCCTCTCCTACCACCGACTCGCTGATCGTCCGCTCTGAGTCTTGAGAACCAGTAAGCGGAAGGGGACCACCCGCCAGCGAAGAACATGGCCGGGGGCTAGGGGAAGGCGTCGATGATGATCTACAGAGTAAAAAAGGAAGTCCTTAGCAAGAAAATAGACCCAAAAGTAAAAAGACAGGCGAACAAGTTGGAATAACTTACTTGGTAGTTTTCTTCTTTAAGCCAATACCTGTGAGCCAACCAGATGCTTGGGTGGAGGCATGGCACAAGACAAGATATTAGCACCTGCCTACTCTAAGGCTAGCAGGACAGGCGTCGTGGCTCCACTAGAACCCTGGCCTGATCCCCGGCTACCAACAAAAGAAGCATCAGAAGAAAAAAGAAGACGGATCATCAAAAAAGAAGTTAGATCATTACAAAATAATATGGATAGGTATTTCGACTACTCACCGACGGGTGACAAGGGCCGCACTATCATCTTCCTCCTCACCTTTGAGAAGCTCCACAATAGTACCATCTGAACAAACAAGGAAATCAGACAAAGAAAAAAAGGCGAAAGAAGAACAATGATATGCTCACCTAAGAGCATGCTACCTGTTATTTGGGCACTCGGTGGACAAGGCTTCTTGGAATCAGATGCACTAGTAGAGGAGCCATCCGCCCGTACCCTGTTCTCTAAAGTCTGAGTACCCCTAGGTATAATACGGGGCACGTACTCCAAATGCATTAGCCCGGGTTCACCAACAGAAACACCCGGGAGGATAACTGCAGTACTAGAGCCACCCGCCCTAGTGACAGCGCCCTAGTTCCCGCCTTCTCCAACCTCACCAAGGTTGTTCTCCGAAGGCAGTGGAGGCATGTCATCAAAGTTCCACTCCCACTCCTGCAAACAATCAAGATCAACATCTACAAGCCTGGGTAGAGAAGGCGGAAAAGAAAAGTACTATTTGAGATAAATGACACTTACAACTGGAGGCAGATTGGTAGCAGAGAACTTGTTGACCTGATGTGGGATGACATTCACACCCTTTAGAATCTTTCGGAGGCGCTCCAAAATCTCCTCCTCTATCAGCTCCTGCATGGGGATCATCTGGGAGGAATCCTTGGCCCCGGCATACTCGAAGTCGTAGGTCTCCCTTGCCTTCAAGGGTTGAACCCAGCAACAAAGGTAGCTGGTGACAATCCCGAACCCGGTCAAGCCTTGTTGTTTTAAGATCTTGATTCTATCAAGAAATGACTTGATTTTCTTGAGGTCCTCCATTGTCAGAGGCGTCTTCTCCCACCAATCATTGACAACCGGCCCAGCATTCGAGTGCATAGCGAGGGAAAGCTCCACGTTGCCAGCATAGAACCACTCGGTTCTTCAGTCTTTCACAGAATCAACAAGAGTATAGTCAAAGAACTCTTTTTGCTTGTTTTGGCGAAATTGGATCCTGCACCCACCAAGGACAGAAGTGTTGTTGGTCTTAGGGTGCGGTTTCAAATGAAAAAAGTAGCGAAAGAGAGTGATGAAAGGGAGAATACCAAGGAAAACTTCACAAAAATGTACAAAGACAGAAAGATGAACCCCATTGGGGGTAAGATGATTCAAAGATATGTCAAAGAAATAAAAAAATGATGAAGAAAAGGAGAAGCAGGAAGGCACAGGCCAGCACGAACAAAAGACACAAAAAGAACAATCGCCAAGATTGAGATAAGAAACCTGATGCTCACCAGGCGCCCTCCATTCAGTGAGACCCTTCTCCTGGATCAAACCCTCGTCAGCCAACTCTTTCAGTTGCTCCTCCTTGGCGGTCGGAACAGGTCAGGCAGATGCTGCGGTCCTCATGGCAAGAAATTCCTTGTTCTCGATTACCTCAAGAACCCACTCCTCGTCCTCCTCGATGACCTTCTTACTGCTTGCTGTCCTCGAGTTCTTGCCCTTGCCCATAAAATGTTGACGCTCTCCTAAAGAAGGATGTATACGCAACGGACGGGTGGTGATGGATGAGCGGCAACGGCGGCGATCTAGAGAGTGAGACTAGGGTTTGTAAAAGATGGATTGCAGGAAGGCAAGAGCGAGTGAGAAAAAGAAGATGAGGGACGAGGCCTTTATACATCTACAACGACAAAAAATGCGGCCCACGTGGAACATTGGATGCGGCAACCAACACAATGGTTCAATTTCCACACCAACACATTAACTGCCTGACGCGGCTAAAATGACAACAGCATGCCTTTTCATACGAAACACTGCAACAGGCAGATTTCAGACTTATCCATCCACAAAAACCATTACCGAGTAGTTACAACATAGGAGCGTCCAGAAAGAACTCTGTGTTTACAATGTAAGCAAAGGAGTTTCCAGAAATAACCCGGATGGAAATCAAAACTATCCGGACAGTTGCACAAGACAACATCTCCAAGAAACAAAAATTTTCTATTACAAATAACTTCAAGGGATACAAGATTACAGAATTTACAAGACCCATCGAATTTGGTACTACGACGAACAAGGTAGCAACAAGGAACCCAATGGAATTCGGCTCTGAAAATGACTACATGCTCCTAGTTGCTACTCGGCAGAACAAACTCTACCCGTCTACACTATTTTTTTCAAAGGAAGAGCGCAGTGCATCCAAGATTGGTGTCAACGGCACAACAAGACAACATGGACCAGGGGAGGCTCACAGGCATTAGTCTACCCAAGTCCGATGTGATGTTGGAGCATGTGCTGATCTATACTGGATAGTCACGAGGCAGAGTGGAAGAATCAACCTGACACTCCTGGATGAGGGAATGTGTCCCACATCATATGACTTCTTCCATCTGCCAGAATGGACTACCTAGCGCAATACCGCTGAGAGATTAGTCTATTTCTCATCTCTATCACAAGACTTCTTCCATCTACTACAAGCAATATAAGATTCTAGCTCACGCCCAGGGGCTACCTTACAAACCATCATATTCATGACTATAAGATTCAGGCTCTACATCAAGACTTCACTAGTTTATAACAGCTCACTAGGAGGGTATTTATAGATCAAAGAGCGGTGTACATAGACCCAAGTCCACCAACAGATTCAACCTGACAGCCACTAGAAAAAGGGTTCAGAGCAGTGACAGAAAGTCAGAACAGTAAAAATGACAACATGAGAAACTACAGCGCACCAGGATGGCATATCCAAATGAATATTCTAGTACTGTGAAGCCCATGACTATGCTGCCTTTACTATGCAACGGTCAACCAGCAACTACATCTGACAGAAAGACATTAAAAGAGTCCAGCTACCTGAATAAATAACAAAAGGACCCTTCGTCCCAGTACTTTTAATAAAAGAACCCGGACATAGGCTCGGGGGCTGCAGAGTACATACCCTTAGGAAAGATTTTCAATTTCTTCAGCTTGAAAGATTTAGGACCCTCCAACCTTTTGTTCCAAATAACAAGAGGCTCGGGGGCTACACTCGATAAGTACGCTTTTTCTCCGAAAAAGCACACATCACTTAAGGATTTTTTTCAAGAAAGACCACTTTAAGGTTATTTTCGAAAGAACCCGGACAAGACTTGCTTCTCCTGGCAAGATACAAGGAAGCAAGGAGGCTTTCGAGTTCAACCATGAAACGCTCGGGGACTTATCGATATAGGACCCACAAGATTCCTCATTGGGACAATTACTAGCAGCGGGCCCTGGCCAGGCCCACCGCTAGACAGAAGAAGCGTGACGACCGACGACGCCGATTCCAAGTAGAAATAGGCCAAACTAACTAGACTCTCAATGAAAAGTACCTTCTGTAATTAGATCAGGACACCTTCTTTGGATCCGACTAGGACTGTAACTACACCATAACTGTCTCTACCTATATAAAGAGAGGCTATGGGCACCCCTTAAAAAGACACGATCATAACAATTATTCCAATGCAAAGGCTAACGCCGACGGGACGTAAAGGCTATTACGTGATCACGATGTCCCGAACCAGTATAAATCGACTGTCTCTTGCGTTAACCGTTGAGTGCAGCATACGCCGAAGCTCGAACAACTGTCCCGGGTACCCCGTGGCAGGCTATCGGTGGTAAAACATCGACAGGGCATCCGACCTCCTCCTCGCTGGATCCGGTCTCGGCCAGCCTCCTCAACGCTGGATCCTTGGATGCACCTTCACGCCGCCGCCAGATCTAGAGCTTGGGCAGAAAGAGGGAGTGAGGGAGAGAGGAGCGAGGAGAGATAGAGAGTGAGGAAGAGAAGAGCGGATCCAGTTATGGAGTTACCTGTGTCGAAGAGTGGGTCAAGGCCGGCCTCCTCCACGCCCGTTAGATCCAGTGGAGCTCAAAGAGAAGAGCGGATCCTCCGTGCCGCCGCCGCGAGCTGGCGGCCACGTCGGGCCGCCACCACCATCGAGCTCCATCACCGAGATCCACGCCGCTGACAAACCACGCGCCGAACAGACTTTTCCCGCCTCCTTCTGCGTTCTCCCCTTCCCCCTGTTAGATTTTTCTTGCTGGGTGGCCCAATATCAATAATATATTTTTTTATTTTCTAGCCTACGGCTCAGACTTAATCACGTGCATGCATTCGTGTCCGCTATGTTCGTTGGTGTCCGTTCCATCCGATGGACGCTGATAGATTTTTTTCTGATCTTTTTGTTTTTTGTTTTTCCTTTCCTTTCTTTTCTATATCTTCTTCCTTTGTTTCTCTAATTATTCTTTCCTTCTGTACTTCCATTTGTCTTTATTTTTTCTTCTCCTTTTCTTTTTCTTTTATTTTTTATTTTCTGTGGTCTTTTATTCTTCTGTCCATTTCTTTATATTTTCATCTCTCATTTATTTATTTATTTTGCTTTACTCTATTTAATTATTTTATTTTCTTTTATTTCTATTTCTTTTCCTTTTCTTTTATGTTTTCTTTGCTTCTGTTTCTTTCTTTAATTTACTCTATGCACTATTTTCATTTTTTATTTTCAAGTTTTTTTCCATTTCATATGTTTTTATGTGTTCATCCATAGGTTGGTTTTTTTTATCTTTTTTCTTTCCTTTCTTTTTACTTTCTTTCCCGTGTCGTTTTTTTGTTCTTTTCGTTTTCTTAATCTTTTTTTTGCTTCTTCTATTTCTATTTATTTTCCTTTTTCTTTTATATTTTTTGTTGTTTCTTTTTTTAATTACTATATGAACTATTTTCGTATTTTGTTTTAAAGTCTTTTCATTTCATATGTTGCATAAGATACATATATCATATTTTTTATTTTCTTTTTCTTCCCTATTTAAGTTATTCATAGATTTTTATTTTTTCTATATATTTTTCATTTGTTATTCATATTTCTATGTGAATTTTTTACTTAGTTATTTGTTATAACTAATTACTTTAGTATTTTTCTTTTTCTTTTTTTATTTTCTATATTATATGAGATACATATGATGTTCGCATAGTATATACATATATGTGATGTTCTATGATACATTTTGTGATGTTCATGTAGTATACATATAATGTTTTATAGTATTTTTGTGATGTTCACGTAGGATATATAGGATGTTCTGTGATATTTTTTGTGATGTTCACGTAGTTTACATGTGATGTTCACGTAGTATACATGTGATGTTCTATGATGCAATTGTGATGTTCACACATTATACATATGATGCCTATGATATTTTTTGTAGTGTTCATGTATTATATGTCATGTCATCGTATTTTCTGATGTTCACATATTATATATATGATGTTCTAGAATATATTTTGTGATGCTCACGTGGTATACAAGTGATGTTCTACAATGTATTTTTTGTTATGTTCATTTAGCATACATTTAGTGTTCTACAATGTATTTTAAAATGTTCACAGTGTAAAAATATGATGTTTCATGATTATCTTTGAGATCATTCCAATATTTTTTATATTTTTATTATTTTACCTTTTATGTTGCTTTTATATTCCATGAGATGATCTAGACTGTTTGATTAGAGTGGGTAAGGAGAGAGAAGGCTTAGAATAAATTTGGATAGTTCGTTTTAAAGGTTGTTTTCTGGGTATATTTTTCTAGGTGGATGAATGGGGCTTCTACACGGGGGGCGTTTTTTTGTGTGGATTTAGCAAAGAAAAAGAAGGTGAATTAGTAGAGTAAATTCTTATTTTCTATTTCTATTATTTTTTTCTCCAGTATTTTTTCTTACTCCTGTGCGCTCACGTTTATTCCTATTTTCTATTTCTATTATCTTTTTTCCTAGTATTTTTTTCTTCCTCCCATGCGCTCACGTGATGAGGTCGCTTCCGTATGCGAGCCATGGATCGATCTGAATGAAGGAGTGGGCCGTGAGAGGCTGAGGGCCATGCAAAGTGGGCCACGAAGGGAGAGCCGGAGAGATGTGCCGAGCGCGACGACACGGAGCGAGAAAAAACTGGCGGCTAGGGTCCGAACGATCGGACCCTATCAGCTCTTGGAGAGAGAGGGGCACCGTCATAGGAGGTGGCGCTGGGGGAGGGAGAGGGATAGGCCTGAGTCGGAGGGGGTGCACAGCGCCGCTCGAAGGGAGTCGAAGGGTGTCGGTTGAGGAGGGAGAGGAAGAGAGTGGGAGTGAAGGAAGAAACCCTAACTTCCTCTATTTATATCGAAGATGGCTATTGGGCCTCGTTTGGGCCTGTTGGGCCTCAGCCTCTTTCGGAGGCGGGATTTATAGTGTGCCCGCCTCCGAAAATAGATTTAGAGAGGCAGGCAACTTAAGACGACCGCCTTCGTAAATAGGCCATTTTTGGAGGAAGTTGTCTTAAGGCGCCCGCCTCCGTAAATCGATTTTAGGAGGTGGGCAAACGTGACCGCCTCGGTAAATAAAAGTGACCGCCTTCGTTAATAGCCTAGCATTTTAGGAGGCGGTTGGATTTTGTGCCCACCTCCGTTAATATTTGGGCACCGTCTCCTAAAATCATTTGTGTAGTAGTGTGTGTATTGAAATCGTAATTAAGCATGCAATAGATCAATCAACATTGATGATTTTTAATTCTCTATCAAATGAAACCAAATATGGTGGCATAAGGATGTAGGCTCATTTAGATTGCCCCATCTCTAGGACATAAGCTTGTTCAAAGATGTTCGGTGGGATGGGAGTAGTTTCACGAGTAATAGTGTTTTTAGACAATGTTGGAGTTTTGTCTTGTGCTTACCTATCTGGAGTTGCTAGTTTCATCTCAAGCTTGTTTATCGTTATGTCACGGTTGATTTGCAATCCTCGCATTCTAGTGTTTTGGTGTGTGGTCACGTTTTTGTGTCAACATACTTTTTGGTGACTCTGCTATGGATTTAATCAAAGAAATCACTTCTTGCAATGCCTGAGGCAAAAGATGAAGCGACCTATCCGTTCGTCCGAAGAACATCGTCAAGTCCTTGGCTAAGTATCTTCCTATAACATGTTCACCAAATGCAGGAGGAGAGGATTAATATACAAGCAGCTATAGTGATCCTAATACCAACATCTATATCTGAGGTAAAGAATGGTATAAGTGCAAAACCCCCTCCTACATCAGATGAGTATGCAACCATGCTCGATGCTTTTTAGAAATCCATGATGATATCCATAGATAATAATTCAATAACATAAATTTTAATTTGACAAGTTAGAAGGGAAAAGAGTTGGATCTGAATCTATTAGTTTACCTCAAGATGAAAATAAGAGTAGATCAGCAACAAGTTGCTAGTCAACCCCTTTATGGGTTGCCATTCAACTATTATGAGGGGCATCAGGGACATGCATCAACGTCTCAGTGCAACTCAAATTGGTCAATTTCGCTATCGTAGCCAAAGCAGCTAAGTTAGGGCCTATCACTATCACACTTCCTATTGTCACCATTCCACCCTTTTCGGTGGCTTCTACAAGCCCAATCAATGAGGTGGAGAATTTTGCAGAACCACATACTTCCATGGCTTATAAAACCGTACCACCTAATCCACCTAAGCCTCCACAAAGAACAGCACTGTGAAACACACAATCTAGCACATCCTACACCTGAACCAGCAATTTGGCCCAATGGGACAAATCATTCATTGGTTTTAGTGATGAGATGACAAAATACATCCAGGAAAGTCTAGGCATAGAGATTAAACCAGGGAAGTATTCTTACCAAAACCCATACCAATGTTACTATGATTTGATTGGCTGTCCCCTATGTTGGAGAGTTCCTGGTTTTATTTAGTATAATGAGGAAGATAGTAAAACACTAAAACCACCATGGAGGATGTTAGTCAGTATCTTGTACGGTTGGTATAGGTTTGTTCTATGGAGGTAATCAAAGTCTACGTGTTTCTTTATGTCTCATTACCCGAACAGCCTATTTTGCTGTGGGAACAATTAGATTGGAAATTTCATGAACACTTTTGTAATGGTTCTAACAAATTAAAATTGTCTCGCTTGACGTTGGTTACAGAAGCTGTGATGAATTGGTCATTGATTATATTAAAAGGTTGAGAGAAACCAAAAATTAATGTTTTCCTTTGACTATTTCTGAAAAAAGATTTGATTGATTTGGCTTTCAATGATTTACATTCGAATAAAATTCACCAGCGGTCCTCAGAGTTATCTGGAGGTTAAAATTGTATCTTTTTCATACAACCTTGAATGAAGATGATTTTTATATGAAAATTATAGCCCTTGATGAGATCTACAACTATTTAGTTTTCAGTTTTTTCCATTTGAGATTGTTAAAATGCTAAAAAATAATATAAAGTTTCAGCAGCATATTAATCGTATACCAGGGCTCGTCACTTTAGAAATAAATCATATGTTTCTTGGATGGTGCTAGATAAAGATACTTTGTATATGAAAATTATAGCTTTTGATGGGATATATGAATTTCTAGTTTTGAGGTTTGTCATTTGAGGTCGTTAAGATACTCAAAACAATAATATAAAGTTTTAGCAACATATTAATTGTGCACCAGAGCTTGTCGCCTTAGAAAAATTATATCTTTGGTGTATGGTGTCGGATAAAGATACTTTGTATATGAAACTTTTAGCACATTAGAAAATCTACAACTTTATTACTTTAAGTTTTGCAATTTGAGGTCATTAAGATCCTCAAAAGAATAATATAAAGTTTAAGCAACATATTAATCATGTATCAATTCTTGTCATCTTATTTATATCTTTCTTGTATGGTGTTGGATAAAGATGATTTGTATATAAAAATTGTAGCTCTCAAAGAAATCTACAACTCCATAGTTTTGAGTTTAGTCATTTGAGGTTGTTAAGTTGCTCAAAAATAATATAAAATTTCTGCAGCATATTAATCGTGTACCAGGTTTGTCGGCTTAACAAATTATATCTTTCTATTATCACTACCGGAATCCAGTTCTTTGCCGAGTGCCATGTGGTTTGCCGAGTGTTTTTTTTCGGGCACTCGGCAAAGAAGCTCTTTGCCGAGTGCTAAATAAAAAACACTCGGCAAAAAAAAACACTCGGCAAAGAAGCTGCTTTACCGAGTGCAAAAAAAAACACTCGGCAAAGACATTCTTTGCCGAGTGTCAAAAAAAAACACTCGGCAAAGAAGCTGCTTTGCCGAGTGCAAAAAAAAAACACTCGGCAAAGAAGGTCTTTGCCGAGTGTTTTTTTTTGGCACTCGGCAAAGCAGTTTTTTAAAACACATTTTGAAGCCCTAAATGAATTCAAATTAAAAAGTTTTTAACTACAAAGTTTCATAACTTCTTAAGATCTATAAAGTTTATTTTGGTCATTTCTTCATTCGACAAAGCGATAGTAACGTTGTTCACAAAATCTACACGTCTCTCATATAGTTTTATAAAACTACAAGAGAGATATATAAGATTTTGTTAATAATGTTAGAACCACGATTTCAGATGGAAAAACTTCCTAAATGAAAATTGTAGATCTCAAAAAATTATGAAACATTGTATTTGACAACTTTTTAATTTGAAATCATGTTGTCATGCAAAACTGCATCCGAATTTCAAAAATTTAAAATTCGAATTTTTCAAAAGACCTCGGATGGAAAAATAACCAAAATAAACTTTGTAGATCTCAAAAAGTTATGAAACTTTGTAGTTGACAACTTTTAAATTTGAAATCATCTTGTCATGCAAAACTACGTTTGAAATTTAAAATTTTAAAATTCGAATTTTTCAAACGACCTCGGATGGAGAAACTTCCTAAATGAAAATTGTAGATCTCGAAAAGTTATGAAACTTTGTAGTTGACAACTTTTTAATTTGAAATCATCTTGTCATGCAAAACTACGTTTGAAATTTAAAATTTTAAAATTCGAATTTTTCAAACGACCTCGGATGGAGAAACTTCCTAAATGAAAATTGTAGATCTCGAAAAGTTATGAAACTTTGTAGTTGACAACTTTTTAATTTGAATTCGTTTAGGGCCTCAAACAATCAATTTACACTTGATTTGGTATAATATTTGGGGAACCGAAATGGAATATAGACGCAAATGAAAGAGAGGTGTAGTGGTAGAGGAGCTCGCGTGTGTGTGAGAGGTCGCATGTTCGATTCTCGCTGGGCGCAAAGTTTTAAAAAATTGCTTTGGCTGGTCACTTGGCAGCAGTTGCCATATAACTGGCCAGTGGGGTCCCTCCTCTAATTAAAAAAATATTTTAAAATTTTTTTTCCTATTTTTTTCAGAATTTTTCGGTTCGGCCTTTGCCGAGTGTCGGGCACTCGGCAAAGCCTTTGCCGAGTGCCCGATAAAAGACACTCGGCAAAGGCCGCTTTACCGACAGCTTTTTTGCCGTGTGCTCTTTGCCGAGTGTGGCACTCGGCAAAGCCTTTGCCGAGTGTATTTATGGCTTTGCCGAGTGCCCTGGACACTCGGCAAAGCGGCTGATTTCGGTAGTGTATGGTATTGAATAAATATACTTTATATATGGAAATAACAACATTTGTATCTCCGAATAAGCTTATTATGAAAATAGATTCAAGCATCTATTTAATGATACTAATTGTGTACTATAAATATCAATATTTTCTTATATATATTTAGTCAAAGTTAAAAGCATTTGACTTCTCGGGAAGCGAGAACGACTTTTATTTTGGGACGGAGGGATTATCGACAATGGAAAATTTAATTGGCCGAGGCCAAATCAGAAATTCAAAATATATAATATTCCAATGGTTCAATTTTCACGAACAGGTGCCCTAACGATCGAGCATCTACATTCGGAATCGGAGACAAAAACGAATCGTATTCAGTTAGTAATTGCTTGCTTCTAGCATCCACGTGAGATGCACCTAAACCGTTGCGACCGACACATTGCATTTGCGTGTGTCTTCGACTTGGGTTTTCTCTCTGTATACCGTGCCGTATCCTCGCCGCATGCATACATCATTACATGGTTCACGATGACGAGCTAATTCATTGCAACTATTCTTCCCTCTTTGCTATATGGCTAATATAAAATAATGCATCTTTCTTGGCTAAAGCAGTATAAATATCTCTGCGTTTCTATATATGTTGCCTTCACTCAGCTCATCTTCCCCACAACATCAAGTCACAATGGAGAGTAAAAGGCTCCTATCTTTTAGCCTTGTAGCCCTCTTGACCATTGGTTTAGCCAAAGCTAGGGAATTCCCATGGGAGCACCCTATGACAGATGCTACTGTTGAAGGAGGGGGAGGAGGGGAAGGTGGAGGGTCCATGAATGGCTATGGTTCTGGATCCGGTTCTGGTTTCGGATCCGCTGGAGCTACTAATGCTCCTGGTGGGGAATATGGGACCGGTAGCTCCATGGCTAGAGGAGGTGGTGGCGGCGGCGGCAGAGGAGATAATGGTGGTTCAGGAGCCGGTTCCGGATCGGCTGCAAGTCGTAGCTTCACTGTTGGCTTTTATGGAGGAGGGTATTCAAATGCGCAAGGCATTGGTGGTGGTGGTGGCCACGGAGGAGGTCCACAAAACGGCAGTGGTTCCGGCTGTGGTTCAGGAAGAGGAATCTCTTCTAGCAACGTTGCTGGTCCAAAGGGTGGAAACTCTACCAATGGTGGTGGAGGTGGTGGCGGTGCAGCTGGTGGGCATGACGGTGGATATTTCACTGGATACGGAGGTGGATCAGGCTCTAGCTCTGGCCAAGGTGGACAACGCTAAGATACCATCGTTCAGTAAAACCGACGACATTGTTGGTTATTTCCTCCAACGTTACAAATTATGTGTTTATTTCAATAAACCTTCAAAGAATATTTCAGTTTTCTTGATTACAGTAGTGATGTGATCTTATTTGTTTTAAACGTCAATAGGTGATAACAAGAGTGTTGCAATAAGTATGGATGTGAAGGCTTATACCTGTTACATTCATCAGTCTATATGCTTTCAATGACGACCAAGAGGAACATGAGTATACATTGTTGGAATACGATCGCAGGTCAACATGTTAACTTGGTGTCCAAGTTTGAGTCCACCATATGTCCATATCTAACATGTTAGTCTATTTCCGCGACCAGCGAAAACCCTAATATGTTAGGGATCTGCTCATAGAGCAGACGGTGAAGCTCCCACCCTGAGAGCTGGCCGGTCAGGGATCGAAGCCTGGCTCCTGCAACCGGAAAAAACTAGACCAAAATGGCTAGAGGTTGCATCCAGAGACCCGGGTTCGACTTCTAGCGGGAGCGGATTTGCGTGGCCTGGATAAGTATTTCCATTCAAAAATGAATGGGAATGGGGAATCTCCCCGGTTCAAAAAAAAATCTAAACTACTATTGAAACCTTTTTAGAGATGGACAAAAATCATGTTTGGAGGTAGGTAGAATATCCGCCTCCAAGCCTCTTGTCAACATTAATCAAGATTTGGTCCGTGATTTCCGGATCGACGCTCAGGGTGATTCGGAAGGCGACTCACAACCCGACCTCGATCTAGGCCACCGCCGCTGGTGACCTTGATCAGCTACGCCGCCGGCCACTTGGTCGCGGTGTCCACGCCCCGCCACCAACCTGCAGCTTGGTGCCGGCCCCCGCAAATTGTCGGTTAGCCGCTCCGGTGCCGCCGAACACAGAATTTCCCCTAGGGTTTTGCCACTTAGGATCCCTAGGTCAGGTTTCACCTTGGTGGCTGTGCTGGTGATCGCACAGTGCACTCAGTTTGCCCTCTGATCGCTCGTGATGGTGGCGACAGGAGTGGGCTGTGCGGGGGGGAGGGGCCGATGCCCCAAACCCTAATGTGGAGGAAATGCTTCGGAAACTCAACCTCACCGAGGAGGAAGAGGCTGTGGTGGATTTCAGCGAGGGAGAGGATGAGGAGATCCTGGCGCCAGTGGAGTGGGCACTGGTAGGGAAGGTGCTTTCGCCATCGCCGGTTCATATCAATATTGTGCGATCGGTGATGAAGCCTACCTGGGGCAATCCGGTTGGCCTCAAGATCTGGTCGATCGGGGAGAAGGGGGACAACCTGTTTGTGGCAGAGTTTGGCAGTGCTCGCGACATGGAGAGGGTGCTGTTGGGATCGCCATGGATGGTGGGAAAATATGCAGTCCTGCTTCAAGAGTACGATGAAAAACTCAGTGCATCAGACATTGTGTTTGATCGTATGGAGCTCTGGGTTCGAATTCTTAACCTTCCTCGTGGATGGATGAACCGGACGAGGGGCTCTCGAGCCATGGGGATAATTGGTCAAGTGATGAAGAATTGAAGATGGACGTGGATGCCGATGGCAAGGCCAGCGGTGCTTTCCTTCGTGCTCGAGTTGCTATTGAAATCGACAAACCAATCAGATGGGGGGTTCTTCTCCGTATGAGCAAGAATGAGGAGCCACGGTGGTTCCAAGCACAATACGAGAAGCTTCCCTATATCTGTTTTGCATGCGGCAAGATGGGACACTCGGAGATCGAGTGCCCAACCCCGGTGGAGCGGGATGAACATGGCAAGCTCCCGTATGACGTACAGCTCAGGGCTCCTGAGGAACGACGCCAGCGTATTCAGTCCTTTGCGGGGGATGCTGCGGAGTCCTTTGGCAGTGGTTCGTCATCTGCCTTTAGGCCCCCGAGGCAGCACAGCCGGCCGGGTGAGAGGGGCTCCATGTCGGGGTCCCGCCACTCTGAAAGTTTTGTGGATGAATCTAAGGACCCGGAGGTCCAATCTCCCCTGAAGCAGAACCAAAGGGACGACCTCCCGGGTGCAGATGATGGTGGCCCGGGTGCTAGCAGACGCCTGGACCTCCATGGTGACGATGAAGGTTGCCGTCAGCATGCTCGCAAGAGGAAGTCGAAGGTGGCCTCCCCGGTCACACAGACCCCTGATCTGAACATTCCCATAGGGGGTTCAAGTGCACTCGTGCCTGCAGGCCTGGTGAACTCGAGGGTAAACCAACTGGATGCAGGCGCGGATAGCGATGGTAGTAGCATGATTGAGACGCTAAAGAAGCAAAAGCGTGGCAACAACCTTAATGCAAGATCGGCGGCGGCGGCTGCAGAGGACAGCCCCCGCCGGGCACAATGAATCTCTTGAGTGTGCGGCCCGAGGCAGTTCAAGAACTCCGCCATCTGGTGGAGGAGAGAAGGCCCACAGTGGTGTTTTTGATGGAGACAAGGATGGGTGAAGAACGTGCCCTCGGCTTGAAACGAAACCTTGGCTTTCCTAATGCCATTGTTGTCAAGTCAGAGGGTCTTAGTGGTGGTCTGATGCTGTTGTGGCGTCAGGATGTACTGGTTGCTGAAATGAGCAAATCAAGGTCGCACATTGATGTCATCCTGTCATGTGATCGCTTGTGGATTTCACAATGGCGGCTAACGGGCTTCTATGGCGAGCCTAGGAGAGAACGGCGAAAGGAGACCTGGTTTTTGATGAGGTTCCTAGCGCAATCGGCCGCTCCATGGCTGTTCTTAGGGGACTTCAATGAAGTGCTTTCTGTGGAGGAACAGTTGGGGGGCAATGAACGGGAGCAGTGGCAGATAGCAGTTTTCCAGGATGTGGTCAATGACTGCAGGCTAACTGATCTTGGCTTTCATGGCCTCCCCTACACTTGGGACAACCGTCAAGAGGAGGGCAGCAACGTAAAGGTTCATCTGGACCGTGCGTTGGGCGACAGTAAGTTCATGATGGAGCTGGGTGAATCAGAGGTGTTCCACATACTGCTCGCGAAATCGGACCACTCTGGTCTTTTGGTGGAGGTGAGGCAAAGGGAGCCGGCTGCCCGACGTGGACGCCGAAGACCGAAGCCTTTTCAGTATGAAAACATGTGGAAGAACCATGGTGAATACATGGAGTTTGTGAATCGGTCCTGGGACCTGGGACCAGGAGTTGGTGATCTAACTACGGCCGTCAATGCTCTCTCGTCCTTGCAAAACTCTCTGAAAACATGGGACCGAGAGGTGTTCGGCTTGGTTAAGGTTAAGAAGAAAGTCAAGGAGCTAAGGGCGGAGCTGGAAGAGGAGAGGATTAGCACCCTGTATCGTGGCCCCACGGACAGGGAACGCGAGATTATGGCTCAGCTGTCCGATACCCTTGCCAGAGAAGAAGTGATGGAGAGACAAAGATCGAGAATCTCTTGGTTGAAAGAGGGTGATCGGAACACGGAATTTTTCCAGGCCAAAGCCCGGGCGAGGGGCCGGGCCAACCGTATCAAGCTCCTCACAGATGACAACGGTCAGGTGTTCACCGACCAAGACTAGAGGACCTTGAACGGCTGGCCTGTGATTTCTACCAGAGATTGTTTGCGGCTCAGGATGAGCAACCTGAACTGATATGCAGCCATGTGCCGAGGAGGGTGACTCCGGCCATGTGTGACATTCTTGACAAACCATTCACTGAACAGGAAGTGGAGACGGCCCTGTTCCAAATGGCGCTGAGCAAAGCTCCCGGGGTGGATGGTTTTAAGTTTTAACGCCGGTTTTTTCCAAACACACTGGCAGCTTGTGAAGCCGTGTGTGTTGTCTGCTGTGTTAACTTTTCTAAACGCCGGTGATTTACCGGAGGAGGTGAATAAGACTCTGTTGGTCCTCATTCCAAAGGTATGTAACCCACAAGATCTTTCACAATACTGTCCCATTTCGCTTTGCTATGTGCTCTACAAGATCTACTCCAAGACCATGGCCAACCGTCTACGCCTAATCCTGGAGGATGTGATCTCGGTGGAGCAAAGTGCTTTTGTGCCGGGTCATTTGATCACGGACAACGTGCTGATTGCGTAGGAGTGCACCCACTATCTGAGAAACAAGAAGGGGAAGAATGGAGGCTGTGCGATTAAGCTCGACATGGCAAAGGCCTATGACCGAGTTGAATGGAGGTACTTGGAGACCATTTTGCGGACTTTGGGTTTTCCAGAAGCTTGGTGTACACTGGTCATGAAATGCGTCAAATCAATCTCCTTCTCGGTCAGTGTCAATGGGGTATTCTCGAACAGTTTTAAACCGTCGCGAGGAATTTGGCAAGGTGATCTAATTTCGCCATATTTGTTCTTGCTATGTTCAGAAGGTTTATCAAGCATGATCAAGAACATTGGACCACTTTATGTCTCAAGAGGGGTGAGGGTTAGTAGGCATGCGCCATGGATATCCCACCTCCTCTTTGCTGATGACTGTTTGATCTTTACCCAAGCGTCCAAGAGAGGGGCTGATAGGGTCGCTGCTATCCTTGATGCCTTTAATCGAGGGTCTGGTCAACTTGTAAATAAAAACAAGTCTGCCATTTTCTTCAGTCCAAACTGCGAACAGGAGAGCAAAAATGAGGTGCACGCAAGTCTACAGATCCCAACTGAAGCTTTGGGTGAAAGATATTTGGGCCTGCCCACAGCGGCCGGAAGGGGGGCAGCACAGCGGCCGAAAGGGGGGCCGAAAGGTTGGGGGATGGGCTGAGAAAAGTTTGAGCTGTGCTGCCCGGGAGGTGTTGCTAAAGGCTAATGCGCAGTCTGTGCCAACGTATCCAATGTCATGTTTCAAGCTATCACTGGTGGTCTGTCAGAAACTTACATCGGCAGTTTCAAACTACTGGTGGGGGAGCTCTCTTGATAATCAGAAGCTTCATTGACTTCGGTGGGAGAAGCTCACACGATCAAAGTGTGATGGGGGAATTGGCTTCAGAGACTTTTCCCTCTTTAACAAGGCGATGTTGGGAAACAGGGATGGAGATTGTTAACGTGACCAGACTCGCTGTGTGCTCAGGTGCTGAAGGGGAAATATTACCCTAATAGTGACTTCCTCTCGGCATCCAAAAAAGGCGAAGTTCGGCAACATGGAGGGCAATCCTCCATGGACGGGATGTGCTGACCTGGGGCCTGATCAAGAAAGTTGGCCCGGGAGACATCAATGTGTGGGAGGAGAACTGGATTCCTGGCGTGAGGTCACTCAAACCGCTTGTACGCATGCCAAAGGCGACTGCGGAGAGAGTGCATGAGCTCTTTATACCAGGAACTAGAGTCTGGGATGAAGCGGCAGTCTACGGGTCCTTCATGGTGATTGAGGCAGCGAAGGTGCTCAAGATAAAACCCAGTCTGCACCTCGAGGATGATGTCCTGGCCTGGGCGTTCGAGAAGCACGGATTCTACTCAGTGCGCTCGGCATACAGGCTGCTGAAACAGGACCAAATGGCAACAGCGATGGCTGCCTCAGGTGAGACATCGGTGTCAGGGGGTTCTCACTTCGGGAGTTCACTTTGGAGGCTTGATGTCCCACCAAAAATCCACGTGTTTTGGTGGCGGGTGTTACATAACTCCCTGCCGTCGAAGACAGAGTTGAAGAGGAGGCATGTGGCAAAGGAGAGCTACTATGAGATGTGCGGTGATCTAGACGAATCTCTCTACCACGTGTTCTTCCAATGCCCAGTAGCGAAAAGATTCTGGAGCGAGGTGAAGAAGGTGTCAGGGGTGGTGATCCCATGCTTACACCCATGCTCATGGGCGATAGACGTCCTACAACCTGGTATCTGCTCCCCGTCTACGGCAGCCATGGTGGTCTGCAGTGCCTGGTCGCTGTGGACAGGCAGGAATGATCGTCGACATGGCCGGAAAGTGTGGGAGCCAGGTGCTACAGCGAGGTTTATATCAACTTTGATGGAGGATCTTGCATCCCGGAAGCCACAGGCGAAACCAAAGCAGCTAGCAGCTCGGGTCAAGTGGGAGAAGCCGTAACCGGGATGGACCAAGGTTAATACCGATGCGGGTTTTAACCAAACCTCCTACACGGGTTGCACTGGTGTGGTCCTCCGCGACCACTCAGGGCTGATGACTGGGGCGGTAGCTAGATGGTTCGATGGCGTGACCCATGCCCTCACCGCTGAGGCTTTGGCGGTGAAAGAAGGATTGGAATGTGGCAGAACCATCTCAATCATATGGCCTACATATGCTTATCATTGTCTTTCAGACCTCTGGCAGTAGCACATGAGTGCCCTATAACTCGATAGTCTGTTGGGTGTCCTCAGGAAACCCGAATCATCCACATTTTGTCTTTCTAGCAGTATCAATTATAGTAGCATTGCAGGATTACAACAGTTGTACAAATATACAAATTTATTACATCAGAGTACAGCGGAAGTCTTACAATACATAAGTTTATAAAACAGTAATAAGTTCTTGCAAACCATAATTATTACAAACCATAGTTTTGCCGTACAGGTAGTGGGGTAGCAAAAGAGGTACTTATATTACATTACCAAAAAGAACTTCACCCTGCCCAAGGGTGCACTTCAACACACTCATTGCTGGGACTCTCCCTCAGAAACCAACATATAGCAAAGGCTATTGCCTGCCTGCTCATGCTGTTCACCTGCAACAAGGGTTTAACAAACCCTGAGTACTAAGGGTACTCAACAAGACTTAACCGACGAAAGGGAAAGACTTCAAGGATATGCAGGTAAGGGGAACCAAGGTGAGTCTGTAGCAAGATCAAGAATACTTTTGCGGAAAAGCTGCACTATGGTTGATCCTTACTTTCAAAGTTTTATACTTCAATTTAATATTAAAGAATCTCTCTTCGCACCTATTCTAATTCCAAGCACTTCGTTATTCTCATCACAACATGATCTCAAAGCTAAAGTTCCAGTGGATTAACTACTATGCATGACAGTTGATCAAGTCTTCTTCGCCGAGAAGCTACGGCGATTCGAATCGGTTTGGCCCAACTGGGGTTTCCTTATCACACAACACAGTACCCACTTCACTATGTCATTCGTCCCTGACGGATTCACAGGAGCGTGTTACACAGTACTCCCGCCATCTTCTCCACTCCCAGTGCGCGATTATCGTTTCCCATAAAGGAATAGCCCAGATGTTGAGCTTACCGAAGTATGTGGCTAGTACTACAAATCATGACCACAAAAACAGTCCTGACAACGAACGGTCTTTAATCGACTTGGGCGGGGTCACTACGTCCAGCCTCAAACTGCAGGCAAGCCAAGATTTCGCCCGGTCTTGATTTAAAGTCATGATCATCCTCATACTTCGGGTTAAATTTTACTTTGGAAACCTACTACTAGCATTTAACATCTAAGCAGGGCTAAGCATTTTAGTAACTATTACTTTAACATAAGTACCATGAGTGAATAAGGATAACAAGGTAGTCATGTATCAAAAGTTTATCATTCAACTCCTAATACTTAAATGCAACATTCATAAGACTTATGTGATAAACATTTTATAAAACACAAGGAATGGTTTACGCTCCAGGGCTTGCCTGCAGTGTCGGGGTTGTTAGCTGCTTCCAAATCAGCTCCAATCTCCAACCCAACTACCTCTGAGTGATAACTCACCTCAGAGGTCTGCTCAACTAGCGGTTCTCCACACTCGTTCACTATACGTTAAATAAAGATGCATGCTTCAACGATGAGGCTTAACATGGCATATAAAACATGTATTTAAGGTGACTTAACAGGTTATCTACTTGAGTACAACTTTCCTTCACTAATTAACAAGTTAACTACTTCATAAAGCAATATTCAACATTTCATGATTAAAAGGTGTTTATTTCATTTAAACATCATAATGTAACATGGTGAAAGATATTGCTTAACCATTCAATAATAATGCCATGTAACAGAAAGGGTAAACATGTTCCATGGTCTACAATCAACCCAAAAACACATATCAACAATCTGGAATTTCAATGAAAGCATTTTCATATTTTATTAAACCATAAAACAAGTCTATTTAAGTGATCAGATTATTTTATATCCAAACAGTACCAAACTTTTTGTGTGGATTCAAAACAGCAGGTTAAACATGCTCATAAATTTTCATGAATTTTGGTGTTATATTTTAAGCTACAAAAATCATGTAAGTGGCATTTCTTAATTAAAGAGGGTAATTTTTAGACATTCAAAACTTATTGTTTTCTCAGTTTCATATTTTTCCCAGGTTAAACATAACATGAACAGCTCACATAAATATTTTCATCATTTTAGCATAGCTAGATATTTTATTACAAATTTTATAAGTTTCAGTTTTATTAGCATTTTCAGAAAAAGAGAAAGAACATAGGCCTCTTCTTCCTCGAACTGGGCCGGCCCAAAGCAGACGGCTCGCTCTCTCTTTCTCTTTCTCCCTCTCGGCCGGACCCGAGCCGGTGTCACCGGCGACGGAATCAACTCCTACTGACGCTCCTCGTTCTCCCACGTCAGATGGTGCACTCCTCCTCAACCCCAGTGGCTAGCGGCGAGCACGACCACGCCTCCGGCGGGCCGGCTATCTCCGACGAACTCGGTAGCGCCCACGGTGACGCCTCCGGTGCAGCTACAAGCGTCTACGTGTTTCTCTCAACTCCTCGAACTTGCCCGAGGTGAAGATCGGGTGAATTGAGACGCGGAGCTCACTCCCCTCAGTCATGGCGGCTCGGCAAGCCACGACTCACCAGCATGGCCGCGTTCCGAGCTCGTATGCTCGGTAGAGATTAACTAGAAGGCACTAACGCACTCAAGAGCTCACCCTTGCTTCGAAACAGCGGCTGATCGACACCGGGACTTGACAAAGTGGCGTTGGCGTCGCTAACGGTGGCTCCAGTGGCGAACTCCGATGGCAAAGCTCCATTCCGACGCGTCGAGTCCCTCTCTACGGAAACCAAAGGAACGATGAGCATCAAGGTGATACAAGGAGCAGAAAACATGAGATAGATGATGCGGAGAGGAGCCGTGGTGGCCTGGCCATGGTAGGGCGTTCACGGCGGCGTCTCTGTCGGGATCGGAGAAGAAGACGGCGTGCGGGCAACTGGGACGGCGCAGGGTGGTGCGGATGGGATCAAGAGGGGTGCAAGGCTATGGCAGACATGGCGGCGAGGTTAATTTGGAAACGGTGGAGCGAGGGGGTGAATTGGGGCGTCGAGCTCCCCTCGGTGGTGATGGCGTCGGGCGGAAGGAAGAGGAAGGAGGAGTCGGCTCTAGTTCTTTAGAGGAGGAAGGAGGGGTCGCAGGCAGCTTCGCGATGGCCAGCTCCTGCTTGCGATTGCGATGGAGGCAAGGGCGGTGAGCGGCAAGCAGGAGGTGGCAGCGTTGGTGAACAGAGAGGAAATAGGGGAACAGGGCAATGCAAGATTGAAACATGTTTCAATGTTTCATGACAAAACAACAGCTTTTCCCCTCGATTAGAACAGGATAAAAGCAGAATTGGGTCAAGCTCCAAAAAGGAAAGTTGCTCCTCATCTCAAGAACTCTAACTTTGCTATAGACAAGGAGAAGTGAAACTCATTAAAAGAAGAGATAGAAGAAGAGTTAGGTTATAGGAAGAATGAAACATCATGTTTCACTACTTGAAACATGGATACAAGAACTAGGGTTTTCAAAGTAATTAACTTAATTACTTTTATTAATTAGTTGGTGATTAATTAGTGATCCCACTCAAACAACTCATGACACCATATTGATCTCATGTAAAGATTTCAAAATGGCATTAGGAATTGAATCATATTATTTCAAAAATATTTTTACAATTGTTCTCAAATTTGACCTCAATCTCAACCTCAATGCTTAATCCAAAAGATCAAGTATTGAAATCAAGTTTCAAATCCAAACTTGAGACCCCAAATTTTAATAGTATAACTTGATTTCATGGCCCACAATTATCACTAGCATGAAATACACTTCTCACACTTCAAAATTGTGAGGGCAAGAATCCAAGCAATTTAAATGCCATTCTAAAATAGAAGGTCACAAAAGGGCCTTTAAAAGATTTTTTAGTTATAACACAAATCATCACATATGCCTAACTTAGATATAAAATAACATTATTTTTAGTGAGTGCAACACATGGTGAGCTACTAAACATGATGCATTATGCTTTATGATGACATGACCATTTTTAGCTTTTACTTAACACCTAGGGTGTTACATGGAACTTGCAGTGGAGCTGGGCATGGATCGGGTCATCCTTGAGATCGACTGCCAGGGACTCGCGAATCTTCTAAAGGACCCGACCTCGATGAGATCCTCCATTGGAGATTTGTGTTTTGATATTACAGAGCTAGGCAAGAGTTTTTGAGTTTAGTGTTAAGTAGGTGCGTAGGGATGCTAATTCAGTGGCCCATGTTTGTGCCTCTACGGTTTCAGCCACCGAACGCTCCTTCTTTTGGCTTGACATTGTTCCGGACTGGCTAGTCGAACTAGCAGCCGCTGATTGTACGCCTGCCTTGAATTAATGAAAGCTCTGTGATTACTCAAAAAACATTAATCGAGATTTACTAAGTCGGCACAATTGCTTGCCTCCGTTTATCGAGATTTATAGAGTCGGCACATATGCCAGCCTCCGGAAACAAACTAAGAAAAAAACCGCTAGCGAGCCCGCCGACCTCGCTAGTGTGAGCCCGTCACTGCCATCCACCTGGTCGTCGTCATAGCCTCCATCCACCTAGTCGTCTTCGTAGATCCACAACACCCTGATCCGGGGACTGGGCGATCAGATCCACAAGCGCTCGTCGGATCTGCGTCGGTGGGGGTGGAGGGGTGCAGGTGCTGCTGTTCATGCCGGAGCACGTGCCGACCGTATTTGCCGTCGCCATGCCGTATCTGCCACCGCAAGCTAGTGCCGCGGCCGTGTGCCATCGTCAAAGCAACCGATACCCTACATGCCCCCACACGTGCGCCACCGCCAGAGTGGGCAAGCCCTAAGCGTGCACCACCGCCAGAGGGGCGAGCACACGCCCGCGTGCCGCCGAGAAGGGGCCTGGACGCCCATGCGTCGCCCGAAGGGGACCTAGCTCCGAAGCGTTGCCAGGAGGGGGCCTTGGCCTGAGCGTGCACAACGGGGTGCTTGCCGCCCATGCATGCTGCAAGAAGGGAGGAGAAATAGAGAGAAGTTGTGGCAGCTGAGTGTGTGATTGGGGAGGTAGAGAGTTGAGACCTAGGGTTCGCTCAGCTTATATACATGGAAATTGATCGATACCGGGCTGAGATGGGCCACAAAGATGGATAATGAGCTCGGCCCATTAAAGAGGCAGACCTCTTAATCAATTTACAAAGACATGCACTTTTCTACTATCTTCATAAATAAAACGACCGCCTCTGTTAATCAAATTTAGGAGATACACAATTTTCTACTGTGTTTGTAAACAAAATGACTCTCTAAAAACCCTTAGGTATCTCAGGAGACAGGCGTATTGTGTGATCGTCACCATTAATAAAATTAGCTTGTCTAAAACTCCTTTTGTGGTAGTGATATAAAAAGGGGGGATGCCTCCCCTAATGTGACATCCACACCAAAATCCACAACTTATATGCAGGTTGGGTGATGGAGGGGGGGTTTTTTTCGCGAGCTGATGGGGGGGTTTAGAAGGCTGCTTCCCCATCCCGCCCAAAGCCTGCTTACAACCTAGCTAGTGATCAGAAGAGCATCGCTACATAGCAAAATCAGTCCTTGGTCGAGAGAGGCAAATTTGTAATTAAGTTGGTGAACCTACTAAAAATAATTTTAGGAGATAGACCCTTTAGATTAAGGGACGTGGGTGGAATAGGGTGCCACCTGCATTAATCCTGGCACACGCTCGGGAAGGAACACCCACCTCTGTTTTAATCTTTAACGGAAGCCGTCATTTTAAGGACACTGCCTCTATTGATGCTCCATTAACGGCGCGCGGAAGCAAAAGATCAGAGACTCAGCGCATCTGGTGCGGGTCTTTCCCTGGTAACAGCGAAGTAAGCGGTGCATGCTTTCTCGATACGTATGTAACGCCTAGATTGTATGGCCGTGCGCGTTCTCGATCGGAAGCAGAGGCAGGATCGAACTAGGAGTAGTTTAAACTTATCCCAATTGTTACTCAAAGGGTGCACTAGTACTGTAGTACACTATAGTCGATGGTTGACCCGTTGACCGGATCACAGCGTTTTGGTGAAACCATGAAAAGGGGCCCGGGGTTTCTCGGTACGATTCAATTACATCCAGCCGCGGCACCTCACAGCTTGTAAGCTTTAAGCATGCAAGGTGGCTTGCACGAGTGTCTTCAGCAATTCCAGTATGTATGCATTTCATCGCCTGCAGATAGGGACCCAAGCAATTGACTGACTTCAATACCAACTTGGTTAACTTGACAGACAGACATGTGTGTGAGAATTCTACGGGCTTTCCAACTTGTAGAATTCAAAGGTCTATTTCGGGAAAACAAAACCATAAGCAAAAAGGAAAATGTTGAACGTTAAAGCGCAAGCAAGCAAGCTAGTCTCTAGGCAAGTTTAGCCTGTGGCTCAAAACGAATTAGTCCAAACATCTTGAGGAATCATCAAGTGAACACAGAGTGATTGGTGGGCATTAAGGTGCTTGTAAGATACTACTGTTGATGCCAGAAGGGGTCCGGATCACGCACAGGAAGGACTAGCACGCCTGCGGTCAATACACATGACCTTCAGTGCAGCAAGGAACCGGTCTATACAGACCGGTTAAGCAGATGTTGAGCCTCTTCTTCGCTCGGTAGACTCCCGTCCTGGGAAGACCCTGTTGCACTACAAGAAATGTGTCATCTTTTGACATTTGATATTGGTCATAATAATAGCAAAATAAGTCATAGATCATCATTTGTGACACTAAGTTGACGAAAAATAAAATGTCAAAAGAGCACGTGGAGGTTGTCCTACGACTAGCAAGGCCACCTAGAACGCCGCCAAATCTCGCCGGAAGACGTGACGGACAACAAGGTAGAGACAAAAGGGGGTAAAATGTGTAGTAGATGTGTTTTACGACGATTGGAAGATGGGATCCATAATCAGCCGTGATCCTCTCATATATAGAGAGAGGGATGGTCTTATTCTAGTAGGAAATGTAACACCCTAAAATTTGCTTATTTGGAAATAGAGTTAAAATAATTTAATTATGTATTTTTGTGCTCATGAAAACATAGGAAAATAATATTTTTCATTAAATTAAAATCTATCAGAAGGTTTAGCAACTTGTTGATGCATTCATGCTGATGCATTTGTGTTTTTGTATTGCTTGGTTTTGACCAAAGATCAAAATGAATTCAAGTTGTTCTTTCAAAATACGTTTAGGTCGATTTTCCTTTTCCGATATACATATATCATTTTTCTACAATCAAATTCCTTGTTTCTCATCCGTCAATCAACCTCTACAAACTTCTCGGGAATTTTTCTGACTTTTTCTGTAGCTTGCTTCCACTTGTCTGTGAGCATAATCTAATTTTTAGATGCTCTAAAATATCTTATCATGAGCTCCAAATACTTTATTTGGGTTCCTCATGTTCCATAATGTCTCTAGGAATTTTTCCTGAATTTTTGGAGCTTTCGGAGTATTTTTCGCGGCTTAAATAATAATTCTGGACTTTTTTGGAATTATTTTATCCATGAAAATAATTAATTCTGAAAATAATAAATCTCTCATTTTCTCCAACGCTCAAAGCCCATATGCAATAATCTTAATAAATCTCAAAGGCCCATACATTTATTTACTAATGGGCTTAAATGATTACTTAGGTCTATTAGCAGAGGTGGATGGTGCAACGTCAATTAGCACCATATCGCTAGTTGATATGGAGGTGGAGAGTTTTCCTCCTTATATATACGTACCTAGCCCTTGGGCAAAGTACACCAAAACTACCGTAGAGGAGCCCCTAGTTTGGAAAATCTCTCGTGTAGTAAATTATATTTTTCTCATCTTTCTCTCACCGTCGCTGACGCCGTCGTCGCCGCCGCCGCCGCCGCGCTGCCTAGCCCGGCCATACTCTCCTCGGCAACAAGTAAGTCCGCCGCCGTCCCTGTATTCTTGGAAAATAAACCCGCAGTCCAAAATATGTTTACAGATTTTGTTTTCTTCATTTGAAAGCGTATTTTGTTTCGGTTAAGAATAAATTACGTTTTCAGCTATTTACAGAATTGCCACTGATTTTGTTTTAGCCATAACTTCTCCGTTTTAACTCCGATTTGATCCGTTCAACTTGCGTTAGGTTCGTAATTTCATAATCTACATGTTAGTACTACTGTTAAGTAGGTTTTCAACTTTTAAAATTCAAGATTAGATTTAATCTATTATTTTAATAGAGGAAATCTTATTTATTTCATATCTTCTACGTTTTAACTCCGTTTTGAGCCATTCAAGTTGCGTTAGATCTATTGTTTAATAGAGGAAATATTATTTTTTTATATGATTGGTGTACTGTTCTAATATAGATCTATTGTTTGCTTCATATATGATTATATGGATGCTTGTGTGGTGCTTTACAATCATGTCCAGTCGGTGAGATTTACGTGGTAATCAAGAAGCAGTTCTTTGGAGGTGACAAATCTACAGAAAGAAGGATATCAATTTAAGGCAAGTATAGCATGGGATTATCCTTGTTTTCCTATTCACTTTAATCACATAAAATCATATTATATGTGTCTATCTTGAATGCCATTAAGGATTTTCCTAGTTTTTGATCTATACCTTGTCACCTATGGGATTTTGCATTGGGTAGTTTTTGCTAGCGCTGAGCATAAACTATGATCTTGTAATATGATTAATGGAATATGCAACAACACTAAAAGATGACTTTTTGATTACTGTTTAAAGAGGGCTAGAGCATGGGGTTATTTTTGGTGCTCTAGTTTCTCTCCACAAGGACTCATCTGTGAACGAACATCCAGGACTTACAGTACAACTGTGAGGGCTATAATGGCTTTGGCTTTAGCTCAGTATGAGGACCTTTTCTAGCTTGTTAGAGGTTACCCTTATGGCGCAAATGGGGAAGAGCAGACTGTGGATCCCTGTGTGGTAGAATCACACAGACTGACTTTAGAAACCTAGCGGCCCTAACTTGTTAGACGAACCTTTGAAATGTTTTATAGTGTTTCCCTGCCTGCTCACCTTGGAAGTGTTTTGGGAGTCGTGATCCCGGGCATATGGGTAATCACGACTCGCAGTGAAAGTGTACACCTCTGCGCAGAGTTTAATAAATTGGTATACTAGCCGTGCTAACGGATACGAGCGGTCTTGGACCTTCACAGGATAGATGAATATTTATTGGTTTAATATGTGTTTTGCTATTCGTTATTCATATTTACATTGATCATATGTTTATTGTGGGATTAATGCAAATTTGATGCTACTCATGTAATAAAATTGTGACGATTAAAAGCTAAATGCAGTCAAACCAGTGTCTAGCCTTTTGAGCCTCATGAACCCCATGTTATATTTATTGAGTTCGACATGGACTCACTCTTGCTATTTCCCACATCTCAGGAAGGGTATCAGATTTCTAGATTCTAGAATTATTAGGCTTGTGATCAACCAGTCAGTTTGTTCCTAGAGTGAAGTTTACACCCGGTGTTTGGAGTTGTCTTTCCGCCGTGTTGCTCTCTAAGATATATTTTATACTATTGAGTTATGTTTATTAAGCATTTGTCTCTCGATATTACACTTATCTGTGGCTATATGTGAGATTTGACTTCTTTATTTCATATATAGTGTATGTCTGATTTTGTCCTTAAAATCGGGTGTGACAGAGTGGTATCGGAGCAATGCTGACTGTAGGACGCAAGCCTAGTTAGAACTAGGCGTTTAGCATGTTTTCATTTTTTCCTATTCCTTGCCTTCTCTTTAACTTTGTTATTTTCTCAAAGTTATGCTTAATTCTATCCCCGTTCTATTATATAAAGCTTGTCTCTAGTTTGAACCTTTTCCCCTTGTCTAATAGACGACTCGTGACGAGAAGACTGTGGACTTCAGAGGTTAAGAGGACTGAATTGTGTCGTTCTTGCTCACATTTGATGAGAAGCCATTAGCAATGCAAAATCAATTACTAGAAGAAATGGCTCAATGTGGAAATTCTCAACCATGCTCATCTCAAGGTCAGGCCAACATACCCAAGGGGCCAGAGAAGATACAAGTAGTAGAAGCTTGGAAGAATATGAAATCCAATAAAGATGTTGATAGTAAGGCACTTGGGAGGCAGGAACAATGTCACTGTTGTAAGCATTATGGTTTTCCCTGTCTTCAAAGCGAGTCTAATAAGAGAAAAGTTAAGGTGGATCCAAATTTTGAGGTCAACATGGACAAGAAAAAGGAGGCAATCTCACTAGAACCAATTGTGGAAAGCAATCAGCAATTGAGTTATACTACATTGTCACATGCAACTCTGATCCCTTGTCAAATAAATCCAAACCTTGAAGAGTTAGAGGCCTCTCAAGCTAAAACTACTCCCCATGAGGTAGTAATAGATGGGTGGACAATTACCTATAAGGAGTATCAACCCCGAAAGGCCAAACGAGCTAAGAAACAAGCCAAAGGGACGAAGGTGAACTTTTATGGCTAGCAAGATAGCAGCCTACCAAGCAACAGTTCCATGGAGTATGACATCACAAAAGATCCAGCTAAGAGAAAGTGTTATAATTGCCAGCAGGAAGGACATTATGTCAAATCTTGCCCGTAGAAGAATCAACAACAGCAAGACCCAGGACAGGATGTCCAAAAGGAGCAAGAGCAAGGAAATAAATTAAAGAGAAATTACATCCATGGAAGGTTGAAATATGTGGATATTACCACCATTCCTGGAGCTAAGGAGGTCATGTTTGGATCAATTCCTGTAAGTTCAGGAAATGCCAAGGTTTTGTTTGACTCCAGTGCCTCACATTCGTTCATATCTAGACAATATGTAGAAGATCATAACATATTTATGCTTCCAAGGGGGAAAATAGTGATGGTTAAGACTCCAAGAGGTGAAATAAAGGTGAACCGCGTATGCCAAAAAGTTAGTCTTGACATAAAGGGGGTAAATTTTAAGGCAAATCTTATTGTTTTGGAATTAATGTGCATTGATGTTATCCTTGGAATAGAGTGGTTATCTACTTGTAAAGGAGTGATTGAGTATGCCCAACGTTCAGTGTTTCTAACTACACCTTCAGGAGAAAGGATTGAGTATGAGGGTATTAAACCTACACCTGAGGGATACAAGGTTGACCCATCTGAGGGTATGAACACTAAGAATGGTAAAGAGGGATGTTGGATTTCAGATGTCATTATAGAGGACTAAGGAATGCAAGAGATGCTATCTACTTCGGATGATGATGCAATCACACCATGTTTAAGAAATAGAAGTTATGTCCCGTGTAATAAAACCGTTAGTAGCCAAGTTGAGTCGTCTTAATGTGTGGCTTATGAATTTTTAAGTGTTTAGTTGCTCTGTGCTTATGTTTATGTTTGAGTTGGAATTTTGTAATGAGTGGAATGATCTTGTGGGTTTTGTCCATGATTTCATTTAGTTTATATGTATAAGGTATAAGGATTAATGAAATAAATATATGGGTTTTGGTTATCTCCTGCTTTCTATATCTTGTCCTTCGGAGCAACCTGTCTTTATCAACTTATATCTCTGATCTTGAAAGACCAAAAATCATGAGAAAATTCTGGACAAAAGTAGACTTCAATACCTTTCTTCAAATGCAAGAACCACCCTCATAGCTATTTTGGATTGGGAGATACAAAAATCACAAGACGATGCAACTGTGCTGTCTAAAAATTGGAACAGAGTCTGTTATGTGCTGTTTTCGACCAAGTCATCTACAGAATTTGAAAAAGTGTTCTATAAGAAAGTTTCAGCAAATTTCATAAGCTTTCTAACGGTATAAGGTGGAACTTCATTGGAATTACAAAACGAGAGTTGTGGCAGTTTTACCGCGTTGCTGATTTTCTGCTCGCGAGAAACTTCAGATTTCTTGTTTCTACCTATGCACAAAAGAATCATTAGGATATTAGAACGTATGGATGCTAGTTAGCTCATCTAAAAAAAGGGTTCAAGCTACCTTATTGGTGTCCCTTATTTTAAGGGGGTAGCCAATGTAAAGAAGGTTTATTAAGTTTTAATTCTTTATTTGGAAGTATTGGTTAGTCTCCATGATTGAGTTGCCACTCTCAAGCAAAAATGTCTGTATACAAGGTTGATAATTCTGGATCCATGGAGGCGAGAGTTGTCCCTTTAGATAGCTCATGATTATGATCATCTGTACTTGCTCGTGTTGCTGATGTTGGTCACTTGATGACAGGAAGTGTAGTATCTCATGACTCAGGAGTCCTATATGACGTCTCGCACTGATATGTGGGAAAAGGCTGATGTTTCTGCCATTGAAGGATGTTATGGGTATGATGAAGATGAGCACTATCAAAACAACAACGTTGCAGAGCAAGTTGGGAGTGAACTAAGTCAGAATCCACAACGACGAAAGCGAAAAAGAAAAGTCCATAAGAAGCCTGCTCAAGGAAGCAAAGCGCAGCTAAACTATGTCAATGGAAGACTGAGCAATGTGGATATGGATAAAATTCATGGAGTTACCAAAGTGGTGGGAGGTTATATTCAAGTAAGTTCAGTACAAGTTTTTCCTCTATTTGACCCTAGTGCTTCGCATTCTTTCATTTCCGCCGACATGGTAGAGACGTGTCAGATGGTGAAGTGTCCAACGAGGAGGCCTTTGCTAGTTCAAACCCCAGTGAGAGAAATACAGGCAGATCAGATATGCCCGGACGTCAGTCGTGTCATAAATAAGGAAAAATTCACCGCAACACTCATTGTGTTGGAGTCACTTAAAATTCGCGTGGTTCTTGGTAATGGATGGCTCTGTGCACACAAAGGAGTGATTCATGGTACTCGGTGCACAATGCTCATAACAACACCGTCAGGAAAAGAATTGAGTATCAAGGTGGTCGACTCTTACCTGAGGAAGACGTGAATGATCAATTAGAAGATAGGTACACCGAGGATAGCAAAGTGAATCATGAGTTTACGGAAGTCATAGCAGAGGAACAAACAACTTTGGAGGAGCTCAATAGGAGAGATGATCTTGCTTAGGCACATTAGTCAGTTAGGATCTAAGAAACTGCCTCATGACTCTCAACGAAAGATGTAATTTGTAAAATGAGGATCGAATAAAGACAGAGTGTCATTATCTCTTTTATCATCATCTTCCAAATCTCGGGACGAGATTCATCTTAAGGGGGTAGAATTGTAATACCCTAAAATTTTCTTATTTGGAAATAAAGTTAAAATAATTTAATTATGTATTTTTGTGCTCATGAAAACATAGGAAAATAATATTTTTCATTAAATTAAAATCTATCAGAAGGTTTAGCAACTTGTTAATGCATTCATGCTGATGTATTTGTGTTTTTGTATTGCTTGGTTTTGACCAAAGATCAAAATAAATTCAAGTTGTTCTTTCAAAATACGTTTAGGTCGATTTTCCTTTTTCGATATACATATATCATTTTTCTACAATCAAATTCCTTGTTTCTTATCCGTCAATCAACCTCTACAAACTTCTCGGGAATTTTTCTGACTTTTTCTGTAGCTTGTTTTCACTTGTCTGTGAGCATAATCTAATTTTTAGATGCTCTAAAATATCTTATCATGAGCTCCAAATACTTTATTTGGGTTCCTCATGTTCCATAATGTCTCTGGGAATTTTTCCTGAATTTTCGGAGCTTTCAGAGTATTTTTCGCGGCTTAAATAATAATTCTGGACTTTTCTGAAATTATTTTATACATAAAAATAATTAATTCTGAAAATAATAAATCTCTCATTTTCCCCAACGCTCAAAGCCCATATGCAATAATCTTAATAAATCTCAAAGGTCCATACATTTATTTACTAATGGGCTTAAATGATTACTTAGGCCTATTAGCGGAGGTGGATGGTGCAACGTCAATTAGCACCATATCGGTAGTTGACATGGAGGTGGAGAGTTTTCCTCCCTATATATACGTACCTACCTTTGGGCAAAGCACACCAAAACTACCGTAGAGGAGCCCCTAGTTTGAGAAATCTCTCGTGTAGTAAATTATATTTTTCTCTTCTTTCTCTCACCGTCGCAGACGCCGTCGCCGTCGCCGCCGCGCTGCCTAGCCCGGCCATACTCTCCTTGGCAACAAGTAAGTCCGCCGCCGTCCCTGTATACTTGAAAAATAAACCCGTAGTCCAAAATATGTTTACAGATTTTGTTTTCTTCATTTGAAAGCGTATTTTGTTTCGGTTAAGAATAAATTACGTTTTCAGCTATTTACAGAATTGCCACTGATTTTGTTTTAGCCATAACTTCTCCGTTTTAACTCTGATTTGATCCGTTCAACTTGCGTTAGGTTCATAATTTCATAATCTACATGTTAGTACTACTGTTAAGTAGGTTTTCAACTTTTAAAATTCGTAATTAGATTTAATCTATTATTTTAATAGAGAAAATCTTGTTTATTTCATATCTTCTACGTTTTAACTCTGTTTTGAGCCATTCAAGTTGCGTTAGATTCATAGCAACGAGATCTACGTATTTGTAACAGTGTTTATCATATCGCTAATATTGGAATTTTATGGTTTGAATCATATCTTAAATAACAATTATGCAACTGGGTTTTGTAAATAAAATATGATTTGTTTTACTTTAGTTTTATAATTCAAATCTAAATTTGACTTAAATTATAATCTCTATAAAATATCTTATATATGTTTTTATACCATTAAGATACATGAAGTTAATAGTTTTATGGGTAAATCTATCGGTAGTTGTATCTTTTTAACCGTAGTTCCGATTAGCGTGCTTTTCACGACTTTGTGTTCGTAGCGATGCGTAGAATCGTGTTTCAAACTCTTTTATTTATTTTTGTATGATTAGTGTACTGTTCTAATATAGATCTATTGTTTGCTTCATATATGATTGTATGGATGCTTGTGTGGTGCTTTTACAATCATGTCCAGTCGGTGAGATTTACGTGATAATCAAGAAGCAGTTCTTTAGAGGTGAAAAATCTACAGAAAGAAGGATATCAATTTAAGGCAAGTATAGCATGGGATTATCCTTGTTTTCCTATTCACTTTAATCACATAAAATCATATTATATGTGTCTATCTTGAATGCCATTAAGGATTTTCCTAGTTTTTGATCAATACCTTGTCACCTATGGGATTTTGCATTGGGTAGTTTTTGCTAGCGCTGAGCATAAACTATGATCTTGTAATATGATTAATGGAATATGCAACAACACTAAAAGATGACTTTTTGATTACTGTTTAAAGAGGGCTAGAGCATAGGGTTATTTTTGGTGCTCTAGTTTCTCTCCACAAGGACTCATCTGTGAACGAACATCCGGGACTTACAGTACAACTGTGAGGGCTATAATGGCTCTGGCTTTTGTTCGGTATGAGGATCTTTTCTAGCTTGTTAGAGGTTACCCTTGTGGCGCAAATGGGGAAGAGCAGACTGTGGATCCCTGTGTGGTAGAATCACACAGACTGACTTTGGAAACCTAGCAGCCCTAACTTGTTAGATGAACCTTTGAAATGCTTCATAGTGTTTCCCTGCCTGCTCACCTTGGAAGTGTTTTGGGAGTCGTGATCCCGGGCATATGGGTAATCACGACTCGCAGTGAAAGTGTACACCTCTGCGCAGAGTTTAATAAACTGGTATACTAGTCGTGCTCACGGATACGAGCGGCCTTGGACCTTCACAGGATAGATGAACATTTATTGGTTTAATATGTGTTTTGCTATTCGTTATTCATATTTACATTGATCATATGTTTATTGTGGGATTAATGCAAATTTGATGCTACTCATGTAATAAAATTATGACGATTAAAAGCTAAATGCAGTCAAACCAGTGTCTAGCCTTTTGAGCCTCATGAACCCTGTGTTATATTTGTTGAGTTCGACATGGACTCACTCTTGCTATTTCCCACATCTCAGGAAGGGTATCAGATTTCTAGATTCTGGAATTGTTAGGCTTGTGATCAACCAGTCAGTTTGTTCCTAGAGTAAAGTTTACACCCGGTGTTTGGAGTTGTCTTTCCGCTGTGTTGCTCTCTAAGGTATATTTTATACTATTGAGTTATGTTTATTAAGCATTTGTCTCTCGATATTACACTTATCTGTGGCTATATGTGAGATTTAATTTCTTTATTTCACATATAGTGTATGTCTGGTTTTGTCCTTAAAATCGGGTGTGACAGAAAACAAGTTTAAAACGCGTTCTTCAAGTTTCCCATGTCCAAAATAGGTCCAAAACCGATTTGAAAACTAAACCGACTCGAAACAACAGTCAAAGTCAGCTTAGCCGACTTGGGGTCGGCTAAGCCAATTTCCACAGGCCTGAGCGTTGTGGCTCGGCCGGCAACTGGGGGTATTCGCTAAGCCAACCTAGGCCGGGCAAGCCGGCCAGGCTGACTTGGCGAGCCGATCAAGCTGACTCTGGCAGGCCAGGCGCAGTTTCCTCCTTCTTTGCTCAATCCTTTCGTTGTTTGTCACGCCAATCAATTTCCAATACTTCCATGAGGCTACGAACTTATTGGAGATGCCCATACATATATGAGATACAAGTTTGGTCTAGATCATGTCAATATCCGAGGTGATCTGAAAATTCGATATTTTGAAAATCAAAACCTAAGAAATTAAGTAAAATTATGATACTCTAAATAATTTCAAATAGAAAACTTATCCATTATAAAGTTATAGAGCTTGTTGAGATCTATGACTTTCATTCAAAGTTTGAATTTATCCAACTTCAGATGTAAAAGTTATGTTTTTTTAGTGACAACTAATTTTAGTGGGGGCATCTTAAACCTCTTTATCTGTTAATCAATTTACAGAAGCGGCAAATTTAAGAAGTCCAACTATGTTAATAGCCATTTGAAGAAGTGTACACTTTAAAAGTCTGGCCTCTAAAATCGATTAACAAAGCCATTATTTTTAAGAGGTGGCTTTGGAGATTCCAACATGCATTATATTTGAATAACAGTCTGGTCTGTGAGAACATTAATTAGAGGAATCACACCACACTTTGTGTATGATGGATTATCCATCTTACAATTTGTTGATGATACAATCCTTTTATTGACCGTGATTTGGAGCATGCTAAGAGTATGAAATTGTTCTCAATGTTTCTAAAAATTAATTTCCACAAAAGTGAGATATTCTGCTTTGGTGACGCAAATCATTATGAGCGGGAATATACTCAACTTTTTGGTTGTGAAATGGGATCATATCTGTTCTGGTACTTAGGCATCCCAATGCACCACCGCAAACTTTGCAATGCAGATTGGATGTAATAGAGGAAACATTTAGACATAAACTAAGTACTTGGAAGGCAAAACATATGTCCTATGGGGGCTGACACATTTTTTTTACTAAATTTAGTCCTAAGTAGCCTACCTATGTTTATGATGTACATTTTTGAAATCCGAAAAGGTGTTCTAAAGAAACTTGATTTCTATCGATCAAGCTTCTTTTGGCAAGGCAATATAATAATGAGAAACAGAAATACTTCCTTGCCAAGTGGGATATTATTTGTCATATTCTTGTCACCGCAGAGATCAACGTGGTCTAGGTATAACAGATATCTTGATTAAAAATAAATCTCTTCTCAGTAAATGGTTATTTGAACTACTTAATTAAGAAGGAACCTGATAGATCTTATACAGAAATAAATATTTGAGTTCAAAATATTTATCATAGGTTCATATTAAACCTGGTAATTCTCATTTTTGGAAAGGTCTTTTAAAGGTTAGGGAAGACTTTCTGGGTGTGGAACCTTCAAAATAGGAGATGTTTCACAAACTAAGAGCTGGGAGGATAATTGGGTGGGCTCTAAGTCCCTTGAAGAACAATTTACTTGCATGTATAACATAGTCAATGACCCCATGTTATAGTAGCACATGTTATGGACCAGGTGTCACTGAATATATCTTTTTGAAGAGCTTTACTTAGTGGGGATAAATTGACCGTTCGGCTGATCAAAAAAATAATTGACCGTTTGGCATAATCTAACAGCTAAAATTGCTAATATTTAGCTTCGCAATATGAAGGACTTCTTTTCCTAGGATCTATTTAGACATGGTATTTTTTAGTATGATCTATGTACCATTATCTGGTTCCCCTTTCATGAAAACAATAATTTGGAAGCTGAAACTCCCCTTGAAGATAAAGATCTTCCTTTGGTATCTTTAAAGATGGGTGACTTTTAGTAAAGGATAACTTAGATAAAAGAAATTGGCATGGGAGGCAAAAATGTTGTTTCTATGATTGCAATGAAACAATAAAACATGCTAAGACTATCTGGCCTATAATCCGCACATAGCTATTGGGTTAACCCCTCATAGGTCCATATCTCATATGTTTGGGAACTGGTTGACTGGTTTCAGGAATAGTGAACGAAAACTGATCTTTGTGGGTGTCGCTGCTTTTTTTGGGCTATTTGGTGTACACGGAATAATTTTTTGTTTTTTAAAAGGAAATGATTTATTTATTTTATTCCATGCTACCTTCATGGGCATACTGGTTGCGGTTTAGGACCCTGTTGCAGTGTGAGGATGCAAAGGTGACCATCCAATTTGAGCAATAAAACACTTTGCTTATAAACTCATTTTCGCATATGGTCATTTAATGGTCTCCATAAAACCTCAAAAATCAAAAAATTTATGATTTCAAGGAACTGAAACCACGACCTAGCTATCATTCAACAATAGTACCTCTCAACCACTATACCACACACTCATTTATGACTATATATAATATGGTATCTTTTTATATCAATATTTTGTAATCTTATATTAAATATTTTGACTAATAAATGAACTGAAATGAAAAAAACTTTTAACTACAAAGTTTTAAATCTTATCAAGCACTACAAGTTTGGCATAGGATGTATCTCCATCCGAGATTGTTTAAAATTTGAAAATTTGGATATTAAAATATGCGAATTTGAAACAAATATTTGAGACTCTAAATAACTTCAAATAAAAAACTTATCAACATCAAACATGTAGCTCAGGTCGTCCACTACAACTTTGGTATAATTATGTGAACATTCGAGGTCGTTTAGGAATTCTAAATTTTAAATTTGAAAATGTAAACTTAGAACATATATTTGGGATTCTAAACGACTTCAAATAAAAAACTTTTGAACTACAAAGTTGTAGACTGTATTGAGAATTATAACTTTCACATAGACCATGTTAACATCCGAGATTGTTTGATAGTTGTAAATTTCAAATTTCAAAATCTATGAATTTACAACAATATTCTGGGACTTAAACAATTTCAGTTCAAAAACTTTTCAACTACAAAGATGTAGATCGCGTTGAGAGCTACAATTTTGATATAGAGTTTGTCTTCACCCGATTTCTTATGAAAAAGTTATTAAGACTATCTAAGACGCCCACCTCCGTAGATAGAATTGAGGAGATGGATGCTCAGAACAACCGCCTTCGAAAATCATCGATTAATGGAGGTGGTCATCTTAAGATATCACCCTCCGAAAATCAATTTACAGAGACGAACGTCCTAAGACAACTGTCTCCCTTAATCGCCTTAGGACGTCCGCCTCCATAGATGATTTTCAGATATGGGCATTTTCCTAGAGCCCTTTTGACCATTTACTGAGGCGGTCGCCAGGTGTGCCCACCTCCAAATTAATTTGACCCTGTCTTCTAAAATCAGTTTTCTAGTAGTAAACTTGGTTGTGTGCATCACAGAAGCCAGAAACTTTTTCTATTTTCTATAAAAATGAATGCTGTGAATATTTGATAATTTGTATTGAGTTTATATAGAGTGCGATGGTTTGAATCTCAAATAATCCTAGAGATAGAGATTGGAACTAATCCCATCCTACATAATGTAACACCCTAAAATTTGCATTATTTTAAAATAGGAGAATTTGATTTATTTACGCAATTTTGTGAGCATTTTAACCTAGTGAAATCATATTTTGTTTAAAGTAAAATCAAATATAAGGTTAAAATGAGTGTTTGTGCATACATGCCATTGCATATTTTTAATTGTTTTGATTGGTTTAATTCTAGAAGGAAATTATTTCAAAAATCATTTGAAAATGCATTTGATATATTAGAAAAAAAGAAAAGGAGTTAGGAATTTACCTTTCCTTGGTTTCAGCCCGAAGGCCCAGCTTCTTTTCTCTCTCTCCCGGGCCGTTCGGCCTTCTCAACCGAGGCCCAACCTTCTTTCCCGCGCGCCGCGTCGAGGGCCGGCCCAGCCAGCAGCTGCCGCAATCCAGGCCGCTGCACTCTTCTCTTCGTTTCACTGACAGGCGGGCCCGCGTGTAAGAACCGTCTTCCATCTCGTGTTCGAGCCGGACTCGAGCAAGAGTCCGATGCCGCCGGTCCCCCTTTGCCTTGGCCCGCACGCCTAGCCGCCCATAAGTAGCAGCCGCAGCCGCACCGTCCCTCCCCACGCCACCCTAATCTCGAGCCACGCCTTCGGATAGAGAGATAGCCGTCGCACCCGTGCCGCCACCGCTCAAGCTTGGAAGCCGCCGCCTGGAGAAGCCGTGCGCGCCCTTGTCCGTTTTCTGCTGCCGCGAGTCATCTTGGTGAGTCCGTGGTACCTTCCTCTTTCATTTTGTGCTTGTCCCATCGTCAACGGTGCCCAGGATAGCGAGAACAGCGAACGCCGGCGAGGTCTTCGCCGCCGGCCATGGCCTCCACCGCGCCGGTCACTGTAGCCGGCCGGAATCCCCTTTCTCTCTCCCCCAGTCAAATCTCGGCCGTTCAAATCTAATCCAACGGTGTAGATCTCAGGGTACCCCTTCGTAGCCACTTTTACTTAAGAGCCCCTATGTTTCTGTATATTTGAACCCGCGGTCCATAGCGTAAAGCTCGAATACGCTTTGTTCTTTTAAAAGCGTAAACTCAGTCGGTTTAGATGGAAATACGCTTTCTAGTATTTACAGATTTGCCACTAGGTTTAATTAGGTCATAAAATCTCCGTTTTAACTCCGATTTGATCCGTTCAAGTTGCGTTAGGTTCATAATTTCATACTCTACCTATTAGTACTGATGTATAGTAGATTTTCCACTTTTAAATTTTGAGGTTAGATTTAATCTATTACTTTAATAAAGTAAATCTTGTTTAAATCATAACTTTTCCGTTTTAGCTCCGATTTACGTGAACTTCGCGTCTGTGTGATCCTAGAGCGATGTAGATTTGTTTTAAAAACTTTTCATCTTATTTTTCTACTGTTGGTGTACTATTCTAATTATAGCTTTGTTTGCTTTGCATGATTGCTCTTGGATGATTGTTGTTGATGTGCTAATCGAGAATAGACGGTGATCAGTTCGTTGGTGATCAAGAGTACTATTATGAGTCGGATCAACAGGATCGGTTAGATCAAGGCAAGTATAGCATGGGACTATCCTTGTTACCTATTCACTTTAATTCACTCAATTCATCATGCATGTGTTTCCTTGTTAAGGATGCCTTAGTGTTGATCTTATTTCTTGAATCCTATGGTTATAGCATTGGGTAGTTTGCTAGTGCTCACATAAACAATGATCTTGTAATTTGATTAATGATATATGCAATAACACTAAAAGATGATTTTTAGCAACAGGGAACAAGAGGGCTAGAGTTTTCTCTAGATTCCTCTCCATAAGGACTTATCTGTAAGCGAACATCCGGGACTTACAGTACAGCTATGAGGGCTACATGGCTCTGGCTTTAGTCATAGAAGAGGACCTTTTCTAGCTTGTTAGTGGTTACCTTTATGGCGCAAGAGGGGTGTGTTTCGGGTTGGGTGTAGTGCGGCCTCTGTCCCTATGTGTATAGGCTGCGTGTTATTGTGCCATACGGAAGGGGGGCTCTACATTTGCAGGCCACGAAACCTAGCGGTCCTAACTTGTTAGACGAACCTTGGAAAGACTTCATAGTGAAACTTATCTGTCCAATGGGGAGTCATGACCTCGGACTTTTGGGGATCACGACTCATAGTGAAAGTGTACAACCTCTGCAGAGTGTAAAACTGGTATATCAGACGTGCTCACGGTCACGAGCGGCCTTGGACCCTTATGGAATAGAGATCACTATTAATTTACTTGTTCTTACTATTCATTATTCTCATTACATGATCATATGTTTATTATTGGGAACAATACCTACTTGTTGCTACTCAATTGCTTAAAACATGATCAACTAAAAGCTACATGCAGTTAAACTAGTGTCTACCCTATTTGAGCTTCATGAACCCCATGTTATATTTGTTGAGTACTTTTGTGCTCACCCTTGCATTCCCCACACCCCAGGCTGGACTCCTGAATGTACAAATAGTGACTACTACTTCTACTTCCCTGAAGAATACTAGACTTGTGGTCAACCAGTTGACGTGCCTGTGATATGGAGCTAGCTACCACAAGATTTATTTATGTTTCTGCTTAGTTACATGAAGACTCTGTGATATTATTCGTTATGTAATAAACATTTGTGATGGTACTATTTATATTTGTCATCTTATGTGTGATTGATCTCTGGGCGCACGTAAGATTATGCACTCTATTTGTTCCTTGAAAATGGGTGTGACAGATTGGTATCACAGCCGTGTTGACTGTAGGATGCAAGCCTAGTTAGTAATGGTCGTGATTAGTTCCCTTTTCTTCATTTGTTTCATGCTTATCACCTTACACTTGATAATTGCTAAATTATTATGCTTCTTTTGCCTCATTCTATTGTGAAAATATTGCTTCTATTCTAACTTATCTTTGGACTAAATTCTTTAGATGCCTCGTGCCTGTAAGACTGCCCGTATCACCACTGGAGGTTACTTTCCACCTCGTTCCCTATATGAATCAATGGAGCTTAGGGAAGAACCAGAAGACACTGCACCAACCCCGCCACCTTCACCAGATCAGGCGTCGGAACCAGATATGCCCCAAGAAGAACTTGAACCTAAGGAGGAGGTTGTCTACTTGAGTGATGATGAAGATGCTGAGTTTGCCCAAGGTGGAGAACAGCCCCCGTCGCCTCCACAAGATGGTTCCGCTGAAGTTGGTGTGCCGTCTTTTCCTATGGGTTGGACTACAAGGATTCATCACAAGTCAAGCTATGACACACCTTCACACCATCGATTGGTTGGTATGCTTAGTGCTTACTTCACGGATTGGGATCCTGCGTTTGAGTACGTTTGCTGGGAGCATAAGCATCCTTTGGAAGCTACTTACTAGAAGTGCAATGTGCGTATCTTCATCAAGGACGAGGAGATGGATACTCATCTGCTGGACCGGTGTTTTTCCCATAGTGGTCGTCGTGCTACTATAGGAGATGGCATAGAAGATGCAGCCTTTGAAGCATGCTTGGGACTTCGTCACCTCCGCCATGATGTTATGCAAGAAGATCAATACCGCTATTTTCCTCGTGGAGACCCGGAGCAAGGATGGGTAATGATGAACCCAGGGAATTTAGAGTTAATTCCTCGAGTGATGGTGGATTTTGGTCATGACATGATGGTGAAGAATCGTCGGTTGGAAGCCTTGGTTAAAGCCTTAGGGAAAGACGTCAAGAGGTATCAAGAGGTGATAGATGGTCTAAGGATTGATCAAGGCATGGAGATGATCTATGACTATCATGAACATCAAGCCCGTCCTTAGGAGTTGGAATACCATCTATGTAATAATACGATAGTACGAATAGTATCGAGTTAAGTTGAGTTTTGTGGTGTCATGTGAACTCTGTGTGGTTAGTTGAGTTATTATTGTGCTTATGTGTGAGTTGGTTTTTTTTCATGTAATGAGTGTTGGAGCTCTGTGGGCTTGCCTACAAGAGTTTCTTGTTAAAGATACTAAGTTTAAGTATGAAAAATAAATAGTTTAGTTGGGATAACCTTTTCTCTCTGTTCTGTCCTTTCTGGAGCAGTCTGCCTTTCCTTTTATTCTCGGAATTAACTGTTCAGCGAAAAATTCTGAAATTTTTATGAGAGTAACTAGAACCACGTACCTTTCCAATGTCTCTGGAATCACCTTATTATCTGTTCTGGATCTTGAGATATAGTCGTGACAAGATGAAGTTTCTGAGCAGTCTGGAAACCAGAAACAGTTTCTGTTAGGTCCTGTTTTTGGTTAACTTCGTGATAGAATTTGGATTTGTGAGTTAAAGAAAAGATGTAGATAATTTTATAAGTTTTCCAACCATGTAAAGTACACCTCTACTGGATATCTATAACTCGAGATAGGTCTGTTTTACCGAACTACTGAAAATTGGAATATGTCCAGAAAGTTATCAGATTCCGTTCGCTATCTCTAGGACTATCTAATATGAGATAATCTCTAAGATTTGATATTGTGTTGGATAACAGATGTCTGGAAGAGGACGAGGTCAAGGCCGTGGTCGTGGAGTTGGTCCACCACCTACTATTCATGAGCTTTTGGTAATACAGACCCAGTTGATGGAAGCTCTGGTGAACAATCAGCAAAACCAGCCAGTTGGAGGAGCACCTGCGCGAGATAAGCGTGGTGAATTTTTGAAGGGTCATCCCTCGGTGTTCACCCATGCCACTGATCTATTGGAAGCTGATGATTGGCTTCGTGCGGTGGAGAAGCAGCTCAACATTGCTCAGTGTAATGATCAACAGAAGGTGTTGTTTGCTTCGGGACAACTACAAGGAGCAGCTCAAGACTGGTGGGATTCATATCAGTATGGCCGTCCTGTCAATGCTCCCGTCGTTACTTGGCAAGAATTTACAGAGAGTTTCAGATCCTATCATATACCTAAGGGAGTGATGGCGCTGAAGGCCGAAGAATTCCACAACTTAACACAGGGATCTATGCCTGTAGCAGAATATCGAGACAAGTTTGCTCAGTTGTCACGTTATGCGCCGAATGAGGTGGCTAATGATGCCGATAAGCAGCGACTTTTCCTGAAGGGTCTACATGATGGTCTTCAATTGCAGCTGATGTCCAATGCTTATCCAGATTATCAAACATTAGTGAATCGCGCTATTGTGGTGGATAACAAGCGCAAGGAGATGGATGCCAAAAGGAAGAGGCTTCAGGGACAAGTATCTGGAAACAACACTCGCCAACGCACTGGTTTCCAACAAGGCTATCAGCCGAGGTATCCACCTAACCAATGGAATCATGGTCAACTTCCTCCACATAGTCAGTTTCTGCAACGTCCTCCTTATCAGCCGCAGAATGACAATAACCGTCCTCCGCAGCAGAATGGGAACCAGAATCAGCGTCAGAGTACCCCTAACAACACTCCAATGAAGACTAGTGCTCCTAATACTCCCACCAAGTGTTTTCGTTGTGGAAAGGAAGGTCACCTATCTTATAATTGTCCTGAGAAGGTCAATCAGCAAACCTCCCAGAAGCAGAACAGTAATCAGAAGGTACCATACTATGAAAAAGTGACTCATGTGTCAGAAGATACCGCGATGGTGGAACCTGAAGTTATGCTCGGTACGTTTGATGTCCACTCTATTCCTGCTACTGTTCTTTTTAATTCTGGAGCTTCACATTCATTCATATCTCAATTATTTGTTAAGACACATAGCATCCCTTTATGTGCCATGAGAAACCCCATATTAGTCAATTCACCTGGAGGAAGTATGCAAGCTTCCTACCAATGCCTCCCTGTTAGTTTAATTTTAAGGGGGGTAGAATTCAAAGTGAGTCCTATAGTGTTGAGAACAGCTGGGATTGATCTTATTCTGGGACTAGATTGGATGAAGCAAAATCAGGTAGTGATTCAGTGTAAGGAAAAGGCAGTAGCCCTGACAACCCCGAAGGGAGATCGAATTAGTGTGGAGATCGTAGTGCAGAAGCCGCAGACAGCCACAGTGAATCGACTTGATGATAATGTCAATCAGGAGGATCCAGTTGTGGAGGAATTTCCGGATGTGTTCCCCGACGACTTGCCAGGTATGCCACCCGATCGCGACATTGAGTTTATTATTGAATTATTGCCTGGAACTACACCTATAGCTAAGCGACCGTATAGAATGGGGGTTAATGAATTAGAGGAACTTAAGAAACAAATAAAAGAATTGCAAGAGAAAGGTTTCATTTGTCCTAGCTCATCACCGTGGGGAGCTCCCGTGATCTTTGTTGACAAGAAGGATGGTTCTCAAAGAATGTGTATTGATTATCGGTCACTTAATGAGGTAACTATTAAGAATAAGTATCCACTGCCTAGGATTGATGACTTATTTGATCAGTTGAGAGGTGCTTGTGTGTTTTCAAAGATTGATCTTCGTTCTGGTTATCATCAGTTGAAGATTCGTGCTACTAATATACCAAAGACAGCATTTACAACACGGTATGGTTTGTATGAGTATACAGTAATGTCTTTTGCCTTGACTAATGCTCCTGCGTACTTTATGTACCTGATGAATAAGGTATTTATGGAGTATCTCTATAAGTTTGTAGTAGTGTTTATTGATGACATATTGGTATATTCCAAGACTAAGGAAGAACATGCCCAACATTTAAAGATGGTCCTGCAAAAGCTTAGAGAGCATAAGCTCTACGCTAAACGTAGTAAGTGTGAGTTCTGGTTGAAGGAAGTTGCCTTTTGGGTCATGTGGTCTCTAATGGTGGAATATCAGTGGATCCTAGCAAGGTAAAGGATGTGTTGAATTGGAAGCCACCAACCGATGTGGGAGAAATCCGTAGTTTCTTGGGATTGGCTGGATATTATAGAAGATTTATTGAGGGGTTTTCCAAGCTTGCTAAGCCAATGACAGCATTGTTAGAAAAGAATGCTAAGTTTGTGTGGTCTGATAAGTGTCGGGTTAACTTTGAGGAATTAAAGAAAAGATTAACAACAGCCCCGGTGTTAGTTTTGCCAGATTTGAGTAAGAATTTCTCTATCTACTGTGATGCATCTCGTTTGGGTCTTAGTTGTGTGCTTATGCAAGAAGGCAAAGTAGTGGCCTATGCATCGCGACAGTTGAGGAAGCATGAGTTAAATTACCCTACTCATGACTTGGAGTTAGCAGCAGTGGTACATGCTTTGAAAATATGGAGGCATTATCTGATTGGACATAAAAGTGATATTTATACGGATCATAAGAGTTTGAAGTATATTTTCACCCAGTCGGATCTAAACTTGAGACAACGTCGATGGTTAGAGTTGATTAAGGATTATGATTTAGAGGTACATTATCATCCGGGCAAGACCAACGTTGTTGCAGATGCTCTTAGTAGGAAGAGCTATGCTAATGAGGTACAAGTAGTGCCTATGTCGAATGAGTTGTGTGCTGAGATTGAACATTTGAACTTGGGTATTGCCATCAATGCAGTGGAATTGGTGATAGAGCCTGTGCTGGAGCAGGAAATACGTAAGGGTCAGTTGATAGATGACAGAATAAAGGAGATAGTTGGGAATATACCGAAAGGTAAGGCACCTGGATTCCATTTGGATGATAAAGGAACTCTATGGTTTGAAAAAAGACTATGTGTGCCTGAGGACAAGGCTATAAGAGAAGTAATTCTACGTGAAGCACATGAGTCTGCTTACTCTATTCATCCTGGAAGTACCAAGATGTATATAGATTTGAAAGAGAAGTATTGGTGGTATGGTTTAAAAAGAGATGTTGCAGAGTATGTTGCATTATGCGATACGTGTCAGAGAGTTAAAGCTGAACATCAGAGACCAGCAGGATTGTTGCAACCGATGCAGATACCTGAGTGGAAGTGGGAAGAAGTTGGTATGGATTTTATAGTAGGGTTATCCCACACTCAAAGAGGTTTTGATTCAATATGGGTCATAGTGGATCATTTGACCAAAGTTGCTCACTTTATACCAGTCAGAACAACATATTCTAGTGCAAAGTTGGCTGAACTGTATTTGGAAAGGATAGTAAGTTTGCACGGTGTTCCAAAGAAGATAGTGTCAGATCGAGGCACTCAATTCACATCATATTACTGGCAGAAAGTCCAAGAGTCATTAGGGACTAAGCTGAATTTTAGCACAGCATATCATCCTCAGACAGATAGGCAGACTAAAAGGATTAATCAGATATTGGAGGATATGTTGAGAGCTTGTGCTTTGCAGTATGGTACTAGTTGTGATAAGAGTTTGCCATATGCAGAGTTTTCCTACAATAATAGTTATCAGAAAAGTTTACAGATGGCACCTTTTGAAGCTTTGTATGGTAGGAAGTGTAGAACTCCGTTGTTCTGGAATCAGACAGGAGAAAGTCAGGTGTTTGGTCCCGATGTGCTTAAGAATGCTGAGAAACAAGTAAGAATGATTAGAAACAATTTGAAAGCAGCTCAGTCACGATAGAAAAGTTATGCTGATACTCGACGAAGAGAATTGATTTTTGAAGTAGGAGATTATGTCTATCTAAAAGTGTCACCTATGAGAGGTGTGAAGAGGTTTAACCGGAAAGGAAAGTTAGCACCGAGGTATGTCGGTCCTTTTAAGATTTTAGAAAGACGTGGTGAAGTGGCATATCAGTTGGAATTGCCTGAGAGTTTAGCAGGTGTTCATGATGTGTTCCATGTGTCACAGTTAAAGAAATGTTTGCGTGTGCCAGAAGAACAAATACCATTGGAAGAACTCACTGTTAAGGAAAATCTTACTTATGAAGAGTATCCCATGAAAATTTTGGAGTCAGCGGAAACAGTTACCAGTAGCCGAGTTATAAAGATGTGTAAAGTTCAGTGGAGCCAATATTCAGAAGCAGAGGCTACGTGGGAAAGAGAGGAAGATTTAAGAAAAGCATACCCACAATTGTTTGAGTAAGCATCGTCCGAATCTCGGGATGAGATTCATTTAGGGGGGTAGAATTGTAACACCCTAAAATTTACATTATTTTAAAATAGGAGAATTTGATTTATTTACCCAATTTTGTGAGCATTTTAACCTAGTGAAATCATATTTTGTTTAAAGTAAAATCAAATATAAGGTTAAAATGAGTGTTTGTGCATACATGCCATTGCATATTTTTAATTATTTTGATTGGTTTAATTCTAGAAGGAAATTATTTCAAAAATCATTTGAAAATGCATTTGATATATTAGAAAAAAAGAAAAGGAGTTAGGAATTTACCTTTCCTTGGTTTCGGCCCGAAGGCCCAGCTTCTTTTCTCTCTCTCCCGGGTCGTTCGGCCTTCTCAACCGAGGCCCAACCTTCTTTCCCGCGCGCCGCGTCGAGGGCTGGCCCAGCCAGCAGCTGCCGCAATCCAGGCCGCCGCGCTCTTCTCTTCATTTCACTGACAGCCGGGCCCGCGTGTAAGAACCGTCTTCCATCTCGTGTTCGAGCCGGACTCGAGCAAGAGTCTGATGCCGCCGGTCCCCCTTTGCCTTGGCCCGCACGCCTAGCCGCCCATAAGTAGCAGCCGCAGCCGCACCGTCCCTCCCCACGCCACCCTAATCTCGAGCCACGCCTTCGGATAGAGAGATAGCCGTCGCACCCGTGCCGCCACCGCTCAAGTTTTGAAGCCGCCGCCTGGAGAAGCGTGCGCCGCCCTTGTCCGTTTTCTGCTGCCGCGAGTCGTCTTGGTGAGTCCGCGGTACCTTCCTCTTTCATTTTGTGCTTGTCCCATCGTCAACAGTGCTCGGGATAGAGAGAACAGCGAACGCCGGCGAGGTCTTCGCCGCCGGCCATGGCCTCCACCGCGCCGGTCACTGTAACCGGCTGGAATCCCCTTCCTCTCTCCCCCAGTCAAATCTCGGCCGTTCAAATCTAATCCAACGGTGTAGATCTCAGGGTACCCCTTCGTAGCCACTTTTACTTAAGAGCCCCTATGTTTCTGTATATTTGAACCCGCGGTCCATAGTGTAAAGCCCGAATACGCTTTGTTCTTTTGAAAGCGTAAACTCAGTCGGTTTAGATGGAAATACGCTTTCTAGTATTTACAGATTTGCCACTAGGTTTAATTAGGTCATAAAATCTCCGTTTTAACTCCAATTTGATCCGTTCAAGTTGCGTTAGGTTCATAATTTCATACTCTACCTATTAGTACTGCTGTATAGTAGATTTTCCACTTTTAAAATTTGAGGTTAGATTTAATCTATTACTTTAATAAAGTAAATCTTGTTTAAATCATAACTTTTCCGTTTTAGCTCCGATTTACGTGAACTTCACGTCTGTGTGATCCTAGAGCGATGTAGATTTGTTTTAAAAACTTTTCATCTTATTTTCTACTGTTAGTGTACTATTCTAATTATAGCTTTGTTTGCTTTGCATGATTGCTCTTGGATGATTGTTGTTGATGTGCTAATCGAGAATAGACGGTGATCAGTTCGTTGGTGATCAAGAGTACTATTACGAGTCGGATCAACAGGATCGGTTAGATCAAGGCAAGTATAGCATGGGACTATCCTTGTTACCTATTCACTTTAATTCACTCAATTCATCATGCATGTGTTTCCTTGTTAAGGATGTCTTAGTGTTGATCTTATTCCTTGAATCCTATGGTTATAGCATTGGGTAGTTTGCTAGTGCTCACATAAACAATGATCTTGTAATTTGATTAATGATATATGCAATAACACTAAAAGATGATTTTTAGCAACAGGGAACAAGAGGGCTAGAGTTTTCTCTAGATTCCTCTCCATAAGGACTTATCTGTAAGCGAACATCCGGGACTTACAGTACAGCTATGAGGGCTACATGGCTCTGCCTTTAGTCATATAAGAGGACCTTTTCTAGCTTGTTAGTGGTTACCTTTATGGCGCAAGAGGGGTGTGTTCCGGGTTGGGTGTAGTGCGGCCTCTGTCCCTATGTGTATAGGCTGCGTGTTATTGTGCCATACGAAAGGGGGGCTCTACATTTGCAGGCCACGAAACCTAGCGGCCCTAACTTGTTAGACGAACCTTGGAAAGACTTCATAGTGAAACTTATCTGTCCAATGGGGAGTCATGACCTCAGACTTTTGGGGATCACGACTCATAGTGAAAGTGTACAACCTCTGCAGAGTGTAAAACTGGTATATCAGCCGTGCTCACGGTCACGAGCGGCCTTGGACCCTTATGGAATAGAGATCACTATTAATTTACTTGTTCTTGCTATTCATTATTCTCATTACATGATCATATGTTTATTATTGGGAACAATACCTACTTGTTGCTACTCAATTGCTTAAAACATGATCAACTAAAAGCTACATGCAGTTAAACCAGTGTCTACCCTATTTGAGGTTCATGAACCCCATGTTATATTTGTTGAGTACTTTTGTGCTCATCCTTGCATTCCCCACACCCCAGGCTGGACTCCTGAATGTGCAAATAGTGACTACTACTTCTACTTCCCTGAAGAATACTAGACTTGTGGTCAACCAGTTGACGTGCCTGTGATATGGAGCTAGCTACCACAAAATTTATTTATGTTTCCGCTTAGTTACGTGAAGACTCTGTGATATTATTCGTTATGTAATAAACATTTGTGATGGTACTATTTATATTTGTCATCTTATGTGTGATTGATCTCTGGGCGCACGTAAGATTATGCACTCCATTTGTTCCTTGAAAATGGGTGTGACACATAACAACCCGATTCTTTCAGATCCATGTCATATACCAAGAATGAAGCCGGCCAGTCGCAACCGCAAACATCTTCTTACCAATATAATTCGGTCAAATACTAATATTCGTTGGGATTATTCTGACAGGTTTTCATTGACACGTTCATTTGATTTGGAAACTTTAGACGTAAAACTAGTTGCCAGGTTTATAAGTAACACACAGTTCGGCGAGTCATCAGTTGATCACTGCGAACCCAAGCAATTGACTTGCTTTAATCACTGCGAGTCATCAGTTGCCAGGCTTATTGACTTGCTTTAACCTTCAGTACCATCTTGGACATATATGTGTGTGAGACATCATAGAAAGTTCTACGAGCTTCCCTACTTGTACAATTCAAAGGTCCATTTCAGAAAAAAAAAACTTGAAACTATAAGCAATAAGGAAAAGGTTGAAGGTTAAAGCGCAAGCAAGCAGCAAGTCGATCTCTAGGCAAGTTAAGCCTATGGAGATCACGAGGAATCAAGTTAACGCATGGTGGGCATCAAGGTGACAGTAAGATATTGCAACCATGCACTACCGCAGCACCTATAAATGACCATGGAACCTCCTATAAGCTTTCATCATCTCATATTTCCTCTCCTCCGTAGCTACTAGCTAGCTAGCCTCGTTCGCCATGGCTACTTGTAAACTCTTAGCTGTTAGCATCACTGTCTTGCTAAGCATTGGATTAACCAATGCTATTAGGGTGGTAAACCATGCCACGGCTGACGCCCAAGGCAGCGGCGGGGGTGAGGGTGGGGGAACGGGAACTGCCTATGGCTCTGGCTATGGCTCTGGGTCTGGCTATGCCTCCAGTGATTCCTTTGACAGCAATACATATGCTAGCGGAGCTGGTGAGGGCTCTGGCTACGGCTCTCCAGCTCCAGCCCCAATCAGTGGCTATGGCCCCACCGGTGTCGCTGATGGGGGCCCATTCGGTAGCTTCACATCTGCTAGCGCAGCTGGTGAGGGCTCTGGCAGTGGTGGATGGGAAGGTTATGACCCATCCGCGTCGGGGCATGGAGAAGGGGGTGCGTCTGGCTCAGGCCATGGCGACTCTGGTGGTTTTTTTAGTAATGGGGCTTCCAATGCAAATGGAAGTGGTGGCGGCGGTGGCTCTGGAGGAAGTTTCGGCAATGGTGAGGGGAGAGGTATTGGATCAGGAAGTGGGGAAGGCTCGGGTTATAACAACGGACCATATGGTAACAGCAACGCAAACAGCCGTGGCAGCGGAGGTGGAAGCGGTGGTGGCCGCGACGGTGGGTTTGGCCATGGTTCTGGTGGTGGTTCAGGTAGCAGTAATGGCTCTCCATGGAACTACCGTTATGGTCCATGGCAGTGGGACAGTAGCAATGGCGGTAACAACGGACATCCTTAAAATGTCATTTATTTGGAACAATGTCAGCCTCCAAGGAGACACACATATATATAGTCGCTCCATCATGTTTGAGCTAATGTTTTCTTCGAATAAACCGTGTCTTTTTTGTTAGTTATACAACTTTAGTTATGGGTTGTACTAATTAACAATCTGGCCACGTTATGATGCATGCTTGCGGCTGATGTGTCAAAGCCTGCATGTTTTGGTTGTAATTTATTAATCGTACAATATGAATTCTTTGCTTTGATCAAGAAGTAATGGACTTGGCTTCTTGATAAATGCGCATCATTTCTTCTTATGTTCATGGTTTGCCTGATACTGATATATGTGGAAAGCTCGTTGTTAGCACCTAAATGTCCAGGATTTTTTTTGTATTTTAATTGGAAATTACATGGAGTCTAATCGAGAATATATTGAGCTTTTTAATGTCTCTCCTAACATTCCATCTACGGTGATTTTTGTCTCTGCCAAAACTAGTGCAAACAACATAACTATCCGGTTGTCTCTTATCCATGTCTTTCATTGTTTTATTTACGTTTGCTGACCTCGAATTGGGTTATACACCAGTAAGGACTAGCATGCATGAGGTCACACAAGACATTGATTGCAGTAAGAACGCAGCGAATTGACAAAATTGACCGACAACCTAGTTAGGCCAATATTGAGCCCGTTCTTCGCTTGATAGACTCCCGAAGTCCCAAACACGTACCGGGAAGACCCGTCGGGGAGGAGCACGTGGAGACATGACGAACACCGCAAAATCTTGCGGGGAGACATGACGAACACCAAGGCAAAGAGAGAGTTAGGGCAAAAGGAGGTTATGTTTTTGACGATTAAAAGTTGGAATACTCAATCGGTCATTTATCATTTCGCTTATATAGAGGGGGTGATCTTATCCCGGTAGGAAATAAGTCCCAAACGAAATCTCCATGTTTCCCACGTGTAAAATAGATCCGAAACTGATTTGGAAATAAATTGGTTTGGACAAGGATAAGAAAACCGGCCATAGCAGTTTTCAAACCGGCCTGGCTGATTTTCTCAGGCCAGCACAGTGGCCGGCTGAGAACTAACAGGAAACTGGCCTGTTTCGGGAGTAAAACCGGCCTGGCTGCTAGTTCAAGCACGGCTGGCGCCATCTCCTTCCTTCTTTTTGCTTTGTTCTTTGAATTTTGTTGCACCAAATATTTTCCAACATGCTCTTGATACTAGAAATTTGATGGTGTAACACAATTTCCACGCCGACACATTTTTGGGTATCAACATATGACACCTGTTTTAGGTGAAATATTTGCATGAACCTGAAAACATAAAAGCACATAGCAGCAATGTCCAACACATCAGCTATCTGGCATCTAAGGGCGATACATGTATCGGCTATTATTTGTTGAGCACTTTAGGCGCTTCTTGCTAAACAATTGGGAAATATTTTTTCAAGAGTAAAGTCCACTGGCGGTCCTTTGACTTGCGGAGCTGTGTCAGGCCGGTCCCCAAACTCGCAAAAAGGGCGTTTCAGTGCCGCCTAAACATTGTTTGGGTTTCACTGTAGTCCAATCGGGTGCCTGGCCGCGCTTCATTTTTGCAAGAAAGCCCTCGGCTAACATAGTCCCTCTCATTTCTCTCCCATTTTGTCCATGATTGTTCGTGTACCTCGACGCCGGAGGCAATTCCAAGGCTCGGGACGACGGAGGTGATCGGCAGTGTTAGTTGGTGGTCGGAGGCCAGAGAAGCGGTGCACAGGTCGAAGCCAGCCATGCTGGAGGTGTCAGCATCGGCTTGTTGGGAGGATGCCACCGCGATTGCAAGGGAAAGCGAAAGGACCACCGCCATACGATGAGTTCATCGTTGCAACCAACGTCTAGGGTTATGGATATTCATCTGCGTTTTAGTGATTTGTTTAGACAAAAGAATCGATTTTGTTCGGTGGATTGTCAATTTGGTGCGATTTGTTACGGTTTTCCACCAATTGGTGTAGTCTGCTGATTTCTGGTAATAATGTAGGTCTTGAACATATCGATTCATTCACGATTGAGTTACACCATGGGGGTTTCTTTGTTGGGTTCGGTAATCTTCGATAACATCAAGTTCTATTGGTTGCTACCAGGGTTAGATCTTAGTGATGGGCTCAGGGTGACTGAATCAGATAGAGATACTAATGCAATGGTCAATATAGTTCACAAGGTCAAAAATTTGGTTGTCTATGTTGATCATGAAGACAATATGAACACTGTGGACTGGGATGATATTGTTGCCAATCATGTTAATGAGTTACCAAAGGTATTGAGTTCACATAAAGTTGTGTATGTTGTTAAGAAACCCAGCAGAGAAGTTACCTATGATCTATACTGATTTGAACAAAGGTAGAGTAGACCAAGCTAGATCAAGCAAAAAACCTGATGATGTCAGTGGGTATGAACAGCAAGATTTTATTGATAGTGACTATGAAATTAGTGATGGGGATGAAGATCTGTTCGAGGATGCTATTGATGTGACTGTGCCAGAGGTTAAAGGGAAGAAGAAGAAGAAGAAGAAGGCCAAGGGTAGCCAGCTGAAGGCTATTGAGATCAGAGTACCTAGTGTAGTAGATGATGATGCAGACATAGAGGATGATGGCCTGGATCTTCCTGAGTCTGATGGTAAAGGAGAAGAGAGAATGAGATTCAATTCTTAGAATCAAGAGGACATGAATAACCTAGCTTTCTCTGTTGGGCTTGTCTTCCCTTTAGTGAGAGAGTGTCAGACAAGCAATTACAGAGTACTCTGTTAGGAATAGAGTGGAAATCAAGCTCGTAAGACTGATAAGAAAAGAGTAAGGACTCATTGTGTAGATGGTTGCCCTTGAAATCTATATGCATCTTGGGATAGCAGAGTGAACTCTTTTGTGGTGAAGACATATTATGGAAGCCATAACTACCAGAAAGAGTTGGTTTTGAGGATATGCGCCTCTAGATAGCTGGTAGACAAGTACATAAATTCTTTCAGAACCAATGAGAAGATGAGCATTACAAGTTTTGGTATAGTCATTCAAAAGGACTGGAATTTGACACCTTCCATGATCACATGAAAGGTAAAGTTCAAAGCCCATTGATAAGTAGCACCCACATTCTTCAATCAATGTCATCACAACCCACTCAAAAAGACCAACAAACCCGAGACATATGAAGGTCATTTTGGACATGTCCTCTTTGGCCATAAAAATCTAATTGTAGCCGGTGTTACCATCAAGAAAACTGATAACCTGATGTCACGAAACATCACTAATTAGCATATCGGCAATAGGCATAGGATATTCATCTTTTGAAGTAGCTCTATTTAGATCTCTAAAATCAACACCCCTAACACATTCTCACCTAGGTCAAGCTACTAGTTTATACCCCCTTTATAGTACAGCTAAAAGGAAAAATAAAGTTCTATACTACTCTAACTCACTCTGGATGTTCGGGTTACCCGCAAAGTTTGGGTCGAGTAGTTCGGGTTTTGAAAAGTTCAGGTAATGAGAATTGTTACCCGATAATAGCTCCAAAAAATTCTACCCGCAAGTTCGGGTTTGGGTTTGGGTATACCCAATGTACCCAAAGTATATAAAATCACAGCAAGTGCTCAAACATCACAGAATTTTGCATAGAACTGGACAGACTAAATGATAACTCATTAACTCATTACTGATAAAGTGATAACTTCAAGTTTTCAACAGCAAATGCAAACCAGTGAAACCGCGACGCATTCAAGTTTTTAACTGCAAGTGCAAGCCAAAATGATGACACAAGTACTGACTACTTAGTACTGACAAGATACAAGAGCAAATTGAAAAGTTCAAGCATTAAGCCTGCTGCCTACCGTCACATCAGTGCTTGTGCTTCAGCTTCACACGAGAACGAAAGAACATCAGAGTCCAGGCCTCCATACTCCATTGGCACTTAAGACATGAGTTAATGAGGCACCAAAGCCAAGGAGGTATCCTATCGTTGTTGGGCTTGGGCCACGGGAAATCGGGGATGCTCCAGTTCATGACTTCACGCTTCGCTGAGACATATTCCTATTTCGGGTTGTTCGGGTACTGGGTGTACTTACCTGAATTACCCAATATAAATTCGGGTAATAGGATTCACTATCCGAACTAGACATCGGGTAGTGCAGGTTCGAGTACTTTGGTTCCGGGTCCGGGTATTTCAGGTTCAGGGTTCGAGTATCGGGTTTTGTGCACAGAGTGAACTCTAAGTGTCCCTTAACTCTAAACGACACTTAGAACTAGTTCGTCCTTAAGCTCGTTGTCCATCCTTTGAAAATTAAAATGATTTCCATCGATAAGGCCATAAAAACCATTGATTGTCCAAACAATCATCATTATTGTAACCTAACTTAAATTGCCTCTGCAAAATACATGTTAGTCACAATAATCTTGTGTAGTCATTAATCACCGAAACCTACTAAGGGCCCAGATGCTTTTATAGAGCTTGGCCCTTGCGAGCAGTTCCAACGAGAACTAGGGGAAAGTGTGAGCTTCTTGATACCTCAGTAAAAATACTGGAGTCGTTGACAGGAGCTCGCATCTCTATCTCATTTAAAGCTTCCACATTTAATTTGCATACCTAGGTTCTCTGCTTTCATTTCTAGTTTTGTTCACTAAGCTAGTGGATAGGATTAGAACCTAAGTTGCATAATTCTTGTGTTAGAGATAGCAACACACTTAGTAAAACTTTAGTTTCAAATATAGAACCTAGGTTGCATAATACTTTGTTACATAGGTTTTGATAAGTGGAATTTAGAGGCCATAGTTTAGAGTAGAAGTTTTAAGTTGCCTTATTTACCGTCTGTTAGACGTCACGGTCCTTAAGTGTCCACCCCATGTAATAAAGATGAAAACAGGAGGAAGCTTATCTCTCCTTGAGTTTTGATGCATGGGAGAGCGTTGTGTTATAAAATCGCTAGTTTCGTACGTTGGTCTTGAAGTTCAGGTGTTTGCCTGCGGCGCGTGGGAGAGTAAAAGATCAGAGACTCAGCGCAGCTGCTGCGGGTCTTTGGTCTTTCCCTGGGGTGACAGCTAAGTAAACCATATATGCATGCTTGATGGGTACGTATGGAACGCCTAGATTGTATGGCCGTGCGCGTTCTCGGAAGCAGAGGTGAGTGTAATAGAACCGACCAATTATATGAGATTAAGTAAGAAAATCATCCACCGAGCAGACGTTTTAGCAAACTTAAGCCCGTATAACCCGTTAGTCCGTGAAATCACGACAGATTTCAAACCAAATTACATACTAGCCAAGATCGTAATAAGTTTAGCGGTCACCATCACAAGTTACATAAAAGTTCACGTCACAAATACATTGGAGTTTAAACATAGTTATTACAAACCAGTTTCGAAAGAAAGTAGCGGAAGCATTTAGTTCAAATCACACACGCACACAGAGTTCAAAATACAGTGCCAGTTCAGGATCATCTTCCATCAAAAGCATCAGATGAGATGTAGTGAATGACCATTGCCCATGGTTCTAAGCTTCTCCCATTGCAGGATAAAGGCAGTTGATACAGTAGCCGTAATACATCTGCCCATCTGCAACAAGTGGGAACAAAGCCCTGAGTACGAGAATGTACTCAGGTAGACTTACCCGACAGAACCAAAAATTAAATACACCAAGGAATCATGATAGGCTTTCTAGTGGGGTAGCTGACTCATTTGCAAAAAGGCATTTTTAGGATTTAGAGAATCTTTACAAAAGCTTTGCATCAAGTTAAATCTTTATTAACCTGTCAACTACATTTGCACCTGTACTAAAGTAACATGTAATTAAACAGATAATGATAACCAATGATCATTAACAACTTCCATTATGTCATATTTCATATAACTGTCCAAGTGTTCCATCAACATTACTACGATGAAGTAGCTCAAGTCAAGTGCTCACTATCCAGTGAACGATGGCGATTCGAATCGATTATTAACCAGCTGGTAATTTATTCCTCACACAAACCTCACTCACCCGCTAAAGTGAGGTGTTGGTCACCGAGTCAACCATTCAGGTAAAGTCGCGAGCTTGCCAGGAACCACATGTACCCGGGGGCCGCCCGACTGCTCTTTGGCCTTATCATCGCGCCGCCGTATCCTGCCACTACTGCTCCGGTACAGTGCGTTGCGGGCAATCCACTCGTCCCGAATAATCTCCTAGCTTCGCGGTCGAAAGGTACATTATTCGGCCAGCTAAATATAAGGCATGCATTCAACATGACTCGAGGCCCAACAACGGTCGGTCCTTAATCGACACAGACGGAAAACACTACAGTCCAAAACCCTGCAAGTTTCCATCCGGTCTTGATTTCATATTAACACTTAGTTATTTCCTGATGACATCTTTTCTCAAGAAGATCTAGGTAAACACCTATAGCTCGCAGGTGACAGGAAATCACCCGACTTCTACCGGTCTAAGCAAGCTAAGCAATTACTTGACTGCGGATAACAGGGTGACAAGGATAGGGTAAAACGGAGTAGACAAGGTATAATGCAGCAACGGTTGCAAACAACTCCTAAACATAATGCAGCAGTTAAAATAAAGCATTAATAAAATATTTGCAAACCGGGGGAGAGAAATGCTCCAGGGCTTGCCTCTCTCGAAAGAGCTCGGATGGTGGTCTGGGCACTCTGGAAGATCCTCACCGACCTCCTCGTCGGCTTTGGGCACTTCCTGCTCCTCGGGCTGGTCTTCCGGCTCCTCGGGAACTGCTACTGACGTTACTTCCTGCGATCCTGTATGATGCAATCGTATAAGTGCTTATGCCTAGGTGTATTGCGAAAATGACATGTAATGTTCATGATGAATGAAATGCAGATAATTAGATTCACTTTATTTCATAAAGTAGGAATACATTTCTTCTACAAGGTAGTCAACATCATCCAAGAATACAGACTACAAGCATATGTCATCTACTGTATTCTCTTCTACCACTACCATGCTAAGCCAGCACATTTTATTAAATGCTTCAAAGATACACCAAAGCAAATCTTATTCACTAGTCATGCATTAACAAGGTTAAATAAAACCCTAATTGCAACTAGGTTTGAACAGCAACACCTATTTTAGTAGCACATAAAAATCTGAGAAAATTACAGTAGCTTTCTATCATCAAATCTAGCATACCATAAAAATTTCATTGCATTTGAATTACTAGAACTATCTATCCAAAAATAACAAGCTAGGGCCTAAAAATAAGCATAAAAATACTTTATACTACGAAAAGTATCAAACAACAGATTTAACATTTTTCCTACATTCTTCACAATAAACAATCACCATATAAAAATTATTACATGCATGTTTTATTCATATTTTTCTCTCTAGCAAAAATAACAATTATTAGCAATATTAAACACTTGTACTACAACTAAAGATTTTTCCACAGAACATGAATGGCATAAATTTTTCCTAGCAAGTACATCACAAAAGAAAATTATAGCAAGTGGAACCATATTTTTCTGAGCTTTCTGTGATTTACTACATATTTAACAAGAAAACAGCAGTTTTAGTGATTAAATAAAAACTCTATAGCAAAGTATTTAAATCTTGACATGCAATATTTTTAAACTGTAGATCTAGTCCAGAGAAACACTACAAAATTTGTTTCACAATTTTTGGAGCTAAAATGAGCAAGTTATGGATTTTAGAAACCCTTTTAACAATTTCTGAAAAATCATTTTCAAAAATCCATTTAACTGCAGCCGCTGAAAATGCTGGATGCACCCTGTGCAGTGCACACGCGAGCGCGAGAGGAGGCAGACAGGTGGGCCCGTGACCCCACGTGTCGGCCACACGGAGGAGAGGGAAGCGCTGACTGCGCGGTTCTCGCCGCCGGTGAGCTCGCCGGCGGTGAGGTCACCACCAGCAGCTTCCCCGCGGAGAGGCGAAACCGAGGGTGCCTCGCATGTGGCCAGACGAGCTCGGCATCAAGCTCGCCGGCATGCATGGCGGTGCGGTGGCTCGGCCTGCCGTCGGCCGGCCAACACCGACCGAGAGGGGCCGCGCGGTGTGGTCTGCGAGCTCGGCCGGAACTCCGGCGAGCCATTACCGTGGCTTAGAGGCCGAATCTTCGCGGGTAGTGGTGAGCACGGGACGCGCGTCGAGAAGACGAAGCGAGGAGGAAGACGGAGGCTGTGGTGGTGAGCCGGGGCGGCGGCAACGGCGGTGGCGGAGCTCGAGAGCCGACAATGGCGTGGTGGCCACGCGGCTGCTGCTGGAGCGCTGCTGTGAGGCGAAGAGAGGAGGAATGAGCGAGTGGAGGGGGAGGAGGCGGCTCTGGTGAGGGTAAGCGCGGGCAGCGGGGGCCACCAGAGGGCGCGTGGCGCGCGGTGTCAGCGATGTACGGCCACGCGGCGGCCGGCGTCTGCCGCGGCGCCACGGCGTTGAGCGCGCGCGCGGGCGGACGGAGGCAGGCGTGGACACGGCGCGGGCGCGGGCCGGCTTCAGCCGCTGGGCCGGAAGTGGGGCGGCGGCCCGTTAAGGTAAGAAACCGTTTTTCTTTTTCTAAATAAAATTCTAGATTTTATTATTTGATTCAAATTTAATTTTTGAAGATGAAAAAGACATTTTCACAAATTGCCCCCAAAACAAAAGTTGTTCAAAATTTTATTCTCTACAACTTTCATTTAGGGCACTTTTCAAAATTCTAAACAAATTTTGAATTAGGGATTTAAAGTCAAATTTTTAAATGAAAACTCAATTTTTTGAAATATTTTTAGAAGCACAATTTGGGAAGATTTTGAATACTAAACTTGCTCCAAAAATCATGTTAATTATTTCTAAGTTATTTAAAGTTATAGCTCCACAAATTTTTACCACTTTTTCCTAGGATCTTTACCAAACTCAGAGCTCAAACATGATTATCACAGTTTTAAATAACTTCTAACTAAACTTACATGTGATGATGATCATGCATGAAATGCAAATGCTCATGATTTAGGATGTGAATGCATGCTTAACACCCAGAGGTGTTACAGCCTTCCCCTTATAAGAATCTCGTCCCGAGATTTTGGGTTACGAACCATTTGTTATAAAAATCCTCATAAGCTTTTTGCCAAGTTTCATCTCCTTCATCATGATGACTCCACTGTATCTTATATGTTTACACCACACTGTTCCGAGTAACTCTTTCCTTAGAGTCCAACACTTGAACCGGTTGTTCACGATATACCAAATCTGACTTGAGCTTTATGCCTCGAGGTTCGATTCTTTCCTCTGGAACACGCAAACACTTCTTGAGATGCGATACATAAAAAACTGGGAATATAGCACCCATTGTCTCAGGTAACTCCAACTTATAAGCGACGGGACCCTTTCTTTCCAAGATCTTATATGGTCCCACAAATCTGGCTGCAAGCTTTCTGCGTACTCCAAACCGTTTCTTCTTCATTGGCGTGACTTTCAGATAAACATAGTCACCAACCTCGAATATAAGCGGTCTCCTTCTTTGATCTGCATAGCTTTTCTGACGGGATTGAGCGGCTTTCATATTTTGCTGAATGATATGAACTTTCTTCTCAGCTTCTTCTACGAAGTCAATACCGTAGTATCTTCTTTCTCCTAGCTCAATCTAGTTAAGTGGTGTTCTACACTTTCTGCCATACAAAGCTTCGAATGGTGCCATCTTGATAATTTCTTGATAACTATTATTGTAAGCGAACTCTGCTAAAGGTAACCATGACTCCTATGAACCTCTAGAAGATAACACACAGGCTCTCAACATGTCTTCCAGAACAACATTAACTCTTTCGGTCTGACCATCTGTTTGAGGATGATAAGCAGTACTACGAATTAAACTCGTCCCCAAACCTTTATGCAAGTGCTCCCAAAAGTGAGCAGTGAATTGTGACCCTCTATCAGACATGATATTCTTCGGTATCCCATGCAATCTCACAATCTCAGCAATATACTTCTCAGCATATTGAGGTGGTCTATAATCTGTCTTGACAGGTAAAAAGTGAGCTGTCTTTGTAAGGCGATCCACAATCACCCAAATCGAATCATGTCCTTTCTGAGTAGTGGGCAAACCTATGATGAAATCCATACTTATATCATCCCACTTCCAACTAGGTACAGACAAAGGTTGCAACAATCCGGCAGGTCTCATATGAATAGCCTTTACCCTGCAACATGTGTCACATCTGGCTACATGCGCTGCAATCTCTTTCTTCATCTTGGTCCACCAAAAATGAGGTCTTAGTTCTTGGTACATTTTGCTACTTCCGAGATGGATAGATAACTTTGAAAGGTGAGCCTCATCCATAAGTTTATTCTTAAGCTCTCCATCTTTAGGAACAACAAGACGGTCGTCAAACCATAACATGTCATGTTCATCCAATCTAAAGTGCTTGGATGGTTCTTCTTTAATCTTTTCTTTGATATGGAATATCCCTTTGTCGGTTTTCTGGCCTTCTATTATCTTACTTTCCAAAGAACAACTAATCTGAATATTGTGTAACACTGCAGGATGCAGTAGATCAAAACCATCTTCGAGCAAAGGTTGCACATTCAGGCAATGTGACTTTCTACTCAAAGCATCTGCCACTACATTGGCCTTTCCAGGATGATATTGCACATTCAAGTTGTAATCTTTGATCAATTCTAACCATCTTCGCTGTCTCATGTTCAATTCAGGTTGGGTGAAGATATACTTGAGACTCTTGTGATCGGTGAAAATATTGCACACATTACCAAGTAAGTAATGTCTCCAAATTTTTAAGGCATGCACTATGGCAGCAAGTTCAAGATCATGTGTCAGATAGTTGATCTCATGCTTTCTCAACTGATGGGAGGCATAAGCAATGACTCTTCCTTCTTGCATAAGAACACAGTCTAATCCTATTTTTGATGCGTCGCAAAATACATCAAAAGGTTTCTCAATGTCCGGTTGCGCTAGAAGTGGAGCAGTGGTCAACAGTTTCCGCAAGGTGTGGAAAGCTGTCTCACACTCCTCTATCCATATAAACTTATGATCTTTATGTAGCAGACTTGTCATTGGCTTGGCAATCTTTGAGAAATCTGGGATAAAATGACGATAGTAACCAGCTAAACCCAAGAAACTTCTAACTTCAGAAACTGTGATTGGTGTCTTCCAATCCATAACCTCTTGCACTTTACTCGGGTCTACGGATACTCCATTCTCTGACAGAATGTGACCAAGGAAAGGAACTTTCTTCAGCCAAAATTCACACTTGCTAAACTTAGCATACAACTTATGATCTCTTAGTCTAGTTAAGACAATTTTTAGATGCTCTTCATGATCTTTCTCATTCTCAAAGTATACGAGAATATCATCAATGAACACAACCACAAACTTGTCCAACTCTGGCATGAAAACTGTATTCATCAGATACATAAAGTATGCAGGAGCATTTGTTAAGCCAAAGGACATAACAAGATACTCATATAACCCGTATCTGGTAGAAAAGGCAGTTTTCGATATATCTTGTGGTCTAATCTTTATCTGATGATAACCTGATCTTAAATCTATTTTGGAGAACACTCTGGCTTTGGCTAACTGATCGAACAAAACATCAATGTGAGGTAAGGGATACTTATTCTTGATAGTTACAGCATTAAGAGGCCTATAATCCACACACATTCTCAAAGTACCCTCTTTCTTTTTCTTCACAAATAAGGCAGGACATCCCCATTCAGACTTACTTGGCTGGATAAACCCCTTGTTCAACAACTCCTCTAGTTGCTTCTTCAACTCGGCTAACTCATCCGGAGGCATCCTATAAGGTCTCCTTGAAATTGGAGCTGTCCCGGGGATCAACTCAATTCCAAACTCAACATCTCTATCCGGCGGAAGACCAGGTAACTCATCTGGAAACACGTCCGGAAACTCACACACGACCGGAATCTGATGAATCGGAATGACTTCCATAGCACATGTCACACTCACAAGGTCTGTTCTTTTGGGCAATGGTACCTGAAAAGTACCCTCTCCCTGGGGATCCTTCAAGGTAAGTACCCGACTTCCTATATCTATAACTGCTCCCCATTCTTTCATCCAATTCATCCCTATGATGACATCCAGAACTAGTCCAGGCATGACTATCAGGTTAACTCGAAACTTTTAACTACCTAACTCAAGGGTTGCCCCTCTAACCATTTGATTGGTTAAAACATCAGCCCCTACTGAACTTATACGGTAACCATAACTTAAGTCTGTGCATAGTTGTTCATATTTCCGTGCAAATGCTTGACTCATGAAAGAATGCGATGATCCAGAATCAAATAGAACAACTGCAGGGTTTTGGTTAACAGGAAACTTAACAGCAGTTATGGGCTCTCCCTCAGGAATCTCTTCCACAGTGGTGTGGTGCACTCGAGCATTATAAGTCTGTTGCTTCTTTCTAGGCGGATAAGGACAGAAATTGGAAAAGTGACCTGGCTGATCACAATTATAGCAAGGTCCCTTCACTATACCAGCAGATCCGATAGCTCCCTTTGTGTTACCTTATCTCGCGGTTGCGGCTGTCCTTGCTGGCGGCACTACCATCTTATACGACTTCTGCGGTCCCTTATAGTTCTGGGTCTTATGCTGCGGTGGCCTAAACCTTGCACCAGGTGCAGACGGACGATAGGTCAAACGATTAGCAGTGATAACTCTTGACTGTGATGGTCCTGACTCAAAGGCTCTCTTACGAGTCTTGGAGGCTGTGTACGCGTTGTTGTTCTTCTCTTGTTTCAGACAATCACTGATGAAATCATTAAATCTGGCGCGGGTATTGGTACCCACATGCTTCATCATCTTCGGACCTAACCCTCTCTTGAAGCTAGCAATTTTCTTAGCATCTGTGTCAACCATGTCGGGAGCATAACGACACAAGTTGTTGAAGGCATGCAAATACTGTGTTACGGTTTTGGTGCCCTGATTTAAAGCCAAGAACTCTCCCAGTTTCATCTCCACTAGCCCTGATGGAATATAAACTCCATGGAAGGCTTCAGTGAACTCTCTCCACGAGATCTGAGCATTTGGAGGGAAGGTGGTGCGATGATGCTTCCACCACATCCCTGCTGGTCCTTGTAACTGATGTGCAGCATACTCTGTCTTTAGTACTTCCGTCAGCCTTAACACACGGAACTTATCTTCCATAGTGTTGATCCATTCTTCAGCGTCAAGTGGCTCGGTTGCTTCCTTGAAAATTGGTGGCCTAGTGTCCATGAAATCCTTGAAATTGCTGTACTGATTCACTCCATTGCCACCACCTTGGTTGTTACCACGTTGTACGTTGTTGGCAATGGTACGCAGGAAATCTTCCATATTTTTCTGTGACTGCTCGGCATTGCGCTGACTTCCTAGAAACTGTGCAAAGAACACCTCTGCAGTGAGCGATGGAGGAGGCGGCAAATGCGGTTCCGGGTGTGGCTCATTATGGTTGGTGTTGTTAGCACCACTCCCACCTGCACCGACACCATTTCCACCAGTTTCAGCAGCCTCATACGTGGCGCGTCGAGTGTTTGCCATCTGCGTATTTCAGCAACAAGTAATAATTAAGTGAAGTTGTAGTAATTGTGAGTGAATGAAAAATTATGCCGTACTGAATTCATTGAAGAGAACAAAGTCATACAATAAAACAGAGGCACAATAATCGCATTCCAATTAAAACAACACCACTAATGAAATTACTTCAAATGCAAACATCGTGTCCAATACAACCACGTTGCCAGCATACACACTGGACTTTATGCGTTCAAGTATCGCATGGACAACCAAGATCCAACATTCTACCAAGTCTCAAGGTTCAAACGAGATACATCAAGGTACATGAAACCAAAAGAAGGTCATCGCGACAGGGCCTAGTAGCTAACGCGAAGCAACTAGCCTACTCATCGGGGCCATCGTCGGGGTCGGAGACGTCACCATTGCTACCATCAGTAGCAGCGTCGTCGTCAGCAGGTGCGGCTGCGGGCTCGTCCTCGTCGTTGTCGACGTCCATACCGGCGGCTTCTGGAGGAGCATATGGGCCAATCCCGTTGTAGAGCGCATGAAACTCATGCAAGTTGACATTGTACTCTTCTAGCTCGTCGACCCTCTGCCTCAGGAGGTTCCTCTCGTTCTAGGCTTCATTCCTTTCCTGAACCAACTGTCCAATCATGCGGTCTGCATTATTGTTGGCCTGAGTCAACGTATGCACCCGCTGCAAAGAACTATCACCTCTCTCTAGAGCCTGGTCTCGCTGCAAGCTCATGTCAGCCAACTGCTCCTGCAAACTAGCGATAGCACGTGCCTGCTTCTTCTTTTGTTTTCTTGCTTTGAGCCGATCATCACCACGTAAACCAGTCAAAGTCCAATAGGTGCACTCTAGACCCTGGTATGCTCTGATAGCTGCATACATCGCACTCATAGCGTGGTTGTCGCTAGCCTGTCCTTCGTTTGGGCCTCTGACTAAAGCACTTCCTTGCGGCTACACCCAAATAGCATCGCGAGGATCATCTCTCGGAAAAGTTCTAGCCAAGGCTGCTGCTAGCTCGTTGGGAAATCGGCTCATTATGTCCCAGATGACACGAAAAGCTGCTCCCTCTGCACCCTCAACCGGAGTGCATCCTTCAAACTCCAAGTGCCAACCATCCCATTCTGGAGCATCACCAAGAGCAGGGACAATGATCTCTACTACTGCCAGTCCATCCTCTGCCAACTGGTTCTCGCTCCAAGAGTACACCGGCTCCTGACCCTTTGGGTACCCCACATCATGGAGCACTCTCCAAAGCAAAGTTGGCATGCCAAACTCGCTCAGAAAGGTGTCCGTGCTGCGGCGCTCCCGCGGGGCCAACTAGCGTCGGGGTGCTCTTCCACCTGTGGACTTACAGGCAGTCTGCTTCATGCGGGCCATCTGTACCAAAAGTTTTGATTACCCGGTGAGGACATATTTTAAGTTGGTACAATTTTTATCGAAAGGGGATAATCAATTTATAAGGGGAGGAATGCATGGCATGAATGAAATGCACAAGCAACATGATGCATGCACGTTTCTTACGTTCTCACAAACTTACGAAATAATGATATCTATCGATGAATTCTGTGGCATACTGGCGATCTCTCATATACGTAACTAATACGTTCTACACGAGAAACGCTGTTATGTACCTGCAGAAGATTCATTTCAGCCCAATTCCCCATGCATGCATGAAAGCAGTAAATCTATCTACACGCTCTACACGAATCCCCAGATACGCGTACAACGGTAGTAACCACCCAAAACATCGTCCTATTGACGGCATCGCCTTAACGGACGGAACAACTACACATGCGACACTTTTGTAAAAACATGCGTAAAACATGTAAGTACTCCAGTATCATATAAGCACTCTCCCTAGATCGCGGTGTACCCGATCATGCTCTCACATCTCACACTTACCGAGGCGTAGAGGCAACTGATCCATACATTACCACTCAAGTAAGTGGCACTCATACAATAGCACGCCGTATGAGCGACGAAATAGAAATATGGTACAAGAACCCCCAAGTCAGTACTTAATTAAGCCACCTAGAGTCCTTATTGGGCATAAAGGATATGACCACTGGCACACTCTTAGTTTGTAAATCACGCTTTTCAAACACATTTTTATTTTAAATACACTTATGAATAGTAAACACGCTAAACCATGCTCCGATGCCAGCTGTAACAGCCAATTATACGAGATTAAGTAAGAAAATCATCCAGCGAGCAGACGTTTTAGCAAACTTAAGCCCGTATAACCCGGTAGTCCGTGAAATCATGACGGATTTCAAACCAAATTACATACCAGCCAAGATCGTAATAAGTTCAGCGGTCACCATCACAAGTTACATAAAAGTTCACGTCACAAATACATCAGAGTTTAAACATAGTTATTACAAACCAGTTTCAAAAGAAAGTAGTGGAAGCATTTAGTTCAAATCACACATGCACACAGAGTTCAAAATACAGTGCCAGTTCAGGATCATCTTCCATCAAAAGCATTAGACGAGATGTAGTGAATGACCACTGCCCATGGTCCTAAGCTTCTCCTATTGCAGGATAAAGGCAGTTGATACAGTAGCCGTAATACATCTGCCCATCTGCAACAAGTGAGAACAAAGCCCTGAGTACGAGAATGTACTCAGCTAGACTTACCCGACAGAACCAAAAATAAAAGACACCAAGGAATCATGACAGGCTTTCTGGTGGGGTAGCTGACTCATTTGCAAAAAGGCATTTTTAGGATTTAGAGAATCTTTACAAAAGCTTTGCATCAAGTTAAATCTTTATTAACCTGTTAACTACATTTGCACCTGTACTAAAGTAACATGTAATTAAACAGATAATGATAACCAATGATCATTAACAACTTCCATTATGTCATATTTCGTATAACTGTCCAAGTGTTCCATCAACATTACTACGATGAAGTAGCTCAAGTCAAGTGCTCACTATCCAGTGAACGATGGCGATTCGAATCGATTATTAACCAGCTGGTAATTTATTCCTCACACAAACCTCACTCACCCGCTAATGTGAGGTGTTGGTCACCGAGTCAACCATTCAGGTAAAGTCGCGAGCTTGCCAGGAACCACATGTACCCGAGGGCCGTCTGACTGCTCTTTGGCCTTATCATCGCGCCCCCGTATCCTGCCACTACTGCTCCGGTACAGTGCGTTGCGGGCAATCCACTCGGCCCGAATAATCTCCCAGCTTCGCGGTCGAAAGGTACATTATTCGGCCAGCTAAATGTAAGGCATGCGTTCAACATGACTCGAGGCCCAACAACGGTCGGTCCTTAATCGACACAGACGGAAAACACTACAGTCCGAAACCCTGCAAGTTTCCGTCTGGTCTCGATTTCACATTAACACTTAGTTATTTCCTGACGACATCTTTTCTCAAGCAGATCCAGGTAAACACCTATAGCTCGCAGGTGATAGGAAATCACCCGACTTCTACCGGTCTAAGCAAGCTAAGCAATTACTTGACTGCGGATAACCGTGGCTTAGAGGCCGAATCCTTATGGGTAGTGGTGAGCACGGGACGTGCGTCGAGAAGACGAAGCGAGGAGGAAGACAGAGGCTGTGGCGGTGAGCCGGGGCGGCGGCAACGGCGGTGGCGGAGCTCGAGAGCCGACAATGGCGTGGTGGCCGTGCGGCTGCTGCTGGAGCGCTGCTGTGAGGCGAAGAGAGGAGGAATGAGCGAGTGGAGGGGGAGGAGGCAGCTCTGGCGAGGGTAAGTGCGGGAAGCGGGGGCCACCGGAGGGCGCGTGGCGCGCGGTGTCGGCGATGTACGGCCACGCGGCGGCCGGCGTCTGCCGTGGCGCCACGGCGTCGAGCATGCGCGCGCGGGCAGACGGAGGCAGGCGTGGACATGGCGCGGGCGCGGGCCGGCTTCGGCCGCTGGGCCGGAAGTGGGGCGGCGGCCCGTTAAGGTAAGAAACCGTTTTTCTTTTTCTAAATAAAATTTCAGATTTTATTATTTGATTCAAATTCAAATTTTGAAGATGAAAAAGACATTTTCACAAATTGCCCCAAAACAAAAGTTGTTCAAAATTTAATTCTCTACAACTTTCATTTAGGGCACTTTCCAAAATTCTAAACAGATTTTGAATTAGGGATTTAAAGTCAAATTTTTAAATGAAAACTCAATTTTTTGAAATATTTTTAGAAGCACAATTTGGGAAGATTTTGAATACTAAACTTGCTCCAAAAATCATGTTAATTATTTCTAAGTTATTTAAAGTTATAGTTCCACAAATTTTTACCACTTTTTCCTAGGATTTTTACCAAACTCAGAGCTCAAACATGATTATCACAATTTTAAATAACTTCTAACTTAACTTACATGTGATGATGATCATGCATGAAATGCAAATGCTCATGATTTAGGATGTGAATGCATGCTTAACACCTAGAGATGTTATAGCGAGTAGTTTAAAGTTGTCCCAACTGTTACTCAAACAATGCACTACTACACTACAGTTATTGGATGACCGGATCTCAGCATTTTTGTGAAACCATGAAAAGGGGTTTCTCGGTACAGATTCAATTACATCATCCAGCCGCGGCAACTCACAGCTCGTAAGCTTTATGCATGTAACGTGGCTTGCGACCTGCTTCAGAGATTCGAGTAAGCAATGCATGCATTTGGCCATGAGTAAGAATCCGATTAGCTGTGAGGATTTGAATGCTGCGAATATCTGATAATTCGTATTGAATCTCAAGTATACTTGGCCAAATGGGCCAGGCCCGCTGGGCTGGCACTAGCACATCACTAAGGCCCTATTCGCTTGAACTAATTCAGCGGTACTTTTCAGCATAAGATTCAACATAAGCCAAATTTTAGCGAAACGAAGGCCCGAGCATGGCCCGGCCCAACACCCATTGTGCCCGTGCCTGGCACAGCCCGGTGATAGTGTCATGCCTGGGCCGTGACTCCGGCCCGCAGTGCCAACCCAGGCACGGCACGATGTTGGCCCATTTATTCTTCACCGTTAGATGAGCACTGATGAATCACAGCTGTCGGATGCCAGAGCATCTCTCCCTCCCCAAACCCTAACTTCTCCTCTGCCTCGTTTCCTTGCTCTCATTTCCTCAGGCCACCGCTCGCACGCCCCTAGGCCGCCGCTCCTCCCTGTTTTCCCCCATGGCATCTCCTCCTCACCTCCCGAGCAATGCTGCCCCCTCTGCCCTCACCTTCCTCCAACCCGGCCAACGCCGCCCTGTCACCATACCACCTGCCTTGCTCGGCGTCCCCTCTGCTTTCCAGGTCGACGAGATCTGCAACGGTGGCCTGTTGCCCCTGCTGGGTGACAACGCCAATGTGAGCTCTGCGGCACTACGGTGGCGTCGCGAGCGTGCAGCTGTGTGGTGCGGCAGCATCGCGAGCTGCGTGGTGCGGCAACGTAATGGGGAGTGCGGCTGTTTGGCTCGACGATGACACACGGCGGCGTGGCGGGCCAGGGCCGGCACGAGCACTGTGGGCTGCCATGCCTAGAGGCACGACAGGGCACGGCTAAGCCTCCATAGTGTTGTGCCTGGGCCGCAACCGCAGTATGGAGGCAGTATCAGGCACGGCATGGCTAAGCCACCGTGCCGCTTAGTGTTGTGCCCGTGCCAGTGCCGTGCCGTGCGTCCTGGTTGGCCATATATAATCTCAAGCAATCCTACGTAGAGATAGGGATAGAAACTACTCACATCCTACATAACCGGATTCTTTCAGTCCCATGCCATATACCAAGAATACAGCTGGCCAGCTGCAAACAACTTATTACCAAAATTTATAGAATTCCATCAGATACGGCTTTTTTAGATGATTCAGTACAACTTCAAAGACTAGACTGGCAAATCCTTGAGACGAAATTGATGAAGTCACCACAGGCGCATCCTCTAGACGAGATTGACGAAGTTACCATGAGCCGTTAAATTCTAAAATATTTGCTTCCACGAGAAGTTGAGCCCTGCACCTCATGTGCTACTGAGGCTCTTATAACCACTAGTCTATATACAGGTTCTTTGGGATTCTAACTGGTTTTTATTGACATGTTCATTTGATTTGGGAATTTTAGATGAAAAACTCAGTCACCATGTTAGTGACGAGCCAACGTCTGCAGATCACTGCGAACCTAAGCAATTGACTGACTTCAATACCAACTTTGATTAATTTGACAGACATACATGTCTGTGACATCATAGAAAAATTCTACGAGCTTTCCAACTTGTACAATCCAAAGCCCCATTTCAGAAATTAAAAAAAACTTGAAACCATGCATAAGCAAAAAGGAAAAGGTTGAAGGTTAAAGCGCAAGCAAACAACTAGTCTCAAGTCTCTAGGCAAGTTTAGCATGTGGCTCAAAACGAATTAGTTCAAAGATCTTGAGGAATCATCAAGTTAACACAAGGTGATTAGTGGCCATTAAGGTGATCGTAATGCATTGCTGCGGTACTATAAATAGCCATGCAACCTCCTATTAGCATCCATCTCATATTTCCTCTCCTCCGTAGCTACTTTTTTTTTTAGGAAAACAGGAAGGGGTGTGCCCCCTACTGAGCTTTTATTGAATTTTAAAACACTATTTACAGAGTCTTACAACAGAGCCTCATGAAACAAAGAAAGTAACAAAGAGAATCAACAAGATTACACATAAACTTCTAGCCATTAAGTAATGGAGCTAGGCTGCTCTTTGCTCGAAGGATAACCTGAGCAAACTCCCTTTTGAAAACTGACTTGCAGTGAGCAATAGAAGGCTGCACTTTGTCTGAAAATAGCATCATTCCTAACTGTCCAGATAGCCCAAGACATTGTGACGATAATTTCCATGAAGAAAGGAAGCTGCAGTTGGTTTTTGAAAGAAACCAGAGTCCCCAGAGGATCAGATGGCTGCTGAATATAAAGTTGAAGGGTAGCCCAACAAGACTCTGAAAAGGGGCAGTCAAGGAACAAATGGATGAGGGACTCTTAGATAGCCTCCATCACTCGCCATGGCTACTTGTAAGCTCTTAGCTGTTGGCCTCACTGTCCTGCTATGCATTGGATTAACCAGTGCTATTAGGGTGGTAAACCACGCCGCCACAGCTGATGGGCAAGGCAGCGGCGGGGGTGGGGGAACGGGAACTGCCTATGGCTCTGGCACTAGCTCTTCCTTCAGCGGTTCTTATGATAGCGATACATCTGCTGCTGCTAGTGCAAGTGGTGATGGCTCTGGCAGTGGCAGCTGGGAAGGTTATGACCAATCCGCGTTGGGGTGTGGAGAAGGGGGTGCGTCTGGCTCAGGCCATGGCGACTCAGGTGGGTTTTACAGTAATGGGTCTTCCAATGCAAATGGAAGTGGTGGTGGCGGTGGCTCTGGAGGAAGTATCGGCAATGGTGAGGGGAGTGGTGCCGGCTCAAGAAGTGGGCAAGGTTACGGTGGACCAGATGGTTCAAGCAGCTCAATCAGCAGTGGGGGCGGAGGTGGAAGCGGTGGTGGCCACGATGGTGGGTTTGGCCATGGTTCCGGTGCCGGATCAAGCACCAGTAATAGCTCTCAATGGGACAACGGTTATTATGACACTCCACAGGAGAAGAGTTATGGCGGTAACTATTAAGTAATTAGGTAATTTTCACATTAAAACCAGAATATAAATCATGACAAACTAATAAATTAGATTAAGCATGTACAGTAAACTAGCATGATAGATTAACATACTGCGTAGTATAAGCATAAACATGATTATGATTGTAAACATAGCACGTACGCTTAATAGATTAGACACTATGAACGGCAAGATTAGATTACGAGAATGATACCTGACGATCGTAGATGTAGTTGACGGTGGTGGACATGCAGATGGCGTTGATGATGGAGCGAAGTCGAGGTCATCGATGAGCGGTGGTGGAACGTTCCTGTTGATGATTCCTCGAGCCTGGCGACGACGAAGACGGCGTGCCGATGCAGCCTTCGAAAGACGAGCCGTCGTGAAGGATTTGAAAGTAGTCGCACGAGAGTGCTTCCCGAAAACCTTATTCGCCTTCTCCCAGTACAAGATCGCAAAGACAAGGGTTCCGGAGACCTGCTCTCCCAAATGCCGGTGCACGCAGACGATCGGGATGGAGAGACTACGGCGACGGCGCAGCAACGAGAAGAAAAATACTATTTGGCTACCTTAGGATTTTCCAACTGGAATTCTCAATAGTAGTTTTTGGTGTGTCTATTCTCAGGAGGATTGGTACATATATATAGGGAGGAAAACTCCCTACCTCCGTATCAATTAGCAATATGATACTAATAGATGTTGCACCTCCCACCTCTACATATGGGTTTAAACATTAAAGCCCATTAGGGAACACAGATATTGGCCTTTTGAGATTTATTAGAATTTCTTCATATGAAATTAGGGGAACTATTCATATAAATTTTGACAATCCCTCATCAGATCTCAACTGCCTATTATAGATATTTTTCTTCTCTCACTACTATTTCTATACTAGTGTTTCAGCAGAGACCGTTAAGTTCAACATGCGCCTAGAACTTCAAGTTACACCCATTCACAACTTGAACAATGGACTACGCCTTGAATTGCAAGTTTTGTGCAAATGAGTTTCACTTAAAGTCAAACTAGCACCTGGCTGCTAGTAGCCTGTAACAGAACCGACCAATTATACGAAATTAAGTAAGAAAATCATCCATCGAGCAGACGATTTAGCAAACTTAAGCCCGTATAACCCGGTAGTCCGTGAAATCACGACGGATTTCAAACCAACTTGCATGCCAACCAAGATCGTAATGAGTTTAGCGGTCACCCTCACAAATTTCATAAAAGTTCGTATCACAAATACATCGGAGTTTAAACATAGTTATTACAAACCAAGTTCAAATAAAAGTAGCGGAAGCATTTAGTTCAAACCACACACACTCACACAGAGTTCGAAATAAAGTGTCAGCTCAGGATCATCTCCAATAAAAACATCAGACGAGACATAGGGAATGACCACTGCCCATGGTCCTAAGCTTCACTCATCGTAGGATAAAGGCAGTTGATACAGTAGCCGTAATACATCTGCCCATCTGCAACAAGTGGGAACAAAGCCCTGAGTACGAGAAGGTACTCAGCTAGACTTACCCGACATAACCGAAAATAAATGACACCACGGATCATGACATGCTTTATGGTAGGGTAGCTGACTCATTTGCAAAAGGCATTTTTAGTATTTAAAGAATCTTTTCTAGAAGCTTTTATATCAAGTTAAATCTTTATTAACCTGTCAACTACATTTACACCAATACTAGAGTAAACATGTGATTAAACAAGTAAGGATAACCAATGATCAATAACAACTCTCATCATGTCATATTCCATATAATTGTCCAAGTGTTCCATCAAGATTACTACGATGAAGTAACTCAAGTCAAGTGTTCACTATCCAGTGAACGATGGCGATTCGAATCGATTATTAATCAGCTGGTAATTTACTCCTCACACAAATCTCACTCACCCGCTAAAGTGGGATATTGGTCACCGAGTCAACTATCCAGGTAAAGTCTCGAGTTTGCCAGGAACCATATGTACCCGGGGGCCGCCCGACTGCTCTTTGGCCTTATCATCGCGCCCCCGTGTCCTACCACACTTGCTCTGGTACAGTGCGTTGCGGGCAATCCACTCGGCCCGAATAATCTCCCAGCTTCGCGGTCGAAAGGTACATTATTCGGCCAGCTAAATGTAAGGCATGCGTTCAACATGACTCGAGGCCCAACAACGGTCGGTCCTTAATCGACACAGAGGGAAAACACTACAGTCCGAAATCCTACAAGTCTCCGTCCGGTCTTAATTTCACATTAACACTTAGTTATTCTACGATGACATACTTTTTCATGCAGATCCAAGTAACCACCTATAGCTCGCAGGTGACAGGAAATCACCTGACTTCTACCGGTCTAAGCAAGCTAAGCATTTCTTGACTGCTAATACCAAGGTAACAAGGATATGGTTGAACAGAATAAACAAGGTATAATGCATCAACGGTTGCAAACAACTCCTAAACATAATGCATCAGTTAAAGTAAAGCATTAATCAAATATCTGCAAACTGGGAGAGAAATGCTCCGGGGCTTGCCTCTTTCGAAAGAGCTCGGGCGGTGGTCGGGACACTCTGGAAGATCCTCACCGACCTCCTCGTCGGCTTCAGACACCTCCTGCTCTTGCACCTCGGGCTGCTCTTCCGGCTTTTCGGGAACTGCTACCGGAGTTACTTCTTGCGATCCTGTATGATGCAAACGTAAAAGTGTTCATGACTAGGTGCATTGCAGAGATGACATGTAATGATCATGATGAATGAGATGTAGATGAACAGGTTTACTTTATTGCATAACGTGGAAATACAACTCTTCTACAAGGTAGCCTACATCATCCAAGATCATGTACTCGTATACTTTCTTGATAACTATTATTGTAAGCAAACTCTGTTAAGGGTAACCACGACTCCCATGAACCCCTGGAAGATAACACATAGGCTCTCAACATATCCTCCAGAACAACATTAACTCTTTCGGTCTGACCATCTGTCTGAGGATGATAGGCAGTACTACGGATCAAACTAGTTCCCAATCCTTTTTGCAAGTGTTCCCAAAAGTGAGCAGTGAATTGTGACCCTCTGTCAAACACTATAGTCTTCGGTATGCCATGCAATCTCACAATCTCAGCAATATACTTCTCGACATATTGAGGTGGTCTATAATCTGTCTTGATAGGTAAAAAGTGAGCTATCTTTGTAAGACGATCCACGATTACCCAAATCGAATCATGTCCTTTCTGAGTAGTGTGCAAACCTGTAATGAAATCCATACTTATATCATCCCACTTCCAACTAGTTACGAACAAAGGTTGCAACAATTTGGCAGGTCTCATATGAATGGCTTTTACTCTACAACATGTGTCACATCTGGCCACATATGCTGCCATCTCTTTCTTCATTTTTGTCCACCAATAACGAGGTCTTAGTTCTTGGTACATCTTGCTACTTCTAGGATGGATAGATAGCTTAGAAAGGTGAGCCTCATCCATAAGTTTATTCTTAAGCTCCCGATCCTTAGGAATAACAAGACGGTCATCAAACCACAACATGTCCTGTTCATCCACTCTAAAGTGCTTGGATAATTCTTCTTTAATCTTTTCTTTGATGTGGAATATCCCTTTATCGATTTTCTGGCCTTCTATTATCTTACTCTCCAAAGAGCAACTAATCTGAATACTATGTAACACGGCAGGGTGCATCAGATGAAAACCATCTTCGAGCAAAGGTTGCACATTCAGGCAATGTGGCTTTCTACTGAAAGCATCTGCCACTATATTGGCCTTTCCAGGATGATACTGCACATTCAAGTTGTAATCTTTGATCAATTCTAACCATCTTCGCTGTCTCATGTTCAACTCTGGTTGGGTGAAAATATAGTTGAGACTCTTATGATTGGTGAAAATATTGCACACATTACCAAGTAAGTAATGTCTCTAAATTTTTAACGCATGCACTACGGCAGCAAGTTCAAGATCATGTGTCAGATAATTGATCTCATGCTTTCTCAACTGGCAGGAGGCATAAGCAATGACTCTTCCTTCTTGCATAAGAACACAACCTAATCCTGTTTTTGATGCGTCGCAAAACACATCAAACGGTTTCTCAATGTCCGGTTGTGCTAGAACTGGAGCAGTGGTCAACAGTTTCCGCAAGGTGTGGAAAGCTGTCTCACACTCATCTGTCCACACAAACTTGTGATCTTTCTATAGCAGACTTGACATTAGCTTGGCAATCTTCAAAAAATCTGGTATAAAACGGTGATAGTAACCAGCTAATCCTAAGAAACTTCTGAAACTATGGTTGGTGTCTTTCAATCCATAACCTCTTGCACTTTACTCGGATCTACTGAAACTCCATTTTCTGACAGAATGTGACCAAGAAAAGGAACTTTCTTCAACCAAAATTCAAACTTGCTAAACTTAGCATACAACTTATGATCTCTAAGTCTGGTCAAGACAATTCTCAGATGCTCTTCATGATCTTTCTCGTTCTCAGAGTACACTAGAATATCATCAATAAACACTACCACAAACTTATCCAACTCTGTCATAAAAACCGTATTCATTAGATACATAAAGTATGCAGGAGCATTTGTTAAGCCAAAAGATATAACAAGATACTCGTACAATCCGTATCTGGTGGAAAAGGCGGTTTTCGGTATATCTTGTGGCCTAATCTTTATCTAATGGTAACCCGATCTTAAATCTATCTTAGAGAACACTCTGGCTTTGGCTAACTGATCGAACAAAACATCAATATGAGGCAAAGGATACTTATTCTTGATAGTTACAGCATTAAGAGGCCTATAATCCACACACATTCTCAAAGTACCCTCTTTCTTTTTCTTCACAAACAAGGCAGGACATCCCCATTCAGACTTACTTGGCTGGATAAACCCCTTTTTCAATAATTCCTCAAATTGCTTCTTCAGCTCAACTAACTCATCCAGAGGCATCCGATAAGGTCTCCTTGAAATTGGAGTTGTCCCGGGGATCAACTCAATTTCAAACTCAATATCTCTATCTGGCGGAAGACCAGGTAACTCATCTGGGAACACATCCGGAAACTCACACACTACTAGAATCTGATGAATAGGAATGACTTCCATAGCACATGTCACACTCACAAGGTCTGTTCTTCTAGGCAATGGTACCTGAAAAGTACCCTCACCCTAGAGGTCCTTAAGGGTAAGTACCCGACTTCCTGTATCTATAACTGCTCCCCATTCCTTCATCCAATTCATCCCTATAATGACATCCAGAACTAGTCCAAGCATAACTATCAAGTTCACTCAAAACTTTCGACTACCTAATTCAAGGGTTGCCCCTCTAACCATCTGATTGGTTAAAACATCAGCCCCCGCTGAACTTATACGATAACCATAACTCAAATCTTTGCATAGTTGTTCATGTTTCCGTGCAAATGCTTGACTCATGAAAGAATGCGATGATCTAGAATTAAATAGAACAACTGCAGGGTTTTGGTTAACAGGAAACTTATCAGCGGTTATGGGCTCTCCCTCAGGAATCTCATCCACGTTGGTGTGGTGTACCCGAGCAGTATAGGTCAGTTGCTTCTTTTTGGGCGGGTAAGGACAGAACTTTGAAAAGTGGCCTAGCTGATCACAATTGTAGCAAGGTCCCCTCATTGTACCAGCAGATCCTATAGCTCCCTTAGAGTTGCCCTTTCCCGTAGCTACTGCTGTCTTTGCTGGAGGCACGACCATCTTGTACGGCTTCTGCGGTCCCTTGTAGTTCTAGGTTTTATGCTGTGGTGGCCTAAACCTTGCACCTGGTGCAGACGAACGATAGACAGAACGATTAGCAATAAGAACTCTTGGCTATGATGGTCCTAACTCAAAGGCCCTCTTGTGAGTCTTGGATGCAGTGTACGCATTGTTATTCTTCTCTTGTTTCAGACAATCACTGATAAAGTCATTGAATCTGGCGCGGGTATTGGTACCCACATGCTTCATCATCTTTGGACTTAACCCTCTCTTGAAACTAGCAATTCTCTTAGCATCTGTGTCAACCATGTCGGGAGCATAACGACACAAGTTATTGAAGGCATGCAAATACTGCGTCACGGTTTTGGTGCCCTGGTTTAAAGCCAAGAACTCTCCTAACTTCATCTCAACCAGCCCTGGTGGAATATAAACTCCACGAAAGGCTTCAGTGAACTCTCTCCATGAGATCTGAGCATTTGGAGGGAAGGTGGTGCGATGATGCTTCCACCACATCCCTGCTGGTCCTTGTAACTGATGTGCAGCATATTCTATCTTCAGTACTTCAGTCAGTCTTAACACACGAAACTTATCTTTTATGGTGTTGATCCATTCTTCAGCGTCAAGTGGCTCTGTTGCTTCCTTGAAAATTGGTGGCCTGGTGTCCATGAAATCCTTGAAGTTGTTGTATTGATTCACCCCATTACCACCACCTTGGTTGTTACCGCGTTGAACATTGTTGGCAATGGTATGCAGAAAATCTTCCATGTTCTTCTGCGATTGCTCGGCATTACGCTGACTTCCAAGAAACTGTGCAAAGAATACCTCTGCAGTGAGCGGTGGAGGAGACGGCAAATGCGGTTCCGGGTGTGGCTCATTATGGTTGACGTTGTTTTCACCACTCCCACCTGCCCCGGCACCATTACCACCAGTTTCAGCAGCCTCATACGTGGCACGATGAGTGTTTGCCATATGCATATTTTAGCAACAAGTAATGATTAAGTGAAGCTGTAGTAAATGTGAGTGAATGAAAAATTATGTCATACTGAATTCATTGGAGAGAACAAGTCATACAATAAAACAGAGGCACAATAATCACATTCCAATTAAAACAACACCACTAATTAAATTACTTCGAATGCAAACATCGCGTCCACACAACCAAATTGCCAGCATACATACATTGGACTTTTATGCGCTCAGATATCGCATGACCAACCAAGTTCCAATATTCTACCAAGTCTTAAGGTTCGAAACGAGATACATCAAGGTACATGAAGCCAAAAGAAAGGTCATCATGACAGGGCCTAGTAGCTAACACAAAATAACTAGCCTACACCTTGGGGCCATCGTTGGGGTCAGAGACGTCACCATCGCTACCATCAGTAGCGATGTCGTCGTCGTCGGCAAGTGCAACTGCAGGCTCGTCCTTATCGTCATCGACGTCCATACCGGCGGCGTCTGGAGGAGCATACGGGCCAATCCCATTGTAGAGCGCGTGAAACTCCTCATGCAAGTTGATGTTATACTCCTCTAGCTCCTCGACCCTCTGCCTCAGAAGGTCCCTCTCGTTTCAGGCTTCATTCCTCTCCTGAACCAACTGTCCAATCATGCGGTCTGCATTGTTATTGGCCTAAGTCAACGTATGCACCCGTTGCAGAGCACTATCACCTCTCTCTAGAGCCTGGTCTTGCTGCAAGCTCATATCAGTCAACTGCTCCTGTAAACTAGCTATATCACGTGCCTGCTTCTTCTTCTATTTTTTTTGCTTTGAGCCGATCATCACCATGCAAACCAGTCAACGTCCAATAGGTACACTCAAGACCCTGGTATGCTCTGATAGCTGCATACATCGCACTCATAGCGTGGTTGTTGCTAGCCTGTCCTTCGTTTGGACCTCTGACCAAGGCGCTTCCTTGCGGCTGCACCCAAATAGCATCGCGAGGATCATCCCTTGGAAAAGTGCCAGCCAAGGCTGCTGCCAGCTCATTGGGAAATCTACTCATTATGTCCCTGATGACACGGAAAGCTGCTCCCTCTGCACCCTCAACCGGAGTGCGTCCCTCAAACTCTAAGTGCCAACCATCCCACTCTTGAGCATCACCAAGAGCAGGGACTATGATCTCCACTACTGCAAGTCCATCCTCAGCTAACTGCCTCTCACTCTAAGAGTAGACTGGCTCCTGACCCTCCGAGTACCCCACATCATGGAGCACTCTCCAAAGCAAGGTTGGCATGCCAAACTCGCTCAGAAAGGTGTCCGTGCTGCGGCGCTCCTGCGGGGCCAACTGGTGTCAGGGTGCTCTTCCGCCTGTGGACTTACGGGCAGTCTGCTTTGTGTGGGCCATCTGTAGCAAAAGTTTTGATTACCCGGTGAGAACATATTTTAAGTTGGTACAATTTTTATCAAAAGGGGATAATCACTTTATAAGGGGAGGAATGCATGACATGAATGAAATGCACAAGCAATATGATGTATGTACGTTTCTTACGTTCTCACAAACTTATGAAATAAATAATATCTAGCGATGAATTCGGTGGCATACAAGCAATCTCTCATATACGTAACTAATACGTTCTACACGATAAATGTTGTTATGTACCTGTAAAAAATTCATTTTAGCCCATTTCCCCATGGATGCATGAAAGCAGTAAATTTACCTACACGCTCTACACGAATCCCCAGATACGCGTACAACGGTAGTAACTACCCAAAACTTCGCCCTATTGACGGCATCGCCTCAACGGACGAAACAACCACACATGCGACACTTTTGTAATAACATGCGTAGAACATGTAATTACTCTAGCATCAGATAAGCACTCTCCCTAGATCGGCGGTGTATCCGATCATGCTCTCACATCTCACACTTACGGTGTATCCATACATTACCACTCAATTAAGTGGCACTCATACAATAGCACGTCGTATGAGCAACGAAAGAGAAATATGGTGCAAGAACCCCAAGTCAGTACTTAAATAAGCCACCTAAAGTCCTTAACTAGGCATAAAGGATATGACCACTGGCACACTTTCAGTTTGGAAATTACGTTTTTCAAACATAATTTTGTTTTAAATACACTTATGAACAGTAAACACGCTAAACCATGCTCCGATGCCAGCTGTAACAGACCCGACCAATTATACGAAATTAAGTAAGAAAATCATCCACCGAGCAGACGATTTAGCAAACTTAAGCCCGTATAACATGGTAGTCCGTGAAATCATGACGGATTTCAAACCAACTTGCATGCCAGCCAAGATCGTAATGAGTTTAGCGGTCACCCTCACAAATTACATAAAAGTTCGCGTCGCAAATACATCGAAGTTTAAACATAGTTATTACAAACCAAGTTCAAATAAAAGTAGTGGAAGCATTTAGTTCAAACCACACACACTCACACAGAGTTCAAAATAAAGTGCTAGCTCAGAATCATCTCTAACAAAAGCATCAGACGAGACGTAGGGAATGACCACTGCCCATGGTCCTAAGATTCACCCATCACAGGACAAAGGTAGTTGATACAGTAGCCGTAATACATCTGCCCATCTGCAACAAGTGAGAACAAAGCCCTGAGTATGAGAAGGTACTCAGCTAGACTTACCCGACATAACCGAAAAAATAACACCACGGATCATGACAGGCTTTATGGTAGGGTAGCTGACTCATTTGCAAAAGGCATTTTTAGCATTTAAAGAATTTTTTCTAGATGCTTTTATATCAAGTTAAATCTTTATTAACATGTCAACTACATTTACACCTGTACTAGAGTAAACATGTGATTAAACAAGTAAGGATAACCAATGATCAATAACAACTCTCATCATGTCATATTCCATATAACTGTTCAAGTGTTCCGTCAAGATTACTACGATGAAGTAACTCAAGTCAAGTGTTCACTATCGAGTGAACGATGGCGATTCGAATCGATTATTAACCAGCTGGTAATTTACTCCTCACACAAACCTCACTCACCCGCTAAAGTGAGATATTGGTCACCGAGTCAACTATCCAGGTAAAGTCTCGAGTATGCTAGGAACCACATGTACCCGGGGGCCACCCGACTGCTCCTTGGTCTTATCATCGCGCCTCCGTGTCCTACCACACCTGCTCCGGTACAATGCGTTGCGGGCAATCCACTCGGCCCGAATAATCTCCTAGCTTCGTAGTCAAACAGTACATTATTCGGCCAGCTAAATGTAAGGCATGCGTTCAACATGACTCGAGGCCCAACAACGGTCGGTCCTTAATCGACACAGACGGAAAACACTACAGTCCGAAACCCTGCAAGTCTCCGTCCGGTCTCAATTTCACATTAACACTTAGTTATTCTATGATGACATACTTTTTTAAGCAGATCCAGGTAACCACCTATAGCTCGCAGGTGACAGGAAATCACCTAACTTCTACCAGTCTAAGCAAGCTAAGCATTTCTTGACTGCGAATACCAAGGTAACAAGATATAATGCAGCAACGGTTGCAAACAACTCCTAAACGTAATGCATCAGTTAAAGTAAAGCATTAATCAAATATCTGCAAATCGGGAGAGAAATGCTTCGGGGCTTGCCTCTTTCGAAAGAGCTCGGGCGGTGGTCGGGACACTCTAGAAGATCCTCACCGACCTCCTCGTCGGCTTCGGGTACCTCCTGCTCTTGCACCTCGGACTACTCTTCCGGCTCCTCGGGAACTGCTACCAGAGTTACTTCTTGCGATCCTGTATGATGAAAACGTATAAGTGCTCATGCATAGGTGCATTACAGAGATGACATGTAATGATCATGATGAATGAGATGTAGATGAACAAGTTTACTTTATTGCATAACGTGGAAATACAACTCTTCTATAAGGTAGTCTACATCATCCAAGAACATGTACTCGTATACTACTACAAACATTCTCTATCATGCCAAGTCACCACAGAATTCTAAGATGCTGCAGAGATACACCAAAGCAAATCTTATTAATTAGTCATGCATTAACAAGGTTAATTAAACCCTAATTGCAACTAGGTTTGAACAGCAACACCTATTTTGGTAGCATAGAAAAATCTGAGAAAATTACAGTAGCTTACTCTCATCTAATCTAGCATGCCACAAAAATTTCATTGCATTTAGATTACTAGAACTGCCTACACAAAAATAACAAGCAAGGGCCTAAATAAGAGCATGAAAATACTTTATACTATGAAAAGTATCAAACAATAGATTTAGCATTTTTTCTACATTCTACACAATAAACAATCACTATAGAAAAATTATTATATACATGTTTTATTCATATTTTTCTCTCTATCAAAAATAGCAATTATTAACAATAATAAGCACTTGTACTACACATAAAAATTTTTCTACAGAACATGTATGGCACATATTTTTCCTAGAAAGTACATCAAAAAATAAAATTATTGCAAGTGTAACCATATTTTTTTGAGCTTTCTATGATTTATTACATATTTATCAAGAAAACATCAATTTCAGTGATTAAATAAAAACCCTACAGAAAAGTATTTTAAACTTAACATGCAATATTTTTAAATCATAGATCTACTCATGAGAAACACTACAAAATTTGTTTCAAAATTTTTGGAGCTATAAAACTCGAGTTATGAATTTTGAAAGCTTTTTCACAATTTCTGAAAAATCCTTTCCCCTGAAAACCGGCTGGAAAAGCTAGAGCCACCCAGAGTTGTACACACGCGCGCACACACTGAGACAGATAGGTGGACCCGCGACCCCACGGGTCAGTCACAGGGAGAGGGAGAAAGACACCGGCGGCCACAGCTCATCGGCGGTGAGGTCTCCGGCCAGGCCAAGGTCACCATGCGGACCACCTCGATCTCGCGAACTCGATGGCACACACGCGGTGGCCAACGGAGCTCGGAGGACCGGTCGCCGCCACCCATGGCGGAACGGTGGCGCGGGTGGTCACCAACCAGCCATCCCCGACCATGATACGGTCATCGGAAGGGTGCTCGAGCACCGGTGAGTCGAGGCGAACAAGACGCACGCGCAAGAAAGGCAAAAGGTGGAGCGGAGAGGAGTGGCCCACGGAGCGGAAATCTCCGGCGAGCTCGGCCATGCTCCGGCGAGCAATACCCGTCGAAGGGGGCCTTACCATGGGGAACTGGTGCGAGCACGGGCTGCGCGAGGGAGAGGCGGAGCTCGGGGAAAGATGGAGCGGCTCGCGGTGAGCTAGCGTGGCCGGAACGGCAACGCCGGCAATGGCGCGCGGTGTCGGTGGCGGAACCGCCACTGCTGCTGCTGTTGTTCGCGTGAGGAAGTGGAAGAAGGAAAAATGGAGGAGGCAGGAAGGAGTGGGCGCGGGTTTTGAAGCCGAGCGCGCGAGGGCAGCGGGGCGCCACACGGCCGACGGCGTCGGCATGCGGCCACCACACGGCGGGCGTGCTCTGCCGCGTCGACCAGCGGTGCGCGCGAGCGGGAGGGAGAAGGAGGCCGCGCGGCATGGGCCGGGCCGCGGGTGCGGCTGCGGGGCGCGCGCGCGGGGGCGCTGACGCGGGTCGGGCCGGCCTGCCGAGCTGGGCCAGAGCGGTGGCGGCGGCCCGTTAAGGCCGAGAAATTCGTTTTCTTTTATAAATAAATTTTTAGATTTTCTAAATTGATTCAAATTCAAATTTTGAAGATGAAAAAGGCATTTTCACAAGTTTTCCCCATAACAAAAGTTGTTCAAAATTTAATTCTCTACAACTTTCATTTAGGGCACTTTTCAAAATTCTAAACAGATTTTGAATTAATGATTTAAAGTCAAAATTTTAAATAAAAACTCATTTTTCTAGAATATTTTTAAAAGCAAAATTTGGGGAGATTTTGAATACAAAAGTTGCTCCAAAAATCATGCTAATTAATTCTAAGTCATTTAAAGTTATAGCCAAAAAAGTTTTACCACTCTTAGCAAGCAAATGCAATAATTTAGGGTTCCAACAGATGTTTTTCACACTTCAATTTAATTTCCACTTATATTGCATGTGATAATGAACATGTATGTGATGCTAATACTCATGCTTTGGGATGTTAATGCATGCTTAACACCCAGGGGTGTTACATAGCCTTCCTCGTGGGTGGAGCATATACGTCATACTCCCTGGTCTCTTCATAAGCTTACTAGAGATCACCCAAATCTTATAGACTGTGACGTTTTACAGTCAGACTCATATAGGTATGTTCTTTTAAGAATGCTCTGCAGGATAGCACCTTCACTTGTTAAAGCCAATAGAATACATTAAGGCATTCGCCAACCTTCCTTATAGTGCCTCATCGCTCTGAGAGTATTGTATCTTCACTTAGAGAAGGTTATAGAGTTATAAATTACTCTCCTCAATTTACCAATAGTTTGTTCTTGTTAGGTCCTTAGTCACAGGATCTTTGATAAAAAGGTTGGGTTACTACTTCTGCAAACTTACATGGGTCTCATACCATCTCCCTTGGTGCAAATTCTATCACGAGCCCTTTTGTAAAGGGATCTGTCAGGTTTTTGTCTGTTTGCACATAAGCCACAACTATTACTCCAGAGTTTTTCAACTTCCTAACAGACTTTAAATATCTTTTAACGTGTCTTGTTGACTTCGCATTATCCTTAGCACTGTTCGCTTTAGTAATCACTGCTTGGTTATCACAGTTCATAAGAATAGTTAATACTAGTTTCTCAACCACCGGTAAGTCCAACAAGAGCTCACACAGTCATTCCGCCTCTGCAGAAGCTATATCTAAAGCAGTAAGTTCTGCTTCCATGGTTGATTTTGTCAAAATAGTCTGTTTGCAAGACCTCCATGACACTGCACCACCTTCAAGAGTAAACATATATCCACTTGTGGTGTAGATCTGATCAATATTAGATATCCAGTTCGAATCACTATATCCCTCAAGCACAGCTAGGTGCTCAGAATGGTGAATCCCAAAACTCATTATACCTTTAAGATAGCGCAAGATCCTTTTAAGTGCATGCCAATAATCATCACCCGGGTTGGACATGTACCTACTCAACTTGCTCACAGCAAAAGAGATATCTGGTCTTGTTGTGCTAGCTAAATACATGAGTGAACCAATGATCTGAGAGTACCTCAATTGGTCTCTAGCAATCTTCTTATTCTTTCTCAATGTCATACTAGGATCATAAGGTGTTAGAGAAGGCTTGCTATCCATAAAGCTGAACCGGCTCAAGACCTTCTCAACATAGTGAGATTGCAACAAAGTTATCCTACTCTCATCCTTAATCAACTTAATATTTAGAATCACATTAGCTTCTCCTAGATCTTTCATGTCAAAACTTTTTGATAGAAAAGACTTGACCTCATTAATTGCATCTATGTTTGTTTAAAAATTAGAATATCATCAACATATAAACATAATATAACAGATTCGCCTTCACCATGTCGATAATACATACACCTTTTAGCTTCATTTATGACAAAGCCCGCACTCGTTAAAGTCGTGTCAAACTTCTCATGCCATTGTTTAGGTGCTTGTTTCAAGCCATACAAAGATTTCAATAATTTACACACCTTGCGCTTTCACCTTTTACTACAAACCCATCAGGCTGATCCATATAAATTTTCTCATCCAACTCTCTATTTAGGAAAGTTGTCTTCATATCCATTTAATGAACGAGAAGACCATATAAGCCAGCTAGGGAAAGTAGCACTCAAATAGTAGTCATTCTAGCAACAAGTGAATAAGTATCAAAGTAATCCATGTCTTCCTTTTTGATATAACCCTTAGCTACAAGCCGAGCCTTGTACTTATCAATAGTACCATAAGGCTTAAGCTTCTTCTTGAACACCCACTTACAGCCCACAGGTTTACAACCAAATGACAGCTTAGATAATTCCCAAGTTCCATTAGAAAGAAACGAGTCCATCTCACTGCGAACAGCTTCTTTCCAATCATCTACATCTAGAGATGCATACGCCTCTACAATAGAGGTAGGAGTATTGTCCACAAGGTACACAATGAAATCATCACCAAAAGATTTTGCAACCCTTCGTCTCATGTTCCTCATAGGATCTTCATTGTCATCCTTCTCATGAACTTCCTCAAGTGGTTGCTCAAATGACTCAACAGGAGACTCAATATGTATAGTAAAATCAGGAGCTATCTCAGAGGAAAATCTAGTATTGCTATGCATATCTTTCCTAGGAAATATGTTCTCAAAAAATATAGCATCATGAGATTCCATAATTGTATCGACATGCATATCAGAAACTTTAGATTTTACTACTAAAAATCTATAGGCAATGCTATGGTGAGCATATCCTAGAAAGACACAATCCACAGTCTTTGGTCCAAACTTACGCTTCTTAGAAATTGGAATATTGACTTTCGCCAAACATCCCCACGTGCGCAAGTATGAAAGTGATGGTTTCCTTCTAACCCAATACTCATATAGAGTTGTCTTTTTTATTTCTGTTTGGAATTCTATTTAGGACATGATTCGCATTTAATAAAGCTTTTCTCCACCATGCCTTAGATAGACCAGCTGTGTCTAACATGGCGTTCACCAAGTCAGTCAACGTGTGGTTTTTTTCCTCGGCAATCCTGTTTGATTCGAACGAATAGGGAGCTATCCTCTCATGAATAATACCATGTTCTGCACAAAACTCATCAAATAATATCAAAAAATATTCACCACCACGATCTGACCTTAGATGTTTAATTTTTCTCTCTAGTTGATTTTCATCTTCAGCCTTATAGATTTTAAAATAATCTAGCATTTCATCTTTAGTTTTTAGCAAGTAAACATAGTAAAATCTAGTTGTATCATCAATTAAAGTCATGAAATATCTCATTCTACCTTTTATCAACATACCATTCATCTCGCATAGATCAGAACGTATGAGTTCTAGAGGTGCCAAGTTTCTCTGCTCCGCTGCCTTGTGAGGCTTTCGAAGTTGCTTAGATTGCACACAACTATGGCATTTAGAACCTTAGGCAATAGTGAAATCTGGAATTAAACTTAAGCTAGACAAACATGACATCAAACCAAAGTTCATATGACATAAGCGAGAATGTCAAACACTCGCACTATCATTAATTGTGCTACAAATATGATTCACTGATTTATTACAAAAATCTGCCAAAGATAGGCGGAATAAGCCTCCTCAATCATAGTCTTTACCAATAAATTATCCATGCTTAGACATAACTACTTTATTGATGCCAAACACTTGCACTATCATTAATTGTGCTACAAATATGATTCACTGATTTATTACAAAAATCTACCAAAGATAAGCGGAATAAGCCTCCGTAATAATAGCCTTTACCAATAAATTATCCATGCTTAGACATAACTACTTTATTGGACTCTAACACTACCTTAAATCCGTCTCTCAAAAGAAAGGAGGTGCTAACAAGGTTCTAGCGAATAGTAGGGACATGATGCATGACCTTTCCCGAAATAAACTTCAGATCTACCATGCCAACACCACGAACAGAAGCATATGATCCATTCTCTATCAGGATAGAGGAACCTTGGAGCCCCTGGTAAGAAGAAAACGTAGAGATATTAGCACACACGTGGATATTAGCACCTGTATCAACCCACCAACTTGGAGATTGAAACACTGATAGTACAGTAGGAAAATTACCATACTCATCATCAGCACTGCTAGCAGTCATAAGGTTGACATTTTTCTTTTTCTCTTTTCTGTCCGCTCGCTCCGAACACTCTGTAGCAAAGTGGCCTGTCACACCCGGTTTTCTAAAGAACAAAACCAGGCTAATCATATGTGTGCCCAGGAAGTCCACACATATGCCAGAATGAAAAAGTATCAGAAACAATGTTATTATATAACGTATACATAGCTACATTAACACTTACATCAGAGTATCGCGGAACGGTGACTAAACTTCGGGCTCCATTCTTCTCAGGGACGGCTGACTGGGGGTAACATATGCCTAGCACTTCTACTAGTCTTCTGGAAACTCCACTACACCTTTGTCCTTTTTCCGAGTAGCATCTTTTTACACACTGGAGTGTTGGGGAAATAGCAAGAGTGAGTCCATGTCGAACTCAACAAGTATAACATAGGGTTCATGAGGCTCAAAAAGGCTAGACACTGTTTAACTGCGTTTAGCTTTTAATCGTCATATAATTAGCAATTGAGTAGCATCAAGGTAATCCAAATCCCATTAATGAATCAATGATCAATTGTAATAAGGATAATGAATAGCATTAACATGAGCATAATAATAATCAACAATAATTAAGCATGATATAACAATGGTGATCAACTATTCTGTAAGAATCCCCAAGGCCGCTCGTATCCGTGAGCACGGCTAGTATACCAGTTTTTAAACTCTGCGCAGAGGTGTACACTTTCACTGTGAGTCATGATTTCCAAATGCATGGGTTTGCAAGGCCCAAAACATCAGAGACCATATAAAGCCATTCAAAAGTTCGTCTAACAAGTTAGGGCCATTAGATTCACTCGGCAGGCAGATGTAGAACCCCCCTTCCCGGTGGCACAACAACCGCAGCCTATACACACTAGGCCAGGGGCTCGCACTACACCCAACGTGGCAAGCCATTCTTACGCCATTTAAGGTAACCTCTAACAAGCTAGAAAAGGTCTCTTGAACAACTAGAGCCAGAGCCATATAGCCCTCACAGCTGTACTGTATGTCCCGGTTATCACTTACAGGTAAGTCCTTACGGAGAGTAACTAGAGCATCAAAATAACCCACATGCTCTAGCCCCCTTTCAACAGAAATAACATCATCTTAATTGGTTGATTGCATAATCCATTAGTCAAATTACAAGATCATTGTTCATAATTAAGCGCTAGCAGTAGCTACCCAAATGCATAACCCATAGGTGACAAGGAAATAAGATATCAATAGCTAAGTTATAATCTCTATGGTTGTCAAGGAAGACACATGCATATGTATAATAATTTCAGTAAATAGGCAACAAGGATGGTCCTGTGTTATACTTGCCTTAATCAAAGCTTTCCTGATGATACTGCTGGTCTGGCTCAAAATAATACTCCTGATCGTCAAGAAACTGCTCACCGTCTATACTCGATCATCAATCAACAACACACATGCATCCAATCAAACATACACGAAGCAAACAAAGAGATACAATTAGAACAGTACACCAACAATAACAAAACAGTAATAAAAGTTTATAAAACTCTTCTACACGTTTCTACGATCACACAGACGCAAAGATCACCAAATTCGGAGTTAAAACGTGAAAATTATGAATTTTCTAAGATTTCCTATAGATAAATCAATACTCAATTATAAACTCAAAAAATAAATTATCAAAACCAACTGTACAACTACACTAACATGTAGAGCTCGCAAATACGAACCTAACGCAACTTGAACGGATCAAATCGGAGTTAAAATGAAGATTTTATGACCAAAACAATTCTAGTGGCAAAACTGTAATTATCTGAAAACGTATTTTTGACTTAACCGGGAGAGAATACGCTTTCCAAACACGAAAACGCATTTTCTGAAATACGCTAAGGACCGCGGGTTGATAACTAAAAAGCTGAGGGTCTCTTTAACAAATTTACCCGCGAAGGGGTAAGTTCTAATCTGAGCCGTTGATCTCGATTTGGACGGCTCGCAATCATCTGCAACGCTACAGTAGAAGGCCCGGCCTCCACCTTCAAGTCCGGCCGGCGGTGAGCTTCAAAAGCTCTCTTCTAAGCACCTCCAACCAAAAGAAGAGCACAAGAGGGTAGAGAAGACAAGTGCGGACTCACCAACGCGACGAATTAGACCTCCAAATCACCCGAAAGCACTCCTCCCCAACGTCCATCGTACTCAACCGAACCCAACCCTAGAACTCGACGTTTTGCGGTGGAACTCACAATTTTAGATGAAAAACGGAAACTAGAGGACCTAGGCGTCCTATTTATAGCCTCAATCGCTGATTTCGGTTAACATACCCGGATTACAAGATTCGGTTGTAGCTCGGTTGGAAACGAACTCGACTCCGGTCCGATTACGAGGAAGAAGACGGCTGACATCGGGGACCCACCGGTCAGCCACCAAGAGAGGGAAGGGGAAGGCGCTGCCGCTGGAGTCGGGCCGAGCTGGGCTGCTGCGCTAAGACGGCCGCTGTGCCGAGCCGGGCCAAGACGCCGAGATGGGCCGCTCGTCACTGATGGGCTGGAATGCGGAGACGGCTGCTGCGGTGCTGGCCGTCGGGCCGTTGGCTTCCAGGGAGAAGGTAAGTGGTTTTCTTCTTTTTTTTTCTTTCATTTATTCACTTCTATATATATATATTTTCCAAAACTAAATCAATTAAAATAAAACAAATATAACCACACCACAAAATAAAATAAATGCAACAGCATGAATGCATCACCAAATAGTTTTTAAAATTTTAATTTGCCATTAATTGTTATCTAAACTATTTGAAATTCATTATTCCTAAAGTTTAGAATTTTTGGGTGTTACATGGCCAAGCTCTCCACAAGTGAAGCAAGACAACTCTGCTTTGTTTTTTTTCTTCTTCTTGAAGGAAGTTGTTGGTTTGGTATTGAAAGGCTTAGGCTTTCATTTGTTCTTGCCATGGTTTCTCTGGATGAAGTGGGCGCTAGCTTTTTTTCCTCGTTCCCCTTCTCAATGTTGTCTTTAGCCCGAGCCTTCTCCTCAACATCAAGAGATGCTATCAGGTTTTCAACTGATATTTTCTATCTCTTATGTTTAAGGCTTGTGGCGAATTCCTCTAGGAAGATGGCAACTTTGCTATAATGCATCCAACCACAAATTCATCGGGTATGACACACTTAAGGAGTTCAATTTCCTTAGCCAGGCGCTGGACCTCATGAGCTTGTTCGATTATTGATTTATTAGCAACCATCTTATAGTCATGAAAGCTCTTCATGATGTACAACTCTTTGCCTGCATCTGAAGCACTATAGGTAGCATTCAGATAATCCCATAGAGTCTTTGCATCTGTCATGTGTAGAGTCGAATCAAATAGATGATCAAATAGCACATTATGCACGGCTCCCACGAAGATCTGATTGGCTTCCTGCAATTTTCTCTGATCTTCATCAGAGATGTTTCCCTCGGGCAAGCCATCTTTCGTCCAGAAAACTCTCATGGTCGTAAGCCAATTAATGACCTTAACAGACCATCTCTTAAAATACGCACCAGAAAACTTTTTCGGCCTCAGTGCATCAACAAAACTAGCCATAGATAATTTTGGAAAAGACCTATAATAAGGTTTTTGGATTGTTAAGTAATTAGGTAATTTTCAGATTAAAACCAGAATATAAATCATGACAAACTGATGAACTAAATTAAGCATGTACAGTAAACTAGCATGACAGATTAACATATTGCGTAGTATAAGCATAATATGATTATGATTGTAAGCATAGCACGTATGCTTAATAGATTAGACATTATGAACGACAAGATTAGATCACGAGAATGATACCGAATGATTGTAAATGTAGTTGACAGTGGTGGAGATGCAGATGGCATTGACGATGGATCGAAGTCGAGGTCGTCGATGAGCGACGGTGGAACGTTCCCGTTGACGATCCCTCGAGCCTGGCGACGATGAAGATAGCGTGCCGATGCAGCCTTCAGAAGACGAGCCATCGTGAAGGATTTGAGAGCAGTCACGTGAAGAGCGCTTCCCAGAAACCTTATTCGTCTTCTCCCAGTGCAGGATGCAGGATCACAAAGACGAGGGTTCCGGAGACCTACTCTCCCAAACGCCGGTGCACGCAGACAATCGGGATGGAGAGACTGCGGCGGCAGTGTAGTAGCGTGAAGATAAAAATACTATTTAATTATCTTAGGATTTTTCAACTGGAATTCCCAATAGTAGTTTTTGGTGTATCTATTTCCCAGGAGGATTGTTATATATATATATATATATATATATATATATATATATATATATATATATATATATATATATATATATATATATATATATATATATATATATATATATATAGGGAGGAAAACTCCCTAACTCCACATCAATTAGCAATATAGTACTAATAGATGTTGCACCTCCCACCTCTCTATATGGGTTTAAACATTAAAACCCATTAGGGAACATAGATATTGGGCTTTTGAGATTTATTAGAATTTCTTCATATGAATTTAAGGGAACTATTTATATAAATTCTAACAGCAACAACGGAACACAGCCTTAAAATGCCCGTTTATTTGGAATAATGCCTGCCTTGAATTAATGACACACACACAAATATATAATCGTCCTATATTGTTTGAGATAATATTTTCTTTGAATAAATCGAGTGTATTATACAACTTAGTTATGGGTTGTACTAATTAACAATGTGGCCACGTTATGATGCATCATGCATGCTTGCGGCTGTTGTGTCACAGCGTGTATGTTTTGCTTGTAATTTGTTAATCGCACAATATGAATGCTTTGCTATGATCAAGGAGTAATGGATTTAGTTCCTTGGATATAATAACAGTGCGCATCAATTTTTTTTCATGGTTGGCCTGATCCTGACATATGTGTCTCCATTGTGCTGTTTTGGCATGTTCTCCATTTGCCATCTTGTGTCATACTATAATATTCGTACAAGCTACAACTTCAGCAGTACCGGCCTGGCTTGGCCATCACTGGAAGTTGTGCTTGACACAATATCTGAGATCCACGACGAAGCTGCTGCAGCCTTCTCGGCCTTGAACCCTGAATCGGGCCGGGCCACACGAACAGACCACACGCGCGCGGCCCCGGCCAGGAATCCCAGGACACGGTTGGTCTCTCGATCGGCCCCGTCGAAACCTCTACCAACTACTCGATCGGCCCCGCGCCATGCCATGCGGACGTACGTCCGTTACCACTACCAAACATGCAGCGGCGGCCGGCGGCTCGACGACACCCACCGGCGGCCGGGACCGTGTGGTTGCTAGCTAGCCAGCTCCACCTTTGACGTGCCACCACCACTCCGACCGGTCCCGCGACCTAACGCCCGCACTCCGGCCACGCGCGTCCGTCCAAGGCAATCACGCCAGGCCAGCAGCGCCTGCCCCTAGCGGCAGACCACCTCAGCTTCTCGATCGGCATCACACACCGACTGACCACTAGCTTGTCTTTCGAGACATGTAGGGTGGTGTAGCTCGGCGTAGCGCCACACACTGGCTGGCACGCACCTTGCTCGATCGCTGCATATATACATGCTCTGACGTGCGTCCAAGAGCTAGGTTCCCAAAAGGGAAATATGTCGCTGTTGTAATTATCTTCGGGGTGCATGCAAATGCATAGACCGGACCAGCAGAGGTTAGTTGCACCTCAGCTTTCATGGATGGCCCTACTGTACCGGCGGCGGATACATGGTCCATCCCTTCTCTTTGTCTAATTGTTTCTGAACGTGTATTGAACTGACGATGATATATGGTCTGGTACTCTGGTCTCATATCTTTTGTCTGTCGATGATCAAGTGAATAAAGCAGCGTTGATTGAATGTGTCTGCGATTCAGCTGGCCATTATCTCTGTCGGTATGGGGCTCTTCATAATCAGACGTTGCTGGATTCCACATTATCTTTTGTTCTAGCATGTTCTTCCTAGCTATCGACTTTGTACTACAACTGTTGTTGATAAGTACGTACCTAGACCAGCGCAATAACCTCTGTGGCTCGATCAAAGTTGAAGAGACTTGGTCACTGCTGATCAATCTAAAAGGAGAAGCCTTGGGCGCCTATTGCATTATTGGTCACAGACTCACACAGGCTCCCAGCTGATGAATATATACCCGGCTGCACGTACGTAACACGTTCCTGAATCCTGACTTATTACAGTCAGCTGGCAATGCTACAGAGATAGACGATCGTCGTCCCAGCTGTGTACGATGCCCCACGCACAACGTGTATTGAACGCTGAGGACAGTCTTGGTAAACGACGCTTCTAGCGCCCGGACGCCCGGATGCATGGGGCCGTCCGGACGCATCTAGATGGTGCGCGCGCTCCGCACAGAACGGCTCCCCCCACGAGAAAAAAACGCCCCCGCTCCGCCCTCAACGCGCGTGGGATCCGCCCCATCGCCGACCTCGCCCATCGTAGCACCTCCGCACGCCCGCCAGCTCGTTCTCCAGATCCCCCAGCTTGCACGGGTCCACCCATCGCCATCCTCGCCCGCCGTAGCACCTCCGCACGCCGCGCTAGCTCGTTCTCCAGATCCCACCCCCCCAGGTTGCACAGGGTCCACCCACCTGCGACCTCGCCCAACCCCCAGCACCTCCGCACAGCTGCCATCTCATTCTCCAGAGGCCACCCCCCTTCCCTTGCCGCTGCAACGGTAGGTGAAGAAACTGAAACAACAAAGCAACACTAGTGAAACATCAGCTGAAACTGGGGCTGGATATCGAGCCAACCGTAGTTTTTTTTCGAGCTTTTTTAGAAATTGGTATAATCTTATTCATCATTATTTCCTGCATTGTTTAAGACCCAACTTCACGATGAGCCTAATGAGCCGAGCCTAACGAGCCGAGCCGAAATTGAAAGTCGTTCCAAATCAAGTCATTTTCATTTTAAAAGATAAATGAGTCCAATCGGAGCACTTTTGTACCGAGCCACCGAGCCAGCTTAACGAGTTTTTTGTCCAGCCCTGGCTGAAACCCTATTGCAAGATCAACTGAATATTTGTTGCAACAAAGAAAATTGTTTGTTGAAACACCAAATCAGAGCAAGTGCAACAAACATAAGAAAGCTACTGAAACTTCCAAAAAATAGTAATGCATACATGTTGAAACAAAGGGACTTACTCATTGAAACAGCAAATCAAAATAACTGAAACAAACATAACAAAACTACTGCAACATCCGGGAAAGTGCTAATGCATACTTGTGCAACAGCAACCCAAAAGCTATTGCAACAAACTGCAATGCAAGAATGAAACATCAGCAAAAAAAACTAGTGAAACAAAAAGAAGAAAGAGCATGTGAAACAGCAAAAAGACACTACTACAACAACATAAACAGGCCTGGTGCAACAAAAAAACGCCACAAACCATAGCACCACCGCTGCATCTCAGATCCAGTGGAGGAGTGAAGGAGCAGGAGGAGGAAGGCCAGATCCAGAGGAGGAGGAGGGAGGAGACCTCAGATCCAGAGCAGAACGGGGGGAGGAGGAGGGGATGGCTGCAACATCAGAGAATCGTGCAAAAGCATTTCACATCATCTGTTGCGTGTAGATCTGAATCGCCACCAACCCTAGCCACCATCAAAACCATAGATCCAGAGAGGGGAGAGAGGAAGAGGAAGAGGAAGAGGAGGAGGAGGGAACAGATTGAGAACCAGAGGGGGAGGAGGAGGAGTGGTGCCTTAGATCTAGATCGCTCCCTCCCTACCTCATTGGAGTCCATGGAGCTAGCGGCGCGTGAGGGCGAGAGCACCAAGGAGGGAGGGAAGAGGAGCGTGGGCTGACCGGATGCTGCCGCCGTCACCCCCAACTCCGGTGGCGAGGAGGGCGTGCATGTCGCAGCGGTGGGGAGGAAGAGAGGGAAGGAGGGGAGGGGAGGGAGGAAGGGAGGGGGAGGGGAGGGAGGAGGGGAGGCTCGCCGCCGGTGTAGCACTAGACGCGCGCGAGGGGAGGAGCGCGCCGGTGCGGCGTTGGAGGAGCGCGCACGGGGGAGCGACGGAGACAAAGAATAGAGAGAAGGCGGAATGGATAATGTGGGGAGGAGGCGAGCGAGTCTGCGAGTGGAGACGGGGAGGAGGCGAGCGAGTGAAGACGGGGCGTCCGACGCGGGTCGGACGCCCTGTATGTATCATTACCGCTTGGTAAAGCCTTTTTCTCTTCCTCCCCGGCCTACTTTATGTTTGCGATTAGCGTGGCTGATCGCTCCTAATAACGTATGTTGGTTGGCCGGCATAAGGCTCCTGTTGGTCGATCCCTGCGAAATAAGACTAGATCGATCTGAAATAATGTTTGCACATACGCTGCACCTCTCAGTTAGCCAGCTACCCAGCCTCTATGGCAAAGCACGGATGATATCGCCTAGTCTAGCGCCTCCATCGCAAGGTGTGTTTTTCTCTCTGACTGTCTATTGAAAAGAATGATGCAAATGCAATTAAAACGAGCTTCCTGTCTAGTGTATCTCATGAAGTTTCACTCGGCTTAATCGATACCTCTGTTTCAAATTATAAGTCGCTTTGACTTTTATGGTATATGCATTTTACTTATATGTCTAGATACATACCAAAATGGATGACCTAAAAAAGTCAAAGGACTTATAATTTGGAATGGAGGTATATGAGAGGGTCAGCCCAGCACGAATTTCAGGGCAGGTTCGAGCTTGCGTGGTGCGTTGCGGCCAGAGAGACGTTTGTGCGCCCTTGCCTGCGCGACACGTTTTTTGCTTGCGACATGCCAAAAGGCAAAGCCTGGGAACCAAAGTCTCTTGCTGTGTGGTACGTATCAGACTAGCCGGAGAGAGCACTGACGACACAGCCAGCTAGCCGGCACTTCGGCTCCTGTGATGAGCAAGTCGGTGCCACCATATCTTGGTTAGTGACCTCAGATGATGCAATGATGGCCAACTGAATCCATCAAAAAAATTATATATGCAATGCATGACTTTTCACCAACTCATCACGCTCGATCTGCTGTTCGCCGTGTCGTGAAAGATGCCCAAGGATTAACCTGATTAACAGTATAATTACGTCTTCACTGTGTAGTGTAAAATCTATCACGTAGTATATAGGCAACAAATAAGATCCTTTTCCAAATTCTGGAATAAATATTAATGAATACTCTGCCAGTACGAACCCTTTTTAATCGAATCCAAATATACTGATTTCTTAGAGTAGTATTTGGACAAAGCTACTCGGAATGATTTGATTTTTAATCAAAGAAGGTTCATAATTGCAGCCTGCGGAACATAGTTCAAAGATGAGTTTGTTGGCTTGATTATCAATATAAGAGGGCAAAGAAAACTACTGCTTGAGCAATAACCTTAAGAATTTTCTTCGTTTCATTTCAGTTTGTTTTGTTTTCTTATTTTACCTTCTTTTGTTCCTTTCGATTTCCCAATTTTGTTAATTTTACTAATATAGCATATAACACATGTACTCCCTCCATTCCAAATTAAGACATTTTGGCTTTTCTAGGTACATACCTTTTGCAATGCATCTAGATATATACCATGTTTAGATGCATATCAAAGACTATGTATCTACAAAAGCCAAAATGTCTTATAATTTAAAAGAGGGAGTAGGTGCTTGCCGCTTGTTGAAAAACTGGGTTTCCAGCAGAAGTCAAAGTGATGGAGCCTTCTCCTAGTTGGATGCCCTAGGCGAAGGCTAGGGAAGTGGTAGGTGGGCCCAAGCACAATTAGGGGTTCATAAATAAATTCACCAACCTCCTTTACACATGGCTCAAGTCCCCCTTTTATATTGCACTGTTAGCTACTTTCCTACTTTACATTTCTATCCTTTGACAGCTGAGGCACATTCCAAGAATACCCCCCTGCTAGCGAAAATTGCTAGGGGCCATCTAGGTATTCTTAGTGTGAACCGCCTCTGCTCCTTGGGCCGCGCCTACAGACTTTGCAGTCGGCCCATGGCCCAGCGCTGTATTCCCTTGTAAACCTCCTCCTTCCCGTTGGAGGCCTTCATGCGCCTCTATCTTGCTGCATGGGCCATCGCCTTCGCTGGTACCGCAGGAGCCTCCGCCTCGGGCTAACCTATCAGGCCTTCACTGCGGTCCATTAACCTTCGCCGGGCGGGGATGCAAGTGCGAAGGCCTCCGGTTTACTTCCCTGCACATCACTCCTGTAATTGGTAAATATTAGTTCCTATTGTTGTAAAGCGCCTTGACCTCCGCGACTCATATTCATGTCCCAATAGTTCCCCCTTGAGGGCATGGTCTGATGCAGGTGGGCCTTATTCCTCAATTTTGTTTCAAGATTATTGAGTTGCGGAGGCTTATGCAAGAGCGGAGGCTTCCCCCCTTCCCACCTAGGATGCGCTGTGTCAGACCTATCCCTTTTGACGTGCTCTCTTCTGATTGGTTGCGACGACTATGGAAGCAATGTGCTACGAAGCAATGCGACCGTTGGGCGTGGAAGTTGAAGCGCCGGTTCGTTGGCTATATAAGGGGGGTAGGTGAAGGCTCCTCCATCCCCATCTGAGACATCGCTTTCGCTATCATTGCTTTCTAAGTTCCTCCCTTTTCCTTAGTCTTCGCTTAGTTGGCGCTTGCCTTCGCTTCCTTTTGCTGTTCCTAAGTCTTAGAAGTGGCTTTGCCTATTAGTCCTCCTCCCCACTGAGCTACTTTCTTTAGTCCATATCGTCGTTTTCTCGGCGTTAGAGCGAGTGGGTGGTCTGCGTGTTTTGAGGAGTGTATGGTTGCCAGTACGGAGGTAACATATAAATATTTGTATAATACTAGACCCATGTATCATACATATGTGCAGCTGCAGATGGCGGACCAATCATTCTGATGTCTGGAGGGAGTAGTGAAAGATGTTATGGTCAAAATAAGAGATCACTACATTCCTACCGACTTCATGGTTCTTGACATGGGAGAAGAAGACGATGTCCACCTCATTTTAGGAAGACCCTTCCTCAACACCACTGGCGCAATCATCTATATAAGAACTAGGAAAATCCACTTCCAATTCCCTGAAGAGAAGGTACGTTATTACTTTAATAGTTACACTACTCATGAGCAACCTAGAAAGAACAAGAGGAGACACCGCTCTCAACGCCAAAAGAAACAAGCCATCAAAGAGAAAGAAGTTGTCCAAGAAGAAGCTATTCCAAAGGAAAAAGAAGAGAAGCCTAAGAAGAGTGAACCATAGAAAGAGACTCCTCAGTCCAAGAAAGTATAGAAAAGAAAAGAAACATCAACATCATCATCAAGTTCTCCAACACTTGACGAGCAACCATCCAGCTCTTCGGTTAAGCTGGAAGAAACCTCTGAAGACTGAACCAGACGTAAGGTCCGGGTCGACGGACCTAGATCTCTGAACCTTCGCCGAAAGGTAAATCGGTATTTATCCACATATTTAAATTAAGCATATCTACTTTGTTTATATTCCCTTAGCATATCATTGCATTGAAAATAAAAATATTTTTTTTCCATTAATAACATACATACTATTTAGAATTAAATACATATTTAAATTCTACATTGCATTTGAAAAGAAAATAAAAATAACTTTTATATTTTGAATCATCTCATTGCATCTGGAAATATATAAACTCTAAGCCCCATGTGAGTAATAGTGTGGTGTGTAGCAACCCATAATAATTACTCACTGTGGAGGCATATATATATATATATATGTATATATATATATATGTATATATATATATATATATATATATATATATATATATATATATATATATATATATATATATATATAAAATCTAAAAATGAAGAAAAACCAGTTGAATAATAAAAGATAATTCAAGACTCCAAAATAATTAGGGAATAGTTTTCCACTAACCATTAATATGTTTCACGAGTTTTGTTGTCTATTTAAAATTCAACAGGAAAAAGAGAAATTCCCTATGAAGCCCATGATGTCTTCACTCACTCAAGAGCTCTGCCTTGAACAATCATCAAAGAAGGAGTGATGAACATCTACGAAATCGAGGACTCAAGATGAACGACTACGTCAAAATCCAGCTTGGGGGAGAGCGTCCCCCGTATTTCTCGATAAGTATTCCTTTTCAAGTGATTTATCTTTTATTCTGAAAAGTATAAAAAGATGCATAACTTAAGAAAACCAAATAAAAAGGGTGTTGTCTGATAATATTAGCTAGATAATATATTAGTTAAAATAAAAAATACAAGAGAGTATTAGAACTTAATTACCATAGAACTCAGTTTTAAACATAATGGAACTTAATTACCATAGAACTTAATTACCATAAAATCCAGCTCTGTCGTAATTCCTTTCAAGTGCCTAGTTTTCAAACACGAATTCTCTCGAGTTTTGGGTAGAACTGTCTTGATCTAAAGATAAATTCTGAGCCTGAAACTTGTGGGTTGCAAATGCTAGATCTGAATCTAGGTAGTTGAGGAATATGATATGAGAAAGTCTGAGCTGCTATTTATCTTGCTCCTAGTGATGCTAGAGTTTTGGAGAATTTTATCTTTTGAAATCTTAAAATACCATGATGAGTACTTGTATGACAAAGCTTAAAATTCCTACCACAGCCATACATAGGATAGAAAACTCCATTCATACTTTTTACTACTTGTACTTGCATTGAGTATTGTCGAGCTCTGTTGACCCTTAGAGGCTTGTCATACTTTTAAAATCAAGATCACATACACTCCACTCAAATATGTTGCTTCTACACTTGAAATACGCAACAACATGTATTTTCATTTAGATCCACCAAATATATTTTTCTCCTACACTGGGAGAGAACACCACTCACATGTCTTATAGGATTTTTGTCACCTATCCATACATTTCATAAGCCCTAGTTATTGTTGCTCCAGGTTATTATTATCTCTCAATCTTTCATTATAGACAAGAATGTTCTGGGCTTATATATTTTTTTAAAAAAAAGAAATATATAGAGAGTAAAACATGGACAACTGTCCTACCAAAATAATGGGTACTTAGATGCCCGCCTCTCTAAAAAAACTATAGCCCAAAATATCTCTTAGTTTAAGTTCTTCAATTATTCAAAGAGAGATCAAAATCTCTTTCAAAGGAGCAAAAGTAGAATTAGATCCACTATCACCTTCATCATAAATAAACCACTCCTTGATCCATACACATGCACTTCTTAATTTGATCGTAAGCCTCGTTTCTCTGGATCCACTGTTTGACTTTACAAAATATGCTTTGCAAGTATGAACACGTTGTTTCCATACCTATAAGCTCCAGATAAAGCATTAGATGTAGGATGAGAAAAGGCAAATCTCACTTTGCCATGGAGAGGATCTAGAAATACCACATATATTGAGAGATTTGAGAGAGTCATACAAAAAGATACTCTGAGTTTTATTTTAAAAATCTTGCAAAACTCCGGAATAATAGTTGAATAAAGAGCTTGAGACATAGTGCTTGATTTGATTGTTCTACTTTTCGACTGCTCAAGACCCAAGTGAAGGCTAATAAGCTCCATAGTTAAAGGTAATATGGGTAAGTCTGAAGGTTAGAGTGGTTAGACCTAATCCAGAGGAAAATTCTTGCTTGAACGCATGTGTACTTTTGAGGCGTGAAAGCATTGTAGCAACTCCTGATCCATTATGTATATTTGCTAAGGGACTAGTAAAAGGTAAGCTTGGGGGAGTTGTTGACGATGGTTATCTACCATAATAAAGGGTTAAAATAAATATATAAAGGGCTACTAAATGATCACCAACATAGGTTTAGGGTGTCAACTAACGAAATTCCACGAGTTTTGGTGAATCTATATTTTGCAGGGGGTTATCAGAATAATTCAGGAATTGATATCTTCCACAAGAAGCAACCCACGTCAATCGGCCTAATCTCCACGTCACGAATACGCAAGAGGCTTCTAGAGGACACCAGAGAACTCCACGAGGAGGGCCGCCACGAGGCGCCGCTAGGTGGGGCTGACCAGCCTCAACCCTAGGCCGACCGGCCCCTGGCCACCGCCCTTGGCTCCTTCCTTTGCAAGCTACTTCAACCACCTCCAAGGATGCATCCTAACCCTACGTGAAGGTCGGTTTGATCCAAGGGCCACGACTCCATGCTCTGGGCTATACAAACGAGGCCCCAGACCCCCCTCCAAAGGGGAATTCATTCATTCAATCATCAACCAGAAAACAGAAGACCAACCAGCAACTCTCATCTACTTAGAGCTCCATCAGATCTAGGCATAGCTAGATTAGAATTAGAAGTAGAGGAGTCAAGCAGCCTTGGGCTCCAGATCTAGTCAAGAGGAGCTTGGTAAATCCAGTTCTTCTCTCTTGTATCAACATTGTTCTTCAGATATTCATCTAGTTTATCAGTTCTTCTAGTTCTTGATCTAGTTCATGTTCTAGTTCTTCATGTTCTAATTGTTTATGTTCTAGTTCGTAATTGTTCTAGTTCATTATTGTCTAGTTCTGGTTCATTGTTCTTGATCATTATTCTTGATACATTAGATATGATCTTGTTCTTAATCTATATTATATCCTTGATTATTATGAGATTAGTCTGCTTTGATTATATATTTGGCATAGATAGTTTAACATTATGTTTATACACATGTTTGCAAAGCACTCACCTTATTGAGTCATGGGTGGATGGTCAACATTGTGTAAGTGTGGTACTTATATACTGTTTACCTGCAAATGCACTCTATACTCCGGGCCATGTGGTAGATCGCGGGTGTGACATTCCTGTTGAGTCCTTTGTAGTCCACTCCCCGAGTGTAGAACTTAGTAGAACGCGGTCTCATTACTTAGTTGTTACTCTGTTTCTCAGCTTCGTAATGGAGATGTTCCTTGTTTATGGATATGAGATAACCTAGCCAATGATTGCCTAATATAATTACACTAATTAATGTAGATTATGACTAATAGTTAATGGATTACTTAGGAGTTATTCTCTTACTTTATATTCTGATCAATGACTTGCCATAGTAGTACTGCTCTAAGGAATATCATCTGAATGGTCTGATTATCATATATTTTATCTCTTTTTATTTGATTGATTCTTGTTTGAGAGTAAAGGATAGTGATTTCGAATATTCATATCACATGTGTAGAGTAGCCTTTAATTAATATGTGCCCCTCTGTTTGTTCTCCTTTCGTTAAATATAAATAACGATACCTAGGATAAACTTGGGTGAAATACTGCAACGGGTGTATTTATCTATGCGCTTGCGGATATATACTTTAATATCTTTATATAGTTAAGTGGCATGAGTACAATACAACCACACTCTTGGTGTCATGTTGGGGATGACAACCTAACGCGAATGATGCTAAGATTGGCGAAGGTTTCTTTTAGATCTGCTATGTGATCTTCTTCATTCTTGCTCATTACTATGATATCATCAACAAAAGCTATAATGTTTTTCTGTAGCTGAGGGCCAAGAACCGCCTTCGTCATTCTGGCAAAGGTCGATCCTGCATTTTTTAGCCCTTCGGGCATTCTGATGTAGCAATAAGTTCCAAAGGGAGTAGTGAAACTTGTCTTCTCCTCATCTTCTTTGTTGAGCTAGATTTGGTGATATCCTGAGAAGCAATCCAGGAGTGAAAAGTGCTTGCATCCTGCCACCTTGTCGACGGAGACATCAATCCTTGGTAGTGGAAATGGGTCTCTTTTGTAAGCTTTGTTTAGTTCTGTGAAATCTATGCACATTCTTATCTTCCTGTTTTTCTTTGGTACCAGCACTACATTTGTTTGCCACTCTGAGTACTTAACTTCTCTGATGACATTTGCATCTGTCAGTCTCTGTACTTCAGCCTTTGCCGCTAGAATTCTCTCCTCTGACATTTTCTTTATCACTGCTTTCCTAGCTTCTTTTTAGGGTTAATGTCAAGAGAGTATTGTATAATGTCTCTGCTGACCACTTTCAGGTCAGAGGCTGACTAGGTGAAGACGTCTTTGTTCTTGGCTAAGGTTTCTATGAGTTATGCTTCTTCGTCCTTTGAAAGGTTGCCTCTGATAGTGACTTTTCTATCTGGCACTGCACTCTCCAATGGGACTGATTTTGTTTCTTCTTGATCTTTGAGATCTGTCTTCCCCTTTGGCATGTCCGGACGCTCTGGTGAGTTCCTCTTAACCACCTCGATAGAGTTGATGTTGCGCTGTGATTTGTAGATGGCTCTCTCTATGTTTCTTGCCTCCTTCTGACTGCCATGTACTATGATGGTGCTATGCAAAGCTGGCATTTTCATACACAAGTAGCCCATATGGATGGTTGTACTGAACTTGTTTGCAAACCCTCTGCCGAAGATGGCATTGTATGGATAGTAGAGATCTACTACGTCGAAGGTCATGTATTATGTTCTTGTATTTTTCTGGCCTCTGAAAGAAACTGGTAGGGATATTTTTCCCAATGCATCGATGTTTTTTCCTCCAAAGCTGATTAGAGGAGAATCTGAAGGCTGCAACTGGCTTCTATTTAATTTCATCTAGTCGAAGGCATTAACAAAGATGATATTTGCAGAGCTTCCGGAGTCTATGGGAACCCTGTTAATTTCCCATCCTGCTATATTGGCTTTGATAACCATGGCGTCCGCATGGGGGTAGCTTTCCAACTGGAGGTCTTATTCTGAGAATGCGATGGGTGTTATTGACCAATCCGTGCAGTGTACTAGACCCTATACTGCTATGTTGTTGATGAGCCTAAGATGATCTTTCTTCTGCTTCTTTGTCTGGAATTCCATTGAAGAGCCTCCGGCTATTGGTTAGTATCATGGCAATGGTGGGTAGTGGTGTATGTGGATTGAGCTAGTTTTCTGGGTTGGGCTCATTTTTGGGTGCGGCTAGTTGTGGTGGAGGTGGAGGTGGTGGCGGAGGTAGTGCCTCAAGTTATTTCTAGTTGTGAACTTGAGCTAGCTGGCTTGTCTCTATGAATGTTATGTGCAGAGGCCTTGGGTTTATATAGGTGAGGTTGGCTTCTGCTCGCTGATTACTAGCCTTCCCTTGCTGCTGGGTGCTTGGTCGCCATGCGGGTAGGAAGTTGGGGTAGTATGCGGCTGCTAAGGTGGATGGGTGAATTTGATTGGAGTTAAGACTTGGGTAGATTAGGCAATATGGATGTTGCAAAGGTGCAGCGAAGGTGTGGTTGACCTTCCTGGTGGGTTGTTGTGGTGGAGGTTGAGGATTTGCCCAGTTTTTTACCCTCTCTTGAGTTTCCTTCGCATCTGTGCAATCTCTAGTGATGTGCCCTTTGTTCTTTCCATGAAAGAAACAATTAATACTGCCTTCACTGTCTTGGTTCCTAGTTTTTGTTTTAGTTCTTCCTTTAATTATATTTCTCGCCTTCATACTGCTTCTGTGGTGCTTTGTTTGGGGCTGCCTCCGATATCCGCTACCGTTGCAGGTTGTTCCCTTGCTGCTCTATATTAAAAACTTGTTGATCTAGCGCTTGCTGAGGCTATGACTGGCCTTGGCTTCTGTTGCCCCTCTAAGCATTCCTACTGCTCCCTTGGTACTGCTTGTTCTGATTTTGCTCTTCTAGCCTTCTGCAAAAGTCGTTATCTGACCTGCAATACTTCTCAAACTCATTGTATAGTTCTCTATGGTGCTTGGCTTCTCCTGAGCTAGATGAGCTGCGAAGGCTCTAATGCGGAGACCTTTAATTACGGCCTTGATTGACACATCCTATGGGACATTTGGTGCCTTCACTTTAAGCGACATGAATCTCTAAAAATAGTCCCTTAGAGCCTCCCCTTGATTTTGTTTGCACTAGAACAGGTCCATCGAGGTCAAGGATTTAGTGGTAAACCCTTTGAAGTTGGCTATGATTTTATCGCGGAGGTCTTCCCAAGAATATACTGAACTTGGCCTCAACATTGAATACCATGCCAATGCATCACCCTCGGCTGTAATAACGAATGATTTAGCCAGAACAGTGTCATTCCCACCTGTGAAGGCTATAGCTACCGCAAAGCTCATAATGAACTAGCGTGGGTCTGATCTCCCATTGGATTTGGGTAGGGTAATGGGTTTGTAGGAAGAAGGCCAAGGCGAGTTTTGGATTCCTTTGGATAGCGGAGATTTGGAGTCTATGGTTCTTTGACTGGTAGTGAAATGTAAGGTGTGCTGAAGGTTGGCTGGGCAGCCATACCTAGGAGGGATTAGGTTGGCTTTGATTTGCTGAATGGGGTTGGTTAGGTGACTTGGAAGGAGGCTAGGTGGGTTGCATGCTTTGTATCTCCGCTTGCAGGACAGCCAGCTACTGCCTGATCTCCACTGCATGCAGTGATGCTTAGACTACCCTCTGGCTTGCGATGAATGTTGCTGCCAGCCCATCTCTTTCTTGTTGCATGCTCTATAGCTGGGCTTGTAGCTACTGAAGCACTTGCTCTAGGGTGGGATCTGGGGCTAGCTGCTCTTCGACTGTCGAAGGCTGGTCTTCGACAGTAGGCTCTTCTACAACTTGGTCTTCTGATGCACTAGCGTAGGTGTTACGGGCGTTACGCTTGGGTCTTCCCCTTGCTACAGGCTCTGAAGTTGCCCTAGTAGAGGCTGCTCTTTTTCTTGCCATTGTGGGTTTTGCTTGGCCTACACATGGTGGGTGCCAACGTTGGTGTTGACGGTCCTTAACTCACATTTCTAACTGCCAATTCTCACATAAAATCTGCACAACTAGTCACCAAACTTAGAATTAGGGCTTACAACTAACGAATTCCATGAGTTTTGGTGATTTACCGGTTGCAGGAGGGCATTTATGGAAATACACGTAAAAGGGCTAAAAATGTACAAGGAAACAAAGTACAAACACCATTCTACACAAGCCTAATGAAGAGAGGCCCACAACAAGGCAAAACAGGGCCCAAAAGAGGTGAAAAACAAGGCCAAACCCAAGTCCAAACATCTCAACTGCGTGGAATACCATCATGGGCCAAGTCCAGATGATCATAGGAGGCAGCCCAACAAAGATGGGCTGATTTGGGCCCACTGATGATGCGGCCGCACCCCAAATTCGGCCCATTCGGCCCCATCTTTGGTCGGTGGACTCTTACTGCCTTGCCCATGACGGTTACGACAGTGCTTGCCAGGTTCAATGTACCTAGGAGGCGGTTTGAGGTCAATTTTCACCTTCCATGAGAGGGTGAGGCCTTTTCCAAATAGCCCCCTCCTCTCCACCTATAAAAGGAGGCCTCTCCCCTCCTCACAACAACACATAAGAGAGCACAAGCAAGAGAAAGACCAAGAGCATCACCACTCCATGGGCTTAGGCCGTAGCTAGCTCTAGAAAAGTAGAAGGGAGAGATGTGAGGGAAGAGTTCAGGGAAGAGCCGGGCTTGTCGGTGTCTCCCCGCCTTGTACTTCGATGAACACGAGCTTTGTACCTCAACGGGTATCTTAGTAAGTGTTTGTGATTCTTTTGGTTATAAAGTCTTTATTTTAGCTAAGCTTTGCTCTTACTTGTTTACGGGTTTGTCGTCCATCCCCATGGCAGATACTCTAGTAGAGGGCTCCTGATAAAGATGGAATAACCCTGATCGACACTAGAGTAGTAGTCGATAGCGTAGACGTGGTGTCTAGGCTAGAGGCTACCTTTGTTTGCCTCGTATCCTTCAGTTGAGGGGTAGGCGGCAGGTAGTGACAGCTATGTCCGTCCTTTGTAATCCCCCATGTTCGGATATGGCGTAGAGCTATAGGACGACATCGACTGGCAGACCAGTTGCAATCCGATGCCCAAAGTAAGCAAGTAGAAGCAGAGTTTATCTATCCTTAGACCTTAATCCATAGGAATCCATCTCTACCCTTATCAGCTACCCTTGTGTTGTTCTCAGATGAATTAGCTAGAAGAAATACCTTCGTTCCCTATGGAAATACGATACCCTAAATACTTCTGGGTGAAAGCTACAATGATAAATATGTAAGCTTACGGATTAATTTCTATAAACGTTAAGAAATACCAACACTTGGAAAACTGGGTTTCCAACAAAAGTCGAAGTGGTGGAGCCTTCGCCTAGTCGGAGGCCCTAGGCGAAGGCCAGGGAAGTGGTAGGTGGGCCCAAGAACAATTAGGGTTTCATAAATGAATTCACCAACCTCCTTTACACAGGGCTCAAGTCCCCCTTTTATAGTGCACTGTTGGCTACTTTCCTACTTTATATTTTGTAATACCCTAAAATTTGCACCATTTTAAAAATAGGAGAATTAAATTTATTTACGCAATTTTGTGGACATTTTAACCTAGAGAAATAATTTTCGATAAATAAAATCAACTATAAGGTTAGATACATGCTTGTGCATTCATGCCATTGCATATTTTTATTTGTGATGATTGGTTTTATTACAAGAGAAAAGGATTTCAAAAACTATTTGAAAATGCATTTGAAATATTAGAAAAGGAAAAGAAAATAGAAATTCTCTCCTTCTCAAATTTTGGCCCGAAGGCCCAGCTCTCTCGACCTGCTCGGACTTTTCTCCTCCCCTCTCAGCCGTTGGCCCAGCTCCTCCTTGGCCCAGCAAGCCGCTTGGCCTCCTGAGCTCAGCAGACGCGCGCTAGCATAACGGGCCAGCCCAGCTGTCCGCAGGCCGCCTCGCCCCGGCCGAAGCCGCAGCGCCCTTCCTTCCCTCCGAGTCGCTGTCACGCCAGGCCCGCTTGTCGGTGCCGTCTCCTTCCTCATGCTCGTAACCGAGAAGGACTCGATGATGGAGTCCGTCCCCGTCTCGACTCCTCTTTGGCTTGCTCCGCACGTTCGAGCTCCTCTTAAATAGCAGCCGGATGCTCCACCGCTTCCACCTCAACCTTAACCGTGAGCCATCACCCTCGCCATTGAGCTCAAGCCATCGCAAAGCCCTAGCCGCCACTGTCAAGCTCAAAGCCGTCAAGTTCGACCTCTTGGTCATCATCGTAAGCTGCAGTCAAGTTCGCGACACCCCTACGACCTCGCCAAGCTACGCTTCCTCTTCTTTCTCGGTTTAAATCGCTGATATCCTCTCACCGGTGTTCACAGTGCTCCGCCGCCCGCCATTGGGAGCCGTTCAACGTCCTCATCCAATTTCTGCCACTCCAATCCATCCAGGTGAGTTCGCGACTCTCTCTTCTATCTTCCTGTGCAATCGGTTCATCGAATCGTGTCCCCTGCTGCCGGATTGATCAACGCCGATGAGCAATGGCTCGCCGCCGGCCAAATCGCCGCCGTCGGGTCACTGTTGGTGGCCGGAATCCTCGCCATCTAATCTCGTCCGTTCAATTCAAATCGGACGGCTGATATTAGCCGATACCCTTTCGGCTGTCAGATTTCTAAAAGAGCCCCTTTGTTTTCTATAAATCTAACCCGCAGTCCAAAGCGCGTTTACAGACTTTCGTTTTCTCTTTTAGAAGGCGTACTTTGGTTCGGTTATGTCGAAATATGTTTTAAAGTATTTACAGTTTTGCCATTCAACTTGTTTTAGCCATAACTTCTCCGTTTTAACTCCGATTTGATCCGTTCAAATTGCGTTAGGTTCGTAATTTCATAATCTACATGTTAGTGCTACTGTTTAGTAGGTTCTCTACTTTTAAATTTTGAGATTAGATTTAATCTATTAATTTAATAAAGAAAAGCTTGTTTAAATCATATCTTTTTTGTTTTAGCTCCGATTTGCGTGCAATTCGCGTCTGTGTGATCCTAGTGAGATGTAGATTCGTTTTACAAACTTTTCAACTTATTTTGCTACTGTTGGTGTACTGCTCTAATTGTAGCTTTGTTTGCTTTGTATGATTGCTCTTGGATGATTGATGTTGGTGTGTTAATCGAGAATAGAAGGTGAGCAATTTGTTGGTGATCAAGAATACTATTGTGAACCAGGTCAACAGGATCAGCTAGATCAAGGCAAGTATAGCATGGGACTATTCTTGTTACTATTCACTTTAATGCACTTAATTCATTATGCATGTGCTTCCTTGTTAAGGATGCCTTAGTGTTGATCTTGTTCCTTGAATCCCATGGTTATAGCATTGGGTAGTTTGCTAGTGCTCACATAAACAATGATCTTGTAATTTGATTAATGATATATGCAATAACACTAAAAGATGATTTTTAGCAACAGGGAACAAGAGGCTAGAGTTTTCTCTAGATTCCTCTCCATAAGGACTTATCTGTAAGCGAACATCCGGGACTTACAGTACAGCTATGAGGGCTACATGGCTCTGGCTTTAGTCATATAAGAGGACCTTTTCTAGCTTGTTAGTGGTTACCTTTATAGCGCAAGAGGGGTGTGTTCCGGGTTGGGTGTAGTGCGACCTCTGTCCCTATGTGTATAGGCTGCGTGTTATTGTGCCATACGGAAGGGGGGCTCTACATTTGCAGGCCACGAAACCTAGCGGCCCTAACTTATTAGACGAACCTTGGAAAGACTTCATAGTGAAACTTATCTGTCCAATGGGGAGTCATGACCTCGGACTTTTGGGGATCACGACTCATAGTGAAAGTGTACAACCTCTGTAGAGTGTAAAACTGGTATATCAGCCGTGCTCACGGTTACGAGCGGCCTTGGACCCTTATGGAATATAGATCACTAATAATTTACTTGTTCTTGCTATTCATTATTCTCTTTACATGATCATGTGTTTATTATTGGAAACAATACCTACTTGTTGCTACTCAATTGCTTAAAACATGATCAACTAAAAGCTACATGCAGTTAAACCAGTGTCTACCCTATTTGAGCTTCATAAACCCCATGTTATATTTGTTTAGTACTTTTGTGCTCACCCTTGCATTCCCCCACACCTCAGGATGGACTCCCGAATGTGCAAATAGTGACTACTACTTCTACTTCCCTGAAGAATACTAGACTTGTGGTCAACCAGTTGACGTGCCTGTGATATAGAGCTAGCTACCACAAGATTTATCTATGTTTCTGCTTAGTTACGTGAAGACTCTGTGATATTATTCGTTATATAATAAACATTTGTGATGATACTATTTATATTTGTCATCTTATGTGTGATTGATCTCTAGGCGCACGTAAGATTATGCACTCCCTTTGTTCCTTGAAAATAGGTGTGACAGATTGGTATCAGAGCGTGTTGACTGTAGGACGCAAGCCTAGTTAGTAATGGTCATGATTAGTTCCCTTTTCTTCATTTGTTTCATGCTTATCACCTTACACTTGATAATTGCTAAATTTTTATGCTCCTTTCGCCTTATTCTATTGTGAAAATATTGCTTCTATTCTAACTTATCTTTGGACTAAATTCTTTAGATGCCTCGTGCCCGTAAGACTGCCCGTATCACCACTAGAGGTTACTTTCCACCTCGTTCCCTATATGAATCAGTGGAGCTTAGGGAAGAACCAGAAGACACTGCACCAACCCCGCCACCTTCACCAGATCAGGCGCCGGAACCAGATATGCCGCAAGAAGAACTTGAACCTAAGGAGGAGGTTGTCTACTTGAGTGATGATGAAGATGCTGAGTTTGCCCAAGGTGGAGAACAGCCCCCGTCGCCTCCACAAGATGGTTCCACTGAAGTTGGTGTGCCATCCTTTTCTATGGGTTGGACTACAAGGATTCATCACAAGTCAAGCTATGACACACCTTCACACCATCGATTGGTTGGTATGCTTAGTGCTTACTTCACGAATTGGGATCCTGCGTTTGAGTACGTTTGCTGGGAGCATAAGCATCCTTTGGAAGCTACTTACTAGAAGTGCAATGTGCGTATCTTCGTCAAGGACGAGGAGATGGATACTCATCTGCTAGACCGGTGTTTTTCCCATAGTTGTCGTCATGCTACTATAGGAGATGGCATAGAAGATGCAGCCTTTGAAGCATGCTAGGGACTTCGTCACCTCCGCCATGATGTTATGCAAGATGATCAATACCGCTATTTTCCCCGTGGAGACCCGGAGCAAGGATGGGTAATGATGAACCCTGGGAATTTGGAGTTAATTCCTCAAGTGATGGTGGATTTTGGTCATGACATGATGGTGAAGAATCGTCGGTTGGAAGCCTTGGTTAAAGCCTTGGGAAAAGACGTCAAGAGGTACCAAGAGGTGATAGATGGTCTAAGGATTGATCAAGGCATGGAGGCGATCTATGACTATCATGAACATCAAGCCCATTCTTAGGAGTTAGAATACCATCTATGTAATAATACGATAGTACGAATAGTGTTGAGTTAAGTTGAGTTTTGTGGTGTCATGTGAACTCTGTGTGGTTAGTTGAGTTATTATTGTGCTTATGTGTGAGTTGGTTTTTCCATGTAATGAGTGTTGGAGCTCTGTGGGCTTGCCTACAAGAGTTCCTAGTTAAAGATACTAAGTTTAAGTATGAAAAATAAATAGTTTAGTTGGGATAACCTTTTCTCTCTGTTCTGTCCTTTCTGGAGCAGTCTGCCTTTCTTTTTATTCTCAGAATTAACTGTTCAGCGAAAAATTATAAAATTTTTATGAGAGTAACTAGACCCACGTACCTTTCCAATGTCTCTAGAATCACCTTTTTATCTATTCTGGATCATGAGATATAGTTGTTACAAGATGAAGTTTCTGCGCAGTCTGGAAACCAGAAACAGTTTCTGTTAGGTCCTGTTTTTGGTTAACTTCGTGACAGAATTTGGATTTGTGAGTTAAAGAAAAGATGTAGATAATTTCATAAGTTTTCCAACCATATAAAGTACACCTCTACTGGATATCTATAACTCGAGATAGGTCTGTTTTACCAAACTACTGAAAATTGGAATATGTCCAGAAGGTTATCAGATTCCGTTCGCTATCTCTAGAACTGTCTATTATGAGATAATCTCTAAGATCTGATATTGTGTTGGATAACAGATGTCTGGAAGAGGACGAGGTCGAGGCCGTGGTCGTGGAGTTGGTCCACCACCTACTATTCATGAGCTTTTGGCAATACAGACCCAGTTGATGGAGGCTCTGGTGAACAATCAGCAGAACCAGCCAGTTGGAGGAGCACCTGCGCGAGATAAGCGTGGTGAATTTTTGAAGGGTCATCCCCCGGTGTTCACCCATGCCACTGATCCATTGGAAGCTGATGATTGGCTTCGTGCGGTGGAGAAGCAGCTCAACATTGCTCAGTGCAATGATCAACAGAAGGTGTTGTTTGCTTCGGGACAACTTCAAGGAGCAGCTCAAGACTAGTGGGATTCATATCAGTATGGCCGTCCTGTCAATGCTCCCGTCGTTACTTGGCAAGAATTTACAGAGAGTTTCAGGTCCTATCATATACCTGAGAGAGTGATGGCGCTGAAGGCAGAAGAATTCCGCAACCTAACATAGGGATCTATGCCTATAGCAGAGTATCGAGATAAGTTTACACAGTTGTCACGTTATGCGCCGAATGAGGTGGCTAATGATGCTGATAAGCAGCGACTTTTCCTGAGGGGTCTACATGACGGTCTTCAATTGCAGCTGATGTCCAATGCTTATCCAGATTATCAAACATTAGTGAATCATGCTATTGTGGTAGATAACAAGCGCAAGGAGATAGATGCCAAAAGAAAGAGGCTTCAGGGACAAGTATCTAGAAACAACGCTCGCCAACGCACTGGTTTCCAACAAGGCTATCAGCCGAGGTATCCACCTAACCAGTGGAATCGTGGTCAACTTCCTCCACATAATCAGTTTCTGCAACGTCCTCCTTATCAGCCGCAGAATGGCAATAACCGTCCTCCGCAGCAGAATGGGAACCAGAATCAGCGTCAGAGTACCCCTAACAACACTCCAATGAAGACTAGTGCTCCTAATACTCCCACCAAGTGTTTCCGTTGTGGAAAGGAAGGTCACCTGTCTTATAATTGTCCTGAGAAGGTCAATCAGCAAACCCCCCAGAAGCATAACAGTAATCAGAAGGTACCATACTACGGAAAAGTGACTCATGTGTCTGAAGATACTGCGATGGTGGAACCTGAAGTTATGCTTGGTACGTTCGATGTCCACTCCATTCCTGCTACTGTTCTTTTTGATTCTGGAGCTTCGCATTCATTCATATCTCAATTATTTGTTAAGACACATAGCATCCATTTATGTGCCATGAGAAACCCCATATTAGTCAATTCACCTGGAGGAAGTATGCAAGCTTCCTACAATGCCTCCCTGTTAGTTTAATTTTAAGGGGGGTAGAATTCAAAGTGAGTCCTATAGTGTTGAGAACAGCTAGGATTGATCTTATTCTGGGACTAGATTGGATGAAGCAAAATCAGGCAGTGATTCAGTGTAAGGAAAAGGCAGTAGCCCTGACAACCCTGAAGGGAGATCGAATTAGTGTGGAGATTGTAGTGCAGAAGCCGCAGACAGCCACAGTGAATCGACTTGATGATAATGTCAATCAAGAGGATCCAGTTGTGGAGGAATTTCCGGATGTGTTCCCCGACGACTTGCCAGGTATGCCACACGACCGCGACATTGAGTTTATTATTGAATTATTGCCTGGAACTGCACCTATAGCTAAGCGACCGTATAGAATGGGGGTTAACGAATTAGAGGAACTTAAGAAACAAATAAAAGAGTTGCAAGAGAAAGGCTTTATTCGTCCTAGCTCATCACCGTGGGGAGCTCCCGTGATCTTTGTTGACAAGAAGGATGGTTCTCAAAGAATGTGTATTGATTATCGGTCACTTAATGAGGTAACTATTAAGAATAAGTATCCACTGCCTAGGATTGATGACTTGTTTGATCAGTTGAGAGGTGCTTGTGTGTTTTCAAAGATTGATCTTTATTCTGGTTATCATCAGTTGAAGATTTGTGCTACTGATATACCAAAGACAGCATTTACAACACGGTATGGTTTATATGAGTATACAGTAATGTCTTTTGGCTTGACTAATGCTCCTGCGTACTTTATGTGCCTGATGAATAAGGTATTTATGGAGTATCTCGATAAGTTTGTAGTAGTGTTTATTGATGACATATTGGTATATTCCAAGACTAAGGAAGAACATGCCCAACATTTAAAGATGGTCCTGCAAAAGCTCAGAGAGCATAAGCTCTATGCTAAGCATAGTAAGTGTGAGTTCTGGTTGAAGGAAGTTGCCTTTTTGGGTCATGTGGTCTCTAATGGTGGAATATCAGTGGATCCTAGCAAGGTAAAGGATGTGTTGAATTGGAAGCCACCAACCGATGTGGGAGAAATTCGTAGTTTCTTGGGATTGGCTGAATATTATAGAAGATTTATTGAAGGGTTTTCCAAGCTTGCTAAGCCAATGACAGCATTGTTAGAGAAGAATGCTAAGTTTGTGTGGTCTGATAAGTGTCAGGTTAACTTTGAGGAATTAAAGAAAAGATTAACAACAGCCCCGGTGTTAGTTTTGCCAGACTTGAGTAAGAATTTCTCTATCTACTGTGATACATCTCATTTGGGTCTTGGTTGTGTACTTATGCAAGAAGGCAAAGTAGTGGCCTATGCATCGCGACAATTGAGGAAGCATGAGTTAAATTACCCTACTCATGACTTGGAGTTAGCAGCAGTTGTACATGCTTTGAAAATATAGAGGCATTATCTGATTAGACATAAGAGTGATATTTACACGGATCATAAGAGTTTGAAGTATATTTTCACCCAATCGGATCTAAACATAAGACAATGTCGATGGTTAGAGTTGATTAAGGATTATGATTTGGAGGTACATTATCATCCGGACAAGGCCAATGTTGTTGCAGATGCTCTTAGTAGGAAGAGCTATGCTAATGAGGTACAAGTAGTGCCTATGTCGAATGAGTTGTGTGCTGAGATTGAACATTTGAACTTGGGTATTGCCATCAATGCAGTGGAATTGGTGATAGAGCCTGTGCTGGAGCAGGAAATACGTAAGGGTCAGTTGACAGATGATAGAATAAAGGAGATAGTTGGGAATATACCGAAAGGTAAGGCACCTGGATTCCATTTGGATGATAAAGGAACTCTATGGTTTGGAAAACGATTATGTGTGCCTGAGGACAAGGCTATAAGAGAAGTAATTCTACGTGAAGCACATGAGTCTGCTTACTCTATTCATCCTGGAAGTACCAAGATGTATATGGATTTGAAAGAGAAGTATTGGTGGTATGGTTTTAAAAGAGATGTTGCAGAGTATGTTGCATTATGCGATACATGTCAGAGAGTTAAAGCTGAACATCAGAGGCCTGCAGGATTGTTACAACCGATGCAGATACCTGAGTGGAAGTGGGAAGAAGTTGGTATGGATTTCATAGTAGGGTTACCCCGCACTCAGAGAGGTTTTGATTCAATATGGGTCATAGTGGATCGTTTGACTAAAGTTGCTCACTTTATACCAGTCAGAACAACATATTCTAGTGCAAAGTTGGCTGAACTATATATGGAAAGGATGGTAAGTTTGCACGGTGTTCCAAAGAAGATAGTATCAGATCGAGGCACTCAATTCACATCATATTACTGGCAGAAGGTCCAAGAGTCATTAGGGACTAAGCTAAATTTTAGCACAGCATATCATCCTCAGACAGATGGGCAGACTAAAAGGATTAATCAGATATTGGAGGATATGTTGAGAGCTTGTGCTTTGCAGTATGGTACTAGTTGGGATAAGAGTTTGTCATATGCAGAGTTTTCCTACAATAATAGTTATCAGAAAAGTTTACAGATGGCACCTTTTGAAGCTTTGTATGGTAGGAAGTGTAGAACTCCGTTGTTCTGGAATCAGACAGGAGAAAATCAGGTGTTTGGTCCCGATGTGCTTAAGAATGCTGAGAAACAAGTAAGAATGATTAGAAACAATTTAAAAGCAGCTCAGTCACGACATAAAAGTTATGCCGATACTCGACGAAGAGAATTGACTTTTGAAGTAGGAGATTATGTCTATCTAAAAGTGTCACCTATGAGAGGTGTGAAGAGGTTTAACCGGAAAGGAAAGTTAGCACTAAGGTATGTCGGTCCTTTTAAGATTTTAGAGAGACGTGGTGAAGTAGCATATCAATTGGAATTGCTTGAGAGCTTAGCAGGTGTGCATGACGCGTTTCATGTGTCTCAATTAAAGAAATGTTTGCGTGTGCCAGAAGAACAGATACCGTTAGAGGAACTCACTGTTAAGGAAAATCTCACTTATGAGGAGTACCCAGTAAAGATATTGGAGACAGCAGAAAGAGTTACTAGGAGCCGAGTTATAAAGATGTGTAAAGTTCAGTAGAGTCGATATTCGGAAGCAGAGGCTACATGGAAAAGAGAGGAAGATTTAAGAAAAGCATACCCACAGTTGTTTGAGTAAGTATTGTCCGAATCTCGGGACGAGATTCATTTTAAGGGGGTAGAATTGTAATGCCCTAAAATTTGCACCATTTTAAAAATAGGAGAATTGAATTTATTTACGCAATTTTGTGGACATTTTAACCTAGAGAAATAATTTTCGATAAATAAAATCAACTATAAGGTTAGATACATGCTTGTGCATTCATGCCGTTGCATATTTTTATTTGTGATGATTGGTTTTATTACAAGAGAAAAGGATTTCAAAAACTATTTGAAAATGCATTTGAAATATTAGAAAAGGAAAAGAAAATATAAATTCTCTCCTTCTCAAATTTCGGCCCAAAGGCCCAGCTCTCTCGGCCTGCTTGGCCTTTTCTCCTCCCCTCTCAGCCATTGGCCCAGCTCCTCCTTGGCCCAGCAAGCCGCTCGGCCTCCTCAGCTCAGCAGCCGCGCGCTCGCATAACGGGCCGGCCCAGCTGTCCGCAGGCCGCCTTGCCCCGGCCGAAGCCGCAGCGCCCTTCCTTCCCTCTGAGTCGCTGTCACACCGGGCCCGCTTGTCGGTGACGTCTCCTTCCTCATGCTCGTAACCGAGAAGGAATCGATGATGGAGTCCGTCCTCGTCTCGACTCCTCTTTGGCTTGCTCCGCACGTTCGAGCTCCTCTTAAATAGCAGCCGGATGCTCCACCGCTTCCACCTCAACCTTAACCGTGAGCCATCACCCTCGCCATCGAGCTCAAGCCGTCGCAAAGCCCTAGCCGCCACTATCAAGCTCAAAGCCATCAAGTTCGACCTCTTGGTCATCATCGTAAGCTGCAGTCAAGTTCGCGACGCCCCTACGACCTCGCCAAGCTACGCTTCTTCTTCTTTCTCGGTTTAAATCGCTGATATCCTCTCACCGGTGTTCACAGTGCTCCGCCGCCCGCCATTGGGAGCCGTCCGACGTCCTCATCCAATTTCCGCCACTCCAATCCATCCAGGTAAGTTCGCGGCTCTCTCTTCTATCTTCCTATGCAATCGGTTCATCGAATCGTGTCCCCTACTACCGGATTGATCAACGCCGACGAGCAATGGCTCACCGCCGGCCAAATCACCGCCGTCGGGTCACTGTTGGTGGTCGGAATCCTCTTCTCTCATCCTCGCCATCTAATCTCATCCGTTCAATTCAAATCGGACGGCAGATATTAGCCGATACCCTTTCGGCTGTCAGATTTCTAAAAGAGCCCCTCTGTTTTCTATAAATCTAACCCGCAGTCCAAAGCGCGTTTACGGACTTTTGTTTTCTCTTTTAGAAGGCGTACTTTGGTTCGGTTATGTCGAAATACGTTTTCAAGTATTTACAGTTTTGCCATTCAACTTGTTTTAGCCATAACTTCTCCGTTTTAACTCCGATTTGATCCGTTCAAATTGCGTTAGGTTCGTAATTTCATAATCTACATGTTAGTGCTACTGTTTAGTAGGTTCTCCACTTTTAAATTTTGAGATTAGATTTAATCTATTAATTTAATAAAGAAAAGCTTGTTTAAATCATATCTTTTTCGTTTTAGCTCCGATTTGCGTGCAATTCACGTCTGTGTGATCCTAGTGAGATGTAGATTCATTTTACAAACTTTTCAACTTATTTTGCTACTGTTGGTGTACTGCTCTAATTGTAGCTTTGTTTGCTTTGTATGATTGCTCTTGGATGATTGATGTTGGTGTGTTAATCGAGAATAGAAGGTGAGCAATTCGTTGGTGATCAAGAATACATTTGTGAACCAGGTCAACAGAATCAGCTAGATCAAGGCAAGTATAGCATAGGACTATCCTTGTTACCTATTCACTTTAATGCACTTAATTCATTATGCATGTGTTTCCTTGTTAAGGATGCCTTAGTGTTGATCTTGTTCCTTGAATCCCATGGTTATAACATTGGGTAGTTTGCTAGTGCTCACATAAATAATGATCTTGTAATTTGATTAATGATATATGCAATAACACTAAAAGATGATTTTTAGCAACAGGGAACAAGAGGCTAGAGTTTTCTCTAGATTCCTCTCCATAAGGACTTATCTGTAAGCGAACATCCGGGACTTACAGTACAACTATGAGGGCTACATGGATCTGGCTTTAGTCATATAAGAGGACCTTTTCTAGCTTGTTAGTGGTTACCTTTATGGCGCAAGAGGGGTGTATTCCGGGTTGGGTGTAGTGCGGCCTCTGTCCCTATGTGTATAGGCTGCGTGTTATTGTTCCATACGGAAGGGGGGCTCTACATTTGCAGGCCACGAAACCTAGCGGCCCTAACTTGTTAGACGAACCTTGGAAAGACTTCATAGTGAAACTTATCTGTCCAATGGGGAGTCATGACCTCGGACTTTTGGGGATCACGACTCATAGTAAAAGTGTACAACCTCTGTAGAGTGTAAAACTGGTATATCAGTCGTGCTCACGATCACTAGCGGCCTTGGACCCTTATGGAATAGAGATCACTAATAATTTACTTGTTCTTGCTATTCATTATTCTCTTTATATGATCATGTGTTTATTATTGGGAACAATACCTACTTGTTGCTACTCAATTGCTTAAAACATGATCAACTAAAAGCTACATGCAGTTAAACCAGTGTCTACCCTATTTGAGCTTCATGAACCTCATGTTATATTTGTTGAGTATTTTTGTGCTCACCCTTGCATTCCCCCACACCTCAGGATGGACTCCCGAATGTGCAAATAGTGACTACTACTTCTACTTCCCTAAAGAATACTAGACTTGTGGTCAACCAGTTGACGTGCCTGTGATATGGAGCTAGCTACCACAAGATTTATCTATGTTTCCGCTTAGTTACGTGAAGACTCTGTGATATTATTCATTATGTAATAAACATTTGTGATGATACTATTTATATTTATCATCTTATGTGTGATTGATCTCTGGGCGCACGTAAGATTATGCACTCCATTTGTTCCTTGAAAATGGGTGTGACATATTTCTACCCTTTGATAGTTGAGGCACATTCCATGAATATCCCCTTGCTAGCGAAAACTGCTAGGGGCAATCTAGGTATTCTTAGCGTGAACCACCTTTGCTCCTTGGGTCGTGCCTACGGGCTTTGCAATCGGCCCACGGCCTAGTGGCGTATTCCCTTGTAAACCTCCTCCTTCCCGCTGAAGGCCTTCATGCGCCCCTATCTCGCTACTTGGGCCATCGCCTTCGCTGGTACCGTGGGAGCCTCCACCTCGAGCTAACCTGTCAAGCCTTCACTGTGATCCATTAACCTTCGCCGGGTGGGGCTGCGAGTGTGAAGACCTCCGGTTTACTTCCCCGCACATCACTCCTGTAATTGGTCAATATTAGTTCCTGTTGCTGTAAAGCGCCTTGATCTCCGTGACTCATATTCATGTCCCAACACTGCTCATAGCCCACAGGCGGCTTCACCAGCACTCTCACAGCAACTAGTAGACGATTTCTACTCTAAGAGCCTACTAGGAAATTGAGATCGAAGTAGCTCATACTCAAATAGTTGCAGCCATGAATTGAAGCGTCCATTGGCAGAACTCTAGGGGCTTGAACTCTCCTTTGCAAAGAAGAGGATAGAGCGTTTTCTTCCCCTTTAGCTCCCCTAACGGGTGACTCAGGGGGCGATGTCGCTGGCGCCACTAGCCCCCTTCCCTCCCCACCTCCCCTCCAACCACCGTCGCTACCCTCTAGCGTGTGGTAGTGGCAGCCCGAGGCGGCCCCAAAAAAAGGGTCTGTGTCCACATCCCCCTCCCTCCCCCTCACTCCTCCACCACCCCTCCTCTTCCTCTTCAAAATGAAGATTTGAGCGGTCGGCCAAGCAGATCCGAGGCTAGATCTAGCGTCTACAACCTATGGCCACCTACCCACCTTGGCACTCTGGCTCCAGTCTGGGTGCCGGCCATGAAGCTCGCCATCGATGGTTCAGGTGCCCCTTCTTCATCCTACGTGATGAAGAAGAAACCGCGTCGCGGGCTCCTCAATGGTAGATGGCGGCGGCCAGGTCCAGGAAGCTAAGGCCGACGGCCGAATCCGATCTAGCCAGGCCCTAGCTAGCCGAGGCTCGTGTGCCTAGATCTACACCTTCAAGGGTGGCAGTGGCTAGCTAGGGCCAGACTCAGCAATAGCCTTACTGAGCCACATGCCTACCCACGCCTGCCGTTGGCTAGCAGCTAAGGCTGTGGCTAGTCTAGTCCTACATCAGCCAGCTCTGGTGGACATGCCGATGGCCTTGCTGGGCCACACATCTTCCCACGCCTATCGATGGCTAGCGATCAGGGCTAGGACACAGTGGCCCGATCTAGAGCACATGCCAGGTGGCTAGCTGGCTGCTGACCAGCACTGGTAGCATTCTTTGGCATGGCGTGAGACATGGTGCGTTTTGGGCTCTCCTGTGTTAGGGCTCGCACGGAGATGGTAGTGGCAGCCCATGCCAGGTTGCCCTATTGCTTGTCAGTGCGGCGGTTGCCTGTGGGTAGGACGACCCCCTTAGGGCTATGGTCAAATAGTCTCTGGTCCTACCCTACTTCTTGCTTCGGGCCGGCGGCAGTGGCAAAGCCTATGCCATCTACCTTCTTAGAGGTGTCGTTGAAGTTTTTGTTTGTCGCTCGAGTTGTGGGGAGCGGTTCTTGGATGAAAGTCCTTCTCGTGCGCTCCTTCCAACGAAGTTGGTGTCCTATGGATATCGTCCCCTTCTTGGCAGCTTCGTTGGGGTACTTCTGTTGTCATCCCGCTTCTCTTGCTGGAGTTGCTCTTTGCTGTGTTGTGCCTACATGTGCTTCAACTTACTCTTTGCTTTGGTTTGTCCAGCCTTGGTGTTTGGTGTTGCCGCAGTCGTTTGGTGCTTTGCAACAGATACTTGGCCGCTAGCGCTCCCTTGACGGATGCTTTGCCCTCATTGCTGCTTGAGCAGATACTTTGTTGCTGACGTCACTTGATTTGCTGCTGAGTGCATGATGGCCCCCTTGTAGCCTGTGGATACTTTGCCACTACTCTCTTATAGATGCTTTGTCGCTCTGTGTCATCTCTAGCAGATGCTTTGCTACCGTACTGCTGGATGTTCTTGCTCGGGGGATACTGGTCGTCGTAGTCTCGTCTAAGGCTGGATATCGAGCTGGCTCGGGTCGTTAGTGGCTCGGCTCATTATAGCTCAGCTCGTTATGGCTCGTTATACAAACGAGCCAGAAGGCTGGCTCGGCTCGGCTCGTTAGCGAGCTCGAGGTAGCTCGTTTGGCTCGTGAGCCAAAACTCAAAAATATTTTTTTGAACGGGATACATAGAGATTATAACCACAAAGCAACAACAAACACATCACATGCATATTTAAGGTGAAATAAATAAAATACATATGAATTTTACAATGAAAAATATAAGTATGCTATCATTCATGAACATGATCATCCGTTGATCCATTCTATTGATCCATATATATGAAAACAATGGAATAATTTGTATCGTTATGGCTCACGAGCAGGTCACGAGCCAGCTCGAGCTGGCTTGTTATAAAACGAGCTGGCTCATTATAAAAACGAGTCGAGCTCGAGCCTAGCCATTAACGAGCGAGTCGAGCGAACTAGCGAGTTACGAGTTTTTTTTCCAGCCTTAGTCTCATCTCTTTTTTATAGATGTTTTGCCACTGTGGCTTCATCTTCTTTATTGGCAGCCTAGCGTGGATGTTATTTTTTCCTCGCAGGTCTAGTCGATTAGGTTTGTGGCGGAAGGCCCTCTCCTTACCGCCTTTCTTTCTTTTTTGCTGTCCATTAGCTTCCTACCTCCATAATTTTGTAATCTATGCTATGGAATCTCCCATAGCTGCGTCAAGTAAGCCATTCTTTCGGCCTTTATTTCCTCTTAATGCAACACGCCTCAGTGGACGTTTTCTCGAGAAAAAACAAGGTGCTTGCCGCTCTTGTTCCTCAAATAAACAGCTACCCTTTGGACTAGGTATAGTGTAAAATCACGTATGGTAGGCATATATGTATACAACATCCATTTTATTATTTATAAGTTAAAGGGCGAAACACCACGAGATACACAAAAACTAGTTACGAATGTGCTTGTTATTCTCATTGCTCTGATTCTGCTTTGTTAGGTTGGCCTTTGGGCTCTACGAAAGACATGGGATATATGACCGCACGCATCCAGACAAGAGCGAGCTACCACTGCACTGTTAGTCTCACTCTGTTGGCTGTTGGCACAGCGTACCCACGCTCACAGTGTCTGGTCTCTCGAGAACATGCACGGTAGACTTGCGCAGCTAGCATCCATTTTGTTGGTCTCGATAGACGGCCTTCTTGTGCTCGCAGTCCCGCGCAGCGACAAGGAAATAACGAGGAAATATTTAGTGCATCGCAGTCGGCACAGACAAACGATTGATTTGTCCTCAAAGTAGCTTTTTGCCCAAGATTCAAATTTGTCTTAGCCTTCAAAAATCAAAAAGTTACTTGGAAGGGAAACGATGACTGTGTGATTGATCAAAATTTAAACAGTGATCATATATATATATATATATATATATATATATATATATATATATATATATATATATATATATATATATATATATATATATATATAGAACTTGGAAACAAGTTGACTATATTATCATCCGTAACCACCGTGTACATAGGGTAAGCCAATAGATTGTGTATGTGCATGTGCATATATGTTTCAGATTTAGCGCATGGTTGGCCATGCCGCGTCGTGTAAACTTTCAATAATTGTTGTATCTTGTAAACTTCCAGTTCTTCTATCTTAATATAAAGATGTGTGGTTCTCTTGCGCATTCGAGAAAAATAGCATGTCACTACATATAGGCTAAAAAAATACATTTCAGTACGTGTGTGTATTCTCTAATAATAGATGGATCGACTATTTATAAAAAACAAGGATCCATAGGTAAAATTAAATTCTACTAGTAGGTAACGGTGTACTAGATACATGATGACTAGATTACAGCTAAATTGATATAATGAATCCACGTACGCGTGAGACGTCAAAACATAATTAGCGCAATGTAACTACCAAATCACTGAATAACTGCATGGATCACACGCAATAAAGCGCACCCACGTATGCTGATTTATCCACGCCTAGCTATAAACTCGAGTTGCCAACGGATTCGTTAGTCGGATTAACAAAAATCGAAGTCGCGCTCAAGAAAACGACCACAGATGACCATGAACTATGGACAGAATGCAATAGCAAACCGAATAATTCTATCTCGCAAAAAGCAAGAAAAGGAAAAAAGAGCTCTCGTCGACGAGTGAACACATCACGCACCGCTCTCCCAACTCCCAAGTGTCAACAAAGTGGCAAGCACTAGTTCACTCCCCTGGTCCTCGTTTCACACGCATCCTGCGCGTCCAGAGTCCAAGCTCTATGTGTGCTAGCCTTTGGCTGTTTTAGACCAATGCAGGGACACACTGACCAGCCGAGCCATGCACGGCTGCACCCTATAAATACACCGGCTTCTCAGTTCACTCCACCACACAACCAACCACACTTGCACTAAAAGCTAGCAGCCAAGATGGCGACCAAGCATCTGGCGCTTGCCATCCTCGTCCTCCTTAGCATAGGCATGGCCACCGCTGCTGGTGGAAGCCGCAAGCTGGGATATGGCCCTGGCGGAGGAGGTGGCGGCGGCGGTAGCGGTGGTGGTGGAGGCGGTGGCTATGGGGGATCAGGCTATGGGTCCGGATCAGGGTATGGTGAGGGCGGTGGCAGTGGAGGTGCTGCTGGTGGGTATGGACATGGTGGTGGCAGTGGAGGCGGTGGCGGCGAGGGTGGTGGAGCTGGTGGCTCTGGGTATGGCTCCGGGCAAGGGTCTGGCTACGGAGCTGGCAGTGGTGGTGCTGGTGGGTATGGGAGTGGTGGAGGTGGTGGAGGTGGTGGTGGCCAAGGTAGTGGTTCGGGCTATGGCCATGGAGGCGGAGAAGGCTACGGCTCTGGCTCTGGCTATGGTGGTGGTGCTGCTAGCGGTGGTGGTGGTGGTGGTGGACATGGTGGCGGTGGTGGTGGCGGCCAAGGTGGATCTGGCTACGGCTCTGGCTCGGGGTATGGGTCAGGTGAAGGATATGGAGCAGGTGGTGCTCATGGAGGAGGCTATGGAAGCGGTGGTGGCGGTGGAGGTGGCGGTGGTCAAGGTGGTGGCTCTGGCTATGGATCTGGATCCGGCTCTGGTTATGGAGGTGGCAACGGCAACGGACACTATTAAATAGGCTCTTTTTCAGAGCTAGCTACATAAATATATTGTTACAAGTATGTCACCGGTCATGAGTTTGTCTTGCTGGAAGTTGTGTTCACCATCATGTGTAACACTAAAACGCTTGTATGGCCTGTAACCCTGCTTGCCGCTTTACATTATTGGCAACACTATACCTAAGTGATAAATAAAAACCATCCATGGAATTATAGTATGAACACTTAAGAGATAAGGCTTGTGTGTGACGTGGCTTTTTTGTGTTATAAAGTGCGATGTGGAAGCATATATGCATGGTTTACTTAATTACATGCATGTCAATCTCTGGCAGTAATATTCGACTTTCTTTCGAAAGATCGTAATATATGACTTTCGAATGGTAACTGAAGCAAAGCATCCATTGACAACAAGATGTGTATACAAACCTAGTTCTCAGTAAACTGAGCAGAGCAAGAACGTGAGCAACGAGGGAAAGACTAACAGAAGTACAGAGAACACAGAAAGCATCCCAGTTCTTGGAAGGGCGAGCATTTCAGCTTTCTGTCCTGGGACCTGGCACATCATTTATGCATGGGATTGAGTACTCCTACAACTCAGAACTTCTGTCTGAACGTAATCAACTTTCTATGAGATTGGTTCTGGAGTTATCGACATTCATGCAATATCTCACAACTGTTATGCATCGTGAATCTGCAGGAATCCTACTGAGAAACTCCTAACTTGCAAGATACCCCAATTTCTACAGGCCTACCGCGTGGTATATAAACTGATCGAAAAACCCTTCTTCGATTCCAGCCCCTGCATCGTTCATTCCTCCTCCTCTTGCTCTCTCTGCCTAGCCTCGTCGCTGCCTGAGCTGGCTGCCGAATCCACGTTCAACCGCTAGGACGGATAGCCGTGGCGAAATTCTTCATCGTAATCCTATTAGATTTCCCTACTTGCTTTTGTATGGTACCACGGTTTTAGGTCATTGGCTATTTTCCGGCCGGCATCGACTTGTTGTGGCAGGTGGATCTCGTTCCCCCCTCACCCACGGACCACGGCACGATGGTTGCCAAGCAGCTTTTGGCAAGAGCTGGTAGCGAGCATGGTTACGGTACGGTGTGGCGCCATGTACGATGGTCACATGTTGTGCCGACATATATATTCCTAGTTCTTGCGGCTCGACAGCCCATCCTTCGCGCGACTGTGGTGGTCATACATAGCAACTAGATCTGTCGGTGTTTTGCTTCGGGATTTGGTGTCCTCTCCGGCGCCATGGTGTCAAATCTGGCGGTTTTCGTGCTAGCTAGCTGGATCTTGGGAATGATGGAGCACTACTCAAATACCAGTGGGAGCGGTCATGAGGCTATATGGTGTCCATTCGGGATGTCGTGCTTGGCAAAGGGTCACGGCTCAGGATGAAAACGGATCAATACGGACGGATATCACGGATATTCACTCATATTACATTTGTTTTCATATTTCTGTCTGGATTCGAATTAGAATAAGGGTATCAACCATGCCGGATATGATAAGATTAGATGTCAATATCATAAATATGTGATTTTATTATTCGGATATGGATACGGTATCGGATGTTGAATATCCGGACTCGGATACAAATAGATCTGAATCTCTCCAAACGAATTCGGTCTCGAATACAGTCGGAAAATATCTATACCGTTTTCACCATGGCGTCTTGGTTCACAGCGTGCATCCATGTAGCTAGCTTGTTCACATCGCATCCTCGCAAGGCTATTGTTCGGCCTTCTCTTCTCATCGGTACTTGGATGGGGTGGTACACATGTGGTGCTAAGAATTTTCATGATAATAATGGGTCGACATTGTTGATGCCCTCAGGACCTCGACTTGTCCGTTGGGATAAATAATAAGGCCATCACTTTTCACCAATAAATCTAAAACCTCTCATCACCAATGGTTTCGGTCTTAGAGCCTGTTTGTTTGGATTTTCTAGGAGCTTTTGGACTTCAGCTTTGGAACCTTCTAAAAGCCAAAAAAAACTCCCGGAAGCCAAAAGTCAGAAGCTCCTCAAAGTGAGTTTTTAGGCTTTTGGCTCGTGGGAGCTTTTTGGTTTTTTTTAAGGTCTTAAATCTGAGGTCCGAATAAAAGCTCTTGAGAAGCTGAAACAAACGGGGCAAGTTGGTGAAAGTTCTTGGTGATAATCAAGGTAACAACAAATGGCTTTAAATGATGATAATAATAGATCGCCAACGGTTCGTTACACAAACCATTTGTGATAATCCTGTTACCACCAACGGTTTATCACAGAAACCGTTTGTGATAATTACATTACCACAAATGGTTCCTTATAGAAATTGTTTGTGACAACTGTCTTATCATAAATGGTTCCATGCACAAATCGTTTGTGATAATTTTCTTATCACAGACGGTTCAATACACAAACCGTTTGTGATAGCACCATTATTATTATAAACGGATCAGTACACAAACTGTTTGTGATAATGACTTTATCACAAATGGTTTGTTTACAGAGTTGGCGGTTTTCGTATCATGAGCCGGTTGTCATGTTTATTTCCCAATATTAATTTACATGCAGCATAATAATTAGGTATAAAATGTTCATAATACATCAAGAGTCCACAACCGGAGATATCACTACTACAATAATGTATCAAGTTCAAACCATGAGTCCATACATCAAATATATATGTTTGGGAAGAACAATCCAAGCTAACACGGGAATATACATGAAACATTGTTAGCAATTTTACAAGGCCAACCTATGATGCTCCTTGTCTAGATAATACAGAACTATCCATCTAGACTCGCAACATGGTCCATAATGAAACTGGATATTTGTTCTTAGAAAAGACCAGATATGGCTTGGTAGCTAGCAACTCTGAAGTGTGTAGCTCTAATTGCTGCAACACAGAGTGAGAGAAGCAAAATTTTATTAAACACAGTTAAGACATGTATTACTCAAATTAGGTAGCTAGGTTGATAATAAATTTGCTAGCTGTCACTTGACCAAACATACAAACATGTTTATGTATGGCAAACAAAAGTCGTTGTCTCCGGTGTAGGTGTGCTATAATACATTACATAGAACCCACACGGATCATTGTCGGGAGGCTACCTCACAATCCACTTTTCTTCATTTACTGTGAAACAAAATTTCCAAAAAAGTCTATGATTATTGCTCTTTTTGTAGAACTTGTTGTAGGCCCTATGCCACATTGTAAAGAGCATAATTAGATCAAAGTGTATCTAAACCACTATAAAAGAAATTGAGTTGCTACTTGTTTTACTTGTCTAGCATGTATATGAAGGATTGGATATGTGTTGGCAGAGCCCGTATGACATATGGGCCAATCCTCCCCCTAGAGAGTCCCAATGGGGGTTACTGTAGTATATTGTGAAATCCTCCCCCACTGAGGGACCGCTTGTAATATTGTTGCCTATATATATAGTGCCAAGACCATGAGAGCAAGGGATCTCTCCCTCCCACTCTCATTTGCAAACCCTAGCCACCTAGCTCTCTACTCTCTACTCTCTCTCCTCAACCGGTTCAGAACCCAAGTTCCAACCATATGCTTCTAACGTCCCTTTTTTTGAGTCCAAAACATTATGTTGCATCTTTCTAAGTTGATATAAAGAAGGACAAAATGGTAGCTGCATTTAGGATGCATCGATGCAAATTAGTGTCTCAAGTTTGCCAAATGAGATGAATTCTTCATATTCTTGGTTGAGCAAGGCTTTTTTAAAGCCATTGATGGTGCTTCTTTACACACTGATAAAATTTAATTTCATTACAATGTAACAAAATACAAAGTTTAGATTGTAACATTCAGAATGCATCATGAAAGTAAACGAACCACCCTGATACTCCTCACCCAGGGAATAGGTGAAACCCAGCACCCATCAAATACATTCCCTGCTAACGAGAACAGAATATGCAAAAAGAGGGTTCCAGTACATGGCCCTTGGTTTTAGCAGTGTGCAAGCTAAACTAGCTGATAACTATCAAGCCGGCCACTGTGTTCCTCTGTTTTCTGATTTGGGAAGAGGATCTTATGTTTAATAGAGGCCACGGGTTTAGTGTGTTGGGAAAATATTTTGATACCTAGATGCCTAGAACACCAGGATATTAGACTTATTTCGGCAATAGATACCACAATGTCAATGTCATTTGTTTGTGAATTTTTGTTTCTTTCATTAGTTGATTTATTTTTTTAGTTTTATGATTTATTTTAGTTTTATGATTTATTTTTTTCTAGATGTCACCATAGTGTTAACATGGGTAATATACGAGTTATAAGAAATAGGATTCAACAACCCTATGTTCTTAATCCCTCTCACCCTACATGTGTGTGCCTCCATCCTACAAAAGAATATAATTAGACATGCAATTCGGTGGTATAAGATGTATTGATACATTTAGTGACGACACTTACAAAGTCCACAAACTCATGTTATAGACGTTGATGGGAACCTATTGGTAAAAGTGATACAATTTCTTGAAGTCGACCCATAATGTGCCCTCTCCTATGTGAAAATCTTAGTCATACATCTTGCCTCAAACATGACGCTTCTCTATTCTTTTGTACCAATCATGTAACTGCCACATTCTATTTCGTAAGTTCCGAACTTGTTCTAGTATCACTAGATCATACCCTTGCTTAAATTGTCATACACTCGGTGCCTTGTCTATGTTCTGCCAAAGCTCTAATTTGCTTAAATGGTCATACACTCGGCGCCTTGTCTATGTTCTACCAAAGCTCTAATTTCAAATGCTCTTCCTCTATCAAGTTATTCTCTTCTAAAAATTTGGACTTTGCTTCTAATCCTCCATGTAATTGAACTTCTCAAGTTATGGATTCTCTATATGTGGAACCAAGGCATTGTCAGGAAATGATCCATTGCCTCTTTGGGAACCTCCTTATCATGATGTCCGTCGAAGAACGATTCAACTCATATTTTTCGCTAGACTATTGTCACACACTAATTTTTCCATTTTTGCATGTGATTAATAAAAAAATGATTTAACTAATTTCATAAAAAAATCACGCTTTACTTAGTTTTTTCAATTCAAAGAGTGAAAAAGGTGGTCTATAAATTTTACAAGTTAATATAATATGTTTGTTTGCATGCATCCATGCCCTTGCATTAGTTTTATTCTATGAAAAATAAATTTCTAAAATTTGATTAAGCCACGTTTGCTTTTAGAAAAATAAAAGTTTCAAAATTATGTTGAAAACTAGTTTTAAAACTTTGTTCAATTTTGAGTTCAAAAATATTTAAAATGCATTTCAAAATGTGTTTTAGAAGTATGTTTACAAAAGGGGTTTTAAATTTTCAAAATAGTTTTAAAATATATTTAAAAATCTAGCAATATATTCAAATTTTGGCTTAAAAAAGTTTCATAAATAGTTTGTTTTGGCTTTCAAAAGTTTGTCTTAAATAGTTTCAAAAAAAATTCAAAATCATGTTGTAAAATTTTGTGAGTTCTCAATTTAAATAGTTTCAAAACAATTTAGAAAAGTGGTGAAGACAAAAGGAAAATATTTTTCTACTTCCTCCCTGTTTTGTTCTTGATTTCGGCCCGTTCGACTGGCCGAACAGCCTGCGCCCCTGCCTTTTCTGTTTGGCCCGCTCGCTTCGCCAGCGCCCTGTGCAACTCAGCAGGCACCGTGAGCGCCAGCCCGCTTCCCTGACCCATCCCCACGCACACGCCGTCCCTCAGCAGGCTGAAGCCCAGTGCCGCACGGCTCCTCCGGCCAATCAGCCGCCCGCGACGTCGGTCCATCAGCAAGCAGCGTGGAGTAGGCCCGCACCCGCGCCTGTGCCGCTGCTCGGTGGGCCCCGCCTCTGTTCTTCTCCACACCACAAAGCAGGCAAAGCAGCAGCGAGAACCGAACCTGACCAGGGAACCAGCACCCGATCGAGCACGTGAACCGAGGAATCCGACACAATGTGGGCGCGCACGCGGCACGCCAAGGGAGCTTGAGCCGACTCCAACCCCTACGCGCGAGTACCTCAGGGCTCAGGCCCGCACCCTCTCTCCCTATCCCGCATCTAATCGGGAGAACCCATGCCCTGCGCAGCTGCGCCCTCGGCTGCATCGCGCGCCGCCGCCCGGGAGTCCAATCCGCCGTCGCCTCTCTCTGTGAACCCGTGAGGACCGCCACCGTCCTTGTTTCTGACGCCAAGAACCGCACCGATGGGCTCGTCGTCGAATTCCGGTGCCGTAAAAGCCGCCCCGCGCGTCCTGCCGTGGACCCTAGCCAGAGATCGGCCGACGTGCCCATGCGCCGCCGTGCCCATGTGGCCTCCGCCCTCTGTTGTGGAAGAACCCGACGCCCAGGTGAGGCAGAAGTCGTCCCAGCCGCCCGTTCCCCACCGTGTCGCTCACGGCCGCGCCGTCGTCGATGCCACCCCCTGCGCGTTCGCGTGTCTCCGCGCCACCAGCCCACCACCGCCGTTTGAGACGCAGCGCCCCCGGCCGGAGAGCCCCCTTCCGCGCGCACCCCGCCTCGCGCACTCTGCTTCGGAGCTGCCCGCCAGCCCACCGCCACCGCGCTGGTCCACCGCTTGACTAAAGATGAAAACCATTGTGAGTACTGATGATCCAGGAAGGTAATGCAGCAGCTGGTGAGATCAAGGGCGCGAAATCAGTTGAAGAACGGGCCGACGAAGACGCTGGAAGCAAAGGCCCAGCAAACGGAATGCCAAGGTTTATGACTCAGATTGGGTCCATGGCGTGTGCGAGAGTCCAGCTGAGCTGTGGTCGATGCGCCGTGTATCTGAACATCAAGCATTACGAAGTATAGTTGTGGAGTGCCCGTGCGTCGCTACGGGTAAAATCTCACAATAAACTATATGTAGAATCCCATATCATCATAAATAATTAACATTAAAACACATAATTCAAACTAATTTAGTTGAAATAAAGAAATGATGAAGATGTTATTAACTTCACACAGACGGTGGAAAAATAAGCAACAATTCATTGTTTTTTTTGTTTGTGAGACTAATATAGCATTGAAGATAATCTCATACACCTTCAGGTATGTTGAAGATAATCTCATACATCTTCAGGTATGAACTAATGAAAGTTACTTGGTGTTTGCCTATTCCTCTCCGGATTGCAGCTTGAGAAAAAACTAAGATATACAATTATGGCCATAATTCAGCTTTGTGTTGCATATGTAGGTGGATAACGTTTGATTGCATCAGACAAGCACACAATTTTGCTACTGCAACAACATATATACACAACTAATGGACCCAAAAAGACAACTCTGCTATCCTTCTTCTACTGTTGTCCATTTTAAATCAAAACACTCTGAAGGAATTGGCAAACTGAATTGTAAGTCTGAAACATACAGCACACTGCAACTCTATTCATTAAAATATGGGCAGAATGACATGAACTCGAATCTTGAGAATTCGGGTGGCGATTTACTCACCAGCCGATGCTCTTCCTAATGCCCTCGAAAATGCTCTTCCTAATGCAAACATGAATATGTGATATTGGCTCTGAAGTTTGAAATAGATCTTAACTCAGAATTTTAAAAATGCACAGGAATTAACGTGTGAAGAATTGCTCACCTTTATTGTTTTATTGAGTATTGGAATGCTCCAATAGTATTTCTAGCTCTTATAATCTACAGTCAATAATCAAAGCATGTAGATATTAATTAACTTTACTAACTCCCACAAATAGTAGAACATATTGTTAATGGAAAGCAGTTCATATAGGATGTCGTGCATAACAACAGTAAAGATATAAGGTTTTCTAGCCCTTGTTTAGTTCCCTCAATTCTCCCCCAAATTTCACTATGCAAAAAGAAGATTCCCTATCACATCAAAATGTCGGTAAATGCATGGAGTACTAAATGTTGATGAAATCAAAAACTAATTGCACAGTTTTGTTGTACTTTGCGAGATGAACATTTTAAGCCTAGTTAGTCAAAATTTGGATAATTTTTACCAAATACAAACGAAATGCTACAGGAATTCTGATACAGTGTTTTTCTCCCCAATTCACCGAACTAAACGAGGCCCTACATGCTACATCACTGAATAAGTACTGTATGTTAGTAAACGTGTAATGTGATAACTTGTTAACTTATTGAGTGAAGACATGGCCAATTCAGTAGCAACACAAGCAAGGGCAAGTCCTTGATTATTTCGTCCCTGCATATTAGTAGAGATGGCAATAGGGTATACATCAACCGTCAATTTCTTTACAGGGATGAGCAGATATGCATTCTATTTAACAGCTTGCACATGAGTGCCTACTATGCAAAAAAATCTGTAAATAATAATATATTCATCTTTCGGTGGTTCTGTAAATAATAATCTATTCATCTTTCGGTGGTTCTAGGTTCCCAAAAGGGAAATATGTCGCTGTTGTAATTATCTTCGGGGTGCATGCAAATGCATAGACCGGACCAGCAGAGGTTAGTTGCACCTCAGCTTTCATGGATGGCCCTACTGTACCGGCGGCGGATCCATGGTCCATCCCTTCTCTTTGTCTAATTGTTTCTGAACGTGTATTGAACTGACGATGATATATGGTCTGGTACTCTGGTCTCATATCTTTTGTCTGTCGATGATCAAGTGAATAAAGCAGCGTTGATTGAATGTGTCTGCGATTCAGCTGGCCATTATCTCTGTCGGTATGGGGCTCTTCATAATCAGACGTTGCTGGATTCCACATTATCTTTTGTTCTAGCATGTTCTTCCTAGCTATCGACTTTGTACTACAACTGTTGTTGATAAGTACGTACCTAGACCAGCGCAATAACCTCTGTGTGGCTCGATCAAAGTTGAAGAGACTTGGTCACTGCTGATCAATCTAAAAGGAGAAGCCTTGGGCGCCTATTGCATTATTGGTCACAGACTCACACAGGCTCCCAGCTGATGAATATATACCCGGTTGCACGTACGTAACACGTTCCTGAATCCTGACTTATTACAGTCAGCTGGCAATGCTACAGAGATAGACGATCGTCGTCCCAGCTGTGTACGATGCCCCACGCACAACGTGTATTGAACGCTGAGGACAGTCTTGGTAAAGCCTTTTTCTCTTCCTCCCCGGCCTACTTTATGTTTGCGATTAGCGTGGCTGATCGCTCCTAATAACGTATGTTGGTTGGCCGGCATAAGGCTCCTGCTGGTCGATCCCTGCGAAATAAGACTAGATCGATCTGAAATAATGTTTGCACATACGCTGCACCTCTCAGTTAGCCAACTACCCAGCCTCTATGGCAAAGCACGGATGATATCGCCTAGTCTAGCGCCTCCATCGAAGGTGTGTTTTTCCCTCTATCTGACTGTCTATTGAAAAGAATGATGCAATTAAAACGAGCTTCCTGTCTAGTGTATCTCATGAAGTTTCACTCGGCTTAATTGATACCCTCTATTTTAAATTATAAGTCACTTTGACTTTTATGGTACATGCATTTTACTTATACTAGTCTATTAACCCGTGCTCTCGCACGGATTAGAATTTTATGAGATATATGTATTATGTACTGTTTAATACTTTGGAACAGAGAGAGTACATCTAACTAATAAAAATTACTTTTACTAAATCGTAAGTTTTTCTTTATTTATTTTCTAGCATAATAGACAAAATAGATACTTTGTAATCTACATCTAGTAATCATAACATTTGGTTATCATAAACTTATTAATTACTATTTTTTCAAAGAACTTTCTTTTTTTCATGAAACCTCTATATATTTTAAATATGCAATTACTTTGAAACCTCACCATTAATCATAGTGGCTCTTGTTGCATCATATATATTCTGAAGTCATGAATCTAAATTTTTTATTTTTTGAATTTTATTCTTATTGACTGCTATGGATTCTTTCTCCTCAAGTTAAGTTGAAATTGTTGTCCTTGTTGTATCTTTCATTAACTATCCTTTTTGCACTTCTTAAAAATTAGGATTTTAGGTTATAGAGTGTATTATTAAGTACTTCAATATATAGCATAAGCCATTATTTGAAACTTGCAACATATCGTTTAAGATAAGACATAGAGTTTGAAGTGAGATTTAGTGCTAACCTCAAGAGAATTTTAATACTTAAACCTTATAATGCTTCACTTTTACTCTAAAGAATTTTAATACTCAAATCTTATAATGCTCGACTTTTAGTTTCCCACATTGCTCAAAATGGTTGAATTTTCCTATCAAGGAATTATATTTACAGTTATGGTTGTACTATCAATATAAACATATTAGATATTTTAGTTAAAATACATAAATATATCTAAAGTAACCATCTATATAAATTATATGTTATGGTTACTAATATGGTCTAAATATTTTGTTAGTATCATTAGTATATGAGTTTTTAATTAAGAAGATAGTTTTTATGTGATGAAACATAACATATGTATTTTTTGCTCATGCACGACGCTTATATTATCTTTAATTAAATCTTACTATATTAATTGACAGAGCTTGGGTAACGTAGAAACATATATATATGATCTTGTCATCTAAAGAAATTTGTTGTAATCGGAAATGTTGATAGTTTAGAAGTAGATTTGAGGGGGTATTTAATTTTTCCAATAATGAGATGAAAGTTGAGTAATCTAATCAATCATAATAAACAGATGTTGGCTAAATTTAAATTTAGGTCTACTTTAGATCATGTTTCTTAACGATATATGCAGGTAATATAAATTATAGTCATAAGTTAGTTTATATTGTTTTACACAATAGCGGAATTGGATAATTATTTAGAAAATAGAATAGATCCAGCAGCTATTGTTAGTATCAACTGTGATTAAGTTATACCTAATTGTTGGTAAAATATTTCTAATTTTCATGAAAATTTCTAGGATCTATCGTTTGATTTCCTATAAAGTCTTGAGAGGATTAACATGAAGTTTCAGTGGAGACCTCTAGTTAGAATTTCTAGTATTTATCTTTTTCTTTTCTAGTCACGAATCTAAAGTTTATCTTTTAACTTTAATTAAGTTGTTGTAATTTTTTCACATGTTAATTAGGAACTCTAGTATTCTTTATATTTATTCGAAAATTATTTTTATATTAAAAAGAGTATAGGTCCTAGTAGTATTGTTTTCCATATAAATTGAAACTCAGCTTGCATACCGACACTAAACGTATTAAATTTGTTAAATCGCACGAATATATGTGTAATACTATTTATATATTATAGAGTGCATAAAATTTAATTAATAAGATTGATATGGCATAATATGTTAGTAAAGACATATACACTTATTTAACATACAACAACAACAACGTCGCCTTTTGTCCCAAGCAAGTTGGGGTAGGCTAGAGATGAAACCCAAAAGAGATGATAAACAGGGAGACACATAAAAGGACATAAAGGGCACAAGATAAAAAGAGGTCACGGTTCAGGCACGTTGATCGTCAATCTCCAAGCGCTCCTGTCCATAGCTAAATCCTTGGAGATATTTTACTCCTTAAGATCTCTCTTAACGGACTTGTCCCAAGTTAGTTTAGGTCGACCTCAACCGCTCTTTATATTATTGGCCCGCTTTAGAACTCCACTACGCACCGGCACCTCAGGAGGCCTCCGTTGGACATGTCTAAACCATCTCAACCGATGTTGAATCAATTTCTCCTCAATTGGTGCCACTCCAACCCTATCCCGAATATCGTCGTTCCGGACTCTATCCCTTCTCGTGTGCCCACAACACCAACGCAACATACGCATCTCTGCTACACTCAATTGCTGGACATGTCGCCTTTTTTAGGCCAACACTCAGCACCGTATAACATCACCGGACGAATCGCCATCCTATAGAACTTATCTTTCGGCTTCTGAGGCACCCTTTTGTCACAGAGAACGCCAGAAGCTTGACGCCATTTCAACCAGCTGGCTATAAAATTTATTATCACGGAGTATTAACATAAAGTGTTATTGCTACGTGGTTTGTTAAGTGAACATTTTTCATTTTTCATAACTTGTTAAAATAAATAAATAATATATATATATATATATATATATATATATATATATATATATATATATATATATATATATATATATATATATGTTTATTTGATATACATGGTGGAACATAGCGTTATAATTATTTTATTTCATGATTTTATATATATATATATATATATATATATCGTACTTTATGAATATTGATTTATCTTTTTATAGCAATATATATAATACTATTTACTTGTAGATTTTAGATATTTTTTTATTCTTTATAATGGCTATGGTGTACACAAATATAAGGTAATACCTTATATTATCTTTCACAACGACATGTATGAATATGTTAAATGCAAACTTAGAATATTATTTTGCATTATCTTTCATAATAGTAAAGGTGGATAATTTATAAATTCATTAGGAGGTATTTTAAATTATCATTCATAATGGTACACGTGCGTAATTTTTTTTGAGCCTAGACATGGCTAATTTAGATACAAAAGTTAGAGGATTATTTTAAATTAAAAATAGTCTAGGTCTTAGTAGTATTGTTTTTCACGAAAATTGAAACACAGCTTACATCCCGACTATAAACATGTTGAATTTATTATATCGCACGAATATACGTGTAGTACTATTTATACATTATAGAGTGCATAAAATTTAATTAATAACATTGATATGGCATAATGTTTTAGTAAAGACGTATACACTTATTTAAAATAATAACTTATAAAATTTATTATCCTGGAGTATTAATATAAAGTGTTATTGCTACGTGGTTTGTTAAGTGAACATTTTTTCATTTTTCATAACATGTTAAAATAAATACTTATTCTAATATATACATGTTTATTTGATATACAAGGTGCAACATAGCGTTATAATTTTTTTATTTCATGATTATAGAAGTATTTAGAAATATATATATATATGTATCGTACTTCATGAATATTAATTTATCTTTTTGTAACAATATATATATATATAACTATTTACGTGTAGATTTTATATATTTTTTATTTATTCTTTATAGTGGCTATGGTGTACACAAATATAAAGGTAATACCTTATATTATCTTTCACAATGACATATATGAATATGTTAAATGCAAACTTAGAATATTATTTTGATGAGTACTGGCCCGATCTTCCGAGAGGTAACCGGTAAGTTTGATTTGTGGAGATCTCGACGTTGGCGATCCGGCTTCAAATCAGACACGATTCGAACCCTGCAACCGTTACACCACTGCTCTGTTGGTTATCAACCAATCATAACTTGATTGACCTCGCCAAGAAGGCTTTTTCTGCAAGCGAATCGAAGAACACAAGCAAGAAGGTAAAAACACGTAATCTGAAATTGCAAATATGAATGATGTGAATATCAATAGAGGGTTCAAGAACTCGGTTCCAAAGGACTAATCGACACAGTGGAGGAGATCAAGAACAGGGGCCCTGGATCACTGTAAAAGGATTTGTCACCACAGTTACAATGAACGATTCAGTTTCTCGATGGAAAACTAAACTTTAAACAAAACCCAATTGTCTAACAGCGGTGGCGGCTGTGTTTATAGTCTAAGACTCGACCTAGGGTTGAGAACGGCCAGGGGTTGGGCGCCCACAACTTGGGCTTAAGGCCCGACACGATACATGGCCAAGTTGGCCCAAATAGGTGACGCAGCACCTTGATATGGTCACACAGAATGATCCACTGACCTTCTGGAGCTAGGACCAGATCCAAAACGACGGCGTCGTCGTTCCCTTTCCAACGCATCCAAGAACGCCCCGTTTTGATGTCGTATGAGAGAGTTATGACTAAAACAGTGACGACGTGTCTGCTGAATCCGAGGGTGACGTGGCAGCTGAGTTGGGGACGAATTGCAACTTGGGAAAGACCATAACGTCGGTGTGTCCAGCGTGGCGATGTCCTCATCATCCTCCCCTTCTTGAATTGGAGTCGTCCTCGACTCTATTTTGGCGATGTATATTATTGGGCTTTTTGTGGACTCTAGGTAATGAACAAATATGAATCTAAGGCAAACGAGATTATACCTCGCGGTAAACCTAAAATATCTGATACCAATTGATGAGTACTGGCCCGATCTTCCGAGAGGTAACCGGTAAGTTCGATTTGTGGAGATCTCGACGTTGGCGATCTAGCTTCAAATCAGACACGATTCGAACCCTGCAACCGTTACACCACTGCTCCGTTGGTTATCAACCAAGCACAACTTGATTGACCTCACCAAGAAGGCTTTTCCTGCAAGCGAATCGAAGAACACAAGCAAGAAGGTAAAAACACGCAATCTGAAATTGCAAATATGAATGATGCGAATATCAATAGAGGGTTCAAGAACTCGGTTCCAAAGGACTAATCGACACAGTGGATGAGATCAAGAACAGGGGCCCTGGATCACTGTAAAAGGATTTGTCACCACAGTTACAATGAACGATTCAGTTTCTCGATGGAAAACTAAACTCTAAATAAAACCCAATTGTCTAACAGCGGCGGCCGCTGTGTTTATAGTCTAAGACTCGACCTAGGGTTGAGAACGGCCAGGGGTTGGACGCCCATAACTTGGGCTTAAGGCCCGACACGATACTTGGACAAGTTGGCCTAAATAGGTGACGCAGCACCTTGACGTGGTCACACAGAATGATCCACGGACCTTCTAGAGCTGGGACCAGATCCAAAACGACGGCGTCGTCATCCCCTTTCCAACGCATCCAAGAACGCCCTGTTTTGATGTCGTATGAGAGAGTTATGACCAAAACAGTGACGACGTGTCTGCTGAATCCGAGGGTGACGTGGCAGCTGAGTTGGAGACGAATTGCAACTTGGGAAAGACCATAACGTCGGTGTGTCCAGCGTGGTGATGTCCTCATCATATTTTGCATTGTCTTTCATAATAGTAAAGGTGGATAATTTATAAATTCATTAGGACGTATTTTAAATTATCATTCATAATGGTAGATGTGGGTAATTTTCTTTGAGCCTAGACATGGCTATTTTTTTTTGAACAACACGTCAAGTCTATTTATTCATGCACACAGGGTTCAGCGGAGTCGCGAACCAAAATATCAGATACAAAACTCGGGAGGGGATCAAGCCAAACATGAGGTTGATCCGGGTCCCAATCAAGACTCAAACGAGCGAGTTCGTGAGCACTCCTATTACAAGATCTAGGAATATAAGCAATCTGTACAGAAATAAAGGATGACAGGATTAGCTCCCATGCTTCCTTGCAGAGGACGGATGCAGGACTAAGATCACGTTCGTCCGACTGGAGTGCCTTCACCGTATTCACTGAATCAGACTCAAGTATAATTCTTTCCATACCATGGCTCGACGCCGCTTGCAAACCTGCAATGCAGGCCTGAGCTTCGGCACACTCAACATCATGAACGGCTCCTAGGGAGCCAGATCCCACCACAGATGCATGCCCATTATAGTCACGGATGACAAAGCCCCAGCTACCTGTTTTGGTTTCAGCAAAGAAAGCTCCATCACAATTTACCTTGATGATATCCCTTGGTGGTCGAGTCCATGATGCATGCAGTCGTGAGCCTTTTTTCACCTTCTCCTTTGTAGTCCCAGATTCCATCGCTAACAAAGATGCACGATGTACAACCTGGGCTGGAGAACGCATACCCTCACCTGCATAAGCTTTGTTCCGCGCCTCCCACCATGAGTATAAGAGCATGATCACCCGCATGCATAGTTCATTACGTAGGGACAATATGGCCAAGATCACGTCGGCAGCTGATTGTTTCTGAAGCAATTCAGTTCGTATGTCTTCCAGTGAGGCATCTCGCCAACACTTAACAACGAACTTGCATTTCAAAAAACAGTGACCCCCATCTTCATTGAGTCTCCAGCATACCGGGCATCTGGTATCTATATCCATCCCTCTCCTCATATTCATTTGTACTGGGAGGCTGTTGTGGGATAGGCGCCAAATGAACTATTTGATTTTCGGAGCACAGTCCAAACGCCAAATGCTCTTCCACTTCAGTTTCTTGTCTATTTGTTCATGTGATGAGTTTCCTCGCTGCCTTCTTGCTCTCTATACTGACTGATCATGGAGAGTGTGGTATGCTGACTTAACAGAGAACAGCCCTTTATTATCAAAGTGCCAAGCTATGACATCCTCCCTACCAATTTGCACCGGTATAGCAAGGATATGCTGGACATCCTCCTCCCAAAAGACATCCCTGACCAGCACATGGTCCCAATCTCCAGTAACTGGGTCGATCAACTCTGAGACCCGAGTGATCAGGGTATGCCTTCTCGGAGTAACGGGCATTCTTGTTACACCACGAGGTATCCATGGGTCAAGCCAAATATTGATTGAGTTTCCATCACCAACTCGCCATATTAAACCCTCCTTCAAAGCTTTAATTCCCCACAAAATGCTTCTCCACGCATAAGAAATCCCCATGGTCTCCTTTGCATTCAACAGATTACAATCCCTGTAATACTTGGCCTTTAGCACCCGTCCACACAAGGAGTCTGGAGCCTTGAGTAGCCTCCAGGCTTGTCGAGCCAGCATCGCCAAGTTGAACAAGTACAAATCACGAAAGCCCAATCCTCATTCATCCTTTCTTCTACACATAGTGTCCCAGGATAGCCAATGCATTTTATTCTCATTGTCTTGTTGTGACCACCAATAGCGACAAATCATTGCACTGATATCATCGCATAAGAATTTTGTTAGGTCAAAACCATAGTTTTAAATCTCTCGCTATAGCTGCCGCTATAGCCCGCTATAGCCTTTTGAGGCAGGGTGCCGCTATTTGTGTTCATGTACAATTTAGCCGCTATATCCCGCTATAGCCCGATATAGCTCCGCTATTAGCTGTTTTAGAGATATACCGCTAAACACCTTACCCCGCTATTTAAAACATTGGTCAAAACATGACATCGCATATGTTGGGATAGCCTGGGCTACGGCCTTAATCAAAGTTTCTTTGCTCGCTTTAGAGAGAAGTTTTTCCTTCCATCCTTGAATTCTCTTCCATACCCTATCCTTCAGATAAGCAAAAGTCTTTGATCTCGAACGGCCCATATATAAAGGGAGACCCAAGTACTTTTCATTTCTTGCTTCTGTTGATATGTGTAAGGTGGATAGCATATCACTTTTATCTCTATCACTTGTATTCTTACTGAACATAATGGAGGATTTATCCTTATTAATAGTTTGTCCCGAGCTCTCCTCATACAAAGCTAAAACATTCTGCAGATGACTTGCACTCCGTTCATTTGCTTTTAGAAGTAGCAAAGAGTCGTCCGCAAACAATAGATGATTAATGCTCAGTGCATCGGCACATATTCGCACTCCCTCCAATTCCCCTCTTTCCTTAGCATTAGTCAACAGAGAAGAGAACCCTTCCGCACAGATTAGAAACAAATAGGGAGAAATTGGATCCCCTTGTCTTAACCCGCGTTTAGGTATTATTTCCTCTGTAAGATCACCATTTATCTTGACTTTATATGAAACCGATGTCACACACCTCATCACAGTGATGACCCAAGTCTCATGAAAGCCCAATTTCAGCATCATACTCCTCAAAAAAGGCCACTCAACACGATCATAGGCCTTGCTCATGTCTAGCTTTACTACTGCATAACCTTCTTTGCCTGATCTTTTATTTTGCAAAAAGTGAGACATTTCGTAAGCCAAGAGGATATTATCAGTGATTAATCTCCCTGGCATGAAAGCACTTTGGTTAGGTGAAATAATCTCATTCAAAATACCCTTCAACCGGTTGGATAAAATTTTTGAGATAATCTTATAAACAACAGTGCATAAACTGATGGGTCGAAGGTCTTTAAGCCTCTTAGGGTTTTGAACTTTTGGAATAAGAACCACAACAGTATGGTTCCACACATTAGGCATGGCCCCACCCCTCAAAAAGTTTTTTAATTCCCGGGTGATATCAGCCCCCACAATGTGCCAATACTGTTTATAAAAGAGAGCAGGCATACCATCCACACCTGGAGCTTTGAGATCACCAATCCCATCCAGCGCGGCTTTTACCTCTTCGTCATTTGCCTCCCTGCATAACATCTGGTTCATCTCAGCAGTAACCTTCACATGCTGCAGGAGCTCTTCCATCGGTGCACCTGCATGGGACTGGAACAGGCTCTGATAATAATTAAAAACCAGCGCCCTTTTCTCCACCTCTCCGGTCACCACATCTCCTGTATCCGTCACAAGTTTCTTTACTTTGTTTCTTCTTCTTCGTTCGGACGCATATTTGTGAAAGAAATTGGAGTTGTGATCTCCCTTTTCTAACCACAGCACATGGGCTCGCTGTTTCCAGTAAAGCTCTTTCTGATCCTCTAGCTTTTCAAGTCAGGTAAAAAAGTTAGAGGATTATTTTAAATTATCATTCATAATGACCAAGCTGGTTAATTTGGACACAATGCTAGGGGGTTATTTTAGATTATATTTTATAATAGCCAATGTGAGTAATTTAGATATAAATTTAGGGGTTATTTTGAATTATTTTTATAATGACATATGTGGGTAATTTATATACAAATATAGGGGGTTATTTTAAATTATATTTTGTAATGGCAAAGGTGGGTAATTTACATGCAAAATTAGGGGGTTACTTTATGTTTTTTTTCATAATGTCAGTGGTGGGTAATTTTCTTAATATATTACAATAGATCCGATGGCCATTATTACTAATGATGATTAGAGTCTACCAAATCAAAGACTAGATGTTTCTGATTATTGTGAGAATTTCTAGGATTTATCTTTTTTCTTAGCGCGTCTGGTGAAAATTAACGTGGTGCCTCCGTTGGAACCTTTAATTAGTAATAGTAAGATAAGATGTTTAGATACATACCAAAATGGATGAGCTAAAAAAAAAGTCAAAGGACTTAGGGCAGGGTGGAGCTTGCGTGGTGCGTTGCGGCCGGAGAGACGTTTGTGCGCCCTTGCCTGCGCGACACGTTTTTTGCTTGCGACATGCCAAAAGGCAAAGCCTGGGAACCAAAGTCTCTTGCTGTGTGGTACGTATCAGACTAGCCGGAGAGAGCACTGACGACACAGCCAGCTAGCCGGCACTTCGGCTCCTGTGATGAGCAAGTCGGTGCCACCATATCTTGGTTAGTGACCTCAGATGATGCAATGATGGCCAACTGAATCCTTCAAAAAAATTATATATGCACTGCATGACTTTTCACCTACTCATCACGCTCGATCTGCTGTTCGCCGTGTCGTAAATGATGCCCAAGGATTAACCTGATTAACAGTATAATTACGTCTTCACTGTGTAGTGTAAAATCTATCACGTAGTATATAGGCAACAAATAAGATCCTTTTCCAAATTCTGGAATAAATATTTATGAATACTCTGCCAGTACGTACCCTTTTAAATTGAATCCAAATATACTGATTTCTTAGAGTAGTATTTGGACAAAGCTACTCGGAATGATTTGATTTTTAATCAAAGAAGGTTCACATTTGCAGCCTGCGGAACATAGTTCAAAGCTGAGTTTGTTGGCTTGATTATCAATATAAGAGGGCAAAGAAAACTACTACTTGAGCAATAACCTTAAGAATTTTCTTCGTTTCATTTCAGTTTGTTTTGTTTTCTTATTTTACCTTCTTTTGTTCCTTTCGATTTCCCAATTTTGTTAATTTTACTAATATAGTATATAACACATGTGCTCCCTCCATTCCATATTAAGACATTTTGGCTTTTTTAGGTATATACCTTTTGCAATGCATCTAGATATACACCATGTTTAGATGCATATCAAAGACTATGTATTTACAAAAGCCAAAATGTCTTATAATTTGAAATAGAGGGAGTAGGTGCTTGCCGCTTGTTGGAAAACTGGGTTTCTAGCAGAAGTCAAAGTGGTGGAGCCTTCGCCTACTCGGATGCCCTAGGCGAAGGCCAGGGAAGTGGTAGGTGGGCCCAAACACAATTAGGGTTTCATAAATGAATTCACCAACCTCCTTTACACAGGGCTCAAGTCCCCCTTTTATATTGCACTATTAGCTACTTTCTTACTTTACATTTCTACCTGTTGAAAAGTTGAGGCACATTCTAAGAATATCCCCTGCTAGCAAAAACTGCTAGGGGCGATCTAGGTATTCTTATCGTGAACCGCCTTTGCTCCTTGGGCCACGCCTACGGGCTTTGTAGTCGGCCCACGGCCTAGCGTCTGATTCCCTTGTAAACCTCCTCCTTCCCACCGAAGGCCTTCATGTGCCTCTATCTCGCTGCTTGGGCTGTCGCCTTCGCTGGTACCGCGGGAGCCTCTGCCTCGGGCTAACCTATCAGGCCTTCGCTGCAGTCCATTAACCTTCGCCGGGCGAGGCTACGAGTGCGAAGGCCTCCGGTTTACTTCCCTACACATCACTCTTGTAATTGGTCAATATTAGCTCATGTTGCTGTAAAGCTCATTGACCTTCGTGGCTCATATTCATGTCCCAACAGTTCCCCCCTTGAGGGCAGGTGGACCTTGTTCCTCAATTTTGTTTCGAGATTATTGAGCTGCGGAGGCTTATGCACGAGACGAGGCTTCCCCCTTCCCCCTGGGATGCGTTGTGTCAGACCTATCCCTTCTGACGTGCTCTCTTTTGATTGGTTGCGACAACTCTAGAACCAACGTGTTGCAGAGCAATGGACCGTTGGGCGTAGAAGTTGAAGCATCGGTTCGTTGGCTATATAAGGGGGGTAGGTGAAGGCTCCTCCATCCCCATCTGAGCCATTGCTTTCGCTATCGTTTCTTTCTAAGTTCCTTCCTTTTCCTTAGTCTTTGCTTAGTTGGCGCTTCCTTTTGCTGTTCCTAAGTCTTAGAAGTGGCTTCGCCTGTTAGTCCTCCCCACCGAGCTACTTTCTTCGGTCCATATCGTCGTCTTCTCAGCATTAGAGCAAGTGGGTGGTCTACGCGTTTTGAGGAGTGTATGGTTGCCAGTGTGGAGGTGCAAGGGCTTGAGGAAGATCTTTCTAGTGTTGAAGCCTCCGTCGCCGACTTGATAACTGCTAAGGAGGCAGGAGACATGGCTGGCCCATCTAGGACATGGGATTTTGGGCCTTCGCTCATGACGAAGGACATGATCGAGGAGTTGTAGAAACTGGGCAGCATTGGTGATGCTAAGGTGAAGCCTCAACAAGGAGAGACGATTCCTAAGCCACAAGCTGCTGACGCCGTGGTCTTCAAGGATTTTTCCTTTGTGGCCTTCACTTTCCTGTGGCCCGTTTTGTCCGTCAAGTTCTTGAAGTGTTTGAGGTACAATTGCATCACCTTACCCCCAACAATATCGTTACTTTGAGCAAGTTCTATTGGGATTGTTTGTCTTATGGTGCGGAGCCCAATGTTGGTACCTTCTATAAGTACTACGAGCTCCAGCGTCAGCCTAAGCTAGTGGGTGAAGGCCAGCTGGTGGCCTAGTATGCGAGCTGCGCTTTCATGCCGAAGAGGAACCAGAAGGGTGAGAAATTGGAAATTTCTTTTGCCCAGAAGAACAAGTGGTCAAAGGATTGGATACAGTATTGGTTTTATGTGAGGACTAGTGGCCTGACCTCCACTAGTGATGATGGGAGGAAGAATACTCGATATCCGTTGGCTTCCGTGATGACCCCTATGAAGCCTTCGATACAAGGGACTCGAGGGCTGGGGACTGCTGAGGGGCGCAAAGCCTGTGATAAGGCTTTTGCTTTGGTCTGCCGGTACTCCGAAGGTTAGGATTTGGTGAGGAGATGGTGGCGACGAACTACTAGCCGCTTGGCAGGAAGATGCCTGCCATGACTATTGACATGGTACACCTTCTGGTCTTCGGCGAAGGTGTCAGGGTTCCCATCTCTGGTTCAGTTTTCAATGGAAGGAGGGTAGGGTTGCTGAGAAGTTTGTGAAGTCTGTTGACGCAGGAGTGCGTGAGATACTCAACCAGATGTCTGATAAGGAGTACTTAGCATGCAGAGCCATCGCCGATACGATGCCCCACCTCAACAGGGTTTTTGAAGAGTTTGGGATCCATCACAAGGAACATGATGTACCTGTGAAGGTACATAAGTCCCTTGAAGACAAGGCAAAGAAGGCCGCCGTGAAGAACGCAACTACTGTGGCTAAGGCAAAGAAGAGAAAGAGGGTTGGCGCATCTAAGGTTCTCAGCAAGAAGCAGTAGACCACAACTGCCTCTGCTACTGCCTCCGCTGCTGCCTCCGCTAGTGTCGATGATGATGTTGTGGAGAACGTTGGTGGAGGCTCTGCTTCTACGGGTGCTAGAATGGAAGGCGAGCATTCTGCCACCTCTATCGATCTTGGAGGTGACACCTTTGTTGAAGCTACCCTCGAAGGGATGGGTGGTGCTATGGCTGAAGCCTCCACCGTAGCGCCCATGCCTGGCATTTTAGGCGATGATTTGTCCAGCTCCAAGGGCGAGGACGGTGATGGTGGTGATGCTTCCCCCTTGAAAGATACTAAAGTTGTGAGTGCAGACTACCGCCCTGCGAAGACTCCTCTAGTTGAGGTGTCTGAAGATGAATTGGAACATGAGTCTCCTCTGGTGTGGCCTTTGAACCTAACGCCCCTAGTTGGTTCTCATCGGGAGGACATAGAGATGGATGTGGCACAATGCACTTTATTTTTGAGTAAGTGTTCTATGGCTTTTACTCCTTTTTCTTTATGTTTTAGTTTTGTGCTTGTGCTTAACTTCTATTGTTTTGGCTTTGACAGGTGACCTGACCAAGGCTATGGTGACTCCTATGCCTAGGGAGAAGCCTCCAGTGGCCGGACTGGACCTCACCCAGGTCGGTTTGGGTGCTATTCCCAAAGCGCCCTTTTTGGCGGGAGGAGCAGGACCTTCGAACCCTAGCCAAGCCGGCGATGAAGGTCTGATCATTTTTAATCCCTGACATGTCTCTATTGCATATGCCCTTTGTTGCTTATACTTGTTTCTTGGTTTCTTTTGAGGAAGCTCTGCTGATACACTAAGTGAGTGGACCGAGTACCTTCATGCTCTCTGCACGGAGATAGGAGGTTAATTGTGACCTCTGCTTTTTGATCCATATTTTTGACTTATGTTGCTTATGCTTTGGTTTTCTTGATAGGCCAGGCTCGTCACCATTTTAGGAATGTAAACTTCTACTAGCTACTATGAAACAACTGGAGCATCAATGCTTGGTGGGTTGTTTTATTTTCTAACTTAGGTACCCTTCGGCTTTGCTATACTGATGGTTTCCTTGGCAGGGCCATCATATGGTGGAGTCTCTGGAAGAGCGGGCGTAGAAGGAAGTTATTGACCATGACGGCGCCATTGAGGCTCTGAAGAAGGAGGTGGAGTTGCTCGAGGCTAAGAGGGCGTGGCTTGCAGGAGAAGTTCAAAGGCTCTGCATGGCTCAGAGTGATGTTGAGAGCTTGAAGGGCTAAATGTCCTCTTTGAGCAAGACACTAGAGGGCTCGAAGGCTACAGAGCAATTAGCTCTTGATCGGGCCGAGAAGGCCAATGAGACTGCTGACCTCCTTCGCAAGGAGGTGGAGGCTGAGAGGCAGTCTAGTGTCACTCTGGGGGCTCAAGTTGCCCTCCTGACCAAGCGTCTAGAGGACACAAGTGCAGTTGGCCTTGCTATGGCCCAGTTATACACAGATGCGCTTGGTTAGTTTGGGGGCACCACTTCTTCTTTGCCTGAGGATCCTTTGGCGCTTAACATCTTTACTTGGCTAAAGTCCAATTTGGCCAAGCTCCCAGACTTTGTTGTTGGGGCAGTCGACTTTGGAGCGCTGACCTCTGCTACCAATTTTTCTAAGATGCTAAAGCAAGATGGTTGTTCGCACATCGAAGGCTTGATGGAGAAGGATGATCTTGAGGGCCCGGCCGAGCTTGGAGTGAATTCCCGAAGTGTTAGAAGATCTGTCTATAATTTTATGAAGTCGTTCTAGGTGAAGTTTGGCCAGGCAGAGGCTCGTTCGATGGCGAAGGCATGGCGTGCGGCCGTTGGTTTATTTCTTTTGGCTACTTCTTGGCTTGTGATTCTTTGGCATTATTTGTCTTCATGTGCTTATGAATTCTATGCTAACTGCAGGAGTTACAAAAATCAGAGGCTGCACGTACTACCTCTGGGGTGCCAAATTCCAAGGCTAGTGAGGCATCGACCCCAAAGCTCCATCAGGTGGTGCTGAGGCCATGAAGACTAGGGAGACTGCCTCCGCTGCTGCTAATTCGAAGGTGTAGTGTCTAGGTTTTAGTTAGTTTTTTAGGTTTGGTTTATGGTGAAGTGTTGCATACGCTCGCCCTTTGTGTATATTACGCCTTTTGTAACTTTACTGGTGCCTTCGCCCATTAAGTTTTAATTGTAAATTTGCCCTGCGCAGGTTTCCTCCTTTGGGCCTGTGCAGGACATGCTACCTTTGACCTTTTTCCAAGATGGTATTTATATTAGTGGTGAATTGTGGAAATATTGGTGTCAAAGTTTCCCTAGACCTTCTGTTTTTGAAATGTTCGCCTTTGTATTGTATGATATTGATGACGAATGCACAGAGTTTGTTAGATCTCTTGCTTGGTGGGGCCTCGCCTGCCAGTTTAGTTTTAGTCTTTATGCTAAGTTGTTTGGTTGGCCTTCACGCCTTTGTAATGTTTATTTTCAAGGCTTAGCGCCTTTTGTGTTTTGCCTTGTTATTGCCTTCGGGCTTTTGTAAGATCGTTTGTGTTTGTATGGTTTGTGCTTGTAATATGCTCTGTTGTAATATGTTTGTTTTCTTTGAATAAAGTTAGCTTGGGATGCTTGGTTGGATACTTGCTTCATTGAAGAATCTGGTTACAATTGCTACCTATGCCGAAGGGTTCTAGCAGATGGTGCTTATTTTTTTACTCTTGCCTCCGCTTCTCTCTTCTTTGGTTCCCATTGGGAATGAGCTTGTGCGTCCACGTGGAAGAGCTGGGGCGCTAGTCTTCGACCTTGTGTCCTACGCAGAGGCTCCGTTACATACTTGATTTGTGGTAGTCCCCATTTTTTGGTCTCTAGCTATCAACAGGGAGGTACTAGTGCATCGCTACAGAGAAGCTGAGGTGCTCGTATTTGATCTTGTAGTTTTTGCAAAGGATTTGGCACAATTTTAGCACTCATCGGAGGTGTTGGTCTTCAATCTTGATGCTTCTCCAGAGGCCATAGTGCAATTTGAGCAAGCAACGGAGGTTGATGAAGCATTTCTTGGGCGTTGTCTTCACTTGCGCCTGGATAGCTTTGTTGTTGCCTTCGGCCATGCTGGAGCAACTGTCCTCCCGTTGAACATGGTTGGTTCTGGGGCGCACCAAATGGTATCTTCGGTTGTGGGGGATGTTACAGTCTTCGTGTGATGCCCTCCCGCAAACTCTAATACTGACTGCTTGCTGCCGGACTATTGTTATATAAGACCCCGTGGAGGCTGTACAACACCGTGTAGTAGATGCGTACAACCTCTCCGTGGCCTTCATTGAGCTGTGCGAGCTGCTATGGTTATGAGTCTTTGCATGGTATCTTTTGGTTCTGTCCTTTCTAAGGAAACTCTAGCCTCCATGGCTCTCTTGCCTTGTTATATGGTGTGGTGTATCATGGTTGCCTTAACTTCCCCCTAGCACTCCCTAGAGTTAGTGATATGGTAATGTACTAACTGAGGCTGGTGCAGGGGGATGGCACTGGGTTTTATAGTCAAATACTTGTACGATTTAATAAATTTTGGTGGTTGGCTAAGGTTTATCGCTTAGGTATGTTTTTAAAGCCGTACGAAATTGATAGATTTCTTTGTACTTGGTGTATCTTTGGTTCTTTAATTCTATTGTACTTTAGTCGTTAATTCTTGATTGTTACCTGGTGCCTGATACGGACAGGTCTTTGCCAGGTATTTTTCCCACCCGATGCCTACAGCGAAGGTCGGTCTTTGTCGGGTTTTGTGGTCTTTTGGCCATTTTGATGAATCCTTGATGCCTGATTGTGGACGGGGCTTTGTCAAGGTTGCAGGCTAATTTACCCGTGGAGGTCATTCCACACTTAGAAGCCTTCGGCTAAGGCAGTGGAAGGTCCTCTTTGTCATGATGTCATTGTCAAATGTTGTGGCTTTGTTGCTAGCCACTTTCGACCTTTGCCTTTCATAGTACTCTTGGGGAAATTTCTCTTTATATTTTAGAGGGTTTTACATGGGTCTTGCCTTATCAAAAACCTCACCTCCGCTAGGAGCCCCCTTTGTGAGGAAAAGAGTATATGCCCTTTTTGCATGAAAATGTAAAGAGAAAATGTGTAGACTAAAAGATTTGAGGTGACCTTCGCTTATAGTTCTACAGAGGCCACCCTTTACAATTATATATAGAACCTATGCAAATTGTCGATGTTCTAGATGTGAGCCATTGTGTTACCTTTGCCATCTATCACGTAGAATGACCTCGGTCTTCCGGTGGCCTTCGCCATGTATGGGCCATCCCATTTAGGTTGGAGCTTTCCTACGCTAGCCGCGTTGGGCTTTCTTCTTAGGACTAGGTCTCTGTCTTGAATGAGCTTCCTGATTACTTGGCTATCTCTCCATTTTCTCGTTTGTTCTGGGTATTTGGTGATGTTTTCTACTACTTCTAGCCTTGTGCCTTTGATTATTTCTTTTGAATATTCTTCATCTACTGCCAAAGCCTGCTTCATCACCCAGAGGCTTTGATGCTTAACCTCCTTGGGTAGCATTGCTTCTTCGCCATATAGGAGCTTGAATGGTGTGAAACCCGTCGTCCTAGATGCTATGGTGTTATGAGACCACACTACCTTCGGTAGTTCCTCTACCCACTTGCATTTGCTTAAGTTGAACAAGGTCTTCAAAATTGCTGAGAATATTATTCAGTTAGCTCTTTCTACTGCTCTGTTTTACTCTGGGTGATAGACTAATGTGAAGACTATTATTGTGCCTATGCTTTTGCAAAACTCTATGAATTTTTCTAACTCGAATTGTTTCCCATTGTCAACTGTTAGGGTTCTTGGTACTCCAAACCTGCAGATTATATTCTGTCAGAAGAATTTTTTTACTATTTCTAAAGTGATTATTGCTAGTGGCTTGGCTTCAATCCATCTTGTGAAATACTTGATTGCTACTATTGTGAACTTGTTCCCCCTTGCGAAGGTGGTAGTGGCCCGACAAGGTCCATGCCCATCTTTGCAAAGGCCAAGTGGATGGGATAAGCTACACTATAGCCGAGGGTTTTGACTGATGTGGGGAGGTGCTCTGGCATGCTTCACATGTCTTAACAATTTATTGTGCAACTTTGATGTGTGTGACCCAATAAAATCCCTGTCTGATTGCCTTTGTAGTCAATGCTATTGGGCCAATATGGGAGTCACATGTTCCTGAGTGAATTTCTTAGAGGAGCTCTTTGCCTTCATTTTGAGTTATACACTTGAGCAATGGTTGGAGTACACCTTTCTTGTACAATATGCCATCTACCAGCGTGTAGCTTCTTGCTTTGGCTGCCATTCTTACTGTGCTTGCTTCATCTTCTGAGTGGTGCACATTGTTCAAGTAATCTGTGATCAACTGTCTCCAATCTTCAGATTCAGTGACTAGGATTGTTTTGAATGCCTTCGCAATTGCTTGCGTTGTTGGCACCTGTAGTATTTGATAGAATGCTCCCTCTGGTATGGGCAAGTTGTTTGCTGCTGCCTTCACCAGTTCATCTGCCTCTGCGTTTTCTGCTCTCGGTATCTGCTTCAGGTGAATCCCTGGAACCTTCGCTCAAGTGCCCTTACTGTGTCCAGATATTTGACCAGCTCAGGTTCTCTTTCCATGTACTCCTTTTCGACTTGCCCAGCCACAACTTGGGAGTTAGTTTTTGCTAGTACCCTTTTTTCTCCGAGTGCCTTCACCTTGTTGAGACCTAGTATGAGACTTTCATATTCTGCTATGTTATTTGTTGCTTTGAATTCTAGCCTTGCTGCGTACTTCGTTCTAAGGCCTGATGGCGCTATCAATACAATGGAGGCTCTAGCTCCTAAATGCCCCTAGGCTTCATCTATGTAGAGTATCTGTATTTGACCTTTGGGTTGTGGTGTTTGATGTGTCGAAGGTGTCCAGTCTGCCATAAAGTTTGCTAACGCTTGTGATTTGATTACTTTTCTTGACACATAATTGAGTTCAAACTGGGATAGCTCAGTTTCCCATTTCCCTATTCTTTTGGAGGCCTCTTTGTTACTGAATATGTCTCCGATTAGTTGTGATGAAGGTACTGTGATCTCGTGTGCTTGAAAGTAATGCTTCAACTTTCTTGATGAGATGAGGACAGCGTATGCTATTTTTTCAATTTCCGTATAGTTCAACTTAGCTCTTGATAGGGCTTCTGAGATGTAGTAGATAGGCTGTTGAATGACCTTTGACTCTTCTTCTTTCTCTTGAACTAGCACTCAACTGACTGCATGGTCAAAGGCTACAACATATAACAATAGTGGTGCCTCTGGATCTGGTACTGTCACCAAAAGCTTGCCAGCTATGTAGCTTTTGAGTTGCTAGAAAGCCTTCGACTGTTCTGGCCCCCATTCCACTTTGTCTCTGCCTCTTAGAGCTTTGAAGAATAGGAGTCTACGCTTTGCTGACTTTGAAATGAATCTATTTAATGCTGCTATCCATCCAGTAAGCTTTTGGACTTTCTTTTTGGTTGATGGTTCAACCATTGAGATTATGGCCTTTGTTTTTTTAGGTTTGCCCTTATGCCTTCGGGCCCTATGATGTACCCAAGCATTTTTCCTCTGCTGACACCAAAGATGCACTTTTCTAGGTTGAGTTTGAGGCCTGCTTCCCTGAGATTGGCGAAGGTTTTTTTTAGATCTGCTATGTGATCTTCATTCTTGCTCATTACTATGATGTCATCAACATAAGCTATGACGTTTTTCTGCAGCTGAGGGCCAAGAACCACCTTCGTCATTCTGGCAAAGGTCGATCCTATATTTTTTAGCCCTTTGGGCATTCTGATGTAGCAATAAGTTTCAAAGGGAGTAGTGAAACTTGTCTTCTCCTCATCTTCTTTGTTGAGCCAGATTTGGTGATATCCTAAGAAGCAATCCAGGAGTGAAAAGCGCTTGCATCGATCCTTGGTGGTGGAAATGGGTATTTTTTGCAATCTTTGTTTAGGTCTATGAAATCTATGCACATTCTCATCTTCCCGTTTTTCTTTGGTACCAGCATTACATTTGCTAGCCACTCTGACTACTTGACTTCTCTGATGATGTTTGCATCTAACAGTCTTTATATTTCAACCTTCGCTGCTATAATTCTCTCCTCTGACATTTTTCTTTATTGCTGCTTTTTTGGCTTCATTTTAGGGTTAATGTCAAGAGAGTGTTGTATAATGTCTCTGCTGACTCCTTTCAGGTCGGAGGCTGACCAGGCAAAGACGTCTTGGTTCTTGGCTAAGGTTTCTATGAGTTCTGCTTCTTTGTCCTTCAAAAGGTTGTCTCCGATAGTGACTTTTCTATTTGGCACTGCATTCTCCAATGGGACTGATTTTGTTTCTTCTTGATCTTTGAGATTTGTCTTCCCCTTTGGCATGTTTGGAGGCTCCGGTGAGTTGCTCTTAACTGCCTCGACAGAGTTGATGTTGCGCTATGATTTGTAGATGGCTCTCTCTATGTTTCTTGCCTCCTTCTGACTGCCATGTACTATGATGGTGCTGCGCAAAGTTGGCATTTTTATACACAAGTAGCCCATATGGATGGTTGTATTGAACTTGTTTGCAAACCCTCTGCCGAAGATGACATTGTATGGATAGTAAAGATCTACTATGTCGAAGGTCACGTATTCTGTTCTTGCATTTTTCTAGCCTTTGAAAGAAACTGGTAGGGACATTTTTCCCAATGCATCGATGTTTTTTCCTCCAAAGACGATTAGAGGAGAATCCGAAGGCTACAACTGGCTTTTGCTTAATTTTATCTGGTCGAAGGCATTAATAAAGATGATATCTGTGGAGCTTTCGGAGTCTATGAGAACCCTGTTAATTTTCCATCCTGCTATATTGGCTTTGATAACCATGGTGTCCGCATGGGGGTAGCTTTCCAACTTGCAGTCTTGTTCTAAGAATATGATGGGTGTTTTTGACCAATCCGTGCAGCGTATTGGACCCTGTACTGTTATGTTATTGACGAGCTTAAGATGATCTTTCTTCTGCTTCTTTGTCTGGAATTCCATTGAAGAGCCTCCGACTATTGGTGGTATCATGCCAATGGTGGGTAGTGGTGTGTGGATTGAGCTAGTTTTCTGGGTTGGGCTCATTTTTGGGTGCTGCTAGTTGTGGTGGAGGTGGTGGCGGAGGTAGTGCCTCTAGTTGCCAATTGTGAACTTGAGCTGGCTGGCTTGTCTCTATGAATGTTATGTGTGGAAGCCTTGGGTTTATATAGGTGAGGTTAGCTTCTGCTCGCTAATTACTAGCCTGCCCTTACTGCTGGGTGCTTGGTCGCCATGCAGGTAGGAAGTTGGGGTAGTATGCGGCTGCTAAGGTGGATGGGTGAATTTGATTGGAGTTAAGACTTAGGTAGATTGGGCAATATGGCTGCTACGAAGGTGCAGTGAAGGTGTGGTTGACGTCTCTAGCAGGTTGTTGTGGTGGAGGTTGAGGGTTTGCCCTATTTTTTATCCTCTTTTGAGTTTCCTTTGCATCTAGGCAATCTTTGGTGATGTGCCCTTTGTTCTCTCCATGAAAGAAACAATATTGTCTTTCACTGTCTTGGTTCCTAGTTTTTGTTCCAGTTCTTCCTTTGATTGTATTTTTTACCTTCGTACTGCTTTTGTGGTGTTCTATTTGGGGCTGCCTCCGATATCTGCTGCCATTGCTGGCTGTTCCCTTGCTGCTCTATATTAAAAACTTGTTGATCTAGCGCTTGCTGAGGCTATGACTGGCCTTGGCTTCTATTGCCCCTCTAAGCATTCCTACTACTCCCTTGGTACTGCTTGTTCTGATTTTGCTCTTTCAGCCTTCTGCGTTATCTGACCTGCAATACTTCTCGAACTCACTGTATAGTTCTTCTATGATGCTTGGCTTCTCCCGAGCTAGATGAGCTGCGAAGGCTCCGATGCAGAGACCTTTAATTGTGGCCTCGATTGTCACATCCTCTGGGACATTTGGTGCCTTCACTTTAAGCTATACGAATATCTGAAAATAGTTCCTTAGAGCCTCCCCTTGATTTTGTTTGCACTAGAACAGGTCCATCGAGGTCAATGATTCAATGGTAAACCCTTTGAAGATGGCTATGATTTTATCATGGAGGTCTTCCAAGAATATACTGAACTTGGCATCAACATTAAATACCATGCCAATGCATCGCCCTCGGCTGCAATAACGAATGATTTGTCCAGAACAGTGTCGTTCCAACCCATGAAGGCTACAGCTGCCTCAAAGCTCATGATGAACTGGCGTGGGTCTGATCTCCCATTGAATTTGGGTAGGATAATGGGTTTGCATGAAGAAGGCCACGGTGAGTTTTGGATTCCTTCGGATAGCGAAGATTTGGAGTCTATGGTTCTATGGACTGGTAGTGAGATATAAGGTGTGCTAAAGGTTGGCTAGGTGGCCATACCTGGGGAGGGATTAGGTTGGCTTTGATTTGCTAAATGGGGTTGGCTGGGTGTGTTGGAAGGAGGCTGGTTGGGTTGCATGCTTTGTATCTCTGCTTGTAGGACAGCCAGTTGTTGCCTGATCTCCGCTGCATGCAGTGATGCTTGGACTGCCCTCTGGCTTGAGGCGAATGTTGCTACCAGCATATCTCTTTCTTGCTGCGTGCTCTACAGTTGCGCTTGCAGCTGCTGAAGCACTTGCTCTAGGGTGGGATCTGGGGCTTGCTGCTCTTCGACTGCCAAAGGCTGGTCTTCAACAACAGGCTCTTCTACAACTTGGTCTTCAGATGTACTAGCGTAGGTGCTGCAGGCGTTATGCCTAGGTCTTCCCCTTGCTATGGGCTCTGAAGTTGCCCTAGCGGAGGCTGCTCTTTTTCTTGCAATTATGGGTTTTGCTTGGCCTACACATAGTGGGCGCCAATGTTGGAAAACTAGGTTTCCAGCAGAAGTCAAAGTGGTGGAGCCTTCACCTAGTCGGAGGCCCTAGGCGAAGGCCAGGGAAGTGGTAGGTGGGCCCAAGCACAATTAGGGTTTCATAAATGAATTCACCAACCTCCTTTACACAGGGCTCAAGTCCACCTTTTATATTGCATTGTTAGCTACTTTCCTACTTTATATTTCTACCCTTTGACAGCTGAGGCACATTCCAGGAATATCCCCCTACTAGCAAAAACTACTAGGGGCGATCTAGGTATTCTTAGCGTGAACCGCCTCTGCTCCATAGGCCGCGCCTACAGGCTTTGCAGTCAGCCCACGGCCCAGCGTCGTATTCTCTTGTAAACCTCCTCCTTCCTGCCGAAGGCCTTCATGCGCCCCTATCTCGCTGCTTGGGCCGTCGCATTCGCTAGTACCGTATGAGCCTCCACCTTGGGCTAACCAATTAGGCCTTCGCTGCGGTCCATTAACCTTTGCCGGGTGGGGCTGTGAGTGCGAAGGCCTCCGGTTTACTTCCCCGCACATCACTCCTGTAATTGGTCATATTAGTTCCTATTGTTGTAAAGCGCCTTGACCTCCACGACTCATATTCATGTCCCAACACTGCTCATAGTCCACAGGCGGCTTCACCAGCACTCTCGCAGGTAAACGACTTCTGCTCCAAGAGCCTAGAAGGAAATTGAGATCGGAGCAGCTTGTACTCAAATAGTTGCGGCCACGAACTGAAGCATCCATTGGCCAAACTCCAGGAGCTTGAACTCTCCTTTGCAAAGAAGAGGAAAGAGTGTTTTCTTCCTCTTGAGCTCCCCCAGTGGGTGACTCAGGGGGCGGCGTCGCTGGCGCCGCTAGCCCCCCTCCCCTCTCCACCTCCCCTTCGGCCGCCGTCGCTGCCCTCCAGCGTGTGGCAGCGGCAGCCCACGACGGCCTAAAAAAAGGGTCTGCATCTGCATCTCCCTCCCTCCCCCTCACTCCTCCACCACCCCTCCTCTTCCTCTTCAAAACGAAGGATTTGGGCGGCCGGCTAGGTGGATCCAGGGATGGATCTGGCGTCTACAACTCGCGGCTGCCTACCTGCCTTGGCACTCCGGCTTTAGTCTGGGCGTCGGCCATGAAGCTCGCCATCGATGGTTCAAGTGCCCCTTCATCCTACATGATGAAGAAGAAACCACGTCACGGGCTCCTCAATGGTAGATGGCGGCGGCCAGGTCTGGGAGGCCAAGGCCGGTGGACGAATCCGATCTAGCCGGGCCCTAGCTAGCTGGGCTCATGTGCCTAGATCTGCACCCTTCGAGGGTGATAGCAGCTGGCCAGGGCCAGACTCGGCAGCGGCCTTGCTAAGCCACGCGCCTACCCACATCTACCGTTGGCTGGCGGCCAAGGCTGTGGCTAGTCTGGTCCTACATGAGCCAGCTCTGGTGCACATGCCGGTGGCCTTGCTGGGCCATGCATCTACCCACGCCTGCCAGTGGCTGGCGGTCAGCGCTAGCCCACGGTAGCCAAATCTAGTGCACACGCCAGGTGGCCAGCTAGTTGCTGACCAGCGCATTCTTTGGCATGGCGTGAGACATGGTGTGTTTCGGGCTCTCCTGTGTTAGGGCTTACATGAAGGTGGCAGTGGCAGCCAGTGCTAGGTTGCCCTCTCGCTGGTCAGTGCGGTAGGTGCCTGTGGGTAGGATGACCCCCTTAGGGTTGTGGTCAAACAGTCTTTGGTCCTATCCTGCTTCTTGCTTCGGGCCGGCAGCAGTGGCAAAGCCTATGCTATCTACCTTCTTAGAGGCATCATTGAAGTTTTTGTTTGTCGCTCGAGTTGTGAGGAGCGGTTCTTGGATGAAAGTCCTTCTCGTGCGCCCCTTCCAACGACGTTGGCGTCCTATGGATATCATCCCCTTCTTGGCAGCTTCGTTGGGGTACTTCTGTTGTCATCCCGCTTCTCTTGCTGGAGTTGCTCTTTGCTGTGTTGTGCCTACATGTGCTTCAACTTACTCTCTGCTTTGGTTTGTCCAGCCTTGGTGTTTGGTGTTGCCGCAGTCGTTTTGTGCTTCACAGCAGATACTTGGCCACTAGTGCTCCCTTGGCGGATTCTTTGCCGCCATTGCTGCTTGAGCAGATACTTTGTCGCCGGCGTCACTTTGGTCTCCCCACTCAGGCAGATGATTTGTTGCTGAGTGCGTGTAACACCCCGGGTGTTATAGTGCTAATTAATCTGCCATGTCATCATAATGCATTGCAAAGCATCTCTATTAGGTTAACATTGTTATGCATCAACTAAAACAAGTTTACTTATCTAGGTTGAATGTGTTTCTCAGTGGTGTGCTCCGAACCCGAAAACCCTAATTTCGAATGCCACCACAAATACTTAGTCCATGCCCTGCGTAATTTGAGGTGTGCGACTGTGTTGCCCACTAGTGTCAAGTGTAGGGTATGAGCTCAAGTACAACATTTAAAATGAAGCTCCAAATTTGAGTTTGAATTGGAGTCCCAAAACTTGTCACGAGTTTTCCGATTCAAATTTAAATTCAAATCTGGGGAGAAATGTAAAAGAATTTTTAAAGCTAATTGGTCAACCAAGAGTGGCATTTGGTCAACCATGTCATGTTGGTCCAAATGATGCCCTTGGGTGAGGTTTTGATCACTAAGTAATCACAAATCAAAGTAGCAACAAATTCCAATTTAAAATCCCTCCGAAAACCCTAAATTTCAAAACCCTGTTTTACCCCTTTTGAAATAATTTAAAATCTAAGCAAAATTTGGGAAAAAGTTCAAAACCAAGTTTGTAGAACTTTACAAGGGCTACAACTTTGGTGTTTTGAGTTTTCAAAGTTTTAGTGTAAAATGTGGAGCAATTTTGAAAATAAGCAAATTTCAGATTTAATTCATTTTTGTCCCCAAACTAAGATTTCAAAATGGAGGCTGATTTTGAAAAAGTTTTGAACAGCAAAGTTGTAGGTCTGGTCAAGATATACAACTTTGATGTTTGGAGATTTTGAAGTTTCAATATAAAATCAAAAGTAATTTCTAAATTACCAAATCTGAAAAATGTGTCCCTTTTTGAATTTAAACTCAAATTTCAAAATCCAGTTAGAATTTGAAAAAGCGTTCAATACAAAACTTGTAGAGCTTGAAAATCTGAAGATGTCATACATTGGAAGATTTTCAAGTTGCTATACAAATTTGAAAGCAATTTGAAAAACCAGTTTGAATTTCAAAAGTTGGGGGGAACAACTACAGTGCACGGCGTATCACCGACGGCCACCGGCCGGTATGGGCGCCGGTCTATCGCCGCCGTGGCCACTTCCACGGTCTTCTAGAGCGCGCCAAGATCGCCAGCGCAATAGCACTGCAGTGCTGCTCTGTAGACGCGATTTCCTTCTATATATACCGAGGTTCACAGTGGCGTTCACCGTTTTCGCCACCACCGCCGCCGCTAGCTCCACCGCTCGCCGCTGCCGCCGTCGAGTCACCTCTAGCCACGCAAAGCACGCCATCACGTTCGCCTCGGCCTCGCGCACCTCGTGAACCACCCAAGCCAGCCCAATTTCGTCTAAATCACCGCGGCCACCCGTTCCCGTGCCCAGCTCCGGCGACCGTGCCGCTTCACGTGGTCGGCCTCTTCCACTGCTGCTCCGAGCTTCCCGAGTGCTTCGCTGCAACCGCGGTGAGCTTCTGGTGCTTCCTGTGCCTTTGCTTTAGACGCTAGCGTGGTAGATCATCGGGACGCTGGTCACCGTAGCCGCCGTGCTGCCATGGCCGTCGGGAGAACCTTTCCGAAGCCGTAGGATAGCTGCTAGGTAGTAAAATGGATTCGCCTTGTTGTGCTGGTGCTATGGTGTCGCTTGGTTGGGTGTCCGAAGCCGTGCTCGCCGGCCGGCCACCGTGCGGACATGGCCGAGTCGGGGAGAGAGCGAAGGAGGCGGGAGGAAGGCGATGACGAGTGGGACCGCGATGTCAGCGAGAGTGAGCGGGCGGGCGCGAGGCAGGCCGGCGCTGGGCTGGGCCGCGCGACTGGGCCGGTCGCGAGCGCGCGTGCGGGCGCGTGAGCGGGCCGTCTGGTTGGGCCGGACTGCGGGGAAAAAGAAAAGTCAGCCCGATTTCGTTTTTGTTTTTCTTTTTCAAATAAATGAATAGTGTTATTATTTGTTTATTTCATTAAAAATTGTCTATAGTTCCAAAATTCATGAAAATTTTTGTGTAAGCTTTTCAATGTATAAACTATCTAGGAAAAATGTTAAATCATGAATTTGAATACTTTGAGCAGTAGAATTAATTAGTTTCATTAAAGATTAAATGCAACTTCCAGTAATTTTAATAATTAATTTATTTATCCAAAAATTATGAAATTTATTATAGCACTGTTATAAGTCATTCTTAACCCATAGAAAAAGTTTGAGCTTGATTAGGTAAAATTTGATCAACTTCTAATTATGCCCTAATTATTAAATAGAAAATAAATATTAATTTGAGAACTTTAAGTGTTGTGTGCCTTTTAATTGAGTGATGTCCTTAGGTCACTACCTTTTTGTGATCTCTGGCACCTTAATTTCATGATTGAGCTCGTTAGTAACTTGTTAGGTTAAAAGCTGGTATCGCGGGAAAACGTCGCTACTAGTTAGTAGGTTTTCTGTTTACGTTTGTACCGTGAAGAAAAGTTGTACTCAAATCGTAACCGTGGCATGTTATCATCAAGCATCATGTTTATCATTGAGCATCATGTTAAAGCATGTTATGTATTCGTGTAGTCTCCGCTTTCGAGGAAGCCGAAGTCGTCGATCAAGCTTCCGGAGAAGAGCGATCGTCGGTGGGTTCCGGACCAGGGGGTGAAGTCCTCGAGTCTGAGTCGGTCGTCGTGTTTGAGCAAGGCAAGCCCCGGTGCATTTAAACCCTACCTTGAGTTTTACAAATGTTTTATTATTTATATTATGGTTGACTGCATTAAGTAATTAGGAGTTGAGTGATAACTTAATTGCTGCATTATCATCCTTGATTATTGTGATATCAACCTTGATACCTGCTTTACAGAAAATGCGTAGTATGCTTCGCTATGCTTAGAAGTTAAGCTTTTAAATGAATGTTTACATAGCCATGACGGCATATCGAATGAATATTGAAATATGTGAATGAACTTGTAAGATCGGGCGGGTGGTTTGGCCACTGCTAACATGCATTGGGAAAGGAGTCCCACTGTATTGTTTCCGCCTTATCAGTTAAGGACCGTACGTTGTTGGCCCTCGCGTCATGGAGTTTTTATTAGTACTAGCCATGTGCCCATGTCGGGTAAGCCTTACTTTGGTTAGTCCATTACGAGAACGTCTAACCTCGCACTGGGAGTGGAGAGATGGCGAGAGTAACGTGTACCCTCGGGGCTAGAATTGGGTCGGGTTCGAGGAGTACTGTGCTCTCGGGTGGCGATGGACACGTTCTGGTTTTGGGTTATTCGGGTAAGAGTTGATATATGCAAGATTCAGTTCTACATATGTCGTGTGGTCAGGAATCCCCAGCTAGGTAAATGAAGCGGTTCGAATCGTCGTTACTCCACGAGAAAGGAGTCTTGGCCTTGCACCAACATCGTAGTTAAGAACTGGAATTGAAAGAAAGAATGAGAAAGGTTTTGATGATAATTACTTTGATCTAGATTAGGATCACCTAGAATTGGTTAATGAACCATCAATGGTAAAAGTAAAATGTTGAAGATAAGGACTTACTTTAATAAGCTTTTCTGCAAAAAGAAAATTTGATTCTTGATTACCCGTACCTTGATTCCCTAAAGCTAGCATGCCCTTGGAGTCTTTGTCTTAGTCGGGTAAGTCTTGTTGAGTACTCTCGTACTCAGGGTTTGTTAACCCCTTGTTGCAGGTGCGGTTCATGAACAAGTCTGCTTCGAGCCTTGTTGCATGACCGTCGTGGTTGAAGACAGTGACGACGAGTAGATTGTGTGGCCTTTGGGCAAGGCATCTCGCTTGTGTGTTGTAATAAAGTTACTACCGATACTTCTCTACTACTGGTTTGTAATAATGTTACATAAGGTTTTAAGTTTGAAAACTGGTTTGTAACCTAAGTTATTGTAAGACTTCCGCTACTTTACTCTGTTGAATATTTTGAATAAACTGTTGTAATATTGCAATACTCCTGTGATTGGATCCTGTTCGGAGGAAAGCAGGCCTTTTAAGTTATGGTGAACATAAGTACGACTGTCAGAGGTCATTATGGCAATGACGTGTGCTTGTGGGCCATCATAATTAGGAGGTTCTGTGACAGTGCGTGATGGCCCCCTTGCAGCTTGTGGATACTTTGCCACTACTCTCTTGCACTCAGGCAGATGATTTGCTACTGAGTGTGTGATGGCCCCCTTGCAGCATGTGGATACTTTGCCACTACTCTCTTGTGGATGCTTTGCCGCTCCGTTTCATCTGTAGTGGATGCTTTGCTACCGTACTGCTGAATGTTCTTGCTCGGGGGATACTGGTCGTTGTAGTCTCGTCTCTTTTTTATGGATACTTTGCAACTGCGGCTTCATCTTCTTTATTGGCAGCCTAGCGTGGGTGTTTTTTTTCTTGCAGGTCCATTCGATTAAGTTTGTGGAGGAAGGCCCTCTCCTTACTGCCTTTCTTTCTTTTCTATTGTCCATTAGCTTCCTACCTCTATAATTTTTGTAATCTGTGCTATGGAATCTCCCATAGTTGTGTCATGTAAGCCATTCTTTCGGCCTTTATTTCCTCTTAATGCAACACGCGTCAACGGACGTTTTCTCAGGGGAAAAAAAGGTGCTTGCCGCTCCTGTTCCTCAAATAAACAGCTACCCTTTGGACTAGGTATAGTGTAAAATCACGTATGGTAGGCATATATGTATACAGCATCCATTTTATTGTAAGTTAAAGGGCGAAACACGCACGAGATACACAAAAGCTAGTTAGGAATGTGCTCGTTATTCTCATTGCTGTGATCCTGCTTTGTTAGGTTGGCCTTTGGGCTCTACGAAAGACATGGGATATATGACCGCGCGCATCCTGACAAGAGCGAGCTACCACTGCACTGTTCTTCCAGCAATAAAGTCTCACTCTGTTGGCAGTTGGCACAGCGTACCCACGCTCACAGAGTCTGATCTCTCGAGAACATGCACGGTAGACCTGCGCAGCTAGCATCCATTTTGTTGGTCTCGATAGACGGCCTTCTTGTGCTCGCAGTCCCGCGTAGCGACAAGGAAATAACAAGGATATATTTAGTGCATCGCGGTCGGCACAGCACAGACAAACGATTGATTTGTCCTCAAGGTAGCTTTTTGCCCAAGATTCAAATTTGTCTTAGCCTTCAAAAATCAAAAAGTTACTTGGAAGGGAAACGACGACTCTCGCAAAGTCTATGTATAGCTTGCTAGCCCTGATGTGATCAGCTTGGTCTTCCTTCTTACCGCGATGACTGTGTGATTGATCAAAATTAAAACAGTGATCATATATATATATATATATATATATATATATATATATATATATATATATATATATATATATATATATATATATATATATATATAGTAGAACTTGGAAACAAGTTGACTATATTATCATCCATAACCACCATGTACATAGGGTAAGCCAATAGGGCATTGTTTAGATGCAAAAAAATTTTGGTGAAAATGTCACATCAGATGTTTCGTGTGGTGTCGGAAGGGGTTTTTGGATACTAATAAAAAAACTAATTACATAACTTGCCTGAAAACCGCGAGACGAATTTATTAAGCCTAATTAATCCATCGTTAGCACATTTGTTACTGTAGCACTTTAGTGTCAAATCACTGACTAATTGGGATCAAAACGTTCGTCTCGCAATTTATACGTAAACTGTGCAATTAGTTTTTTATTTTGTCTATATTTAATACTCCATGCATGTGCCGCAAGATTCGATGTAATAGTTTTGGGTGAAAAGTTTTTGGATCTAAACAAGACATAGATTGTGTATGTATATGTGCATATATGTTTAAGATTTAGCGCATGGTTGGCCAGCCGCGTCGTGTAAACTTTCAATAATTGCTGTATCTTGTAAACTTCCAGTTCTTCTATCTTAATATAAAGATGCGCAGTTCTCTTGCACTTTTGAGAAAAATACGTGCATGTCACTGCATATAGGCTAAAAAATACATTTCAGTACGTGTGTCTATTCTCTAATAATAGATGGATCGACTATTTATAAAAAACAAGGAGCCATAGGTAAAATTAAATTCTACTAGTAGGTAACGGTGTACTAGATACATGATGACCAGATTACAACTAAAGATGTGATGAATCCACGTAAGCGTGAGACCTCAAGACATAATTAGCGCAATGTAACTACCAAATCACTGAATAACTGCATGAATCACACGCAATAAAGCGCACCCACGTATGCTGATTTATCCACGCCTAGCTATAAACTCGAGTTGCCAACGGATTCGTTAGTCGGACTAACAAAAATCGAAGTCGCGCGCTCAAGAAAACGACCACAGATGACCATGAAGTATGGACAGAATGCAATAGCAAACCGAATAATTCTATCTCGCAAAAAGCAAGAAAAGGAAAAAGAGCTCTCGTCGACGAGTGAACACATCACGCACCGCTCTCCCAAGTGTCAACAAAGTGGCAAGCACTAGTTCACTCCCCTGGTCCTCGTTTCACACACATCCTGCGCGTCCAGAGTCCAAGCTCTACGTGTGCTAGCCTTTGGCTGTTTTAGACCATGCAGGGACACACTGACCAGCCGAGCCATGCACGGCTGCACCCTATAAATACACCGGCTTCTCAGTTCACTCCACCACACAACCAACCACACTTGCACTAAGAGCTAGCAGCCAAGATGGCGACCAAGCATCTGGCGCTTGCCATCCTCGTCCTCCTTAGCATAGGCATGGTCACCGCTGGTGGAAGCCGCAAACTGGGTTATGCTCCTGGCAGAGGAGGTGGAGGCGGCGGTAGCGGTAGTGGTGGAGGTGGTGGCTATGGGGGATCAGGCTATGGGTCCGGATCAGGGTATGGTGAGGGTGGTGGCAGTGGAGGTGCTGCTGGAGGGTATGGACATGGTGGTGGCGGTGGAGGCGGGGTGGCGGCGAGGGTGGTGGAGCTGGTGGCTCTAGGTATGGCTCCGGGCAAGGGTCTGGCTACGGAGCTGGCAGTGGTGGTGCTGGTGGGTATGGGAGTGGTGGAGGTGGTGGAGGTGGTGGTGGCCAAGGTGGTGGTTCGGGCTATGGCCATGGAGGCGGTGAAGGCTACGGCTCTGGCTCTGGCTCTGGTGGTGGTGGTGCTAGTGGTGGCGGTGCTGGTGGTGGACATGGTGGCGGTGGTGGCGGCGGCCAAGGTGGATCTGGCTATGGCTCTGGCTCGGGGTATGGGTCAGGTGAAGGATATGGAGCAGGTGGTGCTCATGGAGGAGGCTATGGAAGCGGTGGTGGCGGTGGAGGTGGCGGTGGTCAAGGTGGTGGTTCTGGCTATGGATCTGGATCCGGCTCTGGTTATGGGGGTGGCAACGGCAACGGGCACTAATAGGCTCTTTTTGAGAGCTAGATACATAAGTATATTGTTACAAATATGTCACCAAACATGAGTCTGTCTTGCTGCTGGAAGCTGTGTTTGTCGTGTGTAACACTACAAGGCTTGTTTGACCTGTAAACTGCTTGCCGCTTTACATTACTGGCAACAGCTAAGTGATAAATAAAAAGCATCTATGGAATTATAGTATGAACACTTAAGAGATAGGCTTGTGTGATGTGGCTTTTGTGTTATATAAAGTGCGATGTGGAAGCATATGCAATATTTACGTACATGCATGTTAAATATCTGGCAATAGTATTCGACTTTCGTACGGTAACTGAAGCAGAGCTTCCATTGACAAGAAGATGCGTTTGCAAAGCTAGTTCTCAGTAGCGCAGCATTTCGGACACCAGTTCTATGTACTAATGGTCTACTGAAAAAAAATTCATGTTACCGTAAGTGTAGAAACTCTTATCGGGCACAACTTCAGCCAACATAAAGTTTCTTATTTTACATCAGCTGGCCGTATGATATCTTGTTAATCTATGCCGTAAATGTAAAGTGAGCAGAGCAAGAACGTGAGCAACGAGGGAAAGACTAACAGAAGTGCAGAACACAGAAAGCATCTCAGTTCTTGCAAGGGCGGGCATTTCAGCTTTCTGTCCTGGGCCCTGGCACATCATTTATGCATGGGATTGAGTACTACTCCTACAATTCAGAACTTCCAGGGAGTTCTTAGTCTAGTCTAGATTGTTTTTCTCGACCGTAAATCGAGTGCCGCCCCTCGATCTGACTTTAGGTGAGCTCGCATAATCGTAAGTATCTTAGTGTGACTTTTGGTTTTTCGGGAATTCGCCTCGTTTGTGAATCTTTCTTTCTCCCATTTTGCTATGAGATTGGTTCTGGAGTTATCGTCATTCATGCAATATCTCACAACTGTTATGCATCGTGAATCTGCAGGAATCTCGCTACTGAGAAACTCCTAACTCGCAAGATACCGCAATTTCTACACAGGCCTACCGCGTGGTAGATAAACTGATCGAAGAACCCTTCTCCGATTCCAGCCCCTGCATCGTTCATTCCTCCTCCGTCAGCTTGCTCTCTGCTAAGCAGCCTGTGGCAAGAGCTGGTAGCGAGCAGCCGAGCATGGTTACAGTACGGTGTGGCGGCATGTGCGATGGTCACATGTTGTGCCGAGATATTCCTAGTTCTTGCGGCTGGACAGCGGACAGCCCATCCTTCGCGCGACTGTGGTGGTCATATATATAGCAACTAGATCTGTCGGTGTTTTGTTTCGGGATTTGGTGTCCTCTCCGGCGCCATGGTGTCAATGTTGGAAGTGATCTCCCTCCATTAGGCCCAACGGCCTTTTGGGCCTTGTTCTCGCGCCCTGATCGGGGGCGCCCAACCCAATATGGTTGGTGGGCCCCGTCGCACAACGCTATATATAGGAGGTGGGGGGCCGGGGCTCGAGGTACGAGGTTAACCACGCAGCCAGTTCCCCACCGACATTCCTAACCCTAATCCCGATCTAGAGAAGGGGCGCTGCCAGCGACGGGAAGCATCACCGAACCCATGGCGCCGGCGAACGACCCCAACACCGGCGCTTCCTCCGGATCGGCTACTCCTGCTCCCAGTGACGGTTTGCGCATTCCACTGTTCTCCTTTCCTCCTACTAGCAGTTGTGGTAATAGTTGTTTTAGGCCACGTACACCTACTGTAAATCGAGATCTTGCTATTCCTACTGTGATTCGTACCCGATCTAACGGACCAACGAACGACGAATTCCAACAATGGTACCGGAGCCACGTTAAGAAATAAGAACCCTAGATCGGGATACAATCAAACGAAATACTTTGAACAGCAACTCGTTTCCTTTCGGATCGGGAAAGGAATAAAGAAAGAACCACCGATTCGGAATTTTTTTTTTCGGATCGGAAAGAAATAGACGAATCCCTAACCCTAACGAAACCACGAACTCAACTCCATGGATGGAGTGGCTGCACACGGCCAAAGAAGTTACTACGGCAAAACACTCGCCGGCGGCCGGGTCCTTTTGGGAGCCCGCGCGGTGGAGGATGAACCGGCCGCGGCCACCGTGTGCGCGCGAGAAGGGCGCCGCCTGCTGGCCCACTCGACGGCGGCGAGCTCAGCCCAGGGCGAGCTCGCGCGCCAGCGAAGGGGGCAACAGCGGCGCCACCGCCTTCGGCCTCTCCGGCAAGGGCTATGGTCGCCGCGCGCGCTGCTGTGGAGACCGAAGGGAAGAGAAGATAGAAAGGCCGGAGGCCATGCGGCGGTGCCGGCACCCGAGCCATGGTCGGCGGCGCTGCTCTCTGTGTAGCCCGTGCGGCTGCAGCTGGGAGAAGAAGAACGAAAGAAATGGCTAGGGTTAGGGCTACCGACGGCTTCAAGAGGTTTTGATCTTGCGACTTTCGCTCGTGGCCGTTGGATGATGATGGATGGTTGGGATCATCCGGCGCTGATGTGGGCTAAAATCAGCCCAGGTGGGCGCGCTGCTCAGGCCGAATTCCCGGCCCAGGCCCAGGTTGCGGCCTGGGCGCGGGGGGCGAGCGGCCTGCTGGGCCGAGCCAGCTGACCGAACTGGGCCACCGCGCGCCACTGGCCAGGCCGCGCCGCGCGTGGGCCGGCTTCGCTGGCTGGGACGCAAGGGGGAAAAGAAGGGCCTTCGGGCCAAAATCTGAAGAAAACGAATTTCGTTTTATTTTTTCCAGAAGTAATACCGTGACATGAATTCGGTGAATATTTAAATGAATTTAATGAAATTTTGATAAGAATTTTCGTGCAAATTTGTCCAACGACATTTTGCTCAGAAATAATGAATTTTTTTAGTGCTTCTGGAAAATAACATTATGAGAATTTTATTGTTTTCGCTGCGTACTTGATATAGTTATTTTCATTATCAAATTCGAACCAACGGGAGAATTTGGTTTTGAAAAATGAATAATAATTGAAGATGAATTGTAGTATTGTTATTTTCTGACCAACGTTGTTAATAACAATATTATAATTTTGATTCATGAAAATTGTGCATTAATTTTATTTCTGCCCAACGGTGATGTAAAATTATTGCATGGATGAATTATATGTTTCAATTTGACCAACGTTGAGTTAAAGCATATGATTTTGTGTATAAATGTTTCTCACTTACTATGATGTGGTTTCAGGAGGCAAATGTATTGTGAACATCGCGAACATCCCGACACTCAACGGGACTAATTACCGTGTGTGGTGGGAGAAATATGAACTTGAACTTGCGTTGGGAGAGGTCGATTATGCCATCATCTCACCGTGTCCCACTGAACCTGAGGATCCGGTGAGAGAAGAAAATGAATCTGACGCTGATTTCACTGCTCGAAAGCGTGATCATGCTGAGATAAGAATAAAATATGATCTTGAACATAGGCAATGGACCCTCTCCAACCGCAAGTGCTTATTGGTAGCTAAGGCCACCATAGAAGAACAGATAAGGGGCTCAATCCCTGAATGTGCTACTGCCATAGAATATCTTGATAAAATCAAGAGTCAGTTTACTGGGTCTACTAAGGCCACAGCAAGTTCACTGATAAAGAAGCTAGTGAATGAAAAATATACTGGTGGTAGCATCAGAGAGCACATTTTGAAGATGAACACCATGGCATCTAAGCTAAAAGAGATGAATTTGAAGGAAGATGATTTCCTGATTCATTTGATTTTTGCTTCCCTGCCAAAAGAATATGATACTTTCATTGTGAACTATAATATGCAGCCTGAAAGATGGGGCATAGAAAGACTTATCTCAATGTGTGCTCAAGAAGAGGAGAGGATAAAATCCTCACAGAATGAGTCCGCCCATTTTGTGAAGGATAATAAAAGAAAGAACTTTAATAGCAAGAATTCTAAACCACAGGGGAAACCCAAGTGGGACAAGGCCTCTTCCTCAAACTCACAGGGAAAGAAACCCCAGGAACCTGAAAATCAGCAGAGCAACTCCTATGGTGGAGCTGAAAAGGATCAATGCAAGCACTGCTTTAAGAAGGGACACTACAAGAGAGATTGTCCTGACTTCCTGAAATCTCTACTGAAAAGAGGTGATGAATTTATTACATTTGTAGATGAATCCCTGTATTTATGTTATACTAAATCCACTTGGTGGGTTGATTCAGGAGCAACTACTCATGTTGCAAATTCCTTACAGGGGTTAAGTGGGACGAGAACCTTGCAAAGAGGAGAAAGAACGATTAAAGTGGCAAATGGAGTACAAGCCGACGTTGAAGCGATTGGAGATTTATCTTTAGAATTGAATAATGGCTTTGTACTTAGACTTAAAGAAGTGCTTTATGTTCCCTCTTTGCGTAGAAATTTGATAAGTGTTTCGAAACTTGATGATGATGGAATTGATTGCCATTTTGGTGATGGCAAATGTAAGATACTCGTTAACAATAAATGTGTTGGTCTTACCTTCCGACAAGACAAGCTTTATTTGTTATCTCTTGATGAAAATGCAAACAATGTATGCGATGAGAATATGATTGATTCCCCATCTGCGAATGTAACTAAGAAGCGGAAGCGAATTGATGATGCCTCTTTGAAATTATGGCACTGTCGCTTGGGCCATATTTCGAGGGGGAGAATGGAACGACTAATCAAAGAATCAATTCTTCCGCACTTAGAATTTTCAGATTTAGAACAATGCGTTGATTGCATCAAAGGAAAGTATGTCAAGAAAATTAAGAAAAATGCTAAACGAAGCACAGGAACTTTAGAAATAATCCACACTGATATATGTGGTCCATTTCCTATGAAAAGCGTGGATGGTTATGATTCGTTTATAACATTCACAGACAACTACTCTCGTTATGGCTATATTTATCCAATTAAAGAAAGATTGGAAGCATTGGATAAATTCAAAATATTTAAAGCTGAGGTTGAAAATCAGCATGATAAGAAAATAAAGATTGTACGATCAGACCGAGGTGGAGAGTACTATGGGCGACATACCCCATATGGCCAAATTCCTGGACCGTTTGCAAAGTTTCTACAGGAAAATGGCATAGTCGCTCAGTACTCCACACCGGGGGAGCCTCAGCAGAATGGAGTGGCTGAAAGACGTAACCGTACCCTAATGGATATGGTAAGAAGCATGATAAGTTACTCCACTTTGCCGATTAGTGTATGGATGGAGGCACTGAAAACCGCCATTCACATACTTAATCGAGTACCAAGCAAATCGGTGCCTAAAACACCGTATGAATTATGGACAGGAAGAGAACCCTCACTTAACCATTTGCGTGTGTGGGGCTGTCCAGCTGAGGCAAAAGTGTTTAACCCAAACATAGGAAAGTTAGACTCTAAGACAGTCAGCTGCCATTTTATTGGCTATCCAGAAAGATCAAAAGGATATCGGTTTTATTGTCCTGACAGACATACGAAAATTGTAGAAACAAGACACGCTGTGTTCTTGGAGGATAACATGATCAGGGGGAGCATCGTAGCACGAGAAATAAGCCTACAGGAGAAACGGGTACATGTACCCACTCCAATGGTTGAAGAACCATTCTTTACGCTACCTGTTGCTATTGAGCCCACGGTGCAGGACACTATAGAGCCAACACCTGTTGCAAGTTCTCCCGTGGCGACAATAAATGAACATGAGGAACCTGTCCTTGAGGAGGCTGTCCTTGAGGAACCCATAGAACCAAATGTTGCACATGAGGAAGAACAACAACAGCCCAATGTGGAACAAGTGCCAGAGGCCCCTAGAAGGTCTCAAAGAACAAGAAGGTCAGCTATTTCTAATGACTATGAAGTTTATGAAACAGAAGAATTTCAGATGGGGGATGATCCCACCTCAATTGAAGAAGCCATGAGAAGCGACCACTCATCAAAGTGGCTTAAGGCCATGGAAGACGAAATGAAATCAATGAGTACCAACAAAGTTTGGGACTTGGAAATTATTCCTAAGGGAGCCAAAACAGTAGGTTATAAATGGATCTACAAGACAAAATATGACTCCCAAGGGAACATAGAAAGATTTAAAGCGCGACTTGTGGCGAAAGGCTTTACGCAAAGAGAAGGGATTGATTACAATGAGACATTTTCTCCAGTCTCATGTAAAGATTCCTTCAGAATTATAATGGCACTTGTGGCCCACTATGATTTGGAGTTACATCAAATGGATGTAAGAACGGCGTTCCTTAATGGGGATTTGGAAGAAAATGTTTATATGGCACAACAGAAAGGTTTTGTTGTAAAAGGAAAAGAAAATATGGGATGCCGCCTAAAGAAATCAATCTACGGATTGAAACAAGCCTCAAGACAGTGGTATTTGAAATTTGATAGAACGATAAAAGGTTTTGGGTTTAAGGAAAATGTTGAGGACAATTGCGTTTACGCAAAATTCAAGAATGGAAAGTATATATTCCTAATTCTGTATGTGGATGATATCCTGCTTGCTAGCAGTGATGTCAGTCTACTAATGGAAACGAAGAAATTCTTGTCCTCAAACTTCGATATGAAAGATCTCGGTGAGGCCTCGTTTGTTTTGGGAATAGAGATTCACCGAGATAGAAGAAAGGGGGTACTGGGACTGTCGCAGAAGGCATACATAGAAAAGGTTTTGAAGAAATTTAGTATGCATGCGTGCAGTTCTTCACCTGCTCCTATTGTCAAGGGCGATAGATATGGGGAACATCAATGTCCCAAGAATGAATATGAGATTAACCGAATGAAAGCGGTACCGTATGCTTCAGCAGTTGGAAGTTTACAATATGCTCAAGTGTGTACACGCCCTGACTTGGCTTTTGTCACCGGGTTACTTGGCAGATATCAAAAGAATCCAGGAATAGAACATTGGAAATTGGTGAAGAAAGTCCTGCGTTATTTGCAGGGTACGAAAGGCCTCATGCTAACGTATAGAAGATCTGATTCCCTGAAGATAGAGGGGTATTCAGATTCCGATTATGCGGGAGAAGAAAGAAAATCCACGTCAGGATATATATTTACTATCGCAAGAGGGGCTATATCGTGGAAAAGCTCCAAACAAACCGTAACTACATCCTCGACAATGTATGCCGAGTTTGTAGCATGCTATGAGGCAACGGGGCAGGTGAATTGGCTAAAGAAATTCATACCCGGATTGAAAGTGATTGATGATATAAATGAACCGATGAGGTTGTATTGTGATAACAACCCAGCGGTACAATATGCTTACAACAATAGGTCAAGTGGTGCTGCCAAACACATTGACATAAAGTACTATGTTGTAAAAGATAAAGTTCGGGATCATATTATAAATCTTGAGCATATAAGTACAGAGAAAATGCTCACGGATCCGCTGACAAAGGGCTTACCGCCCAACGTGTTCAGAGAACACGTAGCCGGCATGGGTTTAAGGGAAAGCCTATGATTCCCGAACATACGAAGGGCCCAGAAGAAACTTCATTCCAAACAGAGAAATGTGTTGTGGTTGTTAGTCTAACGGCACTAATTGCTGTGACGATGAAACAGTTCAATGCACTAATCTGCAATGGAATAGGATAGAAGCAAGAAAAATATGAATCAAAAGATTGAGTATGAAATTAAAGAATAAAGAAAGTGATGAGAGATCAAGGGGGATAATGTTGGAAGTGATCTCCCTCCATTAGGCCCAACGACCTTTTGGGCCTTGTTCTCGCGCCCTGATCGGGGGCGCCCAACCCAATATGGTTGGTGGGCCCCCGTCGCACAGCGCTATATATAGGAGGTGGGGGGCCGGGGCTCGAGGTACGAGGTTAACCACGCAGCCAGTTCCCCACCGACATTCCTAACCCTAATCCCGATCTAGAGAAGGGGCGCTGCCAGCGACGGGAAGCATCACCGAACCCATGGCGCCGGCGAACGACCCCAACACCGGCGCTTCCTCCGGATCGGCTACTCCTGCTCCCAGTGACGGTTTGCGCATTCCACTGTTCTCCTTTCCTCTTACTAGCAGTTGTGGTAGTAGTTGTTTTAGGCCACGTACACCTACTGTAAATCGAGATCTTGCTATTCCTACTGTGATTCGTACCCGATCTAACGGACCAACGAACGACGAATTCCAACAATGGTACCGGAGCCACGTTAAGAAATAAGAACCCTAGATCGGGATACAATCAAATGAAATACTTTGAACAGCAACTCGTTTCCTTTCGGATCGGGAAAGGAATAAAGAAAGAACCACCGATTCAGAATTTTTTTTTTCGGATCGGAAAGAAATAGACGAATCCCTAACCCTAACGAAACCACGAACTCAACTCCATGGATGGAGTGGCTGCACACAGCCAAAGAAGTTACTACGGCAAAACACTCGCCGGCGGCTGGGTCCTTTTGGGAGCCCGCGCGGTGGAGGATGAACCGGCCGTGGCCACCGTGTGCGCGCGAGAAGGGCGCCGCCTGCTGGCCCACTCGACGGCGGCAAGCTCAGCCCAGGGCGAGCTCGCGCGCCAGCGAAGGGGGCAACAGCGGCGCCACCGCCTTCGGCCTCTCCGGCAAGGGCTATGGTGGCCGCGCGCGCTGCTGTGGAGACCGAAGGGAAGAGAAGATAGAAAGGCCGGAGGCCATGCGGCGGTGCCGGCACCCGAGCCATGGTCGGCGGCGCTGCTCTCTGTGTAGCCCGTGCGGCTGCAGCTGGGAGAAGAAGAACGAAAGAAATGGCTAGGGTTAGGGCTACCGACGGCTTCAAGAGGTTTTGATCTTGCGACTTTCGCTCGTGGCCGTTGGATGATGATGGATGGTTGGGATCATCCGGCGCTGATGTGGGCTAAAATCAGCCCAGGTGGGCGCGCTGCTCAGGCCGAATTCCCGGCCCAGGCCCAGGTTGCGGCCTGGGCGCGGGGGCGAGCGGCCTGCTGGGCCGAGCCAGCTGACCGAACTGGGCCACCGCGCGCCACTGGCCAGGCCGCGCCGCACGTGGGCCGGCTTCGCTGGCTGGGACGCAAGGGGGAAAAGAAGGGCCTTCGGGCCAAAATCTGAAGAAAACGAATTTCGTTTTATTTTTTCCAGAAGTAATACCGTGACATGAATTCGGTGAATATTTAAATGAATTTAATGAAATTTTGATAAGAATTTTCGTGCAAATTTGTCCAACGACATTTTGCTCAGAAATAATGAATTTTTTTAGTGCTTCTGGAAAATAACATTATGAGAATTTTATTGTTTCCGCTGCGTACTTGATATAGTTATTTTCATTATCAAATTCGAACCAACGGGAGAATTTGGTTTTGAAAAATGAATAATAATTGAAGATGAATTGTAGTATTGTTATTTTCTGACCAACGTTGTTAATAACAATATTATAATTTTGATTCATGAAAATTGTGCATTAATTTTATTTCTGCCCAACGGTGATGTAAAATTATTGCATGGATGAATTATATGTTTCAATTTGACCAACGTTGAGTTAAAGCATATGATTTTGTGTATAAATGTTTCTCACTTACTATGATGTGGTTTCAGGAGGCAAATGTATTGTGAACATCGCGAACATCCCGACACTCAACGGGACTAATTACCGTGTGTGGTGGGAGAAATATGAACTTGAACTTGCGTTGGGAGAGGTCGATTATGCCATCATCTCACCGTGTCCCACTGAACCTGAGGATCCGGTGAGAGAAGAAAATGAATCTGACGCTGATTTCACTGCTCGAAAGCGTGATCATGCTGAGATAAGAATGAAATATGATCTTGAACATAGGCAATGGACCCTCTCCAACCGCAAGTGCTTATTGGTAGCTAAGGCCACCATAGAAGAACAGATAAGGGGCTCAATCCCTGAATGTGCTACTGCCACAGAATATCTTGATAAAATCAAGAGTCAGTTTACTGGGTCTACTAAGGCCACAGCAAGTTCACTGATAAAGAAGCTAGTGAATGAAAAATATACTGGTGGTAGCATCAGAGAGCACATTTTGAAGATGAACACCATGGCATCTAAGCTAAAAGAGATGAATTTGAAGGAAGATGATTTCCTGATTCATTTGATTTTTGCTTCCCTGCCAAAAGAATATGATACTTTCATTGTGAACTATAATATGCAGCCTGAAAGATGGGGCATAGAAAGACTTATCTCAATGTGTGCTCAAGAAGAGGAGAGGATAAAATCCTCACAGAATGAGTCCGCCCATTTTGTGAAGGATAATAAAAGAAAGAACTTTAATAGCAAGAATTCTAAACCACAGGGGAAACCCAAGTGGGACAAGGCCTCTTCCTCAAACTCACAGGGAAAGAAACCCCAGGAACCTGAAAATCAGCAGAGCAACTCCTATGGTGGAGCTGAAAAGGATCAATGCAAGCACTGCTTTAAGAAGGGACACTACAAGAGAGATTGTCATGACTTCCTGAAATCTCTACTGAAAAGAGGTGATGAATTTATTACATTTGTAGATGAATCCCTGTATTTATGTTATACTAAATCCACTTGGTGGGTTAATTCAGGAGCAACTACTCATGTTGCAAATTTCTTACAGGGGTTAAGTGGGACGAGAACCTTGCAAAGAGGAGAAAGAACGATTAAAGTGGCAAATGGAGTACAAGCCGACGTTGAAGCGATTGGAGATTTATCTTTAGAATTGAATAATGGCTTTGTACTTAGACTTAAAGAAGTGCTTTATGTTCCCTCTTTGCGTAGAAATTTGATAAGTGTTTCGAAACTTGATGATGATGGAATTGATTGCCATTTTGGTGATGGCAAATGTAAGATACTCGTTAACAATAAATGTGTTGGTCTTACCTTCCGACAAGACAAGCTTTATTTGTTATCTCTTGATGAAAATGCAAACAATGTATGCGATGAGAATATGATTGATTCCCCATCTGCGAATGTAACTAAGAAGCGGAAGCGAATTGATGATGCCTCTTCGAAATTATGGCACTGTCGCTTGGGCCATATTTCGAGGGGGAGAATGGAACGACTAATCAAAGAATCAATTCTTCCGCACTTAGAATTTTCAGATTTAGAACAATGCGTTGTTTGCATCAAAGGAAAGTATGTCAAGAAAATTAAGAAAAATGTCAAACGAAGCACAGAAACTTTAGAAATAATCCACACTGATATATGTGGTCCATTTCCTATGAAAAGCGTGGATGGTTATGATTCGTTTATAACATTCACAGACGACTACTCTCGTTATGGCTATATTTATCCAATTAAAGAAAGATTGGAAGCATTGGATAAATTCAAAATATTTAAAGCTGAGGTTGAAAATCAGCATGATAAGAAAATAAAATTGTACGATCAGACCGAGGTGGAGAGTACTATAGGCGACATACCCCATATGGCCAAATTCCTGGACCGTTTGCAAAGTTTCTACAGGAAAATGGCATAGTCGCTCAGTACTCCATACCGGGGGAGCCTCAGCAGAATGGAGTGGCTGAAAGACGTAACCGTACCCTAATGGATATGGTAAGAAGCATGATAAGTTACTTCACTTTGCCGATTAGTGTATGGATGGAGGCACTGAAAACCGCCATTCACATACTTAATCGAGTACCAAGCAAATCGGTGCCTAAAACACCGTATGAATTATGGACAGGAAGAGAACCCTCACTTAACCATTTGCGTGTGTGGGGCTGTCCAGCTGAGGCAAAAGTGTTTAACCCAAACATAGGAAAGTTAGACTCTAAGACAGTCAGCTGTCATTTTATTGGCTATCCAAAAAGATCAAAAGGATATCGGTTTTATTTGTTATCTCTTGATGAAAATGCAAACAATGTATGCGATGAGAATATGATTGATTCCCCATCTGCGAATGTAACTAAGAAGCGGAAGCGAATTGATGATGCCTCTTCGAAATTATGGCACTGTCGCTTGGGCCATATTTCGAGGGGGAGAATGGAACGACTAATCAAAGAATCAATTCTTCCGCACTTAGAATTTTCAGATTTAGAACAATGCGTTGTTTGCATCAAAGGAAAGTATGTCAAGAAAATTAAGAAAAATGTCAAACGAAGCACAGAAACTTTAGAAATAATCCACACTGATATATGTGGTCCATTTCCTATGAAAAGCGTGGATGGTTATGATTCGTTTATAACATTCACAGACGACTACTCTCGTTATGGCTATATTTATCCAATTAAAGAAAGATTGGAAGCATTGGATAAATTCAAAATATTTAAAGCTGAGGTTGAAAATCAGCATGATAAGAAAATAAAATTGTACGATCAGACCGAGGTGGAGAGTACTATAGGCGACATACCCCATATGGCCAAATTCCTGGACCGTTTGCAAAGTTTCTACAGGAAAATGGCATAGTCGCTCAGTACTCCATACCGGGGGAGCCTCAGCAGAATGGAGTGGCTGAAAGACGTAACCGTACCCTAATGGATATGGTAAGAAGCATGATAAGTTACTCCACTTTGCCGATTAGTGTATGGATGGAGGCACTGAAAACCGCCATTCACATACTTAATCGAGTACCAAGCAAATCGGTGCCTAAAACACCGTATGAATTATGGACAGGAAGAGAACCCTCACTTAACCATTTGCGTGTGTGGGGCTGTCCAGCTGAGGCAAAAGTGTTTAACCCAAACATAGGAAAGTTAGACTCTAAGACAGTCAGCTGTCATTTTATTGGCTATCCAAAAAGATCAAAAGGATATCGGTTTTATTGTCCTGACAGACATACGAAAATTGTAGAAACAAGACACGCTGTGTTCTTGGAGGATAACATGATCAGGGGGAGCATCGTAGCACGAGAAATAAGCCTACAGGAGAAACGGGTACATGTACCCACTCCAATGGTTGAAGAACCATTCTTTACGCTACCTGTTGCTATTGAGCCCACGGTGCAGGACACTATGGAGCCAACACCTGTTGCAAGTTCTCCCGTGGTGACAATAAATGAACATGAGGAACCTGTCCTTGAGGAGGCTGTCCTTGAGGAACCCATAGAACCAAATGTTGCACATGAGGAAGAACAACAACAGCCCAATGTGGAACAAGTGCCAGAGGCCCCTAGAAGGTCTCAAAGAACAAGAAGGTCAGCTATTTCTAATGACTATGAAGTTTATGAAACAGAAGAATTTCAGATGGGGGATGATCCCACCTCAATTGAAGAAGCCATGAGAAGCGACCACTCATCAAAGTGGCTTAAGGCCATGGAAGACAAAATGAAATCAATGAGTACCAACAAAGTTTGGGACTTGGAAATTATTCCTAAGGGAGCCAAAACAGTAGGTTGTAAATGGATCTACAAAACAAAATATGACTCCCAAGGGAACATAGAAAGATTTAAAGCGCGACTTGTGGCGAAAGGCTTTACGTAAAGAGAAGGGATTGATTACAATGAGACATTTTCTCCAGTCTCATGTAAAGATTCCTTCAGAATTATAATGGCACTTGTGGCCCACTATGATTTGGAGTTACATCAAATGGATGTAAGAACGGCGTTCCTTAATGGGGATTTGGAAGAAAATGTTTATATGGCACAATCGAAAGGTTTTGTTGTAAAAGGAAAAGAAAATATGGGATGCCGCCTAAAGAAATCAATCTACGGATTGAAACAAGCCTCAAGACAGTGGTATTTGAAATTTGATAGAACGATAAAAGGTTTTGGGTTTAAGGAAAATGTTGAGGACAATTGCGTTTACGCAAAATTCAAGAATGGAAAGTATATATTCCTAATTCTGTATGTGGATGATATCCTGCTTGCTAGCAGTGATGTCAGTCTACTAATGGAAACGAAGAAATTCTTGTCCTCAAACTTCGATATGAAAGATCTCGGTGAGGCCTCGTTTGTTTTGGGAATAGAGATTCACCGAGATAGAAGAAAGGGGGTACTGGGACTGTCGCAGAAGGCATACATAGAAAAGGTTTTGAAGAAATTTAGTATGCATGCGTGCAGTTCTTCACCTGCTCCTATTGTCAAGGGCGATAGATATGGGGAACATCAATGTCCCAAGAATGAATATGAGATTAACCGAATGAAAGCGGTACCGTATGCTTCAGCAGTTGGAAGTTTACAATATGCTCAAGTGTGTACACGCCCTGACTTGGCTTTTGTCACCGGGTTACTTGGCAGATATCAAAAGAATCCAGGAATAGAACATTGGAAATTGGTGAAGAAAGTCCTGCGTTATTTGCAGGGTACGAAAGGCCTCATGCTAACATATAGAAGATCTGATTCCCTGAAGATAGAGGGGTATTCAGATTCCGATTATGCGGGAGAAGAAAGAAAATCCACGTCAGGATATATATTTACTATCGCAGGAGGGGCTATATCGTGGAAAAGCTCCAAACAAACCGTAACTACATCCTCGACAATGTATGCCGAGTTTGTAGCATGCTATGAGGCAACGGGGCAGGTGAATTGGCTAAAGAAATTCATACCCGGATTGAAAGTGATTGATGATATAAATGAACCGATGAGGTTGTATTGTGATAACAACCCAGCGGTACAATATGCTTACAACAATAGGTCAAGTGGTGCTGCCAAACACATTGACATAAAGTACTATGTTGTAAAAGATAAAGTTCGGGATCATATTATAAATCTTGAGCATATAAGTACAGAGAAAATGCTCGCGGATCCGCTCACAAAGGGCTTACCGCCAAACGTGTTCAGAGAACACGTAGCCGGCATGAGTTTAAGGGAAAGCCTATGATTCCCGAACATACGAAGGGCCCAGAAGAAACTTCATTCCAAACAGAAAAATGTGTTGTGGCTGTTAGTCTAACGGCACTAATTGCTGTGACGATGAAACAGTTCAATGCACTAATCTGCAATGGAATAGGATAGAAGCAAGAAAAATATGAATCAAAAGATTGAGTATGAAATTAAAGAATAAAGAAAGTGATGAGAGATCAAGGGGGAGAATGTTGGAAGTGATCTCCCTCCATTAGGCCCAACGGCCTTTTGGGCCTTGTTCTCGCGCCCTGATCGGGGGCGCCCAACCCAATATGGTTGGTGGGCCCCAGTCGCACAGCGCTATATATAGGAAGTGGGGGGCCGGGGCTCGAGGTACGAGGTTAACCACGCAGCCAGTTCCCCACCGACATTCCTAACCCTAATCCCGATCTAGAGAAGGGGCGCTGCCAGCGACGGGAAGCATCACCGAACCCATGGTGCCAGCGAACGACCCCAACACCGGCGCTTCCTCCGGATCGGCTACTCCTGCTCCCAGTGACGGTTTGCGCATTCCACTGTTCTCCTTTCCTCTTACTAGCAGTTGTGGTAATAGTTGTTTTAGGCCACGTACACCTACTGTAAATCGAGATCTTGCTATTCCTACTGTGATTCGTACCCGATCTAACGGACCAACGAACGACGAATTCCAACAGTCAAATCTAGCGGTTTTCGTGCTAGCTAGTAGCTGGATCTTGGGAATGACGGAGCACTACTCAAATACCAGTGGGAGCGGTGATGAGGCTTTATGGTGTCCATTCGGGATGTCGTGCTTGGCAAAGGGTCACGGCATTGCTTGGCCGTCTTGGTTGACAGCGTGCGTCCATGCAGCTAGCTTGTTCGCATCGCATCCACGCAAGGCTATTGTTCATTTGTTCGGCCTTCTCTTCTCATCGGTAGCTGGATGGGGTGGTACACATGTGGTGCTAAGAATTTTCGTGATAATAATGGGTCGACATTGTTGACGCCCACAGGACCTCGACTTGTCCGTTGGGATAAATAATAAGGGCATCGCACTGCTAGAGATTTATTTTTTCACCAACTAGGTAAATACCCGTACGTTGCAACGGGAACAAAATAATGCACGACCATTTTAGCGCAGGTCGAACGACAGTCACAAACAAAACAACCTAGTTCATACCGTAATAACCATGTTCTTTGTAAATATCTATTGTACCATATCTTGTCTGTGTGATGCTCTTACGATGCAGTTCTAAATTAACTAAAAATCTCCTGAATTCCATCACAAGTCATCATGCTAATTCATTCTCTCTTATAGTCCACTCAGATAAACAAAATTATGTAAACCTGACATAATGTCACAAACTTTTGTTCATCAATATATTCAGTAATGGAACCTAGGAGCCCAGCTATTATCAGTCTTTCATTTAGACAGACAGAGAGCAAGTCCATACCAACCTAGGGGCCCAGCTATGATAAGGAATTGTGTATTGAACCACAGGCTGCTTGAAATTGTGAATTGAACCAGCACCAGCTATTATCGGTTTTCAAGGCACCCGCACAGCCAGCAGGTTCTCCATCGTTTGTAGCCTGTAGGAGGCTACCACTGGCGCCGAGGGCAGCACGGTGATTTTGGCATACGATCCTGAAATATTCACTTGTGGTTTCCTTCTTTCCTAGAACCTACACTGACATAAGGGCATTATATAATTTAGTATAAAAGAACCTTTCAGTTTTCAGAGTAGAAGCATGGATTTGTTAAACTTCTCTTATATTCTACATATGCCTAGCATTGTAAGAATGTCTCCTTCCTAAAACTGAGATATGATAGAAAGAAAACAAAGGTTTACGGATTCATCTTGACTACCGTTTGAGTGATAGCTAGCTTGAAGCAGTCAAAGTAAACAAAGTTGTGTCATGCGTGCAAATGGTAGGAATAAGCTTTCCAATGCACTAAGTTTATCCTACCCACCAAATTGACTTGATCTGTTCAGAAATAGGAAAACAATTTGCTTCCAAGCCCATTTGAAGAGAAACAAGAAAGCAATCTGCTTTCAAGCCCAATTTAAGTGCGTAAACATCCATTGCCATGTCAATTTTATGCATATCCTAGCACTAAAAAAAAGAAGGCAAGGCCAACTCCAACCTAATCAGAATATTCGTTAAAAAAAAGGAATCACCATGGTTTCAGTAGGAATCCTGCTGCTTCAAATGCCATGCCATAATGCCTTTGCATTGTTTTTTATTAATCTTGTTGGAGAAATACCGATGCATGTAACTCAAAGGAAAAGGAAGCAAAAATTCATGGATTACCAGAATCCAATGGACAAAAGGTTAACCAGATTTGCTATCATTCAATGGTCAGTATTACGTTGAATTCAGAAAGTTAACTCACAATTTATCACAAAGTACCCAAAGGGTGCTTAGTCCAGTTGGCTAAGTCACTCGAGCGGCACTCCACAGGTCCTGAGTTCGACTCCCCGTGGGAGCGAATTTCAGGCTGTGGTTAAAAAACCCCCCTCGCTGGTCCCGTGTGCCAAAGCACTAGTGGTGGCGGCCCGTTCCGGCCTGCGGCAACGGGAACCTAGGCGACGGAGGCCCGGCCTACGGGCTACGGAGTCCCGGCCTGTGGACCGGCCCAGGTAACGGTCCCCGCGGTGTCCGTCCCTAGTGTCGGGTCGGGGCCAGGGTTCAGGGGGTTTCTCGGTCCGGGGTACTGAGGAGTTTCTTCTTAGTGGAATGCCGTGGGGGAGGTCTTTCCCCCGCCGGGCCGAGTTTTTTAATTTATCACAAAGTAAGCATCAGTATGCAAATTTGAAAGAAAAAAAAACTTTCCATGTGACACAGCTCTTCATTTCTTCAATGGCATTTAGGTCCATAAATTTCTTAATCATTTTTTTCTACTGTCATCAATTTTTTTCAAGCCAGTATGTAGCAAAGAACGTTATGTGGTTATTATAGAAAGGTAGCTCACCTCCTCACAAAAAAAAAGATAACTCACCTGAAATGCTCATTATCCATTGATCGCACGATCGCATTGATAGCAAAAGTACTCATAATTACCACAATGTATCTTATTGCATCCTTCTGTCTTAGATATGGCATCCTGCATTCCGGGCACTGTTTCGAGTCCTTCATAATTTTCATATGATGTCCTTGCACATCCCACATTCTTGGCACTTCTGTATAAAAATGAAGTTAAGAATCAAGATTATTGAGTTCAAAATATTGCTGAGAGTTGGAGATATTATGGTCTCAACAACCGCTCATGCAAAGAGAGTCTGTTCTAGTATCATAAACATCCTCAGAAAAATATCAACAACCATCAGGAAGGTTTATTAGAATGTCCTCATAAATAAAAAAACAAAACAGTGAACACAACAATGACAATGTAAATGTACGGAAGAAAAATACAAACCATTTTTATTATTTATTTATTTTCCTCTGAAACTCGAAGCAATACCTGATCTAATTCACAACCTCGCTTGCTCCTCCTGGTGCCATCATTGAATTGCCATGTTCTGTAGGAGAAACACAAATAGATACCCTGCCTCTACTCTCCTTCTTGGCAATGGGTAAGAGGTCGAATCTGAACCAAATCCTGTAGTGGAACAGGCAGGGAAGGGAAGTGTTGGCATTGGCATCGCTGTGGACGGGAGTAGTTAGTGGTAGTGATGTTAGCATGACAAGGGTGAGGAGCCAGGCTCTTGTGAATGCTATTATAAAACCACCAAAAAAGCTAGAAGAGAGTTGTAGAAGCTTTCCCGCCTGTGTGTATTTGATATAAGTTAATAAATTCATGAATGGTTCAGCACAGGCAGCACAAGGTAAGACTGCAGCTCCGACTCCCAAATTTATGAAATCTAGAACAATCTAAATAAAAATGAGTGTTCACCAGCGGTCTTCCAAGAACAATTTGGAGACTCAGGCTGTTGTGTGAGCATGACTCCTGGCCGCGGCCAGTTATCATCATCTGGTGCAGAGCAGAGGTGCACTCACCTTGCTGATGCTGTGGAGGATGCTTGCCGTCACCGGATAGGATCTATGGTCACGAGGGGCTCTGGTACACCGTAGCATCAGCAACACGTCCAGGCATGCAGAAGAGCGACGCCTTCTTGGCCAGCGTTGAACCTTCTTGTCCTCCTAATCTTTGCCATTAAGATTACTACCTTTGTCACCGGCTCTGTGAGAAATCCCCATCAAAACCACGACCAACAACCAAGAAAACAACGAAAATGGAGAATAAGGCGGCCAAATTTCATAGTACCTCGAGTATTAGCTGCTAGACCCAGTCGCCCGTGATAGAACCCGGATGCTACTACCATCGAATGGCAGAGGTCCCTTGTCTCACAGCAGCGGCTATTGCCTCCTCGGCTGCCCTCGCGTCGAGGTCCCGTCCATCGAGGCAGGCGCGCGAGGATGGCAAGGGCGAGGAGGAGCCGGAGAGGGTGAGGGCGAGGGCGCAGGACACCGCTCCGCCTCCGCCGCTAGGATGCCGCGCCGCCTCCGCTGTAGAGGTTGGCCTCATGTGTGGGCGGTGGTTCCACGGTAGAATCGCGCGGGGCAGGTGGCGGTTCCGCTCTTGCTGCTCCTGCTCGACAGATGCGGCCGCTCCTCGTCGGCCGCCCCTAGAGCTCCCGCCGAGCAGGCAGAGGCCAGAGGCCGAGCGGGCCCTAGGGTCCTGGTGTTGTCGGCGCGCTGTCTAGGGGCGGCGACTGAGGGGGTGTTGGCGCAGGGCGGGCGCGGGTGGCGGCGGCGTGGCGAGCTGCGGCTGAGGGCGACGATGGAGGAGCGGTGGATGCGGACGACGGTGGCTAGCCGCGTGAGGAGCGAGGGCGCGAGCGAGGATGAGGGCGCCCACGGGATGGCGACGACGGTCGCGCAAGATCGGTGGTGTCGTGGAACTGCCGTGCGGACGAATCGTGGGGCGGGCGGCGGCGGCGGTTTCCTCGTGCGGGAGACGGAGGAAACGCCGGGGTTTTTTTTAATCGTGCGTGGGAGGGTAGGCGTGCGAAGCGCCGGTTGGTCCTGCGAGTGAGCGAACTATCGCACGCCGGGTGGACGATTACCATCCGTAATTTTTAGTTGTAGAGATAAATCTAAAACCCCTCATCACCAATGGTTTCGGTCTTAGTTGGTGAAAGTTCATAGTGTGATAATCCCGTTACCACCACCGGTTTAGCACACAAACCATTTGTGATAATTACATTGTCACAAATGGTTCCTTCAGAAATTGTTTGTGATATTACAGTCTTATCATAAACGGTTCTGTACACAAATCATTTGTGATAATTTTCTTATCACAGACGGTTCAGTACACAAACGACCATTATATTGTGTGAAAAATAAATTTCTAAAATTTGGTTAAGCCACTATTCGGTTTTGTTAGCTTTTAGAAAAATAAAAGTTTCAAAATTATGTTTGAAAACTGGTTTGAAAACTTTGTTCAAGTTTGAATTCATAAATATTTAAAATTTATTTCAAAATGTGTTTTAGAAGTATGTTTACAAAAGGGCTTTTAATTTTCAAAATGGTTTGCCGAGACAAACATGGTTTTGAAAGGGGGATAGGCTATGCTTTTCTTTTATTTTTTTCTACGTGTTGAATAAAAAAAGGGTTGGATATAACCTATATTTTGAAAATCTCAAAATACATTCACATTTTAGTTTAAAAAGTTTCACAAATAGTTTGTTTTGGCTTTCAAAAGTTTGGTTTTAAATATTTTTAAAAGTTTATTTTCAAAATCATGTTGCAAAAGTTTATGAGTTCTCAGTTTAAATAGTTTCAAAACAATTTGGAAGAGTGGTGAAGACATAAGTTAAAGAAAAATATTTTTTATTCTTGCTTTCGGCCTGTTCGACCGGCGGAACAGCCTGTGCCCCGGCCTTTTTTTGTTTGGCCCGCTCGCTGCGCCAGCGCCAGCCCAGCGCCCTGCGCAGCTCAGCCAGCACCGTGAGCGCCAGCCCGCTTCCCTGACCCATCCCTGCGCACACTCCCTCAGTCAGCGGGCCGAAGCCCAGCTCCGCACGGCTCCTCCGGCCCATCAGCCGCCCGTGACCTCGGCCCATCAGCAAGCAGCGCGGAGCAGCCCCGCACCCGCGCCTGTGCAGCTGCCCGGTGGGGCCCGCCCCTGTTCTTCTCCCCACCGCAAGCAGGCAAGCAGCAGCGGGACGAACCGAAATCAGCGCCCGATCGAGCGCGTGAACCGAGGAATCCGACACGCCACACGGTGTGGGCGCGCACGCCGAGGGAGCTTTAGCCGACTCCATCCCCTACCCGCGAGTACCTCGGGCCCGCATCCTCTCTCCCTAATCGCGACAACCCATGACCTGCGCAGCTGCGCCTTCGTCCGCATCGCGCACCGCCGCCTCTCTTTGTGAACCCGTGAGGACCGCTGCCGTCCTTGTTTCTGCCGCCAAGAAACGCACCGGTGGGCTCGTCGTCGAATTCCGGTGCTGTAAAAGCCGCCCCGCGCGTCCTGCCGTGGACCCTAGCCGGAGATCGGCCGACGTTCCCGTGCGCCGCCGTGCCCGTGTGGCCTCTGCCCTCTCCTGTGGAAGAACCCGACGCCCAGGTGAGGCAGAAGTCGTCTCAGCCGCCCGTTCTCCACCGCCGTTTGAGCCGCAGCGCTGCAGCCGCACCGCCCCCGGCCGCGCGCACCCGGCCTCGCGCACTCTGCTTCGGCGCTGCCCGCCAGCCCACCGCCTCACCACTGTGAGTACTGATGACCCAGGAAGGGAATGCAGCTGGTGAGATCAAGGGCGCGAAGTCAGTTGAAGAACGGGCCGACGAAGACGCTGGAAGCAAAGGCCCAGCAAACGGGATGCCATCGACCACGGCCACTTCACCAGGTTCCGGTGTCAGTTGGGTGCTATGGATCTGAACATCAAGTTTTTTTTTAAATCAATCTTAACATCAAGTTGGTTGTGGACGATTCAAGGGGATTCGCAGCGACTTCGGTCACCTTTAGACATCACAGACGCAACAGATGGAGGCCGTTGACAAATTTTAAATCTCAGATCGATGAAACACACACAAAAAAGCATGGCGTTAGCAGGTCTTCTAGGCTCAAAACTCTCTCTGGCTATAAAACCTACTACCTTCGTCTCATACTAAATAAGTTTCTCTAAATTTTAGACAGATTAAGACTGGTAAAACACGCATATTTACTCTCCTCTCCTTTCCTTTTAGAGAGAGCATCCATTGATAGTTATTGTTTGCAAGCAATTGTGATTAGCTTCCCTGTTAAGAGGCCACCAAGCAGAGTAAATTTCCCTGAATTCAGTGGTTTCCCCCATCGCAGCAGCCAACAGGAAACCAAGGCATTATAATATATATATCCAAGCGAATTTTCTCCATGCCAATCTCTAATTCCCTTCTATTTGCACATTTGCACACCAACCTGTTTTTTTTAATCTGGCAGGTTCTTCTCCGATCTATTCTCCTCCCAATGCTCCTTGAATAGTACTATAGTAGCATCATCTTATTAGACAGTAGCGTCAGGTCGGAGCTTCGTCATGTTTGCGCCTCCTGCTCTATCGATAGACTTAGGTTTTATCTTATCTTGCATTCAGTACTATGAACAAATGGGGTATGCATGCTACTTGAAATGTTTGATGCAGTCAAAGCTAACTAGCCACCTTGCCGCAAATGTTTGGAATCAAAATATCATCGCTTATATTTATTGAAAAAATATGCTTCATGTAAGTATTATTCAACAACAACAACAACATAGCCTTTTGTCCCAAGCAAGTTGGGGTAGGCTAGAGATGAAACCCAAAAGAGACGAGAAACAGGGAGACACATAAAGGGACATAAAGGGCACAAGACAAAAGATGTCACGGTTCAGGCACGTTGATTGCTAATCTCCAAGCGCTCCTGTCCATAGCTAAATCCTTGGGGATATTCCACTCCTTAAGATCTCTCTTAACGGACATCTTTTGATTCCATGTAAGTATTATTCAACTTAACATATTATTGTCCTTCCTCTAGAATATCTTATGGCAATTTCAGTTTAAGAATGTTCATTTCGTTTATGTTATATTGAGTCTTAGTTTCATTTAGGTTGTCATTACTCATTAGCCCTAAAATAGGCTTCCGTTATCATGCTTTTGGCATAGTCAGTTGTATGCTCTTTGTAATCTTTTGTCTAAGGGAAATATTGGCGTCCGGACATCCGATGGGATATGATTCTATTAAACAGAACGGCCTAGCAGAAACGCGCCGCGCTCCCACCGTATCGCTGCAGTTCTTCCCCGTCTGCCTCATCCCGCCACGCACGTGTACCCCACACCAATCCGTCTCGCCCTGCCCCACGCCCGCCGCTCCTTCCCCCTGACTCCCTCCTCTCTCTCTCTCTCCGCGCGGGCGGGACCCAAGAGCCGGGATAAGGACGAGCACGCCCCATCCGCAGGACCCTAGGCGCATCGCGCGCCTATCCGCTGGTCCTCAGCTTGCCAAGCCCCTTCCCCCGGAGTCCAGGCCATGACTCCATGACTATCTGAACATACCTCTAAACACATGAAACACTTGCAACATGAAACACTTGAATGCAACATACGTCTGAAGCAGGTAAAACTTTTGGAACATATACTTGCAACATGTATGTGAAACATATGCAACATCCAGATAAAACACTTGCAACTTACAACATGAAAACACTTATTGCAACATAAGATTGAAACAGTTGAAACATTTCGAACATACTCTTACAACATATGTGTGAAACCTATGCAACATCTGAATAAGCACAGTTACAATATACGTCTGAGAAAGCAGATGAAACATTTGGCACGGACGCTTGCAACATACGTGTACAACCATTGCAACATGTGCAACATCATGATTTATTTTTGCAACATCCTATGAAACACTTGCAACATACCTCTGAAACAACTGAAACTTGCGCTTTCAACGCAACATCTCCTTACTGCTGGGCAGAATGGAGGCTCGTCGATGTGTGGTGTTCACTGGAGACAGCGGCCCAACGATGCTTGTAGGCGGTGGGACGACAGCAGTGGCTGCACGTCGCGGAAGGGAGGCATTGGACGCATGAGTGACGAGGAGGCCACGGCCATGCGACTTGGAGAGGACAACAGCGCGCCGCGCCTAGCTGAGCTGGCAGCCGAGCGCCACGACTCGGAGGCAGTCACACGCCATGCCTGGCAAGGCCAACGGCCGAGTGGTGCGCCTCAGAGGTGGCCAAGCGGTGCGCCTTAGAGGGCCAGCGGCTGTGCTCTCGGAGACGGCAGGCAAGCGGATAAGAACGATAGGTAGAGGAACGAGTGGATGTGAATAAGTGGATTGTTACTGTGAGGCTATGCTGTTATGACTCGATCCTTTGATCGAGCCTTCGATCAACTGTAACACCTTCGTGGTTGGATACCGACTTACCAAGTCTTCCCTTTGTCACATGAAATGTTCCATTTCACATGCTATCAGTGAGTTATCTGCTATGACTCGTAGTAGAGTGTCCTCCTGTCATAAATAAAGGTGCTATGCGACCGGAAAATGACATCGAGAAGGATATGTTTCAGTTCATCATATTTACCTCTTTTCAAAATTAGATGTCAACCTTTTTGATGGTCCAGAGTTTGAATCATCATATTTACCTCTTTTCTTACTTGAAATCTCAATGCTATGGCTATTGTGATAATAAAGTAAAGTGATTAGTTGCCAATCTAAGTATTCAATAATTATAATAAAAAATCAGCACTAGTGGGAATTACCTCTTAGATGCTCCAGAACTAGAATCAACACATTTTCGCTTTTTCTTAGGTGTTGGTTCCAAGCTTTGACTATGTTACAGTAGGTACACACTTAGAATTCAGCAAGTAATCATGAAAGTATGTTTTCAGTGAGTTTGAAAGTGCAAACCTGGGTGGAAAAGACATAGTTGCTGCTGGTGCTTCGTCCTCAATAGGCACAATGGAACTTTGAGCTGATTTAGTAGTCCTTGTCCTCTTCTTTGGTGGACCTCTACAGTGACAACTACAAAGTCATAAATATGGTGATTTAGAAAAGTAATTCAGCAAGGTATAGTTGGCACATTATTACCTAATAGCTCGCATAGCAGCAATGTCCTCCGCGTTACCCTTCTTGCAATTGTGCCAATGATGCCCATAGTCCTTACAAATAGGACATTGATGCTGCCTTTTTTTCGTTTTCTTGTCAGCATTTCCTTTACACCTCTCTGTTCTTGGCTTACCAGTAGTGGCTATTAACAGAGGTGGATGCATGAAAAATCCATGTGTAGCTTTAGGCCATTGTGTCTTATCAGGTATAGCTGGAATGAGTTGACTATAAGCTGTTCTAAATTTCTCTACAGAGTAATAGAGGTCTACATAGTTCTCTATGGGTGCATTGGTAAGTGATGTGATAAATGCTAGTGCATGTTTGCAAGGAATGCCAGAAACTTGCCATTGCCTACAACTACATGTCCTCTCTTGCAAGTTCACCATAAAACGAAAGCCGCTCCCTCCCAAAGCAGTAACTTCAGCAACTTCATCACCACATTCTGTCACCTCCAAACTTAATTCTCTGCTGTTTTCTTTTAGCCTTTTAACTATGTGGGGTAGAATCAAGCCATCTAGTTTCCTGCCTACTTCCTCCTTTGATTCCACTTGATCAATAATAATTGCCTAATCTTATCCATGAAGTCATCCACATTCATTGATTTGTAGTGCTTAACCCAATTGTTGAAGGATTCTGCTAAGTTGTTGGTCACATAGTCCACTTTGCAAATAGTTGAGAACTGACTCCTAGTCCATAATTTTTTGTGCCATTTTCTTAGGTAATTAGTTGCAGCTGGCTTTGCTGTCTCCATTGCCCTCCAATGTTTCTCAAACAAATATAAATTCCATGAGTAGGCGGCTGCCCAAAGATGGTCATCAAACACTTCATGAACTGGATAACAAGCCTCAAAACAAGCATGTTTATTTTGCTGAAAACAGGTACAATAATGAGTTCATTTGTGGAACTATCTGCTAGTTAAGTTTGTGCTGACATTTAGGTGGTCTGCTGTTTTATTTCAGAGAAGAAGCGAAAGAAATACAATCAAGGATAGGAAAAGGCAACGCATTAGTAGTGGAAGTATGGTCATAGTGGCATACAGAAGCTGGTGATTGAACAGCTCTTTTTGGATCCTAAAATATTTCCTTGTGAAAGTAGCCCTCCGCAATAACTACTATGTCTGTCAAACTGTTGGGCAAAAAGAATTAGGATAAGATGTAAGAGTAACTTTAATTTATCCAAGATTCATGTTTCGCTGAAACTTTCAATCCCCATCATATTCATGTTTCGCTGAAACTTTCAGTGAATTACATCTTCTAACAATTACATGCAATAAGCATCCGAAAGATCAAGGACAAAAAAACAGTTCAAAATGTTCTTTACTGGATTATTAAACAACTCAAAATGTTCTTTACTGGATTAATTTCTTCGGCAAACCCTAGTGCAGCATAGAAGAGGAAGAGATGGGGGATGAACTCACCCGTCGTCAAGCCACTCAGGCTGTTCTTCTTGGGCTGCACCCGACCGCGCAGGGGAGGGGCGCGCCGCCGCTCGGCCAGCACGCACAGGGGACGGCCGCGCCGTCGCTGCGGCTCGGCCCACACGAGCATGGGACGGCCGCGCCGTCGCTGTCGCTCGGCCCGCACGCGCAGGGGAAGGGCCCGCCGCCGCTCCTGTGCCCGCCCACGCAGGGGAAGGGCGCGCAGCCGCCGCTGTGCCCGCCCGCGCAAGGGACGGGCACGCCACTACCGCCGCTCGGCCCGCCCGCCTAGGGGACCAGTGCGCCGCCACCGCTGTGCCCGCCCGCGTAGGGGACGGGCCCGCCGCTACCGCCGCTCGGCCCGCCCGCCTAGGGGACCGGCGTGCCGCCACCGCTGTGCCCGCTCGCGCAGGAGACGCACGTGCCGCCGCCGATATGCACGCCCGTGTAGGGAAGGGGGGCGCTGGCGTAGCATCCTCCTGCTTGTCTCCACCATCCTCCATGAGCTTGATCTAGGGTTCAGAGAGGAGAGAAGAGAATGATAGAGAGAACGTGAGGGGCCAGGGGGGTTTGCAACTGGAGAGCACAAGGGCATTTTGGTCCAAGGTGGAGAAAACTGACAAGTGTATAGTGCGACCTTTGGATGGAACGATAACAGAACCAACGGCAGTGTCATTTTGGGCGCTGAAAGTACAAGTAGTGTCAAATAGGGAATTTTCAAGTTTACAGGGCCAAACAAGAACTTCTGTATTTTTATAGGGCCAAATATGGAATTCTCTCTTGATAGTTATTGTTTGCAAGCAATTGTGATTAGCTTCCCTGTTAAGAGGCCACCAAGCAGAGTAAATTTCCCTGAATTCAGTGGTTTCCCCATCACAGCAGCCAACAGGAAACCAAGGCATTATAATATATATATCCAAGCGAATTTTCTCCATGCCAATCTCTAATTCCCTTCTATTTGCACATTTGCACACCAACCTGTTTTTTTTTTAATCTGGCAGGTTCTTCTCCGATCTATTCTCCTCCCAATGCTCCTTGAATAGTACTATAGTAGCATCATCTTATTAGACAGTAGCATCAGGTCGGAGCTTCGTCATGTTTGCGCCTCCTGCTCTGTCGATAGACTTAGGTTTTATCTTATCTTGCATTCAGTACTATGAACAAATGGGGTATGCATGCTACTTGAAATGTTTGATGCAGTCAAAGCTAACTAGCCACCTTGTCGCAAATGTTTGGAATCAAAATATCATCGCTTATATTTATTGAAAAAATATGCTTCATGTAAGTATTATTCAACTTAACATATTATTGTCCTTCCTCTAGAATATCTTATGGAAATTTCAGTTTAAGAATGTTCATTTCGTTTATGTTATATTGAGTCTTAGTTTCATTTAGGTTGTCATTACTCATTAGCCCTAAAATAGGCTTCCGTTATCATGCTTTTGGCATAGTTAGTTGTATGCTCTATGTAAACTTTTATCTAAGGGAAATATTGGCGCCCAGACATCCGATGGGATATGATTCCATTAAACAGAACGGCCCAGCAGAAACGCGCGGCGCTCCCACCGTATCGCTGCAGTCCTTCCCCGTCTGCCTCATCCCGCCACGCACGTGTACCCCGCACCCATCCGTCTTGCCCTGCCCCACGCCCGCCGCTCCTTCCCCCTGACTCCCTCCTCTCTCTCTCTCCGCGTGGGCGGGACCCAAGAGCCGGGATGAGGACGAGCACGTCCCATCGGGTTTTGTGGCCTTTTGGCCGTTTTGATGAATCCTTGATGCTTGATTGTGGACGGGGCTTTGTCAAGGTTGCAGGCTAATTTACCCGCAGAGGTCATTCCACACTTAGAAGCCTTCGGCTAAGGCAGTGGAAGGTCCTCTTTGTCATGATGTCGTTGTCAAATGTTGTGGCTCTGTTGCTAGCCACTTTCGACCTTTGCCTTTCATAGTACCATACTTGTAAATTCCGTTTCGGAGACCATTCCGGTTTACTCATTGGTACGGAACGTTTCGGTACCGGACAATACCGGTGTACCATCTCAGAATGTAATAAATAATTCCAAAATGTTTTTTATCAATATGTACATATATTTATTTTTTGGTTTATTATATCATCTTTGTTAATATATACTTTATCATTATGTAATAAATAACAGAATTCCAAATACACAGATGGTGTATATACGTTAGCAAGCAATCTGCCTATCAATTACCGTGACCACATGCATGTTATGAACGACGTATGGAATATGAAGTAAAACGAAATCAATCACAGCGGAGACACACGATTTAACGTGGAAAACCCCTCCAATGCGAAGGGGAAAAACCACGGGCACCAGCCAGCAAAAATCTCACTATCTCAAGAGTTTTGGGTTACACGCCTATGGCGGCTTACAAGAGAATCAAGTCTCCAAGAAACCCTAGCAAGGGTATATACGGCATCTACGGGCCTCCGCTTCGCTCCGTCAGAAGCCCGGCCTATATCTTGCAGTGAATTTGGAACAACTCCAACAAACTCCACCTTGAGACAAATTCATCTTGTATCATAAATCAACCCATCATCCTGAACAACAAAGATAGAAAACCACTGGTGCCAACAATAGTCTCTTGGACTATTCAATTAAACCAACTAAGCTTGAGCATAACTCAAACTTAGCAACAGGAACAGGCTTTGTCATCATATCAGCAGGATTATCATGAGTACTAATCTTGCATACCTTCAGCTTACCTTCTTCAATCACATCACGCACAAAATGATACTTGATATCTATGTGCTTAGTTCTCTCATGGAATATCTGATCTTTAGTGAGATAAATTGCACTTTGACTGTCACAGTGCAAACTTATGTAAGATTCAATTCCACTGAGTTCAGCATACAAACCTTTCAACCATATTAATTCTTTGCACGCTTCACAAATAGCCATATATTCTGCTTCAGTAGTAGACAAAGCAACAACCGACTGTAACATAGCCTTCCAACTCACAGCACAACTGCCAACAGTAAACACATAACCAGTAATTGATCTTCGCCTGTCTAGATCAGCAGCATAATTAGAATCCACATAACCAATGAGACCCTTATCAGTTCTTCCAAACTTCAAACATGAATCTGCTGTGCCTCTGAAGTACCTGAAAATCTACTGAACTGCCCTCCAATGTTCTTTGCCAGGATTAGACATATATCTACTAACAAGACTCATAGCATATGACAAATCTGGACGAGAGCAAACCATGGCATACATCAAAGACCCAACAGCACTAGAATAAGGAACCCTTGACATGTACTCAATCTCTGCATCTGTACTAGAACACTGAGCAGCTGACAACTTAAAGTGAGGTGCAATAGGGGTACTAACAGCCTTAGCATTTTGCATGTTGAAACGCTGAAGAACTTTCTTGATATAATTTTGTTGACTAAGAAATAGCAAACCAGATTTTCTGTCTCTACTAATTTCCATACCAAGAATTTTCTTAGCACTACCAAGATCTTTCATATCAAACTCACTACTTAACAACTTCTTTAACTTAGTGATTTTATTCTTGCTCTTGGCAGCAATCAGCATATCATCAACATATAACAGCAAATATATAAGTGATCCATTAATATGCTTGATGTAAATACAGCTATCATATCTAGATCTTTTGAAACTGTGTGATAACATAAATGAATCAAACCTCTTGTTCCACTGACGAGGGGACTGTTTCAAACCATACAAGGAGCGCTTCAACTTGCACACATATTTTTCCTTGTCAGGCACTATGAACCCTTCCGGTTGGTCCATGTATATGTCCTCCTCTAGCTCTCCATGCAAAAACACAGTCTTCACATCTAACTGCTCAAGCTCAAGATCATGTGAAGCAACAATACTCAAGAAAGTACGAATTGAACTGTGTTTTACCACTGGAGAGAACACATCATTATAGTCAACACCCAGAATTTGACTGTAGCCTTTTGCAACTAACCTTGCCTTATACTTTGGAGGCTCGCTTGGAGATAAACCCTCCTTTCTCTTGAAGATCCACTTGCAGTTTATGATCTTCTTTTTCTTAGGCAAAGGAACAACCTCCCATGTACTGTTCTTTTCAAGAGACTGCATCTCCTCATGCATAGCAGAAATCCAATTCTTACTATCAGCACAACGAACAACTTCTTTATAGGTTGCTGGCTCATGAACATTCTCCACCTGTTCAGCATAACTCAAAGCATAGTAAGACAAATTATATTCTTCAATAAGACATTTAGGAGGTACAACTGTCCTTTTTGACTTGCGTTGAGCAATAGGTAATTCCTCCTCTAACTGCAAAATAGGAGGAGTTTGCTGAACACCATCATGAGCATCATCATCAGCAACATCATTATTATGGTCATCTTGCTCATCAACAGGCTCCACCTGCACACCTATATCATCATCAACATGCTCCACCTGCATGCGCATACGCTGCAACTCTTTTTCTGGAATACGTTCTGAGGGCAAACGGTTAGTAAACATCACATATTCATTGAATACAACACTCCTGCTCATAAAAGTCTTCCCTGTTTTAGGATTCCACAATTTATAGCCTTTGATTCCCGAACCATAACCAAAGAAAAGACACTTAACAGCTTTAGGCTCTAATTTTCCATTGTCAACATGAGCATAAGCAGTGCATCAAAAACTTTTAACTGTGAATAATCAGCAGGCGTACCAGACCATACCTCAATAGAAGTTTTCTTATTTAGTGGAATAGAAGGTGACCTGTTGATCAAGTAACAGGCAGTATTAGCAGCTTCAGCCCAAAAACGCTTGCTCATCCTAGCATGAGACAGCATGCAACGGGCTCTGGAGATAATGGTTCTGTTCATCCGTTCAGCCACACCATTCTGTTGTGGAGTATGGGGTATGGTGTGATGCCTAACAATGCCTTCCTGTCTGCAATAATCTTTAAAGGCATGCGAACAAAATTCTCCACCATTATCAGTACGAAGCAATTTTACCTTCCTTTCAGTTTGCCTTTCTATCATTACTTTCCAGTTCTTAAAAGCAGCAAAAGTATCATCTTTCTGTTTTAGAAAATAAGGCCAAACCCTTCTAGAGTAATCATCAATAATTGTAAGCATGTAACGAGCACCACCAAGTGAGGACTTCTTAGAAGGACCCCATAAATCAGCATGAACATAATCAAGAGTACCTTTGGTGGTGTGAATAGAAGTGTTGAACTGTACCCTCTTATGCTTGCCGAAAATGCAATGCTCACAAAACTTGATCTTACTCGAAGTGCAGCCTTTCAGCAGGTTTCTCTTCATCAAATCTGCCATACCATGGTGACTCATATATCCCAAATGCATGTGCCAAAGGTTAGTTTTACTAGGTTCATCATTAGTAACAGCAGCAGCGGCGGAATCAGAACCATGTAAAGTACACCTGCTAAGGACATATAACTTTGCAGAATTAAGATCACCTTTCAAACAGACAAGAGAACCTTTTGATACCTTCAGAATGCCATCTGAACCGGAATATTTGTAACCTTCTGCATCAAGCGTGCTCAATGAGATAAGATTCCTAGACATCCCTGGTATATACCTGATGTTTTTCAGCGTGCGTGTCATACCATCATCAGTCTTGATCTGAACTGATCCAATACCCACCACGTCACATGGGTTATCATCTCCCATCCGCACAACATCCCCTTTCTGCACAGACTTATATGAACTAAACCAATTTCTGTTAGTGCAAATATGAAACGAACATGCGGAATCTAGAATCCATTCATCATGACCAGCAATACAACCAGCAAGCACTACCAGACAATCTTCAGAATCATCATCAGACGCAGCAGCAACAGAGACCTTAACAGCCGACTTGTTTTTTCTCTTCTCCTTATTCTGTATTTTTCTGCAATCCTCAACATTATGATTTGTCAGCTTGCAATAAACACAGAACTTTTTATTACCATGCGGCTTGGACTTTGAACGGCCTCTCCTCTCGTAGTTCTTTCTACCATCATTGCTATCATTTGAGAATCTGTTATTAGTTCTGCCTCTCACATGCAAAGCTTCGCCCTTTGAGAACGACGTTCCGTCATGCTGCACCATAACTTTCATCTTCTCCTTAGACTGGAGAGCCTCATAAATTTCCTTTACGGTTAGTTCATCACGGCTCAAAAGTATGGTGTCATGAAAATTTGCATACGAATTTGGCAAAGAACATAACAGTAGAAGACCTAAGTCCTCATCATCATACTTCACCTCCATCGACACTAGGTCGGCCACGATCTTCTTGAATTCAGCGATGTGGGTCATCACCGAATCCTCCTCCTTCATCTTTAGAGTGAACAGCTTCATCTTCATCTGCATCTTACTGGTTAGATCCTTGGACATACAGATCGATTCCAGTTTTAGCCATAGTTCTGCAGCAGTTTTCTCTTTTAGACACTCCTGCAAAATATCATTATGAAGATGTAACTGAATTAGGGCGAGAGCTTCTGATCCTTGCGGATCTCCTCAGGAATCCAATCGGCTTTACTCTTGCCGAATTTATCCAGCGCCTCATCGTAGTCATGAGTCTGCGCTAGAATTCTCCGCATCTTGACTTGCCATAGCGAGAACCGCGTGTCGTAGTTTAGCAGCGGAAGATCGAACTTCATCGACGTCGTCATGAACCCTACAGCAACCGAAGCTCTGGTACCACTTGTTATGAACGACGTATGGAATATGAAGTAAAATGAAATCAATCACAGCGGAGACACACGATTTAACGTGGAAAACCCCTCCAATGCGAAGAGAAAAAACCACGGGCCAGCAATAATCTCACTATCTCAAGAGTTTTGGGTTACACGCCTATGGCGACTTATAAGAGAATCAAGTCTCCAAGAAACCCTAGCAAGGGTATATATGTACAGTACCACGGGGGGCTCCGCCCCCCGCACCCCCCGCTACGCTCCGGCCCAGCCTTCCGCATCTACGGGCCTCCGCTTCGCTCCGTCAGAAGCCCGACCTATATCTTGCAGAGAATTTGGAACAACTCCAACAATGCATTCAAAAGCAAAAAAAATACTACTTTACTGCAGCTCTATTCTCGATGCCGTGAAGTCTAGAGAAGCATGCAAAGTATCGGGCAACGTGTTGTAGCCTGCAGCCCTGCAGCGCTGAGTGTGCAACTGGTACTGAGATAGCCGGCATTCAAATTCCCCCCGGAACACCACGGAACGGCTGAAACGGCCGGTATTTTAGCCGGTACGGGATTGAGTCATTTGCATTCCGTTCTGACCGGTGGAATGGGGTATACCGGTCATTCCGGCCCATTCCGGAATGGAATTGACAAGTAAGCATAGTACTCTTGGGGAAATTTCTCTTTATATTTTAGAGGGTTTTACATGGGTCTTGCCTTATCAAAAACCTCACCTCCGCTAGGAGCCCCCTTTGTGAGGAAAAGAGTATAGGCCCTTTTTGCATGAAAATGTGAAGAGAAAATGTGTAGACTAAAAGATTTGAGGTGACCTTCGCTTATAGTTCTACAAAGGCCACCCTTTACAATTATATATAGAACCTACGCAAATTGTCGATGTTCTAGATGTGAGCCATTGTGTTACCTTCGCCATCTATCATGTAGAATGACCTCGGTCTTCCGACGGCCTTCTCCATGTATGGGCCTTCCCATTTAGGTTGGAGCTTTCCTACGCTAGCCGCGTTGGGCTTTCTTCTTAGGACTAGGTCTCTGTTTGAATGAGCTTCCTGATTACTTGGCTATCTCTCCATTTTCTTGTTTGTTCTTGGTATTTGGTGATGTTTTCTACTACTTCTAGCCTTGTGCCTTTGATTATTTCTTTTGAATATTCTTCATCTACTGCCAAAGCCTGCTTCATCACCCAGAGGCTCTGATGCTTAACCTCCTTGGGTAGCATTGCTTCTTCGCCATATAGGAGCTTGAATGGTGTGAAACCCGTCGTCCTAGATGCTATGGTGTTATGAGACCACACTACCTTCGGTAGTTCCTCTACCCACTTGCATTTGCTTAAGTTGAACAAGGTCTTCAAAATTGCTGAGAATATTATTCAGTTAGCTCTTTCTACTGCTCTGTTTTACTCTGGATGATAGACTGATGTGAAGACTATTATTGTGCCTATGCTTTTGCAAAACTCTATGAATTTGTCTAACTCGAATTGTTTCCCATTGTCAACTGTTAGGGTTCTTAGTACTCCAAACCTGCAGATTATATTCTATCAGAAGAATTTTTTTACTATTTCTGAAGTGATTGTTGCTAGTGGCTTGGCTTCAATCCATCTTGTGAAATACTTGATTGCTACTATTGTGAACTTGTTCCCCCTTGCGAAGGTGGTAGTGGCCCAACAAGGTCCATGCCCATCTTTGCAAAGGCCAAGTGGATGGGATAAGCTGCACTACAGCCGAGGGTTTTGACTGATGTGGGGAGGTGCTCTGGAATGCTTCACATGTCTTAACAATTTATTGTGCAACTTTGATGTGTGTGACCTAATAAAATCCCTGTCTAATTGCCTTTGTAGACAATGCTCTTGGGCCAATATGGGAGTCACATGTTCCTGAGTGGATTTCTTAGAGGAGCCCTTTGCCTTCATTTTGAGTTATACACTTGAGCAATGGTTGGAGTACACCTTTCTTGTACAATATGCCATCTACCAGCGTGTAGCTTCTTGCTCTGGCTGCCATTCTTACTGTGCTTGCTTCATCTTCTAAGTGGTGCACATTGTTCAAGTAATCTGTGATCAACTGTCTCTAATCTTCAGATTCAGTGACTAGGACTGTTTTGAATGCCTTCGCAATTGCTTGCGTTGTTGGCACCTGTAGTATTTGATAGAATGCTCCCTCTGGTATGGGCAAGTTGTTTGCTGCTGCCTTCACTAGTTCATCTGCCTCTGCGTTTTCTGCTCTCGGTATGTGCTTCAGGGTGAATCCCTGGAACCTCCACTCAAGTGCCCTTACTGTGTCTAGATATTTGACCAGCTCAGGTTCTCTTTCCATGTACTCCTTTTCGACTTGCCCAGCCACAACTTGGGAGTTAGTTTTTGCTAGTACCCTTTTTTCTCCGAGTGCCTTCACCTTGTTGAGACCCAGTATGAGACTTTTATATTCTGCTATGTTATTTGTTGCTTTGAATTCTAGCCTTGCTGCATACTTCGTTCTAAGGCCTGATGGCGCTATCAATACAATGGAGGCTCTAGCTCCTAAATGCCCCTAGGCTTCATCTATGTAGAGTATCTGTATTTGAGCTTGGGGTTGTGGTGTTTGATGTGTCGAAGGTGTCTAGTCTGCCATAAAGTTTGCTAACGCTTGTGATTTGATTACTTTTCTTGACACATAATTGAGTTCAAACTGGGATAGCTCAGTTGCCCATTTCCCTATTCTTTCGGAGGCCTCTTTGTTACTGAATATGTCTCTGAACAGTTGTGATGAAGGTACTGTGATCTCATGTGCTTGGAAGTAATGCTTCAACTTTCTTGATGAGATGAGGACAGCGTATGCTATTTTTTCAATTTCCGTATAGTTCAACTTAGCTCTTGATAGGGCTTCTGAGATGTAGTAGATAGGCTGTTGAATGACCTTTGACTCTTCTTCTTTCTCTTGAACTAGCACTCCACTGACTGCATGGTCAAAGGCTACAACATATAACAATAGTGGTGCCTCTGGATCTAGTACTGTCACCAAAAGCTTGCCAGCTATGTAGCTTTTGAGTTGCTAGAAAGCCTTCGACTGTTCTGGCCCCCATTCCACTGTGTCCCCGCCTCTTAGAGCTTTGAAGAATGGGAGGCTACGCTCTGCTGACATTGAAATGAATCTATTTAATGTTGCTATCCATCTAGTGAGCTTTTGGACTTTCTTTTTGGTTGATGGTTCAACCATTGAGATTATGGCCTTTGTTTTTTTGGGTTTGCCCTTATGCCTTCGGGCCCTATGATGTACCCAAGCATTTTTCCTCAGTTGACACCAAAGATGCACTTTTCTAGGTTGAGTTTGAGGCCTGCTTCCCTAAGATTGGTGAAGGTTTTTTAGATCTGCTATGTGATCTTCATTCTTGCTCATTACTATGATGTCATCAACATAAGCTATGACGTTTTTCTGCAGCTGAGGGCCAAGAACCACCTTCGTCATTCTAGCAAAGGTCGATCCTGTATTTTTTAGCCCTTTGGGCATTCTGATGTAGCAATAAGTTCCAAAGGGAGTAGTGAAACTTGTCTTCTCCTCATCTTCTTTGTTGAGCCAGATTTGGTGATATCCTAAGAAGCAATCCAGGAGTGAAAAGCGCTTGCATCCTGCTGCCTTGTCGACGGAGGCATCGATCCTTGGTAGTGGAAATGGGTATTTTTTGCTATCTTTGTTTAGGTCTATGAAATCTATGCACATTCTCATCTTCCCGTTTTTCTTTGGTACCAGCATTACATTTGCTAGCCACTCTGAGTACTTGACTTCTCTGATGATGTTTGCATCTAACAGTCTTTATACTTCAACCTTCGCTGCTAGAATTCTCTCCTCTGACATTTTTCTTTATCGCTGCTTTTTTGGCTTCATTTTAGGGTTAATGTCAAGAGAGTGTTGTATAATGTCTCTACTAACTCCTTTCAGGTCGGAGGCTGACCAGGCAAAGACGTCTTGGTTCTTGGCTAAGGTTTCTATGAGTTCTGCTTCTTTGTCCTTCAAAAGGTTGTCTCCGATAGTGACTTTTCTATTTGGCACTGCATTCTCCAATGGGACTGATTTTGTTTCTTCTTGATCTTTGAGATTTGTCTTCCCCTTTGGCATGTTTGGAGGCTCCGGTGAGTTGCTCTTAACCGCCTCGACAGAGTTGATGTTGCGCTGTGATTTGTAGATGGATATCTCTATGTTTCTTGCCTCCTTCTGACTGCCATGTACTATGATGGTGCTGCGCAAAGTTGACATTTTGATACACAAGTAGCCCATATGGATGGTTGTATTGAACTTGTTTGCAAACCCTCTGCCGAAGATGACATTGTATGGATAGTAAAGATCTACTATGTCGAAGGTCACATATTCTGTTCTTGCATGTTTCTAGCCTTCGAAAGAAACTGGTTGAGATATTTTTCCCAATGCATCGATGTTTTTCCTCCAAAGCCGATTAGAGGAGAATCCGAAGGCTACAACTGGCTTCTACTTAATTTTATCTGGTCGAAGACATTAATAAAGATGATATCTGCGGAGCTTTCAGAGTCTATGAGAACCCTATTAATTTTCCATCCTGCTATATTGGCTTTGATAACCATGGTGTCCGCATGGGGGTAGCTTTCCAACTTGCAGTCTTGTTCTAAGAATATGATGGGTGTTTTTGACCAATCCATGCAGCGTATTGGACCCTGTACTGCTATGTTATTGACGAGCTTAAGGTGATCTTTCTTCTGCTTCTTTGTTTGGAATTCCATTGAAGAGCCTCCGACTATTGGTGGTATCATGCCAATGGTGGGTAGTGGTGTGTGGATTGAGCTAGTTTTCTGGGTTGGGCTCATTTTTGGGTGCTGCTAGTTGTGGTGGAGATGGTGGCGGAGGTAGTGCCTCTAGTTGCCAATTGTGAACTTGAGCTGGCTGGCTTGTCTCTATGAATGTTATGTGTGAAGCCTTGGGTTTATATAGGTGAGGTTGGCTTCTGCTCGCTAATTACTAGCCTGCCCTTACTGCTGGGTGCTTGGTCGCCATGCAGGTAGGAAGTTGGGGTAGTATGCGGCTGCTAAGGTGGATGGGTGAATTTGATTGGAGTTAAGATTTAGGTAGATTGGGCAATATGGCTGCTGCGAAGGTGCAGTGAAGGTGTGGTTGACGTCTCTAGCAAGTTGTTGTGGTGGAGGTTGAGGGTTTGCCCTATTTTTTATCCTCTTTTGAGTTTCCTTTGCATCTAGGCAATCTCTGGTGATGTGCCCTTTGTTCTCTCCATGAAAGAAACAATACTGCCTTCGCTGTCTTGGTTCCTAGTTTTATTCCAGTTCTTCCTTTGATTGTATTTTTTTACCTTCGTACTGCTTCTGTGGTGCTCTATTTGGGGCTGCCTCCGATATCTGCTGCCATTGCTGGTTGTTCCCTTGCTGCTCTATATTAAAAACTTGTTGATCTAGCGCTTGCTGAGGTTGTGACTAGCCTTGGCTTCTATTGCCCCTCTAAGCATTCCTACTGCTTCCTTGGTACTGCTTGTTCTGATTTTGCTCTTTCAACCTTCTGCGTTATCTGACCTATAATACTTCTCAAACTCACTGTATAGTTCTTCTATGATGCTTGGCTTCTCCCGAGCTAGATGAGCTGCGAAGGCTCCGATGCGGAGGCCTTTAATTGTGGCCTCGATTGTCACATCCTCTGGGACATTTGGTGCCTTCACTTTAAGCTATACGAATCTCTGAAAATAGTTCCTTAGAGCCTCCCCTTGATTTTGTTTGCACTAGAACAGGTCCATCGAGGTCAATGATTCAATGGTAAACCCTTTGAAGATGGCTATGATTTTATCATGGAGGTCTTCCAAGAATATACTGAACTTGGCATCAACATTAAATACCATGCCAATGCATCGCCCTCGGCTGCAATAACGAATGATTTGTCCAGAACAGTGTCGTTCCAACCCGTGAAGGCTACAGCTGCCTCAAAGCTCATGATGAACTGGCGTGAGTCTGATCTCCCATTGAATTTGGGTAGGATAATGGGTTTGCATGAAGAAGGCCAAGGTGAGTTTTGGATTCCTTCGGATAGCGGAGATTTGGAGTCTATGGTTCTGTGGACTGGTAGTGAGATATAAGGTGTGCTAAAGGTTGGCTGGGTGGCCATACCTGGGGAGGGATTAGGTTGGCTTTGATTTGCTAAATGGGGTTGGCTGGGTGTGTTGGAAGGAGGCTGGTTGGGTTGCATGCTTTGTATCTCTGCTTGCAGGACAGCCAGCTATTGCCTGATCTCCGCTGCATGCAGTGATGCTTGGACTGCCCTCTGGCTTGAGGTGAATGTTGCTACCAGCCTATCTCTTTCTTGCTGCGTGCTCTACAGCTGCGCTTGCAGCTGCTGAAGCACTTGCTCTAGGGTGGGATCTGGGGCTTGCTGCTCTTCGACTGCCAAAGGCTGGTCTTCAACAACAGGCTCTTCTACAACTTGGTCTTCAGATGTACTAGCATAGGTGCTGCAGGCGTTATGCCTGGGTCTTCCCCTTGCTATGGGCTCTGAAGTTGCCCTAGCAGAGGCTACTCTTTTTCTTGCAATTATGGGTTTTGCTTGGCCTACACACGGTGGGCGCCAATGTTGGAAAACTAGGTTTCCAGCAGAAGTCGAAGTGGTGGAGCCTTCGCCTAGTCGGAGGCCCTAGGCGAAGGCCAGGGAAGTGGTAGGTGGGCCTAACCACAATTAGGGTTTCATAAATGAATTCACCAATCTCCTTTACATAGGGCTCAAGTCCCCCTTTTATATTGCATTGTTAGCTACTTTTCTACTTTATATTTCTACCATTTGACAGCTGAGGCACATTCCAGGAATATCCCCTGCTAGCAAAAACTGATAGGGGCGATCTAGGTATTCTTAGCGTGAACCGCCTCCGCTCCATAGGCCGCGCCTACGGGCTTTGCAGTCAGCCCACGGCCTAGCGTCATATTCTCTTATAAACCTCCTCCTCCCTACCGAAGGCCTTCATGCGCCCCTATCTCGCTGCTTGGGCCATCGCATTCACTAGTACCGTAGGAGCCTCCACCTTGGGCTAACCTATTAGGCCTTCGCTGCGGTCCATTAACCTTTGCCGGAAGGGGCTGCGATTACGAAGGCCTCCGGTTTACTTCCCTGCACATCACTCCTATAATTGGTCATATTAGTTCCTATTGCTGTAAAGCGCCTTGACCTCCATGACTCATATTCATGTCCCAACACTGCTCATAGCCCACAGGCGGCTTCACCAGCACTCTCGCAGGTAAACGACTTCTACTCCAAGAGCCTAGAAGGAAATTGAGATCGGAGCAGCTTGTACTCAAATAGTTGCGGCCATGAATTGAAGCATCCATTGGCCAAACTCCAGGAGCTTGAACTCTCCTTTGCAAAGAAGAGGAAAGAGTGTTTTCTTCCCCTTGAGCTCCCCCAGCGGGTCACTCAGGGGGCGGCGTCGCTGGCGCCGCTAGCCCCCCTCCCCTCTCCACCTCCCCTTCGGCTGCCGTCGCTGCCCTCCAGTGTGTGGCAGCGGCAGCCCGAGGCGGCCCTAAAAAAAGGGTCTGCATCTGCATCTCCCTCCCTCCCCCTCACTCCACCACCACCCCTCCTCTTCCTCTTCAAAACGAAGGATTTGGGCGGCCGGCTAGGTGGATCCGGGGCTGGATCTAGCGTCTACAACCCACTGCTGCCTACCCGCCTTGGCACTCCTGCTTCAGTCTGGGCATCGGCCATGAAGCTCGCCATCGATGGTTCAGGTGTCCCTTCATCCTACATGATGAAGAAGAAACCACATCACGGGCTCCTCAATGGTAGATGGTGAGGGCCATGTCTGGGAGGCCAAGGTCGGCGGCCGAATCCGATCTAGCCGGGCCCTAGCTAGCTGGGCTCATGTGCCTAGATCTGCACCCTTCGAGGGTGATAGCAGCTGGCCAGGGCCAGACTCGGCAGTGGCCTTGCTGAGCCACGCGCCTACCCACACCTACCGTTGGCTGGCAGCCAAGGCTGTGGCTAGTTCGGTCCTACATCAGCCAGCTCTGGTGCACATGCCGGTGGCCTTGCTAGGCCATGCATCTACCCACGCCTGCCAGTGGCTGGCGGTCAGCGCCAGCCCACGGTAGCCAAATCTAGTGCACACGCCAGGTGGCCAGCTAGTTGCTGACCAGCGTTGGTAGCATTCTTTGGCATGGCGTGAGACATGGTGTGTTTCGGGCTCTCCTGTGTTAGGGCTTACACGAAGGTGGCAGTGGCAGCCAGTGCCAGGTTGCCCTCTCGCTGGTCAGTGCGGCAGGTGCCTGTGGGTAGGACGACCCCCTTAGGGTTGTGGTCAAACAGTCTTTGGTCCTATCCTGCTTCTTGCTTCGGGCCGGCAGCAGTGGCAAAGCCTATGCTATCTACCTTCTTAGAGGCGTCATTGAAGTTTTTGTTTGTCGATCGAGTTGTGAGGAGCGGTTCTTGGATGAAAGTCCTTCTCGTGTGCCCCTTCCAACGACGTTGGCGTCCTATGGATATCATCCCCTTCTTGGCAGCTTCGTTGGGGTACTTCTGTTGTCATCCCGCTTCTCTTGCTGGAGTTGCTCTATGTTGTGTTGTGCCTACATGTGCTTCAACTTACTCTCTGCTTTGGTTTGTCCAGCCTTGGTGTTTGGTGTTGCCGCAGTCGTTTTGTGCTTCACAACAGATACTTGGCCACTAGTGCTCCCTTGGCGGATGCTTTGCCGCCATTGCTGCTTGAGCAGATACTTTGTCGCCGACGTCACTTTGGTCTCCCCACTCAGGCAGATGATTTGTTGCTGAGTGCGTGATGGCCCCCTTGCAGCTTGTGGATACTTTGCCACTACTCTCTTGCACTCAGGCAGATGATTTGCTACTGAGTGCGTGATGGCTCCCTTGCAGCTTGTGGATACTTTGCCACTACTCTCTCGTGGATGCTTTGCCGCTCCGTGTCATCTGTAGCGGATGCTTTGCTACCGTACTGCTGGATGTTCTTGCTCGGGGGATACTGGTCGTTGTAGTCTCGTCTCTTTTTTTATGGATACTTTGCCACTGCGGCTTCATCTTCTTTATTGGCAGCCTAGCGTGGGTGTTTTTTTTCCTTGCAGGTCCATTCGATTAAGTTTGTGGAGGAAGGCCCTCTCCTTACCGCCTTTCTTTCTTTTCTATTGTCCATTAGCTTCCTACCTCTATAATTCTGTAATCTGTGCTATGGAATCTCTCATAGTTGTGTCATGTAAGTAATTCTTTCGGCCTTTATTTCCTCTTAATGCAACACGCGTCAACGGACGTTTTCTCAGGGAAAAAAGGTGCTTGCCGCTCCTGTTCCTCAAATAAACAGCTACCCTTTGGACTAGGTATAGTGTAAAATCACGTATGGTAGGCATATATGTATACAGCATCCATTTTATTGTAAGTTAAAGGGCGAAACACGCACGAGATACACAAAAGCTAGTTAGGAATGTGCTTGTTATTCTCATTGCTGTGATCCTGCTTTGTTAGGTTGGCCTTTGGGCTCTACGAAAGACATGGGATATATGACCGCGCGCATCCTGACAAGAGCGAGCTACCACTGCACTGTTCTTCCAGCAATAAAGTCTCACTCTGTTGGCAGTTGGCACAGCGTACCCACGCTCACAGAGTCTGATCTCTCGAGAACATGCACGGTAGACCTGCGCAGCTAGCATCCATTTTGTTGGTCTCGATAGACGGCCTTCTTGTGCTCGCAGTCCCGCGTAGCGACAAGGAAATAACAAGGATATATTTAGTGCATCGCGGTCGGCACAGCACAGACAAACGATTGATTTGTCCTCAAGGTAGCTTTTTGCCCAAGATTCAAATTTGTCTTAGCCTTCAAAAATCAAAAAGTTACTTGGAAGGGAAACGACGACTCTCGCAAAGTCTATGTATAGCTTGCTAGCCCTGATGTGATCAGCTTGGTCTTCCTTCTTATCGCGATGACTGTGTGATTGATCAAAATTAAAACAGTGATCAGAGATATATATATATATATATATATATATATATATATATATATATATATATATATATATATATATATATATATATATATATATATATATTGGAAACAAGTTGACTATATTATCATCCATAACCACCATGTACATAGGGTAAGCCAATAGGGCATTGTTTAGATGCAAAAAAATTTTGGTGAAAATGTCACATCAGATGTTTCGTGTGGTGTCGGAAGGGGTTTTTGGATACTAATAAAAAAACTAATTACATAGCTTGCCTGGAAACCGCGAGACGAATTTATTAAGTCTAATTAATCCATCGTTAGCACATTTGTTACTGTAGCACTTTAGTGTCAAATCACGGACTAATTGGGATCAAAACGTTCATCTCGCAATTTATACGTAAACTGTGCAATTAGTTTTTTATTTTGTCTATATTTAATACTCCATGCATGTGCCGCAAGATTCGATGTAATAGTTTTAGGTGAAAAGTTTTTGATCTAAACAAGACCTAGATTGTGTATGTATATGTGCATATATGTTTTAGATTTAGCGCATGGTTGGCCAGCCGCGTCGTGTAAACTTTCAATAATTGTTGTATCTTGTAAACTTCCAGTTCTTCTATCTTAATATAAAGATGCGCAATTCTCTTACACTTTTGAGAAAAATACGTGCATGTCACTGCATATAGGCTAAAAAATACATTTCAGTACGTGTGTCTATTCTCTAATAATAGATGGATCGACTATTTATAAAAAACAAGGAGCCATAGGTAAAATTAAATTCTACTAGTAGGTAACGGTGTACTAGATACATGATGACCAGATTACAACTAAAGATATGATGAATCCACGTAAGCGTGAGACCTCAAAACATAATTAGCGCAATGTAACTACCAAATCACTGAATAACTGCATGGATCACACGCAATAAAGCGCACCCACGTATGCTGATTTATCCACGCCTAGCTATAAACCCGAGTTGCCAACGGATTCGTTAGTCGGACTAACAAAAATCGAAGTCGCGCTCAAGAAAACGACCACAGATGACCTTGAAGTATGGACAGAATGCAATAGCAAACCGAATAATTCTATCTCGCAGAAAGCAAGAAAAGGAAAAAGAGCTCTCGTCGACGAGTGAACACATCACGCACCGCTCTCCCAAGTGTGTCAACAAAGTGGCAAGCACTAGTTCACTCCCCTGGTCCTCGTTTCACACGCATCCTGCGCGTCCAGAGTCCAAGCTCTACGTGTGCTAGCCTTTGGCTGTTTTAGACCATGCAGGGACACACTGACCAGCCGAGCCATGCACGGCTGCACCCTATAAATACACCGGCTTCTCAGTTCACTCCACCACACAACCAACCACACTTGCACTAAGAGCTAGCAGCCAAGATGGCGACCAAGCATCTGGCGCTTGCCATCCTCGTCCTCCTTAGCATAGGCATGGTCACTGCTGGTGGAAGCCGCAAACTGGGTTATGCTCCTGGCGGAGGAGGTGGAGGCGGTGGTAGCGGTAGTGGTGGAGGTGGTGGATATGGGGGATCAGGCTATGGGTCCGGATCAGGGTATGGTGAGGGTGGTGGCAGTGGAGGTGCTGCTGGAGGGTATGGACATGGTGGTGGCGGTGGAGGCGGTGGCGGCGAGGGTGGTGGAGCTGGTGGCTCTGGGTATGGCTCCGGGCAAGGGTCTGGCTACGGAGCTGGCAGTGGTGGTGCTGGTGGGTATGGGAGTGGTGGAGGTGGTGGAGGTGGTGGTGGCCAAGGTGGTGGTTCGGGCTATGGCCATGGAGGCGGTGAAGGCTACGGCTCTGGCTCTGGCTCTGGTGGCGGTGCTGTTAGTGGTGGCGGTGCTGGTGGTGGACATGGTGGCGGTGGTGGCGGCGGCCAAGGTGGATCTGGCTATGGCTCTGGCTCGGGGTATGGGTCAGGTGAAGGATATGGAGCAGGTGGTGCTCATGGAGGAGGCTATGGAAGCGGTGGTGGCGGTGGAGGTGGCGGTGGTCAAGGTGGTGGTTCTGGCTATGGATCTGGATCCGGCTCTGGTTATGGGGGTGGCAACGGCAACGGGCACTAATAGGCTCTTTTTGAGAGCTAGATACATAAGTATATTGTTACAAATATGTCACCAAACATGAGTCTGTCTTGCTGCTGGAAGCTGTGTTTGTCGTGTGTAACACTACAAGGCTTGTTTGACCTGTAAACTGCATGCCGCTTTACATTACAGGCAACAGCTAAGTGATAAATAAAAAGCATCTATGAAATTATAGTATGAACACTTAAGAGATAGGCTTGTGTGATGTGGCTTTTGTGTTATATAAAGTGCGATGTGGAAGCATATGCAATATTTACGTACATGCATGTTAAATATCTGGCAATAGTATTCGACTTTCGTACGGTAACTGAAGCAGAGCTTCCATTGACAAGAAGATGCGTTTGCAAAGCTAGTTCTCAGTAGCGCAGCATTTCGGACACCAGTTCTATGTACTAATGGTCTACTGAAAAAAAATCTTGTTACCGTAAGTGTAGAAACTCTTATCGGGCACAACTTCAGCCAACATAAAGTTTCTTATTTTACATCAGCTGGCCGTAGCATCAGCAGCACGTCTAGGCATGCAGAAGAGCGACGCCTTCTTGGCCAGCGTTGAACCTTCTTGTCCTCCTAATCTTTGCCATTAAGATTACTACCTTTGTCACCGGCTCTGTGAGAAATCCCCATCAAAACCACGACCAACAACCAAGAAAACAACGAAAACGGAGAATAAGGCGGCCAAATTTCATAGTACCTCGAGTATTAGCTGCTAGACCTGGTCGCCCGTGATAGAACCCGGATGCTACTACCATCGAATGGCAGAGGTCCCTTGTCTCACAGCAGCGGCTGCTGCCTCCTCGGCTGCCCTCGCGTCGAGGTCCCGTCCATCGAGGCAAGCGCGCGAGGACGGCAAGGGCGAGGAGGAGCCGGAGAGGGTGAGGGCGAGGGCGCAGGACATCGCTCCCCTCCGCCGCTGGGATACCGCGCCGCCTCCGCTGCAGAGGTTGGCCTCGTGCGCGGGTGGCGGTTCCATGGTAGAATCGCGCGGGGCAGGTGGCGATTCCGCTCTTGCTGCTCCTGCTCGACAGATGCGGCCGCTCCTCGTCGGCCGCCCCTAGAGCTCCCGCCGAGCGGGCAGAGGCCAGAGGCTAAGCAGGCCCTAGGGTTCTGGTGTTGTCGGCGCGCTGTCTAGGGGCGGCGACTGAGGGGGTGTTGGCGCAGGGCGGGCGCGGGTGGCGGCGGCGTGGCGAGCTGCGGCTGTGGGCGACGATGGGGGAGCGGTGGATGCGGACGACGGTGGCTAGCCACGTGAGGAGCGAGGGCGCGAGCGAGGATGAGGGCGCCCACGGGATGGCGACGACGGCCGCGCAAGATCGGTGGTGTCGCGAAACTGTCGGGCGGACGAATCGTGGGGCGGGCGGCGGCGGCGGCGGTTTCCTCGTGCGGGAGACGGAGGAAGCGCCGGGGTTTTTTTTAATCGTGCGTGGGAGGGTAGGCGTGCGAAGCGCCGGTTGGTCCTGCGAGTGAGCGAACTATCGCACGCCGGGTGGACGATTACCATCCGTAATTTTTAGTTGTAGAGATAAATCTAAAACCCCTCATCACCAATGGTTTCGGTCTTAGTTGGTGAAAGTTCATTGTGTGATAATCCCGTTACCACCACCGGTTTAGCACACAAACCGTTTGTGATAATTACATTATCACAAATGGTTCCTTCAGAAATTGTTTGTGATATTACAGTCTTATCATAAACGGTTATGTACACAAATTATTTGTGATAATTTTCTTATCACAGACGGTTCAGTACACAAACGGACCATTATATTGTGTGAAAAATAAATTTCTAAAATTTGGTTAAGCCACTATTCGGTTTTGTTAGCTTTTAGAAAAATAAAAGTTTCAAAATTATGTTTGAAAACTAGTTTGAAAACTTTGTTCAAGTTTGAATTCATAAATATTTAAAATTTATTTCAAAATGTGTTTTAGAAGTATGTTTACAAAAGGGCTTTTAATTTTCAAAATGGTTTGCCGAGACAAACAAGAGACAAATGGTTTTGAAAGGGGATAGGCTATGCTTTTCTTTTATTTTTTTCTACGTGTTGAATAAAAAAAGGGTTGGATATAACCTATATTTTGAAAATCTCAAAATACATTCACATTTTAGTTTAAAAAGTTTCACAAATAGTTTGTATTGGCTTTCAAAAGTTTGGTTTTAAATATTTTTAAAAGTTTATTTTCAAAATCATGTTGCAAAAGTTTATGAGTTCTCAGTTTAAATAGTTTCAAAACAATTTGGAAGAGTGGTGAAGACATAAGTTAAAGAAAAATATTTTTTATTCTTGCTTTCGGCCTGTTCGACCGGCGGAACAGCCTGTGCCCCGGCCTTTTTTGTTTGGCCCGCTCGCCGCGCCAGCGCCAGCCCAGCGCCCTGCGCAGCTCAGCCTGCACCGTGAGCGCCAGCCCGCTTCCCTGACCCATCCCTGCGCACACTCCCTCAGTCAGCGGGCCGAAGCCCAGCGCCGCACGGCTCCTCCGGCCCATCAGCCGCCCGTGACCTCGGCCCATCAGCAAGCAGCGCGGAGCAGCCCCGCACCCGCGCCTGTGCAGCTGCCCGGTGGGGCCCGCCCCTGTTCTTCTCCCCACCGCAAGCAGGCAAGCAGCAGCGGGACGAACCGAAATCAGCGCCCGATCGAGCGCGTGAACCGAGGAATCCGACACGCCACACGGTGTGGGCGCGCACGCTGAGGGAGCTTTAGCCGACTCCATCCCCTACCCGCGAGTACCTCGGGCCCGCATCCTCTCTCCCTAATCGCGACAACCCATGACCTGCGCAGCTGCGCCTTCGTCCGCATCGCGCACCGCCGCCTCTCTTTGTGAACCCGTGAGGACCGCTGCCGTCCTTGTTTCTGCCGCCAAGAAACGCACCGGTGGGCTCGTCGTCGAATTCCGGTGCTGTAAAAGCCGCCCAGCGCGTCCTGCCGTGGACCCTAGCCGGAGATCGGCCGACGTTCCCGTGCGCCGCCGTGCCCGTGTGGCCTCTGCCCTCTCCTGTGGAAGAACCCGACGCCCAGGTGAGGCAGAAGTCGTCTCAGCCGCCCGTTCTCCACCGCCGTTTGAGCCGCAGCGCTGCAGCCGCACCGCCCCCGGCCGCGCGCACCCGGCCTCGCGCACTCTGCTTCGGCGCTGCCCGCCAGCCCACCGCCTCACCACTGTGAGTACTGATGACCCAGGAAGGGAATGCAGCTGGTGAGATCAAGGGCGCGAAGTCAGTTGAAGAACGGGCCGACGAAGACGCTGGAAGCAAAGGCCCAGCAAACGGGATGCCATCGACCACGGCCACTTCCGGTGTCAGTTGGGTGCTATGGATCTCAACATCAAGTTTTTTTTTAATCAATCTTAACATCAAGTTGGTTGTGGACGATTCAAGGGGATTCGCAGCGACTTCGGTCACCTTTAGACATCACAGACGCAACAGATGGAGGCCGTTGACAAATTTTAAATCTCAGATCGATGAAACACACACAAAAAAGCATGGCGTTAGCAGGTCTTCTAGGCTCAAAACTCTCTCTGGCTATAAAACCTACTACCTTCGTCTCATACTAAATAAGTTTCTCTAAATTTTAGACAGATTAAGACTGGTAAAACACGCATATTTATTCTCCTCTCCTTTCCTTTTAGAGAGAACATCCATTGATAGTTATTGTTTGCAAGCAATTGTGATTAGCTTCCCTGTTAAGAGGCCACCAAGCAGAGTAAATTTCCCTGAATTCAGTGGTTTCCCCCATCGCAGCAGCCAACAGGAAACCAAGGCATTATAATATATATATCCAAGCGAATTTTCTCCATGCCAATCTCTAATTCCCTTCTATTTGCACATTTGCACACCAACCTGTTTTTTTTAATCTGGCAGGTTCTTCTCCGATCTATTCTCCTCCCAATGCTCCTTGAATAGTACTATAGTAGCATCATCTTATTAGACAGTAGCGTCAGGTCGGAGCTTCGTCATGTTTGCGCCTCCTGCTCTGTCGATAGACTTAGGTTTTATCTTATCTTGCATTCAGTACTATGAACAAATGGGGTATGCATGCTACTTGAAATGTTTGATGCAGTCAAAGCTAACTAGCCACCTTGTCGCAAATGTTTGGAATCAAAATATCATCGCTTATATTTATTGAAAAAATATGCTTCATGTAAGTATTATTCAACTTAACATATTATTGTCCTTCCTCTAGAATATCTTATGGCAATTTCAGTTTAAGAATGTTCATTTCGTTTATGTTATATTGAGTCTTAGTTTCATTTAGGTTGTCATTACTCATTAGCCCTAAAATAGGCTTCCGTTATCATGCTTTTGGCATAGTCAGTTGTATGCTCTTTGTAATCTTTTGTCTAAGGGAAATACTGGCGCCCGGACATCCGATGGGACAGGATTCCATTAAACAGAACGGCCCAGCAGAAACACGCCGCGCTCCCACCGTATCGCTACAGTCCTTTCCTGTCTGCCTCATCCCGCCACGCACGTGTACCCCGCACCCATCGGTCTCGCCCTGCCCCACGCCCACCGCTCCTTCCCCCTGACTCCCTCCTCTCTCTCTCTCTCCGCGCGGGAGGGACCCAAGAGCCGGGATAAGGACGAGCACGCCCCGTCCGCAGGACCCTAGGCGCATCGCGCGCCTATCCGCCGGTCCTCAGCTTGCCAAGCCCCTTCCCCCCGGAGTCCAGGCCATGACCCCATGACTCTCTGAACATACATCTAAAACATGAAACAATTGCAACATGAAACACTTGAATGCAACATACGTCTGAAGCAGGTAAAACTTTTGGAACATACACTTGCAACATGTATGTGAAACATATGCAACATCCAGATAAAACACTTGCAACTTACAACATAAAAACACTTATTGCAACATAAGATTGAAACAGTTGAAACATTTCGAACATACTCTTACAACATATGTGTGAAACCTATGCAACATCTGAATAAGCACAGTTGCAACATACGTCTGAAAAGCAGATGAAACATTTGGCACAGACGCTTGCAACATACGTGTACAACCATTGCAACATGTGCAACATCATGATTTATTTTTGCAACATCCTATGAAACACTTGCAACATACCTCTGAAACAACTGAAACTTGCGCTTTCAACGCAACATCTCCTTACTGCTGGGCAGAATGGAGGCTCGTCGATGTGTGGTGTTCACTGGAGACAGCGGCCCAACGACGCTTGTAGGCGGCGGGACGACAGCAATGGCTGCACGTCGCGGAAGGGAGGCATCGGCCGCATGAGCGACGAGGAGGCCGCGGCCATGCGACTTGGAGAGGACAACAGTGTGCCGCGCCTAGCTGAGCTGGCAGCCGAGCACCGCGACTCGGAGGCAGTCACACGCCATGCCTGGCAAGGCCAACGGCCGAGTGGTGCGCCGCAGAGGCGGCCAAGCGGTGCGCCTTAGAGGGCCAGCGGCTGTGCTCTCGGAGGCGGCAGTCAAGCGGATAAGAGCGATAGGTAGAGGAACGAGTGGATGTGAATAAGTGGATTGTTACTGTGAGGCTATGCTGTTATGACTCGATCCTTTGATCGAGCCTTCGATCAACTGTAACACCTTCGTGGTTGGATACCGACTTACCAAGTCTTCCCTTTGTCTCATGAAATGTTCCATTTCACATGCTATCAGTGAGTTATCTGCTATGAGTCGTAGTAGAGTGTCCTCCTGTCATAAATAAAGGTGCTATGCGACCGGAAAATGACATCGAGAAGGATATGTTTCAGTTCACTGGAGAGTACCTTTGAAATTACGAAGACGATCCATAGATACACACAGCCATCGAGTCACGTCCAACTTGTACGTCACTAGCCGTGATTAAATCATTATTTTTTAAAATAAAAATTTACAACTTGGCCCGTCTAGCTCAGTCGGTAGAGCGCAAGGCTCTTAACCTTGTGGTCGTGGGTTCGAGCCCCACGGTGGGCGTTTTCTAATTTTTTTTATCAGCAAATTTTCTGAACTGTTCGCCATTCAGGTCTTCAGCAGATTTCACACTTTATGAATTCCTATGTGCCCGTTGCCTGAGGCAAATTGTAACATTTTTCGTTTTGCAAACGCCAAAGTGCAAATTTGCTGAACTGTTCGCTATTCAGGCCTTCAACGGATTTCACAGTTCACACTCATGAATTCCTATGTGCCCATTGCCTGAGGCAAATTGTAACATTTTTCGTTTTGCAAAGGCAGTGCAAAGTTACGAAGTCCACAGCTTGGCACAACCTTGTTTCTTCACGGAGAGAAGTTCCAAACACAAGGACAACAGTCACTTGACATCACCAAATTGAGAAACTCACCATACAATCTCGCCAGCCCTCCTACCTGAACTAGCTAGGCCAAGTTTTCGCCTTTTTAACTAGAACAGGGGTGCCGGCCTCTACTTCATGCCATCTACATTAATCTTGCCCATTATTTGCCTTAGCAGATGGGCAACCCGACGCCTTGAGGCATCGGTTGCGCGAAACAAACTTACACAAACATAAATACTGTTACAACGTAAGTACAACAAGGACCTATCGGTACAACATCTCCTTCTCAGGCATTACATTACCATTTGCACTGCTAGCCGTTTCCTTCCTTGTGGTTTACTTGTTTCCATCAGCGTAATTCTGCCGGGCTACCTTTGTGTGGGTTCAGTAACTGGCCACGATGAGCAGGCCGATGGCGGTGATGATGATGGTCGACGGCAAACCGAAGCGGAGGTGGCTCCAGAAGGTGAGGTTGTACCCGAAGAACTGTGCCCGCCGCGCCTGCTCGCAGACGATCAGGTTCGCGGCTGAGCCCAAGAGAGTCAGGTTGCCGGCCACCGTGCTGACCCATGCTAGTATGAGCCAGGCTTTCTTCTGTGATTCTGGGGAGATTGCAGCTGCTGATGCGGCCACTCTTGAGCCCAGCAGCAGAACTGAAACGAAGTTTCAGATATTCAGATCTAAAACTAGTTAAGTGTCGCGACAAGTAAAGAACTAATCACGATGTTTCAAATATTCAGCAGTAACATTTGAAAACAAAACAACAAATTAAATGTAAGCAGCGTGTCAGGACTCAGGAGTAATACCAGTTGGGACATTTGAGGCCACATTTGAAAGAACAAGAATCACGACCGCGAGAAGCGCCGTGCCTTTGGCGCTGTCGATTCTGGAATGCGGTTCGACCAGCTCCCAGAGCGCATTGGGTATGCCAGTCCTGTTGAAGCCGTCGACCGTTATGAACATCCCACAGAAGAAGATCAACAAAGAGTATGACACCTGCAGCGCCGCAAATCATCATCATCATCAGTGCATCATGGCTATGTGAAAGAAAAATGCCAACTCAAAATGATTTATGAAGCAGTACAGTACAGTACCTTCTCCAGGCAAGCCTGTGCGTCAGTGAAATCAAGTGCGAGGAGGACAAGAGCAGCAGTGATGGCAGACCAGGACATGTTGAGCCCCATGAGAAGCGCGACGAGCATCCCAAGTGTGGTGAGATACACGGCGCTCTTCCACACGAGCACCTTCCATCTCTTCTCCTTCACGTCGGTGCCGTCCTTGCCCTTCTGGCCGTCGTCGGCGTCAGCCTCGGGCGCGTCCTCGATGATGACGCTGCGCTGGTGGCTGGTGGTCCTGGTGATCTTCCTGGGCCCGACACCGCCGCCGTCGTCGCGCCTGTCGCAGACGGTGGACACCTCCACCATCTCCTGCGACATGCTGGAGGCGCGCATGGACCTGATGGCGACCTGGATGTCGCCCTCGGAGTTGTAGCTCCGGCTCCTCATGCTGAGCGTGTCGGCCCTGTTGAGGCTGTCGGTCCGTCGAATGGGCTCGCTGACGCAGTCGGCGTCGACGCCGAGGCCGCCGTTGACGGAGGAGGCGTGCGACATCCTTGCCGGCGTGAACCTGTGCGAGGTGACCTCTTCGTCGGCCACGACCTCGGGCCCCCTCTCGGCGGCGCCGCCCTCCTGGTCCTTCTCCGGCACGGAGAGGTACCTCCAGAAGTAGCAGAGCAGGATGCAGGTGTTGGTGACGACGCCGACGATCATGGCCGGGAAGACGCCGACGAGGAACTGTCCGAAGGTGATGCCGCTCTGCACGGCGATGACGAGGTTCTGCGGGTTGCCGATGGGCGTGGCGGAGGAGCCGATGTTGGAGCTGGAGGCCAGGGCCAGCAGGAACGGCTGCGGGGGCAGGTTGTTCTGGCGCGCCAGCTTGAGGATGAACTCGGTGAGCACGACGCAGCAGGTGTCGTTGGTGAAGAGCGCGCTGGCGACGGCGGACACGAGGCAGACGCGGAAGAGCAGGTCCTTGCTGCCCCGGCTCCGCCACGCCAGCGCGCTGCCGAGGTACTTGAACATGTCGGCGCGCTCCAGGAAGATGCTGACCACCATGGTGCCGAAGAGGAGGCCCAGGATCGGGAGGTCGATGGCCTTGTAGGCCTCCTCGGGGGTCATGACGCGGAAGAGCACCATGAGCATGGCGCCCAGGAGGGAGCCCGCGGTGCGGCCCACGGGCATGAAGGGCACCGAGGGGAACACGGCCAGCACCCAGAAGATGGTGAACGCGATGCATCCCAGCACCACCTTGTCCGTGCTCGCAAGCGTCATGGTCGTCGAGGGGAACCGTACCGGCCGGCGGCGAGACGGCGGCGATGAAGACTTGGCTAATGCCGCGCGCGCGCTCGTGCGATCCGCGTGGTCCGGGACGAGGGGCCTAGCTTGTTCCTGGCTGCCTAGCTAGATCCTGCAAAACCGGAGCACAGACAAGCATCGTCAACAACAACAACAACAACAAGTAGGTGTTAAAATGGTAATGGACGCGCGCAGAACCACCACGGCGGGAATGATGCGACTGATATTTGGCGCAGCGCAGCCGAGCCGGGAATATGCGTCCTTGCGCGGGCTACAGCTAGCGACTGGCGGCTGGCGCTGGAACCTAGCCGCGAGAACCAAAATGTATGGCCACTAGCTAGTAACTGTCACGTCTGCTAGATTAGATATGCGCTAGCTGCTGTGCCGCTACCTCGCCGTGAGCAGTGCCGCGTGTCTGCAGCGATGATCGATGAATCGATCGGGTCAGCGGGAGCACGTCCAGAAATAGCTAGGCCACCGCACCGCTCGCCAGCTCGGTGACGACGACGATGAGTTGGTGACGAGGGGATGGAATGGAAGGGAACTCCACATGGGATTCAATTCAAGTGCTCACCTCGCGGCCGCCGTTTTACCCCTCGCGGCTCGCGGCTACCTCGACTGTGTTTGCTGGCGTTCGCTGATCGATCGATGTTACTTATCTCCTCCAGGTTGGGGGACTTGGGACGGGTATTTATTGCTGGTCCGCGAGATAGACCTGACATCAACGTCAACGGAGGACACATGGCTGGGCTTGTTGGTGAGGTTGCTTATTGGGCCCGTCTGTTTTTTTTTTCAAAAATTGGCCCGTCTGGTTTCGTGCGGCGAGGTGAAAAGTCAAGGACACTGCATTTTAACCCTAGTAGACTAGAGAAGTACCGTAACCTTGTGAATAACCTATGTCACTCATGTCATATGTACGTTACCTATTAGTCACGAATTGGTCCAAGTTACTGTCATCCCCTTTCAAAAAAAAAATCTCCCTTTCAAAAAAAAAAGGTTACTGCCATCCAATCCAACAACTATCACCATTAAACTCACTCAACCTTCTACGATATGTGTACCCAGCTCCATCAATTTGTCTCATCCTCACTTTTTATCAGTGTATTAAGAGGAAGCATCCGTGCACCGATGGTACGGTTTGGTTTGTTTTTTTTAACTCAAGACTGAGCATATGTAATTTCACCACGTAAGGGGTTTGTTTGATGAAAGAGATTGTTTTCTACAATTTTCTGTATTTAAACATTAAGTGACTCATCTTTCGCAGTCGAATATCTGTTCGGTGGTAGCGGCCGCAATTGCACCCGCAATAGCGGTAGCGGTCCATTGCCGCAATTTGCATCCTGAAACTTTGCGGCCGCAATTTTGAATAGCGGGCTGATATTGCGGCCGCAATTGCGCGTAGCAGGCCGCAATAGCATAGAAGCAAATAACCCTAATTAGTCCAGCCCACTATGACTCACACCTCAAATTCAAATACTCATGCATCGGTTGTAGAACTTAAAATTATTCATGATATATGCACTTAAAATTATTTATACTCATTATTCATGATATATGTACTTAAAATTATATGAGATTATCGGGTGCCACTATTAGAACTTATCGTCCACAATATTGCCCGCTATCCGCAATCCGTTACCTCGACGTCAATCCGCTACCAACCCACTATACGCTATTTATTACCTTGCTTGCAGATAAGATCACTCTGACCTACAGTTGGTTCACAACTTCAGCAGTGGTACCTATTAACAGATTGTATGGTTTCAAGAATATAGAGGAATATAATTTCATTGAAACATCTAGACTTTATATTAGGTTTCGTGAAAACATCAACTCTGAAAATAACTTACTTTAGCTGCGGAGAAATGTCATTTGTTTGTAACCCTACAGAGTACCATAACTCTAAAGAGAGTACCATAATCTTCTGAATCTATGTACTTTTATAAAGCTAAACCTCACTGGATAATTATTCTCTTCGTGCAAGATGTCCACATCATTTTCCACTAAGTGACCACAATAGATGTTCTATCTCTTCATGTAAGGTGTACACATCGTTCCCCACTAAGTCCATGTCATCCCTTATTAATTACAAAAAAATATCCACGTCATCTCTATCATGTGTAATACTTTTAATCTTTAATGCTAAACCTCACTAGATGATTTTTCTCTTCATGCAAGGTGTCCACATCATTTCCTACTAAGTGACCCCACTAGATGTTCTATCTCTTCATGCAAGGTGTACACATCATTTCCCTTTAAGTTCATATCATCCCTTATTAATTAAAATAAATGTCCAAGTCATCTCTATCATGTGCAATACTTTTAATCTTTAATCTATTAACATATAAGTCATCTACATACGCTATTTGTTTCATCATCTATTCCTCTAGAACGTAATCAGATATTCTATTGGTTTTTCTTCTATTAGCTTACCGATTTTTTTACCAGATCTGATATAGTAAAATAACATGTTAGTCAAATTCATATATATACACAATACACAGAATACCATATAGTAATGCTATATATATAACAGATTTACTTTTAGAAAAATCCCGCGGCAACGCGCGGGGTATGCTTCTAGTAACCATGATACACATGTCATATGTCACCTATTGGCTTCTACAAATCCATAATGAACCCAAGTTATTGTGATCCAACAACTACCACACTTGAACTCACTCAACCTTCTATCAATGGGACCATATATGTCCGGCTCTTTTGTCCCATCTTTACTCTTCATCAGTGTGATAATAACTGTTAAGAAAGCATCCATACATATATGGTCGGTTTTGGTTAGATTTTCAACTCAAGATTAAGGACTTCACTACCTACGCCCTTGACATGCCCGTTTGAAGAAATGAAGGAGAGAGTACCCTTTATACACGGTTTGATGAAAGGAAAGAGATTATTTTCTATAGAATATTTTTTTAGTTAATAAACAACCTACCTTCTAAGGACACTAAAACAACCCATCTTTTCAAACCACTGTTTGAAGAATACCCCTTTACATGTAAGATCACTCTGACCTAGCTAGTTGGTTAAAAACATGAACAGATGTCCTATACATGATCTTCTAGTGGAAATGAACTTTGTGGCTTCAATAATAGCAGGGAAGAAGAGAGTTTCATACATTAAAACTTATATAATTTGGTTAGTGAAAACATCACTCCCTGAAAAGTAACTTCTTTTAGCTGCAGATAGATGTCATTTGTTTGTAACCCAAGAAAAATATGAACTTCTAATAACCCTATGTTAGTATATACATATATTACTAACGTTATATGTAACCTTATTGCCAATGGATTCTCATCATGTACTCCGAATTACTGTGCCCAACTTATCCGCCAATGTTGCTCACTCAATTATACATAGGAGAGGACCAGAGACCAGAGACCCAACTACTCTGTCCAGTCTTCAGTACATGTCATTAGCTGTTAAGGAAGCATCCATGTATATACCAAATGTGCATAGCAACTATCTCGTGCTTAGTGGCCTCAACAAGTACACACACATGCATACGACGACAAAAGAGGTGGCCACGGTACGGATATCACGGCATTGTGTTGACTTGGGTTGAGTGGAGTCGTGCCTATGGTTCATGTGACAAAAAGCAAGAAGTGGCTTTATCCTCGCTCAGTGGGAGGGGGTTGACAACGAAGAAATAGATCCTAAAAGAAGTGGGGCTATGATTCAGTTGTACAGCTTGCTAAACATGGTGTTTGCTACCGGGAGGCGCTCCGTGCAATGATACACGGCAAAAAGAGAAGTTGTCGCTTGCTAGATCCAGTTCTGCAGATCGAATGAAGCTATGGTGTACGTGCGTTCCCTGGATCAGTTGCCCTAGCTAGTGGCTAGTGCTCCCTCCAACATTGAAGAACAGAGTCTTTGTGTTGTGGCAACCACGTAGATCGCCAATACCAATCACATGCAAAACTGCACAGGATAAGGGTTGATCTGACTGTGTAGAACAACGCATCGGCTGTGATGATGTTTTGGTTCCAACGCACTAGTATAGTAGGGTAAAAAGCTAAGAGCACGTTTGAGATCTGTTGGGTTTATTGAAGCCAGCGATGATGCCAAGCTGTGATCGAGTTCCAACTTACAAGGTGTTGGAAGAAAGCAAAAACTGTGGTTCCATTTTGGGTCCAATGCAAATTTAAAGACAAGAGAGCGTTTGGAGCCGACGCGGTCCCAGGGTGGCCACGGTAGCAAACTCATTTTGGGCCGTTCGATCGTGGCTTGGACGTTCGGATATGGTTCTAGCTACTGTGCCCCTCGCCAGATATATACCTGTTCCCCCTCATCTCAGCAAAAAAATCCTCTCTCGCTCTCTCCGCCTCTCTCGATGCGGCGCCGTTGCGGGAGAGCGCGAGTTGCGCCGGCGCCAACGCCGGCGGCTCCGCCACTCCCGCCCCCGCCCCCGCCCCCGCCTCCCCTCTCCACCTCCTCTCTCTCCTTCTCTTCCTCTCTCCCTCCTGACGCGGGCAGTGCGACGGAGGCGACGGCGCTCTCACCTAAACCCTAGATCGACACAGCCTCTCTCCACTCCCTCTCCTTTTTCCCCTGGCGGCGCAGAGGCGCGGGCAGACCTGCCTCGGCTCGGTGGCGGCTAGGGCAAGGCAGCCCATCGGCGAGGGCCTTAGCGCGGCAGCGTGGAGCGAGTGCCCTCCCCCTGCTCGGCTCATCAGCGCGGGTGCCCCTCGGCGCGACGGTGTAGGGCCGGCGCGCCCCTGCGGGTGGGTCCGCGGGCCACGCGTGGCTAGGACCCGGCTGGCCGTCTGGCCACGGCGGGTGCGCAGGCAGCAGCTGCGGACGCGGCCCCGCCAGCCGGCCACCGCCACTGGTGACCTGGCCGATGGTCTCTCTCTCTCCTCTTCCCTCGCCGACGTTGGGGATGGACGTTGATCTAGGCTTTGCCTGCTCGGTCTTCCTCGCTGGAGGAGGCCCACACCGGCGGATCTGGCGGATCCGGTGCCTCCATGGCCGGATCCGCCCCTCCTCCCGTCAGATCCGTGCAGAGCACCAGGCAGGAAGCCGTCGGAGGCCAAGGACGGCGGTGGCATGGTGGAGGACTGGGGGCCAGGTGGCCAAGGGCGGCGCTGGCCAGTGCCTCCTACGCGTCTGCTCCCTGTGCTCCGCCTCCCTCCGCTCTGTTGTGGTGTTGCGCGCATCGTCGCCCGCTGCCATGCTAGACAGGCCAAATCCTAAACTCCGGCGTGCGCTCTCTCCCCTTTTCCCCTCTCCTTCCCTCAACTCCCTCTCCTCACTATGAGGATCTTGGCCCCCCCCCCCCCTCCCCGCTTCGTTGCGGCGAGCAAGCTCTATGTGCAGATCATCTGCAGAACTGATATCCTTCCTTGTATAGTGATGAATAATTGTTTCATTCGGGTTATCTACTGAGGTTTGGGGATTGTGCAATGATGAACTTTTTTACACTGAGATGAGACAATGGAATTTTGTGCAATGATGATTATATAGTTATTTCATTCTTCCATGAATCTTGCTATTTTCATTGGCTTTGTGATGACTGTGTCGTTATTTTAGTTGCTACATTCTGTCCATTTGTTAATGAGCATAGGTCCATTGTCAATGATGTTTGTGCTTCACACAATTTATTGGTTGTTCTATTTCTGAGCACACCCCATTGCCAATGATGTATTTGCAGTTGGGCTTGCTAGCAAATAATTTATTACTTGGTGAACTGCAATATCAGGGTCAGTTTTTTCTTTAGATTTCTTAACTAATAAAGCTATGGATTGGCTTCCTTCTTTGATTCTTATTCTATAGTTCTTGCAATGAGTATGACTTTTGTATCTGAAATAGAATTTCACTTTTAGCTAATGTGAAACCTGCCACGGGAATCTGGAGTATAACTTTGCAACCTTGTATATAACTTTGCCATATGGATATTCATCTTCTTTTTCCCTCAGCTGCTTTGTTTTCCTTCTTGTCTTTTTAGGCCTGCAGTGTGGTGTGGTGTGTCTGATTTCATCAAGTTGCTTACGTTTTTTTTGTTCTTAGCGGCTGCGCATCGAGTGTCTGATTTCATTGTTCTTTACTCTGTGTCTTTGGTTTGTGAAATTCCTGAAGGATGGGCCTGTCATGTGCGGGGTGGAGGTGAGTTGTCGCTGCCATGTTTCATTCAGGTTCTACAAAGCATTTTTTTGTTTGGGTTCCTGTGCAGTCATATCATGCCCGTGCAAATGAGCCGGCTGCCCTGCAGGTAGTGCCTCCGTGACCGGATTTGTCCATGCCCCTGTCGTTCTTCTGTTCCTCATGGTTTCCATGCAAGTTGGTTGGTTGGTTGGTTCCTATTCTATTATTTCTGTTTTCCTGTTCTCTAATGGCGCCTGTACTATTGGGTGTGGTTTCCTGCCAGTACTATTTCTGTTATTATTTCTGAATTATTGTGTACCAGTTCCCAGTGAGTGCATCAAGTACTGTTGGTATGATTGTTAGGAAATCAAAATACTTAAATATTGCTCAGGGTTTGCTCAATACCCGCCTTATAAAGTAAAAAATGCTTCTCAAAATCTCATTCCATCCATTTTTTGGTACATGGTTATGTCAGACTTATATTGATTTATACTACTATTTCTTATGGGAAAATAGTTCTAGATTGTGGCCTCGCTACTCTCTATTTCCCACAGGTTCATGGGAGATGCTCTTTTAATTCCAGTAACTGAGGTATGCACCAGTTTTGCTTTGTTTTCCGTTCCCAATGTGCAAGGTGCAAGAGCAGAATGGCAACCACAAAAACCTCCCAATTTGTCTCTGCACTACAAATAGCCACATTATATTTCTTGATCTCTATAAAACCATGTAGACTGAAATGAGATAAAGTTGACCATGTTTTTTTCACATATACATGTAGCTACTAACTATAACTATTTTTCAGCATATCACAGAAGTTGAAAGCATGAATAATAAAAGAAGACTATTAGTCTGAAATGGAATGAAGAGCTCAACCTCTGCGTCTCCTATTAAAATGGTATGCGTTTTATGTAGACTGAAATCTATGCCTGTACCCAAGGCTCCAATAACATCAAATTATGGTGAGATGCTGCTTCGGCTGTCAACCATTGCATTACAATGTTGCATTTCTGTCACAATGTAGACCTACAACTATTCCGAGGCACCGCCATTTGAAGAAAATGTTCTGCCTGCCGATCCGATCCATGACGCTCCAGCTGACTCCGTCGCATCCTTCGACACAGGTAGCAAACAAACTCTACACTTTCGCCTGTATTGGACAGGCAGTTGATTTCCATAATATGTTCACCCTATTCGATTTGCCTTGTCATGATCAACACTGACTGCATTGTTTTCTTACAGCCGAGGAAATGGGCTATGACAGGGAAGTCCTTTAGGAGGCCTACGCATGGCGGATTGAAGGTAGTTCTCAAATCAAACTTATCCTTTCATATATCAGCAATTTACTCATTATACCTCACTGCCGCATGTAACCAACCTAGACCTGGAACGCGAACAGCACCATGGATATGCATCAGATGGCAGCTCCTCTGATGGCGTTTCTTCTGAGGAACCGTTTTACCTGATCAGGGGTACAACACCAACTATAGCAACAAGATCCTCAAAACACGTTTACATTTAACTAAATAAACACTAACAGTTGTCTACCTATTTCACAGATTACTCACCCGCCCGCAGCTTCGAATCAGATCACAGCTGGCACCTCCACTGACCCTCTGAAGATCGGCCACACCTCTAAAAATGGCGTCTCTTTCCTGCAGTGTTCCCTACTCTATGTTGTGTTAGACCATCCCAGAGGACATGGCCTGTTGGTACTCTATTCCTGGACCCTTTTTGTGTACTATTATGTATCGCCTGACCGCCTATCAACAGACCTGAGTCTGTACTATGTAGTCCCTATGTGATACTTCACTGTTTGGACAACGTGCTATGTACCCTTAAGCGTTTGTTTCCGAGAATCATCTTCGGTCATGACTCGCGCGCATGGGCGCGCGCAATTCACTAGTGTGTAGTCCATCGCTCCACTTCACCCATATACTTGGTCATAGGCTCATATACAGGTATTCTTATTATATATATTATTGTGATTTTTCAGCCTCGGATGTCCTAGCTGTCAGATTTTTTTTAAAAAAAATTCGTACGTATAACACCCTAAAATTTGCATCATTTTAAAAATAGTAGAATTAGATTTATTTACGTAATTTTGTGAACATTTTAACCTAGAGAAATAATAATTTTTAATAAATAAAATCAACTATAAGGTTAGACATATGTTTGTGCATACATGCCGCTGTATATTTTTATTTGTGATGATTGGTCTTAATTACAAGAAGAAAAGGATTTCAAAAACTATTTAAAAATACATTGGAAATATTAGAAAAGGAAAATGAAATAGAAATCTTCTTTCTTCTCAGCTTTAGGTCCGAAGGCCGCTGCTGCCTCTCCTTTGCTGGCCCGCTCGGCCTCCTCACCTGATCGGCCTCATCAGCCCAGCAAGCCAACTGCTCTTCTCCACTCACTTGCGCCGCGCATTGGGCCGGCCCAGTCAATCGGCCGAAGCCGCCCGCAGCCTCGCCCCTCTCCTCTCTCCGTTTCGCTGCCATCCCGGGCCCGCGCAACGGCGGAGTCGTCGTCTTCCACCTCCCGCTCGTAACCGAGCCGGACACCGTCGGAGGAGTCCGCCTCCGCCCCGACGTCTACTTCTTGTCTTGTACCGCACGCCGAGCCCCTCCTAAATAGCAGCCGCGCTCGCGCCGCCTGCTCCACAACCCTAATCGCAAGTCATCGCCTCGATTCGAGCTCTAGCCGCCGCAACCTAGCAGCCGCCGCTCAAGCTCGGAAGCAACTTGACGAACTCGTCGATTCGACCACCTCCGTAAGCTACCGAAGGGTTCGGGTCGCTGTTTTGAAGTCGCCAAACTCTTTCTTCCTTCAATTTTCATCTTGGTTGCTTATTTGGCCTTGCTGCCGTGCACAGGAGGTCCGCCGCCCGCCATTGGAAGCTGTGCGTCGTCCTCCGTCTCTCTCCGATCCCGTTTTCACCCTTGGTGAGTTCACGGGCATATTCTCTATCTCCCTGTGCTCTTGGTTCATCGGATAACGTGCTGTAGCGCTAGATTGATCAACGCCGACGAGCAATGGCTCGCCGCCGGCCAAATTCCGCCATCGGGCTACTGTTGGTGGCCGAAATCCTCTTCTCTCATCCTCGCCATCTAATCTCGTCCATTCAATTCAAATAGGACGGCTGATATTAGCCGATACCCTTTCGGTTGTCCGTTTTGCTAAAGAGACCCCTACTTTTCTTCTATTCTAACCCGCAGTCCATAAGCATAAAACCCGATTACGCTTTATTCGTTTGAAAACGTAAATTCAGTCGGTTTAATTGAAAATACGTTTTTTAATATTTATATGATTTATTTCAATCTTATTTCGCTTATAAAATCTCCATTTTAACTCCGATTTGACCCGTTCAAGTTGCGCTAGGTTCGTAATTTCATAATCTACATGTTAGTGTTACTGTTTAGTAGGTTCTCAACTTTTAAATTTTGAGATTAGATTTAATCTATTACTTTAATAAAGTAAAGCTTGTTTAAATCATAACCTTTTCGTTTTAGCTCCGATTTGCGTGCAATTCGCGTCTGTGTGATCCTAGTGAGATATAGATTCGTTTTACAAACTTTTCATCTTATTTTGCTACTGTTGGTGTACTGTTCTAATTATAGCTTGGTTTGCTTTGTATGATTGCTCTTGGATGATTGTTGTTGGTGTGTTAATTGAGAATAGACGGTGAGCAGTTCATTGGTGATCAAGAGTACTATTACGAACCAGATCAACAGGATCAGCTAGATCAAGGCAAGTATAGCATGGGATTATCCTTGTTACCTATTCACTTTAATTCACTTAATTCATTATGCATGTGTCTCCTTGTTAAGGATGCCTTAGTATTGATCGTGTTCCTTGAATCCTATGGTTATAACATTAGGTAGTTTGCTAGTGCTCACATAAACAATGATCTTGTAATTTGACTAATGATACATGCAATAACATTAAAAGATGATTTTTAGCAACAGGGAACAAGAGAGCTAGAGTTTTCTCTAGATTCCTCTCCATAAGGACTTATCTGTAAGCGAACATCCGGGACTTACAGCACAGCTATGAGGGCTACATGGCTCTGACTTTAGTCATATAAGAGGATCTTTTCTAGCTTGTTAGTGGTTACCTTTATGGCGCAAGAGGGGTGTGTTCCGGGTCGGGTATAGTGCGGCTTCTGTCCTTATGAGTATAGGCTGCGTGTCATTATGCCATACGAAAGGGGAGCTCTACATTTGCAGGGCACAGAAACCTAGCGGCCCTAACTTGTTAGACGAACCTTGGAAAGACTTCATAGTGAAACTTAACTGTCCAATGGGGAGTCATGACCTCAGACTTTTGGGGATCACGACTTATAGTGAAAGTGTACAACCTCTGCAGAGTGTAAAATTGGTATATCAGTCGTGGTCATGGTCACGAGCGGCCTTAGACCCTTATGGAATAGAGATCACTATTAATTTACTTGTTCTTGCTATTCATTATTCTCTTTACATGATCATGTGTTTATTATGGGAACATCACAAATTTATTGCTACTCAATTGCTTAAAATATGACCAACTAAAAGATACATGCCGTTAAACCAGTGTCTACCCTATTTAAGCTTCATGAACCCCATGTTACACTTGTTGAGTACTTTTTGTGCTCACCTTTGTATTCCCCCACATCTCAGGATGGACTCCCGAATGTGCAAATAATGACTACTACTTCTACTTCCCTGAAGATTACTAGACTTATGGTCAACCAGTTGACGTGTCTGTGCTATGGAGCTAGCTATCACAAGAATTATCTTATGTTTCCGCTTAAATACGTGAAGACTCTGTGATATTATTCGTTATGTAATAAACATTTGTGATGATACTATTTATATTTGTCATCTTATGTGTGATTGATCTCTGAACGCATATAAGATTATATGTTCCATTTGTTCCTTAAAAATGGGTGTGATACTACGATGACTCTAGGACAACGTTTCAGAATGTATAAATGAAAGGGCAGAAAAGGAACAGGGCCGAAAAGAAAAGTTACGAGTCCGCGTGGACGCGGTCTCTCGTGCGCCATAATAGGGTCAAAGACTCATGTAGGAGTATATATTATTATTGTGATTTTTCAGCCTCGGATGTCATAGTTGTCGGAAACTTTTTTGAAAATGCCGTACGATGACTCTAGGACGACGTTTGAGGTTCAGCCCTAGCTTTCAGTCGTAGTACTACTACTGCTGCTGAAGTGCTGATGATCCTATCTTCATGATTTGTTCTCAGCTGTCTTAACACCGGTACCAACCAGCAAAAGATTAGGTTGACCAAGAGGACTCTGTTGACCTGCTTATGTAAAACCGTGACACACGATCGAATTTTTTAAGCTGGCGCGCGCGTGCGACGACTAATATATGCAGCCCGGTCGCCCGGCCCCGTTCACCCGCGCCAGCCCGCCAGTCCGATCCGGTCCACCCGGCGACGAGACGACGGTCGCTGGCACGTTGCTGGCACGCCACAGGGACGCACGCGACGCGCCTGTCTGGCCTCTGCGGTTCTACCACTCCCTGTCTTCCACCAGCACAAGCGGAAGCAGCTCGGAAGAAGTCGATCGGAAGTCAAAGCCGGCAGAAACCAGCGCACCACTGTGGCCACAATTAATTTATCTCCCGATCGACCTGCTTGTATACAATCTCAGTCGACGAAACAATCGTGCGGCCGGGATCGGAGCTAGCCGTTTGTATGAGGCAAACAAAAGAAAATTCTTGACATCGCATCTACCGGAAAGTCCAAACGAGGGCAACAAGTATATGAGATCGACCGATGGCGATGCTGTGCATGTGACTGACAGACTGTGATGGCCATGGCGACCCGATCCGATCCGTTCGTACGTGCCATCCGCGTCGCGCGCGAGCTAGCTAGCCTTAGACGACCACCGGACGGGAGCCGCCGGCGCCTGGAGGCCGGCTGGCCGTCGCTGTTGCGGTTGCGGCGAGCGAACCAAGCAGGAAGCAACAGACCGGCAGCGAGAGGCTCCGGCGGCAAGGAGGGGGAGATGACACGTCGTTAGCTAGCGTTTGGCCGTTGCCCATGCGGTGCAGACAAAGAGACCCTAGCTGCTAGTACGGGTACGGCTAGGCAAGCGACGAAACGTGCAGAGTGGCCTCGTGAGCGCTCACGTAAGTCTTCTTTTTCTCGAATACGCAAAAAATTTACGCATATTTATAATTAGGTAGAAATGTTTAGTATAAACAACGTGTTTCTGGCAAGCGTCCTAGACGAGGTCTACATGATTATAGTCATGGGCTGGACCATCCTAGCACAGAGATACAAATTTCTGATATCACACAAATGATAGACAACCAGCTAGATAAGGGGGTGTTTGGTTTCCCCCCCTAATTTTTAGTCTCTATTACATTGGATGTTTAGATAGTAATTTAAAGTATTAAATATAGACTAATAACGAAACTAAATGCACAGATTGAGACTAATTTTCGAGACGAATCGATTAAGCCTAATTAGTCTATAATTTGATAATGTGGTGCTACAATAAACATGTGCTAATAACGGATTAATTAGGCTTAATAAATTCGTCTCGTGGTCCGAACACTCTATCTGACCTCTGATATGACACCTCTTAAACTTTAGTGATGGATCCAAAAATCTCCTAAGGCAGCGACAGGAAGATGGCTCGCGTTTCTGCCTCGGGCGCAACTCATTCCCGACGTCGCACCTACGTCTTGGGTCACCACAACTTAACCGAACACGGGTGTCCGTAATGAACCGAAGTACCGAACGGCATGCCTGCCTTTTTCGGCTGCGCACTCGCCATCGCCCATCGGAGGGGTGAAGGTGACGGATGGACGCAGGCACGGACGTTGTGTTGTGTAGCGGTTGACGCCGGACTGGGCAAGACACCGCGCGCGGCCAGACTGTTGCCGTGCTGCTGTTGCAGTTCAAATAACGTACTGGATTGGCCGTTGGTTTTAATTTGGTCATCACGGCCAACAAAATAATGTACTGGGGCAAAGGCTCTTGTTGTTGCTCTTGCTAGCTTTTGACAATTCGTTATATCAAAATATACTATATACTACATTCATAACATAAATAGATGTTACTAGATATTACTGTGAAAAATAATTTTTGCAGTAGATAATTGTTTCTGTTTCAAATTGTATATTTTAATACATGTTTTCTTAACATTGAAATCCTGTTCCTCGTTAAATCATGTTTCCACTTCTTTCCTTTCTGTTTTCTAAACTGAAGCACAGTAATCAGATAAACGCACTAGCTCAGCTAAATCCTTCTACGACGTACGTTGCAATGACTTCGTGCAGAACACGAATCTCATTGTTTTAATTATATTTGCAAAGGAATTTAGCATGGTTCCGATCCATAGCGGTTGAATTCACTAGCTTCGGTTAGTCGAAACTGAGAAAGGCCGGATGTTGTACAGCGAGCGTCTCCAAGAGTTTGCTATATTTTACTTAGCAAATCTTATAATTTGTCAACTCCCAAAACAATATAGGGAGTAAAAAAAGAGCTCATATCCAAGTGTTTGGTATTTTGGACTTGGCAAAATGAAAAAAAGAAGGCGCACAAGAGCTTTAAGGTGTTCTTGATCCATCAACAACCGACCAGGAGTCATGCATGCATGGAGAAATCGTGGCCAGGAGTCACGCATGCATGGAAAAATCGCGATGGCAAGCCGAGTACGCGCGTGTATATTTGCGCGTGCGGAGGGGAAATATGCCAAGTTACTATTGATGCTAAGTTGTTTTGCCAAACTGTTGGAGGTTATTTTTTCTTGTTTTGCCAAAATTAGATAGATGCCAAATTGAAATAGCAAACTCTTGGAGATGCTTAACTGCAGTGAGATCACCGGTCTCTGCTATCGTCGGATCTCACGGGATCATACGCATGATATGAACGTACGGTTAGTCGACAGCAAAATTATGATGCAGTGTACGTACGTACGATTACCACTTGGTATCCGAAAAACCCGCCAAGAATTGATTTGGTCCAAAGGACCAGTACTACTAAACCAAATACACGTACGTGCTGCATGCATGCACATGTGCACATACATATGCATACATGCATGCATCTACGCCGTACTCAACGCAACACTGGTCCTCAATCGAGAGATGCGTCCGGACATGTCATGCCTAAATTAGAGTAGTTTCAAATTGAGCAAAATAACATGCATAAAGTAAAGGAAGGTCTGCCGGGAGTGCTTCTTGCGAAATTAAGCAGCAGCGAAGAGAGTACACATGGGATCCGGATCCGGTAGAAAACTTACATTTGTCCCCGATCAACCAGATGAGCAGCAGCTAGGTATCCATGGACGCCACGCAACCACGCCTCTCGCTTGGCGTCGTACCGTACGTGTGGAGATCGAAAGATCATGGGAGGTCAGCAGCATCCATGTGCACGGGTACGTCGAAGGAGAAGAAGCACCGCCCAGAGCCTGCACAACTACTACGTACGCGGAGTATCTTGGGTAATCTGGATGCGGATTTTTATACGGATTTCTGTGTGGAGACCCGGGGAAGTCTACTACTGCTGCATGCTAATCGATCGGCTGCCTGACTAATTGTCTGGAGGTAGCTTGACGTGGCAGCAGCCAGCGGGTCTCGAGGCCGCCTCTCACTCTGTTGCTGGGACTGGGATATGCATGGTGCGGTGGCCGCGGGCGTATAAATAAGCGGCCGGGAGGCGCCGCGCGTGATGAGCTGTGTGGGCTTGGAGGTTCCCTCTTAATTTCCGCTTGTACTTTTCCATGCGTGTGATTAAGCTCTGCTTTTGACGCTTGGTGCTAGAGGCCCAGCAGTTCGTTGTCTGACAACGAAACATTTGTTGGGAGACAGAAAATCGGTCTCAGCTAGATCGAGAAGCTACTCATTCGGTTGCCCTGCCGAATTTGGGGCGTCACGACCTTATTGGTTATAGGTATTACTCTTCCGGTCGACTGTTTCACAGTTTTGCCACACAGTTTTGCCACACTACTACAAATTTGAGTTTGAGCAACGTCTCGATCCTCCAAGGGAATTGCTAGCGCGCGACGTTCGATGCGATAGGATTCCATCGGACAGTAATAACCTGGGCAGACTCCCACCGAACGCCCTAGCAGAACGGCCCAACAGAAAACGCCATCGCGCGATCCCGGCTTCGGATGCCAGCTCGCCCGCCTGCGCCTGCCACTGCTGCACGCGCGCGTTCGTCCCCGTCTGCCTCGTCCCGCCCCGCACGCATACCTCACCCCCGTACGCCTCGCCCTGCCCTGCGCCCGCCGCTCCTCCCCCTGACCCCTCCACTCTCTCCGCGCGGGCGTGACTCGCGAGCTGGGATGAGGACGAGCATGCCTCGTCCGTCCGCAGGACCCTAGGCGCGCCGCATGCCCCATCAGCCAGCCTCCAGCTCGCCGCGTCCCTTCCCCGACGCCCGGGTCGTGCCCCCATGCCTCTCCGAATATACCTCTGAAATACGAAACACTTGCAACATGAAACACTTGAATGCAACATATGTCTGAAGCGAGATGAAACATTTCGAACATACACTTACAACATGTGTGTAAAACATATGCAATATCTAGATAAAACACTTGCAGCATATGAAAACATTTTTGCAACATAAGACTAAAATAACTGAGACATTTCGAACATACTCTTACAACATATGTGTGAAACATGTGCAACATCCAGATAAAAACACTTAGAACATACCTCTGAAGCAAATGAAACATTTTGAACAAACACTTGCAACATGCCTCTGAAACACTTGCAACATCCCGATATACTTTTGCAACATCCATATCAAACACTTGCAACATATCCCTGATAACATCTGAAACACTTGAAACATATATTTGCAACATAGGGGGAGGGAGAGGCCAGGGCCAATTGATTCCGGCCTGAGAGTGGGAGCCAACGCCGAGCGGTAGCGTGCGAGCACCACCAGCACGAGCTGCGCTCGTGGGTGCCCTTGGCTCGGTGGGGACCGACCTGAGGCGCGCAATGGCACCACCAACACCTACAGAGGCGAGCGGTGCGCCTGACGACGCGGGTAGGCATGTGGCGGGTGGGACTATGGGAGCAAGGAGCGAGAGGCGTGGGTGGGGCATGTGACGGGCAGGAGCAAGGAGCAATGAGCGAGCAACACATGATGAGGACACGCGGGGGAGATGGCCACTACGGCGAATGCGGAGTGGGCAGGCCGACGGCCGCACGGCGCTGTGAAGCGTGCGATGGGCGAGCGATCAAGTAGGAAGATATTTTTGAGAGAGACAGGGGAGACATACATAGGAGAAGCCAGGCTTATTGGGCCGGTAGTGCGCGTGCAGGCTCGGGAAGCGGCATCCGATCGGACGGATGCCTGACCCTGAGCATTACTGATTCTTGAATAGAGACGGTTCACGAATCTACAGCCGCCTCTACAAATCGGTCCAAAAATGAGCCATCTCTAAAAATCCATCGGTAGAGGCGACTGTTAATTTTAGTCGCCTCTACAAATGCCCCTATCTTTAGAAGTAGTTATTGCAGCTATCTCTAGAAATTGATTTGTAGAGACGATTGGATTTATAGGCGTCTCTAAAAGTAAGATGCAGCATAGTAAAATTCAAAATTTTAAAACGAGCTTGAATGGAAAAACAACCAAAACCAAAGTTGTAGATCTCAAAGAGTTATACAACTTTGTAGTTGGTAACTTTCTTATTTGAAATCATCTATCCAAGAAAAAATATGTTTGAATTTCTCACATTTGAAATTCAAAATTTTCAAACGATCTCGAATGGAGAAACAACCAAAACCAAAGTTATAGATCTCAATGATATATATATAACTTTGTAGTTTAAAACTTTTTTATTTGAATTCATTTCAAAATCAGATGAAGATAATACAAGGGGAATGTACATATGGACACAAGTAACTTATGGTGGAGTCGTTAGAGGAGATACACGCGCGAAAAATCACGTGACTTGTGATTTTGATGGCATGTGTCTGCCTGGTTGGGGCTCCCTTGACTAATTTTTTGCTAGTTTTTAGACGCAGATTTATGATTTCTAGACAACGATTTATAGAGGCAGCTCAAAATACAACCATCTCTACAAAATCGATTTCTACAGGCAGCTCCTGTTCTAGCCACCCCTAGAAATAGACTTCGCAGCAGTATCTATAAATACTCCTAGTAGTAGTGTCACTGAGAATCATACTGTTGCCAGTTAATTAGAAGGTGATTAATATCTGTTTCTTAAGCCACAATGATTTTCCAACATTTATGATCAGATATACTAAATTATACTATCTTAAGAAGGTTCATGATCGAACCGTGTGAATGTGTAACGCCTCTGGTGTTAAGCATTACTAAAAGTTGATCATGTCATCATCATGCATATTAATCATCCATGTTAGCTAACCATGCCTTGCATTCACTAAAATCAATGTTAATTGATAGCAATGCAATGCATAATTGTGATGTGTTGAGCTAAAACCAAAAATTCTTTTAAGGTACTTTGTGACCTTCTATTTTTGAATTTCACTAAAATACTTGAAATTATGCCCTAATAAACTTTGAGGTGTAAAGTATGTGCTTTAACTAGTGCCAAGTGCAGGGTATAAATTCAAGTCCAACCCATTAAAATTTTAGCTCCAAATTTGAATTCAGGGTTGATTTCAGCACAACCAATTTTAGTTGTCTTGGATTTCAGCATGTGATTCAATTTTGGGGGATTTATTAAAATGAATTTTTCAAATAAACATGTCACAAACTTTAGTATCATTTCAAAGTATGAAGTGTGTACTATGCAATGGTGTTATTGGTTGTGATGTTTGCTTGATAATTAATCATTAATTAATTCACAAACATGGCTAATCTAACAGTTTTCAAAATCCTAACAGAAAGTTCAGTTTCAGTTTTATCTTAGCTCTGCTCTTCACCTTAGATCTCCTAACCTAGTTAGATTTAGGTGTTGATGCTTGAAGCAAAGTTGAAGATCAAAGCAAGGGGCACAACTTTAGTTTATCAGGCTGCTACAGTGTTTCCAGCGAGCTGCTTGCTTGGTCAACTCGCTGGCCGCCGCCGACCGTTTTCGCCGCCTACACGCGCGCGGGCATGCAGCTGCTTCCGTGGACGCGTCAGAAGCAGGAGCTGGATGCCCAGAAGCCGCGCCATCGCCCTTGAGTCCCCGAGCCGGTCGCCATCCTCCCCTTCTTCCCTTTCCTGCCGCCGCTATCAAGCTCCAGTTCACCGCCGTTTCCCCGCCACTGCTTGCCCGCTGTCCAATTCGTCTTGCAGCCATGCTCGCCACATCCTTGCGCATTGCCTGGGCCTGCTCGCGCTAGCTCTACCCGCCGGAGCTGCCCGCACGCCGTCTTCTTCCCCACCGATATCCATAGCGCCATCGTGAGCCTCCTCGCTGTGGACAGCCCTCAGCGGCACATCTCTTTCTTGTCCATTTTGTTTTTTTGGCACCGCCTTGTTATCCTATTGTTCATTGCTTTGACGGTTTTCTCAGACAAGCCCTAGACGCACCAGAATGCCACCGTGTCCGTGAGTTCACGCCTCCGCCTTCGTCTCCAATGTTGACCATTGGCTCTACCGTGTCCCTGACTCAACCAATAGGCGCATCAAACTCGCGGTGAGCTCCCGGTGCTAACGTTGCCCTCTGTTTAACCTCTACCGTGCCTTAATGGCCGGAGCACCGCCGCACCGCCGTGCTCTGCCTCGGCGAGCCGCCGTGGTCGCGTGCAAACACGCTGCTAACTTGCGCATGTCCAACAGACCCCTTGGACGTGTTCGCGTGAGCATCGTGAGTGTGTTGGTGACCTTCGGGTCGCCTGTGACCTCACTGTCGGCTGCGTCCGCCTCGTCGGAGCGCCGCCAGGTCGCCGTAGTCGCAGCCATGGGTGCTACAGTATGTTAGGGTTTCAACTAGTAGCACCATCGTGTTCACATGGATGAGACAAGTGCGTCGGTGACCTTTGTGACGCCGGAGAGCTCACCATTGATCTTGTCCGCCGCGCTGGAGATTCGCCGGGCCGCCATCGCCGCCGGCGTGGGTGTTGCTGTGCTCCTGGTGATCAACCAGTACCACCAGTGGATGCGCGGGGAAGAGGCGAGTGCACCGCAGTTAGCGCGGGCGCGTCCTCGGGCCCGGCTGTCAGCGAGTGAGGGTAGAGAGAGCGGGTGAGAAAAGGGTTTTCTTATTTTTCGTTTTTCACAAAATGTTAATTAATGCTGATTCTTGTTTAATTCATTATTAAATAACAAGAGCTGATAAAATTATGATTTTTTTGTGTAGCCTTGTTATGATATGCTTAATCATGGAAAAATATAAGTTCGCCAAAATCAATATTTTTGCTAGGTTTAAAAATTATCTCTTTTAATTATTAAATGGACCTTACATGATTTGTATGGGACAAAATAGTAATCCTTTAATCATGAAGCTTTTTGTGTATGCCTTACATGTCTAGATTATCTTTCACAAAAATGTTGGTACTGTTTTGAAATACATAAATTGTCCACTTAAATTAGGTATGTTTAAAATGCCTTTTATTAATTGAATAAATACTAAAATGGTCTAGATAAATCCTTAAATGACTTGGGTGTATTTTATACCTTGACGGTTGCCCTTGGAACACAAAACCACTGTTGTTCCTTGGCAACTTATTTATGTTATGGTTGTGCTCATAATTAACTTGTTAATAATAAAAACAATGTTGCTAGGTGAGTAGTTAACCTAACTTTATCGCAAAGGAAAGTTGTACTCAAGTTAATTAACCTTGTTTGATCATCATGATCCATGTACCATCTTTCATCTATCATGCTAAGTACATCATCATCCTAAAAGCATGCATCTTTAATTACGTTTAGTAAACGAGAGTGGTGATCCTAGTGTTGATCAAGTCCCCGAAGAGGATTTTTGGTCCTAGGAGATAGGATCTGATCTTGGTGGGAATTCTGAAGTAACTGATAACCCCAACACCGCAGGCAAGCCCCAGAGCATAAACCATTTTCCTTTTGTTTTATAAATGTTATTCACTTACGTCTATGTCTTGGTGCATTAAGTAAGATAGGGTTTGGTTGAATACCAATTGTTGTATGTCTGTCTTGATATTTCAATACTCATCCTTGTCACCTTGTCAATCATAGTAGTTTTATCATGCTTAGTCATGCTTAGAGGATAAAAGTTGAGCAATAAGTTATTTCCACTCGGGTATGACCCTGAGATTTAATGATGGTTAAGAAAATTAATTTGAAACCAGACGGGACATGGGTAATGTTTCTGGTGGTTAAGCCGACTAGTTTACCTGGTTGTGCTCATCCTGTCTGTGTCGATTGAGGACCATAGCATTGTAGACCTTTCGTGGTTGAGACTTTGTAGTACTGGCCACATACTACGGTAAGCCTAATACCTCAGCTATTCCATTACGTGAAAGACCAACCACACATTGGGAGTGGAGAGATGGAGAGAGTAGCGTGTACACATCATGTGAATCCGTCAAGGAACGGCGTAGGGAGGTGGAGTGATGTGCTCTCGGGTAGCGCGAACTCGTTCACATTTTGAAGGATCTGAGTCATAGTTTTTAAGTCATTGCCTAGTCATCCAAGCGCTAAAAAAAGTCTGGGCGTCCTCGACGCCATGACCAAAACCAGCAAAATGAGGGAGCAGGGGAGGAAGGAGACATAGGAAGAACTGGAGGAGGACCAGGCAAGGCTAACCACTCATCTCTGCTCCCATTCCCATCAACTCTGCTCCTGTCCCTGTCAGATCTGGGATGGGCTCTTGAAGGGCAACAACAGGGGATCTCACACAGGGATCTAGAAGGAGGGCGGCAGTAGCAATGAGGAAGGGGAGGGGAGATCTAGAAGGGGGCGACAACAACAGTGAGGAAGGGGAGAGGAGATATGGAAGGAGACGGCTCTAGCAGTGGATACGGAGGTGGTGTTCGAGAGGGAGAAGAAGCACTTGGAGAGTAGTGGCAGCCCTAGATAGTTCAGGATAGTTGGGGATGGCTTTTATGGGCTATCTGCTGGGCTGGGCCTTTTATGTCTCTTGTCCTTCTTCTTTTACTTTTTCATTTTTCTTTTTTGTCCCTTCTCCATTCTCTTGCCTTGAACATATGGTGTCACCTTGCCTCGCCTTATGATCGCCTAGGCGACTCAAATGAGTGGCTCGCCACATCTCGCCTTGTCGCCTTAAAAACTATGATCCGAGTGAAAGGTTGATATGTGTAGGTCTGGGACCTGCATATGTCGTGTGGTAAGGAAACCCCAGCTGGGCCTAATGGATTCGAATCACCGTTGCTTCTCTGAGAAGGAGACTCAATCCCCCAATCTACATCGTAGTTAATCAATGAAAGAGATGAGATGGTAAAGGAAGTGATTGATTTAGATCAGGTACAAACTAGAGACTTATAATTGTAACATGTGCTAAAACATTGAAAGTAAGGATCAATCCTTAGTAAGCTTTTTCGCAAAAGTTAATCTTGATTCTTGCTTCAGACTTACCTTGATTTCCCGCAAGCCTGCATATCCTTGGAGTCTTTCCTTTTCGTCAGTTATGTCTTGTTGAGTACATTTGTACTCAGGGTTTGTTAAACTCTTGTTGCAGGTGAACCTCAGCAGCAGGTAGGCTTTTACTCAAGCTGTATGACGGTTCTGGAGGAAGAGAGCCAGCAGTAAAGCTAGGTTGTGGTGCACCCTTGGGTAGGGTGAAACTCTTTTGATGTGATGTAATATGTGGTACTGTCATGCTACCCTACTGCCTTGATGGCTAAAACTTATGGTCTGTAATAACTAAATAAATGGTTTGTAAACTTATGGTTCGTAAGACTTCCGTTGTTTATTTCGATGTAATATATTTGTATATTTTGTATAAACTGTTATAATACTACAATGTCTTCTATGATGTATCATGCTCGGAAAGAAAAAGTGGGTGATTCGGGTTTCCCAAGGACACACGACAGACTACCGGGATTGTGTGGCTTATGTGTGCAATAGTCAGAAGTCTGTGAGACAATGACGGGCACACGTGGGCCATATAATTTGGGCGGTTCTGCCACATAATGATAGTACTGCCGTCATAGATATCTCACAATAATAAGAGACACTAACACAATTATCTTACTATTACTATTACTACACCATATTACTACATCACCATCGGGTCTAATCTAGCATCATTACTCCATTGAGATCCAATAGAGAGTAACCGGAAGTGATGGGTTTGTCGGTTCTAGACCCACCAGCGATATGTAATAGAAAATAGAAATGACAGATTAGTGCATCACCGTCGGGTCCAATTCCAAGCCAAATTTGGATCCGTGGAGAGCAATCCCCCATCACTGCTAAATCTGGCATATCAGTTGTCATTACCTTGTCTAGAACATGTAGTGATGTTAGCTTGGAGGTATAGGTCTGAAGGCTAGGACCTTAAGGGTAATGGGTGTGAATACCGAGGCAATAAGAAAACAGTGGTTGGTCGATTAACTCTATCCCTTCTCGGTATCTGAGCCCTCCTTTTAGACCGTCCACAGTGTAGCTGAGGCTGAAAAAATATCCGTACACCACGTCCTCCGATGCCAAAAGCACTGCATCTTTACACAGTGTGCCTCAAAGCAAGCATCGGTGCTAAAAGTACAAGCTGCACTCTTTTACCAGTATGTTCTGTACTTCAAACAGCTGTGAAAGTAATATTTTATTTACTCGGCACCGGGGCAGCTACTTGATACGGTGCTTGCTTTTTAAAACTTGGCACCGCTCTCTGCAATGGGTTGAGCCGATGCTTCGGCCTTCTCTTTCATAACTTGGCACCGGCTTTTGCCAACGCTGTGGGCGATCTTAGAGTAGGTATAGCAAGGTTTCTCAGTCGGCGAGATGAAGTCCACGTCAACCGAAAAAGTGCCACGTTAGGAGAGAGGTGGTGGAACGGGCGCTTATCTTCTCGCCGGCTCAAACACAAAATACAAGGGGAGCCGCTCTCTTGCAGCCGGATGCTAGCGAGGAGCAGACGCTTGGTTCTCCTCTGTGATCATGTGATTGGCCCAAACTCCTATGTATTAATTATTTGTGTATGTGATACAGCCGGTCTTTCAGCTCACTTATTATACAAGCAGACTATACTGTTTACTATACGTGACATGGCACCTTCATTTAGCCAGCAGTAAGCTAAATTATTAGGCTTGCTCTTATAAGGTGCAGTTACATATTTTTCTTGGTACAATAATGTCCTCTACTTACTATAAAATATATTGGAATATTCCTAGGTTTAACATGGTTATAGTCACAAGGGTTGAAGGGCATTCCCCTCTAAAACCGCCTTATCAAATGGGTCCTTCTTGACCCAATGTTGGACCGCCTTGCTCCTTGTGCCTCCTTCTTTGTTGAGGACATCGAGGACCACATCCCGAAGGTTCCCTTTTGCCATGCACGCAGGGCTCTTTTTGTGATGTCTCTCGAAGACTCCCGGGAGCCCCTGCAGGCGGTGGTCATGGCGATGATCTCCCGGAGCTTTCATTGGCTTGGCTCGTTCATCGAGAACCAGCTTGAGATTAGGGTCCATGGCGCCGTGAGCTCGCTGGAGATGGGTCAAGTGGTCGTGGGGAGGTTCAGGTTCCATGATCAAAACCGAATCTGGTACCATTTTTTTAGCATCTGGATCAAAGAAGCAGAGGAGAAGACGTGGGGAAGGGGAACAACAGAAGAGATAGACGAGGACAACTTGATTCAGAATTCGTAGTTCAGAGTTATTACAATACTTGTCCTCTAGCTCTGCCTCCACTCAGGGCCGGTCACTCTGGTGTTGGGCCAACACGCGCGAACGGGCCGAGCCTGGTAGTCGCTGACAGGCGAGGGCGACGGTGCACGGCTGACACACGTATACCCTGAAACATGAACTAGTCAATGCAATAGGTATCAAACATCCATAGTTCAACATAAGACCTCGGTAGTCCTACAAAAAAAATGTCCTAAAATGTCATGTAACTGTCGCTAGGTAAGAAATAGTGGCGACTCATGTTTTCAAACCTGGCGACTCATGCTTTGAAACCTCTGATGCTACATTCTAAAACAACAAGGTTAAGACAACCGCATTAATAAGTGAAAATGACTCTGTGACCACACAACAGAAGTATATGTGGCATTCCCTGTGCAAATTGTCCACCTCAACATGATCTTCAACTATATGAAGCGGACATGATGACTGGGATTTCGCATAGAACCTGATTTCTCATCGATCTTTTGAACAATTAACTTCTAATTTAACTATACATATCTTGTTGTAACATCATGTCGTTACCAAAAATGTGATCTCCTGATCGAGAAGTTGTTCTCATTTAAGGGAAACGAGCAATGTCCCGTCGCTGTCCCCGTTGAAGCCATCGTGTTTTCTTGGGGTTTTCTTCTTGCACATATATGATCTCCTTGGTCCAGATGCCATATTCCCCTGCATCTCAAAGAAAACACAGACAAGCAGCCGGAATAGAAAACGAAATTAGCTGCAGAGCCCATTGTTAACTCGACAAATGTAGTAGGGCAGGCATGAAAGAAACGACTCATGGTCATTTGATATTAAAAGCACGTCTATGAGACCATGAGGCAAATGATGTCTCCCAATCTTATCTTCTTCTTCTTCTTTAATAAGGAAAAAGAAGCAAAAGAAGGGAAGAACCTCTTCTTGGAGAACAATGTCGAAGGTGATGATGGCCATGACGAGGATGATAATGGTGCTTGGATTAGGTGTTAGTCGTTCTAAACTAGCTTTCAAAAGCTCTGTTCCGTGGCCCCAAGCGACCTTCTCTGATCAATTTGTAGCCAAGAGATTCAGCAGTCAATTTGGGATGGCTAATCCCCTTTTGCTTGTAGGGACGACACTAATGGACGCCCACAAGTCCTACTTCACTCGTGTCCCAGGAGTTACGCAATCACATTAACGTATTTACTGGCATTCTTTGTAGGAGCTGTTTGAGCTGAAATAACAACAATAAGGTCAGTAGGAGATTTTGGTCACTACTCACTACATGTTCTACAGAGAGACAAAACGATGCATCGGCCATGTCATGTTTCGTCGCATGCGTTCGTCTCTGCTAACGTTTTTGCTGACCTTTTTTACTTATTCCATTCTTATTTTCTAAGATAAACAGTAGGGGCTTGGCCCTCCTGTTCCATCCAAAAAAATGTTTGGTAACCTTGCTATACACTTGTCTTGCGAGAGCAGAGGTATTCTTGACCATTATTTTTTCTAAGATAAACAGTAGGGCTGGCCCTCCTGTTCCATAAAAAAATGTTTGGTAACCTTGCTATAAACGTGTCTTTGGACAGTAGAGGTATTCTTGACCATAATAACTGAGTCTTTCTTACAAAATAAGAATGGGAAAAAAATATACTCCCTCCGTTCCAAATTATAAGTTGCTTTAACTTTTCTAGTACATCCATTTTGCTATGCATCTAGATATATAATAATATATGTCTAGATATATAGCAAAATAGATAAACCAAAAAATCAAAGCGACTTATAATTTGTAACGGAGAGAGTACTGTACAGTATTTAGTTACGTCATATGGCGCAGTATATGACGTGGTCATTAAATGCAAACGAGATGCTTCCAGATTATTATTTTGAAAAAAAAATAAAAGAAATATGTGGTACATAAACATATGATCAATTGATGAGGGTAAAGGCTCATGTACACTAAAACCAACCTCTCTCTCGTCCCACCGGTAGCCTCCACATTCAGAAAGTGGGAACCAACTCCTAATTAATAGGGTATCCATGGCCATTTCAGAGAATTATTTTATTTTGAGATGGAAGGATTAAGACATAGTTTACATGGACATTAGACATGTATGCATGTCATCCATTTTGGTTACCAATTGCACAAGTCATTTTAGACAAGATGATGATTAAAAGGCATGCGTGGATGTATGGATAGATGGGGTTTAAAAGGTAGATCACGTATGGATAGAGTTGAACAATCCAGAATACCTTATAATTAAGGAAAAAATTAATTTGAACCTTCGATATCTTGTGTTTTAGGATAAAGGAGGTAGTCTCTATCTCTACCTAATATTAAAGTGCGAAGAGTTTCTTCCACCCGCTTTTTTTAACTTCCTAAAATACTCTTTTCTTTCATCTTACTTTTTTTATTTCATAATAACACCCTTGCCCTTCAAATCATGCATGTGATCTAGATTCATGACCCATGTTCATATAAGGTAAAACAATTTATGTGCAGTGATGACATGGAGTCTGATTACAATACGTATATTAGTTCCTTGCAATACGTTTACTAGTATTAGTACTAAGATATAAAAGAACAAATCAATAGAGATGTCAACAGTTAAGACAGAGGTGGAAGCTGCTCGGTTCAGCACTTAAGCCTCCGTCTCTGGCCAGGAACCTTTGTTTTTTGTCCAATGTAACAGCCAAGAGAAAGGTATACTAGGGGGTATGAGCATTCATGTAATTTTTTTTTGAAAGTAAAGCATTCATGTAATTTAGTCTAGCATAATTCCTATCAGACGTCTGATTATTTTAGTCCGTTCAGGGTGCTTGTGCACCGGCCGCGGCCGCTCAGCCCATCAGACACCCGATGCGGCATAGGCCTTTTGTCTCTCGCGCGGTTTTGACATGGGGCGCATTCGTCCAAGTCCAGTGTACCGGTGGCGCGCGAAAAAAGTCCATGCACAGGTGATGCAAAGCAGCATCTACACTAGAGGTTGAAGGCGATGAAATCCCGTCATTCAATCAAAATTCAACGGCCGTAAAGCATCGTCGGAGAGGTTAGCATCCCCTTAGTCTAGACCACCACTAGAGCGCCGCTCAGGCGCGCTGTAAACAACTTTCTCTGCCTTAATACAATGACGCACGAACCTTTTGCGTGTTTGGGGAAAAAATCCTCGGTCCGTTGCACTCTAGCCGTTACCAAACCCTCTCAGCCGTGTGGAGTTGGCTCCCGCCGGCCCCGGATGGAGGCAAACCTTTGGACTCGCACGTTTTGGCCACCCCAGCCAAAACCCTCCGCCTCCAGGCAGCTGGGGACTCCAGGTACGCGGGCCGCGGTCGCACAGTAGCTCGCTCGGCAGGGCCTGCGCAGTGAGCAGTGAGCACACCAGCTTCTTGCTTCCGTCCAGTCCATTTCTCGGACTCGACGAGAAGGCCAGGCCAGGCCCGGGTCGCGGTCGCGAATCGCGCTGGCTACCCCCAAGCAAAACACGATGTTCCCCTTGTTCTCTTCGGCGAAAGGCGCCTTACACGCGCGGCCGTGTGCTCGTGTCTGCCCGCGCGCCTCGCTCGTCCTCGTCCGTGGTCCGCCTGTCGCGCGCGCGGGTTACCTGTCAGCAGCAGCAGGCCGTCGCCGTCGTGCGCGGGAGCTGCTGCCACGCGCGGTGCATCGGCATGTGTCGTCGGGATCATGGGTTTGTCCAAGCCCCGGCGTCCGGAGATGGGCGCATGGAATTTCGTCGATCTGCTGACGCGCGTGGGCGCGGCGGCAAGGACACGGACGACTGTGCAGGAGCCAGGATGCCGGAAAGGCGAGTGACGCGTGACTGTGGTCATCAAATGCTGGGATGACGAGGTGTCCTCAGTCCCTTGCTCTTCTGAGGAAATTGATAGCACGGCCGGCCGCAAGAGTGCCCCATGCGTTCTGAACTGAAACATTAGGGTGATCTGTTCAATTTAGTGGATGCACATTGCGATTTGGGCTATATATATACGTCGGGAATCTTTTGGACCATTGAGGCATGCTTTATGCCGTAGTTCAAATTTGAGCTCCAAATCCCCGGATTAGACAGGCTGATGTTTTCTCAATGATCTCCACAGTTTAAGCACACTTACATTTGAGCGACTCCGCAGTTGTTCCAGTTGAATTGAGCGGTACCCTAGTGGGGAAAACAAGTTTTTCAGTGAGCACTACTTTTGTTCCTCCATGTACCTTTTGGAGTAGTCGTTCACACATGGCAATTCCAAGCAATATGCACCGTGCCTCCAACGGTTGTCCATCCAAATTTTTTTTCTCGAATACGCAAAAGATTTGTGTATTATTGTATTTAAGAAGAAGAGTTCAACCATACAATCAACGCGCTTCTGATGAGCGTCCTAGAAGGTCTTACAGTCGTAGACTAGATCATCCTAGCAAACAATTTGAAGCTTCGATATTACATAAATGGTCTACAATCGAGCTAAGAGCAGTGCTGCAACCTATGAGTGCGTCACCGCCGGTGGCTGCGCGGTCCTCCTTCGTCATCCGAGAAGAGCGCTCTTCTGCCGGTTCTGTAGTTGGCCGCTGCGAACAGCTCGTCCAGAGCTGCAACGTGGCTCGGTGCCAAGTTCCCTGCGAATAAGGCATTGTATGTTTGCTTGACACGGATGAAACAGGTGCCGCCGGTGGCTGGATGTCCATCCTCTTCATGAGGAGTACCTCGCCTCGCTTAGAAGTTAGTATGTGCGCCAACGGCTGAGCAGCAATCCGCTGGCTCTTGAGTGGCAAGGGTTGCTTCATAGTTTCCATCCAGATTCAACGGGGCGTACCTGTCGGCTGTCGGCGTTGATCGCATCACGACTTACCACGGAAATTTCCATTTGGTCCGAGAACCGTAGCAACTGCTACAAGCAAACAAACCGCCCAGGCCCAGCAAGAGCGCCCGTCCCGCCCAGCCGTCCCGGGCGGTCGCATGCGCCGGCGCGCCAATGACGTCCGTGGCCCCAGGCCCCAGCAGCACTGCACGTTTTCACCACACCAGCCACGCTCGGCTCGGCGCTTACCCATCACCATCAGTGGACCGTCGAGCGACCCTGCCGATCGACGGACAAACACACGTGACAAGGAAGCAATTGCCGTCCCACGCGACCTGTAAAGCTGTAACGCTCCGATCGATCGAGCGGCTTGCCAGCCGACGGGACGGAGACGCGCGCTGTGCCGTCGGAGTCGGGGTTTTTGTCCAAACCCGCGCGTTTGGAGGTGGGCGCCGGCGAATTCCGCGGGGGATCCTGCCTGATGCGGGCGACCGTGCAGGTGGCCTGTTCCTGTAGCTTCCTGTTTTCCAGGCGCCGGATTGAGATAGTACAGTACGTCAGTACCGGTAGCTTGGTCGATGGCGAGAGACGAGCTCGTGATAAAATCAGCTTAAGAATGAGAAAGCTTGTGTGATGTGATGATGATGATGATGCCCTTGTTTTCTTTTTCCTTGACTTGTACGTGGACAGAGAAGTGTCGTAACGAAAAGTGGTTTGGGGTACGGTGGAGTGTGGACCGCTGGGACCGTGACGAAATCCCTTCATCTTCTATTAACATCGACGCTACGGCAGTCCCTAAGGCCACTCTCAAAGTCGCAATGAAGGTTTCATTAAAGTTTTATAGGTATTAAATATGATAATAATATGGTTTGGGCGTCCGTCCCGTGACTTTCTGTCTAGACGTGGCTCACCCTTATCTACTCGCCTGCGTTGCTCGTGCCACTCGGTGTTTTGCGCCCCCGCTCGAGGTCGTAGGACGGATTCTGCTCGTGCTGCTCGCCGGCAACGCCCCTGCTCGAGCCGCGCGCCCCTGCCCGTACTTGCGACTCCTATCGCGGTTGCGCTACATCCACCAGCCGCGGCCACTGTCGAGGTTCGTGCCGCTGACGGGCTGTGCACCGGTGATCTCCGTTGTGGGGGTATAAACCTCCGGTACCACAAGATGGTACATGGGCCGTACCATCTGAGGTGGTCCGGCCCGTAAGATCAATGTGTACATCGCAAGATTATAGGCTGTACTAGATATTGTAATAGTACCAGATTGAATATTTTACTTTTAACCCTCTTCCTCCAGAGTATATAAGGAGAGGCAGGGGTCCCCTAGAGGGGATAACCTATCTGATCCTCAATCAATACAAAATAACAGAGCACAGGATGTAGGGTTTTACATCATGCTGACGGCCTAAACCTGTATAAATCTGGTGTCTTGTGTCATGTGTCCTGTTACCATCCGGTTCGTGTCTTGCGCACCTGTCTACGGACTAATCTACCATCACGGGCATACCCCTCGATGGACTACCGACCATATTTCGTCGACAGTGGCGCGCCAGGTAGGGGGTGTGCGTACAGACTTCCAGACGAGCCAGATGGGAATTTTTTCGTTAATTCTCTACTAAAAAACTGGGTGAGTCGTTCTACGTTGTTGATTAGATCAGTCTGTTCTTCACATATTTAATACAGATTGATTTTTCTGCACGTGACGATTCATCTCCCTAGTTCGCGATCTACTTCGCTAACATCACCCTAGAGCTCGCTAGGATTAATATCGAGAATTAACTCGATAACGACGGACTCGGCGACTTCAGCGACGAAAGCTTTTTTCCATATCAGCGTCGTCGATTCCGCGGCAACCCTCGTCCACGACTTAGTCACGGTTCCTGTGGCCAACGCGACGTACGACATGGAGCGGCCTGCGTCATGTCACACGGCGGGACTCCAACTCCAGCAAACCTATCAATGAACGCTTCTACTACAGAGTACTACGTGCATTCGCTGCATGCACGCTTGATGATGCAAGCAGGCAATCCATCGACGGAACCAAATCTACAGGCATCTTCGTGATGCAACAAGCTAAGTCAATATATTTTATTAACAAAATACATAATTTTATATATCTCCGATTGCATTCATCTACACCATTTTGTTTTCATGTACGTCGAGGAGGATCTCGAATTGTGCATGCTATGCCGGCTCCACCCCCCGCGCAGTGGACCCTGTTAGGCTACGACATGATTCCGCACATCCGAAGCCTCCGGCTTTTGCACGGCTAACGTGCTCCGACTACGACCATGACTCTGCGTACTCGTCCAAGCTCTCGAGCGATCGACTTCGAACTCTGACCACGTTCGTCCGAGCTCCCAACCAAGACGTCCGAGCTCTCCAGCAAGCTGTTCGAGCAGCCTGGCGAGCCACTCGGCTTACTCCGACCACTTGTCGCATCGACCGCCGCGAAGAACGGCGCTACAACAACCGCGACCACCATCGTCATGACTGGTCGGAAAGCTCGAGGGTCAGACAATTTCATCGCCACCGACCAGTTTTGTGTCCAAAGATAAGTACACTTCCAATATTCGTATTTAATACAATTTCTTTCAATCACTTTAACGTGCTTACCTGAAGATCACTTCCTATTAATATTTTATAAAAGACCAGTTGACAGAGCACCATCCTTTCTCGAGTTCTCGGAGCCAGCCCCGTCTCTGGCTTCTCCCTACCGTGCACAGGACCCGCCCTCTTACGCTCCGGGTGGTCGGCGGGCGCTCCCTAGTCCGACCTATGCGCTCTTACGTGCGAACAGGCTCCGCGTCTCGCACTCGGACCTCAGGCTGGTCAGGGCCATATGGATTCTATAGGATGACGTATCTACCAACTGATATAACTAAAACAGAACACTTATACGTTCCAAACTTACTTATCCTCCACACAATATACACGCTTTAAACGTTTTTTTCATAAAAACATAAACAAGCTTACATTGTCATAACAGTACATTATTACAAACTTGCCTGATGATGAGGCACAAGTTTACAATAAACTAAACTATTCTACATATATACATTGCAGGAATTTCGGGCTACGCTAGGGGACTTCTGTAACAGAACCGCCCAATTATACGAAATTAAGTAGGAAAATCATCCCACGGAAGGACAATTCAACAAACTTAAGCCCGTATAACCCGGTAGTCCGTGAAATCTCGACGGATTTCAAACCATTTCTCATAACAGCCAAGATCGTACTAAGTTTAACGGTTACCATCATAAGTTACATAAAAGTTCACGGCATAAAATACATCGGAGTTTAAACATAGTTATTACAAACCAGGTTTGACTAAAAGTAGCGGAAGCGGTAGTTCAAATCACACACACACAACATTTTGAAATAAAGTGCCAGCTTGTGATCATCTCCAGCAAAAGCATCAGACGAGGAGTAGCGAATGACCATTGCCCATGGTCCTAGGCTTCGCCCATTGCAGGATAGAGACAGTTGATACAATAGCCATATTACATCTGTCCATCTGCAACAAGTGGGAACAAAGCCCTGAGTACTAGAAGGTACTCAGCTAGACTTACCCGTCATAAACCAGAAATAAGAGACACCAAGGAATCATGATAGGCTTTTCTGGTGGGATAGCTGACTCATTTGCAAGAAAAGCATTTTTAACTTAGCAACTCCTTTCCAAAAGCATGCAGTAATTAATTCTTTATTACCCTGCCAACTATGTTTGCAATGGTGCTAGAGTAACATGTAATTAAGCAAGTAAGGATAACCATTGATCATTAACAGTAGTTATCATGTCATCTTTCACATAACTATCCAAGTGATTCATCAATATTACTACGATGAAGTAGCTCAAGTCAAGTGTTCACTATCCAGTGAACGATGGCGATTCGAATCGATTATTAACCAGCTGGTAAGTTATTCCTCACACAAACCTCACTCACCCGCTAAAGTGAGGTGTTGGTCACCGAGTCAACCATTCAGGTAAACTCGCGAGCTTGCCAGGAACCACTTGTACCCGGGGGCCGCCCGACTGCTCTTTGGCCTTATCATCGCGCCCCCGTATCCTGCCACTACTGCTCCGGTACAGTGCGTTGCGGGCAATTCACTCGGCCCGAATAATCTCCTAGTTTCGTGGTCGGAAGGTACTTTATCCGGCCAGCTAAATGTGAGGCATGCGTTCAACATGACCCGAGGGACAACAACGGACGGTCCTTAACCGACACAGACGGAAAACACTACAGTCCGAAACCCTGCAAGTTTCCGTCCGGTCTCAAATTCATTTCACACTTAGTTATACCATGACTTCATAGTCAACCAACCAGATCCAGGTAACCACCTATAGCTCGCAGGTGACAGAAAATCACCCGACTTCTACCGGTCTAAGCCAGCTAAGCATTGACTCGACTGCGGATACCAGGGTAACAAGGATATGGTATAACAAAGGTAAGCAAGGTATAATGCAGCAACGTTTGCAAACAACTCCTAAACGTAATGCATCAAATTAAGTAAAGTTAATAATAAATTATTTGCAAACCGGGAGAGAAATGCTCCGGGGCTTGCCTCTCTCGAAGGAGCTCGAACGGTGATCGGGGCACTCCGGGAGATCTTCACCGACCTCTTCTTCGGCTTCTGCCACCTCCTGCTGCTGCACCTCGATCTGCTCCTCTGGCTCCTCGGGTAAGACGACTGGGTTCTCGGTTTGTGATCCTGTATGATGCAATGCGCGTAAGTGATTATGCAAGTGTGCATCGAAGGAGATGAATGCAATGAATATGTTGAAATGCAAGGTAGTCAACATCATCCAAGAAACTATACACTACAAGCACATGTCATCTACTGCATTCTCTTCTACTACTATTATGTTAAGTTAACCTATCTTATGAAATGCTTCAAAGATACACCAAAGCTTTACTAATTTCTTAATCACACTTAAAGCAACACTTGCTTAAACCCTAAGTAATAATAGGTTTGAATAGCAACATATATTTTTGATGCTCCTAAAAATCTAAGAAAATTACAGTACCATAATACTACTCTAAACAGACTACCATAAAAATTTCATGGCATTTGGATAAGTAAACTATCCTATACAAAAATGACAAGCTATAGCATAAAAATGAGCATGAAATTACTTTGTACTATGAAAGGTGTCAAACAACAGAATTAATATTTTTCCTAGGTTCTTCATAGCATACTATGACTGTACAAAAATTATCACATGCATGTTTTATACAAAGTTTGCTCTCTAGCAAAAATAACAAAAATCAGCCATTAAAGGTACTTGAACTACTTCTCCAAAGTTTTCCATAGCACATGCATGAAACATATTTTTCCTAGTAAGTACATGATATATGAAGATTAACAAACTTAAAATCATATTTTTCTGATACATATAAGATTTATTAGCTATTTTACAAGATATCAGCAATATTAAGAATTAATTAAGGCTCTACAGAAAAGTATTCCAAAAATGACATGCAATATTTTTAGATTGTAGATCTGGTTCCAATGAATCTAGATAAATTTATTTCACAATTTTTTAGAGCTGAAATGACTGCTAAGATATTTTCCAAAGTATTTTCATCAAGAATAATAAAAGAAAACAGAAACGGTTTTTATTATTGAAACTGGGCCGACCCGTGGAATCAAACCGGCCCATGGCCGTTCTCGGCCTGGTCCACGCGCGCGGGGGAAAACGAGCGAGCAGGCCCGCTCGGCGGCGCGGCCCACAGGGCGTGGCCCAGTGACGACCGACGGGGGGAGACAGGGCGCCCTCATCGGCGTTCGGAGCCGCGACGACGTGGCGGTGGCCGACGGCCAACGGCCGGCTCCGGCCAAACCGCGACCAGCTAAGGTGCGCAAAACGCTCGCAAGAGAGTGGCGAACGCGTGAAGGAGACGCGGGAGGGCAGAGATAGGGCGAGCGAGGCGGTGGCGGAGCACGGGCTCGACGGCACCGTCGCGGTGGCGCGGCGAGGCGAGGGAAAAATTAAGCCCTACCGGGGCAAACGAGGAGAAGGCGACACTCATTCGGAGGAGGGGAGGATGGGGCGGAGCCTCGTGCACGGGCAATTGGACGGAGGTGGTCCACCGGTGCCAGAATAGGGCGGTGACGGTGGCGGAGCTCGGTGGCGAGCGGTGTTCCGCTGCGGTTTTCACCGGAGGGAGGAAGAAAGGGAGCAGGCGAGGCGGAAATGGAAGGCAGACCAGGTGCCCGGTCGTTTTTGAAGTGGAGCGCGGGCGCGGGGTCCATAGCGGCCACGCGGTGGCGTCGCCGGCATGCGGCCGCCACGCGGCGGGCGTTTGCTGCCGGGGCGCTAGCGTGCGCGCGCGCGGGCGGGAAGAAGGGAGATGGGGCTGGCTGGGCCGGGCCACGGCGGAGGCGGACGCGGGCGCGCGCGTGGGAGTGGCGCGGGCCGATTCGGCCAGCGGGCCAAATCCGAGGCGGCGGCCTGCTAAGCTGGTTTTGATCTTTTTCAAATTTTTCATTTCAAATCAAATTCAAACACAGATTTCAAACCCCATTTTGAACAAGAAGAAGACATTTTCTAGAATTGACCCAAAAATAAAAGTTGCTTAGAATTTAATTCTCTACAACTTTGATTAAGGGGCCAACTAAAAATTCCCAATAGATTTTGAATTGAAGAATAAAAGCTAAAATGGGGAGTATTTTTGAATATTTTAATTAATATTTTTGAACAAGTTTTTTTTTGACAAAACTTTGAGTCATCTAGTTGCTTCCAAAAATTGAACTATAGTTCTAAGTGATATAAGATTTGTAGTTGCAAAATTTTGATGGAATGTGATTAGCACATTAATATATTACATCTCAAATACCACTTTCTAAGCTTTTATTTTACTCAAATTATAATATTAACATGTATGATTATGATGATATGAAATGTCATGCATATGATTGCCATGCAAATGCTTGCGTAACACCGGAGTGTTACAGCCCTCCCCCCTTATAAAAATCTCATCCCGAGATTTGGGTTACGAACCATTTATTATAAAAATCTTCATATGCTTTTTGTAAGTATTCACCCGTTTCCCACGATGCATCACCCTCATCATGATGACTCCATTCTATCTTATATGTTTTCACCACACTGTTCCGAGTAGCCCTTTCTTTGGAATCCAAAACTCGAATTGGCTGCTCACGATACACCAGATCTGACTTAAGTTTTATGCTTTGGGGTTCAATTATTTCCTCTGGAACGCGCAAACATTTCTTGAGATGTGATATGTGAAAAACTGGGAATATAGCACCCATTGATTCTGGTAATTCCAATTTGTAAGCCACTAGACCCTTCCTTTCTAAGATTTTGTAGGGTCCTACAAATCTGGCGGCAAGCTTTCTGCGTAATCCAAACCGCTTCTTCTTCATTGGCGTGACTTTCAGATAAACATAGTCTCCAACTTCAAACATAAGTGGTCTCCTTCTTTTATCCGCATAACTTTTCTGACGTGACTGAGCTGCTCTCATATTTTGCTGAATGATATGAACTTTCTTTTCGGCTTCTTCCACGAAGTCAATACCATAATACCTTCTTTCCCCTGGCTCAATCCAGTTTAAAGGTGTTCTACACTTTCGTCCATACAAAGCCTCAAAAGGTGCCATTTTGATACTTTCTTGATAGCTATTATTATATGCGAATTCTGCTAGAGGTAACCACGACTCCCATGAACCTCTGGAAGACAACACACAAGCTCTCAACATATCTTCTAAAACAGCATTAACTCTTTCAGTCTGACCATCTGTTTGAGGATGATAGGCAGTGCTACGAATCAGACTAGTCCCCAAACCTTTGTGCAAATGCTCCCAAAAGTGAGCAGTGAACTGGGACCCTCTGTCAGACACTATAGTCTTCGGTATGCCATGCAATCTCACAATCTCCACAATATACTTCTCGGCATATTGAGGTGGTCTATAAACTGTCTTGACAGGCAAAAAGTGAGCAGTCTTGGTAAGACGATCCACGATTACCCAAATCGAATCATGGCCTTTCTGAGTAGTGGGCAAACCTGTGATGAAATCCATACTTATATCCTCCCACTTCCAACTAGGTACTGACAAAGGTTGCAATAATCCGGCATGTTTCATGTGAATAGCTTTCACTCGACAACATGTGTCACATCGGGCCACATTGGCTGCAATTTCCTTCTTCATCTTTGTCCACCAAAAACGAGGTCTTAGTTCTTGATACATTTTACTACTGCCAGGATGAATGGATAACTTAGAGTGATGAGCTTCATCCATAATTTTATTCTTAAGCTCTCTATCCTTTGGAACAACAAGACGGTTGTCGAACCACAACATGTCCTGCTCGTCCACTCTGAAGTGTTTTGAAGGTTCTTCTTTAATTTTCCTTTTGATGTGGAATATCCCTTTGTCTGCTTTTTGACCTTCTATTATCTTACTCTCTAAGGTGCAACTGATCTGAATACTATGTAACACGACAGGGTGCATTAGATTAAAACCATCTTCGAGTAAGGGTTGCGTATTCAGACAATGCGACTTTCTACTCAAAGCATCGGCTACCACATTGGCTTTCCCAGGGTGATACTGTACATTCAAGTTGTAATCTTTAATTAGTTCTAACCATCTTCGCTGTCTCATGTTCAATTCTGGTTGGGTGAAAATGTACTTGAGACTCTTGTGATCGGTGAAAACATTGCACACATTACCAAGTAAATAGTGTCTCCAAATCTTTAAGGCATGCACCACGGCGGCAAGCTCAAGATCATGTGTCGGATAATTGATTTCATGTTTTCTCAACTGACGGGAGGCATAAACAATGACTCTTCCTTCTTGCATTAGAACACAGCCTAATCCTGTTTTTGAGGCGTCACAGAACACATCAAAAGGTTTCTCGATGTCTGGCTGTGCAAGAACTGGAGTAGTGGTCAACAGTTTCCGCAAGGTGTGGAAAGCTGTCTCACACTCCTCTGTCCACACGAACTTATGATCTTTCTGTAACAGACTTGTCATTGGCTTAGCAATCTTCGAGAAGTCTGGGATAAAGCGGCGATAGTAACCAGCTAACCCTAGGAAACTCCTGACTTCTGGCACTGTGGTTGGAGTTTTCCAATCCATAACCTCTTGCACTTTGCTCGGATCTACCGAAACTCCATTCTCCGATAGAATATGACCAAGGAAAGGAACTTTCTTCAACCAAAATTCACATTTGCTGAACTTAGCATACAACTTATGATCTCTTAACCTGGTCAAGACAATTCTCAGATGTTCTTCATGATCTTTCTCATTCTCAGAGTATACTAGAATGTCATCAATGAAGACAACTACAAACTTATCCAACTCTGGCATGAAAACCGTATTCATCAGATACATAAAGTATGCAGGAGCATTTGTTAAGCCAAAGGACATAACAAGATACTCGTACAACCCGTATCTGGTAGAAAAGGCGGTTTTCGGGACATCTTGTGGTCTGATCTTTATCTGATGATACCCTGATCTTAGGTCTATTTTGGAGAACACTCTAGCTTTAGCCAACTGATCAAACAAAACATCGATATGAGGCAAAGGATATTTATTCTTGATAGTTACAGCATTAAGAGGTCGATAATCCACACACATTCTTAGAGTACCCTCTTTCTTTTCCTTCACGAACAAGGCAGGACATCCCCATTCAGACTTACTTGGTCGGATAAACTCCTTCTTTAGCAATTCTTCCAGTTGCTTTTTCAACTCAGCTAACTCATCCGGAGGCATCCGATAGGGTCTCCTCGAAATAGGAGCTGTTCCGGGGATCAACTCGATTCTAAACTCAACATCTCTATCTGGAGGAAGACCAGGTAACTCTTCGGGAAACACATCCGGGAACTCACACACTACCGGGTTCCGGCGGATAGGAACAACTTCCATGGCACAGGTCATACTCACAAGGTCTGTTCTTTCGGGCAATGGTACTTGAAAAGTACCCTCTGCCTGCGGATCTTTAAGGGTAAGCAATCGACTGCTTGTATCTATGACTGCTCCCTAGTCTTTCATCCAGTTCATTCCTATTATTACATCCAAAACTAGTCCCGGCATAACTATCAGGTTCACTCGAAACTTCCGACTATCTAACTCAAGGGTTGCCCCTCTAACCATCTTATTGGTTAGCACATCAGCCCCTGCTGAACTTATGCGATAACCATAATTCAATTCTGTGCATAGTTGTTCATGCTTCCGTGCAAATGCTTGACTCATAAAAGAATGCGAGGATCCAGAATCAAATAGAACAACTGCAGGGTGATGGTTAACAAGAAACTTACCGGTAGTTACAGGTTCTCCTTCAGGAATCTCATCAACGGTGGTATGGTGTACACGGGCAGTGTAAGTCTGTTGCTTCTTTCTAGGCGGATAAGGGCAGAACTTTGAAAAGTGGCCTGGCTGACCACAATTGTAGCAGGGCCCCTTCACTGTACCAACAGATCCTATTGCTCCCTTGGAGTTGCTTTGTTCTGCAGCTGCGGTGATCTTTGCTGGCGGCACGACCATCTTGTACGTCTTCTGTGGTCCCTTGTAGTTCTGAGTTTTATGCTGTGGAGGCCTGAACCTTGCACCAGGTGCGGACGGACGATAAGAAAGACGATTTGCAGTGACAACTCTAGACTATGATGGTCCTGACTCAAACACCCTCTTGCGATTCTTGGATGCAGTGTAGGCGTTGTTGTTCTTTTCTTGTTTCAAACAATCACTGACAAAGTCATTGAACCTGGCGCGGGTATTGGTACCCACATGCTTCATCATCTTCGGACTTAACCCTCTCTTGAAACTAGCAATTCTCTTTGCATCTGTGTCGACCATGTCTGGAGCATAGCGGCACAAGTTGTTAAATGCATGCAAATACTGTGTTATAGTCTTGGTACCCTGATTTAAGGCCAAGAACTCTCCGAGCTTCATCTCAACCAACCCTGGGGGAATATAAGCTCCCTTAAACGCTTCAGTGAATTCTCTTCAAGTAATCTGGCCATTGGGAGGAAAAGTGGTGCAGTGATGCTTCCACCACATCCCTGCCGGTCCCTGTAATTGATGTGCAGCATATTCTGTTTTCAGGACTTCTGTCAGTCTCAACACATGGAACTTATCTTCCATAGTGTTGATCCATTCTTCAGCGTCGAGTGGCTCGGCTGCTTCCTTAAAAATAGGTGGCCTAGTATCCATGAAATCCTTGAAATTGCTGTACTGGTTCACCCCATGGCCACCACCTTGATTATTTCCTCTCTGAACATTTTCAGCGATGGTACGCAGAAAATCTTCCATATTCCTTTGTGACTGCTCGGCGTTGCGCTGGCTTCCAAGGAACTGTGCGAAGAACACTTCTGCAGTGAGTGGTGGAGGAGGGGGCAATTGTGGCTCTGGCTGTGGCTCCTGGTGGTTGACGTTGTTTGCACCACCCCCACCGGCCCCTGCACCGTTGCCACCAGTTTTAGCGGCCTCATACGTGGCACGGCGAGTGTTTGCCATCTGCATATTTCAGCAACAAGTAATAATTAAGCGAAGTGGTAGTAATTGTATTCGAATGAACAATCATGCCATACTGAATTTATTGGAGAGAACAAGTCATGCAATAAAATAGAGGCACAATAATCACATTCCAATTAAAACAACATCACTAATCAAATTACTTCGAATGCAACATCACGTTCCATACAACCATGTTGCCAGCATACATACACTGGACTTTCATGCATTCAAGCATCACATACACAACCAAGATCCAAAAGATCGCCAGCCTCAAGATCGAACAGGATACAACATGATACATGGGAACCAAAAGAAGGCCATCGCGATAAAGCCTATCACTAACGCAAGGCAACTAGCCTACTCCTTGGGGCCGTCGTCGAGGTCGGAGGCGTCACCATTGCTACCATCAGTGGTGGCGTCGTCGTCGACGTCCATCTGGGCGGCGTCCGGAGGAGCATACGGGCCTATCCCGTTGTAGAGGGCATGGAACTCTTCATGCAAGTTGGCGTTATACCCTTCTAGCTCCTCGACCCTTTGCCTGAGAAGGTCCCTCTCATTCCAGGCTTCATTCCTTTCCTGCACTAGCTATCCCATCATGCGGTCTGCATTTCTGTTGGCCTGAGTCAACGTCTGCACCCGCTGCATAGCACTCTCACTTCTCTCGAGAGCCCGATCTCGCTGCAAGCTCATGTCGGCCAACTGCTCCTGCAAGCTAGCTATAGCACGTGCTTGCTTCTTCTTCTACTTCCTTGCTTCAAGCCGATCATCACCTCTTAGACCAGTCAAGGTCCAATAGGTATTCTCAAGACCCTGGTATGCTCTGATGGTTGCATACATGACACTCATCGTGTGGTTGTCGCTAGCCTGTCCTTCACTTGGGCCTCTAACCAAGGCACTTCCTTGCGGTTGCACCCAAATGGCATCACGAGGATCATCTCTCGGGAAAGTACCTGCCAAAGCTGCTGCCAACTCATTAGGAAACCTACTCATTATGTCTCGGATGACGTGAAAGGCTGCACCCTCTGCACCCTCAACTGGAGTGCGTCCTTCAAACTCCAAATGCCAACCATCCCATTCTGGCGCATCACCAAGGGCAGGGACGGTGATTTCCACTATTGCAAGTCCATCCTCAGCTAGCTGGTTCTCATTCCAAGAGTACACCGGCTCTTGACCCTCTGGGTACCCCATATCATGGAGCACTCTCCAAAGCAAGGTGGGCATGCCAAACTCACTTAGAAAAGTGTCCGTGCTGCGGCGTTCCTGCGGGGCCATCTGGTGACGGGGTGCTCTTCCACCAGTGGACTTACGGGCAGTCTTCTTCGTGCGGGCCATCTGTAGCACAAGTTTTAAATTACCCGGTGAGACATATTTTAAGTTGATGTCACTTTTATCAAACTGGGATAATCCTTTTATAAGGGGAGGAATGCATGTTATGAGTGAAATGCACAGGCAATATGATGCATGCGCGAGTCTTACGTTCTCACAAACTTAGAAAATAAAGACATCTAACGATGAATTCGGTGGCATACAACGATCTCTCATATACGTAACTAATTCGATCTACACGATAAACGCTGTTATGTACCTGCAGAAAATTCATTTCAGCCCATTCCCCATGAATGCATGAAAGCAGTAAATCTACCTACGCGCTCTACACGAATCCCCAGATGCGTGTACAACGGTAGTAACTACCCACACATATCGTCCTATTGACGGTATCGCCTCAACGGACGGAACACCCACACATGCGATACTTTCATAAAAACATGTGTACAACATGTAATTATTCTAGTATCATATAAAACACTCTCCCTAGATCGGCGGTGTATCCGATCATGCTCTCACAGCTCACACTTACCAAAGCGTAGAGGTAACTGATCCATACATTACCACTCAATTAAGTGGCACTCATACAATAGCACGCCGTATGAGCAACGAAAGAGAAATATGGTGCAAGGACCCCAAGTTAGTACTTGAATAGCCACCTAGAGTCCTTAACTGGGCATACAGGATATGACCACTGGCACACATTTAGTTTTAAAATCACACTTTTTAAATAGAATTTTGTTTTAAATACACTTATGAACAGTAATTACGCTAAACCATGCTTCGATGCCAGCTATAACAGAACCGCCCAATTATACGAAATTAAGTAGGAAAATCATCCAACGGAAGGACAATTCAACAAAATTAAGCCCGTATAACCCGGTAGTCCGTGAAATCTCGACGGATTTCAAACCATTTCTCATAACAACCAAGATCGTACTAAGTTTAACGGTTACCATCATAAGTTACATAAAAGTTCGCGGCATAAAATACATCGGAGTTTAAACATAGTTATTACAAACCAGATTTGACTAAAAGTAGCGGAAGCGGTAGTTCAAATCATGCACACACACAACATTTTGAAATAAAGTGCCAGCTTGTGATTATCTCCAGCAAAAGCATCAGACGAGGAGTAGCGAATGACCATTGCCCATGGTCCTAGGCTTTGCCCATTGCAGGATAGAGACAGTTGATACAATAGCCATAGTACATCTGTCCATCTGCAACAAGTGGGAACAAAGCCCTGAGTACTAGAAGGTACTCAGCTAGACTTACCCGTCATAAACCAGAAATAAGAGACACCAAGGAATTATGATAGGCTTTCTGGTGGGATAGCTGACTCATTTGCAAGAAAAGCATTTTTAACTTAGCAACTCCTTTCCAAAAGCATGCAGTAATTAATTCTTTATTACCCTGCCAACTATGTTTGCAATGGTGCTAGAGTAACATGTAATTAAGCAAGTAAGGATTACCATTGATCATTAACAGTAGTTATCATGTCATCTTTCACATAACTATCCAAGTGATTCATCAATATTACTACGATGAAGTAGCTCAAGTCAAGTGTTCACTATCCAGTGAACGATGGCGATTCGAATCGATTATTAACCAGCTGGTAAGTTATTCCTCACACAAACCTCACTCACCCGCTAAAGTGAGGTGTTGGTCACCGAGTCAACCATTCAGGTAAAGTCGCGAGCTTGCTAGGAACCACTTGTACCCGGGGGCTGCCCGACTGCTCTTTGGCCTTATCATCGCGCCCCCGTATCCTGCCACTACTGCTCCGGTACAGTGCGTTGCGGGCAATTCACTCGGCCCGAATAATCTCCCAGTTTCGCGGTCGGAAGGTACTTTATCCGGCCAGCTAAATGTGAGGCATGCGTTCAACATGACCTGAGGGACAACAACGGACGGTCCTTAACCGACACAGATGGAAAACACTACAGTCCAAAACCCTGCAAGTTTCCGCCCGGTCTCAAATTCATTTCACACTTAGTTATACCATGACTTCATAGTCAACCAACCAGATCCAGGTAACCACCTATAGCTCGCAGGTGACAGGAAATCACCCGACTTCTACCGGTCTAAGCCAGCTAAGCATTGACTCGACTGCGGATACTAGGGTAACAAGGATATGGTATAACAAAGGTAAGCAAGGTATAATGCAGCAACGTTTGCAAACAACTCCTAAACGTAATGCATTAAATTAAGTAAAGTTAATAATAAATTATTTGCAAACCGGGAGAGAAATGCTTCGGGGCTTGCCTCTCTCGAAGGAGCTCGGACGGTGATCGGGGCACTCCGGGAGATCTTCACCGACCTCTTCTTTGGCTTCTGCCACCACCTGCTGCTGCACCTCGATCTGCTCCTCTGGCTCCTCGGGTAAGACGACTGGGTTCTCGGTTTGCGATCCTGTATGATGCAATGCGCGTAAGTGATTATGCAAGTGTGCATCGAAGGAGATGAATGCAATGAATATGTTGAAATGCAAGGTAGTCAACATCATCCAAGAAACTATACACTACAAGCACATGTCATCTACTGCATTCTCTTCTACTACTATTATGTTAAGTTAACCTATCTTATAAAATGCTTCAAAGATACACCAAAGCTTTACTAATTTCTTAATCACACTTAAAGCAACACTTGCTTAAACCCTAAGTAATAATAGGTTTGAATAGCAACATATATTTTTGATGCTCCTAAAAATCTAAGAAAATTACAGTAGCATAATACTACTCTAGACAGACTACCATAAAAATTTCATGGCATTTGGATAAGTAAACTATCCTATACAAAAATGACAAGCTATAGCATAAAAATGAGCATGAAATTACTTTGTACTATGAAAAGTGTCAAACAACAGAATTAATATTTTTCCTAGGTTCTTCATAGCATACTATGACTGTACAAAAATTATCACATGCATGTTTTATACAAAGTTTGCTCTCTAGCAAAAATAACAAAAATCAGCCATTAAAGGTACTTGAACTACTTCTCCAAAGTTTTCCATAGCACATGCATGAAACATATTTTTCCTAGTAAGTACATGATATATGAAGATTAACAAACTTAAAATCATATTTTTCTGATACATATAGGATTTACTAGCTATTTTACAAGATATCAGCAATATTAAGAATTAATTAAAGCTCTACAGAAAAGTATTCCAAAAATGACATGCAATATTTTTAGATTGTAGATCTGGTTCCAATGAATCTAGATAAATTTATTTCACAATTTTTGGAGCTGAAATGACCGCTAAGATATTTTCCAAAGCATTTTCATCAAGAATAATAAAAGAAAACAGAAAACGGTTTTTATTATTGAAACTGGGCCGGCCCGTGGAATCAAACCGGCCCATGGCCGTTCTCGGCCTGGTCCACGCGCGCGGGTGAAAACGAGCGAGCAGGCCCGCTCGGAGGCGCGGCCCACAGGGCGTGGCCCAGTGACGACCGACGGGGGGAGACAGGGCGCCCTCGTCGGCGTTCGGAGCCGCGACGGCGTGGCGGTGGCCGACGGCCAACGGCCGGCTCCGGCCAAACCGCGACCAGCTAAGGTGCGCAAAATGCTCGCAAGAGAGTGGCGAATGCGTAAAGGAGATGCGGGAGGGTAGAGATAGGGCGAGCGAGGCGGTGGCGGAGCACGGGCTCGACGACACCGTCGTGGTGGCGCGGCGAGGCGAGGGAAAAATTGAGCCCTACTGGGGCAAACGAGGAGAAGGCGACACTCGTTAGGAGGAGGGGAGGATGGGGCGGAGCCTCATGCACGGGCAATTGGACGGAGGTGGTCCACTGGTGCCGGAACAGGGCGGTGACGGTGGCGGAGCTCGGTGGCGAGCGGTGTTCCGCTGCGGTTTTCACCGGAGGGAGGAAGAAAGGGAGCAGGCGAGGCGGAAATGGAAGGGAGACCAGGTGCCCGGTCGTTTTTGAAGTGGAGCGCGGGCGCGGGGTCCATAGCGGCCACGCGGTGGTGTCGCCGGCATGCGGCCGCCACGCGGCGGGCGTTTGCTGCCGGGGCGCCAGCGTGCGCGCGCGCGGGCGGGAAGAAGGGAGAGGGGGCTGGCTGGGCCAGGCCGCGGCGGAGGCGGACGCGGGCGCGCGCGCGGGAGTGGCGCGGGCCAATTCGGCCAGCGGGCCGAATCCGAGGCGGCGGCCTGCTAAGCTGGTTTTGATCTTTTTCAAAATTTTCATTTCAAATCAAATTCAAACATAGATTTTAAACCCCATTTTGAACAAGAAGAAGACATTTTCTAGAAGTGACCCAAAAATAAAAGTTGCTTAGAATTTAATTCTCTACAACTTTGATTAAGGGGCCAACTAAAAATTTCCAATAGATTTTGAATTGAAGAATAAAAGCTAAAATAGGGAGTATTTTTGAATATTTTAATTAATATTTTTGAACAAGTTTTTTTTTTGACAAAACTTTGAGTCATCTAGTTGCTTCCAAAAATTGAACTATAGTTCTAAGTGATATAAGATTTGTAGTTGCAAAATTTTGATGGAATGTGATTAGCACATTAATATATTACATCTCAAATACCACTTTCTAAGCTTTTATTTCACTCAAATTATAATATTAACATGTATGATTATGATGATATGAAATGCCATGCATATGATTGCCATGCAAATGCTTGCGTAACACCGGAGTGTTACAACTTCGTCGTTTGCTTCCAGACCAGCGCTTGGGGACTGCATCCTCGACCACCCGACCAGCGCTCAGGGACTGCCTCCTCGACCACTCGACTAGCGCTCGGGGACTACCTCCTCGACCACCAGACCAGTGTTTTTTCTCGACCACTCGACTAGCGCTCGGGGACTGTGCCTTTGACCACCTGACCAGCGCTTAGGGATTCGTCGACCACATCTCACACTGTGCTTAGGGACTACTTCGACCACTCTCTGATCACAGCTCGAGGCCTGATTTTCTCGGCTACATGTAAATTTTGACTCACATACAGTTGAGAGGTTATTATTTTCTTAGACCTTGCTACAAGGCTTATACTTCGCCTTTCAGCAAGCTCGGGGACTACATCGGTATGATGCACCTGCCAGTGCATCTCAGTATCGAGTTTGCAAAGACTTTGGGCTCTATTCTTTTAGACCCTGGCATCACGTGCCTACGTTACCTACTACCAGCCTCGGGGACTAAGTGGGCACACTTCACCTTGTGGTGAATGTGCTTGTTTTTTTGACCCTTACGCCTCTGATGATCAAAGACGCTACGCTTCAAGACACACTTACGTTTCTTCACAGAAACCCAAGTGGGCATACTTCTCAGGAAGGAGAAATCTTTTTCTTTTCTCTCAAGAGCATCATACATTCTTCGGACAACCTACTTCTCTGGCAATAACGCTTACAACAACTGCTCGGATGCTGCATTGACTGGTCGAAGACGTCAAGAACTCAAGCCTCACTGTTCAGAGAAGGTTAAGATGACGTTTGTCACATCAGAATACATGGCACTTGGGGACTAGCTGTGGGGGTATAAACTCCCGGTACCACAAGATGGTACATGGGCCGCACCGTCTGAGGTGGCCCGGCCCGTAAGATCAAGGTGTACATCGCAAGATTATATGTTGTACTTGATATTGTAATAGTACCAGATGGAATACTTTACTTGTAACCCTTCTCCTCTAGAGTATATAAGGAGAGACAGGGGTCCCCTAGAGGGGACAACCTATCTGATCCTCAATCAATACAAAATAACAGAGCACAGGATGTAGAGTTTTACATCATGCTGACGGCCTAAACTTGTATAAATCTTGTGTCTTGTGTCCTGTTACCATCCGGTTCGTGTCTTGCGCACCTGTCTACTGACTAATCTACCATCACGGGCATACCCCTCGATGGATTGCCGACCACATTTCATCGACATCTGTACACTCCGTGGCGTCGAGCTCCGCGCCGGTGTCGAGCTCTACAATGACGAGCTCCATTCGTCCAAGCAGCAAGATGACATTGTGCTTATTGTAAGTGTATATTTTAAGTGTTTCATATGTCTCAGAGGTATATTGCAACAGTTTCGTATCCATGTTGCAAAAGTAGATCAGGATATTGCATATGTTGCAATGGTTGTACACGTATGTTGCAAACATTTATTCCCAATATTTCATTTTATTTTTTTTAGACGTATGTTGCAAGCGTGTTTATCTGGATGTGCATATGTTTCACACATATGTTATAAGCGTTTTATCTGGATGTTGTGTATGTGTTGCAATTGTTTTCAAGTGTTTTTTAGGTGTTTTTGCAAGTGTGTCATACCCATGTTTTAAGTGTTTCATTTGTCTTCAGACGTATGTTGCAAGTGTTGTATCTAGATATTTTAAAAGTATATAGGATGTTCCATCTCCCTCCTCGCTTTGTGCTGCCTCTTCTTGGTGTCTTCTCCTCACTTTCTGCTACCTTGCATTCCTCTCGACTATGGAGGGCGCGCAGCGAGGGCTAGCGACGGGGTGCGTGAAAGGTCCTAAATGGCTAGAGAGGGGTGAATAGCCTATAAAAATTCTCTATAAATTCACTAGAGCAAATGATTAGTAACCTAAATGGAAAAAATGCAATTTTACTCTAGCTTTACAAGGATTGTAAGGCACCTATCCAATCAATTCTAGTTGATTACAATCTCTAGGCACACAATGGCTAAGTCTCTACTCCACTAAGCTAGTGGCTAGCTAACAACTAATTACTTCTATCAAGAACTGGCTAGCAACTAATTCTACACTACACAAGAGAGAGCTGCATACACATTGTTGGATGAATTAAATGTACACAAGATAATAAGGTTATCCGTAAGCGCACAGATAGTATACTGATGTAGCACTTCACCCGGAAGTATTTTAGAGTATCGTTATTTATATTTTACCATAGGGACGAACGTGTGAGATATTAAGCCAATGCTTAAACCCCTGAGAAGCAAGTAAGGACGGAGAGTATAGGGCTATAGAGAAGATCACTGGGTCTCTAGTTCTAACCTTCACAAATTATGTTATGATTGTTTCAATGGGGATATTACTTAAGAAAAGATACCAGTAGAGGATGTTTTCCTTAGCAACCAGGTCCTACTAGTCCTACAAACGGGAGGTGGACTATGGAAGATTCAATGAGATAAAGTCATCCTCACGAGCTACCACCGAACCAAAAAGTAGGGTGCATCTACTAGTAATCAATGTCTAAGTGTCATGCTTACACTACGAATACTACTTCAATCAAGGAGCTACCAAGATTAAAGCACTCAAACGAGTTACAAACTGAAAGAACAATAATAGCAATGTCACTTACTCGAATTAGAAGTTGAATACCAGAGAAATCTCAGAAGCAAGCTCCAATAGAACTTGATCCCGCAGATACAAGCTGTAGAGGAGGCACCGACAGGCCAGCAACTCCTCCAAACTCTTTCCTAATACTCTATCTCTCTATCTCTAAATAAGACTAGTCCTAATCTTTGGAAGACTACAAGACTATCTCCTCTTGAATGCTTAGCTCTTGATCCTATCTAGGGTTTCTTGATTGTAGAGAAGGCTCAGGATTTCTACCTAGGATTGAGGATGCTCTGACCCAGGGGGTACAAGGGTGCTTATATAGGCTGGTGGGATGCACCGGAGCCCTCAGATCAAACCAACCTTGATCAACGGCGAAGATGCAAACCCTAAGGTGGTAGAGGAAACGACGTAGAAGCGGAGGCTGACATGTGGGACCCACAGGCCGATCGACCTGGGGTTGGGTCGGACGACCTGGCCCCCTGCTAGGTGGGCCCCACCTTCGATGGCCCGTCTTCTTATGTCTTCTAGAGTCTTCTCAACTTGGGGTCACAATGGAATATGATTTTTAGTCCGACATATGGACAATCTTGGGGTCTTTTCCTATTTAATCCCTGTGAAACACAGATTCATAAAAACTCATGAAATTCTGTCAGTTTAGCTCCTATTCTATGTCGGTGATTGCTTTTATGCAGTTTTTTTTAGTCAAGTTGACGGTTCATGATGATTGTTAACTACCATCAACAAACTCCCCTACACTTAGGTTTTTACTCGTCCTCAAGAAAAGGATGGATCACTGTAAACATAATCTAGGACAAGACATCAATATAAAACTATTCCTAACTATACTTGCACTGTGGGATTCATTGTGTCTACCATGAAACTTTGGGTAGTTGAAGAATGGAATAGCTTAAAATAGATCACCTTCTTCCTTCAGTCAAGTCAATTGAAGTTTTTGTATAAGTTTTGAAAATAAAACATAGCTTACCTTCTCCTTCTTGTAGTACTCTCAAATCACTTATATATATGGTATTTGTGGATCCTCATCAAGTCATAGATAATTGATGCCTTCTTTTTGTCTACTTCTAAAAGCTTATGTGGAGCTCAAGTAGGGATAAAAGTGAAAATATAGTTGCGTTGCATATATTGTAAAGTCAAAATAAAGATCCAAGGAGAAAGATGTCATACTCTTAGATCAAGATATGCATGTGTGTGGAATATATAGTGGCTATCCTATTTCTACTATGCTTTTTAAAACATGTCTCTCTTGTTTGAAACTTGGAAAATACTTTTACTAGAGAACATGGGCTATCTTTTTCTTTCTTTTTCTCTTCTTTTTCTTTTCTCTCTCTTTTTTTCATGGCGGGCATCTAAGTACCCATTGTTTTCGATATCTTGGACACTTACCCATTTTTTTCAATACTTTTCTTTTGTATAGCCACATGCCCCTTTCCGTAATTGAAAAAACTTTAAGAAAGACATTAACAAGAACTTGGAGCATTTATTCCTAACAAAGTTCTTTTTGTGTCTTCTCCTAGTGTAGGAGGAGAACATTTTTGGTTGATGGAAAACATGTTGTTGCGTACTTCTAGTGTAGGAGCAGCAGAATATATGTGGAGCATACATGATCTTGATCTTGGGAGCATGATAAATTTCTCAACACGGGTCATAAGGTTTGACCAAACTCAATACAAACGCAAGTAGTATATGTAAAAGGTTTATCTACCCTATATATGGCTTTGGTAGGACACTGCTATACTACAAATGAGAGGTGTAGCTATTCATTTTGTTTTTTGAAATAAAATTCTCCAATGACTAAAAATCAAGAATCAAGTTCTCTTTATTCTTACTATCTTACATTCCACAACAACTTAAGTGACATGAGGTCCCTAAAATAAGTTTTCAATAGTAGCAAGACTTTTAGGAAAAGTATTATGTGAGTCTATCCTTAAGTCATGGCTACACAATATTTCTTTCATTTTTTTAAGTTGTTTTATCTAAGGATTTTCAATTCGGTTCGAAACGGAAAGTGACATATAGAAAATAGAGTGTATTGGGCTCATACCTGACCATGGTTAAAGGATGTGGTAAGGCGGTGCTACAGTGAGTTGGCCGACCCAGCAGGGGTTGGGTGACCTAGCCCAAGCCCAGTTTGGGCCCGCTTTATCGTGTGTGGTCCTTGTGTCGTTCTTCTCTGAATTTCGTGACTTTTGCGATCGAAATTCAATCTGTTGTCATGGTATATCTCCCCCACACTTGTTACCTGTTTACCTTCATGCACAACAAGGTGGAGACAAAAACACATATCTAGAGAAAATAGAGAGTGTAGAGAACAATAACGGTAACCAATTTCATTAATGATAACAATAGGGCACTTTATTCATCAAACCAAACTTACAATATTCTAACCAACTTAGCTAAAGCAACAACCCTAACTTTTTAGCGACATACCTAACAACCTAACTTGTGCCCTATTTCTTGCCCTAACTTTTATTCTTTCCTGATACATTTACAAAGAAACTCCACTTGCCTAGTCAATCGCTTTCGCTCTTTAATTTTAGTTTCTAGCTTCGCACCTAGAGCATCTACGTTTTTCATGAGAAGAGTGTTATGCTTGTTGAGAGCTGAGATCATCTGACCCATGTGCTCTGTCCTCATATCCAGCATCGCAATGGTTACTCTAGGGTGCTTCCCTCTTCTATCTAATGGCGGAGTAGGTCCCTTGAGCGTCTCCTTTGGCAGAATGAACTTGATCTTCGACTGATGAGCTCGAACTCCATCAATGGTGGGACAAGGAGTACCAGTAGTATATTTAGCACATATGACTTGGCCTAGCTTGTTGAGCTTCACTCCTGTCAATGTTTCGTTGGCCTTCGGAGGGAGCAGCTTGATGTCTTGTGGCAGCCTAACGATGGGACCCTTCAGCAGAGCATCCTTTAGGAATAGACATTTCGACAGCGGAGGAAGCGTCGACTGGCGCACTTGAGTGAAATAGGACTGCTTATAGCTCCATTGTCTTGGCTTAGGAGGAATGACAACGAGAGGAGTAGGCTCTAGAACAGGGATGATGGCTTGGGAGTCATTTACTGGAGGTGGCTTGTAGAGATCCATTCCGAAGGGAACAATCTGCTTATCGGCCATAGGAACTTTTGGAGAGGTGGAGAGCTTCTATGCAGAAGGGAAGGAAGGCTTTGATGGAATGAAGTTGGAGGTTAGCAGGGGGTTGTTTATATAGGAGGGTTCAACTTGCACCAGGGGTCAAAATTCAACCCTCATGGCATTATGGCGGCGGCGAATGATCGAATCTATCAAGCATATCCAAATTTTGCGAGATTATGATGGAAGATTTACGAAGCAAAAAGGCAGCAGCGAGGTGGGCCTAGATAGGTCGGCCGACCTGGGCCTAGGTTGGGCAACCTAGCCTAGTGTCTCCTCGTGGGCCCTTTTTTCGTGTTGTCTACTAACGACTTTCTAACCCAAAAAAAACATACCCACGTGCTACGAATCGAAAAGAGGAGGGTTCAGACCTAAAAGTTTGGTAAAATGATAAATTCTATTATATCTAGTTCCTCAGGACCTTTATTGGGCTCTAGAAAGATTTTGAGACAGTGACCATTTACCTTGAATAACGTACCTTCGTCATTTTGAAGTGTTACCGCTCCATGCGATGAAGTACTTATGACTTTGAATGGTCCTTCCCATTTGCTTCAAAGTTTTCCATGCCCAAATAATTTCACCCTAGAATTAAAAAGTAATACCTTGTCTCCTAGGGCGAAGTCCTTCTTCTTTATCCTCTTATCGTTCCATCTTTTGGTTCTCTTCTTATAAATCTTGGAATTGTGATATGCTTTTTCTCGCCATTCATCAAGCTTGGAGAGTTGCATCTTTCTTTTTATTCTTATTGCTTCCAAATCTATGTTCCATCTACTAATAGCCCAGTGAGCTTTGAATTCTAGCTCAACAGGCAAGTGACAGGTACTCCCATAGACAAGTTGGTACGGTGACATTCCAATCATTATTTTGTAGGCTGTTCTGTACGTCCACAAAGCATCGGGTAACCTGTCCTTCCATGTTGTTCCTATTTCATTGACCGTCTTCTGAAGAATATTCTTGATTTGCTTGTTTGATGTTTCTGCCTGGCCACTTGTCTGAGAGTGGTATGGAGTAGCGACATTGTGATGGATTCCATATTTTGACAAATATTGTTGAAAGCTTTTATTAATGAAGTGAGATCCTCCATCACTGATCACCATTCTCGGGACACCAAATCTTGAAAATATTATCTCTTCAAACATCTTCTTGGAGCTTCTGAAATCAGCAGCTCTGCATGGCATGGCTTCAACTCATTTAGAAATATAGTCTACTGCCACCAAGATGTACTCGTAGTTCTTTGACTTTAGAAATGGTCCCATGTAGTCAATGCCCCAAACATCGAAGAGTTCAATCTGAAGGTTGTTTGTAAGTGGCATGGCATCTCTTGAATTGATGTTCCCGTGTCTCTAACATGCTCCACACCTTTGGATAAAATCCTTCATGTCTTCATACATAGTTGGCCAGAAAAATCCACATTGCCAGATTTTTGCATAAGTACGGAATGCCTCATAATGACCTCCATATGGTGACGAGTGGCATCTTTCAATGATCTTGATTCCTTCTTCAGCTGGTAAATATCTTCTAAGTAGTTCGTCTGAGCAGACTCTGAAGAGGTATGGCTCATCCCATATGTGGTGATGACTCTCATAAATGAGCTTTCTTTTGTCCGCCCCTGGTGGTACATATCCTGCAACTATAAAATTGATAATATTTGCATACTAGGGGTCGGATCGGATGATCAGATAGAGCATGTCATCCTACAGTGAGTCATTAATGGGCAACTCCTGTGGATTTTCAAACTGCATTCTAAACAAGTGATCGGCAATAGAATTTTCTACTCTTTTTTATCTTTTATTTCTAAGTCAAATTCTTGGAGTAGCAAAATTCATCTTATCAAGTGAGGTTTAGAATCTTTCTTAGTGAGAAAATATTTTAAAGAAGCATGATCAGTGTAAACTATCACTTTTGCTCCTACTAAGTAAGATCTAAACTTATCAATAGCAAAAACAATAGCCAGGAGTTCTTTTTTAGTTGTTGCATAATTAAGTTGTGCTCCTGTCAAAGTTTTGCTAGCATAAGTAATTGCATGATACTTTTTATCTTTTGTTTGTCCCAACACTGCCCCCATAGCATAATCACTAGCATCACACATGATTTCAAAAGGCAAAGACCAATCAAGGGGTCCAATGATTGGTGCAAAATTAAGTGCTTTCTTAAGAATGTTAAAAGATTTTAAGCATGCATCATCAAATTCAAAGGGAATATCCTTGGCCAAAAGATTAGTAAGTGGTCTAGCATTGTGTAAAAAAAATCTTTATGAATCAGCGATAAAAACTAGCATGACCAAGAAAACTTCTAATCCCTCTAACATTTACATGTGGAGGTAGTTGTTCAATGTTGACGATGGTTATCTACCATAATAAAGGGTTAAAATAAATATATAAAGGGCTAATAAATGATCACCAACATAGGTTTAGGGTGTCAATTAACGAAATTCCATGAGTTTTGGTGAATCTATATTTTGTAGGGGGTTATCAGAATAATTTAGGAATTGATATCTTCCACGAGAAGGAACCCACATCAATCGGCCCAATCTCCACATCACGAATACGCAAGAGGCTTCTAGAGGACACCAGAGGACTCCACGAGGAGGGCCACCACGAGGCGCCGCCAGGTGGGGCCGACCGGCCTCAACCCTAGGCCGATCGGCCCCTAGCCGCCACCCCTCAGCTCCTTCCTTTGCAAGCTACTTCAATCACCTCCAAGGATGCATCCTAACCCTACGTGAAGGTCGGTTTGATCCAAGGGTCACAGTTCCATGCTATGGGCTATATAAACGAGGCCCCAGACCCCCCTCCAGAGGGGAACTCATTCAATCAATCATCAACCAGAAAGCAGAAGACCAACCAACAACTCTCATCTCCTTAGAGCTACATCAGATCTAGGCATAGCTAGATTAGAATTAGAAGTAGAGGAGTCAAGCAGCCTTGGGCTCTAGATCTAGTCAAGAGGAGTTTGGTAAATCCAGTTCTTCTCTCTTGTATCAACATTGTTCTTCAGATATTCATCTAGTTCATCAGTTCTTCTAGTTCTTGATCTAGTTCATGTTCTAGTTCTTTATGTTCTAATTGTTTATGTTCTAGTTCGTAATTGTTCTAGTTCATCATTGTCTAGTTCTAGTTCATTGTTCTTGATCATTATTCTTGATACATTAGATATGATCTTGTTCTTAATCTATATTATATCCTTGATTATTATGAGATTAGTCTGCTTTGATTATATATTTGGTATAGATAGTTTATCATTATGTTTATACACATGTTTGCAAAGCACTCACCTTATTGAGTCATGGGTGGGTGGTCAACATTGTGTAAGTGTGGTACTTATACACTGTTTACCTGCAAGTGCACTCTATACTCCGAGGCATGTGGTAGATCGTGGGTGTGACATTCCTGTTGAGTCCTTTGTAGTCCACTCCCCGAGTGTAAAACTTAGTAGAATGCAGTCTCATTACTTAGTTGTTACTCTGTTTCTCAGCTTCGTAATGGAGATGTTCCTTGTTTATGGATATGAGATAACCTAGCCAATGATTGCCTGATATAATTGCACTAATCAATATAGATTATGACTAATAGTTAACGGATTACTTAGGAGTTATTCTCTTACTTTATATTCTGATCAATGACTTGCCATAGTAGTACTGCTCTAAGGAATATCATCTGAATGGTCTGATTATCATATATTTTATCTCTTTTTATTTGATTGATTCCTGTTTGAGAGTAAAGGATAGTGATTTTGAATATTCATATCACATGTGTAGAGTAGCCTTTAATTAATATGTGCCCCTCTATTTGTTCTCCTTTGCTTAAATATAAATAACGATACCTAGGATAAACTTAGGTAAAATGCTGCAATGGGTGTATTTATCTGTGCACTTGCGGATATATACTTTAATATCTTTATATAATTGCACTAATCAATGATATGAGATAACCTAGCCAATGATTGCCTGATATAATTGCACTAATCAATATAGATTATGACTAATAGTTAACGAATTACTTAGGAGTTATTCTCTTACTTTATATTCTGATCAATGACTTGCCATAGTAGTACTGCTCTAAGGAATATCATCTGAATGGTCTGATTATCATATATTTTATCTCTTTTTATTTGATTGATTCCTGTTTGAGAGTAAAGGATAGTGATTTTGAATATTCATATCACATATGTAGAGTAGCCTTTAATTAATATGTGCCCCTCTGTTTGTTCTCCATTGGTTAAATATAAATAACCATACCTAGGATAAACTTGGGTAAAATGCTGCAATGGGTGTATTTATCTGTGCACTTGCGGATATATACTTTAATATCTTTATATAGTTAAGTGGCATGAGTATAATACAACCACACTCTTGGTGTGATGTTGGGGATGACAACCTAACGCGAGTGATGCTAAGAAGTGTCAACAAGCATTTCTAGCGCCGTTGCCAGGGAGGCAACGGAATGGCACACTAAGTTAGAAAATATTTATAAGAGCATAAACACACTTCCACATCTAGGAACACTCTTGCACATGTGATATTCGAATTACATCACTTGATCCTTTACTCTAACAGGCTCACCCTATCCTTTGTCTTTTTTTTGATCTTATGCAGGGTGATGTATGACTGGTTTTGAACTCCCGACAAACTACGTTGAGAACCTCGAAGCTCTAATCAGAAGAACAAGAGCAAAGATCAAGAAGGCTCCAACCACTTCGTCTGAGATCAACCAATTGAGAAGAAGCTTAACACCAGACTTTGAAGCCATGGCCGACCGATCACTCCGTGAATTCTCCGCTCCAACCACTGCTAACATCAGGACTGGACCGAGAGTAAATATGGAAGATAACAGATTTGAGCTTAAGCCTACTTTGATCAATATGGTGCAAGCAAACCAGTTTTGTGGAAAAGCACATGAAGATGCGAGTGCTCATCTCCAAAACTTTTTGGAGATTTGTAGCACCTTCACCATCAAGAGAGTCGCAAGAGATGCCATATTGCTCCGCTTGTTCCCTTTCTCACTCTTGGGAAAAGCAAAGCAATGGTTCTACGCCAACAAGGAAAAGAATACCACATGGTTGATCTGTGCTACTGCTTTTCTAGCAAAATTCTTTCTAGTGGGGAAGACAAATGCTCTACGTGCAAAGATTTCAACCTTCCAGCAACAACACGATGAATCAATCCCTGAAGTCTGGGAACGCTTTCAAGATTACATATCAGAATGCCCTCACCATGGGATGGAGAATTGGCTACTCATGCAGACATTCTATCATGGGCTCACTTCTAGTACCCGTGAGAATGTGGATGCAGCTGCTGGAGGATCATTCTTATCGCTCAACATCACTGAAGCAACCACTCTGATTGAGAAGATGGCCTCTAACCAGGGATGGAACGAGGAACGCACTCAACCTCGCAAGAGAGGAGGAGGAATGCATCAACTGAAGGAAGTAGACATGTTGTCTGCCAAGATAGACCTGCTCATGAAGAAGTTCGATGAACACACCACTGAGAAGAACAAAGTCACGCACATCCATGATTCTCGCATGACCTGTGAAGAGTGTGGAGGCACTGGCCACTCAGGGAGCAACTGCCCTGAGATTCAAGAGGATGTGAACTACATCAACAACAACTTCAACAATCGTCCTCAACAAAATCAAGGATGGAATCAGTAATCAAGGCCTAATTACTCAGGTAACTAATCAGATAACTACCAAGGTAATAATCTTAATAATAACTTTAATTAACCACCCTTGAGAGAAATAGTTTCTAATTAGAATAAAGTTATTGATACTATGTCTAGAAAGATAGCTTCCAAAGATAAATTGCTTAAAATATTAATACTAGAATGGATAGCTTTACTTCTGCCATAAAAAATCAACATAACTTTAATAAAATGATAGAATCACAAATATCTCAGCTAGCAGCTTCTGTACCAGTGACCGAAAGAGGTAAGATTTCGAGGAAGCCGGAGGATTTAGAAAATGCAAATCTTGTAGACATTTATAATGCAGGGCAATACTTCACCACACCTCCAAAGCAATGGGGAACATGGGTAGATGACACTCTACCAGTGAAGAAAGGAAACCCAGGGAGACCTGTCATCCCTATTCGCATTGGACCCCACATCTTTGAAGAAGTTGTTTGTGACCTTGGAGCAAGCGACAACATCATGCCCAGGGTAATCTATGAGAAAATTCATGGTGATCCTTTATTGTATACAACTATGTGTTTGCAGCTTGCAGATCAGACATTGTGCTACCCCAAGGGAATTCTTGAAGATGTCTAGATCGTAGTTGGACACTCGTATGTGCTGGCAGACTTTGTGATTGTAGAAATAGGTGGAGACAAAAAAGCACCCATCATCTTAGGGTGACCATTCTTGAGTACCACCAAAACCATCATCTACGCAGATAGTGCCAAGATCTGTTTCACAATCAATGGGAGAAAAGAAAGATTCAATTTCAAGAAGCGTACCCTCAACATTCGAGTTCACCCACAGACGCCGTACCTCTACCAGGATACAACCGTTGCCCCAACAAAGAAGAAGAACAAGAATAGGAAAAGGAGGAACAAAGCTAAGCATTAGGCAAAAGAAACAGTTTGGATGGTCAACACTATTGATTCAGAACTTAACCATCTCCTTCCATCACCATACCTCACTAAGCTGGGAGATCCTGGAGTACCCACCATCGATTGTATGGTCGAGGGAAGTACTTTCTATAAGACGTTCTGTGACATCGGCTCTAGCACCAACATAATGTCTAAGGTAACATATAAACATTTGTATAATACTAGACCCATGTATCGTACATATGTGCAGCTGTAGATGGCGGACCAATCATTTCGACTTCTGGAGGGAGTAGTGAAAGATGTGATGGTCAAAATAAGAGATCACTACATTCCTACCGACTTCATGGTTCTTGACATGGGAGAAGAAGACGATGTCCATCTCATTTTAGGAAGACCCTTCCTCAACACCACTGGCGTGATCATCTACATAAGAACTGGGGAAATCCACTTCCAATTCACTAGAGAGAAGGTACGTTGTTACTTTAATAGTTACACTACTTGTGAGCAGCCTAGAAAGAACAAGAGGAGACACCGCTCTCAACGCTAAAAGAAACAAGCCATCAAAGAGAAAGAAGCTACCCAAGAAGAAGCTATTCCAAAGGAAGAAGAAGAGAAGCCCAAGAAGAGTGAACCACAGGAAGAGACTCCTCAGTCCAAGAAACTATGGAAAAAAAGAAACATCAACATCATCATCAAGTTCTCCAACACTTGATGAGCAACCATCCAGCTCCTCAGTTAAGCTGGAAGAAACCTCTGAAGACTGAACCAGACGTAAGGTCCGGGTCGACGGACCTAAATCTCCGAACCTTCGCTGAAAGGTAAATCGGTATTTATCCACACATTTAAATTAAGCATATCTACTTTGTTTACATTCCCTTAGCATATCATTGCATTGAAAATAAAAATACTTTTTCCATTAATAACATGCATACTATTTAGAATTAAATACATATTTAAATTCTACATTGCATTTGAAAAGAAAATAAAAATAACTTTTATATTTTGAATCATCTCATTGCATCTGGAAATATATAAACTCTAAGCCCCATGTGAGTAATAGTGTGGTGTGTAGCAACCCATAATAATTACTCACTGATATATATATATATATATATATATATATATATATATATATATATATATATATATATATATATATATATATATATATATATATATATATATATATATATATATATATATATATATATATATATATATATATATATATATATATATCTTAGTCTAAGTTTTTCAATTATTCAAAGAGAGATCAAAATCCCTTTCAAAGGAGCAAAAGTAGAATTAGATCCACTATCACCTTCATCATAAATAAACCACTCCTTGATCCATACACATGCACTTCTTGATTTGATCGTATGTCTCGTTTCTCTGGATCCACTGTTTGACTTTACAAAATATGCTTTGCAAGTATGAACACGCTGTCTCCATACCTATAAGCTCTAGATAAAGCGTTAGATGTAGGATGAGAGAAGGCAAATCTCACTTTGCCTTGGAGAGGATCCAAAAATACCACATATATTGAGAGATTTGAGAGAGTCATACAAAAAGATACTCTGAGTTTTATTTTAAAAATCTTGTAAAACTCTGGAATAATAGTTGAATGAAGAGCTTGAGACATAGTGCTTGATTTGATTGTTCTACTTTTCGACTACTCAAGACCCAAGTGAAGGCTAATAAGCTCCATAGTTAAAGGTAATATGGGTAAGTCTGAAGGTTAGAATGGTTAGACCTAATCCGGAGGAAAATTCTTGTTTGAACGCATGTGTACTTTTAAGGCGTGAAAGCATTGTAGCAACTCCTGATCCATTATGAATATTTGCTAAGGGACTAGCAAAAGGTAAGCTTAGGGGAGTTGTTGACGATGGTTATCTACCATAATAAAGGGTTAAACTAAATATATAAAGGGCTAATAAATGATCACCAACATAGGTTTAGGGTGTCAACTAACGAAATTCCATGAGTTTTGGTGAATCTATATTTTGCAGGGGGTTATCAGAATAATTCAGGAATTGATATCTTCCACGAGAAGGAACCCACGTCAATCGGCCTAATCTCCACGTCACGAATACGCAAGAGGCTTCTAGAGGACACAAGAGGACTCCACGAGGAGGGCCACCACGAGGCGCCGCCAGGTGGGGCCGATCGACCTCAACCCTAGGCCGACCGGCCCCTGGCTGCCGCCCCTCGGCTCCTTCCTTTGCAAGCTACTTCAACCGCCTCCAAGGATGCATCCTAACCCTACGTGAAAGGTCAATTTGATCCAAGAGCCATGGTTCCATGCTCTAGGCTATATAAACGAGGCCCTAGACCCCCCTCCAGAGGGGAACTCATTCAATCAATCATCAACCAGAAAGCAGAAGACCAACCAGCAACTCTCATCTCCTTAGAGCTCCATCAGATCTAGGCATAGCTAGATTAGAATTAGAAGTAGAGGAGTCAAGCAGCCTTGGGCTCCAGATCTAGTCAAGAGGAGCTTGGTAAATCCAGTTCTTCTCTCTTGTATCAACGTTGTTCTTCAGATATTCATCTAGTTCATCAGTTCTTCTAGTTCTTGATCTAGTTCATGTTCTAGTTCTTTATGTTCTAATTAATTATGTTCTAGTTCGTAATTGTTCTAGTTCATCATTGTCTAGTTCTAGTTCATTGTTCTTGATCATTATTCTTGATACATTAGATATGATCTTGTTCTTAATCTATATTATATCCTTGATTATTATGAGATTAGTCTGCTTTGATTATATATTTGGCATAGATAGTTTATCATTATGTTTATACACATGTTTGTAAAGCACTCACCTTATTAAGTCATGGGTGGATGGTCAACATTGTGTAAGTGTGGTATTTATACACTGTTTACCTACAAATGCACTTTATACTCTGGGCCATGTGGTAGATCGCGGGTGTGACATTCCAGTTGAGTCCTTTGTAGTCCACTCCCCGAGTGTAGAACTTAGTAGAACACGGTCTCATTACTTAGTTGTTACTCTGTTTCTCAGCTTCGTAATGGAGATGTTCCTTGTTTATGGATATGAGATAACCTAGCCAATGATTGCCTGATATAATTGCACTAATCAATGTAGATTATGACTAATAGTTAACGGATTACTTAAGAGTTATTCTCTTACTTTATATTCTGATCAATGACTTGCCATAGTAGTACAGCTCTAAGGAATATCATCTGAATGGTCTGATTATCATATATTTTATCTCTTTTTATTTGATTGATTCCTGTTTGAGAGTAAAGGATAGTGATTTCAAATATTCATATCACATGTGTAGAGTAGCCTTTAATTAATATGTGCCCCTCTGTTTGTTCTCCTTTGGTTAAATATAAATAACGATACCTAGGATAAACTTGGGTGAAATGCTGCAACGGGTGTATTTATCTGTGCGCTTGCGGATATATACTTTAATATCTTTATATAGTTAAGTGGCATGAGTACAATACAACCACACTTTTGGTGTCATGTTGGGGATGACAACCTAACGCGAGTGATGCTAAGAAGTGTCAACATTCAATTACTTCAATTTTAGCATTGTCTACCTCAATTCCTCTTTCGGACACCAAGTGTCCTAGCACTATTCCTTCTCTAGCTATGAAATGACTTTTTTCCCAATTAAGGACTAAGTGCTTTTCATCACATCTTTGTAAAATCTTGTCTAATTTTTCATGACAATCATCAAAAGTTTTCCATAAACAGAAAAGTCATCCATGAAAACTTCTATAATTTCTTCAATCATATAAAAAAATATAGACATCATGCATCTTTGAAAAGAAGCTGGAGCATTACACAGTCCAAAAGACATTCTACGGTAAGCATAAGTTCCATATGGACTTGTAAAAGTGATTTTGCTTTGGTCATCAGGATGGATCAGGATTTGGTGATGTCCGGAATATCCATCAAGAAAACAAAAGAAACAGAGGTTTGCTAGTCGCTCTAACATTTCATCAATGAAGGGCAACGGAAAGTGATCATTCTTTGTTTCCTTGTTAAGCTTTCTGTAATCAATCCACATCCGCCATCCAGTGACGGTTCTTTGGGGGATTAATTCGTTCTTTTCATTTTTAACAATAGTCATGGCTCCCTTTTTAGGCACAACTTGAATAGGGCTTACCCACTCACTATGTGACATAGGATAGATGATCCCAGTTTGCAGGAGTTTCAAGACCTCTTTCTTAACTACCTCTCTTATCGCATTGTTAAGCCCACACCGGGGGTCTCTAGATGGTAAAATAATAAGATTTGTAGGGATGCGGTGGGTGCAAAGAGCAGGACTGATTCCTTTTAAGTCTTGGAGTGAGTAGCCAAAAGCTGAATGATGCTTTTCTAAGACAGTTATTAGGTGCAAGGTTTCTTTCTGAGAGAGTTTATCACTTTATGATCACAGGAGATTCCTGATCATTATTAAGAAAAACATATCTAAGATCGGCAGGCAGAGGTTTAAGCTCAATAGGAGGTTTAGGTGGCTCTAGCAAGTCATCGAGAGGTTCGAGTTCTAGTAGATCACATCAGAGGAAAGCTCTGATTCTTCTAACCACTCGTTACTTATGATAGACACTAACTCTTTCGTAGTCCTTTTAAGGAAAGCTTCCTTAGAAGGATCTAAAGGTTCTTTATGGAGTAATGATTTCTTAAGCTCCTGGGCTTCCTTACTAAGTAATAATTTGAGGTGTTTTCATATTCAGTAAAATGTTTGTCCTCAAAATCGAGTATAAAATCCAAAAGTGGAGTTTCCTCCTTTTTCAGTGGCTTTCAGAAATTGAGATAGCTGAGGGTTGTGGTGGAATTGGCAAAGATTCAGGCTCAGCTATCTGGGATTCTTCCTCTAAAGGATTCTCTTCTGGCGGTTCTTTAGGTTTATCTGATAGAATTTGGTCTAAGATTTTTCTTTGCTTTTGGAGCCGAAAGATGCAAGAATGATCCTCTTGAAACTACGTCAAGAAACTTAGAGGTTTTCTTTTTAAGACCCATATAGAAATGTTAAAGAAGAATGGGGTCTTGTAAGGCTAAGTTTGGTCCAGAGTCTATAAGATAATTAAAACATTCCTAGGATGTGGCCAGAGATTCATTATCTTCTTATTTAAAAGATAGGACCTTGGCTCTAAGGCTGACTACTTTAGAGATGGAAAAGAAGTCCAAGCAAAAGCTAGAACGCAAGGTTCCCCAATCTCTCTGCTTCTTTTCTATAGTTCGATTATACCATTTTTTAGCTTTTCCCTTCAAAGAGAAAGGAAAAACTTCCATCTTAAGATCTTATCCTCTATTTGGAGGTACTCACAGGTCTGCTCAAACTCTTGTAGGTGAAGGTAAGGATTTTTGTCTACCTTTCCTGAAAAGGATTGGTTCTGGACCATTGCAACCAAACACGGGCGTAGCTCATAGGCAGGTGTAAGGATGGACTTTGATGATTCTTTTAGCCTATGACTGGTGCTCATGGGTGCAACATATTGATAGATGGGAGTGGAATCTATGGCATCATAAGGATGAAAACAAAAAGGATATATCTAAAAACAAAAATGAAAAGTATAATATAAGGTTAAGCTAGGTTCGAAGTAATCCCAGCAATTGTTTTTCCTCCCCAGCAACGGCGCCAGAAATGCTTGTTGGTATGAATTAAATGTACACAAGATAATAAGGTTATCTGCAAGCGCACAGATAGTATACTGATATAGCACTTTACCCAGAAGTATTAAAGAGTATCGTTATTTATATTTTACCATAGGGAGGAACAGTTTGAGAAACTAAGCCTATGCTTAAACCCCTAAGAAGCAAGCAAGGACAGAGAGTATATGGCTATAGAGAAGATCACTAGGGTCTCTAGTTATAACCTTCACAAGCTATGTTATGATTATTTCAATGGGGTCATTGCTTAAGAAAAAACACCCACAGAGGATGTTTTTTCTTAGCAACCAGGTCCTACTAGTCCTACAAACAGGAGGTAGACTATAGAAGATTCAATGAGGTAAAGTCACCCTCGCGAGCTACCACCGATCGGGAAAGTAGGGTGCATCTACGAGTAATCGATGTCTTAGCACCATGCTTACACTACGAAAACTACTACAATCAAGGAGCTACCAAGATTAAAGCACTCTAAAGAGTCGCAAACCGAAAGAACAATAATAGCAATGTTACTTACTCGAATTAGAAGTTGAATACTAGAGAAATCTCAGAAGCAAGCTCTAATGGAACTTGATCCCGCAGGTACAAGCTGTAGAGGAGGCACTGACAGGCCAGCAACTCCTCCAAACTCTTCCCCAACACTCTATCTCTCTATCTCTAAATAAGAATAGTCCTAATCTTCAAAAGACTACAAGACTAATCTCCTCTTGAATGCTTAGCTCTTGATCCTATCTAGGGTTTCTTGATTGTAGAGGAGGCTCAGGGTTTCTACCTAGGATTGAGGATGCTTTGACCCAGGGGGTACATGGCTGCTTATATAGGCCGGTGGGATGCACCGGAGCCCTCGGATCAAATCGACCTTGATCAACGACGAAGATGCAAACCCTAAGGCGATGGAGGAACCAATGTAGAAAGGGAGGCTGATGCGTGAGACCCACAGGTCGGTCGACCTGGGGTGGGGTCAGACGACCTGGCCCCCTGCCAAGTGGGCCCCACCTTCGGTGGCTCGCCTTCTCGTGTCTTCTAGAGTCTTCTCAACTTGGGTCACAGTGGAATATGATTTTTAGTCCGACATGTGGACCATCATAGACTCTTTTCCTGATTAATCCCTACAAAACCCACATTCACCAAAACTCATGGAATTCTGTCAGTTTAGCCCCTATTCTATGTTGGTGATTCCTTTTATGCAATTCTTTTGAGTCAAGTTGACGGTTCATGATCACATGTATATGAATGTAAATACAAGAGTGATAGTAATGATATACCAAACGTGGCAAGAGACAATATGATCATCAAGTGAAAACCAAAGAGCCAATTGACACATAATTTATCTCGAGGTTCACTTGCTTGCCGGCAAGCTACGTCCTCATTGTGATGGCCGATTCACTTGGTGGTACATGAGCTAATTGGCACCACGCCAAGCCCTTCACTTGGGCACCACAAGAAACTACGCAAGATGAGGGCGCTCAATATCACGAGCAATCCACTAGAGGTGCTTTTGGCGCTCCACCAGGGAATAAGCCCAAGAACCCCTCACAAATCTACTAAGAGATGGCCACGAACAATCACCAACTCGTGCCAACCTCCTCCGCTACTCCAAGCCATCTAGGTGGCTGTAACCACCAAGAGTAACAAGCAATCCCGCAGCTCACACGATCATTAGTGCCACTAGATGCTCAAACACTGAGCAAATGCACTAAGATCTCTCCCAATCTCAACTTGGATGAACAAATCAAGAGCTAGATAAGTGGGAGGTGTTGGAGTATGCTCACAAGGTGTATCAACCGGTTAGAGAGCCAAGAGAGTGAGCAAGAGCCGGCCAACCCCTTTTTATAGAGCCCTCATAGCTCAAATATCCGTTGGCCACTCACCTCAAATTTCTGCGTGATGACCAGACGTGCTGCTCAGGGTGACCATCACTGTGTCTGGTAATAGTTACAACGCCACGTGTCCCAAGTATTTGAATATAATTGTTGGCGACTAACGGCTAGTCTCGCGCGCAAAGATGGAACATGATCGTACATGACGATCAAGTGACCGGACTCACCTAGGTCCAGCCTCCGGTCCAATACAGAGAGCTCCCAGAGCCAGTATTTCAAGACCGGACACGTCCAGTCACATATGACCGGACTCACCTAGAGTCCGACAAATTATTTCCAAAGACAGAGAGCGACCAAAACCACATCGGACGTGTTCGATGCCTATGTCCGGTCATGACCTAGCATCCGGTCCTCTCTGCCTACGGGTGCCTAAAAGTGAATAGTGGCAGTGTCACGTCACTAGGCCAGCGTCCAATCGATTCAGCTAACACTGCCGTGCCTCGGGTCACTGACCGGACGCGTCCAGTCCTCCCGAACCCAATGTCCGGTCACACCCAGTGACCCCTTCTCTTCTCCAAACTTCAACCCTTGTGCAAATGTGATAACTCCACCAAGTTCCATCACTTGTGCATGTGAGTTAGCATTTCACAAACAAGTTTTCGAAGGGATATTAGCACTCACTAGGTCCTAATGCAAATGCAAGTGTTAAATCACCTAGTGGCACTTAGACAACCGTATTTGCGTCGAGATCACCCCCTTTTAATAGTACGGCTATCTATCCTAAATACATTCACACCCTATATGGTGTCTTGAGTGCCAAAAACAAAAACCTGTTTGATACCTTTGTCTTGATCAACACTTGGTTTTCATTTTTCTCTTTCTTCTTTTCTAAGTTTGAGCTTGATCACCATCATCACATGTCCATTTCCACCTCCATGGACATCATCATCATGCTCCATCACTTGGCTTGTACCAACCTTGCTCACATAACCTATGATACGTGGATACTCCAGGGGGTCCATATCCCGTATCCGACACGTATTGGACACGAATATGGCTCAGATACGCCCTGGATACGTATCCAGGCCGTACTACAAGCTATGGATACGTACGGATATAGATACGCGTATCAGACACGTTGGGGCCGACGTGGATACGGCCCATGAAAGGAAAATGGCCGGACTTCTCTCCCACGCGTGAGCGACCCTGTGACCTGCCCTTGCGGCCTCCCCCGCACGCTTGCAAAACGGTGCCGCATCCCTGACTCCCGCCGCACTCCGACTGGTGAATGGCGGCCAGCTCCCGGCGGGGCAGCGAGAGGCATGCGGTGAGCCGAAGACGCGGCTGGGTGTCTGCCGTGCCAGCGCCCTCTCCCAGCTCCTGGCCTCTACAGCAGGCCTGCAGCCGTGCACCCCAGGCCCCAGCTCCGAGCAAAGCATCTGTAGACGCGGCGGGGCAGTGAGTGGCCGGCGGCGAAGCAGTAAGGCGGCACGTACCTCCACCTAGCTCTTGGTCCTCTACAGCTGGTCAGCTAGCCTTTGCCACTTCTGCAATTTTAGTCATGATGTGGTTCCATTTGAAATTTCATTCTTCTTCTTTTTTTATGTTTGTTAGTACGAGTAGATGGCACAACATGAACGGGAGTACATACAGCTTCATCCATAGCATAAGAAGAAACAAACTAGCTTATGTAGTGTGGCTGTGATTTTTGTTAAACATCACTTATTTACTGGTACGGTTTTATTTTATATTTCATTATATTAAATCATGTGTATTTATTATTATTATTAAAAAATATCCTAGACGTATCCCCGTGTCACTGTTTTTTGAAGAATAGCGTATCCACGTATCCGATATGTATCGTATCCGATACCCGTATCCGTATCCGGGTAACATAGCACATAACACTTACGACAAAGGTTAGTACTTATATTTCATCAATTAGCCAAAACTAAACTAGAGCTTTCAGTGCGCCGGGGGCCGGCGAATGGGGCATGCCCACGGATTGCAGCTCGGACGCGAGCGTGCGCTATCCCCTTCCATTACGCGGGCAGATAGCACTTCGGTCCCCTTTAGTTTTCTATTTTACGCGGGATGCTGAGATGGTCCCGTTGGTGGGCCACAACGCCAGCCCACGATTCGGTTGGTTGGGGACTAGGAGATGCATCCGGATGCGCTGCGGGTGTCAGACGTTCGGGCACCAGTTCCCCCTATTAAATAAGCTAACGTGACATAGTATAGATAAAAAATATAATGAAAATTTTATTACATAAAATGAGTTTTGTAAAGATAAAACATGTGTATAATGTTTTTAAAGCATCATATACTTGAAAACTAGGACATAAAACCACCGCTAAGACTGTCCTATAAGAGTCAGAGGGCCCTACGCATCTTTTAAGGAGTTGGTATTTTTAATGCATGAGACTTCTTATATAGTAGTTTTTGGTGTGTCTTCTTAAGGAGTTAGTACTTATATATAAGGAGAAGAACCTCTATCTATGCATCAACTAGCAGCATGGTGCTAATGTGTGTCAAACATTAAAGAATACATGTAATGGGCCTTTAGATCGTGGGTATGGACTTAGGGGGTTGAGCCCATATAAATTCTAACAATCTCTCACCAGACCTAAAAATGTCTAATTTAGTAGTTTTAATTTTCTTCTCACACTATGATTTATATACTAGTGTTTCAACCACTATTCACCTAAATGATCATTTAGCCTATTTAAACACCATGTTAACACTAGATGATTGTACACTACTTCCATTTAATTGGACATCTATCTTGTTTAACTGACCATTTAGCCTGTTTAACGGCCATTGAGCTCGGATAATGGCCAGAAGGTAGGTGACCAACTATTATCGGTTAGTGTTTAGGGAAACACTATTTTCAACGGAGAATGTTAGCTTGACCTTACATCTACAACTTCAAGTTACACCCATCCACAACTTGAATAATGAACTATATCAGGTTTGCGTAAACAGGTTTCATTCAAACTCATAACTAGTACCTGGCTACTAGTAGCCTTCCCCTCATGTGGAGTATATATGTCATGCTCCCTAGTCTCTTCGTGAGTTTACTAGGGATCACCAAATTTTCATAGACTACTATATGTTTAATAGTCGGGCTAACATATCTGAGTCCTTTGAAGAATGCTTTGTAGCATAGCATCTTAATTAGCTAATTAAAGCCAACAGAAACACATTAAGGCATATTGCCAACCTATCTTAGGGTATTGTATCTTCACTTAGAGGGGGCTATAGCTTACTCTACTCCATTAACCAATAACTCATTTCCCCTAGATCTTGATTCATGGAATCTCTGCTAAAAAGGCTTGGTTACCAGCATGGTATAACTCACATGGATTTCATACCCTCTCCCTCGATGCATTTTCTATCACATTCCACAATAGTCCTTTTGTAAAGGGGTCTACTAGGTTTTAGTATATTTGAACATAAGTCATAGCTATCATTATGAAGTTTATCGATTTTCTAACATATTTCAAACATAAGTCATAGCTATAATATCATTTACGGCAAAATTTGTGCAGTCAATCGTCCTCTGAGCTCTGAAAGGTGAAGACTGGACTGGACTCTGGAGTTCGTAGAGACTGGAGAGTGTTTCTGAAGCAAGACAGCATGAAGTGCACCAGCCGGCCTAACACACACAAGACTGTTAAATTCATCCAGTGGTTGATTTAAATCTAAGCTTTATTTCTTTGTCCGTGGCCACTGGCCAGGTAGGCTACACCACTACAGTCTAAAGTTAGGGGGTTCTGTTAGATTTATTTCAAAAGGCATTGGGGGTTTTTTGTTAGAATGTCTTTGTTGTTATAATAATAAAGAGCGCATGATTGACGCGTGGAACTATCCAATCTGTTGGCCTATAATAAAATGAAAATAATCTGATGTTATTGGGATGATATCTCTCTCTTAGCAGTTGTTGGGGGAATGCCCCTCTAGCAGGAACACCCCCCCCCCCCCGGCCGCTTGATACTTGGCCTTCCTCGGACCCCGCTAACCCTTGGTCGAGAGGCTGACCCCTCAGAAGGATGAGGTCTCTCCGCTTCCCTCCTTTGCAGGCTCACGCAGAGGAGAAGGTCGAGGCAAGGGTATCGCGTGGCAAGAGAACGGGAAGGTAGCGAAGGTCTGGAGAACCCTCGGAAGAGACCCGCGGAGGGTGGAAGCAAGGCTGCCTAAGAGCCCGGAGGCGGTGGCGACGGCGTCTAGGGTAGTTTGTTAGAGTACGCAAAGTTACCTCCTTACCCTTAGGTGATGTACTGTGGTCGGGATGCCTAGACAACCCTTAAGTAATTTTACCATCGCCCTGGGGTATGCCCTATGCCACTGTTCAAACAGAATTTTTTTGGGCAATTAAATGAGCAATTAATCCGTATTTAATTTCACATTTTCCCTTGGACTACCTTTAGCACGAGTCTTACTTAACCCTGTGGGAAACCCTGGCCCTCCCCCCACCTAGCCTCTAGCGAGGGTGGGAGGTTAGGGGTGACCCCACAGCAGTTGTTTATTATAGAAGAAGAAAATACACGTTAAACGTGGTATAAGTGGTATATATATTCTCACAAGGTCGTAGCAATATAAGCACTCCATCGAGAGAAACAAACAATTTATCTGGAGTCAGGACAGTACGTGCACCAAAAGGTCATAGTATATAGTCCCTTTTTATACCTGCAGTTCTGCACAATAAAAGAGTTGGAATTTTGAATGCGATGCCGGTTAGATGGTGTGCAACATCAGTAAAGATGACTGTTCTTTATACGACTATCTTGCACATCCAACGTAAAATCAATCATGGTTTTGGTGGGCAGATCGATCAACTAATCCTGGTCAAAAACAAGCCTAGAGCATGCAAACCCTTTGGCATCACCGTCGTCAGCCAGCATTTGACGACGGCAGAAAATTAACCAGCGAACGTATTGTTCTCACTCATCAAATAGCCTCGAGCATATTCAGAAACAACAAAAGCATGCACGTTTTCTTCGACGGCGAGGGCGGTGGAGAATGGAGATGGTGACCAGTACAGCTCGGTCGTCGTTGACGTCGGATCGGAGGACCGCACACACCCAGCAAGGTATGTACCGTCGCTGGCGACCCCCGTTTTCTTAACAAGTTTTCAATTTTGAACTAATTAGGCTTAATAGATTCGTCTCATAAATTACTCCTAATCTGTACCGACATGCATACAATTAGTCTATATTTAGTACTCCATGTATTTGCCGCAACATTGATGTGATGGGAGTTAAATCGGATGATTCAGAAACCAAACAGGGTCAAACTTGCGAATGGATGTGGAACCAAGATGGAAGTATTGTACCCGACGTCCTGATGAGACATCACCGTGCGTGCCTGGTGGTCTGAATTCTAAACCGATGGCGCTGGATGAGACGCAGGAAATGGACCTGGCACCTCGTGCAGCGACCGTTCTGCTCACCGCATGATTCGACATCATGATCCGTTTAGTAGTAGATCCTAGCAATTAGCATAACCCACAAGATCAACGCCTGTATCTGGTCTTTCCATAGCTCTCAACTGTTTGAAATTGAAATGGCTCAGCAACCGCAAACTAGCCAATGTGTTGGGGACAAACTAACAAAACAACCGCAGGTAGCAGCTAGTTCTGCCGCACATTTGATAAGGAAGGAGTTTGGGCCAACAGTGTCTAAGGGTGAATGTGTATAGAAAATTCGATCTTTGTATATACTCCTATCGTCACACCCATTTAAAGACCAAATAGAATGTATACTCTTATGTGTGCTCAGAGATCAATCACACATAAGTTAACAAATTATAAAGGACGTATCATCACAAATGTTATTACATCACGATTATTAACACATAGTCTTTACACAAATGTAGTGGAAGGTAAAAATATAAATCTCTCGTGGTAGCTTCAATCTCAGGCACATTGACTGGTTGACTGCAAGTCTAGTAATCTTCAGGGAAGTAGAAGTAGTAGTCACTATTTGCACCATCTATTACTCATCCGGGATTTTTATCCAAGTAAGAAAAATAAAAAAGCGTAAGTACATCTCGTACTCAACAAGTGTAACATGGGGTTCATGAGGCTCAAAGACACAACATTGGTTTATCAGCATGTAGCTTTTAATTGGCACAATTTTAGCATATCAATAGCATCAAGATGTCTCAATGTAAACAATAAACATATGATCCATGTGAAATGATTAACGAATAGCAAAAACATATTCATTATTAATGATCAATTATTCCATAAGGGTCCAAGACCACTCATGACCATGAGCATGACTGTTATAATAGTTTTACACTCTGCAGAGGTTGTACACTTTCACTGTGAGTCGTGTTGTCCATATGCCCGGGTTAATTACTCCTAAAACACTTTCAAGGTGAGCAGGCAGGGAAACACTATGAAGTCTTTCGAAGGTTCGTCTAACAAGTTAGGGCCATTAGATTCACTCGGCAAACAGATGTAGAGCCCCCCTTCCATACGGCACAATGACACGCAGCATATACACATAAGGATAGAGGCCGCACTATACCCGATTCGTCAATCCATTCTTACGCCAAAAAGGTTACCGCTAACAAGCTAGAAAAGGTCATTCTATATGACTAAAGCCAGAGCCATATAGCCCTCACAGTTGTACTATAAATCCTGGATGTTCGCTTACAGATAAGTCCTTAAGGAGAGAAACTTGAGCATCAAAAATAACTCCATGCTCTAGTCCCCCTTTAAACAGTAATCAAAAGTCATCTTTTAATGTTTATTGCATATTCCATTAGTCAAATTACATGATCATAGTTCATGTTACGCACTAGCAATGCTACTCAATGCAATATAATAGGTGTCAAGGTATAAGATCAAAACTAAGTCATCCTTATCAAGGGAATATATGCATAATGATATCATTTGCTTATTGTGAATAGGACAACAAGGATAATCCCATGCTATACTTGCCTTGCTCAAACTGGTCCTGAAGATCTTGCTCGTAGAAAAACTCTTGGTCTCCAACGAATTGCTCACTGTCTATACTCAATCAACAACGGCAACAACATTCATCCAGAAACAATCATACATAAACAAATAAGACTATAATTAGAACAGTACACCAATAGTAATAAAATAAGATAAAAAGTCTTTAAAACAAATCTACAACTCGCTAGGATCACACAGACGCGAAGATCACGAAAAACAGAGCTAAAACGATGAAGTTGTGAATTTACGAAGATTTCCTATAGAAAAATAATTACTTTAATTCAAACCCGAAAATAAAATGTCACAAACCTACTGTACAGCAGTACTAACATGTAGAGCTCGCAAATACGAACCTAACGCAATTTGAACGGGTCAAATCGGAGTTAAAATGAAGATTTTATGACTAAAACAAAATCAGTGGCAAACTTGTAAATAAGTGAAAACGTATTTTTGAACTTATTAAAACGAATCTACGTTTTCGGAAGGAGAAAGCGTATTTTCAGAATACGTTTTGGACTGCGGGTTATAAAACGCAAAAAACGCAGGCACTCTTTAGCAAAATTTCCAGGTGAACCGGTATCCTCTTGTCCTGACCGTTGGATTTAAAATGGACGGCCGAGATCATTAGATGGAGGAGGGAGGGGACCGGCGAGTGGAAGAGATGAACTACACAGCGGCCTCCATGGCCGGTGGTGAGGAATCACTCCTGAGCAACCTAATCGGACATTTCCGGCCACCATTGGACATGCGATCGGTACCACACGAACGAGAAGCTCAATGCGAACTCACCGAGATGGAAAACGGAGACGGAGTCGGATCGAAAACGACGTGGAGCTCGGGATGGCGGACGGCTTCGAACTGCAAGGGTTCGGTGATGATGGGTAAGCGAAAACGAACAAGAAAAAGGAGAAGAAACATGCTCAGTGGCTTCGCAGAGCCAACGCGAAGCTCGGCATAAACCTACGGTGACAATGGAGCGGCGGAACACGGTGAAGCTCGAGTCCCGCGGCAGCGCTAGGGTTGCGACCGCTATGGCTCAAGATGAACAGCCGCGAGAGCTTGGAATGGAAGCGGTGGAGCGCAAGGCATCGGTTTATATAGCCCGAAGGCGCTCTAAGTAAGGAAGGAGGAGATAGGGAGGTGGATTCAGCGTCGGCGATTTTTGGAAAGAGGGATCCGGCGTCGGCGTGGGAAGGAATAAGGTGCTCCTGACACGTGGGGCCATGGTGTCAGCGACGGGCATGCGGACACCGGCGCGCGCGCGAGCCAGGCCGCTGGCTGGGCTCGGCCCAAGCGGGAAGCGGGGGAGAAGAGAAGTGGGCCGCGTGCGGGGGCAGGCCGAAGCGGCGCGCTGCCGGGCTGCGAGCTGAGCTGGGCCAAAACTGAAATGAGCACAGAAAATCCTTTTCTTTTTCCTTTTCCAACTTTTCAAAGCATTTTCCAAAAAGATTTTGAATTCTCTTTTGAATTTGATTCAAACCACGCAATACAAAAATTCAAATGCAACAGCATGAATGCTCAATCATGTTTCTACCCTTATATTTGATTTTAAATTAATAAAAATTATTACTTTTCTAAGTTTGTATGCCCATAAAAATACATAAAAATCATATTTACCTATTTTTAAATCTTTCCAAAAATTTTAGGGTGTTACAATTCTACCCCCTTAAGATGAATCTCGTCCCGAGATTCAGCTGGTGCTTACTCGAACAGTTGCGGGTACATTTTCCTCAGATCCTCTTCTCTTTCCCAGGTGGCCTCATCTGCAGTGTACCGATTCCACTGAACCTTACACATCTTGATAGTACGACTCCTCGTGGCTCTTTCAGCAGTCTCTAAAATTCTAACTGGAAACTCTTCATATGTGAGATCCTATTTAACAGTGAGCTCCTCTAACGGAATCTGCTCCTCTGGTACTCGCAAACATTTCTTAAGTTGAGACACGTGAAACACATCATGTACACCTGCCAAACTCTCAGGTAATTCCAACTGATACGCCACCTCACCACGTCTCTCTATTGCAACACCCTAGGTGTTTATCACCAATTAGGCAGTGGGTTTGAGCTCAAACATGATAGATTAAGTGGAGATGACAATGTCGAGGTCAACCTATGGAGATGAGCCTAACTTAAAGTTGGATGCTGCATCATTGCTTTACATATAAGCTAGTTTCAAATATATATGCTTGGATGGTGTTATTGACATATCTTCATGTGTCTCACCTTGGTACCTATCTATATTGATCCCTGGAAAATTTTCATGAAGTTTGGAATCAAAAAGTTACATGAAATGATAAGTTCCATTCCTATTGGAATTTGCCCCATTAAGTTAATGGAACTATAGAACACCAACCAAACCTTGCAAATTGTCCAAATGACTCTAGATGAACTCTACAACACCTTAACTACACTTAGGGCACTTAATGGAACAATGTTCATGTTGATCATTTTGCCTAAATGTGCTTCTAAGTGATGGTTGACCATGTATGGACCCTAGAACACTTTTGTTTGACCGTTTCAAAAGTGTGACCTAAAAGCTTTGCATGACTGTGCACCCTTTTACAAAGTTGTAGAGAATTTTATAAGGAACAAACTTTGTTTAAGAGTCAAGTCATGAAAATGTGTGGAACATGATCAAAAAGGGCCCACAAGTCAGATTTTGGGACTGTTTCCAACACTTAACAATTTTAAAGACCTGATTTCAGTGTCTTCGACATTGGCATCCCGTGTTCTCAAGTTTTTGTTAAGCGACTTGGTTTGACCCCTTAATAAAAGTTGGAGTAGACATTATAGAGAAGAGCATGTAAAAGTATGGCATCAATTTGACTTAGTGTTGACCTTCAATTTTGGATGTTTGCTTTTCGCGGTCAAATCGCTGACACTACCAAGTTTGGTACTAATTATCTGCTAATCCAATAGCCTAATGGCCAAGCACCCTTAATCAAAGTTGTAGAACTTTAGGAGGAGAGCAGATTTTGTTTTGGGCCCAAGATCCAATTCAGCCCATATCTAGCCCAAAAACGGCCTCCAAGATGCCTCGAGCTGCGCCCGCCACCTGTTCGGAGAAAGTCCTCAAAGGCGACAGGTGTCCCGAACGTGGCCGCCATGCGTTTCTCCTTGCTGCCGCGTGCCGGGAGCCTGGGGCCATTGAGGAGCCACCCGAGCGCCTGCCTCGGTCTCGCTTCCTCCTTACCCGGCCGCGCTTCACATCCCCTTGGTCGCTCCCAAGTGTCCCGCGTGCTGGGCGTGGCCGCGGCCGCCATGGGCGCCGGAGCGGGGCTCCGAGCTCGGTCACCGTCCTTGCCACCGTTAGCAGCCGCCGTGCACCAAACCGCCACCGCCAGGAGTTTCTTTACCTTTTCGCGAGCTTGAACGCCGTTTTCCCCACCTCCAATTGTCACCGGAGGGCACTGTCCGCCATGGCCGACCGGCCAACTCCCAGGGCCGCCGTCGACCCATCATCTCTGACTTCCCTCCACCAAATTGACCGCGCCCTCGAGTTTCTAGCACCAAGACGCACCTCCTGGACTGCTCACCTCACCGGCTCCGCCCCTGCGGCTTGCTACCGCCGGAGCACCGGCCGACGGGTCGCCGGCGCACGTGGCCAAGCCACTGCCGATCGCCTTCCGCCGCTCCTCGGCCACCCCTAGGTGCGGAATGGCACGGTGGTGCCCGCGCTGCCCCTCTCTGCCGCTGACACCGACCTCACCGGCCGGAGGATGGCCAACCGGCAAGCCTTCTCCACCTCCCCTGTTCTGTAAAGGAGGAGAGGACCGCGGGGTTGAATTGAGGAAAAAATAGGGGGTTAAGTGATGAAACTGTGACTCAAGTGAATAGTGACCAGAAGGACCTGTTCGTTAGAATCTATTTTTGTGAGAAGTATAGGGTCACCAGCGCAAGACGTCATTTGTTATTTCGGTTTAATCTTTTTATTTTACAGATTTCAGTGTTGAACTTTGGAAAGTCATAGTAATTAGTAGAAAAATCATAAAATAGCAATTGATGACTTTTTGGAAACCCTGAGAAAAGATCTATGTAGTGGAGTCATAATATGTTAAATGTTTGTAGATATTTTCTGATGTCTTTATTTAAGCCTTAAAAATGCTCCAAAAATGTTTATAAACTTGACCAGAGCCATATCTAGAGTTTTAGATATCCAAAAATAGTGATTCTTATTTTGTTAATTTTTTGATGACATGCACTTGCTAGAAAAAATATTAAACACCCTAGTTGTTCACTGTTTTCTTAAGATTTTGATTGGACCTTGATAAATAAGGAATTTACATTATATTGCTTGTTATTTTTATATCTTGAGTTGTGCTGCTCCAATTGATGTGAAATTTTTATGGTAGGCTTGTCATGCTATGGACGTACTGTGGTATAAATTTCATGGCCATTGCTTACTGTATGCTCAAGTTATTGAGTTAACTTGTTTATGGCATAATAAATAGCTTATAAATAATATATAAATGATAAAATAGAAAATGTTGTTCCATCACCTTATTATGATGTTGCTCTTTGATGTTAGTTCATTCTATGGCCATGTGTTCACAGAAAATATTAAGTTTTAGGTTTAACTTGCTCTCACATGATTTATTGCAATAGCTATTTGTTTTTTTTCATAGAGGTTGATATACTTTCCCAAATGGATTGAAATTTGGACAGTAGACTTTTGAGAGCATTTGTAGACCCCTGTAATTTTTGTAGAATTTATTGAGTATATTTATGATGTGGTCATAATTCCACCTAATGAACTAAATAAATTAAGAAAATGTATTAAAAGAATTTATTTAGTAATTGACACTATGTTTTCTGATGTTCATTAGTCATGTATGAAATGTTGGTAAAGTTGGTTTTGCCCAATTATATGTTTGCAACGGAAGTTAATAATTATTTCTTGCAAATGAGGTTTCTAGACAGATCTGGGAACTTAGCAAAGTTCTTCATGATAATGTGCTTTGTTGTGAAACTTATTTATACAAAAGTTGTAGATAATTTATGTATCTAGCTTCTGTTAAAATTTGGTGGCATTTAACAATGTGGTTTAGGAGTTATAGCTGTTTAAAGTTGGGGTACAGAATTGCTTGCTCTCTGTCTTGTTAGACCAGTTTCTGTATTTGTGTAAATTCGACATGTTAAACTTTGGAATCATGCTGTGATGATATTAAATGAAATATAGAGAATTTCATAAGCTTTCTGTAATGTCTTATTTCATATCATTTGGATTTGTATATCTCCAGATATGATTGATTTGTGAATCTACTGTTTGCTTGTCCAGAAATTAATAAATTCCAATTATAGTTGTTTGCTTGTATGATTACTTTGTTCATTGCATTCTATGTATTCATACATATGCATTGTTGCACCTTATTTAGGTACGCTAGCGGAAATGTGTGAAAGACATGATGTGGAGCCAAACCCGAAGATGGAGTTGGTGGATCCATCCCGAAGATAGAAGGATCGGACAAGTGATAGATTGAGGGAATGCTCGCCAAGTGGGTTTCATCTGACATACTCTAACTTGAGTCGAATCCCAGGCAAGCCCCGGAGCATTATAAGCCTCCTATCTTCAAAGTAATTAATTCTATATATGTTATAAGTATTCTTGCATTAAGTGATAGGAGTTGGTTGGAAACTCTTGCTGCATTATATCATTCATTGTCCAGATATATGAATCCTTGAATCCTACATAGACTAGGATCGAGTAGATGCTTAGCCCTGCTTTAAGAGGTAGAAGTCAGGTGATTTCCTGTCACCTGCGAGATGTAGGGATATTCATATATGGCACGGTTGGCTATATTTGCTATCGTGGAATGGAACCATGTGTTAATAAAATGAAATGAGACCGGGCGGGATGACGATAGTGAAGCAACAAGGCATGGAGGTCTTGGGTGTGGATCTATCCCCATCTGAGTCGTTTAAGGACTGATTCGCTGTACGTCCTTGAGTCATGTTGAATGCAGTCTAACACTTAGTTGGCCGGATAAGTCGTTCCGACCGCGAATCCGAGTAATACAGTTCAGGCCGGGAATCGAATGGTAGGTTGCTTCTTGGAGGAGAGAAAGGATGTGCTTGGGGACATTGGCGTGAGACCAAGGGGGGTTAGAGTTCCTATCACCTGGCAGAGTGTCGCCCTTGGGGTCGCGACATCATTCGGACTTGCGGCTCCTGAACTGTACCAAAGGTGACCTGAGCAGCCCTCGCCAGGCGTGACTCGGTGAGTGTTAGAAATACCCCTCCAGCTGGATAGGAATTCGATTCGAATCGCCGTCGCTCCCGGTTAGTGAGCACTTGACTTGAGCAGTGGCAATGTAGATTCCATTAAATTGAACGAATGGTTAATTGGATAACGATGGAAAGATTGCCTCAATTTATACCTGCTATGGTTAATATTGTTTGCTCCTAATAAAGTGAGTGCTCTAGTACAGGTTCTAATATAGATAATAGGTTAATGATAATTAACTTGATGCTTAAGCATTAATGACCGATCATCTATATTAAGCTTTTATGCAAAATGTTGTCAAGCTAGCCCCACTTTATATCAGCCTTGCATAATCCTTGGTGTCACCTTATTTCTGATGGGTAAGTCTAGCTGAGTACCTTCTTGTACTCAGGGTTTTATCCCCACTTGTTGCAGGTTGTGCTGTATCATGGCGTCTGCAAGAGTTGGTTGGCTCCTGCCGTAGTGGCAGAGTGTGATCACGGGCATGATCCTTCTTATTCATCTTGCCTCTAATGCTTTTGTTGGAAGTCAACCTTGGTACTGGCATGTATTTGAAATAAGATAAATGTTAGTTTCAAATTACTTTGCTTCCGCTACTTTTCAAACTAAGTTGTAATAACTATGTTAAACTCCGATGTATATTAAATTACTTGTGAAATGGTTGTAACATGTGACTTGTTATATTGAATCACTACGATCTTGGCTTGTATGTTGATTGGTTTGAAATCCCTCGTGATTTCATTGGACTACCGGAGTTATATGGGCTCAAGTGCGAGAAGTTGACCACTTTGGTGATTGTTTTTGTACTTGTGCTCTTATAATTTGGACGGTTCCGTTACAGCTGGTATCGGAGCAAGATTCAACATTAAACTTGTCATATGTGTATTTAAAACAAAGGTTTTATTTTATAAAATCAGTTTTATCAACTTATAGTTTTATATAGGTTTGTCAAATCTAAATTTTAAACCTAAGTATGCCAGTGGTCAATTTCCTTATGCCCATATAAGGATTATTAGGTGGCTTATATAAGTACTAACTTGGGGGTTTTTCATTTATGCATCTACGCCCAGGGCAAGGTATGTATGTGTGATGACTCTCCCACACTATGCTACCCGGTGTGTCAGATTAGAGGTAGCCTTCATATATGAAATAGCCATATATGTTGCTAGTTTACTTTTATGCAACATCGCACCTACGCTCAGGTAAGTGTGAGTTGTGAGAGCATGACCGTACAACTTGTGGTCTAGGGGAGAGCTAGTTTTGGTTACTGGATTATTTACATGTCACACACATGTATATATGAAGGTACTTAATTGTGGGTGATTAATGATTCGGGTAGTTTTGGTGCTACATGTATATATACGGGGGTATATGTACATGGGAGTACTTAGAATTTTACTTCTCTGCTTTCATTGTGTGCTATGTTGGGGAATTGTTGGGCTGCAATGAAACTTTTCTGCAGGTACGCTAACCATGAATGTGTAAGTCGAATATAGCTGACGACTAGCTATATATCGAGAGAGTGCGTGTAATGCCATCGACATAGAACGTGATCACCACCTTAGGTTGGTAGTCTTGTGAGGACGAATACGACGAAGCATGCATTATCATGATTGTTGCTTTATGCATGGCTATACTCTTCTCACCCTTGTTCTATAGTGCGTAACTTGCGATTGATGTGGTACACTATCTTTCTTGAGTGAAGTAAAACAAAAATGCCTTGTTCCATGTTGCTTGAGAAAAATGTGTGCTTAGCCTTACTAGAAATAAGTGTGGCTACATGCTCGAACTTAGAGCTATCCTCTAGCTTAGCCAAGTGGTGGATATGTTGTTCACCCAAGCGTTTGCCAATGCTTTAGACCTCACTTAAGTAATTATGGATTCTCATGAGTGAATTAAATGGGGTTGGTCTAAGGTAACAAAATTTAGAGCTACTAGAATAATATGTTTGTGTGCTCTCTTGTTAAGTAGAACAAAGGCAAGGCAAGCTTTGTTTTGCTTGTTGCACGTTGGCTGCTAGAATTGTTTCCATTGTAGTGATGCTTTCATAGTCATAATGGTGTTTTCTGTAGTTATGGAGAATACCGAAATTTTAGCTAACTTACACATCTAGCTTGTCCTGAAATTTCCTGACACTAGGCCTTATGGTTTGAGAGTTATGAATTTTAGAAGTTTACTGTCAGGTTTTGCTTATGCTCTGAATAGATCTAAATGTTTGGTTTGTTTGACCTATGTGCGTATGGAATCATGTCTTGGAGATAATAGAATAAGTGTAGTACTTTTTCTAAGCTTTCCAAAGTGTCCTATAGCACTAATTTTGGTGGTCGAAATTTCTAGTTATGAGCTTGCCAAGTGGAATGATAGAATCTGTCCACATCTGGGCAGAGATGTCTTCTTTGTCTTGTTTGGCCTTGTTAGCTATAGAATCATCTTAATATGATAATAAGAAAGTTATAGAAAACTTAATAATCTTTACATAAAGTTAAGGCTCAGCCTTGTTGGGTCCCTAGAACTCCAGTTATGCAATTTTGAAGTTCTTGTTAGTTTTCTGTCCATGTTGGTATAGATCTGAAACATCAGCATGCTTGACCATGCTAACCTGTGGTTTAGCTGTTGGTATGAATAACTAAAGTGTAGTCATCTTCTTAAGCTATCTAGAAAGTCTAGGATCACCTTTATAGAAGGTCTACAACCTCAGTTATGGTTGAAACAAGTAGTTACTATGCTGCTGTTTAGATTCTATGCACATGTTAAGTTAGTCACCTTAGCTAGCATTGTTTTGAGCTAAACTTGTAGTTAGTTCGTGCTTGAGATGAATGCTTATTTTAGGTGAGCCTTGTGCTTTGGATTGTTTGCTTAAGCTCAATCGTTTGAATTTTTTTCTCAGATGTCTGCTTGACTGATGTTGTATGTATGTTTGTTATCTAGGTAGTGCCTTAGTTGTCACCTCGTTTATCCTCGGTGAGCATACGAGTGTCGAATAGCTTTATCCTAGAACAATGTTCACGTTATGTAATTGTATGGTTGTTGTCTTCAATTAGATTTTCTCTCTTAGGAGCTTGAGCCTGTAGACTTGGTGGTTAGCCCTTGAATGTTTGTATCCATGCCTTTGCTTAACCGAAAGTCCAAAGTTTAGTTCTCCTATATGTTTGCATAAGCCGCGGATGTTTTGCAACCCTTTTTGTGAAGACCTTTATCGACTGACCAACCAAGTTAACTTTTATCAACGCTAGCCTTTTACCACGGTTCGTACGTTGCCAGTTGTGGAGATCGTACCCAAATCCATGTTGGACCTTCTGGTTACCTCTCCCAATGGTTAGCTAGTGTGACGCAACATCTCTCCGCTATGGCCTCTAAATCATGTGCTTGTAAATTCATGTATCTACCTTATCAACTCAATCTATGACTACATATCGGTTTTTGCCCTTGGAATTTGCTTAATCCATCTCCAACCTTCCCAAGTCTCAGGATGTTTATCAGTCTTGATCTCATGTTGTTGCCCAACATGAATGAATCTCCTATTAATCTGTTATCTGGAACTCACCTTGGTGGACGCAAGTCGTGCATAGAATTTAGCAAGAGTCCATTGCTCAGTTGTCTTTAGGAATTGAGCTATGTTCCCTTATGGTGTGTGTTAATTTTTGGATTTGCCTCCTCGTTGATTCTAAACCTTGTAACTACCTTTACTTGCTATCCCTCCTTGGTAGGGTTCTTATTCGGATAACCCAATCTATGCCATTTGAAATTTCTTATCGGGTGTATGTTCAGTAATGGTGTTATGAGTAGCAACTAATGGTGCCGCGATGAAACCGAGAGCCTCCTGTGGGTGCACACACAAGGTTGTGCTGCTCGGCACGCGCTGGTATCGTGGTTTCTAATCATAATCCATTGCAGAACAACACTGATGTAATTTTAACGTGACCGTCTTCCTTGGTTGTCTTCCCATATCTTGTCAAAGGACCCTTATATTGGACCAGAAGTAGTAGAGCTTCCTCTTGAAGTTGCTAAGAGGATAACCTTTGAAGAACATGTCACCGACATAAACATTAACAGACTGCAATAGGTGGTAGACAAGTGACTCTACTTAGTTGTCCCAGTATTGACAAACGTCATCTAGTGAGTAAGGTATATCATCTTTGTTGGATAAAAAGGACACACAACACTTACTACTGGACAAGTCATCCGTTGGATAAGACTCGATCATCACATTAAGCAAGTTTTAACCTTTGTATGCATAATGACCATAACATTGAGATCAACCATCTCTGGTGAGACTCCGTATCTGCTGACTTCGATGGCAACCATCTGCTTTGTGTCAACCATAATTATTGTGATCAAGAATGAAGATTTGGAACTTTTTAGTGTTGAGAGACAACTAATTAGTTACCAATAGGAAGGTTAATCTCCAGTTAGGAAAGGACTCATTGGTAGCTACTAAGGCTATGTCTTACAGAGCAATATCCAACAAGAAGTTAATCAACTAGCCACAACTTGAGTGATACTCTGTCATCCAGAGTCATTGCGACTAAGTCAATTCCATCTTGGACAATCACATAGATAGTGCAAAGGGTTCTATCAGCTAAAGTAAAGAATTAGAGAAAGTATGCCCTAGTTCCGATCTGTATCCTTGTGCCCATAGGTGCCACAAATGGTTTGTCCATAACTTGATTGGGCAAAGTGTCGAGAAATATTTGAAAGCGGTTCCTTATCCTTGTAAGAATGATCTCTAGGTGGAGTATGCATTTTGCCTTGCAAAAAGTAACCCGCAAGTTTAAAGCTTGTGCATCATTGGATTGGTATGTAAATTAATGGTCGAGATCTGCTGTTGGATGGCCCTTGTGAGGTCTCACATATACTAGTTTACACTCTTTTGTTTGCTTTTGCTTTCTCGTATCCCCAATGTACGAGCAGCCTTGGTTTCTGCAAATCAATGTATGCCATCGTGAATCAAAAGCAATTTGAAAAGTGTCAAACAACAGATTTCCCATCTTAGAGCTGCTGTTTGATCCTAAAAAGGAAGTCTCAAGGTGAAAGTTAGCCTGACAAAGTTGTTATGCTGCAAGTCAACTCAACTTATAGTGCAACTAAGTCACAAAGGAAAATTTTACTCAACCGTTGGGTGGTAGACTACTTTCCGCGGTTTAGTAAATATTACAACTTTTGTTGTCCTTAAGGCCTCGTTACATCTTTCTTTGGGAATTATTTTCCAATGATGACATACTTTGGTACCTTATACATGTTTTTACCAAGAGGTTGCATCTGATTCAACCCAGATAACTGTTGTCTTTGGATAAAAGAATCTTATTAGGTAGCTGTTGGCAAGAATACGAAGCCAACTGAGTCAGCTATCACATTCACTAAACCCTCAACAGACTCAGATAATACAGTGTTGTCATCAGAGAAAGAGAACTGCACACATGGAACCTAAAGTAGTTTTCCATTAGTTGATGTATGAATGTTTGAACATTTACGACCAACATAGACCCTGTCTATTGGTTAGTTAGTACCATATAACCTCAGAGAATGTTCGTCGTCTATGATCTCACCCTTTGGAAGGTTGTGCTCAAGCCATTTTTGGTAGAGGACTGCTTTTCAAAAATTGTGAACATAGGGTCATTTCAACGAATATACTTCTAAATATTTCGGTCTAGAGTCAAGTTCATATGGCCTATGTTGTGGTCATTAGAAAGTCAGATACTTGTGAGTGGTTCACTCATGGACCAAATGATCTCCGTACACTGAGAATGCAGTATATGCTATCTTGGATTCCTCCCAAAGTAACAATGCTTCATGGAAGTCAATGAAGGAAATTCTTTAGACGAATTTTACCATGAAGAGTAAGTATTAGAAAGTGCATTTGGTCAAATTGTTCGCCGATGTTGAAGCTTTTAGCTGAATGCTATAGCAAATATTGGGAACCAGATAACATGTCACTCTTCCTTAAAAGGTCTTCCATTCCGAATCTCGGGACGCGATTCTTTTAAGGGGGGAGGGCTGTAACACCCCAGGTGTTTATCACTAATTAGGCAGTGGGTTTGAGCTCAAACATGACAGATTAAGTGGAGATGACAATGTCGAGGTCAACCTATGGAGATGAGCCTAACTTAAAGTTGGATGCTGCATCATTGCTTTACATATAAGCTAGTTTCAAATATATATGCTTGGATGGTGTTATTGCCATATCTTCATGTGTCTCACCTTGGTACCTATCTATATTGATCCCTGGAAAATTTTCATGAAGTTTGGAATCAAAAAGTTACATGAAATGATAAGTTCCATTCCTATTGGAATTTGCCCCATTAAGTTAATGGAACTATAGAACACCAACCAAACCTTGCAAATTGTCCAAATGACTCTAGATGAACTCTACAACACCTTAACTACACTTAGGGCACTTAATGGAACAATGTTCATGTTGATCATTTTGCCTAAATGTGCTTCTAAGTGATGGTTGACCATGTATGGACCCTAGAACACTTTTGTTTGATCGTTTCAAAAGTGTGACCTAAAAGCTTTGCATGACTGTGCACCCTTTTACAAAGTTGTAGAGAATTTTATAAGGAACAAACTTTGTTTAAGAGTCAAGTCATGAAAATGTGTGGAACATGATCAAAAAGGGCCCACAAGTCAGATTTTGGGACTGTTTCCAACACTTAACAATTTTAAAGACCTGATTTCAGTGTCTTCGACATTGGCATCCCGTGTTCTCAAGTTTTTGTTAAGCGACTTGGTTTGACCCCTTAATAAAAGTTGGAGTAGACATTATAGAGAAGAGCATGTAAAAGTATGGCATCAATTTGACTTAGTGTTGACCTTCAATTTTGGATGTTTGCTTTTCGCGATCAAATCGCTGACACTACCAAGTTTGGTACTAATTATCTGCTAATCCAATAGCCTAATGGCCAAGCACCCTTAATCAAAGTTGTAGAACTTTAGGAGGAGAGCAGATTTTGTTTTGGGCCCAAGATCCAATTCAGCCCATATCTAGCCCAAAAACGGCCTCCAAGATGCCTCGAGCTGCGCCCGCCACCTGTTCGGAGAAAGTCCTCAAAGGCGACAGGTGTCCCGAACGTGGCCGCCATGCGTTTCTCCTTGCTGCCGCGTGCCGGGAGCCTGGGGCCATTGAGGAGCCATCCGAGCGCCTGCCTCGGTCTCGCTTCCTCCTTACCCGGCCGCGCTTCACATCCCCTTGGTCGCTCCCAAGTGTCCCGCGTGCTGGGCGTGGCCGCGGCCGCCATGGGCGCCGGAGCGGGGCTCCGAGCTCGGTCACCGTCCTTGCCACCGTTAGCAGCCGCCGTGCACCAAACCGCCACCGCCAGGAGTTTCTTTACCTTTTCGCGAGCTTGAACGCCGTTTTCCCCACCTCCAATTGTCACCGGAGGGCACTGTCCGCCATGGCCGACCGGCCAACTCCCAGGGCCGCCGTCGACCCATCATCTCTGACTTCCCTCCACCAAATTGACCGCGCCCTCGAGTTTCTAGCACCAAGACGCACCTCCTGGACTGCTCACCTCACCGGCTCCGCCCCTGCGGCTTGCTACCGCCGGAGCACCGGCCGACGGGTCGCCGGCGCACGTGGCCAAGCCACTGCCGATCGCCTTCCGCCTCTCCTCGGCCACCCCTAGGTGCGGAATGGCACGGTGGTGCCCGCGCTGCCCCTCTCTGCCGCTGACACCGACCTCACCGGCCGGAGGATGGCCAACCGGCAAGCCTTCTCCACCTCCCCTGTTCTGTAAAGGAGGAGAGGACCGCGGGGTTGAATTGAGGAAAAAACAGGGGGTTAAGTGATGAAACTGTGACTCAAGTGAATAGTGACCAGAAGGACCTGTTCGTTAGAATCTATTTTTGTGAGAAGTATAGGGTCACCAGCGCAAGACGTCATTTGTTATTTCGGTTTAATCTTTTTATTTTACAGATTTCAGTGTTGAACTTTGGAAAGTCATAGTAATTAGTAGAAAAATCATAAAATAGCAATTGATGACTTTTTGGAAACCCTGAGAAAAGATCTATGTAGTGGAGTCATAATATGTTAAATGTTTGTAGATATTTTCTGATGTCTTTATTTAAGCCTTAAAAATGCTCCAAAAATGTTTATAAACTTGACCAGAGCCATATCTAGAGTTTTAGATATCCAAAAATAGTGATTCTTATTTTGTTAATTTTTTGATGACATGCACTTGCTAGAAAAAATATTAAACACCCTAGTTGTTCACTGTTTTCTTAAGATTTTGATTGGACCTTGATAAATAAGGAATTTACATTATATTGCTTGTTATTTTTATATCTTGAGTTGTGCTGCTCCAATTGATGTGAAATTTTTATGGTAGGCTTGTCATGCTATGGACGTACTGTGGTATAAATTTCATGGCCATTGCTTACTGTATGCTCAAGTTATTGAGTTAACTTGTTTATGGCATAATAAATAGCTTATAAATAATATATAAATGATAAAATAGAAAATGTTGTTCCATCACCTTATTATGATATTGCTCTTTGATGTTAGTTCATTCTATGGCCATGTGTTCACAGAAAATATTAAGTTTTAGGTTTAACTTGCTCTCACATGATTTATTGCAATAGCTATTTGTTTTTTTTCATAGAGGTTGATATACTTGCCCAAATGGATTGAAATTTGGACAGTAGACTTTTGAGAGCATTTGTAGACCCTTGTAATTTTGGTAGAATTTATTGAGTATATTTATGATGTGGTCATAATTCCACCTAATGAACTAAATAAATTAAGAAAATGTATTAAAAGAATTTATTTAGTAATTGACACTATGTTTTCTGATGTTCATTAGTCATGTATGAAATGTTGGTAAAGTTGGTTTTGCCCAATTATATGTTTGCAACGGAAGTTAATAATTATTTCTTGCAAATGAGGTTTCTGGACAGATCTGGGAACTTAGCAAAGTTCTTCATAATAATGTGCTTTGTTGTGAAACTTATTTATACAAAAGTTGTAGATAATTTATGTATCTAGCTTCTGTTAAAATTTGGTGGCATTTAACAATGTGGTTTAGGAGTTATAGCTGTTTAAAGTTGGGGTACAGAATTGCTTGCTCTCTGTCTTGTTAGACCAGTTTCTGTATTTGTGTAAATTCGACATGTTAAACTTTGGAATCATGCTGTGATGATATTAAATGAAATATAGAGAATTTCATAAGCTTTCTGTAATGTCTTATTTCATATCATTTGGATTTGTATATCTCCAGATATGATTGATTTGTGAAGCTACTGTTTGCTTATCCAGAAATTAATAAATTCCAATTATAGTTGTTTGCTTGTATGATTACTTTGTTCATTGCATTCTATGTATTCATACATATGCATTGTTGCACCTTATTTAGGTACGCTAGCGGAAACGTGTGAAAGACATGATGTGGAGCCAAACCCGAAGATGGAGTTGGTGGATCCATCCCGAAGATAGAAAGATCGGACAAGTGATAGATTGAGGGAATGCTCGCCAAGCGGGTTTCATCTGACATACTCTAACTTGAGTCGGATCCCAGGCAAGCCCCGGAGCATTATAAGCCTCCTATCTTCAAAGCAATTAATTCTATATATGTTATAAGTATTGTTGCATTAAGTGATAGGAGTTGGTTGGAAACTCTTGCTGCATTATATCAATCCTTGTCTAGATATATGAATCCTTGAATCCTACATAGACTAGGATCGAGTAGATGCTTAGCCCTGCTTTAAGCGGTAGAAGTCAGGTGATTTCCTATCACCTGCGAGATGTAGGGATATTCATATATGGCACGGTTGGCTATATTTGCTATCGTGGAATGGAACCATGTGTTAATAAAATGAAATGAGACCGGGCGGGATGACGATAGTGAAGCAACAAGGCATGGAGGTCTTGGGTGTGGATCTATCCCCGTCTGAGTCGTTTAAGGACCGATTCGCTGTACGTCCTTGAGTCATGTTGAACGCAGTCTAACACTTAGTTGGCCGGATAAGTCGTTTCGACCGCGAATCCGAGTAATACAGTTCAGGCCGGGAATCGAATGGTAGGTTGCTTCTTGGAGGAGAGAAAGGATGTGCTTGGGGACTTTGGCGTGAGACCAAGGGGGGGTTAGAGTCTCTATCACCTGGCAGAGTGTCGCCCTTGGGGTCGCGACATCATTCGGACCCGCGGCTCCTGAACTGTACCAAAGGTGACCTGAGCAGCCCTCGCCAGGCGTGACTCGGTGAGTGTTAGAAATACCCCTCTAGCTGGATAGGAATTCGATTCGAATCGCCGTCGCTCCCGGTTAGTGAGCACTTGACTTGAGCAGCGGCAACGTAGATTCCATTAAATTGAACGGATGGTTAATTGGATAACGATGGAAAGATTGCCTCAATTTATACCTACTATGGTTAATATTGTTTGCTCCTAATAAAGTGAGTGCTCTAGTACAGGTTCTAATATAGATGATAGGTTAATGATAATTAACTTGATGCTTAAGCATTAATGACCGATCATCTATATTAAGCTTTTAGGCAAAATGTTGTCAAGCTAGCCCCACTTTATATCAGCCTTGCATAATCCTTGGTGTCACCTTATTTCTGGTTTCTGACGGGTAAGTCTAGCTGAGTACCTTCTTGTACTCAGGGTTTTATCCCCACTTGTTGCTGGTTGTGCTGTATCATGGCGTCTGCAAGAGTTGGTTGGCTCCTGCCGTAGTGGCAGAGTGTGATCACAGGCATGATCCTTCTTATTCATCTTGCCTCTAATGCTTTTGTTGGAAGTCGACCTTGGTACTGGCATGTATTTGAAATAAGATAAATGTTAGTTTTAAATTACTTTGCTTCCGCTACTTTTCAAACTAAGTTGTAATAACTATGTTAAACTCCGATGTATATTGAATTACTTGTGAAATGGTTGTAACATGTGAATTGTTATGTTGAATCACTACGATCTTGGCTTGTATGTTGGTTGGTTTGAAATCCCTCGTGATTTCATTTGACTACCGGAGTTATATGGGCTCAAGTGCGAGAAGTTAACCACTTCGGTGATTGTTTTTGTACTTGTGCTCTTATAATTTGGACGGTTCCGTTACATCTATGATCTTGAGAGGTCCAATATACCTTGGTGCCAATTTCCCCTTCATGTTGAACCTTTTCACACTCCTCATTGGTGATACTTTCAAGTAGACATAATCCCCTACTTCAATAGTCAACTCTCTCCTCCGAGTATCAGCATAACTTTTATGTCGGGACTAAGCTATTTTTAGATTATCTCTAATCATCCTTACTTTCTTTTCAGCATCCTTGAGTACAATGGGGTTCTACACTTTCGTCCATACAGAGCCTCAAACGGTGCCATCTGAAGACTCTTCTGATAACTATTGTTATAAGAGAACTCTGCGTAAGGCAAACTCTTATCCCAACTAGTACCATATTGTAAAGCACAAGCTCTCAACATATCTTCCAATATCTGATTAATTCTCTTCGTCTGTCCATCTGTCTGTGGATGGTAGGTTGTACTAAAGTTCAGCTTGGTTCCTAGTGATTCATGTATCTTTTGCTAATAATGAGATGTAAACTGGGTACCCCGATCAGACACAATTTTCTTAGGAACTCCATGTAGATTCACTATTCTTTCCATATACAATTCAGCCAACTTTGCACTGCTATATGTAGTCTTAACTGGCAGAAAATGAGCAACCTTTGTTAGACGATCTACTATTACCCAAATTGAATCATACCCTCTCTGAGTACGTGGCAACCCAACTATGAAATCCATACCAACTTCTTCCCATTTCCATTCCGGTATCTGCATAGGCTGTAACAATCCTATAGGCCTCTGATGTTCAGCTTTCACCCTTTGACAAGTGTCACACAAAGCAACATACTCAACATTTCTTTTTAAACCATACCACCAATATTTCTCTCTCAGGTCCAGATACATCTTAGTACTCCTAGGATGTATGGAATAAGTTGACTCGTGAGCTTCACGTAGAATTACCTCTCTGATAGTCTTATCCTCAGGCACACACAGCCTTTTTCCAAACCATAGCATACCATTATCATCCTTATGGAATCCTGGTGATTTGCCCTTAGCTATATTCTCCGCTATCTCTCTCAACTTTGTATCTTTCAACTGACTCTTGCGTATTTCTTGCTCCAAAGTAGGTTCTAGTACTAATTCTACTGCATTGGTGATAAATCCTAAGTTTAGATGCTCATATTCAGCACACAACTCTCTTGGCATAGGCATTACTTGCACTTCATTAGCGTAGCTTTTCCTACTAAGAGCATCAGCAACGACGTTGGCCTTTCCTGGGTGATAATGCACCTCCAGATCCTAGTCCTTTATCAACTCCAACCATCTACGCTGCCTCAAATTCAGATCTGATTGAGTGAAGATATACTTCAGACTCTTGTGATCAGTGTATATATCACTCTTATGTTCAATTAAATAATGTCTCCATATCTTTAATGCATGAACCACTGCAGCTAATTCCAAGTCATGAGTAGGATAATTTAATTCATGCTTTCTCAACTGTCTCGATGCATATGCCACAACTCTACCTTCTTGCATAAGAACATATCCCAAACCCAAACGAGATGCATCACAGTAGATAGAGAAGTGTTTACTCAGATATAGCAAGACTAATACTGGTGCAGTGGTTAATCTTTTCTTCAATTCCTTAAAATTAACCTGACACTTCTCAGACCACATAAACTTGGCATTCTTCTCCAATAGTGCAGTCATTGGCTTCGTAAGCTTAGAAAATCCCTCTATAAATCTCCTGTAATAGCCAGCTAATCCCAAGAAACTACGGATCTCACTTACATTGGTTGGTGGCTTCTAGTTTAATACATCTTTCACTTTGCTAGGATCTACTGATATTCCTCCATTTGAGACAACATGACCAAGAAAGGAAACTTCCTTCAACCAAAACTCACATTTACTCCGCTTGGCATATAGCTGGTGTTCTCTAAGCTTTTGCAGGACCAACCTCAAATGTTCAGCATGTTCCTCCTCAGTCTTAGAGAATACTAGGATATCATCAATGAATACTACTACAAACTTGTCCAGATATTCCATAAACACCTTATTCATCAAATACATAAAGTATGCAGGAGCATTTGTCAGACCAAAAGACATCACTGTATACTTATATAAACCATACCATGTGGTAAAAGCTGTCTTTGGTATATCATTAGCATGAATCTTCAACTGGTGATATCCAGAACGAAGATCAATCTTGGAGAATACACAAGCACCTCTCAACTGATCAAACAAGTCATCAATTCTAGGCAATGGGTACTTATTCTTGATAGTAACCTCATTGAGAGACCGATAGTCTACACACATCCTCTGAGTGCCATCTTTCTTATCCACAAAAAACACTAGTGCTCCCCAAGGTGAAGAACTAGGACGAATGAAACCCTTATCCTGTAACTCCTTAATTTGTTTCTTAAGTTCTTCTAATTCATCTACTCCCATTCTATATGAACGCTTAGCTATGGGTGCAGTTCCAGGTAATAATTCAATAATAAATTCAATGTCACGGTCTGGTGGCATACCTGGCAATTCCTCGAGAAACACATCAGGGAACTCCTCCACAACCTGGTCCTCCTTGTTGGTACCATCATTAAGCTAGTTCACTGTAGCAGTCTCCTGTTTTTGCACTTTCACCTCAACCCTGATTCTATCTCCCTTCGGTGTTGTCAGCACTACTGATTTCTCCTTGCACTGAATCTCTACTTATTGTTGCATCATCCAATCAATTTCCAATATGAGGTCAATCCCAGTTGTTCTCAATACTATAGGACTCACCTTAAACTCTACCCTCCTTAAAATGAGACTAATCGGAAGACAACAATAAGATGCTGGCATGCTTCCACCAGGTGAGTTTACTAATATAGGGTTCTTTATGGCACACAAATGAATTCTATGTATTCTAACAAATGCTTGTGATATGAAAGAATGTGATGCTCTAGAATCAAAAAGAACAGTGGCAGGAGTGAAATGGACATCGAACGTATCAAGCATAACTTTCGGTTCCTCCACTACTGTTTCTTGAGACAAGTGGTTCACCCTTCCAGTGTTAGGCGCAGGCTTCTGGTGACTACTCTACCTCTGGGGAGTCTGCTGGTTGGGCTTCTCAGGGCAATTGTAAGACAAGTGACCTTCTTTTCCATATCGAAAACACCTATTGGGGGGTATTGGGAACACTAGTCTTCATGGAAGGATTATTGGAAGGGCCCTGATGCTGAGTCTGATTCCCACTCTGGTACGGAGGGCGTTGGTTGCCATTCTGTGGCTGGAATGTGGGACGTTGCGGAAACTGATTGTGGAAAGGGACCTGACCACGATTCCACTGACCAAAGGGAGGCCTCTGTTGATTACCTTGCTGGAAACCAGTACGCTGACGAGTGTTGCTACCAGAGGCCTGTCCCTCAAGCCTTTTCCTCTTGGCATCCATCTCCTTGCGCTTGTTATCCACCACAATAGCGCGGTTCACAAGCGTCTGAAAATTGGGATAGGTATTGGACATCAGCTGCAATTGTAGCCCATCATACAATCCCTTCAGGAAGCGGCGCTGCTTATCACTGTCATTAGCCACCTCATGTGGAGCATATCGTGACAACTGAGCAAACCTGTCACGATACTCAGCTACAGACAATGACCCTTGGGTCAAGTTCCTGAATTCCTCTGCCTTCAGTTCTATCATCCCTTCTAGTATATGGTAAGCCCTGAAGCTCTCTCTAAACTCTTGCCAAGTGACCGTGGGAGCATTGGCGGGGCGACCATACTCATACGATTCCCACCAATCCTGAGCTTCTCTCTGGAGTTGTCTAGAAGCAAACAACACTTTCTGCCGGTCATCACATTATGCAATATTGAGCTGCTTTTCCACGGCATGAAGCCAATCATCGGCTTCCAATGGATCTGTGGCATGCGTGAACACAGGGGGACGACCCTTCAAAAATTCACCATGCTTATCACGTGGGGGTGCCCCAGCAACTGGTTGATTCTATTGGTTCTGCACCAGTTGTTGCATAAGTTGTGTCTGCACTGCCAATAGTTTCTCAATAGTTGGTGGCGGTGGTGGTGGTGGATTTGGGGGAACACCTCCACAACCCCTGCCTCTTCCTCTTCCGGCCATCTGCCATCCATAAAAATGCAAACTTTGAGATTTCCATGCTATCAACCACCTGTAAGATAAAGAATGAGATCTGAAAGTTTTATGGGCGAGTATCAAAATTAACAGTTTAGTAAATCAATCATATCTCGAGATACATAAGTCTAATAGAGGCGTGCTTTATATGGTTGGAAATCTTATGAAGTTATCCACATCTTTTATTTAGACCTCAAGATCAGATTCTGTCGTTAAGTAAATGAAAAATAAGGCGAACAGAAACTGTTCCAGATTCCAGACTGTGCAGAAACTTTAACTTGTGGCAGTTATATCTCTCGAACCAGATCAGATAAAAAGGTGATTCCAGTGGCATTTGAAAGGTGATTAAGTCTAGTTTCTCTCATAAAAATTTCATAAATGTTGCCCGAACTGTTTTTGAACCATAGCAGAAACATTACAAACTGTTCCAGAAAACAGCAAGGACAGAAACGTGACAATACCACACTCAACTATTATTTCCTTGACTATTAAACTTATTGTTCTTAAAAATGGAACTTGTAGACATTCCTACAAGCCCCAACACTCATAACAAAATCCAACTCACACATAAACATAATGACAAAGCAACTATCACACCAAAGTTCAAACCACACGACAGACTCGAAGACTCAACTGACGTTGCTAAGAACGTTCTTATTACATAAAGGACTCCTATTTTCTAAGGATGTGGCTCATGCTCTAATGTCTAATAAATCTTGGCCATGCCTTGGTTTGCTCGAAGTTCATCAATCGTCACCTGGCACCTCTTGATGGTCTTCCCCTGTTCCTCTCCATCATATCATAGACAAGGTTCACCATCACCCGAGGAAGTGGTTCCAACTGCACTGGATCCATCATGGCCCATCCAAGGTCAGGGTGTGCATGAGGGAAGTAACGGTGAACATGCTTCATGCTGTCAGAACGAAGGTAGCGGATGCCCATACATGCTTCAAAGGCGGCATCTTCAATGCTAGCCTCCATGGTAGCTCGACGACCCATGTGAGAATACATCATGTCCAGCTGGTATGCCCCTTTTTCCTCATCCTTAGGCAGACGTACTCCACAGCTGGGTGCCAATCAGCGAAGTAGGCAGACGTACTCCACAACTGGGTGCCAATCAGCGAAGTAGACAGAGAGCATTCCCACAAGTAGATGGTGAGAGACAGCGTCTCCTCCAGCCATGTGGTAGATCTTCACAGTCCACCCTATTGGAGGAGGTGGCACATCCTCAGCAGCTTCATCATGTGGTAGAGACGGAGGTTGCTCTCCTCCATTAGCTTCATCCTCTTCATCATCTTCAATCTCAATGATCTCAGGATCTTCTTCAGGCTCGGGTTCTTCCTGAGGAGGTGTTGGCGCTTGGATTGGTGCTTCAGGGGCCTGCTCCTGTTCCTAGGGTGCTTCCTCTTGTGGCTCTTCCGGTGCAAGCAAGGCACAAGGTGGGTAGTGGCCTCTAGTGGTGATGCGGGCAGTCTTGCGACCACGAACCATCTACAGAGTTTTAGATGTAGTTAGAATAGAGACAAAATTTCGTAATAGAATGAGACATAAAAAGCATAAAAATTTATCAAATAACAATAGCAAGATAATAAGCATAAAAATAGTGAACAAGAAGATACTAAATCGACCATTTCTAGCTAGACTTGCGTCCTACAGTCAATAAAAGTTTTGATACCAATTTGTCACACTCATTTAAAGACCAAATGGAATGCATACTCTTATGTGTGCTCAGAGATCAATCACACATAAGTTAACAAAGGACGTATCATCACAAATGTTATTACATCACGATTATTAACACATAGTCTTTACACAAATGTAACCGAAGGTAAAAATATAAATCTCTCGTGGTAGCTCCAATCACAGGCATATTGACTGATTGACTGCAAGTCTAGTAATCTTTAGAGAAGTAGGAGTAGTAGTCACTATTTGCACCATCTGTTACTCATCCGGGATTTTTATCAAAGTAAGAAAAATAAACAAGCGTAAGTACATCTCGTACTCAACAAGTGTAACATGGGGTTCATAAGGCTTAAAGGCACGACATTGGTTTATCAGCATGTAGCTTTTAATTGGCATAATTTTAGCATATCAATAGCATCAAGATGTTTCAATGTAAACAATAAACATATGATCCATGTGAAATGATTAACGAATAGCAAAAACATATTCATTATTAATGATCAACTATTCCATAAGGGTCCAATGTCACTCGTGACCGTGAGCACGGCTGTTATAACAGTTTTACACTCTGCAGATGTTGTACACTTTCACTGTGAGTCGTGTTGCCCATATGTCCGGGTTAATTACTCCCAAAACACTTCCAAGGTGAGCAGGCAGGGAAACACTATGAAGTCTTTCGAAGGTTCATCTAATAAGTTAGGGCCATTAGATTCACTCGGCAAACAGATGTAGAGCCCTCCTTCCATACGGCAAAATGACACGCAGCCTATACACATAAGGACAGAGGCCGCACTATACCCGATTCGTCAAGCCATTCTTACACCAAAAAGGTTACCGCTAACAAGCTAAAAAAGTTCCTTCTATATGACTAAAGCCAGAGCCATATAGCCCTCACAATTATACTGTAAATCCCAGATGTTCGCTTACAGATAAGTCCTTAAGAAGAGAAACTTGAGCATCCAACGTAAAATCAATCATGGTTTTGGTGGGCAGATCGATCAACTAATCCTGGTCAAAAACAAGCCTAGAGCATGCAAACCCTTTGGCATCACCGTCGTCAGCCAGCATTTGACGACGGCAGAAAATTAACCAGCGAACGTATTGTTCTCACTCATCAAATAGCCTCGAGCATATTCAGAAACAACAAAAGCATGCACGTTTTCTTCGACGGCGAGGGCGGTGGAGAATGGAGATGGTGACCAGTACAGCTCGGTCGTCGTTGACGTCGGATCGGAGGACCGCACACACCCAGCAAGGTATGTACCGTCGCTGGCGACCCCCGTTTTCTTAACAAGGACAGGGTTGGTGCCTGCCTGCTCAGACTATAGCGGTGGCGGTCGTCGATGCGACGCTGCTGACCGCGCGGGGAGCATAAAATTACGGCACTAAGCGACGCTGGCTGAGTGCCTCCGGAGCGAGTTGGTGAAAGTGAAACACTTTAGGCGCTTTCGGAACGCGATGCATGCAATGCAACCGGTCGCAGAGGAAGATTGGCGTGGAATCTCTTCAGCCAGCGCTGTCTGTTTCTTTTCTGTGAATGCAGCTTCAGCTTCAGTTCGACGCTACTGACTACGGCCACATGAACCTAGACTGAGAGGAAGAACAGAATTATTCGAGGAATTATTATTACACAGTGAATAATAATGGTAGGACCTGTGACGAGCAGTGTGGTGTGCATACCTTGCCTAACTTGGGAATGGATGTGGAACCAAGATGGAAATATTGTACCCGATGTCCTGATGAGACATCACCGTGCGTGCCTGGTGGTCTGAATTCTAAACCGACGGCGCTGGATGAGACGCAGGAAATGGACCTGGCACCTCGTGCAGCGACCATTCTGCTCACCCCATGATTCAACATCATGATCCGTTTAGTAGTAGGTCTTAGCAATTAGCATAACCCACAAGATCAACGCCTGTATCTGGTCTTTCCATAGCTCTAACTGTTTGAAATTGAAATGTCTCAGCAACCGCAACTATCCAATGTGTTGGGGACAAACTAACAAAACAACCGCAGGTAGCAGCTAGTTCTGCCGCACATTTGATAAGGAAGGAGTTTGGGCCAACAGTGTCTAAGCGTGAATGTGTTTAGAGAATTCGATCTTTGTATATACTCCTATTTTCTACCTCTTTTTGAGAATTTCATCTTTGTGCTGAGGTTTTTGGGCCATCCTTGATTGATCTTTAGGTGCTACGATGGCTTAGGAATACATATAGCCACTTTCTCTAGAAGATTTCCCACGAGCACCTAAAAATCATCATTTTTAGGTTTATTGCGAAACCCCATTTCTAGAGATGGCTTTTAATATTCTTGTTCAAGTTTTGAACTTTTTGACTTGATCTTTTGGGGTTAGTTTCTAAATGGGTTATACAAGGTGTGTGCAAAGTTTTAGTGAATTGTTTTAGAAGATTCTGCCGGAAACAGCAGAAACCAGCCTAGGCTGGTTTTTCATCTTACTCTCTGATTGAGCTCTGTTGTGGTGGAGGTGTTCTTTCTGTTGTTATAAAATCCTCTACCAAATTTCATGACTTTTTGAGGTAGTTTGATTAGATTTTGACATTTGTGCATCCGAATGCTGAATTCTGAACATCAGCCCAGTCCGGTTTTCGAAACCAAAACCAAGTCAGGCCGTTGTTTGCTGTGTTTTCACTCTTGCTTGTTTTGACCTCCTTTGCTTCCGCATGTTTCTAGCCTAGTTTCTAAGATCCGTAGATCTGCTGTAACTACATGACTTTGGCTTGTTGTGTTTGAGATGTTCGTGGATGGTACTAGGATATTGGTGAGAATTTTAAGACTCCCACTCACTCCCCTCTGGTCACCATTTCTATTCTTCAATAGGCACTAACAGTGGACATGTTTTCAGGGTAGTTAAATTGTTAATGTGTTATTATCAGCGAGCAATCCAATGGAATACCCATTAGTATTATAAAAATAAATAGTGACACATTCTGCAGACAAATGATGGGGCTTGGACCGCACCAGCAAAGAGGTACGATAAAATGAGCAGAATATTCCAAACTGAGATATACGAGATTGCCTCTGATCTTCTAGGATTACATTCATAATGCCTCAAACGAAAAGCTCAGATTTGATAAATAAACATGAAAAAGTCGGAGAAAAGTGGTGCATCGTATTTTCACAAAGTTTTTAAGATTAACAAAAATATCAGAGGGCAATCAAGAAATTAGTAAAACAGACACAAGACACAGACAATCAGTTTATACAACGATCCAGCTGAGTACCTTCTCAAGCACAGAGGACCTTGTTCAAGACCAATACCATCACCGACCCAAAAGAAGATAAATGAGGGCCTATCAGCTATGACCTGTTGAGTCAAATTAGTATCGCTATGCAACTCCAGGAGAAAAGGTAATCTTCTCAAAAATAAAAAGAGAAGATGCAATATTCAATCTGAAGATAAATGATATAATAATTCAAGGTAGAGAAGAACCTCAATTTTCATATTCATAATCTCTTCAGGAAATAATACTCTATATATGATCTTGTGTGATACCAGGAGCGTGATGAACATTTTCCTCCCATGGAGGATCCCCAAGGATAACATCAAACTTTGTGCCAAAAAATTCTGGGGAAAGCATATGTTCCTTGAGATCACACTTGTAGTACACATTGGTGCCGAAGCTGATTTATAACCTGTCTCATCTTTCCTCTGTGTATTAGTTCCCTCGGCCTAGGATAATACTCTACACTTGTAAGCTCTACTTCCGGAATGAAATTCTGAGGTCGCCTGCCACTGTCCACGAAATTCAGCGAGTAATCAGTCTGTTCACCCCGTAGGTCCACTGTTATTTCCTCTGTGGCATATCCAGCCTCCAGGTAACAATCATGAAGCATTTCATGACTTGGTCTATCCATTGGACGATTGGATCAAAACATAATACTTGTGCATCCGTAGCGCCTCCATCTAATTGAGTATTATGTCTTGCTTCAGCTCCCATACTAGGAGCAAGCCCAGGTCTAGCTACTAGAGGAGGGATATGAAGATTCGGGGGGAGTCACAGCAAAGCATATTCACATGGTCCTATTCACATCAACAGCAACTGTTCCAGCCCAAACAAGAGGCCTTGGAAAATATGGCATGAAAATACCAGGTCCAAGAGAACTCAGAGAGTGGGCCATGTTCGGGCTCCATTGGTTGCATTGGATCTGGTAGCAGACCGAGAGGCCCAAATGGTGGAGGCAACATTATCTCTAGATGGAAATAGTCCACGTTGCCTCCCTCAACTCCTGTGAAAGTCTGTTTTTCTCTCTGAACTAAAAAAAACTAAGTAAATCACCTTCCTAAACTTTTAAAACTATTTGTTTACCTCCCTGGCCGGTTATAAGCGGTTTTCAAAGGTGGTTTTGTCCTTTTCTTTTTTTATTTATTTCGACTGAATCTTTGAGAATCATAATAAATCATGAAAAAAAATCATAAAATGAAAATCCAGTTTTATTGGACTCTACAAAATTAGATCTACATAGTGAACATATAATATGGTATGTTTTAGCATAAATTTTTTTTATAGCTTTAGATATATGTTTTTCTGTAATTAATTCATAACTGCAGTTTTTATGGTCCAATTCTGGTGAAATTTTTATAGTGGTCTAATTATTCTAGGCTTGAACTGTACTAAAAAGTTCATACTCATTAGATCATGTATAACTTAGTTAATGAGTATGAAATTTTTACTACAGTTCAAGCATACAATAATTAGCCCACCATAAAAATGTCATCACAATTGGACCATAAAACTGCAGCTATGAATTAATTATAGAAAAGCATAAATCTAAAGCTACATCAAAAAGATTGTACTAAGGCATACCATATTATATGTTCACTATGTAGATCTACTCATGTGGAGTCCAACAAAATTGGATTTGCCATTTTATGATTTTCTGTGATTTACTATGATTTTTCAAAGATTCAATCAAAATAAATAAAAAAGAAAAAGATAAAATCGTCTTTGAAAACCGCTTATAACCGGTCAGGAAGGTAAAACGAACGGTTTTAAAAGTTCAAGGAGTTGGTTTACCCGATTTTAGAGTTCAGGAAGGAAAATCAGACTTTCGCAAAAGTTGAGGGAGGTAATGTGGACTTTTTCCTAATTATATATCATGAGTGTTCATATTTCATAGGCCCGTGATGTGGTCACCCTTGGCCTGTATTGGTGATGGGTTACCACACTTTATCTCTTCTCTTTCCTATATCATCTAAGCAAGCTAATGACATAGCATAAATCACTACAAACCAAATAAAAGTAGATCGAGGAAGAAGATTGACGATAGGAGCATTGAAGGATAGGGTTCAAAACAGACAGGAACAATCTCGTCCCGTCCCGTCCCATCCATTTTATACTTTTGTTATGCCCGTTTCCGTATTTGCGGGACGCCGTTTTTATATTTGAGAAAATGGAAGAGGGTGTTTTCATTTGTGGGATCCCGTTTTAATGCAGGATGGACCCATATTTATCTCGTTTTCAATCTGTAATGTGCAACAATTACATGTCCTTGTGTTATGTTAATATGCCTCCTAATCACCAAATATGCACATTAACATATTAATATTCGTATATGTATATTATTGCGTGACTTGTTACATACACACTTAACAATATTATATTACGTGATTCTAATTTAATTTTCTGGCCTTCCCTCCGTATTTGTCCGTATGTCCGATTTCGTTTTTGATCCTAGCTTTTTTGAACCCAGTCCTGTTTTTGTAAAAAATGGAAACAAAGATGTGAGAGGGGTTTTTCACGCCTGCTAACCCTAGGCTTTACCACTCCCACACAAGCCTGCAGGCGCTGTCTAGGGTATTCAAAGCTTTATCTACCCCGATAATGCTCCACCATGAGCGTCCGTCCACATGCTTCTAGCTGGGCCTGCAGACCAACCCACAGGCCTACTCCCCTCACCACGGCTTACACGGTTTCTCCAGAAAAAGAAAGAAAAGAGAGCAAACACTTTTCCCATTTCGCATAGATCGCCGCGGCGTTCCCCACCCCCAACCGGTGTTGCTGCCCGACCGCGCCGCCCGCCCGTGGAGAGGGAGACTGCCGCTGCTCGCCCATGGAGAGGGAGACCGCCACCGCTCGCCCGTGGAGAGGGAGACCGCAGCTGCCTCCACCATGGGGGTCGGACGCCTGGTCGGCGACCAGGAAGACCTCTGCCTTTGACACGCTGTGCCCTAGCGTCCGCACCCGCGTCTGCCTCCCGCTCATGGCCATCGCCGGGCGCACCCCACCTGCTCGCCCGCCCTATCGTCAGGGCCATCGTCGTTGCTAGTTTGCCACTCCAGCACCTCCGCCAGGGGGTCTCCATCTGCTTCCTATCCTCTTTGCCGATCTACCGCAGTTCCCCTCTAGGTAGGCCGTGGTCACGCGTCAAACGCTGTGTTTCAAGTGTTTCATGCATTTCAGACTTTTTTGTTTCAAGTGTTTAATCTGGATGTTGCAAAAGTAGATCTGGATGTTGCATATGTTTTCAAGTGTTTCAGGCGTTTCATAGTTTTGTTTCAAGTGTTTCATCTAGATGTTGCAAAAGTAGGTTGGAAAGTTGCAATGACAAAATACGCATGTTGCAAGCCTATGCTTCAAGTGTTTCAGACATATGTTACAAATGTTTCGTCTGGTTGTTTCAAAAGTAGATTTTTGATGTTGCACATGCTGCAAATGACTATACACGCATGTTTCAATTGCATGTTTCAAGTGTTTCATCTGTCTTCAGGCGTATGTTGCAAATGTTTCATCTGGATATTTCAAAAGTAAATTGGGTGTTGCACATGGTGCGATGGCGCTGGTGGCTGGCACACAGTGCCTTGCCGCAGGACTTCACCTCCTACCTCACGTGGTGTGGCGCAACTCGCCTTGTCCTCTCCTCTCCCTTCTCACTGTGGCAGTTCGAGCTCAGCCGTCACAGACATCGGGTAGGCGCAGTAGGAGGCGCAGGGCGGTCGGACAGGCGCAGCGGGCACAAACGGGTGCAGCAGCTTGCACAGGATACGGGATAGGCGCCGGCGTCAGGACAGGGGCTAGGCTCCATACGTTCGGGCGCCTACCGTGCCTTAGTGGCCGTACAGGGTAGCATACGCGCCGGCCTTCAGTTTTTTTTTTCTGGCCTGGGGCAGGAAAACAAACCCGGCCGTAGCAGTCCTAATCGGCCAGACTAAAGAAAATGAAGAACAAACCCGGCCGGAGCAGTGCTTATCAGCCAGACTGAAGAAAATGAAGGGTACCAGTGTGAACTGAATCTTTCCCAATACGTTCGAAGCCAAGCAACCCACATCAACATCAGCGTCAGTGCTAATCAAGTGGTGCCCAGAAAAGAAAATGCCAACCATACAGCGGTTGCCTTGAGGCCTGATAGATATTCCCCAAATACCCTTCCGTTGAGCAATCCACATCCATCGAGTCCACAGCAGCATCCAATGGAGGAAGCCACAACCTTGTTTTTGCCTTCCCTTGAAACCAAAGCACATATCAACTGCAAATCCTGATGGATGAGAGTTGGGGCATGTAAGAGCTACGTGAAATTCAATCAATCAACCAAATAAAGGAAACAACATTGGATAACATACAAGGTACACTTATTTACATGACATCCAGAGTTTTTTTTTTAGTTTTTCAGTTTTTGTTTAGTTGCAATTTCTGCAATGAGCATTGTATTGATGAGCTGACTGCACTGTTTCCAACTCAAACTAAGGATCAGGATTGCCAAGTATAGCTTCATCCCCGGAGTCATCTTCCTCCTCACTAAGCTCTTCGTCGCTGGATTTGTCTTCCGGAGTGATGCCAGCGTCCTCTGGTTTGGCATACTTTTCACAATATTCTGCAGAAACATGGGAGAGCAAGTTGGCACCTTAGTGTCAATTGGCACAAACCTATTTGGCCAATGATGAACAAAGTAGTGCTCGAAGATATGCAATACTAAAATGCAATAGAAAGAAATTTGCTTTATTGCCTCATTGGTGTTTTGAAACTGGGTGCATGGTGCCATCAAACAAAAGAAACCCTGTGTTGATGGCACCAAACCACCCAATCACTAGAAGTCTCTGTCAATATACGGATAATGGTATAACATCAGGAATATAAAAATCAATCACCTACTAATAACCCAAACAGTGTCAGCAGATACACAGTGCAAGTATTAACTAATTCAAGCAAGTGAACAATTACAAGTTCAGTACTTATCTTAGCAGGTGAACAGCAGTTATTATAGTTTATGCAACTGGCAGCAATTAAATAAATCATGTGCAGTAGCCTTTTCATCAAAAACGTGTCAAGGCACGCATGGTCACAAAAAAAAAGTGGTAGCTTTTCATCAGTTAGGAAGTATAACCTTGGTTTCAGTTTCAAAATGTATCTATAGCATCCAAACAAGCAAACTGAGACTTCATCAACTGGATTAGGCAGAAAATGGGAGTAAATGATACTGGACTGGTTAGGGAAGTTATCAGAGTTTGCATCCACGTATTCATCTCCCCTAGCCACTCTTTAAAAGATTGATGGAAGCTAAATCTCTACTGGGGCATATGAACCTAGATATACTAGTATCTGGGATGTCAAATAAGAAACACACGCATCCAGTATCTTGATTTCCACCCATCTTGCAGAGATCCCACCACCCCACAAATTGTTTGATTTTTTTATCTTCACAATCATTATCATGGCATGCCAGGATAAAACAGAACCACTCAATTCCTGCTATCTGTAAAGGTGGATTTTTATCTTCAGAAATCTATAATGCCAGGCCAGTTCAAACCAGAGCCAGGTTAAAGCAGATTCTCTAATTCCCGGTGCATGTATTGATGTATAAGTACATACAAGTTTTAGGAGGTTTCATCTGCAACAACGGGCCTAGCATTTTGTGATGCCTCTTACTCACTTTGGTCAAACCACTTCAATGCGAGAACAAAGAATTGAGAGGAAACATGGAAATCGGGCACAAGACTAGAGAGCAAAGCAATTTGACTAGGATTTAGTAGAAATGTAGAACTGGTAGAAGAGAAATAATAGGATTATATAAGTTGGAGATATGCATTATATTAAGGGACATAATTTTAGTAGAACGTTTGAAGTTGCAAGCACAGATTCTTCAGATAGTGCAATGCTTGCCCTTTTATGTTCGAGTCAAGTAACTGACTAACTGTTATTGTTTGTGCTCTTATGTTTTCTCAAACTTAGTAATTGGTAGTATCTTGTTTTAGTAGTATAACTAAGCAATGTGAGACCTTCGTAGATAATTAGGTCAGATGCAAGTGCAACTATTGACTGTGCTGTAGTGTAACTTGAACATGATAAGGTTGAAGAGAACTCAGTTTGCTGTTAACTAATGTAAGAAAACTAAGTTATGGGGAAAAAAGATCAGAACTTTTCTCATTGATTTGGTGCACAAAGAGCCTGGTTAAAAGAGAACATTCTAGGGTGGGTTACACTCACTAAGTAGGCAAAAGATGTGATGGAAACCACCTACTAGGTGGAATCATGAAAACCACCTACTAGGTGGAAACATGGAAACCAATTCAAAAAAACGTATTTCGGACGTTCAAAAGATTTTGAAACTTAGGCACATCCATAGTGCATACAAATATGTACTCACAAGCAATAAGTATTTCACGTTTGCAATGCATATGACAGAAAAGAATGAATCTGCAGTAGAACATTATGGCCAGGCAGACTGGAGGTGATGTTTGAATAAAACAATATCTTAGAACTATAGACTATCTACTGAAAACAATGAGAAGATTTTAATGGACCACGGTACCTTTCACTCTCTGTTCATAAGCAGAGCGATCACGCATCATCAGTGCTGCAGCCTCCCCATTTAATGGATCAGAAGGATTCGGATACAGTAAAAGCTGCGGAAGGAATACTTCAAAAACATTTACTAGATCTGCAAAAAAAAAGGAATATGGAAAAAGATCAAGCTCAGATTATAGATTCCATAAGAGAAATAAATGCTCATAGCAACAATGAAAGGGAAGGCACTATCTCACCAAACATCGGGCTCCATGTCTGGTTGATGACATCCAAACAGACAGAACCAGACCTGCATTTTGCGGCCAAACAGAGCAGGTAAAGAAACGTTAGTTCCATGAGCTTCAATTAAAATTAAAATTAAAATAACAAAAGTAGCTCAAGACCATAATGCTCACATCTCATCGACATTCGGGTGATAAATCTTGTTGATGAAGCCGATGGAAGGGGATTTGTAAGGATATGCATCAGGCAGTTCTACCCTAACCTTCCAGACACCGCCTTGGTAGATACCTACCAAATTGAGTACGAATTCATTAGGCAAAATCCCGTGATAGACTCTGAAAAGAAGGATGCTTCAGGTCAACTGAGCAACCAATCGAGGATGAAGCTAAACAGACAAGAATATCTGAACACGATCAACAGGGGAGATTGGCAGTTCAGTTTTCCTGAAACTCAACTTCCCCCACTACATCTAGATCAGAAACAACAGCGTGGATCATCAGCCCGGGAGGCAGGGGGAGAAAGGAGAAACCGGGATTCGGCGCGAGGGTTATTACTTTCGGTCGGCCCCTTAAATTCGACGAAGAATTCCTGCATCCCGTCGTTCACCATCTCCACCTTGTAGTCGCTCATCATCCTGCGACGCCAAGAAACCAAGAAAGCCGGCAAGAACGGCCAGATAAAAAAAAACAAGCAGAACATGTCAGGGAAAATTGGAAAGACAAACCGAGGGGTCCAGGATCCTCACAGCTTCATGAGGTCCATCTCGCGGCGCTTGCTCGGGGACGACATCTTGGAAAGCGGGGAACCAAGAACAGCAGCAACAGCAGAAGGGCGGAACCTCCTCTCCTCTCCGCTCCGCTCCGCTCCTCGCCTTGGGGAGTTGGGATAAGAGGGAGAAAGAGATTGCGCAGCGCCGCAGCCTGTAGCCTTCGACGGTGCGTCCGCGTCGTCGTACGTCCTCCCCCCCTGCACGAGATTTATTTTATTGCCGCCGCCGAGCCGAGATGAGATGGGTTGCCGAAGGCGAGAGAGCGTGCGAGACAAAGCACAGGGGATGAGGAGGAAAGGGACAAAGCGAACGAAGGTGAGGAATAGGGACGCAATCAATCACGGAAAACGCTGCCGGCAGACGCAGAGAGCACGGCGGCTAATCTCGGTCGCCCCCCTAAACACGCCTCCAATCGCGTTTTTTTTACCTGCTATATCTAATATATATGACTGGTCCTTTCGGAATTTTTGCTCTGGGAGGAGGGATTGCGCTGCGCGAGGAGGCGGCGAACTGGAGAAGTGGCGGGTGGTGGGTGGTTTGTTAATGGAGAGGGCGGCGAGATCTCGTTGTTACTGTGATGAAGGGTTGGAGGGGGGCGGCCAAAACCGCCGCCTGCTTTGCTTTGGCGGCAGTGGTGGTGTGCGAGAGACGTGTGCTGGCAGCTTTTCACGGCTGCCGACGCGGGCGCGTGGCCGCCCACCATGGGAGGGCGCCTTTCACGGGGACCTCTTGACAGTACACACTCATAGGTCCCTCATAGGTGTGCTCGGAGCGCGCTGCACGTGCATTTTCGTGGATATGTGCCGTGGCTGTGTTTAGTTCCTGAAAAATACACCATGTAAAATGAAGATTTTTCGTTACATCAAACTTTATGATATATGCATGTAGTACTAAATGTAGTTGAAAACAAAAACTAATTGTACAGTTTAGTTGTATTTTGCGAGACGAACGTTTTGAGCCTAATTAGTCAACAATTGGACAATTATTACCCAATACAAAAACTAATTGCACAGTTTTATCTTATGGTGTAATGATAGTTGGATCCTCCCAACTCCTCTAGATCTCTTGAAGTGCTTGGGTTACTCTTTAAAGAATTATTCATGGACCTTCGCTTTGATTTTATTAACTCATTAACTCGTTTTCTCTTTCTCCTTTTCTCACTCCCTGAAATTTTGTAACACCCTAAAATTTTGAAAGAATGGAAAATAGGAAAAATATGATTTTTTGTATATTTTTTTTGTGAGCATGCAAATTTAGAATAAGAATAATTTTTATAAATTAAAATTCATCTAAGGATGTAGAAACATGATTGAGCATTCATGCTGCTGCATTTGGAATTTTGTGATGAGTGGTTCAAATTAAATTTAAATTGGATTTAAATATCTTTTGAAAAATGGATTTGAAAAAAAAAATTAGGAAAAAGAAAAGGAATTCTTTCTGCTCTCGGGCCGCTTCTTACCGCAGCCCAACTCCCCGGCCTGCCTCGGCGGCCCATCCTTCCTTTTTGTTTTCCCCAGCGCCCGCATCCGCTTCACTGGGCCGAGCCCAGGCACGGCCTGCTGGCCCAGCCACCGCGGCCCGCCAAGCCAGCGCGCGGCCGTTCCCCCTCCGAGTCGCCGACATGTGGGACCCGCCTGTCAGCGTCTCCTTCCACCTTCCTTTCTTCTTCCTCCGGCTTCGCACCGCCTTCCTCTCTCTCTCTCTCCGATTTGGTGAATCGAATCCGCCGCAAATCTTCGCCCTTTCCATGTATACCGATGCCTCCGGGCTATAAAAACGGAGCCGCCGCGTCTCCCCGCTCCACATCCAACCGCAAATCGTAGCTACATCGCCCCGTGGTGGCTACGCCCGAAGTGCCGCCCTAGCCGCCCGCCTCTCCGAGCCGCACGCGCTCCTCGCTTCGTTCTCGGCCTCGATTTTGCTCTAGGTAAGATCGCGTTGAAGTTATCTACCCGCTGGTGTTTTTGCTTCACGATTTCATCCACCGTAGCGTGAGTTAGCCTTCTCCGGCCATGGCGCCGCCGCGGAGAGTCGCCGTCGGGCCAAAAACCGGCCGGAGCACCGCCGGCCACTTTCTCTCTCTCCCCCGATTAGATCTAGGCCGTTCGTTTTGAATCCGACGATCGAAAATCAAGATACCCGTTCGGCTGTAACATTTGCTAAAGAGTCCCTGTAAGATTTAAGTTGTAAACCCGCAGTCCAAAACGTATTATCCCGTGTTCGTTTTGATCTGTTGAAAGCGTATTTCGTCTCAGTAATTGAAAAATACGTTTTCTGATATTTACAGTTTTGCCACTGAGTTTGTTTTAGTCATAAATTATCCGTTTTAACTCCGATTTGATCCATTCAAATTGCGTTAGATTCGTATTTGCGAGCTCTACATGATGATAGAACTGTACAGTAGGTTTGAGATAATTTATTTTCGAGTTTATATTAAAGTAATTATTTATCTATAGGAAATCTTAGAAAACTCATAACTTTTACGTTTTAAATCCAAATTTCGTGATCTTTATATCTATGTGATCGTAGTAACGTGTAGAAGAGTTTACAAACTTGTTATACTGTTAGTGTTACTGTTGGTTAGGTTTTCTATCTTTAAGTTCCGATGTGAGATTTAATCTATTACTTTAATAAAGTAAATCTTGTTTAAATCATATCTTCTACGTTTTAGATCCGTTTTAGCTCATTCGAGTTGCGTTAGATTCATAGCAACGAGATCTACGCGTTAGTGACAGTGTTTACCATATTACTAATTCTAAAATTTTATGGTTTAAATCATATCTTGATTAATAATTATGCAACTGGGTTTTGTAAATAAAATATGATTTGTTTTACTTTAGTTTTATAATTTGAATCTAAATTTGACTTAATTCCGTATATAGTATTTATAAAATATTTTATATATGTTATTATATAATTAAAACTCATGAAGCTAATAGTTTTATATTTTCTCCTATGAGCAAATCTTTCGGTAGATGTATCTTTTCAACCGTAGCTCTGATTAGTGTGCTTTTCGCGTCTGTGTATTCGTAGCAAGACGTAGATTCGTTCTACAAACTTTTCATCTTAATTTTATGTTTGGTGTACTGTTCTAATTTAGATCTATTGTTTGCTTCGTGTATGATTGTATGGATGCTTGTGTGGTGATTTATGATTTCGTCTAGTCGGTGAGATATACGAGGTTATCAAGAAGAAGAAGAAGAACGTTGAAGATTAAAGCTTACCGAAGGATCGGTGTTTAAGGCAAGTATAGCATGGGATTATCCTTGTTTCCTATTCACCTTTAATATACTTAATTCATGTGCATGTGTCTACCTTGTTACCACTAAGGATATCCTAGTTTTTATATCTTGTACCTTGACACCCATGGGACATTGCATTGGGTAGTATTTATGCTAGTGCTCAAGATAAATAACCATGATCTGTAACTTGACTAATGGTATATGCAATAAACGTTTAAAAGATGATTTATAGAAACATGGCTCAAGAGGGCTAGAGCATATTTGGTTGTTTCTATGGTGCTCTAGTTTCTCTCCATAAGGACTTATCTGTAAGCGAAAATCCGAGACTTACAGTACAACTGTGAGGGCTAAAATGGCTCTGGCTTTAGTCATATAGAAGGACCTTTTCTAGCTTGTTAGAGGTATTCCTTCATGGCGTAAGAACGGCTTGACGAATCGGGTATAGTGCGGCCTCTGTCCTTATGTGTATAGGCTGCGCATTATTGTGCCATTTGGAAGGGGGGCTCTACATCTGTTTGCCGAGTGAATCTAATGGCCCTAACTTGTTAGACGAACCTTTGAAAGACTTCATAGTGAACCCTGCCGACCTTCCTTGGAAGTGGGTCAAGAGATTAGCTACCTCGGGCGAAAGGGTAAATCACGACTCACAGTGAAAGTGTACAACCTCTGCAGAGTGTAAAACTGTTATAACAGCCGTGCTCACGGTCACGAGTGGCCTTGGACCCTTACAGAATAAATGATGAACACTGATGATAATGATAATACTGATGATATTGATGCTCACTAATGATTATTGTTTCTTGCTATACATTATTCTTGTTTACATGATCATGAGGTTATTTGGGATTGTGGTAAACTTGTTGCTACTCAACTGCTAAAAAGATGACTCACTAAAAGCTATTGCAGTAACCCGTGTCAAACTTTTTGAGCCTCATGAACCCTATGTTATATTTGTTGAGTTCGACATGGACTCACTCTTGCTATTTCCCCACATCTCAGGAAGGGTACCAGACTGTTAGACTCTGGAATTGTTAGGCTTGTGATCAACCAGTTAGTTTGATCCTGGAGTGAAGGTTGCACCCGGTGTTCGGAGTTGTCTTTCCGCTGTGTTGCTCTTTAAGGTATATTTTATACTATTGTGTTATGTATATTAAGCATTTGTCTTTTGATATTCCACTTATCTGTGGCTATATGTGAGATTTGTCGTCTTTATTTCACATATAGTGTATGTCTGGTTTTGTCCTTAAAACCGGGTGTGACAGATTGGTATCAGAGCAATGCTGACTGTAGGACGCAAGCCTAGTTAGAACTGGACGTTTAGCATGTTCTCATTGTTGCCTATTTCTTGCTTCTCTTTAACTTTGTTATTTTCTCAAAGTTATGCTTAATTCTATCCCTGTTCTGTTATAAAAATCTTGTCTCTATTTTGAACCTTTTCTCCTTGTCTATTAGACGGCTCGTGACGAGAAGACTGTGGATTTTAGAGGTTAAGAGGACTGAATTGTGTCGCTCTTGCTCACTTTTGACAAGAAACCATTAGCGATGCAAAACCAATTACTAGAAGAAATGGCTCAACATGGGAATTCTCAACGATGCTTATCTCAAGGTCAAGCCAACATATCCAAGGGGCCAGGAAGATACAAGTAGTAGAAGCTTGGAAGAATATGAAATCCAATAAAGATGTTGATAGTAAGGCATTTGGAGAGCAGGAACAATGTCACTGATGTAAGCATTATGGTTTTCCCTGTCTTCGAAACGAGTCTAATAAGGGAAAAGTCAAGGTGGATCCAAATTTTGTGATCAACATGGACAAGAAGAGAAAGGCAATCTCATTAGAACCACTTGTGGAAAACAATCAGCAAGCGAGTTATACTACATTGTCACATGCAGCCCTGATCCCCTGTTAAACAAATCCAAACCCTGAAGAGTTAGAAGCCCCTCCCGCTAAAACTACTCCCCATGAAGTAGTCATAGATGGGTGGACAATTACCTATAAGGAGTATCAACCCCGAAAGGCCAAACAAGCTAAGAGACAAGCCAAAGGGACGAAGGTGAACTTTTATGGCCAGCAAGATAGCAGCATACCAAACAACAGTTCCTTGGAGTATGACATCACAAAAGATCCAACTAAGAGAAAGTGTTATCATTGCCAGCAGGAAGGACATTATATCAAATCTTGCCCACAGAAGAATCAACAACAACGAGACTCAGGACAGGATGTCCAAAAGGAGCATGTGCAGGGAAATAAATTAAAGAGAAATTACATCCATAGAAGGTTGAAACATGTGGATATTTCCACCATTCCCGGAGCTAAGGAGGTCGTGTTTGGATCAATTCCAGTAAGTTCAGGAAATGCCAAGGTTTTGTTTGACCCCAGTGCCTCACATTCGATCATATCTAGACAATATGTAAAAGATCATAACATACTTATGCTTCCAAGGGGGAAAACAGTGATGATTAAAACTCCAAGAGGTGAAATAAAGGCAGACCGCGTATGCCTAAAAGTTAGTCTTGACATAAAGGGGGTAAATTTTAAGGTAAACCTCATTGTTTTGGAATTAATGGGCATTGATGTTATCCTTGGAATAGACTGGTTATCTACTTGTAAAGGAGTGATTGAGTATGCCCAATGTTCAGTGTTTCTAACTACACTTTCAGGAGAAAGGATTGAGTATGAGGGTATTAAATCTACACCTGAGGGATACCAGGTTGACCCATCTTAAGGTATGAGTTATAAGAATGGTAAAGAGAGATGCAGAGATTCAGATGTCCATATAAAGCAATAAGGAATGTAAGAGACGTTATCTACTCTGGATGCTGCTACAATCACACCATGTTTAAGGAATAGGAGTTTTGTCCCGTGTAATAAAACCGTTAGTAGCCAAGTTGAGTCGTCTTAATGTGTGGCTAATGAACATTTAAGTGTTTAGTTGCTTTGTGCTTATGTTTATGCTTGAGTTGGAATTTTGTAATGAGTGGAATGATCTCGTGGGTTTTGACCATGATTTCATTTAGTTTATATGTATAAGGTATAAGGATTAATGAAATAAATAGCTGGGTTTTGGTTATCTCCTGCTTTCTATATCTTGTCTTTCGGAGCAGCCTGTCTTTATCAACTTATATCTCTGTTCTTGAAAGACCAAAAATCATGAGAAAATTCTGGACAAGAGTGGACTTCAACATCTCTCTCTAAATGCAAGAACTACCCTCATAGCTATTTTGGATTGGGAGATACAAAAATCACAAGACGATGCAACTGTGCTGTCTGAAACCTGGAACAGTTTCTGATAAGTACTGTTTTCGACCAAGTTAACTGCAGAATCTGGAAGTGTGTTCTATAAGAAAGTTGCAGAGAATTTTATAAGCTTTCCATCGGTGTAAACTACAGTTTCATTGGATTAACAAAATGAGAGTTACAGCTGTTTTACTGCACTGCTGATTTCTGCTCGTGAGAAATTTCAGATTTCTTGTTCTTACCCATACACAAGAGTATCATTGGGACGTCAGAACACTTTTATGCTAAGTAGCTCATCTAGAAGAAAAAGGTTCAAAGCTATCCTATTTAGTGTCTCTTATTTTAAGGGGGGTAGCCAATGTAAAGAAGGATTATTAAGATTGAACTCTTTAGTTGGAAGTATTGGTTAGTCTCCATGATTGAGTTGCCACTCTTGAGCAAAAATGTTCTGTGAACAAGGTTGATAATTTTGGATCCATGGAGACAAGAGTTGTCCTTTTGGATAGTTCATGATTATGATCATCTATACTTGCTCGTGTTGCTGATGTTGGTCACTTGATGACAGGAAGTGTCGTGTCTCATGACTCAGGAGCCCTATATGACGTCTCGCACTAATATGTGGGAAAAGATTGATGTTTCTGCCATTGAAGGATGTTATGGGTTTGATGAAGCCGAGCACTATCAAAACAACAATGTTGAAGAGCAAGTTGGGAGTGAACTAAGTCAGAATCCACAACAACGAAAGCGAAAAAGGAAAGCCCATAAGAAGCCTGCTCAAGGAAGCAAAGCGCAGCAAAACTATGTCAATGGAAGACTGAGCAATGTGGATATGGATAAAATTCATGGAGTTACCAAAGTAGTGGGAGGTTATATTCAAGTAAGCTCAGTGCAAGTTTTTGCTTTATTGGACCCTAGTGCTTCGCATTCTTTCATTTCCGCCGACATGGTAGAGACGTGCAAGATGGTGAAGTGTCCAATGAGGAGGCCTTTGCTAGTTCAAACCCCAGTGGGAGAAATGCAGGCAGATCAGATATGCCCGAATGTCAGTCTTGTCATAAACAAGGAAAAATTCACCGCAACACTCATTGTGTTGGAGTCATTTAAAATTTGCGTGGTTCTTGGTAATGGATGGCTCTGTGCACACAAAGGAGTGATTCATGGTACTCGGTGCACAATGCTCTTAACAACGCCATCAGGGAAAAGAATTGAGTATCAAGGTGGTCGACTTTTACCTGAGGGAGACGAGAATGATCAATTAGAAGATAGGTACACCAAGGATAGCAAAGTGGACCATGAGTTTACTGGAGTCATAGTAGAGGAACAAATAACTTTAGAGAAGCTTTTAAGTTCGTTTAGATGAAGAGACCTCAGGCAAATGTTTGAAGGAGTCTAAGAAAAGGTTGAAGTAAAACCCAAGTATTAGCTTTGTCAGATCCAGACAAGAGCTTCATATCTACAATGATGCACCTTGTCAAGGTGTGGGATGTGTCCTTATGCAAGAAGAAAAATATAGTACCTTGTTCATTAAGTCAACTAAGGAAGTGTGGGTTGAATTACCTAACGTGTTATCTAGAGTTTTCCACTATGGAGTACTGTCTTTTGGAAGAAAAGTGACATATAGGAGGGTCACAAGAATCTACAGGACATCTTCGCTAAGTTGGTCTTGAATTTGTGATATCCTCGTTGGAATGAAATGGATTAGGACTTGGAAAAGTGCTATTACTTGGAGAAGTAAAAGTCGTAGCCGATGCCCTTAGCAATGGAGAATAATGCTAAGAAGGTTCGGGTGACACCAAGGATTAAGAATCGTATTCCAAATTTGAGCAACTTGACCAGAATCATTAATGTTTTGAAGGTTGGTAGTAGAAATTCCTTCTGACTAAGAGATTCGTCAGGCTCTGTTGGAAGATAAGTATTTTAAGGAAGAAAATTCATATTATAGGAAAGGTGCCTAGTGATTGGAGATACCAGAGTATTGTTTGGAGCATTTGTCAAAAATCTTGGAATTAGTTACATGTATGCAAAGTAAGACGGAATTCTTATCAAAACGATGGAACTATACGATGAAGTAAAGAACAATCTAGAGACGAACTATCCTTATCTCTTTTGTCATCATCTTCCGAATCTCGGGACGAGATTCATCTTAAGGGGGGTAGAATTGTAACACCCTAAAATTTTGAAAGAATGGAAAATAGGAAAAATATGATTTTTTGTATTTTTTTTGTGAGCATGCAAATTTAGAATAAGAATAATTTTTATAAATTAAAATTCATCTAAGGATGTAGAAACATGATTGAGCATTCATGCTGCTGCATTTGGAATTTTGTGATGAGTGGTTCAAATTAAATTTAAATTGGATTTAAATATCTTTTGAAAAATGGATTTGAAAAAAAAATTAGGAAAAAGAAAAGGAATTCTTTCTGCTCTCGGGCCGCTTCTTACCGCAGCCCAACTCCCCGGCCTGCCTCGGCGGCCCATCCTTCCTTTTTTGTTTTCCCCAGCGCCCGCATCCGCTTCACTGGGCCGAGCCCAGGCACGGCCTGCTGGCCCAGCCACCGCGGCCCGCCAAGCCAGCGCGCGGCCGTTCCCCCTCCGAGTCGCCGACATGTGGGACCCGCCTGTCAGCGTCTCCTTCCACCTTCCTTTCTTCTTCCTCCGGCTTCGCACCGCCTTCCTCTCTCTCTCTCCGATTTGGTGAATCAAATCCGCCGCAAATCTTCGCCCTTTCCATGTATACCGATGCCTCCGGGCTATAAAAACGGAGCCGCCGCGTCTCCCCGCTCCACATCCAACCGCAAATCACAGCTACATCGCCCCGTGGTGGCTACGCCCGAAGTGCCGCCCTAGCCGCCCGCCTCTCCGAGCCGCACGCGCTCCTCGCTTCGTTCTCGGCCTCGATTTTGCTCTAGGTAAGATCGCGTTGAAGTTATCTACCCGCTGGTGTTTTTGCTTCACGATTTCATCCACCGTAGCGTGAGTTAGCCTTCTCCGGCCATGGCGCCGCCGCGGAGAGTCGCCGTCGGGCCAAAAACCGGCCGGAGCACCGCCGATCACTTTCTCTCTCTCCCCCGATTAGATCTAGGCCGTTCGTTTTGAATCCGACGATCGAAAATCAAAGATACCCGTTCGGCTGTAACATTTGCTAAAGAGTCCCTGTAAGATTTAAGTTGTAAACCCGCAGTCCAAAACGTATTATCCCGTGTTCGTTTTGATCTGTTGAAAGCGTATTTCGTCTCAGTAATTGAAAAATACGTTTTCTGATATTTACAGTTTTGCCACTGAGTTTGTTTTAGTCATAAATTATCCGTTTTAACTCCGATTTGATCCATTCAAATTGCGTTAGATTCGTATTTGCGAGCTCTACATGATGATAGAACTGTACAGTAGGTTTGAGATAATTTATTTTCGAGTTTATATTAAAGTAATTATTTATCTATAGGAAATCTTAGAAAACTCATAACTTTTACGTTTTAAATCCAAATTTCGTGATCTTTATATCTATGTGATCGTAGTAACGTGTAGAAGAGTTTACAAACTTGTTATACTGTTAGTGTTACTGTTGGTTAGGTTTTCTATCTTTAAGTTCCGATGTGAGATTTAATCTATTACTTTAATAAAGTAAATCTTGTTTAAATCATATCTTCTACGTTTTAGATCCGTTTTAGCTCATTCGAGTTGCGTTAGATTCATAGCAACGAGATCTACGCGTTAGTGACAGTGTTTACCATATTACTAATTCTGAAATTTTATGGTTTAAATCATATCTTGATTAATAATTATGCAACTGAGTTTTGTAAATAAAATATGATTTGTTTTACTTTAGTTTTATAATTTGAATCTAAATTTGACTTAATTCCGTATATAGTATTTATAAAATATTTTATATATGTTATTATATAATTAAAACTCATGAAGCTAATAGTTTTATATTTTCTCCTATGAGCAAATCTTTCGGTAGATGTATCTTTTCAACCGTAGCTCTGATTAGTGTGCTTTTCGCGTCTGTGTATTCGTAGCAAGACGTAGATTCGTTCTACAAACTTTTCATCTTAATTTTATGTTTGGTGTACTGTTCTAATTTAGATCTATTGTTTGCTTCGTGTATGATTGTATGGATGCTTGTGTGGTGATTTATGATTTCGTCTAGTCGGTGAGATATACGAGGTTATCAAGAAGAAGAAGAAGAAGAACGTTGAAGATTAAAGCTTACCGAAGGATCGGTGTTTAAGGCAAGTATAGCATGGGATTATTCTTGTTTCCTATTCACCTTTAATATACTTAATTCATGTGCATGTGTCTACCTTGTTACCACTAAGGATATCCTAGTTTTTATATCTTGTACCTTGACACCCATGGGACATTGCATTGGGTAGTATTTATGCTAGTGCTCAAGATAAATAACCATGATCTGTAACTTGACTAATGGTATATGCAATAAACGTTTAAAAGATGATTTATAGAAACATGGCTCAAGAGGGCTAGAGCATATTTGGTTGTTTCTATGGTGCTCTAGTTTCTCTCCATAAGGACTTATCTGTAAGCGAAAATCCGGGACTTACAGTACAACTGTGAGGGCTAAAATGGCTCTGGCTTTAGTCATATAGAAGGACCTTTTCTAGCTTGTTAGAGGTATTCCTTCATGGCGTAAGAACGGCTTGACGAATCGGGTATAGTGCGGCCTCTGTCCTTATGTGTATAGGCTGCGCGTTATTGTGCCATTTAGAAGGGGGGCTCTACATCTGTTTGCCGAGTGAATCTAATGGCCCTAACTTGTTAGACGAACCTTTGAAAGACTTCATAGTGAACCCTGCCGACCTTCCTTGGAAGTGGGTCAAGAGATTAGCTACCTCGGGTGAAAGGGTAAATCACGACTCACAGTGAAAGTGTACAACCTCTGCAGAGTGTAAAACTGTTATAACAGCCGTGCTCACGGTCACGAGTGGCCTTGGACCCTTACAGAATAAATGATGAACACTGATGATAATGATAATACTGATGATATTGATGCTCACTAATGATTATTGTTTCTTGCTATACATTATTCTTGTTTACATGATCATGAGGTTATTTAGGATTGTGGTAAACTTGTTGCTACTCAACTGCTAAAAAGATGACTCACTAAAAGCTATTGCAGTAACCCGTGTCAAACTTTTTGAGCCTCATGAACCCTATGTTATATTTGTTGAGTTCGACATGGACTCACTCTTGCTATTTTCCCACATCTCAGGAAGGGTACCAGACTGTTAGACTCTGGAATTGTTAGGCTTGTGATCAACCAGTTAGTTTGATCCTAGAGTGAAGGTTGCACCCGGTGTTCGGAGTTGTCTTTCCGCTGTGTTGCTCTTTAAGGTATATTTTATACTATTGTGTTATGTATATTAAGCATTTGTCTTTTGATATTCCACTTATCTGTGGCTATATGTGAGATTTGTCGTCTTTATTTCACATATAGTGTATGTCTGGTTTTGTCCTTAAAACCGGGTGTGACAAATTTAGACAAATAATTAGTTTGTAAAAGTAATATAACAAGACAAAATAATATAATCTTTAGACTTTCCATATATTTAGGATACGCAGTCTATCTTGCTAGTTGCTGGCTAGCTGCCTCACAATAGCAACTTGAATAATGAGTTAATGACTAGTGAGTACTAGTCTTACAATTACACGATTAGTCTTCACACAATTTGTTAGAAAAATCATGAATCACAAATGTGGGATGCTGCGATGACAATTGGCGATCTGCCCTTCACTTTAGCCGAGTTGATCACAATGCAGACGTCTACAGATTGCAGTTTCCATTCCTTCCATTGGTGCCTTGGTTGTTGGCCATTGCATGTCGGTCGAGTTGGGGCCTGGCAGCGTCGTGGCGACTCGAAAGTCAGACCTGGTGGGCAGCAGGTGACGACACAATGTTAAGGGCTTGTTTAGATACCCAATTCGGGAGCTAAAGTTGGTACCCGAAACACGGTGTAACACTGTAGCAATTTTGTTTTTATGTGGTAATAATTGTCCAAACATTGATTAATTAGGTTCTAAATGTTCGTCTCGCAAAGTACAACAAAACTGTGCAATTAGTTTTTTATTTCATCTACATTTAATACTTCATATATGTGCCGACATTTTGATGTGATGGAAAATCTTCTTTTTACATAGTGGAATTTGAGGGTGAATTCTGGAATCTAAACCGAGCCTAAGGCGTTGAGGACTCGCGGTCAAAAGACGAAGTTGAATCGTTGCTCAGTCACTGTGCTCTGTGTCGAAGCTGCATCATTGTTGTGCTACTTGTGTGTGTTGCATCCTCGGGGGAGGGGAGAGGCGGGGACTTGTATCTAAACCCGGTAGTGAGATTGATGTTGTCTTTGGCGGTTGATGTCTAGAGATAGCTGCAAAACATGGGTTGTCGCTAGGGTGAAAATGGTCAGAAACCGTATTACAAAACGATCAATAAAGGATTTTTTTATATTTGTGAAATTGTTGAATACAAAAAATGGTTGTGAAACCAGTTGAAAATAACCGATTTTTGTGTTTGGCTACATTTGAAAAAAAAGGTAAAAAATGATATCATAATATAGAAAAAAGAAAATTGTCGGTACGTGATTTGTCCCGTTCATTTTCACCCCTAGTTATTTGTCGTTAATGGTTGGTGCCATAACCCGACAGTGGTAGCCCATGATACTGAAGATTTTACACCCGTCGCTTAGTCACTGGCAGAACAAATCCTGCAGTACTGGCCGGTTTTGTAGTAGTATATGGAGAGCAAAATGCACCCGAACGTAGATACGGCTAAAAATTTGTAATTAAGGGTGTGTTTAGTTCCGCGAAAAGGTGTAAAAAAAGTACTGTAGCACGTTTTGGCTTTATTTGGTAAATAGTGTCCAATCGTTGACTAATTAGGTTCAAAACGTTCGTCTCGCAAAGTACAACCAAGCTGTACAATTAGTTTTTGATTTCATCTACATTTAGTACTCCATGCATGTATCGCAAGTTTGATGTGACGGGGAATCTTTTGTTTGCACAGTGTTTTTTTTGAGGAACTAAACACAGCCTAAGAACAAATATGGCCAGAATTTCCGGTTGGCAGCAATGCTTAGGCCTTGTTTGGTAAGTTCCATTACTCAGGTGAAGCCCCAAAACCAGACTAGCTTCTCTACTAGGGTGGTGCGTATTGTGAGGAGAGGGATGAAGGGATTCTTACAGTAGTGTAGCTATAGTATCCATAGAGAACCAAAGCCATGCTAAATAAAGGCCTTATCTTCATCTGTTGCCTTGCTTCAACAAGACACTATACCATCCTTCATTGTAAACATATCGGTATAAAGTTTTTCTTGATGTAATATGTGTATTTCACATCCTTGGGAGAAAGCGTGAACCCAAAAGCAATTAAACATTGCATTCATTCAAGAAAGTCATATAAAAGTGAATCTACCTTCTTCGAGGTAGCCTAAATGTCAACACAACGGCATTAACATTCGAGCAACAAAGCGGTAACATACCAGCACGGCTATTCACATAAAAGGTAATTAGGTCCCAACAGAAGTCTACCATTACCTATCACCAATTTTGTGAGTACAGCCCTAACAATATAACATCATTTGAGTTCAACAGGAAGTAGCTGATCTGGAGCTACCGATGCACGATAGGCAATAATCACCTATCAGAAATTCAGAATCAAACAGAGCCTCCTAAGATCTCCGCTTCCTCAAAGAACCAGCTGACTTGGAGCGGCTCCGCTTCCTGGAAGAACCAGAACACATTATACGTTGACGAATGTATAGGAAACCAGGCTCTATGGAATCGTCATCACTATCAGGATTTTGAGCCAGGCGGTTCTGGTAGGCCCGTCGCCAGACTTGGAAAACATTGTGGCAATAGCTCACAAGGCCTTCTCTGCCTTTGTCATGCAAGACGGCAAGCAATTTGTCCCAGAACTTGTTCGTAGATGAAGGCAAGCTGTCCTGGATAGTGGTGTTGAATTTCCTCTCCTCATCCTTTGTCCATGTTAGTGCTAAATCTTCCCCGATCCTATGAAACCCCATTTCAAAGTATGCTGAGCCCAGCTCATGCTTCAGTTTGATCTTTTTTTCTGCCACATGAAACCTGACACAATCAATGGAACCTGGGGACTCACAGTTGCAGTCATCTTGCCTCCCTTTTCCAATGGAAGCACCATCAGGATCTTCAGTACTTCCTGGAAGCAGAATAGGTTCTCCAAGAAACCTCAGTATGCGTGGATCATCATCATAAGGCGATGAAGGCTTCCCAGTCCATTCTGGAATGTCTGCTTGGCCACAAGGACGAGGTGGAATTCCACTCTGCATGAACAAGGAGTATCATGTGTTAGTGTTATAGGCCAGCACAGATTGGCACTTACGCATGACAGCAACAAAGATTACATTAAAGATAAAGATATTTCAGCCACATATGAAAAGCAGTCTGGTAACTGCAAGCACATATGACAAGCAGCGCATATGTGGGTAGTCTGTAAGCAGAACTGCAACAAAAGCTCAAGTAGCCAGACATACAACAAGGACAGTTAACTATTTATACAAGCCAACTGAAGTTCACAAGGTATAAATCTAGTATACAGTGACAATATACGAGAAGCATATGGGCATGTTTGTTTCAGCTTATAATCTAATCTGCGGCTGCTCCACCGTGAGAATCAAAATAATCCCACCAATCAACCTTTGATAATCGTCGATTGTTTTCACCGCATGAGACACATCCACCGCAAACATGAACTAGGACTCACATTTCCTGTGCTGCAGGCGGGAGGCCGCCGTACCGATACCGCACCGCGCGGCCTCCCCGCTGCGGTCCCAAACATGCCCTATAATACTTGGCATAGTACAGAATAAAACAAACCAACCAGATCATTAGGCATTGCCATCCTGTTACCACAGGAAGTGCCTCAAAATGGCAGAAAATAAATAAATGCACAATTCGCCAACAATAGGATCTAGAATCTAGCAAACAGCCAGTAAAAGGTAATTGAAATGTACCCCCATTTCAGCTCAACCTCAATTGAAATATGTATAGTGTGTCTAATTAACCACTTATATCATGACAAAAATCCAAATTTTAAATGCAATGTAGTGATGACACATCCCTAGACAAACAACCATGTTGTTTAATCTAGCCTTCAAAATGCATGTGTCAGTTGTATTTAGCAACAATAGTACACCAATATCGATGTTTTTAAAAAGTGTAGAGGCAGTGTTCGCACACGAACACTACTCCTGGTGTCAATTTTGACCATGAACAGGAAGCATAGTGCTGAAGCATTTTGTTATGCCACCCTGAAACCATGTAGCTGAAGGAACATCGGAACATGCTAAATGACGTTAGCAAATAATACAGAGTTAGCAAATAAATTTTAAATAACAAAGTTATTTATATTTTCCTAGTGTTGAACTGAGAGTTCTCGATGGCTACGAAATCTAACAAATTGACTGTACCATCACATCACAATATTTGCTATGGTGGCCATGCAGGAGACTGTAGTACAGCAACTACATTACTTGTTTGAAGCCAAAATGCTAACAGTAAAAATGTAATGAGGATGGATATTTTGGGGTAACTAGGCCTTATGCTTTGCCAAGAGCTTGAGAGATTGAGGGAGACTAGAATTGTTTCTTCATAATTCATTGCTTGATTTTCATTGTGCCTCATGGGCTGATTATAAAGGGTACATAGGACTAACACCTCTTGTGCCTAGACAATATGGTACTATTCCTATAGATAAATAACTAAGAGAGACACTAATTAACACTAATGGGCTTAAGGCCCAACTAGGACACTCGCGCCCTACGACGTCCTTCTGCACCTGACGTCTTGGGCCTATTGGGCCAGTGGCAGCCTATTGGCTGCCCATGACATCTCCCCCGCCCTTGGAGACCCAGCTCGTCCTCGAGCTGGATAGCTAACGCGACCTAGGGATAAGCCTTTTACATCTCGGCTTCCCATTCTTATTTAAGACTAAAATACAACTATATCCACCTGGATCCCATGGAAAGAGCGCCTCTGCTGGCTTCATGTAGGCTAAAGGGTGGAGTGTGAAGCAGCCGACTCTAATGCTGGATGTGTCTAGCACCACGGCAGGCACAAGGATGAATGAGATAGCCTTTGATGCCTGATGCTGGATGTTGATGCGAGGTCGCTGCACTGGAAGCGCCCATATTTGGACCTCCCCTGCGATCGGAGCAGCCTGATGTATGGAAGGGGCCGAGGGGACGAACACGCATGACAGCGAGGAGCTGAGGAGCATGCGCATCTTCCGCATCATGCGACGGACAAGCAATCCTCGCACTGCTGCCTGGAGGCGCACCGTTGATTGCTCCTTCGATGCTTTTGTGGCACGAAGAGCCTGCGCTCGGCGGCGTGCCAGGAGTCCCCGTACTGCTGCCTGGAGGCGTACAGCCGCCCGGCGTTCACGGTCCTCCTTGTCCTTCGCCTCGAGACGCGCCCGGAGGCGATCCAGTAGTGTGGACACCTCATCAAGGATGCGCAGGGAGTTGTCGATGCCAAGGGCCACCGGATGGAGCAGGTTGGGGCACGGGGGCGATTTGAAGCGCCGGTGCAGGAGCTCGGTGAAGCGACGCCACGTCGGGGTGCCCTCCTCCTGGATCTGGAGGAACCACGTACGAGCGCCATCGTCCAGATGACAGGAAGCCATCCACACCTTTTCTTCCTCCATGATGCGCTCTTGACGGAAGTATGTGTCGCAGCTGTTGATGAAGATGAGGGGTTCGGAATTACCGTCGTAACGCGGAAAACCCAGTTTCTGGAACCGCGGCGGACGATTGTAGTGGTGTTTCTCGGCAGCCGAACTGTTGCTGGACACCGAGCGCTCAGCGGACAGGGCCTTGATGGTGGCTGCGTTGGCCTGCACGGAGGCCTGGAGGTCCCTCATGGCGTCGGTGTTGGCCTTCATGTAGGTTGTGATGGTCTCCAGGGAAGCTTTGAGGTCGGTGGTGCAGGGGGAGGCGGACGGCGGCCTGGTGGTTGTGGTGGCGGCTGCTGATGGAGGAGATGTGGTGCGGGTGGTTGGCGGCTGGCTGGTGTTGGCGCAGGAGGTGGGGGACAGCGGCTAGTGGTGCGGTGGGGGATGGATCGGGCGGCGGCTAGGATCGATGGATGAGGATCGGCTGATCTATTTTTTTTTGAACGTAGGAGAGGATCTGGATCGATGGATGACGAGTTAGAACTGGAAGATGAGGATCGCTGGACTCTAGATACCAGATGTTATGTAGATGAATATTTTGGGGTAACTAGGCCTTATGCTTTGCCAAGAGCTTGAGAGATTGAGGGAGACTAGAATTGTTTCTTCATAATTCATTGCTTGATTTTCATTGTGCCTCATGGGCTGATTATAAAGGGTACATAGGACTAACACCTCTTGTGCCTAGACAATATGGTACTATTCCTATAGATAAATAACTAAGAGAGACACTAATTAACACTAATGGGCTTAAGGCCCAACTAGGACACTCGCGCCCTACGACGTCCTTCTGCACCTGACGTCTTGGGCCTATTGGGCCAGTGGCAGCCTATTGGCTGCCCATGACAAAAAACCTACTTTTGGCTAGTAAACCATAATAATTTGACTTACATGTGCAAAGAAAAGGTTTGTGCAGTTCAACTAGATTCATCTCTTGAAACGAATTAAAAAAAAGCAGACATGAACCTAACAGAACTAATGCAGGTTCTAACACCACATCGTATTTCTAGTACTTTTTTATTTCCATAAAATGCAACATGATTTTTGGAATGTTAACAAAGTTACCATAGTTACAATCTTGGATCCAGGGGCATTAATGGATAAACAAGTGAGCATCCCTAAACGATTAAAGAATCATGGACTTGTATTTTTTATTTCAAAAGATGCAAACACAAACTTGATATAATCCATTGTCGTCATGTACTATATCTTTGGATTCATATGTCAAGCAAATACTCTAAAGAGAAATAACTTTACATCTATGATTGCCCTTTTCTCTGTTGTCACCTCTATGAATTCTATAGTTTTTGAAAGGTTAGCGAAGTTAACAAAGTGTAAAGTTTGTAACATTAACCCGATGCATCAACATGGATGCACAAACAGGAATGCATAGACAATCGGAGGAAAACAACTAGATCATGGGTTTGTGCTCAACTGTTGCAAACAAACATGAGTGATGAAGGTTGGTCATTTGACAAGCCTTGTATCCTAGCGTCAAAAATGGCATATGAGATTTATATTGGTTCAAGCCCTTTGCGAGCTCCCCTACCCAATGTGACCGTTATATATTATGTCTCAATATTAGTTGCCCTAATGAAGGGTCGAGATGGCGGACTGGAGGGGGGTGAATAGTCCTTTCTAAAATTAATCGCGTCGGCAAACCGAAACAAATGCGGAATTAAAACTATCGGTCTAGCCAAGACTATACCCCTCTATCTAAGTTCACAAGCACCTCACAAAGATTCTAATTATGTAACTAAGGTGCTTTCCTTAGCAAGAGCTCTCCTAAACAATTCTAGAGCAAGGTCACACAAACCTATGCACTAGTACTTTAGCAAAGCCGGGGAGCTCCTACACAAATCTAGTAAGCAAAAGCACGAAGCCACCTATGCTCACTAGCAATGCTCAATAGCAAGGCAACTAATGCCAAACTAGAGAGCGCAAATTACTTAGCTACACAAACTAAGCAATATGACTAACAAGGTTACACAAACCAAATTAGCCACGCAACGGGAGCTACTTCTATGCTACACAAGCAAGAAGGTAACTAGCTAACTACACAAGCAAACTAGTTATAAGAGCAACTACACAAGCACAAATATATGAATGTAAATACAAGCTTGTGAATCGAAAGCAAACCACCGAGAAGATGTACACAATGTTGACACGGCGGTTTTTCACCGAGGTTCACTTGGTTGCCACCAAGCTAGTCCCCGTTGTGGCGATACACCCACTTGATGGATCACGAGCTAATTGACTATCAAGAGTCAAACCCTCAGCGGGTGCCGCACATCCACTCTCAAGATGGGGATCCTCCAAGCCACGAGCTTTACTAGAGTTGCTCTTCGCGATCCCCGCGGGGTGAGCACAATCCCCCTCACAAATCCTCCTCCGGAGCCACGCACAATCTCCACGCGTGCTTCAACGGAGTCGCAAGCCACCAAGCCGTCTAGGAGGTGGTAACCTCCAAGAGTAACAAGCACCACCGGCTTGCAACACGATCACCTAGTGCCACTCGATGCAATCCTCTCGATGCAACGCACTAGAATCGCTCTCTCACTCGATCCGATAAACACTATCAAGCATGAGTGAGTTAGAGGGCTTCCAAGCACTACCACATAAGCCACCAAGGCCAAAGTGTGCTCAGCTACCGGCCACGGCCGGCCAAGGCATCTATTTATAACCCCACGGTCAAATAGAGCCGTTACCCCTTCACTGGGTCTTTTTCGGGATGACCGGACGCGCCGGTCATAACTGACCGGACGCGCTCAACCGCGTCCGATCCTCCAACGGTCACTGCGCCAACGGTCAAACCCCATGACCGGACGCGCCTCTCAAAACGACCGGACGCGCTCAACCGCGTCCGATCCTCCAACGGTCACTGACCCCAACGGTCAAACCAATGACCGGACGCGCCCAGGGCAACGACCGGACGCGCCTGCCAAACGACCGGACGCGCCGCTTCGAACGACCGGACGCGCCGATCGTACTGACCCGCGCACCCGCGAAGTAACGACCGGACGCGCTCCTCGCAACGACCGGACGCGACAGTGCCCGTGTCCGGTTTGAGTCCAGTAAGCTCCTTCAACGATCGGACGCGTCCGATCATGTGTGACCGGACGCGCCCCGCGTCCAATCGTCCTCTGCGAACCTCAGTTCCTTCTGGGCGACTGACCGGACGCGTCGGTCCCGCGAGTGACCGGACGCGCCGGTTACAAACCCTAACACCCGCGTCTGCGCTGTACTGACCGGACGCGTCCGGTCATACCATGACTGCGTCCGGTGCAGCGTCCGGTCACCTCTGTGACCTCCGTTCGCCTCCGTTTCTTTTCCGACTTCCGACGTAGTGGAAAATAGGCATTTCAACTCCTCGAAAACGCCTGAATCCCGCGCTCGCAAGCTCGGCGGGAGGGAGAGAGGACCCCAAACCCTCTCTACCGCTCAAACTTCATCGCCTTCGTAAATGTGCCAACACCAACAAGTGAACACCACCTTGTGCACGTGTGTTAGCTTTTTCACAAACATTTTACCGAAGGAGTTAACCACTCAACTTGCCACGCCACTCGATCCTAGCAACGATGCATAGTTAGATCACACGAGTGGCACTAGATGACCGATATGCAAACAAGTTTGCCCCTCTTGATAGTACGGCCATCTATCCTAAACCTGGTCATAAACTTCTCTACACACCTATGACCGGTGAAATGGAAATGCCCTAGGTTATACCTTTGCCTTGCGCATTTCACTCCATCTCCTTCGACGTTGATGCAACACATGCACCAACCATATCACAAATGATATGATCCACTTCATATCATCATGTGACCTTGGTCCATCGATCTTGACCTCACTTGCTCTTCACCGTTGCGTCGGTCCATCGGCGCCAAGTCATGCTCAAGCTTCACCGTCACACGCGGTCCCTCACTTCAAAGCCTCTAACTTGCCCTTCACACTTGCAACCGGTCCATCGAGCCAAGCCTCATCTTGATCTTCTCCACCTTGGCCACATGACTCCATGTCATGACTCATATGCAATGAGCTCCTTCATGACACCATTACCTGTGGACTAATCTCCTGTGTATCTCACATAACCACATATTAGTCCACCTAAGTTGTCACTCAATTACCAAAACCAAACAAGGACCTTTCAATCTCCCCCTTTTTGGTAATTGATGATAACTCTACAAAGATATGGAAATTAAGTTCTTTTGGACTTTATGCCACTTATCCAACATTTAAGCTCTATGTTAGGATTTGGATAAGCACCATAAAATCCGACTTGGTAGTGATAACTCTCCCTACATATGTGCTCAAATGGTTTGGTTTCAAGCTTGCACATATGCACAAATATGAAATTTATGGGAGGGTTAGCACTACTAAGTGATGCTAAGGTGTATAGAATAAACCTTTGTAGTTCGATACCATTTGATAGCTCGATGCCATTTGAAAATCACAAGTTTGCCATCATCCTTAGCATCATGAGTAGCTAGACATCAAAAATACTAGAAACCCCATGAGATCAACATTATAAGTAAGGTTCTAGTTTTTCATGATAAACACAAGTCTAGCTATCATCCTATGCATGCTAGTTATCATATCATCATTCAAGTTCTATAACTAGCATACACCACACAAGCATGCATGTTAAATAAAAACTTATGCAATGCTAGCAGGCACATGAATATGCACAAGTCAAATGCAACCAATCAATGTTCATGAGCTTGCTCCCCCTACTTGTGTGCTTCTCTTGTCCAAGAATTTTGATCCTTCTCTTTTCTTCATTGTTGCTCCCTCTTTGTCCATTTCCATGTCCAAACCCCATCTTCTCATGATGTCCCCATGATGTCCCCAAACCCCTCTCTTGGTGCATTGACATATCTTTGTTCCAACTTCTCCCCCTTTGTCATCAATTTCCATAAAGGGTGTATTTCTCATTGATACAAAGGCTTGCATTGGGGTAGATGGTTGAGACTTGAATATTGCGTTGTTGATGGACATCACCGCACATGTTGGAATGGCATTACTTGTATGTTGCTCTTGAGATACCACTTAGGATCTTTGACCTTGATACCATTAGGTGGGGCTCCTCCCCCTATGTCATAGCATGGGTCATTCACTTGATAATCTTGAGCTCTTGTGTGTGAGAGAACTTTCTTCATTTGATGATCACTTAAAGTTGAGGATCACTTGTGGAACCACCGTCTTGTATAAATGATATCATGTGTAGAAATACCATGAATAAGGGTGTGATACCAATTTGAAGAATCCTCTATCATGGAACCACTTGTAGGATTTGTCAATATGATCTTTTCTTGAACATTTGCTATCTTTATGAGTACCACTTGTAGGATATCACTTATAGATCATGATCTAGACACCACTTGTAAATACCAATTTGAAGAAATATTTTGAGTCTAGATACCATTTGAAACACCCTAGATATCCATTTGCATTATTGTCTTGTGCTTGTACCCATATCATTATTATGAGCTTCTAGTATGACTTGAACTAAGTTGATTTGCCTAAGATTCTAAGTCCGGTTTGATCCAATGACAAGCTTCTTCACTCCTCATACTAAGGGTTATCTTGCCAATGTTGTACTTGTCACTTGTTAGCAATCCAAACTAGATCAAGTACTTGGGTTCACTAGCTCATGAACAAATTCATACACATACCACTAGATCATTTAAATAATTCAAGCAATAGTGGTAGGCTATGAATTTAAACATTTCATTTGTTATGCATGATCCTAGTAAGCATGTACTATATGCACTAATCACATACTAGTAAGGGATGAAATGATCATGCACATTGCAATGATACCTTTGTTATGTTGGAGTAGAGGATAGTCACATAGATTCCAATTCATTACTCCAATAGCAATGTGAAGTCCAATTTATAAGCTTGGTGAAGACCAATCATTATAGAGAAATCAATTCTTCACCCATATGAAATGAGAACCACTAATAATAAAGTGCATTATCTCTTGTTGTGGTTGGCTTGCTTTTTCTCTTTGATCAATGCTTGCATGAGAGAAGTACTTATGATACCAATTTTATAACCATGACTAGCTCTCTTTTGGGTGTTGCTTGCTTTTCTTGATCAACCCTATTGATTGATTCAATTAAGCATCTAAAATATCCCTTGAATTCATCACTTCCATGTTAGCCTTCCAAGCCGGTGCTCGGTTTACCCACCCGTGGGCGGCAAGCCCCCTCAGCAGGGAGAAGTGACCTCTCTCCAAAGAACCATCCTTGACACTTACTTGAATTGCCTTTGATTGATTGATATATGGACTTAACTTGATGAGTAACCTTAAATTATTCTTTAAGTCCTTTTCTTTCTACTAAATGATTTCCAATCATTACTAGAACTTGAACCTCATCTTCATCTTGAGTTTGATCTTCATTTTCAAATTTGAGTACCAAATTTGTACACTAAGTACATTCCACAATCAATGCCCTTGTACTCATTTCTTGTCATGCTTATAGATCAATTCAAAACCAAACTTAGGTGCCTCAAACACTTATAAATATGTTTCCAACTTGAGGACCTTTCACTTAAAGTGACTCTAGATCAATCCAATAATTGTCACTTTTCTGGCAGATTCTGTACCCTTGAAAGAATAATTCATATCTCCCAATGTACAGATCCAAATGCCATGAAATTTGGTGGAGATGTGATTCACTAAGTCATCTAGCAGCTGTAAAAATTTGAGATTCATTTGACATCTAGATTGCTACCAGATTTCAAATCTTCCACCACTGCTACATGCTGAAAACTGCTGCACTATAGCTGACAAGATGTACTCCAAAACCGAAGCATCTCTTATCCAATTCTTATGAAATTTGTACAGCATCTTATAATATAAGTCTAGAGCATGCATACCAAAATTCATGCCAACCCAAGTAGATTTGTCATCCAAACTCAGACTAGATCACTGCTAGCTCAGATTTTCAACTTTAGACAGATTTCAATACATGAGCTATTCTTCAACAAAAGTAAATCAAACTTGAAACTAACTTGTTTGAATACTTTCATAAGACATATATATCCATTCAATCATCTCATAGCAAGCAACATTGCACATTTATCCAATTCAATCAACTCATATGCACCCAAATAAAATGATCAACAAGAGATATACCTTGGTTAGCTCATGATCATCCAATAGCAAGCTTTCAACTTGAATATTTGCAAGCCATCAAATATATCCAATAAATCACCACAATCTTGAATGTTGCACTTGTATGTTGTAGTACTTGGACTTCACTTATTTTGACTTGGCATTGGGATTGGATATGCATTGAGCTTCATAACTTGACTCAATATATGATGAACAAAATGAAACCAATTGAATCAAGCCTCCAATACCGATGGTACCTAGGGGACATGAATGAGCCATGTGTCCCCTTTCCCGGCATAAGTAGCACATTCTCTTTGCTTGAGCCTTTTCTTCCTTGCTCATATTGTGCTTCCCATTGCCTAGCCTCTCATGAGTTGCTTGAGCCTTCTTCTCAAGCTTGGTAGGACACCCCGAGGTGAAGTGTCCCATATCTCCACACTTGAAGCAGTTGATGTGAGCTAAATTTCTTTTCTCAATTTGATTCTTGCTCATCATCTTGGTATCTTGGATTTGCATTGGATGCCTTCCTCTTCCACCCCTTCTTGTTTTCTTTTTCTTCTTCTCATGCTCAACGTGTGGCTTTGGTTGAGGCTCTTCTTGTTGCTTCACTAGTTTCTTACTTGGGCACATTGAGGTGTAGTGACCCCATGTATGGCACTTGAAGCACTTGCGTTTGAGCTTTTCTTCTTCTTTCTTCAACTTGAGCTTCTCTAAGTTGGGGCATGTTTGGTGAAGATGACCTACTTCATGGCATCGGTAGCACATGAAATGAGAGAGCTTCTCTTGAGCTAGCTTCTTCATCTTTCTTTCTTTTTTCTTTTCCCCTTTAGTCATATTCTTCTTGCTCTTGTTGAAACCAAGGCCACTCTTGTCACCAGAGTTTCTTTGAGTTTTCAACATATGCTCAAAGGTGACTTTTGAGTTGTAGCACCTCTCTAACTTGTTGCTCAATTTCTTCACTTTACTTTTGAGCTCATTGTTCTCCTTCAAAATGTTAGTCTCACAAGACATAGAAGTAGAACAAGCATATATATGTGAAGAACATGGCATATCTAATAAGTCATCACAAGAGGTGGATACATGCTTTCTCCCTACATCACATGGGTTAGTCACATTTTGCAATTGATCATTTGATCCATGTGATGAGCTCTCATTATTTTTAATTTTCTTTAATAACATCTTAAAGAGAGAAGCATGTTCTTGTGCCAAATTATCATGAGCAACACTAAGTTCCTCATGAGCCAATTTTAGCTCCTCATGTGAACAAGTAGTAACATAAAGTAGATGCTTTTGTTGTTCACATGTGGTTTTTAGAAAAGAGTTTTCATTTTCCAATTTCATGGTTTTAGCTTTCTCATTTTCTAAAGACATGTTCATGCTAGCAAGTCTACTAACAAGCTCATCATATGAATCAACATGATCAATCACATTATCATTTGATACCTTTGTGTCACCTAGTGACATGTAGCAATGTGATGTAGTGGATGGACTTGTAGTAGCATCATCAAGGCCCGAGCATGAACCAACGTTGTCACCATCAAGTGTGCTTGGAGTAGAAACATCACTTGCAACACTTGATGCATCATCACCATTCTTGTCAAGTGAACTTGTGGTAGATCGATCATCATCATCACTTGACCATGAGGTGGAGCAATCCTCCACAACCATCGTGTTGTGGTCATGCTCAACATCATCATGTGCAACCTCCTTGGGCTTGACATCATCGTCATCATCGGTGATAGCTCCATACTTTTCATTGAGATAGGCCCATATCTCATGAGCGGATTTGAGGTCCATGATCTTACCAAAGATGCTATCATCCAAAGATCTATACATGATGTTAGTAGCTTGGATGTCAAGATCTAGGCATTTCTCTTGTGCTTGAGTTAGATTATCTTCATCCAACATATGAGAAAAGCCTACATCTACCATCCACCACATTTGAGGGCAAATAAACTTAAAATTGCATATCATCCAATTTTTCCACCGTGCAAAGTGTGTGCCATCAAACATGTGAGGACAATCAACATCTAGTCCATATTCCGCCATCCTCTCGGGTCGGTGAAGACCACAAATGAGAGACCGGGCTTCGATACCAATTGAAGGGTCGAGATGGCGGACTAGAGGGGGGGTGAATAGTCCTTTCTAAAATTAATCGCGTCGGCAAACCGAAACAAATGCGGAATTAAAACTATCGGTCTAGCCAAGACTATACCCCTCTATCTAAGTTCACAAGCACCTCACAAAGATTCTAATTATGTAACTAAGGTTCTTTCCTTAGCAAGAGCTCTCCTAAACAATTCTAGAGCAAGGTCACACAAACCTATGCACTAGTACTTTAGCAAAGCCGGGGAGCTCCTACACAAATCTAGTAAGCAAAAGCACGAAGCCACCTATGCTCACTAGCAATGCTCAATAGCAAGGCAACTAATGCCAAACTAGAGAGCGCAAATTACTTAGCTACACAAACTAAGCAATATGACTAACAAGGTTACACAAACCAAATTAGCCACGCAACGGGAGCTACTTCTATGCTACACAAGCAAGAAGGTAACTAGCTAACTACACAAGCAAACTAGTTACAAGAGAAACTACACAAGCACAAATATATGAATGTAAATACAAGCTTGTGAATCGAAAGCAAACCACCGAGAAGATGTACACAATGTTGACACGGCGGTTTTTCACCGAGGTTCACTTGGTTTCCACCAAGCTAGTCCCCGTTGTGGCGATACACCCACTTGATGGATCACGAGCTAATTGACTATCAAGAGTCAAACCCTCAGCGGGTGCCGCACATCCACTCTCAAGATGGGGATCCTCCAAGCCACGAGCTTTACTAGAGTTGCTCTTCGCGATCCCCGCGGGGTGAGCACAATCCCCCTCACAAATCCTCCTCCGGAGCCACGCACAATCTCCACGCGTGCTTCAACGGAGTCGCAAGCCACCAAGCCGTCTAGGAGGTGGCAACCTCCAAGAGTAACAAGCACCACCGGCTTGCAACACGATCACCTAGTGCCACTCGATGCAATCCTCTCGATGCAACGCACTAGAATCGCTCTCTCACTCGATCCGATGAACACTATCAAGCATGAGTGAGTTAGAGGGCTTCCAAGCACTACCACATAAGCCACCAAGGCCAAAGTGTGCTCAGCTACCGGCCACGGCCGGCCAAGGCATCTATTTATAACCCCACGGTCAAATAGAGCCGTTACCCCTTCACTGGGTCTTTTTCGAGATGACCGGACGCGCCGGTCATAACTGACCGGACGCGCTCAACCGCGTTCGATCCTCCAACGGTCACTGCGCCAACGGTCAAACCCCATGACCGGACGCGCCTCTCAAAACGACCGGACGCGCTCAACCACGTCCGATCCTCCAACGGTCACTGACCCCAACGGTCAAACCAATGACCGGACGCGCCCAGGGCAACGACCGGACGCGCCTGTCAAACGACCGGACGCGCCGCTTCGAACGACCGGACGCGCCGATCGTACTGACCCGCACACCCGCAAAGTAACGACCGGACGCACCCCTCGCAACGACCGGACGCGACAGTGCCCGTGTCCGGTTTGAGTCCAGTAAGCTCCTTCAACGATCAGACGCGTCCGATCATGTGTGACCGGACGCGCCCCGCGTCCGATCGTCCTCTGCGAACCTCAGTTCCTTCTGGGCGACTGACCGGACGCGTCGGTCCCGCGAGTGACCGGACGCGCCGGTTACAAACCCTAACACCCGCGTCTGCGCTGTACTGACCGGACGCGTCCGGTCATACCATGACTGCGTCCGGTGCAACGTCCGGTCACCTCTGTGACCTCCGTTCGCCTCCGTTTCTTTTCCGACTTCCGGCGTAGTGGAAAATAGGCATTTCAACTCCTCGAAAACGCCTGAATCCCGCACTCGCAAGCTCGACGGGAGGGAGAGAGGACCCCAAACCCTCTCTACCGCTCAAACTTCATCGCCTTCGTAAATGTGCCAACACCAACAAGTGAACACCACCTTGTGCACGTGTGTTAGCTTTTTCACAAACATTTTACTGAAGGAGTTAACCACTCAACTTGCCACGCCACTCGATCCTAGCAACGATGCATAGTTAGATCACACGAGTGGCACTAGATGACCGATATGCAAACAAGTTTGCCCCTCTTGATAGTACGGCCATCTATCCTAAACCTGGTCATAAACTTCTCTACACACCTATGACCGGTGAAATAGAAATGCCCTAGGTTATACCTTTGCCTTGCGCATTTCACTCCATCTCCTTCGACGTTGATGCAACACATGCACCAACTATATCACAAATGATATGATCCACTTCATATCATCATGTGACCTTGGTCCATCGATCTTGACCTCACTTGCTCTTCACCGTTGCGTCGGTCCATCGGCGCTAAGTCATGCTCAAGCTTCACCGTCACACGCGGTCCCTCACTTCAAAGCCTCTAACTTGCCCTTCACACTTGCAACCGGTCCATCGAGCCAAGCCTCATCTTGATCTTCTCCACCTTGGCCACATGACTCCATGTCATGTCTCATATGCAATGAGCTCCTTCATGACACCATTACCTGTGGACTAATCTCCTGTGTATCTCACATAACCACATATTAGTCCACCTAAGTTGTCACTCAATTACCAAAACCAAACAAGGACCTTTCACCTAATAAGAGGGTTACACATGGTATTTGTAGACCTTGGAGGAGGCCATGTAAAGATGTTGATATCCTGGGGTTGGAAAATTTGACTGAAGGTTTAATGAGGGTAAATTTGTCTAATATAAGAGAAACACAATTGTTAATATCATACACTTGGTCCGGTTCACTCGTTATGTTGACGTGTCACATTGTGCGCCTTGGTATTTCTTTGTTAACTTTTTCTTCAAAGTCTAAAGGCATCCCGAAGGTTGGGATCCTATGGGTGTCTAAACACCATAAGGGTTTTGATCCTTTGGATTTTTGAGGATCATCCGTAGAAGTTTCCGAGGTGATGAGTCTTCATGGCCCCAAGTCATCGGGTCACCAAACTTGAGTTCACACATGGTAGAGAGATATCCCTCCAACATGTTCATAATTATGATAAGTGTAAAGTGGAACAGAAACATGGTTCGCTTCAACCACAGTACGAAATTATATAACTGAATTTTTAGAAAATAAGTTATATTTATCACAACGAATTATCTAAACTCATATTCCAAAATTTCACAACCTATTGTCTTTAAAATTTCAAATGGAGTGTAAAATTTGTAAAAATTGAATTGTAACTGCACAAAGCACTATAATGTTTGCGAATAATAGGTACTACGATCATGGTGTAACTATAGCACATTCAAAATATTTACCACAGTTGTATGCGTATGTCTAACTCTTTTCAGCAAAAGTAAATGCATCATTCCCAAAAAAAGCAAAAGCAAATGCATCAAAGTCACTAAGGAGATGGAAACGGGATGTTGGATATGAGATGCGACAAACAAAAAACAAGGTACAATGAGAAGTGGGTCCTAATCAAGAATGTTTGGGATGATGAATCTAGATGCCATATATAGTTGGGCCAACATGGTTCGACCTATAATAGCCCAATCGAGCCTAATTAGAACCGAAGCTATACTTTTACCTTGACCACAGCACACAACTGTTGTCTTCCCTCTTTGAATCTCTCTCTCTCTAGCTTGCCACCACTAACAACAAAATATAGTTCTATGAAGAGAAATTAAGGAGGCAACATATGACTTCAAGAGAATTAATGGAGACTTCAGCGGGCGCTGGAACTATGTGGTCTATGCCATGAAAACACTTCATTAATTGTTAGAAGTGGAGAAGAAGGGGTCTGGGGTGATGCAGCTCAGCGTCTGAACCTTGTGGTCTATGCCATGCTCTTGTGGCTGCAGGGGACAAAATCCCAATGGTTAAATATGTCGGTGCTTCATGATGGGTCGATAGGAGGCCCCCGGAGGAACTAAGAGAACCAGTGGTGATCGGATGAAGGTCGTTGGCCATCACATGAAGGGATCCGGCTATGGTGGCTTCAAGCAGATGTGTAATGGCACGAGCATGAGAAATCGTGGACTAGGCATTGGCATGATGCTTGGCTTCTCTCCCTTGAGGCTCCTTCTCCTTCAAGGATAACCCAAATGGGACAAATTAGAATCCCAAACCAAGCCCACGTGGAAAGGACAGCCCAATAGCAACACAAACCTGGTCATCTCCTCCCTAATCGTTCGATTAATCATGATTAGACAACGACTACATACTTGGACTACTTGAATCTTGGTCGACCAAATCAGGTCGGTGAACCTAATTGGAGGCTATGGACTGATCAGTTACATTAATCATGATTCATCTTAATTAACTGGGCAACTTGTAAACACTGCTTATAAACTCATTAAATTTTGCTATATTGTAAGTCACATGACAGATGATAGATGATATAAAGCTTGAGATGTTTAACATAATGGTTCCAGAGTTTATGTAGCCAACCAGGTATTCGAAGGTCAATATGCAAATAGGATTTTGTTGCCAAGCGAAATTTCATACAAGATTCAATTAGCGATGTCGATGACTCCTTAGCATTTCATTCCAATAAATTATCAAACCTCCTCATTTTGCATAGTTTGAGGATAGTTGATGCTTGTAGGACATCACATCTTGTGCCACCAAAATGTTGAAGAGCTCCCATGGAGTTTCTGTAGTTCCTTGCACACCTCATTCTTCAATGACAATGAGACACTTAGCTTGCTCACCTTCATGACATCTTAATTTTTCTTTGTAGCATCCAATACATGATTCATGCACACTACTTTGTGAACTAGTTGACTTTGATAAGCCCAATATGGCTTTGGATCACTAAAGTGCAGTAGTTCTAGTGGCATAATACATTCAAACAGCCACACAATCTTAAATAGTATACTAGAAAGATGTCACTTTTACAAACTATTTACCAGCAAGGCCATTATAGGCCATAAAAGTAACTCAATCGAGCAATATGCTCGCTAAATTTGGAAAGGTAGGACTCACATTTATACATTTATGTGCAACATAGCATGTAACATAATAGTGGCTAATATTGAAGCATCACCGATCAAGGCTTCTATAAAGAGCTTCCATTTGCAACTCAAGATATCCATTATTTATTGGTTCTGCATAAACCCTTGGACAAACAATTCTATACTTTCGTTTGTAGCTGCCAAGAGAAGTCTCATATCTTTGACACCCATCACTCATGTATCAACCTTATCCATGGTGGTGCTCGAGGAGGTAGTCATGAGAAGACTTCAATGCCCCAACACGGAATACATAATCCCTTGGCAAAGATGATCTAAGAAACATCTAAAATGCGAGACATCACCTTGAGCAAAAACCATTACAGTAGGGCAACAATTTGTTTTAGGGTTTATAGAGATAGAAGTTACTACTTTGGGGCTAGGTGTGGAGGCACAACCATACACACTTTCCTAAAGGTCAAGGTTTTGATGGTTATAGTAGTAGTGCGTAAACACCTAACCTCAGGGAACACATTCGGTAATGGCAGTGAGGAAGACATTGCAACCCATGGACACCGAGTGTAGTCATGTGCGGCTCATTGTGCACATACAAGCTTACTGTAGATAATAGCCAACAAACACGTTAACTTACATTCCACGGACAAAATAGTGAAAGTATTACAAAAATGCTCACAGCCACTTGAACTATTCGTTCCTTGGGTTGATCCCCTAGTGATTGCAATAAACTGCAAGTCCTGGTCTTAAACCAAGGGGTAAAATAGTCATGGGAAAAACGCTGCTAGTAAAGATGTCACTAATGATTGTGCAGTAGGGTATACCCAATGATTATAAAGGAGACAAGTGCGGTGGGTATTTTCCATCTTGCCTTGGAATGTTAGACAACCATTTACAAGGTCCTAGCCTTAGCCCACCTTGCAGTTACGACTCGAAATAGTGAAATCCCCACAACAATGTTGTATTGTCTTATGGGTATCCTTATGTCATAGGCGAGATTCGATTAGCAAGTAATAGATGCAACTGTCAAGGGAGACCACCCATAGCTAAGACTCAGGGGTGCATGCACCAACAAACATGTTGTCATTGGCTCATTGCATAGGGTGCCCAACTCTGTGTCATCTCAGATAGTATGGTATAGAGGTACACGAAAAGGCCAGAACAATGTGTTAATATGACACCTCATTTCTGGAATGACAAGAGAGGAAATGCAATACATTTCCAATGGTCGTAGCCTTTACTTAGCAAAGAAAAATGGCCCATAAGATTGCTCATCCTCTATTGAATATTGATGTTGCAATATCATTGACATATATGTTATATGATGTCCAAGGAGCAATTTGAGGCCTTAGTGCCTTAGTGGTCAATATAGACGACGCCAAAGGGCTATAATCGAACAGATGCTATACTGGAAAGGAAAATATAACGACTAAATGCTATATATAGTTGAATGAAAGGAAAATCTAATGAGCAAATGCTATAATAACCAAAAGAAACAGAAAGAAATTGAGTCGTGTAATGAACACAAGCACAGATCAATCAAGTAGTATAAATGATGCATTCAAAATGAAGGTAGGGAAGCAACAAATTATTACCCGCGGCGAGGCAGCAGACCACCTGCTGTATTCTTTTTTATTTGCAAACTTCTGGCTCCGAAACAGAAACGCTGTGGAGCGGTAGCTAAGGGAACTCCCCTCCATGACCTCCGGTTCAGCTGGGCTGGCCGCCACAAGGCGAACCCAGTAGAGCATCCCCGGGAGCGACATCTGGCTCCTCAGCTCAACAGCAGTCGATAAGTGGTCTGGAGGATTATTCATCCCGATGATCCCCGGTTGGCCTGCGCTCGTCGCCACAGCGCGCACCCAGTTGAGCATCTCCACGAGCGAGGCAATCTTTGTCTGCGAACATCTGGCGCCGGAGTTCAACCACTGCCTGTTTGTGGCCACCAGGATTCTTCCCTGCTTGTTTACCTGGGTTCTTTGCCACGAGATGAACCCAGTCAAGGATCCCAACGAGCGCGTTTCTCTTCCGCTTCAGGTGCGCCGATCCAGCGCTGCTGGTGGTGAGGCGCTTGGTCGGCGACAGGTACCTGTCCTTCTTGGAGCCCAAGAGCAGGTCGGCATTGCCGCTGCTCACCACCATCTTGTTCTCTAAGTGTTTATCGCAGCTCTGCTCCAGGAGCGCAAGGTACTTACCGTACAGCAGCTTGACGGCCGTGTCGGCGGTGGGGTCAAGCCCGACCGCCTCGGCAACGGCCGCCCAGGACGCGACGGCGGAGAACCCGCCGCGAGCGCGCACGGCGAGGAACAGGCTGACAAGCTCTACCTTCCGGCCATCCCCGAGCGGCGGCGGTGGGATCGGGAGCCAGGAGGTAACCGCGGGGTCTCCCAGCTCGGCGAGGAAGGCCGTGAGTACGCCGTCGAACAGAGCGGACGCTCCCTCGTCCGTGCGCCCGGCCTCCGGGATCTCAAACCCGGCAAGAATGCCGCGAGCACGGAGCTCGCCAACGACGCCGAGCACAGCGACCAACGCGTCGGATGGGACGGGGACCGGCAGCGCTGCCGCCGCTGGCGAGGTGGAGGAGCCCTGGGCGGGCTCGTGGCCAGGGCTTGGGCCCGAGGCGTTTGATTTGAATGCAGGCGCGGAGGAATTGGACTACAAGGGAGGTGGTGGGGTAGGACTTCCAGCCATTTCTGTGTGATGTGTGGGAATAGGAGAATTGCATTGTGTTGCTTCTTAAAATTAATGGTGAGAGGAATTTTCATATATATATATATATATATATATATATATATATATATATATATATATATATATATATATATATATATATATATATATATATATATATATATACCCTAGATTTGTTTTCAAAGAGAGGAAAGTGGAAGGGAGAGGAAGAAATAGGAGATGGTGTGGGTAGAGGATTACGTGGCGATGTGTCTTCTTATGTGAGCCAAGTAGATCTCGTGTCGTCTTATGTGAGCCGAGTGGATCCCATGTATGAGATGTATAGCATCAAGCAACTACAAAAAATGAGCTGGCATATTTAACTTTTTATTAGTTAGATTAAAAAGTTGTTACACCCCCGTTATAAATTTTAAGATATTTTGGCTTTTTTGTGATGTTGTAGCTTTTGCTATACACTATGTCTACATACACAGTAAAGTCAATGTATTTAGAAAAAGTCAAATCATCTTATAATTTAGAATCGAGAAATACATCTCGTATAGAAACTCATAAAATTCTTAAAAATATAGCTATATAAATTTAATGGTGGGAGAAATTTTCATCTATGTACACAACCCTAGATTTGTTTTAAAAAGAGATGAAGGTGGAAAGGAGAGGAAGAAAAGAAGATGGTGGGTAGAGGATTATGTGGATCGATTTGTCGTCTTATACGTGAGCCGCGTAGATCACATAAGAGATACGATGTTGGTTGTATGAGCTGTATAGCATCAAGCAATAGCACATGATGAGCTGTCATATTTAACTATTATTATAGTTAGAATAAAAAAATATTGCATCATTTATAGAAACTAATAAAAGTCAACTATATAAATTTCTAACCATTATTACTACAAATATAGGTATATATTAATTAACTACGTAAAATATAGATGTAGTAGGTATCATCATAGATTATCTTATACTACATGCCACACAGTGGTAAAACGAATATTACATAATAAGTGATGGGATTAGATGTCACATAGTCGTAAAAAAGATATTACACAATAAGTGATGGATCTTGGTGTAAAAAAACTAGACCCGTGTTGGCGGTCCTCTATGATCAATTTTACTCGCCAATTAAGACATAAAAAGAGGAGAAACTAATAATCTTATGCCCATATACATTTACTATTGACCCGATTCCACATGTATTTGAAGATTATTGTTTTGCAGGACTTAAACCCGAATATATGGAAAAATACACAAAAAGGCGAATTCCGACATGGCGTAACGCTGAATTGCACAAAGGAATAATAGAAAGACCCATTCACTCTGGGTGCGAAACCACCCGAGGAGCAGCCCAAGCCCAACCAGCAATCCACCACGCGAACGCGCACTACAAAAATTCCTAGCTTTTATAATAAACTGAAAGTGTCATGAAAAGTACAGAATTTATCACAAAATGAATGGTACGACGAAAAACCACCGTCATGAAGGTCGTCATATAACAACCGTCACAAAATATACCTTGTGACGAAAATATGAAAAACCATCATAAAATGTGATGACCTTTTGTGATGGTTTTGTTGTGGTCATGTATTGTTGTCATTTAATGACGACCGTGACTGTCACATATTGGTTGGTCAACTCGTCATCTAATACGCCAACCGTTATAAATTGTGTCCTGGGAACCCTGATTTAGACAAGTTATTGTGACGAATGGGCGTCGTCATAAAATTACCTTCATTCGATGACAAATGTGGCATTGTCATATGTATTAATTCAATGACGAATGTCACACACATGTTTCCAGCATTCTCATCACAGCTCATACATATCAGCCAAGCCATCATCCACATACATTCCAGACCATAAGACAAGACACAATTGCTTGCAGGTTCAAACATCACACTAGTACCTGGTTTCATCACACAAGTTCAAACATACAAATAAAGCAAATAAGTTGCACATAGTTTCCGACAACATAGAGCACAAAGTCGTTCCAACAAACACAGAGAAAGTTGGGTGTTCTCACAATGTAGCAAAAGATTAGGCAATGGCATCATCAACTGAAACATCGTGCATACCTACTTCAATCTTTCTAAAGTTTCAGCACAGCTCGCAGCAGTGCATTAGTCTCTTTTTGTGCTTCCAACTGTTCGTGCTTCCTAGCAGCTTCCTCTCTTTCTGCTTGGAGTGTTGCATCAAACTGAGCTTCTACTTTAGTGCTTCTTTTGGTTCTCTTTCCTTCATTGCAAGCATATGTTCTTACATAGCATGAATCCACTTAACAAGGTCATACAAGTGTTCATCAGGCATTTACTTAAGTATATGTATCCAATAATTATATAACTTACATATATCTCATTTACAAGAGGAGTACAGCCATTTTGCGGACTATTCATACATTCCCCATTTTGTAGTCATATATTTACTGAATCTGGATTTCTTTTACAACTAGACTCTCAAATATGATATACAACTAGAGCAATGTCACCTTTATTTTACAGAAAACAACACCAATTTGTCCACTAATAAGCCCCAATGACTGGATGTTAAGCAAAAAAACATGCAATCTGTATGCATATCTTCCCCTCATTATAACTACTGTATGCTGGTAATGCCAAGGCTGCTGATATTGTATTTCCACAGCCAAAAGAGCAACTTGAGTATAAATAACATTGCAGGTAGGTAGCATTCTACTTTAGTCATTCTTACAATTTGTTTTCTCTGTATAAATTTGAATAATTGGGTTGCAGTTCAGAGTACTAGCCATATTTCTACTAACTAAATTGCTCTATTAAATCAGCAGCAAGGCAGTGCTAGTAACGATTAAAGTACTAGCCATATTTCTACTAAATAATCAAGTAGCAGTAGTACTTATAGGTACTAAAGAGTCTAAGTACAAGAGCACTGCTTCTACTAAGGCTGTGTTTAGTTCCACAAAAACGTACTATTCCAAAAAAAAAAGATTCCCCGTCACATCAAACTTGCGATACATAGAGTACTAAATGTAGATGAAATCAAAAACTAATTGTACAGTTTGGTTGTACTTTACGAGACGAACGTTTTGAACCTAATTAGTCAACGGTTAGACACTATTTGCCAAATAAAGCCAAAACGTACGTGCTACAGTACTTTTTCACCCTTTTCATAGGAACTAAACACACCCTAATAGATCTCTGGTACGTATTTAATTTCTACTAACTAATCAAGTAGCAGACTAGCAATAGTACTTGTACTAATAAATAAGAGTACTACTTCTACTAACAGATCTGTAGTATCCAGTCTACTACGGCTGCGTTTAGTTGTAAAAAGGTGTAAAAAAAAAGTACTGTAGCATGTTTTAGCTTTATTTGTCAAATAGTGTCCAACCGTTGACTAATTAGGTTCAAACGTTCGTCTCGCAAAGTATAACCAAGCTGTACAATTAGTTTTTTATTTCATCAACATTTAGTACTTCATGCATGTATCGCAAGTTTAATGTGACGGGAATCTTTTGTTTGCACAGTACTTTTTTTTTTTTTAAGGAAGTAAACACAGCCTACGAATCTAAGTAGTAGTACTACTTCTAGCAAAAACGATTGGGATTTGAGAAGAATCAGTGGATCACCGTAGCACATTTGGAGAGAGAGTGGATGGTGCTCGGTGCAGTCTGCAGTGACGAAGATGCGCCCACAGCTTGAACTCCCCGACGACCAACGTGCGTGCGGTCGAGCACTCGAGCTCCGGCCTCCGGCAACCCGCAGAAGGGCAGCAGCAGGGACGAGATCCTCCTTGGGCCTGCGCTAGTGCCGCATCCAGCGCCGTCGCCGCCGCCGCCGCCCGCACCGGTGCCGCATCAAGTGCCGCCGCCGCCGCCGCACGATCTGGTGCTGCATCCAGCACCGCTGCTGCCGACCACACTGAGGCTGCATCCAGCGCCGCTGACACCGCCTGCGCTAGGGACGCATCCACGCCATCGCCGAGGAAAGTGAGTGTATGGTAGAGGAGGGAGGGATGGGCTAGGCAGGATCCATCGGAGGAGAGGTCATGCGAAGCGGGATCTGGATTACGGGCGGAGAGAGAGGGGCGAGCGAGCAGGAGAGTCTGAGTGACGGGCGAGGTGAGGCTAGGGTTCTGACTGGTATTTATTTAAGGCCGAGTGCATCTTGACCGTCCATTTCGATCTAACGTCTAGGATGAGGCGGGCCTTTGATTTGGGCTGTGGTGGGCCGAATTTGGTTAGGGTTTAGCCTTAATATAATGCGTCAAGTTTTTTATTTTAATATTTAAGTAAATTTTTTTAAATGAACAGAACTAGCATGACCCATATGGTATTTTAAATGAAAAAAGTCTACTTGACCCCAACTATGGGGGTCGTCTACTTGACCCCCGAACTATGAAACGGTCTAATTTACCCTCTGAATTTTGCAAAAACCGGCCAAATCACCCCCTCGAGCGGTTTTGGGCGGTGGTTTTGCTACAGTAACAGCTGTTTTGCTACAGTAACGCCGTTTTGTCTTTTTCGTCTGAATCTTTGAAAAATCATAGTAAATCACAGAAAAATCATAAAATGAAAAATCCAATTTTGTTGGACTCCACATGAGTAGATCTACACAGTGAATATATAATATAGTATGCTTTAGTACAAAGTTTTTGTTGTATGAATTATTCAAATTAATTACAGAAAAAAATAGATCTAAATTTACAGCAAAAAAACTTTGTACTAAATCATACTATATTATATGTTCATTGTGTACATCTACTCATGTGGAGTCTAACAAAATTGGATTTTCCATTTTATGATTTTTCTGTGATTTACTATGATTTTTCAAAGATTCAGACGAAATAAATAAAAAAAGAAAAAGACAAAACCGCTGTTATTGTAGCAAAACAGCTGTTACTGTAGCAAAACCACCGCCCAAAACCGCTCGAAGGGGTGATTTGACCGGTTTTGCAAAGTTCAGGGGGTAAATTAGACCGTTTCATAGTTCGGGGGTAAAGTAGACGACCCCCCATAGTTGGAGGGTCAAGTAGACTTTTTCCTATTTTAAATAGAAAAGTTGTCAACAACAAAGTTGTACAACTCATTGAGATCTAGAACTTTTGTTTTGGTCATTTCCCATGCGAGCTTGATTGAACTATTTAAAATTTAAATTTCAAAATATGAGGAATTCACATAGATTTTTGGGGTAATAAATTATTTCAAATGGAAAAAATGTCAACAACAAAGTTGTATAATGCATCGAGATCTACCACTTTTGTTTTGGTCATTTTTCCATATGAAAAGTGTTTGGACAGTTTGAATTTTGAATTTTAAAATATTAGAACTTCGAGCAGAATTTTGGGGTACTAAGTAATTTCAAATGAAAAAGTCATCAACAACTAAGTTGTAGAAGTGATCAAGATCTATAACTTTTATTTTGGTCATTTGCTTAAAATTTATGAACAATGTTATTATCACTTTATCGGATGAGCAAATGGCCAAAATAAAAGTTGTAGATCTTGATCACTTCTAAAACTTTTATGTTCATGACTTTTTCAGCTGAAATCATTTACTACTTGAAAATGTTGTTTGAAATTGCTATTTTTTTAAATTCAAATTTTGAATTGATAGAACAAAGTCACATGAAAAAATGGCAAAAATAATAGCCGTAAAAACAAGAAATTGATAGAGCATGATTTTAGAAAACTTTAAAAAAAATCATCAAATTTGAAGTTAGTACGAGGGAGAAAGACTAATTACAAGTTTTAGTCAGAGATTAAAAAGAAAAACTGCGCTTGTTCATATGATTTGTGAGAACTTCGGTATATAAGAACTTCAAGTAGAATTTTGGGAAAGTAAATGATTTTAAATGAGAAAGTTGTAAACAACAAAGTTGTAGAATTCATTGAGACCTACAATTTTGGTCTGGGTCATTTCTTCATCCGAATTCATTTGGATAATTTTAAATTTGAGTTTCAAATTTTGATAAATTCGAATAAAATTTTGACATAGTAAAATGATTTCAAATGAAAAAGTGAGCAACAATGTACAACTCATCGAGATCTACAACTTTAGTCTTGGTCATTTCTTTATCCAAATTTGTTTAAACAATTTAAAGCTCTTGAATTTAAACTCAAAATGAATTTACAAATTAAAAAGAAAAAAGAAAGAAAAAAAGAAAAAAAAAACGTCTCTCAACCCTACTCTTTCAGGCCCAGCCTATCTCCCTCCACCGGTGGCCTAGTTCCGAGCCCAACGCCGCGCGCCTTATCCTTCTCCCGCATTGGGCTGGGTATATTAGCGTTGGGGACGTCATATTTAAAAAACATTCAGTGATGGTCTACTACCGTCACAAAAAAACTCCATATATCGTCACAAATTCACTGCCGTCAGCCAAGCTACCTAAGAATTACATTTTATGACGATCCTTAGTACCTTTATATGACAAAAGAAAAAGAATCGTCATGTATAGTTCTGACGGTCCTAATTTTGTGACGCTAGAAACTTTTACGTGCAAGGCTTTGCCGAGTGCCTGCCTGGAGGGCACTCGGCAAAGAAATAATTTTTTTTAAAACGGCTTTGCCGAGTGCCTAGCGCCTGGCACTCGGCAAAGCTGGGAAATTCGCAATTTCTACCTAGCTTTGCCGAGTGCCAGGCTCCAGGCACTCGTCAAAGCGACCATATTTCAAATTTTCAACCAGCTTTGCTGAGTGCCAAAGTGGAGGCACTTGGCAAAGCGACATAAAAATGTATTTTTTTTGTTTTTTTCATTTCATCAGTACAAACAAGAGCAGTCACATATATATCACATCGATCACATATAAACCGCATCCAGCACCATATATCATAATCCATCACATATATCACTTCCATCACCATATATATCACAAGTGACACAATAATTCCATCACATACTCGAAACAAGTCCATCACATATATCACTTCCATCACCATATCCTCGTCCTCGCCCGCCTCCTCGTCCTCGCCCACCTCCCCCTCCTGCTGCACCTGCTCCTCCTCCTGCTGCTCCTCCTGGACCACGGGCGTGATAGGAGAAGGGTCCCTCCTGCTGGTCCTCCTCCTCGCCCTCCTCGTGTCCGACGGCTCATCTTGGCCCTAAGTGGGTGCTCTATGGTAGAACGAGCTCAGGTTCCTTTGACAGTCATCCGACATTTTTGTACAATCACCTGCAATTAAAAAGAAGAAAGAAATAATTAGAAATAGATGCAAAATAAACAAAATATAATTACAAAATTAAAAGTATTACATGTATATTACAAATAATCTTCAGGATCGACATTAGCTGGATCGTAAGTCTCATCATCACTATCAACCATGTTGAAATAATCAACACTATCCGACGGAGGAATGTCGTCTTTATTGTCATTGCCTAGATGTAATCGATCAAGCATTTGTAAATCCTTTGCATTTTACACCTTATCTCCATCGTCATCGTCATCAACCATTCCAATGTCTACATCCATTCCTATCTCACCGGTTAAGTCTATCTCAAACCTCTCTTGTAACCCCTCTTTTTGATAGAACTCTCCGTCATACGTGCTTGGGTTGAAGTTGTAATCATCATCGTTTGGGACAGATAGTCGGCCGTCTGGCGACACCTTGTGTACAACAGACCAACCCTTAAGATCCTCTCTGGTCTTGCACGCATATAACGTATAATAAACCTATGTGGCCTGTTGTGCCACAATATACACATCGTCTCTTGAAAAGATGGAATCTTGTCGAATTTCGACTAGGCCAAGATGAGGGGTCTTTCTCAATACTCCAGGATCAAACCAATGACATCTGAATATGACCGGATGAAGATTTGTGCGACCATAGAATGAAAGTTCGTATATTTCTTCAATTCTTCCATAATAGTCTAGGCCATCGATGCCGGACGTAAAAACCCCGCTATTTGTGGTCCTTCGATTGGGCCAACTACGCTCGTAGCTTGCTGTGTGAAATCGATATCCATTCATGTCGTAAGCGGTAAATGACTTGACCCTACAGTTAAGGCCGTTTGCAACCTGTCTTAACTCAGCACTAATAGACGCATCGGTTTAAGCCTGCAAGCTCAAGCAGGATAGATAGTTATATTAATTGAACGACGAGCAACTTGGAATGTGAAACTAAGGACGAGCTAAATTGGACAGTACCTTGTTTCTAAACCAACAAATGAAATCGAGGCTCCCTTGTCCCGCACCCTCTGAAAGAAGGGTATCACATTCCTGCGGGGTAGGTTCCCTCCTCAGATGCCAGTATTGATGAATAAATTCTCTGTAACGAGAAACAAGGTGGTTGGATATAGAATAATGAGGGCTTATTGAAACAAGTCCGTTGAGAACTTACCCAATTTACGGATCCACCTCGTCAAGGTTGGTCAACACATATAGCATGATTCTGCGCCACTCCACATTTGTCAAGGTCTTCTTGCTCGATGCACCTGCACTTTCGAGTTGCCCTCAGAAAAGACTGAGGCTCGATTCATTTTCACCAGCATTGTAACGAGGAGGTAGATTATGCACACTTGGAAGGTTCTCAGAATAGTACGATGTTGTGTAGTTTGACACCTCCTCCATAACGAATGCACTTGCAATGGAAGCCTCAATTTTGCCTTTGTTTTTACATTTTTTGAAGAGTCTTTAGACATCTCTCGTTTGGATAGCACCAACAGGCCTGCATGGGCCCCCATGCGTGCCTCATACGGGAGGTGCAATATCAAATGCTGCATCGGATTGAAGAAGTCGGGTGGAAAGATCTTCTCCAGCTTACAGAGCAAGATAGGTGCCACCTTTTCCAAGTCCTCAATCATGGTCCGAGATAACTCCTTGGCACAGAGCTGGCGGAAGAAGTAGCTCAACTCTGCCAGCACTATCTAGACATGCTCAGGGACAAAGCCTCGAACCATCACCGAAAGAAGCCGCTCAATCCATATGTGGTAGTCATGACTCTTGATCCCGTTGACTCGGAGAGTAGTTAAGTTCACTCCCCTTCTTAGATTCGCTGCATACCCATCAAGGAACATTAACGTCTTGATCCATTCGAGTACTTCCCTCCTTTGTTTGGGGGTCAAGACAAAATTGGCCTTAGGCCTTTTCCATGGCTTGCCACCTCTAGGAGGCCGCATCTCTTGATTTGGTCTATCGCATAACTCTGCCAGATCCACTCTAGCCTTAGGGTTGTCCTTTGACTTTTCCATTTTTATGATTGTTCCCCAGAGTGCCTCGGCGACATTCTTTTCGGTGTGCATGATATCAATGTAATGTGGCATAAGAAGGTCATCAAAATAGGGGAGCCTCGTCAAGCCCGACTTATGAGTTCACATATGTTGCTCACCGTATCCCACGAAACCATCACCTTCTTGATTGGCCACGAGAGCATCTATCTGAGCATGAACCTCGGCACCGGTCATCATTTGCGGTGCAGGTTCTGTCACTACGACATATTTCGTAAAGTTCTTCGTGTCATGCCTGAATGGATGGTCGGGAGGGAGGAATTGATGATGTTTGTCGAACGACGAATACTTGCCACCCTTCTTGAGCCAGATGAACCTCAGATTTTCCTTGCATAATGGACATGGGAACTTGCCGTGAACACACCAACAGGAGAATATCCCATACGCTATGAAGTCATACATGGAGTACTGGTACCAAACGTGCATTTTGAAGGGTGTCTTTGTAGCTCGGTCGTATGTCCATACCCCATCCTCCCAAGCACTGATCAATTCATCAATCAGAGGCTCCATGAAGACACCCACCTTTTTCCCTAGGTGTCCAGGAATTATCAACAACAATAATACGTTCTGACATTGAAAGGTGACGCCGGAGGGGAGATTGAGGGGGATGATGAACACGGGCCAACATGTGTATGGGGAAACCATCAAACCATAAGGATTGAACCCATCTATTGCCAGCGCAACACGCACATTATGAGCCTCTGATGCTTTCTCATGATGAATGCCATCAAAGTGGTTTCATGCTTCACCATCGGGCGGATGTACCAGCTTGTCAGGATTGTATCGTTTGCCCTGTTTGTGCCACGTCATCTATGTAACAGAACCGACCAAATTATAAGAGCATAAGTACAAAAACAAGCACCGAAGTGCTCAAATTTTCGAACTTGAGCCCATATAATCCCGGTAGTCAATCGAAACCACGAAGGATTTCAAACCAACTTGCTTACAACCAGGATCACATCATTCAACATACAACATCATACGTTACGTTACACCAGTAGTTCTGAAATAAGTTTACACACACGGAGTTGCAATTATTACAAACCAAGTTTATAAAAGTAGCGGAAGCATAAACACACCAGTTGTTTAACTACTGCCAGTCTTGTTGATCAACATCCCACAAAAGCATCAGGAAAGTACATAAAAGATGATCACGCCCAAGTGATCTAGTCTTCGTCACCCGCAGGGTGGAGACAATTTTTGCAGAAGCCTTGGTAGAGCATATCATCTGCAACAGGAGGGAATAAACCCTGAGTACTGGAATGTACTCAGCTAGACTTACCCGTCGAAAACCAGAAATAAGATGACACCAAGGATTATGCAAGGCTTTCACAAGAGGCTAGCTGACATCACATTTTTGCATAAGGCATCAGTAATTGAGACTCTTATCACCTGTACTAGCAGTTATTTTTAGCATTTACCTGTCATCTATCTTAGCACCTGTACTAAACATGCACTTGATTATAATCAAACAATTATCATCATTATATCTAGAGCAGGTATGAATTGTGGCAACATTGTATCATTCCCTTAACCACCAGTTCATTTAATGAGATCTACGTTGCCGCTGCTCAAGTCAAGTACTCACTAACCGGGAGCGACGACGATTCGAATCGAATTCCTATCCAGCTGGAGGGGTATTTCTAACACTCACCGCGCAGGCCCCTGCCAGGGTCGCACAAGCCACCTTTTCATATGATTCAGGAATCGCGGGTCCGAATGATGTCGCGACCCCAAGGGCGACACTCTGCCAGGTGATAGGGACTCTAACCCCCCCCCCCTTGATCTCACGCCAATGTCCCCAAGCACATCCTTTCTCTCCTCCAAGAAGCAACCTACCATTCGATTCCCGGCCTGAACCACATTACTCGGCTTCGCGGTCGGAACGACTTATCCGGCCAACTAAGTGTTAGACTGCGTTCAACATGACTCAAGGACGTACAGTGAATCGGTCCTTAAACGACTCAGACGGGCATAGCTCCACACCCAAGACGTGAAGTGTCTTGCGGCTGTACTATCGAATTCCCGCCCGGTCTCAATTTCATTTTTAAAGCATGGTTCCATCCACGATAGCCATAAAGCCACTCGTGACTCCTTCCTACATCTCGCGGATGACCGGAAATCACCCGACTTCTACCGTACTAAGCAGGGCTAAGCATTGACACGTGCCTAAACCTAATATAGGATTAAGTACGATATCTGGACAAGGACCGGTATAATGCAACAAGTGTTTTCATATAACTCCTACAACTTAATGCAGTAAATAATTAAAAGTACTCAAGATTAATTTATAAATTAGAAGGTTCAGCATACACCGGGGCTTGCCTTTCAGAAAGGTCGAAGGCCGGTGGTCAGGACACTCAGGCAGGTCTTCTGCGGGAACTTCTCCGCCGGTTGGTTCCTCTAGCTGCTCCGGCTGGTCCTGGATTTCCTCCGGAATCACAGGCTCGAATTCGAGGAGAGTTACCTCCTCCGGTACACCTATTGCATGAATGCACAATAAATATCATGGATGCATAAATGTGCAACATGCTCGGAATGAAATGCATTTCAGAAATAAAATATAATAATCTAATCAATTTACTTTATCAGTACGTGCAAATCTCTTCTCCGGTGGAGAAGAACTTACCTAATCTACCCAACCTAAGATATAGTTATTCATCTTCGGTTAAGGCCCTAACACCTAACAAACACAAGAGTAATATTACTTAGGTTACCACAGTAAGACATTCTGGACAGCAGCTCAAAGATTCTAACATAACTGGAGAATCCCAACTCCAAAAGATATGATCTAAGACAATCTAGAAAGCTTATGAAATGCACCACAAAATATTTTCATACCACAGCACTTAACTCCAAAGTTTACCTAGTCGAAATTCCAAAGTTCCAGAATCTGCTCTCTCTAAACAGAGAGTAGCCAATTCTGGACTGTCACTTAAAACAGCAATAACTCCTAAACTACTAGCCCAATTGCCATCAAATTTTGACACAAGCTAGTTTAACCAGTTTACTACCACTTTGGTATTCACAAGTTTTCTAGCCAATACTTTTATTAAGGGTCAAACCTAGAAATGCTACCAGCTGTCCAGAAAACCTAGAATTGCAAAGATTAAATATTTATTGATGTGGCAAACATCCCATAAGACCAAACTAATATTACCAAAAGTTCACATAGGTCACAAAAACACCAGAAAGTAAGGTTGGCCCACCTAAAATATTTATTTAAACCCATTTCTTAATTTACTTAAGTAATTAAGTGGAATTTTAAACATATATGTAAACTGATCCTAAAATTCTACAAAAATTACAGGGGACTCTCTGACCCAAAAAGAGACTACTGTAAAAATTTGAACTTAATTTATTCACAGGAACTATCTGAACAAAATTCACAAGCCCAAAAGGCTGATTTTTGTATAAATAACAAAGCATAGTAAAAAGTGTCAAACAACAGATTTCCTAATTTTCTTAGACACTCTAGGGTACCAAGACATTCTCCAAAAAGTTATAAGAACATTGCACATGTAGAAAAATTACAAAAATTCATTTAAGTATTTCCTAAAATAACAAGATAGCATTATAACTTGAAAAGTACTTAAGCACTACTGCCTAAATTTTTACCAGAGCTAGAGCAAGTATAAATTAGCCTACCCACCAAATTTCATAATTTTTGGAACACTGAAACTCAAGATATGATTTAAACAAGTTTGCATGTGAATTAAAACACATTTCAAAGACCTATTTAAATATCCCGGGAACTAAACATCACATAACCAATTCATATTTTTCTAAAATACTACACACCCTGTAGATCCCAACAAAATTTATCTCATAATTTTTGGGCAAGTAAAACCCTAGATCTACATTTTCCAAACATTATATCAAATCTGTGGCAATTAAAAAGGAAAACAAAACTTAAATCGAAATCCCACTAAAGGGCCGGCCTACAGGCCGACGCGGCCCAAATCTCTCGACGTGGCCCACTCCCGCGCGCGCGTGCGACTGACCAGGTGGCCCCACCGGTCAGAGAGAGAGAGGCGGAGGGGAGGAGCTGCGGTCGCCGGAGCTCGCCGTCGGTGAGCCGGCCGACGAAATTGGATGTACGAGCATGACCACGTCATCGAACTACATCGGTTGGTGGCAAGAACGGGGCGGCAGAGCCACGGTAAGGTGCTCGCCGTCGGGCATGGCGGACCACCGGCACGGTGATGGCGAAATCTCGCCGCCGGTGAGCCTGACATCCCAACCCTAACCCCCGATGAGCATCCCCATTCTACCTCGACCCTAACGCACCTACAAGTGGGCGACAGAGACGCCCAGAGACCTCTGGCCACGGAGAGCCGTCGCGCGGAGGAACTCCGGCGAGGTACCGCGGCGGAGGAAAACAAAAATGTGACCCTACCAAAGCGCGATTGGCTGCGAGGAGTGGACGGTGAGGTAGCGGGCTTCAAGGCGGAGCGAGAGACGCAGTTTGGCCGGTGGTGATGCGGTGGCGAGCGCTTGTGAGCACGTCGGAGCGGGTGGCGGCAATGGTGGCTCGGTTTCTCCGCTCTGCTGACGAGAGAGGAAAGGAGGAGGGAATGGATGGGTAAGGCCGGAACGACAGCAGAGGCGCCCTTCTATGCGCTCGGCAGCTGGCCAAGGTGCCAGGTCGCGCGCGGCGCGTGGAGGACACGCAGTGGCGACGGTCTGCCCCGATCGGACAACTCACTCTGATGTCTGACCGACTGAATTCAAACCCCGCATTAACCGACTGACAAGCCAAGTTTAACGATGATTATCTCCCAAATCGGTTCGAATTAGTCGAAGATGATTACACCAATTTTGTAGAGCTACATGAGGGCTACAAGTTTGTCAATTGGAGTTTGGACTGGTTCGGCCTGGATTTGAAACCACAGAGCTCCAAAGTGGTGTACTTGGAAACTGAAACGTGTTTTCAGTCAGTGAACCCGACTGAAACCCTATTTTCAAGACACCACATCTCCTAAACCATTTAGAACTAGGTGATGGTGATATTGACAATGTTGTAGAGCTATGTGTGGACAACAACTTTGTCAATTGGCTCAAAGACTGGTTCGGCCTAGTTTGTGAGTTACAAGTTGCCAAAGTGAGGTACAGTGAAACGGTTTTCAGCTTCACACTTAGCCAAAAATGCTAAGTCCAAAAACAGCCTCTAATACTGACTTGTGGGCCATTTTTGAGCATGTTCTGATCATTTTCATGAGATGGCCATATTAGAACTTTTGTTCCTTATGAAATTCTCTACAACTTTGCTTAAGGTTGCTCCTCCATGCAAGATCTCTAAACTGGACTTTTTAATTGGTCAAACCAGATCACTCTAGGGGTCCAACTTAGTCAACAACATTTGGAAGGGCAATTTGGTAATTTTGGTCAACATGAACATTGCTCCACTACTTACCCTAAATGTAATTAAGGTGTTATAAGACCTAATTAGCCACTCTACACATTGGTTGCACAAGATTCCTAGTGTCACATACTTTGGAACAAGTAATTCAATACTTTCACCCAAATGTTGCAAGCTCATGTTGCACATGTTGCATGAGTGTGTTGCATAACACTGGCTAATTATGTTACACTAAAGTGGTTGACATGTCTCACAAAGGAAATTGCACATAAGGTACTTATATTTTGCACACTACTCACTTTTACTTCACATGAAATATAAACATATGTGGCAATGTTTCTAAAGCATGTTTTACATATTATAAGCTTATGCATGAAATGAATGATGCTTGCTTATGCTTATGCAAATGCAATGCAATTAAGGAGCTAAACACCTGAGGTGTTACAGCCCTCCCCCCTTATAAAAATCTCGTCCCGAGATTTGGAAAGCGTACCATTTTTCATAGAATTCCTTATAACCATCCCGCAAATAGTCCTCCCGTTCCCATGTAGCGTCACTTTCACTACCCTGATTACTCCACATTACTTTATACCACTTAACCACTTTGCTTCTAGTCACTCGTTCCTGAGTATCGATCACTCGGACTGGCTTTTCTTCGTAAGTTAGATCGGATTCCAGCCTGATATCTCCTAAAGGGACTCTTTCTTCAGGAACTCGAAGACACTTTTTGAGCTGAGATACATGGAAGACGTTGAATATGGCACTCATTTCTGGAGGTAACTGGATTTTATACGTAACAGCTCCACTCTTGCCTATGATTTGGAAAGGACCCATGTATCTTGGCGCAAGTTTCTGCTTAACACCAAAACGTTGGACACTCTTCATTGGAGAAACTTTCAGATACACGAAGTCTCCAACTTCAAACTCGAGTGGTTTTCTACGACGATCAGCATAACTTTTCTGTCTAGCTTGGGCTGCAGCCATATGGATGGTACGGACTTGTTCCTCAGCTTCATGAATAAAATCAATACCATAATACCTCCTTTCACCAGCTTCTACCCAGTTTAGTGGAGTTCTACACTTACGACCGTACAAAGCTTCGAAGGGAGCCATCTTAATACTCTCTTGATAACTATTATTGTACGAAAACTCGGCTAGAGGTAACCATTTTTCCCAAGAACCCTTGATGAAATGACACACGCTCGCAACAGATCTTCCAAGATTTGGTTAACCCGTTCCGTCTGTCCTGATGTCTAGGGGTGATAAGCAGAGCTTCTCACTAACCTGGTTCCCAGAAGGTGATACAAGTGCTCCCAAAAGCGAGCAGTGAACTGGGGACCACAGTCAGATATGATAGTACGAGGTATCCCATGGAGCCGGACTATCTGATTGAAATACAACTCAGCATAGTCAGTGGGACAATAGTCCACCCTAACTGGAATGAAGTGAGCCGACTTGGTTAGGCGGTCTACAATTACCCAGATAGAGTTATGATTTTTGACAGTAGGAGGAAGTCCGACAATGAAATCCATACTTATCTCTTCCCATTTCCAACCTGGGATAGAAAGTGGTTGAAGTAACCCAGCTTTCATATGCACAGCTTTAACTCTACAGCAGGTGTCACACCTAGCCACATATGCAGCTATTTCTTTCCGCATCTTGGTCCACCAATAGTATGGCTTCAAATCATAATACATCTTATTGCTGCCAGGATGGATGGACAACTTAGAGGAGTGTGCTTCAGACATAATATCATTTCTAAGCTCTCGGTCCTTAGGCACAACTAATCTATCCTTGAACCATAGTACACCCTCTTCATCTACCCTGAACTGTGTAGTTTCTTGCTCTTTCATCTTACGCTTGATGTGGAATATACCAGTGTCAGTCTTTTGGAGCTCAATAATTCTGCTTTTGAGAGTACAACTGACAGTGATGTTGTACAAGACCGCTGGATGTAGAAGGCGAGATCGATGAAAATCAGTTTCAACTAGGGAATGGCAATGAGACTTACGGCTTAAAGCATCCGCAACCACATTTGCCTTGCCAGGATGATAGTGCACTTGGAGGTTATAATCCTTAATTAACTCGAGCCATCTTCTTTGACGCATATTTAACTCGGGTTGGGTGAAGATGTATTTGAGGCTTTTGTGGTCTGTGTAGATATTGCAAACATTGCCCAGCAGATAATGCCGCCACACTTTCAAAGCATGAACGACTGTGGCGAGTTCTAAGTCATGCGTTGGATAATTCGCCTCATGTTTCCGAAGTTGTCGAGAGGTATATGCAATTACTCGGCCTTCCTGCATCAGAACACCTCCCAAACCTATGCCTGAGGCATCACAATAAACATCAAATGGTTTCTCGATATCCGGTTGTGCCAAAACCGGAGCTGAGGTTAGGAGGGTTCGCAGTTGGTGAAAAGCCGCATCACACTCAGGAGTCCAGACAAACCTGGTGTCTTTTTATAGTAACCGAGTCATTGGCTTGGCTATTTTGGAGAAATCCGGGATGAAGCGACGATAATAGCCAGCCAAACCAAGGAAACTCCGGACCTCGTGAACCGAGATAGGAGCTTTCCAGTTCAGTACTTCTTGTACCTTGGCGGGGTCCACCATAATTCCTCCATCGGACAACACATGCCCAAGGAGAGGTACTTCACGAAGCCAGAATTCGCACTTACTGAACTTTGCATATAGTTGATGTTCACGCAATCTTGTGAGGACTATACGTAGATGTTCAGCGTGATCTTCATCATTTGCCGAATATATCAGGATGTCATCAATAAATACCACCACAAACTTGTCCAATTCGGGCATAAACACCGAATTCATCAAGTACATAAAGTGTGCGAGGGCGTTGGTCAAGCCGAAGGACATAACAAGATACTCATAAAGACCGTATCTGGTAGAGAAAGCTGTCTTGGGAACATCTTCCGGGCGGATTTTAATTTGATGGTAGCCAGATCTTAGATCGATCTTGGAGAAAACTTTAGCTTTAGACAACTGATCGAACAAGATGTCGATGCGCGGTAGAGGGTACTTATTTTTTACAGTGACTGCATTGAGAGGTCTATAATCTACGCACATTCGCAATGACTGATCCTTCTTCTTTACAAAGATAGCAGGACATCCCCACGGCGATGAACTCGGACAAATTAATCCCTTCTTCAAAAGTTCGTTCAATTGTACCTTAAGTTCAGCTAACTCATTCGGAGGCATCCTATAAGGTCTCCTAGAGATGGGAGCCGTGCCAGGCAACAACTCAATTTTAAATTCCACATCCCGATCCGGAGGGAGCCCCGACAAATCATCGGAAAAAACGTCCGGAAACTCATTTACTACTGGAATTTCGGCCAAAGCCTTTGCTTGCACAGCATGAACTTCCCCAGACAAATCAACTTTTCTAGGAAGTTGTACCAGAAAACCCTTTTGATCTGTAGGATCTCTGAGCATAATTACCCGAGTGGATGTATCAATGAGTACCCCATTCTGACTCATCCAATTCATGCCCAGAATAACATCTATGCCTAAGCCCGGCAAAACTACTAAGGCAAGCGAGTACTTTTGCCCTTCTATCTCAAGCTCAAGATTCCCCACTACTTTATTTGTGGAAATATTCCCACTTGCTGCGCTAATACAATAACCCCCACCTTCAACAGTATGCAATTTGTGTGCAAACTCTGATGCAAACTTAGGACTGATAAAGGAATGCGAAGCACCTGAATCAAAAAGTACCACTGCAGGGTGTTGGTCAACTAGGAACTTACCAGCAGTGACAACCTCACCAGATGGGATTTCCTCAATACTGTTATAATGAGCGTGCCCTTGACGGCCACCTTGATTAACATTCTTCTTAGGGTAAGGACAGTTTCTGGACCAATGGCCTGGCTTGTTGCAGTTCCAGCAAGGCATGTTGCTAGGAGGGACACTGGAGCTGCCTTGGCCCGAATTACTCTTTGGCAGGGCCTACGTATATGCCTTACGAAACCTAGTCTTCACTGGCGCCTTCTTTTACGGGGGACGGAACTTAGCACTTGTGACAGGAGGGCGAGGAGGAGCCCTCGGGGCAGCTGGAGCTCGAGACTGTGAAGCACCTGCCTCAAGTGCCCTCTTGCGGCTCTTAGAAGCAGCATAGATAGAGTTATTGTTCTCTTGAGTCAGAGCAGCACTGATAAATTCATTGAAGGTAGTGCACTTGCTAGTGCCCATAGTCTTCATCAGCTTTGGGCCGAGGCCTCTTTTAAAGCTAGCAATTTTCTTGGAATCGGTATCCACAAACTCCGTGGCATACCTTGCTAGGTTGTTGAAGGATTGCAGATATTCAGTCAAACTTTTATTGCCCTGCGACAGCCTCATAAATTCTGTGTGCTTGATAGCCATAAGACCTAGAGGAATATAGTTCCCACAAAATGCGGCCTTGAACTGATCCCAAGCAATCGGGGCATTTGCAGGCAGTGTGGAACGATAGTGGCTCCACCAAATACCCGCTGGACCATGCAATTGGTGAGAAGCATATTCAGTCTTTAGCTCATCAGTCAAGCGAAGCAGACGAAACTTTTGTTCAATAGTGTTCAACCACTCATCAGCTTGCAGTGGTTCCTCCGCCTCCTTAAAGAGCGGGGGCTTAGTATCAAGAAAGTCCTTGAAATCACTGTACTGATTGGGTTCTGGGCCCTGGCGGCCATGACGAGCCTCCCGGTTGGCAAGCTGGCGCATAGCATCTGCCAGCATGCGCTGCCCTTCGACCACGGTCTGCATCAGCTCAGCCGAGGTAGGTGGTGGCGGAGGGGGTGGCTGTTCCTCATCCTCATTGCCACGACCCCGACGGAGATTGTACGACATCTGCAAAATGCATAGCCAATGAGCACTGACGATGTGGGACATTTATAGATGAATTATTGTAAATATGTCAAACTGACTTCATGAAATAGACTTCTCAAAATACTCATGGCACAATAATTCATCACAACCGCACAATCCGTTCAAGCGGATCAATTGGCGCAATCATGCGAGGGAATCCAACAAGATGTACTTTGATAAAGGCTCACTCACAAGGAGCACAGCAGTTACTGAACCGTTTACACTAAAGTCTACGTGAGTTTTGATCTTTCGCCCGGTACTTGGATTCGATTTCAAAGTTTTTAGTTGACTGAGAAAGCTACTTCAAACTGACCGCAAGGAGACTTCTCAATGGTAGAGTTCCATGGTGGATCATGACTAGCCACCTCGATACCAGCGCGTGCCAAGCAGCACAGCCTTATGTCGCGCGCCATAGGAGGCCCTCGGTTTCGTCACGGCACCGAAGGGTGCTAATCGTGACACCATCATCGAACGCCACACAATAAGACATCCAATTGCGATCGAATTTAACAGGTTCCAACTAAACATCCAGAAAACATAGGGTTCGACCTTACATCCGAAAAGTCAAGTTATTACAAAGCCTCACTCCAACCCCAGGAGGCACAAAAGACGATCCTGACATCATAGCTACGTGATAACTACTCTAAGCATCGTCCTCAGAGTCGGTGTCAAGGATCTCCCCGCCATCCTCATCACTCACAGGCTCTAACTCCTCATCTTCTTCTTCTTCTGGCTCTCCTTCTAGTGCTTCTTCTGGTGCGGCATCTTGGGGCCCATTGACCTCCACTTCATCATCATTTTCAGCCATGAAGATTCCCGAACCCATGTCATCATCTGCGTTGATATTTCGAGGCAGCAGAGGATTTAGCTGGTTGTTCAGGCGGTGCACTTCTTCATGAAGATTGTCATTGTATTCTTCAGCATTCTCCAACTGTTGCTCGAGCTCAAACTGACGAGCTCTCAGAACGTTCTCCTCGTGCCAGGCTTCATCCCTCTGGTTCATGACATGGACCAGCATGTGTTGACAATTGCGGTTTGCTACTGTCAACCTCTGGACTGCAAGGGTTTCCTGGTCACGATCACGGATCACTTGCTCCAGTTGCTGATGCGCTGCATTCCTGGCAGCAGTCACTTCAGCCAACTCTGCCCTCAGCCTTTCCACCTCAGTAGGCTCAGGGTGGGGCTCACGTGGAGCGAGTTGGTGACGAGGTGCCCTGCCCCCAGTGGACTTGCGAGCGGTCCTCTTGGTACGTGCCATCTGTAGCAACAAGACACGACTTAAAGTGAGGATCATTTAGGGGATACGAAATTTAATTTAGTCGGGAGTACTAAAATTTTTAAGGAGGGAGTAAATGATATGTATGATATAATTAAACATGATGCATGCACGTTACGTACGCCCTCTCACCTTAGTAGAAACCTAAAGTTCTAACGCTAGGCGGTGGCATACATACGTTCTCTCATATAAGCGAAACTATCGGTCTACTCGTTACGCTGTTAGTGTACCTGCAGAAAACCTCATTTCAGCCCAACAGTTTCCCAATATATGCACACAAGAAAGCAGTAATTTAAATACTTTCCATATACACATCCCCTGATGTATATACTTCAGTATCAAAGCTACCCGATATAAAGGTTCCCACAATTAAGTGCTTACGTAATTACATGGTTTAAACATGTAAGTATGCAAGTCACCAAAACTACGCTCTCCTAGATCGCCGATTGGACGATCATGCTCTCACAACTCACACTTACCAGAGCGTCGAGGCAATTGATCCATACATTACCACCCAAGTGGATGGCATCCATACAATATCACGCCGTATGGACGATGAAATAAAAACAAACAAGGCCCCCAAGTTAGTCTTTATAATAAGCCACCTAAGAGTCCTTATTTGGGCTAAGGGATGTGATCACTGGCATACCTAAAAATAATTTTTAGTGTTTTAACCCTTTTTCATAATCAAATACTTTTGTTTTTAAATACTCGTACGATGTGTTTAATGTTGAATTATGCTCCGGTACCAGCTATAACAGAACCGACCAAATTATAAGAGCACAAGTACAAAAACAAGCACCGAAGTGCTCAAATTTTCGAACTTGAGCCCATATAATCTCGGTAGTCAATCGAAACCACGAAGGATTTCAAACCAACTTGCTTACAACCAGGATCGCATCATTCAACATACAACATCATACGTTACGTTACACCAGTAGTTCTGAAATAAGTTTACACACACGGAGTTGCAATTATTACAAACCAAGTTTATAAAAGTAGCGGAAGCATAAACACACCAGTTGTTTAACTACTGCCAGTCTTGTTGATCAACATCCCACAAAAGCATCAGGAAAGTACATAAAAGATGATCACGCCCAAGTGATCTAGTCTTCGTCACCCGCAGGGTGGAGACAATTTTTGCAGAAGCCTTGGTAGAGCATATCATCTGCAACAGGAGGGAATAAACCCTGAGTACTGGAATGTACTCAGCTAGACTTACCCGTCGAAAACCAGAAATAAGATGACACCAAGGATTATGCAAGGCTTTCACAAGAGGCTAGCTGACATCACATTTTTGCATAAGGCATCAGTAATTGAGACTCTTATCACCTGTACTAGCAGTTATTTTTAGTATTTACCTGTCATCTATCTTAGCACCTGTACTAAACATGCACTTGATTATAATCAAACAATTATCATCATTATATCCAGAGCAGGTATGAATTGTGGCAACATTGTATCATTCCCTTAACCACCAGTTCATTTAATGAGATCTACGTTGCCGCTGCTCAAGTCAAGTACTCACTAACCGGGAGCGACGACGATTCGAATCGAATTCCTATCCAGCTGGAGGGGTATTTCTAACACTCACCGCGCAGGCCCCTGCCAGGGTCGCACAAGCCACCTTTTCATATGATTCAGGAATCGCGGGTCCGAATGATGTCGCGACCCCAAGGGCGACACTCTGCCAGGTGATAGGGACTCTAACCCCCCCTTGGTCTCACGCCAATGTCCCCAAGCACATCCTTTCTCTCCTCCAAGAAGCAACCTACCATTCGATTCCCGGCCTGAACCACATTACTCGGCTTCGCGGTCGGAACGACTTATCTGGCCAACTAAGTGTTAGACTGCGTTCAACATGACTCAAGGACGTACAGCGAATCGGTCCTTAAACGACTCAGACGGGCATAGCTCCACACCCAAGACGTGAAGTGTCTTGCTGCTGTACTATCGAATTCCCGCCCGGTCTCAATTTCATTTTTAAAGCATGGTTCCATCCACGATAGCCATAAAGCCACTCGTGACTCCTTCCTACATCTCGCGGATGACCGGAAATCACCCGACTTCTACCGTACTAAGCAGGGCTAAGCATTGACACGTGCCTAAACCTAATATAGGATTAAGTACGATATCTGGACAAGGACCGGTATAATGCAACAAGTGTTTTCATATAACTCCTACAACTTAATGCAGTAAATAATTAAAAGTACTCAAGATTAATTTATAAATCAGAAGGTTCAGCATGCACCGGGGCTTGCCTTTCAGAAAGGTCGAAGGCCGGTGGTCAGGACACTCAGGCAGGTCTTCTGCGGGAACTTCTCCGCCGGTTGGTTCCTCTAGCTGCTCCGGCTGGTCCTGGATTTCCTCCGGAATCACAGGCTCGAATTCGAGGAGAGTTACCCCCTCCGGTACACCTATTGCATGAATGCACAATAAATATCATGGATGCATAAATGTGCAACATGCTCGGAATGAAATGCATTTCAGAAATAAAATATAATAATCTAATCAATTTACTTTATCAGTGCGTGCAAATCTCTTCTCCGGTGGAGAAGAACTTACCTAATCTACCCAACCTAAGATATAGTTGTTCATCTTCGGTTAAGGCCCTAACACCTAACAAACACAAGAGTAATATTACTTAGGTTACCACAGTAAGACATTCTGGACAGCAGCTCAAAGATTCTAACATAACTGGAGAATCCCAACTCCAAAAGATATGATCTAAGACAATCTGGAAAGCTTATGAAATGCACCACAAAATGTTTTCAGACCACAGCACTTAACTCCAAAGTTTACCTAGTCGAAATTCCAAAGTTCCAGAATCTGCTCTCTCTAAACAGAGAGTAGCCAATTCTGGACTGTCACTTAAAACAGCAATAACTCCTAAACTACTAGCCCAATTGCCATCAAATTTTGACACAAGCTAGTTTAACCAGTTTACTACCACTTTGGTATTCACAAGTTTTCTAGCCAATACTTTTATTAAGGGTCAAACCTAGAAATGCTACCAGCTGTCCAGAAAACCTAGAATTGCAAAGATTAAATATTTATTGATGTGGCAAACATCCCATAAGACCAAACTAATATTACCAAAAGTTCACATAGGTCACAAAAACACAAGAAAGTAAGGTTGGCCCACCTAAAATATTTATTTAAACCCATTTCTTAATTTACTTAAGTAATTAAGTGGAATTTTAAACATATACGTAAACTGCTCCTAAAATTCTACAAAAATTACAGGGGACTCTCTGACCCAAAAAGAGACTACTGTAAAAATTTGAACTCAATTTATTCACAGGAACTCTCTGAACAAAATTCACAAGCCCAAAAGGCTGATTTTTGTATAAATAACAAAGCATAGTAAAAAGTGTCAAACAACAGATTTCCTAATTTTCTTAGACACTCTAGGGTATCAAGACATTCTCCAAAAAGTTATAAGAACATTGCACATGTAGAAAAATTACAAAAATTCATTTAAGTATTTCCTAAAATAACAAGATAGCATTATAACTTGAAAAGTACTTAAGCACTACTGCCCAAATTTTTACCAGAGCTAGAGCAAGTATAAATTAGCCTACCCACCAAATTTCATAATTTTTGGAATCCTGAAACTCAAGATATGATTTAAACAAGTTTGCATGTGAATTAAAACACATTTCAAAGACCTATTTAAATATCCTGGGAACTAAACATCACATAACCAATTCATATTTTTCTAAAATACTACACACCCTGTAGATCCCAACAAAATTTATCTCATAATTTTTAGGCAAGTAAAACCCTAGATCTACATTTTCCAAACATTATATCAAATCTGTGGCAATTAAAAAGGAAAACAAAACTAAAATCGAAATCCCACTAAAGGGCCGGCCTACAGGCCGACGCGGCCCAAATCTCTCGACGTGGCCCACTCCCACGCGCGGCCTGCTAGGCTCCCGCCCGCGCGCGCGTGCGACTGACCAGGTGGCCCCACCGGTCAGAGAGAGAGAGGCGGAGGGGAGGAGCTGCGATCGCCGGAGCTCGCCGTCGGTGAGCCGGCCGACGAAATTGGATGTACGAGCATGACCACATCATCGAACTACATCGGTTGGTGGCAAGAACGGGGCGGCAGAGCCACGGTAAGGTGCTCGCCGTCGGGCATGGCGGACCACCGGCACGGTGGTGGCGAAATCTCGCCGTCGGTGAGCCTGACATCCCAACCCTAATCCCCGATGAGCATCCCCATTCTACCTTGACCCTAACGCACCTACAAGTGGGCGACAGAGACGCCCAGAGACCTCTGGCCACGGAGAGCCATCGCGCGGAGGAACTCCGACGAGGTACCGTGGCGGAGGAAAACGAAAATGTGACCCTACCAAAGTGCGATTGGCTGCGAGGAGTGGACGGTGAGGTAGCGGGCTTCAAGGTGGAGCGAGAGACGCAGTTTGGCCGGTGGTGATGCGGTGGCGAGCGCTTGCGAGCACGTCGGAGCGGGTGGCGGCAATGGCGGCTCGGTTTCTCCGCTCTGCTGACGAGAGAGGAAAGGAGGAGGGAATGGATGGGTAAGGCCGGAACGACAGCAGAGGCGCCCTTCTATGCGCTCGGCAGCTGGCCAAGGTGCCAGGTCGCGCGCGGCGCGTGGAGGACACGCGGCGGCGACGGTCTGCCCCGATCGGACAGCTCACTCTGATGTCTGACCGACTGAATTCAAACCCCGCATTAACCGACTGACAAGCCAAGTTTAACGATGATTATCTCCCAAACTGGTTCGAGTTAGTCGAAGATGATTACACCAATTTTGTAGAGCTACATGAGGGCTACAAGTTTGTCAATTGGAGTTTGGACTGGTTCGGCCTGGATTTGAAACCACAGAGCTCCAAAGTGGTGTACTTGGAAACTGAAACGTGTTTTCAGTCAGTGAACCCGACTGAAACCCTATTTTCAAGACACCACATCTCCTAAACCATTTAGAACTAGGTGATGGTGATATTGACAATGTTGTAGAGCTATGTGTGGACAACAACTTTGTCAATTGGCTTAAAGACTGGTTCGGCCTAGTTTGTGAGTTACAAGTTGCCAAAGTGAGGTACAGTGAAACGGTTTTCAGCTTCACACTTAGCCAAAAATGCTAAGTCCAAAAACAGCCTCTAATACTGACTTGTGGGCCATTTTTGAGCATGTTCTGATCATTTTCATGAGATGGCCATATTAGAACTTTTGTTCCTTATGAAATTCTCTACAACTTTGCTTAAGGTTTCTCCTCCATGCAAGATCTCTAAACTAGACTTTTTAATTGGTCAAACCAGATCACTCTAGGGGTCCAACTTAGTCAACAACATTTGGAAGGGCAATTTGGTAATTTTGGTCAACATGAACATTGCTCCACTACTTACCCTAAATGTAATTAAGGTGTTATAAGACCTAATTAGCCACTCTACACATTGGTTGCACAAGATTCCTAGTGTCACATACTTTGGAACAAGTAATTCAATACTTTCACCCAAATGTTGCAAGCTCATGTTGCACATGTTGCATGAGTGTGTTGCATAACACTGGCTAATTATGTTACACTAAAGTGGTTGACATGTCTCACAAAGGAAATTGCACATAAGGTACTTATATTTTGCACACTACTCACTTTTTACTTCACATGAAATATAAACATATGTGGCAATGTTTCTAAAGCATGTTTTACATATTATAAGCTTATGCATGAAATGAATGATGCTTGCTTATGCTTATGCAAATGCAATGCAATTAAGGAGCTAAACACCTGAGGTGTTACAATCTATTTTGTGGATTCCTCGCAATGTATAGCCATTGGATCCTCGGCACGAACGGGAGGTACCGTAGGATTTTCATTGGGATCATAAGCTGCTTCTTCTGGCCATCTATTGACGGTCGTTAACATCAACAATATATAGTGAAATAAACATGAGAGAATGGTTAAAATACATGAAAACATAGAAGACTAGGGTGTTATCTAACAAATTCCATGAGCTTTTTTAAATTTTAATGTTTGCAGGGAGTTATGCATAAAAGTGGAGAGAGATACCTAATTATTAAGAGAATTTTTGGAATTTTGCTGTGAGATAAATACTAGTATATTATAGAAGACCCCAGAAGACATTGGAACAAAGCGGAGGCCGAGTGCCTGCCAAGTGGGGCTGGCCGACCAGGGGGATGGCCGGGCGGCCACCCCCTTCCCCCCCTTTCCACGAGCTTCTGTAGTATTCTTCTACCGACCTTGAGGATCAATCCTAGCCCTACGTGAAGTCGGTTTGATCCAATGGCTCGCATGCGTCCCACTGGGGTATAAATACAGGGGCAGACCCCCTAAAGGCATCAAGTCATTTGAAGATCAGTTCATCCGGAGCCAGAAACCCTAGATCATCAGAGTTCCTCTAGTTCATAACTTTAGCATAGTTAGATCAGGTCTAGAGTAAGTCAAGCTAAGTCAACCTAGCTTAGATTCCCGATCATTGACGAGCGTGGAGTTTTGGTAATGTTCTAGTTCTCCGCTCTTATTGTAATTCTGTCTTTGCACAATTATTGCAATGTCAATATTATTCTTCATCTTTATTATGTTCTTGAATGCATCGTTCATTGTCTACTTTACTTTTAGTATAGTTAGGTTGCTATTTAGTTCGATCACATGTTCGTATAGTGATCATCTATTTGGTCATAAGATGAGTGGTATGTATTATGTAAGTGTGGTACTTAGATGCTTTGCATATCTGCGGATGTCTCCAGTTGTTCAGGGTCGTGTGGTAGATCGTAGGTGTGACTTTTATAGGCCCATTGAGTCATCTGTAGTCCTCCTCCTGTGCAGTGGATTATTGGTAGAGCAGCATTGTCTGGTTAAGGATATATTCGTATATCAGAGGTTTCTGAACTCAACTTCTCCTGTTCGTGGCTCCATTGTGGTTGGGACATATGGTAGTATTACTTGATGATGATTATTAGTTGTAGTAGCTTAACATGTAACTTGAATACTTAGAAATTATTCCTCTAATATTCTGATTGGATTACGTTATTAGTAATAGTTAGGGAGCTCGGAGTGTATCTACTTATTTATTTATGATGACTGATCATTACTTATCATATATATATATATATATATATATATATATATATATATATATATATATATATATATATATATATATATATATATATATATATATGTTATAGAGTAAGAGTGCATAACATTGGTTTACTCTCTTTATCATGAATATAAAGTTTATCAATACTCTAGATCAAAGTTTAGCTAGACCTTCCTAGTGGTAAAATTATAAATGACAACCTGGTAATACTCTAGGTAAAATGCTACAATGGTATAATTATCTGTCCGCTTGCAGATATTCTTAATTGTTCTTATTCTTAATTGATCATATCTTTATATCATTTATATTTCTACCTAGTCATATAAAATCATAGTGCCACTTATATACTTCTAAGCTTATTTCACTAGGGATGACAACCTAGTTCCATGCTAAGAAGTATAGGTAAATATAAAAGGTGAGTATTTAGAGACATGTTAATTTATTACCATGTATTTTTTAGCGCCGTTGCTATTTAGTGATTGCGTTAATTAATGTCAACACCATTCCTAGAGTCTACCTCTAGGTACCTGGAGGATTTGCACTTTGGACAGTATTTTTCATGCTCATGTTCTTTCCTAAATAGAACACGCCCATTCGGACAAGCATGTATCTGCTCATAAGGCATCTTGAGTCCATCAAGGAGTTTCTGGCACTTGTATAGGCTCTTTGGCAGAACGTGGCCCTCTGAAAGCAGGCTGGCAATCAAGGCCAACATACCATCGAAGGCTTGTCGATCCATGTGGATCTCGGACTTGAACCCCATCACGCGTCAGATGGCATCGAGTTGACAAACCGTTGTCCGATCGTGAAGGGATTTCTGTGTCGAAGACATCATGTCGTAGAACGCCTTTGAGGATGCCTCCGTCTCCTCCGCACGTCCATTAGGGATCTATGCTTGTTGATAGTCATCTAACATGTCTGCAACCCCACCATTAGCATCAACATGCTCGAGGCGTGGTCTCACCACCTCCTCTCTCATTCGATGGGCTTCACCATGGTGGATCCAATGGGTATAGTTCGGCGTAAATCCATGCTTCAAAAGATGTATACCCATGTTGGTCTGGTTTTGCCAATTTCTGTTTGCACACTTGCTACACGGACACTTTAGTAGATGCGCTCTATTCGCACCCCTGCTAAATGCACGGGCCAAGAAAGCCTCGGTCTTCTGCCCCATTCAGTGCTGAAATCACTCTGACTTCTGTGTCCCGTGTACATCCACTGATGGTCATCCATCCTCTAACAGAGATATCAACAAGTAATGTAACCATCAACTACATCTACATGGTGTTCCTACTATCTAATAGGTGAGGATAGGTCTTAATCCCACCTGCGGATGCGTAGACGAGGCTAGTTTCTATGATCTACTCTGAGCCGAGATAGAATTTCGGCAGCACCTCCCCGTTGTTCTCCAGATACACATCTTGGCAAGGAAAGTGTGTATCCGGAGAACAACATAGAGGTGATGCCGAAACTCTGTCTCAGATAGGAGCAAACCATGGAAACTAACCCACCTACGCATCCGTGGGCTGTCCAGAAAATGTGGACAATCCGAAACAGATATTGTTGTACATATGCAAAGATCTGCATACTTCTAGCCGTATCTCTTTCGGATGGGAGACGCCTAACTAGGTAACGTGACCTACGACCATGACATGGAAAGAGGGGTTATACCGTTGGTGCCGGTGGAGTCAGGCTAGCGGGGCCGTGGCGAGTCGGTGCAGTGGCGGGGCGAAGCGGTGCAGGCAGAACCGTAACGCTAAGGAAGATGATTGGGGTTGTCGGCGCTCGCCTCCAACGGGTCTTCTCCTGTAAATAAAAAGGAAGATCATAGTGAGAACTCAAAATTTTGGCAGCACCTCACGGTGAGGTTTGCAAAACCTACAGGAAAACAGCGGCACGATGGCCAAACACCACATATATATCAACCACATATATATACCACCGCCACCGCGACACCGCCGCCACCACCATTGCTGTCGCCGACCACCACCCACCAATACCACCGCCACTACTACCTACTACTACTACAACTATTTTTTTTTAAAAAAGGCACTTTACCTTAGCAGCGCGTGGCGAGGATGGACACCGAGGGCGGCGCGCCGAGGCCGGGGCGGGGACGGGGATGGGCGCCAAGTACTCCTCCCTTCCTCCTCGTCCTCCCCTCCTCCCTTCTCCTCCCCTCCCTCCTCCTCCCCTTCTCCACTCGCCGGTGGTGACGCGGGGCGGGCAGCGCACGGGGCCAGCCGACGGGCGTGGAGGTGGGGCAGCACTCGGGCCGACCGCGTGTTCGGGGTGGCGGCGTGCAAGGTCGGCCGGCCCGCATGAGGACGGGGCGGCGCTCGGGCGGGCGGGCGCATGCGGGAGTGGCACTTCGGGCGGGTGTAAGGTCGAGATGGCGGACTAGAGGGGGGGTGAATAGTCCTTTCTAAAAATTAAACGAGTTGGCTAACCAAAATAAATGCGGAAATAAACTTATTGGTCTAGCCAAGACTACACCCCTCTAACTAAGTTCACAAGCACCTCACAAAGATCCTAATTAAGCAACTAAGGTGCTTTCCTTAGCAAAAGCTCTCCTATTGATTCTAGAGCAAGGTCACACAAACCTATGCACTAGTACTTTGCAAGCAAGAGGGAGCTCCTACACAATTCTAGTAAGCAAAGCGCACAAAGCCTAAGCTCACTAGCAATACTCAATAACAAGGCAACTAATGCCAAATTAGAGAGCGCAAAACACTTAGCTACACAAACTAAGCAATGTGACTAACAAGGTTACACAAACCAAATTAGTCACGCAAGGGAAGCTTCTAGCTACACAAGCAAGAAGACAACTAGCAAGCTACTCAAGCAAACTAGTTACGAGAGCAACTACACAAGCACAAGTATATATGAAAGTAAATACAAGCTTGTGTTGCACGAAGGCAAACCACCGAGAAGAGTAGACAATGTTGACACGGTGATTTTCTCCCGAGGTTCACTTGGATGCCACCAAGCTACGTCCCCGTTGTGTCGACCAACACTTAGATGGTTCCTCGGTGCGACCCTCAAGTCACTTGCCCCTCAAGGCACGCCCCGCAAGGCACCGCAGGACACCACTCTCAAGTGAGGTAACTCAATGACACGTTCAACTAGAGTTGCTCTTCGCGATCCCCGCGGGGTGAGCACAATCCCCCTCACAAAGCTTCTCCGGAGCCTCGCACAATCTTCTTGCGAGCTTTGCCGGAGCCACAAGCCACCAAGCCGTCTAGGAGGTGGCAACCTCCAAGAGTAACAAGCACTACCGGCTTGCAACACGATCACCTAGTGCCACTCGATGCAACCTCACGATGCAATCGCACTAGAATCGCTCTCTCACTCGATCCGATGAACACTATCAAGCATGAGTGAGTTAGAGGGCTCCCAAGCACTACCACACAAGCCACCAAGGCTAAAGTGTGCTCCGCACTCGGCCACAGCCGACCAAGGCATCTATTTATAACCCCACGGTCAAATAGAGCCGTTACCCCTTCACTGGGTTTATCGCGGGACCACCGGACGCGCCGGTGGTAACTCACCGGACGCGCTCAACCGCGTCCGGTGCCCCTCCGACATCCGCGTGTCCTCCGAATTTCAAATTCGTCCGTTAGATCCTCCAACGGTCACTGCGTGCCAACGGTCAAACGACCCACCGGACGCGCTGCTGCGAACCACCGGACGCGCCGGTGCGCACAGCACCCGCGCCCGCGAAGCAACCACCGGACGCGCTCCTCGCCACCACCGGACGCCACAGTACCCGCGTCCGGTGCGAGTCCAGTAAGCTCCCTGGACCACCGGACGCGTCCGATGGTGTGTCACCGGACGCGCACCGCGTCCGAAGACTACGTGACTCGCTGTTCGCCAGACCGGACGCGCCGGTCCCTTGGGTCACCGGACGCGCCGGTGCCAAACCCTAGCTCGCGCGCCTGACGCCCGCGCTGCACTGACCGGACGCGCCGGTCCACCGTGACCGCGTCCGGTGCAGCGTCCGGTGCAGCGTCCGGTGCTGCGTCCGGTCACCTCTGTGACCGCGTTCGCCTCCGTTTCTTTTCCGACTTCCGGCGCAATGGAAAATAGGCATTTCACTTCCCCGAAATCGCCTGAATCCCGCGCTCGCAAGCTCGGCGGGAGGGAGAGAGAGTCCCAAACTCTCTCTACCACCCAAACTCCACCGCCTTCGCAAATGTGCCAACACCAACAAGTGATCACCACCTTGTGCACGTGTGTTAGCATTTTTCATAATCATTTTCGAAGGAGTTAGGCACTCAACTTGCCTCGCCACTCGATCCTAACACGTATGCACAGTTAGATCGCTCAAGTGGCACTAGATGACCGATATGCAAACAAGTTTGCCCCTCTTGATAGTACGGCCATCTATCCTAAACCCGGTCATAAACTTCTCTACACACCTATGACCGGTGAAATGGAAATGCCCTAGGTTATACCTTTGCCTTGCGCATTCCACTCCATCTCCTCCGATGTTGATGCATCACATGCACCAACCAATCACCAAATGATATGATTCACTTCATATCATCACGTGACCGTATTGGTTCATCGATCTTGACCTCACTTACTCTTCACCGTTGCATTGGTCCGTCGGCGCCAAGTCTTGCCCAAGCTTCACCATCGCATGGTCCTTCGCTTCGAAGCCTCAACTTGCCCTTCTCCTTCACAACCGGTCCTTCGAGCCAAGCCTCATCTTGATCTTCTCCATCTTGGTCATATGACTCCATGTCATGTCTCATATGCAATGAGCTCCTTCATGACACCATCACATGTGGACTAATCTCCTTTGCCTTGAGCCCACTTTGTTTCTCCAAGTGATATGATCCACTTCACATCATCACATGGCCGTCTCGATCCATCGACCTTGACTTCACTTGCTCTTCTCCGTTGCATAGGTCCGTCGGCGCCAAGTCTTGCTCAAGCTTCACCATCGCATGGTCCCTCGCTTCAAAGCCTCGACTTGCCCTTCACCCTCACAACCGGTCCATCGAGCCAAGCATCACTTCGGTCTTCATCATCTTGGTCACATGAGTTAATGTCGTGTCTCATATTCAATGACCACCTTTATCTAAATCATCCACTTAGATACAAAGGTTAGTCCTAGGTTTCATCAATTAGCCAAAACCAAACTAGGGACTTTCAATCTCCCCCTTTTTGGTAATTGATGACAACCCTCACAAAGATGATTTTGATAATAAAAGTTTTGAACTTGTCATACTTGTCCAATCATTTTGCTCATAAGTAAAGTTTGGACAATTATCACAAGCTCGGTTTTGGTAGCATTAGCTCCCCCTACATATGTGCATAGAGTTTGGATTGAAAGCTTTGCACATATGCATGGATAGAAGTGTTGGGAGAGTAATTCTACCAAAATGATGCTAAGGTGTAAGAAATAGACCTTTGAAGCGTGATACCAATCGGAGTTGCATTTTACACCATCCTTAGCATCATGAAGTAACTAGACATCCATCAAAACTCAAGAACCCCGTGAGATCAACATTATAGTAAAGGTTCTTGAATCACTTGTAAAGATTAAGGCATGTCTAGATACTACATGTAAACTCATGTAAACTATTCCTATGCATGCTAGTAGATCATTTCATCATTCAAGTTCTATACTAGCATTGCACCACACAAGCATGCATATTGAATTTAAGAACTTTATGCATTGCAAGCAAGCACATGAATTATGCACATATCAAATGTAATCAATCAAAGTTCATGAGCTTGCTCCCCCTACTTGTGTGCTTTCTTTGTCCAAGAATATTTGATCCTCTTACATTCTTCAATGTTGCTCCCTTTTTGTCCATGCCCAATCTTTCCAATCTCTCCCCGAAGCACACAAAAACTTTCATATCTTTGTCCAATTTCTCCCCCTTTGTCATCAATTTCCATAAAAGGTGTGCTTCTCATTGATGCAAAGGCTAGCATTGGGGTAGATGGTTGAGACGTGAATCTTGCATTTTTGATGGACATTACCACATATGTTGGAATGACAAACTTTATGGTTGCTCTTGAGATACCACATAGGATCTTTGACCTTGATACCAATCGGTGGGGCTCCTCCCCCTATGTCATAGCATGTGTCATTCACTTGAGATATCATTTGAAGATGAGGGTAGCATTGCTTGATTTGATCACTTAAAGTTGAGGATCACTTGTGAAACCATCGTCTTGCATGAATGATACTACGTGAATATATCATGAGTAGGAATGTGATACCATTTGAAAGAGCTTTCTAGTATAGATCCATTTTGAAGGATTTGACAATACTATTCACTTCTTGAACATTTGCTATCTTTATGAGTACCACTTGTAAGATATCACTTGTAGATCATTATCTAGACACCACTTGTACATACCACTTGGAAGATCAATTTGAGTCTAGATACCAATTGAAACAAACTAGATGTCCATTTTCATTGTTGTGCTTGTACTCTTATCATTGTCATGAGCTTCTTGTATGACTTGAACTATGTTGATTTGCCTAAGATTCCAAGTCCGGTTTGACCCAATGACAAGCTTCTTCACACCTCATGATAAGGGTTATCTTGCCAATGTTGTACTTGTCACTTGTTAGCAATCCAAACTAGATCAAATACTTGGGTTCACTAGCTCATGAACAAACTCATATCCATACCACTAGATCAATTAATCAACCAAGCAATAGTGGTAGGCTATGAATCTAAAATTTTCATTTGTCATGCATGATCCTAATAAGCATGTACTATATGCACTAACCGCATACTAGTAAGGAATGAAATGATCATGCACATTACAATAATACCTTTGCTATGTTGGAGTAGAGGATAGTCACATAGATTCTAAATCATTACTCCAATAGCAATGTGAAGTCCAATTTATAAGCTTGGTGAAGACCAATCATCATAGATAAATCCATTCTTCACCCATATGAAATGAAAACCACTAATGATCAAGTACACTTTCTTGTTGTGGTTGGCTTGCTTCATTATATTATCTTTGCTTGTATGAGAGAACTACTTAGAATACCACTTGAAATACATGACTAGCTCTCTTTTGGGTGTTGCTTGCTTTTCTTGATCAACCCTTTTGATTGCTTCAACTAAGCATCACAAGTTCCTCGGATCACCACTTCCATGTTAGCCTTCCAAGTCCCAAACTTGGTTTCACCTACACACGGCGGCAAGCCCCTCACTAGGGAGAAGTGACCTTTCTCCAAAGAACCACTCTTGATACTTACTTGAAATGATATAGTTTGATTGATCCAAATGATGAACTCAATCTTGATGAATAATCCTTGAATCTACATTTGAGTCCAACTCTTTCTACTTGTTTAAGTCCTTTTCTTTCTACCAAATGATCTCTAATCATCACTAGAACTTAAACTTCATCTTCATCTTAAGTTTGATCTTGATCTTCAAATTGAGTACCAAATAAGTACACCAAGTACATTCCATAATCAAATGTTCTTATACTCATTGCTTTTCATGCTTCTAGATCAATCCAAAACCAAACTTAGATACCTCAACCACTTATAAACATGTTTCCAACTTGAGGATCTTTCAATTAAAAGTGACTCTAGATTAATCCAATGATTTTCACTCTTCTGGCAGATTCTGTACCCTTCAAAGAATAATTCATATCTCCCAATGTATAGATCCAAATGCCATAAAATTTGGTGGAGATGTGCTTCACTAAGTCATATAGCAATTGTAAAAATTTGAACTTCTTTTGACTTCTAGATTGCTACTAGATTTCAAATCTTCCACCACTGCTACATGCTGAAAACTGCTGCACTATAGCTGACAAGATGCACTCCAAAACCGAAGCATCTCTTATCCACTTCTCATGAAATTTCTACAGCATCTTCTTTCATAAGTGTAGAGCATGTATACCAAATTTCAAGCCAATCCAAATAGATTTGATCACTCAAACATGGCTAAGATCACTGCTAGCTCAGATTTTCAATATAGGACAGATTTCAATACATGAGCTATTCTTCAACAAAAGTGAATCAAACTTGAAACTAACTTGTTTGAATACTTTCATAAGACATATATATCCATTCAATCCACTTACTAAAGGTCATCTCATGAACTTATCCAACCCAAATCAATCCAAACTTGATTGCTAAGCATTTAATCCATTCAATCATCTCATAGCAAGCAACATTGCATATATATCCAATTCAATCAACTCATATGCACCCAAATAAAATAATCAACAAGAGATATACCTTGGTTAGCTCATGATTATTCATAGCAAGCTTTCAACTTGAATATTTGCAAGCCATCAAATATGATTCCAAATCACCACAACTTTGATTATTGCACTTGTATGTTGTAGTACTTTGGACTTCACTTATTTTGACTTGGCATTGGGATGGAATATGCACTAAGCTTTAAAACTTGATTCAACATATGATGACCAATATGAATCCAAATGAATCAAGCCTCCAATGCCGATGGTACCTACAAACAATCATCCACTTTTTGATGGTACCCAAACAAGTTTGGGTCCTCTCAAGTTAGGAGCAACATACTTAGGCAAAGCCTTAGTATGGTTAGCGGGATGTTTTGCAATTCCAACCAATGAGGTACCATTGCCATCCTTTCTAAGCATATTAGTATTATCAATTGAAATAGGCTTAGAATTGTTACCTAGGGGACATGAATGTGCCATGTGTCCCCTTTCCCGGCATAAGTAGCAACTTCTTTTAGAGTGAGCCTTTTCTTCCTTGCTCATGTGTTGCTTCTCAATGCCTTGCCTCTCATGAGTTGCTTGAGCTTTCTTCTCAAGCTTGGTAGGACACCCCGAGGCGAAGTGTCCCATATCTCCACACTTGAAGCACTTGATGTGAGCATGTACTTTCTTCTCATCTTGATTCTTGCTCATCATCTTGGCATCTTGGATTTGCATTGGATGCCTTGCTCTACCACCCCTTCTTGTTTTCTTCTTCTTTATCATCAAGTCACTAACATCTTCATGATTGATCTTGACTTTAGCTTGGGGCTTTGCTTTTGGCTCAACTTGAGACTTCTTGGTAGGGCAACACTTGGCAATATGTCCCACTTCATGGCATTGGTAGCACATGAGTTGGGATAGCTTATTTGCATCTTGCTTCTTGCCCTTGCTCTTGTTGTAGCCAATACCACTCTTATCACCATATCTTCTTTGATTGGTCATGATATGCTCAATGGCAATTTTAGAGTTATAGCACCTCTCTAACTTGTTGCTCAAATTCTTCACTTCACTTTTGAGCTTATTGTTCTCCTTCAAAAGGTTAGTCTCACAAGACATAGAAGTAGAACAATCATTTAAATGTGAAGAACATGGCATATCTAATAAATCATCACAAGAGGTGGATACATGCTTCTTTCCTACATCACAAGGGTTAGTCATATGTGATTGATCATTTGACCCAAATGATGAGCTCTCACTAGATTTGGTTTCTTCATTAGAAAGTTTCTTAGTGAGTAAAGCATGTTCTTGTACCAAGTTATCATGAGCAACACTAAGTTCCTCATGAGCCAATTTTAGCTCCTCATGTGAACAAGTAGTAACATAAAGTAGATGCTTTTGTTGTTCACATGTGGTTTTTAGAAATGAGTTTTCATTTTTCAATTTACTTGTTTTTGCCATCTCATTTCTTAGGAACTTTGAGAGTTTATATAGAAGCTCAAAATTTGGACTATCACAATCAACAACAAAACCACCAATAGATACCTTAGTGTCACCATGTGACATGGAACAATGTGGTGATGTTGAAGAGCTTGTTGAAGCATTACTCTCATAGCCATCATCTTCACCATCAAGTGTGCATGGAGTAGAATCATTGCTTGCATCACTTGTGGCATTATTATTTTTCTTGTCAAGTGATCTTGTGATATGATCATCTTTGTCATCACTTGACCGTGAGGTGGAGCAATCCTCCACAACCACCTTGTTGTGGTCATGCTCAACATCCTCATGCGCCTCTTCCTTGGGCTCATCATCATTGGAGATCACCCCATATTTCTCATTTAGAAACACCCAAATTTCATGGGCGGACTCGAAGTCTATGATCTCATGAAGTATGCTACTATCCATAGATCGATATAAAGTATTAGTAGCTTGGCTATCGAGATGTAGGCATTTACTTTGCGCTTGAGTTGCATTCTTTTTATCAATTGTAAAGGAAAAGCCCACATCTACGATCCACCACATTTGAGGAGAAATAAACTTAAAATTGCATGACATCCAATTTCTCCACCGTGCAAAGTGTGTGCCATCAAAAATGTGTGGACACTCAACATCTAGCCCATAAGCCGCCATCCTCTCGGGTCGGTGAAGACCACAAATGAGAGACCCGGCTCCGATACCACTTGTAAGGTCGAGATGGCGGACTAGAGGGGGGGTGAATAGTCCTTTCTAAAAATTAAACGAGTTGGCTAACCAAAATAAATGCGGAAATAAACTTATTGGTCTAGCCAAGACTACACCCCTCTAACTAAGTTCACAAGCACCTCACAAAGATCCTAATTAAGCAACTAAGGTGCTTTCCTTAGCAAAAGCTCTCCTATTGATTCTAGAGCAAGGTCACACAAACCTATGCACTAGTACTTTGCAAGCAAGAGGGAGCTCCTACACAATTCTAGTAAGCAAAGCGCACAAAGCCTAAGCTCACTAGCAATACTCAATAACAAGGCAACTAATGCCAAATTAGAGAGCGCAAAACACTTAGCTACACAAACTAAGCAATGTGACTAACAAGGTTACACAAACCAAATTAGTCACGCAAGGGAAGCTTCTAGCTACACAAGCAAGAAGACAACTAGCAAGCTACTCAAGCAAACTAGTTACGAGAGCAACTACACAAGCACAAGTATATATGAAAGTAAATACAAGCTTGTGTTGCACGAAGGCAAACCACCGAGAAGAGTAGACAATGTTGACACGGTGATTTTCTCCCGAGGTTCACTTGGATGCCACCAAGCTACGTCCCCGTTGTGTCGACCAACACTTAGATGGTTCCTCGGTGCGACCCTCAAGTCACTTGCCCCTCAAGGCACGCCCCGCAAGGCACCGCAGGACACCACTCTCAAGTGAGGTAACTCAATGACACGTTCAACTAGAGTTGCTCTTCGCGATCCCCGCGGGGTGAGCACAATCCCCCTCACAAAGCTTCTCCGGAGCCTCGCACAATCTTCTTGCGAGCTTTGCCGGAGCCACAAGCCACCAAGCCGTCTAGGAGGTGGCAACCTCCAAGAGTAACAAGCACTACCGGCTTGCAACACGATCACCTAGTGCCACTCGATGCAACCTCACGATGCAATCGCACTAGAATCGCTCTCTCACTCGATCCGATGAACACTATCAAGCATGAGTGAGTTAGAGGGCTCCCAAGCACTACCACACAAGCCACCAAGGCTAAAGTGTGCTCCGCACTCGGCCACAGCCGACCAAGGCATCTATTTATAACCCCACGGTCAAATAGAGCCGTTACCCCTTCACTGGGTTTATCGCGGGACCACCGGACGCGCCGGTGGTAACTCACCGGACGCGCTCAACCGCGTCCGGTGCCCCTCCGACATCCGCGTGTCCTCCGAATTTCAAATTCGTCCGTTAGATCCTCCAACGGTCACTGCGTGCCAACGGTCAAACGACCCACCGGACGCGCTGCTGCGAACCACCGGACGCGCCGGTGCGCACAGCACCCGCGCCCGCGAAGCAACCACCGGACGCGCTCCTCGCCACCACCGGACGCCACAGTACCCGCGTCCGGTGCGAGTCCAGTAAGCTCCCTGGACCACCGGACGCGTCCGATGGTGTGTCACCGGACGCGCACCGCGTCCGAAGACTACGTGACTCGCTGTTCGCCAGACCGGACGCGCCGGTCCCTTGGGTCACCGGACGCGCCGGTGCCAAACCCTAGCTCGCGCGCCTGACGCCCGCGCTGCACTGACCGGACGCGCCGGTCCACCGTGACCGCGTCCGGTGCAGCGTCCGGTGCAGCGTCCGGTGCTGCGTCCGGTCACCTCTGTGACCGCGTTCGCCTCCGTTTCTTTTCCGACTTCCGGCGCAATGGAAAATAGGCATTTCACTTCCCCGAAATCGCCTGAATCCCGCGCTCGCAAGCTCGGCGGGAGGGAGAGAGAGTCCCAAACTCTCTCTACCACCCAAACTCCACCGCCTTCGCAAATGTGCCAACACCAACAAGTGATCACCACCTTGTGCACGTGTGTTAGCATTTTTCATAATCATTTTCGAAGGAGTTAGGCACTCAACTTGCCTCGCCACTCGATCCTAACACGTATGCACAGTTAGATCGCTCAAGTGGCACTAGATGACCGATATGCAAACAAGTTTGCCCCTCTTGATAGTACGGCCATCTATCCTAAACCCGGTCATAAACTTCTCTACACACCTATGACCGGTGAAATGGAAATGCCCTAGGTTATACCTTTGCCTTGCGCATTCCACTCCATCTCCTCCGATGTTGATGCATCACATGCACCAACCAATCACCAAATGATATGATTCACTTCATATCATCACGTGACCGTATTGGTTCATCGATCTTGACCTCACTTACTCTTCACCGTTGCATTGGTCCGTCGGCGCCAAGTCTTGCCCAAGCTTCACCATCGCATGGTCCTTCGCTTCGAAGCCTCAACTTGCCCTTCTCCTTCACAACCGGTCCTTCGAGCCAAGCCTCATCTTGATCTTCTCCATCTTGGTCATATGACTCCATGTCATGTCTCATATGCAATGAGCTCCTTCATGACACCATCACATGTGGACTAATCTCCTTTGCCTTGAGCCCACTTTGTTTCTCCAAGTGATATGATCCACTTCACATCATCACATGGCCGTCTCGATCCATCGACCTTGACTTCACTTGCTCTTCTCCGTTGCATAGGTCCGTCGACGCCAAGTCTTGCTCAAGCTTCACCATCGCATGGTCCCTCGCTTCAAAGCCTCGACTTGCCCTTCACCCTCACAACCGGTCCATCGAGCCAAGCATCACTTCGGTCTTCATCATCTTGGTCACATGAGTTAATGTCGTGTCTCATATTCAATGACCACCTTTATCTAAATCATCCACTTAGATACAAAGGTTAGTCCTAGGTTTCATCAATTAGCCAAAACCAAACTAGGGACTTTCAGCGGGGCAGCCACACGCCGGGCGGGGGCAGGGGCCGGGCGTGCGGCCAGCGGTGGCGCTCCGGGCGGCCGGGCGGGGCAGGGGCAGGGGCCAGTCGGCGTGGCGCTCTGGGCGGGAGCGGCGGCCGCGCGCGGGCGTCGGTGGCGGCGCTCCGACGGGCGGGCTGGCGCGCGTGGGCGGCGGCGCGGGGCGTTGCGTTGTGTGTGTGTGTGTGGCCAGGCAGCGCGTGTGGCTTAAGTCCCAGGAATGGGCCTTTGCCGAGCGCCACCGATCTGGCGCTCGTAAAAGTTTTTTTTTCTTTTTATTTTCTTTGCTGAGTGCCACATCTCTAGCACTCGGCTATGTTTTTTTAATTTCTGAAAATTATTTTAAAAGACCTTTGCCGAGTGTCGCATCTATGGCGCTCGGCAAATTTTTTTTTTGAAAATTATTTAAGAAGACCTTTGCCAAGTGCCGCATCTCAGGCGCTCGGCAAAGTTTTTTTTTGAATCTCTAAAAATTATTTAAGAAAAAAAACAAATTCAAAAAAAAATTGCTTGGCCTTTGCCGAGCACCGTGCTTGGGGGGCACTCGGCAAAATGCCTTTGTCGAGTGTCACACATTGGTGCTCGGCAAATTTTTTTGTTTTTGGCCTCCAAACTTTTTCAGCTGCCTTTACACATTATTTGAAGTGCATGTTCAAATTTGACACATTTCTCGATCTTTTTGCTATATATCTTTAATTTATTTCGTTTAATTGCATTATTCCGGAAAATGGAAGTTTGAACTGCAGGTGCATCGAATCATGGAATTTGATGAATGGAAAAGATGATATTTGCGATACTTAGTGAAGTTTGAGGCCGTATCCAGGAGCATGCCAGAAATTTCGAACATCTTGCGCATGAAATATGGCGACAAAGTTGCGGGCGAAATGCTTTTTAATTATATAAAATGCAAACGATGTCCAAAAATCATGAAACTTGGCGACATGTCTTGACATCACATGTGGAGGCTACGATAGAAAAACGTTTCGTGCACGTTGTCATGTATGATGGTTAGAAACCTAGACATCTCACATGTGATCACAAGATGCTCGAAATTTCAGGCGTGCTCCTAGATACGACCTCAAACTACACTAAGTATCAGTAATATCATTTTTCCATTCGTCAAATTCCATGATTCGATGCACCTGCAGTTCAAACTTCCATTTTTTAGAATAATGCAAATAAATAAAATAAATTAAAGATATATAGCAAAAAGATCGAGAAATGTGCCAAATTTGAACATGCACTTCAAAATAATGTGTAAAGCCAACAGAAAAAGTTTGGAGGCCAAAAACAAAAAAAAAATCTTTGCCGAGTGTCAAACGGTAGCACTCGGCAAAGACTAACGGCAGGTATCCCGTCAACTCTTTGCCGAGCGCCGTACTTTGCCGAGAGCCCAGCACTCGGCAAAGAAGGGCTTTGCCGAGTGCCATTCGTTGCCGAGTGTATGACGCTCGGTAAAGGCTTATTTGTCGAGCGCCAGCCTTTGCTGAGAGCCAGGTACTTATTCGGCAAAGAGGCTCTTTGTCGAGTGTTGTTCTTTGCCAAGTGCGATGCTCGGCAAAAAAGCTCTTTGCTGAGTGCCCGATTTTTGGCGTTCGGCAAAGCCGCTGTCGCCCGTAGTGAATGACTAGATTAGTTTCTTACCCGTGGAGAACCACGTGCATGTCATCTCCTGTTGCTTGTGGCCTCTGGCTCTGGGAACGGACGTGCGGCCTCGCCTGATGGCCGACGTGCTCTCTCGCGGTGGCCGGACGCTGAGCCTGGCGGTGCAACTCGCTTTGAAGATGCAAGGTGTGATTAGCCCTCTCATGAGGCCCTGGGGTTTCCTTATATAGGCAGCAGCTAGGGCGCCGCAGGCCCCTGGCCACAGGTATGCGCCGCCGCCTAAAGTTTGTTGGCCTGCGCGAGATACCCGCCTGGCCCTTTTGTTGCGAAGGAGATAAAGCCGCACGATTTATATTTATCTAAGCCTTTCAATTTCTCGGATACGCATACGTGCTTATCTCCTACCTGACACATGGGCCTCAAGTAACACAGCGGACAGGAAGCGTATATACGTATATGTATATACCGGCTAAACCTGCTGGTCGCACATATCTGGCCAAGGTTCTAGAAGGTTCCGGAACCCGTCGCGTCGCTGTTTCGCAGGCTCAGCTGACGTATATAATTCTATGAAAATACATGACATAGACCGGCATACGTAGGAACTCTACAGCCGGTTCAAGTCGTATATATATATGTGCACGTATATGCGTGGCTGCGCCTCTTAGCTTCTTTTATTTGCACGTCATGAACACGCTTATGTGCATGCATGAACGCCGCACAGAGGTGCAGACAGGAGGCAGCTAAGTTAACCAAACTTTGCACGTCGCCTGCATGGAAACATGGGGGCTGATCACACTGGACATCTTGTTAGCTTCTTCCTTGTTCTTGCATGGCTCATCGCTCATGTTGTCAGTGCATGCCAATGCGTGTTTAAAGATGAGAAGATTGCCTATGAGGCAGTGCACGTACATGATGGACGTCTTGAATCAAGACTGTTCGGTGATCCTCCGTATGCGCGCGAACATAAGAGTACACATATATGTATACGCACTCCTTCTAGATTCATGGACGCCATGCACATGCTAGCTGTCAGCTCGGGCTAACCGAATTGAAAACATGAGTATATATTCACATCTTTTGTTAGCCCCTAGCCTGTGAATTTTGTACAGCGAGAATACGTACACATTGACAAAAAAATATTGTACAAAATCTCGTCAAACAACTAGAACATGCCTGCTCTACTTAGGATTATTCTTTTATTCTTTATTTTCCTTTTATCTTTGAGGAATGCCCAAGTGTGTGTCCACTATTCTGATTATACTGTCTTTACCCATGTGTTAAACATTGGATTAATTTGCAAGTATATTATTGAGTTCATATCCATACTAGACTCTTAATCAATTAATGTCTTCCTATGAAAAAAATATAAATAACGATACCTTGAATACTTTCTGATGAAATGCTATAATGATAACTCCGTGCGCTTGCGGATAAATATTTAAAATTGTTAAGGAACTATCAAGGCTTTTCATAGTAACATTGCTAAATATTAGTGATGTTGCTAAGTATTGCCAACACATATTTCTGGCGCCTTTGCCGAGGATGGATTCTATCTCCATACTCGGTGATTGCGTTAAGAAATGTCAACAACCCGCGTAGGTATGATAGCTCCCAAGCATCCTGTTTAACATAGAAGGCACCATACGAGGTGTGGAGTCATACTCCTTACCAGCTACTTCCCGCGATAGCGTCCTAACCATCGAGCTATCAGCTCGTTCGCATGGCAACGGTGTAAAAGTATTAGTATCGTAGTTTTGATAGAAGAATGGGAAAAATACGACGTTTTATGCCCATAATACTACACAAAAGAGGGTCGCATACATGTGGTGTGCTATATATCTAATCTAAACTACAAAGATACATAGATTTTTTAGATAATGAAAGAATTGTTTTTTGTTGGCAGTATACTTTTGATCTCAGTCCATCCACGAACTTATAGATCATCTACGCCTTCGTAACATCGGTTGGTAAATTTAACCAGGTTTGAAACCACGCCATCTATCCCTTGTGCTGCCAATCCGACGTGCCCACCTTGACTTGTCAGGTTTAGAGAGATCAACAAGGGAGTTCCAATGCTAAAAAAAAATCTATACCTATTAATTTATTTAGACACTACACATAAAAACTATGTTCCCAATAAATAGTTTCTATAGAACAATTTTTTGGTCAATTACATGACTTCTCTATCCATCTGTCTATCACATCTCTTCATGTCTTGGTTCTTGTATAGACATGGTGTCATGGGTTCGGAACTGCGGCAAACATCGGGGTTCTTCGTCGGAGGTCAGTGGCTGGGTCTCTGGAGGCTCCGACACTCAAAACACAGAAGGGACATAGATTGGGTTATCCTAGTTCGGGCCTCTGAGCCCTACGTCTAGTAGTATCATGTTAGAAATGCCCAATCGAGGGATTACAACAGAGAAATCAAGAGAGACCGGTAGGGGATTGCACGGTGCTATCCTAGGGCTCTTGGTTTTCAAGTCTGCTTGAGCGGTCAAGGACCTGATCCCCTTCTAATGAGCCCATGCTTCCCCTTATGTCCTAGGGTTACAAGTCAGTTTCGGTTCTGGCCTAAAGCTTCTACGTCAGGTGCTCGGCGTCATCTGGTGCTTCTTTGTCGTGTAGGAGGGGGCCAACAACGACACAACCACTCCCTGACGCTGTTGCCATAGCCTGGCGCTTGACCATCAAGGGCTGCCTGCCGTTGTGCGGCCTCCCCCGGATGAGCCTTCTCGAGGCTTCCTTGGAGCGCAAGGAGCCTCCCCTGCCCAGAGGGGCTGACAAGCGGGCCTGGAGCCCTCTGCCCTTGGATCTTGGAGATCTCCTTGTCTTGACATGTCATGCCCGTTGCGTGACCCTGCCGAGGGAGTGGCCAACAACGCCTCGTGGCCGTTTGAACGCGCAGACGGTGCAACGTATCTGCGCCGGCCTATCAAGCTGGGCGCCTAATAGTTTTCTGAGCTAACTTCTGGCTGGGGCTCGAGGTGTCGGTTGATGCCCGAGCGATTGCCCGAACGGAGGTCAGGCTCGGGCTCCAATTGTTCGGTAGCCCCTCAAGCCTCAAGCGACGGCTGAGGGCATGCTTGGGCTTGCCCTATCCCCTTTGGAGGGTACGCGTGAGCTTACCCGATAGGTATAGCCCTTGAGCCCCTGAGCAATTCGTAGGATCTATTGGGAGATCTGTCGATCCGCTATCCCTTTCCTAGGGACTTAGCGTACCCCATATGTTAGACTCTCGTCACATGGTTACTTATCTAAGAAACCATTTCCTCATCTCTATTGTCTCTAAAACCCGAAACCCCACGCATGCCCCGGAGGGACCTCATTGGGGTGTGTGGTGGTGATAGGCTTCCTTCTTAGCTGGCCTGGTCACTCTAGAGCTTTGTCGCCGTCGATCCACTAGCCATGCAGCAGCAACGAAAAACGAGGAGCAGTAGTAGATCGGAAAAGATAGAGTAAAAGGTGCAGTAGATGCATTTTTTGTCGATTGGATAAATTGATATATAAATAGAGGGTGATCATGATCCTCTTATATATAAATAGAGGGTGATCATGATCCTCTTATATATAAATAGAGGGGGTGGACTCCAAGGGAGGAGGTGGGGCAGGAGGACTTCCACCCTTTTTTTTGCTGCATGGGAATAGGAGAATGGCTTTGCTCTTGGTTCTTGAACTTTTGGCCTTCAACCTTTTGGTGGTGGAAGAAATGTCATCTATGGCCTCGTTTAGTTTGCGATTTTTTTGGAAAATGGTACTGTAGCACTTTCATTGTTATTTAGCAATTAGTGTCCAATCATAGTCTAATTAGGCTTAAAAGATTCGTCTCGTGAATTTCGTCTAAACTATGTAATTAGTTTTATTTTTTATCTATATTTAATGCTTCATGCATATGTCCAAAGATTCGATGTGATAGTGAATCTTGAAAAATTTTGCAAAATTTTGGGAACTAAATAGGCCCTATATGCACAACCCTAGATTTCTTTTTTTTTAACCCAAGATTTGTTTTGAAAAGAAGAGAGGAAGTGGATGGGAGAGGGAAAAAAAGGAGATGGTGGGAAGAGGATTAGGTGGATTGATGTGTCGTCTTACCTAAGCCACGTGGATCACATAATAGATGTGATGTTGATTGTATGAGTTGTATAGCATCAAGCAACAACACATGGTGAGCTATCATATTTAACTTTTTATTAGTTAGATTAGAATACAAAAATTGTTACACCTCTTACGGAAACTGATAAATAAAATCCTTAAAAGATAGCTATAAATTTGTAACCATTACTACAAATATAGGTATATTAATTAACTACGTAAAGTATTGATGCAGGTGTCATTTGAATCTGATCGGATTCTAAGAATACGGTTAAAAAGAATCACAGCAATTTTATTGGATTTTCAGATTCTAAAACCCTATGAGTTAAAATTCCTCTAAAATCTAGACCGTTTGGATGAGATATAGGAATCTAAGATTTTTTTTCTATACGGATTCAATCCAATGGATTCAAACGGGGCCTGTAGGTGTCATACGATTATCTTATATTACATACCACATAGTAGTAAAAAAGATATTGTACAAAATTGATTATCTTATACTACTCTCTCTGTTCCAATTTATAAGACGTTCTAGCTTTTCTAGATATATTGCTTTTATTATGTATCTAGACAGATATGCGTAGCAAAAACTAAAATCTAGAAAAGTTATAACGTGCACGGGGGAATTTCTAGGGATAAGATTTAGGTTTAGTATTTCCCAAGGACTTCTGTCTATTTCCTACGGAAATAAGACACCCAGGCGCCAAACCGCAAACGTGGTTCGGCCCGTGTCCATTCCTTCGACCCATCCCGACGAAAGCAAGAAATTCCTAGGGAAAGGAGAAGTTTCCCTACGGTTTTGTCAAAAAAAAAATTGTGATAATACGGTTTTGTCAATTAAACCTAGGGAAACATATCTTTTCCCTAAGGTGCTTAAAAACGGCAGAGAAAAAATATACCATAGGAAAAGTTTTTTATTTTAATCGGAGTTTTGATATAAGAATGGGAAAGAAGATGGTTCGCACAACGTTCTACCCATACTAGTATACTACACAAAAGAGGGACGCAAGCATGTGGTGTGCTAAATATCTAATCTAAATTATAAAGATACACATATTTTTTTTAGATAATGACAAAGATTTTTCTTGTTGGCCTCTTTTGATCTCAACAAATAGATCGGTATGCCTAGCGCCCGGACGTCCGGCGCCAGGACGTGTCCGGATGCTCCAGCACCTGCGTACGAAAACCGCGCCAACATGCGTGCGTGTCATCCATAAATGCACCCTATCTCCTCCACACCCCCGTCCCCCCACCATGCTGCCATCTTAGACTTGCTGCTCTATACAAGCCCCACGTCGCGCCCCCTCCGTAGCCCCTGCAGAGCCGCGCCCGTTTCATGCTGCACGCAGGACCGCGCCACCTGAGCGACAAAGAGGGGAAGGGTGCGCGGCGTCTTCGATTCGGAAGGACTCGTCCGCGACGTCATATGGCTGCCCTGCCGGCTCCGGAAGAGACGATGCAGCGGAAGGTAGGGAGAAGAGATGCAACGCCCGATCTACTTTTGAAACATCCAAATATAACAGTTGCAACATACATCTGAAGACAGTTGAAACATGCTTATGAAACACTTGGAAAACACACCTGAAACACACTTGAAAACCATTGCAACTCTACGCAAACATCCGAATAAAACACATGCAACATATGTGTAGAACATATGCAACATCTAGATAAACATAATTGCAACATACCTCTGAAACAATTGCAACTTATGCAACATCCCCTGATCTACTTTTGCAACTTTCATATGAAACAAATGCAACATACCTCTGAAACTTATGAAATAATTGAAACATATAATTGCAACATAGGGGGAGAGGGAAAGCCTGGTGTGGGGAGCGCCATGGCCACCGGATCTGCGGGCATTGGGGGCTCCCGGTGGGGGGAGGACGCCGGTGTGGGGGGGCCGCGGGGGTGGGGGAGGAAGGACACCAGGGTAGGGGAAGGAGCTGCCGGGGGTCGAGGAACATAGGGGAGTGGGAAGCTGCGTTGATCGCCCGTGCGAGAGCTGGGCGTCCTGTGCTGGAGCAGGTCCGCGCGCCCGTGCTGGATCTGTGCCGCCGCCGAGGTCGCGCCCGTCCCCGCACCGGAGTTGAGGCCGGGGGTGGCCGGCCGGAGAAGAGGAAGGGTGTCGCGGGGGTGGTCGCGTGGATCAAAGCTCATGCTCACGCCGGGGATGCCGCCGCGCTGGAGCAGGAGGGGGAAGAGGGAGGCAGCGGGGCACGTGGCTCATGCGACGCGCGTGGGGGCGGGGTGCGGGGGCGCGGCTGCGTGGTACGGAGATGCCGCAGTGGGGAAAGGAGGCGGGAGGAATGAGCGGATGCGGGAAATGAGTGGAGGCCGGCGTCCGTCCATCCGGACGTCTGTTAGTATCATTATCGCTAATAGATGGTCTACGCCTTCGTAATGTCGATTGTTAACCTTAACTAGGTACTATATTTGAAACCACGCCATCTATCTGCTGCGCCGCCAATATATCGCGTGCCCACCTTGACTTGCATTGTCAGGTTTAGAGATCAATGACATCTTGTGTTGACAAATAAGGGAAATGCTTCAAGTATTACCACATGAATACAACAATACTACATCATATATAATAGTAAACCACCGGATATATTTACGATTTGGAACGTTTATTAACTCCTGTAGTTGTACTCTGATTCGTGGAGTATTTTTGGGGAAGTGCCTACAGTTCTAAAAACTTTTATGCTGCTTTGCACTCAATGTCGCCCCCACCTCCCCTGCTGGAGATTTGGAAGAGCAAATGCATGCCAAAGCTCAAGTTACCTGAGGAGTTTGATTTGAATGCGGGCGCCGAGGAATATGACTTCAATGGATGTGGTAGGGCACGACTTCCGGCCCTTTTAATGGTGCGTGGGAAGGAGAATGGCTTTGCTCTGGAATCTGGATACTTAAACTTCCTTGACCTTTTAATGGTGGGAGAAATTTTCATCTATATACACAAACCCTAGATTTGTTTTAAAAAGAGATGAAGGGGAAAGAGGGAGGAAGAAAAAAAAAGACGGTGGGTAGAGGATTATGTGGATCGATATGTCGTCTTACGTGAGTCATGTATATCACATAATAATATGATGTTGGTTACATGAGCTGTATAGCATCAAGCAACAACACATCATGAACTGTCATATTTAATTTTTATTAGTTAGAATAAAAAAAAATGTTACATCTTTTATAGAAACTGATAAAATACAGCTATATAAATTTATAACCATTACTATAAATATAGATATATATTAATTTTTTTCTCGAATATGCAGGAGAGCTACGTATCATTGTATTAAGAGAGGAAAAAACGGACCCGTACAAGAAGCCTCCCCCCACTCCGGCCTGAACTGTGGGGGTGCTAAGTTACAACAAGGCCTAGATCACTAAAACACAAACACTGGGTAGAACCTGACCCACAACACACGAACTATTGACAACAGCTAGGTTGTCGCCACCTCTTGACCTAAAGCGCCAAGCTTTCATGCCCCTGCGAGACGCCAAAGATGGTGCTCATCATCAAAGGAGCGGAGCAAATCATTCATGCTCGGGCTCGCTCCTTCGAAAACACAAGCATTCCTATGTTTCCAAAGAAGCCATGCACCTAGGATAATCAAAGTGCTTAAACCTTTCTTCTTTTCTTTGGGTACATGCTTAGCTGCTTTTCTCCACCAGCCAGCGAAGTCTTGATCCCTGTTGTCTAGCACGCGCCTTTGGAAACCTACTGGTGACAAAATTCTGAACCAGAATTCACGTACGAAGACACAGGAGGTTCTGGTTTCTTCTGCTTGATCACACAACGGGCAAAGACTCGGATGCGACAAATTTCGTTTGGCCAAACGATCCGTTGTCCAACATCTGTTTCGAACAGCTAACCAAAGAAAAACTTTACACTTGGCCGGGGCCCAAGATTTCTAGATGTGCCGCCATGGCTCAAAAGTGATCGACCCATTAAAGAAAGCCTGATACGCTGATCTGGATGAGAAAAATCCAGAGCTCTCAAACCTCCAACTGTGTAAGTCTTCATTGTGGTCAGCAAGAAATCTTGTATGATGTCCCACAACTGAAAATACTCAAACAGTCCAATTATCGACAGACCTCCTTCCACATCCCTTGGCCAACGTTGCTCTTGAAAAGCTTCAGCTACCGACCGTTTCAAAAATTTCCAAGGCACCACAGAGAACACATTAGGAGCAATGTCCCTGATGCAGCATCCAAAAAGCCACCTATCTGTCCAGAAAAATGTATTGTTTCCATTGCTCACATGAGAGATCAGACCAATAGAAAAGAGTGCCACCACGTTGGGATGAACCGGGATTTCAAGTCCCGCCCAAGATTTGTTACTGTCTGTCCTTGCGAACCACAGCCAGCGCATTTGTAATGCCCAGCTCATGTACTCAAGATTATGGACACTCAGTCCCCCAAGATCAAGTGGTCGCTGCACCTTTTCCTAAGCTACCAAACAACTTCCACCATTGATCTGCTTACGACCCTTCCATAAGTATGCTCTTCGAAGCTTGTCCACTGCCTTGATAAACCATTTGGGCACTTTGATGGCAATGAGCACATAGATAGGAGTTGCAGACAGCACAAAACGAACCCAAGTAATCCTGCCAGCTGTGTTCATGAGTGTTGCTTGCCATCCTGGCAACCTATCCCCAATCTTCTCTATCCAAGGAAGCAAATCGGTCTTTCTCAACTCCCTGTCCGAAATTGGCAGACCCAAGTATGTACAAGGGAACTGAGCTGGTGTGCAAGGCATAAACGTACTGATGTTGTCCATCGCCGGCTGCTCGCATCTAATGGGAATGGCACAACTTTTCTGAAGATTAGTTTGGAGATATATATTAATTAACTACGTAAAATATTGATATAGTAGGTATCATCATAGGTTATCTTATACTACATGCCACATAGTAGTAAAATGAATATTACACAATAAGTGATGGAGCTAGGTGTAAAAAAAACTCGACCCGCATGGGTATAATAGCTCCCTAGCATTCTGCTTAAGATAGAAAGCAACATGCTAGGCACAGAGTCGAACTCCTGGCCTTTCCACGAAAGTATTATAGTTTTGATAGAAGAATGGGAAAGAACAATGCTTTACCCATACTACACAAAAAAGGGTCACATGCATGTGTGTTGTATATCTGTACTTAATATTAAAGAGACAAAATTTCTCTTCACCTAATTTTTTGTCTGGTCCATTCTTTTAGCACAACGGCCCAACCCCACAACCCACCCACTCGATCTATCGATGTTCAGCCCACACACCCGCTCCCCCGTCTCTCCCACACGGCACCTCCGCTCCCCCTACACGTCACCGGTACCAGGATGCCTTGTTAAATACTACATCCGTCCTTAAAAGAATGCAACTATATGTTGCGTACCACAAAAAGTGGTTCACATTTGACCAAGTTTTTAGTAAATAATATTCACAATTATGTCTTTAAATTAATTAATTAATTATGAAAATACATTTTATAATTAATTTGATGATATTTATTTAGTATCATAAATATGAATACTTTTTTCTATAATTGGTCAAACTTAAGGTACTAAAACGTGACACTGCGCTAGAATTGCATTCATTTGGGGACAGAGAGGTAGTAATATGTTTCTGTTTGGTTGCCGGATGGGGATTACAATATATGTCTTACTACATCATTTATTAACTTCATACAAGATTGCCAACTGGCATGACATAGAGGAAGCAGTACTGAAGCCTTCTCTTCACTGGGACACCCTCAACCTAGTGCTCATCAAAATATTACAACTTTCCCAAGCCATCTCGAACCCGTGGAGTGTATTCCCACATGAATCTTGACAAAAAAAAAAGATCAAGAATTTACCAAGAATTTCGCAAGCAATTCAAAGTCCCCCAAAGGAGACAAGTTTCTCAAGGAACTTGATGAACATTTGCAATTCCTAGATGGATCTATTGGTACTCCCACGTGACCTTGCAGTGAGCTTTCTTCTTCAGCTAGGTGTACTCTTTCTCATCACCTCAATGCCTCATGGATCCCCATTTATCTGAACCTCATGCATGCTGTCCTGCGTGGAAGCTGATAGCTCCACACGACAATGACGTTCATTCAATTCAGTCTGCGTTGTATTGTGTAATTCTAAAAAAATAAAATGTCAACAGAACATTTGATTCTGAATACATGAAATGCAACATGTTGAATTCCAGGACAAGCCCAAAACACAAAAAGAACATAGATAACTCGTGCTCAATCAAGAGCCAAGAAAAAGCTCAGAAAAAGAGCCCAAGAATATGAAGGAAAGGTAGGGTGCTCGTGAGAGATATGATTCGATCGATGATCTTCATCTCTCACATGTCCTAGCACGAAGGAAGCCGACGAACTTCACCACAACCCTGAGGCAAAAGGGAGTAACAGAAATCCCATAGAAATTGCTCTGAAAATCAAAATAGCACAAAAGCATGCGACCAGGAGAGGAAGATTGGAGCACAAAAATCAAATCAACGCGGGCTTGGATTATGTCTTGAATTCACCTAAAGGGTCATTGATACCATCCTCTATCCTCCAACTGTAGTGAAGAACTAGGAGACACTCAGTCTCTCTACTCCCGCCCTCTAAACCTTGATGAAGCCTTTGCTTTGCCAGACCAGATGCAAATGAGCTTGGGGTTATGGTTTGGCTTATCACTGGCCATCCCTCATATCCGCAAGGTACATCAAAGCCTGTATGAGACTTGTACTTCGACAAGTGCCAAACTCATGATGCAATGAGCTAATTCCAAGAAGATACGTACGAATTACTTTTACAACACATTTACATGTTTACCAATGTTCTGGATCAACATCCCACAAATAGATGTTTTACCTGCACCGTGCTATTTACAGTTCTCATGCGATGCAGCTGCAGAGACTGACCACACGTGGTTCCCAAATCCCTCTTCTATGATTGTTCATATGTTATTACGCTCCGGACTGCAACAGATAACCATGTACCTACACAAACAGACCTGCACATCCATACTATTTAAATGAATCCACCACATCCCCTCTCTGCCAAAATGAGTCAAAGCCATAGCCCAACTCAGCCGGTTCTTGCATGGAACCATCAAACATAAACATCCAACTAGCTACCAGGAGCAGGAAGTGGAGACAATACTGCATTCTGATCACCCCAGTTCCTTACCTAGGTTTCCCTTGGCTCTGATCTTGGCAAAGAGTCTTGCCTCGTTAACTCATGGTTTGACTCTGCACTGAGGTTCCTTGTGCTGACACGCATTGAGCACAGGAAGAAAAACGAAGAAGTATAAATGGTTATGTGCCATATGCTGCAAGAGGGGGTAATTCTGTCAATTAGTAGTGATATAAATAACAATAAGCTAGAAAATATAGCAGTGAAACAGACAGCTATAAACAAATATAGTGATAAAGTCAAAGCCTCCGCAAGCTTTCCAACTTGATGTTATGTGTAATGAGGGAAAGTGATGATTCCACACCTGTGCCAAATCCAATAGTTGCTATTCGATTCCAGCTTCCAGCTGATAGCCGCAAAAGACAATGTCATGAAACCCAAAAGTAAAAATATCCAACGGAAGCGTTTGTTCAACATCTCCAGAGTATTCTAGAACAAAGTTCTGAAGTTTGGCCAACTACACAAAAGAATAACAAGATGACAACTGAGTCATCCCACTCAAGGAAATGCTTGACATTATGAGATTATGAGTTGTTAATTATGCGTTCACCATAAGCCTAAGCACAAAAGGCAATAGAATATGCTCCAAAAACAAAAATATACGCATGTGAGGAATTTCCATTTAAAGACTAAACTAAAACACGATACAGAAAGTAGGTGCTATTTCATAACACCATGTGTCCAATACAAGCAAATTACCTTTGAGGCATATTAAGGTTAATTCGTGAGGACCAGCATATAAACCTTCGTGCTGTAGAGAACTCCAATAGCCACCCCATAAGCAGGCCAAGAGAACCAATGGCAATAACGATTCCAATATTTGCAGATCTGAGACGATAACTCAATCAGACACCTTAAGTTCAGTTAGGCCTTGTTTGGATGTTGTCGAATTCACATGTGTTGAAGTGGATTGGGGTGGAATTCAGTTCAAGTTTCACTACAATCCATCCCAACACATGTGGATTGATGCGAATCCGACTACATCCAAACAAGGCCTTAGTATTTTGAAAAAAAAAAGATGTAACCTGCGATTTGTGTACCTTGTCGCACTAGTTGCAGCTAAAAGAGCCGTGAGGATAAACACAGCAGTATGCATTGCTCTCTTTGAAGCTTCATCAATTGTAGCCATATATATGAACGTACCCACGACAGCCATGAAGGAAAGCCAGAAGTCCAAAAACTGGACTCAGATACAATATAATGGAATAGAAGAAATGTGAATAATTAGAAAGTCAAGCAAATGGGATTTTGACACAATCAACAGAATTGGCAAAACAAATGTATTTGGTCAACCTTGATTTGGATAGACATGACCAGTAGTGATGAATACCAGTACCATGCCCAACAATTTTTACACTAGCATTCAACAAGTGGGTGCTAAGTAGCTTACCTGCAATACACGAAAAGATAGAATGCACCATGTGCCAACATCACATGAATGGTATAATGCACTGGAAATTCCACTAGATGTGTAAAGAATCCATTCTGCAAATGCCTTGGTGGCAAGGGGGAAAAAGTTAGCATCTGGTCAAACAAAGCTCATGCATTCTATAATAAATTAAATTAAAATGTTTAGCTTCCTTATGGAGTACATTTTCTTTCATCTGTCCATAACACTATAACAGAAGTTTGAAGATGAGATGAAAGCCAACTGATGGGTACAAGACAGCCCTCTTTCATCTGACACTGACAGTTCCTAAGAATTTCACTACCAACTAGAAACACTACTTAATTTTGTGTAATCAATTTAAGACCCCAAGGCCCATGGATTTGCAATATACACTGATGATTCCAATAGGCACAATGGTTTGAAACTAAGCATGTTTAAAGTTTAAACACGTATACGTGAATGAATTATAAAAGTAGTTTTGCCTCGCTGGCATGCCTTCCACATAACAATATGGAGTGGGACCACATCCACTCAACACCCTGTGCCCACATGAAAACAATGACAGGAGACACAAAAATGTTTTGGGCTACAGTTGACCCACTTCTACAAACTTGGGGACCTGAATATCTAGTTTTAAAGTTTATGGAGATACACAAACCACCATGCATTGTAGATAGTAGCCACCTATGATGCAGACTCAAGAAAAAATACTGGTGGTAACTGAAAGTCAAACAGGTCATGTCAGGCCACAATGACAGTAGATGAAAACATACCTTTTGTCGGAGGGCCCAGAAGGCAGGTAAAATAGCTGCAGCATTTGATGCGATTAGAAAAACAGACTGCCAAATGTGCCCTACATATAGATGTGACCATTTTAGACTATAATTTTACTACATGGTTGCAAAAGCATGCATCACAACTAGCAACTGGTTAAGAACTGTTTTTTTGAAAGATACTGGCTCAGAACTGTTATTGCACAAAGAAGGAACTACATTCTCATTGAAAATATCTGCAACCTAAAAACACAGAATTTGGACATGAGATTCCAACTACATTTGACAAAACTTTGGTGTGCCCTGGTTTATTTCTTTCATTTAACATCCTTTAAGTACATGTATGTGGCACAGTTTGACTCGTCTTGGTTTGCACTGCTGCGAAAGGGTACGTAACCTAGTGGGCGCAGCACCTCAGGTCCTGGGTTCAAGTCCTCATGGGAGAGAATTTAAACAGGCCTAGGTTAACACCCCTTCTTCTTAGTGCAATGCCGTGGGGACAGTCTTTCTCCCGCAGGTAAGGTTTTCCTTTTAGCTGCATTGTTGAATCACTTTAATAATTGAAAAATTACTTGCCAACAAATAACAATGCAGTCTGAAAAAACAGTTTTTTAGTTCTCAATAGTTCATCAACTGTGAAAATTTGGTGGACCTTGGAACTATAAAAGTCCCAAGTCAGGCACAAACTTAGATTCATACCTTACAGAAAGGCATTTCAGTAGCGTTACACTGCGATTCTTTGCTTAAGTAAACAACAAGGTTAAGCAGCTGAAGGGAGGCCAAGCTTTCAAGTAGAGTGACAGTAGCTGGAGGACGCTGAGAGTGAGTAATGAATCTCAATAAGCTAGCCAATGGTTGAGACACAACATGACCTCAGGGGTTTGGAATTTTTTTTTAATTTATCCCTAGTCAGCCAGCCCAAGCGGTGAAGCTGCTCTTCTGTGTTGTGTGCTATGTCTTCGGCCCCTAGTTTGCTGGTAGTCGCAATTTGTGAAAGCTACATGCTCTGCATGTCAATCTAACTAAAGAAAACTTCACAAGAAACCATTACCTTAAAATGTCTTAAAGTAGAAAATCTTAATATTTTCCATATTAGAAAGTATCCCCACCATTCCAAATTAAGTTGTTTCGGCTTTCCTAGGTACGTAGATATTGACATAGCGTATAGGAGTATCTAGGTACATAGAAAAAAATATGTACACAAAAAAGCCAAAACAACTTATAATTTGAAACAGATGGAGTATATATTAAAGTTTAACATTTGTAACGTCCAAAAACTATTTCATTGGGGAAGACATTAATACACATTGTCCTATAGTAAGATTTTTTAAAACGAGACATGAAAGTAATTACCATTAGGGGAAACTAGCTCATCGCTGCAATCAAACCCACCATGATCACGATCACATGTGCAGAAGCTGAAAGGAATGAAAAGGTTATCACGCGAGCTACAAGATATACCTTTTGTCTAGCCTTATCTTGAAAATCAAGTATTAAAGAGTAAAAGTGCTAAAAAATAGGAAAATTTTCACAACAGAACATCTTTAGAAACCACCTGTAGAAAGTCAACCCACTTTCATCAACAGAGGAATGGCATACACCTTTCTGATTGCAATTTCTATGGCATCCCTGAAGAGATACAGACATGTATGTCTGAGAATTTGCTGTATCACTTGGATGCTTCACCCCAAAGCACCAAGTTCCCTCTTTAGCATAAAAAATTGATAGATCCATGTCTGAAATCGTGGAATTCTGTAATGAAAAAAATACTGAACCATTACTGCTGCTTGTCCTACTGGCATAATAATCCCAAGTATCATTAGATGGTAAGCCACCATATTTCGAGTACAACTCGTAGTTCAATTCTTTATCTGACTTCAGCTGGACATGGATAAGTGCACCGGCTGAACCTTGCGGAATATCCAAAAAGAAATATGTCCATGCAAACTGCTCATGGGACGAGTTGCTTAAAAATTGTTCCAAGTAGAAGTGGCTATCTTCTAGTGATGCTCTTTCATCAGTAGGAACATAATATGACTCAAAAGGGACAGAAGGACTTCTCTTAGGAACCCTCTGCGTGTAGGAAGAAATATTTGATTAGCAAAGATGTATTGACAGGGAAAGAAAACATATAGTCACAAAGCATTCACAACATCAGTCTTAAATGAACATTCGTCTAAAGTTAGTAGCTGTTGTGTATGTTTCAACAAAGAAAAGGGAAATTGAAAACCGCATTTTCCGCTATAGTTATAGCTGGATGATTTATTCACATTTTTGGCACATTGAAAAGTCTTGTTTCTGGGGGGAAACTTGTTTCATCCACTAAAGGGAAAACACCGCATGACTCAAGTTCAGGTGTTCTGCACACGACAGATAAGAGACTGGGTACATTCTCTACTTTTCCTAAACAACTTACTAATTTGTACAAACTGTTCGGAGCATCAAACTTGATACAATACAGAGCCAAAGGTCCTAAGGTCAAAACTTGAGTAAAATTTTAAGAAACTAGAACTGAAGTCCCACTTTCAGTCCACATGATAGACTCACTCGAGGAAGCCTAGACGTGAGTGGTGGTTTTGCCCCAACTTCCAAAAAAGTTAAGCACTTGAGTGAACTAATTAGTGCATGAAACTCAGCAGAAACATAGTTAACTGGCAGTTCATTGTATCTTTAATGGAGTACTTAAGTTGGATGGATCAAACTACTAGTCAGCTATACAATACATTCCTATCAGTTAGCACAATATAGCAGTATAATAGACTTACCTGGAGCCCATATGCCTCCCAAGAGCAATTGGTTCCAGTTTTTCCATTCAAGCATCCAGTCAATTGCCACTTCAATGAGAAACATGTTGTGTCTACAACAGGTGGTGATGCTGTAACATTCATCTGTGTTTTGTTGACAAACTCAATTGCAATATACCAACGCCCAATATTTGGCGACTTCACAACCAAGGGATCATGGCCGATATCACCTGAATAGTCATGCAGATCTCTTTGAGGAAAGGCATTATACCGCAGGTAGCAAATCAAGGATGGCCCTAGAGCTCCAAAATTTGTAGCTGTAACTTCAAACTGCAATGCTAGGTTGACTACATCCAAGAAGTAGAACTTCATGTCGCCTTGTCTGATGCATAATGAGTCATTAGAAATGGAACAACTGATCGAGTTTTCCATTCTCACCAAGGCCGTGACGTTAGATGCAACTTCTTGTTCTATTAAATGGTTCGGCTGTGATAAGATATTAATACGCCTATTGTGCTCTCTAGTATACAAACTGTTCCTCCTCTCAACATTCAGATCTAGAAGATTTCTTGAGTTATTATCTATTGAAGGTTGAGAACAACCAATCATGTCAACTGTCTGGTTGCAGTATGGTCCCCAAAATGCTGAAGTGGGGCATCCTCTTACAGTAATGCGAGTGCTCACCACGCGTGCTTTTCCTCGGCTAATCTGCAAAAGTATAACCACCACAAATTCATATGCATATTTGTGCCAAAAGGCCAGAAAAGATAAATATGCAGTAGAGACCAAGATTTCTATAGCCTTGTCCTGATCAAAACATACCATCTTTGATTGCGTGCGAGCAGGACCAAGGCCATGAAAGTACCCAATGTACCATACCCCGGGAGATATCTACAGAAAACAATCAAAGGTCGGCATCTCAGAAGTTTATAGAATTTCTTAAGGGGCTTCCAGTGTATCAGAAGATAACAAATTTCTTCCACTTAATGAACAGAATAGGATCGTAAATTTCTTCCACACTTAATGAGCGAGAAGGTAATAAATTTCTTCAATCTGGTATTACTAAGGTTTTTTTATATAATGGAAAAAGTATCCAGCTTCATTTTCTAAAGAGAGAAATCAGACCAAATTATTACAAGTTAACCACTACAACGACCAAACCAAGTTTACAAACAAATCCGACTCATAATTCAATTCTTGAAATAAAATATTGGACATGTTTAAAACAGAAAAAAAATATGTCCAAACAGAAAAAAATTGCATTCATACAGTGATTACAGAGCATCCATAGTAACTTGCATGAAAACCATTGCCAGTGAAGTGAGGGCAAAAGCCCAAAGATATTGTTTTTTCAGCTACTTGGTGTAAAACAGGATCATAATTTCTTGCCACAAAACAGAGGATCAAAAATGATTGATTACAGGAATTAGCAGTATTATATGTATAACTAGGTCCAGTTAAGTAATCAACGAAGAGTCAGTTTCAGTTATCTAATTGATTACTACTGTATCTAGGAGGTGACTACTCTGGACAATGTCAATACTAATCCCAAATTATTTGACTTGAGAAAAGCAAAGCAACACAATTACAGAAGCAGTATTAATATTCATAATATAATACTAAAATGTAATCAAATTACTGAAAATATGATCATCCAAATGTTAGCGTAGCTATTATAACTCAACATAAAGATGTACTGCTACAAATAAGGATTACATTACCACATACTCCCTCTGTTCCAAACTATAGTTCACTTTGGTTTTGCCCTAAGTCAAACTTCTTTAGCTTTGACCAAGTTTGTAGAAAAATGCACCAACATCTAGAACATCAAATTAGTTTCATTAAGTGTCCATCAAATATCTTTTGATTGGCCATTTGTTTGACCTTATTGGTGTTAATATATTTTTCTGAAACTTGGTCAATGTTAGATAAGTTTAACTTATGACAAAGGCAAAGTGAACTCTCATAAAAAAAGGCAACGTGAACTATATAATTTAAACGTGGGAGTATTACTCAACAGATCTCATATGGTAGAATTATTTTTTAGAAAATTACAGTATAAGGATAGTTTACCTGGTCATTTGTTAGCACTACCGTTGTGTTTTTCTGAAATGGTATGCATTGCACCAGATTTGGCTGATTAATTATATTGCTGTTTCCAAAAGGTCCAGCTGGGAGAGAGTTTGATACTGCAATAAAGAACCTTCCTGTCAAAATTAGTTGAATGATTCAGAAAGCTATTTACGCATTTAAGAATAGATTTCAAGAAAAATATCAACAAAAAAGCTAACAGAAGGATGCCCCTAAGGCTATCCGCACTCATGGACCTCTATATTCATCCTCTATACGTCCTAGTCAGCAATATTCTCTCCTCTATACTCAATTCTCCCGCACCCATCCATCCTCTATATCATCCTCTATCCACTCTATCTACTGTTGGACTCACTTGTCACTTTATCTAAATATATTCATGTGTGATCTAGTTTTGAAGGATTTATTGAGACGAATTTAATGGTGCAATCGAAATTTAATTTGGATTTTTGGTTTGTGAGTTATAGCATTTTTTCCTTTGTTTAGCTAGTGGGGCCCGCCACTGCCCACTATAGAGTAAGCACTGTACTACTCTAAATATAGAGTGAGAGAAATGATAAAGTATCGTTTTAGAGTACCCAGTGCAGTAGTTTTTACTCTATATTCATATTCTAAAGCTTTAGAGTATCCTCCAGAGTATCCCACTGCAGGCACTCTAAATCAACATCTTCTTTCTGCACGAAATATACTATTCATTCGAACCAAAAACTGGAAAGGTAAAGCACTGTCACTTGATGGGAAGTTTCTAGCTCACAGAAATAAATATCTTGCTCAACGCCAGAAGGAAATAACACAGATGCTAGATGGCTATACAGTTTGAAGCCCTCAGGTTGGATGTGAAATAGCACAGAGTGCTGATCATCAAAATTACTCCACAATATTACATTAAAATCTGAAGTAATTGGCTTTCAGGATGAACAAGCTTAAGATCCCGTAGTTTTGGATTAGCAAACATGTGCAGTGATGATCTTTCTTATTTTATCACTCATTGTTTGCAAGAAAGTTTTACTAGAACCATGAAAATATATTACAACACCAATCATGATAGGATTAAGAATAATGTTAATAGGGTATAAATCATTCATTCAATTTAGAAGAGAACAGTTGCAAACTACATATAGCAACCTAAACAAATTTGCCGTACAATTAAGCAGGTGCAAGAAACAGTTTAAATAGGAAATGGAAACAACCATCACACTAGGAAATGTGGCACTCACATAAATTGTCCAGATAAGAATCAGATATATCAGGAATAGGAGGGTTGGAATTCATCAAACAGATAATAGCAAGCTCGCTTCTTGGAATGCCTTTCAGGTGCTCCCTGTGCTGCATTATTCAAAGAAATATTCCACAAACTATACATAAGAAAATTGTGAGGTATATGATACAATGTAGTAAGATTTAAGTCAAATGGGGGTTGCCACACCAAAAAAAAAAGCAAGAAATTTCGAAGGAAAGAAAACTTCCGCTCACTGCTATGCATCACAACACAAGTTATGCCAGTGTTTCATATCCCTCCGACCCCCATTATATATACAAGGCACTGAGCTCATAACTGTCCATAAAATGTGAAAGGGAAAATGCCAACATACAAACTGTTTACCCATCATTGATTTGGGACACCACAATTCCTCCCCTCCAATTTAGACACTGGCATGTGAACTGATAAGCAGTCACGCATGATCTAAGAGCAGTTTAGCCACTAATCAGAGCTTGATACCAAGCATGACCCAGGTACTACCACAAAGAGTAGTAAGTACCAACATACCCACATAACAAACCTGATAGCAGCAAAAATAACTCTTACTTGATAATTCGATAATGTTCGGCCAGGATGACAGAATCTTTCACTTACAAGGTCTATGTCAGCAGCGAAATCCATGGTGACAGAAGAGAAGGACGGCGGGAACTCAACTGCCGGTACAGGAAGTAGAGTATTAAATTAAGGTCGATCCAGAAAAAGGAATGAACAAAAAATAGAATTTCCACGGATGAGACAAATCAGTATTCAGTTGTAGCAAAGACGTGTCAGAACGGAACACCAACTAAACCAAACTCCTACAGCTGCCGGAAAGTAGCATCTGAGAGGCCAAAACTAAGCAGAACCTACCAAACTGCTAACACGTGCGTCGCGCTTGCCGTGAAATTCCGGAACAGCTAGTTTCATCACCACGATTCCTATCCTATCAAAAAAAAAGACGAAATAAAAATCGCGCAACCCCCCAGAAAAACTAAGAAAAAAAGTTTACTTCACCCTCTTAACTGTGACTACTTAACCCCTCAGCTGTAAAACGGTGTTTCTAAGATTGCTACCGCAACTGCGGGTTTGCTACACTACCCGCGGTTTTGTCTTTTTTTTATTTCAGCTAAATCTTTAAAAAAATCAGAGTAAATAAAAAAAACCGCAATACCGCTGTTACTGTACCAATTCCGCCGGTACCGTAAAAAACCGCCGTCTGAAAACGGAGTGAAGTAGACTTTTTTTCGAAAAACTAGCATCCACCTACACCCAACAAAAGGTAGAAAAGAGACGAAATTTTGCCGCAACAGGACAGGAGAACGTAAGAAAGAGCCGAAACCCAGATCACAGAGCACTGAAACTATCTCACCGCGCAGGTAGGTCCAGTCGTAAGGCTTGAGCGAGAGCCGGCCCTCCCCGTAGCTGGCCACCACCACCGCCTCCCCCTGCGCGGCGCATCCGCGGGGGCCCGGCGCCCACCCCGCGCCCATCACCAACGCCAGCACCAGCACCAGCACCGCCGCCTGCCTCCGCGCCGCGGCCATCAGAGTCTAACGACGACGCACCCACGAAATCTGCGGAGCTCTGACTAAACCCACGCGCTCGCAGTCGCACACTCGCACTGCACCAACACACCTGTCTCTGACTGGGGAATGGGGGGGAGAGGCGAGGAGGGGCTTTTCCGGCACGGCGCTAATCTAATCTTGGGCCACGTTTAGATGCACCCAAAAGTTAGAATTTTTTCACTCTCTCTTCATCACATCAATTTTTAGCCGCTTGCATGTAGTATTAAATGTAGGTAAAAAAATAATTAATTACACAGTTTAGTTGGAAATCACGATATGAATCTTTTGAGCCTAGTTGGTCCACGATTGAACAATATTTGCCAAATAAAACAAAAATGATACTATTCATCAGGTTAGAAAAATTTTCAATCTAAACGAGGCCTTGGCTGCTTTTCTCTTTTGCCCATCTTTTTCCGCTCTATTTAATTGCCGGGAAAAAGACTGGAAAAGACGAAAAGCGACATGTTGAGCGTACACTGCTGGTCTCGTACGGAGTAGACCGGTAGGGGTTCTGGCGTTCCCCAGATGGATGTTCAGGATTTTGGCCTCGTTTAGTTCGGTGAATTGGGGAGAAAAACACTGTATCAGAATTTCTGTAACATTTCGTTTGTATTTGGTAAAAATTATCTAAATTTTGACTAACTAGGCTTAAAATGTTCGTCTAGCAAAGTACAACAAAACTGTGCAATTAGTTTTTGATTTCATCAACATTTAGTACTCCATGCATTTGCCGATATTTTGATGTGACGGGAAATCTTCTTTTTGCATAGTGAAATTTGGGGAGAATTGGGGAAACTAAACAAGGGCTTTAGCATTATTTTGTATTGGAATTGGGTGTGCAGGTAGATTACGATTCATTAAAAAACAAGGATGTTCTTCAACGAAGGCTGTGTTTAGTTACTCCAAAAATGCACTATATAAAAAAAAAGATTTTCCATCACATCAAACTTGCGATACATGCATGGAGTACTAAATGTAGATAGAATCAAAAACTAATTGCATAGTTTGGTTGTACTTTGCGAGACGAACGTTTTGAGCCTAATTAGTCAACGGTTGGACAATTATTACCAAATACAAACGAAATGCTACAGTATATCTACAGTAAATTGGGCACTCCAAATTTCACGAACTAAACATAGCCTCCTTTTTCTAATCGGGAGTATTACATACAAAGGAGCCGTTCGGCTGGAATTATAAGCCGGCTGAAAAACACTGTTGGTTGATTTTTTTGTGAGAGAAAAATATTGTTCCGGCTGAAAAAAACAAGCTGAATAAGACGGATTATAAGCCAGATGAACAGGGCCAAACATCCAACAATGAGGCTACCTGCTCCTGATGTGATTAGTATTTTTTTAGTGCAAATTGACTACTAGTATTATGCATACATGAGTCAGTGGCGTCCAGGAACGATGGTGAAGAAATGTTTTTCTTTTCTTTACATATATAATAGATAGTGGAGAAATGTTTGGGTGGCGGATAACGCGTCCCATACAATCTTTCTGTTAATCATAACAAACCCTGCAATTAGCCCATTGTCAGGGCATACAATCTTTCTGTTAAACATAACATACCCAGCAATTTCCCATTGTCAGAGCCTGTGTTTGGATACTAATTAGAAGAACCAACTATGAACTAATTTTAAAACTAATTATATAAACCATGACTAATTGGTGAGACGAATCTATTAATTCTAATTAGCTCATATGGTGCTACAGTAAACATATGGTAATTATAAACTAATTAGGATTAATAGATTAGTCTCACAAATTGGTCACCGCGCTTATGCAGTTAGTTTGAAATTAGTTCACGTTCTGTTTTTCTAATTAACATCCAAACAGACCCTTAGACAACTAATTACATACGGAGTTATATGGATTTCTAATGATTATGAATGCCACTCCCTTCGTTCCAAATATAAGTCGCTTTGACTTTTTTGATTCATCTATCTTGCTATGTATCTAGACATATTTTATATCTAGATGCATCGTAAAATGAATGTAAAAAAAGGTCAAAGCGGTTTGTAATTCGAAATGGAGGGCGTATTTTTTGTTTACATAAAAATGAAAAAAAGATAATGCCAGTACAAGACACACAGCTTGTCTTTTATGTAAAGTTCCACATGCCGTATGTAAATGATGCCTTTTTTGGGAAAAGTATTTAGCTATCAGCTAATTGTCGACACAAAAATAATACTGTATATTTTTACTACATATACTGAAAATGTTCGGTTGATCACAAAATGCAGGTTAAAAATTGACTCATGATTCTTATAGCTATAGCTAATAGCTGTTAAGAGTAGAGATGGCAACAGAGGCCATACATGTGCCCATTATAATACCATAGAGTTCACCTGCTAAAACATTCATACCATGTTTATAAAAAAAGCATCATACTATGAGTACAAGGTACTACAACGTTGTCTACTCTCTTCGTCCCAAAAAAATATTATTTTAACTACGGATCTAAATAGCACTGTGTTTGAGATGGAGGAAGTAAGTATATGACAACACTTGTTTCCTAGTTTATAAGCTATGGGCTTGGGTATTTTTGGAATGATAGGATGGACTTATATGGGCTAATTCATACCCTGCCTTGGTGGGTAAAAACTTGTTAGATACACTAGTTTCAGATATAGTCAATACTTATTGTTCAGCTAAGAGAAATTGGAATGATAGTAAGACTTGCTATATACGTAGTAAGTCTAAACTATCTAACATTTTCTAATTTCTATTATGTTGGGTTCCTATATATGGTGTGCTGTGTTTATATTGTTTAGCATTAAACCACCACAATTTATATTAGTTGGTCGAAATTGGGTGGCCACCGTCACAATCACTTATTATTGTCTTATGCAGCAGCTTTTTGCTAGGCAATTTAGATCACAAGGAAATGGCATGGTGTTTGATAAAGGCCGGCCAAAAACTTTTTTATAGGTTCTTTTCTTTTCAGGGAGCCACACTGATTTCGATTTTGGGCTCTATACAATGCTGGGAGGAAGACAAAACAAATTGCTAGGCCCGTAGGCTATTAGATCTAATGAATGATCTTTCAATACCATCTTGATTCTAGTTTCAAACCGGTAACAAGTTTAAATTCTTGGTGTGTTTCTAATAAGCGTGGATGGATGCTGCTTCTTTGAAGAGGTCAAGACATAATTTTCCACTATGGCTTACGCTTACCATGCACCATCGGTTAACGTTTGAGTGACCATCTGCCTTGTCCACTTATTTTTCCACAACATTGGTACACCTATGAAGTCGATCAATTATCCAACTCGGACCTTTCTCCATAGTATATGTACCAATATTTAGTCGTGGAAGAAACCTATGGCACACACAATGTGAAAGAGACTTATCAACACTGCAAATAGGAATAGCCCCAGAGCTGCTCTCGAACAGGTTGTGAACTAGGTAGCGGCATCGACTGCCTGAATTATTTTATTGGCAACGATTGCGACAAGCGGACATAGCGAGGGCCGGCGTGAGTTTTCTGTGGGTTTATTGCTTGATGATTGAAGAGAAATGAGCTCAATTTGGTAAACATTCAGGATAATCAAAACCTTAGGAATGTTGTAGTACATTATTACCTTCTCGCTCTTCACTCTTTTTATTTGACTTGTATAATTGGATGAGCTGATCTCTTGCCACCTTATTCTTCTATAAGCTTATAGATAACTAGTATAAATATAAGAGATAATATCATTCTACTAAATTTGAGGAATGAACCAAATTATACACCATCTCATCATGAGGTGGTTCCTCAAGGAACCAAACAGCACATTAATCTTGCATATAACTCATGGCACCAAAAGTACTTTATTTGAACAATCAATTTCCTTGCAATGCTCATGTGAGCCATATCTAAGGACCCACCTAATTAGATTGAGGAGTCGTTATAATAACCCAAATGATATTCACCACCAAAAAGCACATTTTCTAGCTAGCTCATGAGAAGATTAGAACAAGCTCGATTAATAATCACATTTGTTTATAAATGCAAGGAAACAGTAACAACCATATTTTTCTCCTTAATTAAATTGTTGTCTATTGAATATGTTGAACACATCAACACAGTAGCCTTATTTACCGAATGACAAATCAAAATGCAAAATTCAAATAGCTTATAAGCAAATCCAAACCAACAACAGTAGGGGGATGAGCTATGAGAGTCTCAAATTAAAATAGACAAAGCAAACTTTATCTTCTTCCACCCATGTGTAAGCACCTAGCTGGTTTTGCTCACAGTGACATGAGCGCCCGCACCTTCACTAGCTTCTTCGGGAGCTTCCATGGATTTTTGTTCCTCTCCATGTTAACGTTACTGCATCTAGAGTTATTGTTGTTGCATGCATCATCACCGCAAGTTGTAGCCCCGTTATTGGTACCATCTTCAATCTCAACTTTGGCATGACTCAGAGGAGAAGCATATTTGGATGGTTCCACTTCCACCTCTTCTTCTTTCTTTGGATGGTGCCTACAATGCCTCTTCCCACGAGATGGATGAAAGGTCCTAAATGGCTAGAGGTGGGGTGAATAGCCTAATAAAAATCTCTACAAATTACTAGAGCAAGATGTTAGTTAAATAATAAGCAAAGCCTTTTGCTCTAGCTCTAATCAAGGTTGCAAGCCACCTATATTAACAATGCTAGTTGATTACAACCTCTAGGCACACAAGAGAGGCTAAGTCACTAACTTAAACTAGTTGAGCTAGCTACAAGAACAACTAACTACTTCTACACTAGAGAGCTACTCTACACAAGAGATAGAAATGTAAAGCTAGAGTGTAGAGAGATTATACCGCACGTGGCAAGTGATGATCAATCAATAATACCAATGAATACCGGGAGAATTTCAATACACAATTGACAAGATTTTTCTCCCGAGGTTCACGTGTTTGCCGGCACACTAGTCCCTGTTGTGTCGACCACACACTTGGTGGTTCAGTGGCTAATAGCTATCCACAAGCCTAGCCCTACACTAGGGCACCACAAGAACCTACCCACAAGCGAGGGTAACTCAATGACATGAGCAATTTACTTGAGTACCTTTTGGCTCTTCGTCGAGAGAAGGTCAAGAACCCGCACAAATCACCGGGAGATGGCCACGAACAATCACCAACTCATGTCAATGCTCCTCCGTTGCTCTAAGCCATCTATGGCGGCAACCACCAAGAGTAACAAGAAAACTGCATCTCAAATGATCCCTAAGTGCCACTAGATGCAATCACTCAAGCAAATGCACTTTGGATCACTCCTAAAATCCTACTATGATGATGAATCAATGAGAGGAGATGAGTGGAAGATGTTTGCCTTAGCTCACAAGGATGTATCACTGATGAAAATGTGCAAGAGAGTGAGCTAGAGTTGGCCCTCTTCAATTTATAGAGCCTCCTTGGCTCAAAGAGCAGTTATACCCCTTCACTGGGCTCACTACGCACTGACCCGACCCACCTGTGCAATAATCGATTAGACACATAGGGATAGAGTTTGGTTGCTAGGTCGCTGCCACGTGTCACTCGTGTTCAACAACATTCGTCAAATTCTAATGGTAACTTAGCTCATGCACGCTAAGTTAAGTTGTTACCGGACTCCACTGTATAATGACCGGATTCGGTCCCCACAGGGTCTGGTCTAGATCCAGAGAGGTCTAGAAGCGCAAAAACTTGACCAGGCGTGTTCGGTTAGAGGTGATCAGACATGGACAGCATCCGGTCGCGCCACCTGCGCGTTGGCAGCTAACGAATAGTGGCAGTGGTGCGTCCGGCTGCCTTGCCAAGCCAGCGTTCGGTCGCAGCCACGCTAGTATGCCACTTTGTTCCCTCTGACCAGACTCGGTGCAGAGGGTTTGGTCACGCATACGCCAAGGTCCGGTCGCGCCACCAAGGCTGGCTGAGACCTAGGGTTGATGACCGGACTTGCGACCTCAGGGTCTGGTCACGTCGACCCTAAAGTCTGATTGCTTTGAGACTCCTCCTTCTATTTTTCTAACACTTCAACCTCTTTACCCTTGCTTCCAAGTTGCTAACCATAATATGTATAATCCATGTGCACATGTGTTAGCATTTTTCCAAGCATTTTTCAAGGGTTAATTGTTACCACACTAGGTCCTAATGCACATGCGTGAATCACTTCACCTAGTGGCACTCGACAACCATCTTAACCAAGACTTTCCCCTCTTAATGGTACGGCTATCGATCATAAATAAACCCACACCCTCTATGGTGTCTTGAGTGCCAAAACAAAGGCCCTGTTCATCTGGCTTATAATCCGTCTTATTCAGCTTGTTTTTTCAGCCGGAACAGTATTTTTCTCTCATAAAAAATCAGCCAACAGTGTTTTTCAGCCGGCTTATAATTCCAGCCGAACGGCTCCAAAAACCTATTTATACCTTTGTCTTGATCTCCATAGAATTTTTTTTGTTTTTCTCTTTCTTTTTTTTCCAAGTTGGAGCACTTGATCATCTCTTTTGGTCACCTTCATCACCATGACCATCATCTAGATCCACCACTTGATGTGTACTACCCTAGCTCAATCACAACAATTAATTATAAGGGTTAGTACACTAGGTTTCATCAATTAGCCAAAACCAAACTAGGGCTTTCAACGGGCCAAACCCGCTGTAGTAGTAGAAGCCCTCGGATGCATCATAGTTAGTAGCAGGCTTCTTCTTTTGTGCGTTGGAGCTGCTCGAGGACTTGGAGGCTATTGTTGGTGCTACCACCATCACCTTATCTTTATCCATTGGAGAAGCAAACTCTAGGTTCAAATAGGAACGCTTCTTCATCAAGTGGTACTCACAGAGGGAGTTAGGGTGGCTCGCGTTGTTAGAGCACTTCCAACCTTGCCATCATTCTTCTTGTACTTCCACGTCTGTGCTACCCCTTCCTCATCCTCCTCTTTCTTCGCATTTGCATTCTTTTGGGTCTATCTCTCTTTATTCTCCTTCATTGTAGCCTTCTTCAATGTTGTCTTCTTCAGTATCTATAGTTGTGTTTTGTCACTACTAGCTATGGCCATGGCCATCATCTCCTTATTCTTCACGGATGTGACCGACATGCTGGCTGAGGAAAGGTGGCATACACAGGAGTCCATATTGACACAGTAGCTGTCAAGGAGGTCATCCACCTCCTAAATGGAAAAAGCAAGTAAATAAACAAAAAAGTAGCAAGTCATCATCATGCATAACAATAATGTTCAGCTTGCTACTTTGACAACATAGGGGACATAGATCTAGAGTTTGACTTGAACCTATCGACCAACCCTAGAGACAAAATAAACCAAACCCCCAAAAGCTGCTAGAACCACCAAGACCTCTCAAAAGCAGTGCGCTTGGGAAACATGAACTTCACACACAGAGCCACCAAGAGTGGACTACTAATTAGAGATAGATAGAGAGAGTAGGAAGATATGGTAGGATAGGGAGATGCTAACCTAAGGATCAGAGAGGGAGAGGTCATCCAAGAGCTCCCATGGTGAGCGACTAAGCTTACAAGGACCTGAGGGTTAGTAGCAGGGCTTAAGAAGCCACCAAGATCGTGAGATATGAGTGACATCGGACACGGTTTCGGGATCAGTGGTGGTGCTAGGAGCACGGGATGCAGAGCTGCAGGAGTAGAGTAGGCAGTGCCAACGAAGCAAGATGTTCTCCTACGAATCCGCATGGTCTCGGGATAGAGGAAGAGGAGAGCAGATTTGGTATCCTCGAGGCTCTAGGGTTTGTGATTTGAGTTGGGAGGAGGTGGAAGGGGTATATGTTGAGGAGGAAATGGGAAGAAGGTTCTCTTGGCTCTGCTTTTCTTTAGGCTCTTGCTTTTCACGTGATGTACCACCAGTTACAAGATGAAAGTGCACAACAATATTTTCTTTGGGCCCATTTATATTTGTGGCTCGTGGGGTCCACCACTTAGTGACTCACATGAAAAAAAGCATCAAAACAACTTTGTGTGCATGTGGTGAGTTTTGTAGCCCTATGAGCATACAAATTGAACCATAGGAAAGAGGGAGAGGAGCACTACTATAGCAAACCTATCATAGTCAGTTTGTAACCCCCCATCGTAGCCCGATCTCGGCCTCGGTAGTAACCGATCAACACCGTCGGTTCACAACTGACTGTGATGGACCCTCAACACCGCCACATTGGTCAATGATCTGACTATAATCGTAGTAATCACTGTCACCTTGCACAATGACCTGACTATGTGTAGTGCCAGTTCACCATCGCTTTTACATCTGATACGTCTGTGTTGATGTGAATAGCATCATCATTTAGGTGTTTGAACCACCTGTGTACTACTCATGATCACCGTAGCATTGCGCAATGACCTGACTATGTGAAGTGCTGGTTCATGATCGCTTTGACATCCAACACGTCGGTGTTGAGGTGAACATCACCGTCACTTGGGCGAATGAACCGTTTGTTCTAAGGTCATGGTCACCGTCGCCTTGCAGTACAATCCACCTAGGATGATCCTTTAATCCGTGTTGGGTTACTAAACAATTCGGTGGTGATTCACTTTTCACCAATGGGTATGCCGTAGCGATGATGACAAAATAACCAACGACGCTTACATCCAACAGTGACAAAATTGCAAACATATTTACTAATTCAGCTAGGCCTTAATAGCTTACTAAACACACACCATACATATATGATCATTACATCCATACATCATGCCCACAAATAAGAGTACACGTTATAATAACAATTGATACTAACATAACAACTGTGTTAACTGATGTACTAACACAAGCGGTACATAGATTGCAGAATAGAGGTACTTCTCCCTATAGACTTACATAACGAAAACAAGGTAAATGTGCTCCGCTCCTATGTACCACTCTTGCTTCTAAGGCAAAGCTTCATTTAGGTTGGTAGCCAATGCACCATGGAACCCCCTCTTCTTCCTCCCTTAGGCATTGCAGGAAACTTGTTCAAAAGCACTCAGACTCCACAACCTGCACAAAGCAACAGAATTAATAATATTCAACATATCATTGTTTTAGCTACCGAGCCAAAGTTGGACTATTTATAGAATCAAAACAACTCCCTACCTGAACAGAGACATGTCGTAACAAGAAAATACAACATTACTGCTCTGCTAATGATTCCATGAACAAGGGAACATAAGGATGACCTGGACAGGGATGACATGAACTTTTCTGTGTGGTACCTCCAGAAAAGTGCATAAAACCATTAAGAAACATACTTCTCGCATATGTGCATAGTACGATATCGCCCCATTTAGATTCTTTAAAGATCCATACTGCGATGTTAGATGAGTAGATGTGCACACCTATGGACTCACCCTCCCTCACCCCATATTCAAACACATGAAAGTGCAAGGGGACTGTCGGACCAAACCCCAAGCGATCCTGACCACAACACACTAGCAGAGGATGAGGCCGCTTCTTAGTCATCAGGTTGCAGACAACATAGCGAAACCCAATGCACTAGTAGAGGATGAGGCCACTACAGCAATCTAAGATGACGACATCCTTAATGTGGAAGGGCAAGAAGGACAAGGAGGGTGACACTAGTGAAGTGGCATTTGCCTTTCCAGCTATGATAGAAGAATCCGACAAGAATTTGGGGCAACTCCTTATGGTACTCGGATTCCAAGATGAGGTGGTTCTAGGAGCAATAGACACACTTGCAGTTGCACAAGGAACGGGTGGTAAAGTAGTGGAGGATGAGGATAAAGACATGGTCTATGAGAATGGACACTTTGTTCCTCTTGTTGGGTTGGTATTTATTAATATGCCACTTGTTAACATTGCTAGAAATGCTCATTGACATTTTTTACTTAGAAGAATATAAATAAAGGGATCTGCAAGCGCACAGATAATATACCATTGTAGTGTTTCACTCGGAAGTATTCCAGGTATCGTTATTTATATTTTTACCTTAGGAAAGGATGGGCAAAATGGAATATATTGATAACTTATATGTATGATGGAGAGATAAACCATAACCAATTTTCTACTCACAACAGGGGTAAATCAAGAGATAAATGTAATATGAATGATAAATGATAAATGAACACTCAGAGTACTCCTTTAGATGGCACTAGCATGGTTAACTAGATACAATAGAGAAATAATTTCTAAGTCATTCTTAATTATAAGTCAAAGTATACTATAATTAGTGTAATTACACTTAATAATCATAGCTAAGGTTAACTTTATATCTACACATAAGGGATATTACTAAGGAAGATCAAGAATAGAGCCTGACTTCCTTCGCAACTCGATCCTACTTGACCTATATTCAGGGAGTGGACTACAAATGACTCAACGAGAGTGTCACACTCATGATCTACCACATGGCTCGGAATATAGGGTGTATCCGCAAGTAAACAATATATACGCACCATGCTTACACAATGTCGACCACTCACCCTGTGTACATTAGAGCGAGCGCTATACAAACTCATGCTTGAACATAAAGATAATCTAGCTATACTAAGCATATAATCAAAGTAAATGATGAACATGATAAGTAGAAACATGAATAATATTAAGAACAATTTCATAACAAATGTAGCAAAACACATGAAATATGAAAGATACAAAAGAGATGATACAAAAGGCTATACCAAGCCACGCTCTTGACAAGATTAGGAATCCAAGCAAAGCTTGCCTCCCTCTAGATCTAACTTAACTAGATATGTCCTAAATATTTGTGGAGCTCTGAGGTTCTTCTCTTCTTGATCAGGGTTTCAGGAGGAGATAATGATTGATTGCCTCAGGGGGGTAGGGGCTAATATATATAGGGAGAACCATCAATCCAGAGCCGTCAGATCAAACTGACTTAAAGCAACGACGTAGATCTGATCTATAAGGTGGTGGAGAACCAATATAGCAAAGGGGGGCTAACACGTGGGCCTAGAGGGCCGATCGGCCTGCTGGTATTGTCTCGTGCTCTGCTTCTGTGGTTTTCCTTCTGGTGTCTTCTAGAGTCTTTTGGAGTTGGTTTCATCATGGATAAGCGTGATTAATTCTGACGTTTGGGTCCTCCTTGACAGTTTTCTAGATAAACCCTACTGAAAACACAGATTCAACCAAACCCATAGAATTTGTTAGTTTACACTCCTAAACCTATGTTGGTGATCATATTCATGCATTTATTCAAGTTATATTGATGGTTTATGATGGATGTTAACTACCATCAACACTCCTCCATCTTGACAAGGATTTGGTGGAGTGTGGAATAAAAATCAGATAAAAGCTTGATTCGTACTTAGATGAGTGATGAGGAAAATAAAAAACCAAGAAAGATAGATAAGGAAAGTGTAAAAGTATTATCCTTGCCTTTCGATCTTGAGGCAGTGAGTTCGAGCGGCCACGGTGGTGATGAGTACCAGCCTGGCCACCGGTGCATTTGTGTGGGTGTACCAGCATGGAGCACTAGCTTATCGATAGTGAGTGGCAGCTTGCACATTGCTGAGTGGGGCAGTCGCGCCGTTTAGCACTAGGGAGCAAGAGCAGTGACCAAAAATAGTGTTGGTATTTCTTAACACAAACAGAAATAATCTGCAAGCTCACGGAATTACCGTCGTAGCACTTCACCGAAAGTATTCAGGGTATCGTATTTTCCATAGGCAACGGAGGTATTTCTTCTAGCTAGTTTATCCAAGGACAACACAAGGTTAGAGTTGGAAAGGGTAGAGAAGGATTCCTATGGTGTTATGGTCTAAGGATAGATAAACTCTTCTTCTACTTGCTTACTTCAGGCACCGGTGAACACTTGGTCTGTCAAGCGTTGCCGGCCTGTAGCTCTACACCGTACCCAAATATGGGGATTACAAGGGACAAATAGGGTTATCACCATCTGCTGTCTACCCTTCAACTGTGGGGCACGAGGCAAACGAAGGTAGCCTCTAGCCTAGACATCATATCTACGCTATCAACTATTACTCTAGCGTTGCATAGAGTTATACGTCTTTATTAGGGCTCTCTACTAGAGTATCCGCTATACGACGAACCCGTAAGCAAATAAAGTAAAGCTCAACTAATGGATTATAACCATAAGAACCACGAACACTTACTTAGTGGAAAAGTTCCGTTGAGGTACAGGTGTTCGTCGAGGTACAAGCTTAGGGAGACAGCCCACAGGTCCGGTGCTTCCCCGTACTCTCCCTCACATCCCTCCCTACTAACTCGATCTACTAGTTATCTAGGGCCTAAGCCCTTGGAGTGAAGCTCAAGTGTGGTGCTCTTGATCCTTGGTGTGTTCTTGGAATGAGGAGGGGGTGGCCTCCTTTTAATTTATAGGTGGAGAGGAGGGTTTGATTCCTTGGAATATGCTTGATCCTCTCATTAAAGCACCAAACCGACCTCAAACCAACGTCCTAGATACGTTGAACCTAGCCCAACCCTGCGGAATCGTCATTGCAAAGGCGGTATCTGACAACATGCAAAAGATGGGCCCGATAAGCCTCAGTGGTGGTGTGGCCGCAAACTAGGCCCAAATGCGCCCAGCTTCGGTGTGTTGTCTTCTTTGGGCCTCTGAATGGGTCCTGCAAAGTTTGACGCCATTTGGAGGAGGTTTGCTTCGGGTTTTATGCTTTTTTCTCCACCTGACTGGCCCCTAATTTGCCTGGTAAGTGAGCCTTCTCCCCTTGGGCTCATGTCGGGTGTTTGTTACACCTTGTCCTATTGTGTATTTTGGTGTGTTCTTCTTATTATTCCGACATGTACTCCTGTAAATGAACAACCGTCAAAACTTGTGTAATTCGTTAGTTATAAGCCCTAATTCTAAGTTTGGTGTCTGTATGCTAGGATTTTATGCAAGTGTTGGTGGTTAATTATGTGAGTTAAGCACCGCCAACAAATAGCAGCATTGCAGAGACATACATGTTGCGTAGCGGTCTTTGTAAGCTAAAGTAGGAGCCGTGGAAATGAAAATTTTCACAAAACTTTGTAAATACGTGTAGGAGTCTCACGCGGGCTTGGAAATTGACGACAGGGTACCATCCTGACTGTCTGCAAGCAGTGGTGAAGACCACCGATGGTGGTCATTAGGTGCTATGAAGATATCATACGTGTCATATGGTCTCGAACTCTAAGACGTACAAATTGAACGTTTCAGGCAACACAAAATAGAGATGTTCAAATGCAAAGTAACAAAATATTATGAACATTATTTTTACAGAATGTAGAGGCAGGTTCAATCGAACTACTTGAGGGAAGCATTGTGAATGATGTCCTCTACATCTAGCACGACCAAGATGCCATCGGCCACGGCGGAAAAGTCGCCGACCAGCTCCTCGCGCTGGTCAAAGGACAACTCTACTTCTGCTTTGGGCCAAAACCACCTTTTCCTTTTTCCTTTTTCACGCCCAAGCCCAAACTGCCCTGCTCCGGCGTGGGCTTGGCCCAGTTCGGCGCCCCTTTCCCCGAACTACAAGCCGCCCGCCGCACCTGGGCCTCGGCCCGCTCCGCACAGCAGCGCAGGCCGCGCCCCTCTGCTTCCCTCTCTCACTGCCAGGCAGGCCCGCGTGCCAGCGCCCTCCCCTCTCTGCGTTCACCGACAGGTAGGGCCGGCGTGTCGGACCCGTCCCTCACCTCTTGGTCGCGTCCTGTCTCCGCCATGGCCGGATCTCCATGGACCGAACCGCCGCACGACCGAGCTCCCGCGCGCGGACCAAGCCTGCCGCGAGGACCACGCCCCACCCCTTCCCTCGCTCCACCCTCGCTCGCTGAGGCGGTCCGCCGCGACCCGTTCTCCCCGCGGCACCGAGTCACGGCCGCCATCGACGGCATGCCGAGCTCCGCGATCCGGCTCCTCCCCTCGCCTCCTCCACTTTAAAAGCCGCCCCAAGCTCTGCAGGAACACGCCGCAGCTGCCTCACCTCTCCCCGTGCTCCCTCTCCCGCCTCAGCGCCTCCAAGAGCCGCCGCCGTCGCCATGGCCGAGTCCTGCTCGAGCTTTCGATCTCCACACACACAGCCCCAAAAGCTACCTCGCTTCCTCTTTCGGAATCGCTCCCTGGGACCAATCCTCGCCCGCAACACCTTCTCCCCGACCTCACCGGAGTGACCGACCGCCTTTCCCCGGCTCCCTGCCTCTCCGTGCCATCCCCGTCGACGAGAACCTCGCCATCAACTCCGCAGTGAGCTCCTCGCTCGTTCTCTCCATTTCTCTCCGTCCGCCGTGCCCTCCAGCTCGGAGGCGAGCTCGCGCCGGCGAACTGCCGTCGGGCATGGCCTTGGCACCGCCGCTCTGCTCTTTTTTTTTTTTTGACACAACCGCCGCTTTGCTCTGTTTCAGCAAAACCATAATGCAGAAAAGCTCCTGGGCCGTCGGATACCCAATCCGCGGCTCAGATTAAGGCCCCGTGGGTGGAGTAAACTTTAGTTCGCATCACATCCCATGTTTAACATATGCATAGAGTACTAAATATAGCTATTTACGAAACTAAAAATATATGGTGAGGATAATTTATGAGACGATTTTTTAAGTCTAATTAGTATATGATTACCAATAATTGCTACAATAACAAAATGTGCTAATGATGGATTATTAGGCTTAATAAATTCATCTCGCGGATTATCCAACGAATATGTAATTTATTTTTTAATTAGTATCGAAAACCCCATAGTCAAACCTGATCAAAATCCGATGTAACACAGACTAAACTTTAGCAACCTGAACCAAACAGGCTCTAAAAACCCCAACTGAACTGGTATAGACCGGGTCCACAGTACAGTGGACTCAGTCCACCGCGGCCACCTCCTCGCGTCCACCGCACAGTGAGTGCATGGAGCAAATCGGATCACGCCACGTGGCGGACATGGCCCCGTTCGGCTGTGCTGATAAGCCGGCTGAAAAACACTGTTGGTTAATTTGTTGTGAGAGAAAAATACTGTTTCGGTTAAAAAAATGAGCTGAAAAATGCGGATTATAAGTTAGATAAACAGGGCCCATGTCGTCAACGACGTGGTCAACCCAACCGGCCCTGTCTCTTTTGCATTGGAGCCCTTTTACATTTTGGGTGATTTTTTTTTCTCATGAGTTCATAACGACGAGTACTATATGTAAGTAACTTTTATATCATGTTTTTATAGTACTATCAAATATGCCCGTGCATTACAACGGGAGAAGAAATAAACTATCAGATGTTAATAGAAAAAATATTGTTATATATCTATTTATATTTTGCCTTTTTTCATAAATTTTAATGGCTATAATTTATTTTATAATGATCAGGACATCCATAATAAAGTTAATATTGTTAATAATATGACAATGGCCTATTAAGCCTGGCGAATTTAAATAATCCCATTGTACCGAATCGAAAGTTCCCTTTTTCATAAATTTTAATGACTATAATTTATTTTATAATGATCAGGACATCCATAATAAAGTTAATATCGTTAATAATATGACAATGGCCTATTAAGCCTGATGAACTTAAATACTACCATTGTACCGAATCGTAAGTTGTTCGGACTTTTTTAAATACATAGATTAACTATGCTTCTACATATACATTACGTCCAAATACATAGTAAAAGGTATATATATCGAAAAGCTAGAACGATTTACAAATTAGAACAGAGGGAGTTGAACCTTGATTTTTTTTTCAATTGTAAGACACAAAAATATTTACTCGTAATATATCATAACTTTAATCTATATCTATATCTATATGGATCCTAATCCAAATTCAAATCCAAAATAGAAAAGGATAAGAATAGAAATTACCCTAATATAAAAACATTAAAGAGTTTACAGGCTCTTTTGTTTTTCTTACTAAGTTTCAATTTTATTTTTGAGGGATCTGAACACAAAACACATGTCCTGTTTTTTCCACGTTGGTTTTCCGTCCATCGAGTCATGGTACCATGTCCATCCCGGTTTCTTTTTTTCTTTCGTCTGTTTTTTTTTTTGCACGTATGAGCGGCTAATCTTTCCTTCGTATACAAGAAATAATAGGTGAGGCATAAGGATAGCAACATGCTTACTATAATTGTTTTTCTCTTTCTCCTATTAGACTCCAACCTAGACTCAGAGTCCTCCCATCAAGCCGTACGTGCTAGTTCAAAGTTGGCCAATCAGGTGTCCAAGTTGTACTTTACTTTTCCTATTTTGCAAAATTCCTTCCTGAAGCAATCTCTGTGGGTCTCCGATGGATTTTTAATCCAGGCAAGCAGTGCTGTCCGGACCATGGAGTCTGGAGACGTGATTTCCTAAATCCAATGCCTACCATTTTAATCCTTTCTTCTTCACGTGATATTTTAAACAAACCGACTACAACACAATATAGCAGCACCTTTTGAAAGTGGACTATGTATCATGCTGCTAGACGAGAACTATTCTAGCTCGTACGAGCATAAGGTATTATGGCTGTGTTTAGTTGGGGAAAGAAATTTTTTTTAGGTATCACATCGGATGTTTCGTGGGATGGCCAAAGAGATTTTCGGATACTAATAAAAAAAACTAATTACATAGCTCGCCCGGAAACTGTGAGTCGAATTTATTAAGCCTAATTAAGCCATCATTAGCACATGTGGATTACTGTAGCACTTAAGGCTATTCATTGACTAATTAGGCTTAAAAGATTGTCTCGCGATTTCCCACCAAACTGTGCAATTAGTTCTTTTCGTCTACATTTAGTACTCTATGCATGTGTTCAAACGTTCGATGTTACTGTAGAACCCAAAAATTTTTGGGAACTAAACAAGATATATATATATATATATATATATATATATATATATATATATATATATATATATATATATATATATATATATATATATATATATATATATATATATATATATATAGACAAGAATTATTCTAACTCATATGAGCACAAGGTATTATCTATATCTATATATCTTCTCTTATATATAATATTTTAATATTTTATATTTATATATATAATAATAAAGAGATAAAATTTCCGTCAAGATTTTTTTCTACCTACCTATAAGATGTAAGACTCCTTCTAAACTAAGATTCAATCTGAAATACGTTTATTTTAGAAACATGAGTCAAGTACGACCTCTACGTTGACCCGCACCATTAAAAAAACGTTTATGGCAAAAAAAAACACCATCCAGTTTCTGAAAAAATGAAAACCACCGTCCCGTTTCTTCTACGGCAAAAAAAACTTTTTCAGAAAGAAAAAGATATATGGCAAAAAAAACCTGTTTACAAAAAAAAATACCGTCCAGTTTCCGATAAAAATCAAAACCACTGTCCCCGTTTCTTCTACGGCAAAAAAAAACTTTTTCGGAAAGAAAAAGATATACGGCAAAAATACCTGTTTATGAAACAAACTCAAAACACCATAAAAAAACACCCCGTTTCCAAAAAATCATGTACGTCTTCTAAACACCATAAAAAACCACCCATTTCAAAAAAAAAATCCAGTACGTCTTATATTCTCTACAACTAAAAAGACTCGGAGGTCATCGTCAGCGCACTCCTGTTCGCCTCCCCTCGCGCTAATCCCCGCCCCGCACTCGCGTCCGTCGAAAGTGGAACTGCCACCCAACATGGCGCCCCAGCTCGGCCTTCGCTGCCCCGCGCTTGTGTCCGTGGAACCGCCGCCCAGCACAACGCCCAGCTCGGCCTTCCCTGCCCCACGCTCGCATCCTCGCTCTTCCCTCTTGCCCGTACAACCGCACAGGCTTCACCGGATCCGAAACCTTTGTTCATTGGGGAAGTGGCGGTCGCGGGGTCCCGTGCTCTAAGAGAGAGGCAGCGGCGAGGGCACGGCAGTTCTATCGGCATGCGTAGAAAGCGGCGCGGCGTCCCGGTGGTGGAGGCGGCGAGGCATCCCGGCGGCATAGGCGGCGCAGGCGTCCGTGCGCAGCATTCTGGTGGCGCAGGTGTCTCTGTGCGACATTTTGGCTGCCTCCGACTCCCGTGGTCAACCTGCGGTCAAAAACAGTTCCTCCCACGCCGCCTCCCCTCTCCACAAGGAACCGCAGGCAATCTCCACGACGGCGGTTGTGGTGCAGCATCCCGATGGCGGAGGTAGCGCGACGTCCGGCGTCCTGGAGGCGGATGCGGCGCGGCATCCCTGCGGCAGAGTCCAGCAGGAAGGATCTAGACATGCAACGCAATCGGGATCTGCTGGTCACCATTGCCAAACCCTTGGCCGATGTGAGCACCTCCCTCCCTCTCCTCCACTCCCTGTCCATGTCTCTCTCCCTCCCTATTTCTCCTTCTCCCAGATCCGTGGTGTCCTCCATGAAGCAGGAAGAGGTGGAGGAGCTGCTCCAGTGGGTGGAGGAGCTGGAGCAGGCTGAGGCATGGCTGCTCGGTAAGCAGGAGGCCGCGGAAAATGCATCGTCGGTGGCTGCGCGAGGAGGAGCATCAGCGGCATCTGTATTTTTTTCCTACATATTCTAGACCTTGAATTTCATTGGATTACTTAATGCACTTCGATCACCTCATGCTGAGAAGTTGATGTCTGCTGCTTGTTTGCTATTTTGGTAAAGAAAGGAAGTGCTTGTCAGGAGTATTTTAATCAATTGCTTTCATCAATTCAAATGATAAAAGAGTAGTAGAAAATTGCTTACTAAAAAGTCTGACAGTTATTTTATATACTTACTGAAAACTCACACACATGAATATTGGATTTCCTTTTATTTTGTGGTGATGATGGTGTTTAGTTCTATCATAGACGCAATGTCTTGAAGCAAAGAGATTGAGGTGTATCTCATTTTGTACAAATTTCTACTTCGAATAAAGACAAAGACATGTATAAAAGTTTGGGTGATAAGTAAAGGTGAGCAATTTTTTAGCGCCAATATCACATTCAACCTACATTCATGTTTGCAAAAAAAAGGTTTTAATTTGAGCTTCAGCATGTACTTGATTAAGAGGTCTGGGGAACCTGCAAATTATTTTGGGGAGGGCTCCAACAAATTCAGTTTCATATGTTAATTAATTATACTAGGGATTCAGACACATGGATTGCTATTCTGATTGTATTGGTGTTTATCATATCCTACCGCAGAAATAGTTATGCATTTGCTCTTTGCTGTGAAGACATTGCACAATGACATGCCATTCTCAATCCTGTCATTTTGCCTTCTGAGCATGTGGAGGGGGAGGAGCCTACTACTGCAATGGATGCGGCAACATGAGGTTAGCACTTTCTCTAGGTTGAACTGAGAGTCTATTTTCTATGCTTGGAAACCATGAATGGAACAAACAGTGAAAAACATATTGCCAGCATTAAAAGGGAGATGTGAACTCGGAATCGCAGGCTATACCACCAATCTCATGAAGGTATTTTTTTCTTTTTATTCCTCCAGTAGCTTATATAACTGTAGTTTCTTGAAGTAAATCTGTCTTGAATATCTGAAATCCTTGCCAAGACAAGATAATCAAGCCAAAACTAACTCCATGGAAAAAATGACTAGCAAGCACCCCTACATGATTTTTTTTTATTGCCAGAAGCTGGCAGCATGGACAAATACAGGAACCAAATGAGCATGGCCATCAGCAATCTGTTTACTGTAATTAGTATTAGTTAGTTATTAGGGCAGTAAGTCATATCATTAGATTATGGCCCTTTTCAATCTTTATGAAAGCGCTCCATTTAATCGGTCTCTGATTCTTAATCTTAGTCCTTTTCTGCAGGTAACATAGATCAAAGAGTACAGCAGAAAGGGATGACTCTTAGTCTCTTAGATGTGTCATGGAATCTATGTCCATTGCAATGCACTCTACAGTATTTTCTTCAGTGTCTGCTGTTTTACATATCATCATCTGCCTTTTCATTGCACTCTATAGTATGTTGCATAATCTGTTTAGGCCTGGTATTTTCTTCAGAAAGTATGGTATTAGAACTGCTATTATTGTTGCTCATGACGAAACACGTGCCACCACTATTCAACACCGTATTCAGCACCGTGATCCAAGTGTGTTTGGTTTGAAGCGCCCACCTATTCTTAGTCATGCTGGCAGCAGAGGGGCGACTGAGGAGGTGCGTCGAGAATGCTGGTGGTGTTGCGTGATCATTTAGTATAGGTTGGTGTCTGTTGTTGAGAATCAGTCAACAACGAAAGGCACCTACACCGAGGGGCTCCTTAACACCAAGCCCATTCAGGTGTGTTGCTTATGCTCGTAACCTGCTTAGCAGAATGCCATAATTTTTTCGTGCCAGCAAGCAATACAGGCCTTACCACTTATGGATATGCCATATATTCTTACAACCACTACAAATGTGAAATTATGATTTTGGCTTGACATGGCTTTCAGTTGTAGTAATAAGTTTTTTGTTGATGAATCATTGTTTACACGATGCTTGCCATTTGCTCTGCTCTATCTGTCCATGATTAGATCTGCAATTATCATAGCAATTGCATAAACAGATAGTTTTCTTTTTGTCCTGATTGGGTCTCAAACAAACCAACATGTAAGATATCACGTAGACATGAGTCTTCACTTGTTCAAGCAAATTTCCATATATTATGCTTTAGACTAATGTTACCTAAGGAATATACTTTTGTTGTTTTTAACAGCAGTGCATTGGTTCCATTCTTACTAGAAAGCTGGTTCTCATTTATGTCTCTTATCTGAGAACTTGGTTTCATACATGCATTGACTAATTACAAATGTTTTACTACAAAAATTACATAATATGTCCCGCTTTTAAGAAATTTTGCTAATAATATATATGTTCATATGATTTTGGAAGCATCAGTAATACATAGATCTTAATTTGTAGATATTAGGAGGGTAATAAGAATGCATAGCATGATACTCACATTGGGAATGTGTTAAAACCTGCTTTGTAGCTCATGTAATATTTTTTCTCTTTAGTCAGATGTGCAAATCTTTCAGCAAGACTACCATAGAATGCAGGGTTCTAGAGAAATGTCATCGATGCAGAAATTATGACATGGGTAACAAGCAACATACAGGGAAGAGGATTTTCTTGTTGAAAGGATTGAGATGTCGCATAGGGGGAGGTTTTCCTGATAGAAGGCACATGTGCACACTATCCCTAACAGCCAGTATTTACTTGCCTGGGCCGGTCTTCTCTCATGGGCAAGTTGTATGTTGCTGTCTAGATCCACTGCTAGAAAAAATTATCAAATCCTTGCCTAATGGAATAAGGATCATTATTTTGTCTATAGAGGTTCTTGATAAGCACAATCTGTAATGATGATCAGGTAAGTTTCATAGATAGTTCATGGCTAAAACTTTTCCTGTGTTAACTTAGTGTCTTTTTAATATGTGCAAAAGACTGAACAATTGCAGGCGGGAGAAGCTATTTTAGGTAATGGTTGACTTATTCTTTTGACAAGACTCACCCTTCAGAAATGTACTTCAAACGATATGTTCTTGTATGCATCAAATTGGAGATGTGAGGATGAGAGAGAGAGAGAGGAGGGAGGGAGGGAGAGATGTTCATTTTTTTTTGTGGAAACAAAAAAGGCAGCTGTTATAATAAAAGGAAGGTGGCGAGAGGTCCACATTTCAATGGTTTTTCCTACACTGTTCCAAGTGTTGATTCATCAAAATATTATATTATTTACACATGCAAAACAATTTAAACCGGTGGCTATCATGTTCTGAACTTGCTTGTAATTGATTTTTTGAAGAGTGTTTGTATTTGCTCACACTTTTTGTTTGGACATTGCTATATAAAATTGATGCTTATTTATCTTCATATAGCTCAAACCAGCAACGATGCTAAAATCAGGTAAATTGTAGTGTGTCCGATGATTTTAAAATATCATATTTTTGTCATGCTTTTCTTCTCTTATTGTGTTCAAATCCCGTGGCAACGTATGGGCATAAAACTAGTACACCTAAAAAATTACTAACGTTATCGTCGGATGAGGAAGTTAATCGCCCTGCCCAGCTTATATAATCCGGCTTCCACATCGCCCGGCTGCCATGTGTCCCCGTAGTCCGTTGGCCGTTCCGTCTTTCCACGTATTCATGTATAGGCGTCCGTTAGTCGCTCACTTGTTTGCCATGGAGAGGAGTTTGAGCGGTGGATCACGTATTCACGTATACGCAGGTGGACACGCGGCAGCAACATACAGGCTGTCGCACGGGAGCAAGGGCGCCGTCGCATACGAAAAAATATATGGAAAAAAAACCGTTTTCAAAACAAACTCTTCTACAGGCAAAAAAAAAACGTTCAGCCGGGAAAAAACGTTTCCCAAAAAAAATTCCGACAAAAAATTATAAGGAAAAAACAAATCCTTTTCTGAAAAAAGGAAAACACCCAAAACCAAAACGTTTCTGACAAAAATCTTCCACTTCGTCAACATATGGAAAAAATATTTCCCAAAAAACGTTTCTAATAAAAAATACGGCAACGAAACAAATCAGACACAAATTGAAAAAAAAAGAGTAATTTGGACAACAAACCCTCCCGCTAATCCTTCATCCTTCCCTAATCCTTAATAATCAAATACTCCTGCTACTAAATTATTGATGTAATTTGATTAAGAATAAAAATTATTTTTATTATAACCTAGATCAGCTAATGGTCTAATTAATTAAATCATGAATAAAAATCTTAGGCAGTTTATTATCTAATCTAACCGGAAAGCGATAACAGGGGTTGCACTGCCAGCAGATGTGGTGCCGCGGGAGACGGTGGCGGCTGGACGGCGAGACGACCACAACGACCTGTTGGGGCTGGGGCGGCGAGCAGAGAAGGAGAAGGGGGTGGGGAGGAGGTGGCAGACGCCGGCGAGGTAGCTGCCGCTGGAGGCAGTGACGACGAAGCGGATGTAGCCGCTAGGGCTCCGCCCTAGCGAACGAGGCGGGCTGCCTGCAGGGATTCCTCTTTTTCGCTGAACTTTTCCGCTCTTTCATGGATAATTAAATATGTTTACATATTTGATTCAAAAATAATATATGTTTACATATTCGTACTTATTTTGCACGATATAAGGAATTTACTAATTTGGCCGGCACTATTCCAAATTGCACTTTTATAGATGGTCAATGTTCTAATGTAACTATTGCTTCACTGCCGATGAATTAAATGCAAAATATACATATTTTTTGGTAACTAAGTAGAGATATAAGTTTTAATTTTCTCCCGTTGCAATGTACAGGCATGTTTGCTAGTATATATAAATCTAGACGGAAGAAACTCTTGACTACTGGTAGTTAGGGAGAGGTGGACAAAAAAAAGATGGACGAAAAACAATTGTCAGAAATTTTGCCTCTTTATTATTAGGTATAGATTTAATGTACTGTTCTTATTTTGTTTTGTGGGCAATGTTTGTTGTATGTTAACAGAGTGAGGAGTACGAGAACCTTCGGGACCAAGATTTTGATATTTCGGTACAAACCCAGTTTAAAGGCAAGTGTCCTTGACCATACTTGCACCTACCTTATTTTACTTTGAGTTAGAATAGTTAGACTATTAGTTTGCATGCAGAGTCTAAATTTGAATCTCATGTTAGGGTTTACTAGAATAGTTAGACTATTAGGATCGGTTCTCAAAGCCTATAACCCGGCTTACCAGTGTAACCATTTCTGTGCATTGTGGAGAGTTTAGTGGCATAAGAGGGGGCCTAAATCGGTGAATCCATAGTGAATGCACAGGGGTGGGAACCACAGCTTTGTAAAGGCCTTGTAGTGTGACCCCGCTAAGCACCTAGGTAGTGTGAGGAGTGATGGGGAAAACATGACTCGTGGTGAAAGTGTGCAACCTCTGCATATTGTAAAACTGGTATATCAATCGTGCTCACGGTCAAGAGCAGTTTGGATATCTTCGGGATTAGATGGCTCTAGTTCGGTTGGTGCTTCCCTTGGTAATGGAATGGTTGGTTCAGTTGGGAGCTTTGTATGGAATCCAAGTGTTGGTATGGTCCTCTGAGAAGGCAAAATTCACCTAGTAATTAGGTGCTAAGGATTTAAGGAAAAATATGATGTGTCAAACCTGTATAAGCCTTTTCTTGTGTTGGCCCTCATGTCATACTTTCCTACACTTGCAGAGTACATTTCAATGTACTCACCCTTCTTTTGTCCTCTTTGCTACCCCACCTAGCTGTTCGTACTAGAAGACGAAGTTTCTAGAAGACGGTGTTTACCGAAGATGATGTCTTGTTAGGCTGGTGTGCCTCGGTCAACCTTCCTATGGAGATGGTGTCCCTTTCCACTAGCAGCTTATGACTTTTTCTTTCAGACCCACTGGTCATTTTTGTAATAAATTTTTTGCTTATATAAGCAACTTTGCTCTGATACTATAATGAAGTCGACGTATGTATAAATAAATTAATCCTGGCATACATATGTTGTGCATTTGATTTTGTCCTTAAAATCAGGTGTGACACGCGTCTCCACGGCGGAGAGGCATAGCCGCAGCAGATCCGCCTCCCAGCTCTCCTCTCCGAGGTGCCTTTCCCATCAACGGGGAAACGTGGCGCCAGATGCGCCATAGAGATAGCACTGTACAACTGTACAAAGGGGAAGCATGAAGACCACTCAAGTAAGATGAAATGCAAGATCTGTACTTAGCCGTACTCCCATCATAGCCTTTCACGAAGGGGGGAGGACCTCTGAACACCCTCTCCTCCGGTGACTCTTCCCTTCGGCGCTTCTGCTGCTCCGCCATTGGATCCAACCTGGAAGATGGGGTGTTCAGGTAGAGCACCGGATGAAGAAGATAACGAGAAGTAGAGAAGGAAGGTGACTAATGAGTTTAGAAACCAACCTTACGTACTTCCACTTTTCCTTCGCTTTTATTTTTAGAATGATAGACGAGATAGGTTCCCATTAGAGTTCCCTTGGATTGTACCGAGCGAGAGCAACAGTTAAAGAGAGGCCACGTCTCCCACGATCTTAGTGTAGCATATTTTTTAGTGGAAGTAATGATGATGGAGTGGCGTTGGAAGTTGGATGGAGAAAATTGACTCGTCCATGTGGCTCGACCCCTCTAGTGCTAATAACCACGCTAAGGGCACCGGTAACAGTAAGAGTCAGTTACTAGCTCTAAGCCAACCTCTCCAATAGTATTAGCTTTTAGCAATGGCTCATATTATGATTAGTCCCACATAACACTCTCACATGTTCTTGGAATGTGTGTATGATCCTAGCTCTTGATCAAGATTGAGCTAGTTTTTCTCTTTTCTATTAGAATATGAAAAAATGTTGAAAGCTAGATTATGAGTCATCCATTATGGGTGTGAAAGGATGAAGATGCCCAAGAGGGGGGGTAAATTAGGCTTTTCTAAAAATTAATTGCAAGAATTAAATCCTATAAGCCAAACTTCACCCCTAGTGCCTACTTGTGTTCCTTGTGATTCTACCGATAAAAGTTTTGCACCCTAAGTTTCAATCCTAGACTAGCAAGGCAATTCTAGGAAAGTAAACAAGCAATGAAAGTAATGCAAGAAAGTAAATGCTTGAAAGTAGGGAATAGGAACACGGCGATGTTTTGCCGAGGTATCGGAGAGTCGCCACTCCCCACTAGTCCTCGTTGGAGCACCCGCGCAAGGGTGTAGCTCCCCCTTGATCCGTGCAAGGATCAAGTGCTCTCTACGGGTTGATTCTTCGACACTCCGTCGCGGCGAATCACCCAAAACCGCTCACAACTTGAGTTGGGTCACCCACAATCTCGTCGGATGATCACCAAACTCCCAATCACCACCAAACCGTCTAGGTGATGGCGATCACCAAGAGTAACAAGCTAGAACTCTCACTTGACCACAACAAGCCTAATGAGAAGATGGATGCACACTTGCTTGACTCTTGTTACTAGAGAGGATTCTCAAACTTCGATTCGCAAATCACTATCCTCACTAGGGCTCTTCCACTTCCTTGCACTCTAAAGGTGTTTTTTTTCTGTTGAACAAATGAGCAAGAGACCTCTAAAAGAGGTGGAGGGGGTGTATTTATAGACCCCTCAAACAAATCCAACCGTTACCTTTCGAAACAGCCAGACGCGCACTGACCGGACACGCCTGTCGATATGACCGGACGCGCCGGTCAGGTGTAACGGTCGAATAACGGAAACCTATGCTGAGTGACCAGACGCGCCGATCTATGATGACCGGACGCGCCGGTCTGAGATGACCGGACGCGCCGATCAAGGATGATCGGACGCGTCCGATCATGCAAGAGCTCTCTGGAAAACTGACCTGACGCATCACCGCGTCCGATCATAGGTGACCGGACGCGTTAGGTCACCACGGGACCTTACTGGAACATGACCAGACGCGCCGGTCATTTTCACAGTCGCGTCCGATCTTGCTGTTTACCCTCTGTAACACATGTTAGACTGACCACCGCGTCTGGTCCTCTCAAGGACCGCGTCCGGTCAGTCAGCTGAAAAACGCAGTGAAGATTTAGTACTGACCGGATGCGTCCGGTCATGACCAGGAGCGCGTCCGGTCATAGGTAAACGGCTCAAACGTCTTCTAAACGCGATGCAACTTGAACCAAGTTGCTTCTAACTGAATTCTGAGCTTTTCTCGAGCTACCTAGTGCTAAGTTTGATAAGTGTGCACCACACCTAAACACAAGACTCACCTAGGTCAAGCTACTCGCTCATGCCCCTCTTCATAGTACGGTCAAAGGAAGAAACAAAGATCCAAACGACTATTCCATATGTATCTCAACACCTTGACATCCGGAACTAACCGTCCTTAATCTTATCGTTGATCCTTTGAAAACCGAAACGATTTCCATCAAGGGACATGAATACCATATTGCCCAAAGCAGTTATCATCTCCATGACCTAACTTACCAACGTTTCTACAAAACACACGTTAGTCATGGTAATTATGTGTTGTCATTAATTGCTGAAACCAACACCGGGGCCTAGATGCTTTCAATCTCCCCCTTTTTGGTGATTGATGACAACACTTAGATTCAGAAGATGTGAGTTGAGGTTTTCGATCATGCTTGGTTCACATAAGCATAAGGCTGTAAGCACAAGGGGTTAGTCAATGCTTATGTGTTCCAAGCCAACTGAGTGTACTCATAAGATAAATCATGAAGAGTTAGTACACATAAAACATAGCTCATATGAAATCGAAGTAAGGCACGGAAGTACAACCTTATGAGCTATAAACAAACAAGTGACATGATTTAAAACTGTGATTAGATAAACCATAGAGACTCAAGGTATCTCATAAGACCACATGTCACACGAATGCAATTACTGTAAAATGAACATGATGCATGAGTGTAGCACACAAGAAAAGAACAAAAACCCTCTAACAAAAGCTCTCCCCCTGAATCTACTCTCTCTCCCCCTTTGGCATCAACCGCCAAAAACTAATCTAAGGATCTAACGGGGGAACAGACGGAGTCGAGTCGGGTGCCGAGGAGCACGTAGTAATCACGAACTGAGAAGTGTCGCCCTCAGACTCAGAGCTATCAGGCTAACCCTCTGAAGAAGCATGCGGCTGTGAAGCGGTCTAGGTCTGATCAGCAGGAACAGGTACTGCCGAAGTGGCAACAAGTGGAGCAGTCTCTGTGACCTGAGCCTGAAGAGAGCTAAAAGCTAGGGGATCTATCGAGGCAACGGACGAAGGAACTGTCTCTGTAGTGCCTGTCCCTGTCACAGGAAGAAAAGCTGCCTCTGAAGCTGACACCCCTAATGAAGTAGCAAATGTGGTGTGCGAGGGCGTCGGCTGACCAGTCAACTCGCTATATGTAGCACTCAGATCAATGAAAGGTGTGCCGATCAACATGTGAGGGCGAGATTGGTCTGAAGGAGTAAACCCCGTCTGAATGGGCGTGTAGCTCGGGGACTGGAACGACTAAGGAACCTGCAGCTGTGGAGAGGTGAACTGAAAGCTCGGCTGATCCTGACTTGAAGGTCCACTGAAAGGTAAAGCTGAAGTCAGGATAGATGCAGGTGGAGGAACCCCAACTGTGACTAGGTGACGCAGGAGATCCAAGTACTGCTGCTGGCTAGCTGCACTCTGTCGCTGCATCTCATACTGCTGACGCTGCATCTCGACTTGTTGGCGCTGTATCTCAAGCTACTGTCTCTGGAACTCGTCCTGTCAAGCCTGTATCTATGCAAACGCAGCAGCTGTATCCTGAGCCTGTCTCTGCAGCTGAAGCTCATGTCGCTCCTGTGCCTGGGTCAGCCTCTCAAGAATAGCCACCATGGCTGGGTCTAAGCGAGAGGCTGAACCAGAGCCACCGGCCTCATGGTCGTGAGGCCGAGGAGATCGATACCTAGGGATGGGCTGATAATCCTCGTCAGTGTTGTCGGAAGCCTAATCCCCAGCTATATCAGCGGGCTGAGCGTCTAGATCTGCAAGTTCTACCTCAGCAAGACCCTGTACGGTCGCATCCTGCTCAGCCACTGTCTCAGGCACCTCAGGTCTCTCTCTGGCCTGAAACAGGGACCTGCTCTCTCGTAACTGAAGCCCATAATTGACGAATATCATACTCAGGAAAAATAGTAGTAGTTTTAGTTATCTCAGCACTAATCTCTGAAGGCAGCTCAAGTGCAGATCTGATGATGAAGTAAATCCAATGAGCATAGGGCAGCTGACGGTGTCCCTTGAAGCCTTCTGCAAGGGTGTCCTCCATCTCACTGACCATAAGATCCCAAATGTCAAAAGGTGTCTGTGAGAGAAGGTGGTGAACTACCCATAGCTGCATTCTGGTCAGTCCCTCTCTGTAACCAAGCCTGGGAAGAAGAGTACGCCTGACAATAGCATCCAGGACTCGGGCAAGTGGTGTCAAACTGGCAGGTGTGCGACGAGACCCTTCGCCAAAAGGCTCACGGAAGCAGGGTCGGATCAGATCTATAGGTGGCACAGTACCACCATGAGGGCATCTAGGTGGAGCTGTCTGACCAAAATAGAGCTGGTGAATCTTCGTGTCTAAAGCTGGGATTCTGAGAATCTCCCGCACTCTTGTGCTATATAGTCTGCGGTCGCGGCCTCTGAATGCAAAGTGTATGAACTCATGGGCTGGATCAATCCATAATGAAGCATAGAACTCCCTAACCCAAGTGCCGCAGTATGCACCTGTCCGTCCAAGAAAATCTGACAAGCCTGATAGATAGGACAGATGCGGACGAAGCTGCTCACCCACTACCTAAACAAGTGACTCAATGCGACAGACCCTCTGTGGTTGAAAAGCAATGCCACTATCAACAAGAGCTCTGTAAAAATCCTCCTGTAGAGGAGTATAAAAACCTTCTGAAGCTCTGGAGTCCCTCTGAGGTGGGAACCACCGGCTGACCTCAATAAATCTCAAACTTTGCACCTGACGTGCAGTAGCACCTCTCAAGTCAAAGTGCTCGACTGGGGGTGAACCTCTAACTCTGGGAGGTGGACGTCCTCCACGACGCTGGCCCTCTAGCCTGGGAGTCACCTGAGCCCGTGGGCGTGTGGAGCGGCGACGTGATGGAGTCTGAGCTGGCTGCTCCTCTGTCCCCTCTAGAGCATCTGCAGGTGGATCAACTGACATAGTATCTGCATTTATTGGCACTTCTGTGCCCTCAGTGGTCTCAGTAGTCTCTGTACCAAGCTGTCGTCCTTCAAGATGAAAACAACTGTCGCCAATGCGTATACCACTGCTCCTGCCACCTCTCTCAGCTGCATCAGCTGCATCTACCACAGCCTGAGCTATCTCTGCATCAGTAAGAGTCTTCTTCTTCTTTCTAGCCATAATCTTGATGCGCTTTCCACGCTGTAAGGTCCTAGATGGCTAGAGGGGGGGTGAATAGCCTATAAAAATTCTACAAGCACCACTAAGCAAACTTGTTAGAATAACAAACGGCGTAAAGCGAGTTTTGCTTAGCCAAAGGTTGTGATGCAAGCCTCCTATCCACAAGTCTAGTAGATTATGATCTCTAGTTCACACAAGTGCTAAGTCACCAACTTACACTAGTGAGCAAGCTAACAACTACTAGAAAAGGCTACCACTAGAGCTACACAAGAAAATCTAGTAAAAGTAAATGCGAGAGAGAGGATTGTGAATCTTATACCGACGATGGAGTGAAGATGTTGCTAATCACCAAGATGATATACAATCAATTAATATTGACAACAACACAATATGTAGACCAATCACCGGGAGACAAGAGACATAATATTTTTGTTCACCCGGTGTTCACTTGTGCACCGACAAGCTACGTCACCGGTTGTGTCGACCAACACTTAGATGGTTCCTCGGTGTGACCCTCAAGTCACTTGCCCCTCAAGGCACGCCCCGCAAGGCACCGCAAGACACCACTCTCAAGTGAGGTAACTCAATGACACGCGCAATCCAATAGAGTTGCTTTTGGCGTCCCGCCGAGGAAAGCACAAGAACCTCTTACAAACAACCGGAGGTGGCCAAGAACAATCACCTTCTCTTGCCAACGCCTCCTACAATCTCCAAGCCGGCTAGGAGCGGTACTCTCCAAGAGTAACAAGAAATCCACCGGCTAAACCACCCACAAGTGCCACTAGATGCCCTCAAGCTATGCAATGCACTTTGGGATCACTCAATCTCACTTTTGATTTGCAATCAAGCAAGAGAGATGAGTGGGAGGAGTAGCTCTAGCTCAAAGGATGCACAAGAGTGTTAGAAATGCCAAGAGACCTCCCCAAGGGCCGGCCAACGAGTATTTATAAGCACCCCAAACAAATAGAGCCGTTGCCACTCCACTGACCGTTTTTTCGGGACGACCGGACGCGCCGGTCGAAACTGACCGGACGCGCTCAACCGCGTCCGGTCGCCCTGCGACGTCCACGTGTCCCTCAAATTTCAAATGCAACCGTTAGATCCTCCAACGGTCACTGCGCGCCAACGGTCAAACGCTATGACCGGACGCGCTGCTCCACCGACCGGACACGCCGGTCGCACAGCACCGCGCGCGCGAAGCAACGACCGGACGCGCTCCTCGCAACGACCGGACGCGCTCCTCGCAACGACCGGACGCGCCGATCCGCACAGCACCCGCGCCCGCGAAACAACGACCGGACGCGCTCCTCGCAACGACTGGACGCGACAGTGCCAGCGTCCGGTCGGAGTCCAGTAAGCTCCTTCAACGATCGGACGCGTCCGATCATGTGTGACCGGACGCGCCTCGCGTCCGATCATCCTCGTGAACCGCAGTTCCCTCTGGGCACTTGACCGGACGCGCCGGTCCCGCGAGTGACCGGACGCGCCGGTTGCAAACCCTAGCCCGCGCGCCCGAAACCACGCTGTACTGACCAGACGCGTCCGGTCACACCGTGACCGCGTCCGGTGCAGCGTCCGGTCACCTCAGTGACCCTGTTCGCCTCCGTTTCTTTTCTGACTTTCGGCGTAGTGGAAAATAGGCATTTCATTTCCCTGAATCCCGCGCTCGGCGGGAGGGAGAGAGGAACCCAAACCCCTCTCTACCCGCAAACCACAGCGCGACCAACGCCACCTTTGCAAATGTGCCAACACCATCAAGTGTACATCTCCATGTGCTTGTGTGTTAGCTTTTTCTCAATCATTTTCAAAGGTTTTCCAATTAGCTCACTAGGCCCTACATGCAATGCACTTCATGAATTCACCTAGTGGCACCCGTGCATCGAATGACCGATAAGACTTTCCCTCTTAATAGTTCGGCTATCGATCCTAAACCACTCACACCCTCTATGGTGTCTTGAGTGTAAAACAAAATGGCCCTATGGTTATACCTTTGCCTTGAGCCCATTTTGTTTCTCCAAATGATATGATCCACTTCATATCATCACATGACCGTCTCGATCCATCGACCTTGACTTCACTTGCTCTTCACCGTTGCATCGGTCCGTCGGCGCTAAGTCTTGATCAAGCTTCACCATCGCATGGTCCTTCGCTTCGAAGCCTCAACTTGCCCTTCACCTTCACAACCGGTCCATCGAGCCAAGCCTCATCTTGGTCTTCACCATCTTGGTCATATGAGTCAATGTCATGTCTCATATGCAATGACCACCTTTATCTAAATCATCCACTTAGATACAAAGGTTAGTCCTAGGTTTCATCAATTAGCCAAAACTAAACTAGGGACTTTCACACGCGCAACCTCAGACATACGAGGTGGATTGTTGTCCCTATCACTGGGAGCACCACCAGTATACTTGCAACGAACCATGCTGTCACACTGTCGGAAAACCTCTGAAAGATGATGTACTGACACTCGAGAGGCTTGACCTCAATCCGTATCCGCAGGCTTGGCCTCGGATTCAACAGCTGAACAGCAGTCACCCCGACACACCGACAAACTCGCTGAAAAGACAGAATAGATGGATCTACTATAAGCAACATATATGATCTAAAAGGTACGAAACCCTAGAAATAGCAAGTATATAAGATAAGATGTGAAACGAAATGCGATGGCTACCTCGGATCGATGAGAAATTGGTGATGAGATGAGATGACCTAGGTCGTGAGATTTCCCGAAGCACCGGACGAGAGCTGATTTGCCGAAACAGAAGACGATTATGATAAATGATAACGAAATTTTGGCAAACCCTAACATGAAGATCAAGGATGAGCGCAACCACCTCGGAGTGAAGATGTTCGCGCGAAGAAAATTTCAACGACGAACGAAGGAGACGCCGCAGCGAACCCTAGGGTTAGGGCGACGTGCGATGGCCGAAAACCGAGGATGGTCGCGAGGGCAGGGGCCGGCCGGAGGTGGTGCTGGTGGAGGAGAGCGCGGCTCGTGGGCGGCAGCAGCTCACGGCGACGGCAGTGGCAGCGCGACAGAGGCGGTGGCGGTGCGGGCGCGGTAGAGGTGGCGCGTCGCGGTGAAGCTGCGGGCCGGGCGATGGTCTTGCCGGTCACCGGAGAGGAAGGAGACGCAGGGCGCGGCGGTGGTCTTCGGCGAGCGGCTGAGGTGAGCTTTCCGGTGAGCTAGGGCAAGGAGGCGGCGGATTCGCGAGGAAGAAGCAGCGCGGATGAGGAAAGGGGAAGAACGCGAAAGGTTATATGAAGGATTAGATCCGCTCGTCACGCGATGACCGGACGCGGTGGTCGATATGACCGGACGCGGAGAGGCAGCGTCCGGTCACATTCCAGTAAGCTCCTGGAATGACCGGACGTGTTCGATTATCCATGATCGGACGCTGACAGCGTCCGGTTTTGATTTTCCCAGAAAAACGAGACGGATGACCGGACACGGTGGTGGTTATCGGGACCGGACGCGGTGGTCAACAGGGGCGCGTCCGGTGCAGCGTCCGGTCACTGGATCAGGAGATGGTCTTCAGGATGACCGGACGCGCTGGTGGTCGCCGGGACCGGACGCGGTGGTGAAGCATCACTGCGTCCGGTGCAGCGTCCGGTCCAGCGTCCGATCACTGATTTTCGCCCTTCTTCATTCTGATCTTCGACGCGACTTCTCCCAATCAAGTTCCAATTCGAAGAGACACAAATAAACACCAATTGGAACATGATATGAGTGACCTCACTCAAACCCTCAAGTTTCTCAAAATAGTTTGCCTTAGGCTAATATTATTTTTAGGAAAATAGGCAACAAACACTCGAGGAGCAACGTATGGCCATGCAATAGAGTTTTTGAACCCTTGGGAGCGTCAAAATGCTCTCTCTATCCATGGACGAACACAGAGGTTGCTCAAAGCTTAACCGAAAAGAAACGACAAAGCAACAAACATGCATATGCAATGCAAAACAAGTAAGAAAAGCTAGGTTGCTTGTCAAGTTTGATCCACGATTAGGCTTTTTCACTCCTCCAAAGGAGGGTTATCGTAACCGTGTTAGCCAAGCCCTAGATGCATTGCGGGTAATTAAACATGACATATAATACAATGCAACGCAAGGGACAACACAAGCTTATTTTTTAAAGTTACTAGAGTCAAGCACATTGAGTTCACTTCTCAACCTACAAAAGGTAGCTTCATCTAAAGGTTTAGTGAAGATATCCGCTAATTGATTTTCACTTCTTACACCTTCTAGTGATATGTCATTTTTAGCAACGTGATCTCTTAGAAAGTGGTGGCGGATGTCAATGTGCTTGGTGCGAGAGTGTTGTACCGGATTATTAGCAATTTTAACCGCACTCTCATTGTCACACAAAAGCGGCACCTTTTCAAGAATAACTCCATAGTCTAGGAGGGTTTGTTTCATGTATAAGATTTGTGCACAACAAGCCCCCGCGGCAATGTATTCCGCCTCGACGGTGGACAAAGCCACACTATTTTGCTTTTTAGATGACCATGATACTAAGGATCTCCCAAGCAAATGGCATCCTCCAGATGTGCTTTTTCTATCAATTTTGCAACCGGCATAATCCAAATCGGAGTAGCCAACTAGTTGGAATCTAGCTCCTTTGGGGTACCATAGTCCGATGCTTGGATTATACTTAAGATATCTTAGGATTCTTTTTACGGCACTTAGGTGAGGTTCTTTAGGGCACGCTTGAAAGCGGGCACACATGCACACACTAAACATGATGTCGGGCCTAGATGCGGTAAGGTATAACAAGCTACCAATCATTGAATGGTAAAGAGTTTGATCGATTGGTTTACCTCCCTCATCTAGGTCGAGATGTCCATTAGTTGGCATTGGGGTCTTGATTGGCTTGCATTCTTCCATCTTGAATCTTTTGAGAAGATCCTTGGTATTCTTTTCTTGAGAGATAAAGATCCCTTCTCTCATTTGCTTGACTTGAAACCCAAGGAAGAATGTTAGCTCACCAATCATTGACATCTCGAACTCTTTTGACATCAATTCACCAAATTCTTTGCAATAGTCTTTATTTGTTGACCCGAAGATGATATCATCAACATACACTTGACAAATGAAGATCTCTTCTTTGAATTTCTTGGTGAATAGTGTGGTGTCAACCTTCCCAATAGTGAAGCCATTCTCTATGAGGAAGTCCCGGAGGCGCTCATACCACGCTCTAGGGGCTTGCTTGAGCCCATATAGCGCCTTGGACAACCAATAAACATGATTGGGATATCTAGGGTCTTCAAACCCGGGAGGTTGTTCAACATAGACTAGTTCATTTATAAAGCCATTTAAGAATGCACTTTTCACATCCATTTGATATAGTTTCATATCATGATGTGATGCATATGCAAGAAGGATACGGATGGCTTCAAGTCTTGCAACGGGTGCAAAAGTCTCTCCAAAATCAAGACCTTCAACTTGAGAGAACCCTTTTGCTACTAGTCTTGCCTTGTTTCTTACCACTACCCCTTGATCATCTTGCTTGTTGCGGAACACCCACTTGGTTCCAATGACTCTTCCACCTTTTGGATGCTCTTCAAGTGTCCATACTTGATTGCGGGTGAAGTTGTTCAATTCTTCATGCATGGCATTCACCCAATCCGGATCTTGAAGAGCTTCTTCTACATTCTTAGGTTCAAGACAAGAGACAAAAGAGTGATGTTCAACAAAAAAATTAAATTTTTGAGATCGAGTCATTACACCCTTTGTAGGACTCCCTATGATGAGATCTTGTGGATGTGCTTGAAGTAGGGGTGAGTTTCTTCGATCAACCATTTGAGGAGTGGGATGAGGAGCATTAACATCTTGTGCTTGTGCCTTGGCTTGATGATGAGAGACATGGGTGTCTTCATTTTCAACTATCTCATTTTTGTCATCATCTTGAGGCACATATGATGAAGATGGTGGATTGACAATTTGTGCATCGTCTTCATCATCTTTAGGCTTGATGTCACCCACCAGCATGTTCTTCATGGCCTCCCTCAATGGTTCATCACCTACATCATCACAATTCTCAATTGCTCCTTGGGAGCCGTTAGATTCATCAAATTCCACATCATATGTTTCTTCAACCAAACCGGTGGCATGGTTAAATACTCTATATGCTTTGGACTTTGATGAGTAGCCAACAAGAAAACTAATATCACAATGTCTTTGGAACTTCCCTAGGTGTTGACGCTTCTTGTAGATGTAGCATTTGCAACCAAACACCCGGAAGAATGAGACGTCCGGCTTCTTCCCATTTAGCAACTCATAAGGAGTCTTGCAAAGGAATTTTTGTAGGAAGAGGCGATTTGAAGCATAGCATGCGGTATTGATTGCCTCGGCCCACAATTTTTCTGGTATATTGTACTCATCTAGCATTGTTCTTGCAAGAGTGATCAAGGTCCGGTTCTTTCTCTCAACTACACCATTTTGTTGAGGAGTGTAGGTTGATGACACTTCATGCTTTATTCCAATTTCATCACAATAGGCTTCAATGTTGGTGTTGTCAAACTCTTTTTCATTGTCACTTCTAATCTTCTTTATCTTGACTTCAAATTCATTTTGAGCTCTCTTTGCAAACTTCTTGAAGCAACTTGCCACTTCGGATTTGTCGTGAAGGAAGAAGGTCCAAGTGTATCTTGAGAAGTCATCCAGAATCATAAGACAATAAAGATTTCCACCCAAACTCTTGTAAGTTGTAGTACCAAACAAATCCATGTGTAGAAGTTCTAGTACTCTTGATGTTGACATGTAGGCTTTGGTTGGATGAGTATTTGCAACTTGTTTGCCGGCTTGACATGCACTACAAGGTTTGTCCTTTTCAAATTTTACATCCTTTAAACCTCTCACTAATTCTTTCTTCAATAGCTTGTTGAGAGTGTTCATTCCAACATGAGCAAGCCTCCTATGCCAAAGCCATCCAAGTGTGGTCTTGGTGAACAAACATGTCATCAAGTTTGCATCTTCGGAGGTGAAGTCAACAAGATAAAGATTGTTGTATCTAAAGCCCTTGAAAATCACTTGCTTGTCATCTATCTTGGTAACAACCACTTCATTTGGACCAAACAAGCATTGGTAGCCAAGATCACAAAGTTGCCCAACGGATAGTAGGTTGAAACTCAATGAAGCAACATAGAGCACATTTGATAGAGAATGATCATTTGATATTGCAACCTTGCCTATACCCTTGACTTTGCTCTTTGAATTATCCCAAATGTGATCTTGTCTTGGCATACCCCATCCTCTTCAAGTGAGGTGAACATACGAGGATCACCGGTCATATGTTGTGTGCAACCACTATCAATCACCCAATGAGATCCACCGGTCTTGTAGTTCACCTACACACAAGAGATCAAGCCTTTTGTTTAGGGACCCAAACTTGAGAGGGACCCTTAACTTTTCAACTAGTGACTTGGCAACCCAAATTTTCTTTGGCCTATTCTTGTTAGGAGGACCCAAGAACATGACTTTCATCTTTCTACTAGAGTCCTTTCTAAGCATGTAGTGAGCATTGAAAGCAAAGGGTCTAGCATGCTTGGGCAAGGGTTGTGGTGGTGGAGTTTTGCACTCATGAGCAAAATGGCCTTCTTGTCCACACTCAACACATCTCTTTGGCTTAGGCTTTGTCTTGCTTTGTTGTTGTTTGGCCTTTACCTTCTTTTCTTGATTTGCCAAATAGCCAATGCCACTCCTATCCAACTTTATGACGGTATTCATGAGTAGCTCACTTTGCAAGTGTTGGCCTCTTGTGAACTTGCTTAGGCCGGTCTTGAGATGCTCTTTCTCTTGCTTGAGCTTCTTGTTTTCTTCAATGAGTGACTCATTTGAAGCTTGCTTCTCAAGAGCCATCAACTTCTTGTTCTCAACTTTAAGCATCTCATTTTCACTCTTGAGCTTGACATACTCATCATAGTCATTGGCCTCAACCACACTCTTGCCTTTGCCGCTAGAGCCTTGCTCAAAGTTCTCAACAAACAAATCATCACATGATGTAGCTATATCAATCTTAACAATTTGGTTAGTAGCATCATGTGTCTCAAGAGCAAGCTCATTAGCAACAATAAGAGTATCATAATTATTTTTCAAGGTGGTGTACTCTTCCTTTAGCAAGTTTAGTCTAGTGATGAGTTCACCATGCTTCTTCTTAATTTTATCATGTTTATCTCTAAGCTCCTTGTTAGAAGTTTTAAGCTCTTTGAGAGAAGAAGACATAGTTTCATTTTGATCTATGAGCTTATCCCTAGTATTATGTGCACTTTCAAGCTTAGATGAGAGTGATTTATTTTCATGTTGAAGCTCATCATTTTTATGTCTAGTCCTCCTTATGATTTTAGAATATTTATTTAACAATTTTACTAGTTCATCATAAGAGGGAGCATCATATTCATCATCACTATCACTATCATCATCACCACTATCACTATTTTGTACCTTTCGATCACCCTTTGCCATAAGGCATAGATGAGTAGTAGAAGATGATGGTGAAGATGGCGGTGAAGGTGGTGATGAAGATGTTGGTGAAGATGATGATGGCCCAATCACAAGTGCGGCGATCTTTTCTTTGTTATTGTCACTTTCATCGCCGGAGGACTCACATGATGATTCAATGTCGGTGAGCCAATCACCAACAATATAGGCCTTGCCTCTCTTCTTCTTCTTGTAGAATTCTCTTTTCTTGCCATCTTTCTTCTTGTATGGCTTGTTCTTTCTTTTGTCATCTTTTTCATCACTTGAATCATCTTTCTTGCCCTTGTACTTGTTCTTGTACTTGTCTTTTGGAGGCTTTGGGCATTGATGAGCTAGATGGCTAAGTTATCCACAATTGAAGCAATCCATTTCGGAGATTGGCTTCTTTTTGCTACTTGTGAAGAATTTCTTCTTCTTGCCATAGAACTTGATGCCACTCTTGTTGAGCTTCTTTAGCATCTTGGTGGTCTTCCTTACCATGAGTGCAAGTGATTCATCATCAATGTCACTTTCACTAGAGCTTTCTTGCACAATCATGGCTTGGGCCTTCTTCTTTTTCTTTTCATGACTAACTTTGAAGGCCAAGTCTTTCTTCTTGGAAGATGATGAGCCCTCTTCCGGAGTGATGTGCATGTACATCTCATGTGCGTTGATCTTCCCCAATACTTGAGTTGGTGTTGCGGTGGAGAGATCACTTTGGTGAAGTACGGTGACAATGTGTCCATACTTCTCAACGGGAAGAACACTTAAGATCCTCCTTGCAACATCCGATTGACTCATTTTAGTGAGTCCAAGAGCATTTAGATCTTCTACAAGAACATTCAAACGAGTGTACATGTCGTTAGCACTTTCTTTAGGAAGCATCTCAAAAGAATTAATTTTCTTTAAAGCAACATGATAGTGTTCCTCACGCTCACTCTTAGTTCCCTCATGGAGAGCACAAAGATTTTCCCACAATTCGTGAGCGTTTTTGGCATTTCGCACACGATTGAAAATATCTTTGCCTAGTGCCCGGTAGATTGCATTTTTTGCTTTTGCATTCCACCGGTCGTATTTCTCCTCGTCACCACTTGGGTTAGCGGGATCCCTTATAGGAGGAAGCCCTTCGGTTGTGGCTCTAAGGCACCCAACATCTATGGCTTTGAGGTACGCCTCCATACGAATTTTCTAATATAAAAAATTGTCTCCCTCAAAAGTGAGAGGTGGTCCTTCCCCATTAGACATCTTGCTCTAGGCGGTAAAGCCTAAATTAAGAGCACCACGGCTCCGATACCAATTGAAAGGATCAAGATGCCCAAGAGGGGGGGTGAATTGGGTTTTTCTAAAAATTAATTGCAAGAATTAAATCCTATAAGCCAAACTTCACCCCTAGTGCCTACTTGTGTTCCTTGTGATTCTACCAATAAAAGTTTTGCACCCTAAGTTCCAATCCTAGACTAGCAAGGCAATTCTAGGAAAGTAAACAAGCAATGAAAGTAATACAAGAAAGTAAATGCTTGAAAGTAGGGAATAGGAACACGGCGATGTTTTACCGAGGTATCGGAGAGTCACCACTCCCCACTAGTCCTCATTGGAGCACCCGCGCAAGGGCGTAGCTCCCCCTTGATCCGCACAAGGATCAAGTGCTCTCTACGGGTTGATTCTTCGACACTCCGTCGCGGCGAATCACCCAAAACCGCTCACAACTTGAGTTGGGTCACCCACAATCTCGTCGGATGATCACCAAACTCCCAATCACCACCAAACCATCTAGGTGATGGCGATCACCAAGAGTAACAAGCTAGAACTCTCACTTGACCACAACAAGCCTAATAAGAAGATGGATGCACACTTGCTTGACTCTTGTTACTAGAGAGGATTCTCAAACTTCGATTCGCAAATCACTATCCTCACTAGGGCTCTTGCACTTCCTTGCACTCTAAAGGTGTTTTTTTCTGCTGAACAAATGAGCAAGAGACCTCTAAAAGAGGTGGAGGGGGTGTATTTATAGACCCCTCAAACAAATCCAACCGTTACCTTTCGAAACAGCCAGACGCGCACTGACCGGACGCGCCTGTCGATATGACCGGACGCGCCGGTCAGGTGTAACGGTCGAATAACGGAAACCTGTGCTGAGTGACCGGACGCGCCGATCTGTGATGACCGGACGCGCCGGTCTGAGATGACCGGACGCGCCGATCAAGGATGATCGGACGCGTCCGATTATGCAAGAGCTCTCTAGAAAACTGACCTGACGCATCACCGCGTCCGATCATAGGTGACCGGACGTGTCAGGTCACCACGGGACCTTACTGGAACATGACCGGACGCGCCGGTCATTTTCACAGTCGCGTCCGATCTTGTTGTTTACCCTCTGTAACACGTGTCAGACTGACCACCGCGTTCGGTCCTCTCAAGGACCGCGTCCGATCAGTCAGCTGAAAAACGCAGTGAAGATTTAGTACTGACCGGACGCGTCCGGTCATGACCAGGAGCGCGTCCGGTCATAGGTAAACGGCTCAAACGTCTTCTAAACGCGTTGCAACCTGAACCAAGTTGCTTCTAACTGAATTCTGAGCTTTTCTCGAGCTACCTAGTGCTAAGTTTGACAAGTGTGCACCACACCTAAACACAAGACTCACCTAGGTCAAGCTACTCGCTCATGCCCCTCTTCATAGTACGGTCAAAGGAAGAAACAAAGATCCAAACGACTATTCCAGATGTATCTCAACACCTTGACATCCGGAACTAACCGTCCTTAATCTTATCGTTGATCCTTTGAAAACCGAAACGATTTCCATCAAGGGACATGAATACCATATTGCCCAAAGCAGTTATCATCTCCATGACCTAACTTACCAACGTTTCTGCAAAACACACGTTAGTCATGGTAATTATGTGTTGTCATTAATTGCCGAAACCAACACCGGGGCCTAGATGCTTTCAGGGTGCTCTAATAACATACTCGCTGATAACCTAGACAAACTGTCGGGCACCTTGAAGTTGGCTAATATGGTGGCAATCTTTGCAAGCAGTGGCTTGTCGTGCTTCTTAAGGGTGGCTAGGCCATGGACTTGAGGCGTGCAGAACTCCTAGCATGTTGGTGGAGGATTGTGTTTTGCATGTAGGTAGTGGTTCGGGTGCTGTGGTGGTACTAGCAAGAGTCTTGCCAGGAATCTTATTGATCCCGACAACAGCGGCGCCTTCTAGTGTCGTTTTCCTTTCCTGAAGGTGTTATCATGGCATTCCATAGCCCTCCTACTGATCTCCAGGTGAAAATCCTGCCTCGGTGAGGCTGGCGGCGTCGATGACACTCGTCGTTTTCTTTCTTTGGAGGCGTCACCTTGAAGGTCTATCTTCCCGCAAAGTTGACCGTAAGTTTGGATGTCGTAGTTGGACGAGGATAGATACTTAGTCTCATTCTTTTGTTGAGAAAAGCGACATGGCACGGTCCTGTTACGCAAAGAGAAAATAAGTAGGAAAGTCTTTAATTACTAGATTTTTTTCTTAGCATGTGAGCTTTTTTCTTGTTGTTTTATGCTCCTCAGGTTTGAGTAAGGATGGCAACAGGGCGGGTTCGGATCGGGTGGAGTATCTGGGCACCCAAAACCGAAACCCGAACTTAAAACACGAATCCGCCCTGAACACCGATTCAGGTTAAAATCCATCCCCGAAACCGAAACCCGCGGATCCCCGAAATCCGACGGATAATCCAAAACCCAGAAAAATTCATAGCTCCTCCCTCTGCTTCGTCGTGTCCTCGCCACCCCATAGGTTGCCTACGCCGGCGGGCCACCCCTGTAGGGCGCGCGCGCTCTGGGCTTGGTGGCGTCGGCTGCCGATGCCGGCAGCTAGTGTGGTTTGGACGGGAGCGGGGCCGAGGACTCGAGGAGGCCACCCGCCGCCGAGTGCCATGAGCGACTGTGACTCCGAGACGCAGAGAGAGAAGGTGACTCCGACTGGGGCACTGGACGATGCCACGAACTCAAGGGCCAACGACCGAGGGGTGAGGCCTGAGGCGATGAGCAGTGAGGGAGGGATGAACGGGTGAGGCGATGAGGCCACCGTCGCCTGTCCGGGTGAGGCCTGAGTCCGTAGTCGCGTTGGGTGTCGGGTGGGAGGGATGAACGGGTGACGGGGTGAGGCGCTGAGGGAGAGAGGTGAGGATTCTAGCGTTATATACCTAGGGTTGGTAGCTGGGCCACTGGTGGGATGTACTCCTTCGGGCCTCCGATGGAGCTCAATGGGTGAAATTAAACATCCGCCCCAAAACTGCTAGATTTCGGGTATCCAAACTCGAAAATCCGTGGGCGAAAACCTAGAACCAAAATCAAAACCCACGGACCCAAAATCCGCGGATATCTGCCCCGAACCTGACCCACTCCCATCTTTAGGTTTGAGGCTGAGCCTAAGAGCTCATGTACCTTTTGGCTATATATATCCCATATATATATAGAGAGGTCAGATTTATATCTATACCTTAATAATAAAGAGGTAAAATTTCAGCCCATTTTTTTGTTCATCCATTTTTTTTTGTCTGTCTCTCTCTAACCACCGGACAATGGAGAGTTTCTTGCATCTGGACTTATATATATAACCCGCACAGCTGCGCTCATATGAGTTAGAATAGCTCTTGTCTAGCGCGATACGGAGTCCGATGAATCTTAATCCTAATCCAAATAGACACTTCTAATCGTGGGTAGGTTGAATAGAGATCAAATTGAAATTCAAATAGAAAACGATAAAATAGAAATTACCCTAATCTTATGTCGTATCCATATCCATATAAAAGACAACCAAGAGTTTCTAGACTTTCTTTTTTTATCACCGAGTTCCAACGAGTCCTGGTGCCGCATCCATCTCGGTTTTGGTTTTTTCTTTCAGATTTTCTTTTTCACGTATGATTTTTTATTTTTGCTCACGTTCGGTTTCCCTTTTCCTTGTGTCTTATTTTTTTTTCTCCCACGTCATATTTTCCTCTTTTCAGTTTTGTTTTGCACAAATGGTTTCTTTTCTTTCATGTTTGGTTTTCCATTTTTCTTTTGCGTCTTACTTTTTTCTTTTCTCCACGTTATGTTTCCTCTTCTCAGTCTTTTTTTCCGTTTGATCTCATGTTCTATTTTTATCTGATTTTCCATAAATAATTTAAATAAATAATAAATATTGTATTATAGATTACTCGATATTTTTTAAGGAAAAAATCCACCACCAAGATATTACTCCAGTGTAGTTTCAATTAGGAATAAAATTTATCTTATTTTTAATGGTTCAGTCTTCAGTTCAACAAATCAAATTGTAAACTCAAATCTTGACCAAATTGTTATCGGTCTGGTCTAAAATATACATATGTACCAGTGTAATCCCCGATAAGGGTTACCATATGGAGAATTGAGAGATATCTCTATCATAATCATTATGGGTCCATAAAGGAAGTCATAGAACTTAATATTTAATTATATCAACGTATAAATAGTAGAAAATATCTTTATGTGGTGTAACAGAAGAAAAAAAATCAATATTATATTCTAAATTTGATACTTAATATACAGTGTTGTCATATTATTACCAACATTAGCTTATATTATGGATGTTATGATAATTATAAAATAAATTATAGTTTTAAAATTTTATATAAATGGTAAAACATAAATAGATATGTACCATTCACAATGTTGTTTTTCATGGATGTTTGATAGTTTTTCATCCCGTTACATCACACAGGCATATCTGCTAGTCTTTATCTAAAAAAGAAATTACCCTATGTCTTTGCCCTAACAAGGCAAAAATATGTCTTAGTTTCGGGTACTCATGGCCGGTCTCTAGTTAGGAAGCAGGCGCCTCACGTTCGTCAGTTCTTGCAAGCTTGTACGTGAGCTGATGTGGCAACCTGCCCAACGCCATTAGCTGTGTCATGAATCTCTTTTTTCAGTTACTCCTGCGCTCGTACACAACTCGCATGCCATGACTATTGACTATGAGCTTGTTTGCTGAAAGCCAATAAATTGAAGGGTTCCAAATTCCACCGTAACACTCAAACACAGTTTGCAAAAATATTTGAAAGCAAAAAACGGAACATAAAAATGCTAATATTTAAAAATATATTTTCTTAATCAAACTTCATACATTCTTTGAGACACGTACGGACGAGTGACATCTTAGCCGAAGTTTATGCACCTTTCTTTGTAATTCATTACTAACGAACTAACAAAGGCCGAAGACAGCACAAACTTTAATAATTTATGAACAAATTTGCAAGTTATTTTTTTAAAAAAAAATTGCATGTGCTTTAGCTTTGAAGTCGTCTAGTTTCAAATACCAAGATGGTTGCCGGGCTTGTATTACGCTACCTGTTGCAAACTAATAAACTGTGAGCAGAAGGCAGACAAACTGACAGTCTAAAAGTCTGAACATGTGCCATGCAACAGATTGCAAGGCCAAATTGATAGTCAGTCTAAGGCCCAGTTTAGATCCAGAAAATTTTGCAAAAAAACGGTAGATTCCTCGTCACATCGAATCTTTAGACGCATGCATGAAGCATTAAATATAGATAAAAAATAAAACTAATTACACAGTTTAGACGAAATGGACGAGACGAATCTTTTAAGCCTAATTAGACCATGATTGGACAATATTTGCCAAATAACAACGAAAAGCTACAGTGCCCATTTTGCAAAAAAATTTGCATCTAAACCAGCCCTAAACAGATGTGCCATGCAACAACAGAAATCCAATACCAGAACAGAGAAAGAATGTTGCAGAGAAATTGAACCAGGCAATGCAAATTATGATGAATTTTTTTTGCAATAAAGCCATTTGGAATTACAATGTCATTGCTCAGGGCAATGTTTCAGATGATAGCACAAGAGTTAACCATGATGTAGACTTTAGATTGGTTATTTATTAACTCATTCCTCTTCCTATAAATGACCCACTGGTTAGCAGCACAGCAATTTATTAATGCTTTTGCTTACGTTAGATAGCTGAATGTGAGGTGGAAACATGTTTGTATTACACACATGTTCCAAATCACGTACTGGTATTATCAGACAGCCTTGTGATATGCTACTCCCAAAATAATGCCACCTCAATTCTTGGCAACAACAGGTGCTCTTTCACTTGTAGTCCTTCCGGTCCATTTTATCTAGCGCACACGCATATCAAGATTCAAACTTTAAAAACTTTGACCAATAATTAGGCTAATAATTTTTAACTATTATAATACATATTTATATGATTATATTTATAAGGAATTACATTATCTAATGATTATAAGTTTATAAACATAAATAATATAATATAAAGCAAATGAATGATCAAAGTGTAATTTTGGAGACTGTGCCTTTCTAACTTGCACCGGATAAAATGGACCGGAGAGAGTAATTCATTTGTTAGTTTCAACACATTTCACTTGTTTCATCACTATCTGTTTGGTCACCACTTGGCAGAATGCTATCTATGTCTGTACAGTACTTAGTAAATAATGCTCATCCTCCTATCAGTCAATATGGAAGTACTATGATGCGTACAGAGAAAAGAGATCTTAACTCTACTGGCAACTGCTTTTCGTTGAACAATAGAAACTTCACTGCACATCTGCTACAGTAAAAATGAGACAGCTGTAAGGAAAAAAGAAATTCCATCACAATTTGTCCACACATATGCAACGTGATAATTACGTGATCGTGTAGGGAACAAGGAAAATCAGGATGGAGGGGCGAGACAAATTAAGGCATCAGGGCAGTGACAGAATAAATAGAGGGTAATAGTCTGACCTCGCTATCCGACCCTGTTGGCTGGTTCGTTTTCTAGTTGGTAATGATTTGTATGGCTGATTTGTTGTAAGAGAAAAACAATATTCTATGGCTGGCTACGAACCAGCGAACAGGCTGAGTAGTGAGGGCAGAGTTGTTGACGGACAGTGGGTCCAAGAGTGGCATTTCCTCTTGGGCTCCTTGTCTTCTTTGACTGTCAAAACGAAACAAAGTCACTTGTCAATGAACTAGATAACATTATAGCACCGCATTCCATTAGCTTGACACATCACAAGTGTGGTGAAGTCGATTTTTTGAAGCTGGCAAACCCACAGGTCAAATAATATTATTAAGTTGAAAAGCGAATAAAGAGCAATCGTTGTCAAATTAATCTTTCCAATAAACTGATAAAGGGTTGCAGACTGAAGATTTTCGAATTCTCCACCGTAAACTTTGGGCCTTTGCACAATGCACACAGTCCGTTGTGTCAAATCGTCCTGTACTTTGCATTAGGAGCATGCCACTATGTGGTAAACAATATAAAGGGGTGCTACTGACAGCTCTAGTAGCATTCATTCGATGCTAATGACATCATTCCAGTAGCATTTTCTGTCATTGAGGGTGAGAGCAAGAAAAGCTGGCTGAGGTTTCTCAAGAATGTGAAGCAAGGAGACGTGAAGGAGCAACCTGATGTCTGCATCATACATGACTACAAAAAGGAGTTGAAGGATGGTGTTGAGGAACTTCAGAATAATAACTGACTAACTGTAAGAGACAAGAGCCATTCCCTTGCAGAGACCTACAAATAAGGCAAAATTGGCTGCTGGGCACTCTTAAAAGTCTTTTGCCACATACCACTAAAAAAGGTGGCTTTGCCGGAAACAATTATAAATGTGATGTAATTTGCTACAAGACACTACAGCCCTCATAATAATATTTCACAACCAAACAAGTCATATAACACATAATATTGGACAAGTCTGCCCCTGCCGTTCAATTCACCAGTAGAAGCGTGCGTTTCATCTACATAATTCACTGCTCACGACATGTTTCACCAAAATAAAACAAAAGGCACAGTAAACAGGTTTGGCCACAACAGGCTATCAAGCACACTACTAGATCACACATTACAAGGTCATAATTTCTTCTTGGACCTGATGACCTTCGACTTCTTCGCTTTTCCCTTCTCATGGACAGCAACTGGAGATAGCACTGGACATGTAACAGACTCTATAGTGCTGGACATGTTTCGCTTTTCCCAGTTAATGACTCTATCCTTGACCCAGTGGTTTATTGCCATTTTGTTCTTCTACACTTTTCCGGTGCTTTGACAAGTGTGTTCGTGAGGTATCTTTTTTATCTGCGCCAAGTGAAAACAAAATCAGAATTAGAAAAAAAATGAGAATGGGAATTCTTATCAGAATTAGAAAATTGCATTATTATCCATCAAACACAACCAGAATTGATGCAAAATTGCATAGTCTTACCTTCCAAGTCCTTCCATCTTGCAACTGTGAAGCATGTATCTGCCAATTACACCTTTCAGCATTGCAGTACCCTCTATACCTTGTCGAGTCAAAATAGGAAGCTGCAATTTCATATTCACCTTTTATTGCATATTGCCTAATAGCCTTCTTAAAAGTATCACCATCCCAATGTCCCAGTACACGTCAATTGCATGAAGCAGTTCATGGTCAGATGTAATTTCTTCATAGCTATGTCTCAGATTGTACCAATAGGTGTAACTTGTACATAGCGCCTAGCTTAATTTCTGTACTAATACCACTTAGCAAACCATTCCAGTTTGTGCAATCCCTGTCTAAAATCATAGGAATGTCACAGGCATCATAGTACTCACGGCTCCCATAGTCAGTAAAATTTGTCATAAGCACCTACACGAACAGCAAGCCTGTAGGACGAATTGGGATCCATCCTACGTAAACAAGGGCACAAATAGGACAAGAATAAACACCCAATACGGTTTGGTTTACAAATCTAAAGCCCCGTTTGGTTTGGAGGAGTTAAAGTTTAACTCCCATCACATCGATGTTCCCTCAAATGCATGAAGTACTAATTGCATGCATGTCGGCATAAATTAGGAGTAATTTACGAGACGAATCTATTAAGCCTAATTAGTCCAAAATTAAATTTTTTTTGTCAAATAAGACGAAACTGCTACAGTGTTGTTAAACTTTAACATCCAAACCAAACGGAGTCTGAGCCTTAAGGCACACAACAGTAACCCATGAAAAACCAGCATGGTCCTGCAGGAAAATTTTGCCGAAGAATCGCGGAGGCTCCACCTATGCGATTCCCCCGCCGGTAGGAACCGTAGCCCCGCTTAGAAGGTGCTATTGGAGGAACCTCTGCAGCTAGCACCAGCCTTTGCCGCCGCCGCCGCCGCCGCCGCTAGGATCGAGGTAGTGCCACGCCACCAGGTAGTAAGGTCACTGCCGTGGGAGGGGACGCCGCCGCAGCCAGGAGGGGATCGGACGTTGCTGCCGCCGCCTGGAACAGACCTCGTGTGCACCTGTGCGTAGAAAGGGGCAAGGGCAAAATTGTCATTCCCATGGCTTCGCATTAAAACTGAATATAATAATAGACATAGTGTCTCCTAGCAAATTTACATCTATTTATAGTGCCTTTTGGCAAAGCCAAATATTTTTTATGGTTTACAGCAAAAGTCATGTCCCAATAGTGTCTTTGAGCAAAATTTGCCTACAAATAAAGCCGATGGTGTATGGATGATGGAACACCTTGCTGAAAACTTCCTAGCACATTTTAGCGATAAAGAGCTTATAGAGCTGATTTGGAGACTTTGTCAGCAGAGCCAACAGAGTACGTATTTCCTAACACATTTTGGGGATAAGGAGCTTATGGAGCTGATTTGGAGACTTTGTCAACAGAGCCAACAGAGTACGTTTGTTATGGAAGGAGCTAGACGGGCTGACATGCGTATTCCTGTCATTGCAGATATCTCAACAAGTAAACAAAACTAAGAAGCCATCCTGACATCATATATACCAAAATGAGTATTCTGTGCACGTGGATGAAACTATGGAAGCATCGTCGGCCAAAAAAACATAATGCTATGGGTAGGACGTCGGTTTCGTCCGGACGCGTGTTGGTGGGTCTCGACGCCCGAAGGCCCAACAGGCAACACTGTCATCCGCACGAAAATAAAAATAAAAAATCGTTGTTCTCACCATCTTCTCGTATCGCTGTTGTTTCCCCATCCATTCTCGAACCAACTCTCCGCGCCCGTATCGCCACGACTTGCTCCACTGTGACCGCGCTACCACGCTCGCACCGCCACGGCCGCAATGCGCCGCCGCGCTGCACCGCGTCGAGCGCCACCGCTTGCTTTCCTGTCTCCCCACCGCTACTCACCACTAGCCGCCGAGTTCTTCGAGCCGACGTGGCGTGGTCCACAGCGACTGCTCCGGCGCGGCGCTCTTCACCATGTCCAGCCGCCATCCTCCCTCTCCACTGCACCTGAGCGCCGCTTGCTGGCTACCGCAGTTCCCCGCCAGGTAAGCCATGGCTACCGGCGGCACCATGTTTTGTTTCACGTGCGTTTTAGAAGTTGTTTTCAAGTGTTTCATCTATATGTTGCTTATGTTGCAATTGCTATATACGTATGTAGCAAGTATATGTTTCAAGTGTTTTAGTTATTTCAGCTGCACGTTTCATGTGTTTCATCTTGATGTTGCTAAAGGATCTAATGTTGCATATGTTGCAATGGCTATACATGTATGTTTCAACTATATGTTCCACATGTTTCATCGACGTACGTTCCAAATGTTTTAGCTATTTCAAACGCATATTTCATGTGTTTTATCTAGATGTTGCAATGACTATACAAGTATGTTTCAATAGTATACTGCATATGTTGCAACGGTCGGACGGATGTTGCAGAAGAGAGATGTTAGGACAGGGGAAGGGGCGCGCCGAGACAGAGTGCCGCGGAGGACGGGGGCGCGGCGGGGATGGCGCCACGCCGCCACGACGAGGGGAGGAGCGCGGCACGGCGGGGGAGGAGCACGTCGTGGCAGGGGAAGGAATGCGGCATGCTTGACATCGGGGGCGCAACCGGGATAGGGATTGAGTCACGGATGGTCGGACGCGATCACTGGCATGGGACCGGTCAAAGGCAGTCAGACGCGATTCACTGGCGCGGGATCTGATGCAAGCGCGGGGGCATCCGATGCAAAGCACTTGCAGGCATCAGAGATGCGTCCGGACATGGGCCTAGGGCCGGACGTCCAAGCGCTAGCCCTACTGCAAAAAAAAGAACATATACCTTCAGGTCATGGTGATCTTGGTCATGGTAAATGCGAATTAAGAAGGGTTTGGCAAGCAACAGATGCAAATAGAGCTAGCTAGCAAGGAAGAATAGTCCTATCCTATGCATATTCAGATTGATCGAACATATGTATCTGCAGAAGATACATACTTAGTCCGTCAGATGGACTGACCAGGGGCGGAGACAAGGGGGGCGGGCAGGGGCCTGGCCCCCCCTAACATTGCATAGTTTTCATTACTATTTTTAGTTATGTCTCACTAATCACTAGAGATTATAAATAAACAAGATGTACTAACTAATTTTAGATTGCTTTTCTCAAATATATCTCTTGATTATCTTATGTTAAGTGGCTAAATAAAATACATATATGACATGAATTATTGATCTATGAAGAATGTCCCTTCAATTCTTATCTTCAAAATTTAGATATTTACTTCCTTCGCCCTATAATATAGTGTATTCCAAAAAAATTAAGGCAACTTAAGGGAATCTTTAAATGGCGCAAACCCATAGATTGAACTCAATAAAGATTCCCAATTATGCCAAATCTAAGCATACACCATGTCGAATGGATTATTTCAGTACAAATTTTAAAGTCAAAATATGACGGAGGGAGTAGCATTTTTTTAAGATAAAGAGATTAAAGGTAATTTATTGTAGATTTTTAAGCCAACATCAGATTCCGCAATTTTTTAAGCCGACATCAAGATCTCCTGTGGGTACTATATAATTTTTGTCGATACTTAGTGTGCGTCCAGCCCCCCCTATATCTGAATCCTGGCTCCGCCCCTGTGACTGACCATGGATTATGGAAGAAAAGAAGCCAAGCGACCCTGCACTGCCACTGAAAAACCTATTACCATCCAAGATCCATGACTAGTCAATGGAATCGTATAGGCTAGTATTGCCGCAGATCATACGACAAGAGAACTAGCGGAGGGGTGAAAAACCCTAGGAAGCAGGAGGTGATAGGAATCACATCGGGACCGGGACGAGGAAGATGATGTGGAGGGTCCGTGACTCCGTGGTTGATGCGGAGAACTGGAGAAGGCGCGTGAGGTGGAGCGCAGCAATCACGAGCCGGCGTGGCAGAGCACGAGCAGCAGCGACGATCGCGTGTCGAGGCAGGCGATTTCGAAGCCGGGGAAGGGGCGAGAGTCGTCGCCACAGCGACCTCGTGCCCTCGCTTCGCGGACGTAACGGGAAAGGCACGCCCAATGCGTGCGGTGGGGCCTTGTGGGATGGGGATGAGCTGCCCGGGGAAAACGTGCGGATAGGGGCCGGAGTGCCGGACGCCCTCTCCCTCGAAGTGGGCTTCTAAACGCAAATGAATAGAGGCCGGGTTGAGGTCTATGTGGGCTTCTTACCGGGGAAAAGGCTGGAAAGGGCATTGACGCTTCCAAACACGGCCTAATTAGTTGTGGAATTACGGCGGGCCGAAGGGGATCGCGTGTATTTTTTTTGGATTTACTAGAATATCATGCGTTTCTTAACGTCTTGCCATGATTTTAAAAACAAAAGGCTAGTCTGTGTTTGCCGGATATTGATAAAGACACCGTCCGATCTTTTGATAGGTATGATTGATCTGATTAGTAAAGAATTCGTCATTCATGGTCTAGACTTCAAACCAAGTATAGTTTAAACTCCTGCAACCGTTACGCCACAGCTCCGTTGGTTATCAACCACACACACATGCGGTTGACCTCATCTAGATGGCTTTTCCTACAAGTAATCGAGAACACAAGAAAGAAAATGAAGAACGGAATTTGATATTGCAAATATAGATGAGATATATCAATCTGGTATGAGGCTCGATGCTTGATTCGAAAGGACTAACTCACACAGGCCAATAAGAGCAAGAACAGGGTCTTGATTCACAACAGTCAAACTCAGTGTTACAAGTGATATGAATAATGTCTGTTTCATGAAGAAAACTAGAACTAAACAAAAACCTAACCCTAACGAGTGCGGCGACTACTAATTATAACATCTTGGGCCGTTGGGCGTGTATACCCTTGGACGCACCCTCTAGTGGGCTCTAAGACGGTATATGGCCCAACGGACCAAAAGACTGTGTTGTGACACCTTGGTGAATTCTAGACGTAGACTTGTTTTGACAATTGCTGTTGACTCCGAAAGAATTTTGAGGTGGGACCAATGGCATTGGAAAACTTATGAAATTATCTTTCTAACCATAGGTAGAACATCGAAAACGGAGTCCGTATGCATGCTATGTACCATTTTTTTATCCAGGACTACTTCTAAAATCCAAGATTTAAAGACAAGAGAGCGTTTGGAGCTCAACCTCAATGAGAGCGTCCACGTCACTCCGATTAATTTTAGCCGTCCGATCTTCGATCCTACGGCTGGTGTTGCTGGAAGCCGCTTCCATCCGGAGCATATTCGCATGGCTTCTGCTGCTTCCGCTTCTACTCACCGCCAAATATATTAGCCAGCTTCTGATTCACACAGCACACACTCCTCCTCTCTCGTCGTGTGCCCACCTCTCCTCCCGTCCTCCTTCTCCCTCTCTCTCTCGATGGCTAGGGCGGGCCCCGTCGCGCGGCGGCGTGGCAGGCCCCCGGCACGGTGGCCCGGCAGCCCCGATACAGGCGGGCCCCGATTCGGCGGCGGCGCAGCGCGGCGCCCCGCCCCTGGCCCGACCCCTGGCACAGCGACGCCCCGGCGTGGGCACCATCCAGCGGCGGCCACAGGCACAGGGCGAGCACGCCCACCTCTCCTACTCCCTCCTCCTCCTCTCTGGCTGCTCCAAGCGCAGGAATGGGGCGTGGGCGCTCTCCACGACCAGATCCAGGGCCTCCATGGCCGGATCTGTTCGTTCCCCCACCGGATCTGGCCTGGTGGCGTCCTCTCTCAGGCGTCCGGCGTCGAGGGATGTGGCATGGGGGCGCCTTCAGCTAGTGTGCGCAGCATCTACGTCGCCGCTGCTGCCGTGCCCTAGGGCTGACAACCCCCACCTGCGCCACCGCCGCGAATCGTTGTCTGCTTCACCGGTGTCACTGCTACTGCAACGTGCATACAGCTGCCTACCAAGTCTTCCCTTTCTTTTTGATCAGAGATGCATTCGTCCTTATACAGTGTGGGCCGAGCGCGCAGCGCAGCGGCGCAGCGGCCCCGCCATTGCGGCCTCAGCAAGGGCAGGCCCCCACGCGGAGGCAGCGTGGCATTGCGGTGCTGTGGGTGGAGACGCTCTCCTCCGTTCACCCTCTCCGCCTCCGAGTTCCTTCGCTCCTGGTGCTTGTTGGTAAGGCTATATTTTTCTCCCTCCCCTCGTCGTCTTTCTGTTGTGGGCTATGGATAAGTTGTTTCAAGTTCGATCATCAGGTTCCTTGGATTGCAGAGTAAAGTTGTTTCAAGATTTGAGCGCAGCTATTGTTTGCTAATATTTTCCTAGATCCCGTTCTCTCTTGCACAGGTTAATGCCCAAATACCTATCCATCTCTACACATTCTTCCAAATCTCATTAGATCCGTATGTGGTAACATTTCTTTCTCAAAATTTCATTTCATACCTGCATCCCTGAATTTGTGTGAACATGCCATGATGTTGCAACAGTAATTGAGAACTTTCTGTTCTGACAATGAAATTCAGAGCACATGTCTGTGTGCTGATGCTATGGTCTTTTTGGCCTGAGCAAATGACTGTATTGGTGATAAATTATTTCTGAGCATATGCCAGTTTTGATGATAAAGCTATTTCAATCTAAGCATATGCCAATGCCTGTCATATGCAAACTTTTTATCGGAGGATATTTCCATGTTAATATTTTTTTCATTTAAGTTGAGTATATTCTCATGGTTTCCATTTTCTGTTCTTATTAAATTGAAACACTTTGGCATATGCAGTGATGATCACCATAACATATTGGCCATTGGTTTTGGGGAGTAGCGCCCAAGCGCCATTTGCCACTGCACAATGCCAATCAGAAAGGCAACAAATGTTTTTCTATCGTGGCCATGCTGTGGGCGCGTTTGCTCCAGGCGTTCTTCATGTTCTCTACTGAGGTTTTGGGGCTATGCAATGATGAACGTTTTTTATATTGAGATGAGACAATGGAATTGTTTTTGTTTGTTGCTACTATTTGTGAATACTGAGCATAAGTTCACTGTCAATGATGTCTTTACTTAACATAGCTTGTTGGTTGTTGTATTACTGAGCACACCCCATGGCCAATGATGTATTTATTCCCATCCATCTCTCTCCACTTCCTTGCAAATCTGCTTTTCAAGTGGCAACCGCTAACAATTGGTACATTCTTGGAATATATCTTATCTGTTCTCATAGTACAGTTATGAATTTTTTATGCTTGATAGACAATCATGACTGATGGCCAGTGCAGTGGGGTATTCTTCAGTTGGAAAGAATGTCAGGACCTGATCCAGGCAAGAAGAATTGTCTGCTTTTTATGGTGATTCTTGTGAAGGACATGTCAAGTTAGATGACCACATTGAGGGCCAGAAAATATCCTCCTTTCCATATAAAGACAATTTTTGTTTAGGATCTAATCCTCATTGATGAACCATGTAGTTTTTTTTGCACTGAATCATCTAATGCTTTGAACATGTCTTTTTGTTATTCTGCAAGGTTGAAGTTTGAGAGCAATTAAGCACAGTTAGCCGCTCCTTCTGTTGGTTCACCTAGCATTTCAGTTCTCTGGTGGACAATACTGGGCTACATTAGCCCCTAGGCTCTCATTCAGTAGTCAAGTTAAAAATTAGTGTACATTCAAGCTTGTATTTTACAAATGAAAACATTTCAAGCTTCTGTTATACAAATACGACAAATTGAACTAAGATATTATTACAAGATGCTTGCCCTATGATGGTTTTTTGGACAATAATCCTATCTCTGTATAAATGAAATAAATGAGATGGTGAGCTCACCTACGTTACTTATACCAAAATTTAGTCAGTATTGAGTGATGGCAAGCACATGGCTTCCCGTTATTGAATTTTGAGAATACTATTAATAATCCTTGCTAAGATCCGCAATATTAATCATGGTGTATGCACTGTCCTTATTTATTTTTCCCTTGCAGATTAGGGGTGCTGAACTGTTGAAGATAGGATCTAGAATGTTTTGGTTGGATCAGCCACATGGGGTGCTTTCTTTTCAGCACTGGCCCCTATCAAAGTATCAATTTGCAGGTAAAAAACTGCTATAGAGATGATCTAGAATGTTTTTCATGGTGATGCCCTTCTCTGTTCTCTGCTAGCTAGGTTCACCAAACTCTAGGTTAACTAATACTTTTACATGAGTTGTCTGTTGGCCAAACCATTTTCAGGCACCAGTCTTATATATCCTAAGTCAAATGTTCATGTTGCTTTGCAGTTTATTTTTCTTCGTCGTAATATGTTAAAATGCCAATTCACTCCATCTCAAGTCTATTCTCCTATTTGCTGATTTGCAAGATAGATCATATTTAGTTTTTAGCTTTTGCATGTCCAGTGGTTGTCCCACTGAATCAAATTTTGTTGGATTTTGCTTTATTTGTTGCAGCCCAGTGTGTAAACACTAATATTAACATTTTTCTGGCAGTCCTGCTTCATGTTTGGACTCAGGTTTGAGACCTTCCTGAGTTCTGACATCTGGTGCCGCACGATCTCATGTACCAAGCCGCAGCATGAAAGAACCATTGTGCCCTTGTTCCCATGTAGAGTCTGAGCTTTCGGTTACGGCTATAACCAGACCTCGCCTCCATAAGGGAAAAATGTCAATGGCGCGTTGTTGTTCTCAGGGATATTGCAAGGTGAATAAAATAATGTTTACTGTATTAAGCTACACACAGTTTGCCATAAGAAACAAAAACCAAATCCAAGTGACGTGATCACATTTCAGTATCTTTGTCTTGGAGGATAGTAGACCATGAATTTTGTGGTGAATTTTTCTCAGTTTGTGTTTGCCATCTATGCTCTATTTTTGTGGTGATTATTGGTTAAACCGTGATTTTTCCTATCCTAAAACTGTTTCGACCGTTTTGTGTAAAATTATGTACTATTTAGATATCTAACGTCCCGGTGTGGGACCATTTCATGTAAGATGTAAGTACTATTTGGACACCCTCTATGTCTCATGTACTATATCTGTAGTGTATGAACATCTCGTAGCTGTTTTAGAAATACAGCACAAGTGTTGTCCAAAATGTGGTTTGAGTGATGGAAACAAAAACCTCCTGTGATATGTTCAGTTCATATGTCAACATTATTTCGTTTCCCAGATAGAGCTCCGGCTATGACTCGCGCGCATGGGCGCGCGCAAATCACTAGTGGACTCTAAATTGAGTTGGACTAGGCCTCTGCCATGACTTGGATGCCCACATTGGTTCTCTTCATCTCCAAGGCTTGCATCCTGAGGAGTGATGTTCTCATCAAACATAGCTCCATAATTAGATATGGTAAGGCTAAGATATTAGGCATATGCATTGATATATAGCAATTTGCTACAGTTACCATAGTGTCAGTACACAGATCAAACATATATCCAGTAGTAGATCCAAAGCTTTTTATAAGCATGAGTGATTTACTAGTTGAGCAATAGATTAAATCTAATCTCTTAAGTACGTAGGCTATACAATATTTTTTTAAAGGATTGGACGCCGACGAGCCTGGGTAGTGGCCTAGGGTCGTCGGACCCTGGGTTCGGCAGTACCTATATCAAATTGAAACATGGTAGAAATTATGAAGTTACACACATATAGCATGGTTTTGTATGGCACTGTGGCTATCATGGTTCTGTTCAACCAAAATTACATGTGTGGCTACCATAGCCTTTACAATTCTACTCAATCATGCATTACATAACTATCCGTTATGATTTATGATCATGAATTCGCGACTATTAAACACCTTAGCTAGTAGCTTGGAGTGACAAACTACACATTTTGCAGCCATGGCGTTTTCAAAAGACAGAGTTGATCATCATAGTGGCAAGTTCCCTTGACACTGAACATCAGACATCGATCAGCAGTTGACCAAACACATAAATAGCTAGGTGCAACCAGTAGAAGCAAAAATAGTGTGGCTTTCATCTTTTGGTCATGGCTGATTAGGTATCATGGACTGACATAAGGTATGGTGTACATAGATCATGATAGGGCAATAGAGTTATGGGCTAGTGGCAAATTGGGATCACAATTTTAAACAATCCAATTGTCATTTGGTTGTTTTGGCCTCTTTTGGTGATTAAGTATTTTCTCAAAAGCATTAATTACTAAGTAAATATTTCATGATCATGCACCCACATGATCTACATAGTGCATAGTGAACAACACAACCAAATAAGGAAAAAATGAAAAATCAGAAAATGATTAATATACTAAGCTTTTATCAACATTAGCACACTGATAAATAGTCATATTGCAATATTTACTTGGCTAGACGGAAGCCCATTACACTTCAAGATAGTGCATAATAAATTTAGCCTGAAAAATGTGGTTCATGTGCAGCAGAGTTTGGAGCTTCTCAAAAGCACTATGTCCTGGTCACGGCAACAAAGGGTAACTAGGATATAGGCATGAATCCATTTCAGCAGGAGCATTCCAACACATCATCCATGAACATACAACAGGTGAATAAAGCACTATAAATGCGACAATTAGTTCTATCACTAATAATGAAAAACAATATTTTGGAAGCACATTTCAAAGAGCACTTGAATTTGTAGGTAAAGCCAGCCAAATGAGTGATCTGTAGAGGCATAAACCAGTGAACATAAACACACTGATCCAACAAATGAGCTGCAAAAACATAAGTACCAACACGATGGTGTGTAATAAAAGTAATTAGTACTAATCTTATAATAGTCTGCAATTTCATGCATATTGTCCTACATGTAAACAATACTTTTATGCTAAAGCTATGTGAGTCAATGGGAAGTCATGACACAAACTTGCATGCCAAAACCTAGTAAAGTGAAAATCGGTCAACTGTCACCTTACCACGAATCAATTAAGAATCTCAAGAATATTCACCCCTCTCCTAGCCATCCTATCCTTTCAGTATGTTCCAAAGCAACCAAGCAAGGTAAGACGATAATTGACATGTCGAGTGCTAAATTTTGTGCCCACTAGAATATATTCTAGAGCCGACCGAGTTAGGCAAGACGACATGGAGCTAACAGCACAGATGGCCCAATACTAAGGATTTATGTCTACCATACTGATCGGATCTAGATAGGTAGATGAGGGGGGGGGGGTGAATTGCTTATAAAAATTTTCCTACAAAATTTAGAACACTAGTGCAAAAAGGTGATTAGAAAAATAGCAAGCCCTATTAGCCACTACTTGCACTAGCTCTAATTTCACGAAAGCAAGCCCCTACACAAGTCTAGTAGTTTTTTATCTCTACGCTAGAGCACAACACCACACAAAGAACTGCTAATTACACAAGCTAACTAGAGAGTTACAAAAGGAGCAACTAACAACTAGTTACAACTACGACTAAAGCTACTCTAAGGTAGCTAGCTATCGCTATAAGCAACTACCACACAAACAAGATATGAAAGAAAACTACAACTGTGAAGCATTAATGTCGGTGCCATCTTTTCGTGTAATCACTAGACAAATTTTGACTATCACTGGACTTCTTGTAAAGCTCTTGTCATAGTTTAGTTGCCTCCAACCACCGAATCAATCCTTTATCTTCATCGGAGCTTTCTCCTACCATCACCAGTTCATTTGACGAGCAGGGCTTAAGGCTATTTCTAGGAAAATTCACATGTGTGATCCCTAAACTTGCATGGCAATGTCATTTGGGTCCCAAACTCTCGATCAGTGTTCGCATAAACGACCTGCCACTAACAAGTATAATAAGGGGCTATAAGCAGGCTGAATCTGAGGTGAAGGAGAGAGGAAAGGAGAGAGAAGAAGCGGACTGTAAGCTTACAACCAGCTTGGACACAGAAAACAAAAAAAACTAAGTGAGAGAGACAAGTGGGTCATGTATTAATAATAAAGATATAACTATATGGCTGGACTAAGAGGTAGGTTGCGAGGATTCGTACAGCCAGCTGCTAGTTATATTATATTATATTATATTATATTATATTATATTATATTATATTATATTATATTATATTATATTATATTATATTATATTATATTATATTATATTATATTATATTATATTGCTCTAAATGTTAAACTGTGGAATTTTTTTTGTTTAGGGGTAGATGGAAATTAAAAGGCTGACCGTTTAAATGGTCAAAAAAAATGAGAGTAAACGGTTTAAACGTCCTAAATGAAACGGAGTTAAACGATATTAAACAGGCTAAACGACTATTTAACGGTTGTTTAGGCGAATACCGGGTAAATCTAGTTAAATTTTATATGCATAAATTTATATACTGAAGTTTAGTATATTAATAAATATGTATACTTGATTTCTTACATGCATAAATATGTATATTTGATTCTTTTTGCGACATAAATATATTCACATACTAAAATAATTTATTTGTACTTGCATAAATATGTATAAATGCTAGAATAATTGATTTTACATCAATAAATATACATGTTTGGGTAATTTGGTGCAAAACCGTTTAGACCGATTAACTCAGTTTAAACACCGTCTAAAAGGCCTAAATGTTAAACGAAGGGTGACCGACTATGTATCGATTAGCGATTAGGATAACACCGCTCCCGGTTTTAATATTTGGGTCATATCGTGATGTCATCCGGGTCCCAAACACTGTAACTTTGATACTAGGGTATAAAACCTTTTAGGTTGTGGGGTGGTCTATAAATATTTCCCAAAAAAAACATTGAACAACAAAAACTAATATGTAGAAGCTTATGTGTAAGTTATGTTAGCAAATTTGTTATGTAAAAGTTGTGCTAAAATGCTATATTGAGAAATTGTTATGAAAGAAATTGTACATTGGATAATTATGAACAAAAGTTGGGTTTCAGATGTCATATAGAAAAGTTATCATGATAAGTTTATATAAACTAATGTCAAAAATACATTGAAATACTACGATTAGAAACTATGGTTATACATTATGTTCTACAAAAATATTATGCATAAAATTTGCGAGTACAACTTTGTAGTTAAAAAAATAGAAAGTAGTGGAAACAATTTTTTTCTAGAAATGAAAAGTTATGGGTTGTCTCATCATTATCACTGGATTAGAACACTAACTAGTGAGGCGAATTAAGCATAGTTCAGTTGGTTAGGTTTCTTGTGGTAGAACGTGCTCACTCGGATTAAAGTCCATGACTTTATTCGAGATGCTTGAATTTTCTTATCAATCTTGAAATTTGATTTGAAAAACATTAATTAGTGAGACCGGACACAAAGAGTGATTTGTATTAAAATAATTGAAATGACGATTTAGAAAGCGCAGTTGAGTAAAAACTGTTAGAGATGGTACCCACATGCCCACGCACGCGTAGCAACTGGAACGCGCCAGGCATCTCGAGATGTGGCCGTAGCGCCAACGCCACATGAAGCTAGCGCACTGCGCACCAGCGGAAAAGGCCAGACCGAAATAAAAAGGGAACGGAGCCTACCGAATCGGATGCAAGCTAAGCCCACCAGTCCACCACCCATCAGTCCATCACCCTCTCTTGTTTATTTTGCCTTGCGCCATCTTCCTCGCCTCCTTCACAAGTCCACCTCCCGACTCCACCAAAATCCCAAACCCTAGCGCCCCCCGGCTCAGATCCCTCCACCTTCAGCTCTTCAGCGCGGCACGCACCATGCGGATCCGCAAGAGCGCCTCCCGCCTCCTAGGCTCTGCGTACTCCGCCTCCGCTGCCCCGCCCGTTGGTGCGGCGCCTCCGTTCGACCTGCTGCAGCAGCCGCCGCCGCCGCACCTTGCGCCGTGCTCCGCGCCCGAATCCAGCGGCGGGCCCGGCTTCTCGGGCCCCTCTGCTTCCTCTGTGGAGCCCTGCGAGCTCAGCCGCTCGCCATGGGACCTCATCGCCGAGCTCTCCCTCTCCGACCCACAGGTCAGCGCCTCCGCTCCCCACCCCCACCTCCTCGCTCTCTCCCAGGGGCGGAGACAAGGGGGGCGGGCAGGGGCCTGCCCCCCCCTAACGTTGCATAGTTTTCATTACTATTTTTAGTTATGTCTCACTAATCACTAGAGATTATAAATAAATAAGATGTAGTACTAACTAATTTTAGATTGCTTTTCTCAAATATATGTCTTGATTATCTAATGTTAAGTGGCTAAATAAAATACATATATGACATGAATTATTGATCTATGAAGAATGTCCCTTCAATTCTTATCTTCAAAATTTAGATATTTACTTCCTTCGTCCTATAATATAGTGTATTCCAAAAAAATTAAGGCAACTTAAGGGAATCTTTAAATGGCGCAAACCCATAGATTGAACTCAATAAAGATCCCCAGTTATGCCAAATCTAAGAATACACCATGTCGAATGCATTATTTCAATATAAATTTTAAAGTCAAAATATGATGGAGGGAGTAATATTTTTTTAAGATAAAGAGATTAAAGGTAATTTATTGCAGATTTTAAGCCAACATCAAATTCCGCAATTTTTTAAGCCGACATCAAAATCTCATGTAGGTACTATATAATTTTTATCGACACTTAGTGTGCGTCCGACCCCTATATCTTAATCCTGGCTCCGCCCCTGCTCTCTCCTCTCAGTTCTGCACTTCGGGTCGCTCTGTGCTCCATGCGCCGCAAACTCCCTGGTTTGGTGAGAGTCGCAGGCTCGCAGCAGTAGCTTTCCCTGTCGCTGTGTTCGGTTCGTCTATGTTGCTAGGGTTGGGCGGCGGGTCCAAATAGCCGTCCAGCAGCCTGTTTCGGCTGGAGATACTCGCCTGTCTAGCGTCTAGGAGAGGTTAGCTACTGTTCCCTCGTGCTAATTTCGGGACCGCGGTGAGCCTAGGTTTGGAATCGCTGGGGCGGCGGCCGGGGTCGAGCCCTAGATCCGCGCCCCCATTTCGTCCCGTCTGCGGTTTGGGAATCCGTCTGTGCGTTCTTTTGTTTCGATTAATTAACTTGTCTGGGTGTTTCATTGGATTAGGTGGAGGATGACATCGTGGACAAGTACTTCGTCCATGTCACGACCCGCTCGAGCTGGCTCTTCTCAGCCACCATGCCAGCCGCCGCCTCCGCCAAGAAGAAGAAGAATCTGCAGGCTGCAGCTGGTGGGGATAGCACGAAGCTGCGCCGTGACACTGTGAAGAAGCCTGCTGCAATGAGTAAGGAGAAGGAGGGCGAGGCCAATAAGAAGGCAAAGGTCAAGAAAGAGGAGGGGCAGAATGCGGGAGCAGCACGGGTCTGGCTGTGCAAGAAGAACGACGGCAAACGGTGGCACTGCAACCGGCCAGTGAGCCAACCTGACACCCTCTGTGAGTACCATTTCGTGCAGAAGCGCTCCTACTTAAACCCCGATTTCGAGCCCCCCTCTGTGGCAAAATTGGAGGAGGCAGTGCCAGTGCCGGTGCCGGTGCCAGCGGCTGCCTCCAATAAGTCCTCCACACGCAACAAGCCGAGGAAGAAGAAGCCTGGCAGTGACCTCAGTGCGACTGAGGGCTTCTACTACTATGCTGGGTTCGGCACATTCCGGTCCAAGAGGCAGTGTAGAAGCGGCGGCGGCATGAACGGACCTGTGCCTGCAAAGCAAGAAGAAGAGGATCACGCGAAAGATGATGATGCTTCTCGGAGTCAGCAGCAGGCTGAAGTTGATGAGGCTCATGATGATACCAGTCAGACTGCGACTGCAGCCCGTGGTGATGCATCTAGCTGCGAAGACGACACAGCAGGGATTGCCGGCGTCGATGAGGGGAGCAGCGATGACGACTTCGATGGACTTGGTGTCTCTGGCCACGGCATGAATGGAAATGGTGATCCCAAAGCTAGCAATGGTAATGGCAAGAGGAAGATCCCGTGGAAGCGGTGGAGGAAGCCCGTGAAGGCGCGGTCGCTCAAGTCCTTGATGTAAGCACCTACATACTTGCTCTCGCATCGTCGGCGACGTAGAAGAAATGCTAGCAGGTATACCTTTTGGCTTAATTAGTCGATCTGTTCTGGTTTTGTTGTTGACCGGTTGTACAAGATGTTTGAGTTTTGCATTATCCTTTTTCCGATTCGATGGTTACTCGTTAATTAGTCTGCCGTGTTGAGGCGTTCTGTTCTTCCTCTTCCTTGTTGCGTTTGGGATGAACTGATATATGCTATATATGCCTGGTGAGTGATGGAGCTTGCATATTTTTGCGTGTGGAGTGTGAACTCTCGAATCAGCGCTCCTCTGGAGGCAAAAGCACAACAGTTGGCCTGTTACAGCTTTACATTTGCTTCGCAACGGATTTCGTATATAGTAAGTTGTTAGTACATCGGTAGCGTACATACGCCGGAATCAGTTTAGTATATATATAGTCGTTGCGTGCACGTGCACAGACGTTCGGTTTGCTTAAATCACGTACAAATAAACCACGCACCGTGTTAGCCTCTGCATGGCTAATCGTCGTTCAGGCATTCACGACTGGGCCACGGAGCGAGGGACGGTACGGTCAAATTCGGGCGACCCCCAACCGGCCAACCCCAAGGCAGGAGAAACTGGTGCGCGGACGCCATGGAGATTGCAGGCGAGCGGCTCACGATCGACACGCGCGCGCGGACGTGGTCCATTCAGAGCAACTCCTACGGCTTCAAATTCATAGAATTAGAGATTTTGAGCCAATATCATGTCCAACGGAATCTTCATTCTCATCTGGGTCGCCAAAGAAAGAGGACAGGCGCGTCGCCAGGGCTCCTTCTGCGGGCACTTGCCGAGGTCCGTCGGTATCATGCCGGTGAGGTTAGTTGGACGACAGGTCATCTGCAGGCCACCCTAATGACGCATGGGCCGTCGCTGGACAGGCGGTTCCCGTGGAGGTTTAGCCGGCGGAGGAAAGCGAGCAAACCGATCGAGCTCGAAGAGCTCGTGCCCTGGACAAGTTCTTGCCGGTGGCGGCCCCCGACGAAGCGCCGGCAGGTTGACGCGTGCGTCGTGCGTGGCTTCCGGTGTCTCGTCCTGTGCTTGGCGAGCGCCTGGTATGACGCGTACACCTTGCTGAACGCGGAGCACTGGTACCATGCTGGTTCGTTTTCACCGCTGTAGGTAGCCGTGTTCTCGCTCTCCTGAAGAACCTGAAGAAGACCCAACGGGTGCAGACTGCAGAACACTGAATGTTCCTGCTTCAGTCATTGCCTTGATCTTTTTCAGATTAATCTAAGAAGCACCAGATGCACACGAGCAAGAATCAGCCATGGTGGAGCCTCTCGGCACTGAGGATCGGAGTTGCCGGAAGCAGCGCTGCACCTTTCGGCTAATTAGTGCCGATTTAGAGATCCAAGTTTTATATGCTCTTGGAGTTAGCTCTCAGGAGCATAGAGAAACGTTGGTGTCCATTCAGGAGCATTGCTATCGATCCATGGCCGTTGTCTGTGCCTCTGTGGGGCATAATGCATTGCTGAGCTCGCGGGCGGTTTGGTCCAGACTCCAGAGCAGACGTGGGGGCCGGCTGCTTTTTTTAACCTTTTCTTCTTTTCTTTTTCGATAAGGACCTCGTTGGCTTAGATGGTGCCACGAGAAGATGTTGAGCACAAAACACTTCGGTGTATGGTACTCTCTGCCTTTCAAATCGTAAGTCCTTATTATCTTCTAAATAAATGATGTATCTTATTTAAAAAAAGTTTTAAAACAGAAACTTACGATTTTAAATAGAGGAAATAGTACGATACACATGTATTAGGGCCTGTTTTGTTTGGTTTAGTCCCTAGACTAAACTTTAGTCCACAGACTAAACTTTAGTCCTGGGGTGTTTGGTTTATGTGACTAAAAGGGACTAAAGCTGTTGAAAAAGACTAAAACACCCCTATTACTTGCCTAGGATCTTTGACGATGCCGCGGTAATGAGGAGCAGGGGTGTCTTTTTTTAGCCCTTTAGTTCCCTTCAGTCACCCCCTTGTGACTAGATGACTAGACCCATTTAATTACTTTTTAGTCGCCTTGTTTAGCAAAAAAAATGGCTAAAAGGGATTAAAGTGGGGTGACTAAACTTTAATCACCCCAAACCAAATAGGCCCTTAGTTCGCACAGTAGTTATGCGTAGTAGGTGGAATATGTGAGGGAGAGTTCATTTATATGTTTGAAATACAACGGTTTGTCGGATAAATTCAAAACTTTTGATTAGATGATATCGGTCACAATGTTTCGAAAATTGGGGATCATTGCAAACTGGAATCCTAATCGCACACATTTGGTTTGTCGCAAATTAGCAGCCACCCAGTTTCTAACCGCCACAATTTGAAATAGAGGAAATAATGTGTAGCAAGTTTTTTTTAAAAAAAATTACACTACAAACCCATATACTCATATATGCACAGCACTCATTTGTATAAATACAAGCACACAAATTCTACTTATATGAACACCTCATTGTTGACGGGGACGTTGTCTACCAATGAAATAAATATCGTTAAATTATAGAACAAATCCATAAAAATAGAGCACCTGCATCAGTCGAGGACTTAAATCCGGGTGGACAGGTACCACCATAAGAAACCCAATTATCCGTAAGCATGCTTAGCAATTAGCATGTATGGAATGGAAACTTCCTCTCGTCCATTCTATGAGGAATTATATGAAAGTGTTTCATTTGCTTCTCTTTCATGGCCTAATTTTTCTTTTGATGGTTGAGCTAACCTCTGATAAGAAAAGATAGGCCTTTGTTTTATCTCATCTCTTCAACAAGTTTAGGAATAAGCGTAACAGTCTTATCGTTATAATCGAGAGAAGAGCCTATAATTAGCATAGCTTTTTGGGTATTTCCAAACAAACTATTTCAAAGAGATCTTTCAATTTCATATTTTATTATGTACAACTTTATGTTTTCGTCTATCTATACAATATGTATATTAAATGCACTACAAAAATCACTAGTATGTAGAGCACTTGTAGAGGCCGCTAGTCCAGCCGTACGTCTCTACTTGTCAGTCCCCACAAATCAATGATTCATAAAAGGTTGTTATCTAGCCACCCCTAAAAGCGATTTAGTTGAGGTGGCTCCGCCTCTACAAATCGATTTTCTGGGGATGGCTCTAGGTCCAGCCGGCTCTAGAAATCCTTTCCTACAAATCACAAATTAGGGACAAAAATAGAAAAGAATTAATTGGGGAAGGCTCCACTAGGTAGCCTCATGGTCACGTGTCGCAAGTCATAAGCCACGCAGCTTTTGTGCAAAAATACGCGTGTATGCAGTTGCCAGGAATCAAGCTCACAACCTCAAGCCTCGTGTGGTATTCCCCTTGGATTTTCCACCATCTTGGCATAACATGCTTTCTAAGGAGGGATCATGGGCCTATCTTCGTATAAGGAACCCATCCCTTAACTTCTCCACTTCGAGCGTTTGGCACAGCTCCACCATTAAGTCCAGAAGTTGTTTGGAGTCGTTTTATGTCAAATGGGATAAAATGAAATAATTCACCTGCAGAGCTTAAAACATGATCTCACATAGTGTGTGGATGGAAGATGGATTTGAAAATAGTAGCTTTTGCCAACTTCCACTCACTCTAGTGGACCCTGCGTGGGATTCTGTGAGAGTAAGGGCCTGTTTGGTTTAGATGTTAAAGTTTAACAAACACTGTAGCACTTTCGTCTTATTTGACAAAAAGTTTCCAATTTTGGACTAATTAGGCTTAATAGATTCGTCTCGTAAATTACTCCTAATCTGTGTCGACATGCATGCAATTAGTCTACATTTAGTACTCCATGAATTTACCGCAACATTGATGTGATGGGAGTTAAATTTTAACATGTTGTAACCAAACGTGGCCTAAGTTTTAAGAAGCTCCACATGTAGAGTTGTTTTACCAAATAGTTCTCTAAAACATATTTAGCTCCACTAGTAGAGCTGCTTGCGGAGCTAGAAAAAAAATGACTTCACTGGTGAAGTGAAGCTGTGCTAAACAAGGTTTTTTTCCCACCTTTTAATGATTTCACATTGTTGCAACCTTCTTTTCTTGGTGAGCGTTAATTACGGTGAAGCATTAATGTTGGTATTTAATGTTGGTGCCACCGTTCAGACTGACCGCAGTGCCTTACTCTAAATGATACTCTAAAGTTTTAGAGTATGAATATAGAGTAAAAACTGTTGCACTGAGTACTCTAAAACGATACTCTATTCTTTCTCTCACTCTATATTTAGAGTAGTACTGTGCTTACTCTATATTCTGTAGTGGCGGACCCCGCTAGCTAAACAAAGGAAAAAATGCTATAACTCACAAACCAAAAATCCAAATTAAATTTCGATTGCACCATTAAATTCGTCTCAATAAATCCTTCAAAACTAGATCACACATGGATATATTTAGATAAAGTGACAAGTGGGTCCCACAGTGGATAGAGTGGATAGAGGATGATATAGAGGATGGATGGATGCGGGAGAATTGAGTATAGAGGAGAGAATCTTGCTGACTAGGACGTATAGAGGATGAATATAGAGGTCCATGAGTGCGGATAGCCTTATATCCTTTTATCTTCAACGGAGCTTTTCTCCTGCCATCACCAGTTTATTTGGTGAGCAGCGCTAAGGTCTTTTAGAAAATTTCATAAGTTGTCCTTAAATATGCACGACGGTGTCATCTGGATCCGATTTTAATATTTGAGTCCTCGAATTTGTACCATGGCGTCATCCAGATCCCCAACTTTGATACTTGGATATAAATTTTTTGGTTAAGTGGTTGTGTATAAATATTTCTCAAAAGACATTGAACAACAAAAACTTACGTTCTTCGCAAATTTAAATGCATGAGCAGTTCCTGAACTTGTTGAGGTGAGGGATACCACTCGAGTCCATAGACTTCGAAAACACATTTTTGCCCCTAAACTTGTCAGTGGTGCACCACACATCACTAATTTGTAAAATGCTACACCGCATGTCCATTTTTTACCATACCGACCAATGCAGTACACCACTTAAATGTTTATTGTTTAGGGACCTGAAAATGTGTTTTCAAAGTTAGTGAACCTAAGTGGTATCCCTTACAACTCTCAGGGGCCGCTCATGCATTTAACTCTTATATAAAAGTTGCACTAGAAATGCTATACTGAGAAATTGTTATGAAAAATTAGGAACAAAAGTTGAGTTTCAAAGTTCTTATAGGAAAATTGTCACGATAATTTGTATATAAACTAATGCCAAAAAAATATATTGAAAATTTTTTGATTAGAAGTTATGGTCATGAATTACGCCGTGCAAAATATTATACACAAAAGTTGTGACTATATAACTTTCCAAAATAGAAAATTGCAAAAACAAATTTTTTACTAGAAAAGAAAATTTGGGGTTTATCGGATCGTTTGTTGGATTATTATCTAGTGAACGTTCTCTGATTAATGAAATTTAATTGGATCATATGTAAAAATTGTTTTTTATTAAAAGTGGCGTGTCTTTCTTCACTCTTGTGTAAATGTTTTTATAAGGCGATCAATATCGTCTTAAGATGTAACCAAACTTGAACCTTGGTGTTTAATATATGCAAGGCGGGGAAGCTCTCCACTTCGTAGATTCTCGTAAAAAAAAAGCCTTTTCAAATGAGGATCTAAAAGAGTACAGTAGGATGTTATCCTCGTGCCCACGCACGCGTAGGAACAGGCATCTCAAACGTATGACCATAGCGGCAGCGACACGAGAAGCTAGCGCACTGCGCAGCGCACAGCGCACCCGCGGAAAATGCCAGACCGAAAGAAAAACGGAGCCTACGGAATCGGACGCACCCACCCACCCATCACCAGTCACCACCCTCTCGTTCATCTTGCGCCATCTTCCTCGCCTTCTCCAAGTCCACCTCCCGTTCCCGACTCCACCAAAATCCCAAACCCTAGCTCCCTGGGCTCAGATCCCTCCACACCTTCGGTCCTCCAGCGCCGCACGCACCATGCGGATCCGCAAGAGCGCCTCCCGCCTCCTAGGCTCTGCGTACTCCGCCTCCGCCGCCCCGACCGTTGATGCGGCGCCTCGGTTCGACCTGCTGCCGCCGCCGCCGCACCCGGCGCCGTGCTCCGCGCCCGAATCCTGCGGCGGGCCCGGCTTCTCGAGCCCCTCTGCTTCCTCTGCGGAGCCCTGTGAGCTCAGCCGCTCCCCATGGGACCTCATCGCCGACCTCTCCCTCTCCGACCAAAAGGTCAGCTCCCCGTCTCCGCCCCTCCCTTCCTACCCTTTCTCTCTCCTCTCTGCTCCACTCGGGACTCTGGGTGGCTCTGGTGAGGTCCATGCTCCGCAAGCTCGCGGCTTCCATGAGGTCTCCACGGGTTCCTGCTACTCGCGGGTTATGGTTCGTGCATGTCTCTAGGGTTGGCCGGCGGGTCCGAATGGGCGGCTAGCAGGCCTCGACGGAGGGAGAGGACCGCCTGACTGAGCTGTACCCTGCATAAGCTAGTGTTCCGTCGTGGGAATTTGGGTGCGGCCGCGCGTCTAGGGTTCGAATCGCCGGAGCGGCGGCCCGGTCGAACCCTAGATCCGCGGCCCCCATTTCGGCGCTGTATTGGGCTTGGGGAAGCGTCTGTACCTGTTGCTGTATTGCTGTTTGGATTAATTCACTTGTTTCATTCGATTAGGAGGAGGACGAACTCGTCGACAGGTACTTTGTCCATGTCACGACCCGGGCGAGCTGGCTCTTTTCGGCCACCATGCCAGCTACCTCCACCAAGAAGAAGAACAAGAAGCTGCCTGCTGCAGCCTACCGGGATAGCACGCCGCAGCTGAGGCGTGAGGTTGTGAAAAGAGCTGCAATGAATAAGGAGGAGGACACGACTAAGAAGAAGGCGAAGGTCAAGAAAGAGGAGGGGAGGGTCAAGAAAGAGGAGGAGCAGGATGGGACAGCACGGGTCTGGATGTGCAAGAAGAACGACGGCAGACGGTGGCACTGCAACCGGCCAGTGAGCCAACCCGACACCCTCTGTGAGTACCATTTCGTGCAGAAGCGCTCCTACTTAAATCCCGATTTCGAGTTCCACTCCGTGGCAGAATTGGAGGAGGCACTGCCAGTGCCAGCGCCAGCGCCGGCGCCGGTGCAAGCAGCTGCCTCCAAGTCCACCACCAGCAGCAACAAGCCACGGAAGAAGAAGAAGAAGCCTGGAAACGACTGCAGTGCCACTGAGGGCTTCTACTACTATGCTGGGTTCGGTCCATTCCGGACCAAGAGGCAGTGTAGAAGCGGTGGCATGAACGAACCTCTGCCTGCAAAGCAAGAAGAAGAGGAGGAAACACAAACACCTGAAGATGCTTCTCATCCTACAGACGAGGCACCTGAGGTTGCTGAATTTACCAATCAGCAGGCTGCATGTCAAGATGTGTCTAGTTGCGACAACGACGACATAGCAGGGATCGCCGGCGTCGACGAAGAGAGCAGCGATGACGACTACGATGGGATTGGTATTGCTGGCTGCAACGTGGATGGAACTGTTGATCCCCAGGCTAGCATTGGTGAGGGGAAGAGGAAGGCCCCATGGAAGCGGTGGAGGAAGCCTGTGAAGGCACGGTCGCTCAAGTCTTTGATGTGAGCAAGCGCCTGCGTACTCTTGCATCTCTCCATGGTGTTGACTGTTGAAGATAAATTAATCGGCAGCAGCTTGGCTTATTAGTTTTGTTAATTTCTGTTCCTTGAAGTTTTAGCTGTTGATTGACTCGCGATTTGAGTTTTCGTGTTGGTTGGTTGTTCCATGGTTAAACAACATTGGTTGTCGTTCGCATTAGAGGTCTTGGAAGGGATCAGAGAACATCTGTTTTCGTGTTTGGGGTCTTGGAAGGAATATTGTGATTCGTTCTTCTTGCGTTTGATGGAGCTGCTTGTTTATTTGGGTATGATGGGTGGTGTTCGGGAGGCCAAAAAAAAAAAAAAGCTTGGCAACAGTACTCCAGTTCAGACCGGAACCATGTTATAATACTAGCCATACACACGTACGTGCAGAACGATGGTGCGGTGGTGGACGCGTTGCAGTGCTCCTTGGTCTGCGCCGTTCTATTAGATTCGACCCGTACGAACCGGTGGGTTTCTTTTCCACGCTGGTTGCCTTGCTCAACTATGCAGCGAAATCTTATATATTAAAAAAAAATATGCAGCGAAATCCGCAGGATAGGGGAGTAGGGGCTCGTGCCGTGGCAGCGGAAGTCGCGTACGCGTTGTATCTCTGGCGTCGGCGTCGGCGTCGGCGTCGGCGTCGGTTCAGGCGCCATGGGAAGTCTGAGGCCGCCGGAGGCTTGACCGGCTGGGTGTACGTTGACGGGTGGCGGCGGACGGCCTGGGCCTTTTCTATTGCCTTTTACTGCTTTCCAGGTTGGCTCGGCAAGCATCATTGGCTGGGCCGACGATGGTGCCAATGTCTAATTTAGCCCAGCCTGCAGTCGGTGATAGAAAAAAAAATAGGAAAAAATCCATGTTACCTCTCAACTTTTGCGAAAGTCTGTTTTTTTCCCTGAACTCTAAAACCAGGTAAACCACCTTCCTAAGCGGTTTACAAATGTGGTTTTGTCATTTTTCCTTTTTATTTATTTTAGCTGGATATTTTAAAAAAATCATTGTAAATCACAGAAAAATTATAAAATGAAAAATATAATTTTGTTGGACTCCACATGAGTAGATCTATACAGTGAACATATAATATGGTATGCTTTAGTACAAATTTTTTGTTGTAATTTTAGATCTATGTTTTTCTATAATTAATTCATAAATGTAGTTTCTATGGTCCAATCGTGGTGAAATTTTTATGGTGGCCTAATTATTGTATGCTTGAACTGTAGTAAAAATTTCATAATCAATGGATCATGTATAACTTAGTTATATATTTATTTAGGTATATGCTTGTTAAAAAGTATTTTTCACTGTGCAGATCTACTCATGTGGAGTCTAAAAAATTGAATTTTCTATTTTATGATTTTTCTATGATTTATTATTATTTTTTAAAAAGCCTTAGCCGAAATAAATAAAAAAGAAAAGACAAAACTCCTTTGAAAACCGCATATAAACGGTCAAGGAGGTAAAACGGTCGGTTTATAAGTTCATGGATGTGGTTTACCCGGTTTTAGAGTTCAGAGAGGAAAAGCAAACTTTTACAAAAGTTGAGGACTTAATGTGGACTTTTTTTCAAAGAAAAAAATACTACTGCATCAAGGTTGACTTGCTGTGGACTGTGGACCTGGGTGGTGTCGTTTCTGCTGGTAATCGAATTGGCACGTCATGCAAACGCATATCATCGATCCTCGCGTTCCATGCAAATGAACGATGAATGTGTTCTAGGTACTACAAGAATGCTTCCCTCGTAGTTCGAAACGAGCATGCTCCCTCTCTCGTGAATAAATATATTTCTGAGATTGTCTTAAGTCAAATTTTTTAAACTTTGGCTAAATTTTTAGAAAAAAAGACATCAAGATTTATGATATCTAACTAATATCATTAGATGTACCATAAAACATATTTTTTATAATATGCTCATTTTATGTCATAAATATTATTACTATTTTCTATAAACTTAGTCAAACTTAAAAAAAAGTTTGACTGACATAGATTCTAGGAATTGATTTAATTAGGGATAGAGTGAGTAGCTATGGAAGATGGTGCTGAAGAAACACTACATGCTGGTCGCGTAAAAATTCATGCACATGAACCAAAGCATCAAAACGTTTTCGTTCGTGTTGCCCACAGGCTGCTGCCATCCGGAGCAGTCCCACACCACGATCGCAGGAAAAGGGGATGACGGCGCACGCTCCACGCTTCGATCAGCAAGGCCGACATCGACGCCGGGATTCTCTAGTCCAGAGGGGCGATGGCTGGTGCTCGATTGCTTGTCCTGTTGGGCTGAGAGATCGGTGATCCTGCAAGTACCCGCAATGTCTACATGTCCATTGCTGACTTGCTGGACATTGCTGACTTGCTTGTGTAGAAACCAGAAAGCAACGCCTCTTTGTCGAGGCTATCGGTGCTAGGCTGCTTGTTCGTGTAATGGTGACATTATCTGTCTCTAAGAGAACAAAAAACAGAGAGCTTTGATGATCGATAACTTCATCAAGAAAATTTGCCCCCAATCTTTGACTCATTTGAATGTCTTCCATCTCTGGGAGCCTCAGGGGGTATCTTCGTGGCCTCGCAAAGTGGTTTCTTCTTGGAACAGCTAACATTTAGAAATGATTGAGTATGCAATTCCAGTTGAGTTTACCTCAGAGATCAATGGGAAAAGTTGGCTTCTAACCACCATTTATGTGCCCTGCACCCCAGCTGGCAAAAGGGCCTTCCTAAATTGGTTTAGGGACATTCAAATGCCACCTAATGAAGATTGGTTAGTTGTGGGGGATTTCATCTTAATCAGAAAACCTGAGGATAGGAATAAGAAAGGAGCAGATGTCAATGAGATGTTCTTGTTTAATGAGGCAATTAACAAGTTGAGTCTGACTGAGCTCCCCCTACATGGCAGGCAGTACACTTAGACCAATAAACAATTTTCTCCATTGATGGAGAGGCTAGACTTGTTCTTTACATCAAACTCATGGACTGTGAAATACCCAAACACATGGGTCAAGGCTTTGGTCATAGAGACCTCTAACCATTGGCCATGTGTGGCAGAAATCAGCACAAAGATCCCCCAAAGTAGAATTTTCATATTTGAAAATCACTGGTTGAGCCACGATGATTTTGTTTCAATAGATGTTTAGGGCTAGAATTCCCCATTGACTATAAATGATCTAGCAAAGGTCCTCACAACAAGGTTCAAAAATCTGAGGAAGGTGCTAAAGGCATGGAAAACTCAGCTTCCAAAGCTAGCTACAATTATAAACAACATTAAGCTAGTCCATATTTGAATGGAACTTCGGAAGCATCATCTTTGAAAAAAACTAATTTCCCTTTTGAAGCAGCAGAGAACATATTGGAAACAAAGAGGAAAGATAAGATGTGTAAAGGAAGGTGATGCAATGACTAGGTTTTTTCATGGACATGCAACCATTTTCCACAGGAAAAATAAAACCGCACCACATCAAAATATTTTGGCAAATAATTTACAAAGCCATGAAGAAAAGACAGATCTGCTATGGAACTCATTCAAGGAAAGGATGGGCATCTCTGAATTCCAACAAATGACCTTCAATCTGGATGACCTCATTCAACCAGCTCAAGGTTTGGAATCTCAGGAAGTACAATTCACAAGAAAAGAAATAGATGATGTAATCTCCAAGCTCCCAAATAATAGGTTACTAGGCCCTAATGGCTACAACAACGAGTTTGTCAAGGGTTGTTGTCACTCATAGCTCAAGACTTCTATAAGTTAGGGGATGCTTTCTTTGATGAAGACTTACGTTTGAGAAGCATCAACAACTCCTACATCACACTATACCAAAAAAAGGATGGTCTCCAGAGAGTAACAGATTATAGGCCTATCTCTCTACTCAACACATCCATTAAGTTGCTCACTAAGCTACTAGCTAACAAACTACTGGGAAGCATCAAAAGCATCATTCACAACAATTAGTATGGGTTCATCAAGTCTAGAACCATCCATGATTGTTTGGCATGGGCACTGGAATACATCAATGTTTGTCACAAATCCAAAAGGATTTAATCATCTTAAAGTTGGATTTTGAAAAAGCATTTGATAAGATTGAGCATGAGACAATTTTGCAGATTCTCAGGGCCAAAGGGTTTGGACAAAAGTAGATTAACTAGATAAAGGCAATTATGAATTCAGGAACTTCATCAGTGTTGTTGAATGGGGTGCCTGGCAAGGCGTTTCACTGTAAAAGGGGAGTTAGGCAGGGGGATCCCTTATCCCCTTTAATCTTTGTACTTGCAACTGATCTGCTACAATCAGTTTTGAACAGAGCCAAAGACCAAGGCCTCTTCAGGCTCCCAATTCCCCTTAATCAACATCAGACTTCCCAGTAATTTAGTATGCAGATGATCTCTAATCAAAATGGAAGCCTATAGCAGACAACTTTGGACCCTCAAAGTGCCCTCCTCAAAACCTTTAGAGAATCTATAGGTCTGAAAGAAAATTTTGCAAAATCCATGATGGTACCCATGAACATAAGTGAAGTAAAGTTGCAACACTTAGCAAGAACCTTCCACTGTCAAACTGGAAGTTTACCTTTTTACTTATTTTGGCCTGCCATTAAGCCTATCTAAGCCAAAGGTAATTGATTTCTCCCCATTAGTTAACAGATGTGAACTGCTACATTAGCATTCCTAAATCAGACAGGCAGACTAGAGATCACAAATTCAATTTTCTCTGCCTTACTAACATTTTGCATGAACACCTTCTTACTGCAGCAAACAATGATTGATCAAATAGATAAGTTCAGGAAACTATGTCTTTTGGATGGAGGCTGACATAAATGTTAGGCAAAAGCCACAGGCAGCATGGCCAATGTACTGTAGAGCCAAAGAGGAAGGTGGGTTGGGAGTCCTTAATATCAAAACCCAGAATGTTGCTTTGCTAATTAAGCATTTACATAAATTCTTCAATAGAGACGACTTGCCTTGGGTCTCTTTGATTTGGGAACAATATTATGGTTCTGGAAAATTGCCTGGGAATTCAAAGAAGGGGTCCTTTTGGTGGAGGGATGTTTTGAAGCTTCTAGACAAGTTTAAAGGAATGGTTAAGAGTTATAGTCAACAATGAAAACCAGCCACTGGTTCACAAGATGCTTGAGCTATTTTCATTTGCATGAAAGAAGCACATTGTCTTTGCTGAGGGAAAAGGACGCATCCCTCTTCATGGTCTATTCCATCTGCCCATCTCCTAACAAGCCCATCCTCAATTGCCTCAATTACAAGAGGAGTTACAAGAGATCAACCTCAATGATTTGTCAGATAAATGGTCATATATTTGGAAATCAGATCATTTCTCAGTGAACAAAGCCTATAAACAACTAAGTGGACATATGCATCTGCACCCAGTCTACAAATGAATTTGGAGAAGCTCATGCCAAAATAAACACAAAGTGTTTTTCTAGTTGTTGCTCAAGGACAGGTTGAGCACTAGAGAGCTTTTGAGGAGAAAGAATATGACACTACAAGATTACAATTGCATTATGTGCAATGGTTCTGCAGAAGAGTCACTGATGCATCTATTTCTCAGCTGCCCCTTCCCTGTCTAGTGCTAGGTCTGGCTTGGCATTCACACTGACCAAACACTTGACCCCTTCCAAAACCTTCAGAGCTTCAAAGATCAGCTTGAAGTCCCATTCTTCATGGAGATAATCGTGTTATTGAGTTGCACAATTTGGAAAGCGTAATGACATGATCTTTTGCCAGGTCAGTCCATCTATTCAGCTGTCTAAAGATGATTTCAGACAGAACTTCAGCTCATGCTTCTACGAGCAAAGAGAAGCTTTTCCCCTAGTTAAATCAATGGATAACCAATCTTATTTAGCTAGGTTATGGCTTGTTGTCATCCTTCTTTTTTCATTTCTTTCTATGTTTCTTAAATTATCCCCCTCCCCCTTACTGTTTCCTACGCTTCTGGCGCCTTTTAATATAATTTTCAGTAGGGGCGTATCCCTCAAAAAAGAAAAAACAGTGTAAGCATGCAAGCTCAAATCTGTGAGACTACCCGCAGTGGGTACTCTAAAACGATACTCTAAAGCTTTAGAGTATGAATATAGAGTAAAAACTACTGCACTGAGTACTCTAAAACGATACTCTATCCTTTCTCTCACTCTATATTTAGAGTGGTACTGTGATTACTCTATACTCTACAGTGGCGGTCCCACTAGCTAAACAAAGGAAAAAGATGCTATAACTCACAAACCAAAAATCCAAATTAAATTTCGATTTCACCATTAAATTCGTCTCAATAAATCCTTCAAAACTAGATCACACATGGATATATTTAGATAAAGTGACAAGTGGGTCCCACAGTGGATAGAGGATGGATGGGTGCGGGAGAATTGAGTATAGAGGAGAGAATCTTGCTGACTAGGACGTATAGAGGATGAATATAGAGGTGCATGAGTGCGGGTAGTCTGAGTTTGTGGGCTGTACCTGTTCCTGTAGGGCTGCATCATGCACATAAGAAGGCGCTTTTTTTTTAATAAGCAATCCTTGTTCATGCATGCTAATTCCACCGCACCTAACAGAGATAATATAGGGCGAAAGCAAATAGCTCGAGAAGAACAAGTCACAACCAATGATCAATGCCCCCTATTTAACTGTCTACTTTTGCATCAGATCCTGGATTCTCCCTAAAAAGGCATCGCGGCATTTACCTTCAAATGAACACGACTACTGCTAGCTGACTACTATACCATACGAGCATACTGCATACCACGGCAGCAAATTAAAATCGATAAAGATGCACGCAACGCAAAATGGAGAACTGCTATCAATCAGTTGGAGACTAGTAAAGGTAATCAGTTGGAGACTAGTAAAGGTAAATCATGGACCCATGGTAAGTAGAGCTCTGCCCTGCCCGCCCGTGCAGGCCTGCCGCCGTTCGCCCGCCCGCTTCCGGCAGCCTGGCTAGAAGCCGCCGAAAAACCCGGCCTTGCGCTGCGTCTCGCCGTGGTCCTCTGCGAACTTCTTGGGGATGCTGGTGGGCTCCAGGACGCCGCTGCCGTGACTCTTGTTGGGCTTGCTGGCTCTGGGCTTGCGCTTGCGTGTGGACCACGCGATGTGGCGGTCGCAGAACAGGTATCCCGGCACGGCCGCCTTCTTGCAGCGCCACCGCTTCCCGTCGTTCCGGCTGCACCTGACGGCGGCGTCGTCCTGCGGCTCCGGCTTGGGCACGTCGTCCGTTGTTGCGCTGCTGCGCGGGGTAGGGGACAGAAAGAAGGAAAGAAAGCGATTTCTCAGCTACCCCACCCGAGATCTCCTAGGGACACCTGAACAGAGGATCTGGACACACACCTGTTCCTGTTCTTGTTCCCAGAGGCAGCGGCGGCGAGGATCGCCCGCTTCTCCTCCTCCTCTGCCTCCTTGTCCTCCTCCTCCTCCCGTGGTTTCTCCTGCACCAAGAACGGCAGGCAGGCAAGTGGTGAGCAGAACGGGAGGAAAGAAAGATCACCGCCTCCCCTCCCGGCCTCCCGGCACGGATGGCGAACAGGCCCCTGGCACAAGAACCGATCGGGAACCGGCACGCCAACGCCCACGACGATTCAGCCCGCGCGGCTCGTGCAACAGATACGCACAGGCAAGCAATAAGCGCCGGCATCTCACCATGGGTTTCTGCAGCGGCAGGGGAGGCGGCGGCGGTCCCGGCGATGCTGCCCTGGCAGGGGGGCGCTTCCGGATCCTCATGGCCCCCGCCTCGCACCGGCCCGGCCTTGCCTGCTCCGGAGATCGCGTTGGGTTGCCTGCCCCGCTGGCCGGTGGCCGCTCCCTTCTCTTTCTTGCGAGTCCCCACGCGTCTCACTGATCTTGGTCGCTTGATCTGCAGTAGTACTAGTAGTCGTGGTGGTAGCGGTCCAGTCCACCACTACTTTCCCTAGCCTCGCCCTCGCGAGGCTGCTGCCGTCCGTTCTTTTTTCTCCGTTCAGTTCAGGCAGACACGGTAAATTTCCATTTTCCGCTCCAACGTGTCATATGTATTGTGTTGTTGTATCGGTACCACTGGCGTCCGAATGTCCGGTCCCAGGTCCCAGGCCCGCCGCGTCCAGAGTCCAGACACACCTCCCGGCTCCCGTTACATATTGCATCCCACACGCTCCATCCCATTCCCAACCAGTACCGGCGTTCGAAACCATGGCCCGCACTCATCCCGCGCCTCGCACGGCAGAAACCGTGCCCCCGCTCCCATCCAATGTCCGTACGGTGGAACGCGCCTCACGCCCGCACGGCGGAACCGGAGCCCGCGCCCACCTGCCCTGCCTGCAGATGCGCGTTGCAGAGGCGTCTGCAGGCCCCAGGCTTCGGCACGTGAACCACGGCGGTGCACCCGCAGCAGCAAGCGGACAACGGCATGCAACATCCGATCTGCTTTTGAAACATCTAGATGAAGCATTTGCAAGATAAATATGAAAACAGATGAAACACTTGAAACATGCGTACGTAGACATTGAAACATGTGCAATACCGCAATCTACTTTTAAAACATCTAAATGAAACATTTGCCACATAAGTTTAAAACAGATGAAACACTTGAAACATACGTGTGTAGCCTTGCAGCATATGCAACACCAAGATTAACTTTTGAAACATATATATGAAACATTCGAAACAAACGCGAGAAACAACTGAAACACCTGAAGCATAGGCCTGAAACACTCTAAACATGACGTCACCGGCGGCCATGGTCTACTTGGTGGGAAACTACGGTCCTGGGGGCAACCTCCTCCTGGTGGCGCTGGGGTGGTGGTGGCGCGGTGCAGGCTATGGCGCGCGACGGGAGAGGTGGATGGGGGCGCGGCGGGGGACGTCCTGCGCAGTAGGGCGCAGGATTGGGGCTAGCACGACACGGGATGGGTGCGACAAGGGATGGCCGCGGTGGGCGAGACAGAGTGAAGCGAGAAGACGACGTGGTGGAATGGCCGCTCAGGGCAGACGTCGAGGCTGAGGCGGGCGGCGCGGCGAAGGCAGCCGTGGCAGGCGTAAGGCGTTGTGGAGGCGGCCTCAACCGCTACAGCTGTTGGGTGAGTGGGGAAATGGCAATCGAGAATTTTTTAGAACACCCACAGCAGAGAGGTGAGTTGGGGGAGAAGGCAGGCCAGTCGTCTGGACCGCTGGCCCAAGGACGTGTCCGGACGGGTTGCCTGCAACGAACGCCGGCGAGGATTATCGTTGTTGTATCCCTGGGGTGGGCTCGTGCGCTCGGCGCTCATTTACGCCAGGCAGCTCGGTCTACCGGGTCCCATCGCGGTCGCCACTTTCTTTCTGGCGGTGGCGGGCGTGCCGTGCGCGTGGGGACTGTCAGCGAGAGCGAGGGGACGGGGAATGTTCCGTTTCCTTCCGCTTCGGGGCTGCGGCGGCATAGACAGAGAAGATCTGGGAGGAAAGCTAGGGCCGCGCGGCTGCTGGGGACCGTGACGTTCGTTGTTTGGTGATCAGTCGTGGACGGTGGTGGACCGTGGTGGTCCGGGGGAGTGGAAGTGGAGCGGCGGTGTACTCGTCCGCGCGTCGCGTCAGCTGCTGCTGCGGCTGCGGACCGTGTGCGTGTTCGTTCCAGACGGGGGCCGAGTAGAGTGGTCGAACGAGGACGCGTGACTGCCGTGATTCTTGTTGCCGACTGCCGAGTCAGGCGGCTCGCCTCGTCGGCTTCCTTTTTCTAAGCGCTTTTCCGGCTGCTGGTATGTGACGGTCCGCATGATCGGTCTCCTTAGACTACCCGCAGTCTAGAGGTTTAGAGTATGAATATAGATTAAAAACTATTGCACTAGGTATTCTAAAACGATACTCTATATTTTCTTTCACTCTATATTTAGAGTAGTACAGTGCTTACTCTATAGTAGGTAGTTGCGGGCCCCACTAACTAAACAAAGAAAAAAAATACTATAACTCACAAACCAAAAATCCAAATTAAATTTCGATTGCACCATTAAATTCGTCTCAATAAATCCTTCAAAACTAGATCACACATGGATATATTTAGATAAAGTGACAAGTGGGTCCCACAGTGGATAGAGGATGATATAGAAGATGGATGGGTGCGAGAGAATTAAGTTTAGAGGAGAGAATCTTGCTAACTAGGATATATAGAGAATAAATATAGAGGTCCATGAGTGCGGATAGCCTTACGCTCTGCGTTTGGCCAGGGAGACGTCGCGTGGAAAGTAAAGCGTATGGGTCTGCCTATGGTTCTAGTTCCACAGATCGGGGTTACACTCAACGAGAGACAAAAATGTAAGCACAGTAGTACTACGATCTTCTGGAGCGAGAAATGCACTTTCCACTCGTTTCTTGGTATGCTACTGTATGCCATGCGTACGAAGGAATAACACTCGCAACAGCGCATAGCTCTACCGGCCACCGTCAGAGGATCCCACCGTGCGCGTGCGCGTCGTCGGACAGACGGCCACGGGCTACGAGCAGTCGGCAGCGGATTGCTCAGACCCCGGCGTCCAGGCGCACGGCGCCAACCAGTGCGGCTGCCTCGAGGACGCGCTGGACGGCCTCGCTGGCGCAGGCTGCGCGCAGCCGCCGCAGGGACCGCCTGTACAGCGCCGTCACCCACCGCAGGCGCAGCCTCCGGATCAGCGCCGTCCCCAGGAATCTGCGCCGCGGCCTCCTGACTCTCCCCCCGAGCCTGGCCACCGCCATCTTCCTCCTCCTCCTGCTCTCCCCGCTCCCCTGCAACACTACAGTCCGCGGCGCACGGCGCGCAACGTTGCTGGCCATTTCCTGCAGATCCCTCATGCTCCTCGTGTCCTCTGCGGCACCACCAAGAGCTGCAGCTCACGGCTCGCAAGCTAGAGGTATTTAAGGGTGATTTCCTTTTGTTTTCTTCTGTTCAATTAGTTTCCGATCGAGATAATGCTGACTAATAACGAATTGACATATGGATCAACGTCGAGGCGGTTGTGACTAGTGAGGTCACCTGTCCTCTCTGCCACGCATCGGCACCGCTGCATGAATCATACAAGCACTGATGTAAGACAAGTTTCATCTGATCAAAAGTTGTTAATCATCCACCTTCCGCTGGCTACTCCCTTCTAGCAAATCGCAAGTCGTTTTAATTTTGTTCAAAGTCAAACTTCCTCAGCTTACACCAGATTTATGAGAAAAAAACACAAACAACTAAAAATGTTACATGATTCACTAAACGCTAGATCGGTTCGTTTCCAGCCGAGCCTGGCTGTATCCAGCACCCAGGCTGAGCAGGGACAAACTGAATGCATACAAGTGCTTCTTGTTTGGTTCACAGTATGCATAGAACCTGGCTGAGTAGGGACTTTGTTTCGTTGGCTAGATAAGAAACAACTACGTCCAGAGATACACGTGCACTTGTTTGGTTAGCTGCATACAAGTAAGCTCAAAAACCCAAAAGCTAGGTTTGATGAGGTTACCTCCTCAAGTTTCATATCCCAGGTGCTCACACAATTGACACAAAACAACAGTTTTTGCAATAAGAATAGGTTATCACAAATGAGATCAGATAATAATAATAATAATAATGTATTAGGAATTATGCTAAAAACATTTAAATTAGAGTAGTGAATACATCATTAGCCAAATAATGTATTAGGAATTATGCTAAAAAACATTTAAATTAGAGTAGTGAATACATCATTAGCCATGGGAATGTACTCAGCACCAAAACAAATAGCAAATTATCTAAAATAGAAATCACTAATAATGGATCTGTGCTCAGAATTGCAAGTGCAAATAATGTTCAAGTTGATATCACAGCCAACAGACTAATGCACAAAAAATAGCATATGAAAACAAAAGGCAAAAGAGGATGGCTCAAATATAAGAACATTGCCGTCATAGAGGTAACACCCGGAGTCGAGAGGTAGGGAAGGGGATTAGGGGAAAATCATACCAGAGCATACCAAATCAAGCGGTAGGGTTGGAGATTAAAGGGGAAACACGTCAGTGCATACCAAATCGAGAGTTAGGGATGGGGATGAGGGGAAATCACACATCAGAGACTACCAAATCAAGAAGAAAGGATGGGGATTAGAGAAATCACTCACCAATTAATCCCAACTGCACCTCTTTCGCCGAAGGAGGAGAGAGTGGAAGAGAGGGACGGAGGGCGCAACGGAGGGAGGGGAATCCCTAGCATGCAGCCCCTACAGAAGATGGAGAAGGAGAGGGCATATGAGAGGGAGAGAGGCGGAGGGAAGAGGAGAGAGGCTTCACTCACCGGCACAGGGAGAGATGAGTTACGACTAGAGTGGAAGGGACGAGGGTAGCGACGACGGTAACTGTAACCCGCGCACCATACCCGCTTGCACTCAAAGGGCTAACGCTTGGATGCACAAGGGACACCGCGCGAGCCAGGCTCCATGGAATGAAGCCTCACCGCGTTACTTCTCAGCCTAACCGCGAGGGGAATCTTGTATCTACCAGGATAGGCCTCATGTTTGGTCCAAGATACCAAACGCAATGGAGGAAATTAGTTCTTTGGCCCTAAAAAAAGTGTTACTTAGTTTCTTGGCCTTTTATTCGAACTTGGCTATTTGACCCTAAAACGAATTCCCTTTGGTTTCTTAGCCCTTCTCTTAGTTTGATGGACTAACGGTGTTAAGTTATACACGAAATTACTCTTTTACCCCCCTACGTAGAAAGCAACAGTTGAGCAACCTACAGGTGCGCTATACAGGTACTTTAGGCTGCCTACTATCAATAGTTTCCTAAAATGAGGTACAATATTTTTTTGAAGCATGGAATCATTATTTTTATATATATTTGCACGGGACAACATCACACTGACTATTTAAAATGCATGGAATCATTATTTTTATCATATTATATTTCACTCTATTCAATTTTTTCCTTTTTTATTTTTATCATTTTTATGTTTCAAGATGTTATTTTGCATGAGTATAAATAGGATATTCCATGATTGCTCTTAATATTAATATGGTACCTGTGAGATGCTGTGTGATATATTTTAGGTTATTTAAATAGTGTTAATGCAATGTTCTTTTTAGTTTTCTCATATTAAATGTATTTTATTTTTATTATTTTTTGTTTTCCTATATATTTTGTTGTGATGTTCACATAGTGTACACGCAATGTTCTATTGCGCGTTTTCAGATGTCCATATAGTATAAGTGAAATGTTCCACGATTATCTTCGAGTATTTATATAATACTCATGAGATGTTTCATGATATATTTTTTGTTGTATGTTGTCTTTTATTTTAATTTATTTGGTGGGTTTTTATTCTTATTATTTTTCCCTTATATTTTATTAACTTATTTCCTATTTAATGTATTTATTTATTTGCATCTATATATTTATAGCATTTGTTATTTATTTTTTATTTTCCTTTTTCTCCTTCTTTATTTTACTCTAATTATAATAATTATTTTATTTTTTATTCTCTTGTTTTGCTTTTTTATTTTTTTCTATATTTGATGGCCCAGCTCATGCGTTTTTTTAGGGGAATGCGTATTGTGTGTTCACCTCATGCTGCACAACATTATTTTCTAGGGAGAATTGGCTGTGGGACACTGCCAAAGCCGAAAATTGGGTGCCACACATCTTCATTCTCGTTATTTGCTGAGGGACACCGTTTTTTCGTTCACTTTGGCCAGTGGACACCGCCGACCGATTCCACCCAGTACCGGAGAGAGAAACTTTGCGAAATGACGACCGGTGCCCCTAACCCATGTCTGGTTGGACCACCTTAAGTCCCAGCCTCTGGTTCCCCCTGCCTTTGTTCATTTCATTCCCCTTCCCTGCCTCTGTTCACAACGAAAGCGCGGCGGCGGCGGCGGTGATTTGGCAGGCGGCGGGCGGTCGGGCTAGGGTTCCGGCGCTTTCTCCTCGACTGGCGTGGTGGGCGAAAAGGAGGCCTGAAGATGGCGACCGGTTCTCGCGCTTCCTGCTCGACCGGTTCGCGTGGGCAGGGGCAGCCGCCGGAGGGTGGCCAGCCGCTATGCCCGTTCTGCAAGACGCCCACCGTCGTGGAGCGTGTCTCGAGGACTTTGAAGCACCCCGACAAGCCGTTCTACACTTGCAAGAGACGGGACTGGGTGAGTAGTTCGTGTTTTTCAATTTCGTTTGGGTGTCAACGTCCAGATCTTGGGTTCATGTGTTCATATGCTTGTCACAGGGCAACAGCAGGTGCAACTTCTTCATGTGGAAGCCTGAAAGCTCAGTCTTCCGCTTACCATTGTTTCTGACCGTGGAGCGGTTTTCATGTCGCGTTTTTGGATACAACTCTAAGAATGCCTGGGTACTAGCCTTCTCAGAAGCTCAGTCTATCATCCCCAGACCGATGGTCAGACAGAGAGGGTGAATCAAGTGCTTGAAGATATGTTGCGAGCTTGTGTCATCTCTTTTCCTGAAAAGTAGGACGAATGTTTGAAGTTGGCCGAGTTTTCTTATAATAACAACTATCAAGAGAGCATTCAGATGGCACCTTTTGAGGCTTTGTATGGCAAGAAATGCAGGACCCCACTCAACTGGGTTGAGGTGGGAGATCGTGGTTTTTTCGGGCCTGATTTTGTGCTAGAAGCAAGGGAGAAGGTTGGAATTATCCAGAGTCATTTAAAGGCAGCGCAAAACAGACAGAAAACCTATGCAGACAAGAGAAGGAGACCCTTGGAATTTGAAGTTGGGGATTATGTGTATCTCAAGGTGTCTCCCATGAAAGGTGTGCATCGTTTTGGTGTTCGTGGGAAGCTAGCTCCACGCTATGTTGGGCCCTACAAGGTTTTGGCCCGGCGTGGTCCTGTGGCTTATCACATTCAGCTTCCTGATATTTTGTCAGCTATCCACGATGTCTTTCATGTGTCTCAGTTGAAAAAGTGTTTGTGGGTTCCCACTGAGGCAGTGGAAATTGAAGGACTTCCCCTTCAACCAGACCTTTCGTATGAGGAACATCCAGTAAAAATCCTGGATGAAAAAGAAAGAGTAACCAGGAACAATGTGGTGAAATTTTACAAGGTCCAGTGGCAACATCATTCGGAAGATGAAGCAACATGGGAGCCAGAGAGCTATGTTTTGAAGCACTATCCCCATCTCTTGTCTAGCTTTTGAAGATAACTCGTTAAGTTGAAAGTTTTCCCATCCTCTTTTCCCACACTAGGCACGGGAAATCTCGGGTTGAGATTTTCTTTTAGGGGGGTAGAGCTGTAACACCCTCGGTGTTACCGTATGTAACTTTGCACTAAAACATGTTTCGAGCATTTTTATTTATGTGTTTTAGCTTGCGCCTTGTTTGTGGGATCATTTTAGTAAATCGAATTAGCCTATGAAATTATTAAATTGAAGGTTTCCGCGTTAACCGTGTTGTAGCGATTAAGGTTCAAAACGAAGTAAGTTCGTTAGCTAGCCTTTCTAATAACCTGAAGCGCGAACTTGCAACGTAATTCAACCCTGGACTTAGTGTTTCTCAAGTCGTGTGACAGCTTGGCAAGGCCGTGTTGGCGAGTCCGTTCCGTGAAATCTAGTTCCTTGGTGGCGGTATGTTTTGGCTCAGAACGATAGCCTAGTGTACCCTCTTGGTGTCGGTGAAGATCGTTCGGTCGTTCGATCACTCGTTTTGGCGTGTTAGGGACTTTAAGATTCGTGTGCGTGCCGTGTCGCGGTGGGTTGGCCAGCCGAGCGCGGTCACCGCGTGGTCGCTGTGCGCGTCGTGCTGCGTCGCACCGCGGGCCCGTGCGCTGCCGCGGGAGGAGGCTGGCCGAGGCCGTTGTGTCTTGGCGCTGTGGCCGTTGACATCGTGCGTGAGATGTTTCCACCCACTGTCCTTCCCTCTCCTCTCGCTGCGTGGGCGCGGTGGTGTGTTGGCCGTTCGGGGTCAGCACCCGTCGTGTCCGTGCCGACCTCTGCGCTGCTGCGGCTTGGGTGGTGGTTGCGCAAGCACGTTATCTTGTTTCACCGTCCACTTGTACGCGTCTCGGTGACTCCCAGCTTGGCCGAGAGCACGATGTCTGGCGCGACTGTCCTTCCCCTTCTGCTCCTGTCCGCCTGGCCGTTAGGACCGCGGTGGGCCGTCTGGTCAGGAGGAGGGCCGCAAACCCTTTCAGCCGTGCCCGGGGGTTCACCGCCTAACGGCCCCACCGACCGACCTCACCTCGCCTCCAGCGCGGCCCCACCGAGCTCCAATTTTGGAGTTGTTCGGCGTCAGGCCTTTAAGGGCGAGCTCGGCTGTGCACCACGATAGCCTACCCCTTTTCGCCTCGTAGCTCTAATTGGTTTCACCGCTAGCCTCGCTTCATAAACCGCTTCACCCTGCGCCCGGTCTCGAGCCCTCGGTTACCCTGGGTTTTCACTGACGCGCTCGCGCCACCGCGGAGCGCCGCCGGACCCCCCCCGGGCGCACGTGGCCGACTCGGCTCAGGTACCCTCCAACCTTGCTGTCACTGTGGTTAGGTCCGTGGTGAACCCCTGAAGCTCACCCACCCCCTTGGCCGTCCTCGCAGAGCTCTGGCCCTCCGGAACGCCTTCACCGCCCTCGCCGTTTGGCCGCCATCGTCGGGAGGCCGCGCCGCCTCACCTCCGGCCTCCGAATCGTTGCCTCGAATCTCGCGTCTGCATCGTGGTGAGCATCTCCCCCTCAGCCTAGCTGTAGTAGCTTCCCTCTGGCCGGCGCAACCGGCCAGTGCCAGCCAGCATCGCGCCGGCGTGCGGAGGCGCGTCGGGGACCGCCTAGTTGTAAAGACGAGTTTTCGGAAGGGTGCTTGTGCAAGGTCTCTGAGTGCGGGAATAGTGCGTAGTTGGTCGCGCCTTTTGTAGCTAGCCTGGGGTCTCTTTTGCAAAGTGTGCTGGCGCGCGCGGGTTTTCCCCGGCTTTGGGCCGAGTCTCGTGGGCCGCGTGGGTCTTGCTTGTGCCTAGGGTATAAGCGAGGCGTGTGTTTTTTGGGGTACCCAGCTGGGCACATTGATTCGCGAATCGCCGTTTCTGCGTGACGGTACGGCTTGGCTACGCTCTGGCATCGTAGTAATGATTGGCTAATGAAATGATGAAGAAATGGTCCTGAATTGCTCAACTTTTGCTTGATTATAGCATAGGTGCTTACATAGATTATTGGTTAATGAATAAAATACGGCTTCTAAAAAGTTCAGAATTAAGGACATACTCTTAGTGCTGCTTCTCGCAAACAAGAAAACTCACCAGCCATAAAGCCTATCATAATCCTTGAGAGTCGGGGAAATATAATCCCTAGTCGGGTAAGTCTTGCGAGTACATTGTGTACTCAGGGTTATTTTACCCTTGTTGCAGGTGCACTTTGAGCAGGTTTGTCTTGTGTGGAGGATTCTTCTGATGGGCACAGACGGATTCTCATCGCTTCCGCTAGATGTTATTTTATTTCCGCTGTTAATTATTGCACTCTGAACCTCTGGTATTGTAATAACGGTTTCAATACTCTGTGTTGTATGAAATGGACTAAGTATTGTAAGTTTGTACTCATTATTGGATCCCGGGTGTAAAATGTGGAGCGTTCGAGTTCTCCCGTCGAGTGTGCTCGACGAAACCACCTGGTTGACTCACTTTCAGGGCTCTTAGTGCCTAGTGGAAGACAAGTGTCCCTAAAAGCGTGCTAAACTGTGTGATTCTGCCACAGGTGGTTCCAGAGCCAATAATGGGTTTACAAGCTTAATCACCTATTTCAAAAGGCTTAAAAATTTGACCAACAAAAGGTTTATAAAAATTAGGATGCGGTAAAGTCGACGTAGTTAAGTATTAAGCCCTAGCAATATGGTTTACTAGGATAGTGGCACTGTTTTTCCTAACTATCTTCTGCAGGTACACTAACTTACGTTGCGTAAGGAAACGCTAGTTTCGGAAGTGAGTGTACGATGTGCCAAAGTTTAGCACCATTATTAAAAAAATGTTATAACTCACAAACAAAAAACCAAATTAAATTCCGATTGCACCATTAAATTCGTTTCAATAAATTCTTCGAAACAAGATCTCGCATTGATATATTTAAATAAAATTTATAGAGGATGACAAGTGAGGCCACTGTTGGGACTTGGGAGTTAGTATAGAGTATGAGATATAGAGGATGGATGAGTGTGGGAGAAAGTAATATAGGGGAGAGAATCTTGATGACCAGAACAGAATATTCCTTTTAGAGGATGGATATAGAGGACGATGAGTGCGGATAGCCTTAGCATGCAGAAGGTCATGTGCTGACCTGTGCACTCCTTGATTTCTTTATTTTTTTTTCTGTGGGACACAAAATCGACCCGTGCACCCCTCGAATCACTCTTTATGCTGAGCAGGCTATGTTGTCTTGCAATCTACTTGTTGGTAGTAATGTTTCTAACTCCTAACTCGAGTGACTCCAACGCTCTCGCATTTAATAAAAAGAAGTTGACGAAGTCAACATGTGATTTGCTTCTTTGATAGTTTTCCAGCACAATTTTCCTCAAACGGATGTTTAGGGTGCTAATACGTTCCGGGTTCGTTTGATACCAAGCATTTTCCACACAAACACTTGTCGCCTGAAAAGGGAAGTGAACAGAGATATGGTGTCAATGGTCAACCTAGCTTTAAAACAATCATCGACATAATTAGTAAATGATCAAACATGCAGATCCATGCACACTTTGGTCATGATGCAAGGAGGCACCTTGATGTGATGAAGCACTTCAGTAAGTTAATAACCGAATCTAAACAGAGTTTGACACCAGATAAAGATAGAACCTTCACACTGTGTACCACAGCCACCATGCTAACTATAGTCGATCCCTGAGTTGATAAGCATAGAATTAGCACATCATTTGTTTTGACAGTATAGAATTACACATCATGATCAAGTGAAGGGACTTAATTGGATCCCTTGTGAAGGCCGGTCAAAGTGAGAATTAATGGTGCCCATACCTGAAGAACTATGGTGTCAAACTGAAGCCTAGGAGTGTTGTCAGAGTTCTCCCAAAATCACCAACATCGGTGCGGAGATTACCGAGATGTTCATATGCGTTTTTTTAACACTGTATTCTTTCTAGACACGGTGCATCCACGATGACGAGCTCGAGTCTTCTCCAATAAGAAGACACACCCTGATGCTTCTGAGGCTAGGGGACATGATTTGCAACCGAGAGGAGACGTAGTAGGTGCCAATTAGCACGAAGCTCTGCAGGGCAAGGCAGCCGGTGAGCAACGCATGCAGAGCGCTCCCCGAGATGCTGACGTTGGAGAGGGTCAGGCTCTCGAGAACTGGCAAGAGCAGCGCGCCGCCATTGTTTCCATCCGGGAAAGTACAACCACCAAAGCTAGCGATACGGAGCGTCGACGAGTAGCGGCCTACTGATGGAGGCAGCATAAGCCGAGGGTAGTGGTAGAACATGAGCTCCTAGAGGTTGCTGAGGGCGGGGAAACAAAGTGGAAAAGAAAGGAAAATTTATCTGTTCCTGCACAAATAGAAAATACAATTATAGATTACACAGTGAAACTTTACTGCCAGCAAAATTTGCTACTGCAACAGCCTAATTAGGTTCTCTTTATCGTGATAGAAGAAAAATCATCCTGGCCATTCTTCATAAAAGGCTTGTAAATGTGCATTACAGAGTCATTGTACTGATGAACTTAACAAGACTGTCATGACCTCCACTCCTCAGCATGCCAGCAAATGAGAAGTTCGTACATACCAAAGAGGAAAACTACAGAGACAACGCGACAACCCCGGTGCCTTAGTCTTCGGGTACACACATCATCTTCAGCATGTCCATATACGTGTGGATTTCCATGCGTATTTCCGGCCTAGCAAAGCTCCGTAGCACCTGGGACAACTCCTTGGCCACGCTTTCAGTAACTGACTCGTCGAAAACTACCCTCATCTTTTCTAAGGATGTCGCCCAATTGAACAGCTGCTTCACAAAAGTAACTTCATGTTCAGATCCTCTCATCCGAGTGACTTCTGCTTCCTTGAGGCGATTCAACAACAGGTGCTCAGTTTCCCAGTTTTGATGCTCACCGCAGATACAACCCGGTGGGCATGTAGTTTGTGCCTGGAACAAGAAACGCATTAAACTATAACGGTAAGATTAACTGATATTGTAGGGTGGAACAGACAGACAGGAAATTCCAAAAACTGTCTGATTAACCAAATAGCAAATCAAGGACGACAAGATTTGCAGCAGGACTCATCCTGGATATCACTTTGAAGCCAACAGATTGCAACAATATGACTGTTTTGACCTAAGATAGAGTGGTACTGCAGACATGTCTATATGATGTCAAAAATGTTCACGGGATTTTTTACTGACCACAGGGCTTATGTTATCCAATGGAAATATGGAAACTTCCACAAACTGGGGGCCTTTGCAAAATTGCAACTGTTTTTTTATGTACCAATACTCGCTAATATCTCCTAACCCCTGATTGTCAAGATCAAATTCCAATGTAACTATTCAGTTACTATAGAGCACAGTGTTGTTGTTAGTGCTACAGAACGCAACTCAATTGTATTGCATACTAGGATGGGAGGTATAGGTACAAATGCTGAACAATCTGTCATACTAGGGGTGGCCATGGAAAGTCACAAAAAAGAAAAGAAGGGTCATATATGAAAATTAGAAACCCCCAACAGCATCTCATCTTAAGTAGTTCTAACAAGGTGGCCATTGCTGTTACCATGCAGGAAGTGGTTGCTATAACTTAACTGCCAGCATGAATAAAATTGCATGGCTAGTTCTAAACCAGCAAAAATTGGTCCCAAGCAAAGTCGTATATCCTCACATTTTGTGTTGGAAAAACAGCCAACCAGGCATGCCATACTTGAAGTGAAGCTACTGTTTTTCCTAATTCGAATATGAAAGGCTTAAATATGGTATGCCTTCAGTACTTAATTTTATCTTCCTTGTCAATATAAGAAAATTGTTGGATGGATTAAATAGACAGGAAGTTGGAAAAATGGTCTATGCAATCAAAGGCAGCACAAGATTTGCAAATGGATTCGTTCCAGACATTACTTTGAAGCCAACAGATTTCGGGCAATATGACTGTTGTTAGCTAAGAGAAAGTGGTATAGCAAACATGATTATGATGTCAATAATGTTCAAGAAGATTTTTTGTGAAACACCGGCAGACAGACAATAATTCAATAAAAAATATTTTGAAACCTAAATATTAGAACACTCAGTCAAAACCGTAAACTATAGAGCACAGTGCTGGCATTAGTGTTACAGAATGCAACTCAATTATATTGCATAGCCCCAAAGGGAAGAGGTATAGGTACAAATGCAGAAAAATCTGCCATACTAGGGAATAATCACACAAGCTATGTGTATGCATAAATACATACATTATGAGATATATGAGCCATAACTTCCAGAAAAAATATAGAACGAATGCCTAGGGGCACTAACAGATATAGCCATGGTGAGCCAAGAAATACAAATGATAGCCTTACCTCCACCTCAGTAGGAGGAACAAATGACAGCATCAGCTTTTTGATACTAGAACACATCCTGAGAACATGAAATGCGCTGGCCCCAAAAGCATGTCCGTTTGCCAATACATTCAGCTGCAAAATCATGATGTCCGGTAGCATTGTCATATCTTCCATCATATAGTGATAGTCATCTATGTCCTGCTTGTCCATGGGAAGTCACCAAAAAAAAGAAGAGTCATATATGACATTTGCAAAGAGATAGCAGCATCTCATCTTAAGTAGTTCTAATAAGGTGACCATTATTGTTACCAAGCAGGAAGTGGTTAATATAACATAACTGCGAGCATGAAGAATAAAATTGCATAGCTAGTTCTCTACCAACATAAATCCTTTATAGTCCCAAGCAAGTTGTATATCACCAGGTCACCACAATTTTGTTGGACAAACATCCAACCAAGCATGCCTGACTTGAAGTGAAGCTACAAATTTTTTTCAAGTTCTAATAGCAAAGACTTAAATATAGTATGCCTACTTAATTTTATCTTCCTTGTCCATGTAAGAATATTGTGCTGGTGTCAATTGCATCGATGCCTTAGGACACAGCTCTGATAGCATTTATGCCTTAGCTTTCAAATCCGTGCACAAGCAAGGAAAACATGTACACACTGAAAATTCGTGTAATGGTACTGGACTTACCCACACATAGGCCAGTGCGAGTATAAGACATTCGATGACCTTGAAATGCCGCAAGAGACTTAAACAAGATTGGTTGTATGGAAAGCTGTCAGGCCCATAAACAATAAAGAAGAAAGGCCTCAGTAATCGAAGACGTTTCATCTCGCCAAGATGGACGGAGCTTGGATCATATAGATCCATCCACACAAGGGTTGCCAGCTGAGGCGCTGTGATGCTGGCAACCGGTTGGCTCCCATTGTAGAAGAAACAGCGTGTAACTTTCAATTCCTCAAGAGCCAGCGCCACAATGTTGAGCTGCTGCAAGCCTTGCAGATCAGTGAGCTCCACTTGCTGGAGAGAATCGGAATGGATGGCGAGGTTGTCCAGCCCCCAGGCATCACGGACAGTGAGCTTCTGCAGGCACGGGCATCGCGGCCAGGAAACCGCGTCACCGAGATCCCCCGGGCCGTAGAGCCGAACGCGATCCAGGCACAGCTCGGTGAGCCGAGCGAAGACGCCGGCAGGCGGCACGGCGAGGCCGAGGAATCCTAGGTGAAGCGAGACCTCCGTGGCGCGCTCCAGGCAGGGGAGCTCAAAAGCGCCCCTCTGCGCGGCCTCCTCGTCGTCGCCTTCCTGAGCGTTCCTCTCCCGCTAAAGATTATGAAAGAAGAGGCGGCCGGAGAGGCGGCGCGCGGCGACGGGGAGCCAGGCAGACACGGAGTCGGGGGCCGCGTCCCGGGTCAAGATGGAGAGGCGCAGGAGGGCCGCCTCGTGAGCCTCGAGGGCGGGGCCGATCTGGCGGGGATCTGGGGCGTAGCCGAAGTGGAGCGCCGGGAGGAGGGCCCAGACGCGGCGCCAGCGGCGGGAGAGGACGCTGGTCCGCGCGGCGGCGCGGGTGCCGATGTGGCGGAGGATGAGTACCAGGATGTCGTCCGGGAGCGCGCTGAGGCGGTCCTCGCTACCGGCGCCGGCGGAGGCGTCAGAGGAGAGCTTGGCACGCTTGGTGGCGTCCTCACCGTCGCCGCCACCGTCACCGCCGCAGCAGCTGGGCCCCATGGAGCGGAACGGTGGGGATCGGATTTGCTTGGCGGCGACCTCACCGTCGCCGTCGCCGCCGCAGCTGGGCCCCTTGGAGCGGAGGAGAGAGGTGGGGATTGGATTTGAGTCTCACACGGTCGCATTGAAAAGTCGTTTCCCATTTGTCCATTTTCATTTTCACACAAATGTACGGGGCGTTTCACTATACATGAATATACTATTTTTAATAAAGAAAAGAACTTCCAACTATTTTTTGAATTATTAAACAAGAGTAAGATCAATCTCCACCAGAATCCCAAAATTAGATCCCTTATTTTAATTAGATATTTTTTTAATTTTGTATGTCTAATTTTTCTAAACTAAACTTCAACATTAGCTTCAAATCAGAGCTCCTGCTTTTCTTGTGATACGTGAGACTTATCTAACTATTTTCTTTATTTTGTCTTCCTTTCAATATCTCACTCTCTCCTCAACCTAATCCTTTGTCTCCTCGTTATCATCTTTCTTCGTTCCAACTGACTTAGAGCACAATAGTGCACTTGCACTTAGGCCTCGTTCGGCTGTGCTGATAAGCCGGCTGAAAAACATTGTTGGCTGATTTGTTGTGAGAGAAAAATACTGTTCCGGCTGAAAAAACAAGCTGAAAAAGACGGATTATAAGCCGGATGAACAGAGCCTTAAGCATTGTGGCGACATAGGCAATGGAACCCACTAGAGAAGGGCACGTGGACAATGAAAGGAAGCTGTGTAAGTGAGGGAAGTGGCCGGGAGGTTGTGCAGGCGGGGGAGAGGGAGGGAGGAAGGGAGGGAGGGGGTCACGGCGACGAAGGACGATGAGGACCATGGGGGGCAGTTCTGGCCAGCAGAGATGGAGTGTGGCGGGCGGTGATAATGGTCGAGTAGGATCTGAACTGAAGTTGGAGTAGAATAGTGAAAAAAGATGTCTAGAAAATAACTCCTAGAAATAAGGGCCGACAATTTAAGAAAAATACTATTTTAAGATTTGACCTACCGAAACGAGTAACAACACTCAAAAATATATGTATGAGAAAAACAAAACTCAAATGTGTAACTTAAAAAAGTCGCGCCCTCCTTTGAGCACCTAGCCACACTGGTGGAGCCAGGGGGGCTGGCAGGGGTCATGGCCCCCCCAACATAAGTGCAAAATTTTTTTATGTAATAGATAATTTAATGATCTATATTAGAAGGATATAATAAAAGTTTTGTTATATATTTTTTGATGACTTCTGGACAATAAAATCACACAAATTTGCATTTTATCTTTGAATGAGCCCATCCACAGTGTAAAAATCCAAACAAATAAGCTACACTCAGTTATTTTATGGTTGAAACTCTTTGGACCGGCCTCCCTGTCCATAATTTCTTTGAACCGGCCTCCCCTGTCCATAATTTCTGGCTCCGCCACTGCCTAGCCATATATGACCCACAACTCATGAGCATTTTTGGTGCATATATAAGAACTCAGTGCATGAAAGTTATTTACTTAGTTTACATTATACGTGACTGTAAGTTTGCTTAGTTTACATAAATGTGAATGTTATAAATAAATTTGAAGGTTTGGGTAAATTATGCTTGAATTTATGAATAGCTAGTCTAAGTTTGATGAATTGGACACTTCCGTCATGCCCTCCATATGCTGTAGATTGTTATTACTCTAGAAAAGGGGAATTTCAGTTCAACGGCATGCGTGTATCAGCATTCAGCAAGCAATGAAATATTTGAAGAGGATTCAATTGAGTCTTTTTTTTAATTTGATTCGGTTGAGTCTTTTGTAAACACTTGGACTGAGAATGGATATCGAATATATCAACAGAAGGTTCACTTCTGCTTGCGTGTGTGCTGCTTATTACATCTCGAGTGGAAAAGGTAGGGTTCATTTCACACAAGCAACAGACTAGCGGTCGCAATGAAGTACTCCCTTCATTCCAAATTATAAAAAGTTTTGGCTTTTCTACATTCATAGCTTTTGCTATGCACCTAGATGTTATGTCTAAATACATAGCAAATGCTATGAATCTAGAAATGCTAAATCGTCTTATAATTTGTGATAGAGGAAGCACCTATGATCCATTAAGAAATAACAAGTAGAGGTGCATGTGCAGGTGGACAGTCTACATACTTGCGTTTCTCCAGCTAGTTACATTATAATTTATATAGCAAAAGAGTGTAACTACTATGTAGATACTTGTAGATTGTAAAAGGGCTCTAGCTTTGCTAGCAGTTTTTGAGCTCTTGCTCAATCTATAACGACAACATTGTTAACATCATCGAACTATTTTTCCTCAAGAAAAGAGTAAGGACTTTGTCTTGTCTTGGTGCAAGATACTAATTGAAAAGGCAGTTACTTCTTTTATGATCCATGAAATAGGAGAGTAACAAAGAATGTTGTTCAAAATATGTTGCTCATACATAAGTTGTGATTGTAAAATCTTATACTTACCTCAATGATCACCTTTGCTGGGTGAATAGCATTGTTTCTTTGATTAGCCACTTTGGTAATCTCAGAGTCAGTGTCATTGGTTTTCTGTTTACAAATTCTTATGAATGATAGCTATTACTTATTATAAAGAAGTCTATTGTTGTAAGAGCAGCAAAACCATAGAAAAAAAAGTCTTAAAGAACTTTGAAAAGATCATGTGTGATTAATCTAAAAGTGAACTTAATTGAATATTGTAGACTGAAGATTTTTTTTGATAGCATCCTGATGAGTATAATCTTTGATATATTATACTGTAGATTGTAAATGTAACACCCCAGGTGTTTATCACCAGTTAAGAAGTGGGTTTGAGCTCAAACATGACAGATTAAGTGGTGATGAAGATGTCAAGGTCAAACCTATGGAAATGAGCCCCAACCTAAACTTGGATATTGCACCCTTGCTTTACATATAGGCCCTTTTTAAGATATATGTTTGGGTGGTGTTATTGGAATATCTTCATGTGTCTCACATCAATACCCATCTATATTAGTCACTCAAAAAGTTTCATGAAGGTTTAGAATCAAAAAGTCACATGAAATGATAAGTTATATCCTAGTTGGAATGGCTCTACTAAGTGCTTGAATTGCACTATTAAGTGAATGGAAATATAGGTCATCAACCAAACCTTGCAACCTTGCCCAAATGACTCTAGATAAACTCTACAACAAAAGTCATGAAAGGTTCGTGTTGAGCAAATACCAAGAAAATGCTCTAATAGATCAAAAATGATAATTTAAGCTTTATTGTGATCCTACTTTGGTCAAAGTAGAATGGTAGGTTTTATACTAGTTTTGAGGTTGGACCTTAAATAAAGTTGTAGTTCATGTTATGTAGAATAAACTTTGTTTAAGGGTCAAGAGCTGGTTTGGTACCTAACTTAGTCAAATAGAGCTCCCAAAATGGAATCTGCTGTTGTTTTCGCAGTGCAACAAATTTTCTAAGTCCCTAAAAGTAACAGCAGCAAGTTCCCTTCTTTGCAACCTTTTATCGTCCAAATTCTTGTGGTAGCTCAATTGGGTTCCTTAATATGAGTTGAAGTACCTTTCATGGTGGAAACAACGAAACAAGTCTCATCAAATTTGGAATTAATTTGGATCTTCAAAAATAGCTCACAAAACAGCAAAGGTTTACTTTATCACTTAACCAACATTGACATGTTGGCATTCCGCGTTCTCCAAATTTCATTAAGTAACTTGAGTTGGCCCAAAAGTAAAAGTTGGAGTTCACATCTTGGAGAAGAGCATATAAGAAGTTGGCTTAAGTTTGACCTCGATTTGGCCAGCAAGTTAGAGTTTCCTTATCGGTCGTCAATGTGTTGACACTACTATTTTGGCAACTGTTTAACCGTTAATTCGTTGCTCTAATGACCTTGGCCGCTTAATGAAAAATATAGAACATTAGGAGGGGAACAGCTTTGCTTTTAGGCCCATGTCTTGATTCGGTTCAGAGCCAACCCGAACGCGGCCTCCAACATGGGCACAACGACGTGCACCACGTGTTCGCGAATTTGTCTCCATGGCAACCATGCACAAGTCGCACCCCCACCATGGCCGATGGCTGCTACCGCGTGCCCCGCGCCCCTGCCCTCAAGGTGTGGATGCCTGAGCTATCCACTCCCTCACTCGCTCTCTACTCGCCCTCGCTCGCCGCTGCTCGCCTCTCCCTTGCCCCGCGCTGCGCGGCGCCATGGCCGCCCATGGAAGCTCCATGGCTACCGCTCGTCCAGCTCCTACTCGCCTTCCCCGTCCCAGACAAGTATCGTTGTGCCTCCACCGCCTCATGTCTTCCACCTAGCGCCCCTTTTCTAGCCTCGCCCGCCGCTGCAGACGGTCGCCGCCGGGGCTGCTCCTCCAGGCACAGCGTGCGCCCGTGGCTAGGTGGCCACGAGCCACCTCCTGCAAGGCCGCCGCCTCCTACGGGTGAGCGCGGGCCCATAATGCCTTCGCCGCCTCTCTCCTGCCGCCAGCGTCGCCTCTATCGGCCTCCCCAGCAAGCTCCCCTGCCAAATCCCGTCGGGGGACCTCCTGCAGCAATTCGACGAAAGTGAAGGGTCTTTCTACGAAGTCCATGACTCAGATGAATAGTGCTTATAAGGACTTATTTGCAGGAATTTGATTGAACTTTGAAAATGCATAGTAAATCATAGAAAATTCGTAAAATAGCAAATAAGGACTTTTTGGAATCCTCGTGAAATGTTCTATGCAGTAGATCTATAATATGACATATTTTAATTTAAAGTTTTAGCTGCAAGAATAGATTTGTGCAGTAGGGTTTTAATGCTAGTTGAATTTGTTATTTTTCATAACTACAGATCTAGGGCTTCAAATGAAGTGAAATTTTTATGGCATGATACTTATGTGATGTTTGATGTGTGGTAAAAATTTCATGGTCATTGGATGCAGTATGGTCTAGTTTTTTATTCACCTTGCTTGAGTGCTTAATAAATGCTTTAATATGAGCTATGATTAAATTAAGCATGAAAATAATGTTTTCTGTGAAAGTGGTGAATACAATAGTTGTAGGAGACTTCATGATATAGCTTTTGTTAAAGTTTCATGATTTTAGGCCTGATGGTTTTTGAGTTTTAGATTTTACAAGTCTGCTGTCAGATTTTGCTTGTCCTCTGGACAGATCTGAATGACTACATTAGTTGGCTTATTTACATATGGAATCATGCTTTGGTGACTGTAGATTAATTGAAGGAATTTTCATAATCTTTCTAAATTATCTTGGATCACCACTTTTGATGGTCTAGAACTCTAGTTATAGCTTTTCCAAGTGGGATGACAGTTTCTGTCCAAATCTGGATAGAGATGCATTATTGGTGTTGTTTGGCCCTTTTATATGTGGAATCACCTTTAGATGATAATAAAAAAATTTTAGCTAACTTAATAAGCTTTCTAAAAAGTTAAGAACCACCCTTATTGTATGAATAGAACTCTAGTTATGCATCTCTGAAGTTCTGTCAGTTTTTTGTCCATCTCTTGTGCAGACTTGCTTCTTGCTATGTTTTGGCTTGGTTAGCTTTAGAATCAGCTCTGGGTGTAAATAAAAGAGTTGTAGATAATTTCATAAGCTTTCCAGAATGTCTTTATGCATGTCATTTGAATCTGTAGAACTCTAGTTATGAATTAAACAAGAAGCTACTATTTATAGTCCTAAAAATGACAGATTCTGATTCTAGTAATTGTTGTTGCTTTGTGTGTTGCTAAGTGTGGCTCATGTCCTTGATGATGTCAAGTTAATGCACCTGAGATCTTATGAAACTTGTGCGCCATGCCTTTTATGTTTTCTAGCTTAGCATAGTAGTTTTGTGTGATGTTTAAGTTAAGATCACAAAGTATTTAAGTGTGTTTAGTGTAACCTTATGCTTGTCTTGCATAATCTTGTGTTACATTAAATGTTTATGTGATGCATCTTGTGTTACTATTCATCATATTCATATACATGTATCTTGCATCTCATCTAGGTACGCTAGATGCACCACGTGAAGGATGAGATGTTGGAGTCAAACCCAAAGACGGTGTTTAGTGGACCTATCCCGAAGATGGAAGGACTAAGCAAGTGCCGGGATGGGAGATCCTCGCCAAGCAAGTGTCATCTGTCAAACACTAACCTAAGTGTTCGATCTCAGACAAGCCCCAGAGCATTTTAAGTCTCCTACTTTATAAAAGCAATTGAGTATATATATGTTATATATGTATTGTTGTATTAAGTTATAGGAGTTGATTGGAAACACTTGCTGCATATATATCTTTTTCTTGTCCTGTAAATATGCCTGGAATCCTATTTTTGGTAAATATGCTTGGAATCCTATTTTTGGTTCAGGATCGAAAGTATTGCTTAGCCATACTTAGACCGGTAGAAGTCGGGTGATTTCCTGTCACCTGCGAGATATAGGTGGATACCTGGTTATGGTTGACTATAATTGTTATCATGGAAAATAACCAAGCGTTGATGGATAAATAGAAATCGAGCGGAGTCTTATAGGGTTTTGGACTATAATGATTCCGTCTATGTCGGTTAAGGACTGACCATTGCTCATCCCTCTTGTCATGTTGAATGCATGCCTCACATTTAGCTGGCCAAATAAAGTACCTTTCAACCGCGAAGCCAGTGGCACTATTCGGGCCGGGATCTACATGGGTGCGTATATTGGTGCTGATGGGGGTATGACAGGGGCATGAAGAGTGAGCCCAAGGGCAGGCGAGGCCTGATTCCTAGCAATCGGGCGATCCCTGGGTATTGCAGCTCCAGTTTGTCCCGTGACGTTTACCAGAATAGTGTCATTGGTGACCTGTAGCTCACTTGATCGGTGAGTGTGGTTTGTGTGAGGAATAAATCACCAGCTAGAATCGATTCGAATCGCCATCGCTCCTGGATAGTGAGCACTTGACTCGAGTTAGGGCATCGTAGTAATGATGATGGAACACAGATAGTTATGTGGATTATGTTGGAAATGCTAAACCTGAGATGGTAAGTTTGATGTTAATGGTTAATCAAGTGATTGCTTTAGCATAGGTGCTTACCTAGATTAACAGGTTATAACAAAGATGATGCGAAAGTACTTAAAATAGTTTATTCATGATAACTTATGTTTTTCGCAAATGAGTCAAGCTAGCCCATTAAAAGAAAGCTTTGTATACTCCTTGGTGTCATGTTATTTCTGGTTTATGACGGGTAAGTCTAGCTGAGTACCCCTCGTACTCAGGATTTATTCCCACTTGTTACAGGTTGTGATGTATCATGGCTACTGCAAGAATTAGATGGCTCCTGCCGTAGTGGCGGAGTGTGATCATGGGCATGATCCTTCTGAGTTATCTTGTCTCTAATGCTTTTGTTGGAAGTTGACCTTGGTATTGACATATATTTGAAATAAGGGTGATGTTGATTTCAAACTACTTTGCTTTCGCTACCTTTGAACTCGAGTTGGAATAACTATATTGAACTCCGATGTATGTTGAACTACTTACGAAATGTATGTAACATATGACTTGTTATGTTGAATCACTATAATCTTGGCTTGTATGTTGGTTGGTTTGAAATTTCTCATAATTTCATTGGACTACCGGAGTTATAGGAGCTTAAGTACGAAAATTTAATTGCTCCGACGATTGTTTTTGTACTTACGTTCTTATAATTTGGGCGGTTCCATTACAGTAAATAAATGAAGTAAACACAAGCTCGAACACAGTTTTTCTAGTCTTATAAACAGGGGCCACGAAGTTGAAATGATTGTATGATTATAACACTATGCAATACTAAAGATGATATATCTGTATACTTTTGTTAATGAAGATATCAGAGTTTAAAACCCACTCAACTCTGCTCGCAACAGAGAATTCTAGGATTTGTGGTTTCCTCTCGTGGTGACACATATGCTTTGGCAATTTTACAGAAAAGCTCTCCATTTGTTTGAAAACTAACCTGCAATCCGGCTCATCATCCATAACAGTGTCCACGTTGTGATATTTTTCATCTCAACCCCTAATGTAAATTTTATTCTGACGTGAAGAAGAAATTCGAGACTTGTTCCTTTTTGCCATAATCCCCTTGACATTTTGCAAGGAGCCCCTTCCACTCAGCCGAGTGCGGAGCTCAGCCCCTCTGCACGTGCTTCCTGGATCGCCACTGTCGCTCCTCCACGGCCAGTTCTCCGCCCACCTACCGCGTGGTGGCCCCTAGCCACACACGAAAGGCAGCTTCATCCCTCTCTCTCTGCGGGCTTCTCTCCTAGGCCTTCTTCCCTGCGGCAATGGAGAAGGATCTCGCCTAGATCCTGGCAGCACATGAGGATCCCACCAGACCTTGGAAGTACGGCAGGGCGGAGGTAAGATCTGGTCTCTTTCCCTCTCCTACCATCTGTCCGCTTTCATCCCCTTGACTCCTTGGCTCCTCGCAGATCCGTCATCGGTCACTCCATGATGTGGCTCCCAACTCTAGATCTACGCACCGCTGATGTCCTTTCTAGAGGTGGGCATCAGCTTTCTTCTCCCATAGCTGCTCCTCTAAGCTGGTTGCCGCCATGGTGCTCACTTTCATAAATGCAGCGATTGAGTGTCATCTGCAGCTCAAGGTACTTACGCACTACCGACAATGTGCCCCCCAATGCTTCCAGGCGTGTAGCATCTGCCGCTGCTCAAGGTCCTGTGGTTGAAGCTATCTTGTCTTAGCAAGGACATGTTGCTTTAAGGTTAATATTGTTTCCCGTTTGTTTTAGATCGACATGCAATTCAGATTATTTGCATCCTCTGATAATTGATCTGCATAACTGTTCTTTTTCAAATCCAGTTAATGAGATTGCTATAATAATGTTTATGCCTAGGGTCAGGTGAACTAGAATTGTTCCATGTTCAAGATTTTCAAGGAGTCTCATGTACATTTGAATATTTGATAGACACTGACTACTCATTCATTATTTGTACACTGTGGTCATTGCTACTCAGGTGTGTTGTGCGTCCTACTTTATTTAGGATAAATTGCAGAGGCATGATTAGCCTATCACAAAAGCAGGTGAATTCCAAAAATATTTTTCTTGAAGTGGCTAGCACTTCACTCTCAGACATACTTTAAACTTTAGCTGTCCAAAAATATATGCCAATTATATTGCTGCGCACCACAGATATATAATCTATGTAGCATTCATGGTCGACCATTTGATTTGATTTGACGACCGTTGGAAACCAAACTACTCAATGGCATAAGTTACATATTGTGTCTAACAAGAAACAAGAGCATGGGGCAAACAATGCTGGATCAATTTGCTGCTCCTAGCTCAATGATGTACTGTATTTAAGTTTCAAACAAAAGGCCATCTATGTTTAGACAAAAAAAAATGATGTATTAGTTGCTGCTCCTCATGCTTTCAAGTTTTACTAATAACAAGCTATTTCCTATGCATATCCATCACACTGAAATCAGTGTATTGTCGGTATATAGTGGAGAGCAAACATCATGCAGTTTATACTGAGTAAGGAATTGAAGCAGCAACCATATGTTGATCATGGCATTTGTTCAATAAATCGTCTGCTAGGCATTCTCCTTAACATGTTGTTTGTAAAACTTCAGTATTTTGTAATCAGCACATTATTTAGGGAGCTCAGCAAAGTCTACCTGCTAAAGTTGGAAGAAATAATTTACAAAAGCTCTTTTGTTATGCATTATTTTAGTCTATTAATTTCTCCCTTCTGAATTTTAGTTCTTGTCATTCGTAGTGGAAGGTTTAGAGTGAGGTGGAGTATACAAATATACAATAGATTGGTCATTGACCTATAATCAAACACTACTTTTGGTTGAAGAAAATAGTACTATCCAAGTTGGTGTGATTGCTGCAGGAGTTGTAAGGATCCCGATACGCGGATACGTTTACTATTTAAAAAATAAAATAAAAATAATAATAATGCAGGTCTGAATTTACTGCTCAACTCTCATTTGTTTCATTGTCATCCACAACATCAACCTGTGGAGCATCCAAACCAAAAGTCACAGCTTGCAATTCAGGTTCATCAAGGACATGTCAGCACTAGCACTAGCACTGCTCATATTTGGAGAAGCAATCAAGCAACAAGAAGTCACTTACTGCACTGCAGAAATAGAACAAATCGAGAATGGGGAGAGGAAGATGAAGAAATCAAGCAACAAGCGGCCACGAACTAAAGAAGAAGAGGAGATCGAGAATGGAGAAGGGGATTAACTCACGGGAGTTCGCTGGAGCCCGGATCCACATCGAAGGGGCGGAAACTCGTCGTTGGCGGCCGGCGAGTAGAGGTGGAGGCTCGTCGCCGGTGGCCGGCGGCCGGCGAGCGGGGATGCGGGCCAGCGGTGTCACCGCGCAAGGATGCAACACGAGGCGTTGGCGTGCGGGAGTGCGGGCATCGGAGGCGGGCGTCGGGGACGAGAAAATTGACTATTTGCCGTTGCAAAGAATGGGCTTCGCAAAATTGCCATCCAAAAGATTGACTTCACAAATTTGCCAGCCTAAACATGTATACTTTGTTTTTTTTTTGTTGCCATAATCCCTATTTAGCTCCTTTATTTCTTTTTTTTGGATTTTCCTCCATGCCAAAAGACATTACTATCCTTGGCTGCTAGGAGACGTCAGGCAGATCACCGTTCGCACCTTGGTTGCTGGGAGACGTCAGGCAGATCAACGTGGCAAAATATTCAGTGTAAACCACATCTTCGGTACAATCGTGAAAACCTTTGCAAAACCATACTTATTAGTTTTCAAAAAATTTGAAACTATGCACACCAATAATGCATATGTAGATGTGCATTGTCACAAAATTTGAGATTCAAACTTGTTTTGCAAAAATTCATATGCATATGAATTTTTGGAAAACAAGTTTGAATCTCAAATTTTGTGACAATGCACATCTATAGATGCACTGTTGGTGTGCATAGTTTCAATTTTTTTGAAAACTCCTAAGTATGATTTTAACGGGGGTTTCATAGATTACACTGAAGATGTGATTTGCACCGAATATTTTGCCTGGGTTGCGTCAGACGTCAGGCAGATCAGCTGTTCATGTCCGAATCAAATGGCCTGCATGCTACTGTACGAGCTATTGTGCATGCATTTGGCCGGTTTTTTTGAAAAAAAAACAATCGGGTGGACAATATAATTAGAATACATGCACGCATATGTCTGTCACTCCGAGGTCGCTCCAAGTTCCTCCATGGTCATGCCGACGGCCACCGTGGTCGCGGCCAGCGCGGGTGACGGCGTGGTGGCGCTGAGCAAGGGTGGTTGCGTGGCGGCGGCGAGCGCGCCGGCCGGTGGTGCCGCGTCGCAGCCGCCCTGCATCGACGTCTAGGGCACGCAGGCGGCGGCGGCGGTTCTTCGTTTGCGATCGGCTTCGTACAATGGGAATAGTTTCATCTCTTCACACAATGTCTTTTTGCGTGGAAGCGATTCCCCAAAAAAAATTGAGCTCAGCTCTTCAGGTACAAGTTGTAGTATCTGAACTCACACATTAACTCACCCACCACCACCACACACACAAACTCACACACATACACACTAGTGCGCAAGCTAGACCTACACCTATGTGAAAAGACTTGCATGTGGCTGAGAGGTATCCGAAGTCTGCAAGGCTTCGCACATGACGGGCACGTCATCCTGACCATTGTGACGCATCCATGTATGAAGCAACTGAAATTATTCAGGAAACTACTGTTCCCATGGGTGCGGTACCAGAAAGTCGCCCCCCGCCCGCCTCCCCCCAGGCTCGAACTCCGGTCGGCAAGTTCTAGCACCTGGGCACTTGCCACTCGAGCTAGGCTCGGTCCACATTCCCAAAAAAATATTAACAAAGGAACTAAATAGGGATCATGGTAACAAAATCAAGGTACACATGTTTAGACGGGCAATTTTGCAAAGTCAATCTTTCGGATTGCAATTTTGCGAAGCCCATTCTTAGCAATGGCAAATAGCTAATTTTCTCCATCGAAGACGGAGGGATAAGGGAGTCAAGTGTTATTGGACTGGGCCGTATCCGCAAGTCACATACGTATCGACCGACGTATCCAATATTCGTGAAAAAAAGAAAAAGTCGGATACTCCGAGGATACGTATCGGAGGAGTATTGGAGACGTATCCGTATCCGTATTGGATACGCGACACGCGTGTAACTTTCCTCCATAGTAGATTAAGACTGCTGCTGATTTGATGTGACTCTTTCAGCAGGTATACAAAGATGCGGTTCATGGGAAATGTGGATTCCTGCTTCATCATCCATTCCACTGTCATTGCCAGTGTCGAGGAGTTTAGGAGTACAAATTGGTGTTAAGGGTACCACAACCAGAGATTCTTTCTGTTTTTGACCAAGTTCGAACTAACTATTAAGTTCATTGTGGTTGCATAAATACTTCCTACTTAGATATATGTTTTTTTTCAAATCTCACCCCCTAAATTGACCGCTGAGACTGTACATTAACCCTTTAAAATGTAGCCTGGTGCAAAAGGCTTCAAAGATGTCTGAGACGACATTCGGGCTTTAATTTAATTTTTTATTATTATGCAAGAATATATGTTTAAATATAAATATATTTTCTTTAGTTTTGTCCTTTATGAAATAAGAAAGTTGTTATTAGAATTTTAGGTAAATACTTTAGTACTTATACATTGAGCCAAATTATCAGGACAGGGTGCCCGAAGGCCGCCTAATGTTCTAGTTTATTTAAAAGCTTCTAGAGATATCAAGCTTGCATTGGCCTTCCTCAACATGCATTGCCGCTGTGCATTGGATGCTTGCAAAGTCGTTCATCAGATTTGCTATTGCCCCTTTCTGCAAAAATGAAACCAAAGCACAGGGACTATAATCAAGAATCTTGAATTGCACAGAGTAGCTGCTGGATGGAGATGACGATGTCCAGTGAGAGGCACAGGTGTGTAGTTAGCCTATGTCAAGGATCTAGTGTTTTCACTTGCACGTGCAATGGCCAGGAAAGCATTACGATTTGATGTTAGACCTCCAGAATAAGAATCTGCAGTAAGTATTGTTACTTTGTTCAACAAAATTATGAAACAAACACACTGAGCCTGAGGCATTTCATCGAATGGCTGGGAGGCAAAGGAATGCAAGGAAGGGAACTGCGGAAGGATCAAAGAGACGGAGACCAGCAACACTGGAGAGAGGACAGAGGGAGCATGTGGGACGGACCTGGAGCTGGAACTTGAGCTCTAATAAGTGTCGATGCATCAGATTCAGTGCAAGTCCACCATGGAGCTTGCTGCTTCCGGAGCTCTCCTCCAGTCGTGCACATTGGGAATCCTTAGCCTTTGTGTGGGCAACGCCATATCCTGGGGCAGCACCGCAGCCTGAGTCCTTGCATGCATGAATCCAGTAGCTTATTACAAAGGGTGTTGCTCTGGCCATGAGCGAGCCGCTAGGCGCCTTGTGCTGTCGTGCATCATCTGCGGGCGCCACTAGCTGCTTGCGCTGCCAACCACCTCGTGCCTTACCTACGCTGGTCCCCGTCACCGGCAGACAGCACGGTGGCGTAGCAGCTCGCTTCGCGTTCGACGCCGTAGAACATCGCCATTACCAAGGAACGAGGATGCTCTCCATACGGGTGCATCTGTGCTTGAGCCTTGAGGTATTGCTTGGCCGCGCGGCGGTATTCGAGCCTGCAAACGCTCATCCCTGGGCTCGGCCGCTTGTTGGCCCTGTACCGCCGTACACCACGGCTCCGACCGCTTCTCACCAGGGTGTAATAGGCGTCGGCACCCAGGAGTGAGCATGGCGCGAGAGAGGGAAGACGTCACTCAAAAGAGAAAGCGTATTGCTCATTTATGTAATCCTTTGCATGTATGACAAGTAGGGGCCACGACCGCAAATGTAATAGGCACATAAGTGCATGGACTCGTAAGGAGAGAACTCATTCAGACAAACACAAATATCTAAGACAACACGGTTGAGGTGTTCCACACCGGCGTTCTTTCCCAAATCCGATATCCCCTGTTCGCTCACGTCGATGGCTTAACGCCGACGGCCACGAGTGTATCAGTGGTATCAGAGGTGGTTCTTCCTCGGCCCCTACCCATCCCACCCAAACTCACGTCTTGGATGCGTACCATGAGCTTCGGGAGTGTAAACCCCGGTGGCAGGTTGAGCACGCAGCATTGCTCTGGTGAGGTCGTGTGCTCCCATAGGTCCATGATGCGGTTGCCCAGCTCGGTACGAGTTTGAGGTCGTCACACTACCCTGGTGCGGTGGCACCGTGACGAGATTCCTCTTCTGCAAGCGACTTCAAGAGGGTACGATCGGCGGCGGCGTGTCGGTGCCCTGTTCTCCATCGACACATCATCTACGTCACAAAACTCGACTGGGGGACTACATTGACAAGTTAGGGTTCGGTGGCGTGAACCATCAGTGAGATCCTCTCATCCTACTCACTGTATTTCATTCTAGCATGCAGAGGGTTGCGGGGCACATGTTCTCGTGTAAAATTTTGTAGCAATCGGGTTCAATTGTGGTGCGGTGGCGTCCGGAGGGGAAGTGTCCGTCGATTTGGGTTGTGGGGCATTTGTTCCCATGTAAAATTCCTTAGTCGAGCCTCACTTCTAGGCGGCGGTGTTTCAGTCATCAGGTGAAGCACGCAATAGGGGAGGTGTTGATCCAAACCTGTTGCTTCACCACAGTCAATCACGGCTCCTCCTAAGCCCTCGAAGCAGACCCAAATTATGTTGGATCAGATGTCCAAAAGCGCTGATGATGAGAGGTCCAAATGGGACCAAGTCATGGACAATTTTGATCTGCTATTCACTCGAATGATTGATATGGGTATTGTTCAACAAGAGCTCAAAACTCAAATTGAGCTAAACAATTCCAAGGTGGACAAGTGCTCTTCAGACCAACAGTTCATTGCACAATAGGTCTGAGCTAATGGACAAGCAGTGGCTCAATTGACCTTGTGTCAGTTTGAGGAAGAGGACAGATCCAACAGTAATGGCTCAGCTTCCATGATCTATGAAGAAGAAGAGGAACCATTACAGAATATGTTTGGCAAAAACAAAGGTATTAGCAAGCCTGAACCTTCTAAGTCTCAGTAGGCCCAAACCTAAACTAGCAAAGTCAGATGTTGTGCCTCATCATGCTCTGCCCAAGATGTATTTTCCAAAGTTTGATGGCAGCCATCCTAAGATATGGATTGACAACTGCAAGAACTATTTTTCTATCTATGCTATGCCTGAAAGAGTATGAGTGTTAACTGCAACTATGCATTTGGAGGGCAATGCTGCAAAATGGTTCCAAGCCTATAAGCAAACTCATACTCAGATATCGTGGCTATCATTTTGTGTTGCAGTGGAATAGAAGTTTGGAGCTGATGATTATAGAACTCTGATCTGATAGCTCTCAAGCAAACTGGTACTGTGGAAGAGTACACAACTCAGTTTTAGGAACTCTAGTTTGACATCACAATGCATAGCTATCATTATGATGATCTCTTTTTCACTTCTCATTATGTCAATGGCCTTAAAGATGATAGCAGGGCAGTGGTGAAACCATAGGTACCAACCATTGTTGACAGGGCTGCTATTATAGCAAGGATTCAGCAAAAGGTACTAGATAGAGGCAAGTACAAATACTAGAAAGGCATTGTTCCTACCAAGCCAACTACACAACATAGGGCTGAGACTAGGCCCAACCAAGATCCTAGTACTCTCTGGAGGGATAGACAACTCAGAGATTAAAGAAAGGCTAATGGGTTCTGCTACAACTGTGGAGAACAATTTGAACCAGGCCACAATGAGGTCTGCTCCAAAAGAGTCAAACCACATGCAAATGCATTAGTGGTCAATGATCTGGACAGGGAATTTAGTGATGATGTCCTTAATCAATTGGCTATAGAAGATGCTTTACCTGAGTAGTTCTGTCAGCTATCTATCAATGCCATATCTAGCACAGAGCATACCAACTGCATCAAGTTGAAGACCAAGGTGAAAGACAAGGTCATGTTAATCCTATTGGATAGTGGCAGTTCCCATAGTTTTGTGAGCTCAAATTTTGTCAAAGTAGCTGTCCTATCATCTGTGCCCATGCCATCTAGAAGGGTGAAATTGGCTAATGGAGAGTGGATCACTACTAACCAAAAGATATATGATCTCCACTGGTATTGTCAAGGTCATATTTTGTCTTCTGAGATGATAGTATTAGATATGCACCCTTATGATGCAATTTTGGGATATGATTGGCTCCAGCAACATAGCCTGATGAACTGTGATTGGCACTTGGCAACACAAGACACTGGAATTCCAAGAGAAAGGCAGAACAATCAAGCTGCAAGGCCTTCTTCAGTAGCCAATGGAGCTCACTTCCATTTCTGCAACTAAGGTATACAACTCTACCAAGGGAGATGATGTTGGGGCTTTTGTGTTATTAGATTACATTCCTGATTCTATACCTACACCAACTGTTACCCATCCACCTCAAACCACACCCAACATCAAAGCAATCCTAGAGCACTTCAAGATGTTTTTGATGATCCTAAAACCTTGCCACGTCAACGTAGTTATGATCACTCTATTCCTCTTCTACTAGGATCTGTGCACATAAATGCCAGACCATACCACTACTCTCCACACTATAAAACTGATATAGAGAATCAAGTTTAGCAGGCTTGATTGCTCACACCCATAGCCCATTTGCATCCCCAGTTTTGCTGGTTAAAAAGAAAGATGGTACATGGCGATTTTGTGTTGATCATAGAAAATTAAATGCCATGACAGAGAAGAATAGATTCCCAATGCCTATTATAGAGGAGATCTTGGATGAGCTGAGTGGAGCCAAATTTTTCACAGAGTTAGACATGAGATCAGGTTATCATCAAGTTAGGATGTTACCTGAGGATGAACACAAAAGAGCATTCAAAACCCATCAAGGCCACTATCAATTCAAAGTTATGCCTTAACTAATGCCCTAGCCACTTTCCAATGCATTATGAATCAAGTTCTACAACCTTTCCTTAGATCTTTTGTGTTGGTTTTCCTTGATGACATCCTCATTTATAGCCCTACCTTGGAATCCCATGCTGATCTGAAAGCATCTAGGCCCCGAGGTTTGGTTTCGGCAATTGATGACAACGCTTTATTACCATGACTAACGTGTGTTTTGCAGAAACTTTGGTAAGTTAGGTCATGGAGGTTTTAACTGCTTTGGGCACCATGGTATTCATGCCCCTTGATGGAAATCATTTTGGTTTTCAAAAGAGTGACGTCAAGATTAAGGACGGTTAGTTCCGGATGTCGAGGTGTTGAGATACATTTGGAATAGTCGTTAGGATCTTCGTTTTTCTCTTTTGGCCGTACTATAAAGGGGGGCATGAGCGGGTAGCTTGACCTAGGCGAGTCCTACATTTAGGTGTGGTGCACACTTGTTAAACTTGGCGCTAGGCAGCTCTAGAATAGCTCAAAGTTCAGTTGGAAGCAACTTGGTTCAAGTTGTGACGCGTTTCGGAGAGTTTCGGGTCGTTTTCCCATGACCGGACGCGGTCCTCGGCATGACCGGACGCGTCCGGTCAGTACAGTTCCGCGGCTAGGGTTTCAGCTCTGACGACCGGATGCGGTCCTCGCAAGGACCGGACGCGGTGGTCAGAAGTCAACACGTGTCACTTGAGGGAAACACCCGATCGGACGCGACCTGGGTGTGATCGGAGCGTCCGGTCGCAGTCCAGTAAGGTCTAGAGACGACCGGACGCGTCCGGTCATCACCGATCGGACGCGGTCGCGCGTCCGGTGCGAGTACAGTATGCTCCCTGCACGATCGGACGCGTCCGGTCGCCCCTGACCGGTGCGTCCGGTCACTCAGTTGATTTTTGGATTTCGACCGTTACGAGCGACCGGCGCGTCCGGTCAGTTCAACCGGCGCGTCCGGTCAGCTCGTGTTTTGCTAAGTCAGCGGGTAACGGTTCGTTTTGTCTGTGGGGTGTATAAATACATCCCCACCACCTCTTTTAGAGGTCTCTTGCTCATTTGATCAACTGAAAAACACCTTTGGAGTGCAAGGGAGTGCAAGAGCACTAGTGAGGATAGAGATTTGAGAAACAAAGCTTGAGAGTTCCTCACTAGCGATTAGAGAGTAGCAAGTGTGCATCCACCTTCTCATTTGGGCTCGTAGTGGTCAAGTGAGAGTTCTAGCTTCTTACTCTTGGTGATCGCCATCACCTAGACGGCGTGGTGGTGATTGGGAGTTCGGTGATCATCCGGCGGAGCTTGTGGATGACCCAACTCATCTTGTGAGCGGTTTAGGGTGATTCACCGCGACGGAGTGTCGAAGAATCAACCCGTAGAGAGCACTTGATCCTTGCGCGGATCAAGGGGGAGCTACACCCTTGCGCGGGTGCTCCAACGAGGACTAGTGGGGAGTGGCGACTCTCCGATACCTCGGAAAAACATTGCCGTGTTCCTTGCCCCTTTACATTCAAGCATTTACATTCTTGTATTTACTTTCATTGCTTGTTTTACATTCCTAGATTTGCCATGCTAGACTAGGATTGGAAACTAGGGTGCAAAACTTTGTATCGGTAGACTCTCTAGGAACACAAGTAGACACTAGGGGTGAATTTCGGCTTGTAGGATTTAATTCTTGCATTTAATTTTTAGAAAAGCCCAATTCACCCCCCCTCTTGGGCATCTTGATCCTTTCAATTGGTATCGGAGCCGTGTTGCTCCTTTTTAGGCTTTACCGCCTAGAGCGAGATGTCTAACGGGGAAGGACCACCTCCCACCTTTGAGGGGGATGATTTTCCATATTGGAAAATCCGCATGGAGGCGTATCTCGAAGCCATAGATGTTGGATGTCTTAGAGCCGCAACCCAAGGGCTTCCCGCTATCAAGGATCCCGCAAACCCCATTGGTGACGAGGAGAAGTACGACCGGTGGAATGCAAAGGCCAAAAATGCACTCTACCGGGCTTAGGCAAAGATATCTTCAATCGTGTGCATAATGCAAAGAACGCTCATGAATTGTGGGAAAATCTTTGTGCTCTCCATGAGGGAACTAAGAGTGAGCGTGAGGAACGCTATCACATAGCTTTAAAGAAAATTAATTTTTTTGAGATGCTTCCCAAAGAAAGTGCTAATGACATGTACACTCGCTTGAATGTTCTTGTAGAGGACCTCAATGCTCTTGGGCTCACTAAAATGAGCCAATCGGATGTTGCAAGGAAGATCTTGAGTGTGCTTCCCGTTGAGAAGTATGGTCACATTGTCACGGTGCTTCACCAAAGTGATCTTTCCACCGCAACACCGACTCAAGTATTAGGGAAAATCAATGCTCATGAGATGTACATGCATATCACTCCAGAAGAGGGCTCATCATCTTCCAAGAAGAAAGACTTGGCCTTCAAAGCTAGTCATGACAAGAAAAAGAAGAAGGGTCAAGCCATGATGGTGCAAGAAAGCTCAAGTGAAAGTGATGTTGATGATGAATCACTTGCACTCATGGTGAGAAAGACCACCAAGATGCTAAAGAAGCTCAACAAGAGTGGCATCAAGTTCGATGGCAAGAAGAAGAAATTCTTCACAAGTAGCAAGAGAAAGTCAATCTCGGAGATGGATTGCTACAATTGTGGTGAACTTGGCCACCTAGCTCATCAATGCCCTAGACCACCAAAAGACAAGTACAAGAACAAGAACAAGGGCAAGAAAAATGATTCAAGTGATGAAGAAGAAGAGAAGAAGAAGAACAAGCCATACAAGAAGAAGGATGGCAAGAAGAAGGAGTTCCACAAGAAGAAAAAGGGAGGAAAGGCATACATTGTTGGTGATTGGCTCACCGACATTGAATCATCTTGTGAGTCCTCCGAAGATGAGAGCGATGATGAGAAAGAGAAGGTTGCCGCATTTGTGATGGGGCCATCATCTTCACCGATATCTTCATCACCACCTTCACCGCCTCCTTCACCATCATCGTCCACTACTCACCTATGCCTTATGGCCAAGGGTGAACGAAAGGTACAAAACCATGATAGTGATGATAATGATGATAGTGATAGCGATGATGAATATGACTCACCTTCTTATGATGAACTTGTAAAATTGCTAAACAAATACACTAAAATCATAAGAAGGACTAGAAATGAAAATGATGATCTTCAAAATGAAAATGAATCACTCTCATCCAAGCTTGAAAATATTCAAAAGACTAGTGATGAGCTTAGAGTTCAAAATGAAGTGATGTCTTCCACTCTCAAGGAGCTCAAAACCTCTTATAAAGAGCTTAAAGATCAACATGATAAACTTGAGAAGAAGCATGATGAGCTCATCACTAGACATAATTCTCTAAAGGACAAATACACCACATTAAAAATTGACTATGATAGTCTTGTGGTTGCTAATGAACTTGCTCTTGAGACACATGATGCTACTAACTATGTTGTTAAGTGTGATATAGCTACATCATGTGATGATTTGATCATTGAAAGCATTGAGCAAGGTTCTAGTAGCAAAGGCAAGAGTGTGGTTGAGTCAAGCAACTATGATGATTATGCCAAGATTAAGTGTGAGAATGAGAAGCTTGCAAATGAGAACAAGAAGCTAAAAGGTTTGATGGCTCTTGAGAAGCAACCAACAAATGAGTCACTCATTGAAGAAAACAAAAAGCTCAAGCAAGAAAAAGAGCATCTCAAGACCGGCCTAAGCAAGTTCACAAGAGGCCAACATTTGCAAAGTGAGCTCCTCATGAACACCGTAATGAAGATGGATAGAAGTGGTATTGGGTACTTGGCAAATCAAGAGAAGAAAGCAAAAGCTCAACAACAACAAAGCAAGTCAAAGCCCAAGCCAAAGAGATGTGTTGAGTGTGGTCAAGAAGGTCACTTTGCTCATTAATGCAAAACTCCACCACCACAACCCTTGCCCAAGCATGCTAGACCCTTCGCCTTCAATGCTCATTATATGCTAAGAAAAGATTCAAATGGAAAGATGAAAGTCATGTTTTTGGGTCCCCAAACAAGAATAGGCCAAAGAAAATATGGGTTGCCAAGTCACTAGTGGAGAAAGTCAAGGGCCCCTCTCAAGTTTGGGTCCCTAAACAAAAAGCTTGATCTCTTGTGTGTAGGTGAACTACAAGACCGGTGGATCTCATTGGGTTATTGATAGTGGTTGCACTCAACATATGACCGGTGATCCTCGTATGTTCACCACCATTGAAGAGAATGGAATATGTCAAGAGAAGATCACATTTGGGGATAATTCAAAGAGCAAAGTCAAGGGTATAGGCAAGATTGCAATATCACATGATCACTCACTCTCAAATGTGCTCTATGTTGCTTCATTGAGTTTCAACTTGTTATCCATTTGGCAACTTTGTGACCTTGGCTTCCAATGCTTGTTCACACCAAATGAAGTGGAAGTTTCAAAGATCGATGACAAGCAAGTGATATTCAAAGGCTTTAGATACAACAATCTTTATCTTGTTGACTTCACCTCCGAAGATGCAAATTTGATGACATGTTTGTTCACCAAGACCTCACTTGGTTGGCTTTGGTATAGGAGGCTTGCTCATGTTGGAATGAACACTCTCAACAAGCTATTGAAGAAAGAACTAGTGAGAGGATTGAAGGATGTGAAGTTTGAAAAGGACAAACCTTGTAGTGCATGTCAAGCGGGCAAACAAGTTGCAAACACTCATCCAACCAAAGCTTTCATGTCAACTTCAAGAGTGCTAGAACTTCTACACATGGATTTGTTTGGGCCTACAACATACAAGAGCTTGGGTGGTAATCTCTATTGTCTTGTGATAGTGGATGACTACTCAAGGTATACATGGACTTTCTTCCTTCATGATAAATCCGAAGTGGCAAATTGCTTCAAGAAGTTTGCAAAGAGAGCTCAAAATGAATTTGAAGTCAAGATAAAGAAGATTAGAAGTGACAATGGCAAAGAGTTTGACAACACCAACATTGAAGCTTATTGTGATGAAATTGGAATCAAGCATGAGGTCTCTTCAACCTACACTCCTCAACAAAATGGTGTAGTTGAGAGAAAGAACCGAACTTTGATCACCCTTGCAAGAACAATGCTAGATGAGTACAACACTCCGGAGAAGTTGTGGGCCGAGGCAATCAACACCGCATGCTATGCTTCAAATCGCCTCTTCCTACAAAAGTTTCTTGGCAAGACCCCCTATGAGTTGCTTAATGGGAAGAAGTCGGACGTCTCTTTCTTCCGGGTGTTTGGTTGCAAATGTTACATCTACAAGAAGCGTCAACACCTAGGGAAGTTTCAAAGACGTTGTGATACTGGTTTTCTTGTTGGTTACTCATCAAAGTCCAAAGCATATAGAGTATTTAACCATGCCACCGGTTTGGTTGAAGAAACATATGATGTGGAATTTGATGAATCTAACGGCTCCCAAGGAGCAATTGAGAATTGTGATGATGTAGGTGATGAACCCTTGAGGGAGGCCATGAAGAACATGCCGGTGGGAGACATCAAGCCAAAAAGATGATGATGACGATGTACAAATTGTTGATCCACCATCTTCATCACGTGTGCCTCAAGATGATGACAAGAATGAGAGAGTTGAAAATGAAGACACTTATGTCTCTCATGAACAAGCCGAGGCACAAGCTCAAGATGTTGATGCTCCCCATCCACCTCCTCAAGTGGTTGATAGAAGAAACTCACCACTACTTCAAGCACATCCACAAGATCTCATCATAGGGAGTCCTACAAAGGGAGTAATGACTCGATCTCAAAAGCTAGCTTCTTTTGTTGAACATCACTCTTTTGTCTCTTGCGTTGAACCTAAGAATGTAGAAGAAGCTCTTCAAGATCCGGATTGGGTGAATGCAATGCATGAAGAATTGAACAACTTCACCCGCAATCAAGTATGGACACTTGAAGAGCATCCTAAAGGTGCAAGAGTCATTGGAACCAAGTGGGTGTTCCGAAACAAGCAAGATGACCAAGGCATAGTGGTGAGGAACAAGGCAAGACTAGTTGCAAAGGGGTTCTCTCAAGTTGAAGGTCTTGATTTTGGAGAGACCTTTGCACCCGTTGCAAGACTTGAAGCCATTCGTATCCTCCTTGCATATGCATCACATCATGATATGAAACTATATCAAATGGATGTGAAAAGTGCATTCTTAAATGGCTTTATAAATGAACTCGTCTATGTTAATCAACCTCCCGGGTTTGAAGACCCTAGATATCCTAATCATGTTTATAGGTTGTCCAAGGCGTTATATGGACTCAAGCAAGCCCCTAGAGCGTGGTATGAGCGCCTCCGGGACTTCCTCATTGAGAAGGGCTTCACCATTGGGAAGGTCGACACCACACTATTCACCAAGAAGTTTAATGGGGAGATCTTTATTTGTCAAGTATATGTTGATGATATCATCTTCGGATCAACAAATGAAGATTATTGCAAGGAATTTGGTGAATTGATGTCGAAGGAGTTCGAGATGCCAATGATTGGTGAGCTCACATTCTTCCTTGGATTTCAAGTAAAGCAAATGAGAGAAGGGATTTTCATCTCTCAAGAAAAGTATACCAAGGATCTTCTCAAAAGATTCAAGATGGAAGAATGCAAACCAATCAAGACCCCAATGCCATCAAATGGACATCTCGACCTAGATGAGGGAGGTAAACCGGTTGATCAAACTCTCTACCGTTCTATGATTGGTAGCTTGTTGTACCTTACCGCATCTAGGCTCGATATCATGTTTAGTGTGTGCATGTGTGCCCGCTTTCAAGCGTGTCCTAAAGAACCTCACTTAAGTGCCGTAAAAAGAATCCTAAGATATCTTAAGCTCACCCCAAGCATTGGTCTTTGGTATCCCAAAGGAGCTAGATTCCAACTAGTTGGCTATTCCGATTCGGACTATGCCGGTTGCAAAATTGATAGAAAAAGCACATCCGGAGGGTGCCATTTGCTTGGAAGATCTTTAGTATCTTAGTCATCTAAAAAGCAAAATAGTGTGGCTTTGTCCACCGCCGAGGCGGAATACATTGCCGCGGGGGCTTGTTGTGCACAAATCTTATATATGAAACAAACCCTCCTAGACTATGGAATTGTTCTTGAAAAGGTGCCACTTTTATGTGATAATGAAAGTGCCGTTAAAATTGCTAACAATCCGGTACAACACTCTCGCACCAAGCACATTGATATCCGTCATCACTTTCTAAGAGATCACGTTGCTAAAAATGACATATCACTAGAAGGTGTAAGAAGTGAAAATCAATTAGCGGATATCTTCACTAAACCTTTGGATGAGGCAACCTTTTGTAGGTTAAGAAGTGAACTCAATGTGCTTGATTCTAGCAACTTTAAAAAATGAGCGTGTGTTGTCCCTTGCATTGCATTGTATAATATGCCATGTTTATTTTATCGCAATGCTTTTAGGGCTTGGCTAACACGGTTACGATAACCCTTCTTTGGAGGAGTGAAGAAGCCTAACCGTGGATCAAACTTGACAAGCATCCTAGCTCTACCTTCTTGTATTGCATTGCATATGCATGGTTGTTTGTTTGGCGTTTCTTTTCGGTTTCGCTTTGAGCAACCTCTGTGTTCGTCCATGGATAGAGAGAGCATTTTGACGCTCCTAAAGGTTCAAAAAACTCTATTGCGTGGCCATACGTTGCTCCTTGGGTGTTTATTGCCTATTTTCTTAAAAATAATACTAGCCTAAGGCAATCTATATTAAAAATTTGAGGGTTTGAGTGAGGTCACTCATATCGTGTTCTAATTGGTGTTTATTTGTGTTTTTTTGAATTGGAACCTGATTGGGAGAAGTCGCGTCGTAGTTCGGAACGAAGAAGGGCGAAGAACAGTGACCGGACGCTGGACCGGACGCTGCACCGGACGCAGTGATGCTTCACCACCGCGTCCGGTCCCGGCGTCCACCAGCGCGTCCGGTCATCCAGAAGACCAACTCCAGATCTAGTGACCGGACGCTGCACGGGACGCGCCGCTGTTGACCACCGCGTCCGGTCCCGGTTACCACCACCGCGTCTGGTCATTCACGATGAATTCCCGAGCTCCCCTCGACCGGACTCTGACCGCGTCCGGTCAGTCCTCACCGGACGCGTCCGGTCACTCCAGGAGCTTACTGGAGTGTGACCGGACGCTGCACCACCTCGTCCGGTCATAACGACCACCGCGTCCGGTCATCACGCGTCGAGCGGATCTAACCCCTTCATATAACGGTTCGTCCTCGGCCGTGTTTTTCATCCGCCCGAGCTTCTTCCGCCGCCGCCTGCCCTAACTCGCAAAATTCGCCGGAGCCGCCGCGTCCTTGCCGTCTTCCTCGCCTCCGGCAAGCCCAGCCACGACCCAGCCGCGTCTCCTCGCCCGCGCTTGCCTCGCTCGCGCGCTCGCTGCCGCCCTACCCGTAGCCGCGCCTCTGCCCGCAGCCACGCCCACGCCTCTGCCGCAGCTGCGCCGCCACTGCTGCCGTGTCTGCTGGCCCCACTTGCCACGCTGGTTTCTCCACCGCAGCCATCACGTGCTCCCCCGTGCCAAGCATCCTCGCTAGCTCCTCGAATCCATCCTTCGGCCGAGCCCTGTCCTCTAGGGTTTGCCCTAACCCTAGCTCGAGAGCTCGTTCGACGAATTCGGGGAATCTCGAGATCTAGGTCACCTCATCTTGTCACCGTCGTCTCGTCGATCCGAGGTAGCTTCGCGTTTCGATTCACATCGTATCTCATATGCTTGCTATCTCTAGGGTTTCGTACCTTTTAGTTATATATGTGCTTATAGTAGATCTCTCTATTCCGTCGTTGCAGCGAGTCTGTCCGTGTGTCAGGGTGAGATCAGTTTGCTAAATCCGAGGCCAAGCCTGCGGATACGGATTGAGGCCAAGCCTCTCGAGTGACAGTTCACCATCTTTCAGAGGTTTTCGGTCAGTTTCTCAGCATGGTGCGTTGCAAGAACGTCGGTGGTGCTCCTGGTGACGGGGACGACAGTCCTCCTCGTCGGTCTGAGATTGCACGTGGGAAGCGTATCAAGATCATGGCCAGAAAGAAGAAGAAGAAGACACTTACAGAGGCAGAGATTGCTCAGGCCGTGGCAGATGCAGCAGAGCAGGCAGAGAGAGGTGGCAGGAGCAGTGGCATACGCATAGGCGAGCGTCGCTTTCATCTAGAAGGTCGACAGCTCGGCACAGAGGACACTGAGGGTACTGAGGATACTGGAGCTACAGAGGGTATGTCAGTTGATCCACCTCTAGAGGCCACAGAGGCTCCAGAGGCTACAGAGGACACAGAGGAGCAGCCAGCTCAGTCTCCACCACGTCGCCGCTCCACACGCGCACGTACTCAGGTGACTCCTAGGCCAGAGGGCCAGCGTCGTGGAGCACGTCCTCCTCCCAGAGCTAGAGGTTCACCCCCGGTCGAGCACTTTGACTTGAGGGGTGCTACAACACGTCAGGTGCAGGGGTTGAGGTTCGTGGAGGTCAGTCGGTGGTTTCCACCTGTGAGGGATCACAGAGCTTCAGAAGGCTTCTATACCCCACTTTAGGAGGATTTCTACAGGGCTCTAGTTGACAGCGGTATTGCTTTCCGACCACAGAGGGTCTGTCGACTTGAGTCACTGGTTGAGGTTGTGGGAGAATAGCTACGTCCGCACCTGTCCTTTCTGCCAGGCTTGTCAGATCTTCTTGGACGGACAGGTGCATACTGCGGCACATGGGTCAGAGAGTTTTATGCTTCACTATGGATTGATCCTGCCCATGATTTCATTCACTTTGCATTCCGAGGCCGCGATCACCATCTATACAGCACCAGAGTGCGGGAGATTCTCAGACTCCCAGCTTCTAACACGAAGATACATCAGCTGTGTTTTGGTCAGACTCCTCCACCGAGACGCCCTCACGGCGGGGCAGTTCCACCTACAGACTTGATTCGACCCTGCTTCCGTGAGACTTTTGGCGAAGGGTCTCGTCGCACGCCTGCCAGTTTGACACCACTTGCCAGAGTTCTGGATGCTATAGTCAGACGCACTCTACTTCCCAAACTTGGCTACAGAGAGGGACTGACTCGGATGTAGCTATGGGTTGTTCACCACCTCCTCTCACAGACACAGTTTGACATTTGGGATCTCATACTTAGTGAGATGGAGGACACCATAGCTGAGGGCTTCAAGGGTAATCGTCAGCTGCCCTATGCACACTGGATCTGCTTCATCATTAGATCATCCATTCAGCTACCAGCAGAGATCCGAGCTGAGATATCAGATACTACTACTACTTTCCCTGAGTATGATATCCGTCAGCTTTGGGCTTCAGTCACTAGAGATCAGGCCCCAGTGCCAGGACAGCGTGAGCGACCTGAGGTTCCTGAGACAGCGGCTGAGCAGGACGCCACAGTTGATGAGCTTGCAGAGGCAGAGCTTGCCGATCTTGACGCTCAGCCTGCTGATCTTCCTGAGGATGTGACATCTGACAGCACTGATGAGGACTACCAGCCCATACCCAGGTACCGGTCTCCTCGGTCTCACGACCACGAGGCCGGTGGCTCTGGTTCAGCCTCCCGCACAGACCCAGCCATGGTGGCTATACTTGAGAGGTTGACCTAGGCACAGGAGCAGCAGCAACAGCAGATACAGCGACAGGCTCAGGACACAGCTGCAGCACTTGCACAGATTCAGGCTCGTCAGGACGAGTTTCAGCGTCAGCAGCTTGAGATCCAGAGGCAGCAGGTTGAAATGCAGCGACAGCAGTACGAGATTCAGCGACAGAGTGCAGCTAGTCAGCAGCAGTACTTGGATCTCCTGCGCCACCTAGTCACTGTTGGGGTTCCTCCGCCTGCTTCTGTCCTGACTTCTGCTTTACAATCCAGTGATCCATCGAGTCAGGGACAACCGAGCTTCTAGTTCACATCTCCACAGCAGCAGGTTCTCCAGTCATTCCAGTCCCCGACCTTCATGCCTATTCACACGGGGTTTACACCTTCAGACCAGCCTCGCCCTCACCTCCTGACAGGCACACCCTTCGGTGATTACAGTGCTACCTACAGCGAGTTGACTGGTCAGCCGACGCCCTCGCACACTACCTTTGCTACTTCTTCAGGGTTGTCAGCTTCAGAGGCAGCTATTCCTCCAGTGACAGGGACCGGTACTATAGAGACTTTTCCTTCGTCAGTTGCCTCGACAGATCCTCCTGCTATTGGCTCGCTACAGGCTCAGGTCACTCCGACGGATCCTCTTATTGCTACTACGTCAGTACCTGTTCCTGCAGCTCAGACCCAGACTGCTTCACAGCCACGTGTTTCTTCAGAGGGTCAGCCAGATAGCTCAGATTCCGAGGGAGATTCTCTACACTTCGTGATTACTCCGCGCACCTCGGCACCCGACACGACTCCGTCTGTCCCCCCGTCAGATCCTTAGATTAGTTTTTTTTTGCGCTTGATGCCAAAAGGGGAGAGAGAGTAGTTTTAGGGGGAGTTTTGAGAGAGGGTTTTCGTTTTTTCTTGTGTGCTACTTTCATGCATCATGTTTACTTTTCAGTCATTGCATTCGTGTGGCATGTCATCGTGTGATAAACCTTGAGTCTTAATGTTTTATCCAGTCGCAGTGTTTACACTTGTCACCGTTTTTAATTATAGCTCTAAGGTTGTGCTTCCGTGCCTTACTCCGATTTCTTATGAGCTATATCTGTATGTGTACTAACGTTCTTTGTCTTATCTTATGAGTACACTCTTTTGGCTTGGGGCACATAAGCAATTCCTAACCCCTTGTGCTTATTGCTTTTTGCTTATGTGAACCATGCATGCTCGAAAACCTCAACTCAAATCTCTTATATCTTAGTGTTGTCATCAATCACCAAAAAGGGGGAGATTGAAAGCATCTAGGCCCCGAGGTTTGGTTTCGGCAATTCATGACAACGCTTTATTACCATGACTAACGTGTGTTTTGCAGAAACTTTGGTAAGTTAGGTCATGGAGGTTTTAACTGCTTTGGGCACCATGGTATTCATGCCCCTTGATGGAAATCGTTTCGGTTTTCAAAAGAGTGACGTCAAGATTAAGGACGGTTAGTTCCGGATGTCGAGGTGTTGAGATACATTTGGAATAGTCGTTAGGATCTTCGTTTTTCTCTTTTGGCCGTACTATAAAGGGGGGCATGAGCGGGTAGCTTGACCTAGGCGAGTCCTATATTTAGGTGTGGTGCACACTTGTTAAACTTGGCGCTAGGCAGCTCTAGAATAGCTCAAAGTTCAGTTGGAAGCAACTTGGTTCAAGTTGTGACACGTTTCGGAGAGTTTCGGGTCGTTTTCCCATGACCGGACGCGTCCGGTCAGTACAGTTCCGCGGCTAGAGTTTCAGCTCTGACGACCGGACGCGGTCCTCGCGAGGACCGGACGCGGTGGTCAGAAGTCAACACGTGTCACTTGAGGGAAACACCCGATCGGACGCGACCTGGGTGTGATCGGCGCGTCCGGTCGCAGTCCAGTAAGGTCCAGAGACGACCGGACGCGTCCGGTCATCACCTATCGGACGCGGTCGCGCGTTCGGTGCGAGTACAGTATGCTCCCTACACGATCGGACGCGTCCGGTCGCCCCTGACCGGTGCGTCCGGTCACTCAGTTGATTTTCGGATTTCGACCGTTACGAGCGACCGGCGCGTCCGGTCAGTTCAACCGGCGCGTCCGGTCAGCTCGTGTTTTGCTAAGTCAGCGGGTAACGGTTCGTTTTGTCTGTGGGGTGTATAAATACATCCCCACCACCTCTTTTAGAGGTCTCTTGCTCATTTGATCAACTGAAAAACACCTTTGGAGTGCAAGGGAGTGCAAGAGCACTAGTGAGGATAGAGATTTGAGAATCAAAGCTTGAGAGTTCCTCACTAGCGATTAGAGAGTAGCAAGTGTGCATCCACCTTCTCATTTAGGCTCGTAGTGGTCAAGTGAGAGTTCTAGCTTGTTACTCTTGGTGATCGCCATCACCTAGACGGCGTGGTGGTGATTGGGAGTTCGGTGATCATCCGGCGGAGCTTGTGGATGACCCAACTCATCTTGTGAGCGGTTTAGGGTGATTCACCGCGACGGAGTGTCGAAGAATCAACCCGTAGAGAGCACCTGATCCTTGCGCGGATCAAGGGGGAGCTACACCCTTACGCGGGTGCTCCAACGAGGACTAGTGGGGAGTGGCGACTCTCCGATACCTCGGAAAAACATTGCCGTGTTCCTTGCCCCTTTACATTCAAGCATTTACATTCTCGTATTTACTTTCATTGCTTGTTTTACATTCCTAGATTTTCTATGCTAGACTAGGATTGGAAACTAGGGTGCAAAACTTTGTATCGGTAGACTCTCTAGGAACACAAGTAGACACTAGGGGTGAATTCCAGCTTGTAGGATTTAATTCTTGCATTTAATTTTTAGAAAAGCCCAATTCACCCCCCCTCTTGGGCATCTTGATCCTTTCATGATCATCTTGCTCAAGTCCTAGAAACTTTGAGAAACCACAAACTGTATCTTAAAGCTTCTAAGTGCACTTTTGCCCAAGACAATCTAGAATACCTAGGGCACATCATTTCATCTAAAGGAGTCTCTACATATCCTTCTAAGATTGCTGCCAGGGGCGAAGCGTAGTGGTAGCCAAATTGGGCTCCCGCCCCCTGAAGGGCCGAGATGGCGGTAGAGGGAGGGTGAATAGTCCTTTCTTAAACTTAATCGTGTCGGCTACCTGAAACAAATGTGAAATTAAAACTATCGGTCTAGCCAAGACTATACCCCTCTATCTATAACTTTAGCACCTTACAAAATATCCTAATCAAGCGAATAAGGTGCCGGACTAGCAAGAGCTCACCTAATCAATTCTAGAGCAAGGTCACACAAACTTTTACACTAGTACTTTGCCAACCGAGGGAGCTCCTACACAAATAGTGAAGCAAAAGCACAAAGCCCCTAAACTCACTAGCAATGCTCAATAACAAGGCAACCAATGCCAAATTAGAGAGCGCAAATTACTTAGCTACACAAACTAAGCAATGTGACTAACAAGGTTACACAAACCAAATTAGCCACGCAAAAGGGATACTTCTAGCTACACAAGCAAGAAGGTAACTAGCTAGCTACACAAGCAAACTAGTTACAAGAGCAACTACACAAGCACTATGTATATAATGTAAGTACAAGCTTGCGTAGATAGGATGCAAACCACCGTGAAGAAATACACAAAGTTGACACGATGATTTTTCACCGAGGTTCACTTGGTTGCCACCAAGCTAGTCCCCATTGTGTCGACCAACACCTCGTGGTTCGACAGCTAATCGGTATCCACAACCAAGCCTCCCAAAGGCGCCGCAAGAACCTACCGCAAGTGTGGTAGCTCAATGACACACTCTACTAGAGTTGCTCTTCGCGATCCCCGTGGGGTGAGCACAATCCCCCTCACAAATCTTCTCCGAAGCCTCGCACAATCTTCTTGCGAGCTTCGATGGAGCCACAAGCCACCAAGCCGTCTAGGAGGTGACAACCTCCAAGAGTAACAAGCACCATCGACTTGCAACACGAACATCTAGTGCCACTCGATGCAACCTCACAATGCAATCGCACTAGAATCACTCACTCGCTTATTGATTCGCGATCTAGCAAGCATAAGTGAGTTAGAGGCTTCTCAAACTAAGCACACACAAGGGCAACACATTCCTAAGGTGCTCAACTACTGCCAAGGCCGGCCACCACTTCTATTTATAACCCCTCGGTCAAATATAACCGTTACCCCTTCACTAGGTGATTTTCACAGCGACCAGACGTGTCGGTCGATATGACCGGACGCGCTGCACTGCGTCCGGTCACCCGTGGCCATCCACGTGTCCTCCCTTTCGAACGATGAGCGCAGGATCTCAACGGTCGACTCAGCGCCCCAATGGGCACCAAGCGACCGGGCGCGCCACTCAACTGACCGGATGCGCCGATCGCACAGCGCCTGTGCCCGCGAAGCACCAACCGGACGCGCTGTAGAACTTGACCGGACGCGTTACACCCGATGTCCAGTTTGAGTCCAGTAATCACCCACTCGTGACCGGTCGCGTCCGGTCGATCATGACGGGACGTGCCACCACGCCCAATCGATCCTTCGCGTTCGCTGTCCCTCTGGCACCTGACCGGACGCGCCGGTCCCATGAGTGACCGGATGCGTCGGTGGTAAACCCAGTCCACGCGCTAGACTGCTGCTATCACTGACCACGTCCGGTTCAGTGTCCAATCACCCTAGTGACCTCCGTTCGCCTCTGTTTCTATCCATAAAAGCGCCGAATCCTGCCTTGCAAGCTCGGCGGGAGGGAGAGAGGGTCCCAAACCCAACTCTACCGCTTAAACTTCACCTCCTTCGCAAATGTGCTAACACCACCAAGTGTACATCACCATGTGCATGTGTGTTAGTATTTTCACAATCATTTTCTTCAAAGGAGTTAGCCACTCAACTTGCCACGCCACTCGATTCTAGTAACGATGCAAAGTTAGATTACTCGAGTGACACTAGATGACCGATATGCAAATAAGTTTGTCCCTCTTGATAGTATGATCATTTATCTTAAACTCGGTCATGCAGTTCTCTACACAACCTTTGACCGGTGAAATGAAATGCCCTAGGTTATACCTTTGCCTTGCGCATTCCATTCCATCTCCTTCGATGTTGATGCAACACATGCACCAACCAATCACCAAATGATATGATCCACTTCATATCATCATGTGACCATATTGGTTCATTGATCTTAACCTCACTTGCTCTTCACCGTTGCGTTGGTCCATCGGCGCCAACTCTTGCTCAAGCTTCACCGTCACACGTGATCCCTCGCTTTAAAGCCTCTGACTTGTCCTTCACACTTGCAACCAGTCCATCGAGCCAAGCTTCATCTTGATCTTCTCCACCTTGGTCACATGACTCCATGTCATGTCTCATATGCAATAAGCTCCTCCATCATCATATGTGCAAGCTTTACAACATCTCCACGCCATTTTCACCTCCATGGCATATGTTGCTCACACACATGTACCTGTGGACTAATCACCTGTGTATTTCACATAAAACACAATTAGTCCACCAAAAGTTGTCACTCAATTATCAAAACCAAACAAGGACCTTTCACCCCCTCTTTGCGTGTGAAGTTTCCCACTAATTACCTCATCTATGCTTGTGTAAGTGCAATCAAGCCCCAATGTGGGTTTTGGCGTTGATGACCACCTAATTAGAGGACTAATGAGCTTTACTAAGATGACAAGTAGGGAACTCTTTTAAGAGGATATCATATGGAAAGAAGGAGCCCCCAGTTACTTTCATGGACAGCACCATGCTCAAATGAGGTTTAATTTCTTTTTATGTTTTGAAGTTGAGTATAGGAATGCCGTACTGTTGAGGGAAACACAACAATTGGTTAAAATTATGTGACAAAGTGCTCAAATCTTACTCAAAACATCCTCACACCTCCACCAAGATAGCTAGCTCAATCATTCTCAATTCTTGCTATTTTGGTGAGTGCGCAGTGTCGCACTTAAGTGACCATTGCGGGCAGGGGGGTATTTATACTTTTCCTCTGCCTCCTCCAACGTTACTCTTCCTTCCCCAACGGTTCACTTGACCTCAAATAGACTAGAGCTCTTCTATCTCTTCCTCCATTGGCAGACCTTGAGCTCCCAAGCTTCTCCATCGATTTCTCCATCAATCCTTGAGAGAAAAGGTGCCAAAACTCGATTAGAGAGCAGCACCACTGAGTCCCAATCTCAAAAGAGCATTTGGTTCATGTTTTGGTCGGTGGTTGTGTTTGTTACTCTTGGAGCTTGGCTCCTAGCCAGCTAGAGCGTCGCTCGGAGAGCTTGCCAAGCTTGTGGCAGCACCGAGAGGTTTATAACCATCTCTTGCAGCGAGTAAAATCACCCCTTATCTCAAGAGTTGAGTCTCTTGACTTGAGAATGAGGTAGGTTGCAAAGCCCAAGCCTTAGTGGCATACCTCAACAACGTGAACTTAGGCAAGCCTTAGTGGCAAGCTGAACCACGGGATAAATCCTTGTGTCACTTGTGTTTGTGTTGCTTTACTTGTTGTTAAGGTGATTTCTAGGGTTTGAGGTCGATCTACTTGTGTGTGGTGTTCCCACCACTTCTAGCTATTGATTTGTGACCTATACCATTGCAGGAAGCTAAGAAATTGACCCGATCTAAATTTCATTCACTGGTTTTTGAACTGAGAGCTTGAGCTTTCTGCAGGTGCGATAGTGCCGCTGTTTGGTGCGGCAGTGCCGTAGTTCAATTTGATGTTTGTTCGAGTTGAGTTTTTTTCAGGCCTATTCACCCCCCTCTAGGCGCTCCAATGGTCCTATAGCTTGCTACTTTACTAATGAATATGCATGTTACCATGCATGTAAAGATTGCAAGCACACCTTTCTCTCCACATTAGTTGCTAATTCCTTGATCTTCGGAACTATGAAGCCTTTTTAATTCACTTTGACTATGACTTCATGTAAATTGCCCCCTCTTGATTCTACTTCATGCTCCGCCATTGATTGCTGCAATGCTTCATTGGCCAGTTCCAACAACTATGACTGAGTTAAGGGCACTCCTAGGTATCACTGGATACTACAGGAAATTTGTGAAGAATTATGGAATGATTGCCAGGCCCTTGACACAGTTGCTCAGATTCAAGCAGTTTTAGTGCACAGAATCAGCGCAACAAGCTTTTGATAACCTCAAAGTGGCTATTGTCACGGAACCGTCCAAATTATAAGAGCACAAGTCCAAAAACAATCGCCGAAACGATCAAATTCTCAAACTTGAGCCCATATAACTCTGGTAGTCCACGAAATCACGAGAGATTTCAAACCAAACCGAGAGCAACCAAGATCGTAGTGATTCAACATAACACACCACTTGTTACAACAGTCCAAAAGTAATCTCATACATCGGAGTACAAATAATTTATTACAAAACCAAAGTAAAGATTAGCGGAAGCAACATAATTTCTGAAATCATTTGAAGTCAAATACTGCCAGTACATAGTCACATCCTGCAAAAGCATACCAGAAGAGATACTACAGAGACTATGCCCATATGGTCTAGTCTTCACGCCCACAAGGCAAAGACAATACTTGCGGCAACAAGTACGAATCTGCTACCTGTAACAGATGGGAAATAAACCCTAAGTACGAGAAAGTACTCAGCTAGACTTACCCGTCAAAAAACAGAAATAAAGTGACACCAAGGAGTATGCAAGGCTTTATAAAGTGGGATAGCTTGACTCATTTGCAGAAAAGCTTAATACAGATAAGTAACCATTATTTGCTTAAGCATCAAGTTAATCATCATTAACCTGCTAACTACATTAGCACCTGTACTATAGCAATCACTTGATTAAGCTAAGCAAGCAATAATAGCCATATCCGGTTTAATCATGGTTGTCATCATCATCCTTATCATCAATTTCGAACCATTAATATAATTAGTGTATCTACGCTAGAGATAACAAGTCAAGTTTCTCACTAACCGGGAGAGACGGCGACTCGAATCGATTCCAACTCAGCTGAGGGGGTATTCTTGACACTCACCCGGCAAACCCCGCTAAAGGTAGCCATAGATAACCTTTGGTACAAGTCAGGGTGGGCCCGAACAGCGCCGCGTTCTTAGGGATATCAGTGGTCAGGATGCTCAGGACTTTTAACTCACCTACCCTTAGACCCTCTGGCTCCCTTCCAAGGCGACTTCTACTTTTCGACTTCGCAACCTGAGTTGAGCTACTAGGCTTCGTGGTCGGCAACCTCAGGCCGACCAGCTAAATGTCAGGCATGCGTTCAAAATGACATAGAAGGCTCTAGGTCTCGGTCCTTAATCGACACAGGCGGCATCACTACAACCGTAAGACCCCGCCCGGTCTTTTATTCATATTAACACATGGTTCTTTTCCACAATAGTAAATATAGCCAACCGTGACTAGGTATAGCCCTATATCTCGCAGGTGACAGGAAATCATCTGACTTCTACCGGTCTAATTAAGCAGAGCTAAGCATAGATACGATTCTGTCTACATAGGATTCAAGGTTCAAATTGCTGGATAAGGAGTGTTATCAATGCAGCAAGGGTTTCCAACCAACTCCTATAATATAATGCAACAATACATATATAACACATATATATAGATAATTACTTTGAAAGTAGGAGGCTTATAATGCTCCGGGGCTTGCCTTAACCGAAAGAAGACAGATCAAGGTTTGGCTTCAAGAACGGTTCCCATGTCTTCTCCGGCTGCGTCGGACTGGACCTCCGGCTCCCGAACAGACTCCAACTTTGGGGTTCACACCTTGCGGAGCTTCGCTCGTGACACAATTCTCAGCACACCTATTGCATGTATATACACCCAATGAATTTCATGTATGCACCAAGGATGATATGATGATTTATGAACATGTATGAATGATACGAAGATGAATGTAATGACATAGCAACATCATAAGCACAAACCAAGTCATGTGATGCTCTTATTCAAATCACTTTAAGCTTAGGTGCAAATCTCCTCTCTGGTATTAACATTTTTAATATCCCTAAGAAACCACTAAGTGCCACAAAGTTAAGACTAAACACCCACATAACAAGATTCCAGAAATTTAGCATTTCCAACATGTTAACAGCAGTAGCTAAGAAAATTCATAACTGGAGTTCTAGAAATCCAAATGACTTGCAAGAGGACATTCTGGAAAGCTTATGAAATTGTCTATATTTCATTTATAAGCATCTAAGCATGATTTTATCATTTACCAGGTCGAAATAGCACATGTACAGAATCTGTTCTAGAAGACAGAGAGCACTTCCAAAACTGAACTCAGCTTGGAATAGCTGCCATTTCTAAACTATAAGTTCAAATGCTACCAAAATTTATCAGCAACTAGTTCATGAAGTTCTCAACAACTTTGCTATAGATCACCAAGCATGAAAACATCATTAACATAGCCTAATTTTCTTAACCACCAAATCTGTCCAGAAAAGGTAGATTTGTACAATTAAATATTAAGTGATGTTGAGAACATCACAAATGACCTATCCAACTTCACTAACAGTTAGATTATGTTTAAGTAACACCAAATCAAGTCATGACACTAGCATAAACATTTATCTAATCACCCTTTTCTATTTATTTAGAGTGCATAAGCATAAATGACATCACATATAAAATATACCCAGAAAATTCTAATAAAATTACAGAGGCAAATACATGCTACCAGGAGACTACCATAAAAATTTCACCTTATTTTGACAAGCAGATATAGAGATATCAAAATAAACAAATATATAAGCAACATAAAGCCTATTACAAAGATATTGCATAACTGGAATATATAGCATCCAACATGGCTGAAAATTTAACTAGAGCATCATTATATCATACTTAGCGTCTCATAAAAATTTCATGGCAAAAGGATCACTACACAGTGAGATACAAAAATTACCAAAATCACATAGTTAAATAGAGGCATAGCAAAATTAATTACAAACTTTAGAAAACATTAATAAACATGACAAATATTACATTTTCTAAATAAACTAGAGGTCATACAGAGCCTAACAAAAGTTGAACCAACTCATTTGGATCTACCAAACTCAACTTATGTATTTTACAAACTTAGCACAATTTGTATTTTTCAGAAAAGAATAAAACAGGAAAGGCTTCACAGGCCTTAAGCCCAACTGGGCTTTCTGTTGTTGTCCGATCTGGCCCAAGAGCTGGCCCAACCAAGCCAAGACAGGGGAGGGGAGCCGACATGCGGGCCCCACCCATCAGTCGCACGCAGAGCAGGGGATGGTGGGCCACCGACGGTAACTCGCCGCCGATGAGGTCTCGGGCGCCGGTGAGGGCACCGGTGTGCTCTACTCACCCAGACGAGTAGCGGGATGGGCTGGAGTGGAGCACGGGACCACCAGAGATGCTTGCCGGCGTGGGCGGCTAGGGGCGGTGATATGGCGGTGGCGCGCCGGCGGTAGAAGGCACGACCGTCACCGGTGAGGGGCTCCCCAGCTACACGGTGTCCAGGTGACTCCAGTGCGCGCAAGCACACGCATGGAGGTGCTATGGAGAGGCGGGACCACGATGAGCGCTCGCGCGGAGGAGCTCCGGCGAGGTCACCACGGCGGAGAACCGAGCAATGTGGCCTCATCGGTGCACGGATGGTTCCACGGAGGGGATGGCGAGGTAGAGGGGGTTAAGGCGGGGCTTTGTGCGGTTGGGATAATGCAGAGGCGCGACGACAGCGGCTCACGAGCTCAGCGAGCTCGCGGTGGCGGCGGTGGTGTGTTCCTCCGCTTCAGCTTGTACAGAGGGGAGGAGGAGAAATGAGAGAGGGGACAAGCTCGCGACGTCGTGGCGATCATGTAGGACGTCGTGGCCTGGCCGGTGGACACGCGCCGACGTACGGCTTGCCAAGTGGCGAGTAGGGTCTGAGCCCGGTCGGCCACTGCACCTCCCCCTCCATCTCCATTCAGATGAGGAACCGACTGAAATCGCCTCTTACACGACCCTCTAGCTCCTAATCCAGACGGATTTAGCGAGAAGCACCATTAACAAAATGGTAGAGCTATAGGTGTACTACAAGATTGTCAATAGGATCTTGGACTAATTCGGCTTATTTTGGGAGTTATAGCTCTCCCAAGTAGGTCACATGAAAACTGAAACTGAGTTTCAGTCAAACCCCGACTGAAACCCGGTTTTCTACGCCCTATAACTCATTAACCAGTGAGAACTAGGTGATGGAGCTATTGACAAAATCATAGAGCTATGTGAGCACTATAAATATGTCAATAAGAACTTGAGCAAATTCGGCCTGGATTTGGAACTACAGAGCCCTAAAGTGGGGTACCTTGAAACTGTAAGTCAGTGCATGACTTAGAAATTTTTTCTAAGTGTTGGAACAACACTTCAAACTGACTCGTGGACCCTTTTTGAGCATCTTCCAACCATTTTCATGAGATGGCCATATTGAGACTTTTGTTCCTTGATAAATTTGCTACAACTTTGGTAAAGGGTGCACAACCATACAAGATATCTAAGTACCACTTTTAAATTAGTCAAAGCAAATCAGTGCTATGGTCAAACTGGGGTCAAACCTAGTCAAATTGGAATTTGGCCAAAACATGAATATAGACCCTAGCTTATTTTGCTCCACTAATATGTTAAAAATGTTTCCAAGCAACAATTTACACAATAGCATCTCATATGAGCAAAAGTCACATCACAGTGCATTGAAACATCACTAATCAAGCTAATGCAACATTATGTTGCAAGCATGTGTTGCATGAGTCAACTTAGAGTGTTGCATATGTTTCATGATCATGTTTTAAGGCGTTGTGTCACACATCACCTACTACAAGTGTAGTACACACACATAAGCTAGCATTAACAAACAAACATATACCTAACACATGCATTCGATCATGGATGTTGCATCTGTTGCAAGGTCATGTTTCAAGAACAATGCACATGAAATGATGTTGCACATGCTCATGTCATGCTCATATGGATGCACAGATGCAAGGCAAACACATGGGGTGTTACAGCTATGACCACAACACCAGTAATGGCTCTACCCAATTTTCAGGAGACATTCATTGTGAAGATAGATGCATGTCAGGAAGGCATAGGGGCAGTCTTGATGCAAAATAGTCAGCCTATTGCTGAATTGAGCAAAGCTTTAGGGGATAAGCACAAAAATCTTTCCATCTATGAGAAAGAATTTCTAGCCCTTATCGTGGCTATTGAAAGATGAAAGCATTATTTTCAAGGACAAGAGTTCATCATCTTGACTGATCATAAGTCACTGGCATACCTGACTTAGTAGAACCTACACTACGAAATGCAACGAAAAGCAATGACTAGGTTGATGGGAGTACAATTCAAAATTATCTATAGAAAAGGGAAGGTGAATATAGCAGCAGATGCACTATCTAGAGTAACTCACATGTTAGCTGTGCAAGCAGTGTCTTCTGTCCAACCAACATGGATTTAGGAAGTTGTCAACTCCTATGCAACTGATTCCCTACCTCAACATCTTTTGCAAATGTTGGCCATTGCTAGCCCAGATGCAGTTGTTTTAGCCTTAATAGAGGCCTAATTAAGCAAAACAACACCATATGGATAGGACATAATTCAGCATTACAAACCAAGCTCATTGTTGCATGCCATGCAAGTGCACTAGGGGGCCACTTTGGCATTGTTGCAACTTATTATATGCTCAAGAATCATTTTTCTTGGGAAGGTATGAAGGAGGATGTGGAAAGTTATATTAAGTAGTGCTCAATCTGTCAACAAGCTAAACACTCCTTAGAACATCCTATGGGCTTGTTACAACCTCTACCAATACCAGAGGGAGTTTGGAGAGACCTCTCCATGGATTTCATAGAGGGTTTACCAAAGCCTGACGGCTATAATATCATACTTGTGGTTGACAGATTAACAAAGTTTGCACATTTTGTAGCCCTAAAGCGTCCATATACAGCAGCAATTGTTGCTAAGGTCTTCCTGGATAATGTAGTCAAACTGCATGGATTACCCAACTCCATAGTGACTAACAGGGATACAATATTTCTCAGTCATTTTTAGAAGGAGCTATTTAAATTGTACAAAGTCAATCTCCAACTCAGTACAGCCCACCATCCTCAAACAGATGAGCAGACTAAGAGAGTTAATCAGTGCTTGGAGATATATTTGAGATGCTCTGTCCAGGACTCACCCAAATCATGGAAATCATGGTTGTCTCTAGCTGAATTGTGGTACAATTCTTCTTTTCATTCTGCCTTAGGCTGCTCTCCTTTCAAAGCTCTCTATGGCTATGAGCCAAACATTGGTGCTGCACCTACAGTTCCAGAGGATGCTTTTGAATCTGTTACAGAGTTGATCAACAACAGAGAGTTGCATCTTTAGCCACTCAAGCAGAATTTGGCTAAAGCTCAGAACCGCATGAAGTTACTGGCTGACAACAAACGAACTGATCATCAGTTTGCAGTGGGGGATATGGTACTACTCAAACTCCAACCTTATACACAATCTTCTGTCGCCAGCAGACCATTTCCAAAGTTGGCATTCAAATACTTTGGGCCATACAAGGTGCTGGAGCGCGTGGGGGCAGTTGCCTACCGTCTAGAGTTGCCTGAAGGGTCTATGATTCACCCAGTCTTTCACATCTCCTAGCTCAAGCCGTTTGTACCTGACTATTCACCGGTGTACACAGAGCTTCCGGTGATCTCTGATATTGATGTCGACTGCAGTACCAAAAGCTGTCCTTGATCGCCGCCTTGTCAGGAAGGGTAACACTGCTATACCCAGGTACGTGTGTCTTGGATAGGTTTACCAGATGTGGCAGCTATGTGGGAGGATTACTACATTCTGAAGGAGCGCTTTCCGACAGCTCCAACCTGGGGACATGATGGTTCTTTGGGAGGGGGAGGTGTAACAGGCGTCGGCACCCAGGAGTGAGCACGGCGCAAGAGAAGGAAGACATCACCCAAAAAGAGAAAGTGTATTTACTCATTTATGTAATCCTTTGCATGTATGACAAGTAGGGCCCACAGCAGTAGATGTAATCGGCACAAAAGTGCCTAGACTCGTAAGGAGAGAACTCATTCAGACAAACACAAATATCTAAGACAATACGGTTGAAGTGTACCTCGCCTGCGTTCTTCCCCAAATCCGATATCCCCTGTTCACTCACGTCGACGGCTCAACGCCGACGGCCACGGGTGTATCACAGGGCCACCCCGCGCCACGCACGACATGCGAGTATAGGCCGCGAGTGTGAGATCTCGGAGAAGGATGAGGGCAAAATCTGGGAGAAGGGCGATAGGAGGATGCAAGAGGAGAGTGGAGAGACAGGGTCGTGAGGAATGGAGGACAAGGAACCGTCGAGGGGAGTGGAGAGACAGGTCAGGAGGAATAGAGGACAAGGAACCGTCGATTGAGGGGGCAGTATAAGGAGAGTGGTGTCGACGGCACGGCAAAAGGCTGAGCGTGACGGCGGAGGCGGGCACTTTGATGCTCGCGATTTGCAAGGCGAAGGGGATGAGGGCTGTTGCCATGAGCGGGTTCGCGAACATTCACGAGCGCCCTTAGTGGACGACATACCGGCTATGATCCGCATCGGACGGTTTACGTCGCGAGTTGGCTTGATCCAACGGTTCATGGGTTAACGGGCAACGTGGCCCGCTCCATAGGCCTGCTTTTGAAAGCAGGATTCCTATATAGAGATGTCGAAGACAAAAGTGGCCAGTGAGTGCCAATTCTACATTCACAATTGATTATGAATGGCTTAATGCCATTTTGGGCTGGCCGTCCTCAAAAGTTTTAATCTTAAATTATGCACAAGCTTATAAATTAGGAGTCACCTGTCCAAACCTGAAGAAGAGCTGTGCAAATTCAGCACCTTTAAATGTTCCAATTAATTGAATTTGTAGACCATGGGTGTAATAGAAGTGAGATTAAACAACTGCAATGAGAAAATGAATTCATCAGGACAATAATCATTATATGTATCTCATGGCAATAATCAATATATTCCGTTCTTCTTTTATTTTCTCAAGGGAGCCTGTTTGCTTTTTTGCTTTTACTTTTCGTATATAAATATTTTTTTACCACAGTAGGTGATTCCCCAACTGTTTTCGCCTAAAAAATCACTATATCTATCACATTGGTCAATATCAATAAGGGGCCGTTTAGATCCCTTCATTTTGGAAGAATTGAAATATACTTAATGAATTAGGCTATTAGGCTTGGAATTTGACATTCCATAACTTTCCCAAACTCACAAATAAACCTATCTTAAATTCATAGGGTGAAAGATGAAAATGGATTCTATAGATTACTATGTTATAATTCTATTCTCCAACTTATAGCACACTCTCCAACTCACTTCCCTACAATAGAAATACAACATATAAATATGTCCCTTGTATGCTAACAATAAATATACAAATATATTCTATATATAACTATATTATTTTAATTAATCTATGTCTAAATTGTAATTATTAGAATGAATTCAATTCCAAGGATCCAAACGGGCCCTAATGGAATTTACATATATACATGGTAATAGAGAAGTGCCTTGGTTAACGGAACTATTGTTAAGTAATGGCAATGAGCGTAAGCCATATGCTAAGATAATGCTTTCACAACAGTTGTCTCCAGTGCACGTGACTAAACCACAGTATAGTCCCAGGATCACACTTTATCTGAACGGTTGCAGGTTTATCGTGAGCGTGTAGGGGGCAGTAAGTCAGGACGCCCATTGGTTGAACCCTGTGTTCAGACCAATGTGGTTTGCAGAGAGATTGTTATTTTTTGTTTTCGGTTATTAGGTATAAACTCTTGTAACTTCATAGCTTTCGAGTAATGAAATTCGGCTTTGCCGTTGTGGAAAAAAGGATCACACTTTATCGTTTCAATAATTGGTAAATTCTGCAGAAGGGACATTATTGTTCTACCTTCCAAAGGAACAGCATTCAGAGCCCAAACGAAAAATGACAAGAAGAGAATATAACAATTACAGAGAGGACTTAAGATACACAGAGGATTATGGCAGCATCATGACGATGAGAGGCAAGTGAAATAAGCTAATCAGTTTTCAATTCAACGTGCCTGTATAAGCCCAAATAAGTTTCTACTATGACATTCTGTAGTCCCTTATCCTTAGCCTTACATGTTTTTTTGTTCCTTATTATGACATCCGAACAAAGTAGGAAAATATAGGAATTTAAAGTAAAAAAAACATGTGTTATGGCAAATTGAGCATGTAACAAGAGATAAGTACGTGTTATATCAGAGAACCTAACAAACCAACAACCATTGGAGCAGTTATTAGTGACCCAGGATTCCAGGGACGGAGATGAAATCTTCCAAGATGACTATAGAGATGAACTGTAGTTCAAGACCTGCAATGAGAATAAACTAAATATGAGATCGATCATATGTCCATACCCATGGTATAATGCTCACAATTGGATTCATTTTCTTGGAACATGCACAGTAAGATGCCTTGTCGCTGAAACTAGTAAAAAGGAGAAGGGGCATGCTAAAAACACGATACCTTTCTTGAAAGGAAAACAGCATGGTTACATTGCACACTTTCCAGTGCCTTCTGTAATCTGGCCATTTTGTGATAGGCATAAACACTGAAATATAGATCTTGTTTATCTAACAAGGTTGTGATTGCCTGATCAGACCTCATACTAGTCTCAATCATTCTTTCCTCCCTTACCATGTGTATTAATTCGATAAACAAAATTTCAAGTATATACATTTCCCATTAACCTCATCCATGGGTCAGCATCATCAACAAGCCTCTGTGAATGTAAATACTGTATCAACTTTGTCACATGTTGAAGACTGGCTGATGTGGATAGAGAAGCCATGAGCTCATTCATTACATTCTCAAAATTAGAGCTGCAGTTGCTCCTAATCCATTTTAGGTGCTCAATGGCCATCCCCACTTCCCCAACATCGGTTAGATACTTCAGCAAGATGATGTGTGAATTCAAGTTCTCAACATTAGACGGAACATTACACATAACATTCAATGCTGCTTTGAAATTACCTGCAAAAAACATGTAACAGCTATTATTTAGATTGAGTTATAAACAGCAATTAGCAGCAGCCAAAACTTCATTTGGTAAGTGTACCTTGTTCACAGAGTGCAAGTATAAAACTACTCAACACAGAACTAGCCACTCCAACATCCTGCATCCAAGATTTCTTAAAGATCTCCAGGGCCCGTTCGTATTTATTTTCTTGGCACAACATATTGATGAAGGACATGTATGTTGCACCATCTGGGGCCACTCCTTTCTGGAACATATGATCAAAGAGTTGTTGGACCTCTTCGCTTTCACCCATTTCTGTAAACTTTGTTATGAGTATATTGTATGTCTGCAGATTTGGGGTACACCCACTGGTAAACATCTCATCCCACAACTTCTTGGCTGGCCTAAGAAGGTCATTTCTACACAGCGCTTCCATAAGGGAGTTATATGATGAAATGTCAGGCTCTAGCCTCTTTTTTTTCACCTCCTTGAGCACATCATATGCCTCCCTAACCTTCCCAGCCTTCCCCAAGAATGACACCACCAAATGGTAATCCCTTGCATTTCTACAATACCCCTTGTCCAAAAGCATCCTAAAAATCTCCCACATTTCGTCGCCCTTCCCACTTTTGCAAAGACTCTCACAAAGGTGCCCAAGCATCTCGGTACTTGGAAGCCTCCCCTTCCCCATCATGAACTTGCAGAACATGGCGGCACCCTCAGCATCAATCTCAGACACTGAACCGACCAAAATGTTCAGCACATCATCGTCAATTGGGAAATCTCCCAACACAACCGCCTCGGCCATCTCCTTCGCCTCTGTAACCAGCCTGTTGGACACCAACACAAGCAAACACTCCCTGTACTCATCCTTTCTAGGTGCAACCCCGAGCTTCCTCTTTTGCTTCAAGATCCTTCCTTCTTCCTCCACCCTCCCTGCTACCCTAAACGCCTCGGCCACAATCCTATATGCCACGAAATCTGGTTTCCACCCACGTAGCCTCATCTCCTCCAGAGCACGCCAAGCATCCTCAATTCGTCCCTCCCTACACATACCGTCGACAACCATTGCCACCACAACCGACCTGTTAACCTGTCTCCCTTGACAGCCCACCACATCCGCCATGCGCAGGACTTCGGCCAGTCCGTTATCTTTCCTGCCTGCAGCCTTAACGAACACCCCGAACCCGACGGTGTCCAGCTCGACAGCTCCCGCCAGCATTCTATCGAGCACCTTGCCCGCGTGGACGAGGGACCCAGTGGACGACGCGAGCGCTGCGAGCAGGGAGTTACATAGCGGGGTGGGTAGAGGGGCGGTGGGGTCGGAGTCCGGGAGGAGGCTGAAGTGTGCGAGAGCGTCAGGTAGACGGCCATGGCGGAGGAGCGCTGAGGCGGCGAGCGCGCGGGTGACCGGGAGGAGCGGGAGCCGCGCGGCGCGGGCGCGGGACAGCGCGGCTAGGAAGGAGGGGAGGTGCCGCGCGACGGATGCGAGGTGCGTGTGGAAAGTGTGCGGACTGAAGGCGGGCGCGGCGGCGGCGGGAGAGGGAGAGGGCGGTGGGAGACGGGGACGAGCGGAGACGGAGAGGGGGAGTGCGGCGGTGGCGAGACAGGGGAGGAAGGTGGAGGGGCGTGGTGCCATCGTGGCAGCGCCGCAGCAGGCAAGGAGGGCGCGAAGTCTCTACACCACGGCTCCCGCTCCTCCCGGTCCCCCGCCTTACCTGAAGTCTGTGTAAAAGAAAAGTGATCATTCAGAGAAGTTAAGAGTCACAGAGTAGTTGGCTTGATGATTTGCTTTCAGAGAGGTCACAGCCTTTCAAGTTCAGGCTATCTTCAGGTTCAAAAAAAAAAGTTCAGGGCTTCAGGCTATCTGAACATGAACCTGACAACAAGAACCAACTCGGATATGATCTGTGCAAGAAAAGGATTGGCAGGTGACTGGACTATATTAGTAATTGTTATGATGCATTATCAGTGATTCCCAAGTTTTCTCAGTGATTCTGATCAATGCTGTTGTGCAGTGGCAGAGCCAGCTTTTACTCGTGACTAGAGCCTCTAAGAAGCTAAGAATATTGTATGGTATACATGATGAGATGAAAAAAAAACACATACTGTCTAGTGATGTGGTGCATTCGCATCTTCCATCGCCTCGTCAAGATCTGCGTATAAATAAGATCAAAATATAAATGAGAAGGTCATAAAAAAGATTAATTGTTAAACATACATTTATAATCTGAATGTAGCATACCATTATAACGAACTATACTAGGTAACTTCTTCAAACGAGACTTCAATTCTTGAAAATATTGTAAGATATCATCATCGGGTATGCTTGCAAATACATCTCGCTCAATATAACAAACCTTTCGATGATTCAACCATTCATCACCCATCTTATTTGACAAGTGTCTTAATAATTTTCATAGCTGAGAAAGCCCTTTCCACTGTGGCAGTTGCAACCGGTAAAATAAAGGCCAACTCAATAAGACAATAAACTAATGGAAATGTTGTGTGCCTATCAGTTTCGACCATCTTCATAGCAAGAACACCAAGATCATAACAATTAGAGAAAAAAGGATCAGCTCTCACATCATCAATGAAATAATCAAGTTGTGCCCGAAGTTTGCGACACTCATATTAGGAGAAGTCCAGCAAGTTGAACCAATTTTTCACGGTCATAATTGGCAAAGGAATTCTTTGGATCTAGACAGGCAATGCATCTTAATAGATGAGTAGATCTTTCAGCAAAACGATTGTTAAATTCCACAATAACTTTGTCATGCACTACATTAAATATTTCATTTTTGAAGTGATGGTGGTAGGTTACCTCCCGTCCTCCACGAACCCCTTGCACGACCCCAAATAGTTACTGTATCTTCATTGTGGAAATTCTGTAAATCAGTAAATCCAATGCGAATCAATCAATCCCAATCCACATTGAAATATTGAAACCGAAAATAAAATCAGTACAGAAACTAATTAGGCATACCAGGGGGCAGCCGAGCTCGAGGGCAGTGGGCAGGGGCGGCCGGCGGCCGACGCGGCGCTCTGCTGCGGTGCTGCCTGCGTGCCACGCCGGGACGGCGGCACGGGCCTGACGGGCGGGATGCCGGGAGGCGGGAGCCAGCCAGCCAGGGATGGGCGGCGGCCGGCAAATACTCCTCGGCTCCTCACGACCTCACCTCCTCGCCTCTTCCAGTGCGGCAGCGCGCTCGTGCGTGCGACTCTTGCGACGGTGCGAGTGATGGAGGGAGACGAAACAACGACCAGGTCCAGGAGAGGTAGAAGGGGCCTGACGCCTGAGTGCCCTAGCTTTGCTCTTGGGCCTTCGATATTGGGCTGAAAAAATACATGGGGTATGTAGTGTTAGTGGGCCTACGACTAGGGCCTGTGCCCTAGAGGCCTGGGCCACAAATCCGCCCCTGACTGTTGTGCTACATTATATAATTATTAAGGAATTCTAGTACAAATTAGTTAGCAGCAAACATGTTTTTTTAACTTAGCAGCAAACATGTTGATATGCCTTTGTAGTGAGATGCTTTCAGTTACTGGACAGGAACTTTCTAATATAGTGAAGGCAACTTGAAAATTAACTCTGCCATTGCTTCTTAGATCATTCTAGCAAATATATTATTTTTGTCCTCAACCATTTAGATTCTATTCTATGCCTGATAGCAGTCGTTTTCCTTTAGGTACAAGTGCAAGCAGAAGATCGATATGACGAAGTTAGGAAGATGTTGATCAGCCTGCATGCTGTCATTTGTTTCTTTTAAATTAGTTATAAGTTGTCATAAGACTCTGGTGTGAGAAAATTCTTAGCTTGTGGGTGAAAGAAAATTCTTTATAGTATGAACATTTGTAATCTTTGGTTGCTTGTGAGTGAAATCATCATGTATCAAATAGTAAGAAAAAGGTATACTAAAATGGTATTCATGATTGATTCTGCCTACATGTAAGCATTAAACCGGCCACTTGCAAACAGTTAAACAAACACAACTCCTGTCTGTGGCTCGTACGAGTTGTGTGTTTAGTTGTAAAACTGGAATCGTCAACAGATGCTTCGGCCCTTCAACTCCACGCACTCTCCACACACTGACATGTGGAACCAGGCTCCCTTTTTCGTCCCTCGGTCTCTCGAACGCCGAGCATGTATCACGGACTCAACCAAACCACGTTGTCACCGCCCCATCTGCATCCGCTTTTGAAAATTAATCTTTTTTTGACCAAATCTAGAAAATTGTTGACGGATAGGGTTGTAAAACATATCACAGGACCTTTTCCTCTCGGTCTCTCACCATCAACATAGTAAATGAAAGTAGAAGAACAATAAATATTATTCTCTATTTCTCTAAAATTTCACGATTACAACATAGAGTTTTCACGTATATATAGTTACCAAGATCTAAGAGTTTGACGAGAGCCCAATACAAAAGGACTAGGATTAGGATAGAGTATGCATGTGTTTACAATAGATAGATGTATTTTTTTAACTCTCAATAGTTTCGGAAATGCTAGGCCAGGGCGCCCGATCGTCCGGACGCTCCATCGACCCTCTGTGCCACCGCTGCCACGCGCGACCCATTCTCTGCGCCACCGCCCAGCTCTATGCTGTGGGCGAGCACACCGGTGACCTCCACGTGCCACCCACCCACCCTCTGCGCCACCGTTGCCCGTGTCGCCCCTACCTCGCCCTCTATGCGTCACCACCTAGCCCCGTGTTGCCGCGAATTCCACACCATTGACGAGCACATCGGCGACATGTGCCACCCATCGACCCTCTACGCCACTGATGCTCGTGCCGCCCCTACCCCACCCTCTATGCGCTGCCGCCCAGCTTCGCGTTGTCGTCGAGCTCTATGCCGTCAGTGACCTCCATGCATTGATGAGCCTCCATTCGCCGAAGAAACGAGGAGATGTTTGCGTTGAAAGAGCATGTTTCAAAGTGTTTATGATGTTTTAGAGGTATGTTGCAAGTGTTTTATATCGATGTTGCAAAAGTAGATCGCGATGTTGCACATGTCGCAATGGCTATACACGTATGTTTCAAGTGTACATTCCAAATGTTTCATCTATATCAGGTGTATGTTGCAAGTGTTTCATCTAGATATTACAAAAGTAGATCAGGATGTTGCACAAGCGTATGTTTCAAGTGTTTTAGGTGTTTCATACGTATGTTGCAAGTGTTTCGTCAGTATGTTGCATATGTTTGTAATGGCTTTCAAGCGTTTTTCAGGTGTTTTTGCAAGTCTTTCAAACGTATGTTACAATTTTCGAACATATGTTGCAAGTATTTTTATCTGAGTGTTGCAAAAGTAGATCTGGTGTTGCATATATTGCAATGAGACCCACCTATCGCACCACCCACTACAACTGTTGGGCGGCATCCGGGCGACGAGGGCCCGCTGTTGGGGCGCCGCCGAGCGGGCGTACACATGCACGTGAGAAAACCGAACACAGGCATGGGCCCACGCGGTGGGGCACGCGAAACAGGCGACGCGGGCTCGATTTGAGATGCATCCAGAACCGACAGAGAAAGCCTAGGAGTTCATTGCTCGATTCAGACTCTTGGCGATGCAATGTTCGGAGCCTATTTCCATTAAAAAAACAAGTCTCTATTTGCCTAAAAGGATTGCATTATGAATTTCGAATTCCCCTTGTTCTTATTGGGATAACGACATTTGCGCAGTTAATAGAACGAGCTTCAGAATTTATGGATATTATTAAGGAGAAAGAGGTGAAAGCTATCTCATTCCCAAGAATGGCTCAAACTAAGTGGTGATAGACGTTTCAAAAAAAGTTTGTACCACAGTAGATGAAGAATAAGGGCAAAGAACATAAAGAGCAAAAGAAGTACAATTTCTGTCTTTTGCGTACGTGGCACTGTTCGACACCAGCGCTCCACGTCGGACTTCCGGTAGTTTTTGCAAAGCTTTCCAAAGCAGTTTTTTGAGGCTCTATTTACGGGGCATTGTTGCAGACGCTTTTGGCCCGTGTCGGGCTTGCCCGTGGCCTCAGGATCAGGAGTCAGGACTCGGCTCCGCTGTCAGATTGGGCTATTTGTTACGGGCCGAACACGGAATCGCACTGTGAAGGCGGAGAGCGTACGGGTTATCTGCTCTGATTCCTCTCCGACGCGCTCCCCCACTGCCCAAGATCTGGCCAGGACTTCTTTAGCCAGGAGCCCAGGACCAAGCTTCGTCGACTCCTCGCATTCCCTCACCTTCTCCCTTGGCTCGCTTCTCCGCAGTTCTCCGCAACCCTCCTCTTTCCCGCGACTTCCTCTTTTCAAAATCCTCGCTAGTCTCGTGACCCATTCTACCTGTAAGGGATCAACGTAATTATACGAGATTAAGTCAGAAAAATCTTCCACCGAGACGGTTAATTTACCAAATTTAAACCCGTATAACCCGAGATTCCGTGAAATCACGCGGGATTTCAAACCAACCAACATATAACCAAGATCGTACTGATTTAGCAGCCACAGTTCACATGATACGTAGAGTTCACAATAAAAGTGGAGTACATCGGAGTTCGGAATAAAAGTTATTACAACATAGTTCAGAATAACATAGCGGAAGCAAGTAGTTTTACACCCACACTTCGTTCAAATACAGTGCCAGTAGATAGTCATGGTCCACAAAAGCAGTAGATAAGACAACAGAGTGACCCTTGCCCTAGGTCCTAGTTGTCGCCCATCGCCGGATACAGACAGTTGGAGCAGTACCCATAGTACATCTGACCATCTGCAACAACAATGGGAACAACGCCCTGAGTACGAGAATGTACTCAGCTAGACTTACCCGTCAAAAACCAGAAATAAAGGACACCAAGGATCATGCAAGGCTTTATAGATTGGACTGGCTTGACTCATTTGCGAAAAGCATAAGTTGTTATGAAAAACTATACCAGTACTTTTTGCATCACTTTTTAGTATAACCTATTCAAGCTAGGTAAGCACCTATTGCTAAAACAATCACTTGATTCATCATTAACAATCTAGATTACCATATCAGGTATAGCATTTCCAACATCATTCACTTAACCATCAGTGTTCCATTAATGTTACTACGATGCCATAGCTCGAGTCAAGTGCTCACTAACCGGGAGCGACGGCGATTCGAATCGAATTCATATCCAGCTGGAGATTTATTCCTCACACAAACCCTGTTTCCCCCGTCAGGGTCGCATAGATTACCAATGACACTTTCCAAGAAGCCGCGGGATAACAATCATGGATCGCACTACCCAGGGACCGCCCGACTGCCAGGACGCACCTTGGGCTCACTCTTCGCGTCCCCGTTACACCCACTTCAACACCAGTCTGCCAACCCGAGTTTATCCCGGCTCGAAAAGCGTCACTAGCTTCGCGGTCGAAAGTTACTTTATTCGGCCAGCTAAATGTGAGGCATGCGTTCAACATGACAAGAGGGACGAACAACGATCGGTCCTTAATCGACACAGACGGAATCACTATAGTCCAAAACCCTATAAGACTCCGCCCGGTCTCCGTTTATCCATCAACACTTGGTTACTTTCCATGATCACAATTACAGCTAACCATAATCAGGTATCCACCTATAGCTCGCAGGTGACAGAAAATCACCCGACTTCTACCGGTCTAAGCATGGCTAAGCAATTAACTCGTTCCTGACATAACAGGGTAAAAGGTAATCCGGGGGCCAAGGTAATAATGCAACAACGGTTTCACTCAACTCCTATAACTTAATGCAACAATATATATAACTATAGTTCATGTAGTAAGGAACAACTTTTATAAAAATAGGAGACTTAAAATGCTCCGGGGCTTGCCTTTTTCGAACGAACTAGGATGGTGGTCAACGCACTCTGGTAGTTCCTCGCCTGACTCTTCTTCCTCGGGCACCTCCTGTGCCTGGGGTTCCTGCTGATCCGTCTAAACTTGCTCCTCCGGTACTGCTACCTGCGACTCCTCCTACGATCCTGTATGATGCAAGTGCATAAGCAAACATGCGAAGAATGCATCGAATTGTGGTGGAGTGCTTTGATGACATGAGATGCAGATGAGCACATGGAATGAGCAGTTCGAATATAATTATTTCTTCTACAAGGTAGTCGACTTCATCCAAGAACATGTACCCCAAAACATGCACCTTATCCTTCTATTAGTTAGCCTATCATCTACACATACAAGTGAACCTAAGCTACCAAAGCTTACCAACCTAACTCATCCATAAAATCAGCAAGGCATAATGATGCTTCAAAGATACACCAAACATATTTTATTTCTCTTAATTTCTCATAAAGAATAATATTTTATTCCCTATTTAACTAGGGTTACACACCAACACCTATTTCTGGTGTAGATAAAAATCTACAAAAATTACAGTAGATTACTCTTACCCTAACTAACCTACTACTAAATTTTCATGAGAATTGCATATGTAAAACTACCTGTACAAAATAAACAAGTTATAGCCTAAACATGAGCATGAAATTATTTTGCACTAGGAAAAGTATCAAACAACAGATTTCACATTTTTTCTATGTTACTAACAGTAAATTAACATACTACAAAAATTATCACATGCATGTTCTATACAAATTTAGCTCTCTACTAAAAATAACAAAGATTATCAATTAAAGGCATTTGAACTACACTTCAGAATTTTCTCACAGAACATGCTTCACTAATATTTTTCCTAGAAAGTACATCACTAATAAAGATTAAAGAAACAAGAATCACATTTTTCCCTTCATTATTTTATTTACTACATATTTTCTAAGATATCAGCATTTATAATAATTAAATAAAGCTACACAGAAAAGTGTCACAATTTTATCATGAAATATTTTTAAACTGTAGATCTATTCAAGAGGGACATTACAAAATTTGTTTCATAATTTTTGGAGCTATAAATCTTGAGATATGATTTTTCAAAGCTGTTTCAAAATTCTGAGAAATTATTTTCCTTAATTCTTTTAAAAATTCGCCGGTGAAAACGCTGAATACACCCGGTGCAGTGCACCCACACACGCTGACACTCGGGACCCACGGGTCAACAGACCCCACCGGCCAGCCAGAGCAGCGCGGGGGAGGCGCTGACCGGTGGCGCACTCGCCGCCGGTGAGGTCTCCGGCGACGGGGAGGGCACCAACGTGCTCCCCCGCACCGAGACGCACCCAGCGCACCAACTCCGAGCGGCGCGGGAGCTCCGGAGGAGGCTCGCCGGCGGAGATGAGGGTACGACGGCGCGGGAGCTCGTTGGCCGGCCAATGCAGGCCACGGGGGCAGCCGAGAATGCGAGCGCGAGCACCGCTAGGCGAAGGGAAAGCGGATGCTCGAGACCGGAGGAGGCATGAAGGGCCAGGGAGCTCCGGCCATGCGCGCCGGCCAAAGGCGGCCATGGCGGCAGTGGAGGAGGGGGGCGGCCAATTGGCCCTCACCTGAGCTCGAGCGGCGGAGTGGAGGCGCGCACGCGGTGGAGGGAAGCGGGGCGGAGCTGAGGCCGGGAGGAATCGGCCGGAGAAGCAGCCACGAGCGCGGACGGCGATGGCGGAGCTTCGGGAGCCGGTAATGGCGCGGCGGTGCGCTGCTGCTGCTGCTGGTGGGGCGAGATGAGGGAATGGAGGGATCAGCCGAGGCGGACGAGCGCGCGGAGGGGGGTAAGCGAGCGCGGTGCTGCGGGGGCCACAGGGGCGCGTGTCGCGCGGCGTCGTCGGCGTCTGGCCACGCGGCGGCCGAGCTCTGCCGCGGCGCCACGGCGTCGCGCGCGCGCGCGCGGGCGGCAGGCGCGGACGCGGGCGCGGGCGCGGGCCGGGCTGCCAGCTCGGGTGGGCCGAAAGGGTGGCTGCGGCCCACTAAAGTGAAAAAAACCGATTTTTCTTTTATAAATAAATTTTCAGATTTCTATATTTGTTTCAAATTTGAATTTGAAGATGAAAAAGAGGTTTTCAGAACTTTTGCCCAAAATAAAAGTTGTTCAAAATTTAATTCTCTACAACTTTCATGTAGGGCACTTTTCAAAATTCTAAATAGATTTTTAATTTGGGATTCAAAGCTAAATTTTTAAGTAAAAATTCATTTTTCTAGAATATTTTTAAAAGCAAAATTTGAAGGAATTTGAATTCAAGAATTGCTCCAAAAATCATGTTTATTTATTCTAGATTATCTAAAATTGTAGCTACACAAAGTTTCATCACTCCTTAGCACTTAAATGCAGCATTTGGCTTTTGAGTAGTTGTTTTTCAACTCTAAATTTAAAAAGGGTCTATATTGCATGCAATGATAACCATGTATGAGATGATTATGACTAGTGCCTTGGATGCTAATGCATGCTTAACACCCAGGGGTGTTACAGCCCTCCCCCCTTATAAGAATCTCGTCCAGAGATTTTGAGTTACGAACCATTTATCATAAAAATTTTTATACGCGGTTTGAAGATATTCTCCCGTTTCCCATGAAGCATCACTCTCATCATGATGGCTTCACTGAACCTTATAGGTTGTTACCACTTTATTCCGAGTGACTCGGTCCTTTGTATCTAGAACTCGAACCGGTTGTTCACGATATTCCAAGTCCGCCTTGATCCGAATACCCTGCGGTTCTACTCTCTCTTCCGGAACACGCAGACATTTCTTCAACTGGGATACGTGAAAGACAGGAAAGATCGAACTCATCTCTTCTGGCAACTGCAACTTGTACGCCACGGGACCCTTTTTCTCTATAATCTGGTATGGTCCGATATATCTAGCAGATAGTTTCTGCTTGATTCCAAACCGTTTCTTCTTCATGGGGGTAACTTTCAAATAGACATAGTCACCCACTTGGAAATCCAATGGTCTCCTTCTCTTGTCTGCATAACTCTTCTGACGAGACTGTGTAGCTTGCATGTTTTGTTGGATAATACGGACCTTCTTCTCTGCCTCATCTACAAAATCAATTCCATAAAACCTTCTTTCTCCAGGCTCTACCCAATTTAACGGTGTTCTGCACTTTCTGCCATATAAAGCTTCGAAAGGTGCCATCTTAATACTCTCTTGGTAACTGTTGTTGTAAGCGAATTCTGCCAATGGTAACCAGGATTCCCATGAGCCTCGGGATGATAGTACACAAGCTCTAAGCATATCTTCAAGTACAGCATTCACTCGTTCTGTCTGCCCGTCTGTCTGTGGATGGTAAGCCGTACTACGAATCAAACTAGTACCCAAACCTTTATGAAGATGTTCCCAAAAATGAGAGGTAAACTGTGAACCACGATGAGACACGATCGTTTTTGGTATACCATGTAATCGGACAATTTCAGCAATATACTTTTCTGCATATTGAGGTGGTCGGAATGTCGTCTTAACTGGCAGAAAGTGAGCTGTCTTGGTGAGACGATCTACTATGACCCAAATAGAATCATGTCCCTTCTGTGTGGTGGGAAGACCGGTGATGAAATCCATACTTATATCATCCCATTTCCAATCGGGTACAGACAAGGGTTGCAGAAGTCCTGCAGGTCTCATGTGAAGAGCTTTAACTCTACAACACATGTCGCAACGAGCAACGTATGCTGCAATTTCTTTTTTCATCTTAGTCCACCAATAACGAGGTCAGAAATCTTGGTACATCTTACTACTTTCGGGGTGAATACATAGCTTAGAATGATGGGTCTCATTCATCAACTTGTTCTTAAGCTCTCTATCCTTTGGTACCACCAGGCGATCCTTAAACCATAACACTCCTTGGTCATCCAATCGAAAGTGTTTGGTGAGTTCTCTCTTCATCTTCTCCTTGATATGAAAGATTCCCTTATCTGTCCTCTGACTTTCAATGATCTGGTCTTCCAAAGTACAACTGATCTGAAGATTATGCAACACAGCAGGATGTAGCAAATCGAACCCTTCTTCAAACAACGGTTGCACATCAATAGCATGTGATTTTCTGCTCAGTGCATCTGCTACTACATTAGCCTTCCCGGTATGATAATGCACGTTTAGATTATAGTCCTTTATCAGCTCTAACCATCTTCTCTGTCGCATGTTCAACTCAGATTGGGTAAAAATGTATTTGAGACTCTTATGATCTGTAAAGAGGTTACACACATTACCCATTAGGTAGTGTCTCCAAATCTTTAGAGCATGCACTACTGCTACAAGCTCCAAATCATGTGTAGGATAGTTAACTTGATGTTTCCTCAATTGACGTGAGGCATAGGCAATGACCCTTCCATTTTGCATTAGTACACATCCTAACCCATTCTTAGATGCGTCACAGAACACATCAAAAGACTTTTCTATATCCGGTTGGGCCAGAACAGGAGCAGTGGTCAACAACTTCCGCAAGGTGCAGAAAGCTGCCTCGCACTCCTCTGTCCATACAAACTTATGATCCTTCTGTAACAGGCTTGTCATTGGTTTGGCAATCTTCGAGAAATCCGATATGAAGCGACGATAGTAACCGGCTAAACCAAGAAAACTGCGAACTTCATGCACTGAGGTTGGTGACTTCCAGTCCATAACCTCTTGTACCTTACTAGGATCTACGAAAAGGCACTGTCTTAAGACAGAACTCACACTTGCTGAACTTCGCATATAGTTGATGTTCCCTGAGTCTAGTCAAGACAATCCTGAGGTGCTCTGCGTGATCTTCTTCATTCTCTGAATATATTAGAATGTCATCAATGAACACAATCACAAACTTGTCCAACTCTGGCATGAAAACAGAATTCATCAGATACATAAAGTATGCAGGAGTGTTTGTCAATCCGAAGGACATGACAAGGTACTCGTACAAACCATATCTGGTAGAGAACGCAGTCTTAGGCACATCTTGCGGCCTAATCTTTATCTGATGGTACTCTGATCTCAAATCTATCTTAGAGAACACTTTGGCTTTAGACAACTGGTCAAACAATATATCAATCCGAGGAAGAGGATACTTGTTTTTAATTGTCACTGCATTCAGTGGTCGATAATCCACGTACATGCGTAAGGAGTTATCCTTCTTCTTTTTCACAAATAGAGCGGGGCATCCCCATTCAGACGAGCTGGGACGAATCAAACCTCTCTTTAGTAAGTCCTGGAGTTACTTCTTCAATTCGGCTAACTCATTGGGAGGCATCCGATAGGGCCTTCTCGAGATCGGTGCTGTTCCCGGAATTAACTCAATGGCAAACTCAACATTTCGGTCTGGTGGAAGTCCAGGTAACTCATCCGGAAACACATCTGGAAACTCACAGACCACTGGAATCTGGGCTAGCAGAGTAGTTTGGACCGCACCAGTCGTGCTAGCTAGGTCTACTTTCCGAGGTAGGACCACTCGAAAGGTGCCTTCTCCACTTGGTTCCTTAAGAGAGATACTCCTTCCTCCAACATCGATTACTACCCCCATCTTATTCATCCAGTTCATACCCATGATCACATCCAAAACTAACCCTGGCATGACTATCCGATTAAGCTTATATTGCCGGTTTGATATGTTTAGGTTCACTCCCTGAACTATCTGATTAGTCAACAGATCAGCCCCAGCTGAACTGATTTTATAAGCACATTCCAATTCAACTATCTTTTGCTCATGCCTCTTAACAAAAGCTTGACTTACAAAGGAATGAGATGATCCGAAATCAAACAAGACTACTGCAGGATGATTGTTGATAGAAAACATACCAGCTATTACCGGTTCTCCTTCAGGGATGTCATCCACGGTGGTGTGATGCACACGAGCTTGATACTGCGTCTGCTGTTTCCTTGGGTAGGGACAAAACTTCGCAAAGTGTCCGGGTTGGTTGCAGTTGAAGCACGGTCCCTTCACTTGAGCCACAGTTCCAGATGAACTACCTTGTCCTATCTTCGCCTGAGGCAATGCCATCTTGAATGGTTTCTGATTCCTCTGGGGTTGCTGAGCATTCTGATTCTTTCTTTGCGGTGGCCTAAACCTTGCATCTGGGGCAGGCGATCGATAAGCCGGACGGTTGGCCACTGGGGCTCTGGACTGGGATGAACCCGACTCGAAGGCTCTCTTACGGATCTTGGAAGCAGCATAAATATTGTTGTTCTTCTCTTGCTTCAGACAGTCGCTAACGAAATCATTAAAACCAGTCCTCATATTTGTACCCACATGTTTCATCATCTTGGGATTTAGGCCTCTCTTGAAGCTAGCGATCTTCTTGGCCTCAGTATTCACCATATCAGGAGCATAACGGCTCAGGCTATTGAATGCATGTAGATATTGAGTTACAGTCTTCGAGCCTTGATTCAGTGCCAGGAATTCCCCAAGCTTCATCTCGGTCAGACCAGGTGGAATGTACGTTCCACGGAAAGCTTCGGTGAACTCATTCCAAGTGATGTGAGTGTGGGGAGGAAAAGTGGTGCGGTGATGTTTCCACCACATTTCTGCCGGACCTTGAAGTTGATGAGCTGCATACTCAGTCTTCAACACTTCAGTCATTCTCAAGACACGGAACTTGTCTTCCATAGTATTAATCCACTCTTCTGCATCCAAGGGTTCTGCGGCTTCCTTAAAGATCGGTGGACGAGTATCCATGAAGTCCTTGAAACTGCTGTACTGATTTGCTTCGTGACCACCCGGGTTCATTCCTCGACGGGTGTTGTCTGCGATACTGCGCAACGCAGCTTCCATATTCTGTTGCATGCTCTCCATATTACGTTGGCTTCCAAGAAATTGTGCGAAAAACTGTTCCGCAGTGTAGGGTGGAGGAGGTGGTGGTGGATCACGGTGATCACTAGCGGCTGCACTGCCACCAGCCTCAGCGGCACCATAGACGGTATGACGAGTGTTCGGCATCTGCATGTTTCAGCAACAGTAATTATTAGGTGATGTTGTAGGAATTGCGACTGAATGAAAGATCATGCCGTACTGAAATTACTGGAGAGAATAAATCCATACAATAAAACAGGGGCATAATAAGTCATTCCAATTAACACAACACCACTAATTAGATTACTTAAAGCGCACACATCGCGTCCATTACAACCAAGTTGCCAGCATACATACACTGGACTTTTGACGTTCGGATACCGCCACAAACACATCCAAGCTTTCCAACATTACATCAAAGCCTTAGTCTTTCTACTCATTATTACATGCCCAACGTACCAACAAAACAAAAGATTGTGTAGATAGAACCTAGTAGCTAGCATAACAACTACTAGCCTACTCATCGTGGTCGCTGTCTAAGTCCGAGACGTTGGCATCGTCGCCATTAGCAGCGTCGTGGTGCTCCCCAACTGGTGCTTCGGGCTCTTCAGGATCTTCGTCTTCATTCAAATCCATCTCTGCCGCACCAGGAGGAACATAGGGGTTGAGTTGATTGTTCAGCCGATGAACCTCCTCATGCAGATTGTCATTATATTCCTCTGCATAAGCCAACTGTTGCTCTAGCTCAAACTGTCTAGCCCTCAACACATTCTCTGCGGACTAGGCTTCATTCCTCTGATGGAGCACATGAGTCAACATGCGCTCAGCGTTCCCATTGGCGGTGGTCAGTCGCTCAACCTGCTCTCTCAGGGCACGCACATCTCCTTCGAAAACCACAGTCCTCTGGGTAGCCTGATCTCTCTGGCGAGTCAACTGAGCCATCTCTGTGTTGAGCCTCTCAATCTCGGCATCGTGATATCTCTGAAGCTGACGACGGTCATCACGAGACTGCCCAAGAGCACTAAACACACGCCTCAGGCTACCTTCCACTCCATCAAAGGCCCTCATCACTGCGAACATGGCACTCATAGCGGGGTTGTCACTGTTCTGTGCTTCTGCGGCGCTAATCTCCAGAGATCTTCCTCTTGCCTGCTGCCATGAGTCAGTGGAGGGGTTGCCCCTTGAAAAGACTCCAACTATAGCTGCTGCCAACTCCTGAGGAAAGCGATTCATGATATCCCTCAGGATCCCAAAGGCTGCCCTCTCAGCGGCTTCTTCAGGGGTCCTGCCAGTTGACTCAAAATGCCAATCGGTCCACTCAGAACCATCACCTCGAGGACGAACTACTGCTTCCACAGTCACCAAAAGTCCTTCCCCCAACCGCTCATTCGACCAAAAGTAGCGGGGCTCCATTCCATCAGGATAGCCTACATTGCTGAGTACTCTCCACAAGAGCGTAGGCATCCCAAACTCTCTAAGAAAAGTGTGGCGCTGACGAGTGCGTGGAGCTAGCTGATGACGGGGAGCTCTGCCGGTGGACTTGCGAGCTGTCTGCTTGGTACGTGCCATCTGTAGCAAAATTTTATTACCGCGGTGAGAACAGATTTTTAAGTTGGCATTTTTATCGAAATGAGATAATCAACTTATAAGGGGAGGAACAATGCCATGAATGAAATGCACAACATGATACATGCACGTTCCGTACGTCCTCACAAACTTAGAAAAATAATAACTACTAACGGAATAAACAGTGGCATACAACGATCTCTTGTAACGTAACTAATACGTACTACTCGAAAGCGTTGTTATGTACCTGCAGAAAGTCACTTCAGCCCAAACCTCACAGTATGAAAATATGCAAGAAAGCAGTAAAGTAAGTTACTCGCTCTACACGCATCCCCAGATACGAGTATAACGGTAACAACTACCCGAATCATCGTCCTATTGACGGCATCGTCACCGCATGACGGAAGTCCCCACCAATTGAATACCATCATACGAACATGCGCATGGCACGTAAGTATTTCGGTATCACATAAGCACTCCCCTGGATCGGCAGTGTATCCGACCATGCTCTCACAACTCTCACTTACCAAGGCGTAGAGGGAATTGATCCATACATTACCACTCAATTGAATGGCACTCATACAATAGCACGCCGTATGAGCGACGAAATTTCAAATATGATGCAAACCCCCAAGTTAGTACTTAATTAAGCCACCTAGAGTCCTTATTGGGCATCAAGGATATGACCACTAGCACACTCTTAAAATTAAAAGCTTAGTTGAAAACACAGTTTTGTTTTTAAATACCCATGTGAACAGTAACATGCTAAACCATGCTCCGATGCCAGCTGTAACGGATCAACGTAATTATACGAGATTAAGTCAGAAAAATCTTCCACCGAGGCGGTTAATTTACCAAACTTAAACCCGTATAACCCGAGATTCCGTGAAATCATGCGGGATTTCAAACCAACCAACATACAACCAAGATCATACTGATTTAGCAGCCACAGTTCACATGATACATAGAGTTCACAATAAAAGTAGAGTACATTGGAGTTCGGAATAAAAGTTATTACAACATAGTTCAGAATAACATAGCGGAAGCAAGTAGTTTTACACCCACACTTCGTTCAAATACAGTGCCAGTAGATAGTCATGGTCCACAAAAGCAGTAGATAAGACAACAGAGTGACCCTTGCTCTAGGTCCTAGTTGTCGCCCATCGCCGGATACAGACAGTTGGAGCAGTACCCATAGTACATCTGACCATCTGCAACAACAATGGGAACAACGCCCTGAGTACGAGAATGTACTCAGCTAGACTTACCCGTCAAAAACCAGAAATAAAGGACACCAAGGATCATGCAAGGCTTTATAGATTGGACTGGCTTGACTCATTTGCGAAAAGCATAAGTTGTTATGAAAAACTATACCAGTACTTTTTGCATCACTTTTTAGTATAACCTATTCAAGCTAGGTAAGCACCTATTGTTAAAACAATCACTTGATTCATCATTAACAATCTAGATTACCATATCAGGTATAGCATTTCCAACATCATTCACTTAACCATCAGTGTTCCATTAATGTTACTACGATGCCATAGCTCGAGTCAAGTGCTCACTAACCGGGAGCGACGGCGATTCGAATCGAATTCCTATCCAGCTGGAGATTTATTCCTCACACAAACCCTGTTTCCCCCGTCAGGGTCGCATAGATTACCAATGACACTTTCCAAGAAGCCGCGGGATAACAATCATGGATCGCACTACCCAGGGACCGCCCGACTGCCAGGACGCACCTTGGGCTCACTCTTCGTGTCCCCGTTACACCCACTTCAACACTAGTCTGCCAACCCGAGTTTATCCCGGCTCGAAAAGCGTCACTAGCTTCGCGGTCGAAAGGTACTTTATTCGGCCAGCTAAATGTGAGGCATGCGTTCAACATGACAAGAGGGACGAACAACGATCGGTCCTTAATCGACACAGACGGAATCACTATAGTCCAAAACCCTATAAGACTCCGCCCGGTCTCCGTTTATCCATCAACACTTGGTTACTTTCCATGATCACAATTACAGCTAACCATAATCAGGTATCCACCTATAGCTCGCAGGTGACAGGAAATCACTCGACTTCTACCGGTCTAAGCATGGCTAAGCAATTAACTCGTTCCTGACCTAACAGGGTAAAAGGTAATCCGGGGGCCAAGGTAATAATGCAACAACGGTTTCACTCAACTCCTATAACTTAATGCAATAATATATATAACTATAGTTCATGTAGTAAGGAACAACTTTTATAAAAATAGGAGACTTAAAATGCTCCGGGGCTTGCCTTTTTCGAACGAACTCGGATGGTGGTCAACGCACTCTGGTAGTTCCTCGCCTGACTCTTCTTCCTCGGGCACCTCCTATGCCTGGGGTTCCTGCTGATCCGTCTAAACTTGCTCCTCCGGTACTGCTACCTGCGACTCCTCCTGCGATCCTGTATGATGCAAGTGCATAAGCAAACATGCGAAGAATGCATCGAATTGTGGTGGAGTGCTTTGATGACATGAGATGCAGATGAGCACATGGAATGAGCAGTTCGAATATAATTATTTCTTCTACAAGGTAGTCGACTTCATCCAAGAACATGTACCCTAAAACATGCACCTTATCCTTCTATTAGTTAGCCTATCATCTACACATACAAGTGAACCTAAGCTACCAAAGCTTACCAACCTAACTCATACATAAAATCAGCAAGGCATAATGATGCTTCAAAGATACACCAAACATATTTTATTTCTCTTAATTTCTCATAAAGAATAATATTTTATTCCCTATTTAACTAGGGTTACACACCAACACCTATTTCTAGTGTAGATAAAAATCTACAAAAATTACAGTAGATTACTCTAACCCTAACTAACCTACTACTAAATTTTCATGAGAATTGCATATGTAAAACTGCCTGTTCAAAATAAACAAGTTATAGCCTAAACAAACAACAACAACAACAACAACAACAACATAGCCTTTTGTCCCAAGCAAGTTGGGGTAGGCTAGAGATGAAACCCAAAAGAGACGAGAAACAGGGAGACACATAAAGGGACATAAAGGGCACAAGACAAAAGATGTCACGGTTCAGGCACGTTGATTGCTAATCTCCAAGCGCTCCTGTCCATAGCTAAATCCTTGGGGATATTCCACTCCTTAAGATCTCTCTTAACGGACTCGTCCCAAGTTAATTTAGGTCGACCTCTACCGCTCTTTATATTATCGGCCCGCTTTAGAACTCCACTACGCACCGGCGCCTCAGGAGGCCTCCGTTGGACATGTCCAAACCATCTCAACCGATGTTGAATCAATTTCTCCTCAATTGGTGCCACCCCAACCCTATCCTGAATATCGTCGTTCCGTACTCTATCCCTCCTTGTGTGCCCACAACACCAACGCAACATACGCATCTTCGCTACACTCAATTGCTGGACATGTCGCCTTTTTGTAGGCCAACACTCAGCACCATATAACATCGCCGGATGAATCGTCGTCCTATAGAACTTACCTTTCAGCTTCTGAGGCACCCTTTTGTCACAGAGAACGCCAGAAGCTTGACGCCATTTCAACCAGCCGGCTGAAATTCTATGCCTAACATCTTCATCAATGTTTCCATCCTTTTGTAGCATCGACCCTAAATACCGAAAAGTATCCTTCTTGGCCACCACTTGCCCATCGAGGCTAACGTCTCCCTCCCCGTGCCTAGTCGCGCTGAAATCGCACCTCATATACTCGGTCTTAGTCCTACTAAGTCTGAACCCTTTCGACTCTAACGTGTGCCTCCATAGTTCTAACTTCCTATTAACTCCCGCCCTACTGTCGTCAACTAGCACCACATCATCAGCAAAGAGCATACACCAAGGGATATCACCTTGTATGTCCCTTGTGACCTCATCCATCACCAAAGCAAATAAATAAGGGCTCAAAGCTAACCCCTGATGCAGTCCTATTTTAATTGGAAAGTCACTGGTGTCGCCATCACATGTTCGGACAAACGTCACCACATCCCTGTACATATCCTTGATGAGGGTAACGTACTTAGTTGGGACTTTGTGCTTTTCCAAGGCCCACCACATGACATTTCTCGGTACTTTATCATATGCCTTCTCGAGGTCAATAAAGACCATGTGCAAGTCCTTCTTCTGCTCCCTATATCTCTCCATCAATTGTCATAATAAGAAAATCGCCTCCATGGTCGACCTACCAGGCATGAACCCAAACTGATTTTGGGTCACATGTGTCACTCTCCTTAGGCGATGCTCGATAACCCTCTCCCAGAGCTTCATCGTATGACTCATCAACTTAATCCCACGGTAGTTAGTACAACTTTGAACATCTCCCTTGTTCTTGAAGATAGGTACTAATATACTTCTCCTCCATTCTCCAGGCATCTTGTTTGACCGAAAAATAAGGTTAAAAAGCTTAGTTAACCATACTATCGCTCTGGCGCCTAGGTATCTCCACACCTCAATGGGGATACCATCAGGGCCCATCGCTTTACCTCCCTTCATCCTCTTCAAAGCCTCTCCGATCTCTGCCTCCTGAATTCTCCTCACAAAGCGTCTGTTGGTATCGTCAAATGAGTCGTCCAACTCAAGGGCAGGACCCTCATTCTTCCCATTAAACAGCTTGTCGAAGTACTCTCTCCATCTGTCCTTGATCTCCTCATCCTTCACCAGAAGTCGATCTATCCCATCCTTGATGAATTTTATTTGGTTGATGTCCCTTGTCTTCCTCTCGCGGATTCTAGCCATCCTATAAATGTCCTTCTCCCCTTCCTTCGTGCCTAGCCGCTGATAAAGGCCATCATACGCCTGACCTTTTGCTACACTCACAGCTCGCTTTGCAACCCTCTTCGCTACTTTATAGCCCTCGATGTTGGCTACACTCTTGTCATGGTGGAGACTGTAACACCTCAGGTGTTTAGCTCCTTAATTGCATTACATTTGCATAAGCATAAGCAAGCATCATTCATTTCATGCATAAGCTTATGATATGTTTATATTTCATGTGAAGTAAGAAGTGAGTAGTGTGCAAAACATAAGTACCTTATGTGCAATTTCCTTGTGAGACATGTCAACCACTTTAGTGTAACATAACTAGCAAGTGTTATGCAACACACTCATGCAACATGTGCAACATGGGCTTGCAACATTTGGGTGAAAGTATTGAAATACTTGTTCCAAAGAATGTGACACTAGGAACTTTGTGCAACCAATATGTAGAGTGGTTAATTAGGTCTTATAACACCTTAATTACATTTAGGGTAAGTAGTGGAGCAATGTTCATGTTGACCAAAATTACCAAATTGCCCTTCCAAATGTTGTTGACTAGGTTGGACCCCTAGAGTGCTCTGGTTTGACCAATTAAAAAGTCCAGTTTAGAGATCTTGCATGGAGGAGCAACCTTAAGCAAAGTTGTAGAGAATTTCATAAGGAACAAAAGTTCTAATATGGCCATCTCATGAAAATGACCAGAACATGCTCAAAAATGGCCCACAAGTCAGTATTAGAGGCTGCTTTGAGACTTAGCCATTTTGGCTAAGTGTGGAGCTGAAAACCGTTTCACTGTACCTCACTTTAGCAACTTGTAACTCACAAACTAGGCCAAACCAGTCCTGGAGCCAATTGACAAAGTTGTTGTCCACACATAGCTCTACAATATTGTCAATATCACCATCACCTAGTTCTAAATGGTTTAGGAGATATGGTGTCTAGAAAATCGGGTTTCAGTCGGCTTAGTGACTGAAACTAAGTTTCAGTTTCAAGGGGCACCACTTTGGAGCCTTATAGTTTCAAATCCAGGCCGAACTAGCCCAAACTCCAATTGACAAACTTGTAGTCCTCATGTAGCTCTACAACATTGCCAACATCAACCACGCCTGGTTCTCACTGGTTTGGGAATTAATCGACGACGAAACTGCTCTGTCAGTCGAACGAGAACGACCTCCATTCAGTAAACGGCGACGCCATGCAACCGGCTCGCGTCGTGGCGCTCGGGCAGAGCCCGGTGGCCACATGGCGCTCGCGCCCTGCCATCGCCTCCACGTCGCGAGCTCGCGCGCGTGAGTGAAGTGGGAGTCGACACCTCAGTCCCTATCACCCGCGCTCACTCTCCTTCCTCCTCCCCTCGCTCTGGCCGGGTTCACCGAGGCGGAGAACGAAGGCGCCATTGTCGCCGCAGCCCGCTCTGTGCTCGTGCAAGCTCACCGTCACACCCCCGTCCTCCAAATCCCGTCCACCGCTCCACCCGAATCCCCTCCACCTCCTCCAACCGTGGCTTGACCGGATTGTGTCGAGGTGAGGGCGAATTTCGTTTTCCGCCACCGGAAGTCCTCGCCGGCGCACTGTCCGCGTGGCGGCTCACCGTGGCCAGCTCCCTACGGTCACCCTCTAGTCTTCCTGCTAAGTGTTCTGGGTTCCGGGGTGGGTAGAGCAGCCTAGGTGATGACGCTACCGGTTGGGATGGCCGGCACACGCCGGAACACCGTCGTGTGCTGCCGCGCCATGGCCGCCGGTGCGGTGCTCACGCGGCCAGCGGCACTCACTCCACCTCTATCCTCTTCCTTGGCATGGAGAGGTCCACCATGTCCTCAGCAAGCCGTAGTACACCTCACTTAGGTCCCTGGCCACCGGAGCTCACCGGACCGCCACCGGGTGCCGCCTCCGAGCCGCGGTCGCCATGGCCGTCGTAGTTAGGTTGGGATAGGGTCAGCCAAGCTGGGTCTGGTCGATGCGGAGGGTCATGGGGAAGCCGTTGGTGCTCTTCCCGTCGCCGGAAGCGCCGTCGTCGGTGAGCTTGAGCTCGCCGGAGTCGCGGCCGTCTTCCCCCTTCGCTCTTCTCCCTCTGACCTGCGGGCCCGCGCTGTCAGCACCCGCGCGCGCGGGATGGCTGAGCAGGCCGCGCGTGTGTCGCGGGCCGCGCGCGAGCGCCGTGGGCCGCGTCCTTTCCCGGGCCGGCCCAGTATAAAATGAGATCTTTTTCATTTTTATTTATTTTTGCTACAGAATTTTGGTTAAGTTTGGAAAATGTAGATCTAGGGTTTCACTTGCTCAAAAATCATGAGATAAATTTTGTTATGATCTACATGATGTGTAGTATTTTAGAAAAATATGAGTTTGCTATGTGATGTTTAGTTTTTGGGATATTTAAATAGGTCTTTGAAAGGTGTTTTAAATCACATGCAAACTTGTTTAAATTATATCTTGAGTTTCAATGTTCCAAAAATTATGAAATTTGGTGGGTAGGCTAATTTATACTTGCTCTAGCTCTGGTAAAAATTTGGACAGTAGTGCTTAAGTACTTTTCAAGTTATAATGCTATCTTGTTATTCTAGGAAATACTTAAATGAATTTTAGTAATTTTTCTACATGTGCAATGTTCTTATAAATTTTTAGAGAATGTCTTGGTACCCTAGAGTGTCTAAGAAAATTAAGAAATCTGTTGTTTGACACTTTTACTGTGCTTTGTTATTTATACAAAAATCAGCCTTTTTGGCTTTGGAATTTTGTGTAGGAAGTTCCTGTGAATAAATTGAGTTCAAAATTTTACAGTAGTCTCTTTTTGGGTCAGAGAGTCCCCTGTAATTTTTGTAGAATTTTTAGGAGCAGTTTGCATGTAGGTTTAAAATTCCACTTAATTACTTAAGTAAATTAAGAAATGTGTATAAATAAATATTTTAGGTAGGCACACCTTACTTTCTGGTGTTTTTGTACCCCATGTGAACTTTTGGTAACATTAGTTTGGTCTTAGGAGAAGTTTGCCACATCAATAAATATTTAATTCTTGCAATTCTAGGTTTTCTGGACAGCTGGAAGTATTTTTTAGGTTTGACCTTTGATAAAGGTGTTTGCTGGAAAACTTGTAAATACCAAAGTCGTAAAAAAATTGATAAACTAGCTGGTGCCAAAATTTAGGGGCATTTGGTGTAGTAGTTTGGGAGTTGTTACTGTTTTAAGTGACAGTCCAGAATTTGCTGCTCTCTGTTTAGAGAGGACAGATTCTGGAACTTGAGGAATTCGAAATGGAAAACTTATGAATTAAGGGTTGAGGTCTGAAAATGACTTGTAGAGCAATTCATAAGCTTTCCAGATTGTCTTAGATCATATCTTTTAGAGTTGGGATTCTCCAGTTATGTTAGAATCTTTGAACTGCTGTCCAGAATGTTTTACTGTGGTAACCTAAGTAATATTACTCTTGTATTGTTAGGTGTTAGGGCCTTAACCGAAGAGGAACAACTATTGAGTCGCAAAAAAAAAAAAGAGGAACAACTATATCTTAGGTTGGGTAGATTAGGTAAGTACTTCTCCACCGGAGAAAAGATTTGCACGTACTAATAAAATAACTTGAATAGAGTATTTTATTTCTGAAATGCATTTCATTCCGAGCATGTTGCACCCATTTATGCATCCATGGTATTTATTGTGCATTCATGCAATAGGTGTACCGGAGGGGGTAACTCTCCTCGAGTTCGAGCCTGTGATTCCGGAGAAAGTCCAGGACCAGGAGCACCAGGAGCCCGAGGATCCAACAGGCGAAGGAGTGCCCGTAGACGACCTTCCTGAGTGCCCAGACCACCGGCCCTCAACCTTTCTGAAAGGCAAGCCCCGGTGCATGCTGAACCTACTGTTTTATAAATTAATCTTGAGTACTTTTAATTGTTTACTGCATTAAGTTGTAGGAGTTATATGAAAACACTTGTTGCATTATACCTGTCCTTGTCCAGATATCGTACTTAATCCTATATTAGGTTTAGGCACGTGTCAATGCTTAGCCCTGCTTAGTACGGTAGAAGTCGGGTGATTTCCGGTCATCCGCGAGATGTAGGAAGGAGTCACGAGTGGCTGTATGGCTATCGTGGATGGAACCATGCTTAAAAATGAAATTGAGACCGGGCGGGAGTTCGATAGTACAGCCGCAAGACACTTCACGTCTTGGGTGTGGAGCTATGCCCGTCTGAGTCGTTTAAGGACCGATTCGCTGTACGTCCTTGAGTCATGTTGAACGCAGTCTAACACTTAGTTGGCCGGATAAGTCGTTCCGACCGCGAAGCCGAGTAATGTGGTTCAGGCCGGGAATCGAATGGTAGGTTGCTTCTTGGAGGAGAGAAAGGATGTGCTTGGGGACATTGGCGTGAGACCAAGGGGGGGGGTTAGAGTCCCTATCACCTGGCAGAGTGTCGCCCTTGGGGTCGCGACATCATTCGGACCCGCGATTCCTGAATCATATGAAAAGGTGGCTTGTGCGACCCTGGCAGGGGCCTGCGCGGTGAGTGTTAGAAATACCCCTCCAGCTGGATAGGAATTCGATTCGAATCGCCGTCGCTCCCGGTTAGTGAGCACTTGACTTGAGCAGCGGCAACGTAGACCTCATTAAATGAACTGGTGGTTAAGGGAATGATACAATGTTGCCATAATGATATACCTGCTATGGATATAATAATCATGTTGTTTGATTATAATCAAGTGCATGTGTTAGTACAGGTGCTAAGATAGATGACAGGTAAATGCTAAAAATAACTGCTAGTACAGGTTATAAGAGTTTCAATTACTTATGCCTTTATGCAAAATGTTATGTCAGCTAGCCCCTTGTGTAAGCCTTGCATAATCCTTGGTGTCATCTTATTTCTGGTTTTCGACGGGTAAGTCTAGCTGAGTACATTCCAGTACTCAGGGTTTATTCCCTCCTGTTGCAGATGATATGCTCTATCAAGGCTTCTGCAAAACTTGTCTCCACCCTGCGGGTGAAGAAGACTAGATCACTTGGGCGTGATCATCTTTTATGTACTTTCCTCATGCTTTTGTGGGTTGTTGATCATCAAGACTGGCAGTAGTTAAATAACTGGTGTGTTTATGCTTCCGCTACTTTATAAACTTGGTTTGTAATAATTGCGACTCCGTTTGTGTAAACTTATTTCAGAACTACTTGTGAAATGTAACGTATGATGTTGTATGTTGAATGATGCGATCCTGGTTGTAAGCGAGTTGGTTTGAAATCCTTCGTGGTTTCGATTGACTACCGGGATTATATGGGCTCAAGTTCGAAAATTTGAGCGCTTCGGTGCTTGTTTTTGTACTTGTGCTCTTATAATTTGGTCGGTTCTGTTACAGCTGGTATCGGAGCATAATTCAACATTAAACACATCGTACGAGTATTTAAAAACAAAAGTATTTGATTATGAAAAAGGGTTAAAACACTAAAAATTATTTTTAGGTATGCCAGTGATCACATCCCTTAGCCCAAATAAGGACTCTTAGGTGGCTTATTATAGAAACTAACTTGGGGGCCTTGTTTGTTTTTTTTCGTCGTCCATACGGCGTGATATTGTATGGATGCCATCCACTTGGGTGGTAATGTATGGATCAATTGCCTCGACGCTCTGGTAAGTGTGAGTTGTGAGAGCATGATCGTTCAACCAATGATCTAGGGGAGCGTAGTTTTGGTGACTTGCATACTTACATGTTTAAACCATGTAATTACGTAAGCACTTAATTGTGGGAATCTTTATATCGGGTAGCTTTGATACTGAAGTATATACATCTGGGGATGTGTATATGGAAAGTATTTAAATTATTGCTTTCTTGTGTGCATATATTGGGAATCTGTTGGGCTGAAATGAGATTTTCTGCAGGTACACTAACAGCGTAACGAGTAGACCGATAGTTTCGCTTATATGAGAGAACATATGTATGCCACCGCCTAGCGTTAGAACTTTAGGTTTCTACTAAGGTGAGAGGGCGTACGGAACGTGCATGCATCATGTTTAATTATATCATACATATCATTTACTCCCTCCTTAAAAACTTCTGTACTCCCGACTAAATTAAATTTCGTATCCCCTAAATGATCCTCACTTTAAGTCCTATCTTGTTGCTACAGATGGCACGTACCAAGAGGACCGCTCGCAAGTCCACTGGGGGCCGGGCACCTCGTCACCAGCTCGCTCCACGTGAGCCCCGCCCCGAGCCTACTGAGGTGGAAAGGCTGAGGGTGGAGTTGGCTGAAGTGACTGCTGCCAGGAATGCAGCGCGTCAGCAACTGAAGCAAGTGATTCGTGATCGTGACCAGGAAACCCTTGCAGTCCAGAGATTGACAGTAGCAAACCGCAACTGTCAACGCATGTTGGTCCGTGTCATGAACCAGAGGGATGAAGCCTGGCACGAGGAGAACGTTCTGAGAGCTCGTCAGTTTGAGCTCGAACAGCAGTTGGAGAATGCTGAAGAATACAATGACAATCTTCATGAAGAAGTGCACCGCCTGAACAACCAGCTAAATCCTCTGCTGCCTAGGAATATCAACGCAGATGAGGACATGGGTTCGGGAATCTTCATGGCTAAAAATGATGCCGCACCCGAAGAAGCACTAGAAGAAGAACCCGAAGAAGAAGAAGAAGATGAGGAGTTAGAGCCTGTTAGTGATGAGGACGGCGGGGAGATCCTTGACACCGACTCTGAGGGCGATGCTTAGTGTAGTCATCGCGTAGCTACAATGTTAGGATTGTCTTTTATGCCCTCCCTGTGTTGGAGTGAGGCTTTGTAATAACTTGACTTTTCGGATGTAAGGTCGAACCCTATGTTTCCTGGATGTTTAGTTGGAACCTGTTAATTTCGATCGCAATTGGATGTCTTATTGTGTTGCGTTCGATGATGGTGTCACGATTAGTACCCTTCGGTGCCGCGACGAAACCGAGGGCCTCCTATGGCGCGCGACATAAGGCTGTGCTGCTTGGCACGCGCTGGTATCGAGGTGGCTAGTCATGATCCACCATGGAACTCTACCGTTGAGAAGTCTCTTTGTGATCAGTTTGAAGTAGCCTTTCTCAGTCAACTAAACACTTTGAAACTGAATCCAAGTGCCGGGCAAAAGATCAAAAAAAATCACGTAGATTTTTAACGTAAACGGTTCAGTAACTGTTGTGCTCCTTGTGAGCGAGCCTTTATCAAAGTACATCTTGTTGGATTCTCTCGCATGATTGCACCATTTGATCCGCTTGAATGGATTGTGCGGTTGTGATGAAGTATTGTGTCATGAGCATTTCATGAAGTCAGTTTGACATATTTACAATAATCCATCTACAAATTTCTCACATCGTCAGTGCTCATTGGCTATGCATTTTGTAGATGTCGTACAATCTTCGTCGGGGTCGTGGCAATGAGGATGAGGAACAGCCACCCCCTCCACCACCACCTACCCCGGCTGAGTTAATGCAGACTGTGGTTGAAGGGCAGCGCATGCTGGCAGATGCTATGCGCCAGCTTGCCAACCGGGAGGCTCGTCCTGGCCGCCAGGGCCCAGAACCCAATCAATACAGTGATTTCAAGGACTTTCTGGATACTAAGCCCCCGCTCTTTAAGGAGGCGGAGGAACCACTGCAAGCTGATGAGTGGTTGAATACTATTGAACAAAATTTCCGTCTGCTTCGCCTCACTGAGGAGCTAAAGACTGAATATGCTTCTCATCAATTGCATGGTCCAGCGGGTATTTGGTGGAGCCACTATCGTTCCACACTGCCTGCAAATGTTCCGATTGCTTGGGACCAGTTTAAGGCTGCATTCCGTGGAAACTATATTCCTCCAGGTCTTATGGCTATCAAGCACACAGAATTCATGAGGCTGTCGCAGGGAAATAAAAGTTTGACCGAATATCTACAATCTTTCAACAACCTGGCAAGGTATGCCACTGAGTTTGTGGATACCGATTCCAAGAAAATTGCTAGCTTTAAAAGAGACCTAGGCCCGAAGCTGATGAAGACTATGGGCACTAGCAAGTGCACTACTTTCAATGAATTTATCAGTGATGCTCTGACTCAAGAGAACAACAATGCTATCTATTCTGCCTCTAAGAGCCGCAAAAGGGCCATTGAGGCGAGTGCTTCACAGTCTCGAGCTCCAGCTGCCCCGAGGGCTCCTTCTCGCCCTCCTGCCACGAATGTTAAGTTCCGTCCTCTGCAAAAGAAGGCGCCAGTGAAGACTGGGTTTCGTAAGGCATATACAGTGGCCCTGCCAAAAAAGTAATTCGGGCCAAGGCAGCTCCAGTGTCCCTCCTAGCAACATGCCTTGCTGGAACTGCAACAAGCCAGGCCATTGGTCCAGGAACTATCCTTACCCTAAGAAGAATGTCCACCAAGGTGGCCGTCAGGGGCACGCTCATTATAACAGTATTGAGGAAATTCCATCTGGTGAGGTTGTCACTGCTGGTAAGTTCCTAGTTGACCAACACCCTGCAGTGGTACTTTTTGATTCAGGTGCTTCGCATTCCTTTATCAGTCCTAAGTTTGCATCAGAGTTTGTACACAAATTGCATACTGTTGAAGGTGGGGGTTATTGTATTAGCGCAGCAAGTGGGAATATTTCCACAAATAAAGTAGTGGGGAATCTTGAGCTTGAGATAGAAGGGCGAAAGTACTCGCTTGCCTTAGTGGTTTTGCCGGGTTTAGGCATAGATGTTATTCTGGGCATGAATTGGATGAGTCAGAATGGGGTACTCATTGATACATCCACGCGGGTAGTTATGCTCAGAGATCCTAAAGATCAAAAGGGTTTCCTGGTACAACTTCCCAGAAAAGTTGATTTGTCTGGGGAAGTTCATGCTGTGCAAGCAAAGGCGTTGGCCGAAATTCCCGTAGTAAGTGAGTTTCCGGACGTTTTTCCCGATGATTTGCCGGGGCTCCCTCCGGATCGGGATGTGGAGTTTAAAATTGAGTTGTTGCCTGGCACGGCGCCCATCTCTAGGAGACCCTATAGAATGCCTCCAAATGAACTCGCTGAACTTAAGGTGCAATTGAATGAACTTTTGAAGAAGGGGTTGATTCGTCCTAGTTCGTCGCCATGGGGATGTCCTGCTATCTTTGTAAAGAAGAAGGATCAGTCATTGCGAATGTGCGTAGATTATAGACCTCTCAATACAGTCACTGTCAAAAATAAGTACCCTCTACCACGTATCGACATCTTGTTCGATCAGTTGTCTAAAGCTAAAGTTTTCTCCAAGATCGATCTAAGATCTGGCTACCATCAAATTAAAATCCGCCCGGAAGATGTTCCAAAGACAGCCTTTTCTACCAGATACGGTCTTTATGAGTATCTTGTAATGTCTTTCGGCTTAACAAATGCCCCCGCACACTTTATGTACTTGATGAATTCGGTGTTTATGCCTGAATTGGACAATTTTGTGGTGGTATTTATTGATGACATCCTGGTATATTCTGTGAATGAGGAAGATCACGCTGAACATCTGCGTATAGTCCTCACAAGGCTGCGTGAACATCAATTATATGCAAAGTTCAGTAAGTGCGAATTCTGGCTTCGAGAAGTACCTTTCCTTGGGCATGTGTTGTCTGATGGAGGAATTATGGTGGACCCCGCCAAGGTACAAGAAGTACTGAACTGGAAAGCTCCTATCTCGGTTCACGAGGTTCGGAGTTTTCTTGGTTTGGCTGGCTATTATCGTCGTTTCATCCCGGATTTCTCCAAAATAGCCAAGCCAATGACTCGGTTGCTACAAAAAGACACCAGGTTTGTCTGGACTCCTGAGTGTGATGCGGCTTTTCACAAACTGCGAACTCTCCTAACCTCAGCTCTGGTTTTGGCACAACCGGATATCGAGAAACCATTTGATGTTTATTGTGATGCCTCTGGCATAGGTTTGGGAGGTGTGTTGATGCAGGAAGGTCGAGTAATTGCATATACCTCTCGACAACTTCAGAAACATGAGGCGAATTATCCAACGCATGACTTAGAACTCGCCGCAGTTGTTCATGCTTTGAAAGCCTGGCGACACTATCTGTTGGGCAATGTTTGCAATATCTACACAGACCATAAAAGCCTCAAATACATCTTCACCCAACCCGAGTTGAATATGCGTCAAAGAAGATGGCTCGAGTTGATTAAAAATTATAACCTTCAAGTGCACTATCATCCTGGCAAGGCAAATGTGGTTGCGGATGCTTTAAGCCGTAAGTCTCATTGTCATTCCCTAGTTGAAACTGATTTTCATCGATCTCGTCTTCTACATCCATCAGTCTTGTACAACATCACTGTCTGTTGTACTCCCAAAAGCAGAATTATTGAGCTCCAAAAGACTGACACTGGTATATTCCACATCAAGCGTAAGATGAAAGAGCAAGAAACTACACAGTTCAGGGTAGATGAAGAGGGTGTACTATGGTTCAAGGATAGGTTAGTTGTGCCTAAGGACCGGGAGCTTCGAAATGATATTATGTCTGAAGCACACTCCTCTAAGTTGTCCATCCATCCTGGCAGCAATAAGATGTATTATGATTTGAAGCCATATTATTGGTGGACCAAGATGCGGAAAGAGATAGCTGCATATGTGGCTAGGTGTGACACCTGCTGTAGAGTTAAAGCTGTGCATATGAAAGCTGGGTTGCTTCAACCACTTTCTATCCCAGGTTGGAAATGGGAAGAGATAAGTATGGATTTCATTGTCGGTCTTCCTCCTACTGTCAAAAATCATAACTCCGTCTGGGTAATTGTGGATCGTTTGACCAAATCAGCTCACTTCATTCCAGTTAGAGTGGACTATCGTCCCACTGACTATGCTGAGTTGTACTTCAATCAGATAGTCCGGCTCCATGGGATACCTCGTACTATCATATCTGACCGTGGTCCCCAGTTCACTGCTCGCTTTTGGGAGCACTTGCATCACCTTCTGGGAACAAAGTTAGTAAGAAGCTCTGCTTATCACCCCCAGACGTCTGGACAGACGGAACGAGTTAACCAAATCTTGGAAGATCTGTTGCGGGCATGTGTAATATCATCCAAGGGTTCTTGGGAAAAATGGTTACCTCTAGCCGAATTCTCGTACAATAATAGTTACCAAGAGAGTATTAAGATGGCCCCATTCGAAGCTTTGTACGGTCGTAAGTGTAGAACTCCACTAAACTGGGTTGAGGCTGGTGAAAGAATGTATTATGGTATTGATTTTGTTCGGGAAGCTGAGGAACAAGTCCGTACCATCCAAAAACATATGGCTGCAGCCCAAGCTAGACAGAAAAGTTATGCTGATCGTCGTAGAAAACCACTAGAGTTTGAAGTTGGGGACTTCGTGTATCTGAAAGTTTCTCCAATGAAGAGTGTCCAACGTTTTGGCGTTAAGCGGAAACTTGCGCCAAGATACGTGGGTCCTTTCCAGATCATAGGCAAGAGTGGAGCTGTTGTGTACAAAATCCAGTTACCTCCTGAAATGAGTGCCATATTCAACGTCTTCCATGTATCACAGCTCAAAAAGTGTCTTCGAGTTCCTGAGGAAAGAGTCCCTTTAGGAGATATCAGGTTGGAATCCGATCTAACTTACGAAGAAAAGCCAGTCCGAGTGATCGATACTCAGGAACGAGTGACTAGAAGCAAAGTGGTTAAGTGGTATAAAGTAATGTGGAGTAATCAGGGTAGTGAAAGTGACGCTACATGGGAACGGGAAGACTATTTACGGGATGGTTATAAGGAATTCTATGAAAAATGGTACGCTTTCTAAATCTCGGGACGAGATTTTTATAAGGGGGGAGGGCTGTAACACCTCAGGTGTTTAGCTCCTTAATTGCATTACATTTGCATAAGCATAAGCAAGCATCATTCATTTCATGCATAAGCTTATGATATGTTTATATTTCATGTGAAGTAAGAAGTGAGTAGTGTGCAAAACATAAGTACCTTATGTGCAATTTCCTTGTGAGACATGTCAACCACTTTAGTGTAACATAACTAGCAAGTGTTATGCAACACACTCATGCAACATGTGCAACATGGGCTTGCAACATTTGGGTGAAAGTATTGAAATACTTGTTCCAAAGAATGTGACACTAGGAACTTTGTGCAACCAATATGTAGAGTGGTTAATTAGGTCTTATAACACCTTAATTACATTTAGGGTAAGTAGTGGAGCAATGTTCATGTTGACCAAAATTACCAAATTGCCCTTCCAAATGTTGTTGACTAGGTTGGACCCCTAGAGTGCTCTGGTTTGACCAATTAAAAAGTCCAGTTTAGAGATCTTGCATGGAGGAGCAACCTTAAGCAAAGTTGTAGAGAATTTCATAAGGAACAAAAGTTCTAATATGGCCATCTCATGAAAATGACCAGAACATGCTCAAAAATGGCCCACAAGTCAGTATTAGAGGCTGCTTTGAGACTTAGCCATTTTGGCTAAGTGTGGAGCTGAAAACCGTTTCACTGTACCTCACTTTAGCAACTTGTAACTCACAAACTAGGCCAAACCAGTCCTGGAGCCAATTGACAAAGTTGTTGTCCACACATAGCTCTACAATATTGTCAATATCACCATCACCTAGTTCTAAATGGTTTAGGAGATATGGTGTCTAGAAAATCGGGTTTCAGTCGGCTTAGTGACTGAAACTAAGTTTCAGTTTCAAGGGGCACCACTTTGGAGCCTTATAGTTTCAAATCCAGGCCGAACCAGCCCAAACTCCAATTGACAAACTTGTAGTCCTCATGTAGCTCTACAACATTGCCAACATCAACCATGCCTGGTTCTCACTGGTTTGGGAATTAATCGACGACGAAACTGCTCTGTCAGTCGAACGAGAACGACCTCCATTCAGTAAACGGCGACGCCATGCAGCCGGCTCGCGTCGTGGCGCTCGGGCAGAGCCCGGTGGCCGCGTGGCGCTCGCGCCCTGCCATCGCCTCCACGTCGCGAGCTCGCGCGCGTGAGTGAAGTGGGAGTCGACACCTCAGTCCCCATCACCCGCGCTCACTCTCCTTCCTCCTCCCCTCGCTCTGGCCGGGTTCACCGAGGCGGAGAACGAAGGCGCCATTGTCGCCGCAGCCCGCTCTGTGCTCGTGCAAGCTCACCGTCGCACCCCCGTCCTCCAAATCCCGTCCACCGCTCCACCCGAATCCCCTCCACCTCCTCCAACCGTGGCTTGACCGGATTGTGTCGAGGTGAGGGCGAATTTCGTTTTCCGCCACCGGAAGTCCTCGCCGGCGCACTGTCCGCGCGGCGGCTCACCGTGGCCAGCTCCCTACGGTCACCCTCCAGTCTTCCTGCTAAGTGTTCTGGGTTCCGGGGTGGGTAGAGCAGCCTAGGTGATGACGCTACCGGTTGGGATGGCCGGCACACGCCGGAACACTGTCGTGTGCTGCCGCGCCATGGCCGCCGGTGCGGTGCTCACGCGGCCAGCGGCACTCACTCCACCTCTGTCCTCTTCCTTGGCATGGAGAGGTCCGCCATGTCCTCAGCAAGCCGTAGTACACCTCACTTAGGTCCCTGGCCACCGGAGCTCACCGGACCGCCACCGGGTGCTGCCTCCGAGCCGCGGTCGCCATGGCCGTCGTAGTTAGGTTGGGATAGGGTCAGCCAAGCTGGGTCTGGTCGATGCGGAGGGTCACGGGGAAGCCGTTGGTGCTCTTCCCGTCGCCGGAAGCGCCGTCGTCGGCGAGCTTGAGCTCGCCGGAGTCGCGGCCGTCTTCCCCCTTCGCTCTTCTCCCTCTGACCTGCGGGCCCGCGCTGTCAGCACCCGCGCGCGCGCGGGATGGCTGAGCAGGCCGCGCGTGTGTCGCGGGCCGCGCGCGAGCGCCGTGGGCCGCGTCCTTTCCCGGGCCGGCCCAGTATAAAATGAGATCTTTTTCATTTTTATTTATTTTTGCTACAGAATTTTGGTTAAGTTTGGAAAATATAGATCTAGGGTTTCACTTGCTCAAAAATCATGAGATAAATTTTGTTATGATCTACATGATGTGTAGTATTTTAGAAAAATATGAGTTTGCTATGTGATGTTTAGTTTTTGGGATATTTAAATAGGTCTTTGAAAGGTGTTTTAAATCACATGCAAACTTGTTTAAATTATATCTTGAGTTTCAGTGTTCCAAAAATTATGAAATTTGGTGGGTAGGCTAATTTATACTTGCTCTAGCTCTGGTAAAAATTTGGACAGTAGTGCTTAAGTACTTTTCAAGTTATAATGCTATCTTGTTATTCTAGGAAATACTTAAATGAATTTTAGTAATTTTTCTACATGTGCAATGTTCTTATAAATTTTTGGAGAATGTCTTGGTACCCTAGAGTGTCTAAGAAAATTAAGAAATCTGTTGTTTGACACTTTTTACTGTGCTTTGTTATTTATACAAAAATCAGCCTTTTTGGCTTGGGAATTTTGTGTAGGAAGTTCCTGTGAATAAATTGAGTTCAAAATTTTACAGTAGTCTCTTTTTGGGTCAGAGAGTCCCCTGTAATTTTTGTAGAATTTTTAGGAGCAGTTTGCATGTATGTTTAAAATTCCACTTAATTACTTAAGTAAATTAAGAAATGTGTATAAATAAATATTTTAGGTAGGCACACCTTACTTTCTGGTGTTTTTTACCCCATGTGAACTTTTGGTAACATTAGTTTGGTCTTAGGAGAAGTTTGCCACATCAATAAATATTTAATTCTTGCAATTCTAGGTTTTCTGGACAGCTGGAAGTATTTTTTTTAGGTTTGACCTTTGATAAAGGTGTTTGCTGGAAAACTTGTAAATACCAAAGTCGTAAAAAAATTGATAAACTAGATGTGCCAAAATTTAGGGGCATTTGGTGTAGTAGTTTGGGAGTTGTTACTGTTTTAAGTGACAGTCCAGAATTTGCTGCTCTCTGTTTAGAGAGGACAGATTCTGGAACTTGAGGAATTCGAAATGGAAAACTTAGTAATTAAGGGTTGAGGTCTGAAAATGACTTGTAGAGCAATTCATAAGCTTTCCAGATTGTCTTAGATCATATCTTTTGGAGTTGGGATTCTCCAGTTATGTTAGAATCTTTGAGCTGCTGTCCAGAATGTTTTACTGTGGTAACCTAAGTAATATTACTCTTGTATTGTTAGGTGTTAGGGCCTTAACCGAAGAGGAACAACTATATATTAGGTTGGGTAGATTAGGTAAGTACTTCTCCACCGGAGAAGAGATTTGCACGTACTAATAAAATAACTTGAATAGAGTATTTTATTTCTGAAATGCATTTCATTCCGAGCATGTTGCACCCATTTATGCATCCATGGTATTTATTGTGCATTCATGCAATAAGTGTACCGGAGGGGGTAACTCTCCTCGAGTTCGAGCCTGTGATTCCGGAGGAAGTCCAGGACCAGGAGCACCAGGAGCCCGAGGATCCAACAGGCGAAGGAGTGCCCGCAGACGACCTTCCTGAGTGCCCAGACCACCGGCCCTCAACCTTTCTGAAAGGCAAGCCCCGGTGCATGCTGAACCTACTGTTTTATAAATTAATCTTGAGTACTTTTAATTGTTTACTGCATTAAGTTGTAGGAGTTATATGAAAACACTTGTTGCATTATACCTGTCCTTGTCCAGATATCGTACTTAATCCTATATTAGGTTTAGGCACGTGTCAATGCTTAGCCCTGCTTAGTACGGTAGAAGTCGGGTGATTTCCGGTCATCCGCGAGATGTAGGAAGGAGTCACGAGTGGCTGTATGGCTATCGTGGATGGAACCATGCTTAAAAATGAAATTGAGACCGGGCGGGAGTTCGATAGTACAGCCGCAAGACACTTCACGTCTTGGGTGTGGAGCTATGCCCGTCTGAGTCGTTTAAGGACCGATTCGCTGTACGTCCTTGAGTCATGTTGAACGCAGTCTAACACTTAGTTGGCCGGATAAGTCGTTCCGACCGCGAAGCCGAGTAATGTGGTTCAGGCCGGGAATCGAATGGTAGGTTGCTTCTTGGAGGAGAGAAAGGATGTGCTTGGGGACATTGGCGTGAGACCAAGGGGGGTTAGAGTCCCTATCACCTGGCAGAGTGTCGCCCTTGGGGTCGCGACATCATTCGGACCCGCGATTCCTGAATCATATGAAAAGGTGGCTTGTGCGACCCTGGCAGGGGCCTGCGCGGTGAGTGTTAGAAATACCCCTCCAGCTGGATAGGAATTCGATTCGAATCGCCGTCGCTCCCGGTTAGTGAGCACTTGACTTGAGCAGCGGCAACGTAGACCTCATTAAATGAACTGGTGGTTAAGAGAATGATACAATGTTGCCATAATGATATACCTGCTATGGATATAATAATCATGTTGTTTGATTATAATCAAGTGCATGTTTAGTACAGGTGCTAAGATAGATGACAGGTAAATGCTAAAAATAACTGCTAGTACAGGTTATAAGAGTTTCAATTACTTATGCCTTTATGCAAAATGTTATGTCAGCTAGCCCATTGTGTAAGCCTTGCATAATCCTTGGTGTCATCTTATTTCTGGTTTTCGACGGGTAAGTCTAGCTGAGTACATTCCAGTACTCAGGGTTTATTCCCTCCTGTTGCAGATGATATGCTCTATCATGGCTTCTGCAAAACTTGTCTCCACCCTGCGGGTGAAGAAGACTAGATCACTTGGGCGTGATCATCTTTTATGTACTTTTCTCATGCTTTTGTGGGTTGTTGATCATCAAGACTGGCAGTAGTTAAATAACTGGTGTGTTTATGCTTCCGCTACTTTATAAACTTGGTTTGTAATAATTGCGACTCCGTTTGTGTAAACTTATTTCAGAACTATTTGTGAAATGTAACGTATGATGTTGTATGTTGAATGATGCGATCCTGGTTGTAAGCGAGTTGGTTTGAAATCCTTCGTGGTTTCGATTGACTACCGGGATTATATGGGCTCAAGTTCGAAAATTTGAGCGCTTCGGTGCTTGTTTTTGTACTTGTGCTCTTATAATTTGGTCGGTTCTGTTACAGAGACGCTTGAAACACTCCTTCTTCTCCCTAATAGCCCTTTGCACCTCGTCATTCCACCACCATGTGTCTTTCGCTTCCCGTTTGCCTCCCCTACTCACGCCAAACACTTCCGAAGCCACCTTCCGGACACATGTTGCCATCTTTAGCCACATGTCGTCGGCATCTTCTCCTTCTTCCCAAGGTCCCTCGTCTAGCATCCTCTCCTTAAACGTCTGCGCTGCTTCCCCTCTAAGCTTCCACCACTTCGTTCTCGCAATCTTGGCCCGTTTGTCCTGGTGGACACGTACCCGAAAGCGAAAGTCCGCCACCACAAGCTTATGTTGAGGGACAACACACTCCCCAGGTAACACCTTACAATCAAAGCAAGCACGTCTATCCTCCCTCCTTGCAAGGATAAAGTCGATCTGGCTCGAGTGTTGTCCACTACGAAAGGTTACTAGATGAGATTCCCTCTTCCTAAAGAGGGTGTTCGCTATCAACAAGTCATAGGCCAGCGCGAAGTTCAAAACATCCTCCCCCTCTTGATTCCTACTACCATACCCGAACCTCCCGTGCACCCGCTCGAAACCTACATTAGTCGCACCAACATGGCCGTTGAGGTCTCCTCCTATAAAGAGTTTCTCGCTGATAGGCACGGTACTAACCATGCTATCAAGATCTTCCCAAAACTGCCTCTTGGTGCCCTCGCTAAGACCTACCTGAGGGGCATAGGCACTGATCACATTCAGAGCCGAATCTCCAACTAGCAGCTTGACCAAGATAATCCGGTCGTCTTGCCTCCTAACATCAACGACTCCATCCTTAAGGCTCCTATCGATCAAGATGCCTACACCATTCCTACCCGATGTTGTCCCCGTGTACCAAAGTTTGAAGCCAGTATCCTCCACCTCCTTCGCCTTCTGGCCCTTCCATTTAGTCTCCTGAACGCATAAAATATTTACACGCCTTCTAATTGCTGCATCGACTAGCTCTCTTAGCTTACCCGTTAGGGACCCTACATTCCAGCTACCTAGACGAATCCTAGTTGGCTCAGCTAGCTTCCTTACCCTTCGCACCCGTCGAGGGAAGTGCGAAGACCCTTACTCACTTTTCACTACACCCGGGCGTAGATGTAGCGCGCCACTAAGGTTGCGACGGCCCGACCCTTGCTCATTTTTCATCATACCCGGGTCACGATACGACGTGCCACTAAGGGGATGACGACCCGGCCCTTGCCCATTTAACACCACACCCGGGTTCCGATGTAGCGCGTCGCTAAGAGGGTTACGCCCCAACGAATCTCTTGTGGGTTTCAAATCCATGAGAGTGACTGTTTTTTTACTGTTGGTTTGCCAGACCTTAACACACCCTCCTCCTTTACCCGGGCTTGGAACCGGCTATGTTGAGACGACTTAAAAAAGTCTTCCAGTCAACATAAGCGGAGTTAAGTTATAGCCTAAACATGAGCATGAAATTATTTTGCACTAGGAAAAGTATCAAACAACAGATTTCACATTTTTCCTATGTTACTAACAGTAAATTAACATACTACAAAAATTATCACATGCATGTTCTATACAAATTTAGCTCTCTACTAAAAATAACAAAGATTATCAATTAAAGGCATTTGAACTACACTTCAGAATTTTCTCACAGAACATGCTTTACTAATATTTTTCCTAGAAAGTACATCACTAATAAAGATTAAAGAAACAAGAATCATATTTTCCCTTCATTATTTTATTTACTACACATTTTCTAAGATATCAGCATTTATAACAATTAAATAAAGCTACACAGAAAAGTGTCACAATTTTATCATGAAATATTTTTAAACTGTAGATCTATTCAAGAGGAACATTACAAAATTTGTTTCATAATTTTTGGAGCTATAAATCTTGAGATATGATTTTTCAAAGCTGTTTCAAAATTCTGAGAAATTATTTTCCTTAATTCTTTTAAAAATTCGCCGGTGAAAACGCTGAATACACCCGGTGCAGTGCACCCACACACGCTGACACTCGGGACCCACGGGTCAACAGACCCCACCGGCCAGCCAAAGCAGCGCGGGGGAGGCGCTGACCGGTGGCGCACTCGCTGCCGGTGAGGTCTCCGGCGATGGGGAGGGCACCAACGTGCTCCCCGCACCGAGACGCACCCAGCGCACCAACTCCGAGCGGCGCGGGAGCTCCGGAGGAGGCTCGCCGGCGGAGATGGCGGCACGGCGGCGCGGGAGCTCGTCGGCCGGCCAATGCAGGCCACGGGGCGGCCGAGAATGCGAGCGCGAGCACCGCTAGGTGAAGGGGAAGCGGATGCTCGAGACCGGAGGAGGCATGAAGGGCCAGGGAGCTCCGGCCATGCGCGCCGGCCAAAGGCGGCCATGGCGGCAGTGGAGGAGGGGGCGGCCAATTGGCCCTCACCTGAGCTCGAGCGGCGGAGTGGAGGCGCGCACGCGGTGGAGGGAAGCGGGGCGGAGCTGAGGCCGGGAGGAATCGGCCGGAGAAGCAGCCACGAGGGCGGACGGCGGTGGCGGAGCTTCGGGAGCCGGTGATGGCGCGGCGGTGCGCTGCTGCTGCTGCGGGGGCCATAGGGGCGCGTGTCGCGCGGCGTCGTCGGCATCCGGCCACGCGGCGGCCGAGCTCTGCCGCGGCGCCACGGCGTCGCGCGCGCGGGCGGCAGGCGCGGACGCGGGCGCGGGCGCGGGCCGGGCTGCCAGCTCGGGTGGGCCGAAAGGGTGGCTGCGGCCCACTAAAGTGAAAAAAACCGATTTTTCTTTTATAAATAAATTTTCAGATTTCTATATTTGTTTCAAATTTGAATTTGAAGATGAAAAAGAGGTTTTCAGAACTTTTGCCCAAAATAAAAGTTGTTCAAAATTTAATTCTCTACAACTTTCATGTAGGGCACTTTTCAAAATTCTAAATAGATTTTTAATTTGGGATTCAAAGCTAAATTTTTAAGTAAAAATTCATTTTTCTAAAATATTTTTAAAAGCAAAATTTGAAGGAATTTGAATTCAAGAATTGCTCCAAAAATCATGTTTATTTATTCTAGATTATCTAAAATTGTAGCTACACAAAGTTTCATCACTCCTTAGCACTTAAATGCAGCATTTGGGTTTTGAGTAGTTATTTTTCAACTCTAAATTTAAAAAGGATCTATATTGCATGCAATGTTAACCATGTATGAGATGATTATGACAGTGTCTTGGAGGCTAATGCATGCTTAAGGCGCATGGGTGTTACACTACCCACCTGTAGCTTCGAATCCTAGCGCCTCGCCTCCGCATCCTAGGGTTTGCCCGCCCCCGCCGCCGGCCATGGAGGCGGTGGTCGTCGACGCGGGCTCCAAGCTGCTCAAGGCCGGCATCGCGGCGCCCGACCAGGCGCCCCCGCTGGTGAGCACCCGGATCTCTGGGGGCCTCTCCGTGCGCTGTGTTTTTTTTTGCGAGTTATTTGACCTTCTTTTTTCTTGGGGGGTCCTTTTGCTGGGCAGGTGATGCCGTCGAAGATGAAGGTGGATGTGGAGGACCAGGAGCTGGCCGACGGCGCCGTGGTGGAGGAGGTGGTGCAGCCGGTGGTGCGCGGCTTCGTCAAGGACTGGGACGCCATGGAGGACCTACTCAACTACGTCTTGTACAGGAACATTGGGTGGGAGATTGGGGACGAGGGCCAGATTCTCTTCACTGAACCGCTCTTCACACCCAAGGTGATGTATCTCCCTGCTCGAATAGAGCTTGTTGGTATCTCCCTGCTCGAATAGAGCTTGTTGCGAACTTGAGATGCTTCATGTTGCAGCCTTGCTGATGGGGGCGGCTAGGGTGTCCAATCCAGTCCTAACCCAAATTGTTTTAGGACAACTAAATGTGCTGATTACTAATGGACTAGTGGGGCTTATTTTTTGGTTTGCCTTATAAGTACTAGTTATTAATTAGGTTGGGGTATTCTGGACTCGTGTCTTGAACTCGTAACCCAACATTTATTTCTTGTTTTTACACGATTGTTTTTGGAGTTTCATGATCTCAAATCATAACTCTTAATTAGATGGTCATGCCATATGTACTCTAAACTTTGATGTCAAACATTTTGTTATATTGGGGATGTGTGTGCATAGTGGATTTAATTATCTATGTGGAAGTTGATAACAATAGTTGAACGATATAACGGAATTTGATAGTCCTTTTCATACCAGAGCTGAAATGATGGGCCCCAATATTTTGTGGCTTCTGCAGCCTATGTTTAAGGTCACTGCAAATCTTGGTGTTGTATAGGGTCTGCACTAGAGCTTACTAGAAAGTTGAAGTCCGGCCTCCAGGTCAAATTTGGTGTGCATTTTGATTTAAAATTCGAACAAGCTAAGATTAAATCAATAGTTTAGTGTATCTGTGTGCCAGCTACAAAGTATTCAATAATGGTACCTGGTGGGCTTTTCTGGTGTGATGTTTTGCAGATGCTGGCATCATAGCAGCACATGTTTGGATATTGTCTGATGCATCTCCTAAGTAGGCTTTGGACATATGGAAGCTGCAAAATATTATATCTTGTACTTTCTTAAATTTTTTGTCTTCCATTGTTCTTGTTCTGAGTGTGTCTAATGCATTTCTCTAGTAGTTCTTTTGTACATTTGAAGTTGATTATAATTGTGCTTGCATCTTTTAATGCTCTCTGCAGACTCTACGGGAGCAATTGGTGCAGCTTATGTTTGAAAAGTTCAATGTTTCAGGCTTTTATGCCTCTGAACAGGCTGTATTGTCACTCTATGCTGTTGGACGCATTTCAGGATGTACAGTTGACATTGGGCATGGGAAAATAGGTAGTATCACAAAATCAAAGCATCTTTAACTTTGGATGATTTAGATTTAGATTTCAATTATGTTTATTCCACATCTGGCTTTTGTTTGTGTAGCAATGGTCTGAAGCTATTGACCTTTTCCTTCATTTATTTCGGTAAAAGGGCCGTCCTTTACCTGTAGATTTTGATTCCGTGAATGTTTAATTCAGTCCTCTTGTCAGCTTTCACTGCTGTAGATTTCCTTGATGCAAACCAGCACATGTCGAAGGCTTGCAGGGAGAACATATATGTTCCCTTTTGAGCTCAAAAGCTGTGCAATAGAAAAAAAAATGTCAACTAGTGATTGATGATCTTTAAGGATACACAAGAACATCACATATGGGTGACATACATTCTTTATGCAAACAATTTTCAGGAATGTTTATATTACAATACAAATATCAAAACTTCAAAAGCTTATGGGTTTTATGCAATTAATTAATTAATCTAGTCTCGTGAATGAACCATGGTTTGTGTCATACTGTTGTAATGTTGTGCCTGTTTCATTTGTGTATCTTTGCCAATATTTTAAAAGGCGGCGCCTAGCTCCACCTTGGCGCTAGGTGGACTGCATCACCTCACTTAGCACCTAGGTGTTTTGTCTTGGCTTTTTTGTGCGTAGAGATGTTTTGGGCTTGATGTATGCTTGAAAATGGAACATATTAGAGATGGAGGAAGATGAGCTGCAGTCATATCACTCATGGATGTATGATAATGTCAGTTTTTTAGCAGGATTATTCTAATCACCCACATAAAGTACAGATGCCTAGCATTGCATAGGCACTAGGTGTAGCCTGACTGCCTGTCTAGCGTGTAGCACTTTTTGAAACACTTATTTTTGCATATAGCTGTGCCACAATTCTTTCACCTAATTATCCTTTACCTTTCTACAAAGATGTATTATTGCATTCCTTGCTCACAGATGAGTTTTTCTGCAGGTTCTTAAAGTAAACAATTACCAATGTTTCTTTTTCAACTTGGTTGCCAATTAAGTGTAAAGATTAAACTAAATGTAGTAAATGGAGTTTTTGATAAGAAGCTATTTGAGAGAACAATACTTATTGCATATAGAGATTGAAGATATAAAATGATAGTGAAATCATTTTGAAAAAGTACTTACATATTATAAATAATTTCATAAATATAACATAGATAGAACGCCAAAGTTGCATCTGAATAACGAGTGGATGCCTGGAACAACACTCTTCCCTTACCAAAGGAGCACATTATATTATGAAGCCTCACATCTAACAAAATAACCAAAAGATAATAGTAGTATACCTGAAGAAACAGTGCATAATGATTACACCTGCTTCACATCTTCTTTTTAAAATCTTGATTTCTTAGGTGCCAGTGACTCCCAGGGTATGCATCATAATTATACTCATCACCATTAACTCTGTTAGCACAGCAAAGGAACAGGGACTAGAAGATTTCTTAAGCTATTGGTTCATTTACGGGAATGTGACTGCATGCTTGTGCTTTAAAATTGTTTATACCTGCATTTATCTTGTGATTGTTATTTCTTTAATCTTTCAAAGCTCTTACTCATTTTTGGGCGATTTGTTTAGTGTGGCATAGTTGACTACTTTGCAAAAGACACATGGCATAACGAATCTTTTGATTGGCTAGCTTTAACTAAAGTAGACTTCACCTACATTTTGGTTCAGTTATAGCCATCCAGTGCTTGTTTTACTTCACTAATTAGTATGTATTCTCGCTAGACCCTTTCTATAGTGGTGGTCAAGTAAAGCTGATGTTGGAGAGTGACATTTGCTTCTATTTTACCAGATATTGCTCCAGTTTGTGAAGGAGCTGTTCAACACATAGCTTCTAAGAGATTAGAGATTGGGGGAGTTGACTTGACAAACCTGTTTGCACAAGAACTGAAAAAATCCAATCCATCAGTAAACCTTGATGTATCTGATGTTGAGAGGCTGAAAGAGCAGTATGCATGCTGCACAGAAGATCAGTTGGCTTTTGAAGCTATAGGAAGCTCCTGCCAACCAGAAAGGCACACTCTTCCTGATGGGCAGGTAGGTTATTATACATTTCTTTTGCCCATAAATCTTGTGTCAAACATACAAGTTGGTCCTCTCGTATTGTGTGATTGATTTTCTACATAAATGCTTGATTATTGTGTCATTGCTCCCTTTTCTTGCTTTTGGGTCCAAATGCAGTAATGAATCTATGCAAATAGTCTTTTATAACCGCTTCTTTCTCCAGGTTATAACAATTGAAAAAGAGGGGTACATTGTTGGTGAAGCTTTATTTCAACCACATATATTGGGGTTAGAAGATTATGGTATCGTTCACCAGTTAGTTACTAGTGTCTCAAATGTTTCATCAGAGTACCATCGCCAGCTGCTTGAAAATACCATGTTATGTGGTGGCACCGCATCAATGACTGGTCAGTTATTGATTTCATATGCCAGATGCCTTTTGTTCTTGATGTGCACCTTTGTTTTATTCAACCTTGTGAGCTATATGTCAAATGCATATCTATTAGCTAGATAGGGTAAGTAATATCATTTTGTTTTAAACTTTCGTGGATTTAACATATGTTTTCTAGTTTAACACAGCTTCATTCAAGATGAAAATCTGCCTTAGGTATGAACTGATTGTGTGGATGCCAACCTATGCACCGCTAGTCTGGTACATTCTCTGTTGTTATGTTCCCTAATAAAAAAAAGTGTCAGCTTTGATGTTCTGTTAGAACTTCGAAATTTCATTTGATAGTTGTCCTTTGGATAAGTAGTCAAATATTATGGCGAATATGGGTAGGGTTAAGTAGTCAAATATTATGGCAAATATGGGAAGCAATAGCACAACTGGAAGTGGAAAGTATGTTGGTTAAGTAAGAATTGGGTTGCTGAAACTGATTCTTGGTATTGAAATAAGCATTTACGGCACAGCTACATTTGGTGTCATGGTTACAGCTTTGCATGTTCAATTGGCTCTCTTGGACAGTTGTGTATACAACTTGTCCATCTTTATGCATAATTAATCTAAATTCCTGTAGTTTTGCTTAGGCTTGTTTAGTCACTAAGGTTTATCTCACTTTCTTTGCTCAAGGCTTTGAGGACAGGTTCCAGAGAGAAGCAAATCTGTCTGCTTCAGCAGTCTGTCCATCACTTGTGAAGGTACCCTCATTGCTGCTCCTAGTCAATCCCCTTCTCACTTGCCTGGCTATTACTAACTTAAGCAATGTTTCCTCCAGCCCCCTGAATACATGCCCGAGAACCTAGCAAGGTACTCGGCCTGGTTGGGTGGTGCGATATTGGCCAAGGTCGTTTTCCCTCAAAACCAGCATGTCACCAAGGGCGAGTATGATGAGACGGGGCCATCCATTGTGCACAAGAAGTGCTTTTAGAGACAACCTTGAACTAGCACGGTTGGTGCACCATTCACTGCTGTTCATGTCACAGGTGTGCTCATACCTGAATGTTGCAGGTGCTGATGCTTGTGTGTACACCTTACTCCAGCCACAGTTCATACCTGACTGTTGCAGAGTGCTGATGCATCTAGCTCGGTTAGGCTGTATTGCCCCTTAGGTTTATTTAGAGTGCAACAGAGTGTAACATCGACATGAATTTGTTAGGAGTTTTAGCCAATTGCCCATTTGTACCTGTAGTATCAGAGAGTTTGCTGAGATTTCCTTTTCAATTTACATTATGATCCATTATCTGTTCAGCTACTACTAGTGAAAGAGTTCTTTGGATCATGCCCACAAACTGAGCGCGTCACAGTTTCTTAGGCATATGTTTAGTTCATGCCACATAAATTGTACGTCAAGCTTTGTTAGCCCTGCGCCCCATGTCATTAGATCTTTTCTTTTGGCTAAACTTTGTCACAGGTGTGGTGTTCAATTTATTTGCCATACCTTTTGTGTGTGTGTGTGTGTGTGTGTGTGTGTGTGGCAGTCGCTTTACCTATGGTGAGTTGTGGTAATATGTGACTAGCAACCAAAGCATGCCTTTAATTAAGATAAGGAAAAAGTCTAATTGACCCTCCAACTATTGGGGGTGGTCTAGTTTACCCCCTCAACTATGAAACGGTCTAATTTATCCCCTGAACTTTGCAAAACCGGCCAAATCACCCCCTCGAGCGGTTTTGGACGGTGGTCTAGCATGATTGCTCGTATTTTGAGCCGTTCGAAATAGTAAACTTCATATAGCTCCTACATTCCGCGCAACAAGAGCACTTCGGTTACTGTTTTAATTACTGTTCATGAATCATGTTCAGCCACGTGGATTCGTGCGTGTGTAACCATCCATTTGCCCTCTTCCGGTTAATTGGCGGCTCAACCCCCCCTCTCCGTCAAAGTAAAAAAGAAAACCCACAGGCATCACACCTCGCCGCCTCCGTCCACGCCTCGCCGCCTTTATCTGTGCCTCTTCCTCTGCCCCAGCTGCGACGCTTCCTCTCCCCAAGCGGCAGCGGACGCGGATGCAGCATCCTTCCTTGACGGATGTTGATTCCTGACTGGATAGCTATAATATCAAAAAAACTCGACCAGGGCGGTTAAGACTGCCGCCACAGCTTTTAAAGGACAAGAAGTCGCCTTCTCACCCGGCGAGAAAACCCCCGAACCCTCACCCCATCCAGACACAGTGAGACGTTACCCGTGAGATGGGCCGATCTCCATACCTGTGCTTTGGCACCTGGGGCGAGCGAGGGGATTTTTTTAACCACAGCCTGAAATTCGCTCCCACGGGGAATCGAACTCAGGACCTGTGTTTAACCACAGCCTGAAATTCGCTCCCACGGGGAATCGAACTCAGGACCTGTGGAGTGCCGCTCGAGTGACTTAGCCAACTGGACTAAGCACCCTTTGGCGGATAGCTATAATATCTTTTTTTCCTTTTCCAAACATGGATATAGGTACCAATTTGACAACCCATTGGGTGTTCGAGGTTTGTAAGGCTGCTTGTGCATATATTGTCTGTGTCGTTTATGTAGAAAAGAAGCATTGTACACTTCAGTTACTCATTTAATGGGGCTCATTATAACCCATAGAAATCATATGTTTTTTTAGATTTTTGCTACTTAATTTATTGTCATAAGACAGCTGAGACCTATTTTGCTCCATGTTGATCTTTAGTTCTGAGGCTTCTGCTGGGAGGTGGTTTGAAGAAGGCCGACGGTTTCTGCTCTGAATCTGTATTGCTGTACATATAGTGTTTTTTCTCTAAAAAGAGATCAAATAAGTATGTGTGTTGTATAATATTACCTGATATAGTTCTACGGCTACAATATATGCGGTCGACGTTGGCTTGAAATTTGTTCGGTATTTCACAGATGTACTAACATGAACTCCTTTATGAGCTGTAAAAGGCACTTGCGTTCATTTTTGAAATCAAGCTAACCTAAATTCTGGCATTGATTAATGCTCCCATCAAGATTATCTGTACACTGTCATGCATGCTCATCAGTCATCACCTACGGGCGCGGCGAAGGCGCCTACCGGCCTAGTACTACTAAGGCCTTGTTTAGATGACATCAAAATTCCAAGTTTTTTCACTCTCTCTCCATCACATCAATTTTTAGCCGCTTGCATGGAGTATTAAATGTAGATAAAAAAAATAACTAATTACACAGTTTAGTTGGAAATCACGAGATGAATCTTTTGAGCCTAGTTGGTCCACGATTGGACAATATTTATCAAATAAGACGAAAGTGGTACTATTCATCGGGCTGAAATTTTTTCAGCATCTAAACGAGGCCTAAGAGTAGGATGTGCGTGCTTATGGCTCTGATAGGCTTGTGACCGTAGGTTGCCGTAAGTGAACGTTGGCCACCCCCAAAGTCGACTTCGTTTTTCTCGCCCAACATTTGGTGTCAAAAGTTGCCGATGAGCACAACAGACAAGCATATAGTATAGAACGACGGCATTGCCAGAGAAAGAGATGCGCAAGAAGCAAACAGTGCCGGAGTGAGTGTGGCTCGCCAGACTTGTGGTTCGGCAAGTTTGGACAAGAGACAGACCCTACGGTGAGAGCTACCGTGTACTCTTATAAAACTAAACCTCACTCTAAATTTCTCTCAACATACAAACTATCTACATCAATAATTCACTAGAACTTATAATTATAGCCAACTAGCACATGTAATTATAATAGTTATCTCTTCATCCACTAACATGCATTTAGCTATCGACATCAATATATCAAACCATTCACCAAAATTAATTTAAAATAGTTTCATTCATATAACTATAAATATAAATAGTCTAATTTATTTTTAAATTATCTGGAATTTCCGCAGCCACGCGTGGGGTATTCTCTCCTGGTTCTTATAATATATAGATTTCATGTGTAGGGCGTGCATACGTGCAATAATTGGGAGGGTGGTCCCCACTCAAACATGGAATGTTCAACAGTAAAGTTAATTTTCTTAAAGAAAAAAGTCTACTTAACCGCTGAACTATCAGCTAGTGTCTAACCTACACCCCTAACTATAAAACCGTCTGTTTTACGCTCTGAACTTTTCAAAACCGTTCAAATTACACCCTAGAGCGATTTTGGACAGCGTTTTGCTACAGTAACCATGGTTTTGCTACAGTAACAATGGTTTTGACTTTTCTTTTCTATTTATTTCCGCTGAATCTTTGAAAATCATAAAATAGAAAATCTAATTTTGTTGGACTCCACGTGAGTAGATCTACACAATGAACATATAATATAGTATGCTTTAGTACAAAATTTTTTGTGTAGCTTTAAATTAGTTAGAAAATTAAATTTTGTCTGTAATTAATTGGAATAATTCATAGCTACAGCTTCTATGGTCCAATTGTGATAAAATTTTTATGATGAAGTTATTATTATATGCTTGAACTATAGTAAAAATTTTATACTCATTGGATCATATATAACTTAGTTATAGATTTATTTATGTTTATGTTTAGGTTTATGCTTGTTAAATATAAATAAATCTATAACTAAATTATACATGATCCAATCAGTATGAAATTTTTACTACAGTTAAGCATACAATAATTAGTTCACTATAAAAATTTAACCACAATTGGACTATAAAAGCTGTAGCTATGAATTATTCTAATTAATTACAGACAAAATTTGATTTTCTAACTAATTTAAAGCAACAGAAAAATTTGTACTAAAGCATACTATATTATATGTTCATTGTGTAGATTTACTCATGTGGAGTCCAACAAAATTAGATTTTCTATTTTATGTTTTTTCAAAGATTCAGTGAAAATAAATAGAAAAAGAAAAAGTCAAAACCGTCGTTACTGTAGCAAAACCGTCGTCCAAAACCGCTCCCAGATGTAATTTGAACGGTTTTGAAAAGTTCAGGGTGTAAAACAGATGATTTTATAGTTAGAGGTATAAATTAGACACTAGTTGATAGTTCAGGAAGTTAAATAGACTTTTTCCTTTCTTAAAGCTCCCATAGGTATTCTTAGAAGCGTGTGTAACAACAAATCCGTTGATTTGACTATATAAGTCCATACAATAATTTTCGAACACCAAAGCTGTCAAACTCTGATGGTACGGTTTCTAGGACACAGAATAAACAGAGGACTACGCAAGTACCATGAAAAAGAATCTTGCCAAAAAAATCGTTTACGGAGTACTCCGTATTCATTAGTTCAAGACAAAGGCATGAATGATACCCTCCATCTGACATCCCCATCCGATAATGTATAATGAACTCGAGATTAGAAGAAAGCCTAAGCACATCTGACATCACCATTGACCAACCAGCCTTGGTGGAGGGGTCCGTCTTTTTTCTTTTTTTAGCCCTTTTTCGAAAGATTTTCTCAAATATATCCCTGATGGAAAGATTTCAGAAAATAGACCCAGGACTTGCGTCATCAACGCTGGCGCCAAGATAACACAGCTTGACGCCGTTAACGTTGGCGCCAAGCCCCCATGCCACTTGGCCGACGACGCCGAGCTGGCGCTGACATGGCAGCACCTTGGCACCGTCACCATTGACGCCAAGCTTGGCGCCATCGTAATTGGCGCCAAGCCTATATTATTGTTTATCCTAAGTATTTCTAGGTTGTTCTAAGTGATCAAACAGAAAGTCATTGTAAAAACTCTAGAGTTAGTCACATTTCTCAATATCCAAGTCATGTTAAAATTTTAAATTTGTAAATGTCCAAGTCATGGTAAAAAAACCATTTTTTTTATATGTCTACCATATGATAGTTGGTATTCTAACATATTCAAGCCGTAGCAAAAATCCAGATTTATTTGGCTAGTCTTTAAATTTACTATGGGATGGGGATAGAAATATGACTAAGTCTGGATTTTTACTGTGATTTGGACATTGACAAATTTAAAATTTTACCATGACTTGGATATTGAAAAGGGCTTCATGTTTTGAACTTGGATATTTAAAATTTTACCATGACTTGGACCCTAATTCCATGACTTAACATGAAGCCCTTTTTACGTGACTTAAAATTCCATCTTATAGTAAAATTAGGTTCCAAGTAATGGTAAAATTTTAAATATCCAAGTCCAAAACATAAAGTCCTTTTTCAATATCCAAGTCATGGTAAAATTTTAAATTTGTCAGTGTTCAAATCATAGCAAAAATTTAGACTTAGCGAAATTCTAGCATAGTCAAGTGATAGTAAAATTCAAGACTTAGTAGTCAGGATTTTTGCTGCGGCCTGGATATGTTAGAATACCAACTACCATGGGATAACATCAAAATTGTCAATGTCATGGTAAAATTTCAGACTTAACAAATTCCAACACGTCCCATCTCATGATAAATTTATAGATTTAGCCAAAATTTTCATGTCTATCTTATGGTAAAATTTTGATGGGCATATGCAAATTTTACCATGAGATGGGAATATGCAAATTTTGGCTAAGTCTTTAAATTTTGGCCCCAAGTAAAATTTTTAATATCAAAATCCACAATATGAAGCCATTTTGCAATATCCAAGTCATGGTAAAATTTTAAATGTCGTCAAATTTACCATGTGATGGACATATGCAAATATTACCATGACTTAGTTATTTAAAGACTTAGCCAAAATTTATAAATTCCAGACTTAGAAAAATTTAAAGACTTAATCTCATGGTAAATTTAAAGACTTAGCCAAAATTTTAAATATCCAAGTCATGGTAAAATTTGCATATGTCCATCTCATGGTAAAATTTCAGACTTAGCCAATTTGCATATGTCTAAACCTTAATAAATATCAAGACTTTACAAATTCCAACATGTCCATCTCACGGTAAATTTGGGTACTTAAAACAGGGTCTTGGCGTCGTGATTTGTGGCGCCAGACTTGGCGCCAATTAGAGTGGCGCCAAATCTTGGCGCCAAAGATCACGGCGCCAAGACCATGCCACGTCAACGCCACGCGTTAAGGTCTTGGTGCCAGTTACACTGACGTCATGCCGTGTTACCTTGGCGCCGACGACCATGGCGCTAAGATAAGCGTCTATTTTTTAAAATCTTTCCACCAGGGACATATTTAAGAGAATTTTTTGAAAAAATGGCTAAAAAACGGGTGGAGGGGTCAGCCTCGGCCAGACGTCACGAAACCACACCAGGCCACCAGGGCCGGATAAGGCCATGCCGGCCCCACAACGGCCCTCCGCCCAAAGCCGAAGGAAACCAAACCAGGGCGGGCGGCGGCGAGCGCCTCACGGAAAGCAGAGCCCACTGGTTTCCTTCCCTTTCCTCCTCCCACGGCGTCGACGGCGGGGTGCCATAAATATCCGGGCAGCGAACTTGCCATGTCGGCCTGGACACTGGCGGGCCCCGCGCGTCGGTGACGTGGGTGAATGGGTGTGTCACTGTGTCCTCCTTGGCGTGACGAGGGGCGCGCGCGCGACAGCGACCCCCCGACGATGGATATTTCGGGATAGGATATTTTATCCTGGGCCCCGCAAGGACCCGCCCCGCCACGTCGCAGCACGTAGCTGGCTGCCCAGCTGCCATACCTGGATGACAGGTGGGACCTCGTGGTTCTTTGACCCCACATTTCAGTGACAAAGCGTGGAGCCTTGGGTGTGCCGAGATGTGTGGGCGGGCCCCGTCGTTCACTGCGGTGCGGGCCCACCCCAGGACACTGTTCCTCGTCGTCGCTCTGGGCCCCGGCCCCCCACGAGTGTGGCAACAAAAAGGGGGTCTCGGTTTGGAGGTGGACTCGGACTCGGCGAGAACAATCCAGCGAGCTAGAAAGAGGATACCAACCCAATCCAGATTCCAGGCCGGAGCGCGAGCGAACTCAGGAAAGGCAAGCCGTTCCAGTCCAAATCCAATCGCCGGGTGTCAGGGAGGGCGCGGGGAGGTTTAGGCAGGGTTTGTTTGTCCTCCCGTTCGTGCGATTCAGCTCTCCACGCGGAGGCAAGTACTGACGGAAGCGAAGCCGAAGGAGGAGGAGAGAGGGGTCGCCAGCGGTGCGTGGGACGCGCCGATGCGCAAGTTTCAGGACTCCGTCAAGGCCCTGCAGGCCGACATCGATCACGCCAATACGCTGTGAGTCCAGGGAGCGGAGTTTCCTGTTCGCCCCCTTTGCTTGCTCGAGTTAAAGGCGGAATCTTTCATGCTTTTCGACGTTTTGGTCACTGAATGGCTTGCTTGCGTGTTTTTTTTTTCTTCTCTTTTGTGTTCCTGCGAGCAGGGCGTCGGAATTCCTGAGGGACTACGACGGCTCGGTCATCCAGATGCGGATGGCGTACAGCGCCGTCGCGCATTTCCTCGTGCAGTGGACCGACTGCAAGCTCGCCGGCGCGCTCGGCCTCCTCAAGATTATGCTGTACAAGGTATCGATCGCCTTGCACCCTGTCTCGTGGCCGTGCTCGATTCGATTTTTACGACGCGAGCTGGCTGTTGAGTCGCCGTTTCTGCTCCGACAGGTGTGCGCGGACGGCTCGTCGTCGGCGCTTCCTGACTGGGAGAGGGAGGCCAGTATCAGGCAGTTCTACGGTAATTAACCCACCCCCTTTCGTCCCATCAAGCAAGCCGTGAATAGTTGCGCGTTGAGTTTCGATTCTGACGGCGAAGCGCAATGGCAGGCGTCATTTTCCCGTCGCTGCTGCAGCTGCCGAGCGGCATCACCGAGCTGGACGACAGGAAACAGAGGATACTCTGCCTGAAGAAATTCAGGAGCAGGGATGAGCAGCTCTCGGAGGTGGACACGGAGAGGGAGCTCGAGTGCGGGATCTGCCTCGAGGTTAGCCGCAAGATCGTGCTGCCCGACTGTGCCCACACGCTCTGCATGCGGTGCTTTGAGGATTGGTATAGCACTTTTCTCCTAGCTTAAAATCATTGGCCGAATCCATAAACATGCAGGAAGTTTTGTTTTTGTTTTTGTTTTTTTTTCCCGTAGTTATTAGTACATTTGCACAAATTTGGTCATGTTAGCTTTTATGGATGGCAAATTACTAGTTCTCAAGGCTTCTGAAGCAGAATACAGTCAAGTAAAGTAATTCTCGTGGGTTCTGAAGCATAATTGCAGTCAAGTGAATGTTGTTTGAAACTTTGGATTGGGAAACATGGGAAATTTGTTTTTAGTGAAATTATACTTCTTTATGAAGTGCTGAATTCTTTTTTTTTTTGAAAATTGTCGTCATAGTTTTTTTTCGCCCCGAAGCAATTTCAGTGTAGGTGGTCGCTTTGGAACCTTATTAGTGTCAGATGATCTGTCTCTAGATCTATAGTCATTTGACAGAATTCCATGTTCTTGATGCAAGCTGTTCGTCCAAGCAACTTGCAATAAACAATTGCCATTATTATGCTAGGAAAGACTAGGAAGCTTTCTATCGAATCAGGAGTCTGTTTCCGAGTTGGTACCAGAAGGAGCATTTTTAGCTGAGGCATCACTTTCATTTTGGTTGCATGATGACTCTCGTCAGAACAGCAAACCCCTGCTATTTTGTGTTTTACCATACCATGGGTGTACGTAGCTTTATTTATGTTCACCTTGAGGTTTAAGATTCAAGCTATAATTTTTTTTCCAAAGTATTCAAGGTATAGTTGGTTAGTAGCAGATGAAGTGGTCTGACAAAATGTGATATGCTCTGTTAATGATTGTTCCATTCAGCTTATCTCTTTGTTGAGTCAGGATAAGCTTCGCTCTCTCATGCCAATGTTTATCTTCCACTGGATACTTTGTGCTTTGCTAGAGATAATCTTCCACTCTCTGAAGCCAATATTTAACTACTACTGGATATTTTGTGCTTTGCATCATCATCAAGCATAACAAATCTGTCCTTCCCCTTCCCTGCTCCCAATCTATCATATTCATATCATTCACTCAAACAAATTTGTGTGGAAGCTATTATAAGTGATCATTCTAATGGTGGGCCGTAACAAAAGTTCATTCACTCTGTATTGCAGGAACGAGAAATCAAAGTCCTGCCCCTTCTGTCGCGCCTGCCTGGAGGAGGTGAAGCCGGGCAGCCTGTGGATGTACACTGACGACAGCGACGTTGTGGATATGGATACCTTGACTAGGGAGAACATTAGGCGGCTGTTCATGTACATAAATAAGTTGCCACTTGTAGTCCTACATGTAGTTGACCTTGACATTTACGAGTACCGCATCAAGTAAACTACAACTGCTCCTTGTTGATGCCAGTTTTTGATTTGTTCCGCTCCTGTCTGGCTTGAGAATGCCAAGCAGGCGCTTGGAGCTATTAAGTTATTAACATCTGGCGTGCAAAAGGTTGCGTGGATTAGTTTTTAGTATTAGTTTTGTTTAAACTGTATCAAACAGCTCACGAAAATAAGTAGAGCAAAAGTATTTTTTTAAACAAAAAATTGGTCATATAGAGTCTGTAAATCAAATATAGCATACAGGGCCCGTAGCTCAGTTGGTTAGAGCGTTGGTCTTAAGAGCCGAAGGTCGCGTGTTCTAGCCCCTCTGGGACCATAACACATATATTTTTTTAATTTCATCCTTTTGTATCTTAGAAAGATGTGTGGTTTTTTTTTTTGGTTTATACTTATTAGCAAATTTGTCGGTGCATTGTTACAGTTCAAAAAAATTCATGATATATTTTTATCTGGAGTATATTTTCTTTGTTTATTATTTATTTTAATGCTCATCCTACCTGTTTTATTAGGGTCTTTAGTTATTCCTAGGATATTAATTTTCATAACTGATCTTAGCGTCAGTGTGTGTTACGATAACATAATTGTCATTTAAATTATTGCAACTACATGTCTATATTAGTCTTGTGGTCTCTACATAATTGTTAAAAACCATGTTGTACCCTTTTTAAAGCAAAAGAATTTAGTTGGACATTTATAGGGAGGCTTATAGAAGCGACATAAGAACAAAAAACTTCTATTGTGCAGTAATGTAGCAAATAGGCCTATACTCCCTCCGTCCCAAAATATATGTCATTATCACTTTCCAAAAAGTCAAACACTTTTAACTTTGACAAAATATATATATAAAATGTTAATATTTATAGTACATAATTAGTATCATTAGGTAGATCATTGAATATACTTTCATAATAAACTTATTTGGAGATATAAATTTTGCATGCATTTTCTATAAACCTAGTTAAAGTTGAAAAAGTTTGACCTATACATATCTCATATAACAACCTCTATTTTGGGACAGAGGGAGTACGTTGTAACACATGTCAAAAATCTATATATTCGTAAACCAATAAGTGTGAACCAAGTTAGACTTAGCTGTTTTTTTTCTCATGTAAATAAACCATAGTAATATCTTGGACTTACTTGAAGTGGTAGAAACAATATGGCAAACTGTAGCCAATTAAACTTTATTAGGACGAACCAGGCCAACTCATCGTGAGAAAAGGAACGTGGCCCTGGGCCTAACTGACCAGTTGGGCTGCACATCTGCAGTTAATTAATTGAAGACCAATGGAAAACTCCAGCCCATGAGAATACAGCCCATGACAAATCGAACAACCCTCTCGCGGCCGACATCAGCGTGCGTCCGATTTGATTGGATGGTTCAGATTGTGCCCGCACTGAACAAAACTGACTATCAGCGCTCCTCCAATGGAACCCTCGAAAACGCACACTCCATGCATTACAGAAATGTTGGTTTTGCCATACATTGTCGCGCACATTGATAACACACACTCCATGCATTACAGATTACATTCGCGGACCAACAAATGTGGCACACGTGCATTCACCATTATTATATTCCATCATGTAGACGTACAAGCATAGTGCATGGCCATCTGGCTAAAACCCTGTGTAACCCCAAAAATCCTTTATGCATGCATGGCATACGTGTCTAGTAGACTAGTACTAGTCGTGTCCAAGTCAATGTAACCTTTGTTATTGAGCACCAAACAAAAGCATTTTATTTTTTATTTAGTATGACCATGAATAATGAGGCGGTGCTCACCCCGATGATATATAGCAGTTGTAATGAAAATCCATGAGTTATTTGTAGTAATAATGGCGTGTATATATTTTAGTGATATGTGGTTCATATGCGCATTATTATATATGTGCTTGTTTAGGTCATTTCCTCTCGTCATATGCTCGCCTGCATGCAAGCACATCAGAGACGGTGCACGTAGACGTACGCACGCCTATCAGTTACGGACGGCCGTACTTGCCGTCGTCGAGGAGGTCCTCAAGGATCTTGTCGTCCAGGCACTCCAGCTCGATCTTCTCCCCGTCCCCGCGGCCCCTTGCCGCCCCCCTCGACGAGGCGGCGGCGGGGGCAGCAGCAGACGACGACGACCCGCCCCTGCTGGTAGCCCCAGCGATCCCGCCGGGGAAGTTGAGCACGGCGGTGGCGCCACGCTGGGCGAACGCCGCCCGGTCGTACGCCCGCGCGGCCTCCTCGGCCGTGTCGAACGTGCCGAGCCAGACCCTAGCCCCACCGCGCTCCGGGTCGCGGATCTCGGCGGCAAACTTGCCCCACGGCCGCTTCCGGACGCCGCGGTACTTGGTGCCGCCACCACCACCGGCGTCCTTGCCGGCCTCCATGGATCCCGGCTGCCCTCAGCTCGGTCAGCTAGCGTGGCAGCAGCAGTGATCTATCTATCGATCGAGCTGCACGCCGGTGTAGCTAACTAGCGACCGAGTGCTCTGTGGCTGTATGCATGTGTTGCGAGCTATTTATAGATCGAGGGTATACGAAAAGTGTGCTGTCTAAAGTGGCATACGCATATATTTACGACGTAGCTATGTATACGACTAGCATGTACTACGTACGTATACTGACTCTCGATCATCACTACTATATGCCGCGCACAGAGCGTATATATACGTATACGTAGGTAGACGTGTGTGGAAGCGCTGAGTTCAGACGGCGACAGCCGGCAGAAAGCAGAATGCAGAGTGCCTAGCGTCGAAATCAAGAGTCGGCTGCGCTCCACGGTACAAAATACTCCTAGCTTGCTAAAATAACAAGCTACGCACCCTCTCTCTGCAGAAAGGTAATAAAAAGAAAAAAAAACTAAGAATAATTGGGCCGTTGAAAGTTCAACTTCAATCTGCTCACTGAGATTCGCGCCACGGGATTGCATGAATCAGTGATATATTCGTGATATATACATCGGCCTTGTTTAGATTCTAGGATTTGGTCACCAAATTCACTATGCAGAATTTCTATTCCACATCACATAAAAATACTGACATATATATAGAGTACTAAATATAGATGAAATAAAAAACTAATTGTACAGTTTTGTTGTACTTTGCGAGACAAACATTTTAAGCCTAATTAATCAATGTTTGGACAATTATTACCAAATAAAAACAAATTTGCTACAGTGTGACGCGACATTTACTATGCAAAATTTGGTTCCAAAATTTGGAATCTAAACATGGCCATCCTCCTTGGCACAAGAGTAACTTTAGCAAGGCCCTACTCTATTTTCTGAGGCCGAGACAAAAAAAAAAATTAATTCGTACTCCAACTGAGTCATAACAATTAGGCCCCAAAATTCTAGCTACAAGCGGACAAGCCTCTTTTCCAGCGAGAGGGACCGCTCAACTTTTCCAGTCCATCACGAACGCTCACCCGATTCAAGTTCATCGAACAATACGAAAAGCCCCACCACTTTCCTTTCTCGAAAAAAAACAAATTCCCACCTCTTTTCCTTTTCGGACGGTGCCGCACGCGCCTTGCACATTCTCTTTTGGCACACGGCTCCACTAATCATCGAGCGAACGACAACTTGATTCAAAATCAGCGGTCAATCTCACAACTCCCTCACGATTTTTATTTTTTAGAAAAATTGTTTCCACATCTTTCTTTTTTTAGAAAGTTACAAAGCTATACAGATAACTTATGTGCATAACTTTTACATGACAACTTATCACTACAATTTCTCATCATGACTGTTTAATTTTTCTTTTTTGAGAAAAAAATTTCACATCTTTTCATTTTTGAAAAGTTATAAAATTATACTCATAACTTTTTACGGAACAACTTATCACAACAACTTCTCATCATAACTTTCTGAAATTCCCCTTTTTTAGAAAAAAAGTATTTCCACAACTTTCTTTTTTTTAGAAAGTTACAAATTATACTCATAACTTATATGTGCATAATTTATGAAACAACTTGTCATCACAACTTCTCACTCTAAATAAGAAACTGGATAGATTAATATAAAACATGAAAAAGCAAAGAAAAGGAAAAAAGAAGAAAAGGAAAAAAGAAAAAAAAGAAATGAAAAGAATAAAGAAGGAATAAAATGAAACAAGAAAAAAGTGAGAAAACCACTCGCGGGTGAAACATCGCTAAATTAGTTGAGAGAAGTTGTCAGATGCTCCGTCCACTTGCCTTGTAGGGCCCATTATGTGATTAGTGCCTAACTTGCCTTGTAGGGCCCATTATGTGATTAGTGCCTAACGTCGTCGCGCGTACGAAATGTGTTCACTCGTCTAGAAATGAGCGGACGGCTGTCAAACAGGATTTGGTCTACTTTTCTGTGTTAGTTCTTAGGGCTTAATAAGAAACGTGATCACTAGCTAGTTCGACAATTAAGATACAAAAGAATATATCAGTCATTTAGTCACAAATAACTTTGAGCCACAGCAGTAAGGAAGCAAGGAAGCAACGAAGCAACGAGTGAGTCTAGAGGTCTTAGAGTTTAGTGCCCCGTGGCCGCACATGCGTGTATTTTGCTCTTTTTAAATTTTGGAAAAGGATTTCTAGAGGCGCCTCTACACATCAATGTTATCTAGAGACAGGCAAGTAGAAAAGCCAAATAGTCGCCTCTAATAAAACATTTGTGTAGTATAGTTGTGGGAGCCATCGGGACGGGGTCAGGGCCACTGCACCCTTGCATCAATGCGCCTTTGCCGACTATCACGCCCTCGCCATTCAGAGGGAGAGGGAGGGAGGGATGGGTGGAGAAGCTATGGTGTGAGGGAGAGAAAGGGAGAGGTGCCCTCACTATAGCATCAAGAGAGGAGGGTGGGTCACCGGGAGGGGGATAGGGCCACCGCGCCCTTGCACCAATGCGCCTTTGTTCGCGCCGTAGCTCCCTCACCAGTTGGAGGGAGAGGGATGGAGGGAGGGATGGAGGGAAGGATGGGTGGTTGGACAGACTGTTAGCCGTGGGAGGAAGGGAGATGGTACCCTCACTTACGTCAAGAGAGGAGGGTGGGTATGGTAAGAGAGAGGAGTCCGAGCATGTGGGAACGGGTGGCTAGACCGATTTTCACCGTTGGTTCATGATGCAAACCAATGATAAGAATCATGTTCACTGTCGACCATCGATTTTAATAGAACTTGTGGTGGAAATACGGTTGACAAAAACCACTTCTATAGTAGTGCACCTAAGAAAATATACCCTAATAATCCGCAACAAATCTGGAGAAAGCAACAAAACGCATATAGTATCCAACCCCCAACAAAATCAAGTCTTAGCTACAACATCCCAGTGAAAGCTGCACAACCCATCTAAAAGTTACTCATTATTTACTTTTACTAACAATAAGATATTTTTAAGCACAACCCCACATGGAATTTCACGAAGGCCTAGTTTCTAGTCTTAGGCTTGTTTAGATACTCATCGTCGTCAATGGTTTTCTTCACTAAGGCCCTGTTTGGCTGCACATGTTGAAAGCCCAAGTTTGGTTTTGGTAATTAATGACACCAAGTTGCTAATGTCATGTGTTAAGTATTTTGAGTTAGGCATAAGCAATACATGTGATGAAGGTGTATGTGGCAAGGAGTGATGGCCACAAGATCACAAAGAGATGGTGCATGGACATGAAATGATGATCATGGTGGAGATGCACATAAAATGAAGGACATGATGATCAAGTGAAAAAGAAGGATCTAAGAGCGCAAGGCAAAGGTATAACCATATGGTTTTTCTTTTGTCGGTCTAAGATGAGTAGAGAAGTGATTGACCGGATTTAGGATACATAGCCGACTATCAAGAGGGGCAATTACGGTTAGCTCGGGAATCAAGTGCTACTAGATCAATATCTTGATCATATGCATTAGGATCTAGTAAAGAGCTAACATAACGCCTTGAAAATGTTTATGAAATGCTAACACACATGCATATGGTGGTGTACACTTGGTGGTGTTAGCACATTTGTGAAGGCGGTGAAATTTGAGCGGTAGAGAGGGGTTTGGGTTCCTCTCTCCCTCCCGCCGAGCTTGCGAGGCGGGATTCGGCGCTTTTTGGGAAGTGAAATGCCTATTTTCTACTACGCCGGAAGTCGGAAAAGAAACGGAGGCGAACGGCGGTCACTGTGGTGACCGGACGCTGCACCGGACGCGGTCACGGTTTGACCGGACGCGTCCGGTCAGTTCTCAGCAGTTGTCAGGCGCAAGGGTTTGTGACCGGACGCTGGTCTGGCCTGACCAGCGCGTTCGGTCAGTTCTCCTATGCGCAGAAGAAGTGCGCGCGACCGGCGCGTCCGGTCCCTCACGGAACCGGCGCGTCCGGTCAGGCGTCCAGAGGGGCAGAGCGCAGCGGAGTGATGATCGGACGCGCGATGCGTCCGGTCACGTACGATCGGACGCGTCCGGTCATTCTGGGAGCTTATTGGACTCCGACCGGACGCCAGGAGCAGCGCGTCCGGTAAAACGATAGAGCGTGTCCAGTCATAGCAATGGTAACTTCTAACGCGCACTGTTCACGCTTGTCCTATAGTGACCGGACGCGTCCGGTCACCCTGACCGGTGCGTCCGGTCATCACATTTTGAACTGTGTCATTCGGTAACGGCTAGCTGCGTACCCCTTCGCTATAAATAGAGGATGTCCGGGGTTTGAAGGTAACTCTTGCACATTTTGAGACCTAGAGACATCCTTTGAGCAAGAGAACAACCCCTCTACTCATCTCTTTACTTAGTTGCACATCTTGAGTGAGATTGAGTGAGATTCAAGTGCATTGCTTGAGAGTTGCATTCTAGAGGCACTTGATCTTCGAGTTGCTGCGGATTTCTTGTTACTCTTCCATGTTTTCCGACACGGTAGACGGCTTGGAGCAGCGGAGGTGATTGAGCTCACAATTGGAGATTGTTGGAGCCCTCACCAAGTGTTGTAAGGGGTTCTTGATCCTTCCCCGCGGGAGTTCGCAAATTGGATACTCTAGTGGAGCTCGTGGCTTGGAGGATCCCCATCTTGTGTGCGGTTGTACGGCGCCCGCCGAGGGCTCGACTCTTGATAGTCGATTAGCTCGCGAACCGACAAGTGGGTGTATCGCCACAACGGGGAGTAGCTTGCCGGGAAGCATGTGAACCTCGGGATAAATTCTTGTGTCATTCTCTTCCCGAGGATTTCTCTTTTGTGATTGATTGATTGGTACTTCTCATCTCTACACGACGGTATAATCACTCGAAGCTCTTCTCTCGTATTACTTCTTGTTTCTAGCTTGTAGTTGTTGTTTTGTTTAGTGGATAGCCTTGTACTAGTCTTGTGTAGGTGGCTTGCTTATTTAGTTAGAGCCAGTGCTTTTGCTTTGCCACCTTTCGTACTAACTTGTGGTTAAGTAATTCTTGTAGAAGTTTTAAATAGGCTATTCACCCCCCTCTAGCCATTTGGACCTTACACATGTATCTACATCAATCCACATGTGTTGAGGTGGATTGGAGTGGAAATTAGTTTAAGTTCTACTCCAATCCACTTCAACACATGTGGATTGAGGTGGATCGATGTGCATCCAAACAAGGGCTAATATGGAATAGTTTGTGGTTTTTCATAGTATTGGTTCTGAAAAACTACAAGGTGTCAGATGCAGGAAAACTTGTAGTTTTAATACGGTATTACTAAAACTATTGGGTTTTTTTAGAGTTTTAGAAACTCCACTCGGGTGATTCTATTCTATAAAGACCCAGCCACACATTGGAATGACCAACCCTAGTTTTTCTGCGACTTTGAGTTCCTCAAAAAAATAGACACCTACAAACATACCAGTACCGAATATCAATGTCCCATCATCCTTCCTTCGATATGGTAGAAAAGGCTTATCAATGTCATCTGGACATACTATAAACGCTTGAATGAAACCGAACAAGTTCTTCAACTGAATGAAATATTTTTCATCATCTATTCTTTCATTACTTACCCACTTCGGGTTCCCCCAGGCATATCCCACAACATAGCAACGGTCGACCTTTATTTTCCAACCAGGGTTTTTACGAATCTAAAACTAGTGATTCTTAATACCATTTTAGACAGGGAGATTCTAATACCATGGCTTTTCAAAGTAACAACATCCAAGAAAAACCGTTAGACGTACAAGGATGTGGAGGCAGCGACCTGCGAGATGACGATGACGACAACGATATGAAATAGAGGACACAGACAGACACGAGAGTTTTCGTGCAGTCGAGCTTCATCATCAGCAAAAAAACAGGTGCAGCTTGAGAGAGATGGAGAAGGGGGGAATCAGGAAATGAAGAAATAGGAGGAGCATTAAAAAGGAAGTTGAATACAAAGGTAAAACACAAAGAACGGAAACTATACATAATTGTCTGGCCAATCACTAACTTCATGAAAGTATTTCTTCTTTGCCCTGTGCGGGGAAGGCAAGAAGCATAGCAAATTGTTAATATCTTATGATGCAAGATGAAGTCATTTCTTGTAGTCCAAATATTCCAGGCCAAAAGAATGATGTTTTCCATTTAAAAAAAAGGCACTTCACAAAGACTTGAAGCTGATTAGCTGGTGTCTGAATGAGGAGGGGTCGTCACTACAACTTCGTGAAAGTATTTCTTCTTTGCCCTGTGCGGGAAGGCGGGAAGCATAGCAAATTGTTAATATCTTTTGATTCAAGATGAAGTTATTTCTTGTAGTCCAAATATTCCAGGCCAAAATAATGATGTTTTTCCATTAAAAAAAGGCACTTCACAAAGGCTTGAAGCTGATTAGCTGATGTCTGAATGAGCAGGGGTCACTAACTTCATGAAAGTATTTCTTCTTTGCCATGTGCGGGGAATGAGGGAAGCATAGCAAATTGTTAATATCTTGTTATTAAAGATGAAGTCATTTCTTGTAGTCCAAATATTCCAGGCCAAAAGAATGATGTTTTCTATTTAAAAAAAGACACTTTACAAAGGCTTGAACCTGATTAGCTGGTGTCTGAATGAGGGAGGGGTCACTAATTAACTTCATGAAAGTATTTCTTCTTTGCCATGTGCGAGGAAGGCGGGAAGCATAGGAAATTGTTAATATCTTATTATTAGAGATGAAGTCATTTCTTCTAATCCAAATATTCCAGGCCAAAAGAATGATATTTACCATTAAAAGAAAAAGTACTTCACAAAGGCTTGAAGCTGATTAGCTGATGTCTGAATGAGCAGGGTTATCTAAAGCAGGACCTATATATCAACTGAAGCCCAACAAGCTGTGGCAGAAGTGCAACGTATGAAAAGATGCTCATGAGAGGCTTAATTGTTGACTGCAAGGGATATACTATGTTGGCAAATCCGTATTCTTTATCTGAAGAAGAAGGCCTCTTTGTGTTTAAATTTTAAACAATTGATCTTTCATGAGCAGCCAGAAAAACACCTTTTGCTACCTAGCTAAAAGATGGTGGAACTTCGAGAAGGAGAACATGCAGCCGCTGTGACCTTATTCTTGGTAAGAGCGACCTTCCGATGTCCTCAGTCCAAACGCAGAGTGCTGCACCTATTGCCTAGCTAGCTACACGCCTGCACCCAAGCAAAGGTACTTTTTTCTTGCGAATATTGGAAAAGTGCGGTGCAGAATCATAAACGTCTATTCGTTTGTCCTCTTGAGAATTAGAGTTGAGTTAGATCGAGTGGCTTGCTCGCTAAAGCCGTGGCCCGGGGCGGCGAGTTGACGTTCTGGTGCGTGTGTGCATCTTTACTTCCCAAAAGCTAAAAATTGCGAGCGAGGTGGATGGATGTCCGGAGTGCTAGTAGGGTCTTGACTCTTGAGGCATGATCTGGACGTTGAAAACTTTCCTTGCTGAGAGACATGACGCTGCTGAAATTAATCGCAGTGTGAGCCGGGCCGCTGCAATGCCGTTCCATCTGATCTCTGGCAGCGGGAGTCCAGCCACACGCACATGGTCGTCTGATTCCACTATAGCAAACGAGGCAAACAGCGACAAGGATTTTCGCTGAAAGTTTTCCTCGATCGCCAGTAGTCAGTAGATCGCTTTCGGATGTGAAACTGAAACAAACTAACTACATCCTAACAAATTGAAGAATTGAATAGATCCCTCCTACCTCCCGCGTCGTCCGAACAGGGCGACTCGGGGGCGACCAAGCACCACCGCCCCTGGCCCCCGCGCCTCGTTGGCTCCCCGGCTGCCGCCGCCGCTCCCTGGCTAGCGGTGGCGGCGGCCCGCCGTGGCGCTCAAAAAGGCTGCATTCACCCCTGCTAGTCTGTTTGCTTCAGTTTAATTGGTTCATATTGTTGGTTTATTATTGTGTTTTTTGCTACTGCGATATCTTATGTTATCAAAGCAAGGCTAGTAAATCATGTTATACTATTACAGGTTTCTGTGTGAAGTCCAAGCTTGTCACATGGATTCAACTCAACATTTCCAACCCAGGACATTCTCTATAAAGTTGTGGCCACCAAGTGAAAGCACACGGCTCATGCTTGTTGAGAGGATGACAAATAATCTGTCCATAGAGTCCATTTTCTCTCGCAAATATGGTCTTTTGGGCAAGCAAGAGGCTCATGAGAATGCAAAAAGGATTGAACAACTTTGCTTTGCCTTGGCTGATGAGCATTTCAAAAGGGAGCCAGATGGTGATGGGAGTTCTGCTGTCCAGCTATATGCAAAGGAAACGAGCAAGCTGATGTTGGAAGTTCTGAAAAAAGGCCCAATGACTACTGCAGAACTGGAAGCACCTGTAGCTGATACACCTCCTGTGCCTGCTGATACTATACTGGATATATCTGGTGGCAAGCGCGCTTTTATTGAGGCAGATGAAGCGAAGGAACTTCTGAGTCCACTTACCAAACCAGGAAATTCATATAAAAGAATTTGCTTTAGCAACAGGAGCTTTGGTATTGGTGCTGCTACTGTTGCAGGGCCAATTCTTGAGTCTGTTAAGAATCAGCTCACAGAGGTTGATATCTCAGATTTTGTGGCAGGAAGGCCTGAGGATGAAGCCCTTGATGTGATGCGCATATTCTCCAAAGCATTAGAGGGTTCTGTCCTGAGATATCTGAACATCTCCGACAACGCTTTGGGTGAGAAGGGTGTCAGGGCATTCAGTGAGCTCCTGAAATCACAGGAATCCCTGGAAGAACTCTATGTGATGAATGATGGCATATCATAGGAAGCTGCAAAAGCTCTTTCTGAGCTTATTCCTGCAACTGAGAAGCTCAAGGTTCTTCACTTCCACAACAATATGACTGGAGATGAAGGTGCTATGTATATTGCTGAGATGGTTAAGCGTTCTCCAAATGTAGAGAGTTTCAGATGTTCAGCAACAAGGATAGGATCTGATGGTGGAGTTGCATTGTCTGAGGCATTAGGGACATGCACTCGTCTGAAGAAACTTGATCTCAGGGACAACTTGTTTGGTGTTGATGCGGGGTTAGCTCTCAGCGAAACCCTTCCAAAGCTTCCTGATCTTGTTGAGCTTTATCTCAGTGATCTCAATCTTGAGAACAAGGGTACAAAAGCAATTGCCAATGCCCTCAAACAGTCAGCACCGCAGTTGGAGGTCCTTGAAATGGCAGGAAATGAAATAAATGCCAAAGCAGCCCTAGATTTGGCAGAATGCCTATCAGCAATGCAGTCATTGAAGAAGCTGACCTTGGCTGAAAATGAACTGAAGGATGACGGTGCTGTGATTATTGCAAAATCATTGGAAGATGGCCACACAGATCTCAGGGAACTTGATGTGAGCACGAACATGCTGCAGAGGGTTGGAGCTCGGTGCTTTGCACGGGCAGTCGCAAATAAACCAGCTTTTGTGCAACTGAACATCAATGGAAATTTCATCTCCGATGAAGGGATTGATGAGGTGAAGGAAATTCTGAAGGCTGGTAATAAATCCCTGGATGTTCTGGGCTCACTAGATGAGAATGAACCTGACGGGGAGCCTGATGATGAGGAAGAGGATGAGGATGCTGAGGACAATGAGGACGAGCTGGATTCGAAGCTGCAGAGTGTGAAGGTTGAGCAGGATGATTGACCATTCTTAGGTTAAATAGCGCTCATTGTTTTTTGTTGCAATGTACTGTGGAACTTATGTGTTGGATGCACCCAACCCAACTAGACTGTAGCCTTAAATCGTGTGTTATAAATATCAACCAGCCAGATCCTGAGATCCATGAAGATTAACTAATTATATTGGTCTGGACACGCTCTCCCTACCCCAATTCAACATTTTAGGATTGTGGAACAATAAATAGCATTCTGTGAGCTGGGTTTTGTTGGATTTGTATGTCTAAGTCCTTAGAGTTCTGATCTGGAAATGTTGCCCCCTGCGCCCACCCCCTCCCCCCCCCCTACTTAATGATTTGCATTGCATTACTGTGTTACTGTATGTATCAGAGCTTTAAACAGTGCATTGATCAATTTCACATAGACATCATGCACTGTATTTGTGAATCTGTGCCAAGCTCACTATATTTTCTGCAATGACTACCATGTTTCTTGAGGTTCTAATACCTTGGCAGACAGTAAGCATTGCTTATTCAAACAACAGCTATAGCATATTAGCATTCATCCTATCAGACGCACTGCTGCAGTACAGGATTCCCCTACAGTTTCACCAAAACAAACATCAGCCTAACAGTCCAAGCAAGTAAGTCTAAAAATATGTCAGGTTTGTATCATGGGTTTAGCGATAATATAGCAAAGAAGCAATACTAGAAAAATGATGTTGCATAAGGTCGACTGCTAAGATATTACAGTGAACATTCATCGTAGGAAATATTACTGTGTCGATTCCTTCATATCATTTCGGTAATGACACGAATACACATTATCTCTTTGTCCTCCCAACTCTGAGGGTTGGGCATGCAGGTATGGTACTTGGAGCCTGGCCTTACTTGATAACTGAGAATATTATTCTACTATTTTCAATCCATGTGCTCTCATATATTCCATTTTCCTACTAAGAGATGTTAGTATTCCAATTAGTCTTCATTCTCATGTTTCTGTTTTGCATTTGTCCGTCAAAAAGGACTCCTTTAAGATCTAATTGTTTATTCTCAGAACCTGGGAGGCTGATGGTAAAATTCTACCTGAAGTTTGATACAATGAATCTTATCGTCAAAGCTGCTGCCTGTTGCAGTTGGAAGATTTATCCCTCAACTAGGTTGTTTGCTTGTCTAGTTTCAAACACCCCTTGATTTTCTCTCCTACTATGTTGACTTAAATGGTCCCAATGTCCCATGCTGGAAACAAATTCAATATGCTCAAATGGATGTAGGATTGCCAAATGCATGTGAGGATATTTTATATACAAAAAGAACTACAGATCTGCCATAAATTCTATGATTCTTGCAAATACTCTACATCAAAAGCTTTGGGAGAGCAGCCCATTTCTGCGAAAACAACTGCCTGGGATTGAAATTGTAACAGCAAAGGTTATTAATTTTGTGATTGTTATGTAGCCACTGCTGTATCTGCAGCCAGCATAATTAATTCTTGAGTTGATCACTTGCCACCTCAGGCTCTGAAGACCGCTGTAATTTATAGCTTTGAGACCTTGGCAACTGCTGATGCGAGAAAGATAGAATCGGCCACAGGACGCAATTGTCCATTTGGGAATCATATCAAAGAATCAATGTCATCATTACCACCCAAAATTGACATAGACATAGAAGAAACTGGAAACAGACTTGGGAAAATGACCATTACTGTAACATTAACTCATCTATCACAGGCAGTTCGATCCAGTAAACACAGTTGCGCTGACATGGTACCTTATTTAACTTTGCTTCGGGTCATTGAGTGCTTTTAAAACGAGCTAAATGTTATAGCATTATTTTTCAGGTTGTGGCCTCAGAGGAAGACAATGTGATCCTCTTTCATGAGAATATAAGGTCAGTGCCTCTCCTCTCAAACCAATATAATACCTTTGACAATCTATTTTCCATCTGCTGATGTGGATGGTCTGTCACCTTTTAAACCAGTGTACTCAATGGATAAGCTTGTGGTTAAGTATGTGGTTAAGTGCACTCAGTAGAGGTTGTGGTTAAGTATGTGACCACAGAGCATGCAATAGATAAGCTTGAAACTGCGTACAATCTCCCTTCGAGATTTGTTTGGTTAGCTCCAGGACAACTCAAACAAGCCGATCTCAATCTCACACTGAACAGAGCCCTCTTCCATAGAGGTTTATGTCATAGAAGATGCTGCTGCTGCTGTCAGTGCTCTCGAGAAAGCTGATAATGCACTGAGAACCAGAAAATTTAACAACTTGGCTTCACTGTGAGTGCTTAATCTTTTTTTTATTGGACAATAATATATGAATTGATTGCCATCCACCAGCATAACCTGAAATACTGATCGGGCTAGTGATTATCCAACCTTTAGCATGTGTCAGATCAGCATACAGCACAACTTTGTACTGGATGGTTTTGGTCCCTAGATTATTTTCTTGGGGGATTTGTTACTAGATCCTTTGGTCTTTGGGATCAACCTGTAATATGTGTTTTGAACACTCTTTTCTCTTATAATTAAATGGCAGAGCACCTGCCATTTTTGTTCCAGAAAAAAAACTTTGTACTCAAGTCATGTTTTCTGAACCTTGGTCAGTATTTTTGTAACATGCTATTTTCATGATTATAGGGAGGTCCCAAGCTTTGATCTACTGCCTGAAGAAGAGTGTGGAGGTAAGACAATCCTGCAAACAGTATACAGTTATATGCACTTTATGCTTCATTTGTGCTCCTTCAATTGAAATCTGGAAATTTATTATTAGCTAGCTGAAATGTGCATTATCTTGTTTACATATGCAAGCTGCATCAACTCCTGGACCAGAACAGGCAGAATGCAAAAGTGCCACAGACAACACAATTTTCGATCACATACACAAGAAATCCAAAGAGTTCCCCACTCCGATGGTATCGAAATCCATGGATAGCTCTTATGAACTTCTTATATTGAAGAAGATGAAGATATCAAGGGACCAGTTTGAAGTAGAGCATGGCTGTCTGCATGCGGATGAGGCCACCACAATGGATTTTGAGCCTGTTGAGCCTAGGGTTGCGGAATCCTGGGTAGAAGTTCAGAAAAGAGTCGCATGCTGTTTGGAAAAAAGGATTGCCCATCTGAGGAGAGCAAGATGCTGAGCACCACACCAGCCAAAAGCTCTCTGTGGTTCGCGGGTGAAAAATATAGCCCACTGGAGAAGAACAAGATCCTGATCAGAACTGCAGCTGAAAACTCTCTGCAATTTGCAGCTAGGCGTGTCAGCTCGTCTAAGAAGAGCAAGATGCTGACAACTCCAGATGAAAGCTCTCCAGGGTTTGTGGGCGGAAAGGATAGCCCACTGGAGAAAAGCAAGATCCTTATTAGTCTTCCAGTTGAGTATCCTTTCAAGAAAGGAAATCCAGGTGAAAAATCCTTTCAAAACAGGAACTCCAGTTGAAAACTCCCCCAATTTGCAGCTCAACGTGACTGCCCATCTAAGAAGAGGAAATCCTGCATCAGCATTCCCCTTCCGTGCTTCCAGGCTGTTCAATGCACAGAGCAAGTCAGAGTTGCAGGTCAACCCTTCGATATTCAGGAATATAGCAAGGATATGTTGAGGAGCAGAAAGGACAGTCAAGGAGGTGACCCTTTTGTTGGGCACAAGAGTATCTTTTCCTTTCTATGATCTGAAGATCCTGAACAATGTACAGTCAGTTCAATATCCTGCTCATGACATGCACTGTAACATGGAAAAGCATCTTCTTTTCTGGCATCATTTTAGGTACAAATGCTATTCTGTGGTTTGTACTCTGTACACATGACTGGAGTGTGCTTATGTATGGTACATGTACAAGCTGTTATTGGCCGCACAAACTATGAAGTTTTCTGCCGGGTGCCGTGCTAGATGCTTCACCTTTGATGCCATGTTGCATGAAACTTCCTCCTTGTCGTCTGACCTCGGACCATCCTGACCTGCGCGACAAGAGATTTTCCAGAGCACGCTATGAAGAGCTTCAGTGATAACCTCTTGGCTGAGACATAGCTCAATGCCTCAAAGCACACATGAAAAACTTGGCAAATAGATCTTTCCTAACCTTTTCTATTAGGTCCAAGAGAGAAATTGCTGAGCAGCGCTGGAATCTTTGTAGGAGCTTGTAATTGTATCCTGTGGTCAAAGTGCAAGGTTCTGTAGTCGCCAAAACTGTATTCATAAGTCATGAACTTTGGACCTTTGGAGTTTGATGTTATTTGGCAGCAAACCATAGCCATATGCCCATATAAAAACTCGGTATAACTTTGGAGTTTGATCTTGTTCATATAAACAACACGCTAGATTGTTGTCTCGAAATGAGGAGAAAACAACAGCAGTTATCTTCGATGCAATGTACCTGTAAGGGTTGGTGCTAGCTTCCAACGTAGTGCCGCTTGTCTGCGCAGCAGCACGGGAGAAAACTTTGAAGGTATTACTGCTCATCATAAGAACCATAAGAAGAAAAAAAAAGGTGATCGAGTGTCCAAGACTGGTGTTGATCCGTTTCAGTAGTAGAAACCTGTAAGATCCAGTAGCGAAGTAGGCCCCGTCTTTGCTGGCGCAGCAGCTGAACCTGTCGAAAATGTAGTCGTCGGTGTAGAGCTCCGATAGCTGCAGCGCCAGCACACAATCAACATTTCTGAAATTACCATCTTTTCTTTGATACCAAAAGAAGGTTCTGAAATTTTGATAGAGTTTTGATCCACGAATTGGATAAGGTGACGCCTGATTACGAAACGTTTCGATGACGCAGAGTGAATTGTGAACGTACCTTTGGGCGGAGGAACTCGTGCACTTTGTACGTTGCGAGGTCCCAGAGCTGCAGACAGTGAGGCTTGAGGGTGAGGCGTTGTTGCATCCCTGCTTGCTGACAACAGCTAGCTGCACAGTTGGTAGTTGGCACAAACGGAGTATAGCACCTTGAGGTTCATGTAGTCGCGAGTTAGAATGTATTTTCCGTCTCCTGTGAACTTTAGATCGGTGATGCAAGATATGATCTCAGTGAAAAATGTACTGGGCTGAGAGCGGTTCTCGCGATCCTGGAATCTGTTCAGTAAGCGACAGTTCAATAATAATAATAATAAAAACACAAGCATAAGCGAACTGATATTTTCAGGCTTTGCAAGAAGAGTGCAGAAGTCACTCACATTCTCACGCTGTGGTCGCACAGCGCCGATCGACGCAGGTCGACCAGCCGGACAAAGGCCGCTGGAGCTGCCGTAGGCCAACAGGCTGCAGGACGACGGGTGGAACTCGGCCGTGGTGACCACCTCTGCTTCATCACCCAAACCAACACTCGGATGTGTAAGTGCCAGTCCTTGCTTACGGTTAAGTTGCCTTTCACGAAGACACGAACTAGACATATTTGCTGCTAGTATAGGACTTGGGCGTAGTAAGAAAAAAATAACGAAATCACCTACGAGATCCTCCATGTCCGCGGGCTTCGTGTCCACGATGTTGAAGCACTGGCTCGAGACCTCCAGGTGCCACAGGCTGATCCTCACGTCGTCTGCGGACACGAACGTCTCCCCGTCACTGTACATTAACAAGCATCTCGTCATCGCCTTTGTCAAGAATCGAGAATCAGTGGAGCTCAGGAGCAGAATGAACCAGTAAATACTTGCCTACCAGTTATTCGAGATGGAGTGGATGTTGAACTCGTGAGCGCGGCCGAAGACTCTCCGGCATTTTGCAGAGTACCCATCTCCAACATCCCCTACCTGGCCATAAAACCACACACCTCACGACAGCAACAATCAACACAGTCGTAAACATAGTGCTAGCACATCGATCAAATTAACTGAGCTCGGCACCACCTCACCCTCTTGATCTTCTCGCTGATCTCCAAACTGTGCATCGCGTCAAACTGCACCAGCACTCCAGCATGGATCAAGGTCAACAGCAACAACAGAGAATGAATGCGTGCACTAGGATATACTACACTTCACCCTGCTCGTCTCTGAAACTAAAACAACAATACGATCGGTGGCTCACCTCCGGCTCGTGGCTCTGGAACTCCGTCGCGTAGCTGTACCTCGGCGGCGGTGCTCCGGCACGGTCGAGCTCCGCACGAGGCCGCGCCTGCAGACGTAGTACAGAAACCCCGCGTCAGCAGTCACCCCGTGCCCGCAACAAGCACGAATTAGCAGAGCACCGGGAAAGCAGGGACGCTTACGTCGTCGCCGTCGCCGTCGTCGGTCCTCCGGAAGAGGATGACGCGCCCGGCGTTGTCACCGGCGGCCAGGTACTCGCCGTGGCCGTCGAACTCGATAGCCGCGCTGAAGCACAGGACCGATCAGTCCAACAACAAACATGCGGCTCTGGTGTTTGAGTCTGCAGACATTGATTGATAGATACCGTCGTCATCATGGGGCGCGCCGTCGCGGTGGGATTCGGCGGCGGGCGGCAGTTCGCCGAGGACCTGGGAGAACTTCCACTGGGGAATCCGGGACGGCTGCGGTTCTCGGCGGCCAGACGGCAACGGAGAGGTGGTCCGCGAAGGGGCTACGGACCTCGTGCTCCTCCGCCTCCGGCCGGTGTTGCTCATCGGCATCGCTGTGTCTAGCTAGCCATCCTCGGTTACGATTACGCACGGGCACGGGGAATGCATTTGTGGCGCTGCGCATTTTTGCGCGGCCGTGCAGTGATACGGTGCTAGTCCGGGTTCCGAAGCATCCGTGTCCACTCGCCTGTTGTTTATCGTCATCTTCTGTTCGTTCTCGCACTTTTTTTTTCTTCTATTATGCCCATAGCCGCACATATCGCCGTCGAAATGGACCATCCAATGATCCAACGAATGTCTCACATTTTTTTTAAAAAAAAAACTCAGATAAATTACGCATCACATCCAGGCAAATCGCCGGAATGCAAATGTGCTGGGTGTGGACCTGTTGGGTAGCAAACCAGCAATCAGGAGAGCGGCGTGTGGGCAAGCCATGGATAGTCTAGCCGAGGCCAGTTTCATTTGAGTTTTCAAAGTTCCCCTATGTAATAATGCAATGTAATCTGAGCCCGCATTCTACATTTCTCCTCCTTAAATATAGCAGTGCTCCTGCTAACTTTTCAAAAAAAAACACAATCAAATTTTGTTAACAGCCCTGCTAAGAGCATGCAGTTGTGTCAATGTTCAACGCGTACCTGTGATGGAATCATATGATCATCAAAAGAAAAATAAAGAAGGTACAGCTGAACATTCTCAGGTAGTCAGGTAAAGAAACCACGAACTGGAACTCCTGTGAGGTTGACTGAGTAGGGGGCACTGCTTAGTGCGTCTTACAAAGAACGATATTCATCGTCTACTATTTCCGATAGATAAGTAACGTAATCCTAATAATATACAATTTGCTGCAGCAGGTTCGGATGGTTCGTACTGTCCCGTACGCTCTACACTTTCATGTCATGGGCCTAATTTTACCTCCATTCTATTCATGGTTGCATGTTTCGGAACAATGCTCAACCACGGCGAAAGAACAAAACTTTGCTAGCCCTGTGTTGCTCAAGTTGATTGATTAGCTGCTAGCCTGTTACACATTTACAGGTGTCTCTAACACCGTAAATCCTCTAGCGAAAGGCCCTTGTCCGCTTCTCAAATGGTGGCACTACTAGTCCAGCAATGAGAATACCAGAATCCCCTTAGCGTTGAAACTAGAACATTTCACTAGTAGTTCCTGTCCAACTTCAAATTCCTTTTGGCCATTTGCCTGCAACAGATGCTCCAGAATTTCAGTTACCAATGTTCATTGGGAGTATTGGTGGAAAGGATGCAAGGGTTAAGAATCTACGAATATAGTGTGGCCATTGAAACTGGGGGAGGGGGTTGAAGATACAGGGATGAAAAACTGTATTGCTAATAGCAGTATATGTGAACGAAAAAGGCCACTTGTTTTTCTCATCTTTTTATCTTTACCATAAGCTGTAATCCGAGCCCTCCCCTTAAAGCTATAAAAGGGGAGGCAGAGACCCCATCTAGACATCGACGGAGAGACGGACTAATCGACTCATCAAAGCACATAACAACCAACACTCGAAACCTACACACCAGAGACCTGAGAGCTCCTCTCTCTCTCGAAGCACTTGTAACCCCTACTATAAGCACCCTAGTGCAGAGTAACACGAAAAACAACACCCACTGGACCTAGGGACATTCGGCCCGAACCAATATACATCTTTGTGTCTACTTTGCACACCATCCGGACCTAAATGCGCAGTCATAAGTCTACTTGTCACCGTGTCTAGAGCGCCATTCTAGACACCGACGACAAGGAAACAACTCTCTTTGCCTTTCTTCAGGGTAATATTGATTTGATGTGCTAGAGTATTTGTATAATGAGGAATGGTCAAATCTTCAACAATCAGTTGCCGATAGTTAATCTTTGTAGATTTTATTTGAGAATTACACAGTACAACGCAAACGCTCACAACACACACATACACTCACTCCTATGAACACATGTACGCAAATCCTACTCCTATGAGCACCTTCAAATGACTGAGCTAGCAGATCTCGAGATTCACGAAGTCACCACAGGCGCCTCGCTGTTGACGGGGACGTCGCCTACCACTGAAAACATAGCGCCGTTAAATCCTAGAATAAATCTAGAAAAATATGAGCACCCATGCCAAGTTGAGGACTTAAACCCGGTGGACAGGTTCCACCACAAGGAATCTAACCACCTGATCTATGATCAGTTCACAATCTTTGTAGATTTACACAAACATGTTGATGTCAGTTGATCATCTCCTGGCTCTTTTGTACAACTAGGAGTAATCTTGAGAATGCCTGGGACATTGTCTACTCCCTCTTTGAAAGCCCTATATTTGATTTTGAAAATTGAGTGACAACCCGTGGAACTAACCTTTTGCCTAAGTATTGATTAAGCTAGGTGAAGTCCACACCTAAGAGTTGAGCTAGATGGCATCTATGGTGGAGATGGAGTTGGCCACAAGTTGATCAAGTGCTCAACATTGGAGAGAAAAAAAGAAAGCAAAGTTCTATGAAAGATCTGATGCAAAGGTACAATATAGGACTTTTGCTTTTGTCGGTCAAGACGCAATAGAGTGTGTCGTGAGCCGTCCTATAAAGAACATGAGACCATTTCTGTTTGTGGGCTAAAATGGGAGATGATTTTGTGGCCTGCGTGCAGTTTTGTGAGGTACGTCGACACATGAACCCACATGAGATGATTTCATGACCGGTACATAGCTTTCCGAGATGGGCGTGGCTAGCAACCGGACGTCCGGACGCCCGCGCCGCTACCCCCCATCCAACGTACCGTGCCTGCCCACCCACGTCTCGCTTGATGCGCCCGCCCGCGCTAGTGGGGACTGCCTCCGCCTTCCCGCGACTGACACCGAGGTAAGACAACAGAAAAGGCGATGAGGGAGAAGCAACACTCGATTTAGTTTTGAAACATCCAGATGCAACAATTGTAACATACGTCTGAAAACAAATGAAACTTTTGAAACATGCGTCTGAAACATTTGCAAAACACCTGAAAAACACTTGAAAACAATGTAAACATACGCAACATTCAGATAAAACACTTGCATCATATATGTGAAAACATATGTAACATCCAAATAAACACACTTACAACATACGTAGAAAAAAACAGATGAAACATTAAAAATACGAGCTTGCAACATACGTGTACAACCATTGCAATATGTGCAACATCCCGATCTACTTTTATAACATCCGTATGAAACATTTGCAACATACCTCTGAAATATTTGAAACAGCGGGTAGTCTAGCGCTGCGACTTGCAAACGGCAGCGCGCCTACCAAGGCCAGCAACCGTGCGCCGCCACACCTGTGATTAAGGAGAGAGAAAATAAGGGGCACGTATGGCAAATCTAAGTGCGAACTTGAAGGGGGATCATCCATGCCATCAGGTGTGCCTTTGCCTCCTGCGTCATCACTGGTGTTGAAAGGTCCTCGTGGTGTCGAGAGATAGGAGCAGAAGGAGCCTACGCAGATGACGCACACAAGGCTAACGGTTGATCGATGTCGCCAGAGACCATGACACAGCTAGATCCACCAGTGGCCAACGGATTATTCCACACCCTTCTTGATGAATCTCATCGTGGCTACCGGAAGGTCCGGAACCCATGCCCTTATCGGCGGACCTGCTTGTCGTGGCCGATCTGTATCCTGACTCCTCAATTGATCACACGCGTCCTCATCAATGGCCATCGCAGCAGGCGAAGGGGAAGCGGCTCTCCATATGCGGAGTGGAGGAGGGGCGTTGGTGATTCGTGTGAAGGCAGAGTAAGCGAGGCGGGGAGGGTGGGCGTGGAGCCAGTGGTGGTTCGGGACGAGTGGGCAGGCGGATCAAGAAGAGGAAGGAGCAGGCCCTTCACTGATTTTGTTCCGAGTGCTATTATGGGCTGTTTAAATCAGTTTCGCTTAAAAACCAGTTTTTGCCTCTAGTTTCTAAAATCGGGATTCTGAGGGAAACAAAAACGGGTGAGATGTTTAAATCCCTCGGTTTTTTAAGAATCTGACTTAACAAGAACTGGTGGGGTTTTTGGATCCTTTAGTTTTTTAAGAATCTGACTTTGTTTATTACTATGACAAAATCCAGGTATCAACAGCTTCGTGGTTTTTAAAAAATCTGGTAAAACTAGCACAAGAAATTGGCAAAACTGACATGTTTGGATCTCACTCAGTTTTCAAAAGCCAAATTCTTAAAAACCGGAGGGATCCTAACAGGCACTCAGTTTTCAAAAGCCAAATTCTTAAAAACCGGAGGGATCCTAACAGGCCCTATATACCGTGGTGAAAAGTGCACTCTAAAATTTCAGATTCAGATGAAGATCCAAAGACATAAAAAATTCAATAGTTTTCCTTGATCGAAACTAAATAGGTGGAAGCAATTCGGGAGGAATAAAATTCAATGATGAAGAGAAAATTTTGGGTACTTGTTTCTTTACCAAACTAGGAGAATACCTCGCGCGTTGCTGCGGGGATTCCAGATAATTTAAAAAATAGACTATTTATATTTATAGTTATATGAATGAAACTATCTCAAATTAATTTTGGTGAATGGTTTGACACATCGATGTGGACAGCTAAATGCATGTTAGTGGATGAAGGGATAACTACCATAATTACATGTACTAGTTGGCTATAATTGCAAGTTCTAGTGGATTGTTGAAGTGGATAGCTTGCATGTTGAGAGAAATCTATAGTGGGGTTTAGCTTTATAAGAGTATATGATACCTGCAAGGCTATATGATGCAAATGGATTTTTAAATAGAAATTTAATGCAGCGGGGCATGTGTGAAAATATAAGGCTAGGCTTGGTGGTACATGCTTTGGACAAAAGGGAATATGTTGTGGAAACTTTTCTCTTATTGCAAAGTTTACTTCATTCTATTCGTATTATTAGTGCTTTATTAGTGACCTATTATGAACTTTAACAACCAAATGGATGTCAAAATTGCTTTTGTTAATGGACATATGGAGGATGAAATATATATGTTATAGATAGAAAGTTTTGGAGAAAAAAGAAAGTATGCTTTGCAAGTTAAATAGATCAATTTATGATCGAGAATAGGTGTGTAGCCTAGTGGTAGCGGCTCTAGGTGCGAGCCCTAACGGATTGGACCTAGGTATCTCACCAGGGGATTTGTCCCCTGAAATAATCTTATAGGTATTGAACATACTTGTGAAGCCACAAGCTAACGTGCCCGCCGCTTGCGAACAAAATCCCGTGGGATTTTATCGATCTCCGGAAGGATGTGTGGTGTGTGTACAGTTTGTACTAGCATGCACACTGTGTGTGTTGTGTGCGTGTGATGGTGTGAGTGTGTGTGTTTGTGCATATTTTTAGATACTGCAGTTGTACCTTAGGAGTCCAGTCTAAAAAAAAAGATCAATTTATGATCTTCAACCAGCTTCAGACCAACAATATATTTGTTTCTGTAATACTTTGATGTCATATAGTTTTTCGATGATGCAAGGTGATATATATATATATATATATATATATATATATATATATACTCTCTCTATTCTAAATTGTAAGATGTTTTGTTTTTTTAGATACATTATTTTTACTATGTATCTAGACATAATATACTCTCTCCATTCCAAAACATCTTATATTTGCAATGGAGTACTAAAGTTATTGGTGGTAAGTTGTATTACAATATTTATATGCTTATTATATTCTTATTTTTTTCTAATGATAAATTGACATTGACATAAGTTAAAACTTGGTTATTTAGTTCCTAGAGTTCAAATATCTCAGATCCACTCTACACTCTTAGTAAAGCACACACTTTCACTAACCTATTTACACTTTTCATCCTTGCTTTACATAAAATGGCCAACCTAGAGTTAATGACGTGGACTAAAAGCATTATATGTGCTATACCCACCCTCAATGACCAAGGTGGGACTAAACCTGCACAATCTCATCTCAACATACACATGATCCATCATGGGCCTAAGTCAAATTGGCCTAGGTTGCAACCACCTCAAAGGGTCTGATGTCATCGTCTGCCCAACACACCCACAACCAAGTAAATGATGACAAAAAATGCTCCCTCTTGAAACACACGTGCATGCATCCAATACCGGCACATGTGCTATGTCACAAGCTACATTGGGCCAACACATACCATGCACCATATGTCCACGGAGGTCAAGTCTGACGCCATTAGTAATGTCGAGAGTCCAAATAGTTCAGGTTCACTCTATACATTGATCGAACCACAGTCCTATCAACCCACTTATGCTTTCGTCCTCCCCTCACGTAAAAGGGCTAACATGGTGTTGATGACAAGGACCCTAGAAGCCTTATATGTTGGTCCAACCAACTCTCAAGACCCAAGGTGAGACTCACATCACACATTAGTTGTCATGGGTCTGTTCGAACTTGTCTATGATGTCAATGTTATCTTGTAAAATTTTATATGAAAGATAAGAGGTATGTAGAAGTAAAAATACATATAGATCAAAATAAACAACTTCTTATACTCCCTTCGATTCTGCAATGCTCGTCGATAGTGCATCATGCACACTAACCAAGGGGGTACTATTTCTAAGGAAAAAACCTATACCCCTAATAAATAACGTGATACAACTATTTCTCTAATTTCAAGGCATTTAAAAGGGCGGAGAAAGTGGAATTGTAGCAAAATTAAAACTACGCTCCTGATATCCTCAATAGACAAACATGGTAAAAGTATGTATTTTCTCAAGGACATGGAGTTTCCTTTCTATCTTATGATATTAATTTTTTATTATTTGTGGATATTATTGACGGTGACAAGTTCGCATTAATCACCAGGTTAGAGGAAACAAAAAGAAAAATGAATGACAGGATAAAGAAAATTAAGAGCAAATATGGGCTGCTTCCTCCATCGGGCCGGTACGTAACTTGGGCTGAAATCGCACAGCCCAGCACGAGCAGCAATTTAGTTGGCTGACCAAAAATATAATGTCAGAGCACGTACGTAGCTAGCACGACCGTCTTTGGCCATGTCATGGAACAAATTTGCTTTCTCATGTCATGAACAAATTTGTCCTGCTAAAATGCTAGATCAGAAAACCGTGCAAAAAACGTGGGCTTATATTGTTAGGTCCTCGCTGTGACCTAATGCGCACATTTGACCTTCACAACACAACCTTTCTGGTTTCCGTTCAGTTTCGGAGGAAAAATAGATCAATGTTGCAGCAACTACAGTACAGATGCATAGACACGTACAAAAGCTAGCGTGATATCTACGTCCTCTCCGATCCGTTCGATTCATTATTTGCGTGCAAAGTTGTGCTTCTCATTATTGAGTTCGACAGGTGACTCAAGAAGGTGAGTTCCACCGTACTTTGACTGAGTCGTAGTAGACTAGTAGTACGGTAACAAATATCTACATTTTATCTACCTTTTGCCTGCGATGTGAAAGAATGTGTGGAAATAGCTCTGTGAATTTGAGTGTGACAACGTGAAACACAACTATCTGCAGCTTGAACAGTTCGATATGTAGTACTTGATTTGAAAACAAATGGAAATGACTACACAATTCATAGGGTGCATATGATCGTCGAAACAACATGCAGCAATTAAACGCTTTGCTTAGCTTTGAAAATAGTAAAATGAAACGATGCGTTGTTGAGGTTTTTCATTCACCGTTTCATTTCACAGTAGATGACGTGGCAATTTTGGAAACCGTGCAATGACACTAGCCATTGAGACTGACATAACAGGTAGAACCATTGACTTCGAATGTTTCATGCAGCATAAGCATTTTACCTATACAATGTAATATATACCCCCTTTGATTCTGCAATGCTTGTCGATAGTGCATCAGCACACTAACCAAGGGGGGTACTATTTCTAAGGAAAAAAACCTATACCCCTAATAAATAACGTGATACAACTATTTCTCTAATTTCAAGGCATTTAAAAGGGCGGAGAAAGTGGAATTGTAGCAAAATTAAAACTACGCTCCTGGTATCCTCAATAGACAAACATGGTAAAAGTATGTAATTTCTCAAGGACATGGAGTTTCCTTTCTACCTTATGATATTATTTTTTTATTATTTGTGGATATTATTGACGGTGACAAGTTCGCATTAATCACCAGGTTAGAGGAAACAAAAAGAAAAATGAATGACAGGATAAAGAAAATTAAGAGCAAATATGGGCTGCTTCCTCCATCGCTAGGGCCGGTACGTAACTTGGTCTGAAATCGCACAGCCCAGCTAGAGCAGCAGTTGAGTTGTCTGACCAAAAACAGCCACGGGTGTGTTTAGTTCCCCTGAAAAGGGTGAAAAAAGTATTGTAGCACGTTTTGGTTTTATTTTACAAATAGTGTCGAATCGTTGACTAATTAGGTTTAAAACGTTCGTCTCGTAAAGTGCAACCAAACTGTACAATTAGTTTTTGATTTCATCTATATTTAGTACTCCATGCATGTATCGCAAGTTTAATGTGACAGAGAATCCTTTTTTTGGAATAGTACGTTTTTGGTGGAACTAAACACAGCCAACGGGATCTTTACTGTAGAGAACAGGATCCCAACAGCCAACAGTACGGCCAGGGAAAGCAGTTAAGGCCGTGTTTAGTTCGGCTGAATTGGGAGCCGCCAAATCAGCATAGTGCAAGATTCTGCACTGTAGCATTTCGTTTGTATTTGTAAATTTTTGTCCAAACATTGATTAATTAGACTCAAAATGTTCGTCTCGTAAAGTACAACAAAACTGTGCAATTAGTTTTTTTATTTCATCTATATTTAGTACTCCATGCATGTACCGGTATTTTGATGTGACAGGAAATCTTCTTTTTGCATAGTAGAATTTGGGGTGAAATTTGGTATCTAAACAGGCCATAAATCGTTTTCGTTCCTGTGTTTCCGGATGAGTCGTCCAATTTCAGTTTCAGTCTCCAGTAAAATGAAAACGGTCAAGATAAATGTCAGAACATATAATGTCAGAGCACGTACGTAGCTAGCACGATCGTCTTTGGCCATGTCATGGAACAAATTTGCTTTCTCATGTCATGAACAAATTTGTCCTGCTAAAATGCTAGATCAGAAAACCGTGCAAAAAACGTGGGCTTATATTGTTAGGTCCTCGCTGTGACCCAATGCGCACATGTTGACCTTCACAACACAAATTTGCTCCTTTCCGTTCAGTTTCGGAGGAAAAATAGATCAATGTTGCAGCACTACAGTGCAGATGCATAGACACGTACAAAAGCTAGCGTGATATCTACGTCCTCTCCGATCCGTTCGATTCATTTGCGTGCAAAGTTGTGCTTCTCATTATTGGCGTGCAAAGTTGTTAATTCAAAGTCAAATGGATAATGTGAGCAGTTTATATATACTCCATGAAATCAAGTCAACCACATGTACATATATTGTCTCAGATACATGCATGGCACGAACCGCATTGCTTGCACGCATAATAATGTGGAGTCGACCTCTACGTGCCATCATGCAGCCAGCTATGTAGATTAGGTCGTCCAGGTTAGACAAATTGTAGGAGTAATTATTATTATATATGCCGGAGATATTTAGGCCATATAGTACTACAAACGTTTGTAGTGACGGATATAGCGTTGAATAAAAAACCTATATATAGCTCAAATCAATCACACTCCATCATCGAGTTAATTGAAAACAATCCAAACATTATCCAACAAATTCAGTCCCAATATTCCCATCGTAATAATGACTCGGATGCTGCTGCCAATTATTAGGAGCAGCGGTCACCCTGTCAATTACTAATTATAAAATTCCCAACTAGGAGTATCTGTGTTTAAATAATATGAGATGACACCCAGCCCAGGACCCCAGGTCCGTCTCCTTCAACCTCGTCACCAAACACAACAGGCTACATACACGGCCATAATTGGCCCATATTTTAGTCTAGTTGGGCCGGTTCCGGTCTTCAACAACTGCTAGAGGCCGGGACGCCCAGCGCAGACATAAAACCCCGTTCCGACCTGCCGTACGTGCCGCCCGCGTGGCGTGTAGAATGGAGTGGACAGGGTCGATGTCACCCTCCGTGCTAGCCAAAACCGTATAGTATCAACCAAGATAATGGGGCTCGCATTATATACGTTACGCGGCTACGACCAAGGATAAGAGGGGTTTACACGCATTACACAGTTGCGGACGAAATTAGGGGTTGATTGATTTCATACATGTGCTCACATCACGACTACACGAAACATTGGCAAAAGAAAACAAAAAGGTCACCTTTTTCACATAAAAATATTGCATAATTAGCCCTGTTTTTTTTCCCTGCTCGTGCAACTATCCACAATGTACTCACCACCTTCCAATATGTTATGTGCTTAATTAGACTTCCTAGGCAGTATACCTTGGGGTAGGCGAAAGTTTCATAATGAATTATTACCAAGAGGGCTCAGTCTGTTTAGGTTACCTTTAGATGATTGGAATTATAATTGAGAGTGACTGTAATATATAATTTGGATTACGCATCATAATAACAGTAACAGTCTACAGTATTTCTTAACATCCAACTTGCATGGCGTCCGATTTATAACCACAGTGTGCTGCGATGCTGAAAAAACATTATTGTGATTTGTGCCATCTCATGCCGATGCAAGACTCTCTATTGCAAACAACGTTCAACATCGAGGTATATGTGCTCGTGGGACCCATTTGCTTCGAATTGAAAGGTGGAATAATATACTCTAAAGTGATATTTTATTTATCCAGCATTGAGACATGTTCTTTACCCAAGGCTTGGTTTTTTCAACTCAGCATCGTGCTGCACAATGGGACAATTCAATGTTGGGATATTCTCTCTCGATATATTCCTACGTAGTGGGTTGTCTAATGTAGCCAACTTCCTACCCAAGACCCTTGTAATTTGAGTCAAGCATGAAGATACCACACGTATCACCAAAATGGCACATGTTCAATCATTATACCTACAATAATGTGGAAACAACCTCTGAGTACACACGTACTTCCACAAGAATTAGTTGGCTATAAGATATACTTAGCCCGACTATCAAGGAAATGCAAGCCTATCTAAGTATGCTGGTTTAATGTGTAGAAAAGTTAACTATCTCTTGATCATCCATAGACTTTCAAGTTTTAGCCTATAATTAGAACTATAGATAAACCAGCATACTATGGATCAAGAGAAACTGAGAAAGTTAACTTTTCTACACATGTCCTATGCTAGTATGCTGGTTTAGCCTATCTAGTATGCTGGTTTAACTATATAAGCCGTGTCCTATGCTAGTTTCACACATGTTGATGTATAGATAAACAATCAATTCGTCGTTTTTTTTTTGTCTTGCCATGGTGAAGAATCTATAATGATGTAGAGCTATATTGCAATTGCCTCACTGTGGATACTTGGATATTCCATATAATGAAATGTAGCTCAATTTTAAGGTCGTGACCATACTAAGATTGAGATGAGGGTTACCTTTAGATGATTGTTTAGGTTACCTTTAGATGATTGTTTATCTATAACAGTAACTCGCTACCCATTCCACGATTTGAGTCATGTACATGGAAAAGGTAACGCCCCCAAATCCTTCCTTCTCCAACAGCGAAAGGAAAAGAAGAGACCCAAAAAGCATGCTCCTCCATCTTCCCCGCAGCCGGCCACCGAGCTGCGAGCTCCGGCGAGGCGCGCTGCCCCTTCACGCGGACGAGCTCCCGTTCGGCGGCGGTGGGGGCGCGGCCTTCGAGCGCAGCCTCGCCATGGAGGCGGCGTCCCCGCAGGCGCGACCGACGGCGGGGCCCTCCTGTGGCCGCCTTTCCCGGCGTACATGGAGCCCGTCGTGCGCCGCCGGCAGGTGCGGAAGCAGAGCCGCCTCAGGAGGATCAACACCCTGCTTCTTCCATCATGCTTCTCTGCCCCCCTCGCAGTGGCTGCTTCATCCCCTTCGCGGAGGCAATGCGACGGAAGCAGTGGCGCGAGGCACCGGCGGCACTGGAGGAGCCGCCGTCGCGACGGAACCGAGCTGCAAGGGGGGGAGGGGGGCGCCACGGCTCGTCGTCTTCCCGCCCGGCCCGGCCCCTCCTCACGACGCTGCGGTGCAGGCGGATACAGCAGGTTAGCACGCCTGCCGAGATCACGACGTCCTCCACCGCCTCCTCGTCCTACTCGTCATTGTCGAGCTCTCGCTCCCGACGCAGCCAACGCAAACAAGAAGGAATCCAGCCCCGCAAAGAATGGGTTGAGGAAAGAGAAGGACATATTTTTGCGTCTCGTTTAGGCTGCTACCCAAAATGCGTCGGCTGTTTGGGTCAACCGTTGGAGCCCGTTTGTGATAGGCAAAGTACTGTGCGAGACGTATTTTTGGGTCTGCGTCACATTGTTAGAGACAGCCAGGAGGAAGCTGGAGCTGCTAGTGTGGATGTTTACGTGCACGGATGGTTGTTAGGCTTAGGCCTAACCGCCTTGCATTTAGGCCTCGCCGCCTCAGCCGTCCTCTGTCCGTCTGTCTGTGGACTGTGGGTCAGGGCTCCTGTTGGCTGTTGTTGCTGACCCAATAGTCTAGTAGGAGACTATGGGTGTGTTTAGATGTGTAAAAAGGTGTGAAAAGGTGTAAAAAAAAGTACTGTAGCACGTTTTGGCTTTATTTGGCAAATAGTGTCCAAACGTTGACTAATTAGGTTTAAAACGTTCGTCTCGCAAAGTAGAACCAAGTTGTACAATTAGTTTTTTATTTCATCTACATTTAGTACTCCATGCATATATCGCAAGTTTGATATGACGGGGAATCTTTTTTCTGCACAGTGTTTTTTTTTGAACTAAACACAGCCTATACTCCGTACTTGAAGACAGCCAGGCACGGCTTGATTGATTTTAAAGACGGGCGGGCGACCATACCGTGTGCGACGGGTGGGGGTGGCCAGTGCCGTGTAGCCGTGGAGTAGGCGTACAACAACAAGTGCAACGGCGTACGAGTATGAAAAACAGAGCACGGATGTAATGTCACCAGCAAATCGTGACAATGGCATGGCATGCTACGCGCTACTCCTGTGTACAGTAGTACTAAAGGGGCGTTGTTGTTGGCCTGTCTGGACTCTGGAGCAGGGATGAAAACGGTACGGATATTTTCCGACCGTATTCGAGACCGAATCTATTTAGAGGGGTTTTAATCCGTCCGTATCCGAGTCCGGATATTTAACATCCGATACCGTATTCGTATCCGAATATTTAAATCATATATTTATGATGTCGATATCCAATCATATCATATCCGGTATTTTTTATATTATCCGTATTCGAATCCGAATCCGGACATAAATATGAAAACAAATACGATATCAGTGATATCCGTCCGTATCTGATCCGTTTTCATCCCTGCTCTGGAGCGGGCAGCGGACCGTGACCAAAACCCAGACCCAGACAGACGCGCGGTTGTGTTTAGTTACCCTGAAATTGCCGAAAAGTGTACTGTAGCACGTTTTGGCTTTATTTGACAAATAGTATCCAATCACGGACTACTTTGTTTCGAAAGATTTGTCTCATGATTTTGCACCTAACTGTGAAATTAGTTATTTTTATCTATATTTAATGCTCCATACATGTATCACAAGTTTGATGTAACAGATTTTTTTTGCATAGTGTTTTTTTAAGGAACTAAACACAGCCGTTGTGTTGTGGCCGGTCAACACCGAGGGCGGAGACTGGAGACCTGACACAGCAGGCTGACACGTCGTACGGTTCCTCGCCTGCCCAGACACAGGCAGAGCTGTCACTATCGTCCCTGCCGACGACCGACGACCCGACGACTATAGGCCAGGCCCTGCCAAATTGGCCCCACCACGCCCATCACGCCTTCAATTCGTTCCTCATTAGGGCCGGTTCGGTGGAAGGGGAACGGCTCCTATTCTAATTTGAATATAGGCTTTTTCAACTAAAATTATTCCTGGCCAAGTTTCAGCTTAACCGAACGGGCCCTCCTTATTGTTTCCCTTCTACGACTGGATAAGAAAAAAGATATTGGCACAGTACATCTGTTTCGAACTAGAGTACCAATAAGGCCATATAGAACACATGCGTAACCAAATGGAGCTGACCAAAGTTAAAAGGACATATGATGGGCACGGTTTATTTATTACTTACAACACAGAGTCAACGCACAGGCAGATCAGTTGCCACGGGTAGCATTTTGTGAAATGTGAATGCATGGCATTAGCATGGCATGGGGCGCGGCGGTCTTCAATCGTCTGGCCAGCTACCCAGATTAGGGATACGGAGGCCCGTTCTGTCGCACTGCTTCAGCGGTACTTTTTTCTCTCATAACATTTTAGCATAAACATCGATATAAGCAAAAAAAAAATTTAGCAAAGCGAACAATTTCGGTCACAACATCGATATAACCTAGGAGATGGGATTGTTTTATATGCATGCCTTCTGAGTTGTCACCTTTTTTGAGTCGGAGTTGTCACCTTTTTTGAGCCAAGCTGATGTCTCAAAATCCACTGCACTGTTGATCATGATGGGATGGATGCCCCGCCCTAGACAAAACAATTTCGGTTGAATTCAACGACGCATGAGCCCATAAATGGTTGGATTTCCCACTAGTATTTCATCCCCTATGGAGTATGGTATATGTGCGCTCGCGTACTGTTTGGTCAATAGTGGTAACGCAAGTGGTAATGGAATCAGATAACACTGTAAATGGAGTAGGGATGATTGATTACACTTTGTGCACGAAAATAGAAATGGAACCCATTACAGGAAGTGAGAAGCAAACATGTGTAAAGGTAATAAATGCCCTCCGTAATGGGGTGACATTATTACCTTTTAGTCCGTTTTAAACGGACAAATGTAAAACGTAGTAATCGGAGAAAACACAGGAATAAAAAAAGAATAGAAATGTAAAATAGAGGATCGAAAATACATGATTTTATAGGAATTGGTGTTAACACAAGAATATTAATAATATAGGAATCTATTGGTTTGCAGTAAGCATAGTTGTTTAGAGTAAATAAGAGCTACCTAGGGCCTGTTTAGTTGCCCGTGCAATCCAAAAAAGTTTGCACAGTACCTGTCACATCGAATCTTGCGGCACATGCATGGAGTACTAAATGTAGACGAAAGAAAAAACTAATTATACAGTTTAGTTGTAAATCACGAGACAAATCTTTTGAGCCTAATTAGTCCATGATTGGACATAAATTGCCAAATAAAACGAAAAGTGCTACAATAGCCGAACCTAAACTTTTTCACCAACTAAACAACCCCTGGTATTTTATAAAGTGACACATGAGTTGACATGTCCTGATGGCATGTTTTTGCTGATGGCCACCCGGAACTACAACACCTGCACCTGTCAGAAAATTTGATTAGTGAGCGAGAGAGCACGCAAGAGCCACGGGAAAGATTCCCATGAGGTATGAGCTCATTTTTTCTTTCCTTTGAAAGTACAGGTGTGCTCGTCTTTCCTCCGGAACGGTTTGTGCCAATTCCTTTGTTCCAAACACTGCTACAGTAAAAAATACTATAGGAATTTGATTTCTTCATTTTTCCTGTGTTCTACCCCTGTTTCAAATAGGCCCTTAGAGAACCAAACAGCTCGTTAATTCAATCGTATAATAGGGCGCCGTACTGATGGAAATAGCGTACCGCGACTCCGCGAGTCATTTTCAAAAAGAAAAACAAGTCTCCATGTGCTGTATCAGTGTGGCAAAAGACAATTTGTAATTCTCGGGCGGCAGGGGACTGAGTTATCTATGTTACCTAGTATGCTACAGGTCATTTTCGTCTCGGACCGATGACTGAGTTGAACAACGGAAACGAAAAGGCAACTTACTCCGTGTCTTGTAAAATTAGGGGGTGTTTGGTTTGAGGAGGTAACAAACACTGTAGCACTTTCGTCTTATTTGACAAAAAGTTTCCAATTTGAGACTAATTAGGCTTAATAGATCCGTCTCGTAAATTACTCCTAATCTGTGCCGACATGCATGCAATTAGTCTACATTTAGTACTCTATGCATTTGAGGGAACATTGATGTGATGTGAGTTAAACTTTAACAATTTAAAACCAAACATGCCCTTAGAAGTTGTTTGGCTGCCAGCCATAGACTGCCACGCCCAGTTGTAGCGACGCCTAAGGTGTGGTGCTAAAAACCATCGCTACAACTCTGGTGAGCTTTTGTGCTGCAAAAGGCTGTGGCCACCTAAGTCTAATCGCCAAGCAAACAACCCCGTCAGCAGGTCAATTGATGCTGTAAACAAGCTAATAACCATATAGGGCGAATCAATCACACACGCTATCGGTTGAAGGAACAGTCCAAGAGTTACCCAACAAATTCGGCGCAATTTCTTGGATGCTACAAACAATTAATCAGTAGAATAGCAATCACCCTGTTATTAATTACTTAGCTAATCAATCAAATAAAGCTCCTATGACTGACCCTACCAGTTTTTTATTTTTCAAACCAATTCACATCAATAATGAAGCCACAGCTAACGATAGCTAATAAGACTGCTGGACATGAAGGCATGGGCGGTCATCCAAGCGGATATACCCCCGTACATTCCTAGCGTCAGTGTCGTCCTTGTTGGTTTTCCCATGGCAACTTGCAGTCCGGCCAACCGCCGGCCGGGTTCCTATGCCGCGTGTAGAATCGACGGGCCGAAGTTACCTGCCCAGTTTCCTACTAGTACCAGGCAGTACTCCATGCCAGGGGAAGGGGACAACCAAAAGACGGAGACGTCACGCGGCTGCGGTTGAATAAGAGGGGCTTGTCTGATTTTTGCAGAGCTCAGTCAGGGCCTGTTTAGATGCGAAAAATTTGGCAAAATGGACACTGTAGCGTTTTCGTTGTTATTTGGCAATTAGTGTCCAATCATAGTCTAATTAGGCTTAAAAGATTCGTATCGTGGATTTCGTCTAAACTGTGTAATTAGTTTTATTTTTTATTTATATTTAATGCTTCATGCATGCGTCCAAATATTCGATGTGACGGGGAATGTGAAAATTTTTGCAAAATTCTTGGGGAACTAAACTGGGCCTCAGATGCGACGAGGGTGCTATCTGACGTCTCTTGCCTCCGTGTTAATCTAGAAGAGACAGGTTCCAAACAAATGAGAAAAATAATATAATTTTTATCAAAAAGAAAAGCTTAAGTATACAGCCATTAATTTGATAGATTCTTTTTTTTTGCGGGGATGATAGATACTCCCTCTATCAAAAAAAAAAAGAGTCATTCTCGTTTCTCAAAATGTCAGCAACTTTTAACTTTAATCAAATATATTTAACAAAATATTAATATTTATGGTACATATTTAGTATCATTAGATAGATCGTTGAATATACTTTCATAATAAACTTATTTGGAGATATAAATGTTGCACGTATTTTCTACAAACCCAGTCAAAGTTGAGAAAGTTTGACCAGTACGATTTTCATGACGACTCTATTTTTGGGACGGAGTAGTACTAATTATCATGATGATAATAATCATGAGATCTATGTTGGAGTTTATTGGGCTTGGCCTAATTTAATGGAAATGCCCACTAAGATTCTACATCATTCACAATTGTGAGTGGCAACAAACCAACCTTAGACTTAGTGTAATAATATCGATGATGTGCAACCTTCGTAATCTGGGAGCCTCTTGAACAACTCTTTAAAAATTGTCCTCTAAAATGAAAACTAATTAAATTAAAGATGATCTCCATCACATTCATCTCAATATATTGAAAACAATATAACCAAGCGAACAGTTAAAGTACAGGCTACATACCAACTTCAGCGTAAGTTGGTATGGACACAAACTTAAAAATTCGGGGAGCCTCCGTGATCTATAAGCACTCTAAAAGGAATAAAAGATGATTTTCATTCACAATTTAACCAAAGGAACAAACTAAGAAATTAAAGGGTTGCGAGTTACCAACCTTAACAAGGAAGTGGTGTTCATCTTTTGATAATTGAGAGCCTCCAAGAGCAACCTGGTGAAAAACGATCACAAGAATGGCGAAGGAAGAGGCGTGTAGTAGGTAAAGAAGTGGACAGAGTGATGAAAAAAAGGAGGAAAAATGAGTTTTGTTCTTGGTTTTACCACCGGACCACACACTGAGTTGCCGGTGAAAATCATTTTATTCACCGGTGCATAGTGGGTGGAACACAATAGCCGAACAAAACAGTTGTGAAAATTATTTTAGTCGATTCAGCGTATGATCCGACGGTGACAACTATGATGCTTTTCACCGCTAGACCGTCCATCGAGCCTGAGGTGATAGCGATTGTCACTGCTGGCTCAAATCACCATTGCACCTATCTACCTCCTACCTGGCGGTGAAACTTCTCATCACTGCCGGTTAGTAAGTGCATAGCGTAGTGGGCGAAAACCCAATGGTGATAAATGTTATCACTGCCTATTTGGTGTAGGATGCGACGGTGAAGACCACCATAATTTTTAACCGACAGATCATATGCTGATCCAATGGTGAAAATATTTATCACCATCGGCTTATCGCCGCACTGTGCCTCCCTTGCCTTTGAACCGGCAATGGAAATCATTACCGCCAGTTCTTACAAAACCAACGATAAAAGTATTAAATGTGAAAACCTAATACGTAGTAGTGTGCATCTATTATTTGTCATTACTAGAAACCCGGTCTTTCTAGAGGCGGGTGAGCACCCGATCCTCTAAAAAGGTATATTCTCAAAGCAATGCCTATCTTCGACATATAAGGGCCTCGTTTAGTTCGGTGAATTGGGGAGAAAAACATTGTATCAGAATTCCTGTAGCATTTCGTTTGTATTTGGTAAAAATTATCCAAATTTTGACTAACTAGGCTTAAAATGTTCATCTCGCAAAGTACAATAAAACTGTGCAATTAGTTTTTGATTTCATCAACATTTAGTACTCCATGCATTTACCGACATTTTGATGTGACAGAGAATCTTCTTTTTGCATAGTGAAATTTGGGAAAAACTGGGGGAACTAAACAAGGCAAGGTTATCATCGCACGCAGATGATTGATACTATCCCAGTTTTATATTCTGGACAACAAACGAAACAGACAAGAAAACGTGTTTTCGATTGCAGAGCTGCAGTCTGCAAACGGCCACATCTGCGGGGAGTACACGCCAGCACACACACATGTACTTTTTTTTTTTCGGATTCAAGCTGATTGCCCGTGAACAAAATATACGAGGTCAAATGGAACGGCCGATGCAAAATGACGCTAGCTAGGACTAGGAATCATTTTGATAAAATTATGGTACTTAATTTGGTGGAGCTTGCAGTACCAAATTTGTTGTTTGTTTTCTCCTAGAGCTGAGAGCCGTTGGTTGGAAATACAGTAGACTATAGCACGCCGAAATGGCTGTCACCATACTTGTACTTCGCCGACAGGCCGGGCCAGCAATATAATGTTGTGCTCCCCTTCCAGCCTCCCCTGTCCCTCGGCTGAAATTCTTTTTCTTTGCATTGTATGAACTGATGTCCCAGTTTTATAATCTGAGAGTGATTTGTAAACAACGTAAGAAACCGTATGGATTGAATTGCCATTGCAAAATGAAAAAAAACAGCAAATAACAGTAGCCGCAGTGTGCACAAGCTGCAGTTCGGTACGGTAATAAGTGTGTGTTTAGTTCGCGAATTTTTTTTTTGGCTTTCGTCACAGTAGCACTTTCGTTTGTATTTGTCAATTAGTGTCTAATCATGGACTAATTAGACTCAAAAGATTTATCTCGTGGTTTTCTACCAAATAATTAGTTTTTTTTCATCTATATTTAATGCTTATTTGATGTGATAGAAAATCTTAAAAAATTTTGAAATCTAAACGTAGCCTAACAAAAGATACCCCTTTGTTTACGCATCGGCATGGCGTGCTGCTGTTTCCGGTCCACACGGACAGCACACAACGAAATAATATCTCGTACATACTGCTTTGCTGGCAGCGACGACTAGGACGGGTCAACGGCCGCTTTCACAATGGATAGCTACGGGTGTGTTCAGTTCGCGAAAAGTAGGTGAAAGGTTACTGTAATATCTTTCGTTATTATTTGGTAAAATTTGTCCAATCATGGACTAACTAGGCTCAAAAGATTCGTCCCGATATTTACACACAAACTATGCAATTAGTTATCTTTTTTACCTACATTTAATGCTCCATGCATGTGTCGAAAGATTCGATGTGATAGGTGGAAGAGAAAATATTTTGGGTTTGCATGCCAACTAAACAGGGCCGTGACGTCGTGAAGTTGTCTCGAGTTGAGTGAACTAGCAGGCAAACTGAGGCTGCGGCTGTGTTAGTTCCTAAATTTGGAGTGTCAAAATTCAGTATAGCGACACTGTAGTATTTCGTTTGTATTTGATAATAATTGTCCAAGCGTTGACTAATTAGGCTCAAAAAGTTCATCTCGTAAAGTACAATCAAACTGTACAATTAGTTTTTGATTTTATCCACATTTAATACTCCATGCATGTATCGCAAGTTTGAAGGTCACATCGGATGATGTATCGTTTCGGATACTAATAAAAAAATAAATTACAGAACTCGTCAGGAAACTACGAGACAAATCTAATGATATTAATTAATCCATCATTAACACATGTGGGTTACTATAGCACTTAAGACTTTTCATTGACTAATTATATTTAAAAGATTCGTCTCGTGATTTTCCTGAGAACTGTACAATTAGTTTTTTTATTCGTTTACGTTTACTACTTCATGCATATGTCCAAACATATCCAAATATGTCCAAACATGTCCCCGAGAACTAAACACGGCCTAAAGAAATCCCTCGCGCGATTTCAGGGAGGAAGACTGAGATGAGGATCGGATTCAGGAAATTGTTTTTCCGTCAAATTGGAGGGCTGACACGACACGGTATTAGTTTTCAATTTTTGTTCGATGATGATACTTAGATCTACAATTAGCTCTCAAAAACCAAGATCTCCTAGCATTTATTAAAATAATACTATTTAAAGAAATCCAAGACAAACTGACGAGGGTGAGGACAGCCAGCACTCTGCCAAAAAGCAAACTACTTCCTGTCCACAAAATGAGAATGGGCGGGATTAAAGATTTTTCTATAATATAAAGGCTTCTGGCAGACTTAATTCACACCATTAAATCATTACTATTGGATTGACATTTATGACATCGATTAGCTGAAAAGGTACTCCGTCCTTTTTCAAAGTACAAGTTATTTTAGTTTTGCCCTAATTAAAACATATTTAATCTTGACTAAGGTTATAGAAAAAAAAATGAACCAACATATATATTATATCAAATTAGTTTCGTTGAATTCTTCGTGAAGCATGTCTTAATAGTGTATTTATTTGAACTAGTAGATGCAATATAGTTTTCTAAAAACCTATCAAAGGTAAATAAATTTGACTAAGGGCAAGAGGAAGTGCATTATAATTTGAAATTGGTCAGAGAGTGGGGTTTAAGACTTTTAATGCGCAAGTTACAATGTTGGTTGTCCTCTCTGGATTCACGGATTGTAGCTCGTGGACTATTGGATTATGAAAGGTCGATTGTAAAAAAAAAATGTCCTGCTTGGATTAGCTAAAGCTTTTAACACGCACAATCTGGTATAAGCTAACAAGAGACACCTTGTGGATTGTAAAAGCTATATTTTAAAGGTGGGACAAAAGCTATGTTGTTTGGATCCTAAGCCTAAATTGTGAAAGCTATATATTGCACAATCTAGTGGGATCCAAACAAGTCCCTAATTGCACCGTTGTGATAAAAAAGAGTTTGATTGGGCCTTGGGAGGTATATGCGCTGTAGGGTACTGTCTGACATTGTAGATTACTGTAGCACAAGGAAAATGGGCCGACTACTTCAAAAATGGATTATGAAATGGTGAAATTATAGCTCTATCACAGTACTACTACAGTGAAGGAGCCGGAGGCCATGGGAGCCCCTCCAAAGAAGCCATTAGTTCTTTCAAACCTCTGGTGCCTAGTCCATGCACCAGTTGCGAAACATCATAGTCGATTGGCATACGTGACAAACCTTGATGTTCTGATCATTATTTTGTGGTAATCTCAACTGTCTTAACCCGGTGCTTTTGACGAAAACGCAGCCTATGCCCACGCCTTTCATGGTTTTATCTTCTAAAAAAATGGTTCTACTATATTCTTGGCCCTGAGTTTGCTTTCCCCATGAGACCCCTTTTGGCTCTTCTTTTTGTAGCTAGGATGCTATTAGCCTATATGACCCATGCATGTTTTAGGAATTGATGTAAGCTTATACAATTCATGGTATTAGCACAAATTGATTTAACCAAAATATAACGATTTTACAAACGTGCATAGCACAAATAGACCATTCATGTGCTAAACAACACAAACCCACCTTGCATCATGTTTGCTCCTTGCATCTTCGAAATGTTTCTCTCCCCTCTTCCTTCTTACCTTGTTCTCTTGATGATAAAAGAACTATTATACTTTCATGTGTGGTCTTTTCTCTAATGGGAATCCACTCTTCACTTGTAGACCTTTTCTATTTATACACCCATACTAGGTGCTTCAAGGGTCACAAAGCCACAAGATGAGAAACACATACATCATGCATGGCGTTAATGAGGACCCTAATGCATGAACATTATTAGTGTGTGCTAATGAATAATACTCCTAATGCAATGTCATTAGCACACGGTACTACATGCATATTGTCTTTAACCTTTGGTGCAAGTGGAACGTAAACAAGGTGATTCTCATTTGTGGGCTAGCTTGTTGAAGGTGAAATATGATTTCCTCCGCTTTGGATCTTTTATTATTAAAGATGGATCACATGTCAGATTTTGGGAAGACAAATGGCTAGGCAACGAGAGTTTGATGAACTAATACCCTGGTTTATACAATATTGTTAGGCCAAAAATTTGTCACAATTTCAGAAGCACCGAGCTCCTATCCACCTATTTTTTCCTAGAGACGAGATCTAATAGGTCCTAAATTAGTGGAGTGGAATCATTTGTTGGCACGCCTAGCCAATTTTTCGTTGTCACAAGGTCATGATGAATTCTACTGGTCTTTGCATCCGAATGGACAATTCTCGGTGAAATCGCATTATAAAGCATTGATACAAACCCCAATTCCTAATCTGAATAAACGGTTATGGAAACTAAAAGCGCCTCTTAAGCTAAAGATTTTTATGTGGTATCTTAGGAGGGGGTAGTGCTAATAAAGGACAATCTAATTAAGCGTAATTGTCATGGAAACAAAACTTGTTGCTTTTGTCACGAAGAGGAGACAATTCAGCACTTGTTTTTTGATTGTCGTTCCACGCGCTTCATTTGGAGTTTTTCTCAAGTAGCCTTTAACCTAATGAAGCCCCAAAGTGTAGAACATATGTTCGGCAGCTGGCTAAATGGTGTTACAAAACATCTAAGATCTATAGTTCTGCTTGGGGCAGCTGTGACTTGTTGGTCTATTTGGTTACATAGGAATGATCTTATTTTTGAAAAGAAAAAAAATTAATTCTTCTTTGCAGGTTATCTATGCAATCTCCCACAGGCTCCTTTCATGGGCTATCCTTCAGAATTCGGAGTTCCATGATATAGTTGTGGCAGCATCGCGACATTTGGAGCAAGTGGCGAATGATATCTTTACCCGGGCATATGTGTGACGATCTAGTCTTAGGATTGAATGTCACTAGAGTATGCTCAGTCTTTCATCTTTTATTTTAGCTGTGTGCCTATCCTTTAGGCAGAGGCTGGAAGCTTTCCGTTCCAAAGTCGTGTATCATCTCGATGTACTGCTACTGGAATGCAATAAAATCTTCCGTTTCCAAAAAAAAACCCACATAACTTAATTAGTAACCATGTGCATGAACATTAGTACATGGTGACTAATTAAGTAATATTAATAGGCACTACCACAAAAGCAACGCTTGAGTCTTTTCACACACATATTCATGCATGTATGTAACACACTTATTTAGTATATGCGGTAGCAATTGACCTTTGGGCCTTAATGCAAACACTAATTTTATTTGAATAGAGAGGAGAGGGTATTTCAACCCATAATTCTTATTCTTTAAGTCTAGCAAAAATCACACGAAGACATTTAATAATAAGAATAATTTCCTTAATTTATATGGGCCACTTTTCAGTTAACATAATCTAACAATTGATTCCCAAATTTATATACTCTTGTTGTGGTTTGGATGCAAGAAGCGTTTTATATTCTCAGGTGATTCTTCATAATCCTTGCAAAATGTACTAAAATATGAAATATTTCTCCTTGAATCACCCAAACACTACAAGGGTGAATCACCCAAAAAGGATATTTCCATCTGTTTCGATTAACTTGCTTCTCATTTTCCTTGAAGAATTCGATTCTATAATAGCTACGAAATGGTTTTGAAGAAGCGATAGAGAATCACCAAAGAAACATTTTCAAGGAGAATTCGGATCTAAAATGTTTTGAGGAGAATATGAACTCTACCAAAGGAGCCCCTGCTGTAACTGATAATATATGTTTGGGTATTTATATAAATAAAAAGGGTAGGAGAGGGAGAGTTTCTTGTAAACATGGCAATGGTAGTTGAAATTGAGGAATTATTCATGTTGCAACAATATCCACTGTTTTTCTAGGGCCAGTATCCGTTGAATTTGGTGACTAGCGCTGCACGATTATCAGGGTGGGTGCTGCGTGGTGGAGACTCGAAGTCGTCGATGTGTGCTGCTAGCCTGCTAATGTATTAACAAGTGCTAACTGCGTTCGCACCTCACACTCATCCTGTCCTTATCAGCAACCAAGTTTCTCCGCAAAGGCTGCGAGGGGTGGACTTCAGGCTCCGTCCGGGCCTCCGGTCATGGCGAAATGGAACCCGCCGGGGCAGAAAACGGCAAAAAGATAACCAGTTGAGTGACCTCACGCAGAGAGTGAACTGAGGCTCTTGCACGATGATCCCCTCCCCTGTCCTCTGTATCAATTTCAATTCGGACAAGAGGAATCGACGAAAATGAAAATGAAATGCTGTAAAGCCTTTTCGTTTGTCAAACCGACTGTGATCGGTGCGAGCGTGCGGCCGCGCGAGCAACTTGAGCAACCGCGTGCGTGCCCGAGTCACGCCTGCCCAGCCATCCCAGTCGTCGCCTGCCGCAGGGTGACACCCGACTTCCTTCCTGGGCAGTAGTCTAAACTACGGCTGTGTTTAGTTGTCCTGAAAAAGATGAAAAATGTACTGTAGTAGATTTTGGCTTTATTTGGTAAATAATGTTTAACCGTTGACTAATTAGGTTTAAAACGTTCGTCTCGCAAAGTACAACCAAGCTGTACAATTAGTTTTTGATTTCATCTACATTTAGTACTCCATACATGTATCGTAAATTTAATGTGATATTTTTTTTTGCATAGTGCTTTTAACACAGGCTACACGGCGGACGCCAGCGGCCAGCCGCAACCCACAAGCAGAGTAAAATATTCCGCCTAGGATCCGTGGACCGAGCAGCAGTGAGCTCTGACTCTGAGCAGAGCTACATATACCCGTGGCCGGCCGCCCCATTTGTGCACACACCAAAGCTTCAAGCTACAAATCCCAGCCTTGACCCCCGAACACACTTCTCTTGTCGTCGCAGGGCAGCTAGCCAACTAGCATCCGACGCGCCATGGCGCGCGGGGGAGACGGCCTGCAGGTGCTGAGCGCGCTGGACGCGGCCAAGACGCAGTGGTACCACTTCACGGCCATCATCGTGGCCGGCATGGGCTTCTTCACGGACGCCTACGACCTCTTCTGCATCTCCCTCGTCACCAAGCTGCTGGGCCGCATCTACTACACGGACACCAGCAAGGAAAACCCGGGCTCGCTCCCGCCCAACGTCGCCGCGGCGGTCAACGGCGTGGCGTTCTGCGGCACGCTCGCCGGCCAGCTCTTCTTCGGCTGGCTGGGCGACAAGCTCGGGCGGAAGAGCGTGTACGGGATGACGCTGATGCTCATGGTCATCTGCTCCATCGCGTCGGGCCTCTCGTTCGGCCACACGCCCACGGGGGTCATGGCCACGCTCTGCTTCTTCCGCTTCTGGCTCGGGTTCGGCATCGGCGGCGACTACCCGCTGTCGGCGACCATCATGTCCGAGTACGCCAACAAGAAGACCCGCGGCGCCTTCATCGCGGCCGTCTTCGCCATGCAGGGCTTCGGCATCCTCGCCGGCGGCATTGTCACGCTCATCATCTCCGCCGCCTTCCGCGCGGGGTACCCGGCGCCGGCGTACAAGGACGACCACCTCAACTCCACCGTGCCGCAGGCCGACTTCGTGTGGCGCATCATCCTCATGCTGGGCGCCGCGCCGGCGGTGCTCACCTACTACTGGCGGATGAAGATGCCCGAGACGGCGCGCTACACGGCGCTGGTGGCCAAGAACGCCAAGCAGGCCGCGGCCGACATGTCCAAGGTGCTCCAGACGGAGATCGTGGACGAGCAGGAGAAGCTGGACGAGATGGTCACCGCCGAGAGCAACACCTTCGGCCTCTTCTCCAGGGAGTTCGCGCGCCGCCACGGGCTCCACCTCGTCGGCACCGCCACCACCTGGTTCCTGCTCGACATCGCCTTCTACAGCCAGAACCTGTTCCAGAAGGACATCTTCACAGCCATCAACTGGATCCCCAAGGCCAGCACCATGAGCGCGCTCGAGGAGGTGTTCCGCATCTCCCGCGCCCAGACGCTCATCGCGCTCTGCGGCACCGTGCCGGGGTACTGGTTCACCGTCGCGCTCATCGACGTCGTCGGACGCTTCGCCATCCAGCTGCTGGGATTCTTCATGATGACCGTCTTCATGCTCGGCCTCGCCATCCCCTACCACCACTGGACCACGAAAGGGAACCACATCGGATTCGTCGTCATGTACGCCTTCACCTTCTTCTTCGCGAACTTCGGGCCCAACAGCACCACCTTCATCGTGCCGGCCGAGATCTTCCCGGCGCGGCTGCGGTCCACCTGCCACGGCATCTCCGCGGCCTCCGGGAAGGCCGGCGCCATCATCGGCGCCTTCGGGTTCCTGTACGCGGCGCAGAACCAGGACAAGAGCAAGACGGACGCCGGGTACCCCGCGGGCATCGGCGTGCGCAACTCGCTCTTCGTCCTCGCTGCCTCCAACATGCTCGGCTTCGTCCTCACCTTCCTCGTGCCGGAGTCCAAGGGCAAGTCGCTCGAGGAGATGTCCGGTGAGGCTGACGACGCCGAGGAGGAGGCCGTCGGCACCCGCGCGGTGCGGCCGTCGGAGACCCAGATGGTGTAGAATCGTCGGACGTGACGACGCGTGCACACGGGTTCTGGTTCTTCTTCCTGCACTGCACATGGGCAGACGTGTGTAGGCGCGCCGGTTCAATTGTTTGGGGTTTAGTTCCTCCTAACTTCCTGAAATTGGCACTATGCAAAAAGAAGATTTCTCGTCACATCAAACTTGCGGTACATGTATGAAGTACTAAATGTAGACGAAATCAAAAACTAATTGCACAGTTTTGTTGTATTTTACGAGACGAACGTTTTGATCCTAATTAGTCAACGGTTGGACAATTATTACCAAATACAAACGAAATGCTACAGTTATTCTACAGTAAATTTCGCGCTCCCAACTTTGGAAACTAAACACAGCGGCACGTGATAGGCGGGACAGTAAGTGAAGTTAGGCCTGTTTTCACGTGATAAAATTTAACTCTCATCACATTAATATTGTGGTAAATGCATGGAGTACTAAATATAGATTAATTGCATGCATGTCGGCACAGATTAGGAGTAATTTACGAGACGAATCTATTAAGTCTAATTAGTCTAAAATTGAAATTTTTTTGTCAAATAAGACGAAAGTGCTACAGTATTGTGTTCGCAAAACTTTAACACGTCTGGCCAAACAGGCCCTTACACTCGTATATGCAACCTTAATCGGTTACGTATAGCAACTCCAGCAATAGCATGATTTTCTCCGTTATTAGGCTTAACTCCAGCTAAAACGGTCAAATCAGGACACTACTACATCAATTCAAACTATAGTTTGGTAGTTCATAGTTCATACAAATAGTCTAAAATCAAACTCACTAATTTAAATACGACAATTCAAATTTTAATTTAGTTTTAAACGACATGACCCGTTGCATCGTCTAGTCCACAAACAACACAACATGACCCGTTGCATCGTCTAGTCCACAAACAACACATAGTCCACAAATATGGAACATATGGATGCAATTTGTGTCCTCATTGCCAACACTTGTAGCCATAACTCACAGGCGAGACGCCAACATTTGCTTGCTCCGGATTGGCCGACACGGGTATATACTATTTGCTTCCTACATGTAGTCCAGATTGGCCGGCCCACAAGGCCACAAATAATTGGGCTAAAAGAGTTCAAGCTTGACAATACCATGATAGAAAATATGTGATTTTTAATTGGGCTTAGTCTAATTTTATTCAATTAAAATCAAATAATATTTAATGCTAAAATTACATGTTAGGTGAAATAAGGCCCCGTATGAGATTTTATAGTAGTGTTAGGAATCGAATGCTAGAAAGTTATTCTAATTTAATAGGAGAGGCTAGCTAAATGAGGCGGCACCCAAGAAAGGTTATGGAGATTGATCTCCCTATGATGACACGAGCAGAGGATATGGAGTTATGGACGAGCCAAGGATCAAACAAGATTGGTCTAGCACTCTATTACCGTGCACAAAGATTGAATATGGACATATATGGTAGAAAGCCACAAAACTTGTTCTTTAAAGTGTATAGGAAAACTGTCTAGGAAGGCGATTCCTTTTTTAATGGACGAAGCTATCCCACGGTGGGTCACGTGTGTTGGGAACCTTTTTTAACGTGTATAGGAAAACTGTCTCGAATTAATTACTTCAATAATTTTATTATTTTATTTTACATTTCATGATATTTACAATGTTCACGTAGTATACATTTGATGTTCTATTATATACTTTGTGAAGTTCGTGTAGTGTTAATATGATGTTCTACGATGTATTTATGATATTCCGTATTATATATGTAATTTTTTTTCTAAATATACCTCATTGGGGTGTTGATTTGAAGGATTTATTGTAAGAAACACAGTAATGCAATCGAAATTTAATTTTGAAACTCGGTTTAGGAAATACAACTTTTTTAAGTTTCAAATGCTATGCACATGGATGATGTCAGCGAAATTGTTTCACATGGGTGCTTGTACTCTTTGCTAGTCTTAAGGCCCAACAAGAAAACTGAATTGAGCCCAGTTTAGTGAAGCAAGTGAGGGAGAAAATTATTTTTCCTGATGAGGGGGTGGGGGTGGGGAGTCATTGGCGGGATGCCTCCCTGGCACCGGTTGGCAGATAGGCGTGCCCCCTCGCCGCGCCACCCACCTCCCGCCACTGCCTCCTCGACCCCACCCTCCCCTAATCATAGGAAACCCGGCAAACACTCCACCATGACGCCCTCGCTGCCAACCCCACCCAACTGTTGTCTCCCACTGCCCTGGCGGGCGATGCCCCCACCACCCTGCCTACCACCGTCTCACCCACCACCACAGCCATGTCGCAACCACCGCCCCTCATACCATCTTCTACACTCGCTGGTGAGTCAAACCTACTATAACCATTTACCATCAGTGTCACCATTTTCATCCTTACCTGCTAGTATTAACCTTTTTTATAATAATGTGAAGAGGGTTTTAACAGAATTCATTTCAACAGCTCAGTCACTTGTACAAGTGGTTTGTCGTTTTACTCTACAAATAATACAATATGCCAGACCAAATATACATTTAGCACTACCATGTCACACAGCTCACAAATAGAGTATCATGCATAAAGCAGCAAAGCACATATATACCACCACATACTACATGTTCCACGGTGTATCATGTGCAAATCAGAAAAGGTCGCATACATGTACTCCCTCCGTCTCTAATATCTGTTGCTGTTGGTGTACGTGCGGTAAGTTTGATTCGATTTGTAGAAAATACATACAACATTTGTATCTCCAACTAAATTTGTTAAAAAACTAGATTCAAAGATCTTTCCAATGATACTAATTAGGTACCATAAATATTAATATTTTTAATATATATTTAGTCAAAGTTGTTTCTCGGGAAACGAAAACGATAGATATTTAGGGACAGAAGGAGTATATATATTCTTGAGAGGTCAAGTGGCCACCTCCTCGTTGTCAATGGTCTCTTCAAGGAAACTTTCAAAATTTTGGTAAACATTTTTAGAGCCAACCATGTCATAATATTGCATTGTGGAGATGCATTTCCACATGCGGTCAACTAAGCTGTATATGTAGAAACCTGTTTAGGCCACCTATAAAAACACTTTTATAGGAGTGTTAAGGCATCCGCAATGGTTGAATCATAAGATATCTCTAAGTATTTTTTTTACATATTTTAATAGAAGAGAGAGAAAACTAGCTCTTGATCAAGAGTTAGGCTCATACACACATTCCAAGATCACATGAGAGTCTCATGTGGGCTTAATCATATTATGAGTCATTACTGAAAGCTAGCACCATCGAAGAAGTTGGCTTAGAGCTAGTAACTGACTTATATCATTGCGGCTGCCCTTAGGAATCGAACGCTGGAAAATTACTCTAAGTTAATAGGAGATGCTAGCTAATGCACACAAGATCCAAGAAAGATTACGGAAATTGATCTCCGTACGATGACATGAGCAGAAGATATGGAGTTATGGACGAGCCAAGGATCAAACAAGATTCGCCTATCACTCTATTACCGTGTGCAAAGATTGAATATGGAACATGGTAGAAATCCGCAAAACTTGTTCTTTAGCGTCAAGGAAAATCATCTAGGAAAATGCAATTCTTTTTGGGAATTGTTGGCGCCCGGACGTCCAATGGAATAGGATTCCATCAGATGGTAACTTGGTGCACTCCCCGAATGGCCCAGCAAAACGGCCCATCAGAAATGCCATCGCGCGACCCTGGCTTCGGTCTCCAGCCCGCCCGCTGAAAGCCCTAATTTGGTTTTGGATAATTGATGAAACCTATGTGAACTCATCCTTTGCTTTAATGATGTATCAGATAGATTGGTTCACATCCATGGTGGAGCTATAGTGGAGCTAGATGGCACTCAAGTGATGGAGATAGCCGAAATATGGTGTTCTAGTGCTCCAACTTGGGAAAGAGGAAAGAAAACAGAACCATATGGGCTCAAGGCAAAGGTATAAAACATGGTGTTTGTTTTGCCGGTCAAGATGCAATAGAGTGCGTGATCAGATTTAGGATAGATAACTATACTATAAAGAGGGGAAATCTTTAATTGCAATGGTTATATAGTGTCACTAGTGTGAGTCTCATTTGCATGTATCTTTGCGTTTAGTGATATAGTGAGATGCATGAGAAAGTCAGGGAAAAATCATTGTGAAAAATGCTAACTCAAGTGTAAAAATTGTTTTTTGTTTTCTTAGCACTTCAAAGGATTATTTTGGAAGAGTAAAAGGGGCAGCCGTGCTCGAGCTGGTTTGCATGCCTTCTTTTGTTGACCAAGAGAGTGAACTGTTGCTCCCGTTTGCATGCTTGGGCAAGGAGCCGCTGTGCCGCTGCAGAAAAAGAGGAGGCAGGAGTGCATGCGGCCAGGAGGAAGCTTCGTTGAAGCTTCTTGCCTCTCCTGTTTGCTGCTCATTTTAGGCCGTGCTCGAATCACTGTTGAACACAGTAGTAATTTTGTTTTTATTTGCTAATAATTATCCAAACATTTATTAATTAGGCTTAAAATATTCGTCTCGTAAAGTACAAAAAAAAAAAAAACTGTGCAATTAGTTTTTGATTTCATCTACATTTAGTACTCCATATATGTGCCGAAATTGTAATGTGATGGAGAATCTTCTTTTTGCATAGTAGAATTAGAGGGTGAATTTGAGAAACTAAGGGCCTTAAATTGCCTAGGGCCCGCTCGTTGACTCCCCTTGCCCTGTGCGTGAGAAGGAAAAGCAGCCGTGGGGCCCATGTCACCTGGTATTAATACCAGGGGCGCTGCTTCCTTCGACATTTGCTGCCCACGTCATTGAGAGAGTCGCCCTGCCTGTGCCGTACTGCCGTGCGTGGGAGCAGGGGCGCTGCTCGGCCAGTCTGTTTCGTGCTCTTGTCTTGAGAGACCGCGCCGTTCCTGCCGTTGGAGCTTGAGGCCGGTTGCCGAGTAGCCGTTGGCGGCCAGTGTGGAGCGGGCTGCGGCTGTGCGCCTGAGGCCGAGCCTGCCCGTCTGGGGATAAGGTTGGGTCACCCCTTCCTTTCCTGCTCTCTAGAACCATTCCTCGTTCTTGCATCTGAGATCAAAAAAAGAAGAACAAGCCCTCCTCTCCTTCCTCACTCCCAAACATTTGTGCTCCATTTAAGTGAGAGATCGAGCTCTAGGGTTGATCTTGAGAGCTTCAAGCGCATCTCCTGTCTCTCCTCACCTTCTCCAAGCTTGGTGCTCATTCTTGAGAGGAGTTGGAGAAAACCATAGTGTGTGCATTTGAGGTTGCATTTTTATGGCACTAGGTGGTGTTGTGATTGTGGATTTCTTGTTACTCTTGGTGATTGCCGTCACCTAGACGGTTGGTGATTTATTGATTGGTAAGGGGATTTGGTGATTGTGTTCGCCTCCAATCAAGGATTATATTTGTGAGGGTTTCTTAGCCTTTTTCCCGCGGGAGATCGCAAAAGATACTCTAGTGGATTGCTCGTGTCATTGAGTTGTCCTCACTCGTGGGTAGGTTCTTGCGGCGCCCATTTGTTGGGCTAGGCTTGTGAACGCTATTAGCTCGCCGAACAACCAAGTGAACGGTCGATACAACGGGGACTAGCTTGTCGGCAAGCAAGTGAACCTCGGGAGAAAAATCGCATGTCAATTGATTCATTGGCTCTCTTGATATTCATTGTGATTAATATATCTCTTGCCGGATTTGGTATACATCTCTACCTCACTTGTATTATAATTCTTTGGTATACTTGTTTTGTGGTAGCTGCTAGTTTCTTTGCCTAGCCTAGTTGTAACTTGCTGTAACCAACTTTCTCGCTAGTTGTTCAACATTGTCGTAACTGGTTGTAACTAGTTGAAACTAGTTCTCTTGGTAGCCTTCCCAGTTGTAGCTGGTTGTAACCAATTTTCTTGCTAGTTGTTTAGCACACAATTGTAATTAGTTGTAACTAGTTGTATCAATCTTTTGCTAGTTCTCTAGTTATAGTTATAGTGCAAAAGGTTGCTTGGTTGTGTGCCATAGAGATCTTAATTCACTAAAATTGATTGGATAGGTGGCTTGCATCACTTGGTAGAGCTAGAGCAAAATTCGCTATCGCCTTTCGTTGTACTAATTATTTTTGCTCTAGTGATTTGTAGAATTTTTATTAGGCTATTCACCCCCCTCTAGCCATTTAGGACCTTTCACCCGCCCACGCCTGTCGCTGTGCCGTATGGCTACTGCATGCGCACATCCGTCCCTGTTGACGGTAGTTAATGTATATCATGAAACGTCAACCTTCCTTGTGAAATGCATAAATATCATAGAATAGAAGGTTATTACTGACAATTTCCACAAGTTTTTGTGAATTGCTATTTTTTCAGGGATTATTCCAGAAAGCATACAAAGGAAGATTTAATTGCATAAAAAGATGAAACCTTCCCCTGACGAAAACTACGCTAGAAGAATTAGGAAGACACCGGCGCGAAGGGAAGCACCAGAACCTTCTGAGGGGTGCCGACTGGCCCCACCCCTTAGTGCCGCCCGGCCTGCTGCCGTGGGCCCCACCTGTCATTTTCTGCGACCTCCTTCCACCACCTCCAAGGATGCATCTTGGCCCTACGTTAAGTCGATTTAATCCAATGGGTCTCGTGCACCCCACTGGACTATATATACGGAGCCTGAACCCCCTCCCTAAAGCATTGCCTGATCAAGAGCTGAAGAGCCAGAAACCCTAATTCTACATCCCATAGAGATCTAGGCTAGCAATCAAGAGAGATTAGTTCTTCTTAGAATTAGTCTTGTTTAGAGATAGAGAGAGTTGGAGAGTGGAGTATTGGAGGAGTTCTGGCCTATCGGTGCTTCTCTGCTGCTGTATTCTTCGGGATCGAGTTCCTTCGCACGGGACTTGCTTCTGAGATTCTTTGGTAATCGACTTCTGATTCAAGTAAGCAATTTACTCATATTTTTCTTCAAGTTTGTAACTCTTTTGAGTGCTTTGATCTTGGTAGCTCCTTGATTGAAGTAGTATTCGTAGTGTAAGCATGGTGCTTAGACTAGGGTTACTTGTGAATGTCCCCTGATTTTCCGAACGGTGGTAGCTCGTGAAGATGACTTTATAGCTTCGTTAAATCCTCTGTAGTCCCACCTCCCGTAATAGGTTTGGCACGCTTATAGATACTAGATAGGGGAAAACTCTAATTTTCTGCTCCTATTTTGGTTATCGCCCATGATAGAACGATAAAAGACATAGCTTATTGAGATTGGAATTAGAAAGTCCTTAGTATTCTCCTTGTTCTTGATATTTTCTAGCTTGATTGTGAATTAGGTTAAGTTTATAGACTTAGTCATCATCACCTATTGTTCCTTTAGGTTCGATATTAAAACCGAGATAATCTTGGTGAAGTGCTACAAAGGTATTATATCTGTGCGCTTGCGAATAATCATATTTACTAGTGTGCATTTAATTTATACCAACAAGCATTTCTGGCGCCGCTGCCGGGGAATGGTTTACTGAGTTGACTTTAAGTTTAGCTTAATCTTTTATTATACTTTTACCTTTATTTTACCTTTAGTTTTTAGTTCATTTTGTTTTTACCTTTTTACCATGGAACCCATATCCCAACGTTTATATCAATACGGAGCACCATCAGGCTCGTACCTTAAGCCAATAGAACCATCTAAACCCATCACATCATCTGGCTATGAGCTACGCTCGGGGTTAATTCAATTAGTTCAGGAACAGAATTTTTCTGGTAGTGATAGCGAAAACCCCTATTTACATCTAGCTGATTTTGAGCAGACCTGTGCCTGCCTCCGCATTGAACGCATGGTCGATGAAACTTTAAGATGGAAGCTTTTTTCCTTTTTCTTTAACGGGAGAGGCTAAACACTGGTATAATCGCCACGTTGGGAGCAGTCAAGGAGATTGGAAAGCTTTATGTTTTAACTTTTGTTTACAATTCTTCCCTATCCGAAAAGTCGCTAAACTTCGTTTGAAAATTTTAAGTTTTGAACTACAGAAAAATGAATCACTAGGTAAGGCTTGGAAACGTTTTGATAGTATTGTTAATTCAGGTCCTAGTCTTACTTTGCTAGAACCCATGCTTTTGCAACACTTGTTTCTAGGCCTTAATAGAAAAACAAAGAAATACCTTAATCTGACCGCAGGAGGAGCGTTCATGCATATTACTGCTGAACGTGCAAAAACCATTCTTATGAACATTTTAAATAACCTTCCTGAAGAAAGAGAGGAGTTGTTAGAAGAAACCCAAATAGCTGAACCCGAACTTTTCCTTGAATCATCTCAACCTTCGACAGTTTTAGAGCCTGAACTAACACAAGAGGAAGAGGAGGAAACTCCACTTTCTGATTTTATGCTTGATTTTAAGGATGATCTTTTTACTGAATTTAGAAATACCTCAAATTATCATGTGATAATGAAACCTCAAGAATCTAGGGACTCCAAAAATGCAAACTTTTTACACCCTGATGATGTAGAGTTTCTTAAAAAGACAATGAAAGAATTAGTATCAGTTTTGAGTGACGAGTGGTTAGAAGAATCAGAGCTTTCAAATGAAATAATCCATCTAGATTCTCCCTCTGTCACCATTCAATGCCAAATTGATAAATATCCTTTCGATATTTTTTTGTAATCCAGTAGTAGGTGTTAATATCATGTTTGTTGCTTTTGCTAAAAAATTATTAGAAGACATGCCATTGATTCCAACTAATAAATTGTTGAAAAGTCTTTCGGGACACATTATTCCAAGTTTAGGAATTTTATGTGCCCTTCCAATTATAGTCAATGGATTCCAAGTCCAGTTGAATTTCTACATCTTTGATGTTTGGGAATTCGACGTGTTGATAGGATTGCCAATAGAAAGACTTATCCAAGAAGGACAAACAGGGAAGTTAGATGTTAGACTTAGGAAAGGATTTAAGCTCTTTGTGCCCATAAATCATTCTTTGAAAGCCAAGATAGAGCCACTTCCCGAGCCTAACCCAATAGAAGAGGTTAAGATAGCATCACTTGAAGAATTAATTGAACCAAACTTAGAAGATGATGCCCAGTTCTTCACTGACGAGGTAGATGAGGATGAGGGTCCTACTGATCCTGAACCTCTTTATGAATTGCTAGAGCCACCTAAGCCTCCTATTGAACTTTAACCTTTGCCTTCTGGTCTTAAATATGCTTTTCTGAATGATGATCCAAATTCTCCTGTGATCATAAGTGATAAACTCTCTCAAGAAGAATCTTTGCACTTAATAACTGTTTTAGAAAAGCATCAAGCTGCTTTTGGCTATTCACTCCAAGACCTTAAGGGAATAAGTCCTGTTCTTTGCACCCATTGCATCCCAACTGATCCAGATATTACCCCATCTAGAGAGCCCCAGCATAGGCTTAACAATGCGATGAGAGAGGTTGTTAAGAAAGAGGTTTTGAAACTGTTGCATGCCGGGATTATTTATCCTGTCCCGCATAGTGAGTGAGTAAGCCCTGTTCAAGTTGTACCTAAAAAGGATGGAATGACTGCTATTAAAAATGACAAGAATTAATTAATACCCTAAAGAACCATCACTGGATGGAGAATGTGCATAGATTATAGAAAACTTAATAAAGCAACAAAGAAAGATCATTTTCCGCTACCCTTCATTAATGAAATGTTAGAGCGCTTAGTGAATCATTCTTTCTTTTGTTTTCTTGATGGTTATTCAGGATATCACCAAATTCCAATCCACCCTGATGATCAAAACAAAACCACTTTTACATGTCAATACGGAACTTATGCTTATCGTAGAATGTCTTTTGGATTATGTAATGCTCCAGCTTCTTTTCAAAGATGCATGATGTCTATATTTTCTGAAATGATTGACGAGGTTATGGAAGTTTTAATGGATGGTTTTTCTGTTTATGAAAAAAACTTTTGATGGTTGTCTTGAAAACTTAGATAAGGTTTTGCAAAGATATGAAGAAAAGCACTTAGTCCTTAATTGAGAAAAATATCATTTTATGGTTAGAGAAGGAATAGTGTTAGGACACTTAGTGTCTGAAAGAGGTATAGAGGTAGATAGAGCTAAAATTGAAGTGATGGAACGACTACCTCCACCTGTGAATGTAAAAGGAATCCGAAGTTTTCTTGGTCATTGTGGTTTTTATCACCGATTCATAAAAGATTTTTCACATATTGCTAGACCACTGACTAACTTGTTAGCTAAGGATGTTTCTTTTGAATTTGATGATGCATGTTTGAAATCTTTTAACATTCTTAAAGAAGTACTCATCTCTGCACCAATCCTTCAACCCCCTGATTGGTCATTACCTTTTGAAATTATGTGTGATGCTAGTGATTATGCTGTGGGGGCAGTTTTGGGACAAACAAAAGATAGGAAGCATCATGCAATTGCTTATACTAGTAAAACTCTGACAGGAGCACAATTTAATTATGCAACAACTGAAAAAGAACTCCCTACTATTGTTTTTGCTATTGATAAATTTAGGTCTTACTTAGTGGGAGCAAAAGTAATTGTTTATACTGATCATGTTGCTCTGAAATATTTGCTCACTAAGAAACATGCTAAACCTCGTTTGATAAGATGAATTTTATTACTCCAAGAATTTGATTTAGAAATAAAAGATAAAAAGGGAGTAAAAAATCATGTTGCCGATCACTTGTCTAGAATGCAATTTGAGAATTCGCAGGAATTACCTATTAATGATTCGCTGAGGGACGACATGCTCTTCAAGGTAACCAAATTAGACCCGTGGTACGCAAATATTGTCAATTTTATAGTTGTAGGTCATGTACCACCAGGGGAGAACAAAAGAAAACTCATTTATGAAAGTCGTCTCCACGTATGGGATCCACCGTACCTCTTCAGAGTCTGTGCTGATGGACTGCTCAGAAGATATGTGCCAGTAGAGGAAGGCATTCAAATTATTTAGAAGTGCCACTCATCACCATATGGAGGACATTATGGGGTATTCCGTACTCATGTGAAGATTTGGCAGAGGACAACCATGTTTGAAGACACTAGAGATTTCATCCGGAGGTGTAGAGCATGTCAGAGACATGGGAATCTCAATTCAAGAGATGTCATGCCACTCACCAACAACCTTCAGATTGAGCTCTTTGATGTCTAGGGAATCGATTATATGGGACCATTTTCAAAGTCAAAGAACTACGAGTACATATTAGTGGCAGTTGACTACATATCCAAGTGGGTAGAAGCCATGCCATGCAAGAAAACTGACTCAAGGCATTCTAGGAAGATGTTTGAAGAAATAATATTTACAAGATTTAGAGTTCCAAGAATGGTGATTAGTGATGGAGGAACACATTTCATTGATAAGAGGTTTTACCTCTATCTAAAGAATCATGGGATTCGTCATAATGTTGCCCCTCCATATCATCCTCAGACAAGTGGCCAGACAGAAACATCAAACAAACATATCAAGAACATTCTACAAAAGATAGTAGATGAAATGGGAATGGTGTGGAGAGATCAATTACATGAAGCACTTTGGGCTTACCGTACTGCCTACAAGACACCATTGGGTATGTCACCATACCAATTAGTGTATGGTAAGACTTGTCATTTGCCTATAGAACTAGAGCACAAGGCTCACTGGGCTATCAAGCGACGGAACATGGATTTTGAAGCCGCAGGAAAAAACTGGAAGATACAAATATCGGAATTGGAAGAATGGAGACAAAAGGCATATCACAATTCAAAAATCTACAAAGAAAGAACTAAGAGATGGCATGACAAGAGGATCAAGAAGAAGGAGTTTGCACCTGGAGATAAGGTATTACTTTTTAATTCTAGGGTCAAATTATTCAGGCATGGAAAACTTTGAAGCAAATGTGTCAGTGTAAGAAATGGCGGTCCTAGCACCAACGAGTAATGAGTATTTGTGCGTCAGGAGTCCGGATGGTGTGCAAGAAGGACACATGTGATTTATACTGGTTCGGGCCGAGAAATGCCCTACGTCCAGTGGGGGAGGAGAGTTCTGTATTATCTTGCTCCAAGGTGCTTGTAGTAGGGGTTACAAGCGGACATGAGAGAGATAGGAGCTCCCAAGTCTCAAGGCGTGAGAGGAGAAATTGGGTGCGTGCGACTCTGCTGGTGACCTCGCAGTGTCCAGGAGAGTAGCATGCTCGTATCTCGCGTTGTGTTGCTATGGTGGTTCTTTCGGTTTGTCTTCGGTTGGGTTGTGTTGAGTTGGTTCAGTTGAGTTATGCTTGACTCTTTGGAATGACCTCTGTATGCTCCTTTTATAGTCTCAAGGAGGTGCAGGGTTACATGATGTTGGCGTATGATGTGACCTTGCCGGTAGAGGAGCCGGGAGGCCTCGCAAGGGCCTTATCTGGTGGCGGCGTGGTCTGCACTGTGGAGGCATGGCGTCGGTACTTCTTGTACTGCTGCTACATGTTCTGGTACGTGTGCCACTCCTGAAGGAGTGGTCTCTATCTTTTGGTATTGTAGCGACGTGCCTTGTCATACCTGGTCCTATAGCCGGCGTGGCGTGTGTGTCCTTGTAGTTTGACTTAGCGTAGAGGGCTAAGGCCTCAGAGGTGGGAAGTGCGGTGCGATCTTATCCTGATCATGGGAATAGTGGCATAGGGTAGTTGTTTCGTACACTGTGCACGTACGAATCGTGCATATAGTGCTAGTATGGGTGGCATAGTGGTCAGCAGCTCTTCCCCATGCCTGTTACAGACGATGGCGTGGTGATTTGACTCCAGTCATTCCCGGTCTGTCCGGTTGGGCAGACATGAGAACATGGGTGATGTCATAGGGGGTCTCGAGCGGGCCAATGGGGGAGCGGCATCAGAGATCGGTCTCGGGCGAGTCGGAGACGGATAATGCTGCCTCTGGGGCTCGGGCGAGGCGGTGATGTTGCCGGGGGGTCAGCCTGTGTCCGAGACCCCAGGGCGGAGGCCTCGGGTGAATCGGAGGTGTTCCGAGACCCCTCTGAGTGAGGCCTCGAATGAAGTGGGGAGATGGGCTGGTTCGCTCACACGTCTTGCTGGAGGCCCAGCAAGGGGGAGTTTAGCCCGTCTCTCTTTTGTTGATATTTTCCCTTAAATGGGGAGGCTGAGTGATTTTCTATCACAATTTGGGTACCCTAATTGTGGTTCCCGACAGTAGCCCGAGACTGTGGAGGAGTAGGGATACTCCTTCAGAGGCTGCACATCGGGTATACTCATCGCAGGGCTTCTAGCCAGGTTGCTGGGGCCTCAGTTTGTTCTTATATTGCTTTTTTTCGGGGGGTGCGCGCGAGTGCACCCATCGGGTGTAGCCCCCGAGGCCTTGGAAGGATGGGATATGGTTCCAAGGTCTTGATTTGGTATGGAGTGTGAGTCTGAGGCCTTAGCCGTAGCGCAAGGGTTGCCCCCGAGCCTCTGCTCATGGCGAGAGGTCGGTCAAAAGGCTTGTTCTAGGTTATTCGAGGGTCGTTCAGTGGGCCTCAGAACCGTTTGATGGGCTCTGAGGGCTCAGTGGCTTCCCCCTATGGGATCCCACTAGTTGACGCCTACAGGATCTTAGGTATGGCTTGGGGGTGCCCCGGGCACTATTGCTCAGGCTTAGCCGTAGAGGGGCTCAGGGTGACGTGAGAGCGTACAGGGTCGAAGGTGATTTTGGTTTTTTGGCACCCTTGTGTGGCAGGACTAGCCCCCGAGCCCTATGCCTTTCGATAGTTTGGGAAAGAGGGGGCCTTAGGGAGACGGTCCCTTCGTCCATACCCCTGGTGGGGTTAGCCACCAGGCCTGCCAACGCCCTGTGGCCTCTGCTTTTTGGGCCTTTTGGTGTTGACCAAGGGTTGATGGGCCAAGCTGGGCATTTACCAAGTGGTTTTTTATGTGGGTTGTAATTGAGTTCGGGGGAGGCCCCTCTTGTCGAGACCTCGTTCAGAAGATGCCCATCTCTTGTGAGGCCCATCGTCCGTTCAAGAATCCACGATTTCAGAAGTTAGACAGATGCATTACAGTGAGTGGGAGCGTCGAGATTTAATCGAGGAAAGTGGAGGGGGGCGGTTCCATTACTTAGTTTTTAGCGGGGAGTGTGAACGTCGGCTCGAGCTCTGAGATCGCACTAATGATCTCGGGTGGCTGCGCAGCCGAATGGCTGCTTGGAGCCTATTTATACCCGGCTCTGCACTCGTTCTTCCCACACCTATTGCTACCTTCCACTCTCCACTTTTCTCTTCCACTCCCTCTTAGCACAATCCCACGATCTCGATGGCGCGTGACAACTCGCCGCAGCGGTCTGAGGAGGTGGACGGTCCCCCGGCGGCGTAGCGTCGCTAGATGGATGACCGGGTTTTCACCGGGAGGGGCCGCTAGCTACGTACTGGCGGCATCTCAATGGGGAGCATCCGCCCTCGCTTTGCCCTTCCTGGGGCCCTGGTTGGCCCGTCGGCCCTGAGGGTGGATCAGGCGGAGGAGCAGGCGCTCGTTCATGCGGCGGCAGCGAACGTCGAAGGAAGGGCGAACGTTCTCCTCCATCAACTGGACGATGCCGATCGTCGTGGTGTTGGTGGGTTTTTCTTCTTTTCTGTCTTCCCCCTTCTCCGTCTACTACCCGGGGCTTCTTTCTAATCGTGAGTAAAATGTGTGTGTGTGTCAGAGGTGACCGTGGAGCTAGAGGGTCTCTGCATCACAGTGGATGCTTTTCTGGACTACCTGGGGGTCGCCCTGGGTTCTAGGGAGGACCGGCTCTGGGCCGCACGCCATCGCATTATCGCCACCATCGAGAGCAGCGTCCGCCGCAGCGCTGGGGTTTCCCTGGCAATGGCGGAGCTGTCGGTGGGAGGCGACCTCACCGAGGTCGATGGATTTCCTGCGGAGGAGCCTCTGCACCTCCACAAGGATCTAGTGGCACAGTACGGCCTGGCCAAGGAGGCGGTGGCCGCCCTCGTCCCTACCCAGCAGATCCTCACGGAGCTCCCCTGTGATGCTACCCCTTAGGGCTTTTTCTTTTTTATCTTGTTAGATTTATTGGTTGTCGATGCATGGCATCTTTTATTTTATCAGTATGATAAATGGATTAATGTGGTAATTTTAAGCTCCTTTGCCGTTTGTGTTGTAAAATTCATTTCGTTAGTATGGAAGGCCACCGGAGCACCATCGATGGTGTGCATGGCAGAGTCCCCTAGGGGGAGTACGTGCCCCGAGGTGTGGTTAGGGTCTTAATGTTGATGCGACCATTGCTGCTCCGTGGTCCGAGGCGGGGTCTGCGATGCCTGAGGTCGGCGTGAGGATGGGACGTCTCTCGGCTAGAATTTTTTGCCCCTAGGGCACTTTCTAGGCTCTGGGTGATCTGTCCCCATTCTTTTAGGTCTCGGCGGGCCTCGGTAGGCCGTGCATATGAAACTGGGCCTCCAAAAATCAAGCCTCGTGGGTATGATCCGGTCGGGAGGCCCAATGCATTTCCCTCTCGCATCTCTTTCACAAAGGAGGGGTTGGTGAAAGCCCAAGTTTGGTTTTGGTAATTAATGACATCAAGTTGCTAATGCTATTGTATTAAGTGTTTTGAGTTAGGCATAAGCAACGCATGTGATGAAGGTGTACGTGGCAAGGAGTGGTGGCCACAAGATCACAAAGAGATGGTGCATGGACGTGAAATGTTGATCATGGTGGAGATGCACATAATATGATGAACTTGATGATCAAGTGGAGGAAAAGGATCTAAGAGCGCAAGGCAAAGGTATAAACCATAGGGTTTTCCTTTTGCCGGTCTAAGTTGAGTAGAAAAGTGATTGACCGGATTTAGGATACATAGCCGACTATCAAGAGGGGCAATCACGATTAGCTCGAAAATCAAGTGCCACTAGATCAATGTCTTGAGCATATGCATTAGGATCTAGTAAAAGAGCTAACATAACGCCTTGGAAAATGATTGTGAAATGCTAACACACATGCACATGGTGGTGTACACTTGGTGGTGTTAGCACATTTGCGAAGGCGGTGGAGTTTAAGCAGTAGAGAGGGGTTTGGGTTCCTCTCTCCCTCCCGCCGAGCTTGCGAGGCGGGATTCGGCGTTTTTTGGAGAAGTGAAATGCCTATTTTCTATTGCGCCGAAAGACGGAAAAGAAACAGAGGCGAAAGAGGTCACTACGCTGCACCGGACGCTGCACCGGACGCGGTCACGGTTTGACCGGACGCGTCCGGTCAGTTCAACGCGGCGCGAGCGCTAGGGTTTGTGACCGGACGCTGGTCTGGCCTGACCAGCGCGTCCGGTCAGTTCAACTGGGCGTAAGAGAGAAGCGCGCGACCGGCGCGTCCGGTCCTTCACGGGACCGGAGCGTCCGGTCACGCGTCTAGGAACATAGAGCGAAGCGGAGTGACGATCGGACGCGCGGCGCGTCCGGTCACGTGCGATCGGACGCGTCCGGTCGCAGCTGGAGCTTACTGGAACGCGACCGGACGCGGGCACTGTCGCGTCCGGTCACTCGGCTGAGCGCGTCCGGTCAGGGCAACGGCTAGTACTGACGCGCACTGTTCACGTTTGTCGTGTAGTGACCGGACGCGTCCGGTCACCCTGACCGGAGCGTCCGGTCAGCACGATTTTCGCTGAGTCGTCTGTAACGGCTAGCTGCGTACCCCTTCGTTATAAATAGAGGATGTCCGGGGTTTGAGGGTAACTCTTGCACATTTTGAGAACTAGAGACATACTTTGAGCTAGAGAACAACCCCTCCACTCATCTCTTTGCATAGTTGCACATCTTGAGTGAGATTGAGTGAGATTCAAGTGCATTGCTTGAGAGTTGCATTCTAGAGGCACTTGATCTTCGAGTTGCTGCGGATTTCTTGTTACTCTTCCGTGTTTCCCGACACGGTAGACGGCTTGGAGCAGCGGAAGTGATTGAGCTCGCAATTGGAGATTGTTGGAGGCTTCACCAAGTGTTGTAAGGGGTTCTTGATCCTTCCCCGCGGGAGTTCGTGAATTGGATACTCTAGTGGAGCTCGTGGCTTGGAGGATCCCCATCTTGTGTGCGGTTGTGCGGCGCCCGCCGAGGGCTCGACTCTTGATAGTCGATTAGCTCACGAACCGACAAGTGGGTGTATCGCCACAACGGGGAGTAGCTTGCCGGGAAGCAAGTGAACCTCGGGATAAATTCTTGTGTCATTCTCTTCCCGAGGATTTCTCTTGTGTGATTGATTGATTGGTACATCTCATCTCTACACGACGGTATAATCAATCAAAGCTCTTCTCTCGTATTACTTCTTGTTTCTAGCTTATAGTTGTTGTTGTGTTTAGTGAATAGCCTTGTACTAGACTTGTGTAGGTGGCTTGCATAATTAGTTAGAGCTAGTGCTTTTGCTTCGCCACCTTTCATACTAACTCGTGGTTAAGTAATTCTTGTAGAAGTTTTAATTAGGCTATTCACCCCCCTCTAGCCTATTTGGACCTAACAAGTGGTATCGGAGCCGAGGCACCATTTATTTGAGGCTTAACAACCTACGGTGAAAAAGAAATGGCTCAATTAAGCTTGCACATCAATAACACCAAGAAGGCACCTCACTTTGATGGCACAAATTATGCATATTGGAAGGTTAAGATGACCGCACACCTAAAGTCAATCAATAGAGAAGTGTGGAAGGTCACCGAAACAAAATTTGAGGTTGCTAATCCGGAAGCACCTACACCGGTAGAGGAGAAGAAGCTCCAATGCAATGATATTGCCATTAGTGCTCTTCATGAGGCACTAGATGACAAGACATTTGAGCAAGTAAAGAACATAGAGATTGCTCATGATGCTTGGGCCAAGCTAGAAGAAACTTTTGAGGGCACCGAAGGTACAAAGACCGCTAAAGCATATATCTTGCAAGAAAAATTTTCAAGCTTCAAGATGCAAGATGATGAGAGTGTACCGGAGATGTTTCATAGGTTGCAAGTCATCGTCAATGAGCTCAAGGCACTTGGTGAGGAGGTCAAGGACAATCAATTCTCTATGAAGTTCTTGAGAAGTCTACCCAAGAGATTTGATACATTGATCACCGTGCTAGTGAGGACTACATTGAAGGATTCAACTCCTCAACAAATATTTCAAGAAGTGATAACCGATGATTCATATAGAGAAGATGATGAGAAGGATGAGTTGGTCAAGAAGAAGAAGAAGGAAAATGAGAAGAAAGATGATGAAAAGAAGAAGAGTGTGGCATTCAAAGCCACCACATCCAAGAGCAAATCCAAGATTGAATCATCAAGTGATGAAGACTCAAGCTCTTGTGATGGTGATGACATTGATGAGAAGATGGCTCTCTTTGTCAAGCAATTTGGTAAATTCATGAAGAAGAAAGGCTATCGTGCAAGAAGGAGGAAGAACTCATCCAAGAATAGTGAGCATACCATGAGATGCTTTAGATGCCATAGCAAGGACCATCTCATTGCAAAGTGTCCTTATGATAGTGATGATGAAGATGCTATCAAGAAAGAGAAGAAGAAGCAAGAAAAGAAAAAGAGCTCTTATAAGAAGAAGAATGATTCTCATATTGCTACATGGGATAGTGATGATTCCTCAAGTGATGATGAGGATGACTACAAGAGCAAGAAGAAGGGACATGCTAGCATTGCCATCCAAGAGAAGGTCTCCCTCTTCGACACTCCATCGTGCTTCATGGCTAAGGCCGCTAAGGTATCATCCGACGATGAGAGTGATCATGATAATGCTAGTGATAGTGATAGTGATGAAGAAGAATTCACTAAAGATGAACTAATCACTATGCTAGAAGATTGCACTCAACATTTTAAAGAATCTAGAAAGGAGTGCAAGGGCTTGCTTAAGGAAAAGAAAAACCTTATGCAAGAACTTGATGAGCTTAGGGCATCTTATGAGAGTCTAAAGGTAGACCATAAGAAGCTTCAAAAGTCTCACACTAAGCTTGAAGAAGCTCATTCCTCTCTAGTTGAAAAATGTGAAAACATGCCAACTAATGTTGAGAAAGCTAAAACTTGTAACATAGGCATATCATGTGATATAATTGATGAAACTTTTCATAAGCCTATTATTGTTGCTCCTACTAACCCTTCATGTAGCTCATCTACATCATCCTCATCTAGTAGTGATGGTTTCACTTGTGACTCCACACTTATAGTTGAGAATGAAAATCTCAAGAAGGAGGTAAAAGAGCTCAATCACACATTAGCTAAGGCTTATGGTGGTGAGGACCGCTTGCTTATGTGCTTGGGTAGCCAAAGAGCTTCTCTCTACAAAGAGGGATTGGGCTATAACCCCAAGAAAGGCAAGGCCGCTTTTGCTCCTCACAAGACTCGTTTTGTGAAGAACAATGGTAGCTATTGCAAAAGTTGCAAGCAAGTTGGTCACATAGAGCAACATTGCATGAACAAGAAATCCAATGCAAATGTATCCTCAATCAAGTTTAATTCTTTCTATATGCTTACCAAGGGTACAAATGGTGTTCATGCTAAGTTTATTGGTACACCATGGATGGGCTCAAAGAAGAAAGTCATTTGGGTACCAAAGAGCTTAGTCTCTAACCTTGGAGGACCCAAACAAGTTTGGGTACCTAAAAAGAATTGATCTTGTCTTGTAGGTCAATTACAAAGCTGGAGGAAGGCATTGGGTGCTTGATAGTGGGTGCACTCAACATATGACCGGGGATTCTTGTATGTTCAAATCTATTGATAGAAGTCAAAATGGTGGTTTTGATGCTATCACTTTCAGCAACAACAAGAAAGGCAAGGTCAAGGGGCTTGGTAAAATTGCTATCTCAAATGACATGAGCATATCTAATGTGTTGCTAGTTGAGAGCTTAGATTTCAATCTTTTATCGGTGGCACAACTTTGTGATCTTGGCTTCAAGTGCATATTTGGTAGTGATGATGTTGAAGTCATAAGTGTTGATGGATCAAATTTGATATTCAAAGGATTTAGACATGATAGCTTATACTTGGTTGACTTCAATGATAGTGAGACACAATTGACATCATGCTTGCTTAGCAAATCTAGTATGGGATGGTTGTGGCATAGAAGGCTTGGTCATGTTGGAGTGAAACAATTGAACAAACTTTTGAGGCATGACTTAGTTAGAGGCTTGAAAGATGTAACTTTTGAAAAGGATAAACCATGTAGTGCTTGTCAAGCCGGCAAACAAGTTGGAAATACACATCCTAGTAAGAGTGAAATGAGCACATCAAAGGCATTTGAGCTATTGCACATGGACTTGTTTGGGCCAACAACATACACTAGCATTGGTGGCAACAAGTATGGTTTTGTGATTGTTGATGACTACACTAGATACACTTGGGTGTTCTTTCTCTATGACAAGAGTGATGTTTATGATCTATTCAAGTCTTTTATCAAGAGAGTGCAAAATGAGTTTGAGACTACCATCAAGAAGATTAGAAGTGACAATGGTAGTGAATTCAAGAACACAAGAATTGAAGCTTTATGTGATGGTCTTGGTATTGGACATCAATTCTCTCCAACATACACTCCTCAATCCAATGGTGTAGTTGAAAGGAAAAATAGAACTTTGATTGACATGGCTAGATCAATGCTTAGTGAATACAATGTGAGTCATTCATTTTTGAGTGAAGCTATCAACACGGCTTGCTATTGTAGCAACCGTCTCTATTGCCATGGGAAGCTTGGGAAGACACCATATGAGCTATTGAATGGAAGAAAGCCTAACATTGCATACTTTAGAGTGTTTGGTTGCAAGTGCTATATTCTCAAGAAAGGCACTAGATTGAGCAAGTTTGAAAAGAAATGTGATGAAGGGTTCTTGCTTGGTTATTCTACCACAAGCAAAGCATATAGAGTTTGGAATCTCACAAATGGCACCTTGGAAGAAGTTCATGATGTTGAGTTTGATGAAACCCAAGGATCTCAAAATGAAGCTCAAAACCTTGATGATGTGAGAGGAGATCAATTGTCAAATGCAATGAAGAACATGGACATTGGTGACATAAGGCCAAGGCAAGTTGATGATGATGATATTCATGTGATCAACCAAAGTGTGCAAATTGATTCAAATCATGCAAGCTCAAGTGGTTCTCATGATGAAGTGCAAGTTCAAGGTCAAACAAGTGAAAGCAATCAACTTCCAATACTCCAACCTACTAGCATCGCAAGAGATCATCCGTTGGACCAAATCATTGGTGGAATTCAAAGTGGTGTTCAAACAAGATCAAGGCTAGCATCCTTTTGTGAGCACTACTCATTTGTGTCACTTGAAGAACCTAAGAAAATAGAAGATGCATTGAAAGATACCGATTGGGTAAATGCCATGCATGAAGAGCTAAACAACTTCATTAGAAATCAAGTTTGGGAACTAGTTGAAAGGCCAAGGAACTACAATGTGATTGGTACTAAGTGGGTCTTTAGAAATAAGCAAGATCAAGATGGTGTAGTTGTAAGAAACAAAGCAAGATTGGTTGCACAAGGTTACACACAAGTTGAAGGTCTTGACTTTGGAGAGACATATGCACCGGTTGCAAGATTGGAGGCAATTAGAATCTTATTAGCATATGCTTGTGCACACAATATCAAGCTCTATCAAATGGATGTCAAGAGTGCATTTCTCAATGGCTACATAAATGAAGAAGTTTATGTTGAGCAACCTCCCGGTTTTGAAGATGACAAGAAGCCCAACCATGTTTACAAGCTAAAGAAGGCATTGTATGGTTTGAAGCAAGCACCTAGAGCATGGTATGAGAGATTGAGGGACTTTCTTCTCTCTAAAGGGTTCAAGATGGGAAAGGTTGACACCACTCTCTTCACCAAGAAACTTGGAAATGACTTGTTTGTGTTGCAAATCTATGTGGATGACATTATCTTTGGATCAACCAACCAAGACTTTTGTGAAGAGTTTGGAAATATGATGGCTAATGAGTTTGAAATGTCTATGATTGGAGAGCTTAGTTACTTCCTTGGACTTCAAATCAAGCAAATGAAGAATGGCACTTTTGTAAGTCAAGGCAAGTACATTAAGGACATGATCAAGAAGTTTGGATTGCAAGATGCTAAGCCAATAAGTACACCAATGGGCTCTAATGATCAATTGGGTATTGATAATAGTGGAAATATGGTAGATCAAAAACAATATCGGTCCATGATTGGAAGTTTGCTCTATGTCACCGCTTCTAGGCCGGATGTGATGTTTAGTGTATGCAAGTGTGCAAGATATCAAGTTTCACCTAGAGAAAGTCTCTTGAAAGCAACCAAGAGAATATTGAGATATCTTAAGGGCACTCATGATGTTGGATTATGGTATCCCAAGGGGTCTAACTTTGAGTTGATTGGATATTCGGACTCCGACTATGGTGGATGCAAGATTGATAGAATGAGCACAAGTGGAACTTGTTAATTGCTTGGAAGGTCTCTTGTTTCATGGTCATCAAAGAAACAAAATAGTGTTGCACTATCTACCGCCGAGGCCGAATACATTAGTGCCGGTAGTTGTTGTGCACAATTGCTTTGGATGAAAGCCACCTTGAATGACTTTGGAATTAAATTCAAGAATGTGCCTTTGTTTTGTGATAATGAAAGTGCTATCAAGATGACACAAAATCCGGTTCAACATTCAAGAACCAAGCACATTGACATAAGGCATCACTTCATAAGAGACCATCAACAAAAGGGTGATATTAGCATTGAGAGCATTGGCACCGAAGATCAACTAGCCGACATCTTTACAAAGCCACTTGATGAAAAGAGATTTTACAAGTTGAAGAATGAATTGAACATACTTGACTTCTCCAACTTGAAATGAGTGCACCCCCACATTCTTTTATGACATGCCTCTCCTCCAACATAGCAAGGTAAAGTTATTTGGCATATCATTCATACTTTGCTAAGGACATGTTTAGAACATATAGACATATTTGCATGACAAATAGGCTCATTCATGAAAATCAAATTATTTTTGATGTATATATGGTACCACTATTGCTTCTATGTTTGATTGATCTAGTGGTAGCATATGACATGTTTGTGGGCTTGCAAACCTAGTATTGAATCTAGAAAATGAGCTCATGATGTGTAATTCAACATGGTCAAGATAACCCTTATACTTTATGAGGTGTGAAAAAGCTTGTCCTTGGATCAAACCGAATTACATATTCTAGGCAAGTGATCTAGGTTGAACCATAATTTGGACTCCCTCATATTGATTGACTTATCTCTCACTAAAATTACCTATTCTAGGCACCTTTTTGGTGATTGTTGACAAAGGGGGAGAGAAAAGTCACAAAGATATTGCAAAGAGGAAATAAAATATAATAAGAGGGAGAGAAAAGTCGCAGGGGAGAGAAAAGTCACAAAGAGAGAAATTAAAATGGAGCACATAAGTAGGGGGAGCAAGCTCATGGATTACTTGTTGCACTTGTATGTGCATTAACATGATAAATTGTTGCATTGCAAAGTTTAATTTCGATATTCATGATTGAATGGTGTATGCTAGATATAGAACTTGAATGATGTTTTGTTAAGAGTAACTTTACATGTGGTATCTAGACACCTTTGCTTTTAATGTTGATCTCACGAAGTACTTTAGTGTTTGTGATCTTTACAAGTGATGTATTACAAGTGGTGTCTAGCTACGTCGATGCCAAGGATGGTATATAAAGGCAACTCCGATTGGTATCACGCTTCAAAGGTCCATTCTATATACCTTAGCATCAATTTGATAGTAGTAACTTTCCCAAAATTCAAATCCATACATATGTGCACAATTGAACCAAACTCATAGAAGCACATATGTAGGGGGAGCTAATACTATCGAAATTGAAAATTGATTTCATTTCATATCTTTGTGATGGTTGTCATCAATTACCAAAAAGGGGGAGATTGAAAGCCCAAGTTTGGTTTTGGTAATTAATGACATCAAGTTGCTAATGCTATTGTATTAAGTGTTTTGAGTTAGGCATAAGCAACGCATGTGATGAAGGTGTACGTGGCAAGGAGTGGTGGCCACAAGATCACAAAGAGATGGTGCATGGACGTGAAATGTTGATCATGGTGGAGATGCACATAATATGATGAACTTGATGATCAAGTGGAGGAAAAGGATCTAAGAGCGCAAGGCAAAGGTATAAACCATAGGGTTTTCCTTTTGCCGGTCTAAGTTGAGTAGAAAAGTGATTGACCGGATTTAGGATACATAGCCGACTATCAAGAGGGGCAATCACGATTAGCTCGAAAATCAAGTGCCACTAGATCAATGTCTTGAGCATATGCATTAGGATCTAGTAAAAGAGCTAACATAACGCCTTGGAAAATGATTGTGAAATGCTAACACACATGCACATGGTGGTGTACACTTGGTGGTGTTAGCACATTTGCGAAGGCGGTGGAGTTTAAGCGGTAGAGAGGGGTTTGGGTTCCTCTCTCCCTCCCGCCGAGCTTGCGAGGCGGGATTCGGCGTTTTTTGGAGAAGTGAAATGCCTATTTTCTATTGCGCCGAAAGACGGAAAAGAAACAGAGGCGAAAGAGGTCACTACGCTGCACCGGACGCTGCACCGGACGCGGTCACGGTTTGACCGGACGCGTCCGGTCAGTTCAACGCGGCGCGAGCGCTAGGGTTTGTGACCGGACGCTGGTCTGGCCTGACCAGCGCGTCCGGTCAGTTCAACTGGGCGTAAGAGAGAAGCGCGCGACCGGCGCGTCCGGTCCTTCACGGGACCGGAGCGTCCGGTCACGCGTCCAGGAACACAGAGCGAAGCGGAGTGACGATCGGACGCGCGGCGCGTCCGGTCACGTGCAATCGGACGCGTCCGGTCGCAGCTGGAGCTTACTAGAACGCGACCGGACGCGGGCACTGTCGCGTCCGGTCACTCGGTTGAGCGCGTCCGGTCAGGGCAACGGCTAGTACTGACGCGCACTGTTCACGTTTGTCGTGTAGTGACCGGACGCGTCCGGTCACCCTGACCGGAGCGTCCGGTCAGCACGATTTTCGCTGAGTCGTCTGTAACGGCTAGCTGCGTACCCCTTCGTTATAAATAGAGGATGTCCGGGGTTTGAGGGTAACTCTTGCACATTTTGAGAACTAGAGACATACTTTGAGCTAGAGAACAACCCCTCCACTCATCTCTTTGCATAGTTGCACATCTTGAGTGAGATTGAGTGAGATTCAAGTGCATTGCTTGAGAGTTGCATTCTAGAGGCACTTGATCTTCGAGTTGCTGCGGATTTCTTGTTACTCTTCCGTGTTTCCCGACACGGTAGACGGCTTGGAGCAGCGGAAGTGATTGAGCTCGCAATTGGAGATTGTTGGAGGCTTCACCAAGTGTTGTAAGGGGTTCTTGATCCTTCCCCGCGGGAGTTCGTGAATTGGATACTCTAGTGGAGCTCGTGGCTTGGAGGATCCCCATCTTGTGTGCGGTTGTGCGGCGCCCGCCGAGGGCTCGACTCTTGATAGTCGATTAGCTCACGAACCGACAAGTGGGTGTATCGCCACAACGGGGAGTAGCTTGCCGGGAAGCAAGTGAACCTCGGGATAAATTCTTGTGTCATTCTCTTCCCGAGGATTTCTCTTGTGTGATTGATTGATTGGTACATCTCATCTCTACACGACGGTATAATCAATCAAAGCTCTTCTCTCGTATTACTTCTTGTTTCTAGCTTATAGTTGTTGTTGTGTTTAGTGAATAGCCTTGTACTAGACTTGTGTAGGTGGCTTGCATAATTAGTTAGAGCTAGTGCTTTTGCTTCGCCACCTTTCATACTAACTCGTGGTTAAGTAATTCTTGTAGAAGTTTTAATTAGGCTATTCACCCCCCCTCTAGCCTATTTGGACCTAACAGTTGGATAGTGGCACGTCATCCCCCTCGAGTGGGGCCATTTTTCGTGGTGTCCGTTTGAGTTGCTAGCGGGTATTTCATTTCGAGTGAGGTCCCAGATCCCGTTTGCTGGGGATCCGACGTAGGTATCTAGTGACCGACCTCATACCCTCCACGACCGATTCAGGGAAACCAGGGTCATTCTGGTACAACCCCGGTGGCTCGTCGCCTTTCTTCGATGAAAAACCCTTAAATATGTGTGCGTCAAGGCTCGAACATGGTTCGGGGAGTCCCGTATGGTGCTTCGAAGCACCTGGGTGTTGGCCTCTATCGTGTCACTCCCCATGTACTGTCCCTCACTCTGGTGGGCCACAGCGGCTGTCGAAACCCTCTCGTGGGGCCAACCTATGAACTCCGGGCCTAGGTTCGGACCGTGTGCAAATGGTGCGGCATGACATATGCAGATTGCATGTATGAGGCATGTATGAGGCATGCGCATGATGCATTTACACATACAGAATTATAAGGGAGTTACAAAGAGAAATATCAGTTCACAAAGACTTTTAAGAGCGAATAAAAGCGGTATTAACGATGAAGATGATGGGAGGGGCAGGCTTCGCAAACCAAATGTTGTGTCAGGGCCTGATCGTCCCTTTTATGGCCATGAGAGCTCATAGCCATCGAAGCGATTGATGAAATCATCATTGAGGAGATAGTCACTGATGTGTAAAAAGTGTTGCATTCCCTGAAGTTCGGTGAAGCCGGTGCTGCCTTGATAGCTGTTGTTGTAGTCGTCTTCGAAGTCAGAGTTGGAGCTCGTCTCTGTCGATGCCAGGGTGTTGGCGATGGCGTGCCCGAGCTGTTGCGGTAGATCTCCTGGTATTTCACCTGCTTGGGGGCTGAGATGGTGAGCGTTAGTCGATGGCCTGCGAACCTTTTTGTCATGACAGGGCTGAGCAGCTCGCGGTAGACCAGGCAGGCTGAACTCGTTTGGCCATTTGTTCCTCAGCTCATCGGAACGGCATCGTAGATCGTCTACAGGCCCGGGGAAGTCGGCAAGCTTATTGGTTGGTGAGATGAGGTCGAGGTCGTCGCCTTCCTTGGTGATGATGAACTCAAGACTCCTGAACCAGATGTGGGAGTCTAGGGTGAGGCTGACGTTGCCTCCAGCCGCTGAGGACGTGTTCGTTGGGTGGAGATGAGATGATGTAACCATTCTAGACCCTGCAGACATGGTTAGTTGTGACGCGCAAACGTCCCCTACCTGGCGCGCCAACTATCAGTGTAAGAAACGACGGTCCAAGCACCAACGAGTAATGAGTGTTTGCGCGTCGGGAGTCCGGATGGTGTGCAAGAAGGACACATGCGATTTATACTAGTTCGGGCCGGGAAATGCCCTACATCCAATGGGGGAGGAGAGTTCTGTATTATCTTGCACCGAGGTGCTTGTAGTAGGGGTTACAAGCTGACGTGAGAGAAGGAGGAGCTCCCAAGTATCAAGGTGTGAGTAGAGAAAGTGGGTGTGTGTGACTCTGCTGGTGACCTCACAGGGTCCATGAGAGTAGTCTGCTCGTATCTCGCGTTGTGTTGCTATGGTGGTTCTTTCGGTCTGTCTTCAGTTGGGTTGTGTTGAGTTGGTTCAGTTGAGTTGTGCTCGACCCTCTGGAATGATCTCTGCATGCTCCTTTTGTAGTCTCAAGGAGGTGCATGGTTACATGATGTTGGCGTATGGTGTGACCTTGCCGGTGGAGGAGCCAGGAGTCCTCGGAAGGCCCTTATCTGGTGGCGGCTTGGTATGCACTATGGAGGCATGGCGTCGGTACTTCTGGTACTGCTGCTACATGTTCTGGTACGTGTGCCACTATTGAAGGAGTGGTCTCTATCTTTTGGCATTGTAGCGACATGCCTTGTCATACCTGGTCCTATAGCCGGCGTGGTGTGTGAGACCTTGTAGTTTGACTTGGCGTAGTGGGCCAAGGCCTCAGAGGCGGGAAGTGTGGTGCGATCTTATCCTGATCATGGGAATAGTGGCACAGGGCAGTTGTTCCGTACACTATGCACGTACGAATCATGCGTATAGTGCTAGTATGGGTGGCATAGTGGTCAATAGCTCTTCCCCATGCCTGTTATAGACGATGGCGTGGTGATTTGACCTCGGTCATTCCCGGCCTGTCCGGTTGGGCAGACGCAAGAACGTGGGTGATGTCATAGGGGGTCTCGAACATGCCAATGGGGGAGCAGTGTCAGAGGCCGGTCTCGGGCGAGTCAGAGACGGATAATGCCGCCTCTGGGGCTCGGGCGAGGCGGTGATGTTGCCGGGGGTCGACCTGTGTCCAAGACCCTAGGGCAGAGGCCTTGGGTGAATCAAAGGTGTTCCGAGACCCCTCTGAGTGAGGCCTCGAATGAAGTGGGGAGATGGGCTGGTTCGCTCACACGTCTTGCTAGAGGCCCAGCAAGGGGGAGTTTAGCCCGTCTCTCTTTTGTTGATCTTTTCCCTTAAATGGGGAGGTCGGGTGATTTTCCATCACAATTTAGGTACCCCTAATTGTGGTTCCTAACAAAATGGGAAGGACCATTTACAGTGGTGAATGCGTCATCACATGGAGCAGTAACTCTACAATCACATAAAGGTGCATTATTCAAGGTAAATGGCCACCATCTCAAGATTTTTCTAGAACCTACTAGACCTAATGAGGTAGTTGATGAATTTGATTTCATTAATTTACCTTAGTTATGATAGTCGTACTCTTCGTTACGAAAAATTAGTGAAAATATGTTTATCGGGTAGTAAATGGAAGTAGAAGGCACCATGACGAAAGCTACCCCGAGGGGTTGAATTGTGGGACCGGTCGGCCTAGGCCCTTGATGTCGCCCGGGCCCCCAACTCCACCTCTCCCCTCAGCTCAAGTCTCTCTGACCTTCTACGACCTTCCTCATTCTAATCCCATAGTTTTTGACGCGATTCGAAAATTCTTTCGTACGAAACCATGACAAGATGAATCTTGACCCCTGTTGCAAGTTGATGCCCCTATATAAACGAGCCTAGACCCCCCTCTAACCTCATACCATCAAAGCCTCCTCTCCTTTCCATAGAGAAAGTCCTCTCCTCTCCTCCTCCAAGCTCCGATGGCCAGAAAAGAGATGATCGTCTTTGGGACCGACCTCAACAAGATCCTAAATGAGGAAGCTCTGGCCATTGTCCCTGTTAAGAAAGAAGCTCCGGCCCTTGTTCCTATTAAGGAAGAAGCTATGGCCATCACCCCTATCCTTGATGCTAAACCTTTCACCGTTGTCCTGCCGAAGGCATTAGCAACAGTGCTACCAACCCGGAGCTATGAGCAAGCTTACTATGCTCATGTTCGTCGGCCTACATTGCCATCACCTCCGATGAAGCTACTCCTGAAAGATGCTCCGAAGGACAAGAAGGTCATTGTTCCGCAAGGCACCAAGGTGCTACCTCCCAAGGACAATGAGAGGGTCGTCAATGTGAAGACCAACAAGTTTAGAGATGTCACCTGTGTGAAGTATGCTACTACCTCCCGTGTCTCCCTTGACAGAATTCATGCACCTCTAGGACAAGTCTGATTCCTCCCTCCTCAAGAAGCTCCTAAGAGATCTGCACCTCCACCACTGTTCGAAAGAGAAGCAAGGCGTCCGAAGACCACCATTGCTATACTGGAAGAAAGATTTGAAGCCATGAAGCAACAGATGGATGCCATGTAGGCGAATAGAGATCTCTAGCATACGACAATGAAAAACATGATGGCGCAGATGGAAACTAATACTAGAGAAATTTGTAGACTTAGGAAAGTGGTTGAGAAATTAAAGAATCGCCCTTCTGAGAAGAAGGATTAGTTATCCTCAAGTTATCATGGTAAATAAGGCACATGAGTGTTAGGTATAAATTATTAGGTTCGTTAAATGTTAGGTTTGTTCGTGCCCGAAGTGTTTGGTCAGTGATAGCTCAATTTGTTAGAGCATTGTTTCGTTAAGTTTGAATAAATAAAGTGCCTTATTTAATTATCATGATTACTTGCTCTCTCTCTCTATTTTTTGTATGTGTTTGTCTCCACATGTTGTACAGAAAGTATACAGAAAAACAAGAGTGGGGGTGACACACCGCGACCATGAAAAAGAATTCAATCACGAAAATCATGCAATTCGGACAACAATCAACCGAGGACCACACATGGCAAAGTGGGCCCCGAGAGGCCACCATGGGGTGCCGCCTGGCCTCACCCTACTGGGTCGGCCAGCCCACTACTTCCCCCTCTCCTGTCTCATTTCGTCCACGGTCAGGTTTGAGTCCAATACTCTATAATTAAATATGTTTCACCTTTTGTTTTTATCCGAATTGAAAATCATGTTAAAACACCCTTAATTAGATAGGAAAGATTATTTAATTCATGACTTAAGAATAAACTCACATAATACTTTTCCTGGAAGTCATGTTGCTGTTGGGAACTTATTATTAGGGACCCCATGATTACTTAAGTTGTTGAGGAATATGAGATAGTAGAATAATGAGAACTTAATTCTTGATGTTTTGTCTTTGGAGAAGATTTCATTTCAAAAGTTAAAAAAGAATAGCTACACTTCTCCTTTGTAGTAAAAGTAATGTCCTACCAGAGCCATACATAGGATAGATAAACCTTCTATATTTACTGCTTGTATTTGTGTTGAGTTTGGTCAAACCTTGTTGACCCTTGTTGAGAAATTTATTATGCTCCCAAGATCAAGATCACGTACACCCACATATACCTGCTGCTCCTACACAGGGAGTACGCGAAAACATGCTTTTCCATCCACTTAAAAATGTTTTACTCCTACACTGGGACAGAACACAAACAAAAAATATATTTAGGAATAAATGCTCTAAGTCTTTTATAAATGTCTTCTCTTGAAATTTTCCAATTGCAGAAAGGAGGTATGTGGCTATGCAAAAGTAAAAGTATTGAAAAAATAGATAAGTGTCCAAATAAAGTTAAAAAAAGAAAGAAATAAGAAGATAACAAATACTCTCTAGCAAAAGTTTTCAAGTTCCAAACAAGAGAGACATGTTTTCGAAGAGCATAGTAGAATATATATATATATATATATATATATATATATATATATATATATATATATATATATATATATATATATATATATATATTCCACACACTTGCACATCTTGATCTAAGAGTATGATATTTTTTCTCCTTGATCCTTGTTTTGACTTTACAATATATAAAATGCAAGTATGTTCTTACATTTTCACACCTACCTGAGATCCACATAAGCTTTTAGAAGTAGGACAAAGAAGGCAGTCATCTATGCCTTGGTGAGGATCCAAAAAATACTACATATATGAGTGATTTGAGAGTACTGCAAAGGGAGAAGGTAAGCTATATTTTGTTTTCAAAATTCTAAACCAATTCTCCAATTGACTTGACTGACGGAAGAGACTGATCTGTTTTAAGCTGTTCTGTTCTTTAACCGCCCAAAGTTTCATGATAGACACTTTGAATCCCACAGTGCATGAATGACTAGGAACAATCTTGTGTTGATGTTTTGTTCTAAAGTTATGTCTTAAGTAATCTATCCTATCTAATCTATCTTGATAATCCAGCCTTTTCTTGAGGACGAGTAAAAGCCTAAGTGTGGGGCAGTTTGTTGACGGTAGTTAACATATATCATGAACCGTCAACCTTCCTTGTGAAATGAATAAATATCATAGAATAGAAGGTTATTACTGACAATTTCCACGAGTTTTGGTGAATTACTATTTCTAGGGATTATTCCAGAAAGCATACAAAGGAAGATTTAATTGCATAAAAGACAAAACTTTCTCGCGACAAAAACTACGTTAGAAGAATCAGGAAGACACCAAAAGACACCGGCGCGAAGGGAAGCACCAGAACCTTCTGGGGGGTGCCGACCGACCCCACCCCTTGGTGCCGCCCGAGCTCCTGCTGTGGGCCCCATCTGTCATCTTCTGTGATCTCCTACCACCGCCTCCAAGGATGCATCTTGGCCCTACGTTAAGTCAGTTTGATCCAATGGCTCTCGTGCACCCCACCGGACTATATATACAGATCAGGCTGGGCGTTCGGTTAACCGAAACCGATCGGTTCGGTTCTTCGGTTATTTAGCTAATTCGGTTACCTGGAAACAAGGAACCGATCGGTTCCTGGGAAAACTCAGAACCGACGTATTTCGGTTTCGATTAATTCGGTTCGGTTCTCGGTTCTAACCGAAGGAACCGAAAAAATCAGACACCAAGAAAACAGCCCATTCAATTGCAAATTTCAGCAGCATTTTAGCCTATTTTCATGCAGTCAATAGGGACCATTTAAAGAGCAATGCAGCATAAAAAAACAATAGCACACATATATGATATTGTTCTCTCAAATTCTAAGACACACAAGCAACAATCCACAAACAGAAATAGTAAATAAATGGGCAGCCTCCAGCCTCCAGGCCTCCAGGGCCAGGCGTCCAGCACCAGCAGGCTGCACCGCTGCAGGCAGCACCGCAGCAGCACAGAGCGCACACACACTTATTCAAGTTCAAGCATATAGCCATGTAGGCGCCATAGAGGAATAAAAAAACAAGTGAAACAAGTCCAGGCGTCCAGCAGGCAGCAGCAATGCAGCATACAACGGCTGCACTTTTGCATCATCACTAACTCTATGAGGATTCTTTTTGCAAGTGTTAAAGTGTTTACGCATAGCAGATGTACCATTGAGCACAGGGTGAGCTGCAATTTCATTGCCACAATAGTTGCATTTTCCCTTGATCAACTGACCTTTATCGAAGATTTTGCTGAAGTGATCCCACATGTTAGATCTGGGTGCCATCGGCTTTCTCTTCTTTTCGTCCTCAGCTTCTACATCAATGACTTCCTTCTCCTTCTCTGCAACTGCAGCACCATGAACCCCAGTACCAGCACCATCCTTCTCTGCATCACCTTGAGCCCCAATAGCAGCACCATCCTTCTCTGCATCACTATCATCCTTCATATTCCCATCACTCCTGCCATAGGTCTCTTCCCAATCCCTCATTTCTTGCTCCATGTCCTCGTCAGACATCTGAACAAATGCAATTATGAACTAGAAATCGCCACAACAAATCACAAATTCAATCAGACCTTCAAGGCTTGAACACTTACATTGCACGACGCAATTGATGTAGCCGTTGTGGTTGACTGGTTGTGGAGTGCCGGCTGGGGCTGGCTGGGTGGGGGCTGGCTCCTGGCCGTGCGGGTCACTCCAGGGTCGGGGAGTCCGGTGCGCCGGCGCGGGAGACGGTGGACGGGCGGCGGATTGGAGGCTGGCCGAGCCACCGAGGGGCGTGGGCACAGGGCGGCACCGCGGCACTACGGCAGCCGGCAGGGACGGACGGTCACCACTGCGTGGGCTTGTCGGGGCCGCGGCTCGCGGAGAGCCCCGTCGGGCGTCGGAGCCCGGAGGGATGCGCAGGCAGGGCCGCAGCGCAGGGGGACGACGGATCGGCGGCGCGGCTCAAGAAGCAAGCGCGCGGCGACGGGCGGCGGCTGGGTCGGGGACTCGGAGTGGAGAGTGGAGTACTGGAGCCTGAGTGCTTGCCTGCTTGGGAAGTTAGGGACTTAGGGTTACTTCTTGGGCCAGAGCCAGACTACTGGGCTGTCCGGCTGTGTATGACAGTTTTTCATGGGCCTTAAGAAATTTCGGTTAATTTAGGTCATTTCGGTTAACCGAGGTCTAGAACCGAATTAACCGTACTAATTTCGGTTCCTGGGCTACTGGAACCGAATAAGGAACCGAAACCGTTCGGTTCGGTTAATTCGGTTCGGTTCCCGGTTTTTTCGGTTCGGTTCTCGGTTCTCGGTTTTTTATGCCCAGAGTGATATACAGAGCCTGGACCCCCTCCCTGAAGCATTGCCTGATCAAGAGCTGAAGAGCTAGAAACCCTAATTCTACATCCCATAGAGATCTAGGCTAGCAATAAAGAGAGATTAGTTCTTCTTAGAATTAGTCTTGTTTAGAGATAGAGAAAGAGTTGGAGAGTGGAGTATTGGAGGAGTTTCGGCCTGTCGGTGCTTCTCTGCTGCTTTATTCTTTAGGATCGAGTTCCTTCGCACAGGACTTGCTTCTGAGATTCTTTGGTAATTGACTTTTGATTCAAGTAAGCAATTTGCACATATTGTTCTTCATGTTTGCAACTCTTTTGATTGCTTTGATCTTGGTAGCTCCTTGATTGAAGTAGTATTCGTTGTGTAAGCGTGGTGCTTAGAATAGTGTTACTTGTGAATGTCCCTTGATTTTCTGGACGGTGGTAGCTTGCGAAGGTGACTTTATAGCTTTGTTGAATCCTCTGTAGTCCCACCTCCCATAATAGGTTTGGCATGCTTATAGATACTAGGTAGGGGAGAACTCTGATTTCTGCTCCTATTTTGGTTATCGCCCACGATAGAACGATAGAAGGCATAGCTGATCGAGATTGGAATTAGAAAGTCCTTAGTATTCTCCTTGTTCTTGATATTTTCTATCTTGATTGTGAATTGGGTTAAGTTTATAGACTTAGTCATCGTTACCTACTATTCCTTTGGGCTTGATATTAAAACCGGGATAATTTTGGTGAAGTGCTACAACGGTATTATATCTATGCGCTTGCGGATAATCATATTTACCAGTGTGCATTTAATTTATACCAACAGCCCCCATCCGCCTCGCCCTACCCCGCACGTGTACCCCGCCCTCGTCCGCCTCACCCCACCCCGCGCCGGCCGATCCTTCCCCTGACCCCTCCTCTCTCTGCGCGGGCGAGACCCGGGACCCGAGATGAGGACGAGCATGCCCCGTCCACAAGACCCTAGGCATGCCGTGCGCTCCATCCGCTAGCCCCTGACTCGCTGCGCCCTTTCCCCTGGTGCTCGGGCCGTGCCCCCATGACTCTAAACATACCTCTGAAACACAAAACACTTGCAACATGAAACACTTAAATGCAAGATATGTCTAAAACAGATGAAACATTTGGAACATACACTGACAACATATGTGCGAAACAAATGCAACATCCATATAAAACACTTGCAACTTATAACATGAAAACACTTACTGCAACATAAGAATAAAACAACTGAAACATTCGAAACATACTCTTGCAACATATGTAGCATTCAGATAAAAAACACTTGCAACATATGTCTGAAATAGATGAAATATTTTGAACAAACACTTGCAACATGCCTCTAAAACACTTGCAACATATGCAACATCCTGATCTACATTTCCAATATCCATATAAAACACTTGCAACATATCTCTGAAACTTCTAAAACACTTGGAACATACATTTGCAACATAGGGGAGGGGAGATCAGGGTCGGTTGATTTCAGCCTCGGGGTGGGAGCCGGTGGCGAGCGAGCACCACCAGCACGGGTCATGCTCGTGGGTGCCCTTGGCTTGGCCGGGATCAATGACCTCAGGCGTGGACGGCACCACTAGCACTAGTAGAGGTGGGCAGCGCGCCTGACGGTGCGGCTGGAACTGTGGGAGCAAGGAGCGTGAGGTGCTGGTGGGGCGTGCAATGTGCAGGAGCGAGGAGCGAGCAGCGCAGGATGAGGGCACACACGCAGGGGGAGATGGCTGAGGTGGTGAATGCGGAGTAGGACGGGCGGACAGTCACCGACGTTGTGAAGTGTGTTGATATTAGATACGCACACAAAGGAATTTAAGAGAAATAATCCGCAAGCGCACAGATATCAGTGAGCCCTTCACCCGGGAGATAAGTCCAGAGTATCGTATTTGTTTTATCCGTAAGGAGAAAGCGTGCGATGACTAACCTAGTCTTTACTATTACCCCTGGGCCGCACTACAAGGTAGTGAAGATATAAGCGATTAGAGAGAACTACGACGATCGTCTGGTTCCAACCTATGGCAAGCTATGATACTATTGCTCTTAGGGGAAATACCAATGGAAAAGAGACACCACAGAGGATACTTAACCAGTGTACTTAATCCTACCAAACCTTCTGACAGGAGGAGACTCCAAAGGTACCAATGGGATTGTCACGTCCCACGCTACTACTCACGAATCCGGCCAGATAGGGGATAAATACGAGTATTCCTAGCCCAAGCACCACGCTTACGCTATGAATGATTACTCTATTCCCTACGCGAAGCGAATAAAGTAAACCCGTAAACCAAAGAACAATAATAACAACGTACTTACTTAGTATTGGAAGTTGAATTGCCGAAGAATCCTAGAACCAAGCCTCAGGTTAGGAGACTTGACCCCGTAGATACAAGCTTGGAGAGGAGACATCGACAGGTCGGGCTTCCTCCAATCTTCTACCTCCACTCTAACTCTCTCAATCTAGAAGAATAACTCTAATCTCACATAGAGACTACAAAGCTAAACTCTCTTGTATGTGCCCTAAAGATAGATCCATTCAAGGGACCCCTCTCAGGCGAATTCTCTCTGGAAAATATGAATTAGGGTTTCTGAACTCTCTCCTCCAGGGGCCAGGGGCCTTGCTTATATAGCCCTTTAGGAAGCACCACAGCCCTCGGATCAAACCGACCTTGATCAACGATTTTTATTCATCCTCAAAGGCGGTGGAGGCAGGATCCGCGAGGTGGAAGGCGATTGGCTGCCTAGGCTAGGCGGCCGCCCCTAGGGCTGGGCGCCCGCCCCTGTCACAGTGACAGGTGGGTCCCACCTTCTAGGGTTTGGCTTCTTAAACCTTCTAGATTATACTTTTTCCATACGTGGCCCTTTCTCTCTATGTAAACCTGACATGTGGGCCATCTTTGATTATTTTCTGCTGACACCCTGTGGAAAAAGATATTCACCAAAACTCATGGATTTATGTCAGTTAAACACCTAGTCTATGGTGGTAATTGACTTTATAACATTCTTTTATGTAAGTTGATGGTTAAAAATGATAGTTAACTACCGTCAACAAACTCCCCCACACTTGGACTTTTACTCGTCCTCGAGAAAAGAATAGATTACCTTTAGGCATAATCTCTAACTAATACATCAACAGTAGATTTATTCCTTAGTCATACCTGTACTATAGGTTTCAAAGTGTCTACCATACCATTTTGGGCAGTTGAAGAATGGAACAGTCTGAAACTGAGCCCCTTTCTCCTTTCAACCTATCACTTGGTGTTTTTGTAAGTATTTGAAATAAAAACATAGCTTACCTTCTACCTCATGTGGTACTCTCAAGTCACTCAAGATATGTGGTATTTGTAGATCTCTCTGAGGTATGTATGACAAATGCCATATAGCACATCCTATTCTACAAAAGCATATCTGGAGTTGATAGTATTTTAAGGATGTAGCATACTTACTTTGCATATATTGTCCAGTCAAAACGGGATCCAAGGAGGGGAGTGACATACCCCTAGATCAGGATGTGCATGTGGTGTGGTTTCAAAAGAATAAACATAATAGGAAATATTTGTGGAAGGTAGTGGGGGTGCAAGATAATTCTATAATGCTCCTTTACAAAAGATACACTTATTCAACTTTGATTTCAGAAATTGCAACTTGAAACTTGTACTTCCCAAAAGGCAAAATCAATACTTTCTTTTTCTTTCTTCTCTCTTTTTCTTTTTCTCTCTTTTTTAACAATAATAACATGCACAGAACTTTGATGAAACATTGTGAGAGAATGATAACATTCTGGAGCATTTTAGAATCATGGCTAGCAATCAAGAAAAACCTATAGGATATATATATATATATATATATATATATATATATATATATATATATATATATATATATATATATATATATATATATATATTCTTTGATTGTTTACTCCCAGGGTAGGAGCAGAACAAATTTTTGAGTGGATCTAAATAGGTAATATGGTGGTGCATACTTCCAGGGTAGAAGTAGCAAGGGGTGCAAGAATTAGTGTGAATCCTGATCTTGAGAGCATGGCCCACCTCTCAACAAGGGTCTAGCACGGGTTGACCAAACTCAACACAAAGTAAATAGCTTATGTGCTAGTTTTATACATATAATGCTCTATTAGGCATTTATTCTTACCACAGAGGAGAAGCATAGCTAGAAATTTTAACATTTTTGTAAAAGAAATCCTCCAAGTGACAAAGTATCAGAAATCAGGTTCTCATGATTCTACTGTCTCTCACTCCACAACAACTTAAATGATATGGGGTCCCTAAAAGTTAAGTTCCCAATAGTAACAGGACTCCCAGGAAAGAATCATGGTGTGAGTCTATGAAGAGATCATTACTAAGATAATCTATCTTTTTAATTTTAGTATTAAATAGTTTATACTTAAGAATTCATAATGCGAAACGTAACAGAAAGTGTGTATATAAAAAATTAGAACATATAGGGAGCATACCTGACCGAGCAAGGAGGGCTTACCTCTGGGGCGTCAGCCCCACTTGGGGTGGATCTCTAAAGCTCACTTCGACGTGCAGGGTCCTCGTGTTATGTATCTTTAAGATTTTTCGTTCGTGCGGTAAAATTTGTTCTGTTATATCGTCGAGGGTCTCCCCCACACTTGTTTCCTAGTTTCCTTTATACAAAGCATGGTGGAGACAAAAGCACAAGCAAAATATATCTAATAATAATAAGAAACCAACTCTTTATTCAGTATCATGTAAGGCACTTTGTTTACAAATAAATGAAAGAATTAATAAAATAATTTAAGCAATCTAGCAACTAATCTCGAAAATGCCTTATCAACTGCTAAATGGACTCAATCTACTTCTTCGGCTTAGAAGGCTCTAAAGCACTCACACGCTTTTCTAGTTCCTTATTGTTCTTCTCTATGTCCTCTACTTTCTCGTGCATGCGAAGAAAACATCTATTCCGAAGGCGTAGAGTGGATTCTATAGAGGAGATAGTAGCTCGATGAGCCTCTATCAGCTTTTCTAGATCAGCTAAAGTCTTGCGATGCTTGCGTGGAGCTTCAGCCTTAGCAAGGGCATGCTAAGGAGCTTCTTCGGGTGGAAGGAATTTGACTTTGCTTGGATGAACGCAAACTCCTTCGAAGTAAGTGCATTTCCCAGTGCTGTACTTGGCGCATACGATCTCTCCTTTCTTGTTGGTCTTCACACCAACAAGCGTCTCATTGTGCTTCGATGGCAAAAGCTTGGTTCCAGCAGGTAGCTTGACGATAGGCTCCTTCGACAGTTTATCTTCTAGGAAGAGGGGCTGCGGAGGTGCTGTGAGAACTGGCTGAGCGAAGTAAGATTGGCTATAGCTATGAGGTTTTGGTGGAATGGCAGCTAGGGGTTGAACATTGCTAATTGGGATAAGAGCTTTGCAATTTGGATCTTCCTTGGGGATGGAGTTGAGGTCGATACCGTAGGGGATGATCCTCTTGTCGTGGTTGGCCATTGGAGCTTGGAGAGAGAACTAGCAAGCTTCTAAAAGGAAAAGAGGAATGATCTGATGGGATGAAGATGACTGACATTAAGGGTAGTTAATATAGGAGGGTTCAGAGGACCAGAACGACATCTAAACGGTATCTTGTGATAAAAACGCCCGAATAAACTAGGAATAAACTTTTTATGGAAGAAGAATGTAGAAGAATCATGAAGGCAAAAGGTGGCGGCGAAATGGCATAGGAGGTGGGGTGGCCGCCCAGCCCTAGGGGCGGGCGCTCGGCCTACGAGCCCGGCTCCGGTTCACTTTTTCGCAGAATTTTCTAAATATTTTTATTATTTCAAAAAATATGTTGGGCCCCGAAAAACAAAAACTAAAAAGGTCAGGTCCAACAATACTTAATTAATAAAGAAATTAATAACATCTAATTCTTGTAATTCTTTATTGGGCTCTAAAAATAATTTAAGGCGTTGACCATTTACCTTGAATAACGTACCTTCGTCATTTTGAAGCGTGATCGCGCCATGTGATGATGCGTCTACCACTTTAAATGGTCCTTCCCACTTACTTCGTAGCTTTCCATGTCCGAAAAGTTTCATCCTGGAATTAAAAAGTAATACCTTATCTCCTGGGGCGAACTCCTTCTTAATTCTCTTGTCATGCCATCTCTTAACTCTTTCTTTATAAATCTTTGAATTGTGATATGCTTTTTCTCTCCATTCATCTAACTCTGAGAGTTGCATTTTCCTCCTTATTCCGGCAGCATCAAGGTCCATGTTCCATTTCTTGATAGCCTAGTGAGCTTTAAATTCTAACTCAATTGGTAGGTGACGAGTCTTCCCATACACCAACTGATAAGGAGACATCCCAATAGGTGTCTTGTATGCTGTTTGATATGCCCATAGTGCTTCAGGAAGCTTGTCCTTCCATCCAGTACCCATCTCATTTACTGCCTTCTGCAGAATATTCTTGATTTGTTTATTCGATATTTCTGCTTGCCCGCTTGTCTGAGGATGATAGGGGGTAGCGACGTTATGACGTATTCCATGCTTAGACAAGTAGTTCTCAAAGCGCTTGTCGATGAAGGGTGATCCTCCGTCACTTATCACTATCCTCAGGACTCCAAATCTGGGAAATATTATCTCTTCAAACATCTTCTTAGAATTTATGTTATCGGCCTTCTTGCATGGCAGGGCTTCAATCCATTTGGAGACATAATCTACTGCCACCAAAATGTATTCGCATTTCCTCGATGGTGGGAATGGTCCCATATAGTCGATTCTCCAGACATCAAAGAGTTCAATCTAAAGGTTGTTGATGAGTGGCATGGCATCTCAAGTATTGATATTTCCGTGCCTCTGACATGGTCCACATCTTCGGATGAATTCTCTTGTGTCTTCATACATTGTTGGCCAAAAGAATCTGCATTGTCAAATCTTTGCATGTGTGCGGAATGCCCCATAATGTCCTCCATATGGTGTTGAATGGTATCTTTCAATGATTTTTATTCCTTCCTCAACAGGTACACATCTCCTAAGTAGGCCATCTGAGCAGACTCGAAAGAGGTACGGTTCATCCCATATGTGAGTACGACTTTCCTGGATGAGTTTCTTTTTGTTTGCTCCTGGTGATACATATCCTGAAACCATAAAATTAACAATATCTATGTACCAGGGGTTAGATCTGTTGATCCCGTAGAGCATGCCGTCCCGGAGTGAATCGTCGATGGGCATTTCCTGTGAATTCTGAAACTGCATTCTAGACAAGTGATCGGCAATAGAATTTTCTACTCCCTTTTTATCTTTTATTTCTAAGTCAAATTCTTAGAGTAACAAAATCCATCGTATTAAATGTGGTTTAGCATCTTTCTTAGTGAGCAAATATTTTAGAGCAGCATGATCAGAATAAATAATTACTTTAGCTCCCACTAAGTAAGATCTAAACTTATCGATAGCAAAAACAACAGCAAGAAGCTCTTTTCAGTAGTTGCATAATTAAGTTAAGGTCCTATTAAAGTTTTGCTAGCATAGGCTATTGCATGATGCTTTTTATCTTTAGTTTGTCCTAAAACTGTCCCCACAGCATAATCAGTTGCATCACACATAATTTTAAAAGGTAAAGACCAATCAGGGGGTTGAATGATTGGTGCTGAGATGAGCGCTTTCTTTAAAATTTCAAAAGATCTTAAACATGCATCATCGAATTCAAAAGGAACATCCTCGGCTAGCAAATGAGTAAGAGGTCTAGCAATAAATGAGAAATCTTTTATAAATCTACGATAAAAACCAGCATGGCCAAGAAAACTTCTAATTCCTTTTACATTCACAGGTGGAGGTAGCTGTTCAATTACTTCAATTTTAGCCCTATCTACCTCTATACCTCTTTCAGACACTAAGTGTCCTAGCACTATTCCTTCTCTAACCATAAAATGACATTTCTCCCGATTGAGGACTAAGTGCATTTCTTCACATCTTTGCAAAACTCTATCTAAATTTTCAAGACAATCATCGAAAGTTTTTCCATAAACAGAAAAGTCATCCATGAAAACTTCCATAATCTCTTCAATCATTTCAGAAAATATAGACGTCATACATCTTTGAAAAGAAGCTGGAGCATTACATAACCCAAAAGACATTCTACAATAAGCATAAGTTCCATAGGGGCATGTAAAGGTAGTTTTGCTTTCATCATCAGGATGGATAGGGATTTGGTGATACCCCAAATATCCATCAAAGAAACAAAAGAAAGAATGATTGGCTAACCGTTCTAACATCTCATCAATAAAAGGTAACGGAAAATGATCCTTCTTAGTAGCTTTATTAAGCTTTCTATAGTCTATGCACATCCGCCATCCTATGACGGTACGTTGAGGGATCAACTCATTCTTCTCATTCTTGACAACAGTCATGCCTTTCTTTTTAGGCACAACTTGGACAGGGCTTACTCACTCACTGTGTGGCACAGGATAAATAATCCCGACGTGCAAAAGTTTCAAAACTTCCTTTTTAACAACCTCCCTCATCGCATTGTTAAGTCTACGTTGTGGTTCTCTAGAAGGTGAAACAGTAGGATCTGTGGGAATGCGATGGGTGCAAAGGGCAGGACTAATTCCTTTAAGATCTTGGAGTGAATAGCCAAAAGCTGATCGATGTTTCTCTAAGACAGCCATTAAGCAAAAAGTTTGTTTCAGAGTGAGTTTATCACTTATGATCATAGGAAACTCTGGATCATCATTTAGAAAAGCATATTTAAGACTGGTTGGGAAAAGTTTAAGTTCTATAGGAGGTCTAGGTGGCTCTGTAAACTCATCTAAAGGTTCAGGCTCAGAGTAATCAGCCTCTTCTTCTATGAAGAATTGAGCATCATCCTCTAGACTTAGTCAACTAAGAACTCTAGAGAAGCAGCCTTAAATTCCTCCAGCAGGTCAGATTCTGGATAAGATTCGGTCCTAGTACTTACAGAATGAGATATGAACATTGGGAATTGAAGTTTCTTTCCAAAATAAATGTTTATTTTCCCTGTTTGTCCTTCATAAAGGAGTCTTCTAAAAGGTTGTCCTATCAATGGGTCGAAGTCCCATATGGGGAAGACATAAAAGCTCAAATGAACTAAGGTTCCTTCTACCTGGATTGGTTGGATATGTAAAATTCCTGAACTGGGGACAATGTGTCCTGAAAGACTCTTCATCAATTTTGTAGTTGGGGTTAATGTCATGTGCATCATTAAATGTTGTGCAAGTGAAACAGATATGATATTAATGCCCACAACTGGATTATAGATAGCATCTATGTGATCAGAATTAAATGAGCACCGTATTGGTAAAGAGGGTAAATCCAAACAGATTATATCAGAGGAAAGCTCCGATTCCTCTAACCATTCACTGCTTATGACCGACACTAGCTCTGTTGAAGTACTTCTATAAGAAATATCCTCAGAAGGATTCAAAGATTCTCTAAGATAACTATGATGATTCTATGGTTTCTTTATAGAATAATAATTCATAACGTTTCCAAAATCAGAAAAAAGATCGGGTTCGATATCAAGCATAAAATCAGGAAACGGAATTTCTTCTTCTTCTTGCTCAGAACTTGGAATAGCTGAAGTAGATGGTATATCTGGTAAAGAATTTGCTTCAGCCACTTGAGATTCTTCTTCTAGGAGATTATCTAATTCAGAGGATAGAATTTGATCTAAGATTAATCTTGCTTTTTCTGACGAAACATGCAAGAATGATCCTCTAGAAGTTGTATCGAGCAATTGCTTACTATTTTTACGAAGACCTTTATAAAAATGTTGAAGAAGAATAGGGTCTTGTAAACTAAGATCCGGGCCAGATGCTAAAAGAGTAGTGAAACGATTCTAGGATGAGGCCAAAGATTCACTAGGTTCTTGCTTAAAAGTTAGAACCTTGTCTCTAAGGTCAACGATTTGGGAGATAGGGTAAAAATCTAGACAAAAATTAGAACGTAAGGATCCCCAATCTTCTTGTTGCTTACCTACGGCTTTATCATACCATTGTCTAGCTTTTTCCTTTAAAGAGAAAGGAAATAGCTTCCAACGTAAAGTTTGATCGGACATGCCCTCTATGCGAAGACAGTCACATGTTTTCTCAAAGTCTCTAATATGAAGGTAAGGGTTTTCATCTACTCCTCCTGAAAAGGATAGACTTTGGACCATTGCAATCAACCGCGGACTCAGCCTATAGTTAGGGGTTTGGATAGGTTGTGATGACTCCCATGGTACAAGGCTGGTCTCCGTGGGTGCAGAAAATTGAAAGATAGGAATTGAATTTATGTTATCCATAAGGATAGAAAAAGGCAAGAAGAATAAGGTAAGAAATAAAAAGGAAAAGATAAAAGTATAGGTATAAGGTAAAGCAAGACTTAATGTTAACTCAGCTAATGTCTTTCTCCCCGGCAACGGCGCCAGAAATGCTTGTTGATATTAGATACGCACACAAAGGAATTTAAGAGAAATAATCCGCAAGCGCACGGATATTGGTGAGCACTTCACTCGAGAGATAAGTCCAGAGTATCGTATTTGTTTTATCCGCAAGAAGAAAGCGTGCGATGACTAACCTAATCTTTACTATTACCCCTGGGTCGCACTACAAGGTAGTGAAGATATAAGCGATTAGAGAGAACTACGACGACCGTCTGGTTCCAACCTATGACAAGCTATGATACTATTGCTCTTAGGGGAAATACCGATGGAAAAGGGACACCACAGAGGATGCTTAACCAGGGTACTTAATCCTACCAAACCTTTTGACGGGAGGAGACTCCAAAGGTAACAATGGGATTGTCACGTCCCACGCTACTACTCACTAATTCGGCCAGATAGGGGATAAATACGAGTATTCCTAGCCCAAGCACCACGCTTACGCTATGAATGATTACTCTATTCCCTACGCGAAGCGAATAAAGTAAACCCGTAAACCAAAGAACAATAATAACAACGTACTTACTTAGTATTGGAAGTTGAATTACCGAAGAATCCTAGAACCAAGCCTCGGGTTAGGAGACTTGACCCCGTAGATATAAGCTTGGAGAGGAGACACCGACAGGTCGGGCTTCCTCCAATCTTCTACCTCCACTCTAACTCTCTCAATCTAGAAGAATAACTCTAATCTCACATAGAGACTACAAAGCTAAACTCTCTTGTATGTGCCCTAGAGACAGATCCATTCAAGGGACCCCTCTCAGGCGAATTCTCTCTGGAAAATATGAATTAGGGTTTTTGAACTCTCTCCTCTAGGGGCCAGGGGCCTTGCTTATATAGCCCTTTAGGAAGCACCACAGCCCTCGGATCAAACCGACCTTGATCAACGATTTTTATTCATCCTCAAAGGCAGTGGAGGCAGGATCCGCGAGGTAGAAGGCGATTGGCTGCCTAGGCTAGGCGCCCACCCCTGTCACAGTGACAGGTGGGTCCCACCTCCCAGAGTTTGGCTTCTTGAACCTTCTAGATTATACTTTTTCCATACGTGGCCCTTTCTCTCTATGTAAACCTGACATGTGGGCCGTCTTTGATTATTTTTAGCTGACACCCTGCAGAAATAGATATTCACCAAAACTCATGGAATTCTGTCAGTTAAACACCTAGTCTATGGTGGTAATTGACTTTATAACATTCTTTTATGTAAGTTGATGGTTAAAAATGATAGTTAACTACCGTCAACAAAGTACGCGATGGCCGAGCAAATGGGGAGATATTTTTGTTCTGAGAGAGATGGGGGACAAGCAGAGGAAGAGGCAGGCTTGTTGGGCCAGTAGTGCGCAGGCCTGGGAGACGACGTCCGAATTGACGGACGCCTGTGTAACATCCTGGATTTTCGGGCAACCAAAAATACGAGCTTTTTAAAAATTTTCCTATAATTGTGTGAAGCATGTAGATTCTAGGTCTAACCTGAGTTCGACCCGCTAACAAATCATGGCATACATTTAGAATTGCTTGTAGGAGTGTGCTGGAGTTCTTTAAGTTAGGTTAGGGTTTGTGTTGGAGTGCACGAATCCGTAGCAATCCCCACTCGGATTCCCATATGAAATTCTCCCAAATTCCATTTGAGTCCTTTCCAAAATTCCCCCTTGGGATTTCCATCTCAAATCCTCCTTGAAAGTCACATCAAATCCCTTGCTCCATCTCAACCTCTTGAATATAATGAGAAAATCATCCCCTTCCTCCAGGGCTCAAACCCTTTCTGAATTTCTTTTGAAATATCCTTTCCAAAATAACTCTTTGATTCTCATCTCAAATCTTTTCCATGTTCGTCTTCAATCTCATATAATTTCCCCCGTGGATTGACCCTAGTCCTATAGAGTTCCCCCTCAACTCTCTTGAAATACACCTCAATCTCCATTCAAAAATCTCCCAACTCTTTTGAATTCTCCCCCTCAATTCTTTTCTCAGAATTTCCTCATTGAGTTTTCCTCAACCTCTTTTGAGATACTTCTTCGGTCTCTTTCTGAACCCTTTCTCAAAATCCCCACCTTGAGTGCACCCCAATTCCCTCTTGAACTCATCCCCTTTTCCATTTTAATTTCCCTCCCTAAATTCCCTTCGGATTCCCTACCAAATCCTTTTTGAATTTATCCTAGATTTCCTAAGCCAAATTGATAAAAGGAAAACTTCCCTTCTCCCTTCTCTCCCCATAATCAGCCCAAGCCAGCCCCCTTTCCCCTTTAGCCACTGGCCCATGCATGCAGTCGGACGACCCAGCCTACCTTCCTAGCCGCACAGGCCCACTCGCGCTCACCTCTTCCCCGGCCCAGCACCGCCTCCTCCTTCCACCGGGCCCGTGCACATGCGGCCAGCCAGCCCAGCTCGCCAGCTGCCTCCCTCGGCCTGCCTTGACAGCCCCGCAGGCCCATCTCGCAGCCCCCACAGGCCTGAGCCGCGCCCAACACCAAAAACCTAGGAGCCACGTGACTCGGCTCCCAGAAGCCGCCACCGCTGCCGAACGCTCTGCTCGCGCACCTAGTGCCCTGGGCGTCCGCGTCGGTCGTGAGATAGCCGCCACACGTCCCTGGCATGCCTTCCAAAGATCGTCGCCGTCGACAGTTCACTGGTTCCCCCTCGAACCCTAGCTTCTCACGTATAAAGCGCCGAGCCGCCACTCCTCTCCAACTCTCATCCGCCGCTGCCACCCTCTTTCTTCCCGCTCCTCTCAGCCACCGTTGCCGACCATGGAACTATAGCCGCACCGCCAACACCGCGGTCCACGCCCTCCGATGCCTCACCATGCCGCGACGTCGGCCGCACATGAGCGCGCTTGCCGTTCCCGCATGGCACCACTGTGACAGCTCACCCCGACGTGTCGCGTCGTCGTGACACCGTGGCCAGGGCGTCTCGCCAAGCTATCTCCATTAGCTACGCCTTTCCCAAGACCGCGGCATCAACCTCGCCATCGAGCCGATCCCGACATCCCTGACCTCCCTGTCTTGCCTCTGCCATCCGCATCATGACCTCGCCACGATGCCGTACGCCGTTCGCCAAGCTGTTGGCCGCGCGTGCCCTTGCCCCCCCTCTCTGAGCCACGCCGGGCCATCCTCCGTCGACCAACAGCAGCCGCAGGCCACCACCCTGCCTGCCTCATCTGGCGCCTCTGGACGGGTTCACGCGGCCACCTCCTTCTCGTCGAGCCGCGACAGTGAACCTACTGCCTCTACCTCGCTGTGTCCATCACCGGCAACCAGCAGGGCCACGCCATGCTCTGTTTCACCCTCGCCAAGCCGGTGTCGCGCCCTGCCATCACACCACCTGCATGTAGGGACAGCAGCAGCACCTTGATACCGGCTGGCACTGCTACCTCAGCGTACACCTGCTGCCAACCAGGAGCAGCGCATCCACAGCCTGCACAACCCCGAGCCGTGCTATGATGCCGAGCACCTCGACGTTGGCCGATCCTTCTCCGACTGCAAGCATCACCACCTCCACCACCGCGCTGCCCTGTCCGGCCCTTGTGCCGTGGTTTTGCTTTGCAAGAGGGCCGCATCCTCACTGCACCATTGTTTGGGAGCTGGGCGATGACGCCTACCTCACTGATCCCCTTCCTTACCACCGGGTTCGCGTCCAGCAGCAAGTAGTAGCCAGCTAGAGCGCTCCACCACCGCCCTCACCTTCAAGGTTGACCCTCTAACCTAGTCGACGTCGTCCACGACGTCGGCGAGCAAGCTCTTACTTATTAACTCCTTATCTATCATCTATACTTACTCGTGCACTTGATACTTGATCTAACAATATCAATTGTCTACATATGTTCATGATCATCTTCGTGTCATCTATGAATGCCGGTGTCATGCCTTCAAGCCAGTCTATCTCTTATGCTATGATGTCTATCTTGCGCTATGGAATTGTGCTACTCCGGTCATCGTTTGTGTTGATTCTTGTGTGTTGTGCTGCCTTCTGCGGACCGAGCCTTCGAACCGGTCGAGGGATCGTACTTCGCTCGAGCATCTCGGACGTGGGCTCATCCCGCCATGGCCATGGCACTGAGGACAACTCGACCTCCTCATTTAGTTGGCTTCGTAGTGCTGTGTTCGTTGTCCCCTCCTACGGCTCTAGGGCATGACCACCATGGGCTTGTTAACGGTGCGCTTCCCACCCACACATGATAAGCCCATCTTGACCTAGTCTATAGAGATGAACTAGGGGACGACCGTCATGGGATTCACGGAGGCCAACTCATAGGTGAAGCTCATGGCCACGAGTTGCCTCGCCATGGCCACCGGGCTCTACCTCTTTTGTTCGCTTGTTTTATCCTAACCAACTCATATGCTCGTACCACTTTGACCATAACATTCCTTTAGTTCTAGCGATGACAACCGCATCACTACAGACCATAAGAATAGCCTTATGCCATTTAGTTGCACGGTCGTGGTGCCCTACGAGTGGGTTTGGATCGTGGGATAGTGTCTCCTTTCTTCCAACCTTCGTCTGTTCCGTGACGAGTTGGTTGAAGGAGCGCAAATTTTGTTCTTCTCTCTCTTCCTTTGTTATCGATTCCCATCGATTCAGAAAGATGTGGGTTGAGTCCCTTGCTTGTTTGGTGTTTGTTTCTCTTTTGATTCCATTCCTTCGATTCCCATCGTTGCTATGGCGTGTGGATCAAAGAAGGGTGAATCATGTGTCTTTACCCGTCTTTTGGTTGTCGTGTTGATCCCTTGTATGCTTGTACCTTGTAGACCATAGTGTCTCCTTGGTTCTTGCAGTGACAACCGCACCGCTAAGAACCCTAGGGATGTCTCAGTGCATTTAGTGCACCTAGGTCGTGGTACCCTATAAGTTGTTTGGGCACTTGTGTTCTGTTGTGTGTGTCGCTTACTTCGATGCCCCATCTCTTGCCATGGCGTGTGTATTGGAAGAGGTAGACCACCTCTCTTCTCTTCTTCCCCGTTCCACCCTCTCTTGGTTCTCGTCAAGTTATAGTGGCGTTCGGATTAAGAGAGAATGAGACTTCTCTTGCTTGTAGCCTTTCGGTTCTCGTCAGTCTCCATGACGCTCGGGCCGAAAGTCACAAGCCGTGGTGTTAGCTTAGGATGAGCTAGGGCCTATGCCATTTCTATTTAAGCCATACAGGTCGACACGATCGACCCAGGAAGTACTGGCTAGGCTAAGGCTTAAGCTTGTGCTTAGCAAACAACCACTCTTGTTCCTTGGCCCAGGGATCGGACATCCGCCGAGAGGGCTAAGTCACTTCTTCCTTGGTCTTCCTTCGGTGTAGTTGGTCTTATCGTGCTTAGTTGTCTCTTTTCACAGTCCTTCTAGGTTTAGTGGTCTGATTGCTATTTCGCTTATCGTTGTAACGAGGTAGTTGCATCGAGGTTAGCGTTGATTGGATCAGAACCCGTTGGAGGAAGGACAAGCGGATGGAGGAAAGACCATGGAGGAGTACGGCTACAAGTGCACCGAGGATCTCCGATATGACATTTAACAGGTGTTCCACGTCCCACCCAACCTCGTAGAACCCATTAAACATGCTACATATAGATGCTAGTACTTTACTTTCTTGCAATTGAACTGTGATAGGTTACATGGTAGACTGCTTGCAAGTCATTACCTTGTCGCAACCTATTCCCTTACACACCCGCTGCTAGGCTAGACGCTCGCTTACTACTTATTGCTTTACTTTCACTATGCATTATATCTGTGATGTGATGCTTGGTGAAGGAATAACGTGAGTGGATAAGGCACGTGGTGCCGATAACTTGGTAAAACTAGATAATGAATTTGGGGGGATCTTGGTGTGCATCTTGGGTGTGTGGTGAGGGTTGAGTCGATCGGACAGGATCCTACGATGAGTCTTTGGGGCAAGTCATGCTGGAGGGGTGCGACCTGGGCATCCCTCGTGAGAGGTACCTGTGGCGGGTGCACGTGTGAGCAGACGGGGTGTTGGTTATCCCTGGTGGAGGTGCCGTTGAGGCACAGGGTGTTGGTTATCCCCTTGAGAAGATATCATGTCCGGTCCCCCTAAGGACCAGTATGTCTTGAGAACCGGAACCATGGGACCTTCGTGCACACCACTCGCTCCCGATGGGCGGGAGACGATTACCCGACTGACTAGGGCGGTGCCACTACTACTAGGTTGGAAGGTGATAGTGTAGGGAGGTACGGGCATAGGGGCCCACACCCTCCTAAGACAGCGTAGTGACCTTGGGGGCCCGTACTACGTCTCATAGTCTTAGCGTTTCGGTGGACTCCGAGGTGGCCTAGGGCTGAGTGGTAGGGTGGTACCGTACCGGTTGAGAGGCAGTCGACATCAGCCTAGGCGGGGCACCACCGATGATGGCGATCTTATGGATTTCCAGGTGTACACGCTCTGCATAGTTGATCGATCTATACGTATAGCCACGTCCGCGGATATGGACATTCCCATGACCTACGCTTCACTTGATTAGAGAGAGGAGTCCCTTCTATCTTCCCTCGGGTTTCGTGTGGGATTCCGGCTTGGGCCGTTAAGGCAAGGTACAAGCGGGAGTCGTCCTTGCCGCCTAGAGAGTGTGAGAGTGTGGTGAGATGTGTGTGATGGGATGGGAGAACGTGTGGATGAGATGGATTAAAACTTGATGAACTATTATTATAAAATCTTGTTGAACTTGCATAAGAAACCTACAGCCATATATAGGCCTTTTCATCTACCCTTGCATTCCACCTACCACAAAGCATATGCAAAAGCATAGGGTGGGAGACAGTGGCCAATACAAATCGTACTGATAGATTTTGGACAGGTTTGGACGAAATCTACGACGACCACGTGGACTTGGATTAGGAGTAGATGGTCTCGTGCCTACGCTCAAGTGTGGTTGAGAAGATGGAGTCTACACCCGCTGACATTCTACGCCAACTCTGATGAATGCCGTGAAGGAGGAGCCTTCACCCGCCGATGCGCTACAACGACTCTGATGAAGATGTGTGTGCGTTTCCGCTAGATTAATCAATGTAATAGGTGCGTTAACTAGTGTTGTAAAGCTTATGTAAACTTGTAATTCTACGATGTATGACTATGATATCAGCTGATAATTGATAATGTGATGGATTGCTCTCGTGATCTACTGCATTATAAATCGTATATGTGGATTTTCCCTTCGAGGAAAATCGAGATTGTTTCAACCTGCCCCTGAGCATTACCGATTCTTTAGAATCGTGTTGGTAATTGGATCAATATCCAAAACTAAATTGATTGAGCTAAGCTAGATTTTCAAGGAGGGGAGTGGCGTAAAAGAGGGAAATATTGTCACCATTTTCATCCTTACCTGCTACTAGTATTAATTAGTATATTGCCCGTGCTAACGCTACGGTAAATTCAAAACAAGAACTTTGTAAAAAAATAAAACAAATAGAGTCACATTGTTAGCTAAGTCAGGGTGCTCTTCAAATTGCAAGTCCAGTGAATGCTAATATATCTGGCGTCTCTCCAACCAAAAGACTGTTGTCAAGTGATAAGCAAACAAAAGAACATATTTCATTCCACGTAAGATCCAATATTGCAAACACTGACAAACACAAGAGATTATAAATCCACTTAATTGTTAACCCTAGAGATTATAAATAAGTTAATATTTATCGCTCGCACAATTATAAGTAATGCACATCAACATTGCCTGCACACTACCGTTGCTATAATTGATGCATAATCTAAAAATTTAGCAGATCCTGAATATTCCTATTGCAAAATAGAATAAAGCAACATTGTAGAAATTGTGATTACAACATAACTGTGATATCAACCAAGTAGAGAAATAATATACACACAGACCCACAAGCATAAAAACTCAGAAAATATTTGTAATACAATTTGCTTTGATAAACAATTCCTAGATAATGGCTCCTAGATTAAACCATACACTGCTGCTCCCATCTTCTAAATTGGCCAATGACAAGTCAATGCAAAAGCCAAAAACAAGTACAAATAGAATAGAAGTAAAGATAATTGTTGAAATGCAATCCTTTATCCATAAAACATACAACTCAATAGAAAATGATAAATCTATGATCTAGTAACCTATTTTCTTGAGGCCAATTGTGTTAGTTATACACTAAATCAGCAGAAAATGATCATAGAATAGGCGCTGCTGAAACAAAAATCTGAACTCTAAGTTAGGGATCAAAATTACCAAACTTTAGGACCTTTATTTTCTAAACCATTGTGAGTTAGACCTGAAACTTTAAACCAAAATCATAGAGCTATATACCAAGAATGATTGTTGTTAAAGCCAAATTAGTTGTTTACACGTGAAACTGAGAGGAAGGGAGCAATGAACAAAATTGTTTCAGGGTCTAAACCTGAGCCCACTACTGAATCAGCGGCAACAGCTTCACTGCCACGCACCTGCTTGCCAACACCCACTGCTCAGCCGCCGCCTGATCTCCACCGGCCTCCAGCACTTCACCACACAGATCCTTACCGAGCTCCAGCACGGAACATAGATTATTGAGGACAACGGCGACATAACTCTTCCGCGGGCCAGCGACAGGCCGACGCAGCGGACGCCACTAGCAGCACCAGCTTCAGCAAGCAGCAGTGCAGCACTGCAGGTGGCAGGAGCTGCCCGTCGCGGCCGCTCCTTGCTCATCGCCCGTCGCGGCTGCCCCTTGTCCGCCGCCTGCCGTGGCCGCCCGCCGAAGCTGCCCACCGCGATTCGCCGAAGTAGCTGCCCGCTGCGGCCACCCGTTGCACGCGACCTGTCCGCACTCGGCGTCCGCGTCCCGCCGGCGCCGGTTCCTACCCATGCGTAGTGCGCGCGCCGTCGGCCGGAGGCCGGAGCAGAGCCGCGGCTCACCGGCCTTGCCGCGTCCCCGCCCTGCGACGCCTCTGCCACGGCCTCGCCTTGCCCGGCGGCGGCCCGCGCGGCCTCGACGCTCCCCCGTGCCTGCATCTTGCTCGGAACTCGGAGACGAAGCGACGTGCGCTGCGTCACCCCGCGTCGCCGCTTCGCTGCCGCGACACCATCACGCTGCCGTGTCCGCCCCGCGCTGCCGCTTCCCTACCGTGGCACCGTCGCGCCGTCGGCAGTCGGATCAGGCGTTGCGGCGGCAGGAATCGCGCGGTGTTTTCTTTTCCTTTCCGCGGTCCCTCAAGCGAAGAAGAGTTGGGGAAAAAATAAAGGACAACCTGTGAACTTGAGGAACTGAACCGTGGCGGGTTGGGCGTGGGCATGGGTCTAGGCGCGGGAGTGGGAGATGGCAGGGGATCAGGAGTACCACAGTACATGTGATCCTGATCGCTGAGTGAGCGAGCACAGAGAAAACTCAGAAGCAATGTGAATGATTGATTTCTACGCAGTTTTTTTTTAGGTGTGTGTGGAGGGATGCCACCTTAGCCGGAGAGATTTTTTTAGGTAGACTTAGCATAAAAAAGATAGTGTTTTAGTAAGGTAGATTTTTTTTACAACCGTGGAAGAGGGTTTTAATAGAATCTCGATTTCATTTCAACAGTCACTTGTACAAGTGGTTTGTTGTTTTACTCTACAAATAATATACAATATGCCAGACCAAATATACATTTAGCACTACCATGTCACAAGCTCACAAATAGGGTATCATGCATAAAACAGCAAAGCACACCTGTGCCAGGTGTATCATGTGCAAATCAGAAAAGGTCGCATACATGTACGGAGTATATATATTCTTGAGAGGTCAAGCGGCCGCCTCGTCGTCGTCATCGTCAACGGTCTCCTGATATAAAAGAGGGAAGTCCCTAATCAAACCCACCCATTATATTTACTATTGGTGTCACTATTTTCATCCTTACCTGCTACACTAGTATTAAACTTCTTTTTATTACAGTGGGAAGAGAGGGTTTTAATAGAAATCTCGAATTCATTTCAACAGTTTAGTCACTTGTACAAGTGGTTTGTCGTTTTACTGTACAAATAATACAATGCCAGACCAAATATACATTTAGCACTACCATGTCACAAGCTCACAAATGGAGTATCATGCATAAAACAGCAAAGCACATACCACTACCTGTGCAACGGTGTATCATGTGCAAATCAGAAAAGGTCGCATACATGTATTCGTTCTTAAGAGATCAAGCGGCCGCCTCGTCGTCGTCAACGGTCTCCTTGGATATCTCTTCAAGTGACAATCCCTTGGACTCTGGCACCAGCAGCGTCATGATCATCCCAAGGAAATTGGTGCCGGCTAGCACGAAGAGCGCGTTGCGGATGCCGATGCCGGGCGAGTAGCCGGCCTCCGGCTTGTGCGGGTCCTGCGCAGCGTACAGGAACCCGAACGCGCCGATGATGGCACCGGCCTTGCCAGCCGCGGCCGATATGCCGTGGCACGTGGACCGCAGCCGCGCCGGGAAGATCTCAGCCGGCACGATGAAGGTGGTGCTGTTGGGCCCGAAGTTTGCGAAGAAGAAGGTGAAGCCGTACATGACGACGAAGCCGGTGTGGTGGCCGGCGGTGGTCCAGTGGTGGTAAGGCGCGGCAAGGCCGATCATGAAGACGGTCATCATGAAGAAGCCCATGATCTGGATGGCGAAGCGGCCGACGATGTCTATGAACAAGACGGTGAACCAGTAGCCCGGGATGGTGCCGCAGAGCGCGATGAGCGCCTGCGCGCGCGCGATGCGGAACACCTCCTCGACCGCGTTCATGGTCTTGGCCGGCGGGATCCACCCGACCTTGGAGAAGATGTCCTTCTGGAACAGGTTCTGGCTGTAGAAGGCAATGTCGAGGAGGAACCACGTGGAGGTGGTGCCCAGCAGGTGGAGCCCGTGCCGGCGCACGAACTGCGCCGAGAAGAGCCCCCACTCGTTGCTGCCGCTGCTGGCCTGCCGCTCGGCGCGGTCCAGGTCCTCCTCGATCTCCGAGTTGAGCACCTTGGACATGTCCGCCGCGGCCTGCTTGGCGTTGCGCGCGATGAGCGCCGTGTACCGCGCCGTCTCCGGCATCTTCATGCGCCAGTAGTAGGTGAGCGCGGCCGGGATGGTGCCGAACATGAGGATGATCCGCCACACGTAGTCGGCCTCGGGGCCCAGCGACGCCGCGGGGTTGTCCTGGTACGACGGCGCCGGGTACGAGTTCCGGAAGCCGCTGGACACCACGAGCGCGACGATGGCGCCGAAGAGGATGCCGAAGCCCTGCATGGCGAACACGGCCGCGATGAAGGCGCCGCGGGTCTTCTTGTTGGCGTACTCCGACATGATGGTCGCCGACAGCGGGTAGTCACCGCCGATGCCGAAGCCGAGCCAGAAGCGGAAGAAGCAGAGCGTGGAGATGACGCCCTTGGGGGTGTGGCCGAACGAGAGGCCCGACGCGATGGAGCAGAGCACCATGAGGATGAGCGTGAAGCCGTACACGCTCTTGCGGCCGAGCTTGTCGCCGAGCCAGCCGAAGAAGAGCTGGCCGGCCAGCGTGCCGCAGAGCGCGACGCCGTTCACGGCCGCGGACACGTTGGGCGGCAGGGTGCCGGGGCTGGGGCTGTTGGGCTCCGTGTAGTAGATGCGCCCCAGCAGCTTGGAGATGAGGGAGATGCAGAAGAGGTCGTAGGCGTCCGTGAAGAAGCCCATGCCGGCGATCACGATGGCCATGAAATGGTACCACTGCGTCTTCGCCTGGTCCAGCGCCGTCAGAACTTTGAGCTGCTCGCCAGCCATGGTCGCTGCACCGCGCCTTCACTTGCTCTGCCGCACGCTATGATCACTAAACGGCTAGCAATAAGTTCCCCTCTCTCGACGAGCTGCGGTATGTAGCCAGCAGCTTGATCTGCAACGCAATTATATAGATAGAGGCTGGTAACAGAGAGTGAGCTGTTGGGGTCAGTGGTGAGCCCAAGCTAAAGTTTCTCGCAAAACTAGGGACATGCTCTATGTTGCTGCCTTTTCTTGGGACATACTGGAATTATTGAAGGAAAATCTTAGTCGATGAAAGCGAAAACTCGATTTTAAACTGGGGCTTGAATTGAGAAGGATGTTTTTTTTAATCCTATCATTGTCAGTGGTGGTTAGATGGATAGGGTTAGTGAGCAGTTGCATGCACGTTGACACAGTAATCATGTGTTGCAGGTAAGTAAAGATGCTCTTTAGCTAGTAATTTACATGTGACTGCTGAGTAGGTGAAACTCATCTTGCCAAGCATCATAGATAGAAAGGGACGTATTTTGAGCAATACAAAACCGCTAAAGGTGTACCTTTTCTGAAGAACAAAAGGTTAACTGAATGGAATCTCTAGAGAACTGCTGCAAAAGGTGTATCTTTCTTACAAACTGTTGCTATGCGTTTCTCAACACAACTGCAGTCAGAGATGGAACCAGCGATTCTAACTAGGGGGCCAAATAAATATGATCATAAATTTTTTAGTATGCTAAAATATATATAATTATATGATTCAAAACTTTTTAAATATTTTATACTATTTATAACTAAAATCATAATATTTGAATAAAAAATAGGTGAAAATTGATATTTTTAGCTGTAAGTTCATATATTTATATAGGTATTAAAGAAAACCTACTGTGCTTGCCCCCCTGGTTCCGTCTCTGCAGTCATGCTCATGCAACAACTCTAAATTTCTCAAAGCTACTGTGGTCTTCTAACTAAACTCCAAACATCATCATGAAACAAAATCAGCATTGCGCACCTTTGGGAGGGAAATTGCAGAAGATGCAAAGAGGCGACTTTCAGCGTTTGAACAAGAATGGAAAAGTGTTAAGCAACACTGTCGGAATTACGTCACTAAATAGGCAAGGTTTATCCTAGGAATATACCTGATGCTCTTACAAACTAGCGTCATCTGGGTTTTAATAATCCTAGTCAACTATACCAATGCCGCGTTCCAAGTATCATAACAAGTCAACCGCTCAGCACGAACTCGCCATTTGTAATGTGCAGAGAAGGGATTCCGTTTCCAGCTTCCAGCCGTCTGTTGTGCGAACCGTCCGATCATAGTCGTGTGGCTGCTGTTGAGCCGAAGGGACTGTTCATGTGCGAATATGCTTCGCCTACTTGCCTGGCCTGCTCATCAGCTGTCCGCACCTAAACAAAAACAAACGGCCACCTATTTGTCAATATCTGATAAATTGTAAATGAAATTCTTAGATAACTCTATACTCTCTGGCAGACCTATTCGTCAGTACGTATATTGTTCATTTTATTTGTCCTTTAGGGTACGTACAAATAGAGATGCTTGAAAACATGATGAATTGCTGTTATACGTGATCGCAATTTTGTGCAACTACCGAACCTATAACAAGAGATGTTGAAAACTTAAACTGATAGTTTTGCGAAGAGAATAGACATCAACTGTGACATCATCACCTATAAAAACAAATGTGTCGATAGTTCATACACCTAAGCCCTGTTCAGCCGGCTTATAATCCGTAATTTTCAGTTTGTTTTTTCAACTGGAACAGTGTTTTTCTCTCACAAAAAATCAGCCAGAACAGTGTTTCAGTTTGTTTTTCAGCACAAGCGAACGGGGCCAGCACAACTTGGGTTAGATTACGTAGCTAGAAAGCATTCTTTAGCACTTGTTGCACTTAACCTGCCTAACACAATATCAACTCAAATATCAAGCTTTGTATGGACCATGAATCAGTCTCTCACAAGGTAGGCCACTGATTGAGCTTAGCTGGCTTGGTGTTCATGTTGACAGCACGATGCATGTTACTATGTGAGAGCTAATGTGCTGTTTAACGTGCCTACCATGCCAAGTGGCCAACCTTCTGCTTGTTATTCTAGCATATGGGGGCAAGCGGTATATGAGAACACATAAAACTTAAAGGCATCAGAGAAAGGAAATAAAATGTATGTGGTTATTTTCTCTTTTTTTTAAAAAAAAGAAACCCTAGGTGGATTATGCAAATTTCCAATACATTTTTTAATTGAACCAAATGTGAACCCAAAATGCCTAGTTTCCACAAAAGCGTAAGAAACCAAATATATTTCGATATAGCTAGTTCATTGTTATTAGCACAATGGATTACTTTAAGAAAAAATTACCTTGTAATGAAATGTCCATGCTTTAGGATTTAACTTTCAATAATGATATGTTACGGACGTCCATCCGTGACTCCCGTCCGGACACGGCTCATCCACTTATCCACGTATTCTGCCCGCTCTGCATTGCGCGCCCCCGCTCGTGCGGGACGGACTTCGCTCGCCCGCGCCGCCCCTGCTTGCGGGATGTCCGCTCGCCCATGCCTCCCCTGCCCGCGCCGACCCCGCTCGTGGCTCGTGGGACGGACTCCGCCGGCACCGCCCGCCGGTGCCACGTGCCTCCCCCGCCTGGACTCGCGCCTCCCATCGCCTCCGTGCTCCATCCGCTTGTCGCGGCCACTGCCGAGGTCCGTGCCACCATTGAGTTCCGCACCGGCGACCTCCGCGTACTCTGTGGCATTATGCTCCGCACAGGCGTCGAGCTCCGCAAGGATGAGCTCTGTTCGTCCAAGCAACAAGGTGACATTGCACTGAAAAACGCATGTTGCAAGCTTATGTTTCAAGTGTTTCAGATGTATGTTGCAAGTGTTTTGTATGGACGTTGTAAAAGCAGATCGGGATGTTGCATATGTCGCAATGGTTGTACACTTATGTCGCAAATGTCTGTTCTCAATGTTTCATCTGTTTTTTGACGTACGTTGCAAGTGTGTTTATCAGGATGTTGTATATGTTTCACACATACGTTGCAAATGTTTTATCTGGATATTGCGTATGTGTTGCAATGGTTTTCCAATTGTTTCATGTATTTTTTTAAGTGTTTCAAATGCATGTTTCAAACGTTTCATCTGTCTTCGGATGTATGGTGCAAATGTTGTATCTGGATATTTTAAAAGTAGATCGGGTGTTGTATCTTTCTCTTCGCCTTCTGTCGCCTCGCCTTCTGCTGCCTTGCATCCTTCTCAAACTAGGGGGGGTGTGCTGGGGGATGGCGGCGCAGACGCGAGCGCATGCTTTCCCCTTCCGTTACGCGGGCAGGTAGCGCTTCGATTTACTTTTTTAGTCACACAGGGATGCTTAGGCCATGTTAAGTTCCCAAAAATTTTCAAGATTCCCCGTCACATTGAATGTTTGGACATATGCATGGAACATTAAATGTTGACAAAAAAAACTAATTACACAGTTTGGTAGAAAACCACGAGACGAATCTTTTGAGCCTAATTAGTCTATGATTGGACACTAATTGACAAATACAAACGAAAGTACTACAGTAGCCAAAGCCAAAGACAAAATTTTCGCGAACTAAACACACCCTTAGATGGGATGCTCCCGTTGGTGGGTCTGGGACCGGGAACTAGGCTATGGTTCAGTTGGCTGGGACTAGGAGTTGCGTCTGGACGCGCTGTTGGCGCTGGCCGTTCGGGCGCTGGTGCCTCCGTTTAACTTTAGCTGAGAAGCCGCGAGAAGCTTCGAGCCTTCAACTCTTCGGTACTGGGGTGGCGTGTACTTTCCAAAGTTTTTCTGTTGTTGTGTAAGCTGAAGCACAAGCACTCAAACAATACCATTATTTAACGCCGGTAAGGGATCACTTGGAAAAATCATGAAAACTTACTTGCAGAAAAAAAATATAGGGGATGGAACTTTGAAATAAACTTGATCATGTCAACTGCCAAAATTTGTACAGGATAAGTGAAACTTGAACAACATCTAAGAGTAAACACCACTTTTATTCAGTTCTACATATCAACAGATACAGATGAGAATACCCCTTGCGGAAGGCAGGAGAACGAACGAATGGAATAGACTAACTTAACTAGATACAGAAATAAACACATGGAATAGAATGGTACAGTGCAAGAACTAACAAACTTCAGGCCTCAGAACCAGCACATATCAACTGGACGTCCTCTGATAAATGTGCTTTGTTCTTGGGTCAACAATTAGGCCCCTCCCACCATTCACCTCCAGATCGTGCCTGCAGCAATAAGTTACCAAGTCAGTCAGTTTTCCAATTCGCATGCAAATGGGCCAAGAGCTGGAAGTATTGTGCAGAGCTACTTACTGAAAGACAAAGTCAGGAATTGTAAGTTGCTCGCGTGGTACATATCTGAACAGCTGCACAAGTCTATCCACATATACAACTTTCTTCCAGACCTAAAGGAAAAAAAGGATGTTATGATCTCATGCAGCACAGTGAAAAAAAGTCTTAACCGTAGTCTGAACTAGGAGGTACCTCTCCATCTACAAACATCTGCATTGCCAAAACAGCTGTTCTCAAACCCAATGTTGGGTGGAGTACATAAATTGCCTGTTTGTTGTGAATGTTGTTAGAAGAGTGAACCTGTTATCGCCTTATATAGGATAAATAGAATAGAGATTCATCATAAAATATACTGACATGAAGGTTTCGCTGATGTTTCCGTCCTAGTATTTGTTGTAACCGCTTCATGAACCCTAAATCTGGTTGCCTGTAAATTCAACAAGATGTTACTTTTTTACATTATGGGTTTAAAGCGAGAAATAAGGAATTTCTTCAGTGACATATTTCTCAGACACTTACGGTTGTAATGATGCTGCGGAGTGGAAATATACAATTGTATATGGCTTCTGAATCAAAGGTTCAAACTCCTATGACAAGAAAGATGATAGAATTTTTCAGAATTAACTTATTGAGAAAAAACCAAAACAAGATGAAGAAGATGAGTGTCTTAAAAAAACAACAGATGCACAAAATGAGTAAAGTGATATATACATGTTCTAACAGGGACTAGCAGAATCATTGAAATTATCAAATGCAAAGAGCAAGAACTCTTTCAGTTTCACATTTGCAAGAGTATTCCCTCTAAATACACTGAAATGTTCTTCAAGGTCATTTCTACATAACTTTGCTTTAGTTTTGCTGTAAGATCATTCCTCACTTTCATATAATTGTGACCAAGATGACTGCAGTACTTGGATCGAGTGCATTAAACAAGTTACATGCCCTAGCACCAAAGGAGTTCATTATTTTGTTTGTCAGTCCCCAACAATGTACATGTATCATGGGACATTCATGGGAACCATTTTTTTATTTTTTTTATTTTGCAAAACTCAAGTGGAGGCTTCTTGTAACTTGAAATCTGAAAATTTGGAGTTATGGCAACCACCTTTTTGCAAACTTACAATTCAATTCTCTCACTTACTGGAGGCTCCCTCATGCTTCAGACATGGAATAGGATCAATGAACAATTATTTTATTTAATTGCGCTAATCAAAGTGGTCTTGATACCATATTAAGTTGCATGTATCCACCAGTTTAACCCAAATGGTTAAGCTGATGGGAAAATGTGGGCAATTCGGTTATACTTCAGTAGGTAGTTTATGAGCAAGTGGCATCGTGTTTCTAGTTTCATCAAGGTTCGCTGATTCTGAACAATTGTCCCAACATTTGTATGTAAAAACATATTCGCTTTATATAAATGCAGGGACTTTCTTTCTTTAAAAAAAACAAAAGAACACAAATACATCAGGCAGATTTATTCTTTTTCATTGAGACACAAAATGTGCATGGTTTACTGACAAAATATGCTAGAGCACAGTATTCCCAATTTTAAGTGATGGCATGATGCTCAGTGCACATAGAAAACCATGATATACACATGGTTAGAGAGTGCCAGTTTTATTAAGTCGTCCGACTAATCGCGATTAGTCGGCCTTATCAGTCCCCTAGCACGGATTATGTCTGTTGGAATATAAGTGAATTGCCCACCTCTCCCCATCAGCTTAAGCTTTTGGATTGAACTGATCGGTGCATGCAACTTAATATGGTATCAGAGCCAGAGGTCTCGAGTTTGAATCCTGGTTAGCGCAATTAAATAAAATAATTGCAGCTCGCTCCTATTCCACGTCTGAGGCCTGAGGGAGCCTCCACGTGAGGGGGGGGGTGTTGGAATATAAGTGAATTGCCCATCTCTCTCCATCAGCTTAAGCTTTTGGGTTGAACTGGTCGGTGCATGCAACTTAATAATGTCCACCGATTTGAATACAGCGACTAGAAATCAAGTAATCCAATTAATCGTCAACTAATCACGACATTTCAGAGTGCATACTGACACTTATCCAAGGCTTTAGGACACAAGCATTAAGATACATTACCTTCACTACATGTAGAACAAACCGTTCAAGATCAAGGCATCGAAGAAGAAAGTGTGCACCAACAACAACCATAACCGGGCGTCCTTCAATATCAACTCCACCACGATAACTGCAGTTGGTGGAGAATATCAGAATACCGGCAGTGAAGACACTGGAATGTATGTCATTAAATATGCCTACATACAAACATAATTAAGCACAAACGAGAAGTATAAAATCATAACATATGAAACCTACATACATTATTTTCATTTCAGCAATCTCTGAAAGATTAACAGAATTTGCTTTAGCGACGTATTGTGAATGAAGTGAGTATTCCTCTGCTGCAGATAATGAAGGGCAAGCTAGATCCCCATATCCAAGTAGCCTAGCATAATTAAATCCCTTTTGAGCTTGAGCAGATTTTTCCCACTGCTCCTTGCGCCGCAGATCTGGATCTTTAATTATTGACATAAACGAAGGATCCAAATATGAATCCAACTTGAAAGAACCCCTGTAGAATAACCAGACAAAGTAAGTTGAAGAACAACTATTTGAAGATCAAGATCTATGACAATATGTAGTCAATACAAGAGACCAAGTAAAATAAACAACAATGAGACAAAGAACCTGTAACAAATTACTTAGATGGAGAATGGATCTCTAGAAAAGGAACAGTCATCTTAGCAAGTATAATAAGGATATTTCTTTCAGAAAACAAAATGATAATAACGGTTTAAATATATATTGACCTGCACAGAGTATGAACATAAAAAAATACAATTCAAGCTAATTACTATGAGAAAAAATGATATAATAAATTCTCCCTCTATTATACAATATTTGTCCATGGCCTAGGGATACGTTCCACAATGTTTTTCCATTGAGAATACCAAGAGTATAGTTATTGTTATATTTCCACCTCCACCCTAATTAAATGTTTGGAAAGAGAAGTTGTTTATATGCTATTTATTAGGGGTATAGATGATCATTTCACTTTTGACTTATTTTCTTGGAAATAGTACTTCCTTGGTCAATGTGCATGATGTGCTGTGGAAAACTATTGTAGAACAGGGGAGTAGATACAGATCAGCATCAGGTACACGGAAGATCTTAAGTCTTCCAGCTATCACCAAAATAATAATAAAAAATATTTGAATTTGTACCATCCAATATTGAAAGCAGAAAAGTATGTCAAACTTTTAAATTTCACCTTTTCAATGCCGATCCAGAATCTGAAAGAGGAAGATCAACAAGAGTTGCAGACACTGTTCTGTCTACCACACCAGCAGGCAAAGGTCTTATTCTTATTTTCCTTTCATCTATTACCGTCTCACCATTCTCATCCCCAACATCAGCTGGGAGCTTTAATATCGCAATCTCTTCCTCCTGCTTGTCCCGAGGGAAATATAGTGGGAGCAATCTGCATTGTTTAATTGCTTATAATCGGCTGATGAACAAATAGAAGGTAATACCAGGGTTCAGTTTAAGTACCGTTTGTATATCTCTGTATCAGATGATGATGTAGTACAAAAAACAATACCAGCTATTTTTCCTTTTTGCTTCTCCAGAAAACGTCTAACAGTTCCTACAGAGTATAAACAAATTCACAAAGAATGAAACGACTATTTACCTATAATATTCATGGAGTAAAAGCATGACTGCAAAAAGAACAATGTTAGAAGAGTCAAGGGCCTATTGGGCCTTAGCCCGTTAGGGTTAATTAGTCGCTTGCTTAGAGGTAAGTAAGACCTCTTCTCTATATAAGGAGAGGAGATGTATCAATCTAATCAAGCAAGATATTAGAAGGAAAAACCTTCTTTCTTGCCGGCCGTGGGCAAAGCCCCGCGGCCGGCGTTCCCAGCGCCCCTCACAGCACTAGCCGCCGGAACTCTGCCTCTCTCACGTAAACAGTACCCACAGGTACGGTAGCGCTGTGGGTACTGTAGCTCCAGCCGTCGCCCCTCTTTTCCTCCTCAATCCTCCCAATCCCAACAGCCACATAACAATCTGGTATCAGAGATGCCAGGTTACGATGAGCCGCCGCCGGTCACTTCCTCACCGATGACGCCGAATCAGCTGACCGCGGCCATCACCGATCTCGCCCGTTCCGTCGCCGCTATCCAGTCCTACCTCGGCATACCGCCGCTGACGCAATCGGCCGTGGCCTCTCTGCCACCGGTTTTCCCCTACGGGATGCCAGGTTACGGCACGACGCTGCTGTCGTTCCAGGACGTGCAACCAACGGTGCAACCAACATTGCAGCAGATCGAGCAGGCGATGGACATCACGACGGAGCCGGCAGGGAAGATGTTTACCTGCAAGGTGTCTGCGGCGGTGCGGCTACAGGCTGCGGCGCGCGGCCTCCTAGCGCGCCGGCTGCTGCAGGAGATGCGCCAGCCTATGCACGAGGCGACCTTGGCGACGGCCGACCTCAGCTCAGCGAAGCGCGACCTCGCCCCGTGGGACGGCCACCAGCAACCGCGCCGACTCGCTGCTGTCTTCAGGCGCGAGCATGGTGTTTTTCCCGCGGGCAGCGACCTCCAACTCTGCGGCAGCGGCGGTAGGGGAGTCGCTCCCCTCCTTGTCACCGGCGCGAGAACGTCTCCGCTGGTCGCTATCGCGACTAATTCCAGGTGGCTATACCCGTGCACCCCTCTCGTTCCGGTGGGCTCCATGGGATCCAGGTGGCTACACACGTGCAGGTTCATCACGCAGAGGGTGTCCACCGTATCTTCAGGAGTCAAAAATAAAGAGTCGTAGTCTATTTCAGGTCAATAAAATAAGCCGAGATGTAAAAGGCTTGTTTTTTGGTGTTAGGTTTGTGTCTAGCATAATCGTTAAGTTGCAGCTCGAGGACGAGCTGCATGTCCAGGGGGGTGTAGTGTTAGAAGAGTCAAGGGCCTATTGGGCCTTAGCCCGTTAGGGTTAATTAGTCGCTTGCTTATGGGTTAAGTAAGACCTCTTCTCTATATAAGGAGAGGAAATGTATCAATCTAATCAAGCAAGAGATTAGAAGGAAAAACCTTCTTTCTTGTCGGCCATGGCGAAGCCCCGCGGCCGGCGTTCCCAGCGCCCTCACAGCACTAGCCGCCGGAACTCTGCCTCTCTCACATGAACAGTACCCGCGGGTACTGTAGCTCCAGCCGCGGCCCCTCTCTTCCTCCTCAATCCTCCCAATCCCAACAGCCACATAACAAACAATCCATCCATAATTTCCATTTTCTACCACTCACTGCTTTGTCCTGTACGTGGCTGCGAGAAGTGGGAGGGGTGTTGAGAGTTACTTTTTGTTAAGGTTAGTACCACAGCTAACATCAATATTTATATTTATAGATAAAATATTTTCATTCATGCATATGATGATAAGAAGTATTCTATAGCACAAGTAAAGAGAAAGTAAACAAAGATAAGAAGAACTCACTTATTGCCACATGAGCAGCTGGTTCACGAGGGTAGTTTTTAGCTTCTGTGTATATACAACCCATTGCGATGCTAATGAAATAATTAACGAAAAAAAATTACTAATAATATCCATAAATCTATAAAGTTCACTATGTGAAACAGGATAACTCAAACATCATTTGTCAAACTAAAATTAGCAATTAGATTTAAGCAATATGATCCTACATGTACCTTTCAAGACCATTCTCAATGAGCAGTTCCAAGCAGGACCGATAGCAGTGACTAAGTGCATTCTCTGCAGCTGTGTGATACTTGACAGCATATTTGGGGCCCACAGTATGGATGACCTTCCTGCATAATGAATTGATACATGCATCTTAGCATAACTGAGATTACAGACAAACACAGAACAACATGTTGGATGTGAGTAAATCTGTGAGTGTTCAATAGCTAGCTGCAGCAAAGTTAGACTTTCACTAAAGCTTCAATTACTGGCCACTGGAGGCTTTCTTGAAGTAACAAGTTAATATGGGTTCAAAAACAGCGCTTGTTATAAGTGAATCTGGGGATGGATATGCGGTGTTTGTGAAACACAGGCACATGGGGTATGCTTTGCTTAATTAGAAACAACCGTCACACCAGTGCTATATCAGAAGATTCTGAAAAAAAAACGCATGCAAAACAACCCGTATTCTGACTCCATAAGCAGAAACTCTTGTGTTGCCCTCACTGCTCGAAATTTGCAGGAAACATGAAGCTGGGAACTTTGAATCGAGCAACTTATTTACTGTAAAGGGGCACAGTTGTCATTGTGGAACCACATAACACACCAATGTTGTAGCTTAGGTGTCCACGGTGTTTAAAGGTCTTCTAACACGTATATACATTTTCTACATGACCCAATAAGTGAAAATACAAATAACATAGGCCCAGCTTACCTTGCAGGCAGATCGTAGCCATTGGTCATCTTGGCCATCCCAGTTCGGCAACCTCCCTGCAAAATGGTCGACCAGAAAACAGTTGAACAAACTTGTCCCTTCAATTTGCCACACGAGCTCTGTCGCGAACAGTACCAAGGTGGCGCACTCCTCGGCGAGCCCTGACCCAGCAGCAGCGTGCAGCCCGGGACTACTGTGCGCCTCGTCCAAGCTCTGCACGAAACCCCGGAACAAAGACAGGAGCTCATTATAGCACCCCAAAAAATTGAAACCAATTCCCAGCACTGATGCGAGGAGCGGGGGACAGGAATCGAGACCTCGTTAGTGGAATTGACGACGGCGTCGACCTCGAGGTTCCAGGGCTGGCCGCGCCAGAGGTAGATCCTGGAGTTGATCTCCTGGTCGACGGGAAAGCGCGAGGCGGCCCCGGCGCGGCCACCCGCACCGGCGCCGTCGTCGACCGTGAGCGGGTCGGAGAAGGAGATGAAGCCGGACGCGGAGGTCGCGTCGGATCCGGCGCCCTCCGCGGACGCCTCGTCGGGCGTGGAGGCGAGGAAGATGCGCTGGTCGGGGTCGCTCCAGCGCGGCACCTGGTCCAGCGTGACGGCCGGCTCGACGCCGCCCACGCTGGGCACCATGGTGGCGCCGGCGGCCTCCGCCGCCGCCGCCGCTGGCGAGCGCGGCTGCATGGAGATGGAGGCCGGTGGGACGCGATCAGTAGCGGATAGGCCGGCGGAGGCGGAAGCGGCGGCGGGGAGGAGAGATCAGGCAGGCCGTTAAGCGAGGCCAGCGGTGCTCGCTCGCGAGGAGATAGAAGAAGAGAGGAGCACGCACGGAGAGAGGAGGACGGGTTAATGTGCTTGACGCTCATGACATGTGGGGTCGCGAGGTCGCGTGGGCCCATGGACTCAGTAAACGGTGCGGCTTTCGTGGGGTCACGGCGCGCGTGCGCGTAGCTGGCGAGATGCTGTTGGGTGAGGGAGTCGAAGCCGTGCTGGATTCGTGCAACCCCTCCGCTACGGGCACGCGGGGTCAGTACACCTGGATGGCTTTCATCGGCTGGTGCCCCGTGCCCGTGACGTGGATGCCACCTCGTCTCTGGCTACGGGGTAGTACGGACCATGACGCGTGGGGCCCAACAAGGGAAGGTGGAAACGGCCGAAGGGGAAGAAGGTTCGGTTCGCGCTGGGCCGAGCCCACGGAGTCACGCGCGGGCGGTGAGGACAAGCAAGTCGAGTCCGAGAAAGGATGGGGGCCTAGACGCCCGCGGGATCCGTGTCCGTAATTCTTTGGATCGAATCTGGCCAACAGTTTGTGATGGGTTCATCTCATGCCCGATCTGAATGAGCTGGGTGAGATGTTGAAGAAAGCAGAGGCAAGAGCACCGCATGTGTTGGGTGATCGAATCGATCATGCGTCGGCAGTCCTGTACGCATGCAGTTTGAGGGATAAGATGGCTCAACGACTCGGCGATTTCGCATGTCTGCAGAACCATCTCCAAGACTCCCATCCCTATCATTTCTCATTTCTGAGCACAATACACATGGATATATTTTTTTATTAGAGACAAAAGACGACGGGACACGGAGAAGAAAAAAAAAGATACCGTAGATTTTTTTTTGAAGGGGAGAGGCGGTACCATGGAATTGTAGGCAGCTCGAGGAACACGAGCCTAACCGACTTGCTAGCGATCGGACGTCCGATCTAGGATGTTAGCGTCGGACGGTGCTCCTACGCTCACGCCTGACACATCTGACTCTCTCGTGCCCACACCCATCCTACTCCAGAGGCCACATGGGTCCACGCATGAGTGGGGACCATCCGGCTAGCTTCGTTTCACGCACCCGCATGTAAGCCTAGGTATTCGGTTTTCGGTTTGGTTCCTTGGTTGTTGAAAAAAATCGGTTCTTAGAAAATAGGAACCGATCGGTTCTTAAGAATTCTCGGAACCGACTATTTCGGTTTTCAGTTATTTCGGTTCGGTTCCGATTCTAACCGAACTTTTTGAGAAGACCTCAAGACAACAATAAATATACGTGTTGTAAGGCAAATTTATGCAACACTATATTAATTTTTAATAACAATAATTGATAAGAAAACAATAGCAATATAGTAACACAGATATGTAGCAGGACAAATATAAAACACCACACATAAACCAAACATAATCTTACAAAATACAAGTAAGTGAAGTATAATTCATGTAATTCATGTAATTCGGTTCCTTCGGTTAATTCGGTTACCCGAGAGTAGGAATCGAATTTTATTCGGTTATTTCGGTTCCTCAGTATCAAGAACCAAATTTTTCGGTTCCATTCTTGGTTAATTTTGCCCAGGGCTACCCGCATGCACACAGCAACAGCAATAACATCAGTAGGCGCACACGGTGACCCACGGCAGTGCACTAGGAGCAGCATATGCATCCCCGAGATCTACTTTTAAAACATCCAAATGAAACACTTGCAACATACGTCTGAAATAGACAAAACACTTGAAACATGTACTTGAAACATGTGTGTATAGCCATAGCAACATGTGCAACACCAAATCTACTTTTAAAACATCAAAATGAAACATTTGCAACATACGTTTGAAATAGATGAAACACTTGAAACATGCATTTGAAGCATGCGTGTATAGCTATTGCAACATGTGCAACACCAATATCTACATTTGAAACATCCAGATTAAACATTTGCAACATATATCTGAAACACCTCAAATATTTAAAACATACGCTTGCAACATGTGAATATAGCTATTGCAACATAGACAACATCCAGATTAAACACTTGAAAATGTAAGTCTGAAACACCTAAACACGTGAAACACGACATCGCTGGCGACCATAGCTTGCCTGGTGAGAAACTACGGTAGCCCCCTCCTTGACGGAGGCCAGAGACTCGACGGCGACAGAATTGGAGGCGGCGGCGAAGGCTCGGCCTCGACGGTCGCGGCGGCGCGCTCGACATCGGGCTTTGGGACGGCGACGTAGGACGCTGGGTGCCGCGAGCATCTGTGCAAGGTGGCGCACCATAGCGTCGCACATGCGTTGCAACAGCGGCCAGATGCTGAGCGACAGGAGTAGCACCTCCATGGCCTTGGTGCTCGCGGTAGCCGCCGAGGCGGTGTCGGTGGATCCCTCGGGGGGTCGCAGGCTGGCTGCCCTCGGCGGCGGCGTTGGGAGCGTCCTCCGCCATGGCTATGACCTGCGGGAGAGAGTTCAGAGTGGACCACGCTAGAATCCACGGCAGCGTGGGCTCAGCGGTGAGTGGAGGTCACGTGAGTCGAGTGAAGCCAGGCTCCTAACGTTGAGTGATTTTTTTTTATAAACTTATGAAGTGGAATGTGGGCAAGACATAGTAGACCATTTAGGCTATCGCGGCACACGATAACGGGAGCGTGTGCATGCCCGGACGCCCTAAGCACGGAATTCTCTCGGCCTACCCGTCAATCGATTTGGCCCGTCCCTTGTGAGTGGTCCAGAGTGCCCACTGAGTGCCTGAAATGGACCAGACCAGGAGCCCAAATAAGGATGGCAGCGGATCGGGTTCGGGGAGGATATCTGCGGGTTTCGGGTCGTGTGGGTTCGAGTTTGGGGATGATTTTTCACCCACGGTTTTCGGGTTCGGTTTCGGGTTTGGTATCGGGTTCGGTTTCAGGTTTGGTTTTCCACCCGTGGATATCCAATGATATCCGAAATAAATCATTTGTAATTAAAACTCATGTTTTATAATATGCTAATAATAACTTGTTTACTTAGATTATTAAATATATTCAAAATTGACTCACGAAAATAGTTATTATTTGTTGCCTTTTATTTATACATGTGAATATGTGTATATTTATCCGCGAGTTTCGGGTATCCGTTCGGGTTTCGGGTATCCGCGGGTTTGGTTTTGGTGATGGATTTCCATCCGAATCGGTGTTCGGTTTGGGTTTGGGTTTCGACTTCGGGTTTCGATTTTAGCTGCACGGAGACTCTCCCCGATCCAGACCTGACCCGTTGCCATCCTTAAGCCCAAACACTACACGCACTGACCGAAACAGGCCAGCCCAACCAACGCTGCGGGCTGCGGCGCACGTGGGGAACAGGAGAAGAAGAGCAGGCAGCCGGCGCGCTGGGCGGTGGGCGGTGACGCTGGCGACGGGAACGGCGACGATGGCAGTCCGTGGCGGTGGCGGTGGCGACTCCCTGGCCCAGCCGGCCAGCCCGACCCCGATCGACTGATGATCTGAAAAGGAGAGGAGGGAGAAAGCGGCCGGAGCAAAGTGGCAGCGGTACAGCTACAACGAACCAGACAAAGGCAGCGGCGGAGTGGGCGTCCCCGCGTCCCGCCGTGGCAATGCTCCGCCTCCTCGGTTGGCGTGCTGACAGAGCACCTCGGTTGGCGTGCAGACCGAGCCTCGGTTGGCGAGCGGTGAGGGCAAGCAAGGCGAGTCCGAGAAGAGATGTGGCCAATGGCCATACCTGCTGCAGCCAGCGTGGGCAGCCAGTGCGGCAAAGAAGCCCTGAACAAGTTGCATACCGTTGGCTCTGTGCCAGCGGCTGAAAGCGAACTGCATTGTCTGACAGTCTGTGAATTTGGCATTTTTGGGTCTGAGATCATGTGCGTCCCCAGTCCCCTTCTATTACAGGGCGCAGCGGACAGCGGCTGCTTGTGTTGTATTCAAAGTGAGCGAGAGCAGTGGAGGATTGCTCCCAGCCCAGGGCCGTGTTTAGTTCGGCCGATTTGGTGACGGCCGAATTACTGTTGCACACTGTTGCGTCCCCAGTCCCCTTCTATTACATGTACCGGCATTTTGATGTGATGGAGAATCTTCTTTTTGCATAGTAGAATTTAGGGGGAAATTTGGCATCTAAACAGGGCCCAGACTTATTATAGCAGAATTGGTCATTTGGTTCGTCAGATCATGCTTCCGCTGACTGTTCAGGTTTTCTTTTGGCCTTGTAACTAGTAGTAAGCCTGAATCCACATCATCTCCAGTCATCAAAGGTGTGCACTATACTGTAAATGATAGATAGACCACTCGTGTTTAATGTCTGCATATTCAGTGCTCAGACAAACCAGGCCGAAGCTGCATTTGTCTATCAACGCAGCTGAAGGTTCAGGTTCAGAAATTTTGGTTCCGTATGCTGCTTCATGGACAAACTTGAGAAAAAAAAGGTCTCAACAACATATATGCAAAAAATGCGAGAGAAACGACTGCATAAATAAATATGAGCATTTGAAGCATATTGCATATAGAGGGCTGATATATCTAGAGAGCACCACAAGCTAGGTCAGAGTATCAACTTTGGTTGCACACTGCAAACCTGGATGTTAACTGTAAAAGAATACACCAGATGCAGACACTTCAGAGTTCAAACTTCTGCAGTTGGAGTACAATATATAAAATTCAAAATGTTTTTGAGTTGTAAACTTCCCAAAAAGTTTTAATAAAAAGAAAATTGAAAAAGAAGATCAAAAGTACATTCTTTCAAGTTCCAACTTTCAAGCAAGGATTACAAGACCCACGTCCTGCTAAAGGATACCTTTCCAAATTGGCCAATTGGTGCCCCATTCTGTATCCTTGAAAATGATCCTACTGCGTTTTACTTTCTGAGTAGTATATGCCAGCTTGCAACTGCAACAATTCCCATTAAGTATTTAATATTCAGTGTGGTTCAAATATTCCAAGATTTCTATGAATAGAACCTTCCACACACCAAAATTGAATCCTGTACTTTACAGCATACTACAGAGAGAAACAGGAACTCAGGTAAAATTTTTCTACCAACTGATAACATGGCAAACAGGGTTAAGCCAGCTACAAGTTGCTCCTCATAAGCATTAAGTTTCTAGATTGCTACTTTGCTGCCACTCCTAGAGAATGAGCCAAGCAAAGACCCTGTTCATTCGGCTTATAATCCGTCTTTTTCAGCTTGTTTTTTCAGCCGGAACAGTATTTTTCTCTCACAACAAATCAGCCAACAGTGTTTTTCAGCCGGCTTATCAGCATAGCCGAACAGCTCCAAAATTTTCCAACACCATGTAAAGGCTCATGGAAGTCACAGCAACAAGATCAGTGCCCCTGCTGTGGTTAAGCACCAAATGAGCAAAAACTGAAACTGAACATAAACCTCAGGAGAAAAACCAATACTAAACATGCTAAATTTCCTTGAACCACCAAACATTTTACAGAGAGTGGTTTTGGTCTTTACAAAGGACAGAGATGGGCAAAAGTAAAAGAATCAGCATGTTCACTTCAAAAACCCTCCCTCCATTTCATAAATAACCTGCTTTCTACCGTTCCCTTCCCTTTTAGTTTTAGATAAGGCTAACTCCATGCTAGAGTCTATACAACGATTAAGTCGCAGTTCCTATGTGTGCCTTTTATTTGGATATGGTTGTTTTGCTGCCAGCTTCCTGATCTGTTCAACCAATGATGGCTCAAGATACAGTTGTGTAGTTTTTTGTGAATTTCCCTGGATTGAATTCAAGAAATGTACTTAGCAGTTAGTGTTAGAAGGTTAAAGAAACAACACTTTTTTATTAGATGGGATTCTGACCTGGTAAGCTTTCAACAGATTTCTCCACTTGTCCTGAACCATGAAACAATACAAGAGTATCATATTAGCGAATAGCATCTAAGAATGAATTTACTTCATAGTGCAATGCATTACTAATATACTTCACCTTAAGATTTACTGATGTCCTAATTGACGTTTTGAAAAATTGCTGCTTCAACAAGGCCCATCGTCCAACACCAAATTTAGAGACACCTTGTACCAGTATCTCCACTTCTTTAGCAGTCCACCGGCTATTATTTTTTCTACGTGTGTACTCCCTACTAACGCAACTTTCAAAGAACATCGGGTTCTGTCGAACAACCAAAAGTCATGTAAAATTTCTCAGTTGATGGGTGATAGTGATAGGCTAAGAAAGAATCCGAATACAAAGAGGGTGCAATGAAAATATTAAATTTATTTTTTCAGACACACTTTGACAACGAAATGAATGGTTGGTTACTTGAAAATTATATTGTATTTTTTATCCAAAAATATATATATTAGCTGTTTTTGTTTATTTAATCATGGAGAAAAATAATTAATAAATTCTCCAAAGCAGATGCACATAGTTTTCTCAAGCATTTGTACACAAGCAACTTTTTCATCATTTTTTTGGTTTCTTCTTTTGTTAGTTCAATTAAAGGGATGTTCTCACAATAAACTTGTGCCTACCCATGGGGACGTCCTCCTCTTCCGAGTTCCTCTTCGGCCACTTCTCCTACATTTTGCCTGACATGAGAAAATTGACTGTCAATACCTTATCTCGTCCACTTTATCTAGCATGTTAAAAGTTTACTTGTGCAAAAATCTACCAGGTGGTTAAAGTTTAAACATCTGAATATCTATTTGATAAATTTGACAAGCATACCTGATAATGGGCATTTGTGTCCAACAATGGAGATGGATGCAAATCACCTGCAATAAAAGTTCTATAAATGTTCCTCCAAGCCATAGATAATGCCATAATGGTATTTACCATGTGTAGGGAACCCTGGGAATTGTCAGTAACAGCTAAATATTGCACATACCTGACAACCAATCATTTAGGTTTGCCTGATCTTGGGGCCCTTCCAGTTCCAGCAGCTGTAGGATATTCTCTATCTGTAAGAAAACATAACGTCAATATTGATTACCCTGTTCCTTTGTTTTACAACATATGAAATTGTACAGACGCATTGATGAGAGACTCATGGGTCTATTTCTTTTACTAGTGATGAAGATGATCATCCAGAAATTTCACTCAATGTAACTAAAGGATGTCCAGCCTTAACATGCTGTAGAATGTGCCTTCGCAAATCAAATGTCGACCTTCTGCAGGTAATCTTTAGTATAAGATGGCTATTCTCAAGAATTGGAGGTTGATATACCAAGATGGCCAACTGCCCCTATTCCAAGCAGGTGTGGCAGCAGGTAGAGGTCTGGTCAGGAGAGCAAGGATTGAAGCAAAACCAGCATTCATCAAGGATCAAAAACTGGTGGACACACTTGAATACAGCGCAGGGGACATACAGCAGGCGAGCGCAGGGGACATACAGCAGGCGAGTTTTCTATGGAATCTAAACGTGCACAAATCGTAGTATACACAACTTGAAATCTATGGAAGGAGCGATGCAGGCGAGTTTTCGACAACAAAGCTACCGATGTACAGCGTCTGCTGGATTCAATAAAAGATGACATTCAGTTGTTTCAAATGGCAAGAGAGGACCCTGAATGGCTGTAGCTATTTATGTTTACGTTTCTTTAATGTCGTTTTTTTATTTCACTTTTCTGTTCAGACTATCTTTGTTGTACAGTTTGTTAACTGCTTCCTACTGAATGAAAAGGCAGAGTCCCTGCCAATCTTGCTAAAAAAAAAAGAAAAGAAAAACTACCAGGATGTATTGTTACGACAGATGGATCTTGTTATTGGACTTCTGGAGATCAAGGTTAGATTGTACACCCTGATTTCGTCCAGGGTGTTTTTTCAGAGTTTGAGAGATACTGCTCTGAAGATTTGAGATTAAAAAACTGACTTTTTGAAACAAATGACACCAGTCGGCGGTGGCCTCCCCTGCACCAAATTTTTTTTATCAAACACGTTTTTTTTTGCGAGGACTAGGGGGTCATTGTATTGTATTAAGATAGAAAAACAACCCAATTACGAGCCGATTCCACGGCAATCGACGAGGATTAGTTTTTATAACACATTCGCGCCCTTGAAAGGTAGAACAGCCCCACAAAATCTCCCCTAGTGCCTTAGCACCTGCCAAAACCCACGACACAGCCAGTTCACTAATCTCCTGCAGCACCGTCGGACATCAAGGACGCAGCCGTCAAGGACGCAGTTCTTCCTCAGCCACAACCCTCGAAGCGCCACCGTTTCTCGAAGCGCCACCGTTTCAGCCGGTGATTGTTGTTTGTGTGCCGCCCTTTGGACCCAGGGCACCTCGCCGTTAGGGTTAAGTGGCTCGTAACACTATAAATTTCTCTTAACGAACTACGTGCAGCGCACGCTTTCGGAAAAAAAAGCCGTCAAAGGACGCAGCGGAACCGAGAAGCATAAATGCAGGCAGAGATTAGTAAAAAGGTGCCAACTTTGATGCTTGGTTGCATTCATCCAACAACCAAAAAAAATCCAATTTTTCGCCCAGATTCAGCTGGCGACCAACGGATAAGTGTAATAGAGGAGGCGATCCTCGTTACCTGTAGTCCGCGGGGGCTGCCACTCGCGATGCTGAGCTGCAGATCGCCAAGAAAGCCATAGAGTCCCTGCTCCGCTTGTTCAATCGGCGCCCAAAACATCTCCGGATCTTCCAACGGCTGTCCATAAATCTGAATCGCCTGCAGCTCCATCAGCGATCGAAGAAACAAACTCTGGGAAGAAACCGTGGAGAAAATGAGAAATCAAAAGTTGCCAGGAGTAGTAACGCGGTGAGGAAACTCAGAGAATAGATAAATCGGTCCTTTTATCGGCTTATCGCTGCGCATCGATTACCTATCAGCGGTCCGATAGGCGTCCTGGTAAGGAGATGAGAGGAGCGAGGAGCGGCGAGGAGGCGCCCGGAAGCCGCGTCGGAGGGAGAGGGAGGCACGGCGGAGAGAGCCGAGGCTGCTGGCCTATTGGAGCGGAGGAAAAGCATGCTAATATAATAAACTATAAAGAAGGCAGGAAGCCGGACTTAAACTTCACTGCCGCTGCTGGCTGGATAATGGGTGACATCCGGAGGATAATCATTTTCACCCATGTCACTTTTTACTATATATGGTAGAGTTCGTTCAAACAGTTAATATACTCTACCAACTCTGTTTTAAGTACTAGTAGTTTGAGCGGGGTAGTAGTTTAGTTACCAATAATTAAATTATTGGTTTGCTAATAAATTGAAGGTATAAAAAGAATCTAACTTTTCTTTAGGCCATGATGTTTCAGTATCTCTTTACACGATCGAACAAATTTAAACCGACAAATGTGTTTGCCGGATTGTTTTGACGGTGGAATGATAAATCGTTTGATTAACGATCGAACAAATTTAAACCGACAAATGTGTTTGCCGGATTGTTTTGACGGTGGAATGATAAATCGTTTGATTAATGAAATAAATGCACAATAAAAATTAAGTGTTTAATAAGTTTTGCTGATCAAATTTGGTTGGACAAGGAGAAGAATAAACTTCGATGCTGTTTAATTTAAGGTCAGTTTAGCAGTACTTTGTATATAAAAGACGTTTCAAAGAACGGTAATGCTACGTAACATATGTTCGAAATCTTAAAAAAATTGAACGTTGTATATGTTGCACTTTTTTACGTGGATGTTGTAGAAGTAGATCGGGATGCTGCTACGTTGTATTGACTATGTTGCAAGCGTCTAATCCAAATGTTTCAACTGTTTCAGACGGATGTTACATGTGTTTTATTTGGGTGTTGCATATACACTTATGTTGCAAGTGTTTTCATCTAGATGTTGGATATGTTTTCATACATATGTTATAAGTGTTTCATCTAAATATTGCATATATTTTGCAATGGCTACACACGTGTTTCCCTCGTGTTTTCGACGTATGTTGCAAGTGTTTTAACTGTTCTGGACGTATGTTATAAAATGTTTTCCTCTAGATATTGCAAAAGTAGATCTAGCATTGCACATGTTGCAGTAGACCCCATCAGTAGCAGTCGTCTGCTGCAGCTGCTGGGCCCGCCTGCATGCGCGTGGCTGTGGAGGGGCGTGAGCAGCAAGTGTGGGAAATCGTACGAACACAGATTGAGACGGAGTGGGCATAGACACAGAGTGGCACGGGACACGGAGCGGTGCAGGCCCCCACGTGAAGCAGGTGTGCGGCGTGGGCGTCTGGACGCTAGCCCCGTCCAACGTCCGGACGCTAGCCTTTCCTAACAAAGAAGCCAACAACCAGTCGCCCCCTGATGCCTCTCCTCTCCCTCTTCCGCGTGTCCATGACCAGCGTTTGTGGAACAGCGCGACAGTACAAGTCTACCCTTATGGCATCAGTGCGCCGCCCGCACTCCGGTCTATAGCCTCCGCTGCCATCTCCCTTAAACCTAGGCAAAATTAATCGAAACCTAAAAACCGAACCGAAAGAACCGGAACCGAAAAATTCGGTTCCTTATTCGGTTCCTAATATTGAGGAACCGAAACAAATTTGGTTCCTACTCTTGGTTAACAGAATAATCGAAAGAACCGAATTATATTAATTATACTTCACTTACTTGCATTTTGTAAGATTATGTTTGGTTTATGTGATAATTCATATTTGAACTATTATATATTTATGTTACTATATTGGTATTGTTCACTTATGAATTATTATTATCTAAAATGTATATTGTGTTGCATAAATTTACTTTAGAACATGCGTATTTATCATTGTCTTAGCCTCTCTCGAAAAAGTTCTGTTAGATTGTCTCCAACAGCTCATGCAAAGGGAGACACAAACTCAAAATGGGTCATGCACAGTGAAAAACCACAGTCCAACAGCAGACGCAAACAGGGCAGGCATTTTGGGTAGGAGGCGAACCGGGACTCTTTTTTGCGTCATCTTTCTCCAAGACGCAAAACCTTCGGCGCTTGTAGTGGTGGGCCACACAAGAGGCGTCGAGGTGGAGCAGCCAGTGCAAGGAGGCAGGACCGCACTGGGTCTTCTTCCCCGGTGAGCCCCGGCGCGGCCCTCCTGTGCCTCCCCGTGGTGGAGTTGGCCCTCAAGGCAGCGGGTAGGCGCTCCCCCACGCGCTCGCCCGCGCGGCGGCGAGCAGAAGCTCCCCCGTGCGGTCGCCCGAGCTTGCCCACGCGCTCGGGCCGGATCTGGCCCACACCCTCTTCCCCGGCGAGCTCGGTCGCTGCGGCTCCCTCTTCTCCGGCAAGCTCGTCGACGGGGAGGGGGCGGGCGGCGCATGCAGAGAGGTGGGGAGGGAGACGAGCGGACCTCGGCGGGGAGGGAGAAGGGCGAACCTCGGGGGCTCCTCCTTTGCCTTCTGGCTGTTGGAAAATGAAGTTTTTGGGTAGGTGACCCATTTACGGTGCAGGACCTAAATCCTGGAATGGATCGCCCTTTTAAGTAAGGGTTGTTGGAGATTGTTTTAGAACCGGAACCGAGCCGAAATAACCGAAAACCGAAATGATCGGTTCTGAGAATTTTTGAGAATCGATCGGTTCCCATTTTCAAAGAACCGAATTTCTTCAAAAACCGAGAAACCGAACTGAGAACCGAATGCCCAGACCTAATCTCCCTGCCCTTCTTCCTCGTAAGGTTTCAAATCTCTGACTCTAACTTTCTATGAGCTCATTTTGTAATTAAGGAATGGATTTAAACGACTCATGCGCCCTTTGCTGCAAGAGATGAAAAAATGTTACTATAGTCGAGACGACATTTATGTTCGTTTATTTAATTTAAATCAGATCATTCTGACTCCAAAATTTGATGCGTGCCCGGACCTCATGCAAAAAAATTGCAAAAGTATTGATTTTTTTTCCAAGAAGGGGCTTGGATAGTATAGTAAACTTTTCGGAGATTGTGAATGAATGCATCGGGCATAAGGGCCTGTTTAGATCCCAAATTCTCACCCAAATTTTACTATACAAAAAGAAGATTCCCTATCACATCAAAATACCGGCAAATGCATGGAGTACTAAATGTAGATGAAATTAAAAACTAATTGCACAGTTTTGTTGTACTTTACGAGACGAACATTTTGAGTCTAATTAATTAATTTTTGGACAATTTTTTGCACTAAAAAACAAAAGTTTTTACAGTGTTCCGACACGGCACTGTAGCTACAGTGCCCGAATCGGTCCCGAATTGGGGATCTAAACACGCCCCAAGACAGGCCGTCAGAACAAGGATCGGCTTTAAATGGTCGTCAAATGAGTAGATGACCGACCCTCCAAGACCCCCGTCCCACAGTAGAGAACGTTCCAGCAAAAACGGCAGATAGTATATATTTGTCTATACTGATGAGTTGACCAGCGTATTGAGAAGTCTCAAATGTAATTAGGCCGGTCTTAGTGAAAATTTCATATGAGGTTTTATGTGCATTAAATAGGTTGTCATATATGTATTTTTGATGACATGACAATGTATTTAAGAAGAGGGAGAAAAAATCAGTTTCATCTTAGATGAAATTCTTTTGGCATGATTACCAACTATCTTTGAGTCATGAAATTAAATGTCTATGAAACTGTAAAATAAAACTTTTTATTGAGAGCGGGTATTTCATCTAAGTTTCATTATTTTGAAAACAACGTCATAAAACTCTCTACTAAGACTGACCTCGTACAAAAGGATGAAAGGAACATAAGCCAAGTGAGACAGACTGATAATCTGACTTACTCCCTGTAACAGAACCGACCAAATTATAAGAGCACAAGTACGAAAACAAGCACCGAGGCGCTCAAATTTTCAAACTTGAGCCCATATAATCCCGGTAGTCAATCGAAATCACGAAGGATTTCAAACCAAACTGCTTACAACCAGGATCGCATCATTCAACATACAACATCATACGATACATTTCACAAGTAGTTCTGAAATAAGTTTACACAAACGGAGTAGCAAATATTACAAACCAAGTTTGAAAGTAGCGGAAGCATAACACACACACACTAGTTAATTAAATACTGCCAGTCTGGATAATCGACATCCCGCAAAAGCATGAGGAAAGTACATAAAGACGATCATGCCCTTCTGATCTAGTCATCATCACCCGCAGGGTGGAGACACGTCTTGCAGAATCCCTGATAAAGCATGTCATCTGCAACAGGAGGGAATAAACCCTGAGTACTGGAATGTACTCAGCTAGACTTACCCGTCGAAAACCAGAAATAAAGTGACACCAAGGATTATGCAAGGCTTACACAAGAGGCTAGCTGACATAACATTTTGCATAAAGGCATAAGTAATTGAAATTCTTATAACCTGTACTAGCAGTTATTTTTAGCATTTACCTGTCATCTATCTTAGCACCTGTACTAAACATGCACTTGATTATAATCAAACAACATGATTATTATATCCATAGCAGGTATATCATTATGGCAACATTGTATCATTCCCTTAACCACCAGTTCATTTAATGAGATCTACGTTGCCGCTGCTCAAGTCAAGTGCTCACTAACCGGGAGCGACGGCGATTCGAATCGAATTCCTATCCAGCTGGAGGGGTATTTCTAACACTCACCGCGCAGGCCCCTGCCGGGGTCGCACAAGCCACCGTTTCATATGATTCAGGAATCGCGGGTCCGAATAATGTCGCGACCCCAAGGGCGACACTCTGCCAGGTGATAGGGACTCTAACCCCCCCTTGGTCTCATGCCAATGTCCCCAAGCACATCCTTTCTCTCCTCCAAGAAGCAACCTACCATTCGATTCCCGGCCTGAACCACATTACTCGGCTTCGCGGTCGGAACGACTTATCCGGCCAACTAAGTGTTAGACTGCGTTCAACATGACTTAAGGACGTACAGCGAATCGGTCCTTAAACGACTCAGACGGGCATAGCTCCACACCCAAGACGTGAAGTGTCTTGCGGCTGTACTATCGAACTCCCGCCCGGTCTCAATTTCATTTTTAAGCATGGTTCCATCCACGATAGCCATACAGCCACTCGTGACTCCTTCCTACATCTCGCGGATGACCGGAAATCACCCGACTTCTACCGTACTAAGCAGGGCTAAGCATTGACACGTGCCTAAACCTAAAATAGGATTAAGTACGATATCTGGACAAGGACAGGTATAATGCAACAAGTGTTTTCATAGAACTCCTACAACTTAATGCAGTAAACAATTAAAAGTACTCAAGATTAATTTATAAATCAGTAGGTTCAGCATGCACCGGGGCTTGCCTTTCAGAAAGGTTGCGGGCCGGTGGTCTGGACACTCAGGAAGGTCGTCTGCGGGCACTCCTTCGCCTGCTGGATCCTCGGGCTCCTGCTGCTCCTGGTCCTCCTCCGGAATCACAGGCTCGAATTCGAGGAGAGTTACCCCCTCCGGTACACCTATTGCATGAATGCACAATAAATACCATGGATGCATAATGAAAGATGCAATATGCTCGGAATGAAATGCATTACAACAATTTAACGCTCTATTCAAATCACTTCAAAAGAGTAGGTGCAAATTTCCTCTCCGGTAGAGAAATACTCACCTAATCTACTTAACCTAAGATACAACTGCTCATCCTCAGTTAAGGCCCTAACACCTAACAATTACAAAAGTAGCATGTCTTAGGATATTACACCATATCAATCAGCAAAACACCACAGTAAGCATTCTGGACAGCAGCTACTTGTTTTTATCACAACTGGAGATTTACAATTCCAAAAGATATGATCTAAGACAATCTGGAAAGCCTAAGAAATGCACTACAATTCATTTTCAGACCTCAACTCCAAACTCCTAAGTTTTCCATGTCAAACTTCACAAGTTCCAGAATCTGTCCTTTCCAAAACAGAGAGTAGCAGATTTTGAACTGCCACTTTAAACAACAGTAACTCTCAAACTACTAAGCCAAATACTTCCAAATTTTAACACAAGCTAGTTCATCAAGTTTACTCCAACTTTGGTATTTACAAGTTGTCCAGCAACCAATTTTATCAAAGCCAAATTTAGAATTACTACTTAGCTGTCCAGAAAACCTAAAATTACAAAGGTTAAATATTTATTGATGTGGCAAACATTCTCTAAAACCAAACTAATGCTACTACAAGTTCACAAATATCACCAAGACACCAGGAAGTAAGGTGTGCCCACCTAGAATATTTATTTAAACTCATTTCTTATTTTACTTAATTAATTAGGTGGAATTTTAAACATATGTAAACTGCTCCCAAAATTCTACAAATATTACAGGAGACTCTTTGACCCGAAAAGAGGCTACTGTAAAAATTTGAACCAAATTTATTCACAGGAACTTCCTACACAAAATTCCCAAGCCAAAAAGGCTGATTTTTGTATAAATAACAAAACACAGTAAAAAGTGTCAAACAACAGATTTCTTAATTTTCTTAGACACTCTAGGGTACCAAGACATTCTCCAAAAATTTATATGAACATTGCACATGTAGAAAGATTACTAAAATTCATTTAAGTATTTCCTAGAATAACAAGATAGCATTATAATTTGAAAAGTACTTAAGCACTACTGCCCAAATTTTTACCAAAGCTAGAGCAAGTATAAATTAGCCTACTCACCAAATTTCATAATTTTTGGAACACTGAAACTCAAAATATAATTTAAACAAGTTTGCATGTGATTTAAAACACATTTCAAAGACCTATTTAATTATCCAAAAACTAATCATCACATAGTAAACTCATATTTTTCTAAAATACTACACTTCACCTAGAGTCCAACAAAATTTGGACCAACTCAAATGGATCTATAAAATGGGAGATATAATTTCTACAACACAACATATAAATCTGTGAAAAGAATAAAAGGAAAAGTAGAATGGAAACCGAAACCCGTCATAGGGCCGGCCCAATCCACCAGCGCGGCCCAACACGCGCGCGCGCGCGGCCCGCTCAGCGCTCCCGCCCGCGCGCGACACTGACAGGCGGGCCCCCGCGGTCAGCGACCGGAGACAGGGGGAGGCGGAGACCCGCGAGCTCCGACGAGCTCGAGCTCGCCGGAGAAGAGCTCGCTCGGTTTCGGTGTTCTTGGCAACTAGACGAGAGGGGGCGGAGGAATGGAGGCCGGCTCGCGCGTCGTGGCGTCTTGAAGGCGTCGCGGCCTGACTGGTGGGGCCAGGGCCGGCGTACGGGCGCCACCGCGCCTCCACGCGTCGACGACGGCCTGCGGCCGGTCGGCCACTCTGACGCTGACGAACTGAATCGACGACATCAATGACCGACTGACAGAGCAACTTCCACGATGATTATCTCCCAAACCGGTTCGAATTAGTCGAAGATGATTACACCAATTTTGCAGAGCTACATGAGGTCTACAAGTTTGTCAATTGGAGTTTGGGCTGGTTCGGCCTAGATTTGAAACTACAGAGCTCCAAAGTGGTGCCCCTTGAAACTGAAATGCAGTTTCAGAGATCAATGCCGACTGAAACCCTAACTTCTTGACACTATATCTCCTAAACTATTGAGAACCAGGTGATGGTGATATTGACAATGTTGTAGAGCTATGTGTGGACAACAACTTTGTCAATTGGCTCTAGGACTGGTTTGGCCTAGTTTGTGAGTTACAAGTTGCTAAAGTGAGGTACAGTGAAACTGAAAAGTCCAATTTCCAGACTTAGAATTTTTCTAAGTGTTGATTCCCACTCAAGCTGACTTGTGGGCCATTTTTGAGCATGCTCTGGTCATTTTCATGAGATGGCCATATTAGAACTTTTGTTCCTCATGAAATTCTCTACAACTTTACTTAAGGTTGCTCTTCCATGCAAGGTCTCTAAATTAGACTTTTCAATTGGTCAAACTAGAGCCTTCTAGGGTCAAATGGTGGTCAAACTTCTCTTGGAGGGCAAATTTGTAATTTTTGGTCAACATGAACTTTGTTCCAAATGTTACCCTAAGTATAACTAAGGTGTTGTAGGTCATGATTGGCTACCTTACCTTTTTGTTACACCAACTATCAAGTACTTCATGAAATAAATCAAACAAACCCTAAAACAATCACCTGTGTTGCATCACATAAAATAACAAACATGAATGATGCATGCTTATGCTTATGCCATGCAAATGCAATGCAATTAAGGACTAAACACTTGAAGTGTTACAGCCCTCCCCCCTTATAAAAATCTCGTCCCGAGATTTGGAAAGCGTACCATTTTTCATAGAATTCTTTATAACCATCCCGCAAATAATCCTCCCGTTCCCACGTAGCATCACTCTCACTTCCCTGATTACTCCACATCACTTTGTACCACTTAACCACTTTACTTCTAGTTACTCATTCCTGAGTATCGATCACTCGGACTGGCTTTTCTTCATAGGTTAGGTCGGATTCCAGCCTGATATCACCTAAAGGAACTTGTTCCTCAGGAACTCAAAGACACTTTTTAAGCTGAGATACATGGAAAACGTTGAATATGGCTCTCATCTCAGGAGGCAACTGGATTTTGTACGCAACAGCTCCACTCTTACCTATGATCTAGAAAGGACCCACGTATCTTGGTGCAAGTTTCCGCTTCACACCAAAACGTTGGACACTCTTCATTGGAGAAACTTTCAAATAAACGAAGTCTCCAACTTCAAATTCGAGTGGTTTTCTACGACGATCCGCATAGCTTTTCTGTCTCGCTTGTGCTGCAGCCATGTGTTTCTGGATGGTACGGACTTGTTCCTCAGCTTCATGAACAAAATCAATACCATAATACCTTCTTTCCCCAGCTTCTACCCAGTTTAGTGGAGTTCGACACTTTCGACCATACAAAGCTTCGAATGGGGCCATCTTAATGCTCTCTTGATAACTGTTATTGTACGAGAATTCGGCTAAAGGTAACCATTTTTCCCAAGAACCCTTGGATGAAATGACGCATGCTCGCAACAGATCTTCCAAGATTTGGTTAACTCGTTCTGTCTGACCCGATGTCTGGGGGTGATAAGCAGAGCTTCTCACTAACTTGGTTCCCAGAAGGTGGTGCAAATGCTCCCAAAAGCGGGCAGTGAACTGGGGACCACGGTCAGATATAATAGTATGAGGGATCCCATGAAGCCGGACTATCTGATTGAAGTACAACTCAGCATAGTCAGTGGGACGATAGTCCACTCTCACTGGAATGAAATGAGCTGATTTGGTCAAACGATCAACAATTACCCAAATAGAGTTATGATTTTTGACAGTAGGAGGAAGTCCGACAATGAAATCCATACTTATCTCTTCCCATTTCCAGCCTGGAATGGAAAGTGGCTGAAGCAACCCAGCTTTCATATGCACAGCTTTAACTCTACAGCAGGTGTCACACCTAGCCACATATGCAGCTATTTCTTTCTGCATCTTGGTCCACCAATAGTATGGCTTCAAATCATAATACATCTTATTGCTGCCAGGGTGGATGGACAACTTAGAGGAGTGTGCTTCAGACATAATATCATTTCGAAGCTCCCGGTCCTTAGGCACAACTAACCTATCCTTGAACCATAGTACACCCTCTTCGTCTATCCTGAACTGTGTAGTTTCTTGTTCATTCATCTTACGCTTGATGTGGAATATACCAGTGTCAGTCTTTTGGAGTTCAATAATTCTGTTTTTGAGAGTACAACTGACAGTGATGTTGTACAAGACTGCTGGATGTAGAAGGCGAGACCGATGAAAATCAGTTTCAACTAAGGAATGGCAATGAGACTTACGGCTTAAAGCATCCGCAACCACATTTGCCTTGCCAGGATGATAGTGCACTTGAAGGTTATAATCTTTAATCAACTCGAGCCATCTTCTCTGACGCATATTTAGCTCGGGTTGGGTGAAGATGTATTTGAGGCTTTTGTGGTCTGTATAGATATTGCAGACATTGCCCAGCAGATAATGTCGCCAGGCTTTCAAAGCATGGACAACTGCGGCGAGTTCTAAGTCATGTGTTGGATAATTCGCCTCATGTTTCCGAAGTTATCGAGAAGTATATGCAATTACTCGGCCTTCCTGCATCAACACACCTCCCAAACCTATGCCTGAGGCATCACAATAAACATCAAATGGTTTCTCAATATCCGGTTGTGCCAAAACCGGAGCTGAGGTTAGGAGGGTTCGCAGTTGGTGAAAAGCCGCATCGCACTCAGGAGTCCAGACAAACCTGGTGTCTTTTTGCAGCAACCGAGTCATTGGCTTGGCTATTTTAGAGAAATCTGGGATGAAGCGACGATAATAGCCAGCCAAACCAAGAAAACTCCGGACCTCGTGAACCGAGATAGGAGCCTTCCAGTTTAGTACTTCTTGTACCTTGGCGAGGTCCACCATAATTCCTCCATCGGACAACACATGCCCAAGGAAAGGTACTTCACGAAGCCAGAATTCGCACTTACTGAACTTTGCATATAGTTGATGTTCACGCAGTCTTGTGAGGACTATACGCAGATGTTCAGCGTGATCTTCTTCATTCACCGAATATACCAGGATGTCATCAATAAATACCACCACAAACTTGTCCAATTCAGACATAAACACCGAATTCATCAAGTACATGAAGTGTGCGGGGGCATTTGTCAAGCCGAAAGACATAACAAGATACTCATAAAGACCGTATCTGGTAGAAAAGGCTGTCTTTGGAACATCTTCCGGTCGGATTTTAATTTGATGGTAGCCAGATCTTAGATCGATCTTGGAGAAAACTTTAGCTTTAGACAACTGATCGAACAAGATGTCGATGCGCGGTAGAGGGTACTTATTTTTGACAGTGACTGCATTGAGAGGTCTATAATCTACGCACATCCGCAATGACTGATCCTTCTTCTTTACAAAGATAGCAGGACATCCCCACGGTGATGAACTAGGACGAATCAACCCCTTCTTCAAAAGTTCATTCAATTGCACCTTAAGTTCAGCGAGTTCATTTGGAGGCATCCTATAGGGTCTCCTAGAGATGGGCGCCGTGCCAGGCAACAACTCAATTTTAAACTCCACGTCCCGATCCGGAGGGAGTCCCGGCAAATCATCGGGAAAAACGTCCGGAAACTCATTTACTACTGGAATTTCGGCCAACGCCTTTGCTTGCACAGCATGAATTTCCCCTGACAATTCAACCTTTCTGGGAAGTTGTACTAGAAAACCCTTTTGATCTGTAGGATCTCTGAGCATAACTACTCGAGCGGATGTGTCAATGAGTACCCCATTCTGACTCATCCAATTCATGCCCAAGATAACATCTATGTCTAAACCAGGTAAAATCAATAGGGCAAGCGAATAACTTCGCCCTTCTATCTCAAACTTAAGGTTCCCCACTACTTTGTTTGTGGAAATATTCCCACTCGCTGCGCTAATACAATAACCCACACCTTCAACAGTATGCAACTTGTGTGCAAATTTAGATGCAAACTTAGGACTGATAAAGGAATGCGAAGCACCTGAATCAAAAAGTACCACTGCGGGGTGTTGGTCAACTAGAAACTTACCAGCGGTGACCACCTCACCAGATGGAATTTCCTCAATGCTGTTATAATGGGCGTGTCCCTGACGACTACCTTGGTTGACATTTTTCTTAGGGTACGGACAGTTCCTGGACCAATGTCCTGGCTTGTTGCAATTCCAGCAAGGCATATTGCTAGGAGGAACACTAGAGCTGCTCTGTCCAGAAGTCCCCTTTGGCAGAGCGACGGTATAAGCCTTACGGAACCCCGTCTTTGCAGCAGGCTTCTTCTGCGGCGGACGGAACTTTGTATTCTGAGCAGGTGGGCGAGGGGAAGACCTCGGTGCCGCTGAGGTCCTTGACTGAGAAGCACTTGCCTCAAGGGCCCTTTTACGGCTCTTAGAGGCAGAATAAATAGCATTGTTGTTCTCCTGGGTCAAAGCATCGCTGATGAAATCGTTGAAAGTAGTACATTTGCTAGTGCCCATAGTTTTCATCAGTTTTGGGCCGAGGCCCCTTTTGAAGCTAGCAATCTTTTTGGCATCGGTATCCACAAACTCTGTGGCATACCTTGCTAGGTTGTTGAAGGACTGCAAGTATTCAGTCAGGCTTTTGTTTCCTTGCGACAGCCTCATAAACTCTGTGTGCTTGATTGCCATAAGACCGGGAGGAATATAATTTCCCCGGAATGCCGCCTTAAACTGATCCCAAGCAATCGGAACATTGGCAGGCAGTGTGGAACGATAGTGGCTCCACCAAATACCCGCTGGACCATGCAACTGGTGAGAAGCATATTCAGTCTTTAACCCATCAGTCAGGCGAAGCAGACGAAACTTTTGCTCAATAGTATTTAACCACTCATCAGCTTGCAGTGGTTCTTCCGCTTCCTTGAAGAGCGGGGGCTTAGTATCCAGAAAGTCCTTGAAATCACTGTATTGATTGGGTTCTGGGCCCTGGCGGCCAGGACGAGCCTCCCGGTTAGCCAGCTGGCGCATAGCATCCGCCAACATGCGCTGCCCTTCGACCACTGTCTGCATCCGCTCAGCCGGGGTAGGTGGTGGCGGAGGGGGTGGCTGTTCCTCATCCTCATTGCCACGACCCCGGCGTAGATTGTACGACATCTGCAAAATGCATAACCAATGAGCACTGACGATGTGGGAAATTTGTAGATGAATTATTGTAAATATGTCAAACTGACTTCATGAAATAGACTTCTCAAAGTATTCATGGCACAATAATTCATCACAACCGCACAATCCATTCCAGCGGATCAATTGGCGCAATCATGCGAGAGAATCCAACAAAATGTATTTTGATAAAGGCTCACACACAAGGAGCACAGTAGTTACAGAACCGTTTACGTTAAAAATCTACGTGATTTTTGATCTTTTGCCCAGTACTTGGATTCGATTTCAAGATTTTTAGTTGACTGTGAAAGGCGACTTCAAACTGACCACAAAGAGACTTCTCAATGAAGAGTTCCATGGTGGATCATGACTAGCCACCTCGATACCTGCGCGTGCCAAGCAGCACAGCCTTATGTCGCGCGCCATAGGAGGCCCTCGGTTTCGTCGCGGCACCGAAGGGTGCTAATCGTGACACCATCATCGAACGCAACATAATAAGACATCAAGTTGTGATCGAAATTAACAGGTTCAAACTACATTCAGGAAACATACGGTTCAGCCTTACATCCCAAAGTCAAGTTATTACAAGGCCTCACTCCTTCACAGGGAGGGCACAAAAGACGATCCTAACATTAAAGGCACGTGATGACTACTCTAAGCATCATCCTCCGAGTCGGTGTCCTGGATCTCCCCGCCGTCCTCATCACTGACCGGCTCTAACTCCTCGTCTTCTTCTTCTTCTGGCTCTTCCTCTGGTGCTTCTGCAGGTGGGGCATCCTGTGGTCCATCAACCTCCACTTCATCATCATCCTCAGCCATGAAGATTTCTGAACCCATGTCCTCATCGACGTTGTTGTTTCGAGGCAGCAGGGGATTAAGCTCGTTGTTCAGGCGGTGCACTTCTTCATGTAGGTTGTCATTGTATTCTTCAGCATTTTCTAACTGTTGCTCGAGCTCAAACTGGCGAGCCCTCAGAACGTTCTCCTCGTGCCAGGCTTCATCCCTCTGTTCCATCACACGGACCAACATGCGTTGACAGTTGCGGTTTGCTACTGTCAACCTCTGGACTGCAAGGGTTTCCTGGTCACGATCATGAATCACTTGTTCCAGTTGTTGCCGTGCTACATCCCTAGCAGCAGTCACCTCTGCCAGCTCTGCCCTCAGCCTTTCCACCTCAGTAGGCTCAGGGCGGGGCTCACGTGGAGCGAGCTGGTGACGCGGTGCCCTGCCCCCAGTGGACTTACGAGCGGTCCTCTTGGTACGTGCCATCTGTAGCAACAAGATAAGATACGACTTAAAGTGAGGATCATTTAGGGGATACGAAATTTACTTTAGTCGGGAGTACAGAATTTTTTTTTTAAGGAGGGAGTAAATGATATGTATGATATAATTAAACATGATGCATGTACGTTCCGTACGCCCTCTCACCTTAGTAGAAACCTAAAGTTCTAACGCTAGGCGGTGGCATACATACGTTCTCTCATATAAGCGAAACTATCGGTCTACTCGTTACGCTGTTAGTGTACCTGCAGAAAACCTCATTTCAGCCCAACAGTTTCCCAATATTAGCACACAAGAAAACAGTAATTTAAATACTTTCCATATACACATCCCCAGATGTATATACTTCAGTATCAAAGCTACCCGATATAAATATTCCCACAATTAAGTGCTTACGTAATTACATGGTTTAAACATGTAAGTATGCAAGTCACCAAAACTACTCTCCCCTAGATCGCCGATTGGACGATCATGCTCTCACAACTCACACTTACCAGAGCGTCGAGGCAATTTGATCCATACATTACCACCCAAGTGGATGGCATCCATACAATTTCACGCCGTATGGACGACGAAACAAAAACAAACAAGGCCCCCCAAGTTAGTCTTTATAATAAGCCACCTAAGAGTCCTTATTTGGGCTAAGGGATGTGATCACTGGCATACCTATAAAATAATTTTTAGAGTTTAACCCTTTTCGCAAACAAATACTTTTGTTTTTAATTACTCGTAAGATGTGTTTAATGTTGAATTATGCTCCGGTACCAGCTGTAACAGAACCGACCAAATTATAAGAGCACAAGTACGAAAACAAGCACCGAGGCGCTCAAATTTTCAAACTTGAGCCCATATAATCCCGGTAGTCAATCGAAATCACGAAGGATTTCAAACCAAACTGCTTACAACCAGGATCGCATCATTCAACATACAACATCATACGATACATTTCACAAGTAGTTCTGAAATAAGTTTACACAAACGGAGTAGCAAATATTACAAACCAAGTTTGAAAGTAGCGGAAGCATAACACACACACTAGTTAATTAAATACTGCCAGTCTGGATAATCGACATCCCGCAAAAGCATGAGGAAAGTACATAAAGACGATCATGCCCTTCTGATCTAGTCATCATCACCCGCAGGGTGGAGACACGTCTTGCAGAATCCCTGATAAAGCATGTCATCTGCAATAGGAGGGAATAAACCCTGAGTACTGGAATGTACTCAGCTAGACTTACCCGTCGAAAACCAGAAATAAAGTGACACCAAGGATTATGCAAGGCTTACACAAGAGGCTAGCTGACATAACATTTTGCATAAAGGCATAAGTAATTGAAATTCTTATAACCTGTACTAGCAGTTATTTTTAGCATTTACCTGTCATCTATCTTAGCACCTGTACTAAACATGCACTTGATTATAATCAAACAACATGATTATTATATCCATAGCAGGTATATCATTATGGCAACATTGTATCATTCCCTTAACCACCAGTTCATTTAATGAGATCTACGTTGCCGCTGCTCAAGTCAAGTGCTCACTAACCGGGAGCGACGGCGATTCGAATCGAATTCCTATCCAGCTGGAGGGGTATTTCTAACACTCACCGCGCAGGCCCCTGCCGGGGTCGCACAAGCCACCGTTTCATATGATTCAGGAATCGCGGGTCCGAATAATGTCGCGACCCCAAGGGCGACACTCTGCCAGGTGATAGGGACTCTAACCCCCCTTGGTCTCACGCCAATGTCCCCAAGCACATCCTTTCTCTCCTCCAAGAAGCAACCTACCATTCGATTCCCGGCCTGAACCACATTACTCGGCTTCGCGGTCGGAACGACTTATCCGGCCAACTAAGTGTTAGACTGCGTTCAACATGACTTAAGGACGTACAGCGAATCGGTCCTTAAACGACTCAGACGGGCATAGCTCCACACCCAAGACGTGAAGTGTCTTGCGGCTGTACTATCGAACTCCCGCCCGGTCTCAATTTCATTTTTAAGCATGGTTCCATCCACGATAGCCATACAGCCACTCGTGACTCCTTCCTACATCTCGCGGATGACCGGAAATCACCCGACTTCTACCGTACTAAGCAGGGCTAAGCATTGACACGTGCCTAAACCTAAAATAGGATTAAGTACGATATCTGGACAAGGACAGGTATAATGCAACAAGTGTTTTCATAGAACTCCTACAACTTAATGCAGTAAACAATTAAAAGTACTCAAGATTAATTTATAAATCAGTAGGTTCAGCATGCACCGGGGCTTGCCTTTCAGAAAGGTTGCGGGCCGGTGGTCTGGACACTCAGAAAGGTCGTCTGCGGGCACTCCTTCGCCTGCTGGATCCTCGGGCTCCTGCTGCTCCTGGTCCTCCTCCGGAATCACAGGCTCGAATTCGAGGAGAGTTACCCCCTCCGGTACACCTATTGCATGAATGCACAATAAATACCATGGATGCATAATGAAAGATGCAATATGCTCGGAATGAAATGCATTACAACAATTTAACGCTCTATTCAAATCACTTCAAAAGAGTAGGTGCAAATTTCCTCTCCGGTAGAGAAATACTCACCTAATCTACTTAACCTAAGATACAGCTGCTCATCCTCAGTTAAGGCCCTAACACCTAACAATTACAAAAGTAGCATGTCTTAGGATATTACACCATATCAATCAGCAAAACACCACAGTAAGCATTCTGGACAGCAGCTACTTGTTTTTATCACAACTGGAGATTTACAATTCCAAAAGATATGATCTAAGACAATATGGAAAGCCTAAGAAATGCACTACAATTCATTTTCAGACCTCAACTCCAAACTCCTAAGTTTTCCATGTCAAACTTCACAAGTTCCAGAATCTGTCCTTTCCAAAACAGAGAGTAGCAGATTTTGAACTGCCACTTTAAACAACAGTAACTCTCAAACTACTAAGCCAAATGCTTCCAAATTTTAACACAAGCTAGTTCATCAAGTTTACTCCAACTTTGGTATTTACAAGTTGTCCAGCAACCAATTTTATCAAAGCCAAATTTAGAATTACTACTTAGCTGTCCAGAAAACCTAAAATTACAAAGGTTAAATATTTATTGATGTGGCAAACATTCTCTAAAACCAAACTAATGCTACTACAAGTTCACAAATATCACCAAGACACCAGGAAGTAAGGTGTGCCCACCTAGAATATTTATTTAAACTCATTTCTTATTTTACTTAATTAATTAGGTGGAATTTTAAACATATATGTAAACTGCTCCCAAAATTCTACAAATATTACAGGAGACTCTTTGACCCGAAAAGAGGCTACTGTAAAAATTTGAACCAAATTTATTCACAGGAACTTCCTACACAAAATTCCCAAGCCAAAAAGGCTGATTTTTGTATAAATAACAAAACACAGTAAAAAGTGTCAAACAACAGATTTCTTAATTTTCTTAGACACTCTAGGGTACCAAGACATTCTCCAAAAATTTATATGAACATTGCACATGTAGAAAGATTACTAAAATTCATTTAAGTATTTCCTAGAATAACAAGATAGCATTATAATTTGAAAAGTACTTAAGCACTACTGCCCAAATTTTTACCAAAGCTAGAGCAAGTATAAATTAGCCTACTCACCAAATTTCATAATTTTTGGAACACTGAAACTCAAAATATAATTTAAACAAGTTTGCATGTGATTTAAAACACATTTCAAAGACCTATTTAATTATCCCAAAAACTAATCATCACATAGTAAACTCATATTTTTCTAAAATACTACACTTCACCTAGAGTCCAACAAAATTTGGACCAACTCAAATGGATCTATAAAATGGGAGATATAATTTCTACAACACAACATATAAATCTGTGAAAAGAATAAAAGGAAAAGTAGAATGGAAACCGAAACCCGTCATAGGGCCGGCCCAATCCACCAGCGCGGCCCAACACGCGCGCGCGCGCGCGGCCCGCTCAGCGCTCCCGCTCGCGCGCGACACTGACAGGCGGGCCCCCGCGGTCAGCGACCGGAGACAGGGGGAGGCGGAGACCCGCGAGCTCCGACGAGCTCGAGCTCGCCGGAGAAGAGCTCGCTCGGTTTCGGTGTTCTTGGCAACTAGACGAGAGGGGGCGGAGGAATGGAGGCCGGCTCGCGCGTCGTGGCGTCTTGAAGGCGTCGCGGCCTGACTGGTGGGGCCAGGGCCGGCGTACGGGCGCCACCGCGCCTCCACGCGTCGACGACGGCCTGCGGCCGGTCGGCCACTCTGACGCTGACGAACTGAATCGACGACATCAATGACCGACTGACAGAGCAACTTCCACGATGATTATCTCCCAAACCGGTTCGAATTAGTCGAAGATGATTACACCAATTTTGCAGAGCTACATGAGGTCTACAAGTTTGTCAATTGGAGTTTGGGCTGGTTCGGCCTAGATTTGAAACTACAGAGCTCCAAAGTGGTGCCCCTTGAAACTGAAATGCAGTTTCAGAGATCAATGCCGACTGAAACCCTAACTTCTTGACACTATATCTCCTAAACTATTGAGAACCAGGTGATGGTGATATTGACAATGTTGTAGAGCTATGTGTGGACAACAACTTTGTCAATTGGCTCTAGGACTGGTTTGGCCTAGTTTGTGAGTTACAAGTTGCTAAAGTGAGGTACAGTGAAACTGAAAAGTCCAATTTCCAGACTTAGAATTTTTCTAAGTGTTGATTCCCACTCAAGCTGACTTGTGGGCCATTTTTGAGCATGCTCTGGTCATTTTCATGAGATGGCCATATTAGAACTTTTGTTCCTCATGAAATTCTCTACAACTTTACTTAAGGTTGCTCTTCCATGCAAGGTCTCTAAATTAGACTTTTCAATTGGTCAAACTAGAGCCTTCTAGGGTCAAATGGTGGTCAAACTTCTCTTGGAGGGCAAATTTGTAATTTTTGGTCAACATGAACTTTGTTCCAAATGTTACCCTAAGTATAACTAAGGTGTTGTAGGTCATGATTGGCTACCTTACCTTTTTGTTACACCAACTATCAAGTACTTCATGAAATAAATCAAACAAACCCTAAAACAATCACCTGTGTTGCATCACATAAAATAACAAACATGAATGATGCATGCTTATGCTTATGCCATGCAAATGCAATGCAATTAAGGACTAAACACTTGAAGTGTTACACTCCCTCCATAAAAAATGTCTCTATATATGTCCCAAAATAACCTAGTTCTAGTAGTTTTTTTTTCACTTTCTCTATTCCCAATTCCCAAAGTATAATTATTACATGTCTCTACACCTTTGAAAAAGGGGTATATATGTAATTTTTCTAGTTTTATTGGTCATCCTACCTAATATTTTGGGAGAGGGGAGTATGCACGTAGGCGTATAGGTGCTTGAATCGGTTTAAGTAGTGGGGACAGAACACGTGTGCCCTTTTGAGTTTAGGTCCTGTTTTCAGCTTTTTTTAGCTGGAGCAGTGTTTTTCTCTAACAACAAATATAGCTCATGTAATAACAGTATAAGGGCCTGTTTGGTTAGAGGTGCTAAAGTTTAACAAAACACTGTAGCACTTTCGTCTTATTTGATAAAAAAGTTTCCAATTTTGAACTAATTAAGCTTAATAAATTCGTCTCGTAAATTACTCCTAATCTGTGCCGACATGCATGCAATTAGTCTACATTTAGTACTTCATGCATTTACCGCAACATTGATGTGATGAGAGTTAAACTGAATAATTCAGAAACAAACAGGACCTAATTAACACAGCCATGCACATACGTCCGTTTCGTCATCATGTCGTCGGTGTGAAACTTGAAAGCAAATTAACAATCCATGATCCATGCCAAGCAAACCACTGTTTGATAGTCAAAGAGAGGAGTATACTAGAAAGACGCGCGGCGTTGCCGCACTGTCCTGTGAGTAGGCCATCTTTTATTTGGTAGCAGCTGGACCTCGATTCTCTGTAACATGATGCATAAGTTGGATCAGGTATTAGCTTCCTTGAGGATCTAAAAAAACAGACTATCTCATAAAAGTAGTTTGAGGAAGGTATGTAATCACGTGGGAAAAAATACATCGCAGTTTATCTTTTCACATATCATGGTAGAGGTAGCAACAAATTAATAGAGGCTATAGTACATTATGAAGATTCTTTTTGTTGAAAATGCAAATTGTAAATTTGTTTTGGCTTGCAGAGTCGCTACTGAGAAGTTTCTGCTTTGTGAGATCAGTTTGTTTTAGACATCTTCAAATTAGCAATTCATGACACACGCACAAGGATCACAGTGAATAGTTAAGAGGACATGGCTGTTTACCTCATGGCTTCCATGCTGACCGGGTGCATGGTGCAATGGATGACCGAGTATGAGTACATGTATTTACGTATTTGTGGTTTTCTTTCCAAGAGGAAAACGAAGTATATGACATATTTATGATGTTATATGATGATGTCTAGATTCTTATAATGGTTTGCTATTATGGATAGGCAACAGAATAAATTGAGAAACAATAGTATAAGTGAGAACACGACTATTTACCTTATGAGTATTTCCTGTATTTGTCGCAGTGGAGATTGAAGCCAGCGAGACCAGCCTAGCAAGGTTGGGAGTTGGCGTAAGCAACCTGCAGCTCGGCTGCGCAGGCGCGAACTTGGGCGGCGCAGTCGAAGGTCAGCAGGGCGCGGGCGTCCAGTGGCGTGACGTAGTCGGAGGTCGGCAGGGCACAGGCAAGGAAGCTCGGCGTCGGCACGCGCAGCCTATGGCTCGGCTGCGCAGTGCGCAAGCAGGGGCGACCGGCGGCGCAGGCCCGTTGGAGGTCGAAGACAGCAGAACACGCTGCCGAACCAAGGGATGCAGTGCTTGCCAGTGGCTCGAGAGCAAACTGGAGATTTGGAGGACTTTTTGGGTCAGAAGATGGAAGAGAGAATGGGGCCGGCGCCGGCGCATGCTCTCAGCAGCCGTAGCAGCCTCACGAAGAGCCTAGAAGCTCGTCTACTCGGCCACATAAAATAAAATAAATGAACGACTTGATTTGACGAAGCACGCATCTGGACGGCGGTGATTTGCTGGCGACGTGGCCCAATCGCTGCTCAGATATTGTCCGCAGGTTTCGTGTGTGGTCACTCCGCGAAAAGTAGCTGAAAAGTTACTGTAGCATCTTTCGTTGTTATTTGGTAAAATTTATCCAATTATGGACTAACTAGGCTCAAAAGATTCGTCCCGATATTTACAGACAAACTATGCAATTAGTTATCTTTTTTACATACATTTAATGCTCCATGCATGCGTCGAAAGATTTGATGTGATGGGTGGAAGAAGAAATATTTTGGGTTGGGGAACTGAACAAGGCTTAAAGATATAAGTTGGGGCTGTACCTGTTTCCCTGGTCGATGGCGATTACTTGTTGCTGATGGATGATTGCAACGTTTATGTGAGCAAAGATTTAGTTGGAGAAAAGGGGAGGAACACCGGATGGATAAGAGATATATATACCCGAGGAGGAGATTACTTGCTGCTGATGGATGATTGCAACGTTTATATGAACAAAGATTCAGTTGGAGAAAAAGGAGGAACACCGGATGGATAAGAGATATATATACCCGAGGAGGATAGCCAAGGCTGGGTCGGCGCTTGTTCTGGAAGCCGCGGCGCTGAACTCGAAGGACGGTGGCTGAGAATATTAAAAAATTAAGGCAAGCAACGTGGCCTAAGGAGGAGAGTCGGGGCTGGGTAACGACGACGACGTTTTGGGTTTCAAGAGATGGCCTGAAGATACTGTATCCACCGTTCATTCTTTTAGTCCTTTACGATCCTATGGCTGAGAATAGCAGGTGACGTGGTCCAATCATATGCCTGAGCTTGGCTCAGGATTAGAGTGATAGAGATACGTGCATCCACTGCCAAGCAAACCACTATGGCATAGGTTTTTATTTTTTAATATACAATGATTGATCAACATCAAGCATCTTTTTTCCATTGAAAAGTCACAACGACAACAAGCATTCTTGATCTGGTCCGTGCCTGCATGTGTGGAGCTAAAGAAAAAAACAAAAAGAAAGATTGCACTTTTCAAAAAAGAGAAAAATGAAAGGTCGCAGCAGATGGAATGGAGGAGAGTATCTTGAGTTTCTTTCTTACTTTTTCAAAAAGCAAAAGTGTTTCCTAGCAGCAAATCAGAGGTAGTACTAGAGCCATAGAGGTACCCAAAAGCTAGTAGGCCCTTGTTTAGATTGAAGATTTTTTCAACCTGATAAATAGTACCACTTTCGTCTTATTTGACAAATATTGTCCAATCGTAGACCAACTAGGCTCAAAAGATTCATCTCGTGATTTTAAACTAAACTGTGTAATTAGATATTTTTTTACCTACATTTAGTACTCCATGCAAGCGGCTAAAAATTGATGTGATGGAGAGAGAGTGAAAAAACTTGGAATTTTGAGGTGATCTAAACATGGGCTAGGTCTGGTTCCCTTGACACGTATTCTCTGGTCCACCTCCCTATCATTGTATCAGGGGTTGTTTAGTTGGTGAAAAAGTTTGGGTTCGGATACTGTAGCACTTTTCGTTTTATTTGGCAATTTGTGTCCAATCATGAATTAATTAGGCTCAAAAGATTTGTCTCGTGATTTACAACTAAACTGCGTAATTAGTTTTTTTTCTTTCATCTACATTTAGTACTCCATGCATGTGCCGCAAGATTTGATATGACAGGTACTGTAGCACTTTTTGGGTTCACTTTTTGTGAACTAAACGGGCTCTCAGTTGATACTTGTTCTCGAGATTAGTTACGTGTTAGAATAAGACCGATTTATATTTAATTATTTATTCGCTCGGCCGTCATGAGGATTGATGAATTCAACAACACTGCTTTCACAAGGAGTTGCTACTCATATTAAGGGCCCGTTTGCCCGTGCCTGAGCTGCGGCTGCGCCGCAATTGCGGACTCGAATTCAGCCACCGCAACTGCGGTCGATTCTGACGTGGCAAATAAACTACGGGAGTGCGTTCCGTCCGCGACATGCCATAACTGCGGCAGATTGTGGTCACCAACCAAACCCTTGCTAGGTCTACGGCCCAGAAAGTATGGCAGGGTGACGCTCCCTTGTACTGCTGTACATCCATGCATTTCCCTGTGCTTGAACAGAGCGACTGAGCATGGGCAGCGCGTCAACAGAATAACTGATTCAGCATGGGCAGCGCGTCAACAGAATAACCGATTCAGAAGTCAGAACAGTACAAAGAGTTGACCCTTGTTTGTTTAGTTCTCTAATTCTCCCCTAAATTTTACTATGCAAAAAGAAGATTCTCTGTCACATCAAAATGTCGGCAAATGCATGGAGTACTAAATGTTGATGAAATCAAAAATAATTGCACAGTTTTGTTGTACTTTGCGAGATGAACATTTTAAGCCTAGTTAGTTAAAATTTGGATAATTTTTACCAAATACAAACGAAATAATACAAAAATTCTGATATAGTGTTTTTCTCCCCAATTCACCGAACTAAACGAGGCCTTGCTAATCATTTTCTACTGCTGCACATCCATGCATTTCCCTGTGCTTGAACAGAGCGAGGGCAGCGCGTCAACAGAATAATAACTAGTACTCGCTCTGTTGATAAATGATGCAATTCTCGTTTATCAAAAAGTCAAAAAATTAAATTTTGACTAAACTTATATAAAAATATAATAATATTTTTGATACAAAATAAATATTATTAGATTAGTTATAAAATATATTTTTATAATAATTTATTTGAAAACATAAATACTAATATTATTTACTATAAATTTAGTCAAACTTAAGCTATTTGACATGCGTGGAATCCATAGTTGCATTTTTTTATAGACGGAGGGAGCACACTTGTGCACTAAACAGGCAAACAATTTCCAAGATGTGCGGTGTCCGTTTGGGACAACTCCAAGTGCTCAGACACCCTTTCCACGTGTGATCTAGATCTACTAGAAATCCAGATCTGAGGACCAGATCTATAGATTTCATGCAGCACCTCAAGGTGGCTGCTCCTAAAAACATGGGATCTATACCTCCTCATAGAGTTAGGTGGTAATTACCCACCAATGACATCCATTACATAGAAAAAACAGTATGCTCTTATTTTCTCATGTCGTCTTCCCCACGCGACTGACATAGAGCCGTGCTGGCCACCGCCGCGCTCGTGGCTGCCCTACCCCCGCCGTGCTCGTGGCCGTGCCCCCACCGCGCCCGTGGCCCTCGTCTTAGGGGCTGGTGAAAGCCCTAGTTTGGTTTTAGATAATTGATGAAACCTAGAACTAACCTTTGATCTAAATTTGTGAATTAGACAAGGTGGTCCAATCCAAGTGATGGAGCAAGTGGAGGTCCATGGAGTTGAAGATGGACATGAGATGATGGTGATCAAGCTCAACTTGGAAAAGAAGAAAGAGAAAAACAAAACCAAGGAGATCAAGGCAAAGGTATAAGATAACTTTTATTTTTGGTGATCAAGACACTATAGAGAGTGTGATCACGTTTAGGATCGATAGTCGTACTATAAAGATGGGAAATATTTAGCTAAGCAGTTATTAAGTGCCACCAGGTGACATGATTCTTACATATGCATTTAGGAACCTAGTGTGCTAACTTTGACCCTTGTAAAATGCTTTGAAAAATGTTAACACACGTGCACACAAGTTCTACACTTTGTGGTTAGCAAGTTGCAAGCAAGGGAGAAGCGGTAAAGGACTTAGAAAAAGAAAAGGTGATGAAAGTCCTTGACCAGACTCACCCCGGCGCGTCCGGTCAATTATAGGCGGCGGCGCCGTGTTGGCCGAAAGAGCCAAGGAAGGACCGGATGCTGGCCCAGGCACACCGGCTCATTTGCTCACTTTGAGAGGCGGCGGTTTGGTGCGATTGGACGCATAGGGTCCGCGTCAGGTGGACGCTGACGTACGCTGACGTCAGCCACGCCAACACACGCAACAGAGATAAGTGTTGACCGGACACTGGGGCGCGTCAGGTCACCATGGACCTGACACGTCCGGTCATGATTTCATCGCTTTGGATGCTCTCTATAAATGATTGGACTCCACGTGGTAGCGAGTCTGGTCATTTTCTCCGGTGCGACTGGTCGAACATTAACAACGCTGACTCAGAACTTGACTATTGAGATCGGGTGGCTATGCTTGAACACGGGGAGCCACATGGTGGCAGATGCGTGACCAGATGCTGGCGCGGCGCGTCCGGTCAACCCGACCAGAGCATCCGGTCAGCATGCAGAGACCCCCTTTGATCCTAATGGCTGTGTTCGTTTGAGGGGTCTATAAATAGTGTTTGGCCGGCTTGGGCCACACTCTTGGCACTTTGACATACTTGACATCCTTGTGAGCCTAAGTAAACACCTCACTCATATCCATCATTGATTCATCATCATAGTGAGGTTAAGAGTGATTCCAAGTGCATTTGCTCGAGTGATTGCATCTAGTGGCACTTGGAGATCGTTGTGGCTGCGGATTTCTTGTTTCTTTTGGTGGTTGCTGCCACCTAGACGGCTTGGAGCAGCGGAGGAGCTTCGACACATATTGGTGATTGTTTGTGGCCGGCTCTGGTGATTGTGAGGGGTCATGTACCTTCCCCAGCGAAGAGCCAAAAGGTAACTATAGTGGATTGCTCGTGTTATTGAGATACCTCACTTATGGGTAGGTTCTTGCGGTGTCCAATTGTGTGGATGAGGTTCGTGCAACACTTCTTAGCCACCGAACCACCAAGCGTTGGTCGACACAACATGGACTAGCGTGCCAGCAAGCACGTGAACATCGGGAGAAAAATCTTGTGTCTCTTGTGTGATTGGATTTCTCCTAGTGATTGGATTGTATACATATTGTATTGGTTCATTCCTTGACGCGGCGGTATAATCACCCTACTCACTCCATTAATTCTTGCAAACTAGTTGTAGCAAGCTTTTTAGTGTAGTTAGTTTTGAGAGCTTGTTCTGTAGCTTAGTTTCATCTAGTGGAGCTCTTTAGTGTAGCTTTGTTGAGAGCTCTTAGTGAGTAGTGACTTAGCCCTTGTGTATGCCTAGTGATTATAGCAACTAGAATTGTTGGGATAGGTGGTTTGCAACCCTTGTAGAGCTAGAGCAAAATTGCATTACGCCATTTGTCATACTAATCAATTGCTCTAGTGCTCTTATAGATGTTTAAATAGGTTATTCAAACCCCCTCTAGCCATATTAGGACCTTTTAGCCGGTCACCAGCCAGCCTCTCCCTGGCGGTGCAGGTCCTCGACCGCGTGCGCCAATGGTGCCTTGACGGCCCTGCTTTGTGCCCACTGAGGAACTTCAATGGCCACCCCTAGCGTGCCCTTCCCCACCTTCGCCTTGCCATGGTTACGCGCGAGCTCTGATATGGCCCCTCCCAGCATCGCCGCCCGCCATGCCCTAGCCAGGACCAGCCCTAGCGCCGCCCGCCTCTGCATCCTGGTCCTTCTACCGGCCACCGCCTAGCTCCCGGCCATCGTGCCCCTAGTCATCGTGAGCCCGGTTGCTCCGCGAGTGTGACCCTAGCCATCTATGGAAGAGAAACAAGAAGGGAGGAGATAGGAGACTGACGTGCGGGCCCATGATGGCATCAAGACAAAAGGAGAGAAAGAAGAGCTCCAACTCATGGGCTGCAATTGGATGGCTGTTGGGCCAGCCCAATAGATCCACCGTGGAGCTCTCTCAAACGCTTTTCTCAGGAACAGTGGGATCCTAGATCAAGTTAGAGCTACTCTAAGGTGGATCTGGTGCTCTAGATCAATTTTCTAGACTTAGAGCTGTCCCAAATAGGCCCTAAGTAGCGCCCTTGTGGTCGTGTGTACTGTGCTGCAAAATAAGTATGTCATCTGTTCCACAATAGTTGAGATTATTATTTAAATTTTGTTTCAAAATACTAGTCATCATTTTTACTTTCCAATACATTTATCTTCTTCCCGTATGTCCTTTTCTTTTCTTAATACATCTCTATTTTTATTTCTCTCTTTTGATCTCTCCTTGTTTTTTATGCACCACACCTTCTCACTCCTAAATTTCCATGTCCAAACATAAAATGTCAAATATTTATGGCGAAGGGTGTACTCTTATGTCCACGAAAAGCATTCAATTCTTCAAATTTAAAGACAAGAGAAAACGGTGACCAATAAAAAAGACACATGTACCCTCACTACATTAGAATAGGCGATCATTACCGAACTATCACTATCGGTTGCTCTAGAACTGGTAGCCAGTTCGTAGCTTCAACCGACAATAATGATAGCAAAACCGACAGTGATAGGTGGACTATCGGTTCGTAGCTTCAACCGGCAGTGATAGACATGGTACTATCAATGTTGGTTGAAGCCACGAACCGCTAGTGATAGTTTATTTTAAAAAAATCATAATTTTTTATATGAGGTCGGATTAAGATAAAGTTTATATCAAAATTGTAGACTTCAAAGCCATCTAAAACTTTGTAGTTGATAATTTTTTTAATTTCTAATGATTTACATGTCCAAATATTCAATATAAGTTCTCAGATCGGATTTGAGATGGTTAACAGTGTCGAAAAAAGACAAAGTCAACATCGAAGATGTAGTACTCGATGAGATCTGCAACTTTACAGTCAATAACCTTTTCATTTGAGATCATTTAGAGTGTCAAATATACAATATAAGATTTGAAATTGCGTAGTTAAAATAATAACATTTGTTGTGTAGTCACAAGTGTCATGTAGCTCAACTGGTATGGACATTCAGGAGAATGTGAACATTGAGGTTCTAGGTTTGAATCCTAGAAACACATATCATTTTTATCTTTTTATCACCTAAGATTTTGATCCGGTAGCGATTATGAAATCTGGCATGCTACCTTATTATTTATTCTCAAGAAATCCTTCAATGCCATCTAAATCTATACCAATCCCTGCATTGCCACTTATCCCTTCCTCTTCAAGTCCTTTCCCAACCAACAGAAAAGCAAAGCGAGAGGTCCTCTATCTATGTGCCGGGATCTGTGGTCTTCCTCGCCTCCGATGGTCTTTGTGCCATTGAGATGAGGGGGCAAATTAAGCGCGCATAGATCCCAGGTGTGCTGGTAGTTTAGATCCTAGTTTTCTAGTTTTGGTGTCCCGGGAGTGGTAGTGGCAATGCAGCTTGAGAATAAGTCCATTTGTCACCACCTCCATCTCGTCATTGTGTTCTCCAACGCCGACGAGGTGCTTGTGAGGGTGGTGTCCACTAGATCTGGAGTCTACATTGACAGTGGTTCTCTTCTGGATTTTAGTGGTCCCTTTTTAGGAGGTCCATGTTATGCACTTCAACCAGGTATGGTGCTGATAGAGCTATGCTTTGGCACACATGTTCATGGTCAGGGAAGCATGGTGTGTCCCCAACCATTGTTTTGCGTTGATTGCCTTGTTCCAATCCTCCGGGATAGGACTCTACTGTGGCTCGCTTCAAAGCCTTCATGTGATGGTGCTTCCTCTAATCTTGGGGTTCTTGCCAATTACTCTTTTATCCGATTGTAGCATCAGTGGTGACAAAGAAGAAGCAAAGGCAACATCTCCAGGTAGTATAGAAGATTCCAAGGACTTACTTGCACTTTTTTGTCTAGGTTTTCTGTGTAAGCATGTCTGGACAGCCGTTCCTTCTATAACCTTCTATTGTGTTCTCATGTCTGTATGTTCATTTTCGTTTAAATTTTTTGTTGTGAACATTCATTTTCGTTTAAAAGTAATACATGTTGGCTGTATTAAAAAATCCTTTTATTGCCATCTAAATTTATTTGTTCCCTTTGCGAACAGGGCCTTTTATTACCGTTATGATGCACTAGAGTTTGATTTGATCTAATGGTGTTAAAACATCCCACTGGGCCTCTTCGCTCTATGGTAGAACCTCCTAAATTATATGGCCACATGCACCTGTCATTATCTCAACGACCTCTGACTGCTGTGCATAAGAACCAGATAACATAAGAAGTCTGTCGGGTGTCCTCGGGAAACCCGAATCATCCATGTTTTATAACTCAAATATGATCAACAAAGGAGTAACTATAACATTACAGCATTTGCTACAAATCTTTACATCAGAGCGCGAAAGAATTTTAAAAAGTATTTTACATATAAAAAACAAGTTACTTTTACAACTTAACTTTAATTACGGAAGTTGAGTAGAACTATAGAAGACAACTTATGTAGAGCATTTAAGTCAGGAGAGGACAACCAGATCACGTCAAGCCCACCGACATGACCTGATTAGCAGCACCAGTCAGTACCTGCAACAGGGGTTAACAAACCCTGAGTACTCAATTGTACTCCGCAAGACTTACCTGACGAAAAGAAAAGGCTCCAAAGATATGTCAGCTTTAAGGGAAGTAGTGGAGCTAGAAAAGAGGAGTTTTGCAGAAAAACTTTACTATAAGTGGATCCTTACTTTCAATATTTTAAACAAGTTTTAGCATTAATTTCAATGAAGCTTATTTTAGATAGATTTGCACCTATTCTATCTCAATCATTTGTATTAAGCATCACATCTCATATCCATCTCTTTACCTCATTTTCATAATCACCATGTACCATTGTTAACTACGATGATGAATAGAGAATTGAGTCTCCACAACCGAGGAGCAATGACGATTCGAACCGATTATATCTAGCTGGGGATCCCTAACCACACGACATATGTAGGACTCAAACCTACATATATCAACCTTCACCCGGATCCTCCAAAATGTGACTGGGTCCAGCGCCACCCGAGAGTACAGTACACCTCCAATCCAGCCCTTGGCCACGAGGGTACACACTACTCTTACCATCTCTCTACTCCTAGTGCGAGGTTGGCCGTTCACATGACAAAAATACCGAGGTCTTAGGCTTACCGGAGCATGTGGCTAGTTACAAAGTCTCGACGCACACAATTCAATCAACGGTATGGTCCTTAATCGACACAGGCGAAAACGCTACATTGAGACTCCTTTCCCAATGCAAGTTACCCATCCGGTCTCAGCTTAATATTACCATATTCATATTCATATGCTCTCATGACCCGTCATTAGGTCAGGAGAAGTAAAGGTGAACCTATTTCTGGCGAATGATGAAACCACCATTCGACTTCTACCAAAGTCTAAGCATTACTAAGCATAAGAGATCGACTTACACGTACTAATGGGATATCATCTGGATATAAGTGTAGATCAAGGTAATCAATCTAAGCAAAATCCAACTCTAATGTAGGCGGCGACTACTGATTATATAGCCTAAGGGGCGTCCAAGGACCCCTATTCGTGTCCCTAGAGAGCGCCGACACGTTACAAGGCCCAAACGGCCCAAAAGATGGCGACACAACGCCCTGACAGATTCTGGACACTGACTTATTTCGACGATTCCTGTTTATTCCGAATAGCTTTTGATGTGGGACCACTTGGGTTGGCTTCCTTATCAAATAAGCTTTCCATCCATATATGGATCATCGAAAACGGAGTCCATATACGGCCTGGGCGTCCATTTTAATACGCACTGCTCCTGGAGCCCGAGATGGACTCGAACTTGATTTGGGCCTCCACCTTGGCGACTCGAACCGGATAAGCTTTGGGCCTCCTTCTTGATTTGGATGCCCTTGCTGATCTCGTTGGCCTTCATGTGATTCTCCAAGCATGGTCATATGCATGGATGCCATGTCCTCATCATCCTCCCCTTCTTGATGAAAAGCCGTCCTCGGTGTCGATGTTGCTTGAAGTCCATTCTACACAACATGAAGACAAACGAGGTTGCCAAAATATTGGGAATTGACATTGTTGGGAGAAAGAATATGACCACATGTTTCGGTTTGCAGCACACCTTCTCCTACAAACATGTAGTCTCCTCGATTAAAATGCACACGATCTTTGTCAATACTATCCTGCAAAAGATTAGTACTAACAAGAAACATATGCTCCCCTTCTTTGGATTCCACTTGGAATTGTAAAGCAAAACTAGAGGAATATGGCACGACAACATTGTTGATTTTATAGTCCTCTAATTGATCATTATTTTGCACAACAAAAGAAGAATTCAGATTTATACAAATGTAAACTCGTTGTACCATATATTGTCCTTGGTTGCTATATTTGCCAAAAACATGATATGTATGTCTAGACAACCATGGAAAATCAGCATATGCATAAATTTTTTCCTCTAAATAATTAAGATTGCAAAGAACATTAAAATCAATGTATCCCAATGTATATAAAGAAGACATCAACTTTAGCTCATCAACATCGCTAGCATTATGAATAACATGTCTATTTTCAGTAGTAGTGTTCGATTCCAACATACATACAGCATGATCATTCATTATTGGAATAATATAAATATCATCATTCAAGTCATCTTTATCACAAGGAACATCAAGCAAATCATCTTGTGACAAAGGTAAATCAAGCGAAGGTTCCACTAATATTTGCTCTATCATAACATGATTGGTGGAAAAATTCAGCACATCAAGAGAACTCTCATCTTCTGTGAGATTAGCATCATTGGCATTACCTTTGCTCTCACCATCAGCAGAAGTAACACGTGTTGAATTTTCACATGAGACTGGGAGCACCTCATTTTCTGTCATGTCATCCCTGCTCTTTTGTGCATTGTCCTGCAAAAGGTTAGGCACAACAGGAGGAATAATAGGAGAGTGGTCTAGTTGATGTTCCTCATCATATGAATTAATTACAAGAGATAGATTAACAAAAGTTTCTCTCATAAGAATTTTCATATCGTTCCATGTATGAGGTTTATCTGAAGAACTTAAAGGCTCCCACCAAATTGATGCTAAATGTCTCAAAACACTAGATGCATTCTTAATATTCCTCCATTCACACATATGACATTGTGCAAAAATATTATCTATTTTACTTTCCCACTCAATGTACTCATCAGCACCAATACCATCATAAGTAGGTGGAGAAGAAAGAATAGAACGACCTGCAGGAGGAGGTGTAGTAGCAATAGTGCGTGGCTCATGCATCATTGATGTCTCGTATCGGTGAGTGTTGTAACCTGTCATTGTTAGCATCAAACAAGAAAACACACAGGTATGTATTTTTCTATCAGCTAATATAGGATGTGGTCAAGGAGTAAGGTCACACACTCTCAAGCGTTTAACCACGGTCTTACCAGTGTTCTTACCAAAGCAACAGACGGTGCAATCGGTCGGTGACTGTGATACCGTTGTAGCTTGAGTGTAACAGTTGCAAGACAAACATGTACTTGGTCAGAAGAAAGTGGAGCTTGGACAGGCTTAATATATGGTGGTAAGGATTGGCAATAATTTAATTCAAAAATTGCAAGATTGAAAAGTAGTTCCAAGCTAGTCTATGTCGCCGGCCTAAACTCGTTCTGGACCTAGTTCAACGAGCAACAATATCTCAGCACAAGGACTAAATAGGATGCAAGCACTTCTGAATTTTTGTTTCACCTTCTTTTTTTTTGCACTGCTTTTTTGTTAGCTGCGTCTCTTTTTTTTGCATCTCTTTAACTTTTTTTCTGTGTGGCTTTTTTTTCTTGCACGTCTTGCCTTTTGCTTTTTTTTCTTTTTTAGAAGTGCCACAAGGTACAAGCTTCAATTATATCTTGCAGTATATAATCTAATCTGACGCCAAGACTTATGTCCTAGGGATACATCGATGATGTCCAGACTTCCAAAAGTAGCTATCCAAAAACCAACCGTGTATGCCAAGGAAGAATCCAAATTAAACTTGATTTTTAATATATTAGGAAGTATATATGCAAGCTTCCTATTCCCTCTCTCCTTCACGTGCTACTGGACTCTCCTTTTGTGCGCAAGGAGAAAAACTAAATCTATTACACCTATTTCCTATTTTATTTTCCTTCTAATGACCACACGTTCTCACATATATGGATGATAATCTGACGCCCTTTTTTTCATGGAAAACCAACAGCAGCAGCACGTTATCTTTTTGTTTCTCAACACAATAAACGGGACTGAGTAATAAAGAACTAAAGATCTAGAACACGACCTAAAACGACGAACACTGACACAGCGAGGGACAACCGTTCAATAAAGCAAACTGAAATTAAAAAATATTGCAATGGCACAAAGGGGTTGTAGGTCAGGGAATATGTGGTGGTGTATTTTTTTAGCTTTTTGTGGACTCTAGGTAATGCAAAAACAGTAACAACTAAAGGGAAAAACAGAGATATACCTAACGGGCAACAAGGTCTTTGATATCAATTGATGAAGACAAGGTCCGATCTTCCGATAGGTATGATAGTGTCGATTGGTGGAGACTCGACGTTCACGATCTAGGCTTCGAACCAAGACTGATTCGGACCCCCACAACCGTTACACCACAGCTCCGTTGGTTATCAACCACGCGAACGTGATTGACCTCGCCGAGAAGGCTTTCCTGCAAGCGAATCGAGAACACACGCAAGAACACAAAGGAATGCAACCAAATTGCAGATAAATAATTAATCTCACAAAGTTGGGGTCTCACAAACCGACGGCGGCGGCAAAACTATTGTCAACAGAATAATCTAAGCAAAACCCAACCCTAATATAGGCGGCAACTACTGATTATATAGCCTAAGGGGCGTCCAAGGACCCCTATTCGCGTCCCTGGGAGCGCCGACACGTTACAAGGCCTAAACGGCCCAAAAGACGGCGACACAACGCCCTGACAGATTCTGGACACTGACTTATTTTGATGATTCCTATTGATTCCGAATAGATTTTAATGTGGGACCACTTGGGTTGGCTTCCTTATCAAATAAGCTTTCTATCCATATATGGATCGTCAAAAATGGAGTCCATATGCGGCCTGGACGTCTGTTTTACTACACACTGCTCCTGGAGCCCGAGATGGACTCGAACTTGATTTGGGCCTCCACCTTGACGACTCGAACCGGATAAGCTTTGGGCCTCCTTCTCGATTTGGATGCCCTTGCTGATCTCGTTGGCCTTCATGTGATTCTCCAAGCATGGTCATATGCAAGGAGGCCATGTCCTCATCAAATGGTATCAACCAACTCCTACTAACTTAATGCACATTACACTAGACTTAAGGTGTAATAAAGCATTTATAGATAGAAGAGTGGTTGTATGTCCGGGGCTTGCCTGCGTTGCAGAGAAAGTTAGTTCCACAAAGAGATCACAGAAGTCTAATTTGGCACCAACTTCACGGATGGACGACACAAACACCATTGATGGATGACCTTCTCCAACACCGCTGGTGGACGACATCTTTCCGAAGATTGATCAACACCAGCCTCCTCAACACTTGTTCAACACGAACCTTCTCACTCTCGTATACACTACACGTATGTAAATGATGCATGCTTTAATATGATGGAATGCATGCCATGATGCATGAAGGTACATTGGTGAAAACATAACAAGATAAATTAACTTAAGTACAACTTTCCTTCACGTTACAATTACAAGTAATTATTCTAAAGCATTTTTAGTTAGCCACTTAACAAGCTAATCATGAATGTAACAAGGAATTATGCATACATACATTACAAGAGGCAAACAAGGCAAATCTAGTATTACACTAACTCGTCATACTAAGCTAACAAGGCATATCAAGATAAAACTACAAGTTATGGTTTCACTTAACATACACACTTACTAATTAAAGCTACATCGTGAAAAGATATGTACAAGCAATGTATAAGAAAATGCATAACTCAACTTGTACCATCTTTTACTAACTTAATCTTTTTACCCAAAAGGTCGCATTCAAAAAGGGCAATCAACATCACATACATGCATCAACTAATGGAAAGCTTAATTAAACTAAAAGGCATTTTTAGTTTTCTATTATCTCCAATTGATCATGAGCATACCAAACAAACAATTATATGCCATGAAACAGCAAAGATAAAGGTATTCCAAGGTCCACGATCAACTCCAAAATACACCCAATTCATTTTAGGATTTATGCTAATCATTTAATATTTATTAACTAATTAACTAAGCATATAATTAAGGATATAATTAAACATCATCAAATTAATCCCAAACTTTTTGTGAAGGTTAATTATAGCATAAAACAGTTACACAAAAAGTTTCATGACCATTGGATATTTATTTTAGCCTACAAAATTCATGGAATAAGCATTTATTAATTAAAAGAGCTAATTTTTAAGCATATAAAAACTATTGATTTTTATGGTTCATATTTGTCCCACATAGATCACATCATGAAGAGACGGCACCAAAAATTTCATGATTTTATCATGCACCAATAATTAGTTATGAAATTCACAAGTTTCAGCTGAAAACAGAAAAAGAAAAAGAAAAAAAATCCTGTAGCGTACTGTTCATATGAGTCACGGTTTGTGCACTTAGGCCCCTGGGAAAGCTTCTATTCCGGCGTGAAGCCCCTGGCCGCGTTTGAGCGGAGGAGACGCACGGGAAGGCTTGATTACCGGCCAGTAGATGCTCGTCGGCGGCGAGGGAGAGATGCCAGAGAATCTCCATGCCCGGGCGCACCCGTAGGTGGCCACGGCATGCCCCGCAATGGTCCGAGGAGGCGTGTCCGCGTGAGCAGCGGCACCAGCGGCAGCGGGCACGGTGGCGCAGCGATGGACCGGCCACGACAGCGCGGTAGCGATCAAAGTAAAGAGCCGATCACCACCACAGCATCAAGGCGAGCTCGAAACCATAGACGATCGAACGGATTACTCACTGGAGTGAGCTGGCCACGGCGAGGTGAACCTCGGCGGCGAGTTTGAGCTCCGGCGACTGGAAGCGGCGGCGCGAGCGATTCCGGTGAAGCGAGACGCTGCAACCGTGCTCAGCAGGTGCGCACGGGCAAGATGAAGCTAGAGACGCGAGTAATCGAACGGGGAGCAAGTGGTGGCGGTGAATTTGGGCGGTGAAACAAGCTCGACGGCGGCAGCGAAGAGGAAGAAAAGGACGAGCTGGACGGCAACTTGAGCTTTTATAGGCGAGGACGCGACGCTGTGAGCTTGCCAGCACCTTCCCGAGCTCAGCAGGTGGACAGCTGCGTGGCCAGGCGCGGGAAGGGGCGAGAAAACCGTCGGCGGTGATGAAGCAGGCAAGGAGAGCACGGCGGCGCTGCAAAGCTGCTGCGTGGCACTGCTCTGTTGCACGGCTCAGCTAATACCACCTCACTTTTACAGTTTTTCTTTTTCAAAATTACTCACAATTTCAAATGGAAATTTCAAAAACTTGCAACACGAAAGTCGTTCAAAATAATAAAAACTACAACTTTGCTTTTGGGGTCATCTCCAAATTCCAAATATTTTTGAAACTAGGGTTTTCAAATTTTAAATTTGAATTTAGAGTTAATAATTAATTCATTTTCAAATTTGATTTTTATTTAGTGGACAATTTCTATTCAAACCACTCAATCATTTTTACAATTTCAAATCGCAAGTTTTATTTATGAGATTTGTTTTGATAATTCCTCCAAGTTTGAATTTTAAAACTTGAATTCAAATGATTATTTTTAACATTAACATTATTTCATGTAACTTATAAATCATCACATATGCAACATATGAAACATAACATTTGCAACATTTGAAACACCACATATTCAACATAGACATGATATAAACGAAACATGAAATGCATTTATGCCACAATGCTTAATGATAATGCATGATCATTACTTAATCAGGTTTTAATTAATATAGTAACACCAAATATGCACATGTGAAAGCTATAACTGAAACATGGTAAGCTTTTATGTCATAAAGCTTGGTGATTATGCTTGATGATGCTCATGAAGTCATGATCAAGTTTTTAATTGCTTCTTAACATCTGGGATGTTACACTCTCACTCTCCAATCAATCCCCACCATAGCTCTCTTCCCATCATAGAGATGTGCATCCATTACAAGGACTGTGTTGATACATGACGGTTTCAGTTGGTTACAGACACCCCAAAAATCATCATAGGTTGCTATCTATGAGGGTCTGTGAGACTGTCATAAAATCCATGTCATAACTAAAAAAAGCTAAAAACCGTCACAGAATTCGGTTGATCGGTGACGAATGTGGCCGTCATGGAATAGTTGTTCAATAGGTTACAAGCAGCGTATAGTGACGAAACAGAGCGTCATGGACTTGTCCACGTCAGCACCGCCACTTCAGCATGATGAGGTGTCATCTGACGTGGTTGGACGTGACACATCAGCATGGCTAGGTGGCATCTGACGTGGCAGAATGTGACACATCAGCATGATGACATGGCAGATAGTGACGTCACCATTTTTTCTGGACTTTTTGATAGGCTGGACTCATTCAATTTTGATGGGCCAGCTCATTCGGCCCATTTTAGTTTTTTCTTGGCTCATTTTTCCTGGCCCATTTTGGTTATATATTTTCCTCAGCTCATTATTTATTTTATATTGTGCTCGAGCCCAATTCATTTTGTAATGGGCTCGGCCCATTTTGTTCGACATGTTGGGCTGGCCCAGCTAAATACAAAAGCAGCCCACATTTCAAATCACCAGAATAATACACATCACATATGAAGGTGCCAATAGCACAAAGTGTATCACAACAGAAGTCACAACAGAATATTACATCATAACCATAACAGAATCACCCCAAACCAAAATAAGTTCCAACATCATGGCCAACCACCATCAAAAGAATGGTGCCAAGTGTTTCACCATCAACATAGGAGTGCACCACCACATATAAGCCGCACCACAAGAGGCAACTTTCCTTACCTGGTTGCCTGACTTCCTAGAATCATGGCCATCAAACGCCTAAGTAGTGCATCAGTTTTGACTTGCCTCTGCTTCATCTCCTCATCATTATTCGCCATTTGTTCTTCGGCTGCCTGCATTTTCTGCACCATATCATCCATTTGCTAGCGCTGAATGTTCACAAGATCTCTAAGATCAGCTTGTCTGCTTCTCCAACGCCAATTCTGCTTGTAGCTCACTCCGAGTTCCAGCACCGCAACTAGCAGGTAAGTTAGCAGTCCCCACATTCAGAAGAAATTTGTTCTTCTGGGTTCTATCAACAAGAACTTCAGAAATAACATCCTTCACAGACTTTGGTTGGTAGCTGTCACGGAACCACCCAAATTATAAGAACAAAAGTACAAAAACAATCACCGGAGCAATTAAATTCCCGTACTTAAGCTCCTATAACTCTGGTAGTCCAATGAAATCACGAGGGATTTCAAACTAACCAACGTACAAGCCAAGATCGTAGTGGTTCAACATAATAAGTCACATGTTACATCTATTATTACAAGTAATTCAACGTAGATCAGAGTTCCATAGAGTTATCACAACTCAAGTTCAAAAGTAGCGGAAGCAAAGTAGTTTGAAACTAATATCATCTTAATTTAAATACATGCCAGTACCAAGGTCAATTTCTAACAAAAGCATGAGAGACAAGATAGCTCAGAAGGATTATGCCCATGATCACACTCCGCCACTACAGCAGGAGCCATCCAATTCTTGCAGTGGCCATGATACATCACAACCTACAACAAGTGGGAATAAACCCTGAGTACAAAAATATACTTAGCTAGACTTACCCGTCATAAACCAGAAATAATATGACGCCAAGGAGTATGCAAGGCTTTTATAAGGTGGACTGGCTTGACTTGTTTTGCAGAAAGCATAAGTTATCATCTATGAACCATTTAAAGTATAAGTATCAACTTAATTATACCTGATTAATCTAAGTAAGCACCTATGCTAGAGCAATCACTTGATTAACCATTAACATCAAAGGTTACCATCTTAGGTTTAACATTTCCAACATAATCCACATAACCATCTGTGTTCCATCATCATTACTACGATGCCGTAGCTCGAGTCAAGTGCTCACTATCCAGGAGCGATGGTGATTTGAATCGATTCCTAACCAGCTGATGATTTATTCCTCACACAAACCACACTCACCGATCAAGTGAGCTACAGATCACCGAACCAACTATCAGGTAAAGTCTCGAGTTTGCCAGGAACCACCGTACCCAGAGGCCGCCCGATTGCTAGGATGCACCTTGGACTCACCATCGCGCCCCTGTGTCCTACCACTCCTGCACTAGTACAGTGCGTTGTGGGCAATCTACTCGGCCCAAATAATTTCCCGGCTTCATGTTCGAAAGGTACTTTATTTGGCCAGCTAAATGTGAGGCATGCGTTCAACATGACAAGAGGGACGAGCAATGGTCGATCCTTAATCGACACAGGGGAAACTACAAGCACCCCAGAACCCTGTCTGGTTGCCCAATACTTATTCTGCCCGGTCTTCAATTATCCATCAACACTTGGTTATTTTTAGGATATCATCCATTCCATAGCTAAAATATTCCAATAACCACCTATAGTTGCCGGTGATAGGAAATTACCGACCGCTACCGGTCTAAGCAGGGCTAAGTAGTTATTCGACCCTAAACCTAGCAGGGTTTCAGGATATCACAAGGTAGACAAGGATAATAATAAATGCATCAACGGTTTCACTCAACTCCTATAACTTAATGCAACAATATATATATAACATATATATATTCAATTGCTTTTATAAAGTAGGAGGCTTAGAATTCTCCAGGGCTTGCCTAGGATAGAACACTTTGGTTAGTGTTTGACAGATGACCTCGCTTGGTGAGCATCTCCCATCCCGACACTTGCTTAGTCCTTCTATCTTCGGGATAGATCCACCAAACACCGTCTTCGAATTTGGCTCCAACATCTCATCCTTCACGTGGTGCATCTAGCGTACCTAGATGAGATGCAAGATGCATGCGTATGAATATGATGAATAGTAACACAAGGTGCATCACATAAGCATTCCAGTAAACACAAGATTATGCAAGACCTAGACACCAATAGCTATTTAACTAGCATCACACAACCAATTATAGAGGGCAAGCACATAAAGCATAACACAAGTTTAACAAGATCACAAGTATCTTAACTTGACCATCAACAAGGGTATAAGCCACACTTGGCAACACATGAAGTAAACAACCATAACTAGCATCTGACAATTTCTGGACTGCAAACAACAGCTGCATGTTTGGATCATAACGGGAGTTATACCAATCCAATAACCATACAAAAAGACATTCTAGAAAGCTTATCAAATTGTCTACAATTCATATTTAATCATCTTAGTATGATTCTCAAGTTAACCAAGTCAAACATGTATATTTACAGAATCTGGTCCAGAGATTTCAGAGAATAACTATTTCTGGAACCCAACTTGGAGCACTCATAACTCACAAACTACAAGGCCAAATGCCACCAAAATTTAACAGAAGCTATATTAATTAGTTATGTACAACATTTTTATAAGCTTGTTTCTCAGAAAACATCATTTTCATGGTGCAATTATCAAAGTCCTAGAAACTGTCCAAGAAAATATCAATTGCAAGAATAAATATTAATTTATATTCCAAACGTACATTTGGCCACAACCAATGTAACCATCATAAAGTACATGTTAAATGATCACCAAAAAGCATAGTGCTCATCACTAAATAAATTCTATTAATTCATTTCTTAATTTATTTAGATGCCTAGGTGATTTAATGAACATATACCAAACGTGCACTATAAATTCTACAAGTTATAGTAGCTAGAATATCATCACAATAGTCTATTGTACAAATTTCAAGCCATTTGGAAATGTATATCAACCTCTATGAAAAAAAACAAATTGCTATTGCAAGAAATCATGTGAGAGCAAGATACACTAATAACTCACTCATACAGGAACCAAAAATTCATGAAATTTTTACCACACATCAAACATCACATAAGTAGCACGCCACAAAAATTTCACTTCATTTGAAGCCCTACATTTACAGTTATGAAAATGACAAATACAACTAGCACTAAAAACCTATCTGCATAAATCTATTTTTATAGCTAAAACTTTAAGCTAAAACATGCCATATTATAGATCTAATATATATAGAATTTCACAAGGATTCCAAAAAGTCGTCATTTGTTATTTTTCGAATTTCCTATGAATTACTATGCATTTTCAAAGTTTCAGCCATAATTCTGCATAAAGGAAAAGGAAAAAAGAAAAACTGCACTATGCGGCACTATTTCTCTGAGTCACAACTTTTGCAGTTAGGCTCCTGAATAAACTTTAATTAAACCAATCAAATAAGTCCTTCTATGCACTATTCAAAAGAGTCATGAGATTCACAACTGGACCCAAGAAAGAGCTTCTAATTCGTTTTCGCCCTTCTCTCCTTCACGGGAACGAGCAGGGGAAGGCCGGGCTCCGGTTCTGTGGCGGTCCTTGGCCGACGAGAGGTGGCAGCGGAGCACTAGAGCATGCTCGTGCACCTCCGGTGGGGCGCGGCCTGGCCTGTGGCTAGCTGTGGCTCCCTGGCCATGGGCGCCAGCAGTAGCCTGGCTACAGCTTCGGCGAATAGCGGGCGCTGGCGGAGCTCCGGTGGACAGCGACTGCTGCGGTAGCCCTGTAGTGGCGAGGCACGTGCACGGCGTGGCTGGGTGCTGCAGCGACGGAGGAGAGGGAGCAGCGCCAGCTGCAGCAGCGGCAGCTCGAGCTCTGCTCGGCCATGGCGATGGCGGGTGGCTGCGCGAGCAAGGGCGAGGGAGGGCAAGAGCGAGCTTCTAGGAGAGTGGCAAGGCGACTGAGAGTGGAGGGGAAAGCGCCCGGGCTCTCCCTATTGAAGCAGAGGCACAGCGACGCGCATCGGCAATGGTGGGGGCGCGCTCTGTGCATGGCGGCCACGTGGACAAATTGGCGAACAGGTGGCGGGCGACGAAGTGGCCACTGCGGGACACGTTACTGGGCCAGCTCCGAGCCAAATTTGGACAAGAGCCCAAACGAAGATCGAAGCCCACATGAAGCTCTATGTTTTTCATTAAGGGGCCAAGGTCATTAGAGCAACGTATTAGCGGTTAACTAGTTGTCAAAACAGCAGTGTCAACACCTTGACAGCAGTCATGGAAACTCACTTTCGACGGTCAAAACTTCGTCAAACTGAACTCAACTTTTTGTATGCTCTTCATCAACATGTAAACTCCAACTTTTATATTTGGCTCAACTTAAGTTGCTTAGCAAAAATACGAGAACGCGACGTGCCAACCGTCTTGTCCTTGCCGATCCAAGTCCATGAGTATGATGAAACTAGTAGTTTTGGGAATTAATTTTGAAGGTCCAAACGAGCTCCAAATCCATTAAAACTTCTCTGAGCTCTTCTCCACTCTAAACACTCCAACTTTTACAAAGAGTCCAACTCCAGTTGTTAAACAAAATTTCGAGAACGCAATGTGCCCACCTGTCAATGTCAGTCCAAACCGTCCATGAATTAGAACATTTTCCAAGGCTGAAAAACAGCAGCTAATTCAATCTTTGAGCCTCTATTTGACTAGGTTAAAAACCAAACTAGCTCTTGACCATTAAACAAAGTTTCTTCTCCATAATATGAACTACAACTTTCATTTAAGATTCAACCTCAAAACTGGTATAGAACCTACTGTTATACTTTGACCAAAGTAGGATCACGATAAAGCTTAAATTATCCTTTTTGATCCATTGGGGCATTTTCGGGGCATTTGCTCAACATGAACCTATCATGACTTTTGTTATAGAGTCCATCTAGAGTCATTTGGGCAAGATTGCAAGGTTTGGTTGATGATTTACATTTCCATTCACTTAATAGTGTAATTGAAGCACTTAGTAAAGTCATTCCAACAAGGATATAACTTATCATTTCATGTGACTTTTTAATTCCAAACTTCATGAAACTTTTTGAGTGACCAATATAGATGGGTATTGATGTGAGACACATGAATATATTATAATAACACCACCCAAACATATATCTTGAAAAGGGCCTATATGTAGAGCAAGGGTGCAATATCCAAGTTTATGTTGGGGCTCATTTCCATAGGTTTGACCTTGACATATTCATTACCACTTAATCTGTCATGTTAGAGCTCAAACCCGCTACTTAATGGGTGACAAACACCTAGGGTGTTACAGTAGCCCTCCTCAACAGGTTCAACAATCTTCATCTCTATTTGAACCTAGCAGTGCAAGCGACGGTACATGGCTCACTGATCAATGCATACCAATTTAGAAAATTATTTGTTTGTGAACTAGTTGACAATTTACTTACAATTGCTAATTGTACAGCAGGAGAGAAGGCTTTCTTCTTCTGGCTGTAGTAGCACTCTTTGAACAAGTCAAGCGCATTTTGGTGGTGCATCTTTGTACTTGTCCCCCTGAGCAATGAATGGAAACCCAAAATTTTAGCATGCTAATTGATCTATGTATTTTGGACACTGATTCTAAATCTGTAATATTAATTCATACTTGATGCATCAACTATCTATCAAAGAGGATAACAAAGCAATATGTATTCATCAAACATTAACTAAATTGGGCTTACCAAATGAACAATGTGCATGTCATAGCTTCAACAACCAGTTGTCTGGTGGAACTGCACTTTACCTCTGTTTGCTTTGTTCTTCTCACAATTCAACTACAGCAACAAAGTAGTGATCTTAGGCACATATGAGACCACATGGTAAACTTGAAATGACAATCACTGACATAAGCTTACCATTTTTTCTCATTCTTCCAATATTCAACAAGGTTAAGCCATTGAAGATCACTCATGAAAGAAATAGGAGATGTTTTCAACACCAGATGAAGTGGATAAGGATCAAAATACTTCTTTTTGAGCTTATGTCGCTGCTGGCGAATAGCTCTCTTCATCATTGCTATACATGTTTTTTTGACAGGTGGAGCAGTTGTTTCCATATCAAACTTTAACTGAAAAAAGTTAACATCATAGTCAATTATTATATATTGAAATTAAAATAGTACATTCAGTAAATCACCGAAACACACTCTAAAACAGTACATTCAGTAGTCTGATTGCTTCCAAAAGTTAGAAAACCAATATCAGGCAAGCATATGCTAGTTCAACTCTGCATTAAAATAATACTTCAAAGTAGTCTAGTGCTTCTTAGCCAGCCGATACATACATAGCTTCAGTAATAACTCATTCAGAGACTCACTCATTGTGCATCAGTCAAGCATATGCTAGTTCAAAAATTACTACATCTTTGCTACCTCTATTGCATTAGTAAGTTTGCTACCTCCTATAATAATATATATCAGGCAAGCATATGCTAATTTAGCTTAGATAGACAAGACATTAACAACACAATTCAAAATTCTGAACTACATGTGGCATCAATTGCTGAATTCAAAGATATGAAGACATCACATATTAAAATTATGCTTCACACTATCAAGCCAAGCAGTGCTCATCACATAATCAATATATTGGTCATGTCAAGTTCCCAAACTTAAGCAAGCATCCAATATACTAAGCATCATATGTAACCGAACCGACCAAATTATAAGAGCACAAGTACAAAAACAAGCACCGAAGTGCTCAAATTTTCGAACTTGAGCCCATATAATCCCGGTAGTCAATCGAAACCACGAAGGATTTCAAACCAACTTGCTTACAACCAAGATCGCATCATTCAACATACAACATCATACGTTACATCTCACAAGTAGTTCTGAAATAAGTTTACACACACGGAGTCGCAATAATTACAAACCAAGTTTATAAAAGTAGCGGAAGCAAACACACGCCAGTTGTTTAACTACTGCTAGTCTTGTTGATCAACATCCCACAAAAGCATCAGGAAAGTACATAAAAGATGATCACGCCCAAGTGATCTAGTCTTCGTCACCCGCAGGGTGGAGACAATTTTTGCAGAAGCCTTGGTAGAGCATAACATCTGCAACAGGAGGGAATAAACCCTGAGTACTGGAATGTACTCAGCTAGACTTACCCGTCGAAAACCAGAAATAAGATGACACCAAGGATTATGCAAGGCTTACACAAGAGGCTAGCTGACATCACATTTTTGCATAAAGGCATAAGTAATTGAGACTCTTATAACCTGTACTAGCAGTTATTTTTAGCATTTACCTATCATCTATCTTAGCACCTGTACTAAGCATGCACTTGATTATAATCAAACAACATTATTATTATATCCATAGCAGGTATATCATTGCGGCAACATTATATCATTCACTTAACCATCTGTTCATTTAATGATATCTACGTTGCCACTGCTCAAGTCAAGTGCTCACTAACCGGGAGTGACGGCGATTCGAATCGAATTCCTATCCAGCTGGAGGGGTATTTCTAACACTCACCGCGCAGGCCCCTGCCAGGGTCGCACAAGCCACCTTTTCATATGATTCAGGAATCGCGGGTCCGAATGATGTCGCGACCCCAAGGGCGACACTCTGCCAGGTGATAGGGACTCTAACCCCCCCTTGGTCTCACGCCAATGTCCCCAAGCACATCCTTTCTCTCCTCCAAGAAGCAACCTACCATTCGATTCCCGGCCTGAACCACATTACTCGGCTTCGCGGTCGGAACGGCTTATCCGACCAACTAAGTGTTAGACTGCGTTCAACATGACTCAAGGACGTACAGCGAATCGGTCCTTAAACGACTCAGACGGGCATAGCTCCACACCCAAGACGTGAAGTGTCTTGCGGCTGTACTATCGAACTCCCGCCCGGTCTCAATTTCATTTTTAAAGCATGTTTCCATCCACGATAGCCATAAAGCCACTCGTGACTCCTTCCTACATCTTGCAGATGACCGGAAATCACCCGACTTCTACCGTACTAAGCAGGGCTAAGCATAGACACGTGCCTAAACCTAATATAGGATTAAGTACGATATCTGGACAAGGACAGGTATAATGCAACAAGTGTTTTCATATAACTCCTACAACTTAATGCAGTAAACAATTAAAAGTACTCAAGATTAATTTATAAAACAGTAGGTTCAGCATGCACCGGGGCTTGCCTTTCAGAAAGGTAGAAGGCTGGTGGTCAGGACACTCAGGCAGGTCTTCTGCGGGAACTTCTCCGCCGGTTGGTTCCTCTAGCTGCTCCGGCTGGTCCTGGACTTCCTCCGGAATCACTGGCTCGAACTCGAGGAGTGTTATCCCCTCCGGAACACCTATTGCATGAGTGCACAATAAATATCATGGGTGCATAATGGTGCAACATGCTCGGAATGAAATGCATTTCAGCAATAAAAGTACTCTACTCCAGTCACTTTATCAGTACGTGCAAACCTCTTCTCCGGTGGAGAAGTACTTACCTAAGCTACTCAACCTAAGATACAGCTGTTCCTCTTCGGTTAAGGCCCTAACACCTAACAACACAAGAGTAATATTACTTAGGTTACCACAGTAAGTTATTCTGGATAGCAGCTCAAAGATTCTGACATAACTGAAGATTCCTAACTCCAAAAGATATGATCTAAGACAATCTAGAAAGCTTATGAAATGCACCACAAAATGTTTTCAGACCACAACACTTAATTCCAAAGTTTACCTAGTCGAAATTCCAAAGTTCCAGAATCTGCTCTCTCTAAACAGAGAGCAGCCAATTCTGGACTGTCACTTAAAACAGCAATAACTCCTAAACTACTTGCCCAATTGCCATCAAATTTTGACACAAGCTAGTTTAACCAGTTTACTACCACTTTGGTATTCACAAGTTTTCTAGCCAATACTTTTATTAAGGGTCAAACCTAGAAATACTACCAGCTGTCTAGAAAACCTAGAATTGCAAAGATTAAATATTTATTGATGTGGCAAACATCCCATAAGACCAAACTAATGTTACCACAAGTTCACATAGGTCACAAAAACACCAGAAAGTAAGGTTGGCCCACCTAAAATATTTATTTAAACTCATTTCTTAATTTACTTAAGTAATTAAGTGGAATTTTAAACATATATGTAAACTGCTCTTAAAATTCTACAAAAATTACAGGAGACCCTCTGACCCAAAAAGAGGCTACTGTAAAAATTTGAACTAAATTTATTCACAGGAACTTCCTACACAAAATTCACAAACCAAAAAGGCTGATTTTTGTATAAATAACAAAGCATAGTAAAAAGTGTCAAACAACAGATTTCCTAATTTTCTTAGACACTCTAGGGTACCAAGACATTCTCCAAAAATTTATATGAACATTTCACATGTAGAAAAATTACAAAAATTCATTTAAGTATTTCCTAAAATAACAAGATAGCATTATAACTCGAAAAGTACTTAAGCACTACAGCCCAAATTTTTACCACAGCTAGAGCAAGTATAAATTAGCATGCCCACCAAATTTCATAATTTTTGGAATACTACAGTTCAAGTTATACATTTAACAAATTTGCATGCATTTCAAAACACATTTAACAGATCTATTTAATTCTCCAGAAACTAAACATTACAATACCAGATTTATATTTTTCTAAAATACTACACATCATGTAGATCATAACAACATTTATCTCATGATTTTTGATCTAGTATAAACCTAGATCTACATTTTCCAAACATTATCTCAAATCTGTATCAATTAAAAAGAAAAACAAAACTAAAACCGAAATCCCACTAAAGGGCCGGCCTACAGGCCGACGCGGCCCAAATCTCTCGGCGTGGCCCACTCCCGCGCGCGGCCTGCTACGGCTCCCGCCCGCGCGCGCGTGCGACTGACCGGATGGCCCCACCGGTCAGCGAGAGAGAGGCGGAGGAGGGTGGCTGTGGTCGCCGGAACTCGCCGTCGGTGAGTCGGCCGGTGAAACTGGATGAACGAGCATAACCACGTCATCGAACTACGTCGATTGGTGGCAAGAACGGGGCGGCGGAGCAACGGGAAAGCACTCGCCGTCGGTCATGGCGGCACGGTGGAGGTGCGCGGCGGTACGCCGGCGACGGTGAGCCCCTACCGCCTCAACCAAACCCGATCCAAGCTCCCCGGAGTCACTGGAAAACTGACTAAGGGAAAAGGAAGGGATGAGAAGGGCGGAGCTGCTCTGCCCACGGTGGCCTCGAACTCCGGCGAGGTCCTGAACACGGCCGTGGTGGCGGAAGTGAGCAATGTGGCCTCACCTTCACTCAACCACTCCCGGAAACGGGTGGAGGTGGTAGAGGAAGATGCGACGGGGTTGCTGACAGGAGGAATTGAGCCGAGACTCAATGATGACGGTGCACGAACGTGGGGAAGAGGCGCGGCGGCAATGGCGGAGCGGCTGCTTGCTTGGCGTAGTGCGCGGTGGAGAAGAAAGGCGAACTAGAGCGGGTGAGTGTGTCGGCAGGCGCGGGGTGGCTTCAAGACGTGGCTGCGACGCCAGAATGCGCACGCCGCGTGGCCAGCGCGGTCAGCCGGCCGTCGACGCGCGGCGTACACGCGGCCACCGAGTTCTGAATCGCCCGAGCACTGTAGCGTCTGAACTTTTCGTTTCAGTATCCATCGAACCGACTGACAGCGAAACTTGTTGACAATGGATCTCCTAATCCGTGGCGATCCGGGGTAAGTTGTAGTTAACAAAGTTGGAGATCTACATGTGGTCTACAACTTTCACAATTGGAGCTCGAGCTGGTTCGGCTTGGTTTGCAGACTACAGAGCTCTCAACTAGGGTATAAGAAACTGAAACTCAGTTTTCATACTTAGAAATTTTCTAAGTGTTGAACCCAACCTCAAATCTGACTTGTGGGTCCTTTTTGAGTATGCTCTGGTCATTTTCATGAGATGGCCATATTAGAACTTTTGTTCCTTATGAAATTCTCTACAACTTTGTTTACGGTTGCTCCTCCATGCAAGATTTCTAAGCTGGACTTTTTAATTGGTCAAACCAGATCACTCTAGGGGTCCAACTTAGTCAACAACATTTGGAAGGGAAATTTGGTAATTTTGGTCAACATGAACATTGCTCCACTACTTACCCTAAATGTAATTAAGGTGTTATAAGACCTAATTAGCCACTCTACACATTGGTTGCACAAAATTCCTAGTGTCACATACTTTGGAACAAGTAATTCAATACTTTCACCCAAATGTTGCAAGCTCATGTTGCACATGTTGCATGAGTGTGTTGCATAACACTTGCTAATTATGTTACACTAAAGTGGTTGACATGTCTCACAAAGGAAATTGCACATAAGGTACTTGTGTGTTGCACACTACTCACTTCTTACTTCACATGAAATATAAACATATGTGGCAATGTTTCCAAAGCATGTTTCACATATTATAAGCTTATGCAAATGCAATGCAATTAAGGAGCTAAACACCTGAGGTGTTACATCATACACAAATGGAACCCTAATACTCACTCAATTCAATAACAGGTGCACACAGAACCCTAATACTCACTTTAGAAACCTCTTTGCCAAGCAATGCTTTAGAGTAATTGTTAGTTTCACAAATAAATAGTGTAAATCCCAAAGTTCAAACACTCGCCCCAACTTTGCCGATGTAGAACTTGAAGAGGACTCTTTCCTTCTTCTAATCCTTCCATTGTGGGAATATGGGCACATGGTTTCTAACTGCAATGTTGCACTCAGTTGCAAATTTTGCAGCAATCTTCACTAAGCTTGGCCTTATCTTCCCTGGCTCAATGACCACAGGAAGTTTGCCCCTCTTTGAGCGGGACATTCTATCAAGACCTCTCCCTACATTAGGTCCCCTTATGCAGTCATCCTCATATGCTTCTTTATCTGCAAAGTATATAATTAACTACACTTGTGTGGACTATTAAATTTAGAAAGGGTTTAAGTGTCAGGATTTGGAGAAAATACCTTCAGAATCGCCCTCTGCATTTTCATTCATGTTGGTGTCATTAAGAGTGTGCTCAATTTGGTTGGGCAAAGTCTTATTGGCCTCATTCATGCTGCTGCTGTTATGAGTGTCCTCATCAAGGTTGGGGATAGTGTCACCGTGGCAGTCATTGTGTTGGCCAATACCTCGAATAAGGCATGATAGAGTTAGTGATAGGTATCAAGGTATGGCATTTTCTATGAATTTAAATAACTACTTTTATCAAGAACTTGTTAAAGTAACTTTCACTAACCTTCTTGGGTGTGCATAGTTAAGGTAGTACCATCTTCAGTATTACCAGCATGAAGCTCACTTGAAGCCTGAATTGGGATTTCAGCTTGAGTATCAGTAGCACGAACCTCACTTGAAGCCTGAATTGGGATTTTAGCTTGAGTATAAGCAGCAAGAACTTGACTTGTAGCCTCAATTGGGATCTCATCTTGAGTAGTGACATGAACCATTGGTGCGACATGCTTTCTAGACCTTATCAACCTATCAGGTTGCAATGGTGCAACAACTCTTTTGTCCCCAATTGCATGATGAGTCACAGAGGTTACATTCTTAGTATTCTTCTTAGATTTCTTGGTAGAAGGCTGCAAGAAATGAAATAAATAAATCTATAAATTAATCTAGAACTGGTGAATTATTAACAAAGGTGGTAAAACATTACTGAATGGAGAGATCAAGTACCATATGTTTGAAGCAACCATGTCTAGACTTCTTGTTCAGTGGGTCTTCAGTCTTAGGTACTAGGCTATCATCACTTAGATCGCCCTCACTGTGAGCATCATCTTTAGTATTGCAATCAAAGTTAGGGTCATCATTGTGGTTGTTCTTTTCAGTTTGTCGCTAGACAACTGAATTTCCAAACACAATACTAGATAATGCTGGTAGTCCTAGGTGTCGCATCCTAGCATTGTTCTAAGGACATTTTAAAAACCTTTTCTTTTCATAGTTAGTAATCAGGGGTTTTGCATTAACAACAACATTTAGAGCCTAATATTTGTAATAACCGAAAACAATAATCGAAAAATATGCAATCTAACCATGAACATGCATGAGTATAATGAAATTTAAGCATGATGGGACTCAGACAAGCTAATTCAATCATCTAGGGTTCCAACAAAGGGGAGATTGCAAGAGTACGCAAGTTTAGGACCTAGAAGAATGCAAGGCATCCGTTTTGCTTCATAGGCAGTAAGCGCAGCTTCCACATTAGCAAGACCATAACTCAAAATTATTTGGATTCATCAAAAATTTTAATTAAAAAATCCACAATCGAACCATGAACATGCATGAAAATCCACAGCCTAGAAGACAAGCTACTAGAAGCATGAACATGAAGGCGGATCAGACGAGCTAGCACGAAGGAAGGCGGGGAAAGCATTCATCTACAATCTTGGGTGCTGAACATGACCCCTTTGTTTGCCCTTTCCTCTTCAATGCCATTGGGACGGTGCTGGAGTGGCCGTGCACTAGGAGGGGCGGCAACCTCGTTGGGCTTTGGGCAGCGTAGGGTTCGTGGCTTGCGGACCGGTGTTGGCAGAGATTTGTGCTGGCATAGGGTCTGTGGCCTGTTTAGCGGTGGTGGTGGAGATTTGGGGCAGTGATGACCTACGGTGGCGGAGATTTGGGGCTTGTGGTGGTGCGGCGGAGTTGGGGCGGCTAGGGTTCGGGTAGGTTGGGGGATTCATGTCGAACATGGTGGATTTTGGGGGGCTAGGGTTCGGGGTGAACAGTTCGTTGTATGTATACCCACCAATGAGTGCATGCGAAATTACCAACAGGTCCTCCTGCTTAGCAGTCTGGGGCATGGCAAGCAAGGTAGAAGCATCTTTTGTAGCGGCGAATTCAGTGTTGGAGGTGCGCCACTAGGCGAAACAGGAAAAAAATTGCCGCCAAAACAGTAGATTTGGAGTTGGGCTGGCGTCATTTTCAAGCCTAGTTCAGATATAATGTTTTCTTTTCTTTTACTAGCATAAATACATTTTATTTTAAAATATAAATCATAATAAATATGCGGTTTGTGAAAAAGTCATCAACTAACAAGTTGTATGACTCATCGAGATCTAGAACTTTTGTATTAGTCCTTTCTCTATAGGAGTTCGTTTGACGAATCAAAATTTGAATTTCACAATATGAGAACATTCAAAATAATTTAGGGACAAGAACTGATTTTAAATGAAAAAATCATCAACAAGAAAGTTGTATAACTCATCAATATGTACAACTTTTGTTTTGATCATAATTTCTCCATTTTACTTTGTTTGAACAACTTAAAATTTGAATTTCAAAATTTGAGAACTTCAAACAGAAAGTTGAGACACTAAATGACTTCAAATAACAAAGTCATGCATACCAAAGTTGAAGAACTCATCAAGGTCTACAACTTTTATTTTGATCATTTCTTCATCCGACAAAGTGAAAGTATACATTGTTCAAGAATCCTCAAATCTCTCACATAGTTTATGAAACTATACCAGAGATATATCAAATTGTTAAGAATGTTAGTATCACTTTATCAGATGAATAAATGACCAAAATAAAAGTTGTAGATATTGATGATTTCTACAACTTTGGTATTCATGACTTTTTCAACTGAAATCATTTTGTGTTACAAAACCTTGTTTGAAATTATCATTTCTTGAAATTCAAAATTTGAATTGTTCAAACTTTGTCACATGAAAAGATTGTCAACATAATAGCAGTAAGAACATTATAACTTGATAGAGCATGATTTTAGAAAATTTTAGAAAAAAATCATCTCATTTGTAGTTCGTATGAGAGAGAAAGACTAGTTTCAAGTTTTATGCAGAGATTAAAAAGAAAAACTGCACTTATTCATAGGATTTCTGAGAACTTCTATATATAAGAACGTCGAATAGAATTTTAGGAGATTAAATAATTTCAAATGAAAAAGATGTAAACAACAAAGGTGTAGAACTCATTGAGACCTATAATTTTGGTTTTGGTCATTTCTTCATCCGAATTCGTTTGGGTAATTTTAAATTTGAATTTCAAAATTTCATAAATTTGAATAGAATTTAGAAAAAGTCTACTTAGCCCCCTCAACTATTAGTGGTTGTCTACTTCACCCCCTTAACTATAAAACCAGGTATTCTACCCCTCAAACTATTGAAAACTGTCTAAATAACCCCCTGAGGTGGTTTTGAAGGTGGTTTTGCTGATGTGGCATATTTAAAAGTATATATAACCCCGTAACATATCAATAATTGACTGCATGACCCCCTCAACCATAAAACATGGTATTATTATAGTCCGTAAATCATCAAATAATGTTCAAATGACTCACCAGATGGTCTTTAGGGTCATGTGGACACCGTATCCTGCCACACTGGCCTAAACACGCATGGTTGCACGTAGGCTATTTCTTGCCTCCACCTCCCTACTCTTTCTAAACTGAGACACCACCCAATGAGCAGCATGTGACATCTTGTCACCTGCTACACCTCACATCACTCGTCGATGCATTGAGCTCAAGCATGCCATGCCTACATCGTCGTCATTCAACCCCTCCCACATCCTTCATCCGATCGTCCTTCAATTTTTTAGGTAGCCATTCGAGGAGAAAGTGAGAGGGGAGAGGATGTGGTAGAGCCGGATGACATGGGTGTAAGCGTAGTGCATATGCTCAATGTCGTCGAGGAGTGCATGAGGGGTGTAGTAGGAAATAAGGTGGTGCTCAATGGGCAGTAGCACAAACTTGAAAAAAGTTCAGAGAGGGAGGCAGCCGATGGGCCTGCTGTGTTCAAGCACGTGTGCTTAGGCCAGTGTAGTGGGATACATGACCATCATTTGAACATTATTTGATGCTTTACGAGCTATAATATCATGTTTTATAGTTGAGGGGGTCATGCAGTCAATCGTTGATATGTTAGGGGGTATATAGACTTTTTAATATGCCACGTTAGCAAAACCACCTTCAAAACCGCTTTAGGGGGTTATTTAGACAGTTTTCAATAGTTTAAGGGGTAAAATACCTGGTTTTATAGTTGAGGGGTTGAAGTATACAACCACCAATAGTTTAGGGGGTTATATAGACTTTCCCCAATAGAATTTTGACATAGTAAAATGATTTCAAATGAAAAGTGAGCAACAACAAAGTTGTACAACTAATCGAGATCTACAATTTTATTTTGGTCATTTGTCCCTAGATCTTGTCCTTTGTCACCATTTTTTTAAAATTTGCATACAAGATGTAATTTTGAGTCAATCAAAGTATAATTGTGAGGTAGTATTAGTCAATTAGTTTCATCATGTAGAGGACTGAATTTACCCAACAAAGAAGTAAATTTATTTCAAATTTGTATAACACATAATTGTTAGTATTTTCCTCCCTGTGGCACACATGCCAGTGCCTCCACAAAGGCCATATCATCCCTCGGTCCAATCCATCTCTCTTTTGTGGCATATATAAACAGAAATTAAATATATGAATAGCAAGTTTCATACCAACATTAGAGACTCATACCAGCACTCAGAGATACATAATACATAATATAAAGATAGATGCACTTCAAGCTAGAACCATTTTGGTTTCCATACATATCATAATACATCCCCACATCATCACTGACATTAGTTGGTGTCCATAATACACCATCACCACAAGCTACATATCATAATACATCATCAGTGCCCACTTCGGCTTTCAAAAGTCATCCCTGCCATAGCTATTTATCACCAAAAGTAATTGCTAGCTATATATCACATCATCACTTGGGCTTCCTAGTCAGGGCGTTGTCCAACTTCTCCTGGACATCGGCCAGCTTGTCTTTGAGCTCGTCGACCTTCCAAGTTAGAGCAGTGATCCTTTGCAGTGTGGGTTTAGTAACCGAGTCTTCGAGGATGCTCATGAGGTAAGGTCAAGAGAGCACCCAATTTTGAACGTGGTACTACATATAAACAACATGAATTGTTAGCATTTGACAAAGCAACGAGAAATATTAGCAATGAAAAATAATAGATATATTTACTACCAGTTCTTGACTCTAGTGAACAAACAAACAAAGCATTTAGTGAACAGCTAGATCACAGGAAAGTTGTCACTCTAACTTTTAATTAAAGCAACAAGAGTTACTCACCAGATAATTGTAGTCATCAAATATAATAATTGTAGTCAAGATAACTTCTAAGCAATCTAATAGTTACTCACTAACACAACCAATTTAGTAAGTTTGCATCAGTCTCTCAACATATCACAACCAATTTAGTGAACAACAAGCTAAATCTCTAAACATTGGATCATCTCATGGCATAATACAACCTTCTAGATGGTTAATCTAGTGAAATCATCTAAAAATCACTAATCACAGACCTTCTAGATGCTTAATCAAGTGAAATCATCTAAAAATCATGTAAGCATAGACCTTCTAGATGCTTAATCCAGTGGAATCATCTTAGAATCATATAATCATACACCTACAAACCCTAATAATTAGAGGAGGTACCTCGGTGGTGTCGGTGGAGCTTGACCCACCGTCGATGGAGCTTGACCCACCATCGATGGAGCTTGACCCCAGGCATTTAGAACTACCATGTAGCTAGTTCTTACATAGGTCGTCGTGTCCGTCGAAGCACTGGCGGCACATTAGCATCACATTGTCGCTCCCCGATGAGGACTCCTGCGTGGCGTTCTTCAGGGGCTTCTTGCCGATGGCCTTCTTCTTTGCCGCCGACGAAGTGGGCGTGGCCTTCATCTTGGGCGTCGATGAAGAGGGCACGACCTTCATCTTGGGCGCCGATGAAGAAGGCGCGACCTTCTTCTTTGAAGCCCCCGCTGCGGCCACCACCTTCGCTACCGGTGCGGCCTTCTCCTTCAAAGCCCCCGCCGTGGCCTTCTTCTTGAAAGCCCCTGCCGCGGCCTTCTCCTTGAAAGCCCTAGATGAGGGCGTGGTGGTGAAAGTCCCTAGTTTGGTTTTGGCTAATTGATGAAACCTAGGACTAACCTTTGTATATAGGTGGATGATTTATATAAAGGTGGCCATTGAATATGAGACATGACATTGACTCTTGTGACCAAGATGGTGAAGACCAAGACGAGGCTTGGCTCGATGGACCAGTTGTGAAGGTGAAGGGCAAGTCGAGGCTTCGAAGCAAAGGACCATGCGATGGTGAAACTTGAGCAAGACTTGGCGCCGACGGACCGATGCAACGGTGAAGAGCAAGTGAAGTCAAGGTCGATGGATCGAGACAGTCATGTGATGATATGAAGTGGATCATATCATTTGGAGAAACAAAATGGGCTTAAGGCAAAGGTATAACCATAGGGCCATTTTGTTTTACACTCAAGACACCATAGAGGGTGTGAGTGGTTTAGGATCGATAGCCGAACTATTAAGAGGGGAAGTCTTATCGGTTACTCGATGCACGAGTGCCACTAGGTGAATTCATTAAGTGCATTGCATGTAGGGCCTAGTGAGCTAACTGGAAAACCTTTGAAAATGATTATGAAAATGCTAACACACGTGCACAAGGTGGTGATCACTTGTTGGTGTTGGCACATTTGCGAAGGCGATGGAGTTTGAGGGGTAGAGAGGGGTTTGGGGTCCTCTCTCCCTCCCGCCGAGCTTGCGGGGCAGGATTCAGGTGTTTTCGAGGAGATGAAATGCCTATTTTTCCTTTACACCGTTGTTGAGATTTGGAGGCGTTGTCACGTTGTGTTTCATGAGCTATAACATGTGGTTTAGTGATACACATATGAGGAGTAGCTCATAAGTGAAAGTGGTGAAGTCGTGGGAGTGTTTCTCGTCGAGAAACATGCGACAGACGCGCGCGACGCTAGCGACAGACGCTGGGTCGAGCGTCTGTCGCCTAACCCTAGGTGCGGCGCTGAGGCGAGCGAGGCAGAAGCATCAGACGCGGTGGTGCCCTCCGCAACAAACGCGGAGCTGGCTATTGTTCTAGCGTCTGACGGCTTGGAGGTGTGCGGGCTCAGCACCATCAGACATCGAGGGTGCATCTGACGCCCGGCTAGGGGACGCGTCTGTTGCGAAGAGAGGGCGTCGAGCCCAAGTCTCAAAGAGAGGAAAAAGAGGACAAGGGTGATTGCACCGGAGTGTCTTGACTATTGTTTCATGTTTTTCTTCGTTCGTTGTCCCTTGTTCGTCCTCCGTTGTAGAACCCTGCCTACCCTTTTATAGGATGAGAGGAGGCCAAGACGACGGGGAGCCTTGAGGTGATGTTTTTGTCGATTCCTGTTGAGCTGACCATAGAGACGTGCCCTGGGAATGGCCAGCCATCCCTGGACACCATGGTGTCATGGGAGACGAGACGACGAAATGACCCGGAGCGTCGTGCCATACCGTCCCTCCCTTGCCGCTGAACTATGTCGAGTCGTCGGGGTTGGGTCGAGGCCGGGTCGAGGCCGGATGGATAAGGCCGAATCCCCGAGATTGCGGAGAACGGACCTTGTCTTATCCTCCCTCGAGGGTGATCGATGGTAAACAGTGCGCGGTAAGGTGGGTATAGTGACGGGTTTCACCTCCCATCACGGGATGGGCGGTAAAACAGTGTGATCTAACACGGGCATTGTTCCCACGTCGATCCCGGTCGCAGCCATGCCGATATGTGGTAGTAGGTAACCACATTAAATGCTATGGCTTTTGTCCTGGGGTAGGTAAAGAGAAGGAGTCGAGGTGCTCGACCCGGGCTTACGCGAGTCGGAGTTTTTCCCAGTGGGCGGACGGGCCTCGCGCGGGTCGGAGCGCCATCGAGGTATCTTGCCGTACGGGATGGGGCGCGGTCGAGGCGCTTCGTTGAGCGGGCCTCGTACGAGTCGGAGTCAGAGCGTGGTCGAGGCGCCCCGTCGAGCGGGCCTCGTACGAGTCGGAGCCAGAGCGCGGTCGAGGCGCCCCGTCGAGCGGGCCTCGTACGAGGCAGACTGGATACGAGGTCAAGGTGGGCTGTCTTTTATTGCAGTTTCAGTCGTTTTAGTTTTTTATTAGCGATGGATGTGGGTACCCCCGTACTGTTGGTACCGACAGTAGCCCCCAAGCCTTTGGGTGAGTGTGTGATCACTCTCCTAGAGGTTTGTTTGAACAGGAGTCGTGGCGTTGTGTCTTTTGCCGGTGGGGGTGCGCGAGCGCACCCGCCGGGTGTAGCCCCCGAGGCCTCGGTGGAGTGTTGAGACTCCTCCGAGGTCTTGTATTCATTTTATTAGGGAATGATTCGTTGTGGTCAAGCCCCCGAGCCTCGCGTGCATGAGGTCGATCAGGGTCCTGGCCGTCTTTTGCTGTGCGACCCTCACGCTCTTCCTTCAGGAAGGAGGAGGAGGGGTGGGGAACGCCGTACTACCCCTATTTGGGCGAGTTCCGACGATCTCCGGTGAGCTGCTAACGGGGGAATTCGAGTGAGAGCCCGTGCCCCAGTCGTTAGGGGTCGACTAGTGGCCCGGAGGCGCTCTCAAAGATGCCAAGAAGTGGTCGTGTGGGTCTCGATTCCCTGCGACAGGATTCGAGGGCTCGGTGCCTCCCCCGAGGGGATTCCTACGTGGACCGCCTCCTTCGGCCTCGAATACGTCCTGGGGTGCCTCGAGAGCGTGGCTCGAGCCCTAGCCATGTACGGGCGCACCCTTGGTCGTCCCTACTTCTGTTGCTCGAGGGCAGCTGTCGAACCCTGGTCGAGGGCCAGCTTCCGCTCCCTCGAGGCTTAGGTTTCTGCGGTCGAGCCCCCGAGCCTCGCGCGCACGAGGTCGATCAGAGTCCCGGCCGTCTTTTGCTGTGCGACCCTCACGCTCCTCCTTCAGGAAGGAGGAGGAGGGGTGGGGAACGCCATACTACCCCTGTTTGGGCGAGTCCCGATGATCTCCGGTGAGCTGCTAGCGGGGGCATTCGAGTGAGAGCCCGTGCCCTAGTTGTTAGGGGTCGGCTAGTGGCCCGGAGGCGCTCTCAAAGATGCCAAGAAGTGGTCGTGTGGATCTCGACGCCCTTCGACAGGATTCGAGCGCTCGGTGCCTCCCCCGGGGGGATTCCTACGTGGACCTCCTCCTTTAGCCTCGAATACGTCCTGGGGTGCCTCGAGAGCATGGCTCGAGCCCTGGCCATGTACGGGCGCACCCTTGGTCATCCCTAACTCTGTTGCTCGAGGGCAGCTATCGAACCCTGGTCGAGGGCCAGCCTCCGCTCCCTCAAGGCTTATACCGGGCTTGGGGCCCGTTTCTGCGGTCGAGACCCCGAGCCTCGCGTGCACGAGGTCGATCAGAGTCCCGGCCGTCTTTTGCTGTGCGACCCTCACGCTCCTTTTCCAAAAAAAGGAGGAGGGGTGGAGAACGCCGTACTACCCTCGTTTGGGCGAGTCCCGACAATCTCCGGTGAGCTGCTAGCGGGGGAATTCGAGTGAGACCCCGTGCCCCAGTCGTTAGGGGTCGGCTAGTGCCCCGGAGGCGCTCTCAAAGATGCCAAGAAGTGGTCGTGTGGATCTCGACTCCCTTCGACAGGATTCGAGGGCTCGGTGCCCCCCCGGGGGGATTCCTACCTGGACCTCCTCCTTTAGCCTCGAATACGTCCTGGGGTGCCTCGAGAGCGTGGCTCGAACCCTGGCCATGTACGGGCGCACCCTTGGTCCTCCCTAACTCTATTGCTCGAGGGCAGCTGTCGAACCCTGGTCGAGGGCCAGCCTCCGCTCCCTCGAGGCTTATACCGGGCTCGGGGCCCGTTTCTACGGTCGAGACCCCAAGCCTCGCGCGCACGAGGTCGATCAGAGTCTCGGTCGTCTTTTGCTGTGCGACCCTCATGCTCCTTCTCCGAAAAAGGAGGAGGGGTGGAGAACGCCGTACTACCCTCGTTTGGGCGAGTTTCGACGATCTCCGGTGAGCTGCTAGCGGGGGAATTCGAGTGAGAGCCCGTGCCCCAGTCGTTAGGGGTCGGCTAGTGGCCCGGATATGCCAAGTGGTCGTGTGGATCTCGATTCCCTTCGACAGGATTCGAGGGCTCGGTGCCTCCCTTGGGGGGATTCCTACGTGGACCTCCTCCTTTAGCCTCGAATACGTCATGGGGTGCCTCGAGAGCGTGGCTCGAGCCCTGGCCATGTATGGGCGCACCCTTGGTCGTCCCTAACTCTGTTGCTCGAGGACAGCTGTCGAACCCTGGTCGAGGGCCAGCTTCCGCTCCCTCGAGGCTTACACTGGGCTCGGGGCCCGTTTCCCAGGTATCTGGGAATATCCGTCCGCGGATCCCTCCCCCGCCCGTTAGCCGAGCGCGTCTTTTTAGGAGGGGAGGCGAGATCGGCGCGGTAGTGGGCGATGTGGCGTACGGTTACGACATGGGGGACGACCACGTGCCCAACACCTGCGAGATGTAAGAAAATGGTTAGGTGGGTGCATTTAATACGGGAAACTGTTCCTACCTTTTCGCGCGGCCGTTGGGCTTCCGCCTGGGCATATAAAATCAAGGCCTGGGGGTCTGCGTTCCCCACCGTTCCCTTGCGCTCCTACATTCTTCTGCCTCAGACAACCCTTGCCTTATTGCGCTCTCCGCCCACATCGCTGCCGCCACCACATCCTCTTCGTCCACCCCCCTTCCGACAGCACCGATGGCAGGAAAGAGCCAGATCCTCCCCGCCGACGACTGGGCCGCCTCCTCGGTGACGGAGAGGAGGTTGGAAGAGTTGGTCGAGGACGGGCTGCTGCGGTCGAGGATGAGCCGGTTGCAGCCAGAGTGGATCGCGCCGCCCCCTGCCCACCGGGAGCCGGCGCCCCCTGAGGGGTACGTGGTGAGCTTCGTCTGCTTCCACGAGCGGGGGTTTGGCGTGCCGACGTCCGTCTTCATGCGTGCGCTCCTCCACTACTACCAGGTGGAGCTTCACCACCTTGCCCCCAACGCCGTCGCGTAGGCCGCCATCTTCGCGGCGGTCTGCGAGGGCTACCTTGGGGTGGAGCCGCAGTGGAACCTATGGCTTCACCTTTTCAAGGCCGAGCTCTTCGCCAAGAAGGCGAGGGAGAAGGGTGTCCTGTGCGTGGTTCGAGTAGGGAGCTGCGTCCTGCAGGTGAGGTCGAGCCGGGCGGATCTATACATCCTGGCTCGCCTCATCTCTTCGAACAGTGGATGGCAGAAGGGTTGGTTCTACCTTCGCAACGATGAAAATCAGTTGCCGAGGTACACCGGCCGCGTGTTGACCACTCAAGAGGCTCGCTGGACGTACGGAGTGCCAGAAGCCGAGAAGCCACGCCTGGACCCGCTGCTGGCGGCGCTGCAGCAGCTTTGCCTTTGGGGCTTGACGGCTACGGCGGTGGCCGTGGCCTTCCATCGCCGTAGAGTGATGCCGCTATGCCGGCGTCGTCTCCGCCTTGACCAGATGACTCCGGAGGCATCTCTGGAGGGGACCCGGATGTCCTATGAATCCCTTGCCCTCGAGGAGGTCCTTGGGCGAGTGCGCCGGATGGTTGGGAACTTCAAGGTGGAGGAGGCCAACCGGGTCCCTATGAGACATACCGAAGGGTTCGAGCCCGTGGTACGTATCTTAGGGCTAGTATGTTTGTTAATTTTGTTTATTTTTGGATTTCACTGATTTGGTCAAGGCCGGCACGTAGGATTTGTCGGCGCTGCGGGAAACGCGTCCGCCAGTCCCAGAGGACCAGCCCACCCAGGAGGCTCGACGCCAGCGTGCCTCCAAGAAGAAGCAAACCAAGGAGACGGCCAAGAAGCGGGCAATCCGCAAGGCCAAAGAGGCGGAGGCATTGAAGAGGCTCCGGCGCCAGCAGACCATCGACGGGGTCCCCCTAGCGCCGTCGCCTTCTGAGATGATCTCGGGGGAGGACGATGAGAGCAGCAGCGAAGACGATGACGCCCTGTCGCGGTATGAGACCGCGACCGGACTGGGGGACCTTCCCGACATTCGCCCCCTGCTGGAGCCCATCAGGGGGGCGTCCTCCTCGGTCGTCGTGATCGAGGCGTCCGGGGAGGAGGAGAAGACAGAGAAGGAGACGGGCCCCTCGACGGGAGGGGTTGTTTTACCCCGGACCCAGCAAGAGGGGTCAACGGGGACACCCGCACCAGCCCAGGTCCCGCAAGCTCGGGCAGGGGCTGGGACGGCGGTACCGGCATCGTCATCGGTGGCGGCGTCGGTAGGCGTGAGAACCCGAGGCCAGCTGGCCTCGGAGGCACAGAGAGCGCTAGGCGGTGCGTCGGTCGGGGCCCCAAGGAGTGCCCGGCCTGCAGGTGAGGCCGCTGCGAGGCCACAATCGGCCGCCCCGGGGGGCTCGGGTCGCACAGGGTCGAGGCCCTTGGTGCCGATTTCCGGGTAAGCATCTCTGCTCGATTGTTCTGCCTTTCTCAGGGTCCGTTGGCTGACATTTCTTCTCACTTTGCAGGTTAAAGCGGAAGGCGGAGCCGATGGGGCTTACCCCCATGAAGTCGCTGCGGGCCAACGCCGTTGTCCTTAAACGGACGCCGGAGCAGGATGCGGCCTGGGTCCGGCAGGTCGAGGCCGCGAAGGGGCACCTGCGACAACGGCAGGGGGCAGTGGATGCCATGGCGGTTGCTGGCCCTGATCCTGCCGTGGAGGGGTCCGAACCGGTGGAGGTGGTGGCGCCCGGTGCCGTCGAGGCAGGGCCCAGGTCGTCGGCGATGGCCGAGGCCGCCATCGAGGTCGTGACGGGCGAGGCACCCGTTCGCGGCGCGGAGCGGGCAGGTGCTGACGTGACCTTGGAGGAGGTCGCGTCGGCGTCGGGTCAGGAGGCGGCCTCGGCGAGGGGGTCGCGGCCGCAGCAAGACCCATCGGCGCGGCGAGCGGGTCCGGTGGAGGGCGGGGTGGTCGAGCCCCTGACCGGAGCACCAGAAGAAGAGGCGCCGTCCGTGGGGACGCCAACGGTCGAGGCACGGGTAGCGGAGCCGTCGTTGGTCGAGGCGCCGGCTCCGAAGACGCCGGCGGTTGAGGGGCCAGTTCCCCTAGGAGGATGGGCACCCATGACCGTGGACCTTACCCTCGACGATACCCCCTTGGACAAAGGGAAACAAGTGATGGGGGTCGAGGGGGGCGAGGCCGCGGATCAGGCCGGTGCCTCGACGGCCGTTGGAGAGGCGGGAACTGTAGGTGAGGCCGGTCCTTTCGCAGGACCGGGAGACGCCCCGACCGGGTCGTCGTCGTCATGGCCCGACATCACCGCGCTGGCGATAGCGTGGGCAGAGGCAGAGATACTGAGGTGGGGGGGGCCGTCCCTCCAGTTCAGGGACACCGCGAACCGCGACGCCGAGCCTGTCTTCGTCCTGAACGACAAAGACGAAGTGCACCGATGGGAGTACCTCGAGGGCGTCCGCCGGCACCTTGATCGGTTGCTCGGAGTGGCGTCCGAGGCCGTGTGAAGTACGTGGGATGCCACTGAGGTATGATCGACCCGTCGTCTTTCCGTGGTTTTCTTGGTGTCTTTTTCCCTCGGCTTTTTAACCTTTTCGGTTATTCGGATTGCATTCAGGAGCTGAAGGAGTACTCCCGCCGCAAGTCACTCTTCATCCGGGATGAGAGTGGCGTGTGGGTCGTGCTGTCTCAGCAACGGGTCCTGGTCGAGGAGGCCCAGAAACGGCTTTCCGATCGGAACGCCGAAATGGCTGAGCTGCGCGTCGCGTACGCGGCAGTGAAAGAGGAGGCGATGCAGGCTTGGGCGGCCGAAGCCGTGATGCGTGCTGACATGGACAAGGCTCGGGAGGAGGCTGCCTAGGCCCGCAGAGATCTCGAGCCCCTGTCGGCACGGGTGAAGGAGCTCGAGGAGGATGTCTCCCAGGTTAGCCATCAGCACGACGCCCTCAACGTCGAGGTCGAGCAGGCCGCCGCTCGTTCTGATGCTCTAAAGGACGAGGTCACGACGCTGAAGGGAGCCGTCCAAGAGAAGGACGCAGCTCTCGAGGCTGCTCGGCAAGAGATCGAGGCGCTAAAGGCGACCATCAGTAACAAGGACAGCGCCCTCCGAGGGCTCGAGCGGACGTGCGGGGGGCTTCGCGACGAGGTCGTGGGCCTACAGACCCATATCGAGGGTAAGTGTGATTGTTATGGCCACGATGTTGAGGGCCTCGCGTTGGGTGTTAATTTGTTTGTCGTGTTTCAGAGCTAGAGAGGGAGAATCGAGAGGCCCAATCTTCTGCCAACTCCTTCTAGAGCCTCCTCGAAGCCGAGATCCGGAGGACCCAGCTGCTCCAGGGTGCGATCACCACCGTGTGTGATGGCCTAGGGGTCGAGCCCGACGTCAACACCGGGGAAGATGTTCCGGGGAACTCCTTCGCCCATCGGATGGTGGCGCTGGGCCGCCTTGCCTGGGAGAAGATATGGGACGGCCTCCATCACGGCGTGAAGAGGGCCCTGGCCGTCGTTCGTTCAGGGTTTGTGTTCGACATGAAGCTCGTCGCTGAGGGCTTCATCACAGACCCTGATCGGATAGACGAGGAGAACGAGGATGCCTGCGTGGAGCTGATTGAAGCCGCGGAAGAGCCTAGAAGCCGTCTGGCCTCGCTTTTTGAAGCCGAGGTGGTTCCGCCTGCTGACGATCAGGGCCTGTGAGCCAAATCTGGGCATGAAGGCCCATGTAATAAGTTAGTATTTTGAATTTTGGTCGTGGTGGCCTCGAAGGCCCTAAAAACTCGAAACATAAACTGGTTCGTGGTTAATTTAGTTTTATTCGAGCTTTTCTTCCCTTTATCGCTTGGATCGTGTTCTCGCATGATTTACTTAGCACACAGTTGCATCCTTTGGCGTAAGGGAGCGAGTGGAGGTACCGTAGCCTCGGGGGCGTAAGTGATCTCATGGCTCAACTGCCCTCGAGCTTCAGGGTGATGTTGCGGCCTTGCAAATCGTGTGAGAGCCTGATCTAAGCGACAGGGAGTATGTTCTTTTTCAAAGTTAGGAACCGTTATTTAGATCTCCATAGCGTGAAGTCGCACCACTAAAAGGTGTGAGGGGTGAGTGGAGGTACCGTAGCCTCGGAGGCGTAGGTGATACTCCTGACTCGAGGGCCCTTTCGAACCTTAGGGTGCTCTTGCAGCGAAGTCGATCTAAGAAGCGGTTCTTAAATTTAAAAAAGAGCATAAGTTTTTTCGGGGACTGGGGGTTCCCCCCTTGTAGCCCCCGAGGGAGGGTCGATTCTGGGAGTGTAGAGTCGATCCTTCCTCATTGTGAAATGAAAGTTTGAACATCGTTGTATTCTTTATTGACGAAAAAGAAATTACAGAGCCTCGAGGTTTTTTAAGGAAAGAAGCGACGTAGTTGTTCAATGTTCCAAGCATTGGTGAGGATTTCACCCTTCTCGTTGGATAGCTTGTAGGTGCCTAGCTTTAGTACTTCTGCGATGATGTACGGCCCTTCTCATGGTGGCGTGAGCTTGTGCCGTCCCTTGGTGTTCTGGTTCCGCCGTAGCACCAAGTCGCCGACGTTGAGGTCACGCTTGCGGACGTGTCTGTCATGGTAGCATCGGAGACCCTGCTGGTACCTGGCAGAATGCAACAGAGCCACATCTCGGGCTTCCTCGAGCTGGTCGAGGGCGTCCTATCTTGTGGCGTCGTTATTTCTTTCGTTGTAGGCCTTCAACCTTGGGGATCCGTATTCTATATCGGTTGGGAGCATAGCCTCGGACCCGTAGACTAAGAAGAACGGAGTGAACCCTGTGGCTCGACTCGGCGTTGTTCTTAGGCTCCACAGGACCGAGGGTAGCTCGGCAACCCATCTTTTGCCATGTTTATTTAGTTTGTCAAAGATTTTGGGCTTCAGGCCTTGTAGGACCATGCCATTGGCACGTTCCACCTGACCGTTTGTTTTTGGATGGGCCACGGCTGACCAGAGCACTCGGATGTGGTGGTTGTCGCAGAAATCCAAAAACTTTTTGCTAGTGAACTAGGTGCCATTGTCTGTGATGATACAGTTGGGGACCCCAAAGCGATGAATAATGTCGGTGAAGAAGAGCACAGCTTGCTCGGACCTGATGCTGGTGATAGGGCGGGCCTCGATCCACTTGGAGAACTTGTCGATTGCGACGAGCAAGTGGGTGAAGCCGCTAGTTGTCCTTTTCAATGGTCCGACAAGGTCGAGCCCCCAAACGGCAAACGGCCATGTGATGGGGATAGTTTGCAGGGCATGTGCCGGAAGATGGGTTCGTCTTGCATAGTACTGACAACCCTTGCAGGAGCGTACTAGCTTGACAGCATCGGAGACCGCGGTTGGCCAATAGAATCCTTGTCGAAAGGTATTTCCTATGAGGGTTCGAGGTGCTGCGTGGTGACCGTAAGCCCCCGAGTGGAGATCGCTGAGCAGGTTCCTGCCTTGCTCATTTGTGATGCATCGTTGGAGGATACCAGTAGGGCTATGTCGGTAGAGCTCACTGCTGTCGCCCATGATTACAAAGGTTTTGGCCCAGCGTGCGATCCGTCGAGCCTCAGTCTTATCCGAGGGGAGGTCCCCTTGGATGAGGTAGTCGAGGTACGGGACGCGCCAGTCAGGCTCGAGGTCAGACGATGGGGTCAAGTCTTCCACCTGCATGGCTTCAGCCCCGGTCGAGGGGGCTTCTGCCTCAGGTGGAGAGTCGAGTGACGTCCCGTCAACCCCTCCGTCTGGCCCGAGGTCAACGGATGGCTGCTGAAGGTCTTTTGCGAAAACGTCCGGTGGAACCATAGCTCGACTGGACGCGATTTTTGCCAGTTCATCGGCGGCCTCATTATACCTGCGTGCGATGTGGTTGAACTCGAGGCCGTGAAACTTGTCCTCGAGGCGCCGTACTTCTTGGCAGTAGGCTTCCATCTTGGGGTCACGGTAGCTCGAGCTCTTCATGACCTGATCGATCACGAGTTGGGAGTCACCTCGAACGTCAAGGTGTCGGACCCCGAGCTCGACGGCGATTCTTAATCCCGTGACGAGCGCCTCGTATTCAGCGATGTTTTTAGACGCAGGAAAATGAAGCCGGATGACGTAGCACATGTGAACCCCGAGGGGTGAGACGAAGAGCAAACCCGCGCCTGCTCCCATTTTCATCAATGACCCGTCGAAGTACATGGTCCACAGCTCCGCCTGAAGTTGTGCAGGGGGGAGTTGGGTGTCGGTCCACTCAGCCAGGAAATTTGCTAACACCTGCGACTTGATAGCTTTTCGCGGCGCATAGGACAAGGTCTCGCCCATGAGTTCGACTGCCCATTTGGCAACCCTACCCGAGGCTTCCCGGTTCTGGGCTATCTCTCCCAGGGGGAAAGAAGAAACCATAGTAATCGGGTGACCCTCGAAGTAGTGTCGGAGCTTGCGCCGTGTCAGGATGACGGCGTATAGCAGTTTCTGGATCTGTGGGTATCGAATCTTGGTTTCTGAGAGGACCTCGCTAATAAAATAGACCGGCCTCTGGACGAGCAAGGCATGTGCCTCCTCGGCCCGTTCGACAACCTAGGCAGCATTGACTACTTGTGATGTTGCGGCGACATAGAGTAGGAGTGGTTCCCCCGGGGTTGGAGGGGCGAGGATTGGTGGGTTAGAAAGTGTGGCCTTGAGTTTTGTGAGAGCCTCTTCAGCCTCAAGGGTTTAGGAAAAATGCTCTGATTTCTTTAAGAGACGGTACAGAGGGAATGCTTTTTCGCCGAGGCGCGAAATGAAACGGCTAAGTGCCGCCAAGCAATCTATGACCCTCTGTACGCCCTTCAGATCTCGGATGGGGCCCATCTTGGTTATTGCAGAGATTTTTTTAGGGTTGGCCTTGATGCCACGTTTAGACACGATGAACCCTAAAAGCATACCTCGTGGGACGCCAAAGACACATTTCTCTAGATTGAGTCTGATATTTTTTGCCCGGAGGCATTTGAACGCAACGTCGAGGTCGTTGACCAGATCGTCGGCTTGTTTGGTTTTGACAACGATGTCGTCGACATAAGCCTCGACGGTCGACCCGATGTGCTTTCCGAAAACGTGCTGCATGCATCGCTGGTACGTAGCCCCCGCATTCTGGAGACCGAAGGGCATCGTAACGTAGCAATACATGCCGAATGGGGTGATGAATGAAGTCGCAAGCTGGTCGGACTCCTTCATTTTGATTTGGTGGTAGCCGGAGTATGCATCTAAGAATGAGAGAGTTTCACATCCCGCAGTGGAATCAACAATTTGGTCAATGCGTGGCAAAGGAAAGGGAACTTTTGGACATGCTTTATTTAAGCCGGTATAGTCTACACACATCCTCCATTTCCCACTCTTTTCCCTAACTAATACAGGATTAGCTAGCCACTCGGGATGATGAACCTCCTTGATGAATCCGGCCTCCAACAGTTTGTGTATCTCCTCGCCGATGACCCTACGCTTCTCCTCATCGAAGCGACGCAGGTGTTGCTTCACCGATTTGGATCTGACCCGGATCTCCAAGGCGTGCTCGGCGACTTCCCTGGGTATGCCTGGCATATCCGAGGGACTCCACGCAAAGATGTCGATGTTTGCGCGGAGAAAGTCGATGAGCACTGCTTCCTATTTGGGATCGAGGGCGGCGCTGATGTTCAACGCCTTTCCCTTGGGATCAGCGGGGTCAAGGGGTACGAGTTTGACATCTTCGGCGGGCTCAAAGCTGCCGGCATGGCGTTTTGGGTCGGGAATCACATTAGTGAGGCCGTCGAGGTCTGCAGCCAAGATCGCCGACTCCAAAATAGCCTCGCCGTGCTTGATGCACTCGACATCGCACTCGTAGGCATGTTCGTACGAGGGCCCTACAGTGATAACACCGTTTGGGCCTGGCATTTTGAGCTTGTGGTAGGTGTAGTTTGGGATGGCCATGAACCTGGCGTAGCACGAGCGCCCCAGGATAGCGTGGTACGTTCCACGGAATCCGACCACTTTGAAAGTGAGAGTCTCCTTTCTGAAGTTGGCCGATGTGCCAAAGCAAACAGGCAGATCGACCCGTCCGAGGGGTTTCGCCTGTTTCCCTGGCACGACTCCATGGAAGCCCCCGATGCTAGGTTGGAGGCGCGCTCTCTCGACCCCCAGAAGGTCGAGGGTCTGGGAGTAGATGATGTTGAGGCTGCTTCCGCCGTCCATGAGCACCTTGGTGAGGCGTGTGTTGGCGATGACGGGGTCAACAACGAGCGGATAGACTCTCGGGTTGGGGACGTATTCTGGGTGGTCGTCACGGTCGAAAGTGATGACCACTGCAGACCAATCAAGGAAGCGGGGAACTGCCGTTTGTATGGAGAAAACCTCACGCCGTTCTCGCTTGCGCTAGCGCGCCGAGAGGCGGGTCGAGGGCCCTCCGTAGATCATGAAGCAGTCGTGGATCTCGGGGAATTCCCCGTCCTTGTCGTCACCCTTAGGGTCCTCCTTCTTGTCGTCCTTCTTGACGCCGGCACCCCCAAAGTACCTACGAAGCATATGACAGTCTTTGAGGTTATGGTTAGTAAGTCCCTTGTGGTAGGGACACGATTCTTTGAGCATTTTGTTGAAGACGCCCCCACCGGAGGGGCCTCGAGGCTTCTTGTGCTCGGTAGCAGCGACGAGCTCGTCGGCCGGGGCCTCAAGCTTGCCCTGCTGGCCTTTCTTCTTCTTGCGGTTGTTTCTCTTGGAGCCCCGGGTGGAGCTCGCGGGATCATCGACCTTCTGCTCCCCCCTCTCCGGGTCGCCACCAAAGATTGCACCAACCGCTTCCTCGCCGGCGGCGAAGTTGGTGACAATATCCATTAACCCGTTGGCAGTGAGTGGAGTGTTACGGCCCAATTCTCGGACCAACTCTTTACAGGTGGTGCCGGAGAGGAAGGCCATAATTACGTCGGAGTCGGGGACGTTGGGGAGCTCGGTACGTTGCCTGGAGAAGCACCGGATGTAATCACGGAGGGATTCACCCGGTTTCTGCTTGCAGCTCCAGAGGTCCCACGAGTTGCCGGGGCGCATATAGGTCCCCTTGAAATTTCCCTCAAACACCCTGACGAGATCGTCCCAGTCGTGGATCTGTCAAGGCGGGAGATCCTCGAGCCAGGCTCGGGCAGTGTCGGAGAGGAACAGGGGGAGTTGTCGAATGATGACCCGGTCGTCGGTGGCTCTGCCTAGCTGACACGCCAAGCGGAAATCGGCGAGCCAAAGTTCGGGTTTGGTTTCACCGTTGTACTTGGTGAGAGTCGTGGGGGGGCGAAACCGAGCCGGGAGCACCATCTCACGGATAGCCTTGCTGAAGACCTGAGGACCCGGGGGCTCGGGTGAAGGGCTACGATCTTCCGAACTATCGTAGCGTCCGCCCCTGTGGACGTGGTAGCCTCAAGGCACGCCATCACCGTGCTTGCGCGTGCGGCGCTCGACGATGTTGCCACGGGTGTCTCGAGGCTCGTGGTCGTTGGTGGTGGGCTCAGGGGCCAGAGCTACCCGGTTTCACCGGGCAGGCTCGGGGTGAACCGAGGCTTCTCTCTCCTGTCGGGAGGGCTCGATGATCCGCTCCGAGGCTACCTCATGTCGCCTCGAGGCAGAGCTCTCGGCCTGCTGCATGGCAGCGGTTTCGAGGAGTTCTCGGATTTCATCCCGAGCCTGACGGGCGTCGGGGTTTGACGGCTTGGGCATGTTGCGGAGGAGCATGGCGGCGGCGACGACGTTTTGGCTGGCTCGAGCGAAAATCGGGGGGTCGACCACCCGGTCCTCGTCGATACAACGGTTGACGTCGCGAGCTCTCTCGCGAGCTCTCCCACCAAGTGCGCGCTCCGCACGCTCGCGCTCGAGGGTTTGTTGGAGTAGATCCAGGTTCTCTCATTCCTCGTCAAGCCTATCCTGCAACTCATGAATCTGCTCGAGTTGTGCTCCTTGATCCGCAAGGAACTGAGGATCGTCTCACTCAGTAGGAAGCTCGACGTGAGGTGGCGTGTACCTTCCTTCGACTGGCTCTTCGTCCTCTGATTCCGAAGTGCTTTCAACGTCAATGTTGAAGCATTCGCGGGTCGGATCATAGGTGTCGTCAGCCGAGTCGGAGTCAGGAGCACCAAAGTAGTAGTATGATGGAGGAATGTGTGGCCGTTGCCAATCGTCACTGAGGTTGCGACGTTGAGAAGCAGTCACATGGGGCTCTGTTTCCGGTATCTCCGTAGAGTCCCGATAATCAGAAGCCGGTGTGGATGCAACGAGGTCCAGAGTGGTGCGTAGATGGTGCCCGGGGAGTTCCTCATAAGCACTCATGCGAGTGCTCACGGAAGATGCGTACACCCGGGCAGCCGAGTCTAGCCCAAACGGGAATGGTGATGGAGATGTTGCTGCCCGTGCCAAAATGGATGTTCCGGGCAGTGGTGTCTCACCGGACGGGGAAGCGGCGGGATTCTCCGTCGGCATGTTACCCTCAGTCAAGCTCGTCCTACCCAAACCTTCCACAAGGAGGTCTAGGCTGGCGCCTGGCTAGGGGGTGCCGGACCGGGGGATCCCATCACCCTCCGCGAGGTGAAGACGGTGGTTGTGCCGGGCTCGTCGTCGTCGGGCGGCCCGCGCCCGCCTAGAGCGACGGTACCGGCGGATTGCTCCCCCGGGCTAGGAGAGCTCATAGTCCTCGTCGGTTGGGTGCCTGGGTGGGAGTAGGACCATATCGTAGCCGTAGCCAAGCGACATGAACTCCAGACTCCCGAACCAGATCACCGTGGCCAACAGAATAGGGCGTTCGGGGTCAGCCATCCAGGAAAAAAGGCGAGAAAGCGACGTTGGCACGAAGCGATCCCCTACCTGGCGCGCCAACTGTCGGTGTTCGGACCGAGGGGGTCCTAAACCAACGAGTAAATGCTGCGTGTCTCTTTCCTGGATGGTGATGCAAGGAGAACACACGGGGGTTTATCCTGGTTCGGGCAAAAGAAGGCCCTACGTCCAGCGGGGGGGGGGAGAAGTTTGTATTTCCTTGCACCGGAGTGCTCGTGTAGGGGTTATAAGCATGCGAGAGAGGGCGTCGAGCCCAAGTCTCAAAGAGAGGAAAAAGAGGACAAGGGTGATTGCACCGGAGTGTCTTGACTATTGTTTCGTGTTTTTCTTCGTTCGTTGTCCCTTGTTCATCCTTCGTTGTAGAACCCTGGCCTGCCCTTTTATAGGGCGAGAGGAGGCCAAGACGACGGGGAGCCTTGAGGTGATGTTTTTGTCGATTCCTGTTGAGCTGACCATAGCGATGTGCCCTGGGAATGGCCGGCCATCCCTGGACACCATGGCGTCGTGGGAGATGAGATGGCGAAATGACCCGGAGCGTCATGCCATACCGTCCCTCCCTTGCCGCTGAACTGTGTCGAGTCGTCGGGGTTGGGTCGAGGTCGGGTCGAGGCCGGATGGATAAGGCTGAATCCCCGAGATTGCAGAGAACGGACCTTGTCTTATCCTCCCTCAAGGGTGATTGATGGTAAACAGTGCGCGGTAAGGTGGGTACAGTGACGGGTTTCACCTCCCATCACGGGATGGGCGGTAAAACAGTGTGATCTAACACGGGCATTGTTCCCACGTCGATCCTGGTCGTAGCCATGCCGGTATGTGGTAGTAGGTAACCGCATTAAATGCTATGGCTTTTGTCCTGGGGTAGGTAAAGAGAAGGAGTCGAGGTGCTCGACCCGGGCTTACGCGAGTCGGAGTTTTTCCCAGTGGGCGGACGGGCCTCGCGCGGGTCAGAGCGCCGTCGAGGTATCTTGCCATACGGGATGGGGCGCGGTCGAGGCGCTCCATCGAGCGGGCCTCGTACGAGTCGGAGTCGGAGCACGGTCGAGGCGCCCCATCGAGTGGGCCTCGTACGAGTCAGAGCCGGAGCGCGGTCGAGGCGCCCCGTCGAGCAGGCCTCGTACGAGGCGGACTGGATACGAGGTCGAGGCAGGCTGCCTTTTATTGCAGTTTCAGTCGTTTTAGTTTTTTATTAGCGATGGATGTGGGTACCCCCGTACTGTTGGTACCGACACCTTGAGGGGGCAAGTGACTTGAGAGTCACACCGAGAAAACATCTAAGTGTTGGTCGACACAACCGGTGATGTAGCTTGTCGATGCACAAGTGAACACCGGGTGAACAAAAATATTGTGTCTCTTGTCTCCCGGTGATTGGTCTTCATATTGTGTTGTTGTCAATATTGATTGATTGTATATCATCTTGGTGATTGGCAACATCTTCACTCCACCGTCGGTATAAGAATCACAATCCTCTCTCTTGCATTTATATTTACTAGATTATCTGATGTAGCTCTAGTGGTAGCTTTGCTAGTAGTGTTGTTAGCTTGCTCACTAGTGTAAAATTAGTGACATAGCCCTTGTGTGAACTAGAGATCATAATCTACTAGACTTGTGGATAGGAGGCTTGCATCACAACTGTAGGCCAAGCAAAACTCGTTTTACGCCGTTTGTTTTCTAACAAGCTTGCTTAGTGGTTCGTGTAGGATATTTTATATAGGCTATTCACCCCCTCTAGCCATATAGGACCTTACAGGTGGCAGATGTAGGGGCGAACTTGCCTGTCTGTGGGTCCCGTACACAGTGGTAGCTTTGTGGTTTTGTCATCTCCGACGGCGGTGGCGACCACCTTCTACGGTGGCGGTGGAGGCGGAGGAGACGAGGTCAATGTGAAGGGGCGGTGGAGTGAATCTGGATGTGGTGAATGTGAAGGGGTGGTGAATTTGTCCCCTTTATGAAGGATGCAGTGAATGTGAATTTGTAGCGCACTAGTTACCTTTTTTCTAACTAAAACCACCACCAGATTGAACTCACTGATCTAGCGCACTGGTTATGCCCATTTACTCGGAACTTGGAGGTCTCCGGTTTGAGTCATGGTGGGGCAATTTTTTTTGTTTTTTACGCGCACCTGTAAACCTTCATAAGCGTTCGTTGCGTCTCCCTATCAATCTCACGATAACTTAGCGCATTAGTAAAACTCGAGCCTGTCATGTTGGAGGTCCCCGGTTTGAGCCTTGGTGGGCCAAACTTTTTGCTCTTTTTTTGCCGTCCTTTCTTTTCCCCTATCCCCGCATCCGCACCAGTGAAGCCAACCATTTTCTTTCCCTTTCTCACCCACCGCCGCGCCGCTGAGATTAGGGCACGCCGTGCCACGTCACTGAGATTAGGGTCGCCGCCACCGCCATCGTGCCGCCGATAGGGGCGTCGGTGCGAGTAGGTCATCTTTCCCCTGCATCCGCATCCCTACAATCCTCTCTCGCCCACCGCCGCGCCATTGAGATTAGGGCCACCGCCGAGAGAAGGGGAGAACCATCGGAGGTGCGCCACTGTGATTTGGTCATCGTGCCATGGCAGAATCAAGTGCATGTTCCTCTCGTGAGTCAGCTTCAGAGGGCCATGGCGGTGTTGCCGTTGATGAAGATGTGAGAGGCTCGCTAGTGCCTTTACCACATTCATCAACTGGCTTATCAGCTCGCAGTTAATTGCTACTACGGTACGAAGGCACCAAGGTGGATCTCTTGGAGTCTAAAAAATCCAGGCCATAGGTACCTCAGGTGCAAGATTGCTAGGGTAAGGCAGCATGACATTATCATTTTTGTTTTTGTAATCATTGTTTGATTTTAATCTGTTCAAGTTATAGACATCACAAGACTGTAGTTTCTTCAAATGGGTCAATTCAGAAACATGTGATTTTCTAAAGGAATTGCTACATGACCTGAGGAATGATGTGTTCAAGTTGAAGGAGCAGAGGACTCAGGACGAAGGCTTGGACCAGGATGCTAAGGAGGTTAAGAAGATGAACCATTTGCTGCAAAGGCAGTAGCTACAGAAGGATGCAGAGTTGGAAGTCATCAAGAAGGAGTTGTTGAAAAAAGAAGAACAACTGCAAGGCGAGAAGGAGTTGGAAGCATTGCAAGTGAAGATGAAGAAATGATGCAATAATGTCTCTGGTTTTGTCTGTGAGTTTGTGTTGAGCATGTTGTTTGGCATGCTGTTCAATGTTATTAAGATGGCATGATGGCCTCTAGGTCACTGTTAGAAGGCACTATGACTTTTAGTTTTATGGTAGAAGTAGGCATGATGGCCTTTAGTCCCCATGTTTCTTATGAATGTAAGATAAATGTTGTTTCTTTTCAATGTGAGAGAATCTCTGTTTAGCCTTTCTAAATTTGTGTTCATGCCTTCTGTGCATTTTGTGTTGATACCTTCTGTGCATTTTATGGCCGATGCAAAATGTTTTGACAGCATTTTGAGAAAATTTGGAAAGAATTTCGACAGTAGTTAACAGATATCTAATTCACACAATTTGGATAGCTCACAAAACATGATAGATGTCACACTGACTTAATTTCACAAACACTGACTTTAGTTCACAATACATGTCACATTGACTTAAGTTCACTTTAGTTCACACAAACGTAATTCACTACAAAAAAATGAACTACTCATCGTCGCTATCTACCTAAAGTGGGGCAACTTCATCTTCACTCAAATACTCCATAACTATGTCATCCTCATCAGCAGATGCATCACTATCTTCATCAGCACAGGGTGGATGTTGGTTCATAAGTCAAGCATCTTTAGCAGCATCAACAATGTGGCAATCTTCGTCATCTCAGTTCAAAGGCAGATCATGTAAAAACTCATTTACTTCTGGTCTCCTCCCATATTCCTCAATGCACTGTGCCTCTTGATACAGAGATGCAGTTGATTCATTTTGTTCATTAACATTGTATAAGTATCGATGCTTAAACAATTGGACAAGCTGCCTGTTTTGGTCGTGCTTTTTATCTGGCAAGTAGAAAACCTATCTAGCTTGAGTTGCCAATATGTAACAATCTTTCTTGTACCAAAAACTTCTACTATTGATGCTTCTAAAAAAATCCATCATCTTTTAGTGCAGTCTTCTTACCATCTAGCTTATACTAGTCACATTTAAAAAGAACCATAGATCTTGTAGTCCCATCATCCTTGCTGTTGTATAGCAACTCAATAATCTCAGTCAATTTTCCAAAATAATCAATTAACTTATCGTTATGTACATCGGCACATGCCACTGCAGAGTTTTATGTCTTCTTATTTTGGTCACGCTCAACAGTACAGAACCGAACACCATTGACAACACATGAAGCGTAAGATCTTACTCTCAAGTCAGGACCACAAGCTAAGGCAAACACATCATCATTTGCACTTTCTGAATTATTCAACCTCCACATCTGCAAATGGGATTGTCGATTAGCAAATCATTAACCAAAACACAATGCATATTGAAAACAAAATATTATACAACTAACATGGTTCCTGAACCAAGTAGCAAATCCAAGCTTAGTCCTTCTATCAAGATCAACTGCTTGCACCCCTGCTTCCTGTAATTCACCTTCAAACATTCTGTGAACAAACAACTTTTAGCAATTTGATCAAAATGTGCAAGAGTACAAGATAGAGAGGTAAGAACATACTTTATATAATCCTAGACCTGATCACAATTATAGAGGACATACCAAACCATTTGATTAAAATCTTCAAAGTAGCCTAGGTCACATGCACCAATTAGGTTATCATGGTGCCTAAAAATATCAGCATTATGGGCCGATGGATCTGAAAATCCTAGATTTCTAGGCACTCGGTTAAACCTTGTCTCCACATCGTCCATATACCTAGAGCAGAATGTGAGGGATTCATCTGCAACATAAGCTTCAGCAATCGAGCCTTTCGGTTGTGCCTTATTCCTAATAGACCTCTTCAAAGTGTACAATCGTCGCTCAACAGGATACATCCACCCAAATTGCACTGGCCCTCGAAGAATTACCTCATCAGGCAAATGGATAGCAAGGTGAACCATTACATTAAAAAAGTTGGTGGAAATATTTTTCAAGCTTGCATAATATAACTGGTACTTCTGTCTTCATTCAAACCAAGATGTCTTTGTTGAGTGCTGTGCTACACAATTCCCTAAAAAAATTCCCAAGCTCGGCAATTGCTTAATAAATATCATCATCCAAAAGTCCTCTCATATCAGTAGGTAATATCCTTTGCAATAGAATATGGCAGTCATGAGTTTTAAGGCCAACCAAGCTGGTTCCCTCTGTAGTTATGTATCTTTCGATATTTGTAGCATAGCTGTCTACAAACTTTTCTTCCTTTAAAAAATTATAGAATTCAATCTTTTTGACCTAGACAATGTGTATCAAGCTTTAGACATGTCATATGAATCTCCATTTGGATGTAACTGCAATTCTAGTTTAATATTCAAATCAGCAAGATCAAGCCTTGCATTAGTGTTGTCTTTTGACTTCCCATGTATGTCAAGATGGGTACCAAGGAGGTTTTCACAAATATTTTTTTCAATGTGCATCACATCTAGATTGTGTCTAAGCGTCAAAGATGGCCAATATAGTAAATCCCACAAACTAACCCTCCTACCCCAAATTGGCACACGTCCCCCAAACGCTTCCTTTTTTTGACCCGGTCTAACATCTTGTCCCTTCTCCAATTCTTCTAGAAGCTCTTTAGTTGTGAATGTACCTGGCTTCTCTTTGCTTTCATGTAGAGAGGCATATTTATTGTTGGTGCGCAGACGATGACGCCTCGGAAGGAAACAACAGTGACCATTGTAACAAAGATTGCTCCTAATGGAATATGACAGAGGATTTTCGTCACAATGTAGACAAGCAAATAAAACTTTTGTGGTACAACCAGACAGGCTACTAAGTGCTGGATAGTCATGAATGCACCACAACACGGCAGGTCACAGCTTGAATTTTTTTTCCAATGAGAGCATCAACTGTATCCACACTAGACCAAAGGGCAAGTAAATCCTCTACAAGAGGCTGCAGAAAAACATCAAAGTGCTTCCCAGGTGATCTAGGACCAGGAATCAACAAAGTCATCATGAAATTTGATTCTTGCATACATGTCCAAGGTGAAAAGTTGTATGGAATCACAAAAATAGGCCACATACTATAAGATGATCTCATATTCCCAAACGGATTGAAACCGTCTGTAGCCAGGCCAAGTCAGAGGTTCCATGCATCTTTAGCAAATTCTGGCCAGCATTTGTCAAAATCTTGCCATGCCTCTCTGTCTGCAGGATGGGACATTTCCTTCTCTTTGGATTCCCTATTCACCTTATGCCACTGTGCTTCCTGTGATGTTTTCTTGCTAGCAAATATCCTTTGAAACCTAGGTACCAATGGAAAATGCCGCAATACTTTTTCTAGAATCTTCTTATTCACAGAATCTTTCCATCTTGATGATTGACAAACTAGACAATTATCAAGTTTTTCATAGGCCTTTCTAAATAACACGCAATTGTTTGGGCAAACATGTATTGAGACATAACCTAGTCCTAAAGTATGCAACATTTTCTTTGCTTCTACGTATGATTTGGGAATACAATTAGACTCTAGGAACGCTTCAGATAAGACTTTCAATTGTGCAAAAAATGCTGAGTTGCTGATCCTATAGTATGACTTCAAATGGAGCATCTTGACTACAAATGAGAACCTTAAAAATTGAGTGCAGCCAGCATATAACTCTTGCTTTGCCTCTTCCATCAGAGCTTTGAAAACAGACTGATGGTCACATGATGGGTTGCCATCTCCAGCTTTCTACATCATTACAAGGTACTTCAACCCCTATGAGGTCCCTTAAGACATCTTCAACTCTATCTGCAGCATTGCTGTCAAATCTATCTGCAGCATTGTTGTCATGTTCAACAGGATTAGAATGTGCATCCACATGTACTGCTTCCTCCAAAACATGAACATCATTGCCCTCTCCGTGATGAATCCACCTTATATATGTACTGGACATCCCATTGAGCAATATGTGCCTCTCCACATCACTTTTAGCCATGGATTTTAGGTTAATATACCGACTACATGGGCACAAAATTGCAGCATCCTCAGCAAAACCTCTCTCCAACAAAATCCATGAAAGATCTAACACCAGCAATATACTCAGGTGTGAAGAGTGCACCATGTATCCATCGTTTATCCATCTATTACAGAAAATGCAGGAAATACATTCACATCACATTCATCGGCTAAACTCCCTGTCCTACCCTTAAATCGAATTGGGTATCGAAATACATACCAGGCCGATCGAGGTACCAATTCAAGGGGACAAAAGAGCTGCTGCAGAGGGCGGTAATGGAGCTCGTTGATGGGTGAGTTCCGGCGGGAGCCAATGGAGCTCGTCGATGGGCGGGTGAGCCACGCAGGAGCCAGGTAGGCTGTAGATATCGGCGACAAAGTACTGCCACACCCCGCCTCCGCCGCAGCCGCACCCCGCCTCAACCGCAACCCGCTGCCACCGCGCAATCCGCCTCAACCGCAACCCGCCTCAACCGCAACCCGCCGCCGCTGCAACCCGCCTCCACCGCACCCCGCCTCTGCCGGAACCCGACTCCACCGCCGTCGCAACCTGCCTCTGCCGCTGTCGCACCCCGCCTCCACCGCCACAACCCGCCGCTGCCGCAGCCACCAATGCCGCAACGACTTTGGACTAATGCCGACAACGACTTTGGAAAGTGGACTAATGTCTGATTATCTATTGCTAATGTAAATCGTATAAAGAAAAAAGTATGCATTTCTAGGTGCAAGTTCCGTAGTATCGTAGTGGTAAGGCGCCTCTCTCCAACTCTGCCGGTCGTGGGTTCCATTCCTGGCCTCGGCACAATTTTTTTTGCTCTCCATTTGTACAGTCAGACATCCACGTCACCATCCACAGTCCACGTCAACCAACATCCATCTGTGATGTTTCTTTTCAACCCTCATAGACAATTATAAAGGTGACAAACAGTCCAGATCATCACAGAGCGAGCACCTCATTTTCAAACCGTCATGAGACCGTCATAGATTCTATATGCGATGACAGTTTTGCAAACCGTCATGACGAAACCGTCATGTATCAACATGATTCTTGCAGTGATCTGCCCTTGCAAGCCATGGAGTTGTGCGTCTGCCCATGGAGCCGTGGCCCATACAACGCTAACTCGAGGAGCAGTACATCAGCATGGTGTACGTGGTCTTCGACACGGAATCAGATCGTCACGCTTGTCAATTTCTTTGTGCGAACCGTGGCCCTGCAAAACTCCAAGCCGCACACACGCACAACAGCCGGCCAATCTCAGCCAAGAAGAGCCCAAGAGGCCGTGCTAGCTTGTCACTGGGTCCTTCCCCCCGGAGGCGGCGATAGACTGTGGTGGCCGGAGCGGGTCACGGCAAAACGCGCACGCGGCGGTTGGCGCACGCGGCGCGGAGCGTCAGGGCCGGCGCGAGGCCGCAGTTGCACGCGCCGGCCGGTGGCGAACGGTGTGGGGGCAGCAAGGGCCAACGCAGCGTCGCATGCGTGGGCGCGGGCCCCGTCGCAGCAACGGCAAGCCGACGAGCGGGGCGGCGTGTGGAGGCGCGGGTCCAACGATTTGATGCGGCAAAAGTCCATTTCATCGGGATCTAAGGTCTCATTTAGTTCTAAAGTTAGGAAGAGTATAAAAAAATACTGTAGTATTTCGTTTGTATTTGTCAATTATTGTTCAAGCATTGACTAATTAGGCTCAAAAGATTCGTCTCGCAAAGTACAAGCAAACTGTATAATTAGTTATTTTTTTACCTACATTTAATACTTTATGTATGTGTCCAAAGATTTGATGTGATGGTGATGTGATAGGAAATTTTTGCACTTTTTGCATTTTGGAGGAGAACTAAACAAGGGCTAAAGCGGATTGTACTGTCGCTTGCATGTAGTTTTTTTTTTACAACAGCATGTAGGGGTTGTAGGAACCTACTGTATATAAGCGTCAGATGGCCGTGGCACGCACAGTGCTATGTACTAGTGTCGAGGTTTTAAATCTCTAGCTAAAGGTATTTAGCGGATAACCTCTAAAACAGCTATAGCGGAGGCTAAATGAGGCTATAATAGGCTATAGCCGCTGAGTTTTATATAAATGCAAATAGCTTTGATCAACCTCAAATAGCTATAGCCAGGATTTAAAACCTTAACTAGTACTCCCTCTATCCTTTTGTTTGTCGTGGTAGCAGCTCAATTAAATGTCTATACGCACTCATGCTGCATGCATCTGTACATATGGTGTCTCCGGGTCCCTAAATCATTGCTGCACTTGGACCAACACTAAAACGACTGAGATATCGGGACACAGGGAGTATTCATTTGGAAGGGGCTCTTCATTCTCTTCTTTTCTTCTTCTGCTTCTCTTTTTTCTTCTATTGTGCGTGCCTGGAAATTCTCTCATTTTTATTATGTAGCCATGCTGGAGAACTATTAAGCAAAATTAAAGGTAGCCATTTTAATTAGTAGTGTGCGGTTTATTAGTAATTTGGTGTGACAGTTTTACGCGTATCGAATCCGTTTCCTGATGTGTGTACTGGAATCTCTGAAAAGTACTGGAGAGTGCAGACGGTGCTGGAGCAGGGCTAGCGAACAATGATGGATCGCTGTGTGTGATGCATGACATGATGCCTGAGCGTGACATTTCACACATTTGGGCCGTGTTTAGATTACCAATTCGGTGGCTGCCGAATCACTATTTAGTACTGTAGCGTTTTTGTTTTTATTTGGTAAAAATTGTCCAAACATTGATTAATTAGGTTCAAAATGTTCGTCTCGCAGAGTAGAACAAAACTGTGCAATTAGTTTTTGATTTCATCTACATGTAATACTACATATATGTGCCGACATTTTGATGTGGTGGGGAATCTTCTTTTTGCATAGTGAAATTTGGGGATGAATTTTGGTAACTAAACACGGCCTTGGTTAAAGGCACCTTGCTAGTGTTTTGCCGAAATGGGCCGACGCCGGCTTCCGCGAAGTTTCGTCCTTGCATTGGCTCGATCGATCGGCTCCTAAGGCTACAGTGCTCAATTTCATTCCGGAAACAGCGGCGGATGCAGGATGAGAATCAAGGGTGGCTAAAACAATGGAGATATTGATTTGCATGAAGATTTAACGATGATTTAAGGTTTTTGCTACAGTGTTTTTAGTGGTAAATCCAGTCATTAGGGGGGCTGGAGCCCACCCAGCCCCCTGTAGATCCGCCGCTGTCCGGAAACAATTACGAAAACACACACCACGTCATTATCCTTATTACTACATGCTGACATGCATGCAGCCGGGGTACCGTACATACAAGTCATCACGCGACGGCGATGCGCATGCATGTTGACCGGCCAGTAGTCCACAGCCTGCTCAATATCACTTGGCAGCGACCCTTCACGGAGTCGGAGCCGGGAGGGGAGGGATTTGCCGAAGAAACGGCCCGGGGGTGCAACTGCATGTGCATGTGGTGAGTGGTGACCAGGCCAGGCAATCGATGAAAGCACAATCACGCCACGCGTAGCCACTAGCCAGTATATACGGTGATGATGCTAGCTAGTGTGAGGCAGCAGCAGCAGCGTCGCCGTCTCGTCGACCTCACACTGACTAGAGAGTGCACTGTCTCCATCGTCCATCAGTGTTTATATATGCTTCCGATTCGTACAAGTTATTAGAATAAAAACAGATCCGCGATATGATAATTCGTTGAATAGGGTCATAGCTAGGGACACAACAGGTTAATTGTGATGGGGCCTTTATCCTTGGATTAAAGAAAGCTAGATGGATTTTTAGTATTAGAAATCATGTTGGTAATGGCTGCGGCAGCAGGAGCAGGCGCAACAAATTTTCTGATGTTGGCACAATTTGCTGAAGCAACTGCTTGCTTGAAAAGGCCTCGAGCAGGCAGTTGCTCTGGGAATCAGGAGAGTTATTTTGGAGACGGATGCAGTTGTTATTGCTGGGGCCTTAGCTAATCCTTGCTTCGATAGATCTGTGCTTGCAAATGTGCTGAGTAAACCACTAAACCTTTATAATGTGACCGGATTGCTGTAGCCGATACTGATCCCCATGGTTATGTGTTAGAATATGACCGGATTGCTTTAATTAATTATTTATTCAGGCCTAGTTTAGATTCCAAGTTTTTTCACTCTCTCCATCACATCAAATATTTACGTATATGCATGGAGCATTAAATGCAGGTAAAATAAATAACTAATTGTACAGTTTATCTGTAATTTAGGAGACGAATCTTTTGAGCCTAGTTAAGTCATGATTGGATAATAATTGCTAAATACAAACGATGGTGCTACAGTGCGATGAAATTTTTTTCACCTCAATCTAAACCAGGCCTCAGTCAGTAGTTGTAACGAATTCAACACATTGCTTCCACAAGGACTAGTACTGTGTTTGAAGGCACGTCAACAGTGAAGCGTTCAACAGTACTACGTGCGTGCGCTGAGCAGTGAAGCACCGCGTCCCTCTCCGGGGCAAACACTTTCCGAGAAATGTGCAGTGTCAGATCGGATGTCACGTTGTGTGTCACGTCAAGTATTTAGGTACTAATAATAATCTAATTTACAAATAATATTCATAATATTGAATACCTTATTAAATTAATTATGGAACATATTTCTTATAGTGTATTTATTTAGAATTATAAATATTAATAATATTTTCTATAAACTTTCGTGATTTCTAAAAAGTTTCACTCAGTTTAAATCTGAAATTACATTTTTTATAGATCCGATGCAGTGTACTGCACCGCCTATGCCGGCACGCATTTGTTACCACTGCACTGTAGCACTCCCGTTCTGCGGACTGCAATCAAAAAGCGATAATGATTTAACACGGGCGTCTGTCCGTGACTTCCGTCCAGACATGGCTCCACAAGAGCAGCCCCATCTCTTTCAGAAAAAAATTTTCCACTCTCTCATATGCTTATCCGCTTGGCCCCAAAGCAGCGTGGTCCCCCATCCGTTCGCCCCCTTCCTCACCGTGCGCTCGTCGGGCAATCACGCCGTGCCCTTCCACCCATCGCCAGCCGCGCCGCGCGCCCTCGCTTCCCGTGGCGCTCACCTGCGTTCCAGTCACCTGCGCCGCTCGCTCCCTCGTCGTCCGTCCGTCGCCCATCGACGTCAGGCGCGCCGTGCGCTGAACTTGCCATGGCCTCTAGGGCACACGTGTCGTGGCGCCTCATGTCTTCCCTGGCTGAGCCACGGGTGCCCACGCACCGCTGCTTGCCATCGGTTCCCACCCCGACGACCGGAATTGACCGGCTCCGGCCTTCCCCGCTCCTATCTTGCAAATGTATGTTTCAAGTGTTTTAGATGTTTCAGAGGTATATTGTAATTGGTACATATGGATCTTGTAAAAGTAGATCAGGATGTTGCACATATTGCATATTTTTTCAAGTGTTTTCAGTGGTATGTTACAAGCGTTTTGAAAAAATATTTTATCTGTTTTCAGACGTATGTTGCAGCAACTATTTTATCTGAATGTTGCATATGTTTCATACATATGTTGCAAGTGTTTTATCTGGATGTTACATATGTTTCACACATATGTTGCAAGTGTTTTATCTGGATGTTTCATATGTTTCACACATATGTTGCAACAGTATGTTTCAAATGTTGCATCTGTGTTCGACATATGTTGCATCAAAGTGTTTCATGTTGCAAGTGTTTCATAGGGGCATGGTAAGTGATGGGCGCATGACCAGGGCGCCCGGGGATGGGGCGCCACAGAGTTGGGGTGGTGAAAGGATCAAGATGTCTAAGAGGGGGGTGAATTAGGCTTTTCTAAAATTAATTGCAAGAATTAAATCCTATAAGCCAAACTTCACCCCTAGTGTCTACTTGTGTTCCTTGTGATTCTACCGATAAAAGTTTTGCACCCTAAGTTCCAATCCTAGTCTAGCATGGCAATTCTAGAAAAGTAATCAAGCAATGAAAGTAATGCACAAAGTAAATGCTTGAAAGTAAGGGTTAGGAACACGGCGATATTTTCCCAAGGTATCGGAGAGTCGCCACTCCCCACTAGTCCTCGTTGGAGCACCCGCGCAAGGGTGTAGCTCCTCCTTGATCCGCGCAAGGATCAAGTGCTCTCTACGGGTTGATTCTTCAACACTCCGTCGCGGTGAATCACCCAAAACCGCTAACAATATGAGTTGGGTCACCCACAAGATCGCTGGATGATCACCAAACTCCCAATCACCACTAAACCGTCTAGGTGATGGCGATCACCAAGAGTAACAAGCTAGAACTCTCACTTGACCACAACAAGCCTAATGAGAAGATGGATGCACACTTGCTACACTCTTGTCACTAGTGAGGAATCTCAAACTTTGATTCTCAACTCACTATCCTCACTAGGGCTCTTGCACTCCCTTGCACTCCAAAGGTGTTTCTCAGCTGAATAAATGAGCAAGAGACCTCTAAAAGAGGTGGAGAGGATGTATTTATACACCCCTCAGACAAATCTAACCGTTACCTGCCAAATCAGCAAAACTCGTACTGACCGGACGCGCTGGTCGACGTGACCGGACGCGCCGGTCGAGTGTAACGGTCGAAAATCAAAAGTCAGCGCTGAGTGACCGGACGTGCCGGTCAGGGATGACCGGACGCGTCCGATCATGCAAGAGCCTTACTGGAAACTGACCTGACGCTCGACTGCGTCCGATCATAGATGATCAGACGCGTCAGTTCAGCTTAGGACCTTACTGGAACGTGACCGGACGCGTCCGATCACTTCACAGTCGCGTCCGATTACACCTTTACCCTCTGAAACACGTGTCAAACTGACCACCGCGTTCGGTCCTCTTAGGGACCGCGTCCGATCGATCAGTTAACGACGCAGTGACTTGTTAGTACTGACCGGACACGTCCGGTCAAGACAAAGACCGCGTCCGGTCAAGGGTAAACTGCTCAAACGACTTCTAAACACGACGCAACTTGAACCAAGTTGCTTCCAACTGAACTTTGAGCTTTTCTAGAGCTACCTAGTGCTAAGTTTGACAAGTGTGCACCACACCTAAACAAAAGACTCAGCTAGGTCAAGCTACTCGCTCATGCCCCCATTTATAGTATGGTCAAAGGAAGAAACAAAGATCCTAACGACTATTCCGGATGTAACTCATCACCTTGACATTCAGAACTAACCGTCCTTAATCTTGTCGTTGATCCTTTAAAAACCGAAACGATTTCCATCAAGGGACATGAATACCATAGTGCCTAAAGCAGTTATCAACTCCATGACCTAACTTACCAACGTTTCTGCAAAACACATGTTAGTCATGGTAATAATGCGTTGTCATCAATTGCCGAAACCAACACCGGGGGCTAGATGCTTTCAATCTCCCCCTTTTTGGTGATTGATGACAACACTTTGATTCAGAAGTTATAAGTTGAGGTTTTCGATCATGCTTGGTTCACATAAGCATAAAGTTGTAAGCACAAGGGGTTAGTAATTGCTTATGTGTTCCAAGGCAACTGAGTGTACTCATAAGATAAAACATGAAGAGTTAGTACACATAAAACATAGCTCATATGAAATCGGAGTAAGGCACGGAAGCACAACCTTATGAGCTAAACACCATTAAGTGACATAATAATTATGATATAAAGTCTCACAAACTCATAGTCACACAATATAGGGCGAGAAAATAAACATGATACATGAATGTAGCACACAAGAAAAAATAAAACCCTCTATCAACACTCCCCCTGAATCTACGCTCTCTCCCCCTTTGGCATCAAACGCCAAAAAGAAGACTAAGGATCTGACGGGGGAACAGAAGCTGTCGTGTCGGGTGTCGAGGAGCGTGGAGTGATCACGAACTATGAAGTATCCTCCTCAGACTCTGAACTGTCAGGCTGACCCTCTGAAGATGGACGTGGCAGTGAAGCAGTCTGGGTCTGTAGAGCAGGTGCAGCAACTGAAGGTGTAGTAGCAACTATAGGAGCAATCACTGTCACCTGAGCCTAAAAGACACCAAGAGTAGGAGGATCTATCGATGCTACTGAGGATGGCACAGTCTCTGTAGTTGCGGCCCCTGACACTAGAAGTTCAGCAGTCTCTGAAGCTGATATCTCTGAAGTGGTCACAAAAGTGGTGTACGAAGGTGTCGACTGTCTAGTCAGCTCACTGTAGGTGGCACTGAAGTCAGGGAACGGAGTGCCTGAGAGGACATGAGGTCTCGGCTGAGCTGGTGGAGTAAACCTCGTCTGAATAGGAGTGTAACTCGGAGACTGAAACATCTGAGGCACCTGCTGCTGGGGAGAGGTGTACTGAAAACTCGGCTATCCCTGACTCTAAGGTCCACTGGACTGTAGTGCTGGAGTTAGGACAAACGGTGGTGGAGGTACCCCAACAGTGATAAGGTGTCGCAGGAGCTCTAGGTACTGCTGCTGGGTGGCTGCCTGCTGCCTCTGCATCTCGAACTGCTGTCTTTGGAACTCTAGCTGCTGCCTCTATAACTCGTCCTGACGAGCCTGAATCTGAGCAAATGCGGCAACTGTGTCCTGAGCCTGTCTCTGCATCTAAATCTCCTGTCTCTCATGGGCCTAGGTCAGCCTCTCAAGAATAGCCACCATGGCTGGGTCTGAGCGGGAGGCTGAGCCTGAACCACCGGCCTCATGGTCATGAGGCCGAGGAGAGCGGTACTAGGGGATGGGCTGATAATCCTCATCTGTGCTGTCAGTAGCAACATCCTCGGCTGGATCAGCTGGCTGAGCATCAAGATCTGCTAGCTCTGCCTCAGCAAGACCCTTAACGTTCTCGTCCTGCTCAACAGCTGTCTCTGGTACCTCTGGCCTCTGACGCTGTCCTAGGCCAGGTGCCTGCTGTGACACCCTAGGTGTTGATCACCAATTAAGTAGTGAGTTTAAGCTCAAACATGATAAATTAGTTGAGATGACGATGCCAAAGCCAAACCTATGGAAATAAACCCTAATCTAAATTTGGATGCTGCACCCTTCTTTGCATATAGGCCATTTTTAAGATATATGCTTGGGTGTTGTTATCAAAGTATCTTCACATGTCTCACATCAGTAACTATCTATATGAAGCCCTGGAAAAGTTTCATGAAGTTTGGAATCAAAAAGTCACATGAAATGATAAGTTCCATTCCTGTTGGAATTTGTCCCATTAAGTTAATGGAACTATAAATCATCAACCAAGCTTTACAACTTTGCCCAAATGACTCTAGATGAACTCTACAACAAAAGTCATGAAGGGTTTATGTTGAGCAAAAGTCATGAAAATGCCCCAATTGGCCTAAAACCCTAGTTTAGGCTTTACCGAGTTGATACTTTGACCAAAGTGAAAGTTTGACTTCTGTACCAGTTATGAGGTTTGACCTTAAACAAAAGTTGTAGTTCATCTTGTGTAGAACAAACTTTGTTTAATGGTCAAGAGCTAGTTTGGCCTCTAACCTAGTCACATAGAGCTCACAAGAATCAACTTAGTGTTGTTTTCGAAGTCTCGAATTTGGCTAAGTCTGGAATTTCAATGTCATGTGGTTGGCATCTCGCGTTCTCCAAATTTTGCTATGCAACTTAAATTGGTCCAAATATAAAAGTTGGAGCTTACATGATGAGGAAGAGCATACAAGAAGATGGCACCAATTGCAATTCATTTTGACCCCCATTTTGGATTGTTGCTCGTTGGTTTCAAATCGCTGACATTGTCAACTTTAGGGCTAATTATCTCCTAATCTGGGACACTAATGACCTAGCACCCTTAATCAAAGTGGTAGAGCTTTAGGAGGAGAGCAAACTTTATTTTAGGCCCAAGACCCAGATCAGCTCGGAAATGGCCCAAATCGGCGTCCCAACCGACCCACTTCGGCGCCTACCACGTGCTCGGTGAAATGCCTCAACGGGCGGCACCTGTCCGTGGACGTGGCGACCATGCACCGCGCGTCTTCGCCATGGACGCCGCGCGTCCGCTTACCTGCCGCGTGCCTGAGCCTTGCTCGGCTTGGTAGAGCACCAGAGCGACCAGCCGAGCCCCTCCCATTCTCCTCACTCACCTCGCCTCCCCGCTCCCATCCTCTCGGCACGCGCGCGCAGAGCACGGCCGCGCCATGGCCAGCCGGGCAGAGCTTGCTACCGCCAGCGTTCTTGCTCCTCCATTGCCCCTTTATCCTCATTGACACCTCCCTCAGCTTCACGCGGGTCTAGGCGGGCCACGCCGCTGCCGCTCGGCCGTTGCGCGGCACCTCCGCGCGGTCGCCGCAGCGAGGCCGCCGCCGTGAGCCCGGCTCGCGTGGCCGGAAGGCCACGGGCGTCCACAGGCCCCGCTGTGGGTGGCCACGGAAGCGCCTCTCCGCCGTGCAGCTTTTGAGCTGCTCCATCACCGTCGGTCGCCGGCAGCCGGCCGGCGAGACCCCGGCGGTCTTCCCCCGCTGCTCGGCGTCGAGAGGATGGAGAAGGGGGAAAATTTGTGTGTGCTCCCTCTTATATGACAGGCGGGCCCGCCCTGATCGTGGGCCCCTCGCGTCAGTTTAAGCAGTGGCAGTTTCGGGTGCATAGCCGGGTACACCTAGCAGATCTAGGGTTAGGTAATTAATTGCGTTTTTGAATTTCAGAGAAATTATAAATCTTCCAAAAATCATATCTCGTGCTAGGTAATTCCAAAAATAGTAAAAGGGGAGTTTTTGGAAACCTTGAGAAAAGATCTATGCAGTAGAGTCATAAAATATGCATGTTTGTAAATATTTTCTGATGTCTTTATTTAGGCTTTAAAAGTGCTCTAGAAATGCTTATAAACTTGACCAGAGCAAGATCTAGAGTTTTAGAACCCCAAAAAAGGTAATTCTTGTTTGGTTAATTTTTGTGATGACATGTACTTGCTAGGAAAAATATTAAACACACTACTTGTTCACTGTTTTCTTAAAGTTGTGATTTGACCTTGATAAATAAGGAAAACTATATTATGTTACTTGTTACTTTATATCTTGAGTTGTGTTGCTCCAATTGATGTGAAATGTTTATGGTAGGCTTGTCATGCTATGTATGTACTGTGGTATAAATTTCTTGGTCATTACTTTTTGTATGCTCAAGTTATTGATTTAACTTGTTTATAGCTTGATAAATAGCTTATAAATAATATATAAATGATAAAATAGAAAATGTTGTTCCATTACCTTAGTATGATGTTTCTCTATCATATTGATTCATAATATGGCCTTGTGTTCACAGAAAATATTGAGTTTTAGGTTTAACTTGCTCTCACATGATTTATTGTCATAGCTATTTGTCTTTTTCATAGAGGTTGAGATACATGTCCAATTAGCTCGAAATTTGTACAGTAGACTTTTGAGAGTATTTGTAGACCCCTGTAATTTTGGTAGAATTTATTGAGTATCTTTATGATGTGGTCATAATTCCACCTAATGATCTAAATAAATTAAGAAAATGTATTAAAAGAATTTATTTAGTAATTGACACTAGGTTTTCTGGTGTTCATTAGTCATGTATGAAATGTTGGTAAATTTAGTTTTGTCTAATTATATGTTTGCAACATAAGTTAATAATTATTTCTTGCAAATGAAGTTTCTGGACAGATCTGGAAACTTGGTAAAGTTCTTCATGATAATGTGCTTTATTGTGAAACTTGTTTATACAAAAGTTGTAGATAATTTATATATCTAGCTGCTGTTAAAATTTGGTGGCATTTGGTCATGTGGTTTAGGGGTTATAGCTGTTTAAAGTTGGGTTACAGAATTGCTTGCTCTCTGTCTTGTTAGACCAGTTTCTGTGTTTGTGTAAATTCGACATGTTAGACTTTGGAATCATGCTGTGATGATTATAAATGAAGTGTAGAGAATTTCATAAGCTTTCCATAATGTCTTCTTGCAAGTCATTTAGAGTTGTAGATCTCCAGTTTTGATTAAATTACTTAGCTGCTGTTCCGATGCCCAGAATGTGGCAATTTCTAGTTCTAGTGCTTTGATTAACTTTGCCATGCTTGTGTATTGAAATGTGACTCATATCTTTGATGATACTTGAGTGGTACCCTGTAATCTTGTGAGACTTGTTTCTTGATTGATGTGCTAGCCCTCTTCTATATTATGTCTTAATGAGGATTAAGTTAATTAGCTCTAGGGTTTATGTGAATTTTGGTATGCTTGCATGATTACTTTGTTTATTGCACTTCTATGCATTCATACATATGCATTGTTGCACCTCATTTAGGTACGCTAGCAGAAACGCGTGAAGGATCTAAGGTGGAGCCAAACCCGAAGATGGAGTTGGTGGATCCATCCCGAAGATCGAAGGACCGGACAAGTGTAGATTGGAAGATGCTCGCCAAGCGAACTCATCTGACATACTCTAACTTGATAAATAGCTTATAAATAATATATAAATGATAAAATAGAAAATGTTGTTCCATTACCTTAGTATGATGTTTCTCTATCATATTGATTCATAATATGGCCTTGTGTTCACAGAAAATATTGAGTTTTAGGTTTAACTTGCTCTCACATGATTTATTGCCATAGCTATTTGTCTTTTTCATAGAGGTTGAGATACATGTCCAATTAGCTCGAAATTTGTACAGTAAACTTTTGAGAGTATTTGTAGACCCCTGTAATTTTGGTAGAATTTATTGAGTATCTTTATGATGTGGTCATAATTCCACCTAATGATCTAAATAAATTAAGAAAATGTATTAAAAGAATTTATTTAGTAATTGACACTAGGTTTTCTGGTGTTCATTAGTCATGTATGAAATGTTGGTAAAGTTAGTTTTGTCTAATTATATGTTTGCAACATAAGTTAATAATTATTTCTTGCAAATGAAGTTTCTGGACAGATCTGGAAACTTGGTAAAGTTCTTCATGATAATATGCTTTATTGTGAAACTTGTTTATACAAAAGTTGTAGATAATTTATATATCTAGCTGCTGTTAAAATTTGGTGGCATTTGGTCATGTGGTTTAGGGGTTATAGCTGTTTAAAGTTGGGTTACAGAATTGCTTGCTCTCTGTCTTGTTAGACCAGTTTCTGTGTTTGTGTAAATTCGACATGTTAGACTTTGGAATCATGCTGTGATGATTATAAATGAAGTGTAGAGAATTTCATAAGCTTTCCATAATGTCTTCTTGCAAGTCATTTAGAGTTGTAGATCTCTAGTTTTGATTAAATTACTTAGCTGCTGTTCTGATGCCCAGAATGTGGCAATTTCTAGTTCTAGTGCTTTGATTAACTTTGCCATGCTTGTGTATTGAAATGTGACTCATATCTTTGATGATACTTGAGTGGTACCCTGTAATCTTGTGAGACTTGTTTCTTGATTGATGTGCTAGCCCTCTTCTATATTATGTCTTAATGAGGATTAAGTTAATTAGCTCTAGGGTTTATGTGAATTTTGGTATGCTTGCATGATTACTTTATTTATTGCACTTCTATGCATTTATACATATGTATTGTTGCACCTCATTTAGGTACGCTAGCAGAAACGCGTGAAGGATCTAAGGTGGAGCCAAACCCGAAGATGGAGTTGGTGGATCCATCCCGAAGATCGAAGGACCGGACAAGTGTAGATTGGAAGATGCTCGCCAAGCGAACTCATCTGACATACTCTAACTTGAGTCGGATCCCAGGCAAGCCCCGGAGCATTATAAGCCTCCTATCTTCAAAGCAATTAATTATATATATGTTATAAGTATTGTTGCATTAAGTGGTAGGAGTTGGTTGAAAACCTTGCTGCATTATATCATTCCTTGTCCAGATATATGAATCCCTGAATCCTACATAGACTAGGATCGAGTAGATGCTTAGCCCTGCTTTAAGCGGTAGAAGTCAGGTGATTTCCTGTCACCTGCGAGATATAGGGATATTCATATATGGCATGGTTGGCTATATTTGCTATCGTGGAATGGAACCATGTGTTAATAAAATGAAATGAGACCGGGCGGGATGACGATAGTGAAGCAACAAGGCATGGAGGTCTTGGGTGTGGATCTATCCCCGTCTGAGTCGTTTAAGGACCGATTCGCTGTACGTCCTTGAGTCATGTTGAACGCAGTCTAACACTTAGTTGGCCGGATAAGTCGTTCCGACCGTGAATCCGAGTAATACAGTTCAGGCTGGGAATCGAATGGTAGGTTGCTTCTTGGAGGAGAGAAAGGATGTGCTTGGGGACATTGGTGTGAGACCAAGGGGAGGTTAGAGTCCCTATCACCTGGCAGAGTGTCGCCCTTGGGGTCGCGACATCATTCGGACCCGCGGCTCCTGAACTGTACCAAAGGTGACCTGAGCAGCCCTCGCCAGGCGTGACTCGGTGAGTGTTAGAAATACCCCTCCAGCTAGATAGGAATTCGATTCGAATCGCCGTCGCTCCCGGTTAGTGAGCACTTGACTTGAGCAGCGGCAACGTAGATTCCATTAAATTGAACGGATGGTTAATTGGATCACGATGGAAAGGTTGCCTCAATTTATACCTGCTATGGTTAATATTGTTTGCTCCTAATAAAGTGAGTGCTCTAGTACAGGTTCTAATATAGATGATAGGTTAATGATAATTAACTTGATGCTTAAGCATTAATGATTGATCATCTATATTAAGCTTTTATGCAAAATATTGTCAAGCTAGCCCCACTTTATATCAGCCTTGCATGATCCTTGGTGTCACTTTATTTCTAGTTTCTGACGGGTAAGTCTAGCTGACTACTTTGTCGTACTCAGGGTTTTATCCCCACTTGTTGCAGGTTGTGATGTATCATGGCGACTGCAAGAGTTGGTTGGCTCCTGCCTTATGGCGGAGTGTGATCATGGGCATGATCCTTCTGAGTTACCTTATCTCTAATGCTTTTGTTGGAAGTCGACCGTTGTACTGACATGTATTTGAAATAAGATTAATGTTAGTTTCAAATTACTTTGCTTCCGCTACTTTTCTATGTAAGTTGTAATAACTATGTTGAACTCCGATGTAAATTGATTTACTTGTGAAATGGTTGTAACATGTGACTTGTTATGTTGAATCACTACGATCTTGGCTTGTATGTTGGTTGATTTGAAATCTCTCGTGATTTCATTGGACTACCGGAGTTATATGGGCTCAAGTGCGAGAATTTGATCATTTCGGTGATTGTTTTTGTACTTGTGCTCTTATAATTTGGACGGTTCCGTTACAGCTGGTATCGGAGCAAGATTCAACATTAAACTTGTTGTATGTGTATTTAAAACAAAGGTTTTGTTTCTAAAACCAATTTTATCAACTTATAGCTATATATAGGTTTGTGACATCTGAATTCTAAACCTAAGTATGCCAGTGGTCAATTTCCTTATGCCCATATAAGGATTATTAGGTGGCTTATATAAGTACTAACTTGGGGGTTTTCATTTATGCATCTACGCCCAGGCCAAGGTATGTATGTGTGATGACTCTCCCACACTATGCTACCCGGTGTGCTAGATTGGTGGTAGCCTTCATATATGAGATAGTCATATATGTCGCTAGTTTACTTTTATGTAACATCGCACCAACGCTCAGGTAAGTGTGAGTTGTGAGAGCATGACCGTACAACCTGCGGTCTAGGGGAGAGCTAGTTTTGGTTACTGGATTATTTACATGTTACACACATGTATATATGGAGGTACTTAATTGTGGGTGATCGAATGATTCGGGTAGTTTTGGTGCTACATGTATATATACAGGGGTATATGTACATGGGAGTACTTAGAATTTTACTTCTCTGCTTTCATTGTGTGCTATATTGGGAAATGTTGGGCTGCAATGAAAATTTTCTGCAGGTACGCTAACCACGAATGCGTAAGTCGAATGTAGCTGACGACTAGCTATATATCGAGAGAGTGCGTGTTACGCCACCGACATAGAACGTGATTGCCACCTTAGATTGGCAATCTTGTGAGGACGAATAGGGCAACGCATGCATCATCTTAATTGTTGCTTTATGCATAGCTCTGCTCCTCTCACCCTTATTCTATAGCAAGTAACATGTGATTGATGTGACACTATCTTCCGTGTGTGGAGTCAAACAAGAATGCCTTGTTCCATGTTGCTTGAATAGGAAATGCTTGATAAAAGTGTGTGCTTAGCCTTGCTAGAAATAATTGTAGATTCTCATCAATGAATTATATTAGTGCTGGTCTAAGGTAACAAAATTTAGAGCTACTAGAATAATATGTTGGTGTGCTCTCTTGTTAAGTAGAACGAAGGCAAGCTTTGTTTTGCTTATTAAACGTTGGCTGCTAGAACGGTTTCTGTTGTAGTGATGCTTTCGTGATCATAATGGTGTTTTCTGTAGTTATAGAGAATACTAAAGTTGTAGCTAACTTACTTATCTATCTTGTCCTAAAATTTTATGACACTAGGCCTTATGTTTTGGGAGTTATAGATTTTAGAAGTTTGTTGTCAGAATCTGCTCATGTTCAGAACAGATCTGAATGTTTGCTTTATTTGACCTATATGCATATGGAATCATGTCTTGGAGATAATAGAAGAAGTGTAGTACTTTTTCTAAGCTTTCCAAAATGTCCTATAGCACTAATTGTGGTGGTATAAATCTCTAGTTATGAGCTTGCAAAATAGAATGACAGAATCTGTCCAAATCGGGGCAGAGATGTCTTCTTTGTCTTGTTTGGCCTTGTTGGCTATAGAATCATCTTAATATGATAATGAGAAAGTTATAGACAACTTAATAAGCTTTACATAAAGTTAAGGCTCAGCCTTGTTGTGTCTCTAGAACTCCAATTTTGCAAATTTGAAGTTCTTGTCAGTTTTCTGTCCATATTGGTACAGATCTGAAACATTAGCATTTTTGGTCATGTTCATCTATGAATTTACTGTTGGTATGAATAACTAAAGTGTAGTCATCTTCTTAAGCTATCTAGAAAGTCTAGGATCACCTTTATAGAAGGTCTACAACCTCAGTTATGGTTGAAACAAGTAGTTACTATGCTGCTGTTTAGATTCTATGCACATGTTAAGTTAGTCACCTTAGCTAGCGTTGTTTTGAGCTAAACTTGTAGTTAGTTCGTGCTTGAGATGAATGCTTATTTTAGGTGAGCCTTGTGCTTTGGATTGTTTGCTTAAGCTCAATCGTTTGAATTTTTCTCAGATGTCTGCTTGACTGATGTTGTATGTATGCTTGTTATCTAGGTAGTACCCTAGTTGTCACCTCGTTTGTCCTCGGTGAGCATACGAGGGTCACATAAGTTTATCCTATAACAAAGTTCACATACGTAATTGTATAGTTGTTATCTTCCATTAGGTTCTCTTTCTTATGAGCCTTAGCCTGTAGACTTAGTGGTTAGTCCTTGAATGTTTGTATCCATGCCTTTGCTTGACCGAAAGCCCAAAGTTTAGTTCTCCGACATGTTTGTATAAGCTGTGGATGTTGTCCAACCCTTTTTGTAAAGACCCTTATCGACTAACCAACCCAGTTAACTTTCATCAACGCTAGGCGTAAGTGGAATCAAGTAAAAATCTCGTGCTTAGTCACCTTCGGCAATTGAGCTATGTTCTCTTGTGCTATGTTTTGATCTTCGAATCACCTCCTGGTTAATTCCAAACCTGGTGACTACCTTTGCTTGCTATCCCTCCCTTGTATAATGCTTATTTTTACCACCCAAATTGTTTCACTTGAAATTTCACCTTGGTGGTGTGATCGGTAATGGTGTTATGAGTAGCAACTGACGGTGCCGCGACGAAACCGAGAGCCTCCTGTGGGCGGCCGACACAAGGTTGTGCTGCTCGGCACGCGCTGGTATCGTGGTTTCTAGTCATGATCCATTGCGGAACAACATCAACGTGTTATTCTCATGTGAACTGTTTCTTGGTTATCTCTCCATATTGTATCATAAGATCCATATCTTAGACCAAAAGTAGTGGAGTTTTCTTCTGAAGTTGCTAAGAGGATAACCTTTAAAGAACAGGTCACCGACATAAACGTTAATGAACAACAAGAGGTGGTAGACAAGTGACTTTGCTTAATTGTCCCAGTATTGACGAACGACATCTAGTGAGCAAAGTATCTCATCTCTGTTGGATAAAAAGGGCAGACAACACTTAATGTTGGACAAGTTATCTGTGGGATGAGAATCGATTATCGCATTGTGCATATGACCAGAGCTATCCAAGTCGCAATCTTGGGTGCATAATGACCATACAATCGAAAGCAACCATCTCTAGAATAACTTCGTATTTGCCAACTTCGATGGCAACCATCTATTCTGCATCAACCACAGTTGTTGTGGTCAAGAGTGAAGATTTTGAACTTTTTAGTGTTGAGAGACAACTGATTAGTTACCAATAGGAAGGTTAATCTCCAGCTAGGTAACGACTCTTTGGTAGCTATGAAGGCTATGTCTTACAGAGCAATAACCAACAAGAAGTTAATCAACTAGCCAACAACTTGAGTGATATTCTATCTTCTAGAGCCATTGTGATCAAGTCAATTCTGTCTTGAACAATCACACAGATAGTGCAAGGTGTTCTATCAGCTAAAGCGAAGAATTAGAGAAAGTATACCCTAGTTTCAATTAGTATCCTTGTGCCATAGGTGCCACAAATGGTTTGTCCATAACTTGATTGGACGAAGTGTCAAGGAATATTCGAAAGCGGTTCCTTATCCTTGTAGGAATGTTCTCCAGGCAGAGTATGTGTTTTGCCCTGCAAAAGTAACCCGCAAGTTCAAAGCGTGTGCATCCTCGGATTGATATGTAAATTAATGGTCGAGATCTGCTGTTGGATGGCCCTTTTGAGGTCCCACAGATACTTATTTACACTCTTTCACTTGTTTTTGCTTTCTCGTATCCCCAATGTACGAGCAGCCTTGGTTTCTACCAATCAATTTATACCATCGTGAATCAAAAGCAATTTGAAAAGTGTCAAACAATAGATTTCCCATCTTAGAGTTACTATTTGATCCAAAAGGAGAAAGTCTAAGGTGAAAGTTGGCCTGACAAAGTTGTTATGCTGCAAGTCAACTCAACTTACAGTATAACTAAGTCACTAAGGAAAATTTTTACTCAATCGCTTGGTGGTAGACTACTCCCCGCGGTTAAGTGAATAATTACAACTTTTATTGTCCTTAAGGCCTCGTTATATCTTTCTTTAGGAATTATTTTCCAATGATGACATACTTTGGTACCTTATACATGTTTTTACCAAGAGCTTGCATCTGAATCCACCCGGATAACTGTTGCAATTCGATAAGAGAATCTTCTTAGGTAACATTTGGCAGAAATACGGAGCCAACTGAGTCAGTTATCATATGTACTAATCCCTTGACAGACTCAGATAATACAATGTTGTCATCAGAGAAAGAGAACTGCACACATGGAACCACAAGTAGCTTTCCATTGGTTGATATCGGAAGGATTGAACATTTACGACCAACATAGATCCTGTCTATTGGTTAGTCAGTATCCTATAACCTTAGAGAATGTTTGTCGTCTCTGATCTCACCCTTTTTGAAAGGTTGTATTCAAGCCATTTTGGTAGAGAACTGCTTTTCAAAACCGTGTGAACATAGAGTCATTTCAACGAGCATACTTCTGAATATTTCGATCAAGTGTCAAGTTCATACGGACTATGTTGTGTTCACTAAAGAATCAGATACTTGTGAGTGGTTCACTCATGGACCCAAGGATCTCTATACATTGAGAACAAAAGTACTACGTTGTCTTGGATTCCTTCCAAAGTAACAATGCTTTATGGAAGTCAATGAAGGAAATTCTTTAGACAAATTTTACCATGAAGAGCAAGTATCAGAAAATGTCATGACCGAAATAGCCTCGCTGATGCTTGAAGCTTAGTAGCCTAATGCTATAGCAGATGTTGGAAACTAGATAATGTGCCTCTCTTCCTTGAAAAGGTCTTCCATTCCAAATCTCGGGACGTGATTCTTTTAAGGGGGGAGGGCTGTGACACCCCAGGTGTTGATCACCAATTAAGTAGTGAGTTTAAGCTCAAACATGATAAATTAGTTGAGATGACGATGCCAAAGCCAAACCTATGGAAATAAACCCTAATCTAAATTTGGATGCTGCACCCTTCTTTGCATATAGGCCATTTTTAAGATATATGCTTGGGTGTTGTTATCAAAGTATCTTCACATGTCTCACATCAGTAACTATCTATATGAAGCCCTGGAAAAGTTTCATGAAGTTTGGAATCAAAAAGTCACATGAAATGATAAGTTCCATTCCTGTTGGAATTTGTCCCATTAAGTTAATGGAACTATAAATCATCAACCAAGCTTTACAACTTTGCCCAAATGACTCTAGATGAACTCTACAACAAAAGTCATGAAGGGTTTATGTTGAGCAAAAGTCATGAAAATGCCTCAATTGGCCTAAAACCCTAGTTTAGGCTTTACCGAGTTGATACTTTGACCAAAGTGAAAGTTTGACTTCTGTACCAGTTATGAGGTTTGACCTTAAACAAAAGTTGTAGTTCATCTTGTGTAGAACAAACTTTGTTTAATGGTCAAGAGCTAGTTTGGCCTCTAACCTAGTCACATAGAGCTCACAAGAATCAACTTAGTGCTGTTTTCGAAGTCTCGAATTTGGCTAAGTCTGGAATTTCAATGTCATGTGGTTGGCATCTCGCGTTCTCCAAATTTTGCTATGCAACTTAAATTGGTCCAAATATAAAAGTTGGAGCTTACATGATGAGGAAGAGCATACAAGAAGATGGCACCAATTGCAATTCATTTTGACCCCCATTTTGGATTGTTGCTCGTTGGTTTCAAATCGCTGACATTGTCAACTTTAGGGCTAATTATCTCCTAATCTGGGACACTAATGACCTGGCACCCTTAATCAAAGTGGTAGAGCTTTAGGAGGAGAGCAAACTTTATTTTAGGCCCAAGACCCAGATCAGCTCGAAAATGGCCCAAATCGGCGTCCCAACCGACCCACTTCGGCGCCTGCCACGTGCTCGGTGAAATGCCTCAACGGGCGGCACCTGTCCGTGGACGTGGCGACCATGCACCGCGCGTCTTCGCCATGGACGCCGTGCGTCCGCTTACCTGCCGTGTGCCTGAGCCTTGCTCGGCTTGGTAGAGCACCAGAGCGACCAGCCGAGCCCCTCCCATTCTCCTCACTCACCTCGCCTCCCCGCTCCCATCCTCTCGGCACGCGCGCGCAGAGCACGGCCGCGCCATGGCTAGCCGGGCAGAGCTTGCTACCGCCAGCGTTCTTGCTCCTCCATTGCCCCTTTCTCCTCATTGACACCTCCCTCAGCTTCACGCGGGTCTAGGCGGGCCACGCCGCTGCCGCTCGGCCGTTGCGCGGCACCTCCGCGCGGTTGCCGCAGCGAGGCCACTGCCGTGAGCCCGACTCGCGTGGCCGGAAGGCCACGGGCGTCCACAGGCCCCGCTGTGGGTGGCCACGGAAGCGCCTCTCCGCCGTGCAGCTTTTGAGCCGCTCCATCACCGTCGGTCGCCGGCAGCCGGCCGGCGAGACCCCGGCGGTCTTCCCCCGCTGCTCGGCGTCGAGAGGAAGGAGAAGGGGGAAAATTTGTGTGTGCTCCCTCTTATATGACAGGCGGGCCCGGCCTGATCGTGGGCCCCTCGCGTCAGTTTAAGCAGTGGCAGTTTCGGGTGCATAGCCGGGTACACCTAGCAGATCTAGGGTTAGGTAATTAATTGCGTTTTTGAATTTCAGAGAAATTGTAAATCTTCCAAAAATCATATCTCGTGCTAGGTAATTCCAAAAATAGTAAAAGGAGACTTTTTGGAAACCTTGAGAAAAGATCTATGCAGTAGAGTCATAAAATGTGCATGTTTGTAAATATTTTCTGATGTCTTTATTTAGGCTTTAAAAGTGCTCTAGAAATGCTTATAAACTTGACCAGAGCAAGATCTGGAGTTTTAGAACCCCAAAAATGGTAATTCTTGTTTGGTTAATTTTTGTGATGACATGTACTTGCTAGGAAAAATATTAAACACACTACTTGTTCACTGTTTTCTTAAAGTTGTGATTTGACCTTGATAAATAAGGAAAACTATATTATATTACTTGTTACTTTATATCTTGAGTTGTGTTGCTCCAATTGATGTGAAATTTTTATGGTAGGCTTGTCATGCTATGTATGTACTGTGGTATAAATTTCTTGGTCATTGCTTTTTGTATGCTCAAGTTATTGATTTAACTTGTTTATAGCTTGATAAATAGCTTATAAATAATATATAAATGATAAAATAGAAAATGTTGTTCCATTACCTTAGTATGATGTTTCTCTATCATATTGATTCATAATATGGCCTTGTGTTCACAGAAAATATTGAGTTTTAGGTTTAACTTGCTCTCACATGATTTATTGCCATAGCTATTTGTCTTTTTCATAGAGGTTGAGATACATGTCCAATTAGCTCGAAATTTGTACAGTAGACTTTTGAGAGTATTTGTAGACCCCTGTAATTTTGGTAGAATTTATTGAGTATCTTTATGATGTGGTCATAATTCCACCTAATGATCTAAATAAATTAAGAAAATGTATTAAAAGAATTTATTTAGTAATTGACACTAGGTTTTCTGGTGTTCATTAGTCATGTATGAAATGTTGGTAAAGTTAGTTTTGTCTAATTATATGTTTGCAACATAAGTTAATAATTATTTCTTGCAAATGAAGTTTCTGGACAGATCTGGAAACTTGGTAAAGTTCTTCATGATAATGTGCTTTATTGTGAAACTTGTTTATACAAAAGTTGTAGATAATTTATATATCTAGCTTCTGTTAAAATTTGGTGGCATTTGGTCATGTGGTTTAGGGGTTATAGCTGTTTAAAGTTGGGTTACAGAATTGCTTGCTCTCTGTCTTGTTAGACCAGTTTCTGTGTTTGTGTAAATTCGACATGTTAGACTTTGGAATCATGCTGTGATGATTATAAATGAAGTGTAGAGAATTTCATAAGCTTTCCATAATGTCTTCTTGCAAGTCATTTAGAGTTGTAGATCTCCAGTTTTGATTAAATTACTTAGCTGCTGTTCCGATGCCCAGAATGTGGCAATTTCTAGTTCTAGTGCTTTGATTAACTTTGCCATGCTTGTGTATTGAAATGTGACTCATATCTTTGATGATACTTGAGTGGTACCCTGTAATCTTGTGAGACTTGTTTCTTGATTGATGTGCTAGCCCTCTTCTATATTATGTCTTAATGAGGATTAAGTTAATTAGCTCTAGGGTTTATGTGAATTTTGGTATGCTTGCATGATTACTTTGTTTATTGCACTTCTATGCATTCATACATATGCATTGTTGCACCTCATTTAGGTACGCTAGCAGAAACGCGTGAAGGATCTAAGGTGGAGCCAAACCCGAAGATGGAGTTGGTGGATCCATCCCGAAGATCGAAGGACCGGACAAGTGTAGATTGGAAGATGCTCGCCAAGCGAACTCATCTGACATACTCTAACTTGAGTCGGATCCCAGGCAAGCCCCGGAGCATTATAAGCCTCCCATCTTCAAAGCAATTAATTATATATATGTTATAAGTATTGTTGCATTAAGTGGTAGGAGTTGGTTGAAAACCTTGCTGCATTATATCATTCCTTGTCCAGATATATGAATCCATGAATCCTACATAGACTAGGATCGAGTAGATGCTTAGCCCTGCTTTAAGCGGTAGAAGTCAGGTGATTTCCTATCACCTGCGAGATATAGGGATATTCATATATGGCACGGTTGGCTATATTTGCTATCGTGGAATGGAACCATGTGTTAATAAAATGAAATGAGACCGGGCGGGATGATGATAGTGAAGCAACAAGGCATGGAGGTCTTGGGTGTGGATCTATCCCCGTCTGAGTCGTTTAAGGACCGATTCGCTGTACGTCCTTGAGTCATGTTGAACGCAGTCTAACACTTAGTTGGCCGGATAAGTCGTTCCGACCGCGAATCCGAGTAATACAGTTCAGGCCGGGAATCGAATGGTAGGTTGCTTCTTGGAGGAGAGAAAGGATATGCTTGGGGACATTGGCGTGAGACCAAGGGGGGGTTAGAGTCCCTATCACCTGGCAGAGTGTCTCCCTTGGGGTCGCGACATCATTCGGACCCGCGGCTCCTGAACTGTACCAAAGGTGACCTGAGCAGCCCTCGCTAGGCGTGACTCGGTGAGTGTTAGAAATACCCCTCCAGCTGGATAAGAATTCGATTCGAATCGCCGTCGCTCCCGGTTAGTGAGCACTTGACTTGAGCAGCGGCAACGTAGATTCCATTAAATTGAACGGATGGTTAATTGGATCACGGTGGAAAGGTTGCCTCAATTTATACCTGCTATGGTTAATATTGTTTGCTCCTAATAAAGTGAGTGCTCTAGTACAGGTTCTAATATAGATGATAGGTTAATGATAATTAACTTGATGCTTAAGCATTAATGATTGATCATCTATATTAAGCTTTTATGCAAAATGTTGTCAAGCTAGCCCCACTTTATATCAGCCTTGCATGATCCTTGGTGTCACTTTATTTCTGGTTTCTGACGGGTAAGTCTAGCTGACTACTTTGTCGTACTCAGGGTTTTATCCCCACTTGTTGCAGGTTGTGATGTATCATGGCGACTGCAAGAGTTGGTTGGCTCCTGCCTTGTGGCGGAGTGTGATCATGGGCATGATCCTTCTGAGTTACCTTATCTCTAATGCTTTTGTTGGAAGTCGACCGTTGTACTGACATGTATTTGAAATAAGATTAATATTAGTTTCAAATTACTTTGCTTCCGCTACTTTTCTATGTAAGTTGTAATAACTATGTTGAACTCCGATGTAAATTGATTTACTTGTGAAATGGTTGTAACATGTGACTTGTTATGTTGAATCACTACGATCTTGGCTTGTATGTTGGTTGATTTGAAATCTCTCGTGATTTCATTGGACTACCGGAGTTATATGGGCTCAAGTGCGAGAATTTGATCATTTCGGTGATTGTTTTTGTACTTGTGCTCTTATAATTTGGACAGTTCCGTTACACCTGCTCTCTGGTAACTGATGCCCACAACTGTCGGATATCATACTCTGAAAAAGCTGTAGTGGTATCAGAAATCTCTGCTCGAATCTCTACATGCAGTTCACACGCAGATCTGATGATAAAGCATATCCAATGAGCATACGGAAGCTGCCTGTGACCCTTGAATCCCTCTGCTGAACAAATGAGCAAGAGACCTCTAAAAGAGGTGGAGGGGATGTATTTATACACCCCTCAGACAAATTCAACCGTTACCTGCCAAATCAGCAAAACTCGTACTGACCAGACGCATTGGTCGACGTGACCGGACGCGCCGGTCGAGTGTAACGGTCGAAAACTGAAAGTCAGCGCTGAGTGACCGGACGCGTCCGATCATGCAAGAGCCTTACTAGAAACTGACCTGACGCTCGACCGCGTCCGATCATAGATAACCGGACGCGTCAGGTCAGCTTAGGACCTTACTGAAACATGACCGGACGCGTCCGATCACTTCACAGTCGCGTCCGATTACACCTTTACCCTCTAAAACACGTGTCAGACTGACCACCGCGTCCGGTCCTCTCAGGGACCGCGTTCGGTCGATTAGTTAACGACGCAGTGACTTGTTAGTACTGACCGGACGCGTCCGGTCAAGACAAAGACCGCGTTCGGTTAAGGGTAAACTGCTCAAACGACTTCTAAACGCGACGCAACTTGAACTAAGTTGCTTCCAACTGAACTTTGAGCTTTTCTAGAGCTACCTAGTGCTAAGTTTGACAAGTGTGCACCACACCTAAACAAAAGACTCACCTAGGTCAAGCTACTCGCTCATGCCCCCCTTTATAGTACGGTCAAAGGAAGAAACAAAGATCCTAACGACTATTCCGGATGTAACTCATCACCTTGACATTCGGAACTAGCCGTCCTTAATCTTGTCGTTGATCCTTTAAAAACCGAAACGATTTTCATCAAGGGACATGAATACCATAGTACCCAAAGCAGTTATCAACTCCATGACCTAACTTACCAACGTTTCTGCAAAACACACGTTAGTCATGGTAATAATGCGTTGTCATCAATTGCCGAAACCAACACCGGGGCCTAGATGCTTTCAGGTGGCTCTCGAGTCCCGTCCACTCGGAGTAATAGGAGGGGTCAGGGGGAAGGAGCGGGGCACGACGGAGGGAAGGGGGCGTGCGAGGTGGGGGCGGGCTGCGTGGCCATCAATCCGAACGCGACTAGTGGCAGACGTAGCATCAAGAGCATGGTGCACGTGCGAGTCGGAGCGAGGTAGACAGAGGCAGGCTGCCCGGGCGTCCGGACACGCTCTCGTCCGTCCCGACGTCCGGGCTAGCCACGCCGATCAAAAAAAATGATACTACTTTACAGTAGTATTTTTTGCGACTACCTTATAGTAGTACTGACCAAACTTAGTAGTCACGCTCAGGTCTCTCAATAAATTATTTTTTTAGTCATAAATTTATTTTTCTTAATTTGTCTAAGTTTATTTATTTGTGTCATAAATTAATATACTTATTTGTGCAATTAATATTATTAGATATACTATGCAATATATTTTCATAATATACTTATTTGTGTCATAAACATTTATGCAATTATTTTTAAAAATCTTGTCAGACATAAAAAAATTGCCTTAAAACAATAGGAGTTGAGTTACTCAAGGATCCAGGAAGTAGTCATTAGATTATGGAAGAAATGAGAACATCAATCATTAGGCTTTTCAAAAAAGCAATGGGCACATATTCTTCGTATCATGCCATCATTCATGGAATATATATGTCACCATCACACTTTGAGTTCTTTGATGTGACACGATCAAATCCAATCTAACTGACCAAAACTACCAGATAAATGTGTGGTCCAATCCAAAGCATGCCTGCCGCTACGTATCGATCGAGAACCTATGCAAATCGCAATCGGCCAATCTTGCACTCACGTAATACAACTTACTCCTAGGTAAGAAAATTAAAACAACAGTGATCCGATCTGTCATGATCATATCATATGCTCAGAGGCTAATAATCAACGTACATGATGTCAAGGATCTTTTCTTCATATGTAGAATAATTTAACAATACAAAGCTTGGACGGTAATTGGTGACTACCGATCCAAACTACCCCAAAGCTCACACGGTTGTGGTTAAAAAAGAACTACTTAACGACCGTTTGGACCAGTGATGAGACTAAGAGCAAGAAACGAAAAAAAAATGAGGTCTGGAAAACACCGCGTGGCAAGTATAAAGAGCGCAACTGGCTTTTACTATTTCCTCTAATAATCAAATACGTTTACCCGTTCTCAAGTTAGGGAGTATATATAAGATTTTGTGCGTTCCATGGTTAGAACCGAAAGTAATTATTTTTCCTTTTTTTATTAACATCTGCATGTGATGTGAGTTACTTTTCTCATGCTTTGCTTTAATATAATTTCGTGATGTATCCTCTTTAACTTTTGCGCTAGTCAAAATAGGCGCTAACTAGCCCTCAACCTTTGAGACCTACTCTCAAAAAGGGTAGCCGAGAGATTAGCCAAGAAGACTAACTAAATTTATTGATTTAGCTACTTTTAAAAATAGATTTGATAAAAAAATACTAGATACTCCAATAGACTCCGTAAAACTAAGAGACTAGATGACTAGTGAGATAGACTATCTAAAAGTAGAGAGCGAATGAGGCGTGATGAAGAGCTACTAAATTTAGAGTCATTTACAGAGTCTGTTGAAGATATTTTTTCTTTAATAATAATTATATTTATCTTTAGAAAATAATTTAGCTAATCTCTTGAAGACGCTCTGGGCTAGTCGCTGGAACTTGGAAGATCCGGGCCTCGTTTAGTTTGGTGAATTGGGGAGAAAAACACTGTATCAGAATTCCTGTAGCATTTTGTTTGTATTTGGTAAAAATTATCCAAATTTTGACTAACTAGGCTTAAAATGTTCATCTCGCAAAGTACAACAAAATTGTGCAATTAGTTTTTGATTTCATCAACATTTAGTACTCCATGCATTTGCCGACATTTTGATGTGACAGGGAATCTTCTTTTTGCATAGTGAAATTTGGGGAGAATTAGGGGAACTAATCAAGGGCCCAATCATATCGAAGAGCACGCAAGCCACGTTGAGTGCCGATCCGTTTTAGGGGTGTTTGGTTTGGGGTGTTAAAGTTTAATAAACACTGTAGCATTTTCGTCTTATTTGACAAAAAGTTTCTAATCTTGGACTAATTAGGCTTAATAGATTCGTCTCGTAAATTACTCCTAATCTGTGTCGACATGCATGCAATTAGTCTACATTTAGTACTCCATGCATTTGAGGGAACATTGATGTGATGGGAGTTAAACTTTAACAAAAACTAACCAAACACGCCCTTAATTGTCTTGTGCTAGTCCTAGATGCCTAGCTAGATGCTCATGCCGTGTAGTATGTTGTCTTTAGCAAGGTGTGTTTAGTTTCTTGAAAAAGGGTGAAAAATGTATTGTAGCACGTTTTATCTTTATTTGATAAATAGTGTACAACCATTGACTAATTAGGTTCAAAACGTTCGTCTCGCAAAGTACAACCAAGCTGTACAATTAGTTTTTAATTTTATCTACATTTAGTACTCCATGTATATATCGCAAGTTTGATATGACAGGAAATCTTTTTTTTGCATAGTGCTTTTTTTAAGGAACTAAACAAGGTCGATCATCAAAGTGTTTTCTTGACAGGAGACCCACACTGCTCTCAGTCTTCACACTAAATTGTGCGTTGTCGGTCGTTTGAGCTGATTTGGCTGGCTAAAAGTATTGCTGACTGTTTTTTAAGAGAAAAATACTGCTGACTGGTCTGATACTCTCGCGCGAAAAGGCTGGGTCGTCTGCGGCTTATCGATCGGGATGGAAGCGACATGTGTTCGGTTTGACAGGGGCAGTGCTCTCCAACAGTGCCTACTTACTAGTTGGAGTAGCCAGGAGTACTCGTTAGGAGTAGCCCTGGCCTCTTGTGCTGTGATATACATCCTCCGTCTCTAAATGTTTGTCTCTAAAAAAATCGTGTTTTTCTCATAAACACGCTTTCCGGACGACCAACAAAAAGGAACAGAGTAGTATTTCTGAGCAGTTTTTGTCTGATGATCTGATCTGATTTGGTTTGAAGCGGCAAAGTAATAAAGTCTTTTTCATCAGGATCTATTGCCTCCATTTCTAAATATCTATCGTTTTTGCTTCTTGAGAAACAATTAAACTTAATATATATTAAAAAATATTAATATTTATAGTACGTAATTAGTATTGTTGTAAAGATCTTTGAATCTAATTTTTTAATAAATTTATTTGAAGATGCAAATATTACACGTATTTTTCTATAAATCGAGTCAAACTTAACGGCGACAGTTATCTAGGAAAGTAACGCGGATTGCGCCATCGCGTACTGTCGCTTGCATGTCGTAGGGGTTGGAAGTTGGAACTATAGTGTGATCTGTGAAAGGTAGCGATTTTGTGCACTTTGGTAATTTGGCTTTGGAGTGATATATACGCGCGGGAATCTGTAAAAGTAGTGGAGATGATGATGCATGATGCCTTTGAGTGACATTTGACACATTTGGCAGCCTGCTAGCAGGGCAAAGTCACATCCATCCTGCTTAATTATAATTTCATTTCGAGAACAATTACGAAAACTACAACGCATCATGCATGCAGCCGCAGCCAGCAGGGTCCCGTGCAAGGTAATAAATAGAGGCGGTAGCGGTCACAATTGCACCCGCAATAGCGGTAGCGGTCCATTGCCGCTACCGCTATGAGGTAGCGCTCTGAACTTTGTATCCTGTAACTTTGCGGCCGCAATTCTGAATAGCGGGTCGATATTGCGGCCGCAATTGCACGAAGCAGGCCGCAATAGCATGGAAGCAAATATCCCTAATTAGTCTAGCCCACTATGACTCACACCTCAAATTTAAATACTCACGCATCGGCTGTGAAACTTAAAATTATTCATGATATATGTACTTAAAATTATTTATACTCATTATTCATGATATATGTACTTAAAATTATATGGGACTATCGGGTGCTGCTATTGGAACTTATCGTCCGCAATATCGCTCGCTATCCGTAATCCGCTACCTCGACGTCAATCCGCTACCGACCCGCTATACGCTATTTATTAGCTTGGTCCTGTGTCCTGTCCCGTTGCAATCGTCAGTCATCACGCAAGCGCGCGCGATGCACATGCATGCATGTTGACGACGTACGGTGCCGGCCAGTAGTCCACAGGCTAGCAGCGACCCTTTCACAGATCGCAGTCGCCAGTCGGAGGAGGGTCAGGGAGGAAACGGGCCGGGGCTGCATGCATATGTCACTCTGGCCATAATTAACCGAAGACCGAAGACCGAACTGAAAAGACCGAGACCTAGACCGAAAAGATTGAGACCGAAAAGTTCGGTCATGAGTTCGGTCCTGGCTCCCAACTAACCGAAGTAACCGATAGAAGTTCGGTCATATGTGTCGGTTAACCGAAGTGACCGAACTGACCGTAGTTCTGTAGACTTCGTTGGTAATGTACTGATGAAAGCTCATTGATTTGTGAGAACCGAGAAAGTTGTGTGCTAGAACTTGTCATAATAATGTGTGGTTTGTTTTATATATTGTGTTGTTATTTTTTTGCCTTTAAATAGCAAGCATGCTGTTGAAAATTGCTATAGATTCTGCTATTGTTTGTGGCTGCTACTCAGGTTCGGTTAGTTCGGTCGTGACCGAGACCGAACCGAACTAACCGAGACCGAACTTCCTCGGTCTTCGTTTTTTGCAAAGACCGATCGGTCCCAGGTTTCTGATGACCGAACTGACCGAATGACCGAAGAACCGAACCGATCGGTTCGGTCTGACCGAATGCCCAGGGCTATGCATATGTATGCAGGCTTGAAAGTGGATGCTTGTGGTGGCCAGCAGCATGCGGGCAACCGATGCGATGATAGCACATCATGCGTGACCGGTGCGGTGATGCTGATGTTGGAGCTCTAGCTAGCTAGTATGACTATGATGCACAGTAACGTCGTCGACCTCACGACAAGCTAGGACATAATCGTCAATCAATCATCAGTGTGTAAATATGCTTCCGATTTGCACAAGTCAGGATAATAACAGATCAGCGTTCAGCGAGATATGATTCTCGTTGCATAGGCCGGCCGCCAGGACGTATCAGGTTAGTGCACAGCGCACCAGATTTTTCACTCCTGTAAGTAAAAAAGGACTTCACTATACTACGCATGCGCAGGCGGAGAAAATTCCACCCGCACGGCTCCTTCTTCCTCGCCTTGACCTTATCTTCTTCCTCTCACGCTCCCTGCAGCCTCCTCAGCCCGCCCAACTCCGGCGACGCCGCCCTCGACCCCCTCTAGATCTGGCACGAGTGCCCCCGCCTCCACCACCTCCCACCGCCCCACCGCCCACTGCCCGTGGCGACCTTCTTCTTCTCCTCCCACCTCCTACATGCCGTCGCAAGCTCTGGCGAGGTCCTTTCTTCCGCGGGGAGCTCCGGCCATGGCGCCCCTACCCCAACCTGTCCCGGCTGCCTCCACCGCCGCCAAGACCTAAAGCCACCCTCCCACTGTCCCCACCGTTTGGTCAACTTGCCTCCCCCGAGCCCCTTTACTTCCGCTGGAGTTGGGGAAGAAGGGAGTGGCACGGGCCGCCGGAACCCTATTCACCACTGGAGTTGGGGAAGAAGAGGGCGGGCGAGGGAGCACCTGCGCGACCGTCGAGGAGAATCAGACGGCGGTCGGGGTGTGTGCACCGCAGCTCTAGCGCGCGCATGCTTGGAAACTAGACTTTCCGAAGACTATTAACCATGGAAATATAATTATTAGCAATAGTTGCATTCTTATTTTTTTTTAGACACAACCGCACAGGTTATAGGATGATGATAGATGGGCAACTCAACAGCTAATCCCCTATTTCTAGACGTTGGTTTGTTTGAAGGTATGCATATATATGGATAGTGTTATTGGGAGCCTATCCGGAGTCTAGGTTGCAAACCCCACTAGTTAGGAAGAGCTGGATCCGACTTTTGAAAACCAAATCCTTGAGGTAGGGATAAAACCTAATTAATGTTGATATGCAAAAACTTGTTTTTACGTATACTAACATTTCGACACCCAACTAGGTGCCCCAAGATGATGATGGAGCAGAGAAAGAAGTGTTGGCCACCGATGGCTCTACTCCACAGCCTGACACCACAACTTCGTAGCTAGCAAGGCAAACCAAAACGGGGGCATGGGAGTAAGAACAAGTACCCAGAAGGCATCTGGGCAGTAACCGGGCCGTGAAAGTAGGAGAGCCCATGGAGCCAAAAAATGTTAGGGCTAAGTTCCGGTACGTCATTGGGGCACTAGTCAAAGATCAAATGAACCCCGCAATCCCTAGTTGGAAACAACTACCAATTGGGATAAAGGCAACCTTGTGGGCCAAGCTAGCATCCAGTTTCAGATTACCTAGTGGGATAAAGGCAATTATATGATATTTGCTATGCCTGCATTTGTAGGATTTTATACTCGAAAACGATTCACGCAATTCTCTCCTCAAAAGCGTGCATTTATGAATTTAAAAGTTTTCAAAAAAAAAACACACAATGGATCTGAAATCATGCTTAAAAATTTCAGCACTCTATGGCGAAAATTGTCTGTAAATTCGATGATCTAGTGAGGAATTGTGGTGAAGAAATGAATAGAATTGGATGGGAATGCATGCATGCACATGCATGTGTAGGGTGGGAGCATCTTTTTTTACCTTGTCAGAGGGAGGTTTTCTATACTCGACGAAGAAGAAATTTACTATAGGGGACACCAGTTTCTAAACTTTGGAGGAGCTGATGGCACTATAGGTATATATATGCAATGGGTGCTATAGGTACACCGTTACAAAAAGTTCACCACCGTCAGGGATATTCTTGTTTTGCTGTAGTGGTTCCACCCAACCATAGTCACACTGTGAATGGCCACAAGTAACTTTGGCTCAAGACTTGGTGTTTAATTGAGTATGTCGGCGCATGCAAAGGATGAACACAAAGACTAAAGATACTTTAGAGTGAATGTAGGTTGTAGTCAAGGCATAATCTAAGTTTCCTCAAACCATCTAACAGTCTTACAGAGAGTGGTTTTGGTCTTTACAAAGAACATAGATGGAGGAAAGTAAAAATTCAGCTTGGTCACATCCAAACCCTCCCTCCATTTCATTAATAACCAGCTTTCTGCTGTTCCTTCCCTTTTAGATAAGTCTAACTCCATGCTAGAGCCTATACACAATGACTAATTAGTGGTCGGTCCTATGTGTGCCTTTTATTTGCATATGGTCCGCCAGCTTCCTGATCCTCTCCACCAACGATGGCTCAAGATCCAGTAGTGTAGTTTGTTGTGAATTTTCCTGAATTGAATTCAAGAAATGTACTTAGCAGTTATTTGTTAGAAAGTTAAGAAAACAAGACTGTTATATGAGATGGAATTCTGACCTTGTAAGCTTTCAATAGATTTCTCCACTTGTCCTGAGCCATGAAAAACAACATAAGAGTATGATATTAGCGAATAGCATCTCAGAATGGATTTACTTCACTGTGCAATGTGTCACTAATCTACTTTACCTTAAGATTTACTGCTGTCCTAATTGACGTTTTGAAAAATTTCTGCTTCAGCATGGTCCATCGTCCAACACCAAATTTAGAGACACCTTGTACCAGTCTCTCCACTTCTTTAGCAGTCCACCGGCTATTGTTTTTCCTACTTGTGTAGAACATCGGATTCTGTCAAACAACCAAAAGGTAGTCATTTGAATTCTCTCCCCTGATGGGTGATAGGACAAACAAGAAAGAAAATCTCTTGTTTGCCATCAAAACTGATACCCATCTCTTCTACTCCCTTCTTCCCAAAAAGACAGGTGATTCTAGAAATTAATTAATAATTACAGTCGTATAGGATAAAAAACTATATAAGTTGCTTAACTGTGACGTGAAAAGACAATAATATCCTTAATTTTTAGGAATGAAAAAAAAGGCAAAAATGGCTTTGTGCACACTGCCCGCACCGGATCTCTTTGTGCCATGCCTAGGCAGGCTCTCTCTCGGTCTCATCTGACCAAGCGGAGCCAGCCATGTTTCCTCCCCAAATCCTATGCACATCTGGTGGCCGGTACGTGGTGCGGAGTGGATCCGGTGGAGGCCGCGGCGGACGTCAACCCAAGACGCGAGAGGCATCGTCAGGCCGTCAGCCATCTGCAATTCCAGCATCGTCAGGCCGTCAGCCCACCAGCCACCAGGGCGTACTTTGTTTCCAGTCGCAATCGATCATCGTGGCAGCGGGACGCTCGCCGGAGCCACGGCACGTTGCCTTGCTGAAACAGAACCACACCTCAATGCTGGAACTGAACAAGTAACTAGGCTAGGGCTAGGCTAGGCTGCTAGGGGAGTTTGGTCATTTTTTGCAACTGCTAACTGTGACAGAGACTAATGGAATCCGCTAAAATGCATGACATATATATAGGAGATGGAAAAAAATCCAAAAGAGTGGCAACGAAGGAAAACACAGTAAATTTTCAATGACACGTAATAAATGATAAGTATAAATTTCAATATCATATGATTCGCAAAAAAAAAATCAATATCATATAAGGGATTTATTTTTCTCATAAACTTGTGCCTACCCATGGAGACGTCCTTCTCTTCCGAGTTCCTCTTGGGCCACTCTTCCTAGGTCCTGTCTGCCATCAAGAAATTAATAGACCCCGTCAATACCTTATCTTATCCACTCTATCTAGGAGTACCAACATGTTAAAAGTTTATTTACTTGTGCAAAAATCTACCGGGTAGAGTTAAAGTTAAGCATCTCAGTATCTATTTGGTAAATTCCATAACCGCGTACCTGGCCATCATTTGCGTCCGGCAAAGGAGAGGGAGGAGGCAAATCAACTGCACAGGAGAAGCTCTATAAATTAAAATGTTGTTCCAAGACATAGATAATGCCATATTAATGGCATTTGTAGGCCGGGAACCTTGGGAATTGACAGTAACAGCTAAACATTGTAGTACAAATATATACCTACCTGAATATAAGCAATCATTTAGGTTTGCCTCATCTCGGGGCCCTTCCAGAATTTGTAGGATCCACACATCAACATCCTCGTCGCCGGCTCGGTAGTTCTCTATCTGTAAGGAGAAGATGGCTATTCTCACGAATTGGAGGTTGATCTACCAGGATAGATGAACTATTATCACAGCACATGGATCTTATTAGTATTGGACTGCAGGAGCCCAATGCAACTGAAAGGATTCTGGACCCTGATTTCGTGTAGCATGTTTTTCAGAGTTTGAGACATACTGCTGCTCGATCTTGAGATAAGAAACTGAGCTGCAGATCGAACCCCGTTACCTGTAGTTCGCTCAGAAAGCCGTAGATCGCCTGCTGCTCCATCCGAAACGCCCGATCTGTCCGGGAAGAAACCATGGAGAACGAAATCAGAAGTTGAGAGAAGTAGCAACGCGGTGAGTAAATCAGAAAGGTGCCAGAATTGAAGTACCTACCAGCGTTGTGGTGATGACTGGCCGGTGAGGAGTCGAGAGGAGCGAAGAGCGGCCAGCATGCACACGGAAGCCGCCTCGGAGGAGAGAGGGAGGTGCGGTGGACCGTGGACCGTGGACGAAGAAAGGAGGAGCGGCAGCCGAGAGGCAAGGCTGCTGCCTGCTGGTGGCCTATTGAGTGGAAAAGCAGCGCCGGTACAGAGAGGTTCACCTCCGACCCCAGAAGTCGCGCAGCAAGGCTGAGAGGTAGGGCCGGTCGAATCGGGGCTCCAGCTCCAGCCCAACCAGCGCGCGCGACGCCGCCGCTAGAACGAGCTCCAGCGCTAGGTACACGTGCACGGAGTAGAGCGTGAGCAGGACGTACCCGTTGATCCGCTCCTCGTACCGGTACAGCGACACGATGGCCACGAGTTTTGTTATTCTCACTTGTTTTATAGAAATATTTAATTTTTCACGAAATAAAACTATCTCAAACAACAAAACGGAGTACACCATTGCAAAGAGCTCGTCGAGACTATCAAAATTGATATATTATTTGCTATATTTGGAGCTCCGAATAAAAAGATATTAATTTCGCAAATTAAGGGGGTGATTGGGTTGAGGAGTTAAAGTTTAACGAACACTGTAGCACTTTCGTCTTATTTGATAAAAAGTTTCCAATCTTGGACTAATTAGACTTAATAGATTCGTCTCGTAAATTACTCATAATCTGTACTGACATGCATGCAATTAGTCTACATTTAGTACTCCATGCATTTGAGGGAACATTGATGTGATGGGAGTTAAACTTTAACAAAACGAAACCAAACAGGCCCTAAAAATAAGTGCTGACGTCCGTGAACAGTGCTATACAAAACCGCCAAGAGTTGGAAGACCAATGTTATCCAGTTTTGGAGTTGGAGGATGAAATCCAGACTTTTGCGATAGTTGGAGGATCTAAATTGGACTTAACCCCTATTATAAAGAGAGAGAGCAGGAAGCCGGACTTGAGCTTCACTCCTGCTGCTGAAGTGAGATAGTGGTGTCACTTTCCATTATGTACGGCTGACGTCCATCGATATCATTTTCAATAATCACTAAAATAATATTCATACAAAGTAATTTTAAATAAAACTAATAACTGAAGTGATGCTTTGCTAATAAGTTAAAGGTGTAAAAAGAATTTAGCTTCTTTGTAGGACATGACGTTTTAGCATCTTTTTCAACGACAGAATAGATTTGAGCCGACAAATGTGTTTGGCCGGTTGTGTTTGAGGGTGGAATGATGAAATACGCATGCACAATACCAAGTAAGTCTTGAATATGTTATGCTAATCAAATCTGATCGGGCTAAGAAATGAATGAATTTCAAATTTTGCTTTATTTTATTATGAGTGGGACCTCTAACCACTATTTGAAAAGTGAGTTCAATTCAACGGTGATATATCCCAGTAAGAACGATCTTTGAAGTTGTTAAATCGGAAACGCTCAAACCCGGTCGCCCGCCTGAATCCCTCCAGTCAGCGGACCCACCTCTCTCCACTCGGGCTGTGGTGTCCTCCACAGCTCCTCCAAGCCCCTCCTCCAAGCCCCTCACCGAACCACACCTCCGGCCGACCCCGCCACCGCACAAGGTCCCACAGCAATGTGCTCTCTCTTCCCCGCTCTCTCCCTAGCATGAAGCGCCTGCTCCGATGTCTCTTCCGCATGGCCGGCCCTTCCCGCACTGCTCCTTCCTGCAAGGCACTCGGCCCCTTCCCTCGCTACTCCGTGCGCCCGCGTCGCACCACCATCTAGTGCCACGCCCCCATCCACCTCGCCTGTCGTGGAAGGGAAGGAAGGGGAGGCCCGTGCCCCCATCCACATCATGTTGTCAGCAGGAAGGGGAGGCCTGCGCCACCGCAGTTCCCCACCAGGTAGGTCGTGGTCGCCGGCAATGCTGTGTTTTTCAAGTGTTTTCAGGCATTTGCAGACATATTGCAAGCTTATGTTTTAAATATTTTAGTTGTTTCAGATGTATGTTTCAAGTGTTTCATATGGATGTTGTAAAAGTAGATCGTGATGTTGCACATGTTGTAATGGCTATACGGGTATGTTTCAAGTGTATATTCCAAATGTTTCATCTGTTCCAGACGAATGTTGCAAGTGTTTTGTTTGGATGTTGCAAAAGTAGATTTGAATGTTGCATATACATGCATGTTGCAAGTATATGTTTCAAGTGTTTTCAGGTGTTTTATATGTATGTTTGCAAGTGTTTCATCTGGATGTTGCATATGTTTGCAATGGTTTTCAAATGTTTTCAGGCGTTTTCGCAAGTGTTTCAGACACTTGTTTGAAGTGTTTCATATGTCTTGTTTTTTATGTTGCAACTGTTGCATCTGGATGTTTCAAAAGTAGATCGAGGTGTTTCACATGGGATACGCGTGGGAAGCGGCCGGCGGCATGGACAATGTCCGGGGCGGCGTGGGGACGTCCGAGGTAGCTAGGCGCTCGCTTGTTCCTGTGCGGGTAGCGTCAGCAAGTCCCTTGTTAAATTATGAGCAAGACTTCTTATCCATTCAAAATGAGTGATATCAAGGACCCACAGGTGATCTCATTTTTTAGAAATGGCTTTAAACAACGAGTTATATGCCCTTTGCTTGCCGGAGATGGAAAATGTTCCTATATCGTCTATTTAATTGAGTTAACTAGATCATTCGGACTCCAAAATCTGATGCGTGCCCGGACCTCATGCAAAAACAATGCAAAAGTATAGAATCTTTTTCTAAGATATCGCTGCAATATTGTAGAGAAGTTTTCTCACTTTTAAATGCACATATTTATCTCTTCTTCTCGTTTTCTATGCACCACACCTCTTTAATTCCCATGCTTCGTTCTAATGGTATTATCATTTATGTCTCTAAATAAATTTATTTATGAAAATATATTGTCATAACTAATTTAATGATACTTATTTTGTATCATGAATGTTAGTGTATTCTTATATAAATTTAATCAAAGTTTAAATTGTTTGACTTCTTGAAAAACAAAAATTGCATTATTTGTGACGTATGTTATTATCTTTGTAATTAAATGCATTATCCACTCCCACTGCGAAGCAAAGCACTGTCGCATACGTATGTTTTTAAATTTTAATATACACTGGTCGGTCAACGTCAAGCATTTTTTTTAAGAGTCGCAACCACACGCCTCAGTGGACAACAAGCATTTCTGAAAGTTGATCCGTTCCGTACGTGCATGCATGTGAGCTAAAGAAACAAACAAAAAGAAAGGCTCCACTTTTCAAAAAAAAAAAGGTCGCAGGCCGCAGCAGATGGAGATCAGGTCCACTGTCTCATGTTTCCAAGCAACAAACCAGAGCAGTACATCTGGTTGTCTACCTCCCTATCATTCTCTATCAGTTGATACTGATGGTTCGTCTGAGTGATCCCTGTGATTACGTGTAATGTTAGAACCGAACAGAGCGAGAGTGGGTCCACAGAATAATACTGTACTGATGCGTCCTTCTTGTTTAGGCGTCCTTTTTTGGATTTATGTACTGATTTTGTACCGCCTGCTACCATGTGCAAACAACTTCCAAGAAACAGTGTCTAGGCGTTCTTCTTGTTTTGTGGACAGTGCTCGGCATGAAGCCAGCCATTTCGGCTGCCGCTGCTGCTGGTAAGACCGTCTCCAAGGGAGACAACCCAAACTCAAGACCCATTTGCCGGTTTGGGTCTCCAACAGTAAAAAGGGGCTTGACTCATTTACTCCCTTCTCCAACAGCCACACATCCGCAAGCGACCCATTCCCTCCCTTCCTCCTTTCGCCAAGGGAACTGTAGATCCTGCCTCCCTCCCCGGCGAGCCGCCGAGCGCCAAGGTCACCGGCAAGGCGGCGACTCCATCCGCAGGCCTCCTCCCTCCGCTCCAGCTTGCCTCCTCGACTCTCTCCTCCCTCCGCTCCGAGCAGCAGCAGCAGCAGGCGGGGGTGGGGTGCCGGCGGATACAGGGCCGCCCTCGTCTTCTCCGTCGCGGTGGCGGCGGGAGCCGAGCAGCAGCAGCAGCGTCCGCCACCGCCGCGTCCTCCGCGACGCCGCTGCCCACCTCCCTCCCCGCCTCGCCGTCGTCGTGGGCCCACCACCACGCGCGGCAGACTTTTGCGTCGTCGTCCAGAGAGGACGCTTTTTTGCGTCTCGTTTCGGTGGGCAGGCAAAATAGGTCTCTCGTTTGGGTCATCTGTTGGAACGTGGTTTTGGGAAGGCAAAGCCTGTGCAGGACCTATTTTTGGGTATAGGTCCTAAACATGAAATATATATTGTATTTTGGTTAATGGTTGTTGGAGACAGTCTAACACAGGAAAGTACTGTACGCACAGTGCCCATCAGCAGTCACGCTACTGTCCTGTAATTTATGCTAAGTTTAGAAGGAGGACCCGAAAGAAGACACATTTCTACTCCTCCACCGGTCTAGTACAAAAATGTCTCTGGCTCCTCTGATCCAGGCTTCTCCAATGGAGCCATTACTTGAATAACCATTTGGCAGGGCTTCACCGGAGGAAGAGCCACTACATGACCCTGGTCCTCAACCTTTTTGTTTTTATATAATAGCAAATGGTAATGCTCCTATAAGGACATCTGTCCGAACGGACATGACGGACCTGCCTCGTGCCACGTGCCCCTGCACCTCCCGCCTCGCGCCTTGCGCCTTGCACCTCGTGACTCGCACTTTCCTAAAAAAAAAACTCACGCCTCACACGGTCGGACCGGACCCGCCTTGCGTCTCGTGTGTCCCGCATCTCACGGCGCGCGCCCCTGTGCCTCCGATCCCCGTCTCGCGTATGCGCCCCTACACCTCGTGCCACGTGCGCCTCGCGCCTCACGCCCACTTGTGCCTCGCACCACATGCCGCCCGCACCTCACATTGCGTTGCCCCATGCTGCATCAACTAGCCTCCTATTGGACGACAACAAGTAGATGAATACATGTTGCAACCGTATGTTTCATGCGTTTCAGATGTATGTTGCATATGTTTCATCTGAATGTTGTAAAAGTAGATCTGGTGTTACATATGTTGCAATGGCTATACACGTATGTTGCAAGTGTATGTTTCAAATGTTTCAGCTATTTCAAACGTATGTTGCAAGTGTTTTATCTGGATATTGGATATGTTGCAATGGCTATACATGTATGTTGCAAGTGTATGTTCGAATGTTTCACCTGTTTTAGACCTATGTTGTAAGTGTTTTATTTGGATGTTGCATATGTTCAGACATATGTTGCAAGCGTCTATTCAAAATGATTCATCTGTTTCAGACGTATGTTGTAAATGTGTTTATATGAATGTTGTAGTTGCTATACATATATTTGCAAATGTATGTTTGTAAATGTTTCACCTGTTTTAGGCGTATATTACAGAAGTGCTTTTATGTTGCAACATTAGCATGCGTAGGAAGTGGGCGCATGCAGATGCGGCCCCTGCGAGCGTAGCGGTCCCCACCTGCATGCGCATCAGCAGGCATGAGGCGCACAACTGCATGCGTAGGCGCACTAGCATGCAGGGGTAGGTTAGCAGGTGCAACAGTTGCATGCGAGACGTGCAGGCGCAGAGTTGCATGAAGGTCACAGTTGCAGGCGGGGCAAGCTTTTTTTGGGGAAAAAGCGAGGTGTGTGGGACGGGCGCAGGAGGCAAGGCTGGCACAGGCGTCTGGACGCGTCCTCGCGCCGGACATCTGGGCGCTGGTCGTTCCAATAGAAAATTAAAAGTTGAAGAAGGTTGACAAGGCTTTTCATCTGGAGTTCTCTAAGGGACACGCGACAAAGTTGGTTCGCGTACTTGTGAAAAAAAGTAGCTGAAATAAAAATATACGTCTCATGTCATGATCGGCAGAAAAAAGTGTCTTGCTTTTTTTTTACTTTTCTTGAACCTCTTCTGTTCAAGTGTTCATCGTTCCGATTAGACTAAAGTACTACCTTTCATTATATTAAATATAAAGACTTTTTAGTTAGTTTATAAGTTCAATCTGAATTTGACTATGAGCGTGTTTAGTTCAGGGGCTGTAAAATTTTTGGGGTACTGTAACACATGTGTAACTATAGCAATTAGTGTCCAATCAGGCTTAAAAGATTCATCTCGCAAAATACATGCAAACTGTGCAATTAGTTATTTTTTATCTATATTTAATGCTCCATGCATGTCTCCAAACATTCAATAAGATGGAGTGTAAAGTTTTTTGGTGGAAACTAAACACCCCTCATATGTCACCATCACACTTTGAGTCCCTGATGTGTGACGAAGAATCTTCTTTTTGCATAGTGAGATTTGGCCCCAGAGTTGGGAAGTAAACCTGACCTTATGTGAACGTACCAGCAGATAAAAAGTGTGGTCCAAAGCATGCCTGCCACTACGTACCGACCGAGAATCTATGCAAATCGCAATCAGCAAATCTTGCATTCACCTGTGCTTCCTTTGTCCAAAAAGAGTTCTCACTGCCCGGCAAGACAAGAGTCAAACACGTTCAATTTTAACCAAATTTTTATAATAAAATACTGATATTTATAATACCAAATAATTATTATCAGATTTAATTATAAAATATATTTTTATAATAACCTATTTAAAAATATAAATATTATTACTATTTTTCTAAAAGTTCATCAAATTTAAGAAAGTTTGCTTTGTTCTAAATCTACTACTTGTGAGAAATCATTGGGAAAGTGAGAATTACTTCTAGCATGGATTGGCATGCAAACGATTAGAACATTCAGCTAATGCTTTTGAAAAACAAAGAGAGCCTATAGCAAATGTTTTCTAGGTAGCACTAGCAACGAACTATATGAGTCTATGACAGTTTATTAGCAAAAATATGCACTACTGTATCCTTTAAATGACGCATACCAATCCCTACTTACTTGCTGCTGCACATGCGAGCATTTTCCAAGAACCTGCAGCGCTGCCATACTTTGGACACAAATGCACTTGGCACATGGCACTGGCAGTGGGCGTGTGGCATCATGCACGTACTTACTACAATACGTCAATAATTATCCATTGTTGCAGTGGTACAATCCGCACAAAAGTACATCAAACCCGTGGCATATTCTCCAATCGGCCCCTCCCTTCTACTAAAGATTGACACCTCGTGGTCCAAGTGTGGTACCATGAAGCATACAGTTTTTTTTATTATATAAGCTTAGTCAAAGAGAATTTGACCTAAGATAAAACATATCACTTGAATGGGAGAGTATATTCCACAACGTTTATCCATTAAGAACATCAAGAATATAGTTACTTGGATATTTCCACTCACACCCTTTATTAATGTGTTGCTAATAGCATTTTATCCAATTTAAATTTCCATGCTTTAAAAGAAAAGAGTTGTGAATTGCGTTTCATCTATATGGTATTTTCCCTTTAATTTGTTATTGAAAATATTTCTCCGTTGAGACGTATTTGACCAGAGGAAAAGTTAAATTTTTACAATTTTTGACTAGCAGTTAGTCAAAACTATTTGCAATTTTAGGGCGTAAAATTTGCACAAATATATTTGTATCCAGGTGCATATAAGATGGTATTTTTTTTACCAATTGACTACATTTTATAAGAGAAATTAAGTATAAAAATGTGGTAGGTATGAAGTTTCCTCTAGTCAAATACACTTATTATATATCCACTATGAACTGAGGGAGTAATTAAGAGTGTGTGCTTTCAATGGTTGAACGGAGAAGTAACTGGTTTTTTTCCTTTTTTTACATTAACATATGCATGTTAGTTACTTTTCAGTTCCCATGCTTTGCTTTCGTGCTGTATCCTCTTTAATTTTTGTGCTGGTCATGGATGTAGCAAGGACGATCTATCTGAATGTTTTGTTGACAGGAGACACTGCAGTCCATGCAGGTGACCTTGAGACCACTGTTCAGGCACGGTAGAAACCATCAAGATCAACCTGTTCGCTTGAGTTACTTTTCAGCCATAAAACAGTATTTTTCTTTCGTAATATTTTAGCATAAACAATGGCTTTGTTTAGATTCCAAAGTTTGCCTCCCAAATTCACTATGCAGAATTCCTATTCCCCGTCACATCAAAATGCCGGCACATATATGAAGTACTAAATATAGATGAAATAAAAACTAATTGCACAGTTTTGTTGTACTTTGCGAGACGAACATTTTAAGCCTAATTAATCAATGTTTGAACAATTATTACCAAATAAAAACAAAATTGCTACAATGTAACGTGACATTTACTATGCAGATTTAGGCTCCAAACTTTGTGATCTAAACAAGGCCAATATTTTTCTCTCGTAATATTTCAGCATAAACATCAGCATCAGTATCAGCGTAAACCAAATTTTAGAATAAACGGTCTCTACGCGCTTTGAACTATACGTCGCTTTCGTTCCCTGCTTCTCTCTCTTATTGGGGTCACCAGCACCTTCTCTCTCCATGAGACTCTGTGAGCGAGCATGGCTATAACAATACGGAGTACAGCCCAGTAGCCAGTGTTTGGCCAAAATTAATGGTTACTATTCCTGCAGCTTCCGGGAAGTTTCCTCATTGGCTCCTAGTACGTACTTAAATTCATTACGAGAGCGAGCAATTACGAAAATACACCGCATCATCGTTGTCATCATTATACCACACACCGAATGTGGACGACGTGAGGTGCCGGACAGCACGTCCACATCAGCGGATCAGCCTGCCATACGCTAGAATGCATATATAGCAGCGAGCCAGCGACCATTAACGGATCGGAGTCGGAGGAGGGAGCTAGGAGACGAGAGGCTGCAGTCCAGGGAGAAAACGGGCGCGGGATGTGGACATGTGGTGCGTGGCCAGCAGCAGGCAGGCCATCGATGAAAGCACGGTGATGCTGGTTGTTGGAACTGTAGCCTCTAGCTAGTACAGTACTGATGAGGCAGCTAGGAGGTTATAGGGCGATGATGGGCAACTCAACAGATATAGTCCATCCATCCCCTAGTATTTCTGGATGTTATTGGTTCGAGTTTGAAGTCAAATATCCACTGTGTTGACGCGTGTACTGTGGAAATGAAGAAATCAAAGGAACTAAGTGGCTAGCTTAGCTAGGGTGTGTTCACTTCGCGAAAAGTAGTTGAAAAGTTACTGTAACATCTTTCGTTGTTATTTGGCAAAATTTATCCAATTATGGACTAACTAGGCTCAAAAGATTCGTCCCGACATTTACAGACAAACTATGCAATTAGTTATCTTTTTTACCTACATTTAATGCTCTATGCATGCGTCGAAAGATTTGATGTGATAGGTGAAAGAGAAAATATTTTGGGTTAGGAGGGGAAGTGAACAAGGCCCTAGTGTGGCGGGTCATCAGTGGGCGGGATTTGGGATGATCCGCTACTATACGTACCTGATCATCGGCATCTATATATGGCTACTATCATCAGTCATCAGACGAGATGTTATTATCATTAGGTAGCTAGCGAAGACGTTGCGCGCCGTGCCATGCCATCTTAGCTAGCTAGCTTTGGTCTGGTTTAGTTCCTGAGTTGGGGAGGCCGATTCGGCACTGCGCGCTACAGTGTTCCTAGCGCGTTTTGTTTTTTAGTGCAAAAATTGTCTAAATATTGATTAATTAGACTCAAAATGTTCGTCTCGCAAAGTACAACAAAACTGTGCAATTAGTTTTTGATTTCATCTACATTTAGTACTTCATGCATTTGTCGGCATTTTGATGTGATAAAGAATCTCTTTTTTCATAGTAAAATTTAGAGAGGAATTGTGAACTAAGGCCTTTGCCGAAACGGGGCATTGCGGGGTGCTGCGGTGAAGCTTCGTCCCTCTCTCTCTGCGCCTTTAATAGGTTTGCGTGGATCCATGCATCTCCGATCCGATCAGGCTCAATCAACCGTCAGATTATTCGGATCGATTCTCCGCTGCTGTGTTTAGTTCCACCAAAAACGTACTATTCCAAAAAAAAATCCCAGTCATATCAAACTTGCGATATATGCATGGAGTACTAAATGTAGATGAAATCAAAAACTAATTGTACAGTTTGGTTGTAATTTACGAGACGAACGTTTTGAACCTAATTAGTCAACAGTTAGACACTATTTGCTAAATAAAACCAAAACTTGCTATAACATTTTTTTTACCCTTTTCAGGAAACTAAACACATTGAGTGGTCAAAGCAAAGCTGCTCTCCATCACCATCAGCGAAACGTAGTACGATCCATCGACCAGGACACAAGACGCGCGAGTCCTTTGATCTTTTTCTTGTGCTTTGCGCGTACGTACGCGCATGCAGATGTGTGCAGAGAGAGCTTGCCGTGGCTGCAAGCAGACGCCGGCATGCAGCGCCTTTCATTTACTGCAGTCTGCCGGCTGGTACATAAATACGTGTCCACTGGAGAGCAGAGCAGGGGTTCTGGGCCTATGTTCGACTGCCTGGTTTTTTTTTCTGATATGATGCTGATGCTGATTTGTTACTAACGAAAAACACTGTTATATAACTAGTTGATTTTGACTCATAAACTCAAACGAACACAGCTTGATTCATGCCATGCAATATATATGGCCAAACAGGCGGCCCGGCACGGCACTGGCACTAGCACGGCCAGGCACGTCCCTGCTAGGCACGGCTAACTAACCATGCCGCGCCTGTTAGTGCCGCCGTGCCGAAGTACTGGCTCAAGCACGACACTAAGGCCCCTTAGGCGTGCCGTGCCGTGCCAATGGGCACAGCGGCACTGCAGTCCCAGTGCCGGCACGGGCACTATAAGAGGATGACATCTCACTGCACTCAGAACAACATGAAGAATAACATGTACTTCACAGATACACCAAACTATTCAAACTTATGGCCTGTTTGGTTTCCAGGAGTTAAAGTTTAACTCCCATCACATCAATGTTCCCTCAAATGCATGGAGTACTAAATGTAGACTAATTGCATGCATATCGACACAGATTAGGAGTAATTTACGAGACGAATCTATTAAGCCTAATTAGTTCAAGATTGGAAACTTTTTGTCAAATAAGACGAAAGTGCTACAGTGTTTGTTAAACTTTAACTCCTCCAACCAAACACCCCCTTACATTCAAAACCAGATAACTTCACATATATAAGGAACAAAGTCACAAACACAACAAGAGATAACAAAATAAAGGTTTATTAAGAGCTTTAGTGCAATGGCTCCCTCGTTAAAAACCTATCTAGGTAAAACTCATCCTTGTGAGAAACCCTAGACAGGGAAAAAGAGTGCAGCCCAGCTCTAAGAGTTCAAAGTTCACTATCCTTACAAAGTCCATGTCCACAATATTACAGTCCCATTACATAAATGATCTAAATTGCAGCTAATCAAGATAAAGTTCTTCAAAAGCTTCTTCCAGCTCCTTGTCCTTCACATTGTGCTACATCCTTGCCTCTACTGCCTCCCAGTCTTTGATGCAGGTGAGCATCTCCACCATCTCAGCCTTCAGCCTCCTCCGCCGCTCCTTGATTATCCTGCCAATCATACTAAAAGTAGACTCTGAAGATATGGTAGAAATAGGAAGAGTTAAAATATCTTTAGCCATGATTGTCAGAACTGGATAAGTGAGTTTGTGCTCATGCCACCAGTTTAACAAGTTAAAATCATCATCTAACTGTCTAACAGTGTCACAGTCCAAGTAGGAAACCACTTTAGAAGTATTAGAAGAAGAAGTTGTAGCATGCAGCGGGCAGTTGCAAAAGGTATGTCTAGACAGGTTAAGAGTACCATATAGAGGATGGATACCACCTGCAGAACAATTTCCTTCGTCATCATCATAAATCTCATCCCAAGCAGACCTTTTCTTACCAGACAGGTTAGGAGGGACATTCCTCCTCAACCTAACAAATCCAAATTTCTCATCATATACTTGTTATAAACATCACTTAGTCAAGCTCTAGTGGCAAGCTAGTAAGTTTCATAGGATGTACTGGTAAGGGTAGCCAACCTCCTCAGTACTCTGCTGAAACCTTTCATTTTAGCCTAGGATCCAAGATGAATGCAAAAGAATAAAGCAAAGGAATATCCCTCCAGTATTTATTATATTTGTCTGTTGAATCACATGTCTGAGGTGATTGTCATTACCATAGTTTTTAGGTGTATAGCAATCTTAACTAGATAATGAATCATAAGTGCAGATGTAGGATAGTACACACCAGACAAAAGCAACAGTAGCATCATAAAACAGTTCAAGAAATTTAAATACCTTTTGTCCAACAGCCCAATGTTCATCAGTTAAAAGCAACTGACCACCTTCACCCCTAGGATAGTGAGCATGAACGAAAGTAGTGAAAAGAGTCTGGTGAGGAACCAAATGCTTGAGCATCAGATATGTAGAATTCCACCTTACCTTTATATCCAGCTGAAATTTCCTAGGTCTAACACTAGTGGCAATACAATAATTTTTGTATAAAACAATTCTCTAGTTAGATGAGTTTAGAAATGATATTGTAGTTCTAAATGTTTTAATCAAAGGCTGAAGAGCATTAAGGGCCTCCTTAACAATCAGATTTATGATATGACATGCACAACGTTGATGCTTGAACAAAGTACTAACTGTATTATCAGTTTCATTTCTATCATTTCTATCATTATTAGCGAGTACTTCAATACCAAGATATTTAGACAGTACATGCCTAAGTGTACGCATGGCAGAAACATTAGATGATGCATTGTCCAAAGTAACAGCAGAGACCTTGTCAGTCAAACCATAATCAGCAAGCACAGATATAACCCTTTCAGCAATGTTTTATCCAATGTGGGACACATCAATAAGCACAAGACCAAGCACCCTCTTCTCTAGTTGCCAATCATGATTTATGTAATGAGCAACCACACTAAGATAGTCCTCTTTAGCATTACCAGACCAAATGTCAGAGGTAAGACAAACACAATTTATAGCAGATGAACTAAGAGTCTCAACAAGCTTAGCCTTTTTATCAGTGAAGTATTTGACTATGTCTCTAGTGGTGATTTGTCTAGAACAGGAACAAACTTTGGATTATGAGCATTTCTAATGTAATCATAAAAAGCATTAGTTTCACCCATACAGATAGGCACATCAAGTCTCTAGAACCAATTGAGCCAGTTCAGTGCGAGCAACAATAGGACAGTACTCCCAAGTACGCATACTACCATCAGGATTAAAAGATATCTCAGACTGAGTCATGCGAGTTTTCTCACGCCTCTTAGCACATTTATCCCTATGACGAGTGAGGTGACCAGTGCCACCACTAGAGAGAGCAAATTACTTCTTATTGCAGTGGATGTAGTGAGCGGCATACCTGATCTTCTTACCTTTGGGCCTTTTTTGAACAACTTGAAATCGAGCCACACAGCCGAGGTAGAAGAACGTGAGCGCTTGTCGTCGTTGTCGTCCTCTCCTTCTTCTTCTTCGCCCCCTGCTGCATCATTGCCGCTGCCATCAACTTCAATGGGATCCTCAACGTGACGGCCGAACAGCTCCGCAGCGTCCTCGCACAGGTCATAGTCGTCGTCATCTCTGGCTAGCCCGCACATCTACTTCTCATCGTTGGCGCTGACCTCAACGGTCTCTTCGGAGGAGCAGGCCATTGTCACTCTCCGGCGCCTGGTTCCTCAACGGCTTCACACATAAACAAAGAATCAGTAGCAGATCTAGTTATGGTTAGCGTTAGGGTTAGGGTTTACTGTACCTTTGGCGGCCGAAGCACCAGGAACGCCGCCGACATCGACGACGCTCGGATCCGGCCCTCTGGTTCCTCAACGGATGTGAATCAAGAGGGGATCTACAAGGAAGAAGCAGATCAGGAGGGGATCTACGAGGAGCATATCAGGAGGGAAACAGACGAGACACATCAGGAGAGGAGGGGAGCAGAGCAGATCTTACCATTATCCGGAGCACCAGAGCTGCCGGGGGTCCGGCAAGGTCAACGCCAGTGACGACTAACGAGGAGGACTAGACAAGTACAGGAGGAGGCGAGATCAAGAAGAGGCCGTGCCATGTGCCCGTGCTAGCCAGCAGTGGCTCTAGAGGCCATCGGAGTTTGAGAAGAAGAGAGGCGACACCGGAGGCAAAGGGAGAGTCGTCGTCGCAGAGAGGAGAGTGAGTGAGCTGAGCGAGTGAGGAGAGAGAGGGAGGGGATGCAAATGAGCTAGGGTTTCAGTGGATACGGGGCGACGGGGGAGGCGCCGGCTTATATACTCAGACGCTCCAACGAGCAGATCCAACGGTTGGGAGAGATCGGGGAGAGGGGATCAACGACTCACATTTCCAGGATCCGTGCCAAGGCCATGCCGTGCCTGGCCCGTGCTAGCGGGCCGAGGTGGCGGCCCAGGCACGGCACTGCTGCCGGGCCGTGCCAGGCACGGGCACGAAGCAGGACGGGCCAGGCCTGGGCCATGCTTTTTAGTGCTGTGCCCGTGCCGGCCCACCGTGTCAGTGCCCTTTGGAAAAATATATGTGAGAGCTGGTCCAGCAGGCACGATGCTTGCCTGGCGCGCGGGCAGCAGCAGGTGATGGACGATGATGACCAGCTTGAGTACTGCATGCAGTACGTCGGTGAAGGGCATGCCGACGGGTGGTAAACAAGTACAGTACTGTACTAGTACCAGTACGTGTACTATTGATGAGGTGACAAGAGGTATCCATATGGTCAGTGCTTGCATGCTGGTATACAACACAAGTCCTCAGCCCATGCATCATGCATGAACGCGCCAGATTAAGGCCGTGTTTAGATGCCGACTGAATCGGCACTGCGCGCTACAGTGTTCCTGTCGGAACACTGTAGCGCGTTTTGTTTTTTAGTGTAAAAAATTGTCCAAAAATTGATTAATTAGACTCAAAATGTTCGTCTCGCAAAGTACAACAAAACTATGCAATTAGTTTTTGATTTTATCTACATTTAATACTCCATGCATTTGCCGACATTTTGATGTGATGGGGAATCTTCTTTTTGCATAGTGAAATTTGAGGGAAAATTTGGAAACTAAACAAGGCCTAAATAAATAACCACACGCATGCATAGTACGTAGTACACGTTAACAATCGCATGCAATGCACCCCTACAAACTAGCCTGGTTTATTTTAATTTGTCGGCAGCCCGCCCGGCGCCCCTGATGCTTACTAGGAGTGTACACAGTACAGTATCACAATTCACACACTTAAACGTGTGCATAACCTAACCAGCAGGAAAGGAAAGGTAACCATCGTCCCAGCCGGTAACTTTTTTTTCCCTGATGGTCGAGATAAGTAATCTGTTCTACTACTCCGTAGCCTCATCAGTCATCACCCGGCCAGTCAGCAATTCCACACCAGTGCTCCCTATAAGCAGCTTCGTGGATGCTCACCGCTTTCCCCTTTGGGCAAGATGCCTTTTCAGCCCGCCTCGCTCAGTTCTTGCAACCTCGACTCTCTCGTGAGCATCGTCATCACGCACGTATAGCTACTAGCTATACGCACCCCACCCACTTGTATATTCCGGTCGGTCGCTCCTGCCCTGCCCCTGGTAGTGGTAGCTGCGGAGCCCCTGTAGTCTTCTAGTCTAGCTATAAAGTCCGTCAAGGTCCTCGCCGCTAGCCCCGGCGTGACGGCTCCCCCTCCGGCCTCCCATAAACAAAGCAGAGCCAGAGCCAAGCGCATACCGGCCTGAACCTCCCCAGCGCGCTGCGCCGTCGCCCTTCTCGATCGCCCAACGCCGCAGACGAATCTGCCTGCCTAGCTTCCAGTTCCAGTTCCAGCAGCCTCACACGACCCCCCGCTCATCATCAGTCGTCACAGCCCACCAGGCGCCCGCCCGCGCGCATCAGATTCCCTACTACACCCTCCTGCTGCGGCCGGCTTCGTATCGATCAGTCAGTGTGAATGATTTGATTTGATTTGATTTGGCAACACATGTGGAGATGTCTGGATTTTTGGCGTCCGACCTCGCAATTTGCTCGAAACCTTCTCGATTTTTTTACCACGGCCTCCACATGCGATGACACGACGCCTCGACAATTTTAGTGATTTTCGGACTTCGTTTGGATTTTTTATAATTTAAAATCACTTTTCCCGCAAGTAACTCGGCATGTTGCGTCAACGAGATGCTCGATATTTCATGTGAGCTCCGGCCTCAACATACACCAAATACCATGACTATCATTTTTGAATCACTAAAATTCATTATTTCATGTACCTGCAGTTCAAATTTGAAATATTCCGAAAAATTAAACGAAACGAAATAAACTAATGAAATATATTAAAAAAGTCAAAATTGCACCAATTTTTAAAATAGAGTTTTAAATACCATCAAAAGGCTACACAAAAAAATGGGGTCAAAAATAATAAAAAAATTATTTTGCCGAGTGCCGCCGGGGGCACTCGGCAAAAATTACTTTGCCGAGTGCCGGTGCCAGGGGGCACTCGACAAAATTGATTTTAAAAAAATAAAAGTATACTTTGCCGAGTGTAATTCTAAGGCACTCGGCAAAATGGCATTTCAAAAATTATTTTGCCGAGTGCCGGTGCCAGGGGGCACTCGGCAAAGGCAATTTTTTTTTAAAAAAATCCTATCTAAAAAAGCCCACCGGCCCAACACACCCTGTAACCCTAACACCCACCCAGCGCTCCCGAGCACACCGCACGCCCACCCCGCCGCGCTCACCCCACCCGCTCCCGGCCGGCCACGCGCCAGCGCCCGGCGCGCCCGCAGCCGTCGCGCCCGCGGCCACCGCTGCCCACCCACGAGCACCGTCGCGGTGTGCCACCGCGCTCACGCGGCACGCCACAGCAACGCCGCCCAGGCCTCGCCCGCCCATGCACGCCCACCGCTCGCGGCTGCGCCCGCGTCGCCGGCAAGTCCCGGGCGAGGCCCCGCGGTCGCGGCCGCGCCCGCCGGCCCGGCCTCGCCCGCCCGCGCGCGCCCACCGCTCGCGGCTACGCCCGTGCCACTCAGCCGCGCCGGCGCCATTTGCCTGCTCCCGCGTTGCCGGCAAGTCCCGGCTGAGGCCTCGCGGCCGCGGCCACACCTACCGCCCCTGGCTGCGCCCCTGCACACTGACCTGGCCGCTACCACCTTCAACAGTTGCGCCATTCGCGTGCCCTGGAGGAGCAAGGGAGGTAGAAGGAGCAGGGTAGGAGGGGGAGAAGAGGAGGAAGAAGGGAGAAGGGAGGAGGAAGAAGGAAGAAGGGAGGGAGGAGAGGAGAAGGGAGGAGGAGCTCCGGCCGCTATCCACCACCTCGTTAGCGGCGGTGTCGTGCCCTCAGCGCCTCGCTCCTGACTCCGCCCACCGTCGACGAGCACACTAGGTTTGCCCTTCACTCTCTATCCAAATCGTGCAATGGATGTCGGCCATCGAGCCGTTGTTAGTAGTAATAGTTGTTGTATGTGGTTTTCGGCCTTCGTGCTGTTGTTTATGGATGTCGGCCTTCGTGTTGTTCTTTTTGTAGGTTTTTGAAACCTCCCCGTGCAGGGGAGGTTCTGCCAAAATTTTTAACTTATAGTTTTATGTTTCTTCTTTTGCAGAGACGAGCCCGTCGGAGGTGACCCGGAGGACCCTCATCGTGTTCGTCGGCATCGCGGGTCTACCTGCACTACGTCGACTCACCACTGCCCCGCTAGCCTGACTTCACCGACCCCCTAGGTATAACCCCTCTATCCGTATCATGGTCTTAGGTCGCGTATCCCAGTTAGGCGTCTCCCGTCCGAAAGAGATACCATTGGAGGTATGCAGGTCTTTGCATATCTGCGACCGTATCTGTTTTGGATTGTCCACGTTTTTTGGACAGCCCGTGGATGCGTACATGGGTTAGTTTCCATGGTCCGCTCCGGTCCTAGACGGTGTTTTGGCATCACCCCTGTTATTCTCCTGATACACACTCTCCCTTGCAGGACGTGTATCGGGAGAGCAACGGGGAGGTGCTGCCGAAATTCCATCTCGGATAGGAGCGGAGCATGGAAACTAACTCATCCACGGATCCACGGGTGGGATTAGGACCTATCCTCACCTATTAGAGAGTAGGGACACCGCGTAGATGCAATTGTCTGGTCACTCATGTCTGCTGATACGTCTGTTAAAGGATGGAGGACCGTGACTGGATGTACACACTTCGGAGAGACAAGTACGATTTCGACCCGATGTTTATAGTCAAGGTTGAAGAGTTCTTAAAGCATGCATTTGGTGAGAGTGCTGAAGGCCATTCTCTAGTGGTTTGTCCCTGTAGTGGTTGTGACAACATGAGAAGGAAAGATAGGTTCACCATGGGTAGACATATTGTGAAGTCTGGATTTACTCTGGGCTACCACCGGTGGATCCACCATGGTGAAGCCGATCGTATCAGGGAAGAGGTGATCAGACCATGACTCGAGGCTTTCAATGATGATGCCAGGGTAGCTGGCATGATGGATGACTATCACCAAGCTCAGTTCGCTAAATGCCGTGATAAGGAGGAGATGGAGGCTGCCTCAGATGCCTTCTACCTGATGTTGGACTCAGCACAGAGACCCCTTCACGATCGTACTAATGTTTCTTAGCTGGATGCCATTGGTCGCGTAATGGGGCTGAAGACCGAGTTAAACCTAAGTCAAGAAGGCTTCGACAACATGTTGGCCGTGTGGAGCGACATGCTACCAGAGCAACACATTATGCCGAAGAACTTGTACGAGTCAGAGAAGCTCCTTCTTGCACTGAAGATGCCCTATGACAAGATACATGTGTGTCCGAAGGGTTGTGTCCTATTTAGGAAAGAACATGCGGATGAAAAGTACTGCCTGAAGAGTAAATCCTCCAGGTACGTGGAGGTAGACTCAGGCGATGGCCAGAAGAGGCAGCTTAAGATCCCCATGAGAGTCCTACGACACCTTTTGTTCTTGCCAAGGATCCAACGGCTGTTCATGATCGAGGAATCCGCGAAACAGATGACATGGCACAAAAACAGGAAGCGGTACAACCCTAAGAAGATGGTACATCCATCCGATACTGATGCATGGAAGTACTTCAATGTGCGGCATCCTAACAAAGAAGAGGAGGCTCGTAATGTACGTGTCGCCCTGGCAATAGATGGGTTCAATCCATATGGTATGATGGCTGCACCATACATATGTTGGCCCGTGTTCATCATCCCCCTCAATCTCCCCCCCGGCGTCGCCTTTCAACGGCATACCGTGTTCCTATCGTTGATAATCCCTAGACACATGGGGAGTCACATGGGTGTCTTCATGGAGCCTGTGATAGATGAGTTGATCGAGGCTTGGGACAAAGGGTGTGGACATACGATCGAGCTACAAAGACAAGCTTCAAAATGCACGTCTGGTACCACTACTCCCTGCATGACTTCCTAGCGTATGGGTTAATGTGCGCATGGTGTGTTCAGGGGAAGTTCCCATGCCCACTATGCAAGGAAGCTGTGAGGTTCACATGGTTGAAGAAGGGTGGCAAGTATTCGTCGTTCGACAAACATCGTCAGTTCCTTCCTCTTGACCATCCATTCAGAGAAGATGTCAAGAGCTTTATGAAAGGTGTCAAAGTGACAGACCCTAGACCACGCTTGAGGACTGGGGCCGAGGTTCGTGCTCAGATAGACGCTCTCGTGCCCAATGAAGATGGTGGTTTTGTGGGATATGGTGAGCAACATATGTGGACTCATAAGTCTGGCTTGACGAGGCTCTCCTATTTCGATGACCTCCTACTGCCCCATAACATTGATGTCATGCACACTGAAAAGAATATCACCGAGGCACTTTGGGCGACGCTCATGGACACTGACAAGTCTAAGGACAACCCTAAGGCTAGAGTGGATCTGGCGACGTTGTGCGATAGGCCAAACCTAGAGATGCGGCATCCTAGAACAGGAAAGCAGTGGAGAAGGCCTAAGGCCCCCTATGTCTTGAAAATCGGTCAAAGGAGGGAAGTGCTTCGATGGATCAAGGATTTAATGTACCCTGATGGGTATGCAGCGAATCTGAGCAGTGGTGTGAACTTAGAGACTCTACGAGTCAATGGGATGAAGAGTCATGACTACCACATATGGATTAAGCGGATACTTCCAGCGATGGTTCGAGGCTATGTCCCTGAGCATGTCTGGCTAGTGCTGGCAAAGTTGAGCTACTTCTTTCGTCAGTTTTGTGCCAAGGAGCTGTCTAAGTCCATCATTGAAGAGCTAGAAAAAATGGTGCCTGAGTTGGTCTGTGAGCTTGAGAAGATCTTTCCACCCGGCTTCTTCTTGTCGATGCAGCATCTGATTGTGCACCTCCCGAACGAGGCAAAGTTGGGGGGCCCATACAGGCCTGTTGGTGTTATCCAATCGAGAGATGTCTAAAGACTCTTCGCAAGAAATGTACAAATAAAGCCAGAATTGAGGCTTCCATTGCAGAGGCAAGCATTCAGGAGGAGGTTTCAAACTTCACGACATCCTACTACAAGCCGAGCCTTCCTAGCAAGCATAATCCACCCCCTCGTTACAATGTTGGCGAAGTTGAATCAACCCTCAGCCTTTTTAAAGGCCAACTAGGCAGCGCAAGTGGATCGACCCCCAAGAGATTAGATCCAGAAGAGTGGCGCAGAATCACGCTATATGTGTTCACCAACCTTGTCGAGGTTCAGCCATTCATTAAGTAAGTGATCATCGAACTTGTTTTAATATGACGTCACTATTCTGTATCGAACCCCATTGATTCTCTCTGGTACAGGGAATTTGTTTGTCAAGAGTGGCATCAACCAAGGGATCCTACCCCGCACGAACATGATACCCTTCTTTCATAGGGCACGGGAGCTGGGAGGCTTGATTTCATTGATTGGTTCAAACAAAAGGTACTTTCCAACTTAGCTCGTACATTCGTCGATATTCCTTAGTACCTCGTACGTTCCAATATTATAATGATGTATCATGCTTGAGCTTACAGGCGCAGACCAATGTGTCCATGAGTGACGAGTTGAGATAGGTTGCAAACGGCTTCAAGTTAAGGGTGAAGTCATATACCGGTTATGATGTGAATGGATATCGCTTCCACACATCAAGACACGAGCAGCTCCGGCCCAGTCGGAAAACCACCAACAACCAAGTTTTTACACAGGGCACTAATAGCGTCGAATACTACAGAATAATTGAGGAGATCTATGAACTTGAATATGAGGGTCGGGTACCTCTTACTCCTGTCATATTCAAGTGCCACTGGTTTGATCCTAGAAAAACGAGACGGACCCCTCATCTTGGGCTAGTCGAGATTAGACATGATTCCATCTATGAAGGAAAAGATGTCTATATTGTGGCTCAACAGGGCGTGCAGGTGTATCATGCGCCATACGCGTGCCAAGACAAAGACCATCTTAAGGGTTGGTCTATTGTGCACCAGGTATCTTCGCACGGTAAACTAGCTGTTCCAAACGATGAAGATTACACCTTCCTCAACACAGGCACATATGATGGAGAGTTCTATCAAGCGGATGGGCTACAAGGGAGCTTTGAGATAGTCTTACCTAGTGTGAGCACCGCCATGGAAGTAGACAATGAAACGGTTGATGAAGAGGACCTTGGAGATGTAGTGCTGAATCCGAAGGACATTCAAATGCTTGAGCGATTCCATTTAGGCAGAGAGGATGAAGAAGACACAGAACCTTTGGATAGTGTTGTCCATTTGGACAATTTTGATAGTGATGACGAGACGTATGACCCCAATTATGAAGATTATTCCTAAAGCATGTAATACTATGATTTTTATTAAATTTTGTTATGTTTATTCATTTTGAACTATTTGTAACGTATGTACTAACGCTTGTTGTTCACTCTTTGTACATTGCAGGTGATAGAACAAAGATGGTGATGGACCGTACACCGAGGCAGGTGCTCTCAGTGTACCAGAGGCTGCGCCCAGCGGCGGGAGGTGAGGGGACGTCTTCGGCCCTTGCAGCGGGAGCAGGCACGGGGAGGGGGAGGGGGAGGGGCCATGGTTGGACCAGGAGTGACCCGCCTCCTCCCCCGGCTCTCGACCAGCAGGAGGACCCGTCTCCTACCCCAGAGGACCACGCGGCGGCCACGGGCATGAGCATAGACACTCCGGGTGAAATTCGGAGTCATCTTCAACCCGAATGCCCCTGCCGAGGCTTACTCTGACCCCACCGTCCACGCTAAGGTCCGAGACTACGCGGAGGCGGTTCGGGCGCTCCGTGGCTCAGAGCACAATCTGAGCACTGAGCCCCTTGAGACAGAGGTGATCGTGAGGCTGGGGCAAGGCAGGAAGCACGTGCGGTTATGGATTGCAGACGGCGCTAACTCCTCGAGCTCTGCACCCTCTCTCTCCGACGTGAGGGCACAGAGCACGTCCAGAAGCCTTCCCATACGTGCACGACCTACTCCAACACTGTCGTGGGTCGACGAACTTCAGGTAATTCCGGTTTCACTCGTCGTACATTGAACTTTACACACATTGATCAGATTTGCAATACTGAAACATGTGATTGAAACACTGTATGCCGAGCTAGCAGAGACAAAGGATGCGCTGGCAGAGACAAAGGATGCGCAAGCGCTCCTGACCGCTCAGCTGGAGGCCACGCAGAAGCAGATGGCTGAGATGTTCCAGATCATGCAAACCATCGGGCAAGCATCGGGTGTCCAAGTGCAGATGCCAGCTCCAGTTCCGGTTTGACAGTTCACACCTGTGAGTATGCCTTCGTGTCGTTGGGATTGTCGGCCTTCGTGTCGTTGTGATTTTCGGCCTTCGTGCCGTTGGGAATGTCGGCCTTCGTGTCGTTGTTTCTTGCAGGTTGGAATCCTCCCCGTGCAGGGGAGGTGCTGCCGAAATTTTTAATTTTGAGTATAACACATGCAATCTCTTCTTTTGTGCAACCTCCGTCGGCGGGTTCAAACAACCCCACTGTCGTGTCACCGAGGGCTGATCCCGTCAACCCTACACCGCAGTTCGGTCCGTCACCGCAGTCTGAGAGACCACAGTTGCACTCTCCGCCGCCGCAGTAGGGATGTTGAACTTTGTGATGTTGAACCTGTAATAATAAACTTGTAATGTTGAACTTTGGAGGATTTGTGATGGATTTCCGATGGATTTATGAAATTATGCGTGTGCTTTTGATATATAATGCATGTTGGTTATATCGATGTCATATTTGATATATATATATATATATATATATATATATATATATATATATATATATATATATATATATATATGTGTGTGTGTGTGTGTGTGTGTGTGTGTGTGTGTGTGTGTGTGTGTGTGTGTCTGTTGTCTGTAACAGTGGAATGTAAAAAAATTTAAAAAAAGCATTCTCGAGGTCTTTGCCGAGTGCTAGAACTAACTTTGCCGTGTGCCGTGCCTGTGGCACTCGACAAAGTGTTTTTTAAAAAAAGAAAAAAAAAAACTTTGCCGAATGTCGGGCGAGCAGCACTCGGCAAAGTAATGTTTTTTTTTAAAAAAGAAAAAAACTTTGCCGAGTGCCGAGCTAGAGACACTCGGCAAAGCGTTTTTATAAAAAAAAGAAAAAAACTTTGCCGAGTGCCGTGCTTGGGGCACTCGGCAAAGTAAAAAAATAAAAAATTTTGCCGAGTGCTGGGCGGCCACTCGGCAAAATAACCGTCAACGGAAGGTGGCGTGACGGCGCAAATATTTTGCCGAGTGCCTTGCCTGACACTCGGCAAAATTTAAAAATATTTTGCCAAGTGCCCCGATAAAAAGCACTCAGTAAAGTCCCTTTGCCGACAAATATGTTGCCGAGTGAACTTTGCCGAGTGCCACACTCGGCAAAACCTTTGCCGAGTGCAAAAGGCTCTTTGCCGAGTGTAAAAACACTCGGCAAAGTCCTGGTTTTCACTAGTGGGTACTGATATATATAGCTACTACTCTTGCCCACCAGCAGCAGCAGCTTCTGATCTGCAATTTTTACCCTCGCAGCAAGAGTCAGCCAGAGTCCTCTACCTCCCCTCCATGGCTCCAACCTCCTGCCAACAAGGTACTACGCCCGCGTGTGTGTCTCTTCTTGCTCACGCCTGTGGATTGGATGCCCCTGTAGCCCCTGCTGCAAAGCTATGGATCAACCACCAACGCCACCCCTGCTTGAATCTAGGTACGTATGATTGTGTTCTGAATCATGCATTTTTCCACTCAACATTTGATAGGAGGTATTGAAGAGCTTGCACATGGAATAGCGCGTACTAGTAGCTTGCTAGATAGCACTGGTGGTCTTATTCTAGTATTTTATTTTGGAGTGAGTGAGGATGCCAGTATTATGGTCTTGTTTAGTTCGTGAAAGAAAAAAAATTTGGTGTCACATCGGATGTTTTATGGGATGTCGAAAGGGGTTTTCGGATACTAATTATATAACTCGTCTGGAAATCGCGAGACGAATTTATTAAGCCTAATTAAGCCGTCATTAGCACATGTGTGTTACTGTAGCATTTAAGGCTAATTATGGACTAATTAGGCTTAAAAGATTCGTCTCGTGGTTTCCAACCAAACTGTGCAATTAGTTTTTTTCGTCTACATTTAGTACTTCATGCATATGTCCAAACATTCGATGTGATGGGGTGAAAATTTTTTATGTGGAAACTAAACATAGCCTATATTCTAGTAGCTACTGCTTTGACCAATTGCTCTACTCACGCATTTCCTTGTTGTGCAGGCTGCAGCAGGTCCGCTCAAAGTTCTTCCTCCCTTCTTTCGACGAGCAACAAGGTTCAGATTTGAGCCGCCAGTTGCTGCAAGCCTCAACACCACCACCTCCCACTGCGCTCGTATACACTGAGGCCGTTGAGATTCTTCTGCAGTAATACTTTTTTTAATTTTCGCAGCATATTATAGACTACGGCCCTGAATCATTCGGTTGAACTCCCATCACATCAATATTGCGGCAAATGCATGATGTATTAAATGTAGACTAATTGCATGCATGTCGGCACAGATTATGAGTAATTTACGAGATGAATCTATTAAGCCTAATTAGTCTAAAATTGAAAACTTTTTGTCAAATAAGACGAAAGTGCTACAATGTTTGTTAAACTTTAGCACCTCTAACCAAATAGGCCCTACATTACTACTAAGTAGTAGTACGTGTTATTAGGATGAACCAAATGGGCTGGGTGTTCAAACAAAGGGCCTATGAGGTGTTCTGTCTGTTTCATCTAGGAGCATATATTTTCTCAAAAAAAAATCTAGGAGCATATATAGAGAGAGGTCTACATATGGTAGTGCAATCATCCCCTGGTCTTCCTTTTTTTGGTCTGAACAGTACATGTGAGCTAGTCAGGAGTTTTTTTCTGCTGAAACCAAGAAAGTGCGCCTCCATGAGACGTGAACTGTGCCCATCAATAATGAGCCATGTACAAACGTTGCTGGCTGAAGGATATATATATAGATAGCCTAATAAGGGTATAAAAAGTAAGAGATTGAAGATTTAATTTGTTGGTGCTGCGATCATGTTTTTCTACCGTTTCAAGCTAGCTAGTCAATACTGCGCGGTAACAATGACGATCTATCGCTGTTAAAGTAGCCAATCGCATCATGAGGATTAATTAGTTTTGTATACGATTTCAGTAACCTAATGATGATGGACGACGACGCAGTCTACTTTGTAGACACTAACTAGCTAGAACACCCTTAAAAAAAAACTAGCTACTGGTGGTCTTATTCTAGTATTTAGTGCTCTCTCTCTCTGAGCTGAGCACGTATAGTACGCAACCCGCCATACTCTGACCAAAAAGTGTGTCTGACCAATGTTCATTAATGGCCTCGTTTAGATGCCAAAGTTGGGGTAAATTTTACATAGTAAACGTCGCGTTACACTATAGCAATTTTATTTTTATTTAGTAATAATTGTCCAAACGTTGATTAATTAGGCTTAAAATGTTCGTCTCGCAAAGTACAACAAAACTGTGCAATTATGTTTTTATTTCATCTATATTTAGTACTCCATATATGTGCTGGTATTTTTATGTGACGGAGAATAAGAATTCTGCATAGTAAATTTGGTGGCCAAACTTTAGTATCTAAACATGGCCAATATACCGAATGTGCAGGCTGCAGACCTCACGGTCATGCTCAAAGTTCCTCTTCCTCCCCTCCGACCTGATGACAACCATTTGAGCCGGCCGGCCGGCCGTCCGCCGCCTGCTGCGAGCCGTACACCGCCCATGCACCAACTGGTAAGTATTATTAAGGTTGAGATCCGCAGTACTTTTATTTTCGTAGCATATATATACTACTGCAGATCACAAGCTAACTACTCAGAGTATATATATGCTCCGAAAATCAATCACGCTCTGTTCGCTTGGCTGGAAAGTCATAGTTAAAAGTTTTGTTCGTTTATTTATTGTGAGAGAAAAAACACTCATCGTTGGTTAAAAAAGAACGACTTATAACGTAAGGAACAGGAGCTCAGACAAGCTTATACGGAGTACTACTGAGTAGTTATTGTCTGCGGATACTATAAACTACATAACTACTCAGACAACCAATCACAAGCTCAGAAAACAATGCTTCAATAATGAACAATCTCATAAAAAGTTACAACATCAGCACATATTTTATTTCATGGGCATCAGTTTAGTCCATTTCTGAAATCCATCCCAAAATGCATACTCCTGTCAGTCAGTTTCATTATTGGGTATCGCTAGAGACATGTTTTAGGAATCGGAAGCCTGTTCTTGCTGTTCTTGGTGGCAAAAGTAAGGAATAAGGGGCAGGGCACAAGCACAACTAGAAAGAATACGCCATACACAACTAGGAGTAGATTGCATCCTCAACAAAATTTATTGCATATATACTCCAATTAACAACCTCAGCGTTGGAGATTGGCGTCGCCGGGCTGCATCCTCTTCTCTTGAGGACCTCTTTCCCCCAACGTAGCCTCTCCACCCGAAATCGCCTCCCCACACCACAGGTGCTCGGCGGGCGCCCGTGGCGACGGTCCTCGTCACCGCGCCGCCGTACTAGCTCCTCCACAACTGGGCGCGACGGCCGGCCGTCCAGTACGCCGCGGCCTCGACCTCGTCGCGCACCCGGGTCTCCACTCTCCAGTTCCTTGTCGCCGACCACGGAGTGGACGGAGAAGCTATCTGGTCGGTGTTGGCGGCGAGGACGTCGTCGAGGCAGGCGAGCGTCAGAGCATGAGCCCGTAGTGGATCGGGGCTAGGATCGTCGGCGGAGGCTGGCACGGTGAAGGAGAAGGGGTCGAGCTTGACGCTGGCCACTGGACCGGGTCCAGCAGCGCGATGGTTGCGAGGGAGGTGTCGCCGGAGCGGATGTGGAGGAGGGAGAGGTCGCCGGCCGGCCGGCGGCCAGCAGGTGGCTGCGGCTGCGGTCGATGAGGTGGAGCCACGCGCCGGGGACCCGGATGAGGAGCACGTGCTCCGACGGCGGCGGCGCGTTACCGTGCTCCGAGGCCGAGGCCGCGGTCGTCGGCGACGAGGCGGGCCCTATGTCCCTATCTCGACGGGCCTTCCTTGAGTTCCTTCTATATTCCATTGGGGACTTATGAGAATTATTACAGGCGACGTGAATGATGAACCAAATAATCAGTCAAATATGGGCTGTCAAATAATCAGCCAAATGGGCTGTCAGTGGTGGTTGATCTATATATAGGAGTATTTGGCAATGCAATCATTCCTGGTCTTTCTTTTTTCGGTGTGAACAGTCCATGTCATGAATTAGTCAGGAATATATCTTTCTTGTGCTTTAGCATGATCCCCGTTTCTTGTGCTAGATGGAAGACGATGAAGCCGCCATGGACTTAGACCTGCTACTGACAGGGCCCAAGAACGAGCAAAATCTGGATGAATGCTTGGGAGGTATATTGTATATTATTTGACTGATTTTATCCTTTTATTTATTTGAATGCAGCTATCAGCAAGTAATTTTTTGAGTTTATCTCTTCCAGTTCCAGTTGCAGGTGTATTCGATTGCTATAGTCCCCAGGTATGATTTTCAGATATATCTATCATCTGGTTGTTGTTATGATATGCCACAAATTGAAGTACTATATATATACCCGGCAAAAAAATTAAGTACTATATAAATGCTTCTCTTCTTTCAAATACTACCGGACTTTGGGTCCTAGCTAGTAAACGTTGGTGCTGTGTACTGGTGGCAATTATTTGATGTGGGAAAGCTAATGCCTAATGGTGCTTATCATTTTTTTATTGTACGTTTGGAAGATCAGTTTGATTCGCTGAATGTGAATGACGGTGAAGCAGCAGTCAATGAGTTTGAAATCGAAGATTACATTGACCCAAGCATGCTAGGTATATATATTTCACTTCTACACAGACTTTGTTTCCTTTTATTTTCTTACAACATTTACTTGATACGTGAATATATACTACCAAAGCATCATGTGGTAGTGGTACTTATATTATAGTAAGAGCTAAGACTTCACGGATTTAAGATATTACACTGTATATTTCTTGGACATGTGTCGTTAGGAGATTTGCAGAGAGATTTACATTTATTCTGCAGCATATTAAAATTAATTAGCTCATCATGTATACCATGATATATAAGGTTCAGGTTGCTTCCTACCAAGTGGCAGTTCGGGACATGGCAGAAGAGGACCTCGCAGGAGAAACAGTTCTGAAAAGGTAAGCATATACACTAAAAAACAATTTCAGAACACATATTTTTATTAACAGAGATAGTAAAAAGAAAGTGTAATTGTCTTCTTAAATGCATAGTGATTTTCAGACGCGGAGTCAAACTGTCACAAAACAAACATATTTGTTGTTCACAAAAAAAACATATTTGTTGATGGAGTTTTGAAGACGGGCCTCTTAGGAAGGCCACCACCTCAAAAAATAACCATTAACATATGTAGACCTCTTAGCTAATTAATTAACAGAGTCAAGCCTTATAATGATGTCAGCCTCTATACATAGTTGTCAAAAAATTTGTAACTTTTGCATATGAAGTTGGATAAATATGAGCTTTATATCACAATTATAAAGCTCAACAAAGTCTACATCTTTGCACAGTTTACAAGTTTTTTATTTAAAAAATTATCTAGGGTTTCAAAATTTAGTTTTAATTTCTCAGATTTTGACATTCAAAATTTTGAATTTTTCAAACAACCTTTGGTGTCAACATAAACTCATGTCTCCCACTAGTACATGGATGGAATTAGTAGCTCTTAGTCACAGCATCTTAGGCGGCCGATCGGTCCCTAGCGCTGTCTACAGGTCGGTCGGTTTGTAGAGCTCCACACTCCTTTAGGCTGCGTTCGGTTATTCCGGATTTGGTCCGGGAACTATTCCAGTCCGTCAAAAGTATATAAATTACTGAACCAATTCCACCTGGAATCGTTCCGGGCACTCAATCCATGACAAACGAACGAGCCCTTAGCTAGCTAGCTTGCCGAAACGGGCAAGGCATTGCGTGGTGCTTGCTTCCGCGAAGCTTCGTCCTTGCTAGCTCCCTCCCTTGATCTCTCTCTGCGCCCTTTGCGTGGATCGATCATCCATGCATCTCCGCTCCGACCCGGCTCAACCGTCGGCGGATTATATGATCGCTATACGTATTTACGTACTATACATACGCCGGCCCCGTTGGATTGGGTGGTTAAAGCTGCTCTCCATCCATCGCTGCGCTGCCACAGCGACACGTACGATCGAGCTCGACCCTCGCGAGTCCTTTCTTTTTCTTCAGCTTTGCGGTCTGCCTTTGCGCATGCATGCAGCTGCGCAGAGAGTGAGACACACACAGCTTTTCTTTTGCCACTGCTGAACTGAAAGCAGACGCCGCGGCACCAGGCGCATGAATGCATGCATGCAGTGCCTTTCATTTGCTGCAGTCTGCTGTCTGCGGATGGTACGTGTCCACTAGAGAGCAGAGCAGGGCCGGGGAGGTTCATATGCATGTTCTCTACAGTACTTCTGTGAGACCAGGTGGAGCAGCAGGTGATGGATCACCATTCACCAGCTTGAGTAATGCTCCCCATAGTACTTTTCTCTAACAGCCAGCCAGCGGTGCTTTTTTCTAACATCAAATCAGTATCAGTCACCTGTCAGCTAGCAGTATTTTTCTCTCGCAACAAATCAGCACCAGCTACCAACCACGGCCCAGCCGAAAAGATGAAAGTAGACCTTAGCTACTACTCCCGTTTGGGCAAGACGCCAGGGCTACTGCGTTTTCAGCCGGCCTCGCCAAATTCATGCAACGTCAGCTCGTGACGTGAGCATCACTCACGTGCCCAGGGCCCACTGATTCATGTCGCTCCTCGTCCCTTTTTGCCTTTGTTTCCTGCTTTTTCTTTTCTTTTCGTCGTCAACAAAGATACTGGCCCCGTTCACTTCCCAAAATATTTCTTCTGTCACCCGTCACATCGAATCTTTGGACGTATGTATGAAGCATTAAATGTAGGTAAAAAAAAATAACTAATTGTACAGTTTGTCTGTAAAGGTCGAGATGAATCTTTTGAGCCTAATTAATTCATGGTTGGATAAATTTTGCCAAATAACAACGAAAATGCTACAAGAATATTTCCCCCCAAATATTTCGGATCTGAATATTTGCATGGGCCCTCCACCGTGTATATATCTTTCACTGTCCTATCCTCCTAGCTGCGTACTAATACGGCCAGCATTAATGTAGCCTATATATAGGAGTATATAAGTAAGAGATTGGAGATTTAATTTGCTGGTGCTGCGATCATGTTTGAAAACGGAAACGTATAGTAGACAGTACGTACGTTTTTCTACCGTTTCAAGCTAGCTAGTCAATAATGCGCGGAAACAATGACGGTCTATCCTGCTAAAGTAGCCAATCGCATCATGAGGATTAATTTTGTATATACGATTTCATCAGTAACCTAGCTAATGATTATGGATGAGGACGCAGTCCACTTTGTATGACATTCACAAGTCATTAGAGCCTCAAATGTTCATTTTAACTTCTCGGATTTTGAGATCCATTTTTTTTTTGAAATTTTTCAAACAATCTTAGATGGAGACATGCTCTATATCAAAATTGTAGGGCCCAGGAACATGTAAAACTTTGTAGTAGAAACTTTTTCATTTGAGATCATTTAGCAGAGCCAAACTATTCGATACAATATTACTAGGACTGCATCATATACTCATTCACAAGTGAGTATGTACTGTAGTGGTAGGGACGGATTGCATGAGGCTAGAGGTCATATGTTTGAATCCTATAAATTTTTTGATGTAGTAGTGACATATATATTCTCTAATTGTCAAAGTTCATGCATTTGTTTGGTAACAACCTTTTTTGTGTTTATTAAAAGTAAACAATGTGAGTTGGAGAGGAGGAAACATTGGTCCACAAAGAGGCCAGGCGTGACTAGGACTAGGAGGAAGGCGTCGTCAAAGCAAGGGCTATGTTGACTAAGAAATGAAACTTTGGAACCTGATAGAAAACACTACAATAACTACATGGAAGAGAGAGCAATCCATATTTCATCCCTCTCAAGTGGCACATCTGCATCTCCTTTGTTCCCCTCCCTATCGACCAAACAGCCCTGCTAACCACAACCTTTCAACGTTGGCGTCACATCGCCACACCGCTTGCATACTTCTACCACTGTTTCTCAATCCTCACCCTCCCTTTCAACCACTTTGGAGAGATTCCCAACCCTGACATAGGCCACCGTCACAATGGCTAGCAGCGCTGGGTAGGGGTGGATAACAAGCCAACTACACTCTTTCCCGAGCTTTCTTCAAAATTGACATAACCAGACCCAACTTCAATACCAAGCTTATAACTGCGCATGCGCCTTGCTGCCTACCATTAGGTTGGCCTTCCTCTAGCTTTTATAGTCCATGGGTGAGGAATCGACTTGGAGTCCAAACCCACAAGCCCTAAAGGTTTGCCATGGTTGGCCATTGGGGTACATCGAAACCTTGATGTGGTTATAATATTGTTATCATCAACGTTGGTCAGAAAATAACAATATCATAATCTATCTTAAATAAATATGACTACTCCTCTAATTAAATCTTCCCGTTGGTTCCAATTTAATTAGAGGATTGAACATTAACTTAGCAGCAGAAACATATAAAAGAAATTTATCTACTTTTCAGAAGCATTTCTCTGTACTCATCTATTCCCTTAAATTATACACGTTGGTGCAATAAATTATAGAGATAAAATGATGTGTGACATGTAAAAAAAACTTCTGAAAAAGATAAAACTAATTCAAAAGACCAACTATGCATTCGGCCGAAGGCCATTTGCCGCGGCCCAACGAGCTCTTGCTCTTGCTCGGCAAAACAGGCCAGCCCAGCGGCGCTCCCGCGCTCCCCGCAGCCCAGCGCGCACTTTTCTACTCTCTGCGGCCCAGTTGTGCAGCAGGCGGCCCAGCACACCCTCGCGCGCGGCCCAGTGGCTCGCTTGCGCACTGCGCGCTATCATGTGGCGAAGACAGCCCGCGGCCCAGCCACAAGTGACGCCCTCCCCCGCGTCTAGGCCGTAACCTGGGCCTGGGCAGGGGTTTCATCTACCCGCACGGGGCAAAAGTCAGCCCAGACGATCTCTCATCCGTTGATCTTGACCCTACGGCCAGGCGTCAATTTCACTGGGACAAAAACTCCCCCCGCCAGCTACCTCTTCCAAACCCTAGGTTAGTCTCACCCAACCCCTTCTCTCTTGGCCATAGGGGCGTGGGCGCCGGTGAGGAAAGACGCTGTCGGACCAAGTCCGGTCAGCTCCCCCTCCTCTTTGCTTTCTTCTCCCCCTCCCCTTCTCTTTTGCCACCTGCATCGGCTAAGAATGATGGAGCTGCAGCGGCCGTCCGTGGCGGCCAGAGAAGGAGAAGAGGGCCGACGCCGCCGTGGTACCCCTCGCCAGCGCACGCGTGCGGCCAAAATCGCGCGCGGCACCATCGAGCGGCACCACGGTGGTGCCGTCTGACCCGAGCCCGAGGACGACGAGAACTTGCCGCTCTGCTGCTCGGATCCACTTCCCGCGCGGCGTCCTTACGACAGCCGGCGGTGGTGACGAGATGGTCGGGTTCTAGGTAGGAAGACCTTCCTAATCGTCCGTCTTCCATCCAAATTCTAGGGTTAGGGTTTGGTGTTCTTGATCCGAATCGAATCGAACCCTCTGTTTCAATTTTCTTCTTGGATTTCTACCCCAAAACAGAATCTACACCTAGAACCTCAGCTTTTGACACCATTGTTAAGGATAGTGGATCGACTTGGTGTAGATCAGTGGGTGATTAACTTAACGGAGAGGATATTGCTCATCGTTACCTCGAGCGGATCCCGTCCGGGTCCCCTCGCGTCGGTGTAGGAGTCGTAGTAGCACCGGCGAGGGTGTCAAAAGATAGGTGCGGCCATCCGATGGTGAAAACGTTGATGGCACTCCCCTCTCGATCAGACTAGGTTTAGTCGGTGGGGTTGTGGCGGCGGTAGTAAACCTCGTGTCGTGTGCCCCAGCCCCCCCACCTCCTTTTATTTGGCACTGTGCGATGAGGGTCCACCAATGTTGCTTGGTTGGACGCCCCCGATCAGGGCCCAGACTTAGCTGTTGGGCCAAAACTGGTGGAGATCAACCTAACAGCTCGATCACTCAGGCTCAGGTGGATCGATCCGGAGAAATAAAGGCTGCGCCAAATTAATAAGCTAGATAGATAGGTTCGTACCGTGCAGGACGTCGTGCAGCGCGTGCCCATGTCAGCGAACTCGAAGAGAAGCACGCGGACGCCGGCGGTGGTGTCGATGGTGTAGCCGAGCAGGCGGACGAGGTTGTCGTGCCTGAGCCTCGATAGCACCAGCACCTGCTGCCTCAGGAACTCGTCGTCGGAGGCGTTCCAGGTGACGGAGCGGGAGCGGGAGGCAGGTGGATGTGGATGACCGAGCCTCTTGGCTACGGCAGCGGTCTTGCCGTCCCCGATTGGCAGCCAGGCGCGGCACACAGCCGTGTTGTTCTTCCCCCTGCCGATGAGCATCGCGGCCGAGAACGACCGGGTGGCCTTGTTCAGCTCGCGAAGCGTCAGCTCCGGCACGGCGGTGGCGGTGGCGACGGCAACCTCCGTCCTCTCGACTGGTGGTCCAGTCAAGTTTAGAGCGCAGCTAGTTAGTTGACAGTTGACACAGTGAAGCAAATTAAAGAAGCAGCGAGCGAAAAAGCAACTACATATATTATGTACCTGCAAACACCGGCGGGTAGGAGGAGGAGGAGGAAGACGACTCAAAGCTGCTCTACTTCTTGGACGACCACATCGTCAGGCGGCCGAACAAGTCCTTCGCCCACCCCATTGCACGAGAAGAGAGAACGAAGGTGACGAGAGAGAGCTGGAAAGGACAGGGAGGTCGTCGGAGATGATCTCAGAAATGGATGTGTATCTTGATCGCCAAGTTCCACGAGCATAAGCCTGCTGTCGTCTCAGAAATGGATGTCCAGTCTCAGACGACGACTCGTCGCCGCACCTGGTAGAGGGAGGTAGTAGATGTAGATCTTCTAGGACGGGCCGGACAGGTGGTTTCAGCTTGAATCGGCTTCAAGAATGACCTGATCTGATGCGCTCGGAGGCATCTATCATCTATCAACCCCTGGCCTGCCGAGAGGCGCCGCCGACGAGCTGAGCTAGCTTGCCGACCGAGAAGCGCTGCTCGCCGGGAGTGATGGTATCTCAGGCCGGGATGTGGCGACGCGCGAACGAAGCGATTCAGCTCTTGCTTGATGGCCACACACCGTATATATAGACACACGGAGCCACACTGATCTGAGTCGGTGGAGAAGTTTCCAGGATGCTTCGCTGATGTCGCAATCGTCAAGCTAGGAAGAAGTACATGGATTGTTAAGCTCACTGTTTTCTCTTGGCTCTGAAGACTTGCCGTTCTACGGGAGGACTGAAGAAACTGGCGAATCCTGCGGCAGTATACTAGTACTACTATACGTGTCGACCTGTGTTAGGCGCCGGGCCGGTCGGCACTAATGCGCTGTGCGCGCGGGCCACACACCGCCACACGCCAAAGCAAAGTTAGCCAAGCAAGGCTAGCACAGCACCATGTCGTCGTCGCAGATGCAAATTGTGATGGCCACGTCCGCATCTGAATCTTCCTCCGTGCTGTTTCTGTTTGTTTATGTTAACGACACCATGCATTTTTCTTGCTCGAGTTTCGTATATAGCACTCATGTATTAATTATTCGCTCCAGGTCCCAGTAATAATTCAACATAATATACTCAGATCAGCTTTGTTGTGAATTAATCTGGACAAACACTAATTACAACGTATGGCTGCCATACACAATACTGCTCGTCGAATTTAGGTCATTAAGCATGTTTCGCTTTGTCTGGATTTCTAACCAAGACGCTTGGCTTCTATGGCTAGTATCAATCAGGAATAGTTGAGCTCGTAGGCTGGGTAGCCAATCAGAGATCACACAAGCCCGGGTAGCCATCGGCTACCCATGTCCACATGTTTGCTTGAGAGCGACACTGCTTTGACACGGGCCGTCAGAGCCAGTACGTTGAATCGATCTTTCGCGCACTGGCCAGTGTTGTACGCTTGGGCTTTCAAAACGGCCGTGGGTATGTATATACACAGCATTATTGCTACATTCATGCCTACTGTACTCTGTACATATCAGACTTTAGAGTGAGTGAGCATCTAATTCTGGTATGCAACGTACATGCTGCAATCATTTGATAACCATGCTGCAGTAACTATACTACATACGTACATATACTCAGGTTTGGTAAGTGGTAAACTGAGCAACATTGTTAAGGCTGCCACACAGGTTACGTACTGAGAGTTCAACGAGAATTAATTTTGGAGCAACATTCGTCTCCGCTAAGCGAGCACGTTTTTCGCTGATCCTGATTCATTTCTTTTTCTTACCAAGACTGTTGGTTTCTCCGGCGGCCAGTATACGGTGCTTGAATCTTCGTACAATCAACTCCGTAGCCTTGTGTGCATTTACCTGCAGTGGGTGGAAGAACTACATATATATAAGAGACAACTAAAGTAATTGTGCTCCTAAAAAAAATAAACTACCATGAGATCCAAATTGATAGAGCATATATGTTTGACACCTTCTTTTTGGAGTTATTTTTGGCTTTGCAAGCTCTCACCAAGTTCCTCCATTTATCCTAGGAGCATGAAGCAACATTATATATCTATATCAACACATATATGTCTAACTATTTTCATGACGTGGGCTGAACATGGTATAACTAACAATCACCAAAGATGGATTATACTTTGTATATACCTTGAGGTGGGCAGGTGTTCGAATCGATGTTGAGAAGTACTTTCCCTTTACTTTGCTCCACTTTCCAATTCCTTCTTTTTCAACACCATCCACAAGTTCCATGATTTCATCCTTGGTCCAATGGTCATTGTTCTTCCTTCTTCTACATTTCCCAGCTCCACTTGTGCAAGGATATTGCGAACCAAATATTCGTCTGACTTCTACCTGAAAATCAAAACAGACATGTAATTCATATCTATTATGTATTATCATTCCAAGAAATATATTAATTATCATGTACTCCTATATCATAAGACTGCACAATATATATAGTCAATCATTCACATGAAAGAACATACATGCATGACAACAGATCGACTCAGTTTGATATAAACAAAAAAAACTTTCAAGGGTTCACTTGATCTGTTGAAATCTCATGAACCTAGCTAGGCACTTGCTATATGCATGTGTATATTGGTCAGCATCAGCACTCAGCAGCACTTGTTATGCTTTTACTACATTGGTGGTGAATAGGAAATATATATGCACATGATAATAACTAATCAGAAGAGAAATATGCTTACGCTCCACGATCTGCTTCTCATGCGACTTCCTCTCCTCCCGCATGTCTAAGGGGCTAAGAAACAGCCTGGAAGAATGCAGCATGTGTGTGTGCATGAGTCTTTTTATATATAATAAATACATATCACAAGGTACGTAAATATGTAGCAACATGAACGCAACTATTGTACTCCTTCACAGAGAATACTCCATCCCATGCATATGCACATTCACAGAATCCATATATGCATTCCTAAATCTGGAAAAATCTACAAGTGCCAACTCTTCTATATGCTCTGGGACAACAACAGTGACATCACAAACAAATCCATATATTATCAAATTTCACAAACTTGATCATTAATGTCTACTAGTTTGTCTTTACAAATGCATGCTTCTATAGAAGTGTATATAGATTAATATAAAATAGAGAATAATTGTTGCTTATGGAAGCAGATAAGCTAAAGGATCAGATAGGTGCCAAATAAATCAAAGCAGTGATGTCAAGAATATATACCTAGCATACTCGGCTCCACAAAATCATCCTCGATTTCATTGTCAGGAACTATTTCTTGTACTTCCGATTCACATTCCGCGTTACTCTGCTTTAATTTGGCACAGTTGCAATGAGAGGAAAATTCTTGATAGTAGTCTGTGAAATGAAAATATCCATATTTAGGAACAGTTCTGAAATGAGAAGAAATAAACCACACCAGAAGAGTAGTGCTGCCGAAAGTGCCTGCAAAAGAAATAGCTAGCTTCGTTAAACTCAAGCCCGTTGATGAATTGGGCAAGTACAATTACTAATAAACATGTTGTCAAAAAAGTACTTTTTCCTCGAATACGCAAAAGATTTGCGTATCATTGTATTAAGAAGAAAAGTTCAGGCGACATACAACGCGCATCAAATGAGCGCCGAGCTGGACAAAAAAAAAGTACTAATAAACAGCAACTTTGTCATCGTACAGTACTCCGGCCTACCTGAGCTACCTCCCAAAAGCTCGTACAAATCTGCCTCGTTCGCAGGCCCTGACAATAAAAGCTGCATCTCCAGGTCATCATCTTCCATCTGCACCATGTAAGAACAAAATCCATCAACACCTGTACTAGCTGTACGCACACTGTCAAGTACGACAAGCTAATTAAGCATGCTAATAGTGTATCAAATGTAACCAATAGTAATGAAAATCATGTCAGGTTTTGTTAGTGTACTCTGTAATGTATAAAAAACGACCACTTTTGTGCAGTGCTCTTTCAGTTAGGTAACAGTAGTTGTTGGGTTGTAGTACTAGTCCAGATGGATTCTTTTCATTCATAAAATATATTCCAGTTTCCAGCCTAGGAACGGATGGAATATGGTGTGCATTAGTGCTCCTTCCAAAAATGGAAAAAAAGGGAGACTACACATGGAATAAACATATATAGACCTGCAACTGCAACAAAACGCGTCCGTCTTCCGTCTTCTGCTAGCTCTGCAGAGTCCGCGAGTCAGTCAGTCATGGTCGCTCGCCAAGTCGCACGACCCCGCAGGCAGCTGCTGCACTCCCTCGTTTCCTGCGCGAGGCTTGCATGTTTCAACTTTCAAGCAGCGTCACCGAATGTGGAGGCGGTCCGGATTCCGGAACGAAGACCGGAACATGCGCAGCAAAGCAAACGCGATGCGGAGGCGAACATGCTTTTGCCTGTCAATCTTGTGCTGCTAGCCGACGACGCAACCAGCAGCAGATTAAGTCCCAGCCTCTTCCACAAATTAAAACCTCTCAAGAGTCTGGCTTTCAACGACCAGAAGCTTCGTCCCTCTTCCACAAATTAAGTTCGCTTGACCGCAGCGCTTTTGGCACGGATCGTGGCTATATCCTGAATCTACCGGCCTTTTCGACTGCTTGCTTGCTAGGTTACGCCAACCTTTTTTTTTATCGGAGGTTACGCCAACCTTTGTTGCATTGTTCAGGTGCAACTCTGAGAAAGCATCTCTGCAACAAGGTCATGCCCTCAGCGAGGATGTGGCTGCGCACCTCCTTGGGTCTTCCTGCACCCAGGTCGAGATCACCACGGCCGATGCTGACAGGGTCGACGACGACGACGCGCGTGAACTATTCGTCGCTGCCTGGTGCCTTCACCCGCTCTTGGTGCCGGAGCAGAAGCTCCTTGTCATCCCGGAACCGCGGGAGCCGCATGACCTGGGCATTCTGTTTCTCCGGGAACACGAGATCATTCACTCCGAGCTGCCCATCCTGCATTACCTCGCTCGGATGCGTGTCGTCGAATATCAGGATTGGGACCCTTCAAGCTCCTCTGATGATGGTGGCTTCCCGGGCGCTGACGACTCCGACGACTGCGGTGACAGTAACTACAATGGATATCACCCTGGTCTGGAGGATGGCCCGTCGCGTACTCGGTCGTTTGGCCCGGCCACCTTCCGCCCGGGTGGGAGGGACGGCCCGTCGCTGGGGCGTGGCTCCGGTCCGGCGTTCTGGCCGCGATGCCATGCCGCCGGAGTTGCGAACGACGTACGCGCATGCATAAGTGGTTCAGGGTGGGTCCCTCATCCGCACGGGCTTCTGCATGAGGGCCAATCGTGGCTCGGGGACAGGGCATGGTCCTGGTGCGGGACGCGTCGCTTCGGTGCTGGTCCTTAATCTACCGACGCCTCCGAGCAGGACGATTGCAGCTTGGGCGTTCGCGTGGGTACCAGTGGGGTCCTTGCCTTGCTTGGGCCGGATGATGCCGACGCATCCGAGCAGGACGTCGCTGCCCCCGCGGACACATCCGGGCATGTCGCCCAGGCCGGGACTGCTACACCCGCCGTCGTCGATACTACTACCCCCACTGAACAAGCAGAGCCGTGCGTGGAGGCGGAGCCTGACGAAGCCGCCGTTCAGGGGAACGTGGAGCTCTCAGCGTCCGCGGCGGACCCTCCCTTTGTCCTCGTCGCACTCGTTGGTGGAGGCCAGCCAGCCGTCATGCTGGAGGAGCTCCAGGCACACCTCTCTTCGAGGTTCCGTGTGTCTGTGGCCACGACCGGGGGCTGTGCTTGACTCGGAGGCTCCTCTGCACGCGTGCGTCAGCAGGACAGCCCCGCTAGCGTCGCTTTGCAAGGAGGCGGGCAGGCGGTGCACCCTGAGTTTGCGCTTGCGGTGGACCGTTGCTCGGAGGTTCACCGCTGGGATTTTGATCCCATGTTGGTTGAGGTGGACGCATGTCTGGCCAAACCTCAGGCAGGTCTCACGAGCCAGGCTGTGGAGGTGGCCCAGGCGGTGGACCTGTGCCCAGACGAGTGTGGCTCGGGCCAAACCGCACCATGGCCCTCGCTCGTAGAGCCGGAACAGACTGGAGGATCCTTACCCCCGGTCCAGATCGACTTCCCGGCCATCCAGGAAGGTGCCGGCGGAGGCGGCCCGACAACTCTGGCTGCCGATGGCGGTGCGCCTAACGTGACGGCCACAACATCGATCGAGGACTTCATTGCTGCTTTCAAGAAGCCGCTCACACCGCCTGTATTGTCGTCGCCGCCACGACTGCGGCGAACCCGGGCGGAGAGAGCGCGGGCGGGAGAGCTGGACGATTCAGAGCTCGTCCCCAAGAGGAGCGCTAGGCTTGCCGCCAAGAGCAAGCACAGGGAATAGAAGCCGGAGGCTCAGGCGCGGAAGGTGATGATGAAACATCTGGGGCTTGAGGAGGTGGAGACCAAGCTACCTGACGAGGCCTCCTTTGAGGAATTCCAGACCGCTTTCGCCCTGCCCCTGTCGGCGTCGACGCGGGAAGCCATGCAGGTTCTCTTCCCGGCCAGGAGCTATCGGGCATAGTCGCTCTTGTCGATTTGGTCGCAAAGCTCCTTACCATGTAATCTTCTCTTAGTGAATCCAGTAGCTAGGTGGCTTGGTGTGCTTGTGTCACGGAGGCCCCTCGCTTGCATGACCGTGCACGGTTTGTTCTGTTAACTATTTTTCTCTTAATGAAAAATGGGTGAATGACCCGATCGAGAAAAAAAAGAGTCTTTTTGCATGGCTCGCCATCAGCAGGACCGCGCAGGCGTTTCCGGTTTAATTTCCCACACGCCGCATGCACGCGCCCTAGCTTTTTCCTTCCCACGCGATGAGATGATGCTCCTGCTCTTGTTAGCCGATCGACGCAACCGATGGAAAAGCCCACGCCCAACCGAAAAACCGCTTCCTTCCGCCTGTTTGCGTGCATGCTGGCCTGGTCAGGTCAGGTGTTGCGACAGGCAAGGGACCGGGACGGGGACGGGGCGAACCGGCGAAGGCTCCACCAGATCCTGGACCAGGTGCAGGTGGTGTATGTAGCAGGCAACGGACACGTCAGCTACTGTATTATTGCATTGACTCGGGAGGGATCGGAGTACCACATCAAGTTTTATGTAGGAAAACGTGCAATCACTTCACTCCAGTACCGGCCGTGCATCAAACGTGTACTGCTGCTTTTCTTCCTCACCGTACCTCTCAAATCGTTCATGTATTGTTTTAACAACTTTATTTTGATCTTCTTACGTAGTTTTTGTAAGGCCCTGTTTTGATCCTTCTAGTTTTTTTTGTCAGTTTTTAAGAATATGGCTTTTGAAAACTGGGTGATATCCAAATAGACCAGTTTTTATTCTCAGTTTTTGTCAGATTCTTAAAAACCAGGAAACTGTTGGTACCCAGCTTTTGACAGTTTCTTGTGACCCTGTGAGCAATAAAAGAAGCCAGATTATTAAAAATTAAGGGATCCAAACACCCCCACCGATTTTTGCTCAACATCCAGATTTTAGAGACTAGAGGCAAAAACTGGTTTTTAAGAATCTAAAACTCATACAAACAGGCGCTAAGTTGGAGGTGGACTGATGAATCCGATCGATAGACCATTCATGGTCGTTAGAGTGAATTATATATATTTGGATTTGGATTTGTAGGCCTAGAGAGGGTCTGAACTTCCATGTAAATCCTGAGACCCTCTAGGGTGTCTAAAAGCGTGTTGTATCGAACTTCTTTTCTCTACCTTAATATAAAGACGCGCAAACCTTTTGTGTGATCAAGAAAATTTATAGGCCTAAAACGTACGCGGGACATAAAAAAGAACCGAACCAAGGGCCGGGAGTACAATATCCGATCTGATTAATTAATTGATCATCAGCCTAATAAGTGGATCCTTGAATTGTGACGTCGTATTGTTAGGCGTGGAGAATCGTCCATCATTCTCGCTCGTCCCAACACAACTGTTAGTATTATCACACTTGTATTATCTTTACGTGACGTCATCCATGTGCCACAACACAAGAACAACTAGTTTGGAGTCCAGTCCAAGTCATCACGTCTGCATGCTTTTTAGCTAGCTTTATTGTCGATCCATCGGATGTAACCCAGCCAATTAGCAGCGAATTAAATATATATTCCTCGAAACCGGATAAGAAAGACCAAAATATATAACTGTGCACGACTTGTTGGGTGCATGTGACGCCTTAATATGATGCATGACTGCTACTACGCGCGATACAAATGGGTACTCAGATGCATGACTGCTAGCTATCAGTACTGCTGCTAGTCGTAGGCACCTGCACTTGAGAGTTCAGACTCGTGACAGTTTCCGCACCTCAGATGTCCTGCAGGTGGAGTGTGTGGCTCTAGCTTTCAACGACTTGAGCGCCGGCCTCTCGCTCGTCCCTCTTCCGCAAAGCAAAAATCCAGCGATCCCATCTAGCTGGTAGTCTACAAAACGCGTCCGTCTTCTGCTAAGCGTTTCCCGGCCAGACGCTTAGCAGAATGGGGAGGCGGTCCGGAACGAAGACCGGAACACCGAACATGCGTAGCAAGGCAAACGCGATGCTTTTGTCTGGACGTGAGTAGTACTCTCTGTCAATCTTGTGCTGGTAGCCGACGACGCAACCAGCCAGCAGATTATTAAGTCCCTCTTCTTCCTCCACAAATTAAAGTCCACTTCAATTTGAGAGCTTTTATCCTGAATCTATCGGCCTTTTGTACTGCTTGCTATAGGTTACGCCAACCTTTGTTGTTCAGGTGCAACTCCATCTGAGAAGGCTAGCATCTCTTCTGCAACAAAGGTCAAAAAGGAGTCTTTTTGCATGGCTCGCCATCCGCAGGACCGCGCAGGCGTTTCCGGTTTCCCACACGCCGCACGTACGCGCCCTTTTGTTTTTGTTCTTCCCACACGCGATGAGATGATGCATGCTCTTGGTCTTGGTAGCCAGCCGATCGACGCATGCACGCAACCGATCGAAAAGCCCACGCCCAACCGAAAAACCGCTTCCTTTCCTGTTGGCATGCATGCTGCCCTGGTGCTGCGTCAGCTGGCAAAGGACGGGGACGCGGGCCGAACCGGCGAAGGCTCCACCAGATCCATATATGACGACACATTGACACAACACAAGAAGAACAACTAGTTTGGAGTCCAGTCCCAAGTCACCAGGTCTGCATGCTTAGCTTAATTAGCTAGCTTTATTGACGATCCATCGGATGTATGTAACCCAACTAGCAGCAAATTAATGAAATATTCCTCGAAACTTCAGAAAGACCACCAAAATAAATAACTGTGACTGACTTGTTGCATTAGTGCATGTGACGCCTTAATATGGTGACTGATACTACTCTATTGATTTCTGCTGAAATTATTACCAAGTACAATTGCTTTGTGAGCTATACTCCTACGATACAAATTAAGGACGATGCGTGTGCAATTAAAAGCAATCTGCATGCCACAGTTTTCTCCATTCTCTCACTTTAATTTGCAGCGCAACTTGATGCTATATATCCTTGATCTACAACTTGCATTGCAGCAGGTGCACTCGCTCGTTTCTTGCCGAAACGGGTCATGGAGGGGGTATATATCCATCCGAGAAGTCAATTCCTGCGCTACGAAGGGGTCGTTGGGCAGGCTTCAGTTCCCTCCCAGCGGTCACCGGATGGGATGGGATGCGGAGGCGGTCCGGAACATGCATGATGCGCAGCAAACGCGATGCGGACCAGGACGGAGACGGGGCAGTACGTCGTACGGGGATCGTGGCTCGCCATCCGCACGGCCGCACGCGCTTCGCTCCCCTAAGCTATGCTTGCTAGCCTTTAATTTTCCCACCCACGCGACGCGATGCGCCCAGCCCAACACGCCCGCCACGGACCCGGACGGAGACGGTGCGCATGCAGTTGACCGGTTGAGGGGTTGACTGACGCATCGCTATCGGCTCATCTGCTTCTGCACGGAGAAAGTTAATTTTGCCCCGCAGGGCACATGCTCCCACGCTAGCAGCCGTTGGGATGAACATCTCGTGATTTGTGCCACACATTTACTTCAGTCCAACTACAATGTCCTATACGCATATACAGTGGGCCCTCCTGATCCCGACTCCCATTCCGTCCCTCCCGTCACTTAGTCCCGTCCCCGAGCGCACCATGGCGGCGCCCCTCGCCCGGCGTACCACGGCAGTCCTCCCCCTGGCGCACCATGGCGGCGCCCCTCGCCCAGCGCACCACGGCGGCAGCCCCTCCCCCGGCGCCCTCCCCTGGCAGCCCCGCCCCTCCCCCGACGCGACCTTCTTCTACGTCTGGACTCCAGCGGCCGTTCCGGCGATGGCGGCGGTGGCGTAGGAGAGGTGTGCCTCCTCCTCCTCTAGTCCTCCTCGTCATGTTGGATCTCCAATCTAGGGTTCCGGTGAGGTTTCCTCTCGTCTTCCCTAACTCCGGCGGGTTTAGAGGGGAAGGTTCGGGGGGAGGAAGGCCGGCCAGGCGGTGGGAACAATCGTGGGGCGACTTTCGGGTTCTGGTGGCGAAGGGGGCGGTCGGGCCAGGGCGGGGTGGGGGCGTCCATGGCCGGAGCTTGCCGCGGAGGATGCTCGCCGGAGTCGGAGAAGATGGGGGAGGGGGTAGAGGGAGGCCGCGGCGGGCGCTAGGGTTTGCCCGAGGATGGTGGCTGGCGGCGCGGGCGACAGGCGGCTGGAGGAGGAAGATGAATAGTGCTATACATATCCTATGGAGCATACGAGGTAGAGTAAAAATGGCACACATCTTGAGAGTGTACTGATCAACGGTTACGGGCGTGGGACGAGCATGAGCCCTTAAGGGCAGAATTTCCGTGTCCGCCTTCTGCATGTGCCGATTGGCCACACGCCTGTTCTCCGCCCAAATTAATCCTACCGGCCTCCTCGCCAGCAAAGGACGCGAGCGCCTCGCCATCAAAGAATGTGGCCACCTCGCTCGCCGGTGCTCGTCATTTGTGGCTTCTACTGGGCCCCGGACTCCGCGGGCGCATATCCTTCCCATTGGTGTATCGTGCACGCTGCATGCATGCATGTCTAGTGTATGCGTTCAGTTCGATTGACTAGACAAAAAAGGTCTTGTCGCCTACTCCCTCTGTCCCTGAAAGCTTCAATTTCTAGAGTTGTCTTAAGTCAAACTTTTTAAACTTTGACCGAATTTCTAAGAAAAAACGCTAAGATTTATGGTACCAAACCAGTATCATTAGATTTATCATACAATATATTTTCATAAGGTGTTTATTTTATGTCATAAATGTTGTTCCTCTTTTCTATAAAGTTAGTCAAACTTAAAAAAGTTTGATCGGCACGGATTCTAGGAATTGAAGCTTTCAGGAACAGAGGAGTACTTTTTACATTGGTGCGACTAAAATCTACGGTCCCCTACTCCACAGGGACTTTGCCAGTAGGAGTAGTTACGTTGGCGACGATAGACACTTGGTCAAAAACTCTGCGGTTCTGATCGACGGACCGATGGACGCTCAAAATTAAGGGCATGATTGGTTTCAATGGGTTAAAGTTTAACTTCCATCACATTAATGTTTTCTCAAATACATGTAGTACTAAATGTAGACTAATTACATACATGTCGGCACATATTAGGAGTAATTTACGAGACGAATCTATTAAGCCTAATTAATCCAAGATTGAAAACTTTTTAGCAAATAAGACAAAAGTGCTACAGTATTTATTAAACTTTAGCTCCTCAGACAAACACCCCCTACCACGAAGAACTTAGCCCCGGGCCGACATACAAAGCGACGTTGATTAGCTGTCACCCACCGGATGAGGAGGCGGGTCCGGAACATGCACATCAGCAAACACGATGCGGAGGCGAAGAACATGTGCCGTACGTACGGGTGTGTTTAATTTGATGGGAACCCTCACCTCAACCAATCTTGTCGGTAGCATTTGGTTCAGGTTCAAGTCCCTGCCGGGTAGCACCGTAGCAGCAGTAGCAGCTTGGACCAGACAACTGCATGTTCCAGCCAGACCACCAAAATCGAGTGCGCCTTCCCTTGCACTACATCTACATGCCTTTTTCCTGGATGCGAGTACTCTCTGATAATGAGCTGGAGCCCACAACACTAGTATATATTTCCCTACGCAACATGCTTCAAGCCTTCAAGCAAGCAATTCTTCGGAAGGCGGGGCTGGGCTGGATTGGATTGGTGGCAAACATCTAGGACTCAACTGCCCGCGCAGACACAGTTCCGGATTCGGTCACCATGTTGGTATCCTGCTGGTTCACGTCGATCGAAAGAGCGCCATCAACGCGTGTTCCAAGGGCGTTCCACCCTGCCTGCCAAACTATTTTTTTTTCGAAAGCGTGTATTTGCATTTGCACGTGCTTCGTTAAGTGGAATCAGGAAGTTTTACAATCTCCGGTGCTAGTCATGGCAAGGGGCCATATCTAACACGGAGGGCACATAAACACAAATCACCATGGAGTGGCGGAGCCATAACGTTGTTACTAACTGGCGAACGGATTGCGCTACGGGGGGAAGGCTTTCGCGGAGCTCCAGTCGGCGAGAGCGGTGAGCAAGGCCAAGCTCCTGAATCCCGAGGTGATCCAAATGTCAGCCTCCTCCAGGGTGCGCCCCAGGAGCTCTGTGGTCGTCGACGCTCGATGGTCGAAGGTGGGGCGGTTCCTCTCTTTCCGAAGGCACCATGACACGAGGAGTACTAGCGAATTGAAGCTCCTCCGAAGGGTCTCCGGGAAGGTGTCCCTGGTACGCAACCACTAGTCGAGCAGGGAGTCATCTGAGCTAGGCACCATCGCTGGGAACCCCATCTGAAGCAGCAAGCGGTACCATACCTCCTTGGAGAAGACGCAGAAGCATAGGAGGTGGTCTGTTGTCTCATCCAGTTGATCCCACATCGCGCATGATGCATGCGATTGCAGGCCATGGCGCATCCTGCGCTCTGCAGTCCAAAGTCGACCGTGCAAGGCAAGCTAGAAGAACAACTTGACCTTCGGAGGCACGGCCGCACGCCATAACTCCTTAGCTCCCGCCATACGCGTCCAGCCCACGAAGTAGGCCCTATACGCGGATCGCACAGAGTACTTCCCATCGACTGTCCACCGCCATACAAACCGGTCAGCCTCCAGTGGCCCCAGCTGTACGTCGTGCAGCATAGTCCATAGTCGCATGTACTCAACGAGGACGGGCACAGTGCGTGCTCCTGTGATGTCACGCACCCATCGTCGCTCCGTCATGGCATCCTTGACTGAACGGCCAAGGCGATGACGTCCCACATCCTTGAAAAGGTTGGGAGCGAAGGTGAGGATGGCGCTAGCCGGCAGCCATGCGTCTGTCCAGAAGCGTGTGGACGCCCCATCGTCCACTTCAACGGAGATGGAGCAAGCGAACATAGAGGTAGACTTGCGTTCCAAGGCCAATGGCAGGCGTGCCCATGCGGCACCTGGCTTGGTCCGGCGTAGCCACTCCCATCTGAGCACGCAAGGCAAGTCCTAGGACCCTAAGGTCGGAGATCTCTAGCCCGCCGTGCTCCTTGGGCGCGTAGGCCAATGGCCACGCCACCTTACAGCGTCCGCCTGACACCGTCTCAGTGCTGGCCTAGAGGAAGGCCCGACGGCGCTTGTCAATCTCGCGGATGGCTCACACTGACAGGCAGCAACAGATGGAGATGTGCACTGGGATGGCATAGAGCGTCATTTGGGTGAGGGTCTTGCGGCCGGCCGCGGTTAGTAGCCCACCCTTCCAAGTCGGGATACGGGCGGCCACCGAGTCAACAAGTCGTTGTTCCTCAGCTCGGCTGACCCTGGACAGCGACAGTGGGGCGCCCAAGTATCTGGTGGGGAAGTCCTGAACTATGCACGGCAATATAAGGCGCACCGCGTCGATCTATTTCGGGGAGCAGCGGATGGCCGTGATGACGCACTTGTCGACGTTGGTGATGAGTTCGGACGCCCATGCGAACAGGTCCAGGATGTGGCGGATGTTGGCGAAGTCACCGGCCTCAGGCGACAGGAAGATGACGAGGTCATCTGCGTAAATGGACGCCCGTCATTTGATCTTGTCCGGTAGCGGTACGAAGAGGGCCCGGCGGTCTGCCTCGCAGATGAGCGCGTTCAGCGCTTCCATGATGATCACGAACAGCAAGGGGGACAGAGGGTCGCCCTGCCTCAGGCCGCAGGCATGGCGGATGCGGTTCTCGGGGCGCTCGTTCACTAGCACCCTTGTGCTTGCGGTGCCCAGCATTGCAGAAATTCAATCCCTCCAACGGAGTGGAAAACCAACGTGCTCCAGAACCTCCAGCAGGAACGGCTAAGCCACGGAGTTGAAGGCCTTAACGAGGTCAATCTTCAGCAGCACGGTGGGCTGGCGGTTAGCATGCAGCCATCTGCACGTCAGCTGCACCGTCATGAAGTTCTCATGTATCTGCCGGCCTCAGATGAATGCCGACTGGTCGAGGTGGACCAACTCGTGCATGTGGGGGGCGAGACCGTAAGGCCAGACACTTGGAGAATAGCTTCCCCACGAAGTGTATCAGGCTAATTATCAGGCTGATGGGCCTATAATCCGTTAGCCCTACCGGCGCCTGGGTCTTGTGCAAGAGGACCATGACAGCTTCATTTAGATGGTGGAAGCTTCTGAAGTCCAAGTCCCACGGTGCCTAGAACGCACGAACAATGTCCAGGCCGACAGTGCTCCAGGTTGCCTTGTAGAAAGCGCCACTTAGCCCATCGGGTCCGGGGGTGTGCCCGGACGGTGTTTCCTTAACAGCCGCTGTGATTTCATCCATCGAGAACGGCACCACTTGATCGGCAAGATCAAGAGTGGGCAGCCCAATCAGAGAAAGGTCGAGGCGATGCGCCCTCGCGAACGGGTCCCCAAGAGGTCATCATAATAGGAGAATACGATCTCCGCCTTGGCTTCCTCTTCAGTGAACGTATGCCCGTTGTGGTTGATGGCGAAGAGGAGGCCCAGTACAGCTTGCTTCAGCTCTCTACGAAGGTTGATCTCTCTGGGGGATAGCTGCCTCGTCTCCTGAGCCGTGTCTAGCTCGTAAATCACCGCCCGCGCAGCAGCCAACTGGAGGCGCAAGTTGCCGACCTTGGTAGCACGCCATGCACGCAAGGCCTTGGCCACGGCACGTAGCTTCTGGTCGAGGACCCTACAAGGATCTGAGGCTGCAACATTGGTCGCCCAAGTTGTCTGGACAGCGTCCTAGAAGCCGTCCATCTTTGTCCAATAGTTTTCGAACTGAAAACGGGGGCGCGCCCATGGCTCAGAGTTGAGCACTAGGAGGAGGGGTGCATGATCAGAGCAGTCACTGCACAGGCAATGTAGGTGGTGACAGGTGAACAACTCGAATAGAAGCGAACGCGCGGTCGAGGCGCTCCAGGTTGGGAGAGTCACGGTGGTTAGACCATGTGAACAGTCTTCCTGATAGGTGCAGTTCGTCCAGGAAAAGATCGTCTAGCAACCTTCTGAACCTCCGCATCATACTAAGGTGCAGACGCCCATTGTTCTTGTCACATGCTTGATAAATCATGTTGAAGTCCCCGCATAGGAGCCACGGCCCCAGGGCAGCCGCGTGCCCCCATCCACCTCATGTTGTCAGCAGGAAGGGGAGGCCTGCGCCACCGCAGTTCCCCACCAGGTAGGTCGTGGTCGCCGGCAATGCTGTGTTTTTCAAGTGTTTTCAAGCATTTGCAGACATATTGCAAGCTTATGTTTTAAATGTTTTAGTTGTTTTAGATGTATGTTTCAAGTGTTTCATATGGATGTTGTAAAAGTAGATCGTGATGTTGTACATGTTGTAATGGCTATACGGCTATGTTTCAAGTGTATATTCTAAATGTTTCATCTGTTCCAGACGAATGTTGCAAGTGTTTTGTCTGGATGTTGCAAAAGTATATCTGAATGTTGCATATACATGCATGTTGCAAGTATATGTTTCAAGTGTTTTCACGCGTTTCATATATATGTTTACAAGTGTTTCATCTGGATGTTGCATATGTTTGCAATGGTTTTCAAATGTTTTCAGGCGTTTTCGCAAATGTTTCAGACACTTGTTTCAAGTGTTTCATCTGTCTTGTTTTTTATGTTGCAACTGTTGCATCTGGATGTTTCAAAAGTAGATCGAGGTGTTTCACATGGGATACGCGTGGAAAGCGACCGGCGGCACGCACAATGTCCGGGGTGGCGTGGGGACGTCCGAGGTAGCTAGGCGCTCGCTTGTTCCTGTGCGGGTAGCGTCAGCAAGTCCCTTGTTAAATTATGAGCAAGACTTCTTATCCATTCAAAATGAGTGATATCAAGGACCCACAGGTGATCTCATTTTTTATAAATGGCTTTAAACAACGAGTTATATGCCCTTTGCTTGCCGGAGATGGAAAATGTTCCTATATCGTCTATTTCATTGAGTTAACTAGATCATTTGGACTCCAAAATCTGATGCGTGCCCGGACCTCATGCAAAAACAATGCAAAAGTATAGAATCTTTTTCTAAGATATCGCTGCAATATTGTAGAGAAGTTTTCTCACTTTTAAATGCACATATTTATCTCTTCTTCTCGTTTTCTATGCACCACACCTCTTTAATTCCCATGCTTCGTTCTAATGGTATTATCATTTATGTCTCTAAATAAATTTATTTATGAAAATATATTGTCATAACTAATCTAATGATACTTATTTTGTATCATGAATGTTAGTGTATTCTTATATAAATTTAGTGCCACAGCAGTGTGCTCTCTCTTCCCCGCTCTCTCCCTAGCATAAAGCGCATGCTCCGATGTCTCTTCCGCATGGCCGGCCCTTCCCGCACTGCTCCTTCCAGCAAGGCACTCGGCCCAATCCCTCGCTGCTTCGTGCGCCCGCGTCGCATCACCATCTAGTGCCATGCCCCCATCCACCTCGCCTGTCGCGGAAGGGAAGGAAGGGGAGGCCCGTGCCCTCATCCACCTCATGTTGTCAGCTACAAAATGACATCCCTTTTGCAACGCAAATATGCGTTGCTAAAAGTCTATATATACATTGGTAAGGTCTATACCAACGCATCTAATATACGTTACCTAAAGTGGCGTTGCAAGGATTTGTTGCAACACTTATTTATGCGTTGGTAAACTGTATTAATAACCGTTGCAAAGTTGCAACGCATAATGATGGTTATGGCAACGCTTATATGTGTTTGTAAAAACCATGGGTGAACGGCCTCTATGGGTTGTTGTAACAAATAGATTTGGTCTATTGCAACACTTACATGTGTTGAAAGAAATAAATTATTCAGTCATTAATATCATATAATTATTTAATTTTTGAGGCAAAAATAGAGATAATTCATGTACAATTTAATGAAAAATGCAAGACCATCGAACACATAGAGAATAAGCACACTCAACCATATATATATATATATATATATATATATATATATATATATATATATATATATATATATATATATATATATATATATATATATATATATATATATATATATATATAGTATAAAGAATTTGTTGCATTACAATGAGTACCATCCACATAATTCATGACGCAATTTTTGTTTGGAGTACAAGTTCCTATGTGAGCAAAATATAAAACATATAAAGGGATCCCTCTTAGTATGCTAGCAGCCGTCCTTTCTCCTTCCTTCACTTTAGTCTAGCGTTCTACTGATGTGATCATACATTTATCTTCTTGATCTACAGATAAAAGTTAGATTAATTTAATGTAACACTTATGAGACCAAAAATTATATTGGTTATAGAAAAGACCATACAAAAGTTGAAGGTCATGCAACAGTAACTCCTCCTACGTCTCCAATAACCTTGTAGCCTTTGTATGGTCGTATCAATGGTTCATCATCTACCATTGCAAAACTAACACGAACCATCCAAAATTCTTTCCCTACCTGAACACCATCAAATTTCTGTGTTGGATCACAACTTACCATTGTACCCAATGCAACAGACTTATTTTGATTTTTTCAGCTCTGTAAGTATACTTTGGTGCCAACATGGTTAACATGAGCATGCAAAAAAATAAGTACATAATAGATCAGACTACTTGCAAGAAATCAAATAATCATACTGTCATTGAATTGCCAGTTGACCAATTTGTTATGCCACGGTGATGTTTCTACAAAAGTATATATGGGGATTCTTAGACTCCAGCTGCAAGAGATGTGTCTTATACACTAGCAGTTACTGTTGCACTAGGCCTTGTCGAGATCTTGTTCTGTTGGAAACAAGTCAAAACATATAACTTAGTAGTGGAAAATAAGCATGTAACAAAAATATCATTGCTAAAATAATTTTTACTTGGTAGTCAGATGCTTCAAAATTTAAGGGAGTAGCAGATGTTTCCTTTGCCACAACCTGTAATATGTGCTAGTTTAAATACAACAATTTGATCAACAATTTGATAAACTTCATAGGACATATAGTTATTTATACAATACCTTGATTTCATTAGTACACTTGCTTTTATCCAACATAACATCATTGTGGATATGTTTTCTAGTATTTAAATAGAAATTATCAGTCAATTTGCGGAAAGGTATGGCCTAGTAGAAATGATCCACTAAAGATATGATAAAATTTAACACTATATTGTCATTCAGTACTATACTGTCTTTGTTCTAGAAAGAAACACATGTCAGGAAAGTCGAAAAGCAGTGACAATAACAGTATCCAGTAAAATGAACATAATATATTGCTTTGCATCCATGTGTTCAGTTTGGTGTGTAAAGTGCAAACCTTATCTTTAGTACACTTATATTTGTAATGTGCTGGCAGATCCTCGTGCTCCAAATAATCATCTTGCTCCGTCTATAGTGAATAAGAATAAATTAATATTTTCTTTCACCGACAAAATGGAATTAGAATAGAGATAAGTTATTAAGGCTATGTGCCATAACATGTAAGTAAATAAATAAGGTATTATCAGTTCAGTGTGAGTTTTTTTTCTAAGTAATCAATCAGGTCAACAAGACAAGCACACCAGATAGTTGTCACGGGTAAAGCATGAAGTAAACACTAATGACTAAAGTTGAAACAAGGATTGTAGAAACTTGTGTAAAAAAATCTACAGCTAGTGCTTCATAAATAGTTACCTTTAAGCTAATATTTATTGTGGCAGGGGTAGATGAGTCCAGATTTGTGGTTTCATATGAGTGCTCAGCCACCTTATTTACAGAGGAACCAAAAGAATCTTTAACCAAAATACATTACAATGATTAATCACTGAAAAATAGTTATCCTTACCTGTTTCTTTGAGCTAACAACATCTATTTTCTCTGCTTCATAACATTTTGCCTCTGCAAGCTCAAAGCACAGGTCACAGTTAAATGACATCATAAAATTCTAGTGGTAGCTTTCCAGTGCCAACCATAGTAAAAAGCTCTCATCCATATTAGTGTGCCTACCTTCTCTACAAGACTAAGGTACTTGTAATGTGGCTGCAGATCATCATCCTCCACATTGTCAGCTTGCCCATTCTGCAGTGAACTAAAACAAATAAATATTTGACATGAATCTGGTATGAAAAATCCAATTCAATTGTACCATTGTATCATTCAGATGTCCATCCATGCTGGAATCTTGATTTTAAGGGTCACTATATACTCACTGATGATAGATAAATGACTATAAATTAGAACTAGCTATTAAAAAAATAAATTTGCAGTAGATTGTTGTTTTGTCAATTTTCAGAGGAGTACGTACTTTTCGTTTCGTATTTGGCACATCAGCACCAGATGCAGGTCCCAGATGGTGCCTGACTGGATTTTGCGGGTTTCAGGTCCTGCAGCAGCCGATGCTTTTTCAGGTACATATCCAATGGATGTTTGGATTTTAGCATGCTGGGACGCTGGGTATCCACAGTCCGAATAATTTATAATGCTAGTAAAAATTCCAATGGATGTTTGATGTTGGAGAAACTCAGGCTATCTCAACACACTACTGAAACAATAGATAGATTGACCCTCACCTTTTGATTTACTGATATCTCAATATGGCACACTAGCTAAGACAATAGCGTTGCCTTTACATAGAAATGATTTAGTAGTGATAAATGGAAAATAATTAAAATGTGCCTCAATGTGAGTAATTAATGTAAGGAAATGTTAGATCTTATTATTGTGCGAACTGCTATTATACTTTCGAGCTTGATTTCAGACAAGCATGTGCCAAACAAGACATCATCAACTCATTTCAAACACGAAAAGATCCATTGATCAGTTTGGCACAAAGGTTGGGCGACTCATCTCACATCACGGGCTGATCTGACATAGGGAGACGCGCAGCAACACCGCACTTGGTTTTTAGTAGAATTCTAAAAATTCAGTAATCGTCGGCCACACACGGAATCGACCAGCCGCGCACGCTGCGGCGGCGCGAACTCGTCGCGAGCAGCAAAGAAGCGGAAGTAGGCAGAAGGCGGGAGAGTGCTACGAACCTGCGGACAGGAAGTGAGCTCAGATCATCGCCGTGCTGCACGGAAGAAGGGATCGATCCAACGCGCAGGAAGGGGAGGCCTGCGCCACCGCAGTCCCCACAAGGTAGGTCGTGGTCGCTGGCAATGCTGTGTTTTTCAAGTGTTTTCAGGCATTTGCAGACATATTGCAAGCTTATGTTTTAAATGTTTTAGTTGTTTCATATGTATATTTCAAGTGTTTCATACGGATGTTGCAAAAGTAGGTCGCGATGTTGCACATGTTGTAATAGCTATACACGTATGTTTCAAGTGTATATTCTAAATGTTTCATCTATTCCATACGAATGTTGTAAGTGTTTTGTCTGGATGTTGCAAAAGTAGATATGGATGTTGCATATACATGCATGTTGCAAGCATATGGTTTAAGTATTTTCAGGTGTTTCATATGTATGTTTGCAAGTGTTTCATCTGGATGTTGCATATGTTTGCAATGGTTTTCAAATGTTTTCAGGCGTTTTCGCAAGTGTTTCAGACACTTGTTTCAAATGTTTCATCCGTCTTGTTTTTTTATGTTGCAACTGTTGCATCTGGATGTTTCAAAAGTAGATCGAGGTGTTTCACATGGGATACGCGTGGGAAACGGCCGGCGGCATGGACAATGTCCGGGGCGGCGTGGGGACGTCAGAGGCAGCTAGGCGCTCGCTTGTTCCTGTGCGGGTAGCGTCCGGGTGCTAGCAAGTCCCTTGTTAAATTATGAGCAGGACTTCTTATCCATTCAAAATGAGTGATATCGAGGACCCACAGGTGATCTCGTTTTTTAGAAATGGCTTTAAACAACGAGTTATATGCCCTTTGCTTGCCGGAGATGGAAAATGTTCCTATATCGTCTATTTAATTGAGTTAACTAGATCATTCGGACTCCAAAATCTGATGCGTGCCCGGACCTCATGCAAAAACAATGCAAAAGTATAGAATCTTTTTCTAAGATATCGCTGCAATATTGTAGAGAAGTTTTCTCACTTTTAAATGCACATATTTATCTCTTCTTCTCGTTTTCTATGCACCACACCTCTTTAATTCCCATGCTTCGTTCTAACGGTATTATCATTTATGTCTCTAAATAAATTTATTTATGAAAATATATTGTCATAACTAATCTAATGATATTTATTTTGTATCATGAATGTTAGTGTATTCTTATATAAATTTAGTTAAAGTTTAAATTGTTTGACTTCTCGAAAAACAAGAATTGCATTATTTGTGAACTGAGGACGTATATTATTATCTTTGTAATTAAATGCATTATCCACTCCCACTGCAAAGCAAACCACTGTCGCATACGTATGTTTTTAAATTTTAATATACACTGGTTGGTCAACGTCAAGCTTTTTTTTTTAAGAGTCGCAACCACACGCCTCAGTGGACAACAAGCATTTCTGAAAGTTGATCCGTTCCGTACGTGTATGCACTGTAGCAATTTTGTTTTTATGTGGTAAAAATTATCCATTTTTTGACTAATTAGGCTCGAAATGTTTGTCTCGCAAAGTACAACAAAACTGTGTAATTAGTTTTTAATTTCATCTACATTTAGTACTTCATACATATATCGACATTTCGATATGATGGAGAATTTTCTTTTTACATAGTAAAATTTAGGGGTGAATTTGGTTATCTAAAGCAGGCCAAACAAAAACAAAGGTTCCACTTTTCAAAAAAGGTCGCAGGCCGCAGCAGATGGAGATCAGGTCTGGTACATCTGGTTGCCTACCTCCCTATCATTCTCTATCAGTTGATACTGATGGTTCGTCTGATTGATCCCTGTGATTACGTGTAATGTTAGGGCCCGTTTGGTTTGGATGTTAAAGGTTAACAAACACTGTAGCACTTTCGTCTTATTTGACAAAAAAATTTCAATCTTGGATTAATTAGGCTTAATAGATTTGTCTCGTAAATTACTCCTAATCTGTGTCGACATGCATTCAATTAGTCTACATTTATTACTCTATGCATTTGAGGGAACATTGATGCGAGTTAAATTTTAACTCCTCAAAAACGGGCCTTAGAACCGAACAGAGCGAGAGTGGGTCCACAGAATAGTAGTGTACTGCGTGCGTGCGCTGAACAGTGGAGCACCGCCTGCTACCATGTGCAAACAACTTCCAAGAAACAGTGTCTAGGCGTCCTTGTTTTGTGGATAGTGCTCGGCATGAAGCCAGCCATTTCGGCTGCCGCTGCTGCTGGTAAGGCTGTCTCCGGCGAGAGATCCCGACCCAAATCTAAAATGGCAACATAGTAGATATAGTTTTCAATAGAGTATTTATATGGAAGATCTATTTTAGGTGTCAGGAGGGATATAACTAAAATTTGAGTATCCTCTCTCCTGAAGACATATTTACAGAAAGGGTTCTCTTTTGGGTCTTCTTGTCAGAGAAAATAAAAAATATGTATTGAATCCTTTGCCGGTAGCGCTACCCAAACATGAAATGGGTCTTGTATTTTGCTTAACGGTTGTTAGAGACGGTCTAACACATGAAAGTATCGTACGTACGGTGCCAATCAGCAGCCAGGCTGCTGTCCTATAATTTATGCTAAGTTTAGAAGGAGGACCCGAAAGAAGACACATTTCTACTCCACCGGTCTAGTACAAAAATGTCTCTGACTCCTCTAATCCAGGCTTCTCCAATGGAGCCATTACTTGAATAACCATTTGGTAGGGCTTCACCGGAGGAAGAGCCACTACATAACCCTGGTCCTCAACCTTTTTGTTTTCATATAATAGCAAATGGTAATGCTCCTATCAGGACGTCCGTCAGTCCGGACGGGATGGACCTACCTCGTGCTGCGCACCCCTGAGCCTCCCGCCTCGTGCCTTGCGCCTTGCACCTCGTGACTCGCACTTTCCTAAAAAAACTCGCGCCTCACACAGTCGGACCGGATCCGCCTTGCGTCTCTTGTGTCCCGCGTCTCACGGCGCGCGCCCCTGCGCCTCCGATCCCCGTCTCGCATATGCGCCCCTACATCTCGCGCCACGTGCGCCTCACGCCTCGTGCCACGCACCCTGCTCATGCCTCACGCTGTCCGCGCCTCGCGCCTCACGCCCCCCCACTTGTGCCTCACGTCGCGTGCCGCTCGCGCCTCGCATTGCGCTACTCCATGCTGCATCAACTAGCCTCCTATTGGACGGCATCAAGTAGATGAGCACAAGTTGCAACCGTATGTTTCATCCGTTTCAGATGTATGTTGCATATGTTTCATCTGGATGTTGTAAAAGTAGATCTGGTGTTACATATGTTGCAATGACTATACACGTATGTTGCAAGTCTATGTTTCAAATGTTTCAGCTATTTCAAACGTATGTTGCAAGTGTTTTATCTGGATATTGGATATGTTGCAGTGGCTATACGTGTATGTTCGAATGTTTCACCTGTTTTAGACCTATGTTGCAAGTGTTTCATTTGGATGTTGCATATATTCAGACATATGTTGCAAGCATCTATTTAAAATGTTTCATCTGTTTCAGACGTACGTTGCAAATGTGTTTATATGTATGTCGTAGTTGCTATACATATATTTGCAAATGTATGTTTGTAAATGTTTCACTTGTTTTAGACGTATGTTGTAGAAGTGCTTTCATGTTGCAACATTAGCAGGCGTAGGAAGTAGGCGCATGCAGATGTGGCCCCTGCGAGTGTAGCGATCCCCACCTGCACGTGCATCAGCATGAGGCGGGCATCAGCAGGCATGAGGCGTACAACTGCATGCGTAGGCGCACTAGCATGCAGGGGTGGGTTAGCAGGTGCAGCAGTTACATGCGAGACGTGTAGGCACAAAGTTGCATGCAGGTAGCCATTGTAGGCGGGGCAGACTTTTTTTTTTGGGGGGGAAAGGCGAGGTGTGTAGGATGGGCGCAGGAGGCGGGATTGGCGCAGGCGTTTGGACGCGTCCTCGCGCCGGACATCCAGGCGCGGGTCGTTCCAATACAAAATTAAAAGTTGAAGTATGACCAGGCTTTTCATTTGGAGTTCTCTAAGGGACACGCAACAAAGTTGGTTCGCGTACTCGTGAAAAAAAGTAGCTGAAATAAAAATATACATCTCATGTCATGATCGGCAGAAAAAAGTATCTCGCTTTTTTTTAATTTTCTTGAACCTCTTCTGTTCAAGTGTTCATCGTTCCGATTAGACTAAAGTACTACCTTTCATTATATTAAATATAAAGACTTTTTAGTTAGTTTATAAGTTCAGTCTGAATTTGACTATGGCCATGTTTAGTTCAGGGGCTGTAAAGTTTTCGGAGGATACTGTAGCACATGTATAACTATAACAATTAGTGTCCAATCATGGACTAATTAGACTTAAAAGATTCGTCTCGCAAAATACATACAAACTGTGCAATTAGTTATTTTTTTTATCTATATTTAATGCTCTATACATGTCTCCAAACATTCGATGAGATGTGACGCCCCCTGTATATCACCGTCACACTTTGAGTTCCTGATGTGAGACGACCAATCCTAACTGACCAACCAACCTATGTGAACGTACCAGCAGATAAAAAGTGTGGTCCAAAGCATGCCTGCCACTACGTACCGACCGAGAATCTATGCAAATCGCAAAATCTTGCATTCACCTGTGCTTCCTTTGTCCAAAAAGAGTTCTCACTGCCCGGCAAGACAAGAGTCAAACACGTTCAATTTTAACCAAAATTTTATAATAAAATACTGATATTTATAATACCAAATTATTATTATTATCAGATTTAATTATAAAATATATTTTTATAATAACCTATTTAAAAATATAAATATTATTATTATTTTATAAAAGTTCATCAAATTTAAGAAAGTTTGCTTTGTTCTAAATCTACTACTTGTGAGAAATCATTGGGAAAGTGAGAATTACTTCTGGCATGGATTGGCATGCAAACGATTAGAACATTCAGCTAATGCTTTTGAACACCATCGTCGCGACTCCTGTCTACACCGACATCGCTGCCACCTGCTCTATCGCACACTGCGCCCCTCTTGATTTCACTATGCATGGACATTGGGCCTCCCACCTGGGTAGACCCGATGCTTGATGAGCTTGCCGCCTCCCTTGTCGTGACTCCATCAACAGGTACTACGGTGCTGTCGCTGCCTGCCTTCCTTGAGGTTCAGGCACCACTGGCGAGCACCCGCTCGCCGCCTCAGATGGGCCTCATTGACACTGAGGCGCCCGGGGTGGATGGCGCTCGGCAACCGACCTCTACGCCGACACGGGAACGCCAACCGGACACGGACGGATTTACTATGCAGGACAGCGTCCAGGACCCCACCTCCATTGATGACGCGGTTGCGGCCTCTGACGACATCGACGTCAGGGCCCTCTTCATCAACTCCCTTCGGCTGCCGCTACAGGAAAGTCTCCTTCACACACCTCCGCGAGCCGCGTGCCAGGAGCCCGCTAGTTTGGTTCCTCGTCGTAGCGTGAGGCTCGCGGCTAAAGCTCCTTTCCGCGACCCCAACCCGGAGAAGCAAACTAAACGGGTGTTGGTGAAGAAGTGGGAACACAAGCCCGATGACGCACCAATTGATGCCCCCGACGACCGAATTGCCGTGCTCTTCCACGAGACGTTCAAGGAACCGGTCGATTCCCCCACTCGCGAGGCGATGCGCGAGCTGATGTTCCCCTTGCCCTGCGAGAGGCCTTCGAGGAGGCCTAGCGCTGCTCATAGCTCCAGCTAGCTATGACGGTGCTCCTACTGTCGCAAAATTAGTTCTTAGTTAGTACAACTCTTGTACCCCACCGCTTGCGGTGATTCATGTTGTGTGTTACTCTGTGATGCGGAACGGTGCCTCGCCGTGTTCGCTCTCAGAGCGTGTAAACTTTCCCACTTCCACTTAGTGCAACACGTGCCAATGGACGTTTTCGAAAAAAAACAAAGAGAGCCTATAGCAAATGTTTTCTAGGTAGCACTAGCAACGAACTATACGAGTCTATGACAGTTTATTAGCAAGAATATGCACTACTGTATCCTTTAAATGACGCATACCAATCCCTACTTACCTGCTGCTGCACATGCGAGCATTTTCCAAGAACCTGCAGCGCTGCCATACTTTGGACACAAATGCACTTGGCATTGGCAGTGGGCGTGTGGCATCATGCACGTACTTACTACAATACGTCAATAATTATCCATTGTTGCAGTGGTACAATCCGCACAAAAGTACATCAAACCCGTATTATATTCTCCAATCGGCCCCTCCCTTCTACTAAAGATTGACACCTCGTGGTCCAAGTGTGGTACCATGAAGCATACAGTTTCTTTTTATATAAGCTTAGTCAAAGAGAATTTGACCTAAGATAAAACATATCACTTGAATGGGAGAGTATATTCCACAATGTTTATCCATTAAGAACATCAAGAATATAGTTACTTGGATGTTTCCACTCACACCCTTTATTAATGTGTTGCTAATAGCATTTTATCCAATTTAAATTTTCATGCTTTAAAAGAAAAGAGTTGTGAATTGTGTTTTATCTATATGGTATTTTCCTTTTAATTTGTCATTGAAAATATTTCTCCGTTAAGACGTATTTGACCAGAGGAAAAGTTAAATTTTTACAATTTTTGACTAGCAGTTAGTCAAAACTATTTGCAATTTTAGGGCGTAAAATTTGCACAAATATATTTGTATCCAGGTGCATATAAGATGGTATTTATTTTTTTTTACCAATTGACAACATTTTATAAGAGAAATTAAGTATAAAAATGTAGTAGGTATGAAGTTTCCTCTAGTCAAATACACTTATTATATATCCACTATGAACTGAGGGAGTAATTAAGAGTGCGTGCTTTCAATGGTTGAACGGAGAAGTAACTGGTTTTTTCCTTTTTTTACATTAACATATGCATGTTAGTTACTTTTCAGTTCCCATGCTTTGCTTTCGTGCTGTATCCTCTTTAATTTTTGTGCTGGTCATGGATGTAGCAAGGACGATCTATCTGAATGTTTTGTTGACAGGAGACACTGCAGTCCATGCATGTGACGGTGAGACCACTGTCCATGCACAGTAGAAACCATCAAGATCAACATGTTCGCTTAAGTTACTTTTCAACCATGAAACAATATTTTTCTCTCGTAATATTTCAGTGTAAACATCGTTTTTCTCTCGTAATATTTCAACATAAACATCAGCGTAAACTAAATTTCAGAATAAACGGTCTCTACGTGCTTTTAACTATACGTCGTTTTCGTTCCCTGCTTCTCTCTCTTTTTTTGGGGTCACCAGCACCTTCTCTCTCCATGACTGACTCTGTGAGCGAGCGTGGCTATAACAATACGGAGTACAGCCCAGCAGCCAGTGTTTGGCCGAAATTAATGGTTACTACTCCCTGCAGCTTCCGGGAAGTTTCCTCATTGGCTCCTAGTACAGTACGTACTTAAATTCATTACGAGAGCGAGCAATTACGAAAATACACCGCATCATCGTTGTCATCATTATACCACACACCGAATGTGGACGACGTGAGGTGCCGGCCAGCACGTCCACATCAGCGGATCAGCCTGTCATACGCTAGCATGCATATATAGCAGCGAGCGAGCCAGCGACCATCAACGGATCGGAGTCGGAGGAGGGAGCTAGGAGATCGACGAGAGGGCGCAATGCAGGGAGAAAACGGGGCGGGATGTGGACATGTGGTGCGTGGCCAGCAGCAGGCAGGCCATCGATGAAAGCACGGTGATGCTGGTTGTTGGAACTGTAGCCTCAGTACTTATGAGGCAGCTAGGAGGTTATAGGGCGATGATGGGCAACTCAACAGCTATAGTCCATCCATCCCCTAGTATTTCTGGATGTTATCGGTTCGCGTTTGAAGTCAAATATCCACTGTGTTGACGCGTGTACTGTGGAAATGAAGAAATCAAAGGAACTAAGTGGCTAGCTTAGCTAGTGTGGCGGGTCATCAGTGGGCGGGATTTGGGATGATCCGCTACTATACGTACCTGATCATCGGCATCTATATATGGCTACTATCATCAGTCATCAGACGAGATGTTATTATCATTAGGTAGCTAGCGAAGACGTTGCGCGCCGTGCCATGCCAACTTAGGGTGTGTTTAGTTGGATGTAAAGTGTGTGTAAAGTTTCTGTAGCATTTTTCGTTGTTATTTGGTAAAATTTATCCAATCATGGACTAACTAGGCTCAAAAGATTTGTCTCGACATTTACAGACAAACTGTGCAATTAGTTATTTTTTTACCTACATTTAATGTTCCATGCATGCGTCCAAAGATTTGATGTGACGGGGAATCTTGTAATTTTTTTGGAATTTTGGATGAACTAAACACTGCCTTAGCTAGCTAGCTTTGCCGAAACGGGGCATTGCGGGGTGTTGCGGTGAAGCTTCGTCCCTCTCTATGTGCGCCTTTGGCCTTGTTTAGATCCTAAATTTCAACCTCAAATTTCACTATGCAAAAAGAAGATTCACATCACATCAAAATGCCGGCACATGCATGGAGTACTAAATGTAAATGAAATTAAAAACTAATTGCACAGTTTTGTTTTATTTTGCGAGACGAACATTTTGAGCCTAATTAGTCAAAGTTTGGATAATTTTTACCAAATACAAACAAATTGGTACAGTGCGCATTTAATGCGCACTGTACCAATTCGGCCAACCAAATTCCGCATCTAAACACGGCCTTTAATAAATTTGCGTGGATCCATGCACCTCCGATCCGATCAGGCTCAATCAACCGTCAGATTATTCGGATCGATTCTCCGCTTTGGGTGGTCAAAGCAAAGCTGCTCTCCATCACCATCAGCGAAACGTAGTACGATCCATCGACCAGGACACAAGACGCGCGAGTCCTTTGATCTTTTTCTTGTGCTTTGCGCGTACGTACGCGCGCATGCAGATGTGTGCAGAGAGAGCTTGCCGTGGCTGCAAGCAGACGCCGGCATGCAGCGCCTTTCATTTACTGCAGTCTGCCGGCTGGTACATAAATACGTGTCCACTGGAGAGCAGAGCAGGGGTTCTGGGTCTATGTTCGACTGACTGTTTTTTTTTCCTGATGTGATGATGATGCTGGTTTGTTACCAACGAAAAACACTGTTATATGGCTAGTTGATTTTGACTCATAAGCTCAAACGAACACAGCCTGGATTCATGCCATGCATGTTCTGTGAGAGTATATATGGCCAAACAGGCGGCCCGGCACGACACTAGCCCTAGCACGGCCAGGCTCGTCCTGACTAGGCACGGCTAACTAACCATGCCGTGCCTGTTAGTGCCGTCGTGCCGAAGTACTGGCTCAGGCACGGCACTAAGACCCCTTAGGCGTGTCGTGCCGTGCCAATGGGCACGGTGGCACTGCAGTGCCAGTGCCGGCACGGGCACTATAAGAGGATGACATCTCACTGCACTCAGAACAACATGAAGAATAACATATACTTCACAGATACACCAAACTATTCAAACTTAGGGCCTGTTTGGTTTTCAGAAGTTAAAGTTTAACTCTCATAACATCAATATTCCCTCAAATACATGGAGTACTAAATGTAGATTAATTGCATGCATGTCGTCACAGATTAGGAGTAATTTACGAGACAAATCTATTAAGCCTAATTAGTTCAATATTGGAAACTTTTTGTCAAATAAGACGAAAGTGTTACAGTGTTTGTTAAACTTTAACTCCTCCAACCAAACACCCCCTTACATTCGAAACCAGATAACTTCACATATATAAGGAACAAAGTCACAAACACAGCAAGAGATAACAAAATAAAGGTTTATTAAGAGCTTTAGTGCAATGGCTGCCTCATTAAAAACCTGTCTAGGTAAAACTCATCCTTATGAGAAATCCTAGACGGGGAAAAAGAGTGCAGCCCAGCTCTAAGAGTTCAAAGTTCACTGTCCTTACAAAGTCCATGTCCACAATATTACAGTCCCATTACATAAATGATATAAATTGCAGCTAATCAAGATAAAGCTCTTCAAAAGCTTCTTCCAGCTCCTTGTCCTTCACATTGTGCTACATCCTTGCCTCTACTGCCTCCCAGTCTTTGATGTAGGTGAGCATCTCCACCATCTCAGCCTTCAGCCTCCTCCGCCGCTCCTTGATTATCTTGCCAGTCATACTAAAAGTAGACTATAAAGATATGGTAGAAATAGCAACAGTTAAAATATCTTTAGCCATGATTGTCAGAACTGGATAAGTGAGTTTGTGCTCATGCCACCAGTTCAACAAGTTAAAATCATCATCTAACTGTCTAACAGTGTCACAGTCCAAGTAGGAAACCAGTTCAGAAGTATTAGAAGAAGAAGAAGTTGTAGCATGCAGCGGGCAGTTGCAAAGGTATGTCTAGACAGATTAAGAGTACCATATAGAGGATGGATACCACCTGCAGAACAATTTCCTTCATCATCATCATCATAAATCTCATCCCAAGCAGACATTTTCTTACCAGACGGGTTAGGAGGGACAGTCCTCCTCAACCTAACAGATCCAAATTTATCATCATACTTGTTGTAAACATCACTTAGTCAAGCTCTAGTGGCAAGCTAGTAAGTTTCATAGGATGTACTAGTAAGGGTAGCCAACCTCCTCAATACTCTGCTGAAACCTTTCATTTTAGCCTAGGATCGAAGATGAATGCAAAAGAATAAAGCAAAGGAATATCCCTCCAGTATTTATTATATTTGTCTGTTGAATCACATGTCTGAGGTGACTATCATTACCATAGTTTTTAGGTGTATAGCAATCTTAACTAGATAATGAATCATAAGTGCAGATGTAGGATAGTACACACCAGACAAAGCAACAGTAGCATCATAAAACAGTTCAAGAAATTTAAATACCTTTTGTCCAACAGCCCAATGTTCATCAGTTAAAAGCAACTGACCACCTTCACCCCTAGGATAGTGAGCATGCATGAAAGTAGTGAAAGGAGTCTGGTGAGGAAACAAATGCTTGAGCATCAGATATGTAGAATTCCACCTTACCTTCATATCCAGCTGAAATTTCCTTGGTCTAACACTAGTGGCAATACAATAATTTTTGTATGCAACAATTCTCTAGTTAGATGAGTTTAGAAATAATATTGCAGTTCTAAATGTTTCAATCAAAGGCTGAAGAGCATTAAGGGCCTCCTTAACAATCAGATTTATGATATGACATGCACAGCGCTGATGCTTGAACAAAGTACTAACTGTATTATCAGTTTCATTTCTATCATTATTAGCGAGTACTTCAATACCAAGATATTTAGACAGCACATGCCTAAGTGTACGCATGGCAGAAACATTAGATGATGCATTATCAAAGTAACAGCAAATACCTTGTCAGTCAAACCATAATGTACTCCATGAGACTCTGTGAGCGAGCATGGCTATAACAATACGGAGTACAGCCCAGTAGCCAGTGTTTGGCCAAAATTAAGGGCCTGTTTGGTTGGGAGAGTTGTTAAAGTTTAACTCTCATCACATAAATGTTCCCTCAAATGCAAGGAGTACTAAATGTAGACTAATTGCATGCATGTCAGCACAGATTAGGAGTAATTTACGAGACAAATCTATTAAGCCTAATTAGTCCCAACTTGGAAACTTTTTGTCAAATAAGACGAAAGTGCTACAGTATTTGTTAAACTTTAACTCCTCAAACCAAATACCCCCTAATGGTTACTACTCCTGCAGCTTCCGGGAAGTTTCCTCATTGGCTCCTAGTACGTACTTAAATTCATTACGAGAGCGAGCAATTACGAAAATACACCGCATCATCGTTGTCATCATTATACCACACACCGAATGTGGACGACGTGAGGTGCCGGACAGCACGTCCACATCAGCGGATCAGCCTGCCATACGCTAGAATGCATATATAGCAGCGAGCCAGCGACCATTAACGGATCGGAGTCGGAGGAGGGAGCTAGGAGATCGACGAGAGGGTGCAATGCAGGGAGAAAACGGGGCGGGATGTGGACATGTGGTGCGTGGCCAGCAGCAGGCAGGCCATCGATGAAAGCACGGTGATGCTGGTTGTTGGAACTGTAGCCTCTAGCTAGTACAGTACTGATGAGGCAGCTAGGAGGTTATAGGGCGATGATGGGCAACTCAACAGCTATAGTCCATCCATCCCCTAGTATTTCTGGATGTTATTGGTTCGAGTTTGAAGTCAAATATCCACTGTGTTGACGCGTGTACTGTGGAAATGAAGAAATCAAAGGAACTAAGTGGCTAGCTTAGCTAGTGTGGCGGGTCATCAGTGGGCGGGATTTGGGATGATCCGCTACTATACGTACCTGATCATCGGCATCTATATATGGCTACTATCATCAGTCATCAGACGAGATGTTATTATCATTAGGTAGCTAGCGAAGACGTTGCGCGCCGTGCCATGCCACCTTAGCTAGCTAGCTTTGGCCTTGTTTAGTTCCCGAGTTGGGGAGGCCGATTCGGCACTGCGCGCTACAGTGTTTCTAGCGCGTTTTGTTTTTTAGTACAAAAAATTGTCCAAATATTGATTAATTAGATTCAAAATGTTCGTCTCGTAAAGTACAATAAAACTGTGCAATTAGTTCTTGATTTCATTACTTTATGTATTTATCGGCATTTTAATGTGATGAGAAATCTCTTTTTACATAATGGAATTTGGGGAGGAATCGGGAACTAAGGCCTTTGCCGAAACGGGGCATTGCGGGGTGCTGCGGTGAAGCTTCGTCCCTCTCTCTCTGCGCTTTTAATAAATTTGCGTGGATCCATGCATCTTCGATCCGATCAGGCTCAGGCCTCGTTCACTTCCCATCCCAACCTAAAATATTTCCTCTTCTACCCATCACATCAAATCTTTCGACGCATGCATGGAGCATTAAATGTAGGTAAAAAAGATAACTAATTACATAGTCTGTCTGTAAATGTCGGAACGAATCTTTTAAGCCTAGTTAGTCCATGATTAGACAAATTTTGTCAAATAATAATGAAAGATGCTACAATAATTTTCAGCTACTTTTCGTGAAGTGAACCCACCCTCAATCAACCGTCAGATTATTCGGATCGATTCTCCGCTTTGGGTGGTCAAAGCAAAGCTGCTCTCCATCACCATCAGCGAAACGTAGTACGATCCATCGACCAGGACACAAGACGCGCGAGTCCTTTGATCTTTTTCTTGTGCTTTGCGCGTACGTACGCGCGCATGCAGATGTGTGCAGAGAGAGCTTGCCGTGGCTGCAAGCAGACGCCGGCATGCAGCGCCTTTCATTTAGGGCGCGTTTAGTTCCGAAAATTTTTGGCTTTTGACTACTGTAGCACTTTCGTTTGTATTTGATAAAAATTGTCCAATTATGGACTATTTAGGCTTAAAAGATTCGTCTCGCCAATTACAGGCAAACTGTGCAATTAGTTATTCTTTTTACCTACATTTAATGCTCCATGCATGTGCCGCAAGATTTGATGTGACGGGGAATCTTGAAAATTTTTGGTTTTTGGGTGGGATCTAAACAGGGCCTTACTGCAGTCTGCCGGCTGGTACATAAATACGTGTCCACTGGAGAGCAGAGCAGGGGTTCTGGGCGACTGGGCCTATGTTCGACTGACTGTTTTTTTCCTGATGTGATGATGATGCTGATTTGTTACCAATGGAAAACACTGGTATATGGCTAGTTGATTTTGACTCATAAGCTCAAACGAACACAGCCTGGATTCATGCCATGCATGTTCTGTGAGAGTATATATGGCCAAACAGGCGGCCCGGCACGGCACTAGCCCTAGCACGGCCAGGCTCGTCCCGACTAGGCACGGCTAACTAACCATGCCGTGCCTGTTAGTGCCGCCGTGCCGAAGTACTGGCTCAGGCACGGCACTAAGACCCCTTAGGCGTGCCGTGCCGTGCCAATGGGCACGGTGGCACTGCAGTGCCAGTGCTGGCATGGGCACTATAAGAGGATGACATCTCACTGCACTCAAAACAACATGAAGAATAACATGTACTTCACAGATACACCAAACTATTCAAACTTAGGGCATGTTTGGTTTTCATGAGTTAAAGTTTAACTCCCATCACATCAATGTTCCCTCAAATGCATGGAGTACTAAATGTAGACTAATTGCATGCATGTCGGCACAGATTAGGAGTAATTTACGAGATGAATCTATTAAGCCTAATTAGTTCAAGATTGAAAACTTTTTGTCAAATAAAACGAAAGTGCTACAATGTTTGTTAAATTTTAACTCCTCCAACCAAACACCCCCTTACATTCGAAACCAGATAACTTCACATATATAAGGAACAAAGTCACAAACACAGCAAGAGATAACAAAATAAAGGTTTATTAAGAGCTTTAGTGCAATGGCTGCCTCATTAAAAACCTGTCTAGGTAAAACTTATCCTTGTGAGAAACCTTAGACAGGGAAAAAGAGTGCAGCCCAGCTCTAAGAGTTCAAAGTTCATTGTCCTTACAAAGTCCATGTCCACAATATTACAGTCCCATTACATAAATGATCTAAATTGCAGCTAATCAAGATAAAGTTCTTCAAAAGCTTCTTCCAGCTCCTTGTCCTTCACATTGTGCTACATCCTTGCCTCTACTGCCTCCCAGTCTTTGATACAGGTGAGCATCTCCACCATCTCAGCCTTCAGCCTTCTCCGCCGCTCCTTGATTATCCTGCCAATCATACTAAAAGTAGACTCTGAAGATATGTTAGAAATAGGAACAATTAAAATATCTTTAGCCATGATTGTCAGAACTGGATAAGTGAGTTTGTGCTCATGCCACCAGTTCAACAAGTTAAAATCATCATCTAACTGTCTAACAGTGTCACAGTCCAAGTAGGAAACCAGTTCAGAAGTATTAGAAGAAGAAGAAGAAGTTGTAGCATGCAACGGGCAGTTGCAAAGGTATGTCTAGACAGATTAAGAGTACCATATAGAGGATGGATACCACCTGCAGAACAATTTCCTTCATCATCATCATAAATCTCATCCCAAGCAGACCTTTTCTTACCAGACAGGTTAGGAGGGACAGTCCTCCTCAACCTTACAGATCCAAATTTCTCATCATACTTGTTGTAAACATCACTTAGTCAAGCTCTAGTGGCAAGCTAGTAAGTTTCATAGGATGTACTGGTAAGGGTAGCCAACCTCCTCAGTACTCTACTGAAACCTTTCATTTTAGCCTAGGATCCAAGATGAATGCAAAAGAATAAAGCAAAGGAATATCCCTCCAGTATTTATTATATTTGTCTGTTGAATCACATGTCTGAGGTGACTGTCATTACCATAGTTTTTAGGTGTATAGCAATCTTAACTAGATAATGAATCATAAGTGCAGATGTAGGATAGTACACACCAGACAAAGCAACAGTAGCATCATAAAACAGTTCAAGAAATTTAAATACCTTTTGTCCAACAGCCCAATGTTCATCAGTTAAAAGCAACTGACCAACTTCACCCCTAGGATAGTGAACATGCATGAAAGTAGTGAAAGGAGTCTGGTGAGGAAACAAATGCTTGAGCATCAGATATGTAGAATTCCACCTTACCTTCATATCCAGCTAAAATTTCCTAGGTCTAACACTAGTGGCAATACAATAATTTTTGTATGCAACAATTCTCAAGTTAGATGAGTTTAGAAATGATATTGCAGTTCTAAATGTTTCAATCAAAGGCTGAAGAGCATTAAGGGCCTCCTTAACAATCAGATTTATGATATGACATGCACAGCGCTGATGCTTGAACAAAGTACTAACTGTATTATCAGTTTCATTTCTATCATTTCTATCATTATTAGCGAGTACTTCAATACCAAGATATTTAGACAGTACATGCCTAAGTGTACGCATGGCAGAAACATTAGATGATGCATTGTCCAAAGTAACAGCAAATACCTTGTCAGTCAAACCATAATCAGCAAGCACAGATATAGCCCTTTCAGCAATGTTTTGTCCACGGTGGGACACATCAATATGCACAAGACCAAGCACCCTCTTCTCTAGTTGCCAATCATGATTTATGTAATGAGCAACCACACTAAGATAGTCCTCTTTAGCATTACCAGACCAAAAGTCAGAGGTAAGACAAACACAATTTATAGCAGATGAACTAAGAGTCTCAACAAGCTTAGCCTTTTTATCAGTGAAGTATTTGACTATGTCTCTAGTGGTGATTTGTCTAGAACAGGAACAAACTTTGGATTATGAGCATTTCTAATGTAATCATAAAAAGCATCAGTTTCACCCATACAGATAGGCACATCAAGTCTAGAACCAATCGAACCAGTTCAGTGCGAGCAACAATAGGACAGTACTCCCAAGTACGCATACTACCATCAGGATTAAAAGATATCTGAGACTGAGTCATGCGAGTTTTCTCACGCCTCTTAGCACATTTATCCCTATGACGAGTGAGGTGACCAGTGCCACCACTAGAGAGAGCAGAGTACTTTTTATTGCAGTGGATGCAGTGAGCGGCATACCTGATCTTCTTACCTTTGGGCCTTTTTTGAACAACTTCTTGAAATCAAGCCACACAGCCGAGGTAGAAGGACGTGAGCGCTTGTCGTCGTTGTCGTCCTCTCCTTCTTCTTCTTCGCCCCCTGCTGCATCATTGCCACCGCCATCAACTTCAATGGGATCCTCAACGTGATGGCCGAATAGCTCCGCAACGTCCTCGCGCAGGTCATAATCATCGTCATCTCTGGCCAGCCCACACATCTACTTCTCATCGTTGGCGCTGACCTCAACGGTCTCTTCGGAGGAGCAGGCCATTGTCACTCTCCGGCGCCTGGTTCCTCAACGGCTTCACACATAAACAAAGAATCAGTAGCAGATCTAGTTATGGTTAGGGTTAGGGTTAGGGTTAGGGTTTATTGTACCTTTGGCGGTCGGAGCACCAGGAACGCCGCCGACATCGACGACGCTCGGATCCGGCCCTCTGGTTCCTCAACGGATGTGAATCAAGAGGGGATCTACAAGGAAGAAGCAGATCAGGAGGGGATATACGAGGAGCATATAAGGAGGGAAACAGACAAGACACATCAGGAGAGGAGGGGAGCAAAGCAGATCTTACCATTATCCAGAGCACCAGAGCTGCCGGGGGTCCGGCGAGGTCGACGCCGGTGATGACTGACGAGGAGGACTAGACAAGTACAAGAGGAGGCGAGATCAAGAGGAGGCCGTGACGTGTGCCCGTGCCGGCCAGTAGTGGCTCCAGAGGCCATCGGAGTTCGAGAAGAAGAGAGGCGACACCGGAGGCAGAGGGAGAGTCGCCATCGCAGAGAGGAGAGTGAGTGAGCTGAGCGAGTGAGGAGAGAGAGGGAGGGGATGCAAATGAGCTAGGGTTTCAGTGGATACGGGGCGACGGGGGAGGCGCCGGTTTATATACTCAGACGCTCCAACGAGCAGATCCAACGGTCGGGAGAGATCAGGGGGAGGGGATCAACGACTCACATTTCCAGGATCCGTGCCAAGGCCATGCCGTGCCTGGGCCATGCTAGCAGGCCGAGGTGGCGGCCCAGGCACGGCACTGCTGCCGGGCCGTGCCAGGCACGGGCATGAAGCAGGCCGGGCCAGGCCTGGGCCATGCTTTTTAGTGTTGTGCCCGTGCCGGCCCACCGTGTTAGGCCCAGTTTAGATGCAAAAATTTTTGCAAAAGAACAGTAGATTCCCCATCACATCAAATCTTTGGACGCATGCATGAAGCATTAAATATAGATAAAAAAATAAAACTAATTACACAGTTTAGACGAAATGGACGAGACGAATCTTTTAAGCCTAATTAGACCATGATTGGACACTAATTGCCAAATAACAACGAAAGTGCTACAGTTGTATTTTGCCAAAAAATTTGCCAACTAAACGAGGCCTTAGTGCCATTTGGAAAAATATATGTGAGAGCAGGTCCAGCAGGCACGATGCTTGCATGGCGCGCAGGCAGCAGCAGGTGATGGACGATGATGACCAGCTTGAGTACTGCATGCAGTACGTCGGTGAAGGGCATGCCGACGGGTGGTAAACAAGTACAGTACTGTACTAGTACTAGTACGTGTACTATTGATGAGGTGACAAGAGGTATCCATATGGTCAGTGCATGCTAAAGTTTTCCAAATGGGCCAGGCCAGCTGGGCCAGCCCGAGCACGGCACTGAAAAGCACGGCCCAGGCACGACACGGCCCGGTCCACCTCGTGCCCGTGCCTGGCACGGCCCGGCCATAGTGCCGTGCCTGGGCCGCCATGTCGGCCCGTGGGCTGGCCCAGGCACGGCACGGATAATGGGCTGGCACGATTTTGGCCCGCTTCTTCGAGCCGTTGGATGCAATCACAATACACCAGCACCGTTGGATGAGTGGAGTTTGACATATATAATGAAAATTGGTCATAAAACCCTACCTCAACTCTCCAGTCTCCCTCCCGAGCAGCTGCTCTCTCTCTCTCGGTGCCTCTCGAGCTCCCTGTCTCCCCTTGCTTCACTCACACAGGCTAGCGCACAGTTGCGTCTCGCGTGCATGGCTTCATCAGCGGTGGCGCGCGCGGCCTCGCCCGCTCACGGTGGCTCTGGCGGCAGCCCAGGTCTCGGCCTCTCGGCGGCTCAGGCGGCGTCCGCAGCGCGGCCTTCCTGCTGCCACACCCTCGGAGACGTTTGGATTTGGTGTGAACCTGTGGTGTTTGGATTTGGGAGACGTGTTCCTCGATGGATTTGTTTGATTTCTCAATCTATTTTCTCTCTCGATCTGTGATTGCTAAGTTCTGGAGTTTGGGGATCTTTGAACCCCGATGCCGGCAATGGCAGTAGCACGGTGGGCCGACGTGCCACGGTGGGCCGACGTGCTCGTTGGCACGGCACGGCACGGCTAACCAGCCATAGGGCCATACCTGGGCCGAGACATCGGCACGCCGGCACTACAGGCACGGCACGGCCGTGCCGCCGTGCCGCATCGTGCCGTGCCTGGCCGTGCCCGTGCTAGGGCCGTGCCGGGCGGCCCGTTTGGAAAAGTATAGTGCATGCATGCTGGTATACAACACAAGTCCTCAGTCCATGCATCATGCATGAACGCGCCAGATTAAATAAATAACCACACGCATGCATAGTACGTAGTACACGTTAATAATCGCATGCAATGCACCCCAACAAACTAGCCTGGTTTAGGGTGTGTTCACTTCGCGAAAAGTAGGTGAAAAGTTATTGTAGCATCTTTCGTTGTTATTTGGCAAAATTTATCCAATCATGGACTAACTAGGCTCAAAAGATTCGCCCCGACATTTACAGACAAACTATGCAATTAGTTATCTTTTTTACCTACATTTAATGCTCCATGCATGCGTCGAAAGATTTGATGTGATGGATGAAAGAGGAAATATTTTAGGTTGGGATGGGAAGTGAACAAGGCCTTATTTTAATTTGTCGGCAGCCCGCCCGGCGCCCCTGATGCTTACTAGGAGTGTACACAGTACAGTATCACAATTCACACACTTAAACGTGTGCATAACCTAACCAGCAGGAAAGGAAAGGTAACCATCGTCCCAGCCGGTAACTTTTTTTTTCCCTGATGGTCGAGATAAGTAATCTGTTCTTCTACTCCGTAGCCTCATCAGTCATCACCTGGCCGGTCAGCAATTCCACACCAGTGCTCCCTATAAGCAGCTTCGTGGATGCTCACCGCTTTCCCGTTTGGGCAAGATGCCTTTTCAGCCCGCCTCGCCCAGTTCTTGCAACCTCGACTCTCTCGTGAGCATCGTCGTCACGCACGTATAGCTACTAGCTATACGCACCCCACCCACTTGTATATTCCGGTCGGTCGCTCCTGCCCTGCCCCTGGTAGTGGTAGCTGCGGAGCCCCTGTAGTCTTCTAGTCTAGCTATAAAGTCCGTCAAGGTCCTCGCCGCTAGCCCCGGCGTGACGGCTCCCCCTCCGGCCTCCCATAAACAAAGCAGAGCTAGAGCCAAGCGCATACCGGCCTGAACCTCCCCAGCGCGCTGCGCCGTCGCCCTTCTCGATCGCCCAACGCCGCAGACGAATCTGCCTGCCTAGCTTCCAGTTCCAGTTCCAGCAGCCTCACACGGCCCCACGCTCATCATCAGTCGTCACAGCCCACCAGGCGCCCACCCGCGCGCATCAGATTCCCTACTACACCCTCCTGCTGCGGCCGGCTTCATATCGATCAGTAAGTGTGAATGATTTGATTTGATTTGATTTGATTTGATTTGGCAACACATGTGGAGATGTCTGGATTTTTAGCGTCCGACGTCGCAACTTGCTCGAAACCTTCTCAATTTTTTACCACGGCCTCCACATGCGATGACACGACGCCTCGACAATTTCGGTGATTTTCGGACTTCGTTTGGATTTTTTATAATTTAAAATCACTTTTCCCGCAAGTAACTCGGCATGTTGCGTCAATGATATGCTCGATATTTCATGTGAGCTCCTGGATAAGGCCCAACATACACCAAATACCATGACTATCATTTTTTGAATCACTAAAATTCATTATTTCATGTACCTGCAGTTCAAATTTGAAATATTCTGAAAAATTCAATGAAACAAAATAAACTAATGAAATATATTAAAAAAGTCAAAATTGCACCAATTTTTAAAATAGAGTTTTAAATACCATCAAAAGGCTACACAAAAAAATTGGGGTAAAAAATAATAAAAAAATTATTTTGCCGAGTGCCGCCGGGGGCACTCGGCAAAAATTACTTTGCCGAGTGCCGGTGCCAGGGGGCACTCGGCAAAATTGATTTTAAAAAAATAAAAGTATACTTTGCCGAGTGTAATTCTAAGGCACTCGACAAAATGGCTTTTCAAAAAATACTTTCCCGAGTGCCGGTGCCAGGGGGCACTCGGCAAAGGCAATTTTTTTAAAAAAATCCTAACTAAAAAAGCCCACCGGCCCAACACACCCTGTAACCCTAACACCCACCCAGCGCTCCCGAGCACACCGCACGCCCACCCCGCCGCCGCCGCCCGACATCCCGCCGCCGCCGCGCCCTCGCTGGCGGATCCGGCGCCGCCGGCGAGCCCCACGACCGCCGCCGCGCTCACCCCACCCGCTCCCCGCTGCCCACGCGCCAGCGCCCGGCGCGCCCGCGGCCACCGCCGCCCGCCCGCGAGCACCGTCGCGGTGTGCCACCGCGCTTGCGCGGCACGCCACAACAGCGCCGCCACAGCCTCGCCGCTCGCGCACGACCACCGCTCGCGGCTGCACCCGCCTCACCGGCAAGTCCTAGCCGAGGCCCTGCGGCCGCGGCCGCGGCCGCGCCCGCCGGCCCGGCCTCGCCCACCGCTCGCGGCTGCGCCCGCGCCACTCAGCCGCGCCGGCGCCATTCGCCTGCTCCCGCGTCGCCGGCAAGTCCCGGCTGAGGCCCTGCGGCCACGGCCGCACCTACCGCCCCTGGCCGCGCCCCTGCACACTGACCCGGCCGCTACCACCTTCAATAGATGCGCCATTCGCGTGCCCTAGAGGAGCAAGGGAGGTAGAAGGAGCAGGGTAGGAGGGGGAGAAGAGAAGGGAGAAGGGAGAAGGGAGGAGGAAGAAGGAAGAAGGAAGAAAGGAGGGAGGAGAGGAAAAGGGAGGAGAAATAAGGGAGGAGGAGCTCCGGCCGCTATCCACCACCTCGTTAGCGGCGGTGTCATGCCCTTGGCGCCTCGCTCCTGACTCCGCCCACCATCGACGAGCACACTAGGTTTGCCCTTCACTCTCTATCCAAATCGTGCAATGGATGTCGGCCATCGAGCCATTGTTAGTAGTAATAGTTGTTGTATGTGGTTTTCGGCCTTCGTGCCGTTGTTTGTGGATGTCGGCCTTCGTGTTGTTCTTTTTGTAGGTTTTTGAAACCTCCCCGTGCAGGGGAGGTTCTGCCGAAATTTTTAACTAATAGTTTTATGTTTCTTCTTTTGCAGAGACGAGCCCGTCGGAGGTGGCCCGGAGGACCCTGATCGTGTTCGTCGGTGTCATGGGTCTACCTGCACTGCGTCGACTCACCACTACCCCGCTAGCCTGACTTCACCGGCCCCCTAGGTATAACCCCTCTATCCGTATCATGGTCTTAGGTCGCGTATCCCAGTTAGGCGTCTCCCGTCCGAAAGAGATACCGTTGGAGGTATGCAGGTCTTTGCATATCTGCGACCGTATCTGTTTTGAATTGTCCACGTTTTTTGGACAGCCCACGGATGCGTACATGGGTTAGTTTCCATGGTCCGCTTCGGTCCTAGACGGTGTTTTGGCATCACTCCTGTTGTTCTCCTGATACACACTCTCCCTTGCAGGACGTGTATCGGGAGAGCAGCGGGGAGGTGCTGCCAAAATTCTATCTCAGATAGGAGCGGAGCATGGAAACAAACTCATCCACGGATCCACGGGTGGGATTAGGACCTATTCTCACCTATTAGAGAGTAGGGACACCGTGTAGATGCAATTGTCTAGTCACTCATGTCTGCTGATACGTCTGTTAAAGGATGGAGGACCGTGAGTGGATGTACACACTTCGGAGAGACGAGTATGATTTTGACCCGATGTTTATAGTCAAGGTTGAAGAGTTCTTAAAGCATGCATTTGGAGAGAGTGCTGGAGGCCATTCTCTAGTGGTTTGTCCCTATAGTGGTTGTGACAACATGAGAAGGAAAGATAGGTTCACCATGGGTAGACATATTGTGAAGTCTGGATTTACTCTGGGCTACCACCGGTAGATCCACCATGGTGAAGCCGATCGTATCAGGGAAGAGGTGATCAGACCACGGCTCGAGGCTTTCAATGATGATGCCGGGGTAGCTGACATGATGGATGACTATCACCAAGCTCAGTTCGCTGAATGCCGTGATAAGGAGGAGATGGAGGCTGCCTCAGATGCCTTCTACCTAATGTTGGACTCAGCACAGAGACCCCTTCACGATCGTACTAATGTTTCTTAGCTGGATGCCATTGGTCGTGTAATAGGGCTGAAGGCCGAGTTAAACCTAAGTCGAGAAGGCTTCGACAACATGTTGGTCGTGTGGAGCGACATGCTACCAGAGCAACACATTATGCCGAAGAACTTGTACGAGTCAGAGAAGCTCCTTCTTGCACTGAAGATGCCCTATGACAAGATACATGTGTGTCCGAAGGGTTGTGTCCTATTTAGGAAAGAACATGCAGATGCAAAGTATTGCCCGAAGTGTAAATCCTCTAGGTACATGGAGGTAGACTCAGGCGATGGCCAGAAGAGGCAGCTTAAGATCCCCACGAGAGTCCTACGACACCTTTTGTTCTTGCTAAGGATCCAACGGCTGTTCATGACGGAGGAATCCACGAAATAGATGACATGGCACAAAAACGGGAAGCGGTACAACCCTGAGAAGATGGTACATCCATACGATACTGATGCATGGAAGTACTTCAATGCGCGGCATCCTGACAAAGAAGAGGAGGCTCGTAATGTACGTGTCACGCTGGCAACAGATGGGTTCAATCCATATGGTATGATGGCTGCACCATACATATGTTGCCCCGTGTTCGTCATCCCCCTCAATCTCCCCCCCGGCATCGCCTTTCAACGGCATACCGTGTTCCTATCGTTGATAATCCCTAGACACACGGGGAGTCATATGGGTGTCTTCATGGAGCCTGTGATAGATGAGTTGATCGAGGCTTGGGACAAAGGGTGTGGACATACGATCGAGCTACAAAGACAAGCTTCAAAATGCACGTCTGGTACCACTACTCCCTACATGACTTCCTGGCGTATGGGTTAATGTGCGCATGGTGTGTTCAGGGGAAGTTCCCTTGCCCACTATGCAAGGAAGCTGTGAGGTTCACATGGTTGAAGAAGGGTGGTAAGTATTCGTCGTTCGACAAACATCGTCAGTTCCTCCCTCTTGACCATCCATTCAGAGAAGACGTCAAGAGCTTTATGAAAGGTGTCAAAGTGACGGACCCTAGACCATGCTTGAGGACTGGGGCCGAGGTTCATGCTCAGATAGACGCTCTCATGCCCAATGAAGATGGTGGTTTTGTGGGATATGGTGAGCAACATATGTGGACTCATAAGTCTGGCTTGACGAGGCTCTCCTATTTCGATGACCTCCTATTGCCCCATAACATTGATGTCATGCACACTGAAAAGAATATCACCGAGGCACTTTGGGCGACGCTCATGGATACTGACAAGTCTAAGGACAACCCTAAGGCTAGAGTGGATCTGGTGACGTTGTGCGATAGGCCAAACCTAGAGATGCGGCATCCTAGAACAGGAAAGCAGTGGAGAAGGCCTAAGGCCCCCTATGTCTTGAAAATCGGTCAAAGGAGGGAAGTGCTTCGATGGATCAAGGATTTAATGTACCCTGATGGGTATGCAGCGAATCTGAGCAGGGGTGTGAACTTAGAGACTCTGCGAGTCAACGGGATGAAGAGTCATGACTACCACATATGGATTGAGCGGATACTTCCGACGATGGTTCGAGGCTATGTCCCTGAGCATGTCTGGCTAGTGCTGGCAAAGTTGAGCTACTTCTTCCGCCGGTTTTGTGCCAAGGAGCTGTCTAAGTCCGTCATTGAAGAGCTGGAAAAAATGGCGCCTGAGTTGGTCTGTGAGCTTGAGAAGATCTTTTCACCCGGCTTCTTCTTGTCGATGCAGCATCTAATTGTGCACCTCCCGAATGAGGCAAAGTTGGGGGGGCCCATACAGGCCCGTTGGTGCTATCCAATCAAGAGATGTCTAAAGACTCTTCGCAAGAAATGTACAAATAAAGCCAGAATTGAGGCTTCCATTGGAGAGGCAAGCATTCGGGAGGAGGTTTCAAACTTCACGACATCCTACTACAAGCATAGCCTTCCTAGCAAGCATAATCCACCCCCTCGTTACAATGTTGGCAAAGTTGAATCGACCCTCAGCCTTTTTAAAGGCCAACTAGGCAGCGTAAGTGGATCGACCCCCAAGAGATTAGATCCAGAAGAGTGGCGCAGAATCATGCTATATGTGTTCACCAACCTTGTCGAGGTTCAGCCATTCATTAAGTAAGTGATCATCGAACTTGTTTTAATACGACGTCACTATTCTGTATCGAACCCCATTGATTCTCTGGTATAGGGAATTTGTTCATCAAGAGTGGCATCAACCAAGGGATCCTACCCCGCACGAACATGATACCCTTCTTTCAGAGGGCACGAGATCTAGGAGGCTTGATTTCATTGATTGGTTCAAATAAAAGGTACTTTCCAACTTAGCTCGTACATTCGTCGATATTCCTTAGTACCTCGTACGTTCCAATATTATAACGATGTATCATGCTTGAGCTTGCGGGCGCAGACCAATGTGTCCATGAGTGACGAGTTGAGACAGGTTGCAAACGGCTTCAAGTTAAGGGTGAAGTCATATACCGGTTATGATGTGAATGGATATCGCTTCCACACATCAAGACACGAGCAGCTCCGCTCAGTCGAAAAACCACCAACAGCCAAGTTTTTACACAGGGCACTAATAGCGTCGAATACTACAGAATAATTGAGGAGATCTATGAACTTGAATATGAGGGCTGGATACCTCTTACTCCTGTCATATTCAAGTGCCACTGGTTTGATCCTAGACAAACGAGACAGACCCCTCATCTTGGGCTAGTCGAGATTAGACATGATTCCGTCTATGAAGGAAAAGATGTCTATATTGTGGCTCAACAGGCCGTGCAGGTGTATCATGCACCATACGCGTGCCAAGACAAAGACCATCTTAAGGGTTGGTCTATTGTGCACTAGGTATCTTCGCATGGTAAACTAGCTGTTCCAAACGATGAAGATTACACCTTCCTCAACACAGACACATATGATGGAGAGTTCTATCAAGCAGATGGGCTACAAGGGAGCTTTGAGATAGTCTTACCTGGTGTGAGCACTGCCATGGAAGTAGACAATAAAACGGTTGATGAAGAGGACCTTTGAGATGTAGTGCTGCATCCGAAGGACATTCAAATGCTTGAGTGATTCCATTTAGGCAGAGAGGATGAAGAAGACACAGAACCTTCGGATAGTGTTGTCCATTTGGACAATTTTGATAGTGATGACGAGACGTATGACCCCAATTATGAAGATTATTCCTAAAGCATGTAATACTATGATTTTTGTTAAATTTTGTTATGTTTATTCATTTTGAACTATTTGTAACGTATGTACTAACGCTTGTTGTTCACTCTTTGTACATTGCAGGTGATAGAACAAAGATGGCGATGGACCGTACACCGAGGCAGGTGCTCTCAACGTACCAGAGGCTGCGCCCAGCGGCGGGAGGTGAGGGGACGTCTTCGGCCCCAGCAGCGGGAGCAGGAACGGGGAGGGGGAGGGGCCATGGTCAGACCAGGAGTGACCCGCCTCCTCCCCCGGCTCTCGACCAGCAGGAGGACCCGTCTCCTACCCCGGAGGACCACGCTGCGGCCACGGGCATGAGCATAGACACTCCGGGTGAAATTCGGTGTCATCTTCAACCCGAATGCCCCTGCCGAGGCTTACTCTGACCCCACCGTCCACGCTAAGGTCCGAGACTACGTGGAGGTGGTTTGGGCGCTCCGTGGCTCAGAGCACAATCTGAGCACTGAGCCCCTTGAGACAGAGGTGATCGTGAGGCTGGGGCAAGGCAAGAAGCACGTGCGGTTATGGATTGTAGACGGCGCTAACTCCTCGAGCTCTGCACCCTCTCTCTCCGACGTGAGGGCACAGAGCACGTCCAGAAGCCTTCCCATACGTGCACGACCTACTCCAACACTGTTGTGGGTCGACGAACTTCAGGTAATTCCGGTTTCACTCGTCGTATATTGAACTTTACACACATTGATCAGATTTGCAATACTGAAACATGTGATTGAAACACTATAGGCCGAGCTAGCGGAGACAAAGGATGCGCTGGCAGAGACAAAGGATGCGCAAGCGCTCCAGACCGCTCAGCTGGAGGCCACGCAGAAGCAGATGGCAGAGATGTTCCAGATCATGCAAACCATCGAGCAAGCATCGGGTGTCCAAGTGCAGATGCCAGCTCCAGTTCCGGTTCGACAGTTCACACCTGTGAGTATGCCTTCGTGCCGTTGGGATTGTCGGCCTTCGTGCCGTTGTGATTTTCGGCCTTCGTGCCGTTGGGAATGTCGGCTTCGTGCCGTTATTTCTTGCAGGTTGGAATCCTCCCCGTGCAGGGGAGGTGCTGCCGGAATTTTTAATTTTGAGTCTAACACATGCAATCTCTTCTTTTATGCAACCTCCGTCGGCGGGTTCAAACAACCCCACTGTCGTGTCACCGAGGGCTGATCCCGTCAACCCTACACCGCAGTCCGGTCCGTCACCGTAGTCCGAGAGACCACAGTTGCACTCTCCGTCGCCGCAGTAGGGATGTTGAACTTTGTGATGTTGAACCTGTAATAAAAAACTTGTAATGTTGAACTTTGGAGGATTTTGATGGATTTCCGATGGATTTATGAAATTATGCATGTGCTTTTGATATATAATGCATGTTGGTTATATCGATATCATATTTGATATATATATATATATATATATATATATATATATATATATATATATATATATATATATATATATATATATTGTGTGTGTGTTGTCTGTAACAGTGGAATGTAAAATTTTTTTCAAAAAATGCATTCTCGGGGTCTTTGCCGAGTGCCAGAACAAACTTTGCCGTGTGCCGTGCCTGTGGCACTCGACAAAGTGTTTAAAAAAAAAGAAAAAAAAACTTTGCCGAGTGTCGGGCGAGCAGCACTCGGCAAAGTAATGTTTTTTAAAAAAAAGAAAAAAACTTTGCCGAGTGTCGGGCTAGAGGCACTCGGCAAAGCGTTTTTATAAAAAAAAGAAAAAAAAAACTTTGCCGAGTGCCGTGCTTGGGGCACTCGGCAAAGTAAAAAAATAAAAAATTTTGCTGAGTGCTGGGCGGCCACTCGGCAAAGTAACCGTCAACGGAAGGTGGCGTGACGGCGCAAATATTTTGCCGAGTGCCTTACCTGGCACTCGGCAAAATTTAAAAATATTTTGCCGAGTGTCCCGATAAAAAACACTCAGTAAAGTCCCTTTGCCGATAAATATGTTGCCGAGTGGACTTTGCCGAGTGCCACACTCGGCAAAACCTTTGCCGAGTGCAAAAGGCTCTCCTGGTTTCCAGTAGTGGGTACTGGTATATATAGCTACTACTCTTGCCCACCAGCAGCAGCAGCTTCTGATCTGCAATTTTTAGCCTCGCAGCAAGAGTCAGCCAGAGTCCTCTACCTCCCCTCCAAGGCTCCAACCTCCTGCCAACAAGGTACTACGCCCGTGTGTGTGTCTCTTCTTGCTCACGCCTGTGGATTGGATGCCCCTGTAGCCCCTGCTGCAAAGCTATGGATCAACCACCAACGCCACCCCTGCTTGAATCTAGGTACGTATGATTGTGTTCTGAATCATGCATTTTTCCACTCAACATTTGATGGGAGGTACTGAAGAGCTTGCACATGGAATAGCGCGTACTAGTAGCTTGCTAGATAGCACTGGTGGTCTTATTCTAGTATTTTATTTTGGAGTGAGTGAGGATGCCAGTATTATGGTCTTGTTTAGTTCGTGAAAGAAAAATTTTTGGTGTCACATCGGATGTTTCATGGGATGTCGAAAGGGGTTTTTGGATACTAATTAAAAAACTAATTATATAACTCGTCTGGAAATCGCGAGACGAATTTATTAAGCCTAATTAAGCCGTCATTAGCACATGTGTGTTACTGTAGCATTTAAGGCTAATCATGGACTAATTATGCTTAAAAGATTCGTCTCGTGGTTTCCAACCAAACTGTGCAATTAGTTTTTTTCGTCTACATTTAGTACTTCGTGCATGTGTCCAAACATTCGATGTGATGTGGTGAAAAAATTTTATGTGGAAACTAAACATAGCCTATATTCTAGTAGCTACTGCTTTGACCAATTGCTCTACTCACGCATTTCCTTGTTGTGCAGGCTGCAGCAGGTCCGCTCAAAGTTCTTCCTCCCTTCTTTCGACGAGCAACAAGGTTCAGATTTGAGCCGCCAGTTGCTGCAAACCTCAACACCACCACCTCCCACTGCGCTCGTATACACTGAGGCCGTTGAGATTCTTCTGCAGTAATACTTTTTTTTTAATTTTCGCAGCATATTATAGACTACAGCCCTGAATTATTCGGTTGAACTCCCATCACATCAATGTTGCGGCAAATACATGAAGTACTAAATGTAGACTAATTGCATGAATGTCGGCACAGATTATGAGTAATTTACGAGATGAATCTATTAAGCCTAATTAGTCCAAAATTAAAAACTTTTTTTCAAATAAGACGAAAGTGCTACAGTGTTTATTAAACTTTAACACCCCTAACCAAATAGGCCCTACATTACTACTAAGTAGTAGTACGTGTTATTAGGATGAACCAAATGGGCTGGGTGTTCAAACAAAGGGCCTATGAGGTGTTCTGTCTGTTTCATCTAGGAGCATATATTTTCTCAAAAAAAATCTAGGAGCATATATAGAGAGAGGTCTACATATGGTAGTGCAATCATCCCCTGGTCTTCCTTTTTTTGGTCTGAACAGTACATGTGAGCTAGTCAGGAGTTTTTTCTGCTGAAACCAAGAAAGTGCGCCTCCATGAGACGTGAGCTGTGCCCATCAATAATGAGCCATGTACAAACGTTGCTGGCTGCAGGATATATATATAGATAGCCTAATAAGGGTATAAAAAGTAAGAGATTGAAGATTTAATTTGTTGGTGCTGCGATCATGTTTTTCTACCGTTTCAAGCTAGCTAGTCAATACTGCGCGGTAACAATGACGATCTATCGCTGTTAAAGTAGCCAATCGCATCATGAGGATTAATTAGTTTTGTATACGATTTCAGTAACCTAATGATGATGGACGACGACGCAGTCTACTTTGTAGACACTAGCTACTAGAACACCCTTAAAAAAAAAACTAGCTACTGGTGGTCTTATTCTAGTATTTAGTGCTCTCTCTCTCAGCTGAGCACGTATAGTACGCAACCCGCCATACTCTGACCAAAAAGTGTGTCTGACCAATGTTCATTAATGACCTCGTTTGATGCCAAAGTTGGGGGTAAACTTTGCATAGTAAATGTTATGTCACACTATAGCAATTTTATTTTTATTTGGTAATAATTGTCCAAACATTGATTAATTAGACTTAAAATGTTCGTCTCGCAAAGTACAACAAAATTGTTCAATTATGTTTTTATTTCATCTATATTTAGTACTCCATATATGTGCTGGCATTTTTATGTGACGGGGAATAAGAATTCTGTATAGTAAATTTGGTGGCCAAACTTGGTATCTAAACATGGCCAATATACCGAATGTGCAGGCTGCAGACCTCACGGTCATGCCCAAAGTTCCTCTTCCTCCCCTCCGACCTGATGACGACCATTTGAGCCGGCCGGCCGGCCGTCCGCCGCCTGCTGCGAGCCGTACACCGCCCATGCACCAACTGGTAAGTATTATTAAGGTTGAGATCCGCAGTACTTTTATTTTCGTAGCATATATATACTACTGCAGATCACAAGCTAACTACTCAGAGTATATATATGCTCCGAAAATCAATCACGCTCTGTTCGCTTGGCTGGAAAGTCATAGTTAAAAGTATTGTTCGTTTATTTGTTGTGAGAGAAAAAAACACTGATCGTTGGTTAAAAAAGTACGACTTATAACGTAAGGAACAGGAGCTCAGACAAGCTTATACGGAGTACTACTGAGTAGTTATTGTCTGCGGATACTATAGACTACATAACTACTCAGACAACCAATCACAACAAGCTCAGAAAACAATGCATCAATAATGAACAATCTCTTTAAAAGTTACAACATCAGCACATATTTTATTTCATGGGCATCAGTTTAGGCCTGGTTTAGTTGCAAAATTTTTTGCAAAATAGAACTGTAGCAAATTTCGCTGTTATTTGGTAATTAGTGTCCAATCATGGTCTAATTAGGCTTAAAAGATTCGTCTCGTCCATTTCGTCTAAACTGTGTAATTAGTTTTATTTTTTATCTATATTTAATGCTTCATGCATGCGTCCAAAGATTCGATGTGACGGGGAATGTTGAAAAATTTTGCAAATTTTTTTGTAACTAAACAGGGCCTTAGTCCATTTCTGAAATCCATCCCAAAATGCATACTCCTGTCAGTCAGTTTCATTATTGGGTATCGCTAGAGACATGTTTAAGGAATCGGAAGCCTGTTCTTGCTGTTCTTGGTGGCAAAAGTAAGGAATAAGGGGCAGGGCACAAGCACAACTAGAAAGAATACGCCATACACACAACTAGGAGTAGATTGCATCCTCAACAAAATTTATTGCATATATACTCCAATTAACAACCTCAGCGTTGGAGATTGGCGTCGCCGGGCTGCATCCTCTTCTCTTGAGGACCTCGTTCCCCCAACGTAGCCTCTCCACCCGAAATCGCCTCCCCGCACCACAGGTGCTCGGCGGGCGCCCGTGGCGACGGTCCTCGTCACCGCGCCGCCGTACTAGCTCCTCCACAACTGGGCGCGACGGCAGGCCGTCCAGTACGCCGCGGCCTCGACCTCGTCGCGCACCCGGGTCTCCAGTTCCTTGTCGCCGACCACGGAGTGGACGGAGAAGCTATCTGGTCGGTGTTGGCGGCGAGGACGTCGTCGAGGCAGGCGAGCGTCAGAGCATGAGCCCGTAGTGGATCGGGGCTAGGATCGTCGGCGGAGGCTGGCACGGTGAAGGAGAAGGGGTCGAGCTTGACGCTGGCCACTGGACCGGGTCCAGCAGCGCGATGGTTGCGAGGGAGGTGTCGCCGGAGCGGATGCGGAGGAGGGAGAGGTCGCCGGCCGGCCGGCGGCCAGCGGGTGGCTGCGGCTGCGGTCGATGAGGTGGAGCCACGCGCCGGGGACCCGGATGAGGAGCACGTGCTCCGACGGCGGCGGCGCGTTACCGTGCTCCGAGGCCGAGGCCAAGGCCAAGGCCGCGGTCGTCGGCGACGAGGCGGACCCTATGTCCCTATCTCGACGGGCCTTCCTTGAGTTCCTTATATATTCCATTGGGGACTTATGAGAATTATTACAGGCGACGTGAATGATGAACCAAATAATCAGTCAAATGTGGGCTGTCAAATAATCAGCCAAATGGGCTGTCAGTGGTGGTTGATCTATATATAGGAGTATTTGGCAATGCAATCATTCCTGGTCTTTCTTTTTTCGGTCTGAACAGTCCATGTCATGAATTGGTCAGGAATATATCTTTCTTGTGCTTTAGCATGATCCCCGTTTCTTGTGCTAGATGGAAGACGATGAAGCCGCCATGGACTTAGACCTGCTACTGACAGGGCCCAAGAACGAGCAAAATCTGGATGAATGCTTGGGAGGTATATTGTATATTATTTGACTGATTTTATCCTTTTATTTATTTGAATGCAGCTATCAGCAAGTAATTTTTTGAGTTTATCTCTTCCAGTTCCAGTTGCAGGTGTATTCGATTGCTATAGTCCCCAGGTATGATTTTCAGATATATCTATCATCTGGTTGTTGTTATGATATGCCACAAATTGAAGTACTATATATATACCCGGCAAAAAAAATTAAGTACTATATAAATGCTTCTCTTCTTTCAAATACTACCGGACTTTGGGTCCTAGCTAGTAAACGTTGGTGCTGTGTACTGGTGGCAATTATTTGATGTGGGAAAGCTAATGCCTAATGGTGCTTATCATTTTTTTTTATTGTACGTTTGGAAGATCAGTTTGATTCGCTGAATGTGAATGACGGTGAAGCAGCAGTCAATGAGTTTGAAATCGAAGATTACATTGACCCAAGCATGCTAGGTATATATATTTCACTTCTACACAGACTTTGTTTCCTTTTATTTTCTTACAACATTTACTTGATACGTGAATATATACTACCAAAGCATCATGTGGTACTTATATTATAGTAAGAGCTAAGACTTCACGGATTTAAGATATTACACTGTATATTTCTTGGACACGTGTCGTTAGGAGATTTGCAGAGAGATTTACATTTATTCTGCAGCATATTAAAATTAATTAGCTCATCATGTATACCATGATATATATGGTTCAGGTTGCTTCCTACCAAGTGGCAGTTCGGGACATGGCAGAAGAGGACCTCGCGCGCAGGAGAAACAGTTCTGAAAAGGTAAGCATATACACCAAAAACAATTTCAGAACACATATTTTTATTAACAGAGATAGTAAAAAGAAAGTGTAATTGTCTTCTTAAATGCATAGTGATTTTCAGACGCGGAGTCAAACTGTCACAAAACAAACATATTTGTTGTTCACAAAAAAAACATATTTGTTGATGGAGTTTTGAAGACGGGCCTCTTAGGAAGGCCACCACCTCAAAAAATAACCATTAACATATGTAGACCTCTTAGCTAATTAATTAACAGAGTCAAGCCTTATAATGATGTCAGCCTCTATACATAGTTGTCAAAAAAATTGTAACTTTTGCATATGAAGTTGGATAAATATGAGCTTTATATCAAAATTATAAAGCTCAACAAAGTCTACATCTTTGCACAGTTTACAAGTTTTTTATTTAAAAAATTATCTAGGGTTTCAAAATTTAGTTTTAGTTTCTCAGATTTTGACATTCAAAATTTTGAATTTTCAAACAACCTTTGGTGTCAACATAAACTCATGTCTCCCACTAGTACATGGATGGAATTAGTAGCTCTTAGTCACAGCATCTTAGGCGGCCGATCGGTCCCTAGCGCTGTCTACAGGTCGGTCGGTTTGTAGAGCTCCACACTCCTTTAGGCTGCGTTCGGTTATTCCGGATTTGGTCCGGGAACTATTCCAGTCCGTCAAAAGTATACAAATTACTGAACCAATTCGACCTGGAATCGTTCCGGGCACTCAATCCATGACAAACGAACGAGCCCTTAGCTAGCTAGCTTGCCGAAACGGGCAAGGCATTGCGTGGTGCTTGCTTCCGCGAAGCTTCGTCCTTGCTAGCTCCCTCCCTTGATCTCTCTCTGCGCCCTTTGCGTGGATCGATCATCCATGCATCTCCGCTCCGACCCGGCTCAACCGTCGGCGGATTATATGATCGCTATACGTATTTACGTACTATACATACGCCGGCCCCGTTGGGTTGGGTGGTTAAAGCTGCTCTCCATCCATCGCTGCGCTGCCACAGCGACACGTAGGATCGAGTTCGACGCTCGCGAGTCCTTTCTTTTTCTTCAGCTTTGCGGTCTGCCTTTGCGCATGCATGCAGCTGTGCAGAGAGTGAGAGACACACACAGCTTTTCTTTTGCCACTGCTGAACTGAAAGCAGACGCCGCGGCACCAGGCGCATGAATGCATGCATGCAGTGCCTTTCATTTGCTGCAGTCTGCTGTCTGCGGATGGTACGTGTCCACTAGAGAGCAGAGCAGGGCCGGGGAGGTTCATATGCATGTTCTCTACAGTACTTCTGTGAGACCAGGTGGAGCAGCAGGTGATGGATCACCATTCACCAGCTTGAGTAATGCTCCCCATAGTACTTTTCTCTAACAGCCAGCCAGCAGTGCTTTTTTTCTAACATCAAATCAGCATCAGCCACCAGCCACCTGCCAGCTAGCAGTATTTTTTTCTCTCGCAACAAATCAGCACCAGCTACCAACCACCGGCCAGCCGAAAAGATGAAAGTAGACCTTAGCTACTACTCCCGTTTGGGCAAGACGCCAGGGCTACTGCGTTTTCAGCCGGCCTCGCCAAATTCATGCAACGTCAGCTCGTGACGTGAGCATCACTCACGTGCCCAGGGCCCACTGATTCATGTCGCTCCTCGTCCCTTTTTGCCTTTGTTTCCTGCTTTTTCTTTTCTTTTCGTCGTCAACAAAGATACTGGCCCCGTTCACTTCCCAAAATATTTCTTCTGTCACCCGTCACATCGAATCTTTGGACGTATGTATGGAGCATTAAATGTAGGTAAAAAATAACTAATTATACAGTTTGTCTGTAAAGGTCGAGATGAATCTTTTGAGCCTAATTAATTCATGGTTGGATAAATTTTGCCAAATAACAACGAAAATGCTACAAGAATATTTTTTCCCCAAATATTTCGGATCTGAACACAGCCTGGGTAATATTTGCATGGGCCCTCCACCGTGTATATATCTTTCACTGTCCTATCCTCCTAGCTGCGTACTAATACGGCCAGCATTAATGTAGCCTATATATAGGAGTATATAAGTAAGAGATTGGAGATTTAATTTGCTGGTGCTGCGATCATGTTTGAAAACGGAAACGTATAGTAGACAGTACGTACGTTTTTCTACCGTTTCAAGCTAGCTAGTCAATAATGCGCGGAAACAATGACGATCTATCCTGCTAAAGTAGCCAATCGCATCATGAGGATTAATTTTGTATATACGATTTCATCAGTAACCTAGCTAATGATTATGGATGAGGACGCAGTCCACTTTGTATGACATTCACAAGTCATTAGAGCCTCAAATGTTCATTTTAACTTCTCGGATTTTGAGATCCATTTTTTTTGAAATTTTTCAAACAATCTTAGATGGAGACATGCTCTATATCAAAATTGTAGGGCCCAGGAACATGTAAAACTTTGTAGTAGAAACTTTTTCATTTGAGATCATTTAGCAGAGCCAAACTATTCGATACAATATTACTAGGACTGCATCATATACTCATTCACAAGTGAGTATGTACTGTAGTGGTAGGGACGGATTGCATGAGGCTAGAGGTCATATGTTTGAATCCTATAAATTTTTTGATGTAGTAGTGACATATATATTCTCTAATTGTCAAAGTTCATGCATTTGTTTGGTAACAACCTTTTTTGTATTTATTAAAAGTAAACAATGTGAGTTGGAGAGGAGGAAACATTGGTCCACAAAGAGGCCAGGCGTGACTAGGACTAGGAGGAAGGCGTCGTCAAAGCAAGGGCTATGTTGACTAAGAAATGAAACTTTGGAACCTGATAGAAAACACTACAATAACTACATGGAAGAGAGAGCAATCCATATTTCATCCCTCTCAAGTGGCACATCTGCATCTCCTTTGTTCCCCTCCCTATCGACCAAACAGCCCTGCTAACCACAACCTTTCAACGTTGGCGTCACATCGCCACACCGCTTGCATACTTCTACCACTGTTTCTCAATCCTCACCCTCCCTTTCAACCACTTTGGAGAGATTCCCAACCCTGACATAGGCCACCGTCACAATGGCTAGCAGCGCTGGGTAGGGGTGGATAACAAGCCAACTACACTCTTTCCCGAGCTTTCTTCAAAATTGACATAACCAGACCCAACTTCAATACCAAGCTTATAACTGTGCATGCGCCTTGCTGCCTACCATTAGGTTGGCCTTCCTCTATCTTTTATAGTCCATGGGTGAGGAATCGACTTGGAGTCCAAACCCACAAGCCCTAAAGGTTTGCCATGGTTGGCCATTGGGGTACATCGAAACCTTGATGTGGTTATAATATTGTTATCATCAACGTTGGTCAGAAAATAACAATATCATAATCTATCTTAAATAAATATGACTACTCCTCTAATTAAATCTTCCCGTTGGTTCCAATTTAATTAGAGGATTGAACATTAACTTAGCAGCGGAAACATATAAAAGAAATTTATCTACTTTTCAGAAGCATTTCTCTGTACTCATCTATTCCCTAAAATTATACACGTTGGTGCAATAAATTATAGAGATAAAATGATGTGTGACATGTAAAAAAAACTTCTGAAAAAGATAAAACTAATTCAAAAGACCAACTATGCATTCGGCCGAAGGCCATTTGCCGCGGCCCAACGAGCTCTTGCTCTTGCCCGGCAAAACAGGCCAGCCTAGCGAAGCTCCCGCGCTCCCCGCGGCCCAGCGCGCACTTTTCTACTCTCTGTGGCCCAGTTGTGCAGCAGGCGGCCCAGCACACCCTCGCGCGCGGCCCAGTGGCTCGCTTGCGCACTGCGCGCTGTCATGTGGCGAAGACAGCCCGCGGCCCAGCCACAAGTGACGCCCTCCCCCGCGTCTAGGCCGTAACCTGGGCCTGGGCAGGGGTTTCATCTACCCGCACGGGGCAAAAGTCAGCCCAGACGATCTCTCATCCGTTGATCTTGACCCTACGGCCAGGCGTCAATTTCACTGGGACAAAAACTCCCCCCGCCAAAACTGGTGGAGATCAACCTAACAGCTCGATCACTCAGGCTCAGGTGGATCGATCCGGAGAAATAAAGGCTGCGCCAAATTAATAAGCTAGATAGATAGGTTCGTACCGTGCAGGACGTCGTGCAGCGCGTGCCCATGTCAGCGAACTCGAAGAGAAGCACGCGGACGCCGGCGGTGGTGTCGATGGTGTAGCCGAGCAGGCGGACGAGGTTGTCGTGCCTGAGCCTCGATAGCACCAGCACCTGCTGCCTCAGGAACTCGTCGTCGGAGGCGTTCCAGGTGACGGAGCGGGAGCGGGAGGCAGGTGGATGTGGATGACCGAGCCTCTTGGCTACGGCAGCGGTCTTGCCGTCCCCGATTGGCAGCCAGGCGCGGCACACAGCCGTGTTGTTCTTCCCCCTGCCGATGAGCATCGCGGCCGAGAACGACCGGGTGGCCTTGTTCAGCTCGCGAAGCGTCAGCTCCGGCACGGCGGTGGCGGTGGCGGTGGCGACGGCAACCTCCGTCCTCTCGACTGGTGGTCCAGTCAAGTTTAGAGCGCAGCTAGTTAGTTGACAGTTGACACAGTGAAGCAAATTAAAGAAGCAGCGAGCGAAAAAGCAACTACATATATTATGTACCTGCAAACACCGGCGGGTAGGAGGAGGAGGAGGAAGACGACTCAAAGCTGCTCTACTTCTTGGACGACCACATCGTCAGGCGGCCGAACAAGTCCTTCGCCCACCCCATTGCACGAGAAGAGAGAACGAATGTGACGAGAGAGAGCTGGAAAGGACAGGGAGGTCGTCGGAGATGATCTCAGAAATGGATGTGTATCTTGATCGCCAAGTTCCACGAGCATAAGCCTGCTGTCGTCTCAGAAATGGATGTCCAGTCTCAGACGACGACTCGTCGCCGCACCTGGTAGAGGGAGGTAGTAGATGTAGATCTTCTAGGACGGGCCGGACAGGTGGTTTCAGCTTGAATCGGCTTCAAGAATGACCTGATCTGATGCGCTCGGAGGCATCTATCATCTATCAACCCCTGGCCTGCCGAGAGGCGCCGCCGACGAGCTGAGCTAGCTTGCCGACCGAGAAGCGCTGCTCGCCGGGAGTGATGGTATCTCAGGCCGGGATGTGGCGACGCGCGAACGAAGCGATTCAGCTCTTGCTTGACGGCCACACACCGTATATATAGACACACGGAGCCACACTGATCTGAGTCGGTGGAGAAGTTTCCAGGATGCTTCGCTGATGTCGCAATCGTCAAGCTAGGAAGTAGTACATGGATTGTTAAGCTCACTGTTTTCTCTTGGCTCTCAAGACTTGCCGTTCTACGGGAGGACTGAAGAAACTGGCGAATCCTGCGGCAGTATACTAGTACTACTATACGTGTCGACCTGTGTTAGGCGCCGGGCCGGTGGGCACTAATGCGCTGTGCGCGCGGGCCACACACCGCCACACGCCAAAGCAAAGTTAGCCAAGCAAGGCTAGCACAGCACCATGTCGTCGTCGCAGATGCAAATTGTGATGGCCACGTCCGCATCTGAATCTTCCTCCGTGCTGTTTCTGTTTGTTTATGTTAACGACGCCATGCATTTTTCTTGCTCGAGTTTCGTATATAGCACTCATGTATTAATTATTCGCTCCAGGTCCCAGTAATAATTCAACATAAATATACTCAGATCAGCTTTGTTGTTAATTAATCTGGAAAAACACTAATTACAACGTATGGCTGCCATACACAATACTGCTCGTCGAATTTAGGTCATTAAGCATGTTTCGCTTTGTCTGGATTTCTAACCAAGACGCTTGGCTTCTATGGCTAGTATCAATCAGGAATAGTTGAGCTCGTAGGCTGGGTAGCCAATCAGAGATCACACAAGCCCGGGTAGCCATCGGCTACCCATGTCCACATGTTTGCTTGAGAGCGACACTGCTTTGACACGGGCCGTCAGAGCCAGTACGTTGAATCGATCTTTCGCGCACTGGCCAGTGTTGTACGCTTGGGCTTTCAAAACGGCCGTGGGTATGTATATACACAGCATTATTGCTACATTCATGCCTACTGTACTCTGTACATATCAGACTTTAGAGTGAGTGAGCATCTAATTCTGGTATGCAACGTACATGCTGCAATCATTTGATAACCATGCTGCAGTAACTATACTACATACGTACATATACTCAGGTTTGGTAAGTGGTAAACTGAGCAACATTGTTAAGGCTGCCACACAGGTTACGTACTGAGAGTTCAACGAGAATTAATTTTGGAGCAACATTCGTCTCCGCTAAGCGAGCACGTTTTTCGCTGATCCTGATTCATTTCTTTTTCTTACCAAGACTGTTGGTTTCTCCGGCGGCCAGTATACGGTGCTTGAATCTTCGTACAATCAACTCCGTAGCCTTGTGTGCATTTACCTGCAGTGGGTGGAAGAACTACATATATATAAGAGACAACTAAAGTAATTGTGCTCCTAAAAAAAATAAACTACCATGAGATCCAAATTGATAGAGCATATATGTTTGACACCTTCTTTTTGGAGTTATTTTTGGCTTTGCAAGCTCTCACCAAGTTCCTCCATTTATCCTAGGAGCATGAAGCAACATTATATATCTATATCAACACATATATGTCTAACTATTTTCATGACGTGGGCTGAACATGGTATAACTAACAATCACCAAAGATGGATTATACTTTGTATATACCTTGAGGTGGGCAGGTGTTCGAATCGATGTTGAGAAGTACTTTCCCTTTACTTTGCTCCACTTTCCAATTCCTTCTTTTTCAACACCATCCACAAGTTCCATGATTTCATCCTTGGTCCAATGGTCATTGTTCTTCCTTCTTCTACATTTCCCAGCTCCACTTGTGCAAGGATATTGCGAACCAAATATTCGTCTGACTTCTACCTGAAAATCAAAACAGACATGTAATTCATATCTATTATGTATTATCATTCCAAGAAATATATTAATTATCATGTACTCCTATATCATAAGACTGCACAATATATATAGTCAATCATTCACATGAAAGAACATACATGCATGACAACAGATCGACTCAGTTTGATATAAACAAAAAAAACTTTCAAGGGTTCACTTGATCTGTTGAAATCTCATGAACCTAGCTAGGCACTTGCTATATGCATGTGTATATTGGTCAGCATCAGCACTCAGCAGCACTTGTTATGCTTTTACTACATTGGTGGTGAATAGGAAATATATATGCACATGATAATAACTAATCAGAAGAGAAATATGCTTACGCTCCACGATCTGCTTCTCATGCGACTTCCTCTCCTCCCGCATGTCTAAGGGGCTAAGAAACAGCCTGGAAGAATGCAGCATGTGTGTGTGCATGAGTCTTTTTATATATAATAAATACATATCACAAGGTACGTAAATATGTAGCAACATGAACGCAACTATTGTACTCCTTCACAGAGAATACTCCATCCCATGCATATGCACATTCACAGAATCCATATATGCATTCCTAAATCTGGAAAAATCTACAAGTGCCAACTCTTCTATATGCTCTGGGACAACAACAGTGACATCACAAACAAATCCATATATTATCAAATTTCACAAACTTGATCATTAATGTCTACTAGTTTGTCTTTACAAATGCATGCTTCTATAGAAGTGTATATAGATTAATATAAAATAGAGAATAATTGTTGCTTATGGAAGCAGATAAGCTAAAGGATCAGATAGGTGCCAAATAAATCAAAGCAGTGATGTCAAGAATATATACCTAGCATACTCGGCTCCACAAAATCATCCTCGATTTCATTGTCAGGAACTATTTCTTGTACTTCCGATTCACATTCCACGTTACTCTGCTTTAATTTGGCACAGTTGCAATGAGAGGAAAATTCTTGATAGTAATTTGTGAAATGAAAATCTCCATATTTAGGAACAGTTCTGAAATGAGAAGAAATAAACCACACCAGAAGAGTAGTGCTGCCGAAAGTGCCTGCAAAAGAAATAGCTAGCTTCGTTAAACTCAAGCCAGTTGATGAATTGGGCAAGTACAATTACTAATAAACATGTTGTCAAAAAAAGTACTAATAAACAGAAACTTTGTCATCGTACAGTACTCCGGCCTACGTGAGCTACCTCCCAAAAGCTCGTACAAATCTGCGTCGTTCGCAGGCCCTGACAATAAAAGCTGCATCTCCAGGTCATCATCTTCCACCTGCGCCATGTAAGAACAAAATCCATCAACACCTGTACTAGCTGTACGCACACTGTCAAGTACGACAAGCTAATTAAGCATGCTAATAGTGTATCAAATGTAACCAATAGTAATGAAAATCATGTCAGGTTTTGTTAGTGTACTCTGTAATGTATAAAAAACGACCACTTTTGTGCAGTGCTCTTTCAGTTAGGTAACAGTACGTAGTTGTTGGGTTGTAGTACTAGTCCAGATGGATTCTTTTCATTCATAAAATATATTCCAGTTTCCAGCCTAGGAACGGATGGAATATGGTGTGCATTAGTGCTCCTTCCAAAAATGGAAAAAGGGAGACTACACATGGAATAAACATATATGGAAAAAGGGAGACTACACATGTGCCTTAATATGATGCATGACTGCTACTACGCGCGATACAAATGGGTACTCAGATGCATGACTGCTAGCTATCAGTACTGCCGCTAGTCGTAGGCACCTGCACTTGAGAGTTCAGACTCGTGACAGTTTCCGCACCTCAGATGTCCTGCAGGTGGAGAGTGTGGCTCTAGCTTTCAACGACTTGAGCGCCGGCCTCTCGCTCGTCCCTCTTCCGCAAAGCAAAAATCCAGCGATCCCATCTAGCTGGTAGTCTACAAAACGCGTCCGTCTTCTGCTAAGCGTTTCCCGGCCGGCCGGCCCGCACGTACGCGCGCATCAATCCGTCCGGCTGCAACTGTACTTGAGTCCATCCTTGATGATTGATCTACAACTAGCAGGCAGCTGCTGAACTCCCTCGTTTCAACTTTCAAGCAGCTAGCGCTCACCGAATGGGGAGGCGGTCCGGAACGAAGACCGGAACACCGAACATGCGTAGCAAGGCAATCTTGTGCTGGTAGCCGACGACGCAACCGGCCAGCAGATTATTATTAAGTCCCTCTTCCTCCTCCACAAATTAAAGTCCACTTCAATTTGAGAGCTTTTATCCTGAATCTACCGGCCTTTTGGACTGCTTGCTATAGGTTACGCCAACCTTTGTTGTTCAGGTGCAATGCAACTCCATCTGAGAAAGCTAGCATCTCTTCTGCAACAAACACTACAGGACACAGCTGCTTTGCCGAAGGCAAAATTCTTTGCCGAGCGCATTTCCTTGGGCACTCGGCAAAGGAAATATTTGCCAAGTGCCAGACCCAGAGACACTCGGCAAAGAAATGCCCTCGGCAAAGCAGCCTTTGCCGAGTGCTAGGCACTCGGCAAAGGTGGACCGTCGGCAAATTTTTCCTTTGCCGAGGGCTGGGAACTCGGCAAATTTTAGCCGTCGGCAAAGGTGGCCGGCGTGACGGCGGCCACTTGCCGTTAGTCTTTGCCGAGTGCCCCACCGTTTGGCGCTCGGCAAAGATTTTTTAAATTCTTTGCCGAGTGCCCCATGACCTGGCACTCGGCAAATTATTTTTTTTTGTTTTTTTTGCCTCATTTTTTTCTGGGGCCTTGCTACAGTAATTGAATCTCAATTTCAAAATTTTAGGCAATTTTGAGTATTTTTACTGTATTTCCTTAAATTTTTTTCGTTTCATTGAATTTTTTCGAATATTTTAAATTTGTTCAAATTTGAAATATTCGAAAAAATTCAACAAAACGAAAAATTTTTAAGGAAATACAGTAAAAATACTCAAAATTACCCAAAATTTTGAAATTGAGATTCAATTACTGTAGCAAGGCCCCAGAAAAATTGAGGAAAAAAACAAAAAAAAATAATTTGCCGAGTGCCAGGTCATGGGGCACTCGGCAAAGAATTTTAAAAAAAAATAAAAAAAATCTTTGTCGAGTGCCCCTTTCTGGAGCACTCGGCAAAGGCCGAATAGAAATTGGGCTGGCCCAAAATCCCCCACCCTCCCCCCCAAACCCTATCACGCGCGCGCGGCCGCCCCCACCCCGCTCGGCTCAGCGCCCGCCGCCGCCGCCACAGCTCCACCGCGCCGCCGCCGCTCCACCGTGCAACCCCGGCCCGGCCGCGCCGCACACGCCCGCCCGCGCCGCCCCAGCCCGCCCGCGCTCGCTGGCCGCCCGCGCGTGTCCGTCGCTCCGCCGCGCAACCGCTCCGCCTCGCATCTAGAGCTCTCCGACACCGTCTTCACCGTCGGCGAGCCGGATCCGCTCGTGCAAGCTTCCCCTGAGCAGCACCTTCACGGTGAGTACTCAAACCCACACTACTGGCTACTGTATGATTTCCACGAATTCCATGAACATGAACATCGATGATTATACAGTAGCTTTCATTTATTTATTGGATTGGAATTCAATTACTTTGTAGTTTGTACAACTACATATATGCTTTGTTTGATTTGTTTGGTAGGGTCATGCAACCATTACTGAATCCAAACTGTCGGTCGGCTGCTTGTGTTGAATCAATTTCTTGCCCTTTTCTTTTTGCAGTTCATTTGTTATGAAACTTTACCTTCTATTAATAAGGAAATTTAGGGATGTACTGATAATGGTGGTGATCATCTCGTTTGTGCGGGGTCAATCAGTAAATTAGGCAAATGGTGCCTGTGTCCCTCTTTAGAGAATTGACACTGCAGCTGCTTAGATGTGTTAGTAGAATTTTTTTAGCAGTGTTAATTAGATGTAAATGTAAATCACATGGCATGGCACTGCTTAATACATAGAATTGCCTTGTTGTAAACACTGAACACGGCATAAAAGATGTTAGAACCAAAATCTAGTCTTCACCTGAGAAACGTAACCTAATCCTAATTATTTTGTTGAGAAGCTGCAGCTTACATGCATGGTAACTGTGCCACTGATTGGTAGTCGTAGCTATTCCCTCCACTTCATTTTATAAAGCCTTGTGTGCATTAAACTCAGGCTCGTACGCATTAAGCCAAACTTTGTAATCTTCAACCAACAATTAGCCTCAAAAGATAAACATTTTGTTAGTATGAAAATTATATCATTGGATTCACATCTGAAAGTATTTTCTTATGGTTATAATTTTGTGCTTGTGCTTGTGCTTGTGGGACTCTGCCACTGTCATTGGGTAAGGGTAGATATGCGCCTTGACATGGTCGGCAACTTGGCATGCATACCATCACGGGGCAATCATGCATTGTCTTTCCCTGCACCGCACTGCATGCATACGCACGGAAGCAGTAGGCACAAGAAGAACTTGCTTGGCCCAGTTTAAAAATTGGGCTAGGCTGATCTCGGCCTTCGTGCCGCTGTGCTTGTCGGCCATCGTGCCGTTGTTTGTTGCAGGTTTTGGAAACCTCCCCGTGCAGGGGAGGTGCTGCCGAAATTTTGCGCTTATAGTCTTGTGTTTCTTCTTTTGCAGAGCAGGACCTGTCGGAGGTGACCCAGAGGTCCTCGATTGTCTTCGTCGGCGTCGCGGGTCTGCCTGCACTGCGTCGCCTCACCACTGCGTCGACTCGTCACTGCCCCGCTAGCCTGACTTCACCGACACCCCAGGTATAAATCACCTCTTTTTCCGCATGTTTGTCGTAGATCGGTGTAGCCCAGTTAGGCGTCTCCCGTCCGAAAGAGATACGGTTGGAGGTATGTGGATCTTTGCATATCTGCGACCGTATCTGTTTCGGATTGTCCACGTTTTTTGGACAGCCCACGGATGCGTAGATGGGTTAGTTTCCATGGTCCGCTCCGATTTGAGACGATGTTTCGGCATCACCCCCTGTTGTTCTCCGGATACACACTCTCCCTTGCAGGACGTGTATCAGGAGAACAACGGGGAGGTGCTGCCGAAATTATGTCTCGGTTAGGAGCGGAGCATGGAAACTAACCTTATCTACGCATCCGCGGGTGGGATTAGGACCTATCCTCACCTATTAGAGAGTAGGGACACCGCGTAGATGTAATTGATGGTCACTTGTGGAGATGTTATATATGCTAGAGGATGGAGGACCGTCAGTGGATGTACACGGGCCGGACAAGTCAAGGTGATGCTAGCATTGAATGGATGAACAAGACCGAGCGTTTCTTGAAGCGTGCATTTGGCAAGGCCGCTAAATACCCGAAAATGGCTTTGTGTCCCTGCAGCAAGTGTGGTAACAGGAGAATGCAAAACCAGGAAGTCATGGGTATACATCTGCACAAGAATGGGTTTACGTTGAACTACACCCGGTGGGTCCACCATGGTGAAGCCGATCGTATGAGAGAGGAGGTGGTGAGACAACGCGTCGAGGCTTTCGATGCTGATGCCGGGGTAGCGGACATGGTAGATGATGTTCACCAAGCACAGTTTGCTAAAGGACGTGAGGAGGCGGAGATGCAGGCAGCCGTAGATGCGTTTAAGTATATGATGGACTCGACACAGAAACCCCTTCACGCTCATTCTAAGGTCTCTCAGTTGGATGCCATTAGTCGCTTGATGGGGTTGAAGTCCGATTTAAACTGGAGTCGAGAAGGCTTCGATAAGGTGTTGGCCGTGGTTGGCACCCTACTTCCAAAAAACCACGTGTTGCCAAAGACCATGTACGAGGCACACAAGCTCCTTAAAGCACTAAAGATGCCGTATGAGCAGATACATGCTTGTCCGAATGGGTGTGTCCTATTTCAGGAAGAACACAAGGAGGCAAAGTACTGTCCGAAGTGTAAAACCTCTAGGTTCCTGGAGGTAGAGTCTGGTGATGGTGGTGGTCAGAAGAGACAGCTTAAGATACCCGCCCGAGTCTTACGGCACCTTCCCTTTGTGCCAAGGCTTCAAAGGCTATTCATGACCGAGGAAACTACAAAACAGATGACGTGGCACAAGAATGGCAAACAGTACAATCCTGACAAGATGGTACATCCATCTGATGGTGAAGCATGGATCAACTTTAATGACAAACATCGTGAGAAATCCGATGAGGCTCGTAATATACGTGTCGCACTGGCAACAGATGGGTTCAATCCTTATGGCATGATGGCCGCCCCTTACACATGTTGGCCCGTGTTTGTGATCCCCCTCAATCTCCTCTCTGGCGTCGCATTTCAATGACATAATGTGATCTTGACGTTGATAATTCCTGGACACCCAGGGAGTAATATGGGTGTGTTCATGGAGCCTGTGATTGATGAGTTGGTCAAAGCTTGGAATGAAGGGGTATGGACATACGACCGAGCTACAAAGCAAAGCTTCAAAATGTACGTCTGGTACCAATACTCCATGCATGACTTCCTGGCATATGGGTTATTCAGTGCCTGGTGTGTTCACGGGAAGTTTCCATGCCCAATATGCCAGGATGCTGTGAGGTTCATTTGGTTGAAGAAGGGTGGCAAGTATTCGTCGTTCGATCAACACCGTAAATTCCTAGATTCTAACCATCCATTCCGACGAGACACCAAGAACTTTAGGAAAGGTGTCGTAGTCACGGACCCTAGACCGCACTTGAAGACTGGTGCCGAGGTTCATGCTCAGATAGATGCTCTCGTGCCTAATGAAGAAGGTGGTTTTGTGGGATATGGTGAGCAACACATGTGGACTCATAAGTCCGGCTTGACGAGGCTCCCCTATTTCGATGACCTCCTACTGCCCCATATCATTGATGTAATGCACACTGAAAAGAATATCGCCGAGGCACTTTGGGCAACACTCATGGACACTGACAAATCTAAGGACAACCCTAAGGCTAGAGTGGACCTGGCGATGTTGTGCGATAGACCACAGCAAGAGATGCGGCCTCCTGCAAATGGCAAGAACTGGAAAAGGCCTAAGGCTGATTTCGTCTTGAAACCCGAACAAAGGAGGGAAGTACTACGATGGATCAAGGCGTTAATGTTCCCTGATGGGTATGCAGCGAACTTGAGCAGGGGAGTGAACTTAGGCACTATGCGAGTCAACGGGATGAAGAGTCATGACTACCATGTATGGATTGAGCGGCTTCTTCCGGCGATGGTACGAGGCTATGTTCCTGAGCATGTTTGGCTAGTGCTGGCAGAGTTGAGCTATTTCTTCTGTCAGCTTTGTACCAAGGAGCTATCTCGGACCGTGGTTGCAAACTTGGAGAAAGTGGCACCTGAGTTGCTTTGTAAGTTGGAGAAGATCTTTCCACCCGGCTTCTTCTTGTCGATGCAGCATTTGATTGTGCACCTCCCGTATGAGGCACGTATGGGGGGGGCCTGTACAGGCCCGTTGGTGCTATCCAATCGAGAGATGTCTGAAGGCCGTTCGCAAAAAATGTAGAAATAAAGCCAAAATTGAGGCTTCCATTGCAGAGGCTTCCATTCTGGAGGAGGTGGCAAACTTCACACAGCTATACTACACACAGAACCTTCCTAGCATGCATAATCCACTGCCTCGCTACAATGCTGACGAGAATGAATCCAACCTCAGCCTTTTCCAAGGGCAACTCGGAAGCGCAAGTGGATCGATCAATAAGAGCTTGGAAAACGAAGAGTGGCGCAGTATCATGCTATATGTGTTGCAAAACCTACCTGAGGCGAAGCCGTTCATTGAGTAGTTACCTTTGAATTACTGAAACATTCGATTGAAATGTTATAGGCCGAGAACGAGAGGATGGCTCAGGAGCTGTGGGAGTTGGTGGCGAGGACCGAGCAGGCCGAGCGGGAAAGACAGGCCGAGCGGGCCGAGCGGGAAAGGCAGGCCAAGCAGCCGGCGGACATTACGATGTTCCTGCAGAACTTTGGGCAAGTGAACGGTGTACCTGTGCCGCAGTTCGCTCCACCGCCGCCAGTTGTAGCTAGTCCTGTGAGTATGAAACCAAATTGCTTCGACTAGTGCTTTCATTAGACGACCACTCTAACACATGCAATCTCTTATCCTTTATGCAGCCTCCGTCGGCGGGTTCAAATAACCCATCTTAAACGCAAGCAGGCGACGGCGTTTTTCCTTCACCAGGCACTCAGTTTCCTCCGCACGTTTAGTTTGTATCTCTTTTTCACCGCTTGATGGACATGTGATGCACTGTGATCGACTATCGACTTGTTTCGATGGATATTGGACCTATTATGTTTGTGATGTCGTGTATGTGAGATATTGTGTGATCGACATGTGATATATATGTGGTATTGCCTTTGTCATGAGATGGATGTGATATATATGTGCTATATTGTGTTTGTGATATCACATATGTGATATATATCTCTTATACGATGCCTCATTGTGAATATAGAATCAAAAAAAAAAAACCTCTTTCCAGCTTTGCCGAGTGCCAGGGCCAGGGCACTCGGCAAAGCTGGCAGAATTCCCAGCTTTGCCGAGTGCCAGGTCCAGGGCACTCGGCAAAGAAATTACAAAAAAAAATTAAAAAATCTTTGCCGAGTGCCTCCCTGATAGGGCACTCGGCAAAGAAATTATGAAAAAAAATTAAAAAATCTTTGCCGAGTGCCTCTCCGATAAGGCACTCGGCAAATAAATTACGAAAAAAAAATTAAAAAATCTTTGCCGAGCGCCTCTCTGACAGGGCGCTCGGCAAAGAATTCACGAAAAAAAAATAAAAAATCTTTGCCGAGCGCCTCCCCAACAGGACGCTCGGCAAAGAAATTACGAAAAAAATTAAAAAATCTTTGCCGAGTGTCTCCCTGACAGGGCACTCGGCAAAGAAATTATGAAAAAAAAAATTAAAAAATCTTTGCCGAGTGCCTCTAACATGACACTCGGCAAAGCATGCGCTGACGGAACCGGCGCCGTCACAGTCACTTTTCTTTGCCGAGAGCCGTGTTTGCACTTGGCAAAGTCTTTGCCGAGTGCCCGATAAAAGACGCTCGATAAAGAATTCTTTGCCGACGCATTTTTTACCGGATGCTCTTTGCCGAGTGCTACACTCGGCAAAGGTTTTGCCGAGGGCATAATAGCCTTTGCCGAGTGTATTAGGCACTCGGCAAAGCGCCTGAATCCAGCAGTGAAAGGTCAAAAAGGAGTCTTTTTGCATGGCTCGCCATCCGCAGGACCGCGCAGGCGTTTCCGGTTTCCCACACGCCGCACGTACGCGCCCTTTTTTGTTCTTCCCACACGCGATGAGACAGGGCCGTCCCGTGGAAATCTTAGGCCTGGTACGAAACTAAAAAAACAAGACCTACTAGTTTAGAAAAAATAGGACTAAATATATGATATAATGTAGTACATTGCAATAAGATATATCAAGGATTCATAAAAAAAATAAGATATATCCAGAATAGTACTTATGTTGTATAATCTTTAATTGAATAACATTATTCTTTTAGTGGTCTTTGAAATAAAGTCTTCAATAATATGCTCATAATCAATCTTCTCCAACATTTCGCCTTCGAGTGCTATTATAGCCAAATCGTTAAGTCTTTCTTGTGTCATTTTAGAACGCAAATAAGTCTTCAATAGCTTCAATTTAGAGAAGCTAAGCTCTGCTGATGCAACGGTCACAGGAATAGTCAATAGAACTCTATGGCCCCGTTCGGCTGTGCTGATAAGCCGTCTGAAAAACACTGTTGGTTGATTTGTTGTGAGAGAAAACTACTGTTCCGGCTGAAAAAACAAGCTGAAAAAGACGGATTATAAGCTGGATGAACAGAGCCTATATGTAATAGTTGCATATGGAAAACAACCACGCTCCTTTAAAAACCGCAGAATTCCAATAGGCCCCATTTTTTCTTTTGGAATGAATTCTCGTAGAAACTTCAACTCCATGTATAGTTCTTTGGCATCAATATCAGATTTTCCATCCTTCCTAAGGACAGCCTCAAAAGAGCACTAAAAGAATGAAAAGATCAAAAGAATAAAATTTAGAGATCGACCCACTGCTCGCTATAGTTCGCGGCTTTGCACTGTGATTATGAATGAATTGAAAAATATAGGAATGATTGATATTACCTCCAGGGCCTCAGCGCCTCGCCTAGGTGTAGGTGCCTCGCTGTTGCCGTCAGTTCGTCACGCTCGGTCGTTCGCGATACGCACCAATAGGGCATCGGGGCGATCCGGCGATAGAAGACGTTTTGCGATCTGTGAATTGGGATCGGCAATTGGGAAACAAAATGATGTCCGGTCAAAAAATAATTTTTCATTGGGCTAAAGCTGCTACTGTGCACGGCTGCCGTGAGTAATAGGCTTAATGGGGCCAAAGCTGCTGCTGTGCTTAGCTATTATGTGTAATGTACTACATATTTTTTTGGAGGCCTATGGGAATTGGAGGCCCTGCGCCATCGCTCCTGTTGCACGTGCCTAGGGACGGCCCTGGATGAGATGATGCATGCTCTTGATCTTGGTAGCCAGCTGATCGACGCATGCATGCAATCGATCGAAAAGCCCACGCCCAACCGAAAAACCCCATCTTCCCCAACTCCGGCGGGTTTAGAGGGGAAGGTTCGGGGGGAGGAAGGCCGGCTAGGCGGTGGGGACAATCGTGGGGCGGCTTTCGGGTTGTGGCGGCGAAGGGGGCGGTCGGGCCAGGCCGGGGTGGGGGCGTCCATGGTCGGAGCTTTGCCGCGGAGGATGCTTGCCGGAGTCGGAGAAGATGGGGTGGAGAGGGAGGCCGCGGCGGGCGCTAGGGTTTGCTAGAGGGCGGTGGCCGGCGGCGGGGGCGAGGACAAGCAAGAATGGTGGCGGGCGGCTGGAGGAGGAAGATGAATAGTGCTATATGTATCCTATGGAGCATACGAGGTAGAGTAAAAATGGCACACATCTCGAGAGTGTACTGATCAACGGTTACGGGCGTGGGAGCATGAGCCCTTAAGGGCATAACTTCCGTGTCCGCCTTCTGCATGTGCCGATTGGCCACACGCTGCTCTTTGCCCAAATTAATCCTACCGGCCTCCTCGCTAGCAAAGGACGCGAGCGCCTCGCCATCAAAGAATGTGGCCACCGCGCTCGCCGGTGCTCGTCATTTGTGGCTTCTACTGGGCCCCGGACTCCGCGGGCGCATATCCTTACCATTGGTGTGTGCATGCTGCATGCATGCACGTCAAGTGTATGCGTTCAGTTCGATCGACAAGACAAAAAAAAGGTCTTGTCACCTACTTTTTACATTGGTGCGACTAAAATCTACGCCCCCCTACTCCACAGGGACTTTGCCAGTAGGAGTAGTTACGTTGGCAACGATAGACACTTGGTCAAAAACTCTGCGGTCCTGATCGACGGACCGATGGACGCTCAAAATTAACATGAAGAACTTGGCCCCGGGCCGACATACAAAGCGACGTTGAATTTCGTAGCAGTCACCCACCGGATGAGGAGGCGGGTCCGGAACATGCGCATCAACAAACGCGATGCGGAGCGCGAAGAACATGTGCCGTACGTACAGGTGTGTTTAATTTGATGGGAACCCTCACCTCAACCAATCTTGTCGGTAGCATTTGGTTCAGGTTCAAGTCCCTGCCGGGTAGCACCGTAGGTCCGTAGCAGCAGTAGCAGCTTGGACCAGACAACTGCATGTTCCAGCCAGACCACCAAAATCGAGTGCGCCTTCCCTTGCACTACATCTACGTGCCTTTTTCCTGGATGCAAGTACTCTCTGTTAATGAGCTGGAGCCCACAACACTAGTATATATTTCCCTACGCAACATGCTTCAAGCCTTCAAGCAAGCAATTCTTCGGAAGGCGGGGCTGGGCTGGATTGGATTGGGCCATGTTTAGTTCCCCAATTCTCCCCAAATTTCACTATGCAAAAAGAAGATTCTCCGTCACATCAAAATGTCGGCAAATGCATAGAGTACTAAATGTTGATGAAATCAAAAACTAATTGCACAGTTTTGTTGTACTCAGTGAGACGAACATTTTAAGCCTAATTAGTCAAAATTTGGATAATTTTTACAAAATACAAACGAAATGCTACAGGAATTCTGATACAGTGTTTTTCTCCCCAATTCTCTCATCTAAACGAGGCCTTGGTGGCAAACATCTAGGACTCAACTACCCGCGCAGACGCAGTTCCGGATTCGGTCGCCATGTTAGTATCCTGCTGGTTCACGTCGATCGAAAGAGCGCAATCAACGCGTGTTCCAAGGGCGTTCCACCCTGCCTGCCAAACTATTTTTTTTTCGAAAGCGTGCATTTGCATTTGCACGTGCTTCATTAAGTTGAATCAGGAAGTTTTACAATCTCCAGTGCTAGTCATGGCGAACGGATTGCGCTACGGGTGGAGGCGTTCGCGGAGCTCCAGTCGGCGAGAGCGGTGAGCAAGGCCAAGCTCCTAAAGCCCGAGGCGATCCAAACGTCAGCCTCCTCCAGGGTGCACCCAGGAGCTTTGTGGTCGTCGACGCTCGATGGTCGAAGGTGCGGCGGTTCCTCTCTTTGCAAAGGCACCATGACACGAGGAGTACTAGCGAATCAAAGCTCCTCCGAAGGGTCTCCGGGAAGGTGTCCCTGGTACACAACCACTAGTCGAGCAGGGAGTCGTCTGAGCTAGGCACCATCGCCGGGAACCCCATCTGAAGCAGCAAGCGGTACCATACCTCCCTGGAGAAGACGCAGGAGCATAGGAGCTGGTCTGTTGTCTCATCTAGTTGATCGCACATCGCGCATGATGCATGCGTTCGCAGGCCATGGCGCATCCTGCACTCTGCAGTCCAAAGTCGACCATGCAAGGCAAGCCAGAAGAAGAACTTGACCTTCGGAGGCACAGCCGCACACCATAACTCCTTAGCTCCCGCCATACGCGTCCAGCCCACGAAGTAGACCCTGTACGCGGATCACACAGAGTACTTCCCATCGATTGTCCACCGCCATACAAACCGGTCAGCCTCCCGTGGCCGTAGTTGTACGTCGCACAACATAGTCCATAGTCACATGTACTCAATGAGGACGGGCACAGTGCGTGCTCCTATGATGTCACGCACCCATCGTCGCTCCGTCACAGCATCCTTGACTGAACGGCCAAGGCGATGACGTCCCACAGCCTTGAAAAGGTTGGGAGCGAAGGTGGGGATGGCGCTAGCGGGCAGCCATGCGTCTGTCCAGAAGCGTGTGGACGCCCCATCGCCCACTTCAACGAAGATGGAGCAGGCGAACATAGAGGCAGACTTGCATTCCAAGGCCGACGACAAGCGTGCCTAGGCGGCGTCTGGCTTGGTCCGGCGTAGCCACTCCCATCTGAGACGCAGGGCGAGTCCCAGGACCCTAAGGTCGGGGATCCCTAGCCCGCCGTGCTCCTTGGGCACGCAGGTGTAAGGTCCTAGATGGCTAGAGGGGGGGTGAATAGCCTATAAAAAATTCTACAATAAACACTAAGCAAACTTGTTAGAATAACACACGGCGTAAAGCGAGTTTTGCTTAGCCTACGGTTGTGATACAAGCCTCCTATCCACAAGTCTAGTAGATTATGATCTCTAGTTCATACAAGGGCTATGTCACTAAACTTACACTAGTGAGCAAGCTAACAACACTAGCAAAGGCTACCACTAGAGCTTACACAAAATAATCTAGTAAAAATAAATGCAAGAGATAGGATTGCGAATCTTATACCGATGGTGGAGTGAAGATGTGGCCAATCACCAAGATGATATACAATCAATCAATATTGACAACAACACAATATGAAGACCAATCACCGGGAGACAAGAGACATAATATTTTTGTTCACCCGGTGTTCACTTGTGCACCGACAAGCTACGTCACCGGTTGTGTCGACCAACACTTAGATGGTTCCTCGGTGTGACCCTCAAGTCACTTGCCCCTCAAGGCACGCCCCGCAAGGCACCGCAAGACACCACTCTCAAGTGAGGTAACTCAATGACACGCGCAATGTAATAGAGTTGCTTTTGGCGTCCCGCCGAGGAAAGCACAAGAACCTCTTACAATCAACCGGAGGTGGCCAAGAACAATCACCTTCTCTTGCCAACGCCTCCAACAATCTTCAAGCTGGCTAGGAGCGGTACTCTCCAAGAGTAACAAGAAATCCACCGGCTAAACCACCCACAAGTGCCACTAGATGCCCTCAAGCTATGCAATGCACTTTGGGATCACTCAATCTCACTTTTGATTTGCAATCAAGCAAGAGAGATGAGTGGGAGGAGATGCTCTAGCTCAAAGGATGCACAAAAATGTTAGAAATCACGAGATGCCTCCCCAAGGGCCGGCTAACAAGTATTTATAAGCATCCCATCCAAATAGAGTCGTTATACCCCTTCACTGGGTCTGTTCGGGATGACCGGACGCGCCGGTCATAACTGACCGGACGCGCTCAACCGCGTCCGATCCTCCAACGGTCACTGCGCCAACGGTCAAAACCCATGACCGGACGCGCCTCTCAAAACGACCGGACGCACCGGTCCCGAGTGACCGGACGCGCTCCAGTCAACGACCGGACGCGCCGATCGCACAGCACCGCGCGCCCGCGAAGTAACGACCGGACGCGCCCCTCGCAACGACCGGACGCGACAGTGCCCGCGTCTGGTTTGAGTCCAGTAAGCTCCCTCGACGATCGGACGCGTCCGATCATGTGTGACCGGACGCACCTCGCGTCCGATCGTACTCAGCTTCCTCTGGACACCTGACCGGACGCGCCGGTCCCGCGAGTGACCGGACGCGCCGGTTGCAAACCCTAGCACCCGCGCCTGCGCTGTACTGACCGGACGCGTCCGGTCATACCATGACCGCGTCCGGTGCAGCGTCTAGTCACCTCTGTGACCTCCGTTCGCCTTCGTTTCTTTTCCGACTTCCGGCGTAGTGGAAAATAGGCTTTTCAACTCCTCGAAAACGCCTAAATCCCGCGCTCGCAAGCTCGGCGGGAGGGAGAGAGAGACCCAAACCCTCTCTACCGCTCAAACTTCATCGCCTTCGCAAATGTGCCAACACCAACAAGTGATCACCACCTTGTGCACGTGTGTTAGCATTTTCATAAACATTTTTGAAGGTTTTCCAGTTAGCTCACTAGGCCCTACATGCAATGCACTTCATGAATTCACCTAGTGGCACCCATGCGTCGAATAGCCGATAAGACTTCCCCTCTTAATAGTTCGGCTATCGATCCTAAACCACTCATACCCTCTATGGTGTCTTGAGTGCAAAACAAAATGGCCCTATGATTATACCTTTGCCTTGAGCCCATTTTGTTCTTCCAAAAGATATGATCCACTTCATATCATCACATGACCGTCTCGATCCATCGACCATAACTTCACTTGCTCTTCACCGTTGCATCGGTCCATCGGCGCCAAGTCTTGCTCAAGCTTCACCATCTCATGGTCCTTCGCTTCGAAGCCTCGACTTGCCCTTCACCTTCACAACCGGTCCATCGAGCCAAGCATCACCTCAGTCTTCATCATCTTGGTCACATGAGTCAATGTCATGTCTCATATTCAATGACCACCTTTATCTAAATCATCCACTTAGATACAAAGGTTAGTCCTAGGTTTCATCAATTAGCCAAAACCAAACTAGGGACTTTCAATCTCCCCCTTTTTGGTAATTGATGACAACCCTCACAAAGATGATTTTGATAATAAAAGTTTTGAACTTGTCATACTTGTCCAATCATTTTGCTCATAAGTAAAGTTTGGACAATTATCACAAGCTCGGTTTTGGTAGCATTAGCTCTCTCTACATATGTGCATAGAGTTTGGATTGAAAGCTTTGCACATATGCATAGATAGAAGTGTTGAGAGAGTAATTCTACCAAAATGATGCTAAGGTGTAAGAAATGGACCTTTGAAGCGTGATACCAATCGGAGTTGCCTTTTACACCATCCTTAGCATCATGAAGTAACTAGACATCCATCACAACTCAAGAACCCCGTGAGATCAATATTATATGTAAAGGTTCTTGAACCACTTGTACCACTTGTAGAGCTTTAAGCATGTCTAGATACCATATGTAAACTATTCCTATGCATGCTAGTAGATCATTTCATCATTCAAGTTCTATACTAGCATTGCACCACACAAGCATGTATATTAGATTTAAATACATGTGCAATGAGCAAGTCATATGAGAATGCACAAACAAATGCAACAACTTTGTTTATGAGCTTGCTCCCCCTACTTGTGTGCATCAAAATTTTATTTACCCCTTTATCTACCCCTTTATCATGTTGAATCATCTTTTTCTCTCTCCCTTTGTCAACAACTTACCCAAAAATGGGATTAAATTGTGGAGAGAAAAACAATGTTTGATGGAGTAGGTTAAAAAATAATTCGATACCACATGTAAGGTTAAAAATTTATCAAATTTGGTTCAACCTAGAACACTTGCCAAAGATATTTAATTCGATTTGAACCAAAGACAAGCTTCTTCACTCCTCATAATAAGGGTTATCTTGCCTATGCTGAATTAAACACTTATAGCAAATCTTCTAGATTCAACACTAGGTTTGCAAGCTCACAAACATGTCATATGCCACCACTAGATCAAAATAAGCATAGAAGCAATAGTGGTAACATATATCCATCAAATTTATTTGATTTATCATGAATGCTCATGCATACCACTTATTATGTCTACATGCTCTAGCAAGTCCTTAGCATAGGATGATGACATGTCAATCAACTTTACCTTGCAATGTCGAAGGAGAGGCATGTCAATAAGTGGGTGGGGTGCATTCAACTCATGTTTGAGAAATCAAGAATGTTCAACTCATTCTTTAGCTTGCAAAACCTCTTTCATCAAGTGGCTTGGTGAGAATATCAGCAAGTTGATCATCGGTGCCAACACTTTCAATAGCAATATCTCCCTTTTGTTGATGATCTCTAATGAAATGATGCCTTATGTCAATATGCTTTGTTCTTCCATGTTGAACTGGGTTTTGTATCATCTTGATTGCACTTTCATTATCACATAGCAATGGCACATTCTTGAAGTTGAGACCATAATCCTTCAAAGTTGATTTCATCCATAGCAATTGTGCACAACAACTCCCCGCATTCACGTATTCGGCTTCGGCGGTAGAGATTGCCACACTATTTTGTTTCTTTGAGGACCATGACACAAGTGATCTTCCAAGTAATTGACATGTGCCACTTGTGATCTTTCTATTGATCTTGCAACCCCTATAGTCGGAGTCCGAATATCCAATCAATTCAAACTTTGACCCCTTGGGATACCATAGTCCAACATCTCTTGTTTGCTTCAAGTACCTCAATATTCTCTTTGCGGCCGTGAGATGACTCTCTCTAGGTGAGGCTTGATATCTAGCACACATACAAACACTAAACATGACATCCGGCCTTGATGCGGTGACATAGAGTAGACTTCCAATCAAAGACCGATATTCCTTTTGATTCACCATTTTGCCATCAAAATCACTATCCAAATTGCCATTTGTACCCATTGGAGTTGAAATTGGCTTTGCATCTTGCATTCCAAATTTCTTCAACATGTCCCTTATGTATTTCCCTTGACTCACAAATGTCCCATTCTTCAATTGCTTGACTTGGAGACCAAGGAAGTAACTAAGTTCACCAATCATAGACATTTTAAATTCTTTGGTCATCATAGCACCAAATTCTTCACAATATGCTTGATTGGTTGATCCAAAGATGATGTCATCAATATATATTTGCACTATGAATAGATCATTCCTAATCTTCTTGATGAATAGAGTTGTATCAACCTTGCCCATCTTGAATCCCTTAGAGAGAAGGAAATCCCTTAGCCTCTCATACATGCTCTAGGTGCTTGCTTTAAGCCATATAGAGCCTTCTTCAACTTGTACACATGGTTGGGTTTCTTGTCATCTTCAAATCCGGGAGGTTGCTCAACAAAGACTAACTCATTGATAATCCCATTGAGAAATGCACTTTTGACATCCATTTGATATAATTTGATGTTGTGTGCACAAGCATAAGCCAATAGAATCCTTATTGCCTCCAATCTTGCCACGGGAGCATATGTCTCATCATAGTCAAGACCTTCTACTTGAGTGTAACCTTGAGCAACTAGTCTTGCTTTGTTTCTCACCACAATACCATCTTGATCTTGCTTGTTTTTGAACACCCATTTGGTTCCAATCACATTGTAGTCATTTGGCCTTTCTACCAATTCCCAAACATCATTTCTTGTGAAATTATTTAGTTCTTCTTGCATAGCCATGATCCAATCGGCATCCTTCAAAGCTTCTTCTATTTTCTTTGGTTCTATAGTTGACACAAATGATGCATGCTCACAAAACATAGTCAATCTTGATCTTGTTTGCACACTACTTCTAATATCACCAATAACACTATCAATAGGATGATCTCTTGCAACATGTTGTGGTTGGATTACTTGCACTTGATTACTTGAGCTTGGTTGATCACTTGATGTATCTTGATGAGATGAACTAGCACTATGATCTTGCACTTGAGAGTCACTAGCTAGCTTGAATTGAGAATTTAGCACTTGATCTTTATCATCATCTTGAATATCAATAACTTGCTTTGCTCTAATGTCCCCAATGTCCATGTTCTTCATTGCTTCCACCAATTGAGTTCCACCAACATCATCTAGATTCTCTTCTTCATCTTGTGACCCATTGGTTTCATCAAATTGCACATCATAGACTTCTTCTAGAATGCCACTTAAGTTGTTCCAAACTCTATAAGCTTTGCTTGTAGTTGAATAACCAAGTAGGAACCCCTCATCACATCTCTTGAAAAACTTTCCCAATCTAGTGCCCTTTTTCAAGATATAGCATTTGCAACCAAACACTCTAAAGTAAGAAATATTGGACTTTCTTCCATGAAGTATCTCATATGGGGTCTTCTCTAGCAATGGATGACAATATAGTTTATTGATGTAGTAGCAAGCGGTATTGATTGCTTCATCCCAAAAAGATTGACTCACATTGTACTCATGAAGCATTGATCTAGCCATATCAAGCAATGTTCTGTTCTTTCTCTCAACTAGGCCATTTGATTGTGGAGTGTACTTGGCCGAGAATTGATGTCCAATGCCATAGTGATCACAAAGTTCTTCAATTCTTGTATTCTTGAACTCACTTCCATTGTCACTTCTCACTTTCTTGATTCTAATCTCAAAGTCATTGTGAACTCTAGTGAGAAATGTCTTGAAGGTGTCAAACACTTCACTTTTGTCACTAAGAAAGAATACCCATGTGAATCTTGTGAAGTCATCCACTATGACAAAGCCATACTTATTACCACCTAAGCTTGAGTATGTTGTTGGGCCAAATAGATCCATGTGCATCAAATCAAATGCTTTGCATGTGCTCATTGTACTATTCTTTGGATGTGAGCTTCCAACTTGCTTCCCGGCTTGACATGCACTACAAAGCTTATTCTTCTCAAATTCAACATCTTTCAAACCATTGACAAGATTGTGAGTTGTAAGCTTCTTCAATTGTTTCATGCCAACATGACCAAGCCTTCTATGCCAAAGCCAACCCATGCTTGATTTGGAGATTAAGTAAGTTGTCAAGGAAGTTTCTCTAGCATTGAAGTCAACTAGATAGAGATTCTCATATTTAAAGCCCTTGAATGCCACATTTGAACCATCCATACTAATGACTTCCACATCATCAATCCCAAAGATACATTTGTAGCCTAGATCACATATTTGTGCCACGGATAGAAGATTGAAATCCAAGCTTTCAACTAGCAACACATTGGAAATACTCAAATCATTTGATATTGCTTTCTTTCCTAAGCCAATAACCTTGCCTTTCTTGTTATTGCCAAATGTGATAGAATCAATACCACTATAATTGTCATTGATTGAGTCAAACATTCTTGATGTACCAGTCATGTGTTGAGTGCACCCACTATCAATAATCCAATGCCTTCCTCTGGCTTTTGTAATTGACCTACAAGCAAATCAATGAAGCTTATGTACCTATTTTTGCTTGGGTCCTTGTAGGTTAGTAACTAAGCTCTTTGGTACCCAAATAGCCTTCTTCTTTGGGCCAACAATGGGTGTACCAATAAACTTAGCTTGCACACCCTTCACACCTTTGGTAAGCACATAGCAAGAATCAAAAGATATAGCATTAACAAATTTCTTGCTTTGGTTCTTTTTATTACAATTATGCTCTAAGTGCCCAACTTGCTTGCATCTATTGCAAAACCGACCATTGCTCTTCACAAAGCTAGGCTTTGGAGTTACAAAGGCCGACTTGCCTTTCTTGGGGGTGTAGCCTAATTCCTCTTTGTTAAGAGAGAACCTTTGGCTACCCAAGCACTTAAGCAAGCGGGCCTCACCATCATAGGCCTTGCCTAGGGCGTGAGTGAGCTCATTCACCTCTCTCTTGAGAGTCTCATTCTCAACCATTAGTGAGGTATCACAAGTGAAACCATCACTAGTAGTGGAGGTAGAGTTGGTGGTGGTGGATGAAGAGCTATAAGAAGGGTTAGCATTTGTCATGATGATAGGTTTATAAAAAGATTTATCAATTATATCACATGTAACACCTATATCACATGATACAACAACCTCCTTCTTTGCTTGTTGCTCAAGTAGCAATGAGTGGGCTTTTTCAAGCTTGGAATGAGCTTTACCAAGATCCTCATGGTCTTCCACTAGACTCTCATGAGTGGTCTTAAGCTCACTAAGAACTTTCTCAAGTATTGCTACTTTCATTGAAAGCTTCTTACACTCCTTGTTCTTGGCAATAGCTATGTCTCTAGTTTGTTGCATCAAGTCATATAGTTGTTCTTTAGTTGGTTCATCATCATCATTTTCATTATCATTATTATTATCATTATCACTATCATGAACATATTCCATTTCACTTTCATCATCACTCTCATCATATAATACCTTAGCTTCTTTGGCCATGAAGCACGAAGAGGATGAATCAAATAGTGAAGGCTTCTTGTTGATAGCAATGGAAGCAAAAGCCTTGTTGGATGATTCTTCTTCTTCATCATCATCATCACTTTCCCAAGTGACCACATAGGCTCCGTTCTTGCCCTTCTTGAAAGTCATCTTGGCTTCTCTCTTTTTCTTCTCAAACTTGCCCCTCTTGTTGTTCTTCTTCTTGTCATAGGGACATTCGGCTTGAAGATGTTCGGTGCTATCACAATTGAAGCACCTCCTTTGTTGCTCATTGCTCTTGAAATAGTCATTTCTCTTTTTAAAGCCTCTTCTCTTGATAAACATCTTGCCAATATTCTTGACAACTAGAGCAAGTGCCTCATCATCAATTTCATAATCTTCATCTTCACTATTGTCTTCTTCTTCTTCAATGATGGTAGCTTTGCCCTTGGAGGAGATAGCTTTGAACGCCACGGTCTTCTTCTTCTTTTCTTCCTCCTTCTCCTTCTCATCAACATCTTGATCATACTTATCATATGTTAATACCTCTCCAAGCAAATCATTAGGCTTCATTGTTTCAAGCCCATCTCTTTGTAACATCATGATCAACATTTTGAATTTTCTTGGTAAGCTCAACAAGAACTTGTGGCAAAAATCTTGGTCTTGTGTCTTGTGCCCTAAGCTCTTGAGATCATTGACTATCACTTGCAATCTATGAAATATTTTAATGATTGTTTCATCATCCTTTTTCTTGAAGTTCTCAAACTCACTCTTGAGCCCATATAGCTTGGCACTCTTCACAACCTTAGTGCCCTCATATGTTTCACTCAACCTTGTCCATACTTCATATGCCAATTCTAAGTCCTTGATGCCCTCAAATACTTTTGTGTCAATATCATTGTAGAGAGTATTGAGAGCCATTCTATTGCATGTTCTATTTGCTCTATCTTCATCGGTGAGATGATCAGGATCAATGATAGCAAAGTCATTTTCGGTGACTTGCAAAACTCTCTCATGAATAGAACCAAGGTACATTGTCATTTTCTCTTCCAATGAGCAAAAGAACTAACACCATCAAAGAACGGTGGCTTGCCCCCAACATGATTGAACACAATTTGAGCCATTTTTCACACCGAAGGATGTTAAGCCTTGATTAAAACGGTGACCACGGCTCCGGTACCACGTGTAAGGTCCTAGATGGCTAGAGGGGGGTGAATAGCCTATAAAAAATTTTACAATAAACACTAAGCAAACTTGTTAGAATAACACATGGCGTAAAGCGAGTTTTGCTTAGCCTACGGTTGTGATGCAAGCCTACTATCCACAAGTCTAGTAGATTATGATCTCTAGTTCACACAAGGGCTATGTCACTAAACTTACACTAGTGAGCAAGCTAACAACACTAGCAAAGGCTACCACTAGAGCTTACACAAAATAATCTAGTAAAAGTAAATGCAAGAGATAGGATTGCAAATCTTATACCGATGGTGGAGTGAAGATGTGGCCAATCACCAAGATGATATACAATCAATCAATATTGACAACAACACAATATGAAGACCAATCACCGGGAGACAAGAGACATAATATTTTTGTTCACCCGGTGTTCACTTGTGCACCGACAAGCTACGTCACCGGTTGTGTCGACCAACACTTAGATGGTTCCTCGGTGTGACCCTCAAGTCACTTGCCCCTCAAGGCACGCCCCGCAAGGCACCGCAAGACACCACTCTCAAGTGAGGTAACTCAATGACACGCGCAATGTAATAGAGTTGCTTTTGGCGTCCCGCCGAGGAAAGCACAAGAACCTCTTACAATCAACCGGAGGTGGCCAAGAACAATCACCTTCTCTTGACAACGCCTTCAACAATCTCCAAGCCGGCTAGGAGCGGTACTCTCCAAGAGTAACAAGAAATCCACCGGCTAAACCACCCACAAGTGCCACTAGATGCCCTCAAGCTATGCAATGCACTTTGGGATCACTCAATCTCACTTTTGATTTGCAATCAAGCAAGAGAGATGAGTGGGAGGAGATGCTCTAGCTCAAAGGATGCACAAGAATATTAGAAATCACGAGATGCCTCCCCAAGGGCCGGCCAACAAGTATTTATAAGCATCCCATCCAAATAGAGCCGTTATACCCCTTCACTGGGTCTGTTCGGGATGACCGGACGCGCTCAACCGCGTCCGATCCTCCAACGGTCACTGCGCCAACGGTCAAAACCCATGACCGGACGCGCCTCTCAAAACGACCGGACGCACCGGTCCCGAGTGACCGAACGCGCTCCAGTCAACGACCGGACGCGCCGATCGCACAGCACCGCGCGCCCGCGAAGTAACGACCGGACGCGCCCCTCGCAACGACCGGACGCGACAGTGCCCGCGTCTGGTTTGAGTCCAGTAAGCTCCCTCGACGATCGGACGCGTCCGATCATGTGTGACCGGACGCACCTCGCGTCCGATCGTACTCAGCTTCCTCTGGACACCTGACCGGACGCGCCGGTCCCGCGAGTGACCGGACGCGCCGGTTGCAAACCCTAGCACCCGCGCCTGCGCTGTACTGACCGGACGCGTCCGGTCATACCATGACCGCGTCCGGTGCAGCGTCTGGTCACCTCTGTGACCTCCGTTCGCCTTCGTTTCTTTTCCGACTTCCGGCGTAGTGGAAAATAGGCTTTTCAACTCCTCGAAAACGCCTAAATCCCGCGCTCGCAAGCTCGGCGGGAGGGAGAGAGAGACCCAAACCCTCTCTACCGCTCAAACTTCATCGCCTTCGCAAATGTGCCAACACCAACAAGTGATCACCACCTTGTGCACGTGTGTTAGCATTTTCATAAACATTTTTGAAGGTTTTCCAGTTAGCTCACTAGGCCCTACATGCAATGCACTTCATGAATTCACCTAGTGGCACCCATGCGTCGAATAGCCGATAAGACTTCCCCTCTTAATAGTTCGGCTATCGATCCTAAACCACTCACACCCTCTATGGTGTCTTGAGTGCAAAAAAAAAATGGCCCTATGGTTATACCTTTGCCTTGAGACCATTTTGTTCTTCCAAAAGATATGATCCACTTCATATCATCACATGACCGTCTCGATCCATCGACCTTAACTTCACTTGCTCTTCACCGTTGCATCGGTCCGTCGGCGCCAAGTCTTGCTCAAGCTTCACCATCGCATGGTCCTTTGCCCTTCACCTTCACAACCAGTCCATCGAGCCAAGCATCACCTCGGTCTTCATCATCTTGGTCACATGAGTCAATGTCATGTCTCATATTCAATGACCACCTTTATCTAAATCATCCACTTAGATACAAAGGTTAGTCCTAGGTTTCATCAATTAGCCAAAACCAAACTAGGGACTTTCAGCAGGCCAATGGCCACGCCACCTTACAGCGTCCGTCTGACACCGTCTCGGTGCCAGCCCAGAGGAAGGCCCGACGGTGCTTGCCAATCTCGCAGATGGCCCACGCTGACAGGCAGCAATAGATGGAGATGTGCACTGGGATGGCGAAGAGCGTCGTCTGGGTGAGGGTCTTGCGTAGAGATGGCAACGGGTACCTGAAACCTGAGTACCCGACGGGTATTACCTGATATAGAAGCAGGTATAGAATGAATTTTCTACCCGTGGGTACGTTATTGGGCAAAATCCTATACCCATCGGGTATGGCGGGGTATGGGTGTGGGTGTATACTACCCATACCCGCATACCCGCAGGTAAGACACACCCACAAAAATAACTAGCCAACCTCAGTTATTTTAGCGCATATAAGTCATGAATTTGGCCCATTGAGACATCCACTATATTTCTATTAGATTGCCTTTGTTGTAATGATACTAATAATGTTTGTTAGCTTGTTTGTAACTTGTTGGAAGCTTAGAATAATTTATTTCTGCATGTGGCTATTTGATATTTTTAGGTAATTTTTGGGTATGTGAAAGGATCAAGATGCCCAAGAGGGGGGGTGAATTGGGCTTCTCTAAAAATTAATTGCAAGAATTAAACCCTTCAAGCCAAACTTCACCCCTAGTGCCTACTAGTGTTCCTTGTGATTCTACCGGTAAAAGTTTTGCACCCTAAGTTCCAATCCTAGTCTAGCATGGCAATTCTAGGAAAGTAAACAAGCAATGAAAGTAATACACGAAAGTAAATGCTTGAAAGTAAGCGTAAGGAACACGGCGATGTTTTCGTGAGGTATCGGAGAGTCGCCACTCCCCACTAGTCCTCGTTGGAGCACCCGCGCAAAGGTGTAGCTCCCCCTTGATCTGCGCAAGGATCAAGTGCTCTCTACGGGCTGATTCTTTGACACTCCGTCGTGGTGAATCGCCCAAAACCGCTCACAACATGAGTTGGGTCATCCACAAGCTCGCCGGATGATCACCAAACTCCCAATCACCACCAAACCGTCTAGGTGATGGCGATCACCAAGAGTAACAAGCTAGAACTCTCACTTAACCACAACAAGCCTAATGAGAAGATGGATGCACACTTGCTACTCTCTAGTCACTAATGAGGGATCTCAAGCTTTGATTCTCAAATCACTACCCTCACTAGGGCTCTTGCACTCCCTTGCACTTGTAAGGTGTTTCTCAGCTGAACAAATGAGCAAGAGACCTCTAAAAGAGGTGGAGGGGATGTATTTATATACCCCACAGTCAAATCCAACTGTTACCAGCAAACTCAGCAAAACACGCACTGACCGGACGCGCCGGTCGAGTGTAAAGGTCAAAAACCAGAACGATACCGCTGAGTGACCGGACGCACCGATCAGGGATGACCGGACGCGTCCGATCATGCAAGAACCTTACTGTACTTTAACATTATGCTCGACCACGTCCGATCAGTGATGACCGGACGCGTCAGGTCAGCTAAGTACCTTACTGGAACGTGACCGGACGCGTCCGGTCATTTTCCAGTCGCGTCCGATTATACTTTTACCCTCTGAAACACGTGTCAGACTGATCAACGCGTCCGGTCCTCGCAAGGACCGTGTCCGGTCAACCAGGTTGAAAACACAGTGACTGTTAGTACTGACCAGACGTGTCCGGTCGTGACAGAGACCGCGTCTGGTCAAGGGTAAACAGCTCAAACGACTTCGAAACGCGACGCAACTTGAACCAAGTTACTTCCAACTGAACTTTGAGCTTTTCCTGAGCTACCTAGTGCTAAGTTAGACAAGTGTGCACCACACCTAAACAAAAGACTCACTAGGTCAAGCTACTCGCTCATGCCCCCCTTTATAGTACAACCAAAGGAAAAAACGAAGATCCTAACGACTATTCCGGATGTAACTCAACACCTTGACATCTGGAACTAACCATCCATAATCTTGTCGTTGATCCTTTGAAAACCGAAATGATTTCCATCACGGGGCATGAATACCATAGTGCCCAAAGTAGTTATCAACCCCATGACCTAACTTATCAGAGTTTCTGCAAAACACACGTTAGTCATGGTAATAATGCGTTGTCATCAATTGCCGAAACCAACTCCCGGGGCCTAGATGCTTTCAATCTCCCCTTTTTGGTGATTGATGACAACACTTAGATTCAAAAGATTTAATAGTTAAGGTTTTCGAACATGCTTGGTTCACATAAGCAAAAAGCTATAAGCACAAGGGGTTAGGAATTACTTATGTGTTCCAAGCCAACTGAGTGTACTCATAAGATAAAACATGAGGAGTTAGTACACATAAAACATAGCTCATATAAAATCGGAGTAAGGCACGGAAGCACAACCTTATGAGCTAGAACCAATTAAGTGACATGATATAAAATTAAGTCTCACAAGCACACTTGTCACAAAATGTAGGGTGAGAAATTAAACATGATGCAAGAATGTAGCACACAAAAGAAAACGAAACCCTCTATCAACACCCCCCGAATCTCTACTCTCTCTCCCTCTATCAACACTCCCCCTGAATCTCTACTCTCTCTCCCCCTTTGGCATCAAACGCCAAAAACAAAACTAAGGATCCAACGGAGGAATAGAAGCTGTCGAGTCGGGTGCCGAGGAGCGCGGAGTGATCACAAACTGAGAGGTATCCTCCTCAGACTCTGAACTGTCAGGCTGACCCTCTATAGATAGACATGGCAGTAAAGCAGTCTAGGTCTGTAGAGCAGGTGCAGGAACTGAAGATGTAGTAGCAACAATAGGAGCAGTCTCTGTCACTTGAGCCTAAAGAGCACCAAGAGTGGGAGGATCTGTCGAAGTAACTGACGACGGCACAGTCTCTGTAGTCCCGGCCCCTAACACAGGAAGAACAACAGTCTCGGAAGCTGACATCCCTAAAGAAGTCACAATTGTGGTGTGCGAGAGAGTCGACTGACCAGTCAGCTCGCTGTAGGAGGCACTCAAGTCGGTGAAAGGAGTGCCCAAGAGAAGGTGAGGTCTGGGCTGAGCTGGTGGAGTGAACCCCATCTGAATAGGAGTGTAGCTCGGGGACTGAAACGTCTAAGGCACCTGCTGCTAGGGAGAGGTAAACTGAAAGCTCGACTGTCCCTGACTCTAAAGTCCACTGGACTATAGTGCTGGAGCAAGGACAGACGGTGGTGGAGGTACCCCAACAGTGACGAGGTGTTGCAGGAGCTCAAGGTACTGCTGCTGGGTGGCTGCCTGCTTCCTCTGCATCTCAAACTGCTGCCTCTGAAACTCCAGCTGCTGCCTCTAGAACTCGTCCTGATGAGCCTGAATCTGAGCAAATGCGGCAGCTGTGTCCTGAGCATGTTGCTGCATCTGAACCTCCTGTCTCTCCTGAGCCTGGGTCAGCCTCTCAAGTATAGCCACCATGGCTGGGTCTGAGCGGGAGGCTAATCCTGATCCACCGGCCTCATGGTCGTGAGACCGAGGAGAGCGGTACCAGGGGATGGGCTGGTAATCCTCGTCGGTGTTGTCAGTAGCAACATCCTCAACTGGATCAGCTGGCTGAGTATCAAGATCTGCAAGTTCTGCCTCAGCAAGACCCTAAACGGTTTCGTCCTGCTCAGCTGCTGTCTCTAGAACCTCTGGCCTCTGACGCTGTCCTGGCCTAGGTGCCTGCTCTCTAGTCACTGAAGCCCACAACTGATGAATATCATAATCTAGAAAAGCAGTAGTGGTATTAGATATCTCAGATCTAATCTCTGTAGGTAGGTCACATGCAAATCGAATAATGAAACAGATCCAATGAGCATAAGGTAGCTGCCGGTGACCCTTGAAGCCCTCTGCTAAAGTGTCCTCCATCTCACATAGCATCAGATCCCAAATATCAAACGGTGTCTGTGAGATGAGGTGATGAACAACCCAGAGCTGCATCCGTGTCAGGCCCTCTCTGTATCCTAGCCTCGGTAGAAGAGTTCGCCTCACAATGGCATCTAGCACTCTGGCAAGGGGTGTCAAGCTAGCAGGTGTACGTCTGAATCCCTCACTAAACGGCTCACAGAAGTAGGGTCTGATCAGATCTGTGGGTGGCACTGAACCTCCGTGAGGACGTCTCGATGGTGAAGTCTGTCCAAAACACAGCTGGTGAATCTTTGTCTCTGAAGGAGGGAGTCTGAGAATCTCCCGTACTCTGGTGTTGTACAGTCTGCGGTCACGGCCTCGGAATGCAAAGTGTATGAACTGATAAGCAGGGTCAATCCAAAGTGAGGAGTAGAACTCTCTGACCCACGTCCCGCAGTAAGCTCCAGTCCGTCCTAGAAAGTCTAACAGACCAGGTAGAAAGGACAAGTGTGGACGGAGCTGCTCACCAACCACTTCAACTAAAGCCTCAAGACGACAGACTCTCTGAGGTCTGAATGCAATCCCGCTATCGACGTAGGCTCTGTAGAAATCCTCATGCAGAGGTGGGTAGAAGCCCTCTGAAGCTCGGAGATCCCGCTGAGGTGGGAACCACCGACTAACCTCGACAAACCTGAGAGCCTATACCTGTCGAGCTGTAGCTCCCCTAAGGTCAAAGTGCTCAACTGGGGGTGACCTCGAGCCCTGGGAGGTGGATGACCTCCATGACGCTGGCCCTCTGGCCCAGGAGTCACCTGAGCACGCGTACGTCCTAAGCGATGACGCGGTGGAGTCTGAGCGGACTGCTCCTCTGTCTCCTCTGTGGGCTGCTCTGCAGGTGGGTCCTCTGTGGGCTACTCAGTAGGTGGGTCCTCTATGCCCTCTGTGGCCTCAGTACCGAGCTGTTGATCATCAAGATGAAAGCGACGCTCGCCAATGTGAATCCCACTGCCTCTGCCACCCCTTTCTACACGCTCTGCAGCGTTAGCGATGGCCTGTGCAATCTCTGCCTTAGTGGGTGTCCTCTTCCTCTTCTTGATGGCTAACTTCTTGCGTTTGCCATGGGCTACCTCTGTCACCCTGGGAGGACTTTCGTCCCCGTCACTCGGTCCACCACCAACTTTCTTGCAGCGAACCATACTGACAGAACTCTGTAGCTGAGAAGACCCTAAAAGGCAAGATGGTGTACTGACACTCGTGAGGCTTGGCCTCAATCTGTATCTGCAGGCTTGGCCTTGGATTCACAGCTGATCACCTGACACACACAGAGCACCGACAAGATCCTCTGTAAGGATGGAATAGATAGAGCTACTATTAAGCATTATATTTTAACTAACAGACAAGCAAGGTCCTTATGAAAGCAAGCATATGAGATAAGAAAGGAATAGATCGTGATAGCTACCTCGGATGAGCGAAACTCCGATGAAAGGATAAGAGACCTTGACGCGCTAGGGTTCCCTAAAAACGACGGACAAACGCTCGCAGAGATGGAAACGCGCGAAGAGACCTCGACGAAGAACGATTTGTCGCAAGGCTTCGTGACAGATTAGGTTAGGTCAAGAGGAGGAGCTGGCTCGATGGCGGTGCGGGAGAGTACCGGCAGCTCAGCTGTACGGAGGAGCACCGGCGGCGCAAGACGGCGTGGCAGCGTGGCGGTGCGGCAGTGCGTGGGCGCGAGACGGCACGGTGGCACGGCGGTGTGGCAGTGCACGGGCGCGAGACGGCGGCACGTGGAGCAGCGAGCTCAAGCGCGGGACGGCGGCGCGCGGGTGCGAGACAGCGCGGAGGCACGGCGGGAGCAAGACGGCGTGGCGGCACGACGGGCGCGAGACGGCACGGCGTGGAACTTGGCGAGATAGCGACTCAGGTGGAGGAGCGGCAAAGGCGGCGGCGGATTGAAAAACTAGATCTGAACGTACGGTTAAAAGGGTGAGATCCGCTTTTCACGCGATGACCGGACGCGGTGGTCGAATGATCGGACGCGATGGAGCAGCGTCCGGTTAGAGTCCAGTAAGCTCCTAGCGCGACCAGACACGTCCGGTTAGGGATGATTGGACGCTGACAGAGTCCGGTCAGAGTTTACCCGGGAACCCAACACGCATGACCGGACGCGGTGGTGGTGGCCGGGACTGGACGCGGTGGTCATAACATCGCGTCCGGTGCACCGTTCGGTCATAGATCCATGAGAAGATCTTCGGGATGACCGGACGCGCTGGTGGCCACCGGGATCAGACGCGGTGATGGAGCATCATCGTGTCCGGTCCAGCGTCCGGTCCAGCGTCCGGTCGCTGTAAAGCACCTTTCTTCAATCCGATCTGCGACGCGACTTCTCCCAATCAAGTTCCAATTCAAAGAGACTCAAATAAAAACCAATTGGAACATGATATGAGGGACCTCTCTCAAACCCTCAAGTTTTTCAAATATTTTGCCTTAGGCTAGTATTATTTTTAAGAAAATAAGCAATAAACACCCGAGGAGCAACGTGTGGCCATGCAATAGAGTTTGTGAACCCTTGGGAGCGTCAAATGCTCTCTCTATTCATGGACGAACATAGAGGTTGCTCAAAGCTAAACCGAAAAGAAATGACAAAGCAACAACCATGCATATGCAATGCAAAGCGAGAAAGGAAGACTAGGTTGCTTGTCAAGTTTGATCCACGGTTAGGCTTTTTCACTCCTCCAAAGGAGGGTTATCGTAACCGTGTTAGACAAGTCCTAGATGCATTGCGAAAATTTAAATATGACAAATGATACAAAGCAATGCAAGGGACAACACAAGCTCATTTTTTAAAGTTACTAGAATCAAGCACATTTAGTTCACTTCTCAATCTACAGAAGGTAGCCTCATCCAAAGGTTTAGTGAAGATATCCGCTAATTGATTTTCACTTCTTACACCTTCTAGTGATATATCATTTTTTGCAACATGATCTCTTAGAAAGTGGTGGCGAATATCAATGTGCTTGGTGCGTGAGTGTTGTACCGGATTATTAGCAATTTTAACGGCACTTTCATTATCACATAAAAGTGGCACCTTATCAAGAACAACTCCATAGTCTAGGAGGGTTTGTTTCATGTATAAGATTTGTGCACAACAAGCCCCTACGGCAATGTATTCTGCCTCGGCGGTCGACAAAGCCACACTATTTTTCTTTTTAGATGACCAAGATACTAAAGACCTCCCAAGCAAATGGCACCCTCCAGATGTGCTTTTTCTATCAATTTTGCAACCGGCATAATCCGAATCAGAATAGCCAACTAGTTGGAATCTAGCTCCTTTGGGGTACCAAAGGCCAATGCTTGGGGTGTGCTTAAGATATCTTAAGATTCTTTTTACGGCACTGAGGTGAGGTTCTTTAGGACACGCTTGAAAGCGAGCACACATGCACACACTAAACATGATATCGGGCCTAGATGCGGTAAGGTACAACAAGCTACCAATCATAGAACGGTAGAGAGTTTGATCAATTGGTTTACCTCCCTCATCTAGGTCGAGATGTCCATTAGATGGCATTGGGGTCTTGATTGGCTTACACTCTTCCATCTTGAATCTTTTGAGAAGATCCTTGGTATACTTTTCTTGAGAGATGAAAATTCCTTCTCTCATTTGCTTGACTTGAAAACCAAGGAAGAATGTTAGCTCACCAATCATTGACATGTCGAACTCCTTTGACATTAATTCACCAAATTCCTTGCAATAATCTTCATTTGTTGATCCGAAGATGATATCATCAACATAGACTTGACAAATGAAGATCTCCCCATTAAGCTTCTTGGTGAATAGTGTGGTGTCAACTTTCCCAATAGTGAAGCCCTTCTCGATGAGGAAGTCCCGGAGGCGCTCATACCACGCTCTAGGGGCTTGCTTGAGCCCATATAGCGCCTTGGACAACCTATAAACATGATTAGGATATCTAGGGTCTTCAAACCCGGGAGGTTGTTCAACATAGACTAGTTCATTTATGAAGCCATTTAAAAATGCACTTTTCACATCCATTTGATACAGTTTCATTTCATGATGTGATGCATATGCAAGAAGGATACGAATGGCTTCAACTCTTGCAACGGGTGCAAAGGTCTCTCCAAAATCAAGACCTTCAACTTGAGAGAACCCCTTTGCAACTAGTCTTGCCTTGTTCCTCACTACTACGCCTTGGTCATTTTGCTTGTTGCAGAACACCCACTTGGTTCCAATGACTCTTGCACCTTTTGGATGCTCTTCAAGTGTCCAAACTTGATTGCGGGTGAAGTAGTTCAATTCTTCGTGCATAACATTCACCCAATTCGGATCTTGAAGAGCTTCTTCTACATTTTTAGGTTCAAGACAAGAGACAAAAGAGTGATGTTCAACAAATGAAGCAAGCTTTTGAGATCTAGTCATTACACCCTTTGTAGAACTTTCTATGATGAGATCTTGTGGATGTGCTTGAAGTAGAGGTGAGTTTCTTCTATCAACCACTTGAGGAGATGGTTGGGGAGCACCAACATCTTGAGCTTGTGCCTCGGCTTGTTTATGAGAGACATGAGTGTCTTCATTTTCAACTCTCTCATTCTTATCATCATCTTGAGGCACACGTGATGAAGATGGTGGATTGATAATGTGTACATCGTCTTCATCATCCTTAGGCTTGATGTCTCCCACCGACATATTCTTCATGGCCTCCCTCAATGGTTCATCACCTATATCATCATAATTCTCAATTGCTCCTTGGGAGCCATTAGATTCATCAAATTCCACATCATATGTTTCTTCAACCAAACCGGTGGCATGGTTAAATACTCTATATGCTTTGGACTTTGATGAGTAACCAACAAGAAAGCCAATATCACAACGTCTTTGAAACTTCCCTAGGTGTTGACGCTTTTTGTATATGTAGCATTTGCAACCAAACACCTAGAAAAATGAGACGTCCGGCTTTTTCCCATTTAGCAACTCATAGGGAGTCTTCCCAAGAAACTTTTGTAGGAAGAGGCGATTTGAAGCATAGCATGCGGTGTTGATTGCCTCGGCCCATAACTTTTCCGGTGTATTGTACTCATCTAGCATTGTTCTTGCAAGGGTGATCAAAGTCCGGATCTTTCTCTCAACTACACCATTTTGTTGAGTGTAGGTTGATGAAACTTCATGCTTGATTCCAATCTCATCACCATAAGCTTCAATGTTTGTGTTGTCAAATTCTTTGCCATTGTCACTTCTAATTTTCTTTATCTTGACTTCAAATTCATTTTGATCTCTCTTTGCAAACTTCTTGAAGCAATTTGCCACTTCGGATTTGTCATGAAGAAAGAAGGTCCAGGTGTATCTTGAGAAATCATCCACAATCACAAGACAATAGAGATTTCCACCCAAGCTCTTGTAAGTTGTAGGACCAAACAAATCCATGTGTAGAAGTTCTAACACTCTTGATGTTGACATGTAAGCTTTGGTTGGATGAGTATTTGCAACTTGTTTGCTGGCTTGACATGCACTACAAGGTTTGTCCTTCTCAAACTTGACATCCTTCAAGCCTCTTACTAGTTCTTTCGTCAATAGCTTGTTGAGAGTGTTCATTCCAACATGAGCAAGCCTCCTATGCCAAAGCCATCCAAGTGTAGTTTTGGTGAACAAACATGTCATCAAGTTTGCATCTTCGGAGGTGAAGTCAACAAGATAGAGATTATTATATCTAAAACCATTGAAAATCATTTGCTTGTCATCTATCTTTGTAACTACCACTTTATTAGGAGTGAACAAGCATTGGTAGCCAAGGTCACAAAGTTGCCCAATGGATAGTAAGTTGAAACTCAATGAAGCAACATAGAGCACATTTGAAAGAGAGTGATCATTTGATATTGCAATCTTGCCTATACCCTTGACTTTGCTCTTTGAATTGTCCCCAAATGTGATCTTCTCTTGACATACCCCATTCTCTTCAAGTGAGGTGAACATACGAGAATCACCGGTCATATGTTGAGTGCAACCACTATTAATAACCCAATAAGATTCATCGGTCTTGTAGTTCACCTACACACAAGAGAACAAGCTTTTTGTTTAGGGACCCAAACTTGAGAGGGACCCTTGACTTTCTCAACTAGTGACTTGGCAACCCATATTTTCATAGGCCTATTCTTGTTACAGAGACCCAAGAATATGACTTTCATCTTTCCACTTGAATCTTTTCTAAGCATGTAATGAGCATTGAAAGCAAAGGGTCTAGCATGCTTGGGCAAGGGTTGTAGTGGTGGAGTTTTGCACTCATGAGCAAAATGGCCTTCTTGTCCACACTCAACACATCTCTTTGGCTTGGGTTTTGACTTGCTTTGTTGTTGTAGAGCTTTAGCCTTCTTTTCTTGATTTGCCAAGTAACAATTGCCACTTCTATCCAACTTCATTACAGTGTTCATGAGTAGCTCACTTTGCAAATGTTGGCCTCTTGTGAACTTGCTTAGGCCGGTCTTGAGATGCTCTTTTTCTTGCTTGAGCTTTTTGTTCTCTTCAATAAGTGACTCATTTGATGTTTGCTTTTCAAGAGCCATCAACTTCTTGTTCTCATTCTTAAGCATCTTATTTTCACTCTTGAGCTTGACATAATCATCATAGTTGTCGGACTCAACCACATTCTTGCCTTTGCCGCTAGAACCTTGCTCAAAGTTCTCAATAATCAAATCATCACATGATGTAGCTATATCAATCTTAACAACTTGGTTAGTAGCATCATGTGTCTCAAGAGCAAGCTCATTAGCAACAATAAGACTATCATAGTTGATTTTCAATGTAGTATATTCATCTTTTAGCAAGTTGAGCCTAGTGATGAGTTCATCATGCTTCTTCTCAAGTTTATCATGTTCATCTCTAAGCTCATTGTTGGAAGTTTTGAGCTCCTTGAGAGTAGAAGTCATAATTTCATTTTGATCTTTGAGCTCATCACTAGTCTTATGTGCATTCTCAAGCTTAGATGAGAGTGAGTCATTTTTATTTTAGATCTCATCATTTTCATTTCTAGTTCTTCTTATAATTTTAGAGTATTTGTTCAACAATTTTACAAGTTTATCATAAGAAGGTGCATCATATTCATCATCACTATCACTATCATCATCATCACTTTCATTGTTTTGTACCATTCGTTCACCCTTGGCCATAAGGCATAGGTGAGAAGTAGACGATGATGGTGAAGATGGCGGTGAAGGTGGTGATGAAGATGTCGGTGAAGATGATGATGGCCCAATCACAAATGAGGCGACCTTCTCTTTCTCATCGTCGCTCTCATCGCCGGAGGACTCACATGATGACTCAATGTCGGTGAGCCAATCACCAACAATGTAAGCTTTGCCTCCCTTCTTCTTCTTGAAAAACTCTTTTCTCTTGCCATCTTTCTTTTTGTATGGCTTGTTCTTCTTCTTCTCATCTTCTTCATCACTTGAATCATTTCTCTTGCCCTTGTTCTTGTTCTTGTACTTGTCTTTTGGAGGCTTCGGGCATTGATGAGCTAAGTGGCCAAGTTCACCACAATTGTAGCAATCCATCTTAGATATTGGCTTCCTTTTGCTACTTGTGAAGAACTTCTTCTTGCCATCAAACTTGATGCCACTCTTGTTGAGCTTCTTTAGCATCTTGGTGGTTTTTCTCACCATGAGTGTAAGTGATGCATCATCAATATCACTTTCACTTAAGCTTTCTTGCACCATCATGGCTTGGCCCTTCTTCTTTTTCTTTTCATGACTAGCTTTGAAGGCCAAGTCCTTCTTCTTGGAAGATAATGAGCCCTCTTCCGGAGTGATGTGCATGTACATCTCATGTGCATTGATCTTTCCCAATACTTGAGTCGGTGTTGCGGTGGAGAGATCACTTTGGTGAAGCACGGTGACAATGTGACCATACTTCTCAATGGGAAGAACGCTCAAGATTCTCCTTGCAACATCCGATTGACTCATTTGAGTGAGTCCAAGAGCATTGAGATCCTCTACAAGAATATTCAATCGAGTGTATATTTCATTAGCACTTTCTTTAGGAAGCATCTCAAAAGAATTAATTTTTTTAAAGCAATATGATAGCGTTCCTCACGCTCACTCTTAGTTCCCTCATGGAGAGCACAAAGGTTTTCCCACAATTCATGAGCATTTTTGGCATTACGCACACGATTGAAGATATCCTTGTCTAGGCCCCGGTAGAGTGTATTTTTTGCCTTTGCATTCCACCGGTCGTACTTCTCGTCACCACTTGGGTTGGCGGGATCCTTAATAGTGGGAAGCCCTTCGGTTGCGGCTCTAAGGCACCCAACATCTATGGCTTCGAGGTACGCCTCCATACAAATTTTCCAATATGGAAAATCGTCTCCCTCAAAAGTAGGAGGTGCTCCTTCCCCATTAGACATCTTGCTCTAGGTGGTGAAGCCTAAAAAAGGAGCAACTCGGCTCCGATACCAATTGAAAGGATCAAGATGCCCAAGAGGGGGGGTGAATTGGGCTTCTCTAAAAATTAATTGCAAGAATTAAACCCTTCAAGCCAAACTTCACCCCTAGTGCCTACTAGTGTTCCTTGTGATTCTACCGGTAAAGTTTTGCACCCTAAGTTCCAATCCTAGTCTAGCATGGCAATTCTAGGAAAGTAAACAAGCAATGAAAGTAATACACAAAAGTAAATGCTTGAAAGTAAGGGTAAGGAACACGGCGATGTTTTCTCGAGGTATCGGAGAGTCGCCACTCCCCACTAGTCCTCATTGGAGCACCCGCGCAAAGGTGTAGCTCCCCCTTGATCCGCACAAGGATCAAGTGCTCTCTACGGGCTGATTCTTCGACACTCCATCGCGGTGAATTGCCCAAAACCACTCACAACATGAGTTGGGTCATCCATAAGCTCGCCGGATGATCACCAAACTCCCAATCACCACCAAACCGTCTAGGTGATGGCGATCACCAAGAGTAACAAGCTAGAACTCTCACTTAACCACAACAAGCCTAATGAGAAGATGGATGCACACTTGCTACTCTCTAGTCACTAATGAGGGATCTCAAGCTTTGATTCTCAAATCACTACCCTCACTAGGGCTCTTGCACTCCCTTGCACTTGTAAGGTGTTTCTCAGCTGAATAAATAAGCAAGAGACCTCTAAAAGAGGTGGAAGGGATGTATTTATATACCCCACAGTCAAATTCAACCGTTACCAGCAAACTCAGCAAAACACGCACTGATCGGACGCGCCGGTCGACATGACCGGACGCGCCGGTCGAGTGTAAAGGTCGAAAACCAGAACGATACCGCTGAGTGACCGGACGCACCAATCAGGGATGACCAGACGCGTCCAATCATGCAAGAACCTTACTGTACTTTAACATAACGCTCGACCACGTCCGATCAGTGATGACCGGACGCGTCAAGTCAGCTAAGTACCTTACTAGAACGTGACCGGACGCGTCCGGTCATTTTCCAGTCGCGTCCTATTATACTTTTACCCTCTGAAACACGTGTCAGACTAATCAACGCGTCGGGTCCTCGTAAGGACCATGTCCGGTCAACCAGGTTGAAAACACAGTGACTGTTAGTACTGACCGGACGCGTCCGGTCGTGACAGAGACCGCGTTCGGTCAAGGGTAAACAGCTCAAACGACTTTGAAACGCGACGCAACTTGAACCAAGTTGCTTCTAACTGAATTTTGAGCTTTTCCTGAGCTAGCTAGTGCTAAGTTAGACAAGTGTGCACCACACCTAAACAAAAGACTCACCTAGGTCAAGCTACTCGCTCATGCCCCCCTTTATAGTATGGCCAAAGGAAAAAAACGAAGTTCCTAACGACTATTCCGGATGTAACTCAACACCTTGATATCCGAAACTAACCGTCCATAATCTTGTCGTTGATCCTTTGAAAACCGAAATGATTTCTATCACGGGCCATGAATACCATAGTGCCCAAAGTAGTTATCAACCCCATGACCTAACTTATCAGAGTTTTTGCAAAACACATGTTAGTCATGGTAATAATGCGTTGTCATCAATTACCAAAACCAACTCCTGGGGCCTAGATGCTTTCAGTATGCTATCGGGTATGGGTTACCCGTTGGGTGAGAATTACCCGGCGGGTATGGGTATGAAACTATTTTTTTACCCGCATGCGGGTACGGGTAACCCGACGGGTAAAATTTTACGGGTGTGGGTACGGGTACAGGTGGGCACTACCCGTCGGGTACATACCCGTTGCCATCTTGAGTCTTACGGCCAGCCACGGTCAGTAGCCCACCCTTCCAAGTCGGGATACGGGCGGCCACCAAGTCAACAAGTCGCTGTTCCTCAGCTCAGCTGACCCTGGACAGCGACAGTGGGGCGCCCAAGTATCTGGTGGGGAAGTCCAGAACTATGCTCGGCAATATAAGGCCCACTGCGTCGATCTGTTCTGGGGAGCAGTGGATGGGTGTGATGATGCACTTGTCGACGTTGGTGATGAGTCCAGATGCCCCTACGAACAGGTCTAGGATGTGGCGGCTGTTGGCGAAGTCACTGGCCTCCGGCAATAGGAAGATGATGAGGTCGTCTACATAAATGGACGCCCATTATTTGATCTTGTCCGGTAGCGGTACGAAGAGGGCCCGACGGTCTGCCTCGTAGATGATCGTGTTCAGCGCTTCCATGACGATCACGAACAGCAAGGGGGATAGAGGGTCGCCCTGCCTCAGGCCGCGGGCATGGCGGATGCGGTTCCTAGGGCGCTCGTTCACTAGCACCCTTGTGCTTGCGGTGCCCAGCATTGTAGAAATCCATTCCCTCCAACGGAGCGAAAAACGAACGTGCTCCAGAACCTCCAGCAGGAACAACCAGCCCACGGAGTCAAAGGCCTTAGCGAGGTCAATCTTCAGTAGCACGATGGGCCAGCGGTTAGCATGCAGCCATCTGCACGTCAGCTGCACAGTCATGAAGTTCTCATGTATCTACCGGCCCCGGATAAATGCCGACTGGTTGAGGTGGACCAACTCGTGCATGCGGGGGGCAAGACATAAGGCCAGACACTTGGAGAATAGCTTCCCCATAGAGTGTATTAGGATGATGGGCCTATAATCCTTTAGCCCTGCTGGCGCCTGGGTCTTGTGCAAGAGGACCATGACAACTTCATTTAGATGGTGGAAGCTTCTGAAGTCCAAGTCCCATAGTGCCTGGAACGCACGAACAATGTCCAGGCTGACGGTGCTCCAGGTTGCCTTGTAGAAAGTGCCACTTAGCCCATCGGGTCCGAGGGTACGTCGGACGATGTTTCCTTAACAACTGCTATGATTTCATCCATCGAGAACGGCACCACTTGATCGGTGAGATCTAGAGTGGGCAGCCCAATCAGAGAAAGGTCAAGGCGATGCGCCATCGCGAACGGGTCCCCAAGAGGTCATCATAATAGGAGAATACGATCTACGCCTTGGCTTCCTCTTCAGTGAACGTGTGCCCGTTGTGGTTGATGGCAAAGAGGTAGTTTTTGTGATGCCGATGGCAGGCCTGGAGATGGAAGTACCGCATGCAAGCATCGCCCTCCCGTAGCTATCTTGTTTTGGTGCATTGCCTAGCCATCGTCCGACAGAGCGATGCCAGGCCTAGTACAGCCTGCTTCAGCTCCCTACGAAGGTTGATCTCTCTAGGGGATAGCTGCCTCGTCTCCTGAGCCGTGTCTAGCTCATAAATCACCGCTCGCGCAGCAGCCAGCTGGAGGCGCAAGTTGTCGACCTTGGTAGCATGCCATGCACGCAAGGCCCTGGCCACGACACGTAGCTTCTGGTCGAGGACCCTACAAGGATCTGAGGCTGCAACATTGGCCGCCCAAGCTGTCTGGACAGCGTCCTAGAAGCCGTCCATCTTTGTCCAATAGTTGTTGAACTAAAAACGGGGGCGCACCCATGGCTCAGAGTTGAGCACCAGGAGGAGGGGTGCATGGTCGGAGCAGTCATTGGACAGGCAACGTAGGTGGTGATAGGTGAACAACTCAAGCCAGTCCATAGAAGCGAATGCGCGGTCGAGGCACTCCAGGGTGGGAGAGTCACGGTGGTTAGACCATGTAAATAGTCTTCCTGATAGGTGCAGTTCGTCCAGGAGAAGATCGTCCAGCAACCTCCTAAACCTCTGCATCATACTAAGGTGCAGACGCCCATTGTTCTTGTCACATGATTGATAAATCATGTTGAAGTTCCTGCATAGGAGCCACGGCCCCAGGGCAGCCGTGCGGGCGTCTCTCAACTCTTGCAGGAAGTCATCCTTCTCATCGTCATTTGTGGGACCATAGACATTGGTCAACCACCATGGAGCACTAGACCCGTTTAGCGTGTTAGAAATATTTAGCATTTGACTAGTATTAGTGGTAGACCTCTTCCATGTGTGATCATGCATATGTGTTGTACTAAACATAGAGCATGGTCATATATTAGATCCTGGTCTTTGGGCCTTTGTACGGTTGTAACAATTCATCTCTTGTAAGCCACGGTGGGGGCTCTTCCCACCTTCTATTTAACACGCAAGCGTGAGCCTCAATAGGTATCACGTTACAACCATTCAACCATTCTTACATGGTAATCAGAGCCTAGGTGATCAATCCACAAAATCTTCAGCCAATTCGCAAGAATCTCCAATGGCCTCTTCCTCCATTCCCCCCACAGCCTTCTCCTTGATCGGTTGCCTGGTTATGGAGAAACTTGCCAAGAACAATTACTCCACATGGAGCACCCACATCCTATCTGCCATTCATGGCGCGTGACTGGCACATTTCCTCGACGCCAAGACTGCAGGGATGCTGGCCAAGATGGTGGCAAAAGCTGCAGACAAGCCAGAAGAACTGATCCCCAATCCCGACTATGATGAATGGGTTGGTAAGGATCAGGCAATCTTCAATTATCTCTACTCATCTGTGTCCAAGGACGTGCAAGTGCAGGTGTCCCACTGCACAACCTCCGCCGAGATATGGAAGGTCATCCAGGACATGAACACCGCTTAATCCTGCGGCAGGGTAATCAATACCCGCATGGCGCTAGCAAACGCACAGAAGGGATCGTCCACTGTTTCTGAATTTTTTAGCAAGATGAAAGGCCTCACCGACGATGATGATGAGGAGGTGGCCTCGTACATCCTCGCCGGGCTAGACACAGACTTTGATCCAATTGTCTTGTCCATGGCGGCATGTGCGGAGCCTCTCACCCTCGGGGAACTCTACACGCATCTCGTCACCTGGGAACAAAGGATGGATCTGTGTCAACCCAGCAACTCAGGCTCCTCCGTGAACATCGCCACTCGAGGTGGTCGCGGAGGCTTCCAACGTGGCAGTGGAGGCGGTCGCGGTGGTGGCTTCTAGCGTGGAGGCGACCAAAATCGTGGCCACAACAACCATGACAACAACCGTGACAACCACGGCAATCGCGACAAAAATGATCCCTGTCAACTCTGCGGCCGTCAGGGACACAGCGCCTACCGGTGCTACAAACGCTTTGAAACCTCCTTCAGGCCACCACCGGATCGGCGCTCGACCTCAGCTGCAACCACATCCTATGGCATTGATACAAATTGGTACACTGACACCGGTGCTACCGATCACATCACAGGCGAGTTGGACCAACTCACTGTGAGGGACAAATATCATGGCAATGATCAAGTACACACGGCCAGCGGTGCAGGTATGAGAATCAACCAAATAGGTCAAAGTATTGTTAAAACCCCAAAACGCAATCTTATCTTAAACAATGTTCTTTATGTCCCTAAGGCTAACAAAAATTTGGCCTTAGTTCATCATCTTACATCTGATAACAATGCCTTTATTGAATATCATCCAAATTATTTCTTGATCTAAGGATCAGGTCATGAAGAACATACTGCTTATAGGGGAATGCAAGGGCGGATTGTATCCACTGAAGTTGCCATCGACATCCAGTTCATCTTCAACAAATAAAACCACACATGCTGCCATCAAGCCTTCATCATCTAGGTGGCACAACCGCCTTGGCCATCCATCCTCTACAGTAGTACATCAGGTCCTTAGCAAGAATCAAATTTCCTCTATTTCCGAGCCAAATAAATCTTCTGTTTGTGATGAGGCATTCCTTACTGCCACATATTTAATCAATAGACTCCCTAGCAAAGTCATACAAGATCAAACCCCACTTGAACGTCTTTTCCAACAAAAACCAGATTATCTTACACTTAGGACTTTCAGTTGTGCATGTTGGCCTAACCTACGTCCATATAATACTCACAAACTACAATTTTGCTCAAAAGAATGTGTCTTCCTTGGATATAGTAATATGCACAAAGGGTTCAAGTGTCTTGATATAGCTGAGGGTCGCATCTACATATCAAGAGATGTTGTCTTTGATGAGGATGTCTATCCTTTTGCCAAACTCCATCCAAATACAGGAGCTCGATTGAGATCATAAATACTTCTTCTTCCTACCTCACTTCGAAATCCTTTTTCTGCTTTTGGGGATAACAATATTGTTGATACTAATGGCAATGATTCTATGCACACTAATATGGCTGATGAGAATGCAGGATCTGTTGAAAACCAGGCGCAACACGGTGAAAATTTCATCCAAAATGCTCATCATTTCATGTCTCCCTCTGTCTTTCCGTTTTTGGCAACGACAGGCACAGATCCCGGAGGTGATCACCATGCACACACGGCAGAACCTGCAGGCGGATCGACATCGGATCAGCTACACGCGTCCATGTCGTCTCAGTGCGCTGACGAATCGGGCGCTGCTGGCGCTCCCAGCCAGGAACAGCACGGGCAGCGCGAATCTGCCCCTGTACCCCTGCCACCGAGATCTTCTACGGCTGCACCGCACGCTGTTGCTGAATTAAGGAGCAGGACGGGATCGTCTCCACCTCAGGGGGCTGGATCTTCTGCACCCGCGGATCATGTAGCCCCTGCTCATCGACCTGCCACCCGCCTACAACATGGAATACGTAAACCAAAGGTATACACCGATGGCACAATTCGATATGGCCAGTTAGCTATCTCATCTGAGGAACCACCAACATCGAAATATGCTTTAGCTGATAAAAATTGGAAACATGCCATGGACACTGAGTTTGATGCATTACATAAGAACAAAACCTGGCACCTAGTACCACCTCAAAAGAATAGGAATGTAATAGATTATAAATGGGTGTATAAAATAAAAAGAAAATCAGATGGCACAATTGACATATATAAGGCTCGGTTAGTGGCAAAAGGCTTCAAGCAAAGATATGGCATTGATTATGAAGATACCTTTAGTCCTGTTGTCAAGGCAGCTACAATTAGGCTTGTTCTATCTCTTGCCATGTCACAAAATTGGTGTTTAAGGCAATTAGATGTTACAAATGCTTTCCTACACGGTTATCTCGAAGAAGAAGTATATATGAAACAACCTCCAGGATATGAAGATAAAACCAAACCTCACTACTTGTGTAAACTTGATAAAGCCCTATATGGATGGAAACAAGCACCTCGAGCATGGTACTCTCGGCTATGTAAGAAATTGCAAAGCCTTGGGTTTGTTCCTTCCAAAGCTGACACATCACTATTCTTTTACAAAAAGGGAAATTATGTGATCTTTATGCTTGTGTATGTTGATGATATTATAGTGGCTAGTTCTTCTTAGGAAGCCGTGGATGCACTGCTTCGAGACCTAGAGAAGGATTTTGCAATCAAAGACCTTGGTGAGTTGCACTACTTCTTGGGTATTCAAGTTCAGAGGAAAAATGATGAATTGCTAATGACACAAGAACGGTATGCATCTAAAATTTTGCAAAGAGTCAATATGCAACAATGTAAACCTATGAAGACACCATTATGTACAACTGAAAAACTGTCTATCACAAGTGGCACTAGGTTGGGAGTTGAAGACTCCACAAGGTATAGAAGCATTGTTGGTGCACTTCAATACCTTACACTTACACGACCAGACTTGTCATTCGTAGTCAACAAAGTGTGCCAGTTTCTTCACTCTCCAACCACAGTACACTGGGAGGCAGTTAAGAATTTTGAGATATGTCCAAGGTACTATCAGTTTAGGCATAAAAATCACAAAGTCTAACTCTATGCTAGTCAGTGCTTTCTCAGATGTAGATTGGCCTAGCTATCCTGATGACAAAAGGTCCACATGAGGTTTTGCTGTGTTTCTCGGTGGCAACTTGATCTCTTGGTGTGCTAGGAAACAAGCTATGGTGTCACGTTCAAGTACAGAAGCTGAGTACAAGTCATTGGCTAATGCGACAGCTGAAGTTACGTGGGTACGTAAACTATTGGATGAACTAGGTATTCCACATCCTCGAGCTACCTGTCTGTGGTGTGATAACATTGGTGCCACATACTTATCAGCAAATCCTGTATTTCATGCTCGAACAAAACACATCGAAATTGACTATCATTTTGTGCGAGAACAAGTTGCAGCAAAACTGCTAGATATCAGATTTATCAGCACTACAAATCAACTAGCTGACGGTTTCACTAAGGCACTTCCAGAAAATTTGATTATTAAATTCAGGAACAATCTCAACTTGTCAGGACAGTTGTGATTGATGATGGGTGTTAGAAATATTCAGCATTTGACTAGTATTAGCGGTAGACCTCTTCCATGCGTGATCATGTATATGTGTTGTACTAAACATAGAGCATAGTCATAGATTAGATCCTAGTCTTTGGGCCTTTGTACGGCTGTAACAATTCATCTCTGGTAAGCCACGGTGGGGGCTCTTCTCACCTTCTATTTAACACGCAAGCATGAGCCTCAACAGGTATCACGTTACAACCATTCAACCATTTTTACATAGCGGGGTCAGACGAAGAGTGATAGAGAAGCGACGGATCGTGGCGGGGGAGGCAGCCCAAAGGTCACGGCGCCATGCAACAAGCACTCCACCGGCAACGCCATTGGCCGGGAGGCAGACGTATCCTGATCGCTGAAGACGGTGTGTACTGTAGCAGTTGGGTTCAGGCTGGTTTGCCGCGTTGGCGCCGTTTCTAGCTGCTTGGAGGGAGGCCCTGAAGACGATGCTAGCGTTGGCCCTTTTTGTCTTCTGTGTGTGTTTGTTTTCTTCCGGTGCCGATGATGTCAACGCGGGCATCTCGCTCGTCGTATGTAGGCAGAACCATGTATAAACAGAGAAAAGAGTAGTTATTGGCATGGCACCCGGAACGTTCCGTCATTTTTTCAGTATATAACAAGTGCGTATCGGCTAGGGCAAACGCTAGCTGCAGAATATCCCCCAAGCCACGGAGTCGAGCTCTAGGCCGAACTTACTTTTTTTTTTTTGACGAAAGAAGAATTATATTATATGATAGCTGGGTACATCAACACATTACAAAGCACTCTGGATTATAAAATAGTACTCACGTTGTGAATAGCACAACTCAAAACCTAACATGTTAGATGCTTTGCAGTATGGATGACTGCACAGGCAAACACTCGGCAAATGGCCTGAGAACAAATGCCCAACGAACAACGACCAACATTCCCGTAGACGGAATTGAGGAACTTCTTATTTCTGGTGTCTTCCTTCTTCTTCTTTGGTGGCAATCAAAATCACCTTTCTCATGCCACGGTGTGGCACGCACACTATTGTCAACATTTACTTTGACCTTTCCTCTATTTTTTTGTGAAAATTTTAAAAAATCTACTACGTACTTTGTGTTATTGATGGGACACAAAATCCCAAGTTGGCCTTGGACACACAGGTTCTTCACATTCCATACTAGTGTGTTGTAATTGTTGTAGTTGTGTTTCTGAGATAATGTAATTGTTTCTCTCTTAAAAAAAACAATTTCGTAACTATAAAATATAATTAGGAAATGGAGAACAAAGAAAGAAACAAAATAAAGCATGATTGAGGCTTAATTCCTTCTCGAAAGAATAGTAGACTAACAAACATATCTTACTCGTTCTCTCAACTACTCAACTGAAATTAAAGAACTCCCATTAGTACAGGGTAGTCGATATCAACATGACAGTGATTTTGGAACACACTTATTTTATTGTGTTCCACAACTATGGTGGTAGTGGTGTTGGTGGTGGGTCAAATCACCTTTACATAAGAAAGTCGTGGTCCAACCACCTCTATACTTTCTCGAATGAAAGAGGTGTTAGGTCCAATCACCTTTATCTTATAAAATATACATGATACTATTAGTGTCAGATCCAACCACCTTTATTTTGTAGAATAATTTTTTTAGTAGAATCTATTGCATTTGAGCACACTCTCAATTTCGAACACATAATACAGATATTTTGTACTGAGCTAAGGCCTAAGGGGCGTGTAACAGTCTTTATGATTAGCCACCAATATTATCATGAATCGTAACTATACCAACATAGTATACAGTATCACGTAGGCTGGCTAGCCAATCAGATCACACAAGCTCGGGTAGTCGACTGTTAACCATGTCCACCACGTGTTTGCCTGCGACACTGGTTGAAAGGGCTGCCAGAGCCAGTTGCATTGATCCTTCACGCATTGTCCAGTTTTACTCTATCATGTCCTTTTATAAGATGTACATATATTTTAATATTTAAAATTTAAAATCCTTGACCAATAATTTAATTATAATTCTGAACTACTATAATAGAAACTTTATACAATTGATTTATAATTACATGTACTATTCAACTATCATGAATTTATGAATATGAGATCTTTTACCATGGTTGGGAAAGTACCTTGGTACCTCCAGGTTCTTTCATTATTTTTTATTTTCTAAGTAATAAATTGAGAAATATATAATAGAGGGTATTTTAGTAATTGAGAAAAATCCGGAAATCATGCCAACCTGCCTAAATCTTCCCGGCATGCATGCAGTATGCATTATACGCCACCAAGCCTTCCAAAATTAGCTAGCTCGGCGTGCATGGATAAATTGGAGGCTACCATATTTGTTTGCTATAAGAGACCCAGCGATCACTAATAGTTGTGTCACGTGTTCCTGTGTGTGCATCACGGTTTTTCACCAACGTGTCTCTGTTTGCGTTTCATGTCCAAGCAGCCCTTCATGAAATTAATCTCTCATGTACCACATTGTATGTAGCAGCATCATATATGTCACATTAAAAAACTGTTACACTAACTATGCACATTAGCACCATCATATATGTCATTAAAAAAATGTTACACTAACTATGCACATTAGCACGTCACATAAAAAAAGTTACACCAAGTATGCACATCCATTTCATATGGATCCATGCACATAGTGCTAAAATGACTTATTTACCCTTATTCAAAAATGAAATATAAAATGAAAAATAGATCTTGCCCCACATATTTTGGTACCGGCCTCACCTAATTTGGTACTATCTCCACCTATTTGGTATCTCCAGGTACTTTCAGTTGGGTACCTCCTATTTTTTCACCGTCTGATCTCGTCTAATAGATGGCCCATCTTTTTTCCAACCATTATAAAATTTCTCTATGAATATAACAATATAAAATAAATAAATAAATAAATAAAGTTTTATTTAGAATGCGATGTCATGTTAACATATGCCTTATATTACAAAAGGAAAAAGAAGGTAGTATGATTGTGCATGCTTTGGTACACATTACACTACTTTGGCTTTCGTAAAGAGGTAGTACAGCATTATCGTTGTTGCTATATGCCTACATCAGTGTGAGAGAGCATCTAGTGCTACGCCTACATGCAGAGATTATTCATCTCGTCCGATCCGTGCACCAATGGTGCAGTAACTACATACACATAGATGTAAAATACTCAGGTTTTGGTAGTAACCTTGCTAACTTCGGAGCTCGACCCGCGTTAAGCACGTTTTTCGTTGATCCGGGTTCATTTCTTTTTCTTACCAAGACGCTTGGCTTCTATGGCTAGTATACGGTGCTTGAATCTCCTTACAATCAACTCCGTAGCCTTGTGTACATTTACCTGCAAGGTGGTGGAAGAACTATATATAAGACAACTAAATCAAATCAAATATGCTGCTATCTAGGAAGCTATTATGAGCTCTTCAAATTGTTAAGCATACGTATATGACCTTCTTTTTGGAGTCATTCTTGGCCTTGCAAGCTCTCACCAAGTTCCTCCATTTATCCTAAGAGCATGAAGCAACATTAATTATGCATAGATATATACGCAGGTCTGTCTAACTATTTTCATGGCGCCGGCGGAACATGCATCGAACACCATACCAATGATGTATATACATACCTTGAGGTGGACAGGTGTTCGAATCGATTTTGAGAAGTATATTCCTTTCAGTTTGCTCCACTTTCCAATTCCTTCCTTTGAGACACCATCCACAAGTTCTCTAAGTTCATCCTTGGTCCAATGGTCGTTGTTTTTCCTAGTTCTACATTTCCCAGTTCCACTTGTGCAAGGATATTGCAAATCAAATAATCGTCCGATTTCTACCTGAAAATTAAACAGACCTATATATAATTCATATCCATTATGTATTATGGTTGCAACTTTGCAAGGAATATATATGTTAATTATCCTGTATATCAAAAGACTGCACTATCAATCCACATGAAAGAACGTACACACATTCATGGCAACGGACTCATCAGTTTGATATTATCAACAAAAAACTTCAAGGGTTTCATCACTTCATCTGTTGAAATCTAGCTCATGAAACTAATAAGGCACTTGCTATATATTTGATATACTTGGGTGTCCAAATTGGTCACCGCTTGCTATCCTTTTACTAGCTACATTGTTGTTTTGAATCGGAAATATATATATATGCAAATCTTGATAATTAATTCGAATAGGAATATGCTTACGCTCCACGGTCTGCTTCTCATGCGACTTCCTCTCTGCCGGCATGTCCAAGGGGCCGAGAAACAGCCTGGAAGAATCAAGCATGTGTGGATAAGTCTTTTATTAATATAATACACATATCACAAGGCACGTAAATGTGTAGAATAAAATCATTAGCAACATGAATATGTACAACTGTTGTACTCCTACGCAGAGAATCCTCCATCCCAGCACGCAGATGCATATGCACAAACACAGAATCCATCTGCATTACTAAATCTGGAAAAACTCCTACTACCAACTCCTCTAGCTACTTCCGTATCTACTATGGGCAACAGTTCTTTTTACTTCTATAGTCCTATTTGACAACACAAATCCATATATAATCAAATTTCACAAAACTTATCATTAATGTGTACTAGTTTGTCTTTACATGCTTTAATATAATAGAAGTATAGAGTTTAAAATAGAGATAGCTAAAGGATCGGATAGGCGCCAAATCAAAACATTAAACAAAGAGCAGTGATCGATGTCAAGAATATACCTAGCATACTTGGCTCCAGATAATCCTCCACCTTATTGTCAGGACCTATTTCTTGTACTGCCGATTCACCATCCACTTTCCTCTACTTTGGTACAATTTCAAAGAGAGCTAAGGAAAATTATATTCTTGATATAGTATAGTTTGTGAAATAAATATCTCCATGCATATACTATGTATAGGAAGAGATCTGAAAAGAAACCGCACCATAAGACTAGTGCTGCCGAATGCACCTGCAACAACAACAACTTTGTCAGTTGATGAATTGAAGTACGAAGAACTAATCAACAACAACTTTGTCATCGTACAGTATGTTCCTCCCAAAAACTCATACATATTTGCCTCATTCACTGGCCCTGACATTAAAAGTTGTAAATCTAAGTCATCGTCTTCCATCTGCACTATGCATGTAAAAACATATAGTTAGTGTAACTTTACAATTTAAGCATGCTAGTAATGTAACCTTACAATTTAGAAGAGTTCCAAATAAATGTAAGAAATCATGAGAGAAGCAGTAAGATCTTAATATGACTAATAGCTTTTTTTTTTGAAGCATCTCTTTCGCATGACTTTTCAGTTCGTGTACTACCTATATTCACATGTTTGGGAGGCTATATATATGCCAGCTGCCTTAACATATTTTCAATGCATTGCCTTAACATATACAATTAAACAGGCGTCACTTGTCTTTTCAAAAAAAAACAGGAGTCACTTGTAGGGCAACGTATCAGGTGGAAACCGGACTACCTGTGCAAACTTGGAAATTTTTAATCTGGACCACACGATGTTGATCCAAGGGAGCACACGGGAGAGTGGGAGGGGGGATTTGCAAAAGTGTGATTAGAAGCGGGCGGTTAAGCGTAAAATTACTCAATCCTCCTGTGCCCCTTGGATCAACATTCTGTGGTCTTAATTCAAAGTTTCCAAGTTTACACAGGTGATCCGGTTTCCACCTGATACACCACTTGTAGATGCAATACATGCACAAAGCATGTCAGGTTTTGTTAGTTTAGTCTCTAATTAATGTGTAAAAAAAGACCACTTTTGTGCATTTCCTTGGATCAGTTAGCCTCATCATATATATGTAAAGATGGATTTTTTTTCTAGTTTTCAATGCATAAAATGTACTCCTACGCAGAGAATCCTCCATCCCAGCACGCAGATGCATACGCACAGACACAGAATCCATCTGCATTACTAAATCTGGAAAAACTCCTACTACCAACTCCTCTAGCTACTTCCGTATCTACTATGGGCAACCGTTCTTTTTACTCCTATTTAGGATGAAAACGGATCGGATACGGACGGATATCACTGATATTATATTTGTTTTCATATTTCTGGTTGGATTCGGATTCGAATACGGATAGTGTCAGCCATGCCGGATAGGATACGGTTAGATGTCGACATCATAAATATACGAGTTAAGTATTCAGATACGGATCTAGTATCGGATGCTGAATATCCGGACTTGGATGCGGGTAGATCTGAACCCCTCTAAACGGATTCAGTCTCGAATACAGTCGGAAAATATCCGTACCGTTTTCATCCCTACTCCTATTTGATGACACAAATCCATATATAATCAAATTTCACAAAACTTATCATTAATGTGTACTCGTTTATCTTTACATGCTTTAATATAATAGAAGTATAGAGTTTAAAATAGAGATAGCTAAAGGATCGGATAGGCGCCAAATCAAAACATTAAACAAAGAGCAGTGATCGATGTCAAGAATATACCTAGCGTACTTGGCTCCAGATAATCCTCCACCTTATTGTCAGGACCTATTTCTTGTACTGCCGATTCACCATCCACTTTCCTCTACTTTGGTACAATTTCAAAGAGAGCTAAGGAAAATTATATTCTTGATATAGTATAGTTTGTGAAATAAATATCTCCATGCATATACTATGTATAGGAAGAGATCTGAAAAGAAACCACACCAGAAGACTAGTGCTGCCGAATGTACCTGCAACAACAACAACTTTGTCAGTTGATGAATTGAAGTACGAAGAACTAATCAACAACAACTTTGTCATCGTACAGTATGTACCTCCCAAAAACTCACACATATTTGCCTCATTCACTGGCCCTGACATTAAAAGTTGTAAATCTAAGTCATCGTCTTCCATCTGCACTATGCATGCAAAAACATATAGTTAGTGTAACTTTACAATTTAAGCATGCTAGTAATGTAACCTTACAATTTAGAAGAGTTCCAAATAAATGTAGGAAATCATGAGAGAAGCAGTAAGATCTTAATATGACTAATAGCTTTTTTTTTGAAGCATCTCTTTCGCATGACTTTTCAGTTCGTGTACTACCTATATTCACATGTTTCGGAGGCTATATATATGCCAGCTGCCTTAACATATTTTCAATGCATTGCCTTAACATATACAATTAAATAGGCGTCACTTGTCTTTTCAAAAAAAAACAGGCGTCACTTGTAGGCCGGGCAACGTATCAGGTGGAAACCGGACCACCTGTGCAAACTTGGAAACTTTTAATCTGGACCACACGATGTTGATCCAAGGGAGCACACGGAAGAGTGGGAGGAAGGATTTGCAAAAGTGTGATTAGAAGCGGGCGGTTAAGCACAAAATTACTCAATCCTCCTGTGCCCCTTGGATCAACATTTTGTGGTCTTAATTCAAAGTTTCCAAGTTTACATAGGTGATCCGGTTTCCACCTGATACATTGCCCACTTGTAGATGCAATACATGCACAAAGCATGTCAGGTTTTGTTAGTTTAGTCTCTAATTAATGTGTAAAAAAAGACCACTTTTGTGCATTGCCTTGGATCAGTTAGCCTCATCATATATATGTAAAGATGGATTTTTTTTCTAGTTTTCAATGCATAAAATATATTCCAGATTCCAGACTAGGATTGAATGGAAAGAGTGCTCCTTCTAAAAATGGAAAAAAAAAAAAGGGGGAGACAATCTTTACAAGACGAAACCTGCGGACAATCTCTGAGCAGCGATTGAGCCACGTCGCCAGTAAATCACCGCCGTCCAGATGCGTGCTTCGTCAAATCAAGTCGTTCATTTTTTTATTTTATGTGGCCGAGTAGATGAGCTTCTAGGCTCTTCGTGAGGCTGCTACGGCTGCTGAGAGCATGTGCCGGCGCCAGCATCATTAAATCGCTCTCTCTCTTCCCATCTTCCACTGGCCAGCACTGCATCCCTTGGTTCGGCAGCGTGTTCTGCTGTCTTCGACCTCCAACGGGCCTGCGCCGCCGGTCGCCCCTACTTGCGCACCGCGCAGCGGAGCCGTAGGCTGCGCGCGCCGACGCCGAGCTTCCGTGCCTACGCCCTGCCGACCTCCGACTACGTCACGCCACTGGACGCCCGCGGCCTGCTGACCTCCAACTGCGCCACGTCACCCGACGGCCGCGCAACAGGCCTCCCGAGCGGCCAGTCGCCTGCCTCGCAGACCGCAGCCGCCCAGGTTCGCGCCTGCGCAGCCGAGCGGCAGGCCGCTTACGCCAACTTCCAACCTTGCTAGGCTGGTCTCGCTGGCTTCAATCTCCACTGCTGTTGCAGTTTGCGTAAAGAAATACAGGAAATACTCATAAGGTAAATAGTCGTGTTCTCACTTATACTATTGTTTATCAATTTATTTTGTTGCCTATCCATAATAGCAAACCATTATAAGTATCTACACATCATCGTAACATCATAAATATGTCATATACTTCCTTTTCCTCTTGCAAAGAAAACCGCAAATATGTAAATACATGTACTCATACTCGGTCATCCATTGCACGTATCATGCACCCGGTGCAATTTACAATATGCATTTTCAACAAAAAGGATCTTCATAATGCACTATAGCCTCTATTAATTTGTTGTTACCTCTACCATGATATGTGAAAAGACAAACTGCGATGTATTTTTTCGCACATGATTACATATCTTCCTCAAAATACTTTTATGAGATAGTCTGTTTTTTTTCGATCCTCAAGGAAGCCAATACCTGATCCAACTTGATACGATAGACTAGTGTTTTCACGAATTTAACACGGATTCACACGGAGTATGAGTGGAATTTGGGGATACATCGAGCAATTGCTCGCCGGTCTCCGGACGCAACCGGCCTGTTCTAGTTCCATGTTCCTCCTTGCCTCCCTCCTCTCCTCAGCCAGCTAGATAACGACTTCTTCACGCTCCCTTCCTCACGCCAGAGCTCGACTTCACCCAGTCTGGGCCGTCATACGCCGTGTTGGGCTTTCTGGTTCTCTTGGGCCTCGAGTCCTTGACTGGTATTTGGGCTTCAGCGTCTTGGTTCTGTTTCCCGCCAGCCCGTACGCCAACAGCATTAGGATCGGTAGTATCTTCAGAGGCAGCTGCCGTGACATTCCTCCTCCCTTGAAAACCGGCTTGTCCCCAAGCCGGTGCTGATGGAAACGCCGCGCGTAGGGGTACTTCATCTTCCCAGGTGGTCAGATGCGCAGGCTAGGAAGACCATTGAACCAGCACTTGATCAATGACTTGAGCATTATGTTGACGGCGACGCCGTTGCAAGATTTTCACTGGATACTGAAATGCAGAAGTAGTGTCAGGAAGGTCAGAACTGACCTGATGAGTAGGACCAATCGCCAGCTTGAGTTGGGAAACATGAAATACTGGATGAATAGAGGAGTGATCTGGTAACTTCAGTTTATAAGCGACAGACCCAATTTTCTGGATAATAGGAAAAGGACCAAAATATCTGAACGAGAGCTTTTAATTGAGACGTTGAGCCACACTAGTTTGCACATAAGGTTGCAGCTTCACAAACACCTGTTGGCCAACCTGAAACTGTTTTTCAGTGCGATTTTTATCAGCTTGATGCTTTTGTCTCTGCTGAACTCTGATAAGATGTTGTTGTAGCAGCTGTTCCATGAGTTTACGGTCCTGAAGCCATGTATCGAGGTCAGGGACAGCACAATCCAGTGTAGGATCAATCCCAAAATGTCGGGGCTCATGAGCATATAAGACTTCAAATGGTGTTTTCCCCAAAGAAGAGTGGTAACTGGTATTGTACCAGTACTCAGCCAATGACAACCAGTCCTTCCACTTCACTGGACAAGCATGAACTGCACAGCGCAAGTACCCTTCCAAGCATTGGTTGACCCTTTCAGTTTGACCATCCGTTTGTGGATGATAAGCTGTGCTCATCTGTAACTCAGTGCCCGTCAAACGAAACAATTCTTTCCAGAGTGTACTCGTGAATATTTTATCTCTATCAGAAATGATAGCAGATGGTAACCCATGAAGCTTAAAGACCTGATCCATGTATACTTTGGCAACTTGGAGTGTTGTAAAAGGATGAGCTAAAGGTATAAAATGGGCATATTTGGATAATTTATCTACCACCACAAAGATGCAGTCACATCCTTTAGATTTGGGTAGGCCTTCAATGAAATCAATACTAACAACTTGCCAAGCATGAGCTGGAACAGGTAATGGTTGCAGCAAACCTGGGTATTTGACTCTCTCACTTTTAGCTTGTTGACAGATCAAACATACAGTGACTGCCTGATGAACCATTTTCTTCATAGCAGGCCAAGCAAAAAAGCTTCTTGATCTTCATATAAGTGACTAGAAAACCTGAGTGCCCACCAATAGCTGAGGAGTGAAAAGCCTGAATGATTTTAGTTTGCAAAGATGGAGCACTAGCCACCCAAATTCGAGACTTATATCTGATGACACCATTTTGAAGGGTGAAATGTCCCTGAGGGCTAGATAGGGTCAAGGAAGCCAATAATTCAGCAGTGGCAGGATGAGTCACATAGGTGGAAGTCAATTCCTGCAACCAAACAGCCTGAGATGTGGACAGAGCATAAAATTATTGAGAACAATGATTAGGAACAGAGGGTAATCTGGACAAGGCATCCGCTGCTGAATTTTCAGTTCCCTTCTTATATAAAATTTTAAACTAGAGACCCAAAAGCTTGGTGTAAGCTTTAAGCTACCAAGGTGTGCTTAGCTTTTGATCTGTCAAATTCTCCAAACTGCGCTGGTCTGTCCTTATCAGAAATTTTCTGTGATGAAGATATGGTCTCCAGTGATCCACTGCCATTAATATGGCTAAACATTCTTTTTCATAAGTGGACAAACCTTGATTCTTGGGACCCAATGCTTTACTGATGTAGGCTATTGGATGACCTTCTTGCTGTAAAACAGCACCAATCCCTTTTGTTGAAGCATCAGTCTCAATTGTGAATTGTTTGGAAAAGTCAGGGAGTTGAAGAACAGGAGCTGTCACAAGAGCTTGCTTTAACTGATTGAAAGCTGTTTCCTGAAGTGAAGTCCACTGAAAAATGTTGCCCTTCTTGAGTAACTCAGTGAGGGGTTTAGCAATAGTGCCAAAGTGCTGAACAAATTTTCTGTAGTAACCTGCCAGACCTAAGAACCCTCTGACATCTTTAGCTGTGGTTGGTGTTGGCCAGTTGATGACATCAGAGATTTTCTTAGGATCAGTGCCCACCCTAGCAGCACTAACAATATGACCCAGGTATTTCAATTGTATCTGTGCAAAAGAGCATTTGGATAACTTGATCTTCACCTGATGTTGCTCTAGCAAGGCAAAAACTGATTGCAGTAAGGCCAAATGTTGGTCCCAAGTGGAGCTATAGATCAATATGTCATCTATGAACACAACGACTCCTTTTTCTGAGTAATGGTGCCAAAATATAGTTCATGGTTTGCTGAAATGTAGCAGGTCCACCAGTAACCCCATATGGCATGACAGTGTACTCATAATGGCCATGGTAAGTTTGAAATGCTGTTTTGAACTGATCAGCTTCTTCCATCAAAATCTGGTGATAGCCTGCTGTCATATCTAGTGAAGTAAACCAAGTGGCCCCAGTCAATTCATCTAAAAGTTCATCAATGACAGGTAAGGGAAACTTGTTCTTAATGGTCAGAGCATTAAGTCTTCGATAATCAACACACATACGTCAGTCACCAGTTTTCTTCTTCACAAGTAGGACTGGTGAAGCAAATGGAATTGAGCTTTCCTTGATTAATCCATTGTGCAAAAGTTCAGAGACTTGTTTCTCTATTTCATCCTTCTGAGCAGGGGTGTATCTGTAAGGCCTTAACCTAAATGGTTGAGCCCCAGGAATCAATGGAATAGTATGATTAATGTGTCGCTTTGGAGGTAATCCAGTTGGTTTAGCAAATAAACCTTGATACTGTTCAATGATTTGGTGAATATCAGCTGGCCAACTGCTAGAAATTTCAGGTTCAGCTAGCTGAAAAACTTCCATGATACACCATAACTGATGATTAGCTTGAAGTTGAAGCAATTCTTTAGCTGAAATCAATGGACACTGAGTGAGATTGGGTTGCAAACCAAACAGTTGGATTTTGGATCCCAAATGCTCAAAAGACAACCATTTATCTTTCCAGTGAATTTCCATTGGGCTGAACTGTTCTAGCCAATTAATGCCTAAAATGATATCATAGCACTGGAGTGGTAGAATTTTTAAGTTGAGTTGGAAAGAGTGTCCTTGAATTTGCACAGGATAATCTGTGATCTCATGAGTGCACTGCATTAACTGTCCATTAGCAACTTGGATGGTAATTGGTTGACATAAAGGCTTCCACCTGTCAATTTGTGTTGCTAAAGTAGTACTGACAAAACTGCTAGAGCTGCCCGAATCCAACAAAATAACGATTGGTTGATTTCCTAAATGACCAGCAAGTCTCACAGTTTGAGAGCAATCAGTACCCTGAACAGCTGACAATGAAATCTGCATAAGATCCTCACCCGAATCAGTACTATTCTTATCATGGTCAGGTGAACAATCGCCGTCATCATCAGAAATCAATTGCCATAATTCATCCACTAAATTGAGAGGCACTGAAGTAGCACACTTATGAGTAGGACTCCATTTATCACCACATTTGAAACATAACCCTTTGGATCTGCGATAAGATTTGATATTCTGCATTTTATCCTCCAAGGCTGGTTGCTTCATAATATCTCCAGTCTTTTGAGTGGCAGTAGAACTTGGACTAGTGGAATAGTCAGTTTTATACTGCAGCCTGGTGGAATATGTTCTGGTGGAGGAAACACCATCATGCTTTTTGTGCTCTTTGGGAACATCACCCAGCAACACCTCCTCCTGCAAAAGGGCCAAGGAACAAGCAGCATCCAGACTGGAAGGACGATGAACCATAACTACAGCTTTAATTTGATCTTTTAAGCCATCCAGTAATAACGTGAGGGCTAAAATGAGGGTCATGAGCTAGGATTTGATGGATAAGATTATCAAACTCTTCAATGTAGGCTGAAACCGTGTGTGTTTGTTTGAGGTGGAAGAATTGGTGATCTAATTGGTTTTGTTGGTCACGCTCAAAGCGATTGCACAGAGTGGAACATAACTCAGGCCAAGTGGCACGCTGCAAGATGGATTCTACTGATTGGGACCAGAAAGCAGCAGAACCAGTAAAATTCATGATAGCCAGTTTGACCCACATGTTAGGATGGATAGCATAGACATCAAAATAGGATTCACACTGTTTCTTCCAGAGTTTGGGGTGTTTGCCATCAAATTTAGGGAACTCAAATTGAGGCATAGCTTTGTTCATGTCAAAGTATAACTGAGAATCAGCATGAGGAACAGAGGTTTGGGGGATGATTGGCGCACCTTTGACCGGGGTAGGCACGAAGGTGGTGACCACCCCGTTGCTAATTCCCCGGTTACTCATTTCAACGCCGGCGCCAATTGGAAATTGAGCAGAGGAAGCCACAGGCTGGTGAGGAGTCGCCGACTTCGTGAGGTCGAATGTCTCCCCATGGATGATGCGTGCAGCCGAAGGTTGGGAAGCCAGCAGATCCACCTTCTGCTGCAGATCGGTGACCGACTGCTGCAACTCGTCCATCTTGGCATCAATCTTCGGGCGCCATACACCAACATCCTGAATGACGGCGAGGTTGTCATTGAGGGTGCGCTGGATCGACGAATTCTGCGCTTGCAACTCCTTCAGCATGTTCGTCAGCTCTCCGAGTTGGGACTCCATGTGGCCGATGCGCTTCTGGTCACGGGTTTGGTATTGAGGACGAAGAAGGTAGTTTGGAACTGCCGCCAGGGTGGATTCTGGGGAGCAGGGAAGCTCGAAACAATGGCGGAAGTACATATCAGAGTGCTCGTCGTGGAACGAGTGCCGACCAACTCAACCTCGGCGCGGACCTATGGATCCTCGCGATCAACGCTACTAGAGCGAATCATAGAGGAGAGCCTGCCGTCGGGGATGACGAGTTCAGATCAAGGCACACGAACTGAGACGAAACGCACCTGAGGACGACGACGAGATCGCCGCCGCCGCTCGCCCGCGGGATCGAGTGACCTCCGATACCAAATGTTACGATACGACTAGTGTTTTCACGAATTTAACACGGATTCACACGGAGTATGAGTGGAATTTGGGGATACATCGAGCAATTGCTCGCCGGTCTCCGGACGCAACCGGCCTGTTCTAGTTCCGTGTTCCCCCTTGCCTCCCTCCTCTCCTCAGCCAGCTAGATAATGACTTCTTCACGCTCCCTTCCGCACACCAGAGCTCGACTTCACCCAGTCTGGGCCGTCATACGCCGTGTTGGGCTTTCTGGTTCTCTTGGGCCTTGAGTCATTGACTGGTATTCGAGCTTCAGCGTCTTGGTTCTGTTTCCCGCCAGCCCGTACGCCAACAGCATTAGGATCAGCAGTATCTTCAGGAACAACTGCCGTGACATAACTTATGCATCATGTTACAGAGAATCGGGGTCCAGCTATCACCGAACAAAAGATGGCCTACGCACAGAACAGTGCGGCAACGCCGCGGGTCTTTCTAGTCATAATGATGAGACCTGCATATCTACACTCATGGAATAAACATAGACCTGCTACACCACTCTTCACGGGGCATGCTTTCTGCAACTAGGCTAGCTAGTGTAGTGAAATGACTTGCTTTCATTTCATTGCGTAATCCAAATTTTAGTGTGTTCTACACATGAAGTGATGAAGATATATATAATGAATGGTGGAAAAACTGAAGCGCGCACGCATGATCATAGAAAGAAGTTAACTCACCGCCTTGTCAGTTGTCAGTTGACAACGACTCGCGCGCGCAGGGAGCTTCCCGTCGTCAGGTCAGCCGGAAGCCCGCTGGAACCCTGCCGAGGCGGAGGCGCCGGCGACGAGAGCTAGCTAGCCGTGCGCTGATCGCCGGAGTGCAGTAGCTTGGGCCTGCGGGATGCGGCGACGCGCCAAGCGCAGTGATTGATCAGCTCTTGCTTGACGGCCACACCCTAGTATATATAGGCAAACGAGGCACACTGGAACTGGAGTTGGTAGAGAAGTTTCCGGGATGTTTCGCTAGCTCAGGTTATTCGCACTTATCATCCTCTAAATCCATCATCTAAAAGGAATATTTCGTCCTGGTCATCGAAATTTCATCCTCTATATCAATTTCTCTCGCACCCATCCATCATCTATATCATCCTCTATCTATTGTGGGGTCCACTTATCACTTTATCTAAATATATCCATGTGAAATCTAGTTTTGAAGGATTTATTACAACAAATTTAATGGTGCAATCGAAATTTAATTTCGCTTTTTTGCTTTGTGAGTTATAACATTTTTTAGGTACTAGAAAATAGTGGGACCCACCTAGCATCTCTCACCTCTCTCTGCCGCGCATGCTGCATGCTCTCTACCTCTGCCGTAGCGCAGGGTAGCGGACGTACTGGACTGTGCTAGGAATACTGGATGCCGAGTTCGTCCTCTTCTTTAGAGTATCGATGCAGTACACCGCTGCAACTTTATTCTCCTATATATGTTCCTCTAATTTCATTTACAGTACATGAGTGCGGACAGCCTCGTCCTCTACCCAAAATTAAAGCATTTGTTCTATACACGTGGACAATTAAGCACATTTGTCTAACGTATTTATTTTGAGACGGGAAAGTACTCGGGCTGTGCTCACTGTTTTTTCTTGGCCATGAAGACTTGCCGTGATGCCGTTCAACAGGAGGACTGCAGAAACTGCCGAATCCACCAGCAGTATAGGCCTCGTTTGGTTCACAGAACAGGGGAGAAAAACACTGTATCAGAATTCATGTAGCATTTCGTTTGTATTTGGTAAAAATTATCTAAATTTTGACTAACTAGGCTTAAAATGTTCGTCTCGCAAAGTACAACAAAACTTTGTCCTCACTCGTGCGCACCCGGGAAGGATTTCCTGGTCGGTCACCTATCCTGAAATTGCTCTAGGCCAAGCACGCTTAACTTCAGAGTTCTTTGGAGATGGGCTTCCAGAAAAGAAGTTACAACTTGTTAGTATGAGTATCCTATTAATCCTGTTAAGCCCTAGGCCGGGATGTTACATTTCACACATATGTTGCAACTGTATGTTCCAAATGTTTCATCTGCTTCAGACTTATGTTACATTCAAGTATTTCATATTGTAAGTGTTTCGTGTTTCTAAGGTATGTTCAGAGAGTCAAGGGGCACAACTTGAGCGCGGGGAAGGGGCGCGGCAAGCCGGGGGCCGATAGTTGGGACGCACGACGAGCCTAGTGTCCTGCGGACGGGGCGTGCTCGTCCTCATTCGGGCTCCCGGGTCCTGTCCGCGTGGAGATAGCAGGAGGTCAGGGGGAAGGAGTGACGAGGTAGCTAGGGTGCTTGTGCGGGGCAGGGCGGGGCGAGGCGAACGGGAGCCGGGTACGCATTTTGGGGTAGGGCGAGGCAGACAGGGGACGAACGCGCGTGTTTAGCAGCGATACTGCGCAGCAGTAGGCACGGGCGGGCAAGCTGGGGCAGTAGCATGCGCGGGGGCATCTGAACGCGCTCATCTGCTCCGGACATTCGGACGCTAGTAATTCCCTATTTTTATTTAATATAAAGTGCTCTAGATATTATATACTTAATATTTTTACAAAAAATTTGGGGTACAGCTGTACCCCCATGCACCTACACTACATCCGCCCCTAGTAGAATCTTTCGTGTTCCTTGTTGATTCGAAGAAAATCTCAATATTACTAGATGTGTTCTCGCTGCACATGTGCTGGACTACGTGTTGTATCCCGTCGCACATATGGAAGATATAAACCGGGCGACGGTGGAAAAAATTTTCATTGTTGGTTTCATCTTCTAGCCGGCGGTGATGATGCAGTATCACTGACAGCTAGAAGGTCACATGGTGGTGATAATGGCCTCCGCACAAAGGCACACGAGGGGGTGCTAAAATTGTCAGGCTGCTCGCGGCCGTCGAACCCTTGTTGTCCCTCACCCGCCCGCTCACTGACCTTGAAGCCACTCTCGCTGCCGGCGACCATAAGCCATTCACCGCCTTGGTGGCTCCCTTGGCTCCCAACAGCCTCCCTAGCCCTTCCCCGTTGCATACTTCATGTTGGTACCTCTCTCTTTCAATTAATAGTCAATGAATCAATTCAATTAAAACCTTAGATTCAATAAAACACGTCTCTCGTGGACAAACAAAATTGGAAGGAAGAAAGTTCTTTTGTTTTTTTCTTTGTCCATTATGTGTATTTCTTGTTCTTTTTTTAAAAAAGTTATGTTTGCTTCTATTCATATGATCAACACTAGTTAGCATTAACAAGAGCAAATACTACGTAGTTTTATATTCTTTCCACTTATATCTTCCCAACTTAGTTTCTTTCTATTTGTATGAATTTTAATAGTTTTCATGAACATCTCAATTAAGTTCTATTTGTATGAGTTCATGCCATTCTATGGGATTAGGAATTGTATACATGGATAATGGTATGATTTACTAGATTCAACTCTCCTCGTCAAGAAAATGGTGAAAATAACATGGGGTATGATGGAGGGGCCATGGCAACGGGTGCAGGTGGTAATAGGGACGAAAGACCTTCTGCATGTCTCAATCTTGAGCAAAATGATGAGGTAGTTCATGTGTACATATCCGTAGGTGAGACAAGTCTTATCGGGATCAATGATGGATCTGGATATTTGTACTATGTGTAGGTGCTAGTTCATATCGAGAGTGGCACAACAATATAGTAGCTATTCTAAAAAAACCATATAGTAGCTAGCGACAAGGGCCAAGCGAAGCCCAAGAAAGATGCCCAAAGGATGACATGTTTTCACCTTGTTGGATCTGAACGAAGAGCACATTGAGCTAGTTCGTTTCATGGGCCATAGAAGATGACCATCGAGGTGATAGTGAAGGATAACGTTGCCATCAAGTATAGGTACTGGATTTCTAAGGATAATGACTAGGAGGTACCAAACTAGATCAAAGAAATATGTTGAAAAGCTAAAGGAGAGGTTTGTTTACCCTAAGGGTACCAAGGTTCTTTCAAAGGATCGGGCCATGTATATCATGGGAAACTCATTATGGTATATTAAGTACTAGTTCAACTGCAACTATGTAAAGAATGGAAACAAGCAAGACTAGACTAAATTCCCAAACTAGCAAGGTATATTTGGAAGAATTTGTTAGTTAAAATCTATCGGAGGAGGCAAAGGCAAATACCAAAGCAAATACGCTAAACTCCCACAAAAATGTTGACCCCCGTTGCATTGGCTCTCATGATTACATGAGAAAAAATCTAGAGAGCGAGTAGTAGGTGGAATGATGACCTAGAGCGGTGTTACGGTTCAGAGAGAAGGATGGAATATGATAGCTCCATAAGGTTTCTTCTTGCGAGGGGAGTTTCCTTCAACCGTGCCTATCTTTTTGGAATGCTACAGCCTATAGGACCCTGCCGGAGAGGTTCAGACAGTCCATGAGGAAGTTCCTCATTGTGTTTTTAAGCCTAAAGGGGTAATGATGAGCTGACCTCGGTCATTAGGAAACAAAGAGCATCCTGATCACACACTATGGGTCGAAGTCATTCTATGGGCGTATGCCTTCCCAAATGAAATTGCTACGCATAGAAGTCGTTTAAGGAGGAATGTCCAAAAAGAGATGGAGTGGCAGCTTATGGTGATCGTGAAAGTCCTATGTTTGGTGTTGGTAATTAGTGACAATGCCTAAGTACTAATCCTATGCCTAAGTTGTATGTAGCATATGAAGATTAGTACATTCCAAGGTTGGTGGCAAGATGGATATGGTGATCATGATGGCCACACTTGGATTTGGACGCAACCCTACGTGATCAAGGCAAAGGTATATGCTTAAGGGTTGTGTTTTAGTAACCAAAACACCTAGTGGGTGTGGTTACATTATAGGATAGATAGCCGTACTATAAAGAGGGGAATGACGCGGCTATTGAACTCCTAAGTGCCTCTAGGTGTGCATTTCATAATCATATGCATTTCGATAGAACTAATAACGCCTCAAAAAATGATTGTGAAAATGCTAACACACTCACACATGACGTGATCACTTGGTGGTGTTAGCACTTTTGCGATGGCGGTGGAGTTTGAACGGTAGAGAGGGTTTGGGGTCCTCTCTCCCTCCCGACGAGCTTGCGAGACGGGATTCAGGCGTTTTTGAGGAGTTGAAATGACTATTTTCTACTACGCCGGAAGTCGGAAAAGAAACGGAGGCGAATGGAGGTCATAGAGGTGACCGGACGCTGGACCGGACGCGGTCTCTGTTTGACCGGACGCATCCAGTCAGTGTTCAGCGTCTGCGCGTATTTCTGTTTTTGATCGGACGCGGTGGCGCGTCCGGTCACTGTCGATCGGACGCGTCCGATCATTCAGGGAGCTTACTGGACTCCAACCGGACGCTAGCACTGTGGCGTCCGGTTAGTTCTACAGCGCGTCCGGTCGCTGTTTCGTTGTACGCTACTCAGGCTTGACCAGCGCGTCCGGTCAGTTACGGGACCAGCGCGTTCGGTCGATCCTAGCGCGTCCGATCGTTGCGTGGAGCGCGTCCGGTCGGTGGTTCGTGAGCATAGCCGTTGTGCGATCGGTGCGTCCGGTCAGTTTGACCAGCGCGTCCGGTCAGCGCGACTTCGGCTGTTTCAAGTTTCTAACGGCTATATTCGAAGGGGTACGTCTATAAATACTCGTTGGCTGGCTCAAGGCTCCCCCTCTTGGACATTTGACATACTTGTGAGCACTTTGAGCTAAGCAACTCCCCTCCCACTCTTCTCTCTTGCTTCTTTGCATGTTCGAAGTGAGATTGAGTGATCCAAGTGCATTTGCATTGTGAGATTGCATCTAGTTGGCACTTGGTGGTTGATTTGCTGCGGAATTCTTATTTCTCTTGGTGGTTGCCGCCACCTAGACGGCTTGGAGCAGCTTGGAGGCGTTGGCAAGAGTTGGTGATTGTTCTTGGCCACCTCCGGTGATTGTGAGGGGTTTGTGCCTACCTCAGCGAAGCGCCAAAGGCAACGTTAGTAAATTGCTCGTGTCATTGCAACCTTTTGCCATTTGGTATGTTCTTGTGGCGCCTTTTGAGAGGCTCGGTGTGAGACCAATTAGCCACCGAACCACGTGGTGAAGAGGGACATAACGTGGACTAGCGTGCCGACAAGCACGTGAACCTCGGGATAAATCTTCGTGTCTTCACTTTCATATTGTGATTGATTTATCCCGGTGTTCGGTTGTCTTGGTATTCATTGTTGATCATATTGGTTGGCCCAATACTTCGCCCCTCGGTGAAACTCTCCTAACTCAACTCCGCATTACCTTCTTAGTTATCTTTGCTAGCTAGTTAGCTTTGCTAGAGTAGCTCTTTTGTGTAGCTTGCTAGTTGTAGTTGTAGTTACCTTCTCGGTTTGACTTGTGCGGTTGAGTGCAAATATACTAGAATTATGAATTGGTTAGGTGGCTTGCAAACACCCCGTAGGCTAAGCAAAACTCACATCTCGCTACTTGTTATATTGATAAACTTGTTTAGCTTGTCTTTGTAGAAAATTTTAAAAGGCTATTCACCCCCCTCTAGCCATCAAGACCTTTCAGATCGTTGTTCGATAAGAAGTAACTGAAGGCCAAACCGCTTATGTGTAGAGTTTGAGAAAACGTCCTATGGCAACAAAGGGCGCTGGCCAGGGACTCATGAGCTCAATCTGGGTATATAGCAGCGGAAACACACTGCTTCCTATCAAAGATGCATATGTCAGCTTCCTCGTGGCTATGGTCATAGAGCCAACACCTTACAAGATATACATGTAGGATAAGTTCTTTAAGACCAAGGTGGAGATAGGTCAAGATTCTCCTACTAGCGAAGGGGTTATGTTGCACTATCGTTCATTTCCTGCACGGTATGTCAAGGTTGCCATTGATGCACTAGTTAAGGGTAGGTACCATACAGTTTAGTTGGATATCCCTATGGAGGAGGATAGGAAGACACTAGAGGATAACTTGGGTTGCTTTGTGGCGTGGCACAGTGCTATATATTCTTTGGCTCAAACATAGAATATGACATCGACGATGAGGACGAAAGGGCAGCAATAAGAACAGGACTCTCGTCACTGCCTGGAACGGAAGCAACTCCTCCTCCATCACCTCATAGGGAGCTAAGTCCCCAAATACTTCCACCATCACCAAATACTCGCAAGATTGATTCATCTACTCGGAGTAGATCTCAATTATCTCAGAAGGATGTAATTTTTTGCAAGATAACAACATGACAGAGGAGCATGACCAGGATAAAAGAGGCGGTGACGCGTGTAGGTCCGTTTAAACAAGGGTCTTATCTAGTATCTCCCAAACATGTCCCATGATACAACCTAGAATGCAGCTGCTACATGGCTGGTACAAACAACAAAGTAATATCATGTTCAGGGCAAGATATAAGGATAAAGGCTTTAAATGTCACCGTTCATGGTATTCTACCACTTTTTACCAATAGTTTGCCCTTGATATACATATCATGAGCATGTGGACCATGTATGTTTCGTTACTAAATGTCATTGTACATCTTATATCACTGAGCTGCATGTATAACCACATTCTTTTCTAGGATGGAGGCGTACACTTGTAGTTGTAGGGTGAGATGGATTAACATATATACGCTTCTTGAACCCATTTAAGTATAATGAGAAGACAATACAAGGAAATAGCACCATCAATGAATTGACAAAGGCCTTGCATGCCCAATAAGACAAATAATCCATACTTCAACCCTACAACTATAGGTATGTGTCCCTAACTTATATTTTTTTATTACATTTGTCAAGTTTGGGCCTAATTTGCATTATTGCATTGTAGATGCAAATTACAATTTTGTTGTTCTTAACATCAACCTAGAGAAATACATTTTCACAGTTTTTGACTCAAAAATTGGAGAACGAGAGCATATCCAACCCTTTATAGACACGCTAAACAAGTAAAACAATCAAATTACTCAATTCCGCCAAATATTGGGTTTTTATAAGCTTCCATCTAGTCATATTCACCGCCAGACCATACATCTGGCCAGCGGCGATGTTGTATTATCACTGTGTTCTGATTCCAAATGGCGGTGAAGGAAGGTTACAAAGCGGTGGTTTTGAAATTTCCACGGTAGTGCTTACAAGAGGCAGTTAATTTGTTATCACCTATCAGTGATGTAGGTACATCATAATTCCTTCGGTTTTACAATATACTTTTATCAAAATAGAGGACTAAGAATACCAAAAGGGTTTACTGCTTAATAATGCTATATAATTAGGGCCTGTTTAGTTGCAAATTTTTTTGCAAAATAACACTGTAGCAAATTTCGTTGTTATTTGGCAATTAGTGTCCAATCATGGTTTAATTAGGTTTAAAAGATTCGTTTCGTCCATTTCGTCTAAACTGTGTAATTAGTTTTATTTTTTTATCTATATTTAATGCTTCATGCATATGTCCAAAGATTCGATGTGACGAAGAATCTGAAAAATTTTGCAAAATTTTTTAAAACTATAAACAGGGCCTTAGAGGACAACAACCCCGTCCCAAAGGTCACCTTCTTATGCTGGGAGGGAATAGTACTATTTATAATATTTTTACAGTACCCTTCGAAGCGACAAGAGCCATCCAATCCTCCATCGAACCTTGTATCGCTCAATCATGGCCCATGCAGTACCACACTGGCCCAAGAAGCATATTATGTTGGGCTTGTTTACGCATGAACTGGAGCAATACAGGTAACCGGGTGCAAAATCAGGCCTGTTTTCTTCTTTGCTATCAGTCCTGGACCCTCCCAAACTTGGACATCCTCTGGCTTCACTCCGTCAGGCAACTTCCAATCATAGTGGTACAGAAGGCTCGCCAGAGCGAGTTCAATGTTAGCCAGTCCAAGGTTTGCTCCCGGGCACATACGGCGGCCGGATCCGAACGGAAGAAACTCGTAGTTTGTCCCCTTGAAGTCAAGGTTGGTGTTCTCGAACCGCTCTGGCCTGAATACCTCTGCGTCTTCCCAGTACTTGGCGTCCCTGCAAATCGCCCAGACGTTGATGAACACGGCCGTGCCCTTAGGGATGTCGTAGCCCATGACCTGGCACGTCTCACGGCACTGCCGCGGGAGCAGGAGCGGCAGTGGGCAGTGCATCCTAAGAGCTTCCTTGATCACAAGCTTGAGGTAGCTAAGCTCTGCCCCGGCGAGGTCATCCTCGGTGATTGTGGTCTTCCCCATGAAGGCCTCCCGGACCTCGGCCTGGGCTTTCGCCATCGCTGCCGGGTACCGGATTAGCTCTGTCATGCACCAGTTCAGTGTCGTCGATGAGGTATCGCTGCCGGCGCCGAACAAGTCCTAGATGAAACAAGTTCAGGTCAGCACTCAGGACAGGCTGAACGACGATCCAGATGGAGAAAGGCGGTGATATACTGATATGATCCATGAATCCATCGGAAGAAGCAAGACTTACAAACATGAGCGCCACAATGGTGTCGTTGGTGAGCTCGATGGGCAAGCTGGCCTCTTTCTGCAGCCTGAGCAGGACACCGATTAAGCTCTCGTGCACCGTCTTCTCGCCACGGTCCATGGCCTCCACCTGCTCGTGGATGATTTGCTCCAGGATGCGCGTGATCCTGTTGCGGCACTTGAGCGCGTTGCGAGGCGCCGTGCCGAGAATCTGCATGAGCCTCGACGACGGGAAGAGGTCGGCCACGGTCAGCACCGACGTCTGCTGGACCGCGGTGTCGAAGGCGTCCAGGTAGTCGTCCTGGTACTTGCACCGGCTGCCGATGGACTCCCTCACGAAGGTGTCGTTCATGAATCGAGATATCATCTTGGACAGGTTGACGGCGGCGCCGGCGCCGGCGGACGCGGCGAGGCTCCGCATGAACCGCGCCACCTCCTCCTCGCGGATGCGCTGGAACGACTGCACGCGCGCGACGCTGAGCAGCTCCAGCACGGTGATCTTGCGGAGCTGGCGCCACCGCTCGCCGTAGGTCCCGAACACTAGGTCGGTGCCGTTATAGGTGAGCACGCCGATGGTGGCGTTCAAGTGACGGTCGGCGAACGTGACGTCGTGCGTCTTTGTGATCGCCTGCGCGGCCTCCGGCGACGACACCACCAGCGTGGGCACCTCGCCCAGCCGGAGCATCATGAGCGGCCCGTGCTTCTGCGCGAGGTCACGCATTGCCCGGTAGATCGAGGGGCTGGTAACCAGGTGGTGGATGCTGCCTATCAACGGCAGCGTCCATGGCCCTGGGGGCAGGTTTAGCTTCGGCTTGGTGACGAGCAAAGACTTGAGCTTGGAGAGGACGACGAGCAGCACGGCCACTGCCACGGCGACGAGCACCTTCTCCTCCATTATATTATTGTGGCTAGCTAGCTATCTGGAGTAATTGTGTATATATTTTTCTGAGACTATCTCGTTTCTGTGTGTGAGATGTGTCACTCGACTCCTGTTCGACATAATAACGGCCATGACCCGTGGCTAAATTCAACTAGGTCAAATCATCGTGGCTTGAGGTTTGAATATGTCTCAACCAAGTAAATGGCAGTATCTCAAATGGTATTTTTGCGGTCACTGTACGTCAAAATAAAAAGGTTTCCTTTTATATTGAGAGGTGTAATGAAGTAATTGAATGTATACTAAAATTTGATTGAGAACCAACAAAGGCCAAACGGTGAGGTTTTTTAATGTTTTTTTGTTTTGGCGAGCCTACTAAGGCCCTGTTCATCCGGCTTATAATCCGTACTTTTCAGCTTGTTTTTTCAGCCGGAACAATGTTTTTCTCTCACGACAAATCAACCAACAGTGTTTTCAGCCGGCTTATCAGTACAGCCGAACGGGGCCTAAGTATGGTTGTCAATCGATATATGTCTAGCTATTGAAAAATATGATAACTCAAGCACTTGAAAAAAATTGCTAGTCTTGTCTCGGATCGAGATGTCCTGTATTATAAAACCAAGTTTGCCTCGTACTTCCTCTATTTCAAATTGTGCTTGTTTTATCCCAAGTCAAACTTTTCTAATTTTAATCAAATTTATAGAAAAATATATTAATATCTACAATATAAAATAAATGTGCTATCAAAATATATTTCATGGTGTACCTAATAAATCTTGTTTGATATTTTAGGTACATGTTTTTCATTTTTCTATAAACTTGATCAAACCTTGAAACATATGACTAAGAATAAACCTAAAACAACTTAATTATAATTTAAAAACGATGGAGTTTTCATAAAACTAATAATAAATATCATACATGTACCTTGTTGAAGTACCACCTCATGCCCTAGGGTGTTTGGATGTAGATAGCTACGAGCATCTCCATTGGTCTTTCTTAATTAAACCCACTCTCTAAATCATCATTTGGAGAGTCATTCTAGTTGAAGAAGCTATGGGAGGGAATTTCTTTCACCAAAATCTCTATTGCTATCAATATAGAAGGATATAAAGAGCCTCTTGAAGTTGCTGCAAAAGGGTGATGAAACAATTCCAAGAGTCAAAGATAGAGATAACCCACAAAAGATAACTAGACAGGTATAGCTAGGTGGGAGGACAACGAGTGAGTAAAGGATTCCTATGATCTATCTCTACTTCTATGGTTTAACTCAGATAACAAGCTATAGCAAGCAAAACGAGTCCACACAACACGTACATGGGGCGAAAGATGACCCAACAACAAGCGGACAGAACCCTTGCCAGAGGCGCCTAACTTCCGGTAACCCTACTATTAATAACTTGCCTAAGAACACGTGGTGGATTACAAAGATCAGATAGGGTTGTCACCACCTACTAGTTAAAGGATCTTGATGGCTAGAGGAGGTGAATAGCTTATAAAAATTTTCTACAAAACACAACACTACAGCAAAGGTTGATTAGTACACTATGAAGCCCTGATAGCAACTACATTGCACTAGCTCTAATTCACCTAAAGCAAGCCCCTACACAATTCTAGTAGCTTTGGTTTCCACACTAGAACACAGCACCACACAAAGCTACAAGAACACTAGCTACACTAGAGAGCTACTAACAAGAGCAACTAACACTAATTACTACTATGACTACAACTAAGCTACTCTAGCTAGCAAGGCAAACAACTACCACACACAAGCAAGACATGAAAGTAAATACAAGTGAGGGTAGTCAAGGCAAACCAACGAGGAAAAGTCATAGACATAAGATTTATCCCTGAGGTTTGGTTGCTTAGCAACCTATGTCCTCATTGTGGTGAGTCCCCAAGTAATGATTCACGTGCTAACTAGTGTAACAAGCTAGACCTACGACTTGGGTGCCGTAAGAATCAATCAAATTGTCCACTCCAACTAGCCACGAGCATTCCAGTGGAATATCCCTTTGCACTTCGTGAGGTGGGATCAAAACTTCTCACAAGGTCATCGGTCAAAAGCGAAGAACAATCATCAACTCTTCCTCAATGACTACAGCTGCTCCAAGACATCTAGGTGGCGGCAACCACAAAGAGTAACACGAAAACCGCAGCCCAATCGAAGAACTAGTGCCACTAGATGTAAAACTCACAAGCAAATGCACTAGATCTCTACCAATCTCAACTTAGATGAAGCACAAGTCAAGAGATGAGTGGAATGTGTTCTTGGATGCTCACAAGAGTGTTGGTTTGCTTAGAATGCCAAGAGAGCTCACCAAGAGCTAGCCAACATCTATTTATAAGCCCCCTCCAAGAAGTAGTCGTTGGGCTGGCTGACTAGGCAGTCTACATGATCATCGGATTAGTCAAGTGACCACCGGATTGCCCCACTGGAGTATGCGGTACATATGAACGATTCCCTAGCGCACAGTCGAGTGCTCCTTAGGAAGTACCACCGGATCAATTCGGTGATGTTCAACGGTCACGAAAAGAAACTAGTCATTTGAGTCCAACGGTCGAATTTTCCCTAGCACATAGTCTGGTGAGCACCACATTACTCACAACGGATCAATCCATTGCTCTTCAGAAACTACGCACAAAGGTTTTTTTGTCACCGGATTAGTTTAGTGCTTAGCACCATTTGTCCGCAGGCTTTCTTTAAAAACTCCCGTGCAAAGAACAGTGTTAGCGCTTCATCCCTTACTCCCCAGTGAGTTTAGCATTTTGACAAACATTTTTCAAAGAGTTTTTACTTGCATCTCACCATGTCACTAGGTCTAGTACATATGCAATGTATTTTCACACCTAGTGGCACTTTAGATAACCGACTTGACTTTAGAGTTCACATCTTAATAGTACGGCTATCTATCTTAAACCCGGTCATGCACTCTATTGCGTCTTGACTGGCAAAACAAAACCCCTATTTATACCCTTTGCCTTCACATCTTTGAAATTTGTTTTTCTTTTTATTCTTTTCCGAGAGTGAGCTTGCTCCAATTAGATTGATCACCCTTCATCCATCTCCAAGCCTTGTTCTCCATCATGGTGTGGACATATAACATAGCTTAATCACAGACTTAGTAAAAGATTAGTAGGACATCAAGCCTGTTGTTTGATTTCCGATAAGTAGAGGTGCGGGCATTAGGGAATTACAGCTACGTATACGTCCACTAATTAACCATCGAAACTATTGCTCATTGCGCCCGAGTAATGTGGTTGTCACAGTCCATGGCACTAATAGCAAATCAAGTCAGTAGTTGTTGCAGATAGAAGCGGTTTATCTCATGGTACCCAAAAGTCCTAACCCGTAGTGGTGGAGGGTCCAGATTCCAACTACAGAAGTAGTGGACATTACTGTAGTAAGCACCAGAAAAATGGAGCACCACATACGACGAAAAGTAATTTAAAGTCTGGTTAAAGTTAAAGTTTCGATGTGACCGGAGTCATCGATCGAGCACCTGAACGAGAACGACCAATTCGTTTTCCACACGCATGCTTGGACGACTCACGAGTGACAAGAACTTGTTGGTTACTGCGCGCACCTACTGCCTACTTTGACGTGGACTTGACTTGAGGACTTGTTGTACTAGGAGGAGTGTACTCCTGTATCAGAGTGATGCCGGCCCATTCAGATGCGATTTGCATGCATGATGCATTACTTAATCTGTACACAACTTCAAGAACGAAGACGGCCAGCGACGACGCTCTCTAGCTCTGTCACGTGGATTTGCGTTAATTAGTCATCTTTAATCTGTGCTTGGTCCTGCACCTGCGTCAAAAAATGTATTATATGATGAATCGCAGAGTGTTTTGGTAGATCCAGTGTCAGTCACTATGTCAAAAAAAAGGGCAAATCCACTAGCGCTGCGACAGACGCCACACCAAAACACGTATGTGACAAAAAAAACTATAGACGCGTATTAGGAAACAAGCGTCTGTAGTAACTTGTCCAGGTAACGCGCGTCTGTAGTAACATTTTATTACAGATGCGTTTGTAGAAGGGGCGTCGGAAGATTTGTTACAGACGCGTGTCAAGTGGAAGTGTCTGTAGTTTTCTTATTATCAAAGACGCATTTTAACTTACAGACGTTGTTATATTAGACGCGTCTGTAGTTATGCACTTAGTGTTAGACGCCTGTTGTTAAGATGTGTCTGTAGTATTGGTAAATTGGCCGGCCGACCGGTGCGCATTCAATTCTAAGCATTACTGCGCTAGCTAGCCAATTAGCAGCTTGCGCGACGCCGGCAGGGAGTCTTGCGAGCTCGATCGATCGTCAGGCGGCGCAAGCTAGGCTCCACCATACCAGCGCCGGCGAGCTAGCTATTAGCTAGGTCGCAGCTACACGATCAGCTCGTCACCCCTGGCGCGCAGGCGCCCGCGCCAGCCGCACGGTCGACGCCGCCGCGTGCAGGCGGCCGGCAAGGAGGCACGCGCGATCGAGCTAGCTGCTGGCGGTGCTTGGGGCTTGCAGCACGACGAGGCGCGCGGGCACACTCAGTGCTGCCGTGGAGCCGGCCATGACGACGCAGCACCGCGACAGCAGTACGTAACCCATATGCGTGACGTCGACGACGCGGCGGCTTGGCTGGGGCAACCGGCCGGTGGCGTGCCCAGACATGCTAATAAGGCCACAAACTAGCCAACCTTCATCTGCTCTCTGCTCTCGATCTCCATTATCCATCGACCATGCATATCGTCCACTGACTGATCAGAGAAGGCGTGCTCAGCAGCTCAGCTCATCTAATCTGGTATATGACCAAATTCATTCCTAATAATCCTTAATTTTTGTGTGAGCAAACCAGATGGAATCCGTAGTGTGCTTAATTCTTTCTCGATCTATATGCAGCAGGGCACGCTCGTGCCTACTACTCTTCTCAATCATCTCTGCAGTGCTTTGTCATCTCGCCATTGTCCTGCAGTAGTTCAGTGCTTTGCCACAACATCAATTGGCAAGTGGGCCGTGGGCCTTTCTCCATTCCCATTTGCCGGCGGGAGATATACTACTTCTCTTTGTGTTTTTTAGATTTGATCCTTTTATACACATAATTAATTGATAAAGGATAAATTGCGCAGATTGTTTAAAATGTTCAAAAGAACGTTGCGCACATATTTCTCTTAACTTCTAGCTACCTTAAAAATTTTAAAGTTAAATACTCGAAATTTCTGTCACTAATTTATTGTTTGATTCACAAAGGATATTTTTAAAAGAATGATTAACGATATTGTCATGCATGAATGCATCGTCAGTCATCACCGTCTCACTAGTTTTAAAAATTGTATTTTTTTACTCTTCTCATGAATTATGAGGCACTTTCAATTGCCTATCTTAGTTATTGTGTGTATAAATGATTAAAACCACTATATGTTAGTTACTTACGGGACATAATTGACTTATAAGTTGGTCTTTGCTCTCTTCAATCCAGCCCCTCCTACATATTTTTCCTGGATCCGCCACTGGGTGGCACCTACAGACGCGAGATGTGCATGCTCTCTGGCGGGGTGCGACGCACCGTGAGGCTGTGGGCGACGCAGGCAGACGCGCCGGCCTTGGCACCAGGGATAGCCAGGGACGTGCCCAGGCGTGGTAAGGCCACCGACCGGCCAAATCACCTTCACAGCTTTGCTCGGATCCTTCCTCCTTGCAGTAAGTCCGTCCACCAACGACTCGATCGCTCCCTGGCTGGCGTGTGCTCAGCTCAGGTACTGACCAAATTTGCTAATTACAACATTGTAATTATTTTTGATGTTAGCATTATAAAATCAACATATGGAATCTGTGTGCTAAATTCTCTCTGCAGCAGGGTGTGCCCTCGTGCTAACTCGATCTAGCTTCTCGGTAGTGCTTCGCCATCACCATTGCCGCCGGCCAGCAGTGGCCAGAGGTGAGCTCAGCATCAAATTAATTGTGCAACTAATTAACTTAATTGCATTCTAAACTTTGATGAGCTAGTGTCAAACTATACGATGATGGAACATGCAGATGAATTGTGCCAAAATATTATTGTATTGTGAAAATTCCTTGATATGATTGACTTATTCTTCTATTTTCAATTTTCTTTTGTAGACTATGGAGGATCGAAGACGGTGTTATTCATATAGCCAATAACGCTATCTAGATCAGAGGGGATGCTAGGGCCCACCATGAGGTGCATGATTTTCAGCATCAGTTGTATCACATGAAACTAACAGCTTCCTTCCTCTTATAGAATGTTTGTTGGAAGTGACACCAACTGCATGGTAACAACATAATCGTACCTATCAGATCCAGTCACTGCTCCCATCCTAATAGTAAAAAAATCATCTTAGCAATAGAACATTCAGAAGTAATACTTTAGCACAAAAGCATATATTTGCAAAGAGAGGCAGCAGTAACACCTCCCACAATTCAATGATGAGTAAAAACCACCCCACTGATCAGCTCCCTGGTAATCAGTGATTGCGGCAAACTCAGGGGCCAAAAGGCAGCTTCCTCGTCTTGCTCCTTAGCTTCCTCTAGGTCTCTATAGAAGAACAGATCAACCTGCAAACAACATTATCATATAAGAATGCAAAGGTTACCAAAAAATCTGGACTCATCACATCTCCTGGATCTCCAATGTCATTTTGTACAGCATCACTAGCTAGCATACCCTATAGTAGAAACCAAATTAATTCGGGAAAAATCAGATCCTAGAAATTAGTTTATAGGAGGACTTTTTTCCTAGAAAACATGAAGCAAAAGGCAAAGGGAGAAATAACCCCCAGATTCACAGTTAAGAAATAGCACAGAGCTAAAGATTCAGAAATCATGAAGGAAAAAAAACTACATTTGGTTGAACCTTTGATGTGCTGTTAAGCCGCAACCTGGCTGGAGTCCGCGCAGCTGGCCACACCTCCTGTCAAAAAAAAATAGAAGCTGTTTTACAGGTTGCAATATCACAGTTTGCACTTTTTTATCAGTAGAGATAAATTGTCCAATTTAAAAAACCTTGCAATGATCAGGGTGCAGATTTATTACCAGACAAGCACCAAAGTATTGAGTTATCAGATTCAGGATATATACACCTTTTTTGCGCAACCTGCTGTATGAGTTTGTTGCCTATTGTTCCAAGTACCTGCAAAAAGGTCTGCAAGGGTACCATATAAGGAGATCCACGTCCATTGACGTGTGTTTCATTAAGAGGATAATACACCAGAGTGCTTCAGAGATAAGTGTACCATAGGTTTATGGAAGATAATTAAGAAAGAAAACAGTAGATAAGTGGCTGACATTGTGCAGAAAAGAAAAGGAGGTTGGATAAAATTCCATATTAGGCTAGTACCCTAGCCTAAATGTCTATAAAATGAGAATAATTATATAGTTGAATATCCACTACATATTCAGCACATATTACAGAAATATGACATTTTCATGGTTATTGTTGGCCTGATGCAACATACAGAATTCTATAGTATTTTTCTTTTTCTTTTTTCTGCGGTACTATCTTGAGTTACCTTCCAGGTTCCTCTTCTTAGCCAGCATGTCCACTTTGTCCATAGTGTGCAGCTGTAGATTAGTATCTAGCCTTTCATACCTCTTTTCTTCTTGCTGAGGGAAAGTAGTTCTCTGCAATGCTTGGACTTGATCGATGTCCATCCTTTGTCTCCATAATGCTTTCTGGAGCAATGTTAGCATTATTCTATATTTCCACATCAATAATACTTCCTTGAGTGTTGAGTTATCATCAGTGATGAAAATCTCCGGAGATTGAGTAACAGTCACCTTGTTGCTATATGGTGCTTTCCATGATTTTATCAGGGAGAATGAACTAGGGATTTTTATGTTGTTGCATTTCTGTAGGATCCAATATCCTTAAACCAAACTTGCTTGGATGACTGTCCTGTCTCACCATAATTAGACTGGCCTTACATTCATCCTATAGTCAATTTATGCACCTTGCTTTGAAAGAGTCACTATCAGATTCAGATGACTCAAGAGTTAGTATATAAACTTTCTCGTTATCATTATCATTCCCGTGACTTTTGTAACACTTTGAGCACCTGTCATAAACATGATTGATGCATATAGTATATAGTCACACTATTATTAGCCATATATATGATTGATGTAAGTATTGTACTGTATAGCTGAAACCATATTTAATAATTGGCTTACCTGTATTGCCACTTGAACTTGTTGTTCAAGCTGGCTGAGCCTGATCGATCCTAGCTACTCTCGTCTCTAACTGTTGGATATAAGAATGAAGAACAAGAGATGTATCAATCCATATGGTACATTTGACGGTGTACTCCTAACATTCCTTAAAATGATGGGTAGATAGTTTGAAGGCATTTTCAGCATACTTTTATTGAGTGCTAAGGAGATATTTTAGAAGGAAAGCTTTTGAACTAACGCATAATCCAACTATTGAATCAAATTTGTAAATCTCTGACTATATAGTTGGTAGCTAGCTATAGCCTCATTTAGCTCCACCATTAGCTTATAATTTGTTGGACATGCGCCCTTTGCTAAATGGCACAACTTGAGATGTAAAACATTGTGTTTGCCCAGATTTGAGAAATGAAACAAATAATTAGATGGGCCACTGAAATTTAACTATGGTTGTATATATATACATATAAAAACAAAACCATAAGGTACAGAAAAAAAAACATGAACTTTTTGGAAACTGAAAAAAAAAACATGAGCTTTTTGGAAAGTGATATTTTTTTAGGTGCATATATCCTAAAGCACATGTAAGGCCAAGGGGACAGAACCAAAAAACTGTTACATCACAAAATTTCATTTAATCAACATGCTGACACTTTCAGTCCCAAAAAAAATGCTGACACTTGAGACTTCAATAGGAAAAACAGCAAGCAGTTTAAAAATGTGTGTGTACTGCATAAATGAAAAAAATACATTAACATATATGTTTATTGGATATATATTTGTATTTATGGTTGGGAGGATATATATGCCATATAAATGTTTTGTTTGTTCCTTGAACTCTACATAATTGTACAGTATGTGTCTTAGTTGAGACACTCCTGCTTCTTCCCTAATTAAGCCGGCCCTGCTCTAGCTGCTATTTCGTTGCTATCTCCTGTCTGCCCACCACTGCACATTGTTCTTGTGTCTTGGGTGAAGAAGTTGCCATTGGGCAGCACATGCTTTTGATTAATTAATTGTTGTTGTTCTTTATCATGTCATCCTGGTTTAGAGATTAATTGCTGACTCTCTGTAACGTCCCATCTCCTTGGGGCCGGGCCCGCTTACATCTGGTCACTTTTCTAGAATATAGACTACCCTCACAGACTAACACAAGTCTTTTCTGCGCACTTTGTCCTCACTCGTGCGTACCCGGGAAGAACTTCCCGGTCGGTCACCCATCGCTCCAGGCCAAGCACGCTTAACTTTGAAGTTGTTTGGAGATGAGCTTCCGGAAAAGAAGTTGCAACTTGTTGGTATGAGTATCCTATTAATCCTGTTAAGTCCTGGGCCGGGATGTTACATCCTCACCCCCTTAAGAGACCGACGTCCTCGTCGGTCAATCCCAAGCCAGAAACGTCCTCTCTTGGCCACGTCCGTGTGTCCAGTGCCAGCGCATGTGCCATGCTGTGTGACCACTCTGGGTCCACACCAGCCATGCGCACCATGCCTGCGCAACTGCGACACACGCGCCCGTGAAACCGTGAGAGTCGGCTCTGATACCATTCTGTAACGTCCCATCTCCTTGGGGCCGGGCCCGCTTACATCTGGTCACTTTTCTAGAATATAGACTACCCTCACAGACTAACACAAGTCTTTTCTGCGCACTTTGTCCTCACTCGTGCGTACCCGGGAAGAACTTCCCAGTCGGTCACCCATCGCTCCAGGCCAAGCACGCTTAACTTTGAAGTTGTTTGGAGATGAGCTTCCGGAAAAGAAGTTGCAACTTGTTGGTATGAGTATCCTATTAATCCTGTTAAGTCCTGGGCCGGTATGTTACACTCTCTTGTCGAAATCCACCACTACTGTTGTCGCTGTATTGGGCATGTAGCTGGTAGCGCCTTACTTTGATGCATGTCTCAAAGTTGTTTGAAATGCAATGCAATTAAGTATAAGTATATATGCAGATTTAATTTATCTCTTTGGCTATCGCTATTTTTTATTGGCACATGCTGTTTAACAGGAATTTGAAGTCCTAAGAAAGCCAATCAGCTTGCAGGATATTAGAGAGAAGATTGCCTTGTTCATTCTGTCGCAGATCATGGACCAAAAAGGTGAGTTTCATGACCCAAATAAACAAGATGATGAAGATTTGATGAATGGGATTGATGAGCTGCTGCTTGAGACCGGCCAGTTTGGATCATTATATATGCTGTGAGTTTTTGGAGGTACACACACGCGGTGCATTGATTAAATAAACGATGATCGATGTGTGTTATAAATCAGTTTGCTAGACCCGCGGGCTAGCTAGTCGATTTGTGCCCTGAGTTTTAATTTGGAGCTATATATTTGGGTAATTTAACTTAATTGGATTTGGTGTACGTTGTTGTTTGTATTAAAGCAGTGTACTGCTGATGTAATTATGTCATTTAGTGCAAATGTGTGGCCTGCAGATAATTAATACTGCAGACGCGTCTGTGTAATGCGCGTCTGCATCTTAATTCCGATTGCAGACGCGTCTTTTACGAGCGTCTGTAGCTTAGATCTTAAGACAGACACTTCTCAGAACACGTGTCTGTAACTTAACTCCTACTACAGACCCTTGTCGCGAAGAAGCGTCTGTAGTACGTATTATTACACAGACGCGTCTTGTGGATGTCACAGACGCTTGGTGCCATAAGGCGTCTGTGATAAGGTCTTATCACAGACGCGCATAATTGTGGATGTCACAGACGCTTGGTGCCAGAAGGCGTATGTGATAATGACTTAATACAGACGCGCATAAGAGCGTCTATGATAAGACCTTATCACAGACGTCTTGTTACAGACGCGTGGAGGCGCGTCACTGATGATACTGAAGGCACGTCTGTAATAAGCTTTTTTTACATAGTGAGTGTGAGTACGGTGGCGCGTACTTTGAGCTGTCATATGCTTACTCCAATCACTTTACTTTGAGGACAATGCAAGTTCAAACTGAGAAGGTGAGATGCATGACGACGATGCCACAGGCTGATAAGGCCATCGTTCAGGCATACTCCCTCCATCCAAATTATAAGGCATTCTAAGAATTTTGGAGAGTCAAAACATCTTAAGTTTGACCAACATTATATAGATAATTATAAAGATTCATGACATCTAATAGGTACACTATGAAAATATAATTGATTAAGAATCTAATGATACTTAGTTAGAATCATAAATGTTATTATCTTACTATATAAATTTAGTCAAACTTAAAATGTTTTGACTCACCAAGATTTTCTTTATAATTTAGGATGGAGGGAGTATTACGTGTATATCACATTCGACGTGAGCCGTGCATGCACGCCACGCCTATGGGCTATATACGGCAGCAATAGGCATGCAAACGGCGCGGCGGTGGGCAGCCCGCCGCCTCGCGTCCCGCCGCTTGGTTTTGCGGGCTTATGCGGCGGCCCGCACGAGCCGTTAGCTTGCTTGCTGCAACGCGACGCGTGAGCCACAGCCACCACCGGGAGGGAACGCATCTTATAAAGGCTGCCAGTGCCTGGCCGATGCTTGACGAGGCGTTTGCAGTGGCGATCCTGGTGCTGCAGCCCGCAGGGCATCCAGCAGGCGCCCGCCTCCACCATAGGACGCGGCACGAAGGTTGCGCGGCGCCGCTGGCTTTTGCGGGCTAGCCGCTTAAGGGCCGGTTTAGATGTAAAAATTTTTGCAAAATAGCACTGTAGCTATTTTCGTTGTTATTTGGTAAATATTGTCCAATTATGGTCTAATTAGGCTTAAAAGATTCGTCTCGTTCATTTCGTCTAAACTGTGTAATTAGTTTTATTTTTATCTATATTTAATACTTTATGCTTGTGTTTAAAGATTCGATGTGACGGGGAATCTGAAAATTTTTGCAAAATTTTCTGAAAACTAAACAGGGCCTAAGCCCGCTTCCAGAACGCGCGCGGGCATGGCTGACGGGATTATGTGGGTTAGCGGCGCGGGTCACCCAGCGGGCTGACGGCACAGCCCGCGCCACTTGCATCGCTAGCAGCAAGTCGGCCACAAGCGACAAAAACGGACCCTCCGTACGTTCCGAAAATAAGGTAGTGTTTAGATGGTGTAAAAGTTGGTGTAAAATTCCTGTAGCACTTTTCGTTGTTATTTGGTAAAATTTATCTAATCATGGACTAACTAGGCTCAAAAGATTCGTCTCGACATTTACAGACAAACTGTGCAATTAGTTATTTTTTTTACCTACATTTAATGCTCCATGCATGCGTCCAAAGATTCGATGTGACGGAGAATCTTGTAAAATTTTTAGAAGTTTGAAGTGATCTAAACACCACCTAAGATCGTTATGAAATTCGTGTTAATCAAATTTTTAAAACTTAAATATTAATATATCTAAATAAGTTTGTTATAAAAAAATATTCAGCGACTCACCTAATGATACTAAATAGATACTATAAATATTAATTTTATATATATTAGTTAACGTTGATAATTTTAATTTTTCGGTGAGTAGAATGATATTTTTTTATGTGACAGAAGAAGTATATGTCTGTCGACGGCACAAACGGATTTGATCACTGAAAGGAGCCAGCTTGGTCATGATGGACTGATGGTGCCGTCGGTGGCTGCCTATGTGCGCGACAAGCCAAAGGGCCATCAGTGAAGTGTGTCGAATGCGTTGTATCGAGCGAGGCTGCACTGCACAGTGCATGGACGCAACAGGAAGGTTAAACCGTCAGCAAACGGCTTATATATGGCCTGCAGCGTGAGTGCATGACTCAACTATATATCTTGTTGCTATCCGGCCCCAGCCGGCCGATGGCACACGGATGTCGGAGTCGGACACGGCTCAGGCCGTAGGTGCAAATCATGGCTGACATGACATGACATGCAACTAATTTTGATGTTGATTTGCTAGCACACAGTGTGTATTACACAGGTTGATCCCGACAAATTTCGTCGTGTAATGATGATGATGTTGAACAATTAATTTGTGAGTGTTCCAAAAGAATTAGTACCTGCAAACAAAAATAGATGATGGATGGAGCAAGGAATTATGTAGGTTCTAGGATTCATAATAGAGCACATTCTGAGATTGATCGATGGTGATCCATGAAACAAGGTGCACAGTTTAGAGAGTAGCTAGTAAGCCGTGGCCCAAAGCAGCAACACGACACCCTTTGTAGAGCTACCAATCTGAGAGCCCCCGAGGGCATGGCCTTCGGATAGAAATTCGATGCATGACTCCAAGGTCTCGCTAGTGCCTGGACGTCCGGACGCCTGCGCGTACAGTCGTTTCCTGCGCGGTTTTGCGCGCTCACGTGGGGCCTATGCCACTCTGAACGTCACCGGCATCGAGAAAAGAGAGGGAGGAGACGGCGGATGCCCAACCGGCGCCGTAAGGAGAGGAGACATCGAGGAAGGTAGCAGAAAGCGAGGAAGGAAATGCAACACCTGATCTACTTTTGAAACATCCCGTTGCAAAAATTGCAACATCTAAATACGGATGAAACACTTGAAACGTGCATTTGAAACACATGCAAAAACACATGAAAAGCACTTGAAAACTATGGTAAAACATACGCACATCCAGATAAAACACTTGCAATATATACGTGAAACATATACAACATCCAAATAAACACTTGTAATATACATCTAGAAAAAAACACAGATGGAACATTAGAAATAGAAGCTTGCAACATACGTGTACAACTATTGCAACATGTGTAACATCCCGATCTACTTTTGCGACGTCCGCATGAAACACTTGCAACATACCTCTAAAACATATGAAACACTTGAAAACATCAGCTTGCAACATGTGCTTTCAGCGCAATATTTCTGTTTCGGAATGGAGGTTCATCGGTGCGTGAAGTTCACCAGTGTAGAGCTCGTTGGGACCATGTGCCGCTTGCCCCGCTCGCACGTGGGCCTCCGGAGCCACCGTTTCCTCCCACGTGCGCAGGCCTCAGAGCTGTCGTCGCCTTGCTTGCGCGGCGGCAACCGAACACGGGAAGCGCAATGGTCATCGAAGATGCGGGCTGCAAGAGCACAGAAGGGTCATAAGCCACTAGCCGGACGCTAGAAGTGCAGTGGTTCCCTAAGGGCGGCCGCCAGATCCCTGACGTCACGGCGCTAAGGAACGGAGATGCGTTGCCGTGCGCGAGGTGGATGCGTTGTCTTTGCGGCTACATCTCTGACCCCACACCACCGTTACCGAATCTCTGATTCGCCACAGCAACTACTCCAGTTAGCTGGGTCAGCATCTCACCCACCTCGTTTTTTTAGCAGAATCTCGCCCGAATAATGGATGAGGCTAGCTCCCTCTGATGGATATATGGTCACACCAGCCACCGCTTCAGCTTTATTTTTTTTGGTAAGAGCCGGTAGTTGGGCTGGCGCGGTCAGACCACCATCGTGAGCGTCCGACGCGGGGTGACTTCCTATATCATGAATTACCGATGACCCAACATTGCATTCGGGACGCTACCGGTCTGAACCTTTGTGGCTGTGGGGGCTAACCGGCTAAGCAGTAAGCCTCGGCTGCCCTCTTCAACGGCTGCCGCTGCAGGAATCCACAGTGCAAAATAGAAGAAGAGCACAGCCACAGCATGCAGCGGCAGCGGCTGTTTTCGCGGATATATCGGAGGATTCGGGACGCTGATTCCGCCATGTTCATCTTGGGACCAGATCGACGCTTCTTTGGACCAGATTAGCTTGCTGGTGGACAGGATGGACTGCAACCTGTGTACGGGCAATGTCTAGAAAGTAGAAAACTTGTAGATGCGTTTTTAAGCTAATTCCAAGACAGGTTCAGGGATCTTAAACACTGGTTTTCCTATCGTCAATACCGTCCTGTGTTTACCCCTGCAAGAACAGTAACATCTTGCTTACGGTTGCAAGCACAGTAATATTGACCACTGCAAATTTATAAATGCATCCCACTCCCAGCCAACAGGCTGAGTCGGAACTTGATTTCCCGCTAGCTTATGTGCTCTTGTGCACATCAGCATCATACAACGCAATAGGAGGATATTTGGTTTCAGCATCCACTCATCCTTGATGAGATGGTGCACATCATCATGAGTTCCTATCAGTTTTGGTAAAATCATCTCAATCCTTGTACTAGTTCTTAGCGCATATGACGAGTTGATGAAGAATCAACCCGTTCTGTTCCACTAAAACTAAAAAAGAGCTTGAAACAATGATGAACCGTTCCATTCCTCAAACCAAACACACCTATCATTGCATTGCCTACAAACCACAAATCCGACTGAAAATCCAAACATGTATATTACCATCAGATAAGCATCAAAATTTGTGAAAGGCAAGGTGAGACATTAAATTATTCTCTCCAGAGTTCACGAAATCTAACTCAATGTACATCCCGAGGTCAAATGCATGAACATGTGGCGCCACAGCAAAAGAAATGAGCAAGGCCATGTGAGTGCCACCAAAACACCAGTTCAGTCCATAACACATACCCTCTAACAGAAATTTTTGGCATTTTAAACACGTTATGGATGGCAAAAGCCAAACCACAAAGTATGTTAACATTACCAAGGATTCTACGATTGAGTCTCTTGTTTCAACTCCGCAGGTACAAGTCCTCGGATCTTCACATCATAGTAGACCTCTTCCACCCTCCTCAAATCATACTTCATCCCTGCAAAATAATTAACAGAGAGGAGGCCATATTACATACCACGACAGCATAACAACCATGAGCATAGCATTAATATACAGCAATAGATCAGGCCATGTTTTCAGTTAAAAGCTTAAACAAGTTGATAACAGATAAACTCACCATCAAATTTCTTACGCAAGAAGTCATTGCGCAGGTTCAGCATCCTAAACGAAGCATGAAGATCAGTCAAGAAGCCCAAAACCCTCTTAGGACAGTCATAGTCGCCAGCAGTGACACGGTTTACTACAAATCTAGGCTGCAAAAAATATCATCACAGCTATTAATTTGAGTTCATGGCTGGTGAGAATTACAACTTTTTCTAACATCCATCCATGCAATAACCAAAGATATCTTTATCCACTATCCAGTATGAAATGCAGGTGGTGTCATGTAAAGTTCGATGATAAGCATGACTGACAGTTTTGCCTTCACCTCGGACTGCACATCAATCCAGGTTCCAATTTTCGAAGTGTAAGCATTAAGAAACTATGGAAGGGAGAGGTGCTATATGATTCAATCATTTATTTGTTTCCCTTGATGTCATGAAGCAACTAGGATGTTTTGTTCATTTAACTGTGTAAAGAAAATGGGTTGAACATACTCACCAAGGGAAAAGAATAAAATGGATTGGTCCTGAGCTCACACAAAAATCTTAAATTCATCTCAATAATCAGTACATGTTGACCATGATCCCTCAACCCACTTATTTTTTTATCCAATTGTGTATGATTTTACTATCATATTAATAGTACAAATTGACTTAGTATTTAAAGTAATGTTAGCATATGCAATCATGCATTTATTCCATTTTTTGGAGGAAATGTGATAATGTAAAATAAATGATGAAATGGAAGAATCAACTTCAGTGAACAAACTGAACAAAATTGAGGGAGCATATCAATTGATGCCAAAAGAAATAGAAGCTCAAAGAATATATAACCAGTCCAGTCATAATAGGACGGGGCGGTGGTAAAAGGAAGCTAATCATCAAAGCATTTAAGTTCTTTGAAGGAATTATTTCCTCTAAGCATAACTTTTTTTCCTAATTGCTGCCAAAATGTGCAAGTGTCAACCATTGGACAAGTTTGCAATGATTGTCATGAGATTTACTTAAATATTGTTATGGACGCTGTTGGGATCGAGAGGGGAGAGTCGAGGGGAGCGGCGGCGGAGCTACAGTACCCGCGGCGCTACAGTGCCGCGGGTACTGTTCACGTCGGCGAGAGGCAGGTGAGCAGCGGCTAGGGCTATGAGGGGCGCTGGGAACGCCGGCCGCGGGGCTTCGCCCACGGCCGGCAAGAGAGAAGGTATTTCCTTCTAATCTCTTGCTTGATTAGATTGATACATCTCCTCTCATTATATAGAGAGGTCTTACTTGGTCCCTAAGCAAGCGACTAATTAACCCTAACGGGCTAAGGCCCAATAGACCCTTGACTCTTCTAACACTACACCCCACCTGGACATGCAGCTCGTCCTCGAGCTGCAACCTAACTCGACTCGACGCAAACCTATCACTTAAAAATAAGCCTTTTACATCTTGGCTTATTTTATTGACCTGAAATAGATTGTGACTCTTTATTTTTGACTCCTGAAGATACGGCGGACACCCTCCGCGTGATGGACCTGCACGTGTGTAGCCACCTGGATCCCATGGAGCCCACCGAAACGAGAGGGGTGCACGGGTATAGCCACCTGGAATTAGGCGCGACAGCAACCAGCGGAGACGCCCTCGCGGCGGTCGGTGGCAAAACGCGGCGGCAGGAGGCAGTGCGTTCCCGCCGGTTACAAAGAGGAAAACGCCTCCCCTACCACCACCATGCTCGCGCATGAAGACAGCAGCGGACCGGCGCGGTTGTTGGTGGCCGTTCGATGAGGCGAGGACGTGCACCCCTTTGCCGAGGTCGACCACCATCAAGGCAGCCTCGTGTATCTGTCGGCGCATCTCCTGCAGCCGGCGCCGCGCTATGAGGCCGCGTGCTGCAGCCTGCAGCCGCACCGCCGCAGACACATGGCTAGCATTCTCCCGCGCAAACGCCTTCTTCACGAGTTGTGGCAAGGCTGCTGTTGTGGCTGCAGGGACCTGGATGACATCCACGCCCCCGTAGAAGATTCCCTCGTAGTGCTGCTGTGGTGGCACGGGGCTGGGGGCGGTGAACGACGGGAAGGCGGCCGGCGGCGGCGTGGTGGTGACACTGGTGGTGGCCGCCGTGGCTGCTGGGGTGACCATGGTGGCCGCGGACGGCTGGGACCAGGCGGCCGGCTGCAGCGTGGATCCTCTCTATATAAGGAGAGGAGATGTATCAATCTAATCAAGCAAGAGATTAGAAGGAAAAACCTTCTCTCTTGCCGGCCGTGGGCGAAGCCCCGCGGCCGGCGTTCCCAGCGCCCCTCACAGCCCTAGCCGCTGCTCCTCCGCCTCTCTGCCTCTCTAGTTCGTGAACAGTACCCGCGCGGGTACTGTAGCGCGCCCGTCATCGCCACTCTCCTCAACTCTCGCCTCTCAACCCTAGCAGCACATAACAATTTGGTATCGGAGATCAGGCCTTGATCCGTCGCCTCTGCTGCCATCTTCACCACCGCGCCCCCTGCTCCGCCGGCCATGTTCCCCACCACGGCGGCCATGGCAGGTCCTGGTTCACCCACCGCGCCGCCAGTTTTCGCCGCCGCCACGGCCACCACGCCGCCACTGCCTACGCAGCAGTCTGCGCTTTCCACGGGCGCCATCAACGCGTTGACGGCGGTCGTCTACGGCCTGCAGCGCCAAATGGATGACCTCAACACGCGTCTGGCAGCGCTTGAAAGTAGGCAATCGGCGACGCCACTGCACATGCTGTTGTGCCCAACGTCCTCATCTCCCATCCCGACATGGGCGCTTATGGGTACGGCACCGGGACCGGACTGCACGATGGCCACCTTCCCTACACCAGCGGCCGTGCCCACCTCCGCCGTGCCTTCAGCACCGATCTCTGAGAACTTCTACGGTGACACCGATGGGACGTTGTTCTATGGGGGCTCCCCTGCCCCATCTGCTGCCATCTTCGCCACCAGGCATGGGCAGCGCACCATCTTCAAGCGGCGGCGGCGGCGTGTCATCGCTGCAGCTCGGCTAGCTGCAGCAGCCTTGCAGCTGCTCGAAGAGAGGAAGGAGATTGCGCAGGACGGTGCCCGCCAGGTGTCAGCAGCAATGCGGTTGCAGGCTGCTGCACGTGGCCTCCTTGCGCGTCGGCAGGTGCGGGAGATGCGTGATTTGCAGCTGATTTGGCCCTGCACCCCTTCGCCGCTCCTCCAAGGTGTTCTTCGCCACGTGGAGTTTGATCTCGTCCGCTGCGTCGGGGATCTTCAGCATACGTTCGGCGTGCATGCTGTTTTTCCCGCGGGCGGCGAACTCCAACTCTGCGGCAGCAACGGTAGGAGAGGCGCTCCCTTCCTTGTCCACAACGAGGACGCACTGCCTAGCGCCGCCACATTCCGCCACCGCCCACCGCGAGGACGTCTCCGCTGGTCGCTACTACGACCACATCCAATTCCAGGTGGCCATACACATGCACCGCTTTCATCCATATGGTGCCCATGGGATCCAGGTGGCTGTACACGTGCGTATCCAGCGTGCAGACGGTCTCCACCTTATGTTCAAGGGTCAAAAAAATAAAGAGTTCGAGTCTATTTCAGGTTGAGAATAATAAAATAAGCCGAGATGTAAAAGGTTTATTTTTAGGTGTTAGGTTTCTGTTTCGTCGAGTCGTCGTTAGGTTGCAGCTCGAGGACGAGCTGCAGGTCCAGGTGGGGTGTAGTGTTAGAGGAGTCAAGGGCCTATTGGGCCTTAGCCCATTAGGGTTAATTAGTCCCTTGCTTAAGGGCCAAGTCAAACCTCTCTATATAATGAGAGGAGATGTATCAATCTAAAATAAAGCAAGAGATTAGAAGGAAATACCTTCTCTCTTGCCGGCCGTGGGCGAAGCCCCGCGGCCGGCGTTCCCAGCGCCCCTCATAGCCCTAGCCGCTGCTCACCTGCCTCTCGCCGACGTGAACAGTACCCGCGGTACTGTAGCGCCGCGGGTACTGTAGCTCCGCCGCCGCTCCCCTCGACTCTCCCCTCTCGATCCCAACAGCGTCCATAACAATCTGGTATCAGAGACCATGTCGATCTCTGGTTCCGCCACCGCCTCGTCGCCGCCGGTATTCACCACCGCCACGGCCATCGTGGCGCCCCTGCAAGCGCAGCACTCTACGTCGCCCACGGACGCGTTGGCGGCGTTGACGGCGGCCGTCTACGGCCTCCAGCATCAGATGGCCAACCTCCAGCATCAGTTCGCCAATCTGGATCGTCAGCTTCGCCGGGTGGAGAACCGATCGCCGCTGCCGGCGATCTGCCCACCATTGCTCCCGGTGGGTTCTCCGGCGCCGACGACCGCACCGGCGATCTACCCACCTCAACTGCCCTCGGTCGAAAACTGGCGGCGCGGTGGGTGAACCAGGACCAGCCGTGGTGGGGAACATGGCCGGCGGAGCAGGGGGCGCGGTGGTGAAGATGGCAGCAGAGGCGACGGATCAAGGCCTGATCTCCGATACCAAATTGTTATGGACGCTGTTGGGATCGAGAGGGGAGAGTCGAGGGGAGCGGCGGCGGAGCTACAGTACCCGCGGCGCTACAGTGCCGCGGGTACTGTTCACGTCGGCGAGAGGCAGGTGAGCAGCGGCTAGGGCTATGAGGGGCGCTGGGAACGCCGGCCGCGGGGCTTCGCCCACGGCCGGCAAGAGAGAAGGTATTTCCTTCTAATCTCTTGCTTGATTAGATTGATACATCTCCTCTCATTATATAGAGAGGTCTTACTTGGTCCCTAAGCAAGCGACTAATTAACCCTAACGGGCTAAGGCCCAATAGACCCTTGACTCTTCTAACAAATATATTCATTTATGACAATACACTTCCATGTCAAAGGAAGAGTTGTGCGCTCTATTACTATTAATAATAAGTTTGAAGTTGTGCTCAAGATCTAAAGGTGTCAAACTCAGTCAAAAAAAAATTTGGGTCCACCAGGTCACGGGTCGGGGTTGCGGATGTGTGTGTGTGGTGGGGGGGGGGCAGGCTATTTTGGAAGGCTGACCCCAATTAATCTGGGTCAACGACCCAAGTCGACCAGGTTCATGGGTCAACTGGGTCACTAAGAATATAGCACATCCATTTTCGACACAACTGTAGATTGGGGTCCCCAGGTGGCCAGCAAGTCCACTTCGACAGTCTCCCTTATAGTCACAGGGTTCGGGGTCGAAGCCGCGAACCGCGTACCAGGTTCGGCGACCCAAATCGAGGTACGGGGACAAGATGGGTCAACGTCCCATTTATGGATGGGTCGCGCCCCAGCAGGGGTTCAAGAAGGGATGAGTTACCCAAAGAAATTCGTTGCTCCTCGTGGCAGCGGCGGCGCCGGCGATGGAGAACCGAGCTCAAGATCCTCGCCAGCCCTCGCGCCTCCTTGCGTCACTGCCAGCGTAGTCCCACCCAGCCACCCCACGCGTGTTGCCGGACCTCGCGCCTCCTTGTGCCGCAACCGGCGCAGTCCTACCCAGCCACGCGCATGGAGGACGGATGACGATGAGATTAGGAAAGAATGAGTGACCGGCGGCGGCTGCTTTGTTACTATACGGTGAGAATAGGGCACACGAGGTGTAGATGAGTTGGATGGGCTCATGATTGCCTGGAACGGCTCGACTATTCTTTTGTTTTATTATTTTACTGATGAATAATATGTAACGTTTAAGCACATTTAATCAACACAAGACAACAACTTCAATACTCCATGCTTCATACCGGGGTCATCGACCCATATGCTTCGAGTTCATGTACCAAATATTTGGTTCTCATACCGCACGGGTATACCCCCTTCGTACCACATTTTTGTCGATTGTTGACCCGCGTCCCTCGACCCCGTCCCTCGACCCAGTTGACCCAGAATTCTTGTGACTATGGTCTCCCTCCCTCATCTTAGGTACGGCAATTTCCATATCCTCCCCTCTTGCTCCCCATTCCTCAATGCAGTAAATTCGATCCAGATATAACCCTTCTGAAGCAAGGCAGCAACCCAGTTCGTCCTGGACCCTCGAATTGGGACAGCATTCCAAGTTCGTGGAACACGCCTCCAACCCTGAGCCCTGTGACTATGGTCAAACTTCACACATGCATACACCTTTTCAGCAGCAAAGACATAATCAGCGAGACTCGACAATCTTCTAAACCACAGCTGTGCAGATTTTAATCATTAACACGGATGTAATTCAGTAGTTCACAACATATAATATGGCATAACCATTCTTACTTTCTTTGAAATCAATACGAACCCGTTTTTTTTTTCCAAATCATCATTATTCCATTTCACATCATATGCTTAAAATCATGTGAAACTAACACCATCCGTTACTTCATTCCTTGCAGTCACAAGAAAAGACAACTATTCTAAAAATCTTTTGAAACACCAAAAACAGTATCTATAATTATAACCTAGTCTAAATGCTCCCTTTCTGCTATACAATTCACCAAAGGGATTGTATGACATGATAGTTAGACACATATGTTATGCAGTTTTACATTTATTGCAGGATTATCCTTTAAGAAATTAGCATGAGTTATTATCTTGAGCAATATGAAAACCAATAGGAAAAGGATAATAAAAAACATTCCGATATAAAGTTAATCTAGTTGCTCACATGCCCCAATTTACAACACCTACAACCGCTACTTGATGATGAACGTGGGAACAAATGCCCAGCTTCTACTCCATCTAAGGTAGCAAAACTGATAAAGTGTATATGGATCTATAGGAAAACGCTACAATTAAGTTGGCTTCTTAGAGAAGTTTTAACTTTGGCCAAATTTCTTCCTACAGAAATCACTCAAATATATGGCACACAACTATACCTGGTGACCAATGACTGTAGCGGCAACATCTCTTAATTCAACTAAAACCCTAGGATTTTGTTCATTCTGTCCTTGTAAGTTACAAGGAAATGTAACCAAGCATTCTGTGAGTTTGTTAAACAGCAATCCAAATATTTAGGGGTTACATACCTTGCATGCTCAAAGAAAATTAAGTCCATAACATGAACCAATGTCAAAGTGAATAAAACTGCTCACAGAAGAATCAGTTCGTGGTTTAAGGTGATGATTGTCTAATGCTATTTCATTAGTTTGTACCAACACTGTTCATTGTGCTGAAAGTCTGAAAGATGTCATCAAATAGCTTTTGTAGAACAGACTTGAAGTTCTGCCCTGATCCAATGACACCGTGAACGTTTGGGACTTTGAGAGATGCCAAAAGAAAAAAAAAACTTTAAATGGTAATGTTGCTTCTCTTTTGTTGCAGATGATATCTGTACTTACTGAAGTTTCATTTTACTCTCTTAGTTTGTACAGTTGTTCAGTTGTTTTGTTGTTTCTTATTTTTAATAAAATTCTTAGTGGGGGCCTCCCCTGCTGTATTTATGGTAAAAAAAAAAGTTGCAGAAAATCAAACAAAAGGGGTCTGCAGTACCAAGGAGCTCCTAATCACAATAACAAGATGACGCCTTTGTCAAATGACATCGATTCGGTTTTGAGGGATTACACAACATTGGTCAAATTTGTATATATCATAGCCATTCTCCATTGACTGTCTTTCAATTTTAGTATTATGCTTTGGTTCAGATTTGAGGCAGATTATAGTCTTGGGTGCTCTGCAATTTTAGTCTTTCTATTGCCTCCATGGGTTATAAAGGTAGTATTACGTACATCCATACTTGATATTGTACATGTCATCTTTTGGCTGCACGAGAAGAATCATAATCAACTATGCCATGTTTTACTCTTGACCTTATGCTATAATCAGTTGCAAGTGACAATCCTGGAATTGATTAGTTAGCGACTGGTAGCATTTGTTTCTTTTTGCATGGAGAATCTTGAAATATGGACAGTCCATTGTATCTAGTGCCAAGCTTAGCAGCTGGGTGATGTTGGACATGACACAGTGACAGGCTGACAGCCTGAGCCACTGGGATTGATGGAGAGGCCAGAGCTCCAGCATGATCAGTGAAGGCTTCAACATGTGGACAGGGGCACAAAATAAGCTGAAGAACTTTCCTTTTGCTGCTGGACATTGTGGACAAGTAGAAAAAAAAATGACACACCACTCTATCCAAGTTCCAGACTCAAAACATTGGCTACCATTTTGGTTCTGATCAGGAGGGTGTTGATGTCATTATAAATGTGGGAGGAGAAAATGTTTCATGCCCGCAAGGTGGTTTGGTTGCTCGGTGGAGTGTGGATGTATTAGGCCCATGAGGCTAGGCCCATGTGGCCCATGTATGCTACCTATATAGCTACCCTTCTAGGGTTAGCCCAAATTAAGGAATGCTTCTATTTCCATTATGGTACCAGAGCCTCTTCTCTCTTCCTCCCTCCTCCCAGCCGCCGGTTGACCCACCAGCAGGGCGCCGCCGCCTGCCACCTCCCCTACAGCCGGCCATGGCTGAACCTCCTCCTCCCTCCTTCTTCCTTCACTTCCCCCCCCCCCCCTCTCCCACCCTCCTTCCTGGGCCCCGATTGCTGCTGCCCCTCCGCGCCCCACCCCTTTTACTGCTGCCGCCGCCGGGTCTTCCTCTGATGCCGCCGCCGCCGCCCTCTCTGGCCAGGGGGCCGCCCTCCCTGGCGCCGCCGGCCAGGGGGCCGCCCTTCCTGGAGCCGTTGGCCAGGGGGCCGAGCCGGCAAAGCCCCCTGCTGGGGCCGCCCAGCTGCCTGGCGCCGGCGCTGGCGCCCATCTCCCCTGCATGCGGCCTGCAGCCCCCCTCCTCTCTGCTGCGGGCTGGGGTGCACCTGGAGACCCGCCCCCTGCTGCTGGCGAAGACCCGCCCCCTGCTACTGGCGGAGCAACAGCCCACCCGCCCCCTCCTACTGCCGCCCTCCTCCCCACCTCCTGCCACCCTCCTCCAGGTGCGGGTCCTGGTGTTGGTGCCCCGCGGGCCGATCTCGCTGCTACTGCTCCAGACGGCCACGCGGCTGCTGCCCTGATGGCTGCCGCCCCTACTGGACTCGCGGCTGCTACCCCTGCAGCGGGTGGTGCCGCTGCCCCGGCTGCCCGGCATGCCACTGCCGGCCCTACCCCGCCGCAGGAACCCACATGTCTCTCGCCGAACTCATCTCCACGAGCGGGAGTGCCCACTAACACCCCGGTGGGGGACGTCCTGCCTCCAGAGGCGGAGTCCCCGCACCCACCGCGCCGCGCCACCGCTTCATCACCCCTCGCCGCCGCTCTAGTTGCTGCCAGGGCCGAGGCTGTCGAGAGGCAGGCCCGGGTGCGCGCGGCCGCCCTCGTGTGGGAGCGTGAGCGGGAAGCGGCCGATGCCCTGGCCCGCCAGATCGCCGCGGCCATGCCTTTCCCGGTGCCTCAGTCGCCGCCGCCAGGCCGCTGGCCCAGTGTCGCCGTCACCGGTCCAAGCGCGGCCGCGGGCGCGGGGGACCCAGCCACCTTGGCCTACTCCTTCAGCACCACCGCAGGGCTGCCATCTGTCAGTCCTGATTGGATCGCCGACTCGGGCGCCACTTTCCACACCACGCCCAATGCGAGTCTACTTTCTTCTCTCCGTCCTCCCCATCCTTCCTGTCCCTCTTCCATCATGGTCGCCAATGGCACCTGCATTCCTGTCTCCTCCGTGGGCACTGCCAGTTTCCACGGCTCCTTTCATATCCCTGATGTTCTTGTGGCTCCCGGGATGGTTCACAACCTTCTCTCTATTCGTCGTTTCACCACTGATAACTCTTGTTCGGTTGAGTTTGACCCCTCTGGCCTCACCGTGCGGGATTTGACCTCCCGGGCTCCTCTGCTCCGGTGTAACAGCACCGGGCCTCTCTACACTCTTCGGTTTCCGGCGTCTGTTTCACCTTCTTCGCCTTCCTCAGCCGCTTTCGCCGCCACTCCTTCCTCCACCACTTGGCACCGTCGCCTCGGCCATCCTGGCCGGGATGCCCTGATGCAGCTCAGTCGTAGTTCCGACATTCGGTGCTCTCAGGCTCACGATGATCACTTGTGTCATGCGTGCCAGTTGGGCCGTCACGTTCGCCTTCCCTTTCAGTCCTCATCCTCACATGCCCCTCGTGCATTTGATCTTATTCATTGTGACTTGTGGACTTCTCCTGTTCTCAGCATGTCTGGCTATAAGTACTACTTGGTGGTGGTCGATGATTTCTCCCATTATTCCTGGACTTCTCCCCTGCGGGCCAAGTCCGAGGCGTTCCCCACTCTTAGCCACCTCTTTGCTTGGGTATCCACTCAGTTCGGCCTCACCATCAAGGTTGTCCAGTGCGACAATGGTCGTGAGTTCGATAACTCAACCTCACGTGCCTTCTTCCTTTCTTCCGGTGTCCACCTGCGCATGTCTTGTCCGTATACCTCCTCTCAAAACGGCAAGGCAGAGCGCATGATCCGCACAACCAATGACATCATGCGCACTCTTCTGCTCCAGGCATCTCTACCCGCTCGCTTCTGGGCTAAGTGTCTGCACACCTCCACCTATCTCCTTAACCGCCTTCCTTCTACTGCTTGCCCAGCTCCCACGCCTCACCACGCTCTATTCGGTACCCCACCTCGGTACGACCACCTTCGAGTCTTTGGGTGTGCGTGTTACCCTAACACCGCCGCCACGGCTCCCCATAAGCTGGCTCCCCGGTCGACCCTCTGTGTCTTTCTCGGATACTCTCCGGATCACAAGGGTTACCGATGCTTTGACCTTACCTCTCGCCGTGTCCTCATCTCTCGCCATGTCGTGTTTGATGAGTCGGCATTCCCTTACTCCACCAACTCTCCACCCACACCTCCCGCTAACCCTGCGGAGGCTTCCTTCTTTCCCACTGACCCGGCGATTCCGCCACCCTTCTCCCTCTACCCTGCAGGTACTGCTCCGGCGCACTCTCCTGGTGGTCCCGCCTCGCCCCTACCGGACTCACACCAGGACCTTCCGGTGCCTGACACGGTCGAGGCAGCCCCAGAGCTTCCACCCTCGCTCCCTGTGGCTTCGCTGCCTCCCGTTGTGCCCGATGCTGCCGTTCCGATCACGGGACCGCGCACACCGACCCCACCTCCTCCCGGGCGCTTCGGACTCGTCTACCAACGCCGGCGGGAGCCGCGTCCGCCCTCACCTCCTCCCGGACGCTTCAGCATCGTCTACGAGCGCCGGCGTGAGCCGGCTCCGCCGCTCTCGTCACCGGCGCCGTCGTCGCCGGTGTATGCTCCGTCGGCATCGCCACGCTCTAGCGCCGACCCGCCGGTGTACCACCCGCCTCTTCTTCACCGGCACCCTCGTCACACTCACCCGATGGTGACGAGGCAGGCGTCTCGCCCGCAGGCCCTCACCGCCGCCGCCTGCGAGCCGGGGATCTCTCCAGTACCCTCTTCCGTCCACGCGGCCTTGGCGGATCCGTCCTCTCCCTAGCTCTCGAGCGCTCCTGGCCTGTTCATCAGCTGGATGTCAAGAATGCCTTCCTCCATGGCACTCTGACTGAGACGGTCTACTGCAGTCAGCCGGCAGGTTTCGTGGATTCTTCTCGTCCTGACTTTGTCTGCCGGCTCAACAAATCTCTCTACGGGCTCAAGCAGGCACCCCGGGCTTGGTACTCTCGATTCGCTACCTTCCTGCAAACTCTTGGGTTCACGGAGGCCAAGTCTGACACCTCCCTGTTCATATACCACTATGGGGGTGAGACTGCTTACCTGCTCCTCTATGTGGATGACATTGTTCTCACCGCCTCCAGCGAGTCTCTGCTCCACCGCATCATTACCTCACTCCAGAAGGAATTTGCTATGAAGGATCTTGGGGTGCTCCACCACTTCCTCGGCGTCACTGTTGAGCCCCGACCTTCAGGCCTGTTCCTCCACCGGCGGCAGTTCACTTGTGACATTCTGGAGCGAGCAGGGATGACCGCCTGCCAGTCCTGCTCTACACCGGTGGACACCCAGGGCAAGCTGTCAGAGGCTGGGGGTCCGATGCTTGGGACAGCAGACTCCACCGCCTACCGGAGTCTTGCTGGCGCGCTTCAGTACCTCACTTTCACACGGCCGGACATCACTTATGCCGTCCAACAGCTCTGCCTCTACATGCATGCTCCGCGGGAGCCCCACCTGGCAACTATGAAGCGGCTTCTCCGGTATCTCCGTGGCACACTTGGCTACGGGCTGCTCCTCGGCCGGTCCTCCACTGCCGAGCTGGTTGTCTGCACCGACGTTGACTGGGCGGGATGGCCGGACACCCGCCGGTCCACCTCCGGCTACGCAGTCTTCCTCGGCGGCAACCTGGTCTCTTGGTCATCCAAGCGCCAGCCGGTGGTTTCCCGCTCCAGTGCCGAGGCGGAGTACCGTGTCGTGGCCAACGGCGTGGCCGAGGCCGCCTGGCTCCGCCAGCTCCTGGCTGAGCTTCACCGCCCACTCGCCAGGAGCACGCTCGTCTACTGCGACAACGTCAGCGCGGTCTACCTCTCCACCAACCCCGTGCAGCACCAGAGGACCAAGCATGTGGAGATCGATCTACACTTCGTCCGCGACCGAGTGGCCATCGGCGACGTCCGGGTTCTTCACGTCCCGACCACCTCCCAATTTGCAGACATCTTCACCAAAGGCCTCCCTTCCTCAACCTTCTCCGAGTTTCGCTCCAGCCTCAACGTCTCCAGTGGCTAGTTGTGGCTGCGGGGGGTCCTGTGTGTGTTGTGCTCTTACTTGTTTTCTTTCTTGTTCATCCTTGAACTCCGCTGCGCCGGTAGTTCAGACTGCGGGGGGTGTTGGAGTGTGGATGTATTAGGCCCATGAGGCTAGGCCCATGTGGCCCATGTATGCTACCTATATAGCTACCCTTCTAGGGTTAGCCCAAATTAAGGAATGCTTCTATTTCCAATACTCGGTCTCATGTAATAAGATCTCAATTTTTTTATGATTGCAAAATCTCAACGATGGTTGCCAACACTATCTTTGATATTATTTCTTTCAAAAGAATGGAGATATAATATATAATATCTTCAAGTGGTAAAAAATCTGCATCTATCCAAAATTGTTCCTCAGTAATGATGCCTTTTGCTTCACTTTAAAATTTGTATAGCTATCATTGTGCATGACTGAATTTTGGTCCTTATGTGTAGGAAAAAGATGAAACAAATTTTATGCTACGCATGGGTCATTAGCTAGATGTGCAGCACTTGAGTGATTTTGTTTCAAAGACTGTAAAGGAGTCTTACTTCTGCACAAGCCATGTCAATTCATCAATACATGTATCTCGGCTCATGAAACTTATTAAACAGAACCACATCAAAGCTTCTGAATTTTAGAATGAATTTAAGGTATTTGATTTGAGTTTTTTACTACCACGAAAACAAAAATGGTCAGATTATTTATTGCACAAACAAATAAAATGGCCTTAGTATGATAATCTTTTAGAATAAATGTTTTATTTTGAGTTTTGTAAGCCCATAGCAACGCACAGGCCATTACCTAGTACAAACACAAAATATTATCACAATTCCAAACTCTCTACAACTAAAATGGAGCTTAATAGTGAGTTTCCTAAGCAAGATAAAAGAGTCAGAAAACCATTGCGTACCAAATTCAATTCCATAAATTGTATGGCAACTGGCATGCAGCAACTAGCCCAATTAAATGTAAAATGGCAATCATGAAACAAAATCACAGAGTAGTTTTTAGTCCTACCTGATGGCTTTGTAATTCTACTGCAAGATTGACATTTTACATGTAAAATGATTAGTTCTGAATAACATAGGTGGAATTCATATATAAATTAATTATTTGGACTTATCTTGATACATAAGATCTCCACAGCTACATATAAATAATTTCTAGAGTTCCAACTGATGGCATCTAATTATTGGCTTGTAGCGTAATTGATTCTAGTCCTCAGATTTTCTCAATTTATCTTTGTAACAGTGATATGTTCAATGTAACAGTGATATGTTCAACACTTGGGCTCACTGAAGTTTTTCTGTTGTTTGAAGTGGTCACAAGCATAACAGAAAAGGAGCTATTTTAACAAAATAAAGTCACAAGAACTATTGCTTTCTTCGATGAGTTGATGAACTTACAAATTCATTGGACATGAAGCACAGTCCTGCAAAACAAGTGAGTCCTCATGTAAGTACACAGCATAATTTGCACACAAAATTTTACAAGACGGAGGTGTCATAAATCTAGAAACAAATTGAGTAAGAGTTGTTTGACAATACTGCGATAGTTCTCACATTTCAAGCAATAAGTAATTGATGCCAGAAACAAGGTAAACATGCCTAGATGCATCAGGATTTTCAGAAACTTTGAATCCAAAGGAGATTGATAGGAAAATTTTTCCATGTAGTTCTTGTGCAAAACACTCAAGCCTGACTAGCATCAATTTTTACACAGAGAAGTAGTATACAGACTTATAGAGACACTAACCTGTCAGGTAGTCCTCAACATCAAGGCCAAACTCCCCAGAGGACACTGAAAAAGCCAGGATAAAAAAAACAAACTTAGATGCCGTGATACGCTATACTAGATTAACAATTACCACAATGCAACTACTGCAACAATGGACAGAGCCCTGACATACACCCTAGCTTCTCCTGGGCTTCAGCATGCATGAGTAGCCCGCCAGTCTCTAGCCAGTGCATGAACGCAAGCATCGACACTACCATCTGTGTCTCGGTCCTCCAATCACCATGGTACCTAAGCCACAACCCTCCAAACACATGAGACATGACACATTTCTTTCCACAACCCAAATTGGTAATAACCTGGAAATAGATGTGCCAATATGGATGAAACAATTCACCTGTAGTACTGACCAGGGCACTCCTTGAGGACCTCCGCCAGCTGCGCGTACAGCCCCTTGATCACCGCCACCTGCGCCTTGGCCTTCACGAGCACATCTGCGTGGAGAGATAAAGAGAGTAAACAGTTCCCGAGTAAGCAACGAGATTAGGCGCAACGGCGTGGCAAAAAACCTAGAAGTGAAATGGGGGAGAAGGGGACTGGAACCTGCGAGGGGGACGGGCTGGTGGACGAGGAGGAGCGCGGCGGTGGCGACCCGGGAGGCGGACTCGATCTCGGCGACGACGGCGCGGATGCGGTCGCGGAGGGTGGACGACTCGTCGAGCTGCGCGCGGAAGAGCTCGAACTGCGCGTCCATGATGGGAGAGGGCAACCGTGGCGAGGGCTGGGAATCGGGGGCGGCGGAGGCGTGGGGAGGCGCAGGGGAGCAGATGCGGCGCAGCGGAGGAAGGATGAGGGAGGCTCTACGGTAAGGAAGGAGGGCGGCGAGAGGCGGCGAGAGGGAGGAAGAGGCGGCGCGGAGACGGAGCGCGGCGGCGGTAGCGGTGGCTGCTGCGGCTGCGGGTCTCATTGCGGAGTGGGGTTTTGGAGACGTTTTTGATGGCGGAGTCAGGGGAGGGAACGAGATCCTCTGAATTCGGGGGGAACGAGATCCTCTGAATTCGGTCTCGATGACTGCTGCCGGCAGTCACTCTATCTCTACCGTCCGCTGGCATCAAACGGAGCGGCTGAGTCCAAGCACCCTGCCTTCTCCTTCACACGTATTGTGGCCCAATAACACGGCCTGCTAAGCAGCAAAGGCAGCCCCTGCCGAGACCCGAGAGCTCCCCAAATCGCCGCCGCCGTCTTCAGCTCGACCGCGCCGTCGCCATCGCGTCGAGGAGAAGGCCACAGCCGCGCTGTCGCCATCCCTTTGCTGCGGGCCACATCGTCGCCGTTCCCAGGCCAGAGCGTGTCTCCCCGTCGCCTTCCCTTGCCGAGCGCCGTCGTCCTCTTGGAAGCTGCCGCCCTGCAGCATTTCCACCTTGTCCAGGAGCTTTCCAAGAGCACGGCTGTTGTCCAGGAGCTCGACTAGCTGCAGCACGGCTGCTGTTCAGGATCTCGGCTAGCTGCAGCAAGTTTGCTGTCAAGGAGAAGCTCTCTCAATCTCTAATGCTCTACAGTACGTATGAAGAGAATGGTTGTAAAGTGCAATTTGTGCAAGAGCTTGCAAACTGTGTAAATTGTGGTTGTAGCTGCCGCCCTGCAGCGTTTCCACCTCGTCCAGGAGCTTTCCAGGAGCACGGCTGGACTAGCTGCAGCACGGCTGCTGTCCAGGAGCTCGACTAGCTACAGCAAGTTTGCTGTCAAGGAGGAGCTCTCTCAATCTCTAATGCTCTACAGTCTATATGCAGAGAATGGCTGTAAAGTGCAATTTGTGCAAGAGCTTGCAAACTGTGTAAATTGTAGTTGTATCCAAAGCATCAAAATCATGCAAATTTTATAGATTGCCATTTTGTTGCAAATTGTCTTGGAATTGAATAAAAAGTATTGCTGAGTGTTGCAAATTTCAGGGATGCACAAAAGGTTTTGCTGTTCTCTGGCATCCAGTAGGTGGATATGACCTTATTGCTGGTCATGTGAACTTTACAATTCCATCTACTTTATACTTCAACCACAGATGCAAAAGCTACTCCAACGCAGATGCAAAAGCTACTCCAAAACAATCTATATTTCGGGAGGCAAAAGGCATTCTTCCTACTGCAAATGCCCATACTACTAGAATTCACCAATAACACCATCTGTCGTTGTCCCCTGAAAAATAGAAGAAAAACAGTTCGACATAATGACCATTTATGATTCAGAGAAAAAATGTATTACTTTGTAATATTACCGTCAATAGTTGAGAGAAACTATTGATGATTGTGTATGATTTAGAGATCTCTTCCTGAGGTAAAGATGGATGGTTGAGGCATGCATTTTGTAGTGTTGCACCATCATCGACTAACACTTCTGTAGTTTGTTGCTCCTGATCAGAAACAAGAGAATCAAATACCTTTGAACAAACATACAATTAAAACTTTTTGAGCGAATACAGTTAGAGAGATTTGTGTTGTTAGATACTTTTGAACATTTTCCTTTTTTCTTGTCATAAACCTTCGAACTTTTCCTTTTTTTTCTTGTCACACACCTTTGTACTGTTTTCTTTGTTGTTACCTCCCTTTTTTTTGCACACTTGTGCTTCTTCTCAAACCAAGCTTTTTTGCGCTTCGAGGTTTTTGTTTCCACATCCTTTTTCTTTAGGCTTGCTGTACTCAACAATTCATTAGGCAGAGACACATTGGTGGGAGAGATGATGGGATCCATAGGGCTGGTAACACCATTCATTTCTTCGTCAATTTGTTTCCTGAGCATGTCAAGTGTGTTGTTTACCAATAAGGTGTATTTTGGATGGCTTGCAGCTTGATGTGCCAAATTGAGAAATTTGCGAGACATATCTTTGTAGGAAAGCATATGATCTAATTTTGGATTCTTTATTATGTCTTGGCCTTTGTTGTATCAAAACTGACAACATCACCAAAATATGCATAGTCAGTGAACATTTTAGCATCAACCCAAAATATGTTTGCAATCTGTTCTTTCCGATCCATCTGCAATGCATATTGAAATGATGGGTTCTCGGCAATTTTTTCCTGAAAATACATAAGCATGCTTCCTGCTTGATCATATACCATCTCCCGTTGTCGCTTGCCTCGCAAATAGTTCTTGTGGTCTTGAAGAGTGTAACTGAGATTAGTTGAGCCACCAACTTGGATGCAAGCTAATTTATGTGCAGCTTTGGGCCCAATTCCTACATCGTCAGCCGTCTCAATTTCAAAACCTTGTAACGGTGAGATTTTTCTTTGGGACACCATCAAGTGTGAGGTTTGTGGCAGGTGAAGGCTATGATTGTGTTCTAAAATCAGATCAGTCACTTTATAATTTCCCTTCTCTCGGTCCAATATAAGACCTATGCGAACTAGACAATCAGTTCTAGTTTCAGCTCTGGGACACTTTGTGAGATGATCCCTTTTATCTGGCACTCTATGACCTTCATTTGCATAAACACATCTGCAAGATCTAACTTTTCCATCAGATTGTCTTTTGTTTGCATACTTTTTCTAACCTCAAAGCATTTTTTGACCTCCAAAGGTAACCCAAAACATCTAGGTCTGTTCTATGGTACTAAACTTCATGCCAACTTGAGGTAACAAACCAGGAATCAAATTCTCCCTACAACAAAAAAAAAAGATTTGGTGCTAAACTGAGCAACTAAAATGGAGACTCTGTACTTGAGAGGAGCAAATAAACTATCATGATTACACACCTATTTTCGGCCATCTGAAACATGCAGGTTTTGTTTGCACACAGACAAGGAACTCCTTTCAACCCATATCAACGCATCTAGGGATGTCAATGGTGACTAGATTAGAACAACGAAAAATCTTAGGAGAGAGGAAGATCCTGGAGTGCAGTGTACTCCACCAATTAATCGTATCAACAGCAACATACCACGAGCAGTAGATGATCGCCGTCTCGCCTCTGTCGTCCCGGCTCCAGCCCCGGCGCCAAAAATAGCCGCGTCCACGCCAAAATAGCGAGCTATCGCGCCAAAAAAGAGGAATGCCGCTGGCTGTTTTTTCTCCTTAGCGGGCCGTGTTAATTATTGGGCCAAAACATGCACGTACGAAAGGAGGTATGCCTAGGCTCAGCTGCTCCATCGGATGGCATTGAACGGCAGGATGGAGTGACTGCCGGCAGCAGTCATCGAGACCGAATTCAGAGGATCTCGTTCCCGGGGGAGGCGTGTGTGGGAGCAGGACTGCAGGAGAGAGAGGCGTCGGGCCGTGAGAAGACAAGTGTCCATCCAAGTCCGCGGCTAGTTTTGAGCTGGGCCGTATTTGGAACATAAGCCCAAAATCCTAGCAACTACAGGCCTTGCCCGAGCAGGCCTACCTGATCTGTTATTTCAGTCTTTCCGTACTAAAGTGGAATTTCTATATTTTTATTTTCTTTTTTATGAAAATGTAGTAAGTTTTGTGAATCAAGGGATATGCTGCCATTTGACAAGGTGTTATTCAAAAATCGCTCTGTTTGCATATCTTTCATTGTACCTATCGGTAGAACCACTTGAAGTTGATTGTAGCATTATTAATCATTATTGCACATTTCGGCCCGCTGAAATTTGGCTTATGCTGCTGCTTATGCTGATTTGTTGTGAGAGAAAAATACCGTTCCTTCGTTGAAAAGTACTGCTGAAGTAGTGCTGAAAAACAGGGCGTTCCAGCATATTGGATCTCATTGAGGAAACATTGCTCCGCACGTATGCTTTTTATTTCATTTTTATTCTATGGCTGTTGAGGCTGAATTGCAGACGGTATGTGTCAGCGCCACTCCCATGCACTTATCATCGGATGAACTTGCGATAAGCTGTCCCCTTCGAATGATGTTGATGTGGCCCCTCCACTCTATAAAAGGCCAAAAAATTGGCCGAAATTTAGTTTTATTAAAAAAAAGTGGAAGAGATGAGAGGAGAAAGAAGGGAGGAGTTCGATATTCCACCGTTCATATTAGTTCATAAATATAGTTAGTATTTACCTAGGTATTAGCTTTTTAATAATAGTCATGTAAACAGTAGATCTAGATAGTAATTGATTTAGATTAAGTAGTTTCTAGATCGTTTAACTAGTTGACATTTGTGTTACAGTTTGATTAGATAGTCTCTTGATTTGTGCAAGAATTTATGTTACATTAGTTTTTCTCCTAATATTTACAATAAACTTTTTTAATAGAATATTTATAATAGGTTGCTTCCATTATTAAAGTTTAACTGAAAAATCAATATCGGTCGTATGTGCCATGAGGATAGGTATTCATAGGTGATATATCTCTATAATTTATCATGAGCTGCTACCATAGACCGGTTTAGATTGTAATTAAGTAAAGACTAAGAGCATCTCCGAGTCCCCAAAACATTCTCACAATCCATGATTAGCAAGATTGAAAAAAAATACATATCCAACAATTCTCAATCTCACCTCTCAACCTTTTGGCACTTGGAAACCCCCTCCCCATGCGTGAAAAAATCTGCAAACTCCATCATGTGCTCGGTGCAACTTTTCCTGGGTGATCTCCTCCTTCCCACAACATTTTCTAGTCCCTCTGTTCGAATTATAAGGTGTTTTGACATTTCTAAATACATAGCTTTTGTTAACGTGGTGGTAGACGAACGCGAAGCTGCTGTTAGGATGTGAGGGAGACTGTATACTTTCTCTACATCGACGTGCATAATGTTATTGGGCTTGCTGCACTATGTGTTTAGTGGTAATGATCTCCTGCTCGCATGGCTATTCGTTGAAGTCGGTAGATTTTTTTTTTTTTGCACTAGTGTTGTAGCATACATGTGCTGCTTATACAGAGGTGATGTGATGTGCAGTTTTTCCTCCTTCCATTAACATATAGACGTGATAGTGGTATGAATTTCCTGGTTGTACTGTGAATCAGATTGGACCTATCGCTCACTGCAATGCTTATCCACTAGCTAGGATGGCATACAGACTATAATTGTTCTCTGTTTGACTAGTGCATTACAGATTGGTAAGAGCCGCACGATTGTGGTTCGCTGTACATCAATAACTGGTAATGCAGATCCAACTCACAGCACCTATATATGCATATCTACAATAGGAAATGTCATCTGAAACATTTGCAGAGTCCAGATTAATTTCCCCACAATGCAATTGCTGGCTGCTAGATAATTGAATAGTACACCAACTATCATCTCATCTGTGCCCGTGGGCTGTGGCAGTCACCTCCAAAATCCAAATCCTGCACGAAACTGCATGCATTTTACAATAAAGGGGTGTTTGGTTTGAGGAGTTAAAGTTTAACTCGCACTGTAGCACTTTTGTCTTATTTGACAAAAAGTTTCCAATCATAGAGTAATTAGGGTTAATAGATTCGTCTCGCGAAAAACCCCTAAACTGTGTCAACATGCATGCAAGTCTACATTTAGTACTCCATGCATGTGCCGCAATATTCGATGTGATGAGAGTTAAAATTTAACTCCCCAAACCAAACAGGGCCTAAGATTACATTTGTTTGCACTGGTTGGGTCTCCACTCCCCACTACCACTTTGGACTTGAGACAAAAAGCACTGGGAAGCATGCTAAGTGCAGCACCATCAGTCAGTTAGTCATCACACTAGTGACTTCACCATTGAGAATCAGAAAACGGAGCAAAAGAGCCCTTGCCAGTGCTCCAATAGCCCAATTGCCATCTTCCGAGTGTGCAGTCCAATCATTGTTTAAAAAAACTTTCTAGCCGCCGGAGATTGGAGACCAATGCATGCATGTTGTGCAGCCGCCAGTCACCCCACTATCGCGCCGAATTAGCCTACCCGAGGTAGTATATTCCGTGATGGATCACTTTTTACCGCCTATATAAGAACAAGGCAAGAACTGTGGAGTGTGCAAGCCCAATATAGTGTGGAGATCACAAGACGCAAGACAAGCAATCACTGAGTAAGAAAGAAATGGAGAACTCTTACTGCCGTTGGGTGCTTGTATGTTGGGTTCTTGCGCTGTGCCTCGGTAGCCAGGGTGCGAGGTGTCAGCTAACACCGAATTTCTACCACAGCACTTGCCCTCAGCTGTACTATATTGTGCAGCATCATGTGTTCTCTGCCATGAGAGCTGAGATGAGGATGGGTGCCTCCCTCCTCAGGCTACATTTCCATGATTGCTTTGTCAATGTAACTGTCACTACACTCGGCTGAATTCTACAACTCTGAAGCTCTAGTAATGTTCTTTTCTAGTACTAAATTTTTTACAAAGTGACTGAAATGGTGTATGCATGCATGCAGGGGTGTGACGCTTCAATCCTTTTGGATGGCTCCGATGGCGAGAAGTTTGCAATACCCAACCTGAACTCGGTGAGAGGGTACGAGGTCATTGACGCGATAAAGGCTGATCTCGAGAGCGTCTGCCCCGAGGTGGTGTCATGCGCTGACATTGTAGCCCTTGCTGCCAGCTATGGAGTACTCTTTGTAAGCTCCTTCTTCTATCCCTTAGTATTAAACAGTCCAGTCGATCTGTCGGAACATTCAGTTGTTTCAGATAAAAGGCTAACACTGCGTGCGACGGCTGTTGCTCAGAGTGGAGGGCCTTACTATAATGTTCTTCTGGGGAGAAAGGACGGGCTGGTGGCCAATCAGTCTGGAGCTAACAACGGTTTGCCTTCGCCGTTCGAACCCATCGATTCAATTATTCAGAAGTTCGATGCTGTCGACCTGAACACGACCGATGTCGTGGTCTTATCAGGTAACATCAATCTCGTCGAGTTGCCCAGAAATGCATCTTTTTTTTCGGGGACAGACGACAGAGATGAAACTCCATTGTGATCTGATTCTGCACAACTCACATGATATCTGAACTTGAAAATGGACAGGAGCCCACACTATCGGGGTAGCCCGGTGCGCGCTGTTCAGCAAACGGCTGTCCAACTTCTCGACCACGGATTCAGTCGACCCGACGCTGGATGCCGGCCTCGCCGATAGCCTCCAGAGCCTCTGCGCAGGCGGCGACGGCAACCAGACCTCTGCGCTCGATGTCAGTTCCCCCTACGTGTTCGACAACAACTATTACAAGAACCTCCTGACGGAGAAGGGCCTCCTGTCCTCCGACCAGGGTCTCTTCTCCAGCCCTGAAGGCGTCGCCAGCACAAAGGATTTGGTGGAGACCTACAGCAGTGATAGCGAGCGGTTCTTCTGCGATTTCGTCAGGTCCATGATCAAGATGGGGAACATCCCGCTCACGGGCTCCGACGGGGAGGTCCGCAAGAACTGCAGAGTAGTGAACTAATAACAAGTGACGATCAGCAAATTTCAGTCATTCACTGTTGTTTCTTGTTTGTGTGAACTGTGTGAAAGCACCTATGTAAGGTTTATGGGTGCAACGCTAAGCAGCTACATGCTTAAGAAGATGAAGAATAAGGACTGTGCACTTCCAAATTGGTACAGTTGTCTTTTTTAGTGAAAAATCGAAATTTGAAAATGTTACCGGGATGAAATGCCCCACGTGCCGTTGTCAGTACCAAATACATGTTGTATTATTTCTTCTATTATAAAATGACAGAAAAAAAAGTCAGCCACAGACTTTTTCCCGTCAATAATTGCGAGCCCAAATTTCATACTGAAAGCAACAAAATTACCAACGTCCATTCAAGTCTGTCTACCACACTACCACAGCAACTAGAAACAATCACATAGCGGGGCTATGTGCTTCCTTCGTCCCAAAACACTCCTCACTCCTGACAAACATTAGATTTAAATGGGCAAACCGGCAAAATGTAGAATAAAATACAACTCCACTGTTGGCTAACAAAACGAAAATGGACAGACAACAACATAAGACGATGACAGATGAAACTTCAAAGCATCCAACAGTGCCCGTGGCTAAGCACAGTCGCAGTCTCGTTGAAATGTGGCAGAAGAACTTGCTGAAAGATGTTGGCTATCTATCATAAACTCGACTATGCACTCTATTGCACCTTTACTAGCAAAATAGAAACTTCTAGCTTATTATATTTGCCTTCAGGCTTGCTTCCATCTCCTTTCTCTTCTCTTCTCTCCAATGTTAAGCGCTTGATCATCTTTATGGGCATCACCATATCTCCTCCATGGTAGGCTTCTAGCTCAACACTTGAGTATGAACATAACCTTGCTTGTACAACACTTAAGCACTTGTTAGTCCACTAGTTGTTACTCAGTTATCAAAACTAAACTAGGACTTTCAAAAGGCTCGGTGCATCAAAGCACTTTGTGTGACAACCAAGGTGCCGGGAGAAGTTACAATCACACCCTACTACTAGAAGAAGGTCAATAATGTTGTCGGTCCAAATCGGCAAATCAAGGCCCATCATCCCGTTGGGTTGGTGCAAAACTAATTAACTCAGTGGCCACAGCAACCTATGTGACACCTTTGAGGCAAGGCATTCGGCTCCCTATTATGAGATCAAGCAAGAACAGAGTGCTATCACCGCAACGACGACGACTGCGATGGCTACCACGATTGCAATGACAACAATGACTGCCATGACAACAATCGTGACCATCGTGATCATGGCCACAACCGAAGTAATGATAGCTATCGCTGCTATATATGATGACTACTGCATCTGTCGCTAATAGGTCTCTATCTCTGGACCTCGACTACAACGGTTCAAGAGCTTTCGACCTAGGATCTGAAAAGTCAGCACGTGTATTTTTCATTTCAAGATAATAATTATCATGGCATGTGTGACATGTGTTCTTTTTCATTTCAAGATAATTATTATCACAAGTGATGGTGGTCATGTAGGTTGAAACTCTCTTAAATAAGGTCAACTAGTTAATTAATTAATTGTTAAATATTATTTTGAGTAAACAATGAAAATAATCCAAATTGGGTACAAGAGTTAAAACTTGACTAATAAATGGAATATGATATAAATCCAACTTAACTAAAAGCAAAAGGCAACAAAGGGAAGGAAACCCATAAATACATGAAACATAAAATATTGGTCTATTTAGGCTTCAATTAAATAAAAATTTACTTAGACACTTCAAAATATGGTAACATCGAAAATAAAGTATAAGTTATGCACACTACTAGAGGAGGTGGTGGTGCTCCCTGTTGCCTGTGAGGCTCCTGCCATCCCTGATTCCTAGCCTGATTCTGTAGTGGTGGAGGTTGTTGTGGAGGAGCTGGCGCCGCGGCTCTGGTTGCCACACCCATCTGCCTCCATCTGCCATTGATTCCTGAAGCATAGCTGCATAAGTCTCCCTCTCGCCTCCTCTGCCCCAAATATTCTTCGCAAAGCTGATATCACCGGTGATTTCTTATATCTATCTAACTTGCGCACTGGGAAGCAATCCTCCAGTCTGATATGACTTGATTCAATCACATCCTTCCGACCCCAATAGAGCTGGCCGACAGGGATCGTGGTGAAGTCAGAGGTGGTGGTGGTAGGGGAAGGAACCCTAACCCTACCGGGAGGTGGTGGTAAGTTGATTGCCCATAGTTGGCCGAAGAATTGCTCAATCGCCTCATCTTCGTGGATTTCGCTGCCACCCCGGCCCGACCCGACCCGCTATCCCGGACAAGGTAAGATTCGGACCTATCCCATCTAGGTAAAATGAAACGGCTCCATCGATGAAGCCCCCTAAAAACGTGCTCTCACAGAGCTTTGGGGTGAGAAGGAGCAAAAAATAGTGGCTTCTCCCGGTTTCACCTCATCCTACGTGGCGTTCTGTGAGAGCATATTTTGAGGAACTCTATATGTAGAGCTGTTTTGTCAAACAATTTAACAAAATGGCTACAGCTACAGCTCCACCGATAGAGCCGTTCATAGAGATGAAACACAAAAAATGGCTTTACTGGTGAAGCAGAGCCATGCCAAATGGGGCCGAAGATGGCGATCTCCACTGACACTTGGACCCTACTCCTTGCTAGGACCTCATGGTCACCAGGTGGATCAAGTTCCCCTCCCGTCCTGCCGCGTGTCCTTCTCTCCCGCGTGTCGGCCATGCCCGTCCAACTATTTTTGGCAGGCTGTTTACATCTACGTGCAGCCTTGGCAGGCTGTTTACATCTACGTGTAGCCAAATCCGCAGACATCTACGTGTAGAAGTTCTGGAATGCCAGACTACCTTTCTACCAAAAAAATGAAATAAAAATATATATAAACACCATTGAAATGGACCATTCTCGAAAAGCAGACCTCGTTCCAGTATAAGCGTGAATTCAGAGACTACACGACTCAGGCTAGAACTTCTAGCACTCATGGGGGTGGGGGGTGGGTTGGGGGATGGTCCGTCAAGAGAATTTTGAACGTTTATAATGCATGGTAAATTTTAATAAATGTATAAAAGAACTGCGTGTCCATATATACACTAGGAAAATATTGGTTCATATTCCATTCTGACGGGCTTATGGACAACAATGGTGATACAAAAATCAGTATATATCTGTTTTGCTCTACTCCTGAGTGCAGCTTCCTATATGAGATGTAGCCTTCTTTCATGTATATATACCAAATAGAATAATCCAAGGTGTACAATAAGAGAAAACTCTACGTTATCCCTCTTGTCCATAAAATGGCAAGACCTGCACAGCGCACATATTTCGATCACGAAAATTTATCATTAAAATATGTAATATTCCCTCTATTCTAAATTATAAGACGTTTGGCTTTTCTAAATACATAGGTGTTAATATGCACTTAAATATATACTATGTCTAAATATATAATAAAAGTAATGTATCTAAAAAAGCCTAATCGTCTTATAACTTGGAATTGAGGGAGCAGTAACATGTGAAATGAAAGAAAGAAAAAACCGTATGTACACTTACATCTATTTCAGCTTTAACATACTAAGAAACGCAACAAGCCGGAAAAACACACCCTGGAGCATAATAATGGTGATGCAAAGATTAAATTCGTTGATATCATAGCCCCCTTGGAGCAATGCTCCACATCTAGTGATCAGCCACACACCTGAATACCTGAAGACAAAACTGCGTTAGGCAAAAGATGGGAAAGCTTGACATTGCTTATACAAGTTTAGTAATGGTGGTTAAGGAAATCGAAGAAGTTCAAAAAAAATATTGCACTCGCTTCGTTCCAGATTATAAGACGTTTTGGCTTTTCTATATACACTGTTTTTACTATGTATCTAGACATAGTGTATATGCAAGTGCATAACAAAAGCTATGTATCTAGAAAAGCCAAAACGTCTTATAATTTTGAATAGAGGGAGTAATTTAACAATTTTCTTTCTTGAGAAACTCTAACTCCAATTTTTTTTCACCAAAGACAAACATACATACACTGAATGACCCAAAGCCAATTTGAGAACTAGTTCAATAATTTCAGGTTATATGATGATGACAGTTGAATCAAAATATAGGCTGTGTAACACCTGAAGTTCGCAAACATGAGATCTTGGCTAAATGAAGTGGTTCATAGCTACTCCCTCTGTTTTTTACATGGCGTATTAGTTATGTCCTAAGTCAAACATTTCTATATTTTACAATAAATTTTTAAAATATTGTATAGGTTAACAACATAAGATTTATGTTTTTGGATTCACTATAAGAAATACTTCCATAATATACAGTTCACATGTTATGAAACTACATAGATTTTTTAAAACTGATGGTCAAAGTTAGGAATGTTTGACTTAGGACAAACCTAATACGACACGTAAAAAAACAGATGGAGTAGTGTCTTTTGAATGTGAGAATTCTGGACTTTTTTCTTGTGCATGAATAAACAAGGTGATCATAGTAGTTTTCCTGCTATGCACACATTTGATTAACAATGCCATAAACAAGTTCTTTAACTACAGGATAACAGGATGACTGCTGATTAAAGAAACAGAATACTAACTCTTTTGCTCCTGCAATGATGAATGCTTCTAGAGCCCACTTTGGATAGCACAATTCCCTTATAACCCGCGGAAGGTCTTGTTTAGTGCCCACCAGGACCAGCACAACAGGTACTATTGCAGAACTCTGCAACAGTATAGTTCATTAGCCACCTTCTATAGAGTTAATATCATGATTACAAAAAAAAAATGCCCTACTTACCAACTGCGCTAATCCGAGCTCAAACCAAATAGCAAAAGTGTAACCTATGCCGGTTACACAATAAATTAGGGCCAGCAAAACCAAATAATTGTCTCTAAGAGTCGACCGAGGGTTGTTGAAGAAATAAAATGTTGAGAGAAAGATGATTGGCTTAACGGCAGTATTGAAATGATCAATAGTATCTCTTGCAAGAAAGTAAGCTAGAGAGCTCATGCCGGATTGTCTCTCCCTCCAATATTGCAATTTTTCAGGTGAAAATGACCGCAATGACGCAAGCTGGCATAACAGTGCTGCAATAACCACATTAGCATTAGCTAAAATGTTACTGTAACACATCTTACAGGGGACAAAACTTCCATTGTAATTATAATCAATAGATTGGAAAAGGGATATACTTTGCTAAATTTTTCTGTGACTGAATTAACAATTAAGACTTATGGGGTTATGGTAGGATTCCCATTGTCAGACAGTGCACTGTTATGAACATGAGTTTGGCTGTGACTTGCCTATTGCTAATTGATGAGTTGTTACAGTTAATAAAAAGAGTGAATAGAGGCACATATTGGAAAAGGAAAGAACAGAGATACACAGCCATGGACAGAAAAAAGGTATTATTTTGTCTTTTTTCGCTTGTGCTTGTATTATATGTGATAAACATATTATCCTGAAAAGCGTGCATTTAAAAGTGTCATAGCCACTATCAGCTCGTGATGTGTCTTGTATGGGTTCCTTTCCCATTTTTTCTTCTTAATATAATGATGCACAGTTCTCCTGCGTGCTCGAGAAAAATATAAATATTTTATAGTTCCTGTTTCAGTGTTGTATTGTTTGCTAGGGAAAAAAGGTTCACTTTTGGACCCTGGCTAGTCTATACTGAACAAAAAGCATAACATTAGTTTGTTGAAAACAAATTCAACTTCCACAATATCTTCGCTCTCCAACCACCTCAAGTAAATATGACAAGCAAAGATGCAACAGGAGGAGACACATATTTTTCAATTTTAATCAAATTAGAGAAGCATAATTACAATGATATTGATATATCATGAAAGATTAAGACCTGTGATAGAAGTTAGTTTATGTTTACTAAAAGCTATTGATAATTTTATAGGATCTCCATAAGTCTACCATAACCACTTTTTTCACAACAAAGCAGCCTTTTTTTGTTCCTTTGATAGTTTATGTAAATTTACTAATCTGGAAACAACAAAAGATGCTGACTCACAAACTGCCATTATGGTATATCCATAAGAAGCTACACCGAATGAATCATCTCGAACTCTAGCAATTGTCCCAATGCATATGCCAGCAATACACAATATTAGGTAATCAACGGCCTGCTGTGTAGCTTCACGCAACCGTTGCTTTGCTACCCTGAAATATTTTGACAGTATAGTCACAGATTGATTCACAAAACATGCGGGAAATATCACAGAAAACAATTTACCTCCCCAAATAGTATCCGTATTGTGCAAACACACCAGGTGTTTTCCTTTCCAGTAATTCATTTGATTGACTCAGATTACGGTTCACAGAATCTGCATTTTCTGACTGTTCTTCTGAAGACTGTTCGCTAATGGACCGAACAGTATATAACTCACGAATTGTATTGATATTCTCAAGGTCCTTCTGCAAATCATCTGGAACTTCATAACCATTATGTAGCATCCAAAGGAGTGGCAAGTGTTTAGGAGTGACATTTCCCCTCAGTTTTGTCTTTACTATTCCCTCTAAAATGTCAATGAAATAGTCTGGAGGATTCTCACGGCCTGGCACCTTGATCCCCAGACCTGCGAAGTACGTTTCAACTTCATATATAGGTCCATGATAAGCAATAAGGCCACCTCTTGCCAAAAGGACAAAGTCATCAAACATGTTGAACAAAGTATAGCTGTGTAAAACATTAACAATTGTCAAGCTTACATGTCAATAAATACCAAAGGAAGCAAAGAAAAGATTATTTAAGTTTTTAATTCAGCCCTTTTTGGGTATCCGATCACATGTATTTTCTGAGCACTACAATGTATGTGGATGATTTTTTTTTCACAAGGTGTTAGCACGAACTAATAGGTGATCTCAGACAAGGAATGCAAGCTTTTTCAGGCCCATTGACCAATGGATGTTACAGATATTTATTGGAAAGCTTTGCATGCAAGCAGAATCGATTTTAGTTGAAGATAGGGAGCACATCAATTCATACTGAAAGGAGACAAATCGATGATTTAATGTTTACGACATACCTTGGTTGGTGAACCACTGCACAAACATTTACACCTTCAAGTGCTTCATGTCGAAGTGCCCTTAGAAGTAGCTGAGAGGAAGCACTGTCTAAGCCTGTAGTTGGCTCGTCTAATATCAGAAGAGATGGTTCCATAACCATTTCAATCCCAACATTAACACGCTTCCTTTGTCCTCCGGAAATGCCCCGCTTCTCCACTGTCCCAACAAGCGAATTTCTAATTTCTTGAAGCCCTAATGATTCAATAACCCGTTCAAGAACCCTAACCTTATCAGATCTTGACATGCCTTTGCTTAACCTATTCCACAAAATAATACTGATTGTTATAATAAACAATTTACTCTATGAAGATACAAAACAATATATATGGAAAGGGTTATTGGGATCAACTACATTGCATTTTTTTCCTTGAACGACGCAAAGCTGTGTATCATTTCATTAAGAGAGAAAGAAGTACAAAGGAGAGGCAAAGCCTGCTCCAAGAGAGACCCCTGATGCAGGTACAGATGTCCTGCTCCAAGAGAGATCAACTACATTGCATTTCTTTTATACTGACACAGCAAACACATAAGGCTATTCAGGTCATCACATATGCACATACTCGCTCGGGTCAGAATTAGATGACATTTTGGACAGCTAATTTGACCTGCAATTAGTTAAAATGTACTGTGGGAAACATCAACTATATCTGGTGGAGGTAGTAATCGATTCAAGCTTAGAGCTATGTAGCATGACTACTTTATGCATCTAAAGACAGGAAATGAAATTTAAATACTGATTATAAACCTTTTTCAAAAAAACAAATTATGATATATCTAAAACAAATGAATATTGTGTCTAACATGTGGCATGGATCAACCATGAGAAACATTATTATTACAGCATGCACATCAGGTCTTCTCTCTGTTGATAAGCCTTGAAATGCTATTTCATTGTTTCTTATGGCAAGTTTAAAAATGAACATTGCAAGTTAAAAAAAAACGAGATCCAACCTAGGATGAACTAGGCGGTTTTTCATTAAGAAGAACATTGCAAGTTAGAAACTCCCTTGAAGGGAAAAATTAATTAAAACTAGTTGTACTTTTTGGCACTGCCAAAGGTAATAGTAATAAGTTATTTGATAAAGGTTGTACTAAAACAGATTAGTGGAACAGAAAAGGAATAGACTCAGAAAGCAAATAAACTTTGTGTTTTCTATCAAATACCTGCAACATGAACTAAACCACAGATTTTCCTCGACAGTCAGGTTCCCATGGACAATATCATCTTGAGGCACAAAACCAATGATCTTCTTATATGACTGCATTAATCCAGGTAACCCATTTATAAGGACTATCCCATCCTTCTTGTACCCAGACGTTTTACCTAATACAGCATTGAGAAAAGTAGTCTTTCCTGCTCCAGAAGGGCCCATGATAGCTGTTACCCTACCTGGTGAAAGTTTTCCTGTAACACATTGCAGAAGTTTCTTTTTTCCAATAGATAGTGTTAGACCTCTGAAAGTCACTTCAAGTGTTGGCCTTCGTGGCCTAATTTCAGTAGCTAGAGACACCACTCCAGAGAATGTTAATTTATCATTGTTTATCTTCATAGCTCTATCCGTGTCTGCCTGATTATATGCATGCCCGAACCTTTCAGTGGGAACCTGAGTTAGATTTTCATGTTTTTTTTGGATCTGTTAGCATTAGCTTCAGTGCCATTTAGAACTCCAGTGGATGATGTAGCTGATTGCTTAGGTGCATTGAAAGATTCAGGCATTTCTTACCTCATGCCGTAGTACAAGTTCTTTTGCTAATTTCCATCTTTCACGTGCTGTGGCTGATTTATCTGCCCTTTTTGCAGCCTTTTTACGAGATCTAGATGACATTTTTACTTGAAGTGAAATGAATAGGCCAGAGCAGTTGTACACCAGTAGCAAAACAAAGCCCAAGATAGCCTGCAAAGAAGATCAGAAGTACAAAAGAAGTATAATTAGAAGAACATAATTAAATGAAACATCCTTGGCAACAATTAAGAGAAATCTGTGACAAAGATATATTACATATCCAAGCATTACAATGAGAATAATTCATAAATCCTATTTTCAAGTGAAATTAGAATAATATTGGTGACGCATTTAGCCATTAATTTCCAACTAGATAATACTTTTATAGTTTTATTGATCAAAGAGTATTAGTTTATATGCAATAAAATGTTGCTAGAAAATGTTCCTCAGTAAGGCAAGAATACTTGTAATGTTGTGATTCTTGGCCATTAATCCCAAGTCTAACAAAAAAAATATATTTGTGCATTACATGAGTACGAGTTAGTGATGTACTAGTAACAGAATGTTGCTAAGAAAATATTTCTAAGCAAGACAAGATGTTTTGGAAATAAAATTGATATACATTTTATATGTAAAGTCAAATTATGGCTACAGTATAGAATAACAATACTTTTAATCCCATGATGAGGTTGGCTGAAACAGTATTCCAGTAAGAGTATAAGATTTAAAGCATCACTTTTGTATACTCCATTGGAGTTGTGGGTGCATATATCAATTTTGAAGTCTCAGAAAAAAAATACAGCACTTAAAGACAAAAAAAAGGGAAGACAACGTGGACAGACATGCTACTTACAATTAATATAATGCCATATAAAGTCAAATCTTCTTTTATCGCATTATCCTTGCAAGTGTTTTTCCAAAAGCACTCTGCAAATATATGTGCCATTACTAAAGATCCATAAACACATTCAATAGATTAAATAATGAAAACTGTAAATCCCTACAGTTTGGACAAAGTATTGCAACACCATTTCCTATCACATCGAGTCTTTGACAGGACGGACATCTGGACTATGCAACATTTAATCAAAAGAAGGTAGTTTAAACCATAAAACTAAAAACTGGCACGACTTTTGCACTTAGCAGCCACTGCAAACCGCTGGTTAGGATTTAAGGTACTCATTCTGCTCTAGAAGAAATGTTTGTGTTGGAATCATAAAGACATAAACAAAACTTGATGGATCATAAGTTGGAACAAAAGGAAGTGTACTAGGCAAGTAATAGTTCTAAACTGTTGCTTCTAAATGAAAATTGTTAAAAAAAAGATATGCATACTCTTTTCATTGGTGGAACCTTTGCGGCAAAAGTGCCTGCACAACACAAAGTGACAAATAACAATTACCAACAGAACAAAATATCACCATAATTATGGATAATGGCATGTAAGAAAGAGACAGTACCCGCTGCTGCAATTGTATTTCTGGGTTGTGGTTGGACAGTAGTGCCCTGGAGGGCAGAAGACATCATTAGTTGTAACAATATCAGCCCAAGAATCTGCTGTACCACATGCAGTGTTCTTTCCTGGAGTTACTTGGTAAAAATACCTGGTATAGTTTCAGAAGGAAAAGAAAAGTCAAGTAGTCAATTGCTGAGCAAAAATTATGAAGAATATTAAATGGCAAATAAACTGTTGGAAATGAAAAATCATCTTACGGATCACAAAGGCCAGTAGTGTCATTCAATGTCCCAAGAGGACAATAAGCACCCAAAGGACAAGCTGGAAAAAAGTTGAGAGTGAATTCAAAGCAGGTAAGCAGAAACAACCATGAATGCCAAAAAATGGAGTGGTGATTAATTATAGAGCGAAGCACAACCTTGAGAGATAGAACAAGTTCAGGAAAAAAATATCACATATAGTCTCAACTAAAATGTTTTCCTCATTTGTAATTGTGAATACATCGCCTTAATGCATCAAAAGTTTAAAACAAACAAAGGATTTACTTTTTTGCATATTAGAACTTTCCTCAAGAGAATTTGAACAATGTTCGAATTAATAGGTCCTCCCACAATATAATACCATTGGTTTTATGCAAAATGAATCCAGTATGCTTGGCTAGGTTTGTTCAAAGAAAACTTACGCATCATGCATGTCAGGCCCCGGGGGCAGAAGAAACCTGGACAACATGGCCTGCAGCTCTCTGCTCTTAGTGGAAACGATTCAGCGGATGATTCATCAGATGGTTCAGTGCCCGATAACATGCAAGCCCAGCCGGGCTGGCACCCAAGTGCCCATGAGTTTTGGTTGCAGTTCGGACTTATCCTGGGGTTACTGCGACTGCTAGCGTCAGCCAAGCTTTTGATGTATAACTGTATTTCAGCTGTCCCACACAGCATCGAGGTCATTTGCCCTGCACATTTATGAAATATTCATGAACACCTGCTTTAAGAATCCTAACGGACAGGACAGTAGCTCAATTCAGCCTGTAATGAAAATATGCACTACTTCATTAAATATTAGGCATGTTCTATAATACTCCCTACATTCCAAATTATAGTTCACTTTAGCTTTGTCCTAAGTCAAATCTCTAGCTTTGACCAACTTTTTAGAAAAGTATATTGACACAAGTAAATGCGTAGAGAATTCACTAGCTGGAGAATAAAATGGAACTAGTTTGAATGTTATAAACATCGGTGCATTTTTCTATAAACATAGTTAGTTAGAGAAGTTCGACTGAGAAAAAAGCCAAAGTGAACTATAACTTTGGAGGGAGCAGTAAAAGAAAGCAAACATAGTACTAGTTGAAAGAGGGTATAATCTTCTCTCTTTTTTTTAAATGAAGCTTCTATCAGCATTTTTAATGAAAGCTGAGTATTGGTGTCTCCTGCTCATCAGCAATCAGCATAAACAAAAAAAAACCCCAAAACCAATTGCATAATTTTGTTGACCACCTAATCCCTTCCCCTCCAAGTTTCTACCACCAAATGAAGATGAACAAATCCTGCAAAGTGCAAACCCCTCAAGCATTCGCCGTGAGAGTTCCTCTTCTACGGATCCTAAATAGCTGGTGCATACACAGGCTCCGATTGGACACTCTCAAGCGTGTATTGACAACAGGAACAACTTAGCAAAGTGGCCGATTGCGGTGGCGTTAACCCCAGCCCTGCTCCTAAGAATGAGGAAGAGGGGATCGGTAGATGGGTTCGAGCAAGCATACCGCATCATGCGAGAAGCTCCGTCATGCTCATAGTCTCGATCACGGGCTCGCACGGTGCGGCTGGAGACGGACGGGGCGGCGGGGCGACGGCGCCCACGGGTGGGGCCGTGGGGCGGCGCGGTTGCAGCGAGAGGCGGCGGAGGCCGTCATTTCGGTGTCGCTGTAAAGCTGGTCCCACTTGGCAGTGATTCGAAAAGGCATAGCTGAGGTTAATAATGCTTTGCTTTGCTATCTGACTGAAATGTAGAATTCCAAATTTGACTATGGCTGGCTCCAAACATTTTTGTCGCCGCACGCGGTTGGTAGGAAGAAGAGGAACAGGAGATTTTTGTTGTCACAATATCGGAGCATTGCTGTGGATTTTTCGTACCGTATAGTGCGTATAGCTAGAACCATTTTGTGTAAAGAGTGTGAAACATGGAGATTTGTTAGTTAAGTTTCACTCTTTCGGTTTATTGTCTCTATTAGCACCCAACGAAATTACGTGAGAACTTGAACCCTATGATCGAATGGATCCCTACTTAATGAAATACAATACGTGTCAAAAGGATACGTTCGGAAAAAAAAATGAATGAATGGATCCTAAAATTCTTAAACAAAGTATATATATATTTTTAGGAAGGCGGCAAAAGCTTTGCCAAAAAGTATATATTACCCCTCACCCGATAATTCAAATAATTACACAAACTTGGTCAATGTTTGTACCTCTGGTCTGCTCCATGCAGTCGGAGGCGAAGCTCGGGTCGGAGGCGTAGTTGAACGTCTGGTTGAAATCACTTTGCCTGCAGACTCATCATGGAGCGTAGCAACCTCCAAATCAATTTCCATGGACCAACCGACTCACTCACTCACAGATTGATGCTGATGCATGGCATGGAACTAGCAGGAAGGAAACGGGGACCAGGCAACGTACGCGTCAGCCATGCAGAAGCCGTACTTCCTCTGCAGCTCGGCGGTGAGCTTGTCGCTGACGGGCCGGAGCTCCTTCTCGAGGTCCTGCGGCTGCACGACCGGCAGCGGCGGCGCGCCCTCGATCACCTGCGCGATCGGCGGCGGCGCGCGGTCGATGACGCCCGGCGGCTGGCATCGCGCCGGGCGGAGCAGCGACAGCTCAACGGCGGCGACGACAGAGATGAGGAGGAGGAGGCAGCTGGGGCGCATGGCGGCTACCTGCTAAGCTAGCTAGCCGGTGGCCACGACAGGTCTGGTCAGTTAACCACGGCGCAATCCAATCGAGCGGGGACGACGATCGAATTAATGGACAGCCTATAGTTCCGATCGAGACGCGTTCGTGTTTGCTTACGTGCTGTGCCGATGGATGACCGGGCCTCTGTCGGACACGGTCAGGTGGAGTGCCTGCGTACGAAATTTCGGACGGTACACGGTACCAAGCTTATCTAAGGCGGTCTTTCACTTTGACCATCGTGCTTGTTTGCAATCGACGCAGGAGGGTTCAGCGGATCATGGAAAAGCAGCGACTGTCTACAGAATACCTTATGGTTTTATTTTTTTTAATTATATCTATATCTATATCTATATCTAATAATAATAAAAAGCGAAAATGTTTTCTTCTAATAATTCTTTTACATGACAAAGTGCCCTCAATGACATCCGTGTCTCATATGTGATCGGACTTACGACCTGTACGTACTTTGCATGAATTAGAACAATTCACGTCTAATGATGATCTGAAGTCCAAATTATAAAACGTAATAGATTCCATTACAACATGCAGATGCATGTCTCTTAAACACTTTTTTGTACACTTGTTTTTTTTCTTTAACAAAGTCCAGTAGGGACGTGTCCCTCTTGTTTGCCTCAAAAAATATACGTTTGCTGATCTAGTTATATATATTGTGATGAGTCCTACATATGTGAACGTACATAAGCGGGTGACACGGTCCTTCCTGCACGTGTGTCTTCAACTGTATTCAACGGAGTAAAACGTCTGAACTTGCATAATAAATAAGGCAAACACGAAAATTCTACCTAGTTTCTTAACGAAGGCATGTTTGTTCAGCTAGCTTTTATATATATAATCCGTAGCCGATTTAACTGGCTTGCCTAGAATTGTTTACAAATCCAGTGCCCACTGTCCATTAGTTCTTAGACTGACTCCAACAGATGGAACCCAAACACACAACGCATACGGTGCATTGGGTGGCACACAGGAAAAGGGTCCGTGACCTAAAACTTCCCTTTCCCAACGGCAGACCCAATCCTCCATCGCGAGCCCCCATCCCAGGCACCACTCCCATAGAGCTCGCCCCCATCCCAATCTCCGGTGAACCCGCCACCATGGGCACCCCGGCCTCGGTCACTCCCATCCTCGACCCCGCGCCGGTCTCCACCCTCACGTGACGGCGGCGCTTCGCGGCAGAGGACGACGAGGGCCCCGCCCTCGCATCGGCGGATGCCTTCCGCCGCTTCCCGCCAGACCCGGGGGCCACCTGCTTGCCCTTCTCATCCATGGCCATGGCGAAAGGGAGCAACGAGCAGCAAATGGAAGACGACGCAACGCGACTCGCCCGAGGTGGAGGAGGCCGGCTTCCTCCCCATCCCTGGTGTCCTTCCCCACCCTGTGCGGCTTCTCCTCTCCCTGGGCCGGCGGATCCGGCGACCGGCGACTGAGGTGGGGGCCGCATCCAGCCGCAGCCGCACGAGAGGCTGCTTGTCTCCGTCACCAGCGTCAGAGCTTTGCGTCTCGTCTCGGAGACGATGCACATTTGGGTCGCGGCTCGTCTCGTACACAAAATGGGTGTCTAGTTTGCCTCCTCCGTTGGAGCGCGTTTTTGTTGGCAAAAACACCGTGGAAGATGTATTTTTGGGTTTGGGTTGCCTTCTGCCTTCTCTGTTGGAGATAGTCTTACCAGATTATGGCACACATGTGTTACTCACCATGCATGCTAATCATAAATGCTTTGTTTGTTTTCCTTACTTCTCCCTTTCGACGATGCATGGTCCAACTCCAACAGCATATAAGCCAACAACAGGTCAGCAGCCCTTAGGCTTTCAGAGTTTCATCAGTTCTTTTACAATCTATATCTTCTTACAAAACCAGCTTCAAGCCATCTTTTTTTTGTAATCCCTGGCTAAAACAAAATAGAGCTAAGTTAGTTAAACAGAATAATTGTTTTATGTAGAGCTTAGATTATTGTTGTTTGCTTTTCATTCATAATTCAGTTTTTTCAACGACATGATATGGAACAGAACAAACCAAAAATGCACAAAAGCGTGCTGGAGCTAGCTTGTCAACATTTAAGGTCATTTGACCTTGTCAACATTCAAGGGTCATTTGAAAATTTTAAAATTTGAAGTTTAAAATATAATAATTATGGATCTATACGACCTAAAACTTTGGTGTAGAACCTGTCAACATCTGAAATCATTCAAAAATTCTAAATTTTAAATCTTGAGAAATTTAAACAAATATTTGGACTCTAAATAGTTTCAAATAAAAATTCATCAACTATGAAGTTGTAGATCACGTTGATCATATAATTTTGATATAAATTTCATCTTCATTAGACTTCATATATAAAAAGGTATAAATTTTTAAGAGTGTCACCTCTGTTAATAGCCATTTTTAGAGACAGACATCTTAAAAAATGTATCTCTATTAACCAATTAACAAAGGTGGGTGCTCTAAGACGATATTAAATAATCGATTAACAGAGGAGGTCTTCTTGAGATGTCCGTCTCTGTAAATGATTAACAAAGTTTGACATTTGCTTGAGACCTATTTGACCATTTACACTAATCGTCTCTATCATCAGGAGCCCGTCTCCTAAAAACTTTTTGTAGCAGTGACATAAATATTAGAAGTTCATCGAGAAATGTTAGGTTCGCGCCTAAAAGTTGTTTATCCTTTTATTTTCTCGCAAAAAAAGTTATTTATCTTTCACCATATAGATACTTATCTTTAATATAGTTGTGATAGAATTTGATTACCATTTAGGTGGTTACTCTATATACTTTTTATATCCTTGTTATTTTCCTTTATATTATACGTCCATGTGTGCTTGATATATATTTAGTTCCATTCGCAAAAAAAAAGATAATTTAGATGTTAATTTAGATTCTTTTAATAGTGATGGAGGTAGGTAATTTATGTGATTTTTTGGATAGTTAATTTATATTATTTTTTATAATAGGATAGATGTGTAGTTTAGCTGAAAGAGAGTATTTTAAATTATTTTCATATTTTATAGTGATAGCTGTGTAATCTAGATACAATTTTATATTTGACGGATATGAGTCTTCTATCAAACTGTTTGAAGGACGTTTCTATTCTTTTTTTTAGAAGAATCTTTAGAATTTAGCAGTTTATTTCTGGCACTCTCATTCTCTCATGAAAAGTAACGTGGAGGCTCTAATAAAAACATGGTGATAGAAAATGTGGATACAAATACAATTGAAAGTCTATTGGAAGTGCGTGTCACGATCCTCGTTGCACGAGTGTTTTCACCTGTATGCACGCCCCCGTCAAACAGCTTGGCTACCGGTCCGGCCGGGTACGTACTTTGGAATTGGATAAATAAACAATGGAGAAAGAGGCAATTCGGTGAAGGTTCTTGATCTTTAGCCGCCACAGGTATAATGTGTTTTTTATGGAGTTGGCCGTTGTTGTTGTTGTTTTTGACAACAAGCCGTTGTTGTTGAACGAGCTGACGATACCAGAGGGAAGGTACAGAGAACCAGGGAAAACGTCACTGAGGCCGTGTTCACTTCCATTCCCAACCCAAAATATTTCCTCTTCCATCCATCACATCAAATCTTTCGACGCATGCATGGAGCATTAAATGCAGGTAAAAAAGATAACTAATTACATAGTTTGTCTGTAAATGTCGGGACAAATATTTTGAGCCTAGTTAGTCCATGATTGGATAAATTTTACCAAATAACAACGAAAGATGCTACAGTAATTTTTCACTTACTTTTCGCGAAGTGAACACACCCTCAGATTTCTCCACGGGACAGCCATCCCCCCCCCCCCCCCCCCCCCTTTTTTTTTTAGCAAAGACAGCCCCATTTCTTCTGCTCTCTGCGCCGCGCTTACCCCACGAGGCCACGAACCACGGACAGCCCAGCCCAGCCCCAGCCGTTCGAACGGTCCCCCTGCACTTGCTACCCTTACCGTTCCCTCTCCCCTACTCGGCCCAAACGAGCCCACTCTTAGCCACTAGGCCCAGAAGTTCGGCCCAACGAGGCCGCCGCGAGCTTGCCAGCTGCCGCCCCGTCCCGAATTGCCGGTGTCGCAGTCGCGCGTCACGCCGCCCCGGCGCTTCTGAACCAAAATTCCGCCGCGTCATACTCCATGGTACACTACACTGCCTCTGAACCAAAATGAATCTTGTTGCGGAATATGCACCGGAAAGCTTTAAAATCACTTGTTTTGATTTCTATCAATAGGAGGCCTTTTAGATTCAGACATTCTACCTAGAGCACAAGGTTGCGAGGGCTGTTTGCCCACCGCAGGCCGAATTTTTTTTTAAGTTGATGTTGCTATGATCATGAATAATATGTTAATGCTAATTACGACATCCGTTTAGGCTTGTATGTCTCCAGTTCCTAGGTCTGCGCAGCGATCGGGCCCGACAGGCAATTGGCTTTGCTTCCCTCTACTCTCTCTGCTCCATCTCTATCCCGCGAACAAAACCCCCACCTACAGAAATTCGAGGCTTCACCGCATCGAGTGCCCACCCCACTCTGCCTCGCCGCTGGTCGCCGCGCGGCGCCCCCATCCCGCTCCGCACCGCGTCTACTACCACGCCGCACCCACTCCTCCTCCACAGCCTTGTCCACGCCGGCGTGGTCGACAGGTCGAACGTCTTCGGCGGCGCCGGGGACGATAACGATGGCCTCCTCCGGGCGCTCATCAACACGGACCTCCCTGCGCGGGGACCTCAGCCTCAGCGTGTGGAAGCTCCTGGCCGTCGCGACACCCTCCTTTGCTGGCGTGCCCACGCTGCTCGGGTATCTCGTCCAAGCAGCAAGGTGACATTTGCGTAGCGCATGTTGCGAGCTTATGTTTCAAGTGTTTCAGATGTTTCATTTGGATGCTGCAAGTGCTTCGTATGTTTTATCTAGATGTTGCAAAAGTAGATCGTGATGTTGTTGTAACGGCTATACACGTATGTTTCGAGTGTATGTTCCAAATGTTTCATCTGTTTTTCAGACGTTCGTTGCAAGTGTTTTATCTGGATGTTGCATATGTTTCACACGTATGTTGCAAGTGTTTTATCTAGATGTTGCATATGTTTGCAATGGTTTTCAAGAGTTTTCAACTATTTTACAAGTGTTTCAAACACATGTTGCAAGTGTTTCAGCTGTTTCGTACGTATGTTACAAGTGTATTTTTATTTGAACGTTTTAAAACTAGATCGGGATGTTATACATGTTGCAATATGACCCACCCTACCACAAAACTGCTTGCTACAACTGTTTGGGCGCCGTGCATGCGCGTGGAGGAGCGGAGGGATGGATGCTGCTCGGCAGTGGACGCAGGAAGCTGAGGGCGATGGTGATACTATTTATCGAGTTAGAATTTTTTTGCAATCTAAACAAGCCCTAGTACGTAGTGTCATGCTCCCAAGGCTACATGGTAAATTTACCACAAATGCTTAGCACAAAAATAGTTACGTTATTTTAAATGTTTCAAGATGATAATTAGCACAAATTGAAGTCAAATGGCTTCTGATAACTAGTTACTATAACATCGAGATCATTTTACGATAAAAATAGTTACAACATTTTGAATGTCTCAAGGTGATAATTTGGATCAGAATCTACCAAAAAATGACATCAAATGTGGTTTTTCTCATACAGTTACTATAATATCAGGATGATTTTACGATAAAAATTGTTCGGTTGGCTCAAAGCAAGATGAGAAGTTACTACTATTTGGCCTCATGAAGTTTGAGAGCACCAATTTGTATAACGCATCTAAAGAATTACAATAACCACCACACGTGTGCTTACAGTATCATCTTAAAAAGATCCACATGTTTCTTTTACGAGAATGGTGCTGACAATGAACTATGATGAATTACGAGAAGAATGTTGGCAACTGGGCAACTGACTATAAGACTACCCGCACTCATGAGCCTCTATATTTATCCTCTATACGTCCTAGCCAGCAAGATTCTCCCCTCTATATTCAATTCTCCCACACCCATCCATCCTCTATATCATCATCTATCAACTATATCTACTGTGTGACCCACTTATCACTTTATCTAAATATATCCATGTGTGATCTAGTTTTAAAGGATTTATTGAGATGAATTTAATGATGAAATCAAAATTTAATTTGGATTTTTGGCTTGTGAGTAATAGCATTTTTTTCCTTTGTTTGGCTAGTAGGGTCTGCCACTATAGAGTATAGAGTAAGCACAGTACAACTCTAAATATAGAGTGAGAGAAATGATAGAGTATCGTTTTAGAGTACCCAGTGCAGCAGTTTTTATTCTATATTCATACTCTAAAGCTTTAGAGTATCGTTTTAGAGTACCCACTGCAGGTAGTCTAATATCTCTGAAGAAATGCAAAATCCGGTACATCTGTTATTACTGTATGAAATGCCTGGCAACACGAAGTGAACCACATATATTTCCTGCTGCTGTGAATCACAAACACATTTGCCCAACAGGTCTGCAAGAATAAATCGATTATCAATCCACACAGGAGGGGTGAGAAAAAAGAAAAATGCGCTGAGAAAGGGAGGACTTACCAACAGAATTGGGTATTATCAGTTGTTACAACTTATGATTGCAGGCTAGTCTGCCCAAATCAAGCGGAGGCATAGGAAAATAAAACAATCCAATATATAAGCCTGTTAACATAAAATTCTTTTTGTAGACGTCATATACCCAAATTTTCAATATGCATTGCAAAATCACTAAGCTGAAATCTCCTGCCGCCTGATTCCAATGCCAGAAGCCAGCAGTCTTTCATCACCGGTTCTAGGTAAAATCATTGTTGGCCTTTTCCATCTTTAGTCTGAACAAAATCTAGTAACTGACCTACTATGTCCTATGTAATGAAATTGAGCCCGGAAATAAACCTATAGACAAATGCAAGAGAACTGAAAATAGTACAAATGGTAGGCTAGAAAAATTCATCATATCTAGGTCCATGTTTTTGCACATGATTAATTCATAAGAAAAGGGATATCTGACCTGGTTAAGACACTGAAACAAGAAACCATTGAGCATGAAACTACATGAACATTCACTTTGTACTAGTGCTTCAGACCTCAGTTACATACTTACATAAACAAATTTACTATAATATGCGTTTGGATTAGTAGAATTCCCCATTGTCATAGCAACCACAGACTATTATAATAAATTTACGACACTTCTGTATTAAATTTCAGATAGTTACCGCAATAGTGGCATCAAGTTACCACATTGCCGATTTACCAAATGATGCAATAAAATTAATGTAAAATGTATAAAAATTTATAGTAAACAATATGTTAGGCACTAGGTGGCTTGCGTATGGATTACAACAATCGCATTAACAATCTATGAACTAACTAAAAAATAACATGGTGACCAGAATCATGAGCACTGGTTTTTAGCAGTATCGCTAGCTACCAGGGCTGGACAAAAAGCTTATTAAGCTGGCTCGGTGGCTCGTAACAAAAGTGCTCTGATTGGACTCATTTATCTTTTAAAATGAAAATGACTTGATTTGGAACGACTTTCAACTTCGGCTCGGCTCGTTAGGCTCGTCGTGAAGTTGGGTCTTAAACAATGCAGGAAATAATGATGAATAAGATTATATCAATTTTTAAAAAAGCTCGAAAAAAACTACGGTTGGCTCGATATCCAGCCCTAATATTCGCTACAATGATCGACAACGGAGAAGTACAATTGAACCAAATAAGCTCACAGCCACCAGCCCACTGTATAATTTCTCAGTCAAAAATAAATGTAACACAGAAAGAGGGTTTTCATAATTCCTGAATATGATTTACGATAAACAAAGTGGACATGCAGAATTACCATAATCCAACTCACTCCCATTCAACACGGCTAATACTCCAAATGGGAAAACGCATAAAAAGTGGATGTACAGTGAAGCAATAATCAAAATCCAAAGGAAATCGGCTGAAGGTTAAACGAGGGAGAGGCAGAATGTCACAGCTGCTCACCTCAATGTCGTGTCTCCACTAGAGGAATCGCCCGTGGAAGGAAGCAAAGCACACCTGCGCAGGCAGCCACTTCGTTGACGGAGCCAGTGAATCGATCTGCTAAAAAAATGTCAGATTAGATTGGGATTGGGAACATATTAATCGACGAAATATCAAATGAATAGAAGCACGGCATATTCAATTTAGTAAAATCTACGAAGAAATACCACAATGTCGTTTAGCACAATGGAAATTGGGCACTGCAACGCAACCACTGTCTTTTCAGGTGCACGCCGCACAAGCAAAAAAAAATTGTCTAACACCATCAGTACCTCGCTCGCCATAGCTCCATCCTCCAAGAGAATGACTGTGTCGTGAAGGGTAAGCAAGTAGAAAAAATCAAGCTGAGAAGTAAGTACTTACCAACAAAAATGGGGGATTAGCAGATGCAGCAATAAAAAATCACAAGATCTGCGTACCTTGAGGTGGAGTATGTGGTTGATGCAGATCTGCTCTGCCTCTAGCCATGCCTCGGGTGACAAATCGCAGGTGCCCTCATGAAGCTTGTGACGTGAATTGAGTGTTGTTGCCCGCCGACGGTGGCGAACGTGGGGCTGCCGCCGGATCCACAGCAGGATTTGGGCGTGGTGGCGAATAAGGTCCGCCGCCATTGGTGGTGGGGGAGGAAAGCCACTGCCGCCGCTGGGAGGGAAGAGGTCTCCGTTGCCGGTGAGGAAGGGGGCGTCGCCGGATGGGGCTGCCATGCGCGCGCCGCAGGATGGGGCTGCCGTGCGCAGGCCTTGTCGCACCGCCGCCGTTGGCCACCGCACGTGCAGGCCTAGGCACGCGACTGCCGGGGGTCGCCGTGCCTGCGGAGAGGGATGTAGCTTACCGACGGTCAGGGAAGGGGCCGCGCCGCGACGCCGGGGCCGCTGTCGGTGGTGGGATGCACCTCCGTGCCCCCTCACTGTGACTTTTCTGGAGAGTATTTTTGGATAAATTAATGGACCAGTATTTATTTATTGTCTTTACTAGCGGTGGGGAATGGACGGAGGGGTGACGGGTGACCATCCAGCGCTGGTGACGCTCGGGCTCGGGAGTTCGGGTCCGGCTACAAAATATGATATTGCTAGGTATAGAGTTATATATATATATATATATATATATATATATATATATATATATATATATATATATATATATATATATATATATATATATATATACACTATTTTTTTTGACTAGTATATATATACTTATTTGAAAACATGTATATTTTTTTCTGCCGTATATACTAGTTTTTTGACTGCCGTATATACATCCATATGAAAATAGCTAGTATGGATGCATACTTTATATACTAGTTTTTTATTTACTACCGTATATGTATCCATGTGAAAACATCTAGTATGTATGGATGCATACTTGTTGAGTATGAGTACATACGTACTGCTATGGTAGTATGCATGCATACAGTCACGTATCACTAGATTAATTAGAGTATGTATTCATACTATTAGAAGCATGTATGCATTTATACTCAGAGTATATGCATATACTTTTCTTCACAGGAGAGTATGCGCACATACTAGTGAGTATATATGTATACCTACCAAAGGAGTATGGCCCACACGTGTAATGAGAGTATGAGTACATACATTTTTTATAAGGAGTATGAATACGTACATGCTTTTATGGAGTATGAATACGTACATGCTTATAGGGAGTATGTAGTCATATACTGGATCTAATCTAATCTGAAAAAAGTATGAATACTCTCATCTAAAAAAAACATGGAATTGCAGGCGCCATTGCTCCTGTCTCACGCTCGATGTGCCATTGAACTGATGGGTAAAAGTTTGCAGCTTCAGATGGAGTATTTACCAACGAAAGAAGTATCCAACGATGCACTTATATGAAAAACACTATTCTAATCAAAGAAAGTATCAGGTGATACTTTAATCCGTGAAAGAAGTATCCAAGGATACACTTAAGAGGCTGTTTAGTTGGCAGAATTTTTGACGAAACGCTACTGTAGCAGTTTCGTTGTTATTTAGCAAATATTGTCCAATCATAGTCTAATTAGGCTTAAAAGATTTGTCTCGTCCATTTCGTCTAAACTGTGTAATTAGTTTTATTTTTTATCTATATTTAATGCTTCATGCATGCGTTTAAAGATTCGATGTGACGGGGAATCTGAAAATTTTGGCAAAATTTTTGGCATCTAAACGGTGCCTTATATGAAAAAAGTATGCAGAGATACTATTTTCTAAAATAGCATGAATAAAAAACAGCTAACAGCTTTCCGAAGGTTCTCCTTCATGCAGATTTGCGCATGGCTGCGTGTGCTCTTGAATCTTCTCCCCGTTGCCGGCTTGAGAAGGCACGTAGAGTAGTTCCCTGCACGGCATCGATGGAAAGACTTATCTTCGTCTTCAGCCACGGGACCGAGGGCCACCGTGCGCATGTTGGGGAGTGGGCCAGGCGCTCTGCCGCACTCATCAAGAGAAAGCGGTGGCACAGCTCTTCTCGAGGGAGGACGCCATGGTGCCCCTACCGCCAGGATCTTGCTGCCGTGGTGCCACCGCCATGCCTCGATCTGGATCGCGGCGTCGTTCAGCGGAGAGGAGAGAGAGAGACGCATGCAGCACAGCCTGCGGTCACCCACTCACCCTGCTTCCGCTCCATGCAGCGCCGTAGGCCGGCGGTGGCGCGCCCTGCCTCCCTGCCGTGCGGCAGTGACGACGAACTAGATGAGAACGAAGCAGCTATCGTGGGATATGAATGAATTTGAAGGGAAGTCGATCCGTACATATCTCATCTAGCGATTCCAGCGGAGGGATAAATAATATTAAAAATTATTTACTCGGTGGATGACTATATATGCTTTATCGGGTTTAATTGTTTGTGACCTGCTGAGGGCAGTAACACATGGACAGGGTTAGGAGGAGGGAGTAGCTACTCCCGGGGAGTAGGAAAACTTAGCAACCTGTTTTCTCCGTTTCAATGTAGTTATTATCAATCCCAGCCCAGGCATCCACGGATGTGCATGATAGGTGCCTGGGCCAAGCAAGCTTGCCTGGCTCTATTCCAAAGGTTGTGTTCACTTCGCGAAAAGTAGCTGAAAAGTTATTGTAGCATCTTTCGTTGTTATTTGGCAAAATTTATCCAATTATGGACTAACTAGGCTCAAAAGATTCGCCCCGACATTTACAGACAAACTATGTAATTAGTTATCTTTTTTACCTACATTTAATGCTCCATGCATGCGTCGAAAGATTTGATGTGATGGGTGGAAGAGGAAATATTTTGGGTTGGGACGAGGAAGTGAACAAGGCCAAAATCAGACGCCTGGATGCATGCCTGTTCCAGGCAGCTTTTTGCAGGCTCCAACCAAACATGCCTTAAATTTCTCTCCCACCAGCTCGCGGGGTTAGAATCAGGTTAATAATAGAGCCAAGTTGTTTGACTATAAGACAAGATATAAGAGCCAAGTTATACAATAAGTATCTCCTATTTGTCTTTAAAAAGTCTCTCTCTTATTTCTTCTCACAACACTTGCTACTTGGGTCACTGATACATATGCTTTCGTGCCCAGCTTTGTGCTTGCATGAGAGTCAGGCTCTCATCTCTCTTCTCCTTTCTCTCCTCCACATCAACATTAGCTTGGCTATAAGCCCATTATTGTATTTGCTCTTAGAAATTGGTGATCGGCGTTTTCCAATAGTTCAAACCAAAATTACCAAATGAATACACATGACAGGAGCCAGTGATCCGTTGTCTCTTCGAAAATTTTTACGAGCACAGACTCATCTAATGTGTATTTTCCGGTGCTCAACTACTGCTTTGGGCAATCTGGATTGCATATTTAGTTTTTCTTAGAAACAAAGCTTCACGATATCTAGCAACATGCATATGTATATGAACCCTTCATATCTTATTTTTAGCTTGATGAGGATTTCCGGACAATACCAAACATCTCATGAAATTTTGTGTTGCTCCCGGCAAAAAAACGGGTTTCGAATCCCTGTGGTAGGAGCTCGCAATCGCAAGGGTCAAGCATGTCTGGGCTTACTGGTTGTCTCTGAAGCCTCGATCAGTTAGACACTGGAAGGCCATTCCAACAGTAGAAAGCCTCACTCGTCTTGTGTATCCTTGTGTCTGCCTTGGCGGCACCACGGCGCGCCTTTGTCCCTGCCCCGCAAAACATTATATATTATACATGCATATCTGCTTCATATAAGATTCTCCAATGCAAGCAATCCACCAATAATGAAGCGAACTGGACCTACCATACCATTTTCAAACTTTAAGGGTATCACTCACCCTATTCGTTGGATGATTTTTTTCTGGCCGATTGTAACTGATGCTGATTTATTGTAAGAGAAAAACATTATTAAATGGTTGGCGGATAAGTGCTGATAAGCACAAGCAAACAGGGTGTCAGTTTGTTGATACTGATCCAGATCCCCTGGACACCAAGAAAGTTGACCGCAGCACCGGGCGAACCGGCGCCCGTCCGCTGACAGATTATCCCGGGGGCCGGGACAGCCGACAGCTCATCCTCGCTGTTAACGTTGCCAACATGTCCTCGGCTGCTCACCCAAAAACTGGACGGTACACGGCATGACAGCATGCATGTGTTAGTTGCCAATACAGAACTAGCTAGCTAGCTGGTGTTGCTGCTGAATGTTGGTACGCTCGCAAGCCAGGAAAGTGCCCTGCGCAGCGCACTTTGGTGACCCCTGATGTTCGGACTAGAGATGGCAGCGGATCGGGTTCGGGTCGGATACCCGCGGGTTTCGGGTTTTGTGGTTTCGGGTTTGGAGATGGTTTCTCACCCACGGTTTTCGGTTTCGGTTTCGGGTTTGGTATCGGGTTCGGTTTCGGGTTTGGTTTTTCACCCGTGGATATCCAATGGATATCCGAAATAAATCATTTGGAATTAAAGCTCATGTTTTATAATATGCTAATAATAACTTGTTTACTTAGATTATTAAATCTATTCAAAATTGACTCATGAAAATATTTATTATTTATTGCCTCTTATTTATACATGTGAATATGTGTATATTTATCCGCGGGTTTCGGGTATCCATTCGGGTTTCGGGTATCCGTTCGGGTTTCGGGTATCCGCGGGTTTGGTTTTGGTGATGGATTTCCACCCGAATCGGTTTTCGGTTCGGGTTCGGGTTTCGATTTCGGGTTTCGGTTTTGGGTGCACGGAGACTCCACCCGATCCGAACCCGACCCGTTGCCATCCTTGGTTCGGACGGACCCCATGGCCACAGTTCGTTTCTCTGACGCCGGCGTCTACTTCTCCTAGGAAACTATGCCCTCACTTCGCGCCTCTGTCCGAACGCCCGTGGCCCCTCCACTTTCCGTCCGTGTCCTATCCGCTTGTCACACCCGCATGCCATGCGGGGACCACCTGCGCCCTTGCCGCTATCGACCTCTGCTTCCTGCACCCACTGCCGAGCAGCGTCCATCCCTCCACTCCCCCCACGCGCATGCACGGCGCCCAAGCAGCTGCAGCAGGCAGTTGTGGCAGGGTGGGTCACATTGCAACATGATACGTGATTTTTTTTGTTTCAATGATTCTACGAGTTTATGTAAGGGTTTGTTTGATTGCACTTTAATCCACTCTAAATCACATGTGTTGGGTGCAATGTTTTTCCAAACGTTTAACGATAAACAGTCAATCAACTACCGTTTAACCATTATTCGGGCTAAACAGTCCATTAAATAGGCTAAACGGCCAATTAAATGGGGTAAACGGATGATTAAACAGTAGTGCTAGCGCCCACACACTGCATTTTGTTTCGCGCTCCATACGGGGCCCGCGCCTCCGATTCGGAAGGACCCAGCCGCAACATCGTATGGATACCTGCCGGTGCCAGGATAGACGATGCAGCATAAGGTAGGGAGAAAAGATCCAACACCTAATCTACTTTTGAAACATCCAAATACAACGGTGTAACATAGGTCTGAAACAATTGAAACACTTCAAACATGCTTCTGGAACACTTGAAAAGAACACCTGAAAACACTTTTTGAGAACCAGTGCAACCATACGCAACATTCAAATAAAACACATGCAACGTATGTGTGAAACATATGCAACATCCAAATAAACACACTTGCAGCATGCGTCCGGAAAACACAGATGAAACACACCTCTGAAACATCTAAAACACTCGAAACACACGCTTGCAACATGCCTCTGAAACAATTGCAACATATGCAACATGTACAAGTGCAACATCTCCCGATCTACTTTGTAACATCTATATGAAACAAATGCAACATACATTTAGAACGCCTGAAACACTTAAAACATACATATGCAACATAGGGGAGGGGAAAGGCTAGGCTGATCGATTCTGGCCGCCGGGGTGGAGGGAGCTCGGTCGCAGGGGTGAGAGAGGGTGCTGCTGGGGGTGGGGAGGGCGCCGCGCCGGGGTAGGGCAAAGCCGCCCACTCCCCTACAACACTGCGTGCCACTTCCATGGATCTTGCTCGTGCTCCATGGATCTCGCTGGGGTGGGGGAAAGGGCCACTAGATCCGCGGGCGTTGGGCGCTCTCGGTGTGGGTGAGGACTCCGAGGTGGGGGGAGGGGCGCCACCGGGGTGGGGGCAGGAAACGCCAGGGTAGGGGAGAAGGACGTCGGGGTAGGGGAAGGAGCCGCCGGGGTGGGAGAGGAGGACGCCAGGGTGAGGGAGCACGCACGCCGGAGTGGGTGAGGGCGCCGCCGCTGGCCAGGGAAGCAACCATGGCCGCGTCGTCGGGGTGGGGCAGGGCGCGAGCGTGGAAGGGATAAGAATGGGGAGGGCGCGAGCACGTGCGGGAGTGAGTGGTGGGAGGCGTCCGTCCGTCCGGGCGTCTTAATCATATCATTATCGATGATTAAACGAAAATAGCACACCACCGTACAATGTTTACATGGTGTTTAAATAGGCTAAACGACTCTTTAGGTGAACCGTGGTCGGGTGAATTCAAGTGGAAAATTAACTTTCGATGCATATAGATTAGGGTGAATTAAGATATAGCCAAATAAGACCTATAGTAAGTGATTTTGCATGGTTTCGTGGCAGAAACGTTGTGGATCCTAGTTAAGGGCAATGTTCCACCAACTCTAGGAACAGTGAATGAGACCGAGAATAGCAGTTTTCAGAACAACGCGGCAGCGTGACTTTGCATACAATTAGGTAGGATTGCCAATTTGCCAGAAGGGCATGTCTCATCTTCGTTCATGAAAGGAGAAAGTCTACTGCTCAAACAGAGGGTAAGGGTGATGAGGTCAAGAGAAAACGCCAAAGAGACATGCACAACCTTTGTATAGAGGTTTTCTCGTGCTTGTTGGTAAAAAGAAAAAAAAATCTGGAGGCACAGGTTCTCTAAAGAAACCGATGGAGTTTTTTTTTCTAAATACTCCCTCCAACACTTACAAAACAAAAAAAACACCAATATATAATATATTTTTATAATAAATTTATTTAGAGACATAAATGCTAACAATATTTACTATAAATTTGGTCAAATTTGAGCTAATTTGACCGGCATGTTTCTTATAGTTGTACTTCTTCCGTTCCAGAAAGAGAGTCGTTCTACGACTCAACGCTTGTCCCAGAAAGATAGTCGTTTTAGGCGAGTATAGGTCCTGCAGGCTATCCCACTAGCCACTGCCACTCCCGTGTGCCTTGCTCCCTTCGCTGGCTCGCTCTCATGCCCTTCCTCCCACTTCTCAACGTCTGTCTCCACTCTCCACTGGTCCAACCCCCCCCCACCACGCCCGTCCCCACCCCCACGCCCAGCAACCCAGCTGCCCATCTCCACTGCCACCGGCAGCCCTCTCATCTTCTCCTCCGTCGGCGGGAGTCCGGCACCCTCCATCGTCGCTTCCTTTGTCGAGATCTAGCGCTCTCCCTCACCCTCTCCTCCACCGGCAGCCCCCTTCCCTTCTCCTCCACCGGCACCCCTCCTCTTCATCACCGGCGAGGATAGGCCCGGCCCTAGCCAGAGATGTCGTTGCGCTGGGAGATTCCGAGTGTGGGAGTTGGCGGAGCGGATGCGGCCCGTGCGTCAACGAGGAGGCCAGAACCCTCCCTCCTCTTCTCTTCATCTGAGATCCAGTGCACTCCCTCCTCTTCTCATCCACCGGTGGCCCCCTCTCGCTCTTTCTCCTCCGCTGGGCTCCTCTTCTCCACTGGTGAGGCTGCCGACGAAGGCAGGCGAGGCTATCGGTGCTTGGAGACGCTACCGCGCCAGGCGCTAGGCGAGGCTCCTGTGCGAAGCGAGGCCACCGGCAAGAGCGGATGTGACTCCCATGCCGTCGGGTGATGCCCCACGCTGGATCTGGATCTGGTTGGATTGGGATCGATAGAAGAGAGGAGAGAGAACATATAGGGGTATAAAGGTCTTTTTTCTTACTCCTCGGTAAACTTATTGAGTGCTAAAATGTCACTTTTATTGGGACGGAGGGAGGGAGTGCAACCCACAATCCAATGAAATGACCTTTGCCTTGTTTAGATTCCAGAATTCACCCTAAATTCTACTATGCAAAAAGGAGATTCCCCATCACATCAAAATGCCGGCAAATGCATGGAGTACTAAATATAGATGAAATCATAAACTAATTGCACAGTTTTGTTGTACTTTACGAGACGAACATTTTGAGTCTAATTAATCAATTTTTGAACAATTTTTTGTATAAAAAATAAAAGTGCTACAGTGTTCGGGGTGACACCGTGCAATTTCGGCCACTCCCGAATCAGGGATCTAAACAAGGCCCTTGTATCAGTGCTGAGTGTTGACTTTGATGATAGCTGACTACTACTGCCTGTTGCAATCTGGAACAAGATATGGTCAGAGCACAGTCTGTCAGCTCGGCTGGGCTCCATTCAGGCCTCCTTCAGTTGCAAAAATTTTTACAAAATGATCCTGTAGCACGTTTCGTTTTTATTTGACCATTAGTGTCCAATTATGATCTAATTAGGCTTAAAAGATTCGTCTTGTCCATTTTGTCTAAACTGTGTAATTAGTTTTATTTTTTATCTATATTTAATGCTTCATATATGTGTCTAAAGATTTGATGTGACGAGAAATCTAAAATTTTTTACAAAATTTCCAGGGAACTAAACCGGCCCTCATACGTGCATAGTATCTGCAGGCTGCAACCTCCGTGCATGCATCAGGAGACAGGCTACCAGAAACACGTAGGCCTTGTCTAGGGCCACGTTTAGATCGTAAAAAATTTCAAAACGATGAATAGTATCACTTTCGTCTTATTTAGCAAATATTGTCTAATCATGGACCAACTAGGCTCAAAAGATTCATCTCGTGATTTCCAACTAAACTGTGTAATTAGTTATTTTTTACCTATATTTACTACTTCATATATGGGTCCAAAGATTGATATGATGGAGAGAGTGAAAAAATTTCAACTTTTGGGGTGAATCTAAACAAGGCCTAGATACCGATTCTGGGCATCTTGAATCACTGTAGCAACACTGTTCTGCAATGTAACATTTTGTTTTTATTGGTAATAATTGTCTAAATATTGATTAATAAGACTCAAAATGTTCGTCTCGCAAAGTACAACAAAGCTGTGCAATTAGTTTTTGATTTCATCTACATTTAATATTCCATGCATATGACGACATTTTGATGTGACGGAGAATCTTCTTTTTGCATAGTGAAATTTAGGGTGAATTTGGGGAAAACGTGGCCGTAGTGCTAGAACAGGTAGACTGGCAGAAAATTAAGAATCTGGCTGGAAAGGAAAAGAAGAGAAAAGTCCGTAACCAATAATACTACAAACATCCAATATTCCAATGTCATGCTTGCTTTTGCAATCCTTTATTTCTTAACGATGATTATTATATTACTATTCTACTCAGTTTCGTAACTATCTCTACGCAGTGCAGCTGCCTTCCTAATATACACAGGGAGAGTATACTCTATAGCTAGTTACAAAATAAGTTATTTTGTAGCCACCTCTATTTACGATAATTTTATATACTAATTTACAACAATATCAGTATATATTTACGATAGTTGAATTACTATAGCACATAGGGATATTTACCATAATATTATAATAAATCACATAGCAAGGAGTTACTATAATCTCGTAACTTAGCATAGCAATTATCGTAACTCAAAGTGGCTACAGAATAAGTTATTTTTATAGCCAGCTGTAGGGTAATATATATATATATATATATATATATATATATATATATATATATATATATATATATATATATATATATATATATATATATATATATATATATATATATACACACACACACGACAGCGCTATTCTATACCCTAGGAGCAGAAAAAAATACTGAGTAGTGCTGAACAGTGTTCAGTATCAGTCAGTACTACGCACAGTACCACGAAATACTGAAACACGACTACTAAACATTACTGAATTTTGTTCAGTATAATAGCTCGGTGTAGAATAGCGTGTGTATATATATATATATATATATATATATATATATATATATATATATATATATATATATATATATATATATATATATATATATATATATATATATATATATATTATCCCAGGTACATGTGTGTCTCAAGGGAAAGAACATTTCTCCACTGCGACTATTCATCGAACCACAGGTCGGATGCCTGCTCTAGCTGGGGCCGATGCATATGTTCACACGCAAGCGAACTCTCTCACATGCATGTCATTGTCTTAGTTTATGAGAAAAATCAAAGAAAAAAACTTTTTAAAGCACGCTGTGGGTGTTTGGCATAACCCGACAATCTTCTTGAGTATCCTAACCAGAATTTTAAACCCTCACATGTCAGCGTCCTAAGTTTATGAGAAAAATCAAATAATTTTTAAAGCACGCTGTGGATGTTGCCATAACCCGACAAGCCTTACCCAGCAGTAGATGACCGTCGAATGGCATTTAAAATTGTTCTTGAGTATCCTGCCACAGAATTTTAAACTGAAATACTGCATCTCCACAAAACGTTCTTATACCTTGACTCTTCACATGTTAATATGCACTAATCTGCCACATCACTCGGTGACGGAGCTCTTGGTAGGGCCACATATGACAGACGCCCTACTTCAAATTTGCTGTGCTATATTTTACTCTGGCTGCGTTATATGTTTTTTTTTCTCAATGGCATAATGCCATTGAGAAAGGCCATTAGGAGGAAGAACATAAGGCGGGGACATGTCGTTTAGCGCCTACACGGTCCCGATCATATATTAGGAGGAAGAACATAAATGCCTTATGCTTCATCGCAATCGGTGTGGTTTATATTAGGCCCCGTTTGGATGACAGAAACATTTCGGATTCTCAGGTGAATCACTAGAATCCCTACCAAACACCTTTTTCACTGAAATGATTCTCCGTGGAACACCTAGAAACATTTTTCTATTTTGAACTAGGAATGAGAATCACCCAAATAGGTGCTTTGCAGTAATTCTAGTTCATTTCAAGGAGAATCTGGATCAATAGCCAAACGATTTACCGATTCTTACCAAGTGATTCCTATTTCAACAGAGAAACGTTTTCGGAGAGAATCTGGATCTGAAACGTTTCTAGGAGAATCTGGATCCCTACCAAACAGGGTTATTATAAGGTTGTGGCGGAGGTAGATGGATCCAATGGTTGACACTTCATGCATGTACTCTAGGTAGGTGCGTCCAAAAATGGTTTGAACCGATGCAAAGACTCAAATATCATGTAATTCACGTGAGACCACTGTCGGGCCATAGGCAAATTGGCAGTGTGTTCACACAAATCTGCATCCACACCCAAAGGTCTAGCATTCCCAGATCACACAAGGCTTGCTTGGACCACTCAAGGAACAAATTGTAGCAAAGCAGGGAAAACCGGCTTCAGCAGACTCGCTGCGATAAAAAAACTAGGAACAACTCCTAGGAAGGATCCCATCATGGAGACACTCCTAGGGCTGTTCTATGTCAGCAAGGCACCTAGAGCACCCACAAATGTCGTCGAGAAGCGGTGGAACAACATATATGGAGGTTGGATGAGTTAGGGTTTTTGCAAAAGATAAAATAGAAGATTGGTTGTGCTTTTGATAGATTGTGTAAGAAACATAGATCCTAGCAAGGTTTTAGTGATTTGGTGGTCAATTGGTAACATAACTATTTTGACTAACAATGTTTGCTAGTATACAAGGTGCATTAGTCCTTAGGATACAAATATAGACATGATCTAGTCTATGGTGAAGATCGAGGAATCACACCACAAATGAAGATTAAAGAGGAGCATTGAAGACCCTAGAAGACAAGCAATAAGCTCAATACAGCATACAAGTGAAGCTCAAACAAATGGATGTGAAGAAACAACTCACAAAGGCACCGAAGAAGTCACTGAAGCTTTCAGGTAGGGCTAGTCCGAGCACGATTGGAAGCGGTGCACTACATACTTCTAGTGTGTGCACCATAGAGTAGCGCTAGAGTTATGGTACTGAGGCGATTCACAAGGGTGGTCGAGGAGAAGAGAGCACCAGAGCTCTTCAATGATGCACCAGAGATTGCACCGGAGTTATGTGGTGTAGTAGTGAGGCCCTAATCAACTGTACACAATGCATTGGATAAACCACTAGAGATTAAGGCTTCAAGCGGTTAGCCAACATGGTAAGGCACCAGATTTCTCCAACGTGGTCACCGGAGAGTTCTAGTGCTCACTGTAAGTGCAGCCTTGTTTGCAACATCTAGTAAAGTGTGTTGGAGCTATATATACCCCATACCTGACCATTTGGAATGTGTCAAAGCTTTAGGAATCTATAATTGAGTTGAGGCTCAAAAATTTGTGCTCTAGCCACAATATGCACTAAAGAGAAGATTAGGTGATTACCAAAAATGCTAGGTTTAGTGTTTATGCTAGTTAGAGGCCGCTTTAGAACTTGCTCTAGGTTTAGGTCTAGTGTTTAGTAAGGTTTACATATCTCCTTGCGTGAGTGCTTGCACGCACCAAAAGTTGAACACATAAGACTTGGAATGTTACCAAATCACACTAACCGAGCTTGTGGTGTGGCTGCTGGCTGTGCATGGGGACAAGAGGCCCTTTGTGCTTTGGCCAAAAGCTCTCCATAGTGAAGACTGCGGGGGGTCATGCGCAGACCCATTTGCGCATAGGGAAGGCCCGTGGACTATCCGTAGAGTTACTCAACCACGGAGTTTGGCCCTTGCGAGGGACTCCAACGAGGATAAGTGAAATCACGGGAGCTTTCTGATACCTCGGCAAAAATCATCATGTGGAAGTTTGCATTCTCTAACTCAATTATGTTTTCGCAATTACTTTGCTTCTTTAGTATGTGCTTTGCCTTTCTAGTCTAGCTTGCAACATTTGTTGATAGGACTAAAAGTCTGAAACCTAGAATAGAAAACTTCTTTTGCGTTAGAGATGACAACATTGAAAAAATATAGTGCACATCTAAATAGAAGTTGTGTAGGCGTTATAAGTGGTTTTTAGGCAATGGTGAAGTCTAATTTTTATTTTAAGAAACTTCTAAAACTATCTTAGGCAAACAAAACTAATTTTTCCATAATCAACCCAGGTTTGCCTGTTTTGATCAGTTTTGAGCGTCAACATTTACTACGGCGGAAGCTCGGTCCTCTCTAGCGAAGAGGTTGGCGATGGTCACTCATAGCTATTTATGCGCGTGGATGATTGTTTTGGCGTGTTGTCTCTTGTAGTAAAGGGTGTGTTTGGTTGTGTTGTCTAGCCAGCTCACGTTGCCTCGCTCGGCAAGGCCATACTTGCTAGCTGTGGTGAGCGGTTTCGACTCGCTTGGCGACTGTAACAGAACCGCCCAATTATACGAGATTAAGTAAGAAAATCATCCAACGGACGGACAATTTACCAAACTTAAGCCCGTATAACCCGGTAGTCCGTGAAATCTCGACGGATTTCAAACCATTTCACATCACAGCCAAGATCGTAATAAGTTCAGCGATTACCTTCATAAGTTACACAGCAGTTTGCGGCACAAAATACATCGGAGTTTAAACATAGTTATTACAAACCAGTTTCAAATAAAGTAGCGGAAGCATTAGTTCAAAGCACACACACACACACACATCTTTTCCAAAATACAGTGCCAGCTCGCGATCATCTCCCACAAAAGCATCAGGCGAGGAGTAGTGAGTGACCATTGCCCATGGTCCTAGGCTTCGCCCATTGCAGGGTAGAGACAGTTGATACAATAACCATAGTACATCTGTCCATCTGCAACAAGTGGGAACAAAGCCCTGAGTACGAGAAGGTACTCAGCTAGACTTACCCGACAGAACCAAAAAAGACTCCAAGGATCATGATAGGCTTTTTGGTGGGGTAGCTGACTCATTTGCAAGAGAAGCATTTTTAGCTTACCAAATCATTTACAAAAGCATGTCATTTTTTAATTCTTTATTCTCCTGTCAACTATGTTTGCACTTAAGCTAAAGTAACCATGTAATTGAGCAAGCAAGGATCACCATTGATATTTAACAATAATTACCATGTCATTTTCCACATAACTATCCAAGTGTTGTATCCATATTACTACGATGAAGTAACTCAAGTCAAGTGCTCACTATCCAGTGAACGATGGCGATTCGAATCGATTATTGACCAGCTGGTAATTTATTCCTCACACAAACCTCACTCACCCGCTAAAGTGAGGTATTGGTCACCGAGTCAACCATTCAGGTAAAGTCGCGAGCTTGCCAGGAACCACATGTACCCGGGGGCCGCCCGACTGCTCTTTGGCCTTATCATCGCGCCCCCGTTTCCTGCCACTACTGCTCCGGTACAGTGCGTTGCGGGCAATCTACTCGGCCCGAATAATCTCCCGGCTTCGCGGTCGAAAGGTACTTTATCCGGCCAGCTAAATATGAGGCATGCGTTCAACATGACCCGAGGCCCGACATCGGTCGGTCCTTAATCGACACAGACGGAAGACACTACAGTCCAGAACCCTGCAAGCTTCCGCCCGGTCTCACATTCATTCCCACACTTAGTTATTCTCACATGACAATTTTTTTACATAAAACCAGGTAATCCCCTATAGCTCGCGGATGACAGGCAATCACCCGACTTCTACCGGCCTAAGCAAGTATTGACCGTGGACACCAGGGTGACAAGGATCGGGTAAAACAAGGTGGAACAAGGTATAATGCAGCAACGTTTGCAAACAACTCCTAAACTTAATGCATCAGATTAAGTAAAATTAATAAATAATTATTTGCAAACCGGGGGAGAAATGCTCCGGGGCTTGCCTCGCTCGAAGGTACTGGGACGATGGTCGGGGCACTCCGGAAGCTCTTCACCGGACTCCTCTTCTACTTCTGCTGGCTCCGGCTCCTCGGGCTGCTCCTCTGCGTCCTCGGGAACAACTGCCGGAACCACTTCCTGCGATCCTGTATGATGCAGAAGTATGAGTGCAATATGCATCGGTGCATTGCAGAGGTGACATGAGATGATGATGATGCGGAATGCATGCGATGTAACGAATGTATTACGTCATCGGATTAGGTGGAACTTATGACTCTTCTACAAGGTAGTCTACGTCATCCAAGAACATGTACTCGGAAACTACCAACACTAGTTCCTACCATGCGAGAGTATTAAACAATTAAGATGCTTCAAAGATACACCAAAGTATATTTTTCCAACTAACTTTGCATTAAGAATAAATAGAAACCCTAATTAGTCCTATGGTTGAACAGCAACACATATTTTAGTAGCTCAGAAAAATCTCATAAAATTACAGTGGGTTACTAATATCAAGAATAGCTTGACATAAAATTTTTACTGCATTTGGATAATTAGAACTTACTATACAAAAATAACAAACTATGGCCTCAAATAGATATTTAAAATACTTTACATTATGAAAAGTATCAAACAACAGATTTAGAAATTTTCCTACTATCTATTACCTAAACAAACACTATGGAAAAATTATCACTTGCATGTTTTATTCAAATTTATTTAAATAACAAAAATAACAATTATTGGTAATAGAAAGCATTTGAACTGCAACTATACATTTTTCTACAGAACAACCATGAAATAAAATTACCCTAGCAAGTACATGGCATAACAGGATTAATAAACTTGGAACTACATTTTTCTGATTTTTCTACATTTTCTTATCAATTTTTCAAGAAAACACCAATTTCAAGGCTTAAATAAAACACTACAGAAAAGTAATGAAATATTGACATGCAACATTTTTATATTGTAGATCTGATTCAAATGAGTATATAAAAATTTATTTCACAAATTTTGGAGCTAAAATGACCAAGAAATCATTTTCCAAGTGTTTTTCATCAAGAATAATAAAAGAAATAGAAAATGATTTTTCTGTTAAAGAGATTGGGCCGGCCCGTGGAAAAACAACCGGCCCGTGGCCGTTCCCGGCCTGCTTCGCGCGCGCGGGGGAACAGCCGAGCCGGCCCGCTCGGGGCGCGGCCCAGAGGCGCGGCCTAGTTCCCCGAGAGGAACCGAGCGCGGTCGCCGGCGTCCACGCGCTCGATGTCGCGGCGGCGGTTGCGGCCAACCGGCCATTGCCGGCCAAGTCCCGACCACCGAGCGAGCGCACAACAATCGCCAGGAACTCGCGAACTTGAGAAGAAGGATTGGGAAGACGGAGAGGGAGCGAGCGAGGCGATGAACGGAGCTCAAGGCCGGCGGCACCGACGCGGTGGCGCGGCGAGGAAAGCTCGATTGAGCCTTACCGATCCAAACGAGGAGACGTCGAGGCTCGTTCGGAGAAGAGGGGGACGGGGCGGAGCTTTGGGCACAGGCAATCGAAAGAAGGCGGTCCACCGATGCCGGAACGAGGCGGAGATGGGGGCGGTGCGCGGTGGCGAGCGGTGCTCCGCGGTGGAGGGCGCCGGAGGGAGGAAGAGAGGGAGTGCGAGCGCGGGCGAGCTGGTGCGCGGGCCGCGGCAGGTGTAGGCGGGCGCGTGGGTGCGGTGGCAGGTCGCGGAGGACGCGCGGCAGGCGCTGCAGGCGCGGGGCCGCCACGCGGCGGTGCGCCTCTGCCGCGGTCGCGGCGTGGCGCGGCGTCAGCGCGCGGACGCGGGCGAGGGGAGGGAGAAGGAGGCCGGCTGGGCCTGGGCCGAGGCGGGGTGACGCGGGCGCGCGCGCGCGGGTGGCGCGGGCCGCATCCGGACGTGGGCCGAACAGGAGGCGGCGGCCTGCTAAGGAAAAACCGGATTTTTTTTTTGATTTTCCAAATTCAAATTTAAATGCATTTCAAGCTTCAAACCAAATTTTGAACAAGAAGAAAGCATTTTATGGATTTGGCCCAAAAATGAAAGTTGCTCAAAATTAAATTCTCTACAACTTTGATTAAGGGGCCATCTCAAAATTCTTGATAGATTTTGAATGACAAAATAAAAGCTAAAATAGGGGAAAATTTTGAATATTTTTCATAATTATTTTTAAGCAAGTTTTGACAAATTTTTGAGCTCCAAAATTTGAACTAGGGTTCCAAGTGATCTAGAATTTATAGTTGCAAGGTTTTGGTGCAATGTGATTATCATGTTAATACAATTTATCACATACGTTAATTTCAAGCTTTTGTTTAAATCAAATTACGAATTGTCACACAAGATCATGATGTTATGAATGCGATGCAATATGATTGCTATGCAAAAAATGCATTTCGTAACACCGGAGTGTTACAGCCTTCCCCCCTTATAAAAATCTCGTCCCGAGATTTGGGTTACGAACCATTTATTATAAAAATCTTCGTAGGCATTCTTTAAGTATTCACCCGTTTCCCAAGATGCATCCCCTTCATCGTGATGACTCCATTGGATCTTATATGTTTTCACCACACTGTTTCGAGTAGCCCTTTCCCTGGTATCCAAAACTCGAACTGGCTGCTCACGATACACCAGATCTGACTTCAGTTTTATGCCTCGAGGTTCAATCCTTTCCTCTGGAACGCGCAAACATTTCTTGAGATGTGATACATGAAAAACTGGGAATATAGCACCCATTGACTCTGGTAAATCCAATTTGTAAGCCACAGGACCCTTCCGTTCCAGGATTTTATAAGGTCCCACAAATCTGGCGGCCAGCTTTCTGCGCACACCAAATCTTTTCTTTTTCATTGGCGTAACTTTTAGATAGACATAGTCACCAACTTCGAACACAAGCGGTCTTCTTCTCTTATCTGCATAACTTTTCTGACGTGACTGGGCTGCTCTCATATTCTGCTGGATGATATGAACTTTCCTTTCGGCGTCTTCTACGAAGTCAATACCATAATACCTTCTTTCTCCGGGCTCAATCCAGTTTAACGGTGTTCTACACTTTCGGCCATACAGAGCCTCAAAAGGTGTCATCTTGATACTCTCTTGATAGCTGTTATTGTACGAGAACTCTGCTAATGGTAACCATGACTCCCATGAACCTCTGGAAGACAACACACAGGCTCTTAACATATCTTCTAGAACAGCATTAACTCTCTCAGTTTGACCATCTGTTTGAGGATGATAGGCAGTGCTACGAATCAGACTAGTCCCCAAACCTTTGTGCAAGTGCTCCCAAAAGTGAGCAGTGAACTGCGACCCTCTGTCAGACACTATAGTCTTTGGTATGCCATGCAACCTCACAATCTCTGCAATATACTTCTCAGCATATTGAGGTGGTCTATATTCCGTTTTGACAGGCAAAAAGTGGGCTGTCTTAGTAAGACGATCCACAATTACCCAAATGGAATCGTGACCTTTTTGAGTAGTGGGTAGACCCGTGATAAAATCCATACTTATATCATCCCACTTCCAACTCGGTACTGACAAAGGTTGTAGCATTCCGGCAGGCTTCATGTGAATTGCTTTTACTCTACAACATGTGTCACATCTGGCTACATACGCTGCAATTTCCTTCTTCATTTTGGTCCACCAATAACGAGGTCTTAGTTCTTGATACATCTTACTGCTGCCAGGATGAATAGACAACTTAGAGAGATGAGCTTCATCCAAAATTTTATTCTTAAGCTCTCTATCCTTTGGAACAACAAGACGGTTGTCGAACCACAACACATCCTGCTCATCCACCCTGAAGTGTTTCGAGGGTTCTTCTTGAATCTTCTTTTTGATGTGGAATATCCCCTTGTCTGTTTTCTGACCTTCTATAATCTTACTCTCCAAGGAACAACTGACCTGAATACTTTGTAGCACGGCAGGGTGCATTAGATCGAAACCATCTTCAAGCAAGGGTTGCACATTCAGACAATGTGACTTTCTGCTTAAAGCATCAGCTACCACATTGGCTTTCCCAGGGTGATACTGTACATTCAAGTTGTAGTCTTTGATCAGTTCTAACCATCTTCGCTGTCTCATGTTCAATTCTGGTTGGGTGAAAATGTACTTGAGACTCTTATGATCGGTGAAAATGTTGCACACGTTACCCAGTAGATAGTGTCTCCAAATCTTTAAGGCATGCACTACAGCGGCAAGCTCAAGATCATGTGTCGGGTAATTGATTTCATGTTTTCTCAACTGTCGGGAGGCATAAGCAATTACTCTTCCTTCTTGCATTAGCACACACCCTAATCCTGTTTTTGATGCGTCGCAGAACACATCAAAAGGTTTCTCGATGTCGGGTTGTGCAAGAACTGGAGCAGTGGTCAACAGTTTCCGCAAGGTATGGAAAGCTGTCTCACACTCCTCTGTCCACGCAAACTTGTGATCTTTCTGTAACAGACTTGTCATAGGCTTGGCAATCTTCGAGAAGTCTGGGATAAAACGGCGATAGTAACCTGCTAACCCTAGGAAACTCCTGACTTCTGACACTGTGGTTGGAGTCTTCCAATCCATAACCTCTTGCACTTTACTCGGATCTACAGAAACTCCATTCTCAGATAGGATATGACCGAGGAAAGGAACTTTCTTCAACCAAAATTCACATTTGCTGAACTTAGCATACAACTTATGATCCCTCAACCTGGTCAAGACAATTCTCAGATGCTCTTCATGCTCTTTCTCGTTTTCAGAGTATACTAGAATGTCATCAATGAAGACAACTACAAACTTATCTAACTCCGGCATGAAAACCGTATTCATCAGATACATAAAATATGCAGGAGCATTTGTTAGTCCAAATGACATAACAAGATACTCGTACAACCCGTATCTGGTAGAAAAGGCGGTTTTCGGAACATCTTGAGGTCTAATCTTTATCTGATGATACCCAGACCTTAAGTCTATCTTGGAGAACACTCTGGCTTTAGCTAACTGATCAAACAGAACATCAATATGAGGCAAGGGATATTTATTCTTGATGGTTACAGCATTAAGAGGTCGATAATCCACACACATCCTGAGAGTACCCTCTTTCTTTTTCTTTACAAACAAGGCAGGACATCCCCATTCAGACTTACTTGGGCGAATAAACCCCTTTTTTAACAACTCTTCCAACTGTTTCTTCAACTCAGCTAACTCATCCGGAGGCATCCGATAAGGTCTCCTCGAAATTGGAGCTGTCCCGGGGATCAACTCGATTCCAAACTCAACATCTCTGTCTGGAGGAAGGCCAGGCAACTCGTCTGGAAACACATCCGGGAACTCACATACTACTGGGACCTGATGGATAGGAGCAACTTCCATGGCACAGGTCACACTCACAAGATCTGTTCTTTTAGGCAATGGTACCTGGAAAGTACCCTCTGCCTGGGGATCTTTAAGGGTAAGCATCCGACTGCTTGTATCTATGACTGCTTCCCAGTCTTTCATCCAGTTCATTCCTATTATTACATCCAAAACTAGTCCAGGCATAACTACCAGGTTCACTCGGAACTTTCGACTACCTAACTCAAGGGTTGCCCCTCTAACCATCTTATTGGTTAACACATCAGCTCCTGCTGAACTTATGCGATAACCATAACTCAATTCTGTGTATAGTTGTTCATGCTTCCGTGCAAATGCTTGACTCATAAAAGAATGCGAAGATCCAGAATCAAAAAGAACAACTGCAGGGTGATGGTTCACAAGAAACTTACCAGCAGTTACGGGCTCTCCCTCAGGAACTTCATCAATGGCGGTGTGGTGCACACGAGCATTGTAAGTCTGTTGCTTCTTTTTAGGCGGATAAGGGCAGAACTTGGAAAAGTGGCCTGGCTGACCACAGTTGTAGCAGGGCCCTTTCACTGTACCAGCAGACCCTATAGCTCCCTTGGAGTTGCTCTGTTCTGCAGCTGCGCTGGTCTTTGTTGGCGGCACTGCGATCTTGTACGGTTTCTGTGGCCCCTTGTAATTCTGGGTTTTATGCTGCGGCGGCCTGAACCTCGCACCAGGTGCGGACGGACGATAAGATGAACGGTTGGCAGGGACAACTCTGGACTGGGATGGTCCTGACTCGAACACTCTCTTGCGGTTCTTGGACGCGGTGTAAGCATTATTGTTCTTCTCTTGTTTCAAACAGTCACTGATAAAGTCGTTGAATCTGTTGCGGGTATTGGTACCCACATGCTTCATCATCTTCGGACTCAACCCTCTCTTGAAACTAGCAATCTTCTTTGCATCTGTGTCAACCATGTCTGGAGCATAGCGGCACAAGTTATTAAAGGCATGCAGATACTGTGTCACAGTCTTGGTACCCTGATTCAAGGCTAAGAACTCTCCAAGCTTCATCTCAACCAACCCTGGGGGAATATAAACTCCCTTAAAAGCTTCAGTGAAATCCCTCCAAGAGATCTGGGCATTAGGAGGAAAAGTACTGCGGTGATGCTTCCACCACATTCCTGCTGGTCCTTGTAACTGATGTGCAGCATACTCTACTTTCAGAACTTCTGTCATCCTTAACACACGGAACTTATCTTCCATAGTGTTGATCCATTCTTCGGCATCAAGTGGCTCTGCTGCTTCCTTGAAAATAGGTGGCCTCGTATCCATGAAATCCTTGAAACTGCTGTACTGGTTCACTCCCTGGCCACCACCTTGGTTATTTCCTCTTTGAACATTTTCCGCGATGGTACGCAGAAAGTCTTCCATATTCCTCTGTGACTGTTCAGTACTGCGTTGACTTCCAAGAAACTGTGTGAAGAACATTTCTGCGGTGAGCGGCGGAGGAGGGGGCAAATGTGGTTCTGGACGTGGTTCCTGGTGGTTGACATTGTTGGCACCACTTCCACCAGCTCCTGCACCGTTGCCACCAGTCTCAGCGGCTTCGTACGTAGCACGACGAGTGTTGGCCATCTGCATATTTCAGCAACAAGCACCATTGAGTGAAGTTGTAAAATTGTGTCCGAAGGAACAATCATGCCATACTGAATTCATTGGAGAGAACAAGTCATACAAGAAAACAGAGGCGCAATAATTTCATTCCAATTGAACAACAGCACCAATTAAGTTACTTTAAAAGCAACATCGCGTTCCATACAACCATGTTGCCAGCATACATACACTGGATTTTTATGCGTTCGGGTCTCGCATACACAACCAAACTCCAAAGATCATCAGTCTCAAGGTCGAACAGGATACATCATGATACATGGAACCCAAAAGAAGGCCATCGCGTCACGCCTAGCTACTAACGCATGACACTATCCTACTCCTCGGGGCCATCGTCGATGTCGGAGGCGTCGCCCTTGCTACCCTCAGCTGCAGTGTCGTCGTCGATGTCCATCTGAGCGGCGTTCGGAGGAGCATACGGGCCCATCCCGTTGTAGAGGGCATGGAACTCTTCATGCAAGTTGGCATTGTACTCTTCTAGCTCCTCGACCCTCTGCCTCAAAAGGTCTCTCTCGTTCCAGGCTTCATTCCTTTCCTGTACTAGCTGCTCCAACAAGCGATCTGCATTCCTGTTGGCCTGAGTCAGCCTCTGTACTTGCTGCATGGAACTCTCGCCTCTCTCGAGAGCTCGGTCCCGCTGCAAGCTCATGTCGGCCAACTGCTCCTGCAAGCTAGCTATAGCACGCGCTTGCTTTTTCTTCTGCTTCCTTGCTTCAAGCCGATCATCACCACGTAGGCCAGTCAAGGTCCAATAGGTATTCTCCAGACCTTGGTATGCTCTGATGGCTGCATACATGGCACTCATGGTGTGATTGTCGCTAGCCAGTCCTTCACTGGGGCCTCTAACCAGGGCACTTCCTTGCGGCTGTACCCAAATGGCGTCGCGAGGATCATCTCTCGGGAAGGTACCGGCCAAATCTGCTGCTAACTCATTGGGAAATCTGCTCATGATGTCTCGGATGACGCGAAAAGCTGCGCCCTCTGCACCCTCGACTGGAGTGCGTCCTTCGAACTCCAAATGCCAACCATCCCATTCTGGCGCATCACCAAGAGCAGGGACGGTGATCTCTACCACAGCAAGTCCATCTTCAGCTAGCTGGCTCTCGCTCCAAGAGTAAACTGGCTCTTGTCCCTCCGGGTACCCCACATCATGGAGCACTCTCCAAAGCAAGGTGGGCATGCCAAACTCGCTTAGAAAAGTGTCCGTGTTGCGGTGCTCCCGCGGGGCTAGCTGACGACGGGGTGCTCTTCCTCCAGTGGACTTGCGGGCAGTCTGCTTTGTGCGGGCCATCTGTAGCACAAGTTTTAAATTACCCGGTGAGAACATATTTTAGTTGAGGTCACTTTTATCGAAATGGGATAATCCTTTTATAAGGGGAGGAATGCACAAACAATATGATGCATGCACGAGTCTTACGTTCTCACAAACTTAGGAAAAAAAAAAGCATCTAACGGTGAATTCGGTGGCATACAACGATCTCTCATATACGTAACTAATTCGGTCTACACGATACGCTGTTATGTACCTGCAGAAAACTCATTTCAGCCCATTCCCCATGAATGCATGAAAGCAGTAAACCTACCTACACGCTTTACACGAATCCCCAGATGCGTGTACAACGGTAGTGACTACCCAAACACATCGTCCTATTGACGGCATCGCCTCAACGGACGGAACACCCACACATGCGACACTTTTATAAAAACATGTGTAAAACATGTAATTATCCAAGTATCATATAAGCACTTTCCCTAGATCGGCGGTGTATCCGATCATGCTCTCACAACTCACACTTACCGAAGCGTAGAGGTAACTGATCCATACATTACCACTCAATTAAGTGGCACTCATACAATAGCACGCCGTATGAGCAACGAAAAAGAAATATGGTGCAGAACCCCAAGTTAGTACTTAAATAGCCACCTAGAGTCCTTAACTGGGCATACAGGATATGACCACTGGCACACTTTTTTTTTTTTTTTAGTTTCAAAATCACACTTTTTAAGCAGGGTTTTGGTTTAAATACACTTATGAACAGTAATTACGCTAAACCATGCTCCGATACCAGCTGTAACAGAACCGCCCAATTATACGAGATTAAGTAAGAAAATCATCCAACGGACGGACAATTTACCAAACTTAAGCCCGTATAACCCGGTAGTCCGTGAAATCTCGACGGATTTCAAACCATTTCACATCACAGCCAAGATCGTAATAAGTTCAGCGATTACCTTCATAAGTTACACAGCAGTTTGCGGCACAAAATACATCGGAGTTTAAACATAGTTATTACAAACCAGTTTCAAATAAAGTAGCGGAAGCATTAGTTCAAAGCACACACACACACACACATCTTTTCCAAAATACAGTGCCAGCTCGCGATCATCTCCCACAAAAGCATCAGGCGAGGAGTAGTGAGTGACCATTGCCCATGGTCCTAGGCTTCGCCCATTGCAGGGTAGAGACAGTTGATACAATAACCATAGTACATCTGTCCATCTGCAACAAGTGGGAACAAAGCCCTGAGTACGAGAAGGTACTCAGCTAGACTTACCCGACAGAACCAAAAAAGACTCCAAGGATCATGATAGGCTTTTTGGTGGGGTAGCTGACTCATTTGCAAGAGAAGCATTTTTAGCTTACCAAATCATTTACAAAAGCATGTCATTTTTTAATTCTTTATTCTCCTGTCAACTATGTTTGCACTTAAGCTAAAGTAACCATGTAATTGAGCAAGCAAGGATCACCATTGATATTTAACAATAATTACCATGTCATTTTCCACATAACTATCCAAGTGTTGTATCCATATTACTACGATGAAGTAACTCAAGTCAAGTGCTCACTATCCAGTGAACGATGGCGATTCGAATCGATTATTGACCAGCTGGTAATTTATTCCTCACACAAACCTCACTCACCCGCTAAAGTGAGGTATTGGTCACCGAGTCAACCATTCAGGTAAAGTCGCGAGCTTGCCAGGAACCACATGTACCCGGGGGCCGCCCGACTGCTCTTTGGCCTTATCATCGCGCCCCCGTTTCCTGCCACTACTGCTCCGGTACAGTGCGTTGCGGGCAATCTACTCGGCCCGAATAATCTCCCGGCTTCGCGGTCGAAAGGTACTTTATCCGGCCAGCTAAATATGAGGCATGCGTTCAACATGACCCGAGGCCCGACATCGGTCGGTCCTTAATCGACACAGACGGAAGACACTACAGTCCAGAACCCTGCAAGCTTCCGCCCGGTCTCACATTCATTCCCACACTTAGTTATTCTCACATGACAATTTTTTCACATAAAACCAGGTAATCCCCTATAGCTCGCGGATGACAGGCAATCACCCGACTTCTACCGGCCTAAGCAAGTATTGACCGTGGACACCAGGGTGACAAGGATCGGGTAAAACAAGGTGGAACAAGGTATAATGCAGCAACGTTTGCAAACAACTCCTAAACTTAATGCATCAGATTAAGTAAAATTAATAAATAATTATTTGCAAACGGGGGGAGAAATGCTCCGGGGCTTGCCTCGCTCGAAGGTACTGGGACGATGGTCGGGGCACTCCGGAAGCTCTTCACCGGACTCCTCTTCTACTTCTGCTGGCTCCGGCTCCTCGGGCTGCTCCTCTGCGTCCTCGGGAACAACTGCCGGAACCACTTCCTGCGATCCTGTATGATGCAGAAGTATGAGTGCAATATGCATCGGTGCATTGCAGAGGTGACATGAGATGATGATGATGCGGAATGCATGCGATGTAACGAATGTATTACGTCATCGGATTAGGTGGAACTTATGACTCTTCTACAAGGTAGTCTACGTCATCCAAGAACATGTACTCGGAAACTACCAACACTAGTTCCTACCATGCGAGAGTATTAAACAATTAAGATGCTTCAAAGATACACCAAAGTATATTTTTCCAACTAACTTTGCATTAAGAATAAATAGAAACCCTAATTAGTCCTATGGTTGAACAGCAACACATATTTTAGTAGCTCAGAAAAATCTCATAAAATTACAGTGGGTTACTAATATCAAGAATAGCTTGACATAAAATTTTTACTGCATTTGGATAATTAGAACTTACTATACAAAAATAACAAACTATGGCCTCAAATAGATATTTAAAATACTTTACATTATGAAAAGTATCAAACAACAGATTTAGAAATTTTCCTACTATCTATTACCTAAACAAACACTATGGAAAAATTATCACTTGCATGTTTTATTCAAATTTATTTAAATAACAAAAATAACAATTATTGGTAATAGAAAGCATTTGAACTGCAACTATACATTTTTCTACAGAACAACCATGAAATAAAATTACCCTAGCAAGTACATGGCATAACAGGATTAATAAACTTGGAACTACATTTTTCTGATTTTTCTACATTTTCTTATCAATTTTTCAAGAAAACACCAATTTCAAGGCTTAAATAAAACACTACAGAAAAGTAATGAAATATTGACATGCAACATTTTTATATTGTAGATCTGATTCAAATGAGTATATAAAAATTTATTTCACAAATTTTGGAGCTAAAATGACCAAGAAATCATTTTCCAAGTGTTTTTCATCAAGAATAATAAAAGAAATAGAAAATGATTTTTCTGTTAAAGAGATTGGGCCGGCCCGTGGAAAAACAACCGGCCCGTGGCCGTTCCCGGCCTGCTTCGCGCGCGCGGGGGAACAGCCGAGCCGGCCCGCTCGGGGCGCGGCCCAGAGGCGCGGCCTAGTTCCCCGAGAGGAACCGAGCGCGGTCGCCGGCGTCCACGCGCTCGATGTCGCGGCGGCGGTTGCGGCCAACCGGCCATTGCCGGCCAAGTCCCGACCACCGAGCGAGCGCACAACAATCGCCAGGAACTCGCGAACTTGAGAAGAAGGATTGGGAAGACGGAGAGGGAGCGAGCGAGGCGATGAACGGAGCTCAAGGCCGGCGGCACCGACGCGGTGGCGCGGCGAGGAAAGCTCGATTGAGCCTTACCGATCCAAACGAGGAGACGTCGAGGCTCGTTCGGAGAAGAGGGGGACGGGGCGGAGCTTTGGGCACAGGCAATCGAAAGAAGGCGGTCCACCGATGCCGGAACGAGGCGGAGATGGGGGCGGTGCGCGGTGGCGAGCGGTGCTCCGCGGTGGAGGGCGCCGGAGGGAGGAAGAGAGGGAGTGCGAGCGCGGGCGAGCTGGTGCGCGGGCCGCGGCAGGTGTAGGCGGGCGCGTGGGTGCGGTGGCAGGTCGCGGAGGACGCGCGGCAGGCGCTGCAGGCGCGGGGCCGCCACGCGGCGGTGCGCCTCTGCCGCGGTCGCGGCGTGGCGCGGCGTCAGCGCGCGGACGCGGGCGAGGGGAGGGAGAAGGAGGCCGGCTGGGCCTGGGCCGAGGCGGGGTGACGCGGGCGCGCGCGCGCGGGTGGCGCGGGCCGCATCCGGACGTGGGCCGAACAGGAGGCGGCGGCCTGCTAAGGAAAAACCGGATTTTTTTTTTGATTTTCCAAATTCAAATTTAAATGCATTTCAAGCTTCAAACCAAATTTTGAACAAGAAGAAAGCATTTTATGGATTTGGCCCAAAAATGAAAGTTGCTCAAAATTAAATTCTCTACAACTTTGATTAAGGGGCCATCTCAAAATTCTTGATAGATTTTGAATGACAAAATAAAAGCTAAAATAGGGGAAAATTTTGAATATTTTTCATAATTATTTTTAAGCAAGTTTTGACAAATTTTTGAGCTCCAAAATTTGAACTAGGGTTCCAAGTGATCTAGAATTTATAGTTGCAAGGTTTTGGTGCAATGTGATTATCATGTTAATACAATTTATCACATACGTTAATTTCAAGCTTTTGTTTAAATCAAATTACGAATTGTCATACAAGATCATGATGTTATGAATGCGATGCAATATGATTGCTATGCAAAAAATGCATTTCGTAACACCGGAGTGTTACAGCGACGAAAATTATGAAAAGTGCAGTAAACAATACTGTAAGCAAGCCAACTAAACGGCGTGTCTCAATGCCCACCAAAGAAAAGCAAGGTACAACAAGACATCCAAATGTGTGTCTCGATGCCCACCAAAGAAAGATACGACCAGACATCCAAATGTACCTTATATATCAGGGAACATGGCCGATTCGTCTTTTGCAGCGAACTTTCTTGGTATCCCTTTCATTCCAAATTATAAGCCGTTATAATCTTTTCTAGATACATTATTTTTATTATGTATCTAAACATAGTATATCTAAATGCATAGCAAAAACTATATATCTAAAAAAAAATAACACATCTTGTAATTTGAAATGGAGGGAGTATTTTTTTAGTGTGGAGGGAGTATTTTTTTTCTACAGCGAACCTCTAATAAAATGAGGGATGTAATGTAAATATTCTTTTTTGTTAAGATAATCGTTCAACACACAAAGGATTTGCAATCTTACCTAGCTATCGACTTTTGAACTGAATTGGAATTGCGATTACTCATGTCCGTTTATAACTTTTGTTTGCTGTTGAGTTTCCAGCTTGTGTACCCCGGCGGTCATCGTACCCGCACCTTCTCCGCGTTTCACTGTCGAAAGCATTTCCAACCCTCACATTTCTCGCTGTCCAACCCTCACATTTCTCTCGCCCCACGCCCCCGCTCACACCCCAAAGCAAGGAACCAACCAAACAGATAGAGACAGCGGAGGAGGAAGACGAAGACGAAGGCCGCCGCCGCGCGTAGCGCACACGAGCAGACACCCTCACCCGCCCCGCCCCCTCCATTGACCTGTTAATTAACTCCTCTTTACCCCTACCCAATCCACTCCCACCGGCCACCGCCCTTGTCAATACTTTCTCGGGGCGGATTCCGACGAGCTAGCGATCGCGCTCATATTCTTCCCCCGTCCCATGTGCAGGTGACCAGGTGAGCGATTGAACCAAGATTGTGTTTGTCTTTTTGCTCTTGGGAGGGAACTGGGAACGGGATTCGTTCGTTGGGGTTGGGTGCGGAGGAGCAAGAGATCGCGGCGGGGTCGGGTAGCGCCATTGGAAGCGATTGCGTGGACGGTGAAGGTTGGTTGGGTGGTTGGAGGGGGAAGAGGTGGACCGGCTTGACAAAATGTTTGCTGCCATGGCTGCCTAATCGACACCCTGGCGTGACGACGTCGTTGCTCTCGTCGGTGGGGTCGTGCCTGCAAGCTCGCCTTCTTCAGATTTGGTGGGTGACTTGGACTCCACTGATTAGTGATGGGTCTCGTTTTGAGCTGTTTGATTTTTGTTTTGGTTCAAAAACTTGGCTTTCTTGCCAAATGGAGAGGTATAGCCATCTTCTTTTGATCCGCCTTTTGGCCTTGTTTTCAAATCCCATTCCCATTTTGGGTTCATCTTTTGCTTTTCGACTTGATTGATATATTGTTTAGCAAGGAGTAGAAAAGAGCTTACCAATTTAGCGATTCAAATATTTATCAATGTTCTTGCCTGTCGCCATTGGTGCCGTTGGAGCAGAGTGAAAAAAAAGGGAGAGAAAAGCTCTAGAATTTTTCCCTCTTACTTTGTGTGTGGCCACGATGGATGCTTTTGCAGAGCAGGCGCGGCGTCTCCGAGCATCAGAAGCGCCATGCACTGCTTCCGGTTCGCGAGCTGGGAGCGGGAGGCCGACGAGCGGCGCGGGGCGGCGGCGGCGACGACGACGACGACGGGGCGTTCCCTGTCCGCGCGGTCCAACAGCAGCACCACGTCGACGGACCGCGACGTGCGGCGGTCGGCGTCCGAGTGCTCCCTGAACGCGTCGGAGCTCAGCAGCGCGGGCTCCCTGCAGGGCCGGTGCCGGCAGCTGTCGCTGTCGTCGCAGCGGCCGCCCAACGCGCTGCGCATCTTCACCTTCCAGGAGCTCAAGTCGGCCACCCGCGGGTTCAGCCGCGCGCTCATGCTCGGCGAGGGCGGCTTCGGCTGCGTCTACCGCGGCACCATCCGGAGCGCGCCGGAGCCGCGCCGGAGCCTGGACGTCGCCATCAAGCAGCTCGGCCGCAAGGGCCTGCAGGGGCACAAGGAGTGGATGACGGAGGTGAACGTGCTCGGGGTGGTGGACCACGCCAACCTTGTCAAGCTCATCGGCTACTGCGCCGAGGACGACGAGAGGGGGATGCAGCTGCTGCTCGTCTACGAGTTCATGCCCAACGGCAGCCTGGCGGACCATCTCTCCTCCAGGTCACCAAGGCCGGCGTCGTGGGCGATGAGGCTCAGGGTGGCGCTTGACACAGCTCGAGGGTTGAAGTATCTCCATGAAGAATCCGAAGTCAAGGTAGGCTTCATTCACCTCGAATCTCTGACGTTCTTCAGACTGCAGCAGCTGCTAGATTTCCCCTGTTCCGTACCTTTGACCCTATGCCATTCAGAAGAAACGTTTGCATTGTTTCACTTTAAATTTCTGTTTTCAGATAATATTTCGCGACCTGAAGCCTTCGAACATTCTTCTCGACGACAACTGGAACGCCAAACTGTCAGACTTTGGCTTGGCGAGATTAGGACCGCAAGAAGGAAGCCATGTCTCCACAGCGGTACGCAACAAACAATCTTCTTCGCACAATGTACAGAATTTGATGAGGCACTGTTCTTTAGTAGCTTCTGGCACATTGATCCCAAAGACAGCTTCTCACGTTCCTCCTGGTACCTGGAACCAAGTAGCCAACCCAAGGGCGGGCAGAACACTGAATCATTGGGAAAAGTCTAATTGACCCCCAAGTGGTCTAGTTTACTCCCTCAACTATAAACGGTCTAATTTACCCTCTGAACTTTGCAAAACCGGCCAAATCACCCCCTCGAGCGGTTTTGGACGGTGGTTTTGCTACAGTAACAACGGTTTGCTACAGTAACAAGGGTTTTGTTGTATGAATTATTCAAATTAATTACAGAAAAAATAGATCAAAATTTACAGCAAAAACTTTGTACTAAAGCATACTATATTATATGTTCACTGTGTAGATCTACTCATGTGGAGTCCAACAAAATTGAATTTTTTATTTTATGATTTTTTGTGATTTACTATGATTTTTTAAAGATTCAGACAAAATAAATAAAAAAGAAAATGACAAAACCAATGGTACTGTAGCAAAACCGTTGTTATTGTAGCAAAACCACCGTCCAAAACCACTCGAGGAGGTGATTTGGCCGGTTTTGCAAAGTTCAGGGGGTAAATTAGACCGTTTCATAGTTGAGGGGGTAAACTATACCACCCCAATAGTGGGGGGTCAATTAGACTTTTTCCCTGAATCATTCTACCATTCTGATCCGGTCAAGCAATTGGTGCACGTGCTCGAAAAACTTTCAAATATTGGTGGCCTCGTGCCCGTGGAAACAAGGGTCGGACCATATTTGCTAGTACTACGCAAAGGTAGAAAAGTAGCACAAATAGGTTGAAAAAAAAGAAAAGTAGCACAAATGCAGCCAGGCACTTTCGGTTATTTTGCACGCTACTTGCCTAAAGTCACCTGACCAAACCTTTCTGGTCAGTTACAACCAGCTAGCTTTCTGGGAGCTTTCCAGTTCCACATTGATTCTAAAATTCTGCATCAATATTTATATAATAACCCATAGATATCAACCCCTGTTCAAAGCTTCCAGTTGTTAAAATTATACTAGTATTGTATATCAAACAGGTGGTGGGGACAATTGGATATGCAGCTCCTGAATACATCCACACAGGACGCCTCAGCACCAAGAATGACATATGGAGTTTCGGCGTCGTGCTCCTTGAGCTCCTTACAGGCCGGCGACCTCTGGACCGGAACAGGCCAAGAGGCGAGCAAAATCTCGTGGACTGGATGAAGCCCTACACTTCCGGCGGCAAGAAGCTTGAGACTGTAATTGATCCAAGGCTTCAAGGAAACTACAGCACAAAAGCATCTGCCCAGCTTGCGTCAGTGGCAAGTAAGTGCCTGGTGCGCCGTGCCAGGTACCGTCCCAAGATGAGCGAGGTGCTGGAGATGGTGCAGAAGATCGTTGAGAGCAGCGAAACTGGAACACCGGAGCATCCCCTGATCAGCAATTCAAAGGAATTAGCGAGTGACGAAAAGAAACGGAAAGGCCTTGACTTGAAAAGAAGGATTGCAGATATTAAAGCTAGGGAGGGGAGATGTTTTGCATGGCAAAGGTGGACGCCTAAGCTTGTGAGAACACAATGATTCAGATCATCTTGCATAGTTAGTAGCAAATATAGCAAGTGACTTGATAGGTCACCTGGAGTTTTCTTTTGGCAAACAAGTCACAGAGCATGACAATTGTAAACAAACGGTTTGGGAGAATTTTTTTTTATTGTTAACACTTTTTTAAACTATTTCCAAATCTGACACCGTTTATTTCTTATTTTCAAATCTAACACTTTTGGCCGCCCCTATTGCCATGGCGCGGCCAAAACCACACTGCCGCGCCATGCATGGCGGCGCGGTGGAGGAGGTGACGTGGCGACGACCCGGGCGCTGACCGGTGACGTGGCGGGCTCTGCTGCGCCGTAGATCTTGGTGCGGCAGTGCCGTGCCACACCGCACGGCGCGGCAAGGCCCAGTATAGGCCTGCGATGTGGCCTCCGCTTCCCTCCATCTCCATTTGTTTCCTCTGTTTCGCTCGAAGCTGCCGCGAACCGGCCGTCGCGCCCGCCGCCACCAGCGCCCGCCGCCACCAGCCACCTGTCGCCCCCTCCCTTGGTCCTCCAGCGCCGCCCGTCGCCCCCTCCCTTGGTCCTCCAGCGCCGGCCCCGCCTCCATCCACCGCCGGTTGCTCCAGCGGCCGCGCCGCCGCCTCCCAACTCCCCTAAGCCTGGCCGCCGCCCTGTCCTCCCTTGCCGCCTCCCTCCCTACCTTCCCCCAAGCTTCTCCCCAGCCTCGGTCAAGGTAACGATGCTCTTATTAGTAGTTTGAACGGTGGATTAAGGATTAGGATTGGTAGCTAGGGTTTGGAGAAAAATATTAGTTTGTTTGAATGGTGGATTCAAGGATAAGGATTAGGATTGTCACTGTGATGGTTAATTAGTTAGTTAGAAGCATGTTATCATGTTTAGTGTAAGGTTTATTTTTGTGTCGGTTATATTATTTTAGTTGTGATGTAAATGGTTCTCTTTTACATTAATTTGCGATGTTTTGATTGATGTTAAATTACAACCGTTTTATTAGATGTAAGACATGTATCGGGAGCAGTTGTGGCGAAAACGTGGTCGTCCTAGAGAATTGTACCCCCAATGCGTCTAGCAAAGATGCCCTATCCCTCCTGACCTCCCTGTCCCTAACTGTGATTGTGGTCGTTCGACCGACGTGTTTCAATCGAGACATGTGGACATAGCGGCGTGTTGCTTCTACACATGCAGTCGTTTTAATGTAAGTAATTCTTTCCGTACCTTTTTTCTTCATTTGTGTTTTGTTGGAATCTTGTTGTGTAGGCCCATGAGAGGTGCCTTTTCTTTTAGTGAATCGACGGTCCAGACAAGTTTGACCTAAGGTATCTCCTTTTCGACAATTGGTGGAGAGGGAGACATCCATGTGAGCACTTAGAGCGGTGGGTTCCACCTCACCCTAACCCCTCGCCAATGACGGCTAAGGAGAAGCACCTAGCCATAGTTAGACAACTTGAGGAACCTCTTCTGTGCGATCGAGGAGATCAAGCTGTGATAAACCCTAAGAATACATTGGAGTTTGTGTCCAAACAAGCATGAAGTAAGTGAAAAGTGTATCTGTTGAAATGTTAAGCTATACTAATGTCACCTTTTTTAGGTGTTTTCAATGGAGAAGTGTCGTTTCAAGGAGTGGCTCTATGGTCCTGAGAATCAATGGCCGGAGCCGCCAAAGGCAAAGGAAAAGAAGAAAGAAAGGGTAATTTTCAAAGCACCTCCTGTCACGTGCGAATGTGGTGTTAAAGCCAATTATGGCCTAGTCCCTTCGGAGCTTGGAATAGGCCATTGGTGCGGCCATATGGTTGACTATGATGAGGTTGGTTACTGTTGTGGGAAACATGAAATTGTATTTTTTTTATCTTTTGCAAAGACTTATGATATAATTTTTTGTTTGAACAGAGCACTAGGAAATGCAAGTGGAAATCTTATGCCGCTCAAGCTAAGTTCCTGGATGAAATTAAGGTGAGGCAAGTAATTGTACGAAAGTTTGGTTATAGACCTCAGTCTGTCGAGCTCTTCGTTAAACAACACATAAAGTAGATGTGTGAGTTTGCTAGACAGCGCGGTTTTCGTAACCCGATTGGTGTTAGGCTTGACAAATGGGGGTTGAAGAGACTGAGGAAGGCAGAGGAGGAGAGGGCAAGGAAGGAGACGAGAGAGGAGGCAAGAGTACAGATACAGGTTTTGAACGACCATGTTGTTTCATTGTGTGCCAGTAAGTGATTGAAAGCCTTATTTTTTTCAAAACCTGTTTTTAAATATAATATAATCATGTTGCTAACTGATTTTATACATGAAGGGATTGGATGCAGCGAGGACCATGCCACAAAGGTGGCCCATGCAAGGTTTCAGGAAAAGAGTTACATGAGCACAGAACGGAAGCTGGTCGCACCGTTCTATCTTCGATTGTGGTGGCCGATGAGGGGGACGAGGATGAGGATGACACTGGCAGGTTGAGCGATCTCATCGCTCTAGCGGAGGCGGGCTTGCAGGCGAAGGAGGATGAGGACGACACTGGCAGACTGAGCGAGCTCATCGCTCTAGCAGAGGCGGGCTTGCAGGCGGAGGAGGACGCGTTCTTCTCTCAGGTCACAAAGGCCGCAGATGAAGCGGAGGCCGCTTACTACAAGCGACAGGCAGATCAGGGCAATGCAGTTGAGCCTAGCCACATGAACGAGACGTAGGAGGACGTGTTCTTGTCTCAGGCCGCAGATGAAGCAGAGGCTGCTTACTACAGGCGACAGGCAGATCAGGGCAATGCAGGTCAACGTAGCCACAACAACGAGGTTGTGATAGATGATTGGTACTCAGATGACGAGTTGCTTACTCAGTATGTTTCTGACTGAGGATTTTCGTGCTTTAGTAATGAACAATGTTGTATTGTACTAGAACTTTTCTTGTGATGTCTTGTGTTTCATTTGAAATATTGATGTATTGTACCCATGTAACGAATATTGTACCCATGCAACTAATATTGTACCCATGTAACTTTCGTTGTGTTGTCTTGTGTTGTCATTCACCACAAAAAAATATGGTGTAAAGATGTTCCTTGATGAACTTACATAGCTACTCCATCCGTCCGTGAAAATAAGGCATGCATGTATTTTAAAATTCAAATTTTATTATCTTTGACTAATAATTAGCCTAATTATATCAAAAGTTTGAATTACGAAAGTAGTTAACTTATATTTGAATTTAGGAATAATTTCTAATAACAAACTTTTGTTCCTACAAATTATTTAATGTAAGAGAAAATATAGGTTAAAATATATTCTTGAAGACCGCACCAAGTCGTATAAGCTTTGTTTTTATAGAATATGTTCTTTGTTAAAAAGAAACGGCGCCTTGTAGTAACTCATTTGTTGTGGCTCTGTACCAGCTTCTGCCGCACCGTGGAGAACGGCACATCAAGGTTGACGCGCCACGGGTCACGGCGCGGCAAGGCCAACGCGCCACGGCTGGCGGCGCAACAAGCTGACGCACCATCAGGCACAGCGCGGCAACACCTGCATGCCTTTCCCAGCAGAACCTGGCTGAGGAGCAGCCTCGAACTACTTTGTCGATACATAGTTGATGCAGCTGTGCTTGGCTCGACGCAGTTTAAACGGATTTGGACATGAGTCAACTTAGTGGACCAAGTTCATCGATACATTAAGTTTATGAATATATAAAGTCAACGGATTTGCGCATGATAAGTTTCGTTTGACATAAGTTCGACATGATTCGTTCAACATAAGTTCGACATGATTTGGATACACAAGTTCATCGATACATTAAGTTCATGACTTAATTAAGGTTACAAGTTGGTACGGAGGTCTTGAATCACAAGTGCAACTAGTACATAATTTGGGTTACTTCAAAATAAGGCAAAGTCACGAAGGATAGACGTCTTGCTGACATGATCCTTCAAGTTCTTGAGCATATGAAGGCATTGCTGAAGGTGTACCTACATTATCATCACAAGGTTAAGTAAGGAGGCAAGACAACAAGTTTTGCAATTCAGGAAACTTGAAAAAAACATGGACTATGCTAACCTAGACTCTACGTCCCAGGAGTGAACGGCTCCCTTGGACGCCTCTGTCTCTTTGGATTTGTAGGCAACACATTAGGAGTATACCCAACGTCCGTGCGGTCACGTTGGCGGGGCTATCGGTGGAACTGTTGCGCATCACTGGTACTGTGCAAATATAAGATAGGCAAGATTAGCTACAACCTTTAGCATTGTTAGTTCAGACATGCTAGGTATTTAAAAAATATAGCTTTGTTAGTACCTATTCGTCTCCTTGGGTACCAAGCGGGGCACCACCTAGCTGAGACATGTCAATCTCATCCACTTGCCAAGGGTCCCTCTAGTAGTAGTGTACGTGGAAACTCGGGGCATCGTCCTTGTCTTCGTCGTACTCGTCGTCCTCTTCTGCAGGGCCCTTCCCAATGCTGACGTGGGGTGGTGTATGCACAGCTGTCATTGGCTCCGAAGAGCCAACTGGTGTCCTCAAAGACGCCGAATCCGTACCACCCAATCGAGCCAGGTAGTTGGGTTCCTCCTACGGAGTATCTATGCAGCTCAACTTTTAAGCTAGCTTCCTACAGCTCTTCTTCACTTTCTGCATCAACAGACGTTAAAGAAAAATTATTCACTAAGCGCGTTGAGACTAAACGAACATTTTCATAATGGACAAGTTTATGTGTGCCTCCGCAAAAGCATGTAGAACGCCTGGCCCCTGCCCCCTAGACTCATGAAGTCGAAACGCTACTTCGTTGGACAACCTTGACAATTGTGTGGCTTGGGTATAGAAATGAGGTTGGACTGTTTTAGTACACTTAGTAAAAGCCAAATGGATTACAATTTGTAGCATTTGAGTATCTTACCATGTATCTCTATAGCGGGGCTCTCTGTGGTTGTGTCTCCTCCCTAGTGGCAATGTCGTACACATCTTCAATGACATCTTCCTCTGAGTCATCATCAATAGCATCCTTAGTATAGGGGGGCTTGATATGTGTCCTCGTAGACCTGTTGAAAGCCCTAGTTTGGTTTTAGATAATTGATGAAACCTAGGGACTAATCATTATGTTAAATGTGTAGACATGAAATGATAAAGTCCCATGCCAAGTGGTGAAGCCTAGATGATGATGGTGATGATGGTGATGACCATAATGTGATCAAGGGCTTCCTTGGAGAGAAGAGGCAAAATCCTATGGAGCTCAAGGCAAAGGTATAGATAAGATTTTCTTTTGGTGATCAAGACACCATATAGGGTGTGATCACACTTAGGATCGATAGCCGTAATATAAAGAGGAAAATTTTCGGGGCTATTGATCACTTAAGTGCCACTAGACGAGGATTCATTTGCATATGCATTTAGATCTAGTGGAGAGCTAACCTAACTCCTTCAAAATGATTGCGGAAAATGTTAACACACATGCACATGGTGATGTACACTTGGTGGTGTTAGCACATTTGCGAAGGAGGTGGAGTTTGAGCGGTAGAGATGGGTTTAGGACCCTCTCTCCCTCCTACCGAGCTTGCGATGCAGGATTCAACGAATTTTCGAAAGTGTTTTTCACTATTTTAGTGCACCGGACGCTGGCTTCGGGAGCACCGAACACTGCCCCCAGTGTCCGGTCAGTTGTGCAGCGTGGCACCTGGCCAGTTTTGGTCACCGGTGCGTCCGCTGCAGAAATGAGAGTGTGTATTGGACGCATGACGTCAGCGTCTGGTGTAAGTGACGTAGGGAGCTGCTGAGTGCCTATGTGCACCGGACGCTGAGGTGCGTCCGATCGCACCCCACCGGACGTGTCCGATGTGCAAAATCCGTCTCTGGAACCTCTCTGTTCCGCATCGAACGCTGGGGCTTCAACATCCGGTGCAGCACTGTGTTGCGTCCGATGTTTGGTTATACACGTGAGCTATATGTTGACCGGACGCTGGCTGGGCATCTGGTGCTTAGCACCTGCGTGTCCGGTGTGCTATGTTCTGGCGTTGTGCGATTCAAGTGACCGTTACGATCGAACGAACGAGATTTAAATGATGACACGTGACAGCGATCTAGCGGCTGGCGGGATGGCCACCGGACCGATGCGTCTGGTGCACCCGCGCAGAGAAGGGTTCAGTGCCCAACGACTCTATTTCGTTGGGGTACCCTTATAAATATGTATTGGCTGGTTAGGGGGAGTCTCTCTTGGACATTTTGACATCCTAACATCCTCTTGAGCTTAGCATACTCCCTATGACTCATCTCCCTTACTTGATTGACAAATCAAAGTGAGTTTAAGTGATCTCAAGTGCATTTGCTTGTGAGTTTGCATCTAGTTGGCACTTGGGTGAGCATTGGCTACGGGATTCTGGTTACTCTTGATGGTTGCCGCCACCTAGATGGCTTGGGGGCAGTGGAGGAGTTGTGGCAAGAGTGGTGCTTGTTCTTGGCCACCTCCCGTTGATTTGTGAGGGGTGTTGTGCCTTCCTCGGCGGAGCGCCAAAGGTAACTCTAGTAAATTGCTCGTGTCATTGAGTTACCTCACTTGTGGTAGGTTCTTACGGTGCTCTTAGGGGCTTTGGATTGCCAATTAGCCGCCGAACCATGAAGTGGTGGTCGACACAACGGGGACGTAGCGTGCCGGCAAGCACGTGAACCTCGGGAGAAAAATTATGTGTCACCTTTGTGATTGATTTCTTGGATTTCTCCCGGTGATTGGTCTTCATATTGTTATGATTGGTTCATTCCTCGACGCGGCGGTATAAAGATCACATACCTCTCTTTTACATTCCGCAAACTAGTTGTAACAAGCTTTTTAGTGTAATTAGTTTTGAGAGTTTGTATTATCTTTGCTAGTGTAGCTTGTCACCTAGTTGGGCTCGTTAGTGTAGCTAGCTTGTGAGAGCTCGTAGTGACTTAGCCTTTGTTTGTTATAGTGATCATAGTTACTAGAATTGTTAGATAGGTGGCTTGCAACTCTTGTAAAGCTAGAGCAAATTCACATTTCGTCATTTGTTATACTAACCTTTTGCTCTAGTGAGTTTGTAGAATTTTTAATAGGCTATTCACCCCCCTCTAGCTATATTAGGACCTATCACCTTTGAAGCACTCGTCGATGGTGTGCTAGTCATGTGGCGGATCTGCATCGACCGGTCGCCGCTACCTGGTCTCCCACAGCTGGATGAACTCGTAGTGCTTCACGTGCCAATCCTTCTCCTTGTACCTCTTCCTACGGTCATACCTGCAACAAAACGATAGTTTTACCACACACACCTCACAATTGTAGCTTTGTTATGAATCAATAATGCACCCGTGCAATTCTTGGTTGGTGGAGTAAAGCGGTGGTGGGTAGCCTGTAATTCTTTCGAACTGCCTGCAAATCCTGATAGGCAAGTGGATTTCGACCACATGGAAGAAAATAAGAGGGATGTTGTAGCGATACTCATCAGACTCTTGCCTAGTGACAGGACTCAGATAGTCCCGAAGCTCTAGAGCATCCCAAGGACACCAAGTCACCTAAACATTTTGTAATTGAGTTAGCTTGTGATATAGTGTATATCCAACAAGAGCACACACGTATGTAACCAAAGAGAGTGTAACCTGGTGCTGTGTCAGTACGTCGAGGCAATCCGTGTACTCCCTGTACTTGCGCCGCGGATTCCCTCGAACTAACTCTGCTTCCTTCCAGATGTATAGAGTAGTAGGTAGTGTATCCTGGCCGTTCCATTGCTGCATTGACAAGTGCGAAAATGAATTAGCCAATCAGAATTTCATCATATGTAACATCTTCAAAGTAAGTAGTGAACCGAAGTACTTGCAGGCAAACCATCAAGAAGGAGCCTCCCAACGGGCCATCTTTTCGAACACCAAAACCTAGAGTAGGTAGGAGCAACCACCTAGGTTCACGGTCGTCGAGGTGCGACGGCAGGCAACGCAAAGCTATCGATACGTCCATGCTAGGACCGCACTGCCCTAGTTGTACATCGCTATGTTCTCCCATGGCTGGTGTAGTATGTCAAGGAAAATCCAGCTAATGGTGTTGCCCGACGTGTCGGGGAATAGGAAAATGCCAAGGAAGTGCCAGAGCCAAACTCTAGTGAACCTCTCGATCTCAGCATCATCAGCTTGTGGGTGCAAGTTCTCAAAGCGCTATGTGATCCACAACGACGAAACACCAGAAGTTTTCCTGAAATTCACAAAACACAATAAGACGCAATGGATTCAGGAAACCTATGTAAGTATTAAATATGGTTCAATTCCTTACTTATTTTTTCTAGCATCCTCATCGTTCAGTGGAACAAAGACACAGAACTGAGCGACCAGGTCTCTCCAGTGATTGTTGTCAACTCTACCTATCACTGGAAGTCCCCTCAGCTGAAGGCCAAAGATAGCCTTCACGTCCTGCATGGTGATGGTCATGCATCAACAGCAACAACCATCATCAAGGTGCCCCTATACTTTCTGGTCAAGAAAGTGCCATCAACAAGTATGACTAGCAGACAATACTGAAATGCATGTTATGTCTGCGCGTACGACCATAACACACGATGCAGGACATGCCTCAACGGGTCCTCGAAATACATCCCTCCAGTGTCTACAAACAATTTCAAGACAGGGTTGTAGTAATACATTGCACATAATATTCGGAGAACTCTATTGTACGCTTCCTCTTAGCTACCCCAATGAACCGCCCGGGCTTTCCGTACTTCACATCATAGTTAATGAATCCGGATATGGACTATTGTATGGAAGACACCGAAATGTCGTTATTGTCATCAATGAGCCCCAATATATGATGGGCAAGGTAACGTGTAGTGAGCTGCTGATGGTTTTCCTTCCCCTTATTTGATAGGCAAGTGTAGGGTAGCACACTTTACTTATCCTCCACTTGCCATCACTCTGCCTCTTTCGTGCATTTAACCTCCACATACAACCATTTTTGCATATCACGTGGTACCTCAACTCCTAGTTCGAATGTGTGACGGTGTACGACCTATGGTGATAGACAACATAGTCCTGAAGGAACAACTTCATCTCTGACATTGTATTGAATATCATCCCCTTGCTAAAGATTTCATTCTCATGGTCATATAATGATTTCCTACACATCTGCAGACCGGTGTCACAAATTGCATATCCGTCATGCTGACATCCCTATAGTTCAGAATGCCACTGAAAGGTATGTTCATCTCCCTCAGTTGCATAAGCTCTGTGGCTGTGTAGGGTGGTGGTGGAATGTACTGTTGTGCTTCACTAATTCGAGCCCATGAATCATAGGGGGTATCATCCTCTGGCAAATCTGTGACTAGTCTACCCTGAGCCAACATAGCATGAAGTACCTCTATTGATACTGGTAATGGCATAGCATGAACCGGTACTGGCATGGCATCAACTGGTGTTGGCATAACATCTCTACCTCCTTGGTCATCATCTGAATCGTTTGAATCACTGCTAACTACATCACTGATCCTTTCCTCCTTCTCCTTCTCCTACTCCTCCTCTTCCCGTTCGAACTCATTCACATCAAAGTCATTGCTTATACAACCTACTGGAGTTGAATGAAGCTGCTCCTACATCAACTGATTGTCCAAATCCATGTTACCCTGAGTTGCTTCCCCTTCGACCCTAATTCTTGTTCATTGCCTCCAACACCGTCAATGGATGGCCCGTCCTAGAGACCCTGCATCCTGTACCCATTCTCTACCACCACCTCAGCCATGGGCACATTAGAACCTTGGATCACCCTATTGTAGCAGGACCAGTGAGCACGGTCGCGCAAGGGCATCAGAACATAGTATGCCCTAGTCTTCCCACTATCAAACCTCCCCTTCAGCGTGAAATCACCGCTAAACTTTGCATTCAAACAGACACAAAGGTCATTGAAGCTAGGAGGTTCATCAAACCATTCCAATTCTCCTTCCATATCTTCAAACATACCATCTTATTTCCTAACACTTTCTCTATAAAAAACGCAGACACAACAATCCATCTACAAAAGCATTTGAGGAAACTTCATCAAGTCGTCCAAATCGCCGTATCACACACTACTAAGTAACAACACTTGGAAACTAGTATCTATACTAACTACCATTACTACTATAAACTAGCTAAACCCTAACTACCTAACCAATCCCTAAACCCAAAGTCCTAACTAACAAAAACCTAAACCCTAATTACCTAACCAAACCATAAACCATAACTATACTACAACATACAACCTAAACCCTAAAAACTAACTACCTAACTAAACTAAATCACTAACCCTAACTATACTAAATCACTAATCCTAACTAAAATAAATCACTAATATCACGAAATCGAGGGGGGGAGATACCTTGGCTAAGACGGGGGACCTTTTGGGGGTCACCCTAGGCGACGGAGACGGGCCGCCGGTGGCCTCGCCGACCGGCGGCGATGGATAGGAAGGAAGGGGGACACCTGCGACCCTAGGCGCGACCTCAACCTTCTGAGCAGGGGAATAGGGAGAGAGGGAGGGATGAAGGCGTGGCCGGCGGTGGAAGGCGGATGGGCGGGGACGAGCGCGTTGGCAGGGGCAACGCGGTCGGGCGGCGACGCTGGCGGCGGTGTCGGTCATGGGCGGGCAAGAAGACAATGGGTGGGCGAGATAGAGAAAGTGAAGAGGAGGCCGCGTCGTGGGCCTATACTGGGCCTTGCCGTGCCAAGATCTGCGGCGTGGCAGCGCCTGCCACGTCATCGGTTAGGGCCCGAGCCCCCTGCCACGTCACCCCCTCTGCCGCATCGCCATGCATGGCGCGGCAGAGTGGTTTGGCCGCGCCAGGGCAATAGGCGCCGCCAAAAGTGTTAGATTTGAAAATAAAAAATAAACAGTGTCAGATTTAAAAATAGTTTTAAAAAATTGTTAAAAATATATAAAAAAAATCACGGTTTGGTGCAGCCCATGGAGTCCACCACTAATAATGGATAGGTTCACATTTTCTGGGATCACAAATAGGCTGATAGGCAATCTTCTCCACAAACTTGGAGGTTCCATACTATGTAAAAAAGCCATATATCCACCACACCCCCTACAGACGCTAGGACAAACACGCGTCTGTAATATGAGTTTATAAACGTGTGTTCCCAACACGCGCCTGCAATATTTCGCCAGCCGGGGTCGCCAGTCCGACAGGGTCAACACGCGTCTGTAATAAGCCTTACTACGGACATGTGTTGGCAACAAGCGTCTGTAGTAAAACTTGGGACGCGTCAGTAACATCAGGTGCCAATTCACAGACGCGCCAACTACATCCGCGTCAGCCGGTGAAGGTCATGGACCCGAAAAAATTATACAATGCAGCTTACCGACGTCTGGAGTCCGCGTCCGCGTCGAGCCCCCCTCCACCCCCCGAATCACTCTCTCATCTCCTCCCTCTGTATCTCCTCATCTTCCCCATCTCTCTCATTGCCGGCGCCGGCCTGCCAGCACGCCGCTGCCGCCTGCCTAGTCCACATCTCTTTCCTGTCTCCCTGGCCGTCCTCTCACCATTACCCGTTGACCTCCTCCACTTCACCCTCGATTGCGCCTTTGCTCTCGCCAAAACCCTAAACCCTAGCGCCCGTGCCCGCGTCCTAGGAGTGGTAGACGGCAGTGGGGCAGCCAAAGAAGAGGCGATGGGGAAATGGCGGGGCGGCACCGCTGGCGCTCGCGGTGGCAGCAGTCGAAGACGAGGAGATGGGCGGCGCCTTCTCCACATCCCCCCACCCAGATCTGGTTGGCGCTTCTCCCTCCCTCGTTCCCTTGTCGTCTTCTGACCAAGGGCGGCGCTGAGCACTCTCGGCTGGCGGCGAGGCACGGAGATGAGGGTCGCGGCCCCAGATCCGGCCGCAGCTGCAGCGGAGGCAGCACGACGTGAACCTGCCCGCCCTCTGAATCCGGCCACGAAATTCTCCTCGCGGATTCCGCCAGCACCGTGTCCGTCCCCTCGACGAGGTACGAATCAACGGCTTCGTTGGAGTTCAAAAAAAGGTGATCCATCCGATCCTCTTCCTCAAGCTGTAGTCGTACTACTAGTTTCGTCCTGCTTTTTTTGCTTTTTTTTATTATTGATGTTTTCTCTTCGTCTCCGTGAGATGCGTGTTATTTATTCTTGTCCAATCTAGGAATGTAGCAAGATACTGTATATGAGATCTTAGTATGAGCCAATTCTTAAATTAAGTGGCTGATTAAATTACTGGAAATGGTTGCAGCAGCCTTTACTGTTGATTTGGACAAGCTTCTAGTATTCCAGGTAGCATAACTCTACCTTTCTTTAAGTTTTACTTAATTAGAAATTTGATCGTTTCTATGTCTTGCAGTGTAGTATTCCAGGTAGCATAACTCTACTATTTAATTACCTACAACGCTGCATGATATGTTGTTTGCACCTTGTAGTTCAGAAACAACTACAACTAGTACTAAGCTATAGTTCAGAGGCAACTACAGCTTGTAAGACAAGCTATTTGCAGTAAACTTGTGGTTCATGTTTACATATCAGTATCTTGCTTGCCCGAAATCTAAACCAGCTCTCATGGTAAAATGCAAACAACAAATCCATTTTACTCTTTGTTCTTGGCAAAATGTATTATCTGCAGTACTGTCAACAAATTAGAACATTGAGTGCAAGTTATGTTCATGTCACTTTTTGTTGGGTGCAAGTTATAATTTCAAATTCATTCGACTTGAATTCAATTTAAGTCAAGCTTCTCCTGATAGCAAGTGTGTTCTAATTTGACTTGAATTCTATGCTTTTGATCTATGATAGTGCCTACTGCCCTCCAAATAAAAAGGTTGGCTTATTAATGGAAAATTCTCCATGCATTTGACATTTTCAGCAGCGTCCTCCTTAGCTTCCTTGGTTCAATTTGTCCATATATTTATCCTGCATTCTTCGATCATATAGTTGCCTACAATTTTAGACCTGTCAGGGAAGTGACATACTGTGCAGGGATGTGACATCCCCCCATGTAAGTTCCAATGTGAGGCTGATGCTTATGGATCAAATAGTGGCCTTCTAATGATGCTACAGACATATGTAGTGAGGTGACAGTTTCTTCTATTGTGATTTGCATCAGCTATAAGTTAAACGGGACCAGATTTTGGATAGCTGTCATACTCTATGACCATTTTGGTTGTTTGTGAATCTAGATGCTTTTAAAGTTACTCAATTCCAGCATGCATCTTAAAGGAATGATCTGAAGATGGTTAAGGGGAAGATTGCTGCACAGTGCAGGTGAGACCTTCTTTGCTTTAATAATTTTGTTAGTTTGCTTCTCACTTGTCGCAAATTGGTTCTTTACAACTGTGAGAGCGTTAATAGTAGCATTGGTCTGCACTTAAGCATTTTATTTAATGACACCAAACTGAGAGTACCAAACTGGGAGAACTGTTCATATAGTCTTGGAGCAGCAAAATAGATGAAAGTTAGTAGCAGCAGTTATGAATTTTGCTCAATGCAGCTAGCAATGACACAGTAGCAGCGAAACCATGAGTTGTCTTTTTGTGCAAGTTATTTTTTAAAAGTTAGTATCTTAGTATACATTGACAGACCTTTACTTAGCAGCCACAATAGATAATATCAAAATTCTTTTTCTTAGTATACACTCCGGAAGTCCTTTAGTGTTTATGATAAAGAAATATCCAAATTCAAGTTTTGGCATTGTTTGTCTAATTAACAAGAAGCTGGAACAGAAAATGAGAAACATAGCTTGGTTTCCTATGTTTGACTGGGTTGGTGGCAGGACTTTAGAAATGTCATCTATGGGTTTACTTCCAGTTGCATTGCAGGTCAGTGCTTTCCCATTTTCACTTTGTTGATTTCATACACTTCCAAATTAACACATGAGGGGTTGTTGCCAGGGTATTGATATCAAGGAAATGATAGTTGGTACATATAATGGCATACTGAACTTCACTGTGTGATTACATCACTTATGCAGAATCCAATGACTTGAATATTTCCTTCAAGAAGATTATTAGTTACATGCCTGCAACTTATCTTCTTAGTTCAAGTAGAAAGTAGGTTTATTAGCAGTATATGAGGGACATGTAATGGCTTTTGATATTACTTCATGTGTATGAAATTGCTAATTAGCAATTGACCGCTGTATGTAATTTGACGTGTCATGTATGATATATTGATATATAAGACAATGGCATTGGGGTTTTTTATCTTTTTTTTTGTTTTTGTAAATCATTATCACAGACGCGTGTTGGTTATGTGCGACTGCGATAAGGCTTTGTCATAGACGCGTGTTGGTTACAAGCGTCTGTGATAAGGGTTGTCACATTCGCGTCTTAACCATAGTTTTAAATCTCCCGCTATAGCTGCCGCTATAGTTGTCGCTATAGCCCGCTATAGCATTTTGAGACAGGGTGCCGCTATTTGTGTTTATGTATAATTTAGCCGCTATATCCCGCTATAGCCCGATATAGCTCCGCTATTAGCTGTTTTAGAGATATACCGCTAAACACCTTAGCCCGCTATTTAAAACATTGGTTTTAACCTCTACCCGTCTGTCTGAAACATAATTATAGACGCGTGTTGGTATACTAAAGACGCGTGTTGAAGCGCGTCTGTAATAAGACCTTATTACAGACGTGTTATTAGAGACGCGCCGAAGCGCGTCTATGACGTCTCTAAAGGCGCGTCTGTGACGTGCTTGTTTTACATAGTTTTTTATTAAGCTCAAGCAGTCATTTTTTTTTCGTGTAGAAGGCTTATTGTACAGTTTACTTGGTTTTGTGGAGTGACTTCCGAGATGCATGATGTGCTATTTTTACCTGCCTGCAGAAATTCCGTTTCTTATATTAGGTACAGGTGACATGCATAAAAAGAGAGAGAGAATATGTACCAAAGTGATGTAGAGCAAAAAATTCTTATGCGCACTTCCATATAAAATGCCAAAACATGCTCCTGGACTCCTGGCAGATTGCAAAATTGCTCCATTCATAGTTTCACCAGATGCTTGTGACTTATCAGAAACCGCAAGGAGGTTTTCAACTTATTGCCAAATCTGTCATACAGGCAGTAGCTAAAGGTGAAGCTATAAAGTTTATCAGATGTCAATAATATCTGCCTCCTATTCAAACGATGTACATACAGTAATCATGATTGTCGTTAATTTCTCCCCTGCTTTACTGAACTCTTAGAGCAGCTAGGAGAATCTCAAGACCACATCTGCATCCCATCTTTCTGCGTCTCTTCTATCAGTCCCTCTATCAGTAGAGCATGTACAGCAATCTGCAACTGAGTTGGACAGTGCTTCAGTGGACAACTGTGAGCAACAAATACAGATTCACCCTGAGAAAATAATCAAACTGCTTCATGGAATTCTTGAGAGAGCCACAGGTGCAACCATCATTGTAGCAGTGTGCAAAGGTAATCTGGAATAGTAGCATCATCCTTCATTTTCATCTCCATTGCTATTAGATTCAGCAAGTCATAAATCTCCGCTAAGCCCCAGATGAGTCTTGATGGGCAATGATCCACCACCAACATCAGTTTCACTGAATTCAGGGACCTTTTTTAGACCCCTCTCTTCCATCACCTTTCTAGCTTTCTTTGCCTCTTGCCACCGTCTGGCAACAGCGTAGATATTGGACAGGCCAATGTACCTGCTATCATGGTCTGGCTGCAATTGAACAAGCTGCTTGCCGACTACCTCTCTCAGCCAGTGGCGGATCTAAGGGGGGCTGGGGGGGGGGGCTCCAGCCCCCCCTAATGGCTTGATTTACCACTAAATTATTGTAATAAAAACCTTAAATCATCATTAAATCTTCGTGCAAATCAACATCTCCATTGTTTTAGCCCCCCTTGATTCCCATCTTGCATCCGTCACTGCTCCCAGCTCCACCCATCCGTGCAAATGACAGGCATTCCGGAGAGCATCAAGCACAGAAACACAGACATACTTTTAACTACTCTCTCTGTCTCAGTTTATCTGTCGTTTCCGGTTTTCGTGCCACAAGTTTGACTTGATTCGTAGAAAAAGCATGCAACATTTTTATCTCCAAATAAATTTATTAAAAAACTAGATTCAAAGATCTTTCCAATGATACTAATTATGTACCATAAATATTAATATTTTTAATATATATTTTATTAAGCTGTTTCTCGGGAAGCAAAAATGACAGATATTTTGGGACGGAGGGAGTACAATGTAAATATGCTTCCTCCAAGCGCCCTGCTCAGCCAAGCACATCTATGAGGCAAGCATATAATGATCAATATGTGGTCTGAATCCTTGCGCTTTAAGCGAGCGGGAGAACCTCCAAGCCTCATCCACTAGACCACCATGGACACAAGTGCTCAACATAGGTACCATCCAACGAAACTCCAGCACGCTGCATGTTCTGGAACATCTCCATCGATTTGGTGCCCAATGCATGTACTGCAAGGCTGACGTCTCCCGCTCACCGGCGCCTGTCGCCGGAGATGAGGAGGATGACCGGCTCTAGTTGGAACGTGAACTGGAACACACGCGAACTCAATGGACAAAACACGAGCAGATTGGCGCCGCAACAGCTCGGCGTTTTCTGACTATTCATCAAATTTATACAAAACAAAGAATGGCTTGTAGCCACAGAAACCCAGCGCCAAGCGCGCCACTCCTCCCTGCAAGGTCGCGTCATCCCACGACCGAACGAGTGGTTTGCCCAGCTTCTACTACGACTCAACGAGAAAGAAGGAGAAGACATCCGCATCGCGAACAAAGCACGATTCTAGCGTTACAAGACCCACCCACAACGGGTTCTGATTTATTGGCCAAGAATAGGAAAGCTAGCTTACTGAAACTCTGAACCTGGACTGAAACAGACTGAATTTACCAACAAAGGCTACCGATCACAGCATTCCATATGAGAGTTCAGCCCCTCCTTAGAGAGTCCAGACCTTCTTTCCTAGTGCATCCATGGCTAGGGGGCTCCAGGGGATCGGTGGTGGTAGGGGGGGCTTGAGCCCCACCCACCCACCTCCCCCCACCCCGCCGCTAGATCCGCACCTGCAAGTACTCTTAGAGCATCTCCAAGAGTACCTAATAATTATTCCCAATCCTTGTTTTTTCAAGGAAGAATGAAAAAAAAATCCATCTCCAACCACTCCTAAAATGACCTCCTAATCTTTTAGCACTTGGGAAAAAAGACCAGGATACGCGTAAAGATATGCGGACGGCCGCTCGCGCGAATCCACCCTCCCCGTCGCGCACTCCTTTTGCGCCGTTATTTTCTCCTGTGATCTCCACGTGGGAAAGAAAATGGAGAAAATATAGGGTTCCAGGTGAGAAGATCGCAAGAGAGAAAGATCTGGTGGGATGGCTTAAATGGATATAGAAACAAATTTAGGATTCCTGATGCAAAACTTCACAACTCTTGGGACTGACCTTTTAATTTTTTGGAAGTAGAATATTAGAAACTTTTGGAGATGATCGTCTTTATTCCTCCTAATACTTTTTTAGAAGTTGGAAAACATCATGTTTTTAAAAAGAAAAAATAGGGTACTCTTGGAGATGCTCTTACAATGTTAAACAAGGCATGAGTTTATTGTCTTGTCTACCTGTTTTTAGGTTTAAGGATCTGACTGCGAGATGTGGTGGCATAATTCTTTTGCCTTTAGGGTGTGTTTGGCAACTACGTGGGAAAGAGGTATGGGAATTAGTTGTGGGAGTTTATAGAGGAAATTAAGGTGGGAAAATTGTTTTTTAGTCCTAATCTCTTGTTTGGTTCGTGGAGGAAAATAAAGAAAGGGAATTGAAGAGGGAATTCATATCTCCTGTTTGGTGTAGGGGGTCTTGAGGGGAAAATTAAAAGTCAAATCATGATGGACGATGATAATCTATATTTCTTTTATTAAGACCACAACTCCACCTAATTCCCACCCCTTCCCTAGGGAATTGATTAGTGAGAGTTGGTCATCTAAACTCCCCTTCCACTTCCCATCAAAACTCCTCTTCCCACAAAACAAACAAAAGATTTCTAAACTCCTATCTCTAAACTTTCATTCCCTGCTTTTAATTACCCCTAACCAAACGAGCCGTTAGGACTTGGTTTTCCATTTATAATCCATAACATCAAGCAATGGAAAGTGAAGAAGATGAAACAGAATTTTTTTCAAACGAAATCATGAGATACTATTGCAGAAGCTACAGATTGATGTCACGGAAGACAGATTTATGTGAAAGTATGCTTATCACCTTAAACGAGATAGAGAAGGCTACAACTAATTTTGATTTGGCTCGAGTGGTTGGTCGAGGAGGTAATGGGGCTGCATTCAAAGAGATTAGGCCTAGAAGTTGTGGCAATAAAAAAATTGAAGAAATTAGAGAAGTCCAAGAGGTATCTACCCTAGCAGTGATGTGTCCTGATATAACTGTAGAAAAACGTCCTATAACGTGGGAAGTGGAGATGACACTTGAAACTATAATATCTAAGGAGCATGCTCTATGCCCGAATCGGGGCAGCCCGATTTACTATTAAACACTGTAGCAATTTTGTTTTTATTTGGTAATAATTGTCCAAATATTGATTAATTAGGTTTAAAATATTCGTCTCGCAAAGTAGAACAAAACTGTGTAATTAGTTTTTTTATTTTATCTACATTTAGTACTTCATACATGTGTCGACATTTTGATGTGATGGGGAATCTTCTTTTTGCATAGTAAAATTTAGAGATTAATTTAGGTATCTAAACAAGGCCATAGTGCAATAGCAAGGAGAACTCAGCGAGTTACCATGAAAGGAGTGGTGGAGCCAAGGGGCGACAGGAGCCATGCCCCCCCAAGATATGACAACAATTTTTTTATTAATATAATCTTATAATTTTTATATTATACTAGATATATGTCTGCGCGTTATACCGGATCACAATTTTTTGAATTGAATATCACTGACACAGACACAGACACATACACATGAGCTCCAAGGACTTTGTATTGGATGTGGACACGTGGATCCAGTCTTCGTATCGTAACCGTGTAGGACGCAGACATGTAAGTTCCGAGTGTAGTACGATTCGTATCGGACGCGGATATGTCTGTGCGTTGCAATGGTAAAAAATACACTAAGTGTGAATGACTCGAGCCCTGTTCGTTGGTCTTATAATCCGTACTTTTTCAGCTTGTTTTTTCAGTTGAAACATTATTTTTCTCTCGTAACAAAGGAACGAATAGTACTTTCAACGATGGCTTTTCAGTGAAGCGAATGGACTCTCGGTCACGTACCTGCGCTGCTGCGTTAACGTGTTCGTTCTATCCCTGCACCACTCGAACAATGTTTTTCCATTAAAAATCTTAACACGAGATTTTCTGTAAACACATGCCTAGCTTGGTAAGAATTTTAACACAATACGCACGGCGACCAGTAGGATAGCAGGGTACAAGGCGAGGAGGCCTGGCAGTGGCACGGGTGCGGGACTTCCTTGAACTTCTCGCGTGGTTTTGACTTGGGCCCGTTTATTTTCCACCTAAAAACTTTTTAACTCATCATATTGAATATTTGACACATGCATGTAGTATTAAATGTAGATAAAAAAACTAATTGTACAGTTTGCATGGAAACCGCGAGACGAATCTTTGAAGCCTAATTAGTCCATAATTAGCCATAATTGCTACAATAACATAAATGTGCTAAAGCCTGATTAATTAGACTTAATAAATTCGTCTCGCGATTTCCAGGCGAGTTATGTAATTAGTTTTTTTATTAGTATCCGAACACTCCTTCTGACATCTCATGAAACATCCGATGTGACACCAAAAAACTTTTCACCCACGAACTAAATAAGCCTTCTTCTGACACAAGACATGACTGGTAGACTGGGTGCTATGCGGATAAGCACGATTTGTGCCCTGTTCGCTTGAACTTATCAGCCCGGCTTATCAGTCATGGTACAATGTTTTTCTCTCACAACAAATCAACATCAGCTGGCTTATCAGCCGAACAGAGTATTGGTATCACCGGGTAGATTATTTTAGAGTCTTTTTAGGTGTAGAGATTCAGTGGAAGAATATAACACAATTATTGTTATATATACCTATTAGAGCCTACTTGGAAACCCAGTTTTCGACTCAAAACAATTGTAAATTACAACCCATATCTAAAAACAATGTTAGGATGGACACTGAGGCCACTAAATTTTACTCTCGGATTGAGTCAAAACTGGTGAAAAAATAATCGAGTACCAAGGCCCGGAAATATAAAACGGTAAGTATCGGGCAAGTCCTCCGCTCGGTGAGTCTGATCATCGCCGAACCCAACCTGTTGACGACGATCGGGAGAGGGAATCCGTGGAGACGGTGAGCGAATACACCGTGCTAGCGAGCTGATCCGCGGCCGTGGTGACCACATCCATGGCGACGGCACCCACGAAGGCCGAATGTTGTGCCGAGTGCTGACGAGGAGCAGTAGCCGAAGCGGCTGATGCGGGTGATGTCGAATTGAGAGTGGTAGTCGGTGCGGTGGTTGCCGGCGCGGAGACGCTCCGGGCCGAGAGACCGGCGCACTGCGGAGGCTGCGTGAGGCCGGCGCACTGGCTGCCCTACTAATCGCGCTAGCGTGGACCCGTCTCCTGCAGGTCGTCGGCAATGGCGTGTGGGCGGCGGTGCGCCCGCCGCTGCGGTAGAACCTGCAGCTTCTCGTGCCTGACGAGTTGAGCGCCTGTCAGTTTGTTACAGAGTTCAAAACTTCAAATCACCGTTCGGCAACCATTACAATGTCCGATTCAAGTGACCTACTTTTCCCTTGCGCTGCTAATTCATGAGATAAGCGTCGATTAATTCATATCCAGCAGCTAGCTAGTACTCCGCTTATCACGGATCACGTACGTACAGATAGATCTCACGTCACCATCAAAGAAGAAAGATTCGTGATACAATACACAATGACAACAATCATTGATAGAATGTCATGGCCCAGAAAATGCATGGAGAATATTGGCATGAAAAAATAATCAAAAGCCGAGAGGGTATCTCAGCGACGTCCAAATGTACGGAAAATAAATATCATTGCATGACATCCGTGTCTAAAGTATGATCAGTTTTAAACAGACGACTGACGAGACTGATATCGAACAACCCAGAACCAACCCAACAGGACACCTAGCTGTATAGATCGTCATCATCAGCCGCAGCACCGGCAGAGGCAAACGGATCGGCTGCAGCAGCACCAGCTGTCGCCGACTGCTCCGAGAAGCGGAACTCGCTGCCAAACCCACGGGACTGCTGCAATGTCTGGGCAAACGCCTGGTACTTGCGGATATCAGCATCACTGACGCTACGCCGAGCATACTTCATCGACTCCTCGAAGTGAGCCGCCTTGATCTCGGCAATCTCGTCCACTTCGTCTTCCTCCATCGCCTCAGGGTTGTCCTTTCTCCGCTTTTCCCTCTCAATGTCCTGAAACCATATTTGTCGAGATTAAATGTTGCAGGGAGATTTATTCAGATGAAAAAACATAGGGCAACTAAACAGCAGAGAAACCAAGCTTAACTAGGAAGTTCAACCTATGATAAAAAGTTCATACTTCCAAGACAAGATAAAAGAAATTAACCAAAAAGCATTCTAATCCTGAAAAAACTTTAAACTGATCACTAGAGTCTGCTGATCCAAGTTCACCCCAAGCTATGGTAGATAACTTATTTGTGACTGGAAGGAGTACATGTAGGTATCTGAACGATTACTGTTGCTTCTGCTTCCTATTGAAATATTGAAATCATGAATTGACTGATAGATTTTGTTATATATTTATTAATTTAAAACATTTGTGAAATAAAACTACATTTGTGAAATAAAACTACATGTGAAATTCCAAACATTAAATCCACATGCTGGGGTGGATTGGGGTGGAAATTAAACTAACTTATGGCACCTTTTTACAAGCTCTGTTTAGTTCATGTTTAGGAATGACAATAGCTTGCAATTCAGAAGAGTTATTTGTAGAGTACCAACTAACGTTTAGAGGAAGTTACCTTCTCAATGTTCTCTCTGATTGCATATTTGCACGCACGCTGGCAAATTTCTGTGATATCTGCTCCACTGAACCCTTGCGTGTACTTGGCAAGAGCATTCAAGTCCACATCCTTCGCCACAGGGGACTTCCTAAGGCAAGCCTTGAAGATCTGGAGCCTAGACTGCTCATCAGGCAGTGGAATGTAGATCAGCTGGTCAAGACGCCCTGGCCTCAGCAGAGCAGGGTCAATGATGTCAGGCCTGTTTGTAGCCCCAATAATAAACACAGTTTTCTTGGCATTCATGCCATCCATCTCTGTCAGTAGCTGATTAAGCACTCTATCAGCTGCACCTCCAGCATCACCCACACTGCTTCCTCTCTGCAACATCGCATTAACATCCTTAAGACATAAAACATGACACAAAAAGTAATAAAGAGCCAAGGTGACACATGTACAGACCTGGGTAGCAATCGAGTCAAGCTCATCAAAGAAGAGGACACAAGGAGCAGATTGGCGAGCCTTGTCGAAAATTTCACGGACGTTGGCTTCACTCTCACCAAACCACATGGTAAGCAACTCAGGACCCTTGACACTGATGAAGTTAGCCTGGCACTCATTGGCAATTGCCTTTGCCAACAAGGTCTTACCGCAACCAGGAGGACCATAGAACAGAACTCCTTTAGATGGAGACATACCAAACTTCTCGAACTTCTCCGGATGCTCCACAGGATATTGAACAGTCTGCATCAATTTTGGAAGAAATTAGCAAATTGTGGAACATAAACAATACCAAAGAGCAGAAGGTCAATTAGCATCTAATTACCTCCTGGAGCTCCCTCTTGACATTCTCCAGCCCACCAATATCCTCCCAAGAGACATTTGGGACTTCGACAACCTGAATCCAGAAAGCAAATTAAGCATCCCAGAACAAGAGCAGCTCACACAGATGATTATAGGCAGGTACTCACAGTTTCACGGAGAGCAGATGGGTTGCTTGTTCCAAGCGCAGTCTTGAAATGGTCATTTGTAACAGCCATCGAGTTCAGTATCTCTGCATCTATTGTCTCATCCTCAAGATCTATGATGTCCATCTTCTCACGAATGCACTGAAGAGCAGCCTCAGTGCAAAGGGCAGCAAGATCAGCACCAACGTATCCATGGGTATCCTTTGAAATGAGTTCCAAATTAACCTGGAAATTTCAGAGAATGGACATCAAGACATGCTAGAAGAGAAGACAGAAATCATATTCATAATCAGTGTCAAGTGCAATGGATCAAGAATAAATTACGGTCACTTACATCTTCAGCTAGTTTCATGTTCTTAGTGTGAATGCGGAGAACCTCAAGCCGGCCAACTTCATCAGGAACTCCAATGTCAATTTCCCGGTCAAACCTTCCAAATCTTCGAAGAGCCGGATCAATGCTGTTTGGTCTGTTTGTAGCACCCATGACAATAACATGGGAACGAGATTTGAGTCCATCCATAAGAGTCAGTAGCTGTGAAACAATACGACGCTCTACTTCTCCATTGGTCTTCTCTCTCTTGGGTGCAATGGAATCAATTTCATCAATGAAAATGATAGATGGAGCATTCTTCTCCGCTTCTTCAAATGCCTTTCGGAGATTGCTCTCACTCTCTCCTGCTAGCTTCGACATAATCTCTGGGCCATTGATCAGAAAGAAAAAGGCTCCAGTCTCATTTGCAACAGCACGAGCAATAAGAGTCTTTCCAGAACCAGGTGGCCCATACAGCAATATGCCCTTTGGTGGCTTCACACCAATAGATTTGAAAAGCTGAGGATGGCGTAGTGGAAGCTCGACAAGCTCTCTGATTTGGGCCATTTGTTTTCTAACTCCACCAACATCATCATAACCAACTTCATCAAGACGCTCCTCATCCTCCCTCTTAATAGGCTCCCCATCACAAAATATTTCAGTATCTGGCGCAACGATACAATATTCAGCAGGATCAGTCTCTATAACTTTGAATTCCACACTTCTCATTCCACCCCTGACAAGGAAAAGGTCTCCTTTCCTCACGGGCCTGTATGCTTCCAGGAAGTATGCTGCACAGTTTCATAAGGGATGTTATTAGAAAATGACAGAACAGCAATAAGGTCTAGCATGACATGGCAAAAACAATATACAAGTATATATTAGTTATAGGGAGTATAAATGTCAGACTCCTCCCTGCTCAGAACTAAGTAAATCATTGACAATAGAGCAATACTTCAGTTCAAGTAACATGTAAATTAAGTATCATGGAGCCTTGCTAATGCAAAAAAACTAGATCAGCTAAAAAATTCACAAGATCACAAAACTCACGTTTCAAGAAGGCATCAAACAAGTTCCCTGTAATGCCTTCAACTGTATCATCAATTGGAAGAATGTGCACACGCTTCCCGTATTTTACATCCTGGCACTGGTGGACAGAAACCACATCACCAAGCCTCACCCTCAGGTTCTGGCGGACAACCTTGTTCATCCGAACCTTTGGCTCCTCACAGGTTTCATCCGCAAGGACAATGCAAATAGTGTCTTTCCTCTTCTTACCCTATAACACAAAACATAAGGTGAGAAATAGATCCATGGACAAACAGTAGCCATAAAGTTCACTAACAAATTTTGTCACCCACCATAACACAAAAACTAGCTGCTGGGCCATAATAAAGAGACTTAAAAAAGATATAAGCCAATACATATCCAATTGCTCAGTTCCCTGTAGACTAGAGTTACAAGTACAGGCATCACATCCGAATTATCATGCTAGGAATCACAAAATAACAATTCTGTATGCAGCACATCATCTCCATCTAACAGAACAGTGAACACAAATCTCAATAATACTGAATAGTGTTGATTCCCTGTTCTAACGATGACCAATGAGATATTGCCCTTGTTCAGTTCCCAAATCGGGGTGCCCGATTTGGTACAGTAAGCTACAGTCGCATTAAATGCGCACTGTAGCGATTCGTTTGTATTTGGTAAAAATTGTCTAAATTTTGACTAATTAGGCTCAAAATGTTCGTCTCGCAAAGTACAATAAAACTGTGCAATTAGTTTAAATTTCATCTACATTTAGTACTCTATGCATGTACCGGTATTTTGATGTGATGGGAATCTTCTTTTTGCATAGTGGAATTTGGGGGTTGAATTTGGGAACTAAACAAGGGCAACAACAACAACAACATAGCCTTTTGTCCCAAGCAAGTTGGGATAGGCTAGAGATGAAACCCAAAAGAGACGAGAAACAGGGAGACCGGGAACTAAACAAGGGCATTAGTGCAAAATAGAGGGACCCAAATACCCTCAGCATACTCAAATTCCCTTGCACATCTGTTCTAGATTTAAATGCAACCATTCTTTTTGCACTAATGCCCTTGCACTAACTAAACAAGGGCATTAGTGCAAAAAGAATGGTTGCATTTAAATCTAGAACAGATGTATGAGGAGAATATTTGAACATAAAAAACCAAGTATATTAGAAGTTACTGAAGCAATAAAAGAAATCTAGATTACTATTACCTTCAACTGAATCAATGGTGTACGAATGCAAATTGGCTAAATTCTAAAATCTACGCACTACAGCAGCAAAACAGAGGGACCCAAATACCCTCAGCATACTCAAATTCCCAAACAATACAACAAATTACAACATTTTTCACTTCAGCAAGTACTTCTAACAGATCTGCACTTCGAATACGGTCGGTCAAACACAGATCGGTCACGTGATAATACAATACAATCTGCTAAATCAGCTCAACATCCTAAAGCTGCTGCAACAAGCTCAGATTAGACATTTCAGACCTTGAGGAGCACGGTGTCGCCGCGGAAGAGCTGCAGCCTCTCCATGGTGTCAGGGTGCAGTGCGACGACGGAGTTATCGTCGTTGGTGGCCTCGTCGACGACAAGGCGGTTCGGAGACTTTTTCCTCTCCAGGATCGCCGTCGAGTAGTCCTTCTTCTCCTTCCTGCACAGGCATCACCGGAAAACCATTACCAAAGGAATCCACCACCGAAACATTTTGACACCAAAAAAACCCAGATCGGGTCCGGGAACCCTCAACCCTAGGGCTCAACCAGATCGGATCGGCCGGGGAGGGAGGGAGCGACATCTTACGGATCGGAAGCGGACGCCGAGGGCTCCCCTTGGCTCGCCATGTTTGCGGTGGCGACGACGGCGGCGGAGGTAGGTTTCGGGTGGTTGGCCGGGGGATGTCGTTAATTGCAGCAGCACCGGCGAGGATGCGAGATGCGGAGGACTCGAGAAGGGGGATTAGCTTTCCTTTATAGCTTCTTTCTTGCAGCGGGGGTTTGGGACTCTGAGGGCCGCGTCACCCGGTAAGTCACTGACTCGCGGGACCTGGGACGGTGCACGGCCCACATGGCAGCGAATGTTCTGGAGCCTTCTGGAGGTAGGACTTAAAGCGGGGCCGTCGTGAATAGGCCGTCCCGACGTGTGGGGACCACGTGGAAGTGTCTCAGATGGGGGGCTGGTGGGGACCACGTTCATCGTTTTAATCGTGCTCGTCGCGTGCGGGGTTGGAGAAGCGGAAGGAGAGGAAGTTTGGTATCGTTTCGTTCTTGTATTATATGAAAAAAAAACCGAGGACAGTGGAGTAGGAAACGAAAATTGGAATCGAAAAGCCTCTCCACGCTGTAAGAGCATCTCCATGACAAATTAATTTGGCATCCATCTATTTTTAGCAAAACAGAAAAAATTGTGTTCCAACAGTTTGATATCCAACTTGGCAAATTTTAGCAACTTGGCAAATCTCTCCCTTCACGCGTATATTTGCGCGCTGAGCGCGAGCGCGCATCCGGCTTCACGTGCAAATTTAAGCGGGCCTCCTCGTTTTTAGCGGGGCTCTTCGTTTCTTAACGGGGCTCTTCGTTCGTTTAGCGGGTCTCTTCTTATTTTACCAAGTCCAAATGGCAAACTCTTGAAGAGAATCTATTTTTTCACTTGCCATATATTTTAGCGAGTTGCCAAATCATGATATTTGCCAAGTAAATTTTGGCAAACTCTTGGAGATGCTCTAATCTCATTATTTCACAAGTCATTTTGTTTCCTCAACTTTCTTCTATGGGGAAGCCTGTATAAGAGTGTTTATTTGAAGACTAATTTAGCAAGTTAACGAACCTTAAATTTTATTCTTCTCTAACAGTTTACTATAATAGCTTTCTAAACAATTTTGTATTGAAAATCTGGAACTATTTCCAACTAACCAAACATTTTTGTAATGGTTTATTCGTCTCTTACCACTTTCTCATCTGGATCTTTTATTGTCTTAATTAATTTATTCATGCGTCCAATTTACTCCGATCTCCCAAGAAAAATGCTAGACAAGGAGCAGATACGGAGTTCTTATCGACTATGGAAACTTGTAAGTTGGAGAGGCAACTTTTTATTTTTAAAGAGTTCCTTTGCCAAACTGTTGTAGGACATTTTTTTCCCTTTTTATCAAAAATCAAAATAGAGAGTTGTTCTATAAAACTCCCCGAGATTCTTTCATAGCAGAACGGGAAGCAAAATTGATAGACAAGTTTGGTACTTTACAAGACCCGTTGCTTGGGCTGTCTAAGGGGGCATCGGATTGTACATATGCCCTTCGACAATTGTGTACTATAGATCGCGATTCTTCTGACAATACAATCAACTGAAAAGGAAGTATAGACTTGCCAAATAATCCATCATTTGTCATTTGCCAACCAAAAGAGTAGGGAAGTATAGGCATACAGAAGTTACAGTGGCAGCACTGAGTAGCAAGTACTGCAAACAATGATTTACAAGTAGGAAGCGACATCTTTTGTTACTTGCTTAAAATAATGGTTTCTTCACAGCAAACTCTATGTATATCTTATCAATACAATAATTGTCGATACGGGATCTATAGGGTTCTGTATCATATCGACTTCTATCAGGGGCCTATCTCAGGGCCACGGTCAAGATCGAAGGACACGGTTTAAGATGACGTGGACTTCAAGCTGTAAAGACTGACCTAGCTGGAATATTAGGGGAGTTAGACTCTGTAATAGATCTAGAACTCCTTAATTGTATCCGGCTAGAACTAGAATTGCACCTCATCCTTCTCTCCCTATATAAAGATAGGCTAGGGGACCCATGTATATACAATCATACAATCAATCCAACGCAAAGGCTACACGCCAACCAGACGTAGGGCTTTTACTCGATCACGAGGGCCTGAACCAGTATAAATCGCTTGTCCCTTGCGTTATCGTCGAGTTTCTAGGTTCGCCAGCCCTCGGACAATCGTCCCGGCTAACCCCATGACGAGTTGCCGGTCATCCACCACCGACAGCTGGCGCGCCAGGTAGGGGCTTTCGGCGAAATTCACGCTTGAGGGCTCGATGGATTTCGGCAATATGATCTTCCCGGCGGGTTCAACCTTCGTCTTCGGTTCCTGGATCTGTGTAGCTGACGACGACGGCAGGCTCCAAAGCCAGCTCATGGAGATCCTGCCACCTCAACATACTTTCGTTGCTCCTACGATCATGACGGATCAACTCATCGAGAAGCTCTCTCAACTTTTGATTTCTGACTTGACTCAGATCTCGAAGGTCCCCAAGGAAATCGACTCGGCTCGACTACGCCAGAAGAGATCAACCCGAAGTCTAATCTAGGTTCCACACCCGAAGTGTCGGGTCCTTATCTACTAGGACTCTGCAATGCAGCGTTCACCTATCAAGATTTGATTCAAGGCCGGATCAACCCGGCATAGGAGATTCCCCTGACAGGAGCTCAGAAGGGCCGTGTGCTATCGGTTACCCCGCAAGGTTTTTATCGTCCACTAGTCTGGATCCTGCTCAGATGACTCTTACCCGGACTCATCCCGGGTGATAGCAATGGCAGATATTTTATCCTACCAAGATGGATACTCTCTCCCCGGCGATGATCATGGCTCCATGGAGATCCTCGAAAGCTCTAGTACAACGGAGTCTGCTACTAACAGGGTTTTTGGGCATGCTCGGGAGGTATTTATGGTACGAGGCTGCTCACCACTCCGTGCTCCAACTCCGCCTGATGTCAACTCGGATGACGAGACCACCTCTGCTATTTCCCCCGATGCACTCGGAACCCCGAACGAGACAGAAGCCGAGAAGACTGCGATGGAGAAGAAGAACAAGCAAAGGGCGGGTCGCCGCATCTGGGCTGCACGTCGACGATAGGCTCAGGCTGATTACCAAGCCCGGATGGTCGAATATGATCATCAACGCTTGGCCCGGGAAGCCGAAGAAGACCAGTGTCGTGAGGACAAAAGCGTTGACATGAGCGCCGCGAGCACGAAGAGCAAGTAGCTGGTTTGTCCCGTAATCTCGAGTCATAGTTCATGATGGTTAGAGGCCATAAAGTATATAACACTCCATACGCAAATGTCTATACACTGGCCAAAGAATATGAGGTTATTCAGAATCCAACCCCCGAGCAAGAGCGGTTGCAGGCCATATTATAGTCCACTGCTCTTCAATTGAAAGGAAGGAACCCATCTGTGAGCCATCATCCCTCTCAAGCAAGAAGTCAGGGGCATAGTCAGTGAGTTTCCGTTCATGATTGAATTGGACCAAACCCCATGCAGAATAGGGACCACCAGGACGATTGAGGGAACCGAGATGTCTAGAGAGGACGTGATGGGGATGCATGTGGCAGACCACCGATTCACCCAGCTCCTCGCAACCCACCTCGACAAAATAACAGAGATGAAGGCGGTGCTGAGTCTGAGCACAAGGAAGCCAAAGTTCTCGACAGATTTTCTTGCTTTGCAAGACGCCTTCTATCTGTCCGGCTGCCCTACAGGTTCAAACCTTCAAATCACTCCAAATATGATGGCAAGACTGAGCCAAATCAATGGCTCTGCATCTATTCCTAATCAATTGAGCTAGCCAGAGGCGATGATGACATCAAGACCTTGTTCTTTCATATGGCACTTGAAGTAGTACCCCTCTAGTGGTTCGATAAGTTGAGCCCCGAGTCAATTACGTGCTGGGATGATTTGTAGAAAGCTTTCAGCAGCAACTTCGCGGGTATCCTCACTCATCCGACCACCTAGGTAGAGCTTAGAGGATGTACTCAGAAGAAAGATGAAACCTTCCGAAAATACTATAGACGCTTTGGAGAACTTCGCTCCTAGGTTCATGATATCACCGAACAAGAGGTCATCGATGATTTCTCCATGGGGATACGAGCTAAATGGTAGTTTCAGGACTTCTACAGAGAAAACCCGCTGACCAACGAAGAGTTTAAACACACTGTACAGAAGATGATCTTAGCAGAAGAAAGAACCCAGGAAAGATTTAGCGATGGGCGTGATAACCGGGAGAATTATGACAACAGGGGCAACCAAGGTGGACAACAAACCAGAAGCGCAGACCCGACAATATGGTTGCCTCTGTGGATAAGTCAAAGAAATCTAGCAAACCTAGGCAATTCAAAGACCTGGAGAACTTACCCTGTGCATGGCACCTGAATTCATCTCACACGGCAGGCGATTGCCGGAATTTCAAGAATTATACTCGGAAGAACGACTTAGCCAAGGGCAAGGGTAAGCTAGACAATGACAACAAGGATCAGGAGGACCAAGGAGCGTTGTTAATATAATCTTTGTTGGGGTCCCAAGTTCTAAGAGCAAGCAGCAAGAAAAACTCGCCTTATGGAGTATCTCGGTGGCTAAACCTGCTATCCCCAAGTACTTCAATTGGTCCGAGTACCCAATTCAATTCTCGCGAAAGGATCAGTGGACTAGTGTTGATAATGCCGGACATTACCCATTGGTTCTAGATCCAACCATCACGGGTATGACCGTGACAAAGGTTTTGACTGACAAAGGAGCAGGGCTTAATATTATCTTTGCCGACACATTGAGGAAGATTGGTCTTGACTTCGCTGGCCTACTAACACCTACAGATATACCCTTCTACGGAATAGTACCTGGCAAAGCGGCCATGCCTCTTGGCCAGATTACGCTCCCAGTCATCTTCGGAACCCCGGACAACTATCATACTGAGTTCATCAAGTTTGAAGTACCAGACTTCGAATCATCCTATCACGCCATTTTTGGGAGACCAGCACTGGCTAAATTCTTAGCAGTACCTCATTACCCATATCTCTTACTCAAGATGCCAGGTCCCAATGGTGTTCTCTCATTCCGAGGCGACCTAAAGCGTTCCTATGATTGCGATGCTCAAGCTATTAGGATTGCATCCAGGGTGCAGGCAGACTTAGAAAGGGAGGAGATTGATACTCTAGCCAGTCAAGCCAACCCAGAAGATTTGGAGTTACGGGCTAAAAAGCCCACCATCATTGTTCTGCCTAAGGAGGCGGATGTTATGAAGATTGATCTCGGCACTGGTGATCTCTCCAAGACGGCGACCATCAGTGCTCACCTTCCTAAGAAATAGGAACTCGCGCTCATCAATTTTCTCCGAGACAGCAACGATATCTTCGCTTGGAAGCCAGCCGACATGCTAGGTGTCTCGAGAAAGTTTGTTGAGCACATAATTTATTTGAATAAAGGTTCTAAACCTGTCAAGCAGCTGTTACGACATTTTTCTCCCGACAAGAAAGCCGCCATCAAGAAAGAAATCACGAAGCTTTTGGCAGCCGGGTTTATCCGGGATATCTTACATCCCGACTGGCTTGCCAGCCCTGTGTTAGGATGGAAGAAGGACTTGAACGAGTGGTGTATGTGTGTCGATTACATGGATCTCAACAAATATTGCCTAAAGGACCCGTTTGGTTTATCGCGCATTGATCAGATTGTTGATTCGACTGCTGGTTCAACCTTTTGTCCTTTCTCGACTGCTACTCCGAGTATCATCAGATTGCGCTTCGTGTAGAAGACCAAAGCAAAACATCCTTCATCACTCCGTTCGGTGCCTACCAATGTTTTCCTAAACGCTAAACGGTAAACAGTCAGTCACCCTTCGTTTAGTATTTAGACCGTTTAAACGATGTTTAAACGGAGTTAAACGACCTAAACGGTTTTGTACAATAACAATAAAATATACATATTTATGTAGGTAAAAATAAAATTTGCTAGAACCCATATATATTTACACATGTAAAAATCAAATATTCTACCAAATAATCTTATTGGAAGAAATCTAAATCCCACAACACTTCATATAATTACAATGTTAATTAGTTTTATGTTGATTGAGATAGACGTAGTCCTTTAATTCACTTAATTATGGATTAAATAGTTGTTTAGCTCATTTAATCATGTTTAATCTGATTTTGTTTAGACCATTTAGACGGGATTGAATGGTTTAAACGGGTTTAAACGGCCCAACCGTTTAGTTCACTATTTAGGGCCTAAACAACACGGCTGACTTCTGTTTACCGTTTAAATGGTGTTTAAATTGACTAAACGGCCGTTTAGGCGAACAGTGGTGCCTACTGCTATACGACTATGTCATTTGGGCTCAAAAAATGCTAGGGCCACATATCAGCGTGTAATTCAAGAATGTCTAGGCGAACAAATCAATCACAATGCAGAGGCCTACGTTGATGATGTGGTGGTTAAGACCCGAGATTCAGCTACACTGATTGACGACTTAAAAGAGACTTTCAAAAAACTGCATGAGTGGAAGTGGAAGCTCAACTCGAACAAGTGTGTCTTCAGTGTACCTTCTGGACAGCTCCTGGGATTCTTAGTCAGTCATCATGGGATCGAGGCTAGCACAAAGCAAATTCGTGCAATCACCAAGATGGGTCCTCCTCGTTGCGTCAAGGATGTCCAGAAGTTGATAGGGTGCATGGCTGCTCTCAACAGATTTATCTCACGATTTGGAGAAAAAGGACTCCCCTTCTTTAAACTTTTAAAGAAGTCGAGTAAATTCGAGTGGACTGATGAGGCCAACGATGCGTTCGAGAAGCTCAAGGCCTATCTCACCTCTTCACCAGTCCTCACTTCACCTATGAAGAAAGAAGACATGTTACTCTATATTACAGCGACAACCATGGTGGTCAGTGCGGCGATTATTGTTGAAAGAGAAGAGGAAGGTCACATATTCAAAATTTCAGGGGCTAGTTTATTATGTCAGCGAGGTTTTATCAGATTCCAAAGTCCGATACCCGCATGTGCAGAAGCTACTCTATGCTATCCTGATCACCTCCTGCAAGCTTAGACACTACTTCAACGATCACAAGATTACGATGGTTACCGACTTCCCACTCAGCGACATCCTACATAACCGAGATGCTACCGGATGTATATCCAAGTGGGCAGTCGAGCTTAGGGCTCTCAACATCGAGTTCATCCCACATAAGGCTATTAAGTCGTAGGCACTTGCCGACTTTATAGCTGAGTCGATAGAAATCCAGCAGCCTACGACCGATGCTATACTCGACCATTGGAGATGTATTTTGACGGATCCCTCAAGCTAGGTGGAGCAGGCGCTGGTGTCCTCTTTATTTCCCCAGATGAGAAGCAGCTCAAATACGTTCTCCAAATTCTCTGGCCAGCTACTAACAATGAAGCAGAGTATGAAGCCCTCATCCATGGTCTTCGGGTAGCAGCTTCGCTTGGTATTAAGTGCATACTCGTCTATGGTGACTCGTTTGTTGTGGTCAATCAAGTCAACAAACATTGGGACTACACCAAAGAAACCATGGATGCCTATTGTATGGAAGTACGCAGGCTAGAGAAGAATTTTGAAGGTCTAGAGATACTTCATGTAGTACGTGATTTAAACGTTGCCGTAGACGTCTTAGCAAAACTTGGATCAAACAGGGCATAGGTGCCACCCGACGTGTTTGTGGAGGAGTTGACTTCCCCATCCATCAAGCAACCTAAACCTATCACCTCTGATGCTCTAGCATCCAGTGTTCAGGTGTTGACCATCCTCCCATCCAAGACTCAAGTCTTTATCGACTACATCAAAAAGCATAAACTGCCAGCAGTCAAAGGAGAAGCCGCCCAGACGTCTGTAGAAGCAAGAACTATGTGTTAGTTGGCAACCAACTCTATCGACATGGCGCGTCCTCTGGCGTCTTGCTAAAGTGTATCACCACGGAAGAAGGCAGGGAGCTCCTTGATGAAATTCACTCTAGCTGTTGCGGTAATCACACCGCGTCCAAGACTTTAGTCGAGAAAGCTTTCCGATTTGGGTTCTATTGGCCAACTGCTCTGAAAGACGCTGAAGATCTCGTTAGGCATTGCAAAGGTTGTTAGATGTTTGCAAGACAAACTCACATTCCAGCACACAATCTCATTTATTTTCCGCTAGCCTAGCCTTTTTTTATGCTGGGGATTGGATCAAGTGGGACCTCTCAAGAGAGCTAAGGGTGGTTTTGAGTACATCTACATGGCCATTGACAAGTCCACCAAGTGGATTGAATACAAACCACTCATCAAGTACAGTGCAGCCAAGGCCGCCAAGTTTATTCAGGACATCATGCACCGCTTTGGCATGCCTAATCGAGTGATCTCGGATCTAGGCTCCCCGTTTATGGCCACCGAGTTCAAGAGTTGGGCACAAGATTGCGGCATAAGCATTGACTATGCATCCATAGCTCATCCGCAGGCTAATGGGCAAGTCGAGAGAGCCAATGGCCTCTTTTTAGCCGGACTCAAGCCAAGGTTATATGAAGATCTTAAAGACTACGACTCTAAGTGGATAAACGAGTTGCCCAAAATAGTCTGGGGGCTACGCACCCAAGTCAGTAGAGCAACAGGGTACTCACCTTTCTTCTTGGTATATGGCTCTCAAGCTGTGTTACCAGCTGATTTGATCTGGACATCTCCAAGAATAGAGCAGTATGATGAAGGCGAAGCTAAATACACTCGACGACTTAAGTTAGATGGCCTGGAAGAAGTTCGAGTTAATGCTACCCTATAGTCTGCTCGTTATCTTCAGGGTTTACTGAAAGTCCCTAGTTTAGTTTTGGCTAATTGATGAAACCTAGGACTAACCTTTGTATCTAAGTGGATGATTTAGATAAAGGTGGTCATTGAATATGAGACATGACATTAACTCATGTGACCAAGATGATGAAGACCGAGATGATGCTTGGCTCGATGGACCGGTTGTGAAGGTGAAGGGCAAGTCGAGGCTTCGAAGAGAAGGACCATGCGATGGTGAAACTTGAGCAAGACTTGGCGCCGACGGACCGATGCAACGGTGAAGAGCAAGTGAAGTCAAGGTCGATGGATCGAGACGGTCATGTGATGATATGAAGTGGATCATATCTTTTGGAAAAACAAAATGGGCTCAAGGCAAAGGTATAACCATAAGGCCATTTTGTTTTGCACTCTAGACACCATAGAGGGTGTGAGTGGTTTAGGATCGATAGCTGAACTATTAAGAGGGGAAGTCTTATCGGTTATTCGACGCATGGGTGCCACTAAGTGAATTCATGAAGTGCATTGCATGTAGGGCCTAGTGAGCTAAGTGGAAAACCTTCAAAAATGATTATGAAAATACTAACACACGTGCACAAGGTGGTGATCACTTGTTGGTGTTGGCATATTTACGAAGGCACAAGCTTGCGAGCACGGGATTCAGGCGTTTTTGAGGAGTTGAAATGCCTATTTTCCACTACGCCGGAAGTCAGAGAAGAAACGGAGGCGAACGGAGGTCACAGTGGTGACCGGACGCTGAACCAGACGCGGTCTCGGTTTGACCGAACGCGTCCAGTCAGTTCATCATGGCAGTCAGGCGCACGGGTGTTAGGGTTTTGCACCGGCGCGTCCGGTCACTCGCGGGACCGGTGTGTCCGGTCAGGCGCCTAGAGGGAACTGTAGAACGCAAGGTCAATCGGACATGGTGCGCATCCAGTCACGATCGACCGGACGCGTCCGGTCGCGATGGGACCTTTCTAGACTCAAACCGGACGCCGAGTGTAGCGCGTCTGGTTGGTTGAGCGGCACGTCCAGTCGTTGTGTTTGACTATGGTGCACAGTGACCGTTGGAGGATCGAGTGACCGTGTTTGAATCTAGAGAGAACACGTGGACGGTGCAGGGCGATCGGACGCGGTTGAGCACGTCCGGTCAGGTTCGAACGACGCGTCCGGTCATCCCGAAAAACGCCCAGTGAAGGGGTACAACGGCTCTATTCATTTGAGATGCTTATAAATACTTGTTGGCCAGCCCTTGGGCAGGTCACTTGACATTTCTAACACTCTTGTGCATCCTTTGAGCTAGAGCTTCTCCCTCCCACTCTTTCTCTTGCTTGATTGCAAATCAAAAGTGAGATTGAGTGATCCCAAAAGTGCATTGCATAGCTTGAGGGCATCTAGTGGCACTTGTGGGTAGTTTAACAGGTGGATTTCTTATTACTCTTGGAGAGTACCGCTCCTAGCCGGTTTGGAGATTGTTGGAGGCGTTGGCAAGAGAAGGATATTGTTCTTGGCCACCTCTGGTTGATTGTAAGAGGTTCTTGTGCTTTCCTCGGCGGAGCACCAAAAGCAACTCTAGTGGATTGCGCGTATCATTGAGTTACCTCACTTGAGAGTGGTGTCTTGCGGTGCCTTGCAGGGCGTGCCTTGAGGGGCAAGTGACTTGAGGGTCACACCGAGAAACTATCTAAGTGTTGGTCGACACAATCGGTGACGTAGCTTGTCGGTGCACAAGTGAACACCGGGTGAACAAAAATATTATGTCTCTTATCTCCCGGTGATTGGTCTTCATATTGTGTTGTTGTCAATATTGATTGATTGTATATCATCTTGGTGATTGGCAACATCTTCACTCCACCGTCGGTATAAGATTCACAATCCTCTCTCTTGATTTACATTTACTAGATTATCTTGTGTAGCTCTAGTGGTAGCCTTTGCTAGTAGTTGTTAGCTTGCTCACAAGTGTAAGTTTAGTGACATAGCCCTTGTGTGAACTAGAGATCATAATCTACTAGACTTGTGGATAGGAGGCTTGCATCACAACTGTAGGCTAAGCAAAACTCGCTTTACGCCGTTTGTTATTCTAACAAGTTTGCTTAGTGGCTTGTGTAGGATTTTTTATAGGCTATTCACCCCCCTCTAGCCATCTAGGACCTTACATTTACGACGTCACTACAACAAATGTTCGGTCTCGTAGTTTCTAAGTCGGTGATCTAGTCTTACGACGTATACAAAAAACGGACGCCCAACACAAACTGCTCAACCCATGGGAAGGTTCGTCATCGTTTCTAAGGTCACACGGCCAGGGTCGTTCGAGTTAATGACTAAAGATGGAATACCAGTCAAGAACACCTGGCACATTGACCAGCTTCATAGATTTTACGCCTAAGGTTATAATTTAGGTGTTAGTTATTTACAGTTTTAAAGTTTATGTAATCTATGGTCCTTGGTACACAATAATAATAAATATTAGTTATCCGAGTCAAGATTGTTGTTACTTTGAAACTACCAAGGCAATTTCTCAGTTGTCTCCTATTTATCCTGGGTAATATGATTACCTAGATGAGGGGTCCCGGCTATCCATGCCGATGCTTGCCCTGACTAGAAAGTGACCTGCCAAAAGACTATCGGCTATCACGCTGGTAGATCGATCTAGGCACCCGGATATGCCATTTATGTCTATTAGTTGGCTCACATCTTGCGCCTTTGTTGATCAGCTGCACCTTTTTGGCACTTAGTTTTTACGCTAAATGTATGCCAAGCCCGTAATAGATTATCTCGAAAGAAGGCGACTAACTTGTTCTTCTGGCATGTCAGCCTTAAGGAAGACATTTCTACAGTCACCTTATATGATCAAGTGCTTTCTTACACTTAAGGTCGGTTATTATGTTGTCCTATCCTGACTACATGACTACTCAGATATTTCATCTTAAGTCAATCAAGGCGCTTATATCACGATTCATAACACAGGCTAAGTTCTATCAGCCTAAATATATATTAAAGAGTGTTGTTCTCTACATTCAATAACCAATATTACATAGGTTTCATCAAGAGGCCTATGATTCTACTGTGGGGGCTGTGGGGTTGATCAACTGGCCTGCCTCTTGTCAGATCAAGTTGATTGGCGATGTCACTGGCTAGGTTGTCCACCGCACCCTCAACTTCTTCTACTGCTTGGAGAACCTCTTCATCCTCAATCTCTTCTATCAGCCTCTCCAGAGGGACAGTTGGACAAAGCACCCGGATTTGTGCTAGCACTGACCGGACGCAAGCCTTTGCAGCCATCTTCACATGCATTGAAGCATTCAGGTATGACTAGAAAGAATTGCACCCAGGACTTCTTGGCATCTTCTGGAACTCGGATGAGATTGACAACATAATGTACGACATTCCACAAGTCGCTGTTCTCCTTCCAGGTAGCTCCAAGTTCGGTGATTAGGTCTTTTACTGATTTTAAAGCCTGCACAAGGTCTTGATTAGCACTACGTCTAATTAACTTAGCCTGGGAAAATTCTTCGTTCGTCTGTTCAGTTACCTCTTCAAGTTCATTGTGTTTGCTCCTAAGAGTGTTAGTCATGGCTTGAAGGTCACTTCTCAGACAGCTGGTTTCCTTCTACTCGGCTGCAAGACAGTAAAATTATGGTTCAAGAAGTTAAAATTACTTGGAGTCATCTTTGAGGTAGCAAGAACATTGAGTAGGGGCACACCTTTCTATTTATTTTCAAGGAGCTCGGCTTGCCTGGTCATGGTATTCAGGTCTTCAATAGCTTTACCCTTCTCTTTCTCTGAGTACCCAACCTGAGCTCGTAGGGTATGTGCTGCCTGATCATGTTTCTGACGTTCTATGGCCCACTCAGCTTCCTTCTTGCTGTGCTCCTCCTTTAGATGAGTAATTTCGGCATTAAGTCGGTCTTCAACTTCTAGGGTGTGGGCATTGAATTTTCCTCCATGCATTGCCTATAGGCTTGTCCAACAGATATATGTTTCTAAGCTAGATAAGACATTCAGATACACATATGCTATAGATTTTCCCGGGTATTTACCTAGAATTTCTCATCAAAAGTCATTGCCCCCGCCATGAAGCTGGCCCAGGATGAAGTCAGCTCAGGCAATTGATGGTTTGGATCAACCTCCTTCACCACTTGAGTGACAATCACTTCCAAGTTATGACAATCAGCTACTGCAGCTTCTTCTAACGGCTCTATGGGCGGCGGGGCACTCGGCTGGTCGATCGGGTTCTCATTTCCGTGTACAACTTCTAGCTGCTGGCTCTCGGTCTTGGAGCTCATTCAATGGCACGGTTTTCTGTGGACCTTGCAACACCATATCACCAATTGTGCTGGTCTAGGGGCTCAACGTCTTTGGAGTTCTGAACAAAGACAAATCCCAATGTTTGGAGTAATTTAGAAGACATCTACAACCGATTCCGCGTATATTATCAGTATTTACCTGGATGCACTCCTTCATCGGACAACAGGGCCAGTCGTCCACCCAACACTAGGCATTGCACCCAATGTGGTCAAGGTACCCGGCACAACTGTTGTACTCAGTTGGCTTGGAGTTGGGGGCTTGTGACTGACTGCTTCTCCACCCCCTTGAGACGGTGCCCGGTTACTACTAAGTAAAGCATCCCGGTGGTCAACTACATGCAGTTCCTATATTGTGCATTGATGGACTATACTAGGTAACAAGACTCACTGATGCCAAACAAGGGGCTGGCCTTCCTCCTCTTCGTCGTCCTCGAGGAGTTCTACTTGTTGATCTCCTGTTATTCATGAGTATTAAACTCAGTACAAAGCAATACTCGGGTAAATTGATGGATATAAGGGAATGCTCACCTAAGAGCATGGTACCTATTTTTATTGTGCACGTGTGGCAGGGCCTCTTGGGTGTCGATGCACTAGCAGTTGTAGCTTTTGTGTCGTAGGTTCTCTTTAGGCCCCGGGTACTTGCTCCTGCACCCAACTGCCTAACGAGACTGTCCGCATGTTGCGTAGTCTTATCCTCCCTAGCATTGTCCATCGGATTGGTCGTGGCGGCACTTGTGGCATCATCACCAGCTAACTACACTCCTCTTCCTCCAGCTTCTTCAGGGTTGAATACAGCAGGCAACTCAGGAAAATCATTAAAAGCCCGCCCCAAGTGCTACATCCAGCAGATATGGGATAAGTTATACAGTAAAGAAATCAAGTACATACATAGAAAGAATGTTCACCACTTTACTTACAGCAGCTAGCGGGTGGTTGACGTCTCTTTCCTCAAACTTGAGGAGAATGCAACCGACGTCTTTCAGGATTTTTTGAATCCTTCCTAGGATTTCTTCCTCAGACAACTCGTCCTTGGACATCCGGGTAGGATCTTGTACTCCGATATACTCGAAGCCATAGTGTACCCTCTCCCATAGAGGCTGCACCCGGCGCCTGATGAAGTTGGCAACTATTCCTACGCCAGATAGGCCTCGGATTTTCAGGGCCTTTATCTCCTTCAAGAATGGCCTGATTTTCTTTGTTTCACTCGGAGTCAGTGTTTCCTTCTCCCAGCAGTTGTTTGCACTTGGCCCAGCGTTGCTGTGCACTGCAAGGGCCGGGAGAATGATGACGATGGTTATCTACCATAATAAAGGGTTAAAATAAATATATAAAGGGCTAATAAATGATCACCAACATAGGTTTAGGGTGTCAACTAATAAAATTCCACGAGTTTTGGTGAATCTATATTTTGCAGGGGGGTTATCAGAATAATTCAGGAATTGATATCTTCCACGAGAAGGAACCCACGTCAATCGGCCTAATCTCCACGTCACGAATACGCAAGAGGCTTCTAGAGGACACCAGAGAACTCCACGAGGAGGGCCACCACGAGGCGCCGCCAGGTGGGGCCGACCGGCCCCTGGCCACCGGCCCTCGGCTCTTTCCTTTGCAAGCTACTTCAACCGCCTCCAAGGATGCATTCTAACCTTATGTGAAGGTCAGTTTGATCCAAGGGCCATGGTTCCATGCTTTGGGCTATATAAACGAGGCCCCAGACCCCCTCCAAAGGGGAATTCATTCAATCAATCATCAACCAGAAAGCAGAAGACTAACCAGCAACTCTCATCTCCTTAGAGCTCTATCAGATCTAGGCATAGCTAGATTAGAATTAAAAGTAGAGGAGTCAAGCAGCCTTGGGCTCCAGATCTAGTCAAGAGGAGCTTGGTAAATCTAGTTCTTCTCTCTTGTATCAACATTGTTCTTCAGATATTCATCTAGTTCATCAGTTCTTATAGTTCTTGATCTAGTTTATGTTCTAGTTCTTCATGTTCTAATTGTTTATGTTCTAGTTCGTAATTGTTCTAGTTCATCATTGTCTAGTTCTAGTTCATTGTTCTTGATCATTATTCTTGATACATTAAATATGATTTTGTTCTTAATCTATATTATATCCTTGATTATTATGAGATCAGTCTACTTGGATTATATATTTGGCATAGATAGTTTATCATTATGTTTATACACATGTTTGCAAAGGACTCACCTTATTGAGTCATGGGTGGGTGGTCAACATTGTGTAAGTGTGGTACTTATACACTGTTTACCTACAAATGCACTCTATACTCCGGGCCATGTGGTAGATCGCGGGTGTGACATTCCTGTTGAGTCCTTTGTAGTCCACTCCCTGAGTGTAGAACTTAGTAGAACACAGTCTCATTACTTAGTTGTTACTCTGTTTCTCAGCTTCGTAACAGAGATGTTCCTTGTTTATGGATATGAGATAACCTAGCCAATGATTGTCTGATATAATTGCACTAATCAATGTAGATTATGACTAATAGTTAACGGATTACTTAAGAGTTATTTTCTTACTTTATATTCTGATCAATGACTTGCCATAGTAGTACTGCTCTAAGGAATATCATCTGAATGGTCTGATTATCATATATTTTATCTCTTTTTATTTGATTGATTCCTGTTTGAGAGTAAAGCATAGTGATTTTGAATATTCATATCACATGTGTAGAGTAGCCTTTAATTAATATGTGCCTCTCTGTTTATTCTCCTTTGGTTAAATATAAATAACGATACCTAGGATAAATTTGGGTGAAATACTGCGACGGGTGTATTTATCTATGTGCTTGCGGATATATACTTTAATATCTTTATATAGTTAAGTGGCATGAGTACAATACAACCATACTCTTGGTGTCATGTTGGGGATGACAACCTAACGCGAGTGATGCTAAGAAGTGTCAACACGAACATTCTCAGCATAGAATCACTCGGCTCTCCAATCTTTCACCGAGTCAACCAAGGTTTAGTCAAAATACTCCTGCTTTTTTCCGAGTCAAAATTGGATCCCGGCGCCACCCAGGACGCTAGGGTTGGTAGCGTTGGGGTGTGGTTTCAACTTGAAGAAATAGCGAAAGAGAGTGATGGACGGTGGAATACCAAGGAAGGTTTCACAAAGATGAACGAAGACAGAGAGATGAAGGATTGGATTAGGGTTCAAATGGTTCAGCTTTATGTCATAATAATGCAAAAAACCATCGAGGAAAGGACAAGCAGGCAAACAAAGTCTGTGCTCAATCAAAGGGACGAACAAAACAATCTGACCGGATCGGGAGCGTGGGGACCCGATGTTCTCCTGGCGCATCCCATTCGCCAAGTCTCTGCTCGGGAAGCAAGCGCTGCTCATGGAGCCTCTTCAGGTGTTTTAGCTTCGTGGTTGGTGCTGGCCAGATCTTCATTGCTGTTGCCATCACAACAAGTTCTGGGTTTTCCGCCCCAGCGATCTGCCAATCTATGTCCTTCGCTTTGATGCTGCTCCTCTTCGTGCTTGGCCCTTTACCCATCCAAAGTGGTGCTTCTCTTGAGGTTGAGATTGCAAGTGCTGGGTGGCGGCGGTGGTAGTTGCTGTGAGGTTGTTGGGAGTTGGCAGTGGTGGTTTACTAAGGGTTAGGGTTTTGGCAGATGGCAGTGCGGTGTGGAGAAATGAGAATTGGGGCAGATTTCTTTTATAAAGATTTTTTTGCCTCCACTGGCCTGAAAATCATGCCACTCAGTGCAGCGTGTCGGTTCACCTTCCGCATTTAATGGCTCACGCAACTGACATGACGATGGCATACATTTTCATACTACGGAGCAACGTGCAGATTCGTTTTCATATCTATCCCCTTACAAGGATTCCCGGGTACCTGGTATAACCGGTTGATTATATCTGCTGTCCAGAGATTTACTCGGATAGTGTTCGTTTTTTCACTTGATCAGTCTAGAAGCACCCGGAGAATTGATAGTTTTCTTATGGGAATTTCGAGCGTATCCGGACGGTTTCAGTATTTACCCGGATGCCTTGACGAGCACCCGGACGGTTTGAACATTTACCCGGATACCTTGAAAAGTACTCAGATTGTTCATATATTACTTGGATTCAACTCCTCCAAGCATTGACTCTATTTGCAACAGATTTTTTTCTTCTAGCAATAAGTTCAAGGGATACAAGATTACAGATCTTACAAGACCCATTGAATTTGTTCCAAGCAACCGTTCAACTAGCTACAAGGAACCTAGTGGAATTCGACCTCTAGGTTGACTCATTTACAATAAAGATCCTAGTTGCTACAAGGCAGAACACACTCTACTCGGCCTACTGTTTCCATTGTCGGAACACAGTGCATCCAAGACTGGTGTCAGCGGTGCAATACTTTCTAGTCTACTAGGTTTGGGCGTCATCTGCAGGCATCTATCTACCCAAGCCTCTTCCGCCATGATCACCTTGACCAGAGATTGATCGCAAGTGAACAGACGTGAACAAGCCACGAATTGACATGGGACTGTTTGATGATGGAACGTGTCCCTCATCACAAGGCTTCTTCTACTTGCCTTCACAGACCACTTGGTGATATTCCGCTGCGGGACTAGTCTACCTCTAGTCACCTTCACAAGACTTCTCCTACTTACTACAAGTTCTATAAGCTTTTATCATACATGCCCGGGAGCTGCTCTACTTCACAAACTATCATATTCATGGCTATGGCCTGCTGATTTCTTACATCTACACAATTGCTATGCTCATGCTTGCCAGGAGGGTATTTATAAGCTCAGTATGGTCTACGTGGACTGTGTCTAGCTCTGCATCACGGTGTCAGGATCACTCTGGACGGGTCAGGGTTTGTAGACTGCATCAGATGGATACAGTATGTATGCGTGTGAAGCTACAGTGTTCTTGAGTGGCATATTCGGATGGATATCCTGTTACTATGTCGCTTGTAACTACGATGACCTCACTGCTCGACCACTTTTCTGATAAGTAGCTAGACATTGATTACTCCTGTATGTCCAAGTTTATTTACTTTAGATCCTACATCCGACTACGTCAAGTTAACGGAAGTACCCAGATACAAGCTCGGGGGTTGCAGAATACATATCCACAGGAAATGTTTTTTCCTGAGAAGTTTGCGAAAAAGACCCTTCAACTTTTTGTTCCAAATAGCAAGAGGCTCGGGGGCTACACCCTGTGGGTGCACTTTTTTGCAAAAAGTGCACTCCACTCAGAGGTTCTTATAAGAACACTTCAGGGTTTCTCTTTGAAAATTACCCAGATCAACCTTGTTTCTATCCGGAAGAACCTAGAGGAACAAGAAGGCTTCCGAGTTCAACCATGAATTGCCCAGGGCTTGTCGATACGGGACCTATAGGGTTCTGTATCATGTCAACTTCTATTAGGGGCCCATCTCAGGCCCACGGTCAAGATTGAAGGATACGGTTCAAGATGACGTGGACTTCAAGCTGTTAAGATCGACCTAGTTGGAATATTAGGAGAGTTAGACTATGTAATAGATCTAGGACTCCTTAATTGTATCCGGCTAGGACTAGAATTGTACCTCAGCCTTCTCTCCCTATATAAAGAGAGGTTAGGGGCACCCCATGTATATACAATCATAGAATCAATCCAACGCAAAGGCTAAACGCCAACTGGACATAGGGCTTTTACTCGATCACGAGGGACTAAACCAGTATAAATCACCTTGCGTTACCATCGAGTTTCTAGGTTCACCGGCCCTCGAACAATCGTCCCAGGTAACCCCGTGACGAGTTGCCGGTCATCAAACACCAATAATAATAAAGGTTTTCCAAAAGTTAATTAATTTCGTGGTTCCTAAAAATAGGTGTTATTCTAACCAAAATAACTCAGCAAGAAAAAAATTGGAACTGGAGCAAAATGTGTGTTTTCTACTCTAAATACGAAACAACTGAACATGTCTTCTTTGATTGCAAACAAGGAGGAGTTTTAAATCAATCCTTGTTGATGATAGAATGTGCAGTTATTTGGTAGACAATATGGCTTACAAGGAATGAACTTGTTTTTGACGAGTGTCAACCAAACCTTTTCTTTTACAAGTTAAGTTCAGAGGAATGTATTGGCTATGCCAATAGACACAACTATAGCAGGGTGAAGCCAATAAAGAACACATTCTCCAAGTTTGTCAAGTGCTAGAGGCTATGGCTATGAATGTTTTTGATTCCTTCAGATGACCTCATAATGTTAGAATTGAGTTTTGAGTGGGACATTTGTACAGTTAAACATTTTTGTAATAAGTGGTATGATTCTCTTGGTGACAAGAGATGAAGCTAGATCTATTTCTATTATCTAAAAGACATAATATGATTAAGTAATTTTGATACTGCTACTCAGGGCCTTCAACAACTTGCTCTTGATTGTTCACCACTTTTCCTTCTAATTCTCTAAAAACTATTCGTGCACCGAACCAGGGCATTCCATTGGGCCATGTCGCCTGCTTCTCCCTCAACCGTCAAATCTCAAACGAACGATCATCGAGCGTTTCAACATGGCTTGTACAGAGTCCGGTTCCAAAGGCTTCGTGAAGTGTCTGGGAAGTCCCGGCCAAAAGAGAGAGCTTCGCCAGCCTCCCCTTCGAGGTCCTTACAGCCCGCCACCCTGTGAGCTCCAACGATGGTGCTGATGACAGCGTGAACCGCCGGTGGCACGCCCTGCTCGGGACGCACGTGCGCGTGGCCCGACGCCCTCAGGTCGTCCCCGACTACCCTGCATCTACCTACAGGTGCAGGCCGGCAAGCTGGTGCTCGAGCACGGAGCACCTCCGCTCGTTGCTGGCGAGCTGCCCCATCGGCCGGAATCGGCGCTGCAAGCCCGTTCCCCTTGCTCTATTCATAAGGTTGAGGAAGAGGGAGAAAAAATGATTAGAAACTCTTTCTCGGATCCAGATGCAAATTCCGTGATTCATGTGAATAGTACTCCACGGTACACGGAAGCTGCAGGTTAATTACTTAGAACACCAGGGTCGCCGGTATTTTCTGTTTTCTTTTTATATATATACATATAATCAGCTAAAACTTTGAAAAACCGTAGTAATTCATATAAAATTTGTAAACAAGAAAATCTAGTTTTATTAGACTCCTTATGAGTAGATCTATGCAATACATACTTAATATGTGATGTTTTAGTAGAAATTTTTTGTTGTATATGTGTATCTATATGCTTTTTAGGGTTCAATTCATATCTGCAGTTCCCGTGCTCCTTTTGTAATAAAATTTTTACGGTAACCTATTCATTGCATGAGTGTTCTGTGGTAAAAAAATTCAAGATCATTAAATGAAGTATGATTGAGTTATTGATTTAACTTCTAAGCCTCTCCGTTTCTTTATTGCACTTGCAGAATATTACATGTATTTTGTAAGATAGAACTACAAGTGCAGAGTGAGCTTAGAAGCCTAATCTTGAGTCCACAATCATTGGCCGACACCCTTAATCCAGTACCAGTTTTGCTGCCATCGAATTGACAACCGCATTATCGTCGTCCAGCGTCCTTAAAATTTAACTCTCATCACATCAATGTTCCCTCAAATGCATGGAGTACTAAATGTAGACTAATTGTATACATGTCGACACAAATTAGGAGTGATTTACAAGACGAATCTATTAAGCCTAATTAGTCCAAGATTGAAAACTTTTTGTCAAATAAGACGAAAATACTACAGTGTTCGTTAAACTTTAACGTCCAAACCAAACAGGCCCTTAGCTTTCTATTTAGGTTAAGTAGCTGTTATGCATAGTATATTACAGAAAAGTGACAGGCTCATGATAACCGGATCAGGGCAGGTACATTGCTACACGTCAGCGGTCTCGTACGCCGTCTCATGTAATGCCATGTAGAATTTTTGCTGATGTGGAGAAAAGAGAGAGTGGAGAGAGAAAGAGATCGTTGTTTTATGAAACAACCACCTCATGAGCTAAAATTTAGGACTATGAGATAACTATTCTACCATTGTATGAGTTGTTGTTGCCATGCAACTCGCAACTTTACTTTTATTATATATATAAATTACGGAATTTTGAGTTACTACGAGACAACTTAAAAAATAACCATTGTAAATGTTATCTATTAAATCGTCTTAAAATTACGTGACACTATATAAGACCGCCTATGAGACAAGACCAATGTACTTTGCCTCCGACCTAGCACATACAAGCTGGCCCCTTCACCGAAGAGCGCGGCAACGCCGCGTGTCTTTCTAGTCATAGCGGAGCACACGCATGAACCCATGCAAGCAAACAATTGCAAGGAATTAAAAACAGTACACTGAACATCATTTACATAAAAGAGAAAGCACAAGAAACTATTTTGTGGTATTTGCATCTGGCGTGCATTAGATAGCTGAAAACGGAGCTATGAATTAAAAGATATGAACATTTTAATTATATATATGAAACTACCAAGGAGGCGGATGTACGGTATTCTAAGTGAGATGGTGAAAAAGATAAACAATACTCCGTAGTAATATGTACCACTCACAAAACGAGTTACTTTAATAATTCAATTTGATGTTACTGTATAATGGTTGTTAGATATAATATGGGCTTGGCCCATTAAATATTTAATAAATCAAATAAAACTCTATGGTCCGAATAATGCACATTAAATGGTTTAGTCCTGCACGGTATTTTAACTAAAGGTTAACTTAACTTAATTGGTTGGTTTTTGACCGGTTACTTTGGGAAGTTGAGATAAGGATAGCAGGTTGCCACACGCGCGCGCGCCGCCGCCCGCGTCGGGGCGTGGGCGTGGCGTGGCAGGAAGACGGGTGGGCGGGCAAGGCTTAATTTTTACCACTTAGTTCCCATGATTGCTGGAGTTGAAACTCACAAGCAACTGAGTTAGTATTCATTACGGGAGTTTCACCTGGAAGGCTTCCCCTCTCTCCCAGCCGCCAGCCTCTTCATCTCCTGGCGCAAGTTCATTACAGGAGTTTCTCCTGGAAGGCTCCCCCCCTCGCCCAGCCGCCAGCCTCTTCATCTCCTGGCGCAAGCTCTTCCCCTCCCTCCTTCTGTTGCCTATAAACAGAGAGTCTTTCCTACAGTTAGCTTCTCTTGGACACACCATAAATCCAGTAGCACGAGTTCTCCCCGTTCCATCTCCTACGCGCACACGAGATTGAAGAGTAGGCCTCCAGAACGTCTCCGTCCAAGGGTTCACCTGCTCTGGTGAGGACGGCAATCACATTTTTAGGGAGTGTCCAGTAGCGGCACGACTACTCGCTTCGTCCACTCCCTGTTCCCAGCGCAAGTTCCTGTTCGTCTTCCTCCTGGCGACGCGACCTTCACGGCATCCTCTATGCACTGCACCGAGCGGAATGACTACACCGACAGGCACCATGTCTCTTTCGGGTGCAACCGGCTTTGCCACAGGGTATGATTTTGAATCATCCGCTCAAGTTCTTGATAAAAACCTTGCTGGTTATCACGATATACATGATGTGTAGCTTGCTGATAGACATGTTTCATATGATGTTCTTGTTTAATTTGAACATGCTATATGTCAATATCATGTTTACCATGAATATGATGTTTTGGTTTATTATGAACAAGCACTTAATTGCCACTGTTTTTATCATATTATTTTATTGGATTAAATTGAATCTGAAATTGCCTATATTTTTAACAATCCAAAAATGTGATTATAGGCATTTTTCATCTATTGGCTTTGCAGGTTTGCTCAAACCATCGCCATTTGAGGGCACTCACTACAAGAGGTGACGCCAGAAATGCATCTTGTGGTTGAGCTCTATGAATTGCTTTCATGTGGTGCATGAGAGAGCTATTGGTCTGCAGACCTCTGAGGAGGAGCGTGCTTTTCAACATGCTGACACCACTTGTAAGGTAGCTCTGTTGAGCATCATAGGGGACCCCCTTGTTGATGCATATGTGCAGCTTCCGATTAGTAAGGCCATGTGGGATGCACTTGAGGCCCGTTACGGCGATTCTGATGCCGGTTCTAAGTTGTACGTCATGGAGCAATTCCATGACTATCGGATGGTTGAGGGTCGTCCGGTAGTCGAACAGGCTCATGAAATACAGGCACTGGTGAAGGAACTTGAGCTGTTTGGATGCGCACTTCCTGACAAGTTTGTGGCAGGTTGTATCATTGCTAAGCTGCCACAATCTTGGACTGTCTTTGCAACTTCCTTGAAACACAAGAGGCAAGAGTTTAGCACTGCTGAGCTTGTTGGGACCCTTAATGTTGAGGACAAGGCAAGGGCAAAGGATGTCAAGGACAAGAAGGTTGGTGATGGGAGTTCTAGTGCACATATGGTGCAAAAGAATCATTCCAAACCACAGAAAAAGAAATTCCAGTAAGAACTCAAGAAAAAGCCCACCACTTATTTCAAAAAAGGTAAGAAGCAGAACAAGGAGAAAGGGAATTGTTTCACCTGTGGCAAGCCTAGGTACTATGCAAGAGAGTGCCCTGATGCTAAGTGGAAGCCACTTCCTTCAACAAAGAAATCAGCAAACACCATTGAGACTGAAGTAGGATCATCTGGGTATGGTAATTTATTACTTTTTGCATTTTCAGTTTGTCATTCACCTGATTGGTGGGTTGATACCGGTGCAAATATTCATGTATGTGCTGATATTTCCTTGTTTTTTGTTTATCAGGCCGGGCGGGCTGGCTCCTTGTTGATGGAGAACGGGGCGCGTGCGGCTGTTCGTGGTGTTGGTTCGGTCGATATGAAGCTTACTTCGGGGAAGACCGTGCAACTCAAGAACGTGCATCATGTCCCCTCAATAAAGAAGAACTTGATTAGTAGTTCCTTGCTGTGTCATGATGGCTATAAACTAGTATTTGAGTCCAATAAATATGTTGTTTCTAAGTATGGCACCTTTGTTGGAAAAGGCTATGAAAGCGGAGGCTTGTTTCACCTATCATTAGTTGATACTTGTTTTAAGTCCGCGAACCATGTGGTGAGTAATGTTGAAACAAATATTTGGCATTCGAGATTATGTCATGTTAATTTTAGTTGCATGTCCCGCTTATCTGGTTTAAATTTAATTATGAAATTTGGTGTGATCAAAAGTTCAAAGTGCCATGTGTGTGTTGAAGCGAAACAATCTCGTAAGCCTCACAAGGCTGCTATGGCGAGGGAATTGGCACCTCTTGAATGAATTCATTCTGATGTTTGTGAGATGAATGGGATTTTGATCAAGGGTGGTAAGAGATACTTTATTACCTTTATAGATGACTGCACTAGATTTTGCTATGTGTATCTAATGAAAACTAAAGATGAAGCATTACATTATTTTAAAATCTATAAAGTTGAGGTAGAAAATCAACTTGAGAAGAAAATCAAACGGTTGTGGTCCGATCATGGGGAAGAGTATTTCTCAAACGATTTTTCTAAGTTTTGCGCGGTGCACGGAATAATTCATGAGAGGACGCCACCATACTCATCATAGTCCAATGGGATTGCTGAGAGAAAGAACCACACTCTAACTGAATTGGTAAATGCCATGATAGAGACTACGGGACTATCTAAGGAATGGTGGGGTGAGGCTATATTGACAGCGTGTCATGTCCTGAATAGGGTGCCCACAAAGAACAAAGAAATTACACCATTTGAGGAATGAGAGAAGAAAAGATTAAATCTCTCTTACCTGCGAACATGGGGTTGTTTGGTAAAAGTGAACATGCCAATAAATAAAAAGCGAAAGCTTAGACAAAAACTGTAGATTGTGTCTTCCTTGGCTATGTCATTCACAGTGTGGGCTATAGATTTTTAATAATAAATTCTAGTATTCCTGAGATGGCTGTTGATACAATCATGGAATCTAGAGATGCGACATTTTTTGAAGATGAGTTTCCCATGAAAAATAGTACACCTAGCATGTCTGGTCATGATTCTATTTCCATCCCTGGGTCTATCCCTATCCTTGAGTCCACTAAACCGGTTATACACGCTGATGTTGAGACCCATAAAGAAATTTCTGAGGAGGATAATAATACAGTCGCTCGAAAGAGTAAGAGACAGAGGGTTGTAAAATTCTTTGGTGAAGACTTTATTATATACCTCATGGATGACACTCCCACAACCATTGCTGAGGCATATTCCTCTCTTGACGCTGATTTGTGGAAGGAAGCTGTTCAGAGTGAAATGGATTCAATCTTGTCTAATGGGACTTGGGAAGTGGTTGATCGTCCTTATGGATGTAAACCTGTGGGGGTGCAAATGGGTATTCAAGAAGAAGCTTAGGTCTGATGGTACTATTAAAAAGTACAAGGCAAGGCTAGTGGCTAAAGGCTATACACAAAAGGAAAGAGAAGGTTATTTTGACACTTACTCACCAGTTGCCCGATTGACGACCATTTGCGTGCTATTATCCTTGGCTGCCTCACATGGTCTTCTCATTCATCAGATGGATGTTAACATGGCTTTCCTAAATGGTGAGATTGAGGAAGAGATCTATATGGATCAGCCCAATGGATTTGTTACAAAAGGTCATGAGGGTAAGGTTTGTAAGTTGCTGAAATCCTTGTACGACCTAAAGCAAGCCCCTAAGCAGTGGCATGAGAAGTTTAATAAGACTTTAACATCAGCCGGCTTTGCAGTGAATGAAGTTGATAAATGTGTATATTATCGGTATGGTGGTGGCAATGGTATGATTTTGTGCTTGTATGTGGATTATATCTTAATCTTTGGGAATAATATTGATGTGATTAAAGAAGTGAAAGATTTTCTGTCTAATAACTTTGAGATGAAAGACTTGGGTGAGGCTGATGTTATTCTTAACATAAAGCTACTAAGACAAGAAGGAAATGGTGGGATAACTCTTGTGCAGTCCCACTATGTGAAAAATGTACTAAGTCGCTTTGGGTTTAGTGACTGTGCACCTGCTCCAACTCCTTATGACTCAAGTGTAATACTAAGGAAAAATCACAGAATTTCAAGGGATCAATTGAGATATTCTCAAATAATTGATTCTCTTATGTATTTGGCTAGTGCCACGAGGCCTGATATCTCGTTTGTTGTGAGCAAACTAAGCCGGTTTGTGTCAAATCCGGGAGATACTCATTGGAGTGCTCTTGAGAGAGTACTGCGCTATTTGAAAGGTACAATGAGTTATGGTATTCACTTTACCGGGTATCCAAGGGTACTAGAAGGTTATTGTGATGCTAATTGGATTTCTGATGCTGATGAGCTGTACGCCACAAGCGGATACACGTTCCTGCTTAGAGGTGGCGTTGTTTCCTGGAAGTCTTGCAAGCAGACTGTCTTCAAAATAAAACTGTGTCCAAGGGTACTAGAAGGTTATATGCTTCAAAACAGAGGGGATGCTCTTTGCAGCCTAGTATCAGTTAAGAGTTCTAGTGAAATTCATCTCACACAAAACTGTCAATTCAAGGTTTTGTCCATTAATCAGTTGTGGCTGAGTGTAGCTATTATTCTAGATGGATGTTCAACTTAACAGTCTCCATCGAAACACTAGTATATAAAAGGATTGTGGTTCTAAGACCTATCTGCATTGAACCCTAGAGTTTGGTGAGGATTGTTAGATATAACATGGGCTTGGCCCATTAAATATTTAATAAATCAAATAAAACTCTATGGTCTGAATAATGCACATTAAATGGTTTAGTCCTGTACGGTATTTTAACTGAAGGTCAACTCAACTTAATTGATTGGTTTTTGAATGGTTACTTTAAGAAGTTGAGATAAGGATAGCAGGTTGCCACACGCGCGCGCGCCCGCCGCCGCCGCCGCCCGGCCTGTGGGCGTGGGCGTGGGCGTGGTGAGGCAGGCAGGCAGCGAGCGAGCAGACGGGTGGACGAGGCTTAAATTTTTACCACTCAGTTCCCATGATTGCTAGAGTTGAAACTCACAAGCAACTGAGTTGGTATTCATTACGGGAGTTTCTCCTAGAAGGCTTCCCCTCTCTCCTAGCCGCCAGCCTCTTCATCTCTGGCGCAAGCTCTTCCCCTCCCTCCTTCTGTTGCCTATAAACAGAGAGTCTTCCCTACAGTTAGCTTCTCTTGGACACACTACAAATCCAGTAGCACGAGTTCTCCCTGTTTTGTCTCCTGCGCACACACGAGATGGAAGAGTAGGCCTCTAGAACTTCTCTGTCCAAGGGTTCACCTGCTCGTGTGAGGACGACAATCACATTTTTAGGGAGTGTCTAGTAGCAGCACGACTACTCGCTTCGTCCACTCCCTGTTCCCGACGCAAGTTCCTGTTCATCTTCCTCCCGGTGGCGCGTCCTTCACGACATCCTCTCTTCACTGCACCGAGCAGAACGACTACACCGACAGGCATCATGTCTCTTTCGGGTGCAACCGGCTTTGCCGCAGGGTAAGATCTTCATATGATTTTGAATCATCTGCTCAAGTTCTTGATAAAAACCTTGCTGGTTATCACGATATACATGATGTGTAGCTTGCTGATAGACATGTTTCATATGATGTTTTTGTTTAATTTAAACATGCTATATGTCAATATCATGTTTACCATGAATATGATGTTTTGGTTTATTATGAACAAGCACTTAATTACCACTGTTTTTATCGTATCATTTTATTGGATTAAATTGAATCTGAAACTGCCTATATTTTTAATAATGGCATGGGAATAATGTTAATTATACACTACTACACTGTAAGTGAACATACTATTTATTGTGCTTATTCAAGGGTATAGATAAAAAAATATAAAGGAGTCAAACATAAAGAATCGAATGGTATATTATTATAAAAAGAGATAAAAACTTAAGAGGTAGAAATTTGGCAATGTTGGAATAAATGGAATTTTAGACAAAATAAAAAGGCTGAATTCTTGCACGACCATGACATGACGTGTATATATCCGATGCGAGACATTCTTCGGAGTGTCTTTATAAAAAAGAGTATTTGTTAAATAATACGGTAATGCTACTTACCTAATGTCCGTACGCATCGGATGCAGGCTCACATCCCACTAAAAGTAGTCCACCGCTTACCTTCCCTCTCAATCTTATCCATTCGCTCTATTATCCATTCTCCATTGACCAGAAGCCAAGCCTACGCCGCGCGAGTGGTCCTGCACCGCACCGCACGCCCATCCTACGCCATGCCTCCATCCCCGCCACCCCACCTGCTTGATGATTGGGTCACACATCTCCTCCACCTCCCTGAGCTTCTCCTCATAGTCCTCCTCTGCTGTTCGTCTAGTGGCGCCGCCCTACTCCTCCGATGGTCCAGCCACTCCAGCGCCTTGGCAAGGGCGGCCTCCATCTGTCCTCGCCGATCTTTCCTACCATGTTGTCCAGCACCATGGCATGGACGCGGTATAGAGGCCTGCGGCTGAAAGGTCCTATTATGGCTAGAGGGGTTGAATAGCCTATTTAAAAATCTACAAGAGCACTAGAGCAAACGGCGTAATGCAATTTTGCTCTAGTTCTACAAGGGTTGCAAGCCACCTATCCCAACAATTCTAGTTGCTATAATCACTAAGCACATACAAGAGCTAAAACACTACTCACTAAGAGCTCTCAACAAAGCTACACTAAAGAGCTCCACTAGATCAAACTAAGCTACAAAGCAAACTCTCAAAACTAGCTACACTAAAGAGCTTGCTACAACTAGTTTGCAAGAACGTAATGGAGTGAGTAGGGTGATTATACTGTTGTGTCGAGGAATGAACCAATCACAATATGTAGACAATCCAATCATTGGGAGAAATCCCATCACACAAGAGACATAAGATTTTTCTCCCAAGGTTCACGTGCTTGCCGGCACACTAGTCCCCATTGTGTCGACCAACACTTGGTGGTTCAGTGGCTAAGAGGTGTTGCATGAACCTCACCAACAAATGGCACCGCAAGAACCTACCCACAAGTGATGTATCTCAATGACACGAGCAATTTACTAGAGTTGCCTTTGGCGCCCTGCGGGGTAAGACACAAGACCCCTCACAAGCAATCGATCGAGGCCGAAGACAATCACCAACTCCGCTCAAGGATCCTCCAATCACTGGGACATCTAGGTGTCGGCAAACACCAAGAGTAACAAGCACACAACTAGCCCAAAGCTTCCAAGTAGTGCCACAAGATGATGCAACTCAGTGTAATGCACTAGAGGATCTTCAGTCTCACTCAAGATAATGAAATCAAGTGAACAAGTGAGTGGAGTGTATTGCTCAGCTTCCAAAGGGTGTGCACAAGTGTAAGAGATGCCAAGAGAGTGGCCAAGGCTGGCCACACCCTCTATTTATAGCCACACAAGCAAAAAGAGCCATTGTACCCCTTGGAGCTGTCTGCTCGGGGGCACCAGACACGGCGGTGGCACATCGCCCCTGGGGTGGCGATGCCCCAATGGTCACTTCCCAATGGCTAGAAAACTATCTGTTGGTCACCGAACACGGCATGGTGGTGGCACTGCTCTAGGGGCAGCGGTGACCATCCTAGTCAAGTCCCCGAAACCGACCCTCTCTGGAAAAATGGGGTGGTGCACCGCCTCACCCATGGCAGTGACCCCATCTATGGAGAAAAACGGTGGTGGCACCGGACAATGGCGACGGTGCCCACGGCGGTGCACTGCCATGCCTAGGATGGTGTACACCGTCATGCCCGGTGACCACCCTGAACCTGCTGCTCTCGGCCATGTCTTGGTGGGCACCGCCCTAGGGGAGGGGACAGGGGGGTGGCGGTGCCACCCAGACACCACCACTAGCTCGCTAAGTTGCAAACTTTGTCGCGTTTCGATCCACTGCAACTCGAGCTGCTTTCCGCAAGCGATGCTACTCTCAAAGTGTTTTCTCAAAACATGTTAGAGCTAGGTTGGCATTTCTCAAAACATTTTTGATAAATATTTTTGCTTGCTCTCTGATGTGCACTAGGCCTAAATGCAATGCATGAAGTCCAACAGTTAGTGGCATTAGATGACCGAATTGTCTAGTTAAGAACCCCTCTTAATAGTACGACCATCTATCATAAATGTGATCACACTTTCTATAGTGTCTTGATCACCGAAACAAAACTCCTATTTATACCTTTGCCTTGATCTCCCTAGGGTTTTGTTTTTCTCTTTCTTCTTTTCCAAGTTGAGCACTTGATCACACTCTCTATATCGTCTTGATCACTGAAATAAAACTCCTATTTATACCTTTGCCTTGATCTCCCTAGGGTTTTGTTTTTCTCTTTCTTCTTTTTCAAGTTGAGCACTTGATCATCATCACATGTGGCCATCTAGGGTTTTGTTTTTCTCTTTCTTCTTTTCTAAGTTGAGCACTTGATCATCATCACATGTGGCCATCTTATCATTTCATGTGATCATCACCACCTCTTGAGTGCCACAATGCTCCACACTTGGATTACACCAACCTAGCTCATATCACAACTGTAGGGTCGAGATGGCGGACTAGAGGGGGGGTGAATAGTCCTTTCTAAAACTTAAGCGTGTTGGCTAACTAAAAACAAATGCGGAATTAAACTTATCGGTCTAGCCAAGACTTCACCCCTCTAACTAAGTTCACAAGCACCTCACAAAGATCCTAATTAAGCAACTAAGGTGCTTTCCTTAGCAAGAGCTCTCCTATTTAATTCTAGAGCAAGGTCACACAAACCTATGCACTAGTACTTTGCAAGCAAGAGGGAGCTCCTACACAATTCTAGTAAGCAAAGCGCACAAAGCCTAAGCTCACTAGCAATGCTCAATAACAAGGCAACTAATGCCAAATTAGAGAGCGCAAAACACTTAGCTACACAAACTAAGCAATGTGACTAACAAGGTTACACAAACCAAATTAGTCACGCAAGGGGAAGCTTCTAGCTACACAAGCAAGAAGACAACTAGCAAGCTACACAAGCAAACTAGTTACGAGAGCAACTACACAAGCACAAGTATATATGAAAGTAAATACAAGCTTGTGTTGCATGAATGCAAACCACCGAGAAGAGTAGACAAAGTTGACACGGTGTTTTTCTCCCGAGGTTCACTTGGTTGCCACCAAGCTACGTCCCCGTTGTGTCGACCAACACTAGGATGGTTCCTCGGTGTGACCCTCAAGTCACTTGCCCCTCAAGGCACGCCCCGCAAGGCACCGCAAGACACCACTCTCAAGTGAGGTAACTCAATGACACGCTCAACTAGAGTTGCTCTTCGCGATCCCCGCGGGGTGAGCACAATCCCCCTCACAAAGCTTCTCCGGAGCCTCGCACAATCTTCTTGCGAGCTTCGTCGGAGCCACAAGCCACCAAGCCGTCTAGGAGGTGGCAACCTCCAAGAGTAACAAGCACTACCGGCTTGCAACACGAACACCTAGTGCCACTCGATGCAACCTCACGATGCAATCGCACTAGAATCGCTCTCTCACTCGATCCGATGAACACTATCAAGCATGAGTGAGTTAGAGGGCTTCCAAGCACTACCACACAAGCCACCAAGGCTAAAGTGTGCTCAGCTACCGACCACAGCCGGCCAAGGCATCTATTTATAACCCCACGGTCAAATAGAGCCGTTACCCCTTCACTGGGCAAAACTCGAGACGACCGGACGCGCCGGTCGTAACTGACCGGACGCGCTTCACCGCGTCCGGTCGCCCTGCGACGTCCACGTGTCCCTCGAATTCAAACGCGACCGTTAGATCCTCCAACGGTCACTGACCCCAACGGTCAAAACAACGACCGGACGCGCCCCAGGCAACGACCGGACGCGCCGGTCTCGATGACCGGACGCGCCTGTTGAACGACCGGACGCGCCGATCGCACTGACCCACGCGCCCGCGACGCAACGACCGGACGCGCTCCTTGCGATGACCGGACGCGACAGTGCCCGCGTCCGGTTAGAGTCCAGTAAGCTCCTTCAACGATCGGACGCGTCCGATCATGTGTGACCGGACGCGCCTCGCGTCCGATCGTACTCAGTTTCCTCTGGACACCTGACCGGACGCGCCGGTCCCGCGAGTGACCGGACGCGCCGGTTGCAAACCCTAGCACCCGCGCCTGCGCTGTACTGACCGGACGCGTCCGGTCATACCATGACCGCGTCCGGTGCAGCGTCCGGTGCAGCGTCCGGTCACCTCTGTGACCTCCGTTCGCCTCCGTTTCTTTTCCGACTTCCGGCGTAGTGGAAAATAGGCATTTCAACTTCTCAAAAACGCCTGAATCCCGCGCTTGCAAGCTCGGCGGGAGGGAGAGAGGAACCCAAACCCTCTCTACCGCTCAAACTTTATCGCCTTCACAAATGTGCCAACACCAACAAGTGATCACCACCTTGTGCACGTGTGTTAGCATTTTCATAATCATTTTTGAAGGAGTTAGGCACTCAACTTGCCTCGCCACTCGATCCTAACACGTATGCACAGTTAGATCGCTCAAGTGGCACTAGATGACCGATATGCAAACAAGTTTGCCCCTCTTAATAGTACGGCCATCTATCCTAAACCCGGTCATAAACTTCTCTACACACCTATGACCGGTGAAATGGAAATGCCCTAGGTTATACCTTTGCCTTGCGCATTCCACTCCATCTCCTTTGACGTTGATGCAACTCATGCACCAACCAATCACCAAATGATATGATTCACTTCATATCATCACGTGACCGTATTGGTTCATCGATCTTGACCTCACTTGCTCTTCACCGTTGCATTGGTCCGTCGGCGCCAAGTCTTGCCCAAGCTTCACCATCGCATGGTCCTTCGCTTCGAAGCCTCAACTTGCCCTTCACCTTCACAACCGGTCCTTCGAGCCAAGCCTCATCTTGATCTTCTCCATCTTGGTCACATGACTCCATGTCATGTCTCATATGCAATGAGCTCCTTCATGACACCATCACATGTGGACTAATCTCCTGTGTATCTCACATAACCACATATTAGTCCACCTAAGTTGTCACTCAATTACCAAAACCAAACAAGGAACTTTCAATCTCCCCCTTTTTGGTAATTGATGACAACTCTACAAAGATATGGAAAATAAGCTTTTTCAAGCTAGCACTTCACACAAAGTGTAAATTGCTAACTTGTTTTGGATTTAATGTTACTTATCCAACTTTTAAGCTCTATGTCAAGATTTGGATAAGCACCATAAAATCCGACTTGGTAGTGATAACTCCCCCTACATATGTGCTCAAATGGTTTGGTTTCAAGCTTTGCACATATGCATAAATATGAAATTTGTGGGAGGGTTAGCACTACTAAGTGATGCTAAGGTGTATAGAATAAACCTTTGTAGCTTGATACCAATTAGTAGGTTGATACTATTTGAAAATCACAAGTTTGCCATCATCCTTAGCATCATGAGTAGCTAGACATCAAAAACACTAGAAACCCCATGAGATTACATTATAAGCAAGGTTCTAGTTTTTGCATGACAATTACAAGTCTAGCTAACATCCTATGCAAGCTAGTTATCAAATCATCATTCAAGTTCTATAACTAGCATACACCACACAAGCATGCATACTGAATTTAAGAACTTTATGCAATGCAAGCAAGCACATGAATTATGCACATATCAAATGTAATCAATCAAAGTTCATGAGCTTGCTCCCCCTACTTGTGTGCTTTCTTTGTCCAAGAATATTTGATCCCCTTACATTCTTCAATGTTGCTCCCTCTTTGTCCATGTCTATGTCCAATATCATCTATCTCTCTCCCAAAGCAATCTCTCCTCAAAAGGAAATCTTGCATATCTTTGTCCAACTTCTCCCCCTTTGTCATCAATTTCCATAAAAGGTGATCTTCTTAATTGATACAAAGACTTGCATTGGGGTAGATGGTTGAAATTTGAATATTGCATTTTTGATGGACATTACCACACATGTTGGAATGACAAACTTTATGGTTGCTCTTGAGATTCCACATAGGATCTTTGACCTTGATACCAATCGGTGGGGCTCCTCCCCCTATGTCATAGCATGTGTCATTCACTTGACATATCACTTGAAGATGAGGGTAGCATTACTTGATTTGATCACTTAAAGTTGAGGATCACTTGTGGAACCATCGTCTTGCATGAATGATACCATGTGAAGATACCATGAGTAGGAATGTGACACCATTTGAAAGAATTTTCTAGTATGGATCCACTTTGAAGGATTTGACAATAATATTCACTTCTTGAACATTTGCTATCTTCATGAGTACCATTTGTAAGATATCACTTGTAGATCATTATCTAGACACCACTTGTACATACCACTTGGAAGATCAATTTGAGTCTAGATACCACTTGAAACAAACTAGATATCCATTTTTATTGTTGTCTTGTGCTTGTACTCTTATCATTGTCATGAGCTTCTTGTATGACTTGAACTATGTTGATTTGCCTAAGATTCCAAGTCCGGTTTGATCCAATGACAAGCTTCTTCACACCTTATGCTAAGGGTTATCATGCCAATGTTGTACTTGTCACTTGTTAGCAATCCAAACTAGATCAAGTACTTGTGTTCACTAGCTCATGAACAAATTCATATCCATACCACTAGATCAATTAATCAATCAAGCAATAGTGGTAGGCTATGAACTTAAAACTTTTCATTTGTTTATGCATGATCCTAATAAACATGTACTATATGCACTAACCGCATACTAGTAAGGGATGAAATGATCATGCACATTACAATGATACCTTTGCTATGTTGGAGTAGAGGATAGTCACATAGATTCCAATTCATTACTCCAATAGCAATGTGAAGTCCAATTTATAAGCTTGGTGAAGACCAATCATTATAGAGAAATCCATTCTTCACCCATATGAAATGAGAACCACTAATAATCAAGTGCATTATTTCTTGTTGTGGTTGGCTTGCTTTTTCTCTTTGATCAATGCTTGTATGAGAGAAGTACTTATGATACAAATTTTATAACCATGACTAGCTCTCTTTTGGGTGTTGCTTGCTTTTCTTGATCAACCCTATTGATTGCTTCAATTAAGCATCTCAAATGTCCCTTGAATTCATCACTTCCATATTAGCCTTCCAAGCCGGTGCTCGGTTTACCCACCCATGGGCGGCAAGCCCCCTCAGCAGGGAGAAGTGACCTCTCTCCAAAGAACCATCTTTGACACTTACTTGAATTGCCTTTGATTGATTGATCCAAGTGTTGGACTTAATTTTGATGAGTAATCCTTGAATCTACATTTGAGTCCAACTCTTTCTACCAAATGATCTCTAATCATTACTAGAACTTAAACTTCATCTTCATCTTAAGTTTGATCTTGATCTTCAAATTGAGTACCAAATAAGTACACCAAGTACATTCCACAATCAAATGTTCTTGTACTCATTGCTTTTCATGCTTATAGATCAATCCAAAACCAAACTTAGGTACCTCAACCACTTATAAACAAGTTTCCAACTTGAGGACCTTTCAATCAAAGTGACTTTAGATTAATCCAATAATTGTCACTTTTCTTGGCAGATTCTGTACCCTTCAAAGAATAATTCATATCTCACAATGTACGGATCTAAATGCCATGAAATTTGGTGGAGATGTGATTCACTAAGTCATCTAGCAACTGTAAAAATTTGAACTTCTTTTGACTTCTAGATTGTTACTAGATTTCAAATCTTCCACCATTGCTACATGCTGAAAACTGCTGCGCTATAGCTGACAAGATGCACTTCAAAACCGAAGCAACCCTTATCGATTTCTCATGAAATATCTACAGCATCTTCTATCATAAGTGTAGAGCATGTATACCAAATTTCAAGCCAATCCAAATAGATTTGATCACTCAAACATGGCTAAGATCACTGCTAGCTCAGATTTTTAATATAGGACAGATTTCAAAACATGAGCTATTCTTCATCAAAAGTGAATCAAACTTGAAACTAACTTGTTTGAATACTTTCATAAGATATATATCCATTCAATCCACTCACTAAAGGTCATCTTATGAACTTATCCAACCCAAATCAATCCAAACTTGATTGCTAAGCATTTAATCCATTCAATCATCTCATAGCAAGCAACATTGCATATTTATCCAATTCAATCAACTCATATGCACCCAGATGAAATAATCAACAAGAGATATACCTTGGTTAGCTCATGATTATTCATAGCAAGCTTTCAACTTGAACATTTGCAAGCCATCAAATAATTCCAAGAAATCATCCACAACTTGATCATGACACTTGTATATTGTAGTACTTTGGACTTTACTCATTTTGACTTGGCATTGGGATAGAATTGCAATAAGCTTCAATACTTGAGTCAACATATAATAACAAATATGAAATCAATTTGAGTCAAGCCTCCAATGCCATGGTACCTACACACATTCATCCACTTTTTGATGGTACCCAAACAAGTTTGGGTCCTCTCAAGTTAGGTGCAACATACTTAGGCATTGCCTTAGTATGAGTAGCGGGATGTTTTGCAATAGCAACCATAGAGATACCATTTACATCCTTTCTAAGCATATTAGTATTATTAATTGAACTAGGCTTAGAATTATTACCTAGGGAACATGAATGTGCCATGTGTCCCCTTTCCCGACATGAATAGCATCTTCTCTTTGGTTGAGCCTTTTCTTCCTTGCTCATGTGATGCTTTTCATTGCCTTGCCTCTCATGAGTTGCTTGAGCCTTCTTCTCAAGCTTGGTAGGACACCTCGAGGCAAAGTGTCCCATATCTTCACACTTGAAGCACTTGATGTGAGCCAAATCTCTCTTCTTATCTTGAATCTTGCTCATCATCTTGGCATCTTGGATTTGCATTGGATGCCTTCCTCTTCCACCCCTTCTCGTTTTCTTCTTCTTCTTCATCAAGTCACCATCATTATCCTTGTGGTTGATCTTGACTTGAGATTGGGGTGTGGTTTCTTGCTCAACTTGTGGCTTTGGTTGAGGCTCTTCTTGTTGCTTCACTAGTTTCTTGGTTGGGCACATTGAGGTGAGATGACCCCAAGTGCGGCACTTGAAGCACTTGACATGCTTTAGCCTCTCTTCTTCTTTCATCTTCTTGAGCTTCTCAATGTTTGGGCAACCATTAGCAAGATGTCCCGCTTCATGGCATCGATAGCACATGGAATGCGAGAGCTTCTTTTGGAGTAGCCTCTTCATTCTCTTTTCTTGCTTTCTTTCACCCCTTGTCATTTTCTTCTTGAAGCCAAGGCCACTTTTATCACCAACGTTTCTTTGAGTCTTCATCATGTGCTCAAAGGTGACTTTTGAGTTGTAGCACTTCTCTAACTTGTTGCTCAAATTCTTCACTTCACTTTTAAGCTCATTGTTCTCCTTCAAAAGGTTAGTCTCACAAGACATAGAAGTAAAACAAGCATTTAATTGTGAAGAACATGGCATATCTAATAAATCATCACAAAAGGTGGATACATGCTTCTTGCCTACATCACAAGGGTTAGTAATATGTGATTGATCATTTGACCCAAATGATGAGCTCTCACTAGATTTGATTTCATCATTACAAGGCTTCTTAGTGAGTAAAGCATGTTCTTGTGCCTAGTTATCATGAGCAACACTAAGTTCCTCATGAGCCAATTTTAGCTCCTCATGTGAACAAGTAGTAACATAAAGTAGATGCTTTTGTTGTTCACATGTGGTTTTTAGAAATGAGTTTTCATTTTTCAATTTACTTGTTTTTGCCATCTCATTTCTTAGGGCCTTTGAGAGTTTATATAGAAGCTCAAAATTTGGACCATCACAATCAACAACAAAACCACCAATAGATACCTTAGTGTCACCATGTGACATGGAACAATGTGGTGATGTTGAAGAGCTTGTTGAAGCATCACTCTCATAGCCATCATCTTCACCATCAAGTGTGCATGGAGTAGAATCATTGCTTGCATCACTTGTGGCATTATCATTCTTCTTGTCAAGTGATCTTGTGATATGATCATCTTTGTCATCACTTGACCGTGAGGTGGAGCAATCCTCCACAACCACCTTGTTGTGGTCATGCTCAACATCCTTATGTACCTCTTCCTTGGGCTCATCATTATTGGAGATCATCCCATATTTCTCATTTAGAAACACCCAAATTTCATAGGCGGACTCGAAGTCTATGATCTCACAAAGTATGCTACTATCCATAGATCGATATAGAGTATTAGTAGCTTGGCTATCGAGATGTAGGCATTTACTTTGCGCTTGAGTTGCATTCTTTTTATCAATTGCAAAGGAAAAGCCCACATCTACGATCCACCACAATTGAGGAGAAATAAACTTAAAATTGCATGTCATCCAATTTCTCCACCGTGCAAAGTGTGTGCCATCAAAAATATGTGGACACTCAACATCTAGCCCATAAGCCGCCATCCTCTCGGGTCGGTGAAGACCACAAATGAGAGACCCGGCTCTGATACCACTTGTAGGGTCGAGATGGCGGACTAGAGGGGGGGTGAATAGTCCTTTCTAAAACTTAAGCGTGTTGGCTAACTAAAAACAAATGCGGAATTAAACTTATCGGTCTAGCCAAGACTTCACCCCTCTAACTAAGTTCACAAACACCTCACAAAGATCCTAATTAAGCAACTAAGGTGCTTTCCTTAGCAAGAGCTCTCCTATTTAATTCTAGAGCAAGGTCACACAAACCTATGCACTAGTACTTTGCAAGCAAGAGGGAGCTCCTACACAATTCTAGTAAGCAAAGCGCACAAAGCCTAAGCTCACTAGCAATGCTCAATAACAAGGCAACTAATGCCAAATTAGAGAGCGCAAAACACTTAGCTACACAAACTAAGCAATGTGACTAACAAGGTTACACAAACCAAATTAGTCACGCAAGGGGAAGCTTCTAGCTACACAAGCAAGAAGACAACTAGCAAGCTACACAAGCAAACTAGTTACGAGAGCAACTACACAAGCACAAGTATATATGAAAGTAAATACAAGCTTGTGTTGCATGAATGCAAACCACCGAGAAGAGTAGACAAAGTTGACACGGTGTTTTTCTCCCGAGGTTCACTTGGTTGCCACCAAGCTACGTCCCCGTTGTGTCGACCAACACTAGGATGGTTCCTCGGTGTGACCCTCAAGTCACTTGCCCCTCAAGGCACGCCCCGCAAGGCACCGCAAGACACCACTCTCAAGTGAGGTAACTCAATGACACGCTCAACTAGAGTTGCTCTTCGCGATCCCCGCGGGGTGAGCACAATCCCCCTCACAAAGCTTCTCCGGAGCCTCGCACAATCTTCTTGCGAGCTTCGTCGGAGCCACAAGCCACCAAGCCGTCTAGGAGGTGGCAACCTCCAAGAGTAACAAGCACTACCGGCTTGCAACACGAACACCTAGTGCCACTCGATGCAACCTCACGATGCAATCGCACTAGAATCGCTCTCTCACTCGATCCGATGAACACTATCAAGCATGAGTGAGTTAGAGGGCTTCCAAGCACTACCACACAAGCCACCAAGGCTAAAGTGTGCTCAGCTACCGACCACAGCCGGCCAAGGCATCTATTTATAACCCCACGGTCAAATAGAGCCGTTACCCCTTCACTGGGCAAAACTCGGGACGACCGGACGCGCCGGTCGTAACTGACCGGACGCGCTTCACCGCGTCCGGTCGCCCTGCGACGTCCACGTGTCCCTCGAATTCAAACGCGACCGTTAGATCCTCCAACGGTCACTGACCCCAACGGTCAAAACAACGACCGGACGCGCCCCAGGCAACGACCGGACGCGCCGGTCTCGATGACCGGACGCGCCTGTTGAACGACCGGACGCGCCGATCGCACTGACCCACGCGCCCGCGACGCAACGACCGGACGCGCTCCTTGCGATGACCGGACGCGACAGTGCCCGCGTCCGGTTAGAGTCCAGTAAGCTCCTTCAACGATCGGACGCGTCCGATCATGTGTGACCGGACGCGCCTCGCGTCCGATCGTACTCAGTTTCCTCTGGACACCTGACCGGACGCGCCGGTCCCGCGAGTGACCGGACGCGCCGGTTGCAAACCCTAGCACCCGCGCCTGCGCTGTACTGACCGGACGCGTCCGGTCATACCATGACCGCGTCCGGTGCAACGTCCGGTGCAGCGTCCGGTCACCTCTGTGACCTCCGTTCGCCTCCGTTTCTTTTCCGACTTCCGGCGTAGTGGAAAATAGGCATTTCAACTTCTCAAAAACGCCTGAATCCCGCGCTCGCAAGCTCGGCGGGAGGGAGAGAGGAACCCAAACCCTCTCTACCGCTCAAACTTCATCGCCTTCACAAATGTGCCAACACCAACAAGTGATCACCACCTTGTGCACGTGTGTTAGCATTTTCATAATCATTTTTGAAGGAGTTAGGCACTCAACTTGCCTCGCCACTCGATCCTAACACGTATGCACAGTTAGATCGCTCAAGTGGCACTAGATGACCGATATGCAAACAAGTTTGCCCCTCTTAATAGTACGGCCATCTATCCTAAACCCGGTCATAAACTTCTCTACACACCTATGACCGGTGAAATGGAAATGCCCTAGGTTATACCTTTGCCTTGCGCATTCCACTCCATCTCCTTTGACGTTGATGCAACTCATGCACCAACCAATCACCAAATGATATGATTCACTTCATATCATCACGTGACCGTATTGGTTCATCGATCTTGACCTCACTTGCTCTTCACCGTTGCATTGGTCCGTCGGCGCCAAGTCTTGCCCAAGCTTCACCATCGCATGGTCCTTCGCTTCGAAGCCTCAACTTGCCCTTCACCTTCACAACCGGTCCTTCGAGCCAAGCCTCATCTTGATCTTCTCCATCTTGGTCACATGACTCCATGTCATGTCTCATATGCAATGAGCTCCTTCATGACACCATCACATGTGGACTAATCTCCTGTGTATCTCACATAACCACATATTAGTCCACCTAAGTTGTCACTCAATTACCAAAACCAAACAAGGAACTTTCAACCTCCCCCTTTTTGGTAATTGATGACAACTCTACAAAGATATGGAAAATAAGCTTTTTCAAGCTAGCACTTCACACAAAGTGTAAATTGCTAACTTGTTTTGGATTTAATGTTACTTATCCAACTTTTAAGCTCTATGTCAAGATTTGGATAAGCACCATAAAATCCGACTTGGTAGTGATAACTCCCCCTACATATGTGCTCAAATGGTTTGGTTTCAAGCTTTGCACATATGCATAAATATGAAATTTGTGGGAGGGTTAGCACTACTAAGTGATGCTAAGGTGTATAGAATAAACCTTTGTAGCTTGATACCAATTAGTAGGTTGATACTATTTGAAAATCACAAGTTTGCCATCATCCTTAGCATCATGAGTAGCTAGACATCAAAAACACTAGAAACCCCATGAGATTACATTATAAGCAAGGTTCTAGTTTTTGCATGACAATTACAAGTCTAGCTAACATCCTATGCAAGCTAGTTATCAAATCATCATTCAAGTTCTATAACTAGCATACACCACACAAGCATGCATACTGAATTTAAGAACTTTATGCAATGCAAGCAAGCACATGAATTATGCACATATCAAATGTAATCAATCAAAGTTCATGAGCTTGCTCCCCCTACTTGTGTGCTTTCTTTGTCCAAGAATATTTGATCCCCTTACATTCTTCAATGTTGCTCCCTCTTTGTCCATGTCTATGTCCAATATCATCTATCTCTCTCCCAAAGCAATCTCTCCTCAAAAGGAAATCTTGCATATCTTTGTCCAACTTCTCCCCCTTTGTCATCAATTTCCATAAAAGGTGATCTTCTTAATTGATACAAAGACTTGCATTGGGGTAGATGGTTGAAATTTGAATATTGCATTTTTGATGGACATTACCACACATGTTGGAATGACAAACTTTATGGTTGCTCTTGAGATTCCACATAGGATCTTTGACCTTGATACCAATCGGTGGGGCTCCTCCCCCTATGTCATAGCATGTGTCATTCACTTGACATATCACTTGAAGATGAGGGTAGCATTACTTGATTTGATCACTTAAAGTTGAGGATCACTTGTGGAACCATCGTCTTGCATGAATGATACCATGTGAAGATACCATGAGTAGGAATGTGACACCATTTGAAAGAATTTTCTAGTATGGATCCACTTTGAAGGATTTGACAATAATATTCACTTCTTGAACATTTGCTATCTTCATGAGTACCATTTGTAAGATATCACTTGTAGATCATTATCTAGACACCACTTGTACATACCACTTGGAAGATCAATTTGAGTCTAGATACCACTTGAAACAAACTAGATATCCATTTTCATTGTTGTCTTGTGCTTGTACTCTTATCATTGTCATGAGCTTCTTGTATGACTTGAACTATGTTGATTTGCCTAAGATTCCAAGTCCGGTTTGATCCAATGACAAGCTTCTTCACACCTTATGCTAAGGGTTATCATGCCAATGTTGTACTTGTCACTTGTTAGCAATCCAAACTAGATCAAGTACTTGTGTTCACTAGCTCATGAACAAATTCATATCCATACCACTAGATCAATTAATCAATCAAGCAATAGTGGTAGGCTATGAACTTAAAACTTTTCATTTGTTTATGCATGATCCTAATAAACATGTACTATATGCACTAACCGCATACTAGTAAGGGATGAAATGATCATGCACATTACAATGATACCTTTGCTATGTTGGAGTAGAGGATAGTCACATAGATTCCAATTCATTACTCCAATAGCAATGTGAAGTCCAATTTATAAGCTTGGTGAAGACCAATCATTATAGAGAAATCCATTCTTCACCCATATGAAATGAGAACCACTAATAATCAAGTGCATTATTTCTTGTTGTGGTTGGCTTGCTTTTTCTCTTTGATCAATGCTTGTATGAGAGAAGTACTTATGATACAAATTTTATAACCATGACTAGCTCTCTTTTGGGTGTTGCTTGCTTTTCTTGATCAACCCTATTGATTGCTTCAATTAAGCATCTCAAATGTCCCTTGAATTCATCACTTCCATGTTAGCCTTCCAAGCCGGTGCTCGGTTTACCCACCCATGGGCGGCAAGCCCCCTCAGCAGGGAGAAGTGACCTCTCTCCAAAGAACCATCTTTGACACTTACTTGAATTGCCTTTGATTGATTGATCCAAGTGTTGGACTTAATTTTGATGAGTAATCCTTGAATCTACATTTGAGTCCAACTCTTTCTACCAAATGATCTCTAATCATTACTAGAACTTAAACTTCATCTTCATCTTAAGTTTGATCTTGATCTTCAAATTGAGTACCAAATAAGTACACCAAGTACATTCCACAATCAAATGTTCTTGTACTCATTGCTTTTCATGCTTATAGATCAATCCAAAACCAAACTTAGGTACCTCAACCACTTATAAACAAGTTTCCAACTTGAGGACCTTTCAATCAAAGTGACTTTAGATTAATCCAATAATTGTCACTTTTCTTGGCAGATTCTGTACCCTTCAAAGAATAATTCATATCTCACAATGTACGGATCTAAATGCCATGAAATTTGGTGGAGATGTGATTCACTAAGTCATCTAGCAACTGTAAAAATTTGAACTTCTTTTGACTTCTAGATTGTTACTAGATTTCAAATCTTCCACCATTGCTACATGCTGAAAACTGCTGCGCTATAGCTGACAAGATGCACTTCAAAACCGAAGCAACCCTTATCGATTTCTCATGAAATATCTACAGCATCTTCTATCATAAGTGTAGAGCATGTATACCAAATTTCAAGCCAATCCAAATAGATTTGATCACTCAAACATGGCTAAGATCACTGCTAGCTCAGATTTTTAATATAGGACAGATTTCAAAACATGAGCTATTCTTCATCAAAAGTGAATCAAACTTGAAACTAACTTGTTTGAATACTTTCATAAGATATATATCCATTCAATCCACTCACTAAAGGTCATCTTATGAACTTATCCAACCCAAATCAATCCAAACTTGATTGCTAAGCATTTAATCCATTCAATCATCTCATAGCAAGCAACATTGCATATTTATCCAATTCAATCAACTCATATGCACCCAGATGAAATAATCAACAAGAGATATACCTTGGTTAGCTCATGATTATTCATAGCAAGCTTTCAACTTGAACATTTGCAAGCCATCAAATAATTCCAAGAAATCATCCACAACTTGATCATGACACTTGTATATTGTAGTACTTTGGACTTTACTCATTTTGACTTGGCATTGGGATAGAATTGCAATAAGCTTCAATACTTGAGTCAACATATAATAACAAATATGAAATCAATTTGAGTCAAGCCTCCAATGCCATGGTACCTACACACATTCATCCACTTTTTGATGGTACCCAAACAAGTTTGGGTCCTCTCAAGTTAGGTGCAACATACTTAGGCATTGCCTTAGTATGAGTAGCGGGATGTTTATGAATGCAAACCACCGAGAAGAGTAGACAAAGTTGACATGGTGTTTTTCTCCCGAGGTTCACTTGGTTGCCACCAAGCTACGTCCCCGTTGTGTCGACCAACACTAGGATGGTTCCTCGGTGTGACCCTCAAGTCACTTGCCCCTCAAGGCACGCCCCGCAAGGCACCGCAAGACACCACTCTCAAGTGAGGTAACTCAATGACACGCTCAACTAGAGTTGCTCTTCGCGATCCCCGCGGGGTGAGCACAATCCCCCTCACAAAGCTTCTCCGGAGCCTCGCACAGTCTTCTTGCGAGCTTCGTCGGAGCCACAAGCCACCAAGCCGTCTAGGAGGTGGCAACCTCCAAGAGTAACAAGCACTACCGGCTTGCAACACGAACACCTAGTGCCACTCGATGCAACCTCACGATGCAATCGCACTAGAATCGCTCTCTCACTCGATCCGATGAACACTATCAAGCATGAGTGAGTTAGAGGGCTTCCAAGCACTACCACACAAGCCACCAAGGCTAAAGTGTGCTCAGCTACCGACCACAGCCGGCCAAGGCATCTATTTATAACCCCACGGTCAAATAGAGCCGTTACCCCTTCACTGGGCAAAACTCGGGACGACCGGACGCGCCGGTCGTAACTGACCGGACGCGCTTCACCGCGTCCGGTCGCCCTGCGACGTCCACGTGTCCCTCGAATTCAAACGCGACCGTTAGATCCTCCAACGGTCACTGACCCCAACGGTCAAAACAACGACCGGACGCGCCCCAGGCAACGACCGGACGCGCCGGTCTCGATGACCGGACGCGCCTGTTGAACGACCGGACGCGCCGATCGCACTGACCCACGCGCCCGCGACGCAACGACCGGACGCGCTCCTTGCGATGACCGGACGCGACAGTGCCCGCGTCCGGTTAGAGTCCAGTAAGCTCCTTCAACGATCGGACGCGTCCGATCATGTGTGACCGGACGCGCCTCGCGTCCGATCGTACTCAGTTTCCTCTGGACACCTGACCGGACGCGCCGGTCCCGCGAGTGACCGGACGCGCCGGTTGCAAACCCTAGCACCCGCGCCTGCGCTGTACTGACCGGACGCGTCCGGTCATACCATGACCGCGTCCGGTGCAGCGTCCGGTGCAGCGTCCGGTCACCTCTGTGACCTCCGTTCGCCTCCGTTTCTTTTCCGACTTCCGGCGTAGTGGAAAATAGGCATTTCAACTTCTCAAAAACGCCTGAATCCCGCGCTCGCAAGCTCGGCGGGAGGGAGAGAGGAACCCAAACCCTCTCTACCGCTCAAACTTCATCGCCTTCACAAATGTGCCAACACCAACAAGTGATCACCACCTTGTGCACGTGTGTTAGCATTTTCATAATCATTTTTGAAGGAGTTAGGCACTCAACTTGCCTCGCCACTCGATCCTAACACGTATGCACAGTTAGATCGCTCAAGTGGCACTAGATGACCGATATGCAAACAAGTTTGCCCCTCTTAATAGTACGGCCATCTATCCTAAACCCGGTCATAAACTTCTCTACACACCTATGACCGGTGAAATGGAAATGCCCTAGGTTATACCTTTGCCTTGCGCATTCCACTCCATCTCCTTTGACGTTGATGCAACTCATGCACCAACCAATCACCAAATGATATGATTCACTTCATATCATCACGTGACCGTATTGGTTCATCGATCTTGACCTCACTTGCTCTTCACCGTTGCATTGGTCCGTCGGCGCCAAGTCTTGCCCAAGCTTCACCATCGCATGGTCCTTCGCTTCGAAGCCTCAACTTGCCCTTCACCTTCACAACCGGTCCTTCGAGCCAAGCCTCATCTTGATCTTCTCCATCTTGGTCACATGACTCCATGTCATGTCTCATATGCAATGAGCTCCTTCATGACACCATCACATGTGGACTAATCTCCTGTGTATCTCACATAACCACATATTAGTCCACCTAAGTTGTCACTCAATTACCAAAACCAAACAAGGAACTTTCAACAACTCATGACAAATATTAGTGCATATGTTTAATTAATTATCCAAAACCAAACTAGGGCTTTTAGCGGCGGAGGTGTACGCTGGTTGTTGTTCTCGGCATCCCCCTGACCTGAGCTTGTTGGCTACCGCAGTTCCATAACAAGTAGGCCATGGCGCGTCAGCGATGGTTTCAAGTGTTTTCAGGTGTTTCAGACGTATGTTTCAAGTGTTTCATCTGGGTGTTTTAAATGTTGCAATAGCTATGTATGCATGTTGCAAACGTATGATTCAAGCGATGTTGCAGAAGTATATCTAGATGCTGCATAACATGCATGTTTCAAGCGTATGTTTTTAAGTGTTTCAGGTGTTTCAAACGTATGTTGCAAAAGTAAATATGGATGTTGCATATGTTGATATGGCTATACACACATGTTTTAAGCATATGTTTCAAATGTTTCATTTATTTTCATATGTATGTTTCAAGTGTTTCATCTAGATGTTTTAAAAGTAGATCTGGAGAGAACATGTTGCAATGGAGCCGGTGACTGGTGGACAGCAGCCGACCGCAGCCGTCTGCTACTGCTGCTGGGGCACCGCTGTGGGTTACTGTGCGGGTGCCTAAGGCTGGCAAACGCCTCCGTGGCGCGCATACGCAGGCAGGGCAGGTGACTGGGATCGGTCCCCATGTGCATGCGGGCGCGTGAAAGGGAGCGGGCTTCCCATGGGCGCGCATGACGGATGAGGCGTGGTGCTGCGTCCAGGTGGAGCGGACTCGGGTGGTCCCTGCGTATGCCTAAGCGTGGGCGAGCGAATCGTGCGGGTGTACGGAGGTGGCGTGGGAGCGGCGTCCGGACACGCCGTCCATACGGACGTCCGGACGCTAGCCCTTCCGTAAATAATAAGGGATTAAAGGTGCACCTTTTCAATCGTTGTCTCCCTCTATTAATTCATCATTACCAGCAGCTGGATGCTCCGTATCCTATACTCGGCCACATCTTTCCTTCAGTAGGGGAGCACGCACAAGCGGACGGAGGACATGAACCAGGCAGCTGCAGAAATGCAGATGGTGGCCGGTGACGGGCACCTGTGCTTGGATAGCATAGGACAGATGAACATGCAGGGCCCTTACCTGATCTTGTCGGTATACGTCTAACGTCTGTGGAGTCACCCATGCTCAATGAGATGATGTATCAATGAGTTAATCTCATAAATTTTGGTGAAATCAATCCATTTTTCATGCATATACTGATGTTGTGAGAAATGAAATGGTAAAAGATCAACCCATTCTTTTTCACAAATCAAATAAGAAAAATAAAGAGCGAGAAGAAGATACACTACCTCATTTCTCAAACCAAACACATCAGAAAACGCTTCCATGTTGCTCGCAGTGACGAACGGAAGAGGCTCTCAACAGCCGAGAAAATCAAGGGCAACGGCGGAGGTGGAGCAGGCGGCGGCGGCGGCTTGATGCAGGACAAGGGCGCGGCTATGCAAATCGATGCAGATAAAAGACGACTCGGGTGCAGCGGTTTGCTTGCTCTTTATAATTGGCGGCGTCAAGCTCGTCTGTGTAAATTGTGTTGGCCTGCTGCCTGCGTAGATTCCGACTTCGGCGAACTCTGCTGCTTCTCCAGGGAGGGGAGGGAGGCGCTGACCTCTCGGGCCTGCTGGCAGTGAAACAAGGGGAGGGCACGGGGCTTGCAGGCTGTTGGCTATGGCTATTGGGATTTGGGGCACGGCCCATGAGCAAGGTGAGCATGGTGCACTGCGGCAAACAAAGAAAGAAAAAACAACAACAAACAAAGCACCTATTAATAGTTCAGCGCATATCCTAAATAAAACGAACAAATATTACTTCTAATAAGCAAGCAAAAATAAAAGTGAAGCGGCATATGAATCCGTCAATCATTTATATGACCTATATGATTCGTCAATTTACTTTAGAAAAATAATTTTGTCACTGAAATAAGTTCCAAGCAACACGCTAAAGGTTTGAAATTTTTTTTAATAAAATCATTGTCTTTATTTGTGTTCATTAATCACATCCCAAAATTAAACATTTTGGTGTGTAACATTATATCATGTCACTAACACTTTTTCAGGGGTTTCTACATTACAACCCTATTTGGACGGCTGTAGCTTTTTCAAATGCACCTCCTAGAGAAGTTGACTAGAAAAGCTCGGGAAGATAAACCTTAATTCCGACTGTTAGTATCCCTGAAATAAAGTAAATGTTATAGCATTCTCATGACATTTTATTTCAAATAAAGTCCATATTTTGCTATTTGGAAGACTAACCATTCCAGGAGTCCAAGCAACCAATTACCATGGAGCTGCATCTCGTGAGCTATAGTGATGGTCAGAATCAGCCCACCAATCCCGTCCACAATTCCATATATGGTTGACAATTCCTTCCATCTTTAAAAAATGTCACTTTAGATCAGATTAAGTTATTATTTTAAATTTAACTATGTTAATAAAAAATATCATTAATCCTGTATATCTCTAATAGATTTATATAAAAATATATTCCATAATTTATCTACTCATATTTGTTATACCTTTTATACTCCCCCCTACTAAAATTTAAGGCATTGAAGCATTCAAAAATTATCCTAATTTATAAGTATATTCTAGACGAATTAATTCTCTCCAAGAACCAATCACATGTATGCCTGCCATTGGTGTCTGCCGTACCAATATGGTAAACACAAGCTACATTTTTCTACAATAATTAATGAAGGGCTACATACTTTGGGCCAGTCTGGCAGAGCTCCCAGAGCAACTTCTAGGCTGAATCCTGGAGAGACTGTGCTAAACAGTTTTTTACTGAAAAGTGATTCTCTGAAATGAACTAGAAGGCTGTGAGCTAAAAAAATAGTTTCTTCTGATTCACTTCGCGCACACAATGACTATATGCATAAATCTATACCTAATAATAAATCGTGAAAATTTCTGCATTCCTTTTTTTTTTCCACCTCAAAATTTCTGTCTGCCACCCTTTTATTCTAGCCCGTCACAACGGCTTCGACGCGCTCACCGCGTACTGCCCTTCATCGACCGCACCGTGACGTCGTCGCTGCGCGCGTGGGCCGAGGAGTCCTCGTCGGCCAGGGGGAAGGGCGGGATCGTGTTCCTGACGGAGCTTCGGCGGATGACGTTCAAGATCATCGTGCAGATCTTCCTGGGCGGCGCGGACGAGCCCACGACGCGCGTGCTAGAGCGGAGCTACACGGACCTCAACTACGGGATGCGGGCCATGGCCATCAACCTGCCCGGGTTCGCGTACGCCGGCGGCTCGTGGTCGTGCTGCAGGGCGTGCTGGACGAGCGGCGCGCCGCCAGGGCCAGGGGGCTCTCATGTTGTTCCGGCTCCGGCGGAGGAGTGGACATGACGGACCGGCTGATCGAGGCGGCGAACGAGCGCGGGCGGCGGCTGGACGACGATGAGATCATCGACGTGTTCATCATGTACCTCAACGCCGGGCACGAGTCGTTCGGCCACATCACCATGTGGGCCACCGTGTTCCTGCAAGAGAACCCGGACATCTTCGCAAAGGCAAAGGTGCGCACGTAGGGTCTGAACCCTGAAAAAGACTTCATCTTTTGCTCTCAGCTGAAAGCCTGAAACCCGCACATTTGCAGATGAGATGAGATTGCATTGGTTGATTGCGTGTTCTTAACTTGTTCTTGCCATGCCAGGCGGAGCAGGAGACGATCATGAGGAGCATCCCGGCGTCACAGCAAGGGCTGACGCTCAGGTCTGGTCTGTCCCGATCCATTCTGTGACGATGCATGCAAATGCAAAGCAGGCAGCAAATTCATACATATGGACTGACTGACTGATGAACTCTCTATGTATATCTATCTGATTCTGATCTGATAAAGGTGATCGACGAGATGCTGCGTCTCGTCAACATCTCCTTCGTGGCCTTCCGCCAGGCCACCAAAGACGTCTTCGTGAACGGTAAGCTGCGTGCCCTTCATTCAGAAACCTCACAACTCTGAACTCTGAATCGACGAACAAGATATCTCCAAGCTCCTAATCGGACTGATATATAGTAACGAAAAACCCAAACTAAAACTTGAATATTAAACAACTAAGTCTGACCTCCTGCACGTATGTACATGTCTCCCCCCTTGCGCTTGACACATGCACATGTGTATACTATGGCACCAGTGCAGTTAAAAAAAAAGGCCTCTGAACGATGCCAATTAGGTGGTCAGTAATTTATCTTTGAATTCCAGTAGAGTAGAGCCAATATCAGTATAATTTCTCGGCTTCTTTCTCAGTTTTCATGAGAAAATCATCTCCTTCAAATATTAGCTTGACTAGCAAATGGGCAATGATGGATAGAGCTACATCCTTCGTCTTGCTTTTCTTTGCATCAAATAAAAATGAACCAAATTGAATAATTTGATGAGCTTTGGGCTCATCATCCTCGGTCCCTTGAAACGAAGTTGTCATCGACTAATTTGAGCCAATATCAAACACTTCTAGGTTCTTCGACTTATAAGCCGTGCTCATGTGTTAGAATCTAGCGATGATATGGAGTCTGATTCTAATATATATGAGTTCCACTGGAACGTACGGGGCATGCTGAAAGTCCTATGTTTGGTGTTGGTAATTAGTGACAATGCCTAAGTACTAATCCTATGTCTAAGTTGTATGTAGCATATGAGGATTAGTACATTCCAAGGTTGGTGGCAAGATGAACATGGTGATCATGATGGCCACACTTGGATTTAGACGCAACCCTACGTGATCAAGGCAAAGGTATATGCTTAAGGGTTGTGTTTTAGTAACCAAGACACCCAGTGGGTGTGGTTACATTATAGGATAGATAGCCGTACTATAAAGAGGGGGAATGACGTGGCTATTGAACTCCTAAGTGCCTCTAGGCGTGCATTTCATAATCATATGCATTTGGATAGAACTAATATCGCCTTGAAAAATGATTGTGAAAATGTTAACACACTCACACTTGACGAGATCACTTGGTGGTATTAGCACGTTTGCGAAGGCAGTGGAGTTTGAGCGGTAGAGAGGGTTTGGGGTCCTCTCTCCCTCCCGGCGAGCTTGCGAGGCGGGATTCAGGCGTTTTCGAGGAGTTGAAATGACTATTTTCCACTACGCCAGAAGTCAGAAAAGAAACGGAGGTGAACAGAGGTCACAGAGGTGACCGGACGCTGGACCGGACGCGGTCTCTATTTGACCGGACGCGTTCGGCCAGTGTTCAGCATCTATGCGTATTTCTATTTTTGATCGGACGTGGTGGCGCGTCCGGTCACTGTCGATCGGACGCGTCCAGTCGTTCAGGGAGCTTACTGGACTCCAACCGGACGCTGGCACTGTGTCGTCCGGTCAGTTCTGCAGCGCGTCCGGTCACTGTTTCGTTGTACGCTACTCAGGCTTGACCAGCGCGTCCGGTCAGTTACGGGACCAGCGCGTCCGGTCGATCCTAGCGCGTCCGGTCGTTGCGTGGAGCGCGTCCGGTTGGTGGTTCGCGAGCGTAGCCGTTGTGCGATCGGCGCGTCCGGTCAGTTTGACCAGCACGTCCGGTCAACGCGACTTCGACTGTTTCAAGTTTCTAACGGCTATATTCGAAGGGGTACATTTATAAATACTCGTTGGCCGGCTCAAGGCTCCATCTCTTGGACATTTGACATACTTGTGAGCACTTTGAGCTAAGCAACTCCCCTCCCACTCATCTCTCTTGCTTCTTTGCATATTCGAAGTGAGATTGAGTGATCCAAGTGTATTTGCATTGTGAGATTGCATCTAGTTGGTACTTGGTGGTTGATTTGCTGCGGGATTCTTGTTTCTCTTGGTGGTTGCCGCCACCTAGACGGCTTGGAGCAGCTTGGAGGCGTTGGCAAGAGTTGGTGATTGTTCTTGGCCACCTCCGGTGATTATGAGGGGTTTGTGCCTACCTCGGCGAAGCGCCAAAGGCAACGTTAGTAAATTGCTCGTGTCATTGCAACCTTTTGCCATTTGGTAGGTTCTTGTGGCGCCTTTTGAGAGGCTCGGTGTGAGACCGATTAGCCACCGAACCACGTGGTGAAGAGGGACACAACGAGGACTAGCGTGCCGGCAAGCACGTGAACCTCGGGATAAATCTTTGTGTCATCACTTTCATATTGTGATTGATTGATCCCGGTGTTCGGTTGTCTTGGTATTCATTGTTGATCATATTGGTTGGTTCAATACTTCGCCCCTCGGTGAAACTCTCCTAACTCAACTCTGCATTACCTTCTTAGTTATCTTTGGTAGCTAGTTAGCTTTGCTAGAGTAGCTCCTTTGTGTAGCTTGCTAGTTGTAGTTGTAGTTACCTTCTCGGTTTGACTTGTGCGGTTGAGTGCAAATATACTAGAATTGTGAATTGGTTAGGTGGCTTGCAAACACCCCGTAGGCTAAGTAAAACTCGCATCTCGCTACTTGTTATATTGATAAACTTGTTTAGCTTGTCTTTGTAGAAATTTTTAAAAGGCTATTCACCCCCCTCTAGCCATCAAGACCTTTCAAGTGGTATCAGAGCCGTGATCACCGTTTGCAAGGCTTAACAACCTCGGTGTAAGATGGTTCAAGTTGTGTTCAACCATGTCGAGGGCAAGCCTCCATTCTTTGATGGTGTCACATCTTTTGATCATTGGAAAAGAAAGATGAAGCAATATCTTGGCTCTATTCATGAGAACGTTTGGGAGGTGACACACCATGATTATGCTATCATTGATCCCGACAACCTCACCAACAATGACCGCATCAACAACCAATGCAACAATATGGCTCTCAATACTCTCTACAATGGGATTGATGCAAAGGTCTTTGAGCAAATCAAGGATCTTGAGATGGCAAGTGAAGTGTGGACAAGATTAGAGGAAACATATGAGGGCACTTCAACGGTAAAGAGTGCCAAGCTCTATATGCTCAAGGATAAGTTTGCAAGCTTCAAGATGAAGGATGATGAGTTCATACCGGAGATGTTCTATAGGCTACAAGTTATTATCAATGATCTCAAGAGCCTAGGAGAAGATGTCAAGGACAAGGACTTCTCACATAAGTTCTTGATGAACTTACCTAAGAAGTTTGCTATCTTGAGGAAGATGATCCAAAGAGAGGGTTTGGACAAGGTGACTCCAAACCAAGTGCTTGGAGATGTCATGACCGATGCTCAATATGATGATGATGAAGATGATGATGAAGATGAAGATGAGAAGAAGAAGATCAAGGTATTTGTCGTGTGCCTGAGGCACACGGCAAAACCCCGAGGGCACATGACAAATGGTATGCCGTGAGCAGCCCACGGCATAGAGCGCATGGCAAAATACCAGACGACATACCCACGCTTTGCCGTGAGCCAGGGAAGAACCACACGGCAAAATTGACGTGTGCCAACCTTAGTCCACGACAAAGTCTGCCTCCAGTAGACGGCGAGCGGACGGCGTCAACAGCGACTTTGCCGTGTGCCATACGTGAGGCACACGGCAAAGTTTGCCGTGTGCCAGGCCCAGCCGTCGGCAAAAGTTTTTCAGAAAAAAAGAGAAAACGCGAAAAAGAAGAAAAAGCAAAAAAAAATATGTTTGCCGTCAGCCACATGCAGGGAAAACAGCAAACATGCCCACTTTGCCGTGAGCCCCATGCGCAGCACACGGCAAACATAGAAACTTTGCCGTGTGTCCCATGCATAGCGCACGACAAAGTGTGCATGTTTGCCGTGTGCTATGGCCTGTGCACACGGCAAACCCTGTTCCCAGGTTCCCAGGTTTGGCTTGTTTGTCGTGTGCACGTGCCATAGCACACTGCAAAGTGTGCACAGTGTGCCTCTTTTTTTTGTTTTTCCGTTTCAACCAGTCAAACAAAATATTTCACAATATATATCACATACAGCACCATATGACACCATAGCACACATATATATCACCATATATCACCATAACACACATATAGATCACAAGTTCCATCAACACAAGTTCATCATCAACACAAGTCCATCAACCAAAGCAAATGTTCATGACCACTAGTACCATGCATGCAAAATAAACCCCAAGTAGCATCCATCAAGCCCAAGTTCACCAACCAAAATTACCATTCCTATTGCCCCACCCCGATTGCGGTGTTGGCTGCTCATTGGCATAGGTGTCCCACGACCCCGATTGAGGTGGTACCTCATTTGAAGCCGCCGACTGATTCTGCACAAAGAAGAAGACAAACATGTTGTAAGTGAAGTTAAAGATTAAAGAGTTGAAGTGAATGCAATAAACATGGTAAGGCAAACTCACAGGAGTACTTCCAGCTCCAGTTGGAAAAGTTGGAGGAAACATGAGGGTAGATGGCGGAGGTCGACCAAGCTGAGCGCCAATAGTTTGCAAGTATTGAGCCATCTCCTGAAACCTCAGTGCGTACGTGGCCTCCATCTCCTGACGGCGTACGGGGCACATGGCAAATTCAGTCTTTGCCGTGAGCTGCGTATGGGGCACACGACAAACACTAACGGTGGGTTGGCTGGGTAACGGCCATTGCCTCTTTTGCCGTCGGCGTGCTCTTTGCCGAGGGCAGCTCACGACAAAGTTGAGGTTTGCCGTGTGTCCTCTGGGGCACACACGGCAAAGTTGTTGGTTGCCGAGCGTCAAACGTTTACCGTGTGGCAGCTGTTTGACCCACGGCAAACACGCTCTTTGCCGTGTGCCCTAGGGTTCGCCCACGGCAACGATCTGGGCACACGGCAAAGCGCCGGAATCCGGTAGTGATGTTTTTTATAGATTTAACAGGACATTGTTATATTACTACCAATATTATAGGTTCAAATTTTAATAGAAAGAATAAAACACTGATGTCTTCATTTTCTGCTAACGTATTTTTTCTCCCGTTGCAACACACGGGCACTTTTGCTAGTTTATCCTAGAGAATAAATTTCAGTCAGAGAATCACTTGTCACATAGAATCCGTTTCCACTAAGAATTTAGAGATATATTATATTTTAAGATACGGGGAGTATTGGGTCAAATATGGTTCATTATATTTATTAAAAGCGAGAATGACTTTTTTTTTGGATGGACGGAGTACTCGACATTGTTGCAGATGGCCGCAATCTATATATATCTTATAAAAGTAAACTCCACTATCACATTTTTCTGTGATCTTATGAAGCCATGTCATCACGAGGGCCCCACTAAATCAATACGCTGAAACACTAAATTTCAATTGATGGCCCCATCAAGTCACTAAGTTATTTCAACGTCAAATAACGAAGAGGCACCGTATTCTTCTCCACTTGGTTCCTTTAATGCACCAATTCAACTATATCACCAAAAGCCATAGCAAAACTTGCACTCGGTACCTTCTCCGTTGTGACTCCATCCAACATTAAACTCACACGTCCTTCCAAAGTAACTGTTCTACTCCACTTCCATATTCCAATTATATAATAAAACTGTTCTACTCCACTTCCATATTCCATATTATAGAATAAAGTTGCACTTCCATATTATATAATATAATAAAGCTGGCAGCTAACGAAGAGCCGGCCGGAGCAATGGAGCAGCTAAACCGTTTGTTACCCTATTATTTATGTAACCTTGCCCGTTGGAGCTCAACTCTATACTCGATCTAGGCCATGATCCTCCTTGCTTTTGGCCAGTCAGCTCATCAACAATCGCTCACACGCTCACCATCTGTATCCTCTTCCAAGTACGCTTTCCCTAATCCATTCCAATCTTACGATCGTCACAAGAAAAAATTTCACACACTACGACATGTCCACTGGACGGTCCCCGTGCCCGTCTCTCCTATTTTGTGCCTCTGGCTAATCATGTGTTGTTTGTCGTAATTTGGATCACGGGTATTTTCATCAGTGTATGCAGGCTATCCTTCATTCCTCGCAATTGCCGATCATGTATCCTATGCTGTGATGTGCCACTATCCCACTGCTCCCGTTAGCTTTTTTTTCCTTGCTTTTATGAATCGGATTATTTTGCAGGACTACATCTATTCAGTTGTTGCATCTACAAATTAAGTTTCTCTCAAAAGCATATATCAGTCGTATTTTCTTGCCGAGTGATATATGTTGATACAGTTAAACCATAATGTTTTTTTATTCTTATATTTCCTATAGTTGATGTGTGATATACTTACAAGTTCATAAGTGTGTGTGTGTGTGTATATATATATATACTTCTAATTTTGAGTAGTTTACATCCAAATCCATCTGTAGACTGAAAGGCGCTACTGCAAAAATCCACCGGCATCGGTCTATCGCTGGTACTGTTGAACCGTGGTGATCTCGCACCGGATCGGATGACAACACTGACGGCGACGAACCCATTAATTCCAAGCGGCCTGGAGAGACAGGCACGTCGTGCGTACTGTACGTGCATGCAATCGCGCGCCAACACGATGCTCCGACACCGAGTCCCACCACCCATTGACGCTTCCCCGCCCAACCCCTGCAGCTGGACCTGCGCTCGCGAACGCCGTACTCGACCAATCAACCCTGACGTACGTCCTATATATCGGCCCGCTGATCCCGCTACCTTAACTTGCATATATTTGCTCCACACTTCACAGGCACCACACACTAGAGAGAGAACGAGAGCGCGCGCCATATATGGGTCAGGAGGCCGTGGCAGCGAACGGCACCACCGCCGGCAGCGGCGGCCGCGCCAGGCCGCACGCCGTGGTGATGCCGTACCCGCTGCAGGGCCACGTCATCCCGGCGGTGCACCTGGCGCTGCGGTTGGCGGAGCACGGGTTCGCGGTCACCTTCGTCAACACGGCAGTGGCGAAGCTACGTTATGGCGTCGGGGTCGTCCGACCCCAACGACCTTCCGCTAACCTCCTGTGCCCTGCGATTTTTCACCATTTGTGACCCCGGTAAATAATATTCGAGACCCCGACAACCCCGATTGCCCATCTAATGATAAGTTAATGGAAGTAAAAAACGCATGCAGCAGCCCAGTAGCAGTCCAATTTGATCTTTTTCTACTCTGATCACTCCGGTTGTCCAACGCTCCAAGTCGCTTTCGGCCTTTTCCCGTCCTTGTGATGTTCGTTCTTGCCTTGTCGGCTTTCTCATGTCTGTGCGCCTGACCGTGAATGGCCCTGGTGGCTCGACGGGAGACGGAAATGCTGAATAGGAAACAGAACACGAAGGACGGAGGCATAGGGACTTAAGAGTCAAGATTTCTGGGATATTCTTTCCTAAAAGAAAAATAACTTAACTACTCCCTCCGTATCGGATTTAGAAGTCGTTTTGGACAAGGTTTGGGTGAAACATTGGAAATATAAATCATCAATAACTTTTAAGTTGTTGAGTTTGCAAATGTAAAAATTATATGAATAGATTTGTCTTGAAAAATACTTTCATAAAAGTATACATATATCATTTTTCCATAAATATTTTTTTTATAAAAACAAGAGGTCAAAGTTGTGTTTTAGAGACCGTATCGCTGTCCTAAACGACTTCTAAATCTGATACGGAGGGAGTATTTATTTATTGCATGCATTTTAAAAACACAAAAATCAAGAGTTCAAATTTAATTGAATATTACCTCTTAAGTGGGACAGGAATACCATAGCAAGGTCTAATATATAATCGTAAAGCAAACATGTCATTTTGTTGCTTCTATCTTATCCATTGTAGGGTTATGTTATACATGTTATTGTATTATCGCAAGTTATAGACCTGTTTGCTAGGGCTCCGGCTTCTCCTAAAAGGGCTTCGTCTCTGGCTCCTCATGTGAAGCTAGAGCCGTTTTAAAAAATGTTTGGCACAAACAACTCTAGTGAGTAGTTTTGTAGTAATTTGTGTTATGTTTGTGAGGAGAAGTCACGAGAAACCATTTTTTCTTTGCTCCGGCTTCTCCAGACTCCTTGCAAGGAGCCATTTTTTTAAGGACCGTTTAGCAGAGCTCCTTGCTACGAGCCACAAAAGAAGCCGGAGCTGAAGTTCCGCCAAACGAAACCATAATTTTGTACTTCCACTTGACCCCATGATATATCCTGGCTTCGCCCCTGCAACACGGAGTCCGTGCACCACCAGATCGGCGCCGGCGGCGACATCTTCGCCGCCGTGCGGCGCGCGGGAGCGGCGACGACGACGACGGAGGACCACCAGCACCAGGAGCTGGACGTGCGGTACGAGCTGGTGAGCGACGGCTTCCCGCTGGGCTTCGACCGCTCGCTGAACCACGACCAGTTCATGGAGGGCGTCCTGCACGTGCTCCCGGCCCACGTCGAGGAGCTCCTCCGCCGCGTCGTCGTCGACCCGGCCACCACGTGCCTCGTCGCCGATACCTTCTTCGTGTGGCCGGCCACGCTGGCACGGAAGCTGGGCGTCCCGTACGTGTCCTTCTGGACGGAGCCCGCGCTCATCTTCAACCTCTACTACCACATGGACCTGCTCACCAAGCACGGTCACTTCAAATGCAAAGGTAACTAAGCTAAACTCATGAGATCGATGATGCTATAATATATTAACCTCGTTGATCTCTACCGCGCGCATATGTCGTCTAAAATTAAGCCTCGTCATTTCGTACTAGTGAAGTTGAAGCTGTTTTGATTAAAAAAGAACGTTTGAACTTCTTGTATTATCGTGAATGGCTGAGACAAATAAAGAGGACAAATGTCCAGATACCTACTAGAAGCTTGTTTTTTCAGCTTCACGTGCAACACACTCCCATACGTGTTTTTTCAGATTCACTCCTTTTGATAAAAAACTGAGCTCCATCCACACGATCCAGGAGCTGGTAAGATTTTATCCTTTGGTAAAATAAGTGTGTTCACTGCTTAAGAAGCCAAGAAAAATCTATACAAAACTAGATCTAAATTGGCACCATGTCTATACAAGTATAATTAAAGATGGCAACGGGTACCCGAAACCCGAAACCTGATGGGTTTTTACCCTATTAGGGTAAGGGTATGGGTCAATTTTTATATCCGTGGGTTTATTAATGGGTAAATGTCTAGACCCAGCGGGTTTATGGGCATGGGTCTGGGATTGTAGTACCCAAACCCGCAAACTCATGGGTTTTTTAAACCCGATCCATCATAGTAAGCAAATCATATCAGTCCACGGTACCCTTACTCACCATTCCGTCTTGGCACATATTTTCCTTTTGTTTGGTATATATACTGCCCATAGAAAAAGAAATGAAGACTATTATTTAGTTGTTTTCGAGTTCAAAAGTAAAAAAAAACTATAAAGAAAAAAAATAAAATAGAAAAGATAATAAATGAACGCGACCACCTTAATGCTCTTTTTAATTTCTTAGTACGCTTACAGACTTGACCACCTTCTCTTGTCCGGAATTTTGCAAATGAGAACAGCTAGTGGGCTATAGCCCATACGCGTGCATAGCCCATGTACCACTCTACTATTCTACCACAGCAAACGCAGCCACAGCAAACTGCCAGCGCAGGTTAGTCCCACCTCGCTGAGCGAACCAATGTTGACTGCCAAGGCGAGCTATACGACTACCCGCAGGATACTCTAAAACGATACGCTAAAGCTTTAGAGCATGAATATAGAGTAAAAACTGTTACACTAGTTACTCTAAAACGATACTCTGTCCTTTCTCTCACTCTATATTTAGCGTGGTACAGTGCTTACTCTATACTCTATAGTGGCGGGTCCCACTAGCTAAACAAAAGGAAAAATGCTATAACTCACAAACCAAAAATCCAAATTAAATTTTGATTGCACCATTAAATTCGTCTCAATAAATCCTTCAAAACTAGATCACACATGGATATATTTAGATAAAGTGACAAGTGGGTCCCACAATGGATAGAGGATGATATAGAAGATAGATGGGTGCGGGATAATTGAGTATAGATGAGAGAATCTTGCTGACTAGGACGTATAGAGGATGAATATAGATGTCCATGAGTGCGGGTAGTCTAAAGGACATATAGGGCGTGTTTGGAGGGTGGCCGGGAGGTTGGCTCGCGCCCCCGAGCTGCAGCGCTCCATGTTTGGAGGCCATAGGCCGGGTGGGAGCCAGGCTCCCAGGAACAAAAAGGAGCTCTCGGCCTGGCTCCCGGGAAACGGCCACCCCCACCGTTTTTGAGGGTCTGGCTCCCGGCGGTCGCTTTAGGCGATTTTAGCTGTAAAATAACCTTTGGCCGGGCTGCAGGGGGTGGAATCAAACACGTTCTTCTTTGGGCCTGGCTGGTTTGGTGCTTCTCCCAAACATGGGCCCTTGCACCACATGACCTGGCTGTGGCTGGCCACAGCCTGGGCGGCGGGCCTGGCTCCCTGGGAGCAGCGTAGCAAACACGCCCATAGTAGACGGGCTTTAAAGACATGACAAGCCTGCAGTTTGCGGGCACGGGCAACTTGTGGGTACCCGTTACCCGCTCGGGCATGGGTATGGGTGCACATTTATACCCGGCTGCGGGTGTGGATGTTTTAACGGGCATAAATTTTCTTTGCGGGCAAGGGTATGGGTTAGTTGTACCCAGCGGGTACGTACCCGTTGCCATCTCTGTAATCAAGGATTCTATTACTAGTTGGTACACCTGGCCAAGAGTCCAACATCAGTATCGGCCTTTCTTCAAGAAGAAACATCAGTATCGGCCAAAACACAAGTAGCATACTCCTTTGATGTACATATATCACATATAATTACTTACATAACTACTACTTTGTTAACGCTTGACTTGAAACGGTACAAGGCCATAGGTTCACTGAAATGGTGTCCTTTAAAAAGAAGAACTTCTGAAGCTAAAAAACAAAACGCTATCTGGAATATGTTCCACCACTGGTGCTAAGGCATGCGTAACTCTGTTCCATTATCTCTAGGTTTACATTTACATAAAATAGTAATATGAGATGAGTTGAAATAAAGTTTGAGGACAAAGTGAGGGACACGCCACTGGACTGAACAGAGGCTGACGAACCAGTGGGTGGAAGACACCGACCGCTGACTCCATTCTCCAATCTGGGCAGTTCCTGCCAAAAACCGATTCACGATCTGCACTGCATGCTCCTCAAATAAAGCCACGCAGTTGGAGGACCAGGAGGACTCCAGGAGTGGCGCAGATCCACCCGGTCGCCGTCTGGGCCACACGCTGATGCCTCCTTGGGTTTGTATTCTTGAGAACCATTCCTATCTCACTGTCGGCACGTCGCTAGCCGCCGCCGGTCGCCCACGCCGAGCATTAGTACAGGTACAGTGCACATCAGCGTCTAGGAGACTGAAACGTTTGCTTGCCTGTCAGTACTCACTAATCTTAATGCGAGTCCAATTCAGTCTGTTTCGGACGATCCAAACAGTCCGTTCAATTGAGATTGCTTAGCCTTCCGTCCAAATGAGACTCGAGCCCCTTGGATTTGTTGGTATTTTTTGAACGTTGCATGCACGTCTAACAAATCACTCGATTCACTATTCACTCTTTTGATAGTTGATGACACGACCATTTTATACCATGTAGTGTGTATCTCTGTTTTCAACTGTGTCTCTTTGTCATCCAATCCTATCGCTTGCTTTAGCCAGTTCGTCACCACCCTTGGCCTTATCAGGGCATCTTAGAAATTGTTTTCTCAGTTCTATAATATAAGGTATCTAAAAATTATAGGATACATTGTGGAACAAAACAAATGACGCATGTAACCCTCTTTTAATTGTAATGAGATCTTGTTCTTACTGTATTTTGAGTCTCCTGGTTGATACTAACGACAAGTATGCATATTATTGGTCATTTTGGGGAGTTAATTCACCTAGAATACCTTATAATTATTTGAGACAAATTTTGAATGCTTCAATACCATATATTTTAGGATAAAATGAACTAGATGGTTTCTATGTTCATTAATTAGGATTTCAACTAAACAAAATGATGATGTGCCACTAGAATCAAAGAAGAGAGGAGAAATGGTTTCTTAGATAAGAGACCAGGTCTACACGGGAACCAATATACGAAAAGATATGATAGATATATGATGGAAAAAGAAGGCATATGATTGGACAAAATTATTTGAAGAAAATATCCATTGGAAATGTAGTTTCTATTTGTAGTGCCCGCATGATTTGGCAAGCATAGAAACCTCTCAACCGACATGGAAAGAAGAGAAAACTGCTAGAAAACCTCAACACGCTAACAGATGAATTGCTAGACTATTTATGCATCCCCAATGCATACCCGAGTTCACCATGTGGAAACACCTGGTCCATGGCGCTTGATGTGGCACAAGGCAGCGAGAACCGTGTCGGCAATCTCAGCATCAAAGGGGGTTTAGTATAATGATGATGTTGTCCATTTTTTGCCCCCACGATGAGAGCTTGCTGGCTTTGCTTCCTCCTTCGCCCTCGCTCCTCTTCCAACCAAGGTGAGGAAGATGGTGAACGAATTGACAAAGGCAAAGAGCATATGATCTACCTGATGGGGGAGAAGAGCGTGAGAATCTAAAACGTTTGTGGCATCCAAACGTACCTGAAGTGGCATATAAACAGTAGCAACGACCTATTTTCATAGAAGATGAAGTGGTATATATAAGGCTGGTAAACGAGCTGGCTCGGCTCGGCTCGGCTCGGCTCGGCTCGTTCTGGCTCGTTAGGATAACGAGCCAGCTCGGCTCGGCTCGTTATCTTAACGAGCCAGAAAGCCAGCTCGGCTCGGCTCGTTACGAGCTCGAGCTGGCTCGTTAGGCTCGCGAGCCAGGAAAAAAAATACAAAATATAATATTTGTATTTATCTAAAGCATAAAAATATTAATAATATAAAAATAATATATTCAATAGCTTTAAATCGAACAAAATATTCATATGAGCTAACATATTATCTATTTGTGAAGTGCAAAACATGAAGTAATACAAAACTAATATAAGTTATGATGATTTTTTCTCTAAAACTACGGCTCGTTTGGCTCGCGAGCGGCTCACGAGCCAGCTCGAGTTGGCTCGTTATAGCTAACGAGCTAAAATCCTGGCTCGGCTCGGCTCGTTATCCTAACGAGCTGAGCCAAGCTGAGCCGAGCCAGCCACGAGCCGAGCGAGCTAACGAGCTTCGAGTTTTTCGTCCAGCCTTAGGTATATAGGAGTTAAAGGGTAGCAACCGCCTCTTATCATAGAAGATGTGCCCAATGGCATTTCTGACCTATGCATCGCGTAGAGCCAGAAACCTACAACCTGAGCCTATACTAGAGCTCAATGTCTACAACCTACTTAACTTGGTACTGTAAATAATGATATATTTTATATAAATATGGTCAAACTTTAAATGATTTGAGTATGGATAAAATTATAATAATAGTTGTCATATGGGCTTTAGATAGGTATAGTACTTAGAGTTTTCTGTCATAAATAAAAAATAAAAGTTATGTATATATGACAGCAAGAATGTCATAGGAGTATGGGCTAGGAATGCTAGAAAACTAAGGGATTTGCTAAATCTATGGTGTCTGAATTTTGGTTTTCTTCCCGACAACGGTTATTGCATATATTTTATATTAAAATTATGGTTTTAGTTGGTTGCAATTTCTGCAAACACATTTTGGTTCAAGAATAAAACACTCGTCAGACAAAACCCCCAAATCTAACAAAATCTGATATGCGTTGGCATAAAGACAATTTCACAATTTACAATTATTTCTATACTCAGAGAAAGATAAAAATTTGACACGTTATGACACAAAGACAAATAACAAATCACAACAGTGATAATTTACTTGTACTAATCGGTAGTATAAGAGAGTTGTCTGAAATCATCTTGAAATTCAGGCACCTGAAATATAGGAGAAGTGTAAAACTAATAATTGTCATATGGAGTAGCAGACAAGAAGTATAACGTCAAACTTTAAATGCTGTCATATAAACTACAAATCTTTTTTCAGACAAAGGTATATAGTAGTCCCTTCATCCCAATTATAAGTTATTCCAACTTTCTTGATAAGTGAAAGCATCTCAAGTTTGACCAAAATTATAAAAAGAATTACAAAGATTTATGATATTAAATAGGTATACTATGAAAATATAATTAATGAAAATATAGTGACATTTGTTTGGTATCATAAATGTTATTATTTTATTATATAAATTTGGTCAAACTTGAGATACTTTGACTCTCTAAGAAAGGACCTATTTGACATAGCTCACAACAGCTTCATAAGTTGTTAAGCTGTTGTGAGCTGTTTTTTTTTTTTTGCCAAATACCTTTTTTCAAAATATAAAGGGATGAGTTGTGATGAAGCTGAAAAAAGTAGCTTATCCCTGTTTCATCCCACCCAAGTGGACCCCACTGTGTACTGATGTCGGGTTTGCCCACGGATTGTCACAGAACCTTCTAATTATGATGGCTCACATGTATCTGTCATCATCATAATGACCTCTGACAATCGTACTTATGTTCCTCATAACTTAAAAGGCCTGCTTTCCTCCAAACATGATCTAATCACAGGAGTATTACAATATTACAACAGTTTATTCAAAATACCATCAGAGTAAAGTAGCGGAAGTCTTACAATAACTTAAGTTTACAAACCACAGTTTTCAAACTTCAAACCTTATGTAACATTATTACAAACCGATAGTATGGAAGTATCAGTAATAACTTTATTACAATCACACAAACGAAGTGTCTTGCCCAGAGGTCACACAGTCTACTCGTCGTCACTTTCTTCAGCCACAACGGTCATGCAACAAGGCTCAAAGCAGACTTGTTCATGAACCGCACCTGCAACAAGGGGTTTAACAAACCCTGAGTACAAGAGTACTCAACAAGACTTACCCGACTAAGAAAAGACTCCAAGGGCATGCTAGCTTTAGGGAATCAAGGTACGGGTATACAAGAATCAAAATTTCTTTTACAGAAAAGCTTACTAAAATAAGTTCTTACCTTCATTATTTTACTTTTATCATTGATGGTTTATTAACCAATTCTAAGTGATCCTAATCTAGATCAAAGTAATTCTCATCAAGACCTTTCTCATTCTTTCTTTCAATTCCAGTTCTTAACTACGATGTTGGTGCAAGGCCAAGACTCCTTTCTCGTGGAGCAACGACGATTCGAACCGCTTCATTTACCCAGCTGGGGATTCCTAACCACACGACATATGTAGAACCGAATCTTGCATATATCAACTCTTACCCGAGTAACCCAAAACCAGAACGTATCCATCGCCACCCGAGAGCACAGTACTCCTTGAACCCAGCCCAATTCTATCCCCGATGGTACATGCTACTCTCGCCATCTCTCCACTCCCAGTGCGAGGTTAGACGTTCTTGTAATGGAATAGTCGAAGTAAGGCTTACCCGACATGGGTACATGGCTAGTACTAATAAAAACTCTATGACGCGAGGGCCAACAACGTACGGTCCTTAACTGATAAGGCGGAAATACTACATTGAGACTCATTTCCCAATGCAAGTTAGCAGTGGCCAAACCACCCGTCCGATCTTACAAGTTTATTCTCATAATTCAATATTTGTCAAGTATGCCATCATGGCCATGTAAACATTCATTTAAAAAGCTTAACTCCTAAGCATAGTGAAGCATACTATGCATTTTCAGTAAAACAGGTATCAAGGGTGATATTACAATAATCAAGGATGACAATGCAGCAATTGGATTATCACTCAACTCCTAATTACTTAATGCAGTAACCCTAATATAAATAATAAAGATTTGTAAAACATAGGTAGGGTTTAAATACACCGGGGCTTGCCTTGCTCTGACGCGACAACTGACTCGGACTCGAAGACTTCGACTTCCGGTCCGGAACCCACCGACGACAACTCTTCTCCGGAGACTTGCTCGCCAACTTCGACTTCTTCGAAAGCGGGAACTACACGAGCGTATAACATGTCTCAACATGATGCGGTGATAAACATGATGTTTGATGATGATATGCCACGATTTACGACTTGAGTACAACTTTCCTTCGCGGTACAGTCGCAAAATAGTAAAACCTACTAACTAATAGCGATAACTTAAGCGATACTAACGTTTCTTACCAAACATGTTACTAATGAGCTCAATCATGAAATTAAGGTGCCAAGGATCACCAAGAATTAGTGATCCAAGGTCATCACTCAATCAAAAAGGCACACAACACTTAAAGTTAACAATTTAACAATTATTTAAAAATTTAATTAATTGGGGCATAATTAATAATAAATCAAACTTTATCTAATTGAGCTTAAACTTTTTCTAAGGATTAATCATGGCCTAAAATAGTGTTAGAATAAATTTCATGATTTTTGGATTAATAATTTAATTACTAAAATTCATGGAAGTTGCATTTAATATTTAATTGAACTAAATAAATAACTTGCAAAAATAATCAAATTTAGTATTTAATATTTTTCCTAAGTAGTTTACATCTTGAAAAGCTTACACAAAAATTTTCACTATTTTTGGAGCTCTGCAGAATTTGTAATGAAATAAACAAATACTATTACTATTCACATTTTTGAAAAAAAAAACAAAAACTTTCTTTTCGGGCCGCCTCCCCTTCCTTCCTCCGGCTCGGCCCAGTGAAAGGTCTTGATGGCTAGAGGGGGGTGAATAGTCTTTTAAAAATTTCTATAAAGACAAGCTAAACAAGTTTATCAATATAACAAGTAGCGAGATACGAGTTTTGCTTAGCCTACGGGGTGTTTGCAAGCCACCTAACCAATTTATAATTCTAGTATATTTGCACTCAACCGCACAAGTCAAACTGAGAAGGTGACTACAACTACAACTAGCAAGCTACACAAAGGAGCTACACTAGCAAAGCTAACTAGCTACCAAAGATAACTAAGAAGGTAATACAGAGTTAAGTTAGGAGAGTTTCACCGAGAGGCGATGGATTGAGCCAACCAATATGATCAACAATGAATACCAAGACAACCGAACATCGAGATTAATCAATCACAATATGAAAGTGATGACACGAAGATTTATCCTGAGGTTCACGTGCTTGCCGGCACGCTAGTTCCCGTTGTGTCCCTCTTCATCACGTGGTTCGGTGACTAATCGGTCTCACACCGAGCCTCTCAAAAGGCGCCACAACAACCTACCAAATGGCAAAAGATTGTGATGACACGAGCAATTCACTAACGTTGTCTTTGGCGCTTCGCCGAGGTAGGCATAAAACCCTCACAATCACCGGAGGTGAACAAGAACAATCACCAACTCTTACCAACGCCTCCAAGCTGCTCCAAGCCGTCTAGGTGGCGGTAACCACCAAGAGAAACAAGAATCCCGCAGCAAATCAACCACCAAGTGCCAACTAGATGCAATCTCACAATGCAAATGCATTTGGATCACTCAATCTCACTTCGAATATGCAAAGAAGTAAGAGAGATGAGTGGGAGGGGAGTTGCTTAGCTCAAAGTGCTCACAAGTATGTCAAAGTGTTCAAGAGTTAGAGCCTTGAGCCGGCCAACGAGTATTTATAGACGTACCCCTTCGAATATAGCCGTTAGAAACTTGAAACAGCCGAAGTCGTGCTGATCGGACGCGCTGATCACACTGACCGGACGCGCCGGTCGCACAACGGCTAGTTGCGAAGCAACGACCAGACGCACTCGTCGCGCAGACCGGACACGCTGGTCCCGTAACTGATCGGACGCGCTGGTCAAGCCTGAGCAGCGCTCAACGAAACAGCGACCGGACGCGCTGTTGAACAGACCGGACGCTATAGTGCCAGCGTCCGGTTGGAGTCCAGTAAGCTCCCTGAACGACCGGACGCGCTGCGCGTCCGATCATCAAACTGAAACACGCGCAGACGCTGAACGCTGATCGGACACGTCCGGTCAACCAGAGACCGCGTCCGGTCCAGCGTCCGGTCACCTCTGTGACCTCTGTTCGCCCCTGTTTCTTTTCTGACTTCCGGTGTAATGGAAAATAGTCGTTTCAACTCCTCGAAAATGCCTGAATCCCGCCTCGCAAGCTCGCCGAGAGGGAGAGAGGACCCCAAACCCTCTCTACCGCTCAAACTCCACTGCCTTCGCAAACGTGCTAACACCACCAAGTGATCTCGTCAAGTGTGAGATTGTTAGCATTTTCATAATCATTTTTCGAGGCGATATTAGTTCTATCTAAATGCATATGATTATGAAATCCACACCTAGAGGCACTTAGAAGTTTAATAGCCGCGTCATTCCTCTCTTTATAGTACGGCTATCTATCCTATAATGTAACCACACCCACTAGGTGTCTTGGTTACTAAAACACAACCCTTAAGCATATACCTTTGTCTTGATCACGTAGGGTTGCGTCCAAATCCAAGTGTGGCCATCATGATCACCATGTCCATCTTGCCACCAACCTTGGAATGTACTAATCCTCATATGCTACATACAATTTAGGCATAGGATTAGTACTTAGGCATTGTCACTAATTACCAACACCAAACATAGGACTTTCACCCAGCCGCATGGCCTGCCCGCGTGCTCGTGCCCACTCCTGCGCGGCCCAGCAACACGGCCCATCCACGTCCGTGCCCATGCCCGCGCGTTCGCTCGCTGACAGCTCTGTCCTACCTGTCATCTCCCTGCTCCCGCTCTCTCGCTCTCTCCCGCGCACTCGGCCATGCCAGCACGGCGCCCGGCCAGCGATCACACCGCTAGCGACTCAACCATCATGACCAAAGCGATCTACACCATCTCATGAACTCATTACACCCCCTAACAACGTAGCTCGAGCACTGGTGACCCCTTACCGACGACAACGGCGGACCATAGTCGACGGTGAGCCACGGAAACACGCCACCAGCGACATAGCGACCAAATTGATGTGAGAAAAAGGTTTAGGGGCTCATAGCGATCACGTTGGTGCTCTTGGTGATGACGGATAGGGGTCGGAGTGGTCTGGCCATGTGAGGGCGGTGATCGCGGGGCTCCGACCGGACGCGAGGAAGACAGCGGCTATCCGTGCGCTACGGGCGGTAGAGGTGGATGTGAGTGGTCGGGGAGATGCGCGGGAGCGAGGCGGTTGCGGTGAGGCGTTTTGCATGGCCGGAGGTGGCTCAATAGAGGAGACGGTGAGCGGCGGAGCTGTGGTGGCGGTGGACATGGAGAAAAAAGAAAACACGCGCGGTGACGGTGCTCTCCTTTTATAGGGCGACGAAAACGACCTCCAGACGACGTGTGGCTCGACGCGAACCCTCTAAAGCCCACGCTGGCGGTTGAAGGCGTGCCTGGAAGCTGGCCGAAGGTCACGGCGGCTCGCCGGTGCCCAGGCCGCACGGTGCCCTGCTCTGATTCGCCGAGCACTATAGCTCTCCCCCCTAAACTTTTCAAATTCAAACTATTTTATCAAATTACTCCCAAATTCATGTAGCAACTTGAAAAATTACCAAGATATGAAATCTTTAGAATTTCAAGCTCTACAAGTTTTGTATTGAACACTTTTTCAAATTCGAACTAAATTTTGAAATTCGAGTTTATATTCAAAAGGGGACACTTTTTAGAAATTTGGTAATTTAGAAATTACTTTGGATTTTATATTGAAACTTCAAAAACTCCAAACACCAAAGTTGTACATCCGGACAGGACCTACAACTTTTCTAAACAAACCATTTTCAAATTCTACCTCCATTTTGAAATTTGAGTTTGGGAATAAAAAGGGGTCAAATTTGAAATTTGCTTCTTTTCAAAATTGCTCCACATTTTACACGAAAACTTTGAAAACTCAAAACACCAAAGTTGTAGCCCTTGAAAAGTTCTACAAACTTGGTTTTAAACTTTTTCCCAAATTTTTCTTAGATTTTGAATTATTTCAAAAAGGGGTAAAACAGGGTTTTGGATTTTAGGGTTTTCGGAGGAATTTTCAATTGAAATTTGTTGCTACCTTAATTGGTGATTATTTAATGATCAAACCATCATCCAAGGGCATCATTTAGACAAGCATAACATGGTTGACCAAATGCCACTCTTGGTTGATCAATTTAACTTTTGAAAATCTTTTAATATTTTCCCAAATTTGAATTCAAATTCGAATCGGAAAACTCGCGACAAGTTTTTAGATTCCAATTCAAACTCAAACTTGGAGCTTCATTTTACGTGTCGTACTTGAGTTCATACCCTACACTTGACACTAGTGTGTAACACAGTCACACACCTCAAATTACGCAGGGCATGGACTAAGTATTTGCGGTGGCATTCGAAATTAGGGTTTTCAGTTCAGATCACACCACTGAGAAGTACATCCAACCTAGAAAGCTAAACTCATTTTAGGTAATGCATAACAGGGTTGACCTAATCATGGATGCTTTGCGATGCAATATGATGAGATGACAGGTTAATTAGCAACCATAACACCCGAGGTGTTACACGGATGCTCGGTCGCTAGGGCATGAGCGTCGTCGGGAGTGCGGACGCCACTGCTGCTGGGCAACGAGCGCTAGGGCTAGCCGACGCTATTGTGTGAGCGCTGCCGGGGCACGAGCGGCCACAGCCACCGGCGCTACGGTGCGGGCGCCGCCGGGGCGTGAGCGGCCACAGCCACCGGCGTGCAGGCGCTGGGGCGCGAGCGGCCACGGCCACTGGCGCGCGGGCTCAGCCACGACCACCAACAGGCGCGAGCGAGCCACCATGGGGTGCCGGCGACCTGGTGGATCTGCGCGCCGCCGTGAGGAGCCAGCGGCTGGGCCCGGCTGCGAGGGAGGATGCGGAGCCGGAGCGCGGGGCTGGGATGCCGCTGGGAGCGCGGAGCCATGGCGCGGTGTTGGGGATGCCGCCGCCGAGGGTTACGGCTGCTGCTGGCGTGATCGTGGAGCGCTGGGGGAGTAACATGGAGGGTTACTGTCTGCTACTCCGATCGATTATTATACTGCCCTAACGAAATAGGAGTAACATGGAGAATGAAAACCAAACCAGAAGGCGCCCGGCGGCTAACGCGACAGTGACGGATTTATAAGTAATGTAACGCACATTAGCTGATGGAAAAAGCCTACTTAACCCTCTGAATTATCAGCTAATGTCTAACCTACACCCCCAACTATAAAACCGTCTGTTTTACACCCTGAACTTTTCAAAACCGTTCAAATTACACCCTGGTTTAGAAGGGTGTAATTTGAACGGTTTTGAAAAGTTTAAGGTGTAAAACGGACGGTTTTATAGTTGGGGGTGTGACACTGGCTGATAGTTGAGGGGTTAAGTGACTTTTTTTTCCTTACCTGGTCGATGCCGCTGTTGACGACCACCGGGAGCCTGGTCTCTTGCAGCGACCTGATGCACACTAGTGAATCAACTGCGCGCTGAAATCGAGCATCCCCTGACCACCAGAGTGAGCTCGCTACGCTAGGACGCCGTACGAAAATGGCGCAAGGGGCCGCCGGCGTAGTAGAGACGACGAGGCCGCACGCGGTGGTGGTGGCGTACCCGCTGCAGGGCCACATCATCCCCGTGGTGCACCTGGCGCTGCGGCTGGCGGCGCGAGGGTTCGCCGTCACCTTCGTCAGCACGGAGGCCGTGCACCGCCAGACGGCGCGCGCGCTGGGCGTCGACCCGGACGGGTACGACCCCTTCGCGGCCGCGCGGGCACAGGAGGAAGGGCTGCTGCTGGGCGACGTGTCGTACGAGCTGGTGAGCGACGGCCTCCCCGTGGGGTTCGACCGGTCGCTGCACCACGACGACTTCATGGGCGCGCTGTTCCACGCGCTGCCGGCGCACGTCGAGCAGCTGCTCCGCCGCGTCGTCATGGACCCGGGCGCCACGTTCCTGGTCGCCGACACCTTCTTCGTGTGGCCCGCCACGCTGGCCAGGCGCCTCGGCATCGCGTACGTGTCGTTCTGGACCGAGCCGGCGCTCATCTTCAACCTCTACTATCACATCGACTTGCTCACCCAGAACGGCCACTTTAGATGCAGCGGTAACCACACGCACACAGATGCCAATCGGCCGGCCTTGTTTCACTGAAATAAACCTTCTTTTTCTCTTGGAAAAAATATATATATAATGTTGGTTCCATCATCATGATGCATCATCGATGGATCTGCATGCAGAGCCTCGCAAGGACACGATCACCTACATCCCGGGCGTGGCGTCCATCGAGCCGAGCGAGCTCATGTCGTACCTGCAGGAGACGGACACCACCTCCGTGGTGCACCGCATCATCTTCAAGGCGTTCGACGAGGCCCGCGGCGCCGACTACGTCCTGTGCAACACCGTGGAGGAGCTGGAGCCGTCCACCGTCGCCGCGCTGCGCGCCGACAGGCCCTTCTACGCCGTGGGCCCCATCTTCCCGGCGGGGTTCGCGCGCAGCGCCGTGGCCACGTCCATGTGGGCCGAGTCCGACTGCTCCCGGTGGCTGGACGCGCAGCCGCCCGGCTCCGTGCTCTACATCTCCTTCGGCAGCTACGCGCACGTGACCAAGCAGGAGCTGCACCAGATCGCGGGCGGCGTGCTGGCCAGCGGCGCCCGCTTCCTGTGGGTGATGCGCCCGGACATCGTCAGCTCCGACGACCCGGACCCGCTGCCCGAGGGGTTCGCCGACGCCGCCGCAGGGCGGGGGCTCGTGGTCCAGTGGTGCTGCCAGGTGGAGGTGCTCTCCCACGCCGCCGTCGGCGGCTTCCTCACGCACTGCGGCTGGAACTCCGTCCTGGAGAGCGCGTGGGCGGGCGTGCCCATGCTGTGCTTCCCGCTGCTCACGGACCAGATCACCAACCGGCGCCTCGTCGTGCGGGAGTGGCGCGCCGGCGTGTCCATCGGGGACCGCGGCGCGGTGCGCGCCGACGAGGTGAAGGCGCGGATCGAGGGGGTCATGGGCGGGGAAGACGGCGCCAAGCTCAGGGAGCAGGTGAAGAAGCTGAGGGGCACGCTCGAGGCTGCCGTGGCGCCCGGTGGCTCGTCGCGGCGCAGCTTCGACGAGTTCGTCGACGAGCTCAAGCGCCGGTGCGGAGGCAGCCACTGACCCGAAGCTCGCGGACAGGAGCTAAGGTGGCCTCAGAATACGTGTGCAGTCCATGTAGGCCTTGTATCCTAGTGTCAGCGTGTACCGTGTCACGTATACTGGCTTGATCGAAGCGTTGTATGTATGCCGTGTACGGTGGGACATTATTGTTGTGCAGAAGACATCAATATAATAGCCTTTGGCCTCGTTGGCTGAAGTGCTCTGTTGTACCTGTGTTGTCAATGTAAACGTGAATCGGGTCACGGTCACCCATTTCAAGTCGCCTACTAGGTTCTGCAAAAGATCAAAGGAATGAACCGGCCCATCTATCTATATTATATTATCTTATAAGCTTTATATGCCTATACAACTATAACCATATATATATAAAGGGATGGTATATTCAAATGATGCTATCAAATTAAAGAACTGAATCAACCATTCAGAGAAACATATATATAGGGTGTGTTCACTTCCCCATTCCAACCCAAAATATTTCCTCTTCCACCCATCACATCAAATCTTTCGACGCATGTATGGAGCATTAAATGTAGGTAAAAAAGATAACTAATTGCATAGTTTGTCTGTAAATGTCGGGACGAATCTTTTGAGCCTAGTTAGTTTATGATTGGACAAATTTTGCCAAATAACAACGAAAGATGCTATAGTAACTTTTCACCTACTTTTCACGAAGTGAACACACCCATAGAAGATATGATTATCAAAGAATCGAATCAACCGTACTCTGGAATCACCTAGAAAAGTATATTATGTGGGCAATTATACATAATATGTATAGAAATGAAGCATTTTGACAACTTATAGACACCAAAATTAGATGAAAATTAGCGGTGCCAATAAAGTATCATTTGTGCATATTTTCTCTCATAGCACCATTTGAAAATAAGATAACAAATAAGGTAGTTTGAGATATGGTAATATTTTTTTGTTCCTAATTATAGTTTATTTTGACTTTGTCCCAACGATAATGCTCTGGTGAGGACGTCCGGCCTAGCGCATCCGTCCGGACGTCCTGTTTCTAGGCCTATGCAGCGATCGGGCCCAATGGACCTACTCCACTCCACCTTCAGCATGGTTTCCCAAAAAGGAAAAAGGTCAGCGACATTTCCTTTCCCCATAGCCGCACGCATGTGATCCTTCCCTGACTGCCGCACGCATGCACCCACCGCGAGCTCCTCCATCGTGGCGCACGCCTGCGACCACCACGGGAGCCTCCATCGCAGGGCCCGCTCGCCGTGGCCTTCTCCAGTGTGGCGGCGTCGCACCCGGGCCCATCCCGCTCTGCTCCGCACCCCGCATCCCTTTTGTTGCTCCTGTCGCCCGCCTCGCCTGCTCCTACTCCTGCTCCGCTGTTGTTGCTCCCACTCCTTGCACCTACAGCTGCTCCGCCGCTCGTCCCGCTGCTCCTGCTCTACCCACCCCATTCGACGACGCTGATAGCCGCTGCCAGCGCAAGGAGAAGCACCGGGCCCTAGCGCGGAAACCTTCTGGCCTCGCTTTCTTGCTACTGCTGCGGCGTCCCGATGCAGACGATGAAGGATGCCGCATCAGGATATGATGCATGTTGTAAGCACATATTTCAAATGTTTCAAATGTTTTATAGGTATTGCAACTGTTTCATACGAGTGTTGTAAACTAGGTCGGGATGTTGCATATGTTCAAGCGTTTATCTCCAATGTTTTATCTATTTTTTAGACGTATATTGTAAGTGTGTTTATTTTGGATGTTGCATATGTTTCGCATATTTTGGATGTTGCATATTTTTGTATGTTGCATTTAGATGTTTCAAAAGTAGATCGTATGTTTCATATGGGATGAAGTGGCAGGGGGGAGTGGTCCCCGTGAACGCGTGGTGCGGTGACGTTCCAGTGGCGTGGGCCCCCCATGGGTGTGCGAGACGCAGGCGCGGGCATGCGACGTTCGGACGGCATGAGCCCACACATGAACGCGCGAAAATGTACTGCCGCCACGAGTAAGGATGAAAACGGTCGGAAACGGTCGAAAACGGACTTACGATATAGAAAAACGAAAACGGTCGGTTCGGGATATTTCTACATTTAGCAATTAAATAGTACAAAAAATGGTTGAAAATAGTTGTGAAACCGATTGAAACTGACAATTTTTCATGTTAAAAAACGGTTTATAATATAGAAAACGAAAACAGTCAATTCAGAATATTTCTGTTCCTTTTTCATAGCCACGAGCGTCCCGACGTCCAGGTGCCAGTCGTCGTCCCAGATCAAACTTCTCCCGTAGTTCATTTCATCTTCAATTTAAAATGAATGTACTATGAAATATATTAAAAAATATAAAATTAACTTGATGACATAAATGTTGATGTGAGTGGGCGGCCACTAGTGGGCAACGTGCACAGTTATGACCGGGCAGCGAGCACAACCATCGATGGTGAACTGCACCATGCGCCACATCAGGTGAAATGGTGAATCGCAAGATGTGCCACATTTTTATTTTTTTACAACAAGCAAGATATGCCACACTGGGTGAGAACAGCCACAGTTGGGTGCTACGCACAACTTCAGCTTCTTTTATGAAGCCATTTTTCTAGTGGAGTTGAAGTCGTTTGAAAATTCAAACGGTTTGTCAAGGGATAATTTTATAATAATTTATATTAAATTTGTGACAAGAAGTGAGAAAAAGTTTTCCGTAGCTCTAGCTACAATTAGTGACTGCACAACAAGCCACACAGTGACACAGCATCAGCAGCCAGAGGCCCAGAGCCATGCTAAAAAGTTTTGAAGATGTTTGGACGAGGGACACAGGGATAAGGTCACTGGGTCAGCCAGGCACAAAGGGATATACTCCTACCTCGCTCGTCGGCGGTCGGCGCCATCCGCCCAATTCTAGCGGACGGGGGTCATCCCACTTCGCTTCCGCTCGTCACGCGCGCCTTGCGCTCGATTCGGCTCACCTTAGCTCGCCTATACTCTCTCCCTCCCCGATTCTCACCAGGAGCGACGGTGACTCCGGCGCGCCGCTGCGGGCGACGCGCCTCGTGCTCGATTCAGCTCACCTCTTCAATTGTGGCGACGCTGGTCGAGCGACGGAGCCCTGCGCTAGGTCTTCATTACTCATTAGGCCCTTCGCCGGCGAAAACTCGCACCAGGTATTCTCGCCCAGTCGCCCCTTCTCTTCCCTTCATGCTGTGCGAAACCGTGCACCCAAACTTCCAATATAAACTACTCCGTATACGTGTCCGGATCTGACCCAACAATGTCATAAATGTATTATGCTTGCTAACTTCGTTTTTTCTTTTTTTTGGGTGCAAAATTATCAGTGTACATGTATACGCCCCTCTCCTATACTGGAACCGCCACTGCTTGCTAGCATCACCAGGCATTTCAAAAGGAAGGCTGTATGCAGGCTTGTAACTTTCAGTTAAGGTTTTCTTGGTTAGAGCCATGGCTGCTTCCTGCTGGATTCCCGGTCGCCATGAATAGTAGCTACTTTTTGGGTGAGCTGGATGTGCTCTGGTTTTTTAGATGTTTTTCTTGTTCTGTTGATCCATTGAGATTCTAACATCACGCTAATTTTTGTTGACTTGTTCTTGTATAGGGGGACAGGGACTATCCAGGTTGAAATGTAGAGTACGGTGCTCTCAGCTACAGCTCTCTACTAATTCAGTTGATAATAAGAAAGAGGTATCCTCGAGTGTACTGAATAATTGGATAGTTACTAAGGGTGCGTTCAGTGGGTGAAAAGTTACTGTAGCATCTGTCGTTGTTATTTGGTAAAATTTGTCTAACCATGGACTAACTAGGCTCAAAAGATTCGTCTCGACATTTACAGACAAACTATGCAATTAGTTATATTTTTTACCTACATTTAATGTTTCATGCATGCATCCAAAGATTCGATGTGATGGGTGGAAGAAGAAATATTTTGGGTTTGCATGGGAAGTGAACACACCCTAAATAGTACAGAATACGATTGCTAGCTACTGTCATATTTGAATTTTGCTTTTAGTCCCAAAGTTCGGCTAGGTGCTAGTCGGATTCTAGGCGGTGACCCACTGCCTAGCGCCTAGGCGGGAGTAATCGCGCCTAGGCGGTCCTAGGCGTTTTTCTAGGCATTTTGCCAATATAGGCAAATTAAGAGCAGGGGAAAATAGATGAGCAGAGAGGGAGAGCAGGGAGGGGAGAGCAGCAACCAGGGGAGGAACATCCAGCAGGGGAGGCCCGAGGGGAGCTGCTGGCGGTGGAGGGGGATGAGCAGGGAGGGGAGCAGCCGGCGGGGGAGGGGAACTCACCTTGGGGAGTAGGGTGGCCGGCGGGGAGCAGTGCCGGTGGGGAGGAGCGAGGCCGTCGGGGAGCAGGGCCGGCGGGGAGGGGTGCGCCGTCGGGGAGCAGGTCCGGCGGGGAGGAGCGAGGCCGGCAGATGAACTTCCCCTCCGGCGCGCGTCGCAGGCGGAGCCGCGGAGGAGGACGAGCGGGAGCGCGGTTCGAGCAGCGTCTGCGAGCGGGATTGGACGAATCGAGCACGGTGCTCAGGTATTCTTCCCGCGCGGCGTGTAATTTTTCCCGCGCCCGACTCGGGCTTTAGCGCGCGCTTCCGCGGTGGCCGAAAAAATCGGCAGCGCAGCCGGGCTGCCTGCCTACGCGCCCGCCTTGGGCGCCTGCACGCCGCAGAATCGCCGCCGAGGCGCTGCTGAGCGCCGCCTAGGCGATGCGCCCGCCTAGACTCCGCCCAACCCCCTAGGCTACGCGGCAGCCCATCGACTACCGATTAGGCGCGCCTAGCCGAACTTTGTTTAGTCCTATGGTGATATTTTATCTTATTGATCGTAGAGGCTTATGCCCTGTAATCAAGGTAATACTGGATGCTATGGACAGAATTTTTTAGGACTAGCGAGAATAATGAGCTTCAGGCTTTGATGAACTGAATGTTGGTCCTTATCACCATGATCATGCTGTTTCCTTACATTTTCATGTAAAACATATCGAGAATTGTGCACTGAAACAAACTTGGGAGAGATGGAGGATGATACTTTCTATCATGTAAGAAGTGATAAATACTTGGGATTTAGGTCTATTAACAAAATGATGCAATATTTTTCTACAATTGAATTCCTTTCTATGGTTTATGGCTGTTTGAATGTTATGCCTCGGTTCCTGCTGACATGGAATACTAACATTTTGCTTTTGCTTTTGCATCATTGCAGAAAGACAAATATTCTTGTTTTGATCAGTCAACATCATATCTGCATGTACAATCTCTTAGGGACTTTCCGACTGAAAAACTTTCTGGAGAGGTAGTTGTGGTGCGTCTTGATTCTTCACTTATCTTGGGGCACTTAAGACCATGCACTTCCTCACTTGAAAGAGCTTTGCTAACTATCAAATACTTGTGCAAAGCAAGAGCGAAAGTGGTCATAGCCACCAGCTGGGATACAATTCTTCAGTCTGTGATTGAATCAGTTGGCTCTTTTGCAGGTTAGTCAATTATTTATTGTGCAGCATGAATTTCTTGACATCATCTGTTATTTCCCTTCGTGGATCGAGGTTTTTTTTCCAGTTTATTATGTCAGTATAGCAGAATGCAGAATCCCCCTCCCTGTTGGGTTTCATTTATTCTTAACCAAAAGAAGAAAAACGATTAAATTTTGTAAAAGAAGATGTTGAGTTCCTACATACCAGATATCCCGTTATGGGAATCTACACAATTACAGTCCTTTGCCATTGTTGATGGTGATAAATTAGTCTCTGTACCCATTGCCCCAACATTTTTATAAGACAAAGAACTTCACCAATTTTCTAAAAAAGTGCAAAATCGAAACAGTATCTTTACTTGTTTAGCTTGTAGCTTGAAAATAATCTGCCTTAAATTCTGGTTGTTCCTTTTGACACATCATAAATTCTGATTTTTGTCAGAGTACTTGTCATCACTTCTTCAAATAGAAGTCATACCAGTAGATGGTGTGCATGGTTCAACATCATTTAAGCAAGAAGAGTGGGCTCAGAACAGTATTATTTTGGTTGAAAATCTTCTGAACTTCACAGGAGAAGTTGCTAACTGCAAAGATTTTTCTCGGAAGCTAGCTTCAGGTGCCACGATATTTGTCAACGATTCTTTCTCACTGTCTCATAAGATTCTTGCATCAACTGTTGGCATCACGTGCTTCTGCTATGCGTCTCTTGCTGGTTTCCATTTTGAGGAGGAGCTTATGCAATTGATAAAGATCACGGACACCACGAGACGCCCATATATTGCCATTGTAATCATTAGCCTATTTTTTTCGATGTATATGTAGCTGACAGGCTTTATGCAAGATCTAGCTATCAACAAGTAGTTGTCTATTGTTTTTTAATGAAATATGTTGCAGCTTTACTTCCAGTATTCTATCAATGTATGTAAAGTATGCTAAATCAGGCTGTTCTCTTCCTCCATGAAATGCTAAAATATCCTCTGTGCCCTGAAACCACCAGGGAAAGATGAATGACTTATTAAAAACAACCAAATTTTCGTTTTCTTATCCTTCACATATCATAAGTCTCTGGAGTTAGACAACAAGTATTACTACTGTGTGACCTCCACTGTGTACTTATAGAGCAGAATTTCCCTGAGGCTCTGAGAAGCACCCAATTAGCCAGAAGTAGTGTATACTGGTGTTGTTTTTCTTTTAAGTGAGTGATTGCGACTTTAGGCATTATAGCATAGTTCATATACTAATAATATAATAACATTCTTTTTCTTGAGTTTTTGTTAGAAAGATCAATGCTATGAAATGGTAGAATACATTTTATCCTTCTGTAATCTTAAGGTCATGGGTGGATAATAGCTAAATATTCTGTGGTGTTACTTTCAGTTATGCTGGAGACTTATTTACCTGAAAACAAGTGATTACTGATTATAGTAGATGATTAATGGCAATTAAAAAAAGTCGTCCTAGCAACTTGTGCTCCATATGAAGCATGCACAACTAGAGGATATACATATGTCACTATGAAATACCTTTTAGAGCCAAAATCGTGTAATCTTTTCCTACTGCCAGGATTCTTTATTTCTGACTTCTTCTGGTTATTGCAGATTGGAGGCAGTAACTTCTTTAGAAAAGCACCTGCTCTTCAGATGTTAACCTCTCTATGTGACGGGTTGTTCTTTGTTGGAAAATTATCATTTCAAATAATGAACGGCCTTGGAAAGACAGTGCCCTCTCAATTCATAGAAAGAAATGCAGTTGAGGAAGTACTACAGATTATTCAAGTTGCTAGGGATAGGAATATTCCTATTTATTATCCAACAGATCTCTGGTGCTTGAAAAATGGCGACAGTGAAACATTGGGAGTAATCAACTCTACTGGACAATTGGCTGGTGAGTATTACTAGCAACTTTTCATGTCATTCACATATTTCTCAACCAACTTTCTTCTTGTAACATCTCTGAAATTGTGCTTCCCTTTGTTAGTTTAGGACATTATGTTTGCAAAACCTATTTCTCACCATTTGCAAATTACCTGTCAAAGTATACTAGTAAAAATGGAGCTCTATTGCATGCTGGTAAATTACACCATGCAGAAACATGCTGAATTGGATAGTTTGCAGCAACATTTTGCTAACAGCAAAACCATCAAATGTTTGTTAATAATACCGACTTCTAGGAACTTAGCATAACTTGGTTTTCTTTTTCTTTTTCTTTTTCTTTTTCTTTTTCTTTTTCTTTTTCTTTTTCTTTTTCTTTTTCTTTTTCTTTTTCTTTTTCTTTTTCTTTTTCTTTTTCTTTCTCTTTCTCCCTCCCTCTCTCTTTTAAAAAAATGAACTACCAGTTGCCAAAGGGACCTGCATTTTGCAATTTATAGATCTGCACATGTCTGTAGAGTTTTTTCTATGTGCAAATTCTAGCATTTCCATTGCCCTATAGCTATTTATTAAAAACACTTCAAGGGGTGATTGTGTTAACAGTTAAAGTTGGAAGGGGCAGAAGGCAGATAAGCAATTTTTTTTCTCCAACAGCGCAGGAGAACTGCGCGTCATTTCATTAAGGTAGAAAAATGTTACACGGATCTAAGAAACCCAACTCACACACACCACACCCTGGACACTAAGTTACAGACTCGACACCAAAAAAAAAAAAAAACTGTAGAAGCGACCAAATGCCTCCGAGCTTTAAGCTTCAGTAGGCAGCGACCTGAGAACAAGCTCATGTAGTTTGGAGGCTCCAGCCAAGCACCAGAGTCCTCCCTCCAAGCTAACAGCCCTAATGACCTCCTGAACACTTGGCCTTGGCAGATAAGCAATTACTTGAAGCAGTTGTAAATTTCTAATACCTGTGATTTTTCTACTCTTACTTTGTTTAGGCTGGACACCAGCTGATATAGGGCCATTGACATTGGAGAAAATTTCTTCTATAATTCCATCATACAAGGTAAGAAATGGTATTACGGGAAACAATGCTTCAGTTAGTTTCTGAGTTCTGTGCAATCATCTTAATTAGTTTTTACTTAAAAGCATTAATTATTTCATACCTTTTTTTTTGCTTCTCATGTAACTGTATAGTATTTTTCGTTAGTAATGAACTATGTGGTGTAAGGGAAATATTAAAGATAAAAGTTACATCCAGATCAACTTGAAGGCTGCATTTTGATCGATGTGATAATTTCTGCCTGTGAACTGCCATCGATTGGATTTCTTTTTGACCAAGTTTTAATTTTTTTTGACCAAGTATCGATTGGATTTCTCCTTTATTCCTTTCTTTTTATGAGAACCCAAGCTGTGGAATTGGCATGTAATTGGACTGCTTTTCTTCCCTTTTAATACAATGACATGCAGTTCTCCTATGTTTTTGTTTGAGAATAATCTTTTACATTCTGGAAAACTTATGGCATTTTTATATTTTTTGTTCAGAAGATACTATGGATTGGCCCTACAAACTACGGTTTAACAGAAAAAGTTTCAGTTGGTGGAACACAGTTGGGTGAAATACTGGAAAAGGCAAGCTCTGATGGGTGTGATGTTATTTTAGTGGGGAAAGCAGCATGCAAGGCAATAAAAAGAAAGACAGATTCCTCATCGCAATATACAGAATTTCAAAATGCCACTGCTGTTTGGGAATTCCTCAAAGGAAGGATATTGCCTGGTATAGCAGCATTGGATAAAGTAAGTCACGGTACAACAAGAACAATAACTCTATTGGGTAAATAGTGCTTGTATAATAGTAAATTTTCATCTGCAAAATATTGTTTCAGTTCATGTTCATCCATCGGTTGAGATGGTTTGGACATGTCCAACGGAGGCCTCCTGAGGCGCCAGTGCGTAGTGGAGTTCTAAAGCGGGCCGATAATGTAAAGAGCGGTAGAGGTCGACCTAAATTAACTTGGGACGAGTCCGTTAAGAGAGATCTTAAGGAGTGGAATATCCCCAAGGATTTAGCTATGGACAGGAGCGCTTGGAGATTAGCAATCAACGTGCCTGAACCGTGACATCTTTTGTCTTGTGCTCTTTATGTCCCTTTATGTGTCTCCCTGTTTCTCGTCTCTTTTGGGTTTCATCTCTAGCCTACCCTAACTTGCTTGGGACAAAAGGCTATGTTGTTGTTGTTGTTGTTGTTGTAGTTCATGTTCATCCATGGTATTTATTCAATGTGTGACGTAGGAAGCCCACTTCAAAACATAATGAAGCCAAGGGTGTTACTTTTGATGGCTGCCTGTCCTTATGGTTGAGGGTGTCATTGGGAGTATGTTGTATTTTTATTCTTGTCCATGGTGCAACTGTAAATCTGAAAGTGTGAAAGTGTTGTTGGGCTGGGTGTGCCTGTAATAGACCCTTATTCTTCTTAATGCAATGATGCGCAGCTCTCGTGCGCATTTGTGGAAAAAACACACAATGAAGATGAAAATGTAGACTGATGCCTGATGCTTTCAACAGGCCAGCACATATTTGTGTGCGTATACAATTGTGTTTACATTGGATGTTTTGGTGGCATAAATGTACTAGTATAAATTGCAGAATGCAGATCCCATCTACACATTTGATTAAGTCGAGCATATTCTAACATATGACATCTCTACCACTTTAGCCTAGTTCTTAAATTTGAAATTCCAGGCTATGCTGTATCATGGCACACAAATAATCCTAAATAGCACAAGGAATTAGAGTTCTACATAATTCTGATGGCATTAAATTCCTTCAACATTGCATCAGTGATGGCCAATATCTAACTGTGGATCAATTAAGAAAGTAGATGATCAAATCTTGTGCTCGGAAATTTCTAAAGATTGCTCAAGGACTTCTGTTGACATACTGATATGTATACATCCTGACAGTCATGAACATTGGATCCTATGTGCTAGGCCTGCATATCTTAGTGCCAGAAACACTAATCATTGTATTAAAAAAAATGATTCGAAGGTCTCTGGCATCCTCTGGTCCTATCACAGTCGTGGACCTGTACCTGAATAATTTTGGGGATCACATTTTTTAACTTCTAATTTTCAATAATCTTCAGTAGATGGTGAGGTGCCCTTTTAGTCTCAGTTATATAGATATATTTGGTTCTTCATATCACTTTACTTTTGCAGTGTTACCCCTACCGGATTCCATGGAGCACTGTCTTCTGTGAACCTACACTACCCTTAGTGGTTGATATCGGAAGTGGTATGCCTCCTTAAATATTTGAAAATTGGGATTTGCTTCATATATGTGTATTTCCTCCATTCCAAAATGTAGGTCATTTCAGTTTTGTCCTAAGTCAAACTTCTCTAACTTTAACCAAGTTTATATGAAAAGGCGCCAATATTTACAACATCAAATTTGGTTCATTAAATGCACCATGAAATATGTATTGATAGTGCATTTATCTGGTGTAGATGTTAATATATTTTCCTATAAACTCGGTCAAGTTAGAGAAGATTGACTTAGGACAAAACTAAAATAACCTACATTTGGAACAGAGTGCAGGGAGTTCAAAAGAAGGGGAATGCTATATTATTTCCATGGGGAATTGTGGTGTACAGGCTCTTTTCTATTGGTAATAATGTACTAGCTCACTGACATCTGTTAAAAGTATATTTCACAATTAGGGCTAACCCTAGAAGGGTAGCTATATAGGTCCCATACATGGGCCACATGGGCCTTAGCCACATGGGCCTAAACACATACTCCAACACCCCCCCCCGCAGTCCGAACTACCGACGCAGCGGAGTTCGAGGCTGAACAAGAAAGAACACACCAACCCCCCCATAGACACAACTAGCCACCGGTGATGTTGAGGCTGGTGCGAAACTCGGCGAAGGTCGAGGACGGGAGGCCTTTGGTGAAGATGTCCGCGAACTGGGAGGTCGTCGGAACATGAAGAACCCGCACCTCGCCCATGGCCACCCGATCCCGGACAAAATGGAGGTCGATCTCCACATGCTTCGTCCGCTGGTGCTGGATGGGGTTGGTGGAGAGGTAGACCGCACTGACGTTGTCGCAGTAGATCAGTGTGCTCCGGGAGGGTGGCGTGTGCAACTCAGCCAGCAGCTGCCGGAGCCAGGCGGCCTCCGCCACGCCGTTAGCAACGGCGCGGTACTCCGCCTCGGCGCTGGATCGGGAGACCACCGGCTGGCGCTTGGACGACCAAGACACCAGGTTGCCGTCCAGGAAGACGGCGTAGCCGGAGGTGGAGCGGCGAGTATCAGGGCACTCGGCCCAGTCAGCGTCGGTGTAGACGACGAGGTCGGTGGAGGCGGCCCGGTGGAGGAAGAGGCCGTAGTCAAGTGTGCCCCGGAGGTAGCGGAGGAGGCGCTTAAGAGCCAAGAGGTGAGGCTCCCGGGGGTCATGCATATGGAGGCAGACCTGCTGAACTGCATAGGTGATGTCCGGCCGGGTGAATGTGAGGTACTAAAGGGCCCCGGCGAGACTCCTGTACGCAGTGGGATCGGCCACCGGTGGTCCCTCAGCCTCAGACAGCTTGCCCTGAGTGTCGACCGGAGTGGAGCAGGGGCTGCAGTCAGTCATCCCAGCCCGCTCCAGGATGTCCCGAGTATACTGTCGCTGGTGAAGTAGGAGCCCGGTAGGACGGTGCGCAACAGTGACACCGAGGAAGTGGTGAAGCTCACCCAAATCCTTCATCGCGAACTCCTGCTGGAGAGCGGCGATGATCCGGCGGAGAAGTGACTCACTGGAGGCGGTGAGGACAATGTCATCAACATAGAGCAGCAAGTATGCAGTGTCGGCCCCATGGTGGTAGACGAACAGAGACGTATCGGACTTGGCCTCCATGAACCCCAGTGTCAGCAAGAAAGCGGCGAACCGGTGGTTCCACGCCCGAGGTGCCTGCTTGAGGCCGTAGAGGGACCTGTTGAGCCGGCAAACCATGTCAGGACGGGTGGTGTCGACGAACCCCGCCGGCTGACTGCAGTACACCGTCTCGGTGAGAAGGCCGTGGAGGAAGGCGTTCTTGACGTCTAGCTGATGGATGGGCCAAGACCGGGCAAGTGCCAGCAATAGCACGGTACGGAGGAGGAGTATGCCGGCCAGCCATGGCGGCGGCGGCGGCGGCGCCAGCCCCCAGGGAGCGGCGGCGGCGGCTGGAAGGAAGGGAAGAAAACCTAGGCTGTTGATACCATGTTAAAAGTATATTTCACAATTAGGGCTAACCCTAGAAGGGTAGCTATATAGGTCTCATACATGGGCCACATGGGCCTTAGCCACATGGGCCTAAACACATACTCCAACAACATCAGTGAAAGATTGAACATCACAAAAAGGAAAACGAATTTGAGCTGAAAAGGAGCACACATACAGCCCACCCCACCCACACTCAAACACCGAGAAAGCAGTGAAATGTTTAGTATTCGATCTCAATATTTACAGATCACACATCTATATTGTTGTTTCCATTATGGGTTCATAAATTTATACTCGTAGTCTTGATCTTAGGTAATCCATGGCAAATGGCCAGAAAGTGTAGCTTGTGTATTGTGTTAGGATTGGTATCTGTATGTTAGGTCAGAGTGCAAACCAAACTCACACGTTAATTATATAGGCTATCTCAGCTTTAGTGTTTTTTCCACTCGTCATGCAAATACTCTTTCTTAGTGCAGGAAATGGTTTGTTTCTTTTTCAAATGGCTAAAAGTTGTGACAGTTCAAATTTCCTTGGGCTTGAGATGAATGAAAAGGTAGTAACTGCCTTTTAATCTCTATGGAATCCCATTCTTGGCTTCATCCTTTTCAGTAACTCGCCTTTTCTGTAGCTTGTTATTAGGTGCCTCCAAGGTATGGCTTCAGATGAGAAAAGGAACCTGTAAGTCTTGCTTGTGTTTGTATTTTGCTTGCCGTTTCTTTCTATAAGCTAGTGATCTCAGTTCCCGCAACAGTTTTTTTAATACAAAAATAAAATAAATGATGAAACAAAATAACAGAATAAATGTTGAAACAAAATAACAGAATAGCCTCATGTACTTATGTTCACCATGAATTGAAACATTCCTTACTGTTAGAGCAAATAGGATACCCAATGGCCGTATGAAGCTAAGACTAATGTTATCATTTTCCTTTGTTTCACATCTTATGTTTCCTTCTATATTTCATCATCAATGATGCTATCGTTTATTTTCTGATAGATATTTTGTGTCAACAAATGCAACGTCCACATTCCGTTCCATAGTTTCAAGTTATCCTGGACGGTTGACTCTTGTCACAATACAGGTTTCCTTTACTCCTTTGGTTGATTTGCTTTGTTTCTTAGGAAACAGGAGGGGCTGTGACCCTACTGATTTATGTATTATAATAAATTAATTAAAGAGAGTACAAAGAAGTCACATAGTGAAGAAAAAAAGATATGGTTAAAATATGGGCTCTAGCAATTCAGCTATTTGAGGGAAATAACTTTATCTCCCGATGTACAGCTAGGGCAAACTCGTGCAAAATCTTGATCTACATCTCTGTATTGTTGGTGTCGCTTAAAATCCAATCATCATATTGTCCATATTTTCCAGGACATGTGTATGATGATCTCCCAATAGAATGGTATTAAACAATGCCACTATTGAAACTTGAATGTTACCTGGGAAGTTGGTTTATATGCTTAATGCAAATATGGGCTCTATGACTTCATTTTCCCACATTAACCCAATGTACACAGCAGACGCACCACCCTAGCGCTTCAACCTTTTATATGCTATTTTGTTCTGCTGTTAGCTGGAGTGCTCGCCTGCATATCCATGATATGTGCATTTATCTTGTTTGCTGATTATCTCATTTCAGTGCCCAAATCCTGACTTCAACAAAGAGCAAAATAGGTGGAGAATGGTGCGAAGAATGCTCGTTGAAGCTGTCGTTGACCTTCTTCATACCAATGGACAGGTATTCTGTGTTCATCACTGTAGAATCTATGGCGCACGTAATGGCAGTATGAGTCCAGGATTGACCCAAAAAATTTGAGCTGAACAACGATGCATTGTTTCTTGGTGAAGAGAACCTGATAGTAGTACGAATACTGCGATTGCTGCTGCAGGTTTATCTGCAGTCAGACGTGGAGTCCGTTCTGCTTATGATGAAAGAGCAGTTCCTCTCCTACAGCAAGGGTCAGCTTGTCATGGACGGGGATGGTGGCCACCAGATCGATAACCCGTTCGGCGTGGTATCCGACTGGGAGCGCCATGTTCTCGCTCGCGGAGCTCCCATGTACAGGACGATGCTAAAGAAAGTGTGATTCCATTACCCGTCTTTGAAATTTGAACATTGCGTTGTTTTGTCACCATAGCTGCTTCGGACATGGACAACGTTCACGGATCCACTTGGTTGGATAAAACTCCTTTCGTTTTGGATAAAACATCATATGGATATATGGCAAAAACTGGGTGGTTAAATCTTAAATCGGATCAATCCAATGGGAGAGACGCATCTATTCCCAAAATCCCAATTGTGGTCATGTCATCTGCCGCCGGAGAGGCCGATGTCAGACATGGTGGCAACGCTTATCGCCGCCGTGGACTGCCGAACTGACCACGAGCCGAAGAGCGGCTGGTGCCTCTCCATGCCAGCGAACACGTTGAACGACGACGTGTACATCGCTGGCAGCTCTGGCAAGTGCGCGCTGCCGTCGAGGTACTGAGCGACCTGACGCATGGTCGGCCGTGCCGCGGGCGACGGGTGCAGGCACGCCAACCCCAGCCGCAACACCAGGTCCGCCTCCGTAGCGTCGTACCCGGAGCCGAGCCTGGCGTCCACTGCGCCGGTGATGGATCCATTGCGGCAGTGCCCCCGAACCCATTCCACGAGCATGAAACAGTCGCCGCCATCCTCCTCGATGGGCCTCCGGCCGCACGCGACCTCCAGGAGGAAGACACCAAACGCGAACACGTCGGAGAGAGTTGTCGCCTTGCCGGTGCGCACCACCTCCGGGGCAAGGTACCCCATGGTGCCGACCACGCGCGTGGTGTGCGGGTCGGATCCATGGTCGTACAGTCTTGCAAGGCCGAAGTCACCCAGCCGCCCATTCATCTCACCGTCGAGGAGCACGTTGCTCGCTTTGATGTCCCGGTGGATGACCACCTGCTTCCAGTCCTCGTGCATGTAGAGGAGACCGGCGGCGACACCTCTGATGACGTGGAGCCTCTGAGCCCAATCCAAGACGGGCTTGCCGGCGCGGCCGTGTATGTGCTTATCGAGGCTCCCATTTGGCATGCAATCGTAGACCAGCAGGAGCTCCCCTTTGCGCCGGCAGTAGCCGAGCAACCGCACAAGGTTGCGGTGCTGGAGGTGGCCGATGCTGACGACCTCGGCGACGAACTCCTTCATCCCTTGCCTTGATCCGTGAGACACCTTCTTCACGGCAACCTCGGTGCCGGACCCCGGGAGCACGCCCCTGTACACCCTTCCGAAGCCTCCTGCGCCGAGCAGGCAGCTGTCCTTGAAGCCGCCGGTGGCCGCGTACAGGTCCTTGAACGCGAACCGGTGTGGCCCGAACTCCACCTCCCAATCTTCGCGCACCTCGGCGTACCTGAGCCGCCGCCGGAGGAGGAAGAACCCGATGCCGACCGCCGCGAGGACGGATACTGTGGTGGCTATCGGCAGCGCGATGGTCAGCGCCTTGGACCGGGGCTTGGGGCCAGTGCGGGGCAGCTTCGGCAGCTTGCCGTAGTCAAGCGCCGGGGCGTGACCGCCCAGGCTGAAGCTCCAGCCGAGGACGTAGTGCTTGACCAGCACGATGCTGGACGCCGACGAGAAGCCGACGTACGCCGTGTCCGTGATGACCGTCGAGAGGTCGACCTTCGTGGAGAGGAGCGGCCTCTGGGGCCTGGGCGCCGGCGCCGGCGCCATGGTCACCGTGATCTCCGTGGTCCCGGCGTCGTAGTCCACCCACACCTGCGTGGGCTCCCGGCTTATGAGGCTCAGGTTCCGGAACGCGCCCGTGGCGGCGTCGTAGTACCCCGCCGGCGCGGCCGCGGAGGAGTTGAGGCTGTTGACGTCGACGCCGACGTGGTTGTTGTCAATGTCCGCGAACTCCGGGTTGCGCACGGTGTCGAGCTCCACGGCGAAGACGCGGTCTCGCGCGTCGCCGTTGTCGGTGCCGTTGAACATGCCCAGGTACTGGTTCGGCATCGCCGTGGACAGGTCCGTGGACGGCGCGACCAGGAACGCGAACCCGCTCGTGCTCAGGTCTAGAAACTCCGAGACGATCGCGAACACGAACGTGGTCGAGAAGGAGGACATCGCGCTCGCCGGCCGTCGAAACGTGACGGGCTCCGGGTGGAAGGCGTGGCCCTTGGGCATGCTTGTGTCGTTGGTGAGCTGCAACAGGCCGGCCCGCGTGACGGTCGCCATGCCGTCGAGGTGCAGGCCGCCGGCGCCGCCGAAGCCGTCGTACGCGAATTCCACGGCGCCGCAGGGCTCGACGCCCATTCCAACGATCATGACTATCACCACCATCAGCTGCCAAGTCTTGGCCGCCATGGCCGAGCCGAGCCGCGCTGCACGCTTGTCACATCAGTCTCGTGGTCGTGGTAGGATGGTAGCTGGCCCTTCCAGGGTCGCAATGTCGCAAGCAGTAGAGGCCAAAGTGCATTTGTCACATACTCACGTGAGAAGGGTCAACACGAGAGCCGAGAGCGACTTGTCATGCATGATTCATCATCCATATAAACGTGAGCCACGGCGGCTAAAATGATGACCGCCTGACCGCATCGTGAATTCGTGATGCTTGCTAGACCGTGCGACCGCTAGGATTGGAGCAAAGCCAACGGCCAATTCCTGACAGCATCCGGCACTTTCTTTTTGTTATTGTAATTTTCGTTTATGCAACTGCATAGTTTATCAAAGTATGCACAACTTTTAATACTATCGCGAGTCCTTTTGTGCACAAACTTTAATTTTGAAACTTTTTTAAAAACTTGTAAACATAAATTTTCAGAGTTCAACTTATTCGAGAAACTTGTTTTTTTTTCAAAAGAGAACCATCTTGCCATTCAAACAAGGTGCGCAGGATGCTACCACAGATGAATGTTACGTAGTTCTCTCAAAAAAAATGTTATGTAGCCTTTTGTATGACATTTTTTCTATTCAGAAACATGTGAAGTATGTTTTCTTTAATTCAGATTCAGATTCATGCTGCTGAACCTGAAACTTTTCAGGCCTCTAGTCCATTCCGACAATATAAATATTCATACGTGTTTTCTTTTATTTAGTCCGTCATTTGTATCTCACAAAAATGATCTGTTCTCCCGTACGCAACCAGGCACCCAGTGTGGTACATGGAGGCTGGAGCAGTGAGCTGATTGGTCGGACTGTACGCTTTTAGATAGAGGGTGAGAGTCAAGGAATGAGTAAGTAGCATTAGAGCATGGTTAATAACTTCGCCGGCGGTCGGCGGTATGACGTTGCCAAGTCAATATAAAGCTAATACTGTAGCTGACTGGCGAACCATTAGTTGGCTATTTGGTTGGTTCAACACAGACGAAGCATTTAATGTGTGCACGTACCTACACGATCTAGTGCGGTCTAATATCTCGTGTGGCCCTTCAAGCACAGGAGCTGGGAGGACAGTACTGGCTCATGGGATCAGGAAGTTGGAGCATGGGTGAAGCAAACGCCGAGTTATCGCTAGCACCGGGCTGAGAGCAGGCGTTTCTATCTCGTAACACGTGATTCAGTCAGGCGTTTCATGAACCGCCCGCTCTCTTCTCTCTTATCTTCTCATTGCTCCACCTCAGATTCTGTTGACGTGGACTCCCTCTCCGCCGGCTTACCGTCGATCAGTATACTTGCTCTTAGAGCGTCCACAGTGTATAGATGCGGGGTTGGCCCTTTGGGTGGATCCCACAGTGATGTGATGGTTGCTACTCCCTCCGTCCCAAAATACTCTGATGTTCTACGGTTCAAACTTTGGGTGTGTTTAGTTCCCCTGAAAAGTGTGAAAAAAGTATTATAGCACATTTTGGCTTTATTTGGCAAATAATATCTAACCGTTGACTAATTAGGTTAAAAACGTTTGTCTCGTAAAGTACAACCAAACTGTTCAATTAGTTTTTGATTTCATCTACATTTAGTACTCCATGCATGTATTGCAAGTTTGATGTGACGGAAAATCTTTTTTTGGAATAATACGTTTTTGGTGGAACTAAGAGGCTGGTTAGTTGGCAAATTTTTTGGCGAAACGCTACTGTAGCAGTTTCGTTGTTATTTGGCAAATATTGTCCAATCATAGTCTAATTAGGCTTAAAAGATTTGTCTCGTCCATTTCGTCTAAACTGTGTAATTAGTTTTATTTTTTATCTATATTTAATGATTCATGCATGCGTTCAAAGATTCGATGTGACGGGGAATCTGAAAATTTTGGCAAATTTTTTGGCATCTAAACGGTGCCTAAACACAGACCTTGTTTAGTTCCCAATTCCATCCCCAAATTTCACTATGCAAAAAGAAGATTCCCCATCACATCAAAATGTCGGCAAATGCATGGAGTACTAAATGTAGATGAAATAAAAAAAAACTAATTGCACAGTTTTGTTGTACTTTGTGAGACGAACATTTTGAGTCTAATTAATCAATTTTTGAACAATTTTTTACACTAAAAAACAAAAGGTGCTACGGTGTCCGATATGAGCACTGTAGCTACAGTGCACCCAAGTTGAGATCTAAACGCGGGCACAGCCTTTGTCTCAAAATTGGTGACGCTGTAGCCCTGCACACGCACCAGACCTCTACCAGGTACCATCGAAGTGTTGCTTCCTGTCGTCCACTCGTCTGTGAGATCAGCCCTTGTTTAGATTGAAGATTTTTTCAACCTGATGAATAGTACCATTTTCGTCTTATTTGACAAATATTGTTCAATCGTAGATCAACTAGGCTCAAAAGATTCATCTCGTGATTTTGAACTAAACTGTGTAATTAGATATTTTTTTACCAACATTTAGTACTCCATGCAAGCGGCTAAAAATTGATGTGATGGAGAGAGTGAAAAAACTTGGAATTTTGAGGTGATCTAAACATGGGCCAAATAAAAAAAGAAGATTCCCAACTGTTGATTCCAATGCATGGAGTACTAAATATAGACTAATTACATGCATGTCAACATAGATTAGGAGTAATTTACGAGACGAATCTATTAAGTCTAATTAGTCCAAGATTGAAAACTTTTTATCAAATAAAATGAAAGTGCTACAGTGTTTGTTAAACTTTAACTCCTCGAACCAAACACCCGCTTAGATTCCAATGTGTAGAACCAGGTCTAGGTTTATAACTAGGCCCACCATTTATTATTACTGGCTGTCGATCCTCTCTTTTTCCCCGGTCGATCCTCTCTTTTTCCCCGGTCTGACTTCCAACGTGCAGGAGAGAGAGAAAAGTATGGGAGCAGGTTCGTTGCATAGGAGCGGCTTCTTCATCGAATCAGGGCGTGTTTAGATGCGAAAATTTTCAGGGAAAAGTTTCTGTAGCATTTTTCGTTGTTATTAGGCAAAATTTGTCTAATCGTGGACTAACTAGGCTCAAAAGATTCATCTCGACATTTACAGATAAACTGTGCAATTAGTTATTTTTTTACCTACATTTAATGTTCCATGCATACGTCCAAAGATTCGATGTGACAGTTATTATGCAAAAATTTTTGGCTCTTTTTGGGTACTAAACATGGCCTCAAGTACGCAGTGTATAGGACTCGGTCTTATGGTCGCATTTATTAGATCGAACTGGCTAAATATCACCCATTGCGGACGCCCTTAGACTGACTCCGACCGTTGTTACCCAAATAGGACATGCATTTTTGGTTTTGGGTCTCGCAGGAAAAATAGGTCAGCTACCCAAATGTTGTGTGTTCCAACCGGTGACCCAAACACAGAGCAACAGCACCGGCGAGCAGCAGCGCAAGCGAGCCGCGGCGGCGGCGCACGCGAGCAGCAGCGCAGGCGAGCCGCGGCAGCGACGCACGCGAGCAGCGGCGGCGGCGGCGCACGCGAGTAGCAGCGCAGCGCCGGCGAGCCGCGGCGGCTGCGCAGGTGAGCGGCGGCGGCCTCACGTCGTCCTCCTGCCTACGGTGGGGTTGGAGCCGTACCTTCGAAGCCTACCTCGGTGTGGATGCCGCCGAGGCCGAGACGTCGACGGCCCTATCGCGTGCGCGTTGCTCTTCGTTCCCCTCCCGCGAAACGGTTACAGTTGAGGAGAGAGAGACGGACAGAGGACCTATATCTGGGTCTTCACGCGCTGCTCACGCAAAATGGGTCTTTCGTTTGCCTACGCCGTTGGATGTCGATTTTTTAGCTTCGACGATGCAAAATGGGTTTGGTTGCCGTAATGGCTACCCGGTTAGAGACAGTCTTACCACAAACAGTTGATAAGAGTTCACCTTTTGTTGAGGATAATAATGAGGACAAGGACAAGGTTAACGAGGAGCCTATGGAGGAGGACGGAAAGCAGAATGAGACGGCACCAAAGCAGCCACCAACGAGCTTACCTCCAAATGCAGGAGGTGCTGCAGGGGGGCCTGGTGGTGCAGCGCAGGCGAAAGCAGTGTAAGCCGATGTGATTTCGGCTGCGCCAAAGGAGAAGGCTGCATCGGTTGGGGCTGTGCCTAGAGGTGGATCACTGCTAGATAAAAGGAAACCGGTAGTCGTGCTGTCCCCGAATGGAGTGGCCAACGGGGTGCAGCAATGGCGTACTGATGTCATGCCGAACAGCGGTGCAGCTTGTGAGATCAATTAAGAAAGACAATTAAGAAAGACAATTCCGAGGAGGGTGCGCAGCCAGCGACAGAAAGCCGTCACCGACTTCACCGCCGCCACTGCACTGCACCACCGGACTTTACTGCGCCACTCTCTCTTCACCGACACTCGTGTCCCCGACGACATATCCTGTATCCAGCACCTCCACCACGCGGATGCTCATCTCCTCTTTCTGTCTATCAAGTTCATCCACTAGATCCACATATCCCGTGGTCGTGGGCAGGGGCCCTGGGCACTGCCACACGGATGCTCGACGGCGACGCGCTCAGCCTTGGGCGAGCGCGTGCGCCGGCGAGAGCCCTCGCGGCGGCGCCGGCATCTTCCTCTCTTCTGGCAGCCTTGCAGCTACTGCTGCTGAGGAAAAGGAGAAAGGGGAGGGAAGGAGAAGGAAAAGAAAAGGAACAGGGGGTGCCGATGCGGGGGCAAGCACCGGCCATCCCGACGGTGTCCTCACCGGCGTCGGTGGCCGACGGCCACCATGCTGTGTTGCTCTGTGGCTAAAGAAAGAGGCTGCGGCTAGAGAAATAGAAAGGGAGTAGCGAGATGGGGAGCCGGCCAGACCGGCGGCGCCTTTTTCTCCTTACCAGCGCCGGCGACGGCGCCATCTCCAGAGGCTGCGTGCGGCTGGAAAGGAGAGCAAATAAGGCTAGGGTTTGGGAGCCGGTCAACAGCTGCTCGTTTTGTCCCAGCGTAACGAGCGGACAACCGTCGGATGATGATCAACACTCAGGAATGACCGGGCCAAGTTTCGGCCTAGGCGGGTTGGTGAAAATCTGGCCCAGGCCCAGGTTGCGGCCTGGGAGTGGAACGCGCCACGCGCGTGAGGGCCATGGGCCATATTCACCACCCGTGGGCCCTTCTGCTCTCGCTGCTGGGCCGCAAAAGGACAGAGCGCGAGCCACTGCTGGGCTGCAGAGGGGAAAAGCGCGCTGCTGATGCTGTTGCTGGGCCGCGACACTGCTCGCGAATGGGCCTTTGGCCATTTTTTTCCAAGAGCTGAATAAAAGAAAAAGGTGGGCCGCGAGCAGGCCTTCGGTCATGCAGAGTTTAAGTTTTACTATTTTTTCAGAAGCAAGTTTTGAATGAATTTGTGAAATTATCTCTACTTAAATTTGAACAAACGTGATAATTTATTTAGAGAAAAGATGAGTAAAGTAAAGCGCTTCTGAATAAGTATTATTTTAAGAGTATTTTCGATGTTTCCGCTGCAAAATTAAAGTTTATTGTCTTCTCATTAAATCCGAACTAACGGGAGGATTTAATTTGAAGAGCAGTTATAGTTATTCAATGAACGATGAAAAGTTTATCCTTCAGTTAAAGTTGAAACCAACGAGTAAATTTTAATTGGAGGAATAGTCGGTTTATAGTTAATATAAATTATAATATTGTTATTTTCTAACCAAACGTTGATGATAACAATATTATAAGTTTATTTATGAGTTTAAGTTTAAAGTTAAATTATGTTATTGTTATTTTCTAACCAACGTTGATGATAACAATATTATAATTCTATGAGTTTTTATGTTTAAAGTTTAAATCTCTGATAAATTTTGCATCAAAGTGATCAATTTTTAGAGAATAGATAAGAAACAAGAGATGCTCCAGAGCGAGCATAATGTAATGTATTTTCATGTTTCCGCTGCAATGATGATGATGATCTTCTAATTAAATTCAAACCAACGGGAGAATTTAATTTTAAAGAGGGTTATAAGATAATTGAGTTTCCATATGTTAATTTCATTTATGTCCAACGGTGATGTGGAATTAATGTATAAGAATGATGTTTTATTCTATTTCTGTCCAATGGTGATATAGAATAGAACATAAAGTTTTATAAGTTTAATGAGCATTATTGATGATTATTGATTAATGTTTTTCAGACAAAGAACTTAATGTTTTCATTCTTGAAGGCAGAAAAGGAAATGTGCTGGGTACTTGTGACTCAGAAGATGATAAAGAAAGAAGACCATTACACGAGGGACTATGTTCTCCTTAAAGAATAACTTCAAAAGAAAAAAAAATTCTAGGATATTGATCTAAGAAAAAAAGAATAATAAGAGTTTAGTTTAAGAGATGCCTTTATGTACTCTTTATGAAGAATATTTTAGTTTTTAGTTTTTATCATCATGATAAGAGATGTAATAAGTATTATTATTATTATTATTATTATTATTATTATTATTATTATTATTATTATTATTATTATTATTATTATTATTATTATTATTAGCCTTAATCATCATGATATGAAATGTAATAAGTGACATGCATGTTTAATTTGACCAACGTCGAATTAAGCATGTGTGTTAAAGAGTATTCAGATTTATTCCTAAATTTGATGATTGAATATAAGTCAATCCTGGCATTTATGTCCCTTCAAGGGAATTATCTCATATGGCGAGAAAAGTTTCTGATAGTACCCACGTGGCGGGAAAAGTTTAAGAAAATATCCGCATGGCGAAGTAAAGTTGGCATAGTACTTATGTTAATCAATCATGTATGACGGGAGAAGTTAGGCATAGTACTTATCCTGCATGGCAGAAGAAAGTTGTGATAACTCATGAGATTATAGTGTATCCAGCATAAGGAGAAAAGTTTAGGGTAGCTCTTATGCTATTCTAGTATGAGTTTAAGAACAAAAAGAAGTTATAAACGAATCTCATGATAAGAATGATATGCAAGCATGACTTGCAGAAGTACTAATGATAAAGGACTCTGTTGAGTTCTTGAAGTGAAATGAGGAAAAAGTACTCCCATACGAATTAAGAAATAATTTCATTTTGCATGATGTAATCATGTGGATGAAAGTAAGTAATCAAAGTTTCCTCATTCACAAGAGTTCTGAATGCTTTTCAAAATTATGGTAGAAAAGTTCATACCATATTTCGAGGGGGAGAAATGTGAGATCAATTAAGAAAGACAATTAAGAAAGTTACTTCCACGTACTTCAGATAATGCGATGCATACTATGCATTGAAGGCAAGAGTGAACTATAAAAGATGAATGTGATCGTCGGGGGAGTAAGACGGTCATAATAACGATACCCTTAAAGTAAAGAAATAGCTAAATTCATGGACCTTTTACAGTTTCAATAGAAATATAGCATAGTCGGCCAGTATTCATATTGGACGCGTTCAGAGTTATTAAGACGATGCTAAACGTGCCATATGAGTTTTAGCAGATTAAACCCAAAATGAGAAAGTTTGAAGATGGAACAATCTGGGGGAGTATGGTACAAAGACACCTAACTCCACAGGAAGGATGAATAATATAAACAAGGATCTTGTTACACAGGACCTTGTAGAGTTAATTGTCTTTTGGTAATAAAGGTCAAGAAATGCTAATAGCTGAGGCCCCATAAAGTCTCAAAGAATAAGAAAATCAGATATTTCTGATGACTATAAAGTCTATATTAGTGAAATTCAAATGGAGGGTAATCTCACCTAATTTAAAGAAGCCATAAGAGACGTTCACTCGTCCAAGTGGCAAGAAGTAAAGGAAGATGAAATGAAATCGATAATACTAATAATATTTTAGAATCTAAAATAAATTCTTAAGGAGCCAAAATAGTAAGCTGTGATGGGTCTACAAGACAAAATGTGACTCCGAAGGAAATATGTAAAGATGTGGAGTGCGACTTGAATCAAAAGATTTTGTGCGAAGCGAATGAATAGATTACGATGAGTGCTAGTGGCACATCATGATCTGAGTTACATCAGATGAAAATAAAGACAACATTTTCCAATGGGATTTGTATGAAAATAATTACATGGCACAATCCAGAGGTTTTATCGTGGAAAGAAAAGAACGTAAGGGATGCCACCTGTAGAAATCTCTTATGGACTAGAGCAAATCTCTAGACAGTGGTATTTAAAGTTAAAGAGTCAATTAGAAATTTTGGGTTAAAGAGAATGAGAGGACAATTGCGAGGACAATTGCGTTTGTACAAAGTTATAGAATGAGAAATTTATTTCCTAATCCTGTGTATGTGGATGACATCTTACTTGTTAGTAGTGATGTCAATCTACTGCATGAGAAGAAGAAGCTCTTGTCCTCAAGGTTTAATAAGAAAGTTCTCGGTGAAATGTCTCTCATTATAAGAATTGAAATTCACTGAGACAGAAGAAAAGGGGTATTAGGACTATAGCATAGGCATGCTAAGAAAAGTCTGTAAAGAAATAAAGTACCTATGCTGGTAAACCTACGTCTGTTCCTATGATCAAGGGTAATAGTTCTAGAAACTTTAGTGTTCCAAGAAGCAATGTGAGATTGTTATAGATGGACGTCCTATATACTTCAGCTGTTGGAAGCTTAATGAGTACACAGATAAGGTATTACCCTGACATAGTTCACGTATCCGGGTTATTTTGGCAAAAGTCTAGTCCAGATATAGATCACTGAAATGGAGTTAAGAATGTCGGCCTCATGCTAAGAAAGAAAGAACAAGTACTCTCAAGTAGTTATGGGTACAATGTTTAATTTTGGCGAGATGTTTAGTGAAACCCACATAGTAGCTAACACTCGCAGTTGAAGTTTTATTGTGAAAAAGCTCCGAAAAACAGTTTTAGTATCATCAGTGACGCAAAGTTAGTATAGCATGATATGAGGCTGCGGGACAGGCAAAATGGTTAAGGAACTTATACCCGGAATTGATAATGGTTGTCAACAACAATAACCATTTAAGTAGTTTGCTCCTAAGATAACGGATCAAGTGTGCTGCCAAACACATTGACATTAAAGTTATACGTTGTAAAGGAGAAAGTCTGGAATTATACTAAAAGGTATTGAACATATAAGTAACAAGAAAGTGCTTGCGGATCCGCTTAGAAAAGACTTACCACCCAGTGTGTTCAGAGAACACACAGTCGACATGTGTTTATGGTATAGCCTATGATTTCCAGACAATAAAGGGCCCAAAGTTAAAGAATCTGTTTCAGATCAGAGATGTGTATTGTAGCTATTAAATCTATCGATGACTGACCGTGACGATGAGGCATGCTCTAAGCACTGATCTGTGATAGAATGGTAAAAGAAATAAGTGTGAAGTAAAGTCTAAAGTTTAAAGTATAAGGTGAGATCAAGGGGGAGAATGTTAGGTTGATCTCCCACCAAGATGGCCCAACGGCCACTTGGGCCTTGACTCATGCCCTGATCGGGGGCGCTCAACTCATTAGTGGTTGGTGGGCCCCCGTCGCACTGCGTAATAAAAGGAGGTGGAGGCGGCAGCTCACGGTACGAGGTTCACTATCAACCACTCCACCCCACCGACAACCCTAGTCCGATCTGAGGAGGGTGCGCAGCCAGCGACGGGAAGCCGCCACCGACTTCACTGCCGCCACTGCACTGCACCACCGGACTTCACTGCGCCACTCTCTCTTCACCGACACTCGTGTCCCCGACGACATGGCCATATCCAGCACCTCCACCACGCTCACCAATGGTATGTGCTCATCTCCTCTTTCTGTCTATCAAGTTCATCCACTAGATCCACATATCCCCTATGCAAGTCATCCCTGCTAGATCTACCCTAGTTGATCCACAAATACTACACAGCTATGCCATCGGCCGTGAATACGCAAGCCCCTGTGAAAGTCCTATGTTTGGTGTTGGTAATTAGTGACAATGCCTAAGTACTAATCCTATGCCTAAGTTGTATGTAGCATATGAGGATTAGTACATTCTAAGGTTGGTGGCAAGATGGACATGGTGATCATGATGGCCACACTTGGATTTGGACGCAACCCTACGTGATCAAGGCAAAGGTATATGCTTAAGGGTTGTGTTTTAGTAACCAAGACACCTAGTGGGTGTGGTTACATTATAGGATAGATAGCCGTACTATAAAGAGGAGAATGACGCGGCTATTGAACTCCTAAGTGCCTCTAGATGTGCATTTCATGATCATATGTATTTGGATAGAACTAATATCGCCTCGAAAAATGATTGTGAAAATGCTAACACACTCACACATGATGAGATCACATGGTGATGTTAGCACGTTTGCGACGGCGGTGGAGTTTGAGCGGTAGAGAGGGTTTGGGTTCCTCTCTCCCTTCCGCCGAGCTTGCGAGGCGGGATTCAGGCGTTTTCGAGAAGTTGAAACGATTATTTTCCACTACGCTGGAAGTCCGGAAAAGAAATGGAGGCGAACGGAGGTCACAGAGGTGACCGGACGCTGAACCGGACGCGGTCCTTGCATGACCGGACACGTCCGGTCAGTGTTCAGTGTCTGCGCGTTTTGTAGTTCGATGATCGGACGCGAGGCGCGTTCGGTCACTGATGATCGGACGTGTCCGGTCGTTCAGGGAGCTTACTGGACTCTAACCGGACGCTGTCACTGTCGCATCCGGTCATTTTCTTCAGCGCGTCCGGTCACTGTTTCGTTGAGCGCTGCTAAGGCGACCAGCGCGTCCGGTCCTTCACGGGACTAGCGCGTCCGGTCGTTTTCGGCGCGTCTGGTCAGTTGGACCAGCGTGTCCGGTCAGTACTTCACAAGTTAGCCATTGGGCGACCGGCGCGTCCGGTCAGTTGGACCAGCGCGTCCGGTCAGCCCGATTTCGGCTGTTTAAGTTTCTAACGGCTATATTCGAAGGGGTACGTCTATAAATACTCGTTGGCCGGCTCAAGGCTCATCTCTCTCGGACATCTCTCGAACATTTGACATACTTGTGAGCACTTTGAGCTAAGCAACTCCCCTCCCACTCATCTCTCTTGCTTCTTTGCATATTCGAAGTGAGATTGAGTGATCCAAGTGCATTTGCATTGTGAGATTGCATCTAGTTGGCACTTGGTGGTTGATTTGCTGCGGGATTCTTGTTTCTCTTGGTGGTTGCCGCCACCTAGACGGCTTGGAGCAGCTTAGAGGCGTTGGCAATAGTTGGTGATTATTCTTGGCCACCTCCGGTGATTGTGAGGGGTTTGTGCCTACCTCGGCGAAGCGCCAAAGGCAACATTAGTAAATTGCTTCATGTCATTGCAACCTTTTGCCATTTGGTAGGTTCTTGTGGCGCCTTTTGAGAGGCTCGGTGTGTGACCGATTAGCCACCGAACCACGTGGTGAAGAGGGACACAACGGGGACTAGCGTGCCGGCAAGCACGTGAACCTCGGGGTAAATCTTTGTGTCATCACTTTCATATTGTGATTGATTGATCCCGATGTTTGGTTATCTTGGTATTCATCTCTTGATCATATTGATTGGTTGGCTCAATACTTCGCCCCTCGGTGATGCCCTCCTAACTCTCTATTGTACTTTGCTAGAGTAGCTTCTTTGTGTAGCTTGCTAAGTTGTAGTTTCCTTCTCGGTTTGACTTGTGTGGTTGAGTGCAAATACTAGAATTGTGAATTGAATAGGTGGCTTGCAAACACCCCGTAGGCTAAGCAAAACTCGCATCTCGCTAGTTGTTATATTGATAAACTTGTTTAGCTTGTCTTTGTAGAAAGTTTTAAAAGGCTATTCACCCCCCCTTTAGCCATCAAGACCTTTCACCCTGCTGCTGATGTATTTTACACGCCGGTACGAGCCAGTAAGAGGACTGCTGCCACTGTCGATCAAGATTCATTAGAGAAGGCAACAAAACTTAAAGCCTGCAAGAATCTGGACGTCGCGAAACCTAAAGGTACTATTTAGGGAAACACATTGGCTCCGGCAATGGGCACAGTTACAGCGCCATGAGGACAAGCGAGAGGTGCTCCTACAGGCTTGTCGTCTACTAGAGGAGGCTACGTTGCGTTTCTTTACGTTGTTTGGATGGTTATCTACTCGTCGGATTGGTCTTCATTAGTTAAAACCTTGATGATCTTTTAAATTAAGTCTGGAAGTGTTTGGGGTTGGACCTTGGGTTCAAGTAGTTTGTGATAAGTGGTATGATTCTACCCTATGTAGATGAAACCGGATGTTTATCCATTATCTAAAAAAAGTTGACAAGAATTCATACATGACTAGTTTGCAGCACCATTTTTTTCTAGAAGATCTTGTTGCTATGGTTATTCAACTGTGTATCGTGTGGGTGAACCTTCGTTCTGGTGAAGATTTATGACGGGGTAAGCCTTTTCTCTTTCAGGATCACAGCCAAATAATTTTTCTATCCACTGAATTCCTCAATCCAATGATGCATGCCAAGGACTTCTAAAAAAAACTTTATCTAAAGAGTAGTTGTTTTGTGACTTACTTTAGCTTGGCACAACCCTCTCCATCTATGGCTGCAGCAAAGCATGTCACGAACTAAATTCCTCATGGCATGGGTTCTGGGGTTACCTGCTCTGGATCATCTTTCAGGTAAAAGAGGCCTCCACACCACCAAATACTTCTAAATATTATCCAGGTGGGACCTTTTCATGTTTGGAGCCGTTCGGCTGCAATTATAAGCCGGCTGAAAAACACTGTTGGCTGATTTTCTGTGAGAGAAAAATACTGTTTCGGCTGAAAAACAAGCGGAATAAGATGGATTATAAGCTAGATGAACAGGGCCTTTCTTGTTGGAAAGGAACATCTCATTGTTCACTGACACAGTCTCACTTTGCTTTCCAGGTGCAATTATTAATGCCAGGTAGCTACCATGATGCACTCTCGAGTCACGACTAAAGAATGTTTATAGTGTGCTGTGTTCTAGCTCCGTAGTTCTTTTTTGTTAACTTCTCGAAGGCAAAACCTACTCTTTGTTCTTCACTATTGAGAATGTGGAAAATAAGGTGGATACAATGTGGTAAGAAATAAGGTGGAAGAAATACTCTTGGTTGTTCACAGAATTTGTTGCTCTTGAGTTTAAGCTTAAACATATAGCTCAAAATAAATTTACATTGATCGCTTGAATTTGTTGGAAGAGTGAGATTATTGGATTACTCGCTGCCAGAAAAATCAAGTGCATCAGCTTATCACCTTATCTTATGGGTACTCATGTGCAAACGTGTGATCTAGAAACCACCGCTCCCTTCCCCCGAGCATCCCCAACGGGCAACATTGCTGGTGCCCTAGGACCCCCTTCCCTGGCTCCCCTCCGGCTGTCGTCGCCGCCCACCGGCGTGCGGCAGCGGCCCACAGTGGCCCCGAAAAAAGGGTGCGGCCGCAGCCTCCCTACCTCCCGCTCACTGCTTGACCACCCTCTTCAACTCCGCCCACCAGGTTCATCGCCGGCAAGGAAGCGTGACCTGCCGGGCGGATCCGAGCCTCCCAGGGCCAGATCTGGAACCTACACCTTCCAACGACCCTTCTTCATCTCGCGTGGTGCTTCGTCCGGCCCTTCTTACAGCATCCCAAGGGCTTGAAACGATCTCGATTTTCCTCGAAGGGAAAATCCACAGATATGATTTATAATGTAGTAGATCACGAGAGCAATCCATCACATTATCAATTATCAGCTGATATCATAGTCATTCATCGTATAAATACAAGTTACAAGACTTTACAACACTAGTTAACACATCTATTACATTGTATTCTAGCGGAAACACACGCGTCTTCATCAGAGTCGTTGTAGTGCATCAGCAGGTGAAGGCTCCTCCTTCACGGGCAATCATCAGAGTTGGCGTAGAATGTCAGCGGCGTGGACTTCATCTTCTGAACCAAACTCGAGCGTAGGAACGAGACCACCTAATCAAAGTCCTCATGGTTGTCGTAGATTTCGTCCAAACCTATCCAAAATCTATCAGTACAATTTGTACTGGCCACTGTCTCCCACCCTATGCTTTTGCGTATGCTTTGTGGTAAGTGGAATGCAAGGGTAGATGAAAAGGCCTATATATGGCTGTAGGTTTCCTATGCAAGTTCAACAAGATTTTATAGTAATAAGTTCATCAAGTTTTATCACATCTCAACCACACGTTCTCCCAACCCAAACACACATCTCATCTCACTCTCTCTCTAGGCGGCAAGGTCGACTCCCGCTTGTACCTTGCCTCAACGACCAAAGCCGGATCCAACACCAAAACCAGGGGGAAAGGTAGAAAGGACTCCTCTCTCTAATCAAGTGAAGCGTAGGTCATAGGAATGTCCATATCCGCGGACGTGGCTATACATATAGATCGATCAACTCTGCAGGGCGTGTACACCTAGAAATCCACAAGATCACCATCATCGGCGGTGCCCCGCCTAGGCTGATGCCGACTGCCTCCCAACCGGTACGGTACCACCCTACCACTCAGCCCTGGGCCACCTCGGCGTCCACCGAAACGCTGAGACTGTGAGACGTAGTACCGGGCCCCCAAGGTCACTACGCTGTCTTAGGAGGGTGTGGGCCCCCATGCCCGTACCTCCCTACACTATCACCTTTCAACCTAGTAGTAGTGGCACTGCCCTAGTCAGTCGGGTAATCGTCTCCCGCCCATCGAGAGCGAGTGGTATGCACGAAGGGTCCTATGATTCTGGTTCTCAAGACATACTAGTCCTTAAGGGGACCGGACAGGATATCTTCTCAAGGGGATAACCAACACCCCGTGCCTCGACGGCACCTCCACCGGGGATAACCAACACCCCGTCTGCTCTCACATGCACCCGCCACAGGTACCTCTCATGAGGGATGCCCAGGTCGCACCCCTCCGGCATGACTTGCCCCAAAGACTCGTTGTAGGATCCTGTCCGATCGACTCAACCCTCACCACACACCCAAGACGCACGCCAAGCTCTCCCCAAGTTCATTATCCAGTTTTACCAAGTTATCGGCACCACGTGCCTTATCCACTCACGTTATCCCTCACCAAGCTTCACAACACAGGTATAATGCGTAGTGAAAGTAAAGCAGTAAGTGGAATGCAAGCGTCTAGCCTAACAGCGGGTGTGCAGGGGAATAGGTTGCGACAAGATAATGGCTTACAAGCAGTCTACCATGCAACCTATCATAGTTCAATTGCAAGAAAGTAAAGCACTAGCATCTATATGTAGCATGTCTAATAGGTTCTACGAGGTTGGGTGGGATATGGAACACCTGTTAAATGTCGTATTCGAGATCTTCGGTGCACTTGTAGTCGTACTCCTCCATGGTCCTTCCTCCATCCGCATGTCCTTTCTCCAATGGGTTATGATCCGTTCAACGCTAACCTCGACGCAATTACCTCGATACAACGACAAGCAAAAGAGCAATCAGACCACTAAACCTAGAAAGACTGCGGAAAGTGAGGCAACAAGGCATAGAAAGAACAACTACATCGAAAGAATGCAAAAGGGAGAATGACTTAGCCCTCTAGGCGGATGTTCGATCCCTGGGCCAAAGAAATGCAAGTGGTGATTTGCTAAGCACAAACTTAGGTCTTAGCCTAGCCAATACTTCCTGGGTCGATCGTGTCGACCTGTACAGCTTAATTAAAATGGCACAAACTCTGGCTCATCCTAAGCAAACACCATGGCTCGTGGCTTTCGATCCGAGCGTCATGGAGACTGACAGAAATTGGAAAGACTACGAGCGAGAGATGTTCCATTCTCTCCCAATTCATACGCCATTGTAACTTGACGAGAACCAAGAGAGGATGGAACAGGGGAGAAGAGAAGAGAGGTGGTCTACCTCTTCCAATACACACGCCATGGCAAGAGACGGGGCATCGAAGGAAGCGACACACATAACAGAATACAAGTGCCCAAACAACTTGTAGGGTAACATCCACCGGGTTCTTAGTGGTGTGGTTGTCACTGCAAGAACCAAGGAGACTCTATGGTCTACAAGGTACAAGCATACAAGGGTTCAGCACGACAACCAAAAGACAGGTAAAGACACAGGATTCACCTTTCTCTAATCCACTCGCCATAGCAATGACGGGAATCAAAGAATGAAATCAAGAAAGCGACAAACGCCGAACAAGCGAAGAGCTCAACCCACATTTCACTGGATCGATGGGGTTGAGAACAAAAGAGGAGAGAAGAAATAATAGAATCTACACCCTTCCATCCAACTCGTCATGGGACGAGCGAAGGTTGGAAAAAGAGAGGCACGATTCCCCAATCCAAACCCACTAGTAGGGCACCAAGACTGTGCAACTAAACGGCACAAGGCTATTCTTATGGCTCATAGCAATGCGGTTGTCACAGCTAGATCCGAAGAAATGCCAGGGAAGAAGTGGTGCAAACACACGAGGTGATTAGGACAAGAACGAGAGAAAGAGAGGTAGATCCCGATGGTCATGGCGAGGTGAACTCGCGGCCACAAGCTGTACCTACACGAGTTGGCATCCGTCGACATACAAAGGTTGTCCCCTAATTCCTATCCCAATAGAGTTGGTCACGGAGGGCTCGATTCATGCGGATAAAAACCGTGTTGATAACGACATCGAGTCTGAGTCCACAATGACCACATCCCAGGGACGAGAACAGGAGCTAACGATCGTAGTTCGGCGGAAGACAACTAAAACACAAGAGAAGGGATATGCTCGGCGTTACGACCATCGCGAGATGAGCTCGCGATCGCAACGTTTGAACACTCGTTCTCTCGATCGACGTAAAGGCACGGTCCTCAAGCAACAACCAAAACACAACAGACTAACAACCCAAACACGACCGGTAGACAAAAACCAAACCACATGATAACGGACGGAGTAGCACATACCCCTATCCGACCAAGAAAAATACATAGATGATAGAGCGGCGGCGAAGGCATGGCATAGGATATATATAGATGATAATGATCATGTGTAGGAAAGATGACATTGACAGATAATGTATGAGCAAGTGAAAAGAATGTAATGCGGAGCTTTGCCGACGTCGGGAACGGAGATGTCACCATGACGGTGCAAGCTAACTAAACTGACTTGTGTTGGATCTCAGGCAAGCCCCGGAGCATTATAAGCCTCCTACCTTCAAAGCAATTAATTCTATATATGTTATAAGTATTGTTGCATTAAGTGGTAGGAGTTGGTTAAAAACCTTACTGCATTATATCATTCCTTGTCCAGATATATGAATCCCTGAATCCTACATAGACTAGGATCGAGTAGATGCTTAGCCCTGCTTTAAGCGGTAGAAGTCAGGTGATTTTCTATCACCTGCGAGATATAGGGATGTTCATATATGGCACGGTTGGCTATATATGCTATCGTGGAATGGAACCATGTGTTAATAAAATGAAATGAGACCGGGCGGGATGATGATAGTGAAGCGACAAGGCATGAAGGTCTTGTGTGTGGATCTATCCCCGTCTGAGTCGTTTAAGGACGATTCGCTGTACGTCCTTGAGTCATGTTGAACGCAGTCTAACACTTAGTTGGCCGGATAAGTCGTTCCGACCGCGAATCCGAGTAATACAGTTCAGGCCGGGGATCGAATGGTAGGTTGCTTCTTGGAGGAGAGAAAGGATGTGCTTGGAGACATTGGCGTGAGACCAAGGGGGGTTAGAGTCCCTATCACCTGGCAGAGTATCGCCCTTGGGGTCGCGATATCATTCGGACCCGCGGCTCCTGAACTGTACCAAAGGTGACCTGAGCAGCCCTCGCCAGGCGTGACTCAGTGAGTGTTAGAAATACCCCTCCAGCTGGATAGGAATTCGATTCGAATCGCCGTCGCTCCCGGTTAGTGAGCACTTGACTTGAGCAGCGGCAACGTAGATTCAATTAAATTGAACGGATGGGTAATTGGATCACGATGGAAAGGTTGCCTCAATTTATACCTGCTATAATTAATATTGTTTGCTCCTAATAAAGTGAGTGCTCTAGTACAGGTTCTAATATAGACGATAGCTTAATGATAATTAACTTGATGCTTAAGCATTAATGATTGATCATCTATATTAAGCTTTTATGCAAAATGTTGTCAAGCTAGCCCTACTTCATATGAGCCTTGCATGATCCTTGGTGTCACCTTATTTCTGGTTTTTGACGGGTAAGTCTAGCTGAGTACTTTGTCGTACTCAGGGTTTTATCCCCACTTGTTGCAGGTTGTGATGTATCATGGCGGCTGCAAGAGTTGGTTGGCTCCTGCCGTAGAGGCGGAGTGTGATCATGGGCATGATCCTGCTTAATTACCTTATCTCTAATGCTTTTGTGGAAGTCGACCGTGGTACTGGCATGTATTTGAAATAAGAATAATGTTAGTTTCAAATTACTTTGCTTCCGCTACTTTTCAATGTAAGTTCTAATAACTATGTTGAACTCCGATGTATATTGAATTACTTATGAAACGGATGTAACATGTGACTTGTTATGTTGAATCACTACGATCTTGGCTTGTATGTTGGTTGGTTTGAAATCCCTCGTGATTTCATTGGACTACCGTAGTTATATGGGCTCAAGTGTGAGACTTTGATCACTTCGGTAATTGTTTTTATACTTGTGCTCTTATAATTTGGACGGTTCTGTTACAGCCTGGGGACGAGGCGGAGCACGACGGTGCCGACGAGGAATCCCGGCGACGCGGTGGAGAGGCCGCGATATCCTAGGCGTCCGCGGCACGAGGCAAGATAGCTCGACGTGGCGTCGAACGCCTCCTGCGCCCGGCGTGCGGTGTAGGGCTAGGCGAGGGCAGTGCGCTGGGGTAGCGTCGCGTCGCTGCCGAGACCGGCGTGCACGCCGCGGCAGTTGCCGCACAACGCACGGCGAGGCATGCCGAGGCAAGAATGAAACGGAGCGGTTAGGGAAAGGGAATGCTGTGGCGACTAGGAGAGGGTGTTGGTGAGGCGAGGCTGGCCAAGGGGCTCTTATAGCCCGCTGGCTAGGGTTCCGGGCTGGGTGCGCCGGCGTCCGCGCCGTTTGATAGGACGGCCAGAGCAACGTGGCGATCATCCGGAGGCATGGATAGGTGAGCGAGCTTGGACGCTTCTGGAGGGCTCGGGCGTCGCTGGGCACGGGGGCAGGTGGGGTTTGGGCGCCTGTCCGCGAATCATGGCGCGGGGCGCGGCTTTGGTCTGCGGTGCGGCCCAGGTGACGCGCCGGCGGGGTCCGCATCCGTCGTCCTGGCACTCGGTGCGAGCGGACTGAAAGCGGAGAAAGCGATGGGAAAGAGACGGGACTGGGCGACGGAGGAAACGATGTTTTCCTTAGCTTCTCCCACGGCAGCTGACCAGCAGGTCCCGCAGATGGATTCCTTACAGGGGCATGCGCGTGAGGGTCACCTGATAGAGGAGGAGCGACGGCGTGCGGCTCCTTGCGCGTGCTGGTCACGTGAGGCGGAGGAGAGGAGCTGGCTGCTGCTGGTTTAGGGCCTGGGCTGCGATGGTGATGGGCCGGAAGGCGCGAGCGGCGCTGGTCTGCTTGGTGCTCGTGTCGCGACGCGAGCGTCGCGCGGGGCGCGGCTCTGCGGGGTCCGCTGCTGGCGTGGGCGCGAGGGGCATCCGATGGGGCGCTACGGTTCCTGACGGCGCTGCTCAACTCCGGGCGGAAGCAGGGGAGCGACCTGCTATACGGAGAAAGAAGGAGATAGCGTTGTCGACGGCAAGGTAACAGAAGCCGGGCTCCTTCGGTTGGCTACTGGGCCCCGCGTACGGCGTCCCTTCCCTGTGTGTCGAGCGTACGCGGTTGGGAATGGTGCGGCTGACCGGTGGGCCCGAACTGGCGGCGGCAGCTCCTGCTTGTTCGGCTCACGTGAGGGGCAAGGGAGGGGCGCTGGGCCACGCTGAGCTCGTGAGAGGAGAAGCACCGTGCTACACTGGTGCTCGAACTGGGCCAGAGGGAGATGGCAGACTGGGCCAACAAGGGCAGCGTGTGCTGTCTATGCGATCGGCTTCAGCTTGCTTGTGATTGGAGCATGGTATATACGTGTACATTCTACATACATACAGGTGTAGAGGGTGTAGCTTAGGACGCTGTCTGGCTTCGGCCTTGGATAACCCAGGGGCTCACGTAAAGATAATTAAATTAACAAAGCCCTGCACAGGAGCATGCTACGTGCTGCTGCTGGTGTTGAGCCAGAATAGGGGCTGGGCTTTGTACGTATATACACTTATACAGATCGACACAGGAGCATGCACATGCACGTGCACTAGCTTGTGCAGCCTGCTGGCTGGCCGAGGGATATGGAGAGGTTTTCCACTTAAGCTCTAAGAGTTTGAGGAGAAGGAGTGGGCTGCTTTGGGAAAATAAGGAAAAAGGTATTTTCCCCCTTTACGAATGTAGGAATTGAAGGAAATTCAAAAGAGGGTTGAGAAAGGAATTTTAAAGGAGTTGGGAGATATTCGAAAAGAGATCGGAGAGAGTTTATAGGGAATTAGAGAAGAACCCAAAGGGAAGTTTGAGAAGGGATGTGAATGGGATCTGAGATGGAATTCGAAAGAGATTGAAGGGAACTTTGCTATGGATTTGTGCACTCCGACACAAAACCCTAGACCAACTAAGGAACTCCGGCACACTCTTACAAACAAATCTATATGTGTGCAACGATTGTTAGCGGTTAGCTCGGGTTCGACCTAAATACTACATGCTTCACGCAATTGCAAGAAAAATTTTAAAAAGCTCGTATTTTTTGTTGTTCGAAAACCCGGGATGTTACAGGGCTTCTCGCGGCGTCCGGTCAGATTCGGACCGGAGCCGGCGGCCTGCGCCCCTCTGGGGTCGCCAACAGCTCCCTAGGGCCAGGACCGGCGGCATCTGGCTGGGCCACGTTGGCTGGTCTGGCGGCCGGGGCCATTGCCTGCCTTTCCCTGGTGTGGCTGGTGCCAGCCCGCGGCGGCTAACTGTGCCTGTGGCTGGCCAACCTCGCTTGTGGGGGCTGCGTTGGTGCTAGCGACAACCGGATCTGGGGGCCGAGGTGCCAGCGGCGGCCACGACCAGGGTGTCCGTGGCGGCCACGTTTGGGTGGCCAGTGGCCTGTCCTAGCCGGGGCAGGCCTCATCTATGCCCCAAAGGCGGCCTGGGTGGCGACGCCTGCAGGTGGTCGGCGGCCAGGGCCATGGCCGGATCCCAGCCAAGCAGCGTCAACCATAGCTGGTGTGCATGGCGGGCAGGGCCTGCGGCTGGCTGCTTGTTAGCCGGCGTTGGAGGATCTGCCCCTGCCTCCGCAGTGCGGGACGCCCCAACAACTGTGCTCGGACATATTCTAGGTGAAAACTCTGCCTGAATTCTTGTGTTGGGCCGCCAACGGTGGTACAACATGTGCCATTTACCTTCTTGAATGCGTTGTCAAATTTCTGTTCGTCGCGCGAGTCATTAGGGGCGATTCTGGGAAGAAAGTCCTCGTGCTCTTCTTCAATGTTGTTGGCGTCTATGGATGTCATCCCCTTCTTGGAGTTTTCGTTGGAGCACTTCTGCCACCGTCTAGCTCCTCTTGCCGAAGTGGCTCCTGGTCGCGCTGTGTTTGCATGTGCTTCAACTTTATCTTCGCTTTGGTCTGTCCAGATCGGATGTTTGGTGTTGCCTCAGTCATCTGGTCTTTCGCAGTGGATACTTGGCTACTTGCGCTCTCTTCGACGGATGCTTTGCCGTCGTTGGCCTGGGTAGATACTTTGCCGCCAAAGTCGCTCCCCTCTTGCGGATACTTTGTCGCGTGGTCTCTGGCGGATGCTTTGCCGCCGTGCTACTGGCTAATCTTGTTCGTCGGGTGGATACTTCGCCGCCGTAGTCGTCTCTTCTCGGTGGATGCTTTGCCACCGTGGCTTCATCTCCCCTGGTGGCATTCTTTTGCGTTGTTTCTTTGCAGGTCCAGTCGGTTAGGTTGTGACGGAGGGTCCTCTCCCTAGCGCGTTTCTTTCTTTTGTGTACTTTGTTTTTAACCACTAAAAAAATTAAAATAACTTTAAAATTTGGGACGAAGGGAGTACCTATCAATCTTTAAAATTAAGTTAATTTATTTCTATAGTTGAGGAAGAAGGGTCTTTTCTGTTCAATTCCATCCACATCATCCTTTTTTGGTTTCACTGAAATGGTCGATGGCTCTTGCCTGAGATATTAATATTTATTGAGTTTACTCATTTGTATGCTAAAAATTCCCTAAATACATAATGCTTCAAATCCTTCAATGCTGAAAAATCGAGACAATGTTCAATCTAACATGTTCCTTCAAGCTATATCCAATCTCATCTTTTCTTTTACTATACGAATCCTGCACCATACATCCTAGCCTCTTATTGGACCACGTCGCCTGTATTTTCTTAACCGTCCAATTCCAATTGCCAAAGTCGATCGAGCCGTTGATCCCGACCGTCCAGCCTGTCCGCACCGAGCCTTCGCGAACCCTGCGCTCCTCCCGTCGCTGGCGAGTGGCGACCCCTGCGCTAGCTCGCCACCGTGAGCGCCAACATCGGCGTGACGTGAGCTACCTTCTCCGAGCGGCGTCGCTCCCTCCACTTGCAGCCGCTACTCTCGCCCACCGCGGGTCCTCCGGACGCCGAGCTTGGCCACGGTTGCCGAGCAACGTCCCTGCTTGATCCCTGTCTTCGCGGCGTCCGCCACCGCCCGTTCTCCACCTTCCTCCAGCGTCCTCTCATGGGCGTCGCACCGCGGTTGTCCCTTCTCCCGCCCGAGTTCAACGACGCCCAGGTCCATGCCGTGCCCATTCCCCAGCATGGCCGCGTATCGGCATCGCCTCGGCGAAGCCAAGCACAGCACGAGAGCGTGTTTCACCCTCCGATCATGTCCATGCCGTGCCCATTGCAGCTATGCCTTCTCTTGGTGTTCATCGGGCTGCTCTTCGGAAGATTCAGATCATAAACATTTTCTTTGTTCAGTTTTGATCACTCAAGGTCAACATGTGATTAGAAATGCCTCCCATTTAAAATAGAATATCACGTTTGGGACAAGCTTGGTAGTTGATGCTTTCCATGAAGGTTTGAAGCACTACTCCTAAAAATGCAAGGTCACTGTGTAATGCAGAAAATCCATGCTAATTTTTTGACGGAATTATTGTTGCTAGCTTTATTAATCTTTTATACGCTTTATTAATCACAACCGGTCCCTGTCGTTTTTGTAACAGTGTAGCAACCCCCTAGCTATATGAAGTTGTGTACCTTATTTACTTTTCTGGTTTATTACTGACACATACACATTATTCAAGGTTCTATGCCACCAAGTTCCTAGATATGTACTAATTTTCATCAAGAGTTTTATATAGATGTAATGTAATGCTCAAATATAGATAGGAAGTTGTAGGCTCTCAATTCAGCTGAACACTATAAATCTATTTAGCTTGTGTTGTCACATATTGGGAGCAAAATTTAGCTCCGGTTCTGATAATCGTTACCTCAGCTGTGCCATATATTTATTTTTCACTGTAAGTTGTGAGAAGAGATCTTAAATTTCACCAAATACTCAATTTCAGATGAACTGCATTTTAATTACTACAAATCATACTAAAACTCATGGATTCACGGCTTCATCAATCCTGTATTGCTCCTTCATTTTTGTAAAGAACTCGAGAAGATATCGAACATGCTAGGGCTTCCTATTGAGCTTCAATACTCTATTGTTTAACCATAGGCCAATAAAATGACATGGGTTATCGAAGATAGCGCGGCAAAGCCGCGCCTAGATTTTCTAGTTTTTTTATCAATTTAGACCCGTAGATTGCTTAGTTGATTATGACTGTTTTATCGTTTCTGAAACTTTCTAAGGGATTTCCTTTTCAACCATACACTTTTGATGTGCTTGTTGGTTAAGTGGGTTGCTTGCTGGTTAAGTGGGCAATGTTCGAGACCAGGCCAATCGCGGAGCGTGGCCCAATATGAAGAGGAGGTTGAATTGCTCATTTCAGCATCAAACCATGGTCACATATTAGATACATATATACAATTCAGACTGCTTGAGATCTATGGGGCATTGAACTTCTATCAACTCCGGGGGGGGGGGGGGGGGGGGGGGGGGTTGAGATGCCCAGTTTCGCTACCCTGCGCTCCTATTCGAGGCTAAGATGTTGACTTGCAAGCTTACGCTTTGATACCTCTCAGCATTTTGTCCATTATTAACGTTTGTCATCACTGGTTTTGTTGGCCCGGTTGTCTGATTAGATGCTACATGTTGGGACGTGCTGAGATTTCTACATGCCTGATAACATGCTTTTCTGAATTTTACTATTTTCTAAATAATTGATTTGACAGCAAATTTTATTTCATATCAAGGTAGCAAAGGTGTGAGTAGCCATCTTCTCTGCACATCTTAGGACACAAGATATCTGGTATTGTCTTTATGTCAGTCCGATCAAAATGTTTTTTTTTCATTGTTATACTACATGTTGTGTTATTCTGTTGTTGCAAAGCATCTTCTTATCTATTTTGCATCTTGATGTGTAGGTCTCTTGCAGCTGAAAATCATGTAGGTTTTAGATATGAAGTTGGGAACAATGGAGATTTCGCGACACCGCGCCATGCCGCGTCAGCAGGAGAGGGAGGGCAAGACTGCTCTGTTGGAGCCCACACCACTGAGAGAGGGAGGGTCCAGCGGCTCGAGCCATTTTTTTTTTTTTGACAATAAGCTCGAGCCATGATTAGGGGGGAACATGGAGAGGAAGAGCACGGTGGAGAGAGAGATAGAGAGATGAAGAAAATATCATAGGTCGAACTTTACTCTATTTGAATGACATTCAGGTATGTGACTCACATCCGGTTCAGGTTGAATATTGAAATAAGCAAAGATATAATTGTTGTGGATTTGTATGCAATGATAATGAGTTACTCCCTCCGTTCCAAATTACTTATCGCTTTGACTTTTTTGGTACATCTATTTTGCTATACATCTAGATAAATAATACATCTACATAGTAAAATAGATGAACCAAAAAAATCAAAACGACTTATAATTTGGAACGGGGGAGTACATTATTAGTGATAGAGACACGACCATACTATTTACATATTAGTGATAGAGACACGATCATACTATTTACACAAAGTATTTCTATGGAACTTTATAGCAAGATGTTGTTTAGACACGATTTTAAACCCGTTGCAAAGCATGAACAAAGACATACTAGTAGTTTAGAAAAAAATAATCATGATGTCTCATGAAAAATAATTTAGAAACCATATTTTTGAATATCAATAATATTAACTTTTTTTCTCTAAAATATATGAGCGTATGTATTAGTAAAACCAAACTTGCAGCGATAGTTTGAACACAAGTCAAACAAATAATTTTTTTTAGGATGGAGCCGATAAAACGGCGCCACTGATAGAATGACCGTGATGACAAAAAAAAATCCAGGCATTGTAGAGTGGACCATAGGTCCATAGCCAACAACAACCGGAAATTTGGAAGGCCAAGCTTAGCGCCCGCAAGTCCAGCCCTAGGCTGCGTCCGGATATAGCTTCTGTTCGACGCACCCTCCGTGCCCCGTCCAGTCTCCAGCGTAATAGAAAGTGCGTCCATCATGCCCGCGTAATAGGGGAGCGTGTCCGCCGGGCCCGCATCACCATGCGCCTTGCCACGCCTGCATCACCCCGCAGGGTCTCATCCTCGCCGTGCCCACGTCGCGCCTCGTCACCTACAACGTCCTCGTCCTGGCTGCGCCCACAGCGGCCATGGCATCCCGTCTCCGTGCCCTATCCTCCTCCACGGCCCTTCCCTGCCGCACTCAGTCTCGCGCCCCGTCATCCACCGTGTTTTGCTCCCGTCTTATCTCATCTCCTCTGCAACATCGGTCTTACCATTGCAAACATGTCATTGCAATATATGCAACATTCAGATCTACTTTTACAACATCATCTGCAAATAGCTGAAACATTTGGATCATATATATATGCAACATATGTGTATAACCATTGCAACATGTGAAACATCTCTATCTATTTTTTGCAACATTTAGATGAAACAAATGAAACATACCTTTGAAACCTCTGAAACATTTGAAACATATATTTGCAACATATGGGATGGGAAGGTCGAGGCCGGTCAATTTTGATCGTCGGGTGGGATCCGGTGGCAGCACCTGCGGCGGGGCCAGAAGCACTAGCACCAGCGGTGGCGCGCGGGCACCATCACCACCAGCAGCATTGGCCTTGGCTCGGTCGGGCGAGCGGCGCGCGCTACGGGAGGGAGCAGGCGACGCACGGCTGGAGCGAGGAGCAAGCGGCGCGGGTGGGGTGCGTGACGAGCAGGAGCAATGAGTGATGAGCGAGCGCTGCGGGTAGGGCGCGCGACGGCCGGGACGAGGAGCGAGTGGCGCGCGGTGGGAGAAGGCAGAAGCAGAATTTGGAATTGCCCTGCCTCAAGTTGCGTTTGTTTTGTCCGTACATCCTTTTTATTTGGATCGGACTAGCCCTGTTGAATGTTGACTGAAATGTCCTTGTTTATTAATTATCCTCCTTTGCTTTTACCTAAATTTCACATTGGCCATTAATTTTGTTGGAATCTTCGAAGGAAACTTCCAAGAAACATTATTCAAAGACACGGTTCTCGTACACATTCTGGTGAAAGAGGAATTTCCAATCATATTAGTTTTGTGATGTTAAACATGTTACCCGTCGTTAAAACTTTTCTCTCTCCCTCTCTCATAATTGATACTATAGAGATAAAAAACAGAAGAACACATAGACATAAAGTTAGTGAACTACGGAGTATTATCTATTCTCAAGATATTATTAATTACTACTAGTAATTACAATATAGAACTCTGACGCACATATATTTTGGGTGAGATTTACGAGTTTGGTAAATGAAGCTTATTCTTTCTCTCTCTTTCTAAAAATATGATGTCACATCATAAAAAGGCCTACGTGACAACTTATTTAGTGCTGATAAAACTGAGATGAAACTCTCGCCGAGACTGATCTAAGTGGAGTAGCATCACTCCAAAATTAAATCAGGCAAAATTAACTACAGATTGATAGCAGGCATTCATGCGCTGCTTCCCCGAAAAAGTCCAAGAACAAGCATGTATTAGTTCGCCGCATCGCCCACATCTTCGCAACAGCACGCACCATCTCTCTCTCCCTCTTCCTCTCACCCTCTGCCCCAGTCCCCAGATGTGTCTCTCAGCAGCTTCCATCCTCCATGCTTTCCTCCTTACCCTTCTCGGCACCACTGCCTCGTCCGTCCCGGTTGGCGCGACGTGAACCCGTCGACGATGTTTACCAACGGCACGAGGACGTTCCCCAACGCCGACAACACGGAGAAATACATCGGCTACCTCTGCACGGGCCGCAACCCGTTGCTGCGCCTTGTTTGACTGGCTGGTGGCTGATGCTGATTTGTTATGAGAGAAAAATACTGCCGGCTAACGAGTGACAGATGGCTCGTACTGATTTGATATGAGAGAAAAGCGTTGCTAGCTGGCTCAGCCAGCCAGCCGAACAAGGCTCGCAGGCAACTTCTCCGGTGGGATTAGGATTACGGTTCTTTGTGACGAGTGCCACCTAAAGAGCATACCTAGAGAATGGATTAGGATTACGGTTCTTTGTCCTCATCCAGTGGGATATCACAATTTTGTGATCAACACAATTTGTGTTAAGAACAAATACTCAACACAATTTGTGTTAAGAACAAATACTACTCGATAAGACTAACTTATCATCAAAATTAGCATCGCGCCCAATCGCAGCGGGACATCACAATTAGCATCGCGCCGCAATCGCAGCCTCCACTCCAACGGACGGACACGTATCTGTCCGTGTCATCTGCCGCCGGAGAGCGCGATGTCAGACATGGTGGTGACACTCGTCGCCGCCGTCGAGGTTGGACGCCAGATGAACCAGGACTCGAAGAGAGAGCGGTGCCCCTCCATGCCCGCGAGCGTGTCTAACGTCAGGTACGTCGCGGGCAGCTCTGGCAAGGGTGCGCTGCCGTCGAGGTACTGCGTGACCTGCCGCATGGTCGGCCGCGCCGGGGGCGACGGGTGCAGGCACGCCAGCCCCAGCCGCAGCACCAGGTCCGCCTCCGTGGCGTCGTACTCCAGGCCGAGCCTAGCGTCCACCGCACCGGCGATGGAGCCCTTGCGCCAGTGCCCGAGTACCCAGTCCACGAGCACGAATCGGTCCCCAACCAACCCAACGGCGGCGGCGGCGTCCTGTTCCTCCTCCTCGATGGGCCTCCGGCCGCAGGCAACCTCCAGCAGGAACGCGCCGAAGGCGAACACGTCGGAGAGCGTGGTCGCCTTGCCAGTGCGCACCAGCTCCGGGGCCAGGTACCTCATGGTGCCGACCACATGCGTGGTCTGTGGGTCCGTGCCATGGTCGTACAACCTCGCAAGGCCGAAGTCACCCAGCCGCCCGTTCATCTCGCCGTCGATGAGCACGTTGCTTGCTTTGATGTCTCGGTGTATAACCACCTTCTCCCACTCCTCGTGCATGTAGAGTAGTCCGGCCGCGACACCTCTGACGATGTGAACCCTCTGAGCCCAATCCAAGACGGGCTTGTTGTCGCCGCCATGGCAGTGTAGGTGCTTGTCGAGGCTGCCATTTGGCATGTAGTCATAGACTAGCAAGAGCTCCCCTTCGCGCCGGCAGTAGCCGAGCAGCGGCACGAGATTACGGTGCCGGAGACGGCCAATGCTGGCAACCTCGGCGACGAACTCCTTCATCCCTTGTCTCGATTCGTGAGACACTTTCTTCACGGCGACCTCGGTCCCGGAAGCCGGGAGCACGCCCCTGTACACCCTGCCAAATCCGCCTGCTCCGAGCAGGCGCTTTTCCCTGAAGCCACCGGTGGCGTCGTACAGGTCCTTGTACGCGAACCGGTGTGGCCCGAACTCCACCTCCCAATCTTCGCGCAGCTCGGCGTACCTGCGCCGCCGTCGGAGGAGCAAGAACGCGACGGCGACCGCCGCGAGGACGGACGCCGTGGTGGCTATCGGCAGCGCGATGATCAGCGCCTTGGACCGGGGCTTTGGGCCGATGCGAGGCAGCGTCGGCAGCTTGTCGTAGTCGAGCGCCGGAGCGGCGCCGTCGAGCGCGAAGCTCCAGCCGAGCACGTAGTGCTTGACCAGCACGACGCTGGACGCCGACGAGAAGCCGACGTACGCGGTGCCCGTGATGACCGGCGAGAGGTTGATCTTCGTGGAGATGAGCGGCCTCCGGGGCCGGGGCCGGCGCGCCGGGGCCATGGCCACGGTGACCTCCGCCGTCGCGGCGTCGTAGTCCAGCCACACCTGCATCGGCTCCCGGCTTATGAGGCTGAGGTTCCGGAACGCGCCGCCGTCGTCGAAGTACCCCGCCGGCGCGGCCGCGGAGGAGTTGAGGCTGTTGACGTCGACGCCGACGTGGTTGTTGTTGATGTCGGCGAACTCCGGGTTGCGCACGGTGTCGAGCTCGACGGCGAAGACGTGGTTGCGGGCGTCGCCGTTGTCGGTGCCGTTGAACATGCCCAGGTACTGCTGCGGCATCGCCGTGGACAGGTCCGTAGTCGGCGCCACCAGGAACGCGAACCCGCTCGTGCTCAGGTCGAGGAACTCCGACACGATGGCGAACACGAACGTGGTCGAGAAGGACGAAACTACTGCGGCGGCGGCGGCGCCACCTGCTGTCCCCGCCGCCGCCGGCCGGTGGAACTTGACCGGGTCCGGGTGGAACGCGTGGCCCTTGGACATGTTGGTGTCGTTGGTGAGCTGAAGCAGACCGGCCGCCGTGACGGTCGCCGTACCGTCGAGCGACAAGCCCGCGCCGCCGAAGCCGTTGTAGGCGAACTCCACGGCGCTACCATGGCTGGCTGCGGCAACCATTACCGCAACCACCACCATCGGCAGAACACGCTTAGCAGCCATGGCGCTGCACAGTTGTTGCCGCATCACAGGGACTCTGGCAAACGCCCCATTAGTCGTCTCGCGAAGTCAAGCCACGAAATCTACTCTTGTGATAGCAAGTACAGTACAGTAGCTGGCACACTTCACACTTGAGGCTGGGAGAAATGGAGACCCGCAACCGCAAGGAAGGGCAGGTCACCATGAGAGCGACCTGCCATGAATCGTCATCCATAGTCAACAGTCGGCGCAAGACTGCAAGGACGGCGAGGACCGAGCGTAGCTTGGTTGGCTCGCTCGCCAGCTGTGCCAGTGGCCGGGCGTGCGGCAGGTGTGAATAACACGGTGGTTGCGTTTCATTTCCTTCCACGACCTGCGTGTGTAGTATACTTATATCTGAACGTGATCGCTCACGGTGTCGTGCTGAATTGGAAATCTCTACTTGTACTCTATAACGAGTGGCACTAGAATTTGTCACATCTGTCAAGGGTGCATCTAGACGGTGTAACCTGAACAACAATCGTGGCCAGATTAAATCCAAAGCAATGTGGACGCACCCACATGGACCTCTTGACCAAGACTACGACCATGTTTAGTTTCTTAAAATTTTCAAGATTTTCTATCACATCGAATGTTTGGATATATGCATAGAACATTAAATGTAGACGAAAATAAAAACTAATTACATAGTTTGATAGAAAACCACGAGACAAATCTTTCGAGTCTAATTAGTTTATGATTGGACACTAATTAACAAATACAAATGAAAATGCTACAGTAGCCAAAACCCAAAATTTTCGCGAACTAAACACACCCTAATTGGGAACCGCCAGCTGGAAATTTCGTCTGCAGTGTCGATCGGTACATGCCACTGATAATAGAGCGGAGCTCTGAGAATTTTAGTTGGACCACGACTTGAGTGCATAGTTATTAGGACCGGACCGGACATCGAACCGGTGAGGGCGTCGGTTCACTGGTTCACTGGTCCAACCGTTAAGAACCGGTTGAACCGCTGGTTCGATTACTTTAGACCGGACGAATTGAACCGCTCCAAAATATTTCGAACCGGTGCAATATAATGATATATAACACATAAGTAGCTACATATATTTTATCACATATACAAAAATAAATACAATCATAATGCGTCATAGCAAGATATGTCTTATAATTTATCACAAATTTTGGTGCTCTAGTTATTTTACAGGATATACAGAAAATACGCTTGAAAAAATAACATATGGGGCACTTGTGATTTACGAATTGGCGCAAAAAGGATCTAAATAGTAATTGAAATATTCACCGTGATTAAAAAAAATTCTCAAATGTTAAAATAAAGTAAACCATTGCGAAGAGCTTATTGAGATAACCAAAACAGATATATTATTTATCTAATTCAGAGCTCATATAAAAGCTTAATAAATTTCGAAATTAAAAAAGCAGTGCTAACATCAGTTGGCATCTGCTAAAAGTCAACAAGCCTGCTGCATGCAACAACGTGAAACACAAAACGCGGAGCCCACAGCAGCCTAGCACCTAGCAGGGCCTGCCAGACGCAGAGGCAACAGCCCAACAGCAGCCTAGCGCCCACCTGCGGCAGGCGCACGCGACCAGACCCGGCACCAGCAGGAGCACGCGCGCTACAGCTATCAGCGAGCTTCGACCGGGACGGTTCACACGGAACCGGCCGGTTCACCGGTTCCGTAAAAAACCGGCCGGTTCAACCGGTTTTTACTGGTTCGATTACATAGACGGTCTTTTAAGTGAACCGGACCACTATAGTCTCTGGTTTGGTCTTTTACCGGTCGAACCGCCGGTCCGGTCCGGTCCCAATAACTATGCTTGAGTGTCGCCTCAAAATGCTCCATGTGCACGCAAGCAATTTTTAATTAGATGATTGATAAGGCGCTAATTAGTTTAGGCTTTGTTTAGTTCGTGGGTGAAAAGTTTTTTTTATGTGTTACATCGGATATTTTATGGGATGTCGAAAAGGGTGTTCGGATACTAATAAAAAATTAATTACATAACTCGCCTGGAAACCGCGAGACGAATTTATTAAGCCTAATTAATCTATCATCAGCACTGGTAGGTTACTGTAGCAATTATGACTAATCATGAACTAATTAGGCTTTTCTAGGCAAACTGTGCAATTGATTTTTTTTTATCTACATTTAATGCTCTATGTATGTGTCCAAACATTCGATGTGACAGAATGAAAAGTTTTTAGGTGGAAACTAAACAGGACCTTATTAGACGGGGATTCATACTGAGTCTCAGCTAGTAACTTAATTATTTTTACTAGCAGTAGCAGCTAATGATTTGTTCGTTGCGTGGGATCCAATCAAACCGGTAGTTCTTGTAAAACAAAATCAGTACTATAAAGTCGCACTAAAATTTGTCACATATGTCATGGGTGCATCTCGTTGCAAGCTCGAATGAGAAAACATTTCCACGCGCTGAACAGGACAGAACTAATCGCTAGATTTGACCTGAGCACACCAACTTCATGTGCTTCGCCTAGTACTGATGAATCTGTGGCAGTCCTCTACAAGCTAGGCGTGACATCTTTCGGTTTTGGAGTGACTCCAGGTCCACGTACCAACGAGACAACGTAACCCGATAGTACATTAGATCCCACGTGCCTTAGCTCTAGCTCTTGACCAGCAGTGAGGGCCACATTCCTAAGCAGTCCAATATAGTACATTATATAAGTTGGAAACTTGAAAATCTATTTTGAGATTTCAAAAACGGTAATGCTACCTAACATACATATGAAATCTTAAACAAATCGGACACTCTCCTTCGCGCTCGATTCCTCTGCCTAGACCGAATGACAAGCGGTCCAACCGGCCACCCACTTATTCCCTCCCTCTCTCTTACACGCGGACTTAACGTTAGCTCATCTTCTTCCTCCAGACAGAGAACACAACCGCTACCTGCTCGTACGAGAGTACGCGTGCTGCTTCCTACACCTACTCTTCAACCCCGCCCACACCGACTCCCCGCCGCTCACCTCGATGGGTCGCCGCCGCACGTGCTACTCCCCGTCCCCGCACCCTGTCACTGCGCCACCGTCCCCGTTGCTCCTCGCGGGCATCCTCTCCGACCTCGCCGGGATCAGTGGCTCCTTCCGGGCGCCACATGTGTCCAGGTGGCCACGAGAGGGAGTCGTCATTGGCCGAGCCCAGGCCAGACGGAGGTGCAGCTGGCCGCTGCCTAGCCGTGCCATCATCTTCGGGCGCCGGCTTGCTGGAATTAGCCGTTCCCCTGCTCTGTGTTGCGTTGTACGGAATAAGAAGGGTGAAAACCGCATTTTGCAAGAGTATGTTTCAAGTGTTTAAGAAGGTTTAAAGGTATGTTACAAGTGTTGTATATCGATGTTGCACATGTTGGAATGACTATATACGTATATTTCAAGTGTATGTTCCGAATGTTTCATGTGGTCCTAATGTATGTTGCAAGTGTTCTATCTAGATGTTGGAAAAAGTAAATTTAGATGTTGCATATACATGCATGTTGTAAGCATATGTTTCAAATGTTTTTCGGTGTTTCATACGTATGTTTGCAAGTGTTTCATCTTGATTTTGTATATGTTTGCAATAGTTTTCAAATATTTTTCAGAAGCTTTCGCAAGTGTTTCATACGCTTTCATTTGTCTTTTTTTTTTATGTTGCAGCTGCTGCATCTGGATGCTTCAAAAGTAGATCAGATGTGATACGTGTGGAAAGCGGTTGGCAGCACGGACGACGTTCGGGGCGGTGTGGGCGACGTCCGTGGCGCCACAGGGCCCACTGCTCGCTCCCTCCCTATGCGCGCTAGCAACAAGTTCGGGGACTACTGTTCATTTTACTAAAAATAAATTACTAAGGCTCAGTTTAGATCCAGAAAATTTTGCAAAAGAACAGTAGATTCCCCGTCACATCGAATCTTTAGGCGCATGCATGAAGCATTAAATATAGATAAAAAATAAAACTAATTACACAGTTTAGACGAAATGGACGAGACGAATCTTTTAAGCCTAATTAGACCATGATTGGACACTAATTGCCAAATAACAACGAAAATGCTACAGTTGTATTTTGCCAAAAATTTTGGCAACTAAATAAGGCCTAAGCATTCCAATGGTGCATCATTTGCACATTTGGCATCTGCACGACGTCATGAATTATGTGAAAGGACTACCGTTCTAGGCTGACACTTCTCTGATCGGCAGCGGCCTAGAATTGACTGCAGACTTTAGAATTCATCGCGGCCTCGATCACCTTCCACCGGAATGTTCGGAGGACAAGGCGCCCACGCTCGTTACAGTCGCTGATGAGGACGGATACGACGCGGCGTAGGAGTCGAAGCCCTGGTTCTGCATCATGGCCAGCACGGTGAAGCTCTGGTACGACGCCGGCGGCTCGGGCAGCGGCGCGTCGCCGTCGAGGTACTGCACCACCTGCCGCATCGACGGCCGCGCGGCGGGCACCGGGTGGGAGCACAGCAGGCCCAGCTTCAGCACCAGCTCGGCCTCCTCTGCGGGGTACTCGCCGCAGAGCCGCGCGTCCGCGGCGTCGGCGAGCGCGCCCATGTGCCAGAGCTCCAGCACCCAGTCCACCAGCACGAACCGGCCGTCGTCGTCTCCGCGCTCGATGGGCCGCCGGCCGCACGCCACCTCGAGCACGAAGGAGCCGAACGCGAACACGTCCGTGGCCGGCGTCACGCGCCGGGTATGCGCGAGCTCCGGCGCGAGGTAACCCATGGTGCCCACCACGTGCGTGCTCTGCGGGCCGGCGCCGCGCTCGTACAGCCGCGCCAGCCCGAAGTCACCGAGCCGAGCGTTCATCTCGCCGTCGAGGAGCACGTTGCTGGCCTTGATGTCGCGGTGGATGACCACCTGCTCCCAGTCCTCGTGTAGGTAGAGCAAGCCGGCCGCGACGCCCCTGATGGCGCGGAGTCTCTGCTCCCAGCTCAACGGCGGCGTGCCGTGGTCATACAGCCACCTGTCTAGGCTGCCGTTCGGCATGTAGTCGTACACCAGGAGGAGCTCGCCTTTCCGCCGGCAGTAGCCGAGCAGCTGCACGACGTTGCGGTGACGCAGGCGGCCGATGCTGACGACCTCCGCGACGAACTGCTTCATCCCGTGCGTCGCGTCGTGCGACACGATCTTGACGGCGACCTCGGTCTTGGACGCCGGGAGGACGCCCTTGTACACGCGCCCGAACCCTCCGACGCCGAGGAGGCGCTTGCCGTCGAAGCCATCGGTGGCGTGGAAAAGATCCTTGTACGCGAACCGGTGCGGGCCGAACTCCACCTCCCACTCCTCCCGGAGCTCCGCGTACCGGAACCGCCGCCACGCGAGGAGGGACACGCAGGCCAGGACCGCGAGCGCGAGGAGCGGCATGGCTACCGGCAGGACCACGTCGAGCGGCTTGGACCGTCGCTTGGTGACGACGCGAGGCATCCTGGGGAGCTCCGTGTAGTCGAGCGTTGGCGCAGCGCCGTCCAGGGCGAAGCTCCAGCCAAGGACGTAGTGGCGCGTGTGGAACGGACCCGTCGACGACGAGAGGCCGACATACGCCGTGTCGTTCACCACCGCCGAGAGGTCGACGGCCACGGAGATCAGGGGCTTCTTGGGCTTGGGCGCCTCCGCGGGCGCCAGCGTCACGTTGAGCGCCGTGGCCTGGCCGTCGTAGTCCACCCACGCCTGCATCGCGTCGCCGCTGAAGAGGGAAAGGTTCTTGAAGGCCCCCGTGTCGTCGGCGTAGTACCCCGCGGGCTCGGCGGCGAGGGACACCAGCCCGTTGACGTCGACGCCGACATGGTTGCTGTTGATGTCCCGGAACTCCGGGTTGAGGATGGTGTCGAGCTCGACCGCGAACACGTGGTTGGTCGCGTTGCCGTTGTTCTGGTTGTTGAAGAGGCCGAGGAACTGGCTCGGCGACGCCGCGGACAGGTTCTTGCTGGGCGCGACGAAGAAGGCCAGCCCGTTGCCGCTCACCGTCACGTAGTCGGAGACGATGGCGAACACGAAGGTCGTCGAGAAGGACCGGGCAGTGCGGTTCTGCGCCGACGCCGACGCCCTGTCGTGGAAGCGGAGCGGTGCCGGGTGGAACGCGTGGCCCTTCAACTGGGACGTGACGTTGGTGAGCATGAGCTTGCCGTCCGGCTCGACCACGGCCATGCCATCGAGGTCGAGCCCCGCGCCAGTGAAGCCGTTGTAGATAAACTGGCCGTCACCGCCATGGAGCTGGAAGAGAAGCAGAAGAAACGGGAGGCTGGCAGTGGCCTGCATCGATCTCTTGTCACTTGGAGCAGAGCAGTAGCAATGTGGTAGGTGGCAGATTAGTGGATTTGTGTCTCCGGCAAGCAAGCGGACATGAACACCTTTGAGGTAGAACTGCAAAAGTAATTGACTTTTTTCTTTCCTTTTTCTATGATCACATAAAAAAGAAGAAAGATCCACACTTTCTTCTCGTTTCTGTAGCGAGTCAAACGCGGATTTTCTGTCTGAGAACTTCTTGCCCAACACTATTACCAGGTAACAAGAATAGTTTATACCACCAAACATTTTCAAGATGATCTTTCTCGGTCGTTTATTAATTTACCACCAAACATTTTCAAGATGATCTTTCTCGAATCATATGTCAGGTAAAAATACCCAAAATTTACAGTACTTAGCCAAGGTACTTGAAATCTCAGCATAACTGATGGAATCAAATTTACCTCCTGTTCGTTTGATCTTATCAGCCAGAATAAATTAGCCATTCAGCAGTGTTTTTCTCTCACAACAAATCAGCATCAGCCAGTCAAAAACTATCCGGCGAACAAGGTGAAATTTATCTGGTATTGCTCTCATCGGAACCTGCCGGAGAGCCCGGTAACCGTCGAAGAGTTGAAACTAGAGCTGGAACTTGGGCCGTGTCATTTGAGAGCGGGTCATGGCACGGTCTTTTGGCACGACACGAAACACGGCACGACACGAAATATTTTGGGCTGTGCCGGCACGACACGAACACGAGGGTCGTGCCGTGCCGAGAATCTCGGCACGACGGGTTACATGGCCCAGCCCGCATCTTGGGCCGTGCTTGGGCCGGCATGGCACGAAAATGACACATAGACACTTCTACAGCTATACAATATAATTTTCTAGCATTTAATATACTACCTCTTATCTAATTCTTGAATAGATTATGAAAATTATTAAACTTTTATTAAAATAGTATACACAAGATATATATATATATATATATATATATATATATATATATATATATATATATATATATATATATATATATATATATATATATATATATATAAACTAGCAAAGATATTTTAAGGGCCGTGCTCGGGCCGGCACGACCCGAAGGCGTGCCAACGTGCCACGGGCCGTGCTTGGGCTGAAGAAAAGATTCACCGTGCCATATCGGCACGGCCCGACGTACCTCCCGTGCCTATAGGGTACGACCCGAAGTGACACGAAGCACGAGAAGGCCGTGCCGTGGCTCAAGTCCCACCTCTAGTTGAAACCCAACCACTACCTCCGGTCATAATGACACTATTGACTTTTAATAGTCTTCCGTCTTCGACTTTTAATAATGATAGTCTTTCTTACTAAAGTATTGAGTATACCTATGTGTTCAAAATGTAGGTTGTTTTTCATTGTGGGAAGCAAAATTGTCTAATTTCAATAAATTTGTAAAATGCACAAACATCTGTGACATCAAATTAGTTTCATTAAATTCATCATGAACTTTTTTGATAGTATATTTATTTGGTATTGTAAATACTAATATATTTTTTATAAATGAGATCAAAGTTAGAAAATTTGATGACTTATGACAAAACTAAATTACATTTTTCAAGACAAATAAACACGTGCTTTTTTTCTCTCCAAGCTAAATATTTTGAAAAATATTGATAGGCAAAGTTTTGAAGATTTGACCACATTTGCCCAAAGCGTCGGGTAATAGTGACAGGAGTGTTTCTAAATGAAAAAAAAAACTAGTGACAGGAGTGAGTTTTTTTTTTGACAACAGACAGGAGATGAGTTGATGCAGTTGTCGTGCTTAAATGCTTTGGGCCAAAGCAAGCAAACAAACAAGGACGAAAAGAATTCTTCCGCTACAGTTAGTAGGATGGGGACATGATCACTGTTTTCTACATTGAGAATTGAGGCCTAGTTTAGATTTAAAAAAAATTCACAACAAACTACAGTAACGAATCTTGTGGCACATGTATGTAGCATTAAATATAGACGAAAAAAACTAATTGCACAGTTTGGTTGGAAATCATGAGATGAACGTTTTGAGCCTAATTAGTCCGTGATTTGACACTAAATTGCTACAGTAAAATGCTAATGACGCATTAATTAGGCTTAATAAATTCGTCTCATGGTTTCTAAGCAAACTATGTAATTAGTTTTTTTATTAGTATTCGAAAACATCTGATGTGATATTTTTCCAAAAAACTTTTCACCAACTAAACCCACCCTAAATCCATTGTTGATTCATGGCATTTTGTTTCAGAAGTCAAGTCAAGCTGAAAATGATGGGAAGACATGAAGTTTCAAATTCGAAGCTGGACTTCTGGCTTCAGGGCAGCGCATCAATGACTTATTGAGATGGACACGTCGAGGGCTGCTACAGGTTCAAGGGCAGTGAAGGAGCTTGGACATGGAACAGAGCATTTCAATATCTAGACTTCACGGATGATTTTACGGGAGAATTTGTTGAAGGCTAATGGAGGTTGCTGTCTAGTAGTGGCTTGGGATAAGGTTTTGAGGCGGTTGGATTTTGGAGGCTTAGACATCTTCAATTTGGAGGTAATGGTCTAGGCGCTACAAATCAGGTGGCAATAGTTTAGAAGAGCAGAGCTGATCGGCCATGGACTTATCTTGAGCTTCCCTCGCATCCTAACTGGATAGCCCTATTTGCCACTGCGGTCACTTTGGAGGTAGGAAATGAAAACAACACTCTTTTCTGGACAGATCGTTGGCTGCACGGTTGCTCAATTGAACATCTTGCACCAACCGTCTTAGCATGTGTGATGTGTCCGTCCAAGTATCTGCAAGAACTGGACGGTGACTGAGGCTCTCAACAATGGGAAATGGCCTAGGGACATCCAAGGAGGCTTATCTTGGGTTGGTATTAGAGAGAGTTGGTATTAGAGAATTCCTACAATTATCGGAGTGTCTCATATATAGAAATTGCTTTGACTAACCAAGAGGATCGTCACATTTGGAGGCCAGATGCTAGCAGATGTTACTCCTCCAAATCTGTCCATAAAGCTTATTTCCTTAGCGCGGTGACATTTGAGCCTTGGCATCGGCTATGGAAGACCTGGGCCTGGCTAAATGCAAAATGTTTTTGTGGTTGACAATCTGAAACAGATGTTGGACCACAGAAAGGCTTGCTAAGAGGGGCCTCTCCCATCCGGATAAATGTCCTCTATATGATCACGAAGATGTTACGATATAACACAATTTAACAACGTGTGTTGTGGCAAGACAAGTATGGTTCAGATTGCTCCATCCATTGGACCTAACACATTTAGTCCCTCAACAAAATGAAAGGGGCTTTGTAGATTGGTAGCGGCAAGATGATGAGAAGAGTTAAAAAGGAGCACAAAAAGGTGTGAACACTATAATTATTCTCGACGCCCTAGATTATTTAGAAACATAGAAGTGCTCGTGTGTTTGAGGGGGCTTCCTCTTTGGTTAACAACTTTGTGTGAACTGAAGGATGAGCACAACTTATGGTTCATGGCTGGTGCAAAGAAACTGCATGGGCTAGGTCTTATTATTGCAATCTAGTGCAGTTGGGCTAAGTTGAGTCATGTGTGTTTGCTATGTGCAAGTATTTTGAGTATGTGTAATTCCCTTACTCATATTTGGTCCTCATATGAGTGAGGTTCGGGTTGAGGACCGCCCCTTCTCTCTCTGATACAATGAAAAGCAGCTCCCTGTGTTAAAAAAAGAATTCTAAATTCTTTTTTGACATACATCTATATAAACTAGAAGAACGCCCCGCATGTTGTTGTGGGAATCGCTGGTGAAATTATACTAATTATATTTACTAATATGATTGAATAAATATTATAATACATGTTAGTGGATGATTTTTAGCATTCTGATGTAGACAACTAAATATATGTTAGTAAATGATATGGTTTGCTAATGTGAATAACTTGAATGAAGACATAATGACATGTGTTAGTTGGATGCTGATGTGGACACTTTGCATGGCGAGATAGTTGAATGTGCTAGTGGAATGTTCTAGTGGATGCTGATGTGGACACTTTGCATGGCAAGATAAATTGTTAGTGGAGTTTATCTTTATAAAAGATATAGATTTGCAGTTCTCGATTGAAAAAATGATTTAATGTCGAACAATCTTGATTTTTATGAATGGATAGGTAGATCTTACCCGAGCTTTGCAGTGTATCAAAATTATGCAGTCTAGTGTGAATTTTAATTTCAAAAGCTTTTAGTATGAAGAGAAGTCTTGTTGAAAACTAATCTGAGGGCATGTTTGGATCATGGTTTTACATAGCGGGCTATTGCGGTTATAGCTTATGAGGAGAGCCTACGCTAAGCTATTGTTATTTTCGTCGCTAAATTGCTTAGCTGTAGCATTAAAATAACGGCACTATTTCTATTACAGGTATAACAGTGGCAATATAGTTATTATCTACTTATCTTTTGTTGCTAACTTGGTAAATTGAACACTTAAGTTTCATAAAATCATTGCTATAATATTATATTAAGCAATATTTCATAGACTCCTAGAACCTTGGAAACATGCTTGTGTCCATCAAATTTCATGATTATCATTTTTGTTGAATCAATTACTTATATTTTTCATAGCTTTTTTAGAAAAACATTATCTGTCAGAATTTCGCTTTAGCTTTATAGGTCCTAGAAAAAAGATGCCCCTATTTGCTATAGCCCACAATTTTAAACCTTGGTGGATTCAAGAGCTAATTATTAGCTAGCTAAAAATTAACTAAAATTTGTCCTAGTGCACCCAAATAAAAGGCGTGCTAATTTTTTAGCCTAGCCTTCAACAAGTTGTTAGCCAATTTTAACTAATTTGACCTAATTTTCAGCCCAACTAGTAATTAGCTCTAGGTCATCCAAGTAGCTGGAGAACAATTTTTATGAGACCATGAACACCAGATAATACAATTGATTTTGCGTTAGAAAATAGCGGTGGCACCTGCGTATCAGTTCCTTGTGATCGCCAGAGTGCAGCGCCCGTCATTGTCATTTTAACTTAGACCAAACTGGAAACGCGCATTCCCACGTCTCAACACGATCAGCTACGCATGCAAACAAATACCGAAGGCATGAGTGCTTGACCTGATGCAAGCAATACAGAAGGCGTAGTGCTTGACTTTACACCATGTTACACCGCCCGAGCACAAGGTTTCATGCTTTAATTAACTGCTAGCGGGGTTCAAAATTTCGGCGAAATTCCGTGAATTTTAGTAATTTCGGTGGTGGCCGAAAGAAAAATCCAAAATTTTATAGTACGCTAATACATTTACTATATAACTCTAGACTTATATTTTCTATTGTTTATATTGCATATTCTTCTATTCAATAGATGTGTAGTGATAAATCATATTAATATTTATTTATATTTATTTTTTTAGAAAAAGCATACTTTATGTGCTAGTCTCTAAAAAAATGTCAGCGAAATTTTGGCTGAATTTCGCGAAATTCGGTAATTTCAGTGGTGGCCGAAATTTTTGTGATACCGACACAATGTTCCTTGATCAGGCTGCTTAAAAGGCAACCTGCGCTGATCAAGATCGAGTCATCAAGGTGATGGTGGCCTGGGGCCCTGGGCAACCTCTTCACGATTTCCTGCCAGAGATATTCATTAGGTTAAGATGATTGCCCCCAAAGACCTAAACTTGGAACAGCACATGAACATATTGTGGCAGGGAGACTAATGTGGAGCAAAATGTGCTCAACATTTCAGTGTGCTGGTCAAAATATCCACACAGAAAGGCTACTTTTGGCTGTGGTGGTGAGAATAGGAAAGTATCAGACCTGCTACACCTAACCTATAAAAAATGCGTTTGCAGTTTACCAATGATTTGACATGTAAATCTGTTTCTTTTTACTCCAAGAACAAGACAACTAGCACACCAGAGACAATGGCCCAAACCAAATTCAAAAGGTTCTGGGAGTTCCTTTTGGATGGGCCAGACTCCAGCAGACATACCCAAAATTTCGGTCACGTGGGGAACGCATTAGAAATGATAACTGCAGAAGATTTAACTAGCATATGGTCTTGATCCTGCTTTTTTTAGACCACCTCAAAATTTCGGTCACGTGGGGAATGCATTAGAAATGATAACTGCAGAAGATTTGACTAGCATATGGTCTTGATCCTGCTTTTTTCAGACCACCTTGATCCTGATTGAGATCGGGGGTTTCTTGATACTGAAGGAACTAGTCAGCAGTGCAGTCAAGGCACTAAACATCTGATCCTTTCCCACTTCTCTTGCTGCCAATCTTTTGGCCAACACTTTTGCAACACTCCAAAAATTAAAACCACGAGCCTAGATATTTTTCATGTTCTCATTATTAGTAACTTTGTCAAAAACAATGCGCAATATGCTCCTGATACACACCTCAACGAGTTGGTTTATGTTATCAGCCGTTTTTGAAGATGTCTCAATGAAAAAACATACTATTCCTTTCTGCATACTCTTGCGCCTCTTGCGCTTCCTTCAACAACCGAAGCATAATATCAAAACCTTTAACATTAACTATTTAGAGTGATGAAGTTACTTCCTCCATCCAACAAAAAGTTTCATACTCACTTCTCCAAGAGTAAAACATTTTCAACTTTAACCAAATATATACAAGGAATAATAACATTTATGTTGCATAGTAAGTATAATTAGATTAATTGTTAAATATATTTCATAATAAACTTATTTGCATATATAAATATTGCTAATATTTTCTACAAACTTAGTCAAATTTAAGTTTGACCTACACAAACCCTAGGCGAGTTCCTTTTTGGGACGGGGACGTGGGGGGGGGGGGGGCAGGGAAGGAAGAAGTAAGCTTATTTGCATACCTGAGAATATACAGTACGATTTTCATGCAAATCAGCCTATTCCAACCAAAGCCATAATCATATCAGGACCTCCATGTTTTTTAAGTTCCTGAAGATCGGGAAAACAAAGTGATGAAAATTTTGGACTTTCCTTGCACCAAAACGAAAGAAGGTATCATCATTTCATAACTAAATATTTAGCTATGAAAATGCATAGCCAAATAACAATAAATTAGGGCAGATGCTATGCAATTGCTTGCCGATTTCATGTGACTCTGGAACAATCATCGACAAAACACTTTAACCCCTCAGAATTGCAGTACAAGATGTGTTCTTAGTTAAATGATTCTGGACTGGTTATGTCATAGACAACAAATGAAGCACCAGCTCCTTGGTAGTAAAGCGGAAGGCAGCAGCTGAAAATTGACTGATTTCCTGAATTTTGCAGAAAAATCATTACTATGCTTTCATATGAAATAGGTCAAGTACTACTTGAAACTGAGGATAAGTGGGTACTTCTTAAGGCAGATCAATGCAAATATGTGTTACATGTCAAAACTTAAAATTAAAACGAAGTCCTAATAGGTACCTCTCTTGGCCAGCAGTATCCCATATTTCAAACTTCACTGTTGTGGAGTCCTCTAATGCCAATGTTTGTGACAAAAATAACGCACCAACAGTTACCTAAATTCATTTTTAATGAAAGAAGTTGAAGCGAAATAGCACATGAAGAAAAGGTAAAGTGCAGATGTGTATACTGTTCATGAAACCCAAAAACGTTAGTTGATGGTTTAAGCTTGGAAGTAGGGTCAAACTGGCCACGGACAAAGCGGAGAACAATGCATCTCCTCCCAACACCAGTCTCCAAGTTATGCCAACTATGCAAGAGGAACAAATAAGAGAAACTGAGAACAAATGGTATATACTTCTTTAATGCTGATGTGCTAACAAAACACATGCCAGATACATATAAGAACAAGAAGAATTATAATGACAGAAATACAATTAAATTTGTGAATAACCATATCAAAGTACGACTATAGATAAAAGGTCCAAAAAGATTGTGATTAGCAAACCTTCACTCAGAGGCTTTGGAATCAGTATCTGGATTCCCATTGTACCTTCACTCGGAGGCATTTGTACTAAAAGGCCCAAAAAGACTGTGATTAGCAAACCCTCCAGCATTAGTAGGTAAATGAGGGAAAAACGTATTGCTGTATAAATACATGTCATGGCAAAAAAAAAGAGTATTTCTACTCCTACTCTAAACTCCAATGGTGATTTACCCTCACTTTTTTAACTTTGTGATTTTGCCCTCGTTATTTTAAAATGAAGCAACCTAAAAATGTCACATTGTAACAATGATGATTAAAAAGCCAAGTGAGCGACTGGCAGATGAAAATTCAATAGAATTAATTTCAATTCCATTTTAGGTTCAGGAAGACTATTTACACTGTTTCATACTTTTCCATTGATCCTACTAACATATACTACCTCCATTCAGCATTCGGTAACGGTTGACGTTTGTGACCAGACATCTGTATCGGAAATGAGCTAATGTTCTTTGTCGGAACGTCAAACAAATGAAAACGGATGGATATTTGCCAACCCAGAAGCCACAATAAATAAAGCATTAAGAGGAACGATCCCTCCCCCAATCCCACTGAATCCTGAATCACAAGTATCAGTACTTGTTGGGCATCAAATCTTTTGCGTATTCGAAAAAAAGTACTTGTTGGGCAGGCCTAACAAGTAATTGATAATTATTGTGTCTTTTATTTTTGGCCGTTAGCGATGCTAATTTGTGTCTTGAGCTCCCTGCCAATGCAGCAGTACTTGTTGGGCAGGCCCATGAACTATGATCTGAACTTGGGATCACGCCTTAATACAAAAGGCCCACCTAATTTGGATGCCACACACCAAGATGCCAGTTTGTAACCCTGAGCTTCGGAAGCCACAGCAGCACAACGGAAGTTGATCCTCTCTTCTGGTTCTGTTACCTGGAAAAAACCGACAGCAGCAGCCATCGACGTGGGTCATATAGTATGGGCCAGACCAAGGTATTAGTTTTGCCCCAGACCAAGGAGGGCGACAATGTAAGGAAACGGGCACGCTAGATGGGCCAAAGCTGTGCCCTGCCGAGTAGCCAGCCCAGTGGAAAGTGGCTACCTCTGGTTAGGTCCGTCCAAGAAGCATCCAGTTGGTTCGCCTGAAAGGCCCAGCCGAGCCGAACCGTCTCCGGTACGTAGCAGGGTGCAGAGAGCATATTGGCGGCGGCTACTGTATTGCACAGTGAGGCCAAGCTGCTCAGTGGCGTCCCTTGCCTTGCCCACTGGTAGATGCGAGATGTTGATTGAATGCTGACCATCTCTCCCGCAGAGATTTCGTGATTTCTCACGGTCTTCCGCCCCTTCACAAGCACACTACAATGTACTGTACATGGCAAATCTTCCATGCCGGACGGGTTCTCCACGACGAACCAAGTTTCAACGTCCGATTGTTTGCACTAGGCGCCGCCGGTGCATGGAAGATTTGTCGTTGCGGTTGCTTTCTGCTCGTCCTGCGTCGCTGCGTCACACGCACTCACATCTTTCCCCTTGGTGACTCGGAAGAATGGAAGATGCAGCGCACATGGACGAACGACTGGGCTGGGGAAGTCAAGGTACCCAGGCCAGCTGCCAAGGGATCGGGACGTACCGAGAGTCCGAGACGCACAGCCTCGTCTCCTCCGGTCCCTGCAAGTTTCATGGAAACAGAACTGCAAAAACAAGGTTCGGATAATACGTGCATGGCCGTGTTTAGTTCGCCGGATTCGGCGCGCGTCGAGTTACTGTATAGTACTGTGTAGTACTGTAGCATTTTGTTTTTATTTGGTAATAATTGTCTAAACATTGACTAATTAGGCTTAAAACGTTCGTCTCGCAAAGTACAACAAAACTGTGCAATTAGTTTTTAATTTTATCTACATTTTGTACTCCATACATGTGCTGACATTTTGATGTGATGGGAATCTTCTTTTTACATAATAGTATTTAGGAGGGAAATTTGGTAACTAAACAGGGCCCATGATTGAAACTTGAAGGTGATGTACTGGCCGGACTAGTAGTACCACATTGTTGGCGGCTGGCGCCATCGACGATGCTGCTTGCTGCGCGCGCCGGCAGCCGAGCCGGCAGCGGTAAGGATAGAGTCTAGGGGCTGTTTAGATCCAAGAAATTTTGCAAAATTTTTCAGATTCTCTGTCATATCGAATCTTTAGACATATGCATGAAGCATTAAATATATATAAAAAAATAAAACTAATTACACAGTTTAGACGAAATGGACGAGACGAATCTTTTAAGCCTAATTAGACCATGATTAGACAATATTTGTCAAATAACAACGAAAAACGCTACAGTAGCGTTTTGCCAAAAAATTTGGCATCCAAACGGTGCCTAGGCCGCAATCACCCCGAGTTTTCAAGAAGGGACAAAAATAATTAAATACTTCTGTATCGATAGTCGTCGCGTTGCTTTGGTGCGAAGCAAGCAGGAATCGATCGACAGCGAGCGACGTGTGGATGCACGGCGTCCGTGCTCCTGTTTTCTGGGGGGCCGGAACGAGAGGCACAGTGCGGCAAGGCTCTCAACATCTGCGATCTGTACGTTGGGCAGTGGCTGCCCGATTCAATTATGCGGTCGTCTCTTCTCTTTTTAGCATGAAAGAAAAAAAAAGAAAAAACGAGAACGGGTCACGTACTACTGTGGTAGTAATCTTGCATTGTTTCACTTCCACCGAGATTGAAAAAGAAAACAAATATGGCCTCAGTTCTTCTTTAATAAATTAAAAAATGATGGAACCCCAGCAGTAGCACAAGCACTCGAGCATGGTGCATGGAGTTTGGAGGTCGACCTCCGTATCCAGGATCCATGACCTGGTGCTCTCCTCCAAAGTCCAGACCGCACGCTCACGTGCCCACTAGCAACACGCGATTCTAGCTTGAGGATCAGCAGGAACATGAGCCGGCAAGTGGGCTTTCTCCGTACGTGACATTATGCCCGCGATTTGGCCTGGCCTCCACGTGACCACGTCCGCGGCGTCTCTCGCTCACGGCTCACCAGTCACCACACTGTTCCTTGTCATGAGTTGCTGCTGCTGCAGTGTCATCCTGAAAGGCTGAAACGAACCATCAGGGTACGGCCGCTAGGGTGGGTTTTATCGACCCTGTTGCTATCTCTAGCTAGTAGTACTACTATAGCACCGCCATGCATGTTCAATACGATCGGTGAGGTAATTTGACGGTCAGATGGCCGCTGATCAGCGTGGAGTTGAAAGGTCATCGATCTGCCATCGCTCGGGGCTTTCAGTATGTCCATCGTGCGTGCAAGTTGGAACAGCACGAAGGCACGCCGTACCGATCAGCGCGCGCGACGCCGTGCTGTGCTGACAACCAGAGCGCGATCGGTTGGACGGATGTGCGACATGCATGCCTGCCTCGCTCGCGGACAGTCGCGGTTGCATTAGTACGTCCCTAGAAGGCCCGAATGATCCAGAGGGCGCAGAGCATCAGTACGTCCCTACAGTGACGGATGTAGGATGAGAATCAAGGGGGCTAAAACAACGAAGATGTTGATTTGCATGAAGATTTAACAGTGATTTGAGGTTTTTGCTACAGTGTTTTTAGTGGTAAATCCAGTCATTAGGGGCTGGAGCCCATCCAGCCCCCTGTAGATCCGCCGCTGCGTCCCTAAGGCCCAGCAGTCACTCGCCGTCGTGGATCCAATGGTTACATTGCATGCGGTTAAGACTCATCGGTCGTCGCCCGTCGTCCGTCGCCGCCCCGCTACATACCCAACGCGGAGCCAGGAATCGAACGCAGGGGGCAGCAAAAAAAAAATCTAGTTTTCTTGTGCACCTGGGAAGAACGAAGAACAAAAGGGGAAGACGAAGACAACATGCCTGGCAGCTGGGCGTCGGCAGGAGGCAGCTTCTGCCAGCGACCGGTGGTGATGCGGCGTCCGATGTGTCTATGTCCTATCTCCGCTTCCTGCTCGCATTGTGCTGCTGTCGTGCTGTGTGCGATGATGCGAGAGCTGAGAGCGTGCGATGTGTTCTAGACGAGAAGCCAAACAGTCAAGGAGATGAAGAGGCACATTGCGGACGGAACAAAATTACAGAATACGGCTGCTCGTCTTCTCATATTCCTCCTAATTGGGCTGCTGGCTTTTCTATCATAGGCTCCAAATGTTACTTGAAACGTGGGCTTAGAACTAAGGGGGGCAGAGCCTATAATTGTGCTAATAGATCCATGTATATAAGTAGAGCATCTCTAGCAATACTACCTAAAACACACCCCCTACTTCTCTATTTAGGAAGTCACCTATTTTGAGACTACTCATATTTTACTTTCAACTCCAGCAATACTATCTAAACCATACTACTCAAATTCGTTTTAGTAGTCAATGAAACGTGAAGCTCTTTTGCCATCTCTCTCATCCAGATTTTACACGGTGGAGAGTAGGGGCCAACAGAAGTAAAGGGTGGAGGGGAAAAAGTAGTAGGCCAACAAATGTGGGGGGTCTAATAGGGGGCCTATTGGAGTTGATTTTTTGACCTCCGCTACCTAAATCTGAAATAGGGGGTCAAGTAGGGGGTCCTGTTAGAGATGCTCTAATAGGGAATTGACAGGCTGTTGGGGGAGGCCAGGCCCCCCAGCCCCCTCCCTCCGCCCCTGTACCCAAGTCCGCACGTAGTAGAAAAGGGAGGTGTGCACGTATAGTTGCCCAGCTGGGCCAAGCATGTTGGGCCAGCCCGGGCACAGCACTGAAAAGCACGGCCCGGTGCCCTTCGTGTCCGTGCCTGGCACGACCCGGCCTGTAGTGCCGGTCCAGGCACGACATGGATATTAGGGTAGGCACGGTTGCGGCACGATGGAGCCCCTCCCAGCCGTTGATCCCCCTCCCCCGATCCCTGTCAACCACTGGATATTACCATTGGAGGGGAGGACTATATAAGCCAGCACCCCCCATTCGCCCCGTATCCACCGAAACCCTAAATCATTTCTCTGCCGCTCTCTCTCTCTCCTGTCTCGCTCTCCTCTCTGCGATGACGACTCACCCTCTCCCTCCGGTGGCTCCTCTCTTCTTCTCGCCCTCCGGTGGCCTCTAGAGCCACTGCTGGCCGGCATTGGCACACGACATGGCCTCATCTTGATCTCGCACCATTGATGTAGCCTCGTCCTCTACTTGTCGTCCACCTTGTCATCTCAGTCATCACCGTCATCGACCTCATCGGACGCCGGTAGCTCTGGTGCACCGGATGTCGGGTAAGATCTGCTCTGCTCCCCTCTTGATCTATCTCGTCCTCTCTGTCTCACTGCCTCTTAAGGCTCTAACTCTCTATTTTTTCCGTAGACCCCCTCTTGATTCGCATTTGTTGAGGAACTAGAGGGCTGGATCCGTGCTTCGTCGACGTCGCCGACGTTTCTGGTGCTCCGGCCGCCAAGGTAGAGTAAACCCTAACCCTTACCCTAACCCTAATCCTCTGTTCCCCTAGATCTTTACTGACTCTGTTTTTTTAAGCCATTGAGGAGCCGGGAGCTAGCGAATGACGATGGCCCCCCCTCCTCTGACGAGACAATTGAGATCAATGCCAACGATGAGAGGCGGATGTGCGGACTGGCCGGAGATGATGACGAGGACGGCCTGTGCGAGGACGCTGCGGAGCTGTTTGGTCGTAGTGTTGAGGCTCCCATCGATGTCGACGGCGATGATCCAGAAGGTGGGGGAGGGGGCAAAGAAGAAGAGGACGAGAACAACACCAAGCGCTCACGTCCCTCGACCTCGGTAGTGTGGCTCGATTTCAAGAAGCTCTTCAAAAAAGGGCCCAAAGGTAAGAAGATCAGGTATGGCGCTAAGTGTATCTATTGCCATAAGGAGTACTCTGCTCTCTCTAGTGGTGGCACTAGTCACCTCACCCGTCGTAGGGATAAATGCGTTAAGAGGCGTGAGAAAACTCGGATGTCTCAGTCTCAGATCTCTTTTAATCCTGATGGTAGTATGCGTAATTGGGATTACTGTCCTATGGTTGCTCGTACTGAACTGGTTCGATTACTTGCTAGGCTAGATGTTCCTATCAGTATGGGTGAAACTAATGCATTTGAAGAGTACATTAGAATTGCTCATAATCCTAAATATGTTCCTGTCTCTAGGCAAACCACCACTAGAGACATAGTGAAATTCTTCACTGATCGCAAGGCTAAGCTTGTTGAGACTCTTAGTTCTTCTGCTGTTAATTGTGTCTGTCTGACCTCTGACACTTGGTCTGGTAATGCCAAAGAGGACTACCTTAGTGTTGTTGCTTATTACATAAACCCTGATTGGCAACTAGAGAAGAGGGTGCTTGGTCTTGTGCTTATTGATGTGTCCCACAATGGACAAAACATTGCTAACCGTGTTGTATATGTGCTTGCTGATTATGGTTTGACTGAAAAGGTGTTTGCTGTTACTTTAGACAATGCATCATCTAATGTCTCTGCCATGCGTAGACTTAGACCTGTACTATCTAAGTATCTTGGTATTGAGGTTGTAGATGATCAAACTAATGAAACACAATCAGATAATGCATCATCTGGTAATACAATTAGTTCTATGTTCTTGCATCAGTGTTGTGCATGTCATATTATCAATCTGATTGTTAAGGGGGGCCCTTGATGCTCTTAAGCCTTTGATTGAAACATTTGGAACTGCAATATCCTTTTTAAACTCATCTAACCAGAGAATTGCTGCATATAAAAGTTACTACATTGCCATTGGTATTAGGCCTAGAAAATTTTAGCTAGACATGGAAGTAAGGTGGAATTCTACATATCTGATGCTTAAGCATTTGTTTCCTCATAAGACCCCTTTCACTACTTTCATGCATGCTCACTATCCTAGGACTGAAGGTGGTCAGTTGCTTTTAACTGATGAACATTGGGCTATTGCAGAAAAAAGTGCTAACATTTCTTGAACTATTTTATGATGATTCTACAGTTGCATTGTCTCGTGCGTACTATCCTACATCTCCATTTATGATTCATTATCTAATTAAGATTGCTATACACCTGAAAAATTATGGTAATGACACTCATCTCAGACCTGTGGTTCAACCTATGATAGACAAATATAATAAATACTGGAGGGGCATACCTTTGCTTTATTCTTTTTCATTCATCTTGGACCCTAGAGCTAAAATGAAAGGTTTTAGTAGAGTTCTGAGGAGGTTTGGTAGCCTTACCAATACAAATTGTACTGTATACCAGGTTGGCACTAGAGCTAGACTTACTGATGTTTACAATAAGTATGAGGAGAAATATAGAGTTGTTAGGTTGAGGAGGAATGTCCCTCATAACCTGTCTGTCTGGTAGGAAAAGGTATGTTTGGGATAAAATTTATGATGATGACGGTGGTAGTGGTTCTGTTGGTGGTATCCATCCTATTCATTCTACTCTTAATATGTTTAGAGATACCTCTGCAATTGCCCTGCTATAGGCTACAAGTTCTTCAGCTTCTAATGCTTCTGAACTTATTTTCTACTTAGACTGTGACACTGTTAGCCAGTTAGATGATGATTTTAACCTCTTGAACTAGTGGCATCAGCACAAACTCACATCTCCAGTGCCGTCTATCATGGCTAAAGATATTTTAACTGTTCCTGTGTCTACCATATCCTCAGAATCCACTTTTAGTATGACTGTCAGGATCATCAATGAGTGACGGAGGAAGCTGAAGCCTGAGATGGTGGAGATGCTCACCTGCATCAAAGACTGGGAGGCTGCGGAGGCAAGGCTGCAACACAATGTGGATGACAAGGAGCTTGAAGAAGCATTTGAAGAACTTTGTCTTGATTAGTTTCTTAGTGATCATTTATGTAATGAGACTGTAATATTCTCGACCTGTGGACTTTGATGTAAGGACAATGAACTTCATGGAGCTGGGCTGTACTCTTTTTCCCTATCTAGGGTTTCTCACAAGGGTGAGTTTTACCTAGATAGGTTTTTAATGAGTCAACCATTGCACTAAAGCTCCTAATAACTTGTTATTCTGTTATCTCTTCATGTCTTTGTGTGATCTGTGAGTTTCTGTGATCTTAAGGTGATATCAATTGTCATAAGTTGTAAGATCTCATTTCTGTGTGATCTTGTAACTTTGAGAGTGAGTCTTTAATAAGTTTTCTGAACTTGTAACTTTGAGTCTGCATTGTATAAGTTTGAGATAATGAAGCTATTGTTCTTAATATTCTGGTTATTTTGAGGTGTTGGACACTTATTGTGCCAGTGCCGGCACGGGCACTACTGGGCCGCGCGTGCCCAGTGGCACGACACGGCTAAGACCTGATAGTGCCGTGCCTGGGCCGCTACCTCGGCGCGGCGGCACTAACATGCACGACATGGCTAGTCTACCATGCCGCGTAGTGCCGTGCCTGGCTATGCCCGTGCCAGTGCTGTGCCGGGCGGCCCATTTGGCCAAGTATATGCGCACGTGCCGCCCTAACACTAACAGGTGTCAGTGCGTCGGCACAGCCTTGCATTGATGGCGGCACCCGCTCAACTTCAACCTTTGTAGTGGTATTCTCCAATTGAATTTACAAGCCTGTACACTGAATATACAGAAAATTATGAAATATCATCGACTTGACAAAAATCGCATTATCCGAGCACTACAGATCGAGGCATGTCCAAACCACAAAACTAGACCGATGGATATGACGCTTTGAGGTCCATCCCGGGATCGGTGATGGTCACTAGGCCACTAACAAAAGGCGCTTTTAAGACGTGTTCTTTTCCATGGGAGGAGTGACTAAAGATTAAATTTTAGACCCAATTAGTTCCTTCGAACCTTTGAACCAAATACCAGGGACTAAAACAGGGACTGGGGACTAAAATATAGTAGTCCCTTGGGGGCTGCTAAGAGCAAGGTCAATAATAGAGCTAAGTGCTTGGCTATAAGCCAAGTTATAAGAGCCCAGCTATACAATAGTTAGCCTTATATTTGTCTATAAAATTTCTTTATTATTATATGTCTTTATTCTCTTTTCTATTCCTCCTCACATACATCTCTATTAGGACCCACTACTGTCTATGCTTCCGTGTCCAGCTTGGTGCTTGCATGGGAGCCGAGCTTTTTTTTTTGTTTGGAAGAACGCATGGGAGCCGAGCTCTCTTTTCTCTTCTTCCTTCTCTCTTACACGTCAGCAAAAATATTAAATAGCTTGGCTATAAGCCAATTATTGTACTTGCTCTAATTAGGACTAATGGACCCTTTACGGTCCATACCCCTTCCTCTCTCTCCTCCCTCGTAGTCTCTTTCCTCCGCTTTAGTTCTTTTAGTCCCTAGAAATAAACATCATTTTAGTTCCTGTTTTAGTCTCTGGTCCGGGCACTGGAGAAAAGAACACGTCCTTAGATCGATGGTGAGCCAAAAAGAAGTGGATTTGCGTGACATCATGAGGCAGAGGCACGCCCCCACACAGTGGCTACTTGACAGCTGCCTCCACCTCCGCGTGTCTCACCGCACTGTTGGTACGGTGCTCATCAGCGACATATAACCAGCAGTATATATGCCAGTATCATCCCGGCCAGGGCCAGTCCCATTGACGCCGACGGCGCACCCGCCCGCCGCTCGCGCCCGGCCGTGCCCTCGCTCCGCTCGACACCCCCGCAGGTACGTACAAGAAGAAGAAGCCGTGGGCTGCAGGCGCGCGAGCGGATCACACCACCAGTCCTCGCGCCGGCTCGTTACTACTAGAGCATTACTGAACCCCGCCACGTGCCGACCATGCACGCCGCGCCGTGACGCCTAACCGGGCGATTCCTTGCAGCCGCCAGCCGCACGGGCACGGCATGGCCCATCCCATCCTCGCTCGCTTCCTCCGAACCCTTGTTTCATGGAAACAGAACTGCAAAACACAAAGAAAAAAATATAGGTTCGGATAATACGTGCATGATTGAAACGTGAGGGTGATGTACCGGCCGGAGCCGGACTAGTACCAGCATTGCCGGCTGGCGCCATCGACGATGCTGCTTGCTGCGGCAACGGCCCCAAGGTTATGTCTCAAGTTTTCAACAAGGCGCTAATTAATTATTAAATAAAATAGTCCGTGGTATCGATAGTCGTCGCGTTGCTTTGGTGCGAAGCAACAAGCAGGAATCGACAGCGAGCGACGTGCGGATGGACGGCGTCCGTGCTCGTGTTTTCCGTGGGGCGGGAGCGCGAGACACAGTGCGGCAGTCCCAACTTTTGTTGGAACCTGATCGGATCAGATCTCTCGTCAGTGTCCAAAGTCCTATGGCTCTCAACATCCGCGATCTGTACGTTGGACAGTGGCTGCCCGAATTAATTATGTCGTCGTCTCTTCTCTTTCTAGTCTGAAAAAAAGAAAAAACGATAACGGGTCACGTGCTGCGGTAGTAATCGTGTATTCGTGTTTCACTTTCACCGAGAGACTGAAAAAAAAGAGATGAAATATGGCCTGAGTTCTTCTTTGAATATGTATAAAAATAAATGATGGAACCCAACAGTGCACAAGCACTCGACCATGGTGCATGGAGTATGGAGGTCGACCTCCGTAATCCAGGATGATCTGGTGCTCTCCTCCGAAGTCCAAAGTCCAAACCGCACGCTCACGTCCCCACTAGCAAAACGCGATTCTAGCTTAATTGAGGATCAATAGAAACATGAGCCGGCAAGTGGGCTTTCTGCGTGCGTGACATTAATTATACCCACGGTTTGGTGGCTATGGCCTGGCCTGGTCGACCACACGCCCGTCTCTCGCTCATGGCTCACCAGTCACCACACTGTTCCTTCTCATGAGTTGCTGCTGCAGTGTCATCCTGAAAGGCGGAAACGAACCATCAGGCTACTACTATAGCACCGTCATGCAAGTTCAATACGACCGGTGAGGTAATTTGACGACGGTCAGATGGCTGCTGATCAGCGGGGCGTTTGAAAGGTCATCATCGATCTGCCATCTCTCGATCGGGCCTTTCAGTCCATCGTGCTAGCTTGCAAGTGGGAACAGCACGAAGGCGACGACGTGCGTATCCCACCCGCTCAATTTCAACCTTTGTACTGGTATTCTCGAATTGAACTTAGGGTGTGTTTAGTTTCCTATTTTACCTAAAATTTTTAAGTTTTGGTCCATCATTTTATAGAATGAAACTAAACACCATGCAAAATTTTTAGCAAAAAGGTATCTATTCTCCATTTTAGATTTTGGTCTCAAGAGACAAAAAAAAAACCAAAAATGCTAAAAAGCTCTCATTCACCCCATAAAAAATTAGGCATTTTGGATGAAACTAAATACACCCATGAAAATTTTGGCATTTTGCATTTCATCGTTCCAAAGTAGTTGGTATTTTATATTTTGCATTCCATGGAGAACTAAACACGGCCTTACTAGCCTCTTGAGATGCTAATATGATATGGCCTGCGCTCTCCACAGAAAATTATGAAAAACCATCGACTTCACAAAAATCGCATTATCCGAGCAGACCCGGTCTTGGTCGGTTCTCGGCTCCTCGAAACCGCACACGCCTAGTACGTCCTTCCCCACTAGGCCACTAACAAATTACTTGGCAGCCTTCGTTAGTGGATTTGCGTGACATCATGAAGCAACAAGCACGCCCCCACACAATGGCTACTTGGCAGCTGCCTCCACCTCCGCAGGTACGTACAAGAAGAAGAAGCCGTGCGATGCGGGGTGCGCGAGCGATCCCACCACCAGTCCTCGCGGCGGCTCGTTATTAGTAGCTCCTTAGGGGGGCCTGATGTAGTGATGATGACGCCATATGCATGCGCCGCGACCACGGTACGGTGTCCACGACCTTCTAAATGGCTCTGTCCCAGTTTCGATTCGAGTTGAACACAAAATGGCTTTGTCCTCTCGGTCGAATGGAATTCAAAACCAAGATAGCTTCGTCGTTGCGTGTGCGTCTCTTTCTTCGAATGACCGGGCCGGGCGTCCCAGAATTTGCAATGTAAAACGGGCCAGAGGAAGTCAAGCTAGGCTGCGTAAAGATGGTGACGGACCGAGACCGATGGCCGGGCAATCCGTACTCTCCACGCCCACCGTCTTAACTGCCTTGTATATTCCGTGCATCCATCCTTGTGGTGTGGTCTGCATCAGAGCAAGTATTATGGATGACTGCAAGCCGGCTGAATCTCGCTGGTGGAGAGAGTAAAGGAGAGAGAGTGCGAAGCGGACGTCTCACAAAACGGCGGCATGAAGCGGGCGGTATACGTGCGCCCATGCTCTCATTCGATGCTCTGCTGCTACGCTCGCTCCGCATTGGCTGCATGTGCTGCTGCAGAGCTACGGCTGCTGCTGCCGCATTAATTGAAAGACACGCTGGAGTTTATTTCGCCGGCCAGCGGACGGTATCATTGCCCTTGCTCTCAGGGCTCGATGTTTCGTTGGAGCCAAGACGGAGTAGCTCTGAACAAGGATGATGTTGTGCAGGCTGGAAAAAAAAGGTAGCGGGGCTGCCTGCCGACTGCCGAGTGCGGACTGCCGTCTGCCGAGGCCGTTGTTGAAATCGCACGCTCAAGTCCCCACTAGGGCACTATAGCTGCTAGGAGTGCTTGCTACTAGTAACTAAAAGCGCTTTAATTTCAAGCCGGTTGGTTTGAGCTTTCAGTCGCTTATTTTCAGCCAATCAGTAATATTTTTCTTTCACATAAATCAGCCAACAGTACTTTTAGCTGCTTATTTTCAGACTAATCGAACGAGCCCTTCAATCAGCCAGCAGATTTAAAGCCCTTGACATGGACGAGGCCACACACACTGTACATACACGACGAGACCATCATAACTGATTAATACTAGTAGCCAGTACTCCTATAGGATAGGGTTCTGTTGATTTGGCCGGTCCGGAGGAGTAGGCCCTTGTTTAGTTCCTCCGATTCTCCCCAAATTTCACTATGAAAAATAAGATTTCCCGTCACATCAAAATGTCGGCAAATGCATAGAGTACTAAATGTTAATAAAATCAAAAACTAATTGCACAGTTTTATTGTACTTTGCGAGACGAACATTTTAAGCCTAGTTAGTTAAAATTTGGATAATTTTTACCAAATACAAACGAAATGCTACAGGAATTCTGATACAGTGTTTTTCTTCCCAATTCTCTCGTGTAAACGAGGCCTAGGACGACCTGACGACCCCGCCGATCGATGCAACGCGATCTCCGATCTGGCTTTCAGTACTGCGTTCAGCAGGCTTCGCACGGCAAGCGGGGATACCGATGGAACGCGGAGCTGGCTGATGAGAATCATCAGCCGGCGATATGTGATCGAGTTGGTCGCGGATGCTCCCGAGGGCAGAGCATCTCCTGTCGCTGCCATTGCACTGGCCACGTCCACCCGACGCTGACGACGACGGCGACGGCGACGGCGCACCCGCACGCCGCACCGTTCGGTTTGGGATCGGATCGGATCGGACGTACGATGCGCCAATACGCGGCGGCGGCGCGTCCGCCATGCTTTGCGTTTAGTAATACTCCTAGCCTAATAGGAGGACTCCTATCTCCTAATTACTAGCGTCAGGGGCCTATTAGCTTGTAGTATCTGTTCCGTGCATGGGTGCGTTTGCGTTTGTTGGCATCTCATCTAGGCTCCTTCCGGGCGCTGCCGTTGCGTTCGTTCCTTGCGTTTGTCTGTCGTCGTCGTCACTTTCTCTTCTCCGCCAAAACATGCATGTGTCAGAGTCCGGTGGCCTAAAGACTCTTTATTGATAATATAAAAGCCATGTCTGTCTATCTGGAGTATATCACCCACCTGCGTGCGCCAACAGAAAAAATTTAAAAATCTCTCTGATTATTTGTCCTGGATGTCATTATTAGAGTCAGTCATCAGAGATTCAAAAAGCGTTAAAGTTCCTTTTATTGTCAACGTCCTCGTCATGGCGTAGGTACGTACGTAAGTGTAACAACGGCTGGTACTAGATGCAAGCTCAGCACGGATACATACATACATTCATGTAGTAGCTTCTCTGTCCCTTCTCAACGCATAATAAAGCTACTACAGTAGTACTAGAGCGCATGTGCTGATGTGCATCTGCAAGAGTAAAAGGAAACCAGTCTCAACATTGAAATGAAATCGTCGAAAAGCATGAATTCTTTTCAGACAGCTTGAAAGCAAATGAAGTTGTTGAATAAAATCAATGCGTACAGTAGTATTCTTTCCTATATAAAAAGAACAGTTTATCAATTGAGAATCTTCTTTTCTCTTAGTATTACAAAGTGATCACCAAATAAAGCTGATGTGTCCGCGCAACCTACACGCGTAGTAGGACAAAAAAAAATCACGTACTACTGATGTGTCCTCGCATGGCGCAGCCACCTGCACTGCAAGGATGGAGGGAGCAGGAGCAGGCACATTCACTGGCTCGCAGTCGCAGTAGGAGTAGAGGTGTGTTTAGTTGGTTGTAAAGTGTGTGTAAAGTTTCTGTAGCACTTTTCGTTGTTATTTGATAAAATTTATTCAATTATGGACTAACTAGGCTCAAAAGATTCGTCTCGACATTTACAGACAAATTGAGCAATTAGTTATTTTTTTACCTACATTTAATGCTCCATGCATGCGTCCAAAGATTTGATATGACGGGAAATCTTGTAAATTTTTTGGAATTTTGGGTGAACTAAACACTGCCTAGGAGTAGGAATCCGGTCCAGGACAGTACAGGTACAGGACGAGCAGCAGAGTATGTACGTAGAGGCAAAGCGGGCCGGTGGTCCCCATCCCCCTGGCCGGCTCACCTGGCCTGGCTGGGAGGTGAGGTTTCTTCCTCCCTCCTCGAAGTGGCAACAACTAAAGCGGCGCGAGCAGGACCGGACGGGCATGTGGTGGGAGTACATACATACAAAAGGAAAAAGGAGAGAAGAGGCCGGAGTGTGATGTCGCTGCATCGGCGTCGCGTTCGTATGATGAGCAAACAGCAAAGCAATGATCGGCGGCCATGGATGGAAGCTGCGTCGTCTGTTTCCTCCGCGTCCGGGCCGCCGCCAGATTCCCTTCCCTGCTCTGCCTGCTCACTGTGCACCAGCGGTCCCTGCCTGCCTGCACTGCATGCAAAGCAATGTGCAGCGCTTTCCGACTCCGACAGCGGTGCGTAGGTGAGCAGTGAATGAATGAATGAGGCCGTGTTTAGTTGGCTGATTTTGGATGTCTAAAATCTACGCGGTGCAAAATTTCGCATTGTAGCATTTCATCTGTATTTGTGAATTTTTGTTCAAACATTGACTAATTAGGCTCAAAAGATTCGTCTCGCAAAGTACAATTAAACTGTGCAATTAGTTTTTGATTTCATCTACATTTAGTATTCCGTGCATGTGTCGGTATTTTGATGCGTTGGGGAATCTTCTTTTTGCACCGTGAAATTTGGGAGAAAATTTGGCATGTAAACCAGGCCTGAATGAAAATGAAGGTCCATCTCGCATCGCGCCCAGATTTCCCTTTAAATAGGACGAGAGCAGTAGCAGTAGTGTACGTACATACGTATTTGATCGGCTACCTCCTTTTTCGCCAAAGTTTCCGCTGCCTCTGCAAGCTCTAGCTCGCCCGCCATGGCAGTGCTGCCGTGCTGGTGCAGCATCGTCGTGCGGCACCGCGGTCACCATGCTCACAGCGCGCCGAGACGTCACGCGTTCAGTAGCCAAAAACGGGTGATTCGCGGTTGGAACTTGAGCTCAGCTTCTTCCGCTTGTCTTTCATGGCTGATGGGCCCGACCGAGGAATCTTGAGAAAACGACTCGTGGGCTTCCTGGAAAAAGGAAAAAATAAATCGAAGTGCGACAGCGCCTTCCACTGCCAGTTGATCATCTGGAGTCCGGACATACATAGCGGAGTACTGTATGGAAGAACCATTGTTGCACTGCCTCCATCACTCCATGGAAAGGAAGTGCCTGACAGGCCCGCGTGAGTGACCTAACACGTTTGAATAATCCTCGCGATGCTGCCACTCTATCACACGGATGCGGTGCCGTCTCATCCAGGCCATGATGCCCAAGCCCAGTATTTGATCGCTGATGATCATTACGCGCAGTGCCGTGCGTGATCATCACGGCACGCGGCACGAAGAAAACACTTGTTTAACACCCGGTTCCAGCTTGTGATGATGATTAGTTTCATCCATTACTTAATTCCTGCCAAGTACTCTACTCCGATGTCCGATCCTAGCTCGCGTCGGATCGATGTGATGTTGTGCTAAATTACAAATCTCCAAACTGCTGGATGGGCAAGTCGGCAGGCACGCGCCCGCGCGCACCGGCCGAGCGACAGGTAGGACGCGCCACGTCCCGGCGCGGCCTAAACGTAGGTCCGGTCACCGGTCAGCCGGCCGCTCAGCCCGCCCGGGTTAGCCTCCGTGTCCGTGACGACCGAGATCCAAATGATTCGCGTCGCGTCGTCCAAGGAGCTCCGGGACAAATTCTAGTGTCGTCATGTAGTACAAGGTGACAAAATGCCATCGCGCGAGCTGGGAATTTCGGTACGCCTCCACTAACCCTGTACAATGTACATGGGCTGGTTAGACCTATACGCAGTGGGTACTCTAAAGAGATACTCTAAAGCTCTAGAGTATGAATATAGAGTAAAAACTGCTGCACTGGGTACTCTAAAACGATACTTTATCATTTCTCTCACTCTATATCTAGAGTAGTACAGTGCTTACTCTATAGTGTGCAGTGGCGGGCCCTACTAACTAAACAAAGGAAAAAAATGTTATAACTCACAAACCAAAAATCCAAATTAAATTTCGATTGCACCATTAAATTCGTCTCAATAAATCCTTCAAAATTAGATCACACATGGATATATTTAGATAAAGTGACAAGTGGGTCCCACAGTGGATAGAGTGGATAGAGGATGATATAGAGGATGGATGGGTGCGGAAGAATTGAGTATAGAGGAGAGAATCTTGCTGACTAGAACGTACAGATGATGAATATAGAGGTCCATAAGTGCGGATAGCCTTACAACCCGAACCAGCCCGTAAACTAGCCCACGGCAACCCGTATTTGGAGAACCCGTGCGGGTTGGTTTCGTCCAGTTCCACACCGTTTAACCCGTTGAAATCCACCGACTCTACGGGCGGTGGCAACGAAGACGACGAGGAGCCCTCAACCGTGGCCATCCCCTTCGTGAGCCCACATGTGCCACCGCCCGCTCTGATGTCGGTGCCGGCACCGGTGCGCTCGCCCTCGCTTTCCACATTCAAGTAGCCGAGTAAGAGTCTCCGAGGGTGCCGCAGAGCAGCGCAAGAACCGTAGCCTATGTCAGCCTTACCAGATTGGCGATGCGTGAGGGCACACAGCATGGGGAAGGAGGAGGGCGAGGGACAGCAGTAGCCAGAGGAGCAGACGCTGGGGAGGAACAGGCAGGAGGAGGCGGATGGGGCCGCGAGAGGAAGAAGATGACGGTGTAGCTCCGTGCGGTCGTACTCGCTACGCATGGCTGCGCTGTTGCTTGGAGCCGTGTTCCTCCTCCTCTGCTCAGCACTAGTGCTTCTTGAGGCACGGCGGCGCCGGATCCCAGTGCCGCGTTCGCAATTCAGCTAGCTTTACGAGATCTTGTGCACCTCGCTTTGATCTTCGGCTTTAATCTCCTTTGCCGCAGAGTCCGCGAGCCAAATTGATCTGATTTGCTGATTTTTTCAGCTATCTTAGCTTCTCTATAGATGGCAACTTGGCCGAATTGGAAGATATTTTTAGGTGCTCCTCTCACGGTTGGTTTCGTTTCACAGCAAATTTCGGAGCACAGAGTCCTTCGCGATGTGCACGGAAATTTCGGAGCAACTTCTCACGGTGAGTGCCGCCGCCGCGATATGGACGGAACCCCGGACCTTGCTGGCGGCCAGTGCCTGGCCACGGCGCACCGTGAGTGTCAAGCGTGTGCGTCCTTGTCAAACCTGTGGAAGTCGTGGAACCCGTGGGTTCTAAACCGTGCAAACAGAAATTGTTACGGGTTGGGTTGGTTTTACCCACAAACCGCTTTAACCAGCCCATGTACAACAGGGTTAGCCTCCACGACGTTGATTGCGCCCGATGATGATCCGTGTTGCGCTTGGGCATGGTTTTTGTTTTTGTTTTTGTTTTTGTTTTTGTTTTTGTTTTTGGAGGACCTGATGATGATTACAACAAAGGATAGATAGAGTGACGTACGCTTATCATCTAACCCACTACATTCCCTAAAAAAATTCTAACCCACTACAACCAACCAATCGGTTACTTAAGAACAGACGAGGCTACTGGCGGCGGATTTGATTTAGTACTCAGCACTCTCGCACACCAAATCGCGAAATCAATGCACGCCCTAGGACGGACACCATGGAGCGGACGCCAACCAATTTCTTTCCTAAATCGCTTCAGACTTGGGGGCTACCACCCGTCGGTGCGCGCGCACGACTCTCTTTTTCTCGAAAAACGCAGGAGATCTGCACCTCATTATATTAAGAAGAAGTAGGGTGTAAGAGCCTAGTAACAATTATGTGGCAGAATCGTCCGGTTTAGCTCGCTTTCAGGGGCGCTTGTCTTCCACTAGACACTAAGTGCCCTGAAAGTGAGCTAAACCATATGATTCCGTCGAGCACACCCGACGGGAGAACTCGAACAATCCATATTTTACACCCGAGATCCAATAATGAGTACAAACTTACAATACTTAGTCCATTTCATACAACACAGAGTCTCAGAAATAGTTATTACAATACCAGAGGTTCAGAGTGCGATAAATTAACAGCTGAAATAAAATAACGTCTAGTGGGATGAAATGAGAATCCGTCTGTGCCCACCAGAAGAATCCTCCACACAAGGCCTAACTGCTCAAGGTGCACCTGCAACAAGGGTAAAATAAACCCTGAGTACACAATATACTCGCAAGACTTACCCGACTGAAAAATATATTTTCCGACTCTCAAGGATTATGATAGGCTTTATGGCTGATGGGTTTTCTTGTTTGCGGAAAGCAGCACTAAGAGTGTGTCCTTAATTTCGAGACTTTTAGAGGCCGTATTTTACTTATTAATCAATATTCTATGTAAGCACCTAGGCTAAAATCAAACAAGGGTTGAACAAATCAGGACCATTTCTCCATCTTTCCATTTCCAATTCTTACTACGATGCCAGAGTGTAGTCAAGTCGTACCGTCACGCAGAAACGGCGATTCGCAAATCAATGTGCCCAGCTGGGTACCCTGAAAAACACACGCCTCGCTTATACCCTAGGCACAAGCAAGACCAACCGGTTCCCCTCCTGTCACGGGTTTCCAGGTCCCCGTCCAAACTTGGACCCCTAGCTCCCGTACTTGAGGCCCGACCTCAATACGGTGCTAAGACCTCCACCTATCCCCGCCTCCAATCAGTCGGTACGGAAAGAGTCGGAGCCCATGACAAGAGAGTAACAAGTCTTCCTAGCCCCCATCCGCTAGTATATGCTCGGGATAATAAGTCTGTGACTTGACCAGGGTCCGTGCAACGAATGGTCCTTAATTGACACGGACAGGGAAACAGTGCAACCCAATTATGCCCCGTGGCCGCGGGACACAACTTGTTACACCCACCAATACCCAGAATGTAATAAAAATAATATGAGTAACCTCCTATTGTGAGTAACGACAGGTTACTCACTCTAGCGATGAACCTGAGCAAAGCAGCTACACGATCCTGTACTAGTAAGACTCATGGGTAGATATATAGATGCATGTGGGTATCATAAAATTTTTGAAACATAAATGCACAACATTTAAATATATATAAGATTTGCAAAATAGGGGTTATGCACCGGGGCTTGCCTTGGGCAGGCGCAAAGTCAGAGATGTCAGTCGTGGGCGGCTCCTGGAACTCCTCCGGTACAAAGATTTCCTCCTCGTACTCCTCGATGACTTCCTCGAAGTCTTGCTCCTCCGTGGCCACGTACTCAACTACCTCGTGATCTACATGCATGCAATGATAAAACGACAATTAACAATGGTGGCAACAGTAGCTCTTAAAAACCACAACAACTACTAAGCTATTAAGCTAACTCTAATGGCTAACATGCTAAGCTACCCATTAATTCTACCAATCAAGAGGTGACTGATCTATCTAAACCCTAACAACTAGGGATGAAAACGGTACGGATATTTTCTGACCGTATTCGAGACCGAATCCGTTTAGAGGGGTTTTAATCCGTCCGTATCCGAGTCCGGATATTTAATATCCGATACCGTATTCGTATCCGAATATTTAAATAACATATTTATGATGTCGATATCCAATCATATCTTATCCAACATTTTTTATACTATCCGTATTCGAATCCAAATCCGGACATAAATATGAAAACAAATATGATATCAGTGATATCCGTCCGTATCCGATCTGTTTTCATCCCTACTAACAACTAACAAGCACATCATCTTTTGATTACCGATTTACTGCAAAGCACTACTAGGGGAACTTAGCTACCCTATCAACGAGCTATCCGATGGCTACAAAAATTACAGCAAGCATCTAACAACATCATGAAGCTACTGTAAAAACTTTAGAGCTAGAGCTATCCTAGATTTGCCACAAAAATTCCTACAATATTGGTTGCATTAATATTCATCGCTTTATGCATTGATTTAATCGATCGAGCATCATTACAGTACTGTATGACTGAAATTTACTAACTGATAGAGCATGAATTTAGGAACTTAACTAAACTAATTTCATGATTTTTGGACACCTACACAAGTCACAAAAATTCCTCAAAGTTTGCTTCAAAACTAAATTACAAACCATTGTTAGATTTCCTAGAAAAAGAAACCGAATCCTCGGCGCGGCCCGCAACCACGCGAAAGCGGCCCAGTCGCGCGGCCCAACTGCGCGCAGCGCGCGCCCACGCACGCGGCCCATGTGGCACGGCCCACGGCCGGGGGGAGCCCGCGCGCGCTGGCGAACTAGCAGAAAACACCCCGAACTACGCCGAAAACAACCCGCACCCCGAACTACTATTTCTCCTCTCAGCGCCTTTGCACTAAAACCCATGAACTGACCCGTCTTCACCACTATGGGGTCCCTGGCCGTCCCCGTGCACTCCGGCGCGCCGGAGGCGGCACTGAGCGGCTACGCCGGTCCACGGAGAGTCTCTACCGCGCAACTAAGAGGGAGACACCCACCTACAGGGCGACACACGACGATGGGCGGTGGATCGGAGAGCGGAGACGAAGCAGGGCGACTCCTCCACGGCAGCAGCAACCTGCAAGGGGTGGCGCCGCCGTTCCGGTGAGCTACAGTCAAGGCAAACCGAACAAGGTGGCCTATGAGCATCGGTGACTTACCGTGAACACGGCCAAAGTGGTGGCTTTGTCCGAGCCTGCCCGCAACAACCTGGCCACGCGCGCCTGAGGGGGGGCAAGGCGGCGCTTCATGGTGGCGCGAGCACGTCACGAGCGCTCAAGGGAAGCAGGGGTTTGGGACCGGGCACAGGGTGGAGCCGAGGGCACAACAAGGCTGTTGGTACGCTCAATTAGACTTGGGGACAACGGCTCGGACTACTGCGGCGGTCATGGCCGAGCTCGGCCTTAATGGCTTGACGCTGAACACTCCAAAAATTTGAGCTCGGTGGGACCGCGCTGGAGGCGAGGCAAGGTCGATCGGTAGGGCCATTAGGCGGCGAACCACCGGGCACGGCTGATTGGGTGGTGGCGGCCTCCTCCGACCGGATTGCTTGCAGCGATGCAGGATCGGCGCTGACACGACACCCGCTGTCTCCGGGCGGCAACACGCCACCGCGCGCCATGCAAGGGGGGAGAGTGGGGTGGGAAGAGCAACTCTCACGCGAGCGGCCAGAGGAGTCAACCACAATAGTGTGTCTACAGGGGGGCAACAGCTACGGTAGGTACTGGCGATCGGGCACACGCTAGAGACAGCGGGCAGAGCAACAGCGACGCGAAGCAAAACCACGGTGGCAGGCTGCAGCGCTGGGTCGAGTGTCAGGGAGGGCAGCGAGGCGACGGGGCGGCCGCAAGAGCCCACACAGCAGCCGCCACCAGCGATCGGCCGAGATCGACGACGACAGCACCCTCCTCCCACGCGTGACCCGGCCGATCATGCTACGGCAAGGACAGAGCACGGTGACCACGCACTGGAAACTCGACAACCCGATGCTACGCACGTGCACAGATTTTAAAGTATCCACCCCGGCTAAAATGGCTCGAACCCTGAAAGCATCTAGGCCCCGGTGTTGGTTTCGGCAATTAATGACAACACATAATTACCATGACTAACGTGTGTTTTGCAGAAACATTGGTAAGTTAGGTCATGGAGATGATAACTGCTTTGGGCAATATAGCAGTCATGTCCCTTGATGGAAATCGTTTCGGTTTTCAAAGGATCAACGATAAGATTAAGGACGGTTAGTTCCGGATGTCAAGGTGTTGAGATACATCTGGAATAGTCGTCAGGATCTTTGTTTCTTCCTTTGACCGTACTATTAAGAGGGGCATGAGCGAGTAGCTTGACCTAGGTGAGTCTTATGTTTAGGTGTGGTGCACACTTGTCAAACTTAGCACTAGGTAGCTCGAGAAAAGCTCAGAGTTCAGTTAGAAGCAACTTGGTTCAAGTTGCATCGCGTTTAGAAGACGCGGTCTTGGTCATGACCGGACGCGTCCGGTCAGTACTAAATCTTCACTGCGTTTTTCAGCTGACAGACCGGACGCGGTCCTTGAGAGGACCGGACGCGGTGGTCAGGCTGACACGTGTTCTAGAGGGTAAACAGCGTAATCGGACGCGACTGTGAAAATGATCGGCGCGTCCGGTCATGTTCCAGTAAGGTCCCGTGGAGACCTGACGCGTCCGGTCACCTATGATCGGACGCGGTCGTGCGTCCGATCATGTTCCAGTAAGGTCCTGTGGTGACCTGACACGTCCGGTCACCTATGATCGGACGCGGTGATGCGTCAGGTCAGATTTTCAGAGAGCTCTTGCATGATCGGACGCGTCCAATCATCCCTGATCGGCGCGTCCGGTCATCTCAGACCGGCGCATCCGGTCACTCAGCACAGGTTTCCGTTATTCGACCGTTACAACTGACCGGCGCGTCCGGTCATATCGACAGGCGCGTCCGGTCTGTGCGCGTCTGGCTGTTTCGAAAGGTAACGGTTGGATTTGTTTGAGGGGTCTATAAATACAACCCCTCCACCTCTTTTAGAGGTCTCTTGCTCATTTGTTTAGCTGAAAAACATCTTTGAAGTGCAAGGGAGTGCAAGAGCCCTAGTGAGGATAGTGATTTACGAATCAAAGTTTGAGAATCCTCTCTAGTGACAAGAGTCAAGCAAGTGTGCATCCATCTTCTCATTAGGCTTGTTGTGGTCAAGTGAGAGTTCTAGCTTGTTACTCTTGGTGATCGCCATCACCTAGACGGTTTGGTGGTGATTGGGAGTTCGGTGATCATCCGACGATATTGTGGGTGACCCAACTCAAGTTGTGAGCGGTTTTGGGTGATTCGCCGCGACAGAGTGTCGAAGAATCAACCCGTAGAGAGCACTTGATCCTTGCGCGGATCTAGGGGGAGCTACACCCTTGCGCGGGTGCTCCAACGAGGACTAGTGGGGAGTGGCGACTCTCCGATACCTCGGCAAAACATCGCCGTGTTCCTAACCCCTACTTTCAAGCATTTACTTTCTTGTATTACTTTCATTGCTTGTTTACTTTCCTAGAATTGCCTTGCTAGTCTATGATTGGAACTTAGGGTGCAAAACTTTTATCGGTAGAATCACAAGGAACACAAGTAGGCACTAGGGGTGAAGTTTGGCTTGTAGGATTTAATTCTTGCAATTAATTTTTAGAAAAGCCCAATTCACCCCCCTCTTGGGCATCTTGATCCTTTCAATTGGTATCGGAGTCGTGTTGCTCTTAATTTATGCTTTACTGCCTAGAGCAAGATGTCTAATGGGGAAGGACCACCTCCCACTTTTGAGGGAGACGATTTTCCATATTGGAAAATTCGTATGGAGGCGTACCTCGAAGCCATAGATGTTGGGTGCCTTAGAGCCACAACCGAAGGGCTTCCTCCCATAAGGGATCCCGCTAACCCAAGTGGTGACGAGGAGAAATACGACCGGTGGAATGCAAAAGCAAAAAATGCAATCTATCGGGCGCTAGGCAAAGATATTTTCAATCATGTGCGAAATGCCAAAAACGCTCATGAATTGTGGGAAAATCTTTGTGCTCTCCATGAGGGAGCTAAGAGTGAGCGTGAGGAACTCTATCACATTGCTTTAAAGAAAATTAATTCTTTTGAGATGCTTCCTAAAGAAAGTGCTAACGACATGTACACTCGTTTGAATGTTCTTGTAGAAGATCTAAATGCTCTTGGACTCACTAAAATAAGTCAATCAGATGTTGCAAGGAGGATCTTAAGTGTTCTTCCCGTTGAGAAGTATGGACACATTGTCACCGTACTTCACCAAAGTGATCTCTCCACCGCAATACCGACTCAAGTTTTGGGGAAGATCAATGCACATGAGATGTACATGCACATCACTCCGGAAGAGGGCTCATCATCTTCCAAGAAGAAAGACTTGGCCTTCAAAGCTAGTCATGAAAAGAAAAAGAAGAAGGCCCAAGCTATGATTGTGCAAGAAAGCTCTAGTGAAAGTGACATTGATGATGAATCACTTGCACTCATGGTAAGGAAGACCACCAAGATCTTAAAGAAGCTCAACAAGAGTGGCATCAAGTTCGATGGTAAGAAGAAGAAATTCTTCACAAGTAGCAAAAGGAAGCCAATCTCCGAAATGGATTGCTTCAATTGTGGAGAACTTGGCCATCTAGCTCATCAATGCCCAAAGCCTCCAAAAGACAAGTACAAGAACAAGTACAAGGGCAAGAAAGATGATTCAAGTGATGAAGAAGATGACAAAAGAAAGAACAAGCCATACAAGAAGAAAGATGACAAGAAAAGAGAATCCCACAAGAAGAAGAAGGGAGGCAAGGCCTATATTGTTGGTGATTGGCTCACCGACATTGAATCATCATGTGAGTCCTCCGGCGATGAAAGTGACAATGACAAAGAAAAGATCGCCGCACTTGTAATTGGGCCATCATCATCTTCACCGACATCTTCATCACCACCTTCACCGCCATCTTCACCATCATCTTATACTACTCATCTATGCCTTATGGCAAAGGGTGATCGAAAGGTACAAAATAGTGATAGTGATGATGATGATAGTGATAGTGATGATGAATATGATGCTCCCTCTTATGATGAACTAGTAAAATTTTTAAATAAATATTCTAAAATCATAAGGAGGACTAGAAATGAAAATGATGAGCTTCAACATGAAAATGAATCACTCTCATCCAAGTTTGAAAGTGCACATAATACTAGGGATGAGCTCATAGATCAAAATGAAACTATGTCTTCTTCTCTCAAAGAGCTTAAAACTTCTAACAAGGAGCTTAGAGATAAATATGATAAAATTGAGAAGAAGCATGGTGAACTCATCACTAGACTAAACTTGCTAAAAGAAGAGTACACCACCTTCAAAATTAATTATGATACTCTTATTGTTGCTAATGAGCTTGCTCTTGAGACACATGATGCTACTAACCAAATTGTTAAGATTGATATAGCTACATCATGTGATGACTTGATTGTTGAGAACTTTGAGCAAGGCTCTAGCGGCAAAGGCAAGAGTGTGGTTGAGGCAAATGACTATGATGAGTATGTCAAACTCAAGAGTGAAAATGCGATGCTTAAAGATGAGAACAAGAAGTTGTTGGCTCTTGAAAAGCAAGCGTCAAATGAGTCACTCATTGAAGAAAACAAGAAGCTCAAGCAAGAGAAAGAGCATCTCAAGACCGGCCTAAGTAAGTTCACAAGAGGCCAACATTTGCAAAGTGAGCTACTCGTGAACACCGTCATGAAGTTGGATAGGAGTGGCATTGGGTATTTGGCAAATCAAGAAAAGAAGGTAAAGGCCAAACAACAACAAAGCAAGACAAAGCCCAAGCCAAAGAGATGTGTTGAGTGTAGACAAGAAGGTCACTTTGCTCATGAGTGCAAATTCCCACCACCACAACCCTTGCCCAGGCATGCTAGACCCTTTGCTTTCAATGCTCACTACATGCTTAGAAAGGACTCTAGTGGAAAGATGAAAGTCATGTTCTTGGGTCCTCCTAACAAGAATAGGCCAAAGAAAATTTGGGTTGCCAAGTCACTAGTTGAAAAAGTTAAGGGTCCCTCTCAAGTTTGGGTCCCTAAACATAAGGCTTGATCTCTTGTGTGTAGGTGAACTACAAGACCGGTGGATCTCATTGGGTGATTGATAGTGGTTGCACACAACATATGACCGGTGATCCTCGTATGTTCACCTCACTTGAAGAGGATGGGGTATGTCAAGATAAGATCACATTTGGGGATAATTCAAAGAGCAAAGTCAAGGGCATAGGCAAGGTTGCAATATCAAATGATCATTCTCTATCAAATATGCTCTATGTTGCTTCATTGAGCTTCAACTTACTATCCGTTGAGCAACTTTGTGATCTTGGCTACCAATGCTTGTTTGGTCCAAATGAAGTGGTTGTTACCAAGATAGATGACAAGCAAGTGATTTTCAAGGGTTTTAGATACAACAATCTTTATCTTGTTGACTTCACCTCCGAAGATGCAAACTTGATGACATGTTTGTTCACCAAGACTTCACTTGGATGGCTTTGGCATAGGAGGCTTGCTCATGTTGGAATGAATACTCTCAACAAGCTATTGAAGAAAGAACTAGTGAGAGGTTTAAAGGATGTAAAGTTTGAAAAGGACAAACCTTGTAGTGCATGTCAAGCCGACAAACAAGTTGCAAACACCCATCCAACCAAAGCCTACATGTCAACATCAAGAGAACTAGAACTTCTACACATGGATTTGTTTGGTCCTACAACTTACAAGAGTTTGGGTGGAAATCTTTATTGTCTTGTGATTGTGGATGACTTCTCAAGATACACTTGGACCTTCTTCCTTCATGACAAATCCAAATTGGCAAGTTGCTTCAAGAAGTTTGCAAAGAGAGCTCAAAATGAATTTGAAGTCAAGATAAAGAAGATTAGAAGTGACAATGGAAAAGAGTTTGACAACACCAACATTGAAGCCTATTGTGATGAAATTGGAATCAAGCATGAAGTGTCATCAACCTACACTCCTCAACAAAATGGTGTAGTTGAGAGAAAGAACCGGACCTTGATCACTCTTGCAAGAACAATGCTAGATGAGTACAACACACCGGAAAAATTGTGGGCCGAGGCAATCAACACCGCATGCTATGCTTCAAATCGCCTCTTCCTACAAAAGTTCCTTTGCAAGACCCCTTATGAGTTGCTAAATGGGAAGAAGCCGGACGTCTCATTCTTCCGGGTGTTTGGTTGCAAATGCTACATCTACAAGAAGCGTCAACACCTAGGGAAGTTCCAAAGACGTTGTGATATTGGTTTTCTTGTTGGCTACTCATCAAAGTCCAAAGCATATAGAGTATTTAACCATGCCACCGGTTTGATTGAAGAAACATATGATGTGGAATTTGATGAATCTAACGGCTCCCAAGGAGCAATTGAGAATTGTGATGATGTAGGTGATGAACCATTGAGGGAGGCCATGAAGAACATGCCCGTGGGTGACATCAAGCCTAAAGATTATGAAGACGATGTACAAATTGTCAATCCACCATCTTCATCATATGTGCCTCAAGATGATGACAAGAATGAGAGAGTTGAAAATGAAGACACCCATGTCTCTCATCATCAAGCCAAGGCACAAGCACAAGATGTTGATGCTCCTCATCCCACTCCTCAAATGGTTGATCGAAGAAACTCACCTCTACTTCAAGCACATCCACAAGATCTCATCATAGGGAGTCCTACAAAGGGTGTAATGACTCGATCTAAAAAATTTAATTCTTTTGTTGAACATCACTCATTTATCTCTTGTCTTGAACCTAAGAATGTAGAAGAAGCTCTTCAAGATCCGGATTGGGTGAATGCCATGCATGAAGAATTGAACAACTTCGCCCGCAATCAAGTATGGATACTTGAAGAGCATCCAAAAGGTGCAAGAGTCATTGGAATCAAGTGGGTGTTCCGCAACAAGCAAGATGATCAAGGGGTAGTGGTAAGAAACAAGGCAAGACTAGTAGCAAAAGGGTTCTCTCAAGTTGAAGGTCTTGATTTTGGAGAGACTTTTGCACCCGTTGCAAGACTTGAAGCCATCCGTATCCTTCTTGCATATGCATCACATCATGATATGAAACTATATCAAATGGATGTGAAAAGTGCATTCTTAAATGGCTTCATAAATGAACTAGTCTATGTTGAACAACCTCCCGGGTTTGAAGACCCTAGATATCCTAATCATGTTTATAGGTTGTCCAAGGCGCTATATGGGCTCAAGCAAGCCCCTAGAGCGTGGTATGAGCGCCTCCGGGACTTCCTCATAGAGAAGGGCTTCACTATTGGGAAGGTTGACACCACACTATTCACCAAGAAATTCAAAGAAGAGATCTTCATTTGTCAAGTGTATGTTGATGATATCATCTTCGGGTCAACAAATGAAGACTATTGCAAAGAATTTGGTGAATTGATGTCAAAAGAGTTCGAGATGTCAATGATTGGTGAGCTAACATTCTTCCTTAGGTTTCAAGTCAAGCAAATGAGAGAAGGGATCTTTATCTCTCAAGAGAAGTATACCAAGGATCTTCTCAAAAGATTCAAGATGGAAGAATGCAAGTCAATCAAGACCCCAATGCCAACTAATGGACATCTCGACCTAGATGAGGGAGGTAAACCAATCGATCAAACTCTTTACCGTTCAATGATTGGTAGCTTGTTATACCTTACCGCATCTAGGCCCGACATCATGTTTAGTGTGTGCATGTGTGCCCGCTTTCAAGCGTGCCCTAAAGAACCTCACCTAAGTGCCGTAAAAAGAATCCTAAGATATCTTAAGTATACCCCAAGCATCGGACTATGGTATCCCAAAGGAGCTAGATTCCAACTAGTTGGCTACTCCGATTCGGATTATGCCGGTTGCAAAATTGATAGAAAAAGCACTTCCGGAGGGTGCCATTTGCTTGGGAGATCCTTAGTATCATGGTCATCTAAAAAGCAAAATAGTGTGGCTTTGTCCACCGCCGAGGCGGAATACATTGCCGCGGGGGCTTATTGTGCACAAATCTTATACATGAAACAAACCCTCCTAGACTATGGAGTTGTTCTTGAAAAGGTGCCGCTTTTATGTGACAATGAAGTGCGGTTAAAATTGCTAATAATCCGGTACAACACTCTCGCACAAAGCACATTGATATCCGCCACCACTTTCTAAGAGATCATGTTGCTAAAAATGACATATCACTAGAAGGTGTAAGAAGTGAAAATCAATTAGCGGATATCTTCACTAAACCTTTAGATGAAGCTACCTTTTGTAGGTTGAGAAGTGAACTCAATGTGCTTGACTCTAGTAACTTCAAAAAATGAGCTTGTGTTGTCCCTTGCATTGCATTGTATTATATATCATGTTTAATTACCCGCAATGCATCTAGGCCTTGGCTAACACGGTTACGATAACCCTCCTTTGGAGGAGTGAAAAAGCCTAACCGTGGATCAAACTTGACAAGCAACCATGCTTTACTTACTTGTTTTGCATTGCATATGCATGGTTGTTTTGTCGTTTTCTTTTCGGTTAAGCTTTGAGCAACCTCTGTGTTCGTCCATGGATAGAGAGAGCATTTTGACGCTCCCAAAGGTTCAAAGACTCTATTGCATGACCATACGTTGTTCCTTGGGTGTTTGTTGCCTATATTCCTAAAAATAATATTAGCCTAAGGCAAACTATTTTGAGAAACTTGAGGGTTTGAGTGAGGTCACTCACATCTTGTTCCAATTAGTGTTTATTTGTGTCTCTTTGAATTGGAACTTGATTGGGAGAAGTCGCGTCGAAGTTCGGAATAAAGAAGGGCGAAAAACAGTGACCGGACACTGGACCGGACGCTGCACCGGACGCAGTGATGCTTCACCACCGCGTCCGGTCCCGGCGACCACTAGCGCGTCCGGTCATCCTGAAGACCATCTCCTGATCTAGTGACCGGACGCTGCACCGGACGCGCCCCTGTTGACCACCGCGTCCGGTCCCGGTCACCATCACCGCGTCCGGTCATCTGTCTCAGCTTTCCGGGAAAATCAAAACCGGACGCTGTCCGCGTCCGATCGTTGATAATCGGACGCGTCCGGTCATTCTAGGAGCTTACTGGAGTGTGACCGGACGCTGCCTCTCCGCGTCCAGTCATATCGACCACTGCGTCCGGTCATCGCATGATGAGCGGATCTAATCCTTCATATAAATTTTCACGTTCTTCTCTTTCTTCCTCATCCGCGCCGTACTCCTCGCGTTTCGCCGCCTCCGTGCCCTAGCTCGCCGGAAGCGCACCGCCGCCGCTCGCCGAAGACCTAGGCCGCGCCTGCGCCACCGCCCGTGCCCGCGCAGCCGCCCTCTGCCGCGTCCGCACTACCGCGCCGTGCCTCTCCCGCGCAGCCGCCATCTGCCGCGTCGCCACCTCCACCGCGCCGCGCCTGCGCCGCCGCCGCCGCCGCCGCCGTGAGCCGCTGCTGCTACTGCCTGCGACCCTGCACGACCTCCTGCCAGCCCCTACCATCGCATTCATCCTCGGTTTTCGGTCACTACGCGTTGCCCTAACCCTAGGGTTCGTGCTGCGGCATCTCCTTCGTTCGTCGTCGAAAAGATTCTTCGCGCGACGTCTTCGCTCCGAGGTTGTTTCGCACATCCTTGATCTTCGTGTTAGGGTTTGTCAAAATTTTGTTTTCGTTAACCCTAATCGACTTCTGTTTCGGCAAATCAGCGCTCGTCCGGTACGTCGGGAAGTCTCAAGACCTAAGTCATCTCATCTCTTCACCGCCTTCTCGTCGATCCGAGGTAGCCATCGCGTTTCGTTTCATGTCTTATCTTATATGCTTGCTATCTCTAGGGTTTCGTACCTTTTAGATCATATATGTTGCTTATAGTAGATCCATCTATTCCGTCTTTTCAGCGAGTTTGTCGTGTGTCGGGGTGACTGTTGTTCAGCTGTTGAATCCGAGGCCAAGCCTGCGGATACGGATTGAGGCCAAGCCTCTCGAGTGTCAGTACATCATCTTTTAGAGGTTTTTCGATAGTGTGACAGCATGGTTCGTTGCAAGAATGCTGGTGGTGCTCCCAGTGACGGGGACAACAGTCCTCCTCATATGTCTGAGGTTGCGCGTGGAAAGCGCATCAAGATCATGGCCAGAAAGAAGAAGAAGACTCTTACTAATGCAGAGATAGCTCAGGAAGTGGCAGATGTAGCTGATGCAGCTGAGAGAGGTGGCAGGAGCAGTGGTATACGCATTGGCGACAGTCGTTTTCATCTTGAAGGACGACAGCTTGGTACAGAGACCACTGAGACCACTGAGGGCACAGAGGTGCCAATGGATGCAGATACTATGTCAGTTGATCCACCTGCAGCGCCTTCAGAGGTGACAGAGGAACAGCCAGCTCAGACTCCATCACATCGCCGCTCCACACGCACACGGGCTCAGGTGACTCCCAGGCCAGAGGGCCAGCGTCGTGGAGGACGTCCACCTCCCAGAGTTAGAGGTACACCCCCAGTTGAGCACTTTGACTTGAGAGGTGCTACTGCACGTCAGGTGCAAAGTTTGAGATTTATTGAGGTCAGCCGGTGGTTCCCACCTCAGAGGGACTCCAGAGCTTCAGAGGGTTTCTATACTCCTCTATAGGAGGACTTTTACAGAGCTCTTGTTGACAGTGGCATTGCTTTCCGACCACAGAGGGTCTGTCGCATTGAGTCACTTGTTGAGGTAGTGGGTGAGCAGCTTCGTCCGCACCTGTCCTATCTACCAGGCTTGTCAGATTTTCTTGGATGGACGGGTGCATACTGCGGTACTTGGGTTAGGAAGTTCTATGCTTCATTATGGATTGATCCATCCCATGAGTTCATACACTTTGCATTCAGAGGCCGCGACTGTAGACTGTATAGCACAAGAGGGCGGGAGATTCTCAGACTCCCAGCTTCAGACACGAAGATTCACCAGCTCTGTTTCGGTCAGACAGCTCCACCTAGACGCCCTCATGGCGGTACTGTGCCACCTACAGATCTGATCCGACCCTGCTTCCGTGAGCCTTTTGGCGAAGGGTCTCGTCACACACCTTCTAGTTTGACACCGCTTGCCCGAGTCCTAGATGCTATTGTCAGGCGTACACTTCTTTCCAGGCTTGGTTATAGAGAGGGATTGATCAGGATGCAGCTATGGGTAGTTCACCACCTTCTCTCACAGACACCTTTTGACATTTAGGATCTTATGGTTAGTGAGATGGAGGACACCCTAGCAGAAGGCTTCAAGGGACACCGTCAGCTGCCCTATGCTCATTGGATTTGCTTCATCATCAGATCTGCCCTTGAGCTGCCTTCAGAGATTAGTGCTAAGATAACTGACACTACTACTGCTTTTCCTAAATATGATATTCGTCAGTTATGGGCTTCAGTTACGAGAGAGCAGGCCCCTGCACCAGGACAGAGAGAGAGACCTGAGGTGCCTGAGACAGCGGCTGAGCAGGATGCGACCGTACAGGGTCTTGCTGAGGCAGAGCTTGCAGATCTAGACGCTCAGCCCGCTGATATAGCTGAGGATGAGGCCTCTGACAGCACCGACGAGGATTATCAGCCTATCCCCAGGTATCGATCTCCTCGGTCTCACGACCACGAGGCCGGTGGCTCTGGTTCAGCCTCTCGCTCAGACCAAGCCATGGTGGCTATTCTTGAGAGGCTGACCCAGGCACAGGAGCGACAGGAGCTTCAGCTGCAGAGACAGGCTCAGGATACAGCTGCTGCATTTGCACAGATACAGGCTCGACAGGACGAGTTCCAGAGACAGCAGCTTGAGATACAGCGCCAACAAGTCGAGATGCAGCGTCAGCAGTATGAGATGCAGCGACAGAGTGCAGTTAGCCAGCAGTAGTATTTAGATCTCCTGCGTCACCTAGTCACAATTGGGGTTCCTCCACCTGCATCTATGCTGACTTCAGCTTTACCTTTCAGTGGACCTTCAAGTCAGGATCAGCCGAGCTTTCAGTTCACCTCTCCACAGCTGCAGGTTCCTCAGTCGTTCCAGTCCCCGAGCTACACGCCCATTTAGATGGGGTTTACTCCTTCAGACCAGCCTCGCCCTCACATGTTGACCGGCACACCTTTCATTGATCTGAGTGCCACATATAGCGAGTTAACTGGTCAGCCGACGCCCTCGAACATCACATTTGCTACTTCATTAGGGTTGTCAGCTTCAGAGGCAGCTTTTCCTCCAGTGACAGGGATAGGCACTACAGAGACAGTTCCTTCGTCTGTTGCCTCGACAGATCCCCCAGCTTTTGGCTCTCTTCAGGCTCAGGTCACAGAGACTGCTCCACTTATTGCCACTTCGGCAGCACCTGTTCCTGTTGATCAGACCCAGACCGCTTCACAGTCGCGTGCTTCTTCAAAGGGTCAGCCAGATAGCTCAGAGTCCGAGGAAGACACTTCTCAGTTTGTGATTACTACGCGCTTCTCGGCACCCGACTCGACTCTGTCTGTTCCCCCGTCAGATCCTTAGATTAGGTTTTGGCGATTGATGCCAAAGGGGAAGAGAGAGTAGATTCAGGGGGAGAGCTTTTGTTATTGGGTTTTTGTTCTTTTCTTGTGTGCTACACTCATGCATCATGTTTTCTTTACAGCAATTGCATTCGTGTGACATGTGATCTTATGAGGTACCTTGAGTCTCTATGGTTTATCTTATCACATTTTTTAAATCATGTCACTTAGTTGTTTATAGCTCATAAGGATGTGCTTCCGTGCCTTACTCCGATTTCAAATGAGCTATGATTTATGTGTACTAACTCTTCATGTCTTATCTTATAAGTACACTCAGTTGGCTTGGAACACATAAGCATTGACTAACCCCTTGTGCTTATAGCTTTATGCTTATGTGAACCAAGCATGATCGAAAACCTCAACTCATATCTTCTGAATCTAAGTGTTGTCATCAATCACCAAAAAGGGGGAGATTGAAAGCATCTAGGCCCCGGTGTTGGTTTCGGCAATTAATGACAACACATAATTACCATGACTAATGTGTGTTTTGCAGAAACATTGGTAAGTTAGGTCATGGAGATGATAACTGCTTTGGGCAATATGGCAGTCATGTCCCTTGATGGAAATCGTTTCGGTTTTCAAAGGATCAACGATAAGATTAAGGACGGTTAGTTCCGGATGTCAAGGTGTTGAGATACATCTGGAATAGTCGTCAGGATCTTTGTTTCTTCCTTTGACCGTACTATTAAGAGGGGCATGAGCGAGTAGCTTGACCTAGGTGAGTCTTGTATTTAGGTGTGGTGCACACTTGTCAAACTTAGCACTAGGTAGCTCGAGAAAAGCTCAGAGTTCAGTTAGAAGCAACTTGGTTCAAGTTGCATCGCGTTTAGAAGACGTTTGAGCCGTTTACCTATGACCGGACGCGGTCCTGGTCATGACCGGACGTGTCCGGTCAGTACTAAATCTTCACTGCGTTTTTCAGCTGACAGACCGGACGCGGTGGTCAGGCTGACACGTGTTCCAGAGGGTAAACAGCGTAATCGGACGCGACTGTGAAAATGATCGGCGCGTCTGGTCATGTTCCAGTAAGGTCCCGTGGAGACCTGACGCGTCCGGTCACCTATGATCGGACGCGGTCGTGCGTCCGGTCATGTTCCAGTAAGGTCCCGTGGTGACCTGACGCGTCCGATCACTTATGATCGGACGCGGTGATGCGTCAGGTCAGATTTCCAGAGAGCTCTTGCATGATCAGACGCGTCCGATCATCCCTGATCGGCGCGTCCGGTCATCTCAGACCGGCGCGTCCGGTCACTCAGTACAGGTTTCCGTTATTCGACCGTTACAACTGACCGGCGCGTCCGGTCATATCGACAGGCGCGTCCGGTCAATGCGCGTCTGGCTGTTTTGAAAGGTAACGATTGGATTTGTTTGAGGGGTCTATAAATACAACCCCTCCACCTCTTTTAGAGGTCTCTTGCTCATTTGTTTAGCTGAAAAACATCTTTGAAGTGCAAGGGAGTGCAAGAGCCCTAGTGAGGATAGTGATTTGCGAATCAAAGTTTGAGAATCCTCTCTAGTGACAAGAGTCAAGCAAGTGTGCATCCATCTTCTCATTAGGCTTGTTGTGGTCAAGTGAGAGTTCTAGCTTGTTACTCTTGGTGATCGCCATCACCTAGACGGTTTGGTGGTGATTGGGAGTTCGGTGATCATCCGACGAGATTGTGGGTGATCCAACTCAAGTTGTGAGCGGTTTTGGGTGATTCGCCGCGACGGAGTGTCGAAGAATCAACCCGTAAAGAGCACTTGATCCTTGCGCGGATCAAGGGGGAGCTACACCCTTGCACGGGTGCTCCAACGAGGACTAGTGGAGAGTGGCGACTCTCCGATACCTCGGCAAAACATCGCCGTGTTCCTAACCCCTACTTTCAAGCATTTACTTTCTTGTATTATTTTCATTGCTTGTTTACTTTCCTAGAATTGCCTTGCTAGTCTAGGATTGGAACTTAGGGTGCAAAACTTTTATCGGTAGAATCACAAGGAACACAAGTAGGCACTAGGGGTGAAGTTTGGCTTGTAGGATTTAATTCTTGCAATTAATTTTTAGAAAAGCCCAATTCACCCCCCCTCTTGGGCATCTTGATCCTTTCAAACCCGACACGACCACCTGCACCGTGCGTAAGAAGGTACTAAAGGCTACCTGCCAGGGCTAAGACTCAACACTAGCTACTAACAAAATCATGCAGAACACCACGACGAATGCAACCTCGCCGCACTGCTATCAAGGTCGGAAAAACAGCTAAGTCCCTAAATGAACCCTAACTTAGCTTCCATCTCTGAATTATACGAAACCCTAGCAAGCATTACTACTTTGTTAAAACCAAAGTTGCATTAACACTAACACACTTAGCACTTCACATTTTATTTAGGGTTCACATATATGTTTTATAGCATTTTTGTTTATAAAAATTAGTTTCCAACCTAAGTTGCTATCTTCCGGTTAAAACGTCAATCTTCCAATAACATTTTTATTAATTATACTTAGATTACTAAAATGGTTCTATGCACTTCAACATTATGTAAACACAAGAAAAAGATGCTCATGCCATGTTTAGATACATTGTTACACGCGGTAACACCGAGGGTGTTACAAATTACACCAAACACCCAACACATCAACACAAACTCAATACCACGCACACACAGCCTAACACGCCTTAGCAAACAACTGGAGGCCGACCCTAACAACACCAAACAGCCCCAGGTACTAACCACCAGGGAGGGGGGCAGACAGGAGGGATAATTCATGAGCCCCTGCCGAGATCCACAGCCGGCGCTCCTGCCTAGCCAAGATTAAAGCCCCAGCAACACTTGGAGCCGACCCATCGAAAACACAGCGATTACGATGATTCCAGAGAATCCAGGCGCGCATGCCTCTCACAGGATAGAAAAGAAGATTATGCAGAAACGAAGATCGTAATATGTGGATCCTCCTCATGGCTCATCTGAGCCGTGAGAGGCTGCTGACGAATACCTGAACAATGAATACTCTCGCCCATGGGTATTCTAACTTGTACACCACCGAGATGGCACTTGGCCAATCCCTCAAACTACTACCGAGTTCCCTAGTAGAGCTTTGAAGAGGGGGAACTTGGCCAAGGCATGGCCCGTGCCAAAGGTTGCATTGGCTGGGTGGATCCTGCCAAAACTAGAACGCCCTCATGCACCACCCCCTGCAGGGAAGCCACTTGAATACCCCTAGGGCGCTCAGTCGGGCTCTCCTTTCTCGATGGGTCAAAAGGTGACCGTATGAGGCTATAACCTCAACATCAACAACACAAGGTGCACTGTCCCACATAGGCACGTGGGGAGGCATGCCCTCAACAATGTGCACCTGTAATGCCATTGTTATCATGATTCATTGGCGGAATTTCGATATGGAACACCATGACCTCCATATCTTCTGCTGCAAGTACAGGGATGATACCCCCACCATGTACGGACAAGGACGGATGATGAAATCCCATGGTAAGGTGGACCAAAGTGTCCGGTCCTTTTCCTTTGTAACCTGGCCCCCAAAGCAATATAAAGGAAGGCTAGGGCTCCATTTCTGTCTCTCTGGGGACACTTCTTAGTCTTAGACCTACAATGTTATCTCCTTCACCCCTCATCTGTAACCCCTGTCGTAACATCGAGCCCTCGTGCTTAGGAACGCGATCGAACACCACCGTAACTATCATGACTTGACGATTGTTCCAATTTTTTACTTTGCAAAAAAACCCTTGGAAGTTTCAACTACTGGCCTCACCTCCTTGACCTTGAAGTGGACCTAGTTAGTCACCTAAAACCCCTCCTAGCTTTGAGCCTCGACTCATTCCTGTTCCGAGATCGCTCTCTCTCCGCTCTCCTCCTGCAATGGTTAAGCTCGTTAACACAATGAATATCTCTCAACCTCTTTTAAAGGCAGTGGCTAAAGATGGACAATTTTTAAAGACACATGCACATATAGAAATCCATCTCCAAAATTATTTTTGTTGTAGTGGCAATACCTAGTTAGAGCATCGCCAATAGTTAAAAAAGATTTGGTAGAATCATGAGTTTTTGAAGCCAAGAAAGAAATACGGAGCAATTTGTTTCCTTTCTCAAACCATTCCCAATATCTTGCTCTTAAAAGTTAGATGACGATTTTGCATAGAACTCCGGACTATTTCTAACTCACTCTAGCCACTTTTATATTTTCTTCTCTCTCTTGTATATTTGTATCAAGAACCTTGTCCTTCCCCGTATCCTCCTTCTTACTCCATGTCTAGATCAGTTAGGACAAGTTTGCTAGCAAAGCGCTTTGTGACCTTCTGGCCGTTGTGCACCACTCCCACCACCACCTCCTCACCCTCGTGTCATCTGCGGCCCCGTCGCCATGGGCCTCTCGTTCGGTGTCAGCGCCATGCAGCCGAGGCCAGGCCTAGCGCTTTGACAGCAGGCTTGACGAGGACGAGCGGCACGACTCCGGTAGCAGGTGCGGTGAGGGCAAGTATCCTTTTGATAGGTGGTTGTGTTACCGCTCTGTCGGCCCACGTGTCAGCCTACTCATCGGGCAGCGCGACGCTCCGATTGGGAGGGGCGCGCTCTGATTGAGAGGGGTATATGTTTCCTTGTAGCGATGGATTTTTTCCCCCTTATGCGGAAAGATTGAGAGTTGAGATAAAGAGTTGCTGAAGAGAGTTTTTCTCTCATTCTACCAAAAAACTAATATTGGGAGTGAGTTTTGGGAATTGTTAAAGATGCTCTTAGAGATGGAACATGGTGAGAAATAGAATGAACGGAGGAAGATAAGTGTCAGGTTTCCTTTAGGCAACCGTGGTAGGATTGCGGATGAAATAATTGGTGAGCCAATTTCACACATCTTACCATCCTTATCAATTAGGATAAGAGATTGACAGATAGTAGGGATATCTTTAGATTCAACTAAGCACACGCAGATGGAGTATTTAATCACCCTCTGTTGTCAAAACGTATGGGCCAGACGTAGACCACCCGACACCCCGCCCGCACAGCATATAGGCATTTCCGAAGATAAACTAGGAGTGCTCCGTTTTAGTAGTCTTCAATCGAAGGACAAGTTTGGCTCGCAGACTCGTAGCCGCAATGCTGCTGCCCACAGGAAAGCAGTAAAAAATCACCTAGAAACCACGGCTACACACCCTGACCTCTTGTAATCCACGTCAGATCGAAGAAAACCATGGCCGCCATCCCTGTCGCTCAGTTACCGCCTGACGACCTCACCAGACAACTCCGGCAGCAAAAAAGATAACGACGTTGCGTTGCCGTCGGATTTTACTTTTCCCGTAAAGAAAAAGACAAGACGATTAGCAATAAAGTATTGTTGGCGATATGCTTAGCTATTCCAAAACCACAAGACAACACAATACCGTTCACAAGCAAGAACCGCATTAGCGCTAGTGAGTATATAGTGACCCAACTCTTTTTTAAAGATTTAACCGTCTGCACTACACAACAGACAACCGTAATCAGACGCTCAGAGCGCCGACGCGTTAATCACCTTCTTGACGCCGGCAGGAGCGGCCAAAGCGGGCGTGCGTCTCGAACCCTCCTGAGGGCGAAAAGACGGGCCTCGTCGACGTCGCTGACCTCACCGGCGACGGCGACGCGACACCACATTTCAATTCAACCGTTGAACTGAGCACCATCAGCGACGTCGCAAATGGCGATTAGCCATGACAAAGAGCAAAACTTTATCGGGTCCGGGTAGAATGGAATCAATCAACGCACAAAATTGTCAGGTCCAGTCCAATATTAAATCTCGCCCTTGTTTAGATGGTGTCAAAATTCCAAGTTTTTTCACTCTCTCTCCGTCACATCAATTTTTAACCGTTTGCATGGAGTATTAAATATAGGTAAAAAAACTAACTAATTACACAGTTTAGTTGTAAATCACAAGATGAATCTTTTGAGCCTAGTTGGTCCACGATTGGACAATATTTGTCAAATAAGACGAAAGTGGTACTATTTATCGGGTTGAAATTTTTTCCCAATCTAAACAAGGGCCTCGACGAAAAGGCTCACAGCCTTTTGACGATTCGCTTGGGATGGGATGGGATGGGATGGGATGGGGGCGGATACGAAGGAAAAACCTCACCTTTGATCTTGGAGATGCGGCGCTTGATGCGGTCGATGCAGCCGTCGCAGTGCAGCCGGATCTTGAGCGTCACCGTCTCCTGGAAAAAGGCAGGCAGAGAAAGTCTTTCAGTTGCAGACCAAGGAGGCAGACGGTGACGAGGGTCGCCGCCCCACCGGAGTCGAATAATAATCGGCAAGTAACTGACCTCCTTGGGTTTCTTCTCCTCCTTGGGCTTGTCGGCGCCCTTCTCCTTGTCGCCCTTCTTCTCGCCGCCGCCGCCGCCTTTCTCCTTCTCGGCCTTCTTCTCTCCGCCGCCGCCCTTCTCCTTGTCAGCCTTCTTCTCTCCGCCGTCGCCGCCCTTCTCCTTGTCTGCCTTCTTCTCGCCGCCGTCCGCTTTCGTCTCCTTCTCCTTGTCCTTCTTGGGCGGGCCGGCGCCGGCGGAGACGATCTGGACGGACTTCTTTGCCCTGGCCTCGATGCGCTCCTTGAGCTCCACCGCGTCCGCCGGACCGGTCACGACCACCTTGCCCGCCGCCATGTCCGGCGTCACCGACTCCACACCTGCACGCGTGGCGACAGAGCAATCGAACGAACGGTCAGAAACAAGAAACAACCCCCACCCACCGCAAGAGGACTGCGTATGTAACCGCCGGCAATCCGGAGCGCAGACGCACCTGGGGCGCGCTTGATGGCCTTGCGGACCTTGCTGGCGCAGCCGGCGCAATGCAAGTCGACCTTTAGCACGATGGGCTGCGGCGCGGCGCCGGCGCCGGCATCCTTCTTCTTGTCGCCGCCGCCGTCCTTGCCCGCCTTCTTCTCCTCTCCCATGGCGGCCGCTGGCCTTTTGTCTCCTCTCTCTGTCCCTGTCCCCGCTGTGGCGGGTGGTTAGGAGTGCGCTGGGCGCGCGGAGTTCGAGGTGGAGGCTGTGGCGTATTGGGACGGAGAGGGGGCGAGTGCCCGTGTGGGGGGCGTTAAATAGGCGGCGGGACCGGGCTGGCGGCGGGCCGCGGGGGTGGGTGCGCGCACACGCGCAGTGATGGCTGGCGGAGCCGAGGGGCGGCTGCTGCGGCCTGCGGCGCGGTGCGGTGCTGCCAAGCTGCTGACCGCGGACCGGCTGGCAGTGGATGGGGACGGTGTCTGCCGCGCGTGCGCGCGCGCGACGTCACAGGGTTTCCTCTTTTCTTCCTCGTTGTTTCCTTTGCCGTGCCGTTTAATAACGGAAGTACTAGGAGTGTTCCGCATGGAATTGAAGTCCTTTTTAATGGCATGGATTTTGTATATCAGAGATGAGTACAGCACTAGCATACCGATTTTTTATATGGTAAAATAAACAGCTGCTCACTTTAATGATAGCAAAAAAACAAAAGAGTAAACAAAATTGTGACAGTTGCCACCGAGCACAGAGACAGAAAAGGCTATGAATATGATGACGCCTGTGCCTGTTGTGCCTGTGCGGTGCCGACGCCGCCGTAGCGCACACGTTTGGCCATGCGGCTGTGGCCACGGCCGTTCGCTTGCTTCCCGGAACGGCCCCGCCCCGGCAAGTCGCCCGCCGGTTTCGGCTTGCCGCGCGCGTGGCGTGGAGCGGGTGGAGACCGGAGAGGGAGGCCACCGCCGGTACGGCGCCCACGTGCCCACCCCCACCTGCGCTGGCTCCGTACGGGCCGCGCGGCCCGGCGGACGATTCGACCGAGCTCCTCGCGCCGCGGCAGCCGCCGGACGGGGCCTCTCCAGTTGTCACGGGCTGGGCCTCCCGGCCTGACATGTGGGCTCCTGCTGCCGCTTTGACTCCATGTCGGGCGTGATCAGGCGTGCGGGGTTGGTACGGTGTTTATGCTGCGTGCACGGTTCCGCGTGACATCCGATAGTAGGACGTGGCCCAGTAGGCCCAGCAATTTAATGGCTCATTCTCTGGTGGTCGGAAACGCTGGGCTTCGCGGTTGGCCCCAGAACTCAAATCTGGTCCGCGTATGCCACGGCCTCTACAGCCCATGCACCGTAGCAGATTTTCACCTTTCGAAAGAGTTCCTTTGTCTTCTTCGAATATTCCTCCCGTGAACTTCAGTATCATCTTAGGCTCTTAAAACTATTCAAACAACCTCGCTGACCTGTTTGAGTTGATTTTAAGAGTGGTTTTAAAACCAGTAAATATTTGACATGGTTCTTAAAACACTAGGGATATATTAGAATAAAAAACTAAATGAAATATTTATACCTAAAAAAATATTTCTAGAAGTTTTCAAAAAAAAAATGATTTAGCTCTAGAAACATATGAAAAAAACAACAATTTTGTGCCACTCGGGCTCACGCTCTGCAACAAGTATGGGAGCTCCCTCTCTTCGTCGACGACCACGCGAACACTGCCGCCACGCCTCAAGAGTCGTCACGTTCCAGCGGTCACAAGGTGTTAGCTTCGATTAGGCGCGCACACGCAGCGTGAACTCCGTGGCATTCGGGGCCAAGCTCACCGCCGTCCTGTCAGCGATGCCATAGCGAAACGAGCGGACTTGGGCGGCGCATACGACTTTGCGTACATGGTGAAGATGCTCACAGGCAGGCGGCCGCTGCGGAAGACATGGCATGAGTTCATGGCTCAGGTGAAGGCTCTCCTCCTAGGCGGCCGAGTGTTCGACGCCACATGGTGGAAGAATGCAAGCAAGCAGACCTGTCGGGTGGTTAGAGGCGCCGCGCATGGTCGCTAGCGTCGGCATGCAGCGAAACTTCCCGGAGTCGCCGTGCCTTGCCGGCCGGAAGAGTCGTACGGCCTGCCAAATCTATACGGCGATGAGGAGACCGTGACGGTGGCGCCATCCTAGAAGTGTTCATGGATGGGGCCTGCATTGGTGAAATTAGAAATAGCGAACATGGTCATCGATGCAAATGGTACGGTGTATACAATTTATCGTTTTGTGTTGTTTATAATGATGATAAGCTTAGCTATTTTTGTTGGAGGTCCAACCTTAAATCGAATAAATGGTAATACCCATGATAAATGCCAGTGTAATAAAAGATTAATTCTGTAAAAATTTGACAAGAGATTGATTCAGTTTAAATTGTTAGCGTTTTGGCTTTCCTAGATACATTGCTTTTGCTATGCACTTAATAGACATAATAGTCACCTACTACCTCTATTTCAAAATTATAAGACTTTTGACTTTACTAATTTCATAGCTTTTGCTATGCACTTGGATATAGTGTATGTCTAGATATATGGCAAAAGTAATGTATCTAAAAAAAGCCAAACGTCTTACGATTTGAAAACATTTTGACTTTTTTTAGATACATTGTTTTGCTATGTATCTAGACATACACTATATCTAATTGCATAGCAAAAGCTATGAAACTAGAAAAGTCAAAAGTCTTATAGTTTTGAAATAGCGGGATTTTTAAAAGAGATGAGAAGTGTTCCAAGTTTTCAGTTTTCATGAAGTTTGTAGTGTTTCAAGTTGCCAGTTTTCATGAAGTTATGTGGTGTTTCAAGTTTTTAGTTTTCTTGAAGTTCGGAGTGTACCGTACTTGCGGTTGTGATTGTAGATACTATTTTAATAGATTGTCTATTTAATAAATGATTGAATTGAATGAAAATACGGCGTCAATTCTATTATGCTCATTTATTTTTCAATGATTTATTAAACCACATATCAAATGCTATATGTGTTGCAACAAATATTTTTAGTTGTGATAAACACTAATGCAATGACTATGTTCTGCATGATATCGCAAAACACAACCACAATCTAGATCCGTCAAAATGCGGGTTGTATTGCAATATGGTTTAGTGGCAATGAACTATTTTGCGTGGTGATATGATCTATGGTAACGGAATACTATGCGTGGCAAATGGTTCTATTGCCAATGTATGGCTTGTGTGGCAATAGCCTCTTTTGCAACAAAACAATATCGTGCCAATATATGCTATTGCCACGACATGGATCATGGCATATCTATATTGCCACGTTGCATGCACAAGCTCTTGCAATGGAGGTAGACATGGCAATTGCTTATATTGGCACAACCATGAACGTTGCAACAACATCATATTGGTACATTTGGCAACGACCATCTATGGTTGCAATAAACCCAACAGTTGCAACACCAAACTAGCAAAGGTCGCAATACCTTATTGCAACGCGACTTATTGCATTCATTGACAACAAACGCGATTTGGTTGCAACATGTACCTTTCGCAACCAAATCGAGCCTATTGCAATGTTTTCTCATCGTTGCGCAAGGGTTAGAATTTAGTAGTGAGACCAAGGACCGATTGACCAGTGACTTAGGGCTCATATGGACTTACCTGCTAGCAACATGAGCGAGGCGCTCTTGGTCCTTGAGGCTAGTATCATATGGATCACCTCCCTCCTATGAGAATCGAACAAGCCAAACAAGAGGTCATGGAGACCTTCGACATAACTAAACATGGGAACAACATGTATTTCTACATATGACAACAAAGTCATCAACAAGACCTTATGTATATGATAGCAAAGACCGCTTGAGCTACTGTCACACCCTAAAATTTCTAAAACACTAAAACAAAACAAAAGATTTTTACTATGTTCTAAAATTTTCAACTTTTGACAATTTAGATAGTGAAAGATGTGAGTTTCTATTTTTTAGAAATATTTAATGGCTTGTTACATTTCATGCCTTTGCATAGTGTTTATGTTAGGAAAATGAATTTAAATATTTTCCAAATGCGTCCAACGTTTGACCTAAGCCATATCTTTCCAAAGTCCGGTGTGAAGTCTTTGAAACCCTAGATCCTTGGAAACCCAAATCAAGGTTTCAAAAAACCTTAACCATGTATCTGCACCGAACATCTCTTCTCTATATTGGAGGACCAAAGCTAGTATCAAAACTAGTCATGCCGTTCAAAACCATGATCAAATCCTTGGAAACCATACACCTTGTTTCTTGTTCCCAAAACTTTGATGGGTCTTCAAATTTTCATCTTGCTTAAGCCCTAGCTCGACCCTATCTCTCTTTTCTCCTCATTTTTGAGCTCCTAGTTCTTTCCGATGAGTCTTCTCCGAAGCCCTAAATCAGTGCTAGATGACCTATCATCACATGTTGCGCATCCATGTTAATCTCAATTTTGGGAAGCCCATCTTGACACGCTCTCGCCTTTTCTTTTCAAGCTACCCTAAATATATCTTAAATTAGGCAGCCCATATCAACCCATGACGGCCCTAACTTTGTTCTCTTTTGATAATGGACTCTTCACCTTTTCTCCTCTTGATCAAAGTCCACAAACCAAAAAGTCATCTAGTGACCAGCCCTGTAACTCAATTTTTCCTAACGAGCCAAAGATAAGCATCTTCTCATGCTTTGGGCCAAACCCAAAACATCCCAAACCGCCTCTCCTCTGTCTCCCAAGCCCAACAGCCCACCACTCCTTCCTCTCCCCCTCTCCCACATCACCCCCTTAGGTGCTGACCCCTTCTTTTCGCTGAAACAGAAATAGGCGTTCTCTCTTCCTCTTTGGTCGACCCTCCCTCTCCCTCATGTCCTCTCCCCTCCCTCACGTCAGCTGTAACTCACGTAGGAATTGAAGCATGATGGTTGTCCTTTCCTCTCCTCTCCATTCCCCTTCATCTCTTGCCTCCCTCTCCTATAAATTGGAACCCCCATAGCCCTCAACTCTGTTTGCATCCCTGTTGTTCTTCTCTTCCTTGATCCATCTCCCCTCTATACCTTGCACGTGAAAGACAAGAAGAGCATAAAGTCCATCCATGGACGCCCCCTCCCCCTCTCTATGTTCCCTTCCTCCCTTGTGTTCCACTACATCAAAATTGAGAGCCCCCAATGCAGCGATTCCGTTTTGCAGCTGCACTCATCGTCCCGGAGTTCAAGCACGCCTTTGGAGAACACCGCCATTGCTGTTGCATCGATAGATAGAATGGTGAGGATGCACCCCCCTACCCTCTCTGATCTAGTAGTCCATGCCCCTCTCATCATTCCTTTTTATCTCTCGCGTACCGCAGTTTGTATCCAAGATCAAATGATTGTTGCCGGGGTGAAGAATGCACCCTTCGGGCGACAATAATCATGTAGGCACGCTCGACTTCACCGCTGAATTCACCACAACTGCCACCAAACTCCCACAAGTGAGACCACTAACATCATATTCATCTTGTTATTATGTTACCATAGAAATTCATGAGCCATAGTCCATGTTTGAGAGTTTTGGTGATGTTCGCAAGCGATATGCTCTGCTGTCCCCATGTCTAGCCATGCTGCCACCGATGGAAACAACGTTCCCTGCTGATCCATTGAATTATGTGTTGAATCCTTTGGATGGAACATATAAGTGCACATGCCTGCAAAAAATTTCTTGACCAGAAAATCCAATCCGAATAAGATATCATCGTTGCCATGCTCGCTGTCCCTACTGCCCCACGGCCGCGCTGCCACCGGTTGGCATGAGCATTCCCGATGATTCACCACTCCGTAGTCAAGCCCTTATACTACAATGTGTATCATAGACCTACACATGTCCCTGCAAGTTGGATTGGTTATATGAACAATGACACTTATAAACATCACTGTTGTCGCTGCTCCTACCATGCCAACAGCAGCTCAGTCCATCTTTATATTGTTTTGCAGTAACATAGTCCATATAACACCTAGCAACCCCACAAAGTGGACCTCCATTTGGTTCTGTTATAACCGTGCAAATGGTCATCATAACTGCCACTGTCCGCCGACATGCACATTCTGGATGCACCGGTGATCCGCCGTGTTCCCCGCTAAACCACTGCATGAATCATTGAGCCCTCTTACACGATTGTTTGTTTATTAGTTGCACATGATCCTACCAAGTTTCAAGCCCATAAGTTCAGTGTGGCCCTACCTTTCCATGGTCATAGTCGCAGTCACTCGCCGCTTTTCGTCGCTGGGCATGCTCACTTGGTGCACAAATTGCCCCAGCGGAGCTTGGGGCACTGGTGAGCAGGCCTGGGCTATCGGCGGTTGTGGGAGGGTGAAGTGACGGGAGCAGGCGCTCCACGTGCAGCGGTGCGCTGGGTCGAGCAGCCCAAGGTGGGAGCGGGCATTGGGAAAAGGTCGTTCGGCCTCAGGTGGGCCTGCTACACGTGGAAAAAGAAGGGAGAGGGAAGGTGCTAGGCCGGCTTTGGCTTTATGCTAGGAAAGGAGAGAGGGGGAAAAGTGAAAAGGTAAATTTTATTTTTCTGATTTTTGCATACTTGCTCAAATTCAAACGAGGTTTGAATTCAAAGGCACACAACTCTAGCCCTACACTGAAACAAAAATTGTGCGCCGGCATGAATGCAACAAAAATATTTCTAAAGCCTTATATTTAATTTTAGGAATCACAAAAATTAATATTTAGTCTAGATATATCATGGAATATTAAATAAAAAGAAGCAAAATTTTTACTATTTGAAAAATGATTTTCAGGGTGCTACAAACCTACCTCCTTAAGATGAATCTCGTCCTTGAGATTTGGAAGATTGAAAGAGACGAGAATACTCTGACTTTAAGTCTTCCTCTGTTTCCTAAGTTGCCTCATCCTTAGAGTGTCTGTTCTTAAACCTTATACATTCTGATAACTTTACTCCTAGTGACCCTTTTTGTTGTGTCCAAGATCTTGATAGGATATTTTGTATAACTGAGATCTTCCTTGACATCAAGCTCTTCCAAACAAGTGTTCTTCGAGCACTCGTAAGCACTTCTTAAGTTGTGACATGTGAAACACATTGCACACCCCTGACAAATTTTCTAGTAACTCAAGCTAATAAGATACCTCTTCTTTCCAGAACCGTGAAAGGGCCCACATACCTTGGTGCTAACTTTCCTTTAGCATTGAACCATTTGATTCTTCTCAAAGATGAGACCTTGAAATATACGAAATCACCGACTTTGAACTCCAACTCTCTTCTTGTGGTATCTGCATTGTTTTTCTGCCTTGACTGAGCTATTTTGAGATTCTGACGGATGGTTTGAACTTGTTCTTCTGCCACTCTTAAGACTTTAGGACCAAACACTTGACTTTCTCATGTTTGGTTCCAAAACAATGGGGTTCTACATTTCTGGCCATACAATGTTTCGAAAGGTGACATCTTCAAACTTTTTGAATAGCTATTATTATAGGAAAACTATGGTATGACAAGCTTTTATCCTAGCTAGTTCCATACTATAATGCACATGCCCTCAACATATATTCAAGGATTTGATTTGTTCTTTTTGTCCGCCCATCTGTCCGAGGATGATATTCAGAACTAAAATTTAGTTCTGTACCCAAGGATTCATGGAGTTTCTGCCAAAAGTGAGATGTGAACCGAGTTTCTCTATCAGAAATGTTCTTCTTTGGAACTCCATGTAAGCACATGATTCTTTCCATATATAGTTCCATTAACTTCACCCATGAGTATGTGCTTTTGATGGGAAGAAAGTGAGCCACTTTGGTTAATCAGTCACACAATTACCCATATTGAGTCATATCCACTTTATGTGTAGGGTTAAACCCATTATGAAATCCATCCCTACTTCTTCCCACTCCCACTGGTATTTTCATGGGCTGAAGCAGTCTTGTGGGTCTCTGATGTTCTGCTTTGACCTTTGGCACATGTCACATATAACCACATATTTGGCCACATCTCTTTTTAACCCATACTATACTAATATTTCTCCTTAAGATAAGGTACATCTTTGTGCCTCTCTAAGGATCATCTCCTTAATAGGCTTGGAATTAGGTACATGAGCCATCACTTCCTTCTCAACAATCGAGAGTGCGCGACTGCCCCCTACCTGGCGCACCAACTATCGGTGTTTTGTAAACCGGACTAGTAAATTTATATGATTTTCATGCTGCTCTAGAAAGACGATGGTAGCATCCAAAACACATGAGAATTTATATTGGTTCAGGCCAGAGCCCTATGACCAGTCTCAGAGATGATTGAGTGCGTGTTCCTCGCTTGAATGCTCTGAAATTCTTACAATGGGGGGGTGCAAGAATGGTGAAAGAGGTTGGAGAGCTAGAGCTAGGAGATGAACTACCTGAAGGGAAGCTTCAGGAGTCCGGAGGCTGTGGAGAATGTGGAGATTCATAATGAATCCGCCCTCCCTAGGCAGGATGCCTTGGCTGCCCTTATATAGAGTTCAAGGCTAGAGCATGTACAAAGAAGGAGTTTCTCCTGATCGAGAGGTCATGAGCATGAGGAAGGGGCCTAGTGTAGAGTCAAGATGGCGGACTAGAGGGAGGGTGAATATTTCTTACTAAAACTTAATCACGCTGGCTAACCGATATAAGTGCAGAATTAAAACTATCAGTCAAGCCAAGACTATACCCCTCTATCTATGTTCTCTTGCACCTTACAAAGATCCTAATTATGCAACTAAGGTGCCAAGCTAGCTAGAGCTCACCTAACCAATTATAGGAGCAAGGTCACACAAACCTATGCCGCTAGTACTTCAAGCAACGGGGGAGCTCCTACACAAACTAGTGAAGCAAAAGCACAAAGCTCCTAAGTTCACTATCAATGCTTAATAACAAGGCTACATAAGCCAAATTAGAGAGCGCAAAACACTTAGTTTCACAAACTAAGCAATGTGACTAACAAGGCTACTAAAACTGAATTAGCCACGCAAGAGAGCTACTTCTATACTACACAAGGAAGAAGGCAACTAGCAAGCTACTGAATCTAAACTAATCACTAGAGCAACTTGAAAGCCCAAGTTTGGTTTTAGTAATTAATGACACCAAGTTGCTAATGCCATGTGTTAAATGTTTTGAGTTAGGCATAAGCAGTACATGTGATGAAGGTGTATGTGGCAAGGAGTGGTGGCCACAAGATCACAAAGAGATGGTGCATGGACATGAAATGATGATCACGGTGGAGATGCACATGAAATGATGATCAAGGTGATCAAGCATGAGGAGATAGACATGGAACAAAGTGATCAAGGCAAAGGTATAATCATAGGGTTTGCTTTTGCCGGTCTAAGATAAGTAGAGAAGTGATTGACTGGGTTTAGGATTGATAGCCGACTATCAAGAGGGGCAATCACGATTAGCTCGTGAATCAAATGCTACTAAGTCATCTTCTTGAGCGTATGCATTAGGATCTAGTAGAGAGCTAACATAACGCCTTGAAAAATGATTGTGAAAATGCTAACACACATGCACATGGTGATATACACATGGTGGTGTTAGCACATTTGCGAAAACGGTGGAGTTTGAGCGGTAGAGAGAGGTTTGGGTTCCTCTCTCCCTCCCACCGAGCTTGCGAGGTGGGATTTGGCGCTTTTTGTGGAAGTGAAACGCCTATTTTCTACTACGCCGGAGGCAGAGAAATGGAGGTGTAAGTATGGTGTGTTTCTCACTGAAAAATAGTGACCGGACGCTGTGGTTGAAGTGACTAGACGCGGCTGGCGCGTCCGGTCAGTTCAAACCACAGGCAGACGCACACGCGAGAGGGTCGCAGACCGGTGCGTACGGTCCTTCGCGGGACTAGCGCGTCTAGTCACGCACCCAGGAGAGCAGCACAAAGGGTAGGTGTGAGCGGACGCGGTGGCACGTCCAATCACGTGCGACCGGACGCGTCCGATCATGCGGGGAGCTCTCTAGACTCTGATCAGACGCTGGGTGTAGCGCGTCCAGTCAAATGGTGAAGCGCATCCGGTCACGACAACGTCTCTCTCTGACGCGCACTGTTGCTGCTTGTCTTGTAGTGACCACCCTGACCGGTGCGTCCGATCATCATGATTTTTACTGTGACGTCTTGTAACGACTAGTTGCTTACCCCTTCACTATAAATAGATGGTGGCCAGGTTTGGGGGGTTGGCTCTTGCACTTTTGAGATATTAAGGCACACTTTGAGCTAGAGAACTTCCCCTCCACTCATCTCCTTGCTTGGTTGCATACTCTAGAGAGATTGAGTGAGATTCAAGTGCGTTGCATTGAGAGTTGCATCTAGTGGCACTTGATGTTGAGTTTGCTGTGGATTGCTTGTTACTCTTGGGTGTTTCCCGACACCCTAGACGGCTTAGAGCAGCGGTGGTGATTGAGCTCATGATTGGAGATTATTTCGAGCCTCACCAAGCGATTGTGAGGGGTTCTTGAGCCTTCCCCGCAGGAGTTCATGAATTGGCTACTCTAGTGGAGCTCATGGCTTAGAGGATCCCCATCTTGTGAGTGGATGTGCGACACCCGCTGAGGGTTCAACTCTTGATAGTTGATTACCTCACAATCCATGAAGTGGGTGCATCGCCACAACGAGGAGTAGCTTGCCGGGAAGCAAATGAACCTTGGTAAAAAATCTTGTGTCATCTCTTGCCGAGGATTCTCATTGTGATTGTGTGTAATTGATTCTTTGGATACATCTCATCTCTACACCGTCGGTATAAGAATTAATTCACTCTCCTTTTACATTCTTGCACCATATCTTGTCTAGTGTGCTTAGAGTAGTTTGTATCACATAGGAGTAAGTAGCTTAGTGACTTAGCTTGTGGTGTGAATTAGAGATCATAGCCTTGTTAACTATAATTGTGTAGGTGGCTTGCTTAGCATAGTTGAGCTAGTGCTAGAATTAGCTTCGCCATCTTTTGTACTAACTTTGTTGTTGAGTAAAGTTTGTAGAAAATTTAAAAAGGCTATTCACCCCCCTCTAGCCATTTAGGACCTTTCACAACTACACAAGCACAATGTATGAAAAGTAAATACAAGCTAGTGTTGCATGGAATGCAAACCACCAAAGAAGATGATGAAGACAATGTTGACACGGTGATTTTTCTCCCAAGGTTCACGATGTTGCCCCAAGCTACATCCCCGTTGTGTCGACCGCTCACCCGGTGGTTCGATGGCTAATTTACATCACCCGCCAAGCCCACATGTTGGGCACTGCAAGAACCTGCCTCACAAGTGAGGGTAGCTCAATGACACACTTTACTAGAGTTGCTCTTCGTGATCTCCACAGGGTGAGCACAATCCCCCTCACAAATCCTCCTCCAGAGCTCCGCACAATCTTTCTGTGTGCTTCAATGAAGTCACAAGCTGCGAAGCCATCTAGGAGGTGGCAACCTCCAAGTGTAACAAGCACCACCGGCTTGCAAGGCGATCACCTAGTGTCACTCGATGCAACCTCATGATGCAATCACACTACAATCGCTCACTTACTTGATCAGATGAACAATATCAAGCAAGAGTGAGTTAGAGGGCTTCCAGGCACTACCACATAAGCCACCAAGGCTCTAGTGTGCTTAGCAACTGGTCAAAGGCCGGCCAACACTTCTATTTATAACCCCATGGCTCAAAAGAGCCGTTACCCCTTCACTGGGCGAGAAGTAGCATGACCGGATGCACCGGTCATAATGACCGGATGCACCCGGCCAGTGTCCGGTCATCCGGATGCGGCCATGTGGCATTGGCTTCAAATGCTAAGTGTCGATCTCCAATGGCTATCAAGTCACGCGCCAACGGCAACCACAACCGGACACACCTGAGCCTTGACCTGATGCACCTGAGTTGTGACAGATCGCGTGTCCCCGTGCACCACCAAGCCAAGGACCGGACGCACCAGTGCCATGACCTGACGTAGCGCCACATGAAGTCAGGTCAACTCTAGAAACTACCCTGAGAGGGTTTTGCGTGACCTGTCGTGTTTGGTCATAGGTGACCGGACGCAGCCCAGTGTCCGCTCACCCTCGATCGCACCAGAGCTACCACATCACAAGGACCAGACGCTGAGACAGAGTCCGATTTTTGGAAAACATGACTAGATGCGCAGGTCCCTCCGAGGCCAGCGTTCAGTCACTTTCAGTGACCTCTTTTCACCTCCGTTTCTTCGCTGAGTTGATCCATTTCAACTCCAACTTCTTCTCCTTAGCAAATATGCCAACACCACCAAGTATACAATACCATGTGTATGTGTGTTAGCATTTTTACAATCATTTTAAGGAGTTAGCCACTCAACTTGCCATGCCACTTGATCCTAGTAACAATGCAAAATTAGATCACTCGAGTGGCACTAGATGACCGATATGCAAACAAGTTTGCCCCTCTTGATAGTATGTCATCTATCCTAAACCCAGTCATCAACTTTTCTACACACCTATGACCGATGAAATAAAATGACCTAGGTTATATCTTTGCCTTGCGCATTCCATTCCAACTCCTCCGATGTTGATGCAACAAATGCACTAACATGATCATCAATGATATGATCCACTTCATATCATCACATGATCATATTGGTTCATTGATCCTAACTTCACTTGCTCTTCACCGTTGCTTTGGTCCATCGGCGCTAAGTCATCACTCAACTTGTCCTTCACACTTGCAACCGGTCCATCGAGCCGAGTCATGTCTTGATCTTCTCCACCTTGATCACATGACTCAATGTCAGGTCTCATGTGCAATGAGCTCCTTCATCACATGTATGAGCTTTGCAACATCTTCGAGCCATCTTCACTATCATGGCATATGTTCCTCACACACATGTACTTGTGGACTAATCACCTATGTATCTCACTCAAACACATGTTAGTCCACCTAAGGTTGTCACTAAATTACCAAAACCAAACAAGGACCTTTCATCTAGCCAACTTGGCTTGCAAGCTACGCCATCTTGTGGAGTACGTCTGGGCGTGGTTGTCATCATGGCCTTGTGAAGGGTCGAGATGGCGGACTAGAGGGGGGGTGAATAGTCCTTTCTAAAATTAATCACGTCGGCAAACCGAAACAAATGCGGAATTAAAACTATCGGTCTAGCCAAGACTACACCCCTCTATCTAAGTTCACAAGCACCTCACAAAGATCCTAATTATGTAACTAAGGTGCTTTCCTTAGCAAGAGCTCTCCTAAACAATTCTAGAGCAAGGTCACACAAACCTATGTACTAGTACTTTAGCAAAGCCGAGGAGCTCCTACACAATTCTAGTAAGCAAAAGCACGAAGCCACCTATGCTCACTAGCAATACTCAATAGCAAGGCAACTAATGCCAAACTAGAGAGTGCAAATTACTTAGCTACACAAACTAAGCAATATGACTAACAAGGTTACACAAACCAAATTAGCCACGCAACGGGAGCTACTTCTATGCTACACAAGCAAGAAGGTAACTAGCTAACTACACAAGCAAACTAGTTACAAGAGCAACTACACAAGCACAAGTATATGAATGTAAATACAAGCTTGTGAATCGAAAGCAAACCACTGAGAAGATGTACACAATGTTGACACGGTGGTTTTTCACCGAGGTTCACTTGGTTGCCACCAAGCTAGTCCCCGTTGTGGCGATACACCCACTTGATGGATCACGAGCTAATTGACTATCAAGAGTCAAACCCTCAGCGGGTGCCGCACATCCACTCTCAAGACGGGGATCCTCCAAGCCACGAGCTTTACTAGAGTTGCTCTTCGCGATCCCCGCGGGGTGAGCACAATCCCCCTCACAAATCCTCCTCCGGAGCCACGCACAATCTCCACGCGTGCTTCAACGGAGTCACAAGCCACCAAGCCGTCTAGGAGGTGGCAACCTCCAAGAGTAACAAGCACCACCGGCTTGCAACACGATCACCTAGTGCCACTCGATGCAATCCTCTCGATGCAACGCACTAGAATCGCTCTCTCACTCGATCCGATGAACACTATCAAGCATGAGTGAGTTAGAGGGCTTCCAAGCACTACCACACAAGCCACCAAGGCTAAAGTGTGCTCAGCTACCGGCCATGGCCGGCCAAGGCATCTATTTATAACCCCACGGTCAAATAGAGCCGTTACCCCTTCACTAGGTCCTTTTTCGGGACGACCGGACGCGCCGGTCGTAACTGACCGGACGCGCTCAGCCGCGTCCGATGCTCCAACGGTCACTGACCTCCAACGGTCAAACCAGTGACCGGACGCGCTTCTCATAACGACCGGACGCGCCGGTCCTAATGACCGGACGCGCCTATCGAACGACCGGACGCGCCGATCGCACTGACCCATGCGCCCACGACGCAATGACCGGACGCGCTCCTTGCGATGACCGGACACGATAGTGCCCGCGTCCGGTTAGAGTCCAGTAAGCTCCTTCAACGATCGGACGCGTCCGATCATGTGTGACCGGACGCGCCGCGCGTCCGATCATCCTCTGCGAACCTCAGTTCCTTCTGGGCGCAAGACCGGACGCGCTGGTCCCGCGAGTGACCGGACGCGCCGGTTACAAACCCTAACACCCGCGTCTGCGCTGTACTGACCGGACGCGTCCGGTCATACCATGACCGCGTCCGGTGCAGCGTCCGGTCACCTCTGTGACCTCCGTTCGCCTCCGTTTCTTTTCCGACTTCCGGCGTAGTGGAAAATAGGCTTTTCAACTCCTCAAAAATGCCTGAATCCCGCGCTCGCAAGCTCGGCGGGAGGGAGAGAGGAACCCAAACCCTCTCTACTGCTCAAACTCCAACGCCTTCGCAAATGTGCCAACGCCAACAAGTGAACACCACCTTGTGCACGTGTGTTAGCATTTTCATAATCATTTTACCAAAGGAGTTAACCACTCAACTTGCCACGCCACTCCATCCTAGCAACGATGCATAGTTAGATCACACGAGTGGCACTAGATGACCGATATGCAAACAAGTTTGCCCCTCTTGATAGTACGGCCATTTATCCTAAATCCGGTCATAAACTTCTCTACACACCTATGACCGGTGAAATGGAAATGCCCTAGGTTATACCTTTGCCTTGCGCATTCCACTCCATCTCCTCCGACGTTGATGCAACACATGCACCAACCAATCACCAAATGATATGATCCACTTCATATCATCACGTGACCGTATTGGTTCATCGATCTTGACCTCACTTGCTCTTCACCGTTGCCTCGGTCCTTCGGTGCCAAGCCATCACACAACTTGCCCTTCACCCTAGCAACCGGTCCATCAAGCCAAGCCTCATCTTGATCTTCTCCACCTTGGTCACATGACTCCATGTCATGTCTCATATGCAATGAGCTCCTTCATGACACCATCACATGTGGACTAATCTCCTGTGTATCTCACATAACCACATATTAGTCCACCTAAGTTGTCACTCAATTACCAAAACCAAGCAAGGACCTTTCACCTTGTGCCCATCGTAGTAAGGTGTGGCATGGTGCAACTGTGCCGGCCGTGGTGACACTGTAGGCACGTAGTGGTTCGCTAGCCGTCCTGTGCGATGTGGTCTCTGTTATGGCCTTTGTCATTGCCCCCTGTTCTTCTAGGGCGTCGTACCAGAGTTGGTAGCCGCCCCTAGGTCATCGATCGCCTAGTTAGTCTTGTTGAGCTAGAGGCCACGATCCTGGGCTTTGAGGTCATGGCTCCCATCGACTTGGATGGCCTCTAAGTCAAGGCCTCCATCGTGGATCCCATCCCATAGTGGGTAGGATCGTACACATATCTTGTCAGACCGTATTTGTATGGTGGGTCACCGTATTGGCAGTCACCACCATGCGGTGTTGTCTTGTTCGTGCTGCGTGGCCCAGGGATGACATCTGACTGGACCGAGGTGACCGCTGTCTCCTCGGTCCTTGCGGGGTCAGTGTGGCGTGTCCATTCTTTTCAAAGCGGGCGCGCTTGGCTGGGCTCAACCTCTCTCCGTTCCTCCTAGAGGTCGGGATGGCAGAGAGGTCATGGACCCTTGTGCGGCGCTAGGCTAAGGTAGAGAAGAGGGGTCATTGTTGGTATTTATTAACTCGACACTTGTTCTTGACAGTCACATATTAATCACCTTTACCTCTTGCTTTATTATACTAGGTTGTCATCCCGGTGTTGGAAGCTAAAAGTGTTTAATGACCTTTCTATCATTTCATGTGACTAAAGTAATTATAAAGATGTATATGATAAAGTAAATGTACTCGCAAGCGCACAAATGAATATACAATTATAGCATTTTACCTAGAGTATTACCAAGTTGTCGATTTATATTTATACCACTAGGAAGGGAAGGATAAAGTAATATATCACTTGTATGTATAAATGATGGAGAGAGTCAACTATACTCAATCTATCTACTCATAACAGGGGTAAGTCACAAGATAAAATAATAATGATAAGCATATGATAAGTCATAAATAGTAATCAACCTTAGAGCATTTCCAATCTAAGCATTAGCATGGATTAGGTAGGTATAGAGAAATATTCCTAAGTTATTCTTAACTACATGTCAATGTATACCATGATTAGTGCAATTATGTCTAGCAATCATAGAAAGATGGCATTATATCTACACATAAGGGACATTACTAATAAGGTAGTTTATGAACATAGCATAAAAATCTACCTTGGAAACCGGGTCCAACTTGGCCTATATTCGAGGAGTGGACTACAAAGGACTCAACGAAAGTGTCACATTTGCATTCTAATGCTACTTCGTGATCTACCACTAAGCCTGGAATATAGGGTGTTTCCGTAGGTAAACAATGTCTAAGCACCATGCTTACACAATGTTGACCACCCACCCATGATATCAAAGGGCGAGAGCTTTACGATTCTATGTTTGAATAAAAAGACAATCTAACTATGCTAGACATATAATCAAAGTATATAAAGAAGAATATAATTGCAAATATAATATTATAGAGCAAAGTCATATCAATTGTATCTAGCAGAATATAAATAGAAAGATACAAAAGAGAGGTTACAAGGGCTTTACCAAGCGCGCTCGTAGACAGATTCGGAATCCAAGACAAAGCTTGCCTCTCTCTAGATCTAGCCTATGTAGCTATGCTATAGATAATGGTGGAGCTCTAAGGAGACTAGGGTTGCTGGCTCTGATGACTTGATCAGGCTTGAGACTTATGAATTGAATTTGATGCCTGGGGGTAGAGGCTCTGCTTATATAGCCCCATAGAATGCACCGAAGCCCTCGGATCAAATCGACTTGAAACAACGGCGTAGATACAGACCTTAAGGCGGTGGAGAACCGACGTAAGAAGCGGGAGGCTGACCTGTGGGTCCCACGGTCGGCCGACCAGGCCCATGGGTGGCTGCCCGCCCCCTCTGCCAGGTGGGTCCTACCTTCTTCCACGCGTCTTCTCGTGTCTTCTAGAGTCTTCCTAAGTCGGTGCCACAGATAAATATCAATTTTAATCCGACGTGTGGGTCTATCCTTGTGTATTTCCTGATAACCCCCTGTAGAAACACAGTTTCATCAAAACCTATGGAATTCTGTTAGTGTAAACCCTATCTCTACATTTGGTATTGAATTATGTCCATTTCTATGCTTGGTTGGCAGTATATTTTAGTAGTTATTGACTGTCAACAACTCTCCCAAGCTTAACCTTTGCTAGTCCCTTATCAAAACCAAACTTAGTGACAAGTCAGGAGTTCTTAAAAGATTTATGAAACATTTATATTATCTTCTCAAAAATTCATAAGTAATCAGACATAATTCTCTACTGAACTTAGAGCAAACTTATTCTAACTTTCAAACTTACTCATATTACCTTTTTACCATGGGGCTTATAGCCTTCACTTGGGTCTTGAGTAATTGAAAGACAGAACAATAAAATCAAGCACTATGTCTCAAGCTCTTTGTTCCACTATTATTTTAGAGTTTTTTTTGCAAGTTTTCAAATAAAACTCAGAGATTCCATATACGATCTTTCTAGTCTCTCATATATGTGGTATTTGTGGATTCTTACTTTCTCTCATACCCTATACAACTAAGGCTTATGTGGAGCTCATAGGTATGGAGACAACACATACATACTTGCGAGGCATTTATTGTAAAGTCATACTATGGATCCAAAGAGAGTTAAGTCATACAATCAAATCAAGATATGCATGTGTGTGGAATATGTGTGGGATATAGATATGTTGGCTAATCTTAATTCTACTATGCTCCTTGAAAACATACCTCTTTTTAAAACTTAGGAACTTTTGCAAGAGAACATGAGCTATCTTATTCTTTTCTTCTTTCTTTGTTTTTTCGGCAGGTAGCTTTTGCTCCCCTTTTTCTATTCTTGGACACTTGTCCATTTTTTCTCTTTTTTTGAATAACTTTTGCATAGCCACATGCTTCTTTTTTGCAACATAACTTGTGAGAGATAGCATCAAGAACTTGGAGCATTTATTAGGGGCTTCCTATAGGGTATATTTTCGATGTTCACTCCTAGTGTAGAAGTGTAACATTTTTGAGTAGATAGAAAAGTACTCCCAGTGTAGGAATAATGCATATATAAGTGGTGTGTACATGATCTTAATTTTAAGAGCATGACAAATCTCTCATAAGGTATCAACAAAACTTGACTAAACTCAATGCAAAGCAAGCAGTACTTAATAAGTGGAAGTTTTCCTAGTCTAGTGTATGACTATGGTAGGAATTTAAAACTCTCATCATACAGGAACTCATCATATAGGTTTTCATATTTTTGAAAGATAAATCTCCAGAACTCTAGTATCACTCAGAACAAAATAAACAGTAACTCAGAGTTTTTTATATCATATCCATCAATCACCTAGACTTAGATCAAGCATTTGCTACCCACAAGTTTTAGGCTTTTAGAGTAAATCTTCACGTCAAAATATTCTGGTCTAAATCTTAGGAGAACTTAAGTCTAAAAACTTGGTGTTTGGCATAGCGTTTTGATTTCATCATTATTTCAATGCAAAGGGTTTATCTCGAGTCTTTAAGCAAACCTTGGTATACTCTGTCTCTTGTTTTATTTATTCAAAATCTAGAAAAAGAAATCTTTATTTTATTTTATGCATCTTTTTATTTCTTTTCTACTAATAAAAAGCAAACTCAGAATAGTAATACCGAAAAGAGAAAGAAATACTTAGCTAAATACATGGGGGATGCTCCTCCCTCAAGCTGGATGTTGGCGTAGTGGTTCACTTTTGCAGTGTGGCAGACTGGCAGTGAAGATCTTCTCCTTCTTGTCAGCTCTTTTTGATGCTTCAAATCCTATAGAGCTCAAATAGACAACACAACTAGTGGAACTGATTACGCATTAGTGGATAACCACCTAGGCCTAGGTTGTCTAGAACTCCTCCATATTTATTCTAAGCAGAATTACAACATGATTTCTTTCTCAATATTTTTGGATTTTTTATGATGCAAGTGGGAAAATGCAAAAAAGTGAGTACATTTTTATTTTTATTTTTGTGCCACCACAGTGAACATTCCTACGAGATAACCACAATCCTATTCACATGGGGCTTAAGGTTTTTTTATGCAATGCAGTGAACAAATATATATTTATTTTCTTTTTCTTATGCAAGTAAAGTAAACATGAGGTGATTATGCTACTAAGGAAAATATGTGAAAAGGGAAATTATGCAAGAAGGAAAATATGGATAACTACTGAGTTTATCTCCCAGCGAGGGTTCGGCGATTTAAGTCCTCCGAACAGGACCTTCCTCTGCATCTTCAATTCTGGGATGCTTCTTCAGATCCTGGGGATGGAGACCTTGATGGTTGTTCCTCTTGAGGTGACTAGCTTTGATGATGGTGATCCTTTCTTCTTCCATACCTGTTTAGTTGGTAGACTCAATGTTTAGGCAGGTTGTTGTGGCTCATCAGTCTTCTCTTTGTTGTCCTTCTTATTTTGGCAGTCTTTAGATCTCTCTACTTTTCCTGAATAGTTCACCCATCCATCCTTGGTTGATTTGTTCCCTTGTCAGCGAACCGATCGACGCTTTCTCCTGTTCTTCTTTGGCTGCTCATAATTAGTATAACTATTGAAGTAACAGTGTACCTTTTCTATAGGAAATTGGAAGTGGATCTCTCCCAATCTCATGTAGATGATTGCACGTGTAGTGTTGAGGAACGGTCTTCCAAGTACAATGGATGGATCAATCTCTTCTTCTCCCATGTCCAGGACCATGAAGTCAGTGGGGACATAGTGGTCTTAAATCTTTACCATGATGTCTTTGGCTATCCCCTCTGGAAATCAGAATGTCCGTCATCTGCAGCTGCATGTATGTAGGGTGCAAGGGTTCTTTACCAAATATTAATTTGTATGTTACCTTGGCCATTATGTTGACACTTGATCCAGTGTCACAGAAGGTCTTCTAGAAGTTGAGCTGATTAATGCTGCAGTGGATGGTTGGTACTCCAAGATCGTCTTGTTTGGTTAGAAATGGAGACACTAGAAGGTGGTCATATTCTGCATGGACAGTGTTGATCATCCTCATTGCTTTTGCCTATGGTTGCTTGGTCTTGTTCTTGCTTTTCTTCTTCTTCTTCTTCTTGTCTACTGTCTTGTCTTCATATTTGTATGCCATTTATGGGTGAGCAGGAGTTTTGAGTGTCTTATTCTTGAAACTTAATTTTTTTCTTCCTGTCACCGATGGTGAAACAGATCTTGTCATCACTGGTGTAGATGATGGCTTTAGCAGCGTTCAGGAATGGTCGTCCTAGAATGATTGGTGATCTTTCATCGCCTCCTGTCTCTACTACCACAAAGTCTACAAGCACATACGAGTTTCCAACTCGTATATAGGTATCTTCTAGGATTCCCTCCGGGTAGCACAATGACTAGTCTGCAAGTTGCAAGCACATGGTTGTGTACAATAATGTATCTCCAAGAAATTTCTCATATATTACCTTAGGCATTATATTGATGCTTGCACCATGATCACATACAACTTATTCAAAAAATGTTCTATCCATTGGATATCGGGATGACGAGTCTTCCTGAGTCACCTTTCTTCTCTGGAGTTATTTCATCTTTCCACACACCTAATGGTCGATCTCTATGGTACCATCCTACATGAAATATATCAACAAGATTTGTAGTTTCTAATTCTTTCGTTGCCCCAGAATCTTACCTTTGTCGGCCGGTGGAACAGATGCTGCCAACTGAGCTATATATGGTTCTATCATCTTATTAAAACTGTGCTGATTCTTTATGGCAGGAGAAAAACTATCCATTCTATTATTTATGTTTTCTTAAATTTTATCATTGGTAGTTATCTTCTTAGACATCTGATCTAGTATTATAGATTGACCAGCAACAAGATCTCTCAAAGGTGGTTGATTGAAATTATTAAAATTGTTACCTTGGTAGTTACTTGAGTAGTTCGGTCTCTGTTGCTGATTCCAACCTTGATTCTACTAAGGACGGAAGTTGGTGTTGTTGTTGAAGTAGTTCACATCTTCTTGGAACTTTAGACAGTTACGGCCTGAGTGACCAACTTCTCCACACTCCTCACAGGTCATGCGTGGTTCATTGATGAAGTTCACTTCCTTCTTATCACTGGCTTGATCTTCGAGCTTCTTCATTAGTAGTTCCATCTTGGCAGACAGCATGTCTTCCTCTTTGAGCTGGTGCATGCCACCCCTCTTGTGGGTTAGAGCCTTCTCTTCATTCCAACTTTGGTTGGAGGCCATCTTCTCCACAAGAGCTTTAGCATCTCTGAGATTGAGTGACAAGAATGCCCCTCCAGCAGCAGTGTCCAAGGTCTCATGGGTACTTGAGGTCAACCCGTGGTAGAAGGTCTGCATGAGTAACCATTCCTTCATCCCATGATGAGGACACTCTAATATATAATCTTGAAAATGTTCCCATGCCTCTAGAATAGATTCATCGTATTATTGCTGGAAGCTTGTAATCTTTCCATAGAGAGCATTTGTCTTACCCATGGGAAAGAACTTTGCTAGGAAGACGGTTGAGCAGTTATCCCATGTAGTGTGTCTGTCTTTATTGGCGTATAACCACTGCTTGGCCTTTCCTAACAAGGAAAATGGAAAGAGGCAGAGTAGAATAGCATCTCTGGTTACTCTCTTGATAGTGAAGGTGCTGTAAATTTCTAGAAAGTGTTGGAGATGAGCACTTGCATCTTCATGTGCCTTTCCACAAAACTGATTGGATTGCACCATATTAATGAGAGTTGGCTTGAGTTTGAATCCATTGTCTCCAACATCGGTTGTCGGTCCAGTATGAATGTTGGCAGTGGTTGGAGCAGAGAATTTGCGTAGAGTCTTGTTTGCCATAGCTTCAAATTTTGGTGTTAAACTTCTTCTGATTTGGTGGTTGTCTTCCTGATCTAGTGCTGAAACTTTCTTGAGCTTAGCTTTGGTCCTTCTGAGTAGCGCTTCTGGATTTTTAACAAAGTTTTCTAGAAGATCAAAACCATGCATTCATTACCCTGCATAAGATCACATAAGTAGACAAAACAAGGGTAAGCTTGTTTGAGTAGAGAACGTTAGTTCTCTCGATCTCATTAGTGATACAAGTGATATTGATATTACTTTAATAGCCTTCAACCTTCCTCGACAATGGCACCAAAAATACTTGTTGGTATTTATTAACTCGACACTTGTTTTGGACAGTCACATATTAATCACCTTTACCTCTATCTTTATTATACTAGGTTGTCATCCCTGGCGTTGGAAGCTAAAAGTGTTTAATGGTGTTTCTATCATGTCATGTGACTAAAGTAATTATAAAGATGAATATGATAAAGTAAATGTATCCGCAAACGCACAGATAAATATACCATTGTAGCATTTTACCTAGAGTATTACCAAGTTGTCGATTTATATTTATACCACTAGGAAGGGAAGGATAAAGGAATATATCACTTGTATGTATAAATGATGGAGAGAGTCAACTATACTCAATCTATCTACTCGTAACAGGGGTAAGTCACAAGATAAAATAATAATAATAAGCATATGATAAGTCATAAATAGTAATCAACCTTAGAGCATTTTCAATCTAAGCATTAGCATGGATTAGGTAGGTATAGAGAAATATTCCTAAGTTATTCTTAACTACATGTCAATGTATACCATGATTAGTACAATTATGTCTAGCAATCATAGCAAGAAGACATTATATCTACACATAAGGGACAGTACTAATAAGGTAGTTTATGAACATAGCATAAAATCTACCTTGGCAACCAGGTCCAACTTGGCCTATATTCTAGGAGTGGACTACAAAGGATTCAACGAAAGTGTCACAGTTGCATTCTAATGCTACTTCATGATCTACCACTAAGCCTGGAATATAGGGTGGTCCACAGGTAAACAATGTCTAAGCACCATGCTTACACAATGTTGACCACCCACCCATGATATCAAAGGGCGAGAGCTTTGCGATCCTATGTTTGAATATAAAGACAATCTAACTATGCTAGACATATAATCAAAGTATATAAAGAATAATATAATTGCAAATATAATATTATAGAGCAAAGTCATATCAATTGTATCTAGCAGAATATAAACAGAAAGATACCAAAGAGAGGTTACAAGGGCTTTACTAAGCTGCGCTCGTAGACAGATCTGGAATCCAAGACGAAGCTTGCCTCCCTCTAAATCTAGCCTATGTAGCTATGCTATTGATAATGGTAGAGCTCTAAGGAGACTAGGGTTGCTGGCTCCGATGACTTGATCAGGCTTGAGACTTATGAATTGAATTTGATGCCAGGGGGTGGAGGCTCTACTTATATAGCCCCATAGAATGCACTGGAGCCCTCGGATCAAACCGACTTGAAACAACGGCGTAGATGCAAACCCTAAGGCGATGGAGAACCGACGTAAGAAGGGGGAGGTCGACCTGAGGGTCCCACAGTCGGCCGACCAGGCCCATGGGTGGCCGCCTGCCCCCTCTGCTAGGTGGGTCCCGCCTTCTTCCATGCGTCTTCTTGTGTCTTCTAGAGTCTTCCTAAGTCGGTACCACAAATAAATATCAAATTTAATCCGACATGTGGGTCCATCCTTGCGTATTTCCTGATAACCCCCTGCAGAAACATAGTTTCACCAAAACCTATGGAATTCTATTAGTGTAAACCCTATCTCTATGTGTGGTATTGAATTATGTCCATTTCTATGCTTGGTTGGCGGTATATTTTAGTAGTTATTGACCATCAACAGTCATGGCTGACTTCGTCCTTAGCGTCTAGTCTGGTCCACTAGGGTTAGCTAGGCCTCGGTTGTTTGGGCTTTCGCTAGTTGGTGTGTTGTGGGCCACTTGGACACATCCTTGTGTCCTCTAGCACACCATCCAGGCTAAACGCGCAATACAATTTACTCATCGGTGGTACGAAACACTGACAGTTGACGCACTAGGTAGGGGCCTCTGTGTGTTTTGTCGCTTTCATCAGGCTTCAGATGGCTAGCCACAACATCAGCTTGATCCTGGGCACGCACATGTGCTTCAGGACCCTAGACTTCATTGTCACCATGGAGGGGGAGCTGGTGTGGGCTCAGGAACCTGCCCAGCCTCCTCTCACCATCGGCCTCAACGCGATCGACGAGGCTCTCGAGGAGCTACGGCTGCACGCCCTAGAGGCTCGCGCCCCTGGGCATAACCAGCTGCTCGACTTCGAGAGCCTGAGGGAGGTCCTAGCAAACTTGGCTTGCAAGCTATGCCGTCTTCTGGTGCACTTCCGTCCAGGACTATCATCATGGTCTTCTGGCCATGTTGCGGCAAGATGTGACGTGGTGCTACTGTGCCAGCCATAGCAACACTATAGCCTTGATGGTGGTTCATTAGCCATCCTATGCAATGCGGTATCCATCGTGGCCTTCATCATCATCTCCTGGTTTCTATGAGAGTCATACCCGAGGTACGTAGCTGCCCTGGGTCGTCGTTCCCTTGGTCACTTTGTGGGGCCAAGGGCCACGACCCTGATCATCGAGGTCAGGGCACTCTGCCAATCTAGATGGTCTTTTTGTCAAGTCCCTTGTCGTGGATCCTATCCGTAGTGGGTGGGATCGTACAAGCATCTAGTCGGTCCATATTTGGATGGTGGGTATTGTACCTGTTGCCACCACGGAGCAGTGTTGTCTCATCGGTGCGGTATGGCACAGGGATGGTGTCTGACCGAGCCGAGGTGAATGTTGTCCCCTCGGTCCTTGCAGGGTTAGTGTGGCATGCTTGCTCTTGTCATAGTAGGCACACCTAGCTGCGCTTGACCTCCCCTCATCCCTTCTAGGGGTCATGATGGGGAGAGGTCATGCATCTTGCAAGTGCCATGTGACTAGATGGGTGGAAAGGGTCAGGGCTGACCCCATCTTTAGCGCCTAGCCTGCTCTACTTGGCTCTTGCTTGGCCTCGGTCATTTGGGCCCTTGCTGACTGTTGTGTTGCGGGCCACGCGACCTGCTAACTGATCGGTGTCTTGAGACACCCTGGGGTTACAACTCTAACAATATGCACCTTTACTGCTCTGCTAATGACTCCATGAACAAGGAAAAATAAGGAAGATAGTGAGGTCCGTTGGACTCTAGGTACATCTAGGACAGAGGATGACCCGTGTAGGAAGGACATGAACTTTTTTGTGGTTCATGTCATATGCAAGCTGTCGGGTATCAAAATACCAGAGTACCCAACAGATGGTGAAATATGACACCCTGTACGATCGTTAAAACCCCACGGTAGGGCCCTAGTAAAGTCGACTCACCGAAAGCACGGATAGCATGTCAGTCGCTTGCGGCATGAACGACAAACTCCATCCCACCCGAGCCTTGCGGAAAGGTCTCGGGCGAGATAGGCGCCTCGGGCGGGCATTTTTCTGCCTCGCCCGAGCCCCCGTGACGTCATCAAAGTGCCCGACCCCTTTAGCTCACTCTCGCCTTGCCCGAGGGACACGTGGAACCCTCTGGCAGGATGGGAAGCCACGGGGGGCCCCAACCGCGACACCCGCTCCCAACGATGGGACGGATATGACCGTGCACAGTCAACAGGAGCACGGGAACCACGCCCTGACCCAACATGACCCCGGTCATTCCACCACGATGACATCCATACCTCTACAACAACGGGGGTAACGATCACTATACCACCTAACCCCCCTCTCTACGCAAATCCGAGTGCCCATGTCGCTCGTCCTCAACGGCACAGAGGCGCATAGGACAAGGCATGGCCACAGCATGCAACACCAGCAGATAAGAGGCCAAAAGATCAACACCTATTGCATCTCTGTGCTACAGGAGAACTGTTTGGATAAGGAGGAAGACGGTCACACCCAAGACCACCTTTATTGTTTTCTCTTTCATTTTCACCTCTTTACCATGAATGTAACTCGAGCCCTCTCCTTAGAAGCTATAAAAGGGGAGGTAGGGGCCACATCTAGGAAAGAACAATAGATAGATCAAATCTACTAGAGTTCACTACAACCAAGCACTCTCGCATCCATGCACCACCCCTCACAAGAGACCTGGGATCCGCTCCCTCTCTCGAAAGCTTGTAACCCCTACTACAAGCACTCTGGTATAAGGTAACACGAGCAGCAGCGAAACCCACTGGACGTAGAGCCATTCATGCCCGAACCAGTATACATCTTTGTGTCCGCTTTGCATACCATCCAAGCCTAGACATGGAGATACAAAATTACTCATCGCTCTGTTTAGACCCCCGGTTCTCTGGACATCGATAGTTGGCGCGCCAGGTAGGGGGTTTCTACATGTCACAATCCACTTTGCCAAGCTTTGGATGGCCAGCCACGACATCGATTGGACCCTGGGCGCACGTGTGCATTTCAGGAGCACAAGACCATCGGCGGTCGATTTCTTCACCAACGCACGAGCTTGTTAAGCAGATACATTGTTCCTGCATCTAGTTTCTTCCAAGTTATTTACATATCTATGGAAAAATTGTGTTTCTAAAATCATGTACTTTCCCTTGTCGGTTGCGTTGTCATATCTTCAGTTTTTGTGCGTCCGCCTCTTCCCTACATTTAGGTCCTAAGGCAAGAGGCTGTGGAGAACAGACACTGAGTAAAGCTGGGTAGACCATGAAAAAACCCACGCCCTAGCGACTATGGTACTTTTGCTCTCCAGCGTGATCATGGTCTTTTCATCTGCACCCCAAACCTTGTAACCTTAGTGTCGGGACGGACCGGATTGCATCGCCCAACCCTAATAATTGGCTTGGGGTTGGACCCCACTCGGTGCTGGTAAGGGAGCATGTATATTCAGGAACACCCATTGCGTCTGACCCTTCCCTACATTTAGGCCCCAAGGCAAGAGGCCATAGAGAACAGACACTGAGTAAAGTTGGATGGACCACGAAAAAACCATGCCCCCGCGGCTATGGTACTTTTGCTCTTTAGCATGATCAGAGTCTTGTTCGCCCGCACCCCAAACCTTATAACCTTAGCATCAGGACGGATCAGATCACGTCATCCGACCCTGGCGATCACCAGGATTTAGGCCTCATTCAGGGAAGCCATTGCGAATATCTAGTAGTCACAAACACCTCTTTTGCAGCTAACCCCTCCTTACTCTAGGATTCAGAGGTAAGAGTCACGGGAACAGACCCTGAGTAAGGCTGGTCGGACTGTGAAAGGCTTACGCCCTGGTGGCTATCATACCTTCACTCACCAGCACAATCAGGGAGAGTCTCCTATGCCTTGGACTTTCTAAACCTAGCGTTGGGAGGGATCGGATCGCGTTGACCTTTTCACGTCAAAAGAGGACAAATGTTTAATGACTAAAGCTAAATATTTGTTTGATCAAACTTAATACTTCGAATTATAAGTCCCTAGCCACCACACCTCAGCTCACTTAGGGACAATCTCATCCCTTATTTGATTCGCTAAATTTTGTGCAGTAGAGGCCGCCGCTGTCCTGACTCATGTTTGAGTCCCAATCGATAGCTGATTCATGGTATTCCCTGATAGAAGGCATCGAGCCCTCGGACAAGTCGAACAGTCCCGAGAACTATATGAATTGACCATCGGGAATCTGGAGTGCGTCACCAGCTTGACCACAAGTTGGCACCCTATGAATAGGAACTAGGTCTCCACTTGAACGTACCCGTTAACAGCTCAACGAGTACCATGGTTCATCCAACGAGGATAGCATGGCCCGGCTCACCCCTCCATTCCGTGAAGAACGCGCGAGGGATGACTCCAAAGATAGGAAGCCACCTGATCGGTCTCTTGCAATGAGCGGGGGCTCGGGGGCTACGCTCGCATCCCGACCCAACGAACGGTCATGACCCTGCAACGAGCAGGGGCTCGGGGGCTTCCCCCATTTTGACCTAGCGAATGGTCAAAACTAAAGAATCAGGTGCCCTCTCGCGCCCTGCAGTCATATGAGACACCGCATTTGCTCGATTAAAGCCCTTGATGGGATAACTCATCCCTCCAAGGCCTCGAGGGATACACCCGGTGGGTGCGCTCACGCGCACCCACTGGATAGCTTCCTTCAAACACAAAACAAATCAAAACTACCCACGGTCACTCATTGTCAAGCCTCTGAAGGAGTGCTCCACTCCTCCACAGGTTTGGGGGCTACTGTCGGGTATCAAAATACCAAAGTACCCAACAGACGATGAAATATGGCACCCTATATGATCGTTAAAACCCCACCATAGGGGCCCTAGTAAAGTCAACTCACCAAAAGCACGGACAACATGTCAGTCGCTTGCGGCATGAACGACAAACTTCATCCCACCTGAGCCTTGCGGAAAGGTCTTGGATGAGATAGGCGCCTCGGGTGGCATTTTTCTACCTCGCCCGAGACCCCGTGATGTCATCAAAGTGCCCGACCCCTTTAGCTCACTCCCATCTTGCCCGAGGGACATGTGGAACCCTCTAGCAAGACAGGGAGACATGGGCCCCCCAACCACGACACTCGCTCCCACCGATGGGACGAACGTGACCATGCACAGTCAATAGGAGCACGGAAACCATGCCCTGACCCAACATGACCCCGGTCATTCCACCATGACAACATCTATACCTCTACAACAACGTGGGTAATGATCACTATACCACCTAACCCCCTCTCTACGCAAATTCAGGCGCCCATGTCGCCCGTCCTCAACAGCACAGAGACGCATAGGATAAGGCATGGCCACATCACACAACACTAGCAGATGGAGAGGCCAAAAGATCAATGCATATTGCATCCCTGTGCTACAGGAGAACAGTTCAGATAAGGAGGAAGACAGCCACACCTGAGGCCACCTTTGTTGTTTTCTCTTTTATTTTCTCCTCTTTACCATGAATGTAAGCCGAGCCCTCCCCTTAGAAGCTATTAAAGGGGAGGCAGGGGCCACATCTAGGAAATAACAACAGATAGATCAAATCTACTAGAGTTCAACGCAACCAAGCACTCACGCATCCACGCACCACCCCTCACAAGAGACCTAGGATCTGCTCCCTCTCTCGAAAGCTTGTAACCCCTACTACAAGCACTCTGATGCATGGCAACATGAGCAGCAGCGAAACCCACTGGATGTAGGGCCATTCATGCCCGAACCAGTATACATCCTTGTGTCCGCTTTGCACACCATCCAGGCCTAGATGCGCAGATACAAAATTACTCATCGCTCTGTTGAGACCCCCGGTTCTCTAGACACCGACACAAGCAATGTTCTATCCTCCCCAACAAGGAAAATCTAATTCCATTCAAGGTGAATTGCAATCACTCTGTACTCCACATCACAAACCTCATAACCAAATTCAATATTGTTCTGTCCAAATATCTCCAGCGTGGTCACCGTATGCTTCAATGTCCATCTATTACTACCATAGTCTTCAAGGATCCAGATTGAAAGCTGAGTCATAGTGTAAATGTCAGCAGTACATAAACACAACTGACCTTGGGCTTCATGGATGGAGATTGCATCACCACATGACTTTTGTATTTTCGTCTGTGTCTTTTCATCCATATTAATAACAACTATTTGGGAGAACTCGAGCCAGTGCATAAAATAATTAAGAAACACACTTCTCGCATATGTGGATACTATAAAACCATCACCCCATTTAGATTCTTTAAAGATCCAAGCTGCACTCTTAGATGAGTAGATGCTCACACCTACAGACTCACCCTCCCTCATCTTCCTATATTCAAACACATGGAAGTGCGAGGAGACTGTTGAATTGAACCAACAAGCGAGCCTTGCCACAAGAACAAAGTTTATCCGGCAGTAGCAACCATTTGTTAGTCGTCGGATTGCAGACAACATAGCGACACCCAAAACTCCAGCAGAGGATGAGGCCACTATAGCAATCTAAGATGACAACATCGTGAATGGGGAAGGGCAAGAAAAATAAGGAGGGGGTGTTCACCGGTGATGCTGGCGAAGTGGCGTTTGCCTTTCCAGGTGCGATAGAAGAATCTAGCAGCAATCTGGGCCAGCTCCTTTTGGTACTCGACGTCTGAGATGAGGGGGTTCTAGGAGCGGCAGACACACTTGCAGCTGCACAAGGAGCGAGCAGTGAGACAATGGAGGATGAGGATGCCCACTCCCATCATCTTGTTAGGGACCTCTCCATCTTGACAAGGATCTACTGGCACGGTAGACACACACTAATCAGATGGAAGCTTGCTTCCTACTTACATGAGTGAAGAGGGGAATACAAGAAACATGGATAAGGTAAGTGCGAAAGCATTACCCTTGCGTTTGGATCTTGCAGCAATGAGCTCGAGTGGGCACGGCGGTGAGTACCACCTTGGTCATCGGTGGATCTGTGCGGGGCAGTGAGGCGTACCGGCGCTGCGACGCGGAGCACTAATTTGTCGGCGATGAGTGGTGGTGATGGGGAATAGTAGCATTGAGGAGGAGTCTGACAAGGTGGGGAAGCGGTTTTCTTTGTAAGCTAAAGTAGGAGCCGTGGGAATGCAAATTTGAGTAAAACTTTGTAAATACACGTGGGAGATTTGGGAGGTCTTGGAAATTGACGATAGTTGTGCCATCCTGAGTTCCTGACCATCTGGAAGCGATAGTGAAGGCTGCTGGTGGTGGAGGTTACGTGGTACGAATATCACCTAACGACAGACATGACATACAGTCATGAAATCTAAGGTGCTCGGGGGCTACCATCACACTACCGGTCGTGGAAGACCGCTACCCCATCACACAAAATAAACATCACAACAAAGATAAAGAAGATCCCAAAAAATACATAAGTCACGAACATTTCATATTTCCTCTAAATAAAAATACATATTCTACGCTAAAAATTTAGTACATAAGATAAAAATCCTACTACAAGACTAGCTTCAGCGAGATGCGAATGACCATCCGTCGGACCTTTTGCCAAGCTTGTAGTAGGGGCCCTTTCCCATGCGGTGCTCGATCCGCTATGTTAATTAAAATATAGTTAGTTCAATTGGTGATAGGAACTACGTAGTAACTTAAAAAATTGAAAGAATGTTGATCACAACAAACATCATCACACAGAGTTATTTCTTCAGTACCTTCACCTTGCGCGCTTCCTTGTCGGCCCTATTGGCCACGTGGCGCTGATCCCTACGAGCCTTTGCTGCCGCAATCCCCAACTTCACCAAGCTAATGAATCCAAGAACAAGGGAACATAAGGAAGATAGAATGGTCTATAGATGAATTCTTTTTAATGCTATATCTACCATACCAAAAGACATGGCAGCGATGACACGAACTATTTTGCGGTCCATGTCATATGCGATGATTGTTCCATCCTCCCCAGCAAAGAAAATCAAATTCCATTCTGGCTAAACTGTAATCACTGTGTACTCAAAAGCCCAAGCCACGCCACCAAATCTAATATTAATCCTTCCAAACAGGATCCACGTGCTGACCATATGCTTCAATGTTTGATTATTAGTACCATAGTCTTCAAGGATCCAGATTGAAAGCTTACAATCATTAGGACCAGCAACAATACATACACACAAGTGACCCTGAGCTTGATGCATGAAGTGTTGAAGACCACTAGGCCTATCAATTTTCCTCCTTGTGTTTTCCTCCATATCCACAGCAAGTATCATAGAGTACTCCCATAGTGCCCTATAATGTGCAGACAACCATTAAGAAACACACTTGGTTGTCTGTAAAATGTCACATTAGTATCCTTACCCCATTCAGATGCCTTATAGATCCATGCTGTAGTTTCAGATGAGTAGATCTCCATACCAGCGGACATCCACATACTCAATCACATGGAAGTGTGAGGAGGCTATCGGATCGAACCCTAAGTGAGCCTTACAACAGCATGGCCAACATCATGGGTGCTAGGTGGTAGAATTTTAAACTTCTAGGTCATTGGATTGCAGACGACATAGCAGTATCCAGCAGTAGCCCTAGGGCACCAGCATAGGATGAGGCCGTTGTAGCAATCTGAGACAACTATATTATCAGGGTTGAAGGGCAAGAATTCCAAGGAGGGGGCGTACACCAGAGACGCTGGTGAAGTTTTGATTACCGTTCTCATTGTTGTAGAAGAAGCCGGCCACAGTCTGGGGCAGCACCTGACGGTTGTCAGAGATGAGGCGCTTCCAGGAGTGACAAACACATTTGCAGGAGAACAAGGAGCGGGCGGAGAGGTGGCGGAGGATTTCTAGAACAACATCCTCTATGAGGTTGGCCAATGTGTTCCTGTTAATGGGGGCTGCCTCCATTTTGAAGAGCCTGTGATCGTCATTGTGCAGTGGGATGAGAGCTTCCTTAGTAATGAGATCACTAAAGAGAAAAATAATCCGACAAAGATCCATCAGTGAAGTGTGAAAGCATACCCTTAACTTTTGATCTAGTGGCGGCGCGGCGCGAGGCGTGCAATGGTTCACACAAATTGCGAGAGGAACAATGGGCCGGTCGTGTGAGAGGTGGCAGCGCCACGGCGTAAGGCGTGCAATGTTCCCATAAACTAGGAGAGAGGAACAATGCGCCAACCTTGAAGATGGAGAAGTGGAAGTACTACAGAGTAATATTGGTGATACAACTGTGTTGTGGGTTGTTGGAGAATGAGGAAATAACTCATGCTGAGTTTACTACCACCGGTAGACCAAATGTTCATGCATGGCCAGCGGCCAGAACGCCTATCCTAGACGGATCGGCTTTTCATGCGATAGAGAAAATACCACTGTCGCATCTATTGTTAACCCGTGGGTGATAGAAGTTTCTACGACCGGTTTTCTTCCCTAGGAGGCCTCCCTATCGGTCCAACCAGTGGTGGAAGTATGACACCGGTGATAGTGAAAGATCAATCTGTGGTAGTGTTTGTACCTCTACGGAGCCAACTCAACTCTTGAGTAATATCTAGGTTCTACTTTGGTAATTCCAAGCTTTCTATTTAACTAAATTCAGTTCTTGCTTTACCTTACTTACGGGAGCTCCGCTCGACCAAGTGCTCTAGTCTAAGGTACTAGATTAGTGTAGTAACCGCTAGCATAGACGTGGTGTCTATGCTAGAGTTTACCTGAGTTTACGCCCAATCCCAGGGATAATTGTGGTAGCCCTAGAGGTGATAGCTCTAACTAGGCCTTTGTAATCCACCACATTTGGATTAGTCATTCCATAGAGCTTTTGGCAGGCTTCTCCCGATCACCCCTTCCTAGTCTTTTCGAGGATAAAAAAGGTACTGCTACTCCGAAGTAAGTGAGTTTAATAAGCCTAAACCTTGGTTATCTAGTTTGTCCTAGAAGAACTTTAGAAAGCCCCTCTCTACCCACCAAAAACACTTTATCCTTGGATGACCTTGATCTTTTCTAGTTCACTTCTTGTTCCCCATTGAAATCGATAACAAGGAATACTCCGGGTGAAAGCTACAATGGTATTCGTGCGCTTGCGGATTTATCTGTTTGCGTTAACTAATACAAACACTCTCTCCACTCGCCTTCCTCGCTTCTCCTGGTGGTGTCAGCGCGGTCGTTGATGCTCCCGACCATTAGGGTTTGGGAGTTCTCATGCCGCCGTCGGTCTGCTAGAGGTGGTGGTGGTGTGTCTGCTACATCTTCGGCTCTGGTTCGCCGCCTACTTTGTCTTCTTCGCTTGGTGCTAGTGGTGGTCGGTGTCACATGGGCCCCTTCTTCTTCCACTGCTCTGGATCTTCTTCCTCCTCTCTGACTCCGATGCGGTGGTGTTTGTTTGCCTGGACCTCTCCGCCTTGCCTCTTCTTCTTGTGGTTCCTCACGCTCGTAGCAAGGTGATATCCCTTCTCCAACCCTAACTCATGTGGATCTCATTTATGTGGACTTGCTTCCATCCAAATCTTGAGATTTGAGGAGGCTATGTGCAAATCCCTAGCTACCGAGGTGTCATTGACGTTGATGCTCAGTACTTTTAGTGTTTTGTTGGTGATGTTCTTGTCGATTTAGATCTGCTATGTGGTACTTATTTAGCTAGGGTTTACTATTCATATGTTCGTGTTGATTCCGTGTACATGTGTTGGATTGCGGTGTTTAATCTAGTCGATGATGCAGTTAGTAGGCTCTGGGGACCTTTTTTAAGAAGTAGTCGTTCCTGCTACATTTCGTCCATCTGTATATAAATGCAGTTCATTTTGAGGTTAGCAAAGGCATGCCTGATGAGTAATGTCTCTAATATCTTAATGTAGATGGATCCAACTTCCCACCGGTCTGTTATGGTCAGTCAGGCTGCAAGCCGCCTTTGCCGCGGCACACACCTGATCACGCGGAAGCCAATGCCGCCACACTCCACCGGGAGAGCCCTGCCACACCTCCAAAAGGACTCCTGAGCCACCACAGTAGACCGGGGATCCTCTGCCTCTGCCTCTGCCGCCGCCGCTGCTGCAAGTTCGGCGGGCACAGATTTGTTTCCACTTGTAGGGGATGTCTAATTTTGGTCAACCTGTAGGGGATATCTAATTTTGGTCAACTTGTAGGGCATCCACACAGACAATAGGATACTATAGCGACTCCAAAGAGACATCAACACAGCCAGACATCTAGCACAATGGTAATTAAAGACGTTCTATTCCTTGGTCTACATCCCGGGTTCGACTTCCAAGTATTAGACTTTTTTGAGAAATTAAACCCCGGCGGCACACATGGTACAAGTGACACGCAAACCGTTAAGTCTCACAGGTTGGATGGAGATAGAGAAAGGTCCCACACGTACACGTGACACGTAAGCCGTCAGGTCCCACAGGTCAGATGGAGAAGGGTCCCACAGGTACACGTCGGATGGAGAAAGGATCGAGTGGAGACTGTTATGACAAATTGCAAGCATTACGGATGAGTAACTGCAGGTCCCACAGGTACACGTTGGATGGAGAAGAGTCCCACAGATACATGTCGGATGGAGAAAGGACCGAGCGGAGACTTTATGACGAATTGCAAGCGTTACAGATGAGTAAGTACAGGTCCCACAGATACACGTCGGATGGAGAAAGCACCGTGTGAAGATTTATGACGATGTGACGTTCGTTACAGTTCAAAAATTGTTCGTCACAGTGTGTAATTAGTTCAATGGCGAAGCCTAGGTCATCACAGTTCTAAACAAGATCGTCACAGATGAGCAGAAACAGTCACGCGAGTGATCTGTGACGAAGATGTTCTATGATGTTTTTTTTATGATATCTAATTTCGTCATAGATAGGGAGGGTTGGAGGATCATCAACAATAATATATGACGAAACGAAAATATTCATCATAGAAAGTGATCTTCTATGACAATTTTAAATTCATTATTAAGATTTTCGTCCTAGAAGAGCGTATTTCTACTAGTTGCACAGTCACCGCCCTCCTCCCAAGCTCCGCTCGTTGCCCCGTCAGGCCATGGTCACTGCCTACGGCCCTCTGTATTGGCCGTGACCGGCACCTTCATGGGTCATGTTGGCCGCGGCCTTGGGCGCCGCGCGCTTGAGGAGAGAGCGCCGCTGCTCGCCGTGATGACGAGGCGGAGCACGGCCCAGAATCTAGGCAAGCGTGTTTGGCCTGCCGTTGTGTCCAGGGCCGGACTCCTCGTAGGTGTGTGAGGCCATGACTCCAAGCGTGTGGTGGAAGAAGATAAGCCACAAGGCGTTGACGCGCTGTGCCTTGTGCATGGAGTGGAGATTTGAGATGAAAGATAAGGCCGGTAGGGAGAAAAGGGTGAAAAGTAAACTAAGTAAGAAATGAAGGAAGAAAGAAAAAATATTATATATATTTTACTGTTTTAACAAATGAGAGAAACCATTTTATCAATTTTTTTAAATAGCTCTAGGTTTCCCAGCGGAGCTGCTTCACCAGCTGAATAAAAAAAAATCTACTTCGGTGAAGGAGAGTCGTACTAGACACACCCTAAAACGAAGGAAAGGGCGGTTCTTGTTCTGTAGAAAGTTGTGGCAGATTCCATGAGGAGCAGGGCATGTGGTATCCATGTCGTAGAGTGACGGTCTAGGCACAGCACGTGGATCAACCGATGAAGAGAAAGCAGGCGTATGTTGGTTGTGCAACGTGCTTGGTGCACGGTGAGATGAATAAGAAAAATATTATAAGATAAGGTTCGTGTGACCGCATATTACAATAATCATCACTAATCGAGCGGGATTTGCCTTTTTTAATTGATCGTAAGTTGCACAGGGTATATGATTTCTTTGACTGAACTTTCGTATCGAACACGGACACATGGATCAGGTCTTTTCCGTATCAAAACAGAAAGGAGGCGGGCGCATAAACTTTGAGTAAAGGATGATTTATATCGGACGCGGACACCTGAGCAAGGATCGAGATTTGGTATCACCGGGTAGATGATGAGTTTTTTAGAGTAGAGATACAAAAATTGCTAAGGTAATTTCACCTGGTTTCACTTGCATGTACTTCAATATGTTATACACAGTTTTGTTTTTATCATATTTAAGACATGCCACAACCGGAGCCGGCTGCTTTGCCGAGGGCCCCAGGCTCTCGGCAAAGCCTCTAAGACCCTCGGCAAAGCCTTTGCCGAGCGCAGCTCTCGGCAAAGCGCCCTCGGCAAAAATCCGATCGGCAAAGGCTTCTTTGCCGAGAGCCGTTTATCGGGCACTCGGCAAAGCCTTTGCCGAGAGCCCGACGCTCGGCAAAGCGCGAAATAAAAAAATGCGAAAAAAACCTGGAAAAATTATTTTCAATCGGGGGAGGGGCCCACTGGCCAGCGCCAAATGCGCGGCTACGCGGTCGGTGGGATTCGAACTCGTGACCTCTCCCTCACGCGATACCTCCTCTGCCACCTGCACTACACACTCACATGCGTCTATATGCCATTTCAGTTACTCAAATATTATACTAAACCAATTGAAAATTGATTGTTTGAGCCCCTAAACGAATTCAAATCAAAAAGTTTTCAACCACAAAGTTTCATAACTTTTCGAGCACTACATTTTTCATATAGAAAGTTTTTCCATCCGAGGTCTTTTGAAAAATTCAAATTTTAAAATTTTGAATTTCAAACGTAGTTTTGCATGACAAGATGAATTCAAATGAAAAAGTTGTCAACCATAAAGTTTCATAACTTTTCGAGCACTACATTTATCATATAGAAAGTTTTTCCATCCGAGGTCTTTTGAAAAATTCAAATTTTAAAATTTTTAATTTCAAACGTAGTTTTGCATGACAAGATGAATTCAAATGAAAAAGTGGTCAACTACAATGTTTAATAACTTTTTAAGATCTACAAATTTCATTTAGGAAGTTTTTCCATCCGAGGTCTTTTGAAAAATTCGAATTTTAAAATTTTAAAATTTTGAATTTCAAACGTAGTTTTCCATGACAAGATAAATTCAAATTAAAAAGTGGTCAACTACAATGTTTCAATACCTTTCGAGATCTACAAACTTCATTTAGGAAGTTTTTCCATCCGAAATTGTGGTGCTAACATTGTTCACAAATCTTATATATCTCTCTTGTAGTTTCATGGAACTACATGAGAGACATATAGATTTTGTGAACAACGTAATTATTACTTTGTCGAATAAAGAAATGACCAATATAAAGTTTGTAGATCATGAAAAGTTATGAAACTTTGTAGTTGAAAACTTTTTTATTTGAATTCGTTTAGGGCACCAAAATGTGGTTTGAAAAATTGCTTTGCCGAGTGTTTTACTTTGGCACTCGGCAAAGAAGCCTTTGCCGAGTGCTTTTTTTTTGGCTCTCGGCAAAGAAGTTTCTTTGCCGAGTGTTTTTTTTTGGCTCTCGGCAAAGAAACTTCTTTGCCGAGAGCCGTTTATCGGACGCTCGGCAAAGCCTTCTTTGCCGAGTGCAGAGGCTTTGCCGAGTGTTTTTTATTTGGCTCTCGGCAAAGCCTTCTTTGCCGAGCGCCCGAAAAAAAACGCTCGGCAAAGCCTCCGGCGCTCGGCAAAGAAGTGGATTCCGGTAGTGTGCGTCCAATAATTTTTTTTGTTATAATGGCATCTCGGTTCGTCATCCCATTCTACTGTTCCTAGGTCCCACCCACAGCCCATCTCATGTTCATTTCTATCATGGTAAGACCCTCTCAATTATAGTTTAATATGAAATTTTCGTTGGCGCTGAGCCTAAGCTTGTGCGCGTCACTAACTATTTGGTACGCAAGGATGTGTCGCTGCTTTTTGGCTTTTGTAAATTACAACACAATAGTTATCCTTTTTGGAATCTCATGCCAATTTTCCATGCAAGGGTTAATACTTTGTTGCGCGTGCATTTATAATGGACAGTCATTTAATTGAGATAAAGTTGCCCGATTATAAACCTAATAAAGATTGCTAACTCCAAATGCATCCCGTTGCAACGTACAAAAAAAATTACTCGTAAAAATTTGTTTTTTGCAACCTTTCCTAAACCAAAACATATTGGGAGGTAAAAAAACAATCAAACCTCCAAAAATTTAGAGCATGAACAATCAACACAATGCCATCCTTTTCTTTTTGCAAAAGATAGTGCAGAGATATCTAACTGTTGTGGCCATTGGGCAGCATTGTTGCGATGACGCAAAACACTTATTTACCTCAAGCAATAAATCTGGCAGACAAAAATTAAAGATTCATGTATAGTACTATAGACAATAAAGGGTCGGAACGAACACGAGTTCACACCAACGAAGGAAGGACACAAATTTGGTAGTAGAGGATAGACGGAACAAGTAAAAGAAACTCCTCACGCTAGGCTAGTTTTTGTATTAAATTCCGGATGCAATATTATTGCAATTTACTCGATCATAACACTAATTGAGAACGCTATAGATAGCTTAAGCTGCTGTAAAAACCTTATAACTAACTGTAATTCCAAACTACTAGTACAAGTATATTATTGGGCGAGGATCGACGACGCTAGTGATCACATGCATGATGGGGTATGCCCCGTCCTTGGCATCGTTTCTTCGCGGATCCGTGTGCTGGGTGTCGAACTGCTAGAAGAAGTACGCAGACGGGTCCGCGACGGGCTGGTCCTCCCACGACGGCTCAGGGATTGCGGTAGCAGGGAGGCCCATGCCGTATAAGGAAAGCGATCCCATCTGGACGTAGGTGTCGTCATCGTCGTCCGCCCCCTCATCGTCACCGTCATCGTCATCATCATCGCCGTCGTCATCATCGTCGTCGTCATCGTCATCGTCATCGTCATCCTCGTCGCCGTCGTCATCATCGTCATCCTCGTCGCCGTCGTCATCGGTGGCTCGCAGCCCTTCCTCCTCCACCTCGAATCGCAGCCCCAGCTTGTGGTAGAGCTTCCCAACGATCTTCTCTGCGCTGGCGTTGCAGCCTTCCACCGCCACCCGTTGGCCCTGCACTTCAACCTCCACGTCTTCCTCCCCTGCGAATTCGAACGTACACAAAAACAAGAGGGAACGCACGAACGGAGTCAAAATCGACGCGTGAGGAACATGTCCAATATAATGTATAACGAGCTGGTAGTAGTATTAGTATAGAAGACGCGCGCGGCCGGATCATGCTTATTGCTTGCACGTACCAGCCAACTCCTGGATGGCATTGCGGATATGCGTCTTCCACTCGTCGCACTCGACGCCAATGTAGAGGGTGATGGTCGCCATCGCCGCCGCTTGTCGTCTTTTTGCCGATGCGCCTTTCGCCGATGCCTAGCTAGCTATTGCTATCTAGCTCGAAGCTTGGACGGGCCCGTACGTACGGTTGCTGTGTGCATGCATGCATGGCGCAGGGGTGGTATTTATACACAGGACAACAGGAGGGCGATCCAGGTGATCGGCGTACGTTGTGAGGAGTTCACGGGAAACCTTTCTCCTTTTGTTTTTACATTTACTTTATGTATATAAATATATAAATGGAAATGGATGGTCTGAAACTCGTAGTAAACCGGGTGGAGAGGGGATAGTCAGGAGTTACCTGCGCCGCCGTCGCCCGCTCTCCTTCCCAAAAAGATATACTTACTATATATCATCGCTGGTTTCACAAGCGCAACTGGCCTTGTTTAGTTCCCAAATCAGCACCTCAAATTTTACTATGCAAAAAGGAGATTCTCCATCACATCAAAATATCGGCAAATGCATGGAGTACTAAATATAGATGAAATCAAAAACTAAGTGCACAGTTTTGTTGTACTTTGCGAGACGAACATTTTGAGTCTAATTAATCATTTTTTGGATAATTTTTTACACTAAAAAACAAAACGCGCTACAGTGTTCCGACCGGAACACTGTAGCGCGCAGTCCCGATTCCGGTGTCCCAAATCGGGAACTGAACACGGCCAGAGTTCTGTACCTGCCGTTTTCATATGATCGTACTAGATTTGATTGTGTCCGTGCGTGCTGTGCTTTGCTGCTTTCCCTCGCGAGCTGGCTGTGTGCCGTCATGAGGCAAGAACCGCTGCGGAGCGTTACAGGCCTGCTGCAGGCGCAAAGAAGGTAACTAAGGGTGTGTTTGTTTGCGTGGACGAACTGGCCCACCGTGTACTAGGGGTGTAACTTGGGCTGTTTGTTTGCCTGGACGTGGTTCCCAGCCCGGCCCGCATGCCTGTTAAAGCAGCCCTCGGCCAGGCTGCGGGGAACGAAAGAATTTTTCGTTTCTCCCGGGGTCGGCTCGAGCGGGGGCTGGGGTGGCCATTTCGGCCTCCACTCGGTTGGCCCCCCACGCTAGTGCGTGAGTGGTGAAATCTCCGCGCGTGGCGTCGCTAGGGTTTCACCCTCCATTTATCCCTTCGCTCTCTTTCCGTGCCGCTTCAGTCGCCCTCGCTCTCTCTGCTCTCCTTCCTAGCTGTCTGTTGGCGGTCCTTAGCTGACATAGTTTGACCGCCAAATTAATGTAAAATGCTAATATTCCATGGTACATTAAAGCAAAATATTATTTTATCTAACAAGTTCCATGAGTTTTGGTGCTATAGAGTTGTTTTGCAGGATATGTCAAAAATACATGTCAAAACATATTATATAGCAATATATAGCTCGACGGAAATCAGCCGTGAAATGGAATTTGAATTTTTATGTGGCAAAGCCGACTCAAATAAATATTTGGAGCACACCATTGTAAAGAGCTCATCGAGCCGATCGAAACAGATATATTATTTGATATATTTGAAGCTTGGAATGAAAAGATATCAATTTTGAGAATTATAAAGAAGTGCTCAAAATATCGACGTGCATGCAGCGGCAGCTGCTCTGCTCATTGCCCACACAAATTTGACAGGACCAGTTGGGCCCCGCTGGAGCCCATGCAGCCAGCAGGCCACCGACCGGCAGGGCAGCAGCCTAGCGGCTAGCACCGTGCAAGCCGCGCGAGCACCCAAACGGCAAGGCCCAGGCAGGAGCCGGCGACCAGCACAGCCATGGCAGAGAACATGCAGGACCAAGCCCAAGATGACGCACGACGGTTTGGCTCGGTTAACATGCAGAAGCCCATCTCGTGTGTAGGTGGAGGAGATTGGAGAGCGAGTTTTTCTAAGGCTTACCTACCTTGGGAGGTCGGTAATTCCCTCAGGTGGCGCCAATTGAGGGAGAATCCCAAAATATTTCTAGGCATCTACCCTCTCCTCCCCACTATAAATAGAGACATTCTCCTCCACTTGTAAACACACCTTTACACTTGAGCATTCCTTTATATTTTCATTGGTAGTGTCCCTCTAGGTGGGCACCTAGTTGTAATAAAGAAAATAGGGAGAGAGGAGAGGAAGAGAGCAGAGGAGGAGTCGGGCCTGTCGGATCCTCCTTGACTTTTCACTGCTACACTCGCACCTTTTACAGTCACATTGTAAACCCTATCGCTGTTCAATTTCAGCCTCGACAGTAAGCTGTCGACAGTGATAGTCATAGCTATGACCGTCGCTATCTGAGACCGACTAGGATATTCACTACACCGCCGTTTTGGATTATCATCTGTTTGTGATAAGGTCATTACTTCCATCGCAATGGAGCACGACTCGCCTGTGTGTGTATGCACTAACACCATCACATGGCTTATGATCCGCCTGTGATCAGATCCTTATTCCGTCGCATCGAGGCCCGACCCGTCTGTGTAGGTGTATACTAACACTGCCGTGTTGGCTTATGATCCGTCCGTGATTAGGTCCTTGTTTCCATCGCATTGGAGCACAACCTGCCTGTGTCGAGGAGAACATCACCGTCGCTTCAACGAATGAACCGCCTGGTCATTGGGCATCGTCACCATCATGTTGCAGTATGATCCGCCCGTGATGATCCTTTAGTCGGTGTCGGGTTACTAAATGATTCGGTGGCGATTCACTATTGACCCCTGTCGCATCAGACGAATATCGACAGTGATCGTCGTTTGCTTCACCAACAACGAGTGGTACGACGGTGATGACATAACAACCAACGGCCCATACTTCTGACGGTGACAGAATTACTTTCGATTTTCATAATGTATTTACTAATTCAGCTGGGCCTTAATAACTTACTGAACACACACCATACAAATATAACCATTACACATCATTCATCATGTCCACAATGAAGAGTACTTGTTATAATAACAATGCTCGACACTAACATAATAACTGTGTCAACTGATGAATTAACACAAGCAATACATAGATAGTATAATAAAGGTTCTGCTCCCTATAGACTTACGTAAGGTAGGTGTGCTTTACTCCTTTAGATTGGCACTCCTTGATCAACTTGGTAGCCAATGCACGATGGAACCCCTCTTCTTCCTCCCATAGCTATTGCAGGAAAATTATTCAAAAGCACTAGGACTCCAAAACCTACACAACGCAAAGCAGCAGGATTAATAATATTCAACATACCATTGGTTTAGTTACCAAGCCAAAATTGGACTATATATAGACTCAAAACAACTCCTTACCTGAACAAAGACATGTCCTAACAACAAAATACAACGGTGTGACTAAGACAGTGTTTTGTAAACCGGACTAGTAAACTTATATGATTGTCGCACTGCTCTAGGAAGACGATGGTAGGTACCTGCCCTGGGTCATCATTCGCTTGGTCACTTTTTGTGGCCGAGGGCCACGTCCTGGATCGTCGGGTCGGGGCACTCTCCTGGTCTATATCACCTTTTCATCGGGTCCCTTATCGTGGATCCCATCCCGTAGTGGGTGGGATCGTATAAGCATCTAGTCGGTCCGTATTTGGACGACGGGTATTGTACCCATTTCCACTACCTTGTTGGGTATTTTAAACGTAGACAGAAAAATTCACAAGTGCACGGATACCGATGTAGCTTTCATCCGGGAGTATTCCAAGGTATCGATTTTCCACGGGGAACACGAAGTGCACTAGTTGAGGTTTAGATCGCTCAAGGATAACTATATGATTTAAGGGGAGAGAGGAATTTTCCTAATTGTTCTATAGATAGATCTAGTAATAAGGGTTTACTTTAGGGTTACTTATTTTGTGACATTAGAACACTAACCACAGAAAGGGATTAGAAGGGGGCTAGGAAGCTCTGACTACAGTCCTACAAACACTGATCCGAATGTGGTGGAATACGTCGGCCGTTAGGGTTGTCACTACCCTAGGGCTACCACAACAATCCGTTGGATTGGGTGCAATTCTAGGTAATCGCAAGACTAAGCTGTGGAATTCTCGTGTCCTCTAGAACCTTCCCGTCAATTTTTGTGGAATTCTGACTTGATTTGGTTCGGTTTCTTAACTCCTACTCCTTCTCGGCTTATTCTGTTTTTATCCCTAAAAATTCATAATTCATAAAGGCTGTGGAAATTGTTATGTTAGTCCTAAAACTCTTGCTTGGTGATGGTTCCAGAGTCTTCTTGAATCTTTCGAGTCGTATCCATCGGCGACTTTCTCTCTGGAACTCCAAATAGAGCAAATGATATGTCCGTTTCGATCGTCTCGACGAGCTCTTCGCAATGGTGTACTCTGTTTCATCACTTGAGGTACTTTTATGTGGTAAAATATTGATAATATGCAAAACAAGTGAGAACAACACAACTCGTGAAACTTGTTAGAATAAAGTCCTACAACCATGCACTAATAACGCTTTTGCTATTATATTGTGCATTAATTGAAGGTATAATGTTGTCGTTAAGGACCGTCACAGGCTCCCCCAGTATTAACCTTTGCTAGTCCCTTAGCAAAGCTAATCTCAATAATGGATCAGAAGTTGCTTCTATGCTTTCACGCCTCAAAAGTACACATGTGTTCAAACAAGAATTCTCCTCCGGATTAGAGCAAACCATTCTGACTTTCAAACTTACCCGTATTACCTTCTACCATGGAGCTCTTAGCCCTCACTAGGGTCTTGAGTAGTTGAAAGATAGAATAATCAAGTCAAGCACTACGTCTCGAGTTCTTCGATCAACCTTCATTCTAGAGTTTTTATATGTTTTCAAAATAAAACTCAGATATTCCTTTTTGTATGACTCTTTCTGGTCTCTTATATGTAGTATTTGTGGATCCTTTCCAAGGCAATAATGGTGTTTTGCCTTCTCTCTTTCACTATGTGGTATTTTTGGAATAAGATAGGGTAGCATCATGCCTCCTCTCTCTTACCCTATAACTAATAGGCTTATCTGGAGCTGAGGGTATTTTAAGAATATAGCATACTTACCTTGCATGTATTGCCCAGTCAAAAATGGGATCCGAGGAAGGGAGTGTCATACCCTTAGATTAAGATGTGCATGTGTGTGGGAATATTTGGTGGCTAACCTAATTCTACTTTGCTCCTAGAGAGACTCCCACCAACTGAAGAATTTATGAAGAATTTTGTTGTGGAGGTCTTGGGATATCTTCTTTCTCCTTTCTTTGATGACAATAATGAACTTCTTGGCATAGAGATCATAGACTTCTTTTTTTTCTCTTTTTTTCTCTTTTTACAAAGGATCTCCTGCCTCTTACAATGAACTTGGTGAAGAGATAAATCATAATCTTGGAGTATTTATTTAGAAACCTAATAATCTTTTTGGATCCTCTCTCAGGGTTAGAGATAGATTTTAGGGTGGAAAGACATGTTTTTGCGTACTCCTAGGGTAGGAGTAGCAAGATATATGTGGGTGTAAGTGATCTTGATCTTGGGAGCATGACCATCCTCTCGACAAGGGTCTCACACGGGTTGACCAATCTCAATACAAAGCAAGCAGCTTATGAGCTGATTTTTCTAGTCTAGCAAACATGTATATATGGCTATGGTAGGAATTCAAACTCTAGTCATACAAGAACTCATCATGTGGCAATTTTATGTTTTTTAAAAGATAAATCTCCAGAACTCAAGTTTCTCTAGGAACAAGATAAACAGCAGCTCAGACCTTCTCATATCATATTCGTCAATAACTTAGACTTAGATTAAGCATTTGCAGCCCACAAGTTTCAAGTTTAGAGTAAATCCTAGGTTAAAATAATTATTTCCAAAACTCAGGCGAGTTCGAGGTTAAAAACTAGGCACTTGAAAGGAATTACGACAGAGCAACTATTCATCATTTCCATGCATAGAGATTTGACTAGGTTCTTTTTATTTACAAACTAATTCAAGCAAACTTGACACACTCTAACGAACACATATTATTATGAAATAACACAATATAGAATAAATACTTGACTAGATAAAGTAGACAGTGAAAACTCCATAGACATATAAAGTAAACCGTCATGTGCTCACATTTTTTTTATTTTTGGATTAATTTATGTAAAAAAGAAAACATAAGAGGATAAGGATACTTACCTGGATACATGGGGGTGCCCTCCCCTAAGCTGAATGTTGATGTAATCGTTCGATCTTGTGATGTAGCATACTGGCAGTAGAGCTATACTTCCTCTATCAAAGCACTGATTGGTGTTGATGACGGATGAGACATTGCTCTAACAGTGGATGGAACATCCACTTGCTTGTCAGCTCTTTTTGGTTCTTCGAATCCTGTGAAACTCAAATAGACAACAAGACTTGTGGAATGGATTAAGCGTTAGTGGTTGGCCACTTAAGCCTTAGTTGTCCAAAGCTTTTGAGATTGTTTAAGTAGAGTTTTAGTCGGATCTCTTTCTCAATATTTTTGTATTTTTATATTTTCTATGATGCAAAGAAGGTTTAACAAGATGAATGTATACATATTTATTTTATTTTTATGCCACCACGGTGAATATCTCCATGGGGTTTTACACACCACAAATTTATTCACATGGGGCTTTAGGATTTATGATGCATCAGATAAATATTTTTATTTTATTTTTATAATGCAATGCTAAAGCAGAAAAGTAAATATGCTAAAAAATGATTATGCAAAAAAGATAAATATGGATAACTACCGATTTTACCTCTCGGCGAGGGTTCAATGTTTCAAGTCCTCTGAACAAGACTTTTCACCATGTTTATTCCTTAGGTGACTCATCTGACCCCAAGGTGGAGACCATGATATGTGCACTTCTTGATATGGTGTCACTCATGTTCTTCGTTCGTCTAACAGCCGTTTGAAGTGAAGCATTAATTATGGAAGCTGGCCGCATCTTACTTAGTGTACATGTTCTTGTAGATTCAAGACCTTCACTTGTAGAATTTAGGAGTTGACCAACTCCATGTTTTGCTCAAAGTGTATCCTTATCATTTGAAGGGTGATGGTACTGAACCACCTTGTGGAAGCTTCTCTTGCTCAGCTGGTTGTGCTTGTAAATGGCTTGTCTTCTCTTGCTTATCTCACAGTGTGCTTTAGTGATGTGAGCATCTTTTTTGTTCTCCTCATCTTGATATTCTTGACAGTCCTTGTGCTCCCTTCATTGTCTTAAGAATTTCCCCATGATGGCCTTTGTGTTGAAGGGGCTTGATGGAGATTTGTTCACCCTCTTTCATGGAGTGAGTGTAGATCTTGTTTTGTGGCACTCATCTTCTTGTTCCATGGATCTCTCCATGATGCATGAGCTATGTTTCCCTTGTGCAAGGTTGATGAAGTTCATGTATCTCTTTTCTCTCCATGTGAGTTCATCTCAGGACTTCCTAGTTTGACTTTTGAAAGTTTCTCCTGTAGGAGTTAGTCCAACAAAAATATACAATGTGTGCACAAGTAGTTTTTAGTTCAATAACCAAACTAGACTTCATGTCTAGTTGGATTAAGGAAGGCTATTTAACCTAAGCACCACGCTTAATTTAAAAGCCTTTAGAACTACTCATGAAGTACTTCTAAACCAACACTTACTTATGATGGACAAAGATAACATGAAGGCATTATAGAGATTTAGTCAAATGGTGATGGAAGAGAACATGACTGATGTATAGGAATTTAAGCATGTCTTAAAGGTAGGGACATCCCGGATAGCAACATGGCAGAGATATTCTTAGAAAGTTATCCCCTAAGCCTAAATTTTGCAAAAATCAAGTTTGGGTGCATTTAATTCAATGTTGCATGGTGATTGGTTAGACATACCTTGTGTTTGTTATTCCTTCAATCCTTTTGCTCCAATCCTAGAAAGGTTAGTGATAAGAATACCCAAAGAAATATTTTCATAATTAAATCCCTAAGCTCGTTTCACAAGGACAACGTAGCAGAAAGGTGAACACTCGTGTTAGGATCTAAAAAGTGCTTGTTTTAGGACTCTGAGCTTGTCCATGGGAAACCTTCAAAATGCGGTTTGGTGAAGTGGTTTCTCCTCCAACACCAACTTATGTGTACCCATCTCAGGATTCAACACAACGAGATCTGCAATATTTATGATAAACATATACATCGACAACTACCCTTTTGAAGTTTTTGTAAATAGAAAGAATAAGGGGTTGAAAATCTCGAATGTGGAGAGGTTGGAGAGACCAATTGAATGGAGAGATGTCTCATATGAGCATGACTTTAATGAGATGGTTATGGAGTAATTCTCATGCTCATTGATGTCATCTTCATCCCCAATTTGGATGTTTAGAATTTCACTTGGATTGGTGACTCTTGAGTTGGTCTCATCTAAGGTCTCTTTCATAGATGGATGAGTCTCATCTTCAAAGGGAGTTAAAAACTCACCATTTAAAGCTAAGTCAAGGTTGGATTCCTTTAAGGCTTCTTTTTTGTCCATCCATTCTACACATTCTAGCCACTATTGTAGCCTCTCTTGGTCATCCTCGTGGCCTTCATGACTCCTATGGTTTGGTTGTATTAGTGGATTTTTAGGATCATCATGAGACTAAAAAGGATGAGCATAAGGGGGATCTTCGAAGACAAGGATGGGTTTAGAGATGGGTCCATGATTTATGTCATCTATGAACATAATAGGACAGCAGATAGGATTTTTCGTATGGCAAGGCTCTCCTTCTATGACATTGCTTGACATCCATCCTTGAATTTTTTCCAGTGGGAATGCAGACGTTTTCTAAGAGATCCCTTCTCATGAGGATTTGAATTATATTCCCTTGAAGGTCTCTTATGAAACTAGAAGTCTAAACCATCCCTATAATTAGCACTAGAAAGATTAGGGCTCTCCAAAGGTGGAATTTCTTCTTCCCTTGGAGGATTTTGGGGGATTAATGGTTTAGAACCGATAGCTAAATCTTGGGATTGGAGTGGTTGTGATTTGACTATTAAAACTTTATTTTCTTGTCTAGGAATTGATTCATTATTTTTCTCAAGAATGGCTTTCCCCTCATTTATGGTTTCATGCGAGAATGAACCTCCTGAAGCGATGTTGAGATGTAGAGCAGCTTCCTTGTTAAGTCCTAGATAAAAGTGTTCTAAAAGGACATTTTCACGCAAGGAAAGGGTTGGACCAGAATTAGTAAGGCTCATGAATCTAGCCCAAGCTGCTCCTAGTGTCTCCTTCTCTTTTTGTTCAAAGTTAAGAATTTCTCTATGAAGGGCTGCTTTTTTAGAAAGAGGGAAGAAAGCATGACAAAATTTGTCTCGAAGTTCATCCCAATTTCCATTGACGCCTCTTACGGAATGAGCATACCACTGTTTCACTCTACCCAAAAGGGAGAACAGAAACAATTTCCATTTAAGGGTCTCTTGTGTCATGCCAGCAATTGTTAGGTAAGAACACAACAGCTCAAATTCCCTAAGGTGGGTGTAAGGATCTTTATTTTTTAGCCCAGAGAAGGATGGGTCCTGAACCATGGCTATAAAGCCAGGACAGATTTCATAGCTAGAAGCTGTGATTGGCCTCGACAATTATGGTGGCTCTAAGAACTCGCCCTTTGGTGCGGAGAATTTATGAATAGGCATGGAATCCATATGGTCAGTGGTGGTAAAAAATGGTAAAAAGAAAAATATGTGGACGAACTTGGCTCGAAACTAGCACAACTACCATTACCCGGCAACAGCGCCAGAAAGCTTGTTGGGTATTTTAAACGCAAATAGAAAAATCTGCAAGCGCATGAATATTGATGTAGCTTTCACCCGGGAGTATTCCAAGGTATCGATTTAACACGGGGAACGCAAAGTGCACTAGTTGAGGTTTAGATCGCCCAGGGATAACTATATGTTTTTAAGGGGAGAGAGGAATTTTCCTAATTGTTCTATAGATAGATCTAGGAATCAGGGTTTACTTTAGGGTTACTTATTTTGGGACATCAAAACACGAACCACAGAAAGGGATGAGAAGGGGGCTAGGAAGCTCTTACTATAGTCCTACAAACACCGATCCGAACGTGGTGGAATACGTCAGCCGTTAGGGCTGTCACTACTCTAGGGCTACCACAACAATCCGCTAGATTGGGTGCAATTCTAGGTAATTGCAAGACTAAGTGCCATGCCTAATCTATTAATTACTACTCTAGCATTATAAAGACTAGAGCACTTGATGCAAGTGGGAATCCAATAAATAACTTAAAAGTAAATACAGAAATTAAATGAAGAACTCAGGAATTATAAAATTAAACAACTTGGAGATTGCTCAAAGATGAACCGGTTGCTGCAAAAATACAATGTTGAGGAAGATCCGATAGATCTGGCTCCTCCTTGGCTCTCTCCTCTTCTCTCTCTCTCTCTTCTCTAGTTTACAACTAGATGAACTAGAACTAGAACTAGAAGATGAACTAGAAGAACTAGAACTAGACGATCATGTAGAGGGACCTCTACTTCTACTTGGATGGAGGGGTGAAACCCTAGCTTTTGCTTTGGAGGTAGATAATGAGAAGGAGATGGCCTGAGGGAGGGGGTCTGCCCCTGCTATATAGCCTGGTGGGGTGAACCACAACCCTTGGATCAAACTGACTTGGAACAATGGTTGAGATGCGTCGTAGAGGTCGGTTGGAGGCCGTCATTTGAAGCTACTCTCACTTAGAGGTGGGCCCATGCTGACCGGCCTAACATGTGGGGCCAGCCGGCCCCACTTGTCAGCCTCCGGGCTTCCGCTTCGTTCCCGTGTCTTCTCGTGTCCTCTAGAACCTTCCCGTCAATTTTCGTGGAATTCCGACTTGATTTGGTTCAGTTTCTTGACTTCTAATCCTTCTCGGCTTATTTTATTTTTATCTCTAAAAATTCATAATTCACAAAAGCTATGGAAATTGTTATGTTAGTCCCTAAAAGTCTTGCTTGGTGATGGTTTCAGAGTCTTCTTGAATCTTCCGAGTCGTATCCATTGGGGACTTTCTCTCCCCCAAATAGAGCAAATGATATGTCCATTTCGATCGTCTCGACGAGCTCTTTGCAATGGTGTTCTCTGTTTCATCACTTGAGGTACTTTTATGTGGTAAAATATTGATAATCTAAAAAACAAGTGAGAACAACACAACTCGTGGAACTTGTTAGAATAAAGTCCTACAACCATGCACTAATAACGTTTTTGCCATTATATTGTGCATTAATTGAAGGTATAATGTTGGCGTTAAGGATCATCAACAATGGTGTGGTCTTATCTTGTCGGTGCGGTATAGCAACTGGACGGTGTCTGACCAGGTCAAGGTGATTGTTGTCCCCTCGGCCCTTGCGGGGTCAGTATGGCATGCTTGCTATTGTCAGAGCAGGCGCGCCTAGCTGCGCTTGACCTTTCCCCATCCCTTCCAAGGGTCGTGACAAGGAGAGGTCGTGCATCTTGTGAGAGCCATGTGACTAAGGCAGGTGGAAAGGGTCAGGGCTAACCCCATCTTTAGCGCCTAGCCTACTCTGCTCGAATCTTGCTTGGCCTAAGTCATTTGGGCCCTTGCTGACTATTGTGTTATGGGCCATGCGGCCTGCTAACTGATCGATGTCTTGAGATGCCCTGGGGTTACAACCTCGACAATAGCCCCCGAGCGTTTTTGCGGTCACGAAGTGATCATGAAAGCGCTGGTACGTGCATGCATTGGAATGCGAGTTTGTAGTCATGGCCTTTCTGGGCTTTGTTGCTCGGCCCCATGCGGGCTGGTACATTCAATGTGGTAGGTGGATGTTGTGTCCTATCCCACTTTGTTAGGCCGTCTTGATGATGGAGTACACACCCGTAACCCAGGCGGGATCGACCGGTCTCGTCGACATTTTACTAGTCCTGCTTTTGCGAAGGTCTCAATTTTCCCAACCTTATTTGGGTACTTGATATTGGCTAGGACCTTCCTCGACTTGTCACATGGTGAGGGTATTCTAGGCTACTTAGTCCACCTTCAGGCCTATAAGTGAAAGCTTTTTCTGTTGTTTGAATTACTCATGGTTGGTGATGATGAGCGGCTCCATGTTCTCCCATCAAGTGAGCAAGAAAATGGAGGAAAGATTAGGGGGAGCTGCGGGGTTCCCAACCCATGATTTCCTATTGTGCTCGGAAGTTGGCGGTGTTCCTTCCATCGTTTGGTGCTTGAAGGGAACTTGCGAGCGGATGGGGATGTGCCCGTGGAGCGCACGCTCTATGGGGATCAGGCAATCCTATCTCTAGTAAGACGGGATTGTCCTAATCTAGAAGCTCTCTGCCTGAGCTCTGCTGGCACTTGTGAATGCCCACGGGTGCCAGCTCAGGCGTCCTTAAGCTGGTGCGGCCTCCAGGCTTGCCCCTGTGCTCCTGCTCCCTAGGAGCCATGTTGCTACGGGAAGATTGGCGTGGCGCCTGCTCTTCCGTGGTAGTAGCAAGGCTTCACAGGGCTTATAGGGGATTTCACCGGTGCGGTGATTCCTAGATTTGTATTTCGATGCACGGCTTTGCCGTGCCCCTTTTCAAAGTTTGATAAGAGAGACCCTTTCATTGAGTATACTTGCTTCTCCGGGGTCTCTCGGTGGTGGTTGAGTGGTCGCTCGTCCTGATAATAGCCTCCTCAGCAAGGATTGCCACATGGGTTTTGTAGCATCCCTTGCCAGGTGCAATCAAGGAGCAATTCACCCAAACATGGGTGCCTTCCTCATGGAAGTGCCTTTGTTATCCTTTTTTGCTGCTGGTCTAAGTGATCACCGTAATGGGGCTCTAGCCTCCACTAATTCACGAGATTCTAAGATGTCAACGGGGCGGCGACCCATGGCGCGGGGGGGAGATGGTAGTGGTTTGGAACATGGTTTTCATCAGGGGTCACATGGGTGTTGATGGTCATTAAACTCTCTCTCATGTACCCTAGGTCATTCCCTTGGTCTATAAAAGGGAAAGCTGGGCGTCCCATTAGGGAAAGTCTTTCGAAGTCCTTCGAGCAATCTCAAGTACTTCAACTCTACTTTATCTTCACCAGAGACTTGGGATCTCGTCCCCCTCTTGCCCGTTTGTAACCCCTACTGCAAACTTCAGTGATAGTAACACGAGCAGCAGCGACTGGACGTAGGGACATTTCACCCAAACCAGTACACATTCTTGTGTCCTCTAGCACACCATCCGGGCCAAACGCGCAATATAATTTACTCATCGGTGGTACGAAACACTGACAGTTAGCGCGCCAGGTAGGGGCCTTTGTGCGTTTTGTCGCTTTCATTAGGCTTCGAATGGCTAGCCACAGCATCAACTAGATCCCAGGCACACACATGTGCTTCGGGACCCTAGACTTCGTTGTCACCACGGAGGGGGAGCTAGTGTGGGCTCAGGCACCCGCCTAGCCTCCTCTCACCATCGACCTCAACGCGATCGACGAGGCTCTCGAGGAGCTATGGCTGCACGCCCCGGAGGCTCGCGCCCCCGGGCATAACCATCTCCTAGACTTCAAGAGCCTGAGGGAGGTCCTAGCAAACTTGGCTTGCAAGCTACGCCGTCTTCTAGTGCACGTCCGCCCTAGACTATCATCATGGTCTTCTGGCCTTGTTGCGGCAGGATGTGACGTGGCGCTACTATGCTAGCCATGGCGGCACTGTAGCCTTGATGGCGGTTCATTAGCCGTCCTATGTAATGCGGTGTCCATCATGGCCTTCATCATCATCTCCTAGTTTCTAGGAGCATCATACCCGGGGTACGTAGCTGCCCTGGGTCGTCGTTCCCTTGGTCGCTTTGCAGGGCCAAGGGCCATGACCCTGATCGTCGAGGTTAGGGCACTTTGCCAGTCTAGATGGTCTTTTTGTCAAGTCCCTTCTTGTGGATCCTATCCGTAGTGGGTGGAATCGTACAAGCATCTAGTCGGTCCATATTTGGATGGCGGGTATCGTACTTGTTGCCACCACGAAGCGGTGTTGTCTCATCGGTGCGGTATGGCATAGGGATGGTGTCTGACCAAGCTGAGGTGACTGTTGTCCCCTCGGTCCTTGCAGGGTCAATGTGGCATGCTTGCTCTTGTCATAGTAGGCGCGCCTAGATGCGCTTGACCTCCCCTCATCCCTTCCGGGGTTCATGACAGGGAGAGGTCATGCATCTTGCAAGTGTTGTGTGACTAAGACAGGTGGAAAGGGACGGGGCTAACCCCATCTTTAGCGCCTAGCCTGCTCTGCTTGGCTCTTGCTTGGCCTCAGTCATTTGGGCCCTTGCTGACTGTTGTGTTGTGGGTCGCGTGACCTGCTAACTGATCGGTGTCTTGAGACACCCCGGGGTTACAACCCCGACAATATGCACCTTTACTGCTTTGCTATTGACTCCATGAACAAGGGAAAATAAGAAAGATAGTGAGGTCTGTTGGACTCTAGGTACATCTAGGACAGAGGATGACCTGTGTAGGATGGACATGAACTTTTCTGTGGTTCATGTCATATGCAAGCTGTCGGGTATCAAAATACTAGAGTACCCAACAGACGCTGAAATACGGCACCCTGTACGATCGTCTCGTGCGAGATAGGCGCCTCAGGTGGGCATTTTTCTGCTTCGCCGGAGCCCCCGTGACGTCATCAAAGCACCCGACCCCTTTAGCTCACTCCTGCCTTGCCCGAGGGACACGTGGAACCCTCTGGCAAGATGGGGAGCCACGGGGGTCCCCAACCATGGCACCTGCTCCCACCGATGGGATGGACGTGATCGTGCACAGTCAACAGGAGCACGGGAACCATGCCCTGACCCAACATGACCCTGGTCATTCCACCACGATGACATCCATACCTCTACAGCAACGGGGTAACGATCACTATACCACCTAACCCCCCTCTCTACGCAAATTCGGGCGCCCATGTCGCCCGTCCTCAACGGCACAGAGGCGCACAGGACATGGCATGTCTATAGCACGCAACACCAGCAGATGGAGAGGCTAAAAGATCAATGCCTGTTGCATCTCTGCCCTACAGGAGAACTATTCGGATAAGGAGAAAGACGGCCACACCTGAGGCCACCTTTGTTGTTTTCTCTTTCATTTTCACCTCTTTACCATGAATGTAACCCGAGCCCTCCCCTTAGAAGCTATAAAATGGGAGGCAGGGGCCACATCTAGGAAAGAACAATAGATAGATCAAATCTACTAGAGTTCACTACAACCAAGCACTCTCGCATCCATGCACCACCCCTCACAAGAGACTTGGGATCCGCTCCCTCTCTCGAAAGCTTGTAACCCCTACTACAAGCACTCCGATGCAAGGCAACATGAGCAGCAGCGAAACCCACCGGATGTAGGGCCATTCATGCCCGAACCAGTATACATCTTTGTGTCCGCTTTGCACACCATCCAGGCCTAGATGCGCAAATACAAAATTACTCGTCGCTCTATTTAGACCCCCGGTTCTCTAGACACCAACACAAACAGTGTTCTATCCTCCCCAACAAGGAAAATCTAATTCCATTCAAGGTGAACTGTAATCACTCTGTACTCCACATCACAAACCTCAAAACCAAATTCAATATTGTTCTGCCCAAATATCTCCAGCGTGGTCACCATATGCTTCAATGTCCATCTATTGCTACCATAGTCTTTAGGGATCTAGATTGAAAGCTGAGTCATAGTGTAAATATCAGCAGTACATAAACACAACTAACCTTGGGCTTCATGGATGGAGATTGCATCACCACGTGGCTTTTGTATTTTCGTCTGTGTCCTTTCATCCATATTAACAACAACGATTTGGGAGAACTCAAGCCAGTGCATAAAACAATTAAGAAACACACTTTCTCGCATATGTGGATACTATAAAACCGTTGCCCCATTCAGATTCTTTAAAGATCCAAGCTGCACTCTTAGATGAGTAGATGCTCACATCTACAGACTCACCCTCCCTCATCTTCCCATATTCAAACACATGGAAGTGCGAGGAGACTGTCAGATCAAACCAACAAGCGAGCCTTGCCACAAGAACAGAGTTTATCCGGTAGTAGCAACCATTTGTTAGTCGCCGGATTGCAGACAACATAGCGACACCCAAAACACCAGCAGAGGATGAGGCCACTGTAGAAATCTAAGACGACGACATCATGAATGGGGAAGGGCAAGAAGGACAAGGAGGGGTGTTCACCGGTGATGCTGGCGAAGTGGCGTTTGCCTTTCCAGATGCGATAGAAGAATCTAGCAACAATCTGGGGTAGATCCTTTCGGTACTCGGCGTTCGAGATGAGGGGGTTCTAGGAGCAGCAGACACACTTGTAGCTGCACAATTAGCGGGCAGTGAGACAGCAGAGGATGAGGATGCCCGCTCCCTTCATCTTGTTGGGGACCTCTCCATCTTGACAAGGATCTACTAGCATGGCAGAGACACACTAATCAGATGGAAGCTTGCTTCCTACTTACAAGAGTGAAGAGGGGAATACAAGAAACATGGATAAGGTAAGTGCGAAAGCATTACCCTTGCGTTTGGATCTTGCAGCAATGAGCTTGAGTGGGCATGGCACTGAGTACCACCTTGGTCATCGGTGGATCTATGCGGGGCAGTGAGGCGTACCGGCGCTGCGACGCGGAGCACTAATTTGTCGGTGATGAGTGGTGGTGATGGGGAATAGTAGCACTGAGGAGGAGTCTGACAAGGTGGGGAAGCGGCGGTCTTTGTAAGCTAAAGTAGGAGCTATGGGAATGCAAATTTGAGTAAAACTTTGTAAATACACGTGGGAGACTTGGGCGGTCTTGGAAATTGATGATAGTGGTGCCATCCTGAGTTCTTGACCATCTGGAAGCGATAGTGAAGGCTGCTAGTGGTGGAGGTTACATGTTACGAATATCACCTAACGACGGATGTGACATACAGTCATGAAATCTAAGGTGCTCAGGGTCCACCATCACACTGCCGGTTGTAGAAGACCGCTACCCCATCACACAAAATAAACATCGCAGCAAAGATAAAGAAGATCCCGAAAAATACATAAGTCACGAACATTTCATATTTCATCTAAATAAAACATTCATATTCTACACTAAAAGTTTAGTACATAAAATAAAAATCCTACTACGAGACTAGCTTCAGCGAGATGCGAATGACCATCCGTCGGACCTTCTACCAAGCTTGTAGTAGGGGCCCTTTCCCATGCGGTGCTTGGTCCGCTGTGTTAATTAAAATATAGTGAGTTCTATTTGTGACAGGAACTATGTAGTAACTTAAAAAATTGAAAGAATGTTGATCACAACAAACGTCATCACACAGAGTTATTTCTTCAGTACCTTATCCTTGCGCGCTTCCTTGTCAGCCCTATTGGTCGCGTGGCGCTGATCCCTGTGAGCCTTTGCTATCGCAGTCCCCAACTTCACCAAGCTAATGAATCCAAGAACAGGGGAACATAAGGAAGATAGAATGGTCTGTAGATGAATTCTTTTTTAACACTATATCTACCATACCAAAAGACATGGCAGGAATGACACGAACTCTTTTACGGTCCATGTCATATGCGATGAGTGTTCCATCCTCCCCAGCAAAGAAAATCAAATTCCATTCTGGGTGAACTGTAATCATTGTGTACTCGGAAGCCCAATCCACGCCACCAAATCTAATATTAATCCTTCCAAACAGGATCCGCGTACTGACCGTATGCTTCAATGTCCGATTATTAGTACCATAGTCTTCAAGGATCCAGATTGAAAGCTTGCAATCATTGGGACCAGCAACAGTACATACACACAAGTGACCCTAAGCTTGATGCATGAAGTATTGAAGACCACTAGGCCTATCAATTTTCCTCCATGTGTTTTCCTCCATATCCATAGCAAGTTTCATAGAGTACTCCCAGAGTGCCCTATAATGTGCAGACAACCATTAAGAAACACACTTGGTTGTCTATAAAATGTCACATCAGTATCCTCACCCCATTCAGATGCCTTATAGATCTATGCTGCAATTTCAGATGAGTAGATCTCCACACCAGCGGACATCCACATACTCAATCACATGGAAGTGTGAGGAGGCTATCGGGTCAAACCCTAAGCGAGCCTTACCAACAGCATGGCCAACATCATGGGTGCTAGGTGGCAGAATTTTAAACTTCTAGGTCATTAGATTGCAGACGACATAGCTATATCCAGCAGTAGCCCCAAGGCACTAGCATAGGATGAGGCAGTCGCAGCAATCTGAGACAACTACATTATCAGGGTTGAAGGGCAAGAATTCCAAGGAGGGGACGTACTCCAGAGACGCTGGTGAAGTTTCGATTACCATTCTCACTATCATAGAAGAAGTCGGCCACAGTCTGGGGCAACACCTGACGGTTGTCAGAGATGAGGCGCTTCCAGGAGTGACAAACACATTTGCAGTAGAACAAGTAGTGGGTGGAGATGTGGCGGAGGATCTCTAGAACAACATCCTCTATGAGGTTGGCCAGTGTGTTCCTGTTAATGGGGGTTGCCTCCATTTCAAAGAGCCTGCGATCGTCATTGTGCATTGGGATGAGAGCTTCCTTAGTAATGAGATCACTAAAGAGAAAAATAATCTGACAAAGATCCATCAGTGAAGTGTGAAAGCATACCCTTAACTTTGGATCTGGTGGCGGCGCGGTGCGAGGCGTGCAATGGTTCACACAAATTGCGAGAGGAACAATGCGCCAGTCATGCGAGAGGTGGCGTCGCCGCGACGCGAGGCGTGCAATGTTCACATAAACTGGGAGAGAGGAACAATGAGCCAACCTTAAAGATGGAGAAGTGGAAGTACTACGAAGTAATATTGGTGACGCAACTGTGTTGTGGGTAGTTGGAAAATGAGGAAATAACTCACGCTGAATTTACTACCACTGGTAGACCAAATGTTCGTGTAGGGCCAGCGGCCAGAACGCCTATCCCAGTCGGCTCGGCTTTTCATGCGACAGAGAAAATACCACTGCCGCATCTATTGTTAACCCGTGGGTGGTAGAAGTTTATATGGTTGGTTTTCTTCCCTAGGAGGCCTCCCTATCGGTCCAACCGGCGGTGGAAGTATGACACCGGCGATAGTGAAAGATCAATCTATGGTAGTGTTTGTACCTCTACAGAGCCGACTCAACTCTTGAGTAATATCTAGGTTCTACTTTGGTAATTCCAAGCTTTCTATTTAACTAAATTCAGTTCTTGCTTTACCTTACTTACGGGAACTCCACTCGACTGAGTGCTCCAGTCAAAGGTACTAGATTAGTGTAGTAACCGCTAGCATAGACGTGGTGTCTAGGCTAGAGTTTACCTAAGTTTACGCCCAATCCCAAGGATAATTGTGGTAGCCCCAGAGGTGATAGCTCTGACTAGGCCTTTGTAATCCACCATGTTTGGATTGGTCTTTCCGTAGAGCTTCTGGCAGCCTTCCCTTGATCACCCCTTCCCAGTCTTTTCGAGGATCAGAAAGGTACTGCTACTTCGAAGTAAGTGAGTTTAGTAAGCCTGAACCTTGGTTATCTAGTTTGTCTTGGAAGAACCTTAGAAAGCCCCTCTCTACCCACCAAAAAAACTTTATCCTTGGTCGACCTTGATCTTTTCTAGTTCACTTCTTGTTCCCCATGGAAATCGATACCAAGGAATACTCCGGGTGAAAGCTACAATGGTATTCGTGCGCTTGCGGATTTATCTGTTTGCGTTAACTAATACAAACACTCTCTCCACTCGCCTTCCTCGCTTTGCCTGGTGGTGTCGACGCGGTCGTTTATGCTCCCAGCCATTAGGGTTTGGCAGTTCTCACCCGCCATCGGTCTGCTAGAGGTGGTGGTCGTGGTGTGTCTGCTACATCTCTGGCTCTGGTCCGCCGCCTATTTTGTCTTCTTCGCCTGGTGCTGGTGGTGGTCGGTGTCACACGGGCCCCTTCTTCTTCAACTACTCTGGATCTTCTTCCTCCTCTCTAACTCCGGTGCGGTGGTGTTTGTTTGCTTGGACCTCTCCGCCTCGCCTCTTCTTCCTATGGTTCTTCGCGCTTGTTGCAAGGTGATGTCCCTTCTCCAACCCTAACTCGCGTGGCTCTCGTTTATGTGGACCCACTTCTGTCCAAATCTTGAGATTTGAGGTGGCTATGTGCAAATCCCTAGCTACCGAGGTGTCGTTGACGTTGATGCTCAGTACTTTTAGTGTTTTGTTGGTGATGTTCTTGTCGATTCAGATCTGCTATGTGGTACTTGTTCGGCTAGAGTTTACTGTTCATATGTTCGTGTTGATTTCGTGTACATGTGTCGGATTGCGGTGTTTAATCTTGTCGATGATGCGGTTAGTAGGCTCTGGGAACCTTTTTTAAGAAGTAGCCATTCCTGCTACATTTCATCCATCTGTGTATAAATGCAGTTCATTTTGAGGTTAGCAAAGGCATGCTTGATGACTAATGTCTCTAATACCTTAATGTAGATGGATCCAACTTCCCACCAGTCTGTTATGGCTAGTCAGGGTGCAAGCCACCTTGCCACGGCACACACCTGATCACGTGGAAGCCAATGCCGCCACACTCCACCGGGAGAGCCCTGCCACACCTCCAAAAGGACTCCTGAGCCACCACAGCAGACCGAGGATCCTCTGCCTCTGCCTCTGCCGCCGCCACCGCCGCAAGTCCGGCGGGCACAGATTTGTTTCCACTTGTAGGGGATATCTAATTTTGGTCAACCTGTAGGGCATCCACACAGACAATAGGATACTATAGCAACTCCAAAGAGACATCAACACAACCAGACGTCTAGCGCAATGGTAATTAAAGACGTTCCATTCCTTGTTCTAGATCCCGGGTTCGACCTCCAAGTATTAGACTTTTTTGAAAAATTAAACCCCGATGGCACACATGGTACAAGTGAGACGCAAGCCGTTAGGTCTCACAGGTCGTATGGAGATAGAGAAAGGTCCCACACGTACACGTGACACGTAAGCCGTCAGGTCTCACATGTCAGATGGAGAAGGGTCCCACAAGTACACGTCGGATGGAGAAAGGACCGAGCGGAGACATTTATGACAAATTGTAAGCATCACGGATGAGTAACTGCAGGTCCCACAGGTACACATTGGATGGAGAAGAGTCCCACAGATACATGTCGGATGGAGAAAGGATCGAGCGGAGACTTTATGACGAATTACAAGCGTCACGGATGAGTAACTACAGGTCCCACAGATGTACGTCGGATGGAGAAAGCACCGTGTGAAGATTTATGATGATGTGACGTTCGTTACAGTTCAAAAATTGTTCGTCACAGTGTGTAATTAGTTCAATGGCGAAGCCCTGGTCGTCACAGTTCTAAAGAAGATCGTCACAGATGAGCCGGAACAGTCACGTGAGTGATCTGTGACGAAGATGTTCTATGATGTTTTTTATGATATCTAATTTCGTCATAGATAGGGACGGTTGGAGGATCATCAACAATAATATATGATGAAACGAAAATATTCATCATAGAAAGTGATCTTCTATGACAATTTCGACTTCATTATTAAGATTTTCGTCGTCGTAGAAGAGCGTATTTCTACTAGTTGCACAGTCACCGCCCTCCTCCAAAGCTCCGCTCGTTGCCCCGTCAGGCCATGGTCACTGCCTACGACCCTCTGTATTGGCCGTGACCGGCACCTTCATGGGTCGTGTTGGCCGCGGCCTTAGGCGCCGCGCGCTTGAGGAGAGAGCGCCGCTGCTCGCCGTGATGACGAGGCGGAGCGCGGCCCAGAATCCAGGCAAGCGTGTTTGGCCTGCCGTTGTGTCCAGGGCAGGACTCCTCATAGGTGTGTGAGGCCATGACTCCAAGCGAGCTTCCCATCGCTGCTGCAGCTAGACTCTAGACGAGCAGCTCAACGAACCTAGGCGTGGGCGGAGTAAGTGCGTGTGGTGGAAGAAGATAAGCCACAAGGCGTTGACGCATTGTGCCTTGTGCATGGAGTGGAGATTTGAGATGAAGATAAGGCCGGTAGGGAGAAAAGGGTGAAAAGTAAACTAAGTAAGAAATGAAGGAAGAAAGAAAAAATATTATATATATTTTACTGTTTTCACAAATGAGAGAAACTATTTTATCAATTTTTTTTAAATAGCTCTAGGTTTCCCAGCGGAGCTGCTTCACCAGTGTCACACCCGGTTTCAAGGACAAAACCAGACATACACCATATGTGAAATAAAGAAGACAAATCTCACATATAGCCACAGATAAGTATAATATCAAGAGACAAATGCTTAATATACATAACACAATAGTATAAAATATACCTTAAAGAGCAACACAGCGGAAAAGACAACTCCGAACACCGGGTGCAACCTTCACTCCAGGATCAAACTAACTGGTTGATCACAAGCCTAACAATTCCAGAATCTAATAGTCTGGTACTCTTCCTGAGATGTGGGGAAATAGCAAGAGTGAGTCCATGTCAAACTCAACAAATATATCATGGGGTTCATGCAGCTCAAAAGGTTTGACACGGGTTTACTGCAATAGCTTTTAGTGAGTCATCTTTTAGCAATTGAGTAGCAACAAGTTTAACATAATCCCAAATAACCTCATGATCATGTAAACGAGAATAATGTATAGCAAGAAACAATAATCATTAGTGAACATCAATATCATCAGTGTTCATCATTTATTCTGTAAGGGTCCAAGGCCACTCGTGACCGTGAGCACGGCTGATATACCAATTTTACACTCTGCAGAGGTTGTACACTTTCACTGTGAGTCGTGATTTACCCTTTCGCCCGAGGTAGCTAATCTCTTGACCCACTTCCAAGGAAGGTCAGCAGGGTTCACTATGAAACCTTTCAAAGGTTCGTCTAACAAGTTAGGGTCGCTAGGTTTCTGAAGTCAGTCCGTGTGATACACCACGCAGGGATCCACAGTCTGCTTCACCCCATTTGCGCCACAAGGGTAACCTCTAACAAGCTAGAAAAAGTCCTCATACTAAGCTAAAGCCAGAGCCATATAGCCCTCACAGTTGTACTGTAAGTCCCGGATGTTCGCTTACAGATAAGTCCTTATGGAGAGAAACTAGAGCACCATAAAAACAACCAAATATGCTCTAGCCCTCTTGAGCCATATTGCTTTAAAGCATCTTTTAAACGTTTATTGCATATATCATTAGTCAAGTTACAGATCATGATTATTCAAAAAGAGCACTAGCATCACTACCCAATGCAATGTCCCATGGGTGTCAAGGTACAAAATACAAAAGCTAGGATATCCTTAATGGTAACAAGGTAGACACATGCACATGAATTAAGTATATTAAAGGTGAATAGGAAACAAGGATGATCCCATGCTATACTTGCCTTAAACACCGATCCTTCGGTAAGCTTTAATCTTCAACGTTCTTCTTCTTCTTCTTGATAACCACGTATATCTCACCGACTGGACTTGATCAATAAATCACCACACACACATCGATACAATCATACACGAAGCAAACAATAGATCTAAATTAGAACAGTACACCAAACATATGAAACAATATGTGAAAAGATTTTAAAGAGGTTCTACGCATTGCTATGAACACACAGGCGTGAAAAACACACTAATCAGAGCTACGGTTGAAAAGATACATCTACCGAAAGATTTGCTCATAAAAGAAAATATAAAACTATTAGTTTCATGTGTTTTAATTATATAATAACATATATAAGATATTTTATAGATACTATATATGGAATTAAGTCAAATTTAGATAAAACTAAAGTAAAACAAATCATATTTTATTTACAAAACCTAGTTGCATAATTATTAATCAAGATATTATTTAAACCATAAAATTTCAGAATTAGTAATATGGCAAATACTGTCACTAACGCGTATATCTCGTTGCTATGAATCTAACGCAACTCGAATGAGCTAAAACGGATCTAAAACGTAGAAGATATGATTTAAACAAGATTTACTTTATTAAAGTAATAGATTAAATCTCACATCGGAACTTAAAGATAGAAAACCTAACCAACAGTAGCACTAACAGTATAACAAGTTTGTAAAACTCTTCTACACGTTACTACGATCACATAGACATAAAGATCACGAAATTTGGATTTAAAACGTAAAAGTTATGAGTTTTCTAAGATTTCCTATAGATAAATAATTACTTTAATATAAACTCGAAAATAAATTATCTCAAACCTACTGTACAGTTCTATCATCATGTAGAGCTCGCAAATATGAATCTAACGCAATTTGAATGGATCAAATCGGAGTTAAAACGGATAATTTATGACTAAAACAAACTCAGTGGCAAAACTGTAAATATCAGAAAACATATTTTTCTTTTTCCGAAACGAATTACGTTTTCAATTAATCAAAACGTATTTTCCAGATTACGCTTTGGATTGCGGGTTAAGAACTTAAAATTTACAGGGTCTCTTTAGCAAATGTTACAGCCGAACGGGTATCTTTGATTTTCGATCGTCGGATTCAAAACGAACGGCCTAGATCTAATCGGGGGAGAGAAAAAACGGCCGGCGGTGCTCCGGCCGGTTTTTGGCCCGACGGTGACCCTTCCGCGGCGGCGCCATGGCTGGAATAGCCTATCTCGCGCTATGGAGCACGAGCTTACAAACGGAAAACACAGGGAGAGAGAGAATGGCATGGCGAGCTCACCCCGCGCGAAGATGGGACCGGAGGATGACCGGAAGGCGGCGGCTAGCTCGCGGTGGCGGACGGTGGAGGCGGAGCTTCGGGCGTAGCCACCACGGGACGATAGAGGCTGCGATTTGTAGTCCAATGTGAAGCGGAGGGAGGCGGCACCCCGTTTTTATAGCCCGAAGGCGGTTCTAAGAAAGGAAGGAGGGAGATTTGGTGGCGGATTCGGTCGGTGGTGTATTTGGAAGGTGCCGTTGCCGACGGCTTGAGGAGGGAGGCGGTCCTTACTTGTGGACCCGCGGCGTCAGCGACGGAGAGGGAAGGAAGGCGCATGCTCGCGCGAGCCAGGGCGCTGGCTGGGCTCGGCCCAAGCGGGAAGCGGGGAAAAGGAGAAGTGGGCCGCGCGCGGGAGGGCAGGCCGAAACAGCACGCTGCCAGGCTGCGAGCTGGGCCAAAACCGAGTGAAGATGAGTTTCCTTTTCTTTTTTTCTTTTTCTAATTTTTCAAAACCAAATTTCAAAGAATTTTCAAATCCAAATTGAATTTGATTTAAAGCACTCATCACAAAATCCCAAATGCAACAGCATGAATGCTCAATCATGTTCCTACCCTTATATTAAATTTTAAATTTATAAAAATTATTATCATTCTAAATTTTCATGCTCACAAAAATATACAAAAATCATATTTTTCCTATTTTTCTTCTTTTCAAATTTTTAGGGTGTTACAATTCTACCCCCCTTAAGATGAATCTCGTCCCGAGATTCGGAAGATGATGACAAAAGAGATAATGACACTTTGTCTTTATTTGATCCTCATTTTCCAAATTACTCTTTCGTGCAGAGTCATGAGACAGTTTCTCATATCCCGACTGACTAATCTGCCTAAACATGATCATCTCTCCTATTGAGCTCCTCCAAAGTTATTTGTTCCTCTGCTATGACTTCAAACTCATAGTCCACTTTGCTATCCTTGGTGAACCTATCTTCTAATTGATCATTCTCATCTCCCTCAGGTAAAAGTCGACCACCTTGATACTCAATTCTTTTCCTTGACGGTGTTGTTAAGAGCATTGTGCACCGAGTACCATGAATCACTCCTTTGTGTGCACAGAGCCATCCATTACCAAGAACCACGTGAATTTTAAGTGATTCCAACTCAATGAGTGTCGCGGTGAAGTTTTTCCTTGTTTATGACAAGACTGACATTTGGGCATATCTGATCTGCCTGTATTTCTCCCACTAGGGTTTGAACTAGCAAAGGCCTCCTCATTGGACACTTCACCATCTTGCACGTCTCTTCCATGTCGGTGGAAATGAAAGAATGCGAAGCACTAGGGTCAAATAAAGCAAAAACTTGTACTGAACTTACTTGAATATAACCACCCACCACTTTGGTAACTCCATGAATTTTATCCATATCCACATTGCTTAGTCTTCCATTGACATAGTTTTGCTGCGCTTTGCTTCCTTGAGCAGGCTTCTTATGGGCTTTCCTTTTTCGCTTTCGTTGTTGTGGATTCTGACTTAGTTCACTCCCAACTTGCTCTTCAACATTGTTGTTTTGATAGTGCTCGGCTTCATCATACCCATAACATCCTTCAATGGCAGAAACATCAAGCTTTTTCCACATATTAGTGCAAGACGTCATATAGGGCTCCTGAGTCATGAGACACTACACTTCCTGTCATCAAGTGACCAACATCAGCAACATGAGCAAGTATAGATGATCATAATCATGAACTATCCAAAGAGACAACTCTCGTCTCCATGGATCCAAAATTATCAACCTTGTTCACAGGACAGTTTTGCTCAAGAATGGCAACTCAATCATGGAGACTAACCAATACTTCCAACTAAAGAGTTCAATCCTAATAATCCTTCTTTACATTGGCTACCCCCCTTAAAATAAGGGACACCAAATAGGGTAGCTTGAACCCTCCTTCTAGATGAGCTAAAAAGTGTTCTGACATCCCAATGATACTCCTGTGTATGGGTAAGAACAAGAAATCTGAAATTTCTCACGAGCAGAAAATCAGCAGTGCAGTAAAACAACTATAACTCTCATTCTGTTAATCCAATGAAGCTGTAGTTTACACCGATGGAAAGTTTATAAAATTCTCTGCAACTTTATTATAGAACACACTTCCAGATTCTGCAGCTAACTTGACCGAAAACAACACATAACAGATTCTGTTCCAGGTTTCAGACAGCACATATACATTGCCTTATGCTTTTTGTATCTCCCAAACCAAAACAACTATGAGGGTGGTTCTTGCATTTAGAGAGAGATGTTGAAGTCCACTCTTGTCCAGAATTCTCTCATGATTTTTGGTCTTTCAAGAACAGAGATATAAGTTGATAAAGACAGGCTGCTCCGAAAGACAAGATATAGAAAGCAGGAGATAACCAAAACCCAGCTATTTATTTCATTAATCCTTATACCTTATACATATAAACTAAATGAAATCATGGTCAAAGCCCACGAGATCATTCCACTCATTACAAAATTCCAACTCAAGCATAAACATAAGCACAAAACAACTAAACACTTAAATGTTCATTAGCCACACATTAAGACGACTCAACTTGGCTACTAACGGTTTTATTACACGGGACATAACTCCTATTCCTTAAATATGGTGTGATTGTAGCAGCTTCCAAAGTAGATAACGTCTCTTACATTCCTTATTGCTTTATATGAACATCTGAATCTCTGCATCTACCATTTTTATAACTCATACCTTAAGATGGGTCAACCTGGTATCCCTCAGGTGTAGATTTAATACCCTCATACTCAATCCTTTCTCCTGAAAGTGTAGTTAGAAACACTGAACCTTGGGCATACTCAATCACTCCTTTACAAGTAGATAACCAGTCTATTCCAAGGATAACATCAATGCCTATTAATTCCAAAACAATGAGGTTTACCTTAAAATTTACCCCCTTTATGTCCAGACTAACTTTTGGGCATACGCGGTCTGCCTTTATTTCACCTCTTGGAGTTTTAATCATCACTGTTTTCCCCCTTGGAAGCATAAGTATGTTATGATCTTTTATATATTGTCTAGATATGAACGAATGTGAGGCACTGGGGTCAAACAAAACCTTGGCATTTCCTGAACTTACTGGAATTGATCCAAACACGACCTCCTTAGCTCCGGGAATGGTGGAAATATCCACATGTTTCAACCTTCCATGGATGTAATTTCTCTTTAATTTATTTCCCTGCACATGCTCGTTTTGGACATCCTGTCCTGGGTCTCGCTGTTGTTGATTCTTCTGTGGGCAAGATTTGATATAATGTCCTTCCTGCTGGCAATGATAACACTTTCTCTTAGCTGGATCTTTTGTGATGTCATACTCCATAGAACTGTTGTTTGGTATGCTGCTATCTTGCTGGCCATAAAAGTTCACCTTCGTCCCTTTGGCTTGTTTCCTAGCTTGTTTGGCCTTTCGGGGTTGATACTCCTTATAGGTAATTGTCCACCCATCTATGACTACTTCATGGGGAGTAGTTTTAGCGGGAGGGGCTTCTAACTCTTCAGGGTTTGGATTTGTTTGACAGGGGATCAGGGCTGCATGTGACAATGTAGTATAACTCGCTTGCTCATTGCTTTCCACTAGTGGTTCTAATGAGATTGCCTTTCTCTTCTTGTCCATGTTGATCGCAAAATTTGGATCCATCTTGACTTTCCCCTTATTAGACTCGTTTCGAAGACAGGGAAAACCATAATGCTTACAGCAGTGACATTGTTCCTGCTCTCCAAATGCCTTATTATCAACATCTTTATTAGATTTCATATTCTTCCAAGCTTCTACTACTTGTATCTTCTCTGACCCCTTGGATATGTTGGCTTGACCTTGAGATGAGCATCGTTGAGAATTCCCATGTTGAGCCATTTCTTCTAGTAATTGGTTTTGCATCGCTAATGGTTTCTTGTCAAAAGTGAGCAAGAGCGACACAATTCAGTCCTCTTAACCTCTGAAATCCATAGTCTTCTCGTCACGAGCCGTCTAATAGACAAGGAGAAAAGGTTCAAAATAGAGACAAGGTTTTTATAACAGAATGGGGATAGAATTAAGCATAACTTTGAGAAAATAACAAAGTTAAAGAGAAGCAAGAAATAGGCAATAATGAGAACATGCTAAACGTCCAGTTCTAACTAGGCTTGCGTCCTACAGTCAGCATTGCTCTGATACCACTCTGTCACACCCGGTTTCAAGGACAAAACCAGACATACACCATATGTGAAATAAAGAAGACAAATCTCACATATAGCCACAGATAAGTATAATATCAAGAGACAAATGCTTAATATACATAACACAATAGTATAAAATATACCTTAAAGAGCAACACAGCGGAAAGACAACTCCGAACACCGGGTGCAACCTTCACTCTAGGATCAAACTAACTGGTTGATCACAAGCCTAACAATTCCAGAATCTAACAGTCTGGTACTCTTCCTGAGATGTGGGGAAATAGCAAGAGTGAGTCCATGTCGAACTCAACAAATATATCATGGGGTTCATGCAGCTCAAAAGGTTTGACACGGGTTTACTGCAATAGCTTTTAGTGAGTCATCTTTTAGCAATTGAGTAGCAACAAGTTTAACATAATCCCAAATAACCTCATGATCATGTAAACGAGAATAATGTATAGTAAGAAACAATAATCATTAGTGAACATTAATATCATCAGTGTTATCATTATCATCAGTGTTCATCATTTATTCTGTAAGGGTCCAAGGCCACTCGTGACCGTGAGCACGGCTGATATACCAGTTTTACACTCTGCAGAGGTTGTACACTTTCACTGTGAGTCGTGATTTACCCTTTCGCCCGAGGTAGCTAATCTCTTGACCCACTTCCAAGGAAGGTCAGCAGGGTTCACTATGAAACCTTTCAAAGGTTCGTCTAACAAGTTAGGGTCGCTAGGTTTCCGAAGTCAGTCCGTGTGATACACCACGCAGGGATCCACAGTCTGCTTCACCCCATTTGCGCCACAAGGGTAACCTCTAACAAGCTAGAAAAAGTCCTCATACTGAGCTAAAGCCAGAGCCATATAGCCCTCACAGTTGTACTGTAAGTCCCGGATGTTCGCTTACAGATAAGTCCTTATGGAGAGAAACTAGAGCACCATAAAAACAACCAAATATGCTCTAGCCCTCTTGAGCCATATTGCTTTAAAGCATCTTTTAAACGTTTATTGCATATATCATTAGTCAAGTTACAGATCATGATTATTCAAAAAGAGCACTAGCATCACTACCCAATGGAATGTCCCATGGGTGTCAAGGTACAAAATACAAAAGCTAGGATATCCTTAATGGTAACAAGGTACACACATGCACATGAATTAAGTATATTAAAGGTGAATAGGAAACAAGGATGATCCCATGCTATACTTGCCTTAAACACCGATCCTTCGGTAAGCTTTAATCTTCAACGTTCTTCTTCTTCTTCTTGATAACCACGTATATCTCACCGACTGGACTTGATCAATAAATCACCACACACACATCGATACAATCATACACGAAGCAAACAATAGATCTAAATTAGAACAGTACACCAAACATATGAAACAATATGTGAAAAGATTTTAAAGAGGTTCTACGCATTGCTATGAACACACAGGCGCGAAAAACACACTAATCAGAGCTACGGTTGAAAAGATACATCTACCGAAAGATTTGCTCATAAAAGAAAATATAAAACTATTAGTTTCATGTGTTTTAATTATATAATAACATATATAAGATATTTTATAGATACTATATATGGAATTAAGTCAAATTTAGATAAAACTAAAGTAAAACAAATCATATTTTATTTACAAAACCCAGTTGCATAATTATTAATCAAGATATGATTTAAACCATAAAATTTCAGAATTAGTAATATGGCAAATACTATCACTAACGCGTAGATCTCGTTGCTATGAATCTAACGCAACTCGAATGAGCTAAAACGGATCTAAAACGTAGAAGATATGATTTAAATAAGATTTACTTTATTAAAGTAATAGATTAAATCTCACATCGGAACTTAAAGATAGAAAACCTAACCAACAGTAGTACTAACAGTATAACAAGTTTGTAAAACTCTTCTACACGTTACTACGATCACATAGACATAAAGATCACGAAATTTGGATTTAAAACGTAAAAGTTATGAGTTTTCTAAGATTTCCTATAGATAAATAATTACTTTAATATAAACTCGAAAATAAATTATCTCAAACCTACTGTACAGTTCTATCATCATGTAGAGCTCGCAAATATGAATCTAACGCAATTTGAATGGATCAAATCGGAGTTAAAACGGATAATTTATGACTAAAACAAACTCAGTGGCAAAACTGTAAATATCAGAAAACGTATTTTTCTTTTTCCGAAACGAATTACGTTTTCAATTAATCAAAACGTATTTTCCAGATTACGCTTTGGATTGCGGGTTAAGAACTTAAAATTTACAGGGTCTCTTTGGCAAATGTTACAGCCGAACGGGTATCTTTGATTTTCGATCGTCGGATTCAAAACGAACGGCCTTGATCTAATCGGGGGAGAGAGAAAACGGCCGGCGGTGCTCCGGCCGGTTTTTGGCCCGACGGTGACCCTTCCGCGGCGGCGCCATGGCCGGAATAGCCTATCTCGCGCTATGGAGCACGAGCTTACGAACGGAAAACACAGGGAGAGAGAGAATGGCATGGCGAGCTCACCCCGCGCGAAGATGGGACCGGAGGATGACCGGAAGGCGGCGGCTAGCTCGCGGTGGCGGACGGTGGAGGCGGAGCTTCGGGCGTAGCCACCACGGGACGATAGAGGCTGCGATTTGTAGTCCAATGTGAAGCGGAGGGAGGCGGCACCCCGTTTTTATAGCCCGAAGGCGGTTCTAAGAAAGGAAGGAGGGAGATTTGGCGGCGGATTCGGTCGGTGGTGTATTTGGAAGGTGCCGTTGCCGACGGCTTGAGGAGGGAGGCGGTCCTGACTTGTGGACCTGCGGCGTCAGCGACGGAGAGGGAAGGAAGGTGCATGCTCGCGCGAGCCAGGCCGCTGGCTGGGCTCGGCCCAAGCGGGAAGCGGGGAAAAGGAGAAGTGGGCCGCGCGCGGGAGGGCAGGCCGAAACAGCACGCTGCCAGGCTGCGAGCTGGGCCAAAACCGAGTGAAGATGAATTTCCTTTTCTTTTTTTCTTTTTCTAATTTTTCAAAACCAAATTTCAAAGAATTTTCAAATCCAAATTGAATTTGATTTAAAGCACTCATCACAAAATCACAAATGCAACAGCATGAATGCTCAATCATGTTCCTACCCTTATATTAAATTTTAAATTTATAAAAATTATTATCATTCTAAATTTTCATGCTCACAAAAATATACAAAAATCATATTTTTCCTATTTTTCTTCTTTTCAAATTTTTAGGGTGTTACAACCAGCTGAATAAAAAAATCTACTTCGGTGAAGGAGAGTCGTACTAGACACACCCTAAAAACGAAGGAAAGGGCGGTTCTTGTTCTGTAGAAAGTTGTGGCAGATTCCATGAGGAGCAGGGCATGTGGTATCCATGTCGTAGAGTGACGGCCTAGGCACAGCACGTGGATCAACCGATGAAGAGAAAGCAGGCGTATGTTGGTTGTGCAACGTGCTTGGTGCACGGTGAGATGAATAAGAAAAATATTATAAGATAAGGGTCGTGTGACCTCATATTACAGTAATCATCACTAATCGAGCGGGATTTGCCTTTTTTAATTGATCGTGCGTTGCACAGGGTATATGATTTCTTTGACTAAACTTTCGTATCGGACACGGGCACATGGATCAGGTCTTTTCCGTATCGAAACAGAAAGGAGGCGGGCGCATAAACTTTGAGTAAAGGATGATTTATATTGGACGCGGACACCTGAGCAAGGATCGATATTTGGTATCATCGGGTAGATGATGAGTTTTTTAGAGTAGAGATACAAAAATTGCTAAGGTAATTTCACTTGGTTTTGTAAGGTTGATCTCTCCTCTAATGAGCCCAACGGCTCATTAGGCCCTTGATCTGCGCCCTGATCGGGGGCGCCCAGCCCAACAATGGCTGGTGGGCCCCATCGCGCAACGCTATATAAAGGAGGTGGGGAGCCGGGGCTCGAGTCACGAGGTTTGTCAGAGCCGCCTTTCCCCACCTACAACCCTAACCGATCTCCAGGGTCGCGCTGTGAGCGACGGGAAGCACCGCCACCGTCAACGATCTTCAGTGCACCGACCTTCCCTTCCCCGAACGTCGCTGCCCGTGCGCAGCCACCATCAACGTTCGTGATGGCATCCGGATCGAACTCCACCCTTCCTACTGATGGTTTGCACCACCTCACTCCCCTTTCTCCCTCTCTCCCTCTCGGATCCGGTAGTTGTTTCACTAGAATCTTGATGTTCCTAACCGAAATACAAAGATCCACCCCACTGATCTACTGCTATCCGGTCCTAGAGTTCTAACATTGGTATCAGACGCCTACATAGCATGTAGATCTAGCTGTTGGGGAAAAGAAAGAAACGAAAAACCCTAACCCTAGGTGGGGAATAGAAAAGAGAGAAAGAACCGATCTGAAATCGGAAAAGAATTAGAAATGAAACCCTAACCCTAACCCTAATCGGGTACAAGAAAAGAGGAGGGGACAGGGGCCTACCTGGGCCTCCGACCGCCCCATCACGCCGCCGGCTCGTCTCCATGGCCGGCTCACCACCGGACGACCGTGGACGTCGAGCGGCACAGAACCGGGTTTGGGGCACCGCAGCACCCCTTTTCGACGGCACCGCGCTCAACCGTGTGGGGAGCGCGCGCACCAGCGAAAGGGAGTGCAACGGTGCACATGTCCTTCCTCCTCTGGCCGCGGTGGAGAACGGTGTGGGGAGGAAGAAGAAGAAAGGCAGCAAAGAGGAACAGAGGTCGCCGAGAACGCGTGTGCGCCTTGCTCGTCGACAGAGAGAGCTAGCTGCGGCTGCTGGTGGAGAGTGAGAGAATGAAGGGGGTTAGGGTTTCAGACGACTGCGGAGGTGGTTTTTGTTCTCGGGAAAATCACTCTCTAGCGTCCGATTTAGATGAACGCCCCAGATTCATCCTCAGCTGCTTTGGGCCAAAATGAGCCCAGGCGGGCGCGCGCTCCAGGCCACTTTCCCGGCCCAGGCCCAGGTTGCGGCCTAGGCGCGGGGGTGACGCGCGCGTGATTTCTCTGGGCCGACTGGGCCACGCTCTGCTGCTCGGCCAAGTGGGCCGTTTGGGCCGCGAGCGCCTAATGAATACGACTGGGCCGCGAGTGATCGACGGCTAACTGGGCCAAAACGCGCGCTGGACTGAGGCCCGCGCCAGTGCGCATTGCTGTTTTGGGCCACAGGAATGGCTGGGCCAAAATGTAAAGAGAAATAGTTTTTCTCATTTTTTTCCAGAAACAATGTTAATGCTTTTTTGAATGTTTTGATTTGATTTTTGATGTAAGATCTCCGAACAATTTTTGTCCAACGACAAATTTTTGGAGAACAATACAATATTTTTCATGTTTCTGGAAAAATAATTATGGGAATATTTATGTTAAAAGGTTTTCCGCTGCGTACTTGATATTATTATTTCATTTTTAAATTCGAACCAACGGGAGAATTTAATTTTGAAAAATAGATAAATTTTGAACTAATTATAATATTGTTATTATTCTGACCAACGTTGATTAATAGCAGTATTATGATGTTATTATGATTTTATCATGCATTAATTCTATTTCTGCCCAACGGTGATCTAGAATTAGTGTAAAAAGGATGATTTTTTGTATGTTTTAATTTTGACCAACGTTGGAATTAAAGCATGCAATTATTCATGTTATAATTATGTTATCACTTTATATGACTTATATTTTCAGGAGGTTACTCTTTGATGGGGTTTATCAAAGATATCCCACCCCTCAAAGGTGACAACTACAACGAATGGAAAAAGAAAATTGATCTCGCCTTTGTTTTGGCTGAGGTGGACTGGGTGGTCACCACACCATGCCCCAGTGAACCTGTGGCACCGGTAAGGGAGGCCAATGAGTCTGATGCTGAATGGTAGAAAAAAGAGAGGGATCATGCTCCGATACAGATGGCATATGACCTACAAAAGCAAAAGTGGGTCAATGCCAACAAAAAGTGTGTTGCTGTCATAAAGAACACAATTGAGCCTACCATAATGGGCTCAATCCAAGAGTGTGACACTGTCACGGAATACTTGGAAAGGATAAAGAGTCAGTTCTATGGCTCTTCAAAGACATATGCTACTCAGCTGATAAAGCAACTGGTAACAGAAAAATACACTGGAGGTGTACATGGCAATGGCATAAGAGAGCACATATAAAAAATGAACCATTTGAACAACAAGCTAAAACCAATGGATCTGACTCTTACGGAAGAGTTTCTTATCCATTTGATTTTTGCTTCTTTACCAAAAGAGTTTGACACATTTGTTGTCAACTACAACATTCAGCCCGAGAAATGGGATCTAGAACGTTGTATGGCGATGTGTGCACAGGAGGAAGAGAGGATAAAAACCGCCAATGGTGGTACTCTCAATTTTGTTAAAGACAACAAAAGAAAGAATTTCAATGTCAATGCCAACTCTCCCTCAAAGCCAAAGGGCAAAGCTCCCATGCAGCATCAGCCTCAGCAGAACAAATTTACAGTGAACAAAGATCAGTGTCTTCACTGCAAGAAGACAGGACATTACAAGAAAGATTGTCCTGATTTCCTAAAGATGATCATGGCAAAGCAAGGTGAGAACATGATTACATTTATAAATGAATCCCTGTATGTACAATATTTGAAATCTACTTGATGGATTGACTCAGGAGCAACTGTTCATGTTGCAAATTCTTTACAGGGATTCCGTTCGACGAGAACTACGCAAAGAAGCGAAAGGCACGTTAAAGTCGCAAATGGAGTCCAAGCAGACGTCGAAGCTGTTGGCGATGTCTCCTTAGAGCTTGCTGATGGATTCATTCTTTTGTTAAAAGATGTTTTATTTGTTCCGTCATTACAAAGAAACTTGATTAGTGTGTCATATTTGGACAACGATGGATTTGATTGTCATTTTGGAGATGGCAAATGTGAAATATTATGTAATAATGAATGTGTTGGCCTTGCTTTTCAAAAGCAAGATCTTTATTTGTTATCACTTCGTGAAAATGTGAATTCCGTATGTGATGCGAATGATAACGTATTCTCGTTTGTGAACGCGAATAGAAAACGAAAGAGAACTCAAGATGCGTCGTCGAAATTATGGCACTGTCGTTTAGGCCATATTTCGAGGGGGAGAATAGAGAGACTAGTTAAAAATGATATTCTTCCTCCATTAGAGTTCTCAGATTTTGAACAGTGCAGAGAATGTATTAAAGGAAAATATACAAAGCAAATTAAAAAGGATGCTAAACGAAGCACAAGAATTCTACAGATAATTCACACAGACATCTGTGGTCCTTTTCCTGTGAAAAATGTGGATGGTTTTGACTCGTTCATAACATTCACAGATGACTACTCCCGTTATGGTTACATTTATCCAATTAAAGAAAGAAATGAAGCGTTGGATAAATTTAAAATATTTAAAGCTGAAGTTGAAAATCAGCATAATTTAAAGATTAAAGTGGTCCGGTCTGATCGTGGTGAGGAGTACTACGGTCGGCATACCCCATATGGCCAAGTTCCTGGACCTTTTGCAAGGTTTCTACAGGAGAATGGCATAGTAGCCCAGTATTCTACACCGGGCGAACCTCAGTAGAACGGAGTAGCTGAAAGGTGCAACCGTACCTTAATGGATATGGTACATAGTATGATGAGTTACTGTGACTTGCCATTGAGTCTATGGATGGAGGCGTTAAAAACTGCCATTCATATTCTAAATAGAGTACCAAGTAAAGCGGTGCCCAAAACACCATATGAGTTGTGGACAGGAAGAGAACCCTCACTAAAACACTTGTGTGTGTGAGGGAGTCCTGCTGAGGCAAAAGTATTTAACCCAAATATTGGGAAGTTAGATCCCAAAACAGTTAGCTGCCATTTTATTGGCTATCCTGAAAAGTCAAAAGGTTTTCGTTTCTACTGTTCAGATAGATACACAAAATTTGTAGAAACAAGACACGCTGTTATCTTAGAGGATGAAATGATAAGGGGGAGCATGGTGGCTCGAGAAATTGTTCTTGAGGAGAAACGGGTTTGTGTGCCCACTCCGATGATTCAGGAACCATTCTTTGAACTACCTGTTCTTGTTGCACCAACAGTGCCAGATACTGTAGTGCCAACACCTGTTGTCAGTTCTCCTGTGGTGACGGTAAACAATGATGAGGAACCTGTCCTTTAGGAACCTATACAAACTGATGCCACAGATGAGGGGGAGCAACAACAGCCTAAAATAGAAGGTGTGCCAAATGTGGAGGCCCCGAGAAGGTCTCAAAGAGTTAGAAGATCAGTTATACCTAATGATTATGAGGTGTATAACACTGAAGAATTTCAAATGGAGGGTGATCCCACTTCATTTGAAGAAGCCATGAGAAACGATAATTCATTCAAGTGGCTTGAGGCCATGGAAGATGAAATAAAGTCAATGAGTACCAACAAAGTTTGGGACTTAGAGTCTATTCCTAAAGGAGCCAAGACAGTAGGCTGTAAATGGGTCTACAAGACAAAACGTGACTCCCAAGGGAATATTGAAAGATTTAAAGCGCGACTTGTGGCAAAAGGTTTCACGCAAAGAGAAGGGATTGATTACAATGAGACGTTTTCTCTTGTCTAATGTAAGGATTCCTTCAGAATTATAATGGCATTAGTGGCACACTATAATTTAGAATTACATCAGATGGATGTAAAAACGGCATTCCTGAATGGGGATCTGGAGGAAAATGTTTATATGGCACAACCAAAAGGTTTTGTCGTAGAAGGAAAAGAACGAATGGGATGCCGCTTAAAGAAATCGATTTATGGGTTAAAGCAAGCTTCGAGACAGTGGTACTTGAAGTTTGACAGAACAATAAAGAATTTTGGGTTTAAAGAAAATATTGAGGATAATTATGTTTATACAAAGTTTAAGAATGGAAGATATATCTTCCTAATCTTGTATGTAGATGATATCTTACTCGCTAGTAGTGATGTCAGTCTACTACTGGAAACAAAGAAGTTTTTATCTTCAAAATTTGATATGAAAGATCTTGGTGAAGCTTCATTTGTTTTGGGCATAAAGATTCACCGAGATAGAAGTAAAGGGGTATTAGGACTATCACAAAAGGCATACATAGAAAAAGTTTTAAAGAAATTCAGTATGCATAAATGTAGTGCCTCACCTGCACCCATGGTCAAGGGCGACAGATATGGGGATTTTCAATGCCCTAGGAACCAATACGAGCTCGATCAAATGAAAGTGGTTCCATATGCTTCTGCTGTCGGAAGCCTACAATATGCTCAAGTGTGCACACGCCCTGACTTAGCTTTTGTTACCGGGTTGCTTGGCAGATTTCAAAGTAATCCAGAAATTGAACACTGGAAATTGGTAAAGAAAGTCTTATGATATTTGCAAGGTACGAAAGGCCTCATGTTGACGTACAGAAAATCAGATTCTCTCCAGATAGTGGGGTATTCAGATTCTGATTATGCGGGAAATGATAGAAAATCCACGTCAGGATATGTATTCACTCTCGCAGGAGGATCAATTTCATGGAAAAGCTCGAAACAAACCGTCACTACATCGTCCACAATATATGTCGAGTTTGTAGCGTGTTATGAGGCAACGGGGCAGGTGAACTGGCTAAAGAAGTTCATACCCGGTTTGAAGGTGGTCGACAGCATACATAAACCACTAAAGTTATACTGCGATAATAATCCAGCAGTACAGTACGCTCACAACAATAGGTCAAGTGGTGCTGCCAAACACATTGACATAAAGTATTATGTTGTGAAGGATAAAGTCCGGGATCAAGTAATAAATCTTGAGCATATAAGCACTGAAAAGATGCTCGCGGATCCGCTTACAAAAGGCTTACCACCCAACGTGTTCAGAGAACATGTAGCCGGCATGGGTTTAAGGGAAAGCCTATGACTCCTGGACTATAATAAAGGGCCCAAAAGTTAAAGTAACTGTTTCAGATCAGAGATGTGCATTGTAGTTGTCAAATCTATCGGCGATTGATCGTGACGATGAAACATGTTCTATGCACTTATTTGTGATGAAACAAGTAAAGTTAAAAGCATTGAAGTCAAAGATGAAAGGTTAAAGTATAAGTGAGATCAAGGGGGAGAATGTAAGGTTGATCTCTCCTCTAATGAGCCCAACGACTCATTAGGCCCTTGATCTGCGCCCTGATCGGGGGCGCCCAGCCCAACAATGGCTGGTGGCCCCCGTCGCGCAGCGCTATATAAAGGAGGTGGGGAGCCGGGGCTCGAGTCACGAGGTTCATCAGAGCCGCCTTTCCCCACCTACAACCCTAACTGATCTCGAGGGTCGCGCTGTGAGCGACGGGAAGCACCGCCGCCGTCAACGATCTTCAGTGCACCGACCTTCCCTTCTCCGAACGTCGCTGCCCGTGCGCAGCCACCATCAACGTTCGTGATGGCGTCCGGATCGAACTCCACCCTTCCGACAGACGGTTTGCACCACCTCAGTCCCCTTTCTCCCTCTCTCCCTCTCGGATCCGGTAGTTGTTTCACTAGAATCTTGATGTTCCTAACCAAAATACAAAGATCCACCCCACTGATCTACTGCTATCCGGTCCTAGAGTTCTAACAGGTTTCACTTGCATGTACTTCAATATGTTATACACAGTTTTGTTTTTATCATATTTAAGACATGCGTCCAATAATTTTTTTTTTGTTATAATGGCATCTCGGTTCGTCATCCTGTTCTACTGTTCCTCGGTCCCACCCACAGACCATCTCATGTTCATTTCTATTATGGTAAGACCCTCAATTATAGTTTAGCTATGAAACTTTCGTTGGCGCTGAGCCTAAGCTTGTGCGCGTCACTAACTATTTGGTACGCAAGGATGTGTCGCTGCTTTTTGGCCTTTTTAAAGTACAACACAATAGTTATCCTTTTTGAAATCTCATCCCAATTTTCCATGCAAGGGTTAATACTTTGTTGCGCGTGCATTTATAATGGACAGTCATTTAATTGAGATAAAGTTGCCTGATTATAAACCTAATAAAGATTGCTAACTCCAAATACATCCCGTTGCAACGCACAAAAAAAAATACTCGTAAAAATTTGTTTTTTGCAACCTTTCCTAAACCAAAACATATTGGGAGGTAAAAAAACAATCAAACCTCCAAAAATTTATAGCATGAACAATCAACACAATGCCATCCTTTTCTTTTTGCAAAAGATAGTGCAGAGATATCTAACTGTTGTGGCCACTGGGCAGCATTGTTGCGATGATGCAAAACACTTATTTACCTCAAGCAATAAATCTGGCAGACAAAAATTAAAGATTCATGTATAGTACTATAGACAATAAAGGGTCGGAACGAACACGAGTTCACACCAACGAAGGAAGGACACAAATTTGGTAGTAGAGGATAGACGGAACTAGTAAAAGAAACTCCTCACGCTAGGCTAGTTTTTGTATTAAATTCCGGATGCAATATTATTGCAATTTACTCGATCATAACACTAATTGAGAACGCTGTAGATAGCTTAAGCTGCTGTAAAAACCTTATAACTAACTGTAATTCCAAACTACTAGTACTAGTATATTATTGGGCGAGGATCGACGACGCTAGTGATCACATGCATGATGGGGTATGCCCCGTCCTTGGCATCGTTTCTTCGCGGATCCGTGTGCTGGGTGTCGAACTGCTAGAAGAAGTACGCAGACGGGTCCGCGACGGGCTGGTCCTCCCACGACGGCTCAGGGATTGCGGTAGCAGGGAGGCCCATGCCGTATAAGGAAAGCGATCCCATCTGGACGTAGGTGTCGTCATCGTCGTCCGCCCCCTCATCGTCATCGTCATCCTCATCGCCGTCGTCATCATCGTCGTCGTCATCGTCATCGTCATCCTCGTCGCCGTCGTCATTATCGTCGTCGTCATCGTCATCGTCATCCTCGTCGCTGTCGTCATCATCGTCGTAGTCATCGTCATCGTCATCAGTGGCTCGCAGCCCCTCCTCCTCCACCTCGAATCGCAGCCCCAGCTTGTGGTAGAGCTTCCCAATGATCTTCTCTGCGCTGGCGTTGCAGCCTTCCACCGCCACCCGTTGGCCCTGCACTTCAACCTCCACGTCTTCCTCCCCTGCGAATTCGAACGTACACAAAAACAAGAGGGAACGCACGAACGGAGTCAAAATCGACGCGTGAGGAACATGTCCAATATAATGTATAACGAGCTGGTAGTAGTATTAGTATAGAAGACGCGCGCGGCCGGATCATGCTTATTGCTTGCACGTACCAGCCAACTCCTGGATGGCATTGCGGATATGCGTCTTCCACTCGTCGCACTCGACGCCGATGTAGAGGGTGATGGTCGCCATCGCCGCCGCTTGTCGTCTTTTTGCCGATGCGCCTTTCGCCGATGCCTAGCTAGCTATTGCTATCTAGCTCGAAGCTTGGACGGGCCCGTACGTACGGTTGCTGTGTGCATGCATGCATGGCGCAGGGGTGGTATTTATACACAGGACAACAGGAGGGCGATCCAGGTGATCGGCGTACGTTGTGAGGAGTTCACGGGAAACCTTTCTCCTTTTGTTTTGACATTTACTTTATGTATATGAATATATAAATGGAAATGGATGGTCTGAAACTCGTAGTAAACCGGGTGGAGAGGGGATAGTCAGGAGTTACCTGCGCCGCCGTCGCCCGCTCTCCTTCCCAAAAAGATATACTTACTATATATCATCGCTGTTTTCACAAGCGCAACTGAGATAGAGTTCTGTACCTGCCGTTTTCATATGATCGTACTAGATTTGATTGTGTCCGTGCGTGCTGTGCTTTGCTGCTTTCCCTCGCGAGCTGGCTGTGTGCCGTCTGAGGCAAGAACCGCTGCGGAGCGTTACAGGCCTGCTGCAGGCGCAAAGAAGGTAATTAAGGGTGTGTTTGTTTGCGTGGACCAACTGGCCCACCATGCCCTAGGGATGCAACTTAGGTTGTTTGTTTGCCTGGACGTGGTTCCCAGCCTGACACGCATGCCTGTTAAAGCAGCCCTCGGCCAGGCCATGGGGAACGAAAGAATTTTTCGTTTGTCCCGGGGTCGGCTCGAGCGGGTGCTGGGGTGGCCATTTCGGCCTCGCTCTTTCCGCTCTCCTTCCTAGCTCTCTGTTGGCGGTCCTTAGCTGATATAGTTTGACCGCCAAATTAATCTAAAATGATAATATTCCATGATACATTAAAGCAAAATATTATTTTATCTAACAAGTTTCATGAGTTTTGGTGCTCTAGAGCTGTTTTGCGGGATATGTCAAAAATACATGTCAAAAGATATTATATAACAATATATAGCTCGATGGAAATCAGCCATGAAATGGAATCTGAATTTTTATGTTGCAAAGCCGACTCAAATAAATATTTGGAGAACACCATTGCAAAGAGCTCGTCGAGCCGATCGAAACGGATATATTATTTGATACTCCTTCCATTCCAAATTATAAGGCATTCCAAGAATCTTGAAGAGTCAAAACATCTTAAGTTTGACTAAAATTATAGAGAAAATTACAAAAATTTATAACATCAAATAGGTATACTATGAAAATATAATGAATGAAGAATCTAATGATACTTAATTGGTGTCATAAATATTATTATCTTATCATATAAATTTGGTCAAATTTGAGATTCTTTAACTCTCCAAGATTCTTGGAATACCTTATAATTTAGGATGGAGGGAGTATATTTGAAGCTTGAATAAAAAGATATCAATTTTGAGAATTATAAAGAAGTGTTCAAAATGTCGACGTGCATGCAGCGGCAGCTGCTCTGCTCATTGCCCACAGAAATTTGACAGGACCAGTTGAGCCCCGCTGGAGCCCATGCAGCCAGCAGGCCACCGACCGGCAGGGCAGCCTAGCAGCTAGCACCGTGCAAGCAGCGCGAGCACCCAAACGCAAGGCCCAGGCAGGAGCCGGCGACCAGCATAGCCAATGGCCAGAGGCGGTGGCAGAGAACATGCAGGACCAAGCCCACGATGACGCACGACGGTTTGGCTCGGTCAACATGCTAAAGCCCATCTCGTGTGTCGTGGAGGAGATTGGAGAGCGAGTTTTTCTGATCCTTACCGACGTTGGGAGGTCGGTAATTGCCTCCAGGTGGCGCCAATTGAGGAAGAATCCTAGAATATTCCTAGGCATCTACCCTATCATCTCCACTATAAATAGAGACCTTCTCCTCCACTTGTAAACACACCTCTACACTTTAACATTCTTTCATATTCTTAGTAGTGGTCTCCCTCTAGGTGTTACGTTCCCACCTAGTTGTAGTAAAGAAAATAGGGAGAAAGAGGAGAGAAAGAGAGCAGAGGAGGAGCCGGGCCTGTCGGATCCTCCTCGACTTTTGTACCTCTACGGATCCGACTCAACTCTTTGAGTAATATCCATGTTATACTTTGGTAATTCCAAACTTTTTATTTAACTAAATTTAGTTCTTATTTTACCTTACTTACGGGAACTCTGCTTGACCGAATGATCTAGTCTAAGGTACCGGATTAGAGTAGTAATCGCAAGCATAGACGTGGTGTCCAGGTTAGAATTTACCTGAGTTTGTACCCAATCCCAAGAATAGTTGTGGTAGCCCCAGAGATGACAGCTCTGACCAGGCCTTTGTAATCCACCACGTTCGGATTGGTGTTTCCGTAGAGCTTTTGGCAGCCTTCCCCTGATCACTCTTTTCCAGTCTTTTCATGGATTGGAAAGGTACTGCTGCTCCGAAGTAAGTGAGTTTAGTAAGTCTGAACCTTGGTTATCTAGTTTGTCTTGGAAGAACCTTAGAAAGCCCCTCTTCCACCAAAAACACTTTATCCTTGGACGACCTTGATCTTTTCTAGTTCACTTCTCGTTCCTCGTGGAAATTGATACCTAGGAATACTCCGGGTGAATGCTACAACAATATCCGTGCACTTGCGGATTTATCTATTTGTGTTAACTAATACCAACACTCTCTCCACTCGCCTTCCTCGCTTCACCTGGTGGCATCGGCACGATCATTGATGCTCTCGGCCATTAGGGTTTGGGAGTTCTCCCGCCGCCATCGGTTTGCTAGAGGTGGTGGTGTTGGTGGTGTGTCTGCTACATCTTCGGCTCTAGTCCGCCGCCTGCTTCGTCTTCTTCGCCTGGTGCTGGTTGTGGTCGGTGTCGCGCGGGCCCCTTCTTCCACTGCTCCGGATCTTCTTCCTCCTCTCTGATTCCGGTGCGGTGGTGTTTGTTTGCCTGGACCTCTATGCCTCGCCTCTTCTTCCTATGGTTCCTCATCACTCGTAGCAAGGTGATATCCCTTCTCCAACCCTAACTCATGTGGATCTCATTTCTGTGGAGCTGCTTCCGTCCAAATCTTGAGATTTGAGGTGGCTATGCGCAAATCCCTAGCCACCGAGGTGTCGTTGACGTTGATGCTTAGTACTTTTAGTGTTTTGTTAGTGATGTTCTTGTCGATTCAGATCTGCTATGTGGTACTTGTTCGGTTAGGGTTCACTGTTCACATGTTCATACTGATTCTGTGTACATGTGTTGGATTGCGGAGTTTAATCTAGTCGATAATGCGGTTAGTAGGCTCTGGGAGCCTTTTTTAAGAAGCAGTCGTTCCTGCTACATTTCTTCCACCTGTATATGAATGCAGTTCATTTTGAGGCCAGCAAAGGTGTCCGTGTTTTGTAAACTGGACTAGTAAACTTATACGATTGCCGCGCTGCTCTAGGAAGATGATAGTAGCATCTGATAGACATGAGGATTTATAGTGGTTCAAGCTAGAGCCCTATGTCCAGTCTCAGAGATGATCAAGTGCATGTTCCTCACTTGAATGCTCTGAAGTTCATACAATAGGGGGTGGAAGAAAGGTGGAAGAGATGGAAGGACCTTTGCTAGGTGAAGGGTTGCCCGAAGATAAGCTCTAGGAGCCCTACTACAATGGTGAACGAATGGAATGGTAGAGGATTTGAGTCTTCTTGCCTTGGCGGTCCTTATATAGAGTTCAGGGCTAGGGCTTGTTCAAAGAGGGGGTTCTGCCGACTGAAGGATAAAGAGCCCGAGGGAGGTCCTAGCTAACTTGGCTTGCATGCTACGCCGTCTTCTAGTGCACGTCCGGTTGGACTATCGTCATGGTCTTATAGCCACGTTGCGGTAGGATGTGACGTGGCGCTACTGTGCCGGGCGTGGTGCCACTGTAGCCTCAATGGCGGTTCATCAACCATCCTATGGAATGCGGTGTCCGTCATGGCCTTCGTCATCATCTCCTGGTTCCCAGGGGCATCGTACCCAAGGTAGGTAGCTACCCTGAGTCGTCGTTTGCTTGGTCGCTTTGAGGGGCCAAGGGCCACGACCCCGATCGTTAGGGTTGGGGCACTCTGCAAGTCTGGATGGCCTTTTCATTGAGTCCCTTATCGTGGTTCCCATCCCGTAGTGGGTGAGATCATACAAGCATCTAGTCGGTGCATATTTGGATGGCGGGTATCGTACCCTTTGCCACCGTGGTACGGTGCTCTCGTCGGTGCGATATGGCCCAGGGATGGTCTCTGACCAGGCCAAGGTGACTGTTGTCCCCTCGGTCCTTGCAGGGTCAGTGCAGCATGCTTGCTCTTGTTAGAGCAGGCACACCTAGCTGCACTCGACCTCTCCCCATCCCCTCCAGGGGTTGTGATGGGGAGAGGTCATGTGTCATGCAAGTGCCATGTTACTAAGGCGGGTGGAAGGGGTCAGGCCTGACCCCATCTTTAGCGCTGGTCTGCTCTGCTTGGCTCTTGCTTAGCCTCGGTCATTTGGGCCCTTGTTGACTGTTGCGTTGTAGGCTGCATGACCAGCTAACTAATCGGTGCCTTGAGACACCCCAAGGTTATGACCCCGATAGTAGCCCCCGAGCATTTTGGTGATCATGAAGTGATTGTGAAAGCGCTGATGCGTGTGTGCGTTGGAGCATGGGTTCATGGTCGTGGCTTCGTCGCCTGACCCCTTGCGCGTTGTCGCATTTATTGCGGTAGGCGGCTATGCACTTTGCTATGTTAGTGCCCCATGCATTGGGGTTTGTGTTCCAAGCAGAACCGAGTAGTCTCTTCGATGTTATACTAGTCCACTTTTGTAAGGGTCTTGATCCTCCTGACCTCATGAGGACATCTGATGTTGGCTGTGTCCCCCCATGATTCGTCGTGCGGCGTAGGGGCCTATAAGTAAAGGTTCTTCTACCGTTTGAGCTGCCCATGGTTGTGACTCTGATTCCTCCTAGAAATTCCTAAAAGGCTAGATGCCAAGGAGGTGAGGAGGCAAGAGTATCATCATTAGAGGGGAACCACGTGGTTCTCGTTATGTGCCCCACCAAGGGTTGCTTGTGATGGCCGGAGCTAGTGTTGTCCTTTCAACAGTCAGTGCTAGAAGGGAACTTGCAAGCAAGGGAGTGAGAGGTGTTGCGGGCTCTGAGTTCAGTCATACACGACCTTGGGCCTTTGTCCTAGCACCGCTTCTTGTTCCAGACTGTGTTGGTTTAGATGCCTGAAGCGGCTGATGGCTCGGGACGTCTCTGGCTTCCTCCTGAGTGTCGCGCATTGGCCGACAGCACGTCGTGCCCTCTGAGGGAGGTCATTTGGCGGCTGCTTTATGCCATTCATGGAATGGGAGGAGGATGAAGTAGCACAGCCTTACCACGCTGCCCTTGCTGGGTAGGATGTAGCCGTGGCTTCAGTGCTCTTCGGCTGCCAGCTAGTCTTCCTTCTACCGTTGTGGGGACAAGGTTTGCTCCCATTGGCTTGGTGGGCTCCATGCTTTCCAAGAGTGCTTCCTGGAAGTCTCCTAGTGCATGCGGAGGGCCCCTCAGGGCCGTCGGGGCCAACATCCTCACTCCTCTATGCTCTGGCCACGGGAGCTTGATGCTTGTAAGAGGGATGGGGTGGTGAACTTGACCTCACCCTCCCTGCTTTTGTAGCATCTACCCTTTAGCTTTTAGAGGTGCCACCAATGAGGTGGCATTGTATCCTTTGTACCTTTTGCATTGTCGCGTGACATGATCACTTTGGTACTCATGGATACTCAGGGTGAGAGTTCCCTTTTCTCAACACTATCTCTCCTCTCTGTGGAGGTGGTGGACCTCCATGTCATGAGGGCAGGACTTGCGGGTTCAGCTTGAGGTTGTTGGTGGGTTCTTCTTGTATTCATGATGTGAGGAAATGTTTCCCGACCTCTACGCTTATGGTCACGTGGTTTTCCATGATCATGCGCTGGCTCATAGGTCTTGGACCTTCTCTCTTTCACATGACCGAGCCATGATCATGCCTTGGGTTCCACATTGCACATCACCACAACCTCTTGCTTCATTGAACTCTCCTAGAGACGTTGCGGACCCCTGATAGTTTATGAGTCTTTGGAGCGGGCCTTAGGTCAGAGACCTAGGTCGTAGGGCAGAGTTGGTCAGGGCTTGGCCCTAACCTTTTTTGGGGTCATGGGGACATGACTCCATTTTTCCCTGGCACCCTTGTCGACCCTGGGAGGTCGTGTTGCCTTATTACAAGCGGGTTCGGTTTCACCCCATGCGGGGAGAGGCATGTCCATCATAATCACATGGTCAGAGCAGTGCGCCTTATCAGGGTCTATGGGTAATCCGAGTGGGACCTAATATCCTCCCCAATGGATGTGGAGTTCAGCCATGCGTTGCATGAGACGTCCCATAAATCATCGGTCGTCAATCCCGTTGGTCCCCAACTGCCTCTGCAGCGGTCGAGAGTAAGATGCCTCACCGCAGAGGGGGTCAACCCGGGAGACTTCAAAGTGGATGACTTGGACACAAGGAGAGATGGTCATGTGGCTTTGCACCATCGATTAGAGCCATGGGAGCCCATCTCCTCCCTGCCCCTATCCCTTTTGTGGCCTTGAGCCCTTCTAAGGACCGGCCTGATAGAGAGTTTTCTAAGCACGACATGGGGTCATAGATGTGGAGGGCCACTCGGTGTGTGAACCTATGGGCTATCAACCTCCCCTAGCCATGTTGCATCCTGGCGGTGCCCTCTCGCAGGATGTAGGTGCGTGAATTTGTGAGATAATGAAGGCAAAAGGTTTGAGGCTTACTCAGGATATGTTGCCGCGCTAGCACCCACTGCTTAATCTTTCACTCAGCCACCTCTGCCTCCCCTATGCTACGAGAAGGTGGTTAGTAAATGGGGGAGTGTATGCATGCATTTGATGTACCTCCTGTGACCGTTGCTAGGTCTTGTGTCACCTAGGAGACTGAACTACCACGTCTTCTACCTCTTGATTACAAGTGTGTCTTGGGGTTTGTGCCCATCTTGGATGTCGACTGTTGTCTTCCCCGCCTTTGTCTTTGTGCCATCTATTTAAGTTGAGGGAGAAGAGGACAGTGCACCTCATCCCCACTTCTTCCCTGTCTTTCGAGTTTTCCCTGACATCCAATCCGAGTGAGAGAACAGATGTCTCCATCGGGTGTCATGGTTCATGGTCTGTCTCGGTAGCTTCACTGTAGCCAAGAGGGACCTTTGGAGATCTGGCTCCATGGCACCTTGCTGGCATTCGTCCTCCATGGGTGTTAGAGGAAGTTCTGTGAAGATGGGGAGGAATGATGCCATGGGAGGCTCAGGCCACTAGGCTCCCCCATGGTTGGTGGGCACGTGACTCCCAGCTCTGGGTCTGGGACCATTCGAGCATTAACTCATTGGCCTGCTCGCTAGCTCATCGCCAGGTGCTCCTCCCCTCCTCTACTAGAAGTGGCATCGGGGCAGTTTCTGGCGGGCTCCTCTTCCTCAGATGTTAGAGGGAGCTTCACGAGGCGATCGTCCCCAAGGCTTCTTTCTATAGTCCTATCCTACTTGCGGTGCAGCTCTAAAGGTTAGAGACACCTTGTACCGGTTTCTCCGCTTCATGATATGTCCATCGTAGCAGGAGGGGATCCGATGACTATTGTAACCTCGGGTCCATCTAGTCCTGTAACGTGCAAGACTAGATGTTTTTGTTCGTGGCTTTAGAAGCCGATGATCCTCATGTTTAGGATAGTGTTGTAATCAGCAAACGCATAAGCCCCTGAGGATGTGATGTATGCATTGCCCTTTTAGATTTCCCTTTTGTCATTGCCAATGTTAGTTGTTTGAATGACTTGTCTTGATGATCCTTGGTATGAAGGGCTTTTGACCAAGCTATTTAGTCTTCATGTTGTCGACCTTTGTGATTCATTTTGTTCGGCTAGGCTCGTCATTGAGCCATTATCGGGCTATGGGGGTTCATGCCTGCGTGCCACGGCGTGCTCCACCGCAATCGAGAGGGGCGGCGTATTGGTCGCTCCCTGTTGGGCCTCCCTCCGGTGGAGCGGTTGCCGCGGACCTAAGTGGAGTGGCCCTGATACGCCGTTCAAGTGTGCACCGAGGCGCCCGGCATTCTCGAGCGGGTCATGGTTCTTTGGGGCCTCGGAGAGTTTTTGGCGGTTTCATTTGGCCGGATGATGCACCTGTGTTGATATTTATTACGCACATAGAAGAATCAAAGAGAAATAATCCGCAAGCGCACGGATATCAGTGAGCACTTCACCCGAGAGATATTTCCAGAGTATCGTTATTTATTTATCCACAAGGAGAAAACGTGTGATGACTAACCAAGTCTATGCTAAACCCCTAAGCTGCAAACAAGGTATGAGATATAGGGATATAGAGAAGACTGCTATGGCACCTTAGTTCTAACCTTTAGTAAGCTATGTGATCACTGTTCTAATAGGGATGTACTTAGAGAGAAGACACCACAGAGGATGCTTAACCCTAGCACACAGGTCCTACCAAACCTACTGATAGGAGGAGGCTCCGAAGGATCAACGAGGCTATATGAGTCACCCCCGCGATCTACCACTGATCCAGACAGTTAGGGGATATCTACAAGTACCCGAGCCCAAGCACCACGCTTACACTATGGATGATTACTCTAAACTCTATGTGAAGAGAATAAAGTAAACTCACAAACCAAAGAACAATAATAACAATGTACTTACTAGTATTAGAAGTTGAATTACAGAAGAATCTTAGAAGCAAGCCCCGTGTTAAGGAGACTTGATCCTGTAGGTACAAGCCAGAGAGGAGACACCGATAGGCCAGGCTTCCTCCAACTCTTCCCTCCACTCTATCTCTCTCAATCTAAAGAATAACTCTAATCTCACATAGAGACTATAAAGCTAAACTCTCTTGAATGCTAGGCTCTAGAGAGGAGATTCATTCAAGGGACCCCTCTTAGGCTGATCCTGACTGGAAATAATGAATTATGAATTGAGGATTGCTCTGACCTAGGGGTCAGGGACCTTGCTTATATAGCCCCCTTGGATGAACGTCAGCCCTTGGATCAAACCGACTTGAATCAACGATTGAGATTGGACCTCAATGGCGGTGGGAAACTGACCTAGCAAGCAGAGGCTGAAAGGTAGGGACACCAGGGTAGGCGCCCTAGGGGCCAGGGTCGCCGCCCTGCCCTAGTGATATTTTTAAATTGTAGATCCACTCATAAGACACCTAGCAAAATTTGTTTCAACAAATTTGGAGCTATTTTCATCAAGATATGATTTTTTGAAGCATTTTCACAATTTCTAGAAAAGCATTTCTTAATCCCTTTTTAAAACAACCGGCGAAAGTGCTAGGTCCACCCGAAGCCATGCACCTAGAACCGTGCATGGTGGCTAACAGGGGGACCCGAGGCCCCACCTGTCATACACCCGATAGGGGGGAGCTTACCGGTGGCGAGAACTCACCGACGGTGAGGTCTCCGGCCAAACGGTGACCACCACCGGGTTCTACATCACGAGCCACACCCACTCGGCTATGAGGTGAAGGCATAGGAGCATGAGCGCAAGCTGTAAGGTGGCGATGGTGGCATGGCGGCGCGGTTCACTAGCGGTACGCCAGCTCTGGCCTTAGCTAGGCAAGTGGGGTAGCGCTGCGGCTTCGCAGTGCCAAGGCGAGTACGACGAGGAAGAGAATGGGGAGGAAGGGGTAGTATAGAGGGCTCCAGATGCGTGTGGCCAAGCGACGGCCATGGCGTCGGCGACGGAGGGGAAACACCGCTTGGGCCTTACCACGGCGCGAATGGAGGCAATAGCGGATGCACGGGGTGGCGGAGGTCGAGGCAGAGCCATAGGCAGACGCAATCGAAGAATGGTGGTGTGGTGGCGGAGCTTGACGTGGGCGGTTGGAGCGACGGCGTGCGGTGGCGTGAGCTCCCACTCAGCTTTTCCAAATAGGAAAGGAGCAAGGAGGAGGAAATGGAGTGGAGGAGGGGATGCGGACGCACGAGGCGGGAGTAGGCGAGCGTGGAGGGGCATGGGGCCCGTGGCGTGCCACCCGTACGCCGTCGACGACGAGCGGCGGCCATGCGGCCGTGGAGCTCTGCTCACGGTCGAGTGAGCGTAGGCACGCGCGCGGGAGGGGACGAGCGCGGAGGCAGGCCGGGCCGCTTTGGCCGTGGGCCGGAAAGGGAGGCGGGCGGCCCGTTAACCAAAGAAAACAATATTTCTTTTTTTTCTGAAAAGCAGTAATAAATATGCATTTTTGAGCAACAAAAATTAATTTTCACAAGATGGTCCTAAAATAAAAGTTGTTTAGAATTTTGAACTCTACAACTTTGTTTAAAGGCACATTTTAAAATTCCAACTAGATTTTGAAATAGAGATTTAAAGTTCATTTAAATCAAAATCCCATTTTTCTAGGTTATTTTTAAAAGTAAAATTCGAGGAAATTTTGAATACCAAACTTGATCCAAATTATTTACTATGCATTTCTATGTTGTTTATTGACTAAAACAAGCACATACAATGCATGACAAGCATCAACATCACATTAATTCTACTAAAACAAAACATTGCAACATGCATGTTTCATTAAAATGCTTCAAGCCTTTATTTCATGTGATGCTTATGTATGCATAATGATGATTATGCTCATGATTTGCAAATGCTAATGCATGCTTAACACCTAGGGTGTTGCAGCCCTCCCCCTTATAAGAATCTCGTCCTGAGATTTTGAGTTACGAACCATTTGTTATAAAAATCTTTATAAGTGTTTTGCAGATATTCTCCTGTTTCCCATGTCGCATCACCATCATCATGATGACTCCATTGTATCTTACATGTTCTCACCACTTTATTTTGAGTGACTCAATCCTTAGTGTCCAAAACCCGAACCGGTTGCTCATGGTATTCCAAGTCTGATTTGGTCAGAATGCCTTGTGGTTCTATCTTCTCTTCTGGAACACGCAAACACTTCTTCAATTGCGATACATGAAAGACTGGAAAGATCGAACCCATCACTTCTGGTAGCTGTAACTTATAAGCCATAGGACCCTTCTTCTCTAATATCTTATACGTTCCTACAAACCTAGCAGCAAGCTTCTTCTTGATCCCAAACCATTTCTTCTTCATTGTTGTAACCTTCAAATAAACATAGTCACTAACTTTAAACTCAAGTGGTCTTCTTCTTTTATCTGTGTAACTTTTCTGATGTGATTGTGCAGCCTTCATGTTTTGTTGGATAATACAGACATTTTTCTCAACCTCTTCAACAAAATCGATCACATAAAACCTTCTCTCTCTAGGCTCAATCCAATTCAACGGGGTCCTACACTTCCTGTCATATAATACATCAAATGGAGCCATTTTGATACTCTCTTGGTAACTATTGTTGTAAGCAAACTCTGCCAAAGGTAACCATAATTCCCATGAACCCCTAGAAGATAACACACAATCTCTAAGCATATCTTCTAGAACAGCATTAACTCACTCTGTTTGTCCATCTGTCTGTGGGTGGTAAGCTGTACTACGAACCAAACTAGTACCCAAACCTTTATGTAGATGTTCCCAAAAATGAGCTGTAAACTATGATCCTCGGTTCGACACTATAGTCTTTGGTATACCGTGCAGTCGAACAATTTCTGCAATGTACTTCTCAGCATACTAAGGCGGTCGAAATGCTATCTTAATTGGCAAAAAGTGAGCTGATTTGTTAAGGCGATCTACAATCACCTAAATCGAATCATTTCCCTTCTGAGTGGTGGGAAGACCAGTGATGAAATCCATACTTATATCATCCCATTTCTAATCTGGTACTGACAGAGGTTGCAACAAATCCGTAGGTCTCATATGAAGAGCTTTCACTCTACAACACGTGTCACAACGGGCAACATAAGCTGCAATCTCTTTCTTCATCTTTGTCCACCAATAACGAGGTCTCAGTTCTTTATACATTTTGCTACTTCCAGGATGGATAGATAGCTTAGAAAGATGAGCTTCATCCATTAGTTTGTTCTTGAGCTCTCAATCCTTAGGTACAACAAGACGGTCATCGAACCATAATACTCCTTGTTCATCCACTCTAAAGTGCTTAGTCAGTTCTTTCTTCATTTTCTCCTTGATATGAAATATTTCCTTATCTATTTTCTGGCCTTCAATGATCTTACTCTCCAAAGTACAACTAATCTAAATATTGTGCAATACAACAGAATGCATCAAATTGAACCCATCTTCGAACAATGGTTGCACAGCAAGAGAGTGTGACTTCCTACTTAAGGCATCTGCTACTACGTTAGCCTTTCCCAGATGATAGTGTACATTTAGGTTATAATCCTTAATCAGCTCTAGCCATCTTCTCTATCGCATATTCAACTCATATTGGGTAAATATGTATTTGAGACTCTTGTGATCTATGAAGATGTTGCACACATTCCCAAGCAGATAGTGTCTCCAAATCTTTAGAGCATGCACAACGGCAGTAAGTTCTAAGTCATGTGTCGAATAGTTAACCTCATGTTTCCTTAATTGGCGTGAGGCATAAGCAATGACTCTTCCATCTTGCATAAGAACATATCCTATACTATTCTTGGATGCATAACAAAACACATCAAACGGTTTTTCTATATCCGGTTGTGCCAGAACAGGAGCAGTGGTTAGCAATTCCCGCAAGGTGCGGAAAGCTGCCTCGGACTCCTCTGTCCAAGTGAACTTATGGTCCTTCTATAGCATACTTATCATTGGTTTGACAATATTTAAGAAATCCGGTATAAAATGATGATAGTAACCGGCTAAACCAAGAAAACTCCGAACTTCATGAACTGTGGTTGGTGCCTTCCAATCCATAACCTCTTGTACCTTGCTAGGATCTACTGAAATTCTATTTTCTGATAACACGTGATCGAGAAAAGGAACTACCTTCAACCAAAACTCACACTTACTAAACTTGGCATATAACTGGTGATCTCTGAGTCTGGTCAAGACAATCCTTAGATGCTCTGCATGATCTTTCTCGTTCTCTGAATATACTAAGATGTTATCAATGAACACAACCATAAACTTATCCAATTCCAGCATAAAGACTGAATTCATCAGATACATAAAGTATGCAGGAGCATTTGTCAGGCTAAAGGACATGACAAGATACTCGTACAACCCATATCTGGTGGAAAACACGGTCTTAGGTATATCTTGTGGCCTAATCTTAATCTAATGGTACCCTAATCTCAAATCTATCTTAGAGAATACTTTGGCTTTTGACAATTGGTCAAACAAGATATCCATCCGAGGTAGAGGATCCTTCTTCTTCATAAATAGTGCGGGACATCCCCATTCAAACGAACTTGGACGAATCAGACCCTTTGTCATCAGATCCTGAAGTTGCTTCTTCAACTCGGCTAGCTCATTTGGAGGCATCCGATAAGGCCTTCTTGAGATCGGTGGCATTCTAGGGATTAATTCAATGGCGAACTCAACATCTCTATCTGGTGGAAGACCGGGTAACACATCTGGAAACATGTCCAGAAACTCACATACTACAAGAATCTTAGCCAGAAGAGTGGTTTGGACTGCATAGGTCGTACTTGCCAGATCTATTCTCCGAGGTAAGACTACTTGAAAAGTGCCATCTCCAATAGGTTCCTTGAGGGAAATAGTCCTTCCTCCAACATCAATCACTACTCCCATCTTATTCATCCAATTCATTCAAATAATTACATCCAAAACTAGCCCTGGCATGACTATCAAGTTAAGTTTATATTGTCTGTCTGTTATAATCAGGGTTACCCCTCTAATTATCTGATTAGTCAATAGGTCAGCCTCAGTTGAACTTATCCGATATTCACATTCCAATTCATCTATCTTTTGCTCATACTTTCTTGCAAATGCTTGACTTATAAATGAATGAGATGATCCAAAATCAAACAAAACGACGACAGGGTGGTTGTTGATAGAAAACATACCAACTGTCATAGGCTCTCCTTCTGAGATGTCATCTATGGTGGTGTGGTGCACATGAGCTTGATATTGGTTTTGCTGCTTCTTGGAATATGAGCAAAACTTCACAAAGTGCCTAGGTTGGTTACAGTTGAAGCACGGTCCTCTTACTTGAGTAGCAGCTCCAGATGAACTGCCTTGTCCTGCCTTGGCCTATGGCGCCGCCATCTTGAATAGCTTCTGGTTCCTCTGAGGTTGCTGAGCATTCTGATTCTTCCTCTGCGGTGGCCTGAACCTTGCGCCAGGAGCAGGTAGATGATACGAAGAACGATTAGCCATTGGAGCTCTTGGCTGTGATGGACCTGACTCAAAGGCCCTCTTGCGAGTCTTAGACACAACATACACATTGTTGTTCTTCTCTTGCTTCAAGTAGTCACTAATAAAGTCATTGAAACCAGTTCTCGTGTTGGTACCCACATGCTTCATCATCTTGCGATTCAGACCCCTCTTGAAACTAGTGATCTTCTTGGCATCAGTGTTAACCATGTCAGAAGCATAACGGCTTAGATTATTGAAAGCATGCAAATACTGAGTCACAATCTTGGTGCCTTGATTCAGTGCTAGAAATTCTCCTAGTTTCATTTCGGTCAGACTAGGCGGTATGTAAACTCCACGAAAAGCATCAGTGAATTCCCTCCATGTAATGTGAGCATTAGGGGGAAAAGTGTTGTGATGATGCTTCCACCACATCCCTGTAGGTCCTTGTAATTGATGAGCTACATACTTTGTCTTCAATACTTTAGTCATTCTCAGCACACGGAACTTGTCTTCCATGGTGTTTATCCATTCTTCGGCATCTAGTGGCTCTACCGCTTCCTTGAAGATCGGTGGCCTGGTGTCCATAAAGTCCTTGAAACTACTATATTGATTCACCTCATGTCCGCTCTGGTTCAACCCACGGTGGGTGTTGTCAACAATGTTACGAAATGCGGCTTCCATGTTTTGCTGCATGCTTTCTATGTTACGCTGACTTCCTAGGAACTGTGCGAAGAACTATTCTACGATGTATGGTGGAGGATGTGGTGGTGGATCACATTTTTCATTCCTAGTGGCACTGCCACCTGCCTTAGTGGCATCATAAACGATACGATGAGTGTTCGTCATCTGCATATTTTAGTAACAGTAATTATTAGGCGATGTTGTAGAAATTGCAGGTGAATAAAGAATTATGCCGCACTGAATTCACTGGAGAGAATAAATTCATACAATAAAACAAGGGCACAATAAATCATTCCAATTAACACAACATCACTAATTAGTTTATTCAAGCGCAACACATCGCGTCCATTACAACCAAATTATCAGCATACATACACTGGACTTTCTGATGTTCAGATATCGCCACAAACACATCTAGGTTTTCCAACATTACATCTAAGTCTTAGTCCTTCTACTCATTAATACATGCTGGACATGCCAACCATGCAAAAGATCATCACAAAAGAAACCCTAGTAGCTAGTGCACAACTACTAGCCTACTCATCGTGGTCGTTGTCTAAGTCAGAGACGTCACCATGGTCACCATCATCTTCATCATCATCATCAGCTGGTGCTTCAGGCTCCTCGGGATCCTTGTCCTCATCCAGATCCATCTCTGCTTCTCTAGGAGGAACATACGAGTAGAGCTGGTTATGTAGCTAGTGAACCTCCTCGTGCAGGTGGTCGTTGTACTCTTTGGCATTGGCCATCTGCTGCTCTAGCTCAACCTGTCGAGCTCTCAGAACATCTTCTTCAGACTAGGCTTCATTCCTTTGCTGGAGCACATGGATCAACATGCGCTCACCATTCTGATTAGCTATGGTCAGATGCTCAAGCTGCTCTCTTAGTGCACGTATGTCTCCCTCATACACTCCAGTGCTCTGTGTTGCTTGATCTCTCTGGCGGGTCAACTGAGTCGTCTCTGTATTAAGCCTCTCGATCTCAGCATCATGGTCCCTCTGAAGCTGACGCCTGTCATTGCGGGCCTGACCAAGAGCACCAGACACACGTCTCAGACTGCCCTCTACTCTATCAAAAGCCTTCATTACCGCGAACATGGCACTCATGGCAGGGTTGTCACTATTTTGTGCCTCTGCTGCACCAATCTCCAAAGATCTTCCTCGGGCCTACTGCCATGAGTCAGTGGAGGGGTTGCCCCTCAGAAAGACTCTAGCTATAGAGGTTGCCAACTCCTGAGGAAAATGATCCATAATATCCCTTAGTATTCCAAAAGCTGCCCTGTCAGCTGTGTCGGTACCAACAGTACGGGGGTACCACAGCTATCGCCAAAACACTAACAAAGACCGAAACCAGTAGAAAAGATAGCCCGCTCGACGGGGCGCCTCGACCGCGCCCCGGCTCTGACTCGTACGAGGCCCGCTCGACGGGGTGCCTCGACCGCGCCCCGGCTCCGACTCGTACGAGGCCCGCTCGACGGGGTGCCTCGACCGCGCCCCGGCTCCGACTCGTACGAGGCCCGCTCGACGGGGCGCCTCGACCGCGCCCCGGCTCCGACTCGTACGAGGCCCGCTCGACGGGGCGCCTCGACCGCGCCCCGGCTCCGACTCGTACGAGGCCCGCTCGACGGGGCGCCTCGACCGCGTCCCGGCTCCGACTCGTACGAGGCCCGCTCGACGGGGCGCCTCGACCGCGCTCCGGCCCCTCGACGCCCTTTCTTTACCTACCCGGGACAAAAGCCATAGCATTCAATGCGGTTACCTACTACCACCGACCGACATGGCTACGGCATGGGTCAACGCGGGAACAATACCCACGTCAAGTCTCACTGTTTTACCGCCCATCCCGTGATGGGAGGTGAAAGCCGTCACTGTGTCCACCATACCGCGCACTATTCACCACCAGTCACCCTCGAGGGAGGATAAGACAAGGTCCGTCTCCCGCGATACCGGGGATTCGGCCTTATCCATCCGACCTCGACCCAGCCTCGACCCGGCCCCAACGCTCGACTTAGCTCGAAGGACGGTATGGCCTGGCACTCTGGGTCATTTCACCCTCTTGTCCCGTACCGCGTCAGGATACCCAGGGATGGCCGGCCATCCCGAAGCCACGTCGCTACAGTCAACTCAACAGGAATCGACGAAACATCGCCTCAAGCCTCCCCTCGACTGGCCACCTCTCGCCCTATAAAAAGGCAGGCCAGGGCGAACCAAAAAGGGGGAGAGAAAAAACACGAAGCATCACGGAAAAAACGCGAAGCAACCATCTTTCTCCTTTTTCTCTTTGAGACTTGGGGCTCGACACCCTCTCTCGCCTGCTTGTAACCCCTACACGAGCACCCCGGTGCAAGGAAATACAAATCTCTCTTCCCCGCTGGACGTAGGGCCTTCTTTTGCCCGAACCAGGATAAACCCCCGTGTGTTCTCCTTGCATCACCATCCAGGAAAGAGTCACGCAGCATTTACTCGTTGGTTTAGGACCCCCTCGGTCCGAACACCGACAAGCTGCTTCCTCAACGGTCCTGCCAGTTGACTTATAGCGCCAACCGGTCCACTCAGAACCGTCACCTCGGGGTTGAACAATGACCTCCACAGTGACTAACAAACCTTCCCCCAACTGCTCATTTGTCTAGAAATAATGAGGCTCCATTCCGTCAGGATAACCTACTTGGCTAAGCACTCTCCATAAGACTGTAGGCATCCCAAACTCTTCAAGAAAAGTGTGTCGCTGACAGGTATGTGGAGCAAGATAGTGGTGGGGAGCTTACCTCCGGTGGACTTGCGAGCTGTCTGCCTTATGTGTGCCATCTGTAGCAAAAAATTATTACCCTTGTGAGAATGAATATTAAGTTGTCATTTTTATCAAAATGAGATAATCAACTTATAAGGGGAGGAACAATGCCATGAATGATATGTACAACAACATGATGCATGCACGTTCCGTATGTTCTCACAAACTTAGAAAATAACAATTACTAGCAATATAGACGGTGGCACACAATGGTCTCTCATATATACGTAACTAATACGTACTACATGATAGCACTGGTATGTATCTGCAGAAGATCCATTACAGCCCAAACCCTCATAGTATGAATATTATGCATGAAAGCAATAAAGTAATTCACTCGTTCTACATGCATCCCTAGATACGTGTACAATGGTAGCAACTACTCGAACCATCGTCCTATTGATGGCATCGTCACCACAGGATGGAATTACCCACACATAGGACACCTTCATATAAACATGCATATAACATGTCCATAATTTGGCACCGTATAAGCACTTCCCTAGATCGGTAGTGTATCCGATCATGCTCTCACAACTCCCACTTACCGCTCAAGTGAATGGCACTCATACAATAGCACGTCATATGAGCAACGAAATAGAAATATGATGCAAGGACCCCCCCCCCAAGTCAGTACTTAAATAAGCCACCTAGAGTCCTTAACTCGGCATAAAGGATATGACCACTGGTACACTATTAAGTTTATAATCTCAGGTTTAAACACTGTTTTGTTTTAAATACACATGTGAACAGTAACCTGCTAAACCTTGCTCCGATGCCAGCTGTAACAGAACCGACCAATTATACGAAATTAAGTAAGAAAATCACCCGCCGAAGCTAATAATTTAGCAAACTTAAACCCGTATAACCGGGTAGTCCGTGAAATCACAATGGATTTCAAACCAACCAACATACAAACCAAGATTGTACAAGTTTAGTAGCCACAGTCACATATTACATAAAGTTCGCAACATCGTTGAAATACGATCAGAGTTTAAAACATAAAGTTATTACAAACCAAGTTCATAATAAAGTAGCAGAAGCAAATAGTCTTAAAACTACACACACACATTTAGTTTAGATACAGTGCCAGGGGATAGTCATATCCAACAAAAGCATTAGGTAAGACATACGGAATGACCATGCCCTTGGTCCTAATTGTCACCCATCGTAGGGTATAGGCAGTTGATGCAATACCCGTAATACATCTGGCCATCTGCAACAACAATGGGAAGAGAAAGTACTCAGCTAGACTTACCCGTCTTAAACTAAAATAAAATGACACCAAGGAGAATGCAAGGCTTTCTTTTAGTGGACTAGCTGACCCATTTGCGAAAGAGCAATAAGTTAACATAATGAACCATTTAAGTATTTTGCATCATCTTTATTATAGCCTATCAATCTAGGTAAGCACCTATACTATAGCAATCACTTGATTAACCAATAACATCCAGTTACCATTGTAGGTTCAGAATTTCTAACATCATCCACATAACCATCCGTGTTCCATCATCATTACTACAATGCCATAGATCAAGTCAAGTGCTCACTATCCAGGAGCGATGGCGATTCAAATCAATTCCTAATCAGCTGGTGATTTATTCCTCACACAAACCATACTCACCGATCAAGTGAGCTACAGATCACCAATGACACTATTCTAGTAAACGTCGTGGGATAAACTAGAGCCGCAGTACCCAGGGACCACCCGATTGCCAAGAATCAGGACCCAGCTTGCCCTTGGGCTCACTCTTCGTGCCCCTGTCATACACCTTTCAGCACCAATACGCGCACCCATGTAGATCCTGACCCAAATAATGCCACTAGCTTCCTGGTCGAAAGGTACTTTATTTGGCCAGCTAAATGTGAGGCATGCGTTCAACATGACAAGAGGGATGAGCAATGATCGGTCCTTAATCGACATAGAGGAAAAACTACGAGCACCCTAGAACCCTATCTGTTGCCTCCAACTTTTTCGTCCGGTCTCCAATTATTCATCAACACTTGGTTATATTTCCAGGATATCATCCATTCCATTGCTAAAATATTCTAATAACCACCTATATGTGTAGGTGATAGGAAGTCACCGATCGCTACCGATCTAAGCAGGGCTAAGCAGTTATTCGATCCTAAACCTAATAGGACAAGAATATAATAAGATAGACAAGGATAGTAGTAAATGCATCAACGGTTTCACTCAACCTCTATAACTTAATGCAACAATATATAAAACTCATATATAAAAGATTGCTTTTATAAAGTAGGAGACTTAGAATGCTTCGGGGCTTGCCTCGCTCAAAGGAACTAGGTTGGTGGTCATTGCACTCGGGCAGATCCTCTCCTTGCTCCTCGACCTCTGACACCTCCTGTGCCTAGATTTCCTGTGGGTCAGCCCTGGTCTGCTCCTCTTGCACTTTCTCCTGCGATCCTATATGACGCATTTGTATAAGTGATTATGCAAGTGGTGCATCAGATGAGATGGCATGTGATGATCATGATTGCATGCAATGTAGCTGAACATGTTTAACTTTATTTGGTAGCATAGATGTAAAACTCTTCTACTAGGTAGTCAACATCATCCAAGAACATGTACTACAAGTATATGCATCTACTGCATTCTCTTCTACTACTAACTACTATTCATTACCGCTAACTACCATATAGCCACAACACAGGTGCTACTACACTTCATCACCACAACTATCCTAACATGACAAGTGACATCAGCAAGATATTTGATGCTTCAAAGATACACCAAAGCTACACCATTAAACTAATCATGCATAAAGAATATTATTTTATTTCACTATAACTAAGGTTACAACAGTAAGATGCATTTCTAGTGCATAGAAAAATCTAGAAAAATTACAATAGCATAGTCATACCATAAGTAGCCTACCATAAAATTTTCATGGTATTTGGATAAGTAAAACAGCCTACACAAAAATCACAAGCTATGGTGTATAAATGAGCATGAAAATACTTTGTACTATGAAAAGCATCAAACAACAGATTTAATATTTTCCCATGTTCTACAAAAAGTTTCACATACATGTTTTATTCATATTTTTTGCTCTAGCAATTTTACAAGAAATAGCACATAAATGCACCTAAATTACATAGCCACATTTTTCAATAGAATATGCATGTTATATATTTTTTACAGAAAGTACATCTCAAGAATAGATCAACAAAATTAGAATCATATTTTTCTGATGTATATTCTATTTATTATGAATTTTCTAAGATAATGGCATTTACAAGGATTAAATAAATCCCTATATAAAAGTATCACAAAATTGACAAGCAATATTTTTAAACTGTAGATCCACTCATAAGAAACCTAGCAAAATTTGTTTCAACAAATTTGGAGCTATTTTCATCAAGATATGATTTTTTGGAAGCATTTTCACAATTTCTGGAAAAGCATTTGTAATCCCTTTTTAAAACAACCGGTGAAAGTGCAAGGTCCACCCAAAGTCGTGCACATGAAACCGCACATGGTGGCTGACAGTGGGACCCAAGGCCCCACCTGTCATACACCCGATAGGGGGGAGCTTACCGGTGACGAGAACTTGCCGATGGTGAGGTCTTCGGCCGAACGGTGACCACCACCGGGTTCTACATCGCGAGCCGCACCCACTCGGCTACGAGGTGAAGGCACAGGAGCATGAGCGCAAGCTAGAAGGTGGCGATTGTGGCATGGCGGCATGGTTCACTAGCGGTACGCCAGCTCTAGCCTTAGCTAGGCAAGCAGGGCAGCGCTACGGCTTCGCGGTGCCAAGGCAAGTGCGACGAGGAAGAGAATGGGGAGGAAGGGGAAGTGGAGAGGGCTCTGGTTGCGCGCGGCCAAGCGGCGGCCATGGCGCTAGCGATGGAGGGGAAACGTCGCTTGGGCCTTACCACGGCGTGAATGGAGGCAATAGCGGGCGCACAGGGTGGCGGAGGTTGAGGCGGAGTCGTAGGCAGACGCAATCGAAGAATGTGGTGCGGTGGTGGAGCTTGACACCGGCGGGTAGAGCGATGGTGTGCGGCGGCGTGAGCTCCCGCTTGGCTTTTCTAGACTGGAAAGGAGTGAGGAGGAGGAAATGGAGTGGAGAAGGGGATGCGGACGCGCGAGGCGGGAGTCAGCGAGCGCGGAGGGGCGCGGGGCCCGCGGCGTGCCACCCGTACGCCGTCGACGGCGAGCGGCGGCCACGCAGCCGCGGAGCTCTACTTGCGGTCGGGCGAGCGTGGGCGCACGCGGGAGGGGGCGAGCACAAAGGCAGGCCGGGCCACTTCGGCCGTGGGCCGGAAAGGGAGGCGGGTGGCCCGTTAACCAAAGAAAACGATTTTCTTTTTCTTTTCTAAAAAGCAGCAATAAATATGTATTTTTGAGCTACAAAAAATTCATTTTCACAAGATGGTCCAAAAATAAAAGTTGTTTAGACTTTTGAACTCTACAACTTTGCTTAAAGGTGCATTTTAAAATTTCAACTAGATTTTGAAATAGAGATTTAAAGTTCATTTAAATCAAAATCCCATTTTTCTAGGTTATTTTTAAAAGTAAAATTCGAGGAAATTTTGAATATTAAACTTGCTCCAAATTATTTACTAAGCATTTCTATGTTGTTTATTGACTAAAACAAGCACATACAATGCCTGACTAGCATCAACATCACATTAATTCTACTGAAACAAAACATTGCAACATGCATGTTTCATTAACATGCTTCAAGCATTTATTTCATGTGATGCTTATGTATGCATAATGATGATTATGCTCATGATTTGCAAATGCTAATGCATGCTTAACACCTAGGGTGTTACACCATCCCTGGCATCATTTCTTCATAGATCCATGTGCTGGGTGTCGAACTGCTAGAAGAAGTATGGAGACAGGTCCACGACGGGCTGGTCCTCCCACGACAGCTCACGGATTGCGGTAGCAGGGAGGCCCATGTCGTATAAGGAAAGTGATCCCATCTAGATGTAGGTGTCATCATCGTTGTCCGCCCCCTCATCGTCATTGTCATCCTTGTCGCTGTCATCATCGTCGTCATCGTTGTCATCATCGTCAACACTAGCTCGCAGCCCCTCCTCCTCGAATTGCAGCTGTAGCTTGTGGTAGAGCTTCGCAATGATCTGTTAGATTGATCTCCCAACCAAAGTGGCCCAACGACCACTTGGGCCTTGACCTAGCGCCCTGATCGAGGGCGCCCAGCCCATCCATGGCTGGCGGGTCCTCGTCGCGCTGCGCAATATAAAAGGGTGGGGGTCGGTGGCTCTCAGTATAGGGTTCACCGGTGAGCCACTTTCCCCATCGACACAACCCTAATCCTAATCACAAGAGAGGTGTGTAGCCAGTGACAGGAAGCACTGCCGCCGCCACAGCACTGCGTCAACCACTCTCCACTACATTGCCTTCTTCCCTAACCATCGCTGTCCATGCACATACTACATCACTGAACCAACGATGGCCGCCTCCGGATCCAACTCCACCGTGCCCGCTGCCAACTCGGATGGTTTGTGCACGCCACCTCCCTTCTCTCCTATCCCCTCTTCCTCTCTGTTATCTTCTTGTAGATCATGCAATAGGACCATGTATATCATGAAATGCAAATGATTAGACCACTGATCTACTCCATTTGATCCTATTGTAATAACATTGGTATCAGACACCTACACATGGTGTAGATCTAGACCTTGGGGAAAAATAAAGAAAAGAAGAACCGATTTCAAATCGGAAAAGAACCTAAATCCAAACCCTAACCCTAAAGATAGGGGGCCTACCTGGACCTTCCTCACCGCCGGTGGCATCGCCATCGCAAAGAAAGGAAACCGCATTGTCGCTCATGGCCGACGCATGGAACAGAGCAATGAGCCGCGCTACACCTCACATGCACAGTCATGGAAACAGGGCACCACCACATGGCCCCTCGACAGTGGCGTGCTCAGCCTCGGGCGAGCACGCACACCGGCGAGAGGGCACAGGGCGGCGCCACAACTTCCTCCTCCAGGCCACCATGGGCGGCAGCTACTACTGGTGCTCTCGTGCGCCGCTCAGATGGACGAAGAAGAGACAGGAGGGAGCAAATGAAATGGTGATTAGGGTTCAGAGGGCTGCGGCTTCCGGTTTTGTTTGGATCAACATGGACGGTTCAGATCAGACAGTGGGAGATGGGCCTGCGGGCGCTTTTGGCCTGTAAGCGGCTTTCCAGGCCCAGACCCAGGTTGTGGCCTGGGCACGAGAAGTGGCAGTGTGCGCGCTCATGTAGATGGGTCGGCCTGCTTCGCGAGTGTAGTGGGCCACGTGCTGGGCTCTCGGGCCAAATAAATTTAAATTTTGTTTATTTGTTATTTCATTTTCCAGAAGCATTTTTTGATGGATTTAGTTAAGTTTTGATACTGTTTCTTGCTCATTTTTTAACCAACATGAGATCTAAGCAAAGAGTAATAAAGTATGTTAAGATGCTTCTGAAAAATGTAAATTTCAAGTATATTTTGTTTTTCCGCTGCGTATTTAAAGTTGTTGTTTCACTATTAAATTCGAACCAACGGGATAATTTAATTTTGAAAAGTAGACATGTTATCATATTACTACAATATTGTTATTATTCTGACCAACGTTGATTAATGGAAATATTATGATGTTGTTATGATTTGTTGTCATACATTAATTCTATTTCTGCCCAACAGTGATGTAGAATTATTGTAAAAGGATAAATTGTATGTTTTAATTTTGACCACCATTGGAACTAAAGCATGCAACTATTTTTGTAATTATGTTCTCACTCTACATGATTTCTATTTCAGGAGGTTACTCCTTGATGGGCTTCATCAAAGATATTTCTCCACTCAAAGGTGACAACTACACCGAGTAGAAGAAGATTAACCTCGTCTTTGTCTTGGCGGAGGTGGACTAGGTAGTCACCATACTGTGCCCCACTGAGCCTGTGGCACTGATGAGGGAGACTAATGAGTCTAATGCTGATTGGCAAAAGAGAGAGAGGGACCATGCTTCCATACAGATGGCATATGACCTACAAAAGCCAAAGTGGATCAATGCCAATAAAAAGTGTGTGGCTGTCATAAAGAATACGATTGAGTCTACCATAATGGGCTCAATCCAAGAGTGTGACACTATCAAAGAGTACCTGAAAAGAATAAAGAATCAGTTCTATGGCTCTTTAAAGACATATGCTACTTAGCTGATAAAGCAGCTGATGATAGAAAGGTACTCTGGATGTGGCAATGGCACTAGCATGAGAGAGCACATATCAAAGATGAATAATTTGAACAACAATCTAAAACCAATGGATCTGGCTCTTAAGGAAGAGTTCCTTGTCATGTGATTTTTGCTTCTTTACCAAAAGAGTTTGACACATTTGTTGTCAATTACAACATTCAGCCCAAAAAATAGGATCTAGAACGTTGCATGGCAATGTGTGTGCAACAAGAAGAGAGAATAAAGGTTGCCAATGGTGGTACTCTCAGTTTTGTCAAGGATATTAAGAAAAAGAATGTCAATGCCAATGCCAACTCTCCCTCAAAGCCAAAGGGCAAGGGTCCCATGCAGCATCAGGTTCATAGTGAACAAGATTAGTGCCTCTACTCCAAGGAGGGACATTACAAGAAAGATTGTCCTAAATTCTTAAAGATGATCATGGCAAAGAAAGGTGAGAACATTATTATGTTTATAAATGAATCACTGTATGTACAATATTCTAAATCTACTTAGTGGATTGACTCAGGCGCAACTGTTCATATTGCTAATTCTTTACAGGGATTCCGTTCGATGAGGACTACACAAAGAAGCGAAAGACACGTTAAAGTCGCGAATGGAGTCCAAGCAGACGTCGAAGTTGTTGGCGATATTTCTCTACAGCTAGATGATGGCTTCATTCTTTTATAGAAATGTTCTATTTGTTCCTTCATTACAGAGAAATTTGATTAGTATGTCATGTTTGGACAATGATGGATTTGATTGCCATTTTGAAGATGGCAAATGTGAGATACTATGTAATAATAAATGTGTTGGTCGTCTGCACCTCAGGATCTGGTGCTCTGCCTCATCTAAAGCAACAAGGACTGCCATAAGCTTTCCCCGCCATGGGAAGGGCCATACATCATCATAGAGGTACTCAAGCCAGGCACCTAGAAGCTCAAGACCGCCAACGGCCAAGTCCTCACCAACGCTTGGAATATTGAGTAGCTCCGTCGCTTTTACCCTTAATATTTTTCAAGTTATTGGCATATCTATGTAAAATCATGTTTCTAAAATAAAAATCAATTTCCTCTATCGGTCACAATGATCCCCTCCATTTTTAGTGACATCCGACCCTAGCAGTGGCTAGGGGTCAGACATCACTCGGGGGCTGATAGGGATATAAGTATATTAAAAACACTCTTCTTATCTGACCCCTTCCTATGTTAAAAACAAAGAGCAAGGGGTTGCGAGAACCAACGTTGAGCAAAGCTGGGCAGACTACAAAAGACCCATGCCCTAGTGGCTATGGCACGTTTGCTCTCCAGTGTAGGCAGCGTTCGTTGTCCGCACCTTGGATTTTGCTGACTTAATGCTGGAAGGGATAAGGATCGCACCGCACCCTTTTTACATTAAAAAGGATTAACGTTTAATATACGACCCCCTTTCTACATTGAGAACAAAAAGCAAGGGGTTGTGGAAATCAACGCTGAGTAAAGCTGGGCAGACTGCAAAAGACCCATGCCCCAGCGTCTATGGCACATTTGCTCTCTAGTGTAGTCAGCGTTCGTCATCTGCACCTCGGGTTTTGCTGACTTAATGATGGAAGGGATTAGGATTGCATCACACCCTTTTTACATTAAAAAGGATTAATGTTCAAACAGCAAAAGCATAAAACTTGTTCGAATCTTTACAAGTTCATGGCACCGTGGCCTGAATTCATCTAACCAACTAACCCCTCCGGGGGAGAACTACGTCTTCTATTCTGCTAGACAGGTCCTGCGCAAGGGGGCCACCGCCGTCTCTATCTCCTCTAGCTCCTTGTCTTCGTAGTCGGGCATGTAGCCAAGGCTCATCGTATCTAGGTCGATGATGTCCCTGTAGTGGGAGTGAGCTATCATGAAGGATCAGAGGACGCCGGCATGGAGAGCATTCCTCTCGAGCGCACACACCCAAGCCTTGATCTCCACAATGCGAGCCACCAGTGAACTGGTCCCCTCCGCCTGCACCACCTCGAGGTCATCATAGACGACCCCGATGGCAGCACGTAGCATACTATGCTCATCATTCTCTATTTGGAGATTCTTTTTCGTCTTGGCGAGCTCCATCTCCAGGCCCTGCATCTTTGCCTTGTCCTGAGATAGGTTTGCGGCAAGCCTAGTAGAGATGTTCTCGGCTTCCAACTTCTGGGCCTTCTCTCTTTCAAGCTCGGCTTCGAGGGATCCAACCCGCTACTGGGCGTCATCGTGCTCCTAGCAGACCATGTCGCGCTCCCCATGAGCCGTGTTGCGCTCCATGAGCAGAGCCTCTCCAAAGTCTGGAGCAACCCATCCCGCTCCTTGCATAGCTGCTCGATCATCGCGGCATCCAGCGCATCCTCGTCTCCGAGGCCATGAGCCTCCCCTTGACCGCCAACTTCAGGTTCCTCTCCTTCTCAACCATGCCTAGGAGGTTGAGGATCCATTGGCGGGCTTTAGCATCCCTCTAGAGCCGCTCATCCCGCTCCTTCTTGATCACCGAGGCCACCTCTTCATCCTTGCGTGCCCTCTCCAACAAAGCCAGTACCTTCTTCCCAGCTTCGTCGGCATCACGACGGGCCTCCGCTTTTGGGGCTCGAAGGCTAGCCACCTCCTCCGTGGCAGGCATGAGCTTCGCCACCCTCTGTTGGGCGATGATGAGTTGCATGGTTAGCTCTCCCCATAGCCACACCTCCTCGGTGAGGCGGTCCCAGACATCCTTCTACTGGCAGAGAAACTGAGACTCTTCCTAGTTGTGGGCCATAAGGGACTGCATGGAAGAAGCGAGTTAGAAACATGAAAAGCGAGAGAAGAAACCCAAGAAGTAGGGTCATGTGGTACCCAGTCAGCTAGGGTGATGACATCACGCAACACGCCCATTGTGTTGTTCAGGGCCTCAAGCGCGGACGCGACCCCCACGTCGATGCTTTCCCGCTCCATCCCCTCTGCGGCATCATCGAGGGGTAAAGAGTGTCGACGTCAGGTCCTACCAGTCCACCCACCGGAGCAGGGGGCCTCCCTATACTTGTAGATCACCGCCCACCCGAACCAAGGCCTAGGATGGCCCTATGCCAACACCAAGCGATGCCGACCCCTCCTGCAATAGCGCCTCCTCTAGAACGGTCCTCCTGATGGTAGCAGGGGTGGGTGGCATGGGCGCGGTGCCTGTCACCACGTTCTCCATGGACGCTTTAGACACGCCCGCTTCTGTCTGTCCCGTCGTAGACACGCTCGCCTGCGCAAGAGTTGGCTCTGTTGACGTCATCCCCTCCTACGTCAACAGCGTCTCCAGCCACACTGTCACCGTCAGTGTTAGGGGCCCAGCCGCTCTGCGTCTGTCGTGGGCACTCCACCTCCACTGGTGTTGGTGCGGTCGTGACCGGCTGTGCCACATCGGCCATGGGTGTCGTAGACACGTCCACCTCCGTCTGCTCCTTGCCCATCTGCTTTACCACGAACACAACCACCTGCGCAACCGATAGCTCTATTTGTGTCGTTGCCACTGCCGACATCATGGTCATGGAGGACACCATCGTCGTCACCAGTAGTACTTGCTCGGTCCTCACCATGGTCGCCCCAGCATAGCTCCCGCTCGATCGGGGCACGATGCCGACCGTCGACTGCCGTGCCGCCTGGAGGGCAACGCTCTTCTTCGGTGCCAGCGCCAGGGGAGTGCTGAGCCTGCCGATGCTGTAGAGGGCACAACAATAAGCCCACGGCAAATGTCACCCAAAATAATAGCATGAAGAAGCTCATGAACTTACCTTGGCACCACCGAGCAGGAATGTTTCGAGGCTGGTCCACCTAGCCTTGACCGCTCCTCATTGGAGCACTACCTCTTCTGGCCCTCTGCCCGCTCTGAGGGCTTGGACGGGGCAGAGCGACCTGCCTCCATTGGTCCCTGAGGCGCATCGATAGGGTGACCTGTCTCCATTAGCTCTAAGGGCTGGGCCTCTCCCGCATGGAACGGGAAGGGTCCCCATAGGGGCAGGTTCCCCGAGGTCAAATTGGCATCCCCTTCCCCCTGCTACTGCGAAGAGGAGCCTCCATCTCCCGGCTCATCCTCCTCCGCTAGGTCTTCCCATGGGATGCTGCTTACATCGTCCGTGATCTCCCCCTCCTCTTCTCCTTCCTCCTCATCTGAGACGTCCTCGCCTCGGTCCTGGCTCACCTGCTTTTCGTAGTGCTTCTTCATGTCCTCCTTCGGCTTCCTTTGCGCCTCGTTTGTGGCACGGTTCACTGCCCTCATGGCACACTTCTAGGCAACAGCGCCGGGTGGTCCATGAGGACGAGATCCCTCGGCTGGCGCCATTCCACTCGAGGTTAGACAAGCAGGCGATGAAAAATTAACTAGGGGAAAAGGGGGCAGGAGAAAGAGGAATACTTACAAACTCAACAAAGCCTATGTCCAGCCGCATAGGGGGATGCCTTGGCACTGGGTACACAAAGTCGAGGATGGCCCCTGACGAGTCCCGTGCGGGATCCATTGCCTCTTTGATGCGCTACATGATTTTGGAATTGGTGAGGGGCCCCTCGGCTGTAACAGAACCGTCCAAATTATAAGAGCACAAGTACAAAAACAAGCGCCGAAATGCTCAAATTTTTGAACTTGAGCCCATATAATCCCGGTAGTCAATCGAGATCACGAAGGATTTCAAACCAACCGCTTACAACCAAGATCGCATCACTCAACATAAACACATCACACGTTACATTTCACAAGTACATAAAAGAGGCTTACAACACCACGGAGTTGGAATTTATTACAATCCAGATTTAGAAAGTAGCGGAAGCATAAGTTGTACACACACTTAGTTTAAATACGACTGCCAGTCTACAGATCATGTTCCCATGAAAGCATTAAGGAAAGTAGACTAAAAGACGATCACGCCCAAGTGATCTAGTCCTCGTCACCCACCGGGTGGAGACAGTTCTTGCAGAAGCCCTGGTAAAGCATGTCATCTGCAACAAGAGGGAATAAACCCTGAGTATGAGAATGTACTCAGCTAGACTTACCCATCGAAATAGAAATAAAGGACACCAAGGATCATGCAAGGCTTTTCTTAAGTGGAGCTGGCTGACATCTTATTTGTAGAAAAGCATAAGTAGTAGTTACTCTTTTAACATGTGCTAGCAGTTATTTTAGCATTAACCTGTCATCTATCTTAGCACCTGTACTAAGCAATCATCTGATTATTAAGCAAACATTAATAACCATAGCAGGTATACATTGAGGCAACATTTAAATCATCATCCAATTAACTATATGTTCAATTAATTGAATCTACATTGCTACTGCTCAAGTCAAGTGTTCACTAACCAGGAGCGACGGCGATTCGAATCGAGTTCCTATCTAGCTGGAGGGGTATTTCTAACACAAACCACGCAGGCCCTGCACCAGGGTTGCACAAGTCACCTTTGGTACAGTTCAGGAAAGCGCGGGTTCGACTGATGCTGCATCCCTAAGGGCAACACTCTGCCAGGTGCTAGGGACTTTAACCCCTTTGTCTTATGCTAGTGTCCCCAAGCACATCCTTACTTCCTCTAGAATGCACACTTGACCCCCCGATTTCCGGCCTAAACTGTATTACTCGGCTTCGTGGTTGGAACGGCTTATCCGACCAACTAAGTGTTAGACTGCATTCAACATGACTCAAGGACGTACAACAAATCGGTCCTTAAATGACTCAGACGGGCATAGCTTCGCACTCAAGACGTGAAGTGTCTTGCGGCTGCACTATCGAACTCCCGTCCGGTCTCAATTCATTTCTTTAAGCATGGTTCCTTCCCACGATAGAAAATATAACCAACCGTGACCCACTTCAACCTAAAGCTCACGGATGACAGGAAATTACCCGACTTCTACCGCACTAAGCAGGGCTAAGCAATAACACGTGCCTAAACATTAATTGGGATTCAAGTTCGATATCTAGACAAGGATAGATATAATGCAGCAAGTGTTTTCACTCAACTCCTACAACTTAATGCAATAAACAGGTAAAAATACTCAAATGATATGCATACAAAGTTGGGTTAGCATGCACCGGGGCTTGCCTTTCAGAAAGGATGAAGGGCGATGATCAGGGCACTCAGGTAGCTCGTCTTCAGAAACTCCTTCGCCGGCTGGCACCTTGGGCTCCTCCGGCTGCTCCTGCTCCTCTTCCTGATGTACTCCCTCGAACTCCAGAAGCATCACCCCCTCCTGCACACCTATTGCATGGATGCACAGATAAATTTCATGGATGCATAAGCATGAATGCAACATGCTCGGTGAATGCAAATGTGAACTGCAGTAACAACTCAATACTCTACTCAAATCACTTTAACAATACATGCAAATCTCTTCTCCGGTAGAGAAGTACTTACCAAGTCTACGCAACCTAATGTATAGTTGTTCTTCCTTAGTTAAGGACCTAACACCTAAACAATCAACAAGAGCAACATTACTTAAGCTTATCACAATCCTAAACCAATTTCAACAACACAGAAATCTGGACAACAACTCGGTTTTTCAACCATAAATGGAGATCTACAAATCCAAATGACATGATACAAGACAATATAGAAAGCTTATAAAATTATATACAAATAATTTTCAGACCTCAACACTTGATTCTAAAGTTTACCTAGTCGAATTCGTAAAATTCTAGAAATCTATCCTCTCCAAACAGAGAGCAGCCATCTCTGGACAGCAATTTCAAACTGCTAGAACTCCTAAACTACTCAGCCAAATGCCATCACATTTTGATACAAGCTAGATTAACAAGTTTACTACAACTTTGGTATTCATAAGATTCTCAGAAAACACTTTCATCAAAGCCTAATCTCAGAATTGCTACCAACTGTCCAGAAGGCCTAGAAATGTGAAAACTAAATATTTACTTATGTGCCAAATAAACTTTTTGACCAAACCAAAGGTACCATCAGTTCACATATGACACAAAAGCACCAGGAAATAAGGTATGCTAACCCAAGTCATTTATTTTAATCCCTTTCTTAATTTAATTAATTAATTAAGTGGGAAAATGAACCTATATGCAAACTACTCAGAAAATTCTACCAAAATTACAGAGCACTTTATACACTACCAGGAGGCTACTGTAAAAATTTGGGCTAAAGTTGTCCATAGGAACTTCCTACAGAAAATTCACAAGCCAGTAAGGATGATTCTAGCATAATTAAGAAATCATATTGAAAAGTATCAAACAATAGAAACAATATTTTTTTATAGCAATCCTAGGGTACAAGGACACTCTCCACAAAATTTCATGATCATTGGACACATAGAAAAATTATAAAAATTCATTCAAGTGTCACCTATTACATAATGACCAAGGCATAACTTGAAAACGACTCAAGTAATGATCTTCAAACTTTTACCAGAGCTAGTATGTACCTATAATAGCACGCTCACCAAATTTCATAATTTTTGGAACACTAGCACTCAAGTTATAGAATTAACAAGTTTGACTTCATTTTAAAACACCTTTCAAAGGTCTATTTAATTCTTCCAGAATTTAAACAACACATATACATTTTATATTTTTCCTAAATGCTACACTTTATACAAAACCTAACAAACTTGGAATCACTCTAAATGGATCTACCAAATTTGAGATATGGAATTTACAAAATGGCACTCAGATCTGTGAAAATAACAAAAGAAAACAAAAACTAAACCCTACACGCTATTGGGTCGGGACGCTTACGCACAGCCCGCGGACAGAATCCGCCCGCGCCAGCTGACCGCTTGTGTGGCCCACTCAGCCAACACGGCCCACTTGGCCTGCACACCCCTGCTTCAGTCTCCCGCTCGCGCGCCTAACAACTGGGGCCCGCAGACCAGAGAGAGGGGAGACAGGGGAGGAGAGGCGACGGCGGGAGCTCGCCGCCGGTGGTGATTCCGGTGAGGCCGAGTGCACCAGTGTGCTCACCTCGACAGTGCAAACCTAGGGGTGTAGCCTAAGGGGACTAGTGTAGCGGCCATGGAGGGTGGCGACGGCAATGGCGGCTCACGGTCATCGCTTGCCGGCTCCGGTGAGCTAGGCGGCGGCGTGGCCCTACCGACCGACCCCGTGAGCATCAGTGGATCAAGGCAGACACAAAATACTAGAGAAGGGAGATGGTAAGACCCTAGAGGAGCACGGCCATGACAACGGTGGTGCTCCAACGAGAAATGTCCAAGGCGGACGGTGGCGGATACGGCAATGCGCCCTTACCTTCGCGCGAATGGCCCAACTAAGAGGTGGACGAGGTAGAGGGGTCTAGGGAAGAGCGGTTGGCGGGGTTTGGTAGGTTGTGGTGCGGTGGCAAGCTCGCTTGGCCATGGCGGGCCTTGCGGTGGCGCTCGCTCGTCGGAAAAATCTACGAGGAAGGAAGAAAGAGAGAGTGAAGGGAGAGGCGAGCGGGGGATGGCATGGTGGCCTTGAGGGACATCGCGGACTGACCAATGGGGCCACGGCCAATGTACGGATGCCATGGCACGCCCACACGGCGGCACTGATCTGTGGCCGGTCGGCCACCGAGCTCCAACTGAAGTTTGAATCGAAGCCGATGGAGATGACTGACAGGCAAACTTTGATGCTCCAGAGCTCCCAAACTAGGCCAATTTAGTGAAAACTGTAATTAGCAAAGTTGTAGAGGGATATGAGATCTACAAGTTTGTCAATAGGATCTCGAGCTGGTTCAGCATGGTTTGAGAGTTACATGGATCCAAAGTAGGGTACATCGAAACTATTTTCTGCCTTTCACTTAACCAAATTTACTAAGTCCCAAAACAGCCACCTCTACTGACTTGTGGGCTATTTTTGAGGGTGTTATGGTCACTTTCATGAGATGGCCATATTACAACTTTTGTTCTCTATAAACTTCTCCACAACTTTGTTTACGGGTGCACCTCCATGGATGATCTCTAAGATGCACTTTTTAAACAATCAAACGAAAGCATCCTAGAGGTCAAAACCTAGTCAACCTCACTTAGGAGGGTAATTTGGTCATTTTGGTCAACATGAACATTGCTCCACTAATTACCCTAAGTGTAATTAAGGTGTTATAGGACATAATTAACCACTCTACACATTGGTTACACACAATTCCAAATGTCACATAAGTTGAAACAAGCAAGACAAGCATTTCCACCAAAATGTTTCACTACCATGTTGCATATGTTTCAAGCCCTTGTTGCAACAATTAAACTTATCATGTTATACTAACAACATTGCCATGTTTCAAAGTATGAGACACCCATGTTACATCTACATGTTGCACCACTCACATTTAATAAGCTAACAATTATGAAATAAGCATATTGGAGTATGTTGCATACTCATGTTTCAAGCAAAACAAAGGCATAAATGAGATGAATGATGCTCATGCTTATGAAATGCAAGTGCAATTATGGAAGCCAAACACCTAGGGTGTTACATCGGCGATCATTGTCCCCTCGAGCGGCACATCAGGCGTCATCTGGTACAGCGGGAGTGTGCGCGCCATCAGTGGTGCCACCCTCCTTGTGTAGTACGCCCCGATGACATCGCTCCCCTTTACACCATTCTCCTTTAAGATCTTGATGGCGGCTTGGTGGATCAGTATTGCGCCCATAAGCGATCAATTGTTCAACTAACCTAGTGTATTTGTCAATATACTCCCACACTGACCCTGGCTAATATATGTGGAAGAGCTAGCGGATTAGAAGAGCATGTTGATCCTTGCCAAAATGCTCCATGATAGCCCGACAGAAGAATTCCCAAGTGCCTGCACATATCTGGTCCTCCATAGATTGGAACTAGCAATCCACGGCTGTCGTCATGTGCATGGTGGCGACCTTCACCCAGCAGTGGTGAGGCACAGTGTACATCTCAAAGTAATCCAAACAACGACCTAGCCACAATTTTGGTTCTCTCCATCAAACGATGGGAAATTCATCTTGGGTATGTGTTCATGAGTCCCCTCCCCATGCCAATTACAATCATGAACCCCATCCCCATGCCAAGTGCGACGCAGAAAGCCATGACCCCCACCTGAACCACAGGGAACACCCTCTATGAGAGCTGAACCAGAGTAAGAGCAAAGGAGCTTGGGTTTAGGGTTAGGATTGGGCGTGATGAGCGTACCCTTGACTAGGGATTGAGTTGGAAACTCGAATCCCTGGTGGCTTGATTCCTCACGGTGCCCTATTGGGCTGAATTTGGTCCAGCCGGCGAGAATCGTTGCCACGGACACCTTTGGAGGCAGTGGTAGGACACTAGAAGGCATGGTCGGCATGATGTCGAGGACAGAGCGGCTCATGGACTTGCACAAGGTGGTCATCTCGTCCCGCAACGTCTCCACCTTCTCATCTGTCTTCCGAATCGCATCCGCCTCCGCACGCTACTCCTCCATGGTCACGTCCATCTTCAAGCACCAAGTGTCGAACGCCTTGGCGGCGTCCTCCAAGGAGGCAACACGCTTACCGATGGAGTTCTCCACCAAATCCATGTGGGAGGTGAGGTTCAACTACACTGATCAGAGTTCATCAAGGATGAGCTTGGTGTTGGGATCCATGGCGCCTAACTGCTTACGTAGCCAGGTGAAGTGGTCGTGTAAGATCTCGTGGGGCTCTAGTGGAATTCTCTGGTGATTGTCTTCTTCACCGACCAGACCGACCTCGGCACAGACTTATGAGTTCACACGCTCATCGCCAAAGTGAAGAGTGGCAATTGATCAGCCATCGGGGATTATGATCTCAGATCAAGGTGAAGAAGTGCGCACGAATCAGCCGAGGAAAGCAGCTCCGATACCAATTTGTTACAATCTAGGATAACTCTATAGAATTTGGGAAAGGTAGCAACAAATTGGAGTTTAGAAATGGAAGCAAAGCAGCAGGTCAGGTTTAGAAGAGTGCTTGCAGAAGGGGCAAGTAATTTGTTACAATACGCATCCAAGATGCCTTTCTCCTCCCAAACCTATTACATTTATATCTAAGCACTCGATCGATCATGTCGTGGTCCGGTCGTTCCCAGGGACACGCGGGTTGGGCGCCCTTGTCCTGTTGGAATGCCTCGGCTGCAACCTAGGCCCATTAGCTTCTTTAGAGTCTTGTGTCGAACGCTGAACAGTAGCAGATGTAGTCGTAACACGTTATAGACCTGCTATAGGTGCAAAGAAGGTATGTCATGCTAGAAAAGGAAGCAACTTGGTGAGGTAACTTGAAGCTTTTGGCATTGGCAGGTACATATACATACAATACATATACAGGAGTATATAATGAAACAAACCAACCAACGAGGAGCATGGGCCAATGGACCAAGAAGCCCTACCTGTGCTACTATGGACTAGAACGGGTCGGCAGGTGGATTCAGCCCATTTACTAGTGTGGTTGACATTGCCTTCTCAACTCAAGGCTTCCTTTCTGATTCTAGACAATGCGATCGGCGAACGGTGTCCAGTTGTAGGTCGAGGACTCTGAGGTACTCCTCCACTTCCATCACCTTAGACCACCTTAGGCCTCGTTCGGCAGCACCTGATTGGTGTCAGACCAAGTTTGGATCCTGGCCAGGAATGAGTTGATCTGTAGCGCTCACTCGTTCCCTGCTCTGTAACCATTCTGGGCCTATCACTAATCCCTGCTTCCACCATGTGTTGTTCGGTTAGCCAGGATCTAAGGTTCATTTCTGCGATCTTACTGGCACTACTAGACATATGAGGTGTTGCTTGGGCACTGAACCAGCTAGACTGCAAATACATCTCATGAAATACATTGCAGCAAAAAAACCTCACGAGCTCACGGTTGCAAGATTACATAGTACTGAAAATTTACATGAGAATAACATAGATCTATAAGTCCCATGGAAGAACATGCACCCTTCAAAACTCTTCCCATATATAGTGGTTGAAGAATTTATATGGTCCATATCACTGACCACCTAACAAACAAAATTCAAGGTACTGAAGCTTTGAAAGGAGTCTTCTACATATTGTATCTAGTAGTAATCTCCTGTTTCCATAAGATCACATCTGGCACAAATCTTAGACTAAATAGGTATAAAATGAAAGGGTTCTACTTAGCAACTTGATCAAGACAGAAACGTTCTAGGCAAATAAATGAAGCAAATTTATCCTTGTACTACTTCAGTATCCTTAGGTTCTCCAAAACCTAAAACATGAACATTGGACATGCAAGTGTCAATGAGCATGAAAAACTGAACCAAAGATAAATTTCTGGAAACTGAAAAATAGCTAAAAACAACATGCTAGAATTAAAATTATTTTTATTTTATTTATATTGTCAACAAATAATATCATGTATATTTCCAAGTATAGAAAAATAGACACATGAAGCTACTGCCTACTAAACTAAAGAATCAGTCATATATCAACATTATACAAAACTCTGTATTGACACGAAAGTATCAATTTTAGGAACAAACTAAAGAATGGACAGTTACTAAGCTAGCACCTCCCTACAGCAAGCTAGCACTGGGGTTATCACAACTAGTACTCATGTTTAAAAACGAGATTATCAGTCATCACCCATCCAAGAAACCGAGGTTGCTTTAGAGCAAATTATGTCTCACAAAGGTCATCAAAGTTAAAATTTACTGAACGTCTAAACTGAACAATACAGCACCAGCACAAACATTGCATCCATTTGGCATGAACTTGAAATTATACATGAATGCAGTGCTGCTATGCTAATCACTACATCTAGTAAATCTACTAGCTTGGTTTGGTAGGCTAGTAATTGCAGTCAGGAGAGCCTGAATGGCTACAAAACTGTTGTGCATGTCCAGGGACCAAAACAAGGTGCGACAGTATCATGCACTGCTCTGAAACTCTTCAGCTAGAAGGCCATGATCATCTCAAGCAAATGAAACCTAAACCATAGTTTAATCTATCAAGGGACTCTCATAAGTTCATAAGTTAACGTGGATGAAGACCCAGAGTACCTAATTAAATGGTCAAACCGATAGAGTTTAGCTAAATACATTAAGATCAGCACCCATGTGAGCACATGAACAAGACAATTCTTTTCTTCTAGATTTGCAGAACACATAACTAATGACTTGGATCTGAAACACTAGGCATGAAGAAGCACATATTAGATAGCAAATTCCTAGAGAAAGAAAACATCAAGTTTTCAGCAGTTAAGTAGATTGACCTGTTAGGCCATCTCATTTTTCAGCCAAATCAAAGTTGATTCTTGATCTAGTTCACAACCAGTTAGGAAGGCTTCTCTATTCTCTTTGCTTTTGATGAACACAACAAATGCCTTTGCATTCTCTTCCTTTGTCACTTCTATTGTGCTCAAAACGGAAATACATCTTTTGATAGAGAAGTCATTGCCTTGAGCAACCTCATTTTCTTTGGCTCGATCCTCCTTTTCTTTGGCTAGGTCTGTAGACTCATCTTGTACTTGCTTAGTCCTCATGTATAGGTATCTCCCCATCATTTCTTCAATCCTTTCACCCTTGTTCTTAGACCTCTTTTTTGTTTCTCATGTTTTTTGCTTGATGTAGTGGTTCTTTGCTGCTCGCTTCTTTCAACATATATGACCTCATTTTCTTGATCTCGTTGTCAACTTCTTTCAACAACAGCCTCACTCGTTTGCATCTCAGTTACTAAATCATCTTCATCTAGTACCTCATGAGCCTCAACGATATCCAAGTCATCTACATCATGAATTTGTATAAGTGGTGCTTCCTCTTGAGGTGGCTCAAGGGAGGTGGCATTATAAGTACCTTCAGCCAAGTGACCTACACGAACATGATAACAATGAAATAGCTATAGAAAGTGGTCTTTTCTTAGATGAAATTCAAGTATTACTATTGGTGCTATATATTATAAAGTGATCTTGCCTGAGAACAACAACAGACCTAGGACAAAAGATGACAAGCATTACTCTATAATCTCTTCAGGTCCTCTCTAAACTCAAGTACTATCGATGTGGAACCCACAAGGTCCCCCAGTGATGTGACTATGAGTCATGGGCCCTAGCCTAGCCCACAGATAGAAGCAGGAAGAGGTACAACCACCACTACACCGAATCCGAGTAGAATAGGCCAGACTAGCCAGATTCCTATGGAAAGTAACTTCTAAATTTAGTTCAAGACACCTTCTTTGGATCTGACTTGGATTGTAACTGCACCACAGCCACCTCTACCAATATAAAGAGAGGTTGTGGGCACCCCGGTAACGAGAGACAACATAACACAATCAATCCAACATAAGGGCTAACGCCGACTGGATGTAACGTTATTACTCGATCACGATCAAGGGCTTGAACCAGTATAAATCGACTATCTCTACGTTCACCATCGAGTTCTAGCACGCACCGAAGCCCAAACAACTATCCTGGGTACCCCCGTGGTAGGCTATCGGTGGTCAAACACCGACAGCTAGCACACCAGGTAGGGGCTTATGGCGCAATAGCGATCAAGAGCTCTATGGGTTTTGACAACATGATCTTCCCAAAGGGATCAATCTTCATCTTCGAATCGTGGGTTTGCGAGGCGGACGACAAGGCCAACCTCCAAGGACGTCTCATCGAAACTCTAGAAGCCTACGAGGAACTCACTCTTCTGACGAAGCTTACCGAAGATCTCGCTGAAAGGCTTACAGTGTCTGAATCGACTCGAACCCAGACGACAAATAGTCTCGATTTGACATCCGGATTAGATTCCCCCTCGGAGTCCTATCTGGGTTTTGTTAAAGACAAGCCAAGTTCTTTTCCAATTGGACTCCAGAACACGGCATCACTCTCTACAAGAGATCAATTCGAATCTATTTCAGGTTTCTTCCAAGAAGTTGAGTCGCCACTCAATTGGACTTAACAACATGGCAAAGACATATCAAGATTTACTCAAAAACACGACTGGCCGAGTGCGGAGGCTACATCATCCCGGGGCACAGGAAGGCCTCATATTAACCGTAACATCTAAAGATTGCCTAATCCACTGGCCGGGTACTTGTCCCCTAAATGGCAATGCCTGACTAGTTGAAGAAGATATCACTCTACCCTACCAAGAAGGTAGTGCACTCCACGATGCCAATGCTCCAACTGAAGTCATCAACAACTACAGCAATGCGAACCTGGTGCCAGGCCGAGAGGCCTCTATGATTTGACAGCCACTATTGATACAGCCTATGGCACCCAATGTTAGATCTTCAGATGAATCAGAATCAAATATATCACCCAACGCTCTCGAGTACGATGGCGAATCTGAGGGGCAGAGACGATCTAGAGAAAGAAGGAATAAACTAAAAGAAGGCCACAGACGTCGTGCCAGGTAGCGAAAAGAAGCACAGGACGCGTACAAGATGGAGTTGGCCGAGTACTACAAGAAGAAATCAGAGAAAGAAGCCAAAAAAAGGCATGCAACCAGAGTACATGGAGCTCCTTACGATAAAATATGGGAAGCACTAGAAGAACTCGAAGCAATCTCACATCCCAATGAGGAACAAGAACAACTCCGAGAAGTTCTTCGAACAACAGCTCCGAGGGCGCATGGCAGAAGAACTCATTCCAGACTTCTCGCTAGAACACTATCACATGAACAAGACGTGCAAAGTCAAAGGAGGTCTGCCTTTGAAAGACTAGGACCAAATAGGAGCCAGAATCAAGAGAAAAGGAGAGACAACACCCAGAGTAATCAAGTCGAGCATCTGAGAGAAGAAAGGAGCAGAGCATCTCACCGCTCATCCCCATGGTTTATTCCTAGGCTAAATAACAACTGATAGGAAGAGGGAGCTGAGTCAGAACACAGAGAAGTCAGAACGCACGATAGGTTTCCCTATTTTTCAAGGTGACTTGCTTTGGTACGCCTGCCACATAAGTTCAAGCCGTCAAACCACTCCAAATATGATAGGAAGACCAAACCAAAGCAATGGCTCAGAATCTACTCGCAATCAATCGAACTAGCCGGCGGAGACAATGATATCAAGGCATTATTCTTTTCTGTGGCCCTAGAGAATGTGCCCCTCCAATGGTTCGATAAATTGAACCCGGGTCAATCAGAGGCTGGGAGGACTTGCAAAGAGCCTTCTGTGAAAACTTTGCGGGCATCATTACCCACCCTATCACTCATGCAGAGCTAAAAGGACTCAAGCAAAAGGGAGGCAAAAGCCTCAGAGATTATTATCGATGTTTTGGTAAATTACGTGCTCAAGTACATGACATCACCGAACGAGAAGTGATTGAAGCCTTTTCGGAATGATGGCTAAGTGACAATTTTAAGATTTTTGCAAAGAAAACCCAAGAAATAATGAAGAGTACAGACGCGCGGTAGAAAAACTGATTATGGCCAAAGAAAAGACAAGGGAAAGATTTCTGGACAGAAACAATCGAGAAAACAACAGAGACAACTCGAACTGGAGAAATTTTCCAAACATGGGACATCCAGACAGGAAGCGCAGACCAGACAACACTGTCCCCATGGCCGACAAGACAAAAAAATTCTCAAAATTTAGGGGGTTTGAAGACATCGAGAATATGCACTGTATATGGCACCCACAAGGAAATCACACAATGGGAGACTGCTGAATCTTCATTGATCGGTACGCAAGAAAAGGAAAAAACAAGGATAAACAAGAGGATAACAAGAAGAAAGACAAAGACAACACGGAAGACAAAGGATTCCAGCAGCCAAAGGGAACAGTTGCAGTAATCTTCTTTGGAGTTCTAGGTTCCAAAAGCAAGCACCAATACAAGCTAGCTCTACGCAGCATCATGGCAACCGAACCAGCCGTCCCAAGGTACCTAAACTGGTCACAGTACCCAATCTAGTTTTCAAGAGAAGATCAATGGACTAACATTAGAAATGCCAGCCTATATCTGCTAGTCCTAGATCCAACTATAGCAGGGATGACAGTCACCAAAGTTTTGATCGATGGAGGAGTCAGACTCAATATCATATTTTTAGAAACGCTAAGGAAGATGGGGCTAGACTTTGCCGAGTTGATTACCCTAATAGGAATACCCTTCTATGAAATAGTACCCAGCAAAGCTGTCATGCCACTCAGGCAAATCACTCTACCAGTCATGTTTGGAACACAAGCAAATTACCAAACCGAATTCATTCAGTTTGAAGTTGTGGACTTTGAGACATCATATCATGCCATCCTTAGAAGACCAGCACTTGCAAAGTTCATGGCTATACCTCACTACCCATACCTTATGCTCAAAATGCCAGGACCACACGGAATACTCTCCCTCCGGGGCAACCTAAAGCGCGCTTTTGATTGTGACATTCAAGTAATCCAGATCAAAGCAAAAGCACAGGCAACCTACGGCAGAGAAGAAATTGCCACAGTCGCTGCACAAATGAACCCGGAAGAGCTAGAGATCCTAGCAAAGAAGCCTTGCATCCTTGCACCACAAAAAGAAGCCAATGTAAAGAAAATTGACCTAGGTACTGGAGATCCCGAGAAGACAGCAACCATCAGTGCTCACCTTTTAGCTAAATAGAAACTCGTGCTCACCAACTTTCTTCGGGGCAACAAACATATCTTCGCTTGGAAGCCACCCGATATGCCAGGTGTCCCAAGAGAGTTGGTTGAGCACAGAATCGATGTCAATGAAGGCTCCAAACCAATCAAGCAACAACTAAGAAGATTTTCACCAGACAAAAAGGAAGCAATCAAGAAGGAGATTATGAAATTAATGGCAGTCGGATTCATAAGAGAAATTCTTCATCCAGACTGGCTAGCGAATCCCATTCTAGTACAGAAAAAGAACACAGCAGAATGGCGCATGTGCATCGATTACACGGATCTCAACAAACAATGCCCAAAGGACCCGTTCGGGTTACCACTAATTGATCTAATTGTCGATTCAATGGCAGGATATGCTATGCTATCTTTCCTCGATTGCTATTCAGGCTATCATCAGATCGCATTAAGAGAAGAAGACTAGAGTAAGACATCTTTCATCACTCTGTTCGGCGCCTATTGCTACAAAACCATGTCCTTTGGACTCAAGAATGCCAGCGCCACCTATCAAAGAGCTATTCAAACATGTCTCGATGAACAGATTGGTGACAACGTGGAAGCTTATGTCGATGATATAGTAGTAAAGACAAAAAAACTCAGACATGCTAATTGAAGACTTGAAACAGACTTTTGAAAATCTAAATAAGTGGAAGTGGAAATTGAACCCAAACAAGTATGTTTTCGGGGTACCATCAGGACAACTACTCAGATTCCTGGTCAGTAATCGAGGAATAGAAGCAAGCACTAAGCAAATTCGAGCCATAACAAAAATGGCACCCCTGTGCTATGTAAAAGACGTACACAAACTCATAGGAAGCATGATAGCCCTCAATCGCTTCATCTCATGACTCGGCGAAAAAGGACTCTCTTTCTTCAAGCTACTAAAAAAGACAGGCAAGTTTAAGTGGACTGAGGAAGCCAAGGACGCTTTTGAAAGCCTTAAGGTGTACCTCACCTCATCACCCATACTCACACCACCTAAGAAGAACGAAGACATGATGTTATACATATTGGCAACATCTATTGTGGTCAATGCAGCAATTGTGGTGGAAAGAGAAGAAGAAGGGCACGTATACAAAGTACAGCGGCTAGTATACTACATCAGCGAGGTTCTGACATACTCAAAAATATGGTACCCGCATGTACAAAAACTATTATATGCCCTCTTAATCACTTCCTGCAAACTACGACACTACTTCGAAGGCCACAAGATTACCGTAGTAACAGATTTCCCTCTCAGAGACATCCTGCGTAATAGAGATGCGATAGGACGCATATCTAAGTGGGCAGTGGAAGACAGAGCTCTAAATATTGATTTCTCTCCTCGAAAAGCAATAAAATCATAAGCACTCGCAGACTTCGTGGCTGAATGGATAAAAATCCAACAACTAGCGCTAGATGCCCTCCTCGACCATTAGAAGATGTACTTCGATAGATCACTCAAGTTAGGCGGGGTTGGCGCTAGTGTTCTTTTCATATCCCCAAAAGGAAAACATGTAAATACGTACTCTAGATACTATGGCAAGCCACAAACAATGAAGCAGAATATGAAGCACTCATCCATGGGTTAAGGATTGCAACTTCTCTCGAAATCAAGCGGTTACTAGTTTATGGCGATTCAGTTGTGATCATCAATCAAGTCAACAAAGACTAGGACTACACCAAAAACAACATGGATGCATATTGAGCTGAAGTACAAAAACTAGAGGAAAATTTCCAAGGACTAGAAATCATGCATGTCCTACGAGATTCAAACATTGCAACAGACGTTCTCACCAAGTTGGGATCGGATAGAGTGAAGCTCCCGCTAGGTGTGTTTGTAGAGGAGTTGCCATCACCCTCCATAAAACAACCCGATGAGATAACCTCTGAGCCACTAGCACCAACAACCCAGATCATGGTAATCACCAGATCATGGACTCAAGACTTCATCGACTATATAAAAGAAAACAAACTACCAACTAATAGGGAAGAGGCCACTAGGATAATCAGAAGAAATAAGAATTACATCCTTGTAGGCGACAACCTCTACAGAAGAGCCACGTCATCAGGAGTACTTCTTAAATATATCTCAAAAGAAGAAGGAAAAGAAATCCTAGAAGAAATCCACTTAGGTTGCTGCGGCAACCACGTAGCCTCAAGGACTCTGGTGGGCAAAACTTTTCGTACCGGTTTCTATTGGCCAACAGCTTTAAAAGATGCAGAAGAACTAGTTAGACAGTGCAAAGGGTGCCAAATGTTCGCAAGGCAAGCTCACGAGCTAATTTGTATCCCTCCTGCCTGGCCGTTCACATGTTAGGGGCTGGACCAAGTAGGAATACTCAAAAAGGACAAAGGTGGATTTGAGTACATCTTTGTCGCAATCGACAAATTCACCAAGTGGATCGAGTATAAACCACTCGTAAAATACAGCGCAGCAAAAGCAGTTGAGTTCATCCAAGACATTATGCACTGCTTCGGGATACCCAACCTCATCATCATAGATTTGGGTTCCCCTTTTACAGCCATTGATTTCAAAAACTAGGCACAAGATTGCGGCATCAATATAGATTATGCATCAGTTGCACACCCTGAGGCCAATGGACAAGTAAAAAGAGCCAACAGACTTATACTAGCTGGATTGAAACCAAGATTATATGAAGAACTAGAAGATTATGGCTCCAAATGGATTGAAGAATTAAACAAAGTAGTATGGGGGCTCCACACTCAAGTAAGCAGAGCAACTGGATACTCACCTTTCTTTCTAGTATATGGATCAGAAGCCGTGCTACTAGCACATTTGATCTGGACATCCCCAAAAATCGAATAATACGAGGAGGGAGAAGCAGAACACACCCAAAGATTAGAGCTTGATAGTGCAGAAGAAGTCAAGGTAAATGCTACTCTTCAGTCAGCTCGATACCTCAAAGGTTTAAGGCGCCACTACAACAAAAGTTCTAAACAACGCTCAGTACAAGTCAGAGACCTAGTACTACGAAGAATACAAAAAACTGACAGATGCCATAAACTACTCAGCCCATGGGAATGTAATTTTATTGTCACAAAAATCTCTAGACCAGGCACATACAAGTTAATGACAGAAGATGGAGTAGAAGTAAGGAACACATGGCATATCAGCTAGCTAAGAAGATTCTATGCTTGAAGAACTCAAGACAAAATTCACATGGCAACAAAGCGATGTGTAAGAAGGATTCACGGTCAATGAAATACAGATGATATTCATCATCAATATTTGTCTTATTATGATCGATCCCAAGTTGTTTTTACAACCGGATGAGAGCAAAAGAGCTGAAAAGATGCTTGTGCTCACAATCCCAAGTCTTTTTAGGCTTAGATGAGAGTAAGGCAGACAAGCTGACACTCGAACCTATCCTAAGTTGTTTTCATGGCCTGGATGAGAGCCAGAGGTACTCACCCTATCCCGAGTTGTTTTCACAACTGGATGAGAGTAAAAGAGCTGAAAAGATGCTTGAGCTCGTAATCCCAAGTCTTTTCAGCCTTGGATGAGAGTAAGGCAGACAAGCTAACACTCAAACCTATCCTGAGTTGTTTCTATGGCCTGGATGAGAGCCAGAGATGCTCGCCCTATCCCAGATTGTTTTCACAACCGGATGAGAGCAAAAGAGCTAAAAAGATGCTTGAGCTCGCAATCCCAAGTCTTTCTAGGCTTGGATGAGAGTAAGGCTCATAAGCTGACACTCGAACCTATCCTAGGTTGTTTTCATAGCCTGGATGAGAGCTAGAGGTGCTCGCTCGATCCTGAGTTGTTTTCACAACCAGATGAGAGCAAAAGAGCTGAAAATATGCTTGAGCTCGCAATCCCAATTCTTTTTAGGCTTGGATGAGAGTAAGGCTGATAAGCTGACACTTGAACCTATCCTAGGCTATTTTTATGGCCTAGATGAGAGCCGAAGGCGCTCACCCTATCCTAGGTTGTTTTCACAGCTAGATGAGAGCAAAAGAGCTGAAAAGACGCTTGAGCTCGCAATTCACAAAAAGAGCAAAAGAATTGCAAATACACTTGAGTTGGTTTTATCCAGAACCATTTAGACGTGGATGGAAATTAAGTCCATACAAGACTACAATGAGCAAGAAAGTATAAAAGAATCCTGAGCCCCTAAGACTACTCCTGATATGAGCAGAAGCGCCGGTGCTCGCCAAAGTTCATGATCAACAAACAATATAGAAAGAAGTCACTAAAAGGAAGCTTTCTTACAAATCAACAAGGAGAAGGCATAATTCTCAGAATCATTGTCAGAAGAAGAGAAAGACACCTTTTTCAGAGCAGAGGCAATCTTTGACAAAAGAGAATGGACTACACCACAAGAAACTACTCGGATTTAAGGAAGAACAAAATATTTACACGACGAACAGAACTACTGGATACATCGACAACCTAACAAGACGAATCTATTACTAGACAGTCCAATCTTCAATCTTCTTTACGCCAACATCAAAGCGAGGGCTAATAACAGCGTGCCCAAGCCACCATCAGATCTTCGATGGAGACCAGCTACCCACAGACTCGACATTGTCATCTTTTGCGGCAAGAACTTCCCAGTCAACTTCATCATCGGCAATGAGCGCTTCCCAGTCAACTTTGTCCTCACTACCGCTGCTAAGGATGATTAAATCCACCCCCATCAAAATGGCATCAATAGGGGAAACAGAGACAGGATGAACCGCAGGAGCAGCCACTGGATCCTCCTCCTCCTACAAAGATGGAACCGGTTTCGATGTCCCGGCAGGCGGAGCCTCCTCTACTGCCAGAGCCTCACAAGCACCAAGAGCCGACAACACTGGTGATGAAGATGCTGATGACGAAGAACCTCCGCTCAACGGTGCCATCATAACCACCGCTCTTGAAGGGCGAATGAGCGACAAGCGCGGCACCTTACGGACACAATGCCTTTGGATAAACTTTTTCTTCACCATTTTGATTATGGTAAGACTGAGAAGATAAGAGTGCCAAAACAATCATAGAAGGGGTAGTTAAATAGGGCTAAGCCATCTCCTCAAGCAGTCCAACAGCCTCCTTGAGATAAAAACATAATTAATTTCTCCTACTAAAATTATGGGCAGAGGCAATCCCTTCATCAAAGCCAACATGGCGCTTCGGTTTCCAACATTAACTACGCAACACAACCGGCGTGAAAGTGGAGCACTTTCTCATGTAGAGCAGCTCAATGGACAGAACAATTGAGTTCTTCTTGTTACAAAGGAGAAGACAAAACACTTGGATAATTTTCAGGCTTGAATGAAAGCAAGAAGGCTAACAATCCAGCACTAGAACCTATCCTAGGTTGTTTTCAAAGCTTAGATAAGAGCCAGAGATGCTCGACCGATCCCGGGTTGTTTTCACAACCGGATGAGAGTAAAAGAGCTAAAAAGATGCTTGAGCTTGCAAGCCCAAGTCTTTTTAGGCTTGGATAAGAGTAAGGCGGATAAGCTGACACTCGAACCTATCCTGGGTTGTTTTCACAATATAGATGAGAGCCAGAGGCACTTGCCCTATCCCGGGTTGTTTTCACAGCCGGATGAGAGCAAAAGAGCTAAAAAGACATTTGAGCTTCCAATTCACAAATCAAAAGTAAAAGAGCTAAAAAGATGCTTAAGCTCACCTTGTTCCAAGTCTTTTCAGACTTGGATGAGAGTAAGAAGGCTGAAAACCCAACACTTGACCTATCCTAGGTTGTTACACGGCCTGGATGAGAGCCAGATAGCGCTTGCTCTATCCCAGAGTTGTTCACACCGGACAAAACAACCCAACCGACAAGACTCACGAAGATATAAAAAATAAAGAGCAAGGCCAGTTGGAGATACACAACTCAAAGAAACCTAGATACGCCTACAAAGACTGAGGTTTATATCCAGCACATATTTAAAAAATTCAAAAGTCTAGGAAAATAACTCAGAAAGATTCACTCGAATGATTGAAGCAATATAGTAAAGATGTATCCAAAGGACTAGAATTCCTTTACAAAGCACAATACAAAGTATATCTTTACAAAGAAGAGAGATGTGCCTAGATACTACAGAACCTAACTGTCAGCTTCATCATCAGAAGGGGAGAGATGAAAGTCAAGCTTCTCAGCAATGAAGTTGGCTAGGTCTTCAACCTCAGACTCAGCATTCTTAATGGACTTCAGGTAGTTGTCATCATCGGTGTCCTCCCTAAGTTTTTCTAAAGGAACCAACGGAGCAAGAACACGGATATGAGCCACAACGTTCTTGACACACGCCCGGACCCATCCTTCACGAAGCTCTGAAGGAGCTCAAGAATTAGAGGGATGAACTCACCCCAGGTCCTCCCATCATCTTCAGAATTCCGAAGAAGCTTCGCAACAGTCTTGAAAGATTTCCACAAAGTCACAAACCGTTGGTCAGATGTCGCCAGCTTCTTGGACAAATCCTTAATAGTTTTCATCCACTGCACAAGATCCTAGTCAGCACCAAGCCTAATCAACTAGGCATGAGCGAGCTCTACCTTGGCACGAGCCTTTACCTCTTCAGCCCTATTATGATTAGACTGAACCGATATCTTCATATCTTCAATATCAGTCAATAGCGTATGCTTATCTTTTCGAAGGGCTGATCAAGACAATAAAAGAAAATCAAGCAAAAAAGGAGCAAAAATGAGGAAAAAGAGGGAACAAAGTATAAAAGAACTAAGAATACGATCACACTCTTTCTTCATGGCCTCCACCTTCTTCAAGGCTTTCTGGATCACAGCATCCCTCTGCTCCTCTACCTCAATCACCTGAGCATAGAGAGCTTTTTCCTCCCTCTAGTGCATCTAACGCTCAATCTCCATCTCGGTCCAGTAGATGTCTAGATCCGTCTTCAAAACACTAATTTCAGAGGTCAACTTTTTCTCGGTCTTAGTCAAGAAAAAGAAGTCAACATGGTCCTGAGAGAAAGACTGATCAAACAAGACAAAGGGAAAGAGAGATAAGGCATAAGAACCCAAGAGGGCCAGCAAAATAATGACTTAAGGAAAACTTACCTGGAGTTTTTCTCCAAAAGAAGCAGCACCAGCTGCTAGGATTCCCCAGTCCATAGTCAGCTCTAACAAACGACGGGTGGCATCGAATTCTCGCATCACATCGTCATCTAGACGTTGACTACTAGTACTAAGAACAACATGAGGAGAAACCGACTGGTGCGAAGACGACAAGACCAAGGCCGCAACCTGGGCAGTAAAATCCCTGGCTACCTCCGTGTATGGACCACCGCCATGGTCACCTTCATCTCCGGAGTTGGTGACTCTACGGCAGCATTATCATCAGAGGCCACCGTCTCCCTCACAGCCGCCTCGCTAACCATATGTTGCGAGTACGCATAACCGCCTCGCCACGGTCTCCCTCATAGCCGCCTCGCCACAGTACGCACAACCGCACCAACGGACTAAGAAGAAGCCGATCGAAGGTTGAGGGAAGGCGACGGTGAAGACCTGCAAGATGAGGGACAACCTCAACGATATAGGAAAAGAGAAAACAGAAGCAAGCAACCTAAAAATAATTCACTTACTTGGCCGACTTCTTCAAACTAAAACCCCCCAAGCCGAGCTGAAGGTTTTGGCGGAGGCATGGTGGTAGAAAAGACATCATCACCACCCCATGTCAGGTATGGCATGATTGACAACTAAGCCCTAGGAGAACTCAGGCTCGATGACCGCTTGCTGCGAAAGGACAAGGACAAGTCAAAAGAAGCGATCAAGAATAATAGCGAGAAAACAACAATACAATGACAACTCAACAACAAGTGTTGAGGGTCGCATCATCTTCCTCATCCTCCTCGCCCTCAAGCAACTCAACCACAGTACCATCTGAGAAAAGAGAAAGTACTCAGTTATGCATGCAAACAAACAACAAAGGTGATAAAACAAACCGACGTGCTCACCTAGGAGCATGCTACCTACAACTTGAGTACCTAGAAGAGTCCCGGTTGATGAGGCTTCTTGGTGACAGACACGCTGGCGGAAGCATCATCCGCCCATGCCATCTTATTGATGGAATGAGGAGCTCGAGGAACTAGGCATGGCACATATTCAACATATTGAACTGGTTCATTGCAAGAAACACTAGGAAGAACTAGGGATACTAGAGAATTACTAGCTGGAGCCGTTACGGCTAGACTTCCTCTAGCCTCCTCACCAGCTGGTTGTCATTAGCAGAAACCAGATCAATAAAGTTATGCCCCAATTCCTACAAGATGACCAAAGGAGAAGGAATAAGCAGAAAATTGAAAATAGAAAGTACCAACAACAAAAGATATATAAAGGAAAGTACTCGTGAAAAGTAAAACAACTTATAGCAGGGGCGGATTATCTCCACAATATTCAAGAACTGCATGGGGGACAATGGTCACCCCCTTTAGAACCTTCCTCAGGCGCTCAAGTACCTCCTCTTTAGTCAACTCAAGGGCAGGAACCATCCGAGATGGGTCCTCAGCCCCAGAATACTCAAAGCCGAGATACTCCCTCTCCTTCAGGGGTTGAACTCGGCGACGCATATAGCTGGCAATGATCCCAAAACCGATCAAACCTTACCACTTCAGAGTCTGGATTCTCTCAAGAAGAGGCTTAATGGCCTGGAGCTCATCGTTTGTTAAGGGGTTCTTCTCCTAACAATCATTAACCGAGGGACCAGAACTGGAATGAACAGCAAGGGGAGGAATCATGTTTGCAGCATAAAATTACTCGGAACACTAGTCTCGAACAAAATCAACAAGATCATAATAAAAAAGAGGGCTTTCTTCCCCTGACGGAATTGGATGCCACAACCACCCAACGGAGAAGTAATGTCACTTCGAGGATGCAGCTTCAAACAAAAAAAGAAACGAAACAGAGAGATTGAAGGAATGATGCCAATAAAGGCTTAATAGAGATGGATGAATACTGATAGATGAAGCACAACGTTCGGGGTCAAATGGTTCAGAGAAATGCTAAAATAATGAAGCAAACGATGAAGAAAAATAGAAGCAGGCAAGCAGAGGCCAGCTCGAACGAAAGAGATAAAAAGGACAATCTCACTAGGACCAGGAGTTGGAACCCAATACTGACCTAGAACCTTCCAATCAGCAAAGTCTTTCTCCTGGATTAAGCCGTCTCTGACCAAATAACGCAACTGATCCTCCGTTGTAGTTGGAACCGGGCAGAGCTTCTTCGCAACCCTCATGGCGAAGAATTCCCGATTCTCGATGACCGAGAGTGACGCCTCCTCGTCCACCAATACCTCCTCTGACTTGCTCGACGACTTCTTCTTGGCCATACAGTGGCGAGAATCTAAGGTTGGCGGCAAAAAGTTCAATGACGGCGGCGGCGGCGACGGTGGAACTCTGGAGGCTAGGTTTTAACAAAGGCCAAATGCTAAAGGGCAAGGACAGGGTAAGAAACAAGAAGAAGAAAGAGGACCCTTAAATAGATTTACAATGGTAAAAATGCGGCCCATCAGGCCCGCTCAACACGGCATGGAAACACAACGGTCCGTTTTTTGCCATAACTGACATAGCCGAAATGACGAATGACGCAACCTTTCACAACAGTACAGTGCAACGGGTAGATTTTAGACTTATCTTCTCACACTGCGCCATTACCGAATTGTTACAGATTGCACAACTCAAAAAGAACTCTCAATCCACAAGATTCACAAAATACGTTATAGTACACCTCCAGAGAACCCGGATACTTTAAAAACAACCCAGATCATACTCAGAAACACTCAGACAACAAAAAAGGAGACAACAACTGAGAAAGAAATATTTTTTTATTACAAATATCATCAAAGGATATAAGGTTACAGATCTTACAAGACCCAACGAACTCAGTACTATAACGAGCAAGGTAGCAACAAAGAGCCCAGGCAGAACTCAGCTCTAGAAACGACTACGTGCTCCTAGCCATAACACGGCAGAAGACAACCAACTCAGATACACTATTTTCTTCAAAGGAAGGACGCAGTGCACCTAAGACGGATATCAGTAGCACAGCGCGACAACTCGGACTAGGCAAGGCTCACAGACATTAGTCTACCCAAGCCCGATGTGATCCTGGATCAGACGCTGATCTGCACCGAACAGTCACAAGGCAGTGCGAAAGGATCAACTCGAAGCTACTGGACGATGGAATGTATACCACATCACAAGACTTCTTCCACCTACCACCACGTACTACCTGGTACAATGATGTTGCGAGATTATTCTACCTCTAATCTCGATCACAAGACTTCTTTCACTTGCCACAAGACTTACAAGAATCACAACTCACGTTCGGGGGCTACTCTACTTCACAAACTATCATATTCATAACTACAGAGGCTCCGGACTATACAAGAAGACAATTAATGAATCGAGGCAACACACTATGAGGGTATTTATAGGCCAAAGAGTGGTGCACATAGACTAGGAGCACCAAAGGAACAAGCCTGACAAAGGTCTCAGTGAAAAGATAGAAAGCAATAAAGAAGAGAACACGCGTGTGAAGGAACAGTACTCAAAGAAAAGCATATTCAAAAGAATATACCAACTCTGTACACCTCGTGACTACAGAGAATCCAATTCAACTGCCAACCACCACCAACTTTGGACATAAAGACGGCTACCTAAGAAGACAATAGAAGACCCTCTATCCGAGTTCTTAATGGTCAAAAAGAACTCGGAAAGATGCTCGGGGACTAAAGGGTACATATCCTGCGAAGTAATTTTTAGTTTTTTCAACAACAAAAATTTAAGACCCTCCAACTTTTTATTCCAAATAGCAAGAGGCTCGGGGGGCTACACTCAGTGAGTGCGCTTTTTCTTCGAAAATGCGCACGTCACTTCTTCAAGACTTCACGTCGAAAGAACCCGGAACAAGCTTGATTCATCAGGCAGAGCCAGAGAAACAAGGAGGTTTTCGAGTTCAACCATGAAATGTTCGGGGGCTTGTCGATGCGGAATGCATAAGGTCCCCTAGCAATGTGACTACGAGTCGTGGGCCCTGACCTAGCCCACAGACAGAAGCAGGAAGAGGTACAACGACCGCTACACCGAATCCGAGTAGAATAGGCCAGACTAGCCGAATTCCTATGGAAAGTAACTTCTGAATTTAGTTTAAGACACCTTCTTTGGATCCGACTAGGATTGTAACCACACCATAGCCACCTCTACTGATATAAAGAGAGGCCGTGGACACCCTGTAACGAGAGACAACACAACACAATCAATCCAACGCAAGGGCTAACGCCGACTGGACGTAAGGTTATTACTCGATCATGATCGAGGGCCTGAACCAGTATAAATCAACTATCTCTGTGTTCACCGTCGAGTTCTAGCACGCACCGAAGCCCGAACAACTGTCCCGGGTACCCCCCGTGGCAGACTATCGGTGGTCAAACACCGACAAGTACTCAAAAGAACAATATGGAAGCATTAGCCAAATAATATCACCTTCTGTACTATTGCCCTAGAATAGCATATTATCTAAGTGCCTCCAGACTCTAGTACTCAAAGAAGGACGATATGGAAGGAGTAGCCAAATCTTATCACCTTCTGTACTATGGCCCTAAAATAGTGCATTAGCTAAGTCTACACACTAAAGTTGAGTTAGAAATTTGTATGCCTCTTATTACAGCAGATTGTTTATTAGATTCCACTGTGGATTGCCTATATATGCATGATTATTGCCAAACAGAAATCGAACGCAAGAGGCACAGAAGTGAGAATCTCTACGAAGGGAAAACATACAACTTCTATTAATTTTCATTTGAGATATTGACAGAAACTGAGTATGGATTAATGGACAGATACTTGTTTCAATGCACGAGCTCCACACGAGCGGCAGGTTTCTCTATACTTCTGAACCTAGACCCAAGAAAAACAAATCATAAACATCCTCACCTAAGCAGACATTTTCCTTGTTGGAATCTTGTTAGACTGTTAAGCTAGAGCAAGGCTGTTAGAGCCGCCTTCTAAACTTGCAGGACTCCACAACCACTACTCTTCGTTTGCAGCTTGGACCCCAATGGCTCATGAGATGGCTTGCTTTTTCGGCCCTGCTCCACCACTGCCTGTTGCTCTGTCTCCGTTCCATGAGGGACGAGTAGAGAGCCATGGCCATAGCAGCAGCCGCACTGTTGGGCACGCGAGAGGCCACTGGCGCCCAGCCGAGGATGCCAAGCTCAAGGACCTTGTGGTGCAGTACGGCCCCCAGAACTGAACGACTAATCCACGGCCCCTAAAGCTGACCAGAAGACGAAGAAGCCCACAACCCACAGCCTCAAATCGCACCCGCTCCTAGGCCACCTCCCGGCGTTCCTCAAGAACAAGAACCCTAGCGCCGACAAGAGATGAGGGCGAGGAAGACGAGGGTGATGCCTTATCGGCGAGAAGGTGGTGGAGAGCGAGGACCTTCAATGGGAAGTGGTCGCCTCGTGCTGCTCGCGTCCGCTAGAGTCATGCTAGCGCCACCAGGATAAGTTCTGGACCTACGAAGGTCCGTCTCCGTTCCGGGCCAAAGAGGGGGAAGAAAGGCCATGATTGACCCATTTTTATTCCGGGTCGTATCTAACCGAACGACCAATCCTGGCCCAACCTGATTTCGAACCGGGCCATGTCAATCCAGGTGGATCAGGCTCGTTCCAGGCCGTTCCGGGCCTAAACGAACGAGGCCTTACACATCTAGCATCCAGTGTTACATTGAGAGAGGTGGAGGTGGAGGAGTCAGCTACGTTCTGCACGTACGGGACTGGGACTGCGACGTACGACGTGGGCGGGTGGTGGCTGCTGGCTTCAGAGTCGCGCGTGGCCGATCCAGTGCACCTTGCACGGCGGTGCTCCCACACGCCGTGAGACTGAGTGTAGTGTGCTCGACTTCTTGCTTCGATTTGTAGACTAACTACATCGACGACCAAGAGAGAGAGGTGCATGCGTATTGTGCCTAGGAGGTTTAATTTGTTCCATAGCTTATTGAGCATTAATTTGCTTTCCATGCATAATTTCAGTGGCTACAAAAATTTAGAACGAACGAACCTCAACGCGACGCCTTTACTTTCCCTTTTGCAAAGCATGGCACAGATGCAAAGCGCCTGTACATGTGAGCGCTTTATCCTATACGGAGTACTACATTACTATAGAAATGATTTTAGAGGTGTCTTTTTTTTTCTATAACCACGGTTGCATAAAAACATCTCTAAAAATAGTTCTATTGACAGACCTCACTTCTAATAAAAATTGCACTGTCCTTACAAGTACGAAATACCCTATTTTTATAAGCAGTTCATAATATCATCCCTACGGCTAAAAACTACTATTTCTATAGGCAATTGGTGTTTTCAATCGCTCCTAAAAACATCTAAAAATCAATGTGGTCAGCATAGGACCGAACTCTAATGTTTCCGTGGAGGGTGTGCTGTTGAAAAATCGTGCGCTAGTTAAACATCCGAGACCAACCAGCTGAAAATTTAGCATGGGTCCCATATGAATCTTTATCTCTTCCCCTTCTTGCTCCCATGTCTTTTCCTTTTTCTCAACCTTATATCTCTTCCGCATCCGCTGGCTTCCCTCTCTGCATCTCTCCCGTCCGCTCTCTCCATCTCTCACCACAACCTGTATCCAGCCTGCTCATTTTAGCAGGCTACAGCTGCGGCTGCAACAGCACTAGCACTATGCTATAATATAATTTTCTAGTTTTGATCTTGTAGCCACAGTGTTATACTAAACGTTAAACGGTAAACAGTCAGTCACCTACTGTTTAGCCCATTATTATTCGGACAAAACGGGTGTTTAAACAGGGAAAACGACCATTTAAACGGTCAAAACAAACGATTAAACGGAAATTTTGTACCACCGTATAGCGTTTAAACAGTATGTAAATGAGCTAAACGGCCGTTTAGGTGAATAGTATGTAGCTGCAACTGTAGCCACAGCCCAAAGTAGCTGAAGCAATCAGAGCATAGCGAACAGCAAGGCGGTGTGGCTGGCGCGCGGTGAGTCCGTGAGTGGCAACAACACTAGTGTGGTGGTGACGGTACAAGCATAGTGTAGCAGCACGACGGTGTAGGCGTGGTGGTGCTGGCATGGTTATGGTGTGGGCTTAGGGCTATAAAGATTGGAATACGTTTGGACCTCTTGTTGGGTCACCTCGTCACGTGCACAAGCAAGTTTTTCTTTACCGAAGCGAGTCGAATTGGCTCTCCACCACCAGCAAGGCAAGGCTTGCCTATGAGGTAAGATTGGCTTTAGAACCAAACGTTCCCTTGATTGGTAGCTTAGGGCATGCTTGGTTTCTGGTTAGGCTAGCCTTGCCTTGCCTCACCTCCTGGCAAGAGCAACGAGAAGCTTGCCCATCCAGGAGAGCCAAATTGGCTTTCTTACAAGGGCAAGACAAATCTTGTCCAAATAAGTCCCGAGGTATTCTGCTAGGCATCCAAACAAATAAGTTGGCTTCATATCCTCGCCTAGCGAGGCAACATAGTTGTTAGCTAAAGAACCAAGCAGCCCCTCACTCCGCTTAGGTTTTCTTAGCTCGGCTTGATTCATTTTCATTTTTAAGTGAGGTGAGCCAGCATTTTAGTAGTTGATAGTTGATTAATTTAATGAGCCAAATCACAAGCTAAGTGGTTCATTGATCACCCTAAATAAGCAATAATTAAGCTTGATGCATGTCTGGGGTTGAAATCTAGAATGTATGATGTGCATTGTACTTTTTGCCTAATGTTTGCATGGAACTAGTTAGTTGTTATTGTTGTATGATGATGTATGTATTGGTTGTATCTGCATCTCTTAACTTGGTGAGTTCCCCACACCTTGCTGCGGGATTTAAGAAAACTTTATCATGGAAAGAAGCAAAAATATTTTAGATGAAGGATTATGGAGAGCATTTGGAGTTAGATGAGAGCATGATATGACGATATGGTGCATTATTCTGCAAATGAAGTAAGCTCGTCATGGGGTTAATGACAACTTGAAGGAAACTACACAATAGAACTAGTACTCCCAGAAACGAAATGGACAAATGTGGCTTAAGCTGGAATTTGTAAACAATATTTTAGAGAAATGGGCTTGGGGAGGGGACTCTCGAGTCTCGACCTTCCCCATCGGCACTGTTAAGTCTGTTTTTTTTTTTTGAGAGAGAACACTGTTAAATCTGGTGAAGTGGGGGTTTGGGCAACGCGCAACGAGGTGCAGACATCTGGTAGCGGCATTTTGGGACGGGCATCGCTGTTGTAAGTAACAGGGCACAGAGAGAAACAGCCCATCGGCACGTCCATTTATTTATTTATTTCCAATGGTAAAACATCCATCGTATATCCGTATTCGTACTGCTAAAAATGTCCGATCAATAGGCAATTCCGGTAATCGCCACAGGAAAATTGCTCTCACCGAGTCACATCACAGTACACCCACCGGATCAGTTCATGTCCACCTCGGTGTCGTTGAGTCTACACCCCTTCGTCTCGAAGGGGAAAAACGAGACAGCCAGGCCGGAGAGGAAGATTACAAGCTCGAATAGGAGGATCGCCGTCCTCTGCTGGCAGCTGTGCACCAGGGCAACCGCAACGAGCGGGCAGAGGATGCCGCCGATCCTGCCCACTGAGCTCGCAATGCCAATGCCCGTCGTCCTCACCGCGGTCGGGTAAATCTGAACAATAGACCAAAGGCAAACAATAAAAGAAATGTTAGCACAGACACCGTTTGGTTTATCTGTCAGTATCACCAAGAGAGGTGGAGAATGAACTGATGTTTGCACAAGAACCTCACTGACCTCTGGAGCATATATGTATACAATGGTGAAGCTGGCGGATATACAGAGCCGGGCACCAAACAGGGAGATTCTGGTTAGTATATCTGTCCGGGAGAACACTAGTGGGAATAAGAAAACACAGCTGGTGAAGAGCATCGACGCCATTGAAAGCTTGCGACCAAATCTATCCACGATCATGGCCGATAGAAATGACCCTGGGATCTCTGTTTCAAGAAAACATGGCAGCATTGGTCAGCAACTCATCACATGCTTTTGAAGGTAGCTATGATAATCATATTATGCACACCAGTAACCAACCTGCAAAACTAGATATGAAAACATTCTTATATAGGCTTGCATTAGTTGAATTAACTGATTCAACATCCTCTTTGGCACATATCCTATTTCCATTACTGAGCTCTGATGTCAGAAGAACAATGCCATAATAGGCAAACGCATTTCCAAAAAAGGCCATCCACAGAAGCAGGGTTGCTCTGATCAATTTTGGTGCAAGTAGCTTGCCAACAGACTTAATACCTCCGAAATCAGAACCTTGATCTTCAATTAGGTTGTCACTTTCTTCAGCACCAGACAAAAGTGTCGTCGACTCTGAAGATCCTGAAACTTCATCTAGCTCAATATTTTTGTCAGAAACAAGCCTACCAGAAGGTAGTTGTACATTGTTTAGTCTTGCCATTTTCTCCAATACATCCACAGCCTCGGCAGTTCGGCCTTTCATGCAAAGGAACCTTGGTGACTCTGGCGTAATGGCATAAAATAGCAGCAGGAGAAAAGATGGAATAGCTGATAATGCTAACAACCACCTCCAGCCAAACTTGGGCATAACTGTCTGCCATTAATATGGTGAAAAAATTAGGCATGGAAAAATATGGTGGAATCTTCTAGTCTAATGCGTCTGCATTTTTACTGCAAGAATATGTTTCTCTCTGAGCTGCCTGTCCAGACCTGGATAGTATATTATAGATCTTTCTATCAAAGTAACCAAAATAAAGTTACAGGTGTTGCAGAAGAAAATATCTGCATATATACATAATATTTAACAGATCTGGTAAACAAAAACGCAAACTAATTGCCACAGAACTTCTCATTATATGCCCTAACAATCGAAGTTCTTTTCACACGTGATGTTCCAGATTGCTAGTCTCCCTGAAATTTATTCTTATTCCATGTACTTTTTCTTTCAATAGATCAAGTAACAGAACCATTAATACTACAGGTTAATTTGTTTGTATGGTAATCAGCAACGCTGTTAGCAGATTAACTGTTAGTAAGTGGTTCAGAAATTTCTCAATAAACCAGAGCATACAATGAGATTGAGAATCAGTTGCATCAGGATATGATTTATCATGTGTAAAGTTCACTGCTAATTTTGATGCTGGGCACTATTATAAAATATGAATGACGTTATCAGTCTCAAAATATTCAGGAGAAAATATTATACCCATGCAAGAGATGCCTCCAAGATTGTCCCAACAGTCCAAAATGCAGAAAATACCACCATCCAAGTTCCTCTAGTTGGAGCAGGAACAAATTCCAAGAACCAAGATCCCAGAACAGGTCCTCCTCCCAAACCAATACCAACTAAGAATCTCAGGGAAATTAATGACACATAGTTCGGAGCAAAAGCACTCAAGAATCCAGCTCCACTTGTCACAATGGCAGTAAAGAGAAAGCCTCTCCTATAGAGTCCAATAAAACAGAGTGTAAGGACTTGTATGATGTAAACAAGCAATTCATTCATTACCATAAATTTTGAGGACGATATGAAGCTTGTTCTCAGAAATAACATGTAATGAACTTGGCTGCTGATTAATTCATGATCATTCATTTGAACAACTATTTCAGAGTAGCTTTGTGGGGCTTAAAAAAGAAATCATAGAGATGCTCTTGGCTATACATGGTGTATTCTGATCCCAAACATGACGCTGTTGCTAATCAGCTATAACTAGGAAGTAGGAAGGAGCAACTGTCCAATAGAAACTACATCAGGAACAACCGAAAAAGTTTTGGTAACTCCATGTTTAACATCAGCAAGAACAAAGGAAATGGACTTCCAGAATTTTGTGCAAAAAGGTACATGACATAAGTAAAAGATTGGACCTGCCTCCTTCCATAGTTGTCTGAAACCACACCCCACGAGTAAGCGCCAATCAGCATTCCAACAAAAACAACACTTGTAATCATGCTTTCCTGGTGAGAAGTGAGCTTCCATTCTAGCTGTACTGATGGACCAACAAATGATAGCAGCATCATTTCCATCGCTTCGGCAATCAAGCCAATCCCAGCATATGAAAGAATCAATATCTGGAACCTCCCAAAACCTGATGACAAGAGTGCGTCATCCACGGTATATGAAGCTGATTGCCCCTCCTCCATCTGCAAAGCAATGGTCACGGTTGTCAACTTGTCTCTATAAATCACAGTAAATCTAATCTACTTATATAACCAAACCAGCCAGGGCTGAAACGAGTTAGTTCCTTCTATTCCCTTTTTATTTGTGGGTTTAAACAACAATGATTTACTGGTACACACGAGAAAACACTGTTTGCCTAAAAGGTCATTTATTCCATTTAGACACCATTTAAATGCTACAGGGTGATACACCGTTTAATCGGCCATTTATAGCATTTAAACAGCCGTTTCTCTTGATTAAATGGCCATTTAGTCCAAAAAATGGTTAAACGGTAGGTGATCCATAGTATAGCATTTAGTGTTTAGGAAGACACTGCAGGTAAACACACGCATCGTATGACAAGAGGTAATCAAAGACCCCGAGAGCTGAGAGCATTCTAAAGCATTTGCATCGCTGTAGAAGAGTACAAGCCAGCTTAAGCATTCGATGGAAAGACAACAAGAAGGCACGTCACAGACTCACGTTATCTGCTTTGTTTTCCCTCGCTTTGCACATTCCTAAAGCACAGGATCAACTGGATAGCAAGTAACCGACAAGAACCCAAACAGCTGAATCTGAAGAGAGGAGGCTCACGAGATCCTCACCATTTCAAGGGCCGTCTGGCCGAATCAGAAGCCTATCTCGTAGCGATCCTCAGCGAGCTGGGAGCATCAGACCCAACCCTAGCCTCCGTCCGGACCCGCCTGGTTAAATCTTCCCTGGCCCAACCGGCTCCACGCCCTGAGAAATCCAGACAATGAGCACGCATACGGAATCAGTCAGTCCACGAACACGCGAGAAGCAGCGGGTGTGTCGAGCCTGGCAACATGAGGGAGAAGCGAACCGGAATGCGTTTCTTGGATCTGCGACAGGCGGCGAATCCCGCAGGTGCAGGAGTGGATTCGCAGTCTATGGAGGGACGACGGACCCCGAATCCGGGCGTCTGCAACACTGCTGCTGCCTGGAGATCTCTGCGATTTTTCGTTTGGGCGAGATTTGGCTCCGTAGTCCGCACCGGATGGGTTGGGGAAGGAGATGCGAAATGGAGCCCGCGCTTTGACCGGGAAAACCATCATTGGTCAAAGCCGAGGCTGACTGGCACGCGTCCGGCGTCTCCAACGGGACGGGGTGGCCTCTGTTCCTTCCGTGCATTTCACCCAGCGACGTAGAGATCAGACAATCAGCCTGTTCGCTTTTCGCTTGACATCGGTCAGCAGCGACTGAGCAGGAATGGCGTTAGGGAGGGCTGGCTTTCTCTCCTTCTTCCTCCAACCTCTCCTTTTCTTTTTTTTCCTCCTCACGGGGTAGAGGGGCTTAGCCCGGGCTCCATAGAAATCATGGCCGTAGGGGGGGCTGGAGCCCGGGTAGCCCCCGCTGGCTTCGTCCTTGTCGGTCAGAATCAGTAAGTCATTCAGGGTGTGTTCACTTCCTTAAAATTCTAAAAATTTTACAAGATTCTCCGTCACATCGAATTTTTAGACGCATGCATGGAGTATTAAACATAGGTAAAAAAATAATTAATTACACAGTTTGGTTGTAAATCACGAGACCAATCTTTAGAACCTAATTAGTCCATGATTGGACACTAATTGCCAAATACAAACGAAAGAGTTACTGTGCTTCAAAAATTTTTACACCCCTATCTAAACACACCCTCAGTAGTATTTTTCTCTCGTGACAAATCAGCATTAGTCTGAATCAGCCAGCCAGAAATCATCTAGCGAACAAGGTGAAAAGCCGAAAGAAACGTCGGTCTGTCGCTGACTCGCTGGTGTCGCTGAAAAGAAACGAAGTGGTGAAAGAATATCAGAAGGGGTAACACTTGAAAGAGCGCACCAAACTTTCTAGGATTAATATTAACTTTCTAAATATTTGTTTGTTACTAAAATTTATCTTGCTAGTGCCAAGTGGAAAATAAAGAGGGCAGACACGTCGACCCATTACATCTATATTAGAGGGTCAGTGCTTCTATCCAAAGTGTCGGAGCTTATCAATCTCATACCAGTACATAGAGTATATGGGATGATCAATTGTTACGTGACATCTTTTGACAAGATGATGTAAGAGAGATCATGGCCATTCCAGTGAAGACAGGGCAAGTGAGCACGCGGCATGATGATTTTGTGGCTTGGCATTTTGATACAAAAGGGTGATTTCTCGGTGAAATCAACGTACCATGTCTCGGAGGACAGCCAAGAGTGCGAGGTCCCTCGCCAACGGGACGAGTCCTCCAGTTCAAATGCAGTGGGTGTTTTAAGTGGAAGAAAATATGGAATCCGACTAGTCCACCGAAATTAAAATAGTTTATCTGACGCCTAACAAGGTGTGCACATTGATATTGTCTACCTGGTTTACAAGCGCTTTGACGAGGACAGGGGACACTGCTTTCTTAAGTGTAAATTCACCAGAAAAATGTTGACAAGAATTAGGACTCGAGGCTGAAAGACTTGAGCTATTAGACATGCGCTCCTCACGTGACATGAACGAGATAATCCTGAACATGTTTAAAGAAGGGAGTACCATGATACTGATCCTTCTCTAGAGGTAGTAGAGCACTCGAAACAAGGTGAACGCTCGTGAAGCCCTAGAGGCTGGCCCTATTCATTTCGCTGAAATTTGGCTAATGTTGTTGCTTATGCCGATTTGTTGTGAGAGGAAAACACGGTTCCTTCGCTGAAAAGTAATGTTAAAGTAGTGCTGAAGAATAGGGCGAAGCTCAGTGGTGACCAAGGCGGTGTGTCACCTGGCAAGGTAAGTTCAACGAAAGCCAAAAGTCCCAGCTGATAGGCGATCAGGGTGGAGACTTCTTGGGTGGCTCCTCTAGAAGGTATGTTGAAGATTAACACCGATGGCGCTTTTGTTCAGACAACAAAGTAGGGAGGATATAACTTTATTGTTAGAGACTACTCGGGAGAACCTGTGTTAGCAGGGGTGGACATCTGGCATAAGTGGGGGAAGTAATTGCATGCTGGAAGGCCTTAGAGGCGACGGTGACACATGGTATATCTCGAGTTCAACTGGAGACTGAATCGGTGTTGCTTCATAAAGCTATGCTCTCATCGGAGTTGGACCAAGTTTCTCCGGGGGTGATCTTCAAAGATATTCGTTCTCTAGTAAGGAAAAGTTTTTCTCATTTTGATTGCTTCCATATCTCAAGAAATTGTAAGTTATCTGTGCACGAGATAACTGTTTTAGGCTTGAGCTAAGGTTCAAGATTGGAGAAAACACCTAAGATTCAGCTGGGTTTGAAGTTAAATTGAAAGGCTCAAGAGCCAAGTTTTTTTTAAAAGAAGCTTGATCAGGTCCTAAACTTAGAGTCAGATATTTTTTGAAGGAGTTTTTTCTTTCAGAAAAAACCCGTATTTGCTGAGCAAATCCAAGAGAGTTGGTAAAAATAGATGACTAAACCCATGATCTAGTCAATCTATATAAAATAGAAATCCTTGTAAAAAAACAGAAAACTCCAACAGCCTTTCTAGTATGACGAGGCAGATGGCTAGCGGCACATACAAGCTATATTTACCATACGAGAATTTCGAGATAGATGGCTTGCTATTTTAGAAAAGTCAGATGTTAAACCCTCTTTTCTTTCTAAAATAATCAAATATAGATTACAATATGGATGGCTCTTCTGTTAGAATGGAGCCCAACAAAGGCCCTGTTTAGTTGCAAAAAATTTTGCAAAATTTTTCAACATTTTCCGTCACATCGAATCTTTGGACGCATGCATGAAGCATTAAATATAGATAAAAAATAAAACTAATTACACAGTTTAGACGAAATGGACGAGACAAATCTTTTAAGGGTGTGTTCACTTCGCGAAAAGTAGGTGAAAAGTTACTGTAGCATCTTTTGTTGTTATTTGACAAAATTTGTTTAATCATGGACTAACTAGGCTCAAAAGATTCGTCCTGACATTTACAGACAAACTATGCAATTAGTTATTTTTTTATCTACATTTAATGCTTCATGCATGCGTCGAAAGGGTTTGATGTGATGGGTGGAAGAGAAAATATTTTGGGTTAGCATGGGGAAGTGAACACACCCTAAGCCTAATTAGACCATGATTGAACACTAATTGTCAAATAACAACAAAATTTGCTACAGTGCCATTTTACAAAAATTTTTTTTGCAATTAAACCAGGCCAAAGAAAAACGAAAATCCAAACCCCACAGGAAAGAGAAAAGGAGATCTAGAGAAAAAAAATTGTCGAGTCCGTTTCTCCGCGCTCCCCCTCTGTTCGGTTCTGCCGTTCCCTCGCATCTCCTCTCCTTCCAAACCCCAGGACTCCATTCCCATCGCACTTCTCGTCGCGTCGTTAGGGTTTCTCCCCTCTTCTCCGCTCCAATTCCGGTCGATCCGAGCTCGCGATGGTCTCCGGTGCCGGAACCTCCGGCGGGGCAGCCCACTCCGCGTCCACCGGTGGTGGGGGCGGCTCCCCCTCCGACAGGGGCGGCGCCGCGCCCTCGGCCTCGGCGTCGGTCTCTACGCCAGCCAGCGAGAGCACCGTCGCCCGTCGCCTCAACGGACTTGACCTCCAGGGCGACGACGCGCCATCGTCGCAGCCAGCCGCGAGGTGCGTGACCCCCGCCGGCTTGATTCCATCCTTGGTCGAGTTGGGGTTTCGGCTCCCCTGCTTAATTACTTGCTTAGAGGGACTGTGTGATGTGCCGCGTGAGCTAGTGGTGTTTTGCGGGTTTGAGCTAAGGTGGTTTGGTCGTGTGGATAGTACCATGCCGATCTGCATTTGTTCCTGTTCTAGATTTGCCTTATGTGTGGTCTTTAGCTTGTTCTGGAGTGTGGGAATTGCCGAATTGGTGGAAGTGGTCGCTAGTGTTTTTAGAGGATCCTTTTGAACCTGACTAAATTGTTATGGCTCTTTCACAAGCACGTTAAAACAAGCCACACAACATTGTTTTTAATGTCATTGCATGCTTGATAAATTTATTCTTAAATTTGTTTCTCAACTTACTGTATTAATATTGGGAATTCTAGCTAGTGCTTGTGGCATCTTAATTGTATTGGTTTTGTATTTGTTCATTCTATCACGAAACGGAAACTCTGGAATTTGTCCTTTTTATAGCTCTTGTAGCAGCTCATGGCACCTTTGCATAGAGAACATGACTTTTGGATGATTTTCTATTTTTGCCACCTTTGGTATCCCTTGTTGATTTCTTTAGGTGTATATTTTTTCCGAGGTTGGATATTCTAGCTTATTGATTGATCCAGAACTAGTAATGTTTAAATAACTTAAACTTTGTTTTGCTTTACCACGTTGTAACTTCAGCTTGCTATGTTTCATATTTGGTAACTTGCATTATGTCTTATTTTCAATTATTTATCTGTCCATTTACGTAACACATTTCTAAAACACAGCTGGTTCTCTATTTATGATGCAGCAAGAAGAAAAAGAGAGGGACACGTGCAGTTGGTCCTGACAAAAATGGCCGTGGATTGCGCCAATTTAGCATGAGAGGTGATTTAAAGAGTTCCTTTACCACTCATACCTGTGATTTTCACTTGTTTTTGGTTTATGTGAGCATAAGAGAAATGAGATTGACACAAAAGTGTCTTTTTTTTTCAACTCTGCGTGCCACAATTTTTTTATAAATTATTTCTTTCATTTGTTTGTATCATACATGTGCTGTACTGTGCTTGAGTGGGCCAATTTATCGAGCTGGAGTTCACTGCATGTTAGGTTTACAAGTTTCATGAAGTTTTTATTCATTCTTTTTCAGTCTGTGAGAAAGTCGAAAGCAAAGGGAGAACAACCTACAATGAGGTATCCACTCTCTTTTCTATGTTAGCTATACCTATAGTCTTATTTGGTACAGTTACATTGTGTAACATCCCTTTTTGCAAAAGCAGAAATTAGTATAAGCAGCCAGTGAACATTAGGTACTGCCATAGGAGGCACAGAAGATACAGACTCACCTCCAAAGTTTACAAGTAAACCACATGTGTTTAACCATTCGTCCCATATGCTTTACACCTGTGTGGATTTTCAGCAGAAGAGCGGGTATCTCCAGAAGACTGATATTGATAAGAAGTGGCAAATAAACTGTTATATTTACTCCCTCCGTTCCAAATTGTAAGTCATTTTGGCTTTTCTTAGTGCATAGTTTTTGCTATGCACCTAGATATACGCTATGTCTAGATGTATAGTAAAATCTATGTATCTAAAAAGGCCAAAATGATTTACAATTTTGAATGGAGGGAGTACATCATATGTTCATATGTGTAAGTAAACTGTTACTGTGTGGATTTGCCACCTCTTGTCAATATCAGTGCTTTTCTGGGCCATGAAAAACACAAACAGCATCAAATTATTGTTTGTAGTTTCTTATCTTTCAGAAAAGGAATAACTCTTAACTAATGAACACTATTCTGGGAAGATACTCTTGTGGATCGTCACAACTTCATAATATTGGATATTGATCTATACCAGGAATATATCTTGGTTTAACAGTGTGGGATGGAGATTCTGCTTTGGTCCCTCCTCCACATCATTATTTTTAGTTAAATGAAAACATCGCATCCCCTTTCTCCTGCATCTCCTTCTATCAATCTGTTGCAGCACCAGAAAATTTATGCATATGGCCTGCATTTTTCAGGTGGCAGATGAACTGGTTGCTGAGTTTTCAGATCCCAATATTAATATTGACTCTCCAGATCCTGATAATCCCTCTGCGGTAAGAAATACTACTATGACTCTTGGTCAGTGATTTATCAAATAGTTAAATGCCATTCTGATTATATTAAAAATGCAGCAACAATATGATGAGAAAAATATTCGAAGAAGAGTTTATGATGCGCTGAATGTCCTAATGGCTATGGAAATTATATCTAAAGATAAAAAGGAAATACAATGGAGAGGCTTGCCCAAGACAAGTATGAATGATATTGAAGAATTGAAGGTTCTGCTCCTTATCTCTAATAATGTGGATTTGCTGAGAGTTTGACCCTTTCTACTCATTTCATTAAGTTTATGCATATATTGCAGACAGAGGTCATTGGACTGAAAGGTCGGATTGACAAGAAAAATGCATATCTGCAGGATTTACAAGATCAAGTAAGAATTGACTGGTCCCTTCTTTCTTAATTTCCTCATGATATAAGCCAATTGATAAGATGAATATTATGTGTCCCCCAATCTTATATAAAACTGACTGGTGACCTATTATGCAGTACTTTTGATTCATACACTTTAAACGTGAAATACCTAGCATTGTAGATTTCATGGTTTCTGTTGCACTCAAAATTAATTGTACATTTGTCCATGAGACTATTTCGAGAATAACATTAAAAAAATTAACTCCTGGATCTTAAATCCGGAAGCGCTTCTGCATGCTGATGTGGCACAACAACCAGGTGCATACAGAATTACGTGAAGACCTAGCCTTCTCTGCTCATTTGTTACATTATTAAAGCAAAAGGCAGAGATACATTTGAGTTTATGTTGGATTGTATAATTAAAGCAAAATTTATTCAGTTGCTACATGGATTTCAGAAATACTCCCTCCGTCCCAAAATATAAGTGCACGTCTTGCATTTCGAGGAGTCAACCAATCCATTGATCAAATATATTAAAAAATACTAATATTCATGATACCAAATAAGAATCATTAGGTTAATCACGCTAGATATTTTCATAGTAAACCTATTTGGATATACAAATGTTGAAACTTGAAAATAGTTGACTCGAAATGTGAGATGTGCACTTATTTTGGGACGGAAGGTGTATATATTTTGGAGGCCAGGGTCCTGTATGGCTAAGTGATCTTTTTTTTTATGTAGTTAGCTGCTCAGCGGACTTTGTGCTACTGTCTCTCGATCAGAATTAATCATTGAAAAATCATGTTCCAGAACTAATATGAAGCCGTTTTTTACTAAATGAGCCATGCATTGTTAACTGTATTTCTCCATTACAGATTGAGTTAGTAATGATATTTGTTCCTTCATTTTTCAATGTTGAATTTGAAATATTTTGAACTCATTCGTTTGTTATGTTACTTCATGCTTTGTGAATCTTATGAGTTTTTTTTTTTTTAAGTATGTATGTCTCCAAAACTTGGTTCGACGGAATGAGCAGCTATATGGGTCGGGAGATGCACCCTCCGGTGGAGTGGCCTTGCCATTTATACTAGTTAAGGTAAAAATAATGCTCCATCTTCTTCAAACATGGATCTAGAGATACTTCATTGTATCATTATGTTTCAATGCCAGTTTCAAAAGAGAACATTTTGAGCCATTTCAGAGATATCCTAGCAAGCGAGATATCGTTGGAAGCAAATGGATTCCATTGTGGATTTGAATAGAAATGTTCCACCATCAAAGCCCTATTTAATTGTTTAGACTTTCACAGTGTCCGCTTTCTATTCTTTATTTTTTGATAGAAATGCCTCAAGTCACATGCTACATATTGATCAAGAAATTTATTTTTTTAGGCTAACTGATATTTAACTTCGAAGTCTTAAATTCATAAAATAACAAGGTTTCAATATATGACTAATTTCCTTTAAAGTTCCTATTGTTGAGTTTGGGACATAGATTTTGAATAAGAGGAGTTGCAGCTCAGTAGTTGGAATCCGAGCAAGTTCTTTAAAACACTGTGAACTAGCTGGTTCATCTTTTGTTTAGTGGGCGGTGGGTACCACAACATTTTTTTTTTTTTTGAAATTGGGGGTATCTTTATGTTGCTTTATGACACATGGGTAGCTGGCCCAATGGGCTGCTCGGTTGATGTCACTATGGGCTATGCGCCCACACATAATTAGGTTATTAGGATGGTTATGATTGAGTCATTATAGGCAAGGATCACCATTGATTGTTTCTGTTCTATAAGCCAAACCCTAGGTCATCCGGTCATCCTTGCCGATATATGTGTAACCTTTTATCCTCCATAGTCAATCCATCAATTTCGTGCCATATTCTTACATGGTATTAGGCTGGTCGATCCTCGACCTTCTTCTTCTGCTCAAACCATAACTCCACCCTCCAGCTGTCATGCCTATTGGGCTGCCACCGGCCTCCTTCGCTCCCCTTGGCACTGCCACTGATGAGCGCTCCAAGGCTGCTGCAGCGGCCGATAGCAGGTGCATGACAGCCACCAAAGCTGAGGAAGCTGCACGCGCCCTAGCGCATCACTGCCACTGCCAAGGTACGTGGTGGCACCTTGGCACTGATGATGCCAACGCCCTGGAGGCTGCTGAGCACGAAGCCACCACCGCTGCCAAGGTTCGCTAGGACGCCATTGACCAAGAGCACGTCGCTTTGGAACGCGCAGCCATCCAGGCTAATGATGACCGTGCTGAGTCCGACGGGGAGTCAGTGCACACCAACTTGGTGCACACAGACCCCCTCCCCTTCATGATCCGCTCCTTCTCCATGAGACTGCTGCCTTGGCCAACCTCTATGCCCACGCCCATGCCCATGCCCATACCCAGACGGTCTCTGTACAGAACGTCCGCAACCTGGTGCCTCTCATCCTTGACCTCACCTTTGGCCACTACTCTAGGTGGCACGAGCTCTTCCTCCGCTCTTGGGAAGTACTCCCTCGAGGCCCATGTCCTCAGCGACGACCCTGACCCAACTCTATCAGATTTGATGCCCCTGGACTGCGAGGTCAATTCAATGCTCCTCGCCACGATCTGCAACGAGTTGGTTGGGACGGTGTTGAAACACCGTGTCTCTGCACGCACTACCTGGCTTACCATTGAGACGTAGTTTCTCGGCAACCAGGAATGTGTGCACTGTACCTCGATGCAGAGTTTTGCTACTTTGTTCAAGGTGATCCCTTGATCGTGGACTACTGCCGGTGCTTCAAGATCATGACCGACGCCCTCTCTGATCTCGGTGATCTCAGTAAGCCTGTGGTCGACTGCACCCTCGTCCTCAATGTCATCCATGGCCTCACCGAGAAATTCACCGCCATCGGCATGCATCTTCAATGAAGCTGGCCCTTCTCCACCTTCCTCAAGGCACGCATGAACCTGTTGATGGAGGAACTGAGCATTGGTGCCATGTGTCTGTTATGACTTTTGAATTGATCTGTTTTAGTGAATTATAATGGCAAGAATCATTAGCATTAAGGCCATGCAGAAGCATTCTTAGTGAACTCTTGTTGCTTTGCTACCGTTACTCTGTTCATCACTTTTATTCCTTGTGTTATGCCTTCTCAACTTCATTATGCAAGTTCCATAATTTTTTTTGGCCTTGATGTGCTAAGTGACAGTTACCTCCATTTGTTGTGTAACCAGACACGTCCTCATGCAACTGTAGAAGTGGAGATATCAGAAGATATGCAGCTTGTGCATTTTGACTTCAATAGGTAAGTCAAGAATTACATTCTGTTCCCCTTTGCATATCTTGTGAGCCAGATAAATAGTCTTTAATAACATATGTATCTCCTGATTTTGGATTTCTAATGAAAAGATGTCCGTTCATAAGAATGTGTTAGATCTATAACATCTTCTGTATGATTCAACAATTTTATTCCATGATTCTTATGCAATTAGTACATGGAACTCTCTTAATGATTTGTCTAGGCTAGGTTGCCTGAATTTTTTTGAAAGTACATCCTGTCTATTTCTAATCAGGGAGCTCTGATGAGTTTTCTCCCTTCTGTGATCTTAATGTCCTAATCTATGAGTAGATGGAATGCCAGTTTGTTGAATTATTATTCACTTGAGAACAGCTAACTAGCCTTTTTACTCACATGAACTGATGAGCATTTTCTCATTTCTGTAATAGATGATGTTTTTTTTATTTGCCTTCAAGGTCTTATGTACATTCTGAAGGCGTTAAGTCATTATAATTGAGCATGAAGGGCTCCTGAGTGCTAAACCCTTGCTGACTCGCATATTTCTCAAAAATGCAGCACTCCTTTTGAGTTGCAGGATGATACCTTTGTACTGAAAGCAATGGGATTATCTGGCAAAGAAGAAACTGATTGTACGCAAGCTCCTGGTGTGAATGGAGGTGAGTGCTCGAGTACACCGAACAATTATTGGCATCAATCACCACAGCCTCCAGGGCCAAGAGGAGTTAGGGTACAAAACTCCCCTCCTATTCCAGGGATACTAAAAGGGCGCATCAAGCATGAACACTAGGCTTTAATATGCTTGGTGGCGTCGAATGAGCTATTTACTTTATTATTCCCCAGCTAGTTTTACCTGTAGAAAATGCTTGTAAATTATGCCGGTAGGGGCAATCGCGGTCTAATTTGACTTTGCTGATGGATAGTTCGATGGGTGTCATGATGTCCCATACGCCTAGCTGATGTTAACTCCTATAGTATCAGTTATCTGGTCGAGGAAAAGAATCTTTGGTTAAGTGTAACTGTGTAGTTTATCTTCTTGAAATAGTTGGCATATCGTATCTATGGGACATATTGCATTAGATTATATACGCTTTTTTATGACATTTGTGTGTGGCGGAATTTTGATTTTAGGAATACAGTGTTGTCAGTGCACTCCAAGTGAGATTATATACAATAAAAGGCAAATGTTTGTTTACAATTCAGTTGCTTTCTGATGGCAATGGTACATATCGAATTCCTGTATTGTTTTTACTATGTACATTATATATTTGGAGCTGTAACAATTTTTCTTATTGAGTAAAAATCAGGTAGGACATTCAATGGCTGAATTGGTCTAGCAAATCTCTATTTATATAAATAGATAAGGGCAACTTAGTCTCGTGGAAGCTTGTACTCCCATAAGTTCTAGAGAAAATTCCCTATTTAGCATCACAAAAATGATAGGTTCCTTATATAGCATCCAAAGATAAAATTTTCCCAATATAGCCTGCTGGTTTTCGCGCTGAAGCTAACTCTTGGCTTCGAGTTCCTCCTGGGGACTCTCGGTCTGTTGACTCTCCTGCAGTAGCTATACAGCTAACTCTCGGCCTGTTTGTCAAGTGCAAGGTGCTGTTCTTGCAAAATATGGTGAAAAAAATTATTGTTAAAATTATTCGTTGTTGAAAAAAATATATTCTGTCCAAAAGAGGTGATGCCGTACATGAAACAGGGGCATCCTACTGTCCAGAAAAAGCCACTGCAACTAAGCTATTGTTGTACAGATGAAACGAAGGGTATAATGGTCTTTTCCACTGCTATTTAACGGTGACAGAGGATATACCATATTTGCTTCGACTACTCTTCAGTCAACCAACAGTGTTTTTCTCTCACAACAAATCAGCATAAGCTAAATTTCAGCGTAAGCGAATAGGGTGATAGAACTCACGGTGGTGCTAGATAGAGAACCTAAAACAAACCCAGTGCTACATTGGGAAAAATTTATCTTTGGATGCTATATAAGGAACCTGTCGTTCGGGTAAACCTTTCGTTCGTCAGAGCATGTGTCCCTTTGCGAAGGCGGTGCTAGATCTTAGATTGGTAACAATCGAACTACTTGCAGCTTGCTGCAAACTGCGACTCAACGACCCACTCGCAGAAACCACCCGAGTTAACTTTTGCACCGCCACTCACTGTTTTTTCACCACTCGCCGCCTTTTACGAACTCACCGTTCATGATGAACTGGAACCTACATCTTCGGAGGAAGATGAGCCAGAAGGCGAGGTCGCCCCTACGGTGGAAGACATCTACGCACGCGGCACGCGTACACCCAAAATCATAGAAAACATGAAAGACGAAAAGTACAGAGCACAACACACCCAAGGAGAGCGAAAAGACGAACCTTTGAACAAACGAAGACTACACTCACGATGATCACCACAAACAAACCAAGCGCTGGCCGCAAAATAAAGCTCCGAAAGAAGCGGACATGAGAAGCATCTCTAGCACACGTCCAAGGTTATTCTAAGTTTCTAACACGTCCACCCCTTAGATATAATAAATTAGTGGACATGAAGTGCACAATAACCAAAGATTAAGACATATCTAAGGAATCCGCGTTCAGCGAAAACCACACATTGCAATATACAAATCCCAAAAAGCCTTTAAACAACCCTATCAAACCTAAATTTGAAATCCAACAAGCTCACAATATACTTCGCGAGGCAGAGGGGATGGCGCTCGAGGATCAGGGGTCTAGGTTTGGTTTTCTATGCATTGGTGAACTTGTTTCGCGTGCGCTGAAACTCGCCTGGGAGGAGCTACTGTTTTGGATGGGCGTCCCCCTTTTTCACGATTTCGTACTCTATTTCATAATAGCGCCGTAGGCGGTAAGCATAATTTGACAGGTGGCGCACGTACTACTTTGCCGAAAGCAAAGTCACCTTCGGCAATACGAAGAATCCAATATATAAAGACACCTTTGGGTGAGCCCAAGGCCTCCGCGAAGCATTAGTCTTCGAATGGGCGAGACCCTTAGCCGAATCCAGAGAGCCGGAGAGGCCTAGCGAAGCTATCCTCGAGGTGACTTGGAGGGCGAAGACGTGCAGATGCGAAGAGCTTTCATGGGAACCCTTGACCCCCACGTCGTCTCCTCGCGGGGGCGACTCGAGGTCCCCTGTCGCTCGCCGAAGCTCGGCGCCCCTTCCTCGCCGGCTCGGCCGCCGCTGCCGCGCTACCTCCTCCGCGTCGGCGGCGGCCAGCAGGGGAGCTCAAAAAGGCATCCTCTGCGCGCTCTCCTCTCTTTCTCCACCGCCCCCTCTCGTCCCCCCTCCACCTGCCACCTCCTCTCCGGCGTCGTTGGCCAGCCGTCCGGCGGATCCGATGGCCCCCGCCACCGGTTTGATGTCTGCAAGCACCAGGGTGTCGGCATCGGCTGGATCTTCTTCCGGCCAGGGTGGAGTGGCGACGGCTGCAGGCGCATGGCGGCCGGGGCTTGGGAAGGCCTCCACCCGCCCTGTTTGTGCTGACGACGGCCGGATCTGGCCGGGTTGGCTGGCGGGTGCCTGGATCTGGCTGGCTGGCCTGCTCATCGGGCAGGGGTGGCGCTACCCTTGCCTCCGGGGGCCGGCGGTCGGGGTCACGCGGGGCGAACTGCGGCGCGACGTTGCACGCCAACTACTACCCGCGGTGCCCGCAGTCGGACCTGACACTGGGCCTCTCCGCGCGCTCGGTCCTGGGCACCCTCACCGTCCCCCCTCGCCGACGTGCACGTCCGCGGGCTGCTGGTCCGCTGCGGCGACGGCGTGTGGGTCACCGTGCAGCCCGTCCGTGGTGCCTTGTCCGTCCTAGTCATGGGCGCACGTGGCAACTCTTCTCCCTCCGAGCCATGCGCGTGCACTCGGCCAGGCCCTCCAGTGCCGGTTCAACTCGCTGCCTATGGGTCACCCCTGCGGTCGTGTGGTTTCGCGGCTTTGGGGACTCCAGCGTCTGGTTGGCTGGCGGGGCTTGCCAGAGGATGCTGCTCTTGGCTTGGTCAGGCCACCACTGCTTTTGGTGGCCAGCGCCTCTGGGGGCCGGTGGCCGGGGCCGAGGGACAACCCCAGTGACCGTGGTCGATCTAGCTCCTGGGGTGAAAACCCTGCCCAGCTTCTAGCTTCGGGCCGGCAGCGGTGGCGTAGCTGCGTCATCCACCTTCTTGAAGGCATCGTCGAAGCCTCGAAGGATCAATTCATCGCGCGGGTCGTTGGGGCCGGTTCTAGGACGAAAGTCCTTGTGCCCTGTTCAACGTTGTTGGCGTCTGCGGACGTCATACCCTCCTTGGAGGCTTTGTTGTTGGCCACCACCCGCTGGGACCGCCCTTGCTTGTGTTGTGCCTGCCTGTGCTTCAGCTTCCTCCTTGCTCTGGTTTGTCCACCTTGGGTGTTAGTGTCGCTGCAGTTGTTTTCTTCTTCGCAGCGGCTACCTGCTCACTAGCGAATACGGTCGCCTTCCTCTTCGCAGCGACTACCTAGTCATTTGTGGATGGATGGATAGATGCTGAGCTCTCCGCAGTGGCTACCTAGTCGTTTTGTGGATGGATGCTGAGCTCTCCGCAATGGCTACCTAGTCACTTGTGGATGGATACTGAGCCTTCTTCTGATGGATGCTTTGCCACCACGGCTTCACTTACCCTTTGTTGGCGACCTTTGCATGGTTATATTTTTTCTTTGGCAGGCATAGTCGGTTGGTGTTTAGAGGTGGAGGACCCCCCACCCCCCGTGTATTCTTGCTGTTCGTTTGTCTTTGGAATTCCACCGGTAATCCTATGATTACTTGCGAGTCCTTGTATCCGTGTTCCGGCCTTTCTTATAACCCTTCCTCTTAATGAAAAACGGGTAAAAGACCCGATAAAAAAAACAGATGCGAAGATGACCCCAAAAGGGTGCGACGGACGCGAAATGAAGGGCCTCGGAGAATGCAAATCCGACTTGAGTTCACAAAGGTTGAAGGGACCAAAATGCTCTACCTAAATAGGAATATGCTCCTTAATGAATAAAGATGGCAGAGCATTACAGTTATATAGTAAAATTCACCTCTGTTCTTCATCTTCGCTCGACAATCTCGACTTTCAGTTTGATAATCAGTCGCCTAAGATTTCGGTCGATGACAACAAACGCTTAACCCTCTCTCCGTACATCTACCATACAAGTTGGTCGCATAGCATCTTACACGTTCTGGGCCGTGGACGTGGATGCTCGGCTTCCGGGTTCGGATGCTACGGCGCGGCCCAGCTGGCTCAATGTCCATGGCTTTCCCCTCTGGCCTTGCCGCTGATGAGGGAGCGCTGCTGACAAGTTGCAGCTACGACTGCAGCATAAGCTACCGCGGCCCGCGACCAGGCCTTACCTGTCACTGTTGAAGTCGCGGGCTGGGCTCATACTACTCGGATACTAGTCCACAGGCACAGCACGTGTGCAGAAACTAGTTACTTGTCCAAAGCATGTGCGCGGAAAAACTTGACAGCCTTGGTCGTGCGTGCCTCAAATTGGGCTGAGGTGCTGGCCTGCGGGAACCCAACAAAAGAATCACAGACCAATTCCGATGCTTGTAGATGGTAGTTTTATTAGTGTCGGTTTTTCTTCAGGGAGAAGAAAACCGTGTTTTTCGTACTGGGCCGGCCGATGGGAGCAAGCGGATGATGCCGCCGCCGATCTCTAGTAGTAATTCATTACGAGTTGAGGAACCAACAAATATCAGCAGCTCTGATCCCAAATTCTTCTTCGAAACAAACAACAGGTTCACTGGTGTCTGGACGTCCAGACAGACAGTTATTTTTTCGCGTCATTTCGTATGTCCATGTGGAGCCCACGTCGTCCTGAACGTCACCAGCATCGAGAAGAGAGGAAGGAGACGGCAGATGCTCAGTCAGCGTCTGGAGGAGGAGGAGGAGACACCGAGACGAGGCAGGAGAAGGCGAGGAAGAAGCAACACCCGATCTACTTTTGAAATATTTCAGATGCAACACTTACAACATACGTCTGAAGACAGATGAAATATTTAAAATATGCATCTTAAATACTTGCAAAAACACCTAAAAAACAATTGAAACCATTGCAAAAATATACGCAACATCTAGATAAAACACTTGCAAACATATGTGTGAAACATATGCAACATGCAGATAAACACACTTGCAACATATGTCTGGAAAAAAGATGAAACATTGGAAACAAAAAGGTTGCAACATATGTGTACAACTATTGCAGCATATGTAACATCTCGATCTACTTTTGCAACATCTATATAAAACACTTGCAACATATAAGTACCTCTGAAATATTTAAAACACTTAAAATAGACGCTTGCAACATGCGCTTTCAAACACATCTACTTGCTGCTTGGACATAAATAGAGGTTCGTCGACGCGGAGCTCGACGCCGACAGGGAGCTCGATGCTACGGATTAGCACGGAAGTTGTCGGTATGGACCTTGTCGACGGCGCGGGGGAGGGCGAGATCTATTTCACGAGCAGGGCGCGTAGCGGGGGTGGCGCGGGGGAGGATGAGATCCGTCCCGCGAGCAGGAGCACGCAGCGCGAGCGGGGCACGCAGCATGCAGACGTTGCAGAGCGAGCGGGCGATAAGGACGGAGGCAGGATCCGTTCAGCGAGCGGACCACGCGGACAGGTCTGTCCGGACGGACGAACGATCCAGTGGGAGAATTACCGAACAAACAAGCAAACAGATGTGACGCCGAGCGGTTTGTGTGTCCCTCTCCCTCCGCCGCAATCGGTGCTGCCAACTCGCGTGCCACCTTGTGCCGTCGACTCTGGGTCCGCTCGCATGGTACGAAAATTCCAAGGACCCTGCAGATACGCATCAGTAGTATTAAGGTATTGTTTAGATCGTGGTTGGGTGTTTGGATAGTAATAAAAAAACTAATTACATAACTCGTCTGGAAACCGCGAGACGAATTTATTAAACCTAATTAATCCACCATTAACAATTAGGCTTAATAAATTCGTCTCACGGTTTTAATGTAAACTGTGCATTTAGTTTTTTTATCTATATTTAATGCTCTATGCATGTGTCTAAACATTCGATGTGACGGGATGAAAAGTTTCTGAGAACCGGACCTAAGTGATGTGCCGATCAAAAAAAAAAAGCATTAAGCGATGTGATGGAGGGTGGAATACCTCACGGATGATGAAGAATTAATAAGCAATCACTGATGGCAACATAACTATGCCGGTCCACCGATCAAGGATGCTCCACCGCACAGCAGCGTTATAATATTGGGTTTACGTCGGATGCCTTAAAATATGTTAACAACTTCATGGTAAAAAAATTTGTTGGAGTAGCCATTTTGGTTCTTACTCCTTCCGTCCCTCCTTTTTAACTGTCGTTCTAGCTTACTGAGAACTCTAACATCTTCAACTTTAACCAAATAGATATTAAAAATCACTAATATTTATAATACACAATTGGTATTATTAGATAGATTATGGGATCTATTTTCATAATAAACTTATTCGAAAATGCTTATTACTGCATGCACAGGATTTGGCACAGTGCGCACACCTGCGTTGGCCGTCCGATGCGCGCCGGGAAGGAGGTCGCCGTCCGATTTGCGCTCATGTCCGCCCGCGCACGCCGTCATCTTCCTCGCCCGTACCCACCGTCTTCGTCCCCAGCTCCGGCGCGATGGCTAGGGTTTCGGTGAGCCACGCCACCACTTCTTCCCCAATCCGGCGGCCTTAGAAGGAGCCGACCGGGCGAGGAAGGTCGGCCAAGCGATGGGGACGGTGGCGGGGCGTTAGGGGCCCTAGCGGCGGCAGCGGCCGCCAGGCCAGGTTAGGACAGGCGCCATGCCGGAGTTTGCCATGGCCGCATGCGGGAGAGGCGGGGGGGGGGGGGGAGGGGGAGGAGGGAGGGGAGGGAAAGGAGGAGGTCGCCGCTGGTGGTAGGGTCTCACGGGAGCTCCATGGCCACGGAGCTCCGGCGAGACCCTACCGCCAGTGGGCGGCGCGGCGGTGAGAGGTGGTGGAGGCGGGGGCACTCACCGAAGCGGGGATGGCGTTGCTAGAGCCGATGCCAGGCAGGATAAGGAGGCGGTGGGCGCGCACGCATGCGAGTCGAGCGCGGAGGAAGAATATAAGGTAGGAAGGTGGTGTGCCGTTGGAAATTCAGGATCCTGCGCGTGCGGAGAGTAGTAACGTCTGAAGTTATTTAGAGATACAAATGTTGTTAATATTTCCTATCAACTTAGTTAAACTTAAGAAAGTTTGACCGACACGCTTTCTACGACGACAGTTAAGGAACAGATCGAGTATTGCCGGTGTAAAACTTTGGTTTCTAGGGATCGGTTTGGAAATAACCTTCTCCCTGAATTTACTTCATTAGCAGTAGTACACGCCTTTTAAAAAGCCTTTATCACAGCCACACAAGGAAAATGAAATTTTGCCTATTTGAGTGTGGTAAGTGCATGCCAATTAAGAATTAAGACATATTATTTGGTTTTGACACTTATTCAAAGGACGTTGCTGGCGCCTGTGCATCCGTTCGGAACGGATCCGTTCGACGGTAACTTGAGTGTACTTCCACCATACAACCCACCAAAATGGCCCACAATAGAAGGACATCCACACACCGATCATACTTGCTAGCTTTCCTTTCTTCCTCTCCCATGCAACTTCCTCGCGTCATCGTGCGACCTCGGCTTTGGGTGTCACATCTGCATAGGTCGGAGGTCAGGTCAAGCTCTGTGTCGACGGATTCCAGGTTGGGAAAGCTCTACTTCGACTTACGAACATATACTTGCAAAATACGTGTATAGTTATTGCACACATATGAAACATCAATATCTACCTTTCCAACATCCATATGAAACACTTGCAATGTATATACAAAACAGATGAAACATTTGGAATATACACTTGCAATATACGTGTATAACCATTGCACAGTATGCAACATCCAGATCTACATTTGTAGCATCTATATGAAATACTCGCAACATACGTCTAAAACAGAAAAAACATTTAGAACATACACTTCAAACATACGTGTATAGCTATCGCAAGATATGCAACATCACGATCTACTTTTGCAACATTGATATAAAATACTTGCAACATATCTCTGAGACATCTGAAACACTTGAAATATACATTTGCAACATGCGATTTCAGCGCAATATCTTCTTGCTGCTTCGGCGAATGGAGGCTCGCCGATGCGTGGAGGCAGTGGTGGAACTAGGGGGGCGGCAGGGGCCGTGGCCCCCCAATCCAATGGAATTCTTTTTAGTACCCCTGTATAAATATCAATTTACAGCAAAATGAGACACAAAATCACACACTTCTTATCATAACATTGTGAATTTTGTTGTAAATACTAAATATATATGTAAAAGCATTGAAATAAATTTTGAGACATACACTTGTGTATGTATTTATCATATTAAGAGGTATCATATATTTGTCCGGTCCCCCTTAATCAAAATTGCTGATTCCGCCTCTACGTGGAGGTCACCGGTGTAGAGCTCGCCAGCGGCGCAGAGCTCCTCATTAACGCGGAGCTGGGCGGCAGTGCACAGAGGACGGGGTGGGGGCGGCATGAGCGATGGTGGCACCGAGGGCGGGTGGGTGTGGCAGCGGTGGCGCAGAGGGTGGGTGTGGACGCTGCGGCAACGTAAAGTGCGGGTGGAGACGACAACGGTGGCGCAGAGGGTGAGGTGGACGTAGGGCTGGGCGGTAGCAATGATGCAAAGCGTGGATGAAGGTAGCGGCTGCACAACACAAAGGAGTGGAACGCACGCATTCTCAGGACGAGGCGTCCGTCCGTCCGGAGGATTCACGTCTGAGCATTACCGTAAATTCAAACGTCAACGTCAAGCCACGATGGTTTGACCTGGACCGTCGTAGCCTCCACCCACAACATATAAAATTTAAAACGAAGCTATTGCATCCTTTTGTCACTGCTACTAGTCTATGTATATCTGTAAATGTAGCCACGGTCGCCACCATGTCCAACGGACATAATAAACACACAAAAAGATCGAGCATATATACGCAATTAAGTAGCTAGGTAGCCACAATGGAGGAGAAGGTTCTCCTAGCTGTGGGCGTGGTGGTGCTGGTCGCCGTCCTCTCCAAGCTCAAGTCGTTGCGCGTCACCAAGCCGAAGCTGAAGCTGCCCCTAGGGCCATGGACGCTGCCGTTGATAGGCAGCATCCACCACCTCGTCAGCAACCCGCTGCCCTACCGGGCGATGTGCGACCTCGCGCACAAGCACGGGCCGCTCATGATGCTGTGGCTGGGCGAGGTGCCCACGCTGGTGGTTTCGTCGCCGGAGGCAGTGGCGAAGCCTGAACCAAAGCACAGGGGCCAATCTGCCAATTCAAACCATATATACATAGATCATAGAGAAATTAGTCTTAGTACATATAATTAGCTAGGTCATAGTTCATAAAATACAAGTGACCTGGGTCTATTTGTCTATGGAGACATCACAGTACCAGATTAATTAATATTATATATATCTGAACATATATACAAACACCAAAATACATTAGCATATAGAACTGATGCTTGTCAAAAGTCCAGTCTCCTTTTCTTTCGAGATTGGAAATCAGCAATTATGTCTTCATAACTGTAGCCTCTTGCAATTTCACCTTCTATGCGTACTAACAGGCTGTTAGCAAGAAATTCATCTTTCATCTTATTGCGCAGCCTTGTCTTAGTGATCTTCAATATAGAAAAAACACGCTCAGCACTAGCTGTTGAAACAGGGAGAGTAAGAAGCAGTCGAAGCAATCTATCGATCATGTTAAAATTCATGTGGTGTCTTGTGTCAACAAGGCATCGACATAACTCAACTATGGTTGCAATATTTTTCAAATCTTCACTACTGGAAGCATCAACAACAAAATGTTTCAGCTGAGACTCTAATCCAAGCCTGTCTTGTTGGCTGAAATCTACTGGGTAGTACTTCTCAACCATTTTGCATATCTCACTAGCATTGAAAGATGCAAATCTAATTTTTGGTATTAGTGTAGCACAGATAGACAAAAGACCCATCACCTTCTCATTGAACTTCAGGTTTAATTCGGCTAGCTGAGTGTCAATCGTTGCCTGAAATATCTCCACACGAAAATAGTGTTTATGTGTAAAGTGATTTGGTTGACGACGAGCTCGACCACCACGCAAGATGTATATTGCTTCAAAGTCTGGAACATTAATTTCATGAACCATACAGAACTCAATAACTTGGTCAATAAAAGTTCCCCAGCCATCATCTGATCTCATTTTTTCAAGAAGAATTTTCGTTGATTGCACAAGACGAACGACATTTACTATGTCCTGTGTTTTCTTCTGTACAGCTTGACCAAGTTGTTCAGTGATCTCCATTATTTCTCTCATCATTAATAGGATAAATACAAACTCAAAAGATGTCAGGTAGGTGAAAGCCGTTTCTCCATCAGCGCGGTTTGCTCCAGCTGATGAATCAGCAGCTATAATTTGTAGAACTGAGCTTACTGAATTGAACATGTCCATAAGGCTAGAAATAGAACCTAAGTGTGAGCCCCACCTAGTCTCCCCTGGACGTTTCAAAGAGCGGATTTGATTTGCTCCAGTGCCTGTCTCAATTTCATCGATAGCTATAATTCAATTCCTCAAAATTTGTGAGCGTAATGCTGGATCTCGCTGTAGAAATTCAATTCCTCGAAATACAATAGGTTCATGTCTATCTGCTTGTTCTTCATCTTGCCTTTGTTCCGATTCAATTAAGGGAGCGGGAGCTGGAGCTGGAGCCAAAGGTTGCTCCACAATGGGTTCATCACACCTTTTATAAAATGAATAAATGGGTTTTTGGACACCCATTTGTACCTATAAAATTGCAAAATAGTTCTTAGTATGTACTGTACAATTTAGGGCTTAGGGCAAAACAAACAGCAAACATCTAAATTATCTCAAAAAAGAATTTGGATAGCCTGTACATTACAGATTGAGGAATTTGGAAGAAAAAAAGAAGAATCAACAAGAACGAACGTACCTGTATCTGTATGGCTCTGTTCCGTGGGTGTTGTGCTGTTGCGCTGGTTGCAGAGCCGCCAGGCCGGGGTTGACCTTCGCCGGCGGCCGGCCGGCGGCGGCCGCCCCGGTCGCTGCGGTCGCGGTCGCGGACGCCGCACGCCAGCACACCGCAGTGGCGACTCGAACCTTGGAGTCGCGGTCGCGGACGCCGCACGCCGGACGACGGACGACCGTAGACTCTGACTTGCGATTGCAACTTTGGGAGGAATTGGCTGGAGCAAATGGCCTTGGGCTGGGCCGTCACCTGGGAGCAGTATATGGACCTTTGAAAATTTCCAGAGCCAAGGGGGGGCCATGGCCCACTATGGTTCCCATGACGCTCCGCCAGTGGCCGGAGGCCGTGCAGGCGATCACCAAGACGCACGACGTTGCGTTCGCCGACCGTCACATCAACAGCACCGTCGACATACTCACCTTCAACGGCATGGACCTGGTGTTCGGGACCTACGGCGTGCAGTGGCGCCAGCTCCGCAAGCTCTGCGTACTGGAGCTGCTGAGCGCATCGCGCGTGCAGTCGTTCCAGCGTATCCGCGAGGAGGAGGTGGCGCGGTTCCTGCAGAGCCTCGCCGCGTCCGTCGCCATCGACGCCACCGTCGACCTGTCCAAGATTATCTCTAGCTTCATCAACGACGCCTTCGTGAGGGAGTCCATCGGCAGCCGATGCAAGTATCAGGAGGAGTACCTGGATGCCTTGGACACACTACATGAAAAGTGATTTGCAGGAACAAGCTGTTTTTTTTTTTTTGGGGCGGGTGGGGTTGGAGACGCCTCTACAGTGGGCATCCTCGGGCCCTAGCAGACTAGCCGCTCCTACAAATGGTACAGCAGCGACGGCTGGTAACTAGAGCCACCCCTACAAATAGGCTGATTTGTAGGGGCAGCTCTAGTTACCAACCGCCCCTGCTGTGCCATTTGTAGGGGTGACTGAATCATCAGCCGCGCCTATAAATGCCGCATGAATAAAAGGCAGTGGCCACCTTGTTCTATCTCGGGACATTCTTTTCTACCCGCAAAAAAAGGTTGGAAGACCTTAGACTCCTCCTAAAAATTGCTCTACTGAGGGGAAGGTTTTGATCTCAAATACTTTGGTGGAGAGGTTCTAGAAGGTAAGAAAATGTTTTTCCAAGCCTTTATTTGAAGTTTTAATGGTTGGTTAGAGAGTTATTAGCGTTTTGATTCTCTCTCTTCCATGGTGTTTGAGCTTTGTATGAAGCAAATTAGACCCTGGTTTTCAAGCTATTAGTGTAGATTAGTTAGAGAAATGAGGTTACACCCTTTATTAGTCAATTTTGCTTGATTTTAGTGGAGGATTACACCCTAATTTTATGTATGTTTCATGTAGATCTAGTTCTAGATCTAGGGTTTGTTTTTTATTTTGTAATTTATGTTTCATGAAATTAGAATGAAGTTGGCATTAAAGGTAGTGGATGAATTATTAATTGTTGCTAATTGTTGTCTTTGAAATTGTTTATTTTAACCAATTAATATATATTTTTAAGATATTTATGCATTAATAGGTAATTAATTATCTTCTACCATGGTGTCTGTCTGAAGTATATACAATTATTCTCGAGTAATTAATTATTAATTTGAATCCTTTAATATATTTTCTTTGGTTGTTTTGTTTCTATAAGATGGAGTATATGAACTTTTGAATGTATGGCTCGTTAAGGTTCAAGGCAGGTTTCCATGATGAGGTGGACAAATTCATTAAAGCCGCAGAGAATCATGCAGCAACTTTGACAGAGAATAGTGACACAATTATTTGTCCCTGCAAAGATTGCAAGAACCTTATTGCATTTCGAGATGTGACTACCATCAGAGAATATCTGATTAGGCGAGGATTTGTCCCAGACTACATAGTGTGGATTCATCATGGTGAAACAATGATCGTTGATGACAACAACGATGATCAAGAAGATGAAGCTGAAACCCTAGAATACATGTCCCAATTCACAAACAAGCTTGATCAACAAATGGATCGTGACTTTGGCAATGAACAAGGTGGTGACTTTGGCAATGAACAAGGTGGTGATGATGCTGGTGGTGCCTGCAATGATGGCAAAGCACGTGAGGGGGATGTAAATGACGGTGACAATTTGGACGAAATGCTTCAGGCTTTGGACCAGAAATATTACTAAAGAGCAAGAAAGGTCTAGAAAATCTTGACAAGGTGACAAAAGCATTGAAGGAGATTGTGTATGATGTTGAGAAGGGTTGTCCGACACACTTCACACTACTACATTTTGTGCTTGAGCTACTCATCCTGAAGACTAAGTATGGCTGGTCTGACTACAGTTTTGATGATCTGTTGCGCCTCCTGTCATGGTTGCTCCCACGGCCGAACACAGTTCCTGCCAACACATACCAAGAGAAGAAGGTTATAAGTCCACTCACAATAGGGTTTGAAAAAATCCATGCATGCCCCAACCACTGTATTCTTTTTTGTGGCATAACGTTCGAGAAACTAGACAAATGCCCTAGGTGTGGGGCTAGTTGGTACAAGAACAATGACCTTTACAGTGGGGAGGAAGCATCCATGGGGAACAAGAGGAATAAGAAGGGTAAGAAAAAGTTGGTACAAGAATCTCAGCCCCCAGAGGACACTCCATTAGGCAACGATGCAAAGAAGAGAAAAATTCCTGCCACTACAAGAAACCTTTCATCTTTTGACATTTTCATCCATTTATAATGTCACAAGTTGAGTGTCTATAATGACAACTTGTGACATTTACGCAGTGGTTTTATGACATAAAAAACAGTTATGACATTAGGTTAATGTCATAACTGATGTCATAATTGTTTTTGATATCATAAAACCACTGCATAAACGTCACAAGTTGTCATTATAGACACTCAACTTGTGACATTATAAATGTATGAAAATGTCAAAAGATGAAAGGTTTCTTGTAGTGTGCCTTGGTAATGTGGTACTTGCTAGTGACCGACCGCTTGAGGCGTATATTCCTAAACCCTAAGGAAGCCGCACTCATGACATGGTGGGATGATGAGCACAAGGTGGATGATGATAAGATTGCACACCCGACCGATTGTAGCCAGTGGCAAGCGTTCAATGACAAGCACAAAGATTTCAGTCAGGACCCAAGGAATGTACGGTTTGGCTTAAGCACCGATAGAATGAATCCCTTCAATAAGAGGATGAGCGACCACAGCACATGGCCAGTCATCTTGACCATGTACAACCTCCCAATGTATTTCAATGTATTTGTGTCAGAAGAGAAAGTACCTTTTCCTCACTATTCTTGTAAAGAGTTGAGTGACCTACATGATTTCATGGTGGAGACCTAGAACCAACTAGAGATGTGTTTACCTCATGCTTTTTTGATATAATGGTACATCTCATGATTCACATGGTTCATCAGATCGAGGCGTTGGGCCCTTGCTACTTGCATGAAATGTGGTCCTACGAGCGGTTCATGTCAGTTCTCAGTCGATACGTGCATAATCGAACATACCCAGAGGGCTCCATGATAGAGGGTTACAGTAGTGAAGAAGTCATCGAGTGCTGTCAAGAGTACCTAAAAGTACAAAGATGGACTGGTAATCCTGATTCTCGTCACAAGGGTAGGCTAGCTGGAAAGGGCACAAGTGGTAGAAAAGTGTTCATCGACCATGATTATAAAGAGGTGAGTCGGGCGCATTACAATATCTTACAGAGCACAACACTGATGCAACTGTACATTGATGAACACATGGCTATCATTATGGTGGAGAGAAATGGTCATTCACATGATTGGGTCATGAAACAGCACAAGCAACGCCTAACATCATGGTTGAAGGACCAGAACATACAGCCTGGAGAAACCATAGATTCTATTACCGTTAGTAGGTTGGCGGACTGGCCATCGAGACAAGTGACATCTTGGAATGCTTATGACATCAATGGGTACACATACTATACCCACACAAAGGAAAGTAAATGTGTGAATCAAAATAGCGGCATCTGAATAGAGACTCTCGACGGAGTGGGGCAAAAGATCCAGTACTTTGGTATAATTGAAGATATATGGGAACTTGACTATGGAAGGGATATAAAGGTGGCCCTGTTTCGATGCCGCTGGAGCAAGCAACATCAATTCAATGAGATTGGATTGAGAGTCGTGGACCTCCAAAATGTAGGCTACTAGGATGACCCTTGGGTGCTCGCTTCATGTGTCGCGCAAGTCTTCTATATGCCCGACCTGCAAAGTAACCTTCCCCCGAAGAAGAATATAAAGCACGTGGTTGCCTTCGGGAAACAGCATATTATCGGAGTTGATGGTGTGGATGATGTTGAAGCTTATAATAACTACGATGAGATGCCACTATTCATAGACTTTTGTAAGAAGATCAATGTTGTGGAAAAGAACCTACCCAAAGGTATTGCCATGAGAACGAAAAGGTGTAAAGGGGAAAGTTGTTACGGCGGAGGCTAGCTAGTTTGTGTAGGTGTGTGTGTTTGTAAGACTACATTTATGTATGTGTGTGAGACTACATTCATGTATGTATTTGAGACTACATTTATGTTTGTGTGTTTGAGACATATGTTCATCCGACAAAGTGGTAATAATATTGTTCATAAATGTTATACATCTCTCATATGGTTTTATAAACTATATATATGAGACATATGTAAATTTTGTGAACAATGTACACTAAGAATTTGTTAAATGAAGAAATTACCAAAATAAAAGTTGTAGATCTTCATGAGTTATACAACTTTTGTATTCATTACTTTTTCAGTTGAAATAATTTGGGGGTTCAAATTATGGTTTGAACTTGTCATTTTTCAAATTTTTTTAAACTGATAAAATTTAGTCAGATAACAAGATGACCAAAATAAAAGTTGTAGATCTTGATGAGTCATACAACTTTGGTATTCATCATATTTTCAGAAGAAATCATTTGGTGGTTCAAAATTTAGTTTGAACCTGTCATTTTTCAAATTTCAAAATTTAAACTGTTCAAATTTTGTCAAATGACAATATGACCAAAATAAAAGTTGTAGATCTTGATGAATTGAACACCTTTGGTATTCATCACTTTTTCAGCTGAAATCATTAAATTTGATTTGAACTTGTCGTTTTTCAAAATTTAAACTTTGAAAGGTTCAAATTTAGTCAAATGACAAGAACACCAAAATCAAAGTTGTACATCTTGATGATTACTACAAATTTGATGTTCACATCAATTTTATTTTACACCATTTATTGCCTTGAAAACATTTACTAAGCTTGGGTTTGGATTTTCTATTTAAAAAATCAATTAAAAAATATTTGTAGGGGCGGCTGGATCAAGAACCGCCCCTAGAAATGCATTTGTAGGGGCAGCTCACTCACCAACCGCCCCTACAACCCCCCCAAGTATATATGGCACGGTCGCGTGGGAAGCCAAAAATTGGCTAAGTGTTGGGCGAAATCCTTCTCCTTGACATCGTCTGGCTGCCAAAATCCGCCGCCTCCTCCCCCTCCATGGCCCCTTCAGTGCCGGCCTCTGCGGTTAGGGTTTGACCGCCGCACCGCTGCACCGCAGTTAGGGTTTGACCGCCGCAACGCCGGTCACCGCCCTCACCACCCTCTCCGTGTCCTCTCCGATGACCTCACCGGTGCTAGGGTTTGAGCTGCATAGCTGCCGCTGCTGTCCTCGCCGGCCCTTGCTCATGCTCGTCCTCTCCGAGATCCTTTGCGACCTCCACTCCGACCTCCTCTTCGACCTCCACTTCGACCTCTTCTGCTGGTATGCACAAACCATTCTTCTCCCTTCCCCAACCCCTTCTCCTCCATGCTAATGCTGCTATCCTTCCATGCTTGTTGATGCTAATGCTTGTTGAGTAATGGTTGAGCAATGTTGTGTTTCTTGATATCCTTCCAAACCTACCTGTCTTACTTGAGCAATGGTTAGTTGGTGAGTTGGATGGTTTTGGAATCTTTGATGTTCATGATGTGAGAATTGAGTTGGCCCATTTTGTTTCACACTGAGCAAAGTGCCTTAGGTCAATGATGTGAGAATTGCAAGCGCAGGAGGAGCACCCTTAGGTGCGGCAACCGTGCCTTGCTTGAGATTGTTGTCTGCATTTTTTTGTTGCTAATGAACAGTACACCCCCACAGTGCATCTTCCCTGTCTATGTAGCACTATTTTCTATTGGTATTTCTAGACTGATTAGTAGCTTTGATGAGAACTTGTAATATTAATTGAGATCTAAGGCACTTTGCAATGATGTTTCTATACATTGCAAAATTCTGATGAGGCACCACCCATCATTACCATGAGAACTTATAATATTTTTTTTGAACTATGCCAATGTCACTGCCAATGATGCTTAAACCCAAATCAGAGCACATGCCTAAATTGAGATGAATTGGGATGAGATTGAGATGCATTGGGATAAGTTTGAAATGATTGTTCAGTTTAAAATATTTGGAAGGCTTAAAGTCTATGAATGCACCCATGGTTCAGGTATGAGTAGTTCTTGGCAAGTTTAACTGTTGTCATTTGATTTATTTTCTCCAAGGTTCCTCTACTCAACTCTACTCTCTACACAGATGTGCACCTATGATACTGTCACTATATCTTCTCTAAGTCACTTAACTTTGGAATTTGGCTTCAATTTCATTTCTTTGTTGATTGTTCCAAGCTGATCGCTGTATCTCTATCCATATATGAATCTGCAGCAGCAGAGTAGCTACACAGACCAAGGTCTGTTCAGTTTCTTGTGCAACAACAGATCATGTAGAACTGAAGAAAATTAGGTGGTGTACTTTATTTGCTTGTCGATTTGGTGGTCTTGTATGTGACCATATGTGTTCATTATGGCTAGCTGCTAAGTCTCGATTAGAGATTGTTATCATTGCAGCAGTGCACAATCAGCATGGCAGCTCTACCTAGATATATGCCTGCTGAACTAAAACTGGGGTGTCCTAAAACTAAACTAAAACTGAACTCTGTCAGCAATTTCATGTGGATAATAACTATTGCATCCCATACCTTGTTTACAGTATGCTTGGTTACATTGCATAACTGAGCAAAGTGTCTTAGGTCAATGATGTTATTGTGCTTCTTGGACATGATGATGGATATTTTGATTTTTACATACTGAGCAAAGTGCCTTAGGTCAATGATGTTATTGTGCTTCTTGGACATGATGATGGATATTTTGATTTTTATACATTGAGCAAAGTGCCTTAGGCCAATGATGTTATTGCTGATCTTAGACATGATGATGTCTATTTTGATTTTTATACACTTGTAGGCGCATGAGGAGCACCCTTAGGTGCGGCAGCCGTGCCTTGCTAAACATTGTTGACTGCAATTTTTGCTTGCTACTAATCAGTACACCCCCAAAGTAGCTTTGATGAGAACTTGTAATATTAATTAAGACCTAAGGCACTTTGCAATGATGTTGAATATTAGCTCATTCTTTTTCACAGTTCATATTGAGACCTAAGGCACTATGCAATGATGTTGAGTATTAGCTCATTCTTTTTCATAGTTCATATTGAGACCTAAGGCACTTTGCAATGATGTTGATTATTAGCTCATTCTTTTGTTGTCCAACTCTCCTGCTATTGTCCAACTCTCCTCACCCCACTCCTATCCTCTCCTACTATTGTCCAACTCTCCTCTCCTCTCCACTCCTGTCTTATCCTACTGCTGTCCAACTCTCCTCTCTTCTCCACTCCTGTCCTCTCCTACTACTATCCAACTCTTCTCTTCTCTCCTACTACTCTACTACTGCAACTACCCTCCTCTCCTACTACTACTCCTCTACTCTATGTTGTCCTCCTCCTCTTCTACTACTCTAGTCTACTCTACTTGTACTACACTGCTAGTTACTTGCTGCTGGTAGTATACTTCTTTGTGGCATATGCTGGTCCTATACTACTAACTTAGCACTGCAATTGAGATGATGAAGATGCTTTTTTCTGCCATTGCTAAATCTTTACTGTCCTCTTGTACTACTACTACTACTACTACTACTACTACTACTACTACTACTACTATTGCTGCTGCTGCTATATTTTTGCCAAGCACTAGGTGATATTTTTTTGGTAGGCAGTGGCTGCTCTAGTTGTTTTGGTAAACAACTGTTGCTTGGTGGATCTGTAGGGGTCTTCCAACCATGTGGCAACAGCTGTTGCTTTTTTTGCCAACTCTTTCCTCACCTCTCCTCTCCTTTGTTTTGCCAATGATGAAATTGTCTAAGTTCATTCATTATATGGAATATGAGCTGATGATCAACAACTTGTGAGGAACTTGGCATCATTACCAGCTGCCCCTACATTACCTTCTCCTCTCTTCTTTGTTATGATGCCTTGATACTCCAAGTGTATGATCAAATGATGATCGACATATTTCTGAGGCTCCTACTCCTCTCTTCTCTCTTCTCCTCTCTACTCTACTACACTTACTCCTGCTGTTGTACTACTCCTACTCCTCTATTGTCTCTTCTCCTCTGTACTCTACTATACTTGTGTCTATTCTCTCTACTCCTCTACTACTTATACTACTTATACTACTAGCACTAGTACTTACTACTTATACTACTACTACTACTAGTACTACTACTTATACTACTACTATACTACTAGTAGTAGTACTACTACTACCTATACTGCTACTTCTACTACTTATACTACTACTTCTATTAATTCTACTACTACTACTTATACTACTTTATTCCTTGCATCTATTAGAACAAAGCATGAAATATCGTGGACATCAAAGGGTGCACCTCGATGCCCTAAGAATGATGAGTAGCCAACCCATGGAGAGCAAGAACTAGAGGACTAGCTTACTCAAGAGCAGTTCGGTAACGTGTTAGAAAAGGATCCAGAAGTGATGCTTACTCAGGAGAAGCTTGACGACGAGGCTCATGGAAGAGAAGGAGAGGATCCAGTGGGGGATGAAGGGTCGAGATGGCGGAATAGAGGGGGGTGAATAGTTCTTTCTAAAACTTAATCACGCCGGCTAACCGAAACAAATGTAGAATTAAACTTATCGGTCTAGCCAAGACTACACCCCTCTATCTATAACTCTAGCACCTTACAAAAGATCCTAATCAAGCAACTAAGGTGCCAAGCTTAGCAAGAGCTTGCCTAATAAATTCTAGAGCAAGGTCACACAAACCTATGCACTAGTACTTTACCTACCGGGGGAGCTCCTACACAACTAGTAAGCAAAAGCACAAAGCTCCTCGGCTCACTAGCAGTGCTCAATAACAAGGCAACCAATGCCAAATTAGAGAGCGCAAAGTACTTAGCTACACAAACTAAGAAATGTAATCAACAAGGTTAAACAAACCAAATTAGCCACATAAAGGAGATACTTCTAGCTACACAAGCAAGAAGATATCTAGCTAGCTACATAAGCACAACTAGATATAAGAGCAACTATATATATATATATATATATATATATATATATATATATATATATATATATATATATATATATATATATATATATATATATATATATATATATATATATATATATATATATATATATATATATATATATGCTTGTGTAACGTGAATACAAACCACCGAGAAGAGTAGACAATGTTGACACGGTGATTTTCTCCCGAGGTTCACTTGGTTGCCACCAAGCTACGTCCCCGTTGTGTCGACCAACACCTCGTGGTTCGGCGGCTAATCGGTATCCACAACCGAGCCTCCCAAAGTTGCCACAAGAACCCACCTTAAAGTGTGGTAGCTCAATGACACGCTCTACTAGAGTTGCTCTTCGCGATCCCTGCGGGGTGAGCACAATCCCCCTCACAAAGCTTCTCCGGAGCCTCGCACAATCTTCTTGCGAGCTTCGACGGAGCCACAAGCCACCAAGCCGTCTAGGAGGTGGAAACCTCCAAGAGTAACAAGCACCACTGGCTTGCAACTCGAACACCTAGTGCCACTCGATGCAATCTCACGATGCAACGCACTAGAATCACACTCACTCGCAATTGATTCGCACTCTTGCAAGCACAAGTAAGTTAGAGGCTCTCCTAGCACTCCCAAAGCATGGACACTAAGTCCCAAGGGTGCCAAGTGCTAGCCAAGGCCGGCCAAGGGGCTATTTATAGCCCCAACAAATGAATATAGCTGTTGGCCCCTTCACTGGGCGCAACACGATGGCACCGGACGCTGCCCAACATTCGACGCTTGGATGACAGCCACGTGTCCCTCAAGGTTGAACGTCGTCCGTCAGATCTCGCTCGCAACGGTCAAGACACATTCAGTTAAGTTCACACTGGATGCTCCGGTGCTCTTCATCGGACGCACCACACCGCAGCGTCCGATGCGGTCCAGTAAGCTCCCCGAGCTCGGAAACGCACATCGGATGCGTCTGATGCATCACCATCAGACGTGCCACCGCGTCCGGTGCTCTCCAGCTCTTCTGCCACGCGCCATGTTAGTAGGCACCGGACGCTGAACAATGTTCAGCTAGTGTCCAATGCAAGACTGTCGGACACGCCGGTGCAGCCTCCCAACTGCGCAGCACCTAGGGTTAGCCACCGGACGCGTCTGGTGACTCTGAAGCCAGCATCTGATGCTGCCGCAACTAGCGTCCGACGAGTGTTTCTTGCCCATGACTTCGCCTCCTTTTCTTGCCTTCAACACAAAGGGAAATAAGCGTTTCATTCCCACGAAAGCGCCGAATCCCGCCTCGCAAGCTCGGCGGGAGGGAGAGAGGACCCCAAACCCCTCTCTATCGCTCAAACTCCACCTCCTTTATAAATGTGCCAATCACAATGTGCAAGTGTGTTAGCATATTTTCACAATCATTCTCTCAAAAAAGTTAACCACTCAACTTGCCACGCCACTCGATCCTAGCAACGATGCAAAGTTAGATCACTCGAGTGGCACTAGATGACCGATATGTAAACAAGTTTGCCCCTCTTAATAGTATAGCCATCTATCCTAAACCCGGTCATCAACTTCTCTACATACCTATGACCGGTGAAATGGAAATGCCTAGGTTATACCTTTGCCTTGCGAATTCCATTCCATCTCCTCCGATGTTGATGCAACACATGCACCAACCAATCACCAAATGATATGATCCACTTCATATCATCACGTGACCATGTTGGTTCATTGATCTTGACCTTACTTGCTCTTCACCATTGCGTCGGTCCATCGACGCCAAGTCTTGCTCAAGCTTCACTATCACACGCGGTCCCTCGCTTCAAAGCCTCTGACTTGCCCTTCATACTTGCAACCGGTCCATCGAGCCAAGTCATGTCTTGATCTTCTCCACCTTGATCACATGACTCAATGTCATGTCTCATATGCAATGAGATCCTCCATCATCATATGTGCAAGCTTTTCAACATCTCCAAGATATTTCCACCTTCATGGCATATGTCGCTCACACACATGTACCTTTGGACTAATCACCTGTGTATCTTATATAAACACAATTAGTCCATCTAAGTTGTCACTCAATTACCAAAACCAAACAAGGACTTTTTAGGGGAGCATAGGGAAGAGAAGGAGAAGCTACCGAAGGCGAAGAAGGGGATGATGATGAGGATGAGGTTGACGACGACGATGACTCATTAGGGGGATATGAAAGTCTCAAGGATCCTTTCCCACGAGAACCCAGCCGGAGGCCAATGGAGAATGAGTTGGACAAGGATTTTGATCTGAACAAGGAGGTACGGATAAAGCCTTAGTAGCTTGTAAGTTTGGCTAATGCTATGGCTATATGTTACCTCTACTAACACTTTGACCTACCTTATATACAGGTCGTCCCTACTAAACCTCCAAAAATACAACGTCGGCCTTCGGCCTATCTTGCTGGACAAGACGTAGTAGGGCAAAGGAGATCAGATGCAGGAGCCACAGAGACTCACATTGAGGCCTCCGCTCCACAACCTCAGGACACAACCACGACCTTGACTACCCAATCAAAGAGGAAACAAGGGGATAGAAAGGAAAACCAATATCATGAGAAGGCATGCTATGTGATAATGGAGATCAGGCCAGAAGGGCAGATCCTTCAGCCACTTAAATTCAGAGGGCGATTTCGTATTCACATCGGGTTCCTAGTTAGAGATAACTTGAACCCAGCTATCCGTAACTAGAAAGATGTACCTCAGAAGAAAAAGGAAGATCTATGGGATGAGAAGCTAAAGTTGAACTTTAGGTTTCCGGAGGGAAAGCATGAACTAGTAAAACGTAATGCTTTTAAGATAATGGGGCAGTGCTTTCGACATTAGCGGTCGGATCTAAACACAAAGTATATCTAAAAGGGGTTAACTCTCTTCCATGAGTTTGGCAACATAACTCCTAGTCAATGGGAAGAGCTCGTGGCTGAGAAGACTTCATTGGAAGCATTGGCCCTTAGTGCTCGTAATAGCGAGCAGACGAAGAAGAACCAACACCACCCTCGTCTAGGCCCTAGTGGCTACGCTGGCAAGCAAGAGTTGTTTAGGAAGATGGACGAAGAGGCCAAAGCTTCTAGGATTTTGCAAGTGAAGAATTTGAAGCCACACCTCCGTAATTGGATATATGCGAGGAGTGTGGATTCATCTGGTAGTAATCTCAAGTTTGCTAAGCCGGAGACTAAAGAGGCAGTATCAAGGATACTGAAATATGCTGAAGACAAGAAGAATGGCACATTCACTCCTTCCAGAGAGAGGGACGAGGTTAGCCTTGCCTTGGGAAACCCCGAGCACACAGGACGCACCAGGGGGATAGGGAAAATGACATCCTAGAAGCACGAATTCATAGAGGACAGGCACATGTACAAGAAACATGGTAGAGACCGAGAGTATAATCTTGCGCACCAAGTGAAGGCTCTAGTTGAAAAGGCGTTAGAGGAGAAAGGACTATCTACGGAGCCACGAACACTAATGGGGCCGCCAGGAGAACTGGCAGTAGTTAGCAGCCCTCCGGATGTTCCCAGCAGTCAAGGTTCTACTGCAACCACAACCGCCGTCGATCGCATACGGGAGCCAACTAGTTGCACCTTGGTGGTTCTGATCGGCAGGCAAAACATGATGATTGAAGTGGCAACGGGTGTGGCACATCCTCCGGGCAGCTGTGGCACAATAATGACATCCCGCAGGACTACACTAGGGTTGAGGTGCATACCATGAAACCCGAGTTCATGACTTGGAAGATAGAACACCCAACTCCTGAGGGCTGGTGTTACTCGGAGACGTCATAAACTAGTTCATCCTCTAGCACAAACAGGACATTGTATTGACTGCCTCTTCACCAACTCTGACTGATGTACATCTAGAGCGAGTTGTTGAGGACGGAGAGGTATATTCATCGGCTCAGGACCACCACATGCCTGATATGATGCTACATTCTTCCCCAACTCCCAGCGGGCGCATGCCTCACACGCCACAGACTTCTCTAGCTTGTATGGAGCAAGGGCATGATGACATGACACATCCTTCTCTAGCTCATACCGAGCAAAGGCATGATGAGATGCCACATCCTTCTCAACAAGCATAGTTGATACATGAACAACAAGTGACTCATGAACAAGTGGCTCCTAAAGTAGGTGATGCACAAGTAGACGAGGACGTGCCCGAATGGGAAACTCGAAAGAACATCCCAATCAAGATAAGGCCAATGTATGTGGGCATTAAAGACGTCTTGTCGGTGCACAAGTGGTTTGGCCATGACCAGTTCAAGCCTGAGAACTAGGTTAAACAAGTTAGAGCACATGCTTCTAAGGAGGGTGTCACTAGCAAACTCCACCACGGGGTAAAGAAGTATCCATCTGTTGATACCCTCAAATGGTCAAAGGATTGTCCGAATAAATATAAAAGAGGCAAGAATTTCCTACCAAACCAAATCCTATAGCGCATGCCACTAGGAATGAGAAAGTTCCATGATTAGTACTTGTGTGTTATCCCAACGAAACTAGAGATCTTACAAGTATGCATCCCTGTCGGCACATTTGGAGCCCCTGGTGGGGAAATTGTCTTTGACTTCAATGATGTCTAGACATGCTTCCACCTCAGACCAATGGAAATGAATCTAATTCGCACGTGGTGCCTGAAGTCCTTTCCCTCTCGATATGATATGAATGTAATCTTTGGATTTTGTTGTAACTAACCCACGCCGTGATTTGTAGAATGCAAGCGCACATTGTGAAAAAAGGCCAAGTCTGAAAGACGGGTATGTAGACCCTCAACCTATAGCAGCAACAAATTTTAATTACCCCAAACAGTGGAAACTAGATGGCAAAGAACTAGATGTTGGAAAGAGAGTTGCAGAGAAAAAGGACATCCGGGTGAAGCAAATAAGGAAAGAGGCCCTTAAGGTTGCGGCATACATTGCCCTAGCTTTTAAAAATCTCCAACATAACACTGCTATATACATACCATACAACTTTAAGTAAGTTTGACTCTATACTTAAAACTTTGTTTGATATACTTTGTTCGATGCAAAAGAGCTTATCTGTTTCTTCTATGATTAAATTCATGTAGCAACCATTGGATTTGTATAGGCATCGCTGTTGAACTGAGCATGGCATGGGTCTATGATTCAGTAGATTTTGAACTAGAGACATACAAAGACTTCATAGCGATTCTCAAGACGTATACATATCGACAATCCTCATTAGCTACTTAGTTTGTATATATACTTGTAAGGTTTAATTTGGGATACTAACAAGTTGCATTTGCTAAAATCATTGGAACAGGGCATTCAGGCACTATGTCAATCATGATAAGAGAAAGCATCATCCAGAAAGGAAGAAAAAGTTGTATGTTAAAACTCCATGTGCGGTAAGTGTCATTTACTTTGGTACTCGGCTGTCAATAGCATTACTTAACATCTCCATATGTGAAACACACAGTGCCCCAAGTAGAGGCCTGGGAGTCTACATTGTGGATACTACGTATGTTGTATCATGAGTAGCACCGGTGGCTACAGCAGAAACCCCTGTTTGGTAAGTTTGAACCTCTTCTCTCGTAGTATGAAAAGTTCGCATATGTTATGAGATACTAAATCTAAACTTGTTCTCTTATAGTTGGCGAAAGATAAAGACACAAGAAGGGACCCATACAAGGGTGACGAGCTCATAGAGATGGTCGGCGACCTTTGCAACTTCATAAGGGATGAGATTGTGTACGTCAAAGGCACCAATACCAACACCTTCGTGAGACTAAAAGGTTAGCTCTAGGGCGTTGATAACTTGTGAAACGGTTTGGACTTATGAATTTAGACTATGTAATAATGATGGACTTGTGAATTATGACTTGTGAATTTAGACTATGTAATAATGATGGACTTGTGAATTATTACTTATGAATTGGACTTCTAATAATGATAGTCTATATAATGCTCTTGTGTTTGTGGATGCATATATGTATATATGTGGTGGTCAGATTTGAATTTGAATTTGAATTATATATGCATATATGTATACATGGTCAGCTTTGAATGTATATTATTTATTTTTTTTTTGCTAAAAAATACACTGTAGGGGCGGTTCTTGATTGAACCGCCCTTATAAATAGAAACAATAGGGGCGACTGGTTCTATAACCGCTCTTAGAGCATCTTCAGCAATAGCCCTCAAAACAAGGCTACTATTTTTCATTTGAGGGTTGCCCCTACTTTTGAGAACCTTGTTTTCTGGACTGAACTCTAGCAGAAGCCCCCAAAACAGGGCCCCTACTTCTCAATTGCTTCTATTTTCTCATGCACTATATGCATATGTATTTGAGAACATCACACTATATAATAATTTATTTAAACTATAACAATAAAAGCACCATATGTAAAATTATAAATGAAAAATACAAATATTCAAATTTAAATTAAAACACAAATTTGGTCTAAATTTAATGATAGTCGATCACAACATAGTCCATAGTATTTTTTGCAAATCAAATAACATAGTCATCAACATAAAGTCAAACAAAACAATTAACTTGTATGTCTGAATCAGCGCTAACTGTGATTTGAGGGTCTAGGCAAGAGTTCTTAGGACTGAGGGTCAGAGAAAAGATCTGATGGCTCCTCAAATTTGAGAGCTCTAGTAGAGGCTTTGCTGGAGTGAGTTTTTTGAACTTCGGCCCTTAAAAGTAGGATGAGACCCCAAATAGGTGCTCTGCTGGAGATACTCTTATAAATTGTTTTTTTTAAAGACGACTGATATTACCAGCCGCCCTTACAAATGAATTTTTAGGGGACCATCTGTAGAAACAGTGTGGTAGTGACGCTGGCATCCGGTTGTCGGCGGAGCTAAGCGTAGCTTAACATCTTCCCGTCATCTAGGCTGCCGCAGAGTCTTAGCACGGCGCCACGCAAGGCGATGGCGTGCCGCGACGAGATGGCGCGCATCCTCGGGCAGATCATCCGCGAGACCAGGGAAGCCATGGACCGGGGTGACAAGACTTCAAACGAGAGCATAATCTCTGTCCTGCTCAGGCTGCAGAAAGAGCCCGGCTTGCCCATCGAGCTCACCGACGACATCGTCATGGCGCTCATGTTTGTAAGTCTTGTTCCCATCACCGCCTAGCTTGCTTTAATTTGCTTCGATCAGAAAGAGGCTAGCTACCAAGCTGGAATTTAACCGATCAATTGCTGGTTTAATTAATTTGGTCTCTACTAGGACTTATTTGGCGCGGGCAGCGACACCTCGTCGACGGCGCTGACCTGGTGCATGACAGAGCTGATCCGGTACCCGGCCATGATGGCCAAACTGCCAAAGCGCAGGCCGAGGTCCGGGAGGCCTTCAAGGGGAAGACCACCATCACGGAGGACGACATGGCGAGGGCAAACCTTAGCTACCTCAAGCTGGTGTTGAAGGAAGCGCTCAGGCTGCACTGCCCGGTGCCGCTCCTGATCCCACGCAAATGCCGCGAGACGTGCCAGGTCATGGGCTACGACATCCCTAAGGGCACATGCGTACGTTCATCAACGTCTGGGCCATCTGTAGGGACCCTAGGTACTGGGAAGATGCTGAGGAATTCAAGCCGGAGCGGTTCGAGAACACCAACCTAGACTACAAAGGGACATACTACGAGTACCTCCCGTTTGGGTCTGGCCGTCGGATGTGCCCGGGAGCAAACCTTGGAGTGGCCAACATGGAGCTTGCACTGGACAGCCTTATGTACCACTTCGATTGGAAGCTGCCAAGCGGAGAGGAGCCTAAGGATGTCGATGTTTGGGAGGCTGCAGGACTGGTTGGAAAGAAAAACACAGGCCTGGTTTTGCACCCTGTCAGCAGCTTTGCTCCGGTTAATGCCTAATTAACGCCGCTGCACTAACCAGTATTATGCACGTGCTTTAGTGATATATGAGAAAATAAATCCAACCAATCTGGCCTCTTTTGTTATCATAAATACTATTTTAGTTTTCTACTCCTGTATTTTTTCATGTAAGCATTATATATATAACAAAAATGAAGGAACTAGAATTGCTGCGAATTCTTACTCTCAAACATAGCTTATTTGGTTGGATTTCTTATGGTATAGCTTGTCCAGTCAAGTCTGCGAGACTCTAGCATGGGGTGCTAGCATTTTCTAGTTATTCCTAGGTTTAACGACGCTACATTTTTACTGGTATGTGATGCGCCCATCAACAACGAGATACTTATGCTAACTTTATCAATCTCAAGATCTATTAACTTGGTTTTTTTGAGGTGCTCATCAGGATATGATGTGCATGTGTACATTATAGAGGTGAGTGCGCGCGTATTCTATACTGATATTTAAAAAAACAATGTACTCTTACTCCTGCTAAGGCGAAAAAACCTCTACCATTTCAATTCTTTTGTAAAAAAAGTGGAATAGTCAATTCCATATCTTACTTTTCCTTACAACGTAGGGGGTAATTGAAAAGAGGGGATGCAAGATGGAGAGTTTAGAAAGAGTCTGTCTATAGGTCACTCGCATGTTTCGTCCTCTATCCCACACCCGATTTTTTTGGGCACTGCTCTTCTTTCTCCTCTAGCCGCTCGCTGCCATTCCTGCTCATCCTTGCCCCCGCCGCCGACCACCGCCCCTCCGCCAGCGCTAGGGTACCCTAGCGCTCGCGGTGGCCACCTTCTTCCCCTCCCCCTCCCCCACCGCTGCCATCTTCTCTAACTCCGGCGAGCTCGGCCGCCGACTCCCTTGCCCCGACCTAGCCCGACCGACGCTACCACCGCTAGGGCCCCTAAACCGCCCTGCCACCATCCCCACCGCCTGGCTTGCCTGCCTCCCCCCAGCCGGCCCCTTCTATAGCCGCTGGAGTTGGAGAAGAAGGGGATGGCCGGAACCTTAGCCGTCGCGCCAAAGAGGAGGAGGAGGAGGAAGAGGAAGAGGAGGAGGAGGGGGAGGGGAGGAGGAGGAGGAACCGCCTACCTCGCCACCGGCGGCAGTGGAGCGTGTGCGCGTTGGGCATGTCAGAGAGGGTGCATGCGTGTCGGGCCATCTTAGATGCTTGCTTCATGATCGAACGGCCAAAAAAATTGGGTGTGGCCAGAAGCTAAAACACCTGCGTGTGTTTTAGCTTTTCCATTTAGAAACCTTTTGTTGGTTCCGTGGGAGTGAGATATTGACGGAACTAGGCGAATTCTTACTCACAAACATAGTTTGTTTATCTCGAACACTTGGGACGAATCGCTGAGAAATAAGAACGCCACACATTCAGACGAAGACGAAGCCTTACTTTCTGAAAGGATCTAATAGGCCTAGAGGGGGGTGAATAGGCGGATCTAAAAAACCTGAAACTCAAAAACTCAACGCGGAAGTAAATACACTGACCGGTACTACCGGTTGGTTTGGACCGGTACTACCAGCGAGGGATCACCGGTACTACCGACGCTGACCACCGGCACTACCAGTACCCTACTGAACTAAGAAATCAGAGATTTGCGAGTTATGATTTCAGATCTGAGTTTTACTCCACTACCAAAGATGATGTTGATGAAGTTTATGAACTCTCCTTTCTTGTTCCTTCACCAAGTAGTAGATCGAGCACCCACAACCTATGAAAGAGATATGAAAGAGGGAGAACACAAAGAACAAGTGATATCTCAAGAGAACACAAATAACAACAATAACAACAAGCACGCAGGACACACGATTTAACCCGAGGTTCGGCAACCCCACTAAGGAGTTCCTACGTCCTCGTTGTTGAGGTGACCACTAAGGTCGGAGTCTCTTCCACCTCCTTTCCTCCCTCAAGCAACCACAAAGGTTAGCCCAAGATTTCCACTACGAATACAAGGGTAACACAAACACTTCGGGGTGCCCTCACAAGTAGAACAACACGGGCAACCACGAAGAACACCTAGCCGGCTAGGGTTCCAAGAACCCAAGAGTAATAAACACAAACCAAGCCAACTAGGAGGGGAAACAAGTGCTCAAGCTGTGAAACGAAGCTTTCCACTCTTAAAACTCTCCTCTCTGCATAGATCTTGCAAGGGATTTGATTTGAGAACAAAGAGGAAGAGAGAGAGGGTGAGTCAATGCTTGAGAGATGTTTGTCTGAAGGTAGGTGGGAGTAAATGGTGTGTGCAACGGTTAGAAATGAAGGGGAGAGCTATTTATACTCTTATCTTCGAAGCGATACCGGTACTACCGGTGAGTACTCACCGGTACTACCGGTCCGAAGGAATCCGACCGTTACAGTCAACCTACTGGAGACTTTGCGAGAAAATAGCCTACCGGTACTACCGGTCTTTCACCGGTACCACCGGTCAATGACCGGTACCACCGGTAGTACAGATTTTAGCGAAGACAAGTTTTGTGGGAAAAAGGCTTACCGGTACTACCGGACTTTCACCGGTATCACCGGTCAATGGCCGGTACTACCGGTCAACCACCGATACTACCGCTAGAGCAAAAACTCGCAAAACTAAGGCGCTGACACCGGCGGGATTTATGCCTACCGGTACTACCGGTGGTTCACCGGTACTACCGGTACTCCCAGGCATAAAACACTTCTCTAAGTGTCCGTGAGTGCAAAGGTGTCTCTCAAACGCTTAAACAAACACAAAGTTGAGCACAAGTTTTCCCTCTAGATAGCCTAATTTGTATCCCTCTTGATAGTGCGGCGTTTCCTATATCTCAAGTCAAAAGATAAGATCTAATCGACCCACTTGAGACGGAAAGCTTTCCAGCCAAAGGAATTGAGGGTGCTAACATCACCAAATGTGACCATACAAATTCTTTCATTGAACTAACACCTGCATATACACTTAGATAGACATGTTAGTCCCTAATTTGATTGTCATTAATTATCCAAAACCCACAACGGGGGCGAATGCACTTACAAACTCCCCCTTTTTGGTAATTGATGACAACCAACTTAGGCTTACATAGGGTGTAAAGAATTTAAGAATTTGAATTTCAAACTTTATAGGAGGCTCCCCCTCAGTGTATGCATTGAACTTGAATCTCAACATTGATCATAATCAATATGCATACATAAGGGAAGCTCCCCCTAAATTTTGCAATTCGTGGGGTGCCTAAAAGTGTGTGACAAGAAATATAACGTGATGCATGAGACATGACTTATCACACAAACACAGGAAAGGCTAAGGTAGAAAAGAAAAGAACTTAAAAACAACAAAGCCAACAAACAACATCAGAAAAAAAAACTAGGCAAACATAGCAGATAAGCATAAGTGATTAGCCTACAAACATTCATCATCACATCAATAGTTCTTAGTTCACCATACATAGTTCACAACAAGGTTTGGAATTATTACACGACCAAAAACTACCTATTACATAGATGATAAAGCCTAACACTCCCCCTTTGGCATCAAATGCCAAAAAGGGTAGGCATGGAAACGACCAATGTAGCGAAGTCTAATAAGGCTCCGAGAAGTCACGGTCATCGTCACTGTCATCGCCGTCGTCGTCGTCGGTCGAGTAGTCAACCAACCCTGGCAATGGAGGGACTGTCTTCTTACCACGAGGGTCATCGGACGGGCCAGCCTCCTCACTAGGACCAGAGGCGGGAGCACCATACAACTCATTGTACTCGACAAAGGGATCTCGAAACTCACGGAGAGGACTCTCAGGAGGATCAATCTGTAGGTGCTGCTCAATACGCCTTAGGCGACGATCATCCTTCTCAGCCTTGTAACAGAAGGCCTCCCAAAGCTTCCCAAGAGCATACTTGATGACACCGCCACCACGCCGACGATGCTCCGAGGAGGAGCGAGTAGGAGCAGGAGCAGTACCACCACGGTAAGCACCGCGGGAGGAAGTACGAGTGGTCGGACCACGAGTGGGAGAAGGAACGGAACCGTCACCAATACCTCTAGGGCCCAAATGACGCACAGAGTAGGACTTGTGCACAGTATTATGATGGAAAGAACGACCCACCACTTGCTCAATGATATACATGAGATATGGAGCATAAGGTACAGACTTGTGGGGATCATTTGCAGCCTGCTCAATCTTGCACCACATGAAGTCAGTGATGGAAAAACGATCACCACCAGTGCCAAAGCGGCAAAGGACCTTAGGAGCATCAAGCATGAGATGAATAGAATCTCCAATCTTTGGGTCCAAGGTGAGGCGAATGAGATTGTTTAGGACATAAAAGTACGGCTTCAAATGAGTGGTAGTGAAATCAACAGTCGCACCAGGCTTGTAAACCTCAGCAGCCTCTAAGTCATCTTGAGAGATAGAATATGGAAAAATATCAAACAGACTAGAAGCACCCCTGTCCTCAGCAGTAAACCTAAGAAGGCGTGAAAAAGTCCGATAATCACATCTGTAATGGACGCCTTGGGTAAGCCAATGTAGTACAAGGTTCTAAGAATCAATCCACAGAGTCGCATAGAACTGACAGATAATCTCATCATTCCAATTATGCTGGAACGTCATAAGAGGAAGCAGACGACAAGCATCAAGATCAGCAACCAAACGGTGAATATCAGGATTGTTCAAGTTATCAAGAGAGGTGCGCTGCACCCACTTGTGCTGGAAAATCGACGGAGAAGAGCCACGCTGCCCACTCTTGAAAAGAACCTTGTAATAATAATCGGAATGCATGCAGCTCCAAAAACGAACATCCACACTAGGATTCCGGATAAACTGATAGGGATTCTCACTACGCTGCACCCTTAAATCACCCGCTCTCTTAGAATAATCAACATGAAGAGAGGGTTGATAACCACCTTGATTTTGAGGACCAGACATACGAGGATTTGCATTTTGATGAAATAAAAGCATCCGGTTGGCAGTGGCAAGACCAATTTGAATGGGGGATTGAGCCACAATGTTAGGGTCAATAGAGCGACCCTCAATTTACATAGCGGCAAGCTGTGGATTCTCACCTGCCGGATGCTGACCTTGCACTTGCTCGCTATGACGACGCGGAGGATTGGGGCGTCCCATACTCGAGAGAGGAGCAGGCACACCCTGGGTGTCAACATCCTCTTCACCTCCAATGCCGCCACCACCACCATGGGGACGAGCGGCAGTCCTTCCACGGACAGGCCGGGAAGCACTACCACCATCACCACCACTGGGACGAGCGGCCCTTTTGGGGTTCTTCCTTTGCATGCTTGAAGATGAAAGAAGATCGAATCACACCAAAGGAAGAAGTTTGGGCAACTCCAAAGCACCTTCACGCGATCCCCACGACAAGAGGAAACTTCTCCTCAAAGATCGGTAAGAGTGGTGGAGTGAGGAGGGAGATCGAGTGGGGGGTAGGAAGGGGCGGCACCGTCGGTGGTGGAGGGTGCGGGCACGGGGAAGAATGAATGAGAGAAGAAGGGTCACAACCCCTATTTATACCTAGCCACAACTTGTACTACCGGTACTACCGGCGGATAAGCACCGGTACTACCGGTCAGGTCGACAACCCCGGCTGTTACACTGCCGGTACTACCGGTGGAGAAGCACCGGTACTACCGGTGGTTCCAGTGAAGGAAGAAGTGAGTGAGAGATGGTGAACATATATGATGAACTAGAACCAACTCAAGCATGTCCAGATTTCATAGAAACAACACAAAACAATGAACATGCTTGAGAAGAGAAAATAGATTTTGAAATCTCATCCAAAATTTTTTTAAAGAGTTTTCGCCTAGCTAGAATCAAACAAAATATGTTCAAAAAATCAAGCCACGTTACGAGAATCAATGATATTTAGTTCACTCCTCAAAGCACAAAATCTTGACTCATCTAGGGGCTTTGTGAAGATATCGGCTAGTTGCTTTTCGGAGCTCACATGATGTAAAGCGATATCTCCTTTGGCTTCATGGTCTCTCAAGAAATGATGTTGGATGTCTATGTGCTTTGTACGAGAATGGTTTATAGGATTGTTAGCCAATTTAATGGCACTCTCATTGTCACACAAGAGGGGAATCTTGGTTATCTCACAACCAAAGTCTTTCAGGGTCTGCTTCATCCAAAGTAGTTGGGCACAGCAAGCACCAGCCGCCACATACTCGGCTTCGGCAGTAGACAAGGCAACACTATTTTGCTTTTTAGAGCTCCACGACACCAAAGACCTACCAAGAAATTGGCAAGTCCCGGTAGTGCTCTTTCGATTTACCCTGCAACCCGCATAATCTGAATCGGAGTAGCCAAGTAAATCAAAAGTGGAGCCCTTAGGATACCACAAGCCAAGATTAGGAGTGTGCACTAAATATCTCAAAATTCTCTTAACAGCCACTAAGTGACATTCTTTCGGATTAGCTTGAAATCTTGCACACATACACACACTAAGCATAATATCGGGCCTAGATGCACAAAGGTAAAGTAAGGATCCAATCATAGAATGATATACCTTTTGATCGACGTCCTTTCCATCCTTGTCGAGATCAAGATGCCCATTGGTTGGCATCGGTGTCTTGATGGGTTTTGCTTTCTCCATGTCAAACTTCTTCAACATGTCAAGAGTATACTTTGTTTGACAAATAAAGGTTCCTTGAGTTGCTTGATTTGAAAACCAAGAACTTCAACTCTCCCATCATAGACATCTCGAATCTATTCGTCATAATCCTACTAAACTCCTCACAAAAAGCCACATTAGTACTACCAAATATTATGTCATCGACATATATTTGGCAAATAAAGATATCATTATTGACTTTGTGAGTAAATAAGGTTAGATCGGCCTTGCCTATCTCAAACCCTTGTTTAAGTAGGAAGTCCTTAAGACAATCATACCAAGCTCTAGGGGCTTGCTTAAGCCCATAGAGTGCTTTGTTGAGCTTATAGACATGATTAGGATTCTTTGGATCTTCAAAACCCGGTAGTTGCTCTACATATACTACTTCGAAAAGGGGGCCGTTGAGGAATGCACTCTTCACATCCATTTGATATAGCTTGAAGTTGTGATGGACGACATAGGCAAGTAAGATCCGTATTGACTCAAGCCTTGCCACCGGTGCATAAGTTTCCCCAAAATCCAAACCTTCAATTTGAGTGAATCCTTGAGCTACCAACCTTGCCTTGTTTCTTGTGACCACACCATGCTCATCTTGCTTGTTGCGGAAAACCCATTTGGTTCCAATCACATTTTGTTTAGGTCTTTCCACCAATGTCCAAACTTTATTACGAGTGAAGTTATTCAACTCTTCTTGCATCGCAATCATCCAATCCTCATCATCAATGGCTTCTTCAACCTTTTTAGGCTCTTTTGGAGACACAAATGAGAAGTGTTCACAAAAGCTTGCAAGCCTTGACCTTGTGACGACTCCTCTTTGAATGCTTCCCAAGATGTTGTCAACGGGATGATCTCGTTGAATAGTATGATGTACTCTTGGGTGAGGCACTTGAGTTCTCCTTTGGATTGGACCTTCATCTTCATCATCCATGTCTTGGTTGATTGAAAAATCAAGATTAAGATCTTGTATGAAGTTGTCTTCATTTCTTTCTCGATCATCAACTTGGTTGCTATCTTCGACTTGAGATGAATTTTGAATGTCTTGAACACTTGAATCATGTCCACTTCTTGATGTAGAACCATCATCATGGACATTTATTGACCCATGATGCATATGCGGATCATGAATGGTTTGCTCTTGTTCATATTCATCATCTTCTTCAACGGGCTTTACTTCACCGGTAGCAAGCTTCTTGATCACTTGAGAGGATGGTTCTTCTTTACCTATAATGTCAACATTGACTTGCTCCTTTTGAGAGTCGTCGGTTTCATCAAATGTCACGTCAATCGCTATTTCAACTTGACCGGAGGTCTTGTTGAAAACACGATAGCCATGTTCGTTAGTACCATAACCAAGCAAGAAACCTTCATCAACCTTTGGTGCAAACTTTGAGCTTTTGGATTTCTTGTTAAGTATGAAACACTTGCATCCAAAAACTCGAAAGTAATGCACCTTAGGTTTGTTACCGGTAAGAAGCTCGTAGGCGGTCTTTTTCATAATTTTATGAAGATACAAGCGGTTGATTGCATGACATGCCGTGTTGACCGCTTCCGCCCAATACTTGTCCGGAGTCTTGTATTCATCCAACATTGCTCTTGCCGCTTCTATGAGTGTTCGGTTCTTTCTCTCCACAACACCATTTTGTTGAGGAGTATAGGGAACTGAAAACTCATGCTTGATTCCTTCTTCATTAAGGAACTCTTCAATGTTGGTGTTCCTAAACTCCGTCCCGTTATCACTTCTCACTTTCTTGATCTTCACTTCAAATTCATTTTGAGCTCTTCTTGCAAACTTCTTGAAGATTACTTGAGTATCACTTTTATCTTGCAAAAAGAATACCCAAGTGAAGCGAGAATAATCATCAACAATAACGAAACCATATTTGTTACCTCCAATGCTTATGTAAGCATTGGAACCAAATAAGTCCATGTGAAGTAGCTCAAGTGGTCTCATTGTTGATACAACATTTTTGACGGGATGCTTGGCTCCAACTTGTTTGCCCGCTTGACATGCGCTGCAAATCCTATCTTTCTCAAAAGAAACATTTGTTAGTCCAAGGATGTGTTCGCCTCTTTAAAGGTCGGCCAAGTTCCTCATTCCAACATGGGCTAGTCGGCGATGCCATAGCCAACCCATGCTAGATTTTGCCACCAAACAAGTCTCCAGCTTCACTTTACTAGATGTGAAATCAACTAGATAAAGTTTACCTTTTAAATGACCCGTGAAAACAATGGAGGAGTCCTTCCTTTTAGAGACTTCCACACCCACATTAGTGAAGAGACAATTGTAGCCCATCTCACAAAATTGTGAAACGGACAACAAATTGTATCCTAACCCTTCCACAAGTAAAACATTTGAAATAGAATTATCATTTGAGATAGCAATTTTACCCAAACCAAGGACGTCTCCTTTACCATTATCACCAAACACAATGTGTTCACTTGTACTTTGATTTGGTTGAAAGGAGGTGAACATTTTCTTCTCTCCGGTCATATGATTAGTGCATCCACTATCTAGCACCCAACTTGTTCCACCGGAGGAGTATTCCTACAAAACAAATTAAGCCTTGGTTTTAGGTACCCAAATTAAATTGGGTCCTGAGGGGTTAGTCACATAGGTCTTGGGCACCCAAACACTCCTCATGATTTGCTTCTTCTTGAGTGCACCTACATACTTCACAACAATCTTGCCATCCTTGCCCCAACAACACATATAATCACTAGCATAGCTTCGTGAAATGGGTACTTGTTGCTTGGAGGTAAGCACTTGCTTCTTTTTGTTGTTTGCCTTGGTCTTGACAAATGTGCTTGAAGGAGTGGCAACATTGTTGACCTTGTTGATAAGATCGTCTAGTGCCACACCCTTGTTGAATATTACACAAGGCACTCCATTGATCATGTTCCTTCCATTTGCTTTACCATCATACCTAATGTAGCCAAGTCCATCCTTGATGAGGGGGTGTCTTGATGACTTGTACATGGTTGTTGATTGCTTCTCCTTGCAACCATTCTTAATAACCATGTTTAATCTTTGAATCTCCTTATCTTTCTTTTCTAGCTCAACAAGGTTAGTACCACAAGCACTTATATCATGATTATAACATCTTTTACATCCTTCACTAGTTGAAGCATTGGAATCTCCGGATTCCTTAGAATGGATGGAAGTGCTATTCCAAAGAGTTTCATAGCTAAGTTCAAGAGTATTATATTTATCTTTGAAGCTTGTGAGGCTTTCTTGAACTAAGCTATGTTCACTCTTTAAAGTAGCTAACGAGTCATTAACCAAAGAATGTTTCTTAGTCAAACGTTCATATGAATCTTTCGCTAAGGATAATTTTTTGTTTAATTTCTCAACTTCCTCCTTTTCCTTAGAAAGGCATGCTTCAAGTTCAAGGTTCTTCTCCCTTTCCACTAGGAGCAATTCCCCTTGCGACTCAATGCATTCTTCCCGCTTTTCTAGCTCATGGATTAGCTTTATTATTTGAGAGCCGGCCGATTTGCCGAATTTCTTTATCATGTTGTTTGCAAGTTCATCATCACTTTCATCACCACTACTATATTCATTACTAGAGTGAGTCAGAGAGTTGTGTGGTACCTTCTCTCCCTTTCCCATAAGGCAAGTAGGAGTATAGTAGTCGTTGTCGATGAGGTTTTCGAAGAGCCTAGATGATAAAGATAAGTCGGCGAACAATGATGGTGACGAAGAATGGTTGATGATGCACTTGGGTTGAGAAGAAGAAGTTTCTTGAATAGCAATAGTTGCAACACCCTTCTTCTTCTCCTTGTCTTTGTCATTTGAATCATCACTTTCATCGTTTGATTCCCATTCTTCACCAAGATGTGCTTCACCTCTCTTCTTGCCTTTATACTTCTTGTCATCATCTTTGTTGTGCTTGTACTTCATCTTCTCTTTTGGACAATCGGCAATGAAATAACCAATATCTCCACAACCATAGCAAAATCTTTTCTTGTATGGCTTGTCTCCACTCCTCTTCCTCTCCTTCTTCTTTTTCAAGTATTTTTTATAGTTTGCAACTAATAGAGCTTCTTCCTCATCGGAATCTTCATCTTGTTCTTCATCACTTGATGAATCATAAATATCATTCTTCCTGCTTCTACCATGGGATGCCTTGAGAGCAATATTCTTCTTTTGACTTGATGCTTCTTTTGCTTCATCTTCTAAGCACTCATGGTGTTTCAACTTGGCAAGCATTTCTTGAGGTGTCATTGTGTCATAGTTAGGTCTTTCCATGATGACCGAAGCAAGAATGTTATTCTTTTGTCTATACACTCTACACAACTTTCTAGCCGCCGAGTTGTCATCCCAATACGTGTCACCAAGAGCTCTTATTCTATTGATCAAGGTCATGAATCTATCAAACATAGCTTGGGTAGTTTCACCTTCAATCATCCCAAAGTTCTCAATCTTGCTTTGAAGGAGCTCAATGTTTCCCTTTCTCACACTTTTATCACCTTCAAATGAAACCTTCAAGGTATCCCAAATTTGCTTTGCACTTTCCATGCCGTTTACCTTGTTGTAATCTTCTTGATTTAGGCATGATAGAATCAAGGAAGCAGCTGTAGCATTTTGTTGTATGTCAAGGTAATCTTCGGTTGTCAACTCACCATCTTCTTCCAAAGCTTTAACACCCACTTCCACAATCTCCCAACATCTTGCAGCAATAAGATGCATCTTCATTCTATGAGCCCAATCAGTATATCTAACTCCATCAAATTGAGGTGGTTTACCGGGGTTGATGATTGGCAAGTGTGTATTGGATTTGCTAAAAGAAGAGTACTCATATGGAACACGAGTAAACCCTTTAGGTGTCTTGATTGCTTCATTCTCACCATCTTCATCACCACCACTTGCCACATCTTCAATCTTCTTACTTACGGCTTCCTTCAACTTGTTCATCACATCTTGCATCTTGTTCATTTGCTCTTTTTGTTGCTCTAGAAGCCTGTTACTGAGTTTCCCGGCAAGCAGCTCAACTAGCTTCTTCAAGGTGTCATCATCAAAGGTAGCCATGCTTTCTCCTCACGCGGTGAAGCGCTAAACACGAGGAAACCTTGCTCTGATACCAATTGAAAGGATCTAATAGGCCTAGAGGGGGGGTGAATAGGCGGATCTAAAAAACCTGAAACTCAAAAACTCAACGCGGAAGTTAATACACTGACCGGTACTACCGGTTGGTTTGGACCGGTACTACCGGCGAGGGATCACCGGTACTACCGACGCTGACCATCGGCACTACCGGTACCCTACTGAAACTAAGAAATCAGAGATTTGCGAGTTATGATTTCAGATCTGAGTTTTACTCCACTACCATAGATGATGTTGATGAAGTTTATGAACTCTCCTTTCTTGTTCCTTCACCAAGTAGTAGATCGAGCGCCCACAACCTATGAAAGAGATATGAAAGAGGGAGAACACAAAGAACAAGTGATATCTCAAGAGAACACAAATAACAACAACAATAAGCACGCAGGACACACGATTTAACCCGAGGTTCGGCAACCCCACTAAGGAGTTCCTACGTCCTCGTTGTTGAGGTGACCACTAAGGTCAGAGTCTCTTCCACCTCCTTTCCTCCCTCAAGCAACCACAAAGGTTAGCCCAAGATTTCCACTAAGAATACAAGGGTAATACAAACACTTCGGGGTGCCCTCACAAGTAGAACAACATGGGCAACCACGAAGAACACCTAGCCGGCTAGGGTTCCAAGAACCCAAGAGTAATAAACACAAACCAAGCCAACTAGGAGGGGAAACAAGTGCTCAAGATGTGAAACGAAGCTTTCCACTCTTAAAACTCTCCTCTCTGCACAGATCTTGCAAGGGATTTGATTTGAGAACAAAGAGGAAGAGAGAGAGGGTGAGTCAATGCTTGAGAGCTGTTTGTCTGAAGGTAGGTGGGAGTAAATGGTGTGTGCAACGGTTAGAAATGAAGGGGAGAGCTATTTATACTATTATCTTCGAAGCGATACCGGTACTACCGGTGAGTACTCACCGGTACTACCGGTCCGAAGGAATCCGACCGTTACAGTCAACCTACTGGAGACTTTGCGAGAAAATAGCCTACCGGTACTACCGGTCTTTCACCGGTACCACCGGTAGTACAGATTTTAGCGAAGACAAGTTTTGCGGGAAAAAGGCTTACCGGTACTACCGGACTTTCACCGGTATCACCGGTCAATGGCCGGTACTACCGGTCAACCACCGATACTACCGCTAGAGCAAAAACTCGCAAAACTAAGGCGCTGACACCGGCGGGATTTATGCCTACCGGTACTACCGGTGGTTCACCGGTACTACCGGTACTCCCAGGCATAAAACACTTCTCTAAGTGTCCGTGAGTGCAAAGGTGTCTCTCAAACGCTTAAACAAACACAAAGTTGAGCACAAGTTTTCCCTCTAGATAGCCTAATTTGTATCCCTCTTGATAGTGCGGCGTTTCCTATATCTCAAGTCAAAAGATAAGATCTAATCGACCCACTTGAGACGGAAAGCTTTCCAGCCAAAGGAATTGAGGGTGCTAACATCACCAAATGTGACCATACAAATTCTTTCATTGAACTAACACCTGCATATACACTTAGATAGACATGTTAGTCCCTAATTTGATTGTCATTAATTATCCAAAACCCACAACGGGGGCGAATGCACTTACACTTTCCCCATTGGGCCTTGTCCGTGGGCTGTGGACTGTGGTTTGGGCTGCCATGGACTATCCAAATCCAATTTGCATCGATAAAATAAATCCAAATTCTAGATTCCAGCAGTAGATGAATAATTGCAAATTTTTGTGTGTACGAGATTAGAATAGCTTAAAAATAACTGACATAATTTTTTTCCTAATCAGAAAAATACATGAAAAAGAAAGGAGGTTTCTTCGGAAAACTCTATCTATTCTGGTATGGATGGCAAGCAGGCCTATATTTCTTGGTTTCAATAGGACTCCTTATGAGCGTTCTTTCTATCTACTATTATCTAAAAATAATCAAGTTATTAATGACTGGACGAAACCAAGAAATAACCCCTTATGTGCGAAATTATAGAAGATCCCCTTTAAGATCAAACAATTCCATCGAATTGAGTATGACTATATGTGTGATAGCATCTACTATACCAGGAATATCAATGAACCTCATTCTTGCAATTGCTCAGGATACCCTCTTTTAGCTGCTAGGTCTATTTCTTAGTTCAAGATCCCTCTTACTAACTGGAATAAAAGAATTAGTAGATCTGTTCCGCCCAAAATGGGAATGGGTGCTAGGGTTATGAACTTATAATCATGGAATCGACTTGATCATCAGATTATAAGTTCATTCCATACCGGACCAGATCGTGCACATTCTTATTATGAGACTCAAACAAGAGAAAGAAACATACCTTTTTCATATATAGATTTAGAATATGTTCCCTATGCTAACTGGGTTCATTAGTTATGGTCAACAAACAATACGCGCCGCAAGATACATTGGTCAAGGTTTAGTAATTACCTTATCCCACACAAATCGTTTACCTATAATGATTCACTACCCTTATGAAAAATCAATTACATCGGAGCGTTTTCGGGGACGAATACACTTTGAATTTGATAAATGCATTGCTTGTGAAGTATGTGTTCGCGTATGCCCGATAGATCTACCCCTTGTGGATTGGAAATTTGAAAAGGATATTAAAAGAAAACAATTGCTTAATTATAGTATTGATTTCGGCATGGATAAGGTCACATTAACCTGTCAATTTTGGATTCAATTCGGGATTTTTCTTGGGAAGTTTTGGGAAGAATTTGGAATGGAATAATATCGATTCATATAGAGGAAAAAGTTCTCTATTGATGCAAACACTGTACCTAGAGGATAGGGATAGAGGGGATAGAGGAAGAGGGAAAATCGAAATGAAATAAATAAAGAATAAAGCCAAAAAAATAAGTCGAAGATAGAAGAGCCCAGATTCAAAATGAAGAAATGGAAACTCGAAAAGGATCCTTCTGATTCTCAAAGAATGAGGGGCAAGGGGATTGATACCGATACTTTTAGCAAGAAATATATCGAAGAGTTAGCGATGGGTTAGCCGAAATCTTAGTTTATCAAAAGCTTGGTCTAAAATTCCCGAAAAAATAGCCTTTTATGATTATATTGGTAATAATCTGGCAAAGGGGGGATTATTCAGAGCAGGCTCAATGGACAATGGGGATGGCATATCTGTTGGATGGTTAGGACATCCCGTCTTTAGAGATAAAGAAGAAAGCGAGCTTTTTGTACATCGTATGCCTACTTTTTTTGAAACATTTCCGGTAGTTTTGGTAAATGAAGAGGAAATTGTGAGAGCGGACGTTCCTTTTAGAAGAGCAGAATCCAAATATAGTGTTGAACAAGTAGTCCAAAAAAAAGCCTTTCTACTTTAAGCTCCACATTTCTAGACATTCTGGTAGTTCGACCGTGGATTTTTTTTGTTTTGGTATCTCTGGAATATGAGTGTGTGACTTGTTAGAATTGATCCTATTGATAATACATAGAAAGGGCCTGTTATCTCTATCAAGATGATTCTAATTCGTCGGATATTATTTATTCTAGTATCTGGAACACGAAATACATAGAGTGGATAAAAAAAGGAACTATGATTCATACTCACTATTTAGACCTCGCAACCAGACTTAAAAAAAATTCAAGTAGTTCTTAATAAAAAAAAGAAATTTTCTTCCTTCCAATTTTGTTTGCCCAAAAGAGAACTTCATAATTTTTTGAGAATTATTGTGAATCTATTCCAATCGAATATTGAGTAATCAAATCCTTCAATTCATTGTTTTCGAGATCTTTTAAAAAGTGGATTAATTGGACGAGGATAAAGAGAGAGTCCCATTCTACATGTCAACACTGACAACAATGAAATTTCTAGTAAAAGGAAAATCCGTCAACTTTATAAGTTGTGAGGGTTCAAGTCCCTCTATCCCCAAACCCTCTTTTATTCCCTAACCATAGTTGTTATCCTTTTTTTTCTTTTATCAATGGGTTTAAGATTCACTAGCTTTCTCATTCTACTCTTTCACAAAGGAGTACGACAAGAACTCAATGAATCTTATGCTATTCATTAAATAGATGATTTCTTTTTTATTTATTTTTTTATTTATTAGAGTAGAGTATCAGCATAATTTTTTTGTACCGAGGGTTCGAATCCCTCTCTTTCCGCCCCCTCGGATCATTTGGGACTTTCGAATTGTAAGGAATTCTGACCCCCGGATTTTCTCATAAATAAATGTACAAAATAAATCCAATTTTAATTTATAAGAAAAAATTCCAAAATTTTTTGGATTTTTACTCCTCACGCCCAGGATTATGTCCTGGGTCATTAGATAAGAATCCAAAGATAAAGAGGGAAACAAAGAATATCACTACTGTATAAACAAAAAGTTTGAGAGTAAGCATTACATAATCTCCAAAAAAAAAAATAGAACCCATGGGGGGCTTGGTTACAATTCCGAATACGCTATTACATGTTTGCGCTAGTTTTTGTTGTTTTTGATGTGGAAACAGTCTTTCTCTACCCTTGGGCAATGAGTTTCGACGTATTGGGTGTATCCGTTTTTATCGAAGCTTTCATTTTTGTGCTTATCCTAGTTGTTGGTTTAGTTTATGCATGGCGAAAAGGAGCCTTGGAATGGTCTTAATTGAATATTCAGAAAAAGAAAAAAAAGAAGGAAAAGATTCCATTGAGACAATTATGAGTTTGATTGAGTTTCCGTTACTCGACCAAACAAGTTCTAATTCCGTTATTTCAACTACACCAAACGATCTTTCGAATTGGTCAAGACTCTCAAGTTTATGGCCCCTTCTATATGGTACCAGTTGTTGTTTCATTGAATTTGCTTCATTAATAGGCTCACGATTCGACTTTGATCGTTATGGATTGGTACCAAGATCAAGTCCTAGACAAGCGGACCTAATTTTAACAGCCGGTACGGTAACAATGAAAATGGCTCCATCTTTAGTGCGATTATATGAGCAAATTCCTGAACCGAAATACGTCATTGCTATGGGAGCCTGTACTATTACAGGGGGCATGTTCAGTACAGATTCCTATAGTACTGTTTGAGGAGTTGATAAGTTAACTCATGTGGACGTCTACCTGCCGGGTTGCCCGCCTAAACCAGAGGCTGCTTTCTTAAAGCGTCGGGCTTCTAAATTCTCATAAGGTCCTCCATGAATTTTTCTCTATAGCCTGTTGAATAATTTTTATGGATTCCCTCATTTCACTGACTCGTACTAAATAGCAAGCTAACGAATCTCCTTCTTTTTGCCATTGGACTTTCCAATCGAATTGATTGTAAGACTCATAAGGATCGATTTTACGAAGATCCCATTGTATTCCAGAAGCTCGTAACATTGGTCCCGATAAGCCCCAATTTATAGCTTCTTCTCCGCTAATAAAACCGACTCCTTCAACTCGTTCTAAAAAAATAGGATTCTGTGTAATAAGTTGTTGATATTCAACAACTCCTTGTAAAAAATAATCACAGAAATCTAAACATTTATCCATCCATCCATAAGGGAGGTCGGCAACTACCCTTCCGATGCGAAAGTAATTATGCATCATTCGCATACCTGTAGCAGCTTCAAATAGATCATATATCAATTCTCTCTCTCTAAAAATGTAGAAAAAAGGAGTCTGTGCCCCGAGATCCGCCATAAAAGGTCCAAGCCATAACAAATGAGAAGCTATACGGCTCAATTCTAACATAATTACTCTAATATAGCTGGCTCTTTGGGGTATTTGAATATTCTCCAAGAATTCTGGTGCATTTACCGTTATTGCTTCTGTAAACATAGTAGCTAAATAATCAGTATTATATAATACTTCTGTTTTCTGCAATTTTTTCCATTCCTTTGTGTAAATACCCTAATATGGGTTCGCAATCAATAACATCTTCACCATCGAGAGTAACAATCAGTCGAAGAACACCATGCATTGATGGGTGTTGAGGACCCATATTCACTATCATGAGATCTTTTCTTTTAAGCGATAGACTCATATCCTTGTTCTTATTCTTTATTCCATGAAAATGGATTATTCCATGAATTCCTCAAAACGAGGCTCATCAAAATGCAAAATCTAAGACTACTATAAGACTACTAATAAAATAAAGACTACTAATAAAATAAGAAAAAAATTCGAACGATTAATGCGATATCTCACACCGGGTAAATCCTTAACCCTTCCTCCTCTGACTAATACTACAGAATGTTCTTGTAAATTATGGCCAATACCAGGTATATAAGCAGTGATTTCAAATCCAGAGGTTAATCATACTCTGGCAACTTTACGTAAGGCAGAGTTGGGTTTTTTGGGGTTGATAGTGGCAAAGTCGACAGATAAGTCATCCTTACTGTCCCTCTACAGAACCGTACATGAGATTTTCACCTCATACGGCTCCTCGTTCAATTCTTTTGAAGGGATCCTTTTCCTCGTTCGAGAGTCTCCGCCCTTCTTCCACTCCGTCCCGAAGACTAACTAAGACCAATTGAGTCACGTTTTCATGTTCTAATTGAACACTTTTCATTTATGATTAAAGGAGAAGATTGTTCTTTTACCAAACATATGCGGATCAAATCATCTTGCTTTGATTTTCTGGGGTACCTTTCAAGTGTACCAATAAATACTTTGTTAGTAAGGAATCAAATGCTGGAGAATTATTTTCTAATAGATACTCGAATGAAAAAATTCAATACCACAGTCCCTGCAACTCCCCTCGTTGGATCCTTATCAAAAGCTCAATTTTGTACTGGATCGGGGCATCCTATTAGTAAACCCGTTTGGACTGATTTATCAGATTGGGATATTCTTGATCGTTTTGGTCGGATATGTAGAAATCTTTTTCATTATCATAGTGGATCTTCGAAAAAATAGACTTTGTATCGACTAAAATATATACTTCGACTTTCATGTGCTAGAACTTGAGCTCGTAAACATAAAAGTACGGTACGAACTTTTATGCAACGATTGGGTTCGGTATTTTTAGAAGAATTTTTTATGGAAGAAGAACAAGTTTTTTTCTTTGATGTTCACCAAAACAATTCACTTTTCTTTCCATGGATCACAAAGTGAGTGTATTTGGTATTTGGATTCATAGACAAACTTGGGGTTTGCGAGCCAATATAAGACCGGCTCGGGATCATGGGACCCTTTTCTATCAGATAGGAGATCTTGTACAAAATAGACTTCTAAGTAATAACCCCATAGATCCTATATCTATCTATATAAAGAGGCAATCGTGTCAGGAAGCGGCTTTTTCTTTGGCCAAACGGTACTTCGAACTTGGAACGAGCATGAAGAGATTAACGAGGAGAATTTAGAAGCCCGACGCTTTAAGAAAGCAAAGAATCCCGAATGGAATGATTTTGAATATCGATTTCTTGGTAAAAAAAACCTTCGCCCAATTTTGAATTATCAAAGCAAGAGCTTTATGTAAGAGTAGAAGCTCCAAAAGGCGAATTAGGAATTTATCTGGTAGGAGATGATAGTCTTTTCCCCTGGAGATGGAAAATTCGTCCACCGGGTTTTATTAATTTGCAAATTCTTCCTCAGCTAGTTAAAAAATGAAATTGGCACCAATGATTAAATAGAATTTATGGCTACACAAATCGTTGAAGATAGTTCTAGACCTAAGCCAAAACAGACTGGCGCAAGTAGTTTATTGAAACCCTTGAATTCGGAATATGGGAAAGTTGCTCCGGGTTGGGGGACTACTCCTTTTATGGGGGTCGCAATGGCTTTATTCGCGATATTCCTATCTATAATTTTAGAAATTTATAATTCTTCTGTTTTACTGGACGGAATTTTAACGAATTAGGTTTCTACTAACTAAAACTAATGACGAGTGGATGTATATGGTGCTATCGTCTAGTGATGCCCCCAGGACATCTCTCTTTCAAGGAGGCAGCTGTGATTCGACTTCCCCTGGGGTAGGGAGTATTATAAAAAGAGGTTAATCATAGATTATAAAAAAGCCTAGAATAAATTCTTCTTGGGTCGATGCCCGAGCAGTTAATGGGGACGGACTGTAAATTCGTTGCCGTTGTGCCGTCCTCTACCCGTTCGTCTTTCCGAGTTCTCGAATACCTTTGCCGCCCTAGCTTTAGTCGTTATTTTTATTTACCCGCCTCATGGCGTTATTTCCGTTGGTTGGTTCTCTACTGCAACCTTGGTTTTACTTTATTTATTATTTATAAATCCTACAGTAACAATTCTACGACCTTTAACATAATATTACATGATGATTTCACCAATTACTTTGAGCTATTAATAATACTATATGTTATCTCTGAATGTGTATTTTTTTCGTAAGCCATGATTTTTAACATAAATATTACATGATGGATTTCATCAATTATTTTGAGCTATTAATAATACTCTATGTTATCTCGGGATGTGTGTTTTTCATATAAGCCATACAAAAAAAAATGACAGCTCAAGTTTCTACAGCAACGCGATCATCTAGCATATGCAACGTGTTTGGAGCAAAATAGACCCATCGGTTGGAGCTGGTGGTCAGTTTTTTCTTACTTCACCAGTGAATTTCTCGGTGAACGGAAAAAAAACCAGAAACAGAGTAAAATAAAACGCAACGGACTGAAATAGACTTCTTGGTGGAAGGAAAAACACATCAAAACATCCTGAAACATCATCAAAAAATATAAAAATGAAAATTAGACACATTGGAAAGCTGACCAAAATCCGCAGATGGTGCCATATGTCCCACGACAGGACAAAAGGAGAACTAATTAAGGTATCTAACATTTTTGTTTACGTATATACCTAACGACAGTCCAGAAAATTTAACCATATGCCAACAAGCCTGGAGATCATAGGGCATTTCATTCGGTGGACAAAAATAAGGGTTGGTCACTGTGTGACGCCGTAAATAAAGTACATAAAACATTGTACTGACGCCCAGTGCTGCAACTATCCTGTCATACAATCAATAAGGTGTTCGTCTAGTCTACCATCCAACAATACAGCACTTGCGAACACTCCGAGACAAGTAGCCAACAATGCGGGTCTGGCCAACTCTTCCCCGCATATGCTCACAAGTTTGGGAACTTCGTACTGTACTCCTGAGCGGACTGCAGAAAATAAAGGAAATGTTTTTTTAAAAGTCCAATAAAAATAGGAACAAGTTATCCATTAAGAAACATGACATCTAGAATTCAAGATCACATTACCATAAATGTCGCTGTAATCATCTTTCCCGCGAACCATCTTCCATGAAGTGCTTGTTGGGCCTTCGCTGCTGCAGACACACTATCGAACTGCAGATACACAAAGCCTGCAGTATTTCTGCTCCAACAGCAACACAAGTTACATGTTAGTTGATCGGAAGTTGAGAATAGAAAACACAGCCACATAAAATAAGCCTTGGAGTTTCAGAAGCAAAGTAAACACCATTAGAAAAAGGAACAAACTAAACTGCAGCAGATTTAAAAAAAATTACTCAAATTAGGAATAGATAGAACATAAATATAATTGAGTTGAATAGGTAGACCAAAGTCGCATTACACTACTATTGTTAGGACAACCAAGACATTCCACTCCCTCTGTCCAAATTATACTTTTGATTTGTCCTAAGTCAAACTTTTCTAACTTTGACCCAGTTTTTAGAAAAATATAGTAACATCTACAAGTTCAAATAAATGCACTATAAAAACATATTTCATGGAGGATTTAAGGAAACTAATTTGATGTTGTATATGTAGGTGATTTTTCTATAAACTTAAATAAGTTGAACTATTATTTCAAACGGAAGGATATTGAACAATGGGAAAGCCAACTTACTTGTCAACAAAAATATGCTTCACTGCACCAAACTTGGAACATTCATCTTGGACATCATCTCTAATATCCAAGTCAAAATCAGGATCCGTCTGAAAAATAAAAAGAAAAAACTTCTCATCAGTCAGGTCAGTAAGATGCAGATGTGTGACTGATAGTATCAAGCATCATTGAAACAAACATACAAATGCCAAGGAAGACAAATTTTGAATCAGTCAAACAAAAAATCATCATGCCCGTGGCATGCCTAAAATACATGAACAGACACATGTGCAAAAGAGGAATACCTCCAACGCTGGGTCAAACATGTTTTTAAGCAACAAGAATTCTGTAGGTGTAGACATGATCACATTCTGAGTGGTAACAGGAAGCACAGGTGCCCCAGGAACTGATCCAACAGCAGCAACTGTTGGTGATAGAAGAGAAGCAGCTCCTGGAGCCCCAATAACTGAAGTAGCTGGTAAAGCCACTCCAGCAGCACCAGTACCACCAGTTAAGCTGTAGATAACCAAGGAAAAAAAAAGCCAACAACACACAAATAGCAAATTATTAGTGTAACTATCTGAGGCAACCAAAACTCTGTAGATTAATGAAATAAGCTCCATGAAGAATGAACTTAACAATCAACATGCCAGGAAAAATAATCCTGATGCTAATATTGTACATCAGTAAAATAGGCTTTGGTACAAAACGATGATCCCAATATGCTTTAATTAGCAAATTCATAGAGGACTTTTATTCTATTTATCTAATTTCTTCAAAGCAGTGACACCCCATCCCCAACGGTATGTTGGAGGTGACAGCAATCTGTGGACGGTCACTGGAATAACACAATAGGACATAAGCTAGAGGTGTGTAGTGCAACCTTGTTAACCTGATTTTAGTATAGCTGCACAAATTGACAAGATTTTTAACCTACTACTGATAAATAACCCTAGTTAAAGAAGTTAGCAACTGAAGTCAGGAATGAAGCCAAATTGATCGAGTCATGCCAAGTGCACTCTGTCAGGAAAGACTTAACAAATACCTGGTTGCAGTACCACTCCTGTCCAATTTGAGCATAAGAGCAGCTCTGGAACTTGCATTTAGTGCCTGCACATGTTTAACAAATGCATCAAATAGAGCAAAATCCTCTAGCAAGAAGCATTGATTATATGTACGATGACTGGTTGACCACCCCATTCCCCGGTATTCCCCTGAGCATAATGCATTAATGCCAAACTAGCAAGTGAAGTGGTAACATCAAAACAGTTTAAGAGGCTATGAGAAAGGTCTTAATGATGAATTTTTTTTAAGGTGAATGTAAGTATTCATATGTTTAGCCCCATACATTCATTGCCAGCGCATTGCCAATTCTACAAGATACGACAGAATACAAACAGCACAATTTATATGAATCGAGCTATGATATGCATACAGGCCCAACTGTTCTCCTTTTCTGACATATGTAGCTTGCAAATTGTAATAATATAGAAGATAAAATAATCTGAATTTCTTAAGAATAAAAAGTAACCACAAACATGAGTCAACTATGTACATTCTAGCTTCCCTATCACAACTTGGCAAGTCTTTCAATATGAAACCATTCTATCCAAATGCCTAACAAGAATACATAAATCTTGATAGTTGCATAACGCTTCAGAAAGAATAAATTAAATATCTCAACGTATTTTTTGTAAGATTATTATATGTGAACGGAACCTCCCAAAATTCTGAAGATTCTGTTTGTAATATATATACAAGGTTAAATCCTCTGCTTTGCCCAAATATCAAGGTCCAAAAACTTATAAAAGGCATAGAAATCCCCATATCCAACATGTTGAACCAAATAAGTTCACCCACCAAGCCTCCACCTTCATCATCATCTAAATCTCCAGTAGTTGCTCCACTAGCTTGCACTCCCACATGATCAGTAACAGCTGAAACCTGGTTGAAGGAAAAAACAAGGGTGTAAATGGATGGACAATCAACCATGTATTATCTGTTCCGTAAACCACATGATTGCTATGAAATATTACCTTAATAACTCTGCCGGCGATATCAAGCTGCCCATTCAAGCTCTGTGCAGCTTTTGCATCTTCAAGCCGTGCAAACTGCATGGCACACAACATAGTAAGCATAGTTATTAAGGCGCTAAGGCGAGACGTGGCGAGCCACCCCTTTCCAATCGCCTAGGCGACACCTAGGCGATCATAAGGCAAGGCAAGGCGACGCCATATGATTATAAGAAACTTCAAAGCAGCAGCGCAGAGGAAGGAAAAAAAGAAAAAGAAAAGAAAAGAAGAAGAGAAGAGAAGAAAAGAAGAAGGACAAGACACTAAGAAAGGCCCAGCCCACCAGCCAGCCCATATATCCTTCCTGGTGACCTATCTGTTCCCTCAGCTCTCCCCAGTCCCCATCGACAAGCATTCCGTCTCCGCCGCCACTGCCCCTCTCTGTGCGGGACTCTTCTCTCTGTCCCTCCCTCTCCCGTTCTCCATTTGCGCTGCTGCTGCCCACAACCATTCCTCCCTACCTCTTCCTCTCCCCGTCCTCACTGCTGGTGCCGCCCCCTTCCAGATCCTCTCCAGTCGCCTGTAGATCGCAGATTGAGAGTTGCTGACTGCTGCTGCCCCTCCCAGATGTCCGATGTTGCAGAAGTTTGCGACGGCCATAGCGTCTGGAGCCGATGGGGATGGAGCAGAGACAAGTGCTTGGCCTTCCCAGTCCTCCTCCAGTTCTTCCTCTCTCTTCTGCCTCCCCTCCTCTCTTGTTTTGCTGATTTTTGGTTGTGGCGTCAGGGATGCCCAGGTTTCTTTTAGCGCCTCGACGCCTAGGCGACGACTAGGCGACGCCTTAATAACTATGATAGTAAGAATAAACACAGACATGGTCAATGGTGGAGCTTCAGGGGAAAAACTTACCTGAATAAAACCATAACCTTTGCACAATCCAGTCATTGGATCTACAGGAAGCTGTACAAGCTCCACTTGCCCAAATGGTTCAAATACCTGGAGACACAAACTTATCATCACACACAATGGATAGTGAGGAACTAAATACAAGTAGCAGTCATTCGGTCATTCCTATTTGGACATAATGAAAAACATCCTTAACTAAAACTTGATAATATGGACTTGGAGAACTAATTCTCCACAAAACAACATGCAGGAATGAACAAAACTATTTTGTCAAGAGTAGTTTTGGTCACATTAAGACAGCGTTTGGCTGGTGCTTTTGTAACGTAAATTGATAACAGAGGGGATTACAATTGCGTTAGATTTGTTTGTTTCAGGCTAGCCCGCAATCCGCTGCCCCGTAAACGAATACCAGCCCATAGAAAATTGATACTGGTGCGCTCCTATCCCCACTGAACATCGGCCATTGGCCAGTTGCGTTTACACTGTTGAACCAAACAAAATCAGGAATCCGCTCCATCTATTACCATTCACGCTGTTTTCCATTCCCTTTGCGTTTGCTTTTACAGTGCGCAACCAAACAGCACATAAATTTTAGGCACAAGTGAAACCCTGAATGTCACAGGACTAACTGAAGCCCAACAGCTATTTAGTACACCTTATTAAAACGAAGTACCAACATATCCCAATACATAAGCAAATAATTAATTGACAAAATATACTAAAGACTTTTGCTATTGCCTCAGTGGTTTTTTTCCATCACAAATTTGAAAAAATCATATAGTGAAAAAAAGGAATGATAAATGAATAACTTATAAGCGGGGTGAGCAATACAAGATCATATCAAATGTACCTGTCTCAATTGGTCTTCAGTAATATTTGAGTGAAGATTGCCAACATACAACTTTCTTGCTCCACCTGAAGCCGCACCACCTGATGTCGCATTTGACTGAACTAAGTTCTTTTCAGCCTCAGATGGCTTAACCATCACTGCTTGTCCAAGCAGCGGTTGACCAGACAGAGCAATTGCCATTGGAACAGACATAACGTCGTAAAACTCAATGTACCTGCAAATTTAGATATATGTTTAGTACAAACATCGAAGTGTCCAAGGAAAGATGTCTTCCTGTAAAAGAAAAAGAAAAGAGCAATAAGTGGGGCATATGTTAAGATATTTCAATTTTTCACAGAAAACTTCAGGCATTTTGATCAAAATTTGTGTAGGAGGTTTTCGAACTTGGTTCTTGGGTGCCCCCTTTATTGCCTAGAAACCTGCACCAAGTGTTTGTCAAATACACTGGAATCAAACTGTCCTCGACTGCTGACTGACATCAGAATGATCTAATATTCCATCTTACTTGTAAATTGCCGATAATCCCAGCAGGTAGACCAAATTAAAAATTTCAGTGTGCAATCCTGTTGAGTATGACAAATTGATGAAAAATGATCCCCAGAAAAATGCCAAACATGAACTACAAAAGATGTGCACACAATTATATGGCCACTAATAGATTTTTAAAAAAAAAAATAAGAAAAAAGATTGATAGGCAACGGTCACAAAATCAGCTATTTATTTTGATAGAAGTAAATCCCCAATACACAGAAGTTGATCCACAATAATGTTTAAAAAGGTGATTCCTTGCTTAAGAACTAATATTTTTGCAGGAAGCAAGCCGAATTAAAAAAGATCAAGTAATAGGACAACCATTTAGAAAGATAGTCTTGTTGCACTCGAAAAAACTACCAACTAACAAATGAAAATGCACTCAACACAATTGGCAGCTTGGTTAGCTTTGGTTAAGCACATAAATATGGATTGTTAAACTTTTGTAATGTCATTGCTTTTGGGCAATGAAATTCGGTTCGTCCATGGTGGTAAAAATATATTTTTTAAGGTTTCCTGAGCACAAGTGTATGCTGTCATCCAGGACACAATCAAAATCCTAACCCGCCATTTTATGTGGCACCAGTCTGGAGACACTAAAGCTAAACTCCAGACAATGCCCCCACAAACATGCTAACCGCAAACAATAATAAACACACGAGTTTAGTACATCTCTAGATTACCGCACAAATCGGGATTATAACAGGTATGCAATGCTCACCCAACTCCTTTAGAACGTCTTGAGTTTCGGTCCATGATAAGACGAACATCGCGAACCTGGAAAAAGTTAACATAAACATTAGAAATTAGCTATCAAATCATCAAAATCCCAATTTACCATATGAGAAATGTTATGCTCTTTTCACAGAAGTAGACACATTGCTGTACATATCATTCTTTGATTTAATGGAAAAGCAAAAAAAATAGGTAGGGGATTCCCCTGCTGATTTAGTCAAAAAAACAGAAGTAGACACATGTGAGATTGTAATAAGCATGTAACATTCTTAAATATGCTCTTACATTTGAAATGATATAAATTGTCTCATATGTGGAGATTTGATAAAAAAAAAATCCATTTCACTAAAAACAGCAATGTGTGACATCATATGTTTTACTTTGTGGGGGGACATAGCAAACAAATGCCTACAGCATCAAATGCTGATGATTTGCCCAACTAATAACAATAAATACAAAAACCTGGAAGCATCTTACCTTCCCAGCCCTTGAGAAAAACTCATAAACATCTCTTTCGTCTGCCTTCAAAGATAGCTGCAGTAATGCTTAATAACATTAGTTTAATGGGTCAATGTATAAACTAGAACAGTAGAGAACTTTATTAAAAAATCAACCTGGAAGGCAAATACAGTCCTCTGGTCCCTTTCTGGATCAACTTCTGGCTCTGCCCCGTCATCTTTCCTACGCCTTCACAACGAGAAAAGAAAACATATTTATCGAAGCAGCATAAGAAATGCATGAAGCAGTAAAAAATAGAATTGTGACTATTATTATATGATCGTTTATTAATATATTCATCCCTGATAAGCACAAATAGCCAAATGTGTCCAAGCACCCCAACTATGCCAGTTCAATCCATGTCCCCCAACTGCGCCGACCCAATCCATGTTGTTAACTTGCAAGTACTCCACAAGGATTTGATAAAAAAAAGAATGGTGACCTGATATCTTGAGTCAGGCCCAATTGCAGATACCATCTGAAGACGGCTCTATCGTATCATATCTGCGAGTTCCCATATTAATATTCAATATTCAAACTTAACAACCCTAGATGATAATATAACATTAAACTACAGTCATATGTTAGCAGCCTTATAAACACTGGTGATTGGTACTAATGCCCTATAAACACTGGTGATTGGTACTAATGCAAACTCGACATGTATGTGCCAAAAGAAAGTTATAAAGCTACTATACATATAAGTTGCACGCTACAACACATAGCTATACAAAATCTCTACAGCAACAGAGAATCATCATGCGCACTCAATCAAGCAAATCCAACCCCCAGCTCTACTCTCTTAAAGACTTAAAGCTTGTACAGACACTTACAAGAACAAGCCCCAGGATGACAAAATGTTGGTTTTGGTAACTGACCCTACAAAGGGTTTGGAACTAGAAACTTAGCCTCTATGAATCACATCACAGACCTTTACCAATTGACAATCCAACGGGCTCCTAACAAGGCCATTAATTTGAATTGCATCGGACCTGTCCCAATATCATTATACAGGAGAGTTCACGAATTCGTACCTGACGTCACCGCGATAGAGGTGTCGCTCGCTGCGCTCGCGCTCCCGCTCCAGCTCCCTCACCATCTCCTCTTCCTCGGCACGGCGCCGCTCCGAGCGGCTCCGGCTCCTCCGCTCCCGTTCCACTTCCCTCTCCCTGAGCCGGTGCCTGTCCCCCCTCTCCTTCTCCCGTTCTCTCCCTTCCCTGTCCCTATCCTTCCCGCGGCTGTCGCGGCTCCTCTCCTTCTCCTTCCCGTCATCCCTATCCCGGTCACGGTGCTCCCGGCCGCTGCGGTGCCGGTCCCGGTCCCGGTCCCGGTCGCGGTCCTCCCCCGAGCGGGAGCGCTTCGATATGCGGTCCTCGCCGCCCTCGCGGCGGCGTGAGCCTCGGTCCTTCTCGCCGGAACCATTGGCCGGCGGGGGAGCGGGCTCCACCGCCTTCTCCAGGTACTCGTACTCGTCGAACTCCATGGAGGCGGGGCGGGCCGGGGCGCTCAAGTGGATCGGGATGCGGCTGTGAAACCCTAGACGGCGCGTTGGGGAAGGCAGGAGAACTGTGAAGTCTAAACCCTATGCTATAGTCGCGGCCTTCTGGATTGGGGCGATACTTCTATTTTTGTGTGTTGGTGTCGAAATGGAAATGGGCCGGCCTGGACCTGACCTTGGACCTGGCCCCGTGGCCCCAAGGCCAATTCGCAGGGCCATGGGCTGACCCAAAACTCCTAAAGCCTATGGCCTCGCTGACCCAATGGGTACCTAGGGCTGACCCAAAATATTATCAATATGTTTGGAATCATGCATTTAAACCGGTAATTGGACATACTTAATGTAGCAAATATGAAATCCGTGAGCTTATAGCTTTAAAAAAACAGCCAATAAGTACACATGCAACATCATTCTCATGGTCTTGGCTCCAACACACTAGAATCTAATGACTACAATAGCTAAATGAAAATAAAGGAATACATACACCAAAAATGTCCTAAGTCTTCGCCAAGAGTCCCTTCAGTGAGATTATGAGCCATCATCTGCATGATAAAAGAAAAAAAGCATGTTTAGTATTTTCAACTCGTCACTAGCATTTTTAGACAAGAGACGATCAATATGCTTTCTCCATGGTCGCTGCTACTACTGCAAGTTGTTACTACTATATATTGTATCAAAGGACCAAGTGAGTCAGGGAGTACAATATAGAACTGACAATCAAGCTTGGCAATCTAGGTAGAGACACTATATATACTACACATATTCAGAATCCAATCCATGAAAGAAAAGAAGGTGGATATGCTCAGTACTACACTCAGCTCCATCTAATAAATTCCAGAATGAAGCTATGATTTTTGGAACAAAAAACATATTAATGAGACAAGTAATACACCACAAGAGGAAATGAGACAAAGGAGGCCTAGCTGCTGGCTACAGGATACATATTAACAAAAAAACATGTTGTTCAGTCCTCACGTGTGCCATATCAGATTACGTGTCATTTAGTCTTCATCTTCATGGTCTCCCATCAATTAGATTCCAAATCTACATCTGCACAAATCAGCAGATATTTTTCAGTAGAAGACAACAACATTAATAAACCGAACCCTATACTGTAACAACGTATTTGAGCTCACGTGCATAAATACAGGAAAAGTCCATACAGGTATCTATGGATGTGTCCAGCTGAACATTCCTAGTAAACAGACCAAGCTCTACATTCTCATTTCCTCTAGATGTGTCAATAGTTAGCTAAAATATTAAAGAGGAGGAGGCTGGAGGCTAGCTACATTTCTCTGAAAATCACTGGGCATATACTTTGTACAAAATGGTCACTGGGCATATACTTTGTCCAGGAGCAAACTATCAAAATATAATTGATGATAAGAGCATCTACTTGTACAGGAGCATAATTGATGATAAGAGCATCTTTTTGAGAGAGATCAAAAGATAATTGATGATAAGAGCATCTACTCGTATAAGATGATAAGAGCATATACTTGACATACGTTCCAATGACAAGATGTGTCATGAACTGATTCCATGTTGCGCTCAGTAACAGCTGCATAAAACAAGGTGCTGCTTTTAATTAATTTCATCATTTTGTATATTTGAAGCATTAGTGAGGAATTTAGTCATTCAGAGAACATGTCTACTATGTGTTTACCTGTGGCCTTGATCCAGTCTTGTAAGCACACTAAGGCTTCAACGGTAGCTGGAGTCGATCGACTTCGAAAGTCTGATATTGTTCTTGACCCGGTGCTGAAAGCGGACTCAGATGCTATTGTAGATGCAGGAACAGCTAATATGTCCCTTGCCATGCGACTCAGAGTTGGATACTCAGTTGAGTTCATCTACCACCATGCAAGGATGTTGAATTTGTCACTTCGACGAATTGGCACCTTTTTCAAATATGTCTCAAGTTCTAAAGAAGCCTCATTGTTAGATTGGGCACTGCGAGTAACATGCTGGTCCCAACTTGCCAAAGGATCATTGTTAATTTCACTAATTTCAACATCACCTTGTGACATAGGATCTGCAACGTTGTCATTTGATTTGAGGTATTCTTTGAACAAACCTTGAAACACATTTTGTACTTTGTTGACCATCCATCTAGCATCATTTTCAGATACTTTGGTAAATCGAAACTCAATGTATTTCAACTTGAACTGGGGGTCTAAGATCACAGGAATACAGATATCCAACCATGATAACTTCCAGTACTTCTCAAACTTTTTCTTCATGTATTTCAGCACAGGGTACATCTCAGATCCCTCTTCGAAAGGCTGTTGGTCCAAGGTCAACTTCACTTTCAACAATTCATGAAGATACAAGTTTGAAGTAGGGTATTTTGTGCCTGATATCACATTAGTGGCTTCATAGAAAACTTTCAGTAATGTGCAAACAGAATCAACCTTTTCCCATTCCTCAAATGATGGTCTGAAGGTGTAGTTTATGTCTTGAATGTGCAATGAGTCAAAAACAGTACGAAACTCTCTTGCAGTGCTAAGCATCAAATAAGTAGAGTTCCAACGTGTGCAAACGTCAAGACAAGGCCTCTTCTCACATGTTATGCCCAATTGTGCAACAATCTCTTAAAAATTTTCTTTTCTAGATGTCGAGCTTCGGATGTACTTCACACTGTCACATATCTTCTCAATCATCGGGCTAAGGAATTCCAGTCCTGCTTGACATATCAAGTTTATAACATGTGCAGCACAACGCTGGTTGAACAACCTACCACTAGAAAGTAGCATCTTCTTCTTCAACCAATGGTTCTTCAATAACTTCATCATGGCACCGTTATTGTTTGCATTGTCTAAAGTCACTGCAAATAGCTTGTCTTCAATCCCCCATTCTTTTATGAACTTTGTCATGATGTTAAACATTGCAATGCCACTGTGGGGTGTCTCCATAGGTGTGAACTTTACAATTCTCTTTTGTTGCTGCCATTTCTCATCAATAAAGTGAGCTGTAATGACAATGTACCCCACCATTCTATTTGATGTCCACATATCACTAGTCAAAGAAACCTTGGAGCTAGTGCTTCTGAACAGACCTTGTAAGTATCTCTTCTCTCCTGCAAATTTTTTTAGGCAATCATTACACACTGTATGTAACACCCCTGGTGTTACGAGCTCGCTTAACCACAGGATTAAGGATGGAGAGAAATTACGGCAATGAGTTCCTCGGATTTTTAGATTTACAAGTCACTTGAATTGATAAACAAATATTATGTGACTCACGCTTATGATTGAGAGAAATCAAATAAATATATAAGTTAATTTACTCAGTACAATTTAATAAACAAATAAAAGTATATAGAGAGGTATACACTCACGTATTTCGTCTTGATAATCATGTTGCTAAAGTAGTTAAAAGTAGTGTGCAAATTTATTTCTTTCCGAGTGTATCTCTATAGATAAGTATATACGTTTAATTATACAATATATGCATGTGTGTAGGAATATTAGTGATAAAGAAATAATGACATATTTGTAACTACATAAGTATTTGTACATTGTGGTAAAAGAAAAAGAAAGAAAATGGCAAAGCACACGCACGCCACACACGTACTGAACGCACCCCCGGCCGCGGCAGTGATGGGATAGCCCTCTGCCTCGGTTGTTTCCGCTAGCCAGCACCGACGCGACTGCGCCTCAATGCGTGCCGCCCTGCTCTGCTTGTCTCACTAGCCGACGCGCCCATGCCGTGCTGCTCTCGCTCTCGCTGTTTTCTTTTGCGCTGAGCTGCCGCCCGCTCTCACCCTCTCCAGCACTGCTTTTTTTCTTCCTGCGCGTGACGCAGCCAGGGCCAAGTTCTGCGCTCGCCGATGCCGCAGCCTAGTCTACCGCTCCAACCCATCTAGCGCTGAGCCGCTAGCCGTCACAGCCCCTGCCTCGCGCCCGTTGTGACCCTATGCGCGCTCGTCCAAGCCGCATCGCCGGGGGTCACCACGGCCGCTGCTCGGACTGCCGCGCGCCGCGCGTGCACGCGGCCAGGTCGCTGCGCCCTACCTCGGCTCAGGAGCGACCCAGTCATGGGTACACCGTGGCCGTCCCAAAGCCGCTTAGCCGCTCTCACCGACCGCCCGCGCCCTAGTGCATCTTCGCCGTCGGGCTGCCACCGCCTCAGCCACGGACGCTCATGGCCAGCCGGCTGTGGGCCGTGCCCGGCCTGGCCGTGGGTTGCCATGGGGGCGCACCGGTCTCGTGTTGGGCATGCGGTCCTCGGTTGCGGCCGCCGGACAGCCGGGGCGGGGATCGGCCGAGCCCGAGCCGCCCCTGCTCTTGCTCTGCTCCGATGAGAAGGAGAGAGTAAGAAGTGTAAATAGAAATTGTTTTGGGTCCAGGTGCGGAACGTTAGACTCATATGAATAGTAGAGCTTGGACTGCGGGTTAGTTTCAGTTAAGCCGAGGGCCTTTTCTGCAAAACGCGCAGCTCGTGTCCGGATCGTGCCTGGTTGGGCCGGCCTGCTGGCGCGGTTGTGCCGCGTGGGCTGCGGTTGTTGCCGGGCCGACTCACCCGGGCGTAGGCCATAGCCGGGGCGCGGCACCTTATGCTCCCACGCGGGCCGCGGGGTGTCGCTGGGCCGTTGGTGGCCGCTGGCCTTTTCATTTCTTAAGCTTTTTCAAATTAGTTTCTGAAGTAAATTTGTAAGATTAAAATAGAATTATGTAGAAGTCCAAAAATGGTGAAACCAATTTTGTTAGGCTCCTAAAATCAGGATCTATCTGTTAGTATGTTTTAACCACATAGTTACATAACATTTTTAAGAGTTCGCTAATTAATTTAAAATGCTTAATATTATTAAAATATAAACTTGTGGAACATTTTGTGAAGAAATGGGGATAGTGTTGGCTTTAAAAATTTTATAGTAAATCCTCAATATTAGTAGCTGCTCACTGTAACTTTTGTGGCTCCATACTAATTAATGTGTTAGGGTAGCTAATGAACCTTAATTAGAATATATGCGTTTAATCGATAAAATGATAAACCGACACCTCGGTCTGTATGACAAAGTAAGGTTGAAAAATAATGTCTCATCCGACATCGTGGGTGCGTAGCCGAGTACGTTAACCATCCGTGCTCGCTCGTTAGCTTGGGAGATGTAGTCATACTTTTGAGCGTTGCTTTTGCCATCGAATATTCCCGTCTCTGTATTGCATTCATGCATCTCATTATAGGGATGACGATGGATCGTGGAGTCGACAGGAGTAACAGAAAAGATGGCGCCTTGATGATCGTGTCGTCGTGATGAAATGCTAACTTTAGTTATATTCTATCCAGGCAAGCCCCGGTGCATAACCCCTATTATTCTGCACTTTATTTTATGCTTGTGCATTAAGTTTAAATGAGTTGAATGAAACCCACTTGCATATATATATATATATATATATATATATATATATATATATATATATATATATATATATATATATATATATATATCTTATCCTATGAGTCTCACTACTATGATAGGGACGTGTAGCATGCTATGCTATAGGATTCCGGTAGAAGCCGAGTGATTGTCTGTCACTCGCGAGAGATAGGAATTATAATATTGTTACTATTATCATGCCACTATCACATGGAATATAAATGTACATGGATAATTGGAGACCGGGTGGAACGAATTGGATGGACTTAGACCTGGTTGGGCAACAGAGCGGGGCTCTGGTTGCATTTGTTCCGCCTGTGTCAATTAAGGACTGTTCGTTGCATGGACCCTAGTCAAGTCACAGATCTTCTTATCCCGAGCATATACTAGCGGATGGGGGCTAGGAAGACTTGTTACTCTCTTGTCATGGGCTCCGACTCTTTCCGGACCGACTGATTGGAGGTGGGGATAGGTGGAGGTTTTAGCACCGTATTGAGGTCGGGCCTCAAGTACGGGAGCTAGGAGTCCAAGTTTGGACGGGGACCTGGAAACCCGTGATAGGAGGAGAACGGGTTGGTCTTGCTTGTGCCTGGGGTACAAACGAGGCGTGTGTTTTTTGGGGTACCCAGCTGGCCATATTGATTCGCGAATCGTCGTTTCTGCGTGACGGTACGGCTTGACTACGCTTTGACATCGTAGTAAGAATTGACAGTTGAAAGATGAAGAAATGGTTCCTTTTGCTCAACCCTGCTTGATTATAGACTAGGTGCTTACATGGAAGGTTGGATAAGAAATAAAATATGGCTATTAAAAGTAAGAACTTAAGGACGCACTCTCAGTGCTATTTCTCGTAAACAGAAACCCACAAGCCAAAAAGCCTTGCATAATCCTTGGAGTCTTTTTACTTCCTCCTGACGCGTAAGTCTTGCAGAGTACAATTGAGTACTCAGGGTTTGTTCTACCCTGTTGTGACTTGTGCTGATGAGCTGACACTTGTATGTGAAAACCTCCTGGTGGGCTCAGCGAGGAATTCCTTTGCGATGCGGAGTATAGTTTATTTATTAAAACTCTCACTAAAAGTTTTACAAGGAAAATACTATTAATCTGATATCATTTCATGCAATTAAACGTTCTTCATGTAAATGTTTAACTAGTCATTAAATGGTTTCATTTCCGCTGAACTCTGATAATGTTTTATATTCCGCTGTTATAACTATATAATGAATTACTCTGATGTTGTAAGCTTTACTCTCTCATTTGTGATCCTGATGTAAAAATATGGATCTTTGAGTTCTCCCTTGCGGTGTGCTCGACGAAATCATTTAGTTTAGTGTTCTCCCTTGGGTACTTAGAGTCTAATGGAAGACGAGTACTTTTGGGAGGGCATTAGATTAGGCGGTTCTGCCACACTGTATTCCTGCAGACCATCTTAAAACTTGGGTTTAGACTAGAGACAAACCTCCTAAAGCCCTCATATTCCACGAGTGAGAAGGGCAGCTCATGCAATACTATCATTCTCATGAGCTCTTTACGTGATACAGCCTGACTAAAGGTCCAATGCCCCAATGCAACTCCATCTGGAGACATGATAGAAGCATTTAACTGGCCATGCTTACGTTCAACACAAATATTCCTTGCACAATGTTTGCACTCAGCTGCTATGACAACTCCATCAACCCTGATAGGCTCGTATTCTTTCCATACCTTCGACAAAAACTTTCTCCTTGGTTCAGAAAATGATCCCATGTCAACTGACTCAGCGCCTTGATCTTCTCCATCAACATAATCCTCTTCTTCTTCGTCGTCTTCTTCATCCTCATCATCTTCTTCCTCTTCTTCCTCTTCTTCATAATCAGCATCTTCTTCTTCATCTAGCATTTCTGTATCATGTGAAGTTACTGTAGACAAAGGACATAATGAGTGAACAGTCAATCATGAATTAACTTAGCAACTCTAACGCAGCATTCATATATAAAATAAAGACTAATATGCTCACCACTAGGAGCTTTGAAAAGCCTTGCTAGCCTAGGAGGATAATTTGGTGGTGGTACAAATTTTGTCCCTCTTGCAATAGGTGTCGAGAAAGAGGCACCGCCTTGGTACAGCTGCTGATTCCATTCTTCGTCATCCATGTTTGTGATCTAAAAGATGCAATAAAATTATATTAGAGCAAGCCATGACAAGCAGTAATGTTAGCGGTCTGAGCTAATAAATAAAGTGATAAACAAGTAGTAAATAACTAAATATATTTCCCAAGAATGTTCCGCTCAAGCAAATAGCCAAAAAGAAATGTAGCAATCTATCAGATACATGTTTTACTAATCCCTCATGCGTCAAATACTGAAATGAATGTACAAATCTTCAGTTTAGATTTCTCTATGGAGAGCAATGATGCAGGGCACTAAAAGCTTTGTACTGTTAGTAGGCAATACAAGATCATATCCATTGATCTCATGCACGTAAATGGTTGGCTAGTAATTCTACTTGGACACCCAAATCAAGTCAGATTCTAATATATGGAAACATGGGTGCATCTCCAGCGAAAACAGTCTGAATGTTGGAAGCCATACAAACTCGTCAATAAGACATAGTTAGATCTTATACTCTTTCAAGAAAATTATAAGCTCTGTAGAAGTTGAACACTACATCAGGTAATGTCCTACATTCAGGAAAAAATTTCAAGTTCAAACTCAATCATGTCCGGTCATGTGTGACTAGTAGTAAACTAATTTCCTTTTCCAAATGGGGGACACCCAAATTGGAACCAGATATTGGCGCTCATTCCCATATTGGTGCCTAATGCTGGGGTATCCAATCCAATAGACCAATACACATACTCCTACACAAGACGATAACAACTATTCACTGTCAATAAACCGAGGGCAGCAGCGTGCTACCGAATCAATTGACCTCTAGCAAGAAACTCTAGCAATATCAAACAAGGGCGAGGGGAACAGAGGAGAGGCGCATCTAGGACTCACGGTGGGGAGCCACAACGGCGTCTGCTGGAGAGCGAGGGCGTCGTCGATCGAAGTAGGCATGGCGCCGGCGACGTCCCCGATCGCCCCAAACCCTAGGGAATCGCCGTCGCGGCGTCGCCTGTGTCCTTAGGAGACAGAGAGTCTCTGTCAGAGACGGAGACAGCGGTCTCACTCACGGACAGAAGGAGGAGCCGCGCGGGTCGACCCCGGCCTACCCGATGGGTCAACAGGGACGGGACCTCTTGGCCCGTTTTTTACTTTGAGGCTGGTCTCCATGGCCCAATGGCCTTACTCCCGTGGGTCGGGTCGACGACCCAGTGGGTCGACCCGGACCATTGCCATCCAGAGTTTGGTGTGTGTGTGGGGGTGGTGGTGGTGGTGGTGGTGGTGGTGGGGCGGGTCTCTCTAGTCTCTATGATGGTGCGCTACGGTCCCCACGAATATACCGCCATATAGCCCAGTAGTAGGTGTCCAAGCTTTTTTCTCTCTTTTTTTTTCCAAAACAAAGAAATTTCGAAGGGAGTTTGGATTGTGGAAAAAATTATACCACATAAATATGAGTGTGCTGTACTATGACGTAGAAATGATACTTTGAGCGTTATGTTCATAATATTTCGTTTATGGCCAATCATCAAGGGCTAATGGATCAGACAGGAAAAACAAAATATATAAAGAGGATTTTTGTGGCGATGGCAGCTGGGCAGGCACATGCGCAACCGGCTTTCTCCAACTGCAGTCCCGGATGGCCATGCTCGGAACGGGGAACAAATCATCGAGCCGTGGAAGGGGAAGTGGCTGCTTCAAATCGATATGGTGGACGAGGAAGGCGACTTATTGCTACTGCTGATTGGGGAGGCCGAGATGTGAGGTGTCGTTGCTACGGATCAAGGTCACGGATGCAGACTGGGGAGGGCAGGGTTGGACAGGTGCAGTGACTTAAAATTTGTAATTTATGGTTTCTGCCAGTGTTTTGAATCATGGGTTCAAGCATTTAGCGGAGACCACAGCAAAACGCCAAGTAAGTTATCGTGGCGCTAAGCCATTTAGTGCTTTCACCCAAAAAATGTGCAATTTATGGCCAAGCAATAAGGGATTTCAGAAGATATTGACATTAATTCACGCTTTCATAGGATAGCCGATAAGTGCATAACAATATTGCAGAACTAAGACATAGTAGATAGTAGTGACACAAATTCAGTTCTAGTGCCTGTGTTTTAGTTTTAGACTTCACTACTTTTCGGTCATTCAGTGTTTTAATTGCAATCTTGCAGATTATCCACTAATCTCTGCTTAAGTGTTTGATTGCACTTCAAACAACGACCAAATGGACAAGCTATCCACTAATGACTATCCATGACATCCGGTACTTGTACCACATACAAATCTGACTTGTAAAATAACAAATTTGGGTACTTGGCATGAATATTAGAGAAGAGGATGAGCAAAGGAGTAGCACTGGTCTGCCATAACTGATTTTCATCTGTTTCTGTTGGTGGCTGTGACATCCTCACTTAGCTTTGTGCCGGTGGCACCGTGCAGTAGTGCAACCACACCAACATATATGAACACACTGTTCTCCAAATCTATAAAATCCACAATAATGAGCACAGAAGTTTGTATGTCCAACCACAAAAGTAGGGGAAGACAGAGTCATACAGTGTCCATATATTGGTACATTAGAAGCAAAAGAAGTTCAAGAAATACGTTACTACCTCCGATCCATTTTATCTGGCGCACACGCATATCAAGATTCAAACTTTAAAAACTTTGACCAATAATTAGGTTAATCGTTTTTAACTATTATAATATAGATTTTATATGATTAGATTTGTAAGGAATTATACTATCCAATGATTATAAGTTTATAACCCATAAATAATATAATATAAAGCAAATGAATGGTCAAAATGTAATTTAGGAGACTGTGTCATTCTAACTTGCACCAAATAAAATGGACCAGAGGGAGTATTACATTTTTCGCGTTTGAGCCCATGTGCTTCTCTCCAGCGGTTTTTGTCATTTCCTTGTAGGATAGCCATCTTATACCTTGTTTTGAATCTGTAATAATATAGAGAAATAGATAGCATTAGATTGTGCAATCAAGCAATTTCAGGAATGCAGGCAAAATATCTCTATTTTCCACTCTTTTAGAAATAAAAGACACTAATGCAGTGCCCACAATCAATGCAGCCAAAAAATACAACAGATAACAGGGTTTGTTTTTTCTTGTGACACTTCCCTATCCTGAAGTAGGAACAACAAGCTAGCAATTAATCTATTAATCTATAATCAATTTATGGGCTAAACAAGTTTTTTGCAAACTCCCCTACTGATATGAAATTAACTCAGATGGTAAACTGATACAAGCAATGCTTGGATGTGCCATATTACTTGTTAACAGATCAAACATACAAGAAACCTGATGAACCAGTGCGAAGTTCATAAGGTCATAAGGGGTGTGGGGGGGGGGGGGGTGAAGAGAGATCTTACCACTACGGTTTGTAGATTATTTCTCTGCACCTAGTATCAATGGGGTTTTAGTAGAACTCAAGGGCATTTGGGACTTAAATATGTCAGTAGTGCCATCGATAACATTGCAGATATCCAAAAGATTAATAATGGTCTACAGGTACTTCCATGAGCAAGAACTATGCGTAACTCATTTTGTTGGATGCTAGCCAATCAACTAATGGAGCAATGACAAGAATCGACCCCTATAGTGACTGTAGAGGGAAATTTTCAGATATTTTTCAGCCTAAAGACATTGGAAGAATTTATTCTGTTGACAGTTTGCCTTAATAGTAGTTGTCACCAGTGAACCAAGATGATCAGAGTACTGATTTATACCCAAATATAAGCTCGAGTTCAGTTCAATTCAATTCATGCATGTATAAGTGAACTAAATTTCAGGGAGACTAATAGTTATTTACATACATGACAAAAAATGATGTAGGAAGATTCATTATTCCCAACCTAAAAGCCTAAAAGTATAAAAGAAAATTTAATACAGCTACGTTGAAGTGAAATAAAAACCTTCCGGATGCTGTTCAGCGAATACGGCATGAGACAAAACATGTACAGGGTGAACTGAAATGACCATTGATCCTGATAAAGTAAAGTGGAACGGTAAACAAAGTAGAGTGGACTCAACAATTCTTGATGCAACAAAGGGTTCTGTTTTATCTACAGGGATCTTCTTAACAATCACGTAATTTAATAATTTAACTACATAAACAGCCACATGAGTGGAATTGTTGATTTAATCAATAAATGGCAAACTCTAGAGTGTAGCGCTTTTTTTTTTTCCTATTTTGATTAGTCATTATGGTACCATGGTTCGGTCAACAGAAGCTAAATGTTGATTTCCACTGGCTATAACATAACATAGTCACAGTAAATTAGTAATTTGGCAATAATATTATTTTGCTACTTGAAATTATGTGTCAATGAAAGCACGAAACATATACCGCCTCTTTATTTTTGGTAAATCAGTATGAACGTGTCATTCTGGGAATAGTATGATACATCATTTATATTACCAAAACAATATGATAGTAATAAAATATTAGGTTCTTTGTAGAATTTTTTAATGTGCTCATTGGGACAACACAATAGCATGCAGAAACTGTAATCTAGCTACAAATGTTCATGCTAATGCTAAGAGCTAGTACCATATAGAGGATACTTACCCAGGCAAGTCATCACTATCTTCTACCTAGCTACTTATAATGTTTTTGCCAATTTAGGTTTAGAATTTACTCAATATCACATTTGGGTTTTGGCCAAGTATGATGTAATCTGGTATCTAGCTTGCTGTCCACAACTTCCACCTGGATAATTCTTAATGGTGAACTAGGTCTGGAAATCAGACATCAACGTGGTCTCCGACAAGGAGACCCCCTCTCTCCAATGTAATTTCGAGCTGCTACAACCACTAACCCGAGGAAACCCGGGTCAGCGCATATCTCTTTATGCCAATGACATTGTCCTCTTCATTCGGCCACAGGAGGTTAAGATGAACCTCACTATGAGCATCTTGGACATGTATGGTGAGGCATCAGGCCTACAAACAAATTTGCAGAAAAGCTATGTTGTACCTATCTGGGTTTGATCCGGCACAATTGGAGATGATAACCTCTACACTGCCATGCATGATAGCAAATTTTCATTGCACTTACTTAGGATTGCTGATCTCAACTAGAAAAATAGGAAATGCAAAATTGCTCAGATGGATTGAGAAGATCAGTGACCATGGCGAGGAGAGTTACCTGGGTAAGATTTGTCCTCTCGGCCATTCCGGTTTATGTCTTGATAGCTGTCAATGTGCCAAGATGGTTTTTGCGTACACTCTGGTGCCTAATCATGATCTTGATACTGAACTTGCAATGGCATTGGCATGCAGATGCTCTAATCTCCAATTGAGCATTGGCATGCGGATGCTCTAATCATGATCATCAAAATTCCAGTTGAGCATTGGCATGCGGATGCTCTAATCTCCTCTTAGGAAGCAAGTGCAATGCTGTTATGCTCAATAGATATATAAAAGGCATTTGTGGTTCAGCTACAAAGATGTCATAATGGTTTTTAGTGGAAAAAACAGTTTTAGAAATATGAATCTAGAAGGAAAAATGAAATGCCTCCAGTGGAGGTAACATAGCCTTTACTTGTTTGTTGTGACTCATCTGTTAAATGCTTCGGATAGACTACTACCATCTGTTATTTTCTATTATAAAGTATAAGCTTTTGATATCATGGCTCTGGATGTTACATTGTTTTAGTTATTATTATATTTGTGGTGTAACTGCTGCAGGAACTCTGATTGGGGAGAAATGATGATTTTGAATTTGTTGTCTCACCTGATGCGTTTCGGTACACTACACATAAGGTATTCTTGAATTCCCACTTCTATCCACTGCAGAAAAGAAAATAGTTTCAGTTAACAAGTTATGCACTTCTATTGTTGCTAGATCTCTGATGTTGCTAGTCCCAGTATGATGGAAACATTTCATCACAACAATGAAGTACTTTTGGATACCTCTGACTTTCTAATAGTCTGTACAACTCTTCCTGTGTGCTTCAGGAAGGCCATGTGATTGGTAATTTAGAATTTTCATATTACATTACTGTAATTCATTTTTCAAAGATTCTTTTTCCCCTTTTATAGGATATAGCAAGATTTTCTCCTCAGAACAGTGCTTGGACAAGTTTATGGAGCTTTGCTTGTTAAAGGTGACATGATGTTCCTTGCTTTCTCTTTGTTTTTATTCCATATCATGCTTCTTTTTAAGAGTAAATTCTCCATATGACCTTTTTCTCGAACAGATTCTCCATATGACCTGTTTTTTTCATTTTTATATAATTTGTGTTTGTAGCATGGGTTAGATACAAACTACAATTACCATGTAGCAGTCAAACTTACTTATGGAGCTTCACTGGAAATAAAATGGTTATTGCCTCCTTAGTACCCTCTCTTCATATATTATGTTCCATTGATGATCAATATTGGTATACAGAACACTTTCACTTCTCACATTTATATCTCAATATGTGTTTGATTTACTTTCTTTTATTTAATTAAGTAGGTGGCCATCTTCATTAGTTCTCCAAGGTTCAGGGCTTCCACCAGCCTTAAAATCTGTAAGAGTATCTAAGGCAAAGTTTAAGAAGGCGCTAGGCGCTGACCCTTAGCCTAGCGTAGGCTAGCCTAGGCGTTTCAAGGCGTTTTTCTAGGCATTTTGCTAATTTAGCACACAACATATATATATTATATATATAGCAGAAAATGCTGAATAAATTAGTTAAATAGAAGTATAGAGTAGCTGAATATAGTATATAAAAGAAAGGGCAGTAGACATACCTTAGTGGCTTAGTGGCTTAGGCTCAATAATCAATAGACAGGTTGTTCCTAATTCCTGCAGCAAGGATTGACAACTTGTAAAACTCAATAGACAGCAAGTAGTTCATTAAAAAAATAGAAAATAGCAAGTTGACACTTATCTGAATGATTTTAGCCATCTCCCATCCATGAACATACCATAGCAGCAGCTAGTAATTACAAATTTTAAAGCACAAACAAGTGGACAGGACAGTAGTACAAGTGCACAACACAATTCGTAAATAAAAGTCTTGTTTAGATAGCACATAGTTCTCACAAAAGGAGAAAAACATAGTCACACAGCAGCAGTTCAGAAGTTTAAGACATACATGAATGCATCATAAAAGGTAAACCATGACATGATAAAAAGCCCCACTACCATATCATCGTTCTTCTTCAATAGGGTTCCACATAATTATCCTTATCTTTATCAAATTCTTCTCCTTCAAAAGCTGTCTCACTCTTGCACTTCTACGCAGCTGAAGTTGTTCTTCTGCTCCCACTGCATCTCTAATAACAGACCAAGGTATCCCTGTACCTTCCACCTCATCTTCCTCATCTCTATAGACAACTAATACACAATCATCTCCATTCTCATGTAGAAAACCTTGAGCTTTAGTTATATCATTAGACAAGAGAACATCATTGATTTTCTTTGACTTTATCTTTTCTTTCTTATTAATTAGCTTGGAGTTGAATTGAATATAGACCAATTTTGTTCCAGCGGGCTGTAATAAGCCTATTTCTCTTCTTATTGTGTACCTATAAATTTAAAATAAAAACATTTTCAGGTCTACAATTTAATTGTAATGCTGCTGCAATTTTCAGGTAGACATGTACTAACCTCTTCAAACTCGCTCCAATTTCTTTCACAACCAGAAGTGCTTGATGTCAAAGATAGGATCCTTGTAGCCATCTTCTGTAAAGCTGGTGTTTCAGTTCTATACAGTCGCCACCATGATGCTGAAATAAATGAAAAACACCTTTATTAGTTAGTAGCCATTTATTGTTAGATGAAAACATCAAACAACCATGTTGTAATCAAATTTATTGTAATAACAAGTACCTCTACCTAGGTTGTAATCAAAGTTTTTAAAAGTCCTTGCAAACTTCTTGTTAAATGGTCCTTCTCTATTCTGAAACTTTTTCAGTTCAATATTGGCAGCCTGATCTTGCTTATCCTCATCATGATAATAAAAAGTCTCCACATAACTGATAAATCCTTCCGTTATTGTGGGCTCATCAAAGATTGATGGGTTACTATAACTATAGTGTGGATTCAGCAAATAAGTTGTCAAATGCAATGGAGAATCAATTCTTCCTTTCATCTTCTTGTCAATAACATCAATTACCTCCTTGAACCGGGACTCATTACTGCCGAAGTCCTCTTTGATCTCTCTCTTTGCCTTTAGTAGTTCTCCATAAACGAGACCTATGGATGGCTTCACATCCCCATCAACCAAATGGAGAACTTTGACCAATGGCTCAAAAACAGTCAATGTTAGCTTGACATCCTTCCAAAAGGTTAGATTCAATATAATTGCTGTGGCATCTTTTCCTTTCTTTAATTTCACATCCTTCAATGAGTTTTACCTACTGTGAACCACCATCTTTCTTAACTGGTCCTTCTTCTCTTGTATGCTGTTCAAAGTGAGACAAGTTGAAGCAAACCTAGTCACTCTGGCCTTATTATCTCTTTCCCCTCTGTGAAGTACCTCAAGCACACTAATGTTCTTATGTGCCCATAGACAAATATGATGAATGTCTTTGCTCGGTCAATCACCTTCTTGAACCGAGCCATGTTGCCAATTCCTTAGAGCATCAAGTTGATTGTGTGAGTTGTACAAGAGGTCCAAAAGATCTGAGGTCTCTTCTCAAGCAATAACTTTTTTGCTCCCATGTTGTTAGAGGCATTGTCTGTCACTACTTGCACCACATTATCTGGACCAATGTCTTTAATTGCTTTGTCCACTAGTTCAAAGATGACTTCGCTTGTGTGTGACACATCTGACATCTCTTTTGAGCTGATAAAACTGGTTTCATCAGCATAATTAGTGCACAGGTTCATTATGCTTCTTTTCTTCCTATTTGACCAAGCATCAGTCATAATAGAGCACCCATTCTTTAGCTTCTCGGCTTCATGTTCTTGCAGCAAACTCTTGGTTATTGCATATTTTTCTTCCAACAATCTCTCTTGCAGATCATACTGAGTTGGAGGTTCAAGTCTAGCCCCAAATTGTCCAATTGCTTCAACCATTTGCTTGAACTCATCATTGTCACATGCATTGAATGGTATTGCTGCCAATGTTACAAAAAAGAAGGTTAATTAGTGTTTAGTACAACCATAATAGCATCTAATGAATTCTAAAATATAAATACAGAATAGGAAAATACTATGTGTATAGACCCATCTTGCAATATATTTATGCACCTCATGTGTTCTTTCTTTCCAAAGCTCCTTGTTCAGCTTCTGTTGAGTCAAAGATTCAGATTTAGTTGCTTTAGGATCAATAGCACGTTTCCATTTGTCAATGGGCCCTAATTTGTGAGGCTCTGAACTTCCAATACAAGTGACTTCCTCTGACTCTCCACCTCCAACCCGAGAAACATTCACTTCCTCTCTAAGTTCTAGCTCACGAACAATCTTCTCCCTCTTCCTTTTTGCATCTTTTAGTGCTTTCTTGCACTTCCCTTTAGCCTCCAGAGCCTCTGGTGTTCTAGCCTTACATTTCGTCGCATTCTTTCCTTCATAGGCCACATGTTTCTTCAACCGATAAATCCCTCCTTGCATCACCTTGTCACAGAGTTTGCACTTCACCTTGTCCTTGTTGTTAGCATCAATAAGAACCCCATATTCCCATCCCACATCATCTGAATTCCTTCTCAGGAGGTTCGCTCCCTCAGTTTTAGGTGCAACCTCTGTTGTCAACATCTTATACATACATTCAGATTTCAGTGACAATACATTAAGAGTTTAGTGAACATTCTGGCAATACATACATGTAGCAAATCAGCTAAAACAATTAGTCACACATCCTATATTCAGACATTTAGAGAAGGCATTCAGAGTAACATTAAGGCATTCATGCATTCAGATTAGGCATTTAGAGCAAATAACAATTAACAAGTGACAGCAATATTACCAAATGACAGCAATCATTCAGATTTTAGAGTTAACATATTAGCTAACAATCTAACATTCAGAGAATCAAAGTAGGCATACATTCAAATTCAGAGGACATATCAGCCTCTCTATCTTCAGATTAGGCATACATGATACATTTAGATTTATTTAGAGGACAGAGAACAGAGGAGGCAGTGAGTAGAGTAGATAGCAGCAGCCGAACAGGGAAAGGCAGGGTACCTGACTACCTGTAGCCGTGCAGGGGAAGGCAGCGACCAGTTGGTGCAGTCGTGCAGGTGGCCAGCCACTTGACAGGGAGGGGAGCGAACGGCTAGAGCAGTACCGGTGGGGATGGGAAGCCACCGACGGGAGCTCGAGCAACAGATCAGCAGGGATGAGCGTGACTAGCAAGAGGCGGCAGGGCGCGACTGGTGGGAGGAGCAGCCCGGCGGTGAGGGGCGCGACCGGCGGAGAGAAGCTACGAGCACGATGGCTTCTTTCCCTCTTATACTCTGCCGCCCGATTCCATCTGCGCGCGCTTCCTTTCTTTTCCCGCGCCAGCGCGTGGGCCCGATGCCAGCTTCACGCGCGCTTCTACGGTGGCAAAATTTTCGCGTGGCTCACCCACGCCATCTGCCCAGGTGCCACCCAATCACGTTGAGGCGCCACCTTACGCAGCCTAGGCGCTGCGCCTGTCTTGGAGTCCGCCTACCCCCATAGGCCAGGCGAGACCCGTCACCCAGCGATTAGGCGCGCCTAGGCGGAGATGAGGCATTGCCTTTTTGAACTTTCATCTCAATGGTGGGTCTCTTTGAATTCTTTCATTTATGGGATATTCTACATGAGGTACACCCATTTAACGACCAAATGGAGTGCATACTCTTATGTGTGCCTAGAGATCAATCACACATAAGTTAACAAATTATAAAGGATGTATCATCATAAATGTTATTACATCACGATTATTATCACATAGTCTTTACAATAATGTAGCGGAAGTAAAATATAAAACTCTCGTGGTAGCTCCATGCACAGGCACATTGACTGGTTGACTGCAAGTCTAGTAATCTTCAGGGAAGTAGAAGTAGTCACTACTTGCACCATCTGTTACCCATCCGGGATTTTTATCCAACATACTCAACAAATGTAATATGGGGTTCATGAGGCTCAAAGGCATAACATAGGTTTATCAGCATGTAGCTTTTATTTAGCATTATTTCAGTATATCAATAATATCAAAATGTCTCAATATAACAATAAACATATGATCCATGTGAAATGATTAACGAATAGCAAAAACATATTCATTATTAATGATCCACTATTCCATAAGGGTCCAAGGCCACTCGTGACCATGAGCACGACTATTATAACAGTTTTACACTCTACAGAGGTTATACACTTTCACTGTCAGTCGTGTTGCCCATATGCCCGGGTTAATTACTCCCAAAACACTTCCAAGGTGAGCAGGCAGGGGAACACTATGAAGTCTTTCGAAGGTTCATCTAACAAGTTAGGGCCATTATATTTCACTCGGCAAACAGATGTAGAGCCCCCCTTCCAAATGGCACAATAACACGCAACCTATACACATGAGGACAGAGGCCGCACTATACCCGATTCGTCAAGCCATTCTTACGCCATAAAGGAATACCACTAACAAGCTAGAAAAGGTCCTTCTATATGACTAAAGCCAGAGCCATTTTAGCCCTCAAAGTTGTAGTGTAAATCCTAGATTTTCGCTTACAGATAAGTCCTTATGGAGAGTAACGAGAGCATCAAAATAACCCCATGCTCTAGTACCCTTTAACAGTAATAAAAGTCATATTTTAATATTTATTGCATATTCCATTAGTCAAATTACATGATCATAGTTCATGTTAAGCACTAGCAATACTAATCCATGCAATATAATAGGTATCAAGGAATAAGATCAACACTAAGTCATCCTTAATAAGAAATAGATGCATAATGATATTATTTGCTTAATGTGAATAGGACAATAAGGATAATCCCATGCTATACTTGCTTTGCTCAAACTGGTCCTGATGATCTTGCTCGTAGAAAAACTCTTGATCCCCAACGAATTGCTCACCGTCTATACTCGATCAACAATAGCAACAACATTCATCCAGAACAATCATGCATAAACAAACAAGACTATAATTAGAATAGTACACCAACAGTAATAAAATAAGATAAAAAGTTTTTAAAATGAATCTATAACTCGCTAGGATCACACAGACGCAAAGATCACGAAAAACGGAGCTAAAACCACAAAGTTACGAATTTACGAAGATTTCCTATAGAAAAATAATTAATTTAATTCAAACTTGAAAATAAAATATCACAAACCTACTGTATAGTTCTACTAACATGTAGAGCTCTCAAATACTAACCTAACACAATTTGAACGGGTCAAATCGGAGTTAAAATGGATAAATTATGACTAAAACAAACTCAGTGGTATAGCTGTAAATAGCTGAAAACGTATTTTTGACTTAACTGAGATCAAACTACGCTTTCAAAAGGATAATACGCAATACGGGAATACGCTTTGAACTGCGGGTTATATAATTGAAAAACACAGGGTCTCTTTAGCAAAATTATCAACCGAAACAGTATCTTTAAGTCTGAGCTGTTAGATTCAAAATGGACGGTCTAGATTGATCTGGGGAGAGCTGGGCGGCGCTCCGGCCGGAAAACAGCCCCGATGGCAGTTTCCGTGGCGGCGCCATCGCCGGAGAATGCGAACTCACGATTTACTGTGCTACCTCGCGAAAGAAGAACACCGGGATGAAGTATAGATCAAGGCGAACTCACCAAGGTAGAACACGAAGGCGGAGATGACCCGAAGACAATGCGGTGCTCGAGATGGCGGATGGTCCCGTCGGTGATCCGAGCGAAGCCTCCTCGAGACGGCTTCGGTGTTTCGCTGTGAGATGGGATGGAGCGGAGGGGTGCGCGAGCTCGATTTTATAGCCTGAAGGCGGTTCCAAGAAAGGAAAGAAGGGATTTGGAAAACGGATTTGATCGGTGGCTACGATGAAAGGAAATCAGAGCCGGCGTGGGGAGGAAGAAGAAGACTTCGCCTGACAGATGGGACCACGGTGTCAGCGACGCGAGAGAGGTAACGCGGCAGCGCGCTCGCGCGAGCTTGCTGGGCCATCGGCTGGGCTCGGCCCAAGCGGCGAAGCGGGGAGCGGCGCGCGCGGGAGGCAAGCAGGCCACAGGGAAGGATTGGGCTGCCGGGCCGAAAGCGAGGAAGGGAAGTAAATTCCTTTTTCTTTTTTTTTCTTTTCAAATATTTCAAAGCATTTTCAAATGATTTTGAATCCTATTTTGAATTTGAATCAAACCACTCCAACCAAAAATTCAAATGCAACAGCATGAGTGCACAAACATGTTTCTACCCTTATATTTGGTTAAAAATTATTATTACTCTAAATTTGTATGCTCACAAAATTGTATAAAAATCATATTTACCTACTTTTTAATATCCCAAAATTTTAGGGTGTTACAATTCTACCCCCTTAAGATAAATCTCGTTCCGAGATTCGGTTGATGCTTACTCGAACAGTTGCGGGTAGGTTTTCCTCAGATCCTCTTCTCTTTCCCAGGTGGCCTCACCCTCAGTGTACCGATTCCACTGAACCTTACACATCTTAATAGTTCGACTCCTCGTGACTTTTTCAGCAGTCTCTATAATTTTAACTGGAAACTCTTCATATGTGAGGTCCTCTTTAATAGTGAGCTCTTCTAACGGAATCTGCTCCTCTGGTACTCGCAAACATTTCTTAAGTTGAGACACGTGAAACACATCATGTACACCTGCCAAACTCTTAGGTAATTCCAACTAATATGCCACCTCACCACGTCTTTCTATGATCTTGAAAGGTCCAATATACCTCGGTGCCAATTTCCCCTTCATGTTGAACCTTTTCACACTTCTCATTGGAGATACTTTCAAGTAGACATAATCCCCTACTTCAAAAATCAACTCTCTCCTCTGAGTATCAGCATAACTCTTCTGTCTGGACTGAGCTATTTTCAGATTATCTCTAATCATTCTCACTTTCTTTTCAGCATCCTTGAGTACATCAGGCCCAAACACTTGACTTTCCCCCGTCTGATTCCAGAACAACGGGGTTCTACACTTTCGTCCATACAAAGCCTCAAACGGTGCCATCTGAAGACTCTTCTGATAACTGTTGTTATAAGAGAACTCTGCATAAGGCAAACTCTTATCCCAACTAGTACCATATTGTAAAGCACAAGCTCTCAACATATCCTCCAATATCTGATTAATTATCTCCGTTTGTCCATCTATCTGTGGATGGTAGGTTATACTAAAGTTCAGCTTGGTTCCTAGTGATTCATGTATCTTTTGCCAATAATGAGATGTAAACTGGATACCCCGATCAGACACAATTTTCTTAGGAACTCCATGTTGTCTCACTATTCTTTCCATATACAATTCTGCCAACCTTGCACTGCTATATGTAGTCCTAACTGGCAGAAAATGAGCAACCTTTGTTAGACGATCTACTATTACCCAAATTGAATCATACCCTCTCTGAGTACGTGGTAATCCAACTATAAAATCCATACCAACTTCTTCCCATTTCCATTCAGGTATCTGCATAGGTTGTAACAATCCTGCAGGTCTCTGATGTTCAGCTTTCACCCTTTGACATGTGTCATACAAAGCAACATATTCAGCAACATCTCTTTTCAAACCATACCACCAATATTTCTCTTTCAGATCCAGATACATCTTAGTACTCCCAGGATGTATGGAATAAGCTGACTCATGAGCTTCACTCAAAATTGCCTCTCTGATATTCTTATTCTCTGGCACACACAATCTTTTTCCAAACCATAGCGTACCCTTATCATCCTTATGGAATCCTGGTGATTTGCCCTTCACTATATTCTCCGCTATCTCTCTCAATTTTGCATCTTTCATCTGACTCTTTGCGTATCTCATGCTCCAGAGTAGGTTCTAGTACCAATTCTACTGTATTGGTGGTAAACCCTAAGTTCAGATGCTCACATTCAGCGCACAACTCTCTTGACATAGGCATTACTTGCATTTCATTAGCGTAGCTTTTCCTACTAAGAGCATCAGCAACTATGTTAGCCTTTCCTGGGTGATAATGCACCTCCAGATCATAATCCTTTATCAACTCCAACCATCTACGCTGCCTCAAGTTCAGATCTGATTGAGTGAAGATATACTTCAGACTCTTGTGATCCGTATATATATCACTTTTATGTCTAATCAAATAGTGTCTCCATATCTTTAGTGCATGGACCACTGCAGCTAATTCCAAGTCATGAGTAGGATAATTTAATTCATGCTTTCTCAACTGCCTCGATGCATATGCCACAACTCTACCTTCTTGCATAAGAACACATTCTAAACCCAAACGAGATGCATCACAGTAGATAGAAAAATGTTTACTCAAATCTAGCAAAGCTAATACGGGTGCAGTGGTCAATCTTTTCTTCAATTCCTCAAAATTAGCCTGACACTTCTCAGACCACACAAACTTGGCATTCTTCTCCAATAGTGCAGTCATTGGCTTCGCAAGCTTAGAAAATCCCTCTATAAATCTCCTTGTAATAGCCTGCTAATCCCAAGAAACTACGGATCTCACTTACATTGGTTGGTGGCTTCCAGTCTAATACATCTTTCACTTTGCTAGGATCTACTGATATCCCTCCATTTGAGACAACATGACCAAGAAAGGAAACTTCCTTCAACCAAAACTCACATTTACTTCGCTTGGCATATAACTGGTGTTCTCTGAGCTTTTGCAAGACCAACCTCAAATGTTCAGCATGTTCCTCCTTAGTCTTGGAGAATACTAGAATATCGTCAATAAATACCACTACAAACTTATCAAGATATTCCATGAACACCTTATTCATCAAAATACATAAAGTATGCAGGGGCATTAGTTAGACCAAAAGACATCACTGTATACTCATATAACCCATACCGTGTGGTAAAAGCTGTCTTTGGTATATCACTAGCATGAATCTTCAACTGATGATATCCAGAACGAAGATCAATCTTGGAGAATACACAAGCACCTCTTACTGATCAAACAAGTCATCAATCCTAGGCAACGGGTAGTTATTCTTGATGGTAACCTTATTAAGAGACCGATAATCTACACACATTCTCTGAGTACCATCTTTCTTATCCACAAAAATCACTGGTGCTCCCCAAGGTGAAGAACTAGGACGAATGAAACCCTTATCCTGCAATTCCTTAATTTGTTTCTTAAGTTCTTCTAATTCATCTACTCCCATTCTATATGGATGCTTAGCTATGGGTGCAGTTCTAGGTAATAATTCAATAATAAATTCAATGTCACGGTCTGGTGGCATACCTGGCAATTCCTCAGGAAACACATCGGAGAACTCCTCCACAACCTGGTCCTCCTTGTTGGCACCATCATTAAGCTGGTTCACTGTAGCGGTCTCTTATTTTTGCACTTTCACATCAACCCTGATCCTATCTCCCTTTGGTGTTGTCAGCACTACTGATTTCCCCTTGCACTGAATCTCTGCTTGTTGTTGCATCATCTAATCCATTCCCAAGATAAGATCAATCCCAGCTGTTCTCAATACTATAGGACTCACCTTAAACTCTACCCTCCTTAGAATGAGACTAATCGGGAGACAACAATAAGATGCTGACATGCTTCCACCAGGTGAGTTTACTAATATAGGGTTCTTCATGGCACACAAATGAATTCTATGTATTCTAACAAATGATTGTGATATGAAAGAATGTGATGCTCCAGAATAAAAAAGAACAGTGGCGGGAGTGGAATGGACATCGAACGTACCAAGCATAACTTCTGGTTCCTCCACTGTTGTTTCCTGGGACAAGTGGTTCACCCTTCCAATATTAGATGCAGGCTTCTAGTGACTACCCTGCCTCTGGAGAGTCTGTTGGTTGGGCTTCTCAGGGCAATTGTAAGACAAGTGACCTTCTTTTCCACATCGAAAACACTTGTTGGGGGTATTGGGAGCACTGATCTTCATTGGAGTATTATTGGAAGGACCCTGACGCTGAGGCTGATTCCCACTCTGTTGCGGAGGGCGTTGGTTGCCATTCTACGGATGGAATGGGGGACGTTGCGGGAACTAATTGCGGAAAGGGACCTGACCATGATTCCACTAACTAGAAGGAGGCCTCTATTGATTACCCTGCTAAAAACCAGTACGCAGACGAGTGTTACTACTAGAAGTCTGTCCCTGAAGCCATTTCCTCTTGGCATCCATCTCCTTGCGCTTGTTATCCACCACGATAGCGCGGTTCACAAGCGTCTAAAAGTTGGGATAAGTATTGGACATCAGCTGCAATTGTAGTCCATCATACAATCCCTTTAAGAAGCGGCGCTGCTTATCATTGTCATTAGCCACCTCATGTGGAGTATATCGTGACAACTAGGCAAACCTGTCACGATACTCAGCTACAGATAATGACCCTTGGGTCAAGTTCCGGAATTCCTCTGCCTTCAGTTCTATTATCCCTTCTGGTATATGGTAAGCCCTGAAGTTCTCTCTAAACTCCTGCCAAGTGACCGCGGGTGCATTGGCGGGATGACCATACTCATACGATTCCCACCAATCCTAAGCTTCTCCCTGGAGTTGTCCAGAAGCAAACAACACCTTTTGCCGGTCATCACATTGTGTAATGTTGAGTTGCTTTTCCACGGCACGAAGCCAGTCATCTGCTTCCAATGGATCAGCGGCGTGCATGAACACCGGGAGATGACCCTTCAAAAACTCACCATGCTTATCACGTGATGGTGCCCCAGCAACTGGACGATTATGTTGATTCTGCACCAGTTGTTGCATAAGTTGTGTCTGCACCGCCAAAAGTTGCTCAATAGTTGGTGGCGGTGGTGGTGGGGGATTTGGGGGAACACCTCCATGACCCCTGCCTCTTCCTCTTCCGGCCATCTGCCATCCATAAGAATGCAAACTTTGAGATTTCCATGTTATCAACCACTTATAAGATAAAGAATGAGATCTTAAAGTTTTCTGTGCGAATATCAATATTAATAGTTCAGTAAATCAATCATATCTCGAGCTACAGAAGTCCAATAGAGGTGTGCTTTATCTGGTTGGAAATCTTATGAAGTTCCCCACAACTTCTATTTAGACCATAAGACCAGATTCTGTCGTTAAGTTAATGAAAAATAAGGCGCAACAGAAACTGTTTCAGATTCTAGACTGTGCAGAAACTTTAACTTGTGACAGTTATATCTCTCGAACCAGATCAGATAAAAAGGTGATTCCAGTGGCATTTGAAAGGTGCTTAAGCCTAGTTTCTCTCATAAAAATTTCATAAATGTTGCACGAACCGTTTTTGAACTATAGCAGAAACATTGCAGACTGCTCCAGAAAACAGTAAGGATAGAAACGTGACAATACCAAACCCAACTATTATTTTCTTGACTAATAAACTTTTTATTCTTAAAAATGGAACTTGTAGACATGCCTACAAGCCCCAACACTCATAAAAAAAATCCAACTCACACATAAACATAATGATAAAGCAACTATCACACCAAAGTTCAAACCACACGACATACTCGAAGACTCAACTGACGTTACTAAGAACGTTCTTATTACATGAAGGACTCCTATTTTCTAATGACGTGGCTCATGCTCTAATGTCTCATAAATCTTAGCCATGCCTTGGTTTGCTCGGAGTTCATCAATCATTGCTTGGCACCTCTTGATGGTCTTCCCCTGTGCCTTCACCATCTCCTCTAACTGCAGCTTCCTCTCCATCATATCATAGACAAAGTTCACCATCACCCGAGGAAGTGGTTCCAACTGCACTGGATCCATCATGGCCCATCCAAGGTCGAGGTGTGCACGAGGGAAGTAACGGTGAATATCATGCTTCATGCTGTCAAAGCGAAGGTAGCGAAGGCCCATACATGCTTCAAAAGCAGCGTCTTCAATGCTATCCTCCATGGTAGCTCGACGACCCACGTGAGCATACATCCTGTCCAGCTGGTATGCCCCTTTTTCCTTATCCTTAAGAAAAATGCTCGCTCTTGCCTTCTAGTAAGTGCCCTCTAGCGGATGGGTGTACTCCCAACAGACGTACTCCACAGCTGGGTGCCAATCAGCAAAGTAGGCAGAGAGCATTCCACAAGTCGATGGTGAGATACAACATCTCCTCCAGCCTTGTGGTAGATCTTCACAGTCCATCCCATTGGAGGTTGTGGCACATCCTCAGCAGCTGCATCAGGTGGTGGAGACGGGGGTTGCTCTCCTCCATTAGCTTCCTCCTCTTCATCATCTTCTATCTCGATGATCTCAGGGTCTTCTTTAGGCTCGGGTTCTTCCTGAGGAGGTGCTGGAGCTTGGATTGGTGCTTTAGGGGTCTGCTCATTCTCCTGGGGTACTTCCTCTTGTGGCTCTTCAGGTGCAAGCATGGCACGAGGTGGGTAGTGTCCTCCAGTGGTGATGCGGGCAGTCTTGCGGCCACGAACCATCTACAAAGTTTTTTAGATGTAGTTAGAATAGAGGCAAAATTTTGTAATAGAATGAGACATAAGAAGCATAAAAAATTATCAATTAACAAGAGCAAGATAATGAGCATAAAAATAGTGAAAAAAAGATACTAAATCGACCATTTCTAGCTAGGCTTGCGTCCTACAGTCAACAATAGCTCCGATACCAGTTTGTTACACCCATTTAACGACCAAATGGAGTGCATACTCTTATGTGTGCCCAGAGATCAATCACACATAAGTTAACAAATTATAAAGGATGTATCATCACAAATGTTATTACATCACGATTATTATTACATAGTCTTTACAATAATGTAGCGGAAGTAAAATATAAAACTCTCATGGTAGCTCCATGCACAGCCACATTGACTGGTTGACTGCAAGTCTAGTAATCTTCAGGGAAGTAGAAGTAGTCACTACTTGCACCATCTGTTACCCATCTGGGATTTTTATCCAAGTAAGAAAAATAAACAAGCGTAAGTACATCTCGTACGCAACCAATGTAACATGGGGTTCATGAGGCTCAAAGGCATAACATAGGTTTATCAGCATGTAGCTTTTATTTAGCATTATTTCAGTATATCAATAATATCAAAATGTCTCAATGTAATAATAAACATATGATCCATGTGAAATGATTAACGAATAGCAAAAACATATTCATTATTATTGATCCACTATTCCATAAGGGTCCAAGGCCACTTGTGACCGTGAGCACGGCTGTTATAACAGTTTTACACTCTGCAGAGGTTGTACACTTTTACTGTGAGTCATGTTGCCCATATGCCTAGGTTAATTACTCCCAAAACACTTCCAAGGTGAGCAGGCAGGGGAACACTGTGAAGTCTTTCGAAGGTTCGTCTAACAAGTTAGGGCCATTAGATTTCACTCGGCAAACAGAAGTAGAGCCCCCCTTCCAAATGGCACAATAACACGCAGCCTATACACATGAGGGCAGAGGCCGCACTATACCCGATTCGTCAAGCCATTCTTACGCCATAAAGGAATACCACTAACAAGTTAGAAAAGGTCCTTCTATATGACTAAAGCCAGAGCCATTTTAGCCCTCATAGTTGTACTGTATATCCCGGATTTTCGCTTTCAGATAAGTCCTTATGGAGAGTAACGAGAGCATCAAAATAACCCCATGCTCTAGTACCCTTTAACAGTAATAAAAATCATCTTTTAATGTTTATTGCATATTCCATTAGTCAAATTACATGATCATAGTTCATGTTAAGCACTAGCAATACTAATCCATACAATATAATAGGTATCAAGGAATAAGATCAACACTAAGTCATCCTTAACCAGGAATATATGCATAATGATATTATTTGCTTAATGTGAATAGGACAACAAGGATAATCCCATGCTATACTTGCCTTGCTCAAACTGGTTTTGACGATCTTGCTCGTAGAAAAACTCTTGATCCCAACGAATTGCTCACCGTCTATACTCGATCAACAATAGCAACAACATTCATCCAGAACAATCATGCATAAACAAACAAGACTATAATTAGAACAGTACACCAACAGTAATAAAATAAGATAAAAAGTTTTTTAAAATGAATCTACAACTCGCTAGGGTCACACAGACGCAAAGATCACGAAAAACGGAGCTAAAATGACGAAGTTATGAATTTACAAAAATTTCCTATAGAAAAGTAATTACTTTAATTCAAACTCGAAAATAAAATATCACAAACTTACTGTACAGTTCTACTAACATGTAGAGCTCTCAAATACGAACCTAACGCAATTTGAACGGGTCAAATCGGAGTTAAAACGGATAAATTATGACTAAAACAAACTCAGTGGCATAACTGTAAATAGCTGAAAACGTATTTTTGACTTAAGTGAGATCAAACTACGCTTTCAAAAGGATAATACGCGATACGGAAATACGCTTTGGACTGTGGGTTATATAATTAAAAAACACAGGGTCTCTTTAGCAAAATTATCAACTGAAACAGTATCTTTAAGCCTGAGCCGTTAGATTCAAAATGGACGGTCCAGATTGATTTGGGGAAAGTTGGGCGGCGCTCCGCCCGGAAAATAGCCCCGACGGCGGTTTCCGCGGCGGCGCCATCGCCGGAGAATGCGAACTCACAATTTACTGCGCTACCTCACGAAAGAAGAACACCGGGATGAAGTATAGATCAAGGCGAACTCACCAAGGTAGAACACGAAGGCGGAGATGACCCGAAGACAATGCGGTGCTCGAGATGGTGGACGGTCCCGTCGGTGATCTGGGCGGAGCCTCCTCGGGACGACTTCGGTGTTTTGCTACGAGATGGGATGGAGCGGAGGGGTGCACGAGCTTGATTTTATAGCCCGAAGGCGGTTCCAAGAAAGGAAAGAAGAGATTTGGGAAACGGATTTGATCGGTGGCTACGATGAAAGGAAATCGGAGCTGGCGTGGAGAGGAAGAAGACTTCAACTGATAGATGGGACCACGGTGTCAGCGACGCGAGAGAGGAAACGCGGCAGCGCGCTCGCGCGAGCTTGTTGGGCCATCGGCTGGGCTCGGCCAAGCGGCGAAGCGGGGAGCGGCGCGCGCGGGAGGCAAGCAGGCCACGGGGAAGGATTGGGCTGCCGGGCCGAAAGCGAGGAAGGGAAGTAAATTCCTTTTTCTTTTTTTTTCTTTTCAAATATTTCAAAGCATTTTCAAATGATTTTGAATCCTATTTTGAATTTGAATTAAACCACTCCAACCAAAAATTCAAATGCAACAGCATGAGTGCACAAACATGTTTCTTCCCTTATATTTGGTTAAAAATTATTATTACTCTAAATTTTTATGCTCACAAAATTGTATAAAAATCATATTTACCTACTTTTTAATATCCCAAATTTTTTTGGGATATTAAAAAGTAGGTAAATATGATTTTTATACAATTTTGTGAGCATAAAAATTTAGAGTAATAATAATTTTTAACCAAATATAAGGGTAGAAACATGTTTGTGCACTCATGCTGTTGCATTTGAATTTTTGATTGGAGTGGTTTGATTCAAATTCAAAATAGGATTCAAAATCATTTAAAAATGCTTTGAAATATTTGAAAAGAAAAAAAAAGAAAAAGGAATTTACTTCCCTTTCTCGCTTTCGGCCCGACAGCCCAATCCTTCCCCGTGGCCTGGTCGCCTCCCGCACGCGCCGCTCCCTGCTTCGCCGCTTGGGCCGAGCCCAGCCGATGGCCCAGCAAGCTCGCGCGAGCGTGCTACCGCGTTTCCTCTCTCGCGTCGCTGACACCGTGGTCCCATCTGTCAGGCGAAGTCTTCTTCTTCCTCCCTACGCCGGCTCCGATTTCCTTCCATCGTAGCCACCGATCAAATCCGTTTCCCAAATCCCTTCTTTCCTTTCTTAGAACCACCTTCGGGCTATAAAACCGAGTTCACGCATCCCTCTGCTCCATCCCATCTCGCAGCGAAACACCGAAGCCGTCCCGAGGAGGCTCCGCTCGGATCACCGATGGGACCGTCCGCCATCTCGAGCACCGCATCGTATTCGGGTCATCTCTGCCTTCGTGTTCTACCTTGGTGAGCTCGCCTTGATCTATACTTCATCCCGGTGTTCTTCTTTCACGAGGTGATGCAGTAAATCGCGAGTTCGCATTCTCCGATGATGGCACCGCCGCGGACATCGCCGTCGGGGCTGTTTTCCGGCCGGAGCGCCGCCCAGCTCTTCCCGGATCAATCTGGACCGTCCATTTTGAATCTAACGGCCTAGACTTGAAGATACCGTTTCGATTGATAATTTTGCTAAAGAGACCCTGTGTTTTTCAATTATATAACCCGCAGTCCAAAGCGTATTTCCGTATCACGTATTATCCTTTTGAAAGCGTAGTTTGATCTCAGTTAAGTCAAAAATACGTTTTCAACCAATTACAGTTATGCCACCGAGTTTGTTTTAGTCATAATTTATTCGTTTTAACTCTGATTTGACTCGTTCAAATTGCGTTAGGTTCGTATTTGAGAGCTCTACATTTTAGTAGAACTGTACAGTAGGTTTGTGATATTTTATTTTCGTGTTTGAATCAAAGTAATTACTTTTCTATAGGAAATCTTTGTAAATTCATAACTTCATCGTTTTAACTCTGTTTTTCGTGATCTTTGCGTCTGTGTGACCCTAGCGAGTTGTAGATTCGTTTTAAAAACTTTTTATCTTATTTTATTACTGTTGGTATACTGTTCTAATTATAGTCTTGTTTGTTTATGCATGATTGTTCTAGATGAATGTTGTTGCTATTGTTGATCGAGTATAGACGGTGAGCAATTCGTTGGGGATCAAGAGTTTTTCTACGAGCAAGATCATCAGGACCAGTTCGAGCAAGGCAAGTATAGCATGGGATTATCCTTGTTGTCATATTCACATTAAGCAAATAATATAATTATGCATATATTCCTTGTTAAGGATGACTTAGTGTTGATCTTATTCCTTGATACCTATTATATTGCATGGATTAGTATTGCTAGTGCTTAACATGAACTATGATCATGTAATTTGACTAATGAAATATGCAATAAACATTAAAAGATGATTTTTATTACTGTTAAAGGGTATTAGAGCATAGGGTTATTTTGATGCTCTCGTTACTCTCCATAAGGACTTATTTGTAAGCGAAAATCCGGGATTTACAGTATAACTATGAGGGCTAAAATGGCTCTGGCTTTAGTCATATAGAAGGACCTTTTCTAGCTTGTTAGTGGTATTCCTTTATGGCATAAGAATGGCTTGACGAATCGGGTATAGTGCGACCTCTGTCCCCATGTGTATAGGCTGCGTGTTATTGTGCCATTTGGAAGGGGGGCTCTACAGCTGTTTGCCGAGTGAAATCTAATGGACCTAACTTGTTAGATGAACCTTCGAAAGACTTCATAGTGTTCCCCTGCCTGCTCACCTTGGAAGTGTTTTGAGAGTAATTAACCCGGGCATATGGGCAACATGACTCACAGTAAAAGTGTACAACCTCTGCAGAGTGTAAAACTGTTATAACAGCCGTGCTCACAGTCACGAGTGGCCTTGGACCCTTATGGAATAGTGGATCAATAATAATGAATATGTTTTTGCTATTCGTTAATCATTTCACATGGATCATATGTTTATTATTACATTGAGACATTTTGATATTATTGATATACTGAAATAATGCTAAATAAAAGCTACATGCTGATAAACCTATGTTATGCCTTTGAGTCTCATGAACCCCATGTTATATTTGTTGAGTACGAGATGTACTTACGCTTGTTTATTTTTCTTACTTGGATAAAAATCCCGGATGAGTAACAGATGGTGCAAGTAGTGACTACTTCTACTTCCCTGAAGATTACTAGACTTGCAGTCAACCAGTCAATGTGCCTGTGCATGGAGCTACCACGAGAGTTTTATATTTTACTTCCACTACATTATTGTAAAGACTATGTGATAATAATCGTGATGCAATAACATTTGTGATGATACATCCTTTATAATTTGTTAACTTATGTGTGATTGATCTCTGGGCACACATAAGAGTAAAAGTCCAAGTTTGGTTTTGGTAATTAATGACACCAAGTTGCTAATGCTATGTGTTAAGTGTTTTGAGTTAGGCATAAGCAACACATGTGATGAAGGTGTATGTGGCAAGGAGTGGTGGCCATAAGATCACAAAGAGATGGTGCATGGACATGAAATGATGATCATGGTGGAGATGCACATAAAATGAAGGACATGATGATCAAGTGGAGGAGAAGGATCTAAGAGCGCAAGGCAAAGGTATAACCATAGGGGTTTTCCTTTTGCCGGTCTAAGATGAGTAGAGAAGTGATTGACCAGGTTTACGATACATAGCCGACTATCAAGAGGGGCAATCACGGTTAGCTCGGAAATCAAGTGCCACTAGATCAATGTCTTGAGCATATGCATTAAGATCTAGTAAAGAGCTAACATAACGCCTTAAGAAATGATTGTGAAATGCTAACACACATGCACATGGTAATTTACACATGGTGGTGTTAGCATATTTGTGAAGGCAGAGGAGTTTGAGCAGTAGAGAAGGGTTTGGGTTCTTCTCTCCCTCCCGCCGAGCTTGCGAGGCGGAATTCAGCGCTTTTTGGAGAAGTGAAATGCCTATTTTCTACTGCGCCGGAAGTTAGAAAAGAAACGGAGGCGAACGAAGGTCACAGAGATGACCGGACGTGGTCTCTGCATGACCGGACGCGCCCGGTCAGTGTTTAGCGTTTGCGTGGTTTTCAGTTTGAGGATCGGACGCGCAGCGCATCCGGTCACTGACGACCGGACGTGTCCGGTCATCCAGGGAGCTTACTGGACTCTAATCGGACGCTGGCACTATGGCGTCCAGTCAGTTCAACAGCGCGTCCGGTCGTTGTTTCGTTGTGCGCTACTCAGGCCTGACCAGCGCGTCCGGTCAGTTGCGGGACCAGCGCGTCCGGTCGCACCCAGCGCGTCCGGTCTGCGCGACCAGCGCGTCTGGTCAGTGTTTTAGAAATTAGTCGTTGCGCGACCGGCGCGTCCGGTCAGTGTGACCGGCGCATCCGGTCAGTACGACCAGCGTGTCCGGTCAGCGTGATTTCAGCTGTTTAAGTTCCTAACGGCTAGCTGCATACCCCTTCGTTATAAATAGACGTTGGCCGGGGTTTGAGGGCAACTCTTGCATATTTTGAGACCTAGAGACATACTTTGAGCTAGAGAACAACCCCTCCACTCATCTCTTTGCATAGTTGCACATCTTGAGTGAGATTGAGTGAGATTCAAGTGCATTGCTTGAGAGTTGCATTCTAGAGGCACTTGATCTTCGAGTTGCTGTGGATTTCTTGTTACTCTTCCGTGTTTCCCGACACGGTAGATGGCTTGGAGCAGCGGAGGTGATTGAGCTCACAATTGGAGATTGTTGGAGCCTTCACCAAGTGTTATAAGGGGTTCTTGATCCTTCCCCGTGGGAGTTCACAAATTGGATACTCTAGTGGAGCTTGTGGCTTGGAGGATCTTCATCTTGTGTGCGGTTGTGCGGCGCCTGCCGAGGGCTCGACTCTTGATAGTCGATTAGCTCGCGAACCGACAAGTGGGTGTATCACCACAACGGGGAGTAGCTTGCCGGGAAGCAAGTGAACCTCAGGATAAATTCTTGTGTCATTCTCTTCCCGAGGATTTCTCTTGTGTGATTGATTTATTGGTACTTCTCATCTCTACACGGCGGTATAATCACTCGAAGCTCTTCTCTCGTATTACTTCTTGTTTCTAGCTTGTAGTTGTTGTTGTGTTTAGTGAATAGCCTTGTACTAGACTTGTGTAGGTGGCTTGCTTAATTAGTTAGAGCTAGTGCTTTTGCTTCGCCACCTTTCATACTAACTTGTGGTTAAATAATTCTTGTAGAAGTTTTAATTAGGCTATTCACCCCCTCTTGCCTATTTGGACCTTACAAGTGGTATCGAAGCCGAGGCACCGTTTATTTGAGGCTTAACAACCTACGGTGAAATAGAAATAGCTCAATTAAGCTTGCACATCAACAACACTAAGAAGACACCTCACTTTGATGGCAAAAATTATGCATATTGGAAGGTTAAGATGATCGCACACCTAAAGTCAATCAATAGAGAAGTGTGGAAGGTCACCGAAACAAAATTTGAGGTTGCTAATCCGGAAGCACCTACACCGGTGGAAGAGAAGAAGCTCCAATGCAATGACATTGCCATTAGTGCTCTTCACGAAGCATTAGATGACAAGACCTTTGAGCAAGTGAAGAACATTGAGATTGCTCATGATGCTTGGGCCAAGCTAGAAGAAACATTTGAGGGCACCGAAGGCACAAAGACCGCTAAAGCATATATCTTGCAAGAAAAATTTTCAAGCTTCAAGATGCAAGATGATGAGAGTGTACTGGAGATGTTTCATAGGTTGCAAGTCATTGTCAATGAGCTCAAGGCACTTGGTGAGGAGGTCAAGGACAATCAATTCTCTATGAAGTTCTTGAGAAGTCTACCCAAGAGATTTGATACATTGATCACCATGCTAGTGAGGACTACATTGAAGGATTCAACTCCTCAACAAATATTCTAAGAAGTGATGACCGATGATTCATATAGAGAAGATGATGAGAAGGATGAGTTGGTCAAGAAGAAGAAGAAGGAAAATGAGAAGAAAGATGATGAAAAGAAGAAGAGTGTGGCATTCAAAGCCACCACATCCAAGGGCAAATCTAAGATTGAATCATCAAGTGATGAAGACTCAAGCTCTTATGATAGTGATGACATTGATGAGAATATGGCTCTCTTTGTCAAGCAATTTGACAAATTCATGAAGAAGAAAGGCTATCGTGCAAGAAGGAGGAAGAACTCATCCAAGAAGAGTGAGCATACCATGAGATGCTTTAGATGCCATAGCAAGGACCATCTCATTGCAAAGTGTCCTTATGATAGTGATGATGAAGATGCTATCAAGAAGGAGAAGAAGAAGCAAGAAAAGAAGAAGAGCTCTCATAAGAAGAAGAATGATTCTCATGTTGCTACTTGGGATAGTGATGATTCCTCAAGTGATGATGAGGATGACAACAAGAGCAAGAAGAAGGGACATGCTAGCATTGCCATCCAAGAGAAAGTCTCCCTCTTCGACACTCCATCATGCTTCATGGCCAAGGCCGCTAAGGTATCATCTGATGATGAGAGTGATCATGATAATGCTAGTGATAGTGATAGTGATGAGGAAGAATTTACTAAAGATGAACTAATCACTATGCTAGAAGATTGCACTCAATATTTTAAAGAATCTAGAAAGGAGTGCAAGGGCTTGCTCAAGGAAAAGAAAACCTTATGCAAGAACTTGATGAGCTTAGGGCATCTTATGAGAGTCTAAAGGTAGACCATAAGAAGCTTCAAAAGTCTCACACTAAGCTTGAAGAAGCCCATTCCTCTCTAGTTGAAAAATGTGAAAACGTGCCAACTAATGTTGAGAAAGCTAAAACTTGCAACATAGGCATATCATGTGATATAATTAATGAATCCTTTCATAAGCCTATTGTTGTTACTCTCACTAACCCTTCATGTAGCTCATCGACATCATCCTCATCTAGTAGTGATAGTTTCACTTGTGACTCCACACTTATAGTTGAGAATGAAAATCTTAAGGAGGTAAAAGAGCTCAATCACACATTAGCTAAGGCTTATGGTGGTGAGGACCGCTTGCTTATGTGCTTGGGTAGTCAAAGAGCTTCTCTCTACAAAGAGGGATTGGGCTATAACCCCAAGAAAGGCAATGCCACTTTTGCTCCTCACAAGACTCGTTTTATGAAGAACAATGGTAGCTATTACAAAAGTTGCAAGCAAGTTGGTCACATAGAGCAACATTGCATGAACAAGAAATCCAATTCAAATGTATCATCAATTAAGTTTGATTCTTTCTATATGCTTACCAAGGGTACAAATGGTGTTCATGCTAAGTTCATTGGTGCACCATGGATGGGCTCAAAGAAGAAAGCCATTTGGGTACCAAAGAGCCTAGTCTCTAACCTTGGAGGACCCAAACAAGTTTGGGTACCTAAAAAGAATTGATCTTGTCTTGTAGGTCAATTACAAAGCCGGAGGAAGGCATTGGGTGCTTGATAGTGGGTGCACTCAACATATGACCGGAGACTCTTGTATGTTCAAATCAATTGATACAAGTTAAAATGGTGGTTTTGATGCTATCACTTTCGGCAACAACAAGAAAGGCAAGGTCAAGGGGCTTGGTAAAATTGCTATCTCAAATGATATGAGCATATCTAATGTGTTGCTAGTTGAGAGCTTGGATTTCAATCTTTTATCGGTGGCACAACTTTGTGATCTTAGCTTCAAGTGCATATTTGGTAGTGATGATGTTGAAGTCATAAGTGTTGATGGATCAAATTTGATATTCAAAGGATTTAGACATGGTAGCTTATACTCGGTTGACTTCAATGATAGTGAGGCACAATTGACATCATGCTTGCTTAGTAAATCTAGTATGGGTTGGTTGTGGCATAGAAGGCTTGGTCATGTTGGAATGAAATAATTGAATAAACTTTTGAGGCATGACTTAGTTAGAGGTTTGAAGGATGTCACCTTTGAGAAGGATAAACCATGTAGTGCTTGTCAAGCCGGCAAACAAGTTGGAAATACACATCCTAGTAAGAGTGAAATGAGTACATCAAAGGCATTTAAGCTATTGCACATGGATTTGTTTGGGCCAACAACATACACTAGTATTGGTGGCAACAAGTATGACTTTGTGATTGTTGATGACTACACTAGATACACTTGGGTGTTCTTTCTCTATGACAAGAGTGATGTTTATGATCTATTCAAGTCTTTTGTCAAGAGGGCGCAAAATGAGTTTGAGACTACCATCAAGAAGATTAGAAGTGACAATGGTAGTGAGTTCAAGAACACAAGAATTGAAGATTTGTGTGATAATCTTAGTATTAGACATTAATTCTCACCGACATACACTCCTCAATCCAATGGTGTAGTTGAAAGGAAAAATAGAACCTTGATTGATATGGCTAGATCAATGCTTAGTGAATACAATGTGAGTCATTCATTTTGGAGTGAAGCTATCAACACGGCTTGCTATTGTAGCAACCGTCTCTATTGCCATGGAAAGCTTGGGAAGACACCATATGAGCTATTGAATGGAAGAAAGCCCAACATTGCATACTTTAGAGTGTTTGGTTGCAAATGCTATATTCTTAAGAAAGGCACTAGATTGAGCAAGTTTGAAAAGAAATGTCATGAAGGGTTCTTAGTTGGTTATTTTACCACAAGCAAAGCATATAGAGTTTGGAATCTCACAAATGGCACCTTGGAAGAAGTTCATGATGTTGAGTTTGATGAAACCCAAGGATCTCAAAATGAAGCTCAAAACCTTAGTGATGTGAGAGAAGATCAATTGTCAAATACAATGAAGAACATGGACATTGGTGATATAAGGCTGATGCAAGTTGATGATGATGATGATATTTATGTGATCAACCAAAATGTGCAAATTGATACAAATCAAGCAAGCTCTAGTGGTTCTCATAATGAAGTGCAAGATCAAGGTCAAGCAAGTGGAAGCAATCAACTCCCAATACTCCAACCTACTATCATTGCAAGAGATCATCCATTAGACCAAATCATTGGTGGAATTCAAAGTGGTGTTCAAACTAGATCAAGGCTAGCATCCTTTTGTGAACATTACTCATTTGTGTCTCTTGAAGAACCTAAGAAATTAGAAGATGCTTTGAAGGATTCCGATTGGGTAAATACCATGCATGAAGAACTAAACAACTTTGCTAGAAATCAAGTTTGGAAGCTTGTTGAGAGGCCAAAGAACTACAATGTGATTGGCACTAAGTGGGTCTTTAGAAACAAGCAAGATCAAGATGGCATGGTTGTAAGGAACAAAGCAAGATTAGTAGCACAAGGATACACTCAAGTTGAGGGTCTTGACTTTGGAGAGACATATGCATCGGTTGCAAGATTGGAAGCAATTAAAATCTTATTAGCATATGCTTGTGCACACAATATCAAGCTCTATCAAATGGATGTCAAAAGTGCATTTCTCAATGGCTACATCAATGAAGAAGTTTATGTTGAGCAACCTCCCAGTTTTGAAGATGACAAGAAGCTCGACCATGTTTATAAGCTAAAGAAGGCATTGTATGGTTTGAAGCAAGCACCTAGGGCATGGTATGAGAGATTGAGGGACTTTCTCCTCTCTAAAGGGTTCAAGATGGGAAAGGTTGACACCACTCTCTTCACCAAGAAACTTGGAAATGACTTGTTTGTGTTACAAATCTATGTGGATGACATTATCTTTGGATCAACTAACCAAGACTTTTGTGAAGAGTTTGAAAATATGATGGCTAATGAGTTTGAGATGTCTATGATTGGAGAGCTTAGTTACTTCCTTGGACTTTAAATCAAGCAAATAAAGAATGACACTTTTGTAAGTCAAGGCAAGTACATCAAGGACATGATTAAGAAGTTTGGATTGCAAGATGCTAAGCAAATAAGTACACTAATGGGCACTAATGATCAATTGGGTATTGATGATAGTGGAAACATGGTAGATCAAAAGCTATACCGGTCTATGATTGGAAGTTTGCTCTATGTCACCGCTTCTAGGCCGGATGTGATGTTTAGTGTGTGCAAGTGTGCAAGATATCAAGCTTCACCTAGAGAAAGTCACTTGAAAGCAACCAAGAGAATATTGAGATATCTTAAGGGCACTCATGATGTTGGATTATGGTATCCAAAGGTGTCTATTTTTGAGTTGATTGGATATTCGGACTCCAACTATGGTGGATGCAAGATTGATAGAATGAGCATAAGTGGCACTTGTCAATTGCTTGGAAGGTCTCTTGTTTCATGGTCATCAAAGAAACAAAATAGTGTTGCACTATCTACCGCCGAGGCCGAATACATTAGTGCCGGTAGTTGTTGTGCACAATTGCTTTGGATGAAGGCCACCTTGAATGATTTTGGAATCAAGTTCAAGAATGTGCCTTTGTTTTGTGATAATAAGAGTGCTATCAAGATGACACAAAATCCGGTTCAACATTCAAGAACCAAGCACATTGACATAAAGCATCACTTCATAAGAGACCATCAACAAAAGGGTGATATTAGCATTAAGAGCATTGGCACCGAAGATCAACTCGCTGATATCTTTACAAAGCCACTTGATGAGAAGATATTTTACAAGTTAAAGAATGAATTGAACATACTTAACTTCTCCAACTTGAAATGAGTGCACCCCCACATTCTTATATGACATGCCTCTCCTCCAACATAGCAAGGTAAAGTTATTTGGCATATCATTCATACTTTGCTAAGGACATGGTTAGAACATATAGACATATTTGCATGACAAATAGGCTCATTCATGAAAATCAAATGATTTTAATGTATATATGGTACCACTATTGCTTCTATGTTTGCTTGATCTAGTGGTAGCATATGACATGCTTGTGGGCTTGCAAACCTAGTGTTAAATATAGTAAACGAGCTCATGATGTGTAATTCAACATGCTCAAGATAACCCTTATACTTTATGAGGTGTGAAGAAGCTTGTGCTTGGATCAAACCGAATTACATATTCTAGGCAAGTGATCTAGATTGAACCATAATTTGGACTCCCTCATATTGATTGACTTAACTCTCACTAAAATTGGCACCTTTTTGGTGATTGTTGACAAAGGGGGAGAGAAAAGTCACAAAGATATTGCAAAGAGGAAATAAGATATAATAAGGGGGAGAGAAAAGTCACAAAGATAAAAAGTTAAGTTACAAAGGGGTAGAAAGGGATTAAAAGTGAGCACACAAGCAGGGGGAGCAAGCTCATGAATTATTTGTTGCATTTGTATGTGCATTAACATGATGAATTGTTGCATTGCAAAGCTAAAATTCATATTCATGATCGAATGGTGATTGCTAGAAATAGAACTTGAATGATGATTTGTTGAGAGTAGCTTTACAAGCGGTATCTAGACACCTTTTGCTTATAATGTTGATCTCACGGGGTACTTTAGTGTTTGTGATCTTTACAAGTGATGTATTACAAGTGGTGTCTAGCTACATCGATGCTAAGGATGGTATATAAAGGCAACTCCAATTGGTATCATGCTTCAAAGGTCCATTCTATATACCTTAGCATCAATTTGATAGTAATAACTCTCCCAAAATTCAAATCCATACATACGTGCACAATTGAACCAAACTCATGGAAGCACATATGTAGGGGGAGCTAATACTATCGAAATTGAAAATTGATTTCATTTCATATCTTTGTGATGGTTGTCATCAATTACCAAAAAGGGGGAGATTGAAAGTCCAAGTTTGGTTTTGGTAATTAATGACACCAAGTTGCTAATGCTATGTGTTAAGTGTTTTGAGTTAGGCATAAGCAACACATGTGATGAAGGTGTATGTGGCAAGGAGTGGTGGCCATAAGATCACAAAGAGATGGTGCATGGACATGAAATGATGATCATGGTGGAGATGCACATAAAATGAAGGACATGACGATCAAGTGGAGGAGAAGGATCTAAGAGCGCAAGGCAAAGGTATAACCATAGGGGTTTTCCTTTTGCCGGTCTAAGATGAGTAGAGAAGTGATTGACCAGGTTTACGATACATAGCCGACTATCAAGAGGGGCAATCACGGTTAGCTCGGAAATCAAGTGCCACTAGATCAATGTCTTGAGCATATGCATTAAGATCTAGTAAAGAGCTAACATAACGCCTTGAGAAATGATTGTGAAATGCTAACACACATGCACATGGTAATTTACACATGGTGGTGTTAGCATATTTGTGAAGGCAGAGGAGTTTGAGCGGTAGAGAAGGGTTTGGGTTCTTCTCTCCCTCCCGCCGAGCTTGCGAGGCGGAATTCAGCGCTTTTTGGAGAAGTGAAATGCCTATTTTCTACTACGCCGGAAGTTAGAAAAGAAACGGAGGCGAACGAAGGTCACAGAGATGACCGGACGTGGTCTCTGCATGACCAGACGCGTCCGGTCAGTGTTTAGCGTTTGCGTGGTTTTCAGTTTGAGGATCGGACGCGCAGCGCATCCGGTCACTGACGACCGGACGTGTCCGGTCATCTAGGGAGCTTACTGGACTCTAATCGGACGCTGGCACTGTGGTGTCCGGTCAGTTCAACAGCGCGTCCGGTCGTTGTTTCGTTGTGCGCTACTCAGGCCTGACCAGCGCGTCCGGTCAGTTGCGGGACCAGCGCGTCCGGTCGCACCCAGCGCGTCCGGTCTGCGCGACCAGCGCGTCTGGTCAGTGTTTCAGAAATTAGCCGTTGCACGACCGGCGCGTCCGGTCAGTGTGACCGGCGCATCCGGTCAGTACGACCAGCGTGTCCGGTCAGCGCGATTTCAGCTGTTTAAGTTCCTAACGGCTAGCTGCATACCCCTTCGTTATAAATAGACGTTGGCCGGGGTTTGAGGGCAACTCTTGCATATTTTGAGACCTAGAGACATACTTTGAGCTAGAGAACAACCCCTCCACTCATCTCTTTGCATAGTTGCACATCTTGAGTGAGATTGAGTGAGATTCAAGTGCATTGCTTGAGAGTTGCATTCTAGAGGCACTTGATCTTCGAGTTGCTGTGGATTTCTTGTTACTCTTCCGTGTTTCCCGACACGGTAGATGGCTTGGAGCAGCGGAGGTGATTGAGCTCACAATTGGAGATTGTTGGAGCCTTCACCAAGTGTTGTAAGGGGTTCTTGATCCTTTCCCGCGGGAGTTCGCGAATTGGATACTCTAGTGGAGCTCATGGTTTGGAGGATCCCCATCTTGTGTGCGGTTGTGCGGCGCCCGCCGAGGGCTCGACTCTTGATAGTCGATTAGCTCGCGAACCGACAAGTGGGTGTATCGCCACAACGGGGAGTAGCTTGCCGGGAAGCAAGTGAACCTCGGGATAAATTCTTGTGTCATTCTCTTCCCGATGATTTCTCTTGTGTGATTGATTTATTGGTACTTCTCATCTCTACACGGCGGTATAATCACTCGAAGCTCTTCTCTCGTATTACTTCTTGTTTCTAGCTTGTAGTTGTTGTTGTGTTTAGTGAATAGCCTTGTACTAGACTTGTGTAGGTGGCTTGCTTAATTAGTTAGAGCTAGTGCTTTTGCTTCGCCACCTTTCATACTAACTTGTGGTTAAGTAATTCTTGTAGAAGTTTTAATTAGGCTATTCACCCCCCCTCTAGCCTATTTGGACCTTACAAAGAGCATGCACTCCATTTGGTCGTTAAATAGGTGTAACAGGTCTCTTTGAATTCTTTCATTTATGGGATATTCTACATGAGGTGATTCTCTCTTCGGGTGCTGATGTCCACATTTGGAGACTTGACGGGTTAGGCTAGTTTTCTTCAAAATATGCTTATCGAGCGTTCTTCGATGGATCCATATCCTTCGAGCCATGGTGACGATTATGGAAATCTTGGTGAAGGGTCGAGATGGTGGACTAGAGGGGGGGAGTGAATAGTTATTTCTAAAATTAAACGCACTGGCTAACCGAAACAAATGCGGAATGAAAACTATCGGTCAAGCCAATACTATACCCCTCAATCTAAGCACCTTATAAAATATCCTAATTAGGCAACAAAGGTTCTAGACTAGTTAGAGCTTACCTAATTAATTCTAGAGGAAGGTTATACAAATCTATACAACTAGTACTTCAAGCATAGGGGAGCTCCTAAATAACTATATACAAAGCCTAAGCTCACTAGCGATGCTCAATAACAAGGCAACTAATGCCAAATTAGAGAGTGCAAATTACTTAGCTACCAAAACTAAGCAAAGTGACTAACAAGGTTACTCAAACTAAATTAGCAATGCAAGAGAGCTACTTCTATGCTACACAAGGAAGAAGATAACTAGCAAGCTACACAAGCTAACTAATTACAAGAGCAACTACACAAGTGTCGATGGTGGATAACGTCAACATTTTATATGTGAATAAACAAGAGAAATGGTTAAAGTACAAGAATATGCATATGTCTAGGGTTTAAACTAACAAATTCCATGAGTTTTGGTGAATCTCTATTTTTTACAGGATTATTCCAAAAAATGTAGGAAGGGGGACCTAATTTGAGAAAAATGACGAAACTTGATCGCGACGAAGGATACGCTAGAAGACTATAGAAGATACCAAAAGGTATGCGAACAAACGGGAGGACGAGGAGCTACCAGGTGGGGCCGGCCGGCCCCACCACCATGCTGCCCCGCCCCCTGGGGGATTTCTCCATGAACTTTTGGAGTATTCCTCCACCACCTCATCTAGGATGCATTTCCACCCTTCGTCTAAGTCGGTTTGATCCAAGGGCTCACGTTTAACCCACTAGGCTATATAAGGACCCCTGCACCCCCCTGAGTCATCAAGTCATTCAAGATATTCAGTTGGAGATCAACTCATCCAGAGCCAACCCTAGTTCCTTAGAGTTCCTTTAGATTAGAGCTTAGACAAGTTAGATTAGGTCTAGAGGGAGATCGAGCAACACTTGGATTCTTGACGTTGGCAAGAGCATGGTTCGGTATATCTTATGTACTTTACTCTATTTCTTTATTTCATTGAGATTGTATCATTGCTACTATGTTTATGTCAATATTAAGGTTTATATTATTTATGTTTACAAAAGCAATGTCCATTGTTTGTTCTAGTTTGATATTTGGTGTAGCTAGATTATAGAAACCATACATATGTTCGTATAGCGCTCACCCTATTGGACCATGGGTGAGTGATAGATATTATGTGAGCGTGGTGCTTAGATATTTATTTATCTGTAGATGCCCTTATATGCCGGGAGGTGGTAGATCACGTAGGTGACAGTGACAGCTGTGTTGAGTCCTTTGCAGTCCATCCCCCGTATATAGTGATGTTAGGTAGAACCCGGTCGCAAAGGTTAGGAGAACTATGTTTCTGAATTTCCCTAGATGATATTCCTTATGTGGCATAGTTGTGGCGATGATCACTAGATATAGTTAATTAAAACTGCAGTGACTTGGTAGTAAGACTATCTAGGAATTATCTTTCTAATATTCTAATTGGACTTTAACCTATTACTTAACTAGAGTGCTCTGAGTTACTATTTATTCATTATGATGATTGATCAAATACTTATTATTTATATCATTATTATTATCTTGTGACTTATCCCTATTTTGAGTAGAGTATATGATATTGATGCATTCTCTCAAGCATATTCATAAATTATCAATACTAGTGCATTCCATAGAATAGTCATACATTCCCAATGGTAAAATTATAAATCGATAACCCTAAAATACTCTTGGGTAAAATGCTACAATGGTATAATTATATGTCCGCTTGCAGAATCATTCTTCCAATTTTTATCTTTATATTCTTTAGTCACATGAAATAATAGATTCTTGTCTAGTGTTATTCTTGTATAATGCTAGATAGAACCAATAACATTTCTAAGTTCATCACTAGGGATGACAACCTAGTTAAATATTAGAGATGAAGGTTAGTAGGTGGCTACTGTAATAGTGAGAAGTTAATAATTACCATATCATTTCTGGAGCTGTTGCTATTAGTAGGAGTAATTCTATTTTTAGTAGTGGTGCTAAGAAATGCCAACAATAAGCACAATGTATATGAAAGTGACTACAAGCTTGTGAAAGGAAATGCAAACCAACAGGATGACAAGGATGACACGATGATTTTTATCCCAAGGTTCACGTATTTGTCAACACGCTAGTCCCTGTTGAGACAAGCTCCAAGGTTGCCGCCGGTCCTCTTGCTAATGGTGACCCACAAGTCACACTCTTCCACGTGGAGTGCTTACCACAAGCTCTAGTATTTGACCTGGCCGGACCACTTATCGCCCTTCGTGTCTCGCTCAACTAGAGTTGCTCTTCGTGGCTCTCACGGGGTGAGCACAATACCCCTCACAATCACTTTTCCGGAGCACCGCATAATCTTCTTTGTGTGCTTCAACGGAGACCACCACCAAGCCATCTAGGAGGTGACAACCTTCAAGAGTAACAAGCACCACTGGCTTGCAACTCGATCACCTAGTGCCACTAGATGCATCTCACAATGCAACACACTAGAATCACTCACTCGCAATTGATTCATACTCTTGCAAGCACAAGTGAGTTAGAGGGCTCTCAAACCAAGCACACACAAGGACAAAACATCCCCAAGATGCTTCGACTCAGCCATGGCCGAACACCCCATCTATTTATAGCCACAAGTGGCTAAAGAGCCGTTGCTCAAAAGCTGTCTGTGAGGGCGTCGGACCGGACTGCTACAATGACGGTCCTACGCCCCAGATTTTGCCACGTGTTGATGACCATTCGAAGCCAACCGTTAGAGCCCAACGGCTATCTCACGCACACATTCAGGAGACCATTGGACTGTACCGTCAGACCAATCAAATGCTTGGTCCTACACCCCAAAAAAATACATCGAGAGCTCCCGAGAGTGGCAACTCGACTCGGACTGAGTCCGACGCCCACTGTTGGACCAGAGGCCGCAGTCCAATGCTTCTCCAGCACTCATCTGTGTGCGCCATGTGTCCACGACCAAAGGAACAGTGACAACGTGCCGTCCGAGGCTACAATGCGAAGGAGTCCGACGCTTCGCCCCCTTCTCTGCAGCGAGAGGAAGACCGTCGGACCCTAAATCAGTCCCACGCCTTCCTAGCTGCCGAGTCTGACTCTCACTGTGCTTCTCTGCATTACCCCTGGCTTAGCCTAGGCAAAAAATCACCGAAAACCACAAACCGAACCGAACTAAAATTTTGGTTTTTTCGGTTTTTGGTTTCGGCTTCGGTTTTGCACTGCTGGAAGTTCGGTGTTCGGCTCAGTGTTCGGTTCTACAGTCAACTGCAACCGAAACACCAAAGCAACCGAATAGAGCATCGATCTCAAATGGCCCATCTAGGCCTCCGCTACTCGGCCCACAACCACTCCCACGCCCTCACCAGCCCCACAGCCCATCCCCTCCTTCAGACCTCACTCACTCGTCACCCAACCCCGACGGCTCTTGCCCTCACGGCCTCACCTAACCCTAGCGTGCGCGAGCACGGCGGTGGCGAGCAGGTGTGGGCAGCGGCTCTAGCGCGGGCAAGCGAGGCGGCGGCGCGATGCCGCGAGTAGGCTGCAGTGGAGGAGGCGGCGGCGGCGCGATGCCACGAGCAGGCTGCAGCGCGAGGCGGTGGCGGCGGCGCGATGCTACGAGCAGGCTGCAGCGCGAGGCGAACTGAGCCAGCGAGCACCGGAGCGGGCGAGTGGCAGCATGGCACGGTGGCTGCTGCGAGCGCCGGAGGGGGTGAGCTGCGCGGCGGTGGCTGTGACTCTGCAAGCGGCGCGACGGCGGGATCTGCGGTAGGAGCAGCGATGGTGGCCGGATCTGCATGCAGGAGCAGCGGCGGCGGCGGGATCTACGAGCAGGATGAGCCGGTGGCAGCGGGATCCGTGAGCAGAGGAGCGGAGGTGGGATCCTGTGCTTCTCGCTCTCCCTCTTCTCTGTTCTGGTGATATCGGTCGGTTTAAACTGAAAACCGAACCGAAGAAATCGAAACTGAAGTCGTCGGTTTCTTGTTTTCTACCAAACCGATCGGGTACTAGTTTCTGGAAACCAAAATTTTTGGAAACTGAAGAAACCGAACCGATGTATGGGTGAAAACTGATTGCCCAGGCTGACCCCTGGCACATCGTCGGACTGGCCCATAGCCCAGGGTGCGACACTCAGTTTACATGCAGCTGGGCGCAGCGCTGGTTCTCCCCTCTCTCTGTTTCTGCGGATGAGCTTGTGCATCTAGCATGCGGGAGCTTGGCCTCCTCTCGTGCACACATGCAAGCAGAAGCAACTGAGCGGCAACTGCTATTTTAGGTCGCCCTGTTCATCGGTTCAGCAAACCCGGTGACCAACCCATACCCAAACCATGCATGACCGGTCAAGCGTCGTATACACGGGCTGGGTTGGGTTCCCATCAAAACCCGCTCAATGGCAAGTAGTTCTAACGGGTCACGGGTTAAACCCAAGTAACCCATGGAACCCGTCCTCTTCCTCGCCCCCTTCAATCCTTCGTGCTCCTCTCGAGTCTCCACCAGAGACGGCGCCGGTGCATCAACGGAGAAGCAGGAGGGTGGCGGCGGTGGAGCCGGTGGAGATGAAGTTGGTGCCGCGGTGCCGCCGACAAGAGCCACCACGAGGTCGCGTCGCATCGTGAGGAGACAAGGAACGAGGTTGCATCTGTGCAGAAGCAGACTTCTTCTTGCCTTCGCCTCGGCGCCGCCGCCGCGTCCTCCTCCTCCCCGTCCGCTTGGCCCCACCTTCTCTGCCTAGCATCCGGCTCGGCGCAGATGCTCGCACCCACCACCTCCTTCACCTAGTCATCTGCCTCGGCGTCGGTGTCCCTGCAGCCGCTTCACTGCTTCAGCGGCATGGCAAAACCGCGGCACTCGTTGACCAACCCAACCCAGCGATTCCTTGAACCTGCCTTCGAAACCACTTGTAACCAGCCCAGGCCGGCCCGTATACTACTTATGCGGTTTAGGTTACAGATTAACCAAAAACCGGAAAACCCGGACCATGAACAGGCTTAATTTTAGGCATGGGCAGAAACAACAGGGAACAAAGGCAGTAGCAGCGCAACCTCTCTTTTCCATTTTTCTTTTTAAGGTGCTAACTTACCAAGGTGCCAAAAGAAATTTAGCAAACTAAGTTAGCATTTTCACAAAGATTTCTCAAAGGGCTTTTCACTTCTCACCACGCCACTCGATTCTAGCATGCATGTAAAGTTAGATCACTTGTGTGGCACTAAATGATTGATATGCAAACAAATTTGCCCCTCTTGATAGTACGACCATTTATTCTGAACCCGGTCATAAATTTCTCCACACACCTATGACTGGTGAAATAAAATGCCCTATAAATATACCTTTGCCATGCACATTCCATTCTATCTCCTCCGGTGTTGATGCAACACATGCACCAGCTATATCACAAATGATATGATCCACTTCATATCACCGTGTGACTTTGTTGATTCGTCGATCTTGATCTCACTTGTTTTTCACCGTTGCCTTCGTTCATCGGCGCCAAGTCTTGCTTAAGCTTCACCGCCACACGGTCCATCGCTCCGAAGCCTCCAACTTATCCTTCATGCATGTGACCGGTCCTCAAGCCAAGTCTTGTCATGATCTTCTCCACCTTAGTCACATGACTCAATATTATGTCTCATATGCAATGAGCTCCTCCATCACATGTGTGAGCCTAGCAACAAATCCAAGCCATCTTTACCGTCATGGCATGTGTTGCTCATACAAGAGTACCTGTGGACTAATCACCCCGTGTATTTCACTTAAACACATATTAGTCCACCTAGGTTGTTACTCAATTACCAAAACCAAACAAGGACCTTTCACTTGGGTGCCACCAAAGTGCAAGCTATTCCTATGGTTAGCAATCCAGAATAGGAACTAAAAGCAATGGGGAGTCATAAACACCATAAAATTGTCATACAAACACTCAGAAAAAGTGCTTACTAAAAAGCTAGCAATGAAGTGGTGATTTCCTCTAAATACCATATAAGGTATAAAAATAATGATGATTTCAGTAATTGAATTATCCACTAAATGCCAAATGAAAGGCTGAATTTATTATTTAATGGCACCATCAAAATCTAGAAGATTTGTAGGACACATGTTTTGAAAATCCACTAAGAAAGAGTTACAAGTATTTAAACTATAACATGAGATTTGAGGTACTACCTAGAAGGTATGTGATATTGTAACTCATTCACCCCCGAAAGCCCTGATGATTTATTGGCCTTGAAGGACAAATTTTGTTTGTTTTGCATAACTAAAAAGTGGTCATTTACACATGAAGCATATAGCTCTTGTTTACTCATCATAATTCATAGAAGAATTACAATCCAACTCTTTCAAAGACATAGCTTGTGGTATTGCATACCTTAATTATGCACATATTTTTGAAAAGTATGATTTTGACAATTCGAACAATGAAGTTTAAAAGATGGCTTTATGAGGGGAGCATATTTAATTGAATCTACCTTGAACGCAAACTACTAATATTGCAAATATCAAGGTTTATGCATAGAACGGAGTGAGTAGATCATATTTGCTAAAACATTATAGTTTATGCATAGACCATGAAAATAAAAATCTATTCATGAATAATAGAAGATCCTATAAGTGACCAAGGTTAAGTGTTGGACTCCGTTTCCCTATGTGAGTTTTTACATGAAGATTTCTCACGCAAGGTTTTTCATGAGGTATCATGTGCAATCAACATGCAAATGCGATGCACTCTTTTTTCTCTAAGAACAACTATTTTCACTAGGTTTTTGGATGGAATTTTTAATGAGGCATGTGATGAGGACATCACTCCTATGGATGCACCCGCTGATCCTCCAACCATTTCAAGGTCTAATGACTAGAGCTCGAATGTGACACTAGAGGTGAGCTCATTCTTAAGTGATCATTTTCATAATTTTTAGAATAGATTACTACTAATGATGTTATCATACTTAAGAACATTAGAGAGAATCATAAAGTACTTGGAGAGAGGTGCAGAAGTGAAGAAGACCGGCAAGGATGTCCAAGTCAAGCGAAAGGCATGGTCCAACTCGAGTTTGAGTCTACCTAGGCCTCTAGGATCAGCCTGCAGTAAAACAGACGTCCAACGCACATACAAATTCCATTTTTGACAGTCCACCTATGCATGGAAAGGTAATTTCATAAGATAACCAACACATTTGGTTTGACATTAAAATTCCATCGAATTCAACTGAAATCATCAAAACAAACTCAGTGTAAAAAATCTGCCAGGGTGATGCATCATCGTCTTTTGGTTCATTGGGTTGTGTATCATCTTAGATGCCACTAGGGGGGCGCGTCCATGGGGTATCATGCCCCCATACACTTTATAGTGAGTTTTGCTTTAGATCAACATGTCTTCGAACGGTTGCTATCATCGGTGGTGAAACCCAACTTAGAGTGCTTGATAATAGATCTGCAATTTGTCACTTCAATTATTAAGTTGCTTCTTTTGAGTTATTGCTTGTGTTCTTTGTTTCGCAGGCAGACAATAGCCTTCTCGGCGAGGTCAACCGGTTCGTGACACGGTTAATAACCAGAGGAGATGTGGTGCTAAGGTTGCAGGATTCGGGTGTCTTTTGATTTGAAGCCATGTAACATTCCAACCAAAACGAGAGTTATGTTCACCTGATGGAAAATCGGAAACCACCATCCTCATCGGTGCATATTGTAGTAATCGCCCAAGGGGTATTGTAAACCATACAAATTATAGAAGAGAAATGAGGAGGAAAAATCCTAATCTTAGTCTATTATTTACGTGGACTCTTACCAAACTCTTAGATAACACTATATATACGTGGAAGCTCTATGCTATAATCATCAATATTAAGAGAAATAAAGAATATTTTTTTATCTTGTGTCTTTGTGCTCTTTTACATTTATCTAATGTGTTAATCATGAGAGAGAAGAAGAAAGAAAGGTTCTAACCACCGGTGACATGTTTTACAACACAGACTAAATGCACGGTGAACTATCATATCACTCGTACGTTAAGCAAAAACATTGACCAAGTGATAAGGATTATTAATGATTAATCACACAGCATCTCGGCACGATCCATGGGCCATGGCCCCTTCCACGACGCCTCGACGCCAGGGCGGGCGGGGGTTGGCCGTTGGGTACGTCGACCGCCGCCGACCTCACGTGACCGGCATTTGCCAATGTTCGAATCGAATAACAAATGGGTTTACTTGTCGGAGCGATGGCGATGCTAGGATACTATCTGTCGAGTTCTTGCTTATCAGCGCTATGCTTCTTATTACTTATCAACGCGTCCAATTGACGACGGCCAGTTCATCTCTAATCAATCTGTCCGCGGAATTCAACCCTTTGTTTTGACAATCACCTCCATCGGGTGTCAGAGCTGACTTTGATGGACACGGCCAGAATGGAAGTATAACTGCATGCACGCAGATCAGAATCTTGCATACTGTTGCTTGATGGTCATGAGCGCATGTTACGTTCCTCAATTAACAAGAGCCCTGGGCACGGGCGGAGCTAGATGAGCACTCGACCAGAAACGCACCCACGCCATGCACTTGCACTTGCAGCGCCGATCTGAATCTGATCGGCTACCGGCATGCTTGCGCAGCGCAACTGTCGCTGCGCGCGCTCATGTGCCGTCGTGCGCCCGTCGATCTTGATCGCTTGGATTCAGCTCTGTTGCTCGTCGACTCGAACGTCGGACCCTTCCTATTTAAGAACCGATCAGCAGTGACTTGTGCAGCAACCACATCGAAGACCACCACCTTTCGTCGGACGTTCCGTTCCTTGATCCCTCCCTCCATCGTGAGCTTCGTCGTGTGATCCATCTTCACTTGTGCACTGGATCCTGCTGTACTGTTTGAGACGCAAAGCTAGCTAAGGGTGGCAGTAATGGAGACACCCAAACCTCTGGCCGTACTGTTCTTCGCGGTGGTCGCGCTGGCTGCCGCGCCGGACGTCGACGCCTGGTCCAGGGGCACCGCCACGTTCTACGGCGGCAGCGACGCCTCGGGCACAATGGGTACGTATTACCCTACCCATGCTTACTACGTATAGGAGTAGTAGATTTCAGATTTCACTGCATGCATGTTATGTCGCGCTCCAGTTCTCATCCAGTATGTAAACTGCCACATGATCGATCAGGCGGGGCGTGCGGGTACGGCAACCTGTACGCGACGGGCTACGGCCAGTACACGGCGGCGCTGAGCCAGGTCCTGTACAACGACGGCGCGTCGTGCGGGCAGTGCTACCAGATCTCCTGCGACCCGCAGACGGACGCGCGGTGGTGCCGCCAGGGCGCCGGCCCCGTCACCGTCACGGCCACCAACCTGTGCCCGCCCAACTACGCCTACTCCGGCAGCAACGGCGGCTGGTGCAACCCACCGCGGCCGCACTTCGACATGTCCCAGCCGGCGTGGCTCCAGATCGGCATCTACCGGGGCGGCATCATCCCGGTGCTGTACCAGCGCGTGTCGTGCGTGAAGCAGGGCGGCGTGCGCTTCACCATCACCGGGTTCAACTACTACGAGCTGGTGCTGATCTCCAACGTCGGCGGCAGCGGCTCCGTGGCCAGCGCCTGGGTCCAGGGCTCCAACACCAACCGAGTGCCCATGAGCAGGAACTGGGGCGCCAACTGGCAGTCGCTTGCTGGGATCGCCGGCCAGGCGCTAACCTTCGGCGTTACGTCCACCGGCGGACAGAGCATCGTCTTCCTGAACGTCGTGCCGCAGAACTGGGCGTTTGGCATGTCATTCACCAGCAACTTGCAGTTCTCCTACTAACTACAGGAATATACGTATAGCGCTCGCCTACCTACTAAGCCTAGGACCGGAGCGAGCCCATCTCTTTGGATAGAATCAGTAGATAGTTAGCTTGGAGAGAGCTTTCTGGCTACAGCATTATGTATGCATGTTGTGCAAATGTTTTCCTTCAGTTTGTATGTGTAACGATCTTGGTTTAATTGCAGGCAGTAATTAACATTTTAGTCTCTTCGTCGGGCCAACTGCTTGCTTGCCCCGTAGGACCCCTGAATACAAAATGTAAGGTGTGTTTCATATTTGATTGAAAAATATTAAGAGTGCGTGTGATAAGATCAGTTGCGCACCGAACGCCGCTCCGTCAATGACTGATGCGAAATTAACTGGAGTAAACATGAGTCAGAATATGAAGACACCCGGAACCGTTCATGCCTATAGGGGCTGCAATTGGGTTCTGATTGATGGAACAAGGCCGATCACGAGGGTTATCACGGGCTTGCACAATCAAGGAACAGTGTGTGTTTAATTATAGTGGTTTTGTACCTATACGAATGTGAGTGTCTGCTATTGTATTGTGATCTGCAAAAAAAAAGTCACTATGACATAGCCATTGCTACAATCTATCATATCCCAAATCATAATGTACCTTTTACTGGAGTTCAAGATTTGTTAGATGATTTCCTGAGACATCACAAAAGGATTGGAGCATAAATGGAGCTTGGAACAATCAGACATTAAACATCAATCAGGAAGTGTGGCTCATGCTCATGGGCTTCCACTTATTAGATTTCTTGTTGCAAACTAATGTTGAAAAGCTAGTTGTTTTTTGGCAAGCTTATGATTTGGGAGGAGGACCATAACCATCTAGCTACAATTCTTGTGAAAAGCTAGAGTTGCCGATTTAGAAGAAGAACCCTAGTTTAATGAGATGATTTTGAATGGGATTATTCTTGGATAGCTCAATTAAAATCCTTCCATTACACATATGGATCTTTTTGGTTCAACTGTAAGCCGTGAAAAAGCTGTTGTGAGCTGTGAGTCGTAAAAAAGCTACAGTGAGCTATGTGTTGTGGAAAAAAGTGATAAGTTGTTTGGTTCAACAATTAAGAAACTTTCTTTCTCTATCATCTCCTTTAAAACGGTTGTGAACCATCTCTCTATTTCCACCAATTTGAAAAAGCAAAAAACTGAAAACCAAAAAACATGAGTCCAAGGTGGTGCAGGAAAAGGAGCAGTTGTTGCAATAGGCAGCAGCGCGAAACAGAGCCGAGTAGACCGAGAGGGCCATCAGGGGGAAGGCGCCAGAGATTGAAACGGTGACAAGACACAGCGCCTTCTTTCGACACAAGCGGTGAAAGGAGACGTCGAGGGGCTACTGTTGGGGGATGCCATGAGGTTTGGGCCCCCTTTCTCTACAAGAACAAGCTTTCGACTAGTGTTTCAACCACAAGGGCCAGATGGTCCATTGACGAAACCAATGGCGAAAGAAGCCGTTGGTTTTCACTTGGCTTGCACGAAAGAGCATAAAAGCTTTCGACTAGCGTTTCACCCGTAAGGGCCAGATGGTCCATTGACGAAACCGTTGGTTAAAGATATCCACAACTTTTATCACACCAGCTAGTGATCCAAAGTGAAATGCAATACTGGGGAAAACCTTTTGGCTTGCCATAAGCTAACCGATTGTAAGGTACTAAATGGCTAGAGGGGGAGTGAATAGCCTTTTCAAATTTCTACAAACTTCACTAAACCAAGATGTTAATAAAACAAATAGCGACTATGCAAGCTACCTAATCAATTCTAGAAGATATGAAGGCTATAATCTCTAATCCACACCAACGAGGCTAAGTCACTACTTACACTACTCCTAGGTGAAAGAGATACATTACACAAACTAAGAGCTAGAATCTACAAGAGAAAACAAGCTAAACAACTAGCAAGGTAGACAAGTAAGTAAAGGAGTGAGCATGTATTGTTATACCGACGTTGATGAGTTGAGATATGTCAAATGAACCAATCAATCAACGCAATCACAAACACAAAATGAATCTCGCTCGTTATATTTTCAACGGTCATGAAACGTTATGCTCTCAGGTAAAGTGTGACCGGATGCGCTCCACGCCACGACCAGACGCGATAGTGCCAGAGTCCATAGAGGTTCTAGAGAGCGACTTTGTCGATCGGACGCATCTGGTCACACGTGATCGGACTCGCCACCGCGTCCGATCAGCTCTGAGACACGCGCTGTTCTCTGGGTGCATGACCGAACGCGCCGATTGCAAACCCTAGTGCCCCGCGCCGCGCACAGCTGCTGCCACTGACCGGACGCACTGATCGTGCCGAGACCGCGTCCGGTCCAGCGTCCGGTCATACCTGTGACCTCCGTTCGCCACCGTTTCGATCCACGAAGATTTAGAGAAAAACTCCGCCTTCGGCGTAGTAGAAAATATGCGTTTCATTTCCATGAAAACGCCGAATCCCGCCTACCGCTCAAACTCCACCTCCTTTGCAAATGTGCCAACACCAACAAGTGTTCACCACCTTGTGCACGTGTGTTAGCATTTTCATAATTATTTTCTCAAGGAAGTTAGCAACTCACTAGATCCTAAATGCATATGCTCAAGAATATGGACCTAGTAGCACTTGATTCATGAGATGACTGTGATTGCCCCTCTTGATAGTCGGCTATCAATCCTAAACCCGGTCAATCACTTCTCTACTCATCTAGAGACCGACAAAAGAAAATCCTATCATTATACCTTTGCCTTGATCATCTCATTCCATGTCCATCACCATTATCTCCAAGTTCATGCTCCTTCTCCTTCATCACTCGTGTTGCTATGCCTAACTCAAATCATTTGACACAATGACATTAGCAACTTAGTGTTATTAATTACCAAAACCAAACTTGGACTTTCACCGATATAATATGACATGTCATCTTGCAGGTCTTTCGTCGTTATTGGCTTTTGTCCTTTCAGCAGGGTCCTCCGTGCATCGGCCATGGGGCCCGGGGGAGGGGGACCCAACAGAGGAAGGCGTTCACCGAGGGAGGCCGTAAGCGGAACGGACTAAAAGCGCCTTCAGGGAAGAGAAATATGCTCAGGGATCTGAGTAGTTAGGAGGACATTTAGGTCTTTGTAAAAGATATGGATGTGTATAAATATGGCTCCTTGTGAGCATTGTAAAGAGGAGGATGGAACCCTAGTTCCTTGATTAATACACACATACCTTTCACCCCTCGATGGTTCCCTTCCGTTCCTTTCATTCGGTTTTATTGTGCTTTCGGTAGCTTGAGCAGCAGCCTGGTGTTCGAAGGCTAAGGCCTAAAACAATAGGAATTATGTTTTAACTCAGAAAAATATGAAACCTGTTTTATATTTTTGCTAAAATCATGCTCGATGTTATTATTCTCCACTTAAATAATTCGAATCTTATATGGTCCCCTAAAATTTGAAACCTTGTTAGTATGAAATGAAAGATGTAGGCCAAGACAAATCCTTGCGAACAGCAACAAAATCACCACGTAACTTGTGCAAACTGCAAACAATGTTTCCTAAATAGCAACATCTCACTTAACCAACGAGACATGCACGGGAGAATTCAAATAAAAAAAATATATATTTCAAGTTTTGATTGGATACTAACAACATATATCATGTGGTTTAACATTGTAGCATCATTGTCTTTTCTAGGGTTCATCATGACGATGACATATGCAGACTCATCAGACCATTAGCGGCAGCAGTTTACAACTTCTCAGACTGAAACCGATGTATGTGAACTGGTCGGCAACATCCGGACGATGGACGCGACTGCCAGCTACTAATAACCCTAGGAGCGAGTTGATCTCTTTGGATAGCATCAGTAGCTAGCTAGCATGGAGAGAGATCTCTCGCTATAGCATTATGCATCATGCTGTTGTGCAAACCTTTTCCTTTGTATGCGTAATTTGGTTTTGGGCTTTTGGCAGGAATATTTAAGAATTTAGTCTCCATGTCAGGCCAACAACATGCTAGCCCTATACAATGCCTAGATACAAAATGTAAGGTGTTGAAGCAAAGGTCTCACACTGAAATAGCTCGAGTGCTCGGTAGGGATGATAGTGGGACGGTTTCGGATCAGTCCCGTGGTTTTCAGTTCTAGCAAATGCGGGTGAGGCGATTTTCCACCCATGGTTTTTGGGTTTAGGGACCCGAAACTAATCGGGTTTGGTTTCGAGTTTTGGGTTCACCCATGGATACCCGGTGGAGATCAAAATAGACCATTTTTAATCAAAACTCATGTATTGTATTAATAAATTGTTTCTTGAAGCTACTAAGTTTGTTCTAAGTTTGTACGTCACAATTACACAACTAAAGAATTTTTTTATATTTCAATACCTTCATAACTTGATTTTTTCTCTCTCCATTGTAATGCATGGACTCATATTTCCTAGTTAAATAAAATATAATAGATAAAATTGTGGATCAATATGGGAGAAGAAAAATAAATAATTTTTTAAAATACGTCAACTACACAACTATAAGGAACACATAATCTGCAAAAGTTGTAGGGAAACAACTTTGACATCTAGTAATAAAAGAATGTAATACTTCCTGTAGGACGTCCGTCCATCCGAAGGGCTGCGAGCCCAAAGACCCACTTATCATATCTTATCCTATCATATCTATTCGTCCACTCGTTTCTCCATCCTATCCTATCTGCTAGTCCGCTCATTTCTCCAGAACTAGTCATACAAAAATCACCACAGCACCGTGACCGTGCTCAGTCACGCCACCTCCGACATCTGGGCGCTTGCCAGCCAGCATCTCCATTGCGCCCGAGCGCGGCCGCCCGCTTTTCTCCCTCTCCATCATGCCTCTTGCCTGCCACAGCCGCCCGTCTTTCTCCTGGCCCTTGCGTCGTCCTCGCCTTACTTTGGTGCTAGGTGTACCTGCCTCTCCGGCCGCTTCCTATGCCATCCCATGGCATAACACTCCGCTGGCGGCGCATAGTAGATGAATTCCTCTGCCACAGGCGTACGCAGCCGCGCGGCCCTCCTGTTTGTTGTGGCACTGTGCTGTGTCAGTTGCCTTGATGCACCTCCATCCCCTCCTTGCGTAGATGTCTTTCGCGTCACCCGTGCTGATGGCCAGCCTTGTGGATGATCTTGGACGATAGTGGCATGGTGTCTTGGTGCAGCGGGGCTGCGTGCGTAGCTGCGCTCCCTCCGTGCGGCAAGCAGCAAGGCGATGTTGCGGGAAAGCGCATGTTGCAAGCGTATGTTTCAGTTGTTTTATATGTTTCATAGGTATGTTGCAAGTGTTTCGCATGGATGTTGCAAAAGTAGATCGAGATGTTGCATATGCTTCATTGGCTATACATGCATGTTGTAAGAGTCTATTCTAAATGTTTTATCTGTTTCTCAAATTATGTTGCAAACGTTTTATCTAGATGTTGTATATGTTTCACGTATATGTTGCAAGTGTTTTATCTGGATGTTACATATGCTTGCAACGACTTTCAAGTGTTTTCAGGCGTTTTGCAAGTGTTTCTGACGTACGTTGCAAGTGTCTGATCTGGTGTTGCAAAAGTAGATCAGTTGTTGCATATGTTACAATGGGACCCGCCTGTTGCTATCGCCTGCTGCAGCTGCTAGGGCGCTGTGCATGCGGTTCCCGTGTGAAGCGAGTGTGGGAAGCAGCCCACACAGGCACAGGCAGTCCCCACGTGCTCGATACGGAGCTGGGTGCAGGCGATCCCCATGTGCGCGCGAGAAGCGAAGCTGAAGCGAGCGGTTCCCGTGTGCGAGCAGAGGGCGTGGCTAGGGCGATGCGGGCGCGGAAAACCAAGGTGGCGCAAGAAACGGAGAGGTGCGCGACATAAGCAGGTGTGCGCGCATCCGTCCGGACATATGGGCCCTAGCATCTCCCTAGAAAAGAACGTTGACGGGCTATTGTAGTAAGCCTGATCTCTTTGGACCATTCCCCTGCGCAAAGACACGCTCGGTCGCTCTGCGCTCATAGCTCAGCCAGCAAGGTTTGGCCATTTGGGGGCGCGGCCGCCGCCGATCGTGGCCGAGACCGCTCTCTGCTGCTCAACGCGGCTCCACACACGGTGGCAAGCAGAAGAACCCGTCGAGGTGCATTGCAAGCTCGGCGATGACGAAGCCATGATGCATGTCCCGCGCGCTAGTTATCCGGCCGGGCTCTCCGTCGTCCCAACCGCCGTCCATGTGGCCACTTCGCTGCCTCTCGTGGTCCCATGTGGGTCCTCTGTTTCTTTATCGCCACGCTTATTCTGATCAACCTTCGTTATCCCTGCGACTTGGTGGATGCTCTGCTCGCCTTTCGGTTCAGTATAATCTGCTCAGTCTGAAGGAGATTCGCGCGTAATGGCCTACTAATTAATATACGTAAGAGTTGAAGTACGCTGGCTAGTGGCCACAACTACTGGTACTAGTTGAAGGGATTAGTAAATCACAGAGGTCTACGTGTAGTATATGTCAAGTAGTAGTAGTAGTAGTAAGTATCAACAGAGCCGCTGCGACATGCATGGCGCGCGCCAACAGCCCTACACCATACCAGATTACCAGTTGTCAAAGGCTTTGAGCCTTTGACATATTGGCGCGCGCTTTCATTGTTGCATAATGAACGCATGCACGCATGTGAGCTTCGCTAGCAGCTAATATGACCCACCAAGCACCAGGAGAGGAACGTACGCGCCGTGCAATCAATCATGCCCCTATATTCCCTGCCAACGACCATCATTCCGATGATCACCCCAGCTGCAACCGGCGGCTCTACTGATGGTATTTAAGCCGTACTGCATGCCATGGTTGTCGCAATCCATCCTCCATTGATCAATAGTCCTGATCGATCTACTATACTCTTGGTCATATATTCTCTCTTTCTCTCCCAACTAGCTATATCGCAGCTGCTATTCAGTTCGTCGCTCTGGTCGTGATCGGCCGGCCATCGATACAAGCGACCGATCGAGATGGGCACCACGGTGGCGCAGCTCAAGCCCCTGGCCGTGGTCGTCCTTGCGCTGCTGGTCACGTCGGCAAGGGCGGACTACTGGAACAGAGGCACGGCGACGTTCTACGGCGGCCCCGACGGCTCCGGGACCATGGGTACGTATATAGAGCGTACTGCGTGGGCACTCGTGGCGAGCGATCTCACCGCCCGATTTCCATGCAGCTAGATAGCCTTGCGGCGGCAAGCTTGTTGCTGATACTCACAGTTACGTTGGTTTGCTTGAACTCTTCGTACGTCGACGCAGGTGGCGCGTGCGGGTACGAAAACCTGTACAACGCGGGCTATGGGGTGCTCAACGCTGCGCTGAGCCAGGTGCTGTTCAACGACGGCGCCTCGTGCGGCCAGTGCTACACCATCAAGTGTGACGACACCAAGTCCGTGTGGTGCAAGCCCGGCAACACCGTCACCGTCACGGCCACCAACCTGTGCCCACCCAACTACGCTCTCCCCAACGGCGGCTGGTGCGGCCCGCCGCGCCCCCACTTCGACATGTCCCAGCCGGCATGGGAGAACATCGGCATCTACCGCGGCGGCATCATCCCCGTCCTCTACCAGCGGTAAGACCACCTGGCCTAGCTCATCAGACGTTATTAGGGTTGTCACTCTAGTTCTGCTGGCAACAGATAGAGTAATTAACCGATCGAGGTATCGATGTGCATGGCTCGTGTGATCGGCGGTGTGCAGGGTGCGATGCTCGAGGCAGGGAGGCGTGCGGTTCAGAATCACCGGGTCCCAGTACTTCCAGCTGACTCTCATCACCAACGTCGGCGGCAGTGGGTCCATCCAGTCCATGTCGGTGAAGGGGGCCAACACCGGGTGGATTGCCATGACGCGGAACTGGGGAGCGCAATGGCAGAGCAACTCGGCGCTCCTCAACCAGGGGCTCTCCTTCATGGTCACCTCCACCGGCGGCCAGACGCTGTACATCAACAACGTCGTGCCGGCGGGGTGGGTGCTGGGCACGACATTCGCCACCAACGCGCAGTTTGACTATTAACTACTACGTTCGGAACCTACCGCGCATAATTGCATGTGCGTGTGCCGGACTGCCGGGTCTGCCTCCGAAAAAATTAATTGATCAAAATCAGTTGACCTAATAATGGTGTAATGTGGGTTGATCTGGATTTTGATCTATCTGTGCATGATCACATTTTGTCGAGTTAGTTTCTACGACGATCTGAACATGTATGTATGTACACCAATGTATTGTCAGTTGGTTCAATTATTGTTTTTATTAATTAAGTGGTATATATATATCTATATATACTATTAATTCTCATTTGAATTCTTTATCGGATCATCCTATGGTTGCTCATTTAGTTGCTACCGGCGTTTCTTATCTTAAACACCTTTCTAGCTACTTTGCTAAGACTCAACTAACAAACCAATGCAATCTGTAATTACCACTCAGAAGCTAACGAATGAACAGCGATCATTCCTTTCTAAAACTACTCCTCTGGCATCAGATCTCGACACACGCGCCTCAAAGTCAGAAATCTACTAATAATCAATTAATTGATAAAGTCCAACAGAATTTCCCCATGAGACGCTGTTTGGTGATCATGTGACGTTACAGCAGAGCAGTTTCTTATAAATGATAATATATAGAGCTAGTTAGTTCCATGGTATCAGTTAGTTAGTACCATGGTAATATATATAGAGCTAGTTAGTTCCAATTGGTGATTAATTTCAATTGAATTCATTGAGGGTGTGAATATAATTGGTCCAGGGGATTTATCGTTGACATGCATGTTTACACTTTAAGATGATATAATAAGTTATAGTCATTTATTTTCACTCAGAAACCCCCATAGATAAAACTGCATATATAGTTCATATAACTGGCCCGTTAGGGTATGAGCCAGGTTCGGAGGTTTTCTGGGCTAGGGTGATACGGTCATGTTCTTAGAAAGTGCCGTGGGAGTGGTTCTTCCCCTACCAGACCCAGTTTTTTTTAACTTGTACTGTAGCTTCTAGGACTGGACCCACGCCTATTGTAAGGAAAATAAGCTAGGTCACTGTGGAATGGAAAAAATGGTATTTTAATTTTCGAACGAGCACCTACTTGAAACCCAAAAGGCACAATCTTATTCATCTATATGTTGTCTGCAATGTATCTGCAAAGTCTAACTATATCAAAACAATAGAGACTTTATAACATAATCTACCACAAAATTGTCATGTATGTCCAACCCAAACAAAAAGGCTTCCACGATGTTGTTATAGCTACAGTGAAAAATGATCTGGTCACATACGCTATTATTTTTGTTAATGGCTAGAGGGACAATTATTATTTGATAGCTAGAGAGATGCTGTCACGTACATGGAGGTCTTCCGCTTTATGTTCGGTAAGTAACCCGGTGAACTCGTATGCCTTACTCTATATCTAATAAAATAAGTCTGTTTTGAATGCTGCAATGAAATTTGTAAACTTTGTTTATTCATATATGTTTTGTGGCATACGGAATTATTTCTTGGTGGATATTTGCTGAAGTTACTCCCTCTATCCCTTTTAACTGTCATCTAGATTTTCATGTCAGTCAAACTTGTTAAGTTTGATTAGATTTATAGAAAATATTAGCAACATTTTTATATCAAAATAAAGTATTATAAAAATATATCCAATGACAATCTAATGATACTTATTACACTACACCATAAATATTAATAATTTCTTGTATATATTTGGTTAAAGTTATATAAGAATAATAGTTTTATAAAGGGACAGAGAGACTATGTCTTTGTGGACTTGTGTTTGAAATTTAAGTATATGCTATACTTTAATGTTCCAGGCCTTATAAATATATTTCTATATAATAAAAATAGTACCCTAATAAGTTTGTTACCAGTATACCAAAAATGTGGCTTTTTTGTGAACAAAAAATGTGGCTTATTTTGCTAGTGGGTCGGAGGCAATAGGTATTTTGAATACAGTGATGATGATTTTTGACTCAATTACAATAAATCTCCAAATAGCACAATGTTTACACAATGTACTTACATATAATAAGGTTTACGCACAATAATGCACTTATATATGTAATCTAAGACTCAAAAAACACAATTTTTAAAAATGAAATTGGGACGACAAACGTCTGTGAGAAGAAAACAAAATACATAGAGGGACGAAGTTTGAAATTATACATGGCGCGCACCTCCTGCAGTCGGAGCATCACGTAGGGTAGAAGCCAGTCATCAGGCGGCCGGCCACCAAGGATGCAATATGGCAAGTGCAGCTAGCTCTGTCAAAATCACGAGCACGCACACGCCACGTTCGACCGACCGAGCCGCAAGAAATGGCGAACAAGCATGTTTTAGTAGGCGAAATTTCTGTCGGTGCCGTAGGTCTGGCCGAACTGCCACCACCCGGGCGCGACGTACATGAACTGAAGGTACTGCCCGCCGGTGGTGGTGACGGCGAAGCTGAGCCCTTGTCCGACGAGGCCGGCCAGCGCCTGCCAGTTAGCGCCCCAGTTCCTGGACATCTGGATCCACCCGGTCTTGTCGCCCTTGACCCAGGCGGCCGCCACGGCGCCGCTGCCGCCGACGTTCTGGATGTTGACGAGCAGGAAGTACTGGGAGCCGGCGATGCTGAAGCGCACGCCGCCCTGGCGGGTGCACGTGACCTGCTGGTACAGGACGGGGATGATCCCGCCCTGCACGACGCCGATGTGCTCCCACGCCGGCTGCGACATGTCGAAGTGCGGGCGGCCCGGGCCGCACCACCCGCCGTTGGGGAGCCCGTAGTTGGGCGGGCACAGGTTGGTGGCGGACACCGTGATGGAGTTGCCCGGCTTGCACCACTGGCCGCCCGGACGTGACCTGTCGCACGTGATGAGGTAGCACTGCCCGCACGACGCGCCGTTGTTGAACAGCGTCTGGCTCAGCGCCGCGTTGTTGATGCCGTAGCCGGCGTTGTACAGGTTGCCGTACCCGCAGGCGCCACCTACATACACATGTACGCATTGATTGGATTAATTAGTATACGTGCTGTGCGGATGGAGTAAGGTCGCCTATACAAAATGCAGCATGCAAATATACATAATCCTATAGTATAATCTTACCCATGGTGCCGGAGCCGTCGGCATCGCCGTAGAACGTCGCGGTGCCCTGAGACCAGCCAGCGGCGGCGAGCCCAAGGCAGGCTGCAAGGACTGCGCACAGGATCAGGGATCTGGACGACGTGTCCATATATGGACGTCGGCAATGCAGAGAATGGCGAGGGGTGTGTTCGTGAGGACGAGCGAGGTGGCTGAGCAATGGACGTATTACGTTCCTGAGCTGAGCTTGTGGATGGAATGAGATGCAAAGCGTCTGGGGAGGCCCGTGCTTAAATAGCTAGATAGACTAGATGAAGAGGCGCGGCGCGGCGTGGCTAACCGAATGAGCAAGAATTTATTATATTATTAATCACAGGAGGGTGTTGATTAGGGGTATGATGGTCGATCATCCTGATTGCTTTGTGTCAGAAGCCAGTCAGAACACACGAATCCGTGTTCCATCGAAGCACATGGCTGCAGATGCACCGATCGCGTGTTCCAAAGCTAGGCCTCTGACTTTGGCATTGGAACTAATCATGGATGCAGTGCAAGGTGTGTTAGTTGATCGCAGTTTGATAGATAGAATGATCCATCTGTTAAGAAGATTTCTGAGGCAACCAACCATCAACTAACCCGAATTCCTTCCACGTACATTAGTCGAAACCCTGTTCGCTGCATGTTCTGCGGTTCTGAATATAGAGCACCGGCCAACCGATCGATCCCAAATGTGAATTCGTAGTGACGATGATGCAGAAAGATTACATGCATGCATGGTTCACAAATTTTTTAGAATTAAACTGCCGGCAAACGACGTGCCAGTTGTAACTCCACGTTGGTCGAGAACGAATTATCAACCATATAAGATCGATGTTGATCACTTCTCTTTGAGATGACATATGACTTTAATGGATTTCGAAATATTTCACGGACTGGCCAGAAAGTTATTCTAGAGGATATCAATTTTAACGGACTCAAAACTCGTATGTACAAGTGTCCAAGTGTCCATCAAGAGAAACCATTAGTTAAGTTCCTTAATTAGTGGAACTTGCTCATCAGGAGTTTTTTTATAGTCCATAACTATTCTAAGTTCCTACCTTAACACCAAGGAAGAGTTCATTCAATACTTTATTTTTATCTTAGTGAATATTGATTGTTATTAAAAGTATATTTGGATTCTTTTCAGTAAACCAATACTCATTTCCATAGATAGTGTGTTATTTGATCCATCCATAATTCAGCAAAGAGATGTTGTACTGAAAGTGCATGTTGTAAACATATGTTTCAGGTGTTTCAGATGTTTCAGAGGTATGTTGCAAGTGTTTCATATCGGTATTGTAAAAGTAGATCGAGATGTTACACATGTTGCAGTGACTATGCATATATGTTCGAAATGTTTCATCTGTATCAGACATATGTTGCAAGTGTTTTCATCTGGATATTGTAAAAGTAGATCTGGATGTTGCATATACATGCACGTTGCAAGTATATGTTTCAAGTGTTTCATACGTCTATTGCAAGTGTTTCATCTGGATGTTGCATATGTTTGCAATGGTTTTCAAGTGTTTTTGCAAGTGTTTCAGATGCATGTTTCAAGTGTTTCATCTATCTTCTTTTTTATGTTGCAATTGTTTCATCTAGATGTTTCAAAAGTATATCGGATGTTGTACATGAGATGCGCGTAGGAAACGGCCGGTGGCACGGGTGACGTTCGGGGCGGCATGGGCAATGTTCGCTACGGCGTGGGCCTGCTGTTGGGTGCTCGGGCGAGCCCAGTGCGCTAAGGTGCTCACTCGCTCGCTGTGCGAGCACCGTTTGGATGCTAGCGCCCCGCATCGGACGTTCGGGCGCTAGCAAGTCCGCTTATAAAAAGATCTCATTCGCTTGTATCTAACGGAACTGAACCCACAAATTTACTATTTCTGAGTTGGCACTTTAACCATTCACATCCATGGATTCTTAACAGGTAATGGACCATAAATGGGCCAAAACGATATTCAAAAGTCAAAATCCAAGCATTGTAGCCGTGTACTTCTTCAATCTTGTAATATAATGTATATTCTAAATATTTTAGGACTGCTTAAGAGAGAACACAAGAGATATATATGTGGCCTTACTTTTTATTTCCTCATCAGACGCTTTATTATTGTGATTAATGGAGACTAGTTGATAAAAATGACAAGGATCCATATAATACATACAAATTTGTCCGATTATTTATGAAAAACATACTGCTTTTGTTCTCCTAAAATCTCGCATATTTATGTATAGTTTTTGAATACTAGAATACACTACATTACAAAACGGATAGAGTATATGGAAGTCACGAATTTGACATGCATGATCCATAAGGTTTTTTTTATCTGAAGGTCCTACTATATATGAACTTCTTACTTTTTAACACAGGGCCCACATTATTTCAGTTATTCCACATTGAGAGAGGGGGGAAGATCTCTATACCACGATCTCACTCGTCTACTTCGATCCTCCTCCTCTGATGAGGTGAAAACCAATGTACAGTACATGACACGTTGTGCCAGGACGTACGTGATCTTCCCTTGATTTTTCTTGGGTTAATAAGTTGAATTCACATGATCTTGTTAGTTAGTTTAACCTGGTAACTAAGACACATGGTGGACTCAGCACTTAATTAGCTAAATTAACAACCTAAATTGGAGTAGTACATCCAACCCGCCACGGCAAACTGATTTGTAATGAAATACGGGGTTTCGTGTTCAGTCCAACGATCGCAGCCACCACCATCCAGAAATTCAGTTGCACATTGCCATGATTATTCTTTGTTCTCCAAAACGACCATGCAATGCTTAACTAACTCATCATTATTTCAGACTTTGTCAAGAAACTCTAGCTGGTCTATACTCAAGTACAGTAATTAATTCTCAATTGCGAGGTTAAGCATCGTGGAGCATTGTTAATTAATTAATTAGATCCAAGAGCAATTTACCGGATAGATTAAGGGTCTGTTTGGATGGTCTAGTCTAAAGTTTAGGTTGATGACTAAATTACTTTAGACCACTTTACCTCGCTTGTGTGGTCTGAAATTTTTGTGAGATGGTGTAAAGTTTAGACAATATTTTAGAATTCTGTGAGTTTCTATGGGGAAGGCCGGAAGGGGATTGGAGACTTGGTGAGCAATGATTTGATGGCCTGGATAACAATATCAATCATTAGCACCACAAGTCAAAGCCTAGCAGTTACAGGCATATGCTGATGCACATAAAGTCGTTACTGACAGGTATTAGTGACACGTTCCTTGGTAGATTGTATTCCAGCAACAACCACATCAATTTGAAGTTTCAGAACAATAATGATTAATGATATATGTGTGTAACATATAGTCCATCAACCTGTGCATATGTACGGGCTTGCAATTTAGAACACACATGTAACAAAAGGTACTAAAGTTTGTAAGCATATGTAGTTGTAAAGTTATAATAAACTAACGTATATAGTTCTTGACAGCTAAAATGTGCTAAAAAGAGTAATGGACTATACCATTAAGTTCCAGGACGTTGAAGAAATATATTTTGAACCTCAAAATTGAAGTTCAAATGAAGAAAGGACAGTTTTGGGCTGAATATGCTGAAACTGGTCCACTTGGTTTTCGAAACTCCCCGTGCATCACCCGGAATGGCTTCCTGGCCCCGAGAAAACCGGCCAGGCCGGTTTCCTTGTTCCATGACGGTTGAGTCTAGACCTATATTTTTGGTCATGAGAATCTTGAAGATTGAGTGTTAGAGATGTTTTCTACTAGTATATATAAGACCACCCCCTTTATATAAATTAGAGGATCACGGTCGATTGAGGAATCAAACTTCCAATTGTCAAAAAAACACATCTACTACTCCTTTTACCCTCTTTTTCCATCTACTACCACTCCTCGTTTTTCGTCACTGCTCCATGGCTAGTGGATCGACAAAGATGAACCTCTAGCCACTGCACGCCCTAACGGGCCCCTCTCAGGCGTGTGGGGTTTCGGGTTTCAGGAGACCTCATCGGTGTGTCTTGCATATCACGCTCCCGACGAGGCTCATTCAGTGACGTTTCTTGTGTATCACGCTCATCGCTGGAGGCACTGAGTGAAGTGTTCGTCTACGAGTACATTGTAGGTGTCGGCCGACTTAAGCATCGGCTAGGCCGATCTTTGGCCCGCTTATACTGAGTGATCTTGCTTCTTACCAGTGTGGTGACCTAATTAGCGTCAATCAATAGTCCTCACCAAAAAAGGAGTAAATCCCTCAATCAATGTTACAAATAGTGGCTATAGCATTGCTACAACGCCGTTATAGCATTTTGGACAGGGTGCCACTAAGATATTGTATATTTTTTTACTGCTATTGCTGCTATGAGCGCTATTTCACGCTTAACCACGAAGGTACGAGTAACAACTCCTAGGCAGCTCACACAAGAGACATCCACCCCATCTCTAGGGTAATTACCAAAAATAATTTGTTCAAAAAGTATTGGATTTGAGAAAACACAGTGCTATGAATATCTATGATGAATACCAAGTCCTAAGTATATATACTAGATAACAATATATCATCTAGCATAACAATAATTATTAAGTTTTAGCAAGGCAATCAAGTCAACACAATTCAAGGATAGCTATACAAACTGGGTTTACCTATGTTGCTAAAATACATTTCATGTATAATTTACAAAATACCTTCTACTGGCTGTGTTTGAAGATGGGATCAACATGATAAAGAGGGAATAGGTTGGACTTGTCTTCGTTGGCACCCTAGGAAAAATCCTGCTAGCGGTTTGTTTCTTCAAGTTCAAGCTTGAACTTGCAATACTGGATTCATAACATTTCCTAGCCTTCAAGGTCCTCAATCTTCTCTGATTCTAGGTCACTCCATTAGCTAAAAGCACACAAACGATCGAACAGACGAGCAAATACAATCAAATATAAACTTATACTCAGTTGGTCTCTAAAAAATATGAAATTTAAAACACAATCAAATACAATCAACTGAGTATAAGTTCATATTTTGATTGCGTTTGCTCATCTGTTTTGGTTGTTTACATGTTTTTAGCTAACGGAGTGACCGAGGATCAAAGAAGAATGAGGACTTCAAAGGATATGAAAAGTTTTGAATCTAGTACCGCAAGTTCAGGCTTACTTGAAGACCCAAATAAACCACTAGTATGATTTTTTCCGATGATGCCAATGAAGACAAGTCCAACCTATTCCCTCTTAATCATGTTGATTTCAAACATAACTAGTAGAAGCCATTTTGCAAAATATTATGGGAAATATATTTAAGCGACATAGGTAAACCTGATTTGTATAGCCATCCTTGAATTGTGTTGACTTGATTGCCTTGCTCAAACCTAATAATTATTGTTATGCTAGATGGTACGCACAAGCGTACCCGATGTGTATAGCCCCCGAGCCCCCAAGCAATTTGCAAAGTCAGTCGGGGGTTCATTCGATTCGCTATCTCCTTCTCCGGGACTTAACATACCCCTATGTTAGACTCTTGTCACTTTTCATCTTAGCGTGGATTAAACATCCCCTTCCTTCTAAACTAAGGCAATGAGATTATCTAAATGTAATAAATGTGTGTATTACTCTCCTAGGACTAGTATTTGTATCATATTTGAGTTCTCGGATAACCGGAGGCATTTCAGTTTTACTGTGTATAATGTGTACTCAAGGTTTGTCCCTTCATGTTGCAGATGAAGATCCAAGTCAAGGATCCACAGCTCTACAGTGAGAGTCGAGTGTCGTCTCGAGTAGTTGGACTCTGCTCACTTAGATGCTTTATTTGTGCTTGAGAAACAGCTAGTGGAAAAAAATGGTGCCCAATTGATGGTTTTATTTGTGTTCTTGCCAAATCTATTGTTGTCCGGGTCCCTTAAACTGTTCCCTAAATCGAGAGGTTATTTTGGGTTTCGTACATGACATCTGTTTGAACCATGCTATAACATTAAAACTTGTTTCCCGCTGTATATATATGTGTGTATATGTCTCATTCTTCCACTGTAAACATTTATTTGTAGACTCTATCATGAAGACTCATGAATGTGTTCCTAGAAGTGGAAAGGACATATGGATGTTTCAGGTCTTCCCATGGGGTGGTCTGACAGACTACTAGGCCTGACCTGGGTTAACCATGCCTAAGTGTTGAGTGGTCTGTGGACATAGGTTAAATCAGACAGTTCTTCCATTGTTTCCCAACATTTCAGCAAATCAGCTATCCAATATTTCTCATCATCCTCAGATATAAGCACATATACATCACTTCTAATATAATTTATTCTCATTCTTACTTGAGTTCATAGTAGAAAAGTAAAATCTTAATGTTTTGCATGTTCTTATCCTCCATGGACAGGAAGACAATTGTGTCATGTGCATAATGTAAGACCAACTACTACAAAACACTTATCACCACCAACTCTAAACCTTTTTGGAATCAGGAGTGGACAAGCTGATGCCAGATGGTATCACTGTTGACAGTGATAGGTGGGTCGTCAACACCGCTAGTTTTAGCCACAAACTAACAATGATACCAAAAAAGGAAAAATGTATGTTTCTAGGTTTTGAACCTATGCTACAAAATGTGACAACTGATTCTATCTTTTACTTCATATTTACGAATCTAGTATAATATGTTTTACAATCTAGATGATCTCAAATGAAAAAGTTGTTAACTAGAAAGTTGAAGATATCATCGAGTGCTACAACTTTGACATAGATCTAGTCTCTAGTGAATTGGTTTAATGGGTATGATAATTTATATCAAATATTTGGATATCCAAACTATCTCAAATGAAAAGTGGTAAACCACAAAGTTTTAGATCAAATTGAATTCTATAATGTTGATAAAAAGTTTGTCTTCATCTGATATCATATAAAAAATTACAATTTTTGTCGTGCGTACCGATGAGTGCAAGACATAGCCACGAACCGACAATGTGATATGTCACTAACAGTTGGAGATGATGTCTGGAAGTAAAAACCCACTTACCACCGCCGGTTGTAGCCATGAATCAGTAATGATACACTATCACTGTGGGTTGCAAAGCAACCGAGAGCAATAATGATGGCATTGATATATGTTTTTTAGTAGTGAATTGCATTTCTTCATTGCACCACTCTCAACATAGCTGATAGGGCATCCATACCAAGTTATACAGCAGGGGTTATAGTAGGTTACCCTATATACCTAAGAACCTTGTAATTTCTAAAGAACTCACCTCTTTCACTAGTCACCTCAAAATCCATTTGCTGCAAAAACCTTTCCTTATTATTGACACCTCTTCAAGAAAGCTCCTTTGAACCTTGTCATATATATATATGCATTTTTGAAGTTGAATTCAACAATAATGTCAGGGTTTTGGGAAGACCTAAACTCATGCAACACCTCTTGAAGCATAATTACTACCGTCCAGGATGTTTATTTCAGGTATGAACCCAGTCTCTAATTCTTGCCAATGATTTTCTCTGGCAAGGGTTGATGTGTTTTGTTTATATTTATAACCAAGGAGACTACATACCTCTCCTTTTGCCATATCGTGCTCATATATAATTAATAAGAGCCGGTCATCTAAACATGCCCTAGAGGTTGTTGGTGTAAGCCTGCTGCTCGACAGCGGACGGAGGTTGAGTCAAGCAGACAAGGCAGGAGACGCTCTTTTGAATTCAAGCAGATCAGGCGGGAACGGTTGACAAGCCGGGGAGGTGGTGACCGTGCCCACGACATGCGCGCGTTCAGGCAGTTACGCTGAGGCTCCTTTGTATCTTGTTTTAATCAATTTCTAGTTTGCCATTGTGTGTGTATGCTACTGGTATAAGTAGCAGAGACTAAGTAGTTGATGTAACCGCATTTCTACTAGTGTAATTGCGTTTGTATTCTCTAGTAAACATCAGTGAAAAGAGCACTGTCCTCCGGCAGTTGCCGTTCGTGTACTCGTCTGTTCTTCTTTGTTCTTGCGCGCTCTCTGTGATCTAGGCTAGCTAGTCACCGTGTTCATAGCTGTGATTTGATCCTCGTTGCTAACAGAGGTTACGTACATGTTTTGAGCGGTGCAACTCAAGCTTAAATCCATGTAAGAACAGATAGAAATCTGGCTAGAGAGAAAGCAGTACTATATAATTTATTATCTACAGAAAATTGGAAGTCTACACATTGTCGTAACAAACAATAATTTGATATACAGTATTGAGAAAGCATAGTGTTGAAACATGCATGGCATGTAGGCCTTCAGGTCTGTGTTGCATGCATCCGCGTCTTCCATTTTTTCAACCCTTGCCATTTACACCTTCAGGAGGAGATCACGTAGCAGAGAGCCAGAGATGATCACAAAACACACTCTCCATTCCACTGAACCACATGAGAAATCGCTAAGAAGATGGTTCACTCACTCTCTGCTGCTTGCATGATCGATTTAGTAGTTAAAATTCTGGTTTGTGTTGAAGGTCATGCCGAACTGCCACCATCCTGAAACGACGTTGAGGAACTGGATGTACTGCCCACCTGTGCTGGTCACGGCGAAGCTAAGCCCCTGGCCGACGAGCCCGGTGAGCGCCTGCCAGTTGGCGCCCCAGTTCCTGGACATCTGGATCCACCCCGTCTTGTCGCCCTTGATCCAGGCGGCGGCCACGGACCCGCTGCCGGCGAGGTTCTGGATATTGACGAGCAGGAAGTAGTAGTTGCCGGCCATGCTGAAGCGCACGCCGCCGTTGCGCCAGCACTTGACCTGCTGGTACTGCACCGGGATGATGCCGCCGCTGTAGACGCCGATGTTCTCCCACGCCGGCTGCGACATGTCGAAGTGCGGGCGCCCCGGGCCGCACCACCCGCCGTTGGGCAGCGCGTTGTTGGACGGGCACAGGTTGGTGGCCGTCACGGTGATCCACGTGCCAGGCTTGCAGTACTGGCCGCCCGGACGTGATGCGTCGCAGATGATGATGTAGCACTGCCCGCACGACGCGCCGTCGTTGAAGAGCACCGGGCTCAGCGCTGCGTTGTTGACGCCGTACCCGGCGTTGTATAGGTTCTCGTAACCGCATGCGCCTCCTGTATACAATATACATTACCAACACGAACATGCATGCATGGATTAGCATATATACATTTAATTAATTTGTCTCATCATGTACCGAAATGCATGCATGCGAAACTAGCTAATTACCCATCGTGCCGGAGCCGTCGGGTCCACCGTAGAACGTGGCGGTGCCCTGAGACCAGTCGGCGGCGGCAAGCGAGAGGCACGCCGCGAACGCTGCTGTGAACAACATCAGGGACTTGGCCATTTGTGTGGACATCAATGTAGAGGCTGGGGAGTGCAGAGAACGATGAGATGGCAGTGAGGATTTTGTTTGGCTTGATTTAGCTGTGGGATGAGAAATGAGATGCATGGCACTAGGGACGCCGGTGTGCTTAAATAGATGCATATGCATGGCATTGGAATGAACACAATTCGTTCGTGGATATGATGATGTTGACGAGGACTTGTTTTTTATGCTTATAAAACATGCTGATTAGTTTTTTAATGATGCGAAAGATCGAGTTTATAATCCAGCATCTTCTTTGGAAGATAAAGCATAAGTCTATACTAATGATTACAAAGAGTAGTTGACGCTACCCTCTCACTCTAACATCATGTAGGTGAAGAATATCAAGCCAAACAAAAAGGAAGCCAACCAAATAACATACTGATTAGTCTAATCACCTAGCTACCTCTGTTAAAAGATTCACCAAGCAACAAACGATCAACTAACACGAATTCCTTCCACATTAGTTGAAGCCCAGTCCTGGGCATGGTGGTGCAACCGAAAAGAGACGTGTGACCAGTTCCTACATCCTACAATTACATTAATTATTAACACAAGAAGCCTGGAAACCAGTTATTTAATCATTATTAGTTTATTTAATCATTATTAGTTTCTTATGTGGAACACAGACATATGTATTAGAAGCTCAACTACCGCATGTACACAAACACCTACAAATGCATGCATGTTCACCATAGCCCTATGACCATCTCGATAGACCCTGCACGTCCAAAAGTTTGCAAGCAACATTGGAGGAAACTTAAACCCTCTTGTTAGTTCCAAAAACGTACCTTTTAGTTAAGAATAATGACTCATGTACTTAGCAACAACACACTAATACACTACGAAATGGAATAATATATTGCGGTTCTAGATAGTGTTTGTTGCTGATGCAATGCAATACACGGTTATATATGATCATTGCAACATCAAAGCATTGACTTCACATTTCAATGATTGATTGAGCGACCCAAATTCATCTGGTTTTATTCACCGGAAATGATCAAGAAACGTCTCAAACTAACTCACCACCATCATCTCAACCCGACTGAAGTATAGATGAATTCATAACAGACGGTATATTATCTAAGTACAATTCTCTAAAATATCCAGTAATATTCAGCTAAGTGCAGTGGTGGTTAAACCCACCAAAAGGCATATAATAACATCATTCGTGGAGCATTTATGACCAGATCAAAATTTTCATGGACACAAACACAAGCTGATTATTACTACCTAGATATACTGAACAAATTTAATAGTGGAAGAGGCAGTAGGGAATCAATCATTAGTTCACGCAAGTCAAAGGGCCCAACTTAAGAGGTTAAGTTCGTTACAACAGGTTTTGGTGACAGTGACATATCTCCTCCCGAACAACACGATGGTTAACAATGCTGACTTTTCTTCAATTATTATGCCAACTCATGTCCTTTTCGAAATACATCGGTGAAAATACACACCTTCTCGATGGATTATCGTGAAAAAACCCAAAAATATTTTCTTAGAAGTTCTCAGAAAAAATCAAATATGGCAAAAAAAACATCTATTGATCGGACATGTATAGAATTTGAGATGGAAAACCAATTTTGAATATTCCTTAGGAAAATAAAAAATTTTGGTTTCGCTTTTGTGCACCAGAGAAGGCAAAATTCTCATTTTCATACGTTATTTGGAAAAACAATTTTTGCATCTCAACTTTTCCGATAAAGTACATCTACATGTATACGTTATGGATGTGCCAAGTTTTGAGCTTTGAAAACTTTTAAGCATATATTTTTTTGTTATTTCCATGATTCCACCGAGAAGGTGGTTTCCAACAATATTTTTCATGTCCCTTTTCAATATACTCGGACTCTAGAGCCCACTTTCATACAGAATTGGCATACCAAAAATCAACGCTATTGCTGTAGAAACTGACATGCTCAACTTAACAGTCTCCATCAAAACAATTGTATATTAAACAAAGGTGAAACTGAGTGCATTTCTTCTATGTGTGCTAGCATTCGGACGTCCGGATGCTCGTGCCTGCACTTTGAGTGCCCAACCTGACCCCACGCGGCATCTGCGCCCCTGACTGACCCCACGCGGCGTCTGCGCCCAACCCGACCCCACGCGCCCCCTCTAGCATCAGCTGCAACAGGCACTACTACAATAATCTTTACTGAGTCAGGTAAAACCGATTAACTGAGGCGGTTTTCGCAACCGCCTCGGATCAAAGGTCACGGTAAATGGCCTATTATCCGAGGCGGTTTGCTGCCCGCCTCGGTTAATCAAATAAAGAAAACAAAAAAAAGAAAGCCCGTGGACAAGCCCAGCGAGCCCATCCTCGGGCCCACCGAGCCCATCCATGGGGCCGCCGTAGCCGCTCACTGATACGGGCACCAGCCGCCGGCCTCGCTCGCTGGATCCGCCTCCCTACCACCGGATCTGGCCTCGCCGGCCATGGATCTGCGGATCTGGGCCTCCCGAAGGTAAGAGGTGGAGGAGGAGGAGCGCCGCCACCGGAGATGAAGTAGAGGTGGAGGAGTTGGAGCGCTACCGCGGGAGGCCGGATCCAACCTCCAGCCCACTAGATCCGGCGTCGACAGCACCGGATCCAGCCTCCCCGCCGCCTTCCCACCTGCGAGAGAGAGATAGGGTCAGAGAGGTACTAAGAGAAGAGAGGGGGGGGTGAGAGACATATCGCGCCGCCGCCTCCAACTAGCTAGATCCTAGCGCGGCGGCTGGCCTCCTCACTGGATCAGCCACGGGGGAGGGGAGGGGAGGAGGCTCGGCGCTGAGAAGGGAGGGCCGCCGGGATGGGAGTGCCAACGTGCTGCCTGGGACGGTGGAGAGGGAGGGGCGCCACCCCGCACACTAGGGAGAGGAGGGGGGAGCTGTGCCGCCCTCGGTGGTGGATTCACCGTGAGAGAGAGAGAGTGGGAGAGGGAAGCGCTCGGGGGAGAGAGTGGGAGAGAGAGCCGCAGTCTCACGCGGTGAGAGAGAGAGGGGCGCCTACGCTACGACGGAGAGGCGGTGGCCTGATCTGTTGGGGAGGAGAGTGAGGAGAGGAGGGTGAGGACGTAAACCCTAACTTCCCCATTTTATAGTTGGTCGCGCCTATGGGCCTAGTCTGGGCCATCTGGGCCTCGGTCTTCTTTTCACGAGGCAGGCCTTATAAGCTGCCCGCCTCTGAAAATAGGGGTAGTTTTAGAGACGGGCCGCTTATAAGGCCCACCTCGGTTAATAGATTTTAGGATGTGGTAATTTTTTAACTATCTCCGTAAATCGATTTTGCGAGGCGATTGTTTGTACCCGTCTCGGTTAATAGAAAACGACCGCCTTGGTTAATCCGAGGCATTAACCGAGGCGGTTCAAAATTGTGCCCGCCTCCGAGGGCGTTTTAAAAAGGTCGCAGTTAAGTTTTTTTTGTAGTAGTGAGATGGGTGACATTGTAACATGTGCAAACACTCGATCTACATTTGAAACATCCAGATACAACAATTGTAACATAAGTCTGAAGACAGATGAAATACTTGAAACATGTTTCTAAAACACTTGAAAAAAAAACACCTGAAAAACGCTTGAAAACCATTGCAAACATATGCAACATCCTCATAAAACACTTACAACGGATGTGTGAAACATATGCACATCCAGATAAACAAACTTGTAATATATGTCTAAAAACACAGATAAAACACTGGGAACAGACACTTGTAACATACGTGTACGACTATTACAATATATATGCAACATCCCCGATCTACTTTTGCAACATTAGTATGAAACACTTGCAGGATACCTCTGAGACATTCGAATCATAACTTGCAACATGTGCTTTCAGCAGTGGCGGGCCCAGAATTTTGAGGCCTGGTATGCAAAATTTAAAATTATGTTATTTTTTTTGACAACCAGCTTAATATTTAGCATCATAATTGATAATATCGTATATGTAATTTTTTGTTTGGATACTGTATATGTAAAACAAGTTTTCATATATTTTTGGAATTTAAGCATAATTAAAATTTATTTAATGAAAGGTACCAATAGTTCAACGTAGCAAAGCTACAAAATATCAAACATAGAGTCATATAGAGCCATATAGGAATAAGAAATCTTATACAGTTATTAAACTCAGCAATTGAGCGTGAGCTGCTGCTGTGCCCGTTGCTTGGCTGCTTCCCCAGTCCCTGACACCGCTGCTCGATAGCTGGACTGCTCGGTTGCACGCTTTGCAGCCCCGCGTGCGGTCGCAGTTGCTAGCAGGCAGCAGCCCCAGATGCCCATGGCCCCCAGCCCCACGCAGTCAACAATGCTGCTTGAGTGGGCGGCTGCATACCCGGCTGCCCCGCGCGCCGGCCGTCACTTCTTTCCAATACATATACACTATATCTATAAATTTTCTTGTCAAAAAAATTTGGGTATTTAACTGAATACCCTTGAATGTAGCTGGACCTGCCCCTGGCTTTCAGCACAATATCTCCTTGCTACTTAGGAGAAGCGCGGCGCTTGTAGGCGGCGGCTCCGCAACGTGGCGAAGAGGCAGCGGCTGCACGACTAGGAGAGGGCAGCCACACGCCACGCCGTCATGCACTAGCGTCTCGGGGGCGCGCAGCTCGCTGCTCAGGTGGAGAAGTCCGCGGCAGTTCCGGTGGAAAAGGCCTTAGCAGGTTGCTCTAGTGGAGAAGGCAGGCGGGAGGCGCAGTGGAGAAAGAGGCGTGATGGAGAGGAAGACGAGCGGGAGCGCGCGGTGGAGAGGGAGGCACTGTGGAGAGAAGGCGGGCAGGAGGCACAATGGAGATGGCTGGCGGGATGCGCAGCGGAGCGTGGTCACAGGCTCATGGTGCCGCGGTGAGTTTTTTCTTTTTCTTTTTTAAAAAAACTACCATGGCTGGAGGTGAGTGGATGGAAACAGATATGAGAGCCTTCTGCGTCTCCCGGCCTGCCAGTGGGACCGTCCGAGGTAGACGGACGCCGTAATACAAGCATTACCATTTGAAATTTGGTGGGGATTGTTGGATTTAATTGGAATTGACCCATTTCATTTAGAAATTAAATCAAAAGAAATTTAAGGCTAGGATTAATGCTAGGTGAAATTCATGATGTGTTAGTAGCCATTAGAGGGATAATTTAAGGTGGGTTAGTGGTTGATTAGTAAGTAACTAGTAACGGGCAATAATTGATTTGTCAGTTACTAATAACAAATATGGTCTTCATGCCATTACCAACCATGTTGATTACTGGGTTACTAGTAGTAGGCAATTTATTTGTCAGTTACTGTAGTAACATACATGGTGTTCGTGACCATTATGAACCGCTATGCCTTTCTCTTGGTGTCCCTGGGAGGCTAATAAGATGGCACTCTCCTCCTGTCTGCGAGCGAATAACACATAATCATGCCTCACCACTTTGTTACTGTATTGCTCTCTGGCATCCCCGTCCTGGTTCCTGCATGCATAGGAGTAGGGAGAGCATGCCTTCGAAACTGATGCCATTCTAGAGTTTATCTGCTTAGGTGAAGACCGGCAATCAGATTTTTGGGAAGCATTTTCCACGTGATTGCTTGATCTTCTTCCTAATGACTATGGCTTCTTCTTTCTGCTACTTTCCGACAGCCAATCTCTGGTGTTGGTGATAGACATTGTAACCTTACTACACGGCATCGAGCAGGTGACTACATTGACAAACGCTATGTCAACTAGATAGGCTCTGGTGCGGTTGGGTATGCTACTGTTGCAAGGCGTCTTTTATTTTTTGTGATAAAAATCATGTCCAGTATCATGTTCATTGCGCTTAGATCACACGTGCACATGTCTAATGTCACAGATTTTAATAATTTTCTAGATTAAATTTGTACTAAATTTGCCTAATATTCTAACAGTAAAATCCTTCCTTTATAAAATGATAATGCTCTCCTCAGGGCGTCCGGAAGGATGGACGCAGATTCCCCACTCCCATCCACGCCGCCCGCGCCCCTTCTGCCAATCTACCTTCTCCCCTCATGGCTTCTCCATCTGACAAAAACAGGATACCGATTCCCCATTCTGGCGCTGCTGCTCGTGCGCTCCACGGACTCACTCTCATCCCTGTTCCTACTCCTCTACCTCCTCCACACTCGGCTCCATGCCGCTGCCGCCGCTTCACACTCTTGCCTTCCCTCCTTCCCCACTGCCGATAGAGGAGAAGCAACATCAGCAGCAGGCTATCGAGGTCGCACTCCTGCCATCTCCCCTTCTCCAGCACATCGCGCGGGGCACGTCACTGTGTGGACCGTGCCCGCCTACCCACACGCACTCCGCGGCATCGAGCTCCGCATTGACGAGCCTTCATTCGTCCTAGCAGCAAGTAGATGTTGCACTTAAAACGCATGTTGCAAGAGTGTATTTTAAGTGTTTTAGAGGTATGTTGCAAGTGTTTCATATGGATGTTGCAAAACTAGATCGCGAGAATGTTATATAGGTTGCAATGGTTGTACACATATGTTGCAAGCGTTTGTTCTAAATGTTTCATCTGTTTTTTCAGACGTATGTTGCAAGTGTGTTTGTTTGGATATTGCATATATTTTGCAATGGCTTTTCAAACATTTTCATGTGTTTTTACAAGTGTTTCAGACGTACGTTGCAACTATTTCAACTATTTTTAACATTTGTTGCAAATGTTTCATTTGGATGTTTTAAAAGTAGATTGAGTGTTGCATCGCCCTCCTCACCTTCTATTGCCTCGCCTCGGTGTCTCTCTTCTTGATGTTGGTGATGTTCGAGCAGCGTGAGCTCGCATGGGGGTGGGCGGCGTGGAGCAGGCAGGGTGTATGGAACCTGTAACACCCCTGGGTGTTAAGCATGCATTAGCATCCAAAGCATTAGTCATAATCATCTCATACATGGTTATCATTGCATGCAGTATAGACCCTTTTAAATTTAAAGTTGAAAAACAATTACTTAAAACCCAAATTCTGCATTTAAGTGCTAACGAGTGGTGAAACTTTGTGTAGCTACAATTTTAAATAATCTAGAATAAATTAACATGATTTTTGGAGCAATTCTTGAATTCAAGTTTTTCTCAAATTTTGTTTTAAAAATATTCTAAACAAATATTTTTTTGATTAACAATTTAGCTTTAAATCCCAAATTCAAAATCTATTAGGAATTTTGAAAAATGCTCTACATGAAAGTTGTAGAGAATAAAATTTTGAACAACTTTTATTTTGGGCAAAAGTTCTGAAAACCTCTTTTTCATTTTCAAATTCAAATTTGAAACAAATATAGAAATCTGAAAATTTATTTATAAAAGAAAAATCGGTTTTTTCACTTTAGTGGGCCACATCCACCCTTTCGGCCCACCCGAGCTGGCAGCCCGGCCCGCGCCCGCGCCCGCGCCCGCGTCCGCGCCTGCCGCCCGCGCGCGCGCGCGCGACGCCGTGGCGCCGCGGCAGAGCTCGGCCGCCGCGTGGCCGAACGACGGCGACGCCGCGCGACACGCACCCCGGGTGGCCCCCGCGTCCCCCGCGCCACGCGCCTTGAACCCGCGCCCGCTCCTCCCTCGGCTGCACGCCCTCCATTCCCTCCTCTCGCTCTGCAGCAGCTGGCCAGCAGCAGCCGCGCCATTGCCGGCTCCCGGAGCTCCGCCACCGCCGTGGACCGCTACTGCCGCGCCCGCGTCCGATTCCTTGCGGCCATTGCTCCGCCTCCCTTCGCTCTACCTCGTGCTCCCTCCCGCGGTCGCCTTTGTCAAGGTGAGGAGGCCAATTTTGGCCGGCCGCTCTTCACCGCCGCTCGCCGGAGTTCGTGGCTACGGCAATCTTTCTGTTCCACCCCTCCTTCTTCCTTCCTCTCGCGGTCAGCAGTTTCGCCTCCCTCCCGCGAAGCCGTAGCGCCTCCCTGCCCGCCTTGCCATGGCCGGAGTCGAGCTCCCGCCGACGAGCCGCACCGTCGTGCCGCTATGCGCGTCGGCGAGCTCGCTCCGGTAGGCCACCTGGCCAAGACCGAGCACCGGTCGGTGCGGCTCGTTGTGCTGAGCACACTGGTGCCGCCAGCGCCGCACCTAGGCTCGCCGCCGGTGAGCTCCGGCCGGCGATGCCCCTGCTGGCCTCCCCTCCGGCTGACCTGTGGGTCCCGCTTGACTCCTGGGCCCGCCTGTCTGTCTCGATGTTTTGGTTCGGTGTGTAGCAGCGGGGTGCACGTAGCGTTAAAAGGCCGGATAGACTTTTAGTTTTAAAGAAAATGATTTTCAGAAATGTTGAAAAGGCTTTCAAAAATCATATCTCCAGATTTATAGCTCCAAAAATTGTGAAACAAATTTTGTAATGTTACTCTTGAATAGATCTACAGTTTAAAAATATTTCATGATAAATTGTTGACACTTTTCTGTGTAGGTTTATTTAATTGCTATAAATGCTGATATCTTAGAAAATGTGTAGTAAATAAAATAATGAAGGGAAAAATGTGATTCTTGTTGCTTTAATCTTTATTAGTCATGTACTTTCTAGGAAAAATATTGGTGAAGCATGTTCTGTGAGAAATTTTTGAAGTGTAGTTCAAATGCTTTTATTTGATAATCTTTATTATTTTTAGTAAAGAGCTAAATTTGTATAGAACATACATGTGATAATTTTTATAGTATGTTAGTTTACTGTTAGTAACATAGGAAAAATGTGAAATCTGTTGTTTGATACTTTTTCTGGTATAAAATAATTTCATGCTCATATTTAGTCTATAACTTGTTTATTTTGTACAAGCAGTTTTACATAGGCCATTCTCATGAAAATTTAGTAGTAGGTTAGTTAGGGTAAGAGTAATCTACTGTAATTTTTGTAGATTTTTATCTATACCAGAAATAGGTGTTGGTGTGTAACCCTAGTTAAATAGGGAATAAAATATTATTCTTTATGAAAAATTAAGAGAAATAAAATATGTTTGGTGTATCTTTGAAGCATTATTATGCCTTGCTGATGTTATGGATGAGTTAGGTTGGTAAGCTTTGGTAGCTTAGGTTCACTTGTATGTGTAGATGATAGGCTAACTAATAGAAGGATAAGGTGCATGTTTTAGGGTACATGTTCTTGGATGACGTTGACTACCTTGTAGAAGAAATAGTTATATTCAAACTGCTCATTCCATGTGCTCATCTGCATCTCATGTCATCAAAGCACTCCACCACAATCCGACACATCATTCGCATGTTTGCTTATGCACTTGCATCATACAGGATCGCAGGAGGAGTCGCAGGTAGCAGTACCGGAGGAACAAGCTTGGACGGATCCGCAGGAGCCCCAGACACAAGAGGTGCCCGAGGAGGAAGAGTCAGGCGAGGAGCTGCCAGAGTGCGTCGACCACCATCCTAGCTCGTTCGAAAAAGGCAAGCCCCGGAGCATTTTAAGTCTCCTATTTTATAAAAGTTGTTCCTTACTACATGAACTATAGTTATATATATAGTTGCATTAAGTTATAGGAGTTGAGTGAAACCGTTGTTGCATTATTACCTTGGCCACCGGATTATCTTTCACCCTGTTAGGTCAGGATCGAGTGAATTGCTTAGCCATGCTTAGACCGGTAGAAGTTGGGTGATTTCCTGTCACCTGCGAGTTATAGGTGGATACCGGGTTATGGTTAGCTGTAATTGTGATCATAAAAAGTAACCAAGTGTTGAGGGATAAATGAAGACCGGACGGAGTCTTATAGGGTTTTGGACTATAGTGATTCCGTCTGTGTCGATTAAGGACCGATCGTTGCTCGTCCCTCTTGTCATGTTGAACGCATGCCTCACATTTAGCTGGCCGAATAAAGTACCTTTCAACCGCGAAGCTAGTGACACTTTTCGAGCCGGGATAAACTCGGGTTGGCAGACTGGTGTTGAAGGGGGTGTAACGGGGACGCGAAGAGTGAGCCCAAGGTGCGTCCTGGCAGTCGGGCGGTCCCTGGGTAGTGCGATCCATGATTGTTATCCCGCTGCTTCTTGGAAAGTGTCATTGGTGATCTACGCGACCCTGACGGGGGAAACAGGGTTTGTGTGAGGAATAAATCTCCAGCTGGATAGGAATTCGATTCGAATCGCCGTCGCTCCCGGTTAGTGAGCACTTGACTCGAGCTATGGCATCATAGTAACATTAAAGGAACACTGATGGTTAAGTGAATGATGTTGGAAATGCTAAACCTGATATGGTAATCTAGATTGCTAATGATAAATCAAGTGATTGTTCTAGCAATAGCTGCTTACCTAGTTTGAATAGGTTATACTAAAAGTGATGCAAAAAGTACTGGTTTAGTTTTTCATAACAACTTATGCTTTTCGCAAATAAGTCAAGCCAGTCCAATCTATAAAGCCTTGCATGATCCTTGGTGTCCTTTATTTCTGGTTTATGACGGGTAAGTCTAGCTGAGTACATTCTCGTACTTAGGGCGTTGTTCCCATTGTTGTTGCAGATGGTCAGATGTACTATGGGTACTGCTCCAACTGTATGTATCCGGCGATGGGCGACAACTAGGACCTTGGGCAAGGGTCACTCTGTTTGTCTTATCTACTGCTTTTGTGGACCATGACTATCTACTGGCACTGTATTTGAACTAAGGGTGTGTGTAAAACTACTTGCTTCCGCTATGTTATTTTGAACTGTGTTGTAATAACTTTTATTCTGAACTCCGATGTACTCCACTTTTTTTGTGAACTCTACGTATCATGTGAATTGTGGCTGCTAAATCAGTACGATCTTGGTTGTACGTTGGTTGGTGTGAAATCCCTCGTGATTTCACGGAATCTCGGGTTATACGGGTTTAAGTTTGATAAATTAACCGCCTCGGTGGAAAATTTTCTTACTTAATCTCGTATAATTACGTTGATCCGTTACAGCTGGTATCGGAGCATGGTTTAGCACGTTGCTGTTCACATGGGTATTTAAAAACAAAACTGTGTTTTCCACTAAGGTTTCAAATTTAAGAGTATGTCAGTGGTCATATCCTTTATGCCCCATAAGGACTCTAGGTGGCTTAATTAAGTACTAACTTGGGGGTTTGCATCATATTTGAAATTTCGTCGCTCATACGGCGTGCTATTGTATGAGTGCCATTTAATTGAGTGGTAATGTATGGATCAATTTCCTCTACGCCCTGGTAAGTGAGAGTTGTGAGAGCATGGTCGGATACACTGCCGATCTAGGGGAGTGCTTATGTGATACCAAAATACTTACGTGCCATGCGCATGTTCGAATAAAGGTATTCAAATGGTGGGGACTTCCGTCATGCGGTGACGATGCCGTCAATATGACAATGATTCGGGTAGTTGTTACCGTTATACTCGTATCTGGGGATGCGTGTAGAGCGAGTAACTTACTTTACTTCTTTCTTGCATATTTTCATACTGTAAGGGTTGGGCTGAAGTGACTTTCTGCAGGTACATAACAACGCTTTCGAGTAGTACGTATTAGTTACGTTACAAGAGATCGTTGTATGCCACCGTTTATTCCGTTAGTAGTTATTAGTTTTCTAAGTTTGTGAGGACGTACGGAACGTGCATGTATCATGTGGTGCATTTCATTCATGGCATTGTTCCTCCCCTTATAAGTTGATTATCTCATTTCGATAAAAATGCCAACTTAAAAATCTGTTCTCACCACGGTAATAAAATTTTGCTACAGATGGCACGTACCAAGCAGACAGCCCGCAAGTCCACCGGCAGAGCTCCCCGTCATCAGCTTGCTCCACGCACTCATCAGCGCCACACTTTTCTTGGAGAGTTTGGGATACCTACGCTCTTGTGGAGAGTACTCAGCTATGTAGGCTATCCTGATGGGATGGAGCCCCGCTACTTTTGGTCGAATGAGCGGTTGGGGGAAGGACTTTTGGTGACTGTGGTAGTGGTAGTTTGTCCCCGAGGTGATGGTTCTGAGTGGACCGGTTGGCATTTTGAGTCAACTGGCAGGACCCCTGAAGAAGCCGCTGAGAGGGCAGCCTTTGGGATCCTGAGGGACATCATGGATCGCTTTCCTTAGGAGTTGGCAGCAGCTATAGTTGGAGTCTTTCCGAGGGGCAACCCCTCCACTGACTCATGGCAGCAGGCAAGAGGAAGATCTCTGGAGATTAGCACTGCGGAAGCACAGAACAGTGACAACCCCGCTATGAGTGCCATGTTCGCAGTGATGAGGGCCTTTGATGGAGTGGAAGGTAGCCTGAGACGTGTGTCTAGTGCTCTTGGTCAGGCTCGTGATGATCGCCGTCAGCTTCAGAGAGATCACGACGCTGAGATTGAGAGGCTCAACACAGAGATGGCTCAGTTAACTCGCCAGAGAGATCAGGCTACCCAGAGGACTGTGGTTTTCGAAGGAGATGTACATGCCCTGAGAGAGCAGGTTGGGCGACTGACCACCGCCAATAGGAACGCTGAGCGCATGTTGACTCATGTGCTCCATCAGAGGAATGAAGCCTAGTCCGCAGAGAATGTGTTGAGGCCTAGACAGTTTGAGCTAGAGCAACAGCTAGCATATGCAGAGGAATATAATGACAATCTGCATGAGGAGGTTCATCGGCTGAACAATCAACTCAACCCCTATGTTCCTCCTGGTGCGGCAGAGATGGATTTGAATGAAGACGAAGATCCTAAAGAGCCCGAAGCACCAGTTGGGGAGCACCACGACGCTGCTAATGGCGACGAAGCCAACGTCTCGGACTTAGACAGCGACCACGATGAGTAGGCTAGTAGTTGTGGCGCTAGCTACTAGGTTCCATCTACATGGTCTTTTGCTTTGTTGGCACGTTGGGCATGTAATAGTGAGTAGAAAGACTAAGGCTTTGATGTAATGTTGGAAAGCTTGGATGTGTTTGTGGCGGTATTCGAACGTCAAAAAGTCCAGTGTATGTATGCTGGCAACTTGGTTGTAATGGACGCGATGTGTGCGCTTTAAGTAATCTAATTAGTGATGTTGTGTTAATTGGAATGACTTATTGTGCCCCTGTTTTATTGTATGAATTTATTCTCTCCAGTAAATTCAGTCAGCATGATTTTTCATTCGGTCGCAATTCCTACAACATCACCTAATAATTACTGTTGCTGAAACATGCAGATGCCGAACACTCGTCATACCGTGTATGGTGCCGCTGAGGCTGGTGGCAGTGCAGCTGCTAGTGATGACCGTGATCCACCACCGCCTCCTCCACCCTACACTGCGGAACAGTTTTTCGCACAATTTCGTGGAAGCCAACATAATATGGAGGGCATGCAATAGAATATGGAAGCTGCGTTGCGCAGTATCGCAGACAACACCCGTCGGGGAATAAACCTGGGTGGGCACGAAGCAAATCAGTACAACAATTTCAAGGACTTCATGGATACTCGCCCACCGATCTTCAAGGAAGTCGCAGAACCCTTGGATGCAGAAGAGTGGATTAATACTATGGAAGACAAGTTTCGTGTCTTGAGAATGACTGAAGTGTTGAAGACTGAGTATGCAGCTCATCAGCTTCAAGGTCCGGCAGGAATATGGTGGAAACATCACCGCACCACTTTTCCTCCCCACGCTCACATCACTTGGAGGGAGTTCACCGAAGCCTTCCGTAGAACGTACATTCCACCTGGTCTGACCGAGATGAAGCTTGGGGAATTCCTGGCACTAAATCAAGGCACGAAGACTGTAACTCAATATCTACATGCATTCAATAACCTGAGCCGTTATGCTCCTGATATGGTGAATACTGAGGCCAAGAAGATCGCCAGCTTCAAGAGAGGCCTGAATCCCAAGATGATGAAACATGTGGGTACAAATATGAGGACTGGTTTCAATGATTTCGTTAGTGACTGTCTGAAGCAAGAGAAGAACAACAATGTTTATGCTGCTTCCAAGATCCGTAAGAGAGCTTTCGAGTCGGGTTCGTCCCAGTCCAGAGCCCCAGTGGCCAACCGTCCAGCTTTTCGATCCCCTGCCCCAAGTGCAAGGTTTAGGCCACCGCAAAGGAAGAATCAGAATGCTCAGCAACCCCAGAGGAACTAGAAACCATTCAAGATGGCATTGCCTTAGGCGAAGATAGGACAAGGCAGTTCGTCTGGAACTGTGGCTCAAGTGAAGGGACCGTGCTTCAACTGCAACCAACCCGGACACTTTGTGAAGTTTTATCCCTACCCTAAGAAACAGCAGATGCAGTATCAAGCTCGCGTGCATCACACCACCGTGGATGACATCCCAGAAGGAGAACCGGTAACAGCTGGTATGTTTTCTATCAACAATCATCCTGCAGTAGTCTTGTTTGATTCCGGATCATCTCATTCCTTTGTAAGTCAAGCATTTGTTAAGAGGCATGGGCAAAAGATAGTTGAATTGGAATGTGCTTATAAAATCAGTTCAGCTGGGGCTGATCTGTTGACTAATCAGATAGTTCAGGGAGTAACCCTAAACATATCAAATCGGCAATATAAGTTTAATCTGATAGTCATGCCAGGGTTAGTTTTGGATGTGATCATGGGTATGAACTGGATGAATAAGATGGGGGTAGTAATCGATATTGGAGGAAGGAGTATCTCTCTTAAGGAACCAAGTGGAGAAGGCACTTTTCGGGTGGTCCTACCTCGGAAGGTAGACCTAGCTAGCACGACTTGTGCGGTCCAAGCTACTCTGCTAGCCCAGATTCCAGTGGTCTGGGAGTTTCCAGATGTGTTTCCGGATGAGTTACCTGGACTTCCACCAGATCAAAATGTTGAGTTTGCCATTGAGTTAATTCCGGGAACAGCACCGATCTCGAGAAGGCCCTATCGGATGCCTCCCAATGAGTTAGCCGAATTGAAGAAGCAACTCCAAGACTTACTAAAGAAAGATTTGATTCGTCCTAGCTCATCTGAATGGGGATGCCCCGCTCTATTTGTGAAAAAGAAGAAGGATAACTCCTTACGCATGTGCGTGGATTATCGACCACTGAATGCAGTGACAATTAAAAACAAGTATCCTCTTCCTCGGATTGATATCTTGTTTGACCAATTGTCTAAAGCCAAAGTGTTCTCTAAGATAGATTTGAGATCATGATACCACCAGATTAAGATTAGGCCGCAAGATGTGCCTAAGACTGCGTTCTCTACTAGATATGGCTTGTACGAGTATCTTGTCATGTCCTTTGGATTGACAAACGCTCCTACATACTTTATGTATCTGATGAATTCTATTTTCATGCCAGAGTTGGACAAGTTTGTGATTGTGTTCATTGATGACATTCTAATATATTCAGAGAATGAAGAAGATCACGCAGAGCACCTCAGGATTGTCTTGACTAGACTCAGGGAACATCAACTATATGCGAAGTTCAGCAAGTGTGAGTTCTGGCTTAAGACAGTTCCTTTTCTCGGCCACGTGTTGTCTGAAAATGGCATTTCCGTAGACCCTAGTAAGGTGCAAGAGGTTATGGATTGGAAGTCACCAACCTCAGTGCATGAAGTTCGCAGTTTTCTTGGTTTAGCCGGTTACTATCGTCGCTTCATACCGGATTTCTCGAAGATTGCCAAACCAATGACAAGCCTGTTACAGAAGGATCATAAGTTTGTATGGACAGAGGAGTGCGAGGCAGCTTTCTACACCTTGCGAAAGTTGTTGACCACTGCTCCTGTTCTGGCCCAACCGGATATAGAAAAGTCTTTTGATGTGTTCTGTGACGCATCTAAGAATGGGGTAGGATGTGTACTAATGCAAAATGGAAGGGTCATTGCCTATGCCTCACGTCAATTGAGGAAGCATGAAGTTAACTATCCTACACATGATTTGGAGCTTGCAGCAGTAGTGCATGCTCTAAAGATTTGGAGACACTACCTAATGGGTAATGTGTGTAACCTCTTTACAGATCATAAGAGTCTCAAATACATTTTTACCCAATTTGAGTTGAACATGCGACATAGAAGATGGTTAGAGCTGATAAAGGACTATAATCTAAATGTACATTATCATCCCGGGAAGGCTAATGTAGTAGCAGATGCACTGAGCAGAAAATCACATGCTATTGATGTGCAACTGTTGTTTGAAGAAGGGTTCAAATTGTTACATCCTGCTGTGTTGCATAATATTCAGCTCAGTTATACTCTGGAAAACCAGATCATTTAAGGTCAGAAGACATATAAGGGAATCTTTCATATCAAAGAGAAGATAAAGAGGGAACCCACCAAACACTTTCGATTGGATGACCAAGGAGTGTTATGGTTTAAGGATCACCTGGTGGTACCTAAGGATAGAGAGCTTAAGAACAAGTTGATGAATGAAACCCATCATTCCAAGCTATCTATTCACCCCGGAAGTAGTAAGATGTACCAAGATTTGCGACCCCGTTATTGGTGGACTAAGATGAAAAAGGAAATTGCAGCATACGTTGCTCGTTGCGACATGTGTTGTAGAGTTAAAGCTCTTCACATGAGACCCGCAGGACTTCTGCAACCCTTGTCTGTACCCGATTGGAAATAGAATGATATAAGTATGGATTTCATCACTGGTCTTCCCACCACACAGAAGGGACACGATTCTATTTGGGTAATAGTAGATCGTCTCACCAAGACAGCTCACTTTCTGCCAGTTAAGACAACATTCCGACCACCTCAATATGCAGAAAAGTATATTGCTGAGATTGTCCGATTACATGGTATACCAAAAACGATCGTGTCTGATCGCGGTTCACAGTTTACCTCTCATTTTTGGGAACATCTTCATAAAGGTTTGGGTACTAGTTTGATTCGTAGTACGGCTTACCATCCACAAATAGACGGGCAGACAGAACGAGTTAATGCTATACTTGAAGATATGCTTAGAGCTTGTGTACTATCATCCAGAGGCTCATGGGAATCCTGGTTACCTTTGGCAGAATTCGCTTACAACAACAGTTACCAAGAGAGTATCAAGATGGCACCTTTTGAAGCTTTATATGGCAGGAAGTGCAGGACACCGTTAAATTGGGTAGAGCCTGGAGAAAGAAGGTTTTATGGAATTGATTTTGTAAATGAGGCAGAGAAGAAGGTCCGTATTATCCGGCAAAACATGCAAGCTGCACAGTCCCGTCAGAAGAGTTATGCAGACAAGAGAAGGAGACCATTGGATTTCCAAGTGGGTGACTATGTCTATTTGAAGGTTACCCCCATGAAGAAGAAACGGTTTGGAATCAAGCAGAAACTGTCTGCTAGATATATCGGACCATACCAGATCATAGAGCAAAAGGGTCCCGTGGCGTACAAGTTGCAATTGCCAGAAGGGATGAGTTCGATCTGTCCCGTCTTTCACGTATCCCAGTTGAAGAAATGTCTGCGTGTTCCGGAAGAGAGAATAGAACCGCAGGGTATTTGGATCAAGGCGGACTTGGAATATCGTGAACAACCGGTTCGAGTTCTGGATACAAAGGACCGAGTCACTCGGAATAGAGTGATAACAACCTACAAGATTTAGTGGAGCCATCATGATGAGAGTGATGCTTCATGGGAAACGGGAGAATATCTTCAAACTGCGTATAAAGATTTTTACGATAAATGGTTCGTAACTTAAAATCTCAGGACGAGATTCTTATAAGGGGGGAAGGCTGTAACACCCCTGGGTGTTAAGCATGCATTAGCATCCAAAGCATTATTAATAATCATCTCATACATGGTTATCATTGCATGCAGTATAGACCCTTTTAAATTTAAAGTTGAAAAACAATTACTTAAAACCCAAATTCTGCATTTAAGTGCTAACGAGTGGTGAAACTTTGTGTAGCTACAATTTTAAATAATCTAGAATAAATTAACATGATTTTTGGAGCAATTCTTGAATTCAAGTTTTTCTCAAATTTTGTTTTAAAAATATTCTAAACAAATATTTTTTTGATTAAAAATTTAGCTTTAAATCCCAAATTCAAAATCTATTAGGAATTTTGAAAAATGCTCTACATGAAAGTTGTAGAGAATAAAATTTTGAACAACTTTTATTTTGGGTAAAAGTTCTGAAAACCTCTTTTTCATCTTCAAATTCAAATTTGAAACAAATATAGAAATCTGAAAATTTATTTATAAAAGAAAAATCGGTTTTTTCACTTTAGTGGGCCGCAGCCACCCTTTCGGCCCACCCGAGCTGGCAGCCCGGCCCGTGCCCGCGCCCGCGTCCGCGCCTGCCGCCCGCGCGCGACGCCGTGGCGCCGCGGCAGAGCTCGGCCGCCGCGTGGCCGAACGACGGCGACGCCGCGCGACACGCACCCCGGGTGGCCCCCGCATCCCCCGCGCCACGCGTCTTGAACCCGCGCCCGCTCCTCCCGCGGCTGCACGCCCTCCATTCCCTCCTCTCGCTCCGCAGCAGCTCGCCAGCAGCAGCCGCGCCATTGCCGGCTCCCGGAGCTCCGCCACCGCCGTGGACCGCTACTGCCGCGCCCGCGTCCGATTCCTTGCGGCCATTGCTCCGCCTCCCTTCGCTCTACCTCGTGCTCCCTCCCGCGGTCGCCTTTATCAAGGTGAGGAGGCCAATTTTGGCCGGCCGCTCTTCACCGCCGCTCGCCGGAGTTCGTGGCTACGGCAATCTTTCTGTTCCACCCCTCCTTCCTTCCTCTCGCGGTCAGCAGTTTCGCCTCCCTCCCGCGAAGCCGTAGCGCCTCCCTGCCCGCCTTGCCATGGCCGGAGTCGAGCTCCCGCCGACGAGCCACACCGTCGTGCCGCCATGCGCGTCGGCGAGCTCGCTCCGGTAGGCCACCCGGCCAAGACCGAGCACCGGTCGGTGCGGCTCATTGTGCTGAGCACACTGGTGCCGCCAGCGCCGCACGTGGGCTCGCCGCCGGTGAGCTCCGGCCGGCGATGCCCCTGCTGGCCTCCCCTCCGGCTGAGCTGTGGGTCCCGCTTGACTCCTGGGCCCGCCTGTCTGTCTCGATGTTTTGGTTCGGTGTGTAGCAGCGGGGTGCACGTAGCGTTAAAAGGCCGGATAGACTTTTAGTTTTAAAGAAAATGATTTTCAGAAATGTTGAAAAGGCTTTCAAAAATCATATCTCCAGATTTATAGCTCCAAAAATTGTGAAACAAATTTTGTAATGTTACTCTTAAATAGATCTACAGTTTAAAAATATTTCATGATAAATTGTTGACACTTTTCTGTTTAGGTTTATTTAATTGCTATAAATGCTGATATCTTAGAAAATATGTAGTAAATAAAATAATGAAGGGAAAAATGTGATTCTTGTTGCTTTAATCTTTATTAGTCATGTACTTTCTAGGAAAAATATTGGTGAAGCATGTTCTGTGAGAAATTTTTGAAGTGTAGTTCAAATGCTTTTATTTGATAATCTTTATTATTTTTAGTAAAGAGCTAAATTTGTATAGAAAATACATGTGATAATTTTTGTAGTATGTTAGTTTACTGTTAGTAACATAGGAAAAATGTGAAATCTGTTGTTTGATACTTTTTTTAGTACAAAATAATTTCATGCTCATATTTAATCTATAACTTGTTTATTTTGTACAAGCAGTTTTACATAGGCCATTCTCATGAAAATTTAGTAGTAGGTTAGTTAGGATAAGAGTAAGCTACTGTAATTTTTGTAGATTTTTATCTATACCAGAAATAGGTGTTGGTGTGTAACCCTAGTTAAATAGGGAATAAAATATTATTCTTTATGAGAAATTAAGAGAAATAAAATATGTTTGGTGTATCTTTGAAGCATTATTATGCCTTGCTGATGTTATGGATGAGTTAGGTTGGTAAGCTTTGGTAGCTTAGGTTCACTTGTATGTGTAGATGATAGGCTAACTAATAGAAGGATAAGGTGCATGTTTTAGGGTACATGTTCTTGGATGACGTTGACTACCTTGTAGAAGAAATAGTTATATTCAAACTGCTCATTCCATGTGCTCATCTGCATCTCATGTCATCAAAGCACTCCACCACAATCCGACATATCATTCGCATGTTTGCTTATGCACTTGCATCATACAGGATCGCAGGAGGAGTCGCAGGTAGCAGTACCGGAGGAACAAGCTTGGACGGATCCGCAGGAGCCCCAGACACAGGAGGTGCCCGAGGAGGAAGAGTCAGGCGAGGAGCTGCCAGAGTGCATCGACCACCATCCTAGCTCGTTCGAAAAAGGCAAGCCCCGGAGCATTTTAAGTCTCCTATTTTATAAAAGTTGTTCCTTACTACATGAACTATAGTTATATATATAGTTGCATTAAGTTATAGGAGTTGAGTGAAACCGTTGTTGCATTATTACCTTGGCCACCGGATTATCTTTCACCCGGTTAGGTCAGGATCGAGTGAATTGCTTAGCCATGCTTAGACCGGTAGAAGTCGGGTGATTTCCTGTCACCTGCGAGTTATAGGTGGATACCGGGTTATGGTTAGCTGTAATTGTGATCATAAAAAGTAACCAAGTGTTGAGGGATAAATGAAGACCGGGCGGAGTCTTATAGGGTTTTGGACTATAGTGATTCCGTCTGTGTCGATTAAGGACCGATCGTTGCTCGTCCCTCTTGTCATGTTGAACGCATGCCTCACATTTAGCTGGCCGAATAAAGTACCTTTCGACCGCGAAGCTAGTGACACTTTTCGAGGCGGGATAAACTCGGGTTGGCAGACTGGTGTTGAAGGAGGTGTAACGGGGACGCGAAGAGTGAGCCCAAGGTGCGTCCTAACAGTCGGGCGGTCCCTGGGTAGTGCGATCCATGATTGTTATCCCGCTGCTTCTTGGAAAGTGTCATTGGTGATCTACGCGACCCTGACGGGGGAAACAGGGTTTGTGTGAGGAATAAATCTCCAGCTGGATAGGAATTCGATTCGAATCGCCGTCGCTCCCGGTTAGTGAGCACTTGACTCGAGCTATGTCATCGTAGTAACATTAAAGGAACACTGATGGTTAAGTGAATGATGTTGGAAATGCTAAACCTGATATGGTAATCTAGATTGCTAATGATAAATCAAGTGATTGTTCTAGCAATAGCTGCTTACCTAGTTTGAATAGGTTATACTAAAAGTGATGCAAAAAGTACTGGTTTAGTTTTTCATAACAACTTATGCTTTTCGCAAATAAGTCAAGCCAGTCCAATCTATAAAGCCTTGCATGATCCTTGGTGTCCTTTATTTCTGGTTTATGACGGGTAAGTCTAGCTGAGTACATTCTCGTACTCAGGGCGTTGTTCTCATTGTTGTTGCAGATGGTCAGATGTACTATGGGTACTGCTCCAACTGTCTGTATCCGGCGATGGGCGACAACTAGGACCTTGGGCAAGGGTCACTCTGTTTGTCTTATCTACTGCTTTTGTGGACCATGACTATCTACTGGCACTGTATTTGAACTAAGGGTGTGTGTAAAACTACTTGCTTCTGCTATGTTATTTTGAACTGTGTTGTAATAACTTTTATTCCGAACTCCGATGTACTCCACTTTTTTTTGTGAACTCTACGTATCATGTGAACTGTGGCTGCTAAATCAGTACGATCTTGGTTGTACGTTGGTTGGTGTGAAATCCCTCGTGATTTCACGGAATCTCGGGTTATACGGGTTTAAGTTTGATAAATTAACCGCCTCAGTGGAAAATTTTCTTACTTAATCTCATATAATTACGTTGATCCGTTACAGAACCCGAGCAGGCGAGGCATGTGGAATCTGAGCGGGCAGGAGGAGCTACGTCCGGACACAGGCCTAGGGCCGGACGTCGGGGCGCTAGCCTTAGTGTTTATAAAAAAAGGACCGACAAAGGGTTCAAGGACTATCATGTCAATGTAATAACTCGAGAGATTTTTGAATTCATGGATCTTTGGTTGTCTAGCATATTAGTCTTTAATTCATAGGTTCACATCCTGACCCTCCTAGAATGCAATGAAGATGATGATTTTATGAAAATAGGAAGAAAGAGAAGAGGCCACTGTGAGTGGTGGGTGGGTTGTGAATTGGATGTGCAAGGGCTTTTTATATGACGATATAGACATTGGTCCTGTTCGCTTTGTCTTGTAATCTGTACTTTTCAGTTTTTTTCAGCCAGAACAATATTTTTCTCTCACAACAAATCAGCGAATAATATTTTTAACCATGGCTTTTCAGGAAACGAGCGGGCTCAATGTGAGGCACTTACTGATTCGGAAGATGGGTGACCGGACTTGGGGTTGTACATACAACCAAACAAACTACAACTTTGGCTATCCCAGTGTAGAGAAGCTCTTGTGCAACCCATCAAACAAGATCTAGCTCAAGTTGAAGGCCTTACACCACAACACCGAGATTGGCGATAGACAATGTGACACTAAAAGTGGATATAGTGATCGATGATCTGTTGCTAAAAAAGTTACAACGATAGGCTTATGCGACTGGTGCAAGTGCTGTCGCTAAAACTCTTTAGCGACAAACAGGACTTTTACCGACATATCAAATTCCATTGGGAGAAGTAGGCTATGGTTCCCTAGGCTTAGCAAGCTAGGCAGGCTAGAGACAAAACACAAACCAAATACATACTATGTGTTTAGAACATCTCAAGAGTATTTCTAAAGCTACTCTCTAAATCATCACTTGGAGAACCTTTTATATAAAAATTCTTTCTATATCTTTCCATTCTCCAACAATTTTTCTTTTTCTTATTTGCACTCTAGAAAGTCATTCTTATTTTCTATCATTGGCTAGCGAGAAATTCAGAATAGAAAATGATTATAGTTGGATAACCCATTAAAGAGTCTGTCGGACGGTATTTTTTTTCACCAAAATCTGTATTCACAACAATTAGTAAGAATTGCTCTTAGTGGGGAAACAGGGCAACACACTGGTTTATCCTTTCCTGGAATAACTAGAAAATAGAAATTGGCCAGATGGAACTAAAATGTGCCCACAGTACGCAAATTCACAGTCTACACATTGTTGATACAACTTATATATAATTCGGTGTTAAGAAAAAAAATATGTCGTATCTACAAAGTTGTAAAAAGCATTCAGGTGTACGTGATGTCACCGATCCCCTTCCCTTTTTTCATCCGACCCTTCCATTTCATCCAGCACCTAGAGCATCACGTAGGATGGACGTCTATCCGGGGGTCGCTAAAGAAGCAATGATACAAGTACAACGGCAACAAGTGCATTTAGCTCTCCGTCAGAATCAAGAGAGTGCACTCGCCACTGGACTGAGCCGGCAGTAGTGTCTTAGTAGTAGAAATTCTGGTTTGTGGTGAAGGTCTGGCCGAACTGCCACCACCCAGGCACCACGTTCCAGAACTGAATGTACTGCCCGCCGGTGCTGGTAACGGCGAAGCTGAGCCCCTGGCCGCAGAGCCCAGCGAGCGCCTGCCAGTTGGCGCCCCAGTTCCTGGACATCTGGATCCACCCCGTCTTGTCGCCCTTGACCCACGCAGCGCCCACGGAGCCACTGCCGCCGAGGTTCTGGATGTTGACGAGCAGAAAGTACTGGGAGCCGGCGATGCTGAAGCGCACGCCGCCGGTGCGCGAGCACTTAACCTGCTGGTACAGGACTGGGATGATGCCGCCCTGGACGACGCCGATGTGCTCCCATGCCGGCTGGGACATGTCGAAGTGCGGGCGGCCCGGGCCACACCAGCCGCCGTTGGCCAGCGCGTAGTTAGACGGGCACAGGTTGGTGGCGGAGACCGTGATGGAGTTGCCGGGCTTGCACCACTGACCGCCCAGGCGTGTTGGGTCGCAGGTGATGAGGTAGCACTGCCCGCACGACGCGCCGTCGTTGAACAGGGTCGGGCTCAGCGCCGCGTTGTTCACGCCGTACCCCGCGTTGTACAGGTTGTCGTACCCGCACGCGCCACCTGTGTATCGTATCATAGACATGCATGCATTAGTGACGAAGTGATTCTTTGGTATATATACGTACACAAATGTACCATATGTACAATAGTTCTTGACCCTGGTGTACAGAAAATGAATGTATGCATTCTTACCCATCGTGCCGGACGCGTCGACTCCGCCGTAGAAAGTGGCAGTGCCTTGAGACCAGTCGGCGGCGGCGACGGTGAGGCACGCCGCAACAACCACCGTGCACAGCATAAAGGAATTAGCCATGTCCACGGACATCGTCGTTCGAAATGCAGAGCTGGCTGCAGATAGAGAACAATATTGACGATCGAGGTGTGTGTTCCTAAGGATCAGGATGTTCGACAGTATGAGGCCGGTTTGATGATGCATGACATTGGGAGACCACTGCTTAAATAGAGGAGGGGGTGTTCAGGCTAACCGAAGGTAGGAGAAAGAGTTGATAAATCACACGACATAGGTGGAGGTTTAGGGGAATGATGATCGATTTTGCCTTGTGTATCACAATCACAAGCAGCTACTAGTCAGAACACACGTCAAAACAATCCGCGTCTTCAACTCTTCATTGGAAGCTAGCACAAGCGATCGATGCATCACGGAGAGCTAGCAGCAAGCACGACCCTAGACTACTGACATTGACGTGGGAAGTAATCATGCATGGATGTTGGCCTGAATCAGCTGTTTAATTTGATATGTTGATTAGTCTGATAGAGTTAGCTGCCTCCGTCAAGAAGATTCGCGCGGCAATGGACCATCAACTAACCCAAAAAGTTCCTTCCACATTATTGTTGACATAAGGATCGGAAACACTTGTTCGGTGCATGTGCTGTGGTTGAAGATCGAGCAACGGCGGATCACAAGCGAGAATTTGCATTGGTTGCTTCAATTTCATTCACACATTCGTCAAACTGGACTAGCCTGAATAATTATTAAAATCATCCTAGCTATATATACTGTGAAAAATGATCAAGCACTCTACCACATTTCGCACCCCAACTTCTGATAAAGACACCTACAATCTCAAATACATGACAACATCCTACATCTATTGAGGTCTAAAAGAACATCATACCAGTCAAATATTTCAGTTAAATTCGATTCTTTTAGTCAAGTCTGGAGTTCAAACATGCATAGAAGTTCTTGTTTCATTATAAAAGTCACCACCTAGTCGATTGGGTCATATATGTCACTAGCTTTTTACATTATTTTCTCCCTGTATTCAACCCACTATTCGAAGTGGGCCATTGACATGGGCTTGGTTGTCTCCAATGTGGCCCATTTGGCAATGGCTACCCATGAAGAAAAAGAAAGAACAAAAAAACTGCACCACGGGCACTCGAGCCTAAGACCTATCCATAGGGTGGTGACTATATCACTTAGCTATGAAGCTATTTCCACATTATTGTTGCAACTGGGACTACGAATGCAGTGTGCATCGGATACGCGCTATGGTGACCACAAGAGAGAAGTCTGCTGCCCTACCACGCCAGCTAGCCAATAAGCCATTGGTACTGTTAAGAAATCAATTTGTATGCACACACAGAGGCACAGTATAGACACAAGAGATAGGGAGGAACAGGAGCTCTTTATTCTGTTATCTTGTTTCTGGTTTTTCTGGTGTACAAAGGAGACCACAAGTCTCTTATTTTTAGAGCCGGTGAGCAGGTCAACAGGCAAGTAGCGATGTCCCTTGGATGCTCCCGTAGATGCTCCACTCCTCCCATTTGTTTGTCCTTTGTGATTAATAATCACATGTCTAAACAGTGATTCACCCACACCAAGGTTTCACAACACTCCCCCTTGGGTGAATCACGCTTGTGTGCATGCCTCGTCAGAAACTCCCCCCAATAACCCAACGGGAAAAAAGGGTAGGAGAAAAGAGTGCATCACTTTTGTGCCAGCTGTTTTGCACCTGTTATCTCATTAAAAACCTTGTGTGAGAAACCCAGTGGAAAAACTCACCAAGAAAAAAGAGTACAACAATTGATCTTCAGGATCAAGTCTTCAGGACTAGCATATATTATTTAGATCTTCAATTTGGGACCACAATTTTGGACTATGGTTTCAGAGAGCCTTCTCCCCCTAGACCCTGCAACTTTCTTAAGTCGTCTCATGCCCTTTCCATAGTCACATCTGTGGAAGTTAGAGGCTGGCAGAGACTTTATGAATAAATATGCTAGATTTTCACATGACTTAGTTTGCAGGATATTTAGTTCTAGGCTCTTTTGGAGCTTGTGGGGATAGAAGAACTTTGCAGCAAAATGTTTTATGATATTGCTCTTCACATAGCCCATATGCATTTCTGTAACACAAGGAACATTATCTTCATAGATAACAGTGGGGGAGCTTTCAAAGCTTAGGCCACATGACTTCTAGACGTGGCCGATCATCCATCTGAGCCAAACACATTCTCGTGTGGATTGATATAGGGCAAATATCTCTGAGTTGTTGGTTGATGTGGTGACCAAGGTCTGCTTCATAGACTTCTATGGTTGCACCACCATAGAGAAACACGAAAACCAGTCTGTGATCTAGCATTATGCGGGTCAGACATATAGCCAACATCCATATACCCCACCATGGTTGGCACTCAGGTTCTTTAGGAACCATAGACCAGGTCTTGGGTACCTTGTAGGTACCTGAGGATAGTCTTGGAGCTAACCCAATATCTTTTGGTTGGGACAGCACTGTACCTTGCCTATAAATTTTCTGCGAACGCAATATCAGGTTAGTTCGCTAGGTACATTAGTGCTCCAATGGCGCTCAAGTAGGGAACTTCAGGTTCCAATACTTCCTCATCATTATCCTTAGGTCTAAATTGGATTTATCCTCTTCCAGGGATTGGACCACCATGGGGGTTCTCAGAGGGTGACTTTTGCCCTTTTGAATTCCTCACATCCACTCCTTTAAGGAGGTGCTCAAGCTGCAGGCTCAAGTAGAACCATATCTCTCTTTAGGAGGAAATTATTCACATGGTTGAACCACATCCTTTCGAATTGTTTCAAGCCTTACGACGACCGCTGCAGGCGAATGTTATATATGTTGCGGTTTTGATTCGGTGATGGGATCTCAGTCCTTCAAGGACATTCATGTGAATCAAGTGACCCATATAAAGCATGTGGCCATGACATTTACCAACTGCATTTTAGATTCAAGTTAGCTGCCATAGATATTAAGTATCAGGAACATTTGTGCCACTCATAACCAAAGAGAAAGTTTCATCGTGACCGATGACGATTCTCTGCGTGAACCCTTGTGCCACTTGCCTCGCTTTGTGCCATGTTTTATTTCTCTTCAGGAGGAAGGCCCATTTTTATTCCTCTTTAGGGATGACTTCTAGAGGTTGGCACAACAGGCCCAAAAACCTCACTTTTATAAAGTGAGCGTAACTCTACCTCAATCATGGCTTTTTATTTGTCCCAATTTGAGTGCTTCCGGCACTCTGCCATGGACTTTGGTTCTAGATCTAGATCCATTGAGCCAGCAATTTTTTGAGGCGAAATATTTGTCGACAATAGTGGTCTTTCAATCATATGACTCTCCTGATTCCACATAGTTAGTGGCGATCTCATCATGCATATCCACAAGCTCATTGTGATTTCCCATAACGACCGAGCTAGGGCGTTCTGATCTTCCCGATGGCGATGAAGGGAGTATATCCACCACATATTTTTGAGTACCCATGAGAGAACCAGTGTGGCACTTCTGGTGCCCACGATATGAGCATTGCTTCTAGCAATGGTCATAATATTTCCATTTTTCTTATTCAATGTTTGGAAATATCTGGTTTCCCTTGATATTGTATTGGTGGTGCCACTATCTACTGGACATATCTCTGCTTCAGCCATTTGGGCTCCCATGAGGTCTGAGAATTTGGGGATTTAGTATATGCTGCGAAAAGGAGAAACCAACATTCATACCTTTTAAGGCAATAAACGCTCTTCAGGGGCATGCCTGGCCATTCAGCATGTTGCAAATGCTCTTCAGGAGCATGTATGGTCAAGCCTAACTAGTACATGCGAACATTGCATTGCGACTAACATGATATCTTAGGGATTACTATAGGTCCCTAAATATATCAAAGTCATCATCAAGAAGGTCATCCTCACTTTCATCCATTTGGATGTATTCACCATTTCCCTTCACGTTGACAAGCACGTCATCGCGTTCCTGAGCTTTAGGCTCAATGGTGAAGTCGGAATTATGTTGACTCTCCTTGTCCTTGCTTCTGGAAGAACTTTGGTAGAGCTCAACTAGGTGTTTCGGGGCACGAAAATTGCGGGACCAATGCCCCATGCCTCCACGTCTATAGCACTTATCTTGTTGCTCAGATGTTTCACCTGTGACCTTCCTAGGTTCACTTTTACCCCTGGGCATTTCCATACCTCTGAAAAAGGGCACCTCTTTTCCCCTTCCCTTTTCCTTCCCACGACCTCCTTTGTGGTTGCGAGAAATCTTAGCAACATCGGTGTGTGCTTCAGGCACAACCGTGAAACTAGTAGGACATGCATAATGATTGTTCATGAGAACCTCATTCTGTTGCTCTGCAATCAATAGTATGTACCGTTATCAGCTCAGAGTACTTGGAGTACTTTGAGTCCATGCACTGCTGGTGCAGTACTATGTTATCAGGACGGAGGGTAGAAAGAGTTTTCTTGACCATATCGGCGTCAATGATCTTCTGGCCACATAGATGCAGTCTCGACACAATCCTTTGTAAAGCAGAGCTGTATGCTGCCACAGACATACAGTCTTGGAAGCGTAAGGCGATCTAGTCCTATTGTGCTCTGGAGAGCACAATTGACTTCAGTTGGTTGAAGCGGTCCTTCAGGGACTGCTATAAAACTAGTGGATCGTCCTCATTCGTATACTCAGACTTCAGGTCTGGGTGTAAATGGTGTTGCAAAAAGTGCAACGTCTTTGCTTTATCAGGTTCTGTGCACTCATCCTTGCCAGCTTCAGGCTGAGCAACAATATGATCGAGGCACATGCTGTCGAATTTGATCTCGACGTCAATGGCCCAAGTAAGGTAGTTGCTGCCATCCATGGCAAGCTCATCAAATTCCTTCTTGGCACTATCTGACATGCCTGCACAATTAATGTACAGGATCAGTGAATGTCGATTATGCGTAATCTTCAGGATTACGACTATGTGTAATCTTCAGGATCACACAATCATGTATAGTCCTTAAGACTACGTTTTCCCCAAAATTTCCCATGAGATAGGGAGGAACGAGAGGTCTTTATTTTGTTCTCTTGTTTCTGGTTTTTCTAGTGTACAAAGGAGACCACATGTCTCTTATTTATAGAGCCAGTGAGCAGGCCAACGGGCAAGCAGCAATGCCCCTTGGATGCTCCCGTAGATGCTCCACTCCTCCCATTCGTTTGTCCTTTATGATTAATAATCACATGTCTAAACAGTGATTCACCCACACCAAGGCTTCACAACAGGAACAACATCATCCAGTGGTTTCTATGGTGATACCATCGGATAAATCCAGTGCATATTGGGTATAGGGAATTGGGACCTCCTTGTTGCACCTCATAACTTCGGTGCATTCTCTAGTGCTTGCACAAGAGAGCCTATGCTCTTTAGTTCTCCATTGTGGTCCAACAATGCCTCTAGATTTGTAACTCCAGTGCACTTCTTTGGTGACAATACTAGAAGTATACATCTGGCCCTTTCTTGACTACCTTGGACTATACCCACCATGAATCTCCAGCGAGCACTAGCAAGAGTTCTGTTGCCTTTCTCTAGTGCTTTATCAGGTACCCATCTGAGTTGAAATCTTTGCCTCCTTTTATCCGGGCTTCACTTATACAATGTCTTGAGTTTCTTGCTTGCCTTCTAGGATCTTCAATGCTTATCTTTGATCTTCATTTGAGTTTTTGATTCCTCAGTTTCCATGGTAGCCTTGCTCAAGTCCATCCCTTGCAAGGGCTAATAATTAGCCCATGTTTTTTCAAACAAATTAGAAAGGATAAACGTGGGCTAATTTTGGGCTAATAAGAGCTAATAGGGATTAATTGGTGGTTAGAGTCCATTAGCCCTTATTATTAGCCCATAATTAGCTCATGTTTAATCCATTTTTACAAGATGGGATAATTTGTAGCCCTAGGATCCAGACAGACCCTAAGTACCTTGTATACTAGCCAACATTATTAATCCTAATAGTTATGTTGTCAATCAACCATTACCAGGGTCCAAGTTTCTTACACATGTATAACAAAATCACCATAACACATGTTGCTACACCATGTTGATATATGCAAATCCTATCACTATGTTGCCACATCTTGTTCATTTTCTTGAAGGCCGCCCTTTTATTGGAAAAGATGAGTTATGCAAAAAAAATTACCCATGTCCTGCATGTGACTTGACACACTTTGCTTGTATGATGTTTTTTCTAGATGTTAACATGTAAGGAGCTTCCCTACTAGATACACCCTTGTGGCCATGATTTACCGTGACCTTTGATCTGAGGCGGTTAGCCTGCCCGCCTCAGTTAAGGAGAAACGCCCGTCACGGTAAAAATTTATGTAGTAGCGTGGGTATATATGTTAGAAGAGACATGAGTGCTACATCAAAGGTTCATCACCACTTAAGACAAATACTATAGAGGATCTCAAAAAGCTAAGGGAAACACTAAATTCATATATTACACATTCGTTCATGTTTTGGTTTTGAACTACTAATATAAACTTTGTCTTCTTGGGATGGAATTGACATAATCGGTAATTTTAATATCTTTGTAGAATTGTAGTGGAATAAGTTATTAGCAATACTAAACTCTAAAATTGCAAAGCAAATTGTCACAAAGATTTTCACATACAACAATGACACTTAAGAGAATACCGATCTAATCTTTATTAAAAAGATGTGATTGTAGTGATGATGTGTCTTATGAGCAAAAGTAAAAAAAAGTTGATTAATTGAGATGGATCCCTAGTTTTTGTCTTGTAGCTAGATGTTAATTGAATCAATATCGCCAAAATCTATAAAGCAGCCCTTCTAATGTATTTGCAAAATTAGACCACTGCACTTTAATCTTATCTCTCTTTTTTAAGGTGTAACAGAACCGCCCAATTATACGAGATTAAGTAGGAAATCATCCAACGGAAGGACAATTTAACAAACTTAAGCCCGTATAACCCGGTAGTCCATGAAATCTCTACGGATTTCAAACCATTTCACATAACAGCCAAGATCGTACTAAGTTTAACGGTTACCATCATAAGTTACATAAATGTTCGCGGCATAAAATACATCGGAGTTTAAACATAGTTATTACAAACCAAGTTCGAATAAAAGTAGCGGAAGCGGTAGTCCAAATCACGCACACACACAACAATTTGAAATAAAGTGCCAGCTTGTGATCATCTCCATCAAAAGCATCAGACTAGAAGTAGCGAATGACCATTGCCCATGGTCCTAAGCTTCACCCATTGCAGGATAGAGGCAGTTGATACAGTAGCCGTAGTACATCTGCCCATCTGCAACAAGTGGGAACAAAGCCCTGAGTACGAGAAGGTACTCAGCTAGACTTACCCGTCATAAACCAAAAATAAAAGACACCAAGGAATCATGATAGGCTTTCTGGTGGGATAGCTGACTCATTTGCAAAAGGCATTTTTAGCATTTAGGAAAACCTTTACAAAAGCTTTGCATCAAGTTAAATCTTTATTAACCTGTCAACTACATTTGCATCTGTACTACAGTAACATGTAATTAAACAGGTAATGATAACCAATGATCATTAACAACTTCCATTATGTCATAATTCATATAACTGTCCAAGTGTTCCATCAATATTACTACGATGAAGTAGCTCAAGTGAAGTGTTCACTATCCAGTGAACGATGGCGATTCGAATCGATTATTAACCAGCTGGTAAGTTATTCCTCACACAAACCTCACTCACCCGCTAAAGTGAGGTGTTGGTCACCGAGTCAACCATTCAGGTAAAGTCGCGAGCTTGCTAGGAACCACTTGTACCCGGAGGCCGCCCGACTGCTCTTTGGCCTTATCATCGCGCCCCCGTATCCTGCCACTACTGCTCCGGTATAGTGCGTTGCGGGCAATCCACTCGGCCCGAATAATCTCCCAGTTTCGCGGTCGGAAGGTACTTTATCCGGCCAGCTAAATGTGAGGCATGCATTCAACATGACCCGAGGGACAACAACGGACAGTCCTTAATCGACACAGACGGAAAACACTACAGTCTGAAACCCTGCAAGTTTCCTCCCGGTCTCAAATTCATTTCACACTTAGTTATACCATGACTTCATAGTCATCCAAGCAGATCCAGGTAACCACCTATAGCTCGCAGGTGACAGGAAATCACTCGACTTCTACCGGTCTAAGCCAGCTAAGCATTGACTCGACTGCGGATATCAGGGTAACAAGGATATAGTATAACAAAGGTAAGCAAGGTATAATGCAGCAACATTTGCAAACAACTCCTAAACGCGATGCATCAAATTAAGTAAAGTTAATAATAAATTATTTGTAAACTGGGAGAGAAATGCTCCGGGGCTTGCCTCTCTCAAAAGAGCTCGGACGGTGGTCGGGGCACTCGGGGAGCTCTTCATCGACCTCCTCTTCGGCTTCTGTCACCTCCTGCTGCTGCACCTCGAGCTGCTCCTCTGGCTCCTCGGGTAAGATGACTAGGTTCTCAGTTTGCGATCCTGTATGATGCAATACGCGTAAGTGATTATGCAAGTGTGCATCGAAGGAGATGAATGCAATGAATATGTTGAAATGCAAGGTAGTCAACATCATCCAAGAAACTATACACTACAAGCACATGTCATGTACTGCATTCTCTTCTACTACTAACATGTCAAGTTAACATATCTTATGAAATGCTTCAAAGATACACCAAAGCTTTACTAATTTCTTAATCACACTTAAAGCAACACTTGCTTAAACCCTAAATAATAATAGGTTTGAATAGCAACATATATTTTTGATGCTCCTAAAAATCTAAGAAAATTACAGTAGCATAATACTACCCTAAACAGACTACCATAAAAATTTCATGACATTTGGATAAGTAAACTATCCTGTACAAAAATGACAAGCTCTAGCATAAAAATGAGTATGAAATTACTTTGTACTATGAAAAGTGTCAAACAACAGAATTAATATTTTTCCTAGGTTCTTCATGGAATATAATGACTGTACAAAAATTATCACATGCATGTTTTATACAAAGTTTGCTCTCTAGCAAAAATAACAAAAATCAACCATTAGAGGTACTTGAACTACTTCTCCAAAGTTTTCCACAGCACATGCATGAAACATATTTTTCCTAAGAAGTACATGATATAAGAAGATTAACAAACTTGAAATCATATTTTTCTGATACATATAGGATTTACTAACCATTTTACAAGATATCAGCAATATTAAGAATTAATTAAAGCTCTACAGAAAAGTATCCCAAAAATGACATGCAATATTTTTATATTGTAGCTCTGGTTCCAATGAGTCCATAGAAATTTATTTCACAATTTTTGGAGCTCAAATGAATACAAAAACATTTTCCACAATATTTTTCAAAGCATTTAACAGAAATCTGAAAAAGCATTTCTTAAATCCCTTTTAAAATCAGCCGACAAAACTGCTAGGTGCACCCGGTTGTCCACCCACAACCCGCACCAGAGAGACAGACAGGCGGGACCCAGCGGGTCAATGACCCCACATGTCAGCCAGGCCGAAGCAGGGGCAGCGCTGACCGGCCGGATCTCACCGGCGGCGTGGTCGGCACCGTCAGACTCCCCAAGGCGATGCGCACCCATTGGCACTACTTGCAAGGCCAGAGGACCACCGGAGCAAGGTGGCCGGTGGCCATGGCGCGCGGCGGCGCTGCTCATCGGCGGGAGCGCGTCTCCGGCCATGGAGCGGCGCGAAAAACGGCGTCCGAGCACTGGGAGAGCAGGGTGAACGGGATGCACGCCCGAGTAAAGAAAAATCGGAAGCGGAGGGGAGGTTTCCACGGATCGGGATTCCTCGGTGAGCTCGGCCGGAACTCCGGCGAGCGATTCGCGCGGACGGGGAGCTTACCACGGTTGATGGAGTTGAGCGCGGGCTGCTCCAGAGGGAGAAGAAGCTTGGGGCAAGATGGAGCGGCTTGCGGTGAGCTGGGGCTGCCGGAACGCGCGCGTCCGGTGATGGCGCGCGGTGGTGGCGGCGGAACCACGGCTGCTGCGCGCGTGAAGGAGCAAGGGCGAAATGCGAAGAAGGAGGAGGGCGAGGCGCTGCGGCGGGTTATAGGGGCGAGTGCGCACGCTGGTGGGGGCGACCAGGCGCCACTCGGCCGGCGTTGCCGGCATGCGGCCGCAACGCGGCTGGCGCGTTCTGCCGCGGCGGACAGCGAGGCACGCGCGCGTGGGAGCGGGAGGGGGAAGAGAGGCCGGCTTGGGCCGGGCCGAGGCGGGGAGCAGGCGCGGGCGCGCGCGTGCGGAGGCGGGCCGTTTCCGGCTGTGGGCTGAAACCGAGGCGGCGGCCTGCTAGGTTAGTTTTTTTGAATTTTTTTTTTCAAATTTCTAAATTCAAACCAATTTCAATACAGTTTTCAAACCTCATTTTGAGCAAGAAAAGGACCTTTTCTGAAAACGACCCAAAAATGAAAGTTGTTTAGAATTTATCTCTCTCCAACTTTGATTAAGGGGCCAACTAAAAATTCCCAACAGATTTTTGATTTTTAGAATAAAAGCTAATTTAGGGAGGATTTTTGAATATTTTCAAATAACATTTTTAAACAAATCTTTGACAAAACTTTGAGTGATTTAGTGGCTCCACAAATTTTCCTTATAATTATAAGTGATATGAAATTTATAGTTGCCCAAATTTGATGAATGTCATTAGCACATTATCATAACATGTTATGCAATACTAGTTTCCACATTTTTAGTTTATTAAAGGTACAGCCTAAGCACATATGATTATGAATGCCATGACATGTTATGCTCATGATTTGCAATGCAAATGCTTGCGTAACACTGGAGTGTTACAGCCCTCCCCCCTTATAAAAATCTCGTCCCGAGATTTGGGTTACGAACCATTTATTATAAAAATATTCGTATGCTTTTTGTAGGTATTCACCCGTTTTCCAAGATGCATCTCCCTCATCATGATGACTCCATTGTATCTTATATGTCTTCACCACACTGTTTCGAGTAGCCCTTTCTTTGGAATCCAAAACTCGAATTGGCTGCTCACGATACACCAGATCTGACTTAAGTTTTATGCCTCGAGGTTCAATTATTTCCTCTGGAACGCGTAAACATTTCTTGAGATGTGATACGTGAAAAACTGGGAATATAGCACCCATTGATTCTGGTAATTCCAATTTGTAAGCCACTGGACCCTTCCTTTCTAAGATTTTGTAGGGACCTACAAATCTGGCGGCAAGCTTCCTGCGTATTCCAAACCGCTTCTTCTTCATTGGCGTGACTTTTAGATAAACATAGTCACCAACTTCGAACACAAGTGGTCTCCTTCTCTTATCCGCATAACTTTTCTGACGTGACTGAGCTGCTCTCATATTTTGCTGAATGATATGAACTTTCTTTTCGGCTTCTTCCACAAAATCAATACCATAATACCTTCTTTCCCCTGGCTCAATCCAGTTTAAAGGTGTTCTACACTTTCGGCCATACAGAGCCTCAAAAGGTGCCATCTTGATACTTTCTTGATAGCTATTATTATACGCGAATTCTGCTAAAGGTAACCACGACTCCCATGAACCTCTGGAAGACAACACACAAGCTCTTAACATATCCTCCAAAATAGCATTAACTCTTTCAGTCTGACCATCTGTTTGAGGATGATAGGCAGTGCTACGAATCAGACTCGTTCCCAAACCTTTGTGCAAATGCTCCCAAAAGTGAGCAGTGAACTGTGACCCTCTGTCAGACACGATAGTCTTCGGTATGTCATGCAATCTCACAATCTCCGCAATATACTTCTCGACATATTGAGGTGGTCTATAAACTGTCTTTACAGGCAAAAAGTGGGCTGTCTTGGTAAGACGATCCACGATTACCCAAATCGAATCATGGCCTTTCTGAGTAGTGGGCAAACCTGTGATGAAATCCATACTTATATCGTCCCACTTCCAACTAGGTGCTGACAAAGGTTGCAACAATCCAGCAGGTTTCATGTGAATAGCTTTCACTCGACAACATGTGTCACATCTGGCTACATAAGCTGCAATTTCCTTCTTCATCTTTGTCCACCAATAGCGAGGTCTTAGTTCTTGATACATTTTACTACTGCCAGGATGAATGGACAACTTAGAGTGATGGGCTTCATAAATAATTTTATTCTTAAGCTCTCTATCCTTTGGAACAACAAGACGGTTGTCAAACCACAACACATCCTGCTCGTCCACTCTGAAGTGTTTTGAAGGTTCTTCTTTAATTTTCTTTTTGATGTGGAATATCCCTTTGTCTGCTTTCTGACCTTCTATTATCTTACTCTCCAAGGTGCAACTGATCTGAATACTATGTAACACGACAGGATGCATTAGATTAAAACCATCTTCGAGTAATGGTTGCATATTCAGACAATGTGACTTTCTACTCAAAGCATCAGCTACCACATTGGCTTTCCCAGGGTGATACTGTACATTCAAGTTGTAATCTTTAATTAGTTCTAACCATCTTCGCTGTCTCATGTTCAATTCTGGTTGGGTGAAAATGTACTTGAGACTCTTATGATCGGTGAAAATGTTGCACACATTACCAAGTAAATAGTGTCTCTAAATCTTTAAGGCATGCACCACGGCGGCAAGCTCAAGATCATATGTCGGATAATTGATTTCATGTTTTCTCAACTGACGGGAGGCATAAGCAATGACTCTTCCTTCTTGCATCAGAACACAACCTAATCCTGTTTTTGATGCATCACAGAACACATCAAAAGGTTTCTCGATGTCTGGCTGTGCAAGAACTGGAGCAGTGGTCAACAGTTTCCGCAAGGTGTGGAAAGTTGTCTCACACTCCTCTGTCCACACAAACTTGTGATCTTTCTATAACAGACTTGTTATTGGCTTGACAATCTTCGAGAAGTCTGTGATAAAGCGGCGATAGTAACTAGCTAACCCTAGGAAACTCCTGACTTCTGGCACTGTGGTTGGAGTTTTCCAATCCATAACCTCTTGCACTTTGCTCGGATCTACCGAAACTCCATTCTCAGATAGAATATGACCAAGGAAAGAAACTTTCTTCAACCAAAATTCACATTTGCTGAACTTAGCATACAACTTATGATCTCTCAGTTTGGTCAAGACAATTCTTAGATGCTCTTCATGATCTTTCTCACTCTTAGAGTATACTAAAATGTCATCAATGAAGACAACTACAAACTTATCCAACTTTGGTATGAAAATCGTATTCATTAGATACATAAAGTATGCAGGAGCATTTGTTAAGCCAAAAGACATAACAAGATACTCATACAACCCGTATCTGGTAGAAAAAGCGGTTTTCGGGACATCTTGTGGCCTGATCTTTATCTGATGATACCCTGATCTTAGGTCTATCTTGGAGAACACCCTAGCTTTAGCCAACTGATCAAACAAAACGTCGATATGAGGCAAAGGATATTTATTCTTGATAGTTACAGCATTAAGAGGTCGATAATCCACACACATCCTTAGAGTACCCTCTTTCTTTTTCTTCACGAACAAGGCAGGACATCCCCACTCAGACGTACTCGGTCGGATAAACCCCTTCTTTAGCAATTCTTCCAGTTGCTTCTTCAGCTCAGCTAACTCATCCGGAGGCATCCGATAGGGTCTCCTCGAAATAGGAGCTGTCCCGGGGATCAACTCGATTCCAAACTCAACATCTCTATCTGGAGGAAGGTCAGGTAACTCGTCTGGAAACACATCCAGGAACTCACACACTACCGGGATCTGGCGGATAGGAACAACTTCCATGGCACAGGTCACACTCACAAGGTCTGTTCTTTCGGACAATGGTACCTGAAAAGTACCCTCTCCCTGGGGATCCTTAAGGGTAAGCAACCGACTGCTTGTATCTATGACTGCCCCCCAGTTCTTCATCCAGTTCATTCCTATTATTACATCCAAAACTAGTCCAGGCATAACTATCAGGTTCACTCGGAACTTCCGACTACCTAACTCAAGGGTTGCCCCTCTAACCATCTTATTGGTTAACACATCAGCCCCGGCTGAACTTATACGATAACCATAACTCAATTCTGTACATAGTTGTTCATGCTTCCGTGCAAATGCTTGACTCATAAAAGAATGCGAGGATCCAGAATCTAATAGAACAACTGCAGGGTGATGGTTAACAAGAAACTTACCGGCAGTTACAGGCTCTCCCTCAGGAATCTCATCAACGGTGGTATGGTGTACACGGGCAGTATAAATCTGTTGCTTCTTTTTAGGCGGATAAGGGCAGAACTTTGAAAAGTGGCCTGGCTGACCACAATTGTAGCAGGGCCCCTTCACTGTACTAGCAGATCCTATAGCTCCCTTGGAGTTGCTCTGTTCTGCAGCTGCGGTGATCTTTGCTGGCGGCACGGCCATCTTGTACAACTTCTGTGGTCCCCTGTAGTTCTGGGTTTTATGTTGTGGCGGCCGGAACCTCGCACCAGGTGTGGACGGACGATAAGAAAGTCGGTTTGCAGTGACAACTCTGGACTGGGATGGTCCTGACTCAAACACCCTCTTGCGATTCTTGGATGCAGTGTAGGCATTGTTGTTCTTTTCTTGTTTTAAACAATCACTGATAAAGTCATTGAACCTGGCGCGGGTATTGGTACCCACATGCTTCATCATCTTCAGACTTAACCCTCTCTTGAAACTAGCAATTCTCTTTGCATCTGTGTCGACCATGTCTAGAGCATAGCGGCACAGGCTATTAAAGACATGCAGATACTGTGTTACAGTCTTGGTACCTTGATTTAAGGCCAAGAACTCTCCGAGCTTCATCTCAACCAACCCTGGGGGAATATAAACTCCCCTAAATGCTTCAGTGAATTCTCTCTAAGTAACCTGGGCATTGGGAGGAAAGGTGGTGCGGTGATGCTTCCACCACATCCCTGCCGGTCCTTGTAACTGATGTGCAGCATATTCTATCTTCAGAACTTCTGTCAGTCTCAACACACGAAACTTATCTTCCATAGTGTTGATCCATTCTTCAGCGTCGAGGGGCTCTGCTGCTTCCTTGAAAACTGGCGGCCTGGTGTCCATGAAATCCTTGAAATTGCTGTACTGGTTCACCCCATGGCCACCACCTTGATTATTTCCCCTCTGAACATTTTCAGCGATGGTACGCAGAAAATCTTCCATATTCCTTTGTGACTGCTCGGCGTTGCGCTGGCTTCCTAGGAACTGTGCGAAGAATACCTCTGCAGTGAGCGGTGGAGGAGGGGGCAATTGTGGCTCTGGCTGTGGCTCCTGGTGATTGACGTTGTTTGCACCACCCCCACCAGCCCCTGCACCGTTGCCACCAGTTTCAGCGGCCTCATACATGGCACGACGAGTGTTTGCCATCTGCATATTTCAGCAACAAGTAATAATTGAGCGAAGTGGTAGTAATTGTATTCGAATGAACAATCATGCCATACTAAATTTATTGGAGAGAACAAGTCATGCAATAAAACAGAGGCACAATAATCACATTCCAATTAAAACAACATCACTAATCAAATTACTTCGGATGCAACATCGCGTTCCATACAACCACGTTGCCAGCATACATACACTGGACTTTCATGCGTTCGAGCATCACATACACAACCAAGATTCAAAAGATCGCCAGTCTCAAGATCGAACAGGATACAACACGATACATGGAAACCAAAAGAAGGCCATCGCGGCAGAGCCTATCACTAACGCAAGGCAACTAGCCTACTCCTCGGGGCCATCGTCGAGGTCGGAGGCGTCATCATTGCTACCATCAGTAGCGGCGTCGTCGTCGACGTCCATCTGAGCGGCGTCCAGAGGAGCATACGGGCCCATCCCGTTGTAGAGGGCATGAAACTCTTCATGCAAGTTGGCATTATACCCTTCTAGCTCCTCGACCCTCTGCCTCAGATGGTCCCTCTTGTTCCAGGCTTCATTCCTTTCCTGCACTAGATGTCCCATCATGCGATCTGCATTTCTGTTGGCCTGAGTCAACGTCTGTACCCGCTGCATAGCACTCTCACCTCTCTCGAGAGCCCGATCTCGCTGCAAGCTCATGTCGGCCAACTGCTCCTGCAAGCTAGCTATAGCACGTGCTTGCTTCTTCTTCTGCTTCCTTGCTTCAAGTCGGTCATTGCCACACAGACCAGTCAAGGTCCAATAGGTACTCTCAAGACCTTGGTATGCTTTGATGGCTGCATACATGGCACTTATTGTGTGGTTGTCGCTAGCCCGTCCTTCACTTGGGCCTCTAACCAGGGCACTTCCTTGCAGTTGCACCCAATTGGCATCACGAGGATCATCTCTCGGGAAAGTACCAGCCAAAGCTGCTGCCAACTCATTAGGAAACCTGCTCATTATGTCTCGGATGACGTGAAAAGCTGCGCCCTCTGCACCTTCAACTGGAGTGCGTCCTTCAAACTCCAAATGCCAACCATCCCATTCTGGCGCATCACCAAGAGCAGGGACGGTGATTTCCACTACCGCAAGTCCATCCTCAGCTAACTGGCTCTCACTCCAGGAGTACACCGGCTCTTGACCCTCTGGGTACCCCACATCATGGAGCACTCTCCAAAGGAAGGTGGGCATGCCAAACTCACTTAGAAAAGTGTCCGTGCTGCGGCGCTCCCGCGGGGCCATCTGGTGACGGGGTGCTCTTCCGCCAGTGGACTTACGAGCAGTCTTCTTCGTGCGGGCCATCTGTAGCACAAGTTTTTAAATTACCCGGCGAGAACATATTTTAAGTTGATGTCACTTTTATCAAACTGGGATAATCCTTTTATAAGGGGAGGAATGCATGTTATGAATGAAATGCATAGGAAATATGATGCATGCGCGAGTCTTACGTTCTCACAAACTTAGAAAATAAAGACATCTAACGATGAATTCGGTGGCATACAACGATCTCTCATATACGTAACTAATTCGATCTACACGATAAACGCTGTTATGTACCTGCAGAAAATTCATTTCAGCCCATTCCCCATGAATGCATGAAAGCAGTAAATCTACCTACACGCTCTACACGAATCCCCAGATGCGTGTACAACGGTAGTAACTACCCAAACACATCGTCCTATTGACGGCATCGCCTCAACGGACGGAACACCCACACATGCGATACTTTCATAAAAACATGTGTAAAACATGTAATTATTCTAGTATCATATAAGCACTCTCCCTAGATCGGTGGTGTATCCGATCATGCTCTCACAGCTCACACTTACCAAAGCGTAGAGGTAACTGATCCATACATTACCACTCAATTAAGTGGCACTCATACAATAGCACGCCGTATGAGCAACGAAAGAGAAATATGGTGCAAGAACCCCAAGTTAGTACTTAAATAGCCACCTAGAGTCCTTAACTGGGCATACAGGATATGACCACTGACACACTTTTAGTTTTAAAATCACACTTTTTAAACATAATTTTGTTTTAAATACACTTATGAACAGTAATCATGTTAAACCATGCTCCGATGCCAGCTGTAACAGAACCACCCAATTATACGAGATTAAGTAGGAAATCATCCAACGGAAGGACAATTTAACAAACTTAAGCCCGTATAACCCGATAGTCCGTGAAATCTCGACGGATTTCAAACCATTTCACATAACAGCCAAGATCGTACTAAGTTTAACGGTTACCATCATAAGTTACATAAATGTTCGCGGCATAAAATACATCGAAGTTTAAACATAGTTATTACAAACTAAGTTCGAATAAAAGTAGCGGAAGCGGTAGTCCAAATCACGCACACACACAACATTTTGAAATAAAGTGCCAGCTTGTGATCATCTCCGTCAAAAGTATCAGACTAGAAGTAGCGAATGACCATTGCCCATGGTCCTAAGCTTCGCCCATTGCAGGATAGAGGCAGTTGATACAGTAGCCGTAGTACATCTGCCCATCTGCAACAAGTGGGAACAAAGCCCTGAGTACGAGAAGGTACTCAGCTAGACTTACCCGTCATAAACCAAAAATAAAAGACACCAAGGAATCATGATAGGCTTTCTGGTGGGATAGCTGACTCATTTGCAAAAGGCATTTTTAGCATTTAGGAAAACCTTTACAAAAGCTTTGCATCAAATTAAATCTTTATTAACCTGTCAACTACATTTGCACCTGTACTACAGTAACATGTAATTAAACAGGTAATGATAACCAATGATCATTAACAACTTCCATTATGTCATAATTCATATAACTGTCCAAGTGTTCCATCAATATTACTACGATGAAGTAGCTCAAGTGAAGTGTTCACTATCCAGTGAACGATGGCGATTCGAATCGATTATTAACCAGCTGGTAAGTTATTCCTCACACAAACCTCACTCACCCGCTAAAGTGAGGTGTTGGTCACCAAGTCAACCATTCAGGTAAAGTCGCGAGCTTGCCAGGAACCACTTGTACCCGGGGGCCGCCCGACTGCTCTTTGGCCTTATCATCGCGCCCCCGTATCCTGCCACTACTACTCCGGTACAGTGTGTTGCGGGCAATCCACTCGGCCCGAATAATCTTCCAGTTTCGCGGTCGGAAGGTACTTTATCCGGCCAGCTAAATGTGTGGCATGCGTTCAACATGACCCGAGGGACAACAACGGACGGTCCTTAATCGACACAGACGGAAAACACTACAGTCCGAAACCCTGCAAGTTTCCGCCCGGTCTCAAATTCATTTCACACTTAGTTATACCATGACTTCATAGTCATCCAAGCAGATCCTGGTAACCACCTATAGCTCGCAGGTGACAGGAAATCACCCGACTTCTACCGGTCTAAGCCAGCTAAGCATTGACTCGACTGCGGATACCAGAGTAACAAGGATATAGTATAACAAAGGTTAGCAAGGTATAATGCAGCAACGTTTGCAAACAACTCCTAAACGTAATGCATCAAATTAAGTAAAAGTTAATAATAAATTATTTGCAAACCGGGAGAGAAATGCTCCGGGGCTTGCCTCTCTCAAAAGAGCTCGGACGGTGGTCGGGGCACTCGGGGAGCTCTTCACCGACCTCCTCTTCGGCTTCTGTCACCTCCTGCTGCTGCACCTCGAGCTGCTCCTCTGGCTCCTCGGGTAAGATGACTGGGTTCTCGGTTTGCGATCCTGTATGATGCAATGCGCGTAAGTGATTATGCAAGTGTGCATCGAAGGAGATGAATGCAATGAATATGTTGAAATGCAAGGCAGTCAACATCATCCAAGAAACTATACACTACAAGCACATGTCATCTACTGCATTCTCTTCTACTACTAACATGTCAAGTTAACATATCTTATGAAATGCTTCAAAGATACACCAAAGCTTTACTAATTTCTTAATCACACTTAAAGCAACACTTGCTTAAACCCTAAATAATAATAGGTTTGAATAGCAACATATACTTTTGATGCTCCTAAAAATCTAAGAAAATTACAGTAGCATAATACTACCCTAAACAGACTACCATAAAAATTTCATGACATTTGGATAAGTAAACTATCCTGTATAAAAATGACAAGCTCTAGCATAAAAATGAGTATGAAATTACTGTGTACTATGAAAAGTGTCAAACAACAGAATTAATATTTTTTCTAGGTTCTTCATGGAATATAATGACTGTACAAAAATTATCACATGCATGTTTTATACAAAGTTTGCTCTCTAGCAAAAATAACAAAAATCAGCCATTAAAGGTACTTGAACTACTTCTCCAAAGTTTTCCACAGCACATGCATGAAACATATTTTTCCTAAGAAGTACATGATATAAGAAGATTAACAAACTTGAAATCATATTTTTCTGATACATATAGGATTTACTAACCATTTTACAAGATATCAGCAATATTAAGAATTAATTAAAGCTCTACAGAAAAGTATCCCAAAAATGACATGCAATATTTTTATATTGTAGTTCTGGTTCCAATGAGTCCATAGAAATTTATTTCACAATTTTTGGAGCTCAAATGAATACAAAAACATTTTCCACAATATTTTTCAAAGCATTTAACAAAAATCTGAAAAAGCATTTCTTAAATCCCTTTTAAAATCAGCCGACAAAACTGCTAGGTGCACCCGGTTGTCCACCCACAACCCGCACCAGAGAGACAGACAGGCGGGACCCAACGGGTCAATGACCCCACATGTCAGCCAAGCCGAAGCAGGGGCGGCGCTGACCGGCCGGATCTCACCGGCGGGGAGGTCGTCGGCGGCGTGGTCGGCACCGTCAGACTCCCCAAGGCGATGCGCACCCATTGGAACTACTTGCAAGGCCAGAGGACCACCGGAGTAAGGTGGCCGGTGGCCATGGCGCGCGGCGGCGCTGCTCATCGGCGGGAGCGCGTCTCCGGCCATGGAGCGGCGCAAAAAACGGCGTCCGAGCACCGGGAGAGCAGGGTGAACGGGGTGCGCGCCCGAGTAAAGGAAAAGCGGAAGCAGAGGGGAGGTTTCCACGGAGCGGGATTCCTCGGTGAGCTCGGCCGGAACTCCGGCGAGCGATTCGCGCGGATGGGGAGCTTACCACGGTTGATGGAGTTGAGCGCGGGCTGCTCTAGAGGGAGAAGAAGCTTGGGGCAAGATGGAGCGGCTTGCGGTGAGCTGGGGCTGCAGGAACGCGCGCGTCCGGTGATGGCGCGCGATGGTGGCGGCGGAACCACGGCTGCTGCGCGCGTGAAGGAGCAAGGGCGAAATGCGAAGAAGGAGGAGGGCGAGGCGCTGTGGCGGGTTATAGGGGTGAGTGCACGCGCTGGTGGGGGCGACTAGGCGCCACCCGGCCGGCGTTGCTGGCATGCGGCCGCCACGCGGCGGGCGCGTTCTGCCGCGGCGGACAGCGAGGCGCGCGCGCGTGGGAGCGGGAGGGGGAAGAGAGGCCGGCTTGGGCCGGGCCGAGGCGGGGAGCAGGCGCGGGCGCGCGCGTGCGGAGGCGGGCCGTTTCCGGCTGTGGGCTGAAACCGAGGCGGCGGCCTGCTAGGTTAGTTTTTTTTATTTATTTTTTTCAATTTTCTAAATTCAAACCAATTTCAATACAGTTTTCAAACCTCATTTTGAGCAAGAAAAGGACCTTTTCTGAAAACGACCCAAAAATGAAAGTTGTTTAGAATTTAATTCTCTCCAACTTTGATTAAGGGGCCAACTAAAAATTCCCAACAGATTTTGATTTTTAGAATAAAAGCTAATTTAGGGAGGATTTTTGAATATTTTCAAATAACATTTTTAAACAAATCTTTGACAAAACTTTGAGTGATTTAGTGGCTTCAAAAATTTTCCTTATAATTATAAGTGATATGAAATGTATAGTTGCCCAAATTTGATGAATGTCATTAGCACATTATCACAACATGTTATGCAATACTAGTTTCCACATTTTTAGTTTATTAAAGGTACACCCTAAGCACATATGATTATGAATGCCATGACATGTTATGCTCATGATTTGCAATGCAAATGCTTGCGTAACACCGGAGTGTTACATAAGGTGTGAAAAGCAAAAGCACAACTGTGTATTACGCGCTATGGAAGACTCACTACTACAGCAGGAATTTTTAGGGGTGGCTGGTGATCCTCTGTAGGGACAGTTTTGCCAGCCGCTCCTAACAAAGGGTGGCTACAAATGCCAGATTTGCAGGGGCGGTTGGCTAGCCGCCCCTACAAATTAGTTTTTTAGAGGTGGTTGAATATTTGTAGGGGCGGCTGGATATAGAGTCGCCCCTACAAATTATTTTTTCAAGAAATGATTTTTTTAATTCAGGGAGGCCCACACCGGTCAACCACAAGTCTACGTGGTTGTCGGGGTTCGAACCCGTGACCTTGGGCTTGCGCGTTCCCTCTAACCACTCCACACAATACTTACTTGTATATATATTGTATTTTGGTTCCCCACGTATTATCCTAAACCGAGCATAAATTGATTGTTTGAGGCCCTAAACAAAAACAAATGAAAAAGTTGTCAACTACAAAGTTTTCTAACTTTTCGAGATCTACAACTTTTATTTTGATAGTTTCTCCATCTGAGGTCGTTTACAAATTTTGAATTTTAAATTTGAGAAATTCAAACATAGTTTTCCATGACAAGATGATTTCAAATGAAAACGTTGTCAACTACAAAGTTTCATAACTTTTCGAGATCTACAACTTTCATATTTGCTGTTTGGTCATCCGAGGTCGTTTAAAAAATTTAAATTTCAAATTTTTGAAAATTCAAACGTAATTTTGCTTAACAAGATGATTTCAAATCAAAAAGTTGTCAACTATAAAGTTTCATAACTTTTTAGGATCTACAACTTTTATTTTGGTAGTTTCTCTATCTGAGGTCGTTTATAAAATTTAAATTTCAAATTTGAGAAATTCAAATGAAGTTTTCCTTGATAAGATGATTTCAAATTTAAAAGTTGTCAACTATAAAGTTTCATAACTTTCCGAGATCTACAACTTTTATTTTAGTTATTTATTTATCCAACATAGTGGTAGTAACATTGTTCACAAATATTACATATCCCTCTTATAGTTTATAAAACTATAAGATATATATGTAAATTTTATGAACAATGCTATTACCACTTTATTGGATGAAGAAATGAACCAAATAAAAGTTAAAATTAGTAGATCTTGATGAGCTCTACAACTTTTATGTTCATAACTTTTTTAGCTGAAATCGTTTAGTATTCCAAAATAACGTTTGAAGTTGCCATTTTTTGAAATTCAAAATTCAAATAGATAAAACATAGTCACATAAAAATATGAATAAAGTAATAGCAGTAAGAACACAACAAATTGATAGAGCATGATTTTAGAAATTTTTAGGAAAAAAATAATCAAATTTGACGTTAGTATGAGGGAGAAAGACTAGTTACAAGTTTTAGTTAGAGATTAAAAAGAGAAATCAGAGTTCTTCAACAATTTTAAAATTAAATTTCAAACAATATTTTGAAGCAGTAAATGATTTCAAATGAAAAAGTTATAAACAACAGAGTTCCATAACGTTTCGAGATCTACAACTTTTATTTTAGTTATTTCTCTATCCGAGATCATTTGAAAAAAATCAAAATTTAGTGCTTAATTTTTATTATTCGACGTCTATTTGTAGGGACGGCTAGATATAGAGCCACGCTTACAAATCAGGCCATTTGTAGAGGCGGCTCATAACACCAGCAGCCCATTTGTAGGGGCGGCTCATTTGGCCACCGCCCCTAAAAAAAAGGGAAGGGGGGGTTGCTACAGATCATTTTTGTCTGCTATACCTACCTTGATCTATCTTGAGCTACTATGTATGTGGAAAAATAATAATATAAGCACATGGTCTTATCGGTTAAAATAACTTGGGAAATGAAGCACAAAATTGGTTCAGCGTCAGCTAAATCAACAACCTACACCACCGGAAGAGAACTCCAACAAGTATTCTACGTACGGCTATTAATGATGTTCTTAGGTACGACCATTAATTTTTGAATTGCTAACTCCATATTGCCTTCATGATGGGATGGAATTCAATCAAATGATCATAAAAGCACATGATCGTAGCAAAACATCATCCAAGCATGGCCTTGCATTGCACATTTCAATGATTGATTCAACAACCCATATTCTTCTGGTTGTATCCATCCAAGATGATCAAGCAACGCCCCTAACTAACTCATCATATCATCAGGGGTCCAATCTAAGCTAGCTTAGCTGAATTTGTCAATAACGGTGGATTATACAAGTATGAGTCAACCCAAATAAATTACGATTTCTCATAGAGTAGTGGAACATTCATTACTAGGGCTATGTTCAGCCGACTTATAATCCGTACTTTTCAGCTTGTTTTTTCAGCCAGAACAACGTTTTTCTCTCAAAAAAATCAGCCGGAATAGTATTTCAGCTTGTTTTTCAGCGTAAGCGAACGGGGCCTAGGTCATGATCTGGATGGACTCGAAACCCTAAATTGTTTTTAGGTACCGGATAGATTAAGAAAATAAGAAGCCCAATGTGCAACTCGCTAGAGAACAATAATTAGCTCGTGCAAAGTTACTTCTGTTCAGAATGATAAATATATATAGAGATTTTTTTTTGCGAAAGCCAAGTTTTGTAAAGGTGGACTAACAATTAGTCAAATTATATGTAAGCTTATAGGACTTAAAACTTGTATTGGTAGATTTGTGCTCATAGTACCTTAAAAATAATATTGATTGATTTTATTTTTGATAAATATATGACATACTGTAAGATAAATTATGGGTCAAAATCTAGCTATTTTGTTTGATTAAAATGTGCTTATCATTTCTGACCAGATGAGTAACGGCTAGGCGTGTGGACTGATGGGTTAAGGTAGTAACATGCATGTATCGGTGACGGTGACACTGACACACCTCCTCGGTAGCCACTAGCCACCAACGAAACAAATTGACGTTCCGGAGCGGTTGCGATGATGTTGATCAGAGTTCCAACGAACTAATGTGGAAAGAATTCGGGTTAGTTGATAGTTCGTTGCTAACCTATATAAGTATTATATATATCGGCTAATCATTAGCATATGAAAACGTAAATAAATTAAATTAAAGCATTTGTCCATGATTAATTCCATTTCCAAAGTCAGGCCTTGGAGCTTAGCTTGTATCGTCGTGCATGAGGCGTCTGCATGCATGTGCTTGCTTCGATGGAACACGGCAAAATTTCCTTTGTTCTGACTATGTACTCTGACGCGCGCAAGGCACGACAATCATTCCCTAATCGACCGATATCCCCGGCCCACGGCCCCACCACCGTACCTATCGTGAGTTGTCGCTCTCATTCCTCAGGTTTGCCCCGCCACAGCGCTAGCTAGATCATCCACTATTTAAGCACTGGCCTTCCAGCGCCATGCATCTCATCTCATCTCACAAGTCCAGAGTCACCCGTACGGTTAATCTCTCCATTGCCAATCCACCTCGATCGTAGTCGTGAAAATGAACAGGTCCCTGATTTTGTGCGTAGCCTTGTCGGCATGCCTAGCGCTCGCCGCCGCGGGCTGGTCTCCCGGCACCGCCACGTTCTACGGCGGACCCGACGGCTCCGGCACCATGGGTAAGCAAGCTCTTAATTATGCTACATTGCATCCATTTTGGCGCAAGAGCTATGCACATTTTGCTAACTCGATCACATTTGCACGATGGTTCTCGCAGGTGGGGCGTGCGGGTATGACAACCTGTACAACGCCGGGTACGGCGTCAACAATGCAGCGCTGAGCTCGACGCTGTTCAACGACGGCGCGTCGTGCGGGCAGTGCTACCTCATCACCTGCGACACGTCACGTCCGGGCGGTCAGTCGTGCAAGCCCGGCAACTCCATCACGGTCTCCGCCACCAACCTGTGCCCGGCCAACTACGCGCTCCCTAACGGCGGGTGGTGCGGCCCGGGCCGCCCGCACTTCGACATGTCGCAGCCGGCGTGGGAGAACATCGGCATCTACAGCGCCGGCATCATCCCAGTCCTGTACCAGCAGGTCAAGTGCTCGCGCACCGGCGGCGTGCGCTTCAGCATCGCCGGCTCCCAGTATTTCCTGCTCGTCAACATCCAGAACCTCGGAGGCAGTGGTTCTGTGGGCGCTGCGTGGGTGAAGGGGGACAAGACGGGGTGGATCCAGATGTCCAGGAACTGGGGCGCCAACTGGCAGGCGCTCTCTGGGCTCGTCGGCCAGGGGCTCAGCTTCGCCGTGACCAGCACAGGTGGGCAGTACATCCAGTTCCTCAACGTCGTGCCAGGATGGTGGCAGTTCGGACAGACCTACACCACAACCCAGAATTTCTACTACTAAAACCTGCAAGCAGCAGAGTGCTTGGATCTTCCTGTCGGCGTTTCTTGTGGTTCGGTCAAATGGCTAGCTAGGGTGGGAAGTCCTCAAGGCCTGCTCTTAATTTCATTCAACGTTGTAGATATATTTCTTGAATTTTAGATATCTCTTTCAACGTTGTAGATATATACTTACTACACACTATACATGTACTCCCTCCTTCCTAAAATAAGTGACGTTTTTTATTTTAGACTTTTTGTTTGACCGTTCGTCTTATTCAAAAATTTTATATAAATATTATTTATTTTATTATAACTTATTTTGTTGCTAGAGATATTTTAATAATGACTTATTTATTTTATTATTTACATAAAAATTTGAATAAGACCAACGGTCTCTAAAAGTAAAATACGTAACTTATTTTGTGACCGAGGTAATATATGATATCCGAGAACGTGCACTCCATATGTTTCATTCTGAAATCCTACTGGCTAATAACTACGGTTAGTTTCGGCACTTGCCTTCTGCTGCTGCTGCGCCACCATTTCTTTTTCTGATGTAAGCGCCACCATTTCAAGGATGGTGTCGGCGGCGCCGTTCTGCTGTCAGGCATTCACATCTGTGCAGTTAAAGGAACCATCGCTGTGTTTAGATCCATTGAAAAGTGTACTATGCAAAAAAAAAAATTGCCGTCACATCAAACTTGTGATACATGTATGGAGTACTAAATGTGGATAAAATCAAAAACTAATTGCACAGTTTGGTTGTACTTTGCGAGACGAACGTTTTGAGCCTAATTAGTCAACGGTTGGACATTTATTACCAAATACAAACGAAATGCTACAGTAAATTTTGATATCACAAATTCAGGAACCACAGGAAAGTCCAAGGGACGTGATAGATGCACATGACAGGCAGTTATGGAACCCGACCACTGGCATCGTCAACCACCACAGACAACACTCGCGCCGCTGACCCCTGAAAGAAAGCGTTACATTACATCAACTTTGGAGCCAATGCAAGTCCACGCTGGCTGCATTGGAGCCATAGAATGTGCCAAGTGGAAAGCCGAAGCACATACTACATGATCTTATCAAGTTAATCTGTAAGATGTTAACTAAAGCTCATGGTTGGTTCAGCATTCACCTATAGCTAAATTATAACAAGCCATAATGAGATAACTCCAACACCTTTGTTCTAAAAATCCTTCTTTCTTTTTTTCATCCAAAATAATCATGCGCTCGACGACGCATCTCTCTTCACTCAATCTGAGCGAGGTCCATAGAAATTGTCGTCAAATGGTGGATTACACGAGAAAAATCCAGGGTTACAAGAGCCTCAATAGCACCTCAGGTCCTGAGTTCGATTCCTCGTGGGAGCGAATTTTCCAAGATTTAATGACGTTTATGCTTTCAGTAGTAGGCGACGTTCGCGTCGACAGCAAGACGTCTATGGTGACTTCATCAATCTCGGGTATTTGTCGACCCAGTCTTTGAAGATGCTCAAAGGAGTAGGGTGAATGTGCGTGCATTGAGTGTCTGACTTTTACTATGTAATCGCAAAAAAAATAGTCACCCGAGTACCGAGTTATGTTGTTAAACTATTCCCAAAAAAAATATGTGGTTAAACGTGATTAAGCTTGCGCAGAACATTCATTACTAAACATGGTTTATTTGGACGTGGAAAATTAGAGCAATTTGTCATTGTGATTAAGGAAATCTTACAATTACTTACCGGAGATGCTAACAAAGAGTTAATGTTTTTTTTTGAATAATTCACACAATCACACAGTACGTGGGTACAAAAGAAATATAACAATCAATTTAGTTATAATAACAACCATTTAATCTACTATTCGTGCTTCACAAATATCCAACTTTTTCAAATAAAAAATAAAATAAAAGTAGCAACTAAATTTGCACTGGAATTATTACAATTAAACTAATATACCCCTCAATTGATGGTCAAAATTACCCTCTATTTGTAAAAAAAGTTAAATGTCCATAAATTAGATATATTTCTAAATTACTCATTTTTATAATAACTAATATATAAAAATAACCTAATGCAAACATATGTAATATGTCATCATCGATATCATTGTACATGCATGCAAAAAAGATAAACATATATTTCTATATTTCAATAGCCAAGTGTTACTTCAACAACACATATATTTAACAATTCATTTAAATCTACAATAATATACATGACAATAATTTGTCCAAGTTGTTACATTATAGATATTTATACAGTTTGACCAATATATTTATAACATAATTTTGAGCACTCTATTTTTTTGAGCACTACTAAGACTATACTAAAGCAACAAAAAGTATGACTACAATAAGGGCATAGTAACACTTATACTAGCAAGATAGAATAAAGAAGATACTAATATATTGCATAGAAAGTAATATATTGAAATAAGGAAAGTACTACAAGAGAGATACAAAGCTATACCAGACTACATCTTGAGAGTATAGAGAGTTTCTCTTATGGTGTGTGTTACAAGTGAGGGAGAGGGGTCCTATTTATAGCCTAAGGTGGAGTACGGGCTACTCCATCGCCACGTCATCGATCCGTGGGAGAGTAACTTGTAGCCCTTTGATCAAACCGACCTCAAACCGCCATAAATCAACGCACCACGTTGCTCTAAATTGTGCTTTCTTGCATGTGTCCTAATTTGAGGCGGTTTGGTGGAAGTGGGCCGTCGCCTGACGTGGCTTGGCGTCGCCCGATGCCCCCCTAGCACATCTGCCGTCCGTCTTGAGTCGGTTCACTTCATCTACGGTCCTCCAGCGCATGGGTACGAAGTTTGGTCCAAGTTGGAATTTCCTTCCTCCGGTTATGGACTCATCTTTGCTTGTGTTGGATTGGGCCACTTGTCGGGGCTTTCCCGAACCACCATTTGGGTCTATGGGATGGATAGGGCTTCCCTTGGGCTCCTGGGTGAGTGTGGAGGCCCCTAGCCAAGTTTGGTGGCATTTGGACACAAGTCCAGGTCGCCCGACGCCAAATGTGGTCGCCCGACGTCCCCTGTGTCCAAATCTAGCCCGACCCGTCTTGCGATCTTCCGGAAGGCATAACTTTGTCATCCGGACTCCGAATTGGGTGAACCAAAACTTGATTTCGTGTATCTCGACAAGCTCTTCGACATGGTGCAGTCAAAATGGGCATTTGATGAAGTCTTTTTACCATGCATATAGCCATCTTGTTCCTACACTCACATAGTCATCACAACTTGTGGAAATGGTTAGAAATAAGCCCTATGACTATGGTTTATGTCATTTATATCACCCAATTAGGCATGGTGGATGGTACAAAATGGGGTGTTAAGGACCATCAACACTTTGCTGCCTCCCGACGCAAATCAGGGAGGTAGTGGCTCATGGCGTCCGCCATGGGGCCGCGGGGGCTTTGACTGCAGCCCACCTCCGTCTTCAACATAGGGTGGACCTGTGAAGGGTGGATCTCGGGTTTCAGGCGGCGGAAGAGATTCCTGAAGACGTTGATGTCAGGTGGTTGATTGCCGAGTTCAGCGGTAACGCTGAGGCGATTGCCGCCGCCGTTGATGTGGAGCGGATCGTCAGGGATGCTCCCCTTTAAGAATAGATTATGTGCCTCTGTAAAAAAGGTGTAATAAAGCTTGGACCTTGCAGTTTATTAGTGTTTTTGCAAGTTGAGTTTTCTGTGTGGGATGGTTGTGCATAGTAGTAGCCCCTGAACTCTCGGACGGGTTAGCATAACGCGTCCGGGTATTGAAGCCGCACAACGCCCGACGGGTCCCGATCGGTTTCCCCTATTTGAGTAGGTGGATCTTCGGTTCGAGATCACACTTTTGCTTCTATAACAAGTACTCTCTCCAGGTCGGTAAAAGAAGTCGTTTTGGATAGTGACACGGTCTCCAAAGCATAACTTTGACTTCTTATTTCTATAAAAATATTTATTGAAAAGTGATATATGTATATTTTTATGAAAGTATTTTTCAAGACAAATCTATTTATATGGTTTTCACATTTTCAAACTCAACACCTTAAAAGTTATTCACGATTTATATTCCTAATGTTTGACTCAAACCTTGTCCAAAACGACTTTCTTTACCAACATGAAGAGAGTATTGTTTTGCGTGCATAGCCCTCGAGTGTTCTGTTCGAATGCCATTTGACTAGTCGTAGTCATACTTTGGGTGGCGTACCGGTCGGTTAGCATGGCTGTGCCGACGTCAACTCCGCAGCCCCCGAATATATATCTTGTGAGATGTTTTGGGGTGGAGGTGCTTGATGATATTGTCACAGAGAACCAAGGCTTTGCTCAGTCGATGTGAGGAAGTAGCTTCCCGAGTTTCAGGAGCGTAAGGCTTTGATTCGTGGTGACTTTTGATCGAGTCGGGGCTGGCTCGAATTCAATCATGAATAGTGTCGCTGACACGTTGAGACTTATCCTTGTGTCTATCGGTTGAAGGAGTAAGCTTTTAATCGGTAGCTAGGGTGGTGCACCCGATTTGTTTGGAGAGGGACGATGTTTGGTGTCGTCCTCAACGAGCTTATGTTCTACACAGCCTTCACTTTTTTTGTCTTTCGTCTTTGTTTGTCTTTGGTGCTTGATGCTGGCTTAAGCTTTTAATCCCTGACTGCCCGGGGACTGCTCACAGAGACGAAACGTCTCGAACAAGTCACACGAGACATTATGACCATGTTCGGCTGTGCTGATAAGCCAGCTGAAAACACTGTTGACTGATTTGTTGTGAGAGAAAAACACTGTTCCGGCTGAAAAAAACAAACCGAAAAAGATGGATTATAAGCCGGGTGAACAGGCCCATTGTCGGGTCGCTCATGCCATTTCAAGTTCTATGAGAATCTGATTGACAAAAGAAAAACGAAATAGGTGTGTGGCCCGTAGGACTGCCTCTGCAACCTCCGATCGTGATGGTGGGATAGTGTAACCCCCGATCGTAATAGCTGTAGACATTTGCGACTGGGTCGTTTTCGATACAGCCAGCCCCCGAGTGATTCAGAGAGGTTCTTCTCGAGACACTCGAGATGTATTAATGTATACTTGCATCAAAAGGGTATACGTATATTCTCGCAGAATGTAATGCAACGAGAAAAGTAAAGTAGTAAAGATGAGCTCGACATAACTGATGGTCGTCGGTTGCCTTTCCAATGCTCGGTGAGTTTTCGCTCCGCGCCATCCCTTTCGTCCGGGTGAAGCCTCCGGTCGGCGATGGGCAGGTCCGTTTGGTTTCGGGTTTCCAACCAGAACGAACCGATGAGATGGGAGCACTCGGTTCCTCAGGTGGGAGAAAACTCGGCGAGTTGACTGGTGCAGTCGCGCAGTTGTGCGTAGGGACCAACTCGTGGAGTCTTTGGTCTAAGTCGGTTCGGAGGGCTCCGATGGTTGCATGGGTCCTTCCGTTGAACGGCTCTGCTTTGCGGTTATTGCTTGGTTGGGGGTTTTCTTCCTAACGATGGAAGAACAGCGTTCTCCTTTCCTTCGTGGCCGTCAGCCGTTGGTCGTAGACATGTGGTTAGGCTCGGGAGTTTCCTGACGTGGGGTCGGCGCTCGAGTGATCCATCGCGCTGTCCGTTCCCTTCCTGGCTGGGGGAGGGTTTCAACCTTTCGTCGGTGGGGACTGCCCGAGTTTCGGCCACTCGGCCGGCGATGGCTTGGAGTTGGAGCCCGATGCGTGCGAGTTGACTTCGCCGTCGTCGCAATCGGAATTTGAGTTCTCGAGTAGCTGGTCACGGCTGTAAAGGAAATGGCGAAAAGCCTCCGGGTCGATGAGGTCGGATACATCGGCGTCATCCCACCAATCTTGTTGATCGGAGGTGTTGTCGAGATCGTCTCGGTCCATCGGATTTGGAGGCCGGTGTTCCTCCATGGGAGGTTCGATGGATTCCACTACAACCTGCGAGAGTGTCTTGCCACGAGTTGTCGTTGTTTGTCCCGATCTTCCCAAAGATCGAAAAGCTGAACGACGAGATATTGGTGTCGGATTTGAAGCAGAGTCAAGATCCATGGTTTTGCTAATGTAAAAAGTGGGGACAGGCTCACCTTCTTGCCCATCCTCAACGAAAAGATGGGCGTAACGCTTCAGGTATCTCCTGAGGGCGTCTGGTCCTGCGTCCACATCCTCCTCTAGTCTAGCGGCGAAAGCACGGATCTGGTGGGGCTGCTCTCCCTCCTTGGTTGGCTCAGGTTCCTGGAGGCACATGTCCCCGAATTGGTCGGCGATGCAGTCGAGCTTGCCAAAGGTAACCTTCTTGCCCGGCTACTCCTTTTCCGGTTCGTCGCCGAAGTTGAAGACGATTCCCATCAAAAACATAATATTAGTCTGCACACGAAAGACCCCTACCTGGCACGTCAACTGTCGGATTGTTTTGATCCGGCAATATCTAGCAACGTGCTCGCGTAGACGGATTCAGATGGTAGCACACGAGACACAGAGATTTATACTGGTTCGGGACGCGGTGGCGCGCTAAACCCTACCCAGTGGTGCGGCTGCTCTTGTATTCATATGCTCAATTATAGGGGTTGTTGCGCCTAGCTACGTAGTAGATTGGAATGGTGGAAGATGGATCCCGAGCCCGAGGTCCCTACCTTCCTTTATATAGGCGTAGGGTTACAGAGAGGGTGATCGGGCTAACAAATTGGGTTCCTAGTTTGTTACACAATATGTGCAACAGGTTGATCCTAGCTATCGTTCAGATACGCCTGTCTTGGTTTGCCTTGATCTCCACGTTCGTCGATGGCGTCAGCCCATGCGGGCCTCCTTCTTGGCGGCTGCTGGGCCGATAGCCTGGCGGTGGTCATATATATGGGCGGTGTAGGTTCCCCTGACACATATATCTGACACATGGCGGTGGGTGGCGTGGAGCAGGCGAGGTGTGCGGAACCTGAGCGGGCGGGGTGGGCGGAATCCGAACGGGCGGGGGGAGCTGCGTCCGAACGCGGGCCTAGGCCCATACGTCTGGGCGCTGGCCTAGCCCTTTATAAAACAAGGACCGACAATGGGTTCAAGGACTATCATGTCAATGTAATAGCTCGAGAGATTTTCAAATTCATAGGTCTTCGGTTGTGTAGCATATTGGTCTTTGATTCATAGGTTCACATCTCGACCCTCCTAGAATGTGATTAAGATGATGATTTTATGGAAATAGGAAGAAAGAGAAGAGGCCACTGTGAGTGGTGGGTGGGTTGTGAATTGGACTTGCAAGGGCTTTTTATATGACGATACAGACAATGTGAGGCACTTACTGATTCGGAAGATGGGCGACCGGACTTTGGGCTTGTACATACAAGCAAACAAACTACAACTTTGGCTATCCCAGTGTAGCAAGGTAATAAATAGCGTATAGCGGGTTGGTAGCGGATTGGTGTCGAGGTAGCAGATTGCGGGTAGCGGGCGATATTGCGGACGATAAGTTTCAACAGCGGCATCTAATAATCTCACATAATTTTAAGTACATATATCATGAAAAATGAGTATAAATAGACATTTAATCGCACTCGAAGAACTTATGTCTCATATACTTAAATTAAGAAAACAAACATGGTTTTTCCACGCTCTAAATTATCACATTAAGAGTTTGCAAAGAAACATATTATGATTTATGAGCCATAAAATAGTACATAAGACTATCACTCGTTGTCATTGTTAGAAGCAACAACATCATCGGCCTCATGGTCACTTGAACCATCTCTGTCTGCATAGGGGTTATTTGCTTCCACGCTATTGCGGCTTGCTACGTGCAATTGCGGCCGCAATATCGCACCGCTATTCAGAATAGCGGCCGCAAAGTTCCAGGCTGCAAAGTTCAGAGCGCTACCTTGTAGCGGTTGCGGCAATGGGCCGCTACCGCTATTGCGGCCGCTACCGCCGCTATTTATTACCTTGCAGTGTAGACAAGCTCTTGTGCAACCCACCAAACAAGATCTAGCTCAAGTTGAAGGCCTTACACCACAACACTGAGATTGGTGATGGACAATGTGATGCTAAAAGCAAATTAGTGACTGATGATTTGTTGCTAAAAAAGTTATAACGATAGACTTATGCAGCTGGTGCAAATGCTGTCGCTAAAACTCTTTAGTGACAGACAACACTTTTACCGACATTTCAAGTTGCATTGGGAGAAGTAGGCTCTAGTTTCCTAGGCTTAGCTAGCTAGGAAGGCCATAGAGAAAACACAAACCAAATACATACTATGTGTTTAGAACATCTCAAGAGTCTTTCTAAAGCTTGTACTATCTAAATCATCATTTGTAGAGACTTTTGCATAAAAATCGTTTTCTATATCTTTTCACTCTCCAACAATTTTTCTATATCTTATTTGCAATCTAGAAAGTCATTCTTATTTTCTATCTTTGGTGCTTGATGCTGGCTTAAGCTTTTAATCCTTGACTGCCCGGGGACTGCTCACAGAGACGAAACATCTCGAACAAGTCACACGAGACATGCCATTTCAAGTTCTATGAGAATCCGATTAACAAAAGAAAAACGAAATAGGTGTGTGGCCCGTAGGACTGCCTCTGCAACCTCCGATCGTGATGGTGGGATAGTGTAACCCTTGATCGTAATAGCTGTAGACATTTGCGACTGGGTCGTTTTCGATACAGCCAGCCCCCGAGTGATTCAGAGAGGTTCTTCCCGAGACACTCGAGATGTATTAATGTATACTTGCATCAAAAGGGTATATGTATATTCTCGCAGAATGTAATGCAACGAGAAAAGTAAAGTAGTAAAGATGAGCTCGACATAACTGATGGTCGTCGGTTGCCTTTCCAATGCTCGGTGAGTTTTCGCTCCGCGCCATCCCTTTCGTCCGGGTGAAGCCTCAGGTCGGCGATGAGCAGGTCCGTTTGGTTTCGGGTTTCCAACCAGAACGAACCGATGAGATGGGAGCAATCGGTTCCTCAGGCGGGAGAAAACTCGGCGAGTTGACTGATGCAGTCGCGCAGTTGTGCGTAGGGACCAACTCGTGGAGTCTTTGGTCTAAGTCGGTTCAGAGGGCTCCGATGGTTGCATGGGTCCTTCCATTGAACGGCTCTGCTTTGCGGTTATTGCTTGGTTGGGGGTTTTCTTCCTAACGATGGAAGAACAGCGTTCTCCTTTCCTTCGTGGCCGTCGGCCGTTGGTCGTAGACATGTGGTTAGGCTCGGGAGTTTCCTGATGTGGGGTCGGCGCTCGAGTGATTCATCGCGCCGTCCCGTTCCCTTCCTGGCTGGGGGAGGGTTTCAACCTTTCGTCGGTGGGGACAGCCCGAGTTTCGGCCACTCGGCCGGCGATGGCTTGGAGTTGGAGCCCGATGCGTGCGAGTTGACTTCGCCGTCGTCGCAATCAGAATTTGAGTTCTCGAGTAGCTGGTCACAGCTGTAAAGGAAATGGCGAAAAGCCTCCGGGTCGATGAGGTCAGATACGTCGGCGTCATCCCACCAATCTTGTTGATCGGAGGTGTTGTCGAGATCGTCTCGGTCCATCGGATTTGGAGGCCGGTGTTCCTCCATGGGAGGTTCGATGGATTCCACTACAGCCTACGAGAGTGTCTTGCCACGAGTTGTCGTCGTTTGTCCTGATCTTCCCAAAGATCGAAAAGCTGAACGACGAGATATTGGTGTCGGATTTGAAGCAGAGTCAAGATCCGTGGTTTTGCTAATGTAAAAAGTGGGGACAGGCTCACCTTCTCGCCCATCCTCAACGAAAAGATGAGCGTAATGCTTCAGGTATCTCCTGAGGGCGTCTGGTCCTGCGTCCACATCCTCCTCTAGTCTAGCGGCGAAAGCACGGATCTGGTGGGGCTGCTCTCCCTCCTTGGTTGGCTCAGGTTCCTGGAGGCACATGTCCCCGAATTGGTCAGCGATGCAGTCGAGCTTGCCAAAGGTAACCTTCTTGCCCGGCTACTCCTTTTCCGGTTCGTCGCCGAAGTTGAAGACGATTCCCATCTGAAACATAATATTAGTCTACACACGAAATACCCCTACCTGGCACATCAACTGTCGGATTGTTTTGCTCCGGCAATATCTAGCAACGTGATCGCGTAGACAGAATCAGATGGTAGCACACGAGACACAGAGATTTATACTGGTTTGGGACGCGGTGGCGCGCTAAACCCTACCCAGTGGTGCGGCTGCTCTTGTATTCATATGCTCAATTATAGGGGTTGTTGCGCCTAGCTACGTAGTAGATTGGAATGGTGGAAGATGGATCCCGAGCCCGAGGTCCCTACCTTCCTTTATATAGGCATAGGGTTACAGAGAGGGTGATCGGGCTAACAGATTGGGTTCCTAGTTTGTTACACAATATGTGCAACAGATTGATCCTAGCTATCGTTTAGATACGCCTGTCTTGGTTTGCCTTGATCTCCACGTTCGTCGATGGCGTCAGCCCATGCGGGCCTCCTTCTTGGCAGCTGCTGGGCCGATATCCTGGCGGTGGTCATATATATGGGCGGTGTAGGTACCCCTGACACATATATCTGACACATGGCGGTGGGTGGCGTGGAGCAGGCGAGGTGTGCGGAACCTGAGCGGGCGGGGTGGGCGGAATCCGAGCGGGCGGGGGGAGCTGCGTCCGAACGCGGGCCTAGGCCCATACGTCTGGGCGCTGGCCTAGCCCTTTATAAAAAAAGGACCGACAAAGGGTTCAAGGACTTTCATGTCAATGTAATAGCTCGAGAGATTTTTAAATTCATAGGTCTTCGGTTGTGTAGCATATTGGTCTTTAATTCATAGGTTCACATCTCGACCCTCCTAGAATGTGATTAACATGATGATTTTATGGAAATAGGAAGAAAGAGAAGAGGCCACTGTGAGTGGTGGGTGGGTTGTGAATTGGACATGCAAGGGCTTTTTATATGACGATACAGACAATGTGAGGCACTTACTGATTCGGAAGATAGGCAACCGGACTTTGGGCTTGTACATACAAGCAAACAAACTACAACTTTGGCTATCCCAGTGTAGCAAGGTAATAAATAGCGTATAGCGGGTTGGTAGCGGATTGGTGTCGAGGTAGCAGATTGCGGGTAGCGGGCGATATTGCGGACGATAAGTTTCAACAGCGGCATCTAATAATCTCACATAATTTTAAGTACATATATCATGAAAAATGAGTATAAATAGACATTTAATCGCACTCGAAGAACTTATGTCTCATATACTTAAATTAAGAAAACAAACATGGTTTTTCCACGCTCTAAATTATCACATTAAGAGTTTGCAAAGAAACATATTATGATTTATGAGCCATAAAATAGTACATAAGACTATCACTCGTTGTCATTGTTAGAAGCAACAACATCATCTGCCTCATGGTCACTTGAACCATCTCTGTCTGCATAGGGGTTATTTGCTTCCACGCTATTGTGGCTTTCTACGTGCAATTGCGGCCGCAATATCGCCCCGCTATTCAGAATAGCGGCCGCAAAGTTCCAGGCTGCAAAGTTCAGAGCGCTACCTTGTAGCGGTTGCGGCAACGGGCCGCTACCGCTATTGCGGCCGCTACCGCCGCTATTTATTACCTTGCAGTGTAGAGAAGCTCTTGTGCAACCCACCAAACAAGATCTAGCTCAAGTTGAAGGCCTTACACCACAACACTGAGATTGGTGATGGACAATGTGATGCTAAAAGCAAATTAGTGACTGATGATTTGTTGCTAAAAAAGTTATAACGATAGACTTATGCAGCTGGTGCAAATGCTGTCGCTAAAACTCTTTAGTGACAGACAACACTTTTACCGACATTTCAAGTTGCATTGGGAGAAGTAGGCTCTAGTTTCCTAGGCTTAGCTAGCTAGGAAGGCCATAGACAAAACACAAACCAAATACATACTATGTGTTTAGAACATCTCAAGAGTCTTTCTAAAGCTTGTACTATCTAAATCATCATTTGTAGAGACTTTTGCATAAAAATCGTTTTCTATATCTTTTCACTCTCCAACAATTTTTCTATATCTTATTTGCACTCTAGAAAGTCATTCTTATTTTCTATCTTTGGCTAGTGAAAAATGTAAAATAGAAGATGATTATATTTGGATAACCCATTAAAGAGTCTGTTGGACTGTCAATTTTTCACTAAAATCTCTATTCATGATCAGGAAGAATTGCTCTTAGCGGGGAAACAGGGCATCCTTTCCTGGAATAACTAGAAAAGAGAAATCGTGGCCTGATGGAACTAAAATGTGTCCACAGTACGCAAATTCACAGTCTACACATTGTTGATAGAACTTATATATAATTCGGTGTTAAGAAAAAAATATGTCGCATCTACAAAGTTGTAAAAAGCATTCAGGTGTATGTGATGTCACCGATCCCCTTCTCTTTTTTTATCCTACCCTTCCATTTCCTCCAGCACCTCGAGCATCACGTAGGATGGACGTCTATCCGGGGGTCGCTAAAGAAGCAATGATATATACAAGTACAACGGCAACAAGTGCATTTAGCTCTCCGTCAGAATCAAGAGAGTGCACTCACCACTCGACTGAGCCGGCAGTAGTGTCTTAGTAGTAGAAATTCTGGTTTGTGGTGAAGGTCTGGCCGAACTGCCACCACCCGGGCACCACGTTCCAGAACTGAATGTACTGCCCGCCGGTGCTGGTAACGGCGAAGCTGAGGCACCATTTAGATGCCAAAAATTTTGCCAAAATTTTCAGATTTTCCGTCACATCGAATCTTTAAACGCATGTATGAAACATTAAATATAGATAAAAAAATAAAACTAATTACACAGTTTAGAAAAAATGGACGAGACAAATCTTTTAAGCCTAATTAGACTATGATTAGACAATATTTGCCAAATAACAACGAAACTGATACAGTAACGTTTCGTCAAAAATTTTACCAACTAAACAGCCTCTTAGCCCCTGGCCGCAGAGCCCAGCGAGCGCCTGCCAGTTGGCACCCCAGTTCCTGGACATCTGGATCCACCCCGTCTTGTCGCCCTTGACCCACGCAGCGCCCACGGAGCCACTGCCGCCGAGGTTCTGGATGTTGACGAGCAGAAAGTACTGGGAGCCGGCGATGCTGAAGCGCACGCCGCCGGTGCGCGAGCACTTGACCTGCTGGTACAGGACTGGGATGATGCCGCCCTGGACGACGCCGATGTGCTCCCACGCCGGCTGGGACTAGGCCTGCTAACGGGTGAAAACCCACCCCATACCCAACCCATCCCATAAGAAATTAATTCTCTTCTTTCACCCACCGATTCCCATATTTTTATAGTTTTAACCCGACCCATTCCAACCCATAAACTAATTAAACCCACGGGTTTGCTATAAAAACCTATGAGTTTACATAAAAATGTGTGTATATATATATAAGACATGTGTGGCTCACATCAAAGCTGGATTATAGAAATAAAAGTTTGCATCACATTATCAAATTTTATCAAAATTATCTAGAATTTGTTGCAAATGATTTAATGTAACAAGCAGCTACTTTATGCCAGTTCGCACTGCCAGATCAATATGTGGGCCACACATTAAAGCCGGACCCTAGAAATAAAGGCTCGTGTTCACATTATAAAATTTTAACGAAATTGACGAGAATTTGTTGCAGACAATTTAATGTAACAAGAAGCTACTTCATGCCAGTTGGCACCGCCAGATCAATATGTGGGCCCCACCTCGAAGCTGGACCCTAGAAATAAAAGCTCGCGTTCACATTATAAAATTTTAACGAAATTGACGAGAATTTGTTGCAGACAATTTAATGTAACAAGCAGCTACTTCATGCCAGTTGGCACTGCCAGATCAATATGTGGGCCCCACCTCGAAGCTGGACCCTAGAAATAAAAGCTCGCGTTCACATTATAAAATTTTGTCGAAATTGACTAAAATTTGTTGCAGATGATTTAATGTAACAAGCAGCTATATCATGCCAATTGACACTGCCAAATAAATATGTGGGCCCCACATCAAAGTCAGACCCTGAAAATAAAAGCTCGTGTTCACATTATAAAATTTTGTCAAAATTGACCAAAATAAATTAATTTGGATTCAAAATATCATGAGGCTAATCTGTGCCAATTAGCATAGAAAATATATGCACGTGGGCCCCACAACAAAAGCTAAAGAAATTACAAATCAATATATATGTATACTATGATATATTAATAATTCAACATCAACACATGGGCTCAACCCACTCACACCCACAAAAAAAAAGAACCCAATCCCAACCCATCCAACCCAGTTTTCTATTAAACCCAACCCGACCCGACCCGCTAAATAAATCAATCCATTCCCACCCATCCAGAGTGCACCCACTTGAAAACCCAACCCATTAAACCCATTTGAACCAACCCATTAGCAGGCCTAGCTGGGACATGTCAAAGTGCGGGCGGCCCGGGCCACACCAGCCGCCGTTGGCCAGCGCGTAGTTAGACGGGCACAGGTTGGTGGCGGAGACCGTGATGGAGTTGCCGGGCTTGCACCACTGACCGCCCAGGCGTGTTGGGTCTCAGGTGATGAGGTAGCACTGCCCGCACGACGCGCCGTCGTTGAACAGGGTCGGGCTCAGCGCCGCGTTGTTCACGCCGTACCCCGCGTTGTACAGGTTGTCGTACCCGCATGCGCCACCTGTGTATCATATCATATCATAAACATGCATGCATTAGCGACGAAGTGATTCTTTAGTATATACGTACACAAATGTAACCATCTATACAATAGTTCTTGATGAATATATGCATGCATATTCTTACCCATCGTGCCGGACGCGTCGACTCCGCCGTAGAAAGTGGCAGTCCCTTGAGACCAATCGGCGGCGGCGGAGGCGAGGCACGCCGCAACAACCACCGTGCATAGCATAAAGGAATTTGCCATGTCCACGGACGTCGTCGTTCGAAATGGAGAGCTACCTGCAGATAGAGAACAATATTGACGATCGTGGTGTGTGTTCCTAAGTAGAGCTGGAACTTGGGCCGTGCCATTTGAGTGCGGGTCATGGCATGGTCTTTTGGAATGACTCGAAGCACGGCACGATACGAAATATTTTGGGCCGTGCCAGCACAACACGAACACGAGGGCCGTGCCGTGTTCAGGATCTCGGCATGACAGGCTACATGGCCTGGCCCACATCTTGGGCCGTGATTGGGCCGGCACAGCACGAAAATAGCACGTAGACACTTCTAAAACTATATAATGCAATTTTTTAGCATTTATTACTATACTACCTCTTATCCAATTCTTGAATAGATTATGAAAATTATTAAACTTTCATTAAAATAGTAATATATATATATGTATATATCTATATATATCACGAGTGGAAAAAGAAAACTAGCAAAGATATTTTGAGGGCCGTGTTTAGGCCGGCATGACCCGAAGGTCTGCTGGCGTGCCACGGGCCGTGCTTGGGCCGAAGAAAAGATTCACCGTGCCATATCGGCATGGTCCGACATGTCTCCCGCGCCTAGAGGGCACTACCCAAAGCGACATCAAGCACGAGAAGGCCGTGCCGTGCCGGCACGGCACGGCCCAACTCCCACCTCTATTCCTATGTAGGGATGAGGATCAGGATGTTCGACAGTTTGAGGCCGGTTTGCTGCATGACATTGGGAGACCACTGCTTAAATAGAAGAGGAGGTGTTTAGGCTAACCAAAGGTAGGAGAAAGAGTTGATAAATCACACGATATAGGTGGAGGTTTAGGGGAATGATGATCGATTTTGCCTTGTGTATCACAATCACAAGCAGCTACTAGTCAGAACACACGTCAAAACAAATCTGCGTCTTCAACTCTTCATTGGAAGGTAGCACAAGCGATCGATGCATCACGGAGAGCTAGCAGCAGGCACGACCCTAGACTACTGACATTGACGTGGGAAGTAATCATGCATGGATGCTGGCCTGAATCAGCTGCTTAATTTGATATGTTTGTTTAGTCTGATAGAGTTAGCTGCCTCCGTCAAAAAGATTCGCGCGGCATTCGCTCAAAAAAAAGAAGATAGAGAACAATAATCTCAAATACCTGACAACATCCTACATCTCGCCCCCCAACTTCTGAAAAAGACACCTACAATCTCAAATACCTGACAACATCCTACATCTCGCCCGACGTAGTGAAGTCTAATAAAACAACATCATACCAGTCAAATATTTCAGTTAAAGTCGATTTTTTTAGACAAGTCTAGAGTTCAAACATGCCTATAAGTAATTGTTTTCAATATAAAAGTCCCACTACCACATAGTCGATTGTGTCCCGTATGTCATTAGATTTTTTTTTTTCATTATTTTCTCGGTGTATTCAGCCCACTATCGAACTGGGCCATTTTGACATGGGCTTGCCTATCTCCAATATGGCCCATTATCGCAAAGATCTTCACATACAACAATGATACTTAAGAGCACACTGATCTAATGTTTATTAAGAAGATGTGAATGTATGTGATGTGTCATTCTATGAGCCAAAATAATAAAAAAGTTGCTTAATTGAGATGGATCCCTAGCTTATTTTGTAGCTAGATGTTAATATAATCAATATCTCCAAAATATATAAAGCAGCCCTTCTAATGTATTTACAAAATTAGAGCTCAATTTGGTCCACAAAGTTTTTCCTGTGAGAAGGGAAAAACTCTTTAATCTTACCTCTCTTTTCTGCCAAAGGTCCTCTAGCCTAGCTGCTTAGATGGTTCCGATGGCACCCCTCAGGTCCTGAGTTCGATTCCTCATGGGAACGAATTTTTGGCTTGAGGGTAAAAAAAAATCTCCTCGTCTGTCCCACACCAAAGCACAGGTCTGTGGCAATCCCGTCTTACGGGGATGCAGGTGCCGCTGTATATAGGTGAGGCCGGGGTTTGGGGATTTTTTAGAGCTGCGTGAGAAGTTCTTCTTCTTAATGAAACACCGTGGGGACGTCTCTCCCCCATGGCTATAGTTTTTTTACCTCTCTTTTCTGAGGCGTGGAATAAAAGCGCAGCTGTGTATATAACGCGCTATGCAAGACTGTCTGCTATACCTACCACTGTCTGCTATACCTACCCTGATCTCTCTTGAGCTACTATGTATGTTGAAAAAATAATATAAGCACATGATCTTTATCAGTTAAAATAACTAGGGAATTGAAGCACAGAATTGGTTCAGCGTCAGCTAAATCAACAACCTACACCGGAAGAGAACTGCAACAGGTCAGTAATCTTGCGTACGGCTATTAATGTTCTTATTAGGTACGACCATTTTGTGAAGTGCTAACTCCAGATTGCCTTCATGATGGGATGGAATTCAATCAAATGATCACAAAAGCACATGATCGTAGCAAAACATCATCCAAGCATGGCCTTGCACATTTCAATGATTGATTCAACAACCCATATTCTTCTGGTTGTATCCATCCAAGATGATCAAGCAACGCCCCTAACTAACTAACTCATCATCTGGGTCTATCTAAGCTAGCTTAGCTGAATTTGTCAATAGCGGTGGATTATATAGACAAGTATGAGTCAACCCAAATAAATTACTATTTCTCATAGAGTAGTGGAACATTCATTACTAGGTCATGATCTGCGTGGACTCTAAACCCTAAATTGTTTATTTACCGGATAGATTAAGAAGCAACTCCAATGTGCAAAACTCGCTAGATAACAATAATTAGCTCCTGCAAGTTATTCCCGTTCAGAATGACAAATATACTTTGGTCATGTAGAAGTCAAGTTTTGTAAAGTTGGATCAACAATTAATCGAATTATATATGAGTTTAGGACTTAAAACTTGTATCTGTAGATTTGTGTTCGTAGTGCCTTTAAGATAACACCGATTTTTTTTTTAGCAATAGACATATATTGTCAGATAAATTATGGGTCACAATCTATTTTGTGTGATCAAAATGCGCTTATAAATTCAGAACGGATGGAACGAGTAACGGCTAGGCGTGAACTGATGCGTTAAGGTAGTAACTACTTACAACATGATGCATGTATCGGTGACGGTGACACATCTCGGTAGCCAACAACGAAACAAATATTGATGTTCCGGAGCGGTTGCGATGTTGATCAGAGTTTCAACGAACTAATGTGGAAAGAATTCGGGTTAGTTGATAGTTCGTTGCTAACCTATATATTATATAGGCTAATCATTAGCATATGAAAACGTAAATAAATTAAATTAAAGCAATTGTCCATGATTAATTCCATCTTCAAAGTCGTCAGGCCTTGGAGCTTAGCTAGTATCGTCGTGCATGAGGCGTCTGCAACTTCATGCATGTGCTTTTGCTTCGATGGAACACGGCCGAATTTCCTTTGTTCTGACCAATGTGTACTCTGACGCGCGCAAGGCACGACCATCATTCCCTAATCGATGGATATATCCCCACGGCCCCACCGTACCTATCGTGTGAGTTGTCGCTCTCTTTCCTCCGGTTTGCCCCTTCACAGCTAGCTAGATCATCCACTATTTAAGCATTGGCCTGCCAACGCCATGCATCGCATCTCATCTCATCTCATCGCACTAAGTTCCAGAACACGTACGGTTGATCTCTCCATTGCCACAACTCGCCTCGATCGTCGTCGTGAAAATGAGCAGGTACCTGATTTTGTGCGTAGCCTTCTCGGCGTGCCTAGCGCTCGCCGCCGCGGGCTGGTCTCCCGGCACTGCCACGTTCTACGGCGGCCCCGACGGCTGGGGCACCATGGGTAAGCAAGGTCTTAATTATACAACATTGCATCCATTTTGGCGCAAGAGCTATGCACATTTTGCTAACTGCGCGCATGCACGTACCAATGCAGGTGGCGCGTGCGGGTACGACAACCTGTACAACGCCGGGTACGGCGTCAACAATGCAGCGCTGAGCTCGACGCTGTTCAACGACGGCGCGTCGTGCGGGCAGTGCTACCTCATCACCTGCGACACGTCACGTCCGGGCGGTCAGTCCTGCAAGCCCGGCAACTCCATCACGGTCTCCGCCACCAACCTGTGCCCGGCCAACTACGCGCTGCCCAACGGCGGGTGGTGTGGCCCGGGCCGCCCGCACTTCGACATGTCGCAGCCGGCGTGGGAGAACATCGGCATCTACAGCGCCGGCATCATCCCAGTCCTGTACCAGCAGGTCAAGTGCTCGCGCACCGGCGGCGTGCGCTTCAGCATCGCCGGCTCCCAGTATTTCCTGCTCGTCAACATCCAGAACCTCGGAGGCAGTGGTTCTGTGGGCGCTGCGTGGGTGAAGGGCGACAAGACGGGGTGGATCCAGATGTCCAGGAACTGGGGCGCCAACTGGCAGGCGCTCGCTGGGCTCGTCGGCCAGGGGCTCAGCTTCGCTGTGACCAGCACAGGTGGGCAGTACATCCAGTTCCTCAACGTCGTGCCAGGATGGTGGCAGTTCGGACAGACCTACACCACAACCCAGAATTTCTACTACTAAAACCTGCAAGCAGCAGAGTGATGTTGTAGATATATACTTACTACACACTATACATGTATATGATTTCCGAGAACGTGCACTTCACATGATGTTTCGTTCAGAATCCTACTGGCTACGGTTAGTTTCGGCACTTGCATGGTTTCTGCTGCTGAGCCACCATTCAGCTTCAAGGATGGTGTCGGCGCCGTTCTGCTGTCAGGCATTCACAGCTGCGCAGTTGAAGGAACCATATCTGGGGGTACTATCTCTCGGCAGAACTCTCATGGCACAACACAACCGGAGCCGGCTGCTTTGCCGAGGGCCCAGGCTCTCGGCAAAGCCTCTAAGACCCTCGGCAAAGCCTTTGCCGAGCGCAGCTCTCGGCAAAGCGTCCTTGGCAAAAATCCGATCGGCAAAGGCTTCTTTGCCGAGAGCCGTTTATCGGGCACTCGGCAAAGCCTTTGCCGAGAGCCAACGCGGCTCTCGGCAAAGAAAAGAAGCCGTTAACGGGCCTTTTTCTTTGCCGAGAGTCCATTTGGCTGGCTCTCAGCAAAGATTTTTTTTTTTTTTAAAAAAAAACTTTGCCGAGAGCCTGACCAGACTGGCCCTCGGCAAAGAGTTTTTTTTTTTGGAAACCTCTTTGCCGAGAGCCTGGCCAGTCTAGCTCTCGGCAAAGAGTTTTCCAAAAAAAAAAAACTCTTTGCCGAGTGCAACGGTCATTGCGCTCGGCAAAGCTGGGAAATGGGTATTTTTGCAGTTTTGTTGCCCAGCTTTGCCGAGTGCAATGACCATTGCTCTCGGCAAAGGCAGCCTTTGCCGAGAGCAACCCTCGGCAAAGTGGGAAATTTTTGTTTTTTTCTTTTGATTTTCCACTTCATTACACATACAAATCACATTTATTACATATGAATCACATTCATCACGTATAAACACATACATCACATGTACATATTACATTCATCACATATATATCACGTTCACATACACCACGCATATAGCACATTCATCACACTATTTGAACTAAACGAAAGTTAACCATTACAAGTTATCATCAAAATATAATAAGTTTTCATTCTAAAGTTCACAATCTACTAGAGACGACACTTTAAACACACTCATGGCCAACCTTGCCCTGGCCACCCCGGAGAAGCAGTCCCGCCTTGACCCCCGGGCGTGTTCCATCCAGGCGCTTGCGGGTTGTTCGAACCCGCCGACGGAGGCTGCAAAAATTAGATGTCTATGTCAGACAAGCAAATGCAGAAACAAAACATTGAGGAATCGATACTCACAGGAGTAACATCCGCGTTCTGAGACGGCGGTGGAGGAGCCATGAGCGCCGCGGGCACCTGCATGCCCTGGGAGGCCATGAACGTGATGAGATCTTGCATCTGCTTAGCTTGGGCCTCCAACCGGGCCTCCATCTGGGACCGCATCTGGGCCTCGGCAAGCTTGCGCTCCTCCCTTTCTCTTTCCAGGCGGGCCTGCGATAATACAAAGGGAATGTTAGAACAATGCAAACATTTAAACATCAATGTACGACGAGTAAAACAAAAATAACCTCGAGCTCGGCGACCCGCGACTGCGAAGGTGATGGCTGCAGTTATGCTGTGATCTATGGAAACGCCCCAGCCTAGACTCTTCAGATGTGAGAAGAAAGGCGGATTGCGTAATGCTGGTAACCAGCGATGTTCTGTTTTGCCATGAGCAGTAGACTAGTAGTAGTCTAGTAGAGAGGCATATTATGCTGCTGTAGGAATTCTGTGGTCAGTTAAGATGTACATCATCGCGCAGACAATATATATCAGCTGGCATTAAGAACTTGATATCCTATTCTGCTGTCTTTCGGTTCTCTTCATCGCTGCATTTTGCATTAATCTGGTGTTGCATGGTTCTTTTTTCTGAACTACTATGGTAGGTAGCATGTGAGAATATATTGCTGCTAGCAAGTCTTGTACTACGTACCACTAGATAGTCTTTTCCGTACATTGGACCATCAATGGATTATTGGATGCGTGGATGAAAATGTGAGTGGATTACTACTAAACATGTGAGTGGATTACTACTAAACATGACCAAACAATTGATACTGCCACTTCTCCTATGTGAGATCTGAGATGAGATGGATGCATACACGGCTGTGGGGACGACGCGAGGTCCGCGGCGAGCTCCTCCTCCCTCCTCCACCGGATCTTGGACGGCCGGGGCGAGCTCCTCCTCCCCCTCTTCTTCCACGGCGGGGGAGCGGACGTGCGGGGGCGCGGTGGCGCCGGCGCGGGGGCAGGGGCGGGGGCGCGGCCGGGCCAGGGCGGGGCGCGCGCTCGGGCGGGGCGGGGGAGCGGACGTGCGGGGGCGTGGCCGGGCGGGGGAGCGGACGTGCGGGGGCGCGGTGGCGCCGGCGCGGGGGCAGGGGCGGGGGCGGGGGCGCGGCCGGGCGGCGGCGGGTCGGGTGAGGGGCAGAGGGGCGCGTGTGTGAGGGGTGAGAGGGGCGGGTTTTACTTTTAAATGTACGAACCCCTTTGCCGAGAGCTAGATCAGACGGCTCTCGGCAAAGGGTTTGGGGTACTATCTCTCGGCAGAACTCTCATGGCACAAGGAAGTCCAAGGGACGTGATAGATGCACATGACTGGCAACGTCAACCACCACACACCAGTGGCGGACCTAGGATTTTACTATGGGGTACGCCGTTAATTTTTTTTCTTATGCAATTTGGTAAAATCATTTACAATTCGGTAAAACCATATTCTAATTCGATAAAACTAAATATATTAAATAACATCATAAGCCTTAACTTCAAAGATTAAGCTAGCAACAACAATGTTTATTTCTTTATTTTGTTTTTGCTATAGCCAATGCAGAAAATACCCTTTCAACACTCGCAGTTGGCACCGGTAAAAACAATATCAAATTAAGAAGCAAATAAATCATATCATACAATTTGTTTCTCTGTGTTTCAACAAGTTTAATTGAGGGATCAACAATGTTATCTAGACCTTCGAAGCTATCATCTCATCACATGTCATCAATATAATTATCAAGTTACAATTCAAATTTTAGAAAATAATAATTGGAGAAATCTTTAGGATAAAATTCAGCCAATCTACCTACCTTCCATGCATCTAAAGAAGCAAATAAAGTGGAAAGGACTAAAGATTGACATACAAGAGAGTAGAACCGATTAGAAAATTTAAATGCTGCCTTCTTTGATAGATTGATGCTAATTAGTGGTCTGTTGAATGAACTCACGAACACAAACTGTCCAATTGAAATGCAAACAAATCAATCAATCAATCATAAATAAATAAATAATAAAAATATGTAAGTAAACAAGTTTTTTACAAATAAGAAGATCAATACCTGCAACTTAGTGCCGTGGCTTCGTCGGAGTGTCTGTGTCTCGTGCCGGAGGTTCTCGAGCATCGCGGATGACCCGGCGGTCGGCGACCGGCGTCCTGCATCCTGGCCCGCTCCGCGCCGACGCGATCTGTGCGTCTCGCGTCACGCGAGGACCCCGCCGTCCCACGCCGAACTGTCGAAGTGCCGAAGCTCCGCCCGTCCGCCGTGGCCGGGGAAGATTCCTGTTCGTTCTTGAAGAGACGGAGACGACGACTCGACTTCTCGTTCGACCGCGTGCAGTTACTCCACGTCCGAGGCCGGCGCAATTACTCCGTGGTCCGCGCGCGTGCGGAAGCACAGAGCACGAACCGAGTTGCTTCCTCTTCTTTTTTTTACATAGGCATACCCTGTGGGTCCGCCCCTGCCACAGACGAAACCTGCGCCGCTGACCCCTGAAAGAAAGCGTTACATTACATCAACTTGGAACCAATGCAAGTCCACACCGGCTGCATTGGAGGCTTGGAGCCATAGACTGTGCCAAGTGAAAAACAGAAACACATATACTACAAGATCTTATGAAGTTAATCTATAACATGGTAATTAAGGCTCATGGTTGGTTTAGCACTCACCTATAGCTAAATTATAACACACCATAATGAGAAAACTCATACACCTTTGTTCTAAAAATCTTTCTTTCAGACCAAAGGTAGTCATATGGCACCTAGTTTTGAATTCACTTGAAGCAAAAAAAAGGCTTAAATACTAATATCCTCTTGATGTTAATTAAGATCATTTGGCCCTAGGGGCGAAGCTGTATTGTGATTAGTGGGTGCAAATGCACCCCACAAATTGAAAATCAGTTATAATTACTAAAATTCCACCATATATATACCCTCCATAACACAAGTCTATGTACCCACACAAGGCAAGCGCACCCACTTCAATCTCCTCTAGCTTCACCACTGTTGGGCTCCTCTTAGATCTCACTCTAAGCTCCTTTCCAATCTTGAGTCCCGTGGTGTGTGTGGGCTTAAATGACGGTTTATGGCATCATAGATATTAATTAAGAGACCCAAAATCCTTATTTTTTTTTAATAAAATACAAAAGGAAATTGAATAAAAGTTATAATAAGTACAAGACCTTCAACTTAATGTGTATAAAAATTTATGCAGCTAACAATATTTAAATTTTAAAGTAAAAAAACTTAGATTGATAACATCATAAGATATGTGGTATAACAAATTAAGCCACCAAAACTTAAACTTGGGTTCAAACAAAATGGGTTCGAACAAAATGGATAATGAAGACACATGAAGTGCCATGTAGAACCACAAAAACTATAGATATGGATGAAAAACATAGAAAGTAATTGATAAGTTTATCAATCAGTAGAAATTATAGAGTATATATAAGTATATAAGTGTGTTAAATTAAAATGGTAAACAAAAAAATAAAGAAAAAGCAAATAGATAAGAAATTTTGATTAGTTATAGTCATACTAAGGAAAAAAATTATACTTATATATGTCTCTCTTGAGATCTAGTACATGTAGGCGCAAAGATTGATGGACTAGTTAATCTAACTATAGTAGAACAACGAAATGCAAGCATCAGAACCAATCATTAGCTTGAGCACGTCAAAGTCTGGTAGTTATGGGCATGTGCTGATGCACATAAAGTCCTGAATACAGGCATCCATGACACGTTCCATCCGCATGCAGCATATATAAAGAGAGTTAATTTAATTTAACAATTCAATTAAAAAAATTACAAAACATCTAACGCCCCAAGGTATTATTCGAAGAAAGAACCTTAGCCTTCAACTATAACCGAGAAACGACCCCCTGAAATCTGTGCAGATAACCTGTATTATTTTATGGGTTGCCGGCAGTGATACATGGATGACTTTTAGTTAACCAACCTTAAAATTCATTCCCAAAGCCAAATCCAGATCCTAGAGGTATTCATGATGAGTTACAGTTACTAGGCTATGAAACCTTCCGCCAACAAAAGCACGATCTTTCCGTTTGCACATTGTTGAAGAACCTAAGAATCCTGGCTCTCTGCCAACTGAGCCCAGATTTTACACGTCTCTAATAGTATGTCATTTTGGCCTTTTTATAAACATAATTTTTACTATGCATTTAAACTGCTACGGAGCTTCCTGATCAGGTATCCTTTGAATAAATTTCATTAGCCTTCGCTCTGCGGCTAAGGAGGCAATGCGTGCGTGGTAGGTAGTGCTGGAAAGGTACGGCTGCGATTGTCGCGTAGATCGGGGGTTGTCCGCCTTAGTCACTCAATTCTATGGCCATATAGTACAACGTTAATGATTTTGCTTGCTTAGTGTTCCAGTCTCACTGTTGACTCGTTAGCAAGAATGAAAACACTGTTGTAACCTTTAAACTTCCTGTCTACTTAATGAAACACGGGCTCAGACCCAATCATGAAAAAAAGGAAAAGTCAAAATGATTTATAGTTTGGGAAGGAAGGAATACTTATAGTTTCAGAAAGTACACACGCTGTTAAATTTGAAGCCACATTGTTCCTCCAATCATATAAAGACACATGCTTGATCTTTCATTCCACCATGAGACTGAGATACACGGCGGCCCCAATCTAAGCCGGAATCCTCCATAGATGACCCATTCATCCATCCACTAACGGTGCCAACTGACTGGTTCCACCCATTAAATTAAGCGCCGCTCCTAGTTGCAGTATGGAAAGAATATGTTAGTTGCAAAAACAAATCAGCCCCCGCGCTCTCTGAACTCTCTGATCAACCGTTCTGACATACTGTACTACGCGCAATCAAAGTCAATAACTAGCAGTTACCTGCACTACTGCATGTGGAGGAGCATCATCATCATGTGCTTCCAGTTCGCACCGCGCAAATGCATTACGTGTTCCATGACATGAGAATCAAATGAGATGTACGATCGACAGCACCGACATTGTCGCCGCTCATCTTCCCGCTTAGTTAGTTTCGACAAGTTTCTTCAGCCCCAGCTCCCTTCAATCTCCAGGCTACTTCCTCCTCCTATTTAAGCACTGAACCTAGCTAGGAGATCATCCACCATAGCTGCAAACTTGCAACTCACAACTTCCAGATCACACGACAAGACAATCCGCTCCTTTTTCCTTTTGATTATTAGTACGTGCTACGTACGTGCTCGTACTCGTAGCAAGGTCCCAGTCATGGCGCCGAGGATGTTGGTTCTGTGGTGTGTTCTATCGTCATCCACCGTCATCGCCGGTGTGGTGGGCTGGTCGCCGGGCACGGCGACCTTCTATGGCGGGTCCGACGGGTCCGGGACCATGGGCGGAGCGTGCGGATACGGCAACCTGTACAGTGCCGGGTACGGCGTTAACAACGCGGCGCTGAGCCAGACGCTGTTCAACGACGGCGCGTCGTGCGGGCAGTGCTACGCCATCACATGCGATGGATCTGGATCACGCACGGGCAGCCAGTACTGCAAGCCCGGCAACACCGTCACCGTCACGGCCACCAACCTGTGCCCACCCAACTACGGCCTCCCCAACGGCGGCTGGTGCGGCCCAGGACGCCCTCACTTCGACATGTCGCAGCCGGCATGGGAGAACATCGGCATCGTCCAGGGCGGCATCATCCCGGTGCTGTACCAGCAGGTCAAGTGCTCACGCAGCGGTGGTGTGCGCTTCAACATCGCCGGCTCCAACTACTTCCTGCTCATCAGCATCCAGAACCTGGGTGGCAGCGGCTCAGTGGCAGCCGCTTCGGTCAAGGGCACCAACACGGGGTGGATCCAGATGTCTAGGAACTGGGGCGCTAATTGGCAGGCTCTCTCGGGGCTCACCGGCCAGGCGCTCAGCTTCGCGGTCACTAGCACCGGCGGGCAGTACATACAGTTCCTGAACGTGGCGCCGACGTGGTGGCAGTTCGGACAGACCTACTCCACCAACCAGCAGTTTTACTCCTGATCCATCATTCCATCCATCGATCGAGACGAAGCTTTCTGATCTGTTTTTGTTGATCTTCATATATAGTGTATTTGTCCGCATGGCAAGTGCCGACAGGGTTTAATTTATCGATAGAAAAAAAAATACCGGAAGTCACCGATAAACGGGTTTATCGTATTTATCGGAAAATTTCTCGGTCAAAAATAAAATAAAATAATACCTAATTTCACTATAAGTTGTCTCTAAAGCATTTAGTATCAAGAACTAGCACATAATAGTATTGATATAATAGAGTATCATACTTTCATGTAGGTGGAATACTGAAAATTGGAATCTCGTCGATAAATAAATTTTACCGGACCTCAGCGATAAACGAGATTATCGGGTTTATCGAAATTTTATCGTCGATAAAATTTTTACTGAGTGCCGACGTGCTGTCTCGTGGTTTTGGCAGAGTTATTCAGCGCCTGACGAACCGTGGCCGTGGCATGTTTGCTGTTCATATAGCTCTCTTTGTCTGCATCCTACCTTTTTTTACCCATGTATTGGCATAATGGCATCACATATATACATATGTTCAAAATTGTTAACACCAGTTTAATCAATATGAAAATTACATTACCCATTTGTTCCTCCCATGTTCTACAGCTCAACTTGTTTATTAGGTCATGGCACACTACTAAAAAAATGATTTTGCGAGACACTGCCCGAATATTAACGGAGACGATCACAAAATCCAACCGTCTTGTAAAATACCTGAGGATTTTTGGAGGCAGACGCTTTATTTACGGAGGCCGTCACACTTGACCGCCTCGCAAAATGCATTTACGGAGGTAGACATCTACTATACCTAAATAGGAGGAACCCACTAGTCTATTTTCCTACAATTTCGTGAAGCCATGTCATCCAGGGGTCCCACCACCACAAGTGTCCTCATGTAGCAGCCGATTCATTCAAATTTTGCATTGCTACTAAATGTCGTGAGGAAATGAACAGATAATGACGAGTTCCTAGCAAATAAGTTTCATTGCCACTAAATATTCTTAGGAAATGAAGAGACAACATCCAACTTCGGCAACTAATGGACATCACGAACTGGCAAGGAACCGAGCGGTCACTGATAGTATTTATACTGCTTTGTTGAGCATACGGAAACATAGCATCGAATGTGATACATCTTCATCTGCAGCAACGACAACATGGTGGAGAACCTCAAGGGGCAGTTCTCTTCATGGTATACATCGTGTTCATTTCCCATTCATTGATTGGATTGATTATACATATATCTATTCCAGTATAGGATAAACAAATCGAATCCAAAATCAATTCCCACAGTTTGATTTTTGTTGTTCCATCGGCATACTGAATCCTCCAATCGATTGTCTGCAGGTCTACCATTGAGGTACAGGGACTCGCGGCGTGAGGGCCGTCAGGCCAGGCCTGATCCTCTTCCTCTTTCGGCCTGATCCTCTTCCTCTTTCGACCACCCACCAGCTGATGCACAGCATATTTGAGGTCTAACATATTCTTTTGTATTTCCTCCGTTCCAAATTATAAGTCGATTTGACTTTTTTCTTTCATCTATTTTGTTATGTATCTAAACATATTTATTACATCTAGACGCATGGCAAAATAGATATACCAAAAAAAGTCAAAGCGACTTATAATTTGGAACAGAGGGAGTATGTATTAGTCATGACATCGATCAGAGTTATACATATGTATCCATCTCATTTTAGCATCTTTCATGTGGTTGATTTTATGTTGAAAAAAATAATCTATGGCATGCAGTATGCATGCTTCGGAGGATCCAACATGGGCCAACAGGCAACAGGTTGGGATGACATGAAGTGGCCCGGCAAGTTTAGCTTCCCTGCTCAGGTATTCAATAAAGGAGGTTCAACCTCAATTATTATTGATCCTTTTGTTTTTTTTCTTCACGATCCATTCATATTACCTACATGTAATGTAGCCACTGAGCATCACGTTCCAACTCTGCTAATGGGACAAGCCATGCAAGGATCAGAAGCAACATGACAAACATCCTGCCTGGTGTCAGCAGCCACCTATACTTCTGCATGTTTTGGATCCTAAAATCCCTAAAACAACTGATCCTACAATGTGAAACTACAACTGATGCTGGCCATGAATAAAAGAAAATCGGTCACCAAAAGGATGTGATATAATGTGCAATTTTTTTTTGTCTTTTGTCATTTAAACACATGTTCGCCAAATAATAATAATAAGTTTATACTTTTTTACTCTTTGGTTCATCCATTAGGTGCTCCTAAAAAAATGATCCTAATTTCAATAGCAATGCATGGATAATTCCTTTTCATATCAAAAACTACATTTCTGCACGGATGATTCCTTTTCATATCAGAAAATACATTTCATTCGGTCAATGAATCTAAAATAACATTATTTCTGCAGCAACACACACATGGTATAAGATACGTTTCACTATTTCTTGCTTCATCAATTATCTTGATGTCAATACTAAATTCCCGCAGCAATGCGCGGGGTGTTATCTAGTTTTATATACGGAGACAGCCAGGATTGCCCGCCTCTTAAAATCTTTTTACGGAAACGGTCCAAAAATGACAGCCTCCTTTCGCCTCCGAAAATGGCCAGGCGGACATCTCAAGAGGCATGCCTGTGTTAATGTGGGCGAGCCCAAAAACGGTTGGGAAAGCCTATCTCAGCCTGAGAAACCCTAGCCCATCTCTCAGTCATTTCTCTCCCATTCTACTCTCACCCGTGTGGCGCATCTCTCCCATTCTCCCTCGCTTCTTTCTTCTTCGCGTCCCACGGTGGGGTCTGGGCACAACAGCGGTGGGTGGCACACGTCCTGTGCGGGCAGCATCGGCATTGTGGTGACGCGGTGGCACATGGTGGCGTGGAGACACGGCGGCTCCCGGAGGTCGTGCACTAAGCCCCGGCCCTCCGACGATGGCACCCACCAAGGACGCAGGCCACATGTGCACACCGAGGAGGGCAGCACCACCTCCTCCTCGGGCCAGATCCGGTGGAGGGCGGCACGCGAGGCCCTCTCCTGGCGACGGCGGCGTATCTGTGGGCCTCGGCGGCTCCCCCTTCCTCGCGTGGCGCGGCGGCACGGGCTCCCTCCCCCCTCCCTCGAGTGGCTCGGCTCGGCCTCCCTCTCCCTTCCTTCTCAGGCACAGCTCGCAGGACCAATAACAATGGCGCGCAGGCCCTCCGACAGCCTGCACGCGGCTCCCTTCCTCTGACGCAGCGCAGATCCGATAAGCAGCAGAGCGGAGCAGTAGCGGCAGCACGAGGATGGCCTCAGCAGGCCCATGGATGGGCTCGATGGGCTTGTCCATGGATTTTTCTTTCTTTTGTGTTTTTTCTGATTCATTTTCGCGTACGAGCATTGTGTCCGCCTGCGAAAACGATGATTATCACAGATGAACACAGTGATTGCCTGCGAAAACATCGATTAACGCAGACCTTTTCCTCCTTTTCTTTGCCTGCAAAACGATGATTTTGCCCACCTCAGAAAAGAGTTTTGTAGTAGTGGCAAAGAAGTGGAAGGTAACGACATCGATGGACAATGGGGAGGCACTACCTCCTGCTACCTGAAAAATTGTTGCTTGACATTGTAAGAGTATAATGTTTGGGAGAATACGTGTTGTATTTACTCAATGATCATGGGTGCATACATATAGGCATAGTGGGGAGCCTAGGTCAGCAGTTGAGAGTGTCATGATACGTTTACAATAATGTACTCTGCCACAGTCGGAAATAGGAGCACAACAAACATTCAGACTCGAGCGAAACTCCGTGAAGATGGATGTTGGTAGACCTTTGATGAAGGTATTAGCATACTTTGTTTTGAAAGAACTAGAAGGGGCTAAGCCCCTACAGAAAAGCTTTATTAACAAGGTAAAAGGGGGAAAGGTTATGTGAAGTACAAAGAAAGAAAGAAAAGCAACAAACAAAATCTACAAACTAGGAATTACAAGAAAGATGCCAGGAGAGGGCTAGGCTTAGGAGACAAAAAAAGACGAAACAAAAAATATAAGCAAAGAAAGAACAAAGCACTTTAGGTGTAAGAGCCCGGCAGGGAGGGCCCTAGGGGGTGGCGGCTAGGGTTGGAGAGGGAGCTGTGGGTGGCGGCGTAGGGAGAGGGCGGTGGCGCTAGGGTAGGAGAGAGGGAGAGGGTCGGCGCAGGAGGGAGGAAGAGGGGAAGGAGAGATAAGCCTTGAGGCAATCCTTTCTTGATTCCAGTGATTATATGCCCCTCTACTTATAGTCCTGGGTAGACTTTCATCTTAAGTAATCTAATGAGGGAAGTCCTTATAGATATGGACTCCTTCCTATCTTAGCTAATCCTATTCCTATTGGAGATCCACTGGATATGGATAGTCGAGCAGCCGGGATCTGCCCCTGCTTGTGTGCGCCTCCCCTAGGTGGCGCTGCTGCTGCCGTCGGCGGAGGCTCTCCTGGCGCCGCCGCTGCTGTTGGCGCCTGGGCCATGTGGGCCTAGGGCCCTCATCCGGCATATAACAGTAGGTCAGACTCAAGATCCATTGATCAAATAGCAGAGTCAAGCTGGTCTTCACTCTATGGCTGACCAAAGAGATCTCCTTTATGAAGAATAATCTGCAATCCTGGCTACTCATCTGTAGCCCTTCAAAAATTATTTTGTTTCTTGCTGTCTAAATTGTCCAACTCATAAGAACCGCTGCAACCATAAAAAATTGATATCGTAGTTGATCTTTGAACAGAGAGACAATTACTAGGAATGAAGCTTGTGTCATCAGGTATATCTAGTCCAAGAATTCCCCAACACTGCCTTGCAAAAAGGACAAAAAAGGAATGGATGCTCTGTAGTCTCCTATGCTGCCAAGTTGCATAGTTCACAGTTATACGTGTCAAGTTCCATATTTCTGCTTCTTAGCATATTTCTGAAGCTCAGCCTATCTTTGTTTAGTAGCCAAAAGAAGACCTTTGTGCCTCGGTTGATAGTAACACTTCCATAACCATTTGTGAGCAGGATCTACCTCAAAGTTCCCAATCAAAGATTATAAACTTTAGTTGAAGAAAAAAGTTATTGGACCCCCATCTGTAACCTGAAATATTATCATCAGGAACCAAACCGTTCTACAATATCTTTTGCTCCAAGGTCTACATATGTTGAAAGGCCAACTGTGACAAAGGCAGACTAAACAGTTGCGCTAGATTACCTTCATTGAAAGCCCTTTCTATTGACCTAAGCTTGTTTTTTGTGAAGAAAACAGCTCTGGCATGCTTTGGTTCAACGAGTGTTCATTCCATCTGTCATGCCAAAAGAGGCAGCTCTTCTCACTTTTTAGTTAAACAGTCACTAGTTCTTTATACATTAGCAATAACTTCAAAACATCCTTCCACCAAAGGAGCCCTTCCTGATGTGGCTTCGAAGTTTTCCATTCTTATAGTGCTTTTCCCAAACCAAATGAATCTAAGGGATATCAAGTCTATTAAAGAATTTATTGAAGTTTTCCAAAAGGAGAGCTTCATTCTGTTTACCAATGTCAATGACCCCCAGACCTCCTTCTTTGGGTAAACAAACCATTTCTACCTTGGGACATTCTTTGCATTTATATCAGAGCCTCTCCAAAGGCAATGCATCCTGATTTTGTCCATTTTCTTAACGATAGATTTAGGGAGAGCCAAAGTGCACATGTAGAAAATTGGGAGGGAATTTAGGACAACATTGTTGATCTGAAGTCTCCCAGCTTGTGACAGAAACATAGAGATACCAGCCAATCTTCTCTCACATATGTTTACTAAAGACAGAAAGTATTGGACTATGGTTTAGATAGACTCGGGGGTATTCCTAAGGAAGTGAAGGGTAAGGTTACCTTAGAGCACCCAAAAAGTTCTAGCCAGCCCTTCTAGTTTTCCTTCAGCCACATTTATTAATGCAAATCATCATGGACTTATTGAAATTTATCTTTAGTCCAGTTGACAAAGAAAGTTATTGGACACTGCTTTTAGGAAAAAGAGTTGTCTTGTATCCCCTGCTGCTATTATGAAAGTGCCATCAGCATACTGAATGACAGGGAAGTCTGTTGAGGAGTTAATAACGGCCGGGGGATTGGCAGGTTCAAAAGCCCCATATCCTTTGCCTTGTTGATTAGGGACTAGAGGAAATCAGTTACAATTAAGGATGAAAATGGAACGGAAATATCCCAAACCGAACCGCACCGTTTTCTATATTTAATCCGATCGAATCCGCATTTTCTTGTCCGACTTTACCATTTTCGCTTTCGCATTTCAGATGTTTCGTATTTCAAATGTAAAAGTAGAAAATGGTTTAGACATTTTTCGACCGATTTCTATTTTTCCACTTTTAATTTGAAATATTCTGAATTCAAAATTTGGTTTAAACCGAATTTGGCCAACTGCACAGATCATAGTGTCATACAACCCAATTACAGGCGTTCTTTCTACTGGTGGCCAGCTACCCTCTCTTATAGATGGTGTCCAGCCTCATCTCCCTTTACCTCATGATGTGGCGCTAAATGGCAGGAAGCCAGCTGCATCTACACGAAAGCCCACCTGGGCCATAGCCCATCAAGCTCATCGGTTTAACCCCCACCTGCGAAGTTAATCATTTGATAGTTTTTGCCTCAGCCGAATAAATCTTTGTTACTCAAAAGAAAAATATGAATAAATCTTTAAAATAAAATACTACATCTATTCCAAAAAGATTAATAAAATTATCCTGACTCAGTTCGAGTTTATGATTCTATAACATCTAACTTTAGTTTAGATTCTAAAATGGTATGCTAGTTGCTACATCTAATTTTAATTCCTATTATCCTGCTAGCTACTAATTTCTTGTTCTAGACTTGTATTTGTGTGTCGGCTATTGTGTTAAATACCTAAGACCATGGATCATGCACTTGTTAATTATTATATGCACTTGAACTTGATCATGCATGTACTTAGTCATGCACTTGGTCCTACATGTCGGTATTCCATATTGAGTTTTCATATATTGACCGTGTTCGACATAAATCCGTTCGAATTGGTTCGTTTTTGGAATTCTCGATATTTCGTAAGTTCGCGTTCGTTTTCGTGTTCGGCTTTACTGTTTTCGCTTTCGTTTTCGTATTTCAAATGTAAAAGTAGAAAACAATTTAGGAGTTTTTTACCGTTTTCATCCTTATCTAGAATAACAAATAAGAGGGTGGACAAAGGATCCCCCTGCCAAACTCCTTTTTTGCAATGGAAAGTATTCTTAGGTACACCATTCATGATTAAAAAGTACAATAGAGGTTCAGTCAGTGTTTGATGATCGGCAATTCGTCATGGGGCTACCCGAGGACGATGGTTGGTGGGCTTCGACGTACGCCGAACACAATGGTGAACACAAAGAGACAAACGATTTATACTGGTTTGGGCCCTCGTAATCGAGTAATAGCCTTTACGTCTAGTCGGCATGTAGCCTTTTGCGTTGGATTGATTGGTATGATTGTGTGTACAAGGGGGTGCACCATACCTCTATTCATATAGGGGAGAGGGTAAGGGCACGTATATAGTCCTAGCCAGTTACAATAGAAGAGTCCTAGTCCTATTATAGAATCTAGCTTCCTTAGTAAGCCGACTAAGTTGATCTTGAATAGCTTCAAGTCCACGCCACGTTGTCTCGTGTCCTTCAGCAGATCGTGGGCCAGCCCAGGACCCATTCGAGTAGTATCCCCTATGGGGAACCCCTAGGACCCTAGTCCGTCAAGCCCCCGAGCATGTCATGGTTGAACTTAGAAGCCTTCTTATTCCTCCAGGTCTTACCGAGTAGAAACAATCATTGTCTGAGTGCTTTCATGAGTGAAGCCATGAGGTGCTTTTAAAGTCTTCAAGTGGTGTGCTCTTCTCAAAAAAGTGCACTCATTGAGTGTAGCCCCCGAGTCTCTTGATGTTTGAAACAAAGAGTTAGAGGGTCCAAAAGAAAAAACATCCATAGAGGCTATGTACTCTGTAGCCCTCGAGCATGTGACTGAGTACTTGTACACGAGACAAGGATCTTTTGAAGAATATACTCACGGATGCGAGTGCAAGCAATAATTGTAGTCCTGTCTGCATGTCAAAAGCAGTAAGTCTCGTCAAAGTCACATGAAAAGCAGTTAAAGCTAGTCCAATGATGTTCAGAATATTCGGGAATATGTCAACAAAGATGCTACCCACAGGACTATTGCCTCACATGTGCTAAAATAAGGCTACCTGGCACACTAAAAAGGTGTAGTGGGACACATTGTACCCTTGTAGTGTGGCATGTGAGCCTATATCAAAGTTAGGAACTTGTCTGCTCCCTATCCCGTGAACATAGTCCATGTACACCACCTTGGAGCCTATAAAAACCCGCCTGGCGAGCATTTAAACATTAGTTGTAAAAGCGGTGAAGTGGCTCTGAGTTTGTAGCTTGCAAATATGGTAGTGAGTGAAGTAGACCAGCCCTCGAGAGTACTCGTCTTGCATAGCCAAGAGTTGTAGTGACTAGAAGAATTCTTGTGATAGGGTTTAGAAGTAGGCTAAACCCGCAGTTGTGCACAATAGAGTAGCCTAGAGCTACAACCAGAAGAATCCTTATGACGGCTAGAAGAGTGGCACATCTAGCAGTCCTATGTTAGTTCTTCGAGTGTGCCTATCGACGTCTGTCCATGAAGGTTTGCACTATGACCCGAATGTGTACATATGGCGTTGGCTAGGTGGCAAGATGTGTAAAGAGCTCATCCTGCATACTAGCCAGTAGGCTGCCTCCTGCAGTATCTATGCTCCCAAGGGTAGTCGGTCAACAAATGTTCGTAGTCTGACTGACTACGCAAGGTTCTAGGCTAGGACACACTACACTTCTGTTATCTACCCGGATGCACTACTCTTCTGTCCTAGCAGCCGAGTGCGCCGGGTAGAAAAACACCTACTGAGAAGCACTTAGAGTATGAGTACTCTATCATAGCTGAGTAGGCTTTGTACTTGTAATGTCTAGAAAATCTTGTATCCAACATCTGTTGTCTTTAATGAAAAAACTTCAGAAAACCAACACTGTTTTGAATCTGCAATGTTTTGTGATGTGAATGCTGTAAAACTGCGTGTCCGTCAAACAGAAAGAGCGACCCGCACAAACGGTGTGAAACGCGTGGTGTGAAAGCCAAAGGGCCATTTGGGCTGTCGCACTGGCCCAGTAACAGCACTGCCATTGAGTCCGCATTGTAGTGACAGGAATAAAAAGGGTTTTGATCATACTTATAAATAATCCCCTGCGGTAACTGAGTGTTTCATCCATTGCACTCAACCCACCGCCACTAGTGCCTTCACCATTGTTCACTCCACAAACCCTAGCTGCTGCCAGTTGAATGCGAGTGAAAAAAGTTGTAAACTTTCGAGTGATGGCGAAATTGAAGAAGGCCGTCGCCTCCAATCCCACACCAAAGGGAAGCAAGAAGCAAGCAACCCAATCAGATTCGTATGCCGTAGAGATGTAGATCTAGGAGGAGTCGACCATCAAGGAAGAAGCCTTGATGAAGCTGCACAAGGACGGATTACTGCCGGAGAAGCACCTCGGCGAGTGGAAAGCCCCTAGTAACCATCGTGTCCCTGTTCCTAAGGAGGGTGAGATAGTTATGTTCACTCCGTTTGTTGAGTAGGGATTAGGGCTAGCCGCCTCTGACTTTTTCTGTGGATTGCTGTATTACTATGCCATCCATATGAATCATCTAAATCCTAATTCCACTTTGTAACTATCAATCTTTGTTCATCTTTGCAAAGCTTTCCTTGGAATTCTTCCTTCCATCTTGCTATTTCGTTACTTTTTTAGGTTGAAGCCGCATCCTGACGCAGCCAACCCAGATGTAGTGGGTGGAGCAGGGTTCCAATTTAGGATAGGGCATAAAACAGAGTTCTTGACCTACAATCTTAGGGATTCCAACAAGAACTAGAAGAGTAAATGGTTTTACTCGAGGAACGTTCTGCCGGCCATGGAGACCCACTCTGTGGATGCCCCTAGGGTTAATTCCCATTGCGAGCAAGAGAATCTGAGTGTGCAAGAATATGATTCTATCCGCCCCAATATTGCGGAAATCGTCGTTCTACGCCAAAGGGGGTTAACTAGAGAAGGAGTTGCCACCAGCTGGGTAGGTCGCTGGATCCAGCCCCTTCAATAGCAAATCAATTATAGGTTCAAGTACTCTAGACTAGAGGACTCGGCTAGAGTGACTAAAGAGCAAATGTCTGATGCTGAGTTGCTAGACCGGCTTCAGCACCTATTTGCAAAGTTGGAGGTGTTTCCCATCGCACAGGACGACTACCACATGAAGAACCCGCCACCAAGTGTAAGTTGTTTGAAAGTCTTGTTGGACAACACTTGTTTATATAAGGCTGAGTAATATGACTAACATAACCTATATCTTGGTTGCAGCATCTTGGGAGAAATTTCATGAATCTCCCTCCACTACCACCACCACCTCCGATTGGGGGCGCAAGCCCTACTGCACATAGCGATGTTGTCCCATCACCGGCAAGGGGGGGAAGAAGAGTTGGATGACTCTGAAGCCACCAAGACAGACTACCAGCGACACTAGAGGCAGGTTGGTGAAGGCAAAAGGAAGTGGGCATGGAGTCCAAGTGTGGATTCAGAGGATACCGCGTCCCTTCAGAGGAGGCCGCAAGTAGCGATGCATAAGCAGCATGAGAGTGCTACTCAAGAACAAGGTAAGAGTCTTTCAACTGTCAGAGTATTCGAAAGGGTAGCAATTTCTTTGCTTATTCCTATTTACTGGCAGAGGAAGCAGAGCACGCCACCAAGTAGATACAAGAGATGACATCAACAGAGGTGTAGCCTGACATGGTGGATCAAATCAACAACCATCTTCTAGAGATGCTGGAGCTAGGGAACGACAGCATGTCATTTGGAAATGCACCCCCTTGCTTCAAGGAGGCTTACCAGTCTACGTAAGAGTACCACTGAAATGTAAGTCTTGAAACCATGTAGGTCTATACTTGATTTTTTGCATGAACTTGATTATTCCTTAATGAACCAAATCTTCGAGTAGGGAGAAGACACTGCTTCAGGCTGAGGCAAACCCCATATCCTTGGCAGGAATAGGGATGGGTACCTTTGAGTGGATGCACCAACAACAGGGAACCCATAGCCGACGCCAAGTAACCCTTCTGCCTAGGCCATCCTGAGTGCAGAGAACCCGAGTGGACCAATTGCTACCAGGGTAGAGACTGCTCAGGTAGGGCAGACGAGTAGCAGTTGGCGGCCCTTGGAGTCGTTGCACCCAATGATGATGACATGACACCTTCGCATACTGAGCTTATTCCTACATTCACATAGTGATTTTTGGTACAATTCACTTGATTCCACATGCACATGTCATTATTTGATTATAGATACAAATGTGTCTCAAAATGAACATCCATCAAAGTTGAACTTTCAGGCCATCGGTAGCCCAACAATACTCCATTGGGATGGCCATAACTCTTTCATCTGGAGTGGGTTTTAGGTCCATGAGCTCTTGATGGAAAGCTTGATAAGTTTTCAAATGGATCTTGTTTGACCTCAAGATCACCTCAACAAGTCCTACAAACCATCACGACAAGTTGCCGCTATTTTGTCGAAAGCTGTGTCATCCTCGTGGGCGTCATATTCATTCTTGGGACCCTGGCCTAAGTTGGAGCATGCCCTAAGGAGATGGAGAACACCTAAGAGATGACCAAGGACGTCCTCCTCCTTGGCCACCACCTTAGGAGGCAAGCAAGGGCATCCAAGCCATGTTGGAGGCCTAATCCATGTGAAGTTCGAGTCAATCTCGGGCTGTAGGAGCAGTACACTAGTACAGAAATGAACTTAGGTGACACAGGGTTTTCTAGATTGGAGGCGGGAAATTTTTGGCCCGCCTCCATTATTGGCGGCCAGGCTAGCGCCCGGCTGGCTCCCAAATGCCCGCCTCGGTTATTGCTTAATGGAGGCGAGCGCCCTAATGTAACGTGCTTGCCTCCATTAATGCTTCTTAACGGAGGCGAGCGCCTTTACGCGCCCGCCTCCATTATTAGATTAATAGAGGTGGGTAATGTAACGCGTCCGCCTCTGTTAAGGGCCCATTAATGGAGGCGGGCGGAGTTGCAGTGCCTGCCTTCGTTATTCATCTGCTATAAATGCAGTTGACCCCTTCTTCCTCCTCGTGCCTCCTCTTCCAATTTTTAGGGTTTTGAGATCCAAAACCCTAAAAATTATGCAAAATATAGGGGAAAGAGTTTTGCTCTTATTTTGTTGGAAGTGGGCACCACAAAAGGTAGAATCATGCTCTACAAACCTCTCGCCCCCCTCTTTTGGCCTCTTTTGAGATCTGATCTAGATCCATGGAGGAGAGAGAAAACTATGATTTCTTTAGCTCTAGATCTAGATTTGTTTTCTTGTTTATAATGCTTGCTTTATGTTTGTCTTGACAAGGTTTGCAGATATGGAGAGGTCTTTATGTTTGTCTTGACAAGGTTTGTAGATATGGAGAGGTCTGAATGGATGTATCAGATAATGAGAATGGAACCGCAGTACTTGGTTCATGTGAAGAAGTTTGTTGCAGCTGCGAAAGCTCATCATCTGAGTCTGGATTGGACGACAACCATATATCCATGTTTTAAATGTGAGAACATGAAAGCCCATGCAGACAGCAAGGTGAAATCTCACTTGATCAGGTTTGGTTTTGTCAATGATTACATGGTCTGGACTTTTCATGGCAAAAAAAACTATAGATGTGACTACCACTACCACTGTGGCTGATGCATCTAGTGAGAAGACATCATCATCGACGACGGTCAATGCAGAGCATGTCGGGCGAGAACCTACTGCCTCCTCGTCGGCAGCAGTAGCCCCACCCAGTAACAACACTCGTGATTACATCACGATGGATGACTTCTTCCAAGACGCTGTGGACAACGATGGTGGCGGGGGTGGTGATGAGGACGCTGCTGTGATGGACCCATAGGGTGCGGAGCTTATGGAGGAAATAGCTAACCGGCTTGATGAAGATGACATATTGTTTGGTAGCCTGAGGTGGTTGGAGAATTTCAAAGAGATGAAGCAGGCTGCAATTGACCCTCTCTATAATGACTGTCCGAAGCATTGGATGGCGCTATGTTTTAACCTGCAGATGTTGATGTTGAAGGTATGAGTGTCCTTTCTGACATATTGCCAGAAGGTAACAAGGTGCCCCGCCAATACCGATCGGGTGAAGATGCTGATCTGGCCAGTCGCGATGAAACTTAGGAAGTTCGATGCTTGCCCTAACCATTGCATCCTTTACCGGGAGAGCAGTATGAGATGTTGGAGAGCTATCCGCACTGTGGCACTAGTCGATATAAGAGGAACGCCGGTTGCAATATGGATGCAAGCAACGAAGGACCCACGGGCGGTGGGCCAAACAAGAAGAAGAAGGTGCCGAAGAAGAAGCAAATCTCGGCTCAACTGGATGAGGAAGAAGTGGGACGTATAGTAAAATGGCCGCCTAGGTCACATACGGACTCCGTTTTCGACGATCCACATATGGTTGGAAAGATAATTTGATAAGGCAACCAATGGAAGTGGTCCTACATCAAAATTCCTTTCCAATCAACAAGAATTGTTGAAAGAAGTTGACATCCAGAATCTGTCAGGGCGCTGCGTCGCTGTCTTTTGGGCCGTTTGGGCTTTGTAACATGCCAAGGCTCCCTAGGGATGTGAATAAGGGTGCTTGCATGCCCATTAGGCTATATATTCAGTAGCCACCTATGTTAGGGTTTAGGTTTTACTTTAGATTAATCTATCTTTGAACAGTCACTGTTATCGATTTGCAAGACCCCAACTTTGAGTGCTTAATCATTCATCTGCAATTGTCACTTCAATTGAGTTTCATTTTATCTTGTTCTTGCTTGTGTTCTTCGATTTGCAGCAGGGATTAGCCTTATTAGTAAGGTCAACTGGATTGTGACATGGTTGATAACTAGAGGAGACATGGTGCTAAGGTTATAGGGTTCGAGTCTTTGTGATCTCAAGTCGGAATGGTATGTCGCTTTCCGCACAAATCCATAGTTATCTTGAACCTAATGGACAATCAAAAACCCCATCCCCATCACCCAACTTGGCTCGATCTAGGGAGGCATGGAGCGCGGCTACCGAGAAGGCTGCCGAATTTGATTCCATCTTTAAGGTAAACATCATTCTTGTAGTCTTCCAGGCCCCTTGTAGCTATTTAACATTGTATAATGTTACATGATTAGCATGTTGTGTAGGAGTTGGAGGTGGAAGCGTCTTAGTAGGCCCAGGTGATCCATGCTGACTTTGTCCTCCGAGATGGGCCGACTAAAGGAGCAACACTCCGAGGAGTTAGCCGTTGAGGAGCGACATCGAAGCGAGTCTGATCAGGCTCTGCAAGCCCAACTAGATGAGATGAGCAAGGAGCTTGAATCCACTCGTCAGGAGTGTGATATGGCTCTGAGCAACTTGAAGGCTGCTCATGATGGCCAGAAAAAGGCCAAGGAAGCCTATGAAGCTAAGAGATAGACACTAGTAAAGAAACTAAAAGGTACTCATCTTTTCGTATGTTGTAAGCCGAGTAGTTGTAGTTTGTAGAAATCTTTTTAACTAAGCTCATGATATGCCTTGTAGATGTTGAAACTCTTGTAGAGCAGCACCGCAATAAGGTGGAAGAGTATCTTCAAGCCTTCAATTGCAAGGACGAAAAGATCCAAGAGGTAGGAAGAGTGTAGGCCATCCTGGCGAAGAGTAAGAAAATCCAATTAGGCACTGACCGATATCTTTTGCAGGCCATGAAGACTACGCAAGAGGCTATTGCCCGGGCCAAAGCTTTCAGTGATAAGCTAGTAGTTCTTCGTACAGGCGTGAGCCCAGCACTACACTTCTTCCAAGAGGTTGGTGATGAAACCAAGATGATGGCAGAGCTAGCAGAGAGGATCCTTGACTATGCACATCAATGATTTCTGCATGACTTGTGAATTGTGTGGCGACAAGGGGCATTTAGGGAACAATTGTCTTGAAATCCAAGAGGATGTGAACTATATTAACAACAACAACTATCATCCTCAATAGAATCAAGGATGGAACCAATAGAGACCGAACTACCAAGGTAATTTTTAAGGTAACAATTATAATAATTTTAATCAACCACCTTTGAGAGAATTAGTTGCTGATCAATCTTGACTTATGATCAGATGTCTAAGAAGATAGCTTGAAATGATAAAATCCTAGAGAATATAAGTATTGGAATGGATAATGTTGCTTCTGCCATTAAGAACCATCATAGTTTTAATAAAATGATAGAATCACAAATAGCTCAGCTGGCAGCTGCTGTTGCTCCATCCGACAAAGGTAAGATTTTAGGGCAGCCAAAAGATTTAGAAACTGTAAATCTTGTCGATATTCACAATGCAGCTTTCTACTACACTCAACCATCAGAGGGAAGGTGGATTGACTACACCCTTCCTGACAAGAAAGGTGATCCAGGAAGACCTGTCATTCCCATCTCCATTGGACGTCACATATTTCAGGAAGCTGTCTATGACTTTAGAGCAAGTGTCAACATCATACCTAAGGTAATTTATGATAAGATTCTAGGAGATCCTTTATTGTATATAAATATGCGTTTGCAGCTTGTAGATAGTCACACTGCTACCCTAAAGGAATTCTAGAAGATGCCATCATTCGAGTGGGACAATCATATGTGCCCATAGGCTTTGTGGTTCTAGAAATAGGTGGAGATGAGAGGGCACCCATCATTTTGGGCCAACCTTTCCTGAGCACTGCGAAGGTCATCATCTACGTGGACATGACCAAGATCTATTTCACCATCAAGGACAAGAATGAGAAGTTCTCATTCAAGGACCGCATCCTATACTCTCCTGCTTATCCACATAAGGCATACCTGCCTGAAGAGACAATAGAAGTGACCAAGAAGAAGAAGAACAGGAGAAGGAGGAAGAACAAGACCAGCCAGTCACCTGAAGAGATTGTCAACATAATCCGATTGGAGTACGACCACCTCCTCGCTCCACCATTCCTTGAGAAGAAGGATGACCCTGGCATACCGATGATTGAGTGTACCATCGGTCAGAAGATCTTCCATAAGACCTTCTGTGATATTGGATTGGGTGTCAACATAATGTCTAAGGTAACGTATGAATATTTATTTGGTAACGAACCTTTGTACCTAACATATATGCAGCTACAGATGGCGGACCAATCAATTTGATTTCTAGAGGGCATAGCGAAAGACATAATGGTCAAGATTCAAGATCACAACGCCCTCGCTGACTTCATAATATTGGACATGGAAGAAGAAGGCAATTCACCGATCATCCTAGGAAGACCGTTCTTCAACACCACCAATGCAGTCATCTATGTTGGGTCTAGACAAATTCACTTCCAATTCCCTGGAGAAAAGGTACGCTGTTACTTTAATAGTTATACTACTTATGAGTAGCCGAAGAAGTCCTGCTCTAGGAGGAGACGTCGATCATCCACCGACAAGAGAATCAACTCTCTAAGAATGGATGGGGGACTATGAAGTAGGAGTGGTGAAGGACCAACATCAACCCCGATGGAATGAATGGGATGACGAAGAACCTAAAGCACCTACCAAAGAAAAAGCTACTTCGCCAAAGTCAAGCCCACATACCAAACAGGTATAGAAAGAGAAGGTAACATCATCACCATCACAAGAGGCACAGTCGTCCGAGTCTCCATCACCGAGACCAGATGATGCACCGGAAAAGTAAGTATTCTCCCCTGCCTAGCCCTGTCCGGAGGACGTTAAAATCCGAACCCTTGTCGTGAGATAACATCAGTAGTTATCCATATTTATTTTCTATCATTGCATTAATTATTTTTCCTTTATCATATTTACTTTTCTGCATTTGTACTACATTAGAGAAAAATAAAAATAAGTACTTTATTACATGTCATCATTATTGCATATTAAAAGGAATTAAACAGTTCTACTACTTTCCATTATTGCATCATAAAAACCTTAAGACCCATGTGAATAAATCAACGGTGTGTAAAAGCTTGTGGGAGTATTCACCGTGGTGGCATAAAAATATATATTCCATGCATACATATTTTCTTTTTGCATTATAAAAATAGAAAATCCAAAAAGATAGTAAATAGACCTCCTGCTAAAACCTTTCCAATAAACTCATAGGAAGAACAAATCATTGAATGGCTGACCGCTAACCCTTTATCTTAATCCAAGCCTCTAGTTTTTGGTATTTTTATTGGAGTATTTTGCAAGATGGTACAAATGATCAAGAGTAAGTTCACTTGGCTGAAGACATCTCATTCTATTCATAGCTGAGAAGGACATCCGCCGACAAACCCGCTCTGAGGATCACTTCAACAACCGACAACGCCAACATCTAGCTTGGGAGAGGAGCATCTCTCATGTATCTAGCTAAGTATTTCTTTCCCTTTTCAGTTTTATTATTTTTAAGTGAGCTATATTTTTGTTAAAGAAATAAAAAGATGCATAACAAAGAAAACAAAATAAAAATTTATCCTAGTTAGTTATATCTATATAGTAAGGTGTGATCTTAAAACTTTGAAAGCAAAATAAAAAGTGAGTCTAGTTTTTTGTTCTTTAGAGCTGAATAAATAATGGAGTCTGAGATAATCTGTTGCAATGGAAATAATGAATAGTTTCTCTATCATAATTCCTTTGAAGTACCTAGTTTTCAACCTTGAATTCTCCCAAGTTTTGGATACAACTATTTTGATATAAGAATTTACTCTGAATCTAAAACTTGTGGGTAGCATATGCGTGATCTAAGTCTAAGTAATTGACAGATATGATATGAGAAAGTCTGAGCTAATGTTTATCTTGTTCCTAGCGATACTAAAGTTTCAGATATTTATCTTTTGAAAAAATATAAAATTCATGATGAGCTCCTATATGACAAAGCTTGAATTCCTACCAGAGCCATATATGATGTTTAGACTAGAAAAACCATTTAGTCATATATGTTGCTTGCTTTGTATTGAGTTTAGTCAAGTTTTGTTGATGCCTTATGAGAGGTTTGTCATGCTCTTAAAATTAAGATCACGTACACACCACCCACATATGCACTACTCCTACACTGGGAGTAGACGCAATAATATGTCATTCCATCTAGATTCACTCAAAAATGTTTTACTCCTACACTATGAGTGAACACAAAAAAAACCTATAGGATATATCCTAAATAAATGCTCCAAGTTCTTGTTGTTATCTTTTAAAAGTTTTATTGCAGAGAAGAGGCATGTGGCTATGTAAAAGTTATTCATAAAAAAGAGAAAAGAATTGAAAAAATAGACAAGCGTCCAAGATATCCAAAACAATGGATACTCAGAAGCCCGCCTAAAAAAGAGAAGAGAAAGAAAAGTAAATAAGATATCCCATGTTTTCTTGCAAAGTTTTTTTCAAATTCCAAAAGAGAGAGGTATGTTTTCAAGGAGCAAAGTAGAATTAGGTTAGCCACCACATATATCCCCCATACATCCATACACATGCACATCTTGATTTGATTGTATGACTTAACTCTCTTTGGATCCATTGTTTGACTTTACAACATATGTGTTGCAAGTATGCTCTTTCATATTTTCTTCCTACCTATGAACTCCACTATAAGCCTTAGTTGTAGGAAGAGAAAGGCATAGCAACACTATTGTCTTGGTAAGGATCCATAAATATCACATATATTGAGAGGTCTGAGAGTGTCATACAATAGAAACTCTAAGTTTTATTTTTGAAAACTTACAAAAACTATGAAAAAAAGTTGAGCAAAAAACTTGAGACACAGTGCATGACATGATTGTTCTATCTTTCAATTACTCAAGACCCAAGTGAAGGCTAAGAAGCTCCATGGTTAATGGTAACATGGGTAAGTTTAAAAGTCAGATCAGTTTATTCTAATCTGGTGGAGAATTTTTGTTTGAACACATGTGTACTTTTGAGGCGTGAAAGCATAGAAGCAACTCCAAATCTTAATATGCTGAGTTTAGCTTTCCTAAGGGACTAGCAAAGGTTAAGCTTGGGGGAGTTTGTTGATGGTAGTTATTGTTCATCATAAACCATCAATATAACTTGAATAAATGCTTGAAACAGATCACGAATAGAAACTTAGGGGTTTAAACTGATAATTTTCAAAAGTTTTGGTGAATCTGTATTTTCAGCAGGTTATTCTAGAAAACCAAAAAGAGGGATCAAAATGTGAAAAAGAACTAAACTTAACCGCGACAAAAACTACTCTAGAAGACTCCAGAGGACTCCAGGAGGTGACCCCTCGAGGCAGACCCTGAGAGGCTGCCAGGTGGGGCTGGCCAGCCCCACCATGGTGCCACCCAACCCCTTGTGGGCCCCTCTCGTTAGCATCTTCTAGAATATTCCTCCACCGCCTCCTAGGATTGCATCTATGCCATCGTTCAAGTCGGTTTAATCCAAGGGCTCACGTTGCACCCCCTGGGCTATATAAACAGACCCCAGCCCCCCTGAAGGCATCAAGTCATTTAAGATCAAGTCATCTAGAGCTAGAAACCCTAATCTCCTTAGAGTTCCTCTAGCTTCTAAGGCATTAGCTAGGTAGGCTAGGTCTAGAGGGAGGCAAGCAGATCTTTGCTTGGATTCCCGACGTCGTCTAGAGCTTGGTTTGGTATAATTCTTGTACCCCTCTCTCATTGTATCTCCATTATTTTTATATAGTTTGGTACAATTTTTATGATAATATATTATTCATCTTATTCATGTTCAAAGTTGCAATGTTCATCGTCTACTTTGATTATATGCTTAGTATAGTTAGTTTATTATTGTGGTTATGCATAAGTTCGTATAGCGCTCACCTCAATGATCACAGGGTGGGTGGTAGAGATCATGTAAGCATAGTGCTTAGATGTTATTTACCTATGAATACATTATATTCTAGGTCATGTGGTAGATCACGGGTGTGACACTACCGTTGAGTCATTTGTAGTCCAATCTCTGAATATAGGTCATAGAAGTAGGGCCCAGTTGCAACGGAAGGGAAAGCTTTGTTCTCAAACTTCCCAAAGTAATACCCCTTATGTGTAGATTTAATGGTGATCTTAGCAGTGACTACTAAGTGTAATTGCACTAATCAACGTATGCTTTAACTTGTAATTAAGAATGACTTGGAATTTATTCCTCTAATATTCTAACCTGACCATGCTAATGCTATAGATAGGAGTGCTCTAAGAGATTTATTTATCATTATTATGAACTTGATCAATGCTTATCATATATATATATTTATCTTGTGACTTACCCTTGTTATGAGTAGAGAGATTATTATGGTTTATTTCTCCATCAATGTTATAAGTTATCAATACGTCCAAAGCTACACCTTCCCTATGGTAAAATATAAATAACGATGCCTGAAATACTCTTAGGTAAAATGCTACAATGGTATAATTATTTGTCCGCTTGCAGAATCCTTTTCATTCAAATTCTATATTATTTCTAGTCACATAAAATGATAAACATCTACTTGGTATTATTCTAGTAGCAATGATAGGTAGTACCAACAAATATTTCTGGCACCATCACTGGGGATGACAACCTAGTTCAAGTAATGCTAGAGTTGTAGGTAGTTAATAGATGGCTACTAAAACAAGTGACAAGTTAATAAATACCAACAGGGTACCAAACATAATTGGGAGCATGATCTATGCTTTGCCAGGTACTATCCCATAGAATGGAACATCAGTGGGGGTGAGTTGGCTGGTAAAGTCTAGGCCTATCTTCTTCAGTGTATCTGCGAATATGATATTCAATCCTGCACCACCATCAATCCGGACCTTGGGGACTATCATGCTGGCTTTTGTTGGGCCTAGGACGAGTGGGTAATGGCCAGCATTGGACACGCTAGTCCATTGATCTTTTATAGAGAATTCGATCGGGTACTCGGACCAATTGAGGTACATGGGTGTAGAGGGTTCTCCTGCCAAGATGTCCCGAAGTGCCAACTTCACAGTGCACTTGTTTGACGAAGATGGGACTCCTGTGAAGATCACTATAAGGGAACCCTTAGGCTGTTGAAAGCCTGGATCGGGGTTGTCGTCTCCATCCTTGTTGTTATTAGCCTTACCCTTGCCCTTGTTGCTCTTGGTGTAAAACCCCAGCTCTTGGAGTTGTCTGCACTCAGCCACTGTGTGCTTGGCGTTTTTGTGGAAAGGGCAGAGTAAATTCTTGAGGTCCTCAAACTTCTTGTTATTCTTGTTAGACTTCTTGGACCTGTCCATGGAGGCAAGAGTGTTATCAGGTCCTCATTTCCTACTAGACTGTCCACCCTGATTGCCTCTAGGCACTGTTTGTCTAAACGGCCGTTTAGTCCGTTTAAACACCGTTTAAACGGTAAACAGAAGTCAGCCGTGTTGTTTAGGCCCTAAACGGTGAATTAAACGGTTGGGCCCCTTTAAACCCATTTAAATCATTCAATCCCGTCTAAACGGTCTAAACAAAATTAGATTAAACGTGATTAAATGAGCTAAACAACCATTTAATCCACAATTAAGTGAATTAAAGGACTACGTCTATCACAATCAACATGAAACTAATTAACATTGTAATTATATCAAGTATTGTGGGATTTTGATTTCTTCCAACAAGATTATTTGGTAGAATATTTGATTTTTACATGTGTAAATATGTATGGGTTCTAGCAAATTTTATTTTTACCTACATAAATATGTATATTTTATTGTTATTGTACAAAACCGTTTAGGCTGTTTAACTTCGTTTAAACTCCATTTAAACGGTCTAAACGCTAAACGAAAGGTGACCGACTGTTTACCGTTTAGCGTTTAGGAAAACATTGCCCCTAGGGTCGTAGTTTCTATTGTCCTATTGATTACGTGTTGGGAACCACTCACATGTAACATCTTCTGGACCGTACGCTTAAAGTCTTTGGCTGTCTCTGGGTTATTGTCACAGAACTTTTCAAACTACCACTTGTACTTGATCCCATTGGAAAAGTGTTCAATCACCTCCCTATCTATGATGTCATAGACTTGGTCTCATAACTCTACAAAGCGGTGATAATATTCCTAGAAAGTTTCATCTGGTTTATGTTTGCATGTTCTGAGCTCAATCCGAGTGCTTGGGTGGGTGAGAACGCCACAGAAGTTTTCACAGAACTTGCGCTGGAGCTGTTTCCATGTATCGATGGAGTTGGGTCGTAGCTTGTCAAACTAGGCGAGTGGCACAGTCTCAAGTGCCATGGGGAAATACAGAACCATAATATCATCATCGCCACCAGCCAACTCGATGGACTGAGAGTAGATACGTAACCATTGATTGGGCTCTGTCTTTCCGTCGTACTTCGAGTGGTTAGATGACTTTAACTTGTAGGGAAGCTGGACAGAAAGGAGTCTATTCGAGAAACATGGGAATCTATTTGGCGAGATGCTGGCTTCCTTATACTCGGAGTCGCCTCTGCATTCCCTGTAGTTATGTGCCTAATGACGGTAGGCTGATTGCATGGCACCCTGATTCCTATTCTGATTACCCTGCGGCCCTAGACGTGAAAGGGCTGGTACTCAATGCGAAGCCCCTTGCCAAGAATTAGCGGGAGGGCCTGGATCTAGCCCTCAAGAAGGGTTAGGGGTGGCTGATGCCCCTTTGCTACTTGCAAAATGACCTTGAGGCGTAGTTGATCATCATTTGGGTTTTCTATAGTGGTTAGCTCAATTGCTAGGGTGTAGACATTGGCGTAGGATGTAGTAAATACCCTGTGGCCAGCTCTTCCATGAACTAAGTGTCAAGGTTGCATGAGGCAGATGCCCTGAAGGCATCACGCTCTTGACGTTGCCATTCTCTTTCATGATCTTGTTGGTGTCGCTCGTACCCGGCTTCCGCAGCCAAGCGTTGCTGCTCAACTTCACGGCAGGCTGCCTGGTACCGTTCCCACTCTTCCTTGCAGTGCTGAGCGTGGTTGTGGCGAGCCTGTCATGCTCTGTTCTTCCTTTCCCTAGCCGCCTTCTGCTCATAAGTCTCCCCATCTGGTGCTAGGGGATCCGGGGAGATGTTAGACAAAGTATCCTCTCCGTCTTGAATATTTGGAGCATGTGGCATAGGGATCTGAGGTGGGTGACCGGGCATAAAGACTTCTCTAGAATTTCTTGGTGCTGAGTGCGTCCAAGATTCTATAGTCGTCGCGCTATCCAAGATCTCTGTGGAGCCGAGATCATTGTCGGGTGGAAGAGTACTACCATCTTGATAGGGTAGGAGCTCCACCATGCCGACTAGGCGAGATGGATCTGATGAAGAGGTATTAGGTCGAGCACCCAGCCAGTGAACAATGCCTCCCTCGGATGTGATGCACAAGACGAAACCCTTTTGGGCACCCGTCAATGGAATCTCTTGCTCTGATTGCATGAGGTAGCTGATTGTATCTTAATAGATTGAAGCTTGATTCTTGAGTTTGAGTGGGAAACAACTTGGGTCTTCGACTTGAACTTCATATGGGATCTCCAACCCAAACAGATCGCTAGTGTTCGAGTGGTAGTCTTTGTTCTCCATGGTCTTCCGAGTCCGAGTGGGATCGGAAATCGAAAGACATGAAAATTTCTCGGCGAGAAGATCCAGCGTGGCTGTTGAGGCTGCTGGAGAAGCTTGAGACACCGGGATCTCCATGAGACAGCTTTGAAGCTAGCCGCCGTGATCGGCAGTGCAGATCTAAGAGGCGAAGATGAAGGTGAATCCCGCTGAGAAAATCATGTTGTCGAGGTTCGTCGAGCTCTTGATCGCGAAGTCGCTGAAATCCCCTACTTGGCGCGCCAGCTGTTGGTGTTTGATGACCCGCAACTCGTCGCGGGGTTACCCGGGACGATGGTTGGTGGGCTTCGATGTACGCGGAACACAACATTAACGCAAAGAGATGAACGATTTATACTGGTTCGGGCCCTTGTAATCGAGTAATAGCCTTTGCGTCCAGTCGGCGTGTAGCCTTTTGCGTTAAATTGATTGGTATGATTGTGTGTATAATGGGGTGCACCATACCTCTCTTGATATAGGGGAGAGGATAAGGGCACGCATCTAGACCTAGCCAGTTACAATAGGAGAGTCCTAGTCCTATTATAGAATCTAGCTTTTTTAGTAAGCCGACTAAGTTGATCTTAAATAGCTTGAAGTCCACGCCACCTTGTCTCGAGCCGATCGTGGGCCAGCCCAGGGCCCATTCGAGTAGTAACCCCTATGGGGAACCTCTAGGGCCCTGGTCCGTCAAGTTCCTGTGGAGAAAATCTCTGTCATCCAAGAAGTCCATTTCTGACTGAATCCCTTGGCCTCCATTAGCTTTAATATTGCTTGGTGCTCAATTTTGTCAAAGGCATTCTCAAAGTGCAATTTGATAATTACTAGCACTTTTCTTGAGTATCGACACAAGTGCAAATACTCAAAGGCCCATGCCAGACAATCTTGGATAGTTCTGGTCTTGATAAAAGCGTATTGGTTCTTGTTGACCAGGGAGGTAATCAGAGGCTGAAGCCTGTTTGCCAAAAGCTTAGTGATCAGCTTTGCAGAGGGATTTAAGAGGGATATTGGCCTATAATCTTAAACAAATTTTGCTCCTTCAATCTTAGGAATCAGAGTAACATATGAGGAATTGATGCTTCTGAAGCAAAGATTGTTACTATGAAAAGAGCTACAAAGTCGGTAGGAATCCTCCCTAATTACTAGCCAGGTCTTTCTCAAGAATTCATTATTGTATCCATCTGGTTCTGGAGATTTATCACTTGAGCTTCTTGACTACCTCATCAGCACACTGGGAGGTTGTAGGAACATGTAGGACGCGAGCTTCTACAAGGATGATACGTTCTCGACCGAAGTGTAAATCAATCTCCACATACTTGGCTTCCTGGTGCTGGACCAGGTTGGTGGATAGTTAAACAGCGCTGATGTTGTCACAATAGCCGATGGTGGCACAGCGAATAGGGTATTGAAGCTCTTGAAGAAGCTGGCGAATAGATCACAAGAGAAGATAGATATGATAAAGGTCGTGTGGGGAATATGCTAAAAGATTCGGAAGACAATATTTAATTTGGAACACAGTAGTCACGTACCTAATTCAGAACATACAAAGTATTAGAACACGGTGCTCCTCACAGAAACCTCAGCCTGCCTGCGTATAAATATTCTAAGCAAGCAGGCAGCCAACAGTGGAAATAAAGAAGCAAACTAGTAGTAATAAGCATCCTAGCCACTCCCGTGCACGTTGCACATATGTATTGAACTATTGATTATATATGTAATATATATACGCAATAGCTGCGAGCCTGCAGGCAGAGCGAGGCACATTGCTAGCTCACACTACGGTCCTACTGCTAGAAGCTGCTGGTGACGTAGAGAGAAGAGAGATCCAGATGACGAGGTCCTCGCTGAGCTGATGCTGCTGCTCGTGGACCAAACCCACGGCAGCGCCGCCGCCGACGTGCATGCGACAGAGCGGGCATGTCTGCTGGTAGCGCGCCAGCCACAGGTCGACGCAGCTCCGGTGGAAAGCGTGGCCGCACGGCAGCATCCGAGTCTCCTCGCCGATATACACACGCAGCAGTACTGCACCTTCGTACCAACTGCGGCAATGCCGCTGCTGCCACCCTCCGCCGACGAAAGGAACGCCACCACCTGCCTCACCGCCTCGGCCAGCATCGCTTCCTAAACAATGCAGCATCAGCAGCAGCTCAGGTGTGAGGATTTGCTTGCTTTAGCTCGCAGTGAGACGAGTGATCAGTAGTGAGGGAGTGAGGACTGGATCAGAATTTGGGGCTGGATCGCCATGGCTTATAAAGGTGGTACATATATCATAGTATCATCATTTGTAATCATGCATTTGGGCCAACACGGATGTAGTGCCCCGGGGCGTATGTATCCACACCCAGGTCCAACGGCTTCGAACGAATAGCACGATTGATTCGAGAAGGTAGTTAGACGGAAGGATTGCAGTTGCAGGGTTTCCAAACGTTAACACGCTGCAATCGCTATTAGGCCTGCCAAGGTTGTCATCAGATAAGTAGCATTCATTGGTTTGATGATGTAGAGTCCAAATGCCCAACTGTGCATTCGACCGTGGCTTCGAACGCACGATACTATTCCCTCTACTTGCTCTCAGCTTCCCTATCTCGCTCGTACATGCAAAACATTTATTTCTCCTTTTCCCATGCATGGCGTACAAAAATTTAGTTCCTGTCACATGAGATGTTTGACACTAATTTAGAGTCTTAAACGTAGATTAATTACAAAACTAATTGTATAGATTTAGACTAATTTACGAGACAAATCTATTAAGACTAATCAGGCTCATGTTTAGTCTTTCTAATTAGTATCTAAATATCCGATGTGACATCTACTAAACTTTAGTCCCTAGATCCAAACACCCCTTTACAAGTTTCGACGTGGGCAGCCAATTGATACAGCACTGGACCAGGCGGCACCAAGAGAGAAGCAGTCGAGCAGACTACTGTAGACAGAACGTTGACAGACGAAGCGGCAAGCTCACGCTAGCAAAAGTTGCGCTGGTCCACTCGTCAGGCTGTTACGAGTGGCCAGTATGCTGGGCCCAAGTGGCAGTGACCACGACGTAGCCCAAGTACTCACTCCGTTCCAAATTACAAGTCACTTTGACTTTTTTAGTTCATCAATTTTACTATATATCTAGACATATTATTATATTTAGATGCATAGCAAAATGAATGTATCAAAAAAAGTCAAAGCGATTTATAATTTGGAACGGAGTGAGCAGTACTTAAGAGAGGAGAGAGTAGAATTGACCGACAAGAAAGAGCAAAACTCAGAACTCAATACAATCCTGCCCTCTGTTGCTCCGATCCTCTTCCTGTTCTTCCTGTTCTTCCTCAAATTCCCCTCTATTATCGCATATACTACTAAGGGCCTGTTTAGTTGCACCCCAAAATGCCAAATTTTTCAAGATTCCCCGTCACATCGAATCTTTAGACGCATGCATGAAACATTAAATATAGATAAAAAAATAAAACTAATTACATAGTTTAGACGAAATGGACGAGATGAATCTTTTAAGCCTAATTAGACCATGATTGGACAATATTTGCCAAATAACAACGAAAACGCTACAGTAGCATTTTGCCAAAAAAATCGGCATCCAAACGGTGCCTAACACGTGGTATCGGATACTTCGATCTAAGCCTTGCCTCCTCTATCCCATCTCGATCGCAAACGATTCTGGTCCGTTGCTCTCGTCGTGACTCAGTGAGCTGCTGATTCGGGCTGAGATCCTGTAATTCCAGTACCACGCGATCGATTTGGGGTACCCGCGCTCTGGATCCTCCCCACCACCACCACTACACCCGGTTTGCCAAGCGATTGGGCGCCATGAACCCGGACAGCCAGCTTATGTTGGCGAAAATCCAAAAGCTCTTACCGACCAGACAAGTGCCATCGACAAGGTGTTTCGCTGATCAGCATGATATCTTGGAGAAGCGCCTCGGTGTTGGTATTTCTTATATCCATTGGAGAATTCCGCAAGCCCATAGAATATACTGTTGCATCACTTTATCCAGGAGTATGTCAAGGTATCGTTACTTATTTTATCCCAAGGGAAACTGGGAATGATAATAAATGAGAGATCTATATGTTTACCACAACTTAGTATCAACTGGTGCAAAGGGGTAATCAAATTATGATAGGAAGGGTTGATGCAACAAACCAAGATAAAGATAGCTCAAAGATAACCAGTAAGGTATAGATAGATGGAAGGACAACGAGAGATTAAAGGATTCCTGGGATTCAAACTCTACTTCTATATATGATCTTTAAATTAATCACACAATTGGAACATATATAGATTGAGTCCTTTACAACATGTATGCTAGATGGCGAGACAATAGGAGGACAAAACTCCTACCCAAAGCGGCTACCTTTTATGGGAGCCTTACCTTTCAAGAACTTGCCTACAACACATAGTGTACAAACCATAACAATTTACTAGTACAAACCATTATTTAAGTCACCAGAAACTAGGTATTGAAGTACACAACAAGGTTCATCCAAACAAAAGTAGATTACATATTTGGACCACGTCGTACCGTGTAGTTAGCAAAGTGCTGGTCATTATTTTCGTATGCCATACCATCAACGATGTAAAGCGGCGTATTAACTAGTGCACTCTCTCTTGTTTCATAAGATCAAGCACAAGGTCTACCAACGACAGTTAGCAATGGTGTAGAAGAACCTTGGCCTCAAGATGCCCTTTTCACAAGCATATGTTCCTGGAATCCATGTATAGTGGCTGTTGGCCTAGCAAATTGCCATTCGTAAGGACCTAATTGAGGCATGGCCTGGTTTAGAATGGCTTCAAAGTTACAAGCTGCGTAGGTTAAGTCATACTCCTCACACTGTAAGTGTTGAAAAAATAGATATGAGAACCTTGCATATAGACATACCAATAAATCTAGGTATAAACTACTAGACTCATTTGGAGCTTACCACATCATATGGGTTGTGTTGAGCAACCCTTGCACAAAGACCCGCCGCATCATGACGGAGGTCCTCATTCAAAGCTCACATGAGTATGGAGGAGAATATTGGAATATTGTACCCATGGTTCCCAAGCTCCTTGAAACATGCCAGCACAACATATTTTTCCACACTAACCTAGAAGGGGTGTGTTGGTATTTCTTAACATTTACAGAAAAGGATCCACAAGTATATGGATATACCATTGTAGCACACTTCACCCATAAGTATTTAGGGTATCATATTTTCTCAAGGAATGGTAGTGTAGAAGTCTCTTAGCTAGTTCACCTAAGATAACAAGAGGAAGAGTAGCTTGGGTAGTGAGGTTTTCAAAGGATAGAGATCTTAGGTTAAGATAGCTTGGTCACTATAAACTTACTTCGGGCACCGGATAACACCTAGTCTGCCAAGTGATCACGTCCTACAGCTCTACGCCAAACCCGAACGTGGGGGATTACAAGGGATGGATAGGGCTGTCACCACCTGCCGCCTACCTTCAACCATGGGAATGTGGCAAACGATGGTAACCTCTAGCTCAGACACCACATCTACACTATCGATTACAACTCTAGCGTTGGCCAGGAACTTTTGTCTTCATCACGAGTCCTCTACTAGAGTATTCATTACTAGAACGAACAACAAACCCACAAGTAAATAGTAAATAAGACTAGCTTACTTAAGAACTCACCACCGTAAAAGAACATGAACTTCATACTTTGAATAGCACAAGGTCTGTCGAGGTACAAGTGTAGAGGGAGCCGACAACTCCGATACTCCAACTTTTACTCACTCACTCCCTACTCTAACTATAGCTAAAGAGATAGAATATAGAAATGGGGCTCTTCTTCTTGGCACTTGTGTTGTGTGTTAAGTGAGGGGGCTCCCTCCTCCTTTTATAGCAGCCAAAGGGTCGGTTGGAGAGAATATTCTATGGAGATGCGCCCAAAATGGCCATCAAGGAGCAACCGGAGGCACCACGTGGAAGGGGAGAGGAGGCCAGTGTGTTGGGGGTCTAACCACCCCCTAGTCTGGCCACCCCTGGCTAGCACCTTCCCGCAAACTTCCCTTCTTTGGTCGGTTTGTGGCTGGGCCTAGGCCGTGTCCCCACACGCTTGAGGCCCAACTTCGCCAGGTAGTGGCCTTTTTCCTTTGGTGCTTGGGCTTAGGTAAGATAGTGGTTGCTTTCTTCCATTTCTTTTATTTGTTTTGGGCCCATTTTGATGTATTTTCATATTTGTCCTCTGCAAATGAATAAATCACCAAAACTCATTGAAATTGTTAGTTATAAACCCTATTACTAAGTTTGGTGCTCATTTGAGTGGATTTTATGTAAAAGTTGGCGATTGAAAATATGGGTTAAGGACCACCAACAAGCTTCCCCACACTTAGTCCTTTGCTCGTCCTTGAGTAAAGTTTATGGACTAGATGGTTCATCTCCTTGATATGAAATATGCATACAAGTTATTCCAAGCCTCACCTGAACTTGTGAACTTTTGAGTGTCTACCACATTATCTTGGGTAATTGAATAATGGAATAGCGTGGATCCAAATCCTCTCACTTCACTCTGCTTAGAAACTTATGTTTTGTTTGATTTTGAAAATGCAGATATAGCATTGCTCCTTGAATGATTCTCTCTAATCGCTCAAATTTGTGTTTGGTTCCTCACTTAGGCAAAGATGTTGCCTTTTCTTCCTACTTCTAGAGAAGCTGAATTGGAGCTCAAAGTAGAGAAAAAGTATGGCATACTTGTCTTGCACATGTTGCGAGGTCAAAAACTTGATCCAAGGAGAAGTAAGCCATACAATCTGATCGAGGGGTGCAAAATGTGTGGCATATTTTGATGGATGTTGTGGTGGAGCTCCTATGTTATTCATGATCTTTCTCTCCTCCCTAAAGATTTCTTTAGAGGTCATGCCTATCTTCTTGTATCCAATATATCTTTTTGTTTCTTTTTACTTTAGACTTTCTTGAGTCCAATTTGCTCTAGACTTTCACATGTCCAATTTTTTCATTGTCATGCCTCTCTTTTATGGAACCTTTGTGGAGAAATATCAAAAAATTTCATGGAGTTTTCATTTAGTGGATGGATGGATGGAAATTTGCACTATCTTCCAGTGTGGAAGTTTAGCTTTTTGGTGGGTGGCGTGTACATGCTCTTGAATCATGAAAGCATGAAGTAATTCTTCACAAGGATCACAACAATTTGATAAAGCTCAGTGCAAAAACAAGTAGCATGTTTATAAGGTTTAAAAGGAATAACATCTTTTTGGCCTTGGTAGGAATTTGAATATCATTGAGGAGCATGCTATTTGAATTTTGATTTTGTAAAATAAATCCCAAGTACTTTGCATGAGAGAGCAAGGTTCATTTTCATCCTACTATGTCACATATTCCAATTACTTAGATAACATGGGGTCCCTATGATAAAATTTTCACAAGTATGCGAATATTGGCGAGGAATAAAGAGTATGCAAACTTAATCAAAGGATAGGATAGAGATTGAGTGACATTGGTTTTTCATTTAATTTGTTCAACTTCAATCTTTATTTAAATGTAAGGAGTGAGGATGCACAAACTGGACTTGGAATTGTTGATCTTTTGTGCATTATTTTGGGGGAGGTTTTTGCAAAGGCTTGACCTTCTACCCCATACTTGTTTTTGTGCCTATCTTTTTATTTGGAGGTAGAGAAAACACAAAAACAAGTGGAGACAAAAACTCTACTGGTAAAATACTAGGGAGTGTAATCTTTATTGAATTTAAAAATGATAAAGGCGCATTACATGATAAGTGAAGCAAATAAAAGTGGAAATAAAATGCACCTAATTATTCTAGTAGGGAAGGCCTCAAAGTAAGGATCAAGTGCATCCTCCTCCCTACGGCTTTGGCCAGGCGGTATATCTTCATACCCACACCGCGGCGGATGTGGTCAATGTCATCCTCAAGGTTTTTAGTCTTGAGGATATATTCTGCTAAGAGGTTATGAAGACGCCTATTCTCTAAGCGCAAAGATGTGAATGAGGTGCTTAGTTGAGCGATGGTCGGCTCTTTTGGCACTTCTTCTTCTTCATCGCTACTCTCGAATTGCCCAGGAGGCTGCCTAACAGTAGGAGGTTTGATGTGCCTCTTGATTTTAGTGGGCCTATGAGAGGATTCGGCCTGCATCTTTTTCTTAGGAGTTAGTGCTAGCTTAAGAGCCTTCCCATACCTTGGGTTTACGGATGCCTACTATGGTGAAGCACGGCTTTCCCGAAGGGCTCTTAGGAGGAAGGGACGAGCTAGAGTAGGAGTGAGCAAACATTGCCTGAAGGCGTTACAAGGGAATTATTGTACTTTTATGAGTAGAGATATTAAACGACACCCTCTTGTGTTTTCCAAACACACAATGCTCACAAAAGTTTAGCTTAATGATGCTATGTTCATCAAGAAGACCACTTTTGCACAACTCAAGCAACGCTTATTCACTCATATGTCCAAGACGTATATGTCAAAGATTAGTAGCATCAGAATTAGATGATGAATTAGAAAATTGTAGTACCATGAAGAAGGTACAAATTTGGAGATTTCAATTCACCTTTCATAATAATAAGAGAACCTTCTTACACCTTTAAACCTCCATCTTCACTGGAGTACTTATACCCTTTATCATCAAGAGTACTCAGAGAAATAAGATTCTTGCTCATGTCTAGAATATGCCTCACGTTAGTCAAAGTTCTGAAAATGCCATCATGCATCTTAAATTGAACAAATCTAATTCCAACAGTATCACATGGACTGTCATCACCCAATCTTATAGAACCTTCACCTTGGAGAGAATCATAGGTGACAAACCAATCTCTATTAATGCATATATGAAATGAAGCAGTGGAATTAAGAATCCATTATTCATCATCACTATTTGCACATCTAGCAAAAGAAACAAGCATCTCACCATTAGAATTACCTACCTTTAGAAGCAACAATAGAACCATTACCTTCATCATTGGATTTACCTTTCTTTCTGTATATGTCAGTTCTCTTCTCTTTATTCTTTAATTTATAACACTCAATGATAAAAGTGACTATCTTTCTTGCACTACTTGTAGAATTGCTTTGAGATTTTGATTGGCCTTCGTAACCAATAGAACTTTGGCCTCTACTTGATTTATTTGCTATCCTAACCTCAACAGACAACGTGATGAGGACATGACACCTATGGATACGCCCATGAAAGTTAAAAGACAAGGTGAGCTCGTTCCTATGTTTGTATAATGATAAAACTAAGAATTTGTTACTACCTAATATTGGTATTTCAAATGTATTTAGGAACAATGACGATGATGATAGAGTATGGATATGTCATGAACAAGACCGATCTTGGAGTGCAAGCTCATCAAAGTCCAAGATTCGGTTCGTCAGCAGCCCGAAAGTGCTTCATTGCGAAGGTCACTCGTCCATCCGGAGTGCGACTGAGGTCAATTAGCACTTGATGGAAAGATTGTTTGATAAGCTTTCAAATAGATCTGGTCCCACCTCAATATCATGTTGGCAAGGTCTTCAAATTATCAAGACATTATGCCGTTGTTTCTGTCGGGTGCTACGACGTCATCACGGACTTGTTATTCACACTTGGGTCCTAGGCCCAAGTTGGAGCACACCCCAAGAAGATAGAGAACACCTAAGAGATGCCCAAGGATGTCCTCCTCCTTGGCCACCACCTTATGAGGCAAGCAAGGTGGTACAAGCCAAGTTCGAGTCCCAATCCAAGTCAAGTTCGAGTCCATCTCGGGCTCCAGGAGCAGCGTTTAGTAAAATGGACGCCCAGGTCGCATATGGACTCATTTTTCAATGATCCACATATGGATGGAAATATAATTTGATGAAGTGGTCCCAAATTAAAGTTCCATCAAAATCAACAGGAATCGCTAAAATAAGTTGATAATCCAGAATCTATTAGGGCGCTGCGTCGCTGTCTTTTGGGCCGTTGGGCCTTGTAACTTATTGGTACACCTTATGGATATGAAGAGGGGTCTGTAGATGCCCCTTAGGCTATATAATTAGTAGCCTCTGCCTACATTAGGGTTTGGGTTTTGTTTTAGATCAATCTGTCTTTGGATAGTCGCCGTTATCGGTTTGTGAAACCCCACATTCAAGTGCTTAATCATATATCCGCAATTGTCACTATACTTGAGTTGCGCTTTATTTTGTTCTTGCTTATGTTCTTCAATTCGCAGCAGGGATTAGCCTTCGTGACGAGGTCAACCAGATTATGACACGGTTGATAATCAGAGGAGACATGGTGCTAAGGTTGCAGGGTTCGGGTCTTTGTGATCTAAAGTCAGATCGGTGTGTCGCTCTCTAACCAAATCGATAGTTATCTTGAACCTAATGAAAGATGGGGAACCCCACCCCCATCAAGTGGTAATCAGAGCTTCAGATATACAATCAAGTTCGCATCTATCCCCTAGTTCGAGTGTTTTTGCCTTCATCCTATAAATCCAGAAAATTGCCCTACAAAAATATTAGTGTTCATCGTTGTTTTCCCCCTATCCCATCACTATTGTGCCATTGTAGTAACTTTATTTTCAGTTTGCTTTATTGAATGGTTGTCCCTTGTGTGTCGTTGTGTTCACCGTGTCTTGTTCGTGCCCTAGTTTTTTTTGTTAAGTGGAATTTGTGCCATGCATCCCGTCAAGTTGGTCCTCTGTTTTCTTTCCATCGGTAACGTGCAATACAGAGGAGTAACGTTGAGGATCGTCCTACCATAAAATATCTCTATGTTAGCTTTAGGATTGGTCATTGATTTTCATGATCCTTGAAGTCCATCCAAGAGGAGAGAAAATTACTATAGTTTTTTTGACAATTAACATAACTTTCATTTCAACAGCAAAGAGTTGTGGGAATAGAGATACAAGGTGCAGTTACAGAAGACAGCGCCTGTAGCAAGAGGCACTGAGAGGGGTGAGCTCCATGGGAGCAACTGAGAAAACATGGTTGATGAACAGTATCAGTCTGTAACAAAGCATCCTTTGCTAAAGAGTCAGCCATTGAATTATCATTGCGGCTGATCTTGTACAATTGAGGATGAATACTAGGAGCACAATTGTCGAACATTTGTGTATATGTCTTCATTCGCCAATCTAGAGGATTGGTATGATCCGCTGCTGAAAGAAAGGCCACCAGTTGGCTGGAATCAGTTAGGAAGGAGACTTGCGTATATTCCATTTTAGTGGCAATGGAAGCCGCTAATGCTAAAGCTCCAGCCTCCGCCATGATCACCATAGAGGCGTCCTTGAGCATCACTTTGATGTAGATTGTATTAGGTGGATGTCCCTGCATGTTGACAAATCTTACACCTAGCCTAGCCTTTCGGAGATGGATAGCAGGGGAGTCTGGTACGATGGCGGCATCAGTGTAGCAGCTGATGCCAATGGAGAGGGTCGGCAGTTGTTGCAGTTGAATTGAAGGTCCTGGGCTTAGAGATTGTTGTTGGCTTGGTTGGTGTCGAGCCTAAAGACCTATAGTAGAGATAGACATACCTGTGTTTATCTAAGAGGAAGTGAAGAGTGGTCAGGCCTGATTGGTTGTCCCTGTAGGTTGTAGTGGCTGGAGTTGAGAGTGTTGTATTGTACTTGGGTGTTGAGGCGATGGAGTCTGAGAAGCATCACCAGGGCCTGCACTGGAAGGAGTTGTAGAAGGTATAGGTACCTGTACGTCCTCATTGAGTTAGCCTAGCATGGCTACTGTAGCACTATGAACCTATATTGGAGTCCATGATATTCTATTGAAATGTTTGTCATTCCTGCCTTTCCAAATGAACCATAAGGTGATTAGTATTTTATGAAGAGTAGTCTCAAGAGTGGCTGATGTGATAATGGTTTGCAAGGAAATCTGGATGCCATCATCTTCATGGGGAAGGGTATTAGTTCTTAAGGAAGGGTTAAAGGAGAACCAAACAGCCTAAGGCAAATGGCAATGGAAAACCAGGTGAGCATCTGTTTTAATTTGACCACAATAAGCACAGTAAGGGTCAATATGAGTGGAATACCTAGAAGCCCAGTTAGCTGTAGCTAAAGCCCTTCTAATTAGTCTCCAAGTGAAGGTTTCGATAATGGGAGGGAGCTTCTTTGATTTCCAAACAACATGTAGAATTTGGTTGGCTTGTGGTAAGATACTCCTGGAGCCTTGTAGAGGGAGTTGCAGTTGGTTTTGTGCAGCTAGGTACCTGTAAATATTTTTAGTGGTACAGATACCTATTTTTTATGGAGTCCATCTTAGAATGTCAGGCCTTGGTTGAGGTACAGTGTTGATGCTGGTGATTTGCTAGATGGCCTGTGCATCAAAGGTACTGTTTAACAGATTAGTATCCCATTCTTGGGTGTTAGGAATCCACAGATCAGAGACATTTGATGGTAAAGGATTAGTGGTGATAGGATCAAGAAGATGATCATGAATGGAATTCCATATAGAGCACCAAGGGGTAGACCAGATTGAAGAATTGCCTTGATGAATTTGATAGGCCACATTGTTTGTGAGTTCCTGTTTGATCTGCAAAAGAGAAGACAAAAAACAGATTTGGTGGTATTGTTTGAAGCTTTCCAGAAAGATTGATGAGGGTAGTACTTAGATTTTAAAACAGCAGTAAGTAAAGGGTTTTTTGAGTTGGCAATGTCATAGGCAGTGTGAATAACTAAGCTTTTGTTCAGTGTGTGCAGATCCCTAATACCTAAGGCTCCATTTTGTTTGGATTGACAAATATCATCCCAAGATCTGTAGGCAATAGGATTTGAAGGATCATCCTGCTGCACTCCTGCCCACCAGAATCTTCTCAAAATAGTGTTAATTTTTTCAATGAAAGTATTAGAGAAGATAATTATAGACATATAATAGATAGGAATAGAAGACATAATAGATTGAATATAAGTAAGGTGACCTGCATGATTAATCTTATTGGCTTTGACAGTGCTAAGCTTAGCAAGAAATTTGTTGTAAATAAAGTTATAAGCTATATTCTTATCTTTATGAGTAAAGATAAGAGGGTGCCCTAAATGGATAGTGTTAGGGAGCAGGTCAGGAATAGGAAAAATGCTTTTAATTTGAGATCTAGTGATATTATCAACATTTTTACTAAATAAGATAGTAGATTTGTTGAGATTGGGAGTCTGACCTGAGTGGTGCCAAAAATCATTGAGGATATTGTTGATAATAGTAGCTTCCTGAACATTTGCAGCTCCACACAAGATAAGATCATCATCAAATAACAGGGAGTGAATAGGAGGACAATTATAGCCTAGGGTAACCCCCTGAAGATTAGCATCTTGCAAGGCATGATTTAAAGTAATAGAGAGTTCATTAATAGCTATAGCAAAGAGAAAGGGAGATAGGGGGCAGCCCTGTCTAATACCTTGTTTTGGAAAAAAAATAAACAGTGGGATCACCATTTACCAGAACCGCCATGGCTGAAGAGGTGTAACAAGCCTTGAGAAGTTGAATGAAGTGATGGGGGAGTTGAAGACGATGAAGAGCTTGTGTGAGCAACTCCCATTTTAATCTGTCGAAAGCTTTAGCCAAATCTATCTTGAGGAGAAAAGCCCTGCCATTCCAAGTCTTAAGACCAAAAGACTGAATAATCTCTTGAGTGATGATAATATTAGAAGAAATATGTCTATTCTTAATGAAAGTTGATTGGCCTTGGTCAATGAAGTTAGGCAGGTGAGGCTTAAGTCTGTCAGCAAGAGTTTTGGCTATGAGTCGATAAATCACATTGCAAAGACTGATAGGTCTAAAATCTTAGGGAACTATAGGTTTCATCTTTTTAGGAATCAAAGTGATGTAAGTTTGGTTAATCTCCTGATCCATAGCTGTTGTTGCATAGAAATCACTTACAAGTTTGTGGACATCCTTGGAGATCCAAGGCCATGCTAACTTATAGAAGCCTGCATTGAGACCATCTGGACCTGGAGAAGCATTATTGTGCATGGCTTTGATAATGGTGTGCAGCTACTGTAAAGTAGGGGTGGAATTAGTAAAGAGATAGTTACCTTCATTTGTGGTGGTGTCAACTTGTTGAGTATGTTGAAGTTGGCCCTGTTGATCAGTAGAAGGAATATTGGAAGAAGTAGACGTGGGGGGCAATGTAGTCGTAGTAGTAGTGCTCTGCAAGTTCAAAGGCTGATTTGAAGTGTTAGAATTATAAGTGATGCCATAAATATCATGAAAATAGTTGAGAAGAGTGGAGGCAAGCTGGTCGGGTGTAGTAGCTTCAGTGCCATCAGGATGAGAAAATTACTATAGTTGGTTTAGTGTTTTCACGTACAGACTCTACTAGTATCCATGTTCGTTTCCTTGTAAATTAGCCTGGTGCTGGTCTCAGATCACATCACAGTAGATAGTGTTCAATTCGACTTCAACCTCCTCTCTAGTATATTGCTGGTTGAGCGTTTCTACTTCTGAGTAGGAAGTTTCTGCTATATTTTTAGACTGTGTTAGATCATGTGAAGAGTGCTTTGCACTTCAGAGTTGTAATTATATCTTGCGACACTCTCTGATTAAAAAATAGAAAAAGGCAAAGAGGTGCAAAAAAGAAGAAAAAAAGAACAAAGAGAAAAACAAAAGAGGCGCACCAAAAAAAGAAGAAAGAAAGAAAGAAAGAAAAAGTGGGAAAATATTCAGAAGTGCTTGGACCTTTTTGAGTCCATGTGCTAAGTTGTATTGTTCTTGCTTGAACTAGGTCCAGGACGAGTATGGGCCGGTGACATAGACTAGCTTGGGACTACTTTTGAATCTTATAATTTCTGAATTAAATTATTATTATTCTTTGCTATAATATTATTTAGCCTCTCAAAGCTCCACATATATACTTCAGATCAGTACAGAAAAAATCCTTACAATCTCGGTTCCACGCCCTCACAGGTATCACGAACCAGCCACCAGTTGTACCATCTACTGCATTGCGTTCGTAAGAACCTTGTTAGAGCTTGGTAAGACATGTGAGTGTGATTCCACTGACCCATAAATAGTTGATAGAGCATTTATTTTGATTGCTAACAAATGAGTTTCTTTTTAAGAGTGAATTACAGGACATCATGGACCGCTTTGTCTCCAAGGATGGATGAAATAATTGCAAAAGTGGGCACTGCAACGTGCACATGACTGTCCTCCTCCACTGCTACAATGACGTTGTCACCGCCACCTCCTGCATGTACTACAGAGTTTGCACAGCAAGTGCTCAGTTCACAAATGGAGAAGACGGAGCAAAACCAGTTCAACAACTTGTTCCAAACATACTTTGTTGTGAAGGAATGGCGTTGTCATGTTATGATTGATGGCGAGATGCAACAACCTTGCAAGCTTAGAGATGGTTGAGAAGCATGGTCTGACCACGAAGCCACATCTACATCTATACTATGTCCAATGGGTAAATTCTTGGGATAAGATAAAGGTAACTAAAATTGCACGCATTGAGTTTTCTTGGTTCTTATAAGGATAGCGCAGAATTTGACATAGTACCTATGCAAGCATGTCAATTGTTCCTAGGCAAGCCTTGGATTGATACAAATAATGCGGTGCACAATACGATTGCTTATAAATATTTGTTTAAATACAAGGGTACAAAAATTACTCTTATACCTATGACTGCTGCTGAAATTTTAAGAGAAGATCTCATGAGGGCAGAGAGAAGAAAGAATATGAGCCTTCTAAAAAAGAATGGGTTATTTCAGATGTTACAGTACCTTCATCTAAATCTAATTTTTTTTTATAAAATAAAGATATTGCTTTGCTTCTTGTTGGAACTAATATTCTACAGCATGTATCTAAAAATGAGGACAAGGTGATAGAGAAAGAACAGTTAAATATCTTAGGTAAGAGCTTTCTTGATGTGCTGAAGTTTCCCACCATTAATGCTAACAATGCTGTACTAGAACCTACTGTCGACTTACCTTTGCCACAAAATGACCGTTCTGCTCTTGCCTGTGACAAAGAGTTGTGTGATAGTGCTTTCATTATACATATACCACAACTAGTGAATGATATTGATTCTTTTGTTTTGGACCAAAATACTTGTGCTGAAAATAAACAAATGCTTCCTATTGCCACTGAACAAGATGAACTAAAATTGTTGTCTTCTTTAAATATTTTGGGTTATATTGAGTTTCATACTCTGTGTGCTCTGAGTAGTTTGGAGGAGAAATTTAAATATGTTGGATTGCCATGGTTATTTAGATGTACATATCACTTTATTGGCAACTACAATTGTAAAGGAGAGTAGATGGTGCACCGTGTCTACATTTGTTCAAATCTAAAATTTTCATTTATTGTGCAAAAATATGATCAACCAGAGGACTGCAATTGCAATAATCTTGCCCTAGCCCACAACGAAGCCAGCCTAACTGCAAGGATTTGGCCCAAGTCGAAAAAGGAAGCCCACTCAGATTTGGACATTTGCATCAGGAACCCTGATCTATTTCAAGAAGGAGAGCACTATTGCTTACTACCTACAACATATCCTCCAACTAAGCTCAAACCAAGGACGATTTGATGTCAAGAAGGGGAGGGTGAGGACATGACACCTATGGATACGCCCATGAAAGTTGAAGACAAGGTGAGCTCATTCCTATGTTTGTATAATGATAAAACTAAGAATTTGTTGCTGCTTAATATAGGTATTTCAAATGTGCTTAGGAACGATGGAGATGATGATAGAGTATGGATATGTCATGAATAAGACCAATCTTGGAGTGCAAGCTCATCAAAGTTCAACATTCGGTTCGTCGGCAGCCCGACAGTGCTTCATTGCAAAGGTCATAACTCGTCCATCCGAAGTGCGACTGAGGTCAATGAGCACTTGATGGAAAGATTATTTGATAAGATTTCAAATAGATCTAGTCCCACCTCAATATCACGTCAGCAATGTCTTCAAATCATCAAGACATTCTGTTACTATTTCTGTCGGGTGCTCAACGTCGTCGCAAGCTTGTATTCACACTTGGGACCAGACCCAAGTTAGAGCACAACCAAGAAGATGGAGAACACTTAAGAGATGCCCAAGGACTTCCTCCTCCTTGGCAACCACCAAAGGAGGCAAGCAAGGGCGCCCAAGCCAAGTTGGGGGCCCAACTGAAGTCAAGTTTGAGTACATCTCGGGCTCCCAGGTAAAACGGACACCCAGGTCACATACGGACTTCGTTTTCGATGATTCACAGATGGATGGAAATATAATTTGATAAGGTAACTAATGGAAGTGGTCCCACATCAAAGTTCCATCAGAATCAATGGGAATCCTCAAAACAATTTGACACCCAGAATCTGTCAGGGCGCTGCGTCGCCGTCTTTTGGACCGTTGGACCTTTTAACGTGTTGGGACACCTAATGGACGTGAAGAGGGGTCCTTACACGCCCCTTAGGCTATATAATTAGTAGACGCCACCAACGTTAGGGTTTAGGGTTTTGTTTTAGATCAATCTATCTTTGAACAGTCGTCATTATCGGTTTGTGAAACCCCACATTCGAGTGCTTAATCATACATCTGTTATTGTCACTATATTTGAGTTGCGTTTTATCTTGTTCTTGCTTGTGTTCTTCGATTCGCAGCAGAGATTTGCCTTTGTGGCAAAGGTCAACCGTATTGTGACACGTTTGATAACCAGAGAAGACGTTGGGCTAAGGTTACAGGGTTCGGGTCTTTGTGATCTGAAGCTGGATTGGTGTGTCGCTCTTCGACCAAATCGATAGTTATCTTAAACCTGACAGAAAATCGGAAACCCCGTCCCTCAATATCACGTCGGCATGGTCTTCAAATCATCAAGATATTCTGCTGCTGTTGTTTTGGCGGGTGCTACTACGAACCAAATGTTGAACATTGATGAGCTTGCACTCCAAGATCAGTCTTGTTCATGACATATCCATATACTCTATCATCATCACCATCTTTCCTAAGCACATTTAAAATACTGATATTAGGTAGTAACAAATTCTTAGTTTTATCATTATACAAACCTATGAACGAGCTCACCTTGGCTTTAACTTTCATGGGCGTATCCATAGGTGTCATGTCCTCATCATAGCGTTTCTCCATTAGAAGCAGAACCTTCAAAAGACACCATCAGTTTCACCTTTTCCTTGGCACACAAAGCCTCAGAAACTTCATCCAACGTTAGGATATCATGACTACATAATAATGTATCTCTGAAGTTTGCAAAAGGACTAGACAAAGAGAACAGAAGTGTCATCATAATCTACCTCTATAGCCTATAGATCCAAAATGATCTCCTTGAAGACCGAAAGATGGTTCAGCCTTGCAACTTGTGCATACATAACTTCATCTTCTTGTGCATCTTGCTTGCCAAATCCTTAGACGTGCAAATTGACTCTAACTTGAGCCATAGAGAAGCTGTAGTTTTCTCCTACAAATAATCTTGTAAAATATTATTTGATAGATGAAACTGAATTTGAGTCAAGGTCTTATGATCTTTTCTCTTCTCCTCTTTAGTCCAAGACGTTGAATCTTTGTTACCAAATTCATCAAGAGCATCATCTACTTCAGCCTATGTAAGAATAGTCCTCATCTTAACTTACCATAGAGCGAACTGTGTATCGCGATCCAGTTGTGGAAGATCATAATTCATTAACATGGTGAAGAAATAACAGCTAAAACATGTAGTCTGGTACACATTTCTGTGTACGTTCAACAATAACTGAATTGGAGAACTCTTCTGGTACAAGATCACGTGTAGCACTTAGCAAATTCACCAATTTCTTCTACCAGCAAAGGTGAAGACGTGATGCCTTCTTCGATCTGCGCGTGCACGGGCAAAAAAACTTCGTCTAAGAGCAACCACAATGTTGCTTAAAAACAGTTGGTTGAAGTGTCGTGGACTTCTCATGTGGTCTTATGTATATAGACTACTTGGTCCGTACAAATTATGGGTGCTCGATGCAATAGCCTTGCTCGATGCATGAACTAGCAGCAGATGGATTAGAAACCGCACGTGGCTCCGCCTGTAAACCTAACCACGCCTTGATGCAGCACAGCAACACACAGGTTTTTGTAGATGTGAATCGCAGATGAACAACAGCTTCTCCTCGGATTTGGACAAGACCGCTGAAGACAACAGTAAATGCCAAGACGGAGGCGAGCGACTCGACAAATTGATCTGGCGGTGACTTCAACTTTGACGTCAACCTTGACACGAAACTTGGCTTGCGCAGTGACGAAAATTCTAAGACGAACTCGACCGACAGACTCGTCGAATTAATTCCTGTGGCGGCGTGAGAAGAGAATAAAACCATAATTGTTTTTCAATTTCGTGTCTGACTTTGATACACTTGTTAGCAAATAATGAAAATAAAGGTCGAACACTAAATTTTTACGTGAAAAATCCTTGCCAAAAAAACTAGGGGCGCCAACCAACAACCTTTACAATATGAGGAGAGCTTACAATGCAAGTAATATAATGAGTCAATAGCTCTTCCCGTGCGGCTTACAAGGTGTATTTATAGGACGGATTGGCTATAGTCAAATACGAAAACAAATCCGCTAATTATATAACCCGAACCACGGACCCTCCAGGCATACCCGCAAGACTCACATTAGAATTCGGATCATACTCCAACATTACTAACCTAGATAATCCTATGGGACAAGTTTGAGGGCCGACTGACAATGCTTTCATTCATTTTACTCTTATATAGATTCTACATTTCCACATTATATTGACATATACACTCACTACTATGTATTTGTTCTTTAAATGCGGTTGGAATGCCTGTATAGAGACAGCTGGCCCAGTCGCTTCTGCTCTTCCATCTACAAATCAGCTGCCTAGCTGCCTCTAAATAGGAGATTTGTAAAGGCAGCTGGGAATATGAACTCTAGAAATTAATTTGTAGAGGCAGCTGTATTTCAAGCTGTCTCTACAAATCATTGTCCATAAATTACAAATTCTAGCCAAAAAGAATAGCAAATATATATATTTTAATCTCAGGAGACCTCACTGGGCAGCCACAAGTCACACGATTTTTCGCACAAAAAATTCATGCTTCATGACCGCGGGGTTGAGGCCTCGCACATTCCTCTTCTAACCACTCCACCCAAAACACATTTGTGCCCATTTGAAATATTAGTTGTCCTCATTTTATCTCCATCCAATTTTAAAATGAGTATTTGGGACACTAAATGAATTTAAAGGGAAACGTTGTCAGCTACAAAGTTTTATAACTTTTTGAGATCTACAACTTTAATTTTGGTTGTTTCTCCATCCGAGGTTGTTCGAAAATTTTGAATTTGAAATGTGAGAATTTCAAACGTAAATTTCCTTGCATAGATGATATCAAATAAAAACGTTATCAACTACAAAGTTGCATAACTTTTTGAGATCCTTAACTTTTATTTTGACCATTTCTCCATCCGAGGTCGTTTAAAAAACTCAAATTATACTATGCAACTCCTATTTTAGATGCGGCTCTATTTCCAGTCGCCTTTAGAAATCAATTTTGAAATGGGGTTGGAATAGAGCCGTCTATTAATATTGATTTATAGAGGTGACTAAAAAAGAGTTGCCTCTAAAAATAAGGGTACTTTTAGAGGCCAGTGGTGAATCTCGGATAAACCGTAGCAGGGGTTGGCCAAGACTTAGAGCCGTAACTATAGTTAGTAATATTCTAACACTATGCATAAAAATAAAAATATATTGCATACAATAAGCATTCATATAGAGATAAATATATCGATAACATAATGCGACAAAAGAAATTGTTAACAATAGTGCTGTAAGTGCAATCAAGCCCTATTTGTGGGTTTTGATGATAATGACCACACGATTAGAGGACTAATGAGATTTATTGAGATGACAAGCAGGCAAAATAAGAATAAGGATAATGCATGAGATGGTGGAGCCCGAGTTACAAAATGACGCGGTAATGGACTCAAAAGCGTTTGAATTATTTGATATTTGATCTTGAGTTTAGGCTATGCCGCACTATAAAGGGGGATGCTAATCTAGTTGGTTTGAGGAAGATAGAGTGCTCAAGTATTAAAACTAAATCTTAAGAGAGACACTCTAGCAATTCACGAGCACATAGAATATTTTTTAGTGACTTTTGGCCTCGGAAGTCCCGACGTACGTCGGGAGTCCCGACGGTTAGAAGTCCCGACGTACGTCAGCAGTCCCGACGTACGTCAGCAGTCCCGACGGTCAGAAGTCCCGACGTATGTCAGCAGTCCCGACATACGTCAGCAGTCCCGACTGTCAGCAGTCCCGACGTACGTCAGCAGTCCCGACATACGTCGGGAGTCCCGACGTTGGCCTTCGCGCAGTGACTTTGACCTTGTATGAACAGTGTTTTCTATACAGGTCAGTAGTCCCGAGATCTACGTCGGGAGTCCCGACGTAGATCTGAACGGTTAGATTTCTACTACAGGTATAAATAGCCATCTCTTCACTTCTAATCGTTACGAACTCATTTCACTCGACCAAACCTTCAGTGAAAGTGCTCTCTAGCTCTCAAGCTCCCCCTTTCTTCTCCTCTTTGCTCCTAGATTCAAATCTTCCAAGAGATTGAGTTGAGAGAAGGGATTTGGTGAGAAAAACATTGATTCAAAGCTTGAGCACTTGATTTCTTCGTCAAGCCGGTTGGATTTGCGTTTGTTACTCTTGGGTTCTTAAAACCCTAGCCGGCTAGGCATCGCCCAAGAGCTCCCGATCTGTAGGAGAACCTTGGGAAGTTTGTATTACCCTTGATTTTCTAGTGAAGAACTCAAGTTTACCTTTGTGGTTGCTTGAGAGAGGCAAGGAGGTGAAAGAGACTCCGACCTTAGTGGTCACCTCAACAACGAGGACGTAGACAAGCCTTAGTGGCGAGTTGAACCTCGGGATAAATCCTTGTGTCCCGCGTGCTTGTTGTTGTTGTGATTACTTAAGATTATTTGGTCTTTGTTGTCTCTCTCTCTCAAGCTATTTCTTAGGTTTTGGTCCTGATCTACAAATTGGTGGCGCTCCAAGGGCAAGGAAACACTTGGACAACTTCATCTTACCACTAGGAAGTGGGGTTGTAAGTTATTGACTTCACAAAGTTCATTTGAGCACTTGTAGTTCATTCTACGTAGGCGTCAGAACTGCTGACAGCTGACGTCGGGACTTCTGACGACGTCGGGAGTCCTGACATAAACTGTCGGGACTTCCGACAGTTGCTGACAAGTGACTTTGAGTTTTGTGTAGAAATTTTTAGATACGCCTATTCACCCCCCTCTAGGCTTACCAGGGATCCTTACAAGTGGTATCAAAGTCGGTTACCTCGCATACGCTTCACCGCGTGAGGTATGAAGCCCGGAGGAGGAACTAGTGGTGTGAAGCCGGTGGATGTCGATCCGGAGCGAGTTGAGCTGCATGACACCGATAGCAGCGAGCTAAGCGTGTCGACAGCAAGTGTCTCCACGCTCCCACATCTTGAGGCTACTGATGTCGAAAGAGTTCTTAATGAAGAAGAGAAGAAAAAGAGAAGAGAAACAAGAAAGCTCAAAAGAGAAGCACGAGAGAAGAAGAAGGAGCAGCAGCGGCTAGATGAAAAGAAAGCAAGAAAAGAAGCTAGAAGGCTTAAGAGAGAAGAAAGAAGAAAGAGAAGGGAAGCTAGAAGGAAGAAAGAAAAAGAAGCCAAAGCTTCCAACACATCTTCTAGTGAGCTCTCTAGCAGCTCCGAAGACGATGATTATGATGAGTCCTATCAAGTGCATAGCAAGAAGGACAAGAATGGAAAGGGCAAGAAGAACGACAACAACAAATATGCCGCCGTATCCTTTAATTATTCTTCTATGTCTATGACTAACCATGATCGCAGGTCTTTCATCAATGTGCCCGTGGGGAAGTTACCTCATTTCGATGGGACTAAATTTGCCAAGTGGAAACACTTGATGAGAGCTTATCTTATAGGTCTCCACCCCGGCATTTGGGAGGTTGTTTGTAATGGATTTGAGCCACCGGTTGATCCCAAGAATCCAACACTAGAAGAGATGAGAATCATTCACCTAAATGGTCAAGCCACAAGTGTGTTGCTTAGTGCTTTGGATGGTGATGAGTACATAGAGTGATTGGTGTGGATGTTGCCAAGCAAATTTGGGATACTTTGCATCTTGCACATGAAGTGATATGATCACGACAACCAACAACATGTTACAACCTCCAAGTCAAGTTATACCATCACCAGTCCAAGTCTTTGATGGACCAATTACACGTAGTCGAGCCAAGAAGCTACAACAAGAGGTGCACGCGCTACTTTCTGAAAATCATTTTAATGTTAATGAGAATTATATACTGCCTAAGTCGTGCACATTGCTATTGCTTAGGTGCACCACGGAGGATGACAAGAAGACACCAAGGGTGAACCAAAGAGGAGGATCACGTTCGAGCCAGTCCCGTGTGACAGAACCATCAGAAAGAATCAGTCACAACGTTTTGCTCGCAAAAGCTATGAAGGCCCATGAGGACTTGTTGGAAAGCTTATCAAGTCTAGTTTCAAGCCCAAGTTCTCTCACTTGATTTGGATTCTCCAATGTTGAGATTCGACTGATTTAGTACAGACTGGTCAGCTAGTCAGCAGTCAGCCTGATGTCCAAGTTCCCATGCAAAACTATACCAATCTACAATATTTCGTGGTACATGCTGCACATGGTGTGAAAGGATATCAAGTTAACTTTCCAACCCAACAAACCGCATGTCATTTGGAGTTTCCAAGATAGAGTTATTGCCAAAACACTGAAGACTGCGCTGAAGACCAGCAGCCACGCGAAAACTCTCCAGGAAGGCATCTCGAGGAGGCCCGTTCACATAGTGCGTCTTATATTTTTCTTTTCGAGTTTCCACCTATCTAGCAGGGCTGTTGCTAGTATAAATACCTCCTAGACTCATTGTAATCTCAGACTTTTGATAATGGAATACAAACCCCCCTTTTGTTCAGCTGTGTGCTAACAAATATTGAGAGAGATCTCTACCCCTTTGCTCTTGTGATTTCCTTTGCGGGATTTACAGAAGCGGCGGCTTCATCCGCTCCCAATTGGTGCTCCTACTCCCTTCGAGGTTTCCTCGATTGATTGTAGGCTGTGTTGGTTGGTTCTTTGAGAGTGTGGTTGGGCGAATCCTCGATTCAGGTTGCCGGTTAAAGACGGTGGTTGGCTTCGAGTTTTATTTGCCAGGTTGCACTAGTTATCGCTGCTTGCAGCAAGTTATCCGGCTGTTCTTCAGCTAGTTATCGGTGATCATCCTACGTCGTGAAGATCGGGACCCCCTGAGCGTATCATCTGGTATCAAAGCTTTCGTTACCACGGTAGGATTTCTTTCCCTTAGCTACTTATATATTTTGTTTCGTCCTATCCACCAAAAAGCCTAAAAAATACATTGCTTTAGCCCTTTGTTTTAATCTGTTATTTTAGTGAGTTTTGTTAAGTTTCAGTTCATTAGAGTCTTTGTTTTAGTTGCTGATCATTATCCTTTGCGTGTCCTTTGAGCCTCTTTATATATCTGAAAATCCCTACAAAAAAAATATGAAAACTCATATCATGTCCTTCGCGTAAACTTTGATCCTATTATAGCTACCGGTTGTGTTTTGTTCTTATCTTAATTGTGCAAGTGTCTTAATCTGGTCTTTGTGTTTAGTTATAAAAAAAAGTGTGTCAAAAAAAAAGAGAAGAAAGAAAAATAAAAAAAAAGAATAGAGAAAAACTGAGAAAGAAAGGTTGAAAGATCAGTAGGTTTATGTGCACAAGTGCTGAAAGTTTTCATATCAGGTAGTGCAACCAGTGTGCTATCCTTGTTTGGTGCAAAATTTTGGTTGGGTTTGATTGCAACACTTGCATCCCAATCATACTCCTTGTTTGCATCAAATCTGAATTTTCCTTGCATGTGTGTGTGATCGATTTACATCTCATTCATATTCTGTGATCAGCACTAGGCAGAGAACTTCTAGTTTGGATTGTTACTTAATATTACAACAACTAGAATTTAGATTGCATTCCTTGTTTTATTCTCTACCAAGCTCCACATACAAACCACCGTAATCTGTACTCTCTAGTCTTGTATTCGCCTCGCCATTACTTTCAGTTACCACCACACATTTGTTTCTCTGTAATCCGCGGCAGGGAATTCATAAGAGCTTTGGTTGGTAAGAGAGGTGAGGTTGTGAGAGTTCTACATATTTTCCTATACCACATATAAGCTTGCTATTTTTGCATATGCAATAACCATGACAGGCCGAAGATATACCAATCTTCCATTCTATGGAAGTAATGATCTGGAGGAATTTCTCGTTTGGGCAGAAGAAATGGAGATTGAACTTGAGGTTCAAGATTTTTCAGAAGCCAAGGAGATATCACGAGTTGTGCTTGAATTTAAAGATTATGCTCATGATTGGTGGAAACAATATCCACATAAGCATCTCATCAAGAATTGGGAAGATTTGAAGAAGGCCATGAGAAAAGAATTTGTTCCAAGGGAATATCGGCTGATTTTGCTTCGTCGTTTGCAGCGTGTGAAGCAAGGTAGTAAATCTGTCCAAGCATATTATGATAAGCTGAATTCTTCCTTGCATCGTGCAAATGTTGTTGATGACATGAATGCAATGGAATATTTCGAGAGAGGTCTTAATGATAACATTGCTACTGCACTTGAGGGCAAATATTTTAGAAGTATGCAAGATCTTCTAAGTTGTGCAATTAGAGAGGAAAAGAAAGTTATAAAGGTGCAGCAAGGCAAGGTCACCCAGAACATTAGTTTGTGCCAAGATAAAAGTGTTAAGTTGCAGCCCAATATGTCCTCCATTGTTGGAAAGAAGCAATCATCAAGTCCATGCAAGAAGAGAGGACATGTTGTCCCAAAAGTTTCTTTAGTTGATTCTAGTACCAAGAGAAGTGAACATCAACAATTCAACTCCAAGAAGAACTTTGTTGTGCAGCAAGAAGAAGGCTCTATGTCCCAAATTGATATGGAAAATGGTGAGGTGTGTGACATTACAATGGATCATAGTGTTACACCATCTCTTGATGTTGTTGCTATTCCAAAGTGCCATTTACAATCTGAGGATGATGAGAATCAAGTTGCAAATGTTCCCATCAATGTTTGTCTCAGTTTTGAGCAAGATCAAGAAGAAAATTCTGCTGCACATGACACACAAAGTGAGGTAGCAGAAGCCACTATGCAAGTTGTAGAAGATCATCAGTTGAGTTGTAAAACTAGAGAAGATACTTCTCTGATCGAGGCTGATCCTTTGTGTGTTGAGTTGAGGGAACATGCTACAGTTCCACGCCATGGAAATCTAAAAAATTTTCATCAAGAAGCACTGCCACCATGTTTGAACACAAGTGCTGCAGATCTTAAAAGTTCTGAGTCTTATTCTAGTGCTAAAAGTGGAGAAGTTATATGCTCCAAATCTGTCCAGAAATTTTCTATGTCATCTGATGAAAAATCAGTACCCAATTATGACCAAGAGGTTGACAACACTCTGATTTTTGAAGGTGAATCTAATCTAAATTTGAAGGCCAATCAATGTTTCAGTTTGAGAGCTGAATGTGCGCACAAAGATGATGCCATTGTGCCATATATTGCAAGTAATAAATCTATCCAAGGTGAAGTTCATCATGATCTAATGGATCTGAAGTTTCGAACCAATATGGTTCCAAGCACAAATGTGGTGTCAAGATGTGTTGTACCATCAGCTGCATTATGTGATGAATTATTGGACAGTGGTGCTGAAATTTTGTGCTCCCCCATGTCACAGAGTGTTGAGATTATTGAAGGAAAGATTAGTGCACATGATTCCACTTATACTAATGCTAGTCCAGCATCTTTGGAAGAGGTCAAAGATGATTATTTGGTTGCATCTATTGCTGTTCCAATGCCACAGAAAGTTCAGATTGAAGGCAATATTAGTGGGGATGAATCCACATCAGCAATTGAGAGATCATCATTGTTTGAAGAGGATAGACCTGATGGTGTTGCTGCCACCATTACTACCCCAATGGCAATCGATTACATCATGAATGATGGAAGATATTCATATGTTGCTCTAGAAGACATTGAAAATATTATGCATCAAATCCCTTGTGAGAATGAGTGCCACATAGCCAAATTGAGTGAGAGTGAAAACAAAAGTGAGTTGTGTGATTCCACCAAATGTGAGATTGAGAGTATCCACAATATGAGTGTGAGAGATACACCACACAAAAAGAGAGAGCTTTATTGCAAGGCATGCACGGATGATTTTAACACTAACCCACTAATGTCTACTCTTAGTGTTGTTTCTCCCAACATGCAAGTCTATAAAGAAGATTCAGAGGAGATGGCTGCTCAAAAGACCCCCAAACTTGGCCAGAGAAATGTGAGGGTTGCCACTATTGAGAACCAACTCTATGCTGTGCAAAACCTGAACCATGACAAGGAAAAAGGTAAAAGTTCAGAGATACAATGCATCATTCATGTACCATCACAAAATCTGAAAGGTAATGCAAACAATTTAGAACTGAATCTACAACATATATTGACCAGTAATTGTAATGACAAATTTGCTTCAACTGAAATTGAGTATACACAAAATCTTTGTGCTGATTTGATTGATCCACATGTTGATACAAGTGCTGAAATTTTGAAAGTTGACAAACATTGTTCAATCATGCATGACCATTGCTATACTTTGACTGAAATATATGATAATTTACATGTTGATAATGTGGGCCATGTGAAATTGATTAGTCATGCTGAATTCTTTAGAAGAATATCTCTTACTGAATGTATGTTCTATGTCAAGCTTGATGAATTTGTTGATATTAATAAAATGGTTGAAAGCGTTCTTGATATATCATCTATGAAATCTTTGAATAATGCCTATTGCTGCAAGTTTACATTTAACATCATCGGACACTACATTATAAATAAATTTTATGTTTGTGCTCTTTGCATAACATGTCACAACATTGCTGAATTGAAGTTGAATAAAATGAGTTGTACATCTTGTGAACCATACTTTTCTTTATTTGAGATAAAAAGGTTGTTTAGAGCTTGCTATTCAGAACAATCAGTGTTATTTTCTTGTTCATATTCTCCACTGAAACAAAGAAATCTTGTGCAAATGTGTTTGGTTCATTCACCCAAAGTCTTTCCATATACATGTGGAACCATTGAGTATGAAAGGTACATTACTAAACCTTTGCATGAGTTGAGCATCAAGAATTATTGGAATACCAGACATGCTTCGTTCACATCTATTGAAATGTTTGATTTTGCAAAGATAAAACATGATAACCTGAATCAAATGAGTGGTTTAAAAGAAATTTTTGTGCTTCCATTTTCAAAGTTAATTTCAGGTTCACAAAATCTGAGAAACTATTCATCTCATCGAAAAGGAAATAATGTGCATATGAATTATAAAGAAGATAATGAACAATCTTCAACAAGTAATCATAGCAATTGGCATATGCATCCACTCTCTATTTTCTTTAGACTGTTTTCAGGAGAGCAAAAGCAGAGGACAAGTTTTTTTGAAGAGAGGAAGGATGATAGGATCATACCAAGGACATCAACATTCACTCTTAATTCTAAGGATCCATTCAAGGTGAAAGCTAAACTTGATTCTAAATCCTTTTGGTTTCTACCTATAAGACTACTACTTGGTTTATATGATTACAGATTCAAACACATTGCTGTGATGGAAGAAGGAGATTGCAACAGAAACATAGCATCTACCCCTGTTGGCCTAGCACAATTTTTGGACTTCGACGGATTAGAGTCGAGGACGACTCTTTTTCAAGGGGGGTAGGATGATATGACCACGACAACCAACAACATGTTACAACCTCCAAGTCAAGTTATACCATCACCAGTCCAAGTCTTTGATGGACCAATTACACGTAGTCGAGCCAAGAAGCTACAACAAGAGGTGCACACGCTACTTTCTGAAAATCATTTTAATGTTAATGAGAATTATATACTGCCTAAGTCGTGCACATTGCTATTGCTTAGGTGCACCACGGAGGATGACAAGAAGACACCAAGGGTGAACCAAAGAGGAGGATCACGTTCGAGCCAGTCCCGTGTGACAGAACCATCAGAAAGAATTAGTCACAACGTTTTGCTCGCAAAAGCTATGAAGGCCCATGAGGACTTGTTGGAAAGCTTATCAAGTCTAGTTTCAAGCCCAAGTTCTCTCACTTGATTTGGATTCTCCAATGTTGAGATTCGACTGATTTAGTACAGACTGGTCAGCTAGTCAGCAGTCAGCCTGATGTCCAAGTTCCCATGCAAAACTATACCAATCTACAATATTTAGTGGTACATGCTGCACATGGTGTGAAAGGTTATCAAGTTAACTTTCCAACCCAACAAACCGCATGTCATTTGGAGTTTCCAAGATAGAGTTATTGCCAAAACACTGAAGACTGCGCTGAAGACCAGCAGCCACGCGAAAACTCTCCAGGAAGGCATCTCGAGGAGGCCCGTTCACATAGTGCGTCTTATATTTTTCTTTTCGAGTTTCCACCTATCTAGCAGGGCTGTTGCTAGTATAAATACCTCCTAGACTCATTGTAATCTCAGACTTTTGATAATGGAATACAAATCCCCCTTTTGTTCAGCTGTGTGCTAACAAATATTGAGAGAGATCTCTACCCCTTTGCTCTTGTGATTTCCTTTGCGGGATTTACAGAAGCGGCGGCTTCATCCGCTCCCAATTGGTGCTCCTACTCCCTTCGAGGTTTCCTCGATTGATTGTAGGCTGTGTTGGTTGGTTCTTTGAGAGTGTGGTTGGGCGAATCCTCGATTCAGGTTGCCGGTTAAAGACGGTGGTTGGCTTCGAGTTTTATTTGCCAGGTTGCACTAGTTATCGCTGCTTGCAGCAAGTTATCCGGTTGTTCTTCAGCTAGTTATCGGTGATCATCCTACGTCGTGAAGATCGGGACCCCCTGAGCGTATCATGAAGGGGTTGACAAAGTGAGAAAGGCAAGAATTGATTTGATGATGTCCAAGCTCAACCGGTTTGTTATCTTAGATGGAGAAGGGCCACAAGAGATGTTTGATAGATTTATGACCATGGTGGGCAAGATTAGAGGCTACGGGTGTGATGAGCTAGATGATCACAAGGTTGTCAAGATTATGTTAGAAGCTTACTCACCAAGAAATGAGACCGTAGTGACTCTAATTAGAGATAAGAAGAAGTTTGAGTACTTCACACCAAATGATGTACTTGGAAGGATCTTGACATTTGACATGCAAAGAGAAGAAGCAATTGAAAGAAAGAAGCTTGGTGAGTTGCAAGCAAAGCTAGAAGGCATCAAGATCAACGATGATGTAGCTCTCAAAGCCAACAAGTCAACCAAGCAGTTCTCTACAAGCAAGTCCAAGTCCAACAAGCAAGCATCAACTAGCAAGCCCAAGGCACCGAAGCAAGTCAAAGAAGAAGTAGAGACAACATCATCAAGTGAAGATGAAAGTGATAGTGAACAATATGAGAAAGTGAAAGATGTTGCTCTCTTTTTGAGGAGATATCAAAAGGGACTCAAAAAGCAAGGCTACAAGGTAGTGAAGAGGAAGTTCCCAAACAAGAAGAAGAGGCTATGCTACAACTGTGGAAGCACCGAACATCTCATTGCTCATTGCCCTCATGAAATCGAAGACAACAATTACAAGAGAGACAAGAAAGAGAGCAAGACCGACTACAAAAAGAGCAAAAGGAACATGGGAGAGGCTCACATTGGACATGAATGGGACTCAACAAAAGATAGCTCAAGTGAGGAGGATAAGAAGATTGCAACCGTGGCCATTCACAAGCCATCCTCCACACCAAGGCTCTTCAACAACATGTCCGATGATGACTACTACTCCCCTCACATTTGTCTCATGGCAAAGGGTGAGAAGGTAAAAACAAAGGCTAAATCTCCTTCACCTCCTAGTGACATCTCTAGTAGCGAACTTAGTGATAGCTCTAGTGATGATGAACCTAGTGATGAAGAGATTGATAATGTAATTAAAAATTTAGATCCTAAAACCAAACTCTTCATCTCTAAGCTAATGGAGGATTTAGAGAGTGTCCAAGCTGAGCTAGCAACTAGAGATGATGATCTTATTGCACAAGAAAATATTTATATTGCTAGCAAGGAAAATCTTGCATTAGAGAGAAGTGAGGTGGCCTCCTTGCGCAAGGCTTTGGCCAAAGAGCAAGAAGACCATGCTCTCACAAAGAAGATAAATATTGCTCTCAACCAAAAGTATTGTGACTTAGATGAAAAGCACAAAGAACTTGGGCAGCAATATAGTCTTCTTTGGGAGAGCACCCCACAACCCTCTAATGCAAAGGACATCTCTACTCCCTCCACTAGTCAAGGTTGTGGAAAATGTTATAATCTTGATTTAAATGCTTATTCCACTAACCTTGCAAACATGGAGGTAATGAGAAAGGAGATTGCTAGGCTCAATGAGATCATTGGCAAGGGCTGCTTGAGTGGTAAGGCTCAAGTAAGTGACAAGAAAACAAATGATTCAAGAGTGCCTAAATTCAACCAAGGGAGACACCCCTCAATCAAGCATGGGCTTGGGCACACTACAAGAGCCAAAATAAATGGAAGAAAGGTCATTAATGGATATGAGTGTGTCCAGTTCATGAGCAAGGGAAAAGTAGGTACAGAACAGCCTGCACAGAAGGTGGCACAAAAGCAGCCCCGAGCAGCACAACCAGCCCAGGGCAGCAGTGCTGCTGTGAAGGGCGGCAGTGCCACCCCCCATAGAAAAGGGAAGGCTACCTCTTCTTCCTTTGCTCTTGTCAAGCCCAAAAAGAAGGTGTACCAACCAAAGCAAGAGCCCCAGAGACCAAAGAAATCGATTTGGGGTAATCCTAACAAGTATGCTTATCAACCGAAGGCTCATGCACCTCAACAAAGCTTGAGTTCTTGCTTTGTGTTGAAGAACAATAGCAAGGGAGAAGTGATTGCCAAATATGTTGGCAATAATAGAAATGTTTATCTTAACACTTCTATTTGGGTTCCTAAGATTCTTGTGACTAATATGCAAGGCCCCAAGAATATTTGGGGACCTAAATCAAGGAACTAAACTTGTTTTGTAGGCATACTCCTCCGGTGGATCAAGTTGGGTGCTTGATAGTGGATGTACAAATCATATGACCGGAGAAAGAAGTATGTTTCAATCATATTCCCCAAAGTTGGACTCAAATGAAAATATTGTCTTTGGAGACAATTCTAGGGGGGATGTACTTGGTCTCGGTAAAGTTGCTATAACCCTTGAGCATTCAATTACAAATGTTTTACATGTTGATTCGTTGAGTTACAATTTGTTGTCCGTTTCTCAACTTTGTGAGATGGGATACAATTGTCTCTTTACGGATAAGGGTGTGGAAGTCTTTAGAAGGGAGGATTCCTCTATTGTCTTTACAGGTCGATTAAAGAATAAGCTCTACCTAGTTGATTTCAACAAAGGGAAAGCTAATCTTGAGACTTGTTTAGTGGCAAAATCTAGCATGGGTTGGCTATGGCATCGCCGGCTAGCTCATGTTGGGATGAGGAACTTGGCCAAACTTCAAAAAGACGAACACATCCTTGGACTAACAAATGTTCACTTTGAGAAAGATAGGATATGTAGCGCTTGTCAAGCCAGAAAGCAAGTTGGCGTACCTCATCCACCAAAGAGCATTATGACCACCACTCAACCATTGGAGCTCATCCATATGGACCTCTTTGGACCGGTCGCCTACCTAAGTATTGGGGGTAACAAATATGGTCTTGTTATTGTTGATGACTATTCCCGTTTCACTTGGGTATTTTTTTTGTTTGATAAGTGTCAAGTCAGGGACAAGGTGAAGACATTTGTTAGAAGAGCTCAAAAGGAGTTTGGTCTCCCCATCAAGAAAATGAGAAGTGACAATGGGACCGAATTCAAGAACACTCAAGTTGAGGAGTTTCTTGATGAGGAGGGCATCAAGCATGAGTTTTCAACTCCATACACCCCTCAACAAAATGGTGTAGTAGAGAGGAAGAACCGGACACTCATTGATATGGCAAGGACAATGCTAGATGAGTACAAGATTTTGGATTTATTTTGGTGTGAAGCCGTCAACACCGCTTGTCATGCCATCAATCGCCTCTACCTACATAAGAAGTTGAAGAAAACTTCATATGAGCTTCTAACCGGTAACAAACCAAAGGTGTTTTACTTTAGAGTGTTTGGGTGCAAGTGTTTCATACTTAACAAGAGACCCAAAACCTCTAAGTTTGCACCTAAAGTTGATGAAGGTTTTCTTCTTGGTTTTGGATCAAATGAGCATGCCTATCGTGTTTTCAACAAAACCTCCGGTAGAGTTGAAATAGCGGTAGATGTGACATTTGATGAATCTAATGGCTCTCAAGTAGAGCAAGTTGATGCAAGTGTTGTAGGAAAGGAGGATCCACCATGTGAGGCGATCAAGCAATTAGCTATCGGCGATATAAGGCCACAAGAAGATAAAGCCACTGATTTGGTGGTTCCCCTAGCTGCTGATGAAGAAGTTTCCACTAACGTACCTGATGCTGAGGGGGAGCAAACCCCTGCTGCAGTCCAGCAGGGCGGTAGTGATGCACCTAGGAGCGACAGTGCCACACCCCATCTAGGAGCAGCAGCAAGTCCAACTCTGATTCGAGGACAGAACCTGCAACCAATCTTTGAAGAAGAAGAAGTTGAAAATCCAGAAGATAATCAAGAGGCCATTGAGCACCCAAGACTCAAGCAAACCATTCAAAGAGATCATCCCGGTGACAATATTCTAGGGAGTCTTCGAAAGGGGGTATTGACACGTTCACATTTAGCAAATTTTTGTCAATATTACTCTTTTGTCTCTCCTGTGGAACCAGTCAAGGTAGAAAAGGCACTTGAGGATGAGGATTGGGTGATGGCCATGCAAGAAGAATTGAACAACTTCGAGAGAAACCAAGTGTGGACATTGGTGGAAAGACCCGAGACAAACGTGATTGGCACCAAGTGGGTCTTCCGCAACAAGCAAGATGAGAATAGCGTGGTGACAAGGAACAAGGCAAGATTGGTCGCTCAAGGTTTCACTCAAGTGGAGGGCTTAGACTTTGAAGAAACATTTGCACCGGTGGCAAGACTTGAAGCAATCCGAATGCTTCTAGCCTTTGCTGCCCATCATGACTTCAAGCTATATCAAATGGATGTCAAGAGTGCATTCCTCAATGGCCCTATACAAGAACTTGTCTATGTTGAGCAACCACCGGGTTTTGAAGATCCCAAGTTCCCCAACCATGTCTACAAACTCCAAAAGGCGCTCTATGGACTTAAGCAAGCACCAAGAGCATGGTATGAATGCCTTAAGGAATTCATGCTCAAGTAAGGCTTTGAAATAGGCAAAGCTGATCCTACCCTCTTTACTCGTAAAGTCAATAAAGATATATTTGTGTGCCAAATATATGTCGATGACATAATATTTGGTAGTACTAACCATGAATTTTGTGAAGAGTTTAGTAGGATCATGACCAAGAGATTTGAGATGTCTATGATGGGTGAATTGAAGTTCTTAAAAGCAAAATTGTGTAGCCCTTTCCACCGCCGAGGCCGAGTATGTTGCAGCCGGTGCATGTTGTGCTCAACTACTTTGGATGAGGCAAACCCTTCGTGATTTTGGATGTCGCTTTACCAAAATCCCATTATTGTGTGACAATGAAAGTGCCATAAAGCTTGCAAACAATCCCGTAAGCCACTCAAGAACTAAGCACATAGACGTCCGACATCACTTCTTGAGAGACCACGAAGCCAAAGGAGATATCGAAATTTGCCATGTGAGCACCGAAAAGCAACTAGCCGATATCTTCACTAAGCCTCTCGACGAGTCAAGGTTTTGTGTTTTGCGTAGTGAACTAAATATACTTGACTCTCGTAATGTGGTTTGAAATGTTGCACACCTTGTTTGATCAACTAGTATCTAGGCAAAAGGTTTGCAAAAAGTTCATAATGTGTTTAAAAATGCTTTATCAAAAGAGAACTTGCACTTTATGGTCACTGCTTGTTTTTGTTTATCTGTTGTTGACCATAATTTGTCAAGTTTGTTGTATCCCTCTTCCTTCTTTTTTCACTTTTTGGTGCTTGTTGCCAAAGGGGGAGAATGAGAGGGGGGTACAATTTTTTTTTCGTCGCCTTGGTTGCTTATGTGCACACTTGTCATATGCATCACGTATATTCTTGTGACACTATGTGCAGCACCCCACAGAAGCATGGATGTAGGGGAGCCCCATCACTTAACTCTATATGTGAATTTTGGCCTCTTATGCCAATTTGAGAATTCATTTATCTATTCACATATTTAGGGGGAGTCTCTACACCCATGACTTGAAAATCTCAGTTTCATTTCAAATATTGTTGTAAGCTCTAATTGTGTTGTCATCAATCACCAAAAAGGGAGAGATTGTAAGTGCAATCAAGCCCTATTTGTGGGTTTTGATGATAATGACCACACGATTAGAGGACTAATGAGATTTATCGAGATGACAAGCATGCAAAATAAGAATGAGGATAATGCATGAGATGGTGGAGCCCGAGTTACAAAATGACGCGGTAATGGACTCAAAAGCGTTTAAATTATTTGATATTTGATCTTGAGTTTAGGCTATGCCGCACTATAAAGGGGGATGCTAATCTAGTTGGTTTGAGGAAGATAGAGTGCTCAAGTATTAAAACTAAATCTTAAGAGAGACACTCTAGCAATTCACGAGCACATAGAATATTTTTTAGTGACTTTTGGCGTCGGAAGTCCCGACGTACGTCGAGAGTCCCGACGGTCAGAAGTCCCGACGTATGTCAGCAGTCCCGACGTACGTCAGCAGTCCCGACGTATGTCAGCAGTCCCCAGTCCCGACGGTCAGAAGTCCCGACGTATGTCAGCAGTCCCGACGTACGTCAGCAGTCCCGACGTACGTCAGCAGTCCCGACTGTCAGCAGTCCCGACATACGTCGGGAGTCCCGACGTTGGCCTTCGCGCAGTGACTTTGACCTTGTATGAACAGTGTTTCCTATACAGGTCAGCAGTCCTGAGATCTACGTCGGGAGTCCCGACGTAGATCTGAACGGTTAGATTTCTACTACAAGTATAAATAGCCATCTCTTCACTTCTAATCATTACGAACTCATTTCACTCGACCAAACCTTCAGTGAAAGTGCTCTCTAGCTCTCAAGCTCCCCCTTTCTTCTCCTCTTTGCTCCTAGATTCAAATCTTCCAAGAGATTGAGCTGAGAGAAGGGATTTGGTGAGAAAAACATTGATTCAAAGCTTGAGCGCTTGATTTCTTCGTCAAGCCGGTTGGATTTGCGTTTGTTACTCTTGGGTTCTTGAAACCCTAGCCGGCTAGGCGTCGCCCAAGAGCTCCCGATCTGTGGGAGAACCTTGGGAAGTTTGTATTACCCTTGATTTTCTAGTGAAGAACTCAAGTTTACCTTTGTGGTTGCTTGAGAGAGGCAAGGAGGTGAAAGAGACTCCGACCTTAGTGGTCACCTCAACAACGAGGACGTAGACAAGCCTTAGTGGCGAGTTGAACCTCGGGATAAATCTTTGTGTCCTACGTGCTTGTTGTTGTTGTGATTACTTAAGATTATTTGGTCTTTGTTGTCTCTCTCTCAAGCTATTTCTTAGGTTTTGGTCCCGATCTACAAATTGGTGGCGCTCCAAGGGCAAGGAAACACTTGGACAACTTCATCTTACCACTAGGAAGTGGGGTTGTAAGTTATTGGCTTCACAAAGTTCATTTGAGCACTTGTAGTTCATTCCACGTAGGCGTCGGAATTGCTGACAACTGACGTCGGGACTTCTGACGACGTCAGGAGTCCTGACATAAACTGTCGGGACTTCCGACAGTTGCTGACAAGTGACTTTGAGTTTTGTGTAGAAATTTTTAGATACGCCTATTCACCCCCCCCCCCCTCTAGGCTTACCAGGGATCCTTACAAGTGCGCACCTCTTATCATTTCACCCTGCATGTATGGTCATTCATATTCTGAAAAAGAACTATGATAACATTATTTGGAATTGCATCAAGAAATTCTTGTTCCACGAAACAAATGACACAATCATTCATAAATCCATTGCCGATGCGGTTTCGTAGATCTGCCTTCACAATTTTCACTACTGAGAAACACATTTCCACTGCTATCGCAATTGGAAGAACTAGCACGAGTGTGAGGAGCCGATGTACCAAATGAAAAGAAAGATTTTTATTTGTATCAACCATCAGTTTACCAAGCTCAAAAATAGTGGCCACTTGGGCAAATCTAGCATCAGCTCGCACATTGTCGATGTAAATATTAAGGTCAATAATAAGATCATCTAGGTCCCTTGGATCAAAATCATCAGGATATGTCTTAGCTTGTTTGCTGCAAAAGAAATAGGAGAAAGCTTGTACTTCTCTAGTATCTGCTCTGTTGGAACGCAAGCAAATTGCCGTTAGCTCCCCTTCAGATTATATTATACATAAACCTGAAAAAAGATCAAAAGCTCAACCATCTCACAATTGTAGATTGGGGATTGGGGAATAAACAGGGATTCCATACTTTAGTAGGACCAAATCAACAGAGACTCTTGGAGAGTATCGGCGGCGGCGGCCAGCCGGCCGTCGTCACCGTCAGCACCGAGCTAAGGCCACGATCACAGAACTGTGAACGCTTCTGCCACGCCGACGCGGAAGTTGGAAGGTGGAACAGAGGGAGACAAATCATCGAATGTTTCACCGGCACCGATTGGCAACTGCATTGGACTTCTTCTTGCGACATTGGGCTCTGTGGGCTCCTGCGTAGGCCTTCCATCTCACATTCTCACTAATTGGGCTGCCTGTTAGCTGTGCTGGGATGCTGTTGTGCTGGGCTGCCGGGGTCAACATATCTTTTTAATGGGGTCAAGGCTGGTGAAAAATTACTCTATAAGGTGTTTCGTCGTCGGGATCAGCCGACCTCGACCCTTCCATGTAGATTCGCCCATGTTAGAGGTGGCCAAGAACAACAACTGCCTCTACAAATGCATTTTCCAGATGCTGCTCGGTTTGGAGGTCACTGTATAGGCGGCTGTAAATTGAACTGTTTCTAAAAAAAGCTTTCGTTGCAGAAAATCAATTTGGAGCATTGAGCTTTATAGGAAATGTTGCTCATTCCACTCTAAGTTGGTACTGGGAGCTTTCTAGGAAATGTCACTCTAAGTTGGTACTGGAAAAAGTTCGGGTAACAGATCGTGAGACATTATTGTACTCGGCGTGTATGTAAGCGAGAAATGTGAAGACGCTAGTTAGCCCTATTATATGTATATTATATATCGAATCTCGATGACGTGTACTTTATAATGTATGCACATGCGCAAGATCGATAATATACAAATCACGTGGTATGTTTTTCCTTTGTGCAGTGATCAGCGGAGATCGAATTTTTGGGACAGCTCGCGCAGCTCTGCACCATAGCTATTATATCATCTTCTTGATCGTCTTGTCAACGCAGTTCAGGCAACTTCACTGGTCTTTGAAGTTTGAACCAAACACGCTCGGTAGTCTTGTTTTGTTCATGAATACAAAAGGTCGTGTAAAAGAGCCCTTGAGATAGAGTATGCAAGGCCACGTCGTTGTGCGAAAATCCTGTGATCTGCAACTACGGGTGGGTCACCTTGTGTGGGCTTCTCTCGGGTTAAAAAAATGTTGTTTTTATGCCCGATTTAACCATTCAGCAAAATTAGCCGCACCTCTACAAATAGATTTAGAGACGATTGGATTTTGACCCATCTCCTATATAGATGGAGGACATTAATAATTATTGATTGCTATAAAGTTGCAACCACATTAAGCCACGCATGCTTGGTGCTGCTGTGGTCTCGCACGCTCGGAGCCGCTGCTGACCATGCGCCCTGCCGTTGCACATGACTGGAGAAGGCGCTGCAGTGCTACATCTAGGATGCTCTTCACATGTCCACTCCGTGTGGCCCGGTACGGTCGTAAATATTTCTACATCATGGATCTCTTCGACTCTGGGCATAAATATGAGAGATTCTCCAGTCCATCACCTTGCTTTAAATATACCTTTCCTAAAGGCTAAAGAAAATCTCACAGGTACATACTTACACGGTCAAGATCGAAACCATGAGCGTTGTGTTATAAATATTCGTTTCATCAGCTAAGGTGTTGACTGCTTCATATTAGTGCTCATTTAGAATAGATGTGGATGCATTTTGTATACATGGGGTGGTATCAGCTGAACTGTCAAATTTGTATATGATCAACAAAAATAAAGTCAGCAGGTATATATTAAATATTTCAAAAAAAAACATGTCATCATTCTTAATATATAATTTGAACCAACGATGAACCTTGTAGGGACCACGCGAGCTCGACAACCATATTTGCCAAGCTTGTTACTCTTTATCCCAAGAATAGTCTTCCAAACTAGATCATCCACCTAAATGACTTGTTCCTCACTTTGTTATTGTAAAACCTGGCAAGGTTTGTCTCTCTCAGTCTGCTTGAAGGCCTTCAATCTTTTGTCAGTCACCTCATCAATATTATCAATCATTAACAAGATAAATTGCTACAGATAAATAAATCATGTTGTTTGGTCAATCTATAGACATCTAAATTCACCCAAACAAAAAAACAGCTTCTTGATCATAATAAAGCTAAAAAGAGTAACCTTTGAAGCATCATGATAGATATACGATAAGCGCATATAGCATCATACAAAACCTAATGCCATATTCTATGACTATCTTCTTGTTCTTTCTTCTTAACAAGCTTAATCAAGATCATATTACATACTAAACTTGACCTCATAGTTGGCATGTGCATAATATGGAGATCAATTGGGCATTTCGAATCTATAACATTTAGATAAATTCATGCACCTCTGAAATAAATGATATACCTTGATCTGCAGTCAAAGGCTGAGGAAAGCTAAACCTATTAATAATATACCTTGTGATAAAATCAATTACCTCCTTATGTGTCATATTCTTGAGAGGAACAACTTATTTCCACTTTGTAAAATAATGTGTAGCCACCCACACAAAACATTTTCCTTTTGATGAAGGAGTTATCTTCCTAATAAAATCAAATCAACATGATTGAAACCATCATGGCTTAACAATAGGATGAATCAAAGCAATGGGTGATTACTCAACATTATCAAATCTCTAAAACTCTTCACGCCCTTTGTAGTAGTGAAAACAACCGCTAGTCATACTAGGCCAATAATAAAAAGCCCTTTTCAACAATCAATCCATCATGAGAGCTGATGGATCATACCATAAATTCCTCATTAAATGTATCCCATAGCAACCTTAGCCTAATCTAAATTCAAGAACTTTAAAAGAAACTTTTCGGTGGTACGTCGATACAAGTCCATCAACCAAAACATATTTGAAAGGTAATTGCTGAATCCTTTAACTTGTCAAGGTGTGCTAACAATAGGATGCATCAAAGCAATGGGTGATTACTCAACATTATCAAATCTCTGAAACTCTTCACGCCCTTTGTAGTAGTGAAAACAACTGGTAGTCATACTAGGCCAATAATAAAAAGCCCTTTTCAACAATCACTCCATCTTGAGAGCTGATGGATGCATACCATACCAATAATAAAAAGCCCTATTCAACAATCACTCCATCATGAGAGCTGATGGATGTATACCATAAATTCCTCATTAAATGTATCCCATAGCAACCTTAGCCTAATCTAAATTCAAGAACTTTAAAAGAAACTTTTCGGTGGTACGTCGATACAAGTCCATCAACCAAAACATATTTGAAAGGTAATTGCTGAATCCTTTAACTTGTCTAGGTGTGCTAACAATAGGATGCATCAAAGCAATGGGTGATTACTCAACATTATCAAATCTCTGAAACTCTTCACGCCCTTTGTAGTAGTGAAAACAACCGGTAGTCATACTAGGCCAATAATAAAAAGCCCTTTTCAACAATCACTCCATCTTGAGAGCTGATGGATGCATACCATAAATTCCTCTTTAAATGTATCCCATAGCAACCTTAGCCTAATCTAAATTCAAGAACTTTAAAAGAAACTCTTCGGTGGTACGTCGATACAAGTCCATCAACCAAAACATATTTGAAAGGTAATTGCTGAATCCTTTAACTTGTCATGGTGTGCTAACAATAGGATGCATCAAAGCAATGGGTGATTACTCAACATATTCAAATCTCTGAAACTCTTCACACCCTTTGTAGTAGTGAAAATAACTGGTAGTCATACTAGGCCAATAATAAAAAGCCCTTTTCAACAATCACTCCATCTTGAGAGCTGATGGATGGATACCATAAATTCCTCCTTAAATGTATCCCATAACAACCTTAACCTAATCTAAATTCAAGAACTTTAAAAGAAACTCTTCGGTGGTACGTCGATACAAGTCCATCAACCAAAACATATTTGAAAGGTAATCATTGAATCCTTTAACTTGTCATGGTGTGCTAGTTAGCTCTACAAACTGTAAAACACATTTCTAAGACAGAGAGGGAGAGTGGGGATGGGAGAAGAGAAACCGGTGCGGATGAAATTAGGATCCCTTGGGTCAGTGTCCACATTAGCACCGCCATGTAGGCTTCCAGGTGCTAACATGGCAAACAAGCAAGGACCCACATTGCACCACAAACAAGTTTTGGTGGCCTAGAAATGTGTTTTTAGAGTTCGTGGACCTATGTGACACACCATGATAAGTTAATGGGCCACTAATGTGTTTACTCTCTAATCAATAATAGGTCCATTTCAGTCTCTAACCTCGGCAACAACGATTTTTTACGGCTCAATGGCCAAGTTAATTAAGCTTATTTATTTCGAGAGGTTATGTTATTGTTTCCAACAATTCCTAGAAATGCCTTCACTTCTAGAGTGGTTCATAATGCCAACTTTCCCTATAAATTTTATTTTTAGAGGCAGTTGTTAGCACCATCTCTAAATATTGGAGGGTACTTTTAGGGTGCATATAGAAACACAAACCGCCTCTTAAACCGATTTCCAAGGCCGTTTCGTTCCTAGAACTACTTCTAGGGTGCCCAAGCCGAACTAAAATGAAATGACACTGATACCTTGTTTCCAACCCACCCACATCCCTATCTAATATCCGGGTAAGTGCAGAACATAAAATAATACTGGATGTGAGCGCTAGCTCCTTAATTAACACATGAAAGTAGCCCAGAAGGATGGCTTTGATTATTTTGACCCCCTCAACCCACCAACCTGCATCAAACCGAACCAGCGGATTGAAAGCGCATTTCTGAATGGAAGCATCGATCTGGGACCAATTACCAACTAAGAGCATCTCCAGAAGTTTTCCAATGTATTCCCCTATTCTCATAAAATTGTAATATTGGGACAACTATGCTTATTTTTTTCTTTTGCTCCAATAGCTCCCCAAGAGCTTTCCTCTTTTATATTTTCACTAATATTTCCCTCATATCCACTCAAATAAAAGGGAAGTTATTCTCCCCCATACCATGGAGACCCATTATCATGAAATAAAGGGAAAGTTATATCTCCCCAACCATACACAAATATTAAATGTTTTTGCAAAAGAAATTTGTTTATTATATTTGTTCATTTTAAAATTATTAGAGAACGATATGTACATATATTTGGATGCAGGCAAATACGTTTTCCTGTCATCAGTTCCAACTTAATATTATTGTCTTTACTAAGACCAGACCAGTCTCAATGGAAGTTTCATATGAGCTTTCATTTATATTTAATAAGCTGTTACATATGCATTTTTGATTATATAGAACAATATTTGTACGGAAAAGAGAGAAGTGAGTCTCTTGGCACGATTTCTAACTCTAATATATGAGTCATGAAATTAATAAATATGTCTTTGAAACTATGTATATATTGAGGATGGATGTTTATCCATGTTTCATTACAATTTACATGATGTGGTAGTCTTGAAAATAACGTCATGAAACTCTTGGTTGAGAATGGCATGAATACAATCTGAAGATATAATTGTTAAAGAAAGGTTTTAGACATACATTTATAGATCTCGCCGGTGCCCGAAAACACACCCGGCCTTAAGGGAGAAGGTATGCACGAGCCAGGCCACGTGACGCACACGCAGAAGATCATCAAACACGATGATCGACTTCCCAGGTGCGGGGTTAAATGGGGAAAAAAATAAAGGTAGTGGCCAACTTGTTTCCAGCCCACGCATCCCCATACCTCGATCGGGTAATAAGCACCGACCATGAAATTGAGTTGTGCATGTGAGCACTGTGCTAGCTACTTGCATTGCTCAAGATCTAGGGAGCTTGAGGCGCGTCCCTGGCGATGCTTCTTCAACGGTGAAATTGTCCTGGCCTCGGCGTCGCACGGCTACTGCGGCTCGTTAAAGCCTTCGTGCGATGGAGTTCCTCCAGATCTGAGCAGCGGCGGGTGTCCCGACATCGGAGATGGAAGGTGGCGGCGTCTGTCGGTGAGCACGGTGGCCAGGGCGCTTCTTTAGATTTTCTTTTCTTTAGGGGCCTCTGTGCAAATCTGTTAGGACAGCTGCCTCTGCTTACTGTTCATTCATGTCTGTACGCATGTACGTTTATCAAAGAAAAAAAAGCAGGAGTAGAACGCCCGCGCAGCACGTGGCGATATTATACCTACAATACATTCAAACTCATTAATAAACAACTGATCGATGATATGACCTACTACGAGCTGGGCAGCATGTCACCTACTACACACGTACGAGCTGGGCGTCCGTGCGATAAATAGACGAGGATTAGAACATACCCCTTTAGGAATTTTTTGCTTATGAACCTCTCAGTTTCTGGCATATCTAACTCGTCGTCCTTGGCGTATTTTCAAAATACGCATTCTCTTTTTAAATACGTAGTTTCTTCGGTTTAAATGAAAAATACGTTTTTAGATTAATTACAAATTTGCCACTGCAGTAAAACACTTATAAAATCGTCGTTTTAGCTCCGATTTGACCCGTTCAACTTGCGTTAGTTTCGTAATTTCATGATCTACGCAATAGTGCTACTGTTAGACCTGTTAGGAGCTTTTGAATTCCTCGATTAAGTCTAGTTTAATAGCTAGCTTTTAGAACCGTAAATAGCTCGTAACTTGTGCGTTGTAACTCCGTTTTTCGTGCAATTCGCGTCGTTGTGATCGTAGCGAGACGTAGATGATTTTGGTAAACATTTTATACAGTTTTATTTATTATTGGTGTACTGTTTTAATCGTAGTCATGTTTTGCTTGTATGTCTGTTCTGGAATGCGTGTTGTACTTCGTGTCGTTCGAGTTCAGACGGTGAGGAGTACTTCGGGAATTCAGACACATACGAGGAGCAGCGGAACCAGCAGCAGTTCATGAACCAAGACAAGTATAGCATGGGCCTACCTTGATGTCCTATTTATTATATAATATACTCATTATGCATGTGTCTAATATTGCTCGACTATAAGGACTTCCTAGCTAATTGATGACATGTACCTTGATTCCTATGGGGTTATTTGCATATGGGTAGAATGCTAGTGCTCTAACTAAACATGATCTACACTATGACTGATGGAACCAATGGATAAACATGATGGTAACAGTGGAACTATAGGGTAAAGGTGCAGATGATGTTGATCGTGGTGCCCTAAACCCTCCATAAGGACTTATCTGTAGGGCAAAAGCTGGAACATACAGTGCAACCGTGAGAGTTATATGGTTCTGACTTTAGCTCAGTAATAGGATCTTTTCTAGCTTGTTAGAGGTTACCCGAAAGGGCGCAAGAGGGGCTTGCCACTTTAGGTATAGAACTGCCTCTGTTCTGATGTGTATAGCCTGCGGGAATTGTGCCATCGAAAGGGAGGTTCTCTATATCTGCCTGCCGAGGAAACCTCGCGGCCCTAACTTGTTAGAAGAGGCCTATCGAAGGCTTCATAGTGTACCCTGCCTATTCACCTTGGGAGTGTTAGGGGGTCGACGGGCCCTGGGCATATGGGCAACACGACTCACGGGTAAAGATGCACAACCTCTGCATAGTGTTAAAACTGTTATAACAGTCGTGCTCACGATCACGAGCGGCCCGAAAAACTCACAGAATAAATAGTTACTTGACATATGGATGACTTATGACGATGATGATGAGATTATGCTGGTGCTCAATTACTCTCCTTAATTCTAGTAGGTGATCATGTGGGTTAAACGGGAGTTTAAGCAGAACTTAATAATAATTAATAAGGAAATGTTGATCTATTAAAAGTGCTAACTGTAGTTAACCGTGTTTACCCTTTTTGAGCCTCATGAATCCTCATACTATACTTGCGGAGTACGAGTGTACTCACACTTGTTATTATTTCATTTTTGGATAAAAATCTCGGATGGGTAACAGACGACAATTTTTACGAGGATTTCCCTGAAGAATTCTAGGTTTGGGTCAACCAGTCGGCCTTCCTTGTGGAGCAGATACTTCGTTCGAGAGTGTTATTTACTTTTCCGCTTATTATGTTAAGAACTACAATGTAATATCGTGATGTATGTACATAGTGATGATACTTCTGTTAATTTGTCGGCTTATGTGTGCGACTATTCCTGGGGCGCACATAAGATGTATGCACTCTATATTGTCCTTTAATTGGAGTGTGACAGAAGCAGAGAAGTGAGCTCTCGGGCTCGAGCTGGGAGAGGAAGAAAAGTTGAAATAGGTGAGAGGCACTTTTAGTCTCGATTCCTATAACAGCCCGCGACTAAAGGCCAACCTTTAGTCCCGGTTTGTGTTACGGCCCGGGACAAAACATTTAGTCCCGGGTGGTAACACCAACCGGGACTAAAGGTCCCGGTTTGTAACATCACCTGAGACTAAAAGTCTCCCCTGACATGGCCTGGCGCCAGAGCCGTTGGGCGGGGGACTTTTAGTCCCGGTTGGTGTTACCAACCTAGACTAAAGTCGTTTTTTTCCCAGATACAAATTTTGTCGGGACTAATGTCCATTTTAGACATCGACGAAAGGTCTGTTCTCTAGTAGTTGCTAGTTAGCCCTATTATATGTATATTATATATATATCGAATCACGATGACGTGTACTTTATAATGTATGCACATGCGCAAGATCGATAATATACAAACCACGTGGTATGTTTTTCCTTTGTGCAGTGATCAGCGGAGATCGAATTTTTGGGACAGCTCGCGCAGCTCTGCACCATAGCTATTATATCATCTTCTTGATCGTCTTGTCAACGCAGTTCAGGCAACTTCACTAGTCTTTGAAGTTTAAGCCAAACACGCTCGGTAGTCTTGTTTTGTTCATGAATACAAAAGGTCGTGTAAAAGAGCCCTTGAGATAGAGTATGCAAGGCCACGTCGTCGTGCGAAAATCCTGTGACCTGCAACAACGGGTGGGTCAGGCTTCTCTCCGGTTAAAAAAATGTTGCTTTTATGCCTGATTTAACCATTCAGCAAAATTAGCCGCACCTCAAGAAATAGATTTAGAGACGATTGGATTTTGACCCGTCTCCTATATAGATGGAGGACATTAATAATTATTGATTGCTATAAAGCTGCAACCACATTAAGCCACGTCACCTATATTTCTGTTACCGTCAGATCCTCCGTGTCCTCTCCAATCTATCCGTCCATGTATTGTCCCCTCATTCTCCCCTAGCCCACCCCCTCAGCTTCCTATTCAATAACTGCCTGCACCCAGCCGCCGTGGCCGCCTACACATACTGAAAGTTGCGCATTCACCAAACCACCACGGCTCATTAGCACTTGCGTCATTGCACGGAAGTAGGCAATGGTCAGGTCCCCCGTACGTTGGGAGCTGCCAATCTGCCACCGTTGCCATGCGCGCTCGCTGCCGTTGTTGCCATGAGAGATTCTCCAGTCCATCACCTTGCTTTAAATATACCTTTCCTAAAGGCTAAAGAAAATCTCACAGGTATATACTTACACGGTCAAGATCGAAACCATGAGCGTTGTGTTATAAATATTCGTTTCATCAGCTAAGGTGTTGACTGCTTCATATTAGTGCTCATTTAGAATAGATGTGGATGCATTTTGTATACATGGGGTGGTATCAGCTGAAGTGTCAAATTTGTATATGATCAACAAAAATAAAGTCAGCAGGTATATATTAAATATTTCAAAAAAAAACATGTCATCATTTTTAATATATAATTTGAACCAACGATGAACCTTGTAGGGACCACTTGAGCTCGACAACCATATTTGCCAAGCTTGTTACTCTTTATCCCAAAAGGTAGAATAGTCTTTCAAACTAGATCATCCACCTAAATGACTTGTTCCTCACTTTGTCATTGTAAAACCTGGTAAGGTTTGTCTCTCTCAGTGTGCTTGAAGCCTTCAATCTTTTGTCAGTCACCTCATCGACATTATCAATCATTAACAAGATAAATTGCAAAAGATAAATAAATCATGTTGTTTGGTCAATCTATAGACATCTAAATTCACCCAAACAAAAAAAACAACTTCTTGATCATAATAAAGCTAAAAAAGAGTAACCTTTGAAGCATCATGATAGATATACGATAGGGGGAATTACTGTTATGGCCCTCTTAAAACTCATCCCTACTTTCTTGGCCCTAAAAATTTCGAACTTACCTATTTGGCCTCCAATCTAACTTTCGATTCCTTATCTAGCCTTTCCATCAATTTAACCCTGTAACGGTGTTAGATGATAGGCAAAAGGTCGATTTTACCCCTGGACGCTAAAGCATCGTTTTTCATAGTTTAGATTTAGTTTTTATATATTTTATAATTCAAATTGTGTACTGTACGGTTTACAGGTGCTTGTAGATTGGATATGTTCCACTTTTTAGCATTATTTTCACTTGGCACATAATTTTGAGAAAATTACTCATATGGCACAGCATAAGCACGCATCTTTTTTCGGACATTATAATATCAATTCGCACATTTATGACATCTCAAATAAATTTAGTTCACACATACTGGACATTCTAAAAAATTCAATTCACACATACTGGGCATCTAAATTAGTTGTCACATACATAAGCTAGTGCTACACACATGACCCCCTCAACCCACCAACCTGCATCAAACCGAACCAACGGATTGGAAGCGCATTTCTGAATGGAAGCGATCTGGGACAATCACCAACTAAGAGCATCTCCAGAAGATTTCCAATGTCTTCCCTATTCTCATAAAATTGTAATATTGGGACAACTATGCTTTTTTTTCTTTTGCTCCAATAGCTCCCCAAGAGCTTTCCTCTTTATATTTTCACTAATATTTCCCTCATCTCCAATCAAATAAAAGGGAAGTTGTTCTCCCCCACCATGGAGACCCATTATCATGGAATAAAGGGAATGTTATATCTCCCCAGCCATACACAAATATTAAATGTTTTGCAAAAGAAATTTGTTTATTATATTTGTTCATTTTAAAATTATTAGAGAACGATATGTACATATATTTGGATGCAGGCAAATACGTTTTCCTGTCATCAGTTCCATTTTAATATTATTGTCTTTACTAAGACCAGACCAGTCTCAATGGAAATTTCATGTGAGTTTTCATTTATATTTAATAAGCTGCTACATATGCATTTTTTATGATATAGAACAATATTTTTACGGAAAAGAGAGAAGAAGCGAGTCTCTTGGCACGATTTCTAACTCTAATATATGAGTCATGAAATTAATAAATATGTCTATGAAACTATGCATATATTGAGGATGGATGTTTATCCATGTTTCATTACAATTTACATGGTGCGGTAGTCTTGAAAATAACATCATGAAACTCTTGGTTGAGAACGACATAAATACAATCTGAAGATATGATTGTTAAAGCAAGGCTAATAATACAGTCGGCTACTGGTTGTATAAATCCTTACAGCCTACCTCTCAGTCCACTCACATAGTGGTTACATCTTCATAATTAATACATGGCCAATATGTCTCTCTCCCAGAGTTTCTTGGTTATTGTGTCAAGCCAGCTGTAAGCTTACAGCCCATTTCTTCGCTCTCTCCTTCCTTCTCTCCTCCACTCAGCATTCAACCTGCTTATAGCCCATTATTATACTTGCTCTTAAAGAAAGGTTCTAGACGTACATTTATAGATCTCGCCGGTGCCCGAAAACACACCAGGCCTTAAGGAAGAAGGTATGCACGAGCCAGGCCACATGATACACACGCAGAAGATCATCAAACACGATGATCGACTTCCCAGGTGACGGGTTAAATGGGGGGGAAAATATAAAGGTAGTGGCCAACTTGTTTCCATCCCACGCATCCCCATACCTCCATCGGGTAATAAGCACCGACCATGAAATTGAGTTGTGCATGTGAGCACTGTGCTACCTACTTGCATTGCTCCGAAAGCAGGAGTAGAACGCCCGCGCAGCACGTGGCGATATTATACCTACAGTACATTCAAACTCGTTAATAAACAACTGATCGATGATATGACCTACTACGAGCTGGGCAGCATGTCACCTACTACGCACGTACGAGCTGGGCGTCCGTGCGATAAATAGACCTGGCCGTGTGCATTGAGAGACCAATGCAATAACGAGCTGCTCGATCAACACAGCACAACAAAGGCTAGAATTTCAGATTGAGAAAGAGACAGACAGATGAGGCCTTCCATAGCCATAGCTCATCTAGTGCTTGTTGCTGCTGTGCAGTATGCCCACCTCACCGGCGCCGCTGGACCAAAGGTTATCATCGTCGGCGCCGGCATGTCTGGTACGTACATATATATATAATAAAGGCCTTACTTATTACTGTTACATACACAGTAGTACAATGTGATGTTTTGCAACAGGGATCTCGGCGGGGAAGCGGCTGTGGGACGCTGGGATCACGGATTTGGTGATCCTGGAGGCGACGGACCGCATCGGCGGGCGCATTCACAAGACCAAGTTCGCCGGGTTGAATGTGGAGATGGGGGCCAACTGGGTGGAGGGCGTCGGTGGCCACCAGATGAACCCCATCTGGACCATGGTGAACCACACACTCCGCCTCAACAGCTTCGTCTCCGACTTTGACCACCTTCATAAAAACACATACAAGGAGGAGTACGTGCTAGCTGATGCATCATCCGATCCACCGTGCATGCTTTGCGTTGCATTGCATGCATGCGTGCATATACATACATACATACACACACTGCTTATTCATTCTGTATCAAGCAAGTTCCTTAACATACAGAACTGATGTCGGTACCGTGCGTGCATGCAGCGGCGGTCTCCACGCACAAGACTTTGTCCAGAAGAGAATGGACAGGGCCGACGAGGTGAAGGAGAGCGGCGGCAAGCTGTCCGGCACGTTGCATGCCAGCGGCCGTGACGACATGTCCGTCTTGGCCATGCAGCGCCTTAACGACCAGTAAGTACATGGGCACGTACATGTGCCAGTATATATATGGAAGTCATAACAATATAGTGATAATCTCCATGATGAAAGGTCATGCTAGTCGTTACCTGAAAGATCGATGTAAATCATTTAGAATCTTCACATCAGAAAGAAATTAAATCTATCTAGTAGTAATTAATAAGCACTTAACTTTATTTTCCATCGACCCCGATCTAGATCCAGAGACAGGCCCCATGCCTAGTTGAAGAACTGGGTCTTTTAAGGGCCGCTGGCACAAGTAAATCCTGTAACAAAAGAGAATGCCTTATTAAAACTTTTTTTATCCCATGTGAACCAATGCAAGCATCGAGAACAGAGCTAGCGATGCTAACTTGGAACTGCATATTTTAGTACTGTGACAGATTGCTGTGGTAGTAGTGCTGTTCCAAATCCTCCTCCCTTTATATATGCCAACCCCGGCCGGCCGGTTGCCAGCTTTTGTGCTCGTTCCGTAGAAATTAAAGGTGTCGATGTAACTGAAAAGGTTTTTATTCTCGGCCGAGTTTTGCAAAAATTCGTCAAATTTGGTTTGTTGCACATTGCCTCCCATATCGCAGTGTGCCATCTGGTCCATCTACGCCGGTTGACATGGTCATAGACTACTACATGTACGACTACGAGTTCGCTGAACCACCACGTGTTACAAGCCTCCAAAACACGCAGCCATTGCCGACGTTCAACAACTTCGGTGATGAAGTGCACTTTGTCGCTGACCAGAGAGGCTACGTGTCTGTCGTGTATTACGTCGCCGGGCAGTACCTCAAGACCGACAAGTCTGGTGCTATTGTCGACCCCAGGCTCAAACTCAACCAGGTTAATTAGCTGACAAGTTATTCGATCGGTTACCTTACTTCAAAAACTACTAAATAAAAGATTTTATTACTAACTAATACTCCTATATATGTTTCGTTCAGGTTGTGAGGGAGATTACCTACTTCCCCAGCGGCGTTATGGTGAAAACTGAGGACAACAAGGTTTACAGGGCTGACTATGTAATGCTTTCTGTCAGCCTTGGCGTCCTGCAGACCGATCTCATAAGATTCAGGCCACAATTACCTGTCAGTTCATTCCTCTATTCGATCAATTGCTGTTATTCTTTGATATATAAATCGTTTCGAAGCTTTCAGTTCGTGGGTTTATATAAAATAAAGTTCATCGCCAGACCTGGAAGATCATCTCAGTCTACCAGTTCGACATGGCGTTGTACACCAAGATCTTCCTCAAGTTCCCCAAGAAATTCTGGCCTGAAGGACCTGGCACGGAGTTCTTCCTCTATGCTAGTGGGAGGAGGGGGTATTACCCAGTCTGGCAGGTAAAACTACAATGTTGGCACAAACACATGTATTCAGTTTTTTACTATATATATATATATATATATAAACAGTAACAGATGGAAAACACTGTTTACAAATTTTCAGCAATTTGGAAAGCAATACCCAGGATCGAATGTACTACTCGTCACTGTCACTGACGATGAGTCTAGGCGGATTGAGCAGCAGTCTGACAATGCAACCAAGGCAGAAGCTGTGGAGGTATTGAGGAAGATGTTCCCTGGCAGAGATGTGCCTGATGCAACCGATATTCTTGTTCCGAGGTGGTGGTCCAACAGGTTCTTCAAGGGCACATTCTCCAATTGGCCAATTGGAGTCAATCGCTACGAATATGATCTTCTCCGGGTAGGGTTACAACAGAATATGAGAACTCGGGTATAGGTTTTTACTTTCTACAAGACTCTAAGAGATTGACTTAAATCTGAAACACAATCCTGCATATTTCAATCTTTGAAGGCTCCTGTCGGGAGGGTTTACTTCACTGGTGAGCACACAAGCGAGCTGTACAATGGCTATGTCCATGGAGCATATCTAGCAGGTGAAACTCATTTCATGATTTTGAAGGGTTTACTTACTTATTTTCTCGATGTCGAGTTCTGCTTCTGACTGTGCAAATACTGGCTATTTTCCAGGTATTGACTCTGCAGACATCTTGATCAATTGTGCCAAGAGAAAGTTGTGTAAATACCACGTGTCGGGCAAGTATGACTAAATTAAATTTCAAGGTAACTCCTTCACAACATAAGTGATACAAAATTATTGGCCAGCAAATTTTGCATCTACACTTATTCACTACATTCATACAATTTCACAATGATAATTTTGTGTTTCTTATGACATGTGAATTCTCTTCTGTGTAGGTTCCAGCTATCTACTCTGAGACAATCCAACCTTCAAAGGCTAACATCTGAGGGATTTGCTTAAATTGCAATTTAATAAGCTTGCAGACATTCTTCATCAGTGTAACTGTCTGTAATGAATTATTTGTTAATATCCATTATTTGTTCAGCTTCCGAGAGGAAAAGTATCATGTTTTTTCTTTGTGGATACACCATTTTCGGTGATTTATATTATTTATATATGTTATGTCAAGCAGACCTGGCCTAGGGGCCCACGCGGCACTATAGCACGTGAATAGTGCCAAATTAGATTAGATTAGATTGGTTTGGTTTGTTAAGAAAGAGATGGGTTAGATTGATTCGGTTAGGATATTTTCTTAGGAGTCAAGTCAGTCATCTCTATAAAAGAGAGAACCTGATATCGATTGTAATCGAGCAAGAAGAACCTAAGAAATAGTCTACGGACGAAACAGCTGCTACACCAGGTCTTCACCCTCAACAAGCACCTTGACGCCCATGAACAGCGTATCAGACGCATGGAACATATGTTTGGCATCGTCTCCAGGCCGCCGGTATCTCCGGCCCCGACGACCCCTACCCCAACAATTGTGACACTACTAGCCAGTGGCGGATGCGGGATGAGAATCAAGGGGGGCTAAAACAATGGAGATGTTGATTTGCATGAAAATTTAATAGTGATTTGAGGTTTTGCTACAGTATTTTTAGTGGTAAATCAAGTCATTAGGGGGCTGGAGCCCCCCAGCCCCCCTGTAGATCCGCCACTGCCACTAGCGAAGGCCCCGGCTGCCACGACTCTGGCAGTCTGATCACCATCTTCGCCAACAACCCCACCAGCACCAGCGTCACCAACGCAGGCAATCAACATTAGGGGCCATGGTGTCTTTATCGCTGCCTCTACCAGCCGCAGCATCGATCCTTTTTCATCCGCCAGTGGTGAAGCCATCACGAGGAGGGTTGTGGCTGTTTGCATGCATGGATTTCCTGTCGGCTCGACAGCAAGCCTTCAAAGCTCCATCAGCCGCTTGGAGTACGGCTCCAGGGCAGCCCTGCTCTATTGCAGCCATAGCAGGTGTGGCTGCTCGTGGCGGGCACCGTCGAGTCCACATGCGTGTGCTCCATGGATTCGAGCCAGGCGGATTAGATTCCGGGTAGATCAGATGCAGCAGCCAATTCTCGCACCTCGAGGAGGAAGGAATGGATCACGCACCACTGCAGAAGCAGATCCCATGGGACGGTTGATTTTGGGGAGCCATGTGCCTTCCGCCTCGACTACAAATGCAGCATAGGTCTCCTCTAGCAGGGCTGCCATGGCGATCTTCTCTGGGCCATGTGTGCCGGGCTATCCGAGCTCTTCGCTTTCGATGGCGCCAACTTCAGCAGAGAATACAGGATTTTCTTTGATGGTGATTCTTCTGTGCGGCATGCAGTGGCATCATGGAAGCCACCACGCCACGAAATCCCTTGGTTATCAGTTGGGCTCTGTGGCATGCTTCATGAGCCACATGACCCTACCTCGCTGCTACTTGCTATCTTCCCCATCTGGATAACTCTCCGTCAGCCACTTTTACTTAAGTGGACTGCAATGTCTTCCGCTAAAGCAATTGCCACAACTCAAGGATAAGCTGCCTTATTGGAGGGGCGGAGTAGTGTTATGGCGAGCAGAGCCGGCACAGTGGGGCACGCGGTTCTGTAGCGCGTGAACAGTGCCCAATTATATTATATTAGATTAGTTTGGTTATTTAAGAAAGAAATAACTTAGATTGATTCGGTAAGGATATTTCCTTAGGGGTCAAGTCAGTCATCTCTATAAAAGAGAGAACCCGGTATCGATCGTAAACGAGCAAGAAGAACCTAAGAAATAGTATAAGGACGAGACCGACGAACGGTTCTGCTATTATGCTTTTCATGCCCTCTTTGTATGAATGAACTTCCATGTTAATTGGAGCAAAAGGAAAATATTTGGATCTCTCGATATCTATGTCCTGCTTGAGTCTTGTGTTAGTAAGCTTATGAAAAGACCACAGAGTACAATGTATAATTAACCTCCAGCCACTGGGTGCGCTAGTGATAGCCAGGTCCTGGTTTGACTTTGACTGAAATTTGTTCACACAAACTTGAATGAAATTAGGTAACTAGTGGTTTTGATACAGCTCTAATTATTAGAGCTAATTTTAGTGAGTTATTTAACATGCATTTTGTATTGGATCAGATAGTTGAGCAATATTATTGTTAGGTATATGGTCCATTCAAGTAGCAATTCATAAAACCATATATCAAAAATACTGCTTAATATCTATTTACTATTGGCATGATAAACCTTCATTTCAAATAATGGTTTTCCTTTAGGCCGGAGATTAAAATATTTGATGTTCGTTTTTTTATCAAGTAGAGGGCAACAAAACTTATTTATATTGCTACTGTCCTATCGTATGTATCTCTCTAGTGTTCTAAACTATTTCCAACTAATCATTGTTTAGATGGCTACAGATTACTGGTTCATAATATATATTGGAGAAGAATGAATGTGACAAACTCACCATCACTATGTTATGCGGATTATGGCTCGTTGTGGTGATTTGGACTGCCCATGGCATGACGATGCACCCATGTAACCGATGTTGAGTGTAAAATAATGATGTATTGATTAGGAAAAATGTGATATTTAAGTGTAACATAATGATGTATTTTAACTTGTTATGGTTGCAGAAATCAAATAATCACAACATGTTATGGTTTTAGAAATCAAATATTTGCTACATGTGTATATGATTTTATCACTAAAACTGCATGGAATGCCAACTGTAAAGTCTTATCCGTACATTTGTGTGATTATCAAGAATAATAAATTTGGTTGAATAGGTGCGTTCGAATGCCTTTCCAATTTTACTACTGTGGTACTCGCCAGAAATAAAAAAAAAGAAATCGCTCCACTATGGCTGTGTCAGGCTGCGTACAATCATCTTATACAATTTTAATGGTTTCTGGCTTGTTAGAATAAAGGGCATATTTGGAACTGTTCTGCTCCATGTTTTAAACCTCGCTTCATGTTTTCTAGCTAAATATGTGCATCTCTACAAACTTTGCTTCAAGAAAAAGCGTAGAGTTGTGAGAGCATCTAAACGGGTGCTCTAGAAACTTCATGTTTTTCGTGGAGCTGCACCACGATGGAGTTCATGAAGTAAAGTCGGTAGAGCGGTTCTAAATAAACTCAAAATATATACAATTTTACTTCACTAGGTTCACCAGAACTTAAAAAATGGGCATACCGGCGTTACTTTAGGTTTTGATTGTGGTAATAACTAATAAACATTACTACCGCTGGCACTTAACAAAGTAAAATCATACATTTTACGTTTGCAGTGAGCGCTTCCACAGAAATATTACCCTTTCGCGGCTATTGAGAATAAATTTAAGGACAACGCTAGTGGTACTCGGTAAATATCATTACTACGTGCTAGCTAAATTTACTATTCCCTCCGTTTTTTAAAGTGTCACATTTGGTCAGTCATAAGTCAGATATTGCAATCTTTGACCAACCATTTTTAAAAATCCTTATAGTTTGACAATATATGAATTACATATTATGACAGTATTTCTCGTAATAAATCTAAAAAATAAATCTTATGACATGAAACTATATAAACTTTTTGAAATCAATGATCAAAGATACACACGTTTGGCTTAGGACAAACCAAATGTGACACTTAAAAAAAATAAATGGAGGGAGTACGACAGGATGACATTTTACTGGTGCCGAGGATCACTTGAAATCATGCATGAGGTTCTCTCCTGTTGCTTTAAACTTTTGGTTGCAGTACACCCCCAAATTAAATATGAAATAAATTGAAATAAAAATACACAATATTTTATCTAGATTCTTCTATCTTCTTCTTCCCCTATGACATTCCTTGAACGCCGGAGCCAAAGTGCAGTCCTTATGCTAATCCAACGACCAACCTCAAAACATTGGACATGCCGCTGAAGGGCCAGGATCCTAGAGGTTCCCTACAGGGTGAACTACCTGATAGGGGCCTAGGCCGACCCACGGTCTGCTTGAAGACACGATACAAGGTGGCGTGTATTCCAAGCTAAGAAGAACCAACCTAGTCGAACTACAAGGAAAGCCGACTTCTGTAATAAAACTAGGACTCTTTTATTGTATTTGACTAGGACTAGGACAAAGCGCCCTGCCCTCTAGACTATATAAAGAGAGGCAAACGCGCATCTATTGTACGCGTCAATCATATATCAACACCCCAATGCAAAGGCACCACGCCGAACTGGACTAGGGTATTACGCAATTCAGAGGCATGAACAAGTATAAATCGTTGTCTCTTGCGTTCACCGCCGAGTTCTGTATACGCCGAAGCCCGTCAAGTATCGTGTTGGGTATCCCTATGACGTGTTGTCGGTCATCAAAACAGGCAGATGGTGTGTTAGGTAGGGGCTTTCAGTGAATTCACAGTCGACAGCTCGGCAGACCTCGACATCAACATGCATGATTTTTCGGCAGGATCAACTTTCATTTTTGGACCTTCAATCTGCACCGCAGATGATAGCGGCAAGCTCCAAAGTTGTCTCATGGAGATCCCCAAGGCCCTAGACTCTTTAGAAAATCCAGGCGATGCGCTGGTGAAAGGTCCTAATATGCTAGAGGAGGGTGAATAGCCTATTTGAAAACTCTACAAAGCACTAGAGTAATTGATTAGTATAACAAATGGCGTAATGCAATTTTACTCTAGCTCTATAAGGGTTACAAGCCACCTATCTAACAATTTTAGTTGCTATGATCACTATGACAATCAAAAGCTAAGTCACTTCGAGCTCTCAAAAGCTAGCTACACTAAAGAGCTCAACTAGGTGAGAAGCTACACTAGCAAGGATAAGACAAACTCTCAAAACTAATTACACTAAAGAGCTTGTTACAACTAGTTTGCGGGAATGTAAATAAGAGAAATGTGATCTTATACGACTGCGTTGAGGAATGAACCAATCACAATATGATGAAGATCAATCACCAGGAGAAATTCAAAGAATCAATCACAATGAAGACACACGATTTTTCTGCCGAGGTTCACGTGCTTGCCAGCACGCTAGTCCCCGTTGTGTCGACCAACACTTAGTGGTTTGGCGGCTAAGAGGTGTTACACAAACCTCATCCACACACTTGGACACCGCAAGAACCTACCCACAAGTGAGGTAGCTCAATGACATGGGCAATCCACTAGAGGTGCCTTTGGCGCTCCGCCGGGGAAAGCACAAGAACCCCTCACAATCACCGGGAGGTGGCTAAGAACAATCACCAACCCTTGCCACAAATCCTCCGCTGCACCAAGCCGTCTAGGTGGTGGCAACCACTAGGAGTAACAAGAATCTCGCAGCTCAAACGATCTTCAAGTTCCACTAAATGCAAACTCACAAACAAATGCACTTGGAATCACTCAATCTCACTTTGCATTCATAACCAAGCAAGGGAGATGACCGGGAGGGAGTATGCTTAGCTCAAGAGGATGTCAAGATGATAAAAAAGCCAAAAGAAGTCACCAAGAGCCGGACACCAACTATTTATAAGCGCCCCAAAGAATAGAGCCGTTAGGCTCTTCACTGTGCTACCACGGGGTGACCGGACGCGCCGGTCTGATTGACCGGACGCAGCCCCAGCGTCCGATCACTACGCGCCAAGTCCACGGATGGCTGCGACATGTTCCTCTTTGAATATCGTTCGTTGATCTCCAACGGTAACAAAACGTTCAACGTGCAGTCAACCAGTTGACCGGACGCGCCCCTCTATCACACCTAACGCGGAGCTGCTCAGAGTCCCTTCGTTTCCAGAGAGGGTTCACCACGCGAAAATACCGACCGGACGTGCCCGGTTGTAAGCAACCTGACGCGCGCTAGCATCCAGTCAATTTCCTATTCCTCTCTACGCTCGCGCGATGATGATGTCACCGTACGTTAGCTCAACCTGACACTGCTCCCGGCGCGTCCGTTCGTGCCCCCACGCCACTATACCCAAAGGTGACCGGACGCGCAGGAGGCAGCGTCTGGTCGCACCTCAGTCCGCTCAACCAGCTACGCTGCCTCGGCCAACACTGACCTAACGCTGAGACCAGCATCCGGTCATGCCGACCCCAGTGTCTGGTCGCCCTCTGTTTCCTACTTTTCATTTTCTAAGTGCGTGACCGCTTCACCCTAGCATCCAACTTGCTATCCATAAAGTGTAGAACTTGTGTGCATGTGTGTTAGCATTTTTTAAAGCATTTTACAAGGGTCGATGTTAGCTCACACTAGGTCCTAATGCATATGCTCATATGAATCATGTCACCTAGTGGCATTCGATAAACTGTTTAGCCAAAGAATTTCCCTCTTTATAGTACGACTATTGATCCTAAATCACTCACAACCTCTATGGTGTCTTGAGTGCAAAACAAAAATAGCCCTATCACATATACCTTTGCCTTAAGCCCATTTTTGTTTTTCTCTTTCTTCTTTTCCAAATGTGAAGCACTTGATCATCTTTTGGTCACCTCCATCACCATGACCATCATCTAGTTTTACCACTTGGCATGGAACTTATCATTTCACATCTACACACTTAGTACAATGATTAGTCCCTAGGTTTCATCTATTATCTAAAACCAAACTAGGGCTTTTAGATGGGAAATCTCACCAAAAAAAATTGACGAATTTTCAATTCTCGATCCTACTCGGACTCAGAAACGGTTGAAGAACTTCGAGTCTTACTTGGACAAGGTCATCCCGTCTCATTCAGACTCCAAGACTCCAGGTGTCCGTGTCAATCATCAAGTTTGATTCCAATATGGACTCAAGAATTTAGCATCTACCTATCAAGAATCAATGACAATACTTATGCAATAAGATCTGGAGATCCCTCTTACGGACGCTCAACAAGATCTGGTTGTTTCCTCTACAGTAGATGGAAACACTTTGCATAGGCTAGGTGTTAGGGCGCTCAGCAAGGTCTGGTTTTCATCGGTATGCTGGGGCAACTGTCGTTCCATGTCAACACCCTACTCCCCGTCGAGGAAGAAGGCTCTAATGAGATCCTTTCGAATGCCACTATGGCAGAATCAGGAACTCATAGCACCGTCCGACATGCTCATACTCACGTATTCATGCTCCAACAACCTCCACTGCTTGCCGCCATAGGCCCCTGATGTTCTTTCAGGCGACGAGAGTTTATCAAACATCTCTCCTGATGTTCTCGGCCCGCCTAATGAATTGGACGAGAACAACACTACCAGAGAAAAGAAGAATAAGTAGCTGCAAGCACGATGGAACTATGCCCGCCATCACAAGGAAGAGATGGAGCGATATCAAGTCACCTGCCAGGAAGTAGAGCACAAGTTCTTAGAAGATGAAGAAGCTCACCAGCAGCGTTTGGAGGACGAGAGGAGGAATCAAGAACACAACGAACGAGATGGAGTACTAGCATCTTCTTCACGCAATCTCGATGATGACTTCATGGAGATTGTTGGACACAAGGTTTATAACACCCCTTATTCCAATGTCTTTGCTCTAGCAACAAAACTGGCAAACACTTAGAATCTGACTAAAGAACAACAGCGCCTCAAAGTGATTTTACAATCAACTGCTTTGCAACTCAATGGTAGGAACCTAGCCTCCAATGCTCATCCTTCACAAGGAGGTTCTACTCGCCCAGAGCAGAGAAGGTCTGTCTATGAGTGAATCAGGGAACGAGCTAGTCAACATAGGAGTGGCAAGGACAATCGCTCTGCTAATCTAGCCCTAGGTGATCTCCGCCACTGCCTCAACTGACAAGAAGGTGAGGCAGAATCAGCTTATAGGACAGCAAACATCTCAGATCGATTCCCATGCTTCTCTAGATGGTTATGAGCAATCTGTATTCCCCACAAGTTTAAACCATCCAACTACTCAAAGTACAATGGGAAGACAGAACCATGGCAGTGGCTCCGTATGTATTCCACCGCCATAGAACCGGCAGGAGGTGACAATGACATCAAAGCTATTTTCATGCCAATGGCACTCGAGCCCGTGCCTCCATAATGGTTTGACAAACTCTGACTAGACTCCGTGGATAGTTGGGAAGGACTCCAGAGGATGTTTGCTAAAAATTTCTCCATGATACTTACTCGGGCAAGCATTCGGCATGAAGCCCAGGAAGACTTGGAGGAGCGGACGCGTGAGCGATTTTTGGACCGCAACCGACAAGAAAATCGTGGCAATGATCCTAGGGGCAATCAGGGTGGACAGTTCGGCAGAAGGAGAGGGCTAGAAAACACTATTGCCTTAATGGAGAAGCCTAGGAACACTATTAAACCCAGACGATTTGAAGATCTACTCAGCCAACCTTGCCCATTCCATAAAACTCCAAGCACATGCAGGAGAGTGCAGACAGCTCAGAGAACTAGATCTTAATCAAACAAGTGACCAAGGCAAGGCCAAGGAGAACAAAAAGAAGGATGAGGGAGACCAAGGTGAAGGTGTCAATTTCCAGCACGCCAAGGGGTAGTTCACCTCATATTCGCGAGAGTTGCAGCTTCATCATCCAAGAGACAAGAGAAGCTTACTCTTTGCGACATCATGGTTGCTGAACCTGCCACCCCCAAGTACCTAAGATGGTCCGAGTACCCAATCCAGTTATTCAGGATTATCGAAACTAGTCCAAAACACATCTGAATCGATAAAAAGAATATCGACAATTGCATCTTGGGAGCAGCATAGGATGTCGATTCATCACCTTCCAACCTTTAATTCCTCTCCATGACCAATGATGATGAGATCGATGACCCAGAGTAGCTATCTTTGTTGGGGCGCCCAGAAGCACCCCTCCCATTGCAAGTAATGGCCACAACTTGGCCGTCTGCCGATGAAATCGACGCCTGCAACGCCGATCTCATCGTCGCAATCATCGAAGTCATCGCAGGAAACACAATCCTCGAAAATCATCTAATTTCAATGGAAGATTTATTTGACTAAACCCTAAGCAACTAAAAAAACTATGGGAAATTAAATAGATGGGTCCCCCTTCTTATCCTTGGTAGACTCGCCAGAGAGGAAAAAGGAGAGGGGCCCTAGGCTCGCAGCGGTGGCGGCGAGGAGCAGGAGTTGCGCGCGGCGGCTTGCTGAGACGGCAATCTCACGCATGTGGGGTTGGTGGCAAAAGGGGATCTTGACCTTGGGACTCCCTATTGCTTTGAACTTGTTGATTTGCTTAAGCACTTAACTTGGTTTGAATCTTCTTCAAGTTTCTTCACGCGCCCTTAAATGTTTACCTTGTCGAAGTTGAGTTAAACACTTATATAGCTTATCAACTAGATCAAACACGTGGGTTTATATTCTCATGAACAAGTCATATATACCACTTGAAATAAACAAACCTACAAGCAAGAGTGGTACTCTCTCCATCTCAAAATAAGTTATGTTTTAGGTTTGTCTTAAGTTAAACTATTTTAAGTTTGACCAAATTTATAGGAAAAAATATTATTATTTATGACACCAAATAGGTAGGATATGAAAATATATTCCATAATAAATCTAACGGTACTTATTTGATATCATAAAGATTAGTACTTTTGTATAAGTTTGGTCAAACTTGAAATAGTTTGACTTAGAACAAACCTAAAATATCACTTATTTTGGGACCAAGGGAGTAGACCATAATGTTGGCATAAAGGATCCTCCCTCCATTCCAAATTATATGTTGTCTTAGTTTTCTTTTAAGTCAAATCTCTTTAACTTTGACAAACTTATATAAAAGTATCACTACTACAACTATCATATCTAAAGGCAGCAGCAGATGTTCTGTAGAGGTAGCTGGGCTAGCTGCCTCTACTATATCGATTTATAGAGGCACAACCGCATCTACAAATAAGATTTCAAGAGGTGGCTGGCAACAATAGTCACATCTACAAATCAATTTCTATAGATGGTTCTAAATCACAGCTGTACCTACAAACTGTTTCCAGAAATCATCCAAAAAATCATAAATCCCGTGGCCAAAAAATATTTTAATTTGATTTGACCCCACCAGGCAACAACTGGGTCGAGCAATGTGGCTTCGTGCGTAGCTCGTCTAACCACTCTACCAAAAAACGGTTGTGTATATAAGGCATGTCCATTACCCTCATATTCACTTTTCTACAAAAAGTTTTTAATTGCAAAGTTGTAGATATCATCAAGTTACTACAACTTTGGCTTCGGTCATTTCTTTATCCGAGATCGTTTGAAAATTTTGAATTAATTTAAACATATTTTTTCTTGGATAAATGATTTCAAAATGAAAAAGTTGTATAACTATTAGGGATCTACAACTTTAGTTTATGTCGTTTCTCGATTAATTTGAGGTCATTTTAAATATCCAAATTTTATTGTGCTGCACTTATTTGTAAATACGCCTCTAGATCTAGTTGTCTCTCTACACATCCATTTTCAGAGGTGGCTCTAGGTTCAGCCACCTCCAAAAATCCACTTGTAGAGGCGACTTGCCTCTAAAGACAGAGTCGTTTATAGAGGTGGCTGAAAATACCAGTCACCGTTACAAATGTATTTTTAGAGGCGGTTTTTTCAGAAGTCATTTTCAGAGGCGAGTCTAGATTGAGCCGCCTCTCTTCAAAAAAAAAAGAGATGGGTTTACAAATCAATTCTGTAGTAGTGTATTAAATGCATTATCATGATATATTCATGAAAATTTTAATGAAAAACATTTGTTGTCGTAGATGTTTAAATATTTTTACAAACTTTGACCAAATCTAGAGTAGTTGACGAGAGAGTATATGTCACACTCGAGCAACAAACTATGACCTAAGCCTATTAGAAGGCAATCATACATGTTTGGCAAAGATCGATCTCCAGCATCGTATCCTAGAGATATATATGAACACACAACCAATGTATGTTTTATGAGATTGTTTGGTCTAATCGGATCATTTAGTTTGTACGTTGCCAGAGAGCCATTTTCACAAATTTTGTACAAGAACGAGATGGACATAATAAGAGGAAAAAAAGAACATGGATGCAAAAGAAAAATCTAATAAGAGATGCAACAAAGTCGAAGCATATCAATCGTTCTTAATCTTGAAAGGGAATATAACATACATCAAGGATCCTTCATTCCAAACTATACGCTATCTTTATTAAGGTATATATTACTACTGAAGTACTAACCTGCATGGACAGGAAACACCAAAAAGAAATAGAATAACGAGAGGAATGGAGCCTTAAGCATGGTACGGTAGATATAAATTAACACACAGCCAATGTGCGGTTTATGAGATTTTCTTTGTTTCCTCGGGATGATAAGACCACCACCACCATATCAACTCCACCCAAATTTGCCAAGGAACTCTACAATGTTCCTGTCCGAACTGCCACCTTCATTCATGGCCCTTTTAGTTTTTTCCCTCCAGTTCATCGCATTTTCCATGTATTCCTTGCTCTTTTCCCCATCCATCACTTCTCTCACACACCTCTCCACCTCATCCTTCCTGACAACTCCCCCCACATCGGGTCGTGCTCTAACGCCAACTCTCCATACATCCTCAATGTACTTGGCATTCATTGGCTGGTCGGACCACTGCGGCATGGCCACCATCGGCACTCCAATGCCTAACCCTTCCATTGTTGAGTTCCAACCACAGTGCGTCACGAAGCAGCCAACCGCGGGGTGCGCTAGCACCTCCAGCTGTGGGCTCCATGCCACAATGAGACCCCTCTCCTCACTCTCCCTCACCTTACTGAGAAAACTTTCCGGAAGCTTGGACGTTTCGGGGCCCCTGACGACCCACAGAAAGGCCTTGCCGCTGTTGTACAGGCCTTGAGCCATCTCGGCCAACTGGTCCGGACCCGGGGCGGCGATGCTGCCAAAGGAGACATAGACAACGGAGCGCGCTGACCTGTTGGCGAGCCAGGCGTTGCACTCCGTCGCCATCGGAGCGTGCAGGCTGAAACTGTAGGATGAATCGTCCGGCATGCGGTTGTCAAGGTAGGCTGACGGCAAGGTTGGACCAACCGTCCTGGCAGCCCACCTTGAAGCCATGTACTCCGCTTCCTGTGAAATTTCAGTATCATTTTTATTTGTAACTATTCCGGCCGGCCGGCCAATGATCCATGTTTTGGGTCTCAACTCTCCTCAACATATATATAGATCATATAAATAAACTCCAAAAATCAAGTACTCGGATTATATATACGAATGAACGAACCTCAGTCTGCAGTTCGTAGAAGGAGTTGATGAGGACATGATCTGCAACCTCGAGCCCCTGGCACTGCTGCAACAAGAGGTCAAGATAGGTGGAGGTGGAGGAGCTGTCCTGCTGCGTCAGGAACGAGGAGCAATCGGCCGGTTCCAGCTGCAGCCCCTTGGGCAGGCCGGGCAGCTCCGCCGCCAGGACCTTGTCCACCGGCAGCTTCACCTTGCCTCTCCACGCGTGGTCGTACACCACGTTCACCGAGCAGGCCTGCGTGAAGAAGGCCGCGCACGACGCGCCACGCGGGGCACCCACAGCAGGAACGCGTCGTACACCACCACGCGCACGGGCCGGCCACGCGACGACTCGGAGCCGAGGAGCTCGTCCAGCGTGCGCGACCCGGCGGACTCGAGCCGTGCCAGGTACTCACGCACGTCGCCGACCTCGTCGTAGCCGCCAAGGTCGCAGCCATCGGAGATGGCGACGACGGGGACCGCTCCGGGTCCCGGCTGCGCGGGCGGCACGCTGGAACCGAGGGCGGAGCGGGCCACCGCTAGGGTGCACCGGACGCCGTGGTGGCTGGCGAGCCGCTTGCCGAACTGGAACAGCGGGTTGATGTGGCCTTGGGCCGGGTACGAGACCAGGAGCACGCGAACGCTCACGTTGTTGGATCCAGCCATGGCGCAGTCCGCTGATGTGCGGCTACAGGTGGAGAAGTTGATCACCAAATGGTCAGAGAACAAGTAAATAAAACTAAGGTGTCGATGGAAATATACTAGGACCTCGTTTAGATCACAAATTGGAAGGTTAAAAAATATTGTAGCACTTTCGTTTGTATTTAACAAATATTTTCTAATTATGGACTAACTAGGATTAAAAGATTCGTCTCATGATTTACAACCAAATTGTGCAATTAGTTATTTTTTTACCTACATTTACTACTTCATACATGAGTTCAAATATTAATGTGATAGAGAGAGAATGAAAAAATTCTAAATTTTAGGGTGCATCTAAACCAGACCTACGAAAAGGTTACGTGTCAAGAATGAGGAATGAAAACAAAATCAAAGATAGTATTATAGTAATATATGGTCTGACTTGTACGCATTATTTAAGGTAGCAGATGAAAATGTACTATATTGTTTTAAAATTGTTTACTGAGCTCTCAATCGTGAAAATTTGCCCGTCGGATGGCGTCCGATCCGTTTCCTCGAGGGAGCCGTGTAGGCGGCCTGCTCGCCCAGGCTGCGTGTCCACCGCCGAGTGGTGCAGCGTGTATGTGAGCAAAGGAGAGAGGGGGAGTGCTCGTGGGGGCCCGCAGCGGTTGACCAAGTGGAGCAGAGGCGCTGCTCCCTCTGTTTTCTTTCTGCGTGTGCGCGGGCATCTCCGGCGCTTCTTCCGGTTGCAGCAGTTTTGCGTGAATTTTGTATTTTCTTTTGAAATTTGTGAAGAATGTGTAAATAATTTGACATATATTTATCTGATGTCTGAAATACATAGAAATAAGTTATAAATCTTTTTTAAAAATTTAACATATATTTATATTATTCACAAATTACATCACTCTATCTAATAAATTACGCTGAAAAAATCATTGTAAATATAGTAATAAGGCGGTGTAAGTACGTAGGAAAAATTCAGTTGATGGGAGCAGTTAAAACAACCGGTTGTTGACTAGACAACTTATTTTTTTAACTAATTATATAACGTGATCGGTGTACAACTTTAATGAGACTTCACGTAACAGCACATAAAAGTTTTTGATCACTTTTAAAGAAAAAAAACATGTACGTTAGCATCACACTGTATGTATAATGAACAATTTTTTAAAAAAAAATACAGATTCATATGCATCGTACCATCGGAGTGATAGTTGTATTATACATAATTAATAGAGTTGGGAGAATTTGAGAAATCAATGGCTTCACATCCACTTGTGCATGCCGTGATGAGGAGGATTTTATAACTGCACGTCCACTTATACATGCCGTGATAAGGGGGATTTGAGAATATTTTTTTTCTTTTCTCATATTAATTAATTAATTAATTAATTTAAAAAATTAAGAAATCAATGGCTCAGATTTGTTTGAAATATTACCTCCTAGGAAGTAAAGAATGTACCGTAGCATCTCCCCATAGAAAAAGAAAAACTAAGATGATGTTTGGTTGCATCTTGCTTGAGCCGATGCAATCTGCATGACCTAATACGGACGGATATCATTGATATCATATTTGTTTTCATATTTATGTCCGGATTCGGATTCGAATACGGATAGTATAAAATGCCGGATAAGATACGATTGGATATCGACATCATAAATATGTGATTTAAATATTCGGATACGAATACGGTATCGGATGTTAAATATCCGAATTCGGATGCGGACGGATTAAAACCCCTCTAGACTGATTCGGTCTTGAATACGGTCGGAAAATATCCGTACCGTTTTCATCCCTACCTATGAGACTAATGCGTGTACCCCACACCTGATCCCTGCATCTACCAATGTGGCTTGTGAGTGAAGCTCAAATTAGACGTCTCCCGTCAGCTGCATCCACCCTAAAGTTTTATACGCTCTGCACGTGCAGGACGAGGGGAGCACATCAACCGAACACATCCTTGATGGATGAGAGGAGACTTTGCACACCATAGTTAACGAATTTATTATCATATATTATGCGCAGCGGACGCATCTCCTAAGATTGGATATTTCACTAGGGCCGTGGACTTCAAATACACGTTCAAATAGTTGGCATCAATAATACAACTATCTCAAAGCGGCCTTGATGGGATCATGTTCTCTCCATAATGAACTACATTTATATAAAAAAAAACACAATCAACCCTTGAAGAATAATTAACTGCCAGGGATGCTAGCTGTTGAAATGGAGTCCGCCACCACCTCATTCTTCAACACATGGATGATTTCTGACCCTATCTTTGTATGCAAACAATATGCTCAATCTCGATTCTAAGTGATTGATGAAGATACTCCACGAGAGAGGACCACGTGGCCTATTTCACACAGCTCTAGAAAGACATATTTGGACCAGAACAGAATAAATTCACTTGAAATGAGTCGAGGAAAGACGACATATCTCGCTTGTGAACATATAATATCATTAAAATATGTGAATTATATTTTCTAAATTTTTCTCAGTTTAGTATGTAACAAAACAATTTGGTGAGAAAAATAATTTTCTAAAATTTATTTTTAATTTGACATAGGCATATGTTTGAAGTCTTGCATTCATGGCATTTGCATAATGTGTTTGAATCGCGAAAAAACATTCAAAGCATGTTTAGGTTTGGATTGGTGATTTTCTAGAGATTTTCTAAATTTTTTCTATGGATTTTTCCTTTTCGTCTTAGCAAAATCCTTTCATTGTAACTTAACCTAATTTTTGTGATGAACTTCAAATATTATAGCTGGATTCATCAGGGCCTAATCCAACTCTAGGGTTTTTCCCACACTTTTGGAAATTTTTTTATTTACCTAGAATTGTTTTTGAACTAAGAATATATAAATCATGAAAATAAAAAAAAATCTACCTTAGCCGAAACCCACGTATAAATATATTCCAGTGCTCTCCTTAGCCTTCTTGTTGTAAACACGCAAATCTTTTGTGGAGCCACCATCTAGCCAAATCCTCCACCACCACCATGCATGATGTATGTCTTGTGATCTTGAGAAGTAGCCCACAAGTTAATAACCAGCGTGGTTAGAATCAAACAAGTAAAAATGAAAATGTACTAACAAAGTTATGCGTGATGAACGATGTAGAACTGATCTGTCTTATGCACACTATTTGAGATAGTAGATGAAATTGCATTATACATATATTGCTTCAAATTTGTTTACTGCTCTCAACCATGAAAGAAGATCCGTTAAATTTTGATCCATTTGAGATGCAGGATATCAAATATGGAAAAAAAAGAACATTATTACAGACAATACTACCAACCCAATTAAATTTGAGGGTTAAGTGTTTCGATGGATGAGGCCCTGAGGGGAGGTTTTGCACACAAAATTTATGAATTCACATAGCATGCGCAGCTCATGCATTCATTTGGGCCGTTGACTTACAATACTCAAAGCGGCCTTGGTCAGATCATATTCTCTCTATGAACTACTTCTATATAAATAACACAATCAAATCCATGCAGAATAATGCAACTGTCAGGGATGCTGTTCAAATAGAACCTGCCACCTGATTATTCAAAGCAACGGATTATTGCTGACCCAACTTTTGTATGCCAACAATATGCTCAATCTCGCTCCAGAGTCCTGAGTGATTGATGAAGATTGAACATGGCCAGAGAGGGTCAATCTCTATGAATATGAGACTTGTTTTATCCTAAAAAAACAAAAGCAGAATGGGATACAAAAACCTTGCAGTACGTAATAAAACAATTGGATTTCTTCAACTAGGCCAATAAGGCATATCTGAATATTTCCGAATTCAATAGTTGAATGGCTTCCCACTACATTGCATTCAGGAGGGACAAAACAGTAATACTGGCTTCCATAAAACTATCAAATAGTAGCAAACATCCAAAAACAACAATGTTGTCGCCTGCCGCCCTGGCCGATGTGATTAGATGCAGTCGAACCTTAATTCGTTGCTGCTGTGCATTTTCAGATTTGTGTGTCGACAAAGCTCGATCCACTCATGGTCACTTCCTCTTTCGCTTTTTCTTCGTCCATTTGTTTGCCGATGATTTTTTTTATTTTCGATCTCAAGGTGTGAGCGGCTTTCCAGCTGCCTGCAACGTGATGAAAAATACACAACTAAAATATACCATGTTTTTTTAGATCAAAGGCATTCATCCAGCTTTATTAGCAAGCATGTCGAACGCCAAAGATTCGGAACTGAGGTTACCAGTTTTACAGTTTAAAGAATCAAAAAAACAAGAAACTTAACAGACATCGACTTTCTCCCTAACTAAACACTCGACTCCTTCATGTTAAAACACAACTAGACTGCAACTCAACAAACAAAAGAGGCCGAAAACATCCAAGATCGGCAAAACAGCTTCTCAGTGAGCATTCGACGCGATCAGAGGTTGATCTTTGCAGCAGCAATGGATCTCAGCTTCGTCTTCAGTAGAGGGCGCCAAGTCTTGATCAGCATCAGGGTCTTGTAGATGATCACCACTGCAGATGATAGCACCTTCTTGTTGAACACCATGTCATTTCGAGTCTTCCAAATCGTCCATAATGCACCTACACATATAAAGAGTATTACCTTTTGTTTTTTTTCCTCGACAGTTATCAACAAACTCTACAAGAAATTTGGCACAGTTGGTTGGCGAACTCCACCATCCTAAAGTGTTCCTAAGGAAGGACCACATGAAGACAACAATGGGGCATTGGAAAAGTATATGGTCAGAGGTTTCTTGTTTGTCACAAGTGGCACATTCCTCCGGACTGGACCAATTCTTTTTCTTCAACTGAACCCAAGATTGGCTTCTATCATGAGCTGACATCCAAATAAAGATTTTGACCTTTAAAGGAATATTGCATTTCCGTAGTCATCATCTGACTATCTCTAACACCCCCTGATGTCATCGTTCTGTACAGAGAACTAGTTGGGTATTTCCCAGATTTTTTGAGAGCCCAAAAAACCATATCTCTTCCTTCTGATAGAGTGACCTCATTCAGCAATTCCTAGAGTTGATTCCAATCTTCACTATCTCATTAAGTTGCCTTCTGAACTGAAATCCCATTGTCCCTCAACATATGCTTGAGCTACCTCTATGTCAGGTTTAGCAGCTATCTGAAAAAATCTATGAAACTGTATTTTCAAAGGGCATTCACCAAGCCAATAGTCATGCCAAAATCTGGTTTGTTGACAACTCTTAATTTCCACAACTCTACCTCTTTGGTACCACATTATCAACTCCAGAAGTGACCTCAAGAACTGAGACCCTTGTTTGTTCTTGATTTGAAAATTGCTTTTCTGACCAAGATACTTCTTTCTCAACAGGGAGCAACATAAACCATTGTCACCTTTCTCCAACTTATCAATCCATTTGACTAACAAGCTGAAAGTCTTAGTTTGGTTTTGGATAACTGATGAAACTTATTTGGACTAATCCTTGCATCGAAGTGTGTGACTAGATAGGATGGTCCAATCCAAGTGATGGAGCAAGATGAAGTCCATGGTGATGGTGATGGACATGTGATGATGATGATCATGTAAGGCTGGATAACGAGCCAGCTCGGCTCGGCTTGGCTCGTTCTGGCTCGTTAGAATAACGAGATAGCTCGGCTCGGATCGTTATCTTAACGAGCTAGAATGCCAGCTCGGCTCGGCTCGTTATGAGCTCGAGCTGGCTCGTTAAACTCGTGAGCCAGGTATAAAAAATATACAAAATATAATAGTTGCATTTATCTAAAGCATGAAAATAGTAATAATACAAAAATAATATATCCAATAGCATTAAATCGAACAAATATTCATATGAGCTAATATATCAACCATTTATAAAGTGCAAGACATGAAGTAATACAAAACTAATATAAGTTATGATGACTTTTTCCTAAAATTGTGGCTCGTTTGGCTCGCAAGCGGCTCGCGAGCTGGCTCGAGTTGGCTCGTTATAGCTAACGAGCTAAAATCTCGGCTCGGCTCGGCTCGTTATGATAACGAGCTGAGCCGAGCTGAGCCGAGCTAGCCACGAGCCGAGCGAGCTAACAAGCTTCGAGTTTTTCGTCCAGCCTTATGATCATGCTCTCAACTTGGAAAAGAAGAAAGAGAAAAATAAAATAGGCTCAAGTCAAAGGTATATTTGATAGAGTCATTTTGTTTTGGCACTCAAGACACCAAGTGGGTGTGAGTGTATTTAGGATAGATAGCCATACTATTAAGAGGGGTGAAACTCGTCATGAAATGAGGTTATCAAAGTGCCACTAGATGTTCTAACTCATTGTATATGCATTTAGATTCTAGTGAGTGCTAACACCCTTAAAAATATTTGTGAAAAATTGCTAACACACATGCACAAGTGGTTAGCACGTTTGAGAAGGGAGGCGAAGTTGGAGATGAAAAGGAGGAGTTGCGCAGGGACCGGACTCTGCCCTGCATCCGATCTGTGGCGCAGAAGGGTGCGTCCTCGGTCCATGACCGGACGTAAGGAGGTGAAGGACCGGATGTGCAGGGCCTATGTTCGGTCAGTGCTGACGTATGGTGAAGTGGCGCGCAGAGAGGAGGCAAAGAGCATCGGACGCGTCAAGTCGCGAAAATCTCGGTTTTGGACCTCTCCGTGTAAAAATGGATGAGACCGAACTCTACATTGTAGTGCATCCCGGTCATCACTAACTGCGTGTCCAGTCATGGCGCGCTGGGGGCACGGGCGCGTGCAAGAGGACGTGGGGATGCTGCGTCAGGTCCTGCTCGGCTGCGTCCAGTTTTCACTTAACCGCGCGGGAACTGTGACTTAGCCATTGAAGATCGACGGGCTTCGTTGAATCGCGTGGACACGTGGCCGCATCCGCGCGGCCGAACGCTAGACAGGGTGCGTCCGGTCATCCCGACTGACGCGTCTGGTCAGTGCGCAGAGGCGCCCCCTCTGAGCATAACGGCTCTATTTCGTTGGGAGGCTTATATAAGCGTGGTACCGGCTTGGGCTCTCTCTCTTGGCCATTTCTATTGAGAATACACCCTAGTGAGCTAGCCACTCCTCTCTCATTCATCTAGATTGATTAATTTATCATTTGGTGAGATTTGAGAGCATCCAAGTGCATTGCTTTAAGTGATTGCATCTGGATGCACTTGGTGATTGTGTTTCGCTGTGGATTTCGCTTGTTACTTTTGGTGGTTGCCTCCACCTAGACAGCTTGGTGCAGCGAAAATCATCGAGTGGAGGAGAGTGATTATCTCCGGCTCTGATCATGGTGATTGTGAGGGGTTCTTGTGCCTTCCCCAGCGAAGCGCCAAAGGCAACTCTAGTAGATTGCAAGTGGCTTGTGTGATCCTCTTGTGTTGGTTGTGCGGCACCTGATTGCGGGTTAGGCATATGAAGCCTATTAGCGCGTGAACCTCCAAGTGGGTGAATCACCACAATGGGGACTAGCTTGCAGGCAAGCAAGTTAACCTCGGTAAAAAATCTTGTGTCATCATTGTCTCCGAGGAATTCATTTGGTATTCATTGTGATTGATTGATCATCTCTTGCCACGGCAGTATAACCTTCACTATCTCTCTTGTATTTATTTTCTAGTGTAGCTAAGCTCTTTAGTGTAACTAGTTTTGAGAGCTAGCTTATGTCTTGTTAGTTTGGTTAGTGACGCTCTTTAGTTAGTCTTTGAGAGCTCACTAACTTAGAGAGTAGTGACTTAGCCCTTGTGTGAAATAAAGATTATAGCAACTAGAATTGTTGATAGGTGGCTTGTATTTTTAGTAGGCTAACGCAACACTCGCTTCGCTTTATAATTGTCTAACCACTTAGCTTAAGTATTGTTGTAGAAATTTTTATAGGCTATTCACCCCCATCTAGCCATTAGGACCTTTCAATTGGTATCAGAGTCGTAGTCACTGTGATTTGAGGCTTAACAACCTTCGGTGTCAAAATGACTCAAATCAACAACACCAAGAAGCCACCCCAATTTGATGGCTTAAATTATCCATATTGGAAGGTAAAGATGACCACCTATATCAAGTCAATCAATAGAAATGTGTGAAAGATGGTAGAGACCAAGATTGAGGTTGCCAGTCTGGAGAATCCCACCACGGCCGAAGAAGTATTGCTCCAAAACATTGACATTGCTCTTAGTGTCATTCATGATGACATGGATGAAAGAATATTTGAGCAAATCAAGAACATTGAGATGGCTCATGAAGCATGGAAGAAGTTGGAGGAATCATTTAAGGGCACTCAAGTGGTGAAGGGTGCTAAGGTATACATCCACAAGGAGAAGTTTGCAAGTTTTAAGATGAAGGATGATGAGAATGTGTCAGAGATGTTCTATAGGCTACAAGTGCTTGTCAATGATCTCAAAGCACTTGGTGAAGAGGTGAAGGATAAAGACTTCTCACATAAGTTCTTGAGATGCTTACCATCAAGATTTGGCACATTAGTCACTATTCTAGTGAGGAGTGGTTTGGACACCATGACATCAAACCAAGTGTTGGGAGATGTAATGACTGATGATACATATAGAGATGACGATGAGAAAGAAGAAGAGAACAAGGAGAAGAAAGATGAGAAGAAGAAGAGTGGCATTCAAAGCCACATCATCCTCCAAGGGCAAGGCAAAGCAAGATACATCAAGTGAAGATGAGTGCTCAAGCTTTGATAAAGATGATGATGGGATCTCTTTGTGAAGAATTTTGGCAAATTCATGATGAAGAAGGGCTATCCAAGAACAAGGATGACCAAAGGAGGTGCTTTAAGTGTGGTAGAAAGGATCATCTTGTTGCTCAATAGCCCTATAATAATGACAATGATGATGATGACAAGAAGAGCAAGAAGGACAAGGAGAAGAGAGACAAGATGAAGGGCAATGACCAATTTTGTGAAGGGCAATGGCCAATTTTGCAATAGATGCAATCAAGTTGGGCATATGGAGCAATATTGCAAGAACAAGAAATCACAAGCAAATGTATCCTATATCAAGTTAGATTCTTGTTATTTACTTACCAAGGGTGTACATGGGTGCAAGCTAAGTTTGTTGGTACACCAATTGTGGGCTCAAAGAAGAAAGCCATTTGGGTGCCAAAAAGCTTAGTCACTAACCTTCAAGGACCCAAACAAGTTTGGGTACCAAAAAGAATTGATCTTCTTTTGTAGGTCAATTATAAAGCCAGAAGAAGGCATTGGGTTCTCGATAGTGGGTGCACTCAACACATGACCAGTGATGCTAGAATATTCAACTCAATCAACACCAATGGCAATGATGGTTATGATAGTATTACATAGGGGTGAAAGTGGTATGGATAATCCTCCACTCTGAATCTGAATTTTAAGGATATGGAGAAGTGTTTTAATATCCGTGCGGATGCGAATAATCTAAATCCGATTATACGTGGATACGGTGTAGGATATGGGATTGATGAAATTCGGCAGATATAGATTATCTAATAATTGAACATGGATTATCCGCTACTTATAATAGGATAATTCGAATATTTTAAGGAGCCCAAGGGGTAAGAATACAAGTCAGTCTAGCCTATTATTATATTGTAGCCTACAAGTAAAGCTTGTTAACTATATATATTAATTTAAATTTCTTTTTCAAACATGGAATGGCAATCGTAGTGATTGGCTGATTACCTATTTGCCTGATTGGAGGCTAATTATGAAACTAGGATGCAGTCCTGCACTTGAACAACACCTCACGAACCATGCTAGCCTATTAAGAATATTTTTTCTTTCACACGCTTGGTTTATACTCTTAAATCCAAACTGAGAACTTGTATTATTTTTGTGAGCTCTTAAATCAAAGTGGTGGATTGATGGTGATTATTTCGAGTTATATTGCCGCTTTATGACTTTGGTTAATGAATTATTTCTCATCATAAAAAACAACACGTAAGCACATATTATTCGACTTTAAAAAGTCTGCTTCCGCTCTGACACCGGTCTAAATCCGTACCATTCCTGACATCTAAAAAATCCGTACTCACATCCGAATCCATATAGTATCCGATCCGCTCCGAATCTAATAAAATATAATGGATTAGGATATGAAAAAGCCATTATCCGCTCCAATCCGATCCGCTTTCATCCCTAGTATTACATTTGGTGATAATGGCGAAGACAAGGTCAAGGGGCTTGGTAAGATTGCAATATCTAATGACATGAGTATTTCCAATGTGTTGCTAATTGAGAGCTTGAACTTCAATTTGCTATCCATGGCTCAATTATGTGATCTTGGATTTAAGTGTATATTTGGAGTAGATGATGTAGAGATCATAAGTGTAGATGGCTCTAATTTGATCTTCAAAGGTTTTAGATATGAGAATATGTACTTGTTTGATTTCAATGCTAGTGAAACTCAATTATCAACTTGCTTGTTCACTAAGTCTAGCATTAGTTGGTTATGACATAGAAGGCTTGATCATGTTGGAATAAAATAATTGAATAGATTGATAAAGCATGATCTAGTTAGATGCTTGAAATATGTGGTGTTTGAGAAGGATAAGCTTTGTAGTTCTTGTCAAGACGGAAAACAAGTTGAAAACACCCATCCTAAGAAAAGCATAATGAGTACTAGTAAGGCATTTGAGTTGTTGCATATAGATTTGTATGGGCCAACTCAATACACTAGCATCGGTGGAAATAAATATGGCTTTGTGATAGTGGATGACTATACTAGATACACTTGGGCATTCTTTCTAGTGGACAAGAGTGATGTGTTTGCAGCTTTCAAATCATTTTTGTCAAGGGCAAACACAATGAGTTTGAAACAACTATCAAGAGAGTTAGAAGTGACAATGGTAGTGAGTTCAAGAACACTAGAATTGATGAGTTGTGTGATGATTTTGGAATTAGACATCAATTCTCGGCCAAGAACACCCCACAATCAAATAACCTTGTTGCAAGGAAGAATAGAACACTTATTGACATAGCAAGGTCTATGCTCAGTGAGTATAATATGAGTCAAACCTTTTGGGCCAAAGCAATTAACACAGCTTGCTATTGTAGCAACCACCTCTATTGTCACCCATTGAAAGAGAAGACACCATATGAGCTCTTGAATGATAGAAAGCCCAACATTGCATATTTTCGGGGTTTTGGATGCAAATGCCATATATTCAAGAAAGGCACTAGATTGAGCAAGTTTGACAACAAGTGTGATGAAGGATTCTTGCTTGGTTACTCCACTATAAGCAAAGCATATAGAGTTTGAAATTTAGCTAGTGGTACTCTTGAGGAGGTATATGATGTTGAATTTGATGAAACCAATGATTCCCAAGATGAAGATGAGAATCTTGATGGTGTTAGAGGCATTCAATTGTCAAATGATATAAAAACATTGATACTGGTGAATTGAGGCCTAGACACGTGATAGATGATGAAGATGATCAAGTGCAAGTGCTCTCTAACTCAAATGTGCAAGTTGATACAAATCAAGCAAGTACAAGTGGCTCTCATGACAATGTGCAAGATCAAGTGGATAGCTCATCATCTCAACAAAATGATCAAGCAAGTGCAAGCAATCAAGTTCCAATACTCCAACCAACAAATATTACAAGGGATCATCCATTGGATACCATAATTGGAGATATTTCTAGAGGTGTATAAACAAGATCAAGATTAGCTTCATTTTGTGAGCATTTCTCTTTTGTGTCATCCATAGAACCAAAGAAGATAGAAGAAATATTGAAGGATGTTGATTGGGTGAATGCTATGCATGAAGAATGAAACAACTTCACAAAAAATCAAGTATAGAAATTGGCACAGAGACCAAAGAACCATAATGTGATTAGAATCAAATGGGTCTTTAGAAACAAGCAAGATTAAGATGGGACAGTAGTGAGGAACAAAGCAAGATTGGTAGCACAAGGCTATACATAGGTTGAAGGTCTTGACTTTAGAGAAACATATGCCCTGATTGCTAGATTAAAATCAATTGGAATCTTGTTAGCCTATGCTGGTGCCCACAACATCAAGCTCCATAAAATGGATGTAAAGAGTGCATTTCTCAATGGCTACACTAAGGAGTTGGTATATGTTGAGAAACCACCCGGTTTTGAAGATGACAATAATCCCAATCATATTTACAAGCTAAGAAAGGCATTATATGGATTGAAAGAAGCACCTAGAGCATGGTATGAGAGGTTGAGAGATTTTCTCCTCTCTAAAGGGTTAAAGATGGGAAAGTTGACACCACTCTTTTCACCAAAAAGATTGGAAATGGCTTATTTGTATTGCAAATTTATGTTGATGACATCATATTTGGATCAACCAATCAAGACTTTTGTGAAGAGCTTGGGAAGATGAAGGCCAATGAGTTTGAGATGTCCATGATTAGAGAATTGAGTTACTTTCTTGGTCTTCAAATCAAGCAAATGAAGAATGGTACATTTATGAGTCAAGGCAGGTACATCAAAGACATGCTCAAAAAGTTTTGTATGGATAAGAGCAAATCTATTAGTATACCAATGGGAACAAATGGAAATTTAGATAGTGATGCAAGTGGTAACATGGTGGATCAAAAGTTGTATCGGTCTATGATTGAAAGCCTACTCTATGTGACCGCATCAAGGCCGGATGTCATGTTTAGTGTGTGCATGTGTGCAAGATTTCAAGCCTCGCTAAGAGAAAGTCGTTTGAAAGCTACAAAGAGAATATTGAGGTACTTGAAGTATACACAAAACATTAGTTTGTGGTATCCTAAAGGAGCAAAGTTTGAATTAGTTGGATATTCGGACTCTGATTATGTGGGATGCAAGGTTGAAAGGAAGAGCACTTCAGGCACTTGTCAATTGTTGGAAAGATCACTTGTCTCATGATCATCAAAGAAATAAAATAGTGTTGTATTATCAACCGCCAAAGCTGAATACATATCCGCTGGTAGTTGTTGTGTACAATTCTTTGGATGAAGGCCACCTTGAATGACTTTGGAATCAAGTTCAAGAAAGTGTCATTGCTATGTGACAATGAGAGTGCAATCAAGCTAACCAATAATCCGGTTCAACATGCAAGAACAAAGAACATTGATGTCTGCCACCATTTCATAAGAGAACATCAACAAAAAGGGGACATTTTAATTGAGAGTGTGGGCACCGACGATCAACTTGCCGACATATTCACCAGGCCACTTGATGAGAAGAGGTTTTCCAAGCTAGGAAATGAGTTGAACATATTAGACTTCTCAAATATGTGCTGATGCACCCCCCCCACTTATATGACATGCCTCTCCTTTGAGCAATCCAAGGTAAAATTATTTGGCATGACATACATTCCTTGCTAAAGACTTGTTTAGTGCATCTAGTCATTCCTCATGTTTTATAGGCCCATTCGTGAAAATCAAATGAATTTGATTCTTGTATGGTACCACTATTGCTTCTATGTTTGCCTTGATCTAGTGGTAGCATGTGATATGTTTATGGGCTTGTGAACCTAGTATTTAATCTAGAAAATAAGCTATAAGTGTTTAACTCAACATGGTCAAGATAACCCTTGAAACAAGGTGTGAAGAAGCTTGTCCTTGAATCAAACCGAGTTAAATATCTTTGGAAAGTGCTCTTGACTGAACCAAATTTAGAAAATTGATCCTCACCCCATTGATTGATGTTGATAATCTTAACCTATCTAAAATTGAATCTTTATGGTCACTGATGACAAAGGGGGAGAGAAACAAAGATATAAGTGATAGGGGGAGAAATATGACAAATGAAGTGGATCAATTAAAATTTGAGCACACAAGTAGAGGGAGCAAGCTCATAAACTTGAGTGATGCATTTGAATGTGCATTTCATATGTATGCTTGCATGGCACAAGTTTTTAAATTCAATATACTTGCTTGTGTGGTGTATGCTAGTTGTAAAATTGTTTGATGAAATGAAAAACTAGCATGCATAGGGTGATAGTTAGATATGCTTTGCTTATTTTCAGGTGGTACTAGAGCCTTGCATACAATGTTGATCTCATGAGCTATCTAGTGTTTGTGTTTTGCAAGAGCTATCTAACTAACCATGGTGCTAAGGATGGTATGTTTGGTGCACTCCGATTAGTATCACGCTTTAAAGGTCCAACTCTTATACCTTAGCATCATTTGGTAGACATTACTCTCCCATAATTCCAATCTATGCACATATGTAGGGGGAGCTAATGCTACCAATTCGGGCTCATGAAACTTATCCAAATCCTTTACACAAGGTAAAAATGCTTAGGCAAGCATCATGAATTCAAAATTGATTTTCATTCATATCTTTGTAAAGGTTGTCATCAATTACCATAAAGGGATCAATTACCATGGTGATGGTGATGGACATGTGATGATGATGATCATGCTTTAACTTGGAAAAGAAGAAAGAGAAAATAAAATAGGTTCAAGGCAAAGGTATATTTGATAGGGCCATTTTGTTTTGGCACTCAAGACACCAAGTGGGTGTGAGTGTATTTAGGATAGATAGCCGTACTATTAAGAGGGGTGAAACTCATCATAAAATATGGTTATCAAAGTGCCACTAGATGTTCTAACTCATTGCATATGCATTTAGATTCTAGTGGGTGCTAACACCCTTGAAAATATTTGTGAAAAGTTGCTAACACACGTGCACAATGTGATACACTTGGTGGTTAGCACGTTTGAGCAAGGGTGGAGAAGTTGGAGATGAAAAGGAGAAGTTGCATAGGGACCATAATCTGCCATGGGTAGTGACCGGACTCTGCCCTGAGTCCGATTAGTGGGGCGCAGAGAAGGGCGCATCCTCGGTCTATGACCAGACGCTGAGAAGGTGATGGATCAGATGCGCGGGGCCTGCGTCTGGTCAGTGCTGATGTATGGTGACGTGGCCTACAGAGAGAAGGCAGAGAGCATCGGACGCTAGTGCGCGTCTGATCACCCTTGACCAGACACGTCATGTCACGAAAATCTTAGTTTTGGTACTCTCGGTGTAAAAATGGATGAGATCAGACTCTATGCTGTACTGCGTGCTGGTCATCACTAATTGTGCTTCCGGTCATGGCACGCTAGGGGCATGGGTGTGTGCGAGCGGACGTGGGGACGCTGTGTCCGGTCCTGCTCGGCTACATTCAGTCTTCACTGAACCGCGCGGGCACTGTGACTTAGCCGTTGAAGGTCAACAGGTGTTGTTGAATCGTGTGGACACGTGTCCGCATCCACGTGACTAGACACTAGACAGGATGTGTCCAGTCATCCCGACCGACGCGTCCGGTCAGTGCGCAGAGGTGCTCCCTTTGAGCATAATGGCTCTATTTCATTGGGGGCCTATGTAAGCATGGTAACCAACTTGGGCTCTCTCTTGGCCATTTCTATTGAGAATACACCCTAGTGAGCCTAGTCATTCCTCTCTCACTCATCAAGATCGATTGATTCATCATTTGGTGAGATTTGAGAGCATCCAAGTGCATTGCTTTGAGTGATTGCATCTAGAGGTACTTGGTGATTGTGTTTCGCTATGGATTTCCCTTGTTACTCTTGGTGGTTGTTGAGGGTCACTAACATCAACTATAAACCATCAACCAAACATGAAAAGGATGAATATAATAAAATATCAACATAGAATAGGGGGTTATCTGACAGAATTCCATAGATTTTGGTAAATCACTATTTTCTAGGTATTAAACAGGAAAAGAGCCAAAGAAATGGAGGATGTCAAGCTAAAAAGCATATTCCACCGTGACACCGAGTTGAGAAGCATTTAGAAGACATGAGAAGGCGTGACACTGAAGGCGGGGCCAACCTGCCAAAGAGGCAGGTCAGCGACCTAGCCTGTAGGTTAGCCAACCTGGCCTGGGCCCACTTGTTAGTGCCCTCCTCTCACAATCCTCCACGGCCACCAAGAATTATATCTCATCCGTTGTTTCAAGTCTGTTTGATTTGAGGGCTCACGTTCATCCCACCGGCCTATATAAGCAGGACCCTGCCCCCTGGCTCAGATCATCCCAAAAACCCTAATTCATATTCTCTGGTGAGGATCAGCTGAGAGGGGCCCCATGAAAGGATCAACCTCTCAAGAGTAGCATTCAAGAGAAGATTAGTCCTCATTAGGATTAGTCTTTAGAAATAGAGAGGTAGAGAGAGGGAAGAGTTTTTGAGGAGATGCTAGCCTGTCGGTGCTCCCTCTATGGCTTGTACCTTGGTGAAGTTAATCTACGTTTGAGATTTCTCTGGTGATCAACTTCTTCTTTCTTTAAGCACGTTGTTTATATTGTTCTTCTGGTTCACAATTCTTTTGAGTGCTTTAATCTATAGGACCCTATAGGTTAAAGTAATAATTCTAGGTGTAGGCATGGTGCTTAGGCCTAAGTTACTTGTGGATGCGCCCTATATGCTAGGAAGTATGGTAGATCATGGGTGTGACAATCCTGCTGAGTCCTTTGTAGCCCACACCTCATATATAGGCCTAGTAGGACCCGGTTCCTAAGTTAAAGCATCTTATATGGTGTCTTTTTCCTAATGCAATGTCCCCAGATAGAATAGTAGAAGACATAGCTTACTGAGATTAGAACGTTTATATCTTAGCAGTTTCCTCTACACTCCTGACCTTCTCTAGTCTTGCGCTACTCCGAGTTAAGTTAGACCGTAGTTAACCTCACACGTTTCCCTATGGATACGATATTTAAAACCTCTGGATGAAGTGCTACAGCGGTATTTGTGCGCTTGCGGATCATTCCTTGATTATTCTATGTGCGTTAACAAATACCAACAGTGGTTGCCGCCACCTAGATGGCTTGGTGTAGCAAGAATCGTTGAGTGGAGGAAGGTGATTGTCTTCGACTCTGATCGTGGTGATTCTGAGGGGTTCTTGTTCCTTCCCAGGCAAAGCGCCAATGGCAACTCTAGTGGATTGCGCATGGCTTGTGTGATCCCTATCTTGTGTTGGTTGTGCGGTACCCAATTGTGGGTTAGGCATGTGATGCCTATTAGCACATGAACCTCCAAGTGAGTGAATCACCATGTTGGGCTGCGCCGTCACCTTTCGTGGCCCTTGCCAGCGAAAAGGGGTTGCTCAGTGATTAGCCCCTTTTGCGTCCCCAAGAGGGTGAAAGGAAGCGTTCAGCTAAGACAGATACCCATGTGTGGCTCAAGGGCAGGCTCAAAGAGAAGATGCTTTCACTTGGCCAGGCGATAGGGTGGCCGCCGAGGCAAAAGGGTGCGGTCGGTTGGACCCTATCGCAATGTAACTTACTCCGGTTTTGTAGGAACTCTTCGCCTGCTTTTGTCACTAAAGGAAAGGCATCTCGGGGCCCAGTGACTATAGCTTGTAGATGGGACCACTGGCTCATGACAGGGGCGGTCAGAGCTCGGGGGAGGCGTAGCACCGAAATGCCCTTGGTGAAAGGGAATATCCCCTTGGATTAGGGTAGTTGTAGGGGCATTTACGTCCATGTAAGTGCTACGGATGTGTATAAATAGTGCCCCCACCGGGGTTGTACAGGAGGAACCCGATTCCCAGTCAATGAGATCAAGTTGAGCCGCTTCTAGCGGCCCCTTCGCCAGGTTGTTCTTTGTGTCTTTGGCATTTGTTGTTCTTCGTGCTTTCGACGCTGGTGCAAGCGGCAACCCAAAGTACTAAGGTTACCGCCTAGAACAACATTGGCGCCCACCGTGGTTGTTCCTTGAACTTATCATGCCACCATAGAACAAAGCACTGAAGCCACCAGCAGACAAGACAAAAACTTTTGAGGCGGTAGCTGTTGTGGCCGCAGAGGTAGTAGCGTGAGATGGCGCAGCTGCGATAGCAACAGCACAGCCGCCCGCATCTCAATCAGCGGGAGACTCCGTGGTACCCCCATCCTCGGTCAAGAGGAGACCCCCGAGGGCGCAGTCCAGGAAGTTCAAATTGGTCAAGACAAAAACAAAGTACAGGATGAAGATGAAGATGGTGAAATCACCGAGCAAGCCAGGGACTTGAGGAGGCTCGACTAGTACCAACAAGACATCATCAGATTGCAGCACGAAAGGGACCAGTTGCTATAGCAAGTGGTGCTAAGGAACAGGGCTAGGCAAACTTAGCGAGTAGTTAGACAAGTCGAATGTGAAAGGGAAAGGTTGGTTAGGGAAATTCATATATTGCAGAGGGCAAGAGCGGTAGGGATAGTCCAACCGGTAGAAACATTGGAATACCTAAAGCACCAGAGGGTAGGGGTGGTCGGATCCTAGGGGAGGCGCAGTAGGAAAAGACCAGAGTGCCCTCGGCAAAAGGGAATATCCCCTCGGATCAGGGTAGTTATAGGGGCATTTACGTCCATGTAAGTGCTACAGATGTGTATAAATAGTGCCCCACCAGGGTTGTATAGGAGGAATGATTCCCGGTCAATGAGATCAAGTTGAGCCGCTTCCAACGGCCCCTTCGCCAAATTGTTCTTTGTGTCTTTGGCGTTTGTTGTTCTTCATGCTTTCGACGCTGGTGCGAGCGGCAACTCAGAGTTCTAAGGTTACGGCCTAGAACAACACGCTACAACGGGGACTAGCTTGCCTGCAAGCAAGTGAACCTCGGCGAAAAATTTTGTGTCATCATTGTCTCCAAGGAATTCATTTGGTATTCATTGTGATTGATTGATCATCTCTTGCCACGGCGGTATAACCTTCACTATCTCTCTTGTATTTACGTTCTAGTGTAGCTAAGGTCTTTAGTGTAACTAGTTTTGAGAGCTAGCTTGTGTCTTGTTAGTTTGGTTAGTGAGGCTCTTTAGTTAGTCTTTGAGAGCTCACTAACTTAGAGAGTAGTGACTTAGCCCTTATGTGAAATAGAGATTATAGCAACTAGAATTGTGGATAGGTGGCTTACATTTTTAGTAGGCTAGCGCAATACTCACGCTTTATAATTGTCTAACCACTTGGCTTAAGTGTTGTTGTAAAAAATTTTATAGGCTATTCACCCCCTCTAGCCATTAGGACCTTTCACAAGCACACATTCATAGCTCTAACATCCATGAACCCTAAACCACCAAACTCTTTGGGTCTGTTGAGTGCTTCTCACTTGATCATATGATAGTATCTAACAGTTGAAAGTTGCCTTCATAAAGGTGGTAAACTCCCATATTATACAAAGACACACTAGACAAACATGAATCAATCAGAGTGGATTTACCCCAGATGATAAATAGTCACATTGCCAAGTACTCCATCTCTTATCAGTGACATACCTCAACTATGCTTTTGAGATTTTCCAATCACTGACTGGCATACCTAGATATTTCATAGGAAAAGAAAATAATTTGGAACTCAAAATTCCACTACTTGCTATTGCACATGTTCCTCTAAACCCACAGTATACACCTCACTTTTTATCAAAATTAATTTTCATGACTGACATTGCCACATAATAGTATAGGATAAGTCTGATGCTTTAAAGATTTTTGGGGGAAAAGCTTAGAAGAATTGTGGACATGTGCTTGCGGCCGCGCCTCTTGTGTTGGTGTGGCAGAACCTCCTAAATTATATGGCCCACATGCACATGTCATTGCCTTAAAGACCACTGACAACTATACATGTGTACCACAGAACTTAAGAATCCCGTCGGGTGTCCTCGAGAAACTCGAATCATCCACGATCTTCTGAGTAGGATCACATTTTAGAGACATTACAGTATTACAACAGTTTATATAATAAATTACATCAGAGTAGAAGTGCGGAAGTCTTATATAACATAAATTTACAAACCATTTGTTCCAAATCTTACAAACCTTAAGTTTAGTTATTACAACCATAGTAGTGGAGTAGCATTAGTAACTTTATTACAAATCACCAAAACGTGGCACTCTGACCAAGAGCCAAACATACTACTCATCGTTGCTTACCGCAAAGACGGTCATGTAGCAGGGTCCGAAACAAACCTGCTCATGAGGCGCACCTGCAACAGGGGTTTAACAAACCCTGAGTACAAAAGTACTCACAAGACTTAACCGACAAAAAGGGTGGAGATGACTTAGGAATGCAGGCTCAGGGAATTCAAGGTAAGGCTTTAGCAAGAATCAAAATCTTTTGCAAAAAAGCTCACTATTAGTGAATCCTTACTTTCACTCTTTTAGATTCGTCATTTTATTAAGATTATTACTAAGTGAGCCTATACAATAGTATTCACTTCTTAACATTCATCTCATGATTCCAAGTCCAAAGTTCCATCCATTAACTACGATACAGGGCATTGATCAAGTCTCCTTAACCGAGGAGGAACAATGATTCAAACCGATTATACCCAGCTGGGGATCCCTAACCACACGACATATGCAGGACTCAAACCTACATATATCAACCTTCACTCGAATCCTTCAAAACGTGATTAGGTCCAACGCCACTTGAGAGTACAGTACACCTCCAATCCAGCCATTGGCCATAAGGGTACACATTAGTCTCGCCATCTCTTCACTCTCAGTGTGCGGTCGGCCGTTCATGGAATAGATTAGCCAAGGTCTTAGGCTTACCGGAGTATGCGATAAGTTGCAAAGTCTCAATCAAGCAAGCCTACAACGAACGGTCCTTAACCGACATAGTCAGAGACACTACATTAGGACTCCTTTCCCAATGCAAGTCTGCTCACCGGTCTCAAATTAACATCCTCATCATTCATTCAGTTGTTCCACAATAACTCTTTTTAGAGAAGTGAAATGCCTATTTTCTATTGCGCCGGAAGTCGGAAAAGAAACGGAGGCGAACGGAGGTCACTGTGGTGACCAGACGCTGCACCAGACGCGGTCACGGTATGACCGGACACGTCCGGTCAGTGTTCAGCATCTGCGCGGTTTTTAGTTTGATGATCGGACGCGCAGCGCGTCCGGTCACTGACGACCGGACGCGTCTGGTCATCCAGGGAGCTTACTGGACTCTAACTGGACGCGGGCACTATCGCGTCCGGTCATTGCGAGAGGCGCGTCCGGTCGTTGTTTAGTTGTGCGCTACTCAAGTTGACCAGCGCGTCCGGTCAGTTGCGGGACCAGCGCGTCCGGTCACACCCGGCGCGTCCGGTCAGTACGACCAGCGCGTCCGGTCGGTGTTTCAGATTTTAGCCGTTGCGCGATCGGCGCGTCCGGTCAGTTTGACCAGCGCGTCTGGTCAGTGCGACTTCGGCTGGTTAAAGTTCCTAACGGCTATATTCGAAGGGGTACACTATAAATAGAGGTTGGTCGGGGTTTGAGGGTAACTCTTGCACATTTTGAGACCTAGAGACATACTTTGAGCTAGAGAACAACCCCTCCACTCATCTCTTTGCATAGTTGCACATCTTGAGTGAGATTGAGTGAGATTCAAGTGCATTGGTTGAGAGTTGCATTCTAGAGGCACTTGATCTTCGAGTTGCTGCGGATTTCTTGTTACTCTTTCGTGTTTCCCGACACGGTAGATGGCTTGGAGCAGCGGAGGTGATTGAGCTTGCAATTGGAGATTGTTGGAGCCTTCACCAAGTGTTGTAAGGGGTTCTTGATCCTTCCCCGCGGGAGTTCATGAATTGGATACTCTAGTGGAGCTCGTGGCTTGGAGGATCCCCATCTTGTGTGCGGTTGTGCGGCGCCCGCCGAGGGCTTGACTCTTGATAGTCGATTAGCTCGCGAACCGACAAGTGGGTGTATCGCCACAACGGGGAGTAGCTTGCCGGGAAGCAAGTGAACCTCGGGATAAATTCTTGTGTCATTCTCTTCCCGAGGATTTCTCTTGTGTTTTTGATTGATTGATACTTCTCATCTCTACACGGCGGTATAATCTCTCGAAGCTCTTCTCTTGTCTTACTTCTTGTTTCTAGCTTGTAGTTGTTGTTGTGTTTAGTGGATAGCCTTGTACTAGACTTGTGTAGGTGGCTTGCTTAATTAGTTAGAGCTAGTGCTTTTGCTTTGCCACCTTTCGTACTAACTTGTGGTTAAGTAATTCTTGTAGAAGTTTTTAATTAGGCTATTCACCCCCCCTCTAGCCTATTTGGACCTTACAAGTGGTATCGGAGCCGAGGCACCATTTATTTGAGGCTTAACAACCTACGGTGAAAAAGAAATGGCTCAATTAAGCTTGCACATCAACAACACCAAGAAGGCACCTCACTTTGATGGCACAAATTATGCATATTGGAAGGTTAAGATGACTGCACACCTCAAGTCAATCAATAGAGAAGTGTGGAAGGTCACTGAAACAAAATTTGAGGTTGCTAATCCGGAAGCACCTACACCGGTGGAAGAGAAGAAGCTCCAATGCAATGACATTGCCATTAGTGCTCTTCATGAGGCACTAGATGACAAGACCTTTGAGCAAGTGAAGAACATTGAGATTGCTCATGATGCTTGGGCCAAGCTAGAAGAAACATTTGAGGGCACTGAAGGCACAAAGACCGCTAAAGCATATATCTTGCAAGAAAATTTTTAAGCTTCAAGATGCAAGATGATGAGAGTGTACCGGAGATGTTTCATAGGTTGCAAGTCATTGTCAATGAGCTCAAGGCACTTGGTTAGGAGGTCAAGGACAATCAATTCTCTATGAAATTCTTGAGAAGTCTACCCAAGAGATTTGATACATTGATCACCGTGCTAGTGAGGACTACATTGAAGGATTTAACTCCTCAACAAATATTTCAAGAAGTGATGACCGATGATTCATATAGAGAAGATGATGAGAAGGATGAGTTGGTCAAGAAGAAGAAGAAAGAAAATGAGAAGAAAGATGATGAAAAGAAAAAGAGTGTGGCATTCAAAGCCACCACATCCAAGGGCAAATCTAAGATTGAATCATCAAGTGATGAAGACTCAAGCTCTTGTGATAGTGATGACATTGATGAGAAGATGGCCCTCTTTGTCAAGCAATTTGGCAAATTCATGAAGAAGAAAGGCTTTCATGCAAGGAGGAAGAACTCATCCAAGAAGAATGAGCATACCATGAGATGCTTTATATGCCATAGCAAGGACCATCTCATTGCAAAATGTCCTTATGATAGTGATGATGAAGATGCTATCAAGAAGGAGAGAAAGAAGCAAAAGAAGAAGCAAGAGAAGAAGGAGAGCTCTTATAAGAAGAAGAATGATTCTCAAGTTGCTACATGGGATAGTGATGATTCCTCAAGTGATGATGAGGATGACAACAAGAGTAAGAAGAAGGGACATGCTAGCATTGCCATCCAAGAGAAGGTCTCCATCTTCGACACTCCATCGTGCTTCATGGCTAAGGCCACTAAGGTATCATCCGATGATGAGAGTGATCATAATAATGATAGTGATAGTGATAGTGATGAAGAAGAATTCACTAAAGATGAACTAATCACTATGCTAGAAGATTGCACTCAACATTTTAAAGAATCTAGAAAGGAGTACAAGGGCTTGCTTAAAGAAAAGAAAAACCTTATGCAAGAACTTGATGAGCTTAGGGCATCTTATGAGGGTCTAAAGGTAGACCATAAGAAGCTTCAAAAGTCTCACACTAAGCTTGAAGAAGCTCATTCCTCTCTAGTTGAAAAATGTGAAAACATGCCAACTAATGTTGAGAAAGCTAAAACTTGTAACATAGGCATATCATGTGACATAATTGATGAATCCTTTCATAAGCCTATTGTTATTGCTCCCACTAACTCTTCATGTAGCGCATCTACACCATCCTCATCTAATAGTGATGGTTTCACTTGTGACTCCACACTTATAGTTGAGAATAAAAATCTCAAGAAGTAGGTAAAAGAGCTCAATCACACATTAGCTAAGGCTTATGGTGGTGAGGACCGCTTGCTTATGTGCTTGGGTAGCCAAAGAGCTTCTCTCTACAAAGAGGGATTGGGCTATAACCCCAAGAAAGGCAAGGCCGCTTTTGCTCCTCACAAGACTCGTTTTGTGAAGAACAATGGTAGCTATTGCAAAAGTTGCAAGCAAGTTGGTCATATAGAGCAACATTGCATGAACAAGAAATCCAATGCAAATGTATCCTCAATTAAATTTGATTCTTTCTATATGCTTACCAAGGGTACAAATGGTGTTCATGCTAAGTTCATTGGTGCACCATGGATGGACTCAAAGAAGAAAGCCATTTGGGTACCAAAGAGCTTAGTCTCTAACCTTGGAGGACCCAAACAAGTTTGGGTACCTAAAAGGAATTGATCTTGTCTTGTAGGTCAATTACAAAGCCGGAGGAAGGCATTGGGTGCTTGATAGTGGGTGCACTCAACATATGACCGGAGACTCTTGTATGTTCAATTCAATTGATACAAGTCAAAATGGTGGTTTTGATGCTATCACTTTTGGCAACAACAAGAAAGGCAAGGTCAATGGGCTTGGTAAAATTGCTATCTCGAATGACATGAGCATATCTAATGTGTTGCTAGTTGAGAGCTTGGATTTCAATCTTTTGTCGGTGGCACAACTTTGTGATCTTGGATTCAAGTGCATATTTGGTAGTGATGATGTTGAAGTCATAAGTGTTGATGGATCAAATTTGATATTCAAAGGATTTAGACATGGAAGCTTATACTTGGTTGACTTCAATGATAGTGAGACAAAATTGACATCATGCTTGCTTAGTAAATCTAGTATGGGATGGTTATGGCATAGAAGGCTTGGTCATGTTGGAATGAAACAATTGAACAAACTTTTGAGGCATGACTTAGTTAGAGGCTTGAAGGATGTCACTTTTGAGAAGGATAAACCTTGTAGTGCTTGTCAAGCCGGCAAACAAGTTGGAAATTCACATCCTAGTAAAAGTGAAATGAGCACATGAAAAGAATTTGAGCTATTGCACATTGACTTGTTTGGGCCAACAACATACACTAGCATTGGTGACAACAAGTATGGTTTTGTGATTGTTGATGACTATACTAGATATACTTGGGTGTTCTTTCTCTATGACAAGAGTGATGTTTATGATCTATTCAAGTCTTTTGTCAAGAGAGTGCAAAATGAGTTTGAGACAACTATCAAGAAGATTAGAAGTGACAATGGTAGTGAGTTCAAGAACACAAGAATTGAAGATTTGTGTGATGATCTTGGTATTGGACATCAATTCTCACCAACATATACTCCTCAATCCAATGGTGTAGTTGAAAGAAAAAATAGAACCTTGATTGATATGGCTAGATCAATGCTTAGTGAATACAATGTGAGTCATTCATTTTGGAGTGAAGCTATCAACACGGCTTGCTATTGTAGCAACCGTCTCTATTGCCATGGAAAGCTTGGGAAGACACCATATGAGCTATTGAATGGAAGAAAGCCCAACATTGCATACTTTAGAGTGTTTGGTTGTAAATGCTATATTCTCAAGAAAGGCACTAGATTAAGCAAGTTTGAAAAGAAATGTGATGAAGGATTCTTACTTGGTTATTCTACCACAAGCAAAGCATATAGAGTTTGAAATCTTACAAATGGCACCTTGGAAGAAGTTCATGATGTTGAGTTTGATGAAACCCAAGGGTCTCAAAATGAAGCTCAAAACCTTGATGATGTGAGAGGAGATCAATTGTCAAATGCAATGAAGAACATGGACATTGGTGATATAAGGCCGATGCAAGTTTATGATGATGATATTCATGTGATCAACCAAAGTGTGAAAATTGATACAAATCAAGCAAGCTCTAGTGGTACTCATGATGAAGCTCAAGTTCAAGGTCAAACAAGTGATAGCAATCAACTCCCAATACTCCAACCTACTAGTATTGCAAGAGATCATCTATTGGACCAAATCATTGGTGGAATTCAAAGTGGTGTTCAAACTAGATCAAGGCTAGCATCCTTTTGTGAGCATTACTCATTTGTGTCACTTGAAGAACCTAAGAAATTAGAAGATGCTTTGAAGGATTCCGATTGGGTAAATGCCATGCATGAAGAACTAAACAACTTTGCTAGAAATCAAGTTTGGAAACTTGTTGAGAGGCCAAAGAACTACAATGTGATTGGTACTAAGTGGGTCTTTAGAAATAAGCAAAATCAAGATGGCATGGTTGTGAGGAACAAAGCAAGATTAGTAGCACAAGGATACACTCAAGTTGAGGGTCTTGACTTTGGAAAGACATATGCACCGATTGCAAGATTGGAGGCTATTAGAATCTTATTAGCATATGCTTGTACACACAATATCAAGCTCTATCAAATGGATGTCAAGAGTGCATTTCTCAATGGCTACATCAATGAAGAAGTTTATGTTGAGCAACCTCCCTGTTTTGAAGATGACAAGAAGCCCGACCATGTTTACAAGCTAAAGAAGGCATTGTATGGTTTGAAGCAAGCACCTAGAGCATGGTATGAGAGGTTGAGGGACTTTCTCCTCTCTAAAGGGTTCAAGATGGGAAAGGTTGACACCACTCTCTTCACCAAGAAGCTTAGAAATGACTTGTTTGTGTTGCAAATCTATGTGGATGACATTATCTTTAGATCAACTAACCAAGACTTTTGTGAAGAGTTTGGAAATATGATGGCTAATGAGTTTGAGATATCTATGATTGGAGAGCTTAGTTACTTCCTTGGACTTCAAATCAAGCAAATGAAGAATGGCACTTTTGTAAGTCAAGGCAAGTACATCAAGGACATGATCAAGAAGTTTGGATTGCAAGATGCTAAGCAAATGAGTACACCAATGGGCACAAATGATCAATTGGGTATTGATGATAGTGGAAACATGGTAGATCAAAAGCAATACCGGTCTATGATTGGAAGTTTGCTCTATGTCACCGCTTCTAGGCCGGATGTGATGTTTAGTGTGTGCAAGTGTGCAAGATATCAAGCTTCACCTAGAGAAAGTCACTTGAAAGCAACCAAGAGGATATTGAGATATCTTAAGGGCACTCATGATGTTGGATTATGGTTTCCAAAGGGGTCTAACTTTGAGTTGATTGGATATTCGGATTCCGACTATGGTGGTTGCAAGATTGATAGAATGAGCACAAGTGGCACTTGTCAATTGCTTGGAAGGTCTCTTATTTTATGGTCATCAAAGAAACAAAATAGTGTTGCACTATCTACCGCCGAGGCCAAATACATTAGTGCCGGTAGTTGTTGTGCACAATTGCTTTGGATGAAAGCCACCTTGAATGACTTTGGAATTAAATTCAAGAATGTGCCTTTGTTTTGTGATAATGAGAGTGCTATCAAGATGACACAAAATCCGGTTCAACATTCAAGAACAAAGCACATTGACATAAGGCACCACTTTATAAGAGACCATCAACAAAAGGGTGATATTAGCATTGAGAGCATTGGCACCGAAGATCAACTAGCCGACATCTTTACAAAGCCACTTGATGAAAAGAGATTTTACAAGTTGAAGAATGAATTGAACATACTTGACTTCTCCAACTTGAAATTAGTGTACCCCCACATTCTTATATGACATGCCTCTCCTCCAACATAGCAAGGTAAAGTTGTTTGGCATATCATTCATACTTTGCTAAGGACATGGTTAGAACATATAGACATATTTGTATGACAAATAAGCTCATTCATGAAAATCAAATGATTTTGATGTATATACAGTATCACTATTGCTTCTATGTTTGATTGATCTAGTGGTAGCATATGACATGTTTATGGGCTTGCAAACCTAGTGTTGAATCTAGAAAATGAGCTCATGATGTGTAACTCAACATGCTCAAGATAACCCTTATACTTTATGAGGTGTGAAGAAGCTTGTGCTTGGATCAAACCGAATTACATATTCTAGGCAAGTGATCTAGATTGAACCATAATTTGGACTCTCTCATATTGATTGACTTGACTCTCACTAAAATTGACACCTTTTTTGGTGATTGTTGACAAAGGGGGAGAGAAAAGTCACAAATATATTGCAAAAAGAGAATAAGATATAATAAGGGGGAGAGAAAAGTCACAGGGGAGAGAAAAGTCACAAAGATAAAAAGTTAAGTTACAAAGGGGGAGAAAGGGATCAATTAAAATTGAGCACACAAGTAGGGGGAGCAAGCTCATAAATTATTTGTTGCATTTATATGTGCATTAACATGATGAATTGTTGCATTGCAAAGCTTAAATTCATATTCATGATTGTTTGGTGTTTGCTAGAAATAGAACTTGAATGATGATTTGTTGAGAGTAGCTTTACAAGCGGTATCTAGACACCTTGGCTTATAATGTTGATCTCACGGGGTACTTTAGTGTTTGTGATCTTTACAAGTGATGTATTACAAATGGTGTCTAGCTACATCGATGCTAAGGATGGTATATAAAGGCAACTCCGATTGGTATCACGCTTCAAAGGTCCATTCTATATACCTTAGCATCAATTTGATAGTAGTAACTCTCCCAAATTTCAAATCCATACATATGTGCATAATTGAACCAAACTCATGGAAGCACATATGTAGGGGGAGCTAATACTATCAAAATTGAAAATTGATTTCATTTCATATCTTTGTGATGGTTGTCATCAATTACCAAAAAGGGGGAGATTGAAAGCCCAAGTTTGGTTTTGGTAATTAATGACACCAAGTTGCTAATGCCATGTGTTAAGTGTTTTGAGTTAGGCACGAGCAACACATGAGATGAAGGTGTATGTGGCAAGGAGTGGTGGCCACAAGATCACAAAGAGATGGTGCATGGACATAAAATGATGATCATGGTGGAGATGCACATAAAAGGAAGGACATGATGATCAAGTGAAAGAGAATGATCTAAGAGCGCAAGGCAAAGGTATAATCATAGGGGTTTTCCTTTTGCTGGTCTAAGATGAGTAGAGAAGTGATTGACCGGGTTTAGGATACATAGCCGACTATGAAGAGGGGCAATCACGGTTAGCTCGGAAATCAAGTGCCACTAGATCAATGTCTTGAGCATATGCATTAGGATCTAGTAAAGAGCTAACATAACGCCTTGGAAATGATTGTGAAATGCTAACACACATGCACATGGTGGTGTACACTTGGTGGTGTTAGCACATTTGCGAAGGCGGTGGAGTTCAAGCGGTAGAGAGGGGTTTGGGTTCCTCTCTCCCTCCCGCCGAGCTTGCGAGGCGGGATTCGACGCTTTTTGGAGAAGTGAAATGCCTATTTTCTATTGCACCGGAAGTCAGAAAAGAAACGAAGGCGAACGGAGGTCACTGTGGTGACCGGACGCTACACCGGACGCGGTCACGGTATGACCGGACACGTCCGGTCAGTGTTCAGCATCTACGCGGTTTTTAGTTTGATGATCGGACGCGCAGCGCGTCCGGTCACTGACGACCGGACGCGTCCGGTCATCTAGGGAGCTTACTGGACTCTAACCGGACGCGGGCACTGTCGCGTCCGGTCATTGCGAGAGGCGCGTCCGGACGTTGTTTAGTTGTGCGCTACTCAAGTTGACCAGCGCATCCGATCAGTTGCGGGACCAGCGCGTCCGGTCACACCCGGCGCATCCGGTCAGTACGACCAGCGCGTCCGGTCGGTGTTTCAGATTTTAGCCGTTGCGCGACCGACGCGTCCGGTCAGTTTGACCAGCGCGTCTGGTCAGCGCGACTTCGGCTGGTTAAAGTTCCTAACGGCTATATTCGAAGGGGTACGCTATAAATAGAGGTTGGTCGGGGTTTGAGGGTAACTCTTGCACATTTTGAGACCTAGAGACATACTTTGAGCTAGAGAACAACCCCTCCACTCATCTCTTTGCATAGTTGCACATCTTGAGTGAGATTGAGTGAGATTCAAGTGCATTGCTTGAGAGTTGCATTCTAGAGGCACTTGATCTTCGAGTTGCTGTGGATTTCTTGTTACTCTTTCGTGTTTCCCGACACGGTAGACGGCTTGGAGCAGCGGAGGTGATTGAGCTCGTAATTGGAGATTGTTGGAGCCTTCACCAAGTGCTGTAAGGGGTTCTTGATCCTTCCCCGCGGGAGTTCGTGAATTGGATACTCTAGTGGAGCTCGTGGCTTGGAGGATCCCCATCTTGTGTGCGGTTGTGCGGCGCCCGCCGAGGGCTCGACTCTTGATAGTCGATTAGCTCGCGAACCGACAAGTGGGTGTATCGCCACAACGGGGAGTAGCTTGCCGGAAAGCAAGTGAACCTCGGGATAAATTATTGTGTCATTCTCTTCCCGAGGATTTCTCTTGTGTTTTTGATTGATTGATACTTCTCATCTCTACACGGCGGTATAATCTCTCAAAGCTCTTCTCTTGTATTACTTCTTGTTTCTAGCTTGTAGTTGTTGTTATGTTTAGTGGATAGCCTTGTACTAGACTTGTGTAGGTGGCTTGCTTAATTAGTTAGAGCTAGTGCTTTTGCTTTGCCACCTTTCGTACTAACTTGTGGTTAAGTAATTCTTGTAGAAGTTTTAAATTAGGCTATTCACCCCCTTCCTCTAGCCTATTTGGACCTTACACCTACTGCTCCTCGCGGACCTAGCAGTCCGGAGGCGCAACGCTTCCTCCCCGTACATGTGGGATACCTTGGAGGTGCTGTATCTAGAGCACAAGGACGAACCGCACGAGAGGGACGATCCGCAAGCGGAGGGTGGACGTGACGGACGACCACGCAACTGCATGGCGCTGCTACGACGCGTTCGACTACATCGAGTCGCTTCCGCTGCACTTACGCGTCTAGTGGTAATTTCGTAACCTGTAACTAGCAGTAGATCCTGGTTTATGAGGTTGAAATTTTGATTTTATGGCTAGCGTAGCACCCTCATAACCCTTCACGCATAACAAGATTAAGAACTTGAGTACAACTTTCCTTCACGGTACAGTTGTAAAACAACACTAACCTAACCCTAATTTTAGGGTTTCATTAGGTTAACTACTTTGTTAATGATTTTTGTTAATCACATGAAATAAGATTAATTAAGCCCTAACAACATGATTAAGAGAGCTCAAACAATTAAGTAAAGGTGCCAAATGTCATTACGAGTTAATGACCTAAGGTCAACATCCAATCACAAAGTCAAACCAACCCTAAGCCATTAAGTACTAATTACTTGATTAACTAATTAATTAATAAAGCATAAATTAAGTATAAAATCAAAATTGTCCAATTAAGCTCAATTTTTTATTTTAAGAAGCTTGCATCATAGCTAGGTGGCAAAAAAATTCACAATTTTTGGATAATTAATTAAGCCTAGAAAAATTATGGAAAAGCTATTTATTAATTAAATGAGCTAATTAATTAACATACAAAAAGTAATCAAAATTAGCATTTCATATGTTTCCTAAATAGTACACATTACAGGGAGGCTACACAAAAAAATTATTATTTTTAGAGCTATAAATAATTCACAATGAAATAAACAAATTTGGTATTATTTAATATTTTTAGAAAAAGAAAAACAAAATCTTCATAACAAGCCAGTTGTCCTTCTCCTCTCCTCGCTCGGTCCAACCACGCGTGCCCCTCTCTTCTCTCTCTCCCCTAGCCTGCTTCTCCCCTTGCCCGGCCCAGCTGACCGGGCCAGCCCAGCAAGACCACGTTGCGCCCCTATCGTGGCCGATGGCCAAGGCGGTGGCCGACCGGTCACCATCTCGCCGGCGGCAAGGCTCCGGTGAGGCAAACCTCACCAGCACAACCAACACGACCTCACAAAGCTACCTAGACCTCTAGAATAGCAGTAGGCGCACCGGAGGAAGCCCCCAATGGCCATGGCAGCCACGGTGGCAGTTCGGCTGATGGCACCGAGGTGAAAACGCCCCACCGGCATGGTAACGACTAAAACGGCATGAGCATCATGCTCAGGAGCTCACCACGATTAAAGTGACGTGCTTGGTGGAGGCGGAGATGGATCGGAGGGACTAGACCACTGTGAGGCGGCTCCAGCGGCGCTCGAACCAGGCGCGGAGAAGACGACGTCATGCGGAGAAACTACGGTGCACGACAACCTAGCGAAGCTGGTGATGCGGTCACTCTAGCTGAAGGCGACTCAACGGTGGCAGCAGCGAGCGGCGGAGCGATGGCAACGGTGGTGGCGAAACAGGGGAGGAAAAGGTGAGGACGACGGCGAGCATGGGTTTTATAACGCGACGGGAATGGCCTCAAGGCAACACGTGGCTCAGCGCGAACACGTCGAAGCAGGAACTAGCAACTGCAGGCGCGCCTAGAAGCCGCCGAAGGCCACCGGCGGAAAGCAGGAGGTGGCGCCCTGCTGTTGGAGGCCAACTTCGATTATTTACGAAAATGCCACAGGCTCAAATTTGCAAGTTACTCTCAAATTTTCTATAAAAGTTGAAAATCTATAAAGATAAAAGTTGCTCAACTTGTAAAGTTCTACAACTTTCTCAATATAAACTTTTCAAATTCAGCTTAGATTTTGAAATTTGAATTTGAAATTAAAAAGGGGACATTTTCTAGAAATTGGTAAATTCAAAATTACTTTAAATTTTATATTGAAACTTCAAAAACTCAAAATACCAAAGTTGTACATCTAGGCAATACCTAGAACTTTGCTATTTAAACCATTTTCAAATTATGCCTCCATTTTGAAATTGGAATAGGGAAATAAAAAGGGGTCAAATTTGAGATTTGAATCTTTCCAAAATTACTCCAACTTTCACACTAAAACTTTGATAACTCCAAAAACCAAAGTTATACAACAAGACTAGATCTACAACTTTGCTTTTTGGCTTAACCCCAAATTCTTTTAGATTTTGAATTACACAAAAGGGGGTAAAACGGGGTTTTCCAGAAATCAGGGTTTTGAATCCAATTCAAACTTGATTTGGTTTCTACATTAATCGGTGATTAATTAGTGATCACAACCATCATCCAAATGTACCATTGGGTCAAATCATACATGACCTTCCCAATGCTCCATTTGTTTGAACCAAATTTGAATTATAAATTCATTTTAATAAACCTTCCAAGTTGAATTCGAATTTGAATTGAAAAACTCATAGTAAGTTTTGGAACCCAAATTCCAATCCAAACTTGGAGCTCATTTTTAAATGTGTACTTGGATTTATACCCTATACCTGACACTAGGGTAAACACCGCTCAAACCTCAAAGTATCTAGGGCATAAATCAAGTATTTGAAATGACATTCAAAACTAAGGTTTTGGATTCAAGTCAAACATCACCAAAACACAACCAACCTCAGAAATGTAAATTTTTGTTTTAGTTGATACACATCAGGGTTGACTAAAGCATGAATGATTTGCAATGCATATGATGACATGGCCAGTTTTAATTACCATAACACCCAGGGTGTTACAGTTGGACTTCATCTTCACTTGATGAATCATCCCAAGTCTTGATTGTGGTGAGGTCTTGACCTTTAGCTTTTCTTGCCTTCTTCTTTGCCTTGGGTTTAGGCTAGTTTGGACATTCTTCCACAAAGTGCCCTTTCTTGCCGCATCCATAGCACTTTTTCTTTCTTTGCTCTCTTCTTTGGCTGGTGAAAAGGCAATCTTCAATTTGGATGAGCACACCCTTGACATTCAACTTATGAATTTCTTCACCACCTTCTCCATTAGCTTAGTTTATCTTCATCAATGCCTAAGGTGGAGGTGGAGGCTTGATCATCACTTGATTCATCATCATCATCTTCATCTTCACTTGAGGAGCTTGAGCTTGAGCTTGACTCAACTTGCTTGCCCTTCATCTTCTTGTGCTCATCACATGGGAGAGCATTGCCTTTGCTTGATGAAGAGGCTTCTTCTTGACCCATCTTGCGTGACATCTCAAATGCCACCAATTTGCTAATGCCAATTGCCAGGGACATGTTGCCCAAGTCCATGGTGATGATGCTTGCATATTTATGATGTGGTAGCACGGAGATTATCTTCCTCACAATGCCCTCATCACCTAGCTTTGTCAATCCTATAGAATTGAGCTCATTGATAATTAGATTCAAACGAGAATACATATCAAAAACCAACTCATTTTCATTCATTTTTAAAGGAATTATAGTTTTGTTTTGCTAGGCAATGTTTTTTCTCGTGGACATTGCTTGTTCCATCATGGAGCTCATGCAATTTTAACCAAATTCTATTTACACTTTTTAATGTAAACACTTGGTTACAAATGTCCATGTTTAAAGATTCAAACAAGCAATTTTTAGCTCTAGCATTTAGATGAATTCCCTTTTCATCACTCATGGTTGTTTCTCGGGATTCTTTAGGGGTTTCATCCTATCAAAACGGACTCTCTAAACACCCAAATCTACCGTCTCAAGGTAGTAAGCCATTCTAGCACTATAGTAGGGAAAATTAGTGCCATCAAAATGTGAAGGCCTAGAGGTATCCATCCTTCTCTAAATGGTGTCAGTTCAACGACGGTGAAGCCAAAGGTCCAAATATGAGCCGACCGGCTCCGATACCAATTGAAGGGACCATGACGCCTAAGAGGGGTGAATTAGGCAACTCAAAACTCTATTTCTAACTATGGCCTCTAATTCTAATCTTAGCAAAACCTATGCAATTAAGTAAACTATCTAAATGTGCAACTACGGTTTTACTAGGTCTGTTGCTATCTCTACCGCAAAAGAGTTATGCAACCTAGGTTCCAATCCTATCAACTAGCCTATCAACTAAACTAGGAAAGGTAAAGCACACAACCAAGGTAGAAATGTAAATGCGGAAGCTTAATTGAGATAGAGATACAAACTCTTGTTGACAACTTTGGTATTTTTACCAAGGTATCAAGAAGCGTGCAAGCTTCCCCCTAGTTCTTGTTGGAGCCCCTTGCAAGGGCTAAGCTCTCAGTTAGGTAACTCCATGGATAGTCTCGGGCCTTCCTCACGCGCAAGTGGGTCTCTGATGTGCCTTTCGGGAAACCTCTCCTGAACTGCTCTCCGCCATCTTCATTATCACTTCTAGCCGAAACGTCGTGGGTCTTGTTCCCTCTGATACATAGTTGCGGCCACACCACAAATACGGTTGGTGTGGTCTCGCAAGACTGCAAGCCACGCCGAGTACAAACATGGTGCGCCCAAGCACCATCTTCTTCTAAGTTATGCAAATCTCACTAAACACTAGGCCTAAACCTAGAGCAAGAGCATAAGTGGTGGTCTAAACTAACCTAACATTTTGCAATGTGACTAGAGCAACTAAAAATGAGTCCTAACTCATGCAGCATTTCCTTGGGCTCTAACACCCTCCTCTTGGCTGGCCATGGGGTTATTTATAGCTCCAACACCAAATAGAGTCATTGGCACCCTTGGCACACAAAACTGTGCACTGTCAGACCCAACAGGCCAGACCATCGGACCATCTATGTCAGGGTCCAATGCCCTTCAACGATCAAATTCTTAGTGATGTTAGCCGACCGTTGGCACCTGTCTATGGCTGACAGGTGGGCTTGTTGTCAGACTGGTCTGACGCTGCCCATCAGACTGAGTCTGACACCGTTTAATCCTCTCGGGACTTCTCTAGAACCCATCGAACCATGACTTGAATTGGCCCAATGCCCTATATTCCTCAGGGTTCGACGCTTTTTGTTGTAGCTGCTCTTAGTGAACAGTGTCAGCGTTCCGTCCGACGCCCTGTCCTCCTCTGGTTCAACGCTTCTGCCTAAGCGCCGCGCTAGGGCTTCACTGAGTCGGACTGGTCTAACCCTATGGGTCCGACGCCCTGCTGAACCTTCTCCTTCCTTTTTTCATCGTGATCTTTGTGTATGGCTTGGTTCCATCCTTCGTGTCTTGGACTATGCTTGTCTTTTAGGTCTTCAACAAATTTGCTAATGTCTTGCTTGAGGTGTTGATCCTCCGGATCACCACGTCACCTTCGTCCAAGTCACGTTTGCATCCTATTGAATTACAAAACAAACACTTGCAAACATCATTAGTCCAACTTGGTCATGTTGATCATCAACACCAAAATCTAAACTTAATGGGCCAAGGATCCATTTTCCTTACTCATGAGATATATCTCTAGATACGACATGGATATCCATAGATGAGTAGCGTTTAGGTTTGCGGGCAACATGGACAAGGGTAACCACAAAAAAAGTATATTCCTGAAGATGTTGAATGAGCATGCCCCTAAAAACCTACGGATGAGTTCATCCAAATTTTCTGATCCTGTTCATTAATAAATAAATTGAGAACTATTAATATGTTATATTATTTTTAGTAATTATGATGGTAAGCTTAGTTTTCATAAAGTGCTAATATGTTGATTAGTGCATGATTTGTGTGTCATTAGGGTATTAATAGCGCTAATTAATATATTTTATATTAAATTAGTCATTATCATGACAAAATTATTATTAGTGTATAATTAGTTGTTGTTTTTAAAATAAAATATATAATTATCAACTATTCCCATTCCTCCCGCTCTTATCCATTCAATGAAAACTAATAGTTTATTCCATTCATCTAACCATGGATCATCTTATCGTGAAATAGATATATTATCATATTCTATATAATTTTGTCCTTTGACCAAACACATCCTTATTATTTTCTGTTTTCTTATTAAAACGAGAACCTGTTAAAGCCCCAGCCAAAACACTGTGCTCTCTACAGGCGTACATGAACGCCCTTTTTGTCCTACGGCCTAGATAAAAAAAAAGGAGTATATAAATATTGTACTAATGTGTTTGTAGGATGCTCCTGGGAGGAGTTGGTATATACATATAGAAATACTCCATCCATTCTAAATTATAAGACATTTCAAGAATCCTAGAGAGTCAAAGCATCTTAAGTTTGACTAAAATTATAGAGAAAATTACAAAAATTTATAACATCAAATAGGTATATTATGAAAATATAATTAATAAAGAATATAATGATACTTAATTGGTGTCATAAATATTATTATCTTAACATATAAATTTGGTCAAACTTGAGATCCTTTGACTCTCCAAGATTCTTGGAATGTCTTATAATTTGAAATGGAAATGGAGTGAGGCCTTGTTTAGATACCAAATTCATCCCCAAATTCCACTATGCAAAAAGAAGATTCCCCATCACATCAAAATGTCGGCACATATATGGAGTACTAAATGTAGATGAAATAAAAACTAATTGCACAGTTTTGTTGTACTTTGCGAGACGAATGTTTTAAGGCTAATTAATCAATATTTGGACAATTATTACCAAATAAAAATAAAATTGCTACAGTATGACGGGACATTTACTATGCAAAGTTTGGATCCCAAATTTAGGATCTAAACAAGGCCTGAGTATATAAGCATGACCGAAGAAGCTTTTGTCCCTCCGAACATGTTTTTTACCACAAGAAAAGCTAAGAAGCCATAGCAAGGGAAACCAAAGAAGCAAATGACGAAGGATCATCCTGCTTCCGTGCAGGTATCTTTATGCGCGTGCAGGCACTTGGCAGAGGCACATTGCTAGCTTATCCTACGACGGCCAAGTCCTCTTAGTTACAAGCCGGCGACAAAGAGCGAAGAGAACCAGATGACGAGGTCCTCGCTGAGCTGCTGCTCGACCATACCCACGGCAGGTCCGGCGATGTGCAGGCGGCAGAGCGGGCACGTCCGGCGGCAGCGCGCCAGCCAGCGGTCGACGCAGTCCCGGTGGAAGGCGTGTCCGCACGGCAGCCTCCGGATGTCGTCCCCGTCACGGCACGCCGATATGCACACGCAGCAGTACCCCGCCGACGACGACGCCGAGTGGTCGTGTCCGCCGCAACGTCGCCAGCGCTCGCCCTGCTGATCGGCTCCCACCGCCTTTGTCGTCGTCCCAACCGCCGTGCCGCCGCCGCCCTCCGTGCCGGCGAGAACCGAGGAGACCAGCGCCACAACCTGGCTCACCGTCACGGCCAGCATCGCTTACCAGCTAGCTACCCAGTACAGCAGCAGCGCCGCAGGATTAGTGAGGCTATTTGCTTGCTTTCGCTCGCAGTGAGACGAGTGAGTGACTAGTGGGGGAGTGAGATCGAGAGTGGACCAGGATCTGAGACGGGATCGCGATGGCTTATAAAGATGATGATAGCAGCGTAGTACATCATCTGGAATGATGATTTGGGCGAGTAGAAACGAAAAGGGCACCAGAAGGTGCACCTAAATGCTCCAGTGGTGGCTAACCACCCTATTATGTCACATAAAATAAAAATAATCTTCCTTGGACACAAAGCGTCTGCGATGCGACTGTAAGGTGGCGCTGTCGTATCTGTGATCCCACACGAGTTGTCATTTCCAGGAGGTACAAAGACTGAAAGACCCAACGGAAGGCAAGTATAGCAATACACAAACGGTACTATAGTATGGGTATCTGAAATTCTGAACGTCCAAAATTCAACAGCGCTGAATGGTTTGAGGATCGGCGTATACAAAAACATGGGGTTCAAAATTGCGTTGCCAATCCGAACGGGCGACGAAATCCGTTGACGCTTTGTTTGTACTATACGTGGAAAGGCGCCTTCTTCTTTTTCGCGCTTGGAAGCATCGCTAACGACCACCAATATACAAACTGGGCAGCTGAGTTCTCAAGTGATGAATCTGCAAATAAAGCCGGCAATGCCGGCTGCAAAGTCAAGCGGATGTGTCGGCTGACCTCAGGATCCAGGTTGCCAGGGACTCTCCGAACAGTGAGCGAGGCTGTAGGCTGTTGCTTCATCAGCACATAAGCCAGCAGACTGGGCCTTTCCCATGGCTACGCAAACTTCAGTGACCTGCAAGTTAGGACCGAGGAGGAATCAGTGAGAGCGCCACTGCGTGATTAGGTTAGGTACACTGACCGACTGACCGACCGTCCGGCCGGACGCCGGAGCCCGGAGGTAGCGATCCTCACCACTGTTGAGACCTGCTAGTGCACAACATTATGGTGGTGGAGGTGGAGCCGTCGCCGGTCATAGCCTCATAGAGCTTAAGACCTGCCCGTACCCGTGGCGTGTCAACGTCGCGGATCCATGAATCGGATTCCCATCTTTATTTGCCTGGTTTATGAGGTACGGAGGCTGCATGCAGTACAATTCCCCTAGTCCTAATATAAATGCATGTATCGTATCAACTAAATTTAAGTTTAACTAGATTCATAAAAAAATAATATCGATGTTTATATTTTAAATAGATTTATACTATCAAAATATATGATATGACTAATCGAACGATGTTTATTTGGTATTATAAACATTAGTAAAGATTTGATCAAACTTTGGATTGATGGCTTATCGAAATATGAGATTTATACGGACTTCCTCTGTCCAAAAATTAGTGCGTACCTCGCTTACTGAGGAGTTAAATGCTTTTAAGTTTGATCAGGTTTATACTCCCTCTGTAACTGAATAAATAGATTTCTAGCATAAGAATCTATATACTCTTATAAAGTTAAACCCCACTATATGTTTTCTCTCTTCATACAAGATGTCCACGTCATTCCTCATTAAGAGTTCCACTAACTTGCATTCCTTTTATGCAAGCTGTCCATGTCATTCATAATTAATTACAAAAAATGTCCACATCATTTCCATTATGTGCAATGCTTTTAATCTTTAATCTATTAACGTAAAGTCATCTACGTATGCTATTTGTTTTATCACCTATTTTTCTATAATGTGATCAAATGTTTTCTTCTATTAGCTTACCGATTTTTTACCAGATCAGATACAATAAAATAATATGTGAGTCAAATTCATATATATACACATGGTATACAACATTCCATATGGTAATGCTATATATAAAATAGATTTACTTTTAAGAAAATCCCGTGGCAACGTGCGGGATACGCTTTTAGTTTCTCTACGAATAAATAGATTTCTAGAGCGGTGACGGTCCACCTGTTTTATGGTCCTTGTAATTCCTATATTTTCAGCATCCCTCCCACCCGGTTCAGTTTATAAACATTTCGCTTATGTCAAAAATCAAACTTTCTAATCTTTTATCAATAATTTAGCTAACAACTTTTAGCTACTATAATTTAAATTTAATACTATTAGATTTATAATTAAATGTAATATCCAATAATCATAAGTCTATAATCATAAATAATAAAACATAAATAAATAGTCAAAGTGTAAGACACTTTATAATTATAAACTGACCCGGAGAAAGTAGTAGCAGCAGCAGGCTGCCACATCAGTCACCCACATGACCTCCCATCTTTTTTTCTCATGCTGCATATGGGGTGGGGATATGGCATCGGGATCCAACGATGATGGGGCGCACTGCATGACATCCACAGCAGCGTGCACATCAGCGCATGCTCCTATCCTACTAGTACAGTTCATGCTATGCCGGCGGCCCCCACCATTCAGTCTATGGTTCCTTTCTGGAACAAGATCCGGACTAGGAGTATGTATTTCTTTTGCGTTTTCTGGTACCAGCAAACTCTGCAATATAGATAGATGGTAATCCTATCTTTAGCTCTTCTCTTTGCCTGTCAAGGCGCTTTCCTTGTCCACTTTATTTTTACTTTTACCAATATAATATCATTGGCTGGTTTCGGGAAATCTTCCCAAATCAGGGCTAACAAAAACATATTTTGGCAGGTTCAGCTAATTGCTACTCTATGAAAAAGCAAGCCAAGTGGTTGTTTTTTCCTAAAAGAACACATATTGAGCATGACAACTTTGAATCCTGAGTCCAACTATAATTTTGTATATCAGGTTCAGTATATGAATAGTTAATCCAGTAAAAGAAAATGAAGCAGAAACTATGTTTGCCAATCTCATTATTCTCATTGTTTCATTCAAGACAAAACCATATTAGCGTTTTGAACAGAAACGGTGTAATCATCTCGTTCTCTAGGGCAATATGGTGAGTACACATCAACCGGGTAGTGACGATTTACAACAAGAAGCAATAATTTGGAGGGAGCTATAGCTCTGGTTTTATTACCGTCGATTTACTACAACATATTGCTTCAATTGGCTGTTGCAGAGACAAGGATTGGATTCTTGTTCTGATTTCACTTCTTGGTCGTCGAGTAAGGGGGTGTTTGGTTTGAGGAGTTAAAAGTTTAACAAACACTGTAGCACTTTCGTCTTATTTGACAAAAAGTTTCCAATCTTGAACTAATTAGGCTTAATAGATTCGTCTCGTAAATTACTCCTAATATGTACCGACATACATGCAATTAGTCTATATTTAGTACTCCATGCATTTGAGGGAACATTGATGTGATGGGAGTTAAACTTTAACAAAATAAAACCAAACAGGCCCTAACTTTCCATCTTTTGGTACAAGAGAAGGGATCCCATCAAGTACCTGCAGTCACATCACCACACAATAATAGTTGGCGAAAATGATAAATGAAATCGCAAGGTACAGGAGCAAATGGTCACAAAGAGGGTGTTGAGCTGAATAGCTAGACATCATTGCAAAGACAAACAAATAAAATGTCCGAACAAAATGACATATTTTTTTATCCCTACAATTGCATAGGTTCAAGATTTTCCTTATGCAAATCATTTATCAGGTCCCCCTTTTCCCAATCAAATCAGTTGGTTTGGTCCTAATAAGCCATTAGGTGTGTACTTTGTCACTTTGATCATTTCCTTCTCCCACCCACCCTATCTAGTACCTAGTCTGTTCCAACCACAACACTCACATGTGGGAATGCTAGCGGTAAAATCTGGTTACAAAATGATTATCAATATAAGCACTAAACTCCAATCTGAATTTGTTCTGAAACTGCCTTGAAACTAGGCAAGACCTGGTCCTGTAGAAGCCTACCTACACATGCAAGGCAGCACAGGATACAGATTCCAAAACAATCATTTGTTTGAACGCTTGCGCTGCAGGAAATCTAAGTCAGCACTTGGAGATTTTGGCTCTATTATTAGAACAGGCGAACGCCCTTTTTTCCCATTCAGTCAACACAGCAAACAGGTGGCCGGCACACATGGGCATCACACGAGATGAGCACAGGAGCGATCGGGACTTACCGGAAAGGACACCCCGGCGGCGTCGCTGACCAGAGATCCGGTGGCCTCGCAGTACCTGCGCGGCAAGATGCGGCACACGGCTAAGCAAGCAGGATGGAAACGAGGGCAATAGCTGAGGCGAAAGAGGAGACGGAAGCCAACTAGTCTCGGATCCCCCACCTGAGAGGCTGCTTGGAGAGTGGGCAGACGAGCACGTCGGCTAGCGCCCGCGGGATGCTGCGGCCGCCGTGGGTCGATAGCAACGCCGCCGTCCGCCTCATTGTTCTCGCCGTGTACTGGTGGTTGATGGTTGGACCAATGTGCTCGGTTTGGCCCAAGCGACCACTGCTCAGAGTCAGAGCACGCATGCTCGTTGTTGGGCCCACTGGCGGGCCTCGATCCGACCCACTGGCGCTATGGGAGTTGGGCCCATGGTTGCAATCTGATAAGACAAAATGGCCTGACGTCCAGGCAACCAACATCAGCACTTCGTTCGAAATCGATCTGAATCCACGAAGGGGGAAGGAAATGGATTATGCTTGAAAAATGCATCCACAATCTTAGGTAGCTATTATTTTCTTCGTTGTCTAAAAAACAATAATTTTTATGTGACACATTGCAACATCAAAAGTAAATGCGCGAGGTATTTTTTTCTGTAGAAAAAAGTAATATACTTTATATTCTTGCCTTAGCATGTTTGTAATATACACTCAACCATTCATTATCACAAGTTTCAAATATGTTTGAAATGCGGGAAAATTTTTTGTTTCTTATGTTTTTTTCTTGTGAAAATGAATTGATTCATATGAAATTCCTATGTAACGAAAGGCCTCTCAGTCCCTACAGTGTTTATACATGATCTGCAATATTGTATTTTATGTTAGATTCATATTCAACGTTGAAGAGAAATATTTCCAACGTCAAAACAATGTCTACAGCACTAGAACATCTACAACACTAAATACGACATTAGGAATAGGAGGAGATATTCCATCTCTCTCCGCACTTGAAAGCATTGTTGAATTTGTTCTAGGTCCAACTATTCTATATTTAACTATATTTGTAGAGAAGTGTGTTAATAACTACAGCATCCAAGAAATAAACATATTATTCATAACAGATATAATAAGGATCCTCATTTGATTTCCTCAGTACTGCTAGACCTTCTATGAACGTGGTCAGCTTAGAATAGTTTAACTTAGAAAGAACTATGAAATCCTTATATTTATGGATATATATAAGAAGTATAATTTTGTAAACATATTATGGTTGAAAAGAGTGGACAAAATGAGTGTAAATAATAAAGCATAAATCAAGATATGCAGGGTTCAACCAATGTCTGCTCTAGTCCGGAGACATATGGTCAGTTTGGTTGCAAGGGCAGCTTTACCTGGCCAGCTAGAGCAAACCTCACCTTGCTTGGCTGATCGAGCGCGAGCCTATTGGCTCACCTAGGCCAGCAAGGATTTTTCTTGCCAACAGTGCAGACTCTAAGGTAGTTCGCCCATAAACAAGTGGCTCTCCTATAGATGCTTGCTGGGCAGGGTAAGGTGAGCTTTGCTGGAGAATCCTAACACTCCTTATTGTTCCATAGATTTTGAAGGCCGCCATCTTCATAGTCGTAGCAAATCCTAAGCGAAGTATAAATTTGCATTGAATCCAAAGCATTTAGATCCCATACAGCTCTGAAATTATATTTCGTTTTAATACAAGAATGCATCTCAACATCTATGGTCCCGTTCAGCTGGGCTGATAAGCCGGCTGAAAAACACTGTTGGCTGATTTGTCGTGAGGGAAAAATATGGTTTCGGCTGAAAAAACAAGCTAAAAAGACGGATTATAAGCCGGGTGAACATGCTCTATAATGTGAAGTTGGTTTCATTAAACTCTTCATGAATTCCGGATAGTGAATTTGTTCGAACTTAAAGGTGTTAATATATTTTTTAAAAAAAAAGACTCAATCAAAGTTTGAGAGTCTAACTTAGGATTAAGTTAGAATGAACTATAATTTAAAAAGAGGGAGAAGCTCTATAAGGAGTCATTTGGCAAGACTGGATTTATCTGGACACTATTTTTGCAATCAAATTGCCAAATTAGCCTGTCCAGTATCATCAATAGGCCGTCCAACCCATTTTTTAAATAAGGTGACAGCCAATCCTTCAGTGGTATATCTCCAAATATGTGATCTTTTAATGGTACACAATTTTCTCTATGCTTTATGTGTGCAGCTTCACGGCTCGCGCAAATCTTGATTAGTGGCCGTTTGTCTGGGGCAAACGCGCCTCCCCGCGCAGTGTTTCCCGTGAGGCCCAATTTTTCGTTATCTTTCCGGCGTTATGTCCGCGTGTTGTCGGCATAGCTTCCATATTAGCGTATTACAGTTTTTATTTTTATTTTTTGCTATCATTTTATTTTTCTTTTTTATTTTTTATAGTAACCTATCATTTTTTCAGATTTAGAAATCTATCCAAAACAAGTTATGTAACAAAATTGCTAACAACAAAAACTTGTACGTATAAGTTATGTTATTTGTAAAATTGGTACATAAAAATTGTGCTAGAAAATTTATGTTGAAAAACTGTTATAATAAAATAATATAGAAAATTTGTCATGAAAAATTATCTATAAAATTACTTAAAAACTATATCAAAAAAATTAAGATAATAAAATTATTGTGATAAGTCCTATTTGACCGCTGCTTACAACCCACAAGCCGGCTGGCGGATGGGGTTGGCACGAAAATGTGGGTGCAGCGGGTCACCGGCACTCGGGCACGGCTTGGTTGCTCACTCTCGCAACTCTGTTCCACCAACACCTTTCATTACCAGAAGAAATTTGATAGGACATTGTTTATTCCAAGGTTCATGGCCACATTAAGCCAAGCTGCCTCCATTCCAAATTATAAGGCATTCCAAGAATCTTGAAGAGTCAAAGCATCTTAAGTTTGACCAAAATTATAGATAAAATTATAAAAATTTATAATATCAAATAGGTATATTATGAAAATATAATTAATGAAGAATCTAATGATACTTAATTAATGTCATAAATATTATTATCTTATCATATAAATTTGGTCAAACTTAAGATCCTTTGACTCTCTAAGATTTTTAGAATGATTTATAATTTGAAATGGAGGGAGCAGTGAGCAAGCAAGACTGTGGACAGCTGTGTCAGCTGGCACATGTGCCGCCCCAACTATATAGTATGATGGTTAGTTATAACGGCCAGGCCAGACAGCTAGCCTCAGTGCCTCACTCTGTCCTCCAGGGTAAAAAGGAGAGTGCAAGTCGCCAAAACTTGTGAACTGTTATGATCAAAATCATGTTGTGCAAGAAATGGAACACACACACACACAAGCCACGACCACAGAAGTCTCTCCAACTTTGGTTTCCCTTTCCATGCAATCTTATATTTGCAGCACCTCCTGCAACGACAATGCAAGAGCATCATCAGGCAGATCGAGCGCCGAAGATGGCGATGAGCAAGCGCACGGCATCACGCGCTCTCCTTGTCATGACGGTGACGGTAGTGATTCTGCATCGGACTCTCTGCGTTGCTGCCTCGCCGGCGACGCCGGTGACGGCTCCTCCGGCGACGAAGCAGACGCGGACCCCCGCGCTGTTCCTGTTCGGGGACTCCATCGTGGACACGGGCAACAACAACGGCATCATCACGACGATACGCTGCAACTTCGCGCCCTACGGTCAGGACTTCCCCGGCCACAACGCCACCGGCAGGTTCAGCAACGGCAAGGTGCCCGGCGACATCGTCGGTACGTTCATCCTTTTTCTTTTTTTAGATTATTGAGATTAGCATTAGAAAAAGAAAGAACTTAAAACAGAAGAACTTTTAAACCTGTTATTACTGTCGTTATTGAGTTGGTGCAGCCAGCAGGCTGGGCATCAAGGAGTACGTGCCGGCGTACCTCGGCACGGAGCTCAGCGACTTCGACCTCCTCACCGGCGTCAGCTTCGCGTCCGGCGGCTGCGGCTTCGACCCCCTCACCGCCGAGCTCGTGGTAACTAACCGATCGCCCGTTCCAACGTCTTCGAAACCTGCAGCAGCTCTGCATTCTGCAATGGCATCATTTCTGATTTCCTGGTCGCACACGCTGCCTGCCCGCCGTGTCATCAGTCCGTGCTCACCATGGACAACCAGCTGGACCTGTTCAAGGAGTACAAGGAGAAGCTGAAGCGCGTCGCCGGCGCCCACCGGGCCGCCGACATCGTGTCCACGAGCCTGTACTTGGTGATCACCGGCACCGACGACCTCGCCAACACCTACTTCACCACGCCGTTCCGGCGAGACTACGACCTCGAGTCCTACATCGAGTTCGTCGTGCAGTGCGCCTCCGACTTCATCAAGGTGCGTGTCGCAGGCTGATCACGACCGAACACGACACGACGCACGCACGCACCAATGGCACATGTCTCACGTCGATCATCTCGGTCTATCTGGCTGGCAGAAGCTGTACGGTCAGGGTGCGCGGCGCATCAACATCGCCGGCGCGCCGCCCATCGGTTGCGTGCCGTCGCAGCGGACCAACGCCGGCGGGCTGGAGCGGGAGTGCGTGTCGCTCTACAACCAGGCGTCCGTCGTGTACAACGCGGCGCTGGAGAAGGAGATCAAGCGGCTCAACGGCAGCGAGGCGCTCCCGGGCTCCGTGCTCAAGTACATCGACCTCTACACGCCGCTGCTCGACATGATCCAGCGCCCTGACGCCTACGGTGACCTCTTCACGCGCAAATACATGCACACAAATCCAGCCCCAGATCGCGTGTTTTCGCCGGAAAACTACGCCACTTTTAACCTGTCTGGCTGGCTGTCTCCATGTTGCAGGATTCGACGTGACGAACCGGGGGTGCTGCGGCACGGGAGTGTTCGAGGTGACGCTGACGTGCAACCGGTACACGGCGGAACCCTGCGGAGACCCCAGCAAGTTCCTCTTCTGGGACACCTACCACCTCACGGAGAGAGGCTACAACCTCCTCATGGCGCAGATCATTAACCGATACGGGATGTGATGAGTCATGACAGCGCTGCGCTGGACTATGGCGGCGCGGTCCGTACTGTACTTCAGAGTCTTCTGCTGAATCTCTTGTGTCCTGACAACATTTGAGTTTAGTTTGATCTTATAGCTGAAGTACAGCTACAGCAATCAGTGGTCCAATATCATATCCATGTTTGTATTATGATAAGATATATCAGCTGCAGAATTGTTTTTCTGGGTACGAGTACAACTGTTATAATTTTTCTCAAATACACAAAATGCTTGCGCATCATTATATTAAAATCGAGAAAGGTGGTTTTTTTACATCGACGCACCTCTTGGACGCGCTAGGCAGAACAAAGGTTTTACAGTAAGCACATCCCTACCTAGCAGAGTGCGTACATGATGACTACTCACGTAAAAGACAACCTGACTTGGCTACGCCAGCATCAATCCACTAGTCGGTGGCGAGCTTGATGTGCCTCGCCTAAGGAGCTGTGGTACCGTACTGGAGGCATTGTTTCTTTCCTTCCATAGCTCCCATGCTACAAGTGCAAAAAGAGTCTGCTCCGCGCCTTTTGTTGTCAGTCCATGCTACAACTGTTATAATGATACTAACTCTACTCCTAAACGCAACCCAATTCATCAAAAATATATAAATCAGAACAAGAACCAATGATAGTTGACAAACTATTTGGCAAACACACACTGAATTCATCCCGGCCTTACGAGTCCTCTGCTCTTAAAGGGATCTGATTTCAACTGACAGAAGGTGGGAACACAGAAAAGCAATGCCTGCAGAATCCTGAATGATGAAAATAAGGGAAGTACACCACTTTTGCATGAAACAAGGATATAGGTATAAATAAATGCATAAAAAAAGTCCATTCTATTATGTGCTATATACAAACTCATGGAATAAAGCAAACTCCATACTTATGACAGGTATAAGGCAGTCTAGCACTAGTCTAAAACCTAACCTGACCATAATAATCTAAGATGCCAGCTTAGGAGCTGGCAGACAAAACTCATACTAAGGGGCTTGACATAGATAAACTATACACTATAGATGAAAGCACTGCACTTTTTGGATCTTCAGAGAAGCTTATTCTGTGCCACCGCTTCACAAAGCTCCTCCTCGTATCGTAAAACTCTGGGCGAGGGTGCAGCTTTACACACAGGTCTTGGCAGCCCTGGTGGCACTGAGCGTCGGAGACACTTTGAAGGAAAAGGAGTAGGAGACTCCTGGAAGAGAACAGCTGTGATTGGCTTCACATCAACAAGCCTGAGGCGTGAAAGCCGAGCAGCATGTTTTGGAGCCCTTGGTGTCCTTGGGGTGGAAACACGCACATCCTTGCCATCGATTCTAATGAGCATGCAATGTTATTGGAAGAGATTAGGGTGTTACTAAATCAGCACTATCTGTTAAGCAAATAAAATGCGGCTAACCTTAAAAAGGGCCAATGCTCCGTTGGAAGAGGCGTTTTGTTTAGGAGCAACTCCTGTCTGCTTCGATCTGGAGTGGTGTAGTTGAAATGGTACTGCCTGGCAAGTTCAACCTAGTTTGCATTACCGTTAAAAGTGAGCTTGTTAATAGAAATAAAAGGGAGTAAAGCACATGTTGACTGCTGAGAATGCAAAATAAACATGTAAAATGTCAAGGATGCAATTAACTGAATAAATAGATAGTTGGGCATGCAAAAACAGTGACAGAATTGACAAGAATGTAATGACTTGCTAGTACAGAATCCCAAAATGAGAAACTACTAATGGAAGATGCAAGTAAGACATGTAGCACTATGTTATTTTCTTCACAGAAGGGAAAGCAACGTTTTTTGCATGTTGCAATATCAGATAACATCATTGATCATTATTAATGAGAATGAAATGAGCATACATCAGCAATGTGCAAAAAGTAAGACAGCACTATCTGTTTCCACACCTAGTTGACATCAGTTACTGTGCTTTGAAAATATGTCATTATTTCAATGCAGACTGAAATTTGTAGGAGAACAAGAAAATGAGGAAAAATGAGACTTTTATCTACTTTACAAATAAAGAATGCAACAGCTAAGACATGATACTTACTGCTTTTCGAATCCTTTTTGAAACATGGAAAACAGCCTTCAGTTGGTCATGGTGCAAGCAACACATGATCTTGATCTTTGCAACAAAACAAAGGCAATCAGGTTTACCACAAATATAATCACTAAAGTTAACAAAAAGGTGGTTGGTTCAGTTCCATACCAGCAAATCAAGTGGAAGTGATTCAAGCCTTGAATCACCACCAAACACAGATGCATCAGGAGTCTTTGGAGTCTTTGGCAATATCTGCCCCTTATTACTATCAAATGGCTCAAAATTCAGTCTTGCGGGGGACAAAATTGGTGTATTGTTTTCTAAGAGAACCTCAGGCTGTGGAGGCAACTCCAGCTCATCTTTCGCATTCAACAGAATCCTTTTCTTCCCGATGTCCCTGCTTGTACTCCTATTATAACGAATCTGAGCCAGGGCACCAGGTTTCAAGTACTTGTTCTTTGCCTGTTTCACCCGTTTCTTCTGCTTCAGTGTCACTGATCCAGATCCCATGGTGATTGCTATTCACGCTAAAATTAGAAGTGGCAGGTGTTGCAGAACTTTGATTCTTTTCGAGTTTCATCTCAGCTTCAACAAGGGAAGAGAAATTAAGAGATTAGGATAACAGTAAAAATGTTCGGTGTCACAAAAGCTTTTTAAGAAATCAGTCACTTTAGATAAATTCAAGTTCCACCTGACTGTTAACTAAATGAAAAGCACCCAGACAGAACCAATGCTCTGCATTAACTATAATGAAAAAGAAAAATGACAAGACAGAACAGAACTTGCGTATTCACATGTGTATCCATCATTTAACTAAACTATAAGATGCCCCTTTTCTGAAAAAGAAATAATGCAAAGATTCGACATAGTTAAACATAATTTCGAATATCAACTTGTCATAGACGAACTAATTGCTTGATTTCGATATATTTGTTGAACTAGGATTACCAATATCAACATGACAGCTAAACAGAACGTGCCAACACAATAAAAAATGTCATACTGGAAAAGACATGGGCATATCAGACACAACATCACACAGCAAAATCTCTAGAAATGAAGAGTCTTGCAAATTGCTTGAAGGACATTGACGTGACTGTTTATTCATGTTCTTTAAGTGAAGCTTATCAGCACTGGATTTTTTTTCCTGGGGAAATCTGGACATCAATAAAGACCGCCTCAAGCACAACATTTGGATATCAAAGATCCAAACCTTCCATTTTACTCTGTGTCAAGCACACGCACACACAAGGCAGATATACACAAGAAAAGAGCCAAACAGAATGTGTAAAACGTGGTCTGGCTGACTGAATAGTAGTAAAAGCTTTTAAAATTTTGATTTGCCTTGTAGCGTCGATTAAATGTTTAATCCTTGACTAGTAGTACAAAGCAGTACTTATTGATTTTTTTTTCCAATTAGAACGACCATTGAAATGCTTAAACATCTGAGTAGTAGGTAGTACTACTAATATTAATCCATTTTTGTCAGTTATTTGTAGGATGTATTAATAATTTAATCCTTGGCTAATAGTACTAGTATTAAGGGCTAGTTTGGATACAAAGGGCTAATTGTTAACTGCTAAAAATGAGCATTAGCTGATCAAAACAGGCGAACTAACAGGTGCGCTAAAAATTATCCAAGCCCCTGGCTAGTTGTTAGGCAATTAACTAGGCACAGCCAGCTAAGAGCTAACTAGAGTCAATACTCAATAGACCACTGATAGGGATGTATGCACCTAATACCAGGGATCCAAATACGCTTAGCTGGCTATTTTTTACCTTTTTAGCTGCCATAGCCGATTCAAACATATGCACCTAATAGTACAATCTTTTTTTTTGTAGCAGCGATTAAATGTTCGGTCAATGGTTACCAGTTTGAATACAAAGCGCTAATTGTTAACTGCTAAAAATGAGCACTAGCGGATCGAAACAGGCGAACTAACAGGTGCGCTAAAAAACATCCAAGCCCCTGGCTAGTTGTTAGGCCATTAACTAGGCACAGCCAATAGACCATTGATAGGGATGTATGAACCTAATATTCACGGATCCAAGTACGCTTAGCTGGCTACTTTTTTACATTTTTGGCTGCCATAGCCGATCCAAACATATGCACCTAATAGTACAATCTTTTTTGTAGCAGCGATTAAATGCTCGATCTATGGTTACTTGCATCCTAATTTTGAAGTGAGCATCCTAATAAGTAACTGAAAAGGCTCCCAGTTGCTATGACTTATTACCATGTACAGCAAGTACAACATTCAGCGGGGGAAAAAACTGTGGGAGACGGAGACGATTTTGCCGCCCAAAAAATAGATCCCAAATCTACGAGAGATATGGAGGGCCCAGCAACTACATGAAACCCGCGCCCCCAGAATCTCCATAGCACCACAGAAGCAGCGATAACGGCACAGCCGCATCACGCAGCAGCAGATCTCGAAGATTAGGACTCAAAGCAGCGGACGCGGCCGCATCCAATCCGGTCACAAACGAATCACGCTTGAAGAGAGCTAGCACGGGACGCGAGGCGGCACAGCGATAGAGCTAAAGACGCGGTATTTGGAGGAAGCAGGAGGAGTATGAGCGGAAGCATGAACGGAGGAGGGATGGATTGAATGGTTTACCTGAAACAGGCCGCGCAGCTCAGGACCCGGCGGCTCCCATCCTGCCGCCTGCGAAGAGAAAGGGGAACCGAGCGCGAGCTGGGCAGCTGGCTGTTCCCTGACACCGCCGGCGGGGGATGAATCAACGGGCGCCGCAACCGCTGGCAGAGCTATTATCGCAATAAATTTCCTCCCCTACTATTCCCCTGTTTTGCTTAATCGAGAGAGAGAAGGGAAGAGGAACGGCGCTTTTGTACCAAGGCGGGGCGAGGTGGAGGGAAAACCGAAAATTTTCGGCGGGGGTTGGCGCCAAAACCAGGGGTGGGTTCACTCGCCGAAAAGTGAGTGAAAAAGTTATTGTAGCACTTTTAGTTGTTATTTGGTAAAATTTATCCAACCATGGACTAACTAGGCTCAAAAGATTTGTTTCGACATTTACAGACAAACTATGCAATTAGTTATCTTTTTTACCTACATTTAATGCTTCATGCATGCGTCCAAAGATTCGATGTGATGAGTGAAAGATAAAATATTTTGGGTTTGCATGGGAAGTAACACACCCCAGGTCGAGCAGGAGCAGAGGACGCGGAGCGCGGGACCCGCCGCCAGGGTAGGGGAGCTGGGGAGGATCGGATCTGAGCTGGAGCCTGGCGGTCCGTCGTCATCGGGCCGCGTTCACTTGTCATGCATACTTAAAATATTTCCTCTTTTAACCGTTACATCGAATCTTTAGACGCATGCATGAAGCATTAAATGTAGATAAAAAATAATTAATTGCATAGTTTGTCTACAAAGTTCGAAACAAATCTTTTGAGTTTAATTAATCCATGGTTAGATAAATTTTATCAAATAACAACGAAAAGTGCTACGATAACTTTTCACCCAAATTTTCTCAACTAAACACAGGCTAGATCTAGGGGCGCGGGCCAGCCGTACGTGCGCGCCCGGACGCAGGGGAATTGGCACCTTCCGAAACCGAGCTCGGTCGACGGTCGGCGCCCCTCTGACGAGCGGGGCCCGCGTCAACGGCGTTAGTTGCGGCGCGAGCATGGTGGGTTCGATTCGGGGGTGGGCCAAGCCTGCTAATGGGTTGAGGGGAAACGGGTTTTTTTTGGGGCGGGTGTGTGTGGATGGGTGAAAACGGGTTCTATTTGCGTACGGGTCGGGGCGGGTTGGGGTTAGAGAGAAGGCGGGTCAAGGCGGGTCGGGGTGGGGAGGTTACGGCGTCCGGCGGCGACGACGGCCGCGCCTCGGCCGCGTCGGCCTTGGCCCTCACGGCGCGCCGAGATGCAGGCGGCGGCGACCTCCCCGTCGATGGCTCCATGCGTTCGACGCACTGCCAGCTCCGAATCCTGCGGCTGCGACTGGACGGACAGTGCGGCGGCTCCCGCTCGATCTCGCTGGGACGACCAGCTGCCACAGTCGACACTGAGGTGTATTCGCCGCGGCGGCCATGGCCGACCGTAGTGCCCCACTGCCCGCCCCGAAGCTAGCTGACACCTGACACGAGACGCAGCAAGAGAGCGCAGGCGAAGGGTAGCGACGAGCAGTTGTCTGCATCATTGTTCATGCCCTATGCCCGCATGCAGCATGGTGCCCATTCCGATCCATAGACATGCAAGCATACAGCATGCTGCAACTGCAAGCATGCACCATGGTCGATGAACGACCGTCGGCGGCGGTGCATGCAGGACGCGAATGCCATGACGCCGCGCACACCTTCCGCGCCGCATGCGCCCTGGCCGCCGCTGCCGCATCCACGCCCGTGTGACGCCCCGTGCCAACGGCCACCATTGTTGCTGGATCAATCCGTCGCTGGCTCGACCGCCCCGGCCGCGCCTGCACAACTAGTAGCAAGACGACGACGATCCTCGATCGGCGGGCGATGGCGGCCATGCACGAACGGGTGCCGCGGAAATTTAGATCGGGGTTGAATGGGTTAACCCGCAGGAATGGGCGCGGGTTTGGGGCTTCTTGGGTGGGGTTGGGTTGGCACCTGGTGATGTAAACGAGCGGGTTGGGGTGGGTCTTGCCCCATTAGCAGGCATAGGTGGCCCCAGGTGGGGACCGACGTGTGGTTTCCTTAGGGCAGTCCTAACGGCAATTAATGAGGTTGTTTCTATCCGCATTGCGCCGAGGGGATCTGCGTCCCTCTGTGCATTGCGCGGTGCACCGGCTGTGTTGTTGGGTCTGAGAGTTGGGCGTTGCGTGGCATATGTGGTGTGTGGGTACACACAATTTTAACTTCCATTAAATACGTATGGATGCGAGTACGTTTCCAATTGATGGACACTAGTACTCCTTCCCTACCCTCAATGCACTCTTCATACTGGCCCTTGTTTAGATTGAAGAAAATTTCAACCCGATGAATAGTACCACTTTCGTCTTATTTGGCAAATATTGTCCAATCATGGACCAACTAGGCTCAAAAGATTCATCTCGTGATTTCCAACTAAACTATGTAATTAGTTATTTTTTTACCTACATTTAATACTCCATGCAAGCGGTTAAAAATTGATGCGATGGAGAGAGAGTGAAAAAACTTGGAACTTTGAGGCAAACTAAACAAGGCGCTAGTATATTTTTAACTTCCATTCACTGGAGTTAGCAGGCGCATTTGCAAAGTGCATTGACTGATATGAAGAGTTCGGTGCGTTGTTTTGCAGAGTGTCATCGAATGATATCTCAGTTAGGCACCGTTTAGATGCCAAAAATTTTGCTAAATTTTTCAGATTTTCCGTCACATCGAATCTTTAAACACATGCATGAAGCATTAAATATAGATAAAAAATAAAACTAATTACACAGTTTAGACGAAATGGACGAGACAAATCTTTTAAGCCTAATTAGACCATGATTGGACAATATTTACTAAATAACAACGAAACTGCTACAGTAGCGTTTCGCCAAAAATTTTGCCAACTAAACAGCCCCTTAGCTTGGCGTGTGAACGGAGTTTTGGTGATTGATGAACACAAGTGCTTGTGGACTAATGTGTGTTTTACGGTGGATAATCACATTAGTTAGTCACAAGAATGGACACCATGTCTTGTCTCTAGAGATTTGTGGAGAGTACTGATGCAAAGGATACTTGTGAGGACTAAGGACTCTATAGGGCTAATGTGTAAACTTGGCGCTCCAAGAAATTCGTTGAAGGTGTGTTAGAGTTTTGTTTTTTTCGTTGGTCATACTACTAATGGGTTCAAGGCATACATCTTGAGGGACTCCGTTCCTCGGACTTCCTTCGCCTATCTGAACCAAAAATCCCCTTCTGTCTCCGTTTCATCACGTACTAAAGTACTATTTTATTTGCTCAGAGGGTTGGACATCGATGCCTGTTCAAGCCTCGGTGCTAGTTTTTTGGAATTGAGCATTGGTAGCTGCAATGGAAAATTCGATGATCATGAAGAGAGACGATCAAAGCATTGTTTTTCTACCACACTACGGGTGCTATGAACTCGGAAGGAAGCAGACCTTTATTCTCTTGATTGATGCCAGCTCAGTTTACATGTACAAAAAATAGTACCACTTTTGGTGTTAAAATGGACATATATCAAATGTTACTGCTTAAAATTTCTGCATTTTTGTATTTGTAGCTTATATATATAGCTAGATGTAAATATGTACTCCCTCCGTCCCGAAAAGAATGTAATTATGAGATCCGTGCTGGTCAAATTAACTCAAGTTTGATCAAGTTTATAGTAAATAATATTAATAGTTATGTCTCTAAATAAATTTATTATGAAAGTATATTCTATGACTAATCCAATGATACTAATTTTGTATAAGGAATGTTAGTATTTTTTTATATAATTCTGATCAAAGTTCAAACTGATTAACTTCTCAGGAAGTGAGAATTATATATATATATATATATATATATATATATATATATATATATATATATATATATATATATATATATATATATATATATATATATATATATATATATATATATATATATATATATATAAGTTCCTAGTTTCCTACCGATCTCTACTTCCTGGTGTTGGATGCGCTACTGTCCAGAGTTTGTAACGTATAAAGCTGCATGACTAAAGTTTGAAAGGCATTTACATTTTATGTTATGTTATTAATTTGTGGTTGTTGAATTAAAACAGATCCTCAAGGATATGGGTCTTTGTGCGAAAGATTGTCTATTTCAAGAAAAAAGATCTCGAACCCCAATAGGAGTGGTAGGTACAAAGTTTCACCCTGTTCCTTTAAACTATTTTTCAGCCAACGAATAGTGTTTTCCTCTCATAACAAATCAGTATAAGCTAAATTTCAGCATAAGCGAACAGGATGTATCTCACTTTCGTGCTGGTACTTGCTTTTTCCAAGTAGGCGAGTACTGTATGATGTCAAGTAAAACCAATTAATACTAGCTATTATATGTTGAGTAGACTAGCAGGATTGTGTTGATGCTCCAATTAGCTTCATTACATTGCAAATCTCTGCTAGAAGGGACCACTCAAAATAAAGCTTGGTACACCCCAGATTGTGCCCCCCACGGAGATGACCTTTGCTCCATACACACAGGATTTTGCACCCAGAAAACTCCCAACGTGAAAACCAACGGCCCAGATATGCTCCGAGGAGGCTTCATCACAATCCTGGGCCAGGGACAATTGCAGGCTTCAACGCATGCGGAACCCTGGCTTCAACGCCGCGCGTGATCCCTGCACCCCCCCGCAAAACTTCCCCTCCCGATCCCGCGCCTCGCCCTCTATTCCTGATTTTCGGTTCCCAGAAGGGCGGCAGCTTCACGGGCAGCTAGCGCCAAATGTCAACGCCTTCAGGGAGTGCAAGGCCGACGACGCGATCCTGCAAGAGTTCCAGGACCGGGCCAACAGCGTTAGCACCGGCGGCGCGCGCGGGCGTGGAGTACCGCGAGCGCGGCGTGTTCAACGCCAGCGAGATGGTGGTGTAGATCAGGGAGGTGGAGGCGCTAGGGAAGGACCTCTTCATGGTGAGCAAGGTGCCGGGACTGCCGGCGCTCAGGCGGTGAATCGGTGATGGCAGAGTGGAGCGAGTGCCCGGAGCTGGGGCCCATCGGGGACCTGCTCTCGTCAAGGAAATTCCAGATCACGGCTTCGGTGCTGGTGGTGCAGTCATACGCGAGGCCATCTGCTAGGGGCGATGTCGACGGAGCTGGGACTGGGCGGCGATGGCGTGCCTGCACCACCAATCAAGGTTGTCCCCAAGCTTGCTCTCCTCCCCAACACGGTGCTCCAGCCCCAGATCTTCCCCGGGCTCCACGGGATCTCGGTAAGTTTTCCTCTGAATTTTGTATCGATATACCTATACCAACAGCTATATGCATCTGATTTTGCTGCTTGCAATTTCTTTTTATTTGTCGATTAGGGATATGAAATCAGACCATCTTTTTTTTTTGTCGTGTGCATCTGCGTTTACACATGTTCCAGCTTTCAGATCCAGATCCAACTTGCAGGTAGTCTCACTATCCAACCAGGTTACAAAATTGTGTTGTATTTATGTGGAACGTAATTTGAACATCAAAGAAGGGTAGGCCTGGTGCAGTTGGTGAGTGCTAGCTCGCCGAGTCACCAGGTCCTGAGTTTGAAGCCGTCTCTCTGCAGAATTTCTGCGGAGGTAAGACTTTGCTTCGGTTATTCCCTTCCCCAGACCCCACTCGTGTGGGAGCCTCTGGCACTGAGTCTGCCCTTTTTGTAATTTAAACATCAAAGATTGCAAGCAGTCTTAGATAGAGCAATAATACGTGCGGTGACGGTGAGTGAGAAAGAAATACAGATGCGCGTAAAATAAAAATAAATGAAGTTGGATTCCATGGTCACATTGTGTTATTAGCTACCTTTTGGAGTACTCCCTCCATCCAGGAAAGAATGCAATTCTAGCACAGTATCATGGTTTTGTATCTTAAGTTCGATCAATTATAGATAAAAAATATCAATATTTATGATATCAAACAAATATCATTAGATTAATTACGAAATGTATTTCCATAATAAATTATTTTGGAGCCATAAATGTGAATAACATTCACTAGAAATTTGGTCAAACATAAACCACTTTTGATGGCACGCAACTCATAGTTGTATTCTTTTCTGAATAGAGAGGAGTACAATGAACTGATCGTCCTATTTTTATTAGGGGTCACATTGTGTTATTAACTACGTATATGCTTATGCCTCATGATAATTTGCACATAGACAGGACAAAGGATCTTCTCTTATTTTGTTTTTTTAATAAAAAATGTTGATTTCTCTGCCTTGGATTAATTAAGCTTTCTGTTTATCCTGCTATTGATAATACCAATGGGTAAAACAAATCTTTTAGAGATCTGAAAATAGTGATTATGTGTGCTTTTATCATACTGAGTAAACTACCAAACAATGTGTTGGTATTTTTAACGCACACAGATAAATCCGCAAGCGCACGGATACCGTTGTAGCTTTCACCCGGAGGGTTTTAAATATCGTATCCACAGGAAAAATGTGTGTGAGCCGCCTAACCACTAGTTTATCCAAAGGTAGCAATCAAGGTTAAGATATGATGGGTAGAGAGGATTCCTATGGTAATGATCCTATGCAAGGTAAGGTTATGATTCAAATGTCCTTCTAATGTTCACTTTGGGACACCGCTAGACGGGAAAGCACCACTAAAGATAACTCTACCGACGCGACTACGGTCCAACTAATTTAAGAACATACTCAATTCGGTGTGGACGGGGCTATCACCTCCCGTAACTACCACACAATCAGAGAATAGGGCACAAACACAGGTAACCGATAGCCTAAGCACCACGCTTATGCTAACAAATACTACTCTAATTCATAGTGCTAACAAGAACTAGAGCAATCATAAGAACTGTGAACCAATGAACAAAAGAGTAAGATAAATACTTGAATAAAGATCAATTACCAGAAGTATCCCGGATGCAGACTCAGAGAAGCCTGAATCCGTCGAAGTACAAGCCGGAGAGGAAGCACCGACATGCCAGCACCACCTCTAACTCTTCTCTCGCTCTCTATCTCTCTATTTTGCTAAGACTAGATCCTAATGAGCACTAATCTTCTCTTGATGGCTAGCTATGGAGAGGAGATCCATTCAATGGACCCTTCTCAGCTGATCTCAACTGGAGAAAATGAATTAGGGTTTTAGGGGATGCCTCCTCCAGGGGCCATGGGCCTTGCTTATATAGCCCTCTAGGAAGCACCACAGCCCTCGGATCAAACCGACCTTGATCTACGATTATTATTGATCCTCAAAGGCGGTGGAGGCATGATCCAGGAGGTGGAGCCTGATTGGCTGAGCAGGTAGGGCGGGCGCCCAAGGAGGGGGGCAGGCGCCCCACTTCCGGGCCCGTTTCGCCTCCCGTTTATTTCCAGAGTCTTCTCGTACCTTCTAGATTACAGAAAAGTTGTGCATAGCCCTTTTGTCTCTATGTAAACCTGACATGTGGGCCATCCTTGGTTCTTTTCAGCTGACCCCCTGTAGAAACAAACTTTCACCAAAACTCATGAAATTATGTCAGTAAACCCCCTATATCTAAGTGATAATTATGTTTAGGTCCTTTTTTATGCTATATTGACAGTTAAAAATAATACTTATCTACCGTCAACAAACTCCCCCAAGCTTACCCTTTACTCATCCCTGAGCAAAGATAAACTCAGTGATGGATCAGGAGTTGCTACCATGCTTTCACACCTGAAAAGTACACATGCGTTCAAACAAGAACTTTCCTCCGGATTAGAGTGAACTATTCTGACTTTCAAACTTACCCATATTAACTTCCACCATGGGGCTTGTAGCCGTCTCTTGGGTCTTGAGCAGTTGAAAGATAGAACGGTCAAGTCAAGTGCCATGTTTCAAGCTCTTTGATCAGCTATTATTCCAGAGTTTTTTTTGTAAGATTTTCAAAATAAAACTCAGAGATTCCTATGTATGACCCTCTCAAGTCTCTCATTTGTGGTATTTATGTGTCACACCCAAAATTTCTTATTTTGGGTTGTGCAAGAAAAACACTAAATAAAATAAATGATTTCCATATTTGAATAAATTTATTAGATAAGTTAAGTTGCTGCTAATTTAAATATAGAAAATCATGGTTTTAAACTTTTCCATATTGATTTGATAATGTGGTGTTTGTGTGATGCTTGTCTTTGGTGTTGGTGAGTGCTATTATTTTCAAAATACCATAGGACGACGTTTACTTCTCATCGGAAAAACTTTTTGGTATTTTCTGGATTTAAAATTTCAATTTACGTGAGCTTTAGTTTTGAGCTTAAATAATTTAGAGATTATTTTAATGGGGATTAAAAATTTAAAATAATAGATGGAATGTTTGATGATGCATTCATGATGTTGCATTTGATTACTTTTGCGGTGTGGTTTTGGTTTTATTTGATTTGAATTCAAAAATCCATTTTTAAATGGCTTTGGAAACAAACTTAAATGAGAAAAGAAAAAAAACTCACCTGTGCCGCGGCTTGGAGGCCCGCCCGAGCTGGCTTGCCCCTTCTCCCTCCTCGCTTGGGCCGAGCCGAACCGAGCCGCCGTTTCTCCCTTTCTCTTCCGCTGCGCGCGTGGGCCGGCCCAGAGCCGCAGCGGCCGCGTTTTCCCCTCCCTTGTTCGCTGACGCAGGGGCCCGCATGTCAGCCGTATCTCCCACCTCCAGTTCGTAATCGAGTTGGACTCCAACTCGGTGAGATCCGGCTCCGCCCGATCTTCATTGAATTGATCCACAAGCCGTGTTTCTCTATAAGATGCATAAATACCCTACGCTGCACCTCTCCGTCCTCATCTTTTCCATCTATTAGCCGTCGCTGCCTCCATCCTTGTTTCTCCGCCTCTCGCAAACCGTTGCCGGTGTTCTCAACGCGGTAACGAAGTTGTCCAGTGCTTCCCCTTGCTTTCGCACGCTCTCTGTTCTTCGCTAAACCTCACTGAATGCGCAGGAATCTTCACCGGTAGCTATGCACGTCAACCGCCGTCTCCGTCCGGTCTCCGGACTAGGTGGAAGCCCTAGGTGAGCCGCAAAGTTCCCCGTTTCCTTCCTATGTTCTTCCCATGGTCGGAGGTGGCCAAAAATCACGCTTCCTAGGAGCTCTGGCGAGCAGCTTGTGTCGGTCATGGCGGCCACCGGCCGGACTTGCTCTAGATGGCCGACTCTCTCTCTCTTTCTCTTGAGGTCGTTTCCAGCCGTCCATTAGTTGATCAACGATTGGGATTAGAAGATACCCCTTCGTGAGGTAAATTTTTTTTAAAGAGTCCCTGGATTTTTCTAGAATCAAACCCGCCATCCTAAAACACCTTTTGAGAATACGCTTTCTTCTTTGGAAAACGTAAACTTCACCGGTTTAAATGAAAATATGTTACATATGTTGCGAAGCAATGTTTCAAAACTTTAAATGCTTATAACTTGCTCAATTTAACTCCGATTTGACCCGTTCAAGTTGCGTTAGACTCGTATTTGCGAGCTCTACATGTTAGTATAGTTGTACAGTAGGTTTGTGGTATTTAATTTTCGAGCTTATATTAAAATATTTATTTGTCTATAGTAAATCTTAGAAAATTCATAAGTTTCACGTTTTAAATCTGAATTTCATGATCCTTAAGTCTGTATGATCGGAGTAACGTGTAGGATAGTTTTATAAGCTTTTCAAACTGTTTTTCTACAGTTGATTAGGTTTTCTACTTTTAAGATTCGATGTTAGATTTAATCTATTGTTTTACTAAAGAAAATCTCGTTTAATTCATAACTTATTTGTTTTAATTCCGAATTAGTCCGATCAAATTGCAATGGATTTATAACAACATAAACTACGTATTAGTATTCATGTTTTCCTTATCAAAATCTTTGGAATTTCATGGTTTGAATCATATCTTAAATAACAATTATGTAACTGAGTTTTGTAAATAAAATATGATTTGTTTTACTTTAGTTTTATAATTCGAATCTAAATTTGACTTAAATTATAATCTCTATAAAATATCTTATATATGTTTTTATACCATTAAGATACATGAAGCTAATAGTTTTATGGGTAAATCTATCGGTAGTTGTATCTTTTCAACCATAGCTCCGATTAGCGTGCTTTTTCGCAACTTTGTGTTCGTAGCGAGGCATAGAATCGTGTTTCAAACTCTTTTACTTATTTTTGTATGATTGGTGTACTGTTCTAATATAGATCTATTGTTTGCTTCATGTATGATTGTATGGATGCTTGTGTGGTGCTATATGGTTCAGTCAATCGGTGAGGTTTACGTGGTGATTAAGAAGCTCTTCTCTCAAGACTAGAAGCTGAGAATTGGAAGTCGAAGATTGAAAGTTGAATACTAAAGGCTTTTGAGCGTATTGCTTTGGGGGAAAAGTAAGTTAAGGCAAGTATAACATGGGACCATCCTTGTTGTCCTATTCACTGAAATTATCATACATATGCATGTGTCTTCCTTGACAACCATAGAGATTATAACTTAGCTATTGATATCTTGTTTCCTTGACACCTATGGGTTGTGCATTTGGATAGCTATTGTTAGTGCTTAATTATGAACAATGATCTTGTAATTTGATTAATGGATTAAGCGACCAACCATTAAGACGATTTTATTACTGTTAAAAAGGGGGCTAGAGCAAGGGGTTATATTGTTGCTCTGGTTTCTCTCCATAAGGACTTATCTGTACGTGATCATCCGGGACATACAGTACAACTGTGAGGGCTATATGGCTCTGGCTCTAGTTGTTTAATAGACCTTTTCTAGCTTGTTAGTGGTTACCTTAAATGGCGTAAGAATGGCTTGTCACGTTGGGTTCCTACATCTGCCTGCCGAGTGAATCTAGCGGCCCTAACTTGTTAGACGAACTCTTGAATGACTTTATATGGTTCTCCGGTGTTTGGGTTTGATCTCCCCACACATTTGGAAATCATGACTCATAGTGAAAGTGTACACCTCTGCGTAGAGTTAAAAACTGGTATACTAGCCGTGCCCACGGATACGGGCGGCCTTAGAACATCTACAGATAGATGATCACCATTGTTATATCATGCTTAATTACTGTTGATTATTATTATGCTCATGTTAATGCTATTCATTATCCTTATTACAATTGATCATTGGTTCATTAATGGGAATTGAAATACCTTGATGCTACTCAATTGCTAATTATATGATGATTAAAAGCTAAATGCAGTCAAACAGTGTCTAGCCTTTTGTGCCTCATGAACCCTGTGTTGTACTTGTTGAGTTCGATATGGACTCACTCTTGCTATTTCCACCACACTCCAGTGTGTAGTAAGGTGCTAATCAGAAGAAGGATTCAGAGGTAGTGGAGTTTCTAGAAGTTTTTCAGAAGTGTTTGGCATACTGAGCCACCAGTCAGCCGTCCCTGAGAGGAATAGAGCCTGAAGTTTAATCGTTGTTCCGTGATACTCTGATGTAAGTGTTAATATTGCTATGTATATGTTATATAATAACATTGTTTCTGATACTTTTTCATTCTGACGTATGTGTGGACTTCCTAGGCACACATATGATTAGCCTGGTTTTGTTCTTTAGAAAACCGAGTGTGACATTCTGGATCCTCACCAAGGCATTTATGGTATATGCCTTCTCTCTTCTCTCAAGATATGTGGTATTTGTGGTATTAGGCATAGTAGCATTATGCCTTCTCTCTCTCACCCTACTTCTAATAGGCTTATATGGAGCTCATAGGTGGGGAGACAAGGAATCCTTACTTGCAAACATTTATTGCACAATCAAACCATGGATCCAGAGGAACAAGTTCGGCCATACAGTCAAATCAAGATGTGCATGTGTGTGATCCTAAATATGGGCTGAGTGGATATGTAGTGGAAATGATGGTGGATGTAAGATATAAGTGGAAAATGAAGGGGTAAAGGGATGATAATGGTGAACACCTAATTTTACTTTTGCTCCTTTGAAGAAATACACACCTCTCTTGATCTTTGAAGAATTTTTGGAAAGAACTTGGCTGTTCAAAATCTCTCTATGTTGGGACATTTGTCCTTGCTTTTATTTTTCTTTTTCCTCTCTCTTTTCTTCTTTTTTTTCTCTTTTTTCAGAGCACCCAAGCCTCTTTTTGGATATATGGATAGAGGTAGTAGTAAAAGGGATACTTGGAGCTTTATGCGTAACAAAAGGGCTAGCAATGGATGAAGGGAAATTTTTTATGCTCACTCCCAGTGTAGGAGTAGAACAATTTTAGGATGTGTCTAAAATAGAAAGTATGTGGATGCGTACTTCTAGGATAGAAGTAGCATATATGGGTGGAGTGTGCGTGATCTTGATTTTAACCGCATGACTAATCCCTTAGGGTCAACATAGACTGACCACACTCAATGCTTTCAAGCAGCTAAGCTAACAAGTGAGAGTCTTTCCTAATCTAGTAAGCATGTATATATGACTGTGGTAGGAATTAAACTCTCATCATACAGGAACTCATCATGTATTTTTTTTATATTTCCAAAAAATAAAATCTCCAGAACTCTAGCATCTCTAGGAACATGATAAACATCAGCTCAAAACCTTCTCATATCATATCCGCCAACTACCTAGACTTAGATAAAGCATTCACTACCCACAAGTTTCAGGTTCAGAGCAAATCTTAGATCAAAACAGTTGTGTCCAAAACTTGAGAGAGTTCAAGGTTGAAAACTAGGTACTTGAAAGGAATTATGGCAGAGCAACTATTCATTATTTCCATGCGAGAGATTACTTAGAGAGTCCTCTTTTATTAACAACTCTTTTAAGAACAAAAATAAGTAAACTAGACACACCCTTTTTATTTTGCTTTAGTTATTTTAGACCATTATTATTACTCATTAAGAAAACTTGTAAGGAATAAAGTAAAGCTGAGGGAAGAAAATACTTAGCTGGATACATGGGGGTGCTTTCCCCCAAGCTAGATGTTGACATAGTCATTCGATCTTGCAGTGTAGCAGATTGGCAGTGAAGATGTACTTCCTCTGGTGAAGCATCGATTGATGATGATTGTTGAGACAGTGCTCCACTAGTGAATAGAGCATCCACTTGATTGTCGGTCTCCTTAATAACTCCTGCACAACTCAAATAGACAACAAAACTCGTGGAACAGATTAAGGGTTAAGAAATTAAGCATTAATTGTCTAGAGTGTTGCCCATGATTTCTATACAGAACTCAGCAAGGTATCATTTTTCTTTCTTTTAGTAATTTTAAATTCTATATAATTAACTATGTCTAATTCTTCTTCTGATAATTGTGCATCAAAGAAAACTTTTAGACGTTGGCCATTTACCTTGAAAAGTTTACCTTCATCATTTTGAAGCGTGACTGCTCCATGTGATGCTACTTCAACTACCTTGAATGGTCCTTCCCATTTACTTCGTAGTTTCCCATGTCCGAATAGCTTCACTCTAGAGTTGCATAATAACACCTTATCACCTAGTTTGAATTCCTTCTTCTTTAATCTTTTGTCATGCCACCTCTTTGTCCTCTCTTTGTAAATCTTTGCATTATGATATGCCTTTTCTCATCATTCCTCAAGCTCAAAGAGTTGCATCTTTCTTTTCTCCCCAGCTTCTTCAAAATCCATGTTCCATCTCTTTATGGCCCAGTGTGCCTTGAATTCTAGCTCGACAGGTAAGTGGCATGTCTTCCCGTAGACCAACTGGTATGGTGACATTCCAAGAGGTGTTTTGTAGGCTGTTCTATAAGCCCATAGTGCTCCATGAAGCTTATCCTTCCAGGTTGTCCCCATCTCGTTGACAGTCTTTTGCAGAATGTTCTTGATTTGCTTGTTTGATGTTTCTGCTTGCCCACTTGTTTGAGGATGGTATGGTGTTGCAACATTATGACGAACCCCATGATTGTGTAAGAAGCGTTGAAACTTCCTATCAATGAAGTGAGAACCTCCATCACTAATCACCATGCGTGGAACTCCAAAGCGTGGAAAGATGGTTTCTGCAAACATCCTCTTGGCGTGAGTGGAATCTACAGCTCGACATGGTAGAGCTTCAACCCACTTTGAAACATAGTCAACCGCCACTAAGATGTATTCACACTGCTTGGACTTCAGAAATGGCCCCATGTAGTCGATTCCCCAGACATCAAAGAGTTCTATCTGGAGGTTGTTGGTGAGTGGCATGGCATCTCATGTATTTATGTTCCCATGCCTCTGACATGCTCCACATCTCTGGATAAAATCTTTTGTGTCTTCATACATAGTTGGCCAGAAAAATCCACATTGCCAAATTTTTGCATGTGTACGGAATGCCCCATAATGTCCTCCATATGGTGATGAATGGCATCTTTCAATGATCTTGATTCCTTCTTCAGTTAGTACACACCTCCTGAGTAGACCATCAGAACAAACTCGGAAGAGGTACGGGTCATCCCATAAGTGGAGACGACTTTCTTGAATAAGCTTACGTTTGTTCTCCCCTAGTGGTACATAACCTGCAACAATAAAATTGACAATATCTGCGTACCAGGGGTTGACGCTCGCAACCTTGTAGAGCATGTCGTCTCGCAGATAGTCGTTGATGGGCAATTCCTATGGATTTTCAAACTGCATCCTGGACAAGTGAACGGCTACAGAATTTTCTACTCCCTTTTTATCTTTTATTTCTAAATTAAATTCTTGGAGTAACAAAATCCATCTTATAAGTCATGGTTTAGCATCTTTCTTAGTGAGTAAGTATTTCAAAGCAGCATGATCAGTATGAACAATCACCTTAGCTCCTACTAAGTAAGATCTAAACTTATCAACAGCAAAAACAATAGCCAGGAGCTCTTTTTCAGTTGTTGCATAATTAAGTTGAGGTCCTGACAGAGTTTTACTAGCATAAGCAATTGCATGATGCTTTCTATCCTTTGTTTGACCCAAAACTGCCCCCACACCATAATCACTAGCATCACATATGATTTCAAAAGGTAGCGACCAATCAGGGGGTTGAATGATTGGTGCTAAGATGAGTGCTTTCTTAAGAATATGAAAAGCATCTAAACACTCATCATCAAACTCAAAGGGAGCATCCTTGGCTAGCAAACTTGTGAGGGGTCTAGCAATGTGTGAAAAGTCTTTTATAAAACATCTATAGAACCCCCGCATGACCAAGAAAACTTCGTACCCCTTTGATGTTTGTGGGAGGAGGCAAATTCTCTATCACTTCTATCTTTGCACGATCTACCTCGATCCCACGTTCGGACACCAAGTGTCCAAGCACTATGCCCTCTCTAACCATGAAGTGACATTTTTCCCAATTAAGGACTAAGTGCTTTTTCACACATCTTTGCAAAACCTTGTCTAAGTTTTCTAAGCAATCATCAAAATTTTTTCCATAAATAGAAAAGTCATCCATAAAAACTTCTATAATTTTCTCTATCATATCAGAAAATATAGACATCATGCACCTTTGGAACGAGGCTAGAGCATTGCACAGGCCAAAAGACATCCTACGATAGGCATAAGTTCCATAGGGACAAGTGAAAGTGGTTTTGCTTTGGTCATCAGGATGGATCGGAATTTGATGGTAACCAGAATACCCATCAAGGAAACAAAAGAAAGAGTGCTTTGCAAGCCGTTCCAACATCTCATCGATGAAGGGTAACGGGAAGTGATCTTTCTTTGTTGCCTTATTGAGTTTTCGATAATCTATGCACATCCACCATCTGGTGATAGTTCGTTTTGGAATCAATTCATTTCTCTCATTTTTCACCATAGCCATACCCCCTTTCTTAGGTACAACTTGCACCAGGCTTACCCACTCACTATGCGGCACGGGATAGATTATCCCTGCATGTAGGAGTTTCAAAACCTCTTTCTTAACAACATCCCTTATCGCATTATTAAGCCTACGTTGGGGCTCCCTAGATGGTGTATAAGCTAGGTCTATAGGGATGCGATGAGTGCAAAGAGCAGGACTAATCCCCTTGAGGTCTTGGAGTGAGTAGCCAAAAGCAGAACGATGCTTTTCTAAAACAGTAAGGAGTCGGATGGTCTCATATTTAGAAAGTTTATCACTAATTATCATAGGAGACTCCTCGTTGTCATTTAGAAAAGCGTATTTCAATCCCGAAGGAAGGGGTTTGAGCTCAATGGGGGATTTTGGCGATTCCTGAGTTTCATCCAAAGGGAAAGGATTTCATGGTTGTTCTATTTCTTTGATGAAATCTTTGGTGACTTCTTCGAGATCTTTGTCGGATGATTATAGGAAAGACATTGCCATTATCTCCTCTGTTGGTTCTTGCTCGGGACTTAACTCCATCTTGGTGTGGAGTGATTGAGTGATAGGAATGGAAAGATTTAAGCTTTTCCCAAGATGTACATTTACACTCCCCTTTTTTCCTTCATGGATAAGTCTCTATTGGATGCCCAATCAAAAGGTCAAATTCCCAAGTATCAAAAATATAGAAACTAAGGTACACCTTGGTTTCGTCTACTTTGATAGGGATGAGGTGGAAGATTCCTTCACTGGGAAGGATTTGGCCTGAGAGACTTTTTAGAAGCCTAGTCGTTGGAGTTAATTTCATGTCTTCAAAAAGTGTATGTGCAAAATACTTAGACATGATATTTACTCCTACAACTGGATTATAAGTAGCATCGAAGAAGGTTTGATGAATCTGACAACTAATAGAGGTAGAAGGAGAATCTAGACGAATGACTTCATGCGAAAGCTCGGATTCTCTCAACCAATCATTACTTATGATTGTTGTCAACTCCTTCATATTTTCTTTAAGGAACTTATCTTCAGTTGGATCAAAAAGGTGCTGGTTAGGTGCAGACAGTGCCGAAGACTTCCTAATTGCAGAATAATTCAAGGTGTTTCCAAAATTGGGGAAAAGATCTTCCTCAAATTCAAACATATCTTCTGAAAGTGGAATTTCTTCCTCCTTCGGCGGTTCAGGAACTTGGAGGATAGTTGAGGCTTCAAGTGGAGTAGCTAAAGGTTTAGGCTCAACTATCATAGGTTCTTCCTCAGGAGCCGTCTCAACTATGTCTTCTGGGAGATCATCGGGAATGCTAGTGTAAGGAGTGTTTTCAAGGATTTTTGTAAGGATTTCTCTCCCTTCACTAGTAGAGAGATGCAAGAAAGAACCTCTAGAGGACGTATCAAGAAGTTGTGCGGTTTTTCTACTAAGACCCACATAAAAGTGTTGCAAGAGCATTTGGTCTTGAATGGAAAGGTCAGGGCCACAATTGACTAAGTCATTAAAACACGCCCAAGCTGCACCAAGAGATTCTTTTTCTTCTTGTTTAAAAGTTAGAACCTTTGTTCAAAGTTTAACCACAGAGAGAATAGGAAAGAAATATAAGCAAAAGCTAGAGCGTAAAGTTCCCAAATCTCCTTGTACACTCCCTACGGTTCGGGAATACCAATGTCTAGCTTTTCCCATTAAAGAGAATAGAAATAGCTTCTACCTTAAGGTTTCATGTGACATGCCCTCAATTCGTAAGCATACACAAATTAGCTCAAATTCCCGTAGGTGTGTGTGTGGGTTTTCATCGTCTTCTCCTGAGAATGAATGGTCCTGGACCATATTTATCAAACACGGACGCAACTCATAGCCAGGTGTAAGGATAGGTTTGGAAGATTCCGGTGGCTCTAGTTGCGCACCCGTGGGAGCAGCATATTGATTAATAGGAGTGATGTTATCCATGCTTGAAAAGGAAAGATACACGGACAAATTTGGTTTGACGAATCACAGCAACCGTTTCCCCGGCAACGGTGCCATAAAGCTTGTTGGTATTTTTAACGCACACAGATAAATCCGCAAACGCACGGATACCGTTGTAGCTTTCACTCGGAGGGTTTTTAATATCGTATCCACAGGAAAACGTGTGTGAGCCGCCTAACCACTAGTTTATCCAAAGGTAGCAATCAAGGTTAAGATATGATGGGTCGAGAGGATTCCTATGGTAATGATCCTATGCAAGATAAGGTTATGATTCAAATGTCCTTCTAACGTTCACTTTGGGATGCCGCTAAAAGGGAAAGCACCACTAAGGATAACTCTATCGACGTGACTACGGTCCTACTAATTTAAGAACCTACTCAATTTGGTGTGGACGGGGATGTCACCTCCCGTAACTACCACACAACCAGAGAATAGGGCGCAAACACAGGTAACCGACAGCCTAAGCACCGCGCTTATGCTAACAATTACTACTCTAATTCAGAGTGCTAACAAGAACTAGAGCAATCATAAGAACTATGAACCAATGAACAAAAGAGTAAGATAAATACTTGAATAAAGATCAATTACCAGAAGTATCCCGGATGTAGACTCGGAGAAGCCTAAATCCGTCGAAGTACAAGCCGGAGAGAAAGCACCAACATGCCGGCACCACCTCCAACTCTTCCCTCGCTCTCTATCTCTCTATTTTGCTAAGACTAGATCCTAATGAGGACTAATCTTCTCTTGATGGCTAGCTATAGAGAGGAGATCCATTCAAGGGACCCCTCTCAGCTGATCCCAACTGGAGAAAATAAATTAGGGTTTTAGGGGATGCCTCCTCCAGGGGCAGGGGCCTTGCTTATATAGCCCTCTAGGAGGCACCACAGCCCTCGGATCAAACCGACCTTGATCTACGATTATTATTGATCCTCAAAGACGGTGGAGGCATGATCCAGGAGGTGGAGCCTGATTGGCTGAGCAGGTAGGGTGGGCGCCCAAGGAGGGGGGCGGGCGCCCCACTTCCTGGCCCGTTTCACCTCCCGTTTGTTTCCAGAGTGTTCTTGTACCTTCTAGATTACAGAAAAGTTGTGTGTAGCCTTTTTGTCTCTATGTAAACCTGACATGTGGGCCATCCTTGGTTCTTTTCAGCTGACCCCCTGTAGAAATAAACTTTCACCAAAACTCATGGAATTATGTCAGTAAACCCCCTATATCTAAGTGGTAATTATGTTTAGGCCCTTTTTCATGCTATGTTGACGGTTAAAAAATGATACTTATCTACCGTCAACACAGTGCAAAGCCGGTAGCTATTAGGTAGGTCAAGTTTCTGTCAACTTTTAGTTAGTAAGTTCTCATGAAATCGGAAATTTCTTCTGGACTGTACTTCGTTCATGTAGTGTAGCATGCCCCAAATGTCCTAATAATGGGTATAGTTGACTAAACATTGCTTAGATTTTTTGTTGCTCATTAAAACAACCAGATAGCTATCATTTGGGGCATGTCCTAGAAGGTGCTGCACTGATTTTTTTTCCTCAGAGATGCTGAGATCGATTTTTTATCATTTTGGGGTATCCCCGAACTGTTGGTATTCAGTGTTAGTAAGAGTATTCTACCAGCTGGAGAGAGTATGACTCTCAATGTTAAGTTTCTGAAACAGTTTATGGAGTCCGTGTTCCTAATGAGGCATCAGGGTGCTCTATATCGGATGACAAAGAGAAGCAATCTTATTCAATAGCCTGTGCAAACGATGATGCTATATTCTGATTGCTCTTCAATTTTTTTTGCCACAGGTCACTATGTTGGGTTTTGTTTTTTAATAACATTTCTGAATCTCTCTTTCAAAGAAAAGAAGTTCATACACAAGTCTTGTGTTGGTAAATTGTTTTTTGATTGTTTGTTTTGTATTATCAAATATTGCCTTAGAGTTAGCAAGCAGCTGGGTTGTGCGGTGGCAACCTCCTGCAAGCAGCTCCGGCCTGACGTTCAACTGAGATGACAGGAGGAATCTCCGATCCCCAATCCATTCCACCAATTGTTCTATGTTTGTGTCCAGCACTGACTCCCGCCACCCCTCTCCGTGAGGGTGAGGTAAATACTTTCTATTGTAATTTATGTTCTTGTTTGGAGACAAGATTCGTGCTTCTCTGGTACACTGAACTGTATAGGAATAAATTTGACTGCTATGCCAACATGAGCTGTAAAGTAACGTTTGTTTCTATTTTCAAAATCAATATCATTGCATTGTTCCTCGGTAGAAACTGGTGCTAGCTATCTGAACTTTTTTTAACAGCTGCAGATAATATTTTTTTCCTTTGGTACCTTAATTAGCAAATTCTGTGTAAAAGGTGCAATTGCTTGTGTACATGAGAGTTGGTTCCTTCAGGCGTGTATAAATTTGTGGTAGAGTGTGTGATTGGATAACTTGTTAGTGTTTTAAATGGCATCTTGGAATTTTCTTTTCTACAATTATGGAGTGCAAAAATAATGCAAACAAATTATAGCTTACACCAGACATATTTTACCTTTTATCTGGTTTGGTGCATCCATGGGTGTTGTTGGAAGTTTCGTATGTACATGCTTGTATGTATAACTGAATAATAATGCTTTCTGCTTGTGTTTTCTACGGTCGCCTCATGGTTGGAGATCAAGTTGCGACTGCCCAACTTCACTGGTTCTCAGGGTTCAGATGTATATTGTTTCATATATGATTTGTACCTCTTTAGCTTTGTGGTTGTCGTTGCAGACTAGTGAGATAGTTTTGTGGTACTCGGACTAAGGCCTTGTTTAGTTTCTCCTCTAAAACTTTATACCCTTTCATATTGGATGTTTGGAAACATGCATGGAGTATTAAATGTAGACTAAAAAAATAACTAATTGCACAGATTGCGTGTATTTTACGAGACGAATTTTTTGAGCCTAATTAGTCTGTGATTAGACAATATCATGCTACAGTAAACATGTGCTAATAACGGATTAATTAGTCTTAATAAATTTGTCTTATAGTTTACAGGTGAGTTTTGTAATTAGTTTTTTTTATTAGTATCTGAACACCCCTTCCGATATTCCATGAAACATCTGATGTGACAACCCAAAACTTTACCCCCTGGAACTAAATAAGGCCTAATTTAGCTTTCGTTTCAATGTGTTTTCGACTAAATTTAAGGCCCAGTTGGCCAGTTAATAAATAGAAACACTCCAAATTACTTGTAACATGCATCAATAGTGCCTTTGCATTAACTTATCTTTTGGTTCCATGTAACACCCCGGTGTTACGCAAGCATTTAGCATTGCAAAACATACGCATGATACATCATTGCATTCATAATCACATGTGAAGCAGAGTGCATCTTGAGTTAAAGCATTTCTGTAGAACATGATTGTTGCATATAATGGTTTAGAATTGTTTCACCCAAATTATACTGGTTAGGCTACTAAAACATGTATGGCTATAATTTTAAATCACCTAGAACTAGTTAGTACAATTTTTGGAGCAACTTTGGTAACCAAAGTTTTATCGAAATTTGCTTTTAAAAATATTATTAGAAAATGGTCAAAAACCCTCCCTATTTAGCTTTTATTCTCCAATTCAAAATCTGTTGGAAATTTGGAGTTGGTCCCTTAATAAAAGTTGTAGAGAATTAAATTCTAAGCAACTTTTATTTTTGGGTCATTTTCAGAAAAAGCCATCTTCTTGCTCAAAATGAGATTTTAAAACTGTTAATTGAATTTATTTGAAAAATTATTGGAAATAAAAATGAAAAAGTCATTTCTTACCGTAGCAGGCCACCGCTTCCCTTTCGGCCCACTGGCCAAAGCGGCCCAATCTTCTCCCCCGCGCACGCGCCCGTAGCAGCGCCGCGGCCCGGCCCACGCCCGCGCGGCCTTCTCCCTCTCCCGCTCGCCCGCGCGCGCTGCTGGCCGCCGCGGCAGACCGCGCTCGCCGCGTGGCGTTCATGCGCCGTCGAGCTCGCCGCGTGGAGCCTCCGGCTCACCTTAATCTCCACCCGGTCGCGCACTGCCTCCGCCTCCATCTCCTCTATCCCCTGCCTCCCTCCGCGCTCGCGCGCTCGCTCTCTACCCGCAGCAGCAAGTCGAGCGGGAGCGCTCGCCACCGCACGCCGTCGCTCGGTCCGCCGGCGTTTAGCTCCGCCACCGCAGCACCATTCGTCGATTGCGTCTGCCTCCAGCTCCGCCTGGACCTCCTCCGTCCCGTGTGCACGCTTTTGCCTTCATTTCCCCCACGGTAAGGCCAGGGCAGGCTTTTCCTTGGCACGGCGGGGCCATGGCCGCCGAGCTCGTGCTTCCATGGAGGGAGCCCTATTCCCCTCCTTTCCCTCCAATTTCTCGTGCTTTCGCATTCGTCTCGGCTCCGCGGACCTCGCGCGCTCCGAACCCACCCTCGCCATGGCCGGGACCGACGTGTCGTCGGTGAGCCGCGCCACCGTCCCGCCATGCGCGCCGTCAAGCTCACCCGAGAGCTCCTCCGGTGCCCTAAGCTATCGCATGGAGTTCGCCTCTCCGCGAGGGAGCCGCTGCTGGTGACCTCACCGCCGGCGAGCTCACCGGCGGCGAGATCCGCACGGCCAGCTCCTCCCTCGCCTCTGTGTGGCTGACGTGTGGGGTCCCGTTGTCCCCCGGGCCCGCCTGCCTGTCTCCTCTCGCGCGCGCGTGTGCACTGTGCCGGGTGCACGTAGCAGTTTCAGTCGAGTTGTTTTAAAATGATTTTGAAAATGAATTCCAGAAAAGAAATAAATCCTTTAGAAATTCATAACTTGCTCATTTTGGCTCTAAAAATTGTGAAATAAATTTTGGCAGACTTTTTAGAATCAGATCTATGATCTAAAAATATTGCATGTCAAGTTTGAAATACTTTTCTGTAGGGTTTTTATTTAATCATTGAAATTGTTGTTTTCTTGATAAATATGTAATAAATCATATAAAGCTCAAAAAAATATGGTTTCAATTTTGTTAATCTTTTTATGTACTATACTTTCTAGAAAAAATATGTTCCATGCATGTTCTATAGAAAAATTTTGATGCGTAGTGCAAGTGCTTATTATTGTTAATAATTGTTATTTTTGATAGAGAGCAAAAATTATATAAAACATGCATCTGTAATTTTTATATAGTGATTGTTTATTGTGTAGAATGTAGGAAAAATGTTAAATCTGTTGTTTGATACTTTTCATAGTATAAAGTATTTTTATGCTCATTTTTAGGCCTTAGATTGTTATTTTTGTGTAGGCAGTTCTAGTACTCCAAATGTAATGAAATTTTTGTGGCATGCTAGATTAGATGATAGTAAGCCACTGTAATTTTATCAGATTTTTCTATGCTACCAAAAGAAGTGTTGCTATTCAAACATAGTGTCAACTAGGGTTTAATTAACCTTGTTAATGCAAGATTAGTTGATAAGATTTGCTTTGGTGTATCTTTGAAGCATCTTATATTTCTGGGATGATTTGGCATAGTAAAGAATGTTTGTAGTAGTATACGAGTACATGTTCTTGGATGATGTGGACTACCTTATAGAAGAGTTGTATTTCCACTCTATGCAATAAAGTAAACATGTTCATCTACATCTCATTCATCATGATCATTACATGTCATCTCTGCAATGCACCTAGGCATGAGCACTTATACATTTGCATCATACAGGATCGCAAGAAGTAACTTCGGTAGCAGTTCCCGAGGAGCCGGAAGAGCAGCCCAAGGTGCAAGAGCAGGAGGTGCCCGAAGTCGACGAGGAGGTCGGTGAGGATCTTCCAGAGTGCCTCAACCACCACCCGAGCTCTTTCGAAAGAGGCAAGCCCCGGAGCATTTCTCTCCCGGTTTGCAAATATTTTATTAATGCTTTACTTTAACTGATGCATTACGTTTAGGAGTTGTTTGCAACCGTTGCTGCATTATATCTTGTTTACCCTGTTCTACCATATCCTTGTTACCTTGGTATTCGCAGTCAAGAAATGCTTAGCTTGCTTAGACCGGTAGAAGTCAGGTGATTTCCTGTCACCTGCGAGCTATAGGTGGTTACCTGGATCTGCTTGAAAAAGTATGTCATCTTAGAATAACTAAGTGTTAATGTAAAATTGAGACCGGACAAAGACTTGCAGGGTTTCGGACTGTAGTGTTTTTCGTCTGTGTCGATTAAGGACCGACCGTTGTTGGGCCTCAAGTCATGTTGAACGTATGTCTTATATTTAGCTGGTCGAATAATGTACCTTTCGACCGCGAAGCTAGGAGATTATTCAGGCCGAGTGGATTGCCCGCAACGCACTGTATCGGAGCAGGTGTGGTAGGACACGGGGGCGCGATGATAAGGCCAAAGAGCAGTCGGGCGGTCCCCGGGTACATGTGGTTCCTAGCAAACTCGAGACTTTACCTGAATGGTTGACTCGGTGACCAATATCTCACTTTAGCGGGTGAGTGAGGTTTGTGTGAGGAATAAATTACTAGCTGGTTAATAATCGATTCGAATCGCCATCGTTCACTGAATAGTGAACACTTGACTTGAGTTACTTCATCGTAGTAATATTGATGGAACACTTGGACAATTATATAGAATATGACATGATGAGAGTTGTTAATGATCATTGGTTATCCTTACTTGTTTAATTACATGTTTACTCTAGTACAGGTGTAAATGTAGTTGACATGTTAATAAAGATTTAACTTGATATTAAAGCTTTTGGAAAAGATTCTTTAAATGCTAAAAATGTCTTTTGCAAATGAGTCAGCTACCCTATCATAAAGTCTGTCAAGATCCTTGGTGTCGTTTATTTTTTATTATGTCGGGTAAGTATAGCTGAGTACCTTCTCGTACTCAGGGCTTTGTTCCCACTTATTGCAGATGGGCAGATGTATTACGGCTACTGTATCAACTGTCTTTATCCTGCGATGGGTGAAGCTTAGGACCATGGACAGTGGTCATTCTCTACGTGTCGTCTAATGCTTTTGTTGGAGATGATCATTAGCTGGCACTTTATTTCAAACTCTATGTGAGTGTGTGGTTTGAACTAAATGCTTCCGCTACTTTTATTTGAACTTGGTTTGTAATAACTATGTTTAAACTCCTCGATGTATCTGCGATGTGAACTTTTATGTAATTTGTGAGGGTGACCGCTAAACTTATTACGATCTTGGCTGGTATGTAAGTTGGTTTGAAATCTGTCATGATTTCACGGACTACCGGGTTATACGGGCTTAAGTTTGCTAAATCGTCTGCTCGGTGGATGATTTTCTTACTTAATTTCGTATAATTGGTCGGTTCTATTACATTCCATGATGCTTTTGATCAAAATTAAGGACACGTTTCGCTCCTTAAAATGTTGCCTGATTGTTGTTTCTTGGCCAAACTAAATTATTAACAATTAATATGTACAATTATGCGGTGAAGTTAGTACAGAATTTGGAGTAACAATATTCAATTTCCCCACATTTATGAATTATAACTTATATCTAGCATAGGTTGGTTTCTGAGTCCTGTCTTTTTGCGCAGGTGGCTAGAGCTTGGCTATGGCGGTGACGGTCTGGGGGCAATCAAAGCGCAGCGTGGTGGAGATGCAGAGCTGGTAATATGAGGATTCTACTGATGTGACCTGTTTTCGTTTGGATCCTATTCTATTTCCCCTTTCTATTCTTTTCTTTCCACGATTTTATTTGCAAAAAAGCTATAGTTTTCCATCTCCAATGCTCGCAGCGGCTGTTACAAATTGCATATCTTTGCTGCTGTCCCAGAAAGTTTGGAATGATACTATTCGTTGGTACTACAAAGATACAGTCTGATTGTATGCTAGGAGCTTGTAATAGGCAGGATTCTATTATTCTTCTAAATGGAAGTCACTCATTAAGTTTGTTATTGTGATGCGACACTGCAAACAATTCTTCAGCTATGAGTTTATATTTTGTTGCTTTTCTACTCTATTGGCATATGAAATATCATATATGAGGCTACTATTGGATTGGCATATGAAAGATTATAGGTAGATGGTGTCCTGTTTCTAGAGGATTAGGCTATGACAAAGTGGTGGATTCTACCTTCAGAAAATGTTCTCTAGCATTATGGACCAGACTGTCTAGCTGAACCGCCTAAAGTAATATCTAATTTGTTTATGCTTCTCTGGCTGGTATTGAGTGTAATGGTGTCCTATAGTCCGGAGATAAGAGATGGGCAACCAAAACTAACTGTGTGGCGTGATCTTTGTTACATTGCAGGGATGTTGAGAAAGCAGAAGCTATAGCATGCTTGGAGGGGATCCGGTAGAAGCAGTAACAGAAGTTGCGGCATGCTCGAGTCTAACAGCTCATGAGTTTTCTTACTTTCTTTCTTTTGTTCACACGTGCAAGTACAACCTGATCGCTCCTTGGTGGCATCGATCGCTCATGAGCTTAACATGAAGGCTGGGAGCTGCAAAGCTCAAGAATTGAGAAGTTTGAAGTGGAGCGAAATAAAGTTGTGCATGAACGTGCATGTTTTGCCAATATGTCATGTCAAAGACTGAGTTTTGTTTTCAGTTTTGTGTCAAGAGTCTTGTTTTGTAATGATATTGTTGAATACATGATAATAAAACTTTCTTTGACAAAGAGGTGGGTGTTCCCATAGTAATATTGGATCGGAGTGGAGAGAAGTAAAGCTATGCATGAACTCGCATGTTTTGCCAATATGCCATGTCAAAGACTGAGTATATATTGTTTTCAGTTTTGTGTCAAGAGTCTTGTTTTATAATGATATTGTTGAATCCATGATAATAAGACTCTTTGGCAAAGAGGTGGATGTTCCCGTAGTAATATTAGATGCAAATCTTTTGAAAGTGTTATGTAGGTAAATCATTTATTGTTGTTTGATTGCATTACTAGATGTCACTGTAGCGTTAGCACGGGCATTATACTAGTTACTACTAGTGGCCTACTTATCTGTAAGCAACAACTTTTGAACTATGGTGTACTGATTTAATTGTGATGCTCGCTTTAGCAGTATTAGCTGCAACCAGTACACATGATTAATCTGTAGGTGTTAGTAATTATTACGCAGTCAACCAACTTGAGGCTTTTATCTGTATGCCATTATAAAAGATGGTCCTGACCTACTGGTCATTAAAAAGTTCGAACGCATCAAGATGCCATTGCGCTAAACTTTTTTGCCTTTCACACGCATTCCGTCCATGTTCTGTTTCGTTTTCATAGTTTAAGAGTCCTGACATGTGTGTCCAGTCAGTCAGAATGTCAAAAATGCCCCTCCTTAACCCTATCCTCTCCACGTGCTGCGAGCGCTGCGGGACGCCGTGCGGAGGGTGGAGGCCGAGGAGGTACACAGGACGGCGCTGCAGGCGCTCTTTGCGCTCAAGGTCGGCATAGACGACCTCCTCGTAGAGCCGGCATAGGAGGCAGCGCAGGGCGATGACCTCCCCCGCTGTCGTGCGCGACGCGGAGCAGCAGCCATGGCCACCGGCCTAAGCTCTGCGCCGCCGTCGTTCCCCCACCCCACCGGTCGTCTTCGCGCCCCCAACCACCGTCCTTTGAACTGCACCCATGTGGACCAAGCTCTGCACCGCCGGAGCCGCCAGCGAACTCCGCTGCCTACGCCATGGCCGCCGATTGAGCAGACAAGGGGCCTGCTGATCCACCACTTGGCCAAGCCGCTCCTCAGACCGACGGAGCTCCACGCAGCCGAGCCCGAATGGCGGTGGATGGACGTGCGGGTACTCTGGGAAATGGCGGGTGTCGGAGGGGTCGAAGATCAGGAATGACTGGTGGTGGCGCACGTGGGCGCGGCGTCGTTGGCTCACAGGCATCCGTCGATGGCCCTGCAGTCGTCCCGCAGCCGGCTCTGCATCTCCTATGCCGCCTTGCTCCTGGACGACGCCGGTGACGGGGCCTAATGGCCGGCTGGAGCCCTTCGTGCTCCCTCCACTTGTGCTCTGGCTCCCTGTCCCTGCGCGTGCCGTGCCACCAGTGTGGTGGCTTTCGGCCTCCAACGACACAGCTAGACACCTGACAAGACTAGAACATGTTTGGAGAGGGTCTAGAGCCACCCACCGTCACTGCGCGAGTCCAAGAACGGCTCCGCACGGTGTGGTGGTGGCCGGCAACCCCCCTCCCCCTCTATCTTGGCGTGATCGCTTACCGGTGCGCGCCTCCCACTATCGCGGGCGAGTTCGGAAATGGCTCTGCATGGTGTGGCGGCGGCCGACAAGCCCCCCACCTCATATAGCGCGTGGACGATAGCCGATGTGCGCCTCCCACTATCGCGGGTGAGTCCAATAACGAGTCCTTGTAGTGTGGGGCAGTCGGCATCCACCTCCTCTGACCAAGCGTGGACGCTTGCCGGTATGCCCCTTCCATCTTTGGGCGGGTCAACGGTAGCACTGCCAAAGGTTTTGGGCAAAAGATTAGCTCAGATCAGTCTAGGCCAGTGGCAAGATCTTCTTCTTGAAGGCGTCATCGAAGAACCTTTTGTTGCAGTCTCTTGGATCGACCCGCTCATCACCTTAACACAAGGCTCGGGCGAAAGCCTTGCCAAGCACCTGTGGAGTCACCTCTTCTTGCTTGGCTGATGATGATTATGTTGCGGTGTCATTCACCTCCTTAGAGGCATCATTGAAGAGTTATTGTGTCTTGGTGTTATCCTTTCTTCACTCTCTTTGGTGTATCTGTGGTGCTGGATATGCCACAATGTACAAAATGTAAAACTATACCTTAAATTTGTCTGAACCTTGTATTATTTGTTGAACCTTGTAATGTTTGTGGAACCTCACTATGTGAACTATGTAATGTGTTTGGTGATGGTTGCTTTTAATGATGATATGTGTGTGCCAATTTTTTTGTTGTTGACAAATGGTTTTTGGATGTTGCTGATATGATGTATTGATGATGATTCTTTGCTGCATTAGGTAACTTTAGATGATGACTCATCTACTGACAGTGGTTCTTCAATTGATACTCTCTCATTTGATGAAGGGGTGACAATGGAAGGTTTCTTCAACAATTAGCTACTATTAAAGCCCTGCAGTTGCATGTCCTGAGGAGTCAGCAGAAGAGAAGGAAGATTGTTTCTACTGTGTGCCAGCTAGATATGAACCACTTTGACAAGTACATACAAAAAGCTCCTTATAGAGTACCTCTTCTTAGTGGCTATCAGTGGACTGTTAGTACACTAGGGAATAGGACACGGCGCTTCAACATATTTAGGATGCACAGGAATATTTTTGATAGCCTCCATAATGTTCTTGTAGAGAGATATGGTCTGAAGTCCACTAGAAAAACGACTTTTGTAGAGGCTCTAACTATGTTTTTGTGGATGTGTGGTGGCCAACAGTCTATGAGACAAGCAGATAATAGGTTTGAGAGATCACTGGAGACATGTAGTAGGAAGTTTGATAAAGTGTTGGAATGTGTGGTGAAGCTAGCAGCAGATATCATTAGGAGATCCTGATTTTAGAACTGTGCATCAAAGGTTAAAATCTACTCGGTTTTCTCCCTACTTTGATAACTGTATTGGAGCCATAGATGGGACACATGTGCCTGTTACTGTGCCAACTGAGAAGGTAGTTCAGTACACGGGAAGAAAAGGAATCACAACTCAGAATGTGTTGGCCATTTGTGACTTTGATATGAGGTTTTTGTGGTGATTGGATGGCCTGGCTCAGTTCATGATATGAGAGTATTCAATGATGCACTTGAGAAGTATAATGGCAGGTTTCCATTTCCACCTAAAGGTATACATGTGCTCTATGATTTTTCTTTGTCCTAGTTAGGTCATTTTGCATGATTTTGATACCTTGATAATGTTTTCTAGATAAATTTTATCTTGTTGATTCAGGATACCCAAACCGACCAGGTTATCTAGCACCATACAAGTCTACAAAGTATATGTCCTGAATGGAGGCAAGGACCTAGGCCAAGAGGTAAAAAAGAGTTGTTTAACTATGCACATTCTTGACTTAGAAATGTCATAGAGAGATATTTTGGAGTTCTAAAGATGAAGCGGAGGATTTTGCTAGATTTACCAAGTTTTCCAATGGTCAAGCAAAGCAAAATAATTATGGCATGCATGGCATTACATAATTTCATTAGGCAGAGTGGTATGATGGATGACCTCTTTGACTTGTGTGATCAAGATGAAAACTATGATCCGAACGATGAGATAACTTCTTCTACAGCAAATAGAACCAATACACGACATGGGGACGAAGATCTACACATGAATCAATTTCGTGATTCGATTGCCAATGGTTTGTTTAGTAGGTCATAGGTGAAGAGTCCCATGATTTGTAATAATGTAGATAACTGCTACTGTGGTTTGTAATAATGAGTTAAACATATTTGTGAGTGAAAATTGTATTTGTTGTGGCCAGAGAGCAGAGCACCTCGGCCAGCAGCAAGCAGGGACGCCCAGCGCGCCAAGAACGCCGGGCACGCGCAGCCAAGAGCTGTTGGCGCCAGAAATCACAAGGGCATGGGGCATCATTAAATTAGGGGCGTTTTGGTCATCCTACAGGGGCTGTTGTCAGGTTTAGTCCACCAAATCAAACAGACCCAACTAAACTTTAGCAGCTAGTTTAGCTAGCTAAACTTTAGCTCTTTGAACCAAACAGACCTTAACCCTGGAACAGGAACCACCTGGGCACTGAAAGTGACTGCAGTCCATCGTTTGTCGCTCGTGCTGTGGGACACAATTTATGGAGGTGCGAACCATGATAAATGTATTCCTTTGTCGGGAAACTAACAAAACTTCGCAAGCATGATGTGCCTGCTCCTGTTAATTTGCGAGGAACTGAGAACTGATCCATTCATTTGCTGTGCTCTACTTCGCCAGGAATACAAATCTGTTCAGGGTTAGCAGTCAGGAAATCATTATCAAAAGCATGGCATTGATCGGACACAAGCCATGCACTGCATGCGAGTTCCACTTCCACAGACAGCCCCTGAAGTTGGGATTTTCTCCATGGCATGGCCACCTTCGTCTACCTTACCTCAAAGCTAAAATGCCGACACAGCATAACCAGGAAGAAACCAAAATCCAAAGCAAAAGCGAAAGCAAAAGACACCAAAAGGGAAAGGCAGATGAAGGCGAGAATAAAGGCGGGAATTGATTTTGAAGCAGCTGCCTGCGCCGACCAGCTTACATACTCAACCTTCTCGCCTTCGATTCCTTCCCACAATTACCAAGAGCTCGTATTCTTCTCTTCCAACAGCTCTCCACTTGTCACCAAGGCCTCGCGGCGGCAACCGCGGCGGCCGCCGGCTGCTCCATGGCCTCTTCGTCCTCACCCTCCAACCCCGCGTCGCCACAGGCGCCGCCTCTCCTGCTGCCGCCGCCGGAGCCGCCGTCCGAACCCACGCCTCCGCCGCCGCTGCCGGAGGCCAGGCCCAGGACGAGCCCCACCGTCGCCGATGGCGTCCGCGGCCTGCTCAGGTCCGGCGGGGCGCTCATCCGCGCCGTCTTCGGGGATAACTCCGGCCAGCCGCGCCTTCCCGTGAAGCATCAGCAGCATCACCTTCACCACCAGCACCCGCAGCACCGCCCTGTATGCTCTCCCACCTCCCCCTTCTTAGGAATTCATTCATGACCTGTGAAATTGAGTCCTACTACTAGCATTGACCATCTGATGTTCATGCCGCCACCAAACTGTTTCAAATTGTCTGTCATTTTACATCCATGCATGGTTTGCACCTCGCCACAGGATTTGTTGATCAGGATCTGAACTTGACATGAGCCATATGTCATGCTCCACCTTTTCCATGGTTGCTGTTTTCATGTGGTTTGTGCACATTTAAATAGTAGCAGTTTCTGTAAACCCAGAACAGTTTGTGTTATGAAATTCCCATAGCAGTAGGCAAATTTTTAAATGGATTTTACTAAGTGTTACTTCAGATATTATTATAACTGATAAACTGAAAGCTGCATGTTTGTCTACATAGTTATCTTGGCTTTGCACATTGGTTTGTTGGAACCATGGACTGCAAGCTGCATGTATCTCTGATATTACTGTAGGTCAGATGAACAATATATCAACGATTGCAGTGCATCTGTTGTGTGAATTGGAAACATGCATAAGTAATTGCTTCTTACATAACTTGCACTTAACAAACAATCAAACATCATTAGTTAGTCCAAGTGGGCATTCTTTCCTCCTTGATCTATGTTCTTACTTCAGAAGTGGCTCACTGCTATTTTTTTACCACAGGGTGATATCATGAAGCGCATACAAAGAGAAACATTTTCCGATGTCATGAAGTTCAAGGAGAAACATGATCAGATCGAACACATCCTTTCGTTATATAAAACTGGCAAGGGGTTTGAGTTCCTAGATCTCCCTATCCAGGTGAAAATAGCACTTGATGCGGTTGGGGCACTGTTTCTTGTCGACGATACTGAATTCGAACAGGCAAAAGCAACCCTTGACAAGGTGGGGAGAACAACGGGCCTCAGTTCAAGGTTCGTCTTTGAGTCAAAGACCAGGGGCAAAGACACCATTGCTGCAGAGCTCTCAACTCAGCTCGGAGCAGGTGACCATTTGGGGAGACCTGTACAGCTGACTAGGCTGCAGTACAGTGCTCAGATCAACAAATGGCTGTCGATGACCTTAGTCCCGTTTGGAGCTCGGTGCAACAGCTTCTTGCATAGTTCAAGCATGATTCAGGTATGTCCCTTCTGCTGCAAGCATTGGTACAGCTGTTGCTTTCCTTGGACAAAACTGAACCATGTAGTAACTGATGAAATCATGAAAATTGTTGTCAGAATCTACGGAGTCAAGCCTCTTTTGATGGTCCACCTTCATTTTTCGAACATCACAACTGCGGCGCTGGTTTGAGAATCGAAGGATCCAAATTCACCGCCTCCTTCGCTGAGCTAATCTTCGGTTCAGGAGGACTAGACAGTGGGGGCGGAGGAACTAACCGCATGACAACATTCGGGCAAGTGTCCTGCAAACCAGCCAATGATGTCAAGCTCAGTTTGTCGGGAATTTGGCAGGTCCACTCATTGTCGCCCCGGTTCAACAATCTCGGAATCCTTGCTATTCCACTAGGCAGCCTAAAACCAGGAAACCCCAACACAAGTGGTACAGGAGAACATACTGAATTGAGTGTGAAATTCAACAATCCGACTGGTGCCAGTGCCAGTGCCACTTCGCACACCGTAGTGGCAGTGCACGGTGCCTCTCCCGCTGTGCAGCTACCGCAGTCGATGGCGCTGATGGTGGACTGCGAGCTGTACCAAACTCTCAAGACAGAAGGTTGGTTTCAGATGGAGAGGTCCATCCATAGACCAGTGCGCTGGGGCTTCTCGTTGTCCGACATCCCGGATAACGAACTCGGGTGGGGCGTGAAGGTGAGCGGCGGCACAGCTGAAGAGATGATGAGGAAGAATCAGCTGCAGCACCTGGAACTGGAAGGTTTCCTCAACTTCAACCTTGGTAAGGGCGCAAGGTTGCAACCAGGACTTGTGTATGCCCAAATGGAGAGTAAGATGACGCCGGCGCTGTTTCTGCGCTCGTCGTGGGTCATGTGATACAGCATTGTGGTTTCTGGTTGTGAGAGTTATCTTCTATTTTGCCTTGTTTGGTCACCTGTTAACCGCTGACATTGTTGCAGCTAATAACCATTTTGACTGACATCCTTGGAGTCTACTTTGAAACCCCACAACTGCATTGTTTCGTGTGATTTTCAGTCAAGGATTATGATACTAGTTCTACATGGCAAATGGATCATAATTTGTCATAATATTTTTTACCGCTTTAACTATTTTTTGTAATTGCCCAACAAAGTCCCCCACCCCCAACCACCACACACACACACAAACACCAGTATATATAATAGATTCTGAAAAGTAGACTGCCAAACAAATCGAGTAAGGCAAAGACATTGCATCAAACAACTAACCCGCAATCACAACTGTTTTCACAATTGCCCACATAGAGGCAGAGGCAGGCAAATGCAAGGGCGAGCCAGCATGCTAAACAACTAACAAGTTTAATAACTGAGCGAGATTCGCAACTAAGATGATATAAGTTCTCCCATGCTAGGAGTAGAGACTAGTGATTCCTTAAACTGAACAAAGTGTGCCAGAAGCATACCACTTTCTGCTGATGATGAAAACCAGTTGAACAAACATCCATCCATCCACAATTCGGACCAAAACTTTCAGAGTTAGAAGCTCAACTCACCCAGATTGCTTTGCATTGACTTCCCACAAACTGACCTATCTACTTATCTGCCTACTTGACATCAAACTGAATGTGCCTATTTCTTCTGGTAACCACCCAGAACCGCAGCAGCACGAATGTAATGTAAGCAAGGAGGAGGCGCAGTTCAATCCTCGAATGCCCAGGCGTTCTCCCTCCTGACCTCGGCCTCCTGCTCGGGCGTGTAGTCGTTCTCGATGTCCAAGGCAACCCGGATCTCGTCAGGCGTCTTGCCCCTCATCTTGTCCGCTACGGCCTTGCAGCCCAGGTCGACCAGGTCCTCGATGGCCATTAAGTTGGCAATCTGCAGCGCAGAACCACACAAGTCATCACATATTGTACAGGCGTGGCTGCTCAAATGCAGGTAAACACAAGGCACATATATCAGTTTCGTTTCATCTAACCACAGTACCACTCCGAGGTTCGACCAACGAACGCTTCGCTCCGAAGAAGGAAAGGAAAGCATCCATCAGTGTCAGCGCGGTGGGTGACTTACGATGATGAGGTTGAAGAGGGCGGAGTTGTCTGGGAGGTCGCTGATGAACTTGTGGTCCCAAGCCTCGAGGCCGTGCGGGTCGGGGTCGAGCTGGGTGACGGGCTTGACGGCGTACGCGACCGGCGTGAAGTCGATGGGGAAGGGCGGGAACGGGTCGCGGAGCCTCGCCGCGGAGGCCACGGGGTCGTAGTGCGGCGCGTGCTTCTCGCAGTAGGCCGCCACAAGGCGGAGCGTGCCGGCGTCGGCGCCCTTGATGGGGATGCCGCCCTCCGCGCAGCCGGCCTCCATCATGTCGAGGAGCATCGTCGACATCCGCGCCGCGGAGCGTGACAGCCGCACCTCCGTGCCGCACTCCGCCACCAGACGTAAGTCGCCGCCGCCGACCTCGACGCCTTCCCCTCCCGCCGCGTGCTGCTCCTGCTTCGTCGTCGCCGCGTCGGTGGCCAGGGGAGCCATGGATTTGGGGAATTGGGGTTTCACGGCGGAGTGTCGAACCCGTGGGAGGAAGAAGAACGGGGCCGAGCGGGTTTATTTATGGGCGGCCCCGGTTTTTTTTTCTCGCTGCGGCGTGGTTGGAGCGCGTTCTGATCGGTCACGAGTCCCCGACCCGATCGGGTTTCCTCACGCACGGGGACGGGAGTCGAGACGGTTTCAGTTTGGGTGGGACCGGAGACGCGACTTTAGCCCCGTTCGGCTGGAATTATAAGTCGGCTGAAAAACACTGTTAGCTGATTTTTCGTGAGAGAAAAATACTGTTCCGACTGAAAAAACAAGTTGAATAAGACGGATTATAAGCCAGATGAACAGAGCCTTTGTGTAACGTAATTGTGTAGTGTGCGGCAGGCCCGTTTAATTTTCTCAAAAGACAAAAAAAAATGCACAGTACTCATCACATCGAATCTTTGGGCGTATGCATGGAGTATTAAATGTAGATAAAAAATAACTAATTACACAATTTATTTGTAAATGTCGAGACGAATCTTTTGAGCCTAGTTAGTTTATGGTTGAACAAATTTTGTCAAATAACAACGGAAGTGCTACAGGAATTTTTCCTAAAATATTTTGGGATCTAAACAAGGTAGGAGTAGAAGCTTGTGCACGGATCTTCTGTCTAGGCCCTCCACATCATTTGCTTATAGTAGAACGAAAACGATCAGAGACATCGAAAAAACCTTAGATGTTTATGTTTTCGGGACCACTAGCACCTCGTCATTCGGCCCTAGCTGCGCGTCCATACGTAACTCCCACCAGCCAACCGTGACTCCATATATAGGTTGGGCTGCCAACGGAAGCGGTACACCTGTCCACCCATTGAAATCCAACGGGAAGCCTATTCCTATGCACGTAACAGAAGGGGAGAGCACACGCTCGTGTCCACGCCGCCATCCCCTGCCCTCTGTCCTCCCCCTACACCGGCCCCTCCATGCCCCCGCAGTCTGAGAAGGATGCAAGGTAGCAGAAGACGAGGACACACCAAGGCGAGGAGAGAGATGCAACATCTGATTTACTTTTGAAACATCCAGATACAACACTTACAACATATGTCTGAAGACAGATGAAACACTTGAAACATACATCTGAAACACTTGTAGAAACACCTGAAAATCATTGTAAAACATAAGCAATATCTAGATAAAACAGTTGCAACATATCTATGAAACACATGCAACATCCAATGAACACACTTGCAACGTACGTCTTAAATAACAGATAAAACATTGAAAACAGAAGCTTGCAACATACGTGTACAACAATTGTAACATATGCAACATCCTAGTCTACTTTTGCAACATTCATATGAAACAATTGTAACATACCTATGAAACATATGAAACGCTTGAAACATAGGCTTGCAACATGTGCTTTCAAGTGTAACATCTACTTACTGCTTGGACAAAAATGGAGACTCGTCGACGCGAAGCTCGACGCCGCCGTGGAGCTCGATGCCACGGAGTTGCACGGAGGTCGCTAGTGTGGAGCTTGTCGGTGGCATGGACATTGACAGGTGGATGGAGTGTGGCCGCGATGGGAGGCGCGAGTCCAAGCGGAGGCACATGGTGCGGCCACACAGTGTGAGCAGGGGCGGCGCGGGTGAGGATGGGGTCCGTCCCGCGAGCAAGGACGTGCGGCAAGCAGAGCGAGCGAGGGCGGCACGGGCGAGGCCAGGGGCCATCCCGCAACGGGGGCACACAGCGTGCAGAGCAAGCGAGCGACATAGGCGGGGTACGTCCGGACGGACGCCCTTTAAGGAGCATTACCATTCTGTTTTTCATAATTTTCATGGAAACAAAATCAGAAATGATATCGCTGAAAAACAAATACAAATACAAAGTCAGTATTACGGGAACCTAGAATACGACTAGTATTAGTCGGTAATCAATAACTCATGGTAAAAACATAGCACCATGTCATCATATAAAGGAATAAAAATGACAAGTCATGCGTACACATTTAAATTTAAATCATAAATACTCCTAGGTGTAGTATGTTTAAGTTTAACATAGCACAAGATAAAGTTGATATAAATTTATAATTTATAAAGAGTTTAAAGTGCACCAGAGGTTAATTAACTTATGTGGGGGAGGGTTTGATTAGGTCCCTCAACTCTAAAAGTTAATTTTTGGGTCATTAACTGTTTATAAATGTCTTCACCGTATATCTTTGTTTGACCCTTAGATTCAACTTTCATCTGCATAAACTTTTTAAGTGATTTATATCTCTTTATTTGGCCGTTAGATCCGACATAATATGTGGAGTCAGCATGGAATATAGATCATATAAAAGAAGGATTATATAGATAATGAGCTTGTTCGCTTCGCTGAAAAGCCATAGATAATGAGTCTGTTAGCTTCGCTGAAAAGCCATGGTTGAAAGTACTGTTTGCTGATTTGTTGTGAGAGAAAAATACTATTCTGGTTGAAAAAACAAGCTGAAAAGTACCGATTATAAGACATGCGAACAGGGCAATAATAAATACAATAAGGTGGGACCAGGTAGGCTTTTCGATGTTTGGGTGGTATTCCTTCCGTTCCGTGACACGGCAACCAACATTCTGAATGTATGCCATCTTTTAGTGATCTTTGACTGCAATGTACTGTACTGATATTAGAGATCTTTGCTCTGCTTATTCACCCGGACGTGTATTTTTCCTTCCACAAGTTGTCACTATACAGAAACTGGGAAAGAATTTTCTTGATCCGTAATTGCGCAGGCGTTCGCGCCTCGCCTCGCCTCGCCTCAGTCGTTCTTGGCGAACACGACGAGCCAGAGGAGGACGACGGCGAGCACGACGTTCAGGACCACCTGCCGGTGCCTGCTGACGCCCCTGGCGAGCCGCCGGAGCGGGTGATGCTCGCCGTCGTCTCGCCGCGCCGCCACGCGGCCGATGTTCCAGCCGCCGCCGTGCCCGTGGCCGTGGCCGTCGTCGCTGGTCTCGTCCGACTCTCCCCGCAGCGCGTCCTCGTACACCTCCGCCGCCGCCGTCGCCGCCGGCGGCTGCTGCTCGGTGCCCCACCAGGCGGCGCTCTGCCGGCGCGGCACCTGGATGTAGAGCATGCCCTTGTCGAGTTGGACGGTGATCGCGGCGGCGTCGTTGACGACGTCGAAGCCTGCGGGGAGGTCGACCCGCTTGGTGAAGTGGCACCACTGCCTGCCGCCACCGCCACCGCCACCCCCGTCGACGGCGCGCTCGCCGCTCACCTTGAGGCTCCCCGACGGCTCCACCTGCACCTTCAGCTGGTCCTTGCTGAACCCTGAGATGTGTATCGATGATGACGATGAGTCGATGACATGGTCATGGATGCCGCTATCCATTAAACATCGATCTCTGCTAGTGAAAATTGAAAATGATGCGAGTCGCCGCCCGGCGTACCTGTGGCGTCCATCACGAGCGCGTCGAACTCGCGCCCGTGCACCCACTCGCTGTGCGGGTCGATCTCGGTGAGGACGCGAGGCCGACGCGCCGCCGCTTCCATTTCTATTTCTTGTGTGATTTCTTGATCTCCCTGTGCTCGTCCATCACGAGCTGCAGTGCAGATCGGTTATATAGATGGCTAAGACGGGTTCGGGGTGGTAAAAAAATTGGGACACGTGAGATCCAAGCTACCCTGCCTATTATCAGTCTAATCAGGAAAGAGATGAATGAAGGGAAAGTAAAGGATACCTGACCCAGGCAGCATGCGCGCGCATCAACGGGCCTGCTGTAGGGTAATAAGGGATCTCGCGTGCATTGCTTCTCTGTAGTGTGCACCAGGGTTTTGCTTCACCCGGAAGCTGATGCATATTCTGATATTCATATCTTCGTTGAAATAATTTCCAGTTTTCTATCATCACGTTGCAAACCAAATTGTGTGTGTGTGTGGGGGGGGGGGGGGGGGGGGGGGGGGCTGGGGATTTTAAATTTGGAAGTTCAAAACACATGTTTGCTTAGTAAATGGCTGTTCAAACTCCTTAACGAGGATGGCTTGTGGCAAGAGGTGCTTAAAAAGAAATATGTCAAAGACAAATGTCTATCACAAATAGAAAGACACCCTGGGTATTCGCATTTCTGGTCAGGACTGATGGAGGTAAAGGATCTGGTACTCCAGCATGGATGTTTCAAGGTACACAATGGCCACCAAACTAGATTCTGGGAAGACGTATGGGTTGATCAACAACCGCTAATGCGGAAGTTCCCGGATCTATACAGAATTGTAAGGAAAAAAGGGGTGTCGGTAGCTAGCGTACTAAATTCGACTCCGCTGAATATTTCTTTTAGGAGGGCAATAGTGGGGGAGAGGTTGAAAGAGTGGCTCACACTAGTATCTTTACTACTACCGGTCACTTTAAACAATGACAAGGATAACTTCATTTGGCTAATAAAGAAAAATGGAGTTTTCTCAACACAGTCGTTGTATAGAGAAATAATGAAGAGAGAGAAGTTCAGGGAAAGAAGTGTTCTGGAAGGCTAAATTGCCTTTGAAAATTAAAATATTCCTGTGGTACTTAAAAAGAGGGGTGCTTTTAACAAAAGACAATTTAATGAAGAGAGGATGGAAAGGAGATTCTAAGTGTAATTTATGGCTTAGAAGAAACTATTCAACATATTTTTTTGATTGTCGTGTGTCTAGGTTTGTTTGGAATGTGTTGTTCATCACCTTGAACATTCAATCACCAACTAGCATGTCTCACATGTTTGGATCTTGGATAAAGAGATTTGCTCCAGGGCTAAGAAATTAAATAGTTGTGGGAATAGCGGCAATATGTTGGGTTTTATGGTTGAATAGAAATGATGCGGTGTTTCAAAGGATAGTTGCTAACTCTCTTTTGCAAGTAATTTTTAGGGGGGCTTTTTGGATCAGGCAATGGTCCCTGTTGTCTAAAGAGGAAGAGAGAGGGGCGTTGAAAGAGGGCTATAGGCGTCTGGAATGCGTGGCGCTGCAATTTTTTGGAGCTCATGTGTGGAAGAACCAACGAAGGATAGGACCATAGTGTCCTATGGTTTTTGTTTTGTCACTCTCCTCGACTAGGAGTTTTGAACTATGATCTGTGATCTAGCTGTATCGGCTTTCTCAGGTGTGAGATGTCAGGTTTTTTAGAGATGTTTTAGTTTCAGATATCTCAGGTGTGAGATGTCAGGTTGTTAGAGGTTCTTCTTTGTCCACCTAGCGGAACTGTAGGCTAAGTTCCCTGTTTGTATTACTTGGCCATAAGCATTCACCTGTGAATGTGAAGGCTGGAATGTTTTTTATTCCGTAATCTAAAAAAAACTACTCAATTCCTAAATGTACAGTGTTTTAGGTTTGTCATAACTCAATGCCTTCGAGTTTGAACAAATACACTATAGAAAAGTCAAAGCACCTGACATATTAACCCCCCTCCATTCTAAATTATAAGCCATTTTATTTTTTTTAGATGCGTAGCTTTTGTTATGCACCTAGATATACATTATGTCTAGATATACAGTAAAAACTCTAGAAAACACAAAACGACTTGCAATTTGAAATGAACGGAGTAGAACGAAGAGGGTAAGGGCGTGTTTGGTTAAAGAGACAAGCAGAGGTGCTTGCGTCACAGTTTTCCCACGTCATCGGATTCAGTCGTCCAATGGCTAGAATTGCTACATGGCAGCTGACCTGTCTACCAGGTGAAAAGTTTGGAGCAGAGGGAGTAAAGATTCTAGAAGGTACCATGATAAGTTGATAGCACATTAACATCATTATGCAATGCATCAAATAAAAATAAGTTGAAAAGTGAATCATTTCAATTTTATCTATTTTAACCCCTAAATTATGACATTTCTCGGTTTAGTTCTGAGAATAGACGTCCTTAACAAGTCATCATCAATTGTGCTTGTTCAGAAAAAAAGGTCAATAAATAATAAAAAAGATTATATGTGATGGTTGGATTAACCCATCTTACCTACTCCCTCCGTCCAGTAAAGAATGCAATTATCACTTTTTGAGAAGTCAAGCAGTTTAAACTTTGACTAAATTTATATAAAAAACTACTATCATTCATGATATAAAATAATTACTGTTAGATTAGTTATAAAATATATTTTCATAATAAATTTTGTTTGGAGACATAAATATTAATATTATTAACTATAAATTTGGTCAAACTTGAGTTATTTTGACTGACACGGATCCCTTAATTATATTTTTTCCTGGACGGAGGGAGTATTAGACTCATAGATTTTGACTCTATCGATCCATTCTTGATTTTGAGACCACCTCTTGTGGTCCATAACCTTGCTTTCATGGGCTAGACCGACTACCTAATAGATCGATCCAGCCTATTTCCATCATGAGGAACTCATAAGTGAGCATACAAATAAAATTTACCGTTAAACGGCAATGCAACTATAATATACTCCCTTCGTTTCAAATTATAAGTTGCTTTGACTATTTTGGTTTATCCATTTTGCTATGTATGTAGACATAATATTATATCTAGATACACAGCAAAATGGATGTCCTAAAAAAAGTCAAAGCGATTTATAATTTAGAACGGAGAGAGTAGCATGCAACACCAAGTGAAATTCGTAGGGCATGGATCCGGCTGCCTAAGCATTCGAAAGATCCGATATTTGTATCTATCTGAGCGTTAATATGGATATTCATATTCGTATTCAATTCTAACATGGATGTTCAATGGATGTATTTGAATATGTTTTTAATGATCCTCTCTATCCAATTTCAGATCTGTATTTGAAAAAGTGTGAAATATTTGGCATTATCTATATCCATAAAGAACAAAGTAGATGTTCAATGGATGTATTTGAATATGTTTTTAATGATCCTCTCTATCCAATTTCAGATCTGTATTTGAAAAGATGTGAAATATTTGACATTATCTATATCCATAAAGAACAAAGTACCATGTCAAACTTATGTTTTTGACTAATTAACCATGTAAATGATAATTATTTTAACATAACTCGATTAAACTATTTAAAAGTTATTTATATGGCTAATCATAAAGGTTAATTTTAATTTGTGATAATTTAAACTATAAAACACTTATATTTATGATGATTTTAATATTATAATTTAACGATATGTAAAAGGTTAAGTTTAATTAACTTTGATATGACTAATCATATTAACTTTAAGCACTTTAATTTATTTATATAATTATGAATTTCTTATATATTTAATTTTATTTATATACTCTTATTGTTTTTATATATTTGATTATCAAAATATTTATTAATATATATGTTATTTTGGGAGCTATCTTTATCTATATGTATTATAAAACTATATTTTAAATTTTTACATGATTTTATATGTACTATAAAACTATAGATGAGCAAATCTATATGTTATCTTTAAAATCAAGCAGATACACGAATGCGAGTCCGAATTTAAGATATTTGTTTTGTATATCTGAAAACAATATTTGTATATATGTATTTGGATTCGAGTTAAAATATAATGATAGTGCTATCCGGACTCAATGCCATACGAATCAGATCATATCCATCCCTAGAAACTCGTATGCTATTGCAAATATGCCCATGCGTTGCAACGGAAAAAACTAAACGTAATGGAATTAAAATACAATTATGATAGTTTTTTTCTTCTATTGCAAACCACAAAATTATTTAAACATACATATATTATAACAGATTAGAAGTTTGCACGGTTGCACAGGGAGATTGGTTTACACCAGATACGTTGTCTTATAACTTTAATTTTTATACTATGTATGTGCTGCTACAATTAAATATTGGGTTCAATTGCTTTATTTGAGAACCCATAAAAGATATAGTTATAATATATTTACGTTGGTGAAACTCCACCATACCCTGCCAAAAAAATGCACATTTGATTATTTCATAAGAGATCTATCCGATTATATTAGTTAAACTTGTAGAAATTCAGTATAATCACCTTAACGTGACTGATCGCAACCATGTCAGAGCTCGTGGATGTAAGGTGACATGACCTTCGTGCCTTAGGCCCTCAAGCCTGAACTGCTTGTGCGTCTCCTGCGTCTCATCTCCGATCCACTCGGTTGGGGAGCAATGTCACCCTGGATGCAGAGGTACCTCATCGCGATGACAGGAGGGGCGAGTCGGCGAGACAATAACCCCGTATAGAAAGGCAGATGTTTTTTTCCGTATTTTTTTCAATATATAAAGCAACACGAGGCAGTCACGTAAGGATACAGCATCATCGGGCCTCTAGTTTCTAAAACAAACACATGGAATCCAAAACAAACACACACGTAAACATCCAAATAGGACAAGGACTCTTCAGCCTTTTTTCATATACACGACCCAATACGTTTTAGAATCGGACTCTGTATCACAGGTTATATATATAAGTCCGGACGGAAGAAACTCTCTATTGTACGTTAGTTAGAGGGATACGGACCAAGAAAATGGACGGACCAAAAAAAAGATGAGAAATTTTGTATCTTTATTATTAGTTATAGATAAGCCTTTACCAAGTAGCTGTATGTCATCATTTTTTCATTCGAAAGGCAACATCAAAGAAATCCTTTTCTTCACTCAATACTTGAGAAACTAGTAGAAATGCACGTGCGGCACGCACGTGTGTATAAATAAAAATCATAAGCAATGATGAAATAATTTTTCTCTCTCAGAATACAACAAACTAGTAGTAAGTGTATTTAACAATTTAATCATGGCGTGCTCCTTCCCTCAACCAGGATCCAAGATAGGCGTAGAACATACAAACTAATAATAAATCTATTTTACAATTTAATCATGGTATGCTCACCCCCTCAACCAGGGTACAAGGTATGCCACTTAGGATATTGATGCTGCAGTGTATGTTTCAATAGCTAAAAAAGTGATCTGTTAGGTCTTCTTGAACGGTTAGGTCCTTTCAGAGGAAAAAAAAAACGAAGGTCCATGGCTCAATTCCATGATCTAGGGTCGATCTTATTTTTTGTTTGCATAACGTGTAAACATAGATACACCCTATTTGACCTCAAAAAGAAGTGAATCCAACACGAACAAAATTACTCCATATAGAAGTGAAAGAGAACATTTTTTTACCGAACTTCTATTTGTTAGATTAAAAAATATTGAAACTATTCACACATACATCAATGGAAAGTAAGTTTCCAAAAAATGGGAGATTTTACCCACAAACATCGAAAATGAATGTTCTTATAAAAATGCTTTCCTCCATTGCTATCTATGCCGCTATATCCTTGATTTGCTCTGCTTTCCAAATAGAAGAATCAAGAAATCCAGCCGTCAATAGCAGTAGTGTACAAAGATCAACTATCGTGGCAAACTAATAAATCTGAAAATGGAAAACGCAATAAGTTAGACATCTGGCACTTTCTTCATTGCCCATATTTGTTAATCAACCCATAGTCAAGGAAACAGGGCTAAAGTGTCCTTTGTAAAAAAAAAATCATTGATTTTATTAGTAATTATATGGTTCAGTTTCATTAACAAGTAACTCCGTATACAAATAAAAGTTGTGGACTGACCTTGCTTGATTTAGGAGAGATGAATAATAGAATATTCAGGGAAAAATTCTGGACAATTCTGCAGTCAATTGGAGAAGGCAAGGAATTTAGGGACAAACACAGACATAAAGAATATTTAGGACAAGGCTAGTAGTTCTTCATAGCATTTTTGTAATAGATAGCAACCGTTACTTTTTTAAAACAAAGTATCGACTATTATCCTATAATATGCATTTATTTTACATTTGCCATAGCATTATTGTTAATTTCATGATGGCTAAGTGGTTAACAATATCAAACAATGGAAAGTGATAAAGTCCATGGCCGTCGTGGCTGCATCCCTTTCCATCAGTGATGGATGGAGAGATGGATGTATAATGAATATGTCGTAGATGATGAAAGAGTTTCCACAGCAAAACTGGGTATGGCAATTTGTTCTTTGTCAAGATTTTTATATGACTAAAGTACTCCCACATACAGCAGGATTTGCAGCTGAACACGGAGGCGAAGTGAGGTGACCTTGAACAGGCCTAAGCAGATCGGAACCCGCGGCCAAACACCACTGAATCGAGCACCCCCAAGATCCGCCTCTGCGCAGTGCGCACCTCTCGCAAAAGAGAAGACATGGGAAAGTACCATTGGAATTTCATGGAAGATATTTGGCACAGGACTATTAGCACTGAATTCACATAATAAAGGAGACCATAAGCTTCAGATAATTTGGCACAGGATTATTAGCACTGAATTCACATAAAGGAGACCATAAGCTTCAGATAATTTGGCACAGGATTATTAGCACTGAATTCACATAAAGGAGACCATAAGCTTCAGATAACTTGGCCAGGATTATTAGCACTGAATTCATACAAAGCAGATCAGCTTCACAGAGCATCTAACCACTCATGACTCAACCAATGCGTAAGCAGTAAATTGTCATTTTTAAGCAAAATTTGCAATCAAAACTCAAACTATGATCGTATCAGGCAGATATCTCATATTAATTATCTAACCAATGGTGACAACATAGCTATTTGGGCACAAGAATATGTAGCACACTGTTTGCTTAAACTGCTTACCTCAAACTGCTATTACATGTATATGATGCAGCAAGGGGTTGCTTTGACCCAAGGCAACCTTGACACAGTATGTTTTCGGTTTGTGATGACGATAGAACAAGCTCTGCAGCATTTGAAGATGTTGTGAAATGTATTAGAAGAACTTGCGGATGCACTTAGAAAATTGCTCAAAGCATGAAGTTCTTACCGTTACAATTCAAACAATTAACGCAGCTCCTTTCAACTACTGGATCAATGGAGGAACAAATCGTTTTTTCCACAGCCTCCAAGGGAGATCTGTCAGATGCTTGCAGCATGTCACGCAAACTATTGCCATTCCCTAAGTAAATGTAATCCGTAGGGTGTTTTTTGGTGCTTCCAGTATGTTGTTCAAAGTAATAGGCCGAAACAACCTGTAACATGAGAAGGAGAGTAGCATAATAAATAAAAAGTTTTTGTTCTTTAACAGTTGATAGACTACGGAACCCATACCTTTGAGCCATTACAGGACAGACAAAAGCAACGTATATTGCAATTGCAACCAGTAATCACTCCTTTTAGCACAGCCTTCTGCAACTTGCAAGCATAACTTACTTGTTAATAATTGCAAGAGATACAAAAACCAGACAGACAAACAAACCAAGGCAAAATGTCATCAGAGCAACTCTAATTCCATGATGGCAACTTTATCCTGAAGCAGTATAATAAGAATAGAAAGTCAGTTACCCTTGTGCTCCTCGGTAGCGCCATGTACTCAGCCTCCACCCCCTCTGGCACCCGGTGCAGTACATCCCCACTTCCTCAACACCAGCCGCCATGGACAAACACTCAGACTCCCCATCCTCTGTAGAGCCGTCATCAAGGAAACGCACCACCACAACGGCGATGCACGCAGTAGTCGCTCACGCTGCCGACCCTCCCATCCCGAAGCCCTTGCTTCCCAGATGTGGATTTTTGTAGGGGATGCCCGCGACCTTGAGTGGCCCGGCGAGGTTGTCGGTCTTTGAGGCCGTGAAGGCATCGTAGTTGTCCTCCATCCTGCGCGCAGCGGCCTCGAAGTCATCGCCGCTGTGGGGGGGTGTGGGGGCGGTGGGGTTGGAGACGATGGCGCCGCCTGTAGGGGTGAGGGCGCCGCCGCGGTTGGTCCGGGCAGGATCTGGTCCGCGCCGTCGCTGTCCCATGCTTGTCGTCGCCAGAAGAAGGCAGGGTTCCGGCGGCCGTGGCGTGCTCCACGGGCGCCAGCCTCGGGCCTCAGCGGTGGCGGCGCAGGGTAGATGGTGATGGATGTGCGCCGAGCGAGGGAAGGAGGATCGTCCGGCGTCTGCATCTCGGGGATTCGGAAATTACCGGTGGGTACACGCGGATGGGTATGCGGCGGGTGGGCACAAGATTCTACGACGGCAGGAACGCGTAAGATTCTTACGGTGAGCGTAAGATTTCATTGTGGCCCACAGTTACATGGATAAGCACCGTTAGATCTAAATACAATAATGCATCCGAGGGTTCTGATATAAGTTGGGGTCTTGTTCACTTCCCATTCCAACCTAAAATATTTTATCTTCCACTTATCACATCAAATCTTTCGACGCATGCATGGAGCATTAAATGTAGGTAAAAAAGATAACTAATTGCATAGTTTGTCTGTAAATGTCGGGACGAATCTTTTGAGCCTAGTTCATTCATGATTGGACAAATTTTACCAAATAACAACGAAAGATGATACAGTAATTTTTTACCTACTTTTCGCGTGAACACAGCTGCTAACAATTTTTGGGTGAAGTATAGATACATACGCGGGTTCCTTCGTTCTTTTATTGGAAAGGTAAGGTAAATTAAAGACACGCATCCCTTCTTCAGTCGGCCATCCATGTGATGGACAGATTCTTCAATACATACGCGCGCAGCATTCGTCGCTATGGCCAGAGACTGTACTTGACATAGATGCCGAGGCTGATGAGGACCAGCACCACGCCGAGCACAGTGGTGGCCGTCTTCCGGTTATGGAGAAAGCCGTAGCCTCGGCGTGGCGACGGAGAAGCGGCCGTCATCTCCCCTACCCCACCGGTGTCGTCGCCGCTACCGCTACTGCCGCCGGCGTCTTTCGCCGCGCTCAGCACGCGCTTCCGCGGCGTCTCGCGATGCTTGTCCAACTCCTGTCCTCGCGCGGCACGATCACCACCGTCTTGCTCCGCAGCGCCGCCGCCGCCGCCGCCTTTCCGGTCTTGCACGTCGTCGCCAGCCGCGGCGGCCGTGCTAGCAGGCTTCGGCAGCGGGGACGACGGCGGCGGCTGCGGCGGCTCCTGCTGCTGCTGCTTGCCGGTGCCGCCGGTGACGGAGTCGATGACCGGGACGGGCTCCGGCAGGACGGCAGGCATGGTGACACGGACGACGCCGTTGTCGAACTTGGCGTGGATGGCCTTGGCGTCGCACCCGTCGGGGATGCGGAGCTCGAGGCGGAAGCGGCTCCAGCGGTTGCCGTCGACGGGGCGCTCCCCGCGCACGATCAGGCGCCGGTGGCTGTGCACCATCTGCACCCTGACGTGCTCCTTCTTGTACCCTGCCATGCCATTATGCCGCAAAGCTAATTAATGTTACTTGCACGAGGGAAATGAAGCAAGAGGCCAAGAAGGGTATACGCGTTGCTCGCCTTGGCCGGAGAGGTCGACGGTGAGGGTGTGGGTGGCCGGCTCGCGTTCCATTTGGTGCGGAGGCACGAAGTCCTCGTACACGCGCTCGCTGGAAGCCATGGATCACCCGCTTCTGGCTTCCCGATTCAGAGATAATGGTGGACGAACGGGAAATTGAAAAAAAAAATCCAAGGAAAGTCTGGGAGAGGAGTATGCACGGTACAGTGTTTATTGAGTTGATGAGGACACGAAAGATTGCGTTGATGGTCAGATGAATATATATACACACACATGCTCTTTTTGCACGCATGGAGGGAGATGGTCATCGTGAGCTAGCAGTAGTGCAGGTCGGGGGAGTAGGAATCGCTTGACGGAGGGGTAATTTTGCAGGTGGAGTTTGGGGTAACTCCGATGGGGGAATGGAATAGCGCGATACCTTGTCCCTCGCCCTGGACACGTCTTCTTCCCCAGGATCGCGTCTGCGTGTCCCCGGCCAGCCACCGTCCACGGACGCCCAAGCACAGTGGCCGCATGAGGTCGGTCTCCAAGGCACTCAAAGCTACATGGAAGTACGGAACTCCAAAGTTTTAAGATCAGCATCTTGACACCGGTGGGCCTGTTTGGGCTATGGTGGCTGGAGTATGATTTACAGTTGAGTGCGTTCCTTTTTCAGGCTGCCATGCCATGTATGAAATTGCTGCGCTAACGGTCTAGACCTTCGAAGCAGAGGCGCCGTTGGGTGTCGACGGCATGAAAGGAACAGGACATTTGTTTTGCATAAAATAATAATAATAGACTAAGTTGTTTATATTTCCCATACAATTAATATTACTAAGCTTAATCTCATTTGTACCAAATAACAAACACGTTGATATGCTCCCTCGATCTGTTCCTAAATAAATAGATTCATAGAGTTATCTTAAATCAATCTTTTTAAACTTTAACCGAATCTCTAGAAAAAAAAACGTCAAGATTTATAACATCAAATTAGTATCATTAGACATATCATAGAATATATTTTATAATAAGCTCATTTTATATCATCGATGTTATTACTCTTTTCTATAAAGTTAGTTAAATTTAAGATGGTTTGACTTGCATGAAATTTTGGAATTGATTTATTTAGGGACGGGGAAGCATGAAGATTCTATTCAGACTTTGTGTATATGCATTAAATAGTTTGTAGACGATCAAATGAACGATTCATACTTCCGAAACTTACATTAATTGCCTCAGTTCTTTCGAGAACAAACTTCAGTAGTAAGTTCACGGATTCTGATGCTCTTACATAATTTTATTATTCTCCAGAACCTGCAAACCCCCCTTGTCATTCGGAAGACTGGAACACTAAATCATCTACAGGATATGCACGAAAAAAAAATGAACCGAACATATGAACAAGTATCCTAATTTAGAGATACAATAAAACTACTCAAGATACGAAGCATCAATTTCAATGCTATCTAACACCCTCCTGTACCAAAGCGTCTAACTGAGCTCTTCCTGTAGAACAAATGAATTCGTAGCCACTTCAAAAAATGCATGACGCTTCCCCTGAATCTTCCCTCTAACATTGACCCTCTTCCCAGGAAAGGCCCCATCCACCTTTTGTCCAGGAGGGGACCCAGAATTCACATTTGATGCGATTATTAGGATCTGGCAACAAAAAATTGGCTGTGCGACTCACACCAGCCTGCAAAATTCAGGAATTCAGGATAAGGCATGCAGCAGCTGTGTGAAGCACCAAAAGCATTGAAGCAGTGGGCGACTTCTATGCGATAGAAAGCCCTCAGGTCTGTGAATGACAAATATCAACAGTTCCTTGGACAGCAGTCACCACTGATATTTGGCGGCAAGAAGAACTTCCTCATAGAGTTTAGCAGCATTATCCCAGCTTAGATCCTGCATCATCCCTCTACGTTGGATACCTTCCCAACTGCTCCTGTAATTTCTGTATGTGTTCAAGCAGTGCCCTAGGGCATCGATCATTCTGTTTGCCTCTGCTTTCTCAAAAGTCCAACCAACTCCAACCTCCTCATAGGGATTATAATGTTCGACTGTGTCACGGAGACCTCCAACCGCATGAACTACAGGGACAGTCCCATACATCATGGCATATAGCTGGTTTAGCCCACATGGCTCAAACCTTGACGGCATCAATAGTATATCGGCCCCTGCTGTCATCCGATGAGCCAACCGGACAGAAAACCCAACCCAGCCCCTAACCCTGTCATAATGCTGGCTCTCAAGCCTCCTCAATGTATCCTCAAGGTCTTGTCTTCCAGTACCCAACATAATTAATTGTACATCCTGACCAGCAATCCATGGCATTGCCTCTGCTATCAGGTCTACACCTTTTTGATGGTCCAACCGTCCAATAAAAGCAACGACTGGAACATCGGCACGAACTGGGAGTCCGAGCTCTTTCTGTAGTGCTTCCTTGCACTGTGCTTTACCAGTCTGAATGGTTTCTAGAGAATAGTTGGTGTACCCATCAGATTGTAGATGGACATCATGCCTAGGATTCCAATCAGTAGTATCAATACCATTTACAATACCCTGGAATTTCCAATCATTTTCATTAATGATACTATGAAGGCCCCAACCGCCATCAGGTGTTTTGAGCTCCCATGCATAACCATGGCTAACGGTAAGCAAACGGTCAGCGGCCCTAATACCAGCTGCAAAAATGTTTAGATGGTCGCCTCCAAATGGATCGTAAAGTTTGCACTGATCCATGTAATGACCTGGCAAATCCAGGTAACTGAAATCATCTATCGGGCCACGACCCTGGAAAGAGAAGTTGAAATTAACTTATCTGAATGGATAGCAAACTGAGTGAATTTTATCTTCATGGATGTATACAAGAAGTAGTTTTAATAGATAAAATATTTATAAAGTAATAGCACTAATGCAAAATTGCTAATGCAAACAGGTTCTAGAGTATAGCAACCAGTACAGCTTTTACCGAGGGTATAGTTATAAAGAAGGCAGCAAAATAGAAGCTGTTATCTGTACATATATATATCTTCAAAGACAACAAACATGAACCATCCACTACTTTTTACAACCTTATGGCCAAACTACAATTTTTGGAGTCTCTGGAAGGTTTGTTCTGCATGTTTTGCTGTAGCTGTGACCATACTATGTTCAAGCGTTCTGGTACATCCCATTATTTTATAGTGCAACAAATATGCAAGACAGTAAAGGCACTACATAATTTCTGTGTTTCCTATCTGACCATGTTAATCTTCATGCCCATTGTTTGCATACAAAACTCTGCCATCATCTTGCGTGAGTTATTAGCATCCAAAGGCTCTAATGATCACATGGTTACCTGTTTAGAATTAAAGGCCACTTAAAATTTTCATACGCGGCTATGTTAGTTTAAACACTCACCATGTGATTGTTTACTAGATTCATTTTGTAGAATACCCGATTGGTTGTGGGTAAATACAGGAGTGTCTATTCTTGACTTTACTTTTTACTGCAGGCGCATTCATAAACACAAAGTCCTACGTCCTGGGACCCCCCCCCCCCAACCCAGCCCAGGAAGGGAGGGATCCACATTACCTTGGCATCAGGACCCATGCAATTATGCACAAATACTAGCCCTACAATCTAGGGGAAACAAAACTCATCGCTCAGGCACTGTTCCTCACTTCTCTCTCAGCCTCATTACACACACTGACACACATTCAGGTAAGGAGATCCTCCTGGCTCCAGCCACACACCAGCTTAGCACCTCCATTGGTTGCCTCTACAGCCCTACCTGCTGCCTTGCAGCCACTCAATGCTACCTTCTGGGTTCCAAGCCCAAATCAAAGAAGCTCCTACATTTTGAGGCCTTTTGATCAGTGTTGGAGTATGTGTTTAGGCCCATGAGGCTAAGGCCCATGTGGCCCATGTATGGAACCTATATAGCTACCCTTCTAGGGTTAGCCCTAATCAATAGAGACAACACTTCTAACATGGTATCAGCCTAGGTTCTGGCCGCCGCCGTTCCTGGCCGCTGCTCCTGGCCGCCGGCCGCCCTGCTCCATGGCTGGCCGCCAGCCACCTCCCCCTTCCCCCACCTACTTCCACGTTTTTCCCCCTCTCTCTTCTCCCTCATGGGCAGCCGCTGCCTCCACCCGTCCCCTCCCTCCAGGCGCCGCTCCCCGGGCTGATCTGCCGCTGCCCCTCTCTGGCGCGAGCGGACGGCCCCTGCTCCAGCCGCCAGGGGGCGGGGTGGCCCTGGGAGCCGCCATCTCCACCGCCGGCGCCGCCCAGCTCCCTCCTGCCGGCGCCTGGCTCTCCCGCCGGCGCCCAGCCCCCTACTGTCGGTGCCCAGCACCCGGTCGCCGGCGCCCAGCCTCCTCCCGCCGGTGTCCAGCACCCGGCGGCTGCCCTGACAGCGGCTGGCACCCACATCTCTACTGGTGCCGCCGTGGGCCCTGAGGGCGCCGCTGTGGTCGCCGGCGATGTCCCGGCTGTGGTCGCTGCTGGCTCACTCCCGGCCGGTGACGCAACCCTCCCTGCGGATCCTCTCCCGGAGCCTGCTGGTGGTTCCCTCGCCGCCGCCCTCGTCGCCGCGCGCGCTGCCGCCGCGGAGGGGCAGGCCCGCGTGCGCGCGGCCGCCCTACTGTGGGAGCGCGAACGCGACGCGGCTGACGCCCTGGCCCGCCGGATCGCCGAGGCGGAGCAGCTCCTCGCCCCTCCTGCCTCCCACGACGCTGGCGCCACCTCTTCCGCCTCGTCGGGCCACCACCTGTCCCACACCGCCATCCTCTGGCACGATCCGGCCGACCCGCTCGTGACTCAGCTTCACTACCAGGCCGGGGGGGTCCAGAACATCCGCCTCCTCGTGCCGGTCGTCCTCGAGCCGGAGTCGCCCTCCTACGCCCGCTGGCGGGATCTGGTGCTCCTCACTCTCCGCCGCTACGCCCTCGACGACCACGTCCTTGCTGACGCCTTGGTCGCCGCCCGGACACCATCCTGGATCCGCCTCGACAGCATCGTCCTCTCCTGGATCCTGGGGACGATCTCCCTGGACCTCCACGACCTCGTCCGCAACACTACTGACGCGCGGCGGGCGTGGCTTGCCCTGGAGGGACAGTTCCTGGGCAACGCCGAGGCCCGGGCTCTGCGTCTCGACGCGAGCTTCCAGACTTTCATCCAGGGTGACCTCTCCGTCGGCGAGTTTTGCCGTCGGATGAAGGGCATGGCGGACTCCCTGGGGGACCTCGGGTGGCCCGTGGAGGATCGCATCTTGGTCCTCAACGTCCTCCGCGGGCTCAACGACCGCTACGCCCACCTCAGGACGTGGATCACCCGTCAGAGGCCCTTCCCCACCTTCCTAGAGGTCCGTGACGATCTCGTCATGGAGGAGCTCACGCAGGGCATCCAGCCGGGATCCGTTGCTTCCTCGGGGTCCTCGTCTTCCTCGACGGCTCTGGCTGCTACTCCACCGCGTCCATCTGCTCCACCACGGTCGTCCGCTCCACCGCCACAGTCTCTCCTGGGTCCCCCTCCCTCCGGGCCGAGCGGAGGTGGGGGGGGGTCGGGGTGGTCGCCGTCGCCGTGGCGGGGATCGCGGGGGTGGCAGGGGCGGTCTTCCTCAGGCCCTGGCTCCGGGTGGCCTGCAGGGGGGGCACCATGGCCTTCCTTCCAGAACCCGTGGTCTGGGCGCATCTCTATGTGGCCCTACCACGCCCCCGGGGCCGACACTCGTCCACCGGTGGCCATGCTCACCGGAGCTCCTCCTGCTGGTCCTCCTCCTGCTACGCCGTGGACTCCACCCTCTGGGATTCTACCGGGGGTCACCGGCTGGGACCAGGCGGCCCTAGCTCGCTCGTTCAGCACCATGGGCCTGACACCTCCGGTCGGCCCCGAGTGGATCGCTGATTCGGGTGCCACCTACCACCCCACTCCGGACCCCGGTATACTTTCGTCACTCCACTCTCCCTCTTCCTCTCTTCCTTCGTCCATTATGGTCGCAAATGGTTCTTGTCTTCCAGTCACTTCTGTGGGTACCGCCGGTGCTCATGGCTCCTTCCGTCTTCCTGATGTTCTAGTTGCCCCTTCTATGGTTCACAACCTTCTTTCTATTCGTCGTTTTACAGCTGACAATTCTTGTTCTGTGGAATTTGACTCTTCTGGTCTTACTGTAAAGGATTTGGCTTCCCGGCGTCCTCTGCTCCGATGTGACAGCATCGGGCCCCTTTACACTCTTCGCTTCCCGGCGGCTTCTTCGTCTTCTTCGCCGCCCGTTTTGTCAGCTGCCTTCGCCGCTTCTACTTCCTCTACTACTTGGCACCGGCGCCTCGGCCACCCTGGACGTGATGCCCTGAAAAAGCTCAGTCGTAGCTCCGGTCTTCCATGTACTCGAGCTCATGATGAGCAACTGTGTCATGCGTGCCAATTGGGTCGACATGTTCGTCTTCCTTTTCATAGTTCTACTTCTCATGCGACCCGCATTTTTGATCTTGTACATTGCGACCTATGAACATCTCCTGTTCTAAGTATTTCTGGTTATAAGTATTATCTTGTGGTGGTTGATGATTTTTCGCATTATTCGTGGACTTTTCCCCTCCGTGCGAAGTCTGATACGTTTATCACGCTCCTTCACTTCTTCACTTGGGTGTCCACACAGTTTGGCCTCACCATCAAGGCCGTTCAGTGTGACAATGGTCGCGAGTTTAATAACTCCACCTCCCGAGCCTTCTTTCTCTCTCACGGTGTTCAGTTGCGCATGTCTTGCCCGTATACCTCTTCGCAGAATGGCAAGGTTGAGCGGATGATTCGCACCACCAAAGACACCGTGCGCACCCTTCTGTTTCAGGCCTCTCTCCCTGCTCGCTTCTGGGCTGAGGGCCTGCACACCTCCACCTACCTTCTTAACCGCCTTCCTTCCGCTGCCTGTCCCGCTCCCACTCCTCACCACGCCCTCTTCGGTACCCCGCCTCGGTACGATCACCTCCGCGTGTTTGGGTGTGCGTGTTACCCCAACACCGCTGCCATTTCTTCTCACAAGCTGGACCCTCGCTCCACGCTCTGTGTCTTCCTCGGGTACTCTCCGGATCACAAGGGGTACCGGTGCTTTGACCTTACCTCCCGGCGGGTTCTCATCTCTCGCCATGTGGTGTTCGATGAGTCCGTCTTTCCCTTTTCCAGCACTACCACCCCTCCGGTCCCTAACCCACCCTCCCTGTTTCCCACTGACACAGTGGTCCAGCCACCTCTTCCGTGTCTCCTGCAGGTACTGCTTCGCCGCGCTCCGTGCCGGCCACCTGTCCCGGATCCCCAGTGGGTCCGGGCCCGTCGTCCTCTGGCGCGGCCCCGTCCTCTCCGATTGATGCAGACCCGGGGCCTTCGTCCCCCGCTTCTTCCCCGGGGGGTCGTGCCGGTCGCCGACGCCGGATCCCGTCCCGGCACCTGCCCCGGCACTTCCGTCGAGGTTCGCCGCGCCGGTACGGGTGTACCAGCGCAGGCCGCGGCCGCGGCCGCTCGCGGTCCCTTCTCCGCCGGGGACACCGACACCGCCGCCGCAGTCCCCGCCGACTCGTGGTGCCCCGCCGGTCTACCACCCGCCGCTTCTTCACCGACACCCGCGGCATGTTCACCCGATGGTGACACGGCACGCGGCTGGCACACTGTCGCCTCGTGCCCTCGAGGCTTCGACCGGCGACGCGGTGATCTCCCCGGTACCCTCTTCCGTCCGCGACGCCCTGTTGGACCCTCACTGGCGCCGTGCGATGGAAGAGGAGTACGTCGCGCTACTCGCCAACCAGACGTGGGAGTTGGTGCCCCGGCCGCCAGGCTTCAACGTCGTCACCGGCAAGTGGATCTGGACCCACAAGCGCCGGGCCGATGGCTCTCTCGAGCGCTACAAGGCTCGATGGGTCCTCCGGGGTTTCACTCAGCGACCGGGCGTCGACTACGATGAGACCTTCAGCCCGGTGGTCAAGCCGGCCACCGTCCACACCGTGCTCTCGCTGGCGCTTGCTCGGTCTTGGCCCGTCCACCAGCTGGACGTCAAGAACGCCTTCCTCCACGGCCTTCTTACCGAGACAGTGTACTGCAGTCAGCCGGTGGGGTTCGTCGATTCCACCCGTCCTGACATGGTCTGCCGGCTCAACCGGTCCCTCTACGGCCTCAAGCAGGCACCTCGGGCGTGGAACCACCGGTTTGCTACTTTCTTGCTGACCCTAGGGTTCGTGGAGGCCAAGTTTGATACGTCCCTGTTCGTCTACCACCATGGGGCTGACACTGCATACTTGCCGCTCTATGTTGATGACATTGTCCTCACGGCCTCCAACGAGCCCCTTCTCCGCAGGATCATCGCCGCTCTCCAGCAGGAGTTCGCGATGAAGGATCTGGGTGAGCTCCACCACTTTCTCGGGGTCACAGTTGAGCACCGTCCTGCCGGGCTACTTCTTCACCAGCAGCAGTACACTCGGGACATCCTGGAGCGGGCTGGGATGACTGACTGCAACCCCTGCTCCACTCCGGTCGACACTCAGGGCAAGCTGTCTGAGGTTGAGGGACCCTCGGTGGCCGACCCCACTGCGTACAGGAGTCTCGCCAGGGCCCTTCAGTACCTCACCTTCACCCGGCCGGACATCACCTATGCGGTTCAGCAGGTCTGTCTTCATATGCATGACCCCCGGGAGCCTCACCTCACGGCTCTCAAGCGCCTCCTCCGCTACCTCCGGGGCACGCTCGACTACGGCCTCCTCCTCCACCGGGCCTCTTCCACCGACCTCGTCGTCTACACCGACGCTGACTGGGTGGGGTGCCCGGATACTCGCCGCTCCACCTCCGGCTACGCCGTCTTCCTGGGCAGCAACCTGGTGTCATGGTCGTCCAAGCGCCAGCCGGTTGTCTCCCGGTCCAGTGCCGAGGCGGAGTACCGCGCCGTTGCTAACGGCGTGGCGGAGGCCACCTGGCTCAGGCAGCTTCTTGCTGAGCTGCACACTCCGCCCTCCCAGAGCACACTGATCTACTGCGACAATGTCAGTGCGGTCTACCTCTCCACCAACCCCATCCAGCATCAGAGGACGAAGCATGTGGAGATCGACCTCCACTTTGTCCGTGATCGGGTGGCTATGGGCGAGGTGCGGGTCCTTCATGTTCCGACGACCTCCCAGTTCGCGGACATCTTCACCAAAGGCCTCCCGTCCTCGATCTTCGCCGAGTTTCGCTCCAGCCTCAGCATCACCGGTGGCTAGTTGCGTCTGTGGGGGGTTGTGTGTGTTCTTTCTTGTTCAACCTCGAACTCCGCTGCGCCGGTAGTTCAGACTGCGGGGGGGGGGTGTTGGAGTATGTGTTTAGGCCCATGAGGCTAAGGCCCATGTGGCCCATGTATGGAACCTATATAGCTACCCTTCTAGGGTTAGCCCTAATCAATAGAGACAACACTTCTAACAATCAGCAAAGGCTCAGTGAAAGATGCATTCATGTTGTAGACTTCTTTCCAATTTGAGAGACCAACCACAAACGTGTCAAGGCATCGTCAGTTCATCACAAGGAATGGCAGCAGGTAGGGGTTATGATACATGATTCACCATGTTTGTCGGTCCAGAATGATTTCCCAGGTACTTATTTTCTCAATCTCTTCGGATTTCTCTTTGTATGCTCACAAGAGGCATGGGCAAAGGTTGCCATACACATGCTAAACATGCGCCTGGGCTCAAATTGCCTGCCAGGTACAACCATAGGCCACTATGACCTGCGCCCACCGGCTTAACTGCCATCCCTAGAGTAGATCACATAATTTTCCACTAACTACAACAATAGCCAAGTCTCTTAGTCTTAAACAAGTTTGGGTAGACTACCTATAAACCCAACAAGATGCACCAATGAAGAGGATAAAAGTACATAGGTATAGCAATAGAATATATATAGTGAGAGCAATAATTTTCAATTAACTGAAACAGGTGACATCCATGTAGTATGAAAGAGCAACAATTCAGGCAAATTATATACACAGGATATAGAAGGTAACAGTAACCAAAAAAAATCTTACCTGATGTGCTATATTGTGTATCACAAGAACAGAACGGGCATATGGCATAAAACCATTGTCACGATAGTATGCCTTTAAATAAACAGGTAGAAGTGCAGTATGCCAATCATTTGCAATAAACACAAGATTTCCATCACCGTAGCAGAAGCCACCACATGGAACATACCATTGAACCTAAAATGATGTTTTCTATAAGCATTTGAATAAGACAATGAAAGAGTAATGACAAGGTTAAACAAAGGCCACATATGTAGGCAATACTTCAACTGGGGAAAAAATGTTCCCCTAGAAAGGGCACTCAAACAGAGCAAATGATAATGTCATAAAGATATCGTGTCTTATACATAAAAAAAACTGGATGTATCTGAAGGGGTGTTAATTGTGTAACTAGACATCTTAGATGTCAATGGAACTATAGATATTACAGCCAAGAAAGGTTACCTCTACAGCTGCTTTGCACAACAAAACCATTCGTTTCCAGATGTCCTGCAGATAAAGGTTAATCTGCTTAGTGTCAACAATAAACAACCCAAAAAGGCAAGAAACTGACAGGTACTCCCTCCATTCCAAATTATAAGACATTTTGGCTTTCCTAGATACATTACTTTTACTATGTATCTAGAAAAGCCAAAATGTCTTTTACTCCATTCCAAATTGTAAGACATTTTCAGTTTTCTAGATACGTAACTTTTACTATGCACTTAGATGTACACTATGTCTAAATACATAGAAAAATCAATGTATCTAGAAAAGCCAAAACGTCTTATAATTTGGAATGGAGGGAGTAATTTGGTCATTTGGATATAGATCTCATATCAGCTTTTAGTAAAGCAAATGTTTGGGAGCAGGCTCCAGCCTCTCCTTTGTACTAGGACTCTAGGAGCAGGCACTTGCCTCTCCTTTGTGTTTTTTCTCTCTTCCTAATGAAATGACACGCAGCTCTCAAGTGTCGTTCGAGAAAAAAGTATCAGCAAATGAAGTGGTATACTCACAGTTCGGTTCCCACCATAAATTTCACTCTGAACATAGTGGAAGACAGGATTGTCGATGAAAACAAAATCCACACCATCTATGTATGCATGATAATACTTTACTTCCATATCCTGTCCAAACAGAACATTTTCAAGCTATATTCAATATGTTAAGCTAATATAATATGATAGCAGAGGAAAATACCTGCCCTGCAACTAGGTAACTCCTTGGCTCTCCTATCTCTTGTGGTTCCTCATAGTCACCATATTTTGGAACTACTACCTAACAAAAAAATATAAGTGATTATGTATTTAGCATTTAAATGCTTCTCCAAATGTGGCTATTGAAAATTTTAGTTTGTGTTGTCTGACCAAAAAAACTCAGAAACATAGCCTATGTTCTCTCAAATAAGAACGCGGGTTTGCTTTGAAATGTACTGCATGTGTCATTCCCATACCAGGCACTAACCAAGATTAACAATACAGATCCTATTTTTTAGAAAAAATACTGTGCCTATTGGTGTTGTGGCTTTTCAAGCGCGTACTTTTTAATGTTGGACATAAAAATTATATGAAGGTATGTTTTTATGGGACCATAAAGCAAAAGGTTAATAGAATTAGTAGATTCCCACAATTAACTAGATTGCACAGTGAAGGTAGCAGAGCACAACAGCGCAATCTAGCCCTAAAACTGAAAGCCAGAATATCCAGGTGCACTGCTTAGAATTTAGGCAATTTGAGCTGCAGAAAAATGATTCTATTATAGCTGAAATATTTCGGCACATATGAGTTCTGCTGAACATATCATGAATAGATCTTAGTCTTTTGTGAAAATCCACTTTGTATAAGGAGGCCATAGAGCACATGACAGGCACAGCTGATTAATTAAGGTTGTCCATTTAATATGGTTTTATAGTGGCCCCGATGTCAGGTACCTACAAACTCAATTGTCAATCCTCTTTAGTTGAACTAAAAATGATTTTCCTTTGTGCCGGATGGGGAACAGTAGAAGGCTTAGGATTGGCGATCATGTAACCATGTGAACTGAACACTGAACTGATTTTATGTTGGTGTGTGTAAGAGTTCTTGTCCTTTTTGGGTTCTTGTCCTCTTTTTCTTCTTAATATAAAGAAACACAGGTCTCCTGCATTTTCAAAAAAAAAAACTAAAGATTTTGCAACCATCTACTGGATGAATAAGTGATTTTATGGACTTTACAACCATCCTGTTTATCTTCCATGTTAAGTTGCACCACTTCCAACTAGTAGGAGCTTAGTTAAATCTCTTTCAGATAAGATAGCTCATAAAAGGCACACCATGACACGATGACCTCTCCTGGCCAAAGCCTTAGGCAAAGCTCCAGCAACATCCCCAAGCCCACCTGCAGAAAATTGGTACAAGGTTATTGCAAACAGAGTGAACAAGGGATTAAAATGATCAGTATATCTGGAGCATATATATATGTGCATGATAAAAAATAACAACTCCCAATATCTATAATAATTTAGCAGATATATCATTAGAATCAGTGGCAAACTCATATGTGCACTAGGGGGTCACTAAGCCCACACCCTTTTTGCCCAAAGAAAAGGTTATTTACTTGTACATATTTATTTTTAAAAATAAGGGATGAAATGATGTCACTAAATGTAGGCAGGCACATCAAAGTGCAAAGCCTTTAGTTCCAAGCATATTAAGTAGACAAACAAAAATATCAACCTGCCTGTTAGAGAAAAAAGAAAAATATCAGTCTGTCCAGTTGTCTCTTTGACCCCACAAGTCAGAACATAGGTTAGCCACTGACAAGCAATCCCACCATTCTAAAAACTGAAAAGATCACCAAATTTTTAAGTGGAATATGCAAAGTTCAAACATCAAACACAACATCCAGTCATGAAAAGGCAAAGATATTTTGCATGATAGCAGCAGTAAGCATGCATAAACACACGTGGAAGTACGTGACTGAGTTATGGCCAGGGATGCAGCATAATCAAGAATTAGGCAACAGTACGGGTTGTAATGGTTTTCCATAAAGTTGTGCTTCCTCCATAATATAGGATGCATGGGATCCGTGCAGGCACAATTTTGAAATTTTAACCACTAATTTATATAAAATGTAGGCTGACAACATATAGTAATGCTATTAGATTTGTACCAGAATATACTTTTCGTTATGCATACTTTTATTTGTTTTACCAGCATATGTTCCATAAAAACAATGGTGAAAGGTGTACATTGAAATTCGGAAATTACAAAACAACTTATCCCAAATGACAGAGGGGGCAGCAAACCTCTTTCTAAAGTCATAAAAACAAACTTTAACAGGCTTCCACTTAACATATATTTCTCACCCCTCACGGCGGAGTGAGGTGGTGATCTTTGTAAGGGGCCGATTTCGCTCTCATAATACAAAGGTACGCAGCTCTCCTGCGTATTCGAGAAAAAAAAAACACAGGTTTCCACCATAAATAGCTTGCAAAGTCGCAAAATTCATACTGCATGTATTGCCAAAAATGGATATGAAATCGGTAATAGGTGCTAAATTTACAAGAAGTTTTAAAATCATACATGGTTGGGTCAGCTCTGAGAACTTGTTGGCCTACATGCCTCAAGTTGTCGATAAATAATTCAGCATGCACCACATACTCATATGAAAAATAAATGCCTTTGTATTGAATTGTTGGTCATATAGGCATCACATTTCGTCTCTCTACAGAATTTCTGCGGGGGTAAGACTTTGCTTCGGTTATTCCCTTCCCCAGACCCCACTCGTGTGGGAGTCTCTGGCACTGGGTCTGCCCTTTATAGGCATCACACTTCATTAAGTAGCCGAAAGATCAGATGCGTAAACTTTAGCATGTGTGCTCTTCTTCAAGCAAGCACAATAAGCGAAACATGAAGTAAAACTTATGGAGCAAATTTAGCAGAAACTAGCAAAAGGTAGCCTAGTTTCATCTAGATACTTTTCACGATTTGCTGAAACCGATCTCAAGCGTTGCAGCACAATTGCATGTAGACTTTAGAGCAGCCACTACAGAATGGACATGACTCCTAGTGAGTTACAGAGTTGGGTTTGAAAATTGGGAAATGAGCCTAATAACACCTGTTCTGTCGTATTTAGAGAAATAACATCAATTTTGCACTTGACTACCTAATAAAATCTCAAACATATGTAAATTTGGAAATTACACTCCTTGGTCAAATGGCGTTTTTTTCTCAAACAATGCAGGAGAGCTGCGTGTCATTTCATTAAGAAAAAATGGTGGTTTTTCACCATTATGATGACGTTCCATACAAGAGAACAGATGGATTCCTCTGCCCTGCGAGCCTAATCTAAGTTAGAGAAGTAGAGCATTTGTGCCATTATGATAAAATGTCTAACGGGATATTCCAGGGATTGCTATTTTCCAAAATTGCCATCCTTTCTGGAGTTATTTGGCCGTTGAGGTTCTTTGTCGTGCTATACATTTTTCTTTTTGGACTGATTGCATTCCTATTGACCTAATCATCCCTTTGACAAAGTATCAGATTGTGAGCTTGTACTTCCTTTTCTTAGCTATCACTACAATCACAAAACACAGAATCACAACCCAATTGCACCCCACTGTCCACACAGACACACACACAGCTATTGTTTTCCAAGAATGTGGTAAAGTGACAGCACCATCATACAAATTGGGAAAATAATGTTCATGATAAGTTTAAACCACACCCTTACAAGAAAAACAAAGCACATAACAACAACAAAAACAACAACAACAACAACAACAACAACAACAACAACAACAACATAGTCTTTTGTCCCAAGCAAGTTGGGGTAGGCTAGAGATGAAACCCAAAAACAGGGAGACACATAAAGGGACATAAAGGGCACAAGACAAAAAGAGGTTACGGTTCAGGCATGTTGATTGCCAATCTCCAAGCGCTCCTGTCCATAGCTAAATCCTTGGAGATATTCCACTCCTTAAGATCTCTTTTAACGGACTCGTCCCAAGTTAGTTTAGGTCGACCTCTATCGCTCTTTACATTATCGGCCCGCTTTAGAACTCCACTACGCACCGGCGCCTCAGGAAGCCTCCGTTGGACAACTCCGCCTATGTTGACTGGAAGACTTTCTTAAGTCGTCTCAACATAGCCGGTCTCAAGCCCGGGTAAAGGAGGAGGGTGTGTTAAGGTCTGGCGAACCAACAGTAAAAAAACAGCCACTCTCAAGAAAAACAAAGCACATAGGAAATGTAATTATATCATTCAGTTCTTGCCTGTTTTGGACCAAGGAGCACACTCTGCGGCTACCAATATGACATTCATAACATCAACTCCACCAGATGCATTGTCATTTGTTCCCTCGTTAACTGACTGCTCATGTTTGCTTACTTGACTTAGTTGTACCACATAATCTTGGTTCATACCATTAGCTGCTTCTAGTTCATACACGCTATGAGCAGCTCTAGGAAAACTGTTATACTGATAATTCTCACTGAAATCAGTGCCATCATCTTTTGAACTTCCATAGTATTCATTCTGATTGTAGATGGAATATCCGTAAGTGGTGTCAAATTCAGATTGCTGTGAAGAACTATCATGGTATGTCTGATGGCCATAGCCAATCTCTGTGCCCTCTGCAATTGCATTTAGGTTTGATAATGAACCATCACTCTGACCACTGAGTGGCTCTTGCTCATTATGAATGGAACTGTCTAGCATAGTTGAGAGGAGCTTCTTCTTTTCTGCTATCTGAATAAGTTACCCACATATCATCATTTGAAACATCATATAGTTCAATAAACAATACAACAGATGCATACACTACACCTCCATACAAGTAAGTAGCTAGTAAAATGGATGCATAGTAAAGTGAATTGCAAATTATTCCAGCAAATCTACCTTGAAACACTAGTTCCAAAGCAGAGCAGGTACTGAGAAACAGGCCAAAATGGGAAAAGAACAGCAGTGTTATGACATTCTTAAATTGTCCGTGCATTCCCAATCTGTATTATGAAAAAACTTAAATTCCAACAGGAATATATTAAAGGGACACATTCCTCAATATATTCTATGCATTAGCAGTAATCATTTTCTTATATGGAAGGTTGCAAAACGATGATATTGCATCAATGGTAAAAGAGGCTCCATTCCTAATACTGTCACCTTCTTCCACAAAAATATAACCCATCCAGGCTCGATTCCTGATACTGTCAGCTTCTTCCACAGAAATGCAACCCATCCTGACTACCCACAACCCATGTTTGCCATAAACACATGTCATGTGTGAAACAGTAAAATTTTAAAAAAGGATTTTTAAAAGTGACTACAGGGAAAACAGAAGTCAGACTCAATTTTGATTTTTTGAGTCCAACATTCTTCTGTAAAACCATATTTTAACGAAGTTTGACTCTACAAACAATTTGAGTAGGTGCATGTATGTAAACTTCATCCACATATGGAAGACATAGGCTATGTAATGTTTTTTTTGAACCAGAAAAAATAGCAGGGGAAGCCCCCACTGTTAGATTTTATTAAAACACAAAAAAAACACTGGACCAAACAAACGGAAAACACTTCAGCTAAGCCCTAGCAAGGCTAGAACAAGAAGAAAAAACAAAGAACCACTAAAAACAAGAATCAACCCAGGAGAGAAAAACAGATCGCTTGTTTTCAGAAATCCTATACGCTTGAAGTAATGTACAACAGCATTGGAATCGATTGCTGGAATACAGAACATAATTTTCTAGTTTCATGGATTGTCACACAATATTATATCAAAGATCCACAGTTCAAACAGTACATACATACATGGCCTTGTTTAGATTCCAGAATTTGGCCACCAAATTCACTATGCAGAATTCCTATTCCCCGTCACATCAAAATGTCGGCACATATATGGAGTACTAAATATAGAGTAAATAAAAAATTAATTGCACAGTTTTGTTGTACTTTGCGAGACGAACATTTTAAGTCTAATTAATCAATGTTTGGACAATTATTACCAAATAAAAACAAAATTGCTACAGTGTGACGCGACACTTACTATGCAAAGTTTGGTTCCAAAATTTGGAATCTAAACATGGCCACAATCTAAACTGGTATGGATTAATTATTGACAAAAATATTCGATTCCATCACAAAAGCATGTAAAATAGTACCTGCTCCATTATGACCTTGTGCTTTGCCAGCACTTCCTTGCTTTTCCTTATGGCAGCACGAACGGTCTCGCTGGTGATATGGTCTAAATCGTCGTTGTCGTCGTCGACACTGACTTGACTGGCAGCATTGTCATCCACCCTTGCGACACTTATACCCTTGTGATGAAACCCCCTTCTGATCGATCGAGTGAGCACCATGGGCCACCCCGAACCAACTTCCGCACAGAACCTCACCTAGGAATACATGGAGAGAGCAACACCAGTCAGCACGCACACAGCAAAACACTTGACATGCACACCCAAAATCCGCCATGCGCCACCGATTTATGACCTGGACACAACCCACAGAGCCAACGGATTGGCGTGACTGTCGAAGAACTCATGTACAGAACACTGACTAGGTCGCGGTGCGGCGGGGCACCGGTGGAGAGAGAGAGAGAGAGAGAGAGACTCCGCCGACAATTTCAGCTGCCAGATCACTAAAACAGACGCGCATTTGAAGCGGGAGAGAGAGAGAGAGAGAGAGAGAGAGAGGGAGGGAGGGAGGGAGAAGCAGCTCACCGGGCGGATCGCCGGGTTGCGGCGGCGGCGTGGGGCGCAAGCCTGCGGACGCAGGGTGAGTCCCACGCGCGGAGCGGAGCCGCAGGTGGGGGGAGGAGGGACGACGCGGGGGCGCACCAGCGGCGGCGCGTGCACCGGGGCGACGAGGAAGGTGGAGGCCGCCATTGGAGCGCGCAGCAAGGTGCGGGCGGGACTGGGGCCTTCGCTCCACTTCCACCAGTGGAGCCGGAGCGGTGCTAGTACTCGTCACCTGGCGCGTGGTGCAGGCTATCTCGCTGCTGAAGTACTGATCCGGACGTGAGGTGGGAAGGGGACGCGGAGACGAAGGTGCTCTTTTACTCTCTCTCTCTCTCTCCTCGCGAGTCGCGAGGGGAGTGAGCTGTGACTCTGTGAGCCGGAGGCCTCGGTGCGAGCCAACAAGTGCCGTTGCTGGTTTCTGTTGCGTTTTTTTGCCTTTTCTGGAGCGTCGTTTTCTTCAGTTCCGCCGTGCAAGCTGTGCGACGTTGCTGGCCACGAGGGGAGGCCGTGAAGAACGTGTGGCCTCCGTGCATCCTTTTCCGCCCTTTCTGGCCACTCTCCTTTTGAATCCTGGCCAGGAATTTTTTTTCTCCTATATACTTCCGCACCAACAAGCATTCGGAGTTTTCTTTGGAGGTTATTTGTTTGGATTGTGAAGAAGGCTGGATTTATTTCGTTTTCATTTCGCATGCCATACATAGTTGATGCCAGGGGCGAAGCCACGTAGGGCTAGCCTGGTGCACCGGCACCAGGGTAAAAAATAATTTCCTATTACTACTAGCAACTTTTCTCCTCTTGTGCTTGCTCATAATTGTGCACTAGGGATGCTCGCAACTCGACCAGCATGGCAGTTGTAAGCAACGGCTAAAGGCATAGCTAGCCCATTAACGAGCAATGCGCAACCCATCAAGTAAGACTTCTACATATGCAAAAGTCTGTTCTTGCACGCACGTCGCCTCGCAGCCGAGATTTCGCCACGGCCATACCTCAATGACCCTTCTCTGGCTCCTTGCTTGTCTATCGCATTTGTAACACCCCAGGTGTTGATCACCAATTAAGTAGTGGGTTTAAGCTCAAACATGATAAATTAGTGGAGATGACGATGCCAAAGTCAAACCTATGGAAATAAACCCTAATCTAAACTTGAATGTTGCACCCTTCTTTGCATATAGGCCATTTTTAAGATATATGCTTGTGTGTTGTTATCAAAGTATCTTCACATGTCTCACATCAGTAACTATCTATATGAAGCCCTGGAAAAGTTTCATGGAGTTTGGAATCAAAAAGTCACATGAAATGATAAGTTATATGCTTGTTTGGATTATAACTGAAACATGCCTTACATCCCATGGGAACTAGTGTTTATGCAACATATAAATGCAACATGTGCAACAAACCTTTGCAACATGTGGAACAACCTAGGAAAACATGGGTAGCATGTATCTTGAAACAACCACATGAAACAACTATAACATTTCACTGAATTCTATGTTTCAAGGCATGTGAGGCCTACACTTTTGTGCAACCTATGCATGGTGTGTATGTTTGGCCTCTACAACACCTTAACTACACTTAGGACACTTAATGGAACAATGTTCATATTGATCATTTTGCCTAAATGTGTTTCTAAGTGATGGTTGACCATGTATGGACCCTGGAATACTTTTGTTTGACCGTTTCAAAGGTGTGACCTAGAAGCTTTGCATGACTGTGCACCCTTTGACAAAGTTGTGGAGAATTTTATAAGGAACAAACTTTGTTTAAGAGTCAAGTCATGAAAATGTGTGGAACATGCTCAAACAGGGCCCACAAGGCAGTTTTAGGGCTGATTTCAGCACTTAGCCATTTTTAAGCCCAAATTCCGGTAACATCGACGTTGGCATGCCGCGTTCTCCAAATTTTGCTAAGCAACTTGAGTTAGTCCAAAAATAAAAGTTCAAGATTATGTTATGGAGAAGAGAATGCAAAAAGTTGCACTAAGTTTGATCGAGTTTCGACCTCCGAAAGCGAGTTTCCGTGATCGCCGTTAACATATTGACACTATCATCTTGGAGCTTAATTATCTACTGTTACAAAGCTCAAATGGCCGGGCACCTTGAATAAGAAACGTAGAGCAGGCCGAGGTGAACAAACTTCGTTTATGGCCCAATGTCTAATTCGGCCTGGAAGCGGCCCAAAACGGCGTTCCACCTTGCCCACGTCGTTGCCCGCCACGTGCTCGGTGAAATGCCTCAACGGGCGGCACCTGTCCGTGGACGTGGCTGCCATGCGCGAGCAGCGCCCCACCTCCATGCCGCGTGCCTCTACGGTCTCTCTCGCGTCGCTGCGGTGGCAGATGCTTTTCCTTCACTCGCCTCGCCCTCCCTTTCCCCTTCCTCGCTTTCCAGCGACGCGCACGCGAGCAGAGCGCGGTCGCGCCATGGCTGGGCCGGCTAAGCTCACTGCCTCAGCGTAGTTTCGCTCCCCCAATGCTCCTCCGACTGAGCCACCCACTCCAGCATGTCTGCCGCACCTCACCGCACCTCCTCCACCCTTTCTTCGCATTCCGTGGCCGCCGGAGTGCTGTCGCCGGTGCAGCTTCAACCGATGGGCCGTCGGTCATCGTGGCCTAGCCACCTCGGGCCACTGCGAGCCCAGCTGCCGCTTTCCGCGGAAGCGTACAAGGACCCTGGAGCTTCCCCGCCCCTTCCCGGCCTCTCTTCGCCGCTGTAGCGCGCGGCCACCGGCGCCATGGTCGCCGCGGACACAGTGCGTGCGGTCAGGCCAACCTGGGCCACCTCCGGCTGAGCTGGGCAGCTCCACGCGAGCGCGCAGGCCCCCTGTTGCTCCGTCGCCACCCCGTTGTCGCCGACGAGCCCCCTACGACCGTAACCGATGACCTCCGGTGACCTTCCCCTCTGTTAATCACGGCAGGGGCCTCGAGCTTGAATTCGAGAAAAGTCAGGGGGGTTTCTGCAGAACTAGTGACTCAAGTGAATAGTACGGTTAGGACCTATTTGCTCGGTTTAAATAAAGTTCTTGAAGGGGCCTCGCTGAGAAGCCTGTGACTCATATGAACAGTACAAGCAGAGCTCGGGTTGATTCCTAGAAAGTCCAGGGGTCCCGAGGCAAAAGTGGTTTCCTTTTTCCTTTTTCCTTTTTCTTTTATACAGATTTTGGCTAGATCTTTGAAAATTAATATCTCATGCTAGGAAGCTCCAAAAATAGCAAATAAGGACTTTTTGGAATCCTTGTGAAATTATCTATGCATTGGATCTATAATATGTCATGTTTTATTTTAATATTTTAGCTGTAAAAATAGATTTATGCAACTAGGTTTTCAATGCTAGATGTATTTGTTATTTTCATAACTGCAAATTTATAGCTCCAAATGAAGTGAAATTTCTGTGGCATGCTACTCATGTGATGTTTGATGTGTGGTAAAAATTTCATAAATTTTGGTTGTAATATGAGTGAGTTATTGATTCATCTTGCACTCACATGAATTCTTGCAATAGTCATTTGTCTTTTTCATAGAGGTTGATATACATGTCCAAATAGATTGAAATTTGGATAGTAGATTATTGGGAGCATATTTAGGCTACTGTAATTTTAGTAGAATTTATTGTGTACCTTTGATATGTGTTCATAATTCCACCTACTTATCTAAATAAATTGAGAAAATGCATTAAAAGAATTTATTTAGAAATGGACACTAAGTTTTTTGGTGTTCATTAGTCATGCGTGAAATGTTGGTAAAGTTGGTTTTGTCCAATTATATGTTTGTAACATAAGTTAATAATTATTTCTTGCAAATGAAGTTTCTAGACAGATCTGGAAACTTGGCAAAGTTGTTCATGATAATGTGCTTTGTTATGAAACTTATTTATACAAAAGTTGAAGATAATTTATATATCTAGCTGCTGTTAAGATTTGGTGGTATTTGGCCATGTGGTTTAGGAATTATAGCTGTTTAAAGTTGAGTTACAGAATTGCTTGCTCTCTGTCTTGTTAGACCAGTTTCTGTGTTTGTATAAATTCGACATGTTAGACTTTAGAACCATGCTATGATGATTATAAATGAAATGTAGAGAATTACATAAGCTTTCTATGATGTCTTCTTGCAAGTCATTTGGATTCGTAGAACTTCAGATATGATTGATTTACCCAGCTACTGCATGTATGTCCAGAATTGTTGAAAATACATGATTGCTTGGTTACTTTGTTTGGGTATTGCTAAGTGTGATTCATGTCTTTGTTGATTAAGCTATTTCACCTGAGACTTTGTAAATCTTATGTCATGCTTGGTATTGCTTTCTTTGCTATTTAAGCATATTTGTTTGTGTAAGGTTACTTAAGTAATGTGATGTGCTTACGTGTCTTTACTATAACCTTATACTTGCCTTGATTAACGTGTGATGCATCATCTATTGCATTTCCTTATATTCATGCACTTGCATCTTGCATTTCATTTAGGTACGCTAGATGCACCACGTGAAGGACGTGTGGTGGAGCCAAACCCGAAGATGGAGTTGGTGGGTCTATCCCGAAGATAGAAGGACCGGACAAGTGATAGATTGGAAGATGCTCGCCAAGCGAACTCATCTGACATACTCTAACTTGAGTCGGATCCCAAGCAAGCCCCGGAGCATTATAAGCCTCCTATCTTCAAAGCAATTAATTCTATATATGTTATAAGTATTGTTGCATTAAGTGATAGGAGTTGGTTGGAAACCCTTGCTGCATTATATCATTCCTTGTCCAGATATATGAATCCTTGAATCCTACGTAGACTAGGATCGAGTAGATGCTTAGCCTTGCTTTAAGCGGTAGAAGTCAGGTGATTTCCTGTCACCTGCGAGATATAGGGATATTCATATATGGCACGGTGGGCTATATTTGCTATCGTGGAAAGGAACCATGTGTTAATAAAATGAAATGAGACAGGGCGGGATGATGATAGTGAAGCGACAAGGCATGGAGGTCTTGGGTGTGGATCTATCCCCGTCTGAGTCGTTTAAGGACCGATTCGCTGTACGTCCTTGAGTCATGTTGAACGCAGTCTAACACTTAGTTGGCCAGATAAGTCGTTCCGACCGCGAATCCGAGTAATACAGTTCAGGCCGGGAATCGAATGGTAGGTTGCTTCTTGGAGGAGAGAAAGGATGTGCTTGGGGACATTGGCGTGAGACCAAGGGGGGGTTAGAGTCCCTATCACCTGGCAGAGTGTCGCCCTTGGGGTCGCGACATCATTCGGACCCGTGGCTCCTGAACTGTACCAAAGGTGACCTGAGCAGCCCTCGCCAGGCGTGACTCGATGAGTGTTAGAAATACCCCTCCAGCTGGATAGGAATTCGATTCGAATCGCCGTCGCTCCCGGTTAGTGAGCACTTGACTTGAGCAGCGGCAACGTAGATTCCATTAAATTGAACGGATGGTTAATTGGATCACGATGGAAAGGTTGTCTCAATTTATACCTGCTATGGTTAATATTGTTTGCTCCTAATAAAGTGAGTGCTCTAGTACATGTTCTAATATAGATGTTAGGTTAATGATAATTAACTTGATGCTTAAGCATTAATAATTGATCATCTATATTAAGCTTTTATGCAAAATGTTGTCAAGCTAGCCCCACTTTATATCAGCCTTGCATGATCCTTGGTGTCACCTTATTTCTGGTTTCTGACGGGTAAGTCTAGCTGAGTACCTTCTTGTACTCAGGGTTTTATCCCCACTTGTTGCAGGTTGTGATGTATCATGGCGGCTACAAGAGTTGGTTGACTCCTGCCGTAGTGGCGGAGTGTGATCACGGGCATGATCCTTCTTATTTACCTTATCTCTAATGCTTTTGTTGGAAGTCGACCGTGGTACTGGCATGTATTTAAAATAAGAATAATGTTAGTTTTAAATTACTTTGCTTCCGCTACTTTTCAATGTAAATTAATAACTATGTTGAACTCCGATGTATATTGAATTACTTGTGAAATGGTTGTAACATGTGACTTGTTATGTTGAATCACTACGATCTTGGCTTGTATGTTGGTTGGTTTGAAATCCCTCGTGATTTCATTGGACTACCGGAGTTATATGGGCTCAAGTGCGAGAATTTGATCACTTCGGTGATTGTTTTTGTACTTGTGCTCTTATAATTTGGACGGTTCTGTTACAGCTGGTATCAAAGCAAGATTCAATATTAAACGTGTCATATGTGTATTTAAAACAAAGGTTTTATTTTATAAAATCAGTTTATCAACTTATAGCTATATATAGGTTTGTGAAATCTAAATTCTAAACTTAGTATGCCAGTGGTCAATTTCCTTATGCCCATATAAGGATTAGTAGGTGGCTTATATAAGTACTAACTTGGAGGTTTTTCATTTATGCATCTACGCCTAGGCCAAGGTATGTATGTGTGATGACTCTCCCACACTATGCTACCCGGTGTGTCAGATTAGAGGTAGCCTTCATATATGAAATAACCATATATGTTGCTAGTTTACTTTTATGCAACGTCGCACCTACGCTCAGGTAAGTGTGAGTTGTGAGAGCATGACCGTACAACCTGCGGTCTAGGGGAGAGCTAGTTTTGGTTACTAGATTATTTACATGTTACACACATGTATATATGAAGGTACTTAATTGTGGGAGATTGATGATTCAGGTAGTTTTGGTGCTACATGTACGTATACGGGGATATATGTATATGGGAGTACTTAGAATTTTACTTTCCTGTTTTCATTGTGTGCTATATTTGGGGAAATGTTGGGCTGCAATGAAACTTTTCTACAGGTACGCTAACCACGAATGCATAAGTCGAATGTAGCTGACGACTAGCTATATATCGAGAGAGTGCGTGTTATGCCACCGACCTAGAACGTGATCGCCACCTTAGGTTGGCAATCTTGTGAGGACGAATAGGACGAGGCATGCATCTTCATGAGTATTGCTTTATGTCACACCCATTTTTAAGGACAAAAATAGGATGCATAAAAGACTCATGTGCGCCCCAGGAAACAGTCGCACACATAAGTTGACAAATTACAAAGTATCATCACAGTGCTTATTACATAACGAATAAGTATTTAATACATAGTCTTGAACGATAGATAATAATAACTAATAATAAATCTTCAGCGGAAACTCCACACAGGGACACGGTTGACTGGTTGACACCAAGACCAGTACTCATTCCGATAATCTTCCTCTATATCTTCATCTGTTATGGTGGAAATAGCAAGAGTGAGTCCATGTCGAACTCAACAAATATAACACAGGGTTCATGTGGCTCAAAAAGGCTAGACATTGTTTAACTGCGTTTAGCTTTTAATCATATATTAGCAATTGAGTAGCATCAAGATAAACCACTTCCCATTAAAGAACCAATGATCAATTGTAATAAGGATAATGAATAGCATTAACATGAGCATATAATAATCAACAATAATTAAGCATGATATAACAGTTATGATCAACTATTCCATAAGAATCCCTAAGGCCGCTCGTATCCATGAGCACGGCTAGTATACCAGTTTTTAACTCTGCGCAGAGGTGTACACTTTCACTGTGAGTCATAATTTCCAAATGAGTGGGGAGATCAAGCCCAAACACCCGAGAACCATATAAAGCCACTCAAAAGTTCGTCTAACAAGTTAGGGCCATTAGATTCACTCAGCAGGCAGATGTAGAACCCCCCTTCCCTGTGGCACAACAACCGCAGCCTATACACACTAGGCCAGGGGCTCGCACTACACCCAACGTGGCAAGCCATTCTTACGCCATTTAAGGTAACCTCTAACAAGCTAGAAAAAGTCTCTTGAACAACTAAAGCCAGAGCCATATAGCCCTCACAGCTATACTGTATATCCCGGTTATCACTTACAGATAAGTCCTTATGGAGAGAAACCAGAGCATCAAGATAATACACATGCTCTAGCCCCCTTTTAACAGTAATAAAATCATCTTAATAGTTGATTGCTTAATCCATTAATCAAATTACAAGATCATTGTTCTTAGTTTAAGCACTAGCAGTAGCTACCCATATACATTCCCAAGGTTGACAAGGAATCAAGATAACAATCACTAAGTTATAATCTCTAAGGTTGTCAAGGTAAGCACATGCATATGTATGACAATTCAATGTATAGGTAACAAGGATAGTCTTGTGTTATACTTGCCTTGATCAAAGCTTCCCAAGTGATACTGCTGACTTGGCTCAAAGTAATACTCCTGATCGTCCAGATACTGCTCACCTTCTATACTCGATCATCAATCAACAACACACATGCATCCAATCAAACAAACACGAAGCAAACAAAGAGATACAATTAGAACAGTACACCAACAGTAGCAAAACAGTAATAAAAGTTTATAAAACTCTTCTACACGTTTCTACGATCACACAGACGCAAAGATCACCAAATTCGGAGTTAAAACGTGAAAGTTATGAATTTTCTAAGATTTCCTATATATAAATAATTACTTAATTATAAACTCAAAAAAATAAATTATCAAAACTAACTGTACAACTACACTAACATGTAGAACTCGCAAATACGAACCTAACGCAACTTGAACGGATCAAATCGGAGTTAAAACGAAGATTTTATGACCAAAACAGTTCTAGTGGCAAAACTGTAAATATCTGAAAACGTATTTTTAATTAAACCGGGAGAAAATACGTTTTCAAAACACGAAAACGGATTCAGGATATTGCGCTAAGGATCGCGGGTTGATTACTAAAAAGCTGAGGGTCTCTTTAACAAATTTACCCGCGAAGGGGTAAGTTCTAATCTGGGTCGTTGATCTCGATTTGGACGGCTCGTGTTCATCAGCAACGCTACAGTAAAGAACCCGATTCCTTCTTCCCCAGGTCCGGCCGGTGGCCACCATGGCCGGCCCCAAAACCCCACCGGAGAGCTCCGGCTCCACCTTTTCTGACCACGATTCACCCCGCAACCGACACCAATCGAAAGAGAAGGTCCACTCGAACTTATCTACGTGGTTTAGGAAGGCTACGACGGTCCGAGGAGGGAACGCAGCTCGGGAAGGGCGGCGGCGCCATTGCCGACTCACTGGAGCTTCGCAAACACGCGATTCAAAGCACTACAATTCAAAAGAAAAACATGGAGAGGAAGAGAAGGAGATGGCGAACTCACCAAAGCGAAGAAGAAGAGCTCAAACCAACCCGCAAGCTCCGACGACGAGCAACCGAAACTTCTAGGTTTCCCCAAACTCTTATGCTCGGTTTCACGTGGTTAGGCTCGGATTTTAGATGGAAAAACGGAAAGAAGAGGGTCACTGCTTCTTATTTGTAGCTCCAAAACACCGTATTCGGGTAGGAGTCCCCTGTTATCACGGCAAGGACCGGCGGCAACTTCCTGGAGTTCGGCTCGGTTACGATTCGAAAGGGAGAAGACGACTGACAAGTGGCCCCCACCCGCCAGTGACACAGAAAGGAGGGAAAGGCGCGGCAGCTGGACTCGGGCCGAGCTGGGCTGCTCGTCTGCTGGGCCGGCCCACCGACGCGGCCTGCCACAACACGAGCGCGGGAGCGGGCTCAACAGCTGGGCCGCCGGCTAACAGACAGGTAAATTGTTCTTCTTTTTTTTCTTTCTTTCTTTATTTACTTGTTTACAAACTATTCCAAATAAAATTTTTCAAACCAAATCAAAATAACATAAATCTACTACACAACAGAAAATAAATGCAGCAGCATGAATGCATCATCAAATAGTTTTTTTTTTAAAATTTTAATTTGCCATTAATTGTTATCTAATTTATTCAAAATTCATTATCTCTAAAATTTGGGTGTTACACTTTATGCATAGCTATGCTCCTCTCACCCTTGTTCAAATGATAAGTAACTTGTGATCAATGTAGTACACTATCTGTCTTGTGTGAAGCTAAACAAGAATTCCTTACTCCATGTTGTTTGAGAAAAGTGTGTGCTTAGCCTTGCTAGAAATAAGTGTGGTTATATGCTTGAAATGACAAATGTCCTCTAGCTTAGCCTAGTGGTGGATATGTTGTTCACCTAAGTGTTTGCAAATGCTCTAGACCTCACTTAAGTAATTGTCATTCTCATTAATGAATTAAATTGTTTGGTCTAAGGTAATAATATTTAGAGCTACTAGAATAACATGTTTGTGTGCTCTCTTGTTAAGTAGAACAAAGGCAAGTTTAGTTTTGCTTGTCGAATGTTGGCTGCTAGAACGTTTTCTGTTGTAGTGATGCTTTCATGGTCATAATGGTGTTTTCTGTAGTTATGGGGAATACCAAAGTTGTAGCTAACTTACTTATCTAGCTTGTCCTAAAATTTCATGACCCTAGGTATTATGGTTTGAGAATTATGAATTTTAGAAGTTTACTGTCAGGTTTTGTTTATGCTATGAATAGATCTGAATGTTTGATTTATTTGACCTATGTGCATAGGGAATCATGTCTTGGAGATAATAGAAGAAGTGTAGTACTTTTTCTAAGCTTTCTAAAATGTCCTATAACACTAATTTTGGTTGTCTAAATCTCTACTTATGAGCTTGTAATGTGGGATGACAGAGTCTGTTCAAATCTGGGCAGAAATGTCTTCTTTATGTTGATTAACCTTGTTAGTTGTAGAATCATCTTAATATGATAATGAGAAAGTTATAGACAACTTAATAAGCTTTACATAAAGTTAAGGCTCAGCCTTGTTGTGTCCCTAAAACTCCAGTTTTGCATTTTTGAAGTTCTTGTTAGTTTTCTGTCCATATTGGTACAGATCTGAAACATTAGCATTTTTGGTCATGTTAATCTATGAATTAGCTTTTGGTATGAATAACTAAAGTGTAGCCATCTTCCTAAGCTTTCTAGAAAGTCTAGGATCACCTTGTAGGATGTCTACAACCTTAGTTATGGTTGAAACAAGTAACTATTGTGCTGCTGTCCAGATTCTGTGCACATGCTAAGTTGGCTTCCTTAGCTAGCATTGTTTTGAGCTAAACTTGTAGTTAGTTCATGCTTGAGATAAATGCTTATTTTAGGTGAAGCCTTGTGCCTTGTATTGGTTGCTTAAACCATTCGTTTGAATTTTCTCAAAGGACTGCTTGATTGTGACGTTGTATGTGTGTTTGTCTCTGGGTAGTGCTCTAGTTGTCACCTCGTTTGTCCTCGGTGAGCATACGAGGGTCACATAGCTTTATCCTAGAACAAAGTTCACATATGTAATTGTATGGTTGTTGTCTTCCATTAGGTTCTCTATCTTAGGAGTCTGAGCATATAGACTTAGTGGTTAGTCCTTGAATGTTTGTATCCATGCCCTTGCTTGACCGAAAGCCCAAAGTTTAGTTCTCCTATTTGTTGTATAAGCCGTGGATGTTTTCTAACTCTTTTTGTGAAAACCCTTGCCGACTGACCTACCAAGTTAATTTCCATCAACGCTAGCCTTTGACCACGGTTCGTATGTTGCCAATGGTGGAGACCGTACCCAAATCCAGGTTGGACCTTCCGGTTACCTCTCCCAAAGGTTATCTAGTGTGACGCAACGTCTCTCTGCTATGGCCTCTAAATCGTGTGCTTGCAAATTCATTCATCTACCTTGACAACCCAATCTATGCCATTTGAAATTCCTCATTGGGTGCATGTTCAGTAATGGTGTTGTGAGTAGCAACTAATGGTGCTGCGACGAAACCGAGAGCCTCTTGTGGGTGCACACACAAGGTTGTGCTGCTCGGCACGCGCTGGTATCATGGTTTCTAATCATAATCCATTGCAGAACAACGCTGATGTGATGTTCATGTGACCTTCTTCCTTGGTTGTTTTCCCATATCTTATCAAAAGACCCTTATATTGAACTAAAAGTAGTAAAACTTCCTCCTGAAGTTACTAAGAGGATAACCTTTGAAGAACAGGTTACTGACATAAACATTAACAGACTGTAATAGGTGGTAGACAAGTGACTCTACTTAGTTGTTAGACTATTGACGAACGTCATCTAGTAAGCAAGTATCTCATCTCTATTGGATAAAAAGGACACATGACACTTAATGTTGGACAAGTCATCCGCTGGATAAGACTCGATCGTTACAATATACAAGTTTTAACCTTTGTATGCATAATGGCCATACCGTCGAAATCAATCATCTTTGGTGTGACTCCTTATCCACTGACTTCGATGGCAACCATCTGTTCTGCATCAACCATAGTTGTTGTGGTCGAGAATGAAGAATTGGAACTTTTTAGTGTTGAGAGACAACTAATTAGTTACCAATAGGAAGGTTAATCTTCAGTTAGGTAATGACTCATTGGTAGCTACGAAGGCTAGGTCTTATAGAGCAATAACCAACAAGAAGTTAATCAACTAGCCAATAACTGGAGTGATACTCTGTCGTCCAGAGTCATTACGACCAAGTCAATTCCATCTTGGACAATCACACAGATAGTGCAAGGTGTTCTATCAGCTAAAGCGAAGAATTAGAGAAAGCATGACCTAGTTTCAATTAGCATCCTTGTGCCCATAGGTGCCACAAATGGTTTGTCCATAACTTTATTGGACGAAGTGTCAAGGAATATTCAGAAGCGGTTCCTTATCCTTGTAGGAATGTTCTCCAGGCAGAATATGTGTTTTGCCCTGCAAAAGTAACCTGCAAGTTCAAAGCGTGTGCATCCTCGGATTGGTATGTAAATTAATAGTCGAGATCTGCTGTTGGATGGTCCTTTTGAGGTCTCACAGATACTAGTTTACACTCTTTCATTTGCTTTTGGTTTCTCGTATCCCCAATGTACGAGTAGCCTTGGTTTCTGCAAATCAATTTATACCATCGTGAATCAAAAGCAATTTGAAAAGTGTCAAACAACAGATTTCCCATCTTAGAGCTGCTATTTGATCCTAAAAAGGAAGCCTCAAGGTAAAAGTTGGCCTGACAAAGTTGTTATGCTGCAAGTCAGCTCAACTTACAATACAACTAAGTCACCAAGGAAAATTTTACTCAATCGCTTGGTGGTAGACTACTCCCCGCGGTTTAGTAAATATTACAACTTTTGTTGTCCTTAAGGCCTCGCAACATCATTTTTTAGTAATGATTATCCAATGATGACATACTTTAGTACCTTATAAATGTTTTTACCCAAGAGGTTGCATCTGCTTCAACCCAGATAACTGTTGTCTTTGGATAAAAGAATCTTATTAAATAACTGTTGGCAGGAATACGAAGCCGACAGAGTCAGCTATCACATTCACTAACCCATCAACAGACTTAGATAATACAGTGTTGTCATCAGAGAAAGAGAACTGCACACATGGAACCTTAAGTAGTTTTTCATTAGTTGATATCAGAAGGATTGAACATTTACGACCAACATAGACCCTGTCTATTGGTTAATCAGTATCCTATAACCTCAGAGGATGTTTGTCATCTATGATCTCACCCCATTTGGAAGGTTGCGCTCAAGCCATTTTGGTAGAGGACTGCTTTTCAAACTTTGTGAACATAGAGTCATTTTGATGAGTATACTTCTGAAGATTTTGGTCTAATGTAAAGTTCATATGGACTATGCTGTGTTCACTAAAGAATCAGATACTTGTTAGTGGTTCGCTCATGGACCAAATGATCTCCATACATTGAGAATGCAGTATGTGCTATCTTGGATTCCTCCCAAAGTAACAATGCTTCATGGAAGTCAATGAAGGAAATTCTTCAGACAAATTTTACCATAAAGAGTAAGTATCAAAAAGTGCCTTTGACCAAATTGTTCACCGACGTTGAAGCTTTTAGCTGAATGCTATAGCAGATGTTGGGAACTAGATAACCTGTCTCTCTTCCTTAAAAGATCTTCTATTCTGAATCTCGGGACGCAATTCTTTTAAGGGGGGAGGGCTGTAACACCCCAGGTGTTGATCACCAATTAAGTAGTGGGTTTAAGCTCAAACATGATAAATTAGTGGAGATGACGATGCCAAAGTCAAACCTATGGAAATAAACCCTAATCTAAACTTGGATGCTGCACCCTTCTTTGCATATAGGCCATTTTTAAGATATATGCTTGGGTGTTGTTATCAAAGTATCTTCACATGTCTCACATCAGTAACTATCTATATGAAGCCCTGGAAAAGTTTCATGGAGTTTGGAATCAAAAAGTCACATGAAATGATAAGTTATATGCATGTTTGGATTATAACTGAAACATGCCTTACATCCCATGGGAACTAGTGTTTATGCAACATATAAATGCAACATGTGCAACAAACCTTTGCAACATGTGGAACAACCTAGGGAAACATGGGTAGCATGTATCTTGAAACAACCACATGAAACAACTATAGCATTTCACTGAATTCTATGTTTCAAGGCATGTGAGGCCTACACTTTTGTGCAACCTATGCATGGTGTGTATGTTTGGCCTCTACAACACCTTAACTACACTTAGGACACTTAATGGAACAATGTTCATATTGATCATTTTGCCTAAATGTGTTTCTAAGTGATGGTTGACCATGTATGGACCCTGGAATACTTTTGTTTGACTGTTTCAAAGGTGTGACCTAGAAGCTTTGCATGACTGTGCACCCTTTGACAAAGTTGTGGATAATTTTATAAGGAACAAACTTTGTTTAAGAGTCAAGTCATGAAAATGTGTGGAACATACTCAAACAGGGCCCACAAGGCAGTTTTAGGGCTGATTTCAGCACTTAGCCATTTTTAAGCCCTAATTCCGGTAACATCGACGTTGGCATGCCGTGTTCTTCAAATTTTGCTAAGCAACTTGAGTTAGTCCAAAAATAAAAGTTCAAGATTATGTTATGGAGAAGAGAATGCAAAAAGTTGCACTAAGTTTGATCGAGTTTCGACCTCCGAAAGCGAGTTTCCGTGATCGCCGTTAACATATTGACACTATCATCTTGGAGCTTAATTATCTACTGTTACAAAGCTCAAATGGCCGGGCACCTTGAATAAGAAACGTAGAGCAGGCCGAGGTGAACAAACTTCGTTTATGGCCCAATGTCTAATTCGGCCTGGAAGCGGCCCAAAACGGCGTTCCACCTTGCCCACGTCGTTGCCCGCCACGTGCTCGGTGAAATGCCTCAACGGGCGGCACCTGTCCGTGGACGTGGCTGCCATGCGCGAGCAGCGCCCCACCTCCATGCCGCGTGCCTCTACGGTCTCTCTCGCGTCGCTGCGGTGGCAGATGCTTTTCCTTCACTCGCCTCGCCCTCCCTTTCCCCTTCCTCGCTTTCCAGCGACGCGCACGCGAGCAGAGCGCGGTCGCGCCATGGCTGGGCCGGCTAAGCTCACTGCCTCAGCGTAGTTTCGCTCCCCCAATGCTCCTCCGACTGAGCCACCCACTCCAGCATGTCTGCCGCACCTCACCGCACCTCCTCCACCCTTTCTTCGCATTCTGTGGCCGCCGGAGTGCTGTCGCCGGTGCAGCTTCAACCGATGGGCCGTCGGTCATCGTGGCCTAGCCACCTCGGGCCACTGCGAGCCCAGCTGCCGCTTTCCACGGAAGCGTACAAGGACCCTGGAGCTTCCCCGCCCCTTCCCGGCCTCTCTTCGCCGCTGTAGCGCGCGGCCACCGGCGCCATGGTCGCCGCGGACACAGTGCGTGCGGTCAGGCCAACCTGGGCCACCTCCGGCTGAGCTGGGCAGCTCCACGCGAGCGCACAGGCCCCCTGTTGCTCCGTCGCCACCCCGTTGTCGCCGACGAGCCCCCTACGACCGTAACCGATGACCTCCGGTGACCTTCCCCTCTGTTAATCACGGCAGGGGCCTCGAGCTTGAATTCGAGAAAAGTCAGGGGGGTTTCTGCAGAACTAGTGACTCAAGTGAATAGTACGGTTAGGACCTATTTGCTCGGTTTAAATAAAGTTCTTGAAGGGGCCTCGCTGAGAAGCCTGTGACTCATATGAACAGTACAAGCAGAGCTCGGGTTGATTCCTAGAAAGTCCAGGGGTCCCGAGGCAAAAGTGGTTTCCTTTTTCCTTTTTCCTTTTTCTTTTATACAGATTTTGGCTAGATCTTTGAAAATTAATATCTCATGCTAGGAAGCTCCAAAAATAGCAAATAAGGACTTTTTGGAATCCTTGTGAAATTATCTATGCATTGGATCTATAATATGTCATGTTTTATTTTAATATTTTAGCTGTAAAAATAGATTTATGCAACTAGGTTTTCAATGCTAGATGTATTTGTTATTTTCATAACTGCACATTTATAGCTCCAAATGAAGTGAAATTTCTGTGGCATTCTACTCATATGATGTTTGATGTGTGGTAAAAATTTCATAAATTTTGGTTGTAATATGAGTGAGTTATTGATTCATCTTGCTCTCACATGAATTCTTGCAATAGTCATTTGTCTTTTTCATAGAGGTTGATATACATGTCCAAATAGATTGAAATTTGGATAGTAGATTATTGGGAGCATATTTAGGCTACTGTAATTTTAGTAGAATTTATTGTGTACCTTTGATATGTGTTCATAATTCCACCTACTTATCTAAATAAATTGAGAAAACGCATTAAAAGAATTTATTTAGAAATGTACACTAAGTTTTCTGGTGTTCATTAGTCATGCGTGAAATGTTGGTAAAGTTGGTTTTGTCCAATTATATGTTTGCAACATAAGTTAATAATTATTTCTTGCAAATGAAGTTTCTAGACAGATCTGGAAACTCGGCAAAGTTGTTCATGATAATGTGCTTTGTTATGAAACTTATTTATACAAAAGTTGAAGATAATTTATATATCTAGCTGCTGTTAAGATTTGGTGGTATTTGGCCATGTGGTTTAGGAATTATAGCTGTTTAAAGTTGAGTTACAGAATTGCTTGCTCTCTGTCTTGTTAGACCAGTTTCTGTGTTTGTATAAATTCGACATGTTAGACTTTGGAATCATGCTATGATGATTATAAATGAAATGTAGAGAATTACATAAGCTTTCTATGATGTCTTCTTGCAAGTCATTTGGATTCGTAGAACTTCAGATATGATTGATTTACCCAGCTACTGCATGTATGTCCAGAATTGTTGAAAATACATGATTGCTTGGTTACTTTGTTTGGGTATTGCTAAGTGTGATTCATGTCTTTGGTGATTAAGCTATTACACCTGAGACTTTGTAAATCTTATGTCATGCTTGGTATTGCTTTCTTTGCTATTTAAGCATGTTTGTTTGTGTAAGGTTACTTAAGTAATGTGATGTGCTTACGTGTCTTTACTATAACCTTATACTTGCCTTGATTAACGTGTGATGCATCATCTATTGCATTTCCTTATATTCATGCACTTGCATCTTGCATTTCATTTAGGTACGCTAGATGCACCACGTGAAGGACGTGTGGTGGAGCCAAACCCGAAGATGGAGTTGGTGGGTCTATCCCGAAGATAGAAGGACCGGACAAGTGATAGATTGGAAGATGCTCGCCAAGCGAACTCATCTGACATACTCTAACTTGAGTCGGATCCCAGGCAAGCCCCGGAGCATTATAAGCCTCCTATCTTCAAAGCAATTAATTCTATATATGTTATAAGTATTGTTGCATTAAGTGATAGGAGTTGGTTGGAAACCCTTGCTGCATTATATCATTCCTTGTCCAGATATATGAATCCTTGAATCCTACGTAGACTAGGATCGAGTAGATGCTTAGCCCTGCTTTAAGCGGTAGAAGTCAGGTGATTTCCTGTCACCTGCGAGATATAGGGATATTCATATATGGCACGGTGGGCTATATTTGCTATCGTGGAAAGGAACCATGTGTTAATAAAATGAAATGAGACCGGGCGGGATGATGATAGTGAAGCGACAAGGCATGGAGGTCTTGGGTGTGGATCTATCCCCGTCTGAGTCGTTTAAGGACCGATTCGCTGTACGTCCTTGAGTCATGTTGAACGCAGTCTAACACTTAGTTGGCCGGATAAGTCGTTCCGACCGCGAATCCGAGTAATACAGTTCAGACCGGGAATCGAATGGTAGGTTGCTTCTTGGAGGAGAGAAAGGATGTGCTTGGGGACATTGGCGTGAGACCAAGGGGGGGGTTAGAGTCCCTATCACCTGGCAGAGTGTCGCCCTTGGGGTCGCGACATCATTCGGACCCGTGGCTCCTGAACTGTACCAAAGGTGACCTGAGCAGCCCTCGCCAGGCGTGACTCGGTGAGTGTTAGAAATACCCCTCCAGCTGGATAGGAATTCGATTCGAATCGCCGTCGCTCCCGGTTAGTGAGCACTTGACTTGAGCAGCGGCAACGTAGATTCCATTAAATTGAACGGATGGTTAATTGGATCACGATGGAAAGGTTGCCTCAATTTATACCTGCTATGGTTAATATTGTTTGCTCCTAATAAAGTGAGTGCTCTAGTACAGGTTCTAATATAGATGTTAGGTTAATGATAATTAACTTGATGCTTAAGCATTAATAATTGATCATCTATATTAAGCTTTTATGCAAAATGTTGTCAAGCTAGCCCCACTTTATATCAGCCTTGCATGATCCTTGGTGTCACCTTATTTCTGGTTTCTGACGGGTAAGTCTAGCTGAGTACCTTCTTGTACTCAGGGTTTTATCCCCACTTGTTGCAGGTTGTGATGTATCATGGCGGCTACAAGAGTTGGTTGACTCCTGTCGTAGTGGCGGAGTGTGATCACGGGCATGATCCTTCTTATTTACCTTATCTCTAATGCTTTTGTTGGAAGTCGACCGTGGTACTGGCATGTATTTAAAATAAGAATAATGTTAGTTTTAAATTACTTTGCTTCCGCTACTTTTCAATGTAAATTAATAACTATGTTGAACTCCGATGTATATTGAATTACTTGTGAAATGGTTGTAACATGTGACTTGTTATGTTGAATCACTACGATCTTGGCTTGTATGTTGGTTGGTTTGAAATCCCTCGTGATTTCATTGGACTACCAGAGTTATATGGGCTCAAGTGCGAGAATTTGATCACTTCGGTGATTGTTTTTGTACTTGTGCTCTTATAATTTGGACGGTTCTGTTACAGCATTCCTACCCGTGCTTTCCCATCACACGGTCGCTGATCGTCTTGGCCACCATGCCATCGCCCTTGGGTAGCCACCAATGCCAAGGGTAGAACATTCTTGACTAGCCATATAATAATGCTTTAGTGCAAATGGTCTTGTGGTTATTGAAAAAATTGGTAAAATTTTTATTCTGGATTAATTAGACTAAAATTTGGTGATTTTTTTATCTTGTACACAACATTAGAGGAAAATCCAAAATTAGACATGAAAACGACAAAAATTTCGTACAATTTGTCAAATTACTTAGAGAAAATTTTGTGTTAAAATGGTGCACCAGGGCGCACCAAGGTCTAGCTTCGCCCCTGGTTGATGCTCATGACACAATTGTGTGTGTAGCACAAGAAACCTTTCTTTCATGTGCTGCCGACGGTCTCTTGCTTAAAAGAATTACTTCTTGAGCTTAGAATTAAATGACATCACAATTTTATATATGTGTTCATAGAGCAACTCCAAGAACCTAAACCAAGAGCCCAAAACCTGTTTTTAGGGCTTTGGGGGAAATAATATCCCTCTAAAATAAATAACGTATTTTTAGGTTTGTCCAAAATCATTCCTTCTAGTTTTTGAAACGGCTTATTGTTGACACATGTGGTGGCACGTAGAAAAATCCGCAAGTGCACGGATATCAAAGTAGCTTTTCGAGAGTATTATCGAGTATGGTATCTACCGTGGACTAACTTAACCAATGATAGCAACAAGATTAAAGATAAACATGAGTGTAGAGAGAACTTCTAAGGTTCTTAACTTCTGACCTAAGGAAGAGTTGTATTCTGGTGTTCACCTGTGGACATTACTAAGAAAAAGTATAGTAGAAATATAACTTCTTCCGTCGAACACAGTTCCTACTAGACTTACAGATGGGAGGTGGACTACAGAATATCAATGAGATTGTTACTCCCACGATCTACCACACGTTTCGCAATATAGGGTGCATCCACGAGTAGCCGAAAGTCTAAACACCACTCTTATACTAACGATTACTACTTTAACCCAGGAGCTTAACAAGGATTAAAGCACTCAAACGAGTTGTGATCCTGATGAACACAAAGAACACAATACTTACTTTGGATTAGAAATCAATTACCAGAGATGTCTCAGACATAGGCTTGAGCAAAACCTGAATCCGCAAAGGTACAAGTCGAAGAGAGAGCACCAACAAATCCGGTACTTTCTCCAAACCCTTCCCTCGCTCTCTATTTCTCTATTTTCTATGTATAAAGAACAGAGCCTACTATAGAGGACTATTATTCTTCTCTTCAATTGTGATCCCTTCTGAAGAGGGGTCTAGGGTCCTTTTATAGGGGCATCCGGCATCCTATGGGCCCATAAATCCATTCTCCATCTCGACTCTCCATTCTAAACCAACTTGAATACAACGGTGGAGATTGATGTTTGAAGTCGGTGGAGGATCCCCGATTCATAAGAGGTCGATTGGTGGGACCAGGGGGTCAGCCGACCTATAGGTGGGGTCGCCGGACCCCTCCCCGGCCTCCAATCCCATTGATCTTTGTCGATAAGTTGTGGACGGTGGATTAGAGTCCAGTGGAGTCGGTTTCGTTACGGATAAAATCAAATCTTCGAAATAGTATGGCCCACTTGATCCATTTTCTAAATAAATCCTCCTGTATTCATAATTTCACCAAAACTTGTTAGTTTAAAATACTATACCTATGTTGGTGATGGAAATTAAGCATATACACAGGACATATTGAAGGTTTATGATGAACACTAACATATGTCAGCACTTATGTATGCCTCCTCCTCCAAAACAACCATTATCGCCGCCCTCTTCTGCGTCACTGCCTTGGTTCTCTCCTCTCTCCCAACTGGAGGCCCATCGGTGGCTAGAGGAGCAGGGATTTGACCTCTTCGTAATTTATTGATCTTTAGGGTTTTGTTTTTGGCTTCATCAACAAGGTGGTGGTGACGATGGTGTATTGAGATAAGGTCTCTCGAGTCTCTTCCTACCTTGATGGCGTTAGATCTAGCATCGGCGAATGGTGTAGGGTCGAGATGGCAGTCTATAGGGGGGTGAATAGTCCTTTCTAAAAATAATTACGTCGACTAACCGAAACAAATGTGGAATTAAAACTATCGGTCTAGCCAAGACTACACCCCTCTATCTAAGTTTTAAGCACCTTACAAAAAATCTAAATAGACAACAAAGGTGCCGGACTAGCTAGATGTAACACCCCTGGTGTTATGACCTTGCTTAGCACATTGGTTAGGGCCTCAAAGAAATTAACTAAACGAGGGTTCAGATTTAAAAAAAATTCAAACTCACGTGACATGATAATCAAATTGTATGTCTCATCTTTTTGGGAGAAGAGTCAAATGTATATGGTGGGTTAATTAATGGGTAAACATGTTTGTGAAATTCTAATATGAAAAATAGAGTAAATTGTTTAATGGTTTGCCATGGAAAACAATTCTGATAACCAAAAGCACAATATAGTTTATAATTGAAAAGTACCATTTTTGGAGAATGAAATTGTGCTAAATCTTTGAACAATGCCTGCAAATATTGTTTCTATAAGTTAGTACGAAGTGTGGACCATGTCATGCTATGATAGTTAGTTGAAATAGGCAAGGTTTAGACCTTTTAAGAATTAAGGCGAAAGTGCTAAGGAATGTTAGTTCTAATTGAAACCTTGAATCCTTTTTTAAAAATGATAATAGGCAATGCTATTTTGGGATGTGAATTTCAACAAAAATGCCTAACACTAATTCATGTTCTTGCATAGTTGGTTGCATCAAAGTTAGCACTTGAGCATGGTGTATGTTATAGTCGTTTTGGGTGTCGCGTGGTCTCCATAAAAATTGCCCAAACTTCGCTAGAACGCGCTAGAATCTTGACGTTGGTGCTTTGTTCGTGAACCAGTGCTCCAGCGACGGTCTCGTGTTGGCGTCCATATATTTACCTTTCCAATTGCCTTTGGGTCTTGGCGTTTGCTTCGCCGGGCAGCGGGTAGCATCGACGTTAAGATAAGGGAATGGGTTAGCAGCCAGTCATGTTGATCAGTACCCTTCGGCTTGCTTTAAATTTAGTGCTCGTCAACTTTTGATCGTGCTTGGCCGGTGTCCGCATTCACCGTTGCGTGCACGCTGCCGTTGCGGGGCCGCGCCTAGTCATGTCGCTCGGAGCCCTGCCCCCTGCGGTCGCGCTCAAGTGGAGGCCGAGGCTCAGCTCGTCCTCACGCCCCCTCTGCTATGCTCCCTCACTCCCTCTTTTCGCTCCCTCGGTTTCCGTCCGCCTGGGATGCCGGCTCCGAGCTCGGCCGTCCCGTGTTCCATCCTGCTAGGCCACCCTCGAGCTACCCAGCACCGCCACCGCAGCAGCCGCCTCCGGCCCCGCTCTGCCTTGCACCTACTCGCTAAGCCGCCGTGACCGGGGCCGCTTGCCATAGCCACTATGGTGCCGCTGCCGCCGTGCAGTCACCACCGCAGCCGTTGCACGCGTGGCTAGGCCACCACCGGTTCCGCCTGGCCGAGCCGCCACAGCTACCGTCTTCCCCTGCCCACGCCGCCCCTCCCACGCTCATCCCCTGGCTCCTCGTAGGACGCCACGCCCTGCAGCGCCGCTGTCTCCGGCTGCCAGAGCTGCTGGCCGCCAGCTAAGCTTCCGCGTCGAGTGTTCCTACTCCTCTACACGTCCTTCGCCCCCAGCCCATCGCCCTAGCTCCCTCCTTGCCTCGCGCAGTGGCCGCCTGCTGCCCCACGTGCTCCCGACAGACCTATCGGGCCGCGCCGCCGCCGTCCAGTAGCCGCCAACGTGCGCACGTGACCAGTGTGCCTTGGGCCGCCCCTGGCCATGCCACCGACGCCCGCGAGTGCGTTAGGCACCCTATTGCCTCTATGCATCACCTTCACCGACGCCGGCCGCCTACCAAGCCGAATCGAAGAAGGCCGACCAGTCCTCGTTGTATCCTCTGCTCTGCTTCTGCGAGTAGAGAAAGGAAAAGGGAATGATGTTGGACCACGAAGTCACATGGAGTAGCAGAAAAGATGGCGCCCTGATGATTGTGTTATGATGGAGTGCTAACTTTTGGTTATATCTTACCCAGGCAAGCTCCGGTGCATAACTCCTATTATTCCGCACATTATATTATGCTTGTGCATTAAGTTTAAAAGAGTTGAATGAAACCCACTTGCATATATATATATCTTTATCTGATGAGTCTTACTAGTATAATAGGATCGTATAGCGGGCGATGCTATAGGATTCTGGTAGAAGTCAAGTGATTTCATGTCACTCGCGAGAGATAGAAAATATATTATTGTATTATTATTATCATATTACTCTCACATGGAATACATATGAATAATAATTGGAGACCGGACGGAATATGTTTGGATGGACTTGGACTTGGTTGGGCAGCAGAGCAGGGCTCTGATTGTATTTGTTCCGCCTGTGTCGTTTAAGGATCGTTCATTGCATTAGATTCCATAGTCAGGTCACAGACCAGCATATACTTGCTTATGGGAGCGGGAAGACTTATTTCTCTTTTGTCATCGGTTCTGGCTCTTTCCGAACCGGCTTTCTAGGTGGCTATATATATATTGGGTTGAGAAGGTCTAAGCATCATACTAAGGCAGGGTCTGCAGTGTTGGGGCTTAGAGTCCGAGCTTGGACGGGGACTTGGACCCCTTGATAGGAGTGGAACGGGTCGGTCTTGCTTGTGCCCGGGGTACAAGCAAGGCGTGTGTTTTCGGAGCACCTAACTGGGCATATTGATTCGCGAATCACAGTCAATTTGACGGTCCGACATGAGTATAATCTGGCATCGTAGTAAGAACTATGAAAGATGGTAAAATGGTTCTGATTGCTTACCACGTACTTGAAAGTAGCCTTGATGATTACATAGAAGGGTCAGTTAATGAACCAATGATGAATGTTAATAAAAAGAAATATAAGGATGCACCTTTAGTAATGCTTCTTGCAGATGCAATAAACTCATAAGCCAGAAATCCTTGTATAATTCTTAGAGTATTTTTTCTTTCCTCCTGACGGGTAAGTCTTGAGAAGTACAATTGAGTACCCTGCTGCAGGCGACAGGTGCTGATAAGCTGACACTTGTGTGTGGAAACCCCCAGTAGGCTCAGCGAGGATTTCTTTTACGATACGGAGTAGAGTTTATTTATTAAAACTCTCACTAAAAGTTTTACAAAAAAATACTTATAACTTGTTACTATTTCATGCTTACAAAGGTTCATCAAGTAAATGTTTAACTTATCGTTAAATGGTTTCATTTCCGCTGAACTATGATAACATTTTATATTTCACGGTTATAATTAAATAATGAATTACTCTGATATTGTACTAGAAGTGATGTAAGAAATGGCAAGGATATTGTAAGTTTTACTCTCTCATTTATGATCCTAATGTAAAAATATGGATTTTCGAGTTCTCTCTTGGAGTGTGCTCGATGGAACTGCATAATTTAGTGCGCTTCCTTGGGTACTTAGTGTCTAATGGAAGACGAGTACTCTTGGAAGGGCATTAGATTATGCGGTTCTGCCACACTAGAGCTCACTTAACAATTCTAGCTTGCAAGGTCACACAAACCTATGCAACTAGTACTTTAAGTAACCAGAGGAGCTCCTACACAATTAGTGATGCAAAACGCACAAAGCCCCTAAGCTCACTAGCAATGCTCAATAACAAGACTATACAGCCAAATTATAGAGCACAAATTACTTAACTACACAAACTAAGCAATACAACTAATAAGGCTACTCAAGCCAAATTAGTTGCGCAAGGAAGCTACTTCTATGCTACACAAGCAAGAAGGTAGCTAGCAAGCTACACAAGCTAACTAATTATAAGAGCAACTACACAAGCACAGTGTATATAAATATAATTACAAGCTTGTGTAAGGGGAATACAAACCAACGAGAAGACAAGGATGACACGGTGATTTTTATCCCGAGGTTCATTTGGTTGCCATCAAGCTAAGCTAGTCCCCGTTGAGACAAGTTCCAAGGTTACCGTCGGTCCTCTTGCTAGTGGTAACCTGTAAGTCACACTCTCCCACATGGAGTGCTTACCACAAGCTCTAGCACTTGACACGGTCGGACCACTTATCACCCTTCGCGTCTCACTCTACTAGAGTTGCTCTTCGCGGCTCCCATGGGATGAGCACAATACCCCTCACAATCTCTTCTCCGGTGCACCGCACAATCTTCTTTGCGTGCTTCGACAAAGACCACTGCCAAGCCGTCTAGAAAGTGGCAACCTCCAAGAGTAACAAGCACCACCGGCTTGTAACTCGATCACCTAGTGCCACTCAATGCAACCTCACGATACAATCGCACTAGAATCACACTCACACACAATCGGATGATCACTATCAAGTGTATTTGAGTTAGAGGGGGCTCCCAAGCACACCTACATAAGCCACCAAGGCTTAAGGATGCTCAACAACCAGCCCATGCCCGAGCTCTACCTCTATTTATAGCCCCAAGCCAAATAGAGCCGTTGGAGCTTTTGGCCTGCTGTCTGCAAGGGCACCGGACACGGTTGTGCCTAGCACCAAACACGGCAGTGCCCCTTCCAACGGTCAAATTCCAACGGCTAGAAACTAGCTGTTGGTCACTGGACAGGGTTGGCGGTGGCACCGCCTTAGAGATGGCGGTGACCACCTAGGCCAACCCCCTGAAAATACTCCGCTCTGGATTATTAGGGCGGTGCACCGGACATAGGGTGGCGGTGCCTCTGGCGGTGACCCCCTGTGCTCAAGTCCAAACTTGCCAGCCTCGTGTAAAAAGGGCGGTGGCACCGGACACACCCCAATGGTGCACCACCGTGCCAGGGGCGGTGTGCATCGGCCAGACGGTTGCAAGCACTAAAAGACGAAGAAATGTTCCCCTTCTTTAATATTAGGGCACCCTAGCTCTAACCCAACTTCTCCAATAGTGCTAACTGTTAACACATAGCTAGCTTTTACATGGATAGCCCCACATGATACTCTCACGTAACCTTGAAATGCATTCAAGAGCTTAGCTCTTGATCAAAAGTTAGATTTTCTCTCTTCTATTAAAATATCTAAAAAATACTTAGAGCTAGCTTAAGAGTTAATTGTTGGAGCTGCCCTCAAGGAGCTCTCACAAACATGCTTTAAGTCCTCTATCAATAGTCCTAAAACATGTTTCGAGTCCTCTACCAGTGGTCCTTTAAACATGCTTTATTAAGTTCTCTACTAGTACCTCTGACATAAATTTACTCAGTTTTATTTATTTCTTGCCCGGAGTATATAGTTTTCTACCACTAGCCCCAAAATAAATACTCAATTTTTTTAAGACATCACCGGAGGGGGGAGAGCCCCACCTGAATGAGTTTTCCATTGATGCCAATAAGCCGGTGGATGGAGAGGGTCTGAAGACCCAGTGTCATTGAGATTACATTTAGGGGAGGGGGAAAGATTAGTTCATTACAAACATTTCACACCATTTATCGACTATCCATCGGCTTTTAGCCGGCAGCTCCATAAAACGACAGGATTCCTTACAAGCGGCCAACAGAAGCCGCAGGCAAGGTTGGAGGTGGCAGAAGACAACATCGTGTCTATGGTTCCAAATTTGCCAACAGCATAGGAGAACCATCGTCGAGAAAAACTTCGGAGGAGGGCATTCTCAGTTTTATTGTTTCTCTTATACTGTTGTTTGGTTAGGCCTTCCCAGCCCTCAATAAGTTCAGGGGGTGAACAAATAGTGTTGCTAGTTGTTTGATTAAACTACTCGGTGATCCTGTTGGATTTATTGGGCTTGGCCCTTGGTTAGTCTAGCAATTAATCAAAGGAATTTCAAAGGTCCACAATAAGTGCTAAGTGGGAGTGAAATTAATACCACATGATACACTCACTAAGAAAGTGCTCAGCTTAAATAGGAAGCTTGTTGGAGGGATAGTTGGGGGACCACATGCGCACACCGCCATGCCGAGCCCAGGCCCGGGCCCGTGGCCTTGGCCTTAGCCACAGGCCAAACGTGAAGTTACCGCTTTACTCCTGTGGGAACCCATCTAGGTTCATCCACCTGTGAGCAGCTTGAGCTGCTCTTTGCGATTTTTGGCCCGAGCTCCTTGCGCGCATAAGGGGCTTAGGCCATCTCTACTGCAAATGGCGATGTGTACTGTGATACTGTGTTTAGGATGCATTATTTATTACAATATAATTTGCTACAGACCCATATCACGCCAATGTTGCTCCCCTTTTGATGGTAACAGATCCTGCTGACCGTCGACCACTCCCAGACGCAACTTTTACTTGCCCAAACCCACCAAACGAAATACACTTTTAGTTGCACCGTAATAGCTTAGCACCGGCAGCTGGTTAGGGCATGTTTGGCAGAGTTTCGTCTGATTCTGATTCTCTAAGGAAACTTATTCTTTGCAAGAAGTGATTATGTGGCTGAAAATAATTCTCTTTGATTCTTTAGCATAAACTCTTGAAATCATGACGGAGAATCACTTCACAGAACCAGAAGAAGCTACTTTTGAAAACATAGAACCAGCCCTGTAAAAAAGAACTACGGAGGACACGGGTCACCAGCTCACACCACTCTGCTACGTGCTACGAAGCCCGCGTAGGAGAGAGGAGTCGCGCATGTAACGGGGGTGAAAGCCACAGACAGCGAGCTAGTGCCGCTCCCCTACTCTACCGAGCGAAATAACTGAGATAGCAAAATTTTTTTTATGACGGAGCTTCTGATGCTCTAGAAAAGGCAAACCAGATTACACCGAAGGATATAACAAGCCCGTTGGAATCGCTCTAACATTTTTATACAATCCCTACTCGTTTCTTTCTATGAATACGAACCTTGTCATTTCTTTTTGTGAAATACGAACCTTGCCATATCTTCTTGTCACCTACACACATATTACTACTCTTTTTGCAAGATTCCATTTTGATCCGATGCCGAATATCTAAATTAGCTGCACGGTTGGATGGCATGGCCATGCAACCGGTCAGTCCGTATGCAGCGACCAATCCATGGGCTCAATGACTCAGACGTCATGAGAGGATAGGGTGATTTAGAAATGTTTTGTTCGCTGACCTTACTAATAAGGCTAGGCCTAACATTCCACCCTGAAGCGTTGTCCCAACTTCCATGTATACACTGAGTATCCAAATCACGTGAAATGATAGTTTCACAGGGTGTTTGATTCATCTGCAGAGGGAGTTGTGGCCTGCCCTAACAAAAAAGTGAAGCAACAAGTTGCGTGTTGTGGCATTGAAGGATACACGGTTAAACTTGAGAAGAACCGGATAAAAGTTGAGCATCGGGGGTGATTAAAGACGGCTCCATTTTGCTCGCACCACAGCAATCGGAGCATCGGTGGCTTCTCCGTATGCTGACACGCGTCGCTGGACTTTTTATAAAAAGGCCCTCTACGTTTTATAAAATCAACCTGCCGTCCAATACATCACTTCTACACAGTAATCGCGTTTTGCAGAAACCGCCAAAGCTTTTCGGAGAGCCCCACGCAGTAGTGTCCCAGCCCTAGGCGCCGCGCCCTGCGCCCCCTTCTCACTCTCCCTCTCTCTCTCTCTTCCCGCCGCCGCCGCACCACGTGCTCCCCGGTGCTCGCCATGCGCGCCTCCCTGCTCGCCTCCGTCGCTCGGAGCGCGTGGATGTGCCCAATTACTCGGCTACGTTTGGCAGACAAGCAGGCGGCGGGTGGAGGTATTCATGGACATAGCGGCTTGGGGAGCCGCGCGAATCAGCGGTGCCGACATAGAGTGGAGCTCGCCTGCCTCCGCGGCACACACGCTCGTCGCCACCACCCCCATAGGCAGGCAGTCGGGCTCCCTGTTCTCGATGAGAAGCAGCATCTCACATTCCTCCAGATCCCATCGGCACCTCCTCCTCTAGATCTGGCGTGATGGTGATGACGACTGCTTCCACCGCGACCTGATTTATGTCGTGTCCATCTTGAACTCGTCGGCTTGGTAAGTTTCATCCCTCCTGCACGCAATGTGCCATTGATCCTGTAACAGAACCGCCCAATTATACGAGATTAAGTAGGAAAATCATCCAACGGGAGGACAATTTAACAAACTTAAGCCCGTATAACCCGGTAGTCCGTGAAATCTCGACGGATTTCAAACCATTTCACATAACAGCCAAGATCATACTAAGTTTAGCGGTCACCATCATAAGTTACATAAAAGTTCACGGCATAAAATACATCGGAGTTTAAACATAATTATTACAAATCAGGTTCGAATAAAAGTAGCGGAAGCAGTAGTTCAAATCACGCACACACACAGCGTTTTGAAATAAAGTGCCAGCTTGTGATCATCTCCAGCAAAAGCATCAGACGAGAAGTAGTGAATGACCATTGCCCATGGTCCTAAGCTTCGCCCATCGCAGGATGGAGGCAGTTGATACAGTAGACGTAATACATCTGCCCATCTGCAACAAGTGGGAACAAAGCCCTGAGTACGAGAAGGTACTCAGCTAGACTTACCCGACAGAACCAAAATAAAATGACACCAAGGATCATGATAGGCTTTCTGGTGGGGTAACTGACTCATTTGCAAGAAAAGCATTTTCATCTTAACAATTCTTTTCTAAAAGTATGCAGTAATTTAATCTTTATTACCCTGTCAACTATGTTTGCATCTGTGCTAGAGTAATATATAATTAAGCAAGTAAGGATTACCAATGCTTATTAACAATAATTTCCATGTCATCTTCCACATAACTATCCAAGTGTTTCATCAATATTACTACGATAAAGTAGCTCAAGTCAAGTGTTCACTATCCAGTGAACGATGGCGATTCGAATCGATTATTAACCAGCTGGTAATTTATTCCTCACACAAACCTCACTCACCCGCTAAAGTGAGGTATTGGTCACCGAGTCAACCATTCGGTAAAGTCGCGAGCTTGCCAGGAACCACATGTACCCGGGGGCCGCCCGACTGCTCTTTGGCCTTATCATCGCGCCCCCGTATCCTGCCACTACTGCTCCGGTACAGTGCGTTGCGGGCAATCCACTCGGCCCGAATAATCTTCCAGCTTCGCGGTCGAAAGGTACATTATTCGCCCAGCTAAATGTGAGGCATGCGTTCAACATGACTCGAGGCCCAGCAACGGTCGCTCCTTAATCAACACAGATGGAAAACACTACAATCCGAAACCCTGCAAGTTTCCGTCCGATCTCAGATTCATTTCGACACTTAGTTATTCTCATATGACATACTTTCACATAAATCCAGGTAATCCCCTATAACTCGCGGATGACAGGCAATCACCCGACTTCTACCAGTCTAAGCAAACTAAGCAATTATTGACCGCGGACACCAGGGTGACAAGGATCGGTAAAGCAAGGTGAAACAAGGTATAATGCAGCAAGGTTTGCAAACAACTCCTAAACGTAATGCATCAAATTAAGTAAAGTTAGTAATAAATTATTTGCAAACCGGGAGAGAAATGCTCCGGGGCTTGCCTCTCTCAAAAGAGCTCGGACGGTGGTCGGGACACTCTGGAAGATCTTCACCGACCTCCTCTTCGGCTTCGGTCGCCTCCTGCTCTTGCACCTCGGACTGCTCCTTCGGGTCCTTGGGAACTGCTACCGGGGTCACTTCCTGCGATCATGTATGATGCAGAAGTATAAGTGCTCATGCCTAGGTGCATTGCAGGGATGACATGAGATGATGATGGATGAATGAGATGTAATGAGCATGTTACTTTATTTGGATTACGTGGAACTTACGACTCTTCTACAAGGTAGTCTACGCCATTCAAGAACATGTACTCAAAAACTACCACCACTAATCTCTACCATGCAAAGGCACACTGACACTTAAGATGCTTCAAAGATACACCAAAGCATAGTTTACTAACTAATCTTGCATTAAAGGTTGAGTGTAAACCCTAATTAGCACTATGCTTGAACATCAACATATATTTTGGTAGCATAGAAAAAATCTTAGAAAATTACAGCGGATTACTAACATCAATTCTAGCATGCCACAAAATTTTCATTGCATTTGGAGTTTTAGAACTGTCTATACAAAAATAACAAGCTAAGGCCTAAAAACGAGCATAAAAATACTTTGTATTATGAAAAGTATCAAACGACAGATTTAGTAATTTTTCTACTTTCGACACAGTAAATAATCACTGTAGAAAAATTATTACTTGCATGTTTTATTCACATTTATTTAATTAACAAAAATAGCAAATACTAGTGATAGAAAGCATTTGAACTACACCTACACATTTTTCTACAGAACAGGCATGATATATAATTTTCCTAGCAAGTACATGGCACAAAAAGATTAACAAACTTGGAATCATATTTTTCTGATTTTTCTATAATTTATTATCAATTTTTCAAGAAAACACCAATTCTAAGGATTAAATAAAATATTACAGAAAAGTAATTTAATATTGATATGTAATATTTTTATATTGTAGATCTGATTCCAAAGAGTCCATAGAAATTTATTTCACAATTTTTGGAGCTGAAAGGACTACAAAAACATTTTTCAAAGTCTTTTTCATCATGAAATAATAAAAGAAAACAGAAATTGATTTTTCAATATTGGTACTGGGCCGGCCCGTGGGAGTCAACCGGCCCGTGGCCGTTCTCGGCCTGGTTCACGCGCGCGGGGAAAGGTAAGCCGACCCGCTCGGAGGCGCGGCCCACAGGGCGGTTGGCCTAGTGAAGACCGAAGGGGGGGAAGAAGAACAGAGCGGCCTCGTCGGCGTTCGTGACCTCGACGTCGCGGCGGTGGCTGACGGCCAAACGGTCATTTCCGGCCATGTCCCGATCATCGAGCGAGCGCACAACATTCGCAAGGAACTAGCGAACTCGAGAGGGAGGCTTGGAAGAACGGAGAGGGAGCGAGCGAGGCGGTGGGCGGGGCGCGAGCTCGGCGGTCCCGACGCGGTGGCGCAGCGGGGGTGGAGAAATGGAACCCTACCGGAGCGAGCAAGGTGACGATGGCACCCGTTCGGAGGAGAGGAGAAGGGGGCGGAGGTTCGTGCACGACCAATCGGACGGTGGAGGTCCACCGGTATCAGAACACGACGGTGAAGGTGGGGGCGTGCGGTGGCGAGCGGCGTTCCCGCTCGGTTTCTCTGAAGGGAGGGAGAAGGGGAGCGAGTGAGTGGCGAGCGGGATGGAGACCAGGTGCCCGGGGCGATTTGAAGCGGAGCGCGAGTGCGGGGTCCGCGGCGGCCACGTGGGGGCGTCGCCGGCATGCGGCTGCCACGCGGCGGGCGTGTTCTGTCGCGGCGCCAGCGAGCCGCGCGCGCGGGCGGGAAGAGGAAGGGGGCTGGCTTGGGCTGGGCCGAGGCGGGGGAGCGGGCGCGCGCGGGAGTGGCGCGGGCCGTTTCGGCCAGCGAGCCGAAACCGAGGTGGCGGCCTGCTTAGGTTAGGTTTTGATTTTTCAAATTTCTAAATTCAAACCAATTTTAAATACAGTTTTCAAACCCTATTTTAAACAAGAAAAAGACCTTTTCTGGAAATGACCCAAAAATAAAAGTTGCTTAGAATTTAATTCTCTACAACTTTGATTAAGGGGCCAACTAAAAATTCTCAACAGATTTTGAATTGAAGAATGAAAGCTAAAATAGGGAGTATTTTTGAATATTTTCAGAATACATTTTTGAAACCAGTTTTTGACAAAAACTTTGAGTAATTTAGTTGCTCCAAAAATTTGACCTATAATTCTAAGTGATATAAAATTTGTAGTTGCACAATTTTGATGAAAGGTAATTAGCACATTAACATATTACATCATGAATACCATTTTACAAGCTTTTATTTCATTCAAGTTATAATATTACCATATATGATTATGGATGATATGAAATGTCATGCTTATGATTGCCATGCAAAAGCTTGCGTAACACCGGGGTGTTACAGCCCTCCCCCCTTATAAAAATATCGTCCCGAGATTTGGGTTACGAACCATTTATTATAAAAATCTTCATATGCTTTTTGTAGGTATTCACCCATTTTCCAAGATGCATCCCCTTCATCATGATGACTCTATTGTATCTTATATGTTTTCACCACACTGTTTCGAGTAGCCCTTTCTTTGGAATCCAAAACTCGAATTGGCTGTTCACGATACACCAGATCTGACTTAAGTTTTATGCCTCGAGATTCAATTCTTTCCTCTGGAACGCGCAAACATTTCTTGAGATGTGATACGTGAAAAACTGGGAATATAGCACCCATTGCTTCTGGTAATTCCAATTTGTAAGCCACTGGACCCTTTCTTTCCAAGATTTTGTAGGGTCCTACAAATCTGGCGGCAAGCTTTCTGCGTTTTCCAAACCGCTTCTTCTTCATTGGCGTGACTTTTAGATAAACATAGTCACCAACTTCGAACACAAGCGGTCTCCTTCTCTTATCCGCATAACTTTTCTGACGTGACTGAGCTGTTCTCATATTTTGCTGAATGATATGAACTTTCTTTTCGGCTTCTTCCACGAAGTCAATACCATAATACCTTCTTTCCCCTGGCTCAATCCAGTTTAAAGGTGTTCTACACTTTCGGCCATACAGAGCCTCAAAAGGTGTCATCTTGATACTTTCTTGATAACTATTATTATACACGAATTCTGCTAAAGGTAACCATGACTCCCATGAACCTCTGGAAGACAACACACAAGCTCTTAATATATCTTCTAAAACAGCATTAACTCTTTCAGTCTGACCATCTGTTTGAGGATGATAGGCAGTGCTACGAATCAGACTAGTTCCCAAACCTTTATGCAAGTGCTCCCAAAAGTGAGCAGTGAACTGTGACCCTCTGTCAGACACTATCGTCTTCGGTATGCCATGCAATCTCACAATCTCCGCCATATACTTCTCGGCATATTGAGGTGGTATATAATCTGTCTTGATAGGCAAAAAGTGGGCTGTCTTGGTAAGACGATCCACGATTACCCAAATTGAATCATGGCCTTTCTGAGTAGTAGGCAAACCTGTGATGAAATCCATACTTATATCATCTCACTTCCAACTAGGTACTGACAAAGGTTGCAACAATCCGGCAGGTTTCATGTGAATAGCTTTCACTCGACAACATGTGTCACATCTGGCTACATAAGCTGCAATTTCCTTCTTCATCTTTGTCCACCAATAGCGAGGTCTTAGTTCTTGATACATTTTACTACTGCCAGGATGAATGGACAACTTAGAGAGATGAGCTTCATCCATAATTTTATTCTTAAGCTCTCTATCCTCTGGAACAACAAGACGGTTGTCGAACCACAACATGTCCTGCTCATCCACTCTGAAGTGTTTTGAGGGTTCTTCTCTAATTTTCTTTTTGATGTGGAATACCCCTTTGTCTGCTTTCTGACCTTCTATTATCTTACTCTCCAAGGTGCAACTGATCTGAATACTATGTAACACGGCAGGGTGCATTAGATTAAAACCATCTTCGAGTAAGGGTTGCATATTCAAACAATGTGACTTTCTACTCAAAGCATCGGCTACCACATTGGCTTTCCCAGGGTGATACTGTACATTCAAGTTGTAATCTTTGATTAGTTCTAACCATCTTCGCTGTCTCATGTTCAATTCTGGTTGGGTGAAAATGTACTTGAGACTCTTATGATCGGTGAAAATATTGCACAGATTACCAAGTAAATAGTGTCTCCAAATCTTTAAGGCATGCACTACGGCGGCAAGCTCAAGATCATGTGTCGGATAATTGATTTCATGTTTTCTCAACTAACGGGAGGCATAAGCAATGACTCTGCCTTCTTGCATCAGAACACAGCCTAATCCTGTTTTTGATGCGTCACAGAACACATCAAAAGGTTTCTCGATGTCTGGCTATGCAAGAACTGGAGCAGTGGTCAATAGTTTCCGCAAGGTGTGGAAAGCTGTCTCACACTCCTCTGTCCACACATACTTATGATCTTTCTGTAACAGACTTATCATCGGCTTGGCAATCTTCAAGAAGTCTGGGATAAAGCGGCGATAGTAACTAGCTAACCCTAGGAAACTCCTGACTTCTGCCACTGTGGTTGGAGTTTTTCAATCCATAACCTCTTGCACTTTGCTCGGATCTACCGAAACTCCATTCTCATATAGAATATGACCAAGGAAAGGAACTTTCTTCAACCAAAATTCACATTTGCTGAACTTAGCATACAACTTATGATCTCTCAGTCTGGTCAAGACAATTTTCAGATGCTCTTCATGATCTTTCTCATTTTCAGAGTATACTAGAATGTCATCAATGAAGACAACTACAAACTTGTCCAACTCTGGCATGAAAACCGTATTCATCAGATACATAAAATATGCAGGAGCATTTGTTAAGCCAAAAGACATAACAAGATACTCGTACAACCCGTATCTGGTAGAAAAGGCGGTTTTCGGGACATCTTGTGGCCTAATCTTTATCTGATGATACCCTGATCTTAGGTCTATCTTAGAGAACACTCTAGCTTTAGCCAGCTAATCAAACAAAACGTCGATATGAGGCAAAGGATATTTATTCTTGATAGTTACAGCATTAAGAGGTCGATAATCCACACACATTCTCAGAGTACCCTCTTTCTTTTTCTTCACGAACAAGGCAGGACATCCCCATTCTGACTTACTCGGTCGGATAAACCCCTTCTTTAATAGTTCTTCTAGTTGCTTCTTCAGCTCAGCTAACTCATTCGGAGGCATCCGATAAGGTCTTCTCGAAATAGGAGCTGTTCCGGGGATCAACTCGATTCCAAACTCAACATCTCTATCTGGAGGAAGGCCAGGTAACTCATCTGGAAACACATCCGGAAACTCACACACTACCGGGATCTGGTGGATAGGAACAACTTCCATAGCACATATCACACTCACAAGGTCTGTTCTTCTAGGCAATGGTACCAGGAAAGTACCCTCTGCCTGGGGATCCTTAAGGGTAAGCATCCGACTGCTTGTATCTATGACTGCCCCCCAGTTCTTCATCCAGTTCATTCCTATTATTACATCCAAAACTAGTCTAGGCATAACTACCAGGTTCACTCGAAACTTTTGACTACCTAACTCAAGGGTTGCCCCTCTAACCATCTTATTGGTTAACACATCAGCCCCTCCTAAACTTATGCGATAACCATAACTCAATTCTGTGCATAGTTGTTCATGCTTCCGTGCAAATGCTTGACTCATAAAAGAATGCGAGGATCCAGAATCAAATAGAACAACTACAGGGTGATGGTTAACAAGAAACTTACCGGCAGTTACAGGCTCTCCCTCAAGAATCTCATCAACGGTGGTATGGTGTACACGGGCAGTGTAAGTCTGTTGCTTCTTTTTAGGCGGATAAGGGCGGAACTTTGAAAAGTGGCCTGGCTGACCACAATTGTAGCAGGGCCCCTTCACTGTACCAGCAGATCCTATAGCTCCCTTGGAGTTGCTCTGTTCTGTAGCTGCGGTGATCTTTGCTGGCGGCACGGCCATCTTGTACGGCTTCTGTGGTCCCTTGTAGTTCTGGGTCTTATGCTGTGGAGGCCTGAACCTTGCACCAGGTGCGGATGGACGATAAGAAGGACGATTTGCAGTAACAACTCTGGACTGTGATGGTCCTGACTTAAACACTCTCTTATGATTCTTGGATGCAGTGTAGGCGTTGTTGTTCTTTTCTTGTTTCAAACAATCACTGACAAAGTCATTGAATCTGACACGGATATTGGTACCCACACGCTTCATCATCTTCGGACTTAACCCTCTCTTGAAACTAGCAATTCTCTTTCCATCTGTGTCGACCATGTCTGGAGCATAATGGCACAAGTTGTTAAAGGCATGCAGATACTGTGTCACAGTCTTGGTACCCTGATTCAAGGCCAAGAACTCTCCGAGCTTCATTTCAACCAACCCTGTGGGAATATAAACTCCCCTAAATGCTTCAGTGAATTCTCTCCAAGTAATCTGGGCATTGGGAGGAAAGGTGGTGCGGTGATGCTTCCACCACATCCCTGTCGGTCCCTGTAGCTGATGTGCAGCATATTCTGTTTTCAGAACTTCTGTCAGCCTCAACACACGGAACTTATCTTCCATAGTGTTGATCCATTCTTCAGCGTCGAGTGGCTCTGCTGCTTCCTTAAAAATAGGTGGCCTAGTATCCATGAAATCCTTGAAATTGCTATACTGGTTCACCCCATGACCACCACCTTGATTATTACCTCTCTGAACATTCTCGGCGATGGTACGCAGAAAATCTTCCATATTCCTCTGTGATTGCTCGGCATTGCGCTGGCTTCCAAGGAACTGTGCGAAGAATACCTCTGCAGTGAGCGGTGGAGGAGGGGGCAAATGTGGCTCTGGCTGTGGCTCCTGGTGATTGACGTTGTTTGCACCACCCCCACCAGCCCCTGCACCGTTGCCACCAGTTTTAGCGGCCTCATACGTGGCACGGCGAGTGTTTGCCATCTGCATATTTCAGCAACAAGTAATAATTGAGCGAAGTTGTAGTAATTGTATTCGAATGAACAATCATGCCATACTGAATTCATTGGAGAGAACAAATCATACAATAAAACAGAGGCACAATAATCACATTCCAATTGAAACAACATCACTAATCAAATTACTTCGAAAGCAACATCGCGTTCCATACAACCACGTTGCCAGCATACATACACTAGACTTTTATGCGTTCGGGCATCACATACACAACCAGGTTCCAAAAGATCGTCAGTCTCAAGATCGAACAGGATACAACACGATACATAGAAATCAAAAGAAGGCCATCGTGACAGAGCCTAGCTACTAACGCAGGGCACTATCCTACTCTTCAGGGCTGTCGTCGAGGTCGGAGGCGTCACCATTACTACCATCAGTAGCAGCGTCGTCGTCGACGTCCATCTGGGCGGCGTCCGGAGGAGCATACGGGCCCATCCCGTTGTAGAGGGCATGAAACTCTTCATGCAAGTTGGCATTATAATCTTCTAGCTCCTCGACCCTCTGCCTCAGAAGGTCCCTCTCGTTTCAGGCTTCATTCCTTTCCTGCACTAGCTGTCCCATCATGCGGTCTGCATTTCTGTTGGCCTGAGTCAACGTCTGCACCCGCTGCATGGCACTCTCACCTCTCTCGAGAGCCCGGTCTCGCTGCAAGCTCATGTCGGCCAACTGCTCCTGCAAGCTAGCTATAGCACGTGCTTGCTTCTTCTTCTGCTTCCTTGGTTCAAGTCGGTCATCGCCACGCAGGCCAGTCAAGGTCCAATAGGTACTCTCAAGACCCTGGTATGCTCTGATGGTTGCATGCATGGCACTCATTGCGTGGTTGTCGCTAGCCCGTCCTTCACTTGGGCCTCTAACCAGAGCACTTCCTTGCGGTTGCACCCAAATGGCATCACGAGGATCATCTCTCGGAAAAGTACCGGCCAAAGCGGCTGCCAACTCATTAGGAAACCTGCTCATTATGTCTCGGATGACGCGAAAGGCTGCGCCCTCTGCACCCTCAACCGGAGTGCGTCCTTCAAACTCCAAATGCCAACCATCCCATTCTAGCGCATCACCAAGAGCATGGACGGTGATTTCCACTACTGCAAGTCCATCCTCAGCTAGCTGGCTCTCACTCCAAGAGTACACCGGCTCTTGACCCTCTGAGTACCCCACATCATGGAGCACTCTCTAAAGCAAGGTGGGCATGCCAAACTCGCTTAGAAAAGTGTCCGTGCTGCGGCGCTCCCGCGGGGCCATATGGTGACGGGGTGCTCTTCCGCCAGTGGACTTACGGGCAGTCTGCTTCGTGCGGGCCATCTGTAGCACAAGTTTTAAATTACCCGGTGAGAACATATTTTAAGTTGATGTCACTTTTATCAAACTGGGATAATCCTTTTATAAGGGGAGGAATGCATGTTATGAATGAAATGCACAGGCAGTATGATGCATGCACGAGTCTTACGTTCTCACAAACTTGGAAAATAAAGACATCTAACGATAAATTTGGTGGCATACAAACGATCCCTCATATATGTAACTAATTCGATCTACACGATAAACGTTGTTATGTACCTGCAGAAAATTCATTTTAGTCCATTCCCCATGAATGCATAAAAGCAGTAAATCTACCTACACGCTCTACACGAATCCTCAGATGCGTGTACAACGATAGTAACTACCCAAACACATCGTCCTATTGACGGCATCGCCTCAACGGATGGAACACCCACACATACGATACTTTCATAAAAACATGTGTAGAACATGTAATTATTCTAGTATCATATAAGCACTCTCCCTAGATCGGCGGTGTATCCGATCATGCTCTCACAGCTCACACTTACCAAAGTGTAGAGGTAACTGATCCATACATTACCACTCAATTAAGTGGCACTCATACAATAGCACACCGTATGAGCAACGAAAGAGAAATATGGTGCAAGAACCCCAAGTTAGTACTTAAATAGCCACCTAGAGTCCTTAACTGGGCATACAAGATATGACCACTGGCACACCTTTAGTTTTAAAATCACACTTTTTAAACATAATTTTGTTTTAAATACACTTATGAACAGTAATCACGCTAAACCATACTTTGATGCCAGCTATAACAGAACCGCCCAATTATACGAGATTAAGTAGGAAAATCATCCAACGGGAGGACAATTTAACAAACTTAAGCTCGTATAACCCGGTAGTCCGTGAAATCTCGATGGATTTCAAATCATTTCACATAACAGCCAAGATCGTACTAAGTTTAGCGGTCACCATCATAAGTTACATAAAAGTTCGCGGTATAAAATACATCAGAGTTTAAACATAGTTATTACAAACAAGGTTCGAATAAAAGTAGCGGAAGCAGTAGTTCAAATCACGCACACACACAGCGTTTTGAAATAAAGTGCCAGCTTGTGATCATCTCCAGCAAAAGCATCAGACGAGAAGTAGCGAATGACCATTGCCCATGGTCCTAAGCTTCGCCCATCGCAGGATAGAGGCAGTTGATACAGTAGCCGTAATACATCTGCCCATCTGCAACAAGTGGGAACAAAGCCCTGAGTACGAGAAGGTACTCAGCTAGACTTACCTGACAGAACCAAAATAAAATGACACCAAGGATCATGATAGGCTTTCTGGTGGGGTAGCTGACTCATTTGCAAGAAAAGCATTTTCATCTTAACAATTCTTTTCTAAAAGTATGCACTAATTTAATCTTTATTACCCTGTCAACTATGTTTGCATCTGTGCTAGAGTAATATATAATTAAGCAAGTAAGGATTACCAATGCTTATTAACAATAATTTCCATGTCATCTTCCACATAACTATCCAAGTGTTTCATCAATATTACTACGATAAAGTAGCTCAAGTCAAGTGTTCACTATCCAGTGAACGATGGTGATTCGAATCGATTATTAACCAGCTGGTAATTTATTCCTCACACAAACCTCACTCACCCGCTAAAGTGAGGTATTGGTCACCGAGTCAACCATTCGGTAAAGTCGTGAGCTTGCCAGGAACCACATGTACCCGGGGGCCGCCCGACTGCTCTTTGGCCTTATCATCGCGCCCCCGTATCCTGCCACTACTGCTCTGGTACAGTGCGTTGCGGGCAATCCACTCGGCCCGAATAATCTCCCAGCTTCGCGGTCGAAAGGTACATTATTCGCCCAGCTAAATGTGAGGAAAGCACAAGAACCTCTTACAATCAACCGGAGGTGGCCAAGAACAATCACCTTCTCTTGCCAACGCCTCCAACAATCTCCAAGCTGGCTAGGAGCGGTACTCTCCAAGAGTAACAAGAAATCCACCGGCTAAACCACCCACAAGTGCCACTAGATGCCCTCAAGCTATGCAATGCACTTTGAGATCACTCAATCTCACTTTTGATTTGCAATCAAGCAAGAGAGATGAGTGGGAGGAGATGCTCTAGCTCAAAGGATGCACAAGAATGTTAGAAATCACGAGAGACCTCCCCAAGGGCCGGCCAACAAGTATTTATAAGCATCCCATCTAAATAGAGCCGTTATACCCCTTCACTGGATATTTTTTGGGATGACCGAACGCGCCGGTCATAACTGACCGGATGCGCTCAACCGCGTCCGATCCTCCAACGGTCACTGACCCCAACGGTCAAACCAATGACCGGACGCGCCCAGGGCAACGATCGGACACGCCCGTCAAACGACCGGACGCGCCGCTTCGAACGACCGGACACGCCGATCGCACTGACTCGCGCGCCCGTGAAGCAACGATCGGACGCGCCCCTCGCAACGACCGGACCCGATAGAGCCCGCGTCCGGTTAGAGTCCAGTAAGCTCCCTCAACGATCGAACGCGTCCGATCATGTGTGACCGGACGCGCCTCGCGTCCGATCGTCCTTACAAAACTCAGTTTCCTCTGGACACCTGACCGGACGCGCCGGTCTCGCGAGTGACCGGACGCGCCGGTTGCAAACCCTAGCACCCGCGCCTACGCTGTACTGACCGGACACGTCCGGTCATACCATGACCGCGTCCGGTGCAGCGCCCGGTCACCTCTATGACCTCCGTTCGCCTCCGTTTCTTTTCCGACTTCCGACGTAGTGGAAAATAGGCATTTCAAGTTCCCAAAAACACCTGAATCCCGCGCTCACAAGCTTGGTGGGAGGGAGAGAGAGACCCAAACCCTCTCTACCGCTTAAACTTCAACGCCTTCATAAATGTGCCAACACCAACAAGTGATCACCTCCTTATGCACGTGTGTTAGCATTTTCATAATCATTTTCGAAGGTTTTCTAGTTAGCTCACTAGGCCCTACATGCAATGCACTTCATGAATTCACCTAGTGGCACCCGTGCATGAATAACCGATAAGACTTCCCCTCTTAATAGTTCGGCTATCGATCCTAAACCACTCACACCCTCTATGGTGTCTTGAGTGCAAAACAAAATGGCCCTATGGTTATACCTTTGCCTTGAGCCCATTTTGTTTTTCCAAAAGATATGATCCACTTCATATCATCACATGATCGTCTCGATCCATAGACCTTGACTTCACTTGCTCTTCGCCGTTGCATCGGTCCGTCGGCGCCAAGTCTTGCTCAAGCTTCACCATCGCATGGTCCTTCGCTTCGAAGCCTCGACTTGCCCTTCACCTTCACAACCGGTCCATCGAGCCAAGCATCATCTTGGTCTTCATCATCTTGGTCACATGAGTCAATGTCATGTCTCATATTCAATGACCACCTTTATCTAAATCATCCACTTAGATACAAAGGTTAGTCCTAGGTTTCATCAATTAGCCAAAACCAAACTAGGGACTTTCAATCTCCCCCTTTTTGGTAATTGATGACAACCCTCACAAAGATAATTTTGATAATAAAAGTTTTGAACTTGTCATACTTGTCCAATCATTTTGCTCATAAGTAAAGTTTGGACAATTATCACAAGCTCGGTTTTGGTACCATTAGCTCTCCCTACATATGTGCATAGAGTTTGGATTGAAAGCTTTGCACATATGTATAGATAGACGTGTTGAGAGAGTAATTCTACCAAAATGATGCTAAGGTGTAAGAAATGGACCTTTGAAGCGTGATACCAATCGGAGTTGCCTTTTACACCATCCTTAGCATCAAGAAGTAACTAGATATCCATCACAACTCAAGAACCCCGTGAGATCAACATTATATGTAAAGGTTCTTAGACCACTTGTACCACTTGTAGAGCTTTAAGCATGTCTAGATACCACATGTAAACTATTCCTATGCATGCTAGTAGATCATTTCATCATTCAAGTTCTATACTAGCATTGCACCACACAAGCACGTATATTGAATTTAAAAACATGTGCAATGAGCAAGTCACATGAGAATGCACAAACAAATGCAACAACTTTGTTTATGAGCTTGCTCCCCCTACTTGTGTGCATCAAAATTTTATTTACCCCTTTATCATGTTGAATCATCTTTTTCTCTCCCCCTTTGTCAACAACTTACCCAAAAGTGGGATCAAATTGTGGAGAGAAAAACAATGTTTGATGGAGTAGGTTAGACTTTATCAAATTTGGTTCAACCTAGAATACTTGCCAAAGATATTTAATTCGATTTGAACCAAAGACAAGCTTCTTCACTCCTCAAAATAAGGGTTATCTTGTCTATGTTGAATTAAACACTTATAGCAAATCTTCTAGATTCAACACTAGGTTTGCAAGCTCACAAACATGTCATATGCCACCATTAGATCAACACAAGCATAGAAGCAATAGTGGTAACATATATTCATCAAATTCATTTGATTTATCATGAATGCTCATGCATACCACTTATTATGTCTACATGCTCTAGCAAGTCCTTAGCATAGGATAAATGACATGTCAATCAATTTTACCTTGCAATGTCGAAGGAGATGCATGTCAATAAGTGGGTGGGATGCATTCAACTCATGTTTGAGAAATCAAGAATGTTCAACTCATTCCTTAGCTTGTAAAACCTCTTTTCATCAAGTGGCTTAGTGAGAATATCGGCAAGTTGATCATTGGTGCCAACACTTTCAATAGCAATATCTCCCTTTTGTTGATGATCTCTAATGAAATGATGCCTTATGTCAATATGCTTTGTTCTTCCATGTTGGACCGGGTTTTGTATCATCTTGATTGCACTTTCATTATCACATAGCAATGACACATTTTTGAAGTTGAGGACATAATCCTTCAAAGTTGATTTCATCCATAGCAATTGTGCACAACAACTCCCCGCACTCACATATTCGGCTTCGGCGGTAGAGATTGCCACACTATTTTGTTTCTTTGAGGACCATGACACAAGTGATTTTCCAAGTAATTGACATGTGCCACTTGTGCTCTTTCTATTGATCTTGTAACCCCCATAGTCGGAGTCCGAATATCCAATCAATTCAAACTTTGAACCCTTGGGATACCATAGTCCAACATCTCTTGTTTGCTTCAAGTACCTCAATATTCTCTTTGCGGCCGTGAGATGACTCTCTAGGTGAGGCTTGATATCTAGCACACATACAAACACTAAACATGACATCCGGCCTTGATGCGGTGACATAGAGTAGACTTCCAATCAAAGACCGATATTCCTTTTAATTCACCATTTTGCCATCAAGATCACTATCCAAATTGCCATTTGTACCCATTGGAGTTGAAATTGGCTTTGCATCTTGCATTCCAAATTTCTTCAACATGTCCCTTATGTATTTCCCTTGACTCACAAATGTCCCATTCTTCAATTGTTTGACTTGGAGGCCAAGGAAGTAGCTAAGTTCACCAATCATAGACATTTCAAACTCTTTGGCCATCATAGCACCAAATTCTTCACAATAATCTTGATCGGTTGATCCAAAGATGATGTCATCAACATATATTTGCACTATAAATAGATCATTCCCAATCTTCTTGGTGAATAGAGTTGTATCAACCTTGCCCATCTTGAATCCCTTAGAGAGAAAGAAATCCCCTAGCCTCTCATACCATGCTCTAGGTGCTTGCTTTAAGCCATATAAAGCCTTCTTCAACTTATATACATGGTTGTGTTTCTTGTCATCTTCAAATCCGGGAGGTTGCTCAACAAAGACTAACTCATTGATGATCCCATTGAGAAATGCACTTTTGACATCCATTTGATATAATTTGATGTTGTGTGCACAAGCATAAGCCAATAGAATCCTTATTGCCTCCAATCTTGCCACGGGAGCATATGTCTCATCATAGTCAAGACCTTCTACTTGAGTGTAACCTTGAGCAACTAGTCTTGCTTTGTTTCTCACCACAATGCCATCTTGATCTTGCTTGTTTTTGAACACCCATTTGGTTCCAATCACATTGTAGTCATTTGGCCTTTCTACCAATTCTCAAACATCATTTCTTATGAAATTGTTTAGTTCTTCTTGCATAGCCATAATCCAATCGGCATCCCTCAAAGCGTCTTCTATTTTCTTTGGTTCCATGGTTGACACAAATGATGCATGCTCACAAAATATAGCCAATCTTGATCTTGTTTGCACACCACTTCTAATATCACCAATAACACTATCAATGGGGTGATCTCTTGCAACATGTTATGGTTGGAGTACTTGCACTTGATTGCTTGAGCTTGGTTGATCACTTGATGTATCTTGATGAGATGAACTAGCACCATGATCTTGCACTTGAGAGTCACTAGCTAGCTTGAATAGAGAATTGAGCACTTGATCTTTATCATCATCTTGAATATCAATTACTTGCTTTGCTCTAATGTCCCCAATGTCCATGTTCTTCATTGCTTCCACCAATTGAGTTCCACCAACATCATCTAGATTCTCTTCTTCATCTTGTGACCCATTGGTTTCATCAAATTACACATCATGGACTTCTTCTAGAATGCCACTTGAGTTGTTCCAAACTCTATAAGCTTTGCTTATAGTTGAATAACCAAGTAGGAACCCCTCATCACATCTCTTGTCAAACTTTCCCAATCTAGTGCCCTTTTTCAAGATATAGCATTTGCAACCAAACACTCTAAAGTAAGAAATATTGGGCTTTCTTCCATGAAGTAGCTCATATCGGGTCTTCTCTAGCAATGGATGACAATATAGTCTATTGATGTAGTAGCAAGCGGTATTGATTGCTTCATCCCAAAAAGATTGACTCACATTGTACTCAAGAAGCATTGATCTAGCCATATTATTGCTCTTGAAGTTGTCATTTCTCTTTTTGAAGCCTCTTCTCTTAATGAACATGTGACCCATTTTCTTGACTACAAAAGCAAATGCCTCATCATCAATTTCATAATCTTCATCTTTACTATTGTCTTCTTCTTCTTCTTCAATGATGGTAGCTTTGCCCTTGGAGGAGATGGCCTTGAACGCCACGGTCTTCTTCTTCTTTTCTTCCTCCTTCTCCTTCTCATCAACATCTTGATCATACTTATCATATGTTAATACCTCTCCAAGCAAATCATTAGGCTTCATTGTTTCAAGCCCATCTCTTTGTATCATCATGATCAACATTTTGAATTTTCTTGGTAAGCTCAACAAGAACTTGTAGCAAAAATCTTGGTCTTGTGTCTTATGCCCTAAGCTCTTGAGATCATTCATAATTACTTGCAATCTATGAAACATCTCTAAGATTGTTTCTTCTTCTTTCATCTTGAAGTTCTCAAACTCACTCTTGAGCCCATATAGCTTGGCACTCTTCACAACCTTAGTGCCCTCATATGTTTCACTCAACCTTGTCCATACTTCATATGCCAATTCTAAGTCCTTGATGCCCTCAAATACTTTTGTGTCAATACCATGGTAAAGTGTATTGAGAGCCATTCTATTGCATGTTCTATTTGCTCTATCTTCATCGGTGAGATGATCGGGATCAATGATAGCAAAATCATTCTCGGTGACTTGCAAAACTCTCTCATGAATAGAACCAAGGTACATTGTCATCTTTCTCTTCCAATGAGCAAAAGAACTAACACCATCAAAGAACGGTGGCTTGCCCCCAACATGATTGAACACAATTTGAGCCATTTTTCACACCGAAGGATGTTAAGCCTTGATTAAAATGGTGACCACGGCTCCGATACCACTTGTAAGGTTCTAGATGGCTAGAGGGGGGTGAATAGCCTATAAAAATTCTACAAGAACCACTAAGCAAACTTGTTAGAATAACAAACGGCGTAAAGCGAGTTTTGCTTAGCCTACAGTTGTGATGCAAGCCTCCTATCCACAAGTCTAGTAGATTATGATCTCTAGTTCACACAAGGGCTATGTCACTAATTTTACACTAGTGAGCAAGCTAACAACTACTAGCAAAGGCTACCACTAGAGCTACACAAGATAATCTAGTAAATATAAAAGCAAGAGATAGGATTGTGAATCTTATACCGACGGTGGAGTGAAGATGTTGCCAATCACCAAGATGATATATAACCAATCAATATTGACAACAACACAATATGAAGACCAATCACCGGGAGACAAGAGACATAATATTTTTGTTCACCCGATGTTCACTTGTGCACCGACAAGCTACGTCACCGGTTGTGTCAACCAACACTTAGATGGTTCCTCGGTGTGACTCTCAAGTCACTTGCCCCTCAAGGCACCACAAGACACCACTCTCAAGTGAGGTAACTCAATGACACGCGCAATGTAATAGAGTTGCTTTTGGCGTCCCGCCGAGGAAAGCACAAGAACCTCTTACAATCAACCGGAGGTGGCCAAGAACAATCACCTTCTCTTGCCAACGCCTCCAACAATCTCCAAGCTGGCTAGGAGCGGTACTCTCCAAGAGTAACAAGAAATCCACCGGCTAAACCATCCACAAGTGCCACTAGATGCCCTCAAGCTATGCAATGCACTTTGAGATCACTCAATCTCACTTTTGATTTGCAATCAAGCAAGAGAGATGAGTGGGAGGAGATGTGTCACGGAACCATCCAAATTATAAGAGCACAAGTACAAAAACAATCACCGAAGTGATCAAATTCTCACACTTGAGCTCATATAACTCCGGTAGTCCACTGAAATCATGAGGGATTTCAAACCAACCAACATACAAGCCAAGATCGTAGTGATTCAACATAACAAGTCACATGTTACATCCATTTCATAAGTAATTCAATATACATCGGAGTTTAACATAGTTATTACAACTTACATTGAAAAGTAGCGGAAGCAAAGTAATTTGAAACTAACATTAATCTTATTTCAAATACATGCCAGTACCATGGTCCACTTCCAACAAAAGCATTAGAGATAAGGTAAAGAAGAGGATCATGCCCGTGATCACACTCCAGCACTATGGCAGTAGCCATGATACATCACAACCTACAACAAGTGGGAATAAACCCTGAGTACGAGAAGGTACTCAGCTAGACTTACCCGTCAAAAACCAGAAATAAAGTGACACCAAGGATGATGCAAGGCTAATGTAAGTGGGGTAGCTTGACAACATTTGCATAAAAGCTTAATATAGATAAGTAATCATTAATGCTTAAGCATCAAGTTAATTATCATTAACCTGTCATCTATATTAGCACCTGTACTAGAGCACTCACTTTATTAGGATCAAACAATATTAACCATAGCAGGTATAATAAGGCTATCATCACCATTATCATCAATTCCGAACCATCATTATAATTAGTGTATCTACGCTGGAGATAACCAGTCAAGTTTCTCACTATCCAGGAGAGACGGCGACTCGAATCGATTCCAACTCAGCTGAGGGGGGTATTCCTGACACTCACCCGGCAAACCCCGCTAAAGGCAGCCGTAGATAACCTTTGGTACAACTCAGGGTGGGCCCGAACAGCGCCGCATTCTCGGGGATACCAGCGGCCAGGATGCTCAGGACTTTTAACTCACCTGCCCTTAGACCCTCTGGCTCCCTTCCGAGACGACTTTCACTTTTCGACTTCGCAGCCTGAGTTGAGCTACTTGGCTTCGCGGTCGGCAACCTCAGGCCGGCCAACTAAATGTCAGGCATGCATTCAAAATGACATAGAAGGCTCCAGGTCTCGGTCCTTAATCGACACAGACAGGGATAGATCCACACCCAAGACCTCCATGCCTTGCTGCTTCACTATCGTCATCCCGCCCGGTCTCATTTTATTTCATTAACACATGGTTCATTTCCACGATAACAAATATAGCCAACCGTGACCTGACAAAGCCCTATATCTCGCAGGTGATAGGAAATCACCCGACTTCTACCGGTCTAATTTAGCAGGGCTAAGCATAGATACGATCCTGTCTACATAGGATTCAGGGTTCGAATTGTTGGACAAGGAGTGTTATCAATGCAGCAAGGGTTTCCAATCAATTCCTATAACGTAATGCAACAATACATATAACCTGTATACATAGATAATTGTTTTGAAAGTAGGAGGCTTATAATGCTCCGAGGCTTGCCTGGGATCCGACACAAGTCAGTGGTTGTCAGATGACACTAGCTTGGCGAGCACCTCCCATTCTCTCAGTTGTCCAACCCTTCCGTCTCCGAGATAGGTCCACCAAACACCATCTTCGGGTTAGGCTCCACATCTCGTCCTTCACGTGGTGCATCTAGTGTACCTAGATGAGATGCAAGATGCAAGTCTATGAATACATGGAAATACAATGAATGATGCATCACACACTAAACAAGGCAAGTACAAGGTTATACTAAATACACATAAGCACTTCACATTGCTTAATTAAACATCACACGACCTATCATGCTAAGATAGCAAGGAAAACAATACCAAACATGACACAATATTTATAAAGTCTCAGGTGTACTAACTTCATCACCAAGGACACGAATCACACTTAGCAACATGCAAAGCAACTCAAGGTGAAGCAACAACGACAACTGGAATATGCCAATTTCTGGACTAGCAAAAAGTAGCTTTATAAATCAATCATATCTGGAGTTTTATAAATCCAAATGACTTGCAAGAAGATATTATGGAAAGCTTATAAAATTATCTACATTTCATATAATATAATCACAGCATGATTCATAAGCTAAATAAGTCAAAATTACAAAGTTCCAGAATCTGTTCCTGACAAACAGATAGCAAGCAATTCTGTACCCTAAATTTAAACAGCTATAACTCCTAAACCACATGGCTAAATGCCACCAAATTTTAACAGCAGCTAGATACATAAATTATCTACAACTTTTGTATAAACAAGTTTTACAACAAAGCACATTATCATGAAGAACTTTGCTAAGTTCCCAGATCTGTCAAGAAACCTCATTTGCAAGAAATAATTATTAACTTATGTTGCAAACATATAATTAGACAAAACCAACTTTACCAACATGTCACACATGACTAATGAACACCAGAAAACATAGTGTCCATTCCTAAATAAATTCTTTTAATGCATTTTCTTAATTTATTTAGATAATTAGGTGGAATTATGAACATATATCCAAGGTGCACAATAAATTCTACCAAAATTACAGTGGCCTACACATGCTCCCAAAAGTCTACTGTCCAAATTTGAAACTATTTGGACATGTGTATCAACCTTTATGAAAAAGACAAATTGCTATTGCAATAATCATGTGAGAGCAAGTTAAACTTAACACTCAATATTTTCTGCGAACACAAGACCATATTATGAATCAATATGATAGAGAAACATCGTACTAAGGTAATGGAACAACATTTTCTATTTTATCATTTATATATTATTTATAAGCTATTTATCAAGTTGTAAACAAGTTAAATCAATAACTTGAGCATACAATAAGCAATGACCATGAAATTTATACCACAGTACATACATAGCATGACAATCCTACCATAAAAATTTCACATCAATTGGAGCAACACAACTCAAGATATAAAAATAACAAGGAAAACAAGCATTTATTTTCCATTTAACAAGATCTAGGTAAAACATCCTGAAACCTAAAAACAACCTATAAGTTTTATATTTTTCTTAGACAGTGCATATTACTAGAAGACCAACAAAATTGGAATCACTAATTTTGGACTTCTAAAACTCCAGATATTGATGAAAGCAAGTTAACCCATTTCCAAAACCACTTTTCACTAATGAATTTCTACAGCACAAACACATGCATGCATGGCACAACTGATTACCCTAACATGCAGAGCACTTCACAAGGATTCCAACAAAACAAATTGCACAATTTTTGGAGCTACCAAATATGAGATATAGATTTTACAAGATAAATGAAAATCTGTAGATTTGATGTGGTATTGCTCTTTTCAGGTGGGACCCATTCGTCATAGGGACAACCATGGTCTTCTTCTTCACAGAGACAAAGCAGAGCGGACGTCTTCTTCATAGCAGAGACGGAGGACGAGCTCGGGGTCAGTGAGTTCGGCCGTGGAAGAAGGGCGCCGGCAGCAGGGAGGGGCCGGTGAGGCACAGCGGCGTCTGGCGTCTGGCGCACCCACCGGTGACCACACCATGGCCTAGGATGGCTAGTGGCGGCACTGCCACAACCGCATGCAAACTCCATGGCGGCTGCTCTGCCGGCGATAGCAGAGGGTTGCTCGGCGGCCCCGAGAAAACAGCACGGACGAAGGAGGCAAGGATGGAGAGGCTTTCGCTGCTCTTAGCTCGGGCGGGGATGGCCTCCAGCGGGGAAGGATGGCGGCCATGGGGCTTGTGCTGGCTGTAGCAGGGCGAGGGAGGCAGAGAGAATGTGAGAGGGACAGAGAATGAGAGTGATGAGGGAGACTGAGGAGAAGAGAGAGGGCGCCGGTGTCCTTATTGACGAGCACGGAGGCAAGGTGGTGAACATGCGTGTGCACAGGAGGGCCACGCGGCGTCGGGCACCTGCCCATGGTCGGCCATGACCTCCATGACCAATTCAAAGTTTCAACACTGGGAGAACTAATACCACTGCAAATATACGCCTGAAACATCAATTTTCCCATCCTCTATCTCCCAATCCGGTTGTCCATTGATTTTGGCACAAGAGACAAAATTGTAGAGCTTTGCGAGGTGAACTATATTGCTTTAATGATCAAGAGCTAAATTGGCTTGGATTAGAAGATATGAAGCTCCAAAGGTGGGTACCTCAAAACTGAATTCTGAACTTCGGTTCCACATTGACTGAAATGGCATTCTTCTCCCCCTTCTAACTCTTAATTTGGTCGGTTTTTGCGAAAACTTTTCCAAGGATCAATATAGATAGTTATTGATGTGAGACATGTGAAGATACTTTGATAACAACACCCAAGCATATATCTTTTAATTGAGCCTATATGTAAGCAAGGGTGCAATATCCAAGTTTAGGTTAGGGTTTATTTCCATAGGTTTGACTTTGGCATCGTCATCTCCACTAATCTATCATGTTTGAGCTTAAATCCACTACTTAATTGGTGATGAACACTTGGGGTGTTACAAGATGCTCTAGCTCAAAGGATGCACAAGAATGTTAGAAATCACGAGAGACCTCCCCAAGGGCCGGCCAACAAGTATTTATAAGTATCCCATCCAAATAGAGCCGTTATACCCCTTCACTGGGTCTTTTTCAGGATGACCGGACGCGCCGGTCATAACTGACCGGATGCGCTCAACCGTGTCCGATCCTCCAACGGTCACTGACCCCAACGGTCAAACCAATGACCGGACGTGCCTAGGGCAACGATCGGACGCGCCCGTCAAACGACCGGACGCGCCGCTTCGAACGACCGGACGCGCCGATCGCACTGACTCGTGCGCCCGCGAAGCAATGACCGGACGCGCCCCTCGCAACGACCGGACGCGACAGAGCCCGCGTCCGGTTAGAGTCCAGTAAGCTCCCTCAACGATCGAACGCGTCTGATCATGTGTGACCGGACGCGCCTCGCGTCCGATCGTCCTTACGAAACTCAGTTTCCTCTGGACACCTGACCGGACGCGCCGGTCCCGCGAGTGACCGAACGCGCCGGTTGCAAACCCTAGCACCCACGCCTGCGCTGTACTGACCGGACGCGTCCGGTCATACCATGACCGCGTCCGGTGCAGCGCCCGGTCACCTCTGTGACCTCCGTTCGCCTCCGTTTCTTTTCCGACATTTGGCGTAGTGGAAAATAGGCATTTCAAGTTCCCGAAAACGCCTGAATCCCGCGCTCGCAAGCTCGGCGGGAGGGAGAGAGAGACCCAAACCCTCTCTACCACTTAAACTTCAACGCCTTCGTAAATATGCCAACACCAACAAGTGATCACCTCCTTGTGCACGTGTGTTAGCATTTTCATAATCATTTTCGAAGGTTTTCTAGTTAGCTCACTAGGCCCTACATGCAATGCACTTCATGAATTCACTTAGTGGCACCCGTGCATGAATAACCGATAAGACTTCCCCTCTTAATAGTTCGGCTATTGATCCTAAACCACTCACACCCTCTATGGTGTCTTGAGTGCAAAACAAAATGGCCCTATGGTTATACCTTTGCCTTGAGCCCATTTTGTTTTTCCAAAAGATATGATCCACTTCATATCATCACATGACCGTCTCGATCCATCGACCTTGACTTCACTTGCTCTTCGCCGTTGCATCGGTCCGTCGGCGCCAAGTCTTGCTCAAGCTTCACCATCGCATGGTCCTTCGCTTCGAAGCCTCGACTTGCCCTTCACCTTCACAATCGGTCCATCGAGCCAAGCATCATCTTGGTCTTCATCATCTTGGTCACATGAGTCAATGTCATGTCTCATATTCAATGACCACCTTTATCTAAATCATCCACTTAAATACAAAGGTTAGTCCTAGGTTTCATCAATTAGCCAAAACCAAACTAGGGACTTTCAGGTGGCGAGCGGCGTTCCCGCTCGGTTTCTCTGAAGGGAGGGAGAAGGGGAGCGAGTGAGTGGCGAGCGGGATGGAGACCAGGTGCCCGGGGTGATTTGAAGCGGAGCACGAGCGCGGGGTCCACGGCGGCCACGCGGGGGCATCGCCGGCATGCGGCTGCCACGCGGCGGGCGTGTTCTGCCGCGGCGCCAGTGAGCCGCGCGCGCGGGCGGGAAGAGGAAGGGGGCTGGCTTGGGCCGGGCCGAGGCGGGGGAGCGGGCGCGGGCGTGCGCGGGAGTGGCGCGGGCCGTTTCGGCCAGCGAGCCGAAACCGAGGCGGCGGCCTGCTTAGGTTAGGTTTTGATTTTTCAAATTTCTAAATTCAAACCAATTTTAAATACAGTTTTCAAACCCTATTTTGAACAAGAAAAATACCTTTTCTGGAAATGACCCAAAAATAAAAGTTGCTTAGAATTTAATTCTCTACAACTTTGATTAAGGGGCCAACTAAAAATTCTCAACAGATTTTGAATTAGAGAATAAAAGCTAAAATAGGGAGTATTTTTGAATATTTTCAGAATACATTTTTGAAACCAGTTTTTGACAAAACTTTGAGTAATTTAGTTGCTCCAAAAATTTGACCTATAATTCTAAGTGATATAAAATTTGTAGTTGCACAATTTTGATGAAAGGTAATTAGCACATTAACATATTACATCATGAATACTATTTTCCAAGCTTTTATTTCATTCAAGTTATAATATTACCATATATGATTATGGATGATATGAAATGTCATGCTTATGATTGCCATGCAAAAGCTTGCGTAACACCGGGGTGTTACAGATCCATCCATCTCTGTTCAATTCATCCATCTTGTCTTCACCTCGATTCTGATCCAGGTGCTTCGAATATGGCGTGGATCTGAAGGCATGGCGTTCATCTCCGGCGAGCTGCCCTAGATGCGTCGGCGGTAGAGGAGATCATGATGTGTTCGTGAGATTCTGTGGATCTTTGGACATTAGTACTATATAATTTCCTCTTTGTTTAGTCAAAACATTTTGGAGTGTGAGTTGCCCTGCTCTGTAGCATGGATAGATTGCTTTGAATGTGTCTACTACTGGCTAGGTTATGCTTCTATATTTGTTTTGGTCCTGTTGTTCCCCAGATGTATTTTTTGGCTTTAGTTTTATGGCATGTGTACAAAAGATTTATCATCTTTATCTTGTTATATATGTTTATTAGTTGTAGTTTTGCCTCACTGTCCGAGATCTATGGAAATTAAATGCATTTCATGTAGATTTCTAATTTATGAGATATGTGTCAGCTAGATTTTACCTCACAGCTCAGCTGCGGTGGCTAATATTCTACTTTGATTTGCAGGAAAGGAGAATATCTTTGGTGTGAACTGCTGGGCGAAGCTTGACATTGGGTGACTTCTGTTGTCTTTTGTTTGCAGCGTCCTGCAACTGTAGGTTCAATTCTTGTCTGCTGCAGCCCCCTGCTTTTAGATGGCTGTCTACTTCAGATGTAGTGACATTCCTTGTTTGATCTATTGCATTAGCATGTTGATGAGAAAGCCCTATGTGTTATATAGTATTATGAACAAAGCTTTGGTTTCAGGTTTCATTTACTGAAACTTTTAGTTGCATGTAGGGTGTAGCTGATTTTTTATTTAGATTAAATTTTATGTATGATCAGTTTGCTGCACTAACTATATAAACATACTCTTATAGAGAAACTTATATTTGATTATGGAATACTAATTGATATAATTAATTGAGGAATATTAATATCAAGATTTCACTTTTGAAGAATGAATATCAGGATTGTGGTAGCTTGATTCATTCACTTTTCTTTGTATTGTTGCACACTTGTACATCCTCTGATTTTTCTATAGATGCCATTGACACCACAGTTCCTACTTTAGACTAGTTCCTCACAATTCATCTGTAAGGCCTTCTTGATCCACCCTCAATGCTATGCCCCCAGTTTAAGAAACTACATGATGTCATTGTGTATGCAGCATGCATGGGCAAAACTCAACTACTATAACACATAAATAATGTTATTTTTTTAGGACTAACAAATTTCATCTCTGCCAAAACATGTGTCAGAAAAATTTTCCCTAACACGTTTATGTGGTTTCTGGTGACCAGGTGATGAAGATGGTGAGAGAGTCAGAGCTCGATCCAGCTGTTTGAATTGATGTTGCTTCCCAGCTTTGCTTTGGTTTTAATAAAGAATAATTAATATGGTCAATTATTCTTTTGCTGGGAAAATCTTTAGTTCCTGGTCTTAACATAATTAATCCAAGGTAATCAACAAGCTACTACTTTTTATGGTTTTGGGGCCACATATGGGGTCCATGCTAGGCTATCAGAGTTCACACTTAGCAAGAGCCATACTAAAGCCTATGGACTGTTTGTATCCCGTATTATGGCCCTGGGCTCTATTGTGGGCCCTAGCGCAACAAGTTTTGTTAGACATAGCTGTGCTTGTGTATATCTATTACTGTTTCCTATTTTTGCACCTTGGAGTGGTGTTTTCTCTACCCCTACCATTATAGCAAATCACAACTAATGGAGCAACGTGTGGGCCAGGAAGCATGATTTTTTAACGATGATGATGGTAGTAAAACTAGAATTCTCTTTTTGCCATGTAGTCAGCATTGCACCAGATAACTTGGAAGCAAAACTTCATCATACCGCTACAGGTATGTGCACTAAGTGAAATATGATGAATTGACTATCTTGAATACTAATAAGGTGTGCAGTTTTGTTGTTTGTACTTTGCTGTGAGAGATCAGTGAACTTGTTGTTGCATGCCAGATGTTTACAAGGTCATAATGTTCCACTGATGACAGTAGAACCTGCAACTTGCCTAGCATGTACTTTAGTTAGCTTAGATGTTCAGAGAATTACTTTAGCTTTGTTCGTCTAAGATTACGTAATATTTACCCTCAACGATTATATAATGAACAAACAATGGTGAATGAGATTTTGCTGTCAATGAATAATATTTACCATTTAAACTTATTTAGAAAAATGAACCATTATGATTTATCTCGCTATCAATGCATGAAGCAATTATTTGATCAACCTACTAAAATTGAGGCTATGGAAGAGAAGTAACGCTAGGGCAACCGAGGGTGCCAGATGTGCTTAAATTAAGGCTCTGAAGAGAAGTCACGGCAGGGCGCCCGAAGGGCACCAGATGTTCTAGTGACGATAATGGTGGCGGGACTAGTGTAGGAGAGGTAGAAGTGCAACTTGTGTTGGGAGTCTATTGGCCACGATTAGTTTGAGTCTATGCTGGATACAAATTTCTATTGAGGTTAACGCTACTATTGCCTATGTTATTGCTGCCCTAAGTTTCTTCATGAGTCCAATTACCGAATGTTCCATAACTTTAAGTCACGTCATAAAGAAATTCAACTACAATGAATCATGATGATATGTTCACAAAAAAAGAATCGATGATGACACGGTGGTCTACATTGTAGTCGAACTTACTGTTTTTTTACAACATAGTATTTCCTTTCTTTAACCACATTCTTGAAAACCACAAATGATTTGACCCCCAAAACTAATACTCTAACAAGTGTTTGGTTCATAGGACAATCTGGAACAAGATGACCCTTCTTGCCTCGCATTTGGTTTGGGGGCACACATAACGAAATGAACCCGAAGGTGAATATTCTCCTTGGATCCGGATGGCCTGTCCCTTGAAATTGATAGGCTTATCCTCTCTGAACGACGTTGCTTGTTTGTCTTGTAGCTACTAGCATAGGTAAAAGCGAGGCTCAACAAGGCGACACCGTCTTGACTAGGAGGCATGAAACCGATGACATAAGCTCTATGGATGGCTTGACGAGGAGTTGGCAACGGCAGGCGAGAAGCTCAGGCTAATTGCGCGTGACCTGGGGTAGGAGGGACACGAGCCCCCGTACCCCACCTAGTGGCAAATCCCACAGACCTGTGTCTTAATCCTTTTGTGTGCCTTCATCTTGTATAGCAACATTTTGCACTTCTTCATTAGTCTCTTCTTAGTAGATTTGTTATCATTAATACAAATCATAAAGTCATCGGGATTGTCATCAGTGACGTATGACATCTCCGGCACACATCTGTCATCTAAATCTAGTCTTGGTCATCAGGATTCTCCTCCTCCGACATCTTCTAGAGGAAATCATGTACGCAATTAAGCTCATTAGACAAAGGCTTGATCTCCTTACGCTTAAAATGATAGCCTTTAGTGTCCTTGTTGCTGCGCTCACCAAGAGGCCTCTGTCCAAGTTACGTTGGGAGAACTCTAGCCCAGCATTCCCTAGTGTTAATGGCTGAAAATATTATGGGGGTGTGGGGGGCTCCAACGGCATGGCTAGGGTAGGAGGGGCACAAGCCCCTGTAACCCCATCCTAGTGGCAAATCCATCCCTAAGTGCTCTTTGGTTTTTGTAAACAAGTTTGTCAGGATGTGATAGAATTGCACAATACATAATCAAACCAAAAGCTACAAGACACATAATTTCTTTTCTTTAATCGCATTCTTGAAATGAAAACTACAAATGATGTACCCCAAAAGCTAACTCTAACTGTTTGGTTCATAGGACGATCTGGAATGAGACAAGACGACCCTTCTTGCCTCACGTTTGCCTTGGATGGCCCCATCCCTTGAAATTGAGGGGTGTTGACGGTCACTAATGCTCATTATTAACCATCAACTATTGCATGAGATAACATGAAATGAACCGCAAAGCATAGTTGTAGGGTTTGATTCTAACGAGTTCCACGAGTTGTGTTGTTCTCACTTGTTTTGCAGGATATTTAATATTTCACCACATAAAAGTATCTCAAGTGATGAAACAGATCACACCATTGCAAAGAGCTCATCGAGATGATCGAAACAGACATATCATTTGCTATATTTGGAGCACCGGAGAGAAAGTCCTCGATGGATACGATTCGGAAGACTCTGGAAGACCCTAGAACCATCATCATCACAAGACCAGGGACTAAACCGACAAGATTCCACAACTCTGTGAATTATTATTTTCCAGAGAGTTATTCAAAAGTTGAAAAAAGGAAGAGTCCAATCATGATACGACATCTTGCGCAAACGGATCGAAAAGTGGCACTAGAAGGACATAAAAGACTCCAGAAGACATCAGAGCAAAGAGAAGCCCGGAGGCTGACAAGTGGGGCCGGTAAAAGGTCTTGATGGCTAGAGGGGGTGAATAGCCTTTTAAAATTTTCTACAAAGACAAGCTAAACAAGTTTATCAATATAACAAATAGCGAGATGCGAGTTTTGCTTAGCTTACGGGGTGTTTGCAAGCCACCTAACCAATTCACAATTCTAATATATTTGCACTCAACCGCACAAGTCAAACCGCACAACTTAGCTACAACTAAAGCTAACTAGCTACACAAGCTAAGAGCTATACTAACAAGTTAGCAAGGTAACTAAGAAAATAATACAAGAGAGAGTTAGGAGGATATCACCGAGGGGCGAAATATTGAGCCAACCAATCAATATGATCAAGAAATGAATTTCACAATACACAACCACTGGGATCGATTAATCACAATAAGAATGATGACACGAAGATTTATCCCGAGGTTCACGTGCTTGCCGACACGCTAGTCCCCGTTGTGTCCCGTTTTACCACGTGGTTCGGTGGCTAATCGGTCACACACCGAGTCTCTCAAAAGGCGCCACAAGAACCTACCAAATGGCAAAAGGTTGCAAATGACACGAGCAATCCACTAACGTTGCATTTGGCGCTTCGCCGAGGTAGGCACAAATCCCTCACAATCACTGGAGGTGGCCAAGAACAATCACCAACTCTTGCCAACGCCTCCAAGCTGCTCCAAACCATCTAGGTGGCGGCAACCACCAAGAGAAATAAGAATCCCGCAACAAATCAACCACCAAGTGCTAACTAGATGCAATCTCACGATGCAAATGCACTTGGATCACTCAATGTCACTTTGAATATACAAAGAGGCAAGAGAGATGAGTGGGAGGGGAGTTGCTTAGCTCAAAGTGCTCACAAGTATGCCAAAAAGTGCAAGAGTAATAGCCCAAGCCAGGCCATGGGCTATTTATAAAGCTTCCTCCCACGAACTAGCTGTGTGGAGCTCTGTCGAGGGCGACTGACGCGTCTGTCGACCACCCGACGGACGCTCACCCTAGCGTCTGACGCCTCCTCGTCGTGCCACGTGTCCCTCTGTTGAAAACGTAACGGTCGAAGCCTGTGAGTGTCAGACGCGTATGTCGCGACCGACGGACGCCACCTCGCCACCGTCAGATGCGGTCCAAAAGCTATGTTTTCGCGCTGAGCCGACGGACGTGTATGCTACTAGGCCGACAGACACGTCCGTCACTCGGTGAAGCCCGTGTTTAGATCCCAAGTTGGGTGAACCAACTTGGAACAGTAGCCGTCACATCGTACTGTAGCAACTTTTGTTTTTATTTGGTAAAAATTATCCAAACTTTGACTAATTAGACTCAAAATGTTCGTCTCGTAAAGTACAACAAAACTGTGTAATTAGTTTTTAATTTCATTTACATTTAGTACTCCATGCATTTACCGATATTTTGATGTGACGGGGAATCTTCTTTTTGCACAGTAGAATTTAGGGAGAAGTTGGGAACTAAACAAGGCGAAGGCTACATTGGACTTTTTCCGTTCCTTCATCAACACGCAAAAGAAGCCGAAAAGGAAAACCTCTAGCGAAAAGGCCAGCGGCGGCCGAAAGCGATTTTTTCTCTCGCTCGCTGAATTCACTCGCAGGTAGGGACCAGCGCCGGCGGCCTCCTCTCTCATAAACCCTAAACCACCCCATTCCCCACTCAATCTCGCCATGGAAGCGGACGAGGCCTCGGCGCCGCCTCCCCCGCCGTGGGCGCAGAACAAGTCGGCCGCGGCCATCGAGGCCTCGTCGGGCCCGCTCGCCGCCGCGGCCTCCCGCCTCTCGGCCCGCTCTCGTGCGCTCCCCTCGTCCCGCGACTTCCACTTCTACAACAACTTCCCGGCCTTCAAATCCCCCGTCGGCGCCGCGGCCGCCAAGGCCGACGCCTCCCTCGGCGTGCTCGGCGCGGCCCCGCTTCTGCCGACGCGGCAGCAGCAGCCGTTCCCCGGGGGCGGCGACCTCGACGACGCGCACGACTGGCTCGTCGCCCTCAACGACGACCTGCTCGAGCGGTTCGGCGCCTCCACGGACGAGTTCAAGGCGCTGCGGGAGAAGGAGGAGGCCTCCGGGCGGAGGGCGGCGCCGGAGGCTGGGGACGGGGACGGGTTCCAAGTGGTGTGCGGGAAGAAGAAAAAGAAGGTGGGCGATGGGGGTGAGGAGCGCCTTGGAAGAGTTGAGGCATTTGGGGGTTCTGGCTCTGTGAAGATGGTCACCAAGGACAAGGCGGCCGCGCCGGGGGTGAAGGCTAAGGTGCCCTTCCACATCCGAACCATCCCACGGCCGCAGGGTGTGTACCGCATTGTGGTGGACAACTCCAGCAAGCCGTTCGAGCATGTATTGCTTGAGCGCAGCGAGGATGGCACTCGTGTCGTGCACCCATTGGTTAGTGTTTCTCTGCACAATTTTTGTTAAATCTCACATCAAAGCAATGCCACTTTCTTAATATCTGATTCTCACCCACTGAGTCACCGAAATAATCCTTGGGCTTACTGTTTCCATTTTGTGTTTGATATGACTAATTTAAAGACATATTAAAGATGTAGAGACGCGCTTTTCTGTTTGGTAGCGTGTACTAGAATCAATGGGTTTTACATGTGTCTGCTGATGGATCATGTGAAAATGCATATCATCCATATACAGCGTGTTTGGTTTGCGGATTAACTCCGTCTGGCACCACTCCGTATGCACACAGGATCAAGTCGTCCGTCGTTTTTTAGGAACGAAACGATTCCTCAGATTGCCTTGCAGGAGTTACTAAATGTAATAGCTTGGTGACGGATGGCACGAACTGAATATGCAAACCAAACGCCCATCTTAGGTTCGGTGCTAGGTTCGGATTATTCCGATTTGAGCGGTCCACTAAACCAAACATGCTAATAGTTGAATGCAACATTATTACGAATCGATTATGCTTTTGGTTTTATGGAAAGACAATGGATTTTAAAATAGTGCGTGTTTGGGTGTGTGTGTGTGTGTGTGTGTGTGTGGGAGGGGGGGATCACTCAATTCATTCCTGGTGACTTGATAGGATGCAAAATTCACGCATGCAGAAAATCTCTTCACCATGGCATCACAAATTTAGCATCAGCATTAGAGAAGTATATGCTGTTGTCCATGTTCTGCATTTGTATATCAAATGTACAAAACAATTTATTTGCATGCATGTCCTGTATTTGCAGGAAAAACTCCCTGTTGAACAACTAATCAGCAGAAATGTTCCTGATAGTGAGCCAGTAAAGCCACCTGCTTTAGACGACACTCCTTTTACATTTGTCGAAGACCTGAAAACCTTGGAGGTGCTAGCCACAAAGCTGAAGAACGCAACTGAGTTTGCTGTAAGTGTGCTTCTTCCTTGTTGATGCCTCAAATAGATCAGTGATTGTGACAATTGCATGTCACACAGTTTACTTAGATATAACTGTCATCATGCTTAAGTTCATACTGTTTACTGTGAGTATTCAGGAGGCTTGTTTACTTTGATTGTGTACAAGTATCAACTGAGATTAGGAATTTGAAGGTAGCATTGTGTGTCATCATACGCAAGTTCTGGCTGTTGAACATTAATTTCTGTACTGGTGCTATAATGTGCATTGAGAATTCTGTTTTGTAAGTGTACATTGAGAATTAAGGGTCAGTCTGCACTACCAACCTAATGTTGGGGACTTGGGGGATGAATGGCAGTGGTGAAGCTTCACATAAATGTTAGAGGAGGCCACTTGTGCTAAAAGAGCTAGGTTAGTAATGTTTAAGTATAAAACTTTAAAAAGGTTCCCGCGGGGGGGGGGGGGGGGTGGTCGGCGGCGGCGGCGGGCATGGCCCTTTTGGCCTCGATGAAGATCTGCTGCCAGTGAGGCAGTGATGAACGGCAACAGACTAGCAGAAGCTAGCTTAGAGTTCGACGGAAGGGTTCAGAGGATGAGAACTTGCTCTTAGGGAAGCAAAGCACACAAGGAGTTAACCACGCAGAACCCCCCCCTCCTCTACGGTGAGCTGGAGCCCTTTGCTACTCTATTGTACTTACATGGGTGTGGAGGTGGACTTTTATACCCTGGGCTGCCCCCCACACCAGCGCATGCACGCCCCTCGTGGAGCCCCAGGGAGCCACACACCGTACTCTGGCTGCAATGCAGCGCTGCTCCTCACCGTCAGCCCAACTTCCCCCACACCTCAGCATTGGCACTGGGAAAACCGTGATGGGACGGTGCGCCGTTAGACCCAGCGCGCGCCCCTTGATATTACTGAGGTAGTCAATGATGACGGCGTCTGCCCCCACGCTGCGCGTGCCTCAGCCTTTCCATCTCATTTAATGCGCACGGTCCTGGGCATGGGGGGTGCAGTCAGGGGTAATGCCAAAACGGCCAAGCACCTTCCCAATGCCCTGGGCAGGTGCGTCCCATCGCCGCCCAGCAGCTGCTTGCCCGACTAGGCTCGGAACCTGCTTGGCCGGGACGCAAGTGCCAAGCACACCAGCATCCCGCAGGTGACCAGGCGCTGAGGGCCACGTCTGGTCTTTCTCGGTTTGATCACTACACTCCTGTTCACCGTCCAGGCCTTAGTGGGCCAGCCCCTGGTTTGAGGCAGCCATCATGACCCACCATGTGCCTGGCAGGACGCCCGATCCTGTGGCACCGACATCTAATAAATTGAGATTTCACACATATCAATTGTTGGATGGGTGCAACAGTGAGTTATGCATGTTGAATGTGTTCAATTGTCATCATATCAGCCATCAAATTCAAACTATTTCTTAATCATCAGTACTGTGGTGAACATGATGGATCCTACTATAGTAATGTCATATGTGCTGCCAATTTAGGGCAAAATGGTTCAATATATTGTTGTTGTAGAGAATTAGGGGAACACCTCACACCCAATTAGGGGGGGGAGGGTGGGGTTGGGTTCATATATATATATAGTCAATTACAACTTGGAGTACAAGTAACAGTTGTCCATTATCTTCTTTGCTTGTCTAGATTCCTTGGCAGTTTGTTAGTTCAACCGTCTTATCACTCAAAAATACTTTGGTTGAATTTCTCCATTTATTGATGCATCACATTTTCTAGAAGAGATTTCTACTCTATATGTTAAACATAATATTTGGAAATTACATGCACTCCTATTTTCTCTATGTTGCTGTGGTAAAAGTTATTTCTTTGCGTGATTATGCATCTATGCACTGAGCACTGTTTATTAACTAAAATATTTTGATCCTGTCTCTGATCATTTCAGGTTGATTTGGAACACAACCATTATAGGACGTTTCAGGGTTTGACATGCTTGATGCAGATTTCAACAAGAACAGAGGACTTTATTGTTGACACTCTTAAGCTTCGTAAATATCTTGGTGATTATCTAAGAGATTTTTTCAGAGATCCAACCAAGAAAAAGGTGCAATATGCTCGCTTTCTATACATTTATGTTTTGTAATGTGTCTAAAACTGTATTTTCTTATTGGTCTTATGACAAATAGGTAATGCATGGCGCAGGTCATGATATTATATGGCTTCAACGAGACTTCAGCATATATGTGTGCAACCTTTTTGACACAGGCCAGGTATGGTGCACACAGCACGATTGTGTCCATAGCTCATACATTTCGCTTCTGTTTCTTTTACTTTACATTTTTTTGTCATACTTAGTCATCATCTTAATGTTTTGTTAACTGAAGCTTGATCTTTTCCTTCAACTTAAATAGGCTTCAAAGGTCTTACAGATGGACCGTAACAGCTTGGAGCATCTTTTGCACCATTTCTGTGGAGTAACTGCAAACAAAGAGTGCGTGATTCTGTTTACCTCCTTAACGCTTCTAGTTTACAGGTTCCATACTTCCATGTCATGGGAACTGTAAAGCATGATATACATTTTCCTGCAGATACCAAGCTGCAGATTGGAGATTGAGGCCCCTTCCTGATGAAATGATAAAGTACTGTGCATTGATACTCTTTGATATGATGTATTTTTAATATTTCTTTTTATCATTTTCCGCCCCCACTCCAGAGAATAATTTCCACCATGTGTATCTCATTGTGATTGCTATGTGCAGATATGCTAGAGAGGATACACACTATCTGCTATATATATATGACCTGATGAGATTGAGACTAGTGAATGAGTCATCGGGTGAAAATGATCTTCTTTTAGAGGTAAATCTTTTTTTTTTCATTAGTGCATTTTCCCTTCTTCCCTGTCTATTGTCCAACTTTACCGGAATTGCTCAGTATTCTCTTCCTCTGGTGTTCTCCCCTAGATTAATGTAGAGCACTGGACCAGCTAGCTCTGCAGTCAATTGTCTATATTAGCAGGGTGGACATTTCTTTTATTTTTTCTATTTCATATGTAAATTACTAAATTTTATTGTTTATTAATCTGTGAGATAAGTGTAGTAGGCCCTATTGTATGAAAAAGATGGAGCATGTCTCATAATAAATTAAGATTCACGTCTTACTTACCTGAGTTGTTGCATCTTCGATGTGTGTTTTTATATCTTATTTACTGATTTGGACACTGAGCACATGCATTTTTTTTCTCATTCCATCCTTATTGCTTACAGATTCACTTTTCCTGCGTGTGTGACCATACATCATATGGGCAGGAGCAACTAAACTGATGTTTCTTTAATTACTGCAGGTTTGCAAGCGCAGCAATGAAATTTGCTTGCAACTATATGAGAAGGAGCTGCTGACTGATACATCATATCTACATATACATGGGTCTGTATTGTGCTCGCTTTAATGCAGCTTTATTCAATAGATTACAAAATCTGTTGAAGTTTTGTAATATTAGTTTATTCAATTGCAGGTTGAAAGAAAATGAGCTGAATGCAAGACAGCTGTCAGTTCTTTCTGTAAGTACATTATTCCTCCTTTTCAGGGCTTCATACTGGCGTTAACCAGGGTGCAACATTGCAAGTTTAAACAATTTACTTGTTATACCAAAAAAAAAATCTGTTACTCGTCATCTAATTTCTCTTCCTTTTCCCTTCCAGAGTCTATATCGATGGAGAGATGGCATTGCCCGTGCTGAGGATGAGAGCACTGGCTATATATTACCCAATAAGACTCTACTTGAAATAGGTTTATTACTAATCTCAACTTATTTAGTTGTATTGCTTTGCTTGCCTTGGCTAATAACTTTGCCCTTGATTTTTGGATCTATAGCAAAGGAGATGCCTGTGACAAGTGGGAAGTTAAAAAGAATTGTTAAGTCAAGAAATTTGTTTCTTGAGCGCCATCTCGGCCATGTTATTAACAATATAAGGGATGCCATAGCAGCTTCTGGTGCTTTTGAAAGTGTAGCGGAGCAGCTGACAAAGGGAAAGCTGGAAGAGGTTTGTTATCTGATTTTAATTTGACATCTCTTCCACTTTACTATGAGGTTTCTATTCAGTTTGCTGGATTTCATTTGAACTGCAAATATGGTTTTCTGCAGTTAACAGTGGCAGATGTGAAGAATAGCAGTGAGGACATTGAAATGATTCCTGCTGTTGATGTTGGTAACATTGAAGATCCGAATGATGAATCTGCTGTAGTTTCTGCAGTGATTACAAATGTTGGTTCTGCTCCCTGTATGGGGACTATTACAAGTGAAGCTTCTTTGGGTAATATGCATTTAGAGGACGTTGTGCCTGAAACAAAGGACTCGGGTACTTCATCAGGGTTTACTGGACCGGCAGATACGGAAAAACTGAGCAATGACCAGCAGCAAGTAAGAAAAATCATTTTACATATGTGCCTCTGTATTTCTAGTCTTGTATTTAAACAGTTGAATTATCCAGGCAGCAAAGGCTACTGTTCAAGTATCAAAGAGGCCTACAGCTTTTGGAGCTCTGTTTGGAAAACCAACTGCTGGACGAAGGCCAGATCTTTTCCTAGGGTTTTCAAATGTTCAGGTATTATCTGTTGTACATTTTTCTCTATCACGAACTGTTGATCTCAGTGGCGATGGTATTGAAGCCTTGTATCTAGGAAGATGCACTTTCCATGAATTGAATTACTGCCTGGTTCTGAAATACTGCTGAAAAACATTAAGTGCATCGCTAGAGTTTTGACATGCGTATTTGCAACTCTTTGATGAGCATGCATCAGCACAACATAGTAGAACCTGGGATCGTTGAGTTCATTGATCGGTGATATGCTGGCTTTATTAACTTTGTTTTGCTGTTGTATTAAAGTTGGCATATCATACGACTCTAGTAGCTTTCGATATGAAATGCTTGATGGCCACGGTTGTCCTGACTTGCGTTGTTTGTGTGACTTCAGGGTAAGACTAAGGTGGACAAGATAACGTCTTCCGTGGTACTTCCTTTTCATCATTTCTCTGGTGGTGCAAAACCTTCATCAGCCGTCCTTCCAGCAAAAGAATCGTTGCATTCTGAACCAGAAAGCATCCAACACAGTGATCCAGCTTGTCAGTTGGAAGAAGTGATACAGTTGGACATGGAAACAGACGAGCCACAACCACCAGAAAATGGCAACGAGGATGGACACTGTGAGGCTGAAGACACTGAGATGTCAAAGTCCGCTTCAGATGACCCCTCTGGTACCGAGCAACGATTCCGAATACTCAACGAAGAAAGAAACGTTCAGCAGAATCAGAAGACACCTCGAGAATTCGAATTTAGTGTTCCGGTGGTGCCTTTTGATTATGCCGAAGCCAGAAAGAATCTCGTGTCTAGTGAGCCTAAAGCTGAGAGGAGAAAAGACGATGCGGTTGCAAGGGCTATAAATACGGGCTCTGGAGATAAGCGGATAGCTTCAAAAAAGGCAGGTGGGGGAGAGAACGAGGGAAATTTCCAGCATCCACGAAGACGGCAGGCTTTTCCGCCTTCAGGCAATAGAAGTGATACATATCACTAGTAAGTTGAGATGTATAACTGACGAAATTGGATTATTCCAAAATTATGGGTAAAAGAGTTCCCTAAAAGGGTAGCACGCGTTGTATGTTCTATTTGTATTTGGACTGGGGATATCTCACGGAGACAAAACTTGTTATCTGGCCCTTTCAACATGACTCATGAGAGAAAGAAACCGCCGAGACTGCTACTGCACTACGGTGTCCTGATGTGTTGCTAACATGAACATGCTAGGTGACTACGAGAACAATGTTAGGTATTGCATTATTTTTTAATATGTTTGGAACATGGGAATGCCCTGGTATTTCAGTAGGATGTACATTTCACAATGTTTTCTGCACGATTATTGTTGTGTTCTTGCTTTTGAACTCCAGGCCCTCGTTCGTTTCGCTGAAATTTGGCTGCTGCTGATGCTGATTTATCGTGAAAGGAAAACAGTGTTCCTTCGCTTAGCACTGCTGAAGCTGAAAAAACAGCGCCTCTTTCTCTACTAAACTTCTTTCCAAACGTGCACTGCATTTCTTAACAGGATCCATTTATTCTCCATCCGGTTCATTCTTAGTACTCTGATTTGTGCTATCGCCAGGATCCATTTACTCTCCACGCCGGTTCATTCTTAGTACTCTGATTTGTGCTATCGCGGTGTGCAGAATTTGACCCACATGAATCATGTAGCCACTCTTTTTGAAACAGAGGGAGTAATATATGCTTTGGAATGGTAGTTCATTTCAAATTGTTATTCTTCTTTTTAAAAAAAACTTGACTCGCGGGGGTAAGACAGCCCTCGGACATTGTGCTTAAGAAGACCTCACACAGGTCGAGAAAACCCACGAACCTCTGTCCCACCCATACACAGCGGCACCGAAGTTTCCGTGAGACTGGGCTGTCCTTATACCTGTGCTTTGACGTGAGGCAGACGAGGAGATTTTTTTTCAATACGCAGATAAACCACGCCTCCTCCGACCAACAAATACGCCCCAGAGGGAGTTCGAACTCTGACCGGCGAGATGCAGAGTACACAGTCAGAGCAACTGGTGTAACGTTCGCTTTCAAATTGTTATTCTTCTTTGAAGGCATGCTATGAGCCTATGAGCAATGGAAAACCTGGGGCACTCTAGGGATTGTCGACGCACCATGGTGATGTGCTAGGTACGGTGCTACCTAGCCGTTTGGTTCGAGGACAAACTGAGATAAGATGGTTCCGTTCTTCTCCCTCTATTTCAATAATAAGTCATTTTAATTTTGCTGGAGAGTCAAATCGTCTCAAATTTAATTAATATTATAGAGAGAATTATAAAGATTTATAACATCAAATAGGTATGTTATGAAAATATAATTAATGAAGAATCTAATGATACTTATTTGACATCATAAATATTATTATTTTAATATATAAATTTGGTCAAACAAATCACTTATAATTTGGGATCAGTAGTTTTCTAGCATATAGTTATACTGTATCTGTATTTGGTTAAGAGGGTCACCTCTGTTTTGCGCTGGCCTTGCAAATGTTTAGTGGAGCCCCTCGCCTTACCTGACACAGTACCCTATAGCGGCAGCTGGCTGCTGCTGCCCTTCTCCGAAAGAAAACTAGCCGAAGGGAAACGTAGTCGAGCCGAGCCGAGTCAGCCGAGGGAGGAGTAACCGAGGAGAAGTCAATGCCGCTCTAGCTGTCCAGCTCCTTTTCACATAGAGAGCAGAGAAGGTCAACCACCTTTCGCTTGACGCTAGCAGCGATCTCGATCTGCGGAGGACGAGACTGCAACAACCTGACAATCTCTCGAGTTTCCTCATCCCCTTTCTCCCAACGGCATCCATTCAGCCCTTGTATGATCAAGCATGGCCATGGGAGTCCCCTCCTGGCCGAATTTGCAGTGCCTGGTGCGGCGGAAGCCGGCGACGGCGAGCGCCGCTGGCTGGGCCGAAGACGCCGACAGGGGAGGTGGCCAGCGCCTCGCCAGGACGCTATCTGTTACCCACCTCACCGCCATCGGTACGCACAGGTTCTTTGGGGTTTGGACTTCAGTTTCAGTGGGCACGCAGTCCCTTTCCTGACCCTGGAGTCTGGAGAGGGCACTGAATCTACTACTACTCCCTCAGATTTAGACAATGCAAGATGTGCCTCACTTGAATATACGCACATGATCCTCAGGTGTCGGTTCGACGATTGGCGCCGGCATCTATGTCCTGGTTGGAACTGTGGCTCGTGAGCACACCGGGCCAGGCCTGACGCTCTCCTTTCTGATAGCCGGCGTCGCCGCGGCGCTGTCAGCATTGTGCTACGCCGAGCTCTCCTGCCGTTTCCCTTCGGCAGGGAGTGCCTATCACTACTCCTACATCTGCATTGGAGAGAGGTACTTGTGCAAATGCACATTGGCATCGGTTTCTTGCTATTTTCCCCTCTCTGCTTTACTTGGTTCATGGACACGAGCATCCATCATACTGAGCATCCCTCACTTTAGCCTTTGCTCTTCTTCATGACAAACTCCGGCAAATTATGCCCAGTGTTGCTTGGCTGATTGGGTGGGCCTTGATCCTTGAGTACACCATTGGGGGATCATCAGTGGCACGTGGCATGTCGCCAAACTTGGTAATTCTATCTATCATATTAAGTTATCTATTCGGAGAAGCGAACTTTTCATGACAAGGTCACCAATATCCTTTTTCAGGCTTTATTTTTCGGTGGCCAAGATAAGTTGCCGTTCTTTCTAGTACAAGTGCATGTCAAAGGCCTTGATACCCCACTTGATCCATGTGCTGCTATTCTTGTCCTCATAGTTACTGCATTACTCTGTCTTGGAATTAAAGAGGTACTAGCACTGAGCCTACAACTTGTCTTGGAAATTTTGTTCTGTCTTTTCAGTTATGCAGTTACATGAACCTTTGTGGTGTGGATTCTACAATCTAGTTTTTTCTTTTGTGTGTTAGTGCCCCTTCTAGACACAAGCACATTTATCCATCAGATAAATACAGATAGTAATATGGAAATGTGTTGATGCCATACTCTTTTCTGTCATTATTCGTACTCCAGTATAGATTAAAATGTTTCTTGTTCTATGAAACATGCCACTTGTTCTGGAGTTCAACAGTTGGCTACTTTCAACTTAAAATTATACACTCAAGTATGAGTTATGTCCTCATCAGAGCTCATCTGTGGAAGGCATCATCACCACTGCAAATATCATAGTGATGCTCTTTGTCATCTGTGCTGGTGGATGGCTAGGATTCAGGAATGGCTGGGTTGGTTATAAAGTGCCAGAAGGGTATAGTAAAATTTCTTGATTCATATAACCGAATCAATACATTGAACCCCCATTTGGATTTTGAAACTTATTTGGCGGGTACACAGTTATTTCCCTAATGGTGTCAGCGGAGTTCTCTCTGGATCAGCAACCCTCTTCTTTGCATTCATTGGCTTCGACACAGTTGCTAGTACGGCCGAGGAGGTCAGCTTACATTCATGTACAAAATGTCATTTTTGTTCCTGTAAATGCTGCTCCAGTTTGTGTGCAGCAGTTACATAATTGCCTTTAATTGGGCTTGTCAAAGTGATTTCCAGGTGAAGAATCCTCGGCGCGATCTTCCATTGGGAATGGGCCTGACCTTGTCCCTGTGTTGCTTCCTCTACATGATGGTTTCTGCTGTTGTGGTCGGTTTGGTGCCGTACCACGCGATGGATCCGGACACCCCTATTTCTTCTGCGTTTGCACGATATGGGATGCAGTGGGCCGAGTAAGTTCCAGGTTACCTTCCAGCTGAAATGTTGAATGATCCAGCTGCGATGGAGATTATTTGCACGTCTTGTGTATTATGTCAGTTATTGAGCAATTTTTACTCCACTGAATTGTAGGTATGTTGTTTCCAGTGGAGCTGTTCTTGCTCTTGTGGCATCCTTGATTGGCGGTATTCTTCCCCAGGTATACTTATGAACCAAAGCATTGTCGAGTTCCCCGTTTCATTTCAGTTACTTTCCTGCTTGTATTAGGACTGAGTAAAAGAAATGCAAAAACTACTGTTTTGAAATGTGCTGGAGTTAAATGAAATATGTGAGATCATCAATGATCTTCTAGAAAATTAAACAAAATAGCTGACACCAAGCCTGGAGGTCAACACATACCATAGTTGATGGCAGGAAATGCTACAATTGTGTGCAGAAAGTACACTTGAGCTACAGCTGTCCTTTCACAGAGAATTGTGGTGACCGCAGTGGAGCTTGCAGAGGTTCTGATGGTGGTGGCTATGGAGGATACCATGGTGTCCATGGCCATGGAGGAGATTATAGAAGCTGCAGTGGAGGCCAAGGTAGTTCCAGGACCAATGTGGCATGATGAGAAGGGCTTGGTGGCAGAACTTGTGTTCAGAAATGACATGTGGTGTTACATGACAAAAAGAAATCAACAGTCACCATCGCAAGCAATCTTGTGCAACATGATCTCACCAAACACATTGAAATTGATCTGTTCACCATAAGGTGGATAGCGTGACATCAACACTAGAAAATATAGTCAAGTAACAATTGCCGAAAAAATGTTGGTGAATCAATATGTAACAAGGCATGCATGATTAATATATTTGCCTATCTTGAGGGTATGTGTTGTTGTAATATGTAAAAGTATTAGGTACTTCCTGGCGAATTCAGTTAAGTGCAGAGTGGAATGGTGAGAGAAGGTTACCCACCAGTTTTCCCAAACTAACACAAACAAAAATCATTAGGTTTATTTAAAGTAGAAATGTAGCATGGTGCAGTTGGTGAGTGCTAGCTCGCCGAGTCATCAGGTCATGTGTTCGAAGCCGTCTCTCTGCAGAATTTCTGCGGGGGTAAGACTTTGCTTCGGTTATTCCCTTCCCCAGACCCCACTTGTGTGGGAGCCTCTGGCACTGGGTCTGCCCTTTTTTTTAGAAATGTAGCATGGTCATCATATATTCCATTTGAGGAAGAACCGTTTATCCAAAGTTAAACCTTGAATGGCTGACTCATAATTGTTTACATGTTGCTTTTGGTCAGCCAAGAATTATAATGGCTATGGCTAGAGATGGATTGCTCCCGCCACTGTTCTCAGATGTTAATCGAAAAACTCAGGTGCCAATCTTGAGCACAGTCTTAATTGGCATATGTGCTGCTATCCTGGCCTTTTTCATGGATGTCTCCCAATTGGCAGGGATGGTAATATTCTAATTATCATATAAAAATGGCAGCAATGCTGGATACAGAGGTACTCCAGATGATAACAGTTTCTTGATCTGTTTGTTCAGGTAAGCGTGGGAACCTTATTGGCATTTACTACGGTTGCCATTTCTGTTTTAGTAGTAAGATATGCTCCTCCGTATGAGATGCCAATGGAAGTGGCTCTTGCAGGATCATCTGAGTCACTAGCTTCATTCTCTGGGCACTTAGAGCATGATGAGCAAAATTCAGAAGATCCTTTTGGCAATGGTAATGAGAATATTTTTTTTGTGAACTGTTAAGTTCAAGTTATAGCACGAACTATGTTTGCCTTTTTTTAGCAAGTAACTTGCATTCACACTGTAATAAGGTTTTGGCTGAACTTTATATGTTAGCAAGTTATCTGCACCAGCAAGGCAGCAACGTTAGAAACACGTTAGCAACTTGCATTCTTCTTCTTCTTTGATAATGAAGCTCGCTGACACATTAGCAGCGCTTCCTTGATATATTCTTTTTATTATTATTTGTAATTTGCATATGAATTGCTTGGAACTATCTGCACCAGCAGCCCATTATTTCAGATATCATATTACAGCATTTCTAGTTTTACCTACATGATTACTGAGATGCTCGAATTCGCTTTTTGACTTTTTTCCCCTTTGTATCTGGAATTAGTTCAAGAAGCACTAACTGTCATTGAGGTAGCCAGCAAATTAAGGCGACAGAAAGCCATTGGAAGCATAGTATTCATATGCGTCGGAGCCATCATCTTGATTTCTTCGGTTTCTGTCTCCTTTTTGCCGTTGTAAGTGATAGGTCTCCACCTCCTGTATCCCTGCGGGCACTCTTTCAAATATCTACAATGCACAAACACAGCAATTGAACACTGTTCCTTGAAGAGCGTGACCAGAATTGCATATTATTACTATTATTATTTTCTTTTGCCAGGAAAAGGAAACATCATCTGATCCTGTTTTGCTTTCTATAGTTATGTGCAAACGATTGCATGCACTGTAGGTGGGCTGGTAGTGTTGAGTTCTTCTATTGTGCTTTTGTGCATTGGACAAGACAAGAGATTTTTGGGGCAAACTGGAGGTACAAGCCAAGGAACATGGACATTTAGCATTTCTGTAAAGTTGATGAACTCTAAGTGAGAAATATGGTTTTGCAATTCAATGCAATCTCAAATTAGCTCTGTCTCTCCTAGGTTTCATGTGCCCGTTGGTCCCATTGCTTCCAATTTGTTGCATCATCGTCAATTTATACCTGCTTATGAACCTCGGGTAAGAAATATAGCTTACAACCATATTTTTTCTGTTCATCCTTTATGCAAAATATAGCTTACATTCATTTTTTTAATTGTTTGTGCTTTTGCACAGCCTGCTATTGTCTGCATGGTGTGCAAATTTCATAAGACTGTTTGTTTGATCAGGCAACACACATATTCTTTTAATAAGCTAATAATATGCAGTTTTATGAAGCCATAGAAAATTTAACTATTTAGTTTGCAATATATTGAGATGTCAGAATCTCTAGATAGCGATCTATGCTTTGTGGGAATCCTGATGATCATCTTGACCTTAATAAGTTTCAACTCAAATGATTGCAGGAGTCACACATGGATTCGTGTTTCCATATGGCTGGTGGCTGGGGCCCTCATATACTTCTTCTATGGCCTGAAGCATAGTTCACTGGCAGGCATGGCCTACCATCGCATATCATCACCGTTGTAGTTCAACGTTGGGTAGAGTTCTTTTGCATTTTGATAGCAGAAAAATGAGTGCACGTGGCGGCTACAGCAGCTGTTTTCTCAAAGATGACTGGGGGTTTCTGATCCCTGCAGTTTTGAAGGAGGACCAGGATAATGAACATAGATAGGCACATGTACGAAAGAAGTACAAAGTGTCCAGTCTCGTATGAGATTGTTTCTTTCTCTGGCAATTGCACAAAAACTACTGGAACAGTTACCCCTGTAAGTTTCTGATGTTTTTTTTTGTTTTTTTTATTAAAGAGGGAAACTACGACCGGGGTGATTGATTTGTGAAATGAAGTAGTCCATCATCATCTCACTCTTTATTTTTTTTGTTTGTGGAATATAATAAGTTGATATATCACTATCTCATTCCTCATAAGCTAATAATTAGAATTAGTATGAGAAATATGAGCATCTTACTAAATTTGAGATTCACGACACACGCTCCATCTAAAATCTAAAATAGCTGTTTCCCAAACCAAATACTCCATACAAGAGATATTTACTATTTTTTTTGAAAAGAAATTACTTTTTTGGGCAATTTTCATTTATACGATCGCACCGTCAAATCTGAAGTGAGACCACTCGTGACTCGTCTCCTCCTGTTTAAAGAAACATGAAATGAAGCAGTAATAACAATCGGTATAAATAAAACAGTAATAAAAACAAAAAAAAACAATTTAAAGAATCATGAAATGAAGCGGCACCCGTTCTATTAGGCCAGTCTCAGTAAGGATTTCATGTCACTGTTTCCAACACATTCAGATTTTGAAAACAGTGCAGAAGAGTTTCATCCCCATGAAACTCTCTCTACTCCCATGAAACTCTTATCACCTCTCTCTTCATTAATATGACGTCACATCAGCATAATTAATGCCCATAAAACTCTGATGAAACTCCATTAAGACTGGCCTTGGGAGAGTTCGACCATGTGACTAGTGGGCCTAACTAATAAGTAGAGAAGGCGGCAACGCCCGCTGGGCCGCAGCCCATTAACATATAGCACTTGACCGACGCAGCAGTCTCACGCTCGCAATCGCAAGCACCACGCAGTGCGTTCAGTTCATCCATTTAGTCCCACCTCGCCCAACGAAGCGGCGCAAAGGCGGGGACTCAGCTATACAAGGAGACCCAGGGCAACTGACCAAGGGCACGTTCGTTGGACACGGTCACACGGAATCGAGTGCGGGAACAAATCCAGCCAGGAACGCTTTGTATTGCCAAGCATCACCGGGAACAGTTCTGGCCGGGAATGCCAGTAACCGAACGGGCCTGAAGGCATACCTTTTGGCTAAGATCAAGTGTAGAAAATGATTGTATGATTAAACTTTATTACTTCTGTATTTTAAAAAAAAATTAAAATTTGGGCCGAGGGGAAGTACCATGCACAATATCCTCAGTGACACTCAAAAAAGAAAACCAAAGTTATAGGTGAGGCAAACCAGTTCTGATAAACAATGTTCTTAGAATTAACCACCTCTGCTAACTACAGTTGAATAATATTTTAAAATATAACTTAGAACTAACCACCTCGGTTAACAAAGTTCTTAGAACTAACCGCCTCGGCCCATAATCACTGGAGGAGCGCGAAATGGGCCGGGTCGAAAGAAGTTGGGCTGGCCTGCTCCCAAGTGCTCTTCTTCTTATCCCTCTTGCTTATCCAACGAACCCATTCCATTCATTCCGCCCGTCCGTCCGCCATGGCGACCGCCACGCTGCTGAGCTCCTCCTTCGCCATGCCCGCCGCCGCCCGTAGGGCCTACTCCTCCTCTTCCTCCACCTCCTTGGGATTCGCCACGTCGCAGCTCGCCGGCCTCTCCCTCTCCGCCGGCGCCGCAACTCCAACCGCCGTCGCCCTCCTCCCCAAGAGGCAGCAGCTCCAGCCCATTGTCGCACGTAAGTCTTCGATTTCGATTTGATTTGCTGTTGTTTCCTTGTTCGTTTTCCCTTACGTACTGTACGAACGAGCCTTTCGTGGTTGCTCCGCTCTTATCTGAATCTTCAGCCGTCTTGGCTGTTCCATTCTTCTTCTCCGCCTCTGCTAGCAATTGATTCAGCTAACCTTCAGAGCATTTTTTTTAAAGATAAATTGGCATCTGATTGATTGATGAGATGACGGAGTGTGCTGTGTGCCTGTTCAGGGCGGGTGTGCCCGTTCACGGACAAGAAGACGAACCGGGCCAACAAGGTGTCCTTCTCCAACCACAAGACGAAGAAGCAGCAGTTCGTGAACCTGCAGTACAAGAAGCTGTGGTGGGAGGCCGGCAAGCGCTTCGTCAAGCTGCGCCTCTCCACCAAGGCCCTCAAGACCATCGAGAAGCACGGCCTCGACGCCGTCGCGCGCAAGGCCGGCATCGACCTCAACAAGAAGTGAGCCCATCTGATGAGCAGCCAAACAAACTAGTGGTGTGTCACTAGCTTAGTACTCACATTCACGAACAAGCTGCGCCTCTGCCTGCCTGCCCCTCCTGCTGTTCTTTCACAATCAAATCACAGCATTATATTTCCTTTATTTTACTTTCCTCCCCAGTTTGATGTGTGTACCATACCAATCAGTGTAGGCACATCGAGGTTGCACATACATGTTTTTGGTTTCGTGGTGGGAGCTAAGGTTTCCTCCTCTAAATCGACCATGTCTCCATTTCACAGTCGTGATCAATGACAGAAAGTTAAGTAACCTGGTCGGCTGGTCCTCTCTCACGAATTCGCTACTGCTGATGAAGTAGAAATTGAATTGAAATTTGAATGAATCGTTCCTGCCCAAGAGAAGAGATTGTGTTCTGGCACATGCTTGCAGTCTGCACCTTACCTTCCATTCCATCCCACCATGCATCATATACATGCTGGGCTACCTCTGCAAGCAGCAGAGGAGGATGTATGCCTTTTTCTCTCGCTCTCTCTCCTCGCGGTCTTGATCGATCAAGTATAAGAAAGGGAATGTTTGCTGTTCCTGGCAAAATACCGGAACGACTGAATAATACCAGAAGAAAACAGGTCCAATTCTTCAACCCTCTAAGCCTTGTTTGTTTCATCCTGAGACCATGGGGATTAGGGGAATTGGAGAGGATTTTAATCCCTCTCAACCCCTCACAGTTCCCTTTGGTCATGGAGTAAAACGAACAGGGTCTAAAGTGGAGTAGGACTGAAGTGGGTAGCAACTCCAAGAGTCTCTTTTATATACTTCTTTATTGATGGAAATAGAGATTGTGGTGAAAAAATGCTCTCCAACAACTTCTTTAATTAGATCTTCAAATAATGTCATCCACTGTTCCGTATATCTCGCTCGCTAAAGATGCAGAGTGGGACTAAGATACAAAGAACCTGCTAGAGGATGGAAAGATATATAGAACAATTTTTATTCAAATGTCTCTTCAAACGATGATTTAGAGAGTGAGTTTAAGAAAAGCTCTTGGGATGCTCAAGTGTTTCTTTTAAATTCACTCTCTAAATTATTTGGAGAGCTATTTAAATAACTTTCTATATCTTTTCATCCTCCAACAACTTTTTTTTTAATATTTTATGCATACTCTAGAGAGCCAATCCCACTCTCTCTATTTTTTTGCTAGCGAGAAATCCTGAAAGTGGATAGCAACATTTGGAGAAGAAGCTGTTGGAGAACATTTTTTAATCAAAATCTCTATTTATCAACAAGAAAGGATATATAGAGACTTTAGGAGTTGCTCTAAGATCATGGAAAATTGTTTTAGTTTTTTTAAAAGGTGTTATTTGTGTTTTCATAATTTGGTCATATGCCTCTCAGCCTCTTGCCAACTACCTTGGCAAACCTTACACGCATATGGTTCATCAGGACTTTTTTTTGGTTGTATATAAACAAATGGCACCTCTTGGTGGCTACAACATCTATTCATGGATGGTTAGGGCTTTCTGAATCCAACAGGTTTGCGCAAGGAACGGAGGCGCCTGTACTCTGAAGATGTGAGGAGTGAGGATAGGCAGACACATTTGTGAACACAACAACCCACTGTATAACGGGTTGTCACTGCACACTTGTGATTCTGTGACTGTGGTGCCAGAAGAAAATCACACCGTCACATCACAGGAAGGCTGAAGGCAGTAACCGCGACGATTCTTTCCCTCGATGCTCCTCGGACTGTGTTCGACTGGCTGTATTTTTCGCCGATGCTGATTTGTTACGAGAGAAAAAACTGTTCCGTTGTGTTGTTGGTTGACTCAAGCGAACAGAGCCTCGAGTTCCGACGCGCGTTACGGTTCCCTCTCGCGACTCCGCCCGTCCGCCGCCGCCCTCTCGCTCCTCCGCCAGGCATAAGTCCTGCCCCTTGGTCAGTTCGTCGTGCAAACTACAAAGTGGAGGAACCGCACGCCAATGTTGTGCATTCTGACGGCAGCAACCTTTTCAAAGTTCCTTGCCACACGGCATTTGGTGGGCTTTCGATCTATTGCTTCTGATTTCCACTCCCATTTGTCTTAAGGAAGATGGATAAAACAACGAACAACGACGATGGAGTGCCAGAAGAAACAGGGATGGACAAAGTATTGTCTGATCTACATGCGCTCAAGAAGCTATACGGGCTGCTTCAAAGGTTAGATGAGACGTCCAAGGCCCTTATGAACAAGTTGCTTGATGATGCTCTCCTGAAGCAGGCAAAGGCTCTTACTACCGCTTCTGATTCGGTGATTCCGTTTTCTCTTGGTCGTTTGACGTCTCCAAAGAAAATTGATCAAGCAAGTTCATCATTTCTTAACAACAAGGAAGCAGAGATGGAACAAATTTTGTCTGATCTGGAGGCGCTTACGAGCCTATACAGGCTGCTTCACAAGGGTCCGGCTCCGGCGGATGAAAATTTAGATGACGCATCCAGGGCTCTTCTGATGAAGATACTAGAAGATGCTATCAGGTTGTTCTCTAGTGTCCTCTGCGCTAGAGAGAAAGCTGTCCACGCAATCAGACTGCCGGACACAGCATGCCGATCCGCGCCCGAGGCCAGTGGCCTCACCCATCAGACCAAGCCTCCTGGCCAGTGAGCCATCGCGCCGCCGGCTAAACCTGCAGCATTCTAAGTGTCACGCCGATCCGGCCTCCATGTCGACGCCCATCACCATGCACCGGAAGAGCCTCTCCGTGCTCGCCTCGCTACCAACCGCTTGTCGAGAACCGCATTGCCAGCACGACACCGTCCAAGCCAAGACCAGCGGCACTCCAGCCTCAGCCTCCACCGTTTCCCCGTAGCTGGAACGTCGAGACAAGGCACGGTGGCCGGAAGTAGTACTCGGCTTGCCGACCGCCGGGACAGCATCCGTCGCAGCTCCGGCCGTGGTGACCGGTGTTCGCTGGAACGCAGCAGCAGCAGCCGGCGTTCCGTGTCACGGGAGCTGTCTTTGGGGCCGTCGTCAAGGCTGCATGACGGCGGTGCTACCCCGTGGCAGGTGGGAGCGGAGAGCTCCTCCTCGGTGCGTCTCTTCGAGAGGCTGGACTCTGGGTTGTCCCTGAGCATGACGTCGCGTCATGGCGTGGAGCGTGCCGGACACGGCGTGTCTACGCCGGAGCGCTCTTCCTCGAGCAACACGGTGGCAACCGTACAAAGCCGCATCAGACCAAGCAGCACTCTTCTCACGGAGCGCTCCCTACGACGCCGATTTGCAGTAGAAGGGCAGACGTCGCGCGGGAGGCAGCAAGGCAGCGACGTTTCCAGCGCGGACATGTACAGCAGCATGTCCGCCAGCCTGTCTGCCTCCACTGGCCCGACAGCGCCTCCAGCGCCGCGTGCTTTTGCTAATCCCTACTACTACTCGCCGCCGGTGACGGCGCCACGGGGCATTGCGCCGCCGGTGTGCGCACCTGAGGTGTCGCGCTCAATGAGGAGGCGACGTCGGCAGGAGATCTTGGAGAAGCGGGTGGCGCGGCTGCGGATGCTCAAGGACAAAATCGCCACGGTGTTCCATCACCGCCACGACCATCACCACCACCACCACCTCGGGGGCGGCCAGAAGGCGGGCCCCTCGTCCAGGAGCGTTGTCCGCGGCGCAGGCCACCTCAACCTCAACTCGCCGTGGCAGTACCTTACGAGCATGTTCCACCGCGCCGGACGGTGGGGAGAAGAGGCGCGGCGGTGGCGGGAACATGCGCGCGCTATTCGACGCGGTGCGGCGGCACTTGAAGGGCAAGCGGAGGGCACCGGCAGGCATAAAACTGAGGAGGAAGGCCAGCCGGGTGCGGGCCAACAAGATGCATTGGTGGCAGCGGCTGAGGCGACGGCGCGGCATGGCAGGGGTGACGGCGGGCAGTAGACCACGGCGCCGTTTAGGACATGGAAAGGCAGGGTGGCTGTAGTAGGTCTTGTTACTTACTTATTGCCACCCCACATTCACTTCCGGTATCACAACAAGTTTCAGTCTTCATCATGTTAATAGAGCACCGACGCCAAAAGCTTGTTGTGAGTTCCGAATAATCCCATTTTTGAGATGTGGGCTCCCTCCACCGCGGCGCAACGACTTCGATGTCCATCCGGTAACAATGATGGAACCGATTGAAAGTTTGGCCTATTCGTTTTGCTGCAATGCAAAAGATGGGCCAGGACGTCCAACCTCTTGTCTGCGAGAAAGCAATTGTTTTCACTCCTTGGCTTTGCTGCTTGTCACCGACAAGTTTTTCCAGAAATACGTCGCTGGTGTGAGCTGTGATATGCTTGTCCTCGATTGGCGTCGTTGCCCTGCTGCCTGCGTGCCCATGCTGTGTTTTATTCCATCTTCACCCAATCATCCGTTTTTTTGGATAATGCCATCTTCGCTCAGGTAGTGTGGTGTTGTCCTTTTATTACCATATATATACTATGCCAAAGCATGCAGGATTCTTATATAAGTTAGTGTACTCGGCTAATCTTTGAGTCCTTGCCTTCTTTGGAACATGGGATTGAGCTGATTCATGTATTTTTTTTCTGCGAAATTGAGCCGATTCATGTGAAATTCCTATACGATTCCTATCTTTGAAAGTAAATGTGCTCAAGTTTTTTCTTTTTATGTAATTTTTAACTACATACAAGCGGAAAGAAAAAAAATTTACCTGACGAATATGTGATCCCGGCATGGAGATTGTGCCCATTTCCATGAACAAATCGGCACGTGTTGTTGAAACGTGCAAGCAAATTGGCACGCAGGATTCCATCAATCAGTTGCATTTATATTGCCCAGGGTGTTTTGTGGTTCCAAAATAAAATCTGGTTTCTTTGCTGATGACTGATACAAGAGGGAAGTGCACACGCAAACTGACTGGAAATGTGGTCAAATTATTGTTCTGTGTATGAGATAATCACTAGGTATTCTCCCTAATTCATTCAGACTTGTGTCAATCAACAACCAAAATTGGTTTGGACCGCTTGATGCGATTCAGATCTTTTCTATACATACATACATACAAAACGAGTCAACGGCATGTAGTTTGTTTGATCAGAAGAACTAGTGAAGTGTAGAGTGTAATGTTGCAGGGTAACCCAATGCAACGCATTTCACCTACACTGCTGCCTCCTGAAATTCCTTGGCGACATCACCTTGCCGAGCATCGCCTTGAGCCTTCTGGATCCAGCGCCGGGCTTGATGGCCCCGCGCCTGCCCGGCTCCTCCTTCGGGTTGGAGCAGAGCGCGACGCCGCCGTCGGAGCACCACCCGCCGTAGGCGAAGTGGCCGGGGCCCCGGCGGCGCAGGATGTCCCTGTCGATCCGGTCCAGGACCGGGTCGCCCTCCCTGAACTTGCGCGCGAAGGCGGCCCCGCTGAGGAGCATCCGGCGGTAGTCCCTGGACGTGAGGTACAGCGGGTGCTGCTTGGGCGGGGTGTCCCACCGGATGAAGTGCAGGTCGTGGTTCGCCGTGGCGTTGCGGAACCGCCGCGAGTTGCACGCCACCGTCTGGAAGTAGAACTCCGGCGACGAGACGATGTTGGCGTGGTACAGCAGCAGCGTCCGCGGCAGGTTGTCCCACCCCATGGTCACGTACTCCGCGAACGACCGCGACAGCATCGTCCACGCAGACCCTGCATTTGGGCAAAGGCTAGATGTTGGATGTCGGCGTTGCTTTGCTGCTGCCGTTTCTTGGAAGCAACAAGACATTATTAATTATTAAAAAAAAAGAAAATCAAAGACGAATGCATGCATCTTTGGCTTTGCCATTGCCAATGCAATGGCCTGTGGCTGGATTCGCGAGCTCCAAAGCATAAACGAGCGTGGATCACGGCTGGTTCAGATCTGAGGGAATAATCAACTGCGCTGCGATGAAGATGGATCCGTACGCCACCTCACCTGCTCCATTGACTAGACGCCATCCCAGATAAGATTGTTTTTGGGCCGGACGGGAATTCGTTGATCACGGGCTCACGCCCACACCCGTGACTCGATCGAAATCCAAGGACAGCCAAGTTTGAGAGCAACCACTGGCATTGGCATGGCATCATACTACGTGTGAGTTGTGACACGACACTACACCAGAGAGTCGGCGCGGCGGGGAGTACGGTACCGTACCGAACCGTCCGATCAACAACCGCTTTGACGAAACATGCCTGTCCTAATCGGGTTGCTAACGAGCATGCTTACAGTGTACCACAAGGCAGGTTTTCGGACTCGTTTGGTAAGAGTGGAAATTAATTGCGCAGAGAATAGTTCGAATTCGTGCGAAAACTCCATTTTTGCAAGGAAAAGGAAAAAGGATGACAGTTTTACGGCAAGCAAAATGGAGTAGTACCTGTGTAGAGCTTGAAGGCCGTGGGCAGCCTCCTGAGGTTGGTGGTGATGTTCACCGGGCGGATGAGCTCCGCCCGCCCGTCCTCGTACAGCGCCGTGTCCAGGATCACCGGCCGCGCCCGCTTCTTTCTGCAGAGCTACCATCAGTTTAATGCTACGTTAAACTAGGCAGGCTTCATTTTGCTCAAGAAAAGGTCGTGTCTTTGTGCCGTTTGGATTAGTGAATTGATGATCAATGGACGCTCACTGCAATCCTAATCCATTCAGGTAGCAGGACCAGAGTTCTTACATCTTCCAGCCCAGGTGGCTTGTGTGCTGGATGAAGTTGAGGTCCCTGGGCAGCCCGGCGAAGGCCTCCATCAAGTCTGCAGCCCCAAATTCGCACAGGGTTTCATCGTTGAGGACCAACAGCAAGCAAGCATAATCATCTCACAAATCCGTACTGTCTGCAAGCATCAACAACAGTAAGTAGGTATTACCGTCCTGGGTGACGAGCGGGTAGTCGGAGGCGCTGAGGTTGATGAACCAGTCCCAGCGGCGGCGGAGGCGGAGCAGCACGGCGACGGCGTGCAGCGTGGTGGTCAGCATGGTGGGGCCGCGGTAGGTCACCAGGTTGGGCCTGCCGACGATCCACACGTTGCCCGCGCGCGCGTACACGCCGCCGCGCCCGGGCCCGGGCCCGGACACCAGCTCCGCCAGCCGCCGGTGCTCCTCCGCGGGGGCCTCCCGGTCCAGGTGCACCAGGTAGGTGTTCGCCGGGTGGTACAGCGCTGCCAGCAGCCGCGCCGCGCGGGACGCGTCCCCCGTCGACGCCGAGATCAGGTACGCGAACGTCACGGGGTACCGCGCCTGCTGCTGCTCCTCGGCTTCGTCGGCGGCCGTCGACGGGGACAGGAACGGCCACCTCCTGGGCCCGGTGCCGGTGCTGCCCGTGAGGAGGAGCGACGGGAGGAGGAGGATGGAGGCCACGAGGAGCGCCGTGAAGACGGCGGAGACCAGCACCTCCCGCCGGATGCTGCTCAGCCCCGTCGCCCGCGGCCGCATCACCATGCAAGCATCAATCTCCGGGGACCCTGAGCTGCGAGCTGTTGGTGATCTCGGGGACCCTGAGCTCGGAGCTGATGAGCTCTGACTCCGATCTCCGCCTACCTACTAATCAGGAATCAATCCGTTCTCTCTCGCTTTCTCTCGCTCTCGACCGGTCAATCAATCTATGGATTACTCGCGGTCTTTCTTGGAATCAAATCAATGGCGACTCCGAGATCTAGCACCTCTGAGCAGAGAGCAGCAGGCAGTGGCGTGCGATTGGATGGGTTGGAGCATTCGGGAGAAGTAAAGGAAGGCTCTGGGGGAGTAAGGAGGGAGGTCCCTGCCGGGAGGTGGAGGGTGAGTGACGGGTGGGTCCCAGGGCCAGATCGACGACGGCCGTGGCAGCTGCACTGCACCCTGCTGACGTGTTGTGTTGTCAAAATGGGAGAGAGAATCAATCCATGCCGGTGTAAACCCGCTTAGAGCATCTCCAACAGTTTGGTAAACGAGGTTGCTATCCTTGAAAATTTGGCAAAACTTGAAAATTTCGTCTCCAACAGTTTGCTAACCGAGTTTGCCATCTTTAGGAACTTGCCATCGATCCTCTCCGCGCGCGTATATATCCGCGCGCGTATACGAGTTGGCATCGCGAAAAAAACCGGCTCCGACTGCTGCCTTCCCGCGCGCGTGACGTTCCCGCGCCCAAGCCCTTCATATACCGTCGCCATCTGATCCTTCGTCTCCTCGCGACGAGTAGATTCAGCGCCAAGGCCGGCTGCCGTCGGGACGAGTACATCTTCCGAAAGAGTAGGATGGGAGGTGATGCTAACCTGATCACGATGGAGAGAGGGATCACGATGGAGAGAGGGCCGGCCAGAGTAGCAGCTGCGATGGAGAGATCAAGATGGACAGATCACGATGGAGAGATGCTGCTGCTGGCGTCGCCCTTCACGCACGCGAATATGAGGCCCGCGGCGGCGCCCTTCAGGAAAGAAGCCGCGGCGTCGAGGAGAAGGACCGACGCACGCAAGAAGCCGCGGCGGTACAGTGTGGGCCTGCTTTTTTTAATTTGGCAAGTCAAAATGGCAAACTATTGGAGATGGTCTATTATTTCACTTGGCATATATTTTAGGGAATTGCCAAATCACAAAATTTAGCAAGCATTTTTTACCAAACTGTTGGAGATGCTGTTATACTTTCACTGTTTTATACACATGCTCATGCTCACCGTTATCGTACATGTCGGAATCGTGCCGGTGTTCAGAGAGCTTGATTGCTAGAGTTTCCCAAAGATGGAAGAAGAGCCGGTTCCTTGTGGGACATTTAAAACTACTAACTAGCATACTAATTGCAACAAGACATGTACTCTCTTTGTCCTGTAATATAAATACATTCTAGAAATTATAAATTAAGAGAGAACATGAAAGACGTATGTATCCTAATTTTATTTCCTAATCAGATGCTATCATCAACGTGATTAATAGTGATTGATTTATAGATGGAAAGTATTTGGTGTAAAATTATTATTTTTTGTCCTCTAGAATGTATTATATTTGAGGATAATTTTTGAATGCTAGACTTCATTATATTACAGGACGGAGAAAGTATCTTGTTGTACAAACACTTAGATGACTTGCTGCTAGGAGAACTTCACGGCATGTGTTCCTGCAACAAGACATATATATCTTGTTGTACAATCACTTAGACGACTTGCTGTTAGGAGAACTTCGCGTCATGTGTTCCAATTCTTCATCCATCAGATAGTCCTCGAGATGAAATGATCGATCAGTGCTATGTTCCTAGGCATGCACCATGTTGAGCCGTGTCCTTGTCGAGGCTTGTATGCACCCAATGGCAACGCAAGATCATTGTTCTTCCCAAGACTCGAATGAGTACTGTGCTTGCCACACCTCTCATGGCCAAAACAAAAGGCTAGCCCGATCCTCTCTATCATGGAGACTGCATAGTGGTTAGTACAGATTTTTTGTGTGACGACGTCTCGGAGTCCTAAACAACTCTGGTTCGTTTTGCATGCTGAATGAACCATTCACTACCACAACCTCACTTACACATTGTCGTGTCTGTGGTGCTATAGTGCAGATCGGTGAGATCTCGGACAAGGATGCCAGATCTGTATGTTGAGAAGGGATAAAAGAAGGCAAAATTAAACAAATAGATTATTAGTAAACCAGTAGAGATGCTCTTAGGAACACAGAGGACTCGGCACCTAATGTCTACAATTCTTATCGTTGTGGACGAGGACAAGATTGATTTCAAACTTTTAGAACTTTGATGATCAATTACTTTTAAAGTAATATTGAATCTAAAATGATTTTAGTTGGTACTGCGTTAGAATTAGTCCGGATGGCCGAGAATGACATGAAGAAGAAATTAACTTAGCCCCCCCCCCCCGGAACAGGAAAAACAGAGAAATTTTCTTTGACCCCTTAGAACAAAGTATTTGTTCCCTACAAATTCTATGAAATTGCTATGGAATAACTTGTTTTATAGGAATTTTCGTGCAATTTTTCCAAGAGTTTGAACCTCATAGAAACTTACCTTCGTATCACACTCTCTCATCAAATTCTTGTGTCCTTCGTGCGCTCCATCTAAACATTCCAATCATATAGTTTTCTGTGTTTTTTCAATTCTTAGGATTCGTGATGTGAGGACATTTTATTTTTATATTTTTTTCTCCTATTGCTGCGTTTGTAGATCACAAATTCTGGGTTTCAAAGAAAACTTTAGGCTGAGATCTCATGGGCCCGCCACTGATTGAACTTGGCTTTTCACATGCTCTCGTCACATGATGATAAGGTGAGGAGATGTGAGCACTAACTTTGCTGTTATTTTATTCATCGTTCCAAATTTCTTCTTATCAAACCGGCCAGACGATGGTGGATTTCCAGTGCGCTAGCCTAGAGTGCTGCCGGTGACATCTCGCACTAGATACTGTCTACTGGTGTGTGCCTGCTTTATTTATTTGTTTACATTTAGTTATTACTCTTTGGACAAAGTTTACCTTCCACTCCTCCAGAGGTGGTTGCATTTGCTTCGGCAATACAAACAAAATAGCCAACAATACTTTCTCCCTTACAAAGCTATGGACCGCCACTGATGGCCAGTTTGTTTGAGATCGAGAAAAAATAGGACATAAATAAATTTGAAATACAGAAAATTTATATTATGATTTTTAATACAACATAGGAAAAATCTAGGAACTGACAAGCATAACGGAAAATTTACGCGAGGTCTAACATCATACTAGTTTTTTTTTCAAAATTTCTGTGATTTTAGATATCTGTTTGAAATCCTAAGGAATTTCATAGTTTAATCCTTTTGTTCTAAAGAGACCTATAGGAAATTTTTCCACATTATTAAAATTCTTCAAAATTCTTATGTGTCTTCTTTATGGGAGAAGTCTATTTTTGGCTATCCAACTATCGTCCAAGTTTACTTTTGTTCATTGTTGAACTCGAAAACCAGAATTTTTTTACCATTCAACTATTGATACCGTTCATATTTCGCCATTCAGCTATTTTGATGGGTGGTGAAATTTTCGGAATTCAAAATGTGAGAACTTCAAATATAATTTTGTGATCATAAATAATTTTTAATAAAAAAAATTAAGATTTACAACTTTGGTTTTGATCATTTCTCCATCTGGTTCGTTTGGATAATTCAAAAATTTTGAATTTTAAAATTTGAGAACTTCAAATAGATTTTTGGGACCGTAAATGATTTCAAATGAAAAAGTCATTAACTACAAAGTTGTAGATATCATCGAGATCTATAATTTTGGTTAGTCATTTCTCCATCCGCGTTCATTTATAAATAATAAAAAAATTAAATTTTAAAAATATGAGAACTTCAAACAAAACTTTTTAGACCCTAAATGGTTTCAAAAGCTCGTCAACTATAAGATCTACGTTATTTCTCAATCCTATTTCTTTTGAACAATTCTAAAAATTTAAACAATGACGACATACGGACCTGACTACCACTCGTCGTCCACGTCACGAAAACCACCCATCAAAACAGCCGAATAGTCAAATATGAATAGTATCGATAGTTGGATGATCAAAGATTCTTGAATTTTTTAATTCACTGGCTAAGACCAAACTCCAACGATGGTTATATTGCCAAAAATAAACTTCTCTCTTTCTTCATTGTTTAGTTATACATTTGTACCACCGCAAAGTACGTAGGATTTATTCTGGGGTGCCTGCGTGCACACAAACGGCAGTAGGGTCAAGAGATCTCTACTACAGCATGCACGTTTCTGGGCTCAGGTCTGGTTTAGTTTCAGAAAATTTTGTAAATTTTTCTAAAATTTTTCATCAAATCGAATCTTTAAACACATGCATAAAGCATTAAATATAGATAAAAAAATAAAACTAATTACACAGTTTAGCCGTAACTCACGAGACGAATCTTTTAAACCTAATTAGTTCATGATTGAACATTAATTGTCAAATAACAACGAAAGTGCTATAATAACATTTTATAAAAAAAATCGCCATCTAAACACCGCCTTAAACTCCAGACAATAATTCCCTTTTCCGGAAACAAATTTCCGAGACAATAATCGGCATGACATGGACAGGGCGCTGAACGGTGGTTCGTTTGCAAGCAACTGTTTGCCTCACTGCCGGATTGTGTTCGACTGCGATTCAGAGGCGCGTGGGCCTGAGCCTGACCCAGAGATCATCAACCTGTCCGTTGCACTTGCACCCATATCTTGCACGAAAACCTTTTCATAGGTAGTACTCCGTACTTGAGTGAATTAAATTAAGCCCGTGTTTAGATCCGGAATTGGGTGCCCCGATTCGGGCACTGTACCATCTTTTGTTTTTTAGTGTAAAAAATTATCCAAAAATTGATTAATTAGACTCAAAATGTTCGTCTCGCAAAGTACAACAAAACTGTGCAATTAGTTTTTTATTTCATCTACATTTAATACTCCATGCATTTGCCGACATTTTGATGTGATGGGGAATCTTTTTTTTGCATAGTGAAATTTGAGGATGGAATTAGGAACTAAACAAGGGCTAAAAGACACACGATGCCAACATGACAGCATGTTTCATGAGAATAGAAGAGAATTTCATTCTTCGTCTTTTCCCAATGCGAACACTCTTTCCCTATTTTTCCTTTTGAGAGCATTGCGAGCATGCTTTTACAACGATGCGATTAACGAGAACGGCTCTAGTACACCTCTTTTAAAAATTACACGAATCTTAAAGCAAACCCTTAATTAACTAATTGTTTTATTAATTTTTTTTTCATTGGATCTCATCTGGACCCGGCCCATTCCTAGCCCGACTCTCCTCTCTCCGGATTCCATGCCGTGAGCTCGCTAAAAAAAACAAGATTTCCATGCCGTGAGGAAGGAACTGAACGCGACGGCGCTCGACGATGGGGTCTCCACAGCGCCAAGCTCCATGCGCGGGCTTTCGATGGCGGCGACGATCAATGCATGCGCGCCACCTCGGATTGCATTGCGCCATGGCCGGTGACCTGGTGTACGTGTCAGATTGAACGAGGGACATAGAGAGATTATTGTTTCTTGGAGACTGCCTGTTGCCAACACCTACCGGCCTCTGGGTGACGGTGTAGCCGAGCATGCCCAGTCGAGGATCACGCACCATGACGCCAGCCTGAGCATCAAGCGGTGCAGCACTGCAGCCAGTAGTCGACGTGCAGTAGCCAACAGCAAACGCCGGTCATGGTGCAAGTGCAACCCGAGGAGGCGCTCGCGCGTAATCGCTGCCATCGTCAACAAGTAGCCCAGTGAACGCCAGGGCGTGAACAGCCCTTGTTGGAGCTCCGCCGTGGAGAGCCTGTCGTGGAGGACCACCGCGTCCGCTCCACATGCGTGTGGAAGCAAAAAGTCTGGAGAAAGGGGATAGGAGAACATATTTGAATTGGGATATTGGGCTAGGCATAGGCCAGTTACGGGCTGGATCCATACGAGATCCACGTAGAAAATAACAAATAAAATGATTAATTAATTACGTGTTTACATTAAGATTCGTGTAATTTTTGAAGGAATTTTTGAAGCAAATCCCGCAATTAACATGTGTAGGGATGTTTGGATGATACTGTCATGATTTTTGTTCTATAAAATTTTACGACAAATTCACGCGGGGAACATTCAGTTCCTTTGCTTTTCGGAGAATTCTGGCCTTATTTGTTTTCTCCCTCCTAAACTTTAGTCCCTATCACATTAAATGTTTAGACACATGCATAGAGTATTAAATATAGACTAAAAAAATAACTAATTACACAGATTGCGACTAATTTACGACCCAAATTTTTAAAGCCTAATTAGTTCATGATTTGACAATATGGTGCTACAATAACACATGTGCTAATGACGGATTAATTAGGCTTAATAAATTCGTCACACGGATTACTAATAAGGACTTGTGTAATTTGTTTTATTATTACTGTCCAGACACTCCCATGTGACACGTCATGTGATATCCGATGTGACAGCTCTAAACTTTAGCTCCTGAATTTAAACAAGGCCTCCGTAAAATGCACTTAGTTGTCGTGTTTGTAATTTATACAACTCTCTAAGTTGCCTTCCCATATTTCATCCAAACACCTATCTTTTCACTATTTTTACTTCTATATTTTCGATTCTTGGTGATAAGTGCTCTCATGTCTCTGATTTCAATGTTTTATTTACTTTTGATTGAAAACTGGACATCAGATGTTCTGAAACCGAAACGGCTCCAGTTCAACCAAGAACCAAACAATCAACCCAGCGTGACATAAAACCTTGGAAGCACATGTATATAGCCACGAGCCCAAATGTGGGCAGCATAAACATGGCCCACAAAATCAAAGCCCAGCGTCACGTAAAACTCATGACTCCCCACGAGCCACGGCAGGCCCAGGTGAGGTCGCCAGTAGTAGCAGCAGCAACGGAGGCGGTGGGCCCTAACTCAAAATTGGGCCCGACGGACTCCTGAACCAGACCAGGGCAAAACGACTATTTTGGATTAAAAAAACCATAGACCTTGTTAGATACCAAATTTCACTATGTAAAAAGAAGATTCCCCGTTACATCAAAATATCGGCACATATATGGAGTATTAAATATAGATAAAATCTAAAACTAATTGCACAATTTTGTTATACTTTGCGAGACGAATATTTTAAGCCTAATTAATCAATGTTTGGACAATTATTATCAAATAAAAACAAATTTGCTACATTGATTCAGGCGCCCCCGAATCGGGCATCTAAACGAGGTCATAGAGAGAAGTCTTGGAAAAACTATGTCTTTCTTGTATGATCTTTTTTTTCCTAAACCTACCTTTGAGGTCTGAAAACGAATTTTTCTTACCTACATGGCCTTCCGTTCAATATGTTAGGATGAACCGTGAATCTGTCCAATAAAACATACATGAAATGACTAAAATGCCCCTGCTTCGGTTGACCAGGGCAAGCATCGGGTGAGCGCTTCAGAGCGGGGGATGGTCAACGCTACAGTGTGCAAGATTGAGATAGTACCTGTGTTAGGCTGCAATGCATGCATTTTATTTTAAACGTCTTCACTTATCTCCGTTCCTCTCGTTTTCTCTTTTCTTGTTTGCTTCTAGGAATCTCCCATAGCTGTGCTGGACTCCGCATGACAACTGCCTAAGAGCAACCCCAGCCCAAGCCCCCAAATTAGGCCCTTAAAATTCTATTTGCAGGCTGGGCTAAAAAAAGTAGAGGCTCAAATTGAGGCCCAACCCCAGTGGAAAAAACAGACCAAGTCCCTATCTCCCATGGGACCCACCTGTCAGCGAAGAAGAGACCCATCCTCTGCTTTGGTGTTGGGGTCGCCTTCTCCTTCGTCCTCGTCCGGAGGTCCGGCGCCGGCGCCGCCGGCGTCCTCGTCGTCGGGAGAGCGGTGGAGCGCGGCGATCGGGAACCTGGGGGAACTCGGCGTCAACGTGGACGCGCTGCAGAAGCTGCTCGGGCGGAAGGCCGTCTTCGTCGACGACGACATCTTCTCCAAGGCCTCCCTCGCCGCCAACCAGGCCCGCACCATCAAGGTACTACCCATTCGCTGCTGGATCAGCTATCAACTGTCGGCCCCTAGCGCTGCGCTGTCCTCCCCACTCTATGCTCTGCATCAGGGTTCTTGGATCAGCGGATGCTGCCTTCTGAAGGGCGTAGATTCGGCCCCCTTTAGTTTGAATGTGGAATTCACTGCTCAGAAAGCAAGAAAAGATCTTGAGAGCTGGGTGTGATTTTGAGTGATTCACTTTAGTGCGACTTGTGTCTCTTTGGCATAGGCATATAGAGCCAGGCAACTCTAGTTTAGTGTCGTGTGACATGGAATTGATTGACCTTTCATGGAAAGGAAAAATTGGCTGGTACAAATTGGAATGCAAATAATGATACTTTGTGTTCCATTTTCTCAAATTGAATTCTCTGCTTTTGTTGTCGTTGTAGCAGAATGTGTTAGACTTGATACATCTAAAGGTGAGGCTGTTGTTTCACTGCAATAAGCTGACATCAGTATGTATATATGAGTGTAGCTTTAATGCAATGATAATAATTTAGATTAAATCATTCATGAGATGAAAGCATGCCATCTTATTCTATAGATATGTGAATTCAGAGATAATAATTTAGATTAAATCATTCATGAGGCTGTTGCTTTCTCTATGTACCCTATACCTGTCATATCTGATTGATGTTTGTCTAGTAAAGTAGTTTCTATTTTTCTTTGACTATGCCGAATAGTGGCTATTGACCTTGAAGTATAACTGAATCTGGGCAATAATGCTAATCAATTTCCATTTACCACTACATTCCTGCTCAGAGACCTTGTTTTTCATGTGTTAACTTTTTCCCTTTTTTGTTGCTATGGCAGATGTCAAGGTTTCGAGCTAGAGTTCGTCGATGGTGGGATGAAGAGGATGAATCTGATGTTGACGACCTCTTCATCATTGCTGGTCTTCTTGAGGGCTCCAAGAGAAACAAGCGCAAGAAAAAGTTTCGTGGGTCGTTGCCGGGTCGCCGCAAAGTGCCACGGGACATTTCGGGAGGTCACAATCGCATCTACCTGGACTACTTCGTGGACCCGTGTGTATACAGTGAGAGACATTTTAGAAGGAGGTTTCGGATGTCCAGGTCGCTCTTTCTGCGGATAGTGGATGCAGTGGAGTCTCATGATGACTATTTCCGTCAGAAGCTCGATGCCATCAGAACTCTTGGCGCCTCTCCCATACAGAAGGTTGTTGCCACCGTTCGGATGCTTGCCTACGGTATTTCGGCTGACTTTTTGGATGAGTATGTGAGGATGGGAGAGAGCACCATCACTTTGCCAGCCTTATTAACAGGAACAAGATGCTCCACTGATGTGTCAATACAACCAGACACAAACCAACCAAGTTAAGACAAAAGAACACTGCAAAAGATGCTGCTGCTATTGATGGTGATAAGAGTAGCAGGCCATCACTATTATGCACCTATGCATGGATACACACATGAATTTCACAGAAAACTGTAACATGCTTACATCATTCGATGAGCATTAACATAACTAGATGCTACTGCACACAAGTTTGTCCATGTGACACTGTCCAGGCATCAGTTCATTATCAATCAATAAATTTAAGGCCTACCCAAGCCATAAACATAACTACATACTACATGCATTGCATAGAACACATCAACAATCAACAGAATCAAAACCTCTGATATGATATTCTTCTCAATTGACCCTTTTGTTTTCCCATGCAAACTACATCCAGATGCATACCTTCAATAAGCTATATACACGCACAATGATTAAATACATAGCACAGTATTAATATATACCACAAGACCCAGCACAAAGCCAAGCTAATAACCAGTTGACACCACACCACCAGGGAGCATTGCCAATCAGTGTTTCCCTCTCCAAGCAACTACTATGAGATTGCAGCAGCTATACCCCCACCCCACAGTCTGATCTCATTGCTAATTGCATGTACAGCAGAGAAACTCCAAGGCAAATTGCATGTGGACATCCATGGTTCAAAACTCTCACAAGAACATCACAAGAAACAGACTTGGGCATCCATCTATAGGCTTATCTCATTGCTAAAATTGTACTAGTGATCTGACTTATCAGGTGCTCCACATGGGCATCCATCTATAGGCTTTAATGGTGACAAATTCTGTGATATGGCAAGTTGCTCTCAGATGCGTCGTCTGTTGTCTGTCTGCAAAGTGCACACGACAACAACGACCAGTGATTTCATCGTCCTCTCATTTGCGCCAATCTCTATGCTAACTAGCAGCAACTTGCTTCACACCAACCAAAGAAGATCGGTCACAGGGATCCGCCGCAGCCTCTGCAAATTATGATGAGCAACTTGCTCTACCAAATGCGCAAAACCATGAACCGTTAATAAAAATAGCATGCAGGTACTAACAGCGTACTGTCAGAAACAAATGATTTTCTTTTGCGACAATGTCAGAAACAAATGATATGCGGATTGCGGTTGACAAGGTCAACTCAAGAAAGCTCAACTCACTGAGTAGTCAGGCGTCCAATGGTTGGGGCTAAAGTCGTCGCCGGCGACCTCGTAGACTTCTGCTGGTGATGTTGTGATTCTGCCGGCGTCCTAGGTGGGGGCGTGAGGCTCTGTGAAGGTCAACGCGCGAGGGCCTAGTGGAGGTTGGGCGTTGGGGAGCCGATGAGGTAAGCCGATGCCGCTGCCGCCGCCGCTCGGAGAAGGCATCCTGCCACCACTGTAGCCGTCACCGGGAGAAGGTATCCTGCTGCCGCTGCCGTCGCCGCCGGGAGAAGGCATCCTGCCACCGCTGCCGTTGCCGGGAGAAGGATGTTCTTGGCGACGAGGCAGGTTGGCGTCGAGAGAAGACGACGCGGCAGGACGGGAATGCGGCGCGACGAACGGAGGACGATGTCGCGTGGTGGACGCCGTCGGACGGGGAGGCAACCCGCCTCTGGAGAATCCTCCTGACGCGCTGCCATCCATAGGCGGCCGCGGCGGCGGTGGAGGAGCGGCGGGGGCGGCGGCGGGGCGGCCGCGTGCGGGAAGAGGAGCGGCGGAGGGAGAGCTGCGGCGGTGGCGGGAGGGATCGGGGAGAGGATAGGATCCTCCGATTCCTGGGGGTCTGAAACTAAATTTTGGGAGTGCTCCTAAAATGAGAGTCCAAGTAGGAGGCCCACTGGAGTTATTTTTTCCCTTAAGCTCCTAAAAATTAGAATAGGGGCCTGTTTAGGGACTCCACTGGAGTTGCTCTAATGCCTTCAGATTATTGGAGCAAGCAACCAAGCAATTGGGTTTATTTTCTTTTTTTGGTCATATAATTGGGTTTATCTTTGTGCATGCGTTCGTGGGACATGCTTGCAATCGGTGACAAAAGTTTGTTCACGGCTCAATACCGGTGTGGTGACGATGCAAATATTTATGCATTTAATAGACTAATTCTAATGCAATGTATTTCTGTATCTTACTATGTACTATTTAATGTTAAAAACAATATTATTTTTAATTTTATGTAATTATGAACACTTTAAACCATGCACAATATTGCTCCAAATTTAAAATTGACAAACTAAATTTTGTATTTTAGTCTTTTTTTTGCTAAGGGTAAAATGTCATTTTATCCCTCACTTAACACCGTTAAGTGGCCGAACAAACGGAAAGGCCATATAGGTAAGCGAAATTCATTTTCGGGCCTCATAAGTAAGTTAAAAAAATAGGCCATACAAGGAAGCCATAGTTTTTCCAAGGCCAGGTAATTCTCTCAAAAACATATGCCAGTGAATCAAGGATAACAGAGGAAATCAGGAAACAAGTTTAACGGTGGTGAAGGCAGTGGCATAGAGAGAAACGAGAAACTAACAGGCTATTTGGTTTGAGGAGTGGTCTCATCCGGCATCAGCACGTCCAACATGGGCTTGACTGACGATTTTCAAAGGAGTGACTCGACGACTGATTACACTAGCAGAGTGTACGATGCGATGACTGACGGTTTCATTCGGTCGGACGCAGGTTCGGATGGCTCCGCATGATGCCGTTATGTGAACCAAACACGCTATAAAGTTATGTTACAAATGTCAGTGTTAGTTTTTCAGTGGTGTGTAGATTATTTTTGCAATATTCAATGGTGGGGAATTCTCTCAAACTAATACGTTGCGTGAAGTAATTTCTCAGGTAAGTATGAGAACTACTCAGTGATTTTAGCATTATTAGGAGTAGCCGAATAAACCCAATATGTTACCGTGCATTCTTAAGCTGTGAAATATTAATACAGAGGAAGCAAAAGTATATGACCAGGAGCCCAATGCCCAGCGTCCTGTCCACCCTCATTCCTCTCCTAGGTAGCATCACCACGGCCCACAAAAGCCCAACAACCACAAAGGCCAGCGTCCGGTAAAGCCCGGGGTCCCTTGGTATCTCCACGGGCCGCGGGTACCCGCTCCAGCACGACAGCAGCATGGACAGGCCCAGGCCGACGAGGACGTTGAACACCGGCCCGCCGTAGCAGCCGGACACGGCCACCTGCGCGCCGCCGCCGCCGCCGCGGGACGCCACCGCCACGTTCGCTATTAGGTCGCTGATGGAGTTTCCCCAGGCGAGCACGGTGACCCCCAGCGCCGCCGAGTCCACGGAAAGGATGGTCCCGGCGGAGACGAGCAGCGACAGGACCTCGTTGACGATCACGTACGCCCACGCCACGCTCATGGCGAACCCGCCGGCGAGCCACGCGCCGAGGAACCGGGTTGGTGGGGCGGAGGGGTCCGTGGTGAGAAAGGCAACGAGGCCCAGTGCGAGACCAGCAAGGCCGCCGAGGAGGACGGCGACGAACGGGGCGCTCCCCGTGGCGCGCTGGCTCCAGAGCAAGGACAGGAAGACGGGGGCAAGCGTGGCCGCGGTCACCGCGGCCGGCTTGCTCCACCGCTCCTTGCTCGCGTCCGGGATCGTCAGCCGCCGCGGGAGACTCAGGGGAAGCTCTAGCAGGCGCAGGACGGTCCATAGGACGCTCTTGTTGCTGCTGCTGCTGTTGTCGCCGGCGTAGTACTGGAGTAGCGGTGCGGTGTCGGGGAGGAGTGGATCTCGGGCCTCCTGGTCGGTGTAGAACTTGTTCTCCGTGACGTTGTGGAGCTCCGAGAAGGCGGCGGCGGCGGAGGCGGAGGCGTGGACGTCCTCCGCGAGCGCGTCGTGGCGTCTGGCCCAGCGGTCCGGAGTGAAGGCGACGGCGAGGACGTAGACGATGTAAAGCGAGGCGAACCCGGCGGCGGCACAGACGGTGACCTCGCCCACGGCGACGACGACGGCCAGGGCGACGAGCGCCAGGAGGAGAAACGCCGCGTCCCGGAAGAAGCTGGCGCGGTGGACGGCGACTCCCTGGCCGCCGAGGCGGACGGCGATGACACCGAGCACGGCGGAGGAGACGAACATGGCGCCGCCGAGCACGCCGCTGAGCCCCACGGCAGCGGCGGCCGTCGGACTCGCCCCTCCTCCCTCGCCGGCGGCGAAGGAGGCGATGGCGGAGAGCGCGTCGGGCGCGCCGTTGCCGAGCGAGAGGAGCGTGGCCCCGGCGATGGCCGGCGGGAGGCCGAGCAGGCGCGCGAGGCCCTCGAGGCTGGCGCAGAAGTAGGTCGCGGCCGTGTCGGCGAGCAGGTAGAAGAGCACGGCGAGCCACGCCGCCAGCGCGGCGTACCCGAGGAAGGGGCGGCGGTCGCCGCCGAGGACGCAGTAGAAGAGGTAGAGGTAGTCGACGTGCCCGCCTCCGCCGCCGCGCGGGTTGCGGTCCCGTCCGTCAGACCCGGGCGCGGCGTCGTCGCGGCACCTCTCGGCGTTGCTCCGCACGCCCGCGGCGGCGGCGCCGTGGCCGCGCGCCTCCTCGTTGGCCACCACAACCGAGGGGGACGAGAGATCGGCGGACTGGGCGCGGCGCGGGAGGCCGGAGGAGGCGAGCAGGAGCAGCAGCGCGAAGGCGACGCCGAGGCAGGCACGGAGCGCCGCCGCCGCCGCTGCAGAAGCGGACGGCTTCGCCATGCATGGTTGGCGCGATCGCGCGCGGGGGAAGTGGGGAATTGGGGAAGATTATCTGATCACCCCCGTGGTGCAGGGACCAAGATCCCGTGCAGTCCTAACATCTACTGCAACTTAAGCAGTAGGTCCATCTGAGCCATTCAAGAGGCAACCAACGTCTTAGATGAGAGCCTATCCTTTTCCTTCTTTTTCTATTTATTTCTATAGCCCGCACCTACTCTCAGAGGATCAACCTGGGGACGGGGTGTGATAGTTATCCTTTTTCCTGACCAACTAAAACATATCAAACATAATATAATAACTACAATTAAGAGGAGAAAAAAAATCTAGACATGTATTATTCTTTTTTTTTTCTGTTCTGCACTGTGCACGGAAATACTGTGGTCACCGGGTTTCGAACCCGGGTGGCCAGCGCACGGCCTCTGGCCTTATGCTGCTGACCACAGCAGCTGCCGCTCGCTGCGCACATGTATTCACCCTGTTCGGCATGCTGTTTCTGCGGCTTATAAGCCGGCTGTGGCTGTTTTGTTGTGAGAGAAAAAACACTGTTCCACGGCTGATAAGCCGTGCTGATAAGAGCAGCCGAACAAGGGGATTATTCTTTAGAAAATTATATTATTTTCGTAAGTTTTTTCAAGACTCATTACGGACATACGTTCATATAAACGAGCGTACACTCACCTCTCTGAGCGCACAACGCATACCTACCTCTATGAGTATCTCCGAAGGATCGAGTTAACACCAGCAAATTTTGAGATATAAAATAAATCCCTATGAATGAACACACACCCTACTCTATGAGCATCTCCGAAGAACCGAGTTGGACCAACAAATCTCGAGATTGACGAAGTCACCACAAATACATACCTATGAAAGAAAGCGTCGTTAAATCATGAATGTAGAATACTTACATTTTAGAATAAGGGATTTGCTAAATTTCAGATGCTAAATTTTAGTTTTCTTTCGGGCGACGGTTATTGTATATATTTTATACTAAAATTGTAGTTTTAGTTCGTTGCAATTTCTGTAGACACAATCTGCAATTTTTTTGTTCCGAGAACAAAAATCAGTTAGACAAAACCACAAATCTGACAAAATCCGCTTGTTGCAATGATCCGCTTGTTGACGGCACCGACGACATGGACACGACAGCAGTAGTGGTAGGCGAGGCGATCGAAATCATATCGCTCTGCTCAGCGTACGGATGGAAGGATGTGTGCCACGCGCGGCCGTCACGTCCCTAACGAGGAAACGACCGCTCTTTCTTTCCTCTCGGCTCGGGGCTCGGGCAGTGGGTGAGGACTCAGACTGAGGTCGCGACGCCGACGCGATTCAGGCTCGGTTACCTCGGAATGGAGCCGGAACGATTGCAAGAATAATTCCTCGTCTCGTTCTACGCTAACCAAACAAGCCCTCAGTCATTCAGAGGGTTGCTGGCTCCGGATCAGAACCCCGCACAGGCGTAGGAGTATCTCATCACACAAGGGGAGGGACTGACTACCGAGGGAGCACCGGAGCAGTTGCCAAGCGTGACGAGAAACAGAGTCATGTGCCCATGTCTTGCTCGATTCACCACAGCACAGTGCATCATCTGCACTGTGTAGTCACACACCAGCACAGTCACAGACGGACCAGCTCGGGGGCCGTGGCCAAGGCGGCGTGGGGCAAGGGGCAAGGCAAATGCAGGCCTTGTTTAGATGTACCTAAAAATTAGAATTTTTTCACTCTCTTCTTCACATCAATCTTTGGACCCATGCATAAAGTAGTAAATGTAGGTAAAAAAATAACTAATTACACAGTTTAGTTGAAAATTACGAGATGAATCTTTTGAGCTTAGTTGATTCACGATTGGACAATATTTGCTAAATAAGACGAAAATAGTACTATTCATCAGATTCAAAAAAATTGCAATCTAACGTGGCCGCAGTTTTATTTCCCTTCAGATCTGCTCGGCTGCTAAAGGAAACGGATGTGTGTGTCAGTGACCAGCAGCTGCACGGGCAGGACAGACACAGGCAACCACCACCGTAAAAGATGCCTCCAGCCCAGCCAACCCTTTTTTTTTATAACTTTCCAGCCAACACCTGGGCACACATGTTTGTTGCGAGGAATCAAGGCCTTGTTAAGATCGTCGATTCGGTGCGGTCGAATTTGCACAGTGTCATTTTCGAACACTGTATCATTTTGTTTTTAGTGCAAAAAATTGTCTAAAAATTGATTAATTAGACTCAAAATGTTCGTCTCGCAAAGTACAACAAAACTGTGCAATTATTTTATGATTTCATCTACATTTAGTACTTCATACATTTGACAGCATTTTGATGTGATGGAGAATCTTCTTTTTCATAGTAAAATTTAAGGGTGAATTTTGGAATCTAAACGAGACCCAAACGTACTCCATTCTCCAGCACAAATCAGGGATGTACTACTACTAATCCTCACATGTGCATGGATCTGCATCAAGTGAACTGGTTCTGGGGAACAACACGTGGAATTGGAAATGGAAGTTCAGGGCATGTTTGATCCTTTGCTACATATTGTATAGCCTTGCCTAGCAAGGATGTGGCTGAGAGCCGCTAGTTTAGATCTTCAGGGTGTCTCGAGGTTTCTAAGCAAGACGGAAGGCAGGTAAGGTAAGATTGGTAAAGAAATCGAGCAGGCAGTCGGGTCTCATCAGCTGCGGCAACTCAAGACGACGTATGCATTATGGCTTACATGGCATCAATCTCCCTTGCTTGCATGGTCGTCCGTTCTCCACTTGTGCCCCCTCCTCTCCTCTTTATTTATTTTCTTAAACGAAACGGCAAGAGAGCTGTCTGACACTCGTCTCTGCTTTCTTAAGGCCAATCTCATATACAAGTTTCATAGAATTTCATGTGCATTAAATACGTTGACATGTCACTATATTGATAAAGAAAAAGATAATAAAAGTTTCATGCAAGTAAAGAGAGACTCTTCTGCACCGTTTCTAAAAGATGAGTGTGTTGAAAATTAGGGCATGAAACCTCTACTGAGACTGCCCTAAGAAACCTACCAAATGGAGTAAAAAATAGCTTCATCCTTTAAGCCACCAAAAAAGCCAATCCCCTCCACGGGCCTCAGTGCTGCCGTTGCCAAACATAGGTTGCCACCCGTCATTGCCATCCCTGGAGTTCAGGGCAGCAGCAACAAGTGTCTCGGGCAGCAAGACAGCGTCGCCGCAGCAGGCCGCCACACCGCCGCTTCCGCCATGTTGCAGAGCACGGCCTTGACGAAGATGTACGGGCCACCGCCGCCGCCACCACGCAATCCTTCGGGGCTTGGGCCACTGTTGGGCCATCGCTGTAACACCCCAGGTGTTTGCCTTGCATTTTAGCATCATTTGAGCATGGTCATAGCATGGCATTACCATAAGCATCATCATTTCATGTGCATCCTTGCTTGAAACATGACCTTGCAACATATGTATGTCATGGGTGCTAGTGATAATATCATGTATCTGGACCATGCTAGTACATGTGCTAGGTTTGTTATGCTTGAAAACATGTGAAACATGCTCCTGAAACATATGCAACAGTAGGTTTCACTAATTATGTTAGTGATGTTTCATTAGTTATAGTAATAATGTTTTCAATGTCTTCTTGTGAAACTTTCATGCATAGGTGATGCTAGAATGTGTTTAACGCCTTGATGATGTTTGCAACATGTTAGTTAAGGAATTTGACCTAGGGTTTATGTTTATGCCATGCCCTAATTCCATGTTGACTCATGTTTTGACTAGTTGACCTAGAGGACCTTAATTGTTTGACCTTTTAGAAAGTCTTACCTAGAGCCCTTGCATGGCTGTGCCACCTTGATAAAGTTTGTGCCAAATTTCATGAGGAACAAAAGTTGTTTTGGGGTCATCTCATGAAAATGCCTAGAACCTGCTCTAACATGGCCCACAAGGCAGCTAGGAGTGCTGATTTCAGCACTTAGCCTTTTTGGCTAAGTCATAACTAACTTTCAGTTTCCAAGTACCCTTGTTTAGGACCCTGTATCTTACTAACTAGACCTAACCAGCCCTAACCCATATTGACATCTTTGTAGTGCTCACATAGCTCTATGATATTGTCAATATCACCATCATCTAGTTTTCACGGGTTAATGTGATAAGAGGGCGTAGAAAATCGGGTTTCAGTCAGGTTTTAACTGAAACTCAGTTTCAGTTTCAGTTTCGAGGTACACCTCTTTGGAGCCTTGCATCTCCCTAACCGTGTTGTTTTAGATCTCGTGCCAGTAGACTTATGTGAAGATCTCGTGTAGCTCTATCTATAAGTCCACTACGGTTTCTTCTAACTCTAGACGGTTTGGGAGATAATGACCTGGCTTATCTCTCTGTCAGTCGTTGTGGAACGTTCGATGGCTTCGTTTCAGTCGGAGTTCAGAAACTTGAACTCTTCTCCGTTGGTGGCTGACCGGGGGCAGGCGTCACACGACGCGTGGTTGTCATGCGCCGACGCTGCATCCATGCTCACACGAACAAGAGTGGAGACCGAGCCAGCGCATCGCTGCTGCCCTCACTCTCTCCCTCTCCTCTCGCTGAGCCCGCCGCGGCGGCTTAGGGCGCTGCACCGCCACCACCTCGCATTGCCGGCTCCACTTCGCCCATAGCCCCGCTAGCACCTAGCGCACCTCACCAACGTGCTAGCTCTGCCGTTGTGCCTCCTGTTGGCCGGGGACCATGATTCCGCCGCCGTCGCCATAGTAACCCCCCAGAGCTCAAAGCTCATCATGGACCATATGGTGTGGCACCTCTCCGCGCCTCCTCTTCGCTGTCCCCTAGTCACCGTCTCGAGTGGAGTGTGAAGCGCCCCCTTAGTTCCACCTCTACTTCGGTGAGCACGCCTGAACACACCACCGTACCGAGCGCGCTCCACCATGCCTGCCATGGCATCGGGCTCAAGTAGTTCACACTCGTGCTCACTTCTCTTCATCTCTCTATTGTTCAAGGGGCCTTAGGTCTAGCTTTTCTTGTTTGCTTGATGTCATCACCGATCATGCACTCGTTGCGCTGGAACGCTGTCGTGTCTCGCGGTGACCTCGCCACCGCCATGCCCTGCTCGTGGCCGCAGTTCACCGGCCCTTCACCGTAGTCTAGGTTTATCCCTGTCGCTTCGCAAAGAGGCCCTGAAGCCCTAGCACCTACCCGTGGAGGCCACGATGGTCGGAGGACACCGTCACGCCGTCGGATGCGGCTCCGCCGCTGCCATGGTCGACGGTGACCCAACTCCGGTGACCCTGCAACCCATCCTGGCACCTCAATCAAATCTCCTTGGTGCGACGAGCACGAGGGTGTACTCGGTTTCGCCGGGGAAGCCGCCGGCGGTGAGCTTTTGCTCACCGGACCTCCTCCCCTGCCTCTGTGCCTTTGACGAGTGGGACCCCCATGTCAGCGCCGGCCTCCCTACCTTGCCTAGATGGGCCGCTTAGCGGGCCGACCGGAGCAGCAGAGCGCGTGCCTGTTTAGTTTAGGCCCGTTTTAGTTTTGGTTTTGTTTTCTTTTTCCAGAAGGTAAAATGTTGTGTTGAATTTTGTAAACCAATAGAAAATAGTAGAAAAAATATAAAAAGGAAAATGGGGACTTTCTAGAATCCTTGAAATGTGTACTTTGCAGTAGTGTAATAATTTATGGCATGTTAGTTTATGTTCTCTGAAGTTGGTAATTGCTTTTGTTAAGCACTTTATTTAATCATATGAAATTGGGAATTTTGTATCTCATTATATACTGCTCCTAGTGCTATAAAAATTTGGTGAGGTGATAAGCATGCTTTGATGTTACTCCAGTTAAATTTTTATGAATTTTGGAGGTCACATGCTTCATTTATAAATTCCCTTTTTTTGTATATGCTTTATATTGCTTATACTTTTGTTTATTATGATATCTCCAATTATACTTGTCAAATTGAGATGAAATTTTTATGGTAGCCTCCTGGTACCATGTATGTGCCTCTGTAATTTTATTAAAATTTTTTAGGAACCTTTTATAATTATTGCCCTTTATGCCTATGCAATTACATAAATAGAAAAGGTCGATTAAATAAATGTTTATGCAAGTAACATGATATGATCTGGTGTTAATTTAACATGCTCTGGCTTTTAGTAAAGTTGGTTTGGTCCAATTATGCTTTTGCATCATCATTAATTATTTAATTTTGAGAACCTGCCATTCTGGACAGATTTGCTAGTTAAGAAAATTAGCCTATGATAATGATGCTTTCATGCTTGGTGAACTATAACAAAGTTGTTAAGAACTTTATGAACTAGTTGCTGGTAAAATTTGGTGACATTTGAACTCATGGTGTAGATATGGCAGCTGTTCAAAGTTCGAGTCAGAATTGTTCTGCTCTCTGTCTTTTTAGAACAATTTCTGTGTATGTGCTATTTTGACCTAGTAAATGATAAAATCATGCTTAGATGTTTATAAATGAATTGTGGAAAATTTCATAAGCTTTTCAGATTGTCCTCATGCATGTCCTTTGGAGTTATAGAACTCTAGTTATGGACTTTATAAGTTGCTGCGGTCAACATGTCAATGCACTAAATTGCTGGCACTTGTTATATGTGTGCTAAGTATGATCTTTGTGGTACTTAGTGGTTACTTAGAGATGTTTAAACATGTTAATACCAGAGAGTAAATTTGCACCTAAGCTTGAAGTGATTTGAATAGAGCACCTTGTAGCTTGACTTTTATTGCTGAGATTGTTGCATTATTCATCACATTCCTCATGCATACATGCTCATAAGCTCATCATGTCACATCGGTGCATACATGAGATTCATTGGTGCATATACATGCAATAGGTGTACCGAGGAATGTGACGACGGTAAAGTTCCACAAGACGTACCCGGTGGAGTTGGAGCCAGTTCGGGGGCAGGAGGCCCAGTGTAACACCCCGAGTGTTATAGTTGCTAATTAATCTGCCATGTCATCATATTGCATTGCAAAGCATCCATGATTAGGTTAACCATGTTATGCATTAACTAAAATAAGTTTACCTTTCTAGATTGGATGTGCTTCTCAGTGGTGTGGTTCGAACTGAAAACCCTAATTTTGAATGGCACCGCAAATACTTAGTCCATGCCCTGCGTAATTTGAGGTGTGTGACTGTGTTACACACTAGTGTCAAAGTGTAGGGTATGAACTCAAGTGCAACACATAAAATGAAGCTCCAAGTTTGAGTTTGAATTGGAATCCAAAAACTTGTTGCGAGTTTTCCGGTTCGAATTTGAATTCAAATTTGGGGAAATATTAAAAGATTTTCAAAAGCTAAATTGGTCAACCAAGAGTGGCATTTGGTCAACTATGTGATAATTGACTAAATGATTCCCTTGGATGATGGTTTGATTATTAAATAATCACCAATTAAGGTAGCAACAAATTTCAATTGAAAATTCCTCTAAAAACCCTAAAATCCAAAACCCTGTTTTAACCCTTTTCAAATAATTAAAAAATCTAAGAAAAATTTGGGGAAAAAGTTTAAAACCAAGTTTGTAGAACTTTTCAAGGGCTATAACTTTGGTGTTTTGAGTTTTCAAAGTTTTAGTGTAAAATGTGGACCAATTTTGAAAATAAGCAAATTTCAGATTTAACCCCTTTTTATCCCCAAACTCAAATTTCAAAATGGAGGCAGAATTTGAAAATGGTTTGAGTAGCAAAGTTGTAGGTCTTGGATAGATGTACAACTTTGGTGTTTGGAGTTTTTGAAGTTTCAATATAAAATCCAAAGTAATTTCTAAATTACCAAATTTCTAAAAAATGTCCCCTTTTTAATTTAAACTCAAATTTCAAAAATCCAGTTCGACTTTGGAAAAATGTTCAATGCAAAACTTGTAGAGCTTGAAATTCTGAAGATTTCATATCTTGGGAATTTTTCAAGTTGCTACATGATTTTGGGAGTAATTTGAGAAAACAGTTCAAAATTTCAAAAGTTGGGGGGGAGCTACAGTGCCGCGACCAATCACCGCCGGGCACCGCGCGGCATGGGCGCCGGCGAGTCGCCGGACGGCGTCCAGGACCTTCTCGCGCGCGCCAGGACCGCCAGCGTGACGTCTCGCGTCTTCCAGTGACCCTTACCGTGACCGTCGCCCTATATAACCGAGTTCACCGTGAGCCGTTTTATCCTCTGTTTTTACCGCCGCCGCTTAGCTCCGCCGCTCGCTGCTGCTGCCGTTGAGCCGCCACCAGCCACGCAAATCGCACCAGCAACTTCTCCTCGCCCTCGTGCACCTCTTGGTCCAACGGGTTTAGCCGTTTTCTCGCCCGAACCACCGCACCACCACTTCCCATGCCCAACTCCGGTCGGAGCACCGACACCATCGCCCCCACGTGGCCAGGCCACTCCAGCTCGTCGTCGTTGTCACCAAGAGCACCACCGTAACCGCTGTGAGCCCCTGAATGTTTTCCTCACGTTAATTTAGCCGCTACTCCGTTGGGGACGTGTTTTCGTGGCTCACCGTCGACCGTGGTCCGCTATCGTCGTCGGTGAGGGGTCGCCGGAGCTCGAGCTTAGCTGTAGAAGGGCATAGTGGAGTCGTAGGGTGGTGTAGATCATTTTGGTCATGATGGTTGAGTCGTTAGCGGTGTGATCGCCGGCCGGCCGCCGTGCGGGCATGGCTGAGCGCGTGGAAGAGAGCGAGAGAGCGGAGGAAGGGGATGACAGGCGGGGCCAAGGTGTTAGCGAGAGAGAGGGAGAACGCGCACGCGCGGGCGTGAGCGCGGATGGGCCGCGTTGCTGGGCCGCGCAGGAGCGGGTGCGAGCGCGTGGGCAGGCCGTTCGGCTGGGCCAAGCCGGAGGGAGAAAGGAGAGTCGGCCCGAGAGGAAAGTTTTGTTTTCCTTTTTTAAAAATGTGAATAGTTCTAGTATTTGTTTATTTTGTTTAAAACTCTGTATAGCTCCAAAATTAGTGAAATTTTTTGTGTAAGCTTTTCAAGATGTAAACTACTTAGGAAAAATATTAAATGCTTAATTGGATTACTTTTTGCAAGTTCATTAATTAGTTCAATTAAATATTAAATGCAACTTCCATGAATTTTAGTAATTAAATGATTAATCCAAAAATTATGAAATTTATTCTAACAATGTTCTAGGCCATGATTAACCCATAGAAAAAGTTTAAGCTTGTTTAGATGAAGTTTGATCTAATATTAATTATGCCTTAATTAATTAAATGTTTAAATAATTGTTAAGTTGTTAACTTTAAGTGTTGTGTGCTCTTTTGATTGAGTGATGTCCTTGGATCACTAATTCTTGGTGATCCTTGACACCTTAATTACTTGTTTGAGCTCGTTAGTAACAAGTGTAGTAAGAAACGCTAGCGTTGCTTAAGTTATCGCTTTTAGTTAGTAGGTTTTACTGTTTTGTGACTGTACCGCGAAGGAAAGTTGTACTCGAGTTGTAAACCGTGGCATATCATCGTCAAGCATCATGTTTATCACTGCATCATGTTGAGACATGTTCTATACTCGTGTAGTTCCCGCTTTCGAAGAAGTCGAAGTTGGCGAGCAAGTCTTTGGAGAAGAGTTGTCGTCGGTGGGTTTCAGACCGGAAGTCGGAGTCCTCGAGTCCGAGTCAGTCGTCACGTCAGAACAAGGCAAGCCCCAGTGCATTTAAACCCTTCCTTGAGTTTTACAAATCTTTATCACTAGTACTATAGTTTATTGCATTAAGTAATTAGGAGTTGAGTGATAACCCAATTGCTGCATTATCATCCTTGATTATTGCGATATCACCCTTGATACCTGTTTTACTGAAAATGCGTAGTATGCTTCGCCATGCTTAATGAGTTAAGCTTTTTAAATGAGTGTTTACATAGCCATGACGACATACTTAATGAATATTGAAAGATGAGAATGAACTTGAAAGATCGGGCGGGTGGTTTGGCCACTGCTAACATGCATTGGGAAAGGAGTCTCAATGTAGTGTTTCCGCCTTGTCAGTTAAGGACCGTCCGTTGTAGGCCTGCTTGTGTTTCGAGACTTTGCAACTAGCCTCATGCCTTGGGTAAGCCCAAAATGTTGGTGATTCCATTTCGAGAACGTCTAACCTCGCACTGGGAGTGGAGAGATGGCGGAAGTAGCATGTACCCTCGGGGCTAGAATCAGGCCAGGTTTGAGGAGTACTGTACTCTCGGGTGGCGATGGACACGTTCTAGTTTTGGGAGATCTAAATGAGGGTTGGCATATGCAAGATTTGGTTCTACATATGTCGTGAGGTTAGAGATCCCCAGCTAGGTATAATCGGTTCGAATCGTCGTTGCTCCTCGGTTTTGGAGACTCGATCGCCTGACTTACATCGTAGTTAAGAACTGGAATTAAAAAGAAAGATTGAGAAATGTCTTGATGAGAATTACTTTGATCTAGATTAGGATCACTTAGAATTGGATAATGAACCATCAATGGTAAAAGTAAAATAATGAAGGTAAGGACTTACTTTAGTAAGCTTTTCTACAAAAGAAATTTTGATTCTTGAATACTCGTACCTTGATTCCCTAAAGCTAGCATGCCTTTAGAGTCTTTTCTTAGTTGGGTAAGTCTTGTTGAGTACTCTTGTACTCAGGGTTTGTTAAACCCCTTGTTGCAGGTGTGGTTCATGAACAAGTCTGCTTTGAGCCTTGTTGCATGACCGTTGTGGCTGAAGAAAGTGACGACGAGTAGACTGTGTGGCCTCTGGGCAATGCACTTCGCTTGTGTGTTTGTAATAAAGTTACTACTGATACTTCCCTACTACCGGTTTGTAATAATGCTACATAAGGTTTGAAGTTTGGAAACTATGGTTTGTAAACTTAAGTTATTGTAAGACTTCCACTACTTTACTCTGATGGTATTTTGAATAAACTGTTGTAATATTGCAATACTCCTGTGATTAGATCCTGTTCGGAGGAAAGCAGACCTTTTAAGTTGTGAGGAACATAAGTACAGCTGTCAGAGGTCATTATGACGATGACAGGTACATGTGGGCCATCATAATTAGGAGGTTCTGTGACAGCTGGTACCAGAGCATAATTACTGGAGTTATTGTAGTATTACTTTGCAAAACTTTAAAATGGTTTGGATCGAATAAAAACTTAATATTGATATTTTGGTCCAAATTGTGTTTGTCTTATCCCAATCTACTTTCTGTAGTTTCCTTAGCTCATATTTGAAAGCTTCATAGTGAAGTATCATGTTATATTGCCCAAAGTTACAAATGTTATTGCATGTGTTACTTAAACTTTTCTGTTAGATCGTAAGTGCGATGCATGCATCATGTTTAATTAACCTACTTAAGTTACCTTCCCTTTTAAAGTGGTTTGGGTTAAGTAAGGTTCAATCCTGTTCATGCTAACCTTCAGATCCCTCCCATCTGTTCTCATCGTTCTAATTCTGTCTTGCTTTAGGATGGCACGTGTGAAGACAACCCCTCGCAAGAAAACTGGTCCGCAAGGAGTGCCACGTCATCCATTGGCAACCAGAGGTGATGGAGCGAGCAGTAGTCGCAATCTGAACCCGGATTCCCGATCGGAGGTCGCAAGGCTCACGTCAGAGATAGAGCGACTGAAGCGCAATATGCATTTTTGGAAGCAGTGCCAGAATGAGTCTTTGGAAAAGGAGGCAGAAGCCAGGGCTCGTGTTCGAGCGTTGGAACTTTATGTGACACACCTGGAGCAGTACAATACAATCCTGCATGAGGAAGTCCATAGGTTACATGACCTGATGAATCCCAATCATCAGCCCCAGGCGATAGAAGATGATGTCGGTGCCGTGGTTGTTCCTGGTGGAGAGGATAATGTGGAAGAGGATCCGGAAGAAAATGAACCCATGATGGAAAGTGGGGATGAGGCAAGTCATGTCACTGGTGCAAGTGCTCAGGAGAATGAGGATGGAGTGATAGTGATCAGTGATGATGATGAGGAGTGAAGTGTCGAAATGGATGGTTATGTAATATAGTAGTCTTTCCTATTTTCCAAGAACCTTAGCGGGTAGCTGCTTGCTTGCGAGCAAGTTTGTAATAAAAAAATAACGTAAGATAAGTTTGATGTGTGTACCAATACTGTACTAACTGCTTTCTAATTCAATAAAGCAATGTAAATAAAACATGGTTTGTGTACAACAGATGGCCGATACTAGAACTTCTTAGGCTGGGGATAATGCTCCAAATCCCCCACCATTTCCACCTACTCTGGTAGAGGCTATTGCAGCACTGGTCAATGTCACTACTCTGTTGGCCCAGAATCAGAACGGAAATCAGGGTCGTCGAGGCCGTAATAATGGAGGAGAAACCACTTATGTGGATTTCACGGATACCCGTCCACCGGTGTTTTCAAAGGCTGATGAGCCGCTAGAGGCAGATGACTGGCTCCAAACAATGGAGCAAAAGTTTGAGCTTATCCAGTGCACAGAATACTAGAAACTCGTGTTTGCAGCACAACAGCTCAAGGGTGCCGCAGGGGTGTGGTGGGCGAATCTGGTCGCCGCACAGCCCGCTGGCCATCGTATCACTTGGCAATAGTTTCATGATGCTTTCAGAGCACACTACATCCCAGATGGTGTAATGGCCATGAAGTTAGAAGAGTTTCTCTCTTTGAAATAGGGAAACCAGACAGTTCTTCAATATGTTGGCAAATTCAATCATCTGTCACAGTATGCAGCCGAGTATGTGAACACTGATGCAAAGAAGAAGAGTTGTTTCATGAGAGGTTTGAATACCAAGATCTAGGCAGCATTGGTCACATGCTATAATGCCACATACCATGAGGTAGTCAATATCGCTATCGCTTTAGAAGAGAAGTCCCGCATTCACAAAGAGTCAAAAAAAAGAAGCAAGTGTTGTCTAGCTCATTAGGCGGCATTAAGAAGCGTCAAAGGTTTATCTACCTCCCTTAGAATCATTTCCGCCCTCCCTATCGTCCACCGCAATACCAAGCTCGGCCGCAGACGTTTATCCGTCCTGCCGCAACCCAGCAATATCCACAACAGTCGAATGCCCCTGGTATTCGAAATCAGAGCCCAATAACCCATAACTTTCCCTGCTACAATTGTGGAAAGCCAGGCCACTTCTCAAAGGACTGCCCGTATCCAAGGCAGTACAATCCCAATTATCCAAGAGCCCCCGTACCGCAACCACAGCAGCCTCAGAGTAAGAATAATAATCTGAATGTCCAGAAGGGCAAGGGTGAAAAGAAGAAGACGGGACGCGTATTGTACACCCAAGCAAGTGCAATTCCAGAGGGAGAACCTATTATGATGGGTATGTTCCCTGTTGCTAATCATCCAGCAGTACTGTTATTTGATTCTGGTGTATCGCATACATTCATAAATCACACCTTTGTTACAAAGCATGACATTCCAATTATGGGAACATAAGAGGATTTCTTTATTCAGTCACCCGGGGGACGACTGTGTACTAAGGAGATGGTACGCGAAGTACCTATAGAGTTGTGTGGGCATATATTTCCTATCTCAATGATAATATTACAGAAACAGGATATAGATGTAATCCTGGGTATGAATTGGATGTACCAACGAGGAGCTATTATAGATGCACTGCACAGAACTATAAGGTTGAACTTGCTAGATAATAAATCTCATCTCCTTATCCAACTTCCTATTCCAAAGAGAATCGTTGAGAGGATATGTGCAACCTCAGTGAAGGAGATTTGTGATATACCAGTAGTCTGTGAATTTTTAGATGTGTTTCCAGATGATCTACCTGGTTTGCCACTGGACAGAGAAGTAGAATTTGTAATTGAGTTACAACCTGGTACTGCCCCGATATCCAGGAGAGCTTATAGAATGCCACCAAATGAATTGGCCGAACTCAAGGTTCAATTGCAAGAGTTGCTTGAAAAAGGTTTCATCAAACCCAGTTCATCACTGTGGGGATGTCCAGCTCTTTTTGTCAAGAAGAAGGATCAGACTTTAAGGATGTGTGTTGACTATCATCCGTTGAATGAAGTAACCATTAAGAACAAGTATCCGTTGCCTCGCATTGATATACTTTTTGATCAACTTGCGGGGGCAAAGGTATTTTCAAAGATCGATCTTCGATCAGGGTACCATCAAATCAAGATCCGACCAGAAGATATTCCAAAGACTGCATTCACTACCAGATATGGATTGTATGAGTATCTAGTTATGTCTTTTGGCCTCACTAATGCACCGGCATATTTCATGTATTTGATGAACTCAGTTTTCATGCCGGAGCTTGACAAGTTTGTGGTTGTCTTTATTGATGATATTTTGGTATACTCCAAAAGTGAAGAAGAGCATGCTGAGCACCTTAGAGTTGTTCTGACTCGTCTGAGAGATCATCAGTTGTATGCCAAGTTTAGTAAATGTGAGTTTTAGTTAAGGGAAGTACAATTCTTAGGACATGTGTTGTCAGTCGAAGGAGTAGCAGTAGATCCTGGTAAGGTGAAAGATATCTTGAATTGGAAACCACCAACCTCAATTCATGAAGTCCGAAGTTTTCTGAGAATGGCGGGTTATTATCGTTGATTCATACTTGACTTTTCAAAGGTAGCCAAGCCAATCACGGAGTTGTTGAAAAATCAAACCAAATTCATCTGGTCTCCAGAATGTGAGAAGGCTTTTAGAATTCTAAAGAAGTCACTGACAACTGCTCCAGTTTTAGCATAGCCAGATATAGAAAAGCCATTTGATGTATACTGTGATGCCTCTGGTATTGGCCTTGGTTGTGTATTAATGCAAGAAGACAAAGTCATTGCATATGCCTCTAGACAGTTAAAGCGTCACGAAGAGCATTATCCAACTCATGATCTTGAATTAGCAGCTGTGGTCCATGCATTGAAAATCTGGCATCATTACTTGTTAGGTAATACTTGCCACATTTATACAGATCACAAAAGCTTGAAGTATATCTTTACTCAGTCAGAACTGAATATGAGGCAAAGAAGGTGGCTTGAGTTAATAAAGGATTATGATCTAGAAGTGCACTATTATCCTGGAAAAGCAAATGTTGTTGCTGATGCACTTAGTAGAAAGGATCATTATAATTGTATGACTGTGAAGCCAATGGATTATAATTTGTGTTATGAATTGGAAAAGTTGAATATTGAAATTGTCCAACAAGGTCAGTTAACCAATGTCACTGTGGAATCAACAATCAAAGATCAGATTATATCTGCTCAGAGAAGTAATTCCGGTATAGCCCACATCAAAGAAAAAGTTAGAACGGGTCAACAAATAGATTTCAATATTGATAATACAGATGTATTGTGGTTTAAGAACTGGTTAGTGGTTCCAAAGGTTCCAAAGTTACGTTAGCTCATTCTTGATGAAGCACATAACACAAGGTTTTCTCTTCATCCAGGGAGTAATAAGATGTATCAGGATTTGAAACAAAGATTCTGGTGGACTAAAATGAAAATCAAAATTGCTAAGTATGTTGCCAGATGTAACACTTGTTGTAAAGTGAAGGTTGTACATTTGAAGTCGGCAGGAATGTTGCAACCATTGCCCATTCCATCTTGGAAATGGGAAGATATCAGTATGGATATCATTACGGGATTACCCAAGATCTCAAGAGGGTTTGATTCAATCCGGGTCATTGTGGATCGACTGACAAAATCAGCTCATTTTATTCTAGTCAAGATAGAACATACTGCTATGACTTATGCTAAATTATATATTGCACGAATCCTGAGTCTTCATGGAGTACCGAAGACCATTATATCTGATAGAGGTACGCAGTTTGTTAATAATTTTTGGAGGCACTTACATGAGTCTCTGGGTACTAAATTGTTGCACAGTACTGCTTATCATCCACAAACCAGCGGCCAGACTGAAAGGGTTAATCAGATTCTAGAAGATATGTTGAGATCGTGTGCGCTCAATTATTCAGATACTTGGGATGAATGATTACCTTTAGCAAAATTCTCCTATAATAATAGTTATCAGGAAAGTATCAAAATGGCACCGTTGAAGCACTATATGGTCGCAGGTGCAGAACTCCATTGAACTGGTCAGAACCGGAAGAAAGATGGTTTTTCGGTGTTGATATTGTAAAAGAAACTGAAGCAAAAGTCAGGCAGATCCAGAATAATTTGAAAGTGGCTCAGTCCCGACAAAAGAGTTATACTGACAAAAGGCGTAGACCCTTGGTATTCAAAGTAGGAGATTATGTTTATTTGAAAGTATCACCCATGAAGGGAGTTAACCGATTTGGAGTCAAAGGCAAACTCGCACCGCGTTATATTGGCCCATTTCAAATCATTGGAAGGTGTGGAAAAGTGGCATATAGATTAAATTTGCCTGAACAACTGTCAGCCGTGCACAATGTATTTCATGTATCGCAATTGAAGAAGTGTCTTCAAGTGCCTGATCAAGTTGTTGATGTTGAAGGAGTTGAACTTGAGCCTGATTTGACATATTCTGAATATCCTGTCTGAGTTTTGGATCGAAAGGATTGTGTTACCCGAAGTAGAACAATTAAATGGTACAGGATACAATGGAATCAACATTCAGAAGAGGAAGCCACCTGGGAATCGGAAGATTATCTGTTGGAGAATTTCCCCGAGTTCTTTGCTTCTATCTAGGTTGCAATTTCTTCTTTAAATTGTAACCTGTCTTTTTCAAATCTTTGTAATGCAGAAAACCCCCTACCTGTTTTGGAGACAAGTTCTGAACGTGTTTGTTTGACATGTTTCCTTTTCCATTACTTAACTCAAGGCTTTAAATCTCGGGACGAGATTTCTTTAAGGGGGAAGGCCTGTAACACCCTGGGTGTTATAATTGCTAATTAATCTGCCATGTCATCATATTGCATTACAAAGCATCCATGATTAGGTTAACCATGTTATGCATTAACTAAAATGAGTTTACCTTTCTAGATTGGATGTGCTTCTCAGTGGTGTGGTTCGAACTAAAAACCCTAATTTTGAATAGCACCGCAAATACTTACTCCATGCCCTGCGTAATTTGAGGTGTGTGACTGTGTTACACACTAGTGTCAAGTGTAGGGTATGAACTCAAGTGCAACACATAAAATGAAGCTCCAAGTTTGAGTTTAAATTGGAATCCAAAAACTTGTTGCGAGTTTTTCGGTTCGAATTTGAATTCAAATTTGGGGAAATATTAAAAGATTTTCAAAAGCTAAATTGGTCAACCAAGAGTGGCATTTGGTCAACTATGTGATAATTGACTAAATGATGCCCTTGGATGATGGTTTGATTATTAAATAATCACCAATTAAGGTAGCAACAAATTTCAATTGAAAATTCCTCTAAAAACCCTAAAATCCAAAACCTTATTTTACCCCTTTTCAAATAATTCAAAAATCTAAGAAAAATTTGGGAAAAAGTTTAAAACCAAGTTTGTAGAACTTTTCAAGGGCTACAACTTTGGTGTTTTGAGTTTTCAAAGTTTTAGTGTAAAATGTGGAGCAATTTTAAAAATAAGCAAATTTCAGATTTAACCCCTTTTTATCCCCAAACTCAAATTTCAAAATAGAGGTAGAATTTGAAAATGGTTTGAGTAGCAAAGTTGTAGGTCTTGGATAGATGTACAACTTTGGTGTTTGGAGTCTTTGAAGTTTCAATATTAAATCCAAAGTAATTTCTAAATTACCAATTTTCCAAAAAGTGTCCCCTTTTTAATTTAAACTCAAATTTCAAAAATCCAGTTCGACTTTGGAAAAATGTTCAATGCAAAACTTGTAGAGCTTGAAATTCTGAAGAATTCATATCTTGGTAATTTTTCAAGTTGCTACATGATTTTGAGAGTAATTTGAGAAAATAGTTCAAAATTTCAAAAGTTGGGGGGAGCTACAGTGCCGCGACCAATCACCGCCGGGCACCGCGTGGCATGGGCGCCGGCGAGTCGCCGGACGGCGTCCAGGACCTTCTCACGCGCGCCAGGACCACCAGCGTGACGTCTCGCGTCTTCCAGTGACCCTTACCGTGACTGTCGCCCTATATAACCGAGTTCACCGTGAGCCGTTTTATCCTCTGTTTTTACCGCCGCCGCCGCTTAGCTCCGCCGCTCGCTGCTGCCGCCGTTGAGCCACCACCAGCCACGCAAATCGCACCAGCAAGTTCGCCTCGCCCTCGCACACCTCGTGGTCCAACGAGTTTAGCCGTTTTCTCGCCCGAACCACCGCACCACCACTTCCCATGCCCAACTCCGGTCGAAGCACCGACACCACCGCCCCCACGTGGCTAGGCCACTCCAGCTCGTCGTCGTCATCACCAAGAGCACCACCATAACCGTTGTGAGCCCATGAACGTTTTCCTCGCGTTAATTTAGCCGCTACTCCGTTGGGGTCGCGTTTTCGCGGCTCACTGTCGACCGTGGTCCGCCATCGTCGTCGGTGAGGGGTCGCCGGAGCTCGAGCTTAGCTGTAGAAGGGCGTAGTGGAGTCGTAGGGTGGTGTAGATCGCTTTGGTCATGATGGTTGAGTCGTTAGCGGTGTGATCGCCGGCCGACCGCCGTGCGGGCATGGCCGAGCGCGTGGGAGAGAGCGAGAGAGCGGAGGAAGGGGATGACAGGCGGGGCCAAGGTGTCTGCGAGAGAGAGAGGGAGAACGCGCGCGCGGGGGCGTGGGCGTGGATGGGCCGCGTTGCTGGGCCGCGCAGGAGCGGGTTCGAGCGCGCGGGCAGGCCGTTTGGCTAGGCCGAGCCGGAGGGAGAAAGGAGAGTCGGCCCGAGAGGAAAGTTTTGTTTTCCTTTTTCAAAAATGTGAATAGTTCTAGTATTTGTTTATTTCATTTGAAATTCTGTAGAGCTCCAAAATTAGTGAAAATTTTTGTGTAAGCTTTTCAAGATGTAAACTACTTAGGAAAAATATTAAATGCTTAATTGGATTAATTTTTGCAAGTTAATTAATTAGTTCAATTAAATATTAAATGCAACTTCCATGAATTTTAGTAATTAAATTATTAATCCAAAAATCATGAAATTTATTCTAACACTGTTTTAGGCCATGATTAACCCATAGAAAAAGTTTAAGCTTGTTTAGATGAAGTTTGATCTAATATTAATTATGCCTTAATTAATTAAATGTTTAAATAATTCTTAAGTTGTTAACTTTAAGTGTTGTGTGCTCTTTTGATTGAGTGATGTCCTTGGATCACTAATTCTTGGTGATCCTTGGCACCTTAATTACTTGTTTGAGCTTGTTAGTAACAAGTGTAGTAAGAAACGCTAGCGTTGCTTAAGTTATCGCTTTTAGTTAGTAGGTTTTACTGTTTTGCGACTGTACCGCGAAGGAAAGTTGTACTCGAGTCGTAAACCGTGGCATATCATCATCAAGCATCATGTTTATCACCTCATCATGTTGAGACATGTTCTATACTCGTGTAGTTCCCGCTTTCGAAGAAGTCGAAGTTGGTGAGCAAGTCTTTGGAGAAGAGTTGTCGTCGGTGGGTTTCGGACTGGAAGTCGGAGTCCTCGAGTCCGAGTCAGTCGTCACGTCAGAACAAGGCAAGCCCCGGTGCATTTAAACCCTTCCTTGAGTTTTACAAATCTTTATCACTAGTACTATAGTTTATTGCATTAAGTAATTAGGAGTTGAGTGATAACCCAATTGCTGCATTATCATCCTTGATTATTGCGATATCACCCTTGATACCTGTTTTACTGAAAATGCGTAGTATGCTTCGCCATGCTTAATGAGTTAAGCTTTTTAAATGAGTGTTTACATAGCCATGACGGCATACTTAATGAATATTGAAAGATGAGAATGAACTTGAAAGATTGGGCGGGTGGTTTGGCCACTGCTAACATGCATTGAGAAAGGAGTCTCAATGTAGTGTTTCCGCCTTGTCAGTTAAGGACCGTCCGTTGTAGGCCTGCTTGTGTTTTGAGACTTTGCAACTAGCCTCATGCCTTGGGTAAGCCCAAAATGTTGGTGATTCCATTTCAAGAACGTCTAACCTCGCACTGGGAGTGGAGAGATGGCGGAAGTAGCATGTACCCTCGGGGCTAGAATCGGACCGGGTTCAAGGAGTACTGTACTCTCGGGTGGCAATGGACACGTTCTAGTTTTGGGAGATCTAAATGAGGGTTGGCATATGCAAGATTTGGTTCTACATATGTCGTGAGGTTAGAGATCCCCAGCTGGGTATAATCGGTTCGAATCGTCGTTGCTCCTCGGTTATGGAGACTCGATCGCCTGACTTACATCGTAGTTAAGAACTGGAATTAAAAAGAAAGATTGAGAAATGTCTTGATGAGAATTACTTTGATCTAGATTAGGATCACTTAGAATTGGATAATGAACCATCAATGGTAAAAGTAAAATAATGAAGGTAAGGACTTACTTTAGTAAGCTTTTCTGCAAAAGAAATTTTGATTCTTGAATACTCGTACCTTGATTCCCTAAAGCTAGCATGCCTTTGGAGTCTTTTCTTAGTCGGGTAAGTCTTGTTGAGTACTCTTGTACTCAGGGTTTGTTAAACCCCTTGTTGCAGGTGCGGTTCATGAACAAGTCTGCTTTGAGCCTTGTTGTATGACCGTTGTGGCTGAAGAAAGTGACGACGAGTAGACTATGTGGCCTCTGGGCAATGCACTTCGCTTGTGTGTTTGTAATAAAGTTACTACTGATAGTTCCCTACTACCGGTTTGTAATAATGCTACATAAGGTTTGAAGTTTGGAAACTATGGTTTGTAAACTTAAGTTATTGTAAGACTTCCGCTACTTTACTCTGATGGTATTTTGAATAAACTGTTGTAATATTACAATACTCCTGTGATTAGATCCTGTTCGGAGGAAAGGAGACCTTTTAAGTTGTGAGGAACATAAGTACGGCTGTCAGAGGTCATTATGACGATGACAGGTACATGTGGGCCATCATAATTAGGAGGTTCTGTGACACCCAGTTCGATGAAACCAGAGGAGACGAAGGAACCGTGGTTGAGCGCTGAACCCCGAACCATCCCTGTTTATTTAAGGCAAACCCCGGAGCATTATAAGCCTCCTACTTTCAAAGCAATTAATTATATATGTTATATGTATTGTTGCATTAAGTGGTATGAGTTGATTGGAACCCTTGCTGCATTATATCATTCCTTGTTCAGATATATGAATCCATGAATCCTATGTAGACAGGATCGTCTATATGCTTAGCCCTACTTAATTAGAACGGTATTGTCAGGTGATCTCCTATCACCTGCAAAGTAGGAAGTATTAGGTCACGGTTGGCTATATTTGCTATCATGGAAAAGAACCAAGTGTTAATAATGAACTTAGACCAGGCGGGATGTCGATAGTGAAGCAACAAGGCATGGAGGTCTTGGGTGTGGAACTATCACCGTCTGTGTTGGTTAAGGACCGATCTGCTGTACTTCCTTTGTCATTTTGAACGCAGCCTAACACTTAGCTGACCGGCCTGAGGTTGCCAACCGCGAAGCCGAGTAGCTCAACTCAGGCTACGAAGCCGAAAAGTGTAAGTCGCCTCGGAGGGGAGCCAGGTGGGACCAAGGGCAGGTGAGTTAAAAGTCCTGAGCTTCTTGGCCACTGGAATCCCTGAGAGTGCGGCACTGTTCGGGCCCATCCTGAGTTGTACCAAAGGTGACTGTTGATGACTGTTGCAAAGTATGCCCGGTTGGTGTTATGAATACCCCTCAGCTGAGTTGGAATCGATTCGAATCGCCGTCTCTCCTGGATAGTGAGAAACTTGACAGAGCAGAGGCAACATAGATTTCACTAAATAACTTAATGGTTCTGGAATGATGATATGATGATGACAGCCTTATTATACCTGCTATGGTTAATATTGTTTGCTCATAATAAAGTGAGTGCTCTAGTACATGTGCTAATCTAGATGACATGTTAATAATAATTAACTAGATGTTTAAAGCAACAATGATTACTTATCTGTACTTAAGCTTTTATGCAAATGTGTCAAGCTAGCCCCACTTATATAAAGCCTTGCATACTCCTTGGTGTCACCTTATTTCTGGTTTTTGACGGGTAAGTCTAGCTGAGTATCTTCTCGTACTCAGGGTTTATTCCCACCTTGTTGCAGGTAACAGATTCTTACTGGTTACCTGAAGTACTGTCTTCGCTGTTGGGTGTGAAGACTAGACCATTGGGCATGGTCTCTGTAGTTTCTCTTCTAATATGCTTTTGCAGGATGTGACTACGCACTGGCAGTACTTAAATTAAAAGTGGTTTTAAAATTATGTTGCTTCCGCTATTCTTAATTTGGTTTTGTAATAACTTATTCGTACTCCGATGTATGAGAGCTACTTATGAACTATTGTAACAAATGTTGTGTTATGTTGAATCACTACGATCTTGGTTGCTCTCGGTTTGGTTTGAAATCCCTCGTGATTTTGTGGACTACTGGAGTTATATGGGCTCAAGTTTAAGAATTTGATCGCTTCGGCGATTGTTTTTAGACTTGTTCTCTTATAATTTGGACGGTTCTGTGACAATCGCCATGGAAAGACCCACCAACCGCGCATATCCAGCATAGAGGGGACCGGAACCGGCCGCCGGAGGACCGCATCCGCTGCCCCTGAGCCCCAGTCGCCGAGCCGTGCCTGTAGTCTGTGACGTCTAGCAGCAGCCCCACGTGGTCACCTCCGTCGGGCACACCGCTCTGACCGCGCCAAGCCGCAGGGTGCGGAACGAGGCCGTGGCGCGCGCCCCGGCAACCCCCGACTGTGGACGGGGGCAGGCGGGCTGGCCCCGTCCGGGCGCCGCCCTGGCAAGGTAGCATGCATGCAGGCATAGGCAGGCTGGCCTCGGCCGGCCGCCGCCCCGGCAGCCTGCAGTTAGGCTGGTCCCGGCCGGCCGCATCCCACCACCAGCGCCTCCGCCGCCGCCAAGGACACCGCCCCCTACCTGCTGCCCTCCTCGACGTAGATCCAGTCGAGGGGCTGCTGGATCCGCACTTGCTGTTGCTGGGAATTGGCCACCGACTGTTGTCTGCACGGAAGCTCCTCCGAGAGAGAGAGAGAAGGGAGAAGAGGCCCAGCCGCCGCCATCCTTGCTCTCCGCCGGCCTCTGGGTCGAGCTCCGGCGGCGGCCAGGCGGTGGCGGTGTGGGGAAGGGGCTGGCAGCGGCGGAAGGGGCGCCACCCGAGTCGCCCACTTGGGGAGCGACGTGGGGGCCGGGCTCAGATCCTCAAAATATTAGAGGCCTAAGTAAGGCAATTACAAAAATTAATTGTGCTTGATTATACTTCTAACGCATTTCAGCATCTTGCTAAGTTTTTTATATACAAATCATGCATGTCGTATCCAGTCTTATGCAACACATACAAGGAAAATTGTATTACGGTAAAAGTTCCTATAAAAACTTAGCGGTGTTTCCACAAAGCGCAAGGTATTCCATGTATACTGATCACCAATTTGAATGCACGTGCACACCTCCTTGGCTTCTGGTTCTTTTATAAAAGGAAAAGAGCAATCCCATTCATTATATGGGCTGGTGAAACATTGCCAATTTTGGGCCTATCTATTTTGCTTCTTTTCCTTCCCATGGTAAAATCATTCCTTCCATTTAAGCTCACACTTTGATCTTTTCAACTATTTTTCAGTCAATGAACAATATTTTCTTCTCACAACAAATCAACATTATATATTTTCAGCATGATATATTTTCAACTTGAACCTCCTGCATGCCTGCTTACGACTGATATTGACGTTGTTGCCGCGTGGGCAAATTCAGACCACGTGTCACTTTTCAGCTTCCTCTTTCTCACTGTTTGCTCAGCTGAGTTGCCCTGGGGCTGTTCCTTGCTTGCCACGCTGCCCAGAACTAGGATTAGGCAGTAGCCTTGCAGCTGCAACAGTGTCTCGAGCCTCCAAGCAAGTCAAAGTTATCGCCTTGGTAAATTCTTGTTGCATAGTACATCCATTCTATTTCTTCGGGAGCAATCTTTGCTACAGCTCGATCTTGCAGAAAGTTACTGCTGGTGGACCTCCTTAGGTGGCCTTCCATTGATATATCAGCTGTACTTGAGGATAGATTTTTCCTTCTCTGCCCATTGCACCATCCAGGGACCCATTTCTATCGGCAGAAATGGCTCAGGGAGAGGTCTCATCTTCCCCGCTGCCACAGCCATTGTAAATTCCATCTTCGGCGAGCTGCACGTTGATTTCTTGCATCTCAATCACTGGCCATGTACTAATCGAATTCTTGATGTTCAGTTGTGCAGCTTCATGTGGTAGAAAATCCTACCTTTGTAGCTCCTCTGCTCCACTGTGGTCCTCTGTTACGTTGCTTGATCATCACCGTTTCAGCAACATCTACGAGCCCCTGGTGAGCTTCAGCGTAGAGTCCGAGCTACATGTTTCATTCTATCAACAACAAGAACGCTGCTTTGCTACGGCCATGAGCTTTTGCTGCTGCCCTGTATCGTAGTTGCATGCTTTTGCATCGCGCTGCGGGTGTCCGGCCATCTCCGGCAGCAAGCCGACCACCAGCTCCTTGTTACTGAACCGCACGTCGTCTTGGCTGAGCCAAGTTGAGGTCGCGCTGAGAATCTTTGTCCTCGGCAAGCGTCACAGCAGCCGGAAAAGCTTTGCTTAAGCATGTTCTGCACTGATAAATTGTGCACCAAGTAGTAAACCATAGTACCATACACAGTTTTAATTATACTGATGGAGTGATGGATCGACCTAGCAGCCAGAACAGAATTCCAGTAGCAAAAATACGTGTGTTAGGAGATAAGTAAATGGCCAAATGACTTTCTCATGGAAGCAACTTTAAAGTGCTCTGTAGGTACATACTCCGTATACATGTTTTTGTAGTAGGCAGATTAGACAAAAAAAAAATATCTCTTTCACGCAATTTCTACCTTGGATGAGACGTCTTGCATAACTCATGGAAATTCATCATATCTGCATTCATATAAAATATATGCATATTTTAAACCGGGTTTTCATTGGATTTTCATTTGTGTGCTTATTTGGATTTTATTCGAATTAACATGTAGGCGAGACAAACTACGAGGAGTACACTGAAGAACAAGGGCTAGCTGAGCACGACCCTTGCCAGCAGAGAGTTTCCCCAAGAACTACAGCAAGGCAAGGAAACCATAAATATTGCCAAAAGAAAATTTACTAACTTGCATTATTTATGAAATAATTATGAATATGTTATGTTTAATTCTCCTAAGAATGGGATCTGTCCATAGGATGGTCAATGCTTTTAGGTACGATGTATGTCGGTCATCAGCATATTTAGGTCATGAAATATATATTGGGGTGATTTTTTTTGTCTCATTTATGGTTAACGTGCAATCTAGAATGAGTCTAGATAGGTCACCGATAGCACTTTGGTAGTCTCTCAAAGCTATTTTATTTTATAGAAAAAAATGGTTAACTACGATAGTGTTCATGCTTGTTGTCCTTAACCTTATCTCTAAGTTTTTTTTCCTTATCTGGGTCATCATTACATGTTAATATGACTTATTACATGATCGCTTATAAAATCTATTAGGATGCCGAAATGGAAGGAAGTGTATGAAGAAACCTCATTCGCCAGTGACTCCTTTGCCAAGGTACTGTGGTATATGACACATAGTGCATGAATTCCTCAGCCACCCACATACAAAGTTTTCTTTGCACCTATGAACAACTTCACCACTGAGTTCACTACCATGGTTACTATTCAGGGTCGAAATCCTCGAGAATCAGAGACTACCTTCTTTGGTCGAGGTTCGACAGGACCTATGGCTCTAAGAGAAACAGCATATATTGCCATTACATAGATTCTCATCCGTTTTCCAGTTATCAGATACTAGCATCCATATTTTCCTTGTTGCACTAGGCAAGAGCATGTTAACAGTTTTAGCACACCTAGTAGTGAAGTCAATTCCAACACTGCTAACATTTGGCTCGTTTAGTGCGAGCGATGGACGAATACATCTCCTGCTTGGACCGTAAGCACATTGCACTCTGCACTAATGTGGTTCGGCTCCAAGAACATTACTGCAGAGTGCCACGTGCTCACGGTCCAAGCAGGCGATGTATTCGTCCATCGCTCGCACTAGACGAGCCAGCAGTGTTAGAATTGACTTCACTACTAGGTGTGCTGAAACTGTTAACATGCTCATATTGGTATCTGATGGCTGGAAAATGGATGGCAAGCTGTGCAATGGCAATATATGCTGCTTCTCTTAGAGCCATAGGTCCTGAACCTCAACCGAAGAAGGTAGTCTCTGATTCTTGAGGATTTCGACCCGACTAGAGATCCCCAGCTAGGTATAATCGGTTCGAATCGTCGTTGCTCCTCGGTTTTGGAGACTCGATCGCCTGACTTACATCGTAGTTAAGAACTGGAATTAAAAAGAAAGATTGAGAAATGTCTTGATGAGAATTACTTTGATCTAGATTAGGATCACTTAGAATTGGATAATGAACCATCAATGGTAAAAGTAAAATAATGAAGGTAAGGACTTACTTTAGTAAGCTTTTCTACAAAAGAAATTTTGATTCTTGAATACTCGTACCTTGATTCCCTAAAGCTAGCATGCCTTTAGAGTCTTTTCTTAGTTGGGTAAGTCTTGTTGAGTACTCTTGTACTCAGGGTTTGTTAAACCCCTTGTTGCAGGTGTGGTTCATGAACAAGTCTGCTTTGAGCCTTGTTGCATGACCGTTGTGGCTGAAGAAAGTGACGACGAGTAGACTGTGTGGCCTCTGGGCAATGCACTTCGCTTGTGTGTTTGTAATAAAGTTACTACTGATACTTCCCTACTACCGGTTTGTAATAATGCTACATAAGGTTTGAAGTTTGGAAACTATGGTTTGTAAACTTAAGTTATTGTAAGACTTCCACTACTTTACTCTGATGGTATTTTGAATAAACTGTTGTAATATTGCAATACTCCTGTGATTAGATCCTGTTCGGAGGAAAGCAGACCTTTTAAGTTGTGAGGAACATAAGTACAGCTGTCAGAGGTCATTATGACGATGACAGGTACATGTGGGCCATCATAATTAGGAGGTTCTGTGACAGCTGGTACCAGAGCATAATTACTGGAGTTATTGTAGTATTACTTTGCAAAACTTTAAAATGGTTTGGATCGAATAAAAACTTAATATTGATATTTTGGTCCAAATTGTGTTTGTCTTATCCCAATCTACTTTCTGTAGTTTCCTTAGCTCATATTTGAAAGCTTCATAGTGAAGTATCATGTTATATTGCCCAAAGTTACAAATGTTATTGCATGTGTTACTTAAACTTTTCTGTTAGATCGTAAGTGCGATGCATGCATCATGTTTAATTAACCTACTTAAGTTACCTTCCCTTTTAAAGTGGTTTGGGTTAAGTAAGGTTCAATCCTGTTCATGCTAACCTTCAGATCCCTCCCATCTGTTCTCATCGTTCTAATTCTGTCTTGCTTTAGGATGGCACGTGTGAAGACAACCCCTCGCAAGAAAACTGGTCCGCAAGGAGTGCCACGTCATCCATTGGCAACCAGAGGTGATGGAGCGAGCAGTAGTCGCAATCTGAACCCGGATTCCCGATCGGAGGTCGCAAGGCTCACGTCAGAGATAGAGCGACTGAAGCGCAATATGCATTTTTGGAAGCAGTGCCAGAATGAGTCTTTGGAAAAGGAGGCAGAAGCCAGGGCTCGTGTTCGAGCGTTGGAACTTTATGTGACACACCTGGAGCAGTACAATACAATCCTGCATGAGGAAGTCCATAGGTTACATGACCTGATGAATCCCAATCATCAGCCCCAGGCGATAGAAGATGATGTCGGTGCCGTGGTTGTTCCTGGTGGAGAGGATAATGTGGAAGAGGATCCGGAAGAAAATGAACCCATGATGGAAAGTGGGGATGAGGCAAGTCATGTCACTGGTGCAAGTGCTCAGGAGAATGAGGATGGAGTGATAGTGATCAGTGATGATGATGAGGAGTGAAGTGTCGAAATGGATGGTTATGTAATATAGTAGTCTTTCCTATTTTCCAAGAACCTTAGCGGGTAGCTGCTTGCTTGCGAGCAAGTTTGTAATAAAAAAATAATGTAAGATAAGTTTGATGTGTGTACCAATACTGTACTAACTGCTTTCTAATTCAATAAAGCAATGTAAATAAAACATGGTTTGTGTACAACAGATGGCCGATACTAGAACTTCTCAGGCTGGGGATAATGCTCCAAATCCCCCACCATTTCCACCTACTCTGGTAGAGGCTATTGCAGCACTGGTCAATGTCACTACTCTGTTGGCCCAGAATCAGAACGGAAATCAGGGTCGTCGAGGCCGTAATAATGGAGGAGAAACCACTTATGTGGATTTCACGGATACCCGTCCACCGGTGTTTTCAAAGGCTGATGAGCCGCTAGAGGCAGATGACTGGCTCCAAACAATGGAGCAAAAGTTTGAGCTTATCCAGTGCACAGAATACTAGAAACTCGTGTTTGCAGCACAACAGCTCAAGGGTGCCGCAGGGGTGTGGTGGGCGAATCTGGTCGCCGCACAGCCCGCTGGCCATCGTATCACTTGGCAATAGTTTCATGATGCTTTCAGAGCACACTACATCCCAGATGGTGTAATGGCCATGAAGTTAGAAGAGTTTCTCTCTTTGAAATAGGGAAACCAGACAGTTCTTCAATATGTTGGCAAATTCAATCATCTGTCACAGTATGCAGCCGAGTATGTGAACACTGATGCAAAGAAGAAGAGTTGTTTCATGAGAGGTTTGAATACCAAGATCTAGGCAGCATTGGTCACATGCTATAATGCCACATACCATGAGGTAGTCAATATCGCTATCGCTTTAGAAGAGAAGTCCCGCATTCACAAAGAGTCAAAAAAAAGAAGCAAGTGTTGTCTAGCTCATTAGGCGGCATTAAGAAGCGTCAAAGGTTTATCTACCTCCCTTAGAATCATTTCCGCCCTCCCTATCGTCCACCGCAATACCAAGCTCGGCCGCAGACGTTTATCCGTCCTGCCGCAACCCAGCAATATCCACAACAGTCGAATGCCCCTGGTATTCGAAATCAGAGCCCAATAACCCATAACTTTCCCTGCTACAATTGTGGAAAGCCAGGCCACTTCTCAAAGGACTGCCCGTATCCAAGGCAGTACAATCCCAATTATCCAAGAGCCCCCGTACCGCAACCACAGCAGCCTCAGAGTAAGAATAATAATCTGAATGTCCAGAAGGGCAAGGGTGAAAAGAAGAAGACGGGACGCGTATTGTACACCCAAGCAAGTGCAATTCCAGAGGGAGAACCTATTATGATGGGTATGTTCCCTGTTGCTAATCATCCAGCAGTACTGTTATTTGATTCTGGTGTATCGCATACATTCATAAATCACACCTTTGTTACAAAGCATGACATTCCAATTATGGGAACATAAGAGGATTTCTTTATTCAGTCACCCGGGGGACGACTGTGTACTAAGGAGATGGTACGCGAAGTACCTATAGAGTTGTGTGGGCATATATTTCCTATCTCAATGATAATATTACAGAAACAGGATATAGATGTAATCCTGGGTATGAATTGGATGTACCAACGAGGAGCTATTATAGATGCACTGCACAGAACTATAAGGTTGAACTTGCTAGATAATAAATCTCATCTCCTTATCCAACTTCCTATTCCAAAGAGAATCGTTGAGAGGATATGTGCAACCTCAGTGAAGGAGATTTGTGATATACCAGTAGTCTGTGAATTTTCAGATGTGTTTCCAGATGATCTACCTGGTTTGCCACTGGACAGAGAAGTAGAATTTGTAATTGAGTTACAACCTGGTACTGCCCCGATATCCAGGAGAGCTTATAGAATGCCACCAAATGAATTGGCCGAACTCAAGGTTCAATTGCAAGAGTTGCTTGAAAAAGGTTTCATCAAACCCAGTTCATCACTGTGGGGATGTCCAGCTCTTTTTGTCAAGAAGAAGGATCAGACTTTAAGGATGTGTGTTGACTATCATCCGTTGAATGAAGTAACCATTAAGAACAAGTATCCGTTGCCTCGCATTGATATACTTTTTGATCAACTTGCGGGGGCAAAGGTATTTTCAAAGATCGATCTTCGATCAGGGTACCATCAAATCAAGATCCGACCAGAAGATATTCCAAAGACTGCATTCACTACCAGATATGGATTGTATGAGTATCTAGTTATGTCTTTTGGCCTCACTAATGCACCGGCATATTTCATGTATTTGATGAACTCAGTTTTCATGCCGGAGCTTGACAAGTTTGTGGTTGTCTTTATTGATGATATTTTGGTATACTCCAAAAGTGAAGAAGAGCATGCTGAGCACCTTAGAGTTGTTCTGACTCGTCTGAGAGATCATCAGTTGTATGCCAAGTTTAGTAAATGTGAGTTTTAGTTAAGGGAAGTACAATTCTTAGGACATGTGTTGTCAGTCGAAGGAGTAGCAGTAGATCCTGGTAAGGTGAAAGATATCTTGAATTGGAAACCACCAACCTCAATTCATGAAGTCCGAAGTTTTCTGAGAATGGCGGGTTATTATCGTTGATTCATACTTGACTTTTCAAAGGTAGCCAAGCCAATCACGGAGTTGTTGAAAAATCAAACCAAATTCATCTGGTCTCCAGAATGTGAGAAGGCTTTTAGAATTCTAAAGAAGTCACTGACAACTGCTCCAGTTTTAGCATAGCCAGATATAGAAAAGCCATTTGATGTATACTGTGATGCCTCTGGTATTGGCCTTGGTTGTGTATTAATGCAAGAAGACAAAGTCATTGCATATGCCTCTAGACAGTTAAAGCGTCACGAAGAGCATTATCCAACTCATGATCTTGAATTAGCAGCTGTGGTCCATGCATTGAAAATCTGGCATCATTACTTGTTAGGTAATACTTGCCACATTTATACAGATCACAAAAGCTTGAAGTATATCTTTACTCAGTCAGAACTGAATATGAGGCAAAGAAGGTGGCTTGAGTTAATAAAGGATTATGATCTAGAAGTGCACTATTATCCTGGAAAAGCAAATGTTGTTGCTGATGCACTTAGTAGAAAGGATCATTATAATTGTATGACTGTGAAGCCAATGGATTATAATTTGTGTTATGAATTGGAAAAGTTGAATATTGAAATTGTCCAACAAGGTCAGTTAACCAATGTCACTGTGGAATCAACAATCAAAGATCAGATTATATCTGCTCAGAGAAGTAATTCCGGTATAGCCCACATCAAAGAAAAAGTTAGAACGGGTCAACAAATAGATTTCAATATTGATAATACAGATGTATTGTGGTTTAAGAACTGGTTAGTGGTTCCAAAGGTTCCAAAGTTACGTTAGCTCATTCTTGATGAAGCACATAACACAAGGTTTTCTCTTCATCCAGGGAGTAATAAGATGTATCAGGATTTGAAACAAAGATTCTGGTGGACTAAAATGAAAATCAAAATTGCTAAGTATGTTGCCAGATGTAACACTTGTTGTAAAGTGAAGGTTGTACATTTGAAGTCGGCAGGAATGTTGCAACCATTGCCCATTCCATCTTGGAAATGGGAAGATATCAGTATGGATATCATTACGGGATTACCCAAGATCTCAAGAGGGTTTGATTCAATCCGGGTCATTGTGGATCGACTGACAAAATCAGCTCATTTTATTCTAGTCAAGATAGAACATACTGCTATGACTTATGCTAAATTATATATTGCACGAATCCTGAGTCTTCATGGAGTACCGAAGACCATTATATCTGATAGAGGTACGCAGTTTGTTAATAATTTTTGGAGGCACTTACATGAGTCTCTGGGTACTAAATTGTTGCACAGTACTGCTTATCATCCACAAACCAGCGGCCAGACTGAAAGGGTTAATCAGATTCTAGAAGATATGTTGAGATCGTGTGCGCTCAATTATTCAGATACTTGGGATGAATGATTACCTTTAGCAAAATTCTCCTATAATAATAGTTATCAGGAAAGTATCAAAATGGCACCGTTGAAGCACTATATGGTCGCAGGTGCAGAACTCCATTGAACTGGTCAGAACCGGAAGAAAGATGGTTTTTCGGTGTCGATATTGTAAAAGAAACTGAAGCAAAAGTCAGGCAGATCCAGAATAATTTGAAAGTGGCTCAGTCCCGACAAAAGAGTTATACTGACAAAAGGCGTAGACCCTTGGTATTCAAAGTAGGAGATTATGTTTATTTGAAAGTATCACCCATGAAGGGAGTTAACCGATTTGGAGTCAAAGGCAAACTCGCACCGCGTTATATTGGCCCATTTCAAATCATTGGAAGGTGTGGAAAAGTGGCATATAGATTAAATTTGCCTGAACAACTGTCAGCCGTGCACAATGTATTTCATGTATCGCAATTGAAGAAGTGTCTTCAAGTGCCTGATCAAGTTGTTGATGTTGAAGGAGTTGAACTTGAGCCTGATTTGACATATTCTGAATATCCTGTCTGAGTTTTGGATCGAAAGGATTGTGTTACCCGAAGTAGAACAATTAAATGGTACAGGATACAATGGAATCAACATTCAGAAGAGGAAGCCACCTGGGAATCGGAAGATTATCTGTTGGAGAATTTCCCCGAGTTCTTTGCTTCTATCTAGGTTGCAATTTCTTCTTTAAATTGTAACCTGTCTTTTTCAAATCTTTGTAATGCAGAAAACCCCCTACCTGTTTTGGAGACAAGTTCTGAACGTGTTTGTTTGACATGTTTCCTTTTCCATTACTTAACTCAAGGCTTTAAATCTCGGGACGAGATTTCTTTAAGGGGGAAGGCCTGTAACACCCTGGGTGTTATAATTGCTAATTAATCTGCCATGTCATCATATTGCATTACAAAGCATCCATGATTAGGTTAACCATGTTATGCATTAACTAAAATGAGTTTACCTTTCTAGATTGGATGTGCTTCTCAGTGGTGTGGTTCGAACTAAAAACCCTAATTTTGAATAGCACCGCAAATACTTACTCCATGCCCTGCGTAATTTGAGGTGTGTGACTGTGTTACACACTAGTGTCAAGTGTAGGGTATGAACTCAAGTGCAACACATAAAATGAAGCTCCAAGTTTGAGTTTAAATTGGAATCCAAAAACTTGTTGCGAGTTTTTCGGTTCGAATTTGAATTCAAATTTGGGGAAATATTAAAAGATTTTCAAAAGCTAAATTGGTCAACCAAGAGTGGCATTTGGTCAACTATGTGATAATTGACTAAATGATGCCCTTGGATGATGGTTTGATTATTAAATAATCACCAATTAAGGTAGCAACAAATTTCAATTGAAAATTCCTCTAAAAACCCTAAAATCCAAAACCTTATTTTACCCCTTTTCAAATAATTCAAAAATCTAAGAAAAATTTGGGAAAAAGTTTAAAACCAAGTTTGTAGAACTTTTCAAGGGCTACAACTTTGGTGTTTTGAGTTTTCAAAGTTTTAGTGTAAAATGTGGAGCAATTTTAAAAATAAGCAAATTTCAGATTTAACCCCTTTTTATCCCCAAACTCAAATTTCAAAATAGAGGTAGAATTTGAAAATGGTTTGAGTAGCAAAGTTGTAGGTCTTGGATAGATGTACAACTTTGGTGTTTGGAGTCTTTGAAGTTTCAATATTAAATCCAAAGTAATTTCTAAATTACCAATTTTCCAAAAAGTGTCCCCTTTTTAATTTAAACTCAAATTTCAAAAATCCAGTTCGACTTTGGAAAAATGTTCAATGCAAAACTTGTAGAGCTTGAAATTCTGAAGAATTTATATCTTGGTAATTTTTCAAGTTGCTACATGATTTTGAGAGTAATTTGAGAAAATAGTTCAAAATTTCAAAAGTTGGGGGGAGCTACAGTGCCGCGACCAATCACCGCCGGGCACCGCGTGGCATGGGCGCCGGCGAGTCGCCGGACGGCGTCCAGGACCTTCTCGCGCGCGCCAGGACCACCAGCGTGACGTCTCGCGTCTTCCAGTGACCCTTACCGTGACTGTCGCCCTATATAACCGAGTTCACCGTGAGCCGTTTTATCCTCTGTTTTTACCGCCGCCGCCGCTTAGCTCCGCCGCTCGCTGCTGCCGCCGTTGAGCCACCACCAGCCACGCAAATCGCACCAGCAAGTTCGCCTCGCCCTCGCACACCTCGTGGTCCAACGAGTTTAGCCGTTTTCTCGCCCGAACCACCGCACCACCACTTCCCATGCCCAACTCCGGTCGAAGCACCGACACCACCGCCCCCACGTGGCTAGGCCACTCCAGCTCGTCGTCGTCATCACCAAGAGCACCACCATAACCGTTGTGAGCCCATGAACGTTTTCCTCGCGTTAATTTAGCCGCTACTCCGTTGGGGTCGCGTTTTCGCGGCTCACTGTCGACCGTGGTCCGCCATCGTCGTCGGTGAGGGGTCGCCGGAGCTCGAGCTTAGCTGTAGAAGGGCGTAGTGGAGTCGTAGGGTGGTGTAGATCGCTTTGGTCATGATGGTTGAGTCGTTAGCGGTGTGATCGCCGGCCGACCGCCGTGCGGGCATGGCCGAGCGCGTGGGAGAGAGCGAGAGAGCGGAGGAAGGGGATGACAGGCGGGGCCAAGGTGTCTGCGAGAGAGAGAGGGAGAACGCGCGCGCGGGGGCGTGGGCGTGGATGGGCCGCGTTGCTGGGCCGCGCAGGAGCGGGTTCGAGCGCGCGGGCAGGCCGTTTGGCTAGGCCGAGCCGGAGGGAGAAAGGAGAGTCGGCCCGAGAGGAAAGTTTTGTTTTCCTTTTTCAAAAATGTGAATAGTTCTAGTATTTGTTTATTTCATTTGAAATTCTGTAGAGCTCCAAAATTAGTGAAAATTTTTGTGTAAGCTTTTCAAGATGTAAACTACTTAGGAAAAATATTAAATGCTTAATTGGATTAATTTTTGCAAGTTAATTAATTAGTTCAATTAAATATTAAATGCAACTTCCATGAATTTTAGTAATTAAATTATTAATCCAAAAATCATGAAATTTATTCTAACACTGTTTTAGGCCATGATTAACCCATAGAAAAAGTTTAAGCTTGTTTAGATGAAGTTTGATCTAATATTAATTATGCCTTAATTAATTAAATGTTTAAATAATTCTTAAGTTGTTAACTTTAAGTGTTGTGTGCTCTTTTGATTGAGTGATGTCCTTGGATCACTAATTCTTGGTGATCCTTGGCACCTTAATTACTTGTTTGAGCTTGTTAGTAACAAGTGTAGTAAGAAACGCTAGCGTTGCTTAAGTTATCGCTTTTAGTTAGTAGGTTTTACTGTTTTGCGACTGTACCGCGAAGGAAAGTTGTACTCGAGTCGTAAACCGTGGCATATCATCATCAAGCATCATGTTTATCACCTCATCATGTTGAGACATGTTCTATACTCGTGTAGTTCCCGCTTTCGAAGAAGTCGAAGTTGGTGAGCAAGTCTTTGGAGAAGAGTTGTCGTCGGTGGGTTTCGGACTGGAAGTCGGAGTCCTCGAGTCCGAGTCAGTCGTCACGTCAGAACAAGGCAAGCCCCGGTGCATTTAAACCCTTCCTTGAGTTTTACAAATCTTTATCACTAGTACTATAGTTTATTGCATTAAGTAATTAGGAGTTGAGTGATAACCCAATTGCTGCATTATCATCCTTGATTATTGCGATATCACCCTTGATACCTGTTTTACTGAAAATGCGTAGTATGCTTCGCCATGCTTAATGAGTTAAGCTTTTTAAATGAGTGTTTACATAGCCATGACGGCATACTTAATGAATATTGAAAGATGAGAATGAACTTGAAAGATTGGGCGGGTGGTTTGGCCACTGCTAACATGCATTGAGAAAGGAGTCTCAATGTAGTGTTTCCGCCTTGTCAGTTAAGGACCGTCCGTTGTAGGCCTGCTTGTGTTTTGAGACTTTGCAACTAGCCTCATGCCTTGGGTAAGCCCAAAATGTTGGTGATTCCATTTCAAGAACGTCTAACCTCGCACTGGGAGTGGAGAGATGGCGGAAGTAGCATGTACCCTCGGGGCTAGAATCGGACCGGGTTCAAGGAGTACTGTACTCTCGGGTGGCAATGGACACGTTCTAGTTTTGGGAGATCTAAATGAGGGTTGGCATATGCAAGATTTGGTTCTACATATGTCGTGAGGTTAGAGATCCCCAGCTGGGTATAATCGGTTCGAATCGTCGTTGCTCCTCGGTTATGGAGACTCGATCGCCTGACTTACATCGTAGTTAAGAACTGGAATTAAAAAGAAAGATTGAGAAATGTCTTGATGAGAATTACTTTGATCTAGATTAGGATCACTTAGAATTGGATAATGAACCATCAATGGTAAAAGTAAAATAATGAAGGTAAGGACTTACTTTAGTAAGCTTTTCTGCAAAAGAAATTTTGATTCTTGAATACTCGTACCTTGATTCCCTAAAGCTAGCATGCCTTTGGAGTCTTTTCTTAGTCGGGTAAGTCTTGTTGAGTACTCTTGTACTCAGGGTTTGTTAAACCCCTTGTTGCAGGTGCGGTTCATGAACAAGTCTGCTTTGAGCCTTGTTGTATGACCGTTGTGGCTGAAGAAAGTGACGACGAGTAGACTATGTGGCCTCTGGGCAATGCACTTCGCTTGTGTGTTTGTAATAAAGTTACTACTGATAGTTCCCTACTACCGGTTTGTAATAATGCTACATAAGGTTTGAAGTTTGGAAACTATGGTTTGTAAACTTAAGTTATTGTAAGACTTCCGCTACTTTACTCTGATGGTATTTTGAATAAACTGTTGTAATATTACAATACTCCTGTGATTAGATCCTGTTCGGAGGAAAGGAGACCTTTTAAGTTGTGAGGAACATAAGTACGGCTGTCAGAGGTCATTATGACGATGACAGGTACATGTGGGCCATCATAATTAGGAGGTTCTGTGACACCCAGTTCGATGAAACCAGAGGAGACGAAGGAACCGTGGTTGAGCGCTGAACCCCGAACCATCCCTGTTTATTTAAGGCAAACCCCGGAGCATTATAAGCCTCCTACTTTCAAAGCAATTAATTATATATGTTATATGTATTGTTGCATTAAGTGGTATGAGTTGATTGGAACCCTTGCTGCATTATATCATTCCTTGTTCAGATATATGAATCCATGAATCCTATGTAGACAGGATCGTCTATATGCTTAGCCCTACTTAATTAGAACGGTATTGTCAGGTGATCTCCTATCACCTGCAAAGTAGGAAGTATTAGGTCACGGTTGGCTATATTTGCTATCATGGAAAAGAACCAAGTGTTAATAATGAACTTAGACCAGGCGGGATGTCGATAGTGAAGCAACAAGGCATGGAGGTCTTGGGTGTGGAACTATCACCGTCTGTGTTGGTTAAGGACCGATCTGCTGTACTTCCTTTGTCATTTTGAACGCAGCCTAACACTTAGCTGACCGGCCTGAGGTTGCCAACCGCGAAGCCGAGTAGCTCAACTCAGGCTGCGAAGCCGAAAAGTGTAAGTCGCCTCGGAGGGGAGCCAGGTGGGACCAAGGGCAGGTGAGTTAAAAGTCCTGAGCTTCTTGGCCACTGGAATCCCTGAGAGTGCGGCACTGTTCGGGCCCATCCTGAGTTGTACCAAAGGTGACTGTTGATGACTGTTGCAAAGTATGCCCGGTTGGTGTTATGAATACCCCTCAGCTGAGTTGGAATCGATTCGAATCGCCGTCTCTCCTGGATAGTGAGAAACTTGACAGAGCAGAGGCAACATAGATTTCACTAAATAACTTAATGGTTCTGGAATGATGATATGATGATGACAGCCTTATTATACCTGCTATGGTTAATATTGTTTGCTCATAATAAAGTGAGTGCTCTAGTACATGTGCTAATCTAGATGACATGTTAATAATAATTAACTAGATGTTTAAAGCAACAATGATTACTTATCTGTACTTAAGCTTTTATGCAAATGTGTCAAGCTAGCCCCACTTATATAAAGCCTTGCATACTCCTTGGTGTCACCTTATTTCTGGTTTTTGACGGGTAAGTCTAGCTGAGTATCTTCTCGTACTCAGGGTTTATTCCCACCTTGTTGCAGGTAACAGATTCTTACTGGTTACCTGAAGTACTGTCTTCGCTGTTGGGTGTGAAGACTAGACCATTGGGCATGGTCTCTGTAGTTTCTCTTCTAATATGCTTTTGCAGGATGTGACTACGCACTGGCAGTACTTAAATTAAAAGTGGTTTTAAAATTATGTTGCTTCCGCTATTCTTAATTTGGTTTTGTAATAACTTATTCGTACTCCGATGTATGAGAGCTACTTATGAACTATTGTAACAAATGTTGTGTTATGTTGAATCACTACGATCTTGGTTGCTCTCGGTTTGGTTTGAAATCCCTCGTGATTTTGTGGACTACTGGAGTTATATGGGCTCAAGTTTAAGAATTTGATCGCTTCGGCGATTGTTTTTAGACTTGTTCTCTTATAATTTGGACGGTTCTGTGACAATCGCCATGGAAAGACCCACCAACCGCGCATATCCAGCATAGAGGGGACCGGAACCGGCCGCCGGAGGACCGCATCCGCTGCCCCTGAGCCCCAGTCGCCGAGCCGTGCCTGTAGTCTGTGACGTCTAGCAGCAGCCCCACGTGGTCACCTCCGTCGGGCACACCGCTCTGACCGCGCCAAGCCGCAGGGTGCGGAACGAGGCCGTGGCGCGCGCCCCGGCAACCCCCGACTGTGGACGGGGGCAGGCGGGCTGGCCCCGTCCGGGCGCCGCCCTGGCAAGGTAGCATGCATGCAGGCATAGGCAGGCTGGCCTCGGCCGGCCGCCGCCCCGGCAGCCTGCAGTTAGGCTGGTCCCGGCCGGCCGCATCCCACCACCAGCGCCTCCGCCGCCGCCAAGGACACCGCCCCCTACCTGCTGCCCTCCTCGACGTAGATCCAGTCGAGGGGCTGCTGGATCCGCACTTGCTGTTGCTGGGAATTGGCCACCGACTGTTGTCTGCACGGAAGCTCCTCCGAGAGAGAGAGAGAAGGGAGAAGAGGCCCAGCCGCCGCCATCCTTGCTCTCCGCCGGCCTCTGGGTCGAGCTCCGGCGGCGGCCAGGCGGTGGCGGTGTGGGGAAGGGGCTGGCAGCGGCGGAAGGGGCGCCACCCGAGTCGCCCACTTGGGGAGCGACGTGGGGGCCGGGCTCAGATCCTCAAAATATTAGAGGCCTAAGTAAGGCAATTACAAAAATTAATTGTGCTTGATTATACTTCTAACGCATTTCAGCATCTTGCTAAGTTTTTTATATACAAATCATGCATGTCGTATCCAGTCTTATGCAACACATACAAGGAAAATTGTATTACGGTAAAAGTTCCTATAAAAACTTAGCGGTGTTTCCACAAAGCGCAAGGTATTCCATGTATACTGATCACCAATTTGAATGCACGTGCACACCTCCTTGGCTTCTGGTTCTTTTATAAAAGGAAAAGAGCAATCCCATTCATTATATGGGCTGGTGAAACATTGCCAATTTTGGGCCTATCTATTTTGCTTCTTTTCCTTCCCATGGTAAAATCATTCCTTCCATTTAAGCTCACACTTTGATCTTTTCAACTATTTTTCAGTCAATGAACAATATTTTCTTCTCACAACAAATCAACATTATATATTTTCAGCATGATATATTTTCAACTTGAACCTCCTGCATGCCTGCTTACGACTGATATTGACGTTGTTGCCGCGTGGGCAAATTCAGACCACGTGTCACTTTTCAGCTTCCTCTTTCTCACTGTTTGCTCAGCTGAGTTGCCCTGGGGCTGTTCCTTGCTTGCCACGCTGCCCAGAACTAGGATTAGGCAGTAGCCTTGCAGCTGCAACAGTGTCTCGAGCCTCCAAGCAAGTCAAAGTTATCGCCTTGGTAAATTCTTGTTGCATAGTACATCCATTCTATTTCTTCGGGAGCAATCTTTGCTACAGCTCGATCTTGCAGAAAGTTACTGCTGGTGGACCTCCTTAGGTGGCCTTCCATTGATATATCAGCTGTACTTGAGGATAGATTTTTCCTTCTCTGCCCATTGCACCATCCAGGGACCCATTTCTATCGGCAGAAATGGCTCAGGGAGAGGTCTCATCTTCCCCGCTGCCACAGCCATTGTAAATTCCATCTTCGGCGAGCTGCACGTTGATTTCTTGCATCTCAATCACTGGCCATGTACTAATCGAATTCTTGATGTTCAGTTGTGCAGCTTCATGTGGTAGAAAATCCTACCTTTGTAGCTCCTCTGCTCCACTGTGGTCCTCTGTTACGTTGCTTGATCATCACCGTTTCAGCAACATCTACGAGCCCCTGGTGAGCTTCAGCGTAGAGTCCGAGCTACATGTTTCATTCTATCAACAACAAGAACGCTGCTTTGCTACGGCCATGAGCTTTTGCTGCTGCCCTGTATCGTAGTTGCATGCTTTTGCATCGCGCTGCGGGTGTCCGGCCATCTCCGGCAGCAAGCCGACCACCAGCTCCTTGTTACTGAACCGCACGTCGTCTTGGCTGAGCCAAGTTGAGGTCGCGCTGAGAATCTTTGTCCTCGGCAAGCGTCACAGCAGCCGGAAAAGCTTTGCTTAAGCATGTTCTGCACTGATAAATTGTGCACCAAGTAGTAAACCATAGTACCATACACAGTTTTAATTATACTGATGGAGTGATGGATCGACCTAGCAGCCAGAACAGAATTCCAGTAGCAAAAATACGTGTGTTAGGAGATAAGTAAATGGCCAAATGACTTTCTCATGGAAGCAACTTTAAAGTGCTCTGTAGGTACATACTCCGTATACATGTTTTTGTAGTAGGCAGATTAGACAAAAAAAAAATATCTCTTTCACGCAATTTCTACCTTGGATGAGACGTCTTGCATAACTCATGGAAATTCATCATATCTGCATTCATATAAAATATATGCATATTTTAAACCGGGTTTTCATTGGATTTTCATTTGTGTGCTTATTTGGATTTTATTCGAATTAACATGTAGGCGAGACAAACTACGAGGAGTACACTGAAGAACAAGGGCTAGCTGAGCACGACCCTTGCCAGCAGAGAGTTTCCCCAAGAACTACAGCAAGGCAAGGAAACCATAAATATTGCCAAAAGAAAATTTACTAACTTGCATTATTTATGAAATAATTATGAATATGTTATGTTTAATTCTCCTAAGAATGGGATCTGTCCATAGGATGGTCAATGCTTTTAGGTACGATGTATGTCGGTCATCAGCATATTTAGGTCATGAAATATATATTGGGGTGATTTTTTTTGTCTCATTTATGGTTAACGTGCAATCTAGAATGAGTCTAGATAGGTCACCGATAGCACTTTGGTAGTCTCTCAAAGCTATTTTATTTTATAGAAAAAAATGGTTAACTACGATAGTGTTCATGCTTGTTGTCCTTAACCTTATCTCTAAGTTTTTTTTCCTTATCTGGGTCATCATTACATGTTAATATGACTTATTACATGATCGCTTATAAAATCTATTAGGATGCCGAAATGGAAGGAAGTGTATGAAGAAACCTCATTCGCCAGTGACTCCTTTGCCAAGGTACTGTGGTATATGACACATAGTGCATGAATTCCTCAGCCACCCACATACAAAGTTTTCTTTGCACCTATGAACAACTTCACCACTGAGTTCACTACCATGGTTACTATTCAGGGTCGAAATCCTCGAGAATCAGAGACTACCTTCTTTGGTCGAGGTTCGACAGGACCTATGGCTCTAAGAGAAACAGCATATATTGCCATTACATAGATTCTCATCCGTTTTCCAGTTATCAGATACTAGCATCCATATTTTCCTTGTTGCACTAGGCAAGAGCATGTTAACAGTTTTAGCACACCTAGTAGTGAAGTCAATTCCAACACTGCTAACATTTGGCTCGTTTAGTGCGAGCGATGGACGAATACATCTCCTGCTTGGACCGTAAGCACATTGCACTCTGCACTAATGTGGTTCGGCTCCAAGAACATTACTGCAGAGTGCCACGTGCTCACGGTCCAAGCAGGCGATGTATTCGTCCATCGCTCGCACTAGACGAGCCAGCAGTGTTAGAATTGACTTCACTACTAGGTGTGCTGAAACTGTTAACATGCTCATATTGGTATCTGATGGCTGGAAAATGGATGGCAAGCTGTGCAATGGCAATATATGCTGCTTCTCTTAGAGCCATAGGTCCTGAACCTCAACCGAAGAAGGTAGTCTCTGATTCTTGAGGATTTCGACCCGACTAGTAACCATGGCGGTGAATTCAGTGGTGAAGTTATTTATGGGTGCAGAGAAAACTTTGTATGTGGCTAAGGAATTCCTACACTCTGCATCATATACCAGAGTACCTCGGCAAGGAGCCACTGGCGAATGAGGTTGTTTCATACACTTTCTTCCAATTCGTCATCCCAATAGAAGCCATCATTTAATAAGTCATATTAACATGTAATGATGACCCAGATAAGGAAAAGAAACTTAGAGATAAGGATAAAAACAACAAGCATGAACACTATCACATTAAACCATTTTTTTATAAAATAGCTTTGAGAGACTACCAAAGTGTCTGCTGGTGGCATATGTAGACTCACTCTAGGTTGCACGGCTTTGATACCAACTATAACGTCAAATAACAACACACGTGGTTGTACGATTTCCCCTTAAGTCAAGACATAAAAGTACCGATCCTTATGTCGCTCACAGCAGGTCTCCTCTTAACCATAAATGAGACAAAAGCTCACCCCAATATATATTTCATGACCTAAACCTGTTGATGACCGACATACATAAAACCTACAAGCATTGACCATCCTATGGACAAATTCTATTACCAGGAGAAATTTAAACATAGCATATACATAATAATTTCATAAATAATACAACTTAACAAAATTTTCTTTTGGCAATATTTTATGGTTTGCTTGTCTTGTTGTGGTTCTTGGGGAAACTCTTGATGGCAGGGGTCATGCTCAGCTAGCCCTTGTTCTTCGGTGTACTCTTCTCATCTCGTCTACATGTTAATTCGAATAAAATCCAAATAAGCACCCGAATGAAAATCTGGCTTAAAATATGCATATTTTATATGAATGCAGAGATGACGAATTTACATGAGTTAGGCAAGACATCTCATCCAAGGTAGACAGCGGCGGATTTAACGGTGGGGCGGGGGAGGGGGCTCGAGCAGTTCCATGGTACAGGAGGGGCTAAGATCGAGCAGCAGTGAGCAGTTGGAGGTAGAAGAAGCTATTCCCATGAGTTGGGCTGGCCAGCATCAATTCATTTGTTATTTTGGCCCATAAAGTTAAGTCTCCACTAGTCCAGGCAACCAGGCCCAAAAACGAAGGCCCAAAAACAAACCCTATTCGGCTATTCCCCAATTCCCCATCGAACTTCCACACAGCGTCGTGACTCCGACTCGCGTGTTCGGTCTCTGGTGGCGGGGTAGTGGGGAACGAGCAGCGGGCAGCAGCAGAGGGCGGACTGTGTCACGTGCCGTCACCCCTTTGCCTTCGCGGCAGCCGGTCGCGGCGTGCGGCCAGCGCGCAGCAGGCGGCCAGGCGCGGCCGCACGTCCGCGCAGGCAGTGGCAACGGCGGAGCGGCCCGCGTCCACTGGCCAGGGCACCGGGGCGGCCGGTGGCTGGGTAGAGTTGGGCGTCGGGGCGGCCAACGCTCGGTGGCCGGGAGGAGTCCGGCAGAAGTGCAGAACCGCAGGACGACAGGAGCTAGAGTACTGGACTGCAGCTTGCACGAAGCCGAGCGGAGCACCAAGCAGACTAGCAGACAACGCAAGGTGATTTGGTGAACCAAACTTAAATCCTTATTTGTCTTTGATTGTTTCATCGTTGAATTGAATATGTGATTGGAAATTTGGAATGTCAGATTTTAGAATGGCGAAAAGAACTCTGCGCAATTACTTTTCAAGTTCTACTGATAGTGGTCCATCAACTCCACATACTAATGAGAGCACAACTCAAGCAAAGAAACCTAGAGCAGAGTTTAGTCAATGTAACATGATTGCGGACCCTAGAAATCGCAAACCAATTGATGATTATGAACCTGAAATTAGAGACTAAGTAAAGAGAGCATATGCTTTGAGTGGTCCAACCCAACCTCGTGAATTTCAATTTCCTCGTAAATGGATTGGTGGTGAATGGAGATAATTTCAAAAGACTTGGTTTGATGAATTTGATTGGCTAGAGTATAGTGAGTCCAAGGATGCAGCTTATTGCTTATATTGCTATCTCTTTTTTAATTCGGCAAAGCCTGAAAAATTTGGGAGTTCTGTCTTTGCACATCAAGGTTATGTGAATTGGAAGAAAGGTAAGGATACTTTAAGTAAGCACAGTGTTTGCAAGACTCATGTAGAGGCTAGGCTAAAATATGATGACTTTATGAACTAAAGGACAAGTGTGGGTAGAAAATTAGTTGAAGTAAGCACGGAGGAAGAAAAACAATATGAGATACGTTTGACATCTTCTTTAGATGTTGCAATATTTCTCATATCGCAAGGGGATGCTTTCCGTGGACACAATGAGACTTCTTCTTCCCTCGACAAGGGAAACTATAGAGAGATGGTTGAACGGTACAAAGATAAGGTTGAGGTAGTCAAGGAGGCATATGAAAAAGGTTCTAAAAATTGTCAGATGTTATCTCCTCATATACAGAAAGACCTTACAAAAACTTGTGCGGAAGAAGTCACGACTGTCATTATGGATGAGATTCGAGGAAAAAAAATTCTCGGTGCTTATTGATGAGTCTTGAGATGTATCAATTAAGGAGCAAATGGTGGTGATTCTAAGGTTAGTAGTCGATACTTGCATTTTCTTGCCTAGATTTGTGCCTCTATTTGTACAATTATACTAACAATAACGAAATGTGACGTGCAGATTTGTGAATGATGAAGGGAAAGTGGTGGAGAGATTTCTTGGACTTCAGTATGTTGAGAGTTGTACAGCTATTGCATTGAAAGAATATTTGGTCAGTATGCTTTCAAGTCACAATTTGTCAATCTCTATGCTTCGTGGACAAGGGTATGATGGAGCTTAGTATGAGAGGTGAATTTAATGGGGTGCAGAAATTGATTCGTGATGAAAATCCTTATACTTTCTATGTGCATTGTTTTGCCCATCAATTGCAACTAGTGGTTGTTGCCGTTTCAACATCTAGTGCAGACATTGTAGATTTCTTTAACTATATTCCTTTAATAGTCAATAATGTGGATGCATCTTGTATGAGAAAGGTTGCCTTGCTTGCAAAGCATGATGATGTGTTGCTTGAAAAGATTGAGAATGGTGAGATTATGACCGGAAGAGGTTTGAACCAAGAAAGTAGCCTAGCTAGGCCTGGAGATACTAGATGGGGTTCACATCTTAAAACTTTGCTTCGCATTTTAGTGACGTGGGAGGCTATCATAGATGTCCTTGAGATAGTGAAGAAAGGTTCCATTAAACCAACAAATAATGGTGGAGCTTTATGTTTAATTGGAAAAATGGAGAGCTTTGATTTTGTGTTCATTCTGCATTTGATGATAGAATTGTTGAGCATGACAGATATCTTGTCATGTGCTTTGCAAAGAAAGGATCAAGACATAGTTGAAGCAATGCATTTGATCACTGATGTGAAAGATGGCTTGCAGGATATGAGGAACAATGGATGGGAGCCATTACTTAGAAAAGTGAAAACATTATGTGGGAAGAATGAGATTGAAGTGTCAGATATGGATAAGGAAATAAATGTTAGAGGGACATCTAGACGTAGAAAGCAAAAGGTAACAAACAAGCACTACTATCATGTTGAGATTTTTCTTGTTGCCATTGATGCCATCTTGATTGAGCTGAATCATCGATTTAGTGAAATTAGTTCAGAGCTATTAGTATGCATGACTTGTTTCAACCCAAGGAACTCCTTCTCTAATTTTGATGTGGACAAACTTGTGAGGCTCGCTGAAATTTATGCTGAGGATTTTGATATTGATGAACTTACTATTTTGCCAAATCAACTTAGACAATTCGTCAACCGTGCTAGAAAAACTCCAGATTTTCTTGGATGCACTGAACTTGAAAAAATTGCTGAAATTATGGTCAAGAATAATATGCACACATCTTATAAATTGGTTTATCGTCTTATTGAGCTAACCTTGATACTACCCGTGGCAACTGCTTTAGTTGAGAGGATATTTTCAGCCATGTCCATTATAAAGACAGATTTGTGTAATAAAATGGGTGATGTATGGCTCAATGACTTGATGATATGCTATAATGAGAAGGAGATATTTAGAAAGATTGATAATGAGAAGATCAAAAAGCGGTTTCAAGAGATGAAAAAACGCCGTATGTTATTGCCTACAAAAAAATTAGTGGTACGCTCTATTCTCTTCTAAATTCATAATTTGGAGATTCATATATGTTTGACTAATCAATTATGTCTATTTGTGTAGATTTCTTTTTCGAATGAATAATGACTGTCACCATCGCGCGTCGTCTATTAGTTTCGTAATTTGGCCTTTCAGTATGAATACGCCGCATCCTTTATTTTTCATGATGTATGTGATTTTCATCATTTTTCGATGTTTCAATATAAGACTACTTTAAACTATTAAATTTGACTTTTGTGAGGGGGCATAGTGAAGCTACGTTGTTGTCGCGCTTTTGTTCAGCCCCCTTAAAAATTTTCCTGGCTCCGCCGCTGAAGGTAGAAATTGCGTGAAAGATAGGTGGATTCATTGGTTGCAGTATACTTGACAGAGATTTCATGAAACAATCAGGCAACGCATGAGTCACCTGAATCTGATTAATAATTAATCTTGTTCTGCAACACCTTGTTGTATGTGTAAGCAGCAATTATGCCATGATTATGTTTTAGAAATTTACAGGATAAATAATTGTTCCACTAACAAAACAATACAATGATCGACCAAATAACCTTTAAATTCAAGTCCTATCTATAACTCTTATAAAGCAAAACCCCACTAGCATATTTCTCTATGATTTCGTGAAGCCACGTCATCAGACGGGTCCCGCAACTCACTAAGACTACCCGCACTCATGGACCTCTATATTCATCCTCTATACGTCTTAGTCAGCAAGATTCTCTCCTTTATACTCAATTCTTCCGCACCCATCCATCCTCTATATCATCCTCTATCCACTGTAGGACTCACTTGTCACTTTATCTAAATATATCCATGTGTGATCTATTTTTGAAGGATTTATTGAGATGAATTTAATGGTGAAATCGAAATTTAATTTGGATTTTTGGTTTGTGAGTTATAGCATTTTTTCCTTTGTTTAGCTAGTGGGGCCCGCCACTATAAAGTATAGATTAAGCACAGTACCACTCTAAATATACAGTGAGAGAAAGGATAAAGTATCGTTTTAGAGTACCCAGTGCAATAATTTTTACTCTATATTCATACTCTAAAGCTTTAAAATATCGTTTTAGAGTACCCACTGCGCGTAATCTAACCTTAAGTCACGCAGGCCAAAGCTGTCTCCCCCAGCCGCCATGGACGATTCCTTTCCAATTCATCGAGTCAGCTCCTCAGAAGTCATAACTCGAAGTGAGTAAGTGACACAATACTGATGCATCAAGTCTGCAACACTAATGCCGCCATCAAGTCTATGGCCGTGTTTAGATCCCAAGTCGGGGTCACGGATTCGGCTCTGGCTGCTACAGTGTTCCTGTCGGAACACTGTAGCAGCTTTTGTTTTGTAGTGTAAAAAATTATCCAAAAATTGATTAATTAGACTCAAAATGTTCGTCTCGCAAAGTACAACAAAACTGTGCAATTAGTTTTTTATTTCATCTACATTTAGTACTCCATGCATTTGCCGACATTTTGATGTGATGGGGAATCTCCTTTTTGTATAGTGAAATTTGGGTTGTGGAATTGGGAACTAAACAAGGGCTATCTTTAGTGATTGAAGACAAAGAGACGTACGGCTCCACTATCATCTACTCCCTCCGTTCCGGTGAATATGCAATTCTCACATCCCGAGAAGTCAGCCATCACAAATTTTAATTAAAATTATATAAAAAAATACTAACTCTTATGAGACAAAATAAGTACCGTTAGATTGGTTATGAAATATATTTTCATAATAAATTTATTTCGAGACATAAATGCTAATACTTTTTGCTATAAATTTAGTTAAAGTTGACACAGTTTGAACGGCACGTTTCCCATAATTACATAATCAACCGGACGGAGGGAGTACTGGCCATGTCTGATACTCCAATTCGATCCCTTCGTATCCCATGTCATTGAAGCCAAAGACGACACCCTTCTCTCTGTCTGTTCCTACTTATATATGCAGTGCTACGGCAATGACGATCACCTTGCCTCTTGGCTCTCGGCCGATCCCTGCATTCAAGGTGATAGGTCGATGGACAACTGCACATCAGCAATTCAACTCATCCTTGGTGGCTACAAACTACATGCAGTTCTGTCTTCGTAGAGATCGCTCCTTTTCTCTCTCTGTACTCGTGCAGGTGTCATGCTTGGTGTAGTATTTGTTGATATTTCATTCGAGAAGTTATCTTCTGCTGCTACTGATCATGTCTAAGCCATCAATTTCTTATCTTATTATTTTTGTTACAGATGAGTGCACAACGTGCTTACACATGGATATAGACTTCAACTCCAAAGTCAAGATGGACACATGGCACCGAACGCCTACTTTGATTTTTCTTCTTCTATTGATCTACATGGTTATTTGTTTGGAAGTTTGTTTGTGATATGAAAGGATCAAGATGCTCAAGAGAGGGTGAATTGGGCTTTTCTAAAAAATTAATTATAAGAATAAAATCTTACAAGTCAAACTTCACCCCTAGTGCCTACTAGTATTCCTTGTGATTCTACCGATAAAAGTTTTACACCCTAAGTTCCAATTCTAGTCTAGCATGACAATTCTAGGAAAGTAAACAAGCAATGAAAGTAATGCACGAAAGTAAATGCTTGAAAGTAAGGGTTAGGAACACGGCGATGTTTTTCCGAGGTATTGGAGAGTCGCCACTCCCCACTAGTCCTCATTGTAGCACCCGCGCAAGGGCGTAGCTCCCCCTTGATCCGCGCAAGGATCAAGTGCTCTCTACGGGTTGATTCTTCAACACTCCGTCACGGTGAATCACCCAAAACCGCTCACAAGATGAGTTGGGTCACCCACAAGCTCGCCGGATGATCACCAAACTCCCAATCACCACCAAACTGTCTAGGTGATGGCGATCACCAAGAGTAACAAGCTAGAACTCTCACTTTACCACAACAAGCCTAGTGAGAAGATGGATGCACACTTGCTACTCTCTAGTCACTAGTGAGGAATCTCAAACTTTGATTCTCAAATCACTATCCTCATTAGGGCTCTTGCACTCCCTTGCACTCCAAAGGTGTTTCTCAGCTGAACAAATAAGCAAGAGACCTCTAAAAGAGGTGGAGGGGATGTATTTATACACCCCTCAGACAAATCCAACCGTTACCTACCAAATCAGCAAAACACGTACTGACCGGACGCGCTAGTCGTCGTGACCGGATGCGCCCGTCGAGTGTAACGGTCGAAAACCGAAAGTCAGCGCTGAGTGACCGGACGCGCCGGTCAGGGGTGACCAGACGCATCTGATCGTGCAAGAACCTTACTGGACTTTGACCTGATGCCCGACCGTATCCGATCATAGATGACCGGACGCGTCAGGTCAGGTAAGAACCTTACTGGAACATGACCGGACGCGTCCAATCACTTCACAGTCGCATCCGATTAGACTTTACCCTCTGAAACACGTGTCAGACTGATCATCACGTCTGGTCCTCGCAGGGACCGCGTCTGGTCAACCAGTTAACAACGTAGTGACTGTTAGTACTGACCGGACGCGTCCGGTCATGACAGAAACCGCGTCCGGTCAAGTGTAAACTGCTCAAACGACTTAGAAACGCGACACAACTTGAACCAAGTTGCTTCCAACTGAACTTTGAGCTTTACCAGAGCTACCTAGTGCTAAGTTTGACAAGTGTGCACCACACCTAAACAAAAGACTCACCTAGGTCAAGCTACTCGCTCATGCCCCCCTTTATAGTACGGCCAAAGGAAGAAACAAAGATCCTAACGACTATTCCAGATGTAACCCAACACCTTGACATACAGAACTAACCATCCTTAATCTTGTCGTTGATCCTTTAAAAACCGAAACGATTTCCATCAAGGGACATGAATACTATAGTGCTCAAGGCAGTTATCAACTCTATGACCTAACTTATCAGAGTTTCTGCAAAACACACGTTAGTCATGGTAATAATGCGTTGTCATCAATTGCCGAAACCAACACCGGGGCCTAGATGCTTTCAATCTCCCCCTTTTTGGTGATTGATGACAACACTTAGATTCGGAAGATATAGGAGTTGAGGTTTTCGAACATGCTTGGTTCACATAAGCAAAAATCTGTAAGCACAAAGGGTTAGGAATTGCTTATGTGTTCCAAGCCAACTGAGTATACTCATAAGATAAAACATGAAGAGTTAGTACACATAAAACATAGCTCATATGAAATCGGAGAAGGCACAGAAGCACAACCTTATGAGCTAAAACCAATTAAGTGATATGATATAACAAAAAGTCTCACGAGCTCATAGTCACAAAATGCAGGGCGAGATATTAAACATGATGCACGAATGTAGCACATAAGAAAAAATGAAACCCTCTATCAACACTCCCCCTGAATCTACTCTCTCTCCCCCTTTGGCATCAAACGCCAAAAAGAAAACTAAGGATCCGATGGGGGAACAGAAGTTGTCTTGTCGGGTGCCGAGGAGCATGGAGTGATCACGAACTGTGAAGTATCCTCCTCAGACTCTGAACTGTCAGGCTGACCCTCTATAGATAGACGTGGCAGTGAAGGGGTCTGGGTCTGTAGAGTGTAACAGAACCACCCAATTATACGAGATTAAGTAGGAAATCATCCAACGGAAGGACAATTTAACAAACTTAAGCCCGTATAACCCGGTAGTCCGTGAAATCTTGATGGATTTCAAACCATTTCACATAACAGCCAAGATCGTACTAAGTTTAACGGTTACCATCATAAGTTACATAAATATTCGCGGCATAAAATACATCGGAGTTTAAACATAGTTATTACAAACCAGGTTTGAATAAAAGTAGCGGAAGCGGTAGTTCAAATCACGCACACACACAACATTTTGAAATAAAGTGCCAGCTTGTGATCATCTCCAGCAAAAGCATCAGACTAGAAGTAGCGAATGACCATTGCCCATGGTCCTAGGCTTCGCCCATTGCAGGATAGAGACAGTAGATACAACAGCCATAGTACATCTGTCCATCTGCAACAAGTGGGAACAAAGCCCTGAGTACGAGAAGATACTCAGCTAGACTTACCCATCATAAACCAGAAATAAAAGACACCAAGGAATCATGATAGGCTTTCTGGTGGGATAGCTGACTCATTTACAAAAGACATTTTTAGCATTTAGGAAAACCTTTACAAAGGCTTTGCATCAAGTTAAATCTTTATTAACCTGTCAACTATATTTGCACCTGTACTAAAGTAACATATAATTAAATAGGTAATGATAACCAATGATCATTAACAACTTCCATTATGTCATAATTCATATAACTGTCCTAGTGTTCCATCAATATTACTACGATGAAGTAGCTCAAGTCAAGTGTTCACTATCCAGTGAACGATGGCGATTCGAATCGATTATTAACCAGCTGGTAAGTTATTCCTCACACAAACCTCACTCACCCGCTAAAGTGAGGTGTTGGTCGTCGAGTCAACCATTCAGGTAAAATCGCGAGCTTGCCAGGAACCACTTGTACCCGGGGGCCGCCCGACTGCTCTTTGGCCTTATGATCGTGCCCCTGTATCCTGCCACTACTGCTCCGGTACAGTGCGTTGCGGGCAATCCACTCGGCCCGAATAATCTCCTAGTTTTGCGGTCGAAAGGTACTTTATCCGGCCAGCTAAATGTGAGGCATGCGTTCAACATGACCCGAGGGACAACAACGGACGGTCCTTAATCGACACAGACGGAAAACACTACAGTCCGAAACCCTGCAAGTTTCCGCCCGGTCTCAAATTCATTTCACACTTAGTTATACCATGACTTCATAGTCATTCAAGCAGATCCAGGTAACCACCTATAGCTCGCAGGTGACAGGAAATCACCCGACTTCTACCGGTCTAAGCCAGCTAAGCATTGACTCGACTGCGGATACCAGGGTAACAATGATATAATATAACAAAGGTAAGCAAGGTATAATGCAGCAACGTTTGCAAACAACTCCTAAACGTAATGCATCAAATTAAGTAAAGTTAATAATAAATTATTTGCAAACCGGGAGAGAAATGCTTCGGGGCTTGCTTCTCTCAAAAGAGCTCGGACGGTGGTCGGGGCATTCTGGGAGCTCTTCACCGACCTCCTCTTCGGCTTCTGTCACCTCCTGCTGCTGCACCTCGAGCTGCTCCTCTGGCTCCTCGGGTAAGACGACTGGGTTCTCGGTTTGCGATCCTGTATGATGCAATGCGCGTAAGTGATTATGTAAACGTGCATCAAAGGAGATGAATGCAATGAATATGTTGAAATGCAAGGTAGTCAACATCATCCAAGAAACTATACACTACAAGCACATGTCATCTACTGCATTCTCTTCTACTACTATTATGTTAAGTTAACATATCTTATGAAATGCTTCAAAGATACACCAAAGCTTTACTAATTTCTTAATCACACTTAAAGCAACACTTGCTTAAACCCTAAATAATAATAGGTTTGAATAGCAACATATATTTCTGATGCTCCTAAAAATCTAAGAAAATTACAGCAGCATAATACTACCCTAAACAGACTACCATAAAAATTTCATGACATTTGGATAAGTAAACTATCCTATACAAAAATGACAAGCTATAACATAAAAATGAGTATGAAATTACTTTGTACTAGGAAAAGTGTCAAACAATAGAATTAATATTTTTCCTAGGTTCTTCATGGAATATAATGTCTGTACAAAAATTATTACATGCATGTTTTATACAAAGTTTGCTCTCTAGCAAAAATAACAAAAATCAGCCATTAAAGTTACTTGAACTACTTCTCCAAAGTTTTCCACAGCACATGTATGAAACATATTTTTCCTAGGAAGTACATGATATAAGAAGATTAACAAACTTGAAATCATATTTTTCTGATACATATAGGATTTACTAACTATTTTACAAGATATCAGCAATATTAAGAATTAATTAAAGCTCTACAGAAAAGTATCCCAAAAATGACATGCAATATTTTTAAATCATAGATCTGGTTCCAATGAATTCATAGAAATTTATTTCATAATTTTTGGAGCTCAAATAAATACAAAAACATTTTCCACAACATTTTTCATCATGAATAATAAAAGAAAACAGAAAACGATTTTTATTATTGAAACTAGGCCGGCCCGGGGAAGTAAACCGGCCCGTGGCCGTTTTCGGCATGAGCGCACGCGCGGAAGAAGAGGCGAGTCGGCCCGCTCGGAGGCGCGGCCCACAGGCGCGGTGGCCCAGGGGAAAACGAGGGGGAGGAACAGAGGGCGGCCTCGCCGGCGCTCTGGACCGCGACGGCGTGGCGGTGGCTGACGGCCAACGGCCATCTCCGGCCATGACCTGTCCAGCGAGCGCGCGCACCGTGTTCGCGAGGAGGCAGCGAACTCGAGAGAGAAGCTCAGGGGGATGGAGAGGGAGCGAGGAAGACGGTGGGCGGAGCACGAGCTCGGCGGCCCCGTCGTGGTGGCGCGGCGGGAAGAGCTTGATTGAGCCTTACCGTAGGTGAACAAGGCGAACGGAGGTCCGTTCGGAGGAGAGGAGAAGGTGGCGGTGCTTGGAGCACAAGGAATCGGGCGGTGGCGGTTCACCGACGTCGGAACATGACGGCGGAGGCGAGGAAGTGCGGTGGAGAGCGGCTCTCCCGCTCGGGTTCTCCGGAGGAAGGAAAAAGGGAGCGAGCGAGGGGGCGAGTGGAATGGAGGCCAGACGCGCGCGGTGATTTGAGGCGGAGCGCGCGGGGTCCACGGGCAGCCACGTGGGGTGGCGTCGCCGGCATGCGGCCGCCACGCGGCGAGCGTGCTCTGCCGCGGCGCCAGCGAGCCGCGCGCGCGTGGGAGCGGGAGGGGAAGAGAGGCCGGCTTGGGCCGGGCCGAGGCGGGGAGCAGGCGCGGGCGCGCGCGTGCGGAGGCGGGCCACTTCCGGCTGCGGGCTGAAACCGAGGCGGCGGCCTGCTAGGTTAGGATTTGATTTTTTTTTCAAATTTCTAAATTCAAACCAATTTCAAATACAGTTTTCAAACCCTATTTTAAACAAGAAAAAGACCTTTTCTGGAAATGACCCAAAAATAAAAGTTGCTTAGAATTTAATTCTCTACAACTTTGATTAAGGGGCCAACTCAAAATTCTCAACAGATTTTGAATTTGAGAATAAAAGCTAAATAGGGAGTATTTTTGAATATTTTCAGAATATTTTTGAAACCAGTTTTTGACAAAACTTTGAGTAATTTAGTTGCTCCAAAAATTTGACCTATAATTCTAAGTGATATAAAATTTTTAGTTACACAATTTTGATGAAATGTAATTAGCACATTATCACAACATGTTATGCAATGCTAGTTTCCACATTTTTAGTTTATTAAAGGTACACCATAAGCACATATGATTATGAATGCCATGACATGTTATGCTCATGATTTGCAATGCAAATGCTTGCGTAACACCGGAGTGTTACATAGAGCAGGTGCAGGAACTGAAGGTGTAGTAGCAACAATAGGAGCAGTCACTGTCGCCTGAGCCTGAAAGACACCAAGAGTAGGAGGATCTGTCGATGCAACTGACGAAGGCACAGTCTCTGTAGTCCCGGCCCCTGACACTGGTGGAAAAAGCAGTCTCTGAAGCTAACATCCCTGAAGTGGTCACAAAGGTGGTGTGCGAGGTTGTCGGCTGACCAGTCAGCTCACTGTAGGAGGCACTCAAGTCAGTGAAAGGAGTGCCCAAGAGAAGGTGAGGTCTAGGCTGAGCTGGTGGAGTGAACCCCGTCTAAATAAGAGTGTAGCTCGGGGACTGAAAGGTCTGAGGAATCTGCTACTGGGGAGAGGTGAACTGAAAGCTCGGCTGTCCCTAACTCTGAGGTCCACTGGACTGTAGTGCTGGAGTCATGACAGACGGTGGTGGAGGTACCCCAACAGTGATAAGGTGTCGCAGGAGCTCTAGATACTGCTGCTGGGTGGCTGCCTACTGCCTCTGAAACTCCAGCTGCTGCCTCTAGAACTCATCCTGACGAGCCTGAATCTGAGCAAATGCGGCAGCTGTGTCCTTAGCCTATCGCTGCATCTGAACCTCCTGTCTCTCCTAGGCCTGGGTCAGCCTCTCAAGTATAACCACCATGACTGGGTTTGAGAGGGAGGCTAAGCCTGAACCACCGACCTCCTCTTCGGCTTCTGTCACCTCCTGCTGTTGCACCTCGAGCTACTCCTCTGGCTCCTCGGGTAAGACGACTGGGTTCTCGGTTTGCGATCCTGTATGATGCAATGCGCGTAAGTGATTATGCAAACGTGCATCGAAGGAGATGAATGCAATGAATATGTTGAAATGCAAGGTAGTCAACATCATCCAAGAAACTATACACTACAAGCACATGTCATCTACGACATTCTCTTCTACTACTATTATGTTAAGTTAACATATCTTATGAAATGCTTCAAAGATACACCAAAGCTTTACTAATTTCTTAATCACACTTAAAGCAACACTTGCTTAAACCCTAAATAATAATAGGTTTGAATAGCAACATATATTTCTGATGCTCCTAAATATCTAAGAAAATTACAGTAGCATAATACTACCCTAAACAGACTACCATAAAAATTTCATGACATTTTGATAAGTAAACTATCCTATACAAAAATGACAAGCTATAACATAAAAATGAGTATGAAATTACTTTGTACTAGGAAAAGTGTCAAACAACAGAATTAATATTTTTTCTAGGTTCTTCATGGAATATAATGACTGTACAAAAATTATCACATGCATGTTTTATACAAAGTTTGCTCTCTAGCAAAAATAACAAAAATCAGCCATTAAAGGTACTTGAACTACTTCTCCAAAGTTTTCCACAGCACATGTATGAAACATATTTTTCCTAAGAAGTACATGATATAAGAAGATTAACAAACTTGAAATCATATTTTTCTGATACATATAGGATTTACTAACCATTTTACAAGATATCAGCAATATTAAGAATTAATTAAAGCTCTATAGAAAAGTATCCCAAAAATGACATGCAATATTTTTAAATCATAGATCTGGTTTCAATGAATTCATAGAAATTTATTTAACAATTTTTGGAGCTCAAATAAATACAAAAACATTTTCCACAACATTTTTCATCATGAATAATAAAAGAAAACAGAAAATGATTTTTATTATTGAAACTGGGCCGGCCCGGAGAAGTAAACCGGCCCGTGGCCGTTGTCGGCATGAGCGCGCGCGCGGGAGAAGAGGCGAGTCGGCCCGCTCGGAGGCGTGGCCCACAGGCGCGGTGGCCCAGGGGAAAACGAGAGGGAGGAACAGAGGGCGGCCTCGCCGGCGCTCTGGACCGCGACGGCGTGGCGGTGGCTGACGGCCAACGGCCATCTCCGGCCATGACCCGTCCAGCGAGCGCGCGCACCGTGTTCGCGAGGAGGCAGCGAACTCGAGAGAGAAGCTCAGGGGGATGGAGAGGGAGCGAGGAAGACGGTGGGCGGAGCACGAGCTCGGCGGCCCCATCGTGGTGGCACGGCGGGAAGAGCTCGATTGGGCCTTACCGTAGGTGAACAAGGCGAACGGAGGTCTGTTTGGAGGAGAGGAGAAGGTGGCGGAGCTTGGAGCACAAGCAATCGGGCGGTGGCGGTTCACCGACGTCGGAACGCGACGGCGGAGGCGAGGAAGTGCGGTGGAGAGCGGCTCTCCCGCTCGGGTTCTCCGGAGGAAGGAGAAAGGGAGCGAGCGAGGGGGCGAGTGGAATGGAGGCCAGACGCGCGCGGTGATTTGAGGCGGAGCGCGCGGGGTCCACGGGCGGCCACGCGGGGTGGCGTCGCCGGCATGCGTGGGAGCGGGAGGGGAAGAGAGGCCGGCTTGGGCCGGGCCGAGGCGGGGAGCAGGCGCGGGCGCGTGCGTGCGGAGGCGGGCCACTTCCGGCTGCGGGCTGAAACCGAGGCGGCGGCCTGCTAGGTTAGGATTTGATTTTTTTTTTCAAATTTCTAAATTCAAACAAATTTCAAATACAGTTTTTAAACCCTATTTTGAACAAGAAAAAGACCTTTTCTAGAAATGACCCAAAAATAAAAGTTGCTTAGAATTTAATTCTCTACAACTTTGATTAAGGGGCCAACTCAAAATTCTCAACAGATTTTGAATTTGAGAATAAAAGCTAAATAGGGAGTATTTTTGAATATTTTCAGAATATTTTTGAAACCAGTTTTTGACAAAACTTTGAGTAATTTAGTTGCTCCAAAAATTTGACCTATAATTCTAAGTGATATAAAATTTTTAGTTACACAATTTTGATGAAATGTAATTAGCACATTATCACAACATGTTATGCAATGCTAGTTTCCACATTTTTAGTTTATTAAAGGTACACCATAAGCACATATGATTATGAATGCCATGACATGTTATGCTCATGATTTGCAATGCAAATGCTTGCGTAACACCGGAGTGTTACATAGAGCAGGTGCAGGAACTGAAGGTGTAGTAGCAACAATAGGAGCAGTCACTGTCGCCTGAGCCTGAAAGACACCAAGAGTAGGAGGATCTGTCGATGCAACTGACGAAGGCACAGTCTCTGTAGTCCCGGCCCCTGACACTGGTGGAAAAAGCAGTCTCTGAAGCTAACATCCCTGAAGTGGTCACAAAGGTGGTGTGCGAGGTTGTCGGCTGACCAGTCAGCTCACTGTAGGAGGCACTCAAGTCAGTGAAAGGAGTGCCCAAGAGAAGGTGAGGTCTAGGCTGAGCTGGTGGAGTGAACCCCGTCTAAATAAGAGTGTAGCTCGGGGACTGAAAGGTCTGAGGAATCTGCTACTGGGGAGAGGTGAACTGAAAGCTCGGCTGTCCCTAACTCTGAGGTCCACTGGACTGTAGTGCTGGAGTCATGACAGACGGTGGTGGAGGTACCCCAACAGTGATAAGGTGTCGCAGGAGCTCTAGATACTGCTGCTGGGTGGCTGCCTACTGCCTCTGAAACTCCAGCTGCTGCCTCTAGAACTCATCCTGACGAGCCTGAATCTGAGCAAATGCGGCAGCTGTGTCCTTAGCCTATCGCTGCATCTGAACCTCCTGTCTCTCCTAGGCCTGGGTCAGCCTCTCAAGTATAACCACCATGACTGGGTTTGAGAGGGAGGCTAAGCCTGAACCACCGACCTCCTCTTCGGCTTCTGTCACCTCCTGCTGTTGCACCTCGAGCTACTCCTCTGGCTCCTCGGGTAAGACGACTGGGTTCTCGGTTTGCGATCCTGTATGATGCAATGCGCGTAAGTGATTATGCAAACGTGCATCGAAGGAGATGAATGCAATGAATATGTTGAAATGCAAGGTAGTCAACATCATCCAAGAAACTATACACTACAAGCACATGTCATCTACGACATTCTCTTCTACTACTATTATGTTAAGTTAACATATCTTATGAAATGCTTCAAAGATACACCAAAGCTTTACTAATTTCTTAATCACACTTAAAGCAACACTTGCTTAAACCCTAAATAATAATAGGTTTGAATAGCAACATATATTTCTGATGCTCCTAAATATCTAAGAAAATTACAGTAGCATAATACTACCCTAAACAGACTACCATAAAAATTTCATGACATTTTGATAAGTAAACTATCCTATACAAAAATGACAAGCTATAACATAAAAATGAGTATGAAATTACTTTGTACTAGGAAAAGTGTCAAACAATAGAATTAATATTTTTTCTAGGTTCTTCATGGAATATAATGACTGTACAAAAATTATCACATGCATGTTTTATACAAAGTTTGCTCTCTAGCAAAAATAACAAAAATCAGCCATTAAAGGTACTTGAACTACTTCTCCAAAGTTTTCCACAGCACATGTATGAAACATATTTTTCCTAAGAAGTACATGATATAAGAAGATTAACAAACTTGAAATCATATTTTTCTGATACATATAGGATTTACTAACCATTTTACAAGATATCAGCAATATTAAGAATTAATTAAAGCTCTATAGAAAAGTATCCCAAAAATGACATGCAATATTTTTAAATCATAGATCTGGTTTCAATGAATTCATAGAAATTTATTTAACAATTTTTGGAGCTCAAATAAATACAAAAACATTTTCCACAACATTTTTCATCATGAATAATAAAAGAAAACAGAAAATGATTTTTATTATTGAAACTGGGCCGGCCCGGAGAAGTAAACCGGCCCGTGGCCGTTGTCGGCATGAGCGCGCGCGCGGGAGAAGAGGCGAGTCGGCCCGCTCGGAGGCGTGGCCCACAGGCGCGGTGGCCCAGGGGAAAACGAGAGGGAGGAACAGAGGGCGGCCTCGCCGGCGCTCTGGACCGCGACGGCGTGGCGGTGGCTGACGGCCAACGGCCATCTCCGGCCATGACCCGTCCAGCGAGCGCGCGCACCGTGTTCGCGAGGAGGCAGCGAACTCGAGAGAGAAGCTCAGGGGGATGGAGAGGGAGCGAGGAAGACGGTGGGCGGAGCACGAGCTCGGCGGCCCCATCATGGTGGCACGGCGGGAAGAGCTCGATTGGGCCTTACCGTAGGTGAACAAGGCGAACGGAGGTCTGTTTGGAGGAGAGGAGAAGGTGGCGGAGCTTGGAGCACAAGCAATCGGGCGGTGGCGGTTCACCGACGTCGGAACGCGACGGCGGAGGCGAGGAAGTGCGGTGGAGAGCGGCTCTCCCGCTCGGGTTCTCCGGAGGAAGGAGAAAGGGAGCGAGCGAGGGGGCGAGTGGAATGGAGGCCAGACGCGCGCGGTGATTTGAGGCGGAGCGCGCGGGGTCCACGGGCGGCCACGCGGGGTGGCGTCGCCGGCATGCGTGGGAGCGGGAGGGGAAGAGAGGCCGGCTTGGGCCGGGCCGAGGCGGGGAGCAGGCGCGGGCGCGTGCGTGCGGAGGCGGGCCACTTCCGGCTGCGGGCTGAAACCGAGGCGGCGGCCTGCTAGGTTAGGATTTGATTTTTTTTTTCAAATTTCTAAATTCAAACAAATTTCAAATACAGTTTTTAAACCCTATTTTGAACAAGAAAAAGACCTTTTCTAGAAATGACCCAAAAATAAAAGTTGCTTAGAATTTAATTCTCTACAACTTTGATTAAGGGGCCAACTCAAAATTCTCAACAGATTTTGAATTTGAGAATAAAAGCTAAATAGGGAGTATTTTTGAATATTTTCAGAATATTTTTGAAACCAGTTTTTGACAAAACTTTGAGTAATTTAGTTGCTCCAAAAATTTGACCTATAATTCTAAGTGATATAAAATTTTTAGTTGCACAATTTTGATGAAATGTAATTAGCACATTATCACAACATGTTATGCAATGCTAGTTTCCACATTTTTAGTTTATTAAAGGTACACCCTAAGCACATATGATTATGAATGCCATGACATGTTATGCTCATGATTTGCAATGCAAATGCTTGCGTAACACCGGAGTGTTACAGCCCTCCCCCCTTATAAAAATCTCGTCCCGAGATTTGGGTTACGAATCATTTATTATAAAAATCTTCGTATGCTTTTTGTAGGTATTCACCTATTTCCCAAGATGCATCTCCCTCATCATGATGACTCCATTGTATCTTATATGTTTTCACCACACTGTTTCGAGTAGCCCTTTCTTTGGAATCCAAAACTCGAATTGGCTGCTCACGATACACCAGATCTGACTTAAGTTTTATGTCTCGAGGTTCAATTATTTCCTCTGGGACGCGCAAACATTTCTTGAGATGTGATACGTGAAAAACAGGGAATATAGCATCCATTGATTCTGGTAACTCCAATTTGTAAGCCACTGGACCCTTCCTTTCTAAGATTTTGTAGGGTCCTACAAATCTGGCGGTAAGCTTTCTACGTATTCCAAACCGCTTCTTCTTCATTGGCGTGACTTTTAGATAAACATAGTCACCAACTTCGAACACAAGTGGTCTCCTTCTCTTATCCGCATAACTTTTCTGACGTGACTGAGCTGCTCTCATATTTTGCTGAATGATATGAACTTTCTTTTCGGCTTCTTCCACAAAGTCAATACCATAATACCTTATTTCCCCTAGCTCAATCCAGTTTAAAGGTGTTATACACTTTCGGCCATACAGAGCTTCAAAAGGTGCCATCTTGATACTTTCTTGATAGCTATTATTATACGCGAATTCTGCTAAAGGTAACCACGACTCCCATGAACCTCTGGAAGACAACACACAAGCTCTTAACATATCCTTCAAAATAGCATTAACTCTTTCAGTCTGACCATCTGTTTGAGGATGATAGCAGTGCTACGAATCAGACTAGTTCCCAAATCTTTGTGCAAATGCTCCCAAAAGTGAGCAGTGAACTGTGACCCTCTGTCAGACACTATAGTCTTTGGTATGCCATGCAATCTCACAATCTCTATAATATACATCTCGGCATATTGAGGTGGTCTATAAACTGTCTTGACAGGCAAAAAGTGGGCTGTCTTGGTAAGACGATCCACGATTACCCAAATCGAATCATGGCCTTTCTGAGTAGTGGGCAAACCTGTGATGAAATCCATACTTATATCGTCCCACTTCCAACTAGGTACTGATAAAGGTTGCAACAATCCAGCAGGTTTCATGTGAATAGCTTTCACTCGACAACATGTGTCACATCTGGCTACATAAGCTGCAATTTCCTTCTTCATCTTTGTCCACCAATAGCGAGGCCTTAGTTCTTGATACATTTTACTACTGCCAGGATGAATGGACAACTTAGAGTGATGAGCTTCGTCCATAATTTTATTCTTAAGCTCTCTATCCTTTGAAATAACAAGACGGTTGTCGAACCACAACACATCCTGCTCGTCCACTCTGAAGTGTTTTGAAGGTTCTTCTTTAATTTTCTTTTTGATGTGGAATATCCCTTTGTCTGCTTTCTGACCTTCTATTATCTTACTCTCCAAGGTGCAACTGATCTGAATACTATGTAACACGACAGGGTGCATTAGATTAAAACCATCTTCGAGTAAGGGTTGCATATTCAGACAATGCGACTTTCTACTCAAAGCATCGGCTACCACATTGGCTTTCCCAGGGTGATACTGTACATTCAAGTTGTAATCTTTAATTAGTTCTAACCATCTTCGCTGTCTCATGTTCAATTCTGTTTGGGTGAAAATGTACTTGAGACTCTTGTGATCGGTGAAAATATTGCACACATTACCAAGTAAATAGTGTCTCCAAATCTTTAAGGCATGCACTACGGCGGCAAGCTCAAGATCATGCGTCGGATAATTGATTTCATGTTTTCTCAACTGGCGGGAGGCATAAGCAATGACTCTTCCTTCTTGCATCAGAACACAGCCTAATCCTATTTTTGATGCGTCACAAAACACATCAAAAGGTTTCTCGATGTCTGGCTGTGCAAGAACTGGAGCAGTGGTCAACAGTTTCCGCAAGGTGTGGAAAGCTGTCTCACACTCCTCTGTCCACACAAACTTGTGATCTTTCTGTAACAGACTTGTCATTGGCTTGACAATCTTCGAGAAGTCTGGGATAAAGCGGCGATAGTAACCAGCTAACCCTAGGAAACTCCTGACTTCTGGCACTGTGGTTGGAGTTTTCCAATCCATAACCTCTTGCACTTTGCTCGGATCTACCGAAACTCCATTCTCAGATAGAATATGACCAAGGAAAGGAACTTTCTTTAACCAAAATTCACATTTGTTGAACTTAGCATACAACTTATGATCTCTTAGTCTGGTCAAGACAATTCTCAGATGCTCTTCATGATCTTTCTCATTCTCAGAGTATACTAGAATGTCATCAATGAAGACAACTACAAACTTGTCCAACTCTGGCATGAAAACCATATTCATCAGATACATGAAATATGCAGGAGCATTTGTTAAGCCAAAAGACATAACAAGATACTCGTACAACCCGTATCTGGTAGAAAAAGCGGTTTTCGGGACATCTTGTGGCCTGATCTTTATCTGATGATACCCTGATCTTAGGTCTATCTTGGAGAACACCCTAGCTTTAGCCAACTGATCAAACAAAACGTCGATATGAGGCAACGAATATTTATTCTTGATAGTTACAGCATTAAGAGGTCGATAATCCACACATATTCTCAGAGTACCCTCTTTCTTTTTCTTCACGAACATGGCAGGACATCCCCATTCAGACTTACTCGGTCGGATAAACCCCTTCTTTAGCAATTCTTCCAGTTGCTTCTTCAGCTCAGCTAACTCATTCAGAGGCATCCGATAGGGTCTCCTCGAAATAGGAGCTGTTTCGGGGATCAACTCGATTCCAAACTCAACATCTCTATCTAGAGGAAGGCCAGGTAACTCGTCTGGAAACACATCCGGGAACTCACACGCTACCGGGATCTGGCGGATAGGAACAACTTCCATGGCACAGGTCACACTCACAAGGTCTGTTCTTTCGGGCAATGGTACCTGAAAAGTACCCTCTCCCTGGGGATCCTTAAGGGTAAGCAACCGACTACTTGTATCTATGACTGCCACCCAGTTCTTCATCCAGTTCATTCCTATTATTACATCCAAAACTAGTCCAGGCATAACTATCAGGTTTACTCGGAACTTCCAACTACCTAACTCAAGGGTTGCCCCTCTAACCATCTTATTGGTTAACACATCAGCCCCGACTGAACTTATACGATAACCATAACTCAATTCTGTGCATAGTTGTTCATGCTTCCGTGCAAATGCTTGACTCATAAAAGAATGCGAGGATCCAGAATCAAATAGAATAACTATAGGGTGATGGTTAACAAGAAACTTACCGGCAGTTATAGGCTCTCCCTCAGGAATCACATCAACGGTGGTATGGTGTACACGGGCAGTGTAAGTCTGTTGCTTCTTTCTAGGCGGATAAGGGTAGAACTTTGAAAAGTGGCCTGGCTGACCACAATTGTAGCAGGGCCCCTTCACTGTACCAGTAGATCCTATAGCTCCCTTGGAGTTGCTCTGTTCTGCAGCTACGGTGATCTTTGCTGGCGGCACGACCATCTTGTACGGCTTCTGTGGTCCCCTGTAGTTCTGGGTTTTATGCTGTGGTGGCCTGAACCTTGCACCAGGTGCGGACGGACGATAAGAAAGACGGTTTGTAGTGACAACTCTGGACTGGGATGGTCCTGACTCAAACACCATCTTACGATTCTTGGATGCAGTGTAGGCGTTGTTGTTCTTTTCTTGTTTCAAACAATCACTGACAAAGTCATTGAATCTGGCGCGGGTATTGGTACCCACATGCTTTATCATCTTCAGACTTAACCCTCTCTTGAAACTAGCAATTCTCTTTGCATCTGTGTCGACCATGTCTGGAGCATAGCGGCACAAGCTATTAAAGGCATGCAGATACTGTGTTACAGTCTTGGTACCTTGATTTAAAGCCAAGAACTCTCCGAGCTTCATCTCAACCAACCCTGGGGGAATATAAACTCCCTTAAACGCTTCAGTGAACTCTCTCCAAGTAATCTGGGCATTGGGAGGAAAGGTGGTGCGGTGATGCTTCCACCACATCCCTGCCGGTCCCTGTAACTGATGTGCAGCATATTCTGTCTTCAGAACTTCTGTCAGTCTCAACACACGGAACTTGTCCTCCATAGTGTTGATCCATTCTTCAGCGTCGAGTGGCTCTGCTGCTTCCTTGAAAACTGGCGGCCTGGTGTCCATGAAATCCTTGAAATTGTTGTACTGGTTCACCCCATGGCCACCACCTTGATTATTTCCTCTCTGAACATTTTCAGCGATGGTACACAGAAAATCTTCCATATTCCTTTGTGACTGCTCGGTGCTGCGCTGGCTTCCCAGGAATTGTGCGAAGAATACCTCTGCAGTGAGCGGTGGAGGAGGGGGCAATTGTGGCTCTGGCTGTGGCTCCTGGTGATTGACGTTGTTTGCACCACCCCCACCAGCCCCTGCACCGTTGCCACCAGTTTCAGCGGCCTCATACGTGGCACGGCGAGTGTTTGCCATCTGCATATTTCAGCAACAAGTAATAATTGAGCGAAGTGGTAGTAATTGTATTCGAATGAACAATCATGCCATACTGAATTTATTGGAGAGAACAAGTCATGCAATAAAACAGAGGCACAATAATCACATTCCAATTAAAACAACATCACTAATCAAATTACTTCGAATGCAACATCGTGCTCCATACAACCACGTTGCTAGCATACATACACTGGACTTTTATGCGTTCGAGCATCACATACACAACCAAGATTCAAAAGATCGCCAGTCTCAAGATCGAACAGGATACAACACGATACATGGAAACCAAAAGAAGGTCATCGTGACAGAGCCTATCACTAACACAAGGCAACTAGCCTACTCCTCGGGGCCGTCGTCGAGGTCGGAGGCGTCACCATTGCTACCATCAGTAGCGGCGTCGTCGTCGACGTCCATCTAGGCGGCGTCCAGAGGAGCATACGGGCCTATCCCGTTGTAGAGGGCATGAAACTCTTCATGCAAGTTGGCATTATACCCTTCTAGCTCCTCGACCCTCTGCCTCAGAAGGTCCCTCTCATTCCAGGCTTCATTCCTTTCCTGCACTAGCTGTCCCATCATGCGGTCTGCATTTCTGTTGGCCTGAGTCAACGTCTGTACCCGCTGCATAGCACTCTCACCTCTCTCGAGAACCCGGTATCGCTGTAAGCTCATGTCGGCCAACTGCTCCTGCAAGCTAGCTATAGCACGTGCTTGCTTCTTCTTCTGCTTCCTTGCTTCAAGCCGGTCATTGCCACGCAGACCAGTCAAGGTCCAATAGGTACTCTCAAGACCCTGGATGCTTTGATGGCTGCATACACGGCACTCATTGTGTGGTTGTCGCTAGCCCGTCCTTCACTTGGACCTCTAACCAGGGCACTTCCTTGCGGTTGCACCCAAATGGCATCACGAGGATCATCTCTCGGGAAGGTGCCTGCCAAAGCTGCTGCCAACTCATTAGGAAATCTGCTCATTATGTCTCGAATGATGTGAAAGGCTGCACCCTCTGCACCCTCAACTGGAGTGCGTCCCTCAAACTCCAAATGCCAACCATCCCATTCTGGCGTATCACCAAGAGCAGGGACGGTGATTTCCACTACCGCAAGTCCATCCTCAGCTAACTGGCTCTCACTCCAGGAGTACACCGGCTCTTGACCCTCTAGGTACCCCACATCATGGAGCACTCTCCAAAGCAAGGTGGGCATGCCAAACTCACTTAGAAAAGTGTCCATGCTGCGGCGCTCCCGCGGGGCCATCTGGTGACGGGGTGCTCTTCCGCCAGTGGACTTACGAGCAGTCTTCTTCGTGCGGGCCATCTGTAGCACAAGTTTTAAATCACCCGATGAGAACATATTTTAAGTTGATGTCACTTTTATCAAACTGGGATAATCCTTTTATAAGGGGAGGAATGCATGTTATGAATGAAATGCACAGGCAATATGATACATGCGCGAGTCTTACGTTCTCACAAACTTAGAAAATAAAGACATCTAACGATGAATTCGGTGGCATACAACGATCTCTCATATACGTAACTAATTCGATCTACACGATAAATGTTGTTATGTACCTGCAGAAAATTCATTTCAGCCCATTCCCTATGAATGCATGAAAGCAGTAAATCTACCTACACGCTCTACACGAATCCCCAGATGCGTGTACAACGGTAGTAACTACCCAAACACATCGTCCTATTGATGGCATCGCCTCAACGGACGGAACACCCACACATGTGATACTTTCATAAAAACATGTGTAAAACATGTAATTATTCTAGTATCATATAAGCACTCTCCCTAGATCGGCGGTGTATCCGATCATGCTCTCACAGCTCACACTTACCAAAGCGTAGAGGTAACTGATCCATACATTACCACTCAATTAAGTGGCACTCATACAATAGCACGCCGTATGAGCAACGAAAGGAAAATATAGTGCAAGAACCCCAAGTTAGTACTTAAATAGCCACCTAGAGTCCTTAACTGGGCATATAGGATATGACCACTGGCACACCTTTAGTTTTAAAATCACACTGTTTAAACATAATTTTGTTTTAAATACACTTATGAACAGTAATCACGTTAAACCATGCTCCGATGCCAGCTGTAACAGAACCGCCCAATTATACGAGATTAAGTAGGAAATCATCCAACGGAGGGACAATTTAACAAACTTAAGCCCGTATAACCCGGTAGTCCGTGAAATCTCGACGGATTTCAAACCATTTCACATAACAGCCAAGATCGTACTAAGTTTAACGGTTACCATCATAAGTTACATAAATGTTCGTGGCATAAAATACATCGGAGTTTAAACATAGTTATTACAAACCAGGTTTGAATAAAAGTAGCGGAAGCGGTAGTTCAAATCACGTACACACACAACATTTTCAAATAAAGTGCCAGCTTGTGATCATCTCCAGCAAAAGCATCAGACTAGAAGTAGCGAATGACCATTGCCCATGGTCCTAGGCTTCGCCCATTGCAGGATAGAGACAGTTGATACAACAGTCGTAGTACATCTGTCCATCTGCAACAAGTGAGAACAAAGCCCTGAGTACGAGAAGGTACTCAGCTAGACTTACCCGTCATAAACCAAAAATAAAAGACACCAAGGAATCATTATAGGCTTTCTGGTGGGATAGCTGACTCATTTGCAAAAGGCATTTTTAGCATTTAGGAAAACCTTTACAAAGGCTTTGCATCAAGTTAAATCTTTATTAACCTGTCAACTACATTTGCACCTGTACTAAAGTAACATGTAATTAAACAGGTAATGATAACCAATGATCATTAACAACTTCCATTATGTCATAATTCATATAACTGTCCAAGTGTTCCATCAATATTACTACGATGAAGTAGCTCAAGTCAAGTGTTCACTATCCAGTGAACGATGGCCATTCGAATCGATTATTAACCAGCTGGTAAGTTATTCCTCACACAAACCTCACTCACCCGCTAAAGTGAGGTGTTGGTCGCCGAGTCAACCATTCAGGTAAAGTCGCGAGCTTGCCAGGAACCACTTGTACCTGGGGGCCGCCCGACTGCTCTTTGGCCTTATCATCGCGTCCCCGTATCCTGCCACTACTGCTCCGGTACAGTGCGTTGCGGGCAATCCACTCGGCCCGAATAATCTCCCAGTTTCACGGTCGGAAGGTACTTTATCCGGCCAGCTAAATGTGAGGCATGCGTTCAACATGACCCGAGGGACAACAACGGATGGTCCTTAATCAACACAGATGGAAAACACTACAGTCCGAAACCCTGCAAGTTTCCGCTCGGTCTCAAATTCATTTCACACTTAGTTATACCATGACTTCATAGTCATTCAAGCAGATCTAGGTAACCATCTATAGCTCGCAGGTGATAGGAAATCACCCGACTTCTACCGGTCTAAGCCAGCTAAGCATTGACTCGACTGCGGATACCAGGGTAACAAGGATATAATATAACAAAGGTAAGCAAGGTATAATGCAGCAACGTTTGCAAACAACTCCTAAACGTAATGCATCAAATTAAGTAAAGTTAATAATAAATTATTTGCAAACCGGGAGAGAAATGCTCCGGGGCTTGCCTCTCTCAAAAGAGCTCGGACGGTGGTCGGGGCACTCTGGGAGCTCTTCACCGACCTCTTCGGCTTCTGTCACCTCCTGCTGCTACACCTCGAGCTGCTCCTCTGGCTCCTCGGGTAAGACGACTGGGTTCTCGGTTTGTGATCCTATATGATGCAATGCGCGTAAGTGATTATGCAAACGTGCATCGAAGGAGATGAATGCAATGAATATGTTGAAATGCAAGGTAGTCAACATCATCCAAGAAACTATACACTACAAGCACATGTCATCTATTGCATTCTCTTCTACTACTATTATGTTAAGTTAACATATCTTATGAAATGCTTCAAGATACACCAAAGCTTTACTAATTTCTTAATCACACTTAAAGCAACACTTGCTTAAGCCCTAAATAATAATAGGTTTGAATAGCAACATATATTTCTGATGCTCCTAAAAATCTAAGAAAATTACAGCAGCATAATACTACCCTAAACAGACTACCATAAAAATTTCATGACATTTAGATAAGTAAACTATCCTATACAAAAATGACAAGCTATAACATAAAAATGAGTATGAAATTACTTTGTACTAGGAAAAGTGTCAAACAACAGAATTAATATTTTTCCTAGGTTCTTCATGGAATATAATGACTGTACAAAAATTATCACATGCATGTTTTATACAAAGTTTGCTCTCTAGCAAAAATAACAAAAATCAGCCATTAAAGGTACTTGAACTACTTCTCCAAAGTTTTCCATAGCACATGTATGAAACATATTTTTCCTAGGAAGTACATGATATAAGAAGATTAACAAACTTGAAATCATATTTTTCTGATACATATAGGATTTACTAACCATTTTACAAGATATCAGCAATATTAAGAATTAATTAAAGCTCTACAGAAAAGTATCCCAAAAATGACATGCAATATTTTTAAATCATAGATCTGGTTCCAATGAATTCATAGAAATTTATTTCACAATTTTTGGAGCTCAAATAAAAACAAAAACATTTTCCACAACATTTTTCATCATGAATAATAAAAGAAAACAGAAAACGATTTTTATTATTGAAACTGGGCCGGCCCGGGGAAGTAAACCGGCCCGTGGCCGTTTTCGGCATGAGCGCGCGCGCGGGAGAAGAGGCGAGTCGGCCCGCTCGGAGGCACGGCCCACATGCGCGGTGGCCCAGGGGAAAACGAGGGGGAGGAACAGAGGGCGGCCTCACCAGTGCTCTGGACCGCGACGGCGTGGCGGTGGCTGACGGCCAACGGCCATCTCCGGCCATGACCCGTCCAGCGAGCGCGCGCACCGTGTTCGCGAGGAGGCAGCGAACTCGAGAGAGAAGCTCAGGGGGATGGAGAGGGAGCGAGGAAGACGGTGGGCGGAGCACGAGCTCGGCGGCCCCGTCGTGGTGGCACGGCGGGAAGAGCTCGATTGAGCCTTACCGTAGGTGAACAAGACGAACGGAGGTCCGTTCGGAGGAGAGGAGAAGGTGGCGGAGCTTGGAGCACAAGCAATCGGGCGGTGGCAGTTCACCGACGTCGGAACGCGACGGCGGAGGCGAGGAAGTGCGGTGGAGAGCGGCTCTCCCGCTCGGGTTCTCCAGAGGAAGGAGAAAGGGAGCGAGCGAGGGGGCGAGTGGAATGGAGGCCAGACGCACGCGGTGATTTGAGGCGGAGCGCGCGGGGTCCACGGGCGGCCACGCGGGGTGGCGTCGCCGGCAGGCGGCCGCCACGCGGCGAGCGTGCTCTGCCGCGGCGCCAGCGAGCCGCGCGCGCGTGGGAGCGGGAGGGGAAGAGAGGCCGGCCTGGGCCGGGACGAGGCGGGGAGCAGGCGCGGGCGCGCGCGTGCGGAGGCGGGCCACTTCCGACTGCGGGCTGAAACCGAGGCGGCGGCCTGCTAGGTTAGGATTTGATTTTTTTCAAATTTCTAAATTCAAACCAATTTCAAATACAATTTTCAAACCCTATTTTGAACAAGAAAAAGACCTTTTCTGGAAATGACCCAAAAATAAAAGTTGCTTAGAATTTAATTCTCTACAACTTTGATTAAGGGGTCAACTCAAAATTCTCAACAGATTTTGAATTTGAGAATAAAAGCTAAATAGGGAGTATTTTTGAATATTTTCAGAATATTTTTGGAACCAGTTTTTGACAAAACTTTGAGTAATTTAGTTGCTCCAAAAATTTGACCTATAATTCTAAGTGATATAAAATTTTTAGTTGCACAATTTTGATGAAATGTAATTAGCACATTATCACAACATGTTATGCAATGCTAGTTTCCACATTTTTAGTTTATTAAAGGTACACCCTAAGCACATATGATTATAAATGCCATGACATGTTATGCTCATGATTTGCAATGCAAATGCTTGCGTAACACCGGAGTGTTACATAGAGCAGGTGCAGGAACTGAAGATGTAGTAGCAACAATAGGAGCAGTCACTGTCGCCTGAGCCTGAAAGACACCAAGAGTAGGAGGATCTGTCGATGCAACTGACGAAGGCACAGTCTCTGTAGTCCCGGCCCCTGACACTGGTGGAAAAAGCAGTCTCTGAAGCTAACATCCCTGAAGTGGTCACAAAGGTGGTGTGCGAGGGTGTCGGCTGACCAGTCAGCTCACTGTAGGAGGCACTCAAGTCAGTGAAAGGAGTGCCCGAGAGAAGGTGAGGTCTAGGCTGAGCTGGTGGAGTGAACCCCGTCTAAATAGGAGTGTAGCTCGGGGACTGAAAAGTCTGAGGAATCTGCTACTGGGGAGAGGTGAACTGAAAGCTCGGATGTCCCTAACTCTGAGGTCCACTAGACTGTAGTGCTGGAGTCATGACAGACGGTGGTGGAGGTACCCCAATAGTGATAAGGTGTCACAGGAGCTCTAGATACTGCTGCTGGGTGGCTGCCTGCTACCTCTGCATCTCAAACTGCTGCCTCTGAAACTCCAGCTGCTGCCTCTAGAACTCATCCTGACGAGCCTAAATCTGAGCAAATGCGGCAGCTGTGTCCTGAGCCTGTCGTTGCTTCTGAACCTCTTGTCTCTCCTAGGCCTGGGTCAGCCTCTCAAGTATAGCCACCATGACTGGGTTTGAGCGGGAGGCTAAGCCTGAACCACCGGCCTCATGGTCGTGAGGCCGAGGAGAGCGGTACCGGGGGATGGGCTGGCAATCCTCATCTGTGCTGTCAGTAGCAACATCCTCGACTGGATCAGCTGGCTGAGCATCAAGATCTGCTAGCTCGGCCTCAGCAAGACCCTCAATGGTCTCGTACTGCTCAGCAGTTGTCTCTAGAATCTCTAGCCTCTAACGCTGTCCTGGGCTAGGTGCCTGCTCTCTGGTCACTAAAACCCACAGCTGTCGAATATCATACTCTGGAAAAGCTATAGTGGCATCAGATATCTCAGCTCTAATCTTTGCAGGCAGGTCACACGCAGATCGAATGATAAAATAGATCCAATGAGCATATGGTAGCTGTCGGTGACCCTTGAATCCCTCTGCCAAGGTATCCTCCATCTCACATAGCATCAGATCCCAAATATCGAACGATGTCTGTGCGATGAGGTAATGCACCACCCATAGCTGCATACGAGTCAGTCCCTCTCTGTATCCCAGTCTCGAAAGAAGTGTCTGCCTTACAATAGCATAAAGTACTCTAGCTAGGGGTGTCAGGCTGGCAGGTGTACGTCTAGACCCCTCACCAAATGGCTCACGGAAGCAGGGTCTGATCATGTCTATGGGTGGCACTGTCCCACCATGAGGACGTCTCGGAGGTGTGGTCTGTCCAAAGCACAGCTGGTGTATCCTCGTCTCTAAAGCTAGGAGTCTGAGGATCTCCCGTACCCTGGTGCTGTACAGTCTGCGGTCACTGCCTCGAAATGCAAAGTGAATAAACTCATGTGATGGGTCAATCCATAGTGAAGAGTAGAACTCTCTGACCCAAGTCCCGCAGTAGGCTCCAGTCCGTCCAAGAAGATCTGACAAGCCAGGTAGGAAGGACAAGTGCGGACGGAGCTGCTCACCAACCACCTCAACTAAGGCCTCCAGTCGACAGACTCTCTGAGGTCTGAATGCAATCCCGCTGTCAACATAGGCTCTGTAGAAGTCCTCGTGCAGAAGTGTGTAGAAGCCCTCTGAAGCCCAGGGATCCCGCTGAGGTGGGAACCACTGAGCAACCTCAATGAACCTGAGAGCCTACACCTGTCGTGCTGTAGCTTCCCTGAGGTCAAAGTGCTCAACTAGGGGGTGACCTCGAGCCCTAGGAGGTGGACGACCTCCACGACGCTGGCCCTCTGGCCTGGGAGTCACCTGAGCGACAACGCTGTGGAGAGTGAACTGTCTACTCCTCTGTCTCCTCTGGGTCTTCTGTGGGCTGCTCTGCATGTGCATCCATGGTCTCTTCTATGGCCTCAGTACCGAGCTGTCGACCTTCAAGGTGAAAGCAACGCTCGCCAATACGAATCCCACTACTCCTGCCACCTCTCTCTACTAGCTCTGCTGCATCTGCAACTGCCTGAGCCACCTCTGCCTCTGTGAGTGTCATCTTTCTCTTCTTGGCGGCTATCTTCACTCGCTTGCCATGAGCCACCTCTGTCCTCCTAGGAGGACTTTTGTCCTCGTCACTAGGTGCACCACTAGCATTCTTGTAGCGAACCATACTAACAAACTGCTGCAATTGAGAAAACCTGGATAGTGACAGATGGTGTACTGACACTCGTGAGGCTTGGCCTCAATCCGTATCCGCAGGCTTGGCCTCGGATTCACAGTTGATCACCTGACACACAAAGCACCGACAGGACACACTAAAAGGATAGAATAGATAGATCTACTATAAGCAACATATATTATCTAATAGATGTGTGAGATCCTAATGAAAGCAAGCATATTAGATAAGATGTGAATAGACCGCGATAGCTACCTCAGATGAGCGAAACTCCGAAGGAAGGAAAGTGATCTTGACGTGCTAGGGTTACCCGGAAACGACGATCAAAACCCTGGAGTACCGATGAGATCAAAGATTGTATTAGTAATTCACCAGAAATTCATCGGCAAACCCTAATCCAAGGCAATGAAATCACCTTGCGAAGTCAAACTCGAGCAAAACGATGCGATTGTTAGGGTTAAGTCGAGGCGCATCGGTCAGAGGCAAACTCGGTGGCGCGACTGCGCGGAGGAACGGTGGCGCGCGGGAAGGTAGCGACGGCGGCGCGCGGGGTGACTGCGGCAACGTGTAGAGGAACGGTGGCGGCGGCACGCAGGGCGGCTCCGGTGGAGCGCAGGGCGGCTACGGTGGCGCGCGGGGTGGCGGCACACGGCTACTGTGGCGCGCAGGGCGGCTCCGGTGGCGCGTGGCTGCGGTGGCGCGCAGGGTGGCACGCGGGGCGGCGGCGCACGGCTGCTGTGGCGCATAGGGCGGCTGCGGTGGTGGATTGAGAAGAAAAAAGAAAAACATGAGATCCGAACGTACGGTTAAAAAGGCTGAGATCCGCTTTTCGCGTGATGACCGGACGCGGTAAGGTAGCATCCGGTCAGAGTCCAGTAAGCTGCTGGAGCGACCGGACGCGTCCGGTTAGGGATGATCGGACGCTGACAGAGTCCGGTCAGAGATTGCCCGGCAAACTCAAGCGCATGACCAGACGCGGTGGTGGTGGCCGGGACCGGACGCGGTGGTCAGCAACGACGCGTCTGGTGCAGCGTCCGGTCACAGATCCTTGAGAAGTTCTTCGGGATAACCGGACACGCTGGTGGATGCCGGGACCGGACGTAGTGGTGAACCAGCACCGCGTCCGATTCAGCATCCGGTCCAGCGTCCGGTCGCTGTTTAACGCCTTTCTTCAATCCGATCTTCGACGTGACTTATCCCAATCAAGTTCCAATTCAAAGAGACTCAAATAAACACCAATTGGAACCTAATATGAGTGACCTCACCCAAACCCTCAAGTTTTTCAAAGTATTTTGCCTTAGGCTAGTATTATTTTTAAGAAAATACGCAATAAGCACCCGAGGAGCAACGTATGGCCATGCAATAGAGTTTATGAACCCTTGGAAGCTTCAAATGCTCTCTCTATTCATGGACAAACACAGAGGTTACTCAAAGCTAAATCGAAAAGAAATGACAAAGCAACAACCATGCATATGCAATGCAAAAGCGAGAAAGGAAGACTAGGTTGCTTGTCAAGTTTGATCCACGGTTAGGCTTCTTCACTCCTCCAAAGGAGGGTTATCGTAACCGTGTTAGACAAGTTCTGGATGCATTGCGGGGAAATTAAACATGACATAAAATACAATGCAATGCAAGGGACAACACAAGCTCATTTTTTAAAGTTACTAGAGTCAAGCACATTTAGTTCACTTCTCAATCTACAAAAGGTAGCCTCATCTAAAGGTTTAGTGAAGATATCCGCTAATTGATTTTCACTTCTTACACCTTCTAGTGATATATCATTTTTAGCAACATGATCTCTTAGAAAGTGGTGGCGGATATCAATGTGCTTGGTGTGTGAGTGTTGTACCAGATTATTAGCAATTTTAACGGCACTTTCATTATCACATAAAAGCGGCACCTTTTCAAGAACAACTCCATAGTCTAGGAGGGTTTGTTTCATGTATAAGATTTGTGCACAACAAGCCCCGCGGCAATGTATTCCACCTCAGCGGTGGACAAAGCCACACTATTTTGCTTCTTAGATGACCAAGATACTAAGGACCTCCCAAGCAAATGGCACCCTCCGGATGTGCTTTTTCTATCAATTTTGCAACCAGCATAATCTGAATCGGAATAGCCAACTAGTTGGAATCTAGCTCCTTTGGGGTACCAAAGACCGATACTTGGGGTGTACTTAAGATATCTTAAAATTCTTTTTACGGCACTTAGGTGAGGTTCTTTAGGGCACGCTTGAAAGCGAGCACACATGCACACACTAAACATGATATCGGGCCTAGATGTGGTAAGGTACAACAAGCTACCAATCATAGAACGGTAGAGAGTTTGATCAATTGGTTTACCTCCCTCATCTAGGTCGAGATGTCCATTAGATGGCATTGGGGTCTTGATTGGCTTACACTCTTCCATCTTGAATCTTTTGAGAAGATCCTTGGTATACTTTTCTTGAGAGATAAAAATCTCTTCTCTCATTTGCTTGACTTGAAAACCAAGGAAGAATGTTAGCTCACCAATCATTGACATCTCGAACTCCTTCGACATCAATTCACCAAATTCTTTGCAATAATCTTCATTTGTTGACCCGAAGATGATATCATCAACATAGACTTGACAAATGAAGATCTCTCCATTAAGCTTCTTGGTGAATAGTGTGGTGTCAACCTTCCTAATAGTGAAGCCCTTCTCAATGAGGAAGTCCCGGAGGCGCTCATACCACGCTCTAGGGGCTTGCTTGAGCCCATATAGCGCCTTGGACAACCTATAAACATGATTAGGATATCTAGGGTCTTCAAACCCAGGAGGTTGTTCAACATAGACTAGTTCATTTATGAAGCCATTTAAAAATACACTTTTCACATCCATTTGATATAGTTTCATTTCATGATGCAATGCATATGCAAGAAGGATACGAATGGCTTCAAGTCTTGCAACGGGTGCAAATGTCTCTCCAAAATCAAGACCTTCAACTTGGGGGAACCCCTTTGCAACAAGTCTTGCCTTGTTCCTCACCACTACGCCTTGATCATTTTGCTTGTTGCAGAACACCCACTTGGTTCCAATGACTCTTGCACCTTTTGGATGCTCTTCAAGTGTCCAAACTTGATTGCAGGTGAAGTTGTTCAATTCTTCATGCATAGCATTCACCCAATCTGGATCTTGAAGAGCTTCTTCTACATTCTTAGGTTCAAGATAAGAGACAAAAGAGTGATGTTCAACAAAAGAAGTAAGCTTTTGAGATCGAGTCATTACACCCTTTGTAGGACTCCCTATGATGAGATCTTGTGGATGTGCTTGAAGTAGAGGTGAGTTTCTTCTATCAACCACTTGAGGAGAGGGTTGGGGAGCATCAGCATCTTGAGCTTGTGCCTCGGCTTGTTCATGAGAGACATGAGTATCTTTATTTTCAACTCTCTCATTCTTGTCATCATCTTGAGGCATATGTGATGAAGATGGTGGATTGACAATTTGTACATCTTCTTCATCATCTTTAGGCTTGATGTCTCCCACCGGCATGCTCTTCATTGCCTCTCTCAATGGTTCATCACCTACATCATCATAATTCTCAATTACTTCTTAGGAGCCGTTAGATTCATCAAATTCCACATCATATGTTTCTTCAACCAAACCGGTGGCATGGTTAAATACTCTATATGCTTTGGACTTTGATGAGTAACCAACAAGAAAACCAATATCACAATGTCTTTGAAACTTCCCTAGGTGTTGACGCTTCTTGTAGATGTAGCATTTGCAACCAAACACCCGGAAGAATGAGACGTCCGGCTTCTTCCCATTTAGCAACTCATGGGGGGTCTTGCCAAGAAACTTTTGTAGGAAGAGGCGATTTGAAGCATAGCATGCGGTGTTGATTGCCTCGGCCCATAATTTCTCCGGTGTGTTGTACTCATCTAGCATTGTTCTTGCAAGGGTGATCAAAGTCTGGTTCTTTCTCTCAACTACACCATTTTGTTGAGGAGTGTAGGTTGATGAAACCTCATGCTTGATTCCAATTTCATCACAATAAGCTTCAATGTTTGTGTTGTCAAACTCTTTGCCATTGTCACTTCTAATCTTCTTTATCTTGACTTCAAATTCATTTTGAGCTCTCTTTGCAAACTTTTTGAAGCAATTTGCCACTTCAGATTTGTCATGAAGGAAGAAAGTCCAAGTATATCTTGAGTAGTCATCCACAATCACTAGGCAATAGAGATTTCCACCCAAGCTCTTGTAAGTTGTAGGACCAAACAAATCCATGTGAAGAAGTTCTAATACTCTTGATGTTGACATGTAAGCTTTGGTTGGATGAGTATTTGCAACTTGTTTGCCGGCTTGACATGCACTACAAGGTTTGTCCTTCTCAAACTTTATATCCTTCAAACCTCTCACTAATTCTTTCTTCAATAGCTTGTTGAGAGTGTTCATTCCAACATGAGCAAGCCTCCTATGCCAAAGCCATCCAAGTGTAGTTTTGGTGAACAAACATATCATCAAGTTTACATCTTCGGAGGTGAAGTCAACAAGATAGAGATTATTGTATCTAAAGCCTTTGAAAATCACTTGCTTGTCATCTATCTTTGTAACTACCACTTCATTAGGAGTGAACAAGTATTGGTAGCCAAGGTCACAAAGTTGCCCAACGGATAGTAAGTTGAAACTCAATGAAGCAACATAGAGCACATTTGAAAGAGAGTGATCATTTGATATTGCAATCTTTCCTATACCCTTGACTTTGCTCTTTGAATTGTCCCCAAATGTGATCTTCTCTTGACATACCCCATTCTCTTCAAGTGAGGTAAACATACGAGGATCACCGGTCATATGTTGAGTGCAACCACTATCAATTACCCAATGAGATCCACCGGTCTTGTAGTTCACCTACACACAAGAGATCAAGCCTTTTATTTAGGGACCCAAACTTGAAAGGGACCATTGACTTTCTCAACTAGTGACTTGGCAACCCATATTTTCTTAGGCCTATTTTTGTTAGGGGGACCCAAGAACATGACTTTCATCTTTCCACTTGAATATTTTCTAAGCATGTAATGAGCATTGAAAGCAAAGGGTCTAGCATGCTTGGGCAAGGGTTGTGGTGGTAGAGTTTTGCACTCATGAGCAAAATAGCCTTCTTGTCCACACTCAACACATCTCTTTGGCTTGGGCTTTGACTCGCTTTGTTGTTGTTGAGCTTTAGCCTTCTTCTCTTGATTTGCCAAGTAACCAATGCCACTTCTATCCAACTTCATGACGGTGTTCATGAGTAGCTCACTTTGTAATTGTTGGCCTCTTATGAACTTGCTTAGGCCGGTCTTGAGATGCTCTTTTTCTTGCTTGAGCTTTTTGTTCTCTTCAATAAGTGACTCATTTGATGTTTGCTTTTCAAGAGCCATCAACTTCTTGTTTTCATTTCTAAGCATCTCATTTTCACTCTTGAGCTTGACATAGTCATCATAGTTGTCAGACTCAACCACACTCTTGCCTTTGCCGCTAGAGCCTTGCTCAAAGTTCTCAATAATCAAATCATTACATGATGTAGCTATATCAATCTTAACAACTTGGTTAGTAGCATCATGTGTCTCAAGAGCAAGCTCATTAGCAACAATAAGACTATCATAATCGATTTTCAATGTAGTATATTTGTCTTTTAACAAGTTGTGCCTAGTGTTGAGCTCATCATGCTTCTTCTCAAGTTTATCATGTTCATCTCTAAGCTTTTTGTTAGAAGTTTTGAGCTCCTTGAGAGTAGAAGACATGATTTCATTTTGATCTTTGAGTTCATCACTAGTCTTATGTGCATTCTCAAGCTTAGATAAGAGTGAGTCATTTTCATTTTGGAGCTCATCATTTCATTTCTAGTTCTTCTTATGATTTTAGAGTATTTGTTCAATAATTTTATAATTTCATCATAAGAAGGTGCATCATATTCATCATCACTATCGCTATCATCATCACTATCATTGTTTTGTACCTTTCGTTCACCTTTGGCCATAAGGCATAGGTGAGTAGTGGAAGATGATGGTGAAGGTGGCGGTGATGGTGGTGATGAAGATGTTGGTGAAGATGATGATGGCCCAATTACAAATGCGGCAACCTTCTCTTTCTCATCATCGCTCTCATCGCCGGAGGACTCACAAGATAACTCAATGTCGGTGAGCCAATCACCAACAATGTATGCTTTGCCTCCCTTCTTCTTCTTGTAAAACTCTCTTCTCTTGCCATCTTTCTTTTTGTATGGCTTGTTCTTCTTTTTCTCATCTTCTTCATCACTTGAATCATCTTTCTTGCCCTTGTTCTTGTTTCTGTACTTGTCTTTTGGAGGCTTCGGGCATTGATGAGCTAAGTGGCCAAGTTCACCATAATTGAAGCAATCCATCTTGGATATTGGCTTCCTTTTGCTACTTATGAAGAATTTCTTCTTCTTGCCATCGAACTTGATGCCATTCTTGTTGAGCTTCTTTAGCATCTTGGTGGTCTTTCTCACCATGAGTGCAAGTGATGCATCATCAATATCACTTTCACTTGAGCTTTCTTGCACCATCATGGCTTGGCCCTTCTTCTTTTTCTTTTCATGGCTAGATTTGAAGGCCAAGTCTTTCTTCTTGGAAGATGATGAGCCCTCTTCCGGAGTGATGTGCATGTACATCTCATGTGCATTGATCTTTCCCAATACTTGTGTCGGTGTTGCGGTGGAGAGATCACTTTGATGAAGTACGGTGACAATGTGCCCATACTTCTCAATGGGAAGAACACTCAAGATCCTCCTTGCAACATCCGATTGACTCATTTGAGTGAGTCCAAGAGCATTGAGATCCTCTACAAGAACATTCAATCGAGTGTACATTTTATTAGCATTTTCTTTGGGAAGCATCTCAAAAGAATTAATTTTCTTTAGAGCAATATGATAGCGTTCCTCACGCTCACTCTTTGTTCCCTCATAGAGAGCACAAAGGTTTTCTCACAATTCATGAGTGTTTTTGGCATTACGCACATGATTGAAGATATCCTTGCCTAGGCCCCGATAGAGTGCATTTTTTTCCTTTGCATTCCACCGGTCGTACTTCTCCTCGTCACCACTTGGGTTGGCGGGATCCCTAATAGCGGGAAGCCCTTCGGCTACGGCTCTAAGGCACCCAACATCTATGGCTTCGAGGTAAGCCTCCATACGAATTTTTCCAATATGGAAAATCGTCTCCCTCAAAAGTGGGAGGTGGTCCTTCCACATTAGACATCTTGCTCTAGGCGGTGAAGCCTAAATAATGAGAAACATGGCTCTGATACCAATTGAAAGGATCAAGATGCCCAAGAGGGGGGGTGAATTGGGCTTTTCTAAAAAATTAATTGCAAGAACAAAATCCTACAAGCCAAACTTCACCCCTAGTGCCTACTAGTGTTCCTTGTGATTCTACCGATAAAAGTTTTGCACCATAAGTTCCAATCCTAGTCTAGCATGGCAATTCTAGGAAAGTAAACAAGCAATAAAAGTAATGCACGAAAGTAAATGCTTGAAAGTAAGGGTTAGGAATACGGTGATGTTTTCCCGAGGTATCGGAGAGTCGCCACTCCCCACTAATCCTCGTTGGAGCACCCCCGTAAGGGTGTAGCTCCCCCTTGATCCGCGCAAGGATCAAGTGCTCTCTACGGGTTGATTCTTTGACACTCCATCGCGGTGAATCACCCAAAATCGCTCACAAGATGAGTTGGGTCACCCACAAGCTCGCCGGATGATCACCAAACTCCCAATCACCACCAAACCGTCTAGGTGATGGCGATCACCAAGAGTAACAAGCTAGAACTCTCACTTGACCACAACAAGCCTAATGAGAAGATGGATGCACACTTGCTACTCTCTAGTCACTAGTGAGGAATCTCAAACTTTGATTCTCAAATCACTATCCTCACTAGGGCTCTTGCACTCCCTTGCACTCCAAAGGTGTTTCTCAGCTGAACAAATGAGCAAGAGACCTCTAAAAGAGGTGGAGGGGATGTATTTATACACCCCTCAGACAAATCCAATCGTTACCTGCGAAATTAGCAAAACACATACTGACCGGACGCGCTGGTCATCGTGACCGGACGCGCTGATTGAGTGTAACGGTTGAAAACCAAAAGTCAGCGCTGAGTGACCGGACGCGCCGGTCAGGGGTGACCGGACGCGTCCGATCATGCAAGAACCTTACTGGACTTTGACCTGACGCCCGACCGCGTCCGATCATAGATGACCGGACGCGTCAGGTCAGTTAAGAACCTTACTAGAACATGACCGGACGTGTCCGATCACTTCACAGTCGTGTCTGATTAGACTTTTACACTCTGAAACACGTGTTAGACTGATCACCGCGTTCGGTCCTCGCAGGGACTGCGTCCGGTCAACCAGTTAACAACGTAGTGACTGTTAGTACTGACCGGACGCATCCGGTCATGACAGAAACCGCGTCCGGTCAAGTGTAAACTGCTCAAACGACTTAGAAATGCGACGCAACTTGAACCAAGTTGCTTCCAACTGAACTTTGAGCTTTACCAGAGCTACCTAGTGCTAAGTTTGATAAGTGTGCACCACACCTAAACAAAAGACTCACCTAGGTCAAGCTACTCGCTCATGCCCCCCTTTATAGTATGGCCAAAGGAAGAAACAAAGATCCTAACGACTATTCTGGATGTAACCCAACACCTTGACATCCGGAACTAACCGTCCTTAATCTTGTCGTTGATCCTTTGAAAACCGAAACGATTTCCATCAAGGGACATGAATACCATAGTGCTCAAGGCAGTTATCAACTCCATGACCTAACTTATCAGAGTTTCTGCAAAACACATGTTAGTCATGGTAATAATGCGTTGTCATCAATTGCCGAAACCAACACCGGGGCCTAGATGCTTTCATGATATATTTATAGCAGATCATTATTCACCCATGCAGCTATGTGGCACAATTTTCTAGGTATGGCTTAAAGACATCATTTGACATGGTTTGATTCACGTCTTTTAGAAATTGTTTATACATATCATACATGTCAAATAATGTATATGAATTTGTAGTATCAACCTTACGGTGCTCCATCACCTTGAGAATTTTAGCCTGCGAGCAAAGAGGCTTCTACATCTATGCACATCCCTATTTTTAGTTTAATGTTGCGATTTGGTTTCTACATAATATTGATACTATTAAATTATTCTTCTCTTAGCTTGCAGGATTATCTAATATATTTTAGTGTTTAATTTTTCCATTCTCTTTAACTTTTAGCATAACCTTTCTTTCATAGAGAATTTGTCATGAACTGATCTTTACACCCCGTAGCAATGCGCTTCTCTTAACATGCAAGGCGTCCATCTCAGCAATCCACTATTATTTGCCACTGGCAATTTCTCTTGACATGCAAGGTATTCACCTCAGCAGTTCACTATCATTTGCAATTAAAGTTCACCGGCACAAGAATTATGATATCCACGTCAGCGAGACACATCATCTACTATGAATACAATCTCCATGGTTATGCTAATAAATCTATACATATATTATATTATGTTCTTGCATTACCAACACCATACATATACATCTCCTAATTCTTATTAGTTAATATTTTAACCTAGTTATATTCCTTCTTCATACCCGCGACAACGCACGAGGAATCCTCCTAATTGCATCAATTGTTAAATTTGTGATTCATTTGGTACAATTCAATTGCAGGCATGCAACTCATAAACAGGCAAGTGGTTCACTAAAAAAACTCAGGCTGCGGGGGTAGACACCCCCGAGCTATTTTAGCTTAAGGTAGGGGAGTTCTCACCCAGCCGGAGAAAACACCCGAACCCGCACACTGAATTCAACCTCCTGAAACGATCTCGATTTTTCTCGAAGGGAAAATCTACAGATACGATTTATAATGTAGTAGATCACGAGAGCAATCCATCACATTATCAATTATTAGCTGACATCATAGTCTTACATCGTAGAATTACAAGTTATAAGACTTTACAACACTGGTTAACACATCTATTACATTGTATTCTAGCGGAAACACACACGTCTTCATCAGAGTCGTTGTAGCGCATCAGCAGGTAAAGGCTCCTCCTTCATGGGCAATCATCAGAGTTGGTGTAGAATGTCAGCGGTGTGGACTTCATCTTCCGAACCAAACTCGAGCGTAGGAACGAGACCACCTAATCCAAGTACTCGTGGTTGTCGTAGATTTCATCCAAACCTGTCCAAAATCTATCCGTATGATTTATACTGGCCACTGTCTCCCACCCTATGCTTTTGCATATGCTTTGTGGTAAGTGGAATGCAAGGGTAGATCAAAAGGCCTATATATGGCTGTAGGTTTCCTATGCAAGTTCATCAATATTTTATAATAATAGTTCATCAAGTTTTAAATCATCTCGACCACACGTTCTCCCATCCCATCACACACATCTTACCACACTCTCACACTCTCTAGGCGACAAGGACGACTCCCACTCGTATCTTGCCTCAACGGCCAAAAGCCGGATCCAACACCAAAACCAGGGGGAGGGTAGAAAGGACTCCTCTCTCTAATCAAGTGAAGCGTAGGTCATAGGAATGCCCATATCTGCGGACGTGGCTATATGTATAGATCGATCAACTTTGCATAATGTGTACACCTATAAATCCACAAGATCGCCACCCTCGGCGGTTCCCCGCCTAGGCTGATGCCGACTGCCTCCCAAACGGTACGGTACCACCCTACCACTCAGCTCTAGGCCACCCCGGAGTCCACCAAAACGCTGAGACTGTGAGACGTAGTACCGGGCCCCAAGGTCACTACGCTGTCTTAGGAGGGTGTGGGCCCCCATGCCCGTACCTCCCTACACTATCACCTTCCAACCTAGTAGTAGTGGCACCGCCCTAGTCAGTCAGGTAATCGTCTCCCGCCCATCAGGAGCGAGTGGTGTGCATGAAGGGTCCTATGGTTCCAGTTCTCAAGACATACCAGTCCTTAGGGGGGCGGATAGGATATCTTCTCAAGGGGATAACCAACACCCCGTGCCTCGACGGCACCTCCACCGGGGATATCCAACACCCCGTCTGCTCTCACATGCACCCGTCACAGGTACCTCTCACGAGGGATGCCCGGGTCACACCCCTCCGGCATGACTTGCCCCAGAGACTCATCATAGGATCCTATTCGATCGACTCAACCCTCACCACACACCCAAGACGCACGCCAAGATATCCCCAAGTTCATTATCCAGTTTTACCAAGTTATCGGCACCACGTGCCTTATCCACTCACGTTATCCCTCCACCAAGCATCACACCACAAGTATAATGCATAGTGGTAGTAAAGCAGTAAGTAGAATGCGAGCGTCTAGCCTAACAGCGGGTGTGCAAGGGAATAGGTTGTGACAAGGTAATGACATACAAGCAATCTACCATGCATCCTATCACAGTTCATTTTCATAAAAGTAAAGCACTAGCATCTACATTGTAGCATGTCTAATAGGTTCTACGAGGTTGGGTGGGACGTGGAACACCTGTTAAAAGTCTTTTCCAAGATTCTCAGTGCACTTGTAGTCATACTCCACCATGGTCTTTCCTCCATCCGCATGTCTTTCCTCCAACGGTCCCGATCCAATCATCACTATCCTTGAGGCAACTACCTCGATACAACGATAAGCAAGGAGTAATCAGACCACTAAACCTAGAAAGACTGCAAAAAGAAAGGCAACAAAGCACTAAAAGAGCTACTACACCGGAAGAACACAAAAAGGGGAAAATGACTTATCCCTCTCGGCGGATGTCTGATCCTTGGGCCAAAGAAATGCAAGTGGTGATTTGCTAAGCACAAACTTAAGCCTAAGTCTAGCCAGTACTTCCTGGGTCGATCGTGTCAACTTGTATGGCTTAAATAGAAATGACATAGGCTCTGGCTCATCCTAAGCAAACACCACGTCTCACGGCTTTCGATCCGAGCGTCATGGAGACTGACGAGAATCGGAAAGACTATAAGTGAGAGAACTTCCGTTCTCTCCCAATCCGTACGCCATTGTAACTTGACGAAAACCAAGAGAGGGTGGAACGAGGAGAGAAGAGAAGAGGTGCGGTCTACTTCTTCCAATACACATGCCATGGCAAAAGACGAGGCAATAGAAAGGAGCGACACACAGAAGAACATGAGCGCCCAAACAACTTGTAGGGTACTAAGACCTAGGTGCACTAAATGCACTAAGACATCTCTAGGGTTCTTAGAGGTGCAGTTGTCACCGCAAGGACCACAAAAATGCTACGGTCGAAGCATGTACAAGCATACAAGAGCCTAAGCACGATAGAACCAAAAGAGGGGAACACAAGATTCACCTTCCTCTGATCCACTCGCCATGACAACGATGGGAATCGGGGAAGTGGAATCAAAAGAGCAACAAACACCAAACAAGCCAAAGGCTCAATCCACATCTTACTAGATCAACGGGGATTGAGAACAAGAGAGGAAGAAGAAAGAATGGAACCTGCACTCCTTCGACCAACTCATCTTGGAACGGACAAAGGTTGGACGAAAGGAGGCACAATCCATGATCCAAACCAACTCATAGGGCCCACAATCATGCAACTAAACGACACAAGGCTATTCCTGTGGCTCGTAGTGATGCGGTTGTCATCGCTAGACCCGAAGGAACACCGTGGTACAAGTGGTACAATCATACGAGGTGGTTAGGACAAGAACAAGAGAAAGAGAGGTAGAGCCCGATGGTCATGGCGAAGCGACTTGCGGCCAAGAGCTATACCACAACGAGTTGGCATCTATCGATATACAAGGGTTGTCCCCTAATCCCTATCCCGATAGAGTTGGTCACAGAGGACTCGGAACATGCGGATGAGAACCGCGTCGGTGTCGACATCGAGTCCTAGATGACCGCATCATAGGGACCAAGATAGGGGCTAGCGATCATAATCCGACAGGGTCAACTAAAAGGCAAGGGGGCAAGTTATGGTTGGCATTACGGCTACGGCAGGACAAACCCATGACCAAAACAACCAATCGAGATACAATCCCCTGACTGATTCGAAGGCACGGTCCACAGATGCAGATGAGCAACACAGGAACCACGAAACCAACCAACACACAACAACACACCAAGACACGAGATCCAACAACACAACAACACAACATGGAGTAGCACGCATCCCAAAACCATCACAAGAGATAGATAGATTGATTGGTAGATAGACTGACACGAAGGCATGACACAGGCAGTGGTGTTGATAGGTGATGAAGTAGCATGATGATAACATTGATAGTGCAAGTATCGGTGCATGAGAAATTGTAGATGATAGACGACATAGTGATGTATGATCAAGCGAAGAATAAGAACTAGAGTTTGTCGATGTCGTGAACGGCATCAACGGGTTTGAAGGCTTGACCTTGTCGATGGCGAGGAAGGCGAGGATGATCGTAGAGTGTTCGAGGAAGCTCCGGCTTGCTGTGTCCAGTCTTGGCTAACTTGTGGCCAGCTGTGGCTAGTCGAATGAGGCTGCTGCTAGCCGTAGGCTAGCCAGGCATGGCCGGCGAAGTCCAGTAGCGTCGCAGCTCTCCTGCCAGAAGGTATTCATGGCACGAAGGCTGGACAGAAGCACGGCACAAAGGCCAGTTACACATGATGATCGATGAGGTTGGCGACGATGTATGGCTTGTGAACGGGGATGCTATGGGGCTGTAGCCCTCCGGCGAGGTGCGACGGCCACGGGACACGGAGCAGAGGTAGTCGGTGTCGAGAAGTGACGTCAATGCGGCTTGGTGACGAGGATGGGCTCTGGGTCTAGGGTGGCTTCACCAAGGAGGAAGGGCCCCGTGGTCTGAAGGAGATGGCGTGGGCGTCGTGACCATGGAGCCTTTATGGCGATGGAGCTCATAGTGCCGGTCGGAGACGGTCAACACTGCAGCGTCATTGTCATGGTGGTGGCAAGGCAGAGGGCACTCGATGTCGCGGCCACGGCGAAGGAGGTGGCGCAGATGCGGCCACATCATGAAGGTGTGGAAACAGAGGGCGGCGATGTCGGTGCCACGGGCTCGACGCCGCGGGAGGCAAACATGCGATGCAGAGGTGGCAAGGAGGCGCGGTCGCGTGGCTCGCATGATCGGGATCGCGGAGAAGGTGGCGCGGTGACTGGCTGCTGCTCTGCGGTGGCGCATAGAGGTGAGGTGTGCGCTGGAGAAGAGGAGCAGCGGAGGGAGGTGTTATCTCTTAAATATTTGCATTCCACTGCATGTTTACTTTGAATAATCCATACATCCATAACATGTTTAGTTTTGTTCATATATCCATTCCACTTACATCTTTGTTAAACAAAGAAAAAAAATATGGACACACAAAGGTCCAAGTATAGAAAAGAAAAAAATGTGAGCACATGAAGGCTCATGCTTAGTAAAAAAATTCTGACCCTGATCATGCTCTTTCATCTCTACAATGAATAAATCTCTATAGTACTTTCATGCTACCTATGCTTGCCATAATAAGTTTTGGTTTGGAAGTATTGCACATACTTCCATAAGCATTTAAAGTAAGCATGGTGCTTAAGTTAAACAACCTCCTTTAATCAAATTATACATGGAGTCTAGTTTGGCTATTGAACTAAAAATTGCTCGTGTAGACACTAGATATTTTGTTGGACTAACCCATGTAGGAAACTCTTAAATTCAGTCTAGGTAAGTCAAGAAATGAATTCACATCAAAGAGGAATCAAGGCATGTGATGAACTCCAATAACTTTGTGCAAACAAGACCCACCTCATTCTTCATGTAAGGAAGAACTGTGAGTATCAAAGTTTATTCACTTATCTTTTATGGCAAGTTATCTTTGCGTTGAATCATGCTAGAATGCAACAAATACATAAAACATGATAAACAAAATCTATGCTAAATAATCCTAAAACCATCATTGCATTAGCATAGAGGAAAATCACAAAAAGTATGGACGACAGCCTATGTTTAAAATTTGTTATATTCCCTCGGGTATGTGTCTATTAACATTTTGCAGGGATGAATAAGTAAGTATGTCTGTCTATGGTTTGGTATGAATATGCAAACCCAAACCAAACCACCTCTATGGAACAAAGAGGAAGAAGGGGAGTCCCATAAAATGGTTCTACAATAAAAGCACTAAGAAGTGGACAAACAATTCAACAGGCTACGAGCAACACCAAAAACAACCTAGATAGCTTTCCCAAGACACAAGTCAAGATGTTGATGAGAAGCAGGGTGCAACTCACCTTGTGTTAGCTATTTTGATGCCTACTTTCATCATCTTCAAAAAGACCAGCTCACACATCGACAACAAGGACCAAGATGATGAGATGTCACTACATCATGGCATGCATCCTCCTCAACAAGTGGTGGTCTGCTGACGGTGTTTCATGGAATCATGAACAACCATGGGCACATGAAGACATCACTAAGTCATTAGAGATGAAGCCTTTATGCAAGTTCCAATGAAGTTCCTTCCTTGACCATCAAGATCACTAACAAACAAAGAAGAATAACTCTTCCCCCACACTATTAGACAATCAAGGAGGAACTTGAGTTTGCATCCCCAATGAACCCCAAAGAAGAACATGCAACTATCTAAATGGTACAAAGAAAAGCTTAATGCAAGAAGAGATCCTGCTCAACAGACTATGCGCTCTACCAACAGAAGGTCCAAATAAAGTGCTGAGATCCACAAAAGAAAGAACAAAAAAAGTGGCATGACAAAAGAATGAGAAATGAGTGCGATATAGGAGACAAGATGTTCATGAATAGCTCAAGCAAAGAAAGCTTCAAGTAGGAAGAAAAGACCACCACAAGTCATCTACCCTTCATCACACGATATTATTGTGCTCCAATGATGAAGCTAACATCTTAAGGTAAGTGGTCATTATTTAAAAAGCTTTCCTTTGAACTTGCTATCCATACGAAGAAACAAACATGTTTGAGTTATAACTTTGCTTGATCCAACTTGATTAACTCAACATATCTTGTTCCTTAAGTTTGTTCATAGCACCACTTTCTTGATCTCAATATTAACCAAATGAGCTAAAATACCGCATATCTTATCTTTGGAAGAAGATAGTCATAATCGTGTAAACTTTGATACATTTTGTAAAGATTGACGACCCTTCCATAGGTTAAGCCACATTCATACTCATCCTTCTGATCTTATCACCCATGTTATAAGAATGAACTATGCCATAACCTTATTATGATTCAATGTGCCTAAGGCTAGAGAAGAATAAATAAAGTTTTAGTTTTGTTGGTGTTTTCCTACCAACAAAGTCCATGCACATGATCTCTACCTTGTCTTTATGAGCAGAACACACTTCGAGCAAAGTGTGAGAGAAGCGGTTCCCCAAATTCCACAAGTGGAAGTTCTGAATCAGTAGCAATGATGCACATAAGATGTCGCTAGCTTCTAATACTGATGATTGAATGCAAAACACTGAACAAGGAGGAAGAACAAGCCAAGAAGGATGAACCTGTCAAACCCAAAATCAAATTCAAAACCAAAACAGGTTGATAGAAGAAGGTAGCACCACCATTGGAAGCGCCACTACTTGAGGCACCACCACAAGAATCCTGATCCTCAAGAGCAAACCGAGGTACTCGATCAATGAACTTCGCAAGTGCCATTCGAAGGACTTAAAACACCGAACCCTCGCTGAAAGGTAACTTGTTAGTTATCCATGTTTATTTATTGCATTTAGCATTTTCATTCATATCTTCCATTTAAAAAATGATGATAAAAATAGTAATTGCATAATCATATAATAGCTTTAACATTAGCATGTTTAAAATTCTGCACTGCATTTAGAAAACTTGTATGCATAGCATATATAAAAAGGAAATAAAAAGTTGTAACTCTGCATAATAGACTTTGTTTAATTTCATTCTGAGTTTTGCATCAAAAAAATCTTAAAGCCCTATATGTGCAACCTTGTGGCATGTAACAACCCATATGAATGTTCATTGTGGTGGCAATAAAATAAAAAAATCATAAAACTTATAAAATAAAATAAGTCAAAAGCCAGCTTAGGGGAGATACATCCCCATGAAGAAGCTAGCTTGGGGGAGATGCACCTCCAATTATCCAGGTAAGTATCTTTTCACTTCATTTTATTTTTAAGCATTTCTAGTAATAAGATAAAATAAAAAAGTGTATGATAGTTTTCTTTAATGTTTTTGGTTCCAATAAAATAAAATAAAATAAACATAGCTAGGAGTTTAAGACTTTCCCCTCAATAAACTTTTGATGGACATGATGAATAGTTGCTCTATTGTAATTTCTTTCAAGTGCCTATTTTTCAGTCTAAAATTGCCCCGAGTATTGGATAGAGTTGATTTGATATAAGAACTTACTTTGAACTTGATACTCATGGGTAGCGAATGCTTGATCTAAATCTAGGTGGTTGACGGATATGATATGAGATGATCTGAGCTGCTATTTATCTAGTTCCAAAGTGAAACTAAGTTTTGTAGTATTTTCTTTTGAAAAATAAAAAAAATCAATCATGATGAGTTCTTGTATGACAAAGCTAAAATTCCTACCAATGCCATATATTTTTAGATTAGGAAAACCTTCCACTTATATGCTGCTTATATATGTGTTGAGTTTCATCAAGCTTTATTGACCCTTATGAGAAACTTGTCATGCTTTACAAATCAAGATCACGTATACTCCACCCAAATATGCACTACTCCTACACTGGGAGTAGGCGCAAATACATGCCTTCCATTTAGATCCACCCAAAAATGTTCTACTCCTACACTAGGAGTAAACACAAAACATGCTTGATAGGTTTTTCATCCACCAAATAAATACTCCAAGTTCTTGTTGCTATCTCTCTAGAAAGTTTTTGTTGCAGAAAAGAGACAGGGGGCTATAAAAAAGGAAAAAAAAAGAAAAAAAAGAGAGAAAAAAATAGACACAAAAGTGTCCGAGATATTGAAAACAATGGGTACTTAGATGCTCGCCTGAAAAAAGAGAAATAAATACGATAGCCCATGTTCTCTCGCAAAAAAATATTTCTAAGTTTTAAAAGAGATAAGTTTCTAAGGAGCAAAGTAGAATTGGATTAGACACCATATATATCCACCAAATATTCCACACACATGACATTTTGATTTGATTGTAGACATTTTTCTCTTTGGATCCATTGTTTGACTTTACAACATACGCATTGCAAGTATGCTCTCTAGTTTTATCCCTACCTATAAACTCCATAAAGGCTCTAGGAAGAAAATGCAACAATAAGATATGCCTTGGAGAGGATCCACAAATACCACATATAAAGAGAGTTTAGAGAGTGAGGATCTAAAAATACTACATATAGAAGGATCTGAGAGTGTCATACAAAGGAATCTCTGAGTTTTATTAGAAAGACTTATAAAACCTCTGGAATAAGGTTGAGCAGAAGAACATGAGATGTAGTGCTTGACTTGATCGTTCTATCTTTCAACTACTCAAGACTCAAGTGAAGGCTAAAAGACCCATGGTTGAAGGTAATAAAGGTAAGTTTGAAAGTTAAGTCAGTTTATTTTAATTCGGAGGAGAATTTTTGATTGAACACATGTGTACTTTTAAGGCGTGAAAACATTGTAACAACTCCTAATCCATTGTTCAACTTTAACTTTGCTCAGAGACTGGCAAAGGGTAAGCTTGGGGAACTTGTTGACTTTTGTTAATGTCAATCATAAACCATCAACATAACCTGCATATACACTTAATTCCATCACCAAACACAGGATAGAGGTTTAAACTAATGGATTCCATAAGTTTTGGTGAATATTTATATGCAGGAGAAATTATCTAGTAAACAGCCCTGGGATCACTGTCATACACTCCAAACAAGTAAACCGACATCAACAAGTGATTCAACTCGCAAAAACTGCGAAAGGCAACTCACAACGGAGTAAAGGACCCACTGCTAGAGGGAGGGGCCCAATGGCCACAAAAGTGGGCTGGTAGGCCGGCCTACTACAGGGCCCGTGAAAGTCCCTAGTTTGGTTTTGGCTAATTGATGAAACCTAGGACTAACCTTTGTATCTAAGTGGATGATTTAGATAAAGGTGGTCATTGAATATGAGACATGACATTGACTCATGTGACCAAGATGATGAAGACCAAGATGATGCTTGGCTCGATGGACCGGTTGTGAAGGTGAAGGGCAAGTCGAGGCTTCGAAGCGAAGGACCATGCGATGGTGAAGCTTGAGCAAGACTTGGCGCCGATGGACCGATGCAACGGTGAAGAGCAAGTGAAGTTAAGGTCGATGGATCGAGACGGTCATGTGATGACATGAAGTGGATCATATCTTTTGGAGAAACAAAATGGGCTCAAGGCAAAGGTATAACCATAGGGTCATTTTGTTTTGCACTCAAGATACCATAGAGGGTGTGAGTGGTTTAGGATCGATAGCCGAACTATTAAGAGGGGAAGTCTTATTGGCTATTCGATGCACGGGTGCCACTAGGTGAATTCATGAAGTGCATTGCATGTAGGGCCTAGTGAGCTAACTAGAAAACCTTTGAAAATGTTAATGAAAATGCTAACACACGTGCACAAGGTGGTGATCACTTGTTGGTGTTGGCACATTTGCGAAGGCGATGAAGTTTGAGCGGTAGAGAGGGTTTGGGTCTCTCTCTCCCTCCCTCCGAGCTTGCGAGCGTGGGATTCAGGCGTTTTTGGGAATTTGAAATGCCTATTTTCCACTATGCCAGAAGTCGGAAAAGAAACGGGGGCGAACAGAGGTCACAGAGGTGACCGGACGCTGCACCAGACGCGGTCATGGTTTGACCGGACGCGTCCGGTCAGTACAGCGCAGGCGCGGGTGCTAGGGTTTGTAACCGGCGCGTTCGGTCACTCGCGGGACCGGCGCGTCCGGTCAGTCGCCCAGAGGGAACTGCGGTTCACGAGGACGATCGGACGCGAGGCGCGTCCGGTCACACATGATCGGACGCGTCCGATCATTGAGGGAGCTTACTGGACTCAAACCGGACATGGGCACTGTCGCGTCCGGTCGTTGCGAGGGGCGCGTCCGGTCGTTACTTCGCGGGCGCGCGGAACAGCGCGACCGGCGCATCCGGTCGTTGCGAGGGGCGCGTCCGGTCGTTTGACAGGCGCGTCCGGTCGTTGCCCTGGGCGCGTCCGGTCGTTGGTTTGACCGTTGGGGTCAGTGACCGTTGGACAATCGGACGCGGTTGAGCGCGTCCGGTCAGTTATGACCGGCGCGTCCGGTCATCCCGAAAAGACCCATTGAAGGGGGTATAATGGCTCTATTTGGATGGGATGCTTATAAATACTTGTTGGCCGGCCCTTGGGGAGGTCGCTCGTGATTTCTAACATTCTTGTGCATCCTTTGAGCTAGAGCATCTCCTCCCACTCATCTCTCTTGCTTGATTGCAAATCAAAAGTGAGATTGAGTGATCCCAAAGTGTATTGCATAGCTTGAGGGCATCTAGTGGCACTTGTGGGTGGTTTAGCCGGTGGATTTCTTGTTACTCTTGGAGAGTACCGCTCCTAGCCGGCTTGGAGATTGTTGGAGGCATTGGCAAGAGAAGGTGATTGTTCTTGGCCACCTCCGGTTGATTGTAAGAGGTTCTTGTGCTTTCCTCGGCGGGATGCCAAAAGCAACTCTATTACATTGCGCGTGTCATTGAGTTACCTCACTTGAGAGTGGTGTCTTGCGGTGCCTTGCGGGGCGTGCCTTGAGGGGCAAGTGACTTGAGGGTCACACCGAGGAACCATCTAAGTGTTGGTCGACACAACCGGTGACGTAGCTTGTCGGTGCACAAGTGAACACCGGGTGAACAAAAATATTGTGTCTCTTGTCTCCCGGTGATTGGTCTTCATATTGTGTTGTTGTCAATATTGATTGGTTGTATATCATCTTGGTGATTGGCAACATCTTCACTCCACCGTCGGTATAAGATTCACAATCCTATCTCTTGCATTTACTTTTACTAGATTATCTTGTGTAAGCTCTAGTGGTAGCCTTTGCTAGTGTTGTTAGCTTGCTCACTAGTGTAAGTTTAGTGACATAGCCCTTGTGTGAACTAGAGATCATAATCTACTAGACTTGTGGATAGGAGCCTTGCATCACAACCGTAGGCTAAGCAAAACTCGCTTTGCACCGTTTGTTGTTCTAACTAGTTTGCTTAGTGTTTCTTGTAGAAATTTTTATAGGCTATTCACCCCCCCCTCTAGCCATCTAGGACCTTACAAGTGGTATCGGAGCCGTGGTCATCGTTTTAATCAAGGCTTAACATCCTTCGGTGTGAAAAATGACTCAAATTGTGTTCAATCATGTTAGGGGCAAGTCACCGTTCTTTGATGGTGTTAGTTCTTTTGCTCATTGGAAGAGAAAAATGACAATGTACCTTGGTTCTATTCATGAGAGAGTATTGCAAGTCACCGAGAATGATTTTGCTATCATTGATCCCGATCATCTCACCGATGAGGATAGAGCAAATAGAACATGCAATAGAATGGCTCTCAATACACTCTACAATGGTATTGACACAAAAGTATTTGAGGGCATCAAGGACTTAGAATTGGCATATGAAGTATGGACAAGGTTGAGTGAAACATATGAGGGCACTAAGGTTGTGAAGAGTGCCAAGCTATATGGCTCACGAGTGAGTTTGAGAACTTCAAGAAAAAGGATGATGAAACAATCATTGAAATGTTTCATTGATTGCAAGTGATAGTCAATGATCTCAAGAGCTTAGGGCACAAGACACAAGACCAAGATTTTTACCACAAGTTCTTGTTGAGCTTACCAAGAAAATTCAAAATGTTGATCATGATGTTACAAAGAGATGGGCTTGAAACAATGAAGCCTAATGATTTGCTTGGAGAGGTATTAACATATGATAAGTATGATCAAGATGTTGATGAGAAGGAGAAGGAGGAAGAAAAGAAGAAGAAGACCATGGCGTTCAAAGCCATCTCCTCCAAGGGCAAAGCTACCATCATTGAAGAAGAAGAAGACAATAGTGAAGATGAAGATTATGAAATTGATGATGAGGCACTTGCTCTAGTTGTCAAGAATATTGGCAAGATGTTTATCAAGAGAAGAGGCTTCAAAAAGAGAAATGACTATTTCAAGAGCAATGAGCAACAAAGGAGGTGCTTCAATTGTGATAGCACCGAACATCTTCAAGCCGAATGTCCCTATGACAAGAAGAAGAACAACAAGAGGGGCAAGTTTGAGAAGAAAAAGAGAGAAGCCAAGATGACTTTCAAGAAGGGCAAGAACGGAGCCTATGTGGTCACTTGGGAAAGTGATGATGATGATGAAGAAGAAGAATCATCCAACAAGGCTTTTGCTTCCATTGCTATCAACAAGAAGCCTTCACTATTTGATTCATCCTCTTCGCGCTTCATGGCCAAAGAAGCTAAGGTATTATATGATGAGAGTGATGATGAAAGTGAAATGGAATATGTTCATGATAGTGATAATGATAATAATAATGATAATGAAAATGATGATGATGAACCAACTAAAGAACAACTATATGACTTGATGCAACAAACTATAGACATAGCTATTGCCAAGAACAAGGAGTGTAAGAAGCTTTCAATGAAAGTAGCAATACTTGAGAAAGTTCTAGGTGAGCTTAAGACCACTCATGAGAGTCTAGTGGAAGACCATGAGGATCTTGGTAAAGCTCATTCCAAGCTTGAAAAAGCTCACTCATTGCTACTTGAGCAACAAGCAAAGAAGGAGGTTGTTGTATCATATGATATAGGTGTTACATGTGATATAATTGATGAATCCTTTTATAAACCTATCATCATGACAAATGCTAACCCTTCTTGTAGCTCATCATCCACCACCACCAACTCTACCTCCACTACTAGTGATGGTTTCACTTGTGATACCTCACTAATGGTTGAGAATGAGACTCTCAAGAGAGAGGTGGATGAGCTCACTCACGCCCTAGGCAAGGCCTATGGTGGTGAGGCCCGCTTGCTTAAGTGCTTGGGTAGCCAAAGGTTCTCTCTTAACAAAGAGGGATTGGGCTACACCCTCAAGAAAGGCAAGTCGGCCTTTGCAACTCCAAAGCCTAGCTTTTTGAAGAGCAATGGTCGGTTTTGCAATAGATGCAAGCAAGTGGGGCACTTAGAGCATAATTGTAATAAAAAGAACCAAAGCAAGAAATTTGTTAATGCTATACCTTTTGATTCTTGCTATGTGCTTACCAAAGGTGTGAAGGGTGTGCAAGCTAAGTTTATTGGTACACCCATTGTTGGCTCAAAGAAGAAGGCTATTTGGGTACCAAAGAGCTTAGTTACTAACCTACAAGGACCCAAGCAAAAATGGGTACCTAAGCTTCATTGATTTGCTTGTAGGTCAATTACAAAGCCAGAGGAAGGCATTGGATTATTGATAATGGGTGCACTCAACACATGACCGGTACATCAAGAATGTTTGACTCAATCAATGACAATAATAGTGGTGTTGATTCTATCACATTTGGCAATAACAAGAAAGGCAAGGTTATTGGCTTGGGCAAGATTGCAATATCAAATGACATGAGTATCTCCAATGTGTTGCTAGTTGAAAGTTTAGATTTCAATCTTCTATCCGTGGCACAAATATGTGATTTAGGCTACAAATGTATCTTTGGGGTTGATGATGTGGAAGTCATTAGTATGGATGGTTCAAATGTGGCATTCAAGGGCTTTAGATATGAGAATCTCTATCTAGTTGACTTCAATGCTAGAGAAACTTCCTTGACAACTTGCTTAATCTCCAAATCAAGCATTGGTTGGCTTTGGCATAGAAGGCTTGGTCATGTTGGCATGAAACAATTGAAGAAGCTTACAACTCACAATCTTGTCAATGGTTTGAAAGATGTTGAATTTGAGAAGAATAAGCTTTGTAGTGCATGTCAAGCCGGGAAGCAAGTTGGAAGCTCACATCCAAAGAAGAGTACAATGAGCACATGCAAAGTATTTGATTTGATGCACATGGATCTATTTGGCCCAACAACATACTTAAGCATAGGTGGTAATAAGTATGGCTTTGTCATAGTGGATGACTTCACAAGATTTACATGGGTATTCTTTCTTAGTGACAAAAGTGAAGTGTTTGACACCTTCAAGACATTTCTCACTAGAGTTCACAATGAGTTTGAGATTAGAATCAAGAAAGTGAGAAGTGACAATGGAAGTGAGTTCAAGAATACAAGAATTGAAGAACTTTGTGATCACTATGGCATTGGACATCAATTCTCGGCCAAGTACACTCCACAATCAAATGGCCTAGTTGAGAGAAAGAATAGAACATTGCTTGATATGGCTAGATCAATGCTTCATGAGTACAATGTGAGTCAATCTTTTTGGGATGAAGCAATCAATACCGCTTGCTACTACATCAATAGACTATATTGTCATCCATTGCTAGAGAAGACCCCATATGAGCTACTTCATGGAAGAAAGCCCAATATTTCTTACTTTAGAGTGTTTGGTTGCAAATGCTATATCTTGAAAAAGGGCACTAGATTGGGAAAGTTTGACAAGAGATGTGATGAGGGGTTCCTACTTAGTTATTCAACTACAAGCAAAGCTTATAGAGTTTGGAACAATTCAAGTGGCATTCTAGAAGAAGTCCATGATGTGCAATTTGATGGTCACAAGATGAAGAAGAGAATCTAGATGATGTTGGTGGAACTCAATTGGTGGAAGCAATGAAGAACATGGATATTGGGGACATTAGAGCAAAGCAAGTAATTGATATTCAAGATGATAATAAAGATCAAGTGCTCAATTCTCCATTCAAGCTAGATAATGACTCTCAAGTACAAGATCATGGTGCTAGTTCATCTCATCAAGATACATCAAGTGATCAACCAAGCTCAAGAAATCAAGTGCAAGTACTCCAACCACAACATGTTGCAAGAGATCACCCTATTGATAGTGTTATTGGTGATATTAGAAGTTGTGTGCAAACAAGATCAAGATTGGCTATGTTTTGTGAGCATGCATCATTTGTGTCAACCATAGAACCAAAGAAAATAGAAGAAGCTTTAAAGGATGCCGACTGGATCATGGCTATGCAAGAAGAGCTTAACAATTTCACAAGAAATGATGTTTGGGAATTGGTAGAAAGGCCAAATGACTACAATGTGATTGGAACTAAATGGGTGTTCAAAAACAAGCAAGATCAAGATGGCATTGTGGTGAGAAACAAAGCAATACTAGTTGCTCAAGGTTACACTCAAGTAGAAGGTCTTGACTATGATGAGACATATGCTCCCGTGACAAGATTGGAGGCAATAAGGATTATATTGGCTTATGCTTGTGCACACAACATCAAGTTATATCAAATGGATGTCAAAAGTCCATTTCTCAATGGGATCATCAATGAGTTAGTCTTTGTTGAGCAACCTCCCGGATTTGAAGATGACAAGAAACCCAACCATGTATACAAGTTGAAGAAGGCTTTATATGGCTTAAAGCAACCACCTAGAGCATGGTATGAGAGGCTAAGGGATTTCCTTCTCTCTAAGGGATTCAAGATGGGCAAGGTTGATACAACTCTATTCATCAAGAAGATTGGGAATGATCTATTCATAGTGCAAATATATGTTGATGACATCATCTTTAGATCAACCGATCAAGCTTATTGTGAAGAATTTGGTGCTATGATGACCAAAGAATTTGAAATGTCTATGATTGGTGAACTTAGTTACTTCCTTGGTCTCCAAGTCAAGCAATTAAAGAATGGAACATTTGTGAGTTAAGGGAAATACATAAGGGACATGTTGAAGAAGTTTGGAATGCAAGATGCAAAGCCAATTTCAACTCCAATGGGTACAAATGGCAATTTGGATAGTGATTTTGATGGCAAAATGGTGAATCAAAAGGAATATCGGTCTTTGATTGGAAGTCTACTCTATGTCACCGCATCAAGGCCGGATGTCATGTTTAGTGTTTGTATGTGTGCTAGATATCAAGCCTCATCTAGAGAGAGTCATCTCACGGTCGTAAAGAGAATATTGAGGTACTTGAAGCAAACAAGAGATGTTGGACTATGGTATCCTAAGGGGTCAAAGTTTGAATTGATTAGATATTCGGACTCCGACTTTGGGGGTTGCAAGATCAATAGAAAGAGCACAAGTGGCACATGTCAACTACTTGGAAGATCACTTGTGTCATGGTCCTCAAAGAAACAAAATAGTGTGGCAATCTCTACCACCGAAGCCGAATATGTGAGTGCGGGGAGTTGTTGTGCACAATTGCTATGGATGAAATCAACTTTGAAGGATTATGGCCTCAACTTCAAGAATGTGCCATTGCTATGTGATAATGAAAGTGCAATCAAGATGATACAAAACCCGGTTCAACATGGAAGAACAAAGCATATTGACATAAGGCATCATTTCATTAGAGATCATCAACAAAAGGGATATATTGCCATTGAAAGTGTTGGCACCGATGATCAACTTGCCGATATTCTCACCAAGCCACTTGATGAAAAGAGGTTTTGCAAGCTAAGGATGAATTGAATATTCTTGATTTCTCAAACATGAGTTGAATGCACCCCACCCACTTCTTGACATGCCTCTCCTTCGATATTGCAAGGTAAAATTGATTGACATGTCATTCATCCTATGCTAAGGACTTGCTAGAGCATATAGACATAATAAGTGGTACGCATGAGCATTCATGATAAATCAAATGAATTTGATGGATATATGTTACCACTATTGCTTCTACGCTTGTTTTGATCTAGTGGTGGTATATGACATGTTTGTGAGCTTGCAAACCTAGTGTTGAATCTAGAAGATTTGCTATAAGTGTTTAATTCAACATAGGCAAGATAACCCTTATTTTCAGGAGTGAAGAAGCTTGTCTTTGGTTCAAATTGAATTAAATATCTTTGGCAAGTATTCTAGGTTGAACCAAATTTGATAAATTTTTTAACCTTACATGTGGTATCGAATTAATTTTTAACCTACTCCATCAAACATTGTTATTCTCTCCACAATTTGATCCCATTTTTGGGTAAGTTGTTGACAAAGGGGGAGAGAAAAAGATGATTCAACATGATAAAGGGGTAAATAAAATTTTGATGCACACAAGTAGGGGGAGCAAGCTCATAAACAAAGTTGTTGCATTTGTTTGTGCATTATCATATGACTTGCTCATTGCACATGTATTTAAATTCAATATACATGCTTGTGTGGTGCAATGCTAGTATAGAACTTGGATGATGAAATGATCTACTAGCATGCATAGGAATAGTTTTACATGTGGTATCTAGACATGCTTAAAGCTCTACAAGTGGTACAAGTGGTCCAAGAACCTTTACATATAATGTTGATCTCACAGGGTTCTTGAGTTGTGATGGATGTATAGTTACTTCATGATGCTAAGGATGGTGTAAAAGGCAACTCTGATTGGTATAATGCTTCAAAGGTCCATTTCTTACACCTTAGCATCATTTTGGTAGAATTACTCTCTCAACACTTCTATCTATGCATATGTGCAAAGCTTTCAATCCAAACTCTATGCACATATGTAGAGAGAGCTAATGCTACCAAAACCGAGCTTGTGATAATTGTCCAAACTTTACTTATGAACAAAATGACTGGACAAGTATGACAAGTTCAAAACTTTTATTATCAAAATCATCTTTGTGAGGGTTGTCATCAATTACCAAAAAGGGGGAGATTGAAAGTCCCTAGTTTGGTTTTGGCTAATTGATGAAACCTAGGACTAACCTTTGTATCTAAGTGTATGATTTAGATAAAGGTGGTCATTGAATATGAGACATGACATTGACTCATGTGACCAAGATGATGCTTGTCTCGATGGACCGGTTGTGAAGGTGAAGGGCAAGTCGAGGCTTCGAAGCGAAGGACCATGCGATGGTGAAGCTTGAGCAAGACTTGGCGCCGATGGACCGATGCAACGGTGAAGAGCAAGTGAAGTTAAGGTCGATGGATCGAGACGGTCATGTGATCATATGAAGTGGATCATATCTTTTGGAGAAACAAAATGGGCTCAAGGCAAAGGTATAACCATAGGGCCATTTTGTTTTGCACTCAAGACACCATAGAGGGTGTGAGTGGTTTAGGATCGATAGCCGAACTATTAAGAGGGGAAGTCTTATTGGCTATTCGATGCACGGGTGCCACTAGGTGAATTCATGAAGTGCATTGCATGTAGAGCCTAGTGAGCTAACTGGAAAACCTTCAAAAATGTTTATGAAAATGCTAACACACGTGCACAAGGTGGTGATCACTTGTTGGTGTTGGCACATTTGCGAAGGCGATGAAGTTTGAGCGGTAGAGAGGGTTTGGGTCTCTCTCTCCCTCCCTCCGAGCTTGCGAGCGCGGGATTCAGTCGTTTTTGGGAATTTGAAATGCCTATTTTCCACTACGCCAGAAGTCGAAAAAGAAACGGAGGCGAACGGAGGTCACAGAGGTGACCGGACGCTGCACCGGACGCGGTCATGGTATGACCGGACGCGTCCGATCAGTACAGCGCAGGCGCGGGTGCTAGGGTTTGTAACCGGCGCGTCCGGTCACTCGCGGGACCGGCGCGTCCGGTCAGTCACCCAGAGGGAACTGCGGTTCACGAGGACGATCGGACGTGAGGCGCGTCCGGTCACACATGATCGGACGCGTCCGATCATTGAGGGAGCTTACTGGACTCAAACCGGACGCGGGCACTGTCGTGTCCGGTCGTTGCGAGGGGCGCGTCAGGTCGTTACTTCGCGGGCGCGCGGAACAGCGTGACCGGCGCATCCGGTCGTTGCGAGGGGCGCGTCCGGTCGTTTGATAGGCGCGTCTGGTCGTTGCCTTGGGCGCGTCCGGTCATTGGTTTGACCGTTGGGGTTAGTGACCGTTGGAGGATCGGACGCGGTTGAGCGCGTCCGGTCAGTTATGACCGACACGTCCGGTCATCCCGAAAAAGACCCAGTGAAGGGGTATAACGGCTCTATTTGGATGGGATGCTTATAAATACTTGTTGGCCGGCCCTTGGGGAGGTCGCTCGTGATTTCTAACATTCTTGTGCATCCTTTGAGCTAGAGCATCTCCTCCCACTCATCTCTCTTGCTTGATTGCAAATCAAAAGTGAGATTGAGTGATCCCAAAGTGCATTGCATAGCTTGAGGGCATCTAGTGGCACTTGTGGGTGGTTTAGCCGGTGGATTTCTTGTTACTCTTGGAGAGTACCGCTCCTAGCCGGCTTGGAGATTGTTGGAGGCGTTGGCAAGAGAAGGTGATTGTTCTTGGCCACCTTCGGTTGATTGTAAGAGGTTCTTGTGCTTTCCTCGGCGGGACGCCAAAAGCAACTCTATTACATTGCGCGTGTCATTGAGTTACCTCACTTGAGAGTGGTGTCTTGCGGTGCCTTGCGAGGCATGCCTTGAGGGGCAAGTGACTTGAGGGTCACACCGAGGAACCATCTAAGTGTTGGTCGACACAACCGGTGACGTAGCTTGTCGGTGCACAAGTGAACACCGGGTGAACAAAAATATTGTGTCTCTTGTCTCCTGGTGATTGGTCTTCATATTGTGTTGTTGTCAATATTGATTGGTTGTATATCATCTTGGTGATTGGCAACATCTTCACTCCACTGTCGGTATAAGATTCACAATCCTATCTCTTGCATTTACTTTTACTAGATTATCTTGTGTAAGCTCTAGTGGTAGCCTTTGCTAGTGTTGTTAGCTTGCTCACTAGTGTAAGTTTAGTGACATAGCCCTTGTGTGAACTAGAGATCATAATCTACTAGACTTGTGGATAGGAGGCTTGCATCACAACCGTAGGCTAAGCAAAACTCGCTTTGCGCCGTTTGTTGTTCTAACTAGTTTGCTTAGTGTTTCTTGTAGAAATTTTTATAGGCTATTCACCCCCCCTCTAGCCATCTAGGACCTTACAGCCCGTTCGCCCTCCACCGCCTCATACGTGTTTCTGAGATCTAGACCCTTGATTCTTAGGTGGTTTTAGGTTGGTTTATCCAACGATGATAGAGCGAGTTGACCTGGATCGATGACGTGAAAATGCCTTGCCCCCTACTCCATCTCCCCTATATAAGGTGCCCCTCCCCCCTCCCCCCTCTAGGAGGCATCTCTCATTCAGATAAACACACACTAGGAGGATTAGGTCTAGAACTCTCCAATGTAGTAGATTAGTAGCTCGGGAGTGAGGGTTGAGTTGGGCTCATGCTCAAGTTTTGGATCTAGTCTTGGAGGCTCGACAAAGCCTTGTATCTTCACTTCTACATCTTGTAAGACTTATCATCCATTTATCATTTTCCGATCTTTATAGCTATGCTTACTTTGAATATATATATCTTGCTTAGTTAAGGTTATCTTTACTTTTGTGTATGGGTTCATAGAGCGCTTAGCCTGCTAGTTTACTGATTGGGCTAAGTAGCCGAGCCTTGTGTAAGCATGGTGCTTATACGATGCTCTACTTATGAGTGCACCCTGTTCCCTGGCCGTGTGGTAGCAGTGGGAGGTGACAGCCCCATCTATCCTCTGTAGTCAACCCTATGTGAGCAGGGACCGTAGTCACGTCAGTAGAGTTTTCTTTTGCGAAGCTCTACCGTCTAGCGGCGTCCCGAAGTACACAAGAGTGGAGTTAGTCTTAGCTATAGTTGGATGTATATATACTTTGACCATGTAATAAGGATTTAATAGGAATCTACCTCACCCATTGTTCTCTTGAGTTAACTAGTTTACATTATCTTAGTGATCTATCCCCTGATTGTCGTTATGCTTAATTCCTATTATTATCTTTACCCCTTGCTCTAGCTATGCTGGTTTGTTGACTGATAGATATTCCTTATTTACTCAATAAGTCTTTACTCCATTGTTTCTCTGTGGTAAAATATAAATAACGATAGCTGGAATACTCTCGGTAAAATGCTACAATAGTATTTTGTGCACTTGCAGAATCCTTCATATTCTATTTGCACTTACAAATACCAACACTGCCACTAACTCAAGGACATGTGACTCTCTTTGGTGATTCATGATCTGCAGAAACACATAGGGAAAAAGAGGAAACATCTAATTGAAAACTGGGTTTATGAATCTAAATCTCACTTAGTGTTCCCTGATCTTTCAAGCACTTTGTCATCAAAATGTCGGGTCACCTTCTTCAAATACCTACCCAGTATGGTCAGGTAGATTTGAAATTTAATTTGCAGCATACTTTATTGTTAATACTTCTAAATATCATTAGTAATTGTTATACAAGCCATCTGGAAGAATTAAACTTTACAAAAAAATCATTCTTGTTACTTGGTACTACCTCTTTCTTGATTATCGATATAAACTTGGAGGATGTTAAGTATCTCATCAAATGTCTCAAATATTCTTGTTCCCATTTGTAAATGTTGCAAAGTAAATCCACTTATACCTAGATAAATTTCAGGCATAAAATAGCATCCGAACATGGGCTGTAGTCGTGCGGCAGGCCTTCGTAGAAGGGCGCAGCGGCAATAGAAGGGGATCTGCGCAGGCACAGGAGCAGCGGTAGCCATGGGCGACACTAAAATGAGAAGACAATGACAGGGACATACCGGCTCGGAGAACTCCACAGTGACGCGGGAAGACGGTCGTTGCTCCTCTCCGGCAGCTGAGGCTTTGAATCGGAGTCCCTTAGATGTGGGGGACGAGGAGAGAGGAATGAGGCGCCCTCAAAATGGGATGAGGGCTCAGATAAGGCCTTGTTATTGAAGTTGACCTAAGGCCATGACCGGCTAACCGCCCTATGAATAGTAGAACAGTAGCCAATGGGGAACCCTTGGATGACTAGATCGGACGGCCAAGGTTGTGACCTGGTACTGTTGGTCTGTGCTGTCTCCTAATCTAAAGATTTAATACGATGATATCATATGATATGATATCAACATATACTCTCTCTGTGCCTAAATAAAAGCACGTTTAGGATTTAAATGGGCAAATTACTATTAAAAAGTGCACTGACATCATTGGCACATGCAGTTGCAGCAGCGGTGGAGAGTGTACAACCTCCTTTAGGCTTTTTTTTTTCTTTTTTTAATTTTTCCACAACTTAATATCTTATTGTCTTGGTCCCATGTGTTACCTTGTTCCCACATATCATGTTGCCTTTTATTTTGGGACAAAATTTAAAATTTAAATTTGTTTCTCGATCGGGCATTGTACCTGTTTTTCATTAAGAGGGAGTAGAGTTTGTAAACAAACACAAGAGCGCTAGGCAGTAGTGGCAAGAGGCCAACAAACCCACTGTGCTGCCTCCTATCTACTAGATCATCTAATTAAGTATTACATGAGATTTGAATTTTGTGACCAAAAGGCGAACACAGCGTTCAGTGATGAGATCCCCGTGCTGATGCAGTCCTCGGCCTCCCAGAGCATGGCCTACAGTCCTACCTCTGACCTCTTGAAAGTTCTGTTGTTCCTCTCTTTCCACACGCACCAAGCTATGAGCAGCAACGCTGAGTCCAACGCCAGTCCTGCCTCAGAGTTCATCATCCCTCTACTCCGTAGCCACCAGTCGGCCGGTTCATCATCACGATGTGGGGTGATCGACTTGAGCCTGATAGGTGAGAGGAGGACGAGCCATAGCTGCCTGGTCACCACACAGCCTAGGAACAGGTGATCGTAGGTCTCTGGCTTCTGGCCACACAGGACACAGGCGTCGTTGTCCTGGAGACCGTGTCTCTTCCGCCTCTTCGTAGTCCATAGGCACTGATGTAGTGCAAGCCAGAAAAAGAACTTGACATGCGGCGGTGCTTTGGTCTGCCATAGCTCCTTAGCACCCAAGAGCTCGGTCGAGCCGTTGAAGAAGGTCCTATAGGCAGAGGATGCTGAATACTTCTCATCCGGTGACCATTTCCATACAAACCGATCAGATTGCAAAGGGACCAACACCATGTTCCACAATAACTCCCACACTTGTAAGTACTAGTAGAGAACCTGGGCAGTAAGCGCGCCAACGATCTCTCTTGCCCACCGGTTTTGGTTCAAACTTTCCTTGAGGGTCCTTGACTTCCTAGCCATGGACAACGCTGCGAACAATGCCGGTGCATAGCGACAAAGGGGGCCGACCGATGACCAAGTGTCCGTCTAGAGCTTGGTGGAGCCGCCATCGCCAACATTGATAGACATGCTAATGGTGATCATAGTAGCGACCGTTTTCTTGACCTTTGATGGCAAGGAACCTAGCAACGCGTAGGGTTTGTCCTACTTAGTCATTCCCAATGCAACCACAAGGTGTTTCCGAAGAAGCGCGGGTTGAGGATGCCAAGCCCCCCAAGGCATGTAGGCCTACAAATTGTTGTCTAGGCGAGCTTACATTTCCTCCCCACTTATTGTTTTTGAGCTAGCCCAGAGGAATGCCTGCCGACGCTTATCGAATTGCATAATCGCCCATTAGGAGAGACAGTAGGCAATGCTTAAGTGAATGGGATGGCCGAGAGCGTCACCTTTGTGAGCAGCGCGCGGCTAGCATTAGTTAGTAGACCCAATTTCCATGTGGGTATCCTCACTGTGATAGCATCCACGAGCGGCTGCTCGTCCACCCGCTGGAGCCTCATTAGCGACAGCAGAATACCAAGATATTTGCATGGGAATGTCGTCACGACACATGGGAACACTTGCTGCACTATGGTGACCATGTCATTCGAGCATCGAATTGGCATGGCGATGCATTTGTCGACATTGGTTACCAGGCCAGATGCACCCGCAAACAGCTGTAGGATCTGGTGTAGGCATTCAAGGTCGCTTTCAAGTGGGGCGAGAAGGACCACCAAATCATCCGCATAGAGCGAGGCGCGGTGGTGCACAATTGCACGACCGGGCAGAGGCGTGAGAGCAGCACAGTGGTTGGCCTCCCTGATGAGGGAGTTTAGCGCCTCCATGGCAATTAAAAATAGCACTGGTGAGATGGGATCTCCTTGCCTCAATCCATGAGTGTGAACGATCCTTCTTCCAGCTCTGCCATTCAGCAGCACCTTAGTGCTTGCGGTGGAGAGCAAGATCGAGATCCACTCGGTCCACCACCTAGGAAAGCCGATGAATTGCAATACTTCCAGGAGGAACGGCCAGGTGACCGAATCAAAGGCCTTTGCAATATCAATCTTCTGAAGAACAGCGACAAATTTCTTGCAGTCGAGCCACCTTGAAAGCCCTAGTTTGGTTTTGGCTAATTGATGAAACCTAAAGTACTAACCTATGTCATCTAGTGTGAGCATGAGCTAGGTTGGTACATCCAAGTATGGAGCAATGTGGCACTCAAGAGATGATGTGGATCACATGATGATGATGGCCACATGTGATGATGATCAAGTGCTCAACCTGCAAAAGAAGAAAGAGAAAAACAAAATCCTATGGAACTCAAGGCAAAGGTATAAATAGGAATTTTGTTTCGGTGATCAAGACACTATAGAGAGTGTGATCACATTTAGGATAGATGGTCATACTATTAAGAGAGGTTCTTAACTAGACAATTCGGTCATCTAGTGCCACTAGTTGTTGGACTTCATGCATTGCATTTAGGCCTAGTGCACATCGGTGAGCAAGCAAAAATGTTTATCAAAAATTTTTTGAGAAATGCTAACTTGGCTCTAACATGTTTTGAGAAAACACTTTGAGAGTTAGCATTGCTTGCGGAGAGTAGCTCAAGTTGACATGGATCGAATCGTGCAAAAGTTTATAACTCGGTGAGCTAGTGGAGGTGCCTAGGTGGCACCGCCACCCCCTATCCGGTGTCACCGCCACCCCTAGGGTGGTGCCCAACTGGGCTCGACAGAGAAGGGCCAAGAGCGGCCTGTTTGGGGTGGACATCGTGCTTGCTCTCGCAATGCCTAGTCATCACCCCTGGGTGTCCGGTGACACCATCATTTTATTCCAGAGAGCAGGGTTTCAAGGGGGGCTCGGCTGGGTGATCACCGCCACCCCCATGGCGGTGCCACCGCTGCCTGTTCGATGACCGCATGACCAGTCAACTAGCCATTGAGTTGACCGTTGGAGGGGCACCATCACCCCCTATCCGGTGACCAAATTCCTGTCCGGTGCCCCCGCAGAAAGTTGCTCCAAAGGGTAACGACTCTATTTGAAGGTGGACTTATAAATAGAGCTTGTGGCTGGCCTTGGCCACTCTATTGACACTTGGTACACCTGCATACACCCTTTGGGAGCTGAGCAAATACAATCCACTCACTTGCACACTTGATTCATCACTTGAGTGAGATTGGTGAGCCTCTAGTGCATTGCATTGAGTTGCATCATCTTGTGGCACTAGGTGGGAGCTTTGGGCTGGTTGTGATCTTGTTACTCTTGGCGTTTGTCGATGCCTAGATGGCCCGATGATTGGAGGATCATTAAGCGGAGTTGGTGATTGTCTCTGGCCTCGATCAGTTGCTTGTGAGGGGTCTTGTGCCTTCCCCGACGGAGCGCCAAAAGCAACTCTAGTAAATTTCTCGTGTCATTGAGCTACCTCACTTATGGGTCGGTTCTTGCGGTGTCCAACATGTGGACGAGGTTCGTGCAACACCTCTTAGCCGCCGAACCACCAAGTTTTGATCGACACAATGGGGACTAGCGTGCCGACAAGCACGTGAACCTCAGGAGAAAAATCAGTTGTCTCTTGCCATTTGGTATTCTCCCGGTGATTAATTGATATTCATCTTGTGATTGATACATTCCTCGACGCGGCGGTATAATCACCTCACTCTCTTATTTACATTCCCACAAACTAGTTGTAACAAGCCCTTTAGTGTAATTAGTTTTGACAGCTTGTCTTACCTTGCTAGTGTAGCTTCTCACCTAGTTGAGCTCTTTAGTGTAGCTAGCTTTTGAGAGCTTGTAGTGACTTAGCCATTGATTGACTTAGAGATTATAGTAACTAGAATTATTGGGATAAGTGACTTGCAAGACTTGTTAGAGCTAGTGCAAAAAGCTTTATAGCCAATTAGTTGTCCAACAAGTTTGCCTAGTGTTTTATAGATTTTAAATTGGGCTATTCACCCTCTCTAGCCAATTAGGACCTTTCACACCTGCAGGCCAACTGCACCGACTGAAAGTTGTCGTGGATGGAACGTTCTTTGATGAAGGCACTCTGGTTGGGCGCCACTATTAACTTAAGCTTTGGAGCTAGCCTCCTGGCCAAGCACTTTGCAAATAGCTTGCTAAAGCTATGCATTAGACTAATGGGCCTATAGTCCTTCATTCTTGTCGGTGACTGATTTTTTCACAGCAAAATCATCTAGGCATCGTTCAGCAAATGGAAGCTTCTGGCATCCAGCGACCATAGAGCGTTGAATGCATTGACAACATCAACCTTTATACTATCCCAAGCCACCCTATAGAACAGCCCGGTGAACCCGTCCGGGCCAGGAGCGCGATCAGGTGGCATATCCTTGATCGATGCCCATATTTCTTCCTCGGAGAAGCATGCATCAATACCGGTCAAGTCCAACTGTGGCAAGAGACCGTCAAGGTGCAGTGAGTGGAGGTGATCGAACGGAGTGCTGAGGATGTTGTTGTAATAATTGTAAATGAGATCCTCCTTGGCCTCCTCAGCCGAGAACCACTATCCGTCATGCTGGATAGAGAAGTGTAGTTTTTACGATTCCGATGACAGGCTTGCAAGTGGAAGAATTTCATGTTTGCGTCTCCCTCCTCCAGGAAGCGGATCCTAGACCAGTGTGGAGCGATCGTTCATGCTAGAGATGCTAGGCCCAAGCTCTTTCACTTTAGATCACTGCGCAACACTCTCTCATCCTCCGATAATTCCCTTAGTTCTTGCGTGGCATCAAACTAGGCGATCAGCTCCCTAGCCATGAAGAGCTAAAGCCAAACGCTGCCGATATTCTTCATGCTCTAGCTTTTTAGCGCCTTAGCAGTGCACTGTAGCTTGAAGTTGATCACCCTACAGGCGTCAATGTTGGATAGTGAGCACGACCAAGCTTGCTTGACGACCTCCACAAAACCATCTAGGCATACCTAGAAACCCTCGAATCGGAATCGCGGTTTGGCCTAAGGTTGGGTCCTCAGTTGCAGCAACAACGGCGCATGGTCGGAGCAATCCATGGAGAGCGTTCTCATATGGTGATTAGTGAATAGCTCAAGCCACTGGACAGTGGCGAATGCCTGGTCTATTCATTCCAGGGTCGGGCGACGGAGTTCGTTACTCTAGGTGTATAGCCTACCATGGAGGTAAAGCTCGTCAACCTGCATGTCATCCAGCGCGCGACCAAAATGCCACATCGACCTTAGTTTTATGCGCTCATTGCTCTTGTCCGTCGCTTGGTAGATTAAATTGAAATCACCACAGATCAATAGCGGTCCGAGGCAGTCCGCGTGGATCTCCCTGAGCTCGTCCAGAAACTCTAGCTTGATGCTTTCGTCCACCAGCCCATAGACAGTTGCGAGCGACGACGACCCCTAGGCAGAGCACAATGGCTCAAGGCAGACAACAACTAAGAAACGTTTAGACGTTTGCCGTGAAACAAACCATGCATTGCGAGAGCAAGCACGATGCTCCCCGAGGCCCCGAAGAAGGCAAGCATGCATAGTCAAACGAGGTTCCCATTAGTTTATTTGCCAAAGGCGGCAGAAGTACATCAAGTTTGGTCTCTACGAGACATGCGACCATTACATGTTCCTGCAACAAGAACTCTCGTACCACATCGCGGCGCGCGCACATGTTGAGACCATGAACGTTCTAGATAAAGATGTTATGACCTAACATGGGTAAACGACGCTGGGCGACCTGATGTAAAGGATCAGGCGGCGCGAACGGATCCCAGACCCCGCTACTTCCTGCCCGGGAAGAGCACTTGCATGGCTTCCCTCTTTGACGGTGTCAGTGGCAGCTTGAACACCGCCTGGAATCCTGGAAAGAAGCTTCATCAGGTAGTTCGGTCTCTATGTCAAGGTCAATCCGCCTCATCATCACCTTCCTCGCCTACGCCTCTTGCTTTGCTTCCCTAAACTTACTTTTTGCAACCAGCGCTACGCTTGGGGATTAGGTCTTCATCCTCAATCTCTTTGGCCCTCGCCGCATGGGTCTTACGCAGGCGCGGCGGCGACAGAAGGATGGGCTGCGTCAGGGGCTTCTTGAAGGAGTTGATGAAGTCCTCGACCGGCAGAGGTGTTCCCGTATGCTCCGTGGTTGCGGCGTGGATCACAACATCGGCCCCACTTTGGTCCAGCTCCACCTCGACGGACCATGCCATGACTTCGACCGCGTCGTGCAGTGTTGTGTTCACCGGAGTAGAGGCCCCAACCGGAGAATAGTCCACATACCAAGTGGGCTGCATCGGCGAGCTGAGGCTTGAGCCGCTCTCCTACGGCCCGGATAGGCAAAGGTCAACCTCGTGGACCACGTCTCTGTTTGCAGACTCCGGCTGCAATAAGTCCAGGCTGAAACCACACATGACGTCCGGCCCGTCTGGCAGCCCATGGAGCAAGCTTGTCCCCTGGCCTGCCCACAAATCAAACTCAACATCTAGGGCAGCCCCCATGATGCCCAGTCGGTCGCAGCTGAGGGGGCAGGAGCCTCGAGGGAGGACATCGGTGGAGTGCATCCTAGCTTCGCAGGTGCTGACAAGCAGCCACGGCGTGCACAGCGCTGCCTCCGCCAGCATAGGGTCAGCTACTGAACACTTGACAGGAGAGGGTGAGATGGTGTGCAGGAAAGCATAGTCAACTTGCTTGACCACTGGGGACTCGACACGTGTCGTCCCCGCTGTAGGAGTCATGCTGCTGTAGCTACGACAGGGCATGGCGCCGTGCGGCGAAATGACAAGGCACACCACGCCCCTGACCTGGATGGCAGACCTCGATTCTCGCTCTCAAAAAGCTAGGCCAAACCTGCGTCCCAAGCACGGCTCTCCGGTGCCACCGAAGCGAGTCGTGCGCGGCCGCGACCCGCCGCCGCCGCTGTCTTTTTTTGTTTTTTAGTCCTTTTTCAAAAGATTCTCTCAAATATGCCCCCGGCGAAAAGATTTCAAAAAATGGACCCTTCTCATGGCGCCATAGTCGTTGGCGCCAAGATATAACTGCATGGCGCCAGGGTCACTAGCAGCATGACCCTGCCGCCGTGGCGGTGACGTGGCAGGGTGCATGGCGCCATGGATCTTGGCGCCATGCATGGAGCCATGGATCTTGGCGCCATGCATGCACGTAAAAACGGCCCTCGAATTTTTTTCCTTTCTTCTCTCTTTCCCTTCTCTTCGCCCGGCCGCCGGTCCTCGCGCTCGTGCCGCTGCCCGCTCGCCGCGTCGCCGCCCGCGTGCCGCGCCGCCCGCACGCTCGCCGCGCCGCTCGCGCCCGCCCCCGCGTCGCCGGCCCACGCCGTGCCGCGCCGCCCCCGCGTCGCGCCGCCACCGCCCGTGCCGCGCCCGCCCCCGCGCCGCGCCACCGCCGCCCGCGCCGCCGCCCGCACGTCGCGTCGTCTCCCTGCCCGCCCCCGAGCTCGGCCGCACGCATGTCTGCCACCGCCCGCGTGTGGCCGCGCCGCCGCCTGAGGCCACGGTCTCAGCTCGCCCGGTCGTGCGCGCCCGGCCAGACGCCGGAGGCCCCTCGCGCCCCCCGGCCGCTCGTCTCTGCGCCCGCGGCTCGACCGCCCGCCCGCGCACGAGCTTGGCAGCGCGCACGCCCGCCAGTGCCCGCCCGCCGCTCGCATCTCAAGCATCGGCATCTCCGCTTCTGCACAAGGTAAACCAGTTTGTTGTCTGTCACTAATAATAGTACATTAGTCATGAAGGTAGTTAGTAAGTTTATTATAGATTAAGATTGATTGATACTTTATATAGTTACTTAGTTATTTAGTTAGTTATATAGTTAGTTACTGAGATAGTTACTTGACATCATTAGTTAGTAGTACTGTGCTGTTAGTAGTTGTTATTAGTTATTAATACTTAGTAGTTAGTAGTATTTTTGTATTTACTTTTTGTGTAGATTGTAGTAAAGCAATTGTGTTTCGTTATGTTTGGGAACTAGATGAACAACCTAGTGAGCATATATAATGGAGGAACTGTGGAACGAGATCGCTATGAATATGTTGAGTTTGTTGACATGCAAAGTGTGCATGTGTTATTCAATGAGAAGCCATCATTTAGTGAGTTGACTGCAAGGGCTCGCGAGGAGGTACATTGCTATGGAGATGATGGCATCATAGTTGAGGGTGTACTTCACCTAGGTTTTCCTCCTAACATGCTAAGGAAGATGATCCCAATAGGATGTGCAGATCAGTGGGACAACTATGTGAGATCGGCTATGAAAAGCCAATTCCAAAGTTTGGACGTGGTTGTGCATCGTGTGCTCGTTGATCCCATCCCTCTTGGGTTGTCCCCGCCAATGGGTGAGCAGGCATTTTTTGAACCTCCCGTCCTGGAACGTGATGTGGATGCTGAGGTTCCGCCTACCGTTCCCGATGCGCAATCTGCCCCCAATGATGTGGCACATTCTCCTCAGGAGATCCCTTTAACACAGAATCATCCGAGTAAGTGTCAATTAGGCATCATTTTATCTTTGTAGCTTAAGTATCTTCTTCTCATCTACTTTTCTTATCATCTCCTCTTATTTGTGGCTATGTTGTAGGAGACGTTCCTGATAATGAGGGCGCTCCTCCTGCTGATGCCCAAGTCCAGATTGGCGATGGAATCCGTGCTTCCAATAGTGTTGAAATTATGAATGATTCAGAGCCATATGAGATCGCAAGGGCTGTTGATTCTGACGATGATCGTCTCGTTGGAGAGCTCACGGAGAGTGACGTTGAGATGCTGAGGCGTATTTTTGCCGGCCGCCGTGATTCTGTGGTTCATGAGTTCACTGATCTTACTCATTCTGATCAGGCATGTGCCGAAGGACGTGAAGATGAGCTACAGGAAGCTCCAGAGGCTGGTCCTAGTATGGAGATAGAGAAGGGGAGGGTTTTCAATGACCTCCCTGCATTGAAGAGGTGGTTGCAGGCGTTTGCAGTGATACGCAAGAGACCGTACAAGGTCCTGCATTCCCATGTGGAGCGGCGTTACACGGTTGTTTGTGACAAGGAACGCTGTTCATAGAGGGTTTGTGCAAGGAAGCAAAAGGTTTCCGGAAAGTGGAAGATCACAAGAGTTATCGGGCCACACACTTGTTCTTCACATGACCTCAGCACGAAGCATCGACAGTTGACATCTACCCTCATTGCCAAGCGGTTGATGAAAGTATTACAGGGTGAGCCAAACATGAAGGTCAGGACAATTATCAAAATAGTTAATGAGGTGTATGGAGGATATGACATATCTTATGGCAAAGCCTGGAGGGCTAAGCAGCGGGCGTGGAAGATGATATATGGGGACTAGGAGGATGGCTACGAGCAGCTTCTAGTACTTCTCAATGCAATTAAAGCAGTGAATGCAGGCATGCATTATGAGTACATCCCTAGGCCAGACTCATGGAAGGATGGGAGACAGATATTCTTCCGTGCTTTCTGGTGCTTCCCTCAGTGTGTCAAGGTTTTGGCACTGCCGTCCAGTCTTCTCCATTGATGGTACATTATTGATTGGCAAATACTGTGGCACACTTCTCATAGCCATATCGTGTGACGCAAACAACAAGCTTGTTCCTTTGGAATTTTCTTTGGTTAAGAAGGAGAATAATGCTAGCTGGGGATGGTTCTTGAGGCTAGTCCAGATACATGTGGTTGGGCCTGACAGGGAGGTCGGCGTCATATCAGATAGGCACCAGGGCATACTTAATGTTGTGCGAGAGGAGATAGAGGGGTATGCACCTTTGCACCATCGTTGGTGTACTCGGCACCTTGCTGAGAATCTACTCCGAAAGGATGGTGTGAAGGATAATTTTGATCTTTTCTAGGAGGCTGCTCGACAGCTTGAGAATAGGAATTTCCGAAGGAAGTTAGAGGAGGTCAGAACCGCATCTAATGCCGAAGGTAGACAATGGTTGACAGGTTTGATGAGAGATGTGGACAAATGGACAAGAGCTCACGACGCAGGTGGCTGGAGATACGAGTTTCAGTGCAGCAACATGGCCGAGTCTTTTAATAAGCTGCTACTGGGGATTTGTGGTATGCCCGTGAATGCTATCGTTCAATTCACATTCTACAAGCTTGTTGCCTGGTTCAACGATCGGCACGCACATGCATTGCAGTTGCAGAGTGAAGGTAAGATTTGGGCTCCCACACCACATGCACATCTAGACAAGGCGAAGGAAAGGGCTCGCACACATGAGGTCACATGTTTTGACCATGCCACAGGAAGATATGAGGTGAAGCATACCAGTGATACTACATCTGATGGTGAGGTCCGAGAGTCGAGGATTCATGTGGTAGTCCTCCAAGATTTCTCATGCACTTGTGGGAAACCAAGGCAGTATCACTTTGTATGTTCTCACCTTGTAGCAGCTGCTAGGCATCACAACTATGATATTGAGGCTAGGATACCTTGCGAGTTCAGTGTCGACACACTTGTCCAAACATGGAGACCCCGCTTCGTTCCTTTTTGGGACCCAAGAGAATGGCCTCCATACGATGGTCCAACGTACATTACAGATCCAGCTTACCGTTGGGACAAGCGTGGCTCCAGAAAGAGGACGAGGCACAGGATGGTTATGGATCAGATACCCGGTAGAACGCGACGTGGGAGAGCGACGCCATTTCTTAATGACCTAGAGCAGTACGAGTGTGGCAAGTGCGGTAGACTTGGCCACAATTCCCGCACTTGCCATTGGCAAATTAGTGAGGTGCGACTTGAAGTTGTTTGTATTATTTAATACCTATCATATTAAATGTACAATTCTTGCTTTATGTTTAAATGCAGACCAGGTGACAGTTCCTCACACGAGGATGGAGCGGGCGTACAAAGAGTACACGGACGAGCTAGACAGGCTAATGGCCTCTAGTGTAAGTACAAATTATTATACATGTCCGAGGATGAGGACACGGCGTACGACCACTCTACTCGTGTAGGTCGCCAGGTGGAAGCAGGACCGATCTTGGACAGAGTGGTATGTCATTTGCTCTACTTTTATATATCCATTTGCGTAAAAAATGACTTACAACTTATAACTTTGTTGTAGAGCAACTCCCTCAGGATGTCGGTCAAAGAAATTGAACGCTTTCGTCCGAGGGTGAGGGACGACGACACACGTAGCTTCCTTGATGTAAGTATCTATAAATATTTAAATATTAGATTACTAACATGTTCAATACATTCAGTTGACATGATTTTGTGCACCAGAGACTGGCTCGTTGTCTACGCCGTACCGCTGCACGCTGTGGTTGCAGGACAGGCACGACACAGGACGTGCACGTGCCTTCTGCACCCAGAGGTGGCGTAGGTTCGTCTAGCCACGAACCTACAGGGTCGCGAGGGGTTTGCAACGACGACGACGACGAGGACGAGGACGACGACCACGAGGACGACGACCAGGGCCACGAGGAGATTGGACCGTCTCAGCTAGACGATGCTCCCTGGACTCAGCCTTCGCAGCAGGTCGGTACCAGGCGACGTCGACCACCTGACCCTTACACTCTAGGCACCCACGCTCTTGGACACAAGGGCAAGGGTAGGTCTAGGAGACAGTGAGGGACTGTAGCCGAATTATGGACTATATGGACTGTATGGACTGTTATTATGTATTGTATGAACTACTATGGAGTTTATAGACTCTAGGCACTCACGATTTGAGGAAACTGATCTACATTGTTTAAGGTGATTGTCATATATAATTATTGATGACATATGTTACTGTGATATTTGTGTTTGGGTTAAATCAAAAATAGGGAAAACTCTACCAGAATTTCCCCTAACATGTCAAGTTGTATCGTACAGCGAGAGCAAGTAGCCTTTTTAGTGATTTATCATGTCACTATCCTATCGTACATCCTCTTTTACAGATAAATTGATTGATCAAGGAATCTAGCCTTTTCAGATGAGTTTTCAAATAGGCTTTTCAGGGATGGCGTCTAGCCTTTTCAGGAGCATTAAAGCCACAATACAACTGCTCTCAACACCACTGCTGGCTATATATACACCTTCCTCAATACAATGGTAGTCACTTGAAACCAGAAGTTGGTTATAAACGAGTAGTAATGTCTGGAGGGTCATCGAGAGGGAAGGGAACGGGGGGGACTAAGGGTACTCCAATTGTGTGGGAGGGGTCTCTGGGTCCGGAAGACTTTAATGAACCAGTGTATCATTTTCCTATCGAGACCAAGAGAGATTTCAACAAAGAGTGTCCACTCCGAGGATATGATAACTGGAAAGAAGATTGGCCAAAATGTAGGCATGGTGAGGACTGCTTAGTGCAGATGTTCGTGGAGGGTTTGGATGGAGGTCGCCGATTCTTCAAATGTCCGCGAGCAGAGGTAATTGGTTTTAAAATTTATTACTCAAATATTTTTCTCCATTATTTTGCATCTCAAAGGCGAAACTAACTCCATGTTCACTAAAATCTTTGAAATGCAGTGTTCAGAGTCCAAAGAAAATTATGGCTTCACTAGGTGGGTCGATCCTAGACCAATCTATCCGCACGCACAGTACATCTACTACTTGCAAGACCATATCTTCGAACTAGAAAGAGAAGTTAGCAACGGTTACAAAGACGACGAAGCAGACGATACCAGTAGTGGTGCCGTTTCACAGGACGGACCATGCCATGATCCATATTGCACCTGCCCTAACCATAAGAACAATAGGCCTCCGCCACCACCCCCGCCACCTCCACCATCAACAATGGGAGGGTACTATGGAGAAGGGGCTACACAGTTTGCTATGTGGTCGCACTACTAGATAGAATAAATCTATCGTGTACACATGCCATGTAATGTGCTTGTTGTTCGCTCTAATTACCTAAGGCATGTTAGGTTTAGTCCAGGACAAATGTGCCCTAGTTTGGTACAAGTTCTGACATGTCATATCCTATGTTATGCGTGTTGAATTGTGAAATCTAGTACTTCCTTATGTTTTATGTGCACCTCGAGAACTAGTTTCAGTAACGAAGTAACATTAAACCTGATATATGATAACACTATGCAAGATCCAAAAACTTAAAGTGCATATAAAGTACATGACGGACGCAATAGATAACAAAGAACATGCCCTAAGTACATGATTTACCTAAAGTACAATAGATTAAACACATTGCATACTAGATCGACCACATTGTTTATGATTAAACCATACAACTAGCATACTACTGAGTACAACGAGGCCACTTTCTCTTTTTCTGGACATCGGGATTCTCCTCCATCGCTGCCTTCGCTCTGCGCACGCGCTCAAGCTTCTTCTCCCTCTCCTCCCTACACGCAGCAACACGCCTCATTTCCTCCTCTTCCTTGTGCTCCTTTGCTGCTGCCTCCTCTCTGCGTCTCTTCTCTAATATCTCCAGGCGCTCCGCATCCCACTCTTTCAGGCCTTGTAGAAGCCGCATGTCAGCCTCCTTGATCTCAGTGTCGATCCACTGCTCAAAATCACATAGCGGTGGAGGGGTCTGCAGTAAATAAAATTTTTCAAATCCAATTAATATGCAAAACTTCATATGACACGAATTAATTAATAAACAAAAGCAATTTCTCACAATAAATATATTGCGGCGCTGACGCTCTGTAGGTTCCCATGCATAATTGGAACACATCCAATATCTCTGCTTATATGTTGCCTCATCTTCTGAAATGTCTACCTTGCAAGGATCGCCACAGAAGCACATGGGTATTGGCACACCGCTAGGGAGCGGCTTTGGGACGTACGGACTTTCGGTCATCCGTGCATAGCTACAATTTAACAAATTCTAGTCTAATATAACAAACCAAATAACAATAAAACTAAAAACTAAGGGATTACTATATGAAGAAAAAGATCTACGCATACCTTTGTTTTCTAGCTTTTCCACGCCTAGGCATCCTATGGTTCAAAAATACATACGATTTTTAAAAAACACATGAACAAAGGACATGTGATGTTCATAGGTTAAGAATATGATTTCATTTTACCAAATCGATTCGAAAAAATAACGAAGGGTGAGAGAATACCTAGCTCTCGAAGATCGACGGATAAAATCCAACTTCTCACGGTCTAATAGCTCGATTGAAGAGGTTGGCCGAAGTGTACAAAGGAAAAACCCGAAGAGAAGGAGAAAGAAAACGAGAATGACTCGGGGAGGAAGAGGGGGCTGGCTAAAACGTGGGCTCTTGGCACCAAGATCTATGACGCCATGCATGGCGCCAAGATCCATGGCGCCATGCACCCTGCCACGTCACCGCCACGGCGGCAGGGTCATGGCGCCAGTAACCCGCGCCAGTGACCCTGGCGCCATGCAGTTATATCTTGGCGCCAACGACTATGGCGCCATGAGAAGGGTCTATTTTTTGAAATCTTTCCGCCAGGGGCATATTTGAGAGAATCTTTCGCAAAAAGGGCTAAAAAACAAAAAAAAAAACAAAAAAAAGACGGCCGCCGCCGCCACCGAACCACATAGGAGTATCTAGAACGGAGGGAGGGAGTACGAAGTAGGAAAATGGGTCATGAAAAGCCATGTGCGTCTGTTTATCTGGGACGTGTCAATAATGGCGAGGATACACCTGCAACCGCATATCTCAGTGCATTTGTTACAAGTGGTCTTGTTCTTTTTGAGTAAAGGTGAGCCACCTAGGTTGCACTTCTACATCTTACACTGCACTATGTGCACATCCTCTAGAGACCGGCCGTTGACAAACAAAACCGATGATTATAGATGAAGCGACCGGTGACAAGGATCAAGAATCATGTACCACAAGCTCAGAAATACAAGAAAATGGACTCTGAGATGTACACTTGATCTTGATCAGCATCCGCTGGTCAGTGGCAATGTTAATGAGTAGCAGTATATATCAGAGTCATCTACTCTTGTAGCTGAACACAAGCCCATTACGACAGTTTGGCACAGGACAAAGGATGGTAGTCACCAGTACTATACTTACATAATATAAACAATGCCTCCTTATATTGCTTGTGACACACTGACACAGAATGCTGAATGGCATAAGGTAGCTATATTGATGTGGAGACGGCTCAGCTCTCCTCTCTTTCGAGCTTCCTCTTCCTCTTTACCTTTTTTTTTTTTTTGAGAAGTCCTCCGAGCACACGTACTGGGGGCCTGGACTGCTTGCTAAATGGTAATCCATTCTGGCCACCGGTGGCGCTTATTAGGCTTTCTGGCCCGATGGCCCATTCCTGGTTGAATTACTGCTACTTCAGAAACTTCATTCTCGTCTTCCTTGCCGCCATCAGCAGATACAACAACTTCAGCTTCAGGAGACTTGTCTTCTTCAGTCGTCGGTCCCTGCGCTGTGGATGCTGGGTGGTCTTGGTGGTGCGACGGCAGGGCCGAGGGTGGAATCTTGGCGAGGCGCCTGTTGTGGTACATCCAGTTCTTGAAGACGCGCTGGGGCACGCCGATCTGGGCGCAGAAGTTGTCGACAGCTTCCGCGCCGGCCTTGTGGATGTGCCACCCAAAGCGCTCCGCGAACTCCAGCATCCGCTCCTTCTGCTCCGCCGTGAACTTGGTCAAGGACCGCTTCTTGCACAGCGCCGAAGGCGCGGAGGCGAGGTGCCTGTACATCCAGTTCTTGAAGACGCGCTGGGGCACGCCAATCTGGGCGCAGAAGGCATCGACAGCTTCCGCGCCGGCCTTGTGGATGCGCCACCCAAAGCGCTCCGCGAACTCCAGCATCCGCTCCTTCTGCTCCGCCGTGAACTTGGTCAAGGACCGCTTCTTGCACAGCACCGAGGGCGTGGAGGTCGGCCCCACGGCCATCAGCGGGCCAGGGGCGGAAGACGCGGCCACGAGAAGTTGCGGGGCCAGGTGGAGCGGGGATGAGCTGGCAGTGCCGCCGGTGGGGGTCGCCGCTGAGGGGGACAACGCCACGGAAGCAATGCCCTGGATCTTTAACTTGTTTTCTGTTCCACCGTCTCCCAGCCTTGGCAGCACTGCCTCGTCGCCCTTGCCATCGTCGTGCTCGTTGAGGTTGACCGGCCCATGGTTATGGTTAGCACCGAAATAAACAACTACAAAGCACAGGGTCAAAACAGGTCAAGTTCGGTAGGTGTAGGTATAGGTAAGAACGGGTTAAATGGTGATGAAAACAGCAAAAGACCACAATCTCCATATCTAGTGGAATTTGATATATAAGATTCTGCAGAACAACAATATATGAAATGAAATGATAAAAAAAATGCAGTTAACGAAGTGCCAAAATCTGTCATGTTCCACAATCCACTCAAGTCTTCATATAAATTATGCAAGTTTTTTCTTTCTTGCTAATCCCAGGGGACAGTTCCGATCACTGATTAGCTAGTCTGATTAGTAAACTGGCTGCTGCCTTTCTTTCTTTCGTTTAAGGAAAATTTCTTGCTTTTCTTTAAAGAAAAGGATAGCTAAAATCTTCAGTGTAGATTTTGTTAGACATGTTTATGGCTTTATGCATTTATGGCATTGCTCCAACTAAGGATGAAAATGGAAACGAAATATCTCAAACCGAACCGCGTCGTTTTCTGTATTTTATTCGATCAAATTCGCATTTTTATGTTCGCCTTTACCGTTTTCGCTTTCATTTGCGTATTTCAAATGTAAAAGTAGAAAACGATTTAGATATTTTCTGACCGTTTCCGACCGTTTTCTACTTTTCTACTTTTAATTCGAAATATCCCGAACTCAAAATTCGGTTTAAACCGAATTTGGTTGCCAATCATTACTGTCCAGGCAATTAGGCAAAGGAAGTGTGGAGCATTGATGCCCATTGGCCGCATTATATAGGCAGCTCACTCCTGTCACGCCTCCCTAAGTCACCGAGGTAGGACTAATCATCTCGCACGGTGCTGCATGCCTACATGGCTGCATCTAGCTTCACGTGGTGTTGTTGTTGCATTGCATGTGACTAGGCCGACCAAAAGAGAGAGAGCTAGATGAGCTAGGCGTTGTTACTATCCTTTCTAGTCTAGTACCGATGGCATCTCAAATTTTCCTCTACTTTCTTTTTCTTTTCTTTTTTCTCTTGTCAAATAAACCAAATTGATAAGTCTGCTCTCTTGCACTCAAAATTTGCCACGATGGCACTTGTTAATTGTTATGCATTGTGAATCGGTATTTCATATTGAATTTTCGTATACCGACCGTGTTCGACATAATTTCACTCGAATTGGTTCGTTTTCGAAATTCTCGATATTCCGTAAGTTCGCATTCGTTTTCGTGTCCGGCTTTACCGTTTTCGCTTTCGTTTTCGTATTTAAATGTAAAAGTACAAAATGGTTGAGGAGTTTTCCAACTGTTTCTAACCGTTTTCATCCTTAGCTCCAAGACATGATTATAATATCTTCCATTTCTGGGAATCTGGAGTTTACTTTATTTAACATATATGAACTAAAAGATTCTACAAAGTGACGTACCATCATATGATACTTCAGAAAGCTTAGCAAGTGCATCCAAAAGGTCCTTTTCTTGGGCCTGGTTCAAGGCACAGTATGTCATCAAAGCACAAGAAATATTTGGAATAAAAGCAAATGAATGTAAATATAGCACTGCCATAATGAGTTCAAGAGGAATCTCACTTTGAGTGCCAATTTTGCTTTCTCTAAATTAGTTGAATCTGGATTTTCTTTAAATATTCTTTCAACCTACAAACAAGATGGCTAAAACGAATCAAACAATGAAAGAAGAAATCCTTGTCAGATGCCTAAACCTCATTAAACAAAGACACAAGAATCCTTGTTAATTTAAACTTTCACATAATGGAAATTTTTATGTTCCTAATTGACCCAATACCAATGGTTACACAAAGGGGATAGAAGAAAGAATAGAATACATGTAACTAATAAGAACAAATTCAAGACAGAGAGTGGTGTATTAATACGGAGAAAGGATATATATGGAATCTTAATTTGTGAGACATGTCACAGGACATCACAATTTCAAAAAAAAAGGTTAATAAGTAATTAGACTATTGAAGGAGTCCTGCAGCCAAATTATGTATTTGGACCACAAGGATGAGTAGTGTACCTTGTTTAGAAGGCTAGCAGTTAGGCAAAGCTTAATTATTTCAGAACCATGTTCCAAATCTGAGTCCTTATTCTTGGGCTTCTGGTACTCAATCTCATACTTTCTGTCCATAACACCCAGACTCTCAGATACACTCATCTCAGGCACTACAGTTTTCCTTTTCCCTGATTCTTGCCTAGCATGATCAACACTTACAGGACTTTGGCCAGCATTCAATTGGCTGTGCTTTTCCTGAAAAATGAGACATGAAGCACATCCAGACTTCACTTAACAGCATAACGTCTCGCAATCAAGTGTATCAGCGGTGCAACCATTCTGCCAACATGTAAAATCTACCAAAAGGCTTTGATTTAACAATTTTGACAATAAAAGCGTATTAGAATATAGACAACTACTGTCAAAGATGTTATTGAACTATGAAGGCATATAAAATGCCTTTTTCATCATTTACAGTCACACACAACCACTAAATGGGCATGGTAATGAAGAATTATGGATAAGATAGTTACAGAAGAAAACAAGAAATGCGTATGCACAATTCCAATTTGAATGCAACTTTTTTTTTAAAAAAAAAAGAGGGAAATATTCCGTACCACCATCACCGCAGAAACTGCCACTGGTAACTGATTGGAAGGGACACATTTTAAGTATTCTGGTGCATGCCCATTTACAGTTTTCAACCTTTTAGCAGACACCACTGTGTGGGATTCAAAATAAGGTCCTTCTTTGGCTCCATTAGAGCTATCTGATATCCCAATGTCTCTGTTCCATTAGCCATCACAATAAATGAGCATCGACGCATTTATTTGTGAAAAAATGATTTGAGTGGGAAAAAAGAAAATTGACACCTTGTGGAGGACATTGAATTCTCTGATACTGGTGATTGCTGTATCAAACTGAGGCAGCTTGTGGATGAAGTGCAAACCTGACCAGTTGAGCCAATCTTGTCATGAAGCACAGCATGCACATCAAAAGCTGGATTGGTCTTTGTAACAACAGACAGATTTGCCAAACTAAATTTCCTGCCAATAAGAAAGGTTAGGCATGTGAAATTGCAGGGAAGAAAATGCATTTAATAAGCACACACTTCGTAATGAGAACAAATGACTTGACATGCTCACCTCAAAGACTTGATATGCTCATTTAAACTGACCTTCATAAGAACTTCTTTATGCTCACTATGCGATATTCTAAGTTCATTTTTTAGTTGAGATAGAAGCTTGACCTGTAACTGTAAAAATGTATAGGTAAAGAGTACTGAAGAAAGCAAACAGGTAAAAAGCTTGGCCTGGATACAATGTCATAACCCCTCCGTTCCAAATTATAGTTCTGCATGGCTTTGTCCTAAGTCAAACCTTTCTCTAACTTTGACCTTGTTTTTAGAAAAAATATGTTAACATCTCGAGTTCAAATAAATGAAATTTCAAAATATATTTCATGGAGAATTTAATGGAAGAAATTTGATGTTGTACATGTTGGTGTGGTTTTCTATGAACTTGCTCAAAGTTAAAGAAGTTTGACTTGGGACAAAGCCCAAGTGAACTATAATTTGGAACCGAGGGAGTATAATAGAAGAATATACAATTGATCCAACGATTATATCATCTATGATTCAATTAGTTGTATTTGGAGCTTATAGGAAAAGGAGGTATAGCTAACAGATGTACCAATGAGAGGTGGTTTGTCACAGCACAGAACGCTCTTAACACTGATGCATATGCTGATCGCTCCAAGCAGTGAATCTGAAACACAGTATCTCCAGCATTTGGTAGGACGCATGCAAGACCTAGAAAATCCTTTAGAACTTCAGTACTGCAAGTGTTTCCTTTGGAGTGCAAGCCGGCACTGTGACAAGAAATGTAGCAGTCAACATAAATTGTTTTGTAATATATCTAATGCGACGGTGATCAGTATTGGGGAGAATTTGCTTAGGTAAGACAAGGAAACAGGAACATGAAAATATTTATCTAGGCCACACAGAAACATGAAACAGTACTAGATGCCAACATATAGCATTGAAAATTTCAGAAGGTTAGAAATCTGGAGCTGTGGAACAGATAAGTCTTTCAATCAGCATATATGTTTTACTATGAGAAGCAATACTGATTACTAACTATTTCACCTGAAAGACTTGATTTGCTTATTTGATCTGGCTTTCACAAGACATTCTGCATGTTCAGTCTGCAATATTTTAAGCTCATTTCTCAGTTCAGTGAGACATCGTACTTTGCCCTGTAAGAAGGCAAAGGTAAGTAGCATGTAACACACATATATGTAGCTGAAAAAGATACTGAATATGCTATCGTGCATATTCTAGAAAAAAAATGCTATCATTGAAATTCACCTGAACAGTGTAATAGCTAAACATACTCATAAAAAAGGAGGATTAAAGTAAGGAAACTAATAAGGGCAAGAAAAGTAAGGTTTCAACAAGATATCCTCAGAAGTGACATAAGAAACAAAAGTATCTATCATATTACCATGTCATGGTATAGAGTAACAGATCACCATATTTCCTAGTGTATATTATTTGCTCAGTAATAATACTTCACAGCTGAACTTATAGGAGTGAGGAAGTACCCTTGAGAGAATGTCTGACTGAGCACAGAATGCTCTCACAACAGCAGCATATGCCGATCGCTTCAAGGAGTAAATCTGAAATGCAGTATCTGCAGCGTTTGGTATTACACATGCAACTTGTACAGAATCCTCCATAGCTTCAGTATTATGAACAACACCTCTTCAAACCAACACTGCAACATGCACCCCTCAATATCAATTGACGTATAGTGTATGATGACTGACAAGCATTGGGATAACTTAGGAGAAATTGGGTGCTGGGATGCATTGCAATACAGTGACTCATAAATCACACAGAAACAGAATGAAAGGAAAATCGTGTTTATAAGAAATGTTTCTGGATTAATAAATAAATCTACACGTTTGTGGATAAAACAACAAATATACTGAACCAGGACAATTCGTTCTGCTGAAAGGCAAACTGCAGTTAAGTTTTACAACATGCGTTGCTCAGCTGTATCCACACCATTCCAGAAAACCATATCAATGCCTCTGCTCCTCTAGATTCCCCAATTCAGAAATCAACATGCCTATACTGTTGAGTGTTGAGTGAAGCTATTGCACCGACTCGCCAGCAGTTTTCGAACTGAATGAGGCGAAATCAACAGTGAGCCGCTTCCGTCGCTAGCATCACGCAACACGGCACCAACACTACACGGTCGCGCTATCTATACAGAGGTCAGAGGATAATATGAACCCCACCTAAAGCGCCACCAAATGCACATCAACAAGATCTTAGAACCCTATCGGAAGAAGGAAAAGCATCGGAAGTGCCCAAATGAAAGGGAGAAAACAAAGGGGAGGGACGGAGGGGTGTGTGTACCTGTATACGAGGGCAGAGAGAGCGACGGCGAGGTGGGACGGAACGGATTCAGCGGCGGATGAGGGAAGGCGAGAGGGACTGCGGGTGGAGGGCGGGGGAGGAGAGGCGAGGGCTGACGCTTCTCAGTTCCTCCGGTCCGGAGGGCGATTTCAAATTTTGAAGTGGCCGCCGTAGGAAGAGCGCGTGTTCACTTTTTACACGTCGGCGAGGCGCCTTCTGTTTTGGAGAGAGAGATTTTTTATTTTTTATTTTATTTATTTATTTATTATTTTGGTGAGTGGAGGCCGGACCGGCCTGATCGGTCCAGCAACCGGAAATGGATTTGGGACCCTTCCGGCCCAGAATTTTTGTTACCTGCACCAGCAATCTGAGCTTTGCGGGGCCAAATTTTACTCCCACCAATCTTAGCTCATGTCTGGTTTCTGAATCATTCAGTTTAACTCCCATCATATCAATATTATGGTAAATACATGAAGTACTAAATATAGACTAATTGTATGCATGTCGGCACAGATTAGGAGTAATTTACGAGACAAATCTATTAAGCCTAATTAGTCCAAAATTGAAAAATTTTATCAAATAAGATAAAAGTGCTACAGTGTTGGTTAAACTTTAACACCTCTAACCGAATAGGCCCTTATCTTACTGGTCTGAAATCTGCACCAACGCTCCTGCCTTATCCGATTGCCACGAGTCCTGCTGCCTCTCTCTCGCTCGCTCGCTGTGGAGTCGGCCGAACGCGCCCTCGCTCTCATTGCTCGTCTATGCTCCCTTCGTATCTCCCCTTTCTCTCTCTCCTTCCTCTCGAGGCGGCGGCGGCCGCGAGGCGACGACGCCTGCTCTGGGCGGCGCACCAGCGGCCCCCTTCCCTTCCCCTTGCTCCCAGCGCGAGCGGCCCCCGCGCACGGCGTGGCCCGGCCAGCGCGAGTGTGGCGCGCGAGCGGCCCCCGCGCACAACGCGGCTTCGACCCCGCGCGTCGCGGTCGGCCGCCGCGGCCTAGACAGCCCCGGCTCCCTCTTCCTCAGCGACCGACCTAGCGTGGCCTCTTCCTTTCCGTCGGCGGCAGTGGCTCATCTCGGACACGAGATCCCTCGGCAGGTGACTGCTTCCTTTTCCTCTTCCAGGTTGGCCGGCGCCATCGAGGCGGCCGACTGCCGTCGTCGAGGCAGCTTGCTGGATATGACGGAGCTCCCCGTGGATGGCCATGGCCGTTTCGCTGGGGGTCTCCGCGCCACACCATGGCCATGGCACTTTGCCGGGAACCTCCGCGCCCGCGCGCTGCTGCACTGGGTCGCGCCCGTTGTGCCCGCCGCTGCCGCGCTGGGAGGCCACTACAATGGCTCTCCGTGCCTGCCACTGCTGTGCCCCGCCATGGCTACTGCGCTCATTATTGGTGTTGCTCTACAGAAGGGAGGTAGACAAAGAACATTATGGAGATAAAGACTGTCCGCACTCATCGACCTCTATATTCATCCTCTAAAATGCCTAGTCATCAAGATTCTCTTATCTATACCTAATTCTCCCGTATCCATCCATCCTCTATATCATCATCTATCTACTGTGGAACATACTTGTCACTTTGTTTAAATATATACATGTGACATCTTGTTTTGAAGTATTTATTGTAACGAATTTAATGGTGCAATCAGAATTTAATTTGATTTTATGGTTTATGAGTAATTACATTTTTTAGCTAGTTAAACGAGTAAGATCCACCGCTACATATAATTCTCTCTCTCCTCCCTCTCCCACGCCTCCCTCTGCCCTCTCTCTCCGGCGGGCCCTGTGCTGGATAGAGTGTGTCCGGTACAACTGAAGGGTCGAGATGGCGGACTAGAGGGGGGGTGAATAGTCCTTTCTAAAATTAATCGCGTCGGCAAACCAAAACAAATGCGGAATTAAAACTATCGGTCTAGCCAAGACTATACCCCTCTATCTAAGTTCACAAGCACCTCACAAAGATTCTAATTATGTAACTAAGGTGCTTTCCTTAGCAAGAGCTCTCCTAAACAATTCTAGAGCAAGGTCACACAAACCTATGCACTAGTACTTTAGCAAAGCCGGGGAGCTCCTACACAAATCTAGTAAGCAAAAGCACGAAGCCACCTATGCTCACTAGCAATGCTCAATAGCAAGGCAACTAATGCCAAACTAGAGAGCGCAAATTACTTAGCTACACAAACTAAGCAATATGACTAACAAGGTTACACAAACCAAATTAGCCACGTAACGGGAGCTACTTCTATGCTACACAAGCAAGAAGGTAACTAGCTAACTACACAAGCAAACTAGTTACAAGAGCAACTACACAAGCACAAAAATATGAATGTAAATACAAGCTTGTGAATCGAAAGCAAACCACCGAGAAGATGTACACAATGTTGACACGGCGGTTTTTCACCGAGGTTCACTTGGTTGCCACCAAGCTAGTCCCCGTTGTGGCGATACACCCACTTGATGGATCACGAGCTAATTGACTATCAAGAGTCAAACCCTCAGCGGGTGCCGCACATCCACTCTCAAGATGGGGATCCTCCAAGCCACGAGCTTTACTAGAGTTGCTCTTCGTGATCCCCGCGGGGTGAGCACAATCCCCCTCACAAATCCTCCTCCGGAGCCACTGAAAGCCCAAGTTTGGTTTTGGTAATTAATGACACCAAGTTGCTAATGCCATGTGTTAAGTGTTTTGAGCTAGGCATAAGCAACACATGTGATGAAGGTGTACGTGGCAAGGAGTGGTGGCCACAAGATCACAAAGAAATGGTGCATGGACATGAAATGATGATCATGGTGAAGATGCACATAAAAGGAAGGACATGATGATTAAGTGGAAGAGAAGGATCTAAGAGCGCAAGGCAAAGGTATAACCATAGGGTTTTCCTTTTGCCGGTCTAAGTTGAGTAGAGAAGTGATTGACCGGGTTTAGGATACATAGCCGACTATCAAGAGGGGCAATCACGGTTAGCTCGGAAATCAAGTGCCACTAGATCATTGTCTTGAGCATATGCATTAGGATCTAGTAAAAGAGCTAACATAACGCCTTAAGAAATGTTTGTGAAATGCTAACACACATGCACATGGTGGTGTACACTTGGTGGTGTTAGCACATTTGCGAAGGCGGTGGAGTTTTAGTGGTAGAGAGGGGTTTGGGTTTCTCTCTCCCTCCCGCCGAGCTTGCGAGGCGGGATTCGGCGCTTTTTGGAGAAGTGAAATGCCTATTTTACACTACGCCGAAAGTCGGGAAAGAAACGGAGGCGAGCGGAGGTCACTGTGTGCACCGGACGCTGCACCGGACGCTGCACCGGACGCTGCACCGGACGCGGTCACGGTTTCACCAGCGCGTCCGGTCAGTTCATCGCGGCGCGAGCGCTAGGGTTTGGTACCGGACGCGGGTCTGGCCTGACCAGCGCGTCCGGTCAGTTCAACTGGGCGTAAAAGAAAAGCGAGCGACCGGCGCGTCCGGTCCTTCACGGGACCGGAGCGTCCGGTCATGCGTCCAGTAACACAGAGCAAAGCGGAGTGACCGTCGGACGCGCGGCGCGTCCGGTCATGTACGATCGGACGCGTCCGGTCTCAACGGGAGCGTACTGGAACGCGACCGGACGCTGGCACTGTCGCGTCCGGTCACTCGGTTGAGCGCGTCCGGTCAGGGCAACGGCTAGTTCTGACGCGCACTGTTCACGTTTGTCGTGTAGTGACCGGACGCGTCCGGTCACCCTGACCGGAGCGTCCGGTCAGCGCGTTTTTCGCTGCGTCGTCTGTAACGGCTAGCTGCGTACCCCTTCGTTATAAATAGATGTTGGACGGGGTTTGAGGGTAACTCTTGCACATTCTGAGATATAGAGACATACTTTGAGCTAGAAAACAACCCCTCCACTCATCTCTTTGATTAGTTGCACATCTTGAGTGAGATTGAGTGAGATTCAAGTGCATTGCTTGAGAGTTGCATTCTAGAGGCACTTGATCTTCGAGTAGCTGCGGATTTCTTGTTACTCTTCCGTGTTTCCCGACACGGTAGACGGCTTGGAGCAGTGGAGGTGATTGAGCTCACAATTGGAGATTGTTGGAGCCTTCACCAAGTGTTGTAAGGGGTTCTTGATCCTTCCCCGCGGGAGTTCGCAAATTGGATACTCTAGTGGAGCTCGTGGCTTGGAGGATCCCCATCTTGTGTGCGGTTGTGCGGCGCCCGCCGAGGGCTCGACTCTTGATAGTCGATTAGCTCGCGAACCGACAAGTGGGTGTATCGCCACAACGGGGAGTAGCTTGCCGGGAAGCAAGTGAACCTCGGGATAAATTCTTGTGTCATTCTCTTCCCGAGGATTTCTCTTGTGTGATTGATTGATCGGTACATCTCATCTCTACACGGCGGTATAATCACTCAAAGCTCTTCTCTCGTAGTACTTCTTGTTTCTAGCTTGTAGTTGTTGTTGTGTTTAGTGAATAGCTTTGTTATAGACTTGTGTAGGTGGCTTGCGTAATTAGTTAGAGCTAGTGCTTTTGCTTCGCCACCTTTCGTACTAACGTGTGGTTAAGTAATTCTTGTAGAAGTTTTAATTAGGCTATTCACCCCCCCCCTCTAGCCTATTTGGACCTTACAGCCACGCACAATCTCCACGCGTGCTTCAACGGAGTCGCAAGCCACCAAGCCGTCTAGGAGGTGGCAACCTCCAAGAGTAACAAGCACCACCGGCTTGCAACACGATCACCTAGTGCCACTCGATGCAATCCTCTCGATGCAACGCACTAGAATCGCTCTCTCACTCGATCCGATGAACACTATCAAGCATGAGTGAGTTAGAGGGCTTCCAAGCACTACCACATAAGCCACCAAGGCCAAAGTGTGCTCAGCTACCGGCCAAGGCCGGCCACAACATCTATTTATAGCTCCACAACGAAATAGAACCGTTACCCCTTCACTGGGTCCTTTTCGGGATGACCGGACGCGGTGGTCAAAACTGACCGGACGCGGTGGTCAGTAGCGTGCTCCAACGGCTAGTTTTCGCGCGTACAAACTTGTATTGACCGGACGCGGTGGTCACTAATGGGACCGGACGCGGTGGTCGCAGCAAAACTGCGAACAGAGAGGTTCCAGCAAGCTCCCGAAGTGACCGGACGCGTCCGGTCATTACTGACCGGACTCGCTGCAGCGTCCGGTCATTTTCGCCCACGAAAAACACTGACCGGACGCGGTGGTCGTAGCTGACCGGACGCGGTGGTCGAAACTGACCGGACGCGGTGGTCACGCGTCCGGTCACAGACCACCCTTCGGTAAAACGGCGATATCTCTTAGCTCCGAACTCCGATTTCGATGATCTTGGACATTTTGGAAAGCTTACTCAGAGGGCTACACAACCCACTAAAGCACTTGATCCAATTCACAATGGATCAAAGCAGTATTCCACTCTAAGAGCCATCCTAGTGTCCGAAGAACACCGAAAAACATTTCTCTCTTCTCTAAGTTGATCAACACCAACTCCAACACCTTCTCCTTTGCAAATGTGCCAACACCACCATGTGTACACCACCATGTGCATATGTGTTAGCTTTTCACAAACATTTTCAAAGGGTTAGACACTCAACTTGCCTCGCCACTCGATCCTAACACGTATGCAAAGTTAGATCGCTCAAGTGGCACTAGATGACCGATATGCAAACAAGTTTGCCCCTCTTGATAGTACGGCCATCTATCCTAAACCCGGTCATAAAGTTCTCTACACACCTATGACCGGTGAAATGGAAATGCCCTAAGTTATACCTTTGCCTTGCGCATTCCACTCCATCTCCTTCGACGTTGATGCAACACATGCACCAACCATATCACAAATGATATGATCCACTTCATATCATCACGTGACCGTATTGGTTCATCGATCTTGACCTCACTTGCCCTTCACCGTTGCATCGGTCCATCGGCGCCAAGTCTTGCTCAAGCTTCACCGCCTCACGGTCCATCGCTCTAAAGCCTTCGACTTGCCCTTCACACTTGCAACCGGTCCGTCGAGCCAAGCCTCATCTTGATCTTAGCCACCTTGGTCACATGACTCCATGTCATGTCTCATATGCAATGAGCTCCTTCATGACACCATCACCTGTGGACTAATTGCCTGTGTATCTCATATAACCACATATTAGTCCACCTGAGTTGTCACTCAATTACCAAAACCAAACAAGGACCTTTCAATCTCCCCCTTTTTGGTAATTGATGACAACTCTACAAAGATATGGAAATTAAGTTCTTTTGGACTTTATGCCACTTATCCAACATTTAAGCTCTATGTTAGGATTTGGATAAGCACCATAAAATCCGACTTGGTAGTGATAACTCCCCCTACATATGTGCTCAAATGGTTTGGTTTCAAGCTTGCACATATGCATTAATATGAAATTTGTAGGAGGGTTAGCACTACTAAGTGATGCTAAGGTGTATAGAATAAACCTTTGTAGTTCGATACCATTTGATAGCTCGATATCATTTGAAAATCACAAGTTTGCCATCATCCTTAGCATCATGAGTAGCTAGACATCAAAAATACTAGAAACCCCGTGAGATCAACATTATAAGCAAGGTTCTAGTTTTTGCATGATAATCATAAGTCTAGCTAACATCCTATGCATGCTAGTTATCAAATCATCATTCAAGTTCTATAACTAGCATACACCACACAAGCATGCATATTGAATTTAAGAACTTATGCAATGCAAGCAAGCACATGAATTATGCACATATCAAATGTAATCAATCAAAGTTCATGAGCTTGCTCCCCCTACTTGTGTGCTTCTCTTGTCCAAGAATTTTGATCCTTCTCTTTTCTTCATTGTTGCTCCCTCTTTGTCCATTTCCATGTCCAAAACCCATCTTCTCATGATGTCCCCAAACCCCAAACCCCTCTCTTGGTGCATTGACATATCTTTGTTCCAACTTCTCCCCCTTTGTCATCAATTTCCATAAAGGGTGTATTTCTCATTGATACAAAGGCTTGCATTGGGGTAGATGGTTGAGACTTGAATATTGCGTTGTTGATGGACATCACCGCACATGTTGGAATGACATTACTTGTATGTTGCTCTTGAGATACCACTTAGGATCTTTGACCTTGATACCATTAGGTGGGGCTCCTCCCCCTATGTCATAGCATGGGTCATTCACTTGATAATTTTGAGCTCTTGTGTGTGAGGGAACTTTCTTCATTTGATGATCACTTAAAGTTGAGGATCACTTGTGGAACCACCGTCTTGTATAAATGATATCATGTGTAGAAATACCACGAATAAGTGTGTGATACCAATTTGAAGAATCCTCTATCATGGAACCACTTGTAGGATTTGTCAATATGATCTTTTCTTAAACATTTGCTATCTTTATGAGTACCACTTGTAGGATATCATTTGTAGATCATGATCTAGACACCACTTGTAAATACCAATTGAAGAAATATTTTGAGTCTAGATACCATTTAAAACACCCTAGATATCTATTTGCATTGTTGTCTGTGCTTGTACCCATATCATTGTCATGAGCTTCTAGTATGACTTGAACTAAGTTGATTTGCCTAAGATTCTAAGTCCGGTTTGATCCAATGACAAGCTTCTTCACTTCTCATACTAAGGGTTATCTTGCCAATGTTGTACTTGTCACTTGTTAGCAATCCAAACTAGATCAAGTACTTGGGTTCACTAGCTCATGAACAAATTCATACACATATCACTAGATCATTTAGATAATTCAAGCAATAGTGGTAGGCTATGAATTTAAACATTTCATTTATTATGCATGATCCTAGTAAGCATGTACTATATGCACTAATCGCATACTAGTAAGGGATGAAATGATCATGCACATTACAATGATACCTTTGTTATATTGGAGTAGAGGATAGTCACATAGATTCCAATTCATTACTCCAATAGCAATGTGAAGTCCAATTTATAAGCTTGGTGAAGACCAATCATTATAGAGAAATCTATTCTTCACTCATATGAAATGAGAACCACTAATAATCAAGTGCATTATCTCTTGTTGTGGTTGGCTTGCTTTTTCTCTTTGATCAATGCTTGCGTGAGAGAAGTACTTATGATACCAATTTTATAACCATGACTAGCTCTCTTTTGGGTGTTGCTTGCTTTTCTTGATTAACCCTATTGATTGCTTCAATTAAGCATCTCAAATATCCCTTGAATTCATCATTTCTATGTTAGCCTTCCAAGCCGGTGCTCGGTTTACCCACCCATGGGCGGCAAGCCCCCTCAGCAGGGAGAAGTGACCTCTCTCCAAAGAACCATCCTTGACACTTACTTGAATTGCCTTTGATTGATTGATCTATAGACTTAACTTTATGAGTAACCTTGAATTATTCTTTAAGTCCTTTTCTTTCTACCAAATAATCTCCAATTATTACTAGAACTTGAACCTCATCTTCATCTTGAGTTTGATCTTCATTTTCAAATTTGAGTACCAAATTTGTACACTAAGTACATTCCACAATCAATGCCCTTGTACTCATTTCTTGTCATGCTTCTAGATCAATTCAAAACCAAACTTAGGTGCCTCAGACACTTATAAATATGTTTCCAACTTGAGGACCTTTCACTTAAAGTGACTCTAGATCAATCCAATAATTGTCACTTTTCTGGCAGATTCTGTACCCTTCAAGGAATAATTCATATCTCCCAATATACAGATCCAAATGCCATAAAATTTGGTGGAGATGTGATTCACTAAGTCATCTAGCAGCTGTAAAAATTTGAGATTCATTTGACATCTAGATTGCTACCAGATTTTAAATCTTCGACCACTGCTACATGCTGAAAACTGCTGTACTATAGCTGACAAGATGTACTCCAAAGCCGAAGCATCTCTTATCCAATTCTCATGAAATTTGTACAGCATCTTATAACATAAGTCTAGAGCATGTATGCCAAATTTCAAGCCAATCCAATATGATTTAGTCACTCAAACTCAGACTTGATCTCACCTAGCTCAGATTTTCAACTTTGGACAGATTTCAATACATTGAGCAATACTTCATCAAATATGAATCAAACTTGAAACTAACTTGTTTGAATACTTTCACAAGACATATATCCATCCAATCCACTTACTAAATGTCATCTCATGAATTTATTCAACACAAATCAATTCAAACTTGATTACTTAGGCATTTAATCCATTCAAATATCTCATAGCAAGCAACATTGCATATATATCCAATTCAATCAACTCATATGCACCCAAGTGAAATGATCAAAAAGAGATATACCTTGGTTAGCTCATGATCATCCAATAGCAAGTTTTTAACTTGAATATTTGCAAGCCATGAAATATATTCAATAAATCACCACAATCTTGAATGTTGCACTTGTATGTTGTAGTATTTGGACTCCACTTATTTTGACTTGGCATTGGGATAGAATATGCACTAAGCTTTAAAACTTGATTCAACATATGATGACCAATATGAATCCAAATGAATCAAGCCTCCAATGCCGATGGTACCTACAAACAATCATCCACTTTTTGATGGTACCCAAACAAGTTTGGGTCCTCTCAAGTTAGGAGCAACATACTTAGGCAAAGCCTTAGTATGGGTAGCGGGATGTTTTACAATAGCAACAATAGAGGTACCATTTACATCCTTTCTAAGCACATTAGTATCATCAATTAAAATATGCTTAGAAATGTTACCTAGGGGACATGAATGTGCCATGTGTCCTCTTTCCCGGCATGAATAGCATCTTCTCTTTGATTGAGCCTTTTTTTCATTGCTCATGTGATGCTTTTCATTGCCTTGCCTCTCATGAGTTACTTGAGCCTTCCTCTCAAGCTTGGTAGGACACCCCGAGGCGAAGTGTCCTATATCTTCACACTTGAAGCACTTGATGTGAGCCAAATTTCTTTTCTCAATTTGATTCTTGCTCATCATCTTGGTATCTTGGATTTGCATTGGATGCCTTCCTCTTCCACCCCTTCTTGTTTTCTTTTTCTTCTTCTCATGCTCAACGTGTGGCTTTGGTTGAGGCTCTTCTTGTTGCTTCACTAGTTTCTTGCTTGGGCACATTGAGGTGTAGTGACCCCATGTATGGCACTTGAAGCACTTACGTTTGAGCCTTTCTTCTTCTTTCTTCAACCTGAGCTTCTCTAAGTTGGGGCATGTTTGGTGAAGATGACCCACTTCATGGCATCGGTAGCACATGAAATGAGAGAGCTTCTCTCGAGCTAGCTTCTTCATCTTTCTTTCTCTTTTATTTTCCCCTTTGGTCATATTCTTCTTGCTCTTGTTGAAACCAAGGCCACTCTTGTCACCAAAGTTTCTTTGAGTTTTCAACATATGCTCAAAGGTGACTTTTGAGTTGTAGCACCTCTCTAACTTGTTGCTCAATTTCTTCACTTCACTTTTGAGCTCATTGTTCTCCTTCAAAATGATAGTCTCACAAGACGTAGAAGTAGAACAAGCATATATATGTGAAGAACATGGCATATCTAATAAGTCATCACAAGAGGTGGATACATGCTTTCTCCCTACATCACATGGGTTAGTCACATTTTGCAATTGATCATTTGATCCATGTGATGAGCTCTCATTAATTTTAATTTTCTTTAATAACATCTTAAAGAGAGAAGCATGTTCTTGTACCAAATTATCATGAGCAACACTAAGTTCCTCATGAGCCAATTTTAGCTCCTCATGTGAACAAGTAGTAACATAAAGTAGATGCTTTTGTTGTTCACATGTGGTTTTTAGAAATGAGTTTTCATTTTCCAATTTTATGGTTTTAGCTTTCTCATTTTCTAAAGACATGTTCATGCTAGCAAGTCTACTAACAAGCTCATCATATGAATCAACATGATCAATCACATTATCATTTGATACCTTTGTGCCACCTAGTGACATGAAGCAATGTGATGTAGTGGATGGGCTTGTAGTAGCATCATCAAGGCCCGAGCATGAACCAATGTTGTCACCATCAAGTGTGCTTGGGGTAGAAACATCACTTGCAACACTTGATGCATCATCACCATTCTTGTCAAGTGAACTTATGGTAGATCGATCATCATCATCACTTGACCATGAGGTGGAGCAATCCTCCACAACCATCGTGTTGTGGTCATGCTCAACATCATCATGTGCAACCTCCTTGGGCTCGACATCATCGTCATCATTAGTGATAGCTCCATACTTTTCATTGAGATAGGCCCATATCTCATGAGCGGATTTGAGGTCCATGATCTTATAAAAGATGCTATCATCCAAAGATCTATACATGATGTTAGTAGCTTGGATGTCAAGATCTAGGCATTTCTCTTGTGCTTGAGTTAGACTATCTTCATCCAACACATGAGAAAAGCCTACATCTACCATCCACCACATTTGAGGGCAAATAAACTTAAAATTACATGTCATCCAATTTTTCCACCGTGCAAAGTGTGTGCCATCAAACATGTGAGGACAATCAACATCTAGTCCATATTCCGCCATCCTCTCGGGTCAGTGAAGACCACAAATGAGAGACCGGGCTCTGATACCAATTGAAGGGTCGAGATGGCGGACTAGAGGGGGGGTGAATAGTCCTTTCTAAAATTAATCGCGTCGGCAAACCGAAACAAATGCGGAATTAAAACTATCGGTCTAGCCAAGACTATACCCCTCTATCTAAGTTCACAAGCACCTCACAAAGATTCTAATTATGTAACTAAGGTGCTTTCCTTAGCAAGAGCTCTCCTAAACAATTCTAGAGCAAGGTCACACAAACCTATGCACTAGTACTTTAGCAAAGCCGGGGAGCTCCTACACAAATCTAGTAAGCAAAAGCACGAAGCCACATATGCTCACTAGCAATGCTCAATAGCAAGGCAACTAATGCCAAACTAGAGAGCGCAAATTACTTAGCTACACAAACTAAGTAATATGACTAACAAGGTTACACAAACCAAATTAGCCACGCAACGGGAGCTACTTCTATGCTACACAAGCAAGAAGGTAACTAGCTAACTACACAAGCAAACTAGTTACAAGAGCAACTACACAAGCACAAAAATATGAATGTAAATACAAGCTTGTGAATCGAAAGCAAACCACCGAGAAGATGTACACAATGTTGACACGACGGTTTTTCACCGAGGTTCACTTGGTTGCCACCAAGCTAGTCCCCGTTGTGGCGATACACCCACTTGATGGATCACGAGCTAATTGACTATCAAGAGTCAAACCCTCAGCGGGTGCCGCACATCCACTCTCAAGATGGGGATCCTCCAAGCCACAAGCTTTACTAGAGTTGCTCTTCGCGATCCCCGCGGGGTGAGCACAATCCCCCTCACAAATCCTCCTCCGGAGCCACGCACAATCTCCACGCGTGCTTCAATAGAGTCGCAAGCCACCAAGCCGTCTAGGAGGTGGCAACCTCCAAGAGTAACAAGCACCACCGGCTTGCAACACGATCACCTAGTGCTACTCGATGCAATCCTCTCGATGCAACGCACTAGAATCGCTCTCTCACTCGATCCGATGAACACTATCAAGCATGAGTGAGTTAGAGGGCTTCCAAGCACTACCACATAAGCCACCAAGGCCAAAGTGTGCTCAGCTACCGGCCAAGGCCGGCCACAACATCTATTTATAGCTCCACAACGAAATAGAGCCGTTACCCCTTCACTGGGTCCTTTTCGGGATGACCGGACGCGGTGGTCAAAACTGACCGGACGCGGTGGTCAGTAGCGTGCTCCAACGGCTAGTTTTCGCGCGTACAAACTTGTATTGACCGGACGCGGTGGTCACTAATGGGACCGGACGCGGTGGTCGCAGTGAAACTACGAACAGAGAGGTTCCAGCAAGCTCCCGAAGTGACCGGACGCGTCCGGTCATTACTGACCGGACTCGCTGCAGCGTCCGATCATTTTCGCCCACGAAAAACACTGACCGGACGCGGTGGTCGCAGCTGACCGGACGCGGTGGTCGAAACTGACCGGACGCGGTGGTCACGCGTCCGGTCACAGACCACCCTTCGGTAAAACGGCGATATCTCTTAGCTCCGAACTCCGATTTCGATGATCTTGGACATTTTGGAAAGCTTACTCAGAGAGCTACACAACCCACTAAAGCACTTGATCCAATTCACAATGGATCAAAGCAGTATTCCACTCTAAGAGCCATCCTAGTGTCCGAAGAACACCGAAAAACATTTCTCTCTTCTCTAAGTTGATCAACACCAACTCCAACACCTTCTCCTTTGCAAATGTGCCAACACCACCATGTGTACACCACCATGTGCATATGTGTTAGCTTTTCACAAACATTTTCAAAGGGTTAGACACTCAACTTGCCTCGCCACTCGATCCTAACACGTATGCAAAGTTAGATCGCTCAAGTGGCACTAGATGACCGATATGCAAACAAGTTTGCCCCTCTTGATAGTACGGCCATCTATCCTAAACCCGGTCATAAAGTTCTCTACACACCTATGACCGGTGAAATGGAAATGCCCTAAGTTATACCTTTGCCTTGCGCATTCCACTCCATCTCCTTCGACGTTGATGCAACACATGCACCAACCATATCACAAATGATATGATCCACTTCATATCATCACGTGACCGTATTGGTTCATCGATCTTGACCTCACTTGCCCTTCACCGTTGCATCGGTCCATCGGCGCCAAGTCTTGCTCAAGCTTCACCGCCTCACGGTCCATCGCTCTAAAGCCTTCGACTTGCCCTTCACACTTGCAACCGGTCCGTCGAGCCAAGCCTCATCTTGATCTTAGCCACCTTGGTCACATGACTCCATGTCATGTCTCATATGCAATGAGCTCCTTCATGACACCATCACCTGTGGACTAATTGCCTGTGTATCTCATATAACCACATATTAGTCCACCTGAGTTGTCACTCAATTACCAAAACCAAACAAGGACCTTTCAACAACTCTAAATTTGACGGATCGAACAAGCTTCTTGTAATTTAACGTTGCTTTTAAAGTATGCGATGTAGGTTCTAGTACACCAAATATTCCTGCAGGTGGATTTATAGGATTCCACTGCAGACAGCCTAAAGCGATGGTTGGCTGCAACCGGAAGCCAAGGACCGCAAGAGATAAGGACGGTAAAAAGCATGAGACAGAGGTAGTGGTAGGTCCCAAACTGAAACTTTTCCACCCTGCAAGGTAAAATACGGAGTAGGGCCTGGTTTAGATTGCAAATTTTTGCAATCTGGACACTGTAGCACATTTCGTTTGTATTTGACAAACTTTGTCCAATCATGGACTAACTACGCTCAAAAGATTCGTCTCGTGATTTACAACCAAACTGTGAAATTAGTTATTTTTTACCTATATTTAATACTCCATGCATGTGTCTACAAATTGATGTGATGGAGAGAGTGAAAAAACTTGAAATTTTGAGACAATCTAAACGAGGCCTAACAATGAAAGGGATAGTGGTGGGTCCCCTGGTCCATCTTTTTCACCGTTTTCCGCAACAACTTTGTGTCAGTTAGGCCTTGCTTATTTCTAAATCATTTAGTTTAACTCCCGTCACATCAATATTGTGGCAAATATATAGAGTACTAAATGTAAACTAATGGATATATGTCGGCACCGATTATGAGTAATTTACGAGACGAATCTATTAAGCCTAATTAGTCTACAATTAAAAATTATTTGTCAAATAAGACAAATGCTACAGTACAGGATAAACTTTAACACATCAACCAAACATGCCCTTACGCGCACTCGACGATCATCATCGGGCTGTTTTTGAGCCGCCTCGGGAAAAAAAATATTTGTAGGCTAAAAATAGAAGCTGTAATTTTCACAGACGCCTTGCAAAAGCAAACGCATCTAAAAATCAATTTACACACTGGTAAATAGGTAGATTCCTGTAGAGGTATTTTTTAGAGGTGGATTTTGATTGAACAACCTTTACTAAAAATGGAGACATTTCTAGAAATCATTTTTGTAGTGACGTGACATGGGGGAAAACTCTACACTTTTCAGGTTCTTAGGGTGACGTGTAAAAAAAATTAGCGCAGTAATTTCAGTCACGCCTTTCCAGCGAAGGCCGTGTTTAGATCACCAATTCGGGGCCGATTCGTGCACTGTAGCAACTTTTGTTTTTTATGTAAAAAATTGTTCAAAAATTAATTAATTAGACTCAAAATGTTCGTCTCGTAAAGTACAACAAAACTGTGCAATTAGTTTTAATTTTATCTACATTTAGTACTACATGTATTTGACAGTATTTTGATGTGATGGAGAATCTTCTTTTTTATAGTGGAATTTGGGGAAGAATTTAGGATCTAAACAAACAAGGCAGAAGTGAATGGGCTGTGACGAAGGCCACGGGCGTCACTGCACCAGTCGCTGGCGCACAGACCTGCACGCGCGAGCGCGCAGCCGTGCAAGCTCGGGGCGGACCAAGCACCGGGCGGGAGCGTGCTCTGCCTTGTTTCTTATTAGCTTAACGTCACCTGATGCTGAATAATCACATTTTTCATTAGTGGAACTTGGCAATAGTTGTATCATAGGACATTTATTTATTATTGGGCAATACATTATATTTTCTACCACATTCAAACAACGACTGAATACGTATCCATATCCGCAAATAGCTGATGGAATTCGTATTTCAATCGAACAAAGCACCTCTCCATACCATGATATGAACACATTATTTCCAACCTGATGTGAAACTAATATATTTATTGACGATAACTATTTTCAAATAGTTAAATTTATTTATTTATTGATATAAATCATATTCATTCACTTTTGACAACTTCATACATTTTATTTTACTTTATATTTATTAAAATACTACTTTAAAAATTATTTATTTCCATACTCAACTATTGAAATATGTATTAATGAATATTTTCTATGTACCTACGTGAATTGTATACTTAATCTTTGATTTTTACATACATGATAATTCTATTCTTCCAATACCAAGCTAAAACAAATAATATATCTGATGCCACGTAAACCGAGCAAATATCCAAATGTTCATTTCTATTACAACCATCCGTTTTGTATTCGTATCCGAGAATATCAGAATCCGTATTCATATTTAAATTTTAAAATATAAAAATGATATCCGTATCGGTTACCATCTACATCCGATCCGTTTTCTATCCCTGCAGTTCATCTACGAGCATACGCTTGCTCCATCAACATCTAGTATACTGAATATTTTGCTCAAAAAAAAATCTAGTATACTGTATATATAAATCATACGCCTCGGTGGTTTCAAGTGGAAGAAGTATCATATTAAAATGCAAAGTACATAATTTTGCAGTTCAGGAAACATAATCGGACTGGCCGACTGGGTCGATAGTTGAGTGATGTTTTAAATATATTTTCCCCTCTAAAATGCTGAAGTACATAGTAAAATGTTATTAACTACAGTTCACATCAAGGTCTTCGGAGATGAGCAATAACAGGGGTCTCTTTGGAAGGTTGGATATCCAAAGCACAAGAATTAGAAAAATGCAAAATACAAAATACATGATTGCAGTTGCATTATCCTGAAGGAATTGAGAACGCAGGAAAGTTCTGATGGAGTGTTGGATGCAACATAGGCACCGTTTAGATGCCAAAAAATTTGTCAAATATAGATAAAAAATAAAACTAATTACACAGTTTAGACGAAATGGACGAGACAAATCTTTTAAGCCTAATTAGACCATGATTGGACAATATTTATCAAATAACAACGAAACTGCTACAGTAGCGTTTCGCCAAAAATTTTGCCAACTAAACAGCCCCATAGGAGAAACACCAGAAGTTTAAGTGAAAGATATAAAAGAGAGTTTCCAAGAGATTGGATTTCATCCCAGAATTTCCTCATAAATTGCTATGGAAGAGCCATCTCATAGTAATATTATAGGATTTCAAGATGGCTAATCGTTTAATCCAAAGGACCACATGGGAAAATAAATTGAAGCTTGAAGCAGACAGGAAAAGAAACAGAACAAAAATGCTTTTCTTTTATAGTATAAAAACGGTTCTGCGCAACAAAACAAACACCAAATTTTCCAAAACCAATATGACATATGACGTTTATTGATGAACACTTTGTGGGATACTTATTATTCAAATGGACAACAATATGTTTATGTCAACAATGTACAAAGGAACCTTAATTTAGGGGTGGCTACTTTGACAAACAATAGGGCAAGCTGTGCACATATACGACGGGCCGGATTATCCGGAAACAATAGAAGAACCCAAGGGCTGGAGGAAGGTGACTGTGTGACTTTTACTGCACAGGGGTGGCTAGCTCAAGCATGGTGAGCTAGCTTCTTCACTATTGAGGCCATGTACTTGCCCTGGTGCTCTGCAAGGGCGAGTTCTGTCTCACTGGGTTGTCTGCTGCCATCGCCAGCAAAGACGCCAGCACCATAGGGGCTGCCTCCTCTGATATCATCCATGTTGAACATGCCTGAACCAAAGGTGTAGCCAATGGGGACGAAAAGCATTCCATGGTGCGCTAGCTGGGTGATGGCCGTCCAACTACAATAAACAAAGCATGGTCACTGATCAGGAATAGCTAGTGAAATCAGATACTTCTATTCTGCTACATAGATTATATAGAGAAATATTACAAGTTGCAAACAAGTAAGGAGAATAAAACCAAGGCACAAGGATTTTACTGTTTGGTTGGTGATCAAAACTTGCCACGCTTAACCTTCGGCAAATTGTGGCTGCCAAAGAAAGTGCGGCGACCAAAATCGAAGCCACACTTGTGGCAAGGTTTGGCACAAAAATGAGTCTATGATATGTGGGGCAGGGTGCTAAGAAAGTGTGGCGTACCATAGGTGTGGCTGTGAACCAAATAGTTGCCGAAGAAACTGTGTCATGACGAACCTTTGGCATGGCAGGTTTTGGTCACCAACCAAACAGGCCCATATCACAGGAACATTAGTTCCAGCCTTGTACTAAAGAATTATGATTCTACAGCAATTAAGTAGCAACACGGTAAATTAAGTAATGGTTATTATTTATGCTTTAAGATTTTTTTCATGTTCTTTGCATTGTTTACCTTAAGCTGTTAAGCAGACTATGAAAGCAATTAATAAGGTACAGTCTGGCTCGTTCAAGTGGAGAAACTAAAAAGGATAGCCAACTGGCTACAAACTGGAATAAGGAGCATTTACCTAACAAGCAAAAATATCCAAAATCCCTTGAGAGAACAAGGGATAATGTTTTCAGCAAGCAGTAGTTTTGGTTAGCCTTTGTTTGGATGCAAAAATTTTAAAAACCAGCAATTTTGTTTTCTCAAAGGAACTTCTCAATCATGCATCTGTTTTAGTTCATCCTGATCTTAAAAATCTTGAATTTACTGCCCATGCTTAGGACTGTACCACACACTGCAGTTTGATCTGCACTGCGGCAGATATTGATCAGGTACACCTAAATGTACTCCATACCATGGCATTAACACAAAGAGTCCTTTTTGTACAAATCATATCCAATGTCCTTAAGTTCATCTATGACCACCCCGTGTTGTTGTTAATAGTCTCACTGTACAGCACCATGATCATCAATAATGGAGAAAATAGTGCGATGAAATCTTAAATTGCTACAAATACGATACCTCAATTTCATATTTTGCAACAACCAAATTGTTATTATCATTACCATGACGCAGGCATTTCACCTTGCTTTCGAAGCACTTGATAGTGAATTACAGGAAGTTGTTAAAACAATAAGAGCATTTCAGCTTCAATTACACGTGTTACCACTCATTTTGGCAAATTGTTTGTCGTTTTGTATATCATTATACTATTTAATAGCATTTCCTAGTTGTAAACTCGCATTCACTGAATTAGCTACAATGGTGGATGGGGTGGAAGCGCACATGATCATACATACAATAAAAACAGGCAATTCTGAAAATTGGGGAGAAGGAACACAACAACTTCAAACAAAGCAGAAAAATGAGTGCGGTGCTAAACTAATCCATGACTTGATTATCATCTCACACATGGAGCCTAAACCATCAGGCAGTGAAAACATCACAAATCCTTCAGCTAGTTAACCAATCAGGATTATACTATTGTAGGCTTGCTTAACCCTGAGTAAAACAGGAGGAAAAGAAGTCATAGACCTGTACTGTAGGTTCAGTTAAACACCTTTATAGCAACAAAGTATATATATAGTAATTAATCTCAAGAAGTATGGCCTGTTTTCAGTTTTAAGAAACGACCTATCAATGGAATAGCAAGTGTTCGATTCTTCCTTCAAGAGCATGTAACGTGTATTAAATAAAAGAAACCTGAAAGAGTAATAAAGAGTGTTCATTTCTTACGCCGTGGTCTCCTGGCCCCCGCCCTGCGTTCCGGTGCTGACGAAGAACCCGGCGGGCTTCCCAGCGAGCTTCTGCGCCTCCCAGAGCGAGCCGGTGGAGTCGAAGAAGGCCTTCATTTGCGCGGCCATGGCGCCGTACCTCGTCGGGAAGCCGAACAACACCCCGTCGGCCTCCTGCAGCTCGGCGGCAGAGGCGATGACGGGGACCGCGGGGTCCTTGGGCGGCGCCTGCATCTTCTCCAGCACCTCCGGCGGCAGTGTCTCGGGGACGCGCCGCAGCACGGCCTCCAGGCCGTCCACCGCGCCGGCGCCGGCCGCCGCGCGCCGCGCCAGAGACTCCACGTGCCCGTACATTGAGTAGAACACGATGTAGAGCCGCAGATTCCGCCCCGCCGCCGCGGCCGCCGGCGAAGCCGCGTTGGCCGCCTCCTCCTCGGGCGCCTCGCGCGGCACCGCCGCGGCGGCGGACGACGAGGACGGCGCGGCGGCCGGTGGCTGGCGCTTCTTGCTGGGGACGCAGCCGCCGCCCTTGCCCATCTCTGGCGGCCGCGCTAGTCAACGGGCGGCAGCTCAGTCTGTCCGTACCCCTGATCCAATCCAACCCAACCCCCGTCCCCGTCCGGGCACGTCCCGACCCGCTCGCCGCCGCACGCGGGAAACCTGCGCAAAGAACCCGCAATTCAGCGACGCCTCCGAGGAAAGCGCGGATCTGAGGGAGGAATTCCCGCGTCCCCAGAAGGGTTTTCCGTGATCAGGAACTCGGAAGTCGGAAAATGCGATCTCGGGGAAGGGAGGGGCAGAAGAATAGACCTTGGAATTCGGCGGGGCCGGTGGTGGGGGTGGAGTGAGGAGACAGGAGAGAGGCCGAGGAGTGGAGATGTGCCAGCTCAGGGAGTGCCAGCTCAAACAGCCTGTTTAGTTCACAAAAAGTGAACCCAAAAAGTGTTACAGTACCTGTCACATCAAATCTTGCGGCACATGCATAAAGTATTAAATGTAGATGAAAGAAAAAACTAATTATGCAGTTTAGTTGTAAATTACGAGACAAATCTTTTGAGCCTAATTAGTCCATGATTGGACACAAATTGCCAAATAAAACAAAAAGTGCTACAGTAGCCGAACCCAAACTTTTTCACCAACTAAACAATTTGTTTGTTTAAGGAAGGTGTGTAGGGGTCGAACCGTAGAAGCCTAGAATGTTTGGCAGCCCATGTTTAGATCACCTCAAAATTCCAAGTTTTTCACTCTCTCCGTCACATCAATTTTTAGCCGCTTGTATGGAGTACTAAATGTAGGTAAAAAAATATCTAATTACACAGTTTAGTTCAAAATCACGAGATGAATCTTTTGAGCCTAGCTGGTCTACGATTGAACAATATTTGTCAAATAAGACGAAAATGGTACTATTCATCAGGTTGAAAAAATCTTCAATCTAAACAAGGGCCCAGGTTTGGATGGGCTAAGTTCATGCAAAATCGGTGTGAAGAAGATCGTTCGTTCGTGTGATCATTAAGCATTAAGGACTATCACTCTTTTGCATTCAACGGTATTCTTCGCGGCCTTCTTAGCCATGTCTCAACGAAGGTTTCACGGAGATTTCATACACATTAAGGGGTGTTAAGATTGAGCTGCTAAAGTTTAGCTGGCTATAGTTTAGTCTCATTTAGCTTCTTTTTACCTAAACATTATGACTAAATAGGACTAAATGCCGTTTAGTCAACTAGTCAGGCATGGGTTGCTAAAGGGGACTAAAAGGCCACCCTGGACACCCAGTGCCCCTCGTTATTGCGTCCGAACTCACCACCCCTGTCGAATCCTATCTGCTCCTCACTCTCGCTCACTCTCCAGCTCGCTCTCCTATGCTCTCCTCGCCGCCGCCCCCACTGCTCTCGACACCGCGTCGCCCCTGCTCCTTCCCACGCTTCTGTCGCCGTCCCCGCTCCTCCGCTCACCGCATACGCCATGGACGGTCATGGGTCCGAGTATCCAGACTACTTCTCACAGTCATCTTCTTCGGTGGATCGCATGGCTCTGCCCCGGCCTTCGCCCCCAACGCCGGCGACTTCGGCCTCTTATCCCAGGCACCGTCGTATAGCCCGGGCTCCTCTCGCCGTAGCATGGAGGGGCTGGATCTGAACACCCTCGGCAACGACTACCTCCACATCGAGTCGTACCAAGGCCTTCTCCACGGTGATGGTGGTGTTGGCGGCCATGGGCTTCCGCATCTTCGCATTGGCGCCAGATTTGGCACCGTCCCGTTCGTTCTTCCTTGTTCGACCAGAGGAGAGGACAAATCTGGAAATCCTTCGATTTTGCGCGCTTCAAGGCGCCGTGGCAAGATAGTAGCCGTCGCTCCCCGTGCTCCATCGGCGTCATGCGGAGGCTTTGTGGGTCTATTGCAGCCAGCAGCTCAGGTCTGAATGCGGGCGGCGCTGACGCAGTGGAGCAAGAAGATAAAAATGAGGTATGCTTGTTGATCTGCTCTGATTTGCTGTCATCTAGCTTGTACATTTTTGATCTGCTCTGATTTGCTTTGTTTTGTTCATCTGATCTGTTTTAGCTTATAGTTGTATGATGTATTAGCTTGTACATTCTTAGATCTGCTGTGATTGGCCTGTACATGGCTCTATTTCTTTGATCTGATCTGTTTTAGCTTGTACTTGTATGATGTATTAGCTTGTACATGTGTTGCTCTAATCCGATGCTCTATCAGTATGACAAGGCAATTTGATCCGACATCAATACGTTTGTGTTCTCTGTTCTTGCTATTGAGGAAAAGAGAAAGGGGCATACAAATAATGGGACAATGATAAGGAGAGGATATGAGGCTATGCAAACCGGCTATCAAGAAAGGACTGGGCTTAGACATTCTTTCAAACAATTAAAGAACAGTTGGAATCCGCTGAAGAGGATGTATTCTTAGTTCAAGTGGGCTAACAACCAAACAGGAGTTGGCCGACTTCAACATGGAGGGATTGATGCACCCCTCTCTTGGTGGAAAAGGCACACAAAGGTAATGATGCTTTGTTTGGTCTTGTAAGTCTAATATCTCATCTTCACTGTTTGTATTTGATTCTAATTACTCTTTGTTCATTTGTCTATTTCAGGAGAAACTAGAGTGAGGTACTTTCACATACGGAAGACCTATTCTAGAACTCAGCTGTTGATGGATCCACCTCATGCATCCCTGGCCTATCCAACTTTGATGCCCCTGAAGATGAGGAAGAGGAAGAAACTCAAGATGGACATGTTGAAGTTATGGAGATGAGTACACCTAGTACTGTCAGCAGCCGCAAAAGGCCAAGCAGCACTACAGATGGGACACATGTATTAGAGCCATAGATGGGACACATGTACCTGTAACTATGCCAACTAAGAAGTTAGTTTAGTACACGGGAAGGAAATGAATTACCACTCAGAATGTGTTGGTTGTTTGTGATTTTGATATGAGGTTTACTTTTATGGTGGCTGGATGGCCTGGCTCGGTTCATGATATGAGGGTGTTCAATGATATAATTGAGAAGTATGGTGACAGGTTTCCACATCCACTTGAAGGTATACATGTGATGTATGATCTTTTTTTGGCCTCGTTGAATTATTTCGCATGATACTTATTCAAGGATTATATTGTGTAGGAAAATTTTATCTTATTGACTCAGGATACCCAAACCGATCGGGTTACCCTGCACCCTACAAGTCTACAAAATATCATGTCCTTAAATGGAGGCAAGGACCTGCGCCAAGAGGTAAAAAGGAGTTGTTTAATTATGCACATTCTTCACTTAGGAATAAGATGAAGTGAAGGATTTTGTTAGATTTACCTAGCTTACCATTGCCTAAACAAAGCAAAATAATTATGGCATGCATGGCATTACATAATTTCATTAGATAGAGTGGTATGATGGATGATCTATTTGACTTGTATGATCAAGATGAAAACTATGATCCAAATGGTGAAGCATCTTCTTCTCAAGCAAATAATCCCAATAGACATCAGGGGGATGAAGATCAACGCATGAATCAATTTCGTGATTGGATTGCCAATGGTCTGTTTAGTAGGTCATAGCTGTCAAGAGTGAAATAATTTGTAATAATGAAGATTTTTGTACCTATGAGTTGTAATCATAATTTGTACATTATTTGAGAGTGCAAAATTGTTACTGCTGCTGCCACATAGCAGAGCAGTGCGCCCAGCAGCAAGCAGGGACGCCCAGTGCACCAAACTTCCTAGCGCGCGTGGCTAGCAGCGCGTTCAACATGCCAAATCTCCCAGGGGTTGGAGTTAGCATTTAATTAGGGGCGTTTTGGTCATCCTACACATCATGCTGTCAGGTTTAGTCCCATTTAGTCTACCCATCTAAACAGGGCCAGCTAAACTTTAGCAGCTGCATTTAGCTGGCTAAAATTAGCAGCTTCCATCTAAACAGGGCCTAAATAGAGTGCCACATCAGCAGAATTGGGGCTTTTGCATGTATCGAGGAGGAGAGAGAAGGGAAACGTTTCGTGGGAACGAACGAGTGAGCGTCGTTTCCAAAGCGTCGGAAATCGCACGAAACCCACACCGAGGACTTTCCATCATTTCATCCACCGTGTGCCATGGGCTCCTCTGCCGCGGGTGAGGCTGCCGGGCACGGGCGAGCGCTGCTCCGTCACAGGCGAGGCCACCGGGCGCGCCGCCGAGCACGGACGAGCGCTACTCCGTCACCGGTGCCATCTCCTCCTACCATTGCGAGCACCGGTGCTACCCCTGCTCCACCTTCGGCGCTGCCCCCGGTCCCTCCTCCCCTCCCTGGTGCGATGCAGGCGCGAGCTTCGCCCCTTCCCGGTGCGGCGCGGCGCGGCTCTGCCCCTCCCCTCCCCGGCGCGACGTGAATGCGAGCTCCGCCCCTTCCCGGCACAGTGTGGGCGGCTTCGCCCCTCCCCGGCGCGATGCGAGCGCGAGGTCTGCCCCTCCTCGGCGCGACACGAGCACGAGCTCCGCCCCTTCCCGACGCGGCGCGGCGCAGCTCCGCCCTTCCCCGGCGCGACGCGAGCTCGAGCTCCGCCCCTTCCCGGCACGACGTGGCGTGGCTCTGCCCCTCCCTGGCGCGACGCGAGCGTGAGCTCCGCCCCTTCTCGGGGCGGCCCGCCCCTCCCTAGCGCGGGCATAAGCTTCGCCGGGCGCGGGCTCCGCCCCTCCCCAACTGCGAGCACGCTACAGTCACCGGCCACCGTCGCACAGGCGGGGGAGAGAGGGAATAGAGAGACACGGGTGGGACCCACAAAAGGCTAAAATAACCCTATGAAACTGTATAATGAAACTATGCACTGAGAGAGATCCGTTTCATGTTAAGTTTCACATCTTGGAAACTGGGAGGTGAAACCTTCCACTGAGACTGGAGAGTTTCATGACGTTAATTACTCTCGAGAGTTTCATTCTATAGTTTTATAGACATTAAATTCCATGACTCATAAAAGAGTTGATATTCGTGCCAAGAGAGTTTCGTCCCCATGAAACTCACTTCTTCTCTCTCTTCTTAAAAGCCTTGTCACATCATAAAAACGCTTATATGGCAACTCATTAAATGCAAATGAAACTCTGATGAAACTCCTACTGAGACTGGCCTTAGTTTCACATTCAATCACAATGCATGACACCAACTAATTGCATGACCTCTAGTTAAATATAAACATGCAAAAATAAAATACTCTTATATACTAATATAGAATAAAATGAAACATGAATGAAACAACCACTTTCTTAGTGGAAAGTTTCGTCCTATATTTTATAAATATTTAATTTTATGACTTATAAAGAGTTGGTAATCGTGTCGAAAGACTTTCGTTATAAAACTCACTTCTTAAAAACATTATCATATCATCAAAAGTGCTTATCCTACTGAGATTGGCATTAGACCAACCTCAACGGGATTTTCAATAGACTTTGATGGCATAGAATGGATGAAGAAAGAGATGGTAAAAGTTTCATGTGATGAAATAAGTTTCACGAGGATGTCCAACATATGGAGTCTTGAAATCATGGGTATGAAACCCTTCATTGAAACTGGCACTGGCCTTGGGATTGAGAGTTTATTTTCACAATACTTGTTCGTAGTATTGTTATACATTTATTCCGTAAACAATATATAACAAGAGGACAACGAGAGTTATGTCAAAATGAACTTGATGTAGGTAGTTACATGTATTTGTTCAATCCAATTACATATGAACCTAGGTACGCAAATTTGGCTTCGTTGTATTAGCCTCCAATGGATGACCAATAAACTGATATCGGCATTCTATACATCGCAATAACTAGGTGATACTTCGCGTGTTGCTGCTGGAAATTTTAAGTTGCAGAAAGAACATAAAGAAGTAGTAATAATATAGCATTCATTAGCAATAAGATAATACAATGATATATGAACAGTGGTATGACGAACCAAAAATACAGTCACTCGTAGTCATTGCCAGAGGCCATGCAAAGACTATTGTTCAAGAGCTTTGGTAGGACGATTATTCATCATTACAGTAGGTGAGAGCACCATGCAATTAACCATATAAATTTCCTTTGGCTCATAAAATATTGAAAGAAAATGATTATAGGCAATCAGAACCTTTCGCCACCTATGCCCCATCGTATATCAATGAATAGAGTTTAGTTAGATTACATTTCAATTGGGAAAGAAATTAAAACAATGGAACGATATGAAGTAAGAAAAATAAATAATGGCTACTTGGACCCTGTGAAGAAACATTAGACTGATCTTTCATTCGATACAAATAGTTACTCAAGCATCCATCTATTCAAATTTGATATACCGGATTGTAGCAACAACTGTGAATGTGACAGACGCATAGAGAGCGAGCAAGCCAGACCTCTGATGACAATGAGGAATCCTTCAATCCGCCTTTTGTGGTTCAATAATATATAGAATTATTACTAATAATTTGATCAGTCTTGGACCAATAGAAATAAAGTTGGTTTGGATTTGCACCGTTTCTCCCGTTGCCTGCTCTCAGTTGCTGCTCATGCTGTCTCTTGAGCGTGATGGAGACGGTGACTGCAGCATCAGGATTGAGAATGCCAGCACCTAGGTCGTGTTTAGATGCTCAATTTGGGCCTCCCCGAATCACGGTGCAGTACTGTAGCAATTCTGTTTGTATTTGGTAATAATTATCCAAACATTGATTAATTAGGCTCAAAACGTTCTCGCGCAAAGTACAACCAAACTGTGCAATTAGTTTTTTATTTCATCTACATTTAGTACTCCATATATGTGCCGGTATTTTGATGTGATGATGAATCTTCTTTTTGCATAGTAAAATTTGAGGGTGAATTTGGGAACTAAACAAGGCCGCCGTGTTTAGATCCCGAAAGGGTTGGCCGGAATCGGCACTGCGTGCTACATAGCGCGTTTTGTTTTTTAGTGCAAAAAAATATTTAAAAATTGATTAATTAGACTCAAAATGTTCGTCTCGCAAAGTACAACAAAACTGTACAATTAGTTTTTGATTTCATCTATATTTAGTACTCCATGCATTTACCGACATTTTGATGTGACGAGGTATCTTCTTTTTGCATAGTGGAATTTGGGGGAAGAATTTGGGATCTAAACAAGGCCTCCCTGATTCGGGGTGGCCGAATTTGCACAGTGTCACCCCCGAACACTGTAGCACTTTTATTTTTTAGTGCAAAAAATTGTCCAAAAATTGATTAATTAGACTCAAAATGTTCGTCTCGCAAAGTACAACAAAACTGAACAATTAGTTTATGATTTCATCTACATTTAGTACTCCATATATATACCGGCATTTTGATGTGATGGAGAATCTTCTTTTTCATAGTGGAATTTGAGGTGAATTCTGGAATCTAAACAAGGCACCAGTAAATGGGCACGATGAACCGACGAATGGAATTTGTCCAGGAACCTTGCTTGCTTGCTTCTGACGTACTCAGGGGATCCTGCCAAATGAAGTACCAGGGTGTGTTCACTTGGTAAAAATAGTTGAAAAGTTATTGTAGCACCTTTCGTTGTTATTTGATAAAATTTATCCAACTATAGACTAACTAGGCTCAAAAGATTCGTCTCGATATTTACAGACAAACTATGTAATTAATTATCTTTTTTACCTACATTTAATACTTCATACATGCGTCTAAAGATTCGATGTGATGGGGTAGAAGAGAAAATATTTTGGGTTTGAATGGGAAGTGAACACACCCCTAGTATACAAATGCTCCATTTCACCGCTTTCAGCCTGTTCGTTTCGCTGATTTATTGTGCTGAAAGCACTGTTCGCTGGTTTGTTGTGAGAAAAAAATACTGCTGGATGACTGCTGATTCTGCTGATAAGTCCAAACGAACTGGGCGTTTGTTGGTAGAATGGTAGGTGAGTGAGTGCGCGCGCCTTCTAGAAGCGGGCGGGCGGCCGTGTCGTGCTGTTTGTTTTCGTGTGCAGAGTGTTCTTGCTTGTCTGACTGGCAATTTCTTTTTCGCCACCAACCCTTTCGGTCCACGCTGAACACGGCGCATTTAATTCGTAGATACTGCTCTGCTTACTTTAGGTAGTGTTTAGATGGTGTAAAAGTTGGTGTAAAGTTCTTGTAGCACTTTTCGTTGTTATTTGGTAAAATTTATCTAATCATGGACTAACTAGGCTCAAAAGATTCGTCTCGACATTTACAGATAAACTGTACAATTAGTTATTTTTTACCTATATTTAATGCTCCATGCATGCGTCTAAAGATTCGATGTGACGAGAAATCTTATAAAATTTTTGGATGTTCGAAGGTATCTAAACACTGGCTTAGATTTTTCGTCCAGCTTAGCCTAAAGTGGCTCCGTAAACATCCCGTGATGCGAGTCCAACTCTGCCTCTGGCTTCCCTACTTGGGTGTGTTCATTTCGCGAAAAGTTACTGTAGCATATTTCGTTGTTATTTGACAAAATTTGTCTAATCATGAACTAACTAGACTTAAAAGATTTGTCTCGACATTTACAGACAAATTATACAATTAGTTATTTTTTTTACCTACATTTAATGCTTCATGCATGCGTCGAAAGATTTATGTGATAGATGAAAGAGGACGTAAAAGGAAACAGTGGAGCCCAAATCGACTCATATGTCTGACGTACACACAGAAGCGGACGAGCACTGGGTAGTGGCACCTCCCTCACCGAATCCCACCACGGTGTTCTTGGACATAATTTATGGATCTTCAAAGAAAGTTTTGAAAAATATTTAATTGTACCAACACATCGATAGTATAATAAAAATTAAAGTTTTGATATATTTACGTTTAAATTTTTATGTGCTTTGCAACTAGAGAAAAATTGTCAAGGTTGTATTTTAATTCGTAAGGCTTAATAGGACATCGTGATATTATGGATTTCATGGCTATCATAAAATAAATTTTAAATTTTATACAAAGGGTAAAACAAATACATATGCACTATTTTCATCGTCGTTTTCATTAACATTTGGTAGTTCTCTTTCCCGTTGCACTGCACGAACATATTTCCTAGTATTACTAAATAGTAATTGCACTTCATTTTATTTGGCAGACCTCTTAAAAAACTACAGAGTACTGCCAAACAGCCAAATCATTTTTAAATTTTGATTGATCAGGGATCTAAGTACTACATCCAAAAAAAATATGAAATTCTAGATACATTCTCAATTAAAATGTCTAAAGTTTAACCAAATATATAGATAAAAAATCAAGAGTTAAATAAGCTGGCGGCCCTTAAACTTGTGGCATTGTGCCACTTAGGTCCATGAACTCTCAAAATCGAAATCTGACCCCCTGAACTTGTTAAGTGGTGTTACTTAGGTCCATACCCCTTCAACAAACCTAGGATAATTTTTTTTACAAAAAGCACCTTGCTACAGAACATGTTCTGCCTTTGTCTCGCGCGCGGCGACGTCTGCGCCCGTTCGTCTTGCTCGCGCGCGACGTCCGTGGCCACGACAGGCTGGAGGTGGCCGACCTAACGCGGGGCGCGTGCAGCTGCATGACCCTGGAGATGACCTCCGCGGGCTTGCATGGTCCGTTGGGAGCTGGACGGCAGGCAGCGGTGGAAGCGGACATCGAGGCTGGTGGCTGCGTCCTCCGCCCGGCGTATGTGACCCTCGAACTCGAACACATGCTGCTGTCGGCGGCCGCATGACCAGCACGGTGACCGCGAGCAGCCGCCCTCCGTCTGCAGCTGCGACAGCACCTGCCCCCGCGTGTCCACCGTGCTCATTGGGTGGACAAGGAGCGCAACCCTGCAAGTGCTAGCCCTCTCACCTAGGTTCACCGCCTCATAGTTGGTCAGCTCGTCCACGATGTCCCAGTATTTGTAGCAGGATGATGTCGGTGAGCCAGAGCTCCTACGCCCGCAGCTGGCCGAACGCCTCTAGCGCCTCCCGGCTATGCCCGTGCATCACCATCATGTATCCGTTGATCATGGCGTTCCACGTGACGATGTCCCTATCGCCGCCAAGGTCATGGAACACGACGACGGCCATCTACATGACCGAGGAGAGCGCCAGCACCACAGACACCTCGTCCACCGCGGAGAGCAGGCCTATCTTGGCATAGCAGGTCAGCATCGTCGTCACAGACACCATGTGCGAGTCTGATCGCATCTGAAAGGTCCTAATGGCTAGAGGGGGTGAATAGCCTATTAAAAATTCTACAACAACAGTTAAGCCAAGTGGTTAGATAATTAAACGACGAAGCGAGTGTTGCGCTAGCCTACTAAAAATACAAGTCTCCTATCCACAATTCTAGTTGCTATGATCTCTAATTCACACAAGATGCTAATTCACTACCACTAAGTTAGTGAGCTCTCAAAGACTAACTATAGAGCCTTACTAGCCACTAGACAAGACACAAGTTAGTTCTCAAAACTAAATACACTAAAGAGCTTAGGTAGACTAGGATGTAAGTGCAAGAGAGGTAGTGATGTTTGTACCGCTGTGGCAAGAGATGATCAGTCAATCACAATGAATACTAATGAGATCCTTGGAGATAAGATAGCATAAGATTTTTCACCGAAGTTTACTTGCTTGCCAGCAAACTAGTCCCCATTATGGCGATTCACCCACTTGGAGGTTCACGCGCTAATAGGCATCACACGCCTAACACGTAATCGAGTGCCACACAACCAACACAAGATGAGGATCACACAAGTCACGAGCAATCTACTAAAGTACCTTTTAGCTCTCCGACGGAGAAACGTCGAGGACCTCTCACAATCACCACGATCGGAGCCAGAGACAAGCACCTTCCTCCGCTCGATGATCCTCGCTGCACCAAGCCGTCTAGGTGGTGGCAACCACCAAGAGTAACAAGAGAAATCCACAGTGAAACACAATCACCAAGTGCCTCTAGATGCAATCACTCAAGCAATGCACTTGGATTCACTCCCATTCTCACAAAGATGATGAATCAATGATGGAAATGAGTAGGAGGGCTTTAGCTTAGCTTACTAGGTTGCTATGTCAATGAAAATGGCCAGGCAAGTGAGCTAGAGCCGGCCATGGGGCTTAAATATAAGCCTCCCATGAAATAGAGCCGTTGGGCTCAACAGGCAGCCCAACTCGGGGTGACCGGACGCGCAGGTCGTGCTGACTAGACGTAGGCACCCCAGTGTCCGGTCACGGATCTTCGTCCATGTGTCCCCCTGTTTCAACGTTGTTCGCACGATCCCAACGATCAAGAGCCTCCCCACGCACGGTAAATAACGACCGGACGCGTCGTCCCGATGACCGGATGCACTGATCGCGTCAGATCGCACGCGCGCCAAAGCCACGCTATGACCGGATGCACTGCAGGCTGACCTAACACTACGCCACCTTAGAGTCAGATCGTTTCCAGTAAGGATCCTGAGCAGCTTTTTCAAGACCGGACATGTCAGGTCAACGTCGACCGGACGCGCCCCACTGTTCGCTCCTTTCTTTCATAGAAAACGCTTGCATCAGCATACATCACCACTTGACCGGATGCACCCCTTGCGCATCTGATCACCTCCTCGCGCCAGCTTTCAATCAAAGGCTAAAGCCGCGCCACTGCTGCACCACTGACCGGACGCACCGGTCTAGCGTCCGGTCATTGTAAACAGCGCCTTCTCAACTCCAACTTCACCACCCTTGATCAAATGTGCCAACCACCAAGTGTATCACCTTGTGCACATGTGTTAGTATATTTTTCACAAATATTTTCAAGGGTGTTAGTACTCACTAGAATCTAAATGCATATGCAAAGAGTTAGAACATCTAGTGGCGCTTTGATAACCGTATTTCGATACTAGTTTCACCCCTCTTAATAGTATGGCTATCTATCCTAAATGTGATCATACTCACTAAGTGTCTTGATCACCAAAACAAAGAGCTCTTATGGATATCACCTTTGTCTTGAGCTTTTTGTTTTTCTCTTTCTTCTTTTTCAAGTCCGAGCACTTGATCATTACCATGGCTACCACCATCATCATGATGTTCATCATTAGCTCCACCACTTGGAATGCGCTACCCTATCTCATGATCACTTAGGGTAAAAGGATAAGCACCTAGGGTTTTATCAATTCACCAAAACCAAACTAGAGCTTTCAATCTCTCCCTTTTTGGTAATTGATGACACCCTTTTACAAAGATATGAATTAAAATTCATTTGAATCCATGTTGCTTACCTAAGCATATTTACCATGTGTAAAAGGATTTGGACAAGTTTCATGAACCTAATTTGGTAGCATTTGCTCTCCCTACATATGTGCTAAGAGTTTGGATTGAAGCTTGCACATATGCATGGATTGGAGTTGTGGGAGAGTAATGTCTACCAAATGATGCTAAGGTATAAGAGATGGACCTTTAAAGCGTGATACCAATCGGAGTGCACCAATAATACCATCCTTGGCACCATTATTAGTTAGATACCACTTGGAATTACTTGCAAAACATAAACACTAGATACCTCGTGGGATCAACATTATATGCAAGGCTCTAGTACCACTTGAAAATCAAACAAGTAAGCAAGGTATATCTAACTATCATCCTATGCATGCTAGTTTTTTATTTCATCAATCAAACCTACAACTAACATACACCACACAAGCATGTATATCAAATTTAAACTTGACAAATGTAAGCAAGCATATATGAATGCACATTCAAATGAATCAATCAAGTCTATAAGCTTGCTCCCACTACTTGTGTGCTCAAATTTTAATTGATCCCCTTACTTTCATATTTCACCCCCTATGTCAAAGTTCTCCTCATTTGTCATCTTTTCACTATCTTTATGCATTACTTCTCCCCCTTTGTCATCAAAGACCACAAAGGTTTAAATTTTAGATAGGTTAAGATTATCAATGTCAATCAATAGGGTGAGAATCATTCTCTTAAATTTGGTCTAATCTAGAACACGTGCCAAAGATATTTAACTCAGTTTGATCTAAGGATAAGCTTCTTCACACACCTTATTTCAAGGGTTATCTTGACTATGTTGAGTTAAATACTTATAACTTATTTTCTAGATCAAACACTAGGTTCACAAGCCCACAAACATGTCATATGCTACCACTAGATCAAGTCAAGCATAGAAGCAATAGTGGTACCATACAAGCATCAAATTCATTTGATTTCCATGAATGAGCCTATAAAACATGAGGAATAACTAGATGCACTAAACATGTCCTTAGCAAAGGATGTATGCATGCCAATCCACTTTTATCTTGGATTGCTCGAAGGAGAGGCATGTCATATAAGTGGGGGGTGCATCAACACATATCTAAGAGATCCAATATGTTCAACTCATTTCTTAGCTTGCAAAACCTTTTCTCATCAAGTGGCTTGGTGAAAATGTCGACTAGTTGATCTTCGGTGCCCACACTCTCAATGTAAAATATCTCCTTTTTGCTGATGATCTCTAATGAAATGGTGGTGGACATCAATGTGTTTTGTTCTTGCATGTTGAACTAGATTGTTGGTTAGCTCGATTGCACTCTCATTCTCACATAGCAATGGCACTTTCTTAAACTTGATTTCAATGTCATTCAATGTGGCCTTCATCCAAAGAATTTATGCACAACAACTACCGGCGGATATGTATTTAGCTTCGACGATTGATAATGCAACACTATTTTGCTTCTTTGATGATTATGAAACAAGTGATCTTCCTAACAACTGATAAGTGTCCGATGTGCTTTTCCTTTCAACCTTTCATCCTGCATAGTCAGAGTTCGAATATCCAACAAGCTCAAACTTTGCTCCTTTGGGATACCACAAACCAACACTTTGTGTATGCTTTAAGTACCTCAATATTCTCTTTGTAGCCTTCAAATGACTTTCTCTTGGTGAGGCTTGAAATCTTGCACACATGCACACAATAAACATTACATCTGGCCTTGATGCAGTCACATAGAGTTGGCTTCCAATCATAGAGCGATACAACTTTTGATCCACCATGTTGCCACTTGTATCACTATCCAAGTTTTCATTGGTCCCCATTGGTGTACTAATGGCTTTGCTCTCATTCATGCCAAACTTCTTGAGCATGTCTTTGATGTACTTGCCTTAACTTACCAATGTACCATTCTTCAATTGCTTGATTTGAAAACCAAGGAAGTAACTCAACTCTCCAATCATGGATATCTCAAACTCATTAGCCATCATCTTCCCAAACTCTTCACAAAAATCTTGATTGGTTGATCCAAATATAATGTCATCAACATAGATTTGCAATACAAATAAGTCCTTGCCAATCTTCTTGGTAAAAAGAGTGGTGTCAATCTTCCCCACTATGAACCCTCTAGAGAGTAAGAAGTCCCTCAACCTCTCATACCATGCTCTAGGTGCTTTCTTCAATCCATACAATGCTTCCTTCAACTTGTACACATGGTTGGGCGTCTTGTCATCTTTAAAACCGGGAGGTTGTTCAACATATACTTCTTTATTAATGTAGCCATTGAGAAATATACTCTTGACATCCATTTGATAGAGCTTTATGTTGTGGGCATAAGCATAGGCTAGCAAGATTCTAATTGCTTCCAATCTAGCAACCGGGGTATATGTTTTTCCAAAGTCAAGACCTTCTACTTGAGTGTAACTTTGTGCTACTAATCTTACTTTGTTCCTTACAACTATTCCATCTTGATCTTGCTTGTTTCTATAGACCCATTTGGTTCCAATCATATTGTGGTTCTTTGGTCTCTCAACTAAGTTCCATACTTGATTTTTTGTGAAGTTGTTCAATTCTTCATGCATAGCATTCACCCAATCAACATCCTTCAATACTTTTATCTTCTTTGGTTCTATGGATGATACAAATGAGAAATGCTCACAAAATAAAATCAATCTTGATCTTGTTTGTACATCTCTAGAAATATCTCCAATTATAGTGTCCAATGGATGATCCCTTGCAATATTGGTTGGTTAGAGTATTGGAACATTGCTTGTACTTGCTTGCTCATTGGGTTGAGATAATGAACTAGCCACTTGATCTTGCATATTGTCATGAGAGCCACTTGTACTTGCTTGATTAGGTCATCTTGCACATTTGAGTTAGAGAGCACTTGCACTTGATCATCTTCTTCATCAATCACTTGCCTAGGCCTCAATTCACCAACATCCATGTTCTTCATGGCATTTTAAAGTTGAATGCCTCTAATATCTTCAAGATTTTTATTCTTATCTTGGAAACCCTTGGTTTCATTAAATTCCACATCATGAACTTCTTCAAGAGTACCACTTGCTAAATTCCAAACTCTATATGCTTTACTAGTGGTTGAGTATCCAAGCAAGAATCCTTTATCACACTTCTTGTCAAACTTGCTCAATCTAGTGTCTTTTCTCAATATGTAGCATTTGCAACCAAAAACCCAAAAGTATGCAATGTTGGGCTTTCTACCATTCAAGAGCTCATAAGATGTCTTCTCTTTCAATGGGTGACAATAGAGACGGTTGCTACAATAGCAAGCCATGTTGATTGCTTCGGCCCATAAGGATTGACTCGTATTGTACTCACAAAGTATAGACCTTGCCATGTCAATAAGTGTTTTATTCTTTCTTTCAATAAGGCCATTTGATTGTGGAGTGTACTTAGCTGAGAATTAATGTCTAATTCCAAAATTATCTCACAACTCATCAATTCTTGTGTTCTTAAACTCACTACCATTGTCACTTCTAACTCTCTTGATGGTTGTTTCAAACTCATTGTGAATGCCCTTAACAAATGATTTGAAAGTTGCAAACACATCACTTTTGTCCACTAGAAAGAATGCCCAAGTATGTCTAGTATAATCATCCACTATCACAAAGCCATATTTGTTTCCACCGATGCTAGTGTATTGTGTTGGCCCAAACAAGTCCACGTGCAATAACTCAAATGCCTTGCTAGTGCTCATTATTGTGTTTCCAACTTATTTTCCGGCTTGGCAAGATCTACAAAGCTTATCCTTCTCAAATACCACATCTTTCAAGCCTCTAACCAAGTCATGCTTAACCAATCTATTCAATTGTTTCATTCTAACATGACCAAGTGAAAGCCCTAGTTTGGTTTTGGATAATTGATGAAACCTAGGGACTAATCATTGTGCTAAGTGTGTAGACATAAAATGATAAGTCCCATGCCAAGTGGTGGAGATAGATGATGGTCATGGTGATGGAGGTGACCAAAAGATGATCAAGTGCTTCACATTTAGAAAAGAAGAAAGAGAAAAACAAAAATGGGCTCAAGGCAAAGGTATATGTGATAGGGCCATTTTTGTTTTGTACTCAAGACACCATAGAGGGTGTGAGCGACTTAGGATCGATAGCCGTACTATAAAGAGGAGAATTCTTTGGCTAAATGGTTTATCGAGTGCCACTTGGTGACATGATTCATGAATTGCATTTAGGGACCTAGTGTGCTAACTTGTGACCCTTATAAAATGTTGTGAAAATATGCTAACACACATGCACACAAGTTCTACACTTGGTAGTTAGCACATTTGAGCTTGGGTTGAGGAGGTGGCAAAGTCGGAACACTGATCAGACGCTGGTTAGAGAACAACCAGCGTCCGGTCAGTGCCAGTTGGCGCGGTGCAGAGAGGCAGAGAGCGAGGAGCTCGACCGGACGCAGGGCTACAGCGCACCTGTGTGTCCGGTCACTTGTTTAGGGCTGACTGATGCTGCTGATCGGACACTGCGTGAACACTGTTCACCATCTAATCATGCTGACGTGGCACGTGAGTTGAGCGATGAAGAACTGACCAGACGCAAGCTGAGTCAGGTCACTAACGAGCAGACACGTCAGGTCACCAAAATCGTGCTCTGGGAGCTCTCTATGTTGAACCGGACACCATGTTGAGCAGCGTCAAGTGCTCGGCATCGGCGCGTCAGTTCACGGTCTTGACGACGCGCTGACTATCTTCGTCATCGTTGAGATCATACACGCTAGATTCAAAGAGGGACACATGGCAGCCATCTGAGGGCTTGGCGCATAGTGACTGACGCTGGGGCTATGTTCGGTTGATTAGACTGGCGTGTCCGGTCACCCCATGCAGGCAGCAGTGTTGAGCCTAACGACTCTATTCTTTGGGGACGCTTATAAATATTTGGTGGCCGGCTCTTGGGGAGCTCTCTTACATTTTTGATCATCTTGACATCCTCTTGAGCTGAGTATACTCCATCCCACTCATCTCTCTTACATGGTTGTGAATCCAAATTAAGATTGAGTGATTCCAAGTGTATTTGCTTGTGAGTTTGCATCTAGTGGCACTTGGAGATCGTTTGAGCCGCGGGATTCTTGTTATTCTTGGTGGTTGCCACCATCTAGATGACTTAGAGCAGCGAAGGAGTTGTGGCAAGAGTTGGTGATTGGTCTTGGCCACCTCTCGGTGATTGTGAGGGATTTTTGTGCCTTTCCCGATGGAGCAGCAAAGGCAACTCTAGTGGATTGCACGTGTCATTAAGCTATCTGTCCATAGGTTGGACGAGGTTTGTGCTGCACCTCTTAGCCACCGAACCAGCAAGTGTTGGTCGACACAATAGGGACGTAGCGTGCCGGCAAGCACATGAACCTCGGGAGAAAAATACTTGTGTCTCTTGCCATTTGGTATTCTTCTGGTGTATTGATTGGTTATCATCTTGATGATTGGTTCATCCCCTACGAGGCGGTATAACAATCTTGACCTCTCATTTACTTTTCTGCAAAGTAGAGTATTTAGCTCTCTTGTGTAGATTGGTAGTGTAGCTTTTCTTGCTAGCCTTGTTCACCTAGAGTAGCAAGTGGTGACATAACTAATTGTGTGCCTAGAGATCATAGTGACTAGAATTGATTGGGTAGGTGGCTTGCAACCTCTTTAGAGCTAGAGCAAAACTTGCATTTCGCCATTTGTCTTACTAATCAAGTTGCTCTAGTGTTTTATAGAATTGTAATAGGCTATTCACCCCTTCTAGCCATAGTAGGACCTTTCACCAAGCCTTCTATGTCATAATCAACCCATGCTAGACTTAGTGAACAAGCATGTTGATAATTGAGCTTCACTAGCATTGAAATCAACCAAATATAGATTCTCATATCTAAAGCCTTTGAAGATCAAATTAGAGCCATCTACACTTATGATCTCTACATCATCTTGTAACATCCTAAATTTTTCATTGTTTCAAAATAGATAAAATTTATTTAATTATGTATTTGTTTGTGCATTCAAATTTAGGAAATAATAAAATTTGGTGAAAATAAAATAAATCATAAGGATTAGTTACATGTTGATGCACTCATGCCGATGCATTTTATTTGTTGTGGTGACTGGTTTTTATCTCTTTGCTAAAATGTTTAAAAATCATTTTGAGATTGGATTTGGAAAAGCAATTTAGAAAAAGAAGAAATTCTTTCCTCCCTCTCTCCCTCCAATTCGGCCTGTAGGCCCGATCAGCCCAGCCGGTTTTTTTCCCCTCACTCTCCCTTCCTATTTCCTGGGCCAGCCCATCACCGACAGGTAACCACCAGCACCCTTCTCTACTCCTCTGTGTCACTGACACGTCGGGCCCGCCCGTCAGCGCCGTCTTCCCCAACCGCCTCCCCGCTCTGAGTGCCGGTCAGGCCGCAACCGCACCCCCCCCCCCGCGCCCACGACCTCCGCGCGTGGGAGCGCCCCGCGCCCTACCTCTTCAAAAAGAGAAGCTGAGGCCGACCCGCATCAGTTGTCGAGTTTCCCCGTTCCCTCTCGCGTCGCTGTGCCCGAGAGAACCGCCCCGAGGTCTCCAAGCTCCGCCGTCCGCCCCACTTCGCCGGTCATCGCCCCCGAGCTGCCTCGACTCCGGTTGTCCGCTCGGTGAGCACCCCCACGTTCCCCTCTTTCTCCCCGTCCCTCTCCCGTGGCGTTTGGTGGTCTCTAGGGCCGTCCTATGTGAGCTCCGGCGAGCTCTTTCATGGCCGGCCATGGCGGGTGGCCCTCGCGCCTTTCCCCGGCCGCGTTAGTGGCAAAAATGGAACCCCCATCCCCTCCGCATCCTCCCTGTGCATTTGGTTTGGCGAATGGGGCACTTTGGCACCCAATCCCGCTGCTCCGGCGAACTCCTCGCCGCCGTCCATGGCGGGAGCCGCTCGGGCGTCCCCCGTGCCCGCGTTCTGTCCCGGAATGCGTTCGCCATCTTCCCCTCTTCGCTCCGGTCCGTTCGCTTTTGAAAATGGAGCCCTGGAGTGCCCGGCCGAGCAGCTCCGGCGAGCCCCATGGCGGCGCCGCCGTCTTCTTCCTGGAGTCCGGCGGCCGGCCTCTCTCTTTCCTCCCCCCCTTCTTTCCTAGCCCTTCATCGCTTGATCAACGGCTGTGGGCAGCCGATACCCCTTCGGGGCAGAAATTGCTAAAGAGACCCCGTGTTTTTCAGTTATTAACCCGCCGTCCTTAGCGTATTTCCCAAATGCGCAATCCCGTTTGGAAAGCGTAAACTTCACTATTTAAGTCAAAAGTACGCTTTCAGTATTTACAGAAATGCCATTCGAACTGTTTCGCTTATAGAATTGTCGTTTTAACTCCGAATTGATCCATTCAAATCGCGTTATCTTCGTAATTTCATGAGCTACATGCTGGAGCTACTGTTAGTCAAGTTTGGAACTTTTAATTTCATGATTAGAATTAATTAAATATAGGGCGATAGGAAAACCCGTTTTACTCATAACTTTCGCATTTTAGCTCCGTTTTTCGTGAACTTCGCGTTGATGTGATCGTAGCGAAACGTAGATTAGTTTTACAAACATTTTATCTTGATTTCAATACTGTTGGTGTAATGTTCTAATGATAGGAATGTTTGCTTTGCATGAATGCTTTTGGAATGTTGTATGTTGCCGTGTTGGTCGCATTCAGACGGTGAGGAAAACGTTGGAGACCAAGAACTCTTCAACGACCAGCAGGACCAACACGAGTTTGTGAACCAAGGCAAGTATAGCATGGGCCTACCTTGATTCCTATTCATTATATAATCTACTCATTATGCATGTGTCTAATAATGCTCGACTATAAGGACATCCTAGCCATTGATGACTTATACCTTGATGCCTATGGGTTTTATTGCATATGGGTAGAATGCTAGTGCTCTATTCAAACATGATCAATACTATGATTAATGGAACAAACGGATAAACATGATGGTAATAATTGAATTATGGGGTGATGGTGCAAATGATGTCGATCATGTTGCCCTAAACCTTCCGTAAGGACTTATCTGTAGGGCAAAAGCTGGGACATACAGTGCAACCGTGAGAGTTATATGGCTCTGACTTTAGCTCAGTAATAGGATCTTTTCTAGCTTGTTAGAGGTTACCCGAAAGGGCGCAAGAGGGGCTTGCCACTTTGGGTATAGAACTGCCTCTGTTCTTGTGTGTATAGCCTGCGGGAATTGTGCCACAGAAAGGGGGGTTCTCTATATCTGCCTGCCGAGGAAATCTCGCGGCCCTAACTTGTTAGACGAGACTTATGGAAGGCTTCATAGTGTACCCTGCCCGCTCACCTTGGAAGTGTTATGGGAGTAATTAACCCGGGCATATGGGCAACACGACTCACGGGTAAAGATGCATAACCTCTGCAGAGTGTTAAAACTGTTATAACAGCCGTGCTCACGGTCACGAGCGGCCCGGAAAACTCACAGAATAACTGGTTACTTATGATGTTGTTGTTCATGGTGAACTATGATGGTATTATGATGATGATGATGATGATGATATAATGTTGATCAATAACTCTATTAATTCTAGTATGTGATCATGTGGGTTAATTTGGGAGCCTAAGCATAAGTTGATGTTAACCAATGATAAAATGCTGACTTACTAAAATGCTAAATGCAGTAAACCGTGTCTACCTTTTGAGCCTCATGAATCCTCATGTTATGCTTGTGGAGTACGTAATGTACTCACGCTTGTTTATTTTCTATTTTTGGATAAAAATCCCGGATGGGTACCAGATTTCTAAAAATTGGAGCAGATAGGCTTGTGATCAACCAGTCAGTTGTCCCTGTGGAGTGGAGTCTTCCCCTGAAGACCGGAGTTGTCTTTCCGCTGTTTGCTATCTAAGGTTATATCTTTTTATAATAAGTATGTTATATATTAAGCATTGTCATTTGATATTACCTTTATTTGTAGCTATATGTGAGATTTGACTTCCTGGGCTCACATATGGTGTGTATTTGGTTTTGTTCTTAAAACCGGGTGCTACAAAGTGGTATCAGAGCAATGCTGACTGTAGGACGCAAGCCTAGTTAGGAATTGGCCATCTTAAGGTTTAGGAACTGCTATAAGACCCTTGTTCTATAAACCTTGATATTCCTCCTCTATTATTTCCTTATCCTTGATATTCATCTCCTCCTTGATACTTGTTTAAGCCTTTGTTCTAATCTTCACTCCTTGCTTTGATATGCTCTTAGAATCTTGTCTCTTACCATCTTCCTGCGATATCGGAAGCGGAGCTTTAGGATATTTGCCCTTAATATGAATAGAACGATAGTATCGCAAGCTCAGTCAATGATTGAAGTATGCACCTTAATTGCTTGTTGAATTGTCATTATGCATGTGCTGGTTTTGGATCTTTGTAATGATTGTAATGATCTTGTGGGGATTGTCCACAATTTCATTTAGTCTATAGGCCTAAGGCATAAGGATTAATGAAATAAATATGCGGGTTTTGGTTTTCTCCTGTTTTATCCATCCTGTTTTCCAGAGCAGTCTGTGTTCATCATGATATATCTCCAGATCTGGACATACAAAAGTTATGAAACTTTTATAGATAAAAGAAGACTCTTGTATGTTTCATCTGCCACTGGAATCACTTCCATAGCTGTTTTGGTTCGGGAGTTATGGAAATCACAAGACGATATAGTTGTGCTGTCTGAAACCTGGAGTAGTTTTGTAGTGCACAGTTTTCGACCAAATTATGTTTGGAATCAGGAAAAGTGTTCTATACAAAAGTTGTAGAGGATTTCAACAGCTTTCCAATAGTATAAACTACAACTTCATTGGATTAACAGAATAGGAGTTACAGCTGTTTTCATGCGCTGCTGTTTTTCTACTCATAAGGAATTTCAGACTTCTTGTTCTTACTTATACACATGAGTTTCCGTGGGATATCAGAAGGTCATTATGATGGTTAACTCACTTGGAAGAAGATGCAAGCTACCCTTTGTTGTCTCCTAGTTGATCTCTCTTAAGGGGGGTAGCCGAGTAAAGAAGTAACAAGATGAAGGTTTCTTACATTCAAGTACTCCACCTAAAAGAATTAGTTATCCCTATGGTTGAGAAGTTACCATCATGTGACTGGTATTCTTTGGTCAGAATTGTTAATTCGTTGGACCATCTATGAGGAGTTAAGTGTAAAGAAGAATCTTGCCTATACCAAGTACCCTGACAAAGTTTTGGAAATAGATGAGTAAGTTATTTGGAGTAAGGTTGTAACAACAGGCAAAGCAATGTGGAATGGTAAATTGGAGAATCAAAATACTCGAGAAAGTGGAAAAGATTCAAATGCGGAGCATCTACTTCTCTTTGATCACCACCATCTGAATCTCGAGGACGAGATTCCTCTTAAGGGGGGTAGAATTGTAACATCCTAAATTTTTCATTGTTTCAAAATAGATAAAATTTATTTAATTATGTATTTGTTTGTGCATTCAAATTTAGGAAATAATAAAATTTGGTGAAAATAAAATAAATCATAAGGATTAGTTACATGTTGATGCACTCATGCCGATGCATTTTATTTGTTGTGGTGACTGGTTTTTATCTCTTTGCTAAAATGTTTAAAAATCATTTTGAGATTGGATTTGGAAAAGCAATTTAGAAAAAGAAGAAATTCTTTCCTCCCTCTCTCCCTCCAATTCGGCCTGTAGGCCCGATCAGCCCAGCCGGTTTTTTTTTCCCCTCACTCTCCCTTCCTATTTCCTGGGCCAGCCCATCACCGACAGGTAACCACCAGCACCCTTCTCTACTCCTCTGTGTCACTGACACGTCGGGCCCGCCCGTCAGCGCCGTCTTCCCCAACCGCCTCCCCGCTCTGAGCGCCGGTCAGGCCGCAACCGCACCCCCCCCGCGCCCACGACCTCCGCGCGTGGGAGCGCCCCGCGCCCTACCTCTTCAAAAAGAGAAGCTGAGGCCGACCCGCATCAGTTGTCGAGTTTCCCCGTTCCCTCTCGCGTCGCTGTGCCCGAGAGAACCGCCCCGAGGTCTCCAAGCTCCGCCGTCCGCCCCACTTCGCCGGTCATCGCCCCCGAGCTGCCTCGACTCCGGTTGTCCGCTCGGTGAGCACCCCCACGTTCCCCTCTTTCTCCCCGTCCCTCTCCCGTGGCGTTTGGTGGTCTCTAGGGCCGTCCTATGTGAGCTCCGGCGAGCTCTTTCATGGCCGGCCATGGCGGGTGGCCCTCGCGCCTTTCCCCGGCCGCGTTAGTGGCAAAAATGGAACCCCCATCCCCTCCGCATCCTCCCTGTGCATTTGGTTTGGCGAATGGGGCACTTTGGCACCCAATCCCGCTGCTCCGGCGAACTCCTCGCCGCCGTCCATGGCGGGAGCCGCTCGGGCGTCCCCCGTGCCCGCGTTCTGTCCCGGAATGCGTTCGCCATCTTCCCCTCTTCGCTCCGGTCCGTTCGCTTTTGAAAATGGAGCCCTGGAGTGCCCGGCCGAGCAGCTCCGGCGAGCCCCATGGCGGCGCCGCCGTCTTCTTCCTGGAGTCCGGCGGCCGGCCTCTCTCTTTCCTCCCCCCCTTCTTTCCTAGCCCTTCATCGCTTGATCAACGGCTGTGGGCAGCCGATACCCCTTCGGGGCAGAAATTGCTAAAGAGACCCCGTGTTTTTCAGTTATTAACCCGCCGTCCTTAGCGTATTTCCCAAATGCGCAATCCCGTTTGGAAAGCGTAAACTTCACTATTTAAGTCAAAAGTATGCTTTCAGTATTTACAGAAATGCCATTCGAACTGTTTCGCTTATAGAATTGTCGTTTTAACTCCGAATTGATCCATTCAAATCGCGTTATCTTCGTAATTTCATGAGCTACATGCTGGAGCTACTGTTAGTCAAGTTTGGAACTTTTAATTTCATGATTAGAATTAATTAAATATAGGGCGATAGGAAAACCCGTTTTACTCATAACTTTCGCATTTTAGCTCCGTTTTTCGTGAACTTCGCGTTGATGTGATCGTAGCGAAACGTAGATTAGTTTTACAAACATTTTATCTTGATTTCAATACTGTTGGTGTAATGTTCTAATGATAGGAATGTTTGCTTTGCATGAATGCTTTTGGAATGTTGTATGTTGCCGTGTTGGTCGCATTCAGACGGTGAGGAAAACGTTGGAGACCAAGAACTCTTCAACGACCAGCAGGACCAACACGAGTTTGTGAACCAAGGCAAGTATAGCATGGGCCTACCTTGATTCCTATTCATTATATAATCTACTCATTATGCATGTGTCTAATAATGCTCGACTATAAGGACATCCTAGCCATTGATGACTTATACCTTGATGCCTATGGGTTTTATTGCATATGGGTAGAATGCTAGTGCTCTATTCAAACATGATCAATACTATGATTAATGGAACAAACGGATAAACATGATGGTAATAATTGAATTATGGGGTGATGGTGCAAATGATGTCGATCATGTTGCCCTAAACCTTCCGTAAGGACTTATCTGTAGGGCAAAAGCTGGGACATACAGTGCAACCGTGAGAGTTATATGGCTCTGACTTTAGCTCAGTAATAGGATCTTTTCTAGCTTGTTAGAGGTTACCCGAAAGGGCGCAAGAGGGGCTTGCCACTTTGGGTATAGAACTGCCTCTGTTCTTGTGTGTATAGCCTGCGGGAATTGTGCCACAGAAAGGGGGGTTCTCTATATCTGCCTGCCGAGGAAACCTCGCGGCCCTAACTTGTTAGACGAGACCTATGGAAGGCTTCATAGTGTACCCTGCCCGCTCACCTTGGAAGTGTTATGGGAGTAATTAACCCGGGCATATGGGCAACACGACTCACGGGTAAAGATGCATAACCTCTGCAGAGTGTTAAAACTGTTATAACAGCCGTGCTCACGGTCACGAGCGGCCCGGAAAACTCACAGAATAACTGGTTACTTATGATGTTGTTGTTCATGGTGAACTATGATGGTATTATGATGATGATGATGATGATGATATAATGTTGATCAATAACTCTATTAATTCTAGTATGTGATCATGTGGGTTAATTTGGGAGCCTAAGCATAAGTTGATGTTAACCAATGATAAAATGCTGACTTACTAAAATGCTAAATGCAGTAAACCGTGTCTACCTTTTGAGCCTCATGAATCCTCATGTTATGCTTGTGGAGTACGTAATGTACTCACGCTTGTTTATTTTCTATTTTTGGATAAAAATCCCGGATGGGTACCAGATTTCTAAAAATTGGAGCAGATAGGCTTGTGATCAACCAGTCAGTTGTCCCTGTGGAGTGGAGTCTTCCCCTGAAGACCGGAGTTGTCTTTCCGCTGTTTGCTATCTAAGGTTATATCTTTTTATAATAAGTATGTTATATATTAAGCATTGTCATTTGATATTACCTTTATTTGTAGCTATATGTGAGATTTGACTTCCTGGGCTCACATATGGTGTGTATTTGGTTTTGTTCTTAAAACCGGGTGCTACAAAGTTGTCACACCCAGCCCAATTTGGAATTTGGCCCATAGTGGCCCATGTGAATGTTATGAGATATTGTAGAGAGTTTAGTCCCACCTTGATTGTTTAGAGTGGGATAGACCAACATATAAGGCTTCTAGAGTCCATCTCACCATCCCCGGGTTAATCCTTTTACGCGAAGCGAGGACGAAAGCGTAAGTGGGATGGTGGTAGGTGTGGTTCATTCAGCGTGCAGAGTGGATCTGAGCCGTTTGGACTCTGGGGCGTTACAAAATGGTATCAGAGCCGACCTTCGCGGCCACGGGCGCGTGCGGGCCAGGGGCTGGACATGGGGTTCATTGCGCGTGTAGGCTCTGCGGAGTGCACGGCGTGGCACATGTGCCGGCACTGGGCGCACGGTCGCGTGTGCTAAGAGGGAACGTTCCTGGTTATCGTTTGCCTGATTATGGGTATGTTGGGCCCGACGAGGACGTCGGGTTCTTTGAGGGGGGTGTATGTCACACCCAGCCCAATTTGGAATTTGGCCCATAGTGGCCCATGTGAATGTTATGAGATATTGTAGAGAGTTTAGTCCCACCTTGATTGTTTAGAGTGGGATAGACCAACATATAAGGCTTCTAGAGTCCATCTCACCATCCCCGGGTTAATCCTTTTACGCGAAGCGAGGACGAAAGCGTAAGTGGGATGGTGGTAGGTGTGGTTCATTCAGCGTGCAGAGTGGATCTGAGCCGTTTGGACTCTGGGGCGTTACACATCTACCCCGAATATGCATTTGAATCCAAGATCACACAATTGAGCCACATATAGCAAATTAAAGTACAAGCTCTCTACTAGCAACACATTAGATATGTTCAAGTCATTGGATATTGCAATCTTACCAAGCTCTTTTACCTTGCCTTTACCATTATCACCAAATGTGATAATATCATAACCATTGCTATCTTTGGTGTTGATTGAGTTGAATATTCTTACATCACTGGTCATGTGTTGAGTGCACCCACTATCAAGAACCCAATGCCTTCCTCCGGCTTATAATTGACCTATAAAAGAAGATCAATTCTTTTTAGAAACCCAAACTTGCTTGGGTCCTTGAAGGTTAGTGACCAAGCTCTTTGGTACCCAAATGGCTTTCTTCTTTGAGCCCACAATTGGTGTACCAATAAACTTAGCCTTCACTCTATTCACACCCTTGGTAAGCATGTTACAAAAATCAAATCTAATGGAGGTTAAATTTGGTTGCTTATTCTTGTTATTCTTGCAATATTGCTCTACATACCCAACTTGCTTGTATTTATTGCAAAAATGACCATTGCCCTTCACAAAGCTAGCTTTGGGAGTGGCAAATGCTGCCTTACCTTTCTTAGGGGTATAGCCCAATCCCTCTTTGTTGAGAGAAAGCCTTTGACTACCTAAGCACTTTAGCAAGCGGGCATCTCCACCATAGGCATTGCCTAAGTCACGAGTGAGCTCATTTATCTCCTTCTTAAGGGTCTCATTCTCGACCATAAGTAAGGCATCACAAGTGAAAAAATCACTCATAGATAAATTAGAAGTAGATGATGAGCTACATGAAGGGTTAGCGGGAGCAACAACAATAGGCTTATAGAAAGATTCATCAATTATGTCATATGTTAAGTCTTTGTCACATGTTACAACATGCTGCTTCTCATTTTGCTCATTAAGTAGAGAGAAATGAGCCTTTTCAAGCTTCTTGTGAGCCTTGCCAAGCTTCTCAAGAGCTTTCTCTAGACTCTCATGAGATGCATTGAACTCATCAAAGGCTTGCTTAAGAGCTTTTAGTTCCTTATGCAAGTCTTTGCATTCCCTTCTCTTAATGTTAAAATATTCTTTAACATCTTCTAACATGTCAATTAGTTCATCTTTAATTAGTTGGTTCATCATCATCATCACTTTTACTTTTATTATCATGTTTCTCATCACATCTATCATCACAAGTTTGTACCTTAATGGCCTTAGCCATGAAGCAAGTGGATGGAGTGTCAAAGAGAGATGGCTTCTCATTTATAGCAATGCTTGCAAGAGCCTTCTTCTTGGTGGTCTTGTCATTATCACTATCATCATCATCACTTGAGAAAGCATCACTATCCCAAGTGACCACATATCATCCACCCTTCTTGTCCTTCTTGTCCTTCTTCTTACCCTTCTTGTCATTATCTTCATTCTCACTATTGTAGGGGCATTGAGCAACAAGATGATTCTTGCTACAACACTTGAAGCACCTCCTTGCTTCATCCTTGCTCTTGGATGATGACTTCTTCCTTCTTGCATGATAGCCCTTCTTCACTATGAATTTACCAAATCTCTTCACAAAAAGAGCCATCTTCTCATCATCAAACTCATCAAAGCTTGAGTCTTCATCTTCACTTAATGATTCTTGCTTTGTCTTGCCCTTGGATGATGATATGGCTTTGAATGCCACACTCTTCTTCTTCTCATCCTTCTTGTCATCTTTCTTCTCCTTTTCTTCTTTCTCATCATCTCTATAAGTGTCATCGGTCATCACATCTCCTAACACTTGGTTTGGTGTCATGGTGTCCAAACCACTTCTCACTAGAATAGTGACCAATGTGCCAAATCTCGATGGTAAGCATCTCAAGAACTTGTGGGAGAAGTCCTTATCCTTCAATTCTTCTCCAAGTGCTTTGAGATTATTGATAAACACTTGAAGCCTATGGAACATCTCTGGCACACTCTCATCTTCCTTCATCTTGAAGCTAGCAAACTTCTCCTTGAGAATATAAGCCTTGGCGTCCTTCACCGCTTGAGTGCCCTCAAATGATTCTTCCAACTCCTTCCATGCATCATGAGCTACATCAATGTTCATGATTTGCTCAAATATTCTCTCATCCAATGCATCATGAATGGCACTAAGAGTAATATCATTATTTTGGAGCAACACTTCTTCGACCACGGTGGGGTTTTTCTTATCGGCTACCTCAAATTTTGTCTCCACCACTTTCCACACCTTTCTATTGATTGACTTGATATAGGTGGTTATCTTTGCTTTCCAATATGGATAATTTGAGCCATCAGATTGGGGTGGCTTCTTAGTGTCGTTGATTTGAGCCATTTTCACACCGTAGGTTGTTAATTCTCAAATCACGGTGACCATGGCTATGATACCACTATATCCTTACGGCTGTGGGGGTATAAACCCCTATATCCTTACGGATAGACATGGGCAAGCCTAGACCAGATGGTTCGGCCCATTACATGATGACGCGTGATCTAGATCATCGGGGTGGAGTCTCGCGCAAGGCATCAAACCAGACTTGGGAATCAAGCAAGGTCTTGGTCGGTTAGATTAGGAATTCTTATCCGGCTCTATATGGCAATTGTAACCAGCTAAGATTAGTTTCCAGATCTGTAACCCTACCTCCTAGACTATATAAGGAGGGCAGGCCCCCCCTCAAAAACATCGAAACATACTCTAGGGCAATCTAGCTTGTAATACATTGTTCGAGACAACAATAACAAAGCAGAGCATGACATAAGGTATTATGCCCACACGGCGGCCTGAACCTGGGTAAACCCGCGTGTTGTTCTGCATCACCATCTCGTTCGTGGCTTGCACACCTGTCTGCCAACAATCTACTATCTTGGGCATACCCCTCGATAGACTGCCGACCAGGTTTTGTCGACAGTGGCGCGCCAGGTAGAGGGTGTCTGTACAGACTCCCAGGTAGCCAGATGGGAATTTTTTCGTTAATTTTTGACTAAAAACCGGGTGAGTTGTTCTACGTTGTTGATTGGATCAGTCTTTTCTTCGAATATCTAATACATATTGATTTTTTTGCATGTAACGACTCATCTCCCTCGTTCGCGATCTACTTCGCTAACATCGCCCTAGAGCCCGATGGGATTAATATCGAGAATTAACTCGACAACGACGGACTCGGTGGCTTCAGCAGTAGGAGAGCAGTTCCAACATGCTCTGACTACGACCACGACCTCTTGCCCCGACCACCTGCCACGTCGCAATAATAATCATCGCAAGGAAAGGCGCTACGACAACTGCGACGCCGTCGTCATGACGGATCGGAAAGCTTGAGGGCCGGATAATTTCATCACCACCCACCAGACAACGTCTCGACTAAAGCTAAGTACACTTCCCATATTTATATTTAATACAATTTTCGCTACGACGTTTCCCCACAACGTCCTCATCATATTTTCACTACGACGTTTCTTCACAACGTCCTCGTCATGATTATTCTTCAAATAACGTTTATCCATGTATACCATCTTAAAGATGACATACATCTATGCTTAACGCAAATCCCTGACCAGTCACGTTGATGCTCGATGCTCTAGAGACGGCCCTGTCTCCAGCTTCTCCCCGCACGTGCATGAGCGTCTGCCCTCTGCGTTACGGGTGGTCGACAGCGGCTCCTTAGCGACGCCATCCACACGCACACGAGCTCCACGCTCAGCGTAACGCGGACAAGCTAGGGCTGGAAACTTAGCTACATACTAACTGGTCAGGCGGTTTATGCTAAGTGTAAACACAAACCTCACATCAACACTGATATTTACAAAGCACCAACTCCTTTATCACATCATGCTTATTTGCAAGTGACTGTTGAGTGTCATGCGCTATTTCTTCACCGCTGATTTTCTCCATAATTTATTATTTTGTACATCATGTACTACCGCTCTACATATTTATATTGCAGGATCTTCACCGAGCTCTCATCGCTCCTCGTCAGGCTCATCGCCGAGCTCTCGCTACTCGACCACGTCTCCGACCACGCCGGGGACTCATCGCCGAGCTCTCGCGGCTCGTCACCGAGCTCTCGCCGAGCTCTCACCGCTCGTCGCTGAGCTCGTCGCCGAGCTCTCGTCGCTCGTCGCCGAGCTCTTGCCGCTCAAACCGCGCCTCTAGCCATGCTTGAGGACTAGTCTGGCAAACACATCTTGTCTCAGACTACCGAGCACGTTATACTCCTCGACCACCCGACCAGTGCGCCTCCTCAACCACCCGGCCAGTGCTCGGGGACTTCTTCCTCGACCACCTGAAAGTCCCTAGTTTGGTTTTGGCTAATTAATGAAACCTAGGACTAACCTTTGTATCTAAGTGGATGATTTAGATAAAGGTGGTCATTGAATATGATACATGACATTGACTCATGTGACCAAGATGATGAAAACCAAGATGATGCTTGGCTCGATGGACCGGTTGTGAGGGTGAAGGGCAAGTCGAGGCTTCGAAGCGAAGGACCATGCGATGGTGAAGCTTGAGCAAGACTTGGCGCCGATGGACCGATGCAACGGTGAAGAGCAAGTGAAGTTAAGGTCGATGGATCGAGACGGTCATGTAATGATATGAAGTGGATCATATCTTTTGGAGAAACAAAATGGGCTCAAGGCAAAGGTATAACCATAGGGCCATTTTGTTTTGCACTCAAGACACCATAGAGGGTGTGAGTGGTTTAGGATCGATACCCAAACTATTAAGAGGGGAAGTCTTATCGGTTATTCGATGCACGGGTGCCACTAGGTGAATTCATGAAGTGCATTGCATGTAGGGCCTAGTGAGCTAACTGGAAAACCTTCGAAAATGTTTATGGAAAGGCTAACACACGTGCACAAGGTGGTGATCACTTGTTGGTGTTGGCACATTTGCGAAGGCGTTGAAGTTTGAGCGGTAGAGAGGGTTTGGGTCTCTCTCTCCCTCTCGCCGAGCTTGCGAGCGCGGGATTCAGGCGTTTTTGGGAACTTGAAATGCCTATTTTCCACTATGCCGGAAGTCAGAAAAGAAACGGAGGCGAATGGAGGTCACAGAGGTGACCGGACGCTGCACTGGACGCGGTCATGGTATGACCGGACGCATCCGGTCAGTACAGCGCAGGCACGGGTGCTAGGGTTTGCAACCGGCGCGTCCGGTCACTCGCGGGACCGGCGCGTCCGGTCAGGTGTCCAGAGGAAATTGAGTTTTGCAAGGACGATCGGACGTGAGGCGCGTCCGGTCACACATGATCGGACGCGTCCGATCGTTGAGGGAGCTTACTGGACTCTAACCGGACGCGGGCACTGTCGCGTCCGGTCGTTGCGAGGGGCGCGTCCGGTCGTTGCTTCATGGGCGCGCGAGTCAGTGCGATCGGCGCGTCCAGTCGTTCGAAGCAGCGCGTCCGGTCGTTTGACGGGCGCGTCCGGTCGTTGCCTGGGGCGCGTCTGGTCGTTGTTTTGACCGTTGAGGGTCAGTGACCGTTGGAGGATCGGACGCGATTGAGCGCGTCCGGTCAGTTATGACCGGCGCGTCCGGTCATCCCGATAGAACCCAGTGAAGGGGTATAACGGCTCGATTTGGATAGGATGCTTATAAATACTTGTTGGCCGGCCCTTGGGGAGGTCTCTCGTGATTTCTAACATTCTTGTGCATCCTTTGAGCTAGAGCATCTCCTCCCACTCATCTCTCTTGCTTGATTGCAAATCAAAAGTGAGATTGAGTGCTCCCAAAGTGCATTGCATAGCTTGAGGGCATCTAGTGGCACTTGTGGGTGGTTTAGCCAGTGGATTTCTTGTTACTCTTGGAGAGTACCGCTCCTAGCCGGCTTGGAGATTGTTGGAGGTGTTGGCAAGAGAAGGTGATTGTTCTTGGCCACCTCCGGTTGATTGTAAGAGGTTCTTGTGCTTTCCTCGGCGGGACGCCAAAAGCAACTCTATTACATTGTGCGTGTCATTGAGTTACCTCACTTGAGAGTGGTGTCTTGCGGTGCCTTGCGGGGCGTGCCTTGAGGGGCAAGTGACTTGAGGGTCACACCGAGGAACCATCTAAGTGTTGGTCGACACAACCGGTGACGTAGCTTGTCGGTGCACAAGTGAACACCGGGTGAACAAAAATATTGTGTCTCTTGTCTCCCGGTGATTAGTCTTCATATTGTGTTATTGTCAATATTGATTGGTTGTATATCATCTTGGTGATTGGCAACATCTTCACTCCACCGTCGGTATAAGATTCACAATCCTATCTCTTGCTTTTACATTTACTAGATTATCTTGTGTAGCTCTAGTGGTAGCCTTTGCTAGTAGTTGTTAGCTTGCTCACTAGTGTAAAATTAGTGACATAGCCCTTGTGTGAACTAGAGATCATAATCTACTAGACTTGTGGATAGGAGGCTTGCATCACAACTGTAGGCTAAGCAAAACTTGCTTTGCGCCGTTTGTTATTCTAACAAGTTTGCTTAGTGGTTCTTGTAGAATTTTTATAGGCTATTCACCCCCCCTCTAGCCATCTAGGACCTTACACCACCCAACCAGCGCTCGGGGACTGCGCCTTCGACCACCCGACCAGTGCTCGGGGATTCATCGACCGTGTCTCACACTATGCTCGGGGACTGCTTCAACCACTCTCCGACCACAACTTGAGGCCCACAGCTCGAGGCCTGATTTCCTCGGTTACATGTGAAATTTGACTCACATACAATTGAGAGGTTATTATTTTCTTAGACCTTGCTACAAGGCTTGTCTTTTGCCTTCCAGCAAGCTCGGGGACTACATCATATATGATGCACCTGACGGTGCATAATGTTCATTGGTTCTCAAGGATTCTTTTTTAGACCCTGGTATCACGTGCCTACGTCACCTACTACCAGGCTCGGGGACTAAGTGGGTACACTTCACCTGACGGTGAATTGTTTCTATTTTTTGACCCCTACGCTCTGGAATTTTTTGTAAGTTACTTCCATCAAGTACGCACACTTACGTTTCTTTTCAGAAATACAAGTGGGTACACTTTACTAGGAAAAGATAATTTTTCTTTTTGGACCACTATGCAATCTTCACCGACAACTGCAATCTTCATCAATAATCATGGTTTACTGATCCCTGATCCAGACGGAACACTAGCGCATGCTCGGCTAACATTTCAAGGTGATGTGAAGACGAACCTCACAAGTTGAAGAAGACTAAGACAGTGTGTCGATACAGAATACATAGTGCTCGAGGACTAGCTGTGGGGGTATAAACCCCTATATCCTTACGGCTAGACATGGGCAAGCCTAGACCAGACGGTCCGGCCCATTACATGACGACGCGCGATCCAGATCATCGGGATGGAGTCTCGCGCAAGGCATCAAACTAGACTTAGGAATCAAGCAAGGTCTTGGTCGGTTAGATTAGGAATTCTTATCCGGCTCTGTATGGCAATTGTAACCGGCTAAGATTAGTTTCCAGATTTGTAACCCTACCTCCCGGACTATATAAGGAGGGTAGGGGACCCCCCTCAAAAACATCGAAACATACTCTAGGGCAATCTAGCTTGTAATACATTGTTCGAGACAACAATAACAAAGCAGAGCAGGACGTAAGGTATTACGCCCACACGGCGGCCTGAACCTGGGTAAACCCGCGTGTTGTTCTGCATCACCATCTCGTTCGTGGCTTGTACACCTGTCTGCCGACAATCTACTACCTTGGGCATACCCCTCGCTAGACTGCCGACCAGGTTTTGTCGACAGTATGTAGCTAAGTTTTCAGCCCTAGCTTGCCCGCATTACGCTGAGCGTGGAACCCATGTGCGTGTGGATGGCGTCGCTAAGGAGCCACTGCCGACCACCCGTAACGCAAAGGGCAGACGCTTGTGCACGTGTGGGGGAGAAGCCAGAGATAGGGCTGTCTCTAGAGACATTGAGCGTCAACGTGACTGGTTAGGGATTTGTGTTAAGCATAGATGTATGTCATCTTTAAGATGATATACATGGACAAACGTTATTTGAAGAATAACCATGACGAGGACGTTGTGGAGAAACGTCGTAGCGAAAACATGACGAGGAGGTTGTGGAGAAACGTCGTAGCGAAAATTGTATTAAATATAAATATTGGAAGTGTACTTAGCTTTAGTCGAGACATTGTCTGGTGGGTGGTGATGAAATTGTTCGGCTCTCGAGCTTTTTGATCCGTCATGACGACGGCGTCGCAGTTGTCGTAGCGCCTTTCCTTGCGGCGATTATTATTGCGACGTGGCAGGTGGTCGGGACAAGAGGCCATGGTCGTAGTCGGAGCATGTTGGAACTGCTCTCCTGCCGCTGAAGCCGCCGAGTCCATCGTTGTTGAGTTAATTCTCGATATTAATCCCAGCGAGCTCTAGGGCAATGTTAGCGAAGTAGATCGTGAACGAGGAAGATGTCGTTACATGCAGAAAAATCAATCTATATTAGATATTTGAAGAACAGACTGATCCAATCAACAACGTAGAACGACTCACCCGGTTTTTATTAGAGAATCCCATCTTGCTTTCTTGGGAAGCTGTACGCACACTCCCTACCTAGCGCGCCACTGTCGACGAGATATGGTCGACAGTCTACCGAGGGGTATGCCCAAGGTAGTAGATTATCGGCAGACAGGTGTGCAAGCTACGAACTAGATGGTGACGCAAGACAAATACGAGGATTTATCCAGCTTCGGCCGCCGTGAGGGCGTAATACCTATGTCTTGTGTCAGATTGTATTGCTCTATATGGAGAGATATAATGAGATGTATGACCTGTCCTATAGGGGACCCCTTCCTCTCCTTATATACTCTGGAGGAGGAGGGTTACAAGTAAACTATCCGATTTGGTACTATTACAATGTCTAGTACACCTTGTAGCCTTACGGTGCACGCCTTGATCTTGTGGCCCATGCCACCTCAGATGGTGCGGCCCATGTATAGCCATGAGGTTATCCGGGGGTATATCCCCCACAGCTCCGACCTCATGCAACCTTCATACCGCCACCGCCGGAGACCCAACCCTACCAAAGAGGTAGGATGCGTCGAGAGGTCACAGTTCCCTTGGGCCACCGCTTAAAGGAACGCTGACCAAGAGAAGTGCCGGGAGAAGCCCGACGGAGAGTCCACCCCCGCCGGAACCGACAAAAAATGACCAGCAGCAGGCAGCTCCGACCAACTCCACCACGGGGATCAGCCCGAGAAGAGGGAAGGCAGATGGTGAGGAGAAGAGGGCCAAGATCAAAAGAAGCCCTGTCGCCTGGCCCACCAATGTCCCAACCCCTGCCGAGCCCACCCTGCATCAATCCACGCCGCACCGGGACTCCAGCAGCCTCCACACCGATCTGCTACCGTCTGTATGCCTGCTCCCTGGCCCTCCACGGGGCTGAGCATCACAGCCCTACAGAAGTCTGGGAGCAGGGTGCAGCATGCCGAGATGCGTGGCAGCCCGCGCCACCACACAGCACGCATGGTAGCCTGTGCGCCACCGTGGCCTGGCCATGCAGCACGCGCCGCTGGCCGCACCCGCACCACCACCAAGCCGCCACCAGGAGGTCCACCGCCGCATCCCAAGCTGGAAGAGCCGAAACCGTAGCCAGACAAGCATGGCGGGCCGCTGCCGGCCACCACCGGGCACGAGCCTAGCCGTACCCAGCCACCACAGCAGCCCCGGCCGCCCGGCTTGCCTTCCAGGCGCAGGGCGACAGATCCGGCCAAGAGGACATTGGATCCGGCTAAGAGGACACCGGATCCGTGCACCCCAGGCCAAGAAGCACCGGCAGCCGCCTCCCTGTGCAGTCACGGGAGCTTCTTCAGCCACCAGGAGAGAGAGGGGTGGGGAAGAAGAGCAGAGGGCCTAGGCACCACTGTCCTTGCCTTTCTCCCACCAGGAGAGAGAGGGTGGGGAAGAAGAGCAGAGGGCCTAGGCGCCACCATCCTCGCCTTTCTCCGGTTTGCCAATGTCCAGCTTTGGCGGCGGCCACGCAATTGCAGCACACGGGAGGGCTTATGGTGGGCGAAGGCGCTGCCGTCCGAGTCGCCCGTAGAGGACGACGTGGGGGCTAGTTCTTCCTTGCGTTTTTCACCAATACGTACCTATTTAGTATGATAAATATTACTGACTTTTTATATAAATTTAGTCAAACTTGATATAATTTAACATAAAATATTTTAAAATCTGTATGTATCACTCGAGACATTCAAAACACTCCATCATCAAGGTACGAAGAGATACGAACGAAGTCGGCGATAAAACTTGCATTGCTAGGTAGGCTCGACAAGCAAATGTCTGGTGCCCTTGTCTATACTCATGCCAAGCATTCTTCGTAATATAATAACGTGCAAAGGACACTTTAACCTTTCAAATGGAGGATGTTTATTCCCATGTCTGTACTACGCAGATAAAATTCTTAACCTTTCAAGAAAATTCTTCAATGACAGTACAGCTTCGTCACGTGGAAACGGAATGTGAGAGGATACGTATCGACTAGGAGCCGCTCCCTCCCTCCGTCGTGTGGAAACGACATGTGAGAGGATAGGTATCTAGCAGGAGGTACTCCCTTCGTCCTAAAATAATCTCAACTTTGCTAAGTGAGCACAGCTGGTTGGGTTCCATTGTTAGAACTTGCGCACCCGTATCAAGTACGTGCTTATATATTTTTAATTTATTTTAGGATTCATGGTTGGAGGTTTAGCAATAAGTTAAGTTTATGATAAACTATTTGCTTTATTTCAGCCATTTTGTTTGGTTGATTGGCTGTGCTTACTATGCGGGTGACAGAGTCTACCCCACAGTATAATTATCGATCACATACATCGTCTGATGTAGAAATCGGAACTTTTTCATTTGCTTGATGTAATAAACTCCCTTCAACCGGGACATGGGAGCCGGAAGGCAGAGTTCACGCGTTGGGCTGCTTTTCGTTGGTACGGCACATTAAGGCTTGTACACCCACGAACCAACGTGCTAGACTGCTAGCTTTTACTGGTTTCATGTCACACTAGAAAGGCACGCGGCGTTGCCACGCAGTGCCGGTATTATGTTGTAGTATTGTAGTTGATATAGACTTTATTTAATGTATAGAGTAATAATAATTGTATGTTGGTAGTTGCATTTTTTTAAGCAACGTTGGTAAGACAAATTCTTGGCTTTATTATTTTCGTATAGGTGTCATGATTTGGAGTCCATTGTTATGAAGGTATTATTTAAGATATTTTTTTATTGAAATGGAACTGTCCATAGTCGTGATGGTATTATATAGATGCTATTTGAGATTTGGACCATGAATATTTGGAAGTAAATGATAAAAATACTTTAATATGTGAAATGGATATAGACGGATGAAATAAATCGCTAATGCTTAACATTTGAAGTTGCATTAATGCATATGATATTATATATATCTACTACATAGGTGTAGTGATGAGAAACTCAGCAAAGTTTTTTTTTTTCATTTTATGGTTTTTTATGTATTTTCGAGACTCTATCATCATGAAGGTATTATTTTATTTATATATTGTTTTGGGTATTGAAATGGAACTATATATATCTTTTTGACTATATTTTTCGTGGAGAAAGAAGGGGTTAAATTATTTATTAACGAGTGAGGAGCATAAGTAGCCGGAAGGTTATTGTAATTGTGAAATGAGGAGAATTCGACCTCGAATTATGAAATTTGGCAATACATAGCCTTGATGGTATTTTCTTTAATGTAGTAGTGGTGTAGAGCTAGTATGAAAAGATGTAGGAGAACAATGTTTTTATAGCAAAAATATGATGTTAGGTTGTGTCGGTACTTTCTTTATGAAAGTAGTTTTAGTATCTAAAATGACGCATTGTTGTAATAACAGTCGATATGATTTTAACCCTAAAAAGCATAGGTAAAAATTTTTATGAAAAAATTCCTACTAAGACATGTCGTATTATGGATACACTGCATAGATCTACTCGTGTGAATTTTAGATTAACTTGTTTTTCTATTTTATGATTTTTCTATGATTTACTACGCATTTTAAAGTTTCAGTCGATATGATTTTACCCTTAAAAAGCATAGGTAAAATTTTGCAGGAAAAAATTCTTACTAAAACATGTTATATTATGGATGCACTGCATAGGTCTACTTGTGAGGATTTCATATCAACTTGATTTTCTAATTTACGACTTTTCTGTGATTTATCATGCAATTTTAAAGTTTAGCTAATTTATTAAAAAAAAGAGATATAATCAAAGGCTGACTACGGGTTGATTTGACAAAAATAAAAAATGCTGAGAGGGTCTTTGGAGCGCGAGTTGATTTTTGATAAAGAGGAGGTCTTTTTTGTAAAAAAAACCAGAGCCCATCTGATCTGGACTGCAGGTTGATTTTAAAATAATTTGAGGTGTTTTCACAAAATATACTGAGAGGGCCTCTGGAGCACGAGTTGATTTTCAAAAAATAGAAGGGCTTTTTGCAAGATAAAACCCTGGTTCGTCCGATCTGGGCCGTCCACCGGCCCGATCAAACCGTCGTGAAAAGTGGGCGACATGGCCATGCTGGCCGGCCAGCTTTTGGTGCGCGAATCGTATTAAACAGATTTTGACTTACAATGTGGGGTCAATGAGTACAAGCAAGGTAATTAAACAATATACTCCATTAGTATTTAACTCACAAGTATAGATTATAATCCCTTAATCCATTTATACTTTAGATTAGAATGGCGGCTCAAGATCGCATGTACAACCTAGATGTAGAACCCACGAGCACAGGGTAGTTCAAAAATATTATTTGAATCACACATTAGTTATGGATAAAAATCATTTATGATTTTTTTCATTCTTTGTTAGTCTTTTATTAGATAGAATCAAAGACGATGTACATTGAGACATGAGGAAGATGTTGCCATGGATCGATTTTTTTGGGCAAAACACAAAAGATTGAGTGGTCGAATTAGTGTGAAACACATAATATATATGGATATTGCTTTTACCTAATATGTGAATAAATATTCGTGATTGGCATTGTTCGTATTCGATACACACTTTTTCATATTATTTGCAACCAATACAATCTTTGTCTAACTTTAAATCCAAGGAAAAAGATGTAAATAAATATGAGATTAGCAATATTTGTAATCCGTGTACATTCCTACTCATTCCCATTGGCGTACGGTTTAGATCCTTGCAGACAGATACAAATTTGCCGCATATTTAATCTAGTAGGTCAACGCAAAGGAAGAATTTTCTGGAAGCAAAAAATGGAGGGAAGAAAACCAAAATTGGCGACAATTACATATGATAGAAAATTGTTTAATAAAGCTATAGTCATTAAAAATATCTGTGAAGTCAGGATGGCCGAGTGGTCTAAGGCGCCAGACTCAAGTTCTGGTCCTCGACGAGGGCGAGGGTTCAAATCCCACTTCGGACAAAATTTTTCATTTTTGCTTTTTTTATTTATTAAATATAAATAATTTTGCAGCATTTTTGCTTATTTTTTTATTTTTTAAATATAAATAATTTTGCAGCATCTTGTTTTTTGGTACTTGGCATGTACGCGATCTGACAAATTTTATAAGTTTTGCTTCTTTTTATTTATTAAATATAAATAGTACAACTAATTTGGCACCTATCTTGATTTTTTTTTGTACTCGGCATGCGCAGGTTTCACTTTAGACCTTTAGTTTATACTAGCAAATATGTCTGTGCGTTGCAACAGGAGAAAAACAACTATCAGACGTTAATAAAAAAGATAATGACAAAAATGTTAAATATCTATTTATGTTTTACTTTTTCATAAATTTCAATGGCTATAATTTATTTATGATGATCATGACATCCATAATAAAGTTAATATCATTAATAATATGACAATGTCCTATTAAGTCTATATCGAATTTAAATACTCTCATTGTCCCAAATCGTAAGTTATTTGGACTTTGTAAGTACATAGCTTTTACTACACTTCTATATATACATTATGTCTAAATACATAGTATTCCAATATATATATATATATATATATATATATATATAGTTTTTCCAATTGTAAAGCACAAAAATATTTACTCGTAATATATATCTATATGGATCCTAATCCAAATTAAAATCCAAATAGATATAATAATAGAAATTACTCTAATCTTATTTTAGCCTATTTTTTATCCATCTCCTTCTAACTATAACTCCTCGAATGTAGGTACGTGTCTCTACTCGCCTCTACAACCCTCCTGTTTTATATAACATGGATTGGATACAAGTATAGTTAGAAATCGTATTCTAATTCAAATAAAATAGATACCTCCGAGAAAATTGAATAGCGATCCTAATCAAATCTAAATAGAAAAGGATAATGCCAGAGAAACCATGCGGAGGATGAAAAAGGAAGCACTCAACCAATGAAAAAAAACGGAATAGAAAAAAGGAACCAGATCAGATGAAGAAAAAAAAAGAAACACGGCACGACAGAGGCATTGGGGATGTGCTTGTCATGACCTGCCCGTGCATTGCGGTCCAAGGATGAGCCGAGCACAGAGGGATCATATTGTTTCCGTTTTCCTTCTTTTTTGTTTGTTTTTCTGTTTTGTTTTCCTATTTTTTTGCGTTCTCTTTTTATTGTGTTCTTTTTTTTTCTGTTCCCATTTTCCTTTTTTTGTTTTTTTCCTTTTTCTCCACGTTGTGTTTTTTCTGTTTATGTTTTTCTTTTTTTTCCTTTTTCTCCACGCCGTGTATCTTTCATTGTTTCCCGTTTGGTTTCATGTTTTTTGTCCGATTTTCCAATACTCTTCATTCTAACTTCTGCTATTTTTTCTATAAAGATTAGAAAACAATAAATATAGCACAACTTATGAGTCCAGGTCAAATACGTGACCCAATATGTTTTGGAAGCGAACTCCGTATCGCGCTAGACAAGAGTTATTGTAACTCGTATGAGCACGTGCTATATATAAGTCCGAACAAAAGAAACTCTTTATTGTCCGGTAGTTAGATGGGGATGAAAAAAATAGATGGATAAAAAAAGAGCCTGAAATTTTGTCTCTTTATTATTAGATATATATATAGATATAGATATAGATATACCGGTACTCATGCACATGCATTCCACACGCTGTAATTGTTTATAATTATGATAGTCGACGTCTTATCATAGTAAGGTGTGGTTTTTTGAAGTTAAAAAAGGTGTGTTTTTATGAATTGTTTTGATTTATCACTCGGACACTTGGTTGCCTAATCACTTGGCCACTTGATAACTCAACCACTCGTTACTTGGCCAACTAAATCCCTCAAAATACATACTTGGCATGTACGGGTTCTACTTCATCAGAGGTTAGTTTATATATACCGGTAGCCATGTATGTGCATGCCCCACGCTCCACATGTTTTATAATTGTGATAGTTGACGTCTTATTATAGTAAGATGTGGCTTTTGAATTATTTTGATTATCACTTGGTCAGTCACCCTGTTTGTTTAAGCTATTCAGCCAAATCAGCAGCCATTCAGCAATGTTTTTCTCTCACAATAAACTAATAAACAGTACTTTCAGCCACAATAAACCAGCGAAACGAACAGGCCGTTGCCAAATCAGTTTGTCATGGCCACTCTATAACTCAACCACTCAGTTACTTTACTTGGCCACTCAATCCATCAAAGTACATCACATGGTGTGATACGGGAATTAAGAACGAATTATATAGCATACAACATGAATGTTACAGAGCCAAAGAGAATATTCACCCTAGGTCTAATTGTTTCATCAATCTTACCCAATCGCTAACATGATACTTTTAGGCCTCGTTTAGATTGCAAAAAAAATGAACCCGATGAATAGTATAACTTTCATCTTATTTGGCAAATATTGTCTAATCGTGGACCAACTAGGCTCAAAAGATTCATCTCGTGATTTCCAACTAAACTGTGTAATTAGTTATTTTTTTACCTACATTTACTACTTCATGCATGGGTCCAAAGATTGATGTGATGGAGAGAGAGTGAAAAAATTCTAACTTGCATCTAAACAAGGCGTTAGATTCATAAGAAGTAGGTGCATTCATTGCCTAAGATGTAACTGAATGGGTGGGGGATACAGTCCCAACCCATGATTTCTACGGATAGTTTCTAGAGGTGAGAGAAAACAATCAATTTTATGTAGAAAGTATCCTTTGTAACCCATAGTTTCCATGCAAAGAAGAATATAATAACACCGCATGCACAAGGAAGATGGATCAGGCAACTATGTAGTCGACAAGATTAATTACATGCACCAGTAGAGAAATGACTTTCGGTTCGCACTCTTTAGTCTCGGTTGTGTTAGAGTATCTTCAACAGTTTGACAAATTTTATTTCCCAAATCTCGTTATTTGCCAACTCCCAAAATAATATGGGGAGGAAAAAAAGATCTCATCTCCAACTGTTTGGCAAATTTTGTTTCCAAAAACCCGCTAACGAAACGAAAAGATCCGTTAAGCGAACGAAGAGCCCCGTTAAGCGAACGAAGAGCTCCGCTAAGCACGAGGAAACTACGATGCGCGGCCGGTGCCGCGCGGGCATATATGCGCGCAATGGACCGAGATTTGCCAACTTGCCAAAGATGTCAAACCCAGATACTAAACTATTGGAGAAGTATTTTTCTCATTTTGCCAAAAATTTTAGGATGCCAAACCTATATGCCAAACTCTAGGAGATGCTCTTAGGGTTCAGGACTAATGTGAGTATTAGTCCGGGGTCTAAATTTTACATGCACTGAAGGCCCTTCTATCCTGGTTGGTAACACCAGCTAGGACTAAAAGCCATCATTCAGTCTCGATTGGTGTTACCAACCTGGACTAAAGGTCCTCCAACCTTTAGTCCCGGTTGGTAACACCAACGGGGACTAAATGGTGATCTTTTAGTCCCGGTTGGTAACACCAACCCGGGCTAAAGGTCTCCCACTCGGAACAAAAGGTCCCCCGCGGATGAATTCAAAAGGAAAGCGCCCAAGACTCTGTCACATGTGGTATGCAGTTGAGTTGGTAAGGAAGCTACGCGCGAGCCAAAGGGCCTTAGATTCGAATCTCACACATTGCAAGAGAGGTCTCCCATGATTTAAACTACTTTTTTAGTTCTGAGGATGGGCTGTCCTAGTTGGGTGACCCGGGACTAAAGATCCCGGCCTTTAGTCCTAGATCCGCAATTCCGGTTGGAAACTGGGACTAAAAGCCAGTTCCCAACTGAATCCGACCTGTGTACTAGTGATCTCTTTGAGCTATTGTACATCTCATGCAAATATGTAGCTATCGAACAATATATATGTCAATCATAATACTCCATAAAGATAATAGTTCATAAAAATAATAGGCAACATACGGAGTAGTTGGTAAAAAACACAAGACAAGCTCATATGATCATTACAACAAAAATATCAGATCAACAAGCAATGCATATAGTAAAATAATAATGCCATCAATCCTGGATGAATTGTCCCATAGCCACGCCCGCGTTGGTGTCGTGCGGCCTCGTGGCTGCTGCTGGCACAGCGCGCCCCGCCGCCACCCTACGCGGTCGTGAAGCAAAGGTGGTCTACACTGTGATTTCTGGGTTGTGTACATGTTTTCTTGCTGTGTTTAGTTCCTCCAAACTTCCTGAATTTGGCACTATACAAAAAGAAGATTCCTCGTCACATCAAACTCGTGGTACATGCATGACGTACTAAATATAGACGAAATCAAAACTAATTACACAAATTATACTTTACGAGACGAACGTTTTGAGCGAGACGAACGTTTTGAGCCTAATTAGTCAACGGTTAGACAATTATTACCAAGTACAAACGAAATGCTACAGTAGCGCTACAGTAAATTTAGCACTCTCAAATTCATGAACTAAACACAGCCAGGCATTGTCTTAAAGTTGGGCGTGCAGGCATTTAATGCACCGTACGCCCATGCCCCGCCTCTCTCTCTCGGAAGTCCACCCCCCTCTCTCAGATTAATTCATGGGCCGGGCTGCCAATAGCAAGCTTCTCCCCGGTGGCCATGCTCGCACCCACCACGCCCGCACTCATGCCCCACCGTGCCTGCGTCCCCACTAGAGTCAAAGAAGAAGAAGATTGCTAGGGTTCCGGGCTTCCGGCAAGGGGCTCGCCAGCATCGGAGACGAGGAGTTCGCCGCCGTTATGGTTCTGGTGAGGTAAGATCTCCATCTTTGACGGGCTTAGAATGGATTTTTTTTTGGGGGGGAGGGAGGTAGACTGGCCAGGTGACGGGGATGGTGGGAGCGCGGCTTTGGCGGTGGTGGGCCAGGTCGAGGGCGGGGGTGCTCGTGGCCATGGCGACGACGGGAGGGGAGAAGAAAGAGGCCGCTGCGGGTGTCCTAGAGCTCCGGCGAAACCCTAGCACGCTGCGTTAGGGCGGTGAGCATTGACGGGGGAGAAAAAGAGGGGCGCCGGAGAGGGAGAAGACGGAAGATGCCGCGCAAGTGGAGAAGAAGGAGAGGGGAGGGGCACGAGGAGGAAGACGTCATGTGGCTAGTCTAATGCACGCGTGGCCGTGCGTTAGCCGCATCCTTGTTATTAACGTGGCGAGTATGGAAAATAGGAAGTAGTTTCCCAGTTGAAACTACCCTTAAGTCATTCACCCACTACCCTAGACCTTTCTCACATGCGCAAGGAACAGGAACGACGCCGTGTGCTCCGGCTGTTCAGTCCAGCTTAACGGCACCCGGCAGGCGGCCGGTACTGCGTTTGCATTGGTCCATCTCCTCGTCCCGAGTCTTGTCGGGTCGAGACTTAACCCGCACTGCCAAAACCAACCGACGTCCTTTTCCGGGCGCAATCGACCCGTACTCCGACTCCACCCCCTCGTCTATATAAACCAGAGACCCAGCTTCCCTTGCGCGTATAAATCATTCTCCAACCTCGTGAACCGAACCCTAACCTGCCACTCTCGATCCACCGCCGCTGCCGTCACCACCACCACCCAAACCCCTTGCTGCTCAAATGCCTCAACCTCCGTATATAACCGGCCCCGTTTGAAACCTTCCCCCGCTGCAAATCCTCACTCTACTGTAGGACTCCGAGCTTCGATCGGGGTCGGATCGGCCATGGCCGCGCTAGGGATGAGCGGAGACGCGATCGGGGTGGGCGCTGCACGAGGTGCTAGCGTGGCAGCGGTTATGGACGCGGCGCGGCCGGTGGACCTCGCCAGGCACCCCTCTGGCATCGTCCCTGCCCTCCAGTGAGTCTTGCGTGCCTTGGGCAATTGATCTAAACCTGAACGCGTGCTGTAGGGCTGGTAGCTCCTGGATCGGACGGGTTTTACGGATCTAGGCGCGGTTTGATCAGTTTTATCGCGCTTGCCGGTGCTTTTTATAAAACCTGAATATATATTTGGTGGCACTTGATTCTGATCAGACGCAGTTTACCGATTTGGACTGCTGAATCTGATCAGACGCGGTTTACCGATCTGACTGTGACTGTTCAATCGCGCCTGGTTCTTGGTTTAATCTGTTATATACCGGGGTGTTGCTGCTGGCTTTGGCCTTTGGGTAGGATGGGCATGTATGTGTGTGGGCGAATTGGTAACCATGATTGGGTTTATTGTCTACCGGGGATGGTCGTGATTTGCGCGTTGGGAAATTCGTGTCTGATTCGGTCAATAGCTCAAGTTAGAAAAGTTAGTTCAACTTAGGAGAGTTTTAGGGAATGTGGTTGTATACGGTGTGACATAATGACAACAAAACAATTGGTTTGCGGATGAAATAAGTGTACAACCATTGAAATATATGTTCTTTTGATGTTTTCTTCTTTCTTTTGTGTTTTTTGGTCCTCTTTGGTAAGCTCGACGCTTACCATTGTAGGGGTAGCTTGTAATGTTTCTCTACTTCCTCTTAATGAAATATGTGCCTAGGCATGGTCTCGAAGAAAAAATTGGTTTGCGGATAAAGATACCATCGTAAACATATTGGTATTAAGTCATATTCTGGGATTAAGTTGTTTGAATTTGATTTTAAGAAGAAAAGGACTTCTAGATGATTAGTGACGCCTCTGTGCCCACTTTTACATAGAGTTCTCAACATCCTTCCTTCGATGTCTAAGGAACATTGTCTCAACAGTCAATTTAGGCTGCCAGTTGGATCTGAAAATGATTGCTTCAGGCGTGTAATGCAGAGTACAATCCAAAGGTATAGTTCTTTGGTGCTGTAAATTTCCGGTTCATTTTAAATGTAAAACATGGAACTCATTGCTCATGTTACTGGAATCCGAAAATGCCATGTATTCTTTCACGGCGTTTTGCTGCAGTCATCATGAGGATAAGGGAACCAAAAACAACAGCGCTGGTCTTTGCTTCCGGGAAGATGGTTTGCACTGGAGCAAAGAGCGAAGAACATTCGAAGCTTGCTGCAAGGAAGGTAAAAGCCACTTCTGATACCGTTTCATTGTTCCATATGCTTAGCAATGCCGGGCCTATCTATTGCGCAGGCAGAAACTGTTGGTTGATCCTGTTTTCTTTTTTGAAACGAGATCCTGTTTTCAACCTTTTGATGAATTTTGCTATAGAACAATTCTTATCTGTTGTTATTTCCTAGTGCAGTATGCGCGTATTATCCAAAAGCTTGGATACCAAATCCAGTTCAAGGTAATGCCTCTGCCACTCGGATTCATTTCAGAGTATAGTCTTCCTGATTTCTCACCTTGACACAATGGATTATTCGTTCTGACAAACAGGATTTCAAGATACAGAATATGGTTGGCTCGTGTGATGTGAAATTTCCAATTCGTTTGGAGGGCCTTGCTTTTTCTCATGGTGCCTTTTCTAATGTAAGTTGGACACGCTTTCACAATCTGCATTATCTGAGGCTCGGATCTCTACTGCCTTGTCATCATGTCAGTTGCATAATAAGACCAAAAGAAGGCAGATTTATATAAACTTTGAAGCTTCTCTTTTAATTGCTACTGTCAAATCAAGATAGGTTGTGTCTGTCAAATAATTGACTCCTGCTGTTTTTTGCGTCATGGCTCCTTAATCCTCATACACTGATACACTACATTAATGACTGCATTTTATTTACTTTTAGTTCTAATGTGCCTACCTTCGGTCAAGTGAAGTGCATTATGCATTCACAATTTCACATCATATAGTTCTGTTAACCTTTTCGGTTTCTTGATGTTGACAGTATGAGCCGGAGCTCTTCCCTGGGCTGATTTACCGTATGAAAAACCCCAAGATTGTGCTCCTCATTTTTGTCTCTGGCAAGATCGTTCTCACTGGAGCCAAGGTGCGGGAAGAGATATATACTGCCTTTGAGAACATTTACCCCGTGCTTACTGAGTACAGGGAATGTCAGAAATGGTAAGTCCGGCGCCAGCCATCGCCATTTGCTGTGCATTGAAAAGGTAAACACAACCCCTCTTCGTTGTATCTGACACAAATTACTTCTGTATCAACAGAGAGGAGGGAGTTCATCAGCTGAAGGAGACTTCTGCTGGAGCAGATGTACAGAACTAAAAGATCTGACTGCCAAAATTATCAAACGTGAGCTGTTGCTCGTGTCATTCTAATTTTCCCTTTGTACTTGAGGTGGTCTAGGATATTAAGGCAATGGAAAAAAAAAACTTCTGAACAATCTGAGCAAAAGATGTACCCCGTATCTTGAAAAAAAAAATCTTGTGAACAATCGGCAAAAGACGTCTCTTTTTAGCATGAGATCTTCCTGTGACCAGAAATGTTTTGCGAGTAGTGCTCCCAGATTTTACATACTGTGTGGCAGTGTGACCAGATCGTATGGAGAGCCGGTGAAATTAGGCTGGAAACGTAGGTGGTTCGAATAAGTGTATGGTAATGCTAAGACAGTTTTTGGCAGATCAACTGAAACCGAGTCAAATTAAATCTGTGTAAACATCAATGATAAATTCTTAATAAGAATAATCAGTGATAAATAATAAGTAAATTGTAACACAAAAGAAAATAGGTCTTCCACCAGTACATACACAGTATACGCCACACTTGCTGCCTTGCTGCATCGCCCTGTTCGCTTGAACTTATCAGCCATGGTACAATGTTTTTCTCTCACAACAAATCAGCGAACAATACTTTCAGCCATGACTTATTAGCGAACAGGGCAAGATGACAGTTGTAACTTGAGGATGACACTTAGAGAGAGCAAGAGAGAGAGAGCATCAAAATGCTAAAGGTGAATAAAGAAAATGAACATAATGTGTGTACTCATGTTCGTTCAGCGCAATGTTCTGATTGGCATAAATAAGATTATTGCCAAATCAATTTGCCAACGAAATCTAAGCTCGCTGTTGGCATTTGTCCTATAATGGTAGATCATTACTGCTGTAATAATCAGTTTCGTCAAGTGCTTGCAAGATGAAACATGACTTTTTTTTAGATTAGATATAATATAAAGGCGAAACTGGTGAATTATCTCCACCCGAACAAAGGAAAAAAAAATTGAAAAAGCTAGCATACTCGCTTGCACAAGTAAAATGGTAGTAGTAGGCAACAAAGGGAAGCACACAAGGGTGTTTGGCATGGAGGCAGAGCGGATCTAGAATTTCACGTTAATAATGTTACAGTAAACTCATCAAAGTAATTAATGATCATGACTTATAGTAATTACACAATACACAATCAATAAAAAGTACATGATTTAGTAGCACTATATTATAATAGCAGTTAAAGCAACAAAGTGATATAGGAACGAACCAATTTGAATGAACTACATATTAATCCAAAACAACCAATAAATAAACAATGTAGACATCATTATAAGCTGACTTGGAAACTTGAAAGTGAATTATGAAGTAAACTAAAAATAATACATGTTAAAGTTATTTAAAAAATATTTATATTTAATAACAATAATACTAAACTAAAAAATGAGTGGTATTTATCTCTCATAAGCATTTTCCAATTACGATTTTCCATCTTTTGAAAGCGCTCTAGCTCAACAAAGCAAATTGTACAATCATTCATAAACTTGTTGCCAATACCATTACGTGATATTGTCTTCACAATTTTTATGGTAAAAAAGTACCTCTCCAAAATCAAAATCTTTAAACACCAAATGAAACAGTTAAATTGGATGTGGAAAAGGAGATATAAAGTTACTTAGTGAGGTTAAAGAAAAGAGTGAAGTGCACCAGCGGTCCCTAAACTTTCGCTGTTGTGTCATCCCGGTCCTTAAACTCGCAAATCGATCATTTAGGTCCTCAAACTTGTTCATCTGTGTCATCTCGGTCCTTAAACTTATTCGGCTGTGTCATCCCGGTCCCTAAACTTGCAAATCGACCGTTTAGGTCCTCAAACTTGTTCAGTTGTGTCATCCCGATCCATAAACTTGGTTTTGGATCTCATCTGGGTCCAAACTGGGCGATTTAAAAACTTGATATCAAACAATAATTCATAACTTTTTCATATGAACTCAAATGAGGACAAACTTTATATCAAAATTGTAGCCCTCGACGCGATCTACAACTTTGTTGTTGAAAAGTTTTTGAATTAAAACTGTTTAGAGTCCCAAAATATTGTTGTATGTTTATAGATTTTGAAATTTCAAATTTTAAATTATCAAACAATCATGGATATTGATATGGTATATATGAAAGTTATAGTTCTCAATATTATCTACAACTTTGTAGTTGAAAAGTTTTTTATTTGAAGTCGTTTATTATCCCAAAATTTAATTTTAAATTTTAAAAAATTTAAAAATTTAAAAATTAAAATTAAATTTTGGGATAATAAATGACTTCAAATAAAAAACTTTTCAACTACAAAGTTGTAGATAATATTGAGAACTATAACTTTCATATAGACCATTTCATATCCAAGATTATTTGACAATTTTGAATTTTAAATTTCAAAATCTGTAAACTTACAATTAAATTTTGGGATAATAAACGACTCCAAATAAAAAACTTTTCAACTACAAAGTTGTAGATAATATCGAGAACTATAACTTTCATATAGACCATATCAATATCCAAGATTGTTTGATAATTTGAAATTTGAAATTTCAAAATCTATAAATATACAACAATATTTTGGGACTCTAAATAGTTTTAATTCAAAAACTTTTCAACTATAAAGTTGTAGATCGCGTCGAGGGCTACAATTTTGATATAAAGTTTGTCCTCATTTGAGTTCATATGAAAAAGTTATGAATTATTGTTTGATATCAAGTTTTTAAATCGCCCAGTTTAGACCCAGATGAGATCCAAAACCAAGTTTATGGACCGGGATGACACAACTGAACAAGTTTGATGACCGAAACGGTCGATTTGCAAGTTTAGGGACCGGGATGACACAACAGAATAAGTTTAGGGACCGAGATGACACAGATGAACAAGTTTGAGGACCTAAATGATTGATTTGTGAATTTAAGGACCGGGATGACACAATAGCGAAAGTTTAGGGACCGCTGGTGCACTTTACTCTAAAGAAAACTTACCTAATGGGGATAGCAGGCATGACGATGGCTTTCCGCTGCTACTGACGCCGCCTCTCGTGCAGTGCATCATTTAAGTGTTTCTAGGTTGTGTTCGGTTGTTAGATATGACTTGCATCATATATACTGGCTGAGGGACACAGGTTGAGTGGAACCATATTTTAGAATACAAGGTATTTGATAGGGCCATCCCGGCCCTAAGGCTCTGTGCAAAATCTAAAACGAGGTCTGTCATAGGCTAGCAAAATAGGACCATCAATATAATATATAAATAATAATATATTTTATTAAAATATAATAGGTTATAAATTGTACCTACTATTTAGCCTTTCGTCGCATAATGTTTACTTGAACATCATCATTTTTGTGGTGTTCTTCTAAATGAAATCTTTAATGTAAACTTATAGTCAATCTTGTCCAACATGTTGCCCTCAATGCTATTGTACGTTTATGCTAAAATTTGGCATATGCTGATGCTTATGCTGAAAATGTTGTGAGAGAAAAATATTGTTCCATGCCTGAAAAGTAGCTCAAGCGAACAGGGTAAATAAGCTTTTCTTGGGTTCTTTCTGAGATTGAACTAATTCCTCTAATCTTTGTTTCTTTTTAAGATTCTGATAACCACCCGACTTATACTTTCTGGATTGATTTGCAGATGACATGGCTAATGGTTTGGATCTTGAAACACTAGATGATTAGATGCACATGTATATACAAAAGATGAAAAGAACAAAATTTAGAGACATACGGCACATATATATACTTCAAATGCGCGTGTACTGATTTAATAATCAGTAGAATTTTAGAAAAGAAAAAAAAATTTACCTTGCTTGCTAACTTGCCGCAACTAATCACGATCATTCTTCCTTCCGTCTTGGCTGCTTCCCAGCTTCACGTACCATGTGAAACGCTCGTCAATTGGCACGGCCGCTCGGCCTCTCGCGGGGCTCGTGGCCTCGCCGTCTGCCGCAGCGCCGCTGCTGAAGTGCAGCAAGTGCGAAGTGCCTAGGACTGAGTCGCCGAGACGCCGACTCGCGAGCCACGATTCGTCAGGGCGAAGACACGCACGACCGAGAGGAAGTCGAACAGACGCAATCGTTGTTTTGGGCCACCGGCTACGCATCAATTGAACTTGGGCCAAAAAACAGAGACAAGACTTATATACTATTGGGCTGTAACCCCACCATCAGTGACCCATGGTCGTTTTGATATGTGGGGCCCACATGTCAGCTCCATCTCACTGACATGTGGGGCCCACATGTCAGCTCCATCTTCCATCTCTCTCCTGTCCATCTCAGGCATGGACGGGGACCTGGATGAAACCGCAACAATAGTTTAGGGACTTAAATGACCGTTTTGATAGTTTGGGGACCGGGATGAAACCCCACCAATAGTTTAGGGACCTAAATGATCGTTTTGATAGTTTGGGGACCGGGATGAAACCTCAGTAATAGTTTAGGGACCTAAATGGTCGTTTTGATAGTTTGGGGACCGGAATGAAACCCCACCAATAGTTTAGGGACCGGCCATGTAATTTACTCTTTGTAAAAGGAACAAAAAAAACTTGGAAAATGACCAACGGATGCTGCGGCTAGGCTGCTTTCTGCTTACAAGCTGCGATGCCTTCTTTCCAGGCCCACGGCCTCACATGGCAACGCGGCCTGCGGTCACGACGTGGCTCGTGAGGGCCCCATATGGTGACGCCTTGGCCACGAGAAATTGCCACGGGACGGGCGGCACTTGGAGTGCTTTGGATCGGACGCCGCCGGCCGACGGAGTCTCAGCCCGCCGTCTCGAATCGACGGGCAAAGCCGCATAGGCGCCCAAGTAATTAAGATCGAGATCCCAATCAAAAAAATTAAGATCGAGATCATTAGATGGAAATGCTCCGCTGCTAGCCTGACTGTCGGGCATCTAGGTGAGATTCAATCTCTTTTCTCTTTTTCTTTCGGTAGGAAAATAATGTCTACTACTGGTGCCAACCGGTGGTGGATGCAGGATGAGAATCAAGGGAGAGCTAAAACAATAGAGATGTTGATTTGCATGAAGATTTAATGGTGATTTGAGATTTTTGCTACAGTAATTTAGTGGTAAATAAAGTCATTAGGGGGCTGGAGCCCCTAGCCCCCCTGTAGATCTGCCACTGGTGCCAACGTATAAGTGTTGAAATCCTGCTATGGTTCTAGTGAAAACAAAGTTAGAAATAAAGATAAGTGATAGTTTTTATATGATTGTCTAGTCACATTTATTATTCACGGATTTGTTTTTGAAGTGGACCAAGATGATATAATTGAGAAATTCATGACTCTTAGAAAGCCTAGGCTAAAAAAGTCAAATAAGTAGTATTGTATGTCTCTTGCTCTTTACGTCTAAATTTTAAACTATTATTATGATGTTTGAACTATTTATATGTGATTTTGTGCTTTTTAAATTTAAGACTTATCATATTATTTAGTGTCATATATCAAATGGTTGCAACTCTACAATTGTTACCGAATTGAAAAATGGTTTTGCCGAATTGTATATGATTTTCTTTGGCGATATACCCTTGGATCCGCCACTGAATTTAGGTGTACCCCGCTAGTTTGCATCCACCCATGCAATTGCACCAGCCCGTGCAAGCACTGTAGTACATATAGCCAACCAAACACACTGTTTAGACAGATATATACGGCTCCACTTATGCAGGGTGAGCGGAGTAGGGCAACCAAACAGACCCCTATGCGCATGCGATGTGTTGTGATTCTTTGCAAAGAAGGAAAGGCAGGCAAATAGTTGGGCTGCAACTACGGATGATTTTAGGGGAGCACTAATGTCACTATGCATGTTGGACTGATGTCATCCACCTTAAAATAGAGAAACCTGCTTAGGCTAGGATAGAAGACATTACTGTCAAGTGATAACATTCCTTATATAGTAGATCCGCCCCTGCAGGGAGAGGTCCGACAAGCCTGTACTTATGACATGTTCAATTTATGCCTTTTCACGCACTTCCTTCGCTAGGCAGTCATCTCAGCCTTAGGCACTCAAAGTTCAACATCTAACAAAGCTTCCTGTGGCAGGCAAGTTTGCCTAGGAGAAAGAGGGAGAAACAAATATTACTCTTTATGGGGCAAAAAAGGAAAAAAATGCAAGAACATAACACAGTCACTGTGGGACTAGGGCGCACCGTGGCATGGGTGGCCACGATGGTGCACGACCATGGCAGGGTGCGACGAGGTGCGAAAGGCGCGAAGCATGGCGTGACCGGGTGTGGGGCTGCCGGGGATGAGCGCGGCCCGAGAGGGGCACGATACAGCATGGCCAGGGCATGGCGTGGTTGGGGAGGACCTTGGCGGAGCAAGGGAGGGGCAGTATACTGTGCGTATGGAGAAATAGAAAAGAAGTGCTACGTGTGTAATTAGTGGCGGTGGTGGATAAATTTCCCCAACTTCATGAAAATGTATAAAACAAGTATTTTTAGAGCACCTCTTGAATAGTTTCATGAAATTCATGGATTTGGCCCATAGATTCATGCTTTTTAAGATCTGGATTTTCCATGGATCTCGAACGTAACTCTCCCAAACAGGGCCTAAAAATCCTCTCAGCCACCTTTAGCTGCCCATAATCAACGGTGTACAAATGGTTTAGGACATGGTAGCATTCATTGATGGCATATCTATCGTGTAGTGTAACTAGAGTAGGCAACATAAATCTGCAAGGCTAAGGAAACTAAACTGCAAGAGTAAGAACATGAGCAAATGGTGTGGTAACCAGTAAGAACACAATCGCGAGCAAGGTTTTCATTTTCGGAAATTAAAATTTATCGGGGGTCATAGATAAAGAGGATAAATATGATATATCGGAAATATCGGACCAAATTCAAATAAAATTTAATTTGAATTTAAGTAAATTTAAATAAATTTAAACAAAATTTATACGAAAAAGATAGATTATTTCTTATCGGCACCTATGGATAAACAGGATATATCGGAAATATCGGGATATTTCGGCCGATAAAAAAAACCATGATCGCGAGTACTGATAACAAGTTGCTGGAGCCTGGAGCTGATGAAATGAGATAATTAGCGCTGGGAAATCACAAAGTTGATCATTATCTTCCAATTACATAATATTATACAGGAAAATGTGGTAACCAGTAGAAGAACAAACAGTTTTGTGCGAGGAACATTTGCATTATGCCATGATGTAGGGGTGCTGTGCAAATTAAAGACAACCTCGATCTTTCAAAGCTGGAATGAGTGAATTACTCATTTTGCTTTGCATATATGGAAGCATCATGGCCGCCTATCAAGTCAAAATGTAGACTATCGACATTTCCTTCAACAGATACTAGGCATGTCTCCCATTACCCATCATATAACTGTTTATAATCCTATCTATTGTCTCCTATGAATCTAGTTACTCTAGACAAAATAAGATAATAACAAGAACAAACTGTCTACCAAAGGCTATTCCCATCGACAATAGAAACAGGATGGGCATACGTATCTAAGTATCACGAACCTTTTGAGATTTCTCGAAAGGCTAACAATCGACTTTTTTTTTTTTTTTTTTGAAATCACGGGGGAGTTTCCCGGATACTCTTAAGAAGGGGTGAGGCGCCCGCGTCGGCCGGCGCTCGAACGCGGGCGGGCAGCCTGAGCACCCACTCAGCTGGCCAACCGAGCCCCAGCTCGGTTCTCCTAACAATCGACTTTGAGAATGCCTCTATCATTGGGCCTACAGAATCTAATTTGATTAGAACACAAACCGAATTCTTACCACTAATGCCATGCAGCGCAACAGCATTGATGCTTACAAAGCATCTGACGAAATTAATACCTGGAAAGAATGGTGGGTGGCTCTTGTTTATCAAATGAAAAGGTTCTGATAAAATAAGAACCGGATAAGGCCACACTCATCTTGTGAAAAGGCTACACCCACAGACTTCATGAACTTTTAATCTCTCGTGAAAAGGGGAAAAAACAACTGCTGATATAATGGTCCATTGACCATATTATGTTGATCTTTAATAAAGAGATACACAACAATTATATTTACTGTGATATATTCGTGTAGCTGCTGAGAACATGGAAACATGGAAACGTGTGTATATCGTATAACTTCTCTAGATCATGAAGAATTATATGTTAGATACTTATATCACAGAGTTCAGAATCCAGAAGAAAATGTTAGCAGCACAGTGAGAATGGATTTTTTTCTTGAATATACAGGAGACTTGTGTAAAAATTTCATTAAAGAAGCAGATGGGACCAAATACAGCAGTCTAGAACATGCATGCTAATAGTGAATAAAAAGACCAACTCTGGCACCTGCTTGGCACCAGCAGCACACCACAAAGTTCATTGCTGTTTTATTTTCAAAAAACAAAAAAGTTCATTGCTGTTTTGTTCTAAACTCTGATCTGTTGTATCTCTTTTGGTTTCCCCTTGCATCCCTTGATGCTTTTCTTTGTACATTCTCAACCCCTTCTCTTTAATCAAAAGGCAGCACTCCTGCCATTTGTTTCCAATGAACAAATGAAAAATCAGCCCACCAGTTGGTATGAACAGCTGGCACCTGCTCCCGCTAGAGCAAAAGGTTGGGACCAGATGCTCTCTTTGTCAACAACGTCTTTGCTTAATAAGCACTTATATTTCTAATCAAGTAGCAAGTGTTGTGTTGCAGACCCTTATATACTTTATTATATATATCATGGCATTTCAGGTTCATTTCACTTACCAAGTCCCTCATTGGCAGAAGGTTGAGATAACTATGCTCAACCCTTAGTTCTAGATTACTGACTTCTGCAGTAATGCATTATGCAATTGCCAACTGGTAATAACATATATAGTCGATTCTTGAACCAGGCTCTATGTACTGTAGCTCTGTGTATGCAATCCTTGGAAATCATAGTTACCTAATCCTAGCGAATGCAATTTCGGCCTCTTGAGCAATGATAGCAATTAGGCAGAGGACGACTTTTATAAAAAAAACAAAGCAATACCTATGATTACAAATAGATGCGCCGAACCATATTTAAATGGACAAAAGGAGAAGAGAGCAACATGAGAGTAGAACTTTGTCCGACCAAAAGTTCTTCCGAAGTCCATTCCAAAGTAGCTTTCTATGAGGCAGTAGCCAATATATGTAAAATTAAATGACATGTGTACATTCTAGTTTATTATTGCTCCATTCTGGTCAATATGTGATGAAAGTTAAGTCTGGAATCAGAGAAGCACGAGTATCTTGGAAAGTTTACTTGCATCCCCACCATTTAATAGACATCTGCTTATCTACACTCTTATACAATAGCAAAATATGTGACCCACAATGGGTTTTGACAGCCATGAAGAATTAAGATACTCAAATTCGATTCTGTTGGTCTGAAATTCAAAGTGCAACCGGGAAAAGCGTAATTTTTAGGCCTGAACAACAGACTGAGTTCAGACCATTCTAACAACAAAAAACAACACATTATGTGTCGCTGACTGGAAGCAGGTGCTCAGGAAATTAAACTGAAACACTTGCCTTCAAGTCGAATCAGAATCTGTAGGATGCCATTAACACCACTTTAATTTTTGTATTATTGAGAGCTAACTGATCTTTCTATTACAAGCTTAACAAATATTTTTCCCTCAATTTTTTTATCCAGTCTTCAAGCATCATCATGAGTGAATAAGGTAATCGTCTTTTCATCCTTTTGCAGTTCCACTAGGACAAAAAAGCACTAGTACTGACTTCAGCATAGTTTGTTTCTATCTTAATTGAAAAATAGAGCTCCTGCCACTTATGTTCAAATTTTTTTAGCATAGTTTAGCATTAGACAACAATGAATGCTAAGTGGAACCCAAAGAATACAAAGAGAATGCAATTGCTACCTTTATGACCCACCAGAATTGTACAATAAAAGTATCGGAATCTGAACCCATGCCAACTGCTCAGACAGAGTGACAAGTGATGCCTCTATTATACCAAGTGAAACATTACAGTTTAGGTGCAGGATTTTTGTTTCAATGTGTTGCAAGCCTCCAAGAGGATCTGCAGTTGTTGGCAGTCCTTATCCTAATTAATGGAGTTACGATATTATGCAACAGTTAATCTCTACATTGGCATGATAATGACAGCGGCCCTTTGAATGCTTCTCGCGTACTAGCATATAGTGTGTTGAGTGTGACCCAATAGAGGCAATATGCTTAGCCTGCTCCACTGAATGATCAAAACATGCACGCCTACCGCACTTGGTCAACATTTATATGCTGTTAGCAGCCAGGGACATCATTTTCAGTACCTTAAACATGTAGGCTTCATTCCAAATTCCAAACAGGTACATGCTGACTTGACCAAGCATGGCAGTTGGCATGAATACTGCTTCAACAGGTAGCACTACTATGTTGGGCTTTTGTCTTTGGCGACACAGCTGAACAGTTCCAGACAAGTGCTAAGATGAGCAGACAAGTCACAGCATCCAGATTTCAGCAATTCTAGCCTCTCAGGCACTCAATCAAGCATGTAAAGGGCACGTCAAACTCAAGGTGACTCGGCATCACACTACCACTGGCATAGATGAGCAGAGCAGAGTACTTTCTGGATACGTTATAATTATAACTGTGGTGAACGGGTTCACACTTTTCCGAATGTAATTTCTCATGGAGAAAACCTTCCATTTCAGCAACCAATTGTAACCACTCAAACGCGGCTTTCCTTCACCAACATCACCTTTTGTTTACCACCTAAAAATCTTTACAGGGCACAAATAAAAGACGCTTCCATTCATCGAACCAAGCACAGTATAATTTGCCCCGGTCCCGACCCTTTTATTTGTCTTTCTGGCAAATTCTACCCCTGTGGAGGCATGAACACCCAACACCTCCCCCAATAGTGCCATATCTCTATCTCACCAAGGGCAAAGAATCTGGGTCCAAGTCTAACACAGTACTGGGATCACAGAACTCAGAATCTTGCAGGCCTAAGAGCTGCAAACTAATCTGATGGGGTCCATGGAATTGCACCTCACATAGGAGCACAATAGATGATGCATATATCCTTCGCATGTGAAAAAGGAGGTGGCCAGCAGACAGGCAAAGCCACCTTTTGTGATCCACCAAACCGGACAAAAGAAAGATCTTTTATTTTCTATCCAAATACCAATCAGGAAGAGGGGTTGGTGTGGTAGTGGTGGTATAAGATCGACGCTGGTCCAAGTCGCAGTACGTGGAGAGATGGAATGGAGAAGCAAAGATCCAAGCAAGTCGCCGTCGCTGTCGCCGTCGCCATTTGGGCAGGGCTCATGCGAGGATTGCAACAGCTCGATCTCCTCACATCAGTTGCCTGGGAAATTAAACTCGAGCGAGAGGACGCTGAAATTTCTGGATCAGACAAGGCGGGGCATGGGTGGGTGTGACCTTGTGAGGTGACCTCATGGTGGGCTGTGGCGGCCACCCGGCCTGGCGCCCCGCACCAGCGCCATCGTTTTCACGGCACCTGCATAGATCACCGCGGTGAGATGAGACGAGCGCGCCTTCGTTGCAGGTACCAAGTACCAACCAACTATAGGAGTAGGGAGGGCTGCAGATCGAGCTGCTAGGAAGTGAGGTGAGGCGATTAGCGACTCCAAAGGTACCAGCCACCACCCAACAGTGGGCAGGGGGTCAAGCCTGTTGGAATTGGAATTTATATATGGGCCTGGTTTAGATGCACCCTAAAAGTTAAAATTTTTTCACTCTCTCTATCACATCAATCTTTGGACCCATGCATGAAGTAGTAAATGTATGTAAAAAAATAACTAATTACACAGTTTAGTTGGAAATCACGAGATGAATCTTTTGATCCTAGTTGGTCCACGATTGGACAATATTTGTCAAATAAGACGAAAGTTGTACTATTCATCGGTTTGAAATTTTTTGCAATCTAAACGTGGCCATAGATGGCTTTCAACAAAGCCAAAAAGGACCCGGGGGCACGCAAAGTCACCAATTCAGACTTCGCCCTTGTTTAGTTCCCAAATTCTACTCCCAAATTTTACTATGCAAAAAGAAGATTCCTATCACATCAAAATGTCGACATATGTATGGAGTACTAAATATAGATGGAATTAAAAACTAATTACACAATTTTGTTGTACTTTACGAGACGAACATTTTGAGCCTAATTAGTCAAAGTTTAGACAATTTTTACCAAATACAAACGAAATGCTACAGTGCGCATTTAATAATCACTATTCCAACTTTGGTCGCCTGAATCGGCAACTAAACACGGGCTTCGGTTGACCTGACAAGACGACCCAGTACTGCAACCCAATTCACACACACAATGGGCTGTTTCATCACTTATAATGGGCCTGTTTAGATCCCAAATATTTCCCCAAATTCCACTATGCAAAAAGAAGATTCCCCATCACATCAAAATGTCGGCACATGCATGGAGTACTAAATGTAGATGAAATCAAAAACTAATTGCACAGTTTTGTTGTACTTTGCGAGACGAACATTTTGAACCTAATTAGTCCATGTTTGGACAATTTTTACCAAATAAAAATAAAATGCTACAGTGCGCTACAGTAGCGAACAGTGAATCCGCCGCCCCAAATTGGGGCAAGTAAACACGGCCAATGTCTGCATGTCATACATCAGTGAGATTATTACAAAATGAAAATCAGTTTGAGAGAGAGAGAGAGAAATCCCAATGTCAGTGGAACAAACAAAAGTTTCTTTATTTCCCCTTTGATCCTACTGTCTTTCCAAACAAAAAAGTTACACACGAAGACAATGCGAGAACGTTCATGCTAATTAACAAAGGTGCTATGAGATGGATGGTGTAAGCAATGAAAGAATGGATTAGGCATGGACATTTGTTGGGACAATTAATAAATGGAGAACCTGGAGACTTCATTATCCATCGGCATGGGCATGGGCTTCACCAGCAAGGCGATCGATCCTCTCTCGCCCATGTTATTTATTTTGGTGCCAGGCATTTCCTATAGCCATTAGTAGTACAGCAAGCTCGGCATCGTATCTCCTTCTATGCTAATTGTTTGGTGGTGTTCCTGCGGCCAAACGCTAATGGTCTCTCTCCCTCCTTGCTTGGGATGTTTTGGCCGGGTTAGTGCAGTGGTGAGTAATAGTGCAAAGAGCTCAGTTACACTTATCCCATGCGGCCATGCCGTCATGCAGATGAGGACATGAGAGTTGGCGCCTAGCTAGCTTGTTTGCATGTGAGATCAAGGACTTCCCTTGTACTTATTTTGGTCTACAACATGAAAGATCATGATTGAGTTGGCCCCTAACCTTTTTCCTAAGCTGTTCCTAAGAGTGTCATCAAGCGGCGTACGGTGGCCGAAGGACTAGACGACTAGTTTGGATCTTTGACATAAAAAGGTGCTTTCTTTGTCAGGTACTAAGAGAGAATACATACTCTTACAAGGTCTGGTTCCTACTCTAGCAAGTTGTCCTACAATGCCATTTTCCTTGGTTCCATCCTGTTTGCTCCATGGAAGCGAATTTGAAGATCCTGGGCTCCTCCTAGGGCTTCCCCATCGCTCCACTCTGGCGTGCTGCCTCGTTGTCCATGTTTGCTCTCACTGTCCAGATCAGTATTGTTGGTGGCTCTGCAGGTTGTCATAGCATCTTGCTGAAGAACTCAGGGCTATGCGTTGGAGTTTCAGATGAGCTTGCTTTTTTCGTTTGGACCACACCCTTGCGCATGTACTGCCCTGCCAAAAGCTGCATACTGTGAAGAATGCAAAGGAGAGAGTGTTGTGGCTTGCGTTGGAAAATATGAAGGTTTTAACATGTGAGTTGACATGGCCTGCTGCTTTTGTCTGGGGCTAATGTTCTTATTAGCTTGCGCTGGGGCTGCCCTTAGCTGCAAGTTAGGCCCCGTTTGGTTTGAAGGAGTTAAAGTTTAACTCCCATGATATCAATGTTCCTTTAAATGTATGGAGTACTAAATGTAGACTAATTGTATGCATGTCGGCACAGATCAGGAGTAATTTACGAGACAAATCTATTAAGCCTAATTAGTCCACGATTGGAAACTTTTTATCAAATAAGACGAAAGTACTACAGTGTTTATTAAACTTTAACATCCAAACCAAACAGGCCTTATTTATTTGGCTTACAGTAAAAAGATCCATTGTTACCTTGTTGGACGACGCCTGACCAGTTTGCTAAGAGAAGATTGAGGACGACTCCACCCAGCGACGAAGCCAGGAAAAAATTTAGGTCGGGCTGAACAAAAGTCTACGGTAATTTATCTCTACTATGGCCCCCACATAATATACATATATATAATAGCTTGAATTAATATTATATAGAAAACGTCGACCAATGACGAAATTCACAAAATACAGCATGAAAAAAAAAGATGAAGTTCATTCATACCGAAAGGACCAATTGTGAAACTAATAAATTTCCCACCCCCCACATTATTCCTCCGAAGTAGCAACCTACACAAAATAGACATAATCGATTAGTCATACATATATTGATATATAGACCTCCAAATTATAAATTTAGAAGAGAATAGAGCGTACCACTACTTTTTTAGGCAATAACATATGTCACTTTTTCATCTCTTGAAACCGCTTTTTGATCTTTTCATTATCAATCTTTCTAAATATCTCCTTCTCAGTATAACATATCATCAAATCATTGAGCCATTCATCACCCATTTTATTGCGCAAATCTGTCTTTATAATGTTCAAGGCTGAAAATATCCTCTCAACTGAATTTGCAAGATCCTTTTGTATATCTGGAGATATCTTCTGGCAATTTTTAGAACCTTTTTCATATGCATCATTGACTATATTTACCTTATCTTTATACCAATCAACCATCTCTCTGAACATACCCTTGTTGAGGGAAGTACAACTCTCATCATCTCCACGAAAAGGCTGCCCTTGATATATAAGAAATCTTGCAACATCTAAAGATGATGTTAGATGAATCTCATATTGCTTTTCTTCCTCCATGCTTACCTCAACTATTCTTCGACCCACACTAGTCCTTTGGTTCATAAAATCATCACACTTTAGTCTAGCCTCTGTATGATTCTTGGAAGCACTGTGCTTCTGAAAAGTATCCTTAGCATTCTTCCAATTTATATAACCTTGATGTGCAAAGATAGAACTCCCAAAATTTTTAGGCTTTCCCGAATTAAAGAAAAGATAGCAATATAAGCAAAAAGCAGCATCCTTGGACTCACTATACTCTAGCCAATCAAATTCATCAAACCAAGACTTTTGAAACATTCTCCATTGATCAACCATCCATTTAGAAGGAAATTTAAATTCATGAGGTTGGGTTGGACCACTCAAAGCATATGCTCTCTTTAATTGGTCTCTAATTGCTGGATCATAAGAATCAATTGGTTTGCGTTGTGCAGGGTCAGCAATTAGGTTTGAATGACTAAACTCTTCCCTCAGTTTCTTTGGTTGACTTGTGCTCTCATTAGTATGTGGAGTTGAGCCACTGCCACTGCCACTTGCACTTGAATAGTAGTTCATCAAAGTTCTTTTCGACATACTGAAAATCTAAAAAATTGAAATCTATCATAATCAAACATACAACACACATCATGGAATGCGTACTCAATTTTACAGTTAAAAATGACCCTTAAAAAATCACCTACCTGCTCTGTTGCTTGGCTGATGCTCGCTTGCCTGCCTCCAAACTCCAGAGCTTCGCAGCACTGCACGCTGCGGCCGCCGGCGCCCGCCCGCCCACCTTGCGTAGTCGCGTCCTTGCCTGCGGCTGGCCTTCTCGGCTCCCCGCCGCTGTCCAGCAGCAGCGCGCCCGTGCCGCTGGGGCAAGGCCGGCGAGCGCCCTGGCCGCTGTGCGTCCGCGCCGCTGGGCCGAGCGCCCTGCGTCCCGCCTCACGCGAAGCCGCCAGAAGATGCAGCGACGAAGGAAGAGGAAGCCGCCGCCGCCGCTAGAATGTCAAGCGAAGAGGAGTCGGGACGGGAGGGATGCAGCGGCCGATGGTACCCCGTACCCAATAGGGTTTGTTTCACGATTGGATTTGGGCCTGTGTTGTGATGTTCTGTCTCTATGAAGGCCCAATAACTAAAAGAGCCATTTTTCCATTTCTAAAAGATTTTAGCCCTTCCTAATCCATAGAATTAGGCAAAAAAAATTAAGGTGGGGCTGAGGAGGGGCTCCACGTTCCCTCGATCGGTAGCCCGGGCTGAAGCCCCGGTAGCACGGGCGCTGGCTCCGTCGCTGACTCCACCTGGACGCTTCCCCTTCTGTGATCAATAAGAGAACACTGTACAACATGTCAACACGAATATGCATCATCTTGCAGAAAATTGGCTTGGTCACCATTGCATATCAACCATCTGCTCATAGGTTATCAAGCTAGTGGTACCAGGCCAGGCAGTTAATGAGGTGGCAAAAAAGGATTATGAGAAGATGTTCAAGCAATTGGCAATACTAGTAGCTTGAGAAATCTGGAAGCAGTAGAACAACTACTACATCTTTATATTAACGTCTCTAATCTAATCATCATGTCGGTGATGTGGGCTGTCACTATTGAATGAATTCTGTTGTGTTATGTTGAGCTTCTTGATACTGTAGTTTGGTTGTTCAGGTCAGCTTGGTTTTGGTTTGTAAGTTCAGTGTGTTCTAGTTTTGAGTGTTGTGGGTAAGTCGTTTGGTGTGCATGGGGAAGTGTTTTGTTGGGATTTCTTCCCCTGTCTTTCAACATTTATTTTTTATAAAATAATACCAAGCTCTCCTATATGTTTAGAAAAAAATATTAACTTAGTCCAGAAACAATAAGCAGCATTGGGAAAGATGGTGGATACAATGCTTGAGAACGGGGAGAGGAACTGAAACGGTGGAATAAATGGTATGATGAAGAACCGTTGGCGTATGTGTCTATGAGGCAGATAGTATACGGGTTGACCAGCGCCCGGACGTCTGGACGCCGACGGCTGCTCCGCCCCATCCGCTCGGACTCACGTGGCAGCTCTATTTTCTGCGCTCGTATTCGAACTGCCCGCTTTAGATCCATTATCCACGCTGCTCGGATGACTCGCCCCCGCCTCTTCCACACCGATGCGGCGCACGTCTTTTTCAAGCCGCTCGGAAGACTTGCCTTGCCTCTTCCACAACAACACCGCGTGGATTGTGCCTCCTCCCACACCACACGGTGGTGGCCTACGCTTCCTCCACGCGTCAGTGGCTGTGGCTTGCCCTGCCCGCCCTCATGGACTCCAATACCGGCGGTTTGCACTTGCAACATGAAACACTCGAATGCAACATACATTTAAAATAGATGAATCATTTGAGACATACGCTTGCAACATGTCTGTGAAACATACGCAAACATCAACAATTGCAACGTAAAAAAACACTTACTGCAACATAAGACTGAAACAACTGAAATATTTAGGACGTATTGTTGCAACATATGTATGAAAATATGCAACATCCAGATAAAAACGATTGCAACATACGTCTGGAAACAGATGAAACATTTTGAACAAACGCTTGCAATATGTTTCTGAAACACTTGCAACATATGCAACATCCCTCGATCTACTTTTGCAACTTCCATAAGAAACAACCGCAATATACCTTTAAAATGACTGAAACACCTGATCTAGCTCATGCTCCATGGACCTCGCCGGGGTGGGGGAGAGAGCCACTGGATCTGCAGGCGTTGGGGGCTCCCGATGGGGAAGGATGCCCTGCGTTGGTGCGCTGTAACAGGGGATGAGGAGCGCAGAAGGGGTAAGAGCGGGAGCGAAGTGAGGTGTATGGGAGTTGATTTTGTTTTTTATGCGAGCGGCACATGTGGCAGTGAGTGGAGCAAGACGTCAGACCTTTCGGATGCCTGAATGGCAGCATTAGCGTTGAGTATACGGTGTCTAGCTGACAGCGAACCCGCATGTTCGTGGATAATTTGGACTCCCATATATGCATTATTATTATAAATAAACTACTAGTACTAGTATTTGCATTATATGGTTTGGTTTCTTATGGTGGAACCTACCCACCCGGGTTCAAATCTTCGACTTGACACGGATGCTCGCATTTCTTGAATTTATTCTAGAATTTGACGGCGCTATTCTTTCAGTGGCAGGCGACGTGCGCGTCGACAGCATGACGCCTGTAGTGACTTTGTCAGTCTCGAGATTTGCCGGTCCAAATCAGTTTTTCGAAGATGCTCATACAGGTAAGGTGTGTGTGCGTGCGTTCATAGAGTGAGTGTGCGCTCGTATATGTGAACGTCTGTGTATGTCAAAAAAAAATTTGCATAGGAGAAAAACGGGCGCCCATGTCTATTCTTGGGTCCACCCCTGGATGTGATGGCGACTGGAGATAGCTAAGTTTTATAAGAGAGAAGGCTGAAAATTGTAGTTATCTTTATGAATAAAGGTCCCACAATGACTCCAGTATTAATCATCACGAGGCACACTAAAAAAAGATAAAAATCTAAATTATAAAAGATAATCTAAAAGATCTAACCATTAATTTGGAAAGTCTTTACCAAAATAGATAATAATAGTCATTGAACCTATTTGTTCACTAAATGGCTACTCACTTACGTCATAATAAAAAGCAACATAAAGTAACTCTCTAAATTTAGATAAATATTACCAACCAATGCCATTATAAAACATAATCTAAAATAAAGCCCTAAATTTACTCACCTGGCATTGTGAAAGATAATTAATGTCATGACTCCTCAAATTTGCATCTAAGTTATCCATTCTTACATAATACACTAAATTTTAATCTAAATTAATTACCGTTGTATGATGTTATGAAAAATATATAAATAAATTATGCTTATATATGTTCCAAATTACCCACTTTTATTATTTAATACATAACAAACAAATTTAAGGAAATATATATATTGTGCCATTATGCAGATCAATAAATAGATATTTTAAGTTTCAACAATCATGAAAAACTGACTCATATATACTAACAAATTATTTAGAACTCTATCCATATCCATGATAATGATTTATGTATATGATAAATATATATTTTTACTGAAGTATTATGACATATCTATATTAAAAGTACAATTGTAAACACGCTATTTTTTTGGTAAATAATATTAGTACACATATAATAAAATTCAATACCTTGAAGAATAGTGAGGGGGGTTAAAGCAGACAAACATTCCTTTGGAGGCATAGATGATTATGTATGTATGTTGATGTGTAACCCGAACCAAACCCGAGGACCCCAAACAAGCATGGCGCGCGAGCAGGGTTTTCCATTTGGCAGTTGGGCCACATGAGATACATGTGTCCTTGTTCATGCCTCCCGGTACGTACCATACATGCATAATTCCTGGTGTAACGGGCTACCAGCAAAGTGCCGTGCGGTTGCCTTCCGTATGGGTGTGTTCATTTCCCATGCAAACCCAAAATATTTCCTCTTCCACCTATCATATCGAATCTTTAAATGCATGTATGGAGTATTATATGTAGGTAAAAAAATAACTAATTGCATAGTTTGTTTGTAAATGTTGAGACGAATCTTTTGAGCCTAGTTAATCCATAATTGGACAAATTTTGTCAAATAACAACGAAAGCTGCTACAGTAACTTTTCACTCACTTTTCACCGACTGAACACACGATAGCAATACCGGTGCCTTTGCACATAATTGCGTAGCGTTTAATTAGCTCCTCCTGTAGTGTGTGTGCGCGCGCGTGCGTTTTTTTTTTCTCTCTATCATGATGATGAAAGCTATGATATGACGATGCTGCTGCTGCTGATGATAAAGCAGGGAAAGGGATGTCCCACTGGAAAAGCGTCCTGCTCCGGCTACCTCCTCCGACTCCTCTCCCTCCGGCCGTTGGAGCCTTTGGAGGACGGGCCGACGGGGGGACAAAGCAAAATCGCATCGCCACCAGCTTCGACCTTTCTCCCTCCTCCATCCATCCATCCATCCATCTCTCTCTTTCTTCCTTCCTTCCTCTTGACGGAAGCCGGTTTCGGGCGTCCTGCTCTTGCTCAGCTCGACAGCTCGGCAACCCCGCGGAAAGAGAGAGGCCATCTTGTTGGTTACTTGGTGCTCTGTCCCTCTGCTTCGCTGCAGCAGCTGGTGCTCTTGCTTCGGCTTCAGAGAGGCGCCCAGCGCGCAGCGGATTGCCTCCGTTCGTCCTCGGTGCTCTCCGAAGAGAGAGTTGGAGATCGAGATCGGAAGGCGTAAGGATTTGTTTCCCATGGGGAACTGCTTGGGGGGCAGCCCCTCCTACGTCAACAAGGTCTCCTCCACTGCGAAGCCAGGTGAGTGAGTTCCTCTGCTGGTTCTTGCCTTGCTTTTCTCTCCATCCACATGTCCATACGCTTGATTCAGCTCTGTGTTGTGTTCCACCAACCCCCTGAATTCGAAGCAAACAAGTAGTAGTTGGAGTATATGCTTGTTGCTTGCTAGGAACTCTGCTTCGGTTTTCAGGCAACCCAAATCCAGAACCAGAGGACTACAACAGCAAGCTTGTTTAGTCGTAATCTCAAATGAGTCAGTAACAGTGCACTTTAATCTAATTTTCCCTCACCACAAATAAAACAAGTTAATTATCAGCAAGAAGCTACTAATTAATTGCTGTCCTTAACAATTACTAATTAATTAGCCGGAGTTTTTTTTAATCTCCCGTTCTGACGACGTTCTTGGTTTGGCGCTTCAATTTCATGTCTCGCGCGGATTCGGGGGTGAGCAGAGACTCCTAAGGTGCAGAGCCCGTCGGAAGTGGACCGGAGCGACGACCGCAAGATGCCATCGAACCCGGGCGAGGTGGAGGCCCTGCTGCGGGGCGCGTCGGCGGCGGCCCGGAACCCGCTGGTGGCCTTCGCCTTCTCCGAGCTCAGGAAGGTGGCCAACGACTTCCGCAAGGAGGCGCTCATCGGCGGCGGCGGATTCGGCCGGGTCTACAAGGGTTCCTTCGCGCCACCAGCCGGCGCAGACGCAGACCTGAGCGGCGGCACCACCCTGCCGGTGGCCATCAAGGTGCACGACGGCGACAACAGCTTCCAGGGCCACCGGGAGTGGCTGGCGGAGGTGATCTTCCTGGGCCAGCTCTCCCACCCGAACCTTGTGAAGCTGGTGGGCTACTGCTGCGAGGACGAGCACCGCGTGCTGGTGTACGAGTACATGGCGCTGGGCAGCGTGGAGTCGCACCTCTTCTCCCGCACGTCGCCGCCGCTGCCGTGGGCGACGCGGATGAAGATCGCGCTGGGCGCCGCGCGCGGGCTGGCGTTCCTCCACGACGCCGAGCCCCGCCCCGTGATCTACCGCGACTTCAAGACCTCCAACATCCTGCTGGACGCCGACTTCAACGCCAAGCTCTCCGACTTCGGCCTCGCCAAGGACGGGCCCGTCGGGGAGCAGTCGCACGTGTCCACGCGGGTCATGGGCACCTACGGCTACGCGGCGCCCGAGTACATGATGACGGGCCACCTCACGGCCTCCAGCGACGTCTACAGCTACGGCGTCGTCCTGCTCGAGCTGCTCACGGGGCGGCGCTCGCTGGACCGGTCGCGCCCGCCGCGGGAGCAGGCGCTCACCGACTGGGCGCTCCCGGCGCTGCCGCACAAGAAGCGCGTGCAGGGCATCGTCGACCCCAGGCTGGCGGGCGGCGCCGGCGGATGGGACGACCCGCCGCCCGCCAGGGCCGTGCAGAAGACGGCCATGCTCGCGTACCACTGCCTCAACCGCAACCCCAAGGCGCGGCCGCTCATGCGCGACGTCGTCGCGTCGCTGGAGCCGCTACAGCAGCCGCCCGAGGACCCAGCAGACGCCCACGCCGCCGTGTGAGTGTTCTGTTGAGACATGGTCGGAAAGCCAATGCAAGGTGCTGGCCGAATGAAATGCAGCAGGAACGGCGGCCGGCTGGTCGGGGCTGTCCTTGTCCTGCCCGGCTGTCCGTTCCGTGGAACGAAAACGAACGAAGCAAGGTGGATGATGTGACTGATAGAAGCATGTACGTGTATCATCATATGGTCAGTAGTACAGTAGCTTAGCTAGGCAGCGCTTGATGGGCAGAGACGATACATGCATCATTGCTTCTCCATTGTTTCCAGTTAGTTATTGACGCGACCGGTACCGGTTCCGGCCGGTTGTGCTCAACAACCAGCTAGCGCTGCTGGTACACCAACACCAACACCATTGTACGCATGCAAATCCATAGCTTTTGCATTACATTTCTTGAGTTTAACCCTCTAACTTAAGACCTATTTCTGAATATAGACGTCAGCGGTCGGTGCCACAAGTTACGGTGCCAAGGTAACACGTCTCAGCGTCCCAGGCCTTAGCGCCACCCTGGAGGCCTCAGTGATGATGACGTGACAGGGAGATTAGCGCTACGGTTCACGGCGTCGAGCTCAGCACCACAGATCTTGGCGTTGAGCTCAGCCCCATCTCCTTTGGTGGCAAGCTTTGAACTTACGGGCGCGGCGCTAGCCTCTTGTCCAAGCTAACACTCATTTCTTCCCTCACTTCTTCCCCTCTCTCCCTCTCTCCCTAATCCATCCTACCCTCTCCAATCTTTGTATTGTCCTTTAGAATTTGGATTTGATCCGTAGATCTTCGAGAGCAAGGTAGTCTCCCTCCCCTCCTCATTTTTACGTGCTGATTTGGTGTATGTGATGTATAGTTTGATGAGTTTTTTTTTCTAGTTTTGGAATGAAATGTACACTATGGATTGCAAATTCTTGGATGAAGGCCCTTTATGACTAGTTAGTTTTATGGCTTAGGTACGAGTACATAGTTGTGCATTATTCATGCATGCCACTGTTCAATTATAATTCTAAGTATTTTTGCCTTAATTGCAATGTAGTTAAGCATTGGTACTCAATGATAAAGGATTTGATTTGTTAGTAGCCTCTGTTTTTTTAGGATGGAGGACATGTGGTGTATATAGAAGTGGCGAACGAAGGGGCGTCCCAAAGGTTTATACCCAAATGCATCTTCCAAGGATGCACATGTCCATCCTGCCGGTGCCTAAGGGTGTGTTTAGTTGTGTCTGTAAAATTTTTGGAAGTACAATAACTCTTTTGTTTGTATTTGGTAATTAGTGTCCAATCATGGACTAATTAGGTTCTAAAGATTCGTCTCGTGATTTACAACCAAACTGTGTAATTAGTTATTTTTTTACCTATATTTAATGTTCCATGCATGCGTCCAAAGATTCGATGTGATGGGGAATCTTGTAAAATTTTTAGAACTTTGAAGGAACTGAACACACCATAAGTGTGAGTGTGACTGTGATAAGCCAGACTACGTGTTTGAATCGGCAACTTTGTAGTTGATGACTTTTTCATTTGAAATCATTTATGATCCCAGAATTATGTTTGAACTCATATTTTGAAATTTATTTTTTTGAATTGTACCAACGACCACATATGGAAAAATGACCAGAAGCAAAGCTGACAACTTTGTATTTGAAATTCTAAAATTTTAAAATTCTAATTTTTTGAATGACCTCAGATGGAAAATCTATCAAAACCAAAGTTGTAAATCTTGATGAGAACTACAACTTTGTAGTTGATGACTTTTTTCGTTTGAAATCTTTTGAGATACCAAAAGTACGGCTCAAGTTCTCATAGTTTGAAATTTAAATTTGTCAAATGATCCCGGATGGCAAAAAGACCAAAACTAAATTTATAGATATCGAATAGAACAACAAATTTGTAGTCGATGACTTTTCATTTGAAGTCATTTAGGGTCCTAAATATTCATTTTAAAATCCTGAAACGTGAATACGTACTAGGGGAATGGATATGCCATATAGACACAAGTGGCTTTGGGATGGAGTGGTTAGAGGAGCTACGCGCAATGACACAAGTCCTAGGTTCGAATTATTTTCGTGTGATCATGCGACAGGTTGGTGGGGGCTTCTCGGGATTAAAACATGACTTTTTTGCTATTTTTGGCACATTTTTGGATTTTTGGAAAACATCATCACCACCTGTTCATGTTATCAACCGGTGGTGATAACTTATTATCACTGCCGGTTTCCAACAGGTAGTGATGACCATGTCATTACTGTCAACACTTCACTACCGAGGGCCAAAACTGACAGTGATAGGGGGTTTACAACCAGCTGCGATGACGTATCTGTAGTAGTGTGAGTGCGAGCTTGCTACTAGCAAAAGGATTGGCACCAATCTTGGACTTGCCTCAATGGGGATTAAATGGTTGTGAAACCACTGAATCTCGGGATTAAAATTACTGTGTCAACATGTCTCCCTGTTGGTTTGCAATTCCCTAACAATAGCTTGTTTTACTTGTTCATACTTATGCTAGTATTGTAGTTGTTGCTCTTGTGTAGCTAGTTAGCTACAGTAGTTGACTAGTTGCTCTCTTAGCTTATGTAGCTAAGTAGTTATTACTCTCTAGTTGTGCTTATATAGCCTAGCTAGTTGAGTAGTGCTAGTATAGCTTGGCTTTGTGCTTGTTGCTCACTAGTATGTGTAGGAGCTCCCGGTTGCTTGCTTGACTAGTTGTATAAGTTTGTGTGACCTTGCCAACTAGAATTGTGTAGGACAGCTCGCTCTAGCTCGGCACCTTAGACATAACTCCTAATATTTTGTAAAGGTGCTTGTGATAGATAAACGGGTGCCTAGACTGATTAGTTTAATTCTGTATTTATTTCAATTAGTCGTAGTAATTAAAATATAGAAAAGACTATTCACCCCTTTGGTTGGCCGCTTGATTCTATCAACGTTCCCTTGAGTACAAGCTCGACGACCTCTCCACACGTAAGAGGGTCTCGCAAGACTACAAGCCTCTAGTGTATAAGTAATGGTGCGTGTAACCTTGAGCTCCAACCCCACCCAAATGGCCAACCGAGGGGGCATACATTGCCTCCCCCAAAGAATATAGCCATTTTGGCTGATCTGCAGCTTTCTGCAGAGCACCAGAAGGTCTAGCGCGCTCATCGTTTTCGGTGAGACCACATCGACTAGCCTATGGCGATTCTTGTCGACCATTAAAGTCTTCCTCTAGTTCTATCCCTAGAGCTTTCCGGTGACTTCACATCACCTACAGAATCCCTAGGCAGAATCACACTCTACAGCGCTTGCCCTTGGTAATCAGTAATCATCGGCTAAATCTGGTGCTCAAAAATCTTCTCTGCACAACCTTTTCTATCCATGGATAGGGCTGGATAATGAGCCAGCTCGGCTCGGCTCGGCTCGGCTCAACTCATTCTGGCTCGTTAAGATAACAATCTAGCTCGGCTCGGCTTGTTTACGAGCTCGAGCTGACTTGTTAAGCTTGCGAGCTGGGTATAAAAAAATACATAAAAATAATATTTGTATTTATCTAAAGCTTTGATAATAGTAATAATATAAAAGTAACACATCCAACGGCCTTAAATCAAACAAAAAAATAATATGTGCTAACATATATACAAGTATAATAATATATTATAGTATTACACCATATATCTATGGTCCATTCTCCATACCATACATAATGCGTCCGTAAGTATCCATACATCCATTAAAAACAAGACGATAAAGTCATAATAATCCCAAGTTTATAGGGTCTAGACCAATCATCAATCAATTGTAAAGTGTAAGACATGAAGTAATACAAAAATTAATATAAGTTCTACTTGTTTTTCCCTGGAAGCGTGACTCGTTTGGTTTGTGAGCGGCTTGCGAGCTGACTCGATTTGACTCATTATAGCTAACGAGTTAAAATCTTGGCTTGGCTTGGCTTGGCTCATTATCATAATGAGCCGAGCTGAGCCGAGCGAGCCATGAGCTAAGTGAGCTAACGAAGTTTTACATCGAGACTTACCCACGCGGCCACGCCTAAGCTCCTGCGGTTGGGGGTCACACACCAGCAAAGTTATTCGGTGAGTGCTGGACGGCTGGCAACAGGGTCTGCAGGAACCCAAACTCCGGTGTTGTGCTAGGGGAACCACCAAAGAATTCCAGTGGTCTCTGTGCAGCACTGCTGAGGAGTTAATAACTTTGATCTTCATGTTGCCTGACTCCAATCCATCTTTCCATCTAATAGGCTAAACCTCGTATACTCGCAAACAACATTAATCCATTTGTATCATGTTATCAATCAACCACAAAATCACTAATGAACTTTGTTAGATGCTAGTTTCTTTACAGACGACATTTTCGATTGTTCATCTAGTATCCCTACGATGTTTTGTAGTATATCTTTTGTTGTTCACATAGTATCTATGATATGTTGGTTTCCTTCTTTTACATTCCTATGTTACGTCAGTTTTTTTTATTTGGTTCTTCATTTTCCTTCCTTTATATTTTATTTTCCTTTTCTAATAATTTCATTTTATTCTATCACATCGGATCTTTTCTCCTTTTTCATTTTCATCTTTTTCTTAAACAATTGTTGATTGATTTTTTCTTATTTTTTCCTTTCTTTTATTTTCTCCATCTTAATTAGTAAATTATTTATTTTATTTAATTGTTTCATTTTAATTTTCATTTTTCCTTCTTGCTTCTACTTTTCTCTTTTTTTTCTTCTGCTTTTGTGTTGGTTACATCTTACACAAAAATATCTTTTGCTTAATTATACAAGTAATTTGTGCATTCATTATGTGTCTTCTGTATTACATATCAAACATTTGGCTTTGTTTAACTATAAAAAATAACTTGTGCATTTGTGATGTGTCTTTTGCATTTGTGTGAGCTATATCACGTACCAAAATATTTGGCTTTGATTAACTATAGAAATAATTGTGCATTTGTGATATGTCTTCTACATTTTTGCGGATTACACCGTATACCAAAATATTTGTCTTTGCTTAACTATATATATTTGATACATTATTTTATTTACATGTATATTGCATACTTTTGTTGTTCTTTTTTTGGATATTATAATACCAAACAAATGAACCTATAATTTATTCTTCTAGATCTAGAATATTGTTCTCGTGAACCAGAATATTCTCCTTGTGAAGGTGGAACATTATTTCCTAAACCTACAATATCACCTCTCCTCAATGAAAAGAAAGGTTCGATCTTCATGAGGTAAATGTTTGTTAACAAAATTTTATCTAAATATATCCATGCGGGTCTTGTTTTGAATAATTTGTTGCAAAAAATATAATGTTGTATTTGGAATTTTAATTTGGATGCTCGGTTTAGCAGCTACAACTTTTTTAATTTGTAGAAAGCTATGACATCAGCACATACAAACTTTCCCATGCAAACTCAAAGGCGTTACATGGAGAAAAAAGAGTTTTGTGACACCCCCAAATTACTTAGTCTCTTGATTTAACTTTAGGTCTCAAGTACGAAGAAAAAAAATAGTAGTATTACTACGAATTTGATATGTTGCCACTTTGCTACGTTGAACTATTGTTATCTTTTTATGTTAAACAATTTTAGTTTATGCTCAAATTCGTGAATATATAAAATCATGTTCAATTATGTGCTATATATTTCCTATATATGTTATGCAATTTCAACTTTGCAACATTGGACATGCTAAATATTTGTTTTTTGGTTGTGAATTTTTTTAGTACCCTTATACATTTCAAATACCTAGCCCCAAAATCCTAGACTCTGACCCCATCTTAGTATCTATTTCAAAGTGTGATTCTACCAAGAATCATTCCCTGTGTCCCATAGCTTTTGGTTTGATGATGTATCGTGCAATTCTATCGCATCCTGATAAACTTGTTTACAAACAACAGGGAGCACCCGGGAGTGGATCTGCCATTGGGGTGGGGAGGGGGTCTCGTGCCCCTCCTACCCCGGCCGCGCCATTGGATCTTCATCTCAGTATCAGGTGAAGGCGGTCGCCATTGTTGGACTGGTAGGATTAGTCAGGACAACACTTGCCAATTAAGTGTAATAGACACTCAAGGATAAATTTGTTTGTCATGTGTTTGTAACAGTGTCATGAAATCCTAACATGATAAGAGAAATTTCCTTTAATGCCATCCAAATTTATACACATTCCTTATTTGCCATTGAAAATTATAGCTTCTCTTCATTAATGTTGGTTTTAAATTACCATCCCTTATATGTCATCGCTGTTATGGCTGCAAACTAATAGCAACAACAATAACAACACTATTCAATTAGGTCCACCTCTTTTGGTATATAAGGGATGGTAAAACTAAAACCAATGGCAATAAGGTGGTTATAATTTTTAGTGGCAAATAAGGGATGTGTATAGATTCTGATGGCATTGAAGGACTTTTCTCTAATTTTTTTGAGGGTTGTTGTTGGTGATGAGAAGTCCGCAATACTAGAGGTCATAGCTCTAATGAATCATGCAAAAGAGAGGTGTCGGTGTTCGGACCGAGGGGGTCCTAAACCAACGAGTAAATGCTGCGTGTCTCTTTCCTGGATGGTGATGCAAGGAGAACACACGGGGGTTTATCCTGGTTCAGGCAAAAGAAGGCCCTACGTCCAGCGGGGGGGAAGAAGTTTGTATTTCCTTGCACCGGAGTGCTCGTGTAGGGGTTACAAGCATGCGAGAGAGGGCGTCGAGCCTAAGTCTCAAAGAGAGGAAAAAGAGGACAAGGGTGATTGCACCGGAGTGTCTTGACTGTTGTTTCGTGTTTTTCTTTGTTCGTTGTCCCTTGTTCGTTCCTCCCGTAGAACCCTGGCCTGCCCTTTTATAGGGCGAGAGGAGGCCAAGACGACGGGGAGCTTTGAGGTGATGTTTTGTCGATTCCTGTTGAGCTGACCGTAGCGACGTGCTCTGGGAATGGTCGGCCATCCCTGGACACCATGGCGTCGTGGGAGACGAGACGTCGAAATGACCCGGAGCTCCGCGTCACACCGTCCTTCCCTTGCGGTTGAACTGTGCGGAGCGTCGAGGTTGGGTCGAGGCCGGGTCGAGGCCGGATGGATAAGGCCGAATCCCCGAGATTGCAGACGACGGGCCTTGTCTTATCCTCCCTCGAGGGTGATCAATGGTAAACAGTGCGCGGTAAGGTGGGTACAGTGATGGGTTTCACCTCCCATCACGGGATGGGCGGTAAAACATTGTGATCTGGCACGGGCATTGTTCCCACGTCGATCCTGGTTGCAGCCATGCCGGTAGGTGGTAGTAGGTAACGACATTAAATGCTATGGCTTTTGTCCTAGGGTAGGTAAAGAGAAGGAGTCGAGGCGCTCGACCCGGGCTCACGCGAGTCGGAGTTCTTCCCTGCGGGCGGACGAGCCTCGCGTGGGTCGGAGCGCCGTTGAGGTCCCTTGTTGTACGGGATGGGGCGCGGCCAAGGCGCCCCGTCGATCGGGCCTCGTACGAGTCGGAGCCGGAGCGCGGTCGAGGCACCCCGTCGAGCGGGCCTCGTACGAGGCGGACTGGATGCGCGGTCGCGGCGGGCTGCCTTCTATTGCGGTTTTAGTCATTTTAGTTTTTTATTAGCGATGGATGTGGGTACCCTCGTACTGTTGGTACCGATAGTAGCCCCCGAGCCTTTGGGTGAGTGTGTGATCACTCTCCCAGAGGTTTGTTTGAACAGGAGTCCTAGCGTTGTGTCTTTTACCGGTGGGGGCGCGCGAGCGCACCCGCCGGGTGTAGCCCCCAAGGCCTCGGTGGAATGTTGAGACTCCTCCGTGGTCTTGTATTCATTTTATTGGGGAATGATTCATTGCGGTCAAGCCCCCGAGCCTCGCGTGCACGAGGTCGATCAGGGTTCTGGCCGTCTTTTGCTGTGCGACCCTCACGCTCTTCCTTCAGGAAGGAGGAGGAGGGGTGGGGAACGCCGTACTACCCCTGTTGGGCGAGTTTCGACGATCTCTAGTGAGCTGCTAACGGGGGAATTCGAGTGAGAGCCCGTGCCCCAGTCGTTAGGGGTCGGCTAGTGGCCCGAAGGCGCTCTCAAAGATGCCAAGAAGTGGTCGTGTGGATCTCGATTCCCTGCGACAGGATTCGAGGGCTCGGTGCCTCCCCCGAGGGGATTCCTACGTGGACCACCTCCTTCGGCCTCGAATATGTCCTGGGGTGCCTCGAGAGCGTGGCTCGAGCCCTGGCCATGTCCGGACGCACCCTTGGTTGTCCCTAACTCTGTTGCTTGAGGGCAGCTGTCGAACCCTGGTCGAGGGCCAGCTTCCGCTCCCTCGAGGCTTAGGTTTCTGCGGTCGAGCCCCCGAGCCTCGCGCGCACGAGGTCGATCAGAGTCCCGGCTATCTTTTGTTGTGCGACCCTCACGCTCCTCCTTCAGGAAGGAGGAGGAGGGGTGGGGAACGCCGTACTACCCCTATTTGGGCGAGTCCCGACGATCTCCGGTGAGCTGCTAGCGGGGGAATTCGAGTGAGAGCCCGTGCCCCAGTCGTTAGGGGTCGGCTAGTGGCCCGGAGGCGCTCTCAAAGATGCTAAGAAGTGGTCGTGTGGATCTCGACTCCCTTCGATAGGATTCGAGGGCTCGGTGCCTCCCCTGGGGGGATTCCTACGTGGACCGCCTCCTTTGGCCTCGAATACGTCCTGGGGTGCCTCGAGAGCGTGGCTCGAGCCCTAGCCATGTACGGGCGCATCCTTGGTCGTCCCTAACTCTGTTGCTCGAGGGCAGCTATCGAACCCTGGTCGAGGGCTAGCCTCCGCTCCCTCGAGGCTTATACCGGGCTCGGGGCCCGTTTCCACGATCGAGACCCCGAGCCTCGCACGCACGAGGTCGATTAGAGTCCCGGCCGTCTTTTGCTGTGCGACCCTCACGCTCCTTTTCCGAAAAAAGGAGGGGTGGAGAACGCCGTACGACCCTTGTTTGGGCGAGTTCCGACGATCTCCGGTGAGCAGCTAGCGGGGGAATTCGAGTGAGAGCCCGTGCCCCAGTCGTTAGGGGTCGGCTAGTGGCCCGAAGGCGCTCTCAAAGATGCTAAGAAGTGGTCGTGTGGATCTCGACTCCCTTCGACAGGATTCGAGGGCTCGGTGCCTCCCCTAGGGGGATTCCTACGTGGACGGCCTCCTTTGGCCTCGAATACGTCCTGGGGTGCCTCGAGAGCGTGGCTCAAGCCCTGGCCATGTACAGGCGCACCCTTGGTCGTCCCTAACTCTGTTGCTCGAGGGCAGCTGTCGAACCCTGGTCGAGGGCCAGCCACCGCTCCCTCGAGGCTTATACCGGGCTCGGGGCCCATTTCTACGGTCGAGACCCCGAGCCTCGCGCGCATGAGGTCGATCAGAGTCCCGGCCATCTTTTGCTGTGCGACCCTCACGCTCCTTTTCCGAAAAAAGGAGGAGGGGTGGAGAACGCCGTACTACCCTCGTTTGGGCGAGTTCCGACGATCTCCGGTGAGCTGCTAGCGGGAGAATTCGAGTGAGAGCCCATGCCCTAGTCATTAGGGGTCGGCTAGTGGCCCGGAGGCGCTCTCAAAGATGCCAAGAAGTGGTCGTGTGGATCTCGACTCCCTTCGACAGGATTCAAGGGCTCGGTGCCTCCCCCGGGGGGATTCCTACGTGGACATCCTCCTTTAGCCTTGAATACGTCCTGGGGTGCCTCGAGAGCGTGGCTCGAGCCCTGGCCATGTACGGGCGCACCCTTGGTCGTCCCTAACTCTGTTGCTCGAGGGCAGCTGTCGAACCCTGGTCGAGGGCCAGCTTCCGCTCCCTCGAGGCTTATACTGGGCTCGGGGCCCGTTTCCCAGGTATCTAGGAATATCCGCCCGCGGATCCCTCCCCCGCCCATTAGCCGAGCGCGTCTTTTTAGGAGGGGAGGCGAGATCGGCGTGGTAGTGGGCGACGTGGCGTACGGTTACGACGTGGGGGATGGCCACGTGCCCAACACCTGCGAGATGTAAGAAAACGGTTAGGTGGGCACATTTAATGCGGGAAACTGTTCCTACCTTTTCACGTGGCCGTTGGGCTTCCGCCTGGGCATATAAAATCAAGGCCTGGGGGTGAGGCCGCTGCGAGGCCACAATCGGCCGCCCCGGGGAGCTCGGGTCGCATAGGGTCGAGGCCCTTGGTGCCGATTTCCGGGTAAGCATCTCTGCTCGATTGTTCTGCCTTTCTCGGGGTCCGTTGGCTGACATTTCTTCTCATTTTGCAGGTTAAAGCGGAAGGCGGAGCCGATGGGGCTTACCCCCGTGAAGTCGCTGCGGGCCAGCGCCGTTGTCCTTAAACGGACACCGGAGCAGGATGCGGCCTGGGTCCGGCAGGTCGAGGCCGCGAAGGGGCGTCTGCGACAATGGCAGGGGCCAGCGGATGCCACGGTGGTTGCTGGCCCTGATCCTACCGTGGAGGGGTCCGAACCGGCGGAGATGGTGGCGCCCGGTGCGATCGAGGCGGGGCCTAGGTCGTCGGCGATGGCCGAGGCTGCCGTCGAGGTCATGACGGGCGAGGCACCCATCCGTGGCGTGGAGCAGGCAGGTGCTGATGTGACCATGGAGGAGGTCGCATCGGTGTCAGGGCAGGAGGCGGCCCTGGCGAGGGGGTCGCGGCCGCAACAAGACCCGTCGGCGGAGCCAGCGGGTACGGTGGAGGGCGGGGCGGTCGAGCCCCTGACCGGAGCATCAGAAGAAGAGGCGCCGGCTCCGAGGACGCCAACGGTCGAGGCGCTGGTACCGGAGCCGTCGTCGATCGAGGCGTCGGCTCCGGAGGCGCCGGCGGTTCAGGGGCCAGTTCACTTAGGAGGGCGGGCACCCATGACCATGGACCTTACCCTCGACGACACCCCCTGGACAAAGGGAAACAAGTGATGGGGGTTGAGGGGGGCGAGGCCGCGGATCAGGCCGGTGCCTCGACGGCCGTTGGAGATGCGGGAACTGCGGGAGAGGCCGGTCCTTCCACGGGACCGGGAGACACCCCGGCCGGGTCATCGTCGTCATGGCCCAACATCGCCGCGCTGGTGATAGCGCGGGCAGAGGCAGAGATACCGAGGTGGGGGGGCGTCCCTTCAGTTTAGGGACGCCATGAACCCCGACGTCGAGCCCATCTTTGTCCTGAACGACAAAGATGAAGTGCACCGATGGGAATACCTCAAGGGCATCCGCCGACACCTTGATCGGTTGCTCGGAGTGGCGTCCAAGGCCGTGCGGAGTACGCGGGATGCCACCGAGGTATGATCGACCCGTCGTCTTTCCGTGGTTTTCTTGGTGTCTTTTTCCCTCGGCTTTTTAACCTTTTCGGTTTTTTTGGATTGCGTTCAGGAGCTGAAGGAGTACTCCCGCCGCAAGTCACTCTTCATCTAGGATGAGAGTGGCGTGTGGGCCGCGCTGTCTCAGCAACGGGTCCTGGTCGAGGAGGCCTAGAAACGGCTTTCCGATCGGAACGCCGAAATGGCTGAACTGCGCGTCGCGTACGCGGTGGTGAAAGAGGAGGCGATGCAGGCTTGGGCGGCCGAAGCCGTGATGCGTACTAACATGGACAAGGCTCGGGAGGAGGCTGCCTAGGCCCGTAGAGATCTCGAGCCCCTGTCGGCACGGGTGAAGGAGCTCGAGGAGGATGTCTCCCAGGTTAGCCATCAGCGCGACGCCCTCAACGTCGAGGTCGAGCAGGCCGCCGTTCGTTCTGATGCTCTGAAAGACGAGGTCACGACGCTGAAGGGAGCCGTCCAAGAGAAGGACGCAGCTCTCGAGGCTGCTCGCCAAGAGATCGAGGCGCTAAAGGCGACCGTCAGTAACAAGGACAGCGCCCTCCGAGGGCTCGAGCGGACGTGCGGGGGGCTTCGCGACGAGGTCGTGGGCCTGCAGACCCATATCGAGGGTAAGTGTGATTGTTATGGCCATGACATTGAGGGCCCCATGTTGGGTATTAATTTGTTTATCATGTTTCAGAGCTGGAGAGGGAGAATCGAGAGGCCCAATCTTCTGCCAACTCCTTCCAGAGCCTCCTCGAAGCCGAGATCCGGAGGACCCAGCTGCTCCAGGGCGCGATTACCACCGTGTGTGATGGCCTGGGGGTCGAGCCCGATGCCGACACCGGGGAAGATGTTCTGGGGAACTCCTTCGCCCGTCGGATGGTGGCGCTGGGTTGCCTTGCCCGGGAGAAGATACGGAACGGCCTCCATCACGGCGTGAAGAGGGCGCTGGCCGTCGTCCGTTCAGGGTTTGTGTTCGACATGAAGCTCATCGCTGAGGGCTTCATCACAGACCCGGATCGGACAGACGAGGAGAATGAGGATGCCTGCGTGGAGCTGATTGAAGCCGCCGAAGAGCCTAGAAGTCGTCTGGCCTCGCTTTTCGAAGCCGAGGTGGTTTCGCCTGCTGACGATGAGGGCCTGTGAGCCAAATCTGGGCATGAAGGCCCATGTAATAAGTTAGTATTTTGAATTTTGGTCGTGGTGGCCTCGAAGGCCCTAAAAACTCGAAACATAAACCTGTTCGTGGTTAATTTAGTTTTATTCGAGCTTTTCTTCCCTTTATCGCTTGGATCATGTTCTCGCGTGGTTTACTTAGCACACAGTTGCATCCTTTGGCGTAAGGGAGCGAGTGGAGGTACTGTAGCCTTAGGGGCATAAGTGATCTCATGGCTCAACTGCCCTCGAGCTTCAGGGTGATGTTGCGGCCTTGTAAATCGTGTCAGAACCTGATCTAAGCGACAGGGGGTATGTTCTTTTTCAAAGTTAGGAACCATTATTTAGGTCTCCCTAGCGTGAAGTCGCACCTCTAAAAGGTGTGAGGGGTGAGTGGAGGTACCGTAGCCTCGGAGGCGTAGGTGATACTCCTAACTCGAGAGCCCTTTCGAACCTTAGGGTGCTCTTGCAGCGAAGTCGATCTAAGAAGCAGTTCTTAAATTTAAAAAAGAGCATAAGTTTTTTCGGGGACTGGGGGGTTCCCCCTTGTAGCCCCCGAGGGAGGGTCGATTCTGGGAGTGCAGAGTCGATCCTTCCTCATTGTGAAACAAAAGTTTGAACATCGTTGTATTCTTTATTGACGAAAAAGAAATTATAGAGCCTCGAGGCTTTTTAAGGAAAGAAGCGACGTAGCTGTTCAATGTTCCAAGCGTTGGTGAGGATTTTGCCCTTCTCGTTGGATAGCTTGTAGGTGCTCGGCTTTAGTACTTCTGCGATGATGTACGGCCCTTCCCATGGTGGCATGAGCTTGTGCCATCCCTTGGGATCAGCGGGGTCGAGGGGTACGAGTTTGACATCTTCGACGGGCTCGAAGCTGCCGGCATGGTGTTTTGGGTCGGGAATCGCATTGGTGAGACCGTCGAGGTCTGCAGCCAAGATCGCCGACTCCAAAACAGCCTCGTCGTGCTCGACGCACTCGACGTCGCACTCGTAGGCATGTTCGTACGAGGGCCCTACAGTGATGACACCGTTTGGGCCTGGCATTTTGAGCTTGAGGTAGGTGTAGTTCGGGATTGCCATGAACCTGGCGTAGCATGGGCGCCCTAGGATAGCGTGGTACGTTCCACAGAATCTGACCACTTCGAAAGTGAGAGTCTCCTTTTGGAAGTTGGCCGGTGTGCCAAAACAAATAGGCAGATCGACCCGTCCGAGGGGTTCTGCCCGTTTTCCTGGCACGACTCCGTGGAAGCCCCCGACGCTAGGTTGGAGGCGCGCTCTCTCGACCCCCAGAAGGTTGAGGGTCTAGGAGTAGATGATGTTGAGGCTGCTTCCGCCGTCCATGAGCACCTTGGTGAGGCATGTGTTGGCGATGACGGGGTCAACAACGAGCGGATAGACTCCCGGGTTGGGGACGTAGTCTGGGTGGTCGTCACGGTCGAAAGTGATGGCCACCACAGACCAATCAAGGAAGCGGGGGACTACCGTTTGTACGGAGAAAACCTCGCGCCGTTCTCGCTTGCGCTGGCGCGCCAAGAGGCGGGTCGAGGGCCCTCCATAGATCATGAAGCAGTCGTGGATCTCGGGGAATTCCCCGTCCTTGTCGTCACCTTTAGGGTCCTCCTTCTTATCGTCCTTCTTGACGCCGGCACCCCCAAAGTACCTGCAAAGCATATGACAGTCTTCGAGGTTATGGTTAGTAAGTCCCTTGTGGTAGGGACACGGTTCTTTGAGCATTTTGTCAAAGACGCCCCCGCCGGGGGGGGCCTCGAGGCTTCTTGTGGTCGGTAGCAGCGACGAGCTCGTCAGCCGGGGCCTCGAGCTTGCCCTGCTGGCCTTTCTTCTTCTTGTGGTTGTTTCTCTTGGAGCCCCGGGTGGAGCTTGCGGGATCGTCGACCTTCTGCTCCCCCCTCTCCGGGTCGCCACCAAAGATTGCACCAACCGCCTCCTCGCCGGTGGCGAAGTTGGTGACAATGTCCATTAACCCGTTGGCAGTGAGTGGAGTGTTACGGCCCAATTCTCGGACCAACTCTTTATAGGTGGTGCCGGAGAGGAAGGCCATAATTACGTCGGAGTCAGTGACGTTGGGGAGCTCGGTACGCTGCCGGGAGAAGCGCCGGATGTAATCCCAGAGGGATTCACCCGGTTTCTGCTTGCAGCTCCGGAGGTCCCACGAGTTGCCAGGGCGCATATAGGTCCCCTTGAAATTTCCCTCAAACACCCTGACAAGATCGTCCCAGTCATGGATCTGTCGAGGCGGGAGATCCTCGAGCCAGGCTCGGGCGGTGTCGGAGAGGAACAGGGGAGTTGTCGAATGATGACCCGGTCGTCGGTGGCCCCGCCTAGCTGACACGCCAAGCGGAAATCGGTGAGCCAAAGTTCGGGTTTGGTTTCGCCGTTGTACTTGGTGAGAGTCGTGGGGGGGCAAAACTGAGCCGGGAGCACCATCTCACGGATAGCCTTGCTGAAGACCCGAGGACCCGGGGGCTCGGGTGAAGGGCTATGATCTTCCAAACTGTCATAGCGTCCGCCCCTGTGGACGTGGTAGCCTCGAGGCACGCCGTCACCGTGCTTGCGTGTGCGGCGCTCGACGATGTTGCCACGGGTGTCTCGAGGCTCGTGGTCGTTGGTGGTGGGCTCAGGGGCTGGAGCTACCCGGTTTCGCCGGGCAGGCTCGGGGTGAACTGAGGCTTCTCTCTCCTGTTGGGAGGGCTCGATGATCCGCTCTGAGCCTGCCTCGCGTCGCCTAGGCAAAGCTCTTGGCCTGCTGCATGGCGGCGGTCTCGAGGAGTTCCCAGATTTCATCCCGAGCCCGACGGGCGTCGGGTTTGACAGCTCGGGCATGTTGCGGAGGAGCATGGCGGCGGCGACGACGTTCTGGCTGGCTCAAGCAAAAACCGGGGGGTCGACCACCCGGTCCTCATCGATGCGACGGTTGACGTCGCGAGCTCTCTCGCGAGCTCTCCCGCTAAGTGCGCGCTCCACATGCTCACGCTCGAGGGTTTGTTGGAGTAGATCCAGGTTTTCCCGTTCCTCACCAAGCCTGTCCTGCAACTCGCGAATCTGCTCGAGTTGCGCTCCTTGATCCGCAAGAAACTGTGGATCGTCTCACTCAGCAGGAAGCTCAACGTGAGGTGGCATGTACCTTCCTTCGACTGGCTCTTCGTCCTCTGATTCCGAAGTGCTTTCAACGTCGATGTTGAAGCATTCACAGGTCAGATCATAGGTGTCGTCAGCCGAGTCGGAGTCAGGAGCGCCAAAGTAGTAGTATGACGGGGGAATGTGTGGCCGTTGCCAATCGTCACTGAGGTTGCGACGTTGAGAAGCAGTCACATGGGGCTCTGTTTCTGGTGTCTCCGTAGAGTCCCGATAATCAGAAGCCAGTGTGGATGCAACGAGGTCCAGAGTGGAGCGTAGATGGTGCCCGGGGAGTTCCTCATAAGCACTCATGCGAGTGCTCACGAAGATGTGTACACCCGGGCAGCCGAGTCTAGCCCAAACGGGAATGGTGATGGAGATGTTGCTGCCCGTGCCGAAATGGATGCTCCGGGCAGTGGTGTCTCACCGGACGGGGAAGCGGCGGGATTCTCCGTTGGCATGTTACCCTCAGTCAAGCTCGTCCTACCCAAACCTTCCACAAGGAGGTCTAGGCTGGCGCCTGGCTAGGGGGTGCCGGACCGGGGGATCCCATCACCCTCCGCGAGGTGAAGACGGTGGTTGTGCCGGGCTCGTCGTCGTCGGGCGGCCCGTGCCTGCCTAGAGCGACGGTACCGGCGGATTGCTCCCCCGGGCTGGGAGAGCTCATAGTCCTCGTCGGTTGGGTGCCTGGGTGGGAGTAGGACCATATCGTAGTCGTAGCCAAGCGACATGAACTCCAGGCTCCCGAACCAGATCACCGTGGCCAATGGAATAGGGCGTTCGGGGTCAGCCATCCAGGAAAAAAGGCAAGAAAGCGACGTTGGCACGCAGCGATCCCCTACCTTGCGCGCCAACTGTCGGTGTTCGGACCGAGGGGGTCCTAAACCAATGAGTAAATGCTGCGTGTCTCTTTCCTAGATGGTGATACAAGGAGAACACATGGGGGTTTATCCTGGTTCGGGCAAAAGAAGGCCCTACGTCCAGCGGGGGGGAAGAAGTTTGTATTTCCTTGCACCGGAGTGCTCGTGTAGGGGTTACAAGCATGCGAGAGAGGGCGTCGAGCCCAAGTCTCAAAGAGAGGAAAAAGAGGACAAGGGTGATTGCACCGGAGTGTCTTGACTGTTGTTTCATGTTTTTCTTCGTTTGTTGTCCCTTGTTCGTTCCCCCCGTAGAACCCTAGCCTGCCCTTTTATAGGGCGAGAGGAGGCCAAGACGACGGGGAGCTTTGAGGTGATGTTTTGTCGATTCCTGTTGAGCTGACCGAAGCGACGTGCTCTGGGAATGGTCGGCCATCCCTGGACACCATAGCATCATGGGAGACGAGACGGCGAAATGACCCGGAGCGCCACGCCACACCATCCTTCCCTTGCGGGTGAACTGTGCGGAGCGTCGAGGTTGGGTCGAGGCCGGGTCGAGGCCGGATGGATAAGGCCGAATCCCCGAGATTGCGGAGGACGGGCCTTGTCTTATCCTCCCTCGAGGGTGATCGATGGTAAACAGTGCGCGGTAAGGTGGGTACAGTGACGGGTTTCACCTCCCATCACGGGATGGGCGGTAAAACAGTGTGATCTGACACGGGCATTGTTCCCATGTCGATCCTGGTTGCAGCCATGCCGGTAGGTGGTAGTTGGTAACGGCATTAAATGCTATGGCTTTTGTCCTGGGGTAGGTAAAGAGAAGGAGTCGAGGCGCTCGACCTGGGCTCACGCGAGTCGGAGTTCTTCCCTGTGGGCGGACGAGCCTCGCACGGGTCGAAGCGCCGTCGAGGTCCCTTGTTGTACGGGATGGGGCGCGGCCGAGGCGCCCCGTCGATCGGGCCTCGTACGAGTCGGAGCCGGAGCGCAGTCGAGGCGCCCCGTCGAGCAGGCCTCGTACGAGGCGGACTGGATGCGCGGTCGAGGCGGGCTGCCTTCTATTGCGGTTTCAGTCGTTTTAGTTTTTTATTAGCGATGGATGTGGGTACCCCCGTACCGTTGGTACCGACAAGAGGATAAAGCTCAGCTTCAATATATATACCAACGAAGCATTGTCTACTCAAGCATATCATGGGTATTTTTGAGTGGCATTGGGTGAACCAAATAGATCATCCATAGTATGGGGCTACACTATATTTGAAACCAGGAAAAATTTCCTCTTGTAAAAGTTAATGATGATGCTACTGTTGGGTAGCTAGGAGGTTGTTTTCTTGAAGTGCTTTGAAGAATGGTACAAGATGTAGATACACAAATAAAGATCAATAGACAGGCCATTGAGTATGAAGAGCAACATGGAGATGCCATCTCAAACAAAACGGCAAATGAAAGCTATGACAAAATGAGTTCTCGTAAGTGTTGTTAATCTCACATTGCAAATTTTAGCAACTTAATTGCATTCCAAACTCCTAATATGTGATGTACTTTTCATTCAGTTGATTGGTGGTGTTCTTATGGTGGCTGAGTCATTCAGCTACAAAGACTTGCTAAGCATATAATTAATTGTTGTGCTTCATCATCTAGTTGTGAGAGAAACTGGAGTGACTTCAATTTTGTGAGTATTCTTATGATTAGCAGTTTCTATTTAGAATTTGTAGCATGTACTAAATTTAACATACTAATACATTCTTTTGCATTGCTTTCCATCTGATTTTTTTGTAGATGCATACAAAGAGAAGGAATAGACTACTGCACAAGAGATTGAATGATATTGTCTTTGTTTCATACAATCGGAAGATTAGAGCAAGGTTTCAGCTTATGCATGAGGAGGAAGACAAGAAATATGACCCTTTGATCATTGAGGAGTTCAATTAAGACAATAAATGGGTTGATTCATTGCATGTGCCCATTCTAGGTGCTCAAGGCTCTGATTCTATCAATGAGCTCACATGGTCATAATCTTCCTAGGAGAGCTGCTCAACATTATAGTCAAATAAAATCTAGCATGGTGCTTCAAGGGAATATTTTAGATGGAGAAGATCAACGTTGTTTGAGTAACGAAGAGGAGGATGAAGACCCACATGGTCACATGATGATGCAGAAGTGAGTGAATGTGAAGAAGATGGCAATGTTCCTGCTACTGAAGAAGATAAGGCTACCGATCCTGATGAGTTTGATGATGGATTTTGAGTGCTAAAGTAGAGATAGCACTCAGCCTTGTTTTTGTGGTGTATTGCAACCTTGTTGTACCTCTTTTTCGTTCTCCTACACTCCTATTGTATGGCTTTGGTGTTGTTCATTAGTGATTAGTATGCTTTAGAGTTCAGTACTTCTTTTATTAAAAAAGAGTTTAGTACTTTAGCCTTTAAGTTTGTGTACTATTAGAGATAGACTATGATGTCATATTGTCATGCTCATGCATGCATTAATGCTTGCTATTTTGTTATCTTGCCTCTTGTGTATTGTTTCCTATTTAATTCTGAGCGATCGATAACCTGTTCATTTACTTTTCTTTCATAAACTGCTGAATTTTGGAATTGTCATGTAGTTTCCTTCAAGGGGAATGGATGTTACATGGTAGAAGAGCTTTTGGAAAGGGAAGAAAGGAACCTAAGCTCAAGAATTAGGAACACACTAGGTATGTATGTACTGATCTGTAGAGGAGGTGGGAGGAGGTAATCTTCCTCCCTACCCCCTTTGGTTTATTAATTACAAGGAGGTCCTTGGAGCTCTTGGGCCTTGGGTCTTTTTACATGGAAGGGGGTAGGCGCAGCCACCCTTACCCTCCAACAGTACCTGCATGCAACTTTTAAACGCTTGGGGAAATACATGGAAATACAACTTTGTGAAATGATTATAGTTAGGATTCTATGGTTGAGTTAAATAACTATGGATCTATCAACCATGTTTTGCTTTCTATAATTCTCAATAGAATAAGATCCTTACAAAAATTATTTTTCTTGGTTCTCATGTTCATGATACACCATACATAGCATACTGTTTTCTTTCTTTTTTAGCTTGGTTTCTGAACTTAATGTTTAGATGGAAAACATATAAAACAATACAGTTTGGACCCAAATGTTGGTGGTACATTGAGTTAGGTTTTCTAATGGAAAAATAGGTTACTTAGATGTAGAAAATAGTGCTATTTTGGGTTTTCATTCACAATGGCATAGTCGATCATTTAGAAACATAAATTAAGGGTGTCTAGGTTGTTCTTTTCATAATAGGATGGCAGTAATCTAGTAAAGCATACAATGTTGTTTGGATCAATTTTTCTATAGGGTAGTTTGTATGCAAATTTGATCCAATGGATATTGTCATAAACTATGTTTAGAATCTAACAAAATGAAAGTTTATACAACATTTATAATACATTGATGCAGAAATATACAACTGAAATTTTTTATGTATTTGTACCTAATTTGAATAAATCCTAATGTCAGTAATATGGACCCAAGGTACCACACCGCCCAACAGGAGCCCACTACAACTAGGGTGGGCCAAAGATGGCGAAGATGAGTCCCAACCAAACTAGGGCACAACATCAGACATGGTGGACAAGCAACCAGACGTATGGAGCTTGGAAATCGTTTAGAATAAGGAATAGCTAATTCTGTACCTAGATTTAAGCAAGCTCGGAAACCTCTATGTAAATCGATCAGGATCTGAACTGTAACCCTACATCCTAAACTATATAAGGTAGGATATGGAGTCCCTAATCGGTACCTTGACATACCAGGCTACATTATTGCTTAGCTACCCTAGCAACTAGTCATCATCGCCCCTATAAACATTGAGCATATGAGATAGAGAGATATATTCTCAACTAGAGGTAGGGTACCCCGTACCTAAACCAGTATACATATGTGTTTCGTGTGCCACCCTTCTGATTCCCTATGTGTGATACGATGATTCGTATTGTCGGAGTCAATTCCTCCGACACCTAGGTTTTTAACTAACTTTGCCCCATAAATTTAAGATAAGATTTGGCAAAACCATGTGTTTCGATTTATATATTTTTACTTTAACATAATATTCTTACTTATAAACTTCAAGACTAATTTTGCAGATACTTCATCATGGTGGACGATTTATGGGATTCAAAAGTATGGGAAACCATTAATTGTGCTCTTATAAAAATAGTTGTGGTAGTAGAATCATCAAAACCACACGCATAAATGAAGAATGAATCTTTTGTTACTTTTCACATTGGAGTCACATATATGAGTTTTGTCCTGTTAATTCCAAAAACTTGAGATGGTTGTTCCCAAAAAGAATATTTGGTTCAGAAAAGGGATGCCTATCACAACTCACTAAAGTTTCTGATGACATCTTGAAGAAATGTGATGATTTGCCTTTGTTAATTATAGCAATAGCTGGTTTGTTGGTAAGGAAGCACCAGTTGTAGATGAATGGAACAAAGTTTAATGTTTGTTTAGTCATTCACTTGAAAGACAATTGGATATCAATAGAATGATACAAGTATTGTCACTGAGTAACTTTGACCTTCCTCCCCACCTACAAAGTTATCACTGAGTATGCCCCCACCGAGATACAAATATTGAAAGGATAGATTGATACCAATATTTTAAATAGCAGGCTCTGATATTTAGGGGCAACCTTCTCCAAGAGCTATAAAAAGCTATAACTATCTATAGAGCAAGCTATTCGTTTAACAGTTTTATAGAAAACATGAAATATTTAATGAATTACGCATGAAAATATTTAACTAGATAAAAAAATAATGAACATAACTACTCAATACATGTAGAATATCTAGGAGAATATTTTCAAGTCCATTATGTTGGAACTGATAGTTTCGAACAGAAGAGAGAGAGAGGAGAGCTCGGTGGTGGAGTAAGGACACACTAGGGTTTTGAGCAAGTTGTCACACCCCAAAATTTCTGATTTTAGGTTGTGCATAGAAAACACAAATTAAAATAAATATGTCAATATTTGGATAGAACTTGTCAACATTAGTTTAGATTTCCATATATTTTTATTAAAGAAAAATAGTGCTTTTCGATTATTTTAGAATTAACTTGACGGGCTTTGGTTGATGTGATGCTTGTTTTGGTGTTTATGAGTGCAAACGGTTTATGAGTACGATAGAATGACGTTTCTTTCTCTTTGAAAAATTTTTCTGACCCTTTTAGAATTAAAATTCTAGTTTCCATGAACTTAATCTTTTCCTTGATCTTTTCATCAATCTTTTCATGAGCTCAAACCTATTTAGTTGAGTTCCTTATCCTTCCCAATGTTTTCAGGATTTTTCTGGTGATTTTTCTGAACTCCGGGCTATTTTTCACGGCTTAAAAGGTAATTCTAGATTTTCTGAAATTATTTTTACTCACGGAATTAAAATAATCCCAAAATAATAAAAATAGCTTGATTTTTCCCGAACCCTACAACTATATATATATCAGCGTAGCCCTCGACACGCTGGTTCGCGAGCCGCCACTCCTATCAACGCAGATCGGACGCCGAAGTTCTGCCGGTCTAGGTTTCCGGCGAACCTTCGGCGAGGTTTCCCGGCCATCTCCGGTGTCGCCGGCTGAAGCCATCACCACTACAAGGTTCGTCTCGTTGTCCTATACACCGGCATGCCCTTAGTTTTGCGAATCCTGCCCGTTTCATGGTTTCCCTAACCCTTCTGTGTTCTCTCCGACGAGGTCATCCATGGACGTCGTCTCCTTCTCCGTTCTCCGACCACCGCGGTCCCATGCGCCGCCACCCGCGGCTCCATCCTCGCTCAGTCGCCCGGGGCCCTGCGCGGCCTCGTCCCACGCCCCTTGCTGCGCCTCTGCGTGCAGTGGCGCCGGTGCCCTATGGCCGATCGGCCATGGTCGTGGCCACCGTGCGGGCCCCTGCCCGGCCCCACGCATGAGCATGCGCCGTGCCGGTGCGTCGCGACCGCTGCTGGTTGGTCGGCTGGCTGAGCCCCTGCTGGAGCTTCCTTCCTTCCCCGTGAAGCACAGCAGCAGCAGCCCCATGGCTGCCATGGCCATATCGTGAGGAAGATAATACCAAAGGTAGAAGACGAAGTAATTACAAGTTTGCCATCGTTCATATTAACTCCGCCGATTAATCGTTTTAGCTCCGTTTCGAGTTGTTCTAGTTGCGTTGGATTCATATCGATGTGATCTACATGCTAGTGTCATCATTTTTCATGTCACATGATTGTATATTTGGTCAAATAATAATTTTGTACAATTGAGTTTCTAATTAAAAGAAATTTAGGTTCTATATGGTGTTTTATATGTAAATATTAATATGACTTAATTTAATTGCTATCAACCATATGTTTTAAATTATAATTTGTTTCGCTGAACCCACGTCATATGAAGTTATACTAGATGCTCTCACATTTTAATTTCTTTTGCAAGCTATAGTTTGAATGACTTAAATAAATATAAGGCATAAATATAGAAATAAAACATGTCCAGATTAGCTCAGATTTTTCAATAAAAATACATAACCTGAATTAATAAACTTGATATTGTTTTGTTTAGTTAAAATGAACCAAACATGTAGTCTTTTCTTTTCTGTTATAATATATAAAACTCACGGTAGCTGATGCATTGTTTCTTGTGTTCATAATTAAATATTAATGTGATTAATGGGTACGTAACCAGTTTTCAATTTAAAAATAACATAAGCGATACACTTTGATTTTGTATATGTAAATAAATAAATGTTAATATAATTAACTACTAACATAGATATATTTTAAATTTGTAAATTGCTTAGGTTAGACACGGTGGTGTAATATGAAATATGTTTAGATGCTCTCACTAGATTATTTCTTTTGCAAAGATAAAGCATAACTTGCTTAATAAATTATTGTGCGAGAACATTTATAAAATGTATAAACTATGATTAGTGTCAACTTAGTGTTAAGTTCAAATATGATTTGTCTAATCGATCTAAACTAATAACTTTTCCATGATCAATGGTCAGCCCAGCTTCCTTGCCCCATTATTATCTTGGCTATAAATACTGTTAACGTCATGCCTGTACTGTTTAGACGTAATCCACGGCGTAGCGTAGCAGCAGCGAATATTACGACACATGTTTCTGAGTTTTATTTATAAATTAAATACTAGTTTGATAAACGTACATGCTATGAGTTTTCTAAATTAAAAGCAAGCATAGGTTTCACATCACGTCTTCCTTAAACAAATATTTATATTGTTAATTGCTACAAACCTTTATATTGTTAATTGCTAACCCAAAAATATGTTAAACCTTTGCTAGCTCAAACATGCATCATATATAATTCAAATAGATATTCTCACGTGTTCTTCTACATTTAAAGTTTAATTTGACTTAAATTATACGACCATATTCATTAATAAAATATGACTAGTCCTAACTCGACTTTGACTTAAAAGATGATATGACTAATCTGAATTAATGTCGTTCATATGATTTCTCTTAATTAAAATAAATCAAGTTTGTTGTTTGTTTTCTCTTTTATACGAAGAAACGTTCTGTGGATATGTTTCTTTTTAATAATAGATCTGTTTGCAGTGTTTTGCGACCGTAGCAGCGAAGTTATCTTTTAGTACGATGTTTTCTCTTGCGTGGTGTACTGTTCTTAGTTGTGTTTGTTGTATGTTCTAGTTGGTTGCTACGAGTAGAGGAAGCGTGGTTCGTTAGCAATGAAGACCAGGAGGTGAGGACTGACAAGTACAATAGAAGCTGAAGATTAGAGATAGAGGTTGGAGACTTCTGAGTAGCTAACTCTGGAAAAAAGGCAAGTATAATATGGGACCATCCTTATTATCCTATTCACTGAAATTATTTATTCATATGCATGTGTCCTCCTTGGCAACCGTAGAGATTATAACATAGCTATTGATTTCCTGTTCCCTTGTCACCTATGGGATGTGCATTTGGGTAGTTGGGCTAGTGCACAAGTTATGAACAATGATTTTCCAATTTGACTAATGAATTATGCAACCAACCATTTAAAGATGATTTTTATTACTGTTGAAAGGGAGCTAGAGTATGGGGTTATTTTGTTGCTCTGGTTTCTCTCCATAAGGACTTATCTGTACGTGATTTATCTGGGACATACAGTACAGCTGTGAGGGCTATATGGCTCTGGCTTTAGTTATTCAAGAGACCTTTTCTAGCTTGTTAGTGGTTACCTTAAATGGCGTAAGAATGACTTGACACTTCGGGTGTAGGGCGAGTCTCTGTCCTTTGTGTGTATAGGCTGCGAGTTGTGTGCCACTGGGAAGAGGGGTTCTACATCTGCCTGCCAAGTAAATCTAATGGCCCTAACTTGTTAGACGAACTTTTGAATGGCTTTATATGGTTTCTTGTGTTTGGGGATTCATGACTCCTAGCATATGGGAATCATGACTCACAGTGAAAGTGTACACCTCTGCGCAGAGTTAAAAACTGGTATACTAGCCGTGTCCACGGATACGGGCGGCCTTGGAACATTTACAGATAGTTGATCACCATTGTTATATCATGTTTAATTATTGTTGTTATTATTATGCTCATGTTAATGCTTTTCATTATTCTTATTACAATTGATCATTGATTCATTAATGAGATTTGGATTACCTTGATGCTACTCAATTGCCAATTATATAATGAATAAAAGCTAAATGCAGTCAAACAGTGTCTAGCCTCTTGTGCCTCATGAACCCTGTGTTATACTTGTGGAGTATGACATGTGCTCACCCTTGCTATTTCCCCCACACTCTAGTGTGTAGTAAGGTACTGCTCAGAAGGAGGGTAAAGATGTAGTGGATTTTCCAGAAGTTTGTCAGAAGTGCTTGGCATACGGAGCCCCTAGTCAGCCGTCCCTGAGAAGAATGGAGCCTGAGCAGAAGTTTAGCAGCTATTCCGCGGTACTCTGATAGTTGTAAGTGTTAATACAGTATGCATCCTACTTTATATAAACATTGTTTTGATATTTCTATTCTGTTATTGTATGTGTGAACTTCTTGGGCACACATATAACGAGTACTTGATCTTCTTTGAAAAATCGGGCGTGACACAAGTGGAAATGAGTGAGAGGTGAGGTCCCTTGACTTCATGCCCTTGAGCTTATATAGGCAATGACTAATTACAAGTGACCCCTTGGTGGGGTTGGATTTCACATGGCACTACTTTAGCTACTAGTTGGGTCTCTTCAAGAGGGAAATTTGGCTCACATACCTCATCGGCTCCCCCAAACAGTAGCCACTCAACTATTAGGTTATGGCCGGTAAAGCATGACCTAATATATGCTCATACTAGAAGAGGCACAAATAGAACTTGAACCCTAGTTGCAAGGATAACCCTTCTCAACCTATGCATGTGCGCCTCACTAAAAACTCCATCCCAAATCCTATTGGAAAAAGGGCATGGAGCAAAGAGCACACAGATGACTCTAGCCTATACAAGTGCTAACTTAGGAAGCTACTGACTCCAAGTGCCTCAATATCAATCTCCCCAGTATCTTCATATTCGAGCTTCGACTTCCTCAGGTGCCTCTATGACATGGATTGTTAGCTACACTTGACTCGTACTAGGTCTTTGCCTCTAGGATCTTCTCCTTGTGTAGATCTTTATCTTCGGGACCTTCTCGACATGCAGATATTTGCCTCTGAGACCTTCTCATTGCATAGATATTTGTCTCTAGGACCTTCTTGGCGTGCAGATCTTCACCTTTGAGACCTTCTTGTTAGAGGCTTCGCATGGAGACACACCTTCTATTTACGAATGGGTGTAGTCATTGTCATCATAGCCGAAGGTTTTCATGAAGTCTCATGAGTGCTAGGCAAAAGACCACCCTCTTGAGTGTCAGGTCCTCTGGTATGCTTCCTAGCTCTCGAGCCATTGTAGCGGCAAAAGATGATAGCAAAGCCCCTCCTGCTGAAGTGTTGGCGGAGACGAGTCATCATAGTCGCCGAAGATGTTGGCGAAGCCCCTCATGCTAAAGTGTTGCCGAGGCGAGTTGTTGCGGACGACGAAGATGTTGGTGAAGGTCCTGATGGCGAAGGTGTTGATAAATGCGATGTTGGAGTAGATACCAAGGATGTTAGCGAAGCCCCTCGTGCAGAAGTTTTGGTGGAGGCAAGTTGTTGTAGTTGCTGAAGATATCAACAAAGAAGACAAGTTGTCGTTGCAGATGTCAGAGATATTGGAGAAGCCCCTCTACCTGTTGGCATCGATGGTTAGTCATTGCAGTCACATAATATGATATTGAGGTCCCTTTTGTCATAGTGTTGGCGTGGGTACGGTGAGTCGTTGTAGTCGTTGAAGTGTTGGTGAAGCCCCTCCTGCTGAGATGTTGTGCGTTGCGCCAGGGCGTACAATTTATCATCTAATACTCGTGCCAATAGTAAATATGTCAATGTGGGACGCCCTTGTGTTGCACTAGGGCGTACAATTTATTGTCCAGTACTCGTACAAATAGCAAACATGTCAATGTGTCGGGACATATTATTTCGTGGTCATCTAAAGGTAGCTATCTTTGTTTGATTTTGATTGGGCCAACCATATTTCAATTAAACTCAAGGCCAATAATTAAATGCATTTGCAATAAAGTATTAACCTCACATAATGATCAACATATTGTTGTGATTAGCACTCAATATTCAATAGTTCAATAATTATTTAATGGTTTCTTACATCATTCATTAAGTAAAGAACCTAAAGGAAAGAGAGACATAGATTATAGTCCTCTAGACTAAAGAATGAATATCTACCTCGGTCAGGATTAGCGGGGCTAAAAATATATAGTGGCTAAACAAAATAGCAGTGTTTAGTGTAGCTAAATGTCATTAGAAATAATAGTGGAACTATTGACAATAGCGTAATGTTGACCCTCTAAAAAGCTATAGCGGAGCTATAGTGGGCTACTAAAAGCCATGATTGATACTGAGATGGATTGTTGAGAGGTGAGTTCGGGGAGAGGCGTTTCAATGAGCCATAAATAGAAGCTTGATTCAGCCAATGCTTTCAGGGTTTTTTTGGAGTGTCTACCTGTTAGGTCCATGACACAATTCCTAATATCATTTTTCCAAGGCTGTGGAAGAGAAATTCATAACTCTATGTGGTGTTCCTAACATAACAATTGATCCACAAAGGAAGATTCAGCATATCTCTCTCCAGGATAGAAATAAATTGGTGATGGTTTAGTGGGCTTACGGGCGGTGACGGATCTAGGATGAAAGTTCAGGGGGTTGAAGTCATCATCTTCAACCTCTTGCCTCTCCTTCTGAAAGTAGCCATGGCAAAAATTCTTGGTGGGGCTCTAGGGGGCACCATGGGATCAGCGGCGGTAGGGGGGCTTGAGCCACCCCCACCCCGCTAGATCCGTCCTTGCTTGTGGGAGAATATGATATATTCTCATCCCCGTACAATTTCATTGTTTTCAGAAAGTCTTGATAGCTTCCCTTCTCTGCACAAGTTCAAGCATTTGCGTGTTCTGGATTTAGAAGAGTGTGAGGGACTACAAGGCCACCATCTGGCACATCTAGGCGGGTTTTTTTTGCACTGAGGTTCTTGAGATTACTTTACACAAAGATAGGCGAGATTCCTGAAGAAGTTAGAGAGCTGCGGTATTTACAAACACTTAATATAAGGGGTACTAGTATAAAAGAGTTGTCGTCCAGTGTTGATCAACTTGCACGGTTGGTCACTCTACTCTATGATGATCCTAATGTGTGGCTGTCATATCGATTTGGCAACATACAAGCATTACAACAATTGGGATTCATCTATGCCTCGATTTAGTCATCTAGCTTTGCACAGGAGCTCCATCAGCTAAGAAATTTATGGTGGTTGGACATAGAGATATGAGTTTAGAAAAAATCTGGTGCCAACTCTATGTACACTTGGTATGGGAAACCTAAATTCTCTAGCTATAAGAGGCAATCTGAAAACATGCATGAATTTGGTGATGGAGCACAATAGGTTAAGCCCCACCCCTCGGTCTCAAGATACTTAGATTCTAGATGATTGAGTTCTCGAGAGTCCCTATTAAAACCATGATTGATACTGAGATGGATTGTTGAGAGGTGAGTTAGGGGAGAGGTGTTTCAATGAGCCATAAATAGAAGCTTGATTCAACCAATGCTTTCAGGTTTTTTGGAGTGTCTACCTGTCAGGTCCATGACACAACTCCTAATATCATTTTTTCCAAGGTTGTGGAAGATAAATTCGTAACTCTATGTGGTGTTCCTAACATAACAGTTGATCCATAAAGGAAGATTCAGCATATCTCTCTCCACGACAGGAATAAATTGGTGATGGTTTAGTGGGCTTATAGGCAGTGACGGATCTAGGATCAAAGTTCAGGGGGCTGAAGTCGTCATCTTCGATCAGCGGTGGTAGGGGGGCTTGAGCCCCCCCCCCAACCGCTAGATCCATCCTTGCTTACGGGAGAATATGATATATTCCCATCCCCTATATTCAAGATGATTGAGTTCTCCAGAGTCTCTAGATAGATCGACTCACTTGATAACCTCCAGGAATTGACACTCTTTGCCAAGCAACTCAGAGCGGCATATTTTGGTTTGCTCGGGTGCTTAAACGCACTTTCCAGCCTCTTCCTCTGGGCACGCATCAAAGTTTTTGATGTATCGTCCTACCTCTAAGGAGCACGAAGGGTCAAGGTCAGCGACGCACATGGATTTCCATGCTAGGTTCCATGTTGATTCAAAAGACTGTTACATTGCTCGAGTTTAACCCTCTAACTCTTGGCATTTCCGGATCTGGCGCGCCACTGCCAGTCTCGTCATCATCGTCCACTCGTCTTAGTTGTGCTGCATAGACCCCTGCCGTGGCATGTAGCAAGGATGCCAACAGGGGTGGATCCAGGGGGGGCTGCCGGTGCTACAGCCCCCCTACGGAGCCTGATTTCTTCATTAGATCGTAGTTACTTAGCCTCAAATCACCATTAATCTCTAGCTCTAGCCCTAAATCTTCATTATTTAGCCCCCTTTATCCCTATCCTGCATCAGCCACTACTGGATGCCAAGCCGCAGGAGAGGAAGAGGAACACTTCGCTGCCTTGACCGGAGACAGGCCAAGCGACTTCATATTTGGACTGCAGATTGATTCTAATCCATCCGTGGTAACGAAGGCAGCAAACCTTGGTGACGTCTCCCACAGTGCTGCCGGCCATGGGCCATCATGCCACTGGCAGGCAGTGGCTACGACGAATTAGCGCCTGGCCTCAGCGGTGGGAGGATAGCCCATCTATCGGCCACTATTGAGGCCCCCGATTTCCTATTTATTCAGCATCGGGCGACGGCACAGGCCGTTGAGATTTCAACCCGGCAAGGTGCACGGGGCATCACGAGCCAGCTCCGCGTCTGGCCCATATGACTAGCGAAGGCACCAAGTATGCTGTTGGCAATGTCCCCAATATCTATGAGCAAAAACCATAAACTAGGTTTCACACCAGCGGGAGACCAAACTACAGACTAAGAAGAGCAACATAAAACATACTTTCTCAGTCCCAAAACAAATATACATTTCGCTTCTTAAAAAGTAGTAGAAATATAAAAAACAGCATCAATAATTGTATCATAAAAATAAGTTTATTATGAAAATATATTCTATCCTCAATTTAATGATAATTATACATCATAAATATTAGTATATTTTTGTATACATTTAGTCAAACTTTTGAATATTTGATTTCTTAAAAAGTGAGATATATATTTATTTTGGGACGGAGTACACCTTTTTGATTTGATCAAATGTGTCAACAGAGCCCTATAGTACTATTGCTGGATAGTGATGCCAAATTAGACGTTACCCCTTCACCGTATGGAGAAGCTTTACCCCTTTACCGCATGGAGAAGCTTTAGGAAGTAACGTCTCAGCTGATGCGGCTGGGTAGCAGCCGAACGTCTAAGGCCCCGATTGGTTTGGATATTAAAGTTTAACAAACACCGTGGCACTTTCGTCTTATTTGACAAAAAGTTTTCAATTTTAGACTAATTAGGCTTAATAGATTCGTCTCGTAAATTACTCCTAATCTGTGCCGACATGCATGCAATTAGTCTACATTTAGTACTCCATGCATTTGAGGAAACATTGATGTGATGGGAGTTAAATTTTAACTCCTCCAAACCAAACGGGGCCTAAGATAGAGCGGGCACCATTCTAGAAACGGTGCAACAGTAACTAATATCCATACTTCTACAATAGTATTGATCTCTAGGGATCCTCTCAACAATACGAGATACATAGTAGTTGGCTTATACATGTCATATCACTGTCACTTTATTATATGAAGTATGAACCGCACTTGCAAGTGATTTTATTCTATAGGCCTGTTTAGTTTGCAAAATATTTTTGCAAAAAAACCACTGTAGCAGACTGTAGCATTTTCGTTGTTATTTGGTCATTAGTGTCCAATCATGGACTAACTAGGCTTAAAAGATTCGTCTCGTGATTTACAGCTAAACTGTGTAATTAGTTTTATTTTTTATCTACATTTAATGCTTCGTGCATGTGTCTAAAAATTGATGTGACAGGGAATCTGAAAATTTTTGGAAACTAAACAGGCCCTATATCTTTTTTCCTTCCTTCTCCCTTCCTTTATGAGCAGACCCATAAATGACCTCATATTCTATGCGAGATAGGTGCGGAGATAAGAGATAGACTCTTCTCTTTTCTATCTTCTCTCTTTCACATAAGAGCAAGGCTAATAATATAGCCGGCTTGCTGGCTATAAAGTTCCTTACCGTCTTCTCTCAGTCCATCTATACAGTAGTTAACTCTTCAGTGTTAATACATGGTCCACTTATTGTCTCACAGAGTTTCTTGATTATTGTGTCCAAACTGGCTGTAAGTTTATAGTCAACTTCTCCTCTCTCCCCTTTCATCTCTCCTCTATCTGTCACACCCGGTTTTAAGGATAAAACCAGATATACACTATATGTGAAATAAAGAAGTCAAATCTCACATATAGCCACAGATAAGTGTAATATCAAAAGACAAATGCTTAATATACATAACACAATAGTATAAAATATACCTTAGAGAATAACACAGCGGAAAGACAACTCCGAACACCGGGTGTAACCTTCACTCCAGGATCAAACTGACTGGTTGATCACAAGCCTAACAATTCCAGAATCTAGAAATCTGGTACCCTTCCTGAGATGTGGGGAAATAGCAAGAGTGAGTCCATGTCGAACTCAACAAATATAACATGGGGTTCATGAGGCTCAAAAGGTTTGACACGGGTTTACTGCGATAGCTTTTAGTGAGTCAACCTTTAGCAATTAAGTAGTAACAAGTTTACCATAAGCCCAAATAACCTCATGATCATGTATACGAGAATAATGTATAGCAAGAAACAATAATCATTATCATCAGTGTTCATCATTTATTCTGTAAGGGTCCAAGGCCACTCGTGACCGTGAGCACGGCTGTTATAACAGTTTTACACTCTGCAGAGGTTGTACACTTTCACTGCGAGTCATGTTTACCCATATGCCCGGGATCGCGACTCCCAAAACACTTCCAAGGTGAGCAGGCAGGGAAACACTATGAAGCCTTTCAAAGGTTCGTCTAACAAGTTAGGGCCGCTAGGTTTCAGAAGTCAGTCCGTGTGATACACCACGCAGGGATCCACAGTCTGCTTTACCCCATTTGCGCCACAAGGGTAACCTCTAACAAGCTAGAAAAGGTCCTCATACTGAGCTAAAGCCAGAGCCATATAGCCCTCACAGTTGTACTGTAAGTCCCGGATTTTCGCTTACAGATAAGTCCTTATGGAGAGAAACTAGAGCACCATAAAAACAACCAAATATGCTCTAGCCCTCTTGAGCCATATTACTTTAAAGCATCATTTAAACGTTTATTGCATATAACATTAGTCAAGTTACAGATCATGGTTATTCAAAAAGAGCACTAGCATCACTACCCAATGCAACGTCCCATGGGTGTCAAGGTACAAGATATAAAAACTAGGATATCCTTAATGGTAACAAGGTAGACACATGCACATGAATTAAGTATATTAAAGATGAATAGGAAACAAGGATAATCCCATGTTATACTTGCCTTAAACACCGATCCTTCGGTAAGCTTTAATCTTCAACGTTCTTCCTCTTCTTCTTGATAACCACGTATATCTCACCGACTGGACTTGATCAATAAATCATCACACACACATCGAGCAATCATACACGAAGCAAACAATAGATCTAAATTAGAACAGTACACCAAACATAAAATTAAGATGAAAAGTTTGTAGAACGAATCTACGTCTCGCTACGAATACACAGACGCGAAAAAGCACACTAACCAGAGCTACGGTTGAAAAGATACATCTACCGAAAGATTTGCTCATAGAAGAAAATATAAAACTATTAGCTTCATGAGTTTTAATTATAACATATATAAAATATTTTATAAATACTATATACGGAATTAAGTCAAATTTAGATTCAAATTATAAAACTAAAGTAAAACAAATCATATTTTATTTACAAAACCCAGTTGCATAATTATTAATCAAGATATGATTTAAACCATAAAATTTTAGAATTAGTAATATGGTAAATACTGTCACTAACGCGTAGATCTCGTTGCTATGAATCTAACGCAACTCGAATGAGCTAAAACGGATCTAAAACGTAGAAGATATGATTTAAACAAGATCTACTTTATTAAAGTAATAGATTAAATCTAACATCGAATCTTAAAGATAGAAAACCTAACCAACAGTAACACTAACAATATAACAAGTTTGTAAAACTCTTCTACACGTTACTACGATCACATAGACATAAAGATCACGAAATTTGGATTTAAAACGTAAAAGTTATGAGTTTTCTAAGACTTCCTATAGATAAATAATTACTTTAATATAAACTCGAAAATAAATTATCTCAAACCTACTGTACAGTTCTATAATCATGTAAAGCTCGCAAATACGAATCTAACGCAATTTGAACGGGTCAAATCGGAGTTAAAACGGATAATTTATAACTAAAACAAACTCAGTGGCAAAACTGTAAATATCAGAAAACGTATTTTTCAATTACCGAGACGAAATACGCTTTCCACAGATCAAAACGTATTTTCGGAAGTTACGTGATCAAAATACGCTTTACAGAAAAGAAAATGTAAAGCGGGAATACGCTTTGGACTGCGGGTTCGATAACACAAAAGTTCAGGGTCTCTTTTACAAAAGTTCACGCGAACCGGTATCTTCTAATCTAGATCGTTGGATTCGAATCGGAGGGTCCAGATTGGATCTGGGAAGACCCGGCGGCGCTCCGGCCGGACTCCGGCCGTCGGTGAGCTTCCCGCGGCGGCGCCATCGTCGGAACACGCGAAAACACGACTCCGGGCACCATTCAACGAAGGGGAAACACCGGGAGGTAGCTTGGAGCACGGCGAACTCACCTCGGACAAGAACGAGGGCACGGGATGGACGAAGACGGCGGCGTGCTTGCGGTGGCGGACGGTGGAGGCGGTGGTGCTCACGGTGGCGGCGCTAGGCGGTTTTGGCTGCTCCAAAAGGGTGAGATGAGGGCGGTACGATGCAGGGGTCTCGTTTTTATGGCCCGAAGGCGTCGCACTTAAGGAAGGGAAGAAGATTGAGCCGCGGATTCGAATCGGAGAAGGAGGAAGGCGAGCTCGCGGTTGGAAAGAGCTGGAGGAAGAAGAAAGGAAAGGAGAACGGTCACTGACAGACGGGTCCCACATGTCGGCGACTCAGAAGAAAACGGGGCGGCGGCTGGCTTGGCAGGCCGCGGCTGGTTGCTGGGCTCGGCCCGCGAAGGAGAAGGAGGCCGCGGGAGAGAGGAAAGAGCGGGCCGCGCGCGCTGGGCTGCGGAGAGAAGCGGCCCGAGAAGAAAAGAATTTCCTTTCCTTTTTCTTTTTCTAATTTTTCAAAACCATTTTTCAAATGATTTTCAAATCAAATTTGAATTTGACTAAAACCACTCAACACAAAATTTCAAATGCAGCAGCATGAATGCTCAATCATGTTTCTACCCTTATATTTGATTTTAAATTTATAAAAATTATTATCATTCTAAGTTTGCATGCTCACAAAAATATATAAAAATCATATTTCTCCTATTTTTCTTCTTTTCAAAATTTTAGGGTGTTACACTATCTCAGCATTTAGCCAGCTTACAGCCTGTTATTATACTTGCTGTAAGCAAAATGCTAATATGGATTCGTATGATCTACCTAAAAGTGACACTATTGGGACGCCCTTATAGATACGGTGCCCAGATTACTAACAACCAGAAGATGACGTGCCTTTGGCGTGTAAATGGACCACTGCTTTTGTCGGAATTTTGACAAGCAATAGCATGTTACAGCCTGCCTACTACGCGTTCACCGAGAAGTGAGAAGAGGGAGTTTTAAGTTGGCGGCTGCTCTTATTTCTAAGTTTATTAAAACCACAGTAGTCCTATTTAGTTTTATGCATAAATATTTACTTTAATGTAGCTAGTCGATTATCACCAATTGGTACTTTAACAGTTGAGCAGCGCGTCATGCATGCTCTACCCAAACTAAGAATTAAGTGACACGAATTGCCATACGTTCCAATTTGCCAATGTAATCAGGTAGCGCTATGATCTGCTGCAGTTGAAGGGAAAAACAAATTTTGCTTGGTTAGCTCATGTAATCGGTAACCGAAGAGGAAGCAGCGATTAGCGGCATCATCTCGACGTGGATAGAGGAGCAGCGGCGGCGGAGACATTACAGCCCATAAGGGAATCACAAAACTTGCATCAGAGGTGTGGACGAGCAGAGGGGAAGCAGTGGCGGAGACAGCGGAGCCCGTGAGAGAATCGTGATGACTCGTGCACAGGGGCGGGCCCAAGATTTGGGACGTGGGTATTCAAAATTTTCAAAGGATAAAGAAAATTGTTTTTGTTCTATAGATTAAAACCCAAATTGGCATGTATATTGGATTATATAGCATGATAGAACTAATTGTATAATAAATAGAAGATATATAACATAGAATTGAGCATTGTATCTTAGATCATAAGCTTTACCATAACTTAAAAGTGTGTAGCTATAGAAATACTATGTTTGTAAAAAATAATGGGTATTCAATTGAATACCCTTGACTCTAAGTAGGCCCGCCCCTGCTCGTGCAAGGGCGGCGATCAAGAAAATGGACAAAGCTGGCTCCGGAGGGGTATCAAGTTTTTATAGCGCAGTATCAGCTGTTGTCACTAGTACACTGGCGCCACGCTTTATTTTTACTTGCAGTTGGAAAAGAGGTGACATCAATAGAGAGAAATATGTGGGCCACCACAAATGACCGCATGTGTAAAAGCCTTTACACTAGTGGTTCGTATAAGAAAACCGCCAATGTTAACGGCCTATTTACACTAGCAGTTTGCATTAGCTAGCCGCCAGTGTAAAACCCATTTGGCGGCTTGCTTACATAAACGGTCAGTTTTGTTATGTGAACTGCCTGTGATAATCTTTTACAGTGGCAGTTTTTTATGTCAACCGTCTGTAATACATCTATTATAAATACACCTTCTTTCTACTCTGACCAGCACTGTTCAGCCGAGCCACCTTCCATTGGTGGGAACTTGGAGGTCCAAAAATCGCAAAATACATGGGGGAGGTTTTGCTCTTCATTTCTTCGGAGGAGGTGACTTAAGAAGGTTAGTTAATGCCTGTTATAGCTCTTTTTGCATTAGTGCTTCTCTATTTGAGCTAAAACTAGATCTAGTTAGAGAGAGAGTTTCATGCTTGTGTTTTGAGAGAGAGAGGTTTTGCTCTTCATTTCTTCGGAGGAGGTGGCTTAAGAAGGTTAATTAATGCCTCTCATAGCTCTTTTTGCATTAGTGCTTCTCACTTTGAGCTAAAACTAGATCTAGCTAGAGAGAGAGAGAGTTTCATGCTTGTGTGGAGAGAGAGTGGTAGTAGATTTTTTGTTTAGGATTTCAATACATGGTATCTTAGAAAGTTTGGATTATAGTGGTGCACCTCTCATAGTTGATTCTCCGTTATAAATTTGATTCAAAATTAGACCTTGTGTTTCATGGGGGAGAGAGAGAGAAATGGTAGTATTATAGAGAGAGAATTGGTATTATCACTTGCTTTAATGGTTGTTATAAATAATGTGGGAGTTAAAATATGTTATGAAAAAATAATAAATATTGTTAAAATTACGTCTAGCTAGATTTTTTGAACTACTGTTTTGAGAGAAATATTGTTTAAAAAGATTTTAAACAATCTAGTTTATTCACCAAACTAGATGTTTTGAAATTACAATAATTTTTAGTTTATTCAAATAACTACAATAATTTTAGTTTTAATCAAATAATTTTAAATGTACCCATTTAATTACACATTACCATTATAATTTCTGTACAGTTGAAGATGGAAAGATCGTTATGGATGTACAGCTTATCAAGATTAGACCCGTCATACCATTTGGAGGTTCGTAAGTTTATCGATACCACTAGGAGGCATGCATGCAGACAGAAGACAAAGTACATATGTTGTCCGTGCATCGAATGCAAAAATGTTGATGTATTTGAGGATGCAGAAGAAATCAATTCTCATTTGATTCGTCGAGGTTTTGTGAAGGATTACCTGATTTGGGTGAAACATGGAGAGGGTAGTTCCGCGCCTTCTGCAGAAGCCAACCTAGTTCATGCAGATGGACTGAATATGGATGATGGGACATGACACCATAGGCCCCAGACTAATCCTGTTATGGCGGTTCTTAGTGATGATGATGATGTCGGTGTCCAAAATGCGTGTGAAGACGTCGACGAGGTTCAAGTCGTCGGTGAAAGTGAACAAGCAAAGTTTTTTGAGGCATTGTTGCACCGTTATTCTGATCCTTCTATGTTCCTTATCAAAGGAATGGAGGCCTTGAAGAAGGCAGCAACCAAAGAGTCTAAGGGTTGTACCGATGAATTCACCACACTGAGAGCTGTCCTTCAGTTTTTGATGCTAAAATCTCGGTATGGCTGGTCTGATGCTAGCTTCAATGAGCTTTTGCGTGTTCTTGCAAACTCCTTCCAAAGGGGAACAAAGTGTCTGCTAACACATACTATGCAAAGAAGCTAATCAGTCCACTGACTATGGGTGTCGAAAAGATCGACACGTGTAGGAATCATTTATGTCCTATATCGAGGTAACGATTACAAAGACCTAGAGAGTTGTCTGAATTGTGGTGCAAATAGTATCTGACAAAGTTGTGCGCTTTACAGAATGCAACAAGCCGACCAAGAGATGCGGTTCACTGAGGATCCATTTCTTCACGAGGGGAAAAAGGTTGGGTATCTCAACCCGTTAAGAATAAGCGAGAACGAGCACACAGTTGTTATGGGTCCTGATCACGACAAGTTTGTGGGCAAGAGCAAGGCTGAAATAGCAAAAATTAGAGTGAAGGAGCAACAGAAGCGGGAAACTGCAGTGGCCACCTACATAGGAAACGTGTTTCTTCAATACTAAGATAGGAGAATTATATGTGCACCATACATGTTCAAGTATGTGTTGGTCGTAAACTCCCTTAATAATTTTTATTTACAAAGTTCTTACTGTCTTAACACATGGCTTCATTAAATCCGTGCAGGGATCATTGGGTCTGTATGTACATTTGGCTCTACAATGCACGGATTTTGGTCCTTTGACTCCCCAGATTTCTGGCAGAGCAGTTATAAAAAAATCATCGATATTTTACAACAATAAGTCGAGATTTGCATGCGTGCTTTTCCATATTTCTATATTATATACGAGAGTTTGATATGACTTGTTGAATTCATTCGAGCTCTTCAGGGCATATAAGTTCTATAAGTTCAAGGGTGGACCGTACAATTTTTTAAAAAAAAGCCGAAAAACCGCTACATGTGCGGAGTAACTATCCGATAAATTTTAAATAAGCATAAATATATTTCCCGCCAATGAATTGTTACACTGGCGACAGATTTAGGTCAACCGCCTGTGCTAAAAAAGTTACACTGGCGGCTGACTTAAATGAACTGCCAATGAAAATGCTTTAACACTAACGGATTGTTTACTTCAACCGTCATTGTAAATACTATTATCACTAGCAGTTGTTTTAGAGGCATCGCCAGTACAAAGTTATTAACACTGGCGCATCTTATCTAACCGCCTATAGTATTGCTGATTTGTACCGGCCTTTTATACTGACTTAAACGAACCGCCAATGAAATGGCTCTGGAACCGCCAGTGCTAGGCTCCGCTGTACTAGTGTGTTATCCGATATATACAAGATGGCATAACCAAACACGAAATAATGCTATCGGTTCACACCCCTAACCGATGATTTTTTTTTAGAAAAAGGAAGTTTCCTAATTAGTAATGATAAATAACAGAAAATTGCATTTAGTTCATGCTTCAATGCAAGCTACAACTCCACGCCTAGTGTCCTGCATGCTGCGGCTGTCTGCTGCCAAGCAGTGGTGCCAGCTGTTGAGTGCTAACTGCAGTGGCATCAAGCTGCGCTCGGACGTAGCGTGCCTTGACGCAGTGCCACATGCCACAACACGCTGGTTTGAATTTGGCCTAATTTAAATTAGACCTATGAAGGTCCATGTATGTTGATGTGAGATTGTGAGAATTTAGTTCCATCTTGGATGTTTAAGGTAGGTTAGATAATCATATAAGATTTCTAGAGTTTATGACATGATCCTAGGTTAACCCTTTACGTGAATCAGGGGGATGAAAACATGAATGAGTTGGTGGGAAAGTGTGGTTCACTCACTGTGTAGTTAAAAGCCCTGTTTGGTTGAGATGTGGCTTTTGAAAAAGTTGCTATAAGCGGTGGGATGTGGAAAAGTAGCTGTGAGAAAGTAGCCGTGGGAAAAGCAGAAGGCCTTTTAGTGGGGAGAAGCTGCTGCGACTTGTAGTCACTTTTACAGCTTAATTCATTTCCTCTTTACAAATTAAATACTAACTTTACTACTATTTGTTGTCTCTTATAGCTTCACAGTTAGACCCTTCTCCTTTATTCAATTCATATGTGCAGGTCCTAGTGGTCTCATCGGCAAATCGAGCAGATCGAGCACGCAGGGACACGGCGGCGCTCGAGCCCGCGGCCAGCCTTGGCCCACTGCTCGGCGGCAGGGCCGCCCTCCGGCCTTGGACACATCGCCGCGCTGCTAGTGTGCCAACTGCAGCCACGAGGCCCACACGTGACGGTGGAGCTCACCCGTGTTCGGTGTCCTCTGTGCTCGGCGACTCGTGGCTTTGCTGGTGCACTCGCGAGGGGGAGGAAGTGGGTCGCCAGCGAGGGGAAAAGAGGGCGGCCAGACCAGCTGAGTAAGGGGCCGCAGCATCGAAGCCCGCAGGGGACGCACCACCGGACCTCGCCGCAGGGGACTGTTGGCATTTCTTAGCACCACTACTAAAAATAGAATTACTCCTACTAATAGCAATGGTGCCAGAAATGATATAGTAATTATTAATTTGTTACTGTTACAGTAGACACCTATCAATTAACCTTCATCTCTAATATTAAACTAGGTTGTCATCCCTAGTGAGGAACTTAGAAATGTTTATTGGTTCTATCTAGCATTATTACAAGAATAACACTAAATAGAAATCTATTATTTCATGTGACTAAAAAGAATACAAAGATAAGAATGAAAAGAATTCTGCAAGCGGACAGATACTTATACCATTGTAGCATTTTACCTAGAGTATTACCAGGTTGTCGATTTATAATTCTACCACTGGGAAGGTATGACTATACATACAATAGTATTGATAATTTATGAATATGCATGAGAGAATGGATCAATATCATATACTCTATTCAAAATAGGGATAAGTCACAAGATAATAAATAAAGATATATAAATGATAAGTACTTGATCAATCATCATGATAAATAAATAGTAACTCAGAAGTATTCTAGTTAAGTAATAGGTTAAGTCTAATTAGAACATTAGAAAGATAATTCCTAGGTAGCCTTACTAACATGTCAAATGCTTAGTTTAATTAATCATATCTAGGGATCATAGTCAAATTATATCACACAAAGAACATCAACTTAGGAAAGTTGGAAACAGAGTCCTCCTCTCCTTCGAGATCGGGTTATATCAACATCAATATATACTGGGGATAGGCTGCAAAGGACTCAACGCAGCTGTCACCTACACGATCTATCATACGTCCCAGCATATAAGGGCATCCGTAGATAAACAAATATCTAAGTACCACACTCACATAATGTCCATCACTCACCCATGGTCCTATAGGGTGAGTGCTATACAATCTTATGCATGGTTTCCATAATCTAGCTACACTGAATATAAAACTAGAGCAAGCAATGAACATTGCTTTCAATGACATAAATGACATAAAGCTTAATGTTAACATAAACATTGTAGCAACGATACAATCTCAATGAAATAAAGAAATAGAGTAAAGTACAAGAGATATACCAAATCACGCTCTTGCCAACGTCGGGAATCCAAGCGTTGCTTGATCTCCCTCTAGACCTAATCTAACTAGCCTAAGCTCTAATCTAGAGGAACTCTAAGAAACTAGGGTTGGCTCTGGATGAATTGATCTTCAACTAAATAGCTTGATGACTTGATGCTTCAGGGGGTGCAGGGGACCTTATATAGCCATGGGGGTTAAACGTAAGTCCTTGGATCAAACCGACTTCGACGTAGGGTGGAGATGCATCCTAGGAGATGGTGAAGGAATACTCCAGAAGCTCGTGGAGGAATCTGCTCACAGGGGGTCGGGCGGCACAAGGGTGAGACCAGCCGGCCCCACCTAGTGGTGTCTCGTCCTCCCGTTCGTTCTCGTGCCTTCTGGTGTCTTCTATAGTCTTCTAGAGTATCCTTCATTGCGATCAAGTTTCATCCTTTTTCTCAATTAGGCCCTCCTTCTAATATTTTCTGAAATAATCCTGCGAAAAACAGAGATTCACTAAAATTCATGGAATTTGTCAGTTTAAGCCTTAGACCTATGTAGATTCTTGTACTTGAACCATTTCTCTTGTTTATTCACATATAAAATGTTGATGTTATCCATTGTCAACAGGGACGCACCGCTGGTCGATAGGGAACGCGTCGCCGACCTCGCCATCGGAGCCGTAGGGGCGCGTCGCTAGGACAGCAGGGCCGCTCCGCAGGTGCTGCTCCATCGGTAAGGTGCGAACAGAAACAAAACAAAATAACGATTCGCTTCATAATAAGTGGCAGGTGGGTAATTTTTACCCCAAAAGCAGCTGAAAGCAGGGGTGGAGGTGCTTTCAATTTTGTACTAGAGCAAAAGCAGCTTTTGGTCTAAAACAGCAATGGCTTTCAACCCCTTTATTTGGCTTTAGGTTTCATAAAAGCAAAAGTAGGTTGGGAAAGCCCAATCAAATGGAGCCTAATTAAACCTGAGCCACTTAGGCTCTAGAGTGTTACATCTGGTACACCTTACCACCAATTTGTAGGCTCTACCTAGGACCTTGCCACCAATTTTTAATCTCTACGTAGGACCTAGGTCAGAAGCACGCAAGAGCCATCAGATATGTTAGGCAGAAAATAATGTAACATCCCAGATGTTAAAATGCCATTAAAAGTTTGATCATGACCATCATGAAGCATAACCACCAAGTATTATGCCAATCATGCATTTCAAGTTTCATTGTTGACATACATGTTGCATATATGGTGTTTCATATGTTGCATATGTTGAGTTCTTTATGTTGCGTGAAATGTTATCAATAATGCTGATTAAGGAACTTTGTGATTTATATATGAGAATTCATTTAAATAAATTAAATTTTGCAAAAATAAATTTTGTAGTACAAAGTGTGCTTTATAATGTAGAATCAAAAAGTGATGATATTCCTAATTTAAACATGTTTAATTTGGAGCCCAAAGATTGGATTTGAGGTTGATTTTCATACAGCAATTTTGCCTAAGTCCTTGGAAATCAGTGTTTAAATTCAAACTTTGGTCAATTATTACATGAATTTTCACAAATAAAATGGGGCCAACTTTTGTACCATTGTTTGGTCCTACACTTGAGCTTTGCTAATGTGTATTTAGTTGTGATGTTTGTTTATTAGTTGCTCATGAATTAAATCCCAAAGTTGCTAAGTAATCTCTGCTTTTCAAAACCTGAAACTAAAACCCGAGGTTCAGTTTCACTGAACCCTTATTTCAACTTCAAAAGCTCAAAATTTGTTTGTCTTTTTATGTTGATCCTTAAATAGAAGTTGTAGAACTCATGTAGATCAACAACTTTTGTTCAAAGTGATCATCCAGTTTATGAGCAAATCGCAAGAAAAAGAGGGTTGAAGAGGCACTGTCAGTCGGCTACAGTGACTCCGGCAGCTGTCTGCTTCACCTGTTCGACGTCAATGACCGACTGCCGCTCTCGTTTGCCGCTTTCTCGCGCGACAGCACGCACCTGCATGCCTGGATGAGCTCAACCAGGAGCTGGCGACTCCTCTCGTGTTGCCTCAGCCGTTAAAGGCGCAGCACCGCCAGCGCTCCTCTCCTTTTCCTCCTTCGTGCTGCCGTCGTCAAGCCTTGCTGCACTGGCAAAATTAGCCACCGTGGGTGCGCCCCAGCCCAATTCGTCATGCTGTTGTCTTCGTCTCGCTCCTACGCACCACCTGAGCCCGCTTGCCCCGCCTTGCATCGCCGAAGCCGGGCGCGAGCACCGTTCCTGCCATGGCGGCTCGCCATAGCCGCCAACCTCCACCTCGCCATGGCTAAGCACGCTATAGGGCACCTCCCTCCTCCCTGTTTGTTGTTCTCGCTTGCTTGTGAACTGGTGATGCTCATGGGCTTGCCAGTAGATCATTTTATCCTCAGGATGTACCGAAACACCGTCGTGCCTGCCAGTTCGCGCCGCTGCGTTCACCATCACTGCCGATAGCTCATCCCTGCCACGCCTCGCCTCGACTGAGTAACCGAGCGAAGTCGTGGTGAGCCCCTAGTGATAATCGTGCCCTTTAATTTTACTCTATCAGTCTCTAGCGGTCAAAACGCCGCCATGTCGGCGAGTCTTGCTCCGCCATGCTGCCATGGCTGCGGCCGAGATCGCTCCGTGCCCTAATCCATTCAACCAGCATCGGAGGCGTGTTCGCAAGATTGTAAGGATCGCGTAAGGGTAGTTCCCGGTGCCGGTGACCTCACCGTCGATCTTGTCCGCTGTGTCGGGGTACCGCCGGACCACCATGGTTGCCGTTGTGTGCGCTGTTGTGCCCTAGGTGCTCGCTTAGTGCTGCAGGTGTGTGCACAGGGGAGAGGAGAGCCCATCGGGCTGATCCTCATCGCCGGCGAAGTCGCCGCCGACAAGCTGCGCCACGTACCCACTGGCCGCCGCTCGGTCAAGGCCCGGCATGACCCTGACCCTGCACGTCAGTGACAGTGGGTATGGAAGATAAGGGTGAGAAAAGAATTTTGGGCACAGAAAAATGTTTTTTCCTTTTCAGAAAATGTTTTTCTTTGTTGAATCTTGTTAAATTCATAACTAATTCCTAGAGTGTGATAAAAATGTGAAATCTTTTGTATAGCCTTGTTATGTTATGCTCTACTTAGGAAAAATATGAGTTAAGCATTTTTAGTAGCTTTGATGTGCTTAAAAATTACCTCTTTTAATTAATAAATGTACCTTCCATGATTTTTATAGGCTAAAATATTAATCCTTTAATCATGAACCTTTTTGTGTATGCTTTACATGCTAATACCTGCCTTCACAAAAAAGTTGATCCTGTTTTGATAAAAGTAACTTGGTTAATTAATTTAAATGTGTTTAAATGCCTTTTTCTTTAATTAATAAATGCTAAAATGATTTAGATGAATACTTAAATGACATTGGTGTATGTTATACTTTGATTGTGGACCTTGGAACACTCAAACCCCTGCTGTTCCTTGGCAATGTAATTAGTTGCTTGATATGTTTTGAATCAACTTGTTTATATAATTATTAAAATGGTTTTATTAAATATTTAGTTAAGTTGTATGAGTTCCTTATAATGATCATAAGTTAAGGAAAATGTTAATAACTTGCTGGTCCATGTTAAGTTCATGATGATAACAAATTGACTTGTTAATTAAATAACTAAAAATGCTTTTATGATAACAGCCCTAGTTCTTTGGTGAAGCAAAGTTATAGTCAACTTTCTTAGCTTTGTTTTAACTTCTGTTATGCACTTGAATATTTCTCATCATGCATCGTGGCACGTATTCCATCATGTTAAGCATACATCGTTTATTATGTGTAGTGTATGAGAGTGAGAAGGTTTGTGTTGATCAAGTTTTAGAGAAGGTCCATCCACCGTGGTGTTGGTGCCAAGTTTAACTTTTGGACTTTTCTGTGGAAACTAACCTTGTCTGCAACGCAGGCAAGCCCCGAAGCATAAACCCTCTCTTAGTATTTACAAATCTTTACTTCACTTTAAGTCTTGTGAGATGTGCATTAAGTGGTTAGGAGTTGGTCGAATATCGTTGCTGCATGATTACCTTGATTTCAGGTCTCCTTAGTCGTACCCTGCTAGTATGTGTAGGTCGGTATATCTTATGCTTAGTAATGCTTAGACTTGGATAGAAATCGAATGATGATTTCATCACTCGCATGGAATAGGTTTTACCTTGCTCTTCTCAACTCTAGTGATGGGTTGTGAAGTACCATGGTTATAATAATGTTAAATTAAGACCGGACGGGTAGCTTGCATTGAGAATGGAGTCTCAAAGTAGTGCTCCGCCTGTGTCGATTGAGGACCGTACCATTATAGGCCACCGTGTGGTCGAGACTTTGTAGTACTGGCCACATACTTCGATAATCCTAATACCTCGGCTATTCCATTATAAGAAAGGACAACTGCGCACTAGGAGTGGAGAGATGACAAGAGTAGCGTGTACCCATCCTATGAAACTGCTGGGTCGGCGCAGGGAGGTGGAGTACTGTATTCTCGGGTGGCGCGAACCTATTCATGTTTTGGAGGATCCGAGTGAAGGTTGATATATGTAGGACTAAGACCTGCATATGTCGTGTGGTAAGGAAACTCTAGCTAGGACAAATCGATTCAAATCATCATGCTCCTGAGTTATAGAGACTCGACCCTCTAACCACTCAATGTAGTTAATCAATGAAACATGGTTACATAAAGTTATGAGATAAGATGAGTTGAGATGAGATGCTTAAAGAAGTGATTGAGCTACATCAGGTGCAAACTAGATACTACTAATGACTTAATTCCTAGCTAAAACATTGAAAGTAAGGATTCACTTGTAGTAAACTTTTCTGCAAAAGTTACTCTTGCTTCAGACTTTCCTTTAAGCATACATACCCTTGGAGTCTTTTTCTTTAGTCGGGTAAGGCTTGTTGAGTACCCTCAAGTACTCAGGGTTTGTTAACCCTTGTTGCAGGTTCTGACTTATGCTTTAATCGAGGTCATGTCAGTGGGCCCGACATGATCTAGTCGTCTCTTCTACCTTAGTGCTTTACCTAAGAAACTTCTGTAGTTCTACTCATCTTTCGAACTTCGTTAAGCTTCTACCTGAACCTATTTTGTAAACTAATGTTATAAGTCTTCCACACTCTGATGTAAGTTATTTATGTAATAAGTGTTGTAATGTCATGGTAACTCCATGTTGATCCTATATGAGTTGTAAAATGTGGATAATTCGGGGTTCCCCAAAGACACCCGACAGACTACCGGAGTTATCTGGCTCTCGTGTGCAGCAGTCAGAAGTCTTTAGGACAATGATAGGTGCACATGGGCCATATAATTCGGGTGGTTCTGCCACAAATAAGAAGGGAATGGATTTGGAGGGAGCACACTATGAGTCAAAAGGGTAGAGATGAGTCGATGACGAATGGGCTTTTAAATCTTCCTTTGCTTATTTAAGGCCCATTTGTCATGGGTATCCCAAAAATCAATTTTTCTACTCATTCAACCTCCATCCTCTACTACCAATTCTAGCTCCCTACAGTTATTGACCCCTACATCTAACGATGGTGCCTTCCCAGCCTCTCCAACCCACAACTGAATATGCCCTTGTGTACTAGCCTTATTTTGTCATCTCGGTGGCTCGCCTTTGTTAGTTCCATAGTCGATTTTTGTTACCATGTTAATTAGACAAGAAAAATGATGCCCTAGCTCAAATGATAGTACCATGTGGCCACCACAATCAACCGTCCTTCTTGTCTAGGCATCCCTCTAAGCCTATGAAGCACTCTAGTGAGAACCTACAGCTAAGTGTTCAAATCTGAACATTGAACTCGTCAGTTTCATTTTGGAGATAGCATGGGCAGAGCAACATAGATTCCTTGTACTACTAGGAATACTCAACTTTTAATGCTAGAAAATCTAGTATATATGATGTAGATACATATATACATGTTATATTAGGCCCAAGCATTGTAACTTGCCCAACGCACAACCCAATTGAGCCATTACCTAGTAGGAACTTTGTTGATGTAAAGATCGGTCACACACTAGTAAGTGCTAGATCGCGCAAGTCACCACAAACTGAAGAACATATCGGATAACTATCATGCTTTCATGGTGAAGAGCGGCTAGGTTCACAAGCAAACCAACAAATGATAACCAATCGCGCTTACATGATGAAGAACAACTAGTTTCTGGTCAAACTAGTAAAGGGTAACCAATCGTTCTTGCGTGACAAAGAATGGCTAGTTTTCGAGCAAACTAGCAAAGGAACCATCGAAGCTCTCACTCAGAAGGAACCCTGTCGGGGGAAGGAGTTTTGCGGGTTGCCCTAGGTCGGCTACCAATCCTAGGGCGTCGTCCCTTGATCGCCAGGTCAAAATATGAACAACAACATGGGGTTGAAAAAAAGATTAATAAAAAAGGGTATTAAATGTAATTGTAATGATTGGATGTTGGATACCTCAATCGGCCATGTACCCCATATTTTATAAGGAGTAGGGGTGGTCTTATCCCATTAGAAAACCAATGTGGTATTATTTTCATGTTATTTCATAGAGTTTTCCTTAGATTGGGCCAAAGCTAGCATGGGCCTATTTTAAAACTGGCCTAGGCCCAATTTGAGTGTCAACATATGCCCCTATTTTTTGATGAGGTTTATGCGAACCTAAAAACATAAAGCACCAAATAGCAATGATGTCCAACTCACTGGCTACTTGGAATCTAAGGGCGATGTATAATCGGCCATGTTGCTCTAAGGGTGATATGTGTATAACGGACGTTGCTTGGGCATCACTTGGGGCTTCTCTTGGTGGAGGATCATCTTGCAACATCTCTAACATATGTAAATCTCAAACTACTTTGACCACTCCACATGGACCTTCCCAACTTGGAGACTGCCTGTCAAGCTTGTAGCATTGCATCTTTCTTGTCGTATGCTCAAGCAACATGAACCTTTTTCCATCTCCTGGGATTGTCCTCAATTTTTTGTTTTGGATATAAGCTCCATCAAAGTATTGTTACTTTGCACAGCCTATTCATCAACTCATTTAGCCCACTCTGCAAAGTAATCTGTAGAAGCCAGGTTGAAGTAATACCCCTTTGATGGCATGAATGTCTCCCATAGCGACCTTTGTTTGATCAAAATCCAAGCACTTAAGCAACAAGCCTCCAATGGTTATTTGATATAGCTCATGTGCAAAATGGATTTAAATGCACTCCACCGAACACTCTAATGAACTTCGGCACTTGGATCATAGATAATTCACAATGGGAGTCCTCCAATCACCTAAATCGGCCCCAAGCTCATTGGAACAAATTTGGGTACAATTTGACACACTTTCTTCCTTTTCCATCGGCCTCTTTTTGATATGATGTCCTCCGACATCAAAGCCTAATGCTTGTTAAGCCAATATGTTAGCCTTACTGTTCTCATGCCTTGGAATATGCCAAATTCAAAATTTGGCAAAATATGCAATGATGCAAGGCACTTGTCAAGATATACATTATGTGATCCTCGAAAACATTAAAACATACCAGTGACTTGTTGTATTACTAGTAAAGAATCACCAAAGCTTCAACATGGATTGCAATATTCCAAGCCGAATAAGAGAACTTCACATTCAGCTTGAATGATGGTGCAAAGGTAGTTTCATCACTTTAATATATCAAACATCACCATTGTGAGAAATAATGATATACCAAAACCTTGGCCTTCTTGGCAAATTGATCAACCATATTATCACATCCATGAGGTAAATTTAAAACACATATATCATGTGCCCCGTGTCTTAAAGCCATCAAGGTAAATTCCACGGAGGCTCTTCTCATAACACGATGGTTGCAAGCATCCATTGGCTATATTTTCACATTAAGGGCGGTAGCAAAGTATTGGCCATATGAGTTCATCCACAAGAGTTTGCATAGCCAAAATAAACAGGTGATAGCAAAGTATCGACCATATGAACTCATCGACAACGACAATTCTTCCTTGAATTTGGGCACTATCACCTTCTTTTGTTCAGATTTGACATCTAGAATACGAACATGTGGTTTCCTTATGTCTTTGCCATTAGAGAAAGATGAATTTTTTAACAATGTAATTGGCATTTCATTAATTGAATTTAGATCTGAACTTTTGTCCTTGCAACCATCCCTTTTCACAAGGTAAACTTGTTTTACCACTTTCTTCTTAGGTTGAGCTCCGGACTAATTTTGATCAAAATCATCTTTGCAATATGATGATCTCTCTGAATGCTTAGGAGCTGCATACTCCATGTAATATGGCCTAAAGTATGGTGGAACATGTGCCTCTTGATCAAACCAGATTCAAGATGAGTAATAACAATGAAACTTATGGGTCGTGGTCCATGTGACATAGGAATTGGCTACTTAAAAGGAGAATTTGTTGGTGTTGCATGAGATCTATTCTCTTACCAATTCCACTTTTGATACTTGCACTTCAGAGGCAATCTTGATGATTAGACCTTTCTTGGATGATTAGTGATATTTGCTTCTGCTTCCTTCTTGTATTTAGCCAGAAGTTCATCGAAACTGAGCTTCACCCTTTTACCCTTGAGCTTGTCATGGCCTTTACCTCCAATAGTTGTGTATAGTCAGTCACATTGTTTGAAATAGGTAACATTAAACAATAATTACAAGGTATTAATTCCTTCTAAAAATTTGTATCTATTGCTACAGGAAAATAGATTTCACTTATCTTATTACTTTATGTACAGTGGGTATCCAACATGATATAATTATCTACTAATAATAAGTATAGGATACAGATAGATGTACGTAGGGTATACATACCTCTAATTATTTGTTTATCTTCAACCTTCACTCTTTTATATCCTTTTCCCTGTAATTACAAGTACTATAGTTAGTTTCAACTCTGTAGTATATTTAGATGTAATTTGTACAGAATGTGATAATCAAAGGAAAGGTTAAGTTGGTAACTTAAAGGTTGCACAAAGCTAATAGCTTGCACAAAGTAGCAAAGCAGCGTATTTACTCTTGCCTCTTTGTTTTGTTCCCTTTGAACTTTTGAATAAATAACTTGACAGTAGATCAGGTGTTCAGCTAACTCAAACACCTAAATGCATTGGCTGCAGGGAGCTGCTCCGATTCTCCTCGTCTTGATAGACATGCTTCAAAGGAGGATCCCTCTGATCCTAGGGAAATCGGCTTAGTCGGCCTCTAGAAACCGGCTTAGCCAGTTTCTTGTGTTGCTCCTTTGGACCTGATTGGCAAGAGCTCAATTGGTCATATGTAGGCTCGTGTTGCTCCTTTGGACCTAATTAGCAAGAGTTCAATCAGTCATATGTAGGCCGTGATAGCTCACATCAACCACTGATGATTGATTATCCATCTTCCTTGAATGAATCGGACCAGTTTGCACATCATGAGTATTTTCCTGGCCAGAACCAGCCAGGCCAGTTTTCAGAACCGGCTTAGCTGATTTTCCCTGCTCAATGGGATCAATCGCCCTTTGCTTCAGCTAGAGAGACCTTGCCTACCTAGTGCCTTCTAAATTGCGACGACCTTGTTGTCTTCCACAACATCTTTAGCTTGCACTTCTTGGACAACATACTTTTAAATAAATAAATAAATTATGATGAGTGTATGTATCATAAATTATTTATTTATGATTTTAACATATTCCCTCTTTCCATCAACGTAGGGCATATTTTGACTTTGACAAAGTCAAACGTGGTAAGTTTGACCCACAATTAGTTAATTTATTTGCATGTCCAACAATTGAGAGTATGATAAAAGAGAGAGAAATGGCTCAAATATATTTTTGTGATTTTTTCATTCTAAAAATATGCCCTACGTTGCTAGACAGCGGTAATACTTATGCTAATAAGTGTAATAATTGTAGGTAGTTTCAATGAGCATTTCCACAAATATTGTCTGATGGTCGTGTGTTGGTGTCCCCAAAATAAAACATCAGGCTAACCTTTAGCATTACAGGTGCTACATTTATCTCCACGTACTCGCGGGTTATGGTACTGTCACGTCACTTTTCAGATGACACGGGAAGGGAACACGACAGTTGGCACTGTGTTCATTAAGCTTTTTTGCGATTGTGTTCATTAAGCTAATAAGCTAATTACTGCATTCACAATTTGGGTTGTGTGTTGCATTTGTGTCGGTGTTCTTCTGTGACAGACAAGCTTAATGAAATATGCTAATAGCATTTAGAGTTTGAGACGACACTTTGTTTTCTTATTAAGTGCGAGTTGATGAACTGTTAACATGCTCATTTAATTACATGCTGATGATGAATTGCCAAGGATCTAGTGCAAGGGTGCTGTTACTGTTACTGTGTTCAGAAGCAACCATTACTGTTCCCCTGACCGCTGCTCACCAATCAACACTCAACAGTACCAATGCTGCTGAAAAAGATCTTGAAACCGAATGGAGACAGGTACAGTATATATCTATCTACCTCGCACTATGCGCTGAAAACTGTGCACCACGTTTATCACTACTGCGCTCTCACTCTCTGTCTCTGACAGGGGCGGATCCAAAGGGGGGCTGGGGGGCTCCAGCCCCCCTACAGCTGGTGCAGCAATGGAGATATGGGGAGGGTGAGGGAGAAGAAGAGGTGGAGGAAAGAAGAAAATGAAGAGAAAGAGAGAAAGAAGTTCTCCTGAGCCCCATGAAAGTTCTGTCATTAGAGCTTAGGAAGGAGGCATTGGACACTGGATAGAGATTGAAGATGAAGGTCGAGCCAGCCATAAAGTTCAGCCCCCCTAGAATTTTGTCCTGGATCCGCCACTGGTCTCTGAGCGATGAAGCCGGGTTCTTCGCAGTTGCATGGCATTGCTGCTGCTGCAGCACTAGTGGCACTGCTGCTGCCGATCGATCGATTTCAGGGCTCTCCCAACTCCCAACAATGCACGCCGTCCGCCATCGATGCCCGTGCTGTTCGCGGTGAACCGTGGACGTACGCCGGCGGCCGCGCGCTGCAGTGCGTCGTCCGGAAATGATTCTAGCGTAGAACGGACACCTGGGGAGCAGGATGAGGGCACGTACTGTTGCATCATCGTAGAAAGAGGCGGAAAGAAAGGGCACTGTGTTGGCTTGTCCGGCTTGCAGCTCTGCAGGCGTGGCACCTCGCGTCTTCGTGTCTCTAGCCTCCGTCGGACACGAGGCCGGCCGGCTCACCATGCATGCCCATGCACATGTTGCCGCAGCATATGTCCAATGTTACTCACTGTGTGTACCAAGTAATGGTCCCAATAATACTAAACTTTTTCTTTATCATAAGAGGTATATATAAGAGAATAGTGATATGAGATAGCTATATTCGTATGCTAGTATTGCCCTGATCCAATTATGCCATATAAAGTTTAGTCTCTAATTCTCTGTGTGACGTACATGAAAGAGAGCGCTCGAGCCACTAGTGGAGTAAAAGAAGATTGTTTCCTTTGACAAGCACACAACCATTATATTGACACAACTGAAATAGCTCAAGAATACTAGTCCATAAACAATGTTTTTGTGCTTGTAATGGGAACACCAACTAAGGCCATACATGTACCCATTATAATACCACAGAGTTCACCTGCTAAAACATCCATACCATGTTTAAAAAAACATCATACTATGAGTACAAGGTACTACAATGTTGTCTACTCTCTTTGTCCCGAAAAAATGTTATTTTTGCTATGAATCTGAATAACACTCTGTTTAAGATAGAGGAAGTAAGTATATGACAACACTTGTTTCCTAGTTTATAAGCTATGGGCTTTGGAATTTTTGGAATGATGGGATGGGTTTATATGGGCTAAATTGTTCAGCGGAGGGTGGAGCATATACCTAAAAGTTCATGGGTCTATGTATATGACAACAAAGTTCACACTTGCATGGAACCCACTCTACTTGATAGATATTCAATTTACCATTAACAATTAGTAACAAACTTATGGTAGCTAGCTCTAATTCATACCCTAGCCTTGGTGGGTAAAAACATGTCACATACACTAGTTTCAGATATAGTCAATACTTATTGTTCAGCTAAGAGAAATTGGAATGGTAGTAAGACTTGCTATATATGTAGTAAGTCTAAATTATCTAATATTTTTAAATTGCCATTATGTTTGGTTCCTATGACGTGTTGTGTTTATTTTGTTTGGCATTAAACCAACACAAAATATCAATCATCTTTATATTAGTTGGTCGAGAAATTGGGTGGCCACCGTCGCAATCACCTATTATTGTATGATGCAGGAGCTTTTTGCTAGGCAATTTAGATCACAAGGAATGGCATGGTGTTTGATAAAGGCCAACCAAAAACTTTTTTGTAGGTTCTTGAGCCACACTGATTTCGATTTTGGGATCTATACAGCGCTTGGAGGAAGACAGAACAAATCACTAGGCCCATAGGCTATTAGATCTAATGGATGATCTTTCAATACCATCTTGGATTCTAGCTAGTTTCGAACCTGCAACAAGTTTAAATTCTTGGTGTGTTTGTAATAAGGATGGACTGATGTTGCTTGTTTGAAGAAGGTGAAGACAGAATTTTCCACTATATCTAAAAAAATCTATATATAGTCAAGAATAAAAAGGCTTTCCAATTGCATTGTTCCTAATGGCTTAATCTTACCACACATCATCGGCTAATGGTCAAGTGACCATCTGCCTTGTCCATTTATTTTCCACAACATTGGTGTTAATAGCTATGAGGTCCACTAATTATCCAACTCAGACTTTTCTCCATATATATTGCTATATGTACCAATATTTAGCCGTGGAAGAAACCCATGGCCCACACAATGTGAAAGAGACTTATCAACACTGCAAATAGGAATAGGCCCTCGAACAGGCTGTGGACTGGGTAGCAGCATCGACTGCCTGAATTATTTTATTGGCAACGATTGCGACGAGCGGACAAAGAGAGGGCCGAAGTAAGTATTTTGTGGGTTTGCTGCTTGATGATTGAAGAGAAATGAGCTCACCGTCAAAACTAAAAAGGACGCTTATTGAATTAATCATGCGGCATGGCTCAAGTAGAGTAACTACCTACCTCATTAAGGCATGTAGCTGTGGGTAACAAAGCCAAGATGATTCAATTTGGTAAACATTGAGGATAGTCAATACCTTACGAATGTTGTAGTACATTGTTACCTTCTCGCTCTTCACTCTTTTATTTGACTTGTATAATTGGATGAGTTGCTCTATCGTCGCCTTATTCTTCCATAAGCTTATAGATAACTAGTATAAATATAAGGAATAATATCATTCTACTAAGTTTGAGGAATGGACCAAACAATACACCATCTCATCACGAGGTGGTTCCTCAAGAAACCAAACACCACAAGAATATAAGTGAGTTGCTATAATAACCCAAATGATGTTCACCACCAAAAAGCACATTTGCTAGCTAGCTCATGAAAAGATCCACACATAAACAAGCTTGATCAATAACTGCATTTGTTTATAAACACAAGAAAACAATAACAACCATATGTTTCTCCTTAATTAAATTGTTGTCTATTGAACTGTTGAACACATCAACACAAACCAACTCAAAAGACTGTTGTAGTAGCCTTGTTTTACCAGCAATGACAAATCAAAATGCAAAAGTCAAACAACTTTAAGTACGCTCTCCCTTTAATTAATATTAAAAGTCTCTCACTGTGGGGATCTCCCCCCATAATCTTTTGACATAAAAAAGTCAACAGCTTATAAGCAAATCCAAACCAACAACAATAGGGGGATGAGCTACGAGAGTCTCAAATTAAACTAGACAAAGCAAACTTTATTTTCTACCACCCATGTGCAAGCTGCTTTTGCTTACAGTGACATGAGTGCCCGCACGTTCACTGGCTTCCTCGAGAGCTTCCATGGATTTTTGTTCCTCTCTATGTCAACGTTGCCGCATCCAGAGTTATTGTTGTTGCAAGCATCATCACCGCAAGTTGTAGCCCCATTACTGGTACCATCTTCAGTCTCAACTTTGGCATGAATCGAAGGAGAAGCATATTTGGATGGTTCCACTTCCACCTCTTCTTCTTTCTTTGGATGGTTCCTACAAAGCCTCTTGCCACGAGACTAGCCAAACCCGTTGTAGTAGTAGAAGCCCTCAATTGCATCATAGTTATTGGCAGGCGTCTTCTTTTGTGTGTTGGAGTTGCTAGAGGGCTTGGAGGCTATTGTTAGTACTACCACCATCACCCTATCTTTGTCCATTGGAGAAGCAAACTCTAGGTTCAAATATGAATACTTCTTCATCAAGTGGTACTCACAGAGGGAGTTGGGGCGGCTCGCATTGTTAGAGCACTTCCAACCCTTGCCATTATTCTTCTTGCACTTCCAGGTCTGTGCTGCCCTTCCTCACCCTCCTCTTTCTTCACATTTGTAATCTTTTGGGTTTGTCCCCCTTTATTCTCCTTAATTGTAGCCTTCTTCAACGTTTGTAGTTGTGCTTTATCACTGCTAGCTGTGGCCATGGCCATCGTCTCTTATTCTTCAAGGAGGTGATCGACATGCTAGCATAGGATATGTGGCATGCACGGGAGTCCATATTGACATAGTAGCTATCAAGGAGTTCATCCACCTCCTAAATGGAAAAAGTAGGTAAATAAACAAAAAAAGTAACAAGTCATCATCATGCATAACAACAATGTTCATCCTGCTACTTTGCCAACATATGGGACATAGATTTAGAGTTTAACAATGCCACCACTCTAGTGATTTCAATGTTTCCTATATAGCCTGCCTAAATTACCACAAAGAAAGATTGAAAGAGTAGCTAAAGTAGCATAGATTCAAGATAGGTAGGGGCCCCTCCTATCAGTATAGTCTGCTAGCCTCTAGTTTGAACCTATCGACCAACCCTAGAGATAAGAAAAACCAAACCCCAAAAGCTACTAGAACTATCAAGACCTCTCAAAAGTAGTGCGCTTGGGAAACATGAACTTCACATGGAGCCACCAAGAGTGGATAACTGATTACAGATAGAGAGAAAGTAGGAAGATATGTTAGGAGAGGTAGATGCTGACCTGAGGATTAGAGAGGGAGAGGTCATCCAAGAGGTCCCATGATGAGCGATTGAGCTTGTAGGGACCCTCTGGGGTAGTAGCAGGGCTCAAGAAGCCGCCAAGATTGTGAGATATGAGCGGCACTAGACACGGTTCCATGATCGTGTTGGCTCTAGGAGCATAGGAGGTGGAGCTATGAATGTAGAGTAAACGGTGCCAAGGAGGTGAGATGTTCTCCTACGAATCGGCATGGTCGGGACGGAGGAGGAGGAGAGCATATATGGCATCCTCGGGGCTCTAGGCTTTGTGATTTGGGGTGGGAGGAGGTGGAAGGGGTACACGTTGAGGAGGAAGAAGGTTCTCTTAGCTCTGCTTTTCTTTAGGTTCTTGACTTTCATGTGATGTGCCACCCGATACTAGATGAAAGCGCACTTACTCACTTGGACTGGTAAAACTAGAAATATTTTATTTGGGTCCATTTATACTTGTGTCTTGAGTCCACCAGTTAGTGACTCACATGGAATATGCGATGAAACCATGGTAAAGAGGGGATGAGTTTTTGTTCCATTTACTAGTCTAGAAGATATGGAGAAGATTCAAATCTTTCGAATCATAATTCTTTGTTTTAATGCAAGTGACCAAAAGGAAGTTGTTGGTGATATGGACCCAAGGTACCTACCTCACCACCTATATATCAGCCCAATACGGATTGGATGAGCCGAATACGAAGAGGATGAGCCCACCAAAACTACTATAACTCATAAAACGTGGTGGACATAAAATCAACAAGGAAGATTTGGCCACCGAATCCTATGGAGATATGATAGATTAGTTGTTATACTTTCCCTATAACCGACTAGGAAACATATCTGTAAACCGTTTGGATCTTATAACCCTAACGCCTAGACTATATAAGGAGGGGTAGAGACCCCCGATCTATATATCACAAGCTACATTAGCACCCCTGTAAACTTGAGCATACGAGATAAAAGTAGTTGGTTACATGCATTTGTACTCTTCTCTAAATTTTCAACTATCAAGTAACCTTAGTAGCATCACAAACTGTGTTGAACCCTTCATGCTACCAAAAGAAAGAATATAGAGCTACACCTCGGTAATATCGGGCTTCTATGTAGTAGAAAGTCAAAATTGCAAGTGCATTACTAATCACAAACACCTTGCATTGGTACCTAGAATTCAACCAACCTTAAGGTAGCCATGAAGGCATCAGCAAAATAAAACACCACCCTGCAGTAACTAAGAGGGGAGCTTTAATTAGCGGATTCGGTCATCTAGTGCCACTAGGTGTTGGAACTACATGCATGTGAATTTAGGCCTAGTGACACACATCGGAGAGCAAGAAAAAATGTTTATGAAAACACTTTGAAAATGCTAGGTCTTGCCTAACATGTTTGGCAAAACATTTGGAGTTGGCACGCTTGTGAGGAGACAAAGAAGTTCTCTCAGTGTTGCCGCTGAGCATGCACCGGGCATGTCTAGTGTGGCACCAGATGGGTGCACCGAACACGACAGCAAGGGTTTGCACTACACTAGTTTCGTTGGAGCACAGTCGAGTCGGGTGTGCATCAGAACTGTGCTCACCAGGCGTGTTCGGTGTTGCATATGACAAGTCTAGTGCGACATGAACTGAAACTCGAGCATTCAAAGTTGAAAATATTCCTTGCTAAAATTACTAGACGGGAGTTCCAAAGAGTTTTTTCAGGGAGTTTGAGCATAGAACTCACCGGACGTGTTCGATGGGTTGCATCGGACATGAACAATGTCCCAATGACTAGTTTTTAGCCATTACTTTGGAGGAGCAATAAATACCCCTTATGACCGGCCATGGGCATTCTCTTGGACCTCCAAACATATTTGCACACCCCTTGAGAGCTGAGAAACACACTCCACTCACTTGCATCCTCTGGTTCATCAACTGGGTGAGATTTGGAGAGCCTTTATAGTGCACTTGCATCATCGTTCTTGCATCTCATGGCACTAGTTGGATGCATTAGCTGGTGGAGCTCTTGTTACTCTTGGTGATTGCTGTCACCTAGCTGGCCTAGTGATTGGAGGGATTGTTGAGCGATCGTTGGTGATTTTTGTCAGCTCTGATAAGCAATTGTAAGGGGCTCTTGTGACCGTCCCCGTGGAAGATCACGAAGAGCAACTCTAGCGGAATCATGGCTAGTTAGAGTACACCATTTGAGTGGTTCTTGAGGCACCCTTGGTGGGTCTAGCTTGTCACCTAGTTAGCTCGTGAACCATCAAGTGGAGACTCACCACAATGAGGACGTAGGTTGCCTGCAAGCATCCAAACCTCGAGGGTATATCTTGTGTCATCTCTTGCCCAAATTGGTTTGCAATACTACACTCTAGCTTTACATGTATACCTTGTGCTTGTTAGTGTAGTTGTTGCTTGTGTATAGCTCACTAGAGTAGAGTAGTTAGTTTAGTAACTAGTTGTCTGTTGCCTTTTGCTAGTTGCTCTCTAGTGTTGTTAGTTGTGGTAGTGGCTTGAGTGGTGTGTGCTCTAGTTAGAATCAAAGCTACTATAATTGTGTAGGGCTTGCATTTGGGTGAAATTAGAGCTTGTGCAAAGTAGAAGCTATTAGGGTCTCATATTGTCCTAACCAAGTTTGCACTAGTGTTTGTGGTTTTGTAGAAATTTTTATAGGCTACTCACCCCTCTAGCCATCTAGATCCTATCAGTTGGCACTCTTCACTAGTCCCTGTTGGAGCACCCACACAAGCATATTGCTCTCCCTTGATCCGCACAATGACCAAGTGCTCTCTATGGGTTGATTCTTCACCACTCCAACACGCTGAATCACCCACATCCACTTACACCAACTCAGGCCTCCCACAATCTCCTCCTAGAGATCACCAAGTCATCAATCACCACCGAGCCATGTAGGTGATGTCGATCACCAAGAGTAATAAGCACAAACTCTCACTTGACCTAACCAAGCTAATGAGAAGAGTGGGTACACACTTGCTACTCCCTAAGCACTAATGGAGTCCTTAATCTTTGACTATGGAATCCTAAACACTCCATTAGAATCAAACTCTATTTGGACACCAACAAGTGTATGTGTATCTTTAGAATGCCAAGGGAGTTCAATAGCATGAGATGAGGGGTATATATAGGGCCAAGCACAAAACTAGCGGTTGTCTCTCCACTCAGCAGAAATACAAGCCCTGAAATCCTCCGGTGCACCTCTGACATTTGCACCAGAGAGATCTAGTGGCTCTCCAACGGCTAGTTTGAAAAGTAACCATTTACTATACGGTCACTCCAGTGCACAGCTCTGGTGGACATCAGAGAGAACTGTGGGGCCAGAGACCCTCTACAAACTCCTCTGGTAGAATGTTCTGGTCCATAGCTCCGGTGGGCACTATACAACTCCAGTTAGTACAATTTTGCTAGAACACTTCAAACATGCTCTGTGGTAAAATATTCTGGTGTGACACCTCTGGTGCACACTAGAGAGACAAGTGCATGGCCTTGTTTTCATACTCAAAATAATCATTGTAGGAAGCTTTGGTGCACACTCTGGTGCACTACCAGAGAGCTTTGGTGCTCTCTAAACAGCTCCAAACTCATGCAATTAAAGGCCTTTGAGTTTGGTTTTGATTCCATTTGATCATTGGGCCTCATCTGAGCTACCTAGTGCTACTTTCACAAGTGTGCATCACATCCACTCACTAGACTCATCTAGGTCAAGCTACCCGTTCAAACCCCCTTAATAGTATGGCTAAAGGAGAAAATAAAGATCCTATTACTACTCTAAGCGCCTGTCAACACCATTGACACTTTGAAGTAGTGGATGCTTAATCTTCGCGCTGATCCTTTGGAAACTAAAAGAATACCATCAAATAGGGGCATGAAAACCATCATTGTGACCTAACTTATAATGTCTCTACAAAATATGCGTTAGTCACAATGATTTTGTCTCATTAATCACAAAAACCAAATTAAGGGCCTAAATGCTTTCAAATGCCCATGAAACTCTTTATAAAACCCTCACTAAAATTGGCCTTATGTAACCCGAAGGTAGGGTTTACAATGGAATCCCCGATCAGCTAAGTTTGGTTTTCTAGTTTGTTACAAGGAGATCTAGTCAGATCTTTACAATTTAGGAAACTCAAATACATCAGCATCCCATAAGTTAGTCTAGGACTTGTCCGCCAAGTAGATGACATCCGCCTAGTTGGGCCTCTCGTGTAGTCAAACCAACTCACGCCTGACACTACTACACAAAAACTTTTACAAGGCATTTGCCTTTTGGCCTCGGAGGAGGTTGGGCCGATTGCCCGCCTCTGTTATTCGGTGGCCGGGCACCAGTCCATCAACCGCCTCGGTTAATGCTTAACCGAGGCGGGCAACGTAATGGAACCACCTCGGTTAATGCCTATTAACCGAGGCAGGCACCGTAAGACAAATGCCTCGGTTAATTGATTATTTTCGGAGGCGGTCATTATAAGTGTCCACCTCCGTAAATCGATTTACGGAGACGTGCGTCTTAAGATGTCCGTCTCGGTTAATAATTATAATAAAAAATAATTCATAACTTTTTTATATGAACTTGGATGAAGACAAACTTTATATCAAAATGGTAGCTCTCAATGAGATCTACGACTTTGTAGTTGAAAAGTTTTTGAATTGAAATTGTTTAGGGTCCCAAAATATTGTTGCAAGTGCACAGATTTTGAAATTTAAAATTTAAAATTATCAAACGATCTCAGATGTTGATATGGTCTATGCAAAAGTTATAGTTCTCAATAGAATCTACAACTTTGTAGTTAAAAAGTTTTTAATTTGAAGATGTTTAGAGTCCCAAATATGTGTTCAAAGGTTATAGATATATCCTATACCAAAGTTGAATTGGTTCAGTGAGGATATCATATGAACATATTGTCGGCAATAATATTTAACAATTAATCAATTACATTTCTCCAAAATTTGAGTTTGGTCTCCATTTAATAGACCTTAAACCCTACATGATCACCATTACTTATGACTATTTATCATAACATTGTAAAATGCAGATGCCATGGTTATAAAATGCAAATCTAAGGGCTAGTTTGACAAGGCTCCAACTTCTCCTAAAAGGGATCCGAATCTGACTCCTCTTATGGAGCAGCTTCTCTCTAAAACTGTTCTAAAAACGGTTGGCAAAAGTTGCCCCAATTGCAATTTTGTCATAATTTGTGCCAAGTCTGTGAGGCAGAGCCAGGAGAAGCCACATTTTCGTGGCTCTAGCTTGGTAGAAAAATGGCTCTAGCTCCTCCGAGTTTCTTCGTTGGACTAGTTTCTTGGATGGCCATTGAGTCAGAGGCGGAGCCTCTCCAAAAGCCCTACCAAACAACCCCTAAGTCTGTGTGTTTACAAAAAGGATAGGAAATGTTGCCTTATCCTTGTGCCCTCATAAAATCTTGTCTTTGGTTAGGGGGTATTTGGATCCCAATTGGATTTTAGTAATAAGAAGATAAAATAATGTGAAGGCAGTCCAAAACACCTCAAATTATATGTTGATTTTAATAATTCAAATTCTGTGATTATTGTAATCCTACAATCTATCTCAATTCTCAAACCTTCTTTTTGGGATTATAGGTCATTTGTACTCCAACTAACAATATTTCTCATCTATCATTTAGGAACCCAAAATGTCGAGATTATCATAATTCAAATTATTATAATCTCATCCAGTCTATATTACCATAATCTAATTGGATCCAAACTTGCCCTCGATATTTTCTCTCCTCCATCCTCAGACTCAACCTTAAGGCCCCAAGATTTCTGGTCCAATTGAGAAGACAGTACATAGCCCCATTTTTTCCTGGCTATAATGGATTTGCATTAGCACGAGTATGTTACAATGGTCACGACCTACACCAAATCTAGGAAAGGTTCACTCTCACACACCCATTGATAAAATGTGTCATTATTATTGTTTTCTTTTAGATTTGATAGAAAACTAGAAACCGGCAAGGAAGACACAACAACAGCCGGTCTTTAACTCTTAGACCTCAATCAGCTTTCTACTCTTTCTTCCTACGTACAACGACCTTAGCTCGCCCAACAGGCAACAGCTACTCACGATGCTCACGCGCACGCGCGCACGGGCACCGCGAGCCCCGGAACACGACGCCGTCGCGTGCGGACGCGCCGCGCGCTGTGTCTATCTACCAGCATCCGCCTGCTCGTCGGCGTTGCGCTTCTCCCCGCCATCGACGACGGCAGCGGTTGCGACGTCGAGGAGGCACATGAGGTCCGCGAACGCGCCGAGGATGTCCCTGAGTGCGTCGCGCTCGTTGAGCGCGATGTAGCAGAGCAGCAGATCGTGCAGGCGGGCCAGGTCGGCGTCGCGGCGGCGCGGGTCCAGCTCCAGCGCCTCCACCATCTCCACCATGGACTTGAGGAAGTCGGCGCGGGGCGCGTCCGTGGACACCGAGACCTTCCGCACCGGCTGCATGCCGCCGTCGTCATGCAAGTGTGCTTTGGTGGCGGACGCCGAGGAGGAAGAGGAGGAGGAGGCAGCGGCAGACGACGCGGGGAACGCGGAGGTGGCCGCGCGCCGCAGGGCACGCACGTTGGAGGCGCTATGCCGGGCGTGGGAGGCTGCCAGCGGGTGCTCGACGGAGTCGACGATGGAGTTGGAGAGGCCGGGCGTCGCGAGGAAGAAGCGGCGGGCAGCGATGGCGGTGGACAGCCCACCCGCGTCCGGCTCGGGCTCGGCGTCGTCGGGGTAGAGCGCGTCGTCGTCGTCGAGGAAGGCCGGGGACGACGTGGACGCCGTGGACGTCGGCGGCGAGGCCGTGCTCACCGACATCGACGCCGCCGACGTGGAGCCCTCCTCGTAGGACAAGGACGGCCGCCGCGCGACCGGGAAGCAACCCAGCATTGCGCGCTCCGTGGCCCTCGGCATCGATCCTTCTAGCTGGAGAGAGAAGACCGACGAGGTGGGGATGGAAATAGACGGAGACTGGTGACCACGCGTGTATATAGCAAGCGGCCCGCAAAGGAAATGGCCAACAAGGCCAAGGCCGGGGTGATTAGGGAGGGAGGGTGCTTAGCAGGAGACGACGGCGACCTATAATTGGTGAGATTAGCCTAGCTAATCCCTCCTGCTAAGACGATGCGCCCTAATTAAGCAACAGCGACAAGCGCGTGCCATTAACCCAAGTGAGGCTCTTGCTAATCCCCCTCGCAGATATACGAAGCTCAGCGCGGATGGAATTTGAATTCGATTTCTATCCCGTTGGACCGTCCACGGCTATGCCCGCTCCCAGAATCAACGGTTACGGATATGGCCATGATTCATGAATTGTGGCCGCGCCGTCCCACGCTTTTGGAGGGCTGGGATCGTCCTGGACATTCGTTGGCACAATCAGAGCCGCCGAATTCTAAAACGGTCCAGGATCTTTTAGTTGAAAACCTGTGAGAATGTTGAGATATGATGGTGTCATGCATGCGACGACTGATTGAGGAGATATTTGCAAAGATATCCTAGCTAGGAAAGATGTTTAGGAAGATTTCATTGCAGTGGGTTTTCAAATTTTCCATTTATTATTCTATCTTTATTAGATATTGGGCATTGCCAAGTTCCTACGTATTTTCAAATCTTCTTACAGACGAAATCAATGTCATGCACCCAGCAGATTAAATTAATTGATATCGATAGTAGTCAAATATTATGAGATATTTCATTTTATTAAAATATTCTCTGGTTTGGAAGATTCATTGATTACTAGATTGTTTGTTTTCCTAACGGGCATTCTTTTTCAAATTTTCATGCAAAACAAATTAATGCTATAGATTTTGGGGTTCTAGAGAAAATCTCTTACAATATCTTCAAGATTTATTCCTTATTTTTTTACTTAAAAATACATGGTTTCAACAATACCAGATCCGGATCATGAACAAGCCGCCCATGGTTTTAATCGATCCCTTTGCACTAAAGCAAAAAAGGAAGACATGGTTTCAAAACCGAATCCAAGTTATGGCCGGGGAAGATCAACAATAAGGAACAATTTGGATGTAGGTTCTTAGCACCATATATGTTTTCTATCCTTCTAGGTAATAAACCTAAGAAAAAGCAAAAAGTAGATACTTGTACATTTTTTTTAACATGGGAATTTGGTTTCAAAGTTAAATCCAGGTCATGAACATGTTGCACATGATTTTCTCTAGAAAAATTGTCAAGGGAGAAACGAGACAGGTCCTTAGCACCATGTTTGTTATCCTTTTAGGTAACATAAACTTAAGAACAAGAAGTAGATACTAGCGCACCTGATTTGATCTATCAAGAAAGAGAACATCTTGAGGAACTCAATCCTTCTATCGAAAATGAAAGATTGTAGGGCACCATGAACAAGAGGTCTTCGTGCAGCCAGAGGTGGATAAATAAGGCTAAGTGGAAAGCACAGAAAACGAGGCGAAACAAGGCTACAAAGGAAGAGAGCGCAAGACGCAATCACTGTGAGCGGAGCGGAGATTAAATAGGCAAAATTTTGTAACGGTTATAATGCTAGCAAGTCAAATGTCAAGCGGAAGGGATATGCGGAGGCATTAAGAAGGCAAATGTCAAGCGACACCATTTACCGTAATCCACGTGGAGTCTTGCATAAAAGACACTTGTCAACATCAGCGTGCATATATCCTTCTAGAAGGAAACAATTCAACGGCTAGAATGAAAGCACAAATGCAATAGCATCGAGTGCACATAATAACACCACTTGTACTACAAGTGTCTGAAATCAAGATCGATTTCAAGCGCTACACTCCTCAGGAAGATGGTAGGTTTGGGTTTGAGGGTGGTTGTGCCCTATGGCCTTAGAAAGGGGCATGTGGAAGCCAGACCAGCCAGGTGGAGGAGGTAGGGACGGAGCGCTGAGGCCGCCGCCGGCCGTGGATAGAGGAGGATGGCGATTGGGCTAGGGAGGGGCGTGAGAGTTAAGGAGATGGTCCGACGGCGCCAGGTTAGTGCGCCGGGTGACAACAGAGATGCACTAAGCAACAGAGACACCACCGAAGATGTGAGGCGACTGGCAATAGGTGATTGAGCAGTAGTTGGGAGTTGGTTCGCTGCAAGGAACAGAAAAGAGAGGTTGAAGAAGAACAATTGCACATAAGCTAGGAACCATTAGATTGACATCCAACGCCTCCTATTTGTTGTCTAAAAAAATAGGCGCGTGTAGTATAGTAATTTCCGATACTTAGTGTTATCTTTATAGTTTGCAAATGTGGTTGGTTAGTCGATTAGACAAAGCGAGGACATGAGATGCCAGAGGCTAGATGTAGTCCCCTATTTCACCTAGAAGCGTGGAGGTTAAGGTTCAAACACGTTGGGCCTACCCAGAATCTAAGGAGGGCACACAATTTCATAACTACACAAGAAATTGAACCCTATTGCAAGCTATTTTATATGTTCAGTAATGGCCTCATCAAGTAACAAAAAAACAGGGACGCTAGCGCCTGGATGTCCAGACGGATGCCCGTGCATACACCCTATGTCGCATGCCTCTTCGCTTCCCGCGCCTCCACCATTTCTCGTGCTCATGTCGCCTGGATGCCTCGCCCTATCCGCGCCACCCGGTCGCACACTAGGGCTGCCCACTTCCGCTTCGCTTACCATCGTAGCTGGGGACCACCTGTGCCCCACTTCATACCACGCACGCGGGGACTGCCTACGTCTGCTTCCTCTTCTCGCACCTGCTCCGTATTGCGCTTGCACCCCCGCCTGCGGATGTGCACCGCGTGACTCCGGTCGTCCTGTCCTCAATGCTTGAAACATAAAAACACTTGCAACATGAAAACACTTGCTGCAATATACGTCTGAAATAAATGAAACATTTGGAACATACGCTTGCAACGTATGTATAAAACATATGCAACATCCAGATAAAACACTTGCAACATACGTTTCGAAACAGATGAAACATTTTTGAACAAACGCTTACAACATACGTGTATAATCATTGCAACATGTGCAACATCCCGATCTACTTTTGTAACATCCATATGAAATATTTGCAATATACCTCTGAAACACTTGAAACAGACGCTTACAACATGCGCTTCTTCCTATCGTGGTGTCTTTGGCCGATTGCGGGAGACAATGTCTCATCCGACGATGACCTCCTCCTGGTGGCGCTAGGGTGGTGGTGGTGCGGTGCACGCCGTGGCCACAACGGGTGAGCGCGGAGTGGGGCGGCGCGACGAGGGATGGCTGCGGCGGCGAGGTGGCATGGGGCAGCGCGGCGCAGGATGGGCGGGCGCGGGGGGAGATGGCCGCGGCGGCCATGCAGAGTGGAGCGAGCAGACGGCCGCACGGCACAGTAAAAGCACGGGATGGGCGAGCAAGTCGGGAGACATTTTTAAGAGAGATAGGAGAGACGTATAGAAAGGAAGGCTTGTTGGGCCGATATGGTAGCGCACAGTAGGGATGAAAACGGATCGAATACGGACGGATATCACTGATATCGTATTTGTTTTCATATTTATGTCTGGATTCGGATTCGATTACGGATAGTATAAAAAATGCCGGATAGGATATGATTGGATATCGACATCATAAATATGTGATTTAAATATTCGGATACGAATACGGTATCGGATGTTAAATATCCGGACTCGGATACGGACGGATTAAAACCCCTCTAAACGGATTCGGTCTCGAATACAGTCGGAAAATATCTGTACCGTTTTCATCCCTGGCGCACAGGCACAGGAAGGCAGCGTCCGGACGGACGCCCACCCCTAAGCATTACTGAACAAAAAAAAGGTAGAGACAGTAAGGCTCGTTATTTAAAAAAATTACAAATGGGCCTCATTTTGTAGAAATTTTTCAGGGGCGGTACTAGAGATCGTAACATCATCTGTAGCTAGGAATGTTCTTTTACAATTGTAAAATTGACAGTTGTTAGGACACATTTGCAGGTATGCTTCCGCTAGTCCCTAGAGTCATGTCACCGTCCCGGATATGTACTCTTGTTTTTTTTTTTTACATATGCATACACATTGTTCAAATTGGTCACGTTTGGTGCATTTTATTTGCATATATACGCCTTTTATCAACGAATAAATAAGCCTTTCCTCCTTTGTTGCCTTATTAAAAGCTCGTTATTTGAACTCGCTTGAGAAGATAGCAGAAGTTCTAGTTCCCCATGCGGTCTCCTGTTCACAGTTGGTCCCGCACGCACAGGGTACGGATGGGATGGGAGGCAACGAGGGCACGTATACGTGCCGTCTGCCGCTCCACAACCGCCAACCAACTCTGCTCCTCACCTCACGCCGTCACGCGTTGCATCCCCGTCCCACGAGACGGGCAGGCGTCGGCTCGGTGGCGCCCGTAGGCTGTAGGTGCGCGGTGACCACTGCCAGCGGCCGTGGCCGATGGATGCGGCATGTGACGGCCGTTTCCCTCTACGGCTCTACGTGCCTTTCGCTGGCCCGTCTCCATCCGATCTGATCCGACCGCGCCTACACGTACACGGTCACGGTGGTGCGCTCGTCAAATGCATAAGCAGGCTCGCGGGAATGGGCTGCAAAACTGGTTGTTTCGGTCGCTTCTCCGTCTCTCGATGTATGTTTGTTTTACAACTTTTATTATTGCGAGGGTGTACTGTACGTATATGCATACATGATACATGTTCTAGAGCACATTTGCAAACAAAACTTGCACTGCAAGCAGCAACAAGCGTGCGTTCCATGCTGCCCAGCTACTGCCGGCCGCGGTTGAGCCGCGCGGCGGCGGCGACGGACGCGCCCACCCCGCCCGGCCGCGCCGTCGCGTCGGGGTCGCAGCGCACCTCCGCGCCCACCACCCGCGCCGCGTCTTCCCGCTCCACCTCCGTCGCGTCCTGCGTGGACAAACCGATGCATCGTCAGCTTAATTCAATTTGACTAGCACACGTGAGGAAGGAGGCGTGGCGTACCGCGAGGACTTGGCGCAGCGTGGTCTTGCCCGCGTAGCGCTCCGCCTGCGCGTTGGCGTCCGCGGCCGCGCGCGCCTGCGCGGCGAGCCCGCCCGTCGGCGTTGCCTCGTCCAGCCCGGTCGCGAGCGCCTCGGCCACCGCGATTGCCGCCGCGTCGCTCGCCTCAACCGGCTGGTCGCCTGCGGAGAACACGGTCGCCTCCAGCGCCTCGCCGATCGTTATCTTGGTCCCGTCCACCACTCCGTGGCCGACGCCGTCTTGTCTTGCTGCTGTTGCTGTCAAGCCGCCCGTGGTGTCCTCCTCCTCCTCTTCCGCTGCAATGTACTGCCCGACAGGCTACATATACACACAGACACAGGCATATATGTAAACAAAACATCTCATTTTGTGAAGAACATACATAGCGGACGCACGGCTTCAACGCGATGGTCACCACCTTACCTGGTCGGCCACGAACTCCGTGACGACGCGGCAGCCCGGCACGCGCGCCTCGGTGACGGCGACCCCGCCATCGGCGGCCGCGTCGTCGCGGGGCACGACGCCGAGGCGCTCGTTGCGCCTGGCCGCGGACTGCATGACGGCAGCGGTCCGGCCCCTGGGCGCCTGCCCGAGCACGGCGCTCTCCGCGGCCTGCATCATGGCCGCGTCCTGCGGCGCGACGGGCGCCCTGGCCAGCTCTCCCTTGACGGCGAACACGTCGCCGTAGCGGACGGCGCCGCCTCCGTCGCCCGGTCGGTCCTGGCCGTCGTGCTCCGCCGGCTGCCTCCTCTGCTGCTCCTGCTCCTGGCTCGTCATGGAACCTGATGCTTCGTTGCTGGCTCAGGGAGAAAGTCACTGAATCTCAAACCCTCAGTGAAGCGTCAGTGCGAGCTGAGACCCGGGGTGGTGGTATGAGGCGAGTCGCGAGCGATGGCGCTGGACGTGAGAGGACGAATTGGAAGGAGGCGAGAGACGTGGTCACCGCGCCTGCAGCCACGTAGCGTCGGCACTGCGAGGTGGCGCATGCGCAGCTGCTCCAGACGGTGACTGGTACGAGTAAAACGGACACTGAAGTGCCTGCAGACACGCGCTCCGCGTCCGTAAGCTCTCCAGCTAAACAAGGAAATTGCGGGCCACTGAGGATTCGCGAATGGCATAATTAAACAAGAAGGGGAACATAATTAAACAGCAATCAAGATGATCCATCAAATCAAACTTATTATAAAATTCCCATTTGATCCGACCCGATTCGATTAGAGCAAAACAGAATACTCGCGGAGGCAATGTACAGGGCCCAACCCGGACGCGAAAGAGAAGCAGAGCGCAGACTCTGCTCTGGGGAGGCGCGCGCTTCCGGCGACGACCTCCCAACTCCAAGCTTCTAAGGTCTAGCACACACGGACGGACGGGGCGACGCTCATCGCCGCAGGAGAGGTAGGTGGCGGCAGCCTTGTGCCTCACCGGCGCTTGTGGTCCCTGGACCGTCGCGAGTGCCGCGGCTGCTCTTCCTGCGCGCGCTCGCGCCGGGAGGACGAGGACGGCCGTCGCTTGAAGTGCTGCTCCTCTTCCTCGCTCTCCTCCTCTTCGTCCGCGCCGCCGTAGTACTCGGCAGCAGGCCTACGCTTCTCCTCCTCCGCCTCTGCGGCGGCCTCACGGTGGTTCTGGTGGTGGTGGTGGCCGCGGCCGTCGCCGCCGCCCTCTGCCGCGGCGCTCTTCTTGGAGGAGGAAGAGGAGTGCGCGGGGGGCTTGTCGGAGGCCCTGCGGCTGCGCTTGCCGTCCGAAGGGTTGGCGCCGTCTCCGGGGAAGCTGATGCGGGAGAAGACGCTGGCCTTAGACTTTGACGACGCCGCAGGTGCCTTGGCGGGCTCGGCCTCGTGCCGCGACGCGGGCGGCGGGGGAGGTGGGAGCTGGGTGTCGTCGTAGCGGTCGGAGGAGGAGCGCTTCTTGCCGGAGCTGGACGAGCGACGCGACTGCCGGTCGGGGCTGGACGGCGGCGGCGGCGGCGGGCCACGCTCCGATCTGTCCGGCTGGGACCTCGACCTCTGAAAAACAAAAACAAAACAAAATAAAATAAAGCACGCGACAACACTACCTCTAATAAAGAAAGTTCATCCTAGACAACCAATCCAAATCGTACGGTCAACAAGTGCTCAAGGCTCAAGCTTTGCCACGTCAGCCTGCTGCCCACCACAGGCGTCAGCAGCCCAGCATCACACATCGTGAAAATTGAGATCGCTATCTTTATCGTGGCCTAACATCGGTTTTTGGGCTCCACTAGTACTTTTTACCTTAAAAAAATTCTAGTCCTATCCACTGCAAGCAATTATACAAACGTAAAAGTATACTAACAAATCAAAGCTACGAATGTAAGAATAAAGCAAAGCGTCATCTTTCAGAAAGCAAAAGACATGAACGGTAAAGAAAGAAAAACACAAGAAAAAAAAAGACAAACCCAGACCCAAAGAAAACATAAATATAAATACATAATTAAACTAGAGATCTTTCCGCCATAGCGATGGCATCCTGTAAACCCAGGAAAGCAATCACAAGGGCAAATGCTCCCGCTGGTGACTGACTGCTGCTTGTAACCTAAGCGAACCAGTATCACCAGAATCAGGCAGGACTCCCCTCAAAAAAAAAAAGAATCAGGCAGGACTCCGTCTAGTGTGGCAGAGGTGGCGGCGATGATCCATATGTCTACCATGGAACTGATAACAGTACAAAACTTGGCATGATAACAGGTTGACAGGAAAAGACATACATCCTTCCGCCTCATCGAGGTACTATTATTAATGGCCCCTGGTGATGCTCTGGCCTCTCCTCTGCGGGAGTCCCTGTCCCTGGCTCGCAGCCGCTCACGGTCACCCTCCCGGGAACGCTCCTGCTCCTGCACCCGCTCTCGTTCCCTCTCCAGGGAACGGCCACGCTCCCGCTCCCGGGAACAACGACCCCGCTCCCGCTCCCGCTCCAGAGAACGACCCCGCTCCCGCTCTCGAGAACGGTCACGCTCTCTTTCCCTGCAAGAACACAACTCAACAGATTAGCTTTGAGAGAAGGATGCAGTAAAAGAATGACTAAAGATACTGAACATAGACTTAGTTCATTATTAGATTCGGGACACTATACCACTATAAGGTAATTCATAACTCAAGGGATTATGCATAGAGCATAAAGCACCATCTTTATAGATCATGACACTGCACTAGCAGAATTACAATTTACAGCCAACAATTACATTTTATAGAAGTTTGATAAAGAAATGAAAACCAAGCAATGGCATGAAACTTTATCACACATTGAAAATAGCACTTGCAATCCCTAACTTCGTGTGGTTCTGCCATTTTAGATTCTTATGCAACAAAACTAACTATAATAAGACCAAAACTTGTGCCAGTATGTTTCACAATTTCAGTCATTCAGTTGTTCACTGAGGCAAGAGATTTAAGTGTGGATGAGCTTTTAGTGAATCTAAAAAGAGACATCCATGGATAAAGTGTTTGAAAGTTTAGGGGCATAATCACATAAATGGCGTGAGTATATCACTGACACCTGAACTAGCTATTTTGCCAAGCACTGACTTGGGCTTCATAAAGAAGAGTTTACAAAGCACCAACGTATGGCAAATGCAAATAACAATAAAAACTACAGAGCTATATTTTTCGAGACAGAAACCACAAGAATGACTAACGCAAATAACATGGTCAAGCTCAGGACATGTCATACCATCTAAGGGCAACTTGTAAAAAGCTTAGGGAGTAGGGACATTGGATGCAGTTTACTCTATACATGGTTCTTATGTATCCTTCAGAATTTACATGACGATGCAGTTCAAAACGGCCCATGCCTTTCAGACCGAAAGAAATCAACGCTCAAGGTAAAGGAGAACATTGCCAATTCCAAGCAAGACATTTCGACCAACTTCTCTCTTATCCTCAACTCAAAAAAAAATCATTTGGATGGTCATTACGGGCCTGTGCATTTGAAAAATGGTGGATGGTCCAAATTAGTGTCATCCACTGATTGAACTTAAAAGAACGTGACTTCGGGGATCTAGGAATGTCATTGAATCACCAAATTAGTGTCATCCGCTGATTCAACTTAAAAGAACATGACTTCAGGGATCTAGAAATGTCATGGAACAGCTGTTCAATTTGTTCAAATATAGAGAGGCATCTGAAGTATCCAATCACCTTTCATTGAACCGATCCATTTCACGTCTCCTATGTTCAGGTTTCCTGGGATCAAATTCTTCTCTGCTCACAACTGGCGGGACCATGTTTAGTCCCATAGCGTTAACAGCCAATTCAGAAAGATCCCTGAAATGAATAATACAAGACTTCAGAAACAACCATAGTAAGGCGTTGTTCACCTGTTACTCAAAGAAGTAAAATCCATACAACCGTTCATGGATACTAGGCTGTTAACCAAAAGAGGCAAACATCAAACTAATGCTTCTCTCTCACCAAAACAGAGAAATACAGCCACAAAGTTTACACTTACACATTCCCCTTAACTTTCAGATGTACAAAGAAGATAACCGGTACATACAGAATTCATCATGTTTCTTTTGCATAAAAACCAACTGGTGCTAAAATATATACCTAGGAACTCCTGGCATCATGTATCCTGGGGGCATAAATGGATCTTGTGGGAGAACACCCCCACCAAAAGGGTCAAATGGACCTGGTGGATAACCCATGTAGGGCATGGGACCGGGAAACGGTGCACCCATGTAATCCATTGGCAATGGCACTCCTCCGCCCCAGTAAGGGTTGAATGCTCCAGTTGGACCCAAGGGCATTCCCGAAAAATTTTGAGCTCCAAAATCTTGAAAATTTTTCCATTGCTCCTCAGCTGTTAACAGAATAAGAATTCCATTTAAGAATTCCATTTATTTAAGCCATTACACTTGCAGCTAGATCTTGATGACAAATGATCATGATCAGGTATAAGGACTTTACCATTTCCAGGAACACGTGGCTTCTTCTTTTTCTTCTTCTTCACCGCTGAAGCTTCCAAAAGAAAATTAGTATCTCAAAGAACAGAAATAATTTGACCAAAAAAAGAAAGACAATTTTTGAGTTATTGCCATTCTCTGAAAATCTATTCTTAGACAAGATCTTTTGACTAGTTTGACTAATGAGAAAGATGTTATGCTCCCTCTGTTCCACTGATTATGAAAAAGGAAAGGCACAAGATAAAGCAGCCATGCTTCTTGTTACCTCATTAAAATCAATTACCTTCTAAACCATCTATCCTTTATGCTAGCAATCAGTGAGCTCAGTGAGTTAGTCTTCGATTATTGTATCAAATGGTTTGACTTAGCTGAGTATCCAAAACTAGATTTTGACTATCTTTGTAGCAACAAAACCTTAACCACAAGAAAATGCATTCAAATGTGAATCCAACAAAATTCATATCAAATGAGGCTAACTGTAAGTTGAAGATTACGATCTTTGACTCCTAGAATGTGTGCACACCTTATAAAATGAAATGTATAATAACATCAAACAAATTACAACACTTCTTCATTCTTAGACATCAGATAATCCATGCAGTCACAAATACTCCTAAGTGACATTTTGAGTCGTGCAGTCAAATCATTTCAAACATAGTCACAAATTACTTTTTTATGTATTGGATTTGGACATTTGAAAGAGTAGGTTTGTCTCAGAAAATGCTTTCACAAAAGTATACAATACAACAAAACATAATAGTAAAAGTGATGTTTTGGAGACCATATATTGTCCGAAATGTTATTTATGACAAGAACTTAAGTATAAATTCTTCAGCACTTATTTTTTAAGGGAAGCTGCAATACAGGCAAGAGTTAGCTACAAACAGAAACAGGAACAAAGGCTTTTCACCTTGTTCCCCTGCAGGCAACTTTTCTTGAGAATCTTTTGCCACTGGAGTTGTTTCTACTGGTTTATCTTCTTTCGCTTTCTTAGAATCCATAGTCCCTTCAGCAATATCCGGAACTGTTGTGGCTTTCTTATCTGAAGAACTCGCATCGATATTTGTAGCTTTTGCTCCATTGAGGCTCTCAGCATCTGGAGACTCTTCTACAGGTGTGGATGCTTTAGCCTCTTCCTTTGAAGCAGCAGAAACAGCAGGAGACCTAAGCTTAGGTTGCACAGGTAGAGCTGACTCCATGTCTACAAAACATGCATCATCATTTTCCAATTGCGATCAAAGGCTCAAAGCAAATCCAATGACAAGCAAATATACAAACGTACCCTGTATTTGCACCATGCTTCCCACATTTTCCGTACTGCTTGTTGGTGGTGCCTCTAATATGCGGCTGATGGTTTCTCTTAGAGTTTTATTAGGGAGAAGATCATCGGCTAATATGCTTGTGGCACCACAGACACACATTGACTTATTAATTATGTAATCCCTGATGCCTGCCAGAAAAAATACAAATAGCACTTAACTCCCCGAACAGCATCATATTTTAATGAGAAAAGGGAAAGGAAACACTCTGCGGTATAATAAAATATATAAGAAAACAACAGGGCCAGTAATATCATATGAGTCTGAAACAGACAATCAGGAACTTAAAAGACAGCTTACATTTATCACAGAAACTCCTAAAGCAGCATTTACTAGTTAGAACAGCATCCTTCATTACTTCTTTGCACAATGGGCAGTGTAGCTCTGGTGGAAGATCACCAACAGAACGTGTGGTAGGTAGGCCCTCTATCTCCTTCTCAAAAGCAGCTCTAACACAAAGAAAAATATGATGCTTATTATTTGCCCAAAGTACATATGCACTCATTATTATACAATCACAAAAGCTGCTCAAGAAATGTGGGTACTCACTCATTTGGCTTCAAAACAGCACCAGCCCCACTTGGTAGTGCGTATGAGCCATCCGGAGTTTGCATTAGCATTGATTTTGGAATACCAGTTGGGGGTTTCATCCTTTTCACATCATATCTAGCATCACCATTTGTGGGGCAATGTTGAATAAAATGACCTGCAAAACAAGATCCATTGAGCGAAAGAACAGTGAAACATACAATGCTTAAGACTTTACAAGCCACCAACATACCAGGTACTTTACATCTGTGACAAACATAACCTGGAGGAGGTGTCCTGCGTTCCTGCCGTCCTTCAGAATAACAAAGGAAGAGATATTAAGAAGCATAGTTTTTTCTTCTAGAAACAAATGGAAAATATTCACAAAGAATACCAAAGTGCATACAATCTATTAAATATGTACAAGTATTTCGTATATCACTATATATCAAAAAAAAATTCACACAATGGAAAGAATATCCATGTTACAAGGTGGATATAACATTTTCCTCACAAAGATTTATTTTGATAATACCTCAAACTCTACACTTTAATTGCAAAAAAAAAGGGCACAGAGCATTACCAAAGCCACGGCCAGCCATCATTCTACCACCCATCCCTCTACCATAGCCTCTTCCAGAACCATAACCATCAGGGATTTGGCTGAAAGCATCAACCATCCAATTAGATTATGATTATAAAACCAATATTTGATTAGCATACACTAGCATAGTAAGTAACAGATCTATCAGTTGCCAGAAAGACTAGTCACAGAAAATGTGGTCAAAGGCCCCTCGACCCGGGAACGTTGCCCCAGACCTGGGTACGTGGGGTCATTTAGACCTGGCCATGTAAAAACCTCTCGCACAAAGTGTCTCATCCAGTAGGTTACTCACCTATAGTCAAGGGCGGATGTATCAATAAGTGCTTTTATTTTACTATCCTCGTCAACTTTGTTTTCAGAATCATCAACCGCCTGGCAAGCAGGCTGAGAAGGAACCAAATCAGAAACATATAATTCGTTGCCAAACTCATCATCCCACTCAGATTCTTCAGGCTGCAGTTTTAATATATTGAATATCAGCTCCTCAAAGTAATATAGGCAATTTCTAGTAGATATATCAAAACTCTAATGCACTTCCAATGGCCAACCTTGGCAAGATAAAGAGAGAGCCAACAAGAGGTTGTCAATCTTACATATTTCATAGATGAATCACCACGAAAAGCACTCGCAGTGGGCATGACTTCTACACCATCTTCTGCAGCTTTTGACCTGCAGAATTGGATACACATCTAAATACATGCTGACCAACCAGCAAAGCTCCTGAACATTTTCAATGACATGGTCCAGCCAAATAATCAAATGTAATGCACCACATTGCACACAGCCTGAAGGTGGTGAACTCCTAAAGATTCACTAAGAATAATTAAGAGATATATTGCTAATTGTTCAAGTAATCAAAGATCAAGACAGTACTCTTCAGGTTCTGTGACAATAGGCTTCCTTGGTCGTCCCGGTATCCGCCGAATCAATACTGACGTATTTTTTGGTATCATAGTGGCCTCATCAGCGTACTCTGAAAGTGAAAATATTACCATGAAACATAAAGCAAGACCTTGATAGCATGAATCCATCACAAATCGACAAGAAAACACAGTACAAACTAATTCGTCACATGACAATTTGAATGCTTAGGGTACAAGTAAATATTATTTTGAACGTGTCCTCTTACAATGCAATGTGGTATGAATGCTTGCTTGGAAACAAACAAAGCACAACTGCAACGAAACTAACTTAATATGCATCAAGGCAATAGTTGGTTCATGCTCTCGACATATTAAATCAAATCCAATCCCTAAGGTTCACCAAACAAAATGCAAGACTATGTATCAAAAAATTCCCAGCATAGATTACAGCTAATCCTTCATATCAACCCTGTAAGCCCTGTAAGGGATAGGGCTGTCTTAGCAGGTTCAGAACGCAGGGAAAAGAGGAACACAAGATTGAAACAATTGATACCAGCTACCTAAACAAGCATCAGTATTCAGCATTCAACATGCTTGGTTGAGTTGACACAGAACTCGAGTGCATGAACCAAATAGCCCCTGATTTAACATAAAGATCATACAATTCTACAACCTGGTCCATCACAATTTTTACCAGGACCTACCAACTTGCGCATATTCACCCACACAAGAAATCTGAGAAAGAACCAACCTTCATCAGTCTGAGCATTTGAGATCATAAGGTCAAAATCTGTGCCCCTGCCAAGATGCTTGGACTCAAAAATCCGCTCCTTCAAGTTGGCAACAGAGATGAATTGCCCCTCAATGGGAATCGAGTCATAGTCTCTAGCACTCTTGAACTTGTAATACACAGCCATTTCGCTTGCCCACTCAAATTTTCTCTTTTTTTTCTTCTGGTTTTATCTTTTTTTTTTGTATTTTATTTTCCTTTTTTTGTTGTTGCTTTTCCACTCCTCTTCTGTAATAGAGATTATTCCATAGAAACCAACAAGGAAAGAACAAAAAAACTGTCTTCGCCCTTAAATTGAGCGGAAAATTGATGCTTTAAACCAGGACAAATAGCAGGAACTAATGAACATGAACAAGTGTACAAGCAAGCAATTTTTTTTAATCTCCACCGCCTTGTCGGCTCCTGCGCTCCAGTCCTACACCGTCGCGGAAGAAGACAAGCCGCACGCCGCAAGGAGAAATCTGATCACCCGCCGAAGGCCCGAACCTTTCCGCCTCTGCTAGCCGGAAACCCACCGGATTGGGGGTTACCACTGAATCGCCTCATCCATGACCTCCCCCCCTCCCAGATCGCCGTAGATCCGGGCTTGGGACACCACGAGACCGCCTTATGGAAGGCCTCCAAGAACGAGAACCCGCCGAGACGAGGTGCTTCCTCGAGCGCAGTCGCGGCGGCGTCCACCGCCGTCGTCGATGCTGATGCAGCCGGGGAGCGGTGGAGCCCTAAGCTGCAACAGGAGCCGAATCGCGGCGGCCCCTGAGGAACCGACGGCACCGGGGCTCAAGTTAGGAGCTAGGGTTTCGAGCTTCCAGGATTGCGTCGCCTCCTCGCGTTGTTGAGGCCGGAAGGGGAGGAGGAGTCGGGTCGGGGCGCGCGGATGGGAAAGGGATCGGATGAGGTCATGGCCTCATGGACATGGGACTAGGGAGCAAGCCACCAAGGCGAACTATCGTGTGTGTTGACAACACCTATCGTGTGTGTTTGAGTCGAGCTTGGGCTTTCTTTCGCATTAAGCTTTTTTTATATATATAAATTAAAAAAATCCAATTTACCTCCCTAAACATGATTGTTGGAAAGTTCAAGGAGACGAATTGGGCTAGAGATATTTTTTTATAAAAATAAGTATCTAAATAAAATTAATAAAAAAATAAAAATTATCTTTATCTATATTTCTATCTATACACAAGACTCTAATGTCATTATCTACCAGTGATACTAAATACATCTGGGTCATGCTTCCACGTCACACGTACGCGTCCGAGATGAGCTGTAGCCGGGTCTGCTTCCGTGTCAAGTGTACGTGCCCGAGACCAAGGTAATAAATAGCGGCGGTAGCGGCCGCAATTGCACCCGCAATAGCGGTAGCGGTCCATTGCCGCTACCGCTATGAGGTAGCGCTCTGAACTTTGCATCATGTAACTTTACGGCCGCAATTCTGAATAGCGGGCCGATATTGCGGCCGCAATTGCACGTAGCAGGCCACAATAGCATGGAAGCAAATATCCCTAATTAGTCCAGCCCACTATGACTCACACCTCAAATTCAAATACTCACGCATCGGCTGTGAAACTTAAAATTATTCATGATATATGTACTTAAAATTATTTATACTCATTATTCATAATATATGTACTTAAAATTATATGGGACTATCGGGTGCCACTATTGAAACTTATCGTCCACAATATCACCCGCAATCCGCAATCCGCTACCTCGACGTCAATCCGCTATCCACCCGCTATACGCTATTTATTACCTTGCCCGAGACAAGTTGCAGTCATCCTGCTCCGCGTTAGGCGTCGACCTCCTATGGGTGTGTTTAGATGAAAAAGTTGGGGTGAAAAGTTACTGTAGCACTTTTCGTTGTTATTTGGTAAAATTTGTCCAACCATGGATTAATTAGACTCAAAAGATTCGTCTCGAACTTTACAGACAAACTATGCAATTAGTTATCTTTTTTACCTACGTTTAATGCTCCATGCATGCGTTGAAAGATTTGATGTAATGTGTGTAAGAGGAAATATTTTGGGTTGGAAGGGGAAAGTGAACGCGGCCTATATGAGTTGCAGTCAAATCAAAAGCAAACGAGGTGGAGCTCGCCGATGTCATGCGCAAACAAACACTGGTCACCGTACGAGCATGCGACTGTCTCCTCCCACTTGTTGCACAGCTCCGTCTTCAGCAAGCCCTAGGCCCTGTTCAGTTCTCAGAAAATTTTGCAAAATTTTTCAGATTCCCCGTCACATCGAATCTTTGGACACATGCATGAAGCATTAAATATAGATAAAAAAAATAAAACTAATTACACAGTTTAGACGAAATGGACGAGACGAATCTTTTAAGCCTAATTAGATCATGATTGGACAATATTTGCCAAATAACAACGAAAAGAGCTACAGTGCCATTTTGCAAAAAAAATTGAAACTAAACCGGCCCCTAGTTGTACACCTCGAACTCCAGGCCATCGTTGGACTTCTTCTCCTCCACACCTTTGTGCTCCTCCTCCTTCACGTCGCCGTCCATGTCCAGGAACACATGTTGGCTGTGTTCAGTTCCTCAAAAAAAAAGTACTATACGAAAAAAAGATTCACCGTCACATCAAACTTGCGATAGATGCATGGAGTACTAAATGTAGATGAAATCAAAAACTAATTGTACAGCTTGGTTGTACTTTGCGAGACGAACGTTTTGAACCTAATTAGTCAACGGTTTGACACTATTTGCCAAATAAAGCCAAAACGTGCTACAGTACTTTTTTTACCCCTTTTCAGGGATCTAAACACAGCCGTTGTTGCTTGCATTGTCGTATTGAAAACAATACACGAACAGCCAACAGGTAAGACTCATGGATCGATGATTGAAAACTAAACTCGGTCACAACAGCGAGAAATGGATTGGGTGAACTTATCAGCCCGACTTATCAGGCATGGTACAGGGTTTTTTTCTCACAACAAAATAGCATCAACCGGCTTATCAGCCGCAAAAACCATCAGCTGAACATCTCTACGCCTAAAAAGACTGTAACATCGTCGTCTAACCGGTGATAGCAAATCTAGATCTTTGCTCACACATTCACGTCCGATATGAATCATCCTTCACTCGAAGTTCACGTGTCCGCGTCCTATCCGATTCAATACAAAGATCGAATGCATGTGTCTGCATTCGATATGAAGTCCTCGGAGTTCACGCGTCCACGTCCGAATACTGAGTCCAGTCAAAGAAAATCATAACCCCAATACAACGCACGGGTATTTATCTAGTTCAAATATATTTTTACATAAAAACAAGCAATTAAAAATACTAAACTTAGTTGAATCTGAAAATTCAAAGAAAATTTATTTTAGCTCGAAAAAATATAAAACTTGTTTCAGATATTTCTAAAATCATGCTATATGTTATAATGTCTAGCTTGAAGTTGTTTAGTGTTTATTGTAGAAGCTCTCGTAACTATTATAATTAGTTGATATTGATAATCCGAACTACGTAGAAGCACCAGTGAAGCATGTTCAAGACTGTAGTGGGAACTGGTCTCCTACCCTAGATAAATTTTCAAAGTAATTGTGTTAAGCAGTATGTAACATGGCTACATGCACCCTTTGTTTAATATATTTAATTAAGTTTTACATACTATTAATTTTGATTAAGTTTTAGTGCAATGAACTATGGAACGTAATGTGGCAAGAAAATCTAGATGGTAGCACATGAGTTATGATATTTGTATAAATAGAATCAAGTAACATGAAAACAAGATATTTCAAGCTAGGTACCATAGCATAAAAGCATGATTTTAAAAAAAGAAATCTAAAACTATTTTTAATTTTCCGAGCTAAAACTATTTTTCTATGAATTTTCTAAGATTAAATCGAGTTTTAAGATTTTAATTGTATTATTTTTTTCATGTAAAAATATATTTGGATACATTTTTATTTTTTATGTACTTTTAGATATTTTTTATAAAAATATATTTAGTCCGACTTACCTCCTTTTAACTTTCAACATAGTTTGATTTACCTCCTTTGACATGGTGCCACATCAGCAAAACCACCATCAAAACCGCTCAAGGTGCAAAAGTGAATGGTTTTCAAAAGTTGAAGGAGGTTTAAAAACTAGTTTTGTATATCAAGGAGAACAATTGGACAACCGCAATAATTAAGGGAGATAAATTAGACTTTTCCTTATTTTTATGGCTGTGTTAGTGGACTTATTTTACGGGCCTTAAATATGAAGAGGCTGGGAACTTGATTTTTTTATTTTTACATACTACCAAGCATAAAAATATGAGGATGGTGCTGGCAAATCCGGCACTCCTCCAAAACTCTCCCTCACTCTTTCCCTGTATTAGCACTACAAGGTAGGACTATGTGATAGGATCTAGATAGTTAAAGGGTGTAAATAACCTATGAAAAATCTCTCTACAAAGTCACAAAGACTGGAGTAAAGGTTGATTAGTATAATATGAGGACCAAATACTAGTTATTTTGCGCTAGCTCTAACTTTACCCAATACAAGCCTCTACACAATTCTAGTAGCTTTGATTTCTACACTAGAGCACAACACCACGCAAAAAGCAACAAGAACACTAGTTACACTAATAACTAGAAGCTTCTATAACTACAACTAATCTACTCTAGTGAACTAAACAAGCAACCACTATACAACCAAACACAAGATACAAAGTAAAGAGCAAGGCTATAGTTTGCAAGCCACCGAGAGTAAGAGATGAACACAAGATTTATCCTCCTGAGGTTCGGTTGCTTACCAACAATCTACGTCCTCGTTTTGGCAAGTCCCCAAACGATGATTCATGCGCAAACTAGCGTGACAAGATAGACCCACAACTTGGATGCTGCAAAAATCAATCAAGTGGTTCACTCCAACTAGCCATGAGCATTCCACCACGAGCACAAGAGCCAACGGGAATGGGTGTGGGCAGTGGAAAATAGGAGGTCCACAAATTTAAGAGGTCTAATATGAAGCCTGTTAGAGCTGCATTTTTTGCCTCCACAATCTAAATTGGGGATATGAGGCTATTTGGGTAGTATTGCTAGAGATGCACTTGTCATCCTTTAACTTAGGCTATAAATACACACAATTTGTTGTTATGAAACCATCTAGCCGCCAAAGCACCATTTGCTACTAGCGCGAGGTGTGAGCACATCGAGTGTGCCTCATTCAACCCTCTGATATCGTACTTTTGTACTTAGTCACACCAGCGAGGGTTCTATAAATAAGAACGAGTGCCACTTGATACTCTGTAGGGTCGAGATGGCGGACTAAAGGGGGGTGAATAGTCCTTTCTATAACTTAAACGAGTTGGCTAACCAAAATAAATGCGGAATTAAACTTATCGGTCTAGCCAAGACTACACCCCTCTAACTAAGTTCACAAGCACCTCACAAAGATCCTAATTAAGCAACTAGGGTGCTTTCCTTAGCAAGAGCTCTCCTATTTAATTCTAGAGCAAGGTCACATAAACCTATGCACTAGTACTTTGCGAGCAAGAGGGAGCTCCTACATAATTCTAGTAAGCAAAGCGCACAAAGCCTAAGCTCACTAGCAATGCTCAATAACAAGGCAACTAATGCTAAATTAGAGAGCGCAAATCACTTAGCTACACAAACTAAGAAATGTGACTAACAAGATTACACAAACTAAATTAGTCACGCAAGCGGAAGCTTCTAGCTACACAAGCAAGAAGACAACTAGCAAGCTACACAAGCAAACTAGTTACGAGAGCAACTACACAAGCACAAGTATATGAAAGTAAATACAAGCTTGTGTTGCATGAAGGCAAACCACCGAGAAGAGTAGACAAAGTTGACACGGTGATTTTCTCCCGAGGTTCACTTGGTTGCCACCAAGCTACGTCCCTGTTGTGTCGATCAACACTTAGATGGTTCCTCGGTGTGACCCTCAAGTCACTTGCCCCTCAAGGCACGCCCCGCAAGGCACCGCAAGACACCACTCTCAAGTGAGGTAACTCAATGACACGCTCAACTAGAGTTGCTCTTCACGATCCCCGCGGGGTGAGCACAATCCCCCTCACAAAGCTTCTCTGGAGCCTCGCACAATCTTCTTGCGAGCTTCGACGGAGCCACAAGCCACCAAGCCGTCTAGGAGGTGGCAACCTCCAAGAGTAACAAGCACCACCGGCTTGCAACACGATCACCTAGTGCCACTCGATGCAACCTCACGATGCAATCGCACTAGAATCGCTCTCTCACTCGATCCAATGAACACTATCAAGCATGAGTGAGTTAGAGGGCTCCCTAGCACTACCACATAAGCCACCAAGGCTAAAGTATGCTCAGCTACCGGCCACGGCCGGCTAAGGCATCTATTTATAAACCCACAGTCAAATAGAGCCGTTACCCCTTCACTGGGCAAAAATTGGGACGACCGGACGCGCCGGTCGAAACTGACCGGACGCGCTCAACCGCGTCCGGTCGCCCTACGCCGTCCACGTGTCCCTCGAATTCAAACGCGACCGTTAGATCCTCTAATGGTCACTACGCGCCAACGGTCAAACACAATGACCGGACGCGCTGCTCCAACCGACCGGACGTGCCTGTCAAACGACCGGACGCGCCGCTTCAAACGACCGGACGCGCCGATCGCACTGACCTGTGCGCCTGCGACGCAATGACCGGACACGCCCCTCGCAACGACATGACCGGACGCGCTTTACACAACGACCGGACGTGACAGTGCCAGCGTCCGGTCGGAGTCCAGTAAGCTCCTTCAATGATCGGACGCGTTCGATCGCGTGTGACCGGACGCGCCGCGCGTCCGCTCATTCCTTCGCCACGCACTGTTCCTCAGGGTGCCTGACCGGACGCGCCGGTCCCGCGAGTGACCGGACGCGCCGGTTGCAAACCCTAGCCCGCGCGCCCGACTCCTGCGCTGTACTGACCGGACGCGTCCGGTCACACCGTGACCGCGTCTGGTGCAGCGTCCGGTCACCACTGTGACCTCCGTTCGCCTCTGTTTCTTTTCCGACTTCTGGCGTAGTGGAAAATAGACTTTCCAACTCCTCGAAAACGCCTGAATCCCGCGCTCGCAAGCTCGGCGGGAGGGAGAGAGAGACCCAAACCCTCTCTACCGCCCAAACTTCAACACCTTCGCAAATGTGCCAACACCAACAAGTGAACACTACCTTGTGCACGTGTGTTAGCATTTTCACAAACATTTTCTTCGAAGGAATTAGGCACTCAACTTGCCTCGCCACTCGATCCTAACACGTATGCACAGTTAGATCGCTCAAGTGGCACTAGATGACCGATATGCAAACAAGTTTGCCCCTCTTGATAGTACGGCCATCTATCCTAAACCCGGTCATAAACTTCTCTACACACCTATGACTGGTGCAATGAAAATGCCCTAGGTTATACCTTATCCTTGCGCATTCCACTTCATCTCCTTTGACATTGATGCAACACATGCACCAACCAATCACCAAATGATATGATTCACTTCATATCATCACGTGACCGTATTGGTTCATCGATCTTGACCTCACTTGCTCTTCACCGTTGCATTGGTCCATCGGCGCCAAGTCTTGCTCAAGCTTCACCATCGCATGGTCCTTCGCTTCGAAGCCTCGACTTGCCCTTCACCTTCACAACTGGTCCATCGAGCCAAGCCTCATCTTGATCTTCTCCACCTTGGTCACATGACTCCATGTCATGTCTCATATGCAATGAGCTCCTTCATGACACCATCACATGTGGACTAATCTCCTGTGTATCTCACATAACCACATATTAGTCCACCTAAGTTGTCACTCAATTACCAAAACCAAACAAAGACCTTTCAATCTCCCCCTTTTTAGTAATTGATGACAACTCTACAAAGATATGGAAAATATGCTTTTTCAAGCTAGCACTTCACACAAGTGTAAATTGCTAACTTGTTTTGGATTTAATGTTACTTATCCAACTTTTAAGCTCTATGTCAAGATTTGGATAAGCACCATAAAATCTGACTTGGTAGTGATAACTCCCCCTACATATGTGCGTAAATGGTTTGGTTTCAAGCTTGCACATATGCATAAATATGAAATTTGTGGGAGGGTTATCACTACTAAGTGATGCTAAGGTGTATAGAATAAACCTTTGTAGCTTGATACCAATTAGTAGCTTGATACCATTTAAAAATCACAAGTTTGCCACCATCCTTAGCATCATGAGTAGATAGACATCAAAAACACTAGAAACCTCGTGAGATCAACATTATAAGCAAGGTTCTAGTTTTTGCATGATAATCATAAGTTTAGCTAACATTCTATGCATGCTAGTTATCAAATCATCATTCAAGTTCTATAACTAGCATACACCACACAAACATGCATATTAAATTTAAGAACTTATGCAATGCAAGCAAGCACATGAATTATGCACATATCAAATATAATCAATCAAAGTTCATGAGCTTGCTCCCCCTACTTGTGTGCTTTCTTTGTCCAAGAATGTTTGATCCCCTTACATTCTTCAATGTTACTCCCTCTTTGTCCATATCCATGTCCAATCTTTCCTATCTCCCCCCAAAGCTCAAAAAGCTTTCATATCTTTGTCCAACTTCTCTCCCTTTGTCATCAATTTCCATAAAAGGTGTTCTTCTTAATTGATACAAAGGCTTGCATTGGGGTAGATGGTGGAGACTTAAATATTGCATTTTTGATGAACATTACCACATATGTTGGAATGACAAACTTTATGGTTGCTCTTGAGATTCCACATAGGATCTTTGACCTTGATACCAATCGGTAGGGCTTCTCCCCCTATGTCATAGCATGTGTCATTCACTTGAGATACCACTTGAAGGTGAGGGTAGCATTGCTTGATTTGATCACTTAAAGTTGAGGATCACTTGTGAAACAATCGTCTTGCATGAATGATACCACATGAAGATACCATGAGTAGGAATGTGACACCATTTGAAAGAATTTTCTAGTATGGATCCACTTTGAAGGATTTGACAATAATATTCACTTCTTGAACATTTGCTATCTTCATGAGTACCACTTGTAAGATATCACTTGTAGATCATTATCTAGACACCACTTGTAAATACCACTTGGAAGATCAATTTGAGTCTAGATACTACTTGAAACAAACTAGATATCCATTTTCATTATTGTGCTTGTACTCTTATCATTATCATGAGCTTCTTGTATGGCTTGAACTATGTTGATTTGCCTAAGATTCCAAGTCCGGTTTGATCCAATGACAAGCTTCTTCACACCTCATGCTAAGGGTTATCTTGCCAATGTTGTACTTGTCACTTGTTAGCAATCCAAACTAGATCAAGTACTTGGGTTTACTAGCTCAAGAATAAACTCATATCCATACCACTAGATCAATTAATCAATCAAGCAATAGTGGTAGACTATGAATTTAAACTTTTCATTTGTTATGCATGATCTTAGTAAGCATGTACTATATGCACTAATCGCATACTAGTAAGGGATGAAATGATCATGCACATTGCAATGATACCTTTGCTATGTTGGAGTAGAGGATAGTCATATAGATTCTAATTCATTACTCCAATAGCAATGTGAAGTCCAATTTATTGCTTGGTGAAGACCAATCATCATAGATAAATCCATTCTTCACCCATATGAAATGAAAACCACTAATGATCAAGTGCACTTTCTTGTTGTGGTTGGCTTGCTTCATTATATTATCTTTGCTTGCATGAGAGAACTTCTTAGAATACCACTTGAAATATATGACTAGCTCTCTTTTGGGTGTTGCTTGCTTTTCTTGATCAACCCTTTTGATTGCTTCAACTAAGTATCACAAGTTCCTCGGATCACCACTTCCACGTTAGCCTTTCAAGTCCCAAACTTGGTTTTACCTACACACGGTGGCAAGCTCCTCACTAGGGAGAAGTGACCTTTCTCCAAAGAACCACTCTTGATACTCACTTGAAATGATATAGTTTGATTGATCCAAATGATGAACTCAATCTTGATGAATAATCCTTGAATCTATATTTGAGTCCAACTCTTTCTACTTGTTTAAGTCCTTTTCTTTCTACCAAATGATCTCTAATCATCACTAGAACTTAAACTTCATCTTCATCTTAAGTTTGATCTTGATCTTCAAATTTGAGTACCAAATAAGTATATCAAGTACATTTCACAATACAAAAGTCTTGTACTCATTGCTTGTTATGCTTCTAGATCAATCCAAAACCAAACTTAGGTACCTCAACCACTTGTAAACATGTTTCCAACTTGAGGACCTTTCAATCAAAGTGACTCTAGATTAATCCAATGATTGTCACTTTTCTGACAGATTCTGTACCCTTCAAAGAATAATTCATATCTCCCAATGTACAGATCCAAATGCCATAAAATTTGGTGGAGATGTGATTCACTAAGTCATCTAGCAGCTGTAAAATTTTTGAGATTCATTTGACATCTAGATTGCTACCAGATTTTAAATCTTTCACCACTGCTACATGCTGAAAACTGCTGCACTATAGCTGACAAGATGTACTCCAAAGCCGAAGCATCTCTTATCCAATTCTCATGAAATTTGTACAGCATCTTATAACATAAGTCTAGAGCATGCATACCAAAATTCATGCCAATCCAAGAAGATTTGATCATCCAAACTCAGACTTGATCACTGCTAGCTCAGATTTTTAACTTTGGACAAATTTCAATACATTAAGCAAAACTTCATCAAATATAAATCAAACTTGAAACTAACTTGTTTGAATACTTTCACAAGATATATATCCATCCAATCCACTTACTAAATGTCATCTCATGAATTTATCCAACACAAATAAATTCAAACTTGATTACTTAAACATTTAATCCATTCAAACATCTCATAGCAAGCAATATTGCATATATATCCAATTCAATCAACTCATATGCACCCAAGTGAAATGATCAATAAGAGATATACCTTGGTTAGCTCATGATTATTCAATAGCAAGCTTTCAACTTGAATATTTGCAAGCCATCAAATATATCCAATAAATCACCACAATCTTTAACATTGCACTTGTATGTTGTAGCACTTGGACTTCACTTATTTTGACTTGGCATTGGGATTGGATATGCATTGAGCTTCATAACTTGACTCAATATATGATGAACAAAATGAAACCAATTGAATCAAGCCTCCAATGCCGATGGTACCTATAAACAATCATCCACTCTTTGATGGTACCCAAACAAGTTTGGGTCCTCTCAAGTTAGGTGCAACATACTTAGGCATTGCCTTAGTATGAATAGCGGGATGTTTTGCAATAGCAACAATAGAGGTACCATTTACATCCTTTCTAAGCATATTAGTATCATCAATTAAAATAGGCTTAGAATTGTTACCTAGGGGACATGAATGTGACATGTGTCCCCTTTCCCGGCATGAGTAGCATCTTCTCTTTGATTGAGCCTTTTCTTCTTTGCTTATATGATGTTCTTCATTGCCTTGCCTCTTATAAGTTGCTTGAGCCTTCTTCTCAAGCTTGGTAGAACACCCCGAGGCGAAGTGTCACATATCTCCATATTTGAAGCACTTGATGTGAGCATGTACTTTCTTCTCATCTTGATTCTTGCTCATCATCTTGGCATCTTGGATTTGCATTGGATGCCTTGCTCTACCACCCCTTCTTGTTTTCTTTTTCTTCTTCTTCATCAAGTCACCATCATCTCCATGGTTGATCTTGATTTGTTCTTGGGGTGTTTTCTCTTACTCAACTAGTAGCTTTGATTGAGGCTTTACTTGTTGTTTCACCAATTGCTTGGTTGGGCACATTGAGGTGAGATGACCCCAAGTGCGGCACTTGAAGCACTTGACATGCTTTAGCCTCTCTTCTTCTTTCATCTTCTTAAGCTTCTCAATGTTTGGGCAACCATTAGCAAGATGTCCCGCTTCATGGCATCGATAGCACATGGAATGCGAGAGCTTCTTTTGGAGTAGCCTCTTCATCCTCTTTTCTTGCTTTCTTTCGCCCCTTGTCATTTTCTTCTTGAAGCCAAGGCCACTTTTGTCACCAACATTTCTTTGAGTCTTCATCATGTGCTCAAAGGTGACTTTTGAGTTGTAGCATCTCTCTAACTTGTTGCTCAAATTCTTCACTTCACTTTTAAGCTCATTGTTCTCCTTCAAAAGGTTAGTCTCACAAGACATAGAAGTAGAACAAGCATTTAATTGTGAAGAACATGGCATATCTAATAAATTATCACAAGAGGTGGATACATGCTTCTTGCCTACATCACAAGGGTTAGTCATATGTGATTGATCATTTGACCCAAATTATGAGCTCTCACTAGATTTGGTTTCTTCATTAGAAAGTTTCTTAGTGAGTAAAGCATGTTCTTGTACCAAGTTATTATGAGCAACACTAAGTTCCTCATGAGCCAATTTTAGCTCCTCATGTGAACAAGTAGTAACATAAAGTAGATGCTTTTGTTGTTCACATGTGGTTTTTAGAAATGAGTTTTCATTTTTCAATTCACTTGTTTTTGCCATCTCATTTCTTAGGGCCTTTGAGAGTTTATATAGAAGCTCAAAGTTTGGACCATCACAATCAACAACAAAACCACCAATAGATACCTTAGTGTCACCATGTGACATGGAACAATGTGGTGATGTTGAAGAGCTTGTTAAAGCATCACTCTCATAGCCATCATCTTCACCATCAAGTGTGCATGGAGTATAATCATTTCTTGCATCACTTGTGGCATTATCATTCTTCTTGTCAAGTGATCTTGTGATATGATCATCTTTGTCATCACTTGACCGTGAGGTGGAGCAATCCTCCACAACCACCTTGTTGTGGCCATGCTCAACATCCTCATGCGCCTCTTCCTTGGGCTCATCATCATTGGAGATCGCCCCATATTTCTTATTTAGAAACACCCAAATTTCATGGGCAGACTCGAAGTCTATGATCTCACAAAGTATGCTACTATCCATAGATCGATAGAAAGCATTAGTAGCTTGGCTATCGAGATGTAGGCATTTACTTTGCACTTGAGTTGCATTCTTTTTATCAATTGCAAAGGAAAAGCCCACATCTACGATCCACCACAATTGAGAAGAAATAAACTTAAAATTGCATGTCATCCAATTTCTCCACCGTGTAAAGTGTGTGCCATCAAAAATATGTGGACACTCAACATCTAGCCCATAAGCCACCATCCTCTCGGGTCGGTGAAGACCACAAATGAGAGACCCGGCTCCGATACCACTTGTAGGGTGAGATGGCGGACTAGAGGGGGGTGAATAGTCCTTTCTATAACTTAAACGAGTTGGCTAACCAAAACAAATGCGAAATTAAACTTATCGGTCTAGCCAAGACTACACCCCTCTAACTAAGTTCACAAGCACCTCACAAAGATCCTAATTAAGCAACTAGGGTGCTTTCCTTAGCAAGAGCTCTCCTATTTAATTCTAGAGCAAGGTCACATAAACCTATGCACTAGTACTTTGCGAGCAAGAGGGAGCTCCTACACAATTCTAGTAAGCAAAGCGCACAAAGCCTAAGCTCACTAGCAATGCTCAATAACAAGGCAACTAATGCCAAATTAGAGAGCGCAAATCACTTAGCTACACAAACTAAGCAATATGACTAACAAGGTTACACAAACCAAATTAGTCACGCAAGCGGAAGCTTCTAGCTACACAAGCAAGAAGACAACTAGCAAGCTACACAAGCAAACTAGTTACGAGAGCAACTACACAAGCATAAGTATATGAAAGTAAATATAAGCTTGTATTGCATGATGGCAAACCACTGAGAAGAGTAGACAAAGTTGACACGGTGATTTTCTCCCGAGGTTCACTTGGTTGCCACCAAGCTACGTCCCCATTGTGTCGACCAACACTTAGATGGTTCCTCGGTGTGACCCTCAAGTCACTTGCCCCTCAAGGCACGCCCAGCAAGGCACCGCAAGACACCACTCTCAAGTGAGGTAACTCAATGACACGCTCAACTAGAGTTGCTCTTCGCGATCCCCGCGGGGTGAGCATAATCCTCCTCACAAAGCTTCTTCGGAGCCTCACACAATCTTCTTGCGAGCTTCGACGGAGCCACAAGCCACCAAGTCATCTAGGAGGTGGCAACCTCTAAGAGTAGCAAGCACCACCGGCTTGCAACACGATCACCTAGTGCCACTCGATGCAGCCTCACGATGCAATCGCACTAGAATGGCTCTCTCACTTGATCCGATAAACACTATCAAGCATGAGTGAGTTAGAGGGCTCCTTAGCACTACCACATAAGCCACTAAGGCTAAAGTGTGCTCAGCTACCGGCCACAGCCGGCCAAGGCATCTATTTATAACCCCACGGTCAAATAGAGCCGTTACCCCTTCACTGGGCAAAAATCGGGACGACCGGACGCCCCGGTCGAAACTGACCGGACACGCTCAACCGCGTCCGGTTGCCTTGCGCCATCCACGTGTCCCTCGAATTCAAACGCGACCGTTATATCCTCCAACGGTCACTGCACGCCAACGGTCAAACACAATGACCGGACGTGCTGCTCCAACCGACCGGACGCGCTTGTCAAACGACCGGACGCGCCGCTTCAAACGACCGGACGCGCCGATCGCACTGACCTGCGCGCCTGCGACGCAATGACCGGACGCGCCCCTCGCAACGACATGACCGGACGTGCTTCATGCAACGACCAGACGTGACAGTGCCAGCGTCCGATCGGAGTCCAGTAAGCTCCTTCAACGATCGGACGTGTCCGATCGCGTGTGACCGGACGCGCCGCGCGTTCGCTCATTCCTTCACCACGCACTGTTCCTCAGGGTGCCTGACCGGACGCGCCGGTCCCGCGAGTGACCAGACGCGCCGGTTGCAAACCCTAGCCCGCGCGCCCAACTCATGCGCTGTACTGACCGGACGCGTCCGGTCACACCGTGACTGCGTCCGGTGCAGCGTCCGGTCACCACTATGACCTCCGTTCGCCTCCGTTTCTTTTCCGACTTCTGGCGTAGTGGAAGTTTATGAACATCACCTTGTGCACGTGTGTTAGCATTTTCACAAACATTTTCTTCGAAGGAATTAGGCACTCAACTTGCCTCGCCACTCGATCCTAACACGTATGCACAGTTAGATCGCTCAAGTGGCACTAGATGACCGATATGCAAATAAGTTTGCCCCTCTTGATAGTACGGCCATCTATCCTAAACCCGGTCATAAACTTCTCTACACACCTATGACCGGTGCAATGAAAATGCCCTAGGTTATACCTTAGCCTTGCGCATTCCACTTCATCTCCTTTGACATTGATGCAACACATGCACCAACCAATCACCAAATGATATGATTCACTTCATATCATCACGTGACCGTATTGGTTCATCGATCTTGACCTCACTTGCTCTTCACCGTTGCATTGGTCCATCGGCGCCAAGTCTTGCTCAAGCTTCACCATCGCATGGTCCTTCGCTTCGAAGCCTCGACTTGCCCTTCACCTTCACAACTGGTCCATCGAGCCAAGCCTCATCTTGATCTTCTCCACCTTGGTCACATGACTCCATGTCATGTCTCATATGCAATGAGCTCCTTCATGACACCATCACATGTGGACTAATCTCCTGTGTATCTCACATAACCACATATTAGTCTACCTAAGTTGTCACTCAATTACCAAAACCAAACAAGGACCTTTCATACTCATATACACCAATGTTACATTTTAAGTGTGTTTGGTTCCAATATGGATTATCAAGTAGGGTTTAAATTCTTTAGACAAATATAAAAAAATATCCATCCTATTTTCATTCTACCCATAGTGGTAGTTCAAAAAATGTAGCAAATCCATTGTGCTCTTACTGCCTATTTAGCGCTCTAAGCGTCCTCAAGAGCCTTTCTAAAATTCAATATTTAAATCATCATTTAGAGAGCTATTTGCATATTGTTTTCTATATCTTTTTATCCTCCAACAACTTTTTTATATCTTCTACGTACTCTAGAGAGTCATTCTCACTATCTATCAGAGTATATTTGGATAACTAAGTAAAGAAGTTGTTGGAGAGCGTTTTCCATCAAAATCTCAATTCATTATCATTAAGAAAGATATAGGCCCTGTTTAGTTGACCTGTGACTTTTGGAATAGATGTCGTGGGCTGTGGCTTTTAGAAAAGCTGATGTGGGATATGACAAAAGCCAAAAGCCCTTTGTTGATAGCTGTGGCTTTTGTAGAAACTGCTGTCACTTACAAGCGGATCATGTGTGTCATTCTCACAGACTCTTCTTCCTCTCGCATCTTCGTCTCCAAACACCAGCCACGGGGTTGGGACAAAGGTTGCTCGCGCCGCTGGGCAGGTCCCGCGCCGCCGGGGAGGATGAGCTGCGCGCCATCGGATATGGGCTGCGCGTTGCCAGTCGAAGAGGGATAGGGAGGGGCCGCCACGCGTTGGGGATGGCTCGCACCACCGAGGATGACTCACGTCCTTGCGACTGGACCAGTCGGAGAGAGAGAGAGAGAGAGCGTGACTGGACCGGTCGGAGAGGGAGAGCGAGGGGCTGCTCATGGGAGAGCAGGGCCGGTGCTCGCATGGGGGCGAAGGTGATCACTTGGGGGCAGAGGTATGCGCTTGGGGGCAGAGGTGCTCACCGATGGGAGCAGGGCGGGGGGTGAGGAGAGGTCTGGGGCGGGGGAGGCGTGGGGGCAGATGTAACATCCAGTCCCGTGACATACACGGCCTAGGCTCACTCTACCGAGGAGTGGTCCCACCTGCGTAGCAACCCGCTTGAGCTTTCGTCCTCGCTTCGCTCAAAACGGTTAACCGAAGGTTATTACACGTCCCTAGCTCTGGTATTTAAGCTGGTGAAACTTCCTTAGGATTCACAGTTTGGTACTAAATTCTGGTCGCACAGTATTTCGCGATGCTACAGTATACCGAAACATGTCTGACCCGATTCGGCGAACAGTGACGGGATGCTACAGTGTCCCGCTACAGTATTGTGCCGCTACATTCGGAGTTCGGATGTGCAGTAACTCCCGTCTACGGTGTTCGTCCCACTGCCCCCCCGAGCTACAATAACAACAGCCCATTCCGTGAATTTGGCCCACTGGACCCATTTTGGGGCTGTTACAGCGGAGGTGCTCGCCAGCACTGACTGGATCTCACCCTGCGGAGTCCGGAGCATGGAGGAAGGCTACGTCGAAGGTCCAGGTCCTGCCGCTCCGGCGGTCCGGCTAGGAAGCGGCTCTGGCGGTCCTCTTCTCACGCTGCGGGAGTCTAGACCGAGCGATGCTCGCCTTTCATCGCGATGCGAACAGAATAGACGAGGAAAAAACGATTCATTTACATAGTCAGTGGCAGGTGGATAATTTTTCCCCCAAAAGCAGCTGAAAGAAGGGGGTGAGCTACTTTTAGTTTTGTACTAAGGCAAAAGCCGCTTTTGGCCTAAAGCAGCCGTGACTTTTTGGGCCCATTGGTTGAGCTTTTGGCTTTTCGGGACAAAAGTCACAGCTAAAAGCCCAATCAAACAGGGCCATAGAGTCTCTTGGAGTCTTTCTAAAATTCACTATTTAAATCATCATTTACATAAAAATTGCTTTTATAATCTTTTCACTCTTCAACAGTTTTTTTATATCTTGTGCGCTCAAGAGAGCTATTATCATTTTCTATCTTTGGCTAGCGAGAAATCTGGAACAGAAGATGGCTATATTTAGATAATAACCAATTAAAGAAGTTGTCGGAGGGTATCTTTCACCAAAATCTCTATTTCTATTAATTAGGAAAGATATAGAGTCTCTTTAAATTGCTCTAAGAGTTTTTTATATTCTTATTAGGAGTAGAGATTTTGGTGAAAAAAAATTTGTTTCAACAAATTCTTTAATTAGACCCTAAATATTGCTATCTACTTGTCCCGATTTTCGGTAGTCAACATGGTTTTAAGTGAGGCCTTGTTTAGTTCGTGAAAGAAAAATTTTTAAGTGTCACATCGGATGTTTTATAGGATGTCGGAAGGGGTGTTCGGATACTAATTAAAAAACAAATTACATAACTCGCTTGGAAACCGCGAGATGAATTTATTAAGTCTAATTAAGCCGTCATTAGCACATGTGTGTTACTGTATCACTTAAGGGTAATCATGGACTAATTAGGCTTAAAAGATTTGTCTCGTGGTTTGCAACCAAACTGTGCAATTAGTTTTTTTTCATCTACATTTAATACTCTATGAATGTGTCCAAACATTCAACGTGATGAGATGAAGAATTTTTAGGTGGAACTAAACACAACTTGAGTGTAACAAACAAATGGTATGACCGTCACAAATTTTTTGACCCCACCCACCCCGCCCCCAGGCCCCGCCGCCCCCTCCATTTTTTTTCATCTTCTCAGTTGCTATCCCTGCGACCCTACCTCGCCTCCCAAGTTCCGAGGTTGATCACATCACGCAGCGAAGAAGAGAAAAAAAGAAGAGTAAAGTCCATCACCGGTTCCTAAACTTGTTTGACTGTGTCATATCGGTCTCTAAACTCGCAAATCGACCGTTTAAGTACTCAAACTTGTTCAGCTGTGTCATTCCGGTCCCTGAACTTGAAAATCACTCGTTTAGGTCCTCAAACTTATTCAGTTGTGTCACGCCGGTCCCTAAACTTGGTTTTGAGTCTCATCTGGGTAAAAAACAGGACGATCTAAAAACTCTATATCAAAAATTAATTTATAACTTTTTCATATGAACTCGAATGAAGACAAACTTTATATTAAAATTATAGCCCTCGACGCGATCTATAACTTTGTAGTTGAAAAGTTTTTGAATTAAAATTGTTTAGGGTCCAAAAATATTATTATAAGTTTATAGATTTTGAAATTTAAAATTTAAAATTAAATTTTGGGATACTAAATGACTTCAAATAAAAAACTTTTCAACTACAAAATTGTGGATCACATTGAGAACTATAACTTTCACATAGACTATGTCAATATCTAAGATTGTTTGATAATTTTAAATTTTAAATTTCAAAATCTATAAACTTATAATAATATTTTAGGACCCTAAACAGTTTTAATTCAAAAACTTTTCAACTACAAAGTTATAGATCGCGTCGATGCCTATAATTTTGATATAAAGTTTGTCTTCATTCGAGCTCATATGAAAAAGTTATGAATTAATTTTTGATATAAAGTTTTTAGATCGCCCTGTTTTAACTTAGATGAGACTTAAAACAAAGTTTAGGGACTGAGATGACATAATCGAATAAGTTTGAGGACCGAAACAGGTGATTTCCAAGTTTAGGGACCATCCGACAAATTTAGGGATCAAGATGACATAGATGAACAAATTTAAGGACCTAAACGATTAATTTACGAGTTTAAGGACCAGGATCACACAGTGGTACAAGTTTAGAGACAGGCGATGAACTTTACTTAATAAAGGAAAAAGAACAAGGAAAGAAAAAAGCCACCCCAAACCCTAACAAGGCTATAGGCGAGCGGGAGCCATGAAGATCTCGTTCGTGTCCAAGCGAACGCACCGGTCGAGCGAGGCCGCGGGGCCGTCGAACCCGCCTCCGGCTGTGCCGCAGCAGCCGCGTTCCCAAGCGAGGTCGGCGGCTGCGTCGGCGTCCTCGTCGCCGCCCGAAGCGGCGACCGGCCCCGCGGGGGAGGACTTCATTTCGCAGGAGGAGGAGTACCAGATGTAGCTGGCGATGGCGCTGTCGGCGTCGGCCTCGGTGTTGGGCAGCGGGGGCGCCGGGGACCCCGATGGGGAGCAGATCAGGAAGGCTAAGCTGATGAGCCTCGGAAGCGGAGGATCGGGTGCTGCCAGCGATCAGGGCGCGGTAGACTCCCCGGAGTCGCTCTCACGGCAGTATCGGGTAAGCTCCTAGCCAATTCAGTTGTTTCGCTGTGTATATCTGGTATGCTGAATTATATCTTGGATTGCATGGTTAGACTAAGACATGCCACTGGAGCTTAAGGCCAGGCACAAAACCGGGGCATGCCCATATCATCAGTTAATTTTAAGGTACAGTTCAGCTAGATCGATACCTTAAAACAGTTTTAGCACTTTAGTCGATTAGTTGCCAATAATTGGAGTGGAAGATTTGGTGTAAAATATGCAGATTTTTAATACCAGGATATGTAGCTGTTTCCACATGACAATAACGCTAAGCATTCGAACAAGCATTCAGTGTTATCAAGTCGTCCGACTAATCCTTATTAGTCAGGCTGATTGGTGCCATGGCGATCAGCCATGCACTATGATTAGTCGGGATTAATCGTGATTAGTCAGGCTGATCGGTGCCATGGCCACTAGGGTCGACTAGACAAAATAACATTGCAAGCATTTGGGTGGTCCTGTGATAGATGCAAATGAAATGTTTACGAGGTGGTTAGGAAAAAGCATTGAGCAGAGGACATCACACCAAACAAGTCTGTTGCCAATAGGCCGCATTGACATAGGCTTGTCTCGCCACCGCGCCCTACTTTTCAAGGTTGGCTCCTTAAAGTAAGCATTACGTATTTAAGTACCATTCATGTTTCTCATGGAGTTTGTGCCACCAACTCTTCATTGCCCTGTTTGGCCGGAATTATGATGGATATAAATAAAGTAAAGTTATAACAGTTTTATGTCGGTATATAAAGAACCAGATTTTACATTAAATAAATCAACTTAAGTATTAACCTTTATTTAGACACTTCCTTTCAGTAAGTTGCATTTTATCAATATGTTTTTTTGTGTCACCTTGTCTCCTCTTGAATCATAGAGTAGAGTAGTGGTTTTTTTTTCAGCAGATTGGAAACATACTGATGCTGTTCAGTAATGAATCAAGAGACATCTTATTGCACACAGGCACGTGAACAAAATAAACATGATATTACCAAACCTGGGGAGTAGTGTATAACTGCAGCAGAATAATTAATTAGCACACTTCCATATGGATTTTGCAATATGTGGTGTTCAGAAGCATGCTTTCTCTGGTCTTGCTGATGCAAACTTTTGTATCCATGCAGATTCTTGCTGACACTGTTGGTATTCCATGCAAATTGGTTAAAGGGAGTCATTACACTGGTGTTGAAGATGATGCTATTAACATTATAAAGATGGGCAATGACATGTATGTTCCTACTTATTCATCATTTTAATCATTAAGCAGCCACACTTCCACTGTGAAAATAATCCACTCATGCATTATGAGTCGGTTGTTGAACAATGTAGCTAGTTTATTTGCATCTTCTACTGCTGATTAGTTTCATCCAATTATCTTTTTCCCACAGGGAATATTTGGTTGATGTGATGGCTGCCCCTGGCACTCTTATTCCAGCATATTTCTTTAATTCAAAGGGCACTTCATTGAAGCCCCATCAAACACTGATTCAGAATCAGGTGTCTGATTCAATAATTAACATGGACAATGAACCAGTTGCATTACATTCTGAGTGTAAACATAACCAATTGCATATGCCTAGCAATATCAATTGGGTATCAGGCAATCATTCAGGGTATGAGAAAACAACTGCTTCATCTGCTCAGGATCCTTGGGATGTGATGTTACCAGTGACTGCTGGATGTAGTGCTAGCGCATCCTGTGCATTGACAACTCAGCAGCAATCAGATCAAACATTAAGTGCGGGTGCACTTTCAAAGCAGAAAGAGGACATGGAATTACTTCCTGACCCTCAAGACAATGAGTCCAAAAAAATATTTTCGGGTCTTAATCCTTTGAGGGATATTGGATCTGGGAAAAGTTCAGTGGCACTAAAGAGACTAGACAACAGAAACAAGGATTTCCAAAGACGTAGAGAGAATCTAGCCCCAGTCCCTTCAAGATCACAACAGCCACTTGTGATAAAAAACTGGTCTGCTTTTAATGACATTTCCAACAACAAGCAGTACAACTTTGCTGAGGGGGTAGTTCCTCGCAGAAATACTGTCGACAATGCTCCATCATCATCTCAGGTGGGCTGGTCAGCTACGCAGCATTGCAATTCCAATGCTGTAGAGCACAACAAAAAGTCATATGTAGCACCAGTTCGTAAATATAATAATGGAACGATTGTTTCCTCAGATGTGACCACATCCTCTACCTCCAGAGAACGCCTTGATGGCTCAAACATGGGAGCTACTTCTGATTATGACATGATTGGTACCCCTTCTGTGAACACGGGTTGTATGTATGGAATTGGTAGTGTTGTAGAAAAGGGTCCTTGTGATGATTTAGAGAAAGGTCCCATGCATTCTAGATCCGATAGTCAACTTTCTGTCAATGCAGATGGATTTTCTTTACAAGTGAATGAAAACAAGGAAAACTATGGCAAGCCTGACCACAAACAGTTATATCCTGATCCAAGGAAGTCTCCTGAAAGATTCATAGGTGCACCGAAGCAGCACTCGGGGTCTGTTTCTCCATCTCAAGTTGGTTCAAACAGGGTTGGCATAGTGTTGGAGGATGTATCTGAATGCGAAATCCTCTGGGAAGATCTTGTAATTGGTGAAAGGATTGGATTTGGTACACTAAATTTTCATCTATCCTCTACTGTTTTATCCATTTGAACTTAAATAAATATTTATCCAGCATTATGATAGAAAGTTATACTTTCTCTTTGCTCAATATGTCAAATCGTAAGTATGGATATTCCTATCTGTTGCGCCATCGGAGCTACTATGTTCCAGTGACTCGCATAATTATGTTCTTGATGTGTAATGACTAAATGATTTTTCTCCTTTCAATATTTTTATAGGTTCATATGGAGAAGTATACCATGCTGATTGGAATGGAACAGTAAGTAGTTTTGCATTTTAACTGAAACTTACATTGAGATAAGCACACTGCACACACATCCTATAATTGTTCTATCTTCTGAATGGATTCCATGATTTCGTTTGAGATGTATTCTGTTTATTTACAGGAAGTAGCTGTAAAGAAATTCTTGGATCAAGAATTCTATGGTGATGCTCTGGATGAGTTCCGTTGTGAAGTAGGTGAAAGAATTTGCTTTTGATACCCACAAGTTTTTGTTGAATGCTGCTTTTTTATTTCAAATACCGCTCCCTTGCTACAACATTTGATCATTCAAATATTGTCTTTTTTAATAGGTGAGGATTATGCGCCGTCTTCGGCATCCAAATATCGTGCTCTTTATGGGTGCAGTAACACGGCCCCCAAATTTGTCCATTGTATCAGAATATCTACCAAGGTACAACTAGGTTTTCTGTAATGATTAATGAAACACCTTGATCAAGATATGTGTGGTTCAGTGATTACCAAAAAAAGAGACTTGGTAGATGTAACATAGAACTTTTTGAAGCCGCTTGGCTGGTACAGGTGCAACACTTGATGCATGATTATATAACTTGAAAAGAAATAGTATTGAAAATAGTAAATTTATAAATGTTATATTGCTATGGTTGACTAGTTTGGCATAAATTTGCCTATTAGTCTACATGCTACCATGGGCTACATAGACGTGCTCAATTTTCCCAATAAAATATTCTATTAGGCTAAAGTTAAACTTGTTATCATGTATCTTTTGTGAGACTTAGAATCAGTGCTGGATCAAATGGGTCTTCTTTAATATTGTCTTTAATCCAATTGTTCCTTCTTTCAGGGGAAGCTTACATAAGATCATTCATCGGCCTAATTGTGAAATTGATGAGAAGCGTAGGATTAAGATGGCTCTTGATGTGGTAAGAGTTATTTTTTTCATTGTCTATTTCCATTTATTTGTCCATGCTCCATACTATGGTTGTGTTCTCTCAATAGGCAAGAGGCATGAATTGCCTCCATACAAGTGTACCAACAATTGTTCACCGGGATCTAAAATCACCAAACTTACTAGTTGACGATAATTGGACTGTTAAGGTATTTAAATCCCTTTGAGAATTGAAGCCTGAACTGTTATTGCTTACTATTTATGGATTAATGTTGGCTAACAAATTTAATATACATAGGTCTGTGATTTTGGACTTTCACGTTTAAAGCACAGTACATTTTTGTCATCTAAATCCACTGCTGGAACTGTAAGTGCCTTGATGTTTAAATAGTAGAATAATTCTTTATGTTTAGCTGTGATAGGAACACCAGGTAAATTTCTTGTATAATTTAGTTTCCCCTTGTACCGGCCAGAGTGGATGGCACCAGAGGTATTGCGGAATGAACAATCCAATGAGAAGTGATTTTCTAGTATCATTTTCAAATGCTCTTATTTGTTAGCTTAGGGTGAGACAAAGTTTCAGTGTTTCAACTAAATGCCTTAAGGTAAAACCTGAAGGGGATTTTGTTCTACAGGTAATGAAATCACTAACTTGAATTTTATGGATAAGCGACTATTGCTGGAGGGGAGATTAATTGACTCATAACTCTGCTTAGTGGAATGTGGAATCAATGGCTTTATTTTGGCTCTGTTTGGCTGACGTCCACAACAAGCCACACCTAAGCTATGGCTTGCCTAAGCTCTGGCAAATTGTGGCACTCAGAATATGCGGCAAACATTTGGCGTGTTTCAGCCATGCGGAACACTGAAGGGATGCTGAGCCAGCCAAACTTTGCCAGAGCTTAGTTAGCAACCAAACCTGAGGCTAAGCATGCCACAACTTAGGCGTGTCTGGCTTCCTGCTCCCTCCATTCCAAATTATAATTCACCTTTGGCTTTGTCCTAAGTCAAACTTAGCTAACTTTGACCATTTTTTTAGAAAAAGGCATCGACACCTAATTTGATGGATGGAGAACTTAATGAAACTAATTTGATGTTGTAGATTTTAGTGCGTTTTTCTATAAATTTGGTCAAAGTTAAAGAAGCTTGACTTAGGACAAAGCCAAAGCGAAGTATAATTTGGAACTGAGGTAGTATCTCTTAATTCATTCATGTACTGTCCTGGAAAATATTGTTGTAGGCTTGTAGCTTCAGTCTTCACATGAAATTCTACAGCTCTGCAGTTTAATTTTTGTTTTTTGTTCGACAAATGTTGAATTGGATACCTGTGTTCACAACTTTCTGCATTACAATGTAATATGTAGTTTTCATGGTGAGGCCTTATGAGGGATTCCTACGAGTGATGGCTGATGATATATTTCTAATATCTAAGCTAGTCACATTTTCCATTAATGTCTTAGTTCATCTGTGGTTACTTAATTATTTTTTACATAACCAATATCTTACACTAAGGGTGCACGTAAGGCTTGTGATGCCTTGGAATGATCTGATTGGTCTGTCGTCACATGGAGCACGTAATCATTAGACTAAACATCAGTTGTGAATTATATTGTAGGGATCAGAACTTCCATACAACATGACTGAGCACTGTTATTTTCTTTCTGAAGAATTGAGCTCCTGTTTCCAGTCTTTTCCTTTTCTTTCTGTTGGCACATTAAAGTAATACATATTCATCTCCTGAGTTTTGCAGGTGTGATGTTTATAGCTTTGGTGTCATCTTGTGGGAACTTCCTACGCTAAGAACGCCCTGGCTAGGAATGAACCCCATGCAAGTTGTGGGTGCAGTTGGCTTCCAGGATCGACAGCTTGATATTCCCAAAGAAGTTGATCCTTTGGTGGCAAAGATCATTTGGGACTGCTGGCAGAAGTGAGTTTCAGATGTATAAGTTTATTTTAACTTGTACAGGACGAACATGAGTACTTCTAGTACCGTTTGGTTGAACATGTAATGTTTTTGTTGTGCATGAACTAATACATGCTCTCTTTCTATTGTCATTTACAATTTCCAGGGATCCAAATTTGCGCCCTTCTTTTGGCCAGTTAACAAGCTACCTCAAGCCATTGCAAAGGCTAGTAGTTCCTTCTCATCAGGAGATGCCGAGGCCCCCTGCCCCACAATAAATATGGGTGAACTACACCCCTTGAGGTTATCATACAGTGAATGAGAACAAACGAATGTAGTTTTGTCACCATATATTAGGGTTCACTAGTCTGCAAAGGCATGACTTGATTGAGAACCCGAAGTACCAGATAGCAGTCATCTTTGCTGTTACAAGAAAGCTTGGCAGCAGAGTATGTACAGTACAGTAGTATAGGCCCATCAGATAATAGCCAAAGAAGAGAAAAATGGTCTGTGTGGATGAGGGTGTTTCACTGGAAGGTTTCTGGATCTAGTTCAGATTCGAATGAGATACAAAACCTTCCAATGAAAGACCCCCAATCCAAACATGCACTAGTCGGCAATTGTATGTTACTTCAGTGCTTATATGACAATCTTTCTTTTCTTTTTTGCCCCACTGAATGCAAGCATGCTAGAAGGCAGCATGCTCATTCTGTCTGGATTAGGGCACTTGAAAAGCAAATGTATAACTCTGCTTTAGTCAATCAAATTTCACTTGCCTTAAAGCTGGCAGTCTGGATTCTTAAAATTGCGCATCACCTGATTGATTCTTATGTGTCATGTCTAGGAGTCTACTTATGTCATAATGTCATATAATCCTGAGATATTGATTGGCTTCCGCTTGTTAACATGTTCATTTCGTTGGGATAGGCTATAGAGTATCTTTCGCAACTCATGTAAAGGCAAAATCCATGACGCAAGCATAGTTTCAGGTTTGAAAGGTTTACTGGCAAAACTGCCCGTGCTTTATCATGGGTTGTACTAAGTCCGATTTGAATCCACTTACTGGCTTAACCTTTGTGCTTTGTCCTTTGATGCATATTATACAATCCTCCCGTGCATTGCTACGGTGAAGGTGAAATACTAATCAAACAGAACGGATTACCCTAAATACTAGTACCAGTTATCAAAAGAACTGATCAATCCTCGCACCGTGGCTGTAATATGCAAAACTCGATGTATATCTCTAGTATCTTCAGCTCGGTTTCCTGACAGCTATCTCTCATATGTTTATTCAAAACAAATGTATCTTTCACTGATACACACTGCCAATCACATAATCTTGAGTAATAACACATAAAACACGACGCAATCTAATTTTGGACATTTGATCAAGCATTTGGCGGGCATACAGCGGCTATTGGTGGCGAGCACGACAGAGGAAGCAACAGCAACTTGAGCTTGCAGCGCACTCCGTTTTCAGCGTTGGTGGACTGAAAAATTGATGGCGTTAGGAAGGCGAGATACACTCCTACCCTGTCCCTGAGGCAACCCAGCTGGCTGCCTCTTTGTTTGTCGCTCCCATTGGGATCGATTGGGGAACCATCATCTACAATCTCGCGACACCTGTTGAATCCTGAAGATGCTCATTTCCTCTTGCATATGATCAGAATTGAAAATGAATTGCCATCTGTTCCGGTAGCCTATGTGGATCACGAACTGCAAACACCACACCAAGCATAATGAGTGTTTTTTTTTGGGTAATGTGAGCCCAGCATCGCCTCGCTTGGCCATACCATCGATTGCTGGGTGAAGAATGCAGGGATCATGGGATACATGACGATGCAGGATTAACCAGCTTACAAATGCAGCACTTGCTGACACCAGCTCTCCATAGATGTGACAGACACAGCATTGTCCAGCCTACAACAGTAGATTAACCCTCGCACGAATGAGAGCGCGTCCAGGAACTGTGGGGCATGAGGCTCAAATAGAATGCTAACGTCTACGGTATTCTACAGCACTTCGACCCAACATTCACAATACAGCAAACTAGTCATCAGCATGCCGATGATGATGCCTACGACCTCTTCTGCGAGCTCGCAGCTCGCTTCGCTTCAGGACAGTGCCCGTCTTTTCTGGGGGATTGTTGCTTTCCTTGTTGCATCCAGGAGAACCGAGTATACAGGCCAGTGAGTCCTCCATCAGATCTCCAAATGGTGTCTGCAAGCACAATATACAAAACAAAAAAAAAGGTGTCATCTTGCAGTGGAACATTCTAAAGCCTAGATAGACAAACTGCACCTAGAAAATAAGTAGTCGCATTTCTGACAAACTGTAAAGTTTTCGGTAAACTAGTAACTCACAGTGTTCGCATTTGTCTCTCCTGAAATTGATCTAGCCACGTCATCAGAGTTGGCAGCTTCAACTCCCTTCATTCTTTCTACAAAGGTGCTGTCGATATACGAATGGCGTGGGTGCCACCTGAAAAGTGGTTGATCTTGATGCAAATCATCGAACAGATGCTCAGCAAAAAAGTGTCTTTTCACAACTTTGACAAGGTATGCATCATCACTATGCTTATTGAGTATTCTGTTAATGAAGCAAGGAAAAAGCAAGTACGATGTTAATGAAACAAGTAGTTGGTTGGAACTCCCGAGTCCCGAGTCACGATGCCAAAGAAAAACGATCGCTAGTTAACAAACCCCACATGTTAGCTAGCTCCATCTTCATGCGTCCTTCTTCCGTGTTTAAAACCAATGCAGGGCAGTCATGCATGACTGCACGAGCCCAAGTCTTTCCGCCGAGATAAGCGCAGCCTGAGAAGTAGCTTCAATAAATCCAGATTTTCAATGAAAAGGATGAAAAATGATTCTTCGGCAACATATCAACGTTGAAGGGTCGATGCATCCAATATTTTAGGCCAAATGGTTCCATCTACTGCTGTGTTAACCTAACAAGCTATCTGTTTGCTTCCAACTACAGCATGGATCTATTATAACTTCATGAGCAAATGATGGCAACATAAAAGGTACATGACTTCGGAACATAAAAACTAAACTATCTTACAGAATGAATCAGTAACATACATTTAATGTTAGTGTATTCTACATACTACCTGTGTTTTCTCTTTAAATTTAAGATGTATAAGTATTGAATGCTTAATAAAAATTGTATTACATTCCAATAGCAGTATTGTTTATGGCTAATTGTTCATCTGGGGCCTACCAGCACAGTGTTAGTTAGAAATTAAATATATGAATAATCATAATCATTGTTAATTAGGTAGGTTTCATTGTAGGTATTCCCTAATCATGTTGACTCATCCTGCTTGTATTACATTCCAATAGCAGTATTGTTTATGGCTAATTGTTCATCTGGGGCCTACCAGCACAGTGTTAGTTAGAAATTAAATATATGAATAATCATAATCATTGTTAATTAGGTAGGTTTCATTGTAGGTATTCCCTAATCATGTTGACTCATCCTGCCATCAATACAAAAGAGCCACATTCACTACGAATGAGGCAAAAAATATTAATTTGTCTATCATCTAGACATAGCTTGGCTATGCCTTTGCATGAAATTATTGTACAGAGATCACTACCAGGTCAAATATCCTCGAGATTTACCATAAGCTGCACAAAATCTTATGAATCGGGGATTAGGTGGAAGCCCAAACAACTTGAGTCCTGCACAACAGAATTTTGTAAGCATGCATCTGGTACCAATAGCTATTGTCTCCAAGGAAAATTTAACAATGACAGTTTTGCGGTTTTGTTTATACAACATTTAATTGAATCAACTGTAGTCAAAGTCTGATGACGACTTGCATTGTCCCTCTCCACCAATAAATGCATTGACCATATAGAGACTTATTTTACTGATTAAGAAAACAGTAATTATAATGTTCAAGCCCCACTACTAATATAACATTACTACAACAAACTCTACAACCCAAGCATGACTGCACTCAGGAACAGATCACAGGAGGCACCAGCACTTCATATGGCCCAAGGCTACACTCAAATGTGAGGGAGCCGTGCCTGCATACATGCATCATATACACAGTAGTATAGCAAAATTTGTAAACATAAACTAGGCCAAATTGCTCCAAAAGTAACATGTTCACTGTGGCTAGTAAAAGCATAGGGTATAGGGACATACAAATATCCTTGAACAGTAATAACGATGGAAGAATGCAGGCACAGGGTAAGCATATCAATATCCTTGAAAAGTAGGAGTAATAACAAGGGCAGAATATAACTTTTTTTAACATAACAATATAACTTATTTGCCCTGACGTGCTCACTTCATAACAGCATAACAACAGAATCCATGGTGCAACATTTAGGGAAGCAGCTCTCAAAATATAGCCATAAGAGTGGAATAATGTTGCTTGTCAGATGACACACGGTTCTCTAGAAAAGAGAGTTCTATTTACCAGCGTTTGAACTTTAATATTAAATGGATTATCTAGAAATGTTCTCCTCCCCAGTCCCCATCCTGGATGGTTTGCATGAGTATGGCTATTGAATACTATTTTAAGTTTTGACATTTATATATACAAGGCCTCAACTATGCTCCTGGCATGTTTTCAACACAATGGTGCTCCCAAATTGTTGACACAATATTATCGCTTTCTCAGGAATGGCATGTTTTAACTGAATGTTCCTTGTTTACCACGATTTGAAAATAGCACATCCCATATAATAACATTATCAAATATCAATGGAGAGGTGAGGGAGTGAGCAACCTTTGTTGAAACCGAACCACCCCACCAAAGTGCCCCATACTGAACCCGCGATGAAGGCAAAAGTTGGAAGGAATTTGTAAACCCGGAGCATCTTCTCCTCCTCGGTGGTCAAACCGCCCTACACCATCACTAGCAAAAATCCAACTCAGCGACAAGATTCTATTGTTTTTAGGGCGTGGCCTCGGGGGTCATGGAAGGGTGTTGTCGTAGAAGAGCCTACCTTTGTCCTCATGGTGTACTCCAGATCTTGCATCACCCCCTGTCTCATTACAACAAAGAACCCCATTAACTCCCAACCAAAGAAGTGAAAAGGATTTGGGGAGAATTGTTCAGGAAATGATCTTGAAATGGGAGAGGAAAAAAACTGGGAACTGCAGCCAGAACGTTTCTGGGAGCGATCCGGCGAACCTTGGCAGGTGGGGGGCCGAAATAAAGGCTTTTGATGTACCGCAGCTGCGCCGCCAATCCCGCCATCTCTGCTCTCTCGCTACTCGTAGTCGTAGGGTCGATGGCTATTCCCAAATCCCAAACGCAGAGAGCGGCGAGGAAGGAGGAAGGCGAAGGAGGAGAGTCGTGTGTGTGATTTGGGCCTTTCTTTCCTCAGACTCTGTGATGGCATTGGGCTCAATTGCTTACATTTTTTTAAGAAGGAAAAAGTCTATTTTTCCTCCCCCAACTCTCACAAAAGTTCACTTTTCCTCCCTCAACTTCAAAACCGGACAAACCACCTCCCTCAACTTTTCAAACCGTGCATTTTACCTCCCTCGAGCGGTTTTGAAGGCGGTTTTGCTACAGTAAACGGTGGTATGCTACAGTACCCAGTGGTTTTGCTACAGTGCCTATGTTTTTGTCTTTTCTTTTTTTATTTATTTCTGCTGAATCTTTAAAAAATCATAGTAAATCACAGAAAAATCATAAAATGGAAAATCTAATTTTGTTGCACTCCACATGAGTAGATCTACACAGTGAACATATAATATGGTATGCTTTAGTACAAAGTTTTTGCTATGAAAGTTTTGTCTTTTTCTTTTTTATTTATTTGACTGAATCTTTGAAAAATCATAGTAAATCACAGAAAAATCATAAAATAGAAAATCTAATTTTGTTGGACTCCACATGAGTAGATCTAGATAGTAAACATATAATATGGTATGCTTTAGTCCAACAAAATAATTATAGAAGCCGCAGCTATGAATTATTGCAATTAATTATAGAAAAACATAGATATAAAGCTACAATAAAAATTTTGTACTAAAATATACCATATTATATGTTCACTATATAGATATGCTCATGTGGAGTCTAACAAAATTAGATTTTTCTATTTTATGATTTTTTTGTAATTTACTATGATTTTTCAAAGATTCAGCCAAAATAAATAAAAAAGAAAAAGGCAAAACCTTCGTAGCAAAAACTTTGTACTAAAGCATACCATATTATATGTTCACTGTGTAGATCTAATCATGTGGAGTACAACAAAATTGGATTTTCCATTTTATGATTTTTCTATGATTTACTATGATTTTTCAAAGATTCAGCCGAAATAAATAAAAAAAGAAAAGACAAAAACATAGACACTGTAGCAAAACCACTGAATACTGTAGCATACCGCCGTTTACTGTAGCAAAACCGTCTTCAAAACCGCTCGAGGGAGGTAAAATGCACGGTTTGAAAAGTTGAGGGAGGTGGTTTGTCCGGTTTTGAAGTTGAGGGAGAAAAAGTGGACTTTTGTGATAGTTGGGGGAGGAAAAATAGACTTTTTCCTTTTAAGAATCGGCTCAATTGCTTACTGTTAATTGGGTCAAAGCAGCTGCCTTGTTGGACCGCGAGAACAGGACCTCCAGTTGGCCAGGACATATAAGCAGTCCCTGTAAATCTCCTCTCTTCTCTATCCATCTACATCTACTCTGCTCTACACCTAAAAAGCGACTGAGGGTTTCGTGACTTACATGAAGTACTAAATGTAGATAAAAAAAATTAATTGCACAGTTTGATTGGAAATCGCGAGACAATTCTTTTAAACCTAATTAGTCCATGATTAGCCTTAAGTGCTACCGTAACCCCACATATGCTAATGACGGATTAATTATGCTTAATAAATTCGTCTCGCAGTTTCTAGGCGAGCTATGTAATTAGTTTTTTTTTATTAGTATCCAAAAACCCCTTCCGACATCCCATGAAATATCCGATGTAACACCTAAAAATTTTATTTTCACGAACTGAACACAGCCAACGTGTGCGCGCACGTTCGATCTGACATCCCTCCAAATACGGATAGGTACGGGTCAATCTCCAAAACAAATACGGATGTAGTTGATCGCACCACTGCTACCTTGATGCACCTCCCCTGCCCCTTCTCCAGCCGGAGTGCCGCCGCACTGGGCCGCCGCCCTGCTCGCGCGGCGGCCCTCGTGACCAGGTCGCCGCCAGCCAGCACGGGCCGAGCCGGAACCAGCCGCGGCACGTGGCCTGTCACTGCTAGGCCCTAGCGCCCAGTGGCGGAGCTTGGGCATAAAATGAGGAGCCAATACTGATATGAAATGCAATGAGAGGGGGCATATTCGTATTTTATTATGACTTAAAGTGGTGAAATTGAGACTTTCATTATCAAGTTCTCTAACTTAGGGGAGGTGGGGCATGGCCTACTATGGCCCTAACTAAGCTCCGCCACTGCCAACGCCATCCCTCTACAGTCACTGGCGCAGACCGGCCGAAATCGAGACATCCAGCGCCCGTTCCCCTGCTCTGTGTTCGTATGTTGAAGGAGGAAAACGAATTAGAAACTGGTCCCGGATACAAAATCCATGACTCATAGCTACAATGCCAAACAGTAACACAGGGCTGCGGGTTAATTAGTATAGAGCCTAGGGTTCCCTTTGCAAAGTTTCTGTCCTTCATGGTTTAATCTTTTCTTTATGCAGAAAAATCGGCTGAACTTCCCCTAAAAAAATCGTCTGAACTTCTAAAATGCATAGAAAATGACCAAAAAAAATTCACAAAATAGAAAATCAAGTTGTGTTGAACTCCTCTTGAGTAGTTCTATGCAGTAGATATATAATATGCCATTGCCTTAGTTTAAAGTACCAGATAGCAGTCATCTTTGCTGTTACAAGAAAGCTTGGCAGCAGAGTATGCACAGTACAGTATAGGCCCATCAGATAATAGCCGAAGAAGAGAAAAATGGTCTGTGTGGATGAGGGTGTTTCACTGGAAGGTTTCTTGATCTAGTTCAAATTCGAACTAGATACAAAACCTTCCAATGAAAGACCCCCAATCCAAACATGCACTAGTCAGCAATTGTACGTTAGTACTTCAATGCTTATTTGCCAATCTTTCTTTTCTTTTTTGCCCCACTGAATACAAACATGTTAGAAGGCAGCATGCTCATTCTGTCTGGATTATGGACCTTCACATTCTTTTCTTTTCTGGGCATGAGGCTCAAATAAAAAGCTAAGGTCTACAGTATTCCACAGCACTTCGACCCAACATTCACAATACAGCAAACTAGTCATCACTCATCAGCATGCCGATGTTGATGCCTGCGACATCTTCTGCGAGCTCGCGGCTCGCTTCGCTTCAGGACAGTGCCCATCTTTTCTGGGGGATTGTTGTGTTCCAGGGATGAAAACGGTACGGATATTTTCCGACCGTATTCGAGACTGAATCCGTTTAGAGGGGTTTTAATCCGTCCGTATCCGAGTCCGGATATTTAACATCCGATACTGTATTCGTATCCGAATATTTAAATCACATATTTATGATGTCGATATATAATCATATCATATCCGGTATTTTTTATACTATCCGTATTCGAATCCGAATCCGGACATAAATATGAAAACAAATACGATATCAGTGATATCCGTCCGTATTCGTTCCGTTTTCATCCCTAGTTCCATGTTGCATCCGGGAGAACCGAGTATGCAAGCCAGCGAGTCCTCCATCAGATCTCCAAATGGTGTCTGAAGGCATGGCATACAAAACAAAAAAAGGTGTCATCTTGCAGCCGAACATTCTAAAGCCTAGATAGACAAACTGCACCTAGAAAATAAGTAGTCGCATTTCTGACAAACTGTAAACTTATCGGTAAACTAGTAACTCACAGTGTTCGCATTAGTCCCTCTTGAAATTGATCTAGCCTCATCATTAGAGTTGGTAGCTTCAGCTTCCTTCATTCTTTCTACAAAGGCGCTGTCGATATACGAATGGCGTGGGTGCCACCTGAAAAGTGGTTGATCTTGATGCAGATCATCGAACAGATGCTCAGCAAAAAAGTGCCTTTTCACAACTTTGACCAGGTATGCATCATCACTATGCTTATTGAGTATTCTGTTAATAAAGCAAGGAAATAGCAAGCATGATGTTAATGAAACAAGTAGTTAGTTGGAACACCCAAGTCTCGGTGCCAAAGAAAAAGAATCGCTACTTAACAAACCACACATGTTAGCTAGCTCCATCTTCATCCGTCCTTCTTCCGTGTTTAAAAGCACTGCAGGGCAGTCATGCATGATTCCACAAGCCAATCCCTTCCCAGCGACATAAGCGCAGCCTGATAAGTAGCTTCAATAAATTCACATTTTCAATGAAAAGGATGAAAAATGATTCTGCAGCAACATATCAACGTTGAAGGGTCGATGCATCCAATATTTTATGCCAAATGGTCCCATCTACTGCTGTCTTAACCTAACAAGCTATCTGTTTGCTTTCAACTACAGCATGGATCTATTATAACTTCATGAGCAAATGGTGGCAACATAAAAGGTACATGACTTTGGAGCATAAAAACTATCTTACAGAATGAATCAGTAACATATATTTAATGTTAGTGTATTCTACATGCTACCTGTGTTTTCTATTTTAAGATGTATAAGTATTAAATGTTAAATAAAAATCGTATTACATTCTAATAGCAGTATTGTTTATGGCTAACTGTTCATCTGGGGCCTACGAGCGCAGTGTTAGTTAGATATTAGATATGTGAATAATCATAATCATTGTTAAGTGGGTAGGTTTCATTGTAGGTATTTCCTAATCATGTTGACTCATCCTGCCATCAATACAAAAGAGCCACATTCACTATGAATGAGGCAGAAATTATTATTTTGTTTCTCATCTAAACATAGCTTGGCTATGCCTTTGCATGAAATTATTATACAGGTATCACTACCTGGTCAAATATACTTGAGATTTACCATAAGCTACCAAAAATCTTATGAATCGAGGATCAGGTGGAAGCCCAAGCAATTTGTTTCCTGCACACCAAAATTTTGTAAGCTTGCATCTGGTACCAATAGCTATTGTCTGCAAGGCAAATTTAACAATGACAGTTTTGCGGTTTTCTTTATACAACACTTAATATAATCAACTGCAGTCAAAATCTGATGACTTGCTTTGTCCCTCTCCACCAATAAATGCATTGGCCATATAGAGACTTGTTTTACACGTTTAGAAAACAGTAATTATAATGTTCAAGCCCCACTACTAATATAACATTGCTACAACAAACTCTACAACCCAAGCATGACTGCACTCAGGAACAGATCACAGGAGGCACCAGCATTTCATGTGGCCCAAGGCTACACTCAAATGTGAGGGAGTTGCGCCTGCATACATGCATCATACGCACAGTATTTCCCCTAGTAATATTAACAGTATAGCCAAATTTGTTATAAACATAAACTATGCCAAAATGCTCCAAAAGTAACATATTCACCGTGGCTAGCAAAAGGTATAGGGTAGGGACATACAAATATCCTTGAACAGTAATAACAATGGCAGATTGCCGGCGCAGGGTAAGCATATCAATATCCTTGAAAAGTAGGAGTAATAACAAAGGAAGAATATAACTTATTTGCTCTGACGTGCTCACTTGATAACAGCATAACAACAGCATCCATGGTGCAACATTTAGGGAAGGAGCTCTCAAAATACAGCCATAAGAATGGAATAATGTTGCTTGTCAGATGACATGCGGTTCTTTAGAGAAGAGAGAGAGAGAGAGAGAGAGAGAGAGAGTCCTATTTACCAGCATTTGGACTTTAATATTCAATGGATTATCTAGAAACATTCTCCTCCCCAGTCCCCATCCTGGATGGTTTGCACGAGTATGGCTATTGAATACTATTTTAAGTTCGAACCTTGATATACAAGGCTGCAACCATGCTCCTGGCATGTTTTCGACACAATTTAGTGCTCCCAAATTGTTGACAACATTATCGCTTTCTCAGGAATGACATGTGGTTTAACTGAATGCTCCTTGTTTACCACGACTTGAAAATAGCACATCGCATATAATATAATAATATTATCAATCAAGAGGTGAGGGAGTGAGCAACCTTTGTCGAACCCGAACCACCCCAAGAAAGTGCCCAATCCTGAACCCACGACGAAGGAAAAAGTTGGAAGGAGTTTGCAAAACCCGAGCTTCTTCTCCTCCTCAGGGTTTAAACCGCCCTACACCATCAGTAGCAAAAATCCAACTCAGCTACAAGATTCTATTGTTTTTAGGGCGCGCGGGGGTTGTGGTGGTGTTGGGGGTGCGGCTGCGCGGGGTGTTGTCGCAGAAGAGCCTACCTTTGTCCTCATGGCGCACTCCAGATCTTGGATCACCCCCTGCCTCATTAGCAACAAAGAACCCCGTCAACCCCCAACCAAGGAAGTGAACAGGATTTGGGGAGAATTGTTCATGAAATGATTTTGGAATGGAAGAGGAAAAAAAATTGGAAACTGCAGCCAAGAACGTTTCTGGGAGCGATCCAGCGAACCTTGGCAGGTGGGGGGCCGAAATAGTACCGCAGCTGCGCCGCCAATCCCGCCATCTCTCCTCTCTCTCGCTACTCGTAGTCGTAGGGTCGATGGCTATTCCCAAACGCAGAGAGCGGCGAGGAAGAGGAAGACGAAGGATGAGCGTCCTGTGTTTGATTTGGGCCTTTCTTCCTCTGACTCTTTGATGGCATTGGGCTCAATTGCTTCCTATTAATTGGATAAGAGCCGCTGCCTTGTTGGACCGCGAGAACACGGCGGCCTCCAGTTGGCCAGGACATATAGAGTACATTGCTACACTCAGCCGTTTCACATCCCGTCTCATGTAATGCTACGTAGAATTTTTGCTGATACGGAGGAAAGATAAAGGAGAGAGAAAAAGAGATTGTTGTTTCGCGAAACAACTAGCTCATGAGCTAAAATTTAGGACTATGAGACAACTTACACACCATTGTATAAGTGGTTGTTGTCATAGAACTCACAGACATTCCATTATTGCATCCCCGAATTAAGGACTCTAGAATTACTATAAGACAACTTAAAAAACAATTCATTGTACTGGTTACCTCTTAAATCGTCTCATAATTATATGGCACTGTATGAGACTACCTATGAGACAGTACCAATGCACATGCAGGCCTGAGCCTAGGGGCGGGCGAGCGGGGCGGCCGCCCCGGGCCCCGAGCAGTCAGGGGCCCAGCCTCTGTATGTATACGTGTATAGGAGTAGTATGCTGAGGGGCTGAAGTACCAAAGAGTGCCGGCGGCGCATCAATGATTCATGGCCACGGCTGTCTGCGAGGAGCGAGCCAAGGAGCACGTGCGCATCAGTTCTGGTTTTTTTTTGCCATTCGGCTGTAGGGATGCTCACTGCAGTAACAGTATACCTTTGGGGTATATATGTTTTGGGCTAGTTTTCAATTACTAAATGTATTTTAAAAAATTCAGCACATGTCTTCTATAAATAAATGACGCGGTTATTAGTATCTATATCACTTATATAATACTAAACCCTACTAAAATTCTATCTTGTCATGCAAGATATCTCCACGTGCAATTATGACTCATATTTATTTAGGAAAGATATCCATGTTAGCAAGTCACATCATTTTCTAACATGTATTTATTTGTCCACATCAGTAAGCCACACCATCTACTAAAATTCATTCGCAATCTCCGCAGCAACATGTGGGGACTAACCCCAATAGTAAGGCCTTACAATACATAATAATTTAGACATCGATTAGAATGATAACCAGCATGTGACAAGATAGCTTTTTTTTGAAAGTGTATAGTGCAAGGAGAATAGATAATGCATGCTAGGTAGCTATTCTTATAGCTTAGCATCCAAACTAATACAAGCGATGACATGGGCCTCATTTTTTAGTCTTGCCCTGGGTCCCCCAAAATTTTAGGGTCGGCGCTGTGCACATGCCCTAAACAGTCCTTGTAAATATCTTGTCTAAATGGTTGAGGGTTTCAGTCACATCGACTTTGGGCCTAAATTTAAGATCCAAACGGCCCAGCAAAAAAATAGCTCAAGTTTAGCTGAGATTAGCTGTTTCTACCTAGCTAAATGCAGCTAAAGTTTAGCTGTGTGTATTAGCTTGGGGATCCAAACACCCCACCTAAAGTTTAAAGTTTAGCTGAGAGAACCTTTAGCTAGTTAAAATTTAGCTTCGAATTTTTAGCTAACTTTAGTAGGGTGGATCGGGCCTTCGTGTGCATGCTCGTCCGATCGAACATCCCTCCAAATACAGATAGGTACGAATCGATCATCAAAACAAATACGGAGATGGCCAATCGCGCCACAGCCTTTCCCGTATCTTGATGCACCTCTCCTGCCCCTTCTCTAGTCGGAGCGCAGCCGCATCGGGGCCACCGCCCTGCTCTATTATAATTACTTCGTACCATAGATGTGTTTTGGTAAGAGAGTGATTCTCACTGCATCTAGTTTAATTTATGCCATCACTTATGTTGTGTGATTAAAGGATTAATTCAACACGACTTGTAATATATGTTTTCTGTTGAATTATGCACTCTGATGTTGAGATATATCTTGAGTAGTGGAGGCTATCGTGGTATGATCAACCGGAATTCTGTGTAGCGGAGATATGGATTGCATCTTCAGGCGAATCACCGATGTTGGTGCGTGCCTGCCCTCGTGACCCGGCCGCCGCCAGCCAGCACGGGCCGAGCCGACACTAGCCGCAGGCGCGGCTTACTGCTGCTAGGGCCTGTTTAGTTCTCAAAATTATGCAAAATTTTTCAAGATTTCCCGTCACATCGAATCTTTGGACACATGCATGAAGCATTAAATATAGATAAAAAATAAAACTAATTACATAGTTTAGACGAAATTTACGAGACGAATCTTTTAAGCCTAATTAGACCATGATTGGACACTAATTACCAAATAACAACGAAAATGCTACAGTACCATTTTCCAAAAAAAATTTACAAACTAAACGAGGCCTAGGCCCCAGCGCCCTCCCTCTGCGGCCACCAGCTGCAAACCGGCTAAAATCAGGCCGTCCAGCACCCATCCCCTGCTTTGCGATCGTAGTTGAAGGAGGAAAAATAATTAGAAACTGGTTCCAAATGCGAAATCCATGACTCATAGCTACAATGCCAAACAGTACCACAGGGCTGCGGGTTAATTAGTATAAAGTCTAGGGTTCCCTTTGCAAAGTTTCTGTCCTTTATGGTTTAATCTTTTTTTATGCAGAGAAATCGGCTGAACTTCTAAAATGCATAGAAAATCTCCAAAAAATCATAAAATAGAAAATCTAGTTGGGTTGAACTCCTCTTGAGTAGTTCTATGCAGAAGATATATAATATGGCATTGCCTTAGTTTAAAGTACCAGATAACAGTCACCTTAGCTGTTACAAGAAAGCTTGGCAGCAGAGCATGTACAGTATAGTATAGGCCCGTCAGATAATAGCCGAACAAGAGAAAAATGGCCCGTGTGGATGAGGGTGCTTCACTGGAAGGTTTCTGGATCTAGTTCAAATTCAAACTAGATACAAAACCTTCCAATGAAAGACCCCCAATCCAAACATGTGTTGGCAATTGTATGGTACTTCTATATATCTAATAATAAAGAGGCAAAATTTCAGGCTCTTTTTTTTCGTCCATCCATTTGTTTATGTCAATCTTCCTTTTCTTTTTTGCCCCACTGAATGCAAGCATGTTAGAAGGCAGCATGCTCATTCTGCCTGGATTATGGACCTTCACATTCTTTTCTTTTCTGTCTGGGCATGAGGCTCAAATAAAAAGCTAAGGTCTACGGTATTCCACAGCACTTCGACCCAACATTCACAATACAGCAAACTAGTCATCGGCATGCCGATGATGATGCCTGCGACCTCTTCTGTGAGCTCGCGGCTCGCTTCGCTTCAGGACAGTGCCCATCTTTTCTGGGGGATTGTTGCCTTCCATGTTGCATCCGGGAGAACCGAGTATGCAAGCCAGTGAGTCCTCCATCAGATCTCCAAATGGTGTCTGAAGGCATGACATACAAAAAAAAGTGTCATCTTGCAGCAGAACATTCTAAAGCCTAGATAGACAAACTGCACCGCCTAGAAAATAAGTAGTCACATTTTTGACAAACTGTAAACTTATCGGTAAACTAGTAACTCACAGTGTTTGCATTTTTCTCTCTTGAAATTGATGTAGCCTCATCATCAGACTTCGGAGCTTCAACTTCCTTCATTCTTTCTACAAAGGCGCTGTCGATATACGAATGGCATGGACGCCACCTGAAAAGTGGTTCATCTTGATGCAAATAATCGAACAGATGCTCGGAAAAAGGTGTCTTTTCACAACTTTGACCAGGTATGCATCATCACTATGCTTACTGAGTATTCTGTTAATGAAGCAAGGAAAAAGCAAGTACGATGTTAATGAAACAAGTAGTGGGTTGGAACTCCTGAGTTCCGATGCCAAAGAAAAAAATCACTAGTTAACAAACCACACATGTTAGCTAGCTCCATCTTCATGCATCCTTCTTCCTTGTTTAAAAGCATTGCAGGGCATTGATGCATGATTTCACGAGCCCAGCCCTTTCCGATGAAATAAGCACAGCCTGAGAAGTAGCTTCAATAATTCACATTTTCAATGAAAAGGATGAAAAATGATTCTTCAGCAACATATCAACATTGAAGGGTCAATGCATCCAATATTTTATGCCGAATGGTTCCATCTACTCCTGTGTTAACCCAACAAGCTATCTGTTTGCTCAAGTACAGCATGGATCTATTATAACTTCACGAGCAAATGGTGGCAACATAAAAGGTACATGACTTCAGAACATAAAAACCATCTTACAGAATGAATCAGTAACATACATTTAATGTTAGTGTATTCTACATACAACCTGTGTTTTCTCTTTTAAGATGTATAAGTATTGAATGTTAATAAAAATTGTATTACATTCCAATAGCAGTATTGTTTATGGTTAACTGTTAATCTGGGGCCTACCAGCACAGTGTTAGTTAGAAATAGGATATATGAATAATCATCATCATTGTTACTTAGGTAGGTTTCATTGTAGGTATTCCCAAATGATGTTGGCTCATCCTGCCATCAATACAAAAGAGCCACATTCACTATGGATGAGGCAAAAATTATTAATTTGTCTCTCATCTAAACATAGCTTCGCTATGCCTTTGCATGAAATTGTTGTACATGAATCACTACCAGGTCAAATATCCTTGAGATTTACCATAAGCTGCCCAAAATCTTGTGAATCGAGGATTAGGTGGAAGCCCAAGCAATTTGTTTCCTGCACAACAGAATTTTGTAAGCATGCATTTGGTACCAATAGCTATTGTCTGCAAGGCAAATTTAACAATGGCAGTTTTGTGGTTTTGTTGATACAACACTTAATTGAATCAACTGTAGTCAAAATCTGACGACTTGCTTTGGCCCTCTCCATCAATAAATGCATTGGCCACATAGAGACTTATTTTATACTCGTTAAGAAAAGTAACTATAATGCTCAATTCCCAATACTAATATAACATTGCTACAACAAACTCTACAACCCAAGCATGACTGCACTCAGGAGCAAATAACGGGAGGCACCAGCACTTCATGTGGCCCAAGGCTACACTCAAATGTTAGGGAGTGAGTTGTGCCTGCATACCTGCATCATACGCACACTATTTCCCCTAGTAATATTAACAGTATAGCCAAATTTGTTATAAACATAAACTATGCCAAAATGCTCCCAAAGTAATATATTCACTGTGGCTCGTAAAAGGATAGGGTAGGGACAACAAATATCCTTGAATGGTAATAACAATGGCAGATTGCCGGCGCAGGGTAAGCATACAAATATCCTTGAAAAGTAGGAATCATAACAAAGGCAGAATATAACTTATTTGCCCTGACGTGCTCACTTGATAACAGCATAGCAACAGCATCCATGATGTAACATTTAGGCAAGTAGCTCTGAAAATACAGCCATGAGAATGGAATAATGTTGCTTGTCACATGACACATGGTTCTTTAGAAAAGAGAGTCCTATTTACCAGCATTTGAACTTTGATATTCAATGGATTATCTAGAAACATTCTCCTCCCCAATCCCCATAATGGATGGTTTGCACGAGTATGGCTATTGAATACTTTTTTAAGTTTTAACCTTGATATACAAGACTGCAACCATGCTCCTGGCATGTTTTCAAAGTTTTAACCTTGATATACAAGACCGCAACCATGCTCCTGGCATGTTTTCAACACAATTTGGCACTCGCAAATTGTTGACACAATACTATCGCTTTCTCAGGAATGGCATGTTTCAACTGAATGCTCCTTGTTTACCACGACTTGAAAATAGCACATAATAACAATATATCAAATATGAATCGAGAGGTGAGGGGGTGAGCAACCTTTGTCGAAACCGAACCACCCCACGAAAGTGCCGAATACTGAACCCACGACGAAGAAACCAGTTGGAAGGAGTTTGTAAACCCTGAGCTTCTTCTCCTCCTCGGGGGTTAGACCGCCCTAAACCATCAGTAGCAAAAATCCAACTCAGCGACAAGATTCTATTGTTTTTAGGGCGTGGCGTGGGGCGGGTCATGGAAGGGTGTTGTCGCAGAAGAGCCTACCTTTGTCCTCATAGCGCACTCCAGATCTTGGATCATCCCCTGGCTCATTATCAACAAAGAACCCCGTCAGCACCCAACCAAAGAAGTGAACATGATTTGGTGAGAATTGTTCAGGAAATGATTTTGGAATGGAAGAGAAAAAAAAATTGGGAACTGCAGCCAGAACGTTTCTGGGAGCGGTCCGGCGAACCTTGCCAGGTGGGGGGGGGGGGGGGGGGGGGGGGGGGGGGGCGAAATAAAGGCTTTTCATGTACCGCAGCTCCGCCGCCATCTCTCCTATCTCGCTAGTCGTAGTCGTAGGAGTCGATGGGCGATGGCTATTCCCAAATGCAGAGAGCGGCGAGGAAGGAGGAAGACGAAGTAGGAGCGTCGTGTGTGTGGTTTGGGCCTCTCTTTCCTCGGACCCTTTGATGGCATTGGGCTCAATTGCTTCCTGTTAATTGGATAAGAGCCGCTGCCTTGTTGGACCGCGAGAACAGGGCCTCCAGTTGGCCAGGACATGTGGATACCTTTATTAAGCAGTCCTTGTGAATAAAACTAAAAAAATTGGCACTTCAAGTTTTATGACCCTTCTATCTTGAATTTTTTATTTTTAGCCCAAATTTGAAACATATTTTAAATTTGACCCGCATTTGAAAATTTTTTTAAATCTAACCCGTTTGGCCCCGCCACCATGCATGGCGGGGCAAATGCACTGAACCCCGCCATGCATGGTGGCGGGGTGCAGGTCCCACGTGGCACCCTGTAGGCCAGCGTGGAAAGATGTAACCCGCCATGATGCATGGCGGGGTACCTCTAACCCGCCATGAATCATGGCGGGGTACAACCCCGCCCATTTAAAAGCCCGGGCACTTCTTGTTTTTGGCCATTGTGTAACTTCTCGCCACCGCGCAAACCCTAGATAGGTTGTCAGCCGCTCTTATTTTGTCTGCATCGCAACCCTCCTTACATCATCAGGCGAATACCTACTGCTGTTAGTCACATGAACCATCTTGTGATCGGTGCGAATACATATTGCTGTTAGTCACAGGAACCATCTTGTGATCGGTGTTGGAGTTTAGGGACGTTTTGCCCTAACTGCCGTATTGTGCCTTCCGGAAAACATAACTTGAGATACCTTCGGTAAAACAGGCATAACTTTTCTCTCGTTTATCAGAAAAATCTGAAATTTTTTGAGCAGCTTCTTGACACCATTTGAGGCTGACCCAAACTGGGCTTCGCCCTGTTTGGTTTCATCAAAATTGCCAAAAAAATCAGGAAAATAAAGAAAAAATTGTCAACGTTTTTGCACGCTTTTCAGAGAACTTGCTGTATTTCTGTAGACCACATCCCACCTCAGTTGTAGGTGCCAATTTTTGTGGTGGCATCTTTTGTGATCCTTGTTCAGATAAAAATAAAAAAAAATAGCAAAAAATAAAAAAAATTGATTCCTACTAGTGCCTTTTGGGAAATTCCGGGAAAAATTCAGAAAAAGGAAAAATTCGGGTTATTTACTTGTTCTGTGAGTTCTTTCCATCGTCCTTTGCTTTCACCTTGTTGCGCTACGTCTCGACACGTCTTAGCCAGCAGCTCTGATTTGTACTTTGGATCCGGATTGTAACTGTACCCACGCTCAACAACAGATTACTTTGCCACTTTGGTTTTGGCTCCTGTTTGGCGTTGGTAAGAATACAGGCAAGACGGTGGTAAGCCGTTTGTGATTTTGCATTTCACTTTCACTACCACCACTGCCACTTGTTTCCTTTTAGTTGATAGGGATAATACTTTGGTGTTGTCTTTTTCTATCTTCTAACCATGGCAAGATCTCCGACGGACTTCAATGAGTGCGTGTCCAAGGGCGAGCTTACAACGTTCCAACAACTTTTATTTAGGTCGTGCCCCGGCATGCCAGTGCCTCGAGGGCTTTGAGCCTGTCGCCGTCGGGATGAACTCTTCGAGAGGATGTTGGAGAATGGAGCCTCTGCAGTGCAGCATGGGAAGTCACTTCATGGCCTTGCTTGGGATGAGAGTTTCTGACAAGTTCGTGCTCCTTCGGAACAGAAGCTTTGAGCAGTGCGCGGCCAACTGCAGTAGTAACTGCTACTGCACCGCCTATGCTTACGCCAACTTGAGCAGCAGCGGTGCCATGGCCGACCAGTCAAGGTGCTTGGTTTGGAGGAAAGGTTGTACCCCGCCATGATCGGTGGCGGGTTATGGGTACCCCGCCACCATGCATGGCGGGGTACACCTTTCCACGCTGGCCTGCAGGGTGCCACGTGGGACCTGCACCCCGCCACCATGCATGGCGGGGTTCAGTGCATTTGCCCCGCCATGCATGGTGGCGGGGCCAAACGGGTTAGATTTTAAAAAATTTTCAAATGCGGATCAAATTTAAAATATGTTTCAAATTTGGGCTAAAAATAAAAAAAATCTCTATCTTTAAACTCCGTAGTATAACTTATAGTTACATTATACACCAAAAAATTCAGTTTCTAAAACCTGGTTGCATACAAATGCAAGAATACCTGTGCGTTTAACTGGGCGATTGAACCAATATCATTCCTGAATTTATAGAAAATAATGTTAATATTTATGATACTAAATTAGTACCATTAGATATACCATAAACTATTTTTTTAAATTTTCTCATTTGTAGTATTTCTAAAAAAAGTTTGGCTCAGAGAACTCTAGCAATGGATTTATTCAGGTATGAAGGGTGCACTCCCAATCATACTATGCTCCCAATGTCCTTTCAAAAGTCCAATGACTATTGTGCATAACTAGGGGTATTAGCAGAATGTTTCTCAGCCTTCACTAGGGATGAGAGTTCCACTACTTGTTTTGAGTAATTTGTTCTAAAACTTGCTCACCTCAACTATAATTACATACTAATACTTAATTCATTGAGGTGGATAAATGAACTAAATCAGCGTGCCATCGAAATTAACTTGCTAACTCAGAGGTATCAATCCTTATCAATATAGTTGCAGATGTACGGAACCCGTCTAATGCTATACTGTAGCAACCGGGTTTCAGGAACAGTACACCGGTTTTGAACAGTACACCCGTTTTTTGAACAGTATATCCCGTAAGGAACAGTACAACCCGTTATGAAAACAGTACGAAGCCATCAACCTGTTAACCCAACAATATCAGATCCTATACGAACAATATTTCTACCCCGGTATACTACAGTACCGAATTGCATGTACAGTACCTACCGTACTGTTTATCCCGCCCATAACTGTTCCCTCTTTTTTTTTTTCCCTCTTTTACCTCCGCTCATACGAAACAAAATTTTTCGCCATCTAAACACATCCGTGGATGAAAAGTTTTCAATCCTTGTCAATGTAGGCCTTGTTTAGTTGCCCAAATCGGTGCCGCAAAAATGCATTGTGCAACACTGTAGCGCACTGTAGGATTTTGTTTTTATTTGGTAATAATTATCCAAACATTGACTAATTAGGCTCAAAACGTTCGTCTCGCAAAGTACAACAAAATTGTGCAATTAATTTTTGATTTCGTCTACATTTCGTACTCCAAGCGTGTGCCGACATTTTGATGTGATGGAAATCTTCTTTTTGCATAGTGAAATTTAGGGGCAAATTTGAGGAACTAAACATGGCCGTAGTCGTAGATGTACGGAACCCTTCTATTGCAACACTGGTACAGTGTAGCAACCGGGTTCCATGTACAGGTACCCGTTTGAACAGTATAGCCCGTTAAGGAACATTACAAAACCCGTTATAAAACAGTATGAAACTGTCAACCCAACAGCACCGGATCCTGTGAACAGTATTTCTATCCGGTATATACAGTACCAAATTACGTGTACAGTACCTACCGTTACTGTTTATCCACGCCCATAGCTGTTCCATCTTTTTTTTTCCTCTTTTACCTCCGCCCATACGAAACAAAATTTTTCGTCATCTAAACACAACCTTGGATGAAAAGTTTTTACAAAAAATGTTACATCAGACGTTTCGTATGATGTCGAAAGGAGTTTCCGAGTAGTAATAAAAAACCTAATTACATAGCTTGCCTGAAAACCACGAGACAAATTTATTAAACCTAATTAATCCCTCACTATCACATTTATTACTGCAACAATTTAGTGCCCAATCATAGATCAATTAGGCTCAAAACGTTGGTCTCACAAGTTCCAACCGAACTGTGCAATTATATTTTTTCTTCGTATATATTTAATACACCATGCATGTAGTTTTTCGTTAAAAGTTTTTAGATCTGAACACACACAAGGAGAAGAAGAAAAAAAACTCAACCAAACTGTGCAATTAGTTTTTTTCCCATCTATATTTAATGCTACATGCATTTGCTGCAACATTTGTTACTGTAGTTTTCCGTGAAAAGATTTTGAATTTAAACACACCCAAAGGGAAGGACAAGCAAAAAAAAAGGAACAATGGTAAAGTGCCAAACAGTCATACGATCCGATCTCAAATGAACTAATTAAACTTAAAAGATTCGTCTCATAAATTACGGCTAAACTGTGTAATTAATTTTCTTTCCTATCTATATTTAATGTTTCATGCGTGTGTCAAAAGATTCGATATAACCGAAAATCTTGAAAAATTTAGCAAAATTTTCTAGAACTAAACAAAGCCCAACTAAACCCAGCACTTGCTTCTCCCCCCGCTTCTTCAAGTTCTCCGCCGGGTTCCCTCCCGTAGCAACATGAACAGTGTAGCCCGTTAAGGAACAGCATAAACCAGTTATAAAACAGTATGAAACCGTCAACCCGTTAACCCAATAGTACCGGATCCTGTGAACAGTATTTCTACCCATGATACTACGGTACCGAATTGCGCGTACAGTACCTGTTGTTACTGTTTATCCACGCCCATAACTGTTCCATCCTTTTTTTCCTCTTTTACCTCCGCCCATACGAAACAAAATTTTTCGCCATCTAAACACGGCCTTGGATGAAAAGTTTTTACAAAAATATCATATCAGACGTTTCGTACGATGTCGAAAGGAGTTTCCGAGTAGTAATAAAAAACCTAATTACATAGCTTGTCTGAAAACCGCGAGACAAATTTATTAAACCTAATTAATCCATCACATTTATTACTACAATAATTTAGTGCCCAATCATGGACCAATTAGGCTCAAAACGTTGGTCTCACAAGTTCCAACCGAATTGTGCAATTATATTTTTCTCCGTATGTATTTAATACACCATGCATGTAGTTTTTCGTTAAAAGTTTTTAGATCTGAACACACACAACGAGAAGAAGAAAAAAATCCAACCAAACTGTGCAATTAGTTTTTTTCCCATCTATATTTAATGCTACATATATTTGCCGCAACATTTGTTACTGTAGTTTTCCGTGAAAAGATTTTGAATTTAAACACATCCAAAGGGAAGGACAAGCAAATAAAAAAGGAACAATGGTAAAGTGCCAAACAGTCATACAGTGATCCGATCTCAAATGGACTAATTAAGCTTAAAAGATTCGTCTCATAAATTATGGTTAAACTATGTAATTAGTTTTCTTTTCTATCTATATTTAATGCTTCATGTGTGTGTCAAAAGATTCGATATAACCGAAAATCTTGAAAAAATTTAGCAAAATTTTCTGGAACTAAAAAAAAGCCCAACTAAACCCAGCACTTGCTTCTTTTTCCCCTGCTTCTTCAAGTTCTCCACCGGTTCCCTCCCGCAGCAACGCGCGGGGCTCCCACCTAATGCATCTCTAGTCATCACGCTTATTTTCATGTTGTGGTAGGTAGTACTCTGAACATTCATTTCAACATGGAATTTTTTCTAGAAAAAGTAAGATACACACGTATACACGTTCAGTGATACTGTATGTTTCCGCGCACTGAGGCTAGAGCCTCCCAATCTCTTTCTTTGCCTATGCATGGACGCGCACGCTTGTGTATGCGTGTGGTGTAAGTGCGTAGGTTGTGTGCGTCCAGTTATATCCTTAAAAAAATATAAAGTAGCACAACACTGAAATAAAAGCGGGCAAAACGCCAAAACAGTATATTGAGGGGGAATTGAGGTGGTAATCTAAACGAGAGCTTAAGTACAATATAGATATTAAAAATGACATGCTTCGGTGGTGTTTGGTTTGGAGCAACAGTACTCCGTGCAGAAGACAAGGAACTACAGTAGCTAAGGAAGCTGGAACCAGCCAACGAAACAGCACAAAAACTCAGACACGGCACAATATCATTTGGAAAATAAAAGACCCTCAGAAGAAAAATAAAAAAGACCAACGGGATCTGAACCTGCAACACTCTGTTATACTACTGTATCATTTTGCGTCCTCTGCTACCTTGATCAGCATTTAGTAATCACCGAAGAGTAGATGCAGCTTAGGCTGTCCTGCATATCCAGAAGGGGCAAAAAAAAAATGAATTTCGCCGGAAAATAATGAACTAAATAATACTGCATAACATCGAGCACATATATAAGCAGAAAATTGTAGTTGATGACATACTTATATATTTTGATGTAGGAACATTTTGAAGCGTAGTATATAGTACATACCAATTAGAGTTCGTCAGTTATCAGGCTTCAGATATGCAAGCTTGGCAATGAGATCTATCAGCACAGAGGGACAGCTACTCCTCAGGTGGTTGAGGCCACCGGCCGCCATGACTCGTTGAAGATTAGGTGGGAAGTTCAGAAAATCCAAGCATGCCTCCTTCAGCCCTCGGCAATGATGCTGCTCAGCTAGCTCAAGGATGCTAGCCACCTTGGTTGCGTTGATGTACCCACACAACTTGTTTTCACACATCAGCCTCAACCTCTTGAGATCATATCTATCTGCTGCCACAAGCAAGTGCTGCCACATCAGTTCTATGTCGTCCACGTCGTCGTCGTCGTTGTCGTCGTCGTCGTCGTCCTCCTCCTCCTCCTCCTCCTCCTCCTCCTCCTCCATGTCTTCCTTGTCATCATACTCCTCATCTTCGTTAATGTCTGGCATTGAGTCACTGTAAATGAAAGTAAGCAATAGTTTGAACACTTTAGCTTCCATGTCATCTATGCGTATGACACCGGTGGTCGTGCCCTCCTTCATGGAGCCAAAAAGCTCAGCCCTGAAGACTGCGGATCTGGCTGCAAGCACGCAGCGGTGTGCATGTAGCTTCTCTCCGCTGACCTCGAATACGACATCGGTGCCCTCACCAGACTGGAGAAGGCGAGTGAAATGCTGGTGCATATCAGATGCCGGCACCACGACGAATGCTGTGTTGACATCAATCCTAGCCTTCTTATTAGGTGACACAAGCTGGGCAATGAGCTCTTTGAGGACTAAAGGACAGGTGCTAGCTAGGTGGTCCAGGCCGCCAAGCACCATTACGTCCTGCAGATTGGCATGAGCCCTGATAAGGAAGTCCAAGCAAGCATCCTTGAGCCCTTGGCCATGGTGCTGCTCAGCTAGCGCAAGAATCGTTGCTGCTGTAGTCGTGTTGATGTATGTACACAACTTCTGTTCGCAGATCAGCCTCAGCCTCAGGAGATCATACCTATCTGCCGCCACAAGCAAGTGCTGCCACATGACATCATCTTCTTCTTCCTCCATCTCCTGCACTGAGTCACTGTAAATGAACTCAAGGAGGAGCTTGAACACTCGTGCCTCCATGTCGTCTATGCGTACGACACCTGCCGTAGTGCCCTCATTCATGGAGCCAAGAAGCTGCCCCTTGAAGACCGTCGACCTGCAGGCGAGTATGCACCGGTGTGCAGCAAAGATCTCTCCGCTGATCTCGAAGGTCACATCGGACCCCTCTGTAGACTGAAGTAGACTGCTGAGATGTTGGTTCATGTCAGATGCTGGCACCACCACAAAAGGGGCAGTATTAGCTCCAGTTCTATCGACATCCACATCCTTGCTGACCACGATGTCGCACTTTATGGTGAGACTGTCGTCCTTGAGATGTGCTGATTTCTCCAGTTTCTCTCTTTTCATGAAATCATCGTAACCCCAAGACAAGCTCTCTTTACTGAAGTTAGTCACTTCGATTTCATGGATGTTTGATGGAAGTTGCTTCTCAGCCTTGTCAACGAAACTGAAATCAAACTGCACCTTCACAGTCGTCTCCGCGACGTTATCATCATCAAGTAAGAGATAAAGGGATATGTAGTCAGCCACCTCGGAGTCTATGCCGTTGGGGAAGTACCGGATACGCCAGCGATGGCCGCCGACTCTGAAAGGGGGAGATTCTATCTCGTCGCCGTTCTGGGTGATCTCTTTGGTGCGCGAGTACCCGTCGACCACAAGCAGGTGGTAGCCGCTGTCGGTGACGGTGGTGGCTGGGGTAGATGTAGATCGCGTCGACAGTCCGTCACCGCCGATGAAAGATACGCCGGCGAACGACATACCGAATCAACAAATCAACTGTGATTCCCGCGAGATGATTTGCTTCTGTGGCTGACACTTGCCAAAGAGAGGAACGGACGCAATTATAGAAGATGGAACTCGAAGAGCCAACAGGAAGCGACAATTTTTTTAAAGAAAAGCAGCAAGCAACTGAAAACCAATGACGCACGAGTGAGGAGGGGTCGGGACGAACCAGCCTCTAGCAGTAGCAGTGGCAGTGGCAGGTAGGGGAGGCAGCACACTGCGCCACAACGGCACCGGCGGCAGGTAAGGAGCACGCGGCGAAGGCCGAGCTCGTGGCAGCAGAAGCGACCGGAGAGTTTTTTTTTCAGAGTGCTGTGCGCTGGATGGCCTAGAAACACATGAAGGCAGAGCAGACTCCTTTTGCACGTTTCATCGAGCACTTGAAGGGCACAGAACAGCAAGGACAGAGGAACCGGCAAATGGGGACCATGGAGAGGAAGGAGAAGGCAGGGAAGACACAATCACAGGGCCGCCGGAGGCGAAGAGGAAGACAACCCCGCGGCAACGACAGGCCACGGAGGTGGTGGTAGCGACCAGCACGCAGAGCACAGGGAGAGCGCCGACGCGAGAGGCAGTAACAAAGCAGAGACACAGGGGACACGACGGTAGCGGAGACACACAGGCGACGTGCGGACGACAGCGCGACGCCTGGATAGTCGGCGCGCGTACGCAGGTGGCGCCTCGACAGCCGGGGCGCGTGCGCAGGCGGCGCAGAACAGGAACGGTGACGGCGCGGGGCGCGTTGTGAAACAGGAAGGAAAGACAAGCAGGAAGGACCGAAGGAGCAGGAAGGAGAAGAGAGAAGCAGAAAGGGTGCTCAAATAATGAAATAAGATCTGAAAAAAAAACACAGCTGGACGATAAAGCGATTTCCTCCACATCCGCACAAAAACAAAACAAGAAACTGACACTAGCAAACAGACTCACGCACCAGTTAAAAAAAACATTCTTAAGCACCATATTACTGAGAATGCTTAATAATAACTTGTAAAGCCAACATAAAAAATGAACTGAAAAAATCAAATAACAATAAAACATCTCTCTAGGCGTGTAGATGCAGAGAATAATTATTTTAATAGTTGACATCGAAATATAATGATCTCTTATTGTAAAGAAAATCGATTTTTTTTCATAAACCTAAAACCTATCAATGTACCATACTGTTGACAACTAAATTTGTCTATTTTTTGAAGTTATCAAAATGCTAAATGGACCTCACCATTGCGTTTCTCTCGTCTAGATGATAAAAAAACATATATGGAACATCCAATTCGGAGTCCGGATGAAGGAGTTTATGCCCTTAGAAAAATCTTTAGTGTCGGAAGTTCCGAGGGTCAGAAGTTCCGACGGAGGAACTTCTAAGAAACCTAAAAAACTCTGCCCGAGTGCCCAGAGTCATCCCTATGTCGGAAGTTCTAACGGTCAAAAGTTTCGACAAGCGTCGGAACTTTCGACAAATCTAATAAAAGACCTTGTTCGGATCTGGTATTTTGGATTGCGATCCGAACTATACCAAACTCGTGGGAACTTAAAAAATATACCTTGGAAAAGTTTTCTACTGGAATAAGACCACCCCCTATATATATTGGAGGATCATGGCCAATTGAGATATCCAACACACAATCGTCAAAAACACATCTACTACACCTTTTACCCTCTCTTTTCCCATATATCTCTTTTCCTCATTCTTTGTTGGTGCTACATGACTAGAGGATTGACGACGACGAAATTCTAGAGCAGTCAGGCCAGCTAGGGAAACCCATAGCCGCCGCATGCCTCAACGGGGTCCCTCCCGGGCATGTGGGGTTTTGGGTCTCAAGAGACCTCACCGGCGTGTCTTGCGTATCGCTCTTCCAGTGAGGCTCCTCCAGCGATATGTCTTGCGTATCGCGTTCATCGCTAGAGGCACAAGGTCTGGGTGCGGCCAAACCCTAGGCGCTGGCTGACCTAAAAGTCGACTAGGCCCTACATCGAGCATTCTAGCTCCTTACCGGTGTGGTGACCCAACTCGGCATCAACACACTTTCGGCAACTCCACTAGAGACGATTGGTTCGATTATATCTTATAGTCGATCTTTCTAACCTAGCCAATTTGTTAGTTTCAATCTATCTTTCTTGTGTTCTCATTACTGCTGCGTAACCTGGCCCAAAAGGTCGATTGCAGTATTGATTCCCTCTATCAGGATGTGGAACAACAGTCGCAATGACAAGTTCACCGGTCTAATGGGTCAGGAGAGCATCGTCAAGTCTACAACCAGATCTGAGCTAAAAGCTAGTGGAATAGCCGAAGATTCCCCTCCTTTTCATGTTATGAATAAGCTTATGTCTAAATTAGATGAGTTAGAGGAAAGAATATTTGATGCTCCTATTGCTACTTTTACCTCATGATGCATATACTAGTGAATTGGCCCTGACTTTAAGTTAACCTAGAGGCCATTTCACTATTATTTTGATCAACATGGCAGGTTAATTTTTGAGAATCAATCCGAATTGGCCTCTTTGACACTTCATGTTTTTTATAAACCTTTATTAAGCAGTCCTTGTAAATAAAACTAAAAAATTGTCACTTCAAGTTTTGATAACCCTTCTCTTTAAACTCCGTGGTATAACATATAGTTACATTATACAACAAAACTCCCATTTCAAAAACCTGGTCACATACAAATGCAAGAGTACCGGTGCGTTCAACTGGACGATTGAAACAATATCATTCGTTAATTTATAGAAAAGAACATCAATATTTATGACACTAAATTAATACCATTAGATATACCTTAAACTATTTTTTTCTTAATGTGCTCATTTATGGTATCACAAATATTTTCTACTTTTCAAAAAAAGTTTGACTTAGAGAACTCTAGGAATAGATTTATTCAGGTAGGGAGTGAAAGCATCTAGGCCCCGGTGTTGGTTTCGGCAATTAATGACAACACATTATTACCATGACTAACGTGTGTTTTGCAGAAATTTTGATAAGTTAGGTCATGGAGTTGATAACTACTTTGGGCACTATGGTATTCATGTCCCTTGATGGAAATCGTTTCGGTTTTCAAAGGATCAACGACAAGATTAAGGACGGTTAGTTCCGGATGTCAAGGTGTTGAGTTACATCCGGAATAGTCGTTAGGATCATTGTTTCTTCCTTTGACCATACTATAAAGGGGGGCATGAGCGAGTAGCTTGACCTAGGTGAGTCTTCTGTTTAGGTGTGGTGCACACTTGTCAAACTTAGCACTAGGTAGCTCTGGTAAAGCTCAAAGTTCAGTTGGAAGCAACTTGGTTCAAGTTGCGTCACGTTTCTAAGTCGTTTGAGCAGTTTACCCTTGACCGGACGTGGTTTCTGTCACGACCGGACGCGTCCGGTCAGTACTAACAGTCACTGCGTCGTTAACTGGTTGACCGGACGCGGTCCCTGTGAGGACCGGACGCGGTGATCAGTCTGACACGAGTTTCAGAGGGTCCTCAGCTAACCTGACGCGGTGGTCAGTACTAACAGTCCGATCACGTTCCAGTAAGGTCCTCAGCTAACCTGACGTGTCCGATCATCACAGATCAGACGCGGTCGAGCGTCAGGTCAAAGTCCAGTAAGGTTCTTGCACGATCGGACACGTCCGGTCACCCCTGACCGGCGTGTCCGGTCACTCAGCGCTGACTTTCGGTTTTCGACTGTTACACTCGACCGACGCGTCCGGTCACGACGACCAGCGCGTCCGGTCAATACGTGTTTTGCTGATTTGGCAGGTAACGGTTGGATTTGTCTGAGGAGTGTATAAATACATCCCCTCCACCTCTTTTAGAGCTCTCTTGCTCATTTGTTCAGCTGAGAAACACCTTTGAAGTGTAAGGGAGTGCAAGAGCCCTAGTGAGAATAGTGATTTGAGAATCAAAGTTTGAGATTCCTCATTAGTGACTAGAGAGTAGCAAGTGTGCATCCATCTTCTCATTAGGCTTGTTGTGGTCAAGTGAGAGTTCTAGCTTGTTACTCTTGGTGATCGCCATCACCTAGACGATTTGGTGGTGATTGGGAGTTTGGTGATCATCCGGCGAGCTTGTGGATGACCCAACTCATGTTGTGAGCGGTTTTGGGCGATTCACCGTGACGGAGTGTCGAAGAATCAGCCCGTAGAGAGCACTTGATCCTTGCGCGGATCAAAGGGGAGCTACACCCTTGCGCGGGTGCTCCGATACCTCGGGAAAACATCGCCATGTTCCTAACCCTTACTTTCAAGTATTTACTTTCGTGCATTACTTTCATTGCTTGTTTACTTTCCTAGAATTGACATGCTAGACTAGGATTGGAACTTAGGGTGCAAAACTTTTATCGGTAGAATCACAAGGAACACTAGTAGGCACTAGGGGTGAAGTTTGACTTGTAGGATTTAATTCTTGCAATTAATTTTTAGAAAAGCCCAATTCACCCCCTCTTGGGCATCTTGATCCTTTCAATTGGTATCGGAGCCGAGTTGCTCCTTATTTAGGCTTCACCGCCTAGAGCAAGATGTCTAATGGGGAAGGACCACCTCCCACCTTTGAGGGAGACGATTTTCCATATTGAAAAATTCATATGGAGGCGTACCTCGAAGCCATAGATGTTGGGTGCCTTAGAGCCGCAACCGAAGGGCTTCCCGCTATTAGGGATCCCGCCAACCCAAGTGGTGACGAGGAGAAGTACGACCGATGGAATGCAAAGGCAAAAAATACACTCTACCGAGGCCTAGGCAAGGATATCTTCAATCGTGTGCATAATGCCAAAAACTCTCATGAGTTGTGGGAAAACCTTTGTGCTCTCCATGAGGGAACTAAGAGTGAGTGTGAGGAACGCTATCATATTGCTTTAAAGAAAATCAATTGTTTTGAAATGTTTCCCAAAGAAAGTGCTAATGAAATGTACACTCGATTGAATGTTCTTGTAGAGGATCTCAATGCTCTTGGACTCACTCAAATGAGTCAATCGGATGTTGCAAGGAGGATCTTGAGCGTTCTTCCCGTTGAGAAGTATGGTCACATTATCACCGTGCTTCACCAAAGTGATCTATCCACCGCAACACCGACTCAAGTATTGGGAAAGATCAATGCACATGAGATGTACATGCACATCACTCCGGAAGAGGGCTCATCATCTTCTAAGAAGAAGGACTTGGCATTCAAAGCTAGCCATGAAAAGAAAAAGAAGAAGGGCCAAGCCATAATGGTGCAAGAAAGCTCAAGTGAAAGTGATATTGATGATGCATCACTTGCACTCTTGGTGAGAAAGACCACCAAGATGCTAAAGAAGCTCAACAAGAGTGGCATCAAGTTCGATGGTAAGAAGAAGAAATTCTTCATAAGTAGCAAAAGGAAGCCAATATCCGAGATGGATTGCTACAATTGTGGTGAACTTGGTCACTTAGCTCATCAATGCCTAAAGCCTCCAAAAGACAAGTACAAGAATAAGAACAAGGGCAAGAAAAATGATTCAAGTGATGAAGAAGATGAGAAGAAGAAGAACAAGCCATACAAAAAGAAATATGTCAAGAGAAAAGAGTTTTACAAGATGAAGAAAGGAGGCAAAGCTTATATTGTTGGTGATTGGCTCACCGACATTGAGTCATCATGTGAGTCCTCCGGCGATGAGAGCGACGATGAGAAAGAGAAGGTCGCCGCATTTGTGATTGAACCATCATCATCTTCACCGACATCTTCATCACCACCTTCACCGCCATCTTCACCATCATCGTCTACTTCTCACCTATGCCTTATGGCCAAGGGTGAACGAAAGGTACAAAACAATGAAAGTGATGATGATGATAGTGATAGTGATGATGAATATGATGCACCTTCTTATGATAAACTTGTAAAATTGTTGAATAAATATTCTAAAATCATAAGAAGAACTAGAAATGAAAATGATGAGCTTCAAAATGAAAATGACTCACTCTCATCTAAGCTTGAGAATGCACATAAGACTAGTGATGAGCTCAAAGATCAAAATGAAACTATGTCTTCTACTCTCAAGGAGCTCAAAACTTCAACTAAAGAGCTTAGAGATGAACATGATAAATTTGAGAAGAAGCATGGTGAACTCATCACTAGGCTCAACTTGCTAAAAGATGAATATACTACATTGAAAATCAACTATGATAGTCTTATTGTTGCTAATGAGCTTGCTCTTGAGACACATGATGCTACTAACCAAGTTGTTAAGATTGATATAGCTACATCATGTGATGATTTGATTATTGAGAACTTTGAGCAAGGCTCTAGCGGCAAAGGCAAGAGTGTGGTTGAGTCCGACAACTATGATGAGTATGTCAAGCTCAAGAGTGAAAATGAGATGCTTAGAAATGAAAACAAGAAATTGATGGCTCTTGAAAAGCAAACATCAAATGAGTCACTTATTGAAGAGAACAAAAAGCTCAAGCAAGAAAAAGAGCATCTCAAGACTGGCCTAAGCAAGTTCACAAGAGGCCAACATTTGCAAAGTGAGCTACTCATGAACACCGTCATAAAGTTGGATAGATGTGGCATTGGTTACTTGGCAAATCAAGAGAAGAAGGCTAAAGCTCAACAACAACTAAGCAAGTTAAAGCCCAAGCCAAAGAGATGTGTTGAGTGTAGACAAGAAGGCCATTTTGCTCATGAGTGCAAAACTCCACCACCACAATCCTTGCCCAAGCATGCTAGACCCTTTGCTTTTAATGCTCATTACATGCTTAGAAAAGATTCAAGTGGAAAGATGAAACCATGTTCTTGGGTCCCCCTAACAAAAATAGGCCAAAGAAAATATGGGTTGCCAAGTCACTAGTTGAGAAAGTTAAGGGTCCCTCTCAAGTTTGGGTCCCTAAACAAAAGGCTTGATCTCTTGTGTGTAGGTGAACTACAAGACCGGTGGATCTCATTAGGTAATTGATAGTGGTTGCACTCAACATATGACCGGTGATCCTCGTATGTTCACCTCACTTGAAGAGAATGGAGTATGTCAAGAGAAGATCACATTTGGAGACAATTCAAAGAACAAAGTCAAGGGTATAGGCAATATTGCAATATCAAATGATCACTCTCTCTCAAATGTGCTCTATGTTGCTTCATTGAGTTTCAACTTACTATCCGTTGGGCAACTTTGTGACCTTGGCTACCAATGCTTGTTCACTCCTAATGAAGTAGTAGTTACAAAGATAGATGACAAGCAAATGATTTTCAAAGGCTTTAGATACAACAATCTCTATCTTGTTGATTTTCACCTTCGAAGATGCAAATTTGATGACATGCTTGTTCACCAAAACTACACTTGGATGGCTTTGGCATAGGAGGCTTGCACATGTTGGAATGAACACTCTCAACAAGCTATTGAAGAAAGAATTAGTGAGAGGTTTGAAGGATGTAAAGTTTGAAAAGGACAAACCTTGTAGTGCATGTCAAGCCGGCAAACAAGTTGCAAATACTCATCCAACCAAAGCTTACATGTCAACATCAAGAGTATTAGAACTTCTTCACATGGATTTGTTTGGTCCTACAACATACAAGAGCTTGGGTGGAAATCTCTATTGCCTAGTGATTGTGGATGACTACTCAAGATACACTTGGACTTTCTTCCTTCATGACAAATCTGAAGTGGCAAATTGCTTCAAGAAGTTTGCAAAGAGAGCTCAAAATGAATTTGAAGTCAAGATAAAGAAGATTAGAAGTGACAATGGCAAAGAGTTTGACAACACAAACATTGAAGCTTATTGTGATGAAATTGGAATCAAACATGAAGTTTCATCAATCTACACTCCTCAACAAAATGGTGTAGTTGAGAGAAAGAATCGGACTTTGATCACCCTTGCAAGAACAATGCTAGATGAGTACAACACACCGAAGAAATTATGGGCCGATCCAATCAACACCGCATGCTATGCCTCAAATCGCCTTTTCCTACAAAAGTTCCTTAGCAAGACCCCCTATAAGTTGCTAAATGGGAAGAAGCCGGACGTCTCATTCTTCCGGGTGTTTGGTTGCAAATGCTACATCTACAAGAAGCGTCAACACCTAGGGAAGTTTCAAAGACGTTGTGATATTGGTTTTCTTGTTGGTTACTCATCAAAGTCCAAAGCATATAGAGTATTTAACCATGCCACCGGTTTGGTTGAAGAAACATATGATGTGGAATTTGATGAATCTAACGGCTCCCAAGGAGCAATTGAGAATTGTGATGATGTAGGTGATGAACCATTGAGAGAGGCAATGAAGAACATGCCGGTGAGAGACATCAAGCCTAAAGATGATGAAGACGATGTACAAATTGTCAATCCACCATCTTCATCGCATGTGCCTCAAGATGATGACAAGAATGAGAGAGTTAAAAATGAAGATACTTATGTCTCTCATGAACAAGCCGAGGCACAAGCTCAAGATGTTGATGCTCCCCAACCCTCTCCTCAAGTGGTTGATAGAAGAAACTCACCTCTACTTCAAGCACATCCACAAGATCTCATCATAGGGAGTCCTACAAAGGGTGTAATGACTCGATCTCAAAAGCTTACTTCTTTTATTGAACATCACTCTTTTGTCTCTTGTCTTGAACCTAAGAATGTAGAAGAAGCTCTTCAAGATCCGGATTGGGTGAATGCTATGCATGAAGAATTGAACAACTTCGCCCGCAATCAAGTTTGGACACTTGAAGAGCATCCAAAAGGTGCAAGAGTCATTGGAACCAAGTGGGTGTTCCACAACAAGCAAGATGATCAAGGCGTAGTAGTGAGGAACAAGGCAAGACTAGTTGCAAAGGGGTTCTCTCAAGTTGAAGGTCTTGATTTTGGAGAGACCTTTGCACCCGTTGCAAGACTTGAAGCCATTTGTATCCTTCTTGCATATGCATCACATCATGAAATGAAACTATATCAAATGGATGTGAAAAGTGCATTTTTAAATGGCTTCATAAATGAACTAGTCTATGTTGAACAACCTCCCGGGTTTGAAGACCCTATATATCCTAATCATGTTTATAGGTTGTCCAAGGCGCTATATGGGCTCAAGCAAGCCCCTAGAGCGTGGTATGAGCGCCTCCAGGACTTCCTCATTGAGAAGGGCTTCACTATCAGGAAGGTTGACACCACACTATTCACCAAGAAGCTTAATGGAGAGATCTTCATTTGTCAAGTCTATGTTGATGATATCATCTTCGGGTCAACAAATGAAGATTATTGCAGAGAATTTGGTGAATTGATGTCGAAGGAGTTCGAGATGTCAATGATTGGTGAGCTAACATTCTTCCTTGGTTTTCAAGTCAAGCAAATGAGAGAAGGGATTTTTATCTCTCAAGAAAAGTATACCAAGGATCTTCTCAAAAGATTCAAGATGGAAGAATGTAAGCCAATCAAGACCCCAATGCCATCTAATGGACATCTCGACCTAGATGAGGGAGGTAAACCAATTGATCAAACTCTCTACCGTTCTATGATTGGTAGCTTGTTGTACCTTACCGCATCTAGGCCTGATATCATGTTTAGTGTGTGCATGTGTGCTCACTTTCAAGCGTGCCCTAAAGAACCTCACCTAAGTGCCGTAAAAAGAATTTTAAGATATCTTAAGTACACCCCAAGTATCGGTCTTTGGTACCCCAAAGGAACTAGATTCCAACTAGTTGGCTATTCCGATTCAGATTATGTCGGTTGCAAAATTGATAGAAAAATCACATCCGGAGGGTGCCATTTGCTTGGGAGGTCCTAAGTATCTTGGTCATCTAAGAAGCAAAATAGTGTGGCTTTGTCCACCGCCGAGGCGGTATACATTGCCGCGGGGGCTTGTTGTGCATAAATCTTACACATGAAATAAACCCTCCTAGACTATGGAGTTGTTCTTGAAAAGGTGCCGCTTTTATGTGACAATGAAAGTGCCGTTAAAATTGCTAATAATCCAGTACAACACTCACGCACCAAGCACATGGATATCCGCCACCACTTTCTAAGAGATCATGTTGCTAAAAATAATATATCACTAGAAGGTGTAAGAAGTGAAAATCAATTAGCGGATATCTTCACTAAACCTTTAGATGAGGCTACCTTTTGTAGGTTGAGAAGTGAATTAAATATGCTTGACTCTAGTAACTTTAAAAAATGAGCTTGTGTTGTCCCTTGCATTGCATTGTATTATATGTCATGTTTAATTCCCCGCAATGCATCTAGAACTTGTCTAACACGATTACGATAACCCTCCTTTGGAGGAGTGAAGAAGCCTAACCGTGGATCAAATTTGACAAGCAACCTAGTCTTCCTTTCTCGCTTTTGCATTGCATATGCATGGTTGTTGCTTTGTCGTTTCTTTTTGGTTTAGCTTTGAGTAACCTCTGTGTTCGTCCATGAATAGAGAGAGCATTTGAAGCTCCCAAGGGTTCATAAACTCTATTGCATGGCCATACGTTGCTCCTCGGGTGTTTATTGCATATTTTCTTAAAAACAATACTAGCCTAAGGCAAAATACTTTAAAAACTTGAGGGTTTGAGTGAGGTCACTCATATCAGGTTCCAATTGGTGTTTATTTGAGTCTCTTTGAATTGGAACTTGATTGGGAGAAGTCGCGTCGAAGATCGAATTGAAGAAAGACGTTTAACAGCGACAGGACGCTGGACCGGACGCTGAATCGGACGCGGTGCTGCTTCACCACTGCGTCTGGTCCCAGCGTCCACCAGCATGTCCGGTCATCCCGAAGAACTTTTCTAGGATCTATGACCGGACGCTACACCGGACGCGACGTTGCGACCACCGCGTCCGGTCCCGGCCACCACCACCGCGTCCGGTCATGCGCTTGAGTTTCCTGGGCAATCTATGACCGGACTCTGTCAGCGTCCGATCATGCCTAATCGGACGTGTCCGGTCGCTCCAGGAGCTTACTGGACTATGACCGGATGCTGCCTTACCGCGTCCGGTCATGCGACCACCGCGTCTGGTCATCGCGCGAAAAGCGGATCTTAGCCTTTTTAACCGTACGTTTCAGATCGTCGTAATCCCGAGCACCGCCTCCTCACCGAGCACCGCATCCGTGCCTGTACTCGCCGTTCCGTGCCCGCGCCCAAGCACGCTACCGCTTCCGCGCTCGTGCTTGCTGTCCGCGCGCCACCGCCGCGTGCCCGCGCTCGTTGTTCGCGCGCCACCGCCGCGTGCCCGCGCTCGCTGCCTGCACGCCGCCGTAGCCACCGCAGCCGCCCTGCGCGCCGCCGCAGCCTCTGCCGCGCGCGCCACCGCACCAAAGAGCCCGCGCTCGCTGCTCCTGCCGGAGTCTTCCTCCCTCCCACAGAGACCTAACCCTAGCCTTGCGAAAATCGTTCTTCGTCGAGGGTTCTTCGCGCGTTTCCGTTTCCGCGAGCAGTTGTCCGTTGTTTCTAGGGAACCCTAGCGCGTCAAGATCACCTTCCTTCCGTCGGATTTTCGCTCATCCGAGGTAGCTAATCGCGGTCTATTTACATCTTATCTAATATGCTTGCTTTCATTAGGATCTCACCCATCTATTAGATTATATATGTTGCTTATAGTAGATCTATCTATTCTATCCTTTCAGTGCGTCCTGTCGGTGCTTTGTGTGTCAGGTGATCAGCTGTGAATCCGAGGCCAAGCCTGCAGATACGGATTGAGGCCAAGCCTCACGAGTGTCAGTACACCTTCTATCACTTTCTAGGTTTTCTCAGTCACAACAGTTTGTCAGTATGGTTCGCTGCAAGAATGCTGGTGGTGCACCTAGTGACGGGGACGAAAGTCCTCCCAGGAGGACAGAGGTGGCTCATGGCAAGCGAGTGAAGATAGCCGCCAAGAAGAGAAAGAGGACACTCACAGAGGCACAGGTGGCTCAGACAGTTGCAGATGCAGCAGAGCTAGCAGAGAGAGGTGGCAGGAGCAGTGGGATTCGTATTGGTGAGCGTCGCTTTCACCTTGAAGCTCGACAGCTCGGTACTGAGGCCACAGAAGAGACCGTGGATGCACCTGCAGAGCAGCCCACAGAGGACCCAGAGGAGACAGAGGAGCAGACAGTTCACTCTCTACAGCGTCGTCGCTCAGGACGTACGTGAGCTCAGGTGACTCCTAGGCCAGAGGGCCAGCGTCGTGGAGGTCGTCCACCTCCCAGGGCACGAGGTCACCCCCCAGTTGAGCACTTTGACCTTAGGGGAGCTACAGCTAGATAGGTATAGGCTCTCAGGTTCGTTGAGGTTAGTCGGTGGTTCCCACCTCAGCGGGATCCCTGGGCTTCAGAGGGCTTCTACACACCTCTGCACGAGGACTTCTACAGAGCCTATGTTGACAGCAGGATTACATTCAGACCTCAGAGAGTCTATCGACTAGAGGCCTTAGTTGAGGTGGTTGGTGAGCAGCTCCGTCCGCACCTGTCCTTTCTACCTGGCTTGTCAGATCTTCTTGGATGGACTGGAGCCTACTGCGGGACTTGGGTCAGAGAGTTCTATTCTTCACTTTGGATTGACCCAGCACATGAGTTTATACACTTTACATTCAGAGGCCGTGACCGCAGACTGTACAGCACCAGGGTACGGGAGATCCTCAGACTCCCAGCTTCAGAGACGAAGATACACCAGCTGTGTTTTGGATAGACCGCTCCTCCGAGACGTCCTCATGAAGGGACAGTGCCACCTACAGACATGATCAGACCCTGCTTTCGTGAGCCATTTGGCGAGGGATCTAGACGTACACCTGCTAGCCTGACACCTCTAGCTAGAGTACTTGATGCTATTGTGAGGCGGACACTACTTCCGAGGCTAGGATATAGAGAGGGACTGACTCACATGCAGTTATGGGTAGTGCATCACCTCATCTCATAGACACCGTTCGATATTTGGGATCTGATGCTATGTGAGATAGAGGATACTTTGGTAGATGGATTCAAGGGTCACCGGCAGCTACCGTATGCTCATTAGATCTATTTTATCATTCGATCTGCGTGTGACCTGCCTGCAGAGATTAGAGCTGAGATATCTGATACCACTACAGCTTTTTTAGAGTATGATATTCGATAGCTGTGGGCTTCAGTGACCAGAGAGTAGGCACCTGACGCAGGACAGCGTCAGAGGCCAAAGGTTCCAGAGACAGCTGCTGAGCAGGACGAGACCGTTGAGGGTCTTGCTGAGGCCGAGCTTGCAGATCTTGATGCTTAGCCAGCTGATCTAGTTGAGGATGTTGCTACTAACAGCACAGATAAGGATTATCAGCCCATCCCCCGGTACCGCTCTCCTTGGCCTCACGACCATGAGGCCGGTGATTCAGGCTCAGCCTCCTGCTCAGACCTAGCCATGGTGGCTATACTTGAGAGGCTGACCCAGGCCCAGGAGAGACATGAGGTTCAGATGCAGCGATAGACTCAGGACACAACTGCCACATTTGCTAAGATTCAGGCTCGTCAGGACGAGTTCCAGAGGCAGCAGCTGGAGTTTTAGAGGCAACAGTTTGAGATGTAGAGGCAGCAGGCAGCCACCCAGCAGCAGTATCTAGAGCTCCTGCGACACCTTATCACTGTTGGGGTAGCTCCACCACCGTCTGTCCTGACTCCAGCACTACAGTCCAGTGGACCTCAGAGTCAGGGATAGCCGAGCTTTCAGTTCACCTCTCCCCAGCAGTAGATTCCTCAGACCTTTTAGTCCCCGAGCTACACTCCTATTCAGACGGGGTTCACTCCACCAGCTCAGCCTAGACCTCACCTTCTTTCGGGCACTCCTTTTCCTGATTTGAGTGCCTCCTACAGTGAGCTGACTGGTCAGCCGACATCCTCGCACACCACTGTTGAGACCACTACAGGGATGTCAGCTTCTGAGACTGCTTTTCCTCTAGTGTCAGGGGCCGGGACTACTGAGATTGTGCCATCGTCAGTTGCATCGACAGATCCTCCTACTCTTGGTGTCTTTCAGGCTCAGGCGACAGTGACTGCTCCTATTGTTGCTACTACACCTTTAGTTCCTGCACCTGCTCTACAGACCCACACCGCTTCACTGCCACGTCTATCTACAGAGGGTCAGCCTGACAGTTCGGAGTCTGAGGAGGATACTTCACAGTTCGTGATCACTCCACGCTCCTCGGCACCCGACACGACAACTTCTGTTTCCCCGTCGGATCCTTAGTTTTCTTTTTGGCGTTTGATGCCAAAGGGGGAGAGAGCGTAGATTCAGGGGGAGTGTTGATAGAGGGTTTCGTTTTTCTATGTGTGCTACATTCATGCATCATATTTATTTTCTTGCCCTGCATTTTGTGACTATGAGCTTGTGAGACTTTATTTTATATCATGTCACTTAATTGGTTTTAGCTCATAAGGTTGTGCTTCCGTGCCTTACTCCGATTTCATATGAGCTATGCTTTTTGTGTACTAACTCTTCATGTTTTATCTTATGAGTACACTCAGTTGGCTTGGAACACATAAGCAATTCCTAACCCCTTGTGCTTATAGCCTTTTGCTTATGTGAACCAAGCATGTTCGAAAACCTCAACTCTTATATCTTCTGAATCTAAGTGTTGTCATCAATCACCAAAAAGGGGGAGATTGAAAGCATCTAGGCCCCGGTGTTGGTTTCGGCAATTGATGACAACACATTATTACCATGACTAACGTGTGTTTTACAGAAACTTTGATAAGTTAGGTCATGGAGTTGATAACTGCTTTGGGCACTATGGTATTCATGTCCCTTGATGGAAATCGTTTCAGTTTTCAAAGATCAACGACAAGATTAAGGACGGTTAGTTCCGGATGTCAAGGTGTTGAGTTACATCCGGAATAGTCATTAGGATCTTTATTTCTTCCTTTGACCGTACTATAAAGGGGGGCATGAGCGAATAGCTTGACCTAGGTGAGTCTTCTGTTTAGGTGTGATGCACACTTGTCAAACTTAGCACTAGGTAGCTCTGGTAAAGCTCAAAGTTCAGTTGGAAGCAACTTGGTTCAAGTTGCGTCGTGTTTCTAAGTCATCTGAGCAGTTTACCCTTGACCAGACGCGGTTTCTGTCACGACCGGACGTGTTCGGTCAGTACTAACAGTCACTGCGTCGTTAACTGGTTGACCGGACGCGGTCCCTGCGAGGACCGGACGCGGTGATCAGTCTGACATGAGTTTCAGAGGGTAATAGTCTAATCGGACGCGACTGTGAAGTGATCGGACGCGTCCGATCATGTTCCAGTAAGTTCCTCAGCTAACCTGACGCGTCCGGTCATCACAGATCAGACGCGGTCGAGCGTCAGGTCAAAGTCCAGTAAGGTTCTTGCATGATCGGACGCGTCCGGTCACCCCTGACCGGCGCGTCCGGTCACTCAGCGCTGACTTTCGGTTTTCGACCGTTACACTCGACCGGCGCGTCCGGTCACGACGACCAGCGCGTCCGGTCAGTACGTGTTTTGCTGATTTGGCAGGTAACGGTTGGATTTATCTGAGGGGTGTATAAATACATCCCCTCCACCTCTTTTAAAGCTCTCTTGCTCATTTGTTCAGCTGAGAAACACCTTTGAAGTGCAAGGGAGTGAAGAGCCCTTGTGGGGATAGTGATTTGAGAATCAAAGTTTGAGATTCCTCATTAGCGACTAGAGAGTAGCAAGTGTGCATCCATCTTCTCATTAGGCTTGTTGTGGTCAAGTGAGAGTTCTAGCTTGTTACTCTTGGTGATCGCCATCACCTAGAAAGTTTGGTGGTGATTGGGAGTTTGGTGATCATCCGATGAGCTTGTGGATGACCTAACTCATGTTGTGAGCGGTTTTGGGCGATTCACCGCGATGGAGTGTCGAAGAATCAGCCCGTAGAGAGCACTTGATCCTTGCGCGGATCAAGGGGGAGCTACACCCTTGCGCGGGTGCTCCAACGAGGACTAGTGGGGAGTGACGACTCTCCGATACCTCGGGAAAACATCGCCGTGTTCCTAACCCTTACTTTCAAGCATTTACTTTCGTGCATTACTTTCATTGCTTGTTTACTTTCCTAGAATTATCATGCTAGATTAGGATTGGAACTTAGGGTGCAAAACTTTTATCGGTAGAATCACAAGGAACACTAGTAGGCACTAGGGGTGAAGTTTGGCTTGTAGGATTTAATTCTTGCAATTAATTTTTAGAAAAACCCAATTCACCCTCTCTTGGACATCTTGATCCTTTCAGGGAGTACTTGCAGTATCCTTTCAAAGATCAATGACTATTGTGCATAACTAGGGGCATCGGATTCTAACATAATGTTTGTCAACCTTCACTAGGGATGAAAGTTCCACTACTGGTTTTGGGTAATTTGTTCGCAAACTTGCTAAAATCAACTATAATTATGTACTAATACTTAATTCATTGAGGTGGATAAATGAACTAAATTAGAATGCCATCGAAATTAACTTGCTAACTCAGATGATACTAGTGTGTCTTACACATTGCATCTCTGGTCATCATGCTTATTTTCCTGGATCATGTTTTGTGGCAGGTACTACTCTGATCAGTGTCATTCCAACATGTAAAGTAGCACAACACTGACATAAAAGCTGGCAAAACACCAAAACGGTACATTGAGGGGAAATTGAGGTGTAATCTACTCGCGAGGTTAAGTGCAACAGATACTAAAAATGACATGCTTCGGTGGTGTTTGGTTTGGAACAGCAGTACTCCTTGCAGAAGACAAGGAACTAGGAAGCCGGAACCAGCCAAAGAAACAGCACAAAAACTCGGGCACCGCACAAAATCATTTGGCAAATAAAAGACCCTTAGAAGAAAAATTAAAACGACCAACAGGATCTGTGCCTCCAACACTCTGTTATACTACTGTATCATTTTGTGTCCTCTCTGGTACCTTGATCAACATTTAGTAATCACCTAAGACTAGATGCAGCTTACTCTGTCCTGCATATCCAAAAGGGGAAAAGTGAATTTCGCCGGAAGATAATGAACTCATAATACTGCATAACATTTGGTAGTACGCACCAATCAGTGTTCGTCAGTTATCAGGCTTCAGGTACGCAAGCTTGGCAATGAGATCTATCAGGAGGGAGGGACAGCTGCTTCTCAGGTGGTTGAGGCCGCCGGCCGCCATGACTTGTTGAAGATTAGGAGGGAAGCTCAGAAAATCCAAGCAAGCCTGCTTGAGCCCCTGGCAATGACGCTGCTCAGCTAGCTCAAGGATGCTCGCCACCCTGGTCGCGTTGATGTATCCCCACAACTTCTGTTCACACATGAGCCTCAACCTCTGGAGATCATATCTATCTGCTGCCACAAGCAAGTGCTGCCACGTCACTTCGTCGTCGTCGTCCTCCTCCTCCTCCTCCTCCTCCTCCATGTCTTGCTCGTCATCATACTCCTCATCCTCTTCGTTAATGTCATCTGGCATTAAGTCACTGTAAATGAAACTAAGCATCAACTTGAACACTCTTGCTTCCATGTCGTCTATGCGTATGACACCGGTAGTGGTGCCCTCCTTCATGGGGCCAAAAAGCTCGGCCCTGAAGACTGCAGATCTGGCCGCAAGCACGCAGCGGTGTGCGTGTATCTTCTCTCCGCTAACCTCGAATACCACATCGGTGCCTTCACCAGACTGGAGGAGCTGAGTGAAATGCAGGTGCATATCAGATGCCGGGACCACGACGAAAGCTGTGTCTACATCAATCTTAGGCTTCTTAGATGACACAAGCTTGGCAATGAGCTCTTTGAGGACTAAAGGGCAGGTGCTAGCTAGACGGTCCAGGCCACCGAGCGCCAGTACCTCCTGGAGATTGGCATGAGCCCTGATAAGGAAATCGAAGCAAGCATCCTTGAGCCCTCGGCCATGGTGCCGCTCAGCTAGCGCAAGAATCGTTGCCACTGTAGTCGTGCTGATGTATGCGCACAACTTCTGTTCGCAGATCAGCCTCAGCCTCAGGAGACCATACCTGACTGCCGCCACAAGCAAGTGCTGCCACATGACATCATCTTCTTCTTCCTCCATATTCTCCGGCACCGAGTCACTAAATGAAGCGAAGCAGGAGCCTGAACACCCGTGCCTCCATGTCGTCTATGCGCACGACACCTGCCGTCGTGTTCGTGCCCTCCTGCATGGAGCCAGAAGAAAGCAGGCCCTTGAAGACCGTCGACCTGCAGGCGAGTACGCACCGGTGTGCAGCAAACATCTCTCGGCCGATCTCGAAGGTCACATCGGAGCCCTCTCTAGACTGAAGGAGACTGCTGAGATGTTGGTGCATGTCAGATGCTGGCACCACCACGAAAAGGGCAGTGTTGGCTCCAGTACTCTCGACATCGACATCCTTGGTGACGAGGATGTCACACTTTATGGTGAGCCGGTCGTCCTTGAGATGTGCCGATTTCTCCAGGTCCTCTCTTTTCATGAAAGCATCGTAACCCCAAAACGAGGAGTCGTTACTGAAGTTTGTCACTTCGATTTCTTGGATGTATGATGGCAGTTGCATCTCAGCCTCGTCAACCAAACTGAAATCGAACTGCACCTTCACAGTCGTCTCCGCGACGTTGTCATCATCATCATCAAGTAAGAGATAAAGGGACATGTAGTCAGCCACCTCGGAGTCTATGCCGTTGGGGAAGTACCGGATACGCCAGCGATGGCCGCCGACTCTGAAAGGGGGAGATTCTATCCAGTCCCCGTTGTTCGGGGTGGTGTCTTTGGTGCGCGAGTACCCGTCAACCACAAGCAGGTGGTAGCCGCTGTCGGTGACGGCGGCGGTGATGGCGGCTGGTGTAGATCGCGTCGACGGCCCGCCCTCGCTAATGAAAGATACGCCGGCGAACGACATAGCGAGCCAACAAAATCAAGCGTGATCCCCGGCCGCTATCTGCAGATATTCTTTTTCTGTGGCCGACACTTGCCAAAGAGAGGAAAGATCGCGATTGTAGAACGCACCGCCGCGCCGTCCGCTAATCGTTTTTGCAGACTTTGCGGGATCCGCTGGGCACAAGCTCGTACGCCGCCTCCGTCCAGCGGGCTGCTTGGCGGGCCAACTACAGCGCCTGCTTGATACATACCACGCGATCGAGCCTATGTTTGTGCACAACTAGTGCATAGTAGTACGTACCTTAGATAATACTAGCTACTAGATACTGCAAGTTGCAGCTAACAATTACTGGCCGGAAATACCCGAAGGATCTTCCAAAGTACAGTTTGAAGTCTTCGCCATCACGACTTCACAAGGTTATTCATGCATTGACAAACACGGCTGCTAATTAGGGGCGCAAGCGCAACAAACAACTGAATGACGGAGTTGCTCTTGCAAGAGCTGGGGGTGACAAAATCCTTCACAGGCCGGGAACTTGTGAGAGGAGCAGGCAGAGATGAAACGCGCTCTGCCGCATTGACCAATAAGTTTTCTATAAGTGATAAGTGGGGGTGGGTGAAGTGGGCTTGCGGGTAAGCCCGCGGCACTTGCATCCCTACCTTTCTTATTATTAGGACTTGTTCGATTAGATAGGAATTTAGCCAGGAATTGTTTCAGCTCATCAAAAGCTATATAAATTAAGCAGATTTCTTGGTAGGAATTGTTCCAGGGCATGGTCGTTCCTGGGAACCGAACAAATGTCTTACTGGATTGCACATACGGATTTATGCGTGTATATTCTCCCTCCCTCCGTTCCAAAATAATCCAACCTTAAGGTCATCCTAGCTTCAACTGTCTTAAGTTTCATCATCTTTACTAGAAAAGATAATAACATCTACGAAAACAAAATGAATACATTATGAAAATATATTTCAAGAGATTTACCTAGTGATAGTGTCATATATATTAATTTATTATCATTAATATTAATATTGATGCTCTTTCTGTAATTTTTTTGAGACGACGCTCTTTCTCTAAATTTGACTAAACTTAAAATAGTTTCACACTTAGGATATATTTACAACTTGATTTAATTTGGAATGGAGCCAACAAAAACATAAACTGAAAAAATTAAATAAAAATAACATCTCTCTAGGTGCGGATCTGCGAGTGTACATGCAGAGAATAATTATACTTGACATCGTAATACAGTGATCTCTCATCTCATTGTAAAGAAAATACGACTTTTTTTCATAAATAAACCTAATAAAACCTATCAGTGTACCACATACTATCATTTATCAAGCTTAAGCGACGACGTAAGCTTGGCTATAAGCTCTATAAGGACAGCAGGACAGCTGATAGCCAGATCATTCAGGCCACCAGCCGCCGTTACTTCCTGCAGATTTGCCGGAGAGTTGAGGAAATCCAAGCATGCATCCTTCAGTCCATTGCAATGGTGCTTGTCAGCGAGCTCAAGCATAGTTGCCACCGTATTCGTGTTGATGTATGGGCACAACATACGTTCACAGATCAGTCGGAGCCTCGGGACGTCATATCTATCCGCTGCCACAAGCAGGTCCTGCCACATATACTCTTCTTCCTCCTCTTCAAACTCCGGCACGAAATCGGTGTACATGAAACCGAGCAACCGCCTGAATACCTTCGCGTCCATGTCGTCGATGTGCACGACGGTGTCTGTTGTCCCCTCCTTCATGGCGCCAAAGAGCTCGGCCTTGAAGACGGCAGAGCGGGCCGCAAACACACACCGGTGCGCCATGAATTTCTCGCCGCCGACCTGAAATGTCACATCGGTGCCCTCCTGTGACAGGAGGAGATTACCGAGGTGATGTTGAATGTCAGGAGGAGGCACGTTAACAAACCGCACGGCGGCGCCTGCTTCCCCGATGTTGACATTCTTAGTGATGGAGACGTCACACCTGATAGTGAAACTGTCGTTCCTGAGATGCTTCGACTTCTCGAAGCTTTCTCTCTTCATCAAACAGGGGAAACTATATGCGTCCGTGGTAGAGAAACTGTGCGCTCCCCTTTCGCCGACGAGCAACGATGACTCCGGCGACTGAACCTGACCAAGGAAGCTAAACACATACTGCGCCATGACAGGCTCGACGATGTTGTGCTCGTCGAGAACGAGATAAAAGGATATGTAGTCGGTATTCTCCTGTTCGTAGCCATTAGGGTAGTACTCGATGATCCAGCGATGGCCTCCGAGCTTGAAGTAGTTTGACCGTATGCACTTGCCGTTGGGGGTGTCCTGCTTTGTGCGCGAGTAGCCATTGACCACGAGCAGGTGGTAGCCGCCGACAAGGAGGGGTGTGGAAGAGGTAGATGGCGGCAGACAGCTTTCTCCAACGAAGGATACTCCACAGAATGACATGGCCCGGACCTGATTTCACAATGGAATTCATATGGTGGTAATGTTTGTCAGTCCGCACTTAGCTTCAAAGAGGAAAATTAACTAGAACTACGGAATTGCCTATTCTATACTTCTCAGCTCAAATAAACTTTTCTCCATTAGATTCCAAATGTAAAGGATGAATGATGATGAGTATTGAAAAACCATTAATCACAGGTGAATACTAGAAATTAATTTCGTCAAAAAAAATATATACTAGAAATTAACGAATGCAGAGAAAAACTGGAGCAATAGTAATTCTAGACCTCGATCGGCGCCTCTTGTTGATGCCCGTACGTGAAGTGAACTGGTAAAGAATGGAAGTGATGGATCAGGCAAGCAGGGCACGCGCTGATGAACAATCCTTTAGCTGCTGTCCTCTCCTGAAACCGCAGAGCCGCACTTGCGAATTAAGCACCGTGTGCCGCTGTCCTAACCCTACTGCTTTCTAGGGCTGCACTGCTCGATCTAGGGCAGGCGAAGTTGCTGCCTGCCGTGCGCCGGCCGCCACAAGCCCGCAACACCGCTAGGGTTTTAGTTTCAGGTAGATAGATGGGAATGGGATTGGGGGATTGGACGATCGGGATTGCTCAAATAGGGGAACTGGGGACTCCAACCGTAGGGAAATTAGGTTGGGCATGCATGGGCTTGGCTCATTACAAATAAGTCGGTGCTGGCCCATTAGTAACGACTTGTCTAACGGGCCCAGGCTTCGTATAGTTTTATGATCACTGTACTCCATTCAAAATTGTAATACGTCTCTAGAAGAGCAAAAACGTCTCCTCTCCCTATCAAAAAAAAAGTCTCCTCTGGTCCTTCCATCTATGTAAATTAAATTCGGTAGTGCTAGCGACCGGACGTCGGGACAGACGCCCACACCCAGACACCCGCGCCTACACTCCGTTTTGCATGCCACACGCACGTTGCAGGGCTCGAACGTCACCAACATTGAGAAGAGGGGGGCGGCGCCCACCTACGCCTTTGGTTCAGGAGGACCCGTAGTGTGCCCCGGCTGTGGCGTCGTATCGGATGCCTAGCCAGCACCATGGGGAGGAGAAACCGAGGCGATGCAACAGAACGCAAGGAGGAAGATGCAACACCTGATCTACTTCTGAAACATGCAGATGTAACACTTGCAACATACTTCTAAAGACAGATGAAACACTTGAAACAAACGTCTGAAACACTTGCAAAAACACCTGAAAAACACTTAAAACCATTGTAAACAGACATAACATCTAGATAAAACACCTGCTACATATGTGTGAAACATATGCCACATCTAGATAAACACACTTGCAACATACATCTGAAAAACAGATGACACATTAGGAACAGAAGCTTACAACATACATGTATAACCATTGCAACATATACAACATCTCGATCTACTTTTGCAACATCTATATGAAACACTTGCAACATATCCATAAAACATCTGAAACACTTGAAACATGCGATTTTCATCATTCTTCTTCTTCCGTACGACGTATAGCATAGAGTGGAGGAACGGCTAGTTCCGGCCAGCCGGCGGCCGAGGATAGTGGCGCGGCCTAGCAATGGCCAGTTGCGCCTGCGCCTGGCTTGGACCCGATTAGTGACGGCCCCCTCTCCTGGCCACCTGGCCACACGTGGCGGCCAGCGCCTATGCGCCTGCGTGGCTACTACTGGCATTGGCCCGGCTAGCCAGCTGCAGCGGCGAGCAGCCAGACCCCGACGACAATGAGGAGGCACGATGAGGCCGACGAGCGTAGTGGCGCAGCAACTCGTAGCTCTGCTCTCCCCAACCATGGCGGACACAAGGCAGAGAAACGAAGAATGAGAGAGATACCGGTCGGGGGCACGCACCAGAGGGAGCAGGAGCGTGACCGGAGCGAGGAGCGAGAGGCGCGGGTGGGGTGCGCGATGGGCGGAGCAAGGAGCGAGCGGCAGGGGATGGGCCACGCGGCAGCAGCGAGGCGGAGTAGGCGCGCGGCTTCCGAACGAACGGACGCCCGTGTCCTATCATTATCGAATTAAATTTCTATAGTTGTCCTATGTCTCAATTATTTTAAGTTTGATCAATTTTAACAAAAAGTACTGATATCTATGATATCAAAAAAGTATATAGCGTGAAAATATATTTCAAGCTATATCTAAATATACTAATTTTGTCAATAAACATTAGTATTTTTCTTTAGAATTATCTCAAACCTAAAAAAGCTTGAATCAGGACAACTCTCCATAAGTTGATTTATTCATGGATGGAGGGAGTACTTAAAATATTTTAAATTTATTAGTAAAATACACATGTGTTTTTTTGAACCTTGGTGAAATCTATTACTCAGATGCTGAAAGATCGTTAGCAACGATTACACGTATGCCCTCAAGGGATGGAACTTATGATTCGCTCCTCCCCCTCGATGCACATTTGACCCATTGCTATAGTGAAAATATTGATTGTAAGCCCATATAGTATCTCCTCTACCATTATACACACTTCGTTTCAAATTGTAAGTTGTTTTGACTTATCTAGGTACATAGTTTTTGTTAATACCACTTAGATATATAACATGTCTATATACATAATAAAAGAATTAGCACAAAGGACGTACTCTCTCCGTTCCAAATTACAAGTCGTTTCGACTTTTTTGGTATATCCATGTTGCTATGTATCTAGACATTGATTATATCTAGATACGTAGCAAAATGTATGTACCAAAAAAAAGTCAAATTGACTTATAATTTGGAACGAAGGGAGTAGTATTTTTATATCGCATTAGTTAGAAACTCTACATGTTTCTTAAACAACACACATAATTTTTACTTAGGGTAAAGTCCATTTTTCAATCACGACAGTCTGAATTTCATCTTTCAATTATAAAACCAGGTTGAATTTATTTTAAATCGAGAAAACATGAAACTAGTACCATTTCTTTATAAAAAAATGTTACCTATCTATTTATAAAATAAGATTATTTGGAACTAATTATTTATGAGTAAACTACACCATTCTTATCCAGGTCCTCAAGCTATAAAATTGCATATCTAGTCCTAATAAACTATTTAAGTACCCCGGTCCAAAGCAGTTTTGTCACAATCTATTGACTGACATAGCGTTTCAGCGTGAAATTAGCATGTGGGTCCACGGTTCATAATTACATGGACGGTTGTGAACTATCACACGATTCTCACCTCAATCCCCAAACTTTGAAATTGCATAAATCCCTAAACATGCTCGCTGTGCATGTTGGCCAACTACTCTCATAGAGGCGTACACCCAACAACAGTGCTTGGCCCGTCTAATCGTGCTTGCATGTGGCATCAATACATTCTTGCCAAGACAAAATGAGAATCAGAAATATGGAGATCAAGAATGAGCAAAGACTCAAAGTCTCAATATCTAATATACTCACAGAACTAAAGATGATGAGCAACCTCACCCCCCCACCCCCACCCATCCCGGCATGGCACGGGCCATGCTTCTGACTGGGCAGGGCCATGCCACCCTGGGCTTCGCGATTGGGCGACAGCCCAGACATGGCCCTCTGGACCACTTTCTGTGCCAGGCCGGCCTCCTGGCTTTTTTAGCAGGCCAGGCCAGCCCGTGGCCCACCAAGTGCTAGCAGAGACTCTTCTTTGTCACAGACACCAGAAGAGCCAGAGAGAGGGAGCGGCGATGGGAAGGAGAAGCAACCGCGGGAGGTGGAGGCCGGATCCGCCATGTAAAAGGTCGGGTCCTTCTCCTTCCTCGCCCTCTCTTCTTATCGCTAGAGCTAGAGGTTGTCGGTGCTCGAGGCCACTCCGCTCGAAGCTGCCGCCGCCAGGCCGTGGAGGAAGAGGGCGAGGGGGTCGCTGGCAGTGTGGAGGAAGCCGCTGCCCGCTGGCTTCCCTTGCGCGGCGAGCCGGCGACACAGACGAGCCGAGCGGAGGGGGGAGTGTGGTGCCTATGAGAGTGCGAGTGTGCGCGGCACCTGCGAGCGTGTGAAAGGTCCTACTATGGCTAGAGGAGGTGAATAGTCTATTAAAATTCTACAAAACACTAGAGCAACTTGATTAGTAAGACAAATGCTGAAATGCAAGTTTTGCTCTAGCTCTAAAAGGGTTGCAAGCCACCTACCAAGTCAATTCTAGTCACTATGATCTCTAGACACATAATTAGCTATGTCACTACTTGCTACTCTAGGTGAACATGGCTAGCAAGAAAAGCTACACTAACAATCTACACGAGAGAGCTAAATACTCTACTTTGCGGGAAAGTAAATAAGAGGTCAAGATTGTTATACCGTCGCGTAGGGGATGAACCAATCACTAAGATGATAACCAATCAATACACCGGAAGAATACCAAATGGCAAGAGACACAAGTATTTTTCTCCCGAGGTTCACATACTTGCCGGCACATTACGTCTCCGTTGTGTTGACCAACACTTGGTGGTTCGGCGGCTAAGAGGTGTAGCACGAATCTCGTCCAACCCATGGACACCGCAAAAACCTACCCACAAGTGAGGTAGCTCAATGACACGCGCAATCCACTAGGGTTTCCTTTGGTGCTCCACCGGGTAAGGCACAAGAATCCTTCACAATCATCGGGAGGTGGCCCAGAACAATCACCAACTCTTGCCACAACTTCTCCGCTGCACCAAGGCGTCTAGGTGGCGGCAATCACCAAAAGTAATAAGAATCCCGCAGCTCAAACGATCCCCAAGTGCCACTAGGTGCAAACTCACAAGTAAATACACTTGGAATCACTCAATCTCACTTTGGATTCACAACCAAGCAAGGGAGTTGAGTGAGAGGGAGTATGCTCAGCTCAAGAGGATGTCAAGATGATCAAAATGCCAAGAGTGTTCCTCAAGAGCCGGCCACCAACTATTTATAGAGCCCCAAATAAATAGAGCCGTTGGCTCACTATTGGGGCTCAGCTCGAGCCGACTGGACGCGCCGGTCCCTATGACCGGACGTGCGAACCACAACGTCCGGTCCCAGGATTCGTGCCACGTGTTCCCGTTAAAATATCGGTCGTCGATCTCCAACAGTAACAAAACGTTCAACGCACAGTCAACGTAACGACCGGACGCGCTCCTCAAAGTGACCGGACTCAGGTCCACGTAGAGTCCGATTGAGTCCAGTAAGCTCCCCGAGCGACGAAAACAAGACCGGATGGTCTGATCAGGGTTGACCTGATGCGCCCGTGCGGTCAGTCAGTGCTCTGTTCCTTCCATGCGCTCGGCAGCAGCTGACGTCATCTATCGCCATCGCATGACCTGACGCAGGGGGTCGCGTCTAGTCCGCACCGTCCGACAGCCCCTAAGAAATGACCTGATGCACCGGTGTGCCCCGTGCCAGCGTCCGGTCTCACCTCCACGCACTCGGCCTTCTGCGCCATGCCAGCCAACACTGACCGGACGCTGACGTTAGCGTCCGGTCATTGCGTGACCAGCGTCCGGTTAGTGTTTCTCAGCGAGAAACACTGCTGCGACTTCGTCACCTTCTCAAACCATGCTCAAATGTGCTAACCACCAAGTGTATCACCTTGTGCACGTGTGTTAGAATATTTTCACAAATATTTTCAAGGGTTATGTTAGCACACTAGGTTCCTATATGCATATGCATGAATCATGACACCTAGTGGCACTCGATAGACCGCTTAGCCAAAGAATTCCCCTCTTTATATTATGGCTATCGATCCTAAATATGATCACACCCTCTATGGTGTCTTGATCACCGAAACAAAACCCTATCTTATACCTTTGTCTTGAGCATTATCGGATTTTGTTTTTCTCTTTTTTATTTTCCAATGTGAGCACTTGATCATCTTGTGGTTATCACTGTCATCAATATGACCATCTCCAGCTCCACACTTAGAATGTACTAACCTCATCTCATCTACACACTTAGCATAGAGATGAGTACTAGGATTTCATCAATTAACCAAAACCAAACTAGGGACTTTCAGCGTGTAAGTGATCATATGTCACACCAACCACCGGGCCTTCCTCTAAATGTCGGCCGTGCCGTGCGTGGCGCCCGCACGTGCCTGGTGCATCCCAGTGGCATGGCCATATGCACCGTGCCAGGCCAGCTCAGGCCCGCATAGCACCGGGCCAGGCCTTGCTTGGCCCGGGCTAAAAACCTGTGGGCCAGGCCACTGGGCTGCGGGCTACATGCTCATATATACACAGAACTTGTTTTCACAATATATACATTATAGCATTAGCCGGATACTTGACAGTGCTGATTGAAAGAAGCCAAAACAGTAGAGGGGAAATTAAGATTGCAAATCAAACCAGTTTGAGCTGGAACAGAGCTTAAACGCAACAGATACTGGAAATGAGAAACACAAGACTCTGGATAGTTGGATAACTATCCAACGAAACAGGGAACAAACGCTCAGGCATAATAACATTTACTAGTAGAAAACTACAAAATATGCTTTCATTCGGTAGTATATCCAACATAAACGAAAATTAAATCTCTCTAAAAACTGAAACCATAACATTGCATAACAGTGGCATTCTCTAGGAAAACTAGTACCCCTCCATTCTAAATTATAAGTTGTTTTGACTTTTTTAACATAAAAAAAATCAAAGCGACTTATAACTTATAATTTGGAGCGGAGGGAGTACATTATACGAGTGTTGCATTGGCTTGTCCTTGTTTGTTTATGGAAGTAATACGATCAATTTTCATGATGACCAAGCCATTTTCAATTATTCTTCGGCGCCGCACCGCAATTAGTAGCTATACCTTGACGTGGCCCGTGAAAGGATAAAAAAGAAAAGAAAAGGAGAAAATGACCTATTAGCAGTAGGGTTACAACAAACTAGTCCTAAAGAATGAATCGCCATGAGATGTGGAAATAAAAAAAGTGTTGGAAGAAGGGACGTGGAAATAAAAAACGATAATGATTCTACGAGGGTGTCCGTCTCCAAACTCACGTCCGGACGCGGCCAGTGACCCCCCACTCCCATCCCGCAACCGCGCCCGCTTCGCCTGCCTGCTCGCTGCCGCCCGCGCCGCGCCGTGCTCTGAGCCTGCTAGCGCCCCGGGACGGACGCCATGTCCGTGCCTAGCTCGCTACCGCCATGCCCGTGCGCGCTCCCTCCCTCCCTCCCTCTCCCCTCTGTGACCTCCATTAATTGCGACCGGCGCTCCCCAGCGAGCCGGCTCCCGCTCCCCCCATCGGAGACCCCCATCGGAGACGAGGATGACGGCGGCGACACCGACGAGGTAGGTCGTTCCTCCTCTGAATCTGAGCCCTTCTCCTCCTCCTGCTTCTCCTCCTCCTCCTCTGGATCTGAGGGACGTGGCAGTGGCTAGGGTTCTGGCGACCTTTGTGCTCCTATTCCCTCCTCCCTCCGGTGAGCTCGAAGGTGATGGGTCAGGGGCTGGAGCAGCCTGCACCTCGAATCCATCCCCTTGCTGTTTTTGTATGCCTTTTTTACTGTTTCTCCGTGTTGCAAGGGGGATTTTTGGATATTGCAATAGATGATTTTCTTATGTTGCAATAGGTGATTTCATGTGTTGCAAAAAGGAAGTTCTAATGTCAGGATTGTTGCAATATGTGATCTTAATTGTTGAAATTACCTTTTTCAAATGTTGCAGCACTAAAAGGTGATTTTGAGATGTTTCAATTTTCATGTTTCATGGTTGATTTTGCGACGTTGCATTACTACTATTTCAGATATTGCAGTACAAATTTTTCAATGTTGCATTACATAATTTCCTATATTGCAGTACATATTTTTCGATGTTGCAGTACATAGTTTTGCAATGTTGTAGTACTAGGTAAATGCCCGTGCATTGCAACGGGAACACATAATACCACGATAACATATGTATGACCGTGTGTGATATTGTTATCTAAAAAATAGATATCATAATCATGATGTTCCAATTAATATTACATAAGTCTTCACGAAAGATAGATAGTTAAAATATAAAATATAACTCTAAATTTGAATGCAAAACTAAAACATCAACTTCAATTGTTGCATCACTTCATGCCTACAATACGCGAAAGATAAGCTTGCACTTCTTTAGGAATCAAGAGCTACAGAAAGATAATCAAGTTTGTGTTTCACAATACATGTTTTACAATCTATTGTACAATTAAGAATCTAATATTTCCATAGTTTGACCAAGAGAGAGTGTTTTGCACGAACACCAAGCTGCAGCTGGTCACTAATCAATGATGATCCAGAAGATTTTCTAGTCCAAGATGTGGCGTCTGACTTCTTGTAGCTGAAGCATGCAGATGGTTGAATCTGTAATTAGAAGTATCCTGCATATAAGTTGTTTGTTAATTTTTAAAGTTAAAGTACCATTGATGTCCTGAAAAATATGTATCGATGCGTGATGTGTTACCTCTTTCATGGAGTTAGAACTTCTTTATATACGATATTCTTTGTGAATATATCATTTGTCGCTTTTTTTTCTTCCCCTTCCCTTTCCCTTTGCCCTTGTTCACGTCCTTCTCAGCAGACGGCACGGCTAGGATCCTAATGTTTGATCTTGTCATAGCTCTTGATAGCGCCACATACAATTAGCCGTACGAGAACACTAGTTCCAGCAAGTATACCCCGACGTTAAGAATAGTCAGTCCCTGCGACTTGTTAATGGTCATCGCGAAGCTGAGCCGGATAGGGAACTGCTTTCGCTTAAATTGGAAAGGGAACATCTCATCGTCCGACGGGCATAAGGGTATGCGAGGCAGAAAAAACCCGCTTTCTAGCATGCTGTCCCAACACAATTTCTGCGTCTAAGCCTAGTACCGTTACAAAGTCCGTTCGCGGGGTCAATGTTCCTGAGCAATATGACCGAACGACCAATCTTTAGCTTCAATACATGTGGAGGTAGTCTATTGGGTGTCAAAGTGTTAAGGAATTCCTCGAGGTAGTAGTTGTGTGGATCATCCATCACACAATCAAAGCTATGGTACACCATCTCATTCCCGTGGAAACGACCTATCATCTTCATATTAATCATATCAACTCAGTCGTTCCGCATAGATAAGATCGCTCGAGAGGTGATGTAATCTTTGCTTGACATATTCGCACTGAGGTTAGGGAATATGCAGTCAATTAGAGTATCAAGATCACTATCTTTCCCGGTGTGCGGTATGCATATATCATGAGGAAGATGGATTTCATCATCAATAGTCACCTCCTCAGATCCTCCACCGACAGCAACAAGTATTCTACAAACCATGGGTCGTTCTTTGCCCTCATGTTGCGGATCAATTTTAGATGTCGCATAGAATCCCAAAGGTACGACATCCGCAGCAAGGCACCAATCACCTGAGCCCTCGACCCTCTACGAACAACAGGAAGAATCTGTCTAAAATCTCCACCGAACACCACGGTCTTACCTCTGAATGGCAGCTCTGGTCGGTCCATTATATCATGGAGACTATTGTCTAGCGCCTCAACAGACTGTCTCTTTGTCATGCTAGCCTCGTCCCAAATAATGAGAGATGATGCTCGAAGCAGCTTAGGAGTACCACTCTGTTTCGTGAAGGTGCAAAAGGCCCCATTGTCAATGGTGAGGGGAATCTTGAAGAGCGAGTGGGCGGTTCTGCCACCAGGCAATATTGAGGCTACGACACCAGATGTAGCTGTTGCCACAACAATTTACATAGTAGGTCTTGTAACAAGGCAAACAACAAATATGCTGAACTGAGAACTTAATGGGAAAAGGAAATAGTTAAATCTGTAGAGCAGCAAGTGCAATCCTCAAATTGACATGCTTCATTAGGTAAATGTAGAAGGTGGACATATATTTTTGTAACATGGAGACAAGGCGTCAGATTGTAATAAACATAAAAATTTAAGGGGAACAGCTTCGCAAAACAAGCTAAATAAGAGAACATAGCCTAGGTGTTATAACAAAATGATTGATGTGTATATCACATACTACAGTTCTTTAGTAAAAGAATGGATGACTGTTGCTGGCTTCTCGTTGTTAGCAGTCAACTGAAACAATGTTTCTAAAACAACAATTCTGTCAATTATATGGGGCCTCGAGGAGATCCAAGCTCATAGTTTTTACAGCAGCGAGACAACAGGATAATGTAAAATCATACCACTTTGGTAGGAAGGATAGCATCAAGCTCTTCAATGTTGTCTGATCATTCATTTTTGCCTCTGAAAATCTTAACCAACAGGAATTCAGGAATTAACAAATGTTTAGACACTGCAGAACTAAGCGACGACCAAAATAGTAGATGTTAAAATCAGTACGCTGGATTAGCAAATTAGTATTCGAACTATTCTGAATTCCTATTATGCTATCTATTAGATGGCATGAATAAAAAATGTACAGTATCTAGATCCACACGACATAAATCTCAGACTGAAAATCAAAATGCACAGTATCTGGATCCACACTATAATATCTGCTATTATGCTATATCTACTACATGACATAAATCTCAGACTGATAATCACGTAGTATCTAGAGGCACAGGACAAAAACGGGCAAGAGAGAGAGAGGAGATGGGAGTTTACCTCGTCAGCCGCCGGAGGGACAGCGACCTGGGGGCCGCCGGTGCTGTCGCCTGCGAGCATCTCCACGGAGGGCGCCACCGCCGGGGGTGGTACCGGCGCTGGGCAGTCGCGACGTCGAGCACAGGAAGTTAGGGTTTCGTGGAGCATGGGAGGACACGCGGCGCTGCGGGAGGAGGTAGCACTGGGTCGCAGCGCACGCCGGCAGCCACCAGCAGGGCCCACTCGTGCCGTGCCGTGGGCAGGATGGCCACCGCGGTGGCCACACGCGGCGTCACGCTACAGCCCCGCCAGGGCCTCGCGCGGTGAGCCGGCAACGTTGGCCCGCCCCGCATGCCGCGACGCGAGGGGAGGAGGGCCTCGCCACGTCGGGAGAGAAGCAGAGGGAGAGGAAGGGTTGGAAGGGGGCGGCGCATCGCTGGAGGGGGGCGGCGAGCGTCACAGAGAGATTGAGGGAGACGGGGTTTTGTTTCTTTTTTTACGGGATGACGGGAGGCTTCCGGAGGGACGGGAGGATAGATATTTCGAGGTGGTTACTGTAGAAACCGACGGGAGCAACCAGGGCCGTAGATCGTGAAATCCAACGGCGAAAATAATTTAAGGTGACGTGGACCGGCTGGTTGGTGGCGAAAGTAACCTGCTTTGATAAGAGTAGATTCGTATGCTATATTATGGACTAGCTCCAATCTTTGTGAACAAAAGGCTCTGTTATTTATGTAGTTTTCTCACCACTTCTGATTTGTTGGAGGCACACACAGATGAAAACATGGTAATTCATGTGCAAATATAATGGCTATTTGTATTATCTATCGTAATGGCGTGGGGCATAAGTGTAGACAACATTATTTTAGATTAAGTTTTCTAGTGGCATATGTGAGTAATTTAGATGTATATTTAGGATTATTTGAGTTGTTTGTCATAATGGGATATTACATGAATAACATTCCTATATTTTTGTCACATCCCAAAATTTCTGATTTTGGGTTGTGCATAGAAAACACTAACTAAAATAAATATTTTAATATTTGAATAGGACTTGTCATTAGTTTAGATTTCATATATTTTTTATTTAAGAAAAATGGTGCTTTTCGATTATTTTAGAATTAACTTGACGGGTTTTGGTTGATGTGATGCTTGTTTTGGTGTTTATGAGTGCAAACGGTTTACGAGTACGATAGAGCGACTTTTATCTCTCCTTGAGAAATTTTTCTGGCCCTTTTTCGAATTAAAATTCCAGTTTTCATGAACTTAATCTTTTTTCTTTGATCGTTTCACCAATATTTTCATGAGCTCTAAATACTTTATTTTGGTTCCTTATGTTTCATAATGTCTCTGAGAATTTTCCCTGAATTTTTAGAGCTTTCGGAGTATTTTTCATGGCTTAAATAATAATTTTAGACTTTTCTGGAATTATTTTATCCATGAAATTAATTAATTCCGAAAATAAATAAATGTCTCATTTTTTCCAATGCTCAAAGCCCATGTGCAATAATCCTAATAAATCTCAAAGGCCCATACATTTATTTACTAATGGGCTTTAATAATTAATTAGGCCTATTAGTAAAGATGAAGGGTGCAACATCAATTAGTATCATATTGCTAGTTGATGTGAAGGTGGAGAGTTTTCCTCCCTATAAGTATGTATCTACCCTATGGGCAAAGCACATCAAAACTACGAGCCCCTAGTTTGGGCTCGTGTAGTAAATTAGATTTTTTTTCTTTTCTCCTCGTGTCACCGCTGGCCAACTCCAACGACTCCTCGGCGAGCCTCTGCTGTTGCTTTCTTCTTTCGACCATAGCTGAAGGATGAAGGTGAGCACACCATTACATTCCTCGTTCTCTATTCCCATCCAGTTTTGCATCTTATCCTTGATCAACAGCCCTGTCGTCAGGGGCAGATCAACCAATCTGGCGAGATCAGGTGGCCGCCGGACCTCCCCGCCGGCGAGCCCCTCTCCCCCGGTGCCCGAACCTGACAACCATGGCCGATGTCTGCTGCTGCATCTCTGTATTTGCGAGTACACGGACAGGCAGAGAGAAGACGAGCGCCGTGAGAAGCTCTTGGGCCTGTTGGGCTGGGTCCGCGTGATGGGAGCATACGCTGCGTCCAATACGCTTTGCGAGATGACGATCTGTTTCTCGATCGATTCTCGTCCGCAGTCCGCGGTCCACCGTACGCCCGGCTCCCGTCCAGCTTCGTTCGCGCTTCCAAGTTGGAGACGTCCAATGGTCCAGGCGTCCACCGATTGTGATGACTGACGAGTAACGAGTTGGTGAGTGACCAATCTGATAAGCAAGCCCTGAATCCTAATCTGACCGCTTCAGTCTCCACCACGATCAACTAGTGCAGTACGCCACCTAGGATGGACAGTGATTCTGCTGCAACACAGAAGGGGAACAAAATGAAATTGATCCCAATTATAAATTTCATTCTCCTTGTTTTTGCAACCGGCTAGTAGCTGATGTTTTAAGCTTTGATTTACACGATTCTTTAAATGTTAGTTGTAGACTTGAAAAGATTTGTGTTTATAAGGTCTTTCTGCAATAAACATCTTTTATGACTCCTTGTTTTTTTGTTTGACATGATTATCTCTTATTCGATTCCTTGCTAGCTTGATGACATCATCATGATGTCATATAAACATTATGGCCGTTTTCCTTTAGAAAAACAAATCCCGAAATACAATAAAAAAACGTATACACATATAATCTTTTTTAGGCCATATCATTTACGTTTAGTGCTGTTTCGAGTCATTCCAGTTGCATTAGATTCACGTCGTCGCGCTCTATGCAATAGTGGTAACCTTTATCATGTCACTTGATTATAAATTTATTAATTATAAATAGTGATTAGATTAATATATTTATTTAATAGCTTCCCAATTAAAAGCAATATAATTTTAACTCAGTTCTTGTTGCGTTACGACCGTGCCGACCATAAACTACAGGTTAGGGATGATGTTTACCATGTCACATGTATTTTTCCATGTATAGTCAAATATTAAATTGTTTAATATGCATGTAACCAGTTTTCCAAATTAAAAGCAACATAGGCGATGTACTTAAAGATTTTTCTATACAAATATTAATATGATTAATTGCTACATAAATGCATTCTTAATTTCTTATTACTTAGTTTAAACAAGTTGTATATATTAGGCACTATTAAGTATGCATGTATCCCTTTTCATATTGAGAACTTTAAGTTGAACTTGCTTAATCCCTACTGCAATATTTATAAAACAAGATTGGTCTTAACTCAGCTTGAAATTAGAATATAATTTAAGTAATCTGAGTTAATAACTATGACGTGGTTTTTATTCAATTAAGATAAATAAGCATGTAATTGTTTCTTTTATAATATAAACTCTCGGTAGTCATTTCTTTTCCTTCGTAGTTCCGTTATCGGCGTTTCTTATGTTCTCGTGACCGTAGCCGGTAGTTCTTTTTTAGTATGCCGTTTTCTCTTGTGTGGTGTATTGTTCTTAGTTGTCCCTATTTGTTTGCTTGTATGCCTGTTAGTGTGCTGGGTTGCTATGATCTACGAGTAGAAGAAAGACTATCCGTGAGCGCCGAAGATCCGAAGGTAAAGACCAGAAGCTGAGTGCCAGAAGTTGCAAATGAAAGATTAAGTTGAGGCTTTTCAGAGCAAATTGCTTTGGGCATAAAGCAAGTTCTAAGGCAAGTATAACATGTGATTTTCTTGTTGTCCTATTCACTTTAATCACATAAAAACCATATTGCATGTGTTTATATTGAATTGCCATTAAGGATTTTTCTAGTATTTGATCTATACCTTGTCACCTATGGGATTTTGCATTGGGTAGTTTTTGCTAGCGCTGAGCATAAACTATGATCTTGTAATATGATTAATGGAATATGCAACAACACTAAAAGATGACATTTTGATTACTATTTAAAGAGGGCTAGAGCATGATGCTATTTTTCTTGATGCTCTAGTTTCTCTCCTTAAGGACTTATTTGTAAGCGAACATTCGAGACTTATAGTACAACTTTGAGGGCTATATGGCTCTGGCTTTAGTCAAGTATGAGGACCTTTTCTAGCTTGTTAGTAGTAACCTTTACGGCGTAAGAATGGCTTGACGAATCGGGTATAGTGCGGCCTCTGTCCTCATGTGTATAGGTTGCGCGTCATTATGCCATTTGGAAGGGGGGCACTACATCTGTTTGCCGAGTAAATCTAATGGCCCTAACTTGTTAGACGAACCTTTAAAAGACTTCATAGTGAACCCTGCCGACCTTCCTTGGTAGTGGGTCAAGAGGCTGATCACCTCGGGCGAAAGAGTAAATCACGACTCACAGTGAAAGTGTACAACCTCTGTAGAGTGTAAAACTGGTATATCAGCTATGCTCACGGTCACGAGTGGCCTTGGACCCTTACGGAATAGATGATCACTAATGACTATAAATGTGTTTTTTCTATTCATTATTCATCTTTACATTGATCATATGTTTATTGTGGGATTAATGCAAACCTGATGCTACTCATATGATAAAACTATGATGATTAAAAGCTAAATGCAGTAAACCAGTGTCTATCCTTTTGAGCCTCATGAACTCTGTGTTATACTTGTTGAGTTCGACATTGACTCACCCTTGCTATTTCCCTACACTCTAGTATATAGTGAGGTGCTGCTTAGAAGAAGGATGAAAGTGTAGTGGAGTTTCCAGAAGTCTTTTCAGAAGTGCTTGGCATATGGAGCCCTCAGTCAGCCGTTCCTATAACGTTGGAGCCTGAAGAAAAGATTAGTGACCGTTCTGCGATACTCTGATAGTTGTAAGTGTTAATATTGTAAGTATTCCGCTTTATATAAACATTGTTTTGATATTTTTATTCTATTATTGTATGTGTGAACTTCCTGGGCACACATATGACGAGCTTGGTTTTGTTCTTTGCAAAATCGGGTGTGACAGAGTGGTATCAGAGCAGTGTTGACTGTAGGACGTATGCCAAGTAGCACTAGACGTACTCTAAAACCTATTTTACTATAAAATTATTTTCTTACCCCTTGACTCTTTGGTTTTGACTATTTTCTCATCCTTGTCTTGGTGTATCCTCCTTTTGATATAGCTTCCTTTGAGCTATTATTTCTTACTCCATTGGTTTTTCTTTTATGTTGGTTTTACTAAAAGTTTTCTGATCTCACCTTTTTTAAAAGTTCGATGGCCTTTCATCATCCATACTTTTCCCTTAGAATGACTACCATTGTTGAAGAAGCACGTGTAGTACCGATGATGTGATGTGTGCTTGTTTTGCTTGATGTGTTGCTTGTGTGTTGTCTTTGTTCTCGTGTTTCAAAGGTAGCTCGGAAGGTATAAGTCTTGAGGAGTAGCTCGATCCATGTTAAGTGGGGTAGTGTCATCTTCTATCCTACTTAATTTTTCAATCGATCCTAATTCTTGCTATTTTCTCTTACACTGTCCTTGCCTACCATTGGTTGTCATGTTGCCTTCTTTATCTCATCTTAATGGAGGATCAACACACAAAGGACTCATCAATAGTAGTAAGCCTTAAAGAAAGTGTTGCCTTCAATGACATTGCTAGGTGGAACAAGATCTTTGTTAAGTGGGGTAGCGTCCGCCATCATCATCAATCTCAAGTCACGAGACAAGAAGACCCAAAGACCAATCGCTATCAATAATATCATCTTTTGCTAGTCCTTACCCCTTAACCAATCTCACCTTCTTGCCATCAATCTTTACTTTTTCTTATCAACATTTGACAACTTTTGACCCTTGTCCTTACATCTTATAAATCCTGATTCAAGGACCTACAAAGACTTGAAGATCAATTTATCCATCTCACTGGTCTCCCTGAATGGTAAAACGGAAGACTAGTCTTTACCTTTCTTCAACCAATGCTAGTCTGTCCCTTTTTCATGATGTCTCATAAATTTTGAATCGAGAAGTTGTGAGTACCATAAGATCTATCTTTATCGTTTGCAAATCTCTACCCTTGTTTTTTATACCTTACAAAGTGAAGACTCGATGATCAACCTTGATCTATCTTTTCAACCTCCTTTGATCTTCCTTTCCACCTATGCTAACCTTCAATCCTTTGACCTTCTGTCATTAACTCGAATCAATCTTAAGGATCAATCCAATGTTCTCTTGTCAACCTTTGATAATGCTCGACACTTATATCCGAACTTGTCAAAAAGTCTAAAAATAATTTTATTGGTCTGCTTTATCTTTCCCCCTAGCCTCTTTGAATCTCGGGACAAGATTCCTGTTAAGTGGGGTAAAATTGTCACATCCCAAAATTTCTGATTTTGGGTTGTGCATAGAAAACACTAACTAAAATAAATATTTTAATATTTGATTAGAACTTGTCATTAGTTTAGATTTCATATATTTTTTATTAAAGAAAAATGGTGCTTTTCGATTATTTTAGAATTAACTTAACGGGCTTTGGTTGATGTGATGCTTGTTTTGGTGTTTATGAGTGCAAACGGTTTACGAGTACGATAGAGCGACGTTTATCTCTCCATGAGAAATTTTCTGGCCTTTTTTCGAATTAAAATTCCAGTTTTCATGAACATAATCTTTTTTCTTTGATCGTTTCACCAATCTTTTCATGAGCTCCAAATACTTTATTTTGGTTCCTTATATTTCATAATGTCTCTGAGAATTTTCTCTAAATTTTTAGAGCTTTCGGAGTATTTTTCATGGCTTAAATAATAATTTTAGACTTTTCTGGAATTATTTTATCCATGAAATTAATTAATTCTGAAAATAAATAAATGTCTCATTTTTCCCAATGCTCAAAGCCCATGTGCAATAATCCTAATAAATCTCAAAGGCCCAAACATTTATTTACTAATGGGCTTTAATAATTAATTAGACCTATTAGTAAAGATGAAGGGTGCAACATCAATTAGTATCATATTGCTAGTTGATGTGAAGGTGGAGAGTTTTCCTTCCTATAAGTATGTACCTACCCTATGGATAAAGCACATCCAAACTACCGTGGAGGAGCCATTAGTTTGAGAAATATCTCGTGTAGTAAATTAGATTTTTTTTTCTTTTCTCGTGTCACCGCTGGCCAACTCCGATGACTCCTCGGCGAGCCTCTGCTGTTGCTTTCTTCTTTCGACCATAGCTGAAGGATGAAGGTGAGCACACCATTACATTCCTCGTTCTCTATTCCCATCCAGTTTTGCATCTTTTCCTTGATCAACAGCCCTATCGTCAGGGGCAGATCTACCAATCTGGCGAGATCAGGCGGCCGCCGGACCTCCCCGCCGGCGAGCCCCTCTCCCTCGGTGCCCGAACCTGACAGCCATGGCCGATGTCTGCTGCTGCATCTCTGTATTTGCGAGTACACGGACAGGCAGAGAGAAGACGCGGTCCGTGCGAAGCTCTTGGGCCTGTTGGGCTGGGTCCGCGTGATGGGAGCATACGCTGCGTCCAATACGCTTTGCGAGATGACGATCTGTTTCTCGATCGATTCTCGTCCGCGGTCCGCGGTCCACCGTACGCCCGGCTCCCGCCCAGCTTCGTTCGCGCTTCCAAGTTGGAGACGTCTAGTGGTCCAGGCGTCCACCGATTGTGATGACTGACGAATAACGAGTTAGTGAGTGACCAATCTGATAAGCAAGCCCTGAATCCTAATCTGACCGCTTCAGTCTCCACCACGATCAACTAGTGCAGTACGGCACCTAGGATGGACAGTGATTCTGCTGCAACACAGAAGGGGAACAAAATGAAATTGATCCCAATTATAAATTTCATTCTCCTTGTTTTTGCAACCGGCTAGTAGCTGATGTTTTAAGCTTTGATTTACACGATTCTTTAAATGTTAGTTGTAGACTTGAAAAGATTTGTGTTTATAAGGTCTTTCTGCAATAAACATCTTTTATGACTCCTTGTTTTTTTGTTTGACATGATTATCTCTTATTCGATTCCTTGCTAGCTTGATGACGCCATCATGATGTCATATAAACATTATGGCCGTTTTTCTTTAGAAAAACAAATCCTGAAATACAATAAAAATACGTGTACACATATAATCTTGTTTAGGCCATATCATTTACGTTTAGTGCTGTTTCGAGTCATTCCAGTTGCATTAGATTCGCGTCGTCGCGCTCAATGCAATAGTGGTAACCTTTATCATGTCACTTGATTATAAATTTATTAATTATAAATAGTGATTAGGTTAATATATTTATTTAATAGCTTCCCAATTAAAAGCAATATAATTTTAACTCAGTTCTTGTTGCGTTACGACCGTGCCGACCATAAACTACAGGTTAGGGATGATGTTTACCATGTCACATGTATTTTTCCATGTATAGTCAAATATTAAATTGTTTAATATGCATGTAACCAGTTTTCCAAATTAAAAGCAACATAGGTGATGTACTTAAAGATTTTTCTATACAAATATTAATATAATTAATTGCTACATAAATGCATTCTTAATTTCTTATTACTTAGTTTAAACAAGTTGTATATATTAGGCACTATTAAGTATGCACGTGTCCCTTTTCATATTGCGAACTTTAAGTTGAACTTGCTTAATCCCTACGACAATATTTATAAAACAAGATGGGTCTTAACTCAGCTTGAAAATAGAATATAATTTAAGTAATCTGAGTTAATAACTATCACGTGGTTTTTATTCAATTAAGATAATTAAGCGTGTAATTGTTTCTTTTATAATATAAACTCTCGGTAGTCATTTCTTTTTCTTCGTAGTTCTGTTATCGGCGTTTCTTATGTTCTCGTGACCGTAGCCGGCAGTTCTCTTTTAGTACGCTGTTTTCTCTTGTGTGGTGTATTATTCTTAGTTGTCCCTACTTGTTTGCTTGTATGCCTGTTAGTGTGCTGGGTTGTTATGATCTACGAGTAGAAGAAAGACTATCCGTGAGCTCCGAAGATCTGAAGGTGAAGACCAGAAGCTGAGTGACAGAAGTTGCAAATGAAAGATTAAGCTGAGGCTTTTCAGAGCAAGTTGCTTTGGGCATAAAACAAGTTCTAAGGCAAGCATAACATGGGATTTTCTTGTTGTCCTATTCACTTTAATCACATAAAAACAATATTGCATGTGTCTATATTGAATTGCCATTAAGGATTTTCCTAGTATTTGATCTATACCTTGTCACCTATGGGATTTTGCATTGGGTAGCTTTTGCTAGCGCTGAGCATAAACTATGATCTTGTAATATGATTAATGGAATATGCAACAACACTAAAAGATGACATTTTGATTACTGTTTAAAGAGGGCTAGAGCATGATGCTATTTTTCTTGGTGCTCTAGTTTTTCTCCTTAAGGACTTATCTGTAAGCGAACATCTGGGACTTACAGTACAACTATGAGGGCTATATGGCTCTGGCTTTAGTCAAGTATGAGGACCTTTTCTAGCTTGTTAGTGGTAACCTTTATGGCGTAAGAATGGCTTGACGAATCGGGTATAGTGCGGCCTCTGTCCTTATGTGTATAGGCTGCGCGTCATTGTGCCATTTGGAAGGGAGGCTCTACATCTGTTTGCCGAGTGAATCTAATGGTCATAACTTGTTAGACGAACCTTTGAAAAACTTTATAGTGAACCCTGCCGACCTTCCTTGGTAGTGGGTCAAGAGGCTGATCACCTCGGGCGAAAGGGTAAATCACGACTCACAGTGAAAGTGTACAACCTCTGCAGAGTGTAAAACTGGTATATCAGCCGTGCTCTCGGTCACGAGTGGCCTTGGACCCTTACGGAATAGATGATCACTAATGACTATAAATGTGTTTTTGCTATTCATTATTCATCTTTATATTGATCATATGTTTATTATGGGATTAATGCAAACCTGATGCTACTCATATGATAAAATTGTGATGATTAAAAGCTAAATGCAGTAAACTAGTGTCTATCCTTTTGAGCCTCATGAACTCTGTGTTATACTTATTGAGTTCGACATAGACTCACCCTTGCAATTTCCCTACACTCCAGTGTATAGTGAGGTGCTGCTTTGAAGAAGGATGAAAGTGTAGTGGAGTTTTCAGAAGTCTTTTCAGAAGTGCTTGGCATATGGAGCCCCCAGTCAGCCGTCCATGTGACGTTGGAGCCTAAATAAAAGGTTAGTGACCGTTCTGCGATACTCTGATAGTTGTAAGTGTTAATATAGTAAGTATTCTGCTTTATATAAACATTATTTTGATATTTTTATTCTGTTGTTATATGTGTGGACTTCCTGGGCACACATATGACGAGCTTGGTTTTGTTCTTTGCAAAATCGAGTGTGACAGAGTGGTATCAGAGCAGTGTTGACTGTAGGACGTATGCCAAGTAGCACTGGACGTACTCTAAAACCTATTTTACTATAAAATTATTTTCTTACCCCTTGTGTAAGGTCCGAATGGCTAGAGGGGGGGGGGGTGAATAGCCTAATTAAAACTTCTACAAGAATTACTTAACCACAAGTTAGTATAAAAGGTGGCGGAGCAAAATGCACTAGCTTTAACTAATTAAGCAAGCCACCTACACAAGTCTAGTGCAAGGCTATCCACTAAACACAACAACAATAAGCTAGATACAAGATGTAATACGAGAGAAGAGCTTCAAGTGATTATACCGCCGTGTAGAGATGAGAAGTACCAATTAATTAATCACACAAGAGAAATCCTCGGGAAGAGAATGACACAAGAATTTATCCCGAGGTTCACTTGCTTCCCGGCAAGCTACTCCCCGTTGTGGCGATACACCCACTTGTCGTTTCGCGAGCTAATCGACTATCAAGAGTCAAGCCCTCGGCGGGCACCGCACAACCGCACACAAGATGGGGATCCTCCAAGCCACGAGCTCCACTAGAGTATCCAATTCGCGAACTCCTGCGGGGAAGGATCAAGAACCCCTTACAACACTTGGTGAAGGCTCCAACAATCTCCAATTGCGAGCTCAATCACCTCCGCTGCTCCAAGCCGTCTACCGTGTCGGGAAACACGGAAGAGTAACAAGAAATCCGCAGCAACTCGAAGATCAAGTGCCTCTAGAATGCAACTCTCAAGCAATGCACTTGAATCTCACTCAATCTCACTCAAGATGTGCAACTAATCAAAGAGATGAGTGGAGGGGTTGTTCTCTAGCTCAAAGTATGTCTCTATATCTCAGAATGTGCAAGAGATACCCTCAAAACCCGTCCACCATCTATTTATAACGAAGGGGTACGCAGCTAGCCGTTAGAAGCGACGCAGTTGAAATCGCGAGCACCGGACGCGCCGGTCCGGGTGACCGGACGCGTCCGGTCACTACGCGACAGACGAGAATAGTGCCGTTCAAACTAGCCGTTACCGTTGACCGGACGCGCTCGACCGAGCCACCGGACGCGCTGGTGACGACCGGACGCGCCGGTCCCGTGACCCACCGGACGCGCCGGTCAGCACTGAGCCGCACACCGCGAAACAACCACCGGACGCGCCGAAGGACCCACCGGACGCCACAGTGCCCGCGTCCGGTGGGAGTCCAGTAAGCTCCCTGGACCACCGGACGCGTCCGGTGACCCGTGATCGGACGCGCACCGCGTCCGGTGGTCCTCGTGAACCGCTGATCGCCTGACCGGACGCGCCGGTCGCTCAGTGACCGCGTCCGGTGCAGCGTCCGGTGCACGCAGTGACCTCCGTTCGCCTCCGTTTCTTTTCCAACTTTCGGTGCAATAGAAAATAGGCGTTTCACTTCTCCAAAAAGCGCCGAATCCCGCCTCGCAAGCTCGGCGGGAGGGAGAGAGGAACCCAAACCCCTCTCTACCACTTAAACTCCACCGCCTTCGCAAATGTGCTAACACCAACAAGTGTTCACCACCTTGTGCTCGTGTGTTAGCATTTTCACAAACATTTTACAAGGCGTTATGTTAGCTCTTTACTAGATCCTAAATGCATATGCTCAAGACATTGATCTAGTGGCACTTGATTCCCGAGCTAACCGTGATTGCCCCTCTTGATAGTCGGCTATGTATCCTAAACCCGGTCAATCACTTCTCTACTCATCTTAGACCGGCAAAAGGGAAACCCTATGGTTATACCTTTGCCTTGCGCTCTTAGATCCTTCTCCTTCACTTGATCATCATGTCCATTATTTCATGTGCATCTCCACCATGATCTTGCTCATCATTTCATGCACCAAATCATGTGGTCTTGTGGCCATCTCTCCATGCCATTTTCACCTCCATCACATGTTGCTTATGCCTAGCTTAATCACACTTGATACAATAGCATTAGCAACTTGGTGTCATTAATTACCAAAACCAAACTTGGGCTTTCAATCTCCCCCTTTTTGGTAATTGATGACAACTATCACAAAGATATGAAATGAAATCAATTTTCAATTTTGATAGTATTAGCTCCCCCTACATATGTGCTTTCATGAGTTTGGTTCAATTTTGCACATATGTATGGATTCGAATTTTGGGAGAGTTACTACTATCAAATTGATGCTAAGGTATATAGAATGGACCTTTGAAGCGTGATACCAATCGGAGTTGCCTTTATATACCATCCTTAGCATCGATGTAGCTAGACACCACTTGTAATTCATCACTTGTAAAGATCATAAACACTAAAGTACCCCGTGAGATCAACATTATAAGCAAAGGGTGTCTAGATACCACTTAAAAAGTTACTCTTAACAAGTCATCATTCAAGTTCTAATTCTAGCAATCACCACACAAGTATGAATATGAATTTAAGCTTTGCAATGCAACAAATCATCATGTTAATGCGCATACAAATGCAACAAATAGTTCATGAGCTTGCTCCCCCTACTTGTGTGCTCAAATTTAATTGATTCCTTTCCAAAGTCTTATCTTATGCTTTCTCTCCCCTTTTACTATATCTTTCTCCCCCTTTGTGACTTTTCTCTCCCCCTTTGTCAACAATCACCAAAAAGGTGCCAATTTAGTGAGAGATAAGTCAATCAATTATGAGGGAGTCCAAATTATGGTTCAATCTAGATTACTTGCCTAGAATATGTAATTCGGTTTGATCCAAGGACAAGCTTTTTCACACCTCATAAAGTATAAGGGTTATCTTGACCATGTTGAATTACACATCATGAGCTCATTTTCTAGATTCAACACTAGGTTTGCAAGCCCACAAACATGTCATATGCTACCACTAGACCAATCAAACATAGAAGCAATAGTGGTACCATATATACATCAAAATAATTTGATTTTCATGAGTGAGCTTATTTGTCATGCAAATATGTCTATATGTTCTAATCATGTCCTTAGCAAAGTATGAATGATATGCCAAACAACTTTACCTTGCTATGTTGGAGGAGAGGCATGTCATATAAGAATGTGGGGGTACACTCATTTCAAGTTGGAGAAGTCAAGTATGTTCAATTCATTCTTCAACTTGTAAAATCTCTTTTCATCAAGTGGCTTTGTAAAGATGTCAGCTAGTTGTTCTTCGGTGCCAATGCTCTCAATGCTAATATCACTCTTTTGTTGATGGTCTCTTATGAAGTGGTGCCTTATGTCAATGTGCTTTGTTCTTGAATGTTGAACCGGATTTTGTGTCATTTTGATAGCACTCTCATTATCACAAAACAAAGGCACATTCTTGAATTTAATTCCAAAGTCATTCAAAGTGGCCTTCATCCAAAGCAATTGTGCACAACAACTACCGGCACTAATGTATTCGGCCTCGGCGGTAGATAGTGCAACACTATTTTGTTTCTTTGATGACCATGAAACAAGAGACCTTCCTATCAATTGACAAGTGCCACTTGTGCTCATTCTATCAATCTTGCATCCACCATAGTCGGAGTCCGAATATCCAATCAACTCAAAATTAGACCCCTTGGGATACCATAGTCCAACATCATGAGTGCCCTTAAGATATCTCAATATCCTCTTGGTTGCTTTCAAGTGACTTTCTCTAGGTGAAGCTTGATATCTTGCACACTTGCACACACTAAACATCACATCCGGCCTAGAAGCGGTGACATAGAGCAAACTTCCAATCATGGACCGGTATTGCTTTTGATCTACCATGTTTCCACTATCATCAATACCCAATTGATCATTAGAGCCCATTGGTGTGCTCATTGGCTTAGCATCTTGCAATCCAAACTTCTTGATCATGTCCTTGATGTACTTGCCTTGACTTACAAAAGTGCCATTCTTCATTTGTTTGATTTGAAGTCCAAGGAAGTAACTAAGCTCTCCAATCATTGACATCTCAAACTCATTAGCCATCATATTTCCAAACTCTTCACAAAAATCTTGATTGGTTGATCCAAAAATGATATCATCCACATAGATTTGCAACACAAACAAGTCATTTCCAAGCTTCTTGGTGAAGAGGGTGGTGTCAACCTTTCCCATCTTGAACCCTTTAGAGAGAAGAAAGTCCCTCAATCTCTCATACCATGCTCTAGGTGCTTGCTTCAAACCATACAATGCCTTCTTTAGCTTGTAAACATGGTTGGGCTTCTTGTCATCTTCAAAACCGGGAGGTTGCTCAACATAAACTTCTTCATTGATGTAACCATTGAGAAATGCACTCTTGACATCCATTTGATAGAGCTTGATGTTGTGTGCACAAGCATATGCTAATAAGATTCTAATAGCCTCCAATCTTGCAACCGGTGCATATGTTTCTCCAAAGTCAAGACCTTCAACTTGTGTGTAACCTTGTGCTACCAATCTTGCTTTGTTTCTCACAACTACACCATCTTGATCTTGCTTGTTTCTAAAGACCCACTTAGTACCAATCACATTATAGTTCTTCGGCCTTTCAACAAGTTCCCAAACTTGATTTCTAGTGAAGTTGTTTAGCTCTTCATGCATGGAATTTACCCAATCGGAATCTTTCAATGCATCTTCTATTTTCTTAGGTTCTTCAAGTGACACAAATGAGTAGTGCTCACAAAAGGATGCTAGCCTTGATCTAGTTTGAACACCACTTTGAATTCCACCAATGATTTGGTCCAATGGATGATCTCTTGCAATACTAGTAGGTTGGAGTATTGGGAGTTGATTACTTCCATTAGCTTGACCTTGATCTTGAGCTTCATTATGAGTACCACTTGAGCTTGCTTGATTTGTATCAATTTGCACACTTTGGTTGATCACATGAATATCATCATCATCAACTTGCCTTGGCCTAACATCACCAATGTCCATATTCTTCATTGCATTTGACAATTGATCTCCTCTCACATCATCAAGGTTTTGAGTTTCATTTTGAGATCCTTGGGTTTCATCAAACTCAACATCATGAACTTCTTCCAAGGTGCCATTTGTGAAATTCCAAACTCTATATGCTTTGCTTGTGGTAGAATAACCAAGCAAGAACCCTTCATCACATTTCTTTTCAAACTTGCTCAATCTAGTGCCTTTCTTGAGAATATAGCACTTGCAACCAAACACTCTAAAGTATGCAATGTTAGGCTTTCTTCCATTCAATAGCTCATATGGTGTCTTCCCAAGCTTCCCATGGCAATAGAGACGGTTGCTACAATAGCAAGCCGTGTTGATAGCTTCACTCCAAAATGAATGACTCACATTGTATTCACTAAGCATTGATCTAGCCATGTCAATCAAAGTTCTATTTTTCCTTTCAACTACACCATTGGATTGAGGAGTGTATGTTGGAGAGAATTGATGTCCAATACCAAGACCATCACATAAAGCTTCAATTCTTGTGTTCTTGAATTCACTACCATTGTCACTTCTAATCTTCTTGATGGTAGTCTCAAACTCATTTTGCACTTTCTTGACAAAAGACTTGAATAGATCATAAACATCACTCTTGTCATAAAGAAAGAGCACCCAAGTGTATCTAGTGTAGTCATCCACAATCACAAAACCATACTTGTTGCCACCAATGCTAGTGTATGTTGTTGGCCCAAACAAGTCCATGTGCAATAACTCAAATGCCTTTGATGTGCTCATTTCACTCTTACTAGGATGTGTATTTCCAACTTGTTTGCCGGCTTGACAAGCACTACATGGTTTATCCTTCTCAAAGGTAACATCCTTCAAGCCTCTAACTAAGTCATGCTTCAAAAGTTTGTTCAATTGTTTCATTCCAACATGACCAAGCCTTCTATGCCACAACCAACCCATACTAGATTTACTAAGCAAGCATGATGTTAATTGTGTCTCACTATCATTGAAGTCAACCAAGTATAAGCTACCATGTCTAAATCCTTTGAATATCAAGTTTGATCCATCAACACTTATGACTTCAACATCATCACTACCAAATATGCACTTGAAGCCAAGATCACAAAGTTGTGCCACCGATAAAAGATTAAAATCTAAGCTCTCAACTAGCAACACATTAGATATGCTCATGTCATTTGAGATAGCAATTTTACCAAGCCCCTTGACCTTGCCTTTCTTGTTGTTGCCAAAAGTGATAGCATCAAAACCACCATTTTGACTTGTATCAATTGAATTGAACATACAAGAGTCTCCGGTCATATGTTGAGTGCACCCACTATCAAGCACCCAATGCCTTCCTCCGGCTTTGTAATTGACCTACAAGACAAGATCAATTCCTTTTAGGTACCCAAACTTGTTTGGGTCCTCCAAGGTTAGTGACCAAGCTCTTTGGTACCCAAATGGCTTTCTTCTTTGAGCCCATCCATGGTGCACCAATGAACTTAGCATGAACACCATTTGTACCCTTAGTAAGCATATAGAAAGAATCAAACTTAATTGAGGATACTTTAGCATTGGATTTCTTGTTCATGCAATGTTGCTCTATGTGACCAACTTGCTTGCAACTTTTACAATAGCTACCATTGTTCTTCACAAAACGAGTCTTGTGAGGAGCAAAAGCGGCCTTGCCTTTCTTGGGGTTATAGCCCAATCCCTCTTTGTAGAGAGAAGCTCTTTGGCTACCCAAGCACATAAGCAAGCGGTCCTCACCACCATAAGCCTTAGCTAATGTGTGATTGAGCTCTTTTACCTCCTTCTTGAGATTTTGATTCTCAACTATAAGTGTGGAGTCACAAGTGAAACCATCACTACTAGATGAGGATGATGTAGATGTGCTACATGAAGGGTTAGTGGGAGCAACAACAATAGGCTTAAGAAAAGATTCATCAATTATATCACATGATATGCCTATGTTGCAAGTTTTAGCTTTCTCAACATTAGTTGGCATGTTTTCACATTTTTCAACTAGAGAGGAATGAGCTTCTTCAAGCTTGGTGTGAGACTTTTGAAGCTTCTTATGGTCTACCTTTAGACTCTCATAAGATGCCCTAAGCTCATCAAGTTCTTGCATAAGGTTTTTCTTTTCCTTAAGCAAGCCCTTGCACTCCTTCCTAGATTCTTTATAATGTTGAGTGCAATCTTCTAGCATAGTGATTAGTTCATCTTTAGTGAATTCCTCTTCATCACTATCACTATCACTAACATTATCATGATCACTCTCATCATCGGATGATACCTTAGCGGCCTTAGCCATGAAGCACGATGGAGTGTCGAAGAGGGAGACCTTCTCTTGGATGGCAATGCTAGCATGTCCCTTCTTCTTGCTCTTGTAGTCATCCTCATCATCACTTGAGGAATCATCACTATCCCATGTAGCAACATGAGAATCATTCTTCTTTTTATGAGAGCTCTCCTTCTTTTCTTGCTTCTTCTTTTGCTTCTTCCTTTCCTTCTTGATAGCATCTTCATCATCACTATCATAAGGACACTTTGCAATGAGATGATCTTTGCTATGGCATCTAAAGCATCTCATGGTATGCTCATTCTTCTTAGATGGGTTCTTCCTCCTTCTTGCACGATAGCCCTTCTTCTTCATAAATTTGCCAAATTTCTTGACAAAGAGAGCCATCTTCTCATCAATGTCATCACTATCACAAGAGCTTGAGTCTTCTTCACTTGATGATTCAATCTTGGATTTGCCCTTGGATGTGGTGGCTTTGAATGCCACACTCTTCTTCTTTTCATCATCTTTCTTCTCATTCTCCTTCTTCTTCTTGACCAACTCATCCTTCTCATCATCTTCTCTATATGAATCATCGGTCATCACTTCTTGAAATATTTGTTGAGGAGTTGAATCCTTCAATGTAGTCCTCACTAGCACGGTGATCAATGTATCAAACCTCTTGGGCAAGCTTCTCAAGAACTTCATAGAGAATTGGTTGTCCTTGACTTCCTCACCAAGTGCCTTGAGCTCATTGACAATGACTTGTAATCTATGAAACATCTCCGGTACACTCTCATTATCTTGCATCTTGAAGCTTGAAAATTTTTCTTGCAAGATATATGCTTTAGCGGTCTTTGTGCCTTCGGTGCCCTCAAATGTTTCTTCTAGCTTGGCCCAAGCATCATGAGCGATCTCAATGTTCTTCACTTGCTCAAAGGTCTTGTCATCTAGTGCCTCATGAAGAGCACTAATGGCAATGTCATTGCATTGGAGCTTCTTCTCTTCCACCGGTGTAGGTGCTTCCGGATTAGCAACCTCAAATTTTGTTTCGGTGACCTTCCACACTTCTCTATTGATTGACTTTAGGTGTGCGGTCATCTTAACCTTCCAATATGCATAATTTGTACCATCAAAGTGAGGTGCCTTCTTGGTGTTGTTGATGTGCAAGCTTAATTGAGCCATTTCTTTTTCACCGTAGGTTGTTAAGCCTCAAATAAACGGTGCCTCGGCTCCGATACCACTTGTAAGGTCCGAATGGCTAGAGGGGGGGGTGAATAGCCTAATTAAAACTTCTACAAGAATTACTTAACCACAAGTTAGTATAAAAGGTGGCGGAGCAAAATGCACTAGCTTTAACTAATTAAGCAAGCCACCTACACAAGTCTAGTGCAAGGCTATCCACTAAACACAACAACAACAAGCTAGATACAAGATGTAATACGAGAGAAGAGCTTCAAGTGATTATACCGCCGTGTAGAGATGAGAAGTACCAATTAATTAATCACACAAGAGAAATCCTCGGGAAGAGAATGACACAAGAATTTATCCCGAGGTTCACTTGCTTCCCGGCAAGCTACTCCCCGTTGTGGCGATACACCCACTTGTTGGTTCGCGAGCTAATCGACTATCAAGAGTCAAGCCCTCGGCGGGCACCGCACAACCGCACACAAGATGGGGATCCTCCAAGCCACGAGCTCCACTAGAGTATCCAATTCGCGAACTCCTGCGGGGAAGGATCAAGAACCCCTTACAACACTTGGTGAAGGCTCCAACAATCTCCAATTGCGAGCTCAATCACCTCCGCTGCTCCAAGCCGTCTACCGTGTCGGGAAACACGGAAGAGTAACAAGAAATCCGCAGCAACTCGAAGATCAAGTGCCTCTAGAATGCAACTCTCAAGCAATGCACTTGAATCTCACTCAATCTCACTCAAGATGTGCAACTAATCAAAGAGATGAGTGGAGGGGTTGTTCTCTAGCTCAAAGTATGTCTCTATATCTCAGAATGTGCAAGAGATACCCTCAAAACCCGTCCACCATCTATTTATAACGAAGGGGTACGCAGCTAGCCGTTAGAAGCGACACAGTTGAAATCGCGAGCACCGGACGCGCCGGTCCGGGTGACCGGACGCGTCCGGTCACTACGCGACAGACGAGAATAGTGCCGTTCAAACTAGCCGTTACCGTTGACCGGACGCGCTCGACCGAGCCACCGGACGCGCTGGTGACGACCGGACGCGCCGGTCCCGTGACCCACCGGACGCGCCGGTCAGCACTGAGCCGCACACCGCGAAACAACCACCGGACGCGCCGAAGGACCCACCGGACGCCACAGTGCCCGCGTCCGGTGGGAGTCCAGTAAGCTCCCTGGACCACCGGACGCGTCCGGTGACCCGTGATCGGACGCGCACCGCGTCCGGTGGTCCTCGTGAACCGCTGATCGCCTGACCGGACGCGCCGGTCGCTCAGTGACCGCGTCCGGTGCAGCGTCCGGTGCACGCAGTGACCTCCGTTCGCCTCCGTTTCTTTTCCAACTTTCGGTGCAATAGAAAATAGGCGTTTCACTTCTCCAAAAAGCGCCGAATCCCGCCTCGCAAGCTCGGCGGGAGGGAGAGAGGAACCCAAACCCCTCTCTACCACTTAAACTCCACCGCCTTCGCAAATGTGCTAACACCAACAAGTGTTCACCACCTTGTGCTCGTGTGTTAGCATTTTCACAAACATTTTACAAGGCGTTATGTTAGCTCTTTACTAGATCCTAAATGCATATGCTCAAGACATTGATCTAGTGGCACTTGATTCCCGAGCTAACCGTGATTGCCCCTCTTGATAGTCGGCTATGTATCCTAAACCCGGTCAATCACTTCTCTACTCATCTTAGACCGGCAAAAGGGAAACCCTATGGTTATACCTTTGCCTTGCGCTCTTAGATCCTTCTCCTTCACTTGATCATCATGTCCATTATTTCATGTGCATCTCCACCATGATCTTGCTCATCATTTCATGCACCAAATCATGTGGTCTTGTGGCCATCTCTCCATGCCATTTTCACCTCCATCACATGTTGCTTATGCCTAGCTTAATCACACTTGATACAATAGCATTAGCAACTTGGTGTCATTAATTACCAAAACCAAACTTGGGCTTTCACCTTGACTCTTTGGTTTTTGACTATTTTCTCATCCTTGTCTTGGTGTATCCTCCTTTTGATATAGCTTCCTTTGAGCTATTATTTCTTACTCCATTGGTTTTTCTTTTATGTTGGTTTTACTAAAAGTTTTCTGTCACCTTTTTCAAAAGTTCGATGGCCTTTCATCATCCATACTTTTCCCTTAGAATGACCACCATTGTTGAAGAAGCACGTGTAGTACCGATGATGTGATGTGTGCTTGTTTTGCTTGATGTGTTGCTTGTGGGTTGTCCTTGTTCTCGTGTTTCAAAGGTGGCTCGGAAGGTATAAGTCTTGAGGAGTAGCTCGATCCATGTTAAGTGGGGTAGTGTCATCTTCTATCCTACTTAATTTTTCAATCGATCCTAATTCTTGCTATTTTCTCTTACACTGTCCTTGCCTACCATTGGTTGTCATGTTGCCTTCTTTATCTCATCTTAATGGAGGATCAACACATGAAGGACTCATCAATAGTAGTAAGCCTTAAAGAAAGTGTTGCCTTCAATGACATTGCTAAATGGAACAAGATCTTTGTTAAGTGGGGTAGCGTCCGCCACCATCATCAATCTCAAGTCACGAGACAAGAAGACCCAAAGACCAATCGCTATCAATAATATCATCTTTTGCTAGTCCTTACCCCTTAACCAATCTCACCTTCTTGCCATCAATCTTTACTTTTTCTTATCAACATTTGACAACTTTTGACCCTTGTCCTTACATCTTATAAATCCTGATTTAAGGACCTACAAAGACTTGAAGATCAATTTATCCTTCTCACTGGTTTCCCTGAATGGTAAAACGGAAGACTAGTCTTTACCTTTCTTCAACCAATGCTAGTCTGTCCCTTTTTCATGATGTCTCATAAATTTTGAATCGAGGAGTTGTGAGTACCATAAGATCTATCTTTATCTTTTGCTAATCTCTACCCTTGTTTTTTACACCTTATAAAGTGAAGACTCGATGATCAACCTTGATCTATCTTTTCAACCTCCTTTGATCTTCCTTTCCACCTATGCTGACCTTCAATCCTTTGACCTTCTGTCATTAACTCAAATCAATCTTAAGGATCAATCCAATGTTCTCTTGTCAACCTTTGATAATCCTCGACACTTATATCCGAACTTGTCAAAAAGTCTAAAAATAATTTTATTGGTCTGCTTTATCTTTCCCCCTAGTCTCTTTGAATCTCGGGACAAGATTCCTGTTAAGTGGGGTAGAATTGTCACATCCCAAAATTTTTGATTTTGGGTTGTGCATAGAAAACACTAACTAAAATAAATATTTTAATATTTGAATAGAACTTGTCATTAGTTTAGATTTCATATATTTTTTATTAAAGAAAAATGGTGCTTTTCGATTATTTTAGAATTAACTTGACGGGCTTTGGTTGATGTGATGCTTGTTTTGGTGTTTATGAGTGCAAACGGTTTACGAGTACGATAGAGCGACGTTTATCTCTCCATGAGAAATTTTTCTGGCCCTTTTTCGAATTAAAATTCCAGTTTCCATGAACATAATCTTTTTTCTTTGATCGTTTCACCAATCTTTTCATGAGCTCCAAATACTTTATTTTGGTTCCTTATGTTTCATAATGTTTCTGAGAATTTTCTCTAAATTTTTAGAGCTTTCAGATTCTTTTTCATGGCTTAAATAATAATTTTAGACTTTTCTGAAATTATTTTATCCATGAAATTAATTAATTCCAAAATTAAATAAATGTCTCATTTTTCCCAATGCTCAAAGCCCATGTGCAATAATCCTAATAAATCTCAAAGGCCCAAACATTTATTTACTAATGGGCTTTAATAATTAATTAGGCCTATTAGTAAAGATGAAGGGTGCAACATCAATTAGTATCATATTGCTAGTTGATGTGAAGGTGAAGAGTTTTCCTCCCTATAAGTATGTACCTACCCTATGGGCAAAGCACATCAAAACTACCGTGGAGGAGCCCCTAGTTTAGGAAATCTCTCGTGTAGTAAATTAGATTTTTTTTCTTTTCTCCTCGTGTCACCGCTGGCCAACTCCGATGACTCCTCGGTGAGCCTCTGCTGTTGCTTTCTTCTTTCGACCATAGCTGAAGGATGAAGGTGAGCACACCATTACATTCCTCGTTCTCTATTCCCATCCAGTTTTGCATCTTATCCTTGATCAATAGCCCTATCGTCAGGGGCAGATCTACCAATCTGGCGAGATCAGGCGGCCGCCGGACCTCCCCGCCGGCGAGCCCCTCTCCCCTGGTGCCCGAACCTGACAGCCATGGCCGATGTCTGCTGCTGCATCTCTGTATTTGCAAGTACACGGACAGGCAGAGAGAAGACGAGGTCCGTGCGAAGCTCTTGGGCCTGTTGGGCTGGGTCCGCGTGATGGGAGCATACGCTGCGTCCAATACGCTTTGCGAGATGACGATCTGTTTCTCGATCGATTCTCGTCCGCGGTCTGCGGTCCACCGTACGCCCGGCTCCCGCCCAGCTTCGTTCGCGCTTCCAAGTTGGAGACGTCTAGTGGTCCAGGCGTCCACCGATTGTGATGACTGACGAATAACGAGTTAGTGAGTGACCAATCTGATAAGCAAGCCCTAAATCCTAATCTGACCGCTTCAGTCTCTACCACGATCAACTAGTGCAGTACGGCACCTAGGATGGACAGTGATTCTGCTGCAACACAGAAGGGGAACAAAATGAAATTGATCCCAATTATAAATTTCATTCTCCTTGTTTTTGCAACCGGCTAGTAGCTGATGTTTTAAGCTTTGATTTACACGATTCTTTAAATGTTAGTTGTAGACTTGAAAAGATTTGTGTTTATAAGGTATTTCTGCAATAAACATCTTTTATGACTCCTTGTTTTTTTGTTTGACATGATTATCTCTTATTCGATTCCTTGCTAGCTTGATGACGCCATCATGATGTCATATAAACATTATGGCCGTTTTTCTTTTAGAAAAACAAATCCCGAAATACAATAAAAATACGTATACATATATAATCTTCTTTAGGCCATATCATTTACGTTTAGTGCTGTTTCGAGTCATTCCAGTTGCATTAGATTTGCGTCGTCGCGCTCTATGCAATAGTGGTAACCTTTATCATGTCACTTGATTATAAATTTATTAATTATAAATAGTGATTAGATTAATATATTTATTTAATAGCTTTCCAATTAAAAGCAATATAATTTTAACTCAGTTCTTGTTGCATTACAACCGTGCCGACCATAAACTACAGGTTAGGGATGATGTTTACCATGTCACATGTATTTTTCCATGTATAGTCAAATATTAAATTATTTAATATGCATGTAACTAGTTTTCTAAATTAAAAGCAACATAGGTGATGTACTTAAAGATTTTTCTATACAAATATTAATATGATTAATTGCTACATAAATGCATTCTTAATTTCTTATTACTTAGTTTAAACAAGTTGTATATATTAGGCACTATTAAGTATGCACGTGTCCCTTTTCATATTGCGAACTTTAAGTTGAACTTGCTTAATCCCTACGGCAATATTTATAAAATAAGATTGGTCTTAACTCAGCTTGAAATTAGAATATAATTTAAGTAATCTGAGTTAATAACTATCATGTGGTTTTTATTCAATTAAGATAATTAAGCGTGTAATTGTTTCTTTTATAATATAAACTCTCGGTAGTCGTTTCTTTTCCTTCGTAGTTCCGTTATCGGCGTTTCTTATGTTCTCGTGACCGTAGCCGGTAGTTCTCTTTTAATACGTTGTTTTCTCTTGTGTGGTGTATTGTTCTTAGTTGTCCCTATTTGTTTGCTTGTATGCCTGTTAGTGTACTGGGTTGCTATGATCTACGAGTAGAAGAAAGACTACCCGTGAGCGCCGAAGATTCGAAGGTGAAGATCAGAAGCTAAGTGCCAGAAGTTGCAAATGAAAGTTAAGTTAAGGCTTTTCAGAGCAAGTTGCTTTGGGCATAAAGCAAGTTCTAAGATAAGTATAACATGAGATTTTCTTGTTGTCCTTTTCGCTTTAATCACATAAAAACCATATTGCATGTGTCTATATTGAATTGTCATTAAGGATTTTCCTAGTATTTGATCTATACTTTGTCACCTATGGGATTTTGCATAGGGTAGCTTTTGCTAGCGCTGAGCATAAACTATGATCTTGTAATATGATTAATGAAATTTGCAACAACACTAAAAGATGACATTTTGATTACTGTTTAAAGAGGGCTAGAGCATGATGCTATTTTTCTTGGTGCTCTAGTTTTTCTCCTTAAGGACTTATCTGTAAGCGAACATCTGGGACTTACAGTACGATTGTGAGGGCTATATGGCTCTGGCTTTAGTCAAGTATGAGGAACTTTTCTAGCTTGTTAGTGGTAACCTTTACGGCGTAAGAATAGCTTGACGAATCAGGTATAGTGCGGCCTCTGTCCTTATGTGTATAGGTTGCGCGTCATTGTACCATTTGGAAGGGGGGCTCTACATCTGTTTGCCTAGTGAATCTAATGGCCCTAACTTGTTAGACGAACCTTTGAAAGACTTCATAATGAACCCTGCCGACCTTCCTTGGTAGTGGGTCAAGAGGCTGATCACCTCGGGCGAAAGGGTAAATCACGACTCACAGTGAAAGTGTACAACCTCTGTAGAGTGTAAAACTGGTATATCAGCTATGCTCACGGTCACGAGTGGCCTTGGACCCTTACGGAATAGATGATCACTAATGACTATAAATGTGTTTTTTCTATTCATTATTCATCTTTACATTGATCATATGTTTATTGTGGGATTAATGCAGACCTAATGCTACTCATATGATAAAATCGTGATGATTAAAAGCTAAATGCAGTAAACCAGTGTCTATCCTTTTGAGCCTCATGAACTCTGTGTTATACTTATTGAGTTCGACATGGACTCACCCTTGCTATTTCCCTATACTCTAGTGTATAGTGAGGTGCTGCTTAGAAGAAAGATGAAAGTGTAGTGGAGTTTTCAGAAGTCTTTTCAGAAGTGCTTGACATATGGAGCCCCCAGTCAGCCGTCCCTGTGACGTTGGAGCCTGAAGAAAAGATTAGTGACCGTTCTGCGATACTCTGATAGTTGTAAGTGTTAATATAGTAAGTATTCCGCTTTATAAAAACATTGTTTTGATATTTTTATTCTGTTGTTGTATGTGTGGACTTCCTGGGCACACATATGACGAGCTTGGTTTTGTTCTTTGCAAAATCGGGTGTGACAATTTTTATTTTCTAAGATTTATTCTTTTTCCCTGGCGCATCCTCCGAGGATTAATGTACAGAATCTCCATCATAATTTCTAATTGTAATAATACTCCCTGCTTCACAAAATAAATCAATTCCTAGAATTACCCTAAGTCAAATTATATTATGTCTGATCAACTTTTAATAGAAAAGGATAATACTATCTATGACACCAAATGTAACATCAGTGGCACTAAATAAGTATAGAAGACTTCTCTCATGACATGGTATATCGTAAATTATATTTTAACCATTCATTTTTTATATATTCTATTATTTATGATTATAAACTTATGATTATTAGATAATACATTTGATTATAAGCCTAATAGTTTTAGCAAAAAGTTGTTAGCCAAATTGTTGATCAAAGATTATAAAGTTTGTCTCTTGACGTATGTGAAATGTACAATATCATTGTTTATTGCAAAAATGTGCCAAAGTACATAACGAACTCCTCTCGTCGAGATGATATAAAACATATTTGGATTGTCTCGTTTGAAGTCGTTTGGAAGAAGATATGATTTGAGGCGCTGAACTAGCCAAAACCGGCCTAGCTGGATTCTACAATCACCCAGACCGGGTTTCGCAGTCCTGTGAAAACTATAGATCGCTATGGGCCGAGGCCATGGGCATGACCCATGCCCTGCAGTTTTGGCCTGGCCCAGGCACAACACGGAATGATAGCCGCCATGCATGTGTTAGCACGGCCCGATGGAAGGACCGTGCTTGGGCCGCTCCCTTAGCACGGCCCGATTAGGGACGGCCTGAATGCAGCCCACTAACTTTCCATATATAATAGACTCCAAACCCTAGCTCCTTCCTTCATCCATTTCCGATTCTTCTTCCGGCCGCCTTGCATTTTCCTGATGCCGTGTCCCCTCCCAAACCCCGATGTCGTGCCGCCTCTGATGCCTTTAGGGCTTCACCGATTTTGCATCCCCTCCCTCCCTTGATCTCTTTCATATCGCTCCTCGACCTCAATCTCCCACATCAACTAGTCCTTGGTCTCGCTCCCCTCCTGGTAGACTCTCCCGTCTAGCGAACAAGGTGGAGGCATGCTCGTCCGCGGTGGCCGACACGCAGGGTTGAGGTGCGCTCGTCCGCGGTGGAGTAGCACACAGGGTGGAGCAACGCATGACGACGATAATGGAGCAATGCACGGGGATAGCACGTGTGCCTAGGCCGGCACGACGGGCTTGATAGACCGACTGGCCGGAACGGCATAACCCGAGCCTTATAGGGTCGTGCCTGGACCATAGGTGCATCCCATGGGTGGGCATGGCACAACCTAATGAGCCAAGCGTGTCGTGCCGGCCTAACTCCCCATCAGGTCGTGCCCTTTGCAAGCCCGTGTTGTGTCGGACCGGACGACCCATTTGGCTATCTATAGTGAAAATCGGCTAGGCTGGTTTCAGGATCCGGCCAAGCTTGTTTTCCTGTTCATAGTTCGGGTTGAATAAACTAACCTGACGAAAACTTGCTTTTTGTCGTGGGAATCTTGTAGATTTCATTTTGGAGATGTTTTCCCTACAGTGATAAGACCGACCGCTCTATATATGTTAGAGGTTCATGGTCGATTGAGGTATCCAACGTCTAATCTTCAAAAATACCAATCTACTGCTTTTTCTCTTACCTCAAACTTTTTTAACCCCTTGTTGTTGAGATTCCCCGGTGTTGTAGATGGTCTTGCCGACCAAACTGGTTGTGCCCCTCTTCGAAAGTCTTCCAGAGAGGTGCTAGGCCGTGTGCGGCCTCACTCAAACATGCTAACTCTTGCAGATGTGTGTCCCAAATCGACGTTGCAATCATGTATTTGTGTTTTTTCTATAAAATTATTTAAACTTAAAAATACTCTAGAAGTTATTTTAATTTTGTATGGAGAGAATCTATATCTATACCTAACTAATCTGGCGGGACTTCTTGAGGTAATCTAAATAAGAATTCTAATCCAAGGAGACTTATGTTTGATATTATCAAACATGCAAGGTTTTTTGTCTTGAGTAGCTTGAATAGGAATCAAAATCTAAATAGAAAAGGGTAAAATTAGAAATTGGACAAATAGTCCTGAGTAGCTTGAATAGGAATCCAAATCTAAATAGAAAAGGATAAAAATAGAAAGTGCAAAAAAATAAATTAAGTGAAGCAATTTTTTATTATATCTTCACCGTGACCAAACAAACTCAACGTCAAAATTATATATGGGTTAAATTAAATTAAAGGCATGTCTATCTGACTACAATCCATTTAGAACACTCGACCATGTTTTCATCTATCCAAAAATAAATTAATCTATATTTATATATTTATATTATCTAAAAAGCATAGATCATTATGTATTGGTACGTCCTCTCTCACATGTCTGTATAAGTTAGAGCAACACATGTAACTAGCCATAATAATGCGGTGCAAAGTATACAATCCTAAAATGAATATGAACATATAACGTGATCGTTAGATAATAAATCTTTAACTCTCTCATGCACATGTAAGTTAGAGTGGCTAACATAATTTGAGGAACAGCAGAGAATCTAGTTCCAAGATGAATCGTAACCCATGATGCGATAATAATTAATAAATCTCCAAACTGAAGTCGTCCAAATGACTGTGTAGTAATATATACACCCGTTGCAACGCACGAGCATATTTACTAGTATAAGATAAAGGTAGTAATTAATGATACTGAAAAGTGTCGCACGCAGTTGCATTTCAAAATGTGCTTGTCGTCGTCAGTTAAATAGCAGGCATAAATTAAAACATGTGTAAATAGAGGACGAAGCAAAGTAATCGAACGGTGAATAATGCGACAAGCAAGAGCAGGGGGCTCAACGTGTTGCTCCAGCGACCCATGAGCCCCAGGGCGAAGGGGTAGAGATGCACCACCACGTACGCGTTGAACGCCAAAGCGAACACCGCCATGGGGCCATCTTTCCACGACCCCCCTTCCATCGCTGCAACCATGGACGTCAGGTTCACCGCTAGCACCACGCCCGTCGGGACCATCAGCACCGTCCACCTCACGGCGTAGAGCTCTGCGAACCTGTCTTTCACACTGCTGGCAGCACGCTGCTTGGACGTCAGCTTGAACGATATCTCCTTCCCTGCCGCGACCTTGAGCGCCACCTGCACCGCCGCCGCCAGGTATGCGCCCGTGGCGGACACCATCCAGAACTGCTGGTTCCGCCACCAGTCGACCAACGCTATGCCGGACCACCTGGCCTCCAGGACGGCCACCATCGCGAGCGTCAGCATCAGAGCCGCCACAAAGGCGATGTACGTGGCAGACGGCGGCCTGATGATTATTGAGAAGAAGGCGCCGCCGGTGGTGGCGCCGTTCCCGGGCACGAGCTGGATCGCCGGGAAGAGGCCGCAGTAGGCTATGAGAAAGATGGAGGTGAACGGGTACACCGTGGTGTTGAGGTACGCCAGGCGCTGCAGCGGGTGGAGCCGGCGGCCGGCGAGGAGGGCGTTGTTGTGGGAGAAGAATATCTCGAGGGAGCCCGCCGCCCAGCGGAGCACCTGGTACAGCCGGTCTGTGAGGTTGATGGGCGCCGTGCCGCGGAACGCGTCCGGCCCGGTGGCGCAGTAGGCGGAGCGCCACCCTCGCCGGTGCATGCAGAAGCTCGTGGCCACGTCCTCTGTCACGGTGCCGTACATCCAGCCGATGTCCCGGCCCCACGCCGTCCCGTCCTCGTAGCCGCACGAGACGAGCGCGGTTGCCTCGCCAATGGCAGCCGCGTCGAACGAGCACGGTGATGAAATACTGACCGTGTCCCATTGCTCGGCCTCCGTCGACGCGCCCAACTTGTCGGCCTCAGTGCCAGTGGCAACGCCCATGCCAGCGTCGTCGCCGTGTGGTCTCCAGAGCGGCGGGTCGACGCCGTATAGCGCCGCACGGCGAAACATGCAGCCGGTGCCCACGTAGATGGGTCCCTGAAGGCCGTCGAGGCCGAGTTCAGTGCAGTCGAAGAAGACGCGGTTGTGGTTCGCGTAGCGGTCCGCGGGGTCGACGCCGTCGAAGCGCTGCGGGAACTGGACGAACGCCACGTCGCTGCCCTCGCCGTCGAGCATGTGGCAGACGCCGGCGCGGACAGCCTGCGAGTTGTTGACGTAGTGGTCGCAGTCAAGGTTGAGGACGAAGGGTGCGTTGGAGAGCACGGCCGAGGCACGCAGCAGCGCGTTCATGGCGCCGGCCTTGCCGTGGTGCACGCGGCCGCGGCGTTTCTCCCGGCACATGTACACGAGCGCTGGAACCCGCACGTCGACGGCGCTGAGGTCCAGAAGATTGATGACATCACCGACGACGGTGCTGCTGACGCCAAGCTGTGGCGTGCTGCCGGGAGTATCGAGTACCAATTCAACAGCTCCGGCATGATCTTTCGCGGTGCCACGCCGCCAGCAGCTTCCATCGGCCAGCGACGTCGTCGACCGCTGCTGGCGCCGCAGGTCTCCGGCTTGCAGGGCGTCGATCCGCAGCCGCAGTTCTTCGTACTCCCGGCGCACGCGCCTCCGGTCCCTTGCCAGCTCTGGCCACGCCATTCCCTTATAGTCACCCCTCCTCGCCTTGACGCCGCCATTACAGGCGCCGGGGCTGAAGTAGGCCTCTGGGTTCCTCGGCTCCACCGCGTGCTTGCGGCAGAACGGCACCCAGAGTCCAGCGAACCGGGCAGCCTCGGCGACCGCGTCGCGCGTGAGCAGAGCGCCCCCGTCGTCCGAGACGTAGCACGTGAGCTTTTCGGCGGGGTAGTCCGCCGCGAGGATGGAGAGGATGGTGTTCACGGTCACCAGCGATGGCTCCTTCTCGGTGTCGACGGTGGTCACGAATACATCCATGGTCGGAAGCATCGACTCATCGAGCGCAGCAACGTAGACGGTGCGCCGGACAGGCTGCATCTTGGGCAGCTGGTCCAACACCCACATCAGGGCGAACCAGAGCTCCCCGGCGATGGACACCATCCACATGCCAAGAACTGTACTTTTGTCGTCGGTGCCTGTGGAGCTAATCATGGCAAGAGCAGTGCTGATTCGCCACTTGAAGAACAGCACGAAGATGCCCATCCGGACGATTATCATGAGCCTACAAAACACCATTATTTTCGCCACTTAGTTGCCTATGTTTGTCACGTGACTTTTAGTATTTTTTACACATAGCTTATAGTAAATTTTACTATCTTATTTACTTGTTTTTTAAAAAAGAACCACTTTGATATACTTGTTTTTCTAGGAGCCCTTTAACAATTTATGGTCCGTGAAATGTCACCTTATCTATTATTTCCTTCCATTCCAAATTATAAGTTGTTCTAACTAGATCCATAATTTTAGTGTATATATTTGTGTACATAACCAGATTCTACTCATGATTCTTTTTGTCCAAACTTGTATTGTTTGAGCTACGTATTTTGAGATACACGAACGTGATGCATAGATGCGCATGCGCATGCGCATGCACGTTTTCTTGTAGCTAGTTTTGCTTTCTTTATTTTTTTCTGAATTTTTGTTGTTGTTCAGTCAACATATAATTTTTTGTTGTTGTTCAGTCAACATATAATTTTACCATTGTTTGACTATTGACAAAAAGTAAAATTGTCTTTTGTGTGTCGTCCTTTAAATTGTAATAGTTGGTTGTATATGATTGTTGTCTAAAATTATATTCAAATTCAGGCAAAAAAATATAGCAACTCTCTTAATTTTTCTCTTAATTTAGAGTCACTTTTTTCTCTCTTAATGCAGGCAAAGAAAATCTGTTACACGTTTGTTTGATATTAGAGATGTTAATATATTTCCAAATAAGCATAGCCAAAGTTAAACAAATTTGACAGAAACCAAGTCCAAGACTACGTAAAATTTGAAACTAAGAGAGAGAGAGAGAGTACATGGTTTAACTTTAACCAAATGTGCCCCTGCCTCTCCAAGAGACTTTTATAAATACAATTTTGATGGAACAATTATTCTGTCCTCTCTAATAATAATAAAGAAACATGAAAGCATGCGCCCCCCCCCGCCCCCCCATTTCACCATTTCAAATCACTGAAAATAGTTTGTAGACGTTGATACAAATAAACACCAACATGTTTGAGTAAATGTGTACCTATAGTTACCTGTATAGCTTGATGGTAATTGTAGAAAGTTTTGTGGTCCGGACAAGCAGCAGTCTCTCGGCACTGGCCGACTTCTTCACATCTTTCGGCGCCTCCATGTCATCGGAGGTGCCATAGACATCGCTCATGGTTATATATATATATGTCGTCGACATACTCGCACTACTGGTCAAGCCCTATTGTTCTTGACAAGAAGGATGCTGTGTGAAATCAACCGTGTATATGGAGGATTGGTCATTCGTCCACTGTTGCCTATTTCTGATTCTGCTTTTCCGACTTTATTTGTACTTCGTTTTCATACTTATCCTAGCTTATTCTTACATTTTTTTCTTTTTGGAACTCGTGGCAATATTTTATTCTTATCCCATCAAATTATGCAAGAATTTTATATATATGCTTCAATCAAGTTCTCCATGATGCGCATCACGGCTGCTAAGTGGGCCTAACACACTCAATCACCTACAGTTCTTAAAGTCCCCGTCACCATGAGTCCCAGTTTGGCAGCCATGCACTGCTATAAACATAATTTCTAGAGGCGTGTCCAAGTGGTTGAAGTTGACGATGTGGTTGATGACGGTGTGACCGGCTCAATGTAGCCCGATGGCGGCTTGCTGCCCAAACGGTCGATCAAACTCAAGGACAAGTTGATGGCAACGTGACCGGCTTGAGGGAGCCCGGCAGCGGCATGCTCGAGTGGTCGTAGTCGACGACGTAGGTGGAGACAACGTGACCTGCTCGAGGGAACCTGGCGGCGGCGTGCTCGAGTGGTTGTAGTCGACGACTTAGCTGGAGACGACACATGACTAACTCGAGGGAGCCAACGAGGGTGTGCTCGAGTGGTCGTAGTTGATGGCGTGACCAACTCGAGGAAGTCATCGAGGGTGTGCTCGAGTGGTCGTAGTCGATGATGTATAGCTTGTAGATGTTCATCTTGTTAGGTGTGTAGCCCCCAACGATATTGGCACCATGTAAGATCAAAACATGTAGCAGGGGCATTGAGTCAAACTGCGAGAGATCAAAAGATACCACGGTGACGTCGAGTCGACCCACAGGAGATCAAGAGATGCCGCGGCGATGTCGAGTCGTCTCGGGAGATCGAGAGATGTGTGGCGATGTTGAGTGGAACCTCGGGAGATCGAGAGATGTCATGGCAACGTTGAGTCAAACCACAGGAGATTGACAGATGCCATGGTGACGTCAAGTCGAATTGTGGGAGATCGAGAGATGCCGCAACAACGTCGAGTTGCATCATGGGAGATCGAGAGATACCGTGACAACTTCGAGTCGAACCGTGGGACATCAAGAGTTGCCGTGGAGACGTTGAGTCGAACCGCGTATCATGAACATATGTCATGGGGACGACGTTACCACAAAAGACTGAGAGATGTCGCGATGACATTGAGTCAAACCACGGGAGATCGAGAGTTGCCGCAAAGACGTTGAATCGAACTGCGGATCATTGAGAGATTTTGCGGGGACACCGAGTCGCAACATCAGTGGGTGACTCGGAAGATGACAACAATCTTCTCTAGGTATTAGAGGGGATGGACACTTGCAGTTGTACAAGTTGCAAGGGTGCACTGTTGTAGGTGGGGTCATTGGGATGGAGTTGCAAAGATATGGAGGTTTCCTGAGGCGGCGAGTTTGAAGCCAAGTCAAACTCCTCGGGCTGCTATTCGTGAAGCAGCAAAGTCGACAACTCAAGTCCGGAGTACATGGTTGTTCACGCATGACAAGACTTCAAGTTGGCAAAATATTCGCTAAGGATGAGAATATTAGAAATATATCAAATATTTATTTGTACTAATAGGGTTACAGTAGACTTGTGTTGTAATTAGCAGTATAGGATCAGCTGAGTTAGGTGTTGGTTCTTGTAACCCGACCGCTCTATAAAAGGAGGAAGGGGTTGCACTTATAACCCATCACGAGGGAGAAACAACACAAAGTGACAGGCTCGTGGGTGCTGCCGGCTTTGCCGGCGCCTCAGGTGGCCGGTGTCGCGGTTTCGGGGAGGAGCACCTGTAGCATGCTCCGAGGATGTGGGCTTCAGCCGAACCTCATTATCAAATTAAACATTGAGTCTCCGGTGTGTTGTGTGATCTCCCACGAGCATCTCACCTAGGTAGATTCATGCAATCGCTTCCGTGTCAGGCGACGGTGCCACAACAAAAATTTATACCGTGAAAGATTAGAACAAATATTTCAGGCATCACAAGCATGTCCTCGTCAGGAGTTAGGAAATGTTAGCAGACGCAGAGATAGAAAATACTTGTACACTTAGTGACCTTTGTGCAGCCCAGTTCTGAACAGGATATAATAGCATACACAATTATTTAACGAGCCAATCATCCTCTTTCTATCATGGATGGACGATGAGGATATGTAACCTACCGAACACAGCTGACGATGACTCATATATGCAGGTGATAGCATACATCACAACAGCACCGGTGCGGTACGGTGTTTGGCCCAGTCGGCTGTTCTCCCTTGTCATGCATGCCATCGCCCAATTAAACTAGCTAGCTACGAACATGGCCAAATTGCATTGCTACATATAAACATGTGCACGCGGGGAGACTAAATCAAATGTGTAGTGTAGCCATGAGGTCTCTTCTCCACACCACCAATGGCAATAATCCCCCCGCTGCTGGCAGAAAGCAGCAGCACTGTAGCAGCAGATGCTTCGTCGTGTCCCTTCTCCTGGTCCTGGTAGCTCTCGTAGCTTCGGACGTGTATCTCAGCTTCCCAAACCGACGGAACCTTCTTCCGTTATTCCCCCAACCGCTGCTGTCTCGCCGATCCAGCAGACAGCGAGGCGGCGGCGGTGAGGGCGGCGGCTGTGACATTTTCAGGGGCGAGTGGGTGCCGGACCCGGACGCGCCCTACTACACCAACCACACCTGCAAGGTGATCCACGAGCACTACGACTGCATGAGGTACGGCAAGCCGGACCTGGGCTTCGTCAACTGGCGGTGGCGCCCTGACGGCTGCGACCTGCCCCGCTTCAACCCATGGCGCTTCCTCCACATGATGAGGGGCAAGTCCCTTGCCTTCGTCGGCGACTCCCTCGGCAGGAACCAAAAGGACTCGCTCATCTGCCTCTTGACCACAGTGAGTTCGATCCATCGATCTCGATAGGTCATCGCCGATGCGGCGCTAGTAGCTACCTAGCTGTACGTGTTGAGATCGATCATGATCATGATGCATGCATGTGATGCAGGCCGCGGAGCCTACGACAACGAGCTGGCCGAGCAGCAAGCACACCGTGTACTACTACGGCGAGTACAACTTCACCGTGTCCCACTTCTGGGCGCCGTACCTCGTCCGGCACGAGCAGATCGACGAGGACGGGCCAGCGCACACGGGCGTCTGGAACCTCTACCTCGACGAGCCGGACGACGTGTGGGCGGCGCACGTCGCGGAGCTCGACTACGTCGTCGTGTCGGCGTCCAGCTGGTTCTACCGCCCCTCCATGCTGTACGAGGCCGGGCGGCTCGTCGGCTGCCACTACTGCAAGCTGCCCAACGTGACCGACCTCACGCCGCGCTACGCGCTGCGCATGGCCACGCGGGCCGCGCTGCGGGCGCTGTCTGGCTCAGGCGCCGACGGCAGCGGCCGGTTCCGCGGCACGGCCCTGCTGCGCACCGTGGACCCGTCGCAGTACGAGGGCGGGGAGTGGAACGGGGACGGCAACTGCGTCCGGACGGCGCCGTACCGGCGTGGCCAGAACAAGGTCGAGGGCTTCGAGCGTGATTTCCGCACGCTGCAGGTGGAGGAGTTGGCGTCGGCGGCGAAGGCGGCGACGGACAATGGCAGCAAGGTGAGGATGCTGCTGATGGACACGACGGAAGCCATGATCCTGCGTGCGGACGCGCACCCGAGCAAGTACCGGGGATGGACGCCGGAGAAGCACTTCACCCTGCACAACGACTGCGTGCACTGGTGCCTGCCCGGGGCCATTGATACTTGGAACGACATGCTGCTCCATATGTTGAAATGATCATCAATAGTTTGAAGAAGTACGTAATAATGTCAACCGAGTGTGGCTGTGTAGAGTGTACTATATGGTACGTAGTACGTACAATCGATCGCATGCCGGGTGCAAAATGTACGGTGGATGGATATATGGATACATACGAATATAAACGCGGATTGTAAGATTGATTGGATGGCTTAGCCTAAAATTGTTTTTGTACATACGCCCGCGCCTGCACTCCGTCTCTGCTCGCGTACCTGCATCCTGCGCCCGCGCTACGCAGGGCCCGTGCTGCTCGACCCGCCCGACTACACGTGGGGAATCCCCACTCGCGACCCCTCTACTTTTCACGCACATGCACGCGGCCAGTAAACTGCAGCATGTCACTACAGTAGGTAGCTACGCCAGCATCTAGAGGAGGGGGAGGGGGCGGATGCCTAGCCGGTGTCGGGAGGAGGAGGAAGAGAGACACCGAGGCGAAGGTGAGGCAGCAAAAAAGCGAAGACAGAAATGCAATAACCGATCTACTTTTAAAATATTCAGATGCAACACTTGCAACATATGTCTAAAGACAGATGAAACACATAAAACATGCAGATGAAACACATGAAACATGCATATGAAACATTAAATGCAACACTAGATCTATTTTTGAAACATCCAGATGAAACACTTGCAACATACGTACGAAATAGCTGAAACACTCGAAACATGCGATGAAACACTTGCAAAAAAAACATCTGAAAACACTTCATATGTGTGAAGATATATGCAACATCTAGATCAAAACGCTTGCAGCATACGTCTAGAAACAGATGAAATAGTTTGAACAAAAGCTTATAACATGCCTCTGAAAAATTTGCAACATATGCAACTTGTACAACATCCCTCGGTCTACTTTGCAACATCCATATGAAACTATTGCAACATACCTCTGAAACGTCTAAAAAAATTAAAATATACATTTGCAACATAGGGGGAGAGAGGCCTGGACCAGTCGATTCCGGCTAATGGGGTGGGAGCCGGTGGTGAGCAGATGCGTACAAGCACCACCACCACCAGCGCTAACGGCACCGGGCTTGGCTCGGCGGCGACAATGGGGGATGGGGGGGCGAGGAGCTGAAAGATCCTAAATGGCTAGAGAGGCGAATAGCCTATAAAAATTTCTACAAAACACTAGAGCAAACTTTGTTACTCAACTAAATGGCGAAATGCATTTTTCACTAGCTCATATTAAAAGGCAAGCCACCTAAATCCACAATTCTAGTTAAGTAACGTCTTTAGGCACACAATGGCTAGGTTGCTACTCTCTATACTAGTTGTGCTAGTGAAAGGTCCTTTTGGTTTTGGTAATTGAGTAACAACCTAGGTGGACTAATTGTGTTTAATATGAGATACACAGGTAGTTAGTCCACAGGTACATATGCCATGGAGGTGAAATGGCTTGGACTTGTTGCAAAAGCTCACACATGTGGTGATGAAGGAGCTCATTGCATATGAGACATGACATGAAGACATGACATAGAGTCATGTGATCAAGGTGGATAAGATTAAGACATGAATTGGCTCGACGGACTGGTTGCAAGTGTGAAGGGCAAGTTGAGTGATGACTTGGCTCCGATGGACTGAGGCAATGATGAAGAGCAAGTGAAGTCAAGATCGATAAACCAATATGTTCACGTGATGATATGGAGTGGATCATATCATTGTTGATCATGTTGGTGCATATGTTGCATCGATATTGGAGGAGATGGAATAGAATGCGCAAGGCAAAGGTATAACCTAGGGCATTTCATTCCACTGGTCAAAGGATGTGTAGAGAAGTGCATGACTGGGTTTAGGATAGATGGACATACTATTAAGAGGGCCATACTTGTGGAGATGACCGTCTGGGAGGCCGAGAGCAGCGAAGTCGGGGGTAGCACCGCCAGTGGTGGTGTGCACTGCCCCTGGGACGGCGGTGTAACGCCCTAAAATTCTAGAGGCTGGGGATTTCATGCAGTTGGTCAGGGGGGTCACTGCCACCCCTATGGCAGTGCACCGCCCCTAGCTGTCTGATGACCCGCTGTTGGAATTCGACCGTTGGGGGCAACGCCACCCTTAGGGCGGTGCCACCACCGTCGTGTACGGTGCCCTCACAAAAAGTGCAGCTTTGCTCTAACGGCTCTATTTTGCTTAGTGGCTATAAATAGAGGTGGAGCTCAGGCATTTGGCTAGTTGAGCATCCTTGGGACTGAGGGTCATGCTTGGGGAGTGCTTGGGAGCCCTCTAACTAACTTGTGCTTGCAAGAGTACGAATCGAGTGCGAGTGAGTGCTATTCTAGTGCGTTGCATAGTGAGGTTGCATCATGTGGCACTAGGAGATTGAGTTGCAAGTCGATGGTGCTTGTTACTCTTGGAGGTTGCCACCTCCAAGATGGCTTGGTGGCATGGTCTCCGTCAAAGCCCGCAAGAAGCTTGTGCGGTACTCCAGAGAAGAGCTTTGTGAGGGGCATTGTGCTCGCCCCGCGGGAGCCATGAAGAGCAACTCTAGTAGAGCGAGACATGAAGGGCGACAAGTGGTCCGGCTGTGTCAAGTGCTAGAGCTTGTGGTAATCACTCCATGTGGGAGAGTGTGACTTGTGGGTCACCACTAGCAAGAGGACCGACGACAACCTTGGAACTTGTCTCAACGGGGACTAGCGTGTTGGCAAACACGTGAACCTCAGGATAAAAATCATCGTGTCAGTATTGCCTTCATCATCTTCTCGGTGGTTTGCATTCCGTGCAACACAAGCTTGTATTTACATTTCATACATTGTGCTTGTTTAGTTGCTCTTGTGACTAGTTTAGCTTTAGTAACTTGCTAGTTGCCTTCTTACTTGTGCTGCATAGAAGTAGCTCCCTTGCGTGGCTAATTTGGTTTTAATAACCTTGTTAGTCATATTACTTAGTTTGTGTAGCTAAGTCATTTGTGCTCTATAATTTGGCTTATGTAGCCTTGTTATTGAGCATTGCTAGTGAGCTTAGGTGGCTTTGTGCTTTCGCTTACTAGCATGTGTAGGACCTCCCCCATTGCTTGAAGTACTAGTGGCATAGGTTTGTGTGACCTTGCTCCTAGAATTGATTAGGTGAGCTCTAGCTAGCCCGGCACCTTAGTTGCTACTTTAGGATCTTTTCAAGGTGCTTGAGAACATAGATAGAGGGGTGTAGTCTTGGCTAGTTCAATAGTTTTAATTCCGTATTTGTTTCAGTTAGCCAGCACGATTAAGTTTTAGAAAGACTATTCACCCCCTTCTAGTCCGCCATATCGACCCTACACATGGTATCGGAGTTAGGTCTCTCATTTTTTGTCTTCACTGACCCGAGAGAGGATGGCGACTTATGGGCTAGATATTGATTGTCCACACATTTTTTATAGCACACACTTTGCACAGAAAAATTGGATGATATGCAATTTTAAGTTTATTTGCCCTCAAATATGGTGGATGGTAGATGTAGGCTTTTCTCATGTGTTGGATGAAAATAATCTAACTCAAGCACAAGAGAAATGCCTAGATCTCGATATCCAAGCTACTAACATCATGTATAGATCTTTGGATGATTGGATATTTGGAGAGATCATTAACATGAAGGCTGCCCATGAGATTTGGATTCATCTCAATGAGAAGTATGGGACGATCTTCGAAGATGATGATGAGCCCAAGAAGGAGGCACATGAGGATGTTGAGCATAGCCACAATTCGGTGATTGTGAAAGATTGCTCCACCTCATGGTCAAATGTTGTTGATGATGATCATACCACAAGATCACTTGACAAGACTGATGATGATGCCACAAGTAATGCAAATGATGATGCTACTCCATGCACACTTGTTAATGATGATGTATCATGCTCGGGCTATGAGAGTGATGTTTCTTCAAGCTCTCCAACTACATCACATTACTTCATGTCACAAGGTGACACAAGGTATCTAATGCAAATGTGATTGCTCTTGATTCATATGGGGAGCATCTAGATAGATATGGTTGCATGATTAAAGCTTTAGAAAAAGAGATGGCTAGAACCGAGAAATTGAAAAATAAAAACTCTTTTCTAAAGAACACATGTGAACAACAAAAGCATCTATTTTATGTTACTACTTGTTTACATGAGGAGCTAAAATTGGCTCATGAGGAACTTAATGTTACTCATGATAACTTGGTACAAGACCATGCTTTTCTTACTAAGGATCTTTCAATGGAAAAAATAAAACTAGTGAGAGCTCATCACATGGGTCAATTGATCAATCACATATTATTGCTAATCCTTGTGATGTAGGAAAGAAGCATGTATCCACCTCTTGTGATGATTTAGCTATGCCATGTTCTTCACATATAGATACTTGTTCTACTTTTATGTCTTGTGAGACTAACATTTTAAAGGAGAACATTGAGATCAAAAGTGAAGTGAAGAATTTGAGCAACAAGTTTAAGAGGTGCTACAACTCTCAAGTCACATTTGAGCATATGTTGAAGACCCAAACAAACTTTGGTGACATGAGTGGCATTAGCTTCAACAAGAGCGAGATCAAGGTGAAAGCCCAAGTTTGGTTTTGGTAATTAATGACACCAAGTTGCTAATGCCTTGTGTTAAGTGTATTGAGTTAGGCATAAGCAACACATGTGATGAAGGTGTATGTGGCAAGGTGTGGTGGCCACAAGATCACAAAGAGATGGTGCATGGACATGAAATGATGATCATGGTGAAGATGCACATAAAAGGAAGGACATGATGATCAAGTGGAGAAGGATCTAAGAGCTCAAGGCAAAGGTATAACCATAGGGTTTTCCTTTTGCCGGTCTAAGATGAGTAGAGAAGTGATTGACCGGGTTTAGGATACATGGCCGACTATCAAGAGGGGCAATCACGGTTAGCTCGGAAATCAAGTGCCACTAGATCAATGTCTTGAGCATATGCATTAGGATCTAGTAAAAAGCTAACATAACGCCTTGAGAAATGATTTATGAAATGCTAACACACATGCACATGGTGGTGTACACTTGGTGGTGTTAGCACAGTTTGTGAAGGCGGTGGAGTTTAAGCGGTAGAGAGGGGTTTGGGTTCCTCTCTCCCTCCCGCCGAGCTTGCGAGGCGGGATTCGGCGCTTTTTGGAGAAGTGAAATGCCTATTTTCTATTGCGCCAGAAGTCGGAAAAGAAACGGAGGCGAATGGAGGTCACAGAGATGACCGGACGCTGGATCGGACGCGGTCTCTGTATGACCGGACACGTCCGGTCAGTGTTCAGCGTCTGCGCGGTTTTCAGTTTGATGATCGGACACGCAGCGCGTCCGGTCATCCAGGGAGCTTACTGGACTCTAATCGGGCGCTGGCACTGTGGCGTCCGGTCAGTTCAACAACGCGTCCGGTCAGTTCTCCTGAGCGAATCAGAGCGCGCGACCGGCGCGTCCGGTCCCCCACGTAACCGGAGCGTCCGGTCAGGCGTCCAGAAGGGTAGAACGAAGCGGAGTAACGATCGGACACGCGGCGCGTCCGATCACGTGCGATCGGACGCGTCCGGTCTCAACGGGAGCATACTGGAATGCGACCGGACGCGGGCACTGTCGCGTCCGGTCAATCGGTTCAGCGCATCCGGTCACGACAACGGCTAGTTCTGACACGCACTGTTTCTTGCTGTCGTGTAGTGACCGGACGCGTCCGGTCACCCTGACCGGAGCGTCCGGTCAGTGCGTTTTTCGCTGCGTCGTCTGTAACGGCTAGCTGCGTACCCCTTCGCTATAAATAGAGGTTGGCCGGGGTTTGAGGGCAACTCTTGCACATTTTGAGATATAGAGACATACTTTGAGCTAGAGAACAACCCCACCACTCATCTCTTTGCATAGTTGCACATCTTGAGTGAGATTGAGTGAGATTCAAGTGCATTGCTTGAGAGTTGCATTCTAGAGGCACTTGATCTTCGAGTTGCTGCGGATTTCTTGTTACTCTTCCGTGTTTCCCGACACGGTAGACGGCTTGGAGCAGCGGAGGTGATTGAGCTCGCAATTGGAGATTGTTGGAGCCTTCACCAAGTGTTGTAAGGGGTTTTTGATCCTTCCCCGCGGGAGTTCGCAAATTGGATACTCTAGTGGAGCTCGTGGCTTGGAGGATCCCCATCTTGTGTGCGGTTGTGCAGCGCCCGCCGAGGGCTCGACTCTTGATAGTCGATTAGCTCGCGAACCGACAAGTGGGTGTATCGCCACAACGGGAAGTAGCTTGCCGGGAAGCAAGTGAACCTCGGGATAAATTCTTGTGTCATTCTCTTCCTGAGGATTTCTCTTGTATGATTGATTGATTGGTATTTCTCTTCTCTTCACGGCGGTATAATCACTCAAAGCTCTTCTCTCGTATTACTTCTCGTTTCTAGCTTATAGTTGTTGTTGTGTTTAGTGAATAGCCTTGTACTAGACTTGTGTAGGTGGCTTGCTTAATTAGTTAGAGCTAGTGCTTTTGCCTCGCCACCTTTCGTACTAACTCGTGGTTAAGTAATTCTTGTAGAAGTTTTAATTAGGCTATTCACCCCCCCTCTAGCCTATTTGGACCTTACAAGTGGTATCGGAGCCGAGGCACCGTTTATTTGAGGCTTAACAACCTACGGTGAAAAAGAAATGGCTCAATTAAGCTTGCACATCAACAACACCAAGAAGGCACCTCACTTTGATGGCACAAATTATGCATATTGGAAGGTTAAGATGACCGCACACCTAAAGTCAATCAATAGAGAAGTGTGGAAGGTCACCGAAACAAAATTTGAGGTTGCTAATCCGGAAGCACCTACACCGGTGGAAGAGAAGAAGCTCCAATGCAATGACATTGCCATTAGTGCTCTTCATGAGGCATTAGATGACAAGACATTTGAGCAAGTGAAGAATATAGAGATTGCTCATGATGCTTGGGCCAAGCTAGAAGAAACATTTGAGGGCACCGAAGGCACAAAGACCGCCAAAGCATATATCTTGCAAGAAAAATTTTCAAGCTTCAAGATGCAAGATGATGAGAGTGTACCAGAGATGTTTCATAGGTTGCAAGTCATTGTCAATGAGCTCAAGGCACTTGGTGAGGAGGTCAAGGACAATCAATTCTCTATGAAGTTCTTGAGAAGTCTACCCAAGAGATTTGATACACTGATCACCGTGCTAGTAAGGACTACATTGAAGGATTCAACTCCTCAACAAATATTTCAAGAAGTGATGACCGACGATTCATATAGAGAAGATGATGAGAAGGATGAGTTGGTAAAGAAGAAGAAGGAAAATGAGAAGAAGGATGATGAGAAGAAGAAGAGTGTGGCATTCAAAGCCACCACATCCAAGGGCAAATCCAAGATTGAATCATCAAGTGATGAAGACTCAAGCTCTTGTGATAGTGATGACATTGATGAGAAGATGGCTCTCTTTGTCAAACAATTTGGCAAATTCATGAAGAAGAAGGGCTTTCGTGCAAGAAGGAGGAAGAACTCTTACAAGAAGAATGAGCATACCATGAGATGCTTTAGATGCCATAGCAAAGACCATCTCATTGCAAAGTGTCCTTATGATAGTGATGATGAAGATGCTATCAAGAAGGAGAGAAAGAAGCAAAAGAAGAAGCAAAAGAAGAAGGAGAGCTCTTATAAGAAGAAGAATGATTCTCATGTTGCTACATGGGATAGTGATGACTCCTCAAGTGATGATGAGGATGAAAACAAGAGTAAGAAGAAGGGACATGCTAGCATTGCCATCCAAGAGAAGGTCTCCCTCTTTGACACTCCATCGTGCTTCATAGCTAAAGCCGCTAAGGTATCATCCGATGATGAGAGTGATCATGATAATGCTAGTGATAGTGATAGTGATGAAGAAGAATTCACTAAAGATGAACTAATCACTATGCTAGAAGATTGCACTCAACATTATAAAGAATCTAGGAAGGAGTGCAAGGGCTTGCTTAAGGAAAAGAAAAACCTTATGCAAGAACTTGATGAGCTTAGAATGTCTTATGAGAGTCTAAAGGTAGACCATAAGAAGCTTCAAAAGTCTCACACTAAGCTAGAAGAAGCTCATTCCTCTCTAGTTGAAAAATATGAAAACATACCAACTAATGTTGAGAAAGCTAAAACTTGCAACATAGGCATATCATGTGATATAATTGATGAAACTTTTCATAAGCCTATTATTGTTGCTTCTACTAACCCTTCATGTAGCTCATCTACATCATCCTCATCTAGTAGTGATGGTTTCACTTGTGACTCCACACTTATAGTTGAGAATGAAAATCTCAAGAAGGAGGTAAAAGAGCTCAATCACACTTTAGCTAAGGCTTATGGTGGTGAGGACCGCTTGCTTATGTGCTTGGGTAGCCAAAGAGCTTCTCTCTACAAAGAGGGATTGGGCTATAACCCCAAGAAAGGCAAGGCCGCTTTTGCTCCTCACAAGACTCGTTTTGTGAAGAACAATGGTAGCTATTGCAAAAGTTGCAAGCAAGTTGGTCACATAGAGCAACATTGCATGAACAAGAAATCCAATGCAAATGTATCCTCAATCAAGTTTAATTCTTTCTATATGCTTACCAAGGGTACAAATGGTGTTCATGCTAAGTTTATTGGTACACCATGGATGGGCTCAAAGAAGAAAGCCATTTGGGTACCAAAGAGCTTAGTCTCTAACCTTGGAGGACCCAAACAAGTTTGGGTACCTAAAAAGAATTGATCTTGTCTTGTAGGTCAATTACAAAGCCGGAGGAAGGCATTGGGTGCTTGATAGTGGGTGCACTCAACATATGACCGGAGACTCTCGTATGTTCAATTCAATTGATACAAATCAAAATTGTGGTTTTGATGCTATCACTTTTGGCAACAACAAGAAAGGCAAGGTCAAGGGGCTTGGTAAAATTGCTATCTCAAATGACATGAGCATATCTAATGTGTTGCTAGTTGAGAGCTTAGATTTCAATCTTTTATCGGTGGCACAACTTTGTGATCTTGGCTTCAAGTGCATATTTGGTAGTGATGATGTTGAAGTCATAAGTGTTGATGGATCAAATTTGATATTCAAAGGATTTAGACATGGTAGCTTATACTTGGTTGACTTCAATAATAGTGAGACACAATTGACATCATGCTTGCTTAGTAAATCTAGTATGGGTTGGTTGTGGCATAGAAGGCTTGGTCATGTTGGAATGAAACAATTGAACAAACTTTTGAGGCATGACTTAGTTAGAGGATTGAAAGATGTCACTTTTGAAAAGGATAAACTATGTAGTGCTTGTCAAGCCGGCAAACAAGTTGGAAATTCACATCCTAGTAAAAGTGAAATGAGCACATCAAAAGCATTTGAGCTATTGCACATGGACTTGTTTGGGCCAACAACATACACTAGCATTGGTGGCAACAAGTATGGTTTTGTGATTGTGGATGACTACACTAGATACACTTGGGTGCTCTTTCTCTATGACAAGAGTGATGTTTATGATCTATTCAAGTCTTTTGTCAAGAGGGTGCAAAATGAGTTTGAGACTACCATCAAGAAGATTAGAAGTGACAATGGTAGTGAGTTCAAGAACACAAGAATTGAAGATTTGTGTGATGATTATGGTATTAGGCATCAATTCTCACCAACATACACTCCTCAATCCAATGGTGTAGTTGAAAGAAAAAATAGAACCTTGATTGATATGGCTAGATCAATGCTTAGTAAATACAATGTGAGTCATTCATTTTGGAGTGAAGCTATCAATACGGCTTGCTATTGTAGTAACCGTCTCTATTGCCATAGGAAGCTTGGAAAGACACCATATGAACTATTGAATGGAAGAAAGCCCAACGTTGCATACTTTAGAGTGTTTGGTTGCAAATGCTATATTCTCAAGAAAGGCACTAGATTGAGCAAGTTTGAAAAGAAATGTGATGAAGGGTTCTTACTTGGTTATTCTACCACAAGCAAGGCATATAGAGTTTGGAATCTCACAAATGGCACCTTGGAAGAAGTTCATGATGTTGAGTTTGATGAAACCCAAGGGTCTCAAAATGAAGCTCAAAACCTTGATGATGTGAGAGGAGATCAATTATCAAATGCAATGAAGAACATGGAAATTGGTGATATAAGGCCGATGCAAGTTGATGATGATGATATTCATGTGATCAACCAAAGTGTGCAAATTAATACAAATCAAGCAAGCTCTAGTGGTTCTCATGATGAAGTGCAAGTTCAAGGTCAAACAAGTGAAAGCAATCAACTCCCAATACTCTAACCTACTAGCATTGCAAGAGATCATCCGTTGGACCAAATCATTGGTGGAATTCAAAGTGGTGTTCAAACTAGATCAAGATTAGCATCCTTTTGTGAGCATTACTCATTTGTCTCATTAGAAGAACCAAAGAAGATAGAAGATGCATTGAAGGATTCCGATTGGGTGAATGCCATGCATGAAGAACTAAACAACTTTGCTAGAAATCAAGTTTGGAAACTTGTTGAGAGGCCAAAGAACTACAATGTGATTGGTACTAAGTGGGTCTTTAGAAACAAGCAAGATCAAGATGGCATGGTTGTAAGGAACAAAGCAAGATTAGTAGCACAAGGATACACTCAAGTTGAGGGTCTAGACTTTGGAGAGACATATGCACCGGTTGCAAGATTGGAGGCAATTAGAATCTTATTAGCATATGCTTGTGCACACAACATCAAGCTCTATCAAATGGATGTCAAGAGTGCATTTCTAAATGGCTACATCAATGAAGAAGTTTATGTTGAGCAACCTCCCGGTTTTGAAGATGACAAGAAGCCTGACCATGTTTACAAGCTAAAGAAGGCATTGTATGGTTTGAAGCAAGCACCTAGAGCATGGTATGAGAGGTTGAGGGACTTTCTCCTCTCTAAAGGGTTCAAGATGGGAAAGGTTGACACCACTCTCTTCACCAAGAAGCTTGGAAATGACTTGTTTGTGTTGCAAATCTATGTGGATGACATTATCTTTGGATCAACTAACCAAGACTTTTGTGAAGAGTTTGGAAATATGATGGCTAATGAGTTTGAGATGTCTATGATTGGAGAGCTTAGTTACTTCCTTGGACTTCAAATCAAGCAAATGAAGAATGGCACTTTTGTAAGTCAAGGCAAGTACATCAAGGACATGATCAAGAAGTTTGGATTGCAAGATGCTAAGCCAATGAGCACACCAATGGGCTCTAATGATCAATTGGGTATTGATAATAGTGGAAATATGGTAGATCAAAAGCAATACCGGTCCATGATTGGAAGTTTGCTCTATGTCACCGCTTCTAGGCCGGATGTGATGTTTAGTGTATGCAAGTGTGCAAGATATCAAGCTTCACCTAGAGAAAGTCACTTGAAAGCAACCAAGAGGATATTGAGATATCTAAAGGGCACTCATGATGTTGGATTATGGTATCCCAAGGGGTCTAATTTTGAATTGATTGGATATTCGGACTCCGACTATGGTGGATGCAAGATTGATAGAATGAGCACAAGTGGCACTTGTCAATTGCTTGGAAGGTCTCTTGTTTCATGGTCATCAAAGAAACAAAATAGTGTTGCACTATCTACCACCGAGGCCGAATACATTAGTGCCGGTAGTTGTTGTGCACAATTGCTTTGGATGAAGGCCACTTTGAATGACTTTGGAATTAAATTCAAGAATGTGCCTTTGTTTTGTGATAATGAAAGTGCTATCAAGATGACACAAAATCCGGTTCAACATTCAAGAACCAAGCACATTGACATAAGGCATCACTTCATAAGAGACTATCAACAAAAGGGTGATATTAGTATTGAGAGCATTGGCACCGAAGATCAACTAGCCGACATCTTTACAAAGCCACTTGATGAAAAGAGATTTTACAAGTTGAAGAATGAATTGAACATACTTGACTTCTCCAACTTGAAATGAGTGCACCCCCACATTCTTATATGACATGCCTCTCCTCCAACATAGCAAGGTAAAGTTGTTTGGCATATCATTCATACTTTGCTAAGGACATGTTTAGAACATATAGACATTTTTGCATGACAAATAGGCTCATTCATGAAAATCAAATAATTTTGATGTATATATGGTACCACTATTGCTTCTATGTTTGATTGATCTAGTGGTAGCATATGACATGTTTGTGGGCTTGCAAACCTAGTGTTGAATCTAGAAAATGAGCTCATGATGTGTAATTCAACATGGTCAAGATAACCCTTATACTTTATGAGGTGTGAAAAAGCTTGTCCTTGGATCAAACCGAATTACATATTCTAGGCAAGTAATCTAGATTGAACCATAATTTGGACTCCCTCATAATTGATTGACTTATCTCTCACTAAAATTGGCACCTTTTTGGTGATTGTTGACAAAGGGGGAGAGAAAAGTCACAAAGATATTGCAAAGAGGGAATAAGATATAATAAGGGGGAGAGAAAAGTCACAGGGGAGAGAAAAGTTACAAAGGGAGAAAAATCAAAGGATCAATTAAATTTGAGAACACAAGTAGGGGGAGCAAGCTCATGGATTACTTGTTGCACTTGTATGTGCATTAACATGATAAATTGTTGCATTACAAAGCTTAAATTCATATTCATGATTGTTTGGTGTTTGCTAGAAATAGAACTTGAATGATGATTTGTTAAGAGTAGCTTTACAAGTGGTAACTAGACACCTTTTGCTTATAATATTGATCTCACGGGGTACTTTAGTGTTTGTGATCTTTACAAGTGATGTATTACAAATGGTGTCTAGCTACATCGATGCTAAGGATGGTATATAAAGGCAACTCCGATTGGTATCACGCTTCAAAGGTCCATTTTATATACCTTAGCATCAATTTGATAGTAGTAACTCTCTCAAATTTCAAATCCATACATATGTGCATAATTGAACCAAACTCATGGAAGCACATATGTAGGGGGAGCTAATACTATCGAAATTGAAAATTGATTTCATTTCATATCTTTGTGATGGTTGTCATCAATTACCAAAAAGGGGGAGATTGAAAGCCCAAGTTTGGTTTTGGTAATTAATGACACCAAGTTGCTAATGCCTTGTGTTAAGTGTATTGAGTTAGGCATAAGCAACACATGTGATGAAGGTGTATGTGGCAAGGTGTGGTGGCCACAAGATCACAAAGAGATGGTGCATGGACATGAAATGATGATCATGGTGAAGATGCACATAAAAGGAAGGACATGATGATCAAGTGGAGAAGGATCTAAGAGCGCAAGGCAAAGGTATAACCATAGGGTTTTCCTTTTGCCGGTCTAAGATGAGTAGAGAATTGATTGACCGGGTTTAGGATACATGGCCGACTATCAAGAGGGGCAATCACGGTTAGCTCGGAAATCAAGTGCCACTAGATCAATGTCTTGAGCATATGCATTAGGATCTAGTAAAAAGCTAACATAACGCCTTGAGAAATGATTTATGAAATGCTAACACACATGCACATGGTGGTGTACACTTGGTGGTGTTAGCACAGTTTGTGAAGGCGGTGGAGTTTAAGCGGTAGAGAGGGGTTTGGGTTCCTCTCTCCCTCCCGCCGAGTTTGCGAGGCGGGATTCGGCGCTTTTTGGAGAAGTGAAATGCCTATTTTCTATTGCGCCGGAAGTCGGAAAAGAAACGGAGGCGAACGGAGGTCACAGAGATGACCGGACGCTGGATCGGACGCGGTCTCTGTATGACCGGACGCGTCCGGTCAGTGTTCAGCGTCTGCGCGGTTTTCAGTTTGATGATCGGACGCACAGCGCGTCCGGTCATCCAGGGAGCTTACTGGACTCTAATCGGGCGCTGGCACTGTGGCGTCCGGTCAGTTCAACAGCGCGTCCGGTCAGTTCTCCTGAGCGAATCAGAGCGCGCGACTGGCGCGTCCGGTCCCCCACGTAACCGGAGCGTCCGGTCAGGCGTCCAGAAGGGTAGAACGAAGCGGAGTAACGATCGGACGTGCGGCGCGTCCGGTCACGTGCGATCGGACGCATCCGGTCTCAATGGGAGCATACTGGAATGCGACCGGACGCGGGCACTGTCGCGTCCGGTCAATCGGTTCAGCGCGTCCGGTCACGGCAACGGCTAGTTCTGACACGCACTGTTTCTTGCTGTCGTGTAGTGACCGGACGCGTCCAGTCACCCTGACCGGAGCGTCCGGTCAGTGCGTTTTTCGCTGCGTCGTTTGTAACGGCTAGCTACGTACCCCTTCGCTATAAATAGAGGTTGGCCGGGGTTTGAGGGCAACTCTTGCACATTTTGAGATATAGAGACATACTTTGAGCTAGAGAACAACCCCACCACTCATCTCTTTGCATAGTTGCACATCTTGAGTGAGATTGAGTGAGATTCAAGTGCATTGCTTGAGAGTTGCATTCTAGAGGCACTTGATCTTCGAGTTGCTGCGGATTTCTTGTTACTCTTCCGTGTTTCCCGACACGGTAGACGGCTTGGAGCAGCGGAGGTGATTGAGCTCGCAATTGGAGATTGTTGGAGCCTTCACCAAGTGTTGTAAGGGGTTCTTGATCCTTCCCCGCGGGAGTTCGCAAATTGGATACTCTAGTGGAGCTCGTGGCTTGGAGGATCCCCATCTTGTGTGCGGTTGTGCGGCGCCCGCCGAGGGCTCGACTCTTGCTAGTCGATTAGCTCGCGAACCGACAAGTGGGTGTATCGCCACAACGGGAAGTAGCTTGCCGGGAAGCAAGTGAACCTCGGGATAAATTCTTGTGTCATTCTCTTCCCGAGGATTTCTCTTGTATGATTGATTGATTGGTATTTCTCTTCTCTTCACGGCGGTATAATCACTCAAAGCTCTTCTCTCGTATTACTTCTCGTTTCTAGCTTATAGTTGTTGTTGTGTTTAGTGAATAGCCTTGTACTAGACTTGTGTAGGTGGCTTGCTTAATTAGTTAGAGCTAGTGCTTTTGCCTCGCCACCTTTCGTACTAACTCGTGGTTAAGTAATTCTTGTAGAAGTTTTAATTAGGCTATTCACCCCCCCCCCTCTAGCCTATTTGGACCTTACACAAGGGCAAGAGATGGGGCAAGAGAAGATATGAAAGAGAGATGAAGAAGCAAGAACAAATGAAGGTATCTCATTTCATGTGCTTCAAATGTCATGAAGTGGGACATCTTGCAAAAGGTTGCCCCAACGAGGAAAAGCTCAGGTTGAAGAAGGAAGAAGAGAGGCTAAAGCACGTCAAGTGCTTCAAGTGTCGCACATGGGATAATCTCACCTCTATGTGCCCAACCAAGAAAGTGGTGAAGCAACAAGTTGAGCCTCAATTAAAGCCCCAAGAGCAAATCAAGATCAACCATGATGATGGTAGTGACTTGATGGTGAAGAAGAAGAAAACTAGAAGGGGTGAAAAAGCAAGAGAAAGAGCAATGCGTCCAAGGATGAATTGAGATGCAAAGCAAGTGAGTAAGAAGAAAGAAGAGAAAATGAAGAAGATTGCTCACATGAGGTGCTATAGTTGTGACACATTGGACCACCTAGCTTTGGGTTATCCAAACAAGCTTGAGAAGAAGGCTCAAGCAAACAAGGAGAAGCAAGGCAATTAGAAGCATTATATGAGCAAGAAAGAGAAGGCTCAATCAAAGAGAAAGTGCTACTCATGCCGGGAAATGGGACACATGGCTCATTCATGTTCCCTAGGTAATAATTCTAAGCCTATTTCAATTAATGATAATATTGTGCTTAGAAAGGATGGTACCTCTATGGTTGCAATTGCAAAATATCCCGCTACCCATACTAAGGCATTGCCTAAGTATGTTGCACCTAACTTGAGAGGACCCAAACTAGTTTGGGTACCATCAAAAAGTGGATGATTGATTGTAGGTACCATGGCATTGGAGGCTTGACTCAATTGATTTCACATTGACCATCATATGTTGAGTCAAGTATTGAAGCTTAATGCAATCCTATCCCAATGCCAAGCCAAGAATTAGTGAAGTATCATTTATCTATTCATTGATATATTTGATGGCTTGCATATACATGAGTTGAAGCTTGCTAATTGGATGATCATGAGCTAACCAAGGTATATCTCTTGTTGATCATTTCATTTGGGTGCATATGAATTAATTGAATTGGATAAATATGCATATGTTGCTTGCTATAAGACATTTGAATGGATAAATTGATTAGTAGTGAAGTTTGGATTGTTTTGTGTTGGATAAGTTTATGAGATAACTTTTAGTAAGTGGATTGATTGGATATATGTCTTGTCAAAGTGTTCCAACAAGTTGATTTCAAGTTTGATTCACATTTGATGAAGCATAGCTCATGTGAAGAAATTTGTCCTATAATCGAGAATCTGAGCTAGCTGTGATCTTAGCCATGTTTGAGTGATCAAATCTATTTGGATTGGCTTAAAATTTGGTATGCATGCTCTAGACTTATGATACAAGTTGCTGGACAAATTTCATGAGAATTGGATAAAAAATGCTTCGGTTTTGGAGTAGATCTTGTCAGCTATAGTGCAGCAGTTCACAACATGTAGCAGTGGTGGAAGAATTGAAATATGGTATCAATCTAGAAGTCAAATGAAGCCCAAATTTTTCAATCTTCTATATAACTTAGTGAAGCACATATCCACCAAATTTTGTGGTATTTGGATCTGTATATTGGGATATATACATTTTTCTTTGAAGTGTGCAGAATCTGTCAGAAAAGTGACAATTATTGAATTAATTTGGAGTCACTTTGATTGAAAGGTCCTCAAGCTAGAAACATGTTTACAAGTCTACCTAAGTTTGGTTTTGGATTGATCTAGAAGCATGACAAGCAAAGAGTACAAGACCATTTGATTGTGGAGTACTGGAGTGTACTTGGCACATATTTGGTACTCAAATTGAAGATCAAGACCAAGCTCAAGATGAAGATGAGGTTTAAGTTCTAGTGATCATTGGAGATTATTTAGTAGAAAGAAAATGACTTAAACAAGTAGAAACAAAAGGATTTAAAGAAGGATTCATGAATACTCATTAAGTTAAGTCCATCACTTGAATCAATCAATCAAGTCACTTCAAGTGAGTATCAAGGATGGTTCTTTTGGAGAGAGATCACTTCTCCCTAGTGTAGGGGCTTGCCATCATGTGTAGGTCAACCAAGTATGGTACTTGGAAGGCTACTATAAAAGCGGTGATCCAAGGAATACTTGAGATGCTTAGTTGAAGCAATCAAAGGATTGATCAAGAAAAGCAAGCAACACCTAAAAGAGAGCTAGTCATGATAATTCAAGTGGTATTCACACATTGATGCTCTCATGAAAGCAAAGATGAAATGAAGAAGCAAGCCAACCACATCATGATAGTGTACTTGATCATTAGTGGTCTTCAAATCATATGGGTGAAGAATGGACTCCATCTATGATGATTGGTCTTCACCAAGCTATAAATTGGACTTCACATTGCTATTGGAGTAATAAATTAGAATCTATGTGACTATCCTCTACTCTAAGATAGCAAAGGTATCATTATAATGTGCATGATCATTTCATCCCTTACTAGTATGCGGTTAGTGCATATAGTACATGCTTATTAGGATCATGCCAAATGAAAATCTTTGAAATTCATAGCCTACCACTATTGCTTGAATGATTAATTGATCTAGTGGTTAGTATATGAATTTGGTCATGAGCTAGTGAATCAAAGTACTTGAGTTAATTTGGATTGCTAACAAGTAACAAGTACAACACTGGCAAGATAACCCTTGCAAGAGGTGTGAAGAAACTTGTCATTGGTTCAAACCGGACTTAGAAGCTTAGGCAAATCATTTTAGTTCAAGTCAACTTAGAAGCTCATGATAAGTGACAAGAGTATAAGTACAAGACAACAATGCAAATGGATATCTAGTTTGTTTCAAATGGTATCTAGACTCAAATATTTGATCAAGAATTCACAAATGGTGTCTAGATCAACTCAAAAATGATATCCTACAAGTGGTACTCATGAAGATAGCAAAGGTTCAAGAAATAGTTTTTATTGACAAATCCAACAAGTGGTTCCATACTAGAAAATTCTTTCACGTGGTATCACATCTACATGTGGTATCAATCATGCAAGACGATGGTTCTACAAGTGATCCTCAACATTAAGTGATCATCAAATGAAGAATGCATCCCTCACCAACAAGAGCTCAAGTTTATCAAGTGAATGACCCATGCTATGACATAGGGGGAGGTGTTCCACCAATTGGTATCAAGGTCAAAGATCCTATACGTGGTATCTCAATAGCCATACAAGTGGTGTCATTTTAATATTTGGAAGTGTCCATAAAAATGCAAGATTCAAGCCTCAACCATCTACCCCAATTGCAAGCCTTTGCATCAATGAGAAGCACACCTTTTATGAAAATTGATGACAAAGGGGGAGAGATTGTATAAAGATATAAAAGCTTTGGGAGAGATTGAGATTTAGACATGGACAATGGATAAAGAGGGAGCAACATCGAAGAATGTGAGGAGATCAAATTCTTAGACAACAGAAGCACACAAGTAGGTGGAGCAAGCTCATGAACTTGTTTGATTGCATTTGATATGTGCATATTCATGTGCTTGCTTGCATTGCATAAGTTTTTAAATTTCATATGCATGCTTTGTGGTGTATGCTAGTTGTAGAATTTGATTGATGACAAGATAATTGTAATAGAACCGACCAATTATACGAAATTAAGTAAGAAAATCACCTGCCAGAGCGGACGATTTAGCAAACTTAAGCCCGTATAATCCGGTAGTCCGTGAAATCATGCAGGATTTCAAACCAACTCGGATACCAGCCAAGATCGTAATAAGTTTAGCGGTCACCATCACATATTACATAAAAGTTCACATCCTAGATACATCGGAGTTTAAACATAGTTATTACAAATCGAGTTCAATTTAGAAAGTAGCAGAAGCAAGTTGTTCAAATCCACACCTACTCACGCAAAGTTCAAATACGGTGCTAGCTGATGATCATATCCAATAAAAGCATTAGATGAGACGTAAGGAATGACCATGTCCATGGTCCTAAGCATCACCCATCGTAGGATAAAGATAGTTGATACAGTAGCCGTAATACATCTGCCCATCTGCAACAAGTGGGAACAAACCCTGAGTACGAGAAGGTACTCAGCTAGACTTACTCGACATAACCGAAAATAAAGTGACACCAAGGATCATGAAAGGCTTTATGGTAGGGTAGCTGACTCATTTGCAAAAATGCATTTTTAGCAATTTGAGAACCTTTCCAAAAGCATTATTGCCAAGTTAATTATTATTAACCTATCGACTACATTTGCACCTATACTAGAGCAAGCATGTGATTAAGCAAGTAATGATAACCAATGATCATTAACAACTTTCATGATGTCATATCTATTATAACTGTCCAAGTGTTCCATCAACATTACTACGATGAAGTAACTCAAGTCAAGTGTTCACTATCCAGTGAACGATGGCGATTCGAATCGATTATTAACCAGCTGGTAATTTATTCCTTACACAAACCTCACTCACCCGCTAAAGTGAGGTATTGGTCACCGAGTCAACTATCCAGGAAAAGTCTTGAGTTTGCCAGGAACCACATGTACCCGGGGGCCACCTGACTACTCTTTGGCCTAATCATCACGCCCCCGTGTTCTACCACACCTACTCCGATACAGTGCGCTGCGGGCAATCCACTCGGCCTGAATAATCTCCCAGCTTCGCGGTCGAAAGGTACGTTATTCGGCCAGCTAAATGTAAGGCATGCATTCAACATGACTCGAGGCCCAACAACGGTCGGTCCTTAATCGACACAGATGGAAAGCACTACAGTCCAAAACCCTATAAGTCTCCGTCCGGACTCAACTTCCAATTAACACTTAGTTATATCATGACGACATCATTATACGAGCAGATCCAGGTAGCCACCTATAGCTCGCAGGTGACAGGAAATCATCCGACTTCTACCGGTCTAAGCCAGCTAAGCATTGACTCAACTACGGATACCAGGGTAACAAGGATAGAGTATAACAAGAGTAAACAAGGTGTAATGCAGCAACGGTTGCAAACAACTCCTAAACGTAATGCATCAATTTAAGTAAAGCATTAATAAAATATTTGTAAACCAGGAGAGAAATGCTCCGGGGCTTGCCTCTCTCGAAGGAGCTCGGGCGGTGATCGGGGCACTCTGAAAGTTCTTCAACGTCCTCCTCGTCTGCTTCGGTCACTTCCTGCGGCTGCACCTCGAGTTGCACTTCCGGCTCCTCGGGTATGACGACCGGGCTCTCGGTTTGCGATCCTGTATGATGCAGATGCATAAGTGCTTATGCAAATGGTGCATCGGATGAGATGAGCACAATGAATATGCTTGCATACAAGGTAGATGAGCATGATTCGCTTTAATGGTTAGAGTATAATACAAATCTCATACAAGGTAGTCCACATCATCCAAGAACATGTACTACAAGCACATGTCATCTACTTCATTCTCTTATACTACTCACATGCTTAGTCAACACATCTCATTGAATGCTTCAAAGATACACCAAAGCTCTACTAAGTTCTTAATCACGCATAAAGCAATATTTGATTAAACCCTAATTAACACTAGGTTTGAATAGCAACATCCATTTTTAAAGCAAAGAAAAATCTCATAAAATTACCATAGCACAGTACTACCCTAAGTAGTCTACCAACAAAATTTCATGGCATTTGGATAAGTGGAATAGCCTACACAAAAATGGCAAGCTAGGACCCAAATATGAGCATGAAAATGCTTTATATTATGAAAAGTATCAAACAACAAATTTAGTATTTTTTCTAGGTTCTACATAGTAAGTAATTAGTGTCAAAAATTATCACATGCATGTTTTATACAAATTTTGCTCTCTAGCAAAAATAACAAAAATCAGCCATTAAAGACACTTGAACTACACATCAAAATTCTTCTACAGAACATGCATGACATATATTTTTCACATAAAGTACACTACACAGGAAGATTAACCAAATTGGAACCATATTTTTTTGAGCAATGCATGATTTACTATGCATTTCTGAAGATTAATAGCATTTTCAAGAATAAAATAAAACTATACAGAAAAGTATTACAAACTTGTCATGCAATATTTTTAAACCATAGATCTACTCATGAGGATCACAACAAAATTTATTTCACAATTTTTGGAGCCAAAATGAGCAAGTTACAAATTTCCAAATCATTTACATCTTTTCTGAAAAATCATTTTCAAAAATCCTTTTTAACCTCAGCTGCTAAAAATGCTACGCGCACCCGGTATAGTGCACACGCACGCGCGAGGTGAGACAGACAGGCGGGCCCCCGTGGTCAACTAACCCCACTGGTCAGTCAAACCCGAGCAGGGCTCGCGGTTGACCGATGGAATCTCGCCGTCGGTGAGGTGGCCGGCGACGAGGTTACCACCACCGTGCTCTACTGCTCAAGGCGAACACGATAGGGTCTGTGGCGAGGCCGGAGGAGCTCGCAATCGAGCTTGCCGGCATGCATGGCGGCACGGTGGCGCGGCTCACAGACGGGAGCACGTCTCCGGCCATGGCGTGGCACAGGGAACGGCGTCCGAGCACTGGGAGACCAAAAGGGTTGGAATGCACACACGAATGAAGGAAAAGCGGGAGCGGAAGGGAGGCGTCCATGGAGCGGGGTTCTCCGGTGAGCTCGGTCGGGACTCCGGCAAGTAATTCCCGCGGAGGGGAGGTTTACCACGGGCGGGTTGAGGTGAGTGCGGGCTGCGCCAGAGGGAGGAGAAGCTCGGAGCAAGATGGAGCGGCTCGCGATGAGCTAGAACGACCGGAACGGGCGTCTCCGGTGATGGCGCGCGGTGGCAGAGGCGGAACTGCTGCTACTGCGCGCGTGAACAAGCAAAGGCGAAAGGAGGAGAAGGAGAAGGGCAAGGCGCTATGGAGGGTTGTAGTGGTGAGTGCGCGTGCTGGTGGGGGCGATCGGGCGCCACTCGGCCGGCGTCACCGGCATGCGCTCGCCACGCAGCACGGCATGTCTGACACGGTCGGGTGCGTCCGCGCGCACGGGGAAGGCGATGACGTGTGGTCGTGGGGTTGGGCCGCGGAAGGGCAGGCCGGGCCGAGGCAGCGACGCGGGTGCGGGAGCAGATGCGGGGAGGGGTGTTAGGCCGGTTTTGGCCAGCGGGCCGAAAGCGAGACGGCGGCCCGTTTAAACAAGAAAAGCATTTTTCCAATTCCATTTTCAATGAATTTTCAAATACCAGTTTTCAAATACCATTTTGAGCAATAAAACGACATTTTCTGAAAATGGCCCAAAAATGAAAGTTGCTTAGAATTTAATTCTCTACAACTTTTATTAAGGGACCAACTCAAAATTCCAAATAGATTTTGAATTGGGAAGTAAAAGCTAAATAGGGAGGATTTTTTACTATTTTCAATAATAATTTTAAAAGCATATTTTGTCAAAAGTTTGAATACAAACTTTGCTCCAAAAATTGTGCTAAATAGTTCTAGATGATTTACAATTGTAGCCAAACATGTTTTATTAGCCTAGCAAGCATAATTAGGGCAAAAATAGCTCTAACAAGTGCATGCAACATTCATGTTTCACGAGCATGTTTCATATGTTTCAAAGCATTGTTTCAGTTATTATTTAACATGATTAGGCATGTATGATTATGATGCTTGATGATGCATAATATGCATAATTTGCAGTGCCTAAATGCTTGCGTAACACCGGGGTGTTACAATAACTAGCATGCATAGGATGGTAGCTAGACTTGTGTTTATCATGCAAAAACTAGAACCTTCCTTATAATGTTGATCTCATGGGTTTCTAGTATTTTTGTTGTCTAGCTACTCGTGGTGCTAAGAATGAACTTAAAAGTGCAACTTCGATTGGTATCATGCTTCAAAGGTTTATTCTATACACCTCAGCATCATTAGTAGTAATTACTCTCCCACAATTCCTATCTATGCATATGTGCGAGCTTCAAACCAAACACTCTAGCACATATGTAGGGGGAGCTAATACTACCAATTCAAATTTGTGGTACTTATCTAAAATCATTTACACATGGTAAAATTGCTTGGGCAAGCAACATGAATCCATTTGAGCTTAATTTCCATATATTTGTAGAGTTGTCATCAATTACTAAAAAGGAAGAGATTGAAAGATCCTTGTTTGGTTTTAGTAATTGAGTGACAACCTAGGTGGACTAATTGTGTTTAATATGAGATACACAGGTGGTTAGTCCACATGTACATATGTGTGAGCAACATATGCCATGGAGGTGAAATGGCTTGGACTTGTTGCAAAAGCTCACACATGTGGTGATGAAGGAGCTCATTGCATATGAGACATGACATGAAGTCATGTGATCAAGGTGAAGAAGATCAAGATATGACTTGGCTCGACGGATCGGTTACAAGTGTGAAGGGCAAGTTGAGTGATGACTTGGCGCCGATGGACCGAGGCAACGGTGAAGAGCAAGTGAAGTCAAGATTGATGAACCAATATGGTCATGTGATGATATGGAGTGGATCATATAATTGTTGATCATGTTGGTGCATGTGTTGCATCGACATTAGAGGAGATGGAATGGAATGCACAAGGCAAAGGTATTACCTAGGGCATTTCATTCCACCGGTCAAAGGATGTGTAGAGAAGTGCATGACTAGGTTTAGGATAGATGGCCGTACTATTAAGAGGGGCAAACTTATTTGCATATCGGTCATCTAGTGCCACTTGAGCGATCTAACTTTGCATATGTGTTAGGATTGAGTGGCGTGGTGAAAAAAGTGCTAATCCTTTGAAAAATATTTGTGAAAAGCTAACACATGTGCACAAGGTGGTAATCTCTTGGTGGTGTTGGTACATTTGCAAAGGAGAAGAAGTTGGTGAAGAAGAGGAGGCGAAACCGGGCTCGGGGTGCTGCTTGGGTGGCACCGCCACCTTTGTGATGGTGCACCGCCACCCTTGTTGTGGTGACCGGCTAGGAGGCTGAGAGCAGCGAAGTCTAGGGCTGGCACCACCAGTGGCGGTGTGCACCGCCCCTGGGAGGACGGTGCACCGCCAGGTTTGTCCGGTGCCACCGGCGTGGGCACCGCCACTTTTTAGGCGAGGGCAAGGGAAGGCATGGGGGTCACCGCCATGGTCACCGCCCTGGTGATGGCGGTGCACCACCCTAAAATTCCAGAGGCTATGGATTTCACGCAGTTGGTCAGGGGGGTCACCGCCACCCCTATGGCGATGCACTGCCCCTAGCTATCCGGTGACCAAGCCATTGGAATTCGACCATTGGGGGCACCGCCACCCCTAGGGCGGTGCCACCACCGCTGTGTCTGGTGCCCTCGCAGAAAGTGCAGCTTTGCTCTAACGGCTCTATTTGGCTTGGGAGCTACAAATAGAGGTGGAGCTCAGGCATTTGGCTGGTTGAGCACCCTTGGGACTGAGTGTCCATGCTTGGGGAGTTCTTGGGAGCCCTCTAACTCACTTATGCTGGCAAGAGTGCGATCCGATTGCGAGTGAGTGGCACTAGGTGATCGAGTTGTAAGCCGGTGGTGCTTGTTACTCTTAGAGGTTGCCACCTCCTAGATGGCTTGGTGACGTGGTCTCCGTCGAAGCCCGCAAGAAGCTATGCGGTGATCTAGAAAAGAGCTTTGTGAGGGGCATTGTGCTCACCCCGCGGGAGCCACAAAGAGCAACTCTAGTAGAGCGAGACACGAAGGGCGACAAGTGGTCCAGCCGTGTCAAGTGCTAGAGCTTGTGGAAAGCGTTCCATGTGGGAGAGTGTGACTTGCGGGTCACCACTAGTAAGAGAACCAGCGGCAACCTTGGAGCCTGTCTCAACGGGGACTAGCATGTTGGCAAACACGTGAACCTTGGGATAAAAATCACCGTGTCAACATTATCTTCATCATCTTCTTGGTGGTTTGCATTCCGTGCAACACAAGCTTGTATTTACATTACATACATTGTGCTTGTGTAGTTGCTCTTGTGACTAGTTTAGCTTTAGTAGCTTGCTAGTTGCCTTCTTGCTTGTGTAGCATAGAAGTAGCTCCCTTGCGTGGCTAATTTGGTTTTAGTAACCTTGTTAGTCACATTGCTTAGTTTGTGTAGCTAAGTAATTTGCGCTCTACAATTTGGCTTGTGTAGCCTTGTTATTGAGCATTGCTAGTGAGCTTAGGTGGCTTTGTGCTTTTGCTTACTAGCATGTGTAGGACCTCCCCCATTGCTTGAAGTACTAGTGGCATAGGTTTGTGTGACCTTGCTCCTAGAATTGATTAGGCGAGCTCTAGCTAGACCGACACCTTACTTGTTAGTTTAGGATCTTTTCAAGGTGCTTGAGAACATAAATAGAGGGGTGTAGTCTTGGCTAGACCGATAGTTTTAATTCCGCATTTATTTTGGTTAGTCGACACGATTGAGTTTTAGAAAGGACTATTCACCCCCCTCTAGTTCGCCATCTCAACCCTATAGCTAGCTAAAAACTAAAGCAACTAAACAACTAACTAACAGGCTACACAACTAGCTAAGCAAGGGAGCTACGCTAGCTATAACAACTACCACTGCACTACACAAGATATGAATGTAAGTACTAGAGAGTGGTAGAGGGGTTATACCGAACTAGGCAAGCAAAAAATCAATCACAATGAATACCAATTGACACAATTATTTTTCCTCCGAGGTTTACTTGCTTGCCGACAACTACGTCCCTATTGTAGTGATTCACCCACTTGGAGGTTCACGCGCTAATAGGCATCACACACCTAACCTGCAACCGAGTGCTGCACAACCAACACAAGATAGGGATCCACAAGCTACGCACAATTCACTAGAGTGGCTTTTGGCGCTCCACCGGGAAATAAGCCTAAGACCCCTCACAAATCACCAGGAGATGTCCACGAACAATCACCAACTCGTGCCAACACTCCTCCACTGCTCCAAGCCATCTAGGCGTTAGTAAATGCCAAGAGTAACAAGAAAATCGCAGCAAAATGATCCCCAAGTGCCACTAGATGCAATCACTCAAGTAAATGCACTTTGGATAACTCCCAACTCACTTTGGATGCACAACCAAGCAAGAGAATAAGTGGGAGAGGTTTGGCTCAGCTCAAATGAATGTATGGATGATCAAAATGTCCAAGAGAGTGAGCTAGAGCCGACCAACAAGTATTTATAGAGCCCCCAAAAGATAGAGCTGTTATGCCCATCATTGGGCTCTCTACAAGTCAATCAGACCGCCTGTGGTCTGGACCAAATGCACCCAAGGCAGGGTCCGGTCACCAGGATGCTGCCACATGTCCGCTCCTTTGAATCTCACGAATCGATCTCCATCGGCTAGCAGCCCTCACGCAGCTCGGTTAGTTAGGACCGGACTTGACCTCCTAGGGTCAGGTCCCTCTCCTTTGTGTCCGATCGCGCGCGCACGCTCAAGCACAATGCTCCGACCGGACTCGCCTGACTCGTGACCAGACACTGCACCTCCAGGGTTTGATCCCAATCCAAAGAGTTTCAGAGACGAAAATTTGCGACTGGGCGCGTCCGCTCAGGGGTGACCGGACTCACCCAGAGTTCGATCTTATCCAGCAACCGCGCCTGCGTGCAACGTCAACGAGACCGGACTCAGGAACAGTACCAGCATTGGGTCTGGTCCTTCTACTTCATTAAGGTCCAGTCATGGGTCCAAAGACGTGCCACCTCTACTTGCTCTGATCGGACTCGCCGGTCAGGGTCCGGTCCCTCTGCAACTCCTTTTCTTCTCCAACTTCTTCACCCTTGCTCCCAAGTGCTAACCACAATGTGTCTCACCTTTGTGCATGTGTGTTAGAAAGTTTTCAAAGTATTTTCAAGGGTGTTAAGTTAGCACACTAGGTCCTAATGCATATGCAACAATGACTTCATGTAGTGGCACCCGATAACCGTTTTAACGAAGATTCTCCCCTCTTACTAGTATGGCTATCTATCCTAAACCCACTCACACCTAGGGATGAAAATGGTATGGATATTTTCCAACCGTATTCGAGACCGAATCCATTTAGAGGGGTTTAAATCTGTCCGTATCCAAGTCCGGATATTCAACATCTGATACCGTATCCGTATCTGAATACCCAAATCGCATATTTATAATGTCGATATCCAAATGTATCCTATCCGGTATGGTTGATACTATCCGTATTCGAATCCGAATCCGGACAAAAATATGAAAACAAATGTGATATCAGCGATATCCGTCCGTATCCGATCTGTTTTCATCCCTACTCACACCCACTTGGTGTCTTGAGTGGCAAAATGAAATGGCCCTATCAAATATACCTTTGCCTTAAGCTCATTTTGTTTTTCTCTTTCTTCTTTTCCAAGTTTAGAGCTTGATCATGATCATATGTCCATCATCATCACCATGGACTTCATCTTGCTCCAACACTTGCCCTTGGACCATCCTATCTAGTCTACACACTTAGATCTCAAGGATTAGTCCAAATAGGTTTAATCTATTATCCAAAACCAAACTAGGGCTTTTAGGAGCGCCATGGCCGACAGGGTGGGGAGAGCCACCGACTCCTACAACACCGCCATGCCACCTCCATGGATCTCGCCGGGGTGGGGGAGAGGGCCACCAGATCTGCGGGCGTTGGGCGCTCCTGGTGGGTGAGGATGAGTTGCTGGGGTGGCGGAGGAGGACCTTGGGGTGGGTGAGGACGCCGGCGGCGGCCAGGGAGGCAGCCATGGCCGCGTCGTCGTCGGGGTGGGTAGGCGCGAGTGCAAAAGGAATAAGGATGGGTCGAAATGGCACGTGCGGGAGTGAGCGGTGTGAGGCGTCTGTCCGCCCGGACATCTTAATTGTATCATTATCATATGAATAAATAGATTTCTAGCCTAAAAATTTGTCTATGAATAATAAATCAATGGCCATATATCTTCCTCGCAATCTCCTCATATTTATTGTACCCCATCCCATCTATCTCTTTTCCACCACCGCTGCCCCTAAATTCTGCCAATCCAAATGTTGAGTTTCTATAGTTGGATAAGTGTAGTAAATGCCATAATTAGCGTGTAAGTGGAACAATCATTGATCAGTGTGCAACTACTTCAATTAATAGTAGTATGGTCTTTTCTCTGTCATACCAATTTATCCTAAACTTGCTAGAAATCTATTTATTTGGGGATAGAATGAGTATATATAATAAGCAAAGTTACAGGATCCGTTATCATGGCCGATTCTATTCATGACTCCAGTCTTAGTCCATTACTTGCACTAGCCAATTACATTAATATAAGACTCAATCCTATTTAAATGGCATACTTCTGCAGCCCCCCTCAATCACAACTTACACAAGTTGAGATTGTTTCTAAATTTATGCAGGTTGTTAACTGATTGAGCTTTGGTAAACCCATTGGTCACTTGGTCATCGCTAGATATAATTCTGATATATCTAGCAGCTTCCGAGAAACATGCTCTCTTACAAATTGATAGTCTAAATCAATCGGCCTTTGAAGCATGAAAACCATGTTGCTGAAGTTTGTGTCTCAATCGAGAATACCAGGATCGAGGGGCCTGTTTCAATGCATAGAGCGGCTTATCGAGCTTACACACATAATGTGGTAAGATTTTATCTTTCTACCCAGGGGGGTTATCTCATGTAAACATCCTCCTCTAGAACACCATGCCAAACCGCATTCTAAACATCTAGTTGGTGAATACTGCAGGCAGTGATAGCACAAGCCTAGCTAATAGTAGCAGCTTTCACAACAGGGCTAAAAGTGTCTTCATAATCCAAACCATACCTCTACTTAAACCTTTTAGCTACAAGTCTAGCTTTGTAGCAATCGATAGTACCATCTGCCTTCTTTGTTTCCTTATATACCAATTTGCAATCTATAATATTTTGTCCAGACTGAGTAGAACAAGATGCCGAGTATTATTCCTTTTGAGAGCATCAAACTCTGTATTCATTGCACGCTGCCAATAATCAGACTGTTGAGCTTCACATAATGAATATGGCTCATTTACTTCACTGCTCAAACCATATACCATACGGTCCCATCAGTATACGTGTTTGGTTTTCTTATTTATCATATTTTAGTAAATTAAAGATCAAATAAATACATATTTCAACTATTACCTCTAAGTAGTAATAATAGATGATCATAGCCCTCCGATCTGATTAAATGAATGACTCATAGTTATTTGAGTACCCAGCAAAGTCCGACACAGTGAAATAAAACGTGAATGGCGGTGTCTCACTCTCAGAGCCGTTACTGTCATCATTTGGTGCAGTATTACTTGCTTGTGGTAGCAGGTGCACAGTGCACTTGTCCTCACTCCTCAGATATCATCGATACATCTGGAAACTTTGGAAGCACATGCGCAATGAAGCTGTAAACATGCGCAATGCGCAAGGCCGCAAGTGCAGCAGGTTGCAAGCAAGCAGGTATGTCACGCGATATGCATAGACTCGATCTGCATCGCTTAATTAATTAAAGATCCATATCAGGTAGTATGCTAGCACTACCAGCTTCATAAGAACAGATTATTCTCATGACCAAATGAGATATATATTTGGTAAAGAGGAACTCAGTACAAATGACAACATGGATTACTCACTCAGAACACACAAGGCACACACGTCACACTGCACTCTCAAAAATAGTAAGTTAAACTGACACTTGCGTCACAACTAGATTGCCCACTGCTACTTCTCTAGGTATCTGAAAGGACGGTGGATTGCTAATTGAGTTGCTTGCATGCATCATCCTTATGAGTAGATAATGCTGATCAAGATCATCGTGAACAGTGGGTTCCAATTAAGCAAGCAGGTATGTCACGCGATATGCTTGTACTCTGCATCTCTTAACTACAAGATTCATATCAGATAAGTGTGCTAGCACTACCAGCTTCATAAGCACAAAATTATTCTCATGACCAAATGAGATATGTATTTGGTGGAGACGAACTCAGTACAAATGACAACATGGATTCCATAAGACGACAACATTTGAAAAAGAACGACCGTCTAAGACCACTACAGCAGAAATGCTCGTCCTAGTGATCACCGCCATCTCTCTAGAAATTATGTTTATAGTAGTGCATGGCTGCCAAACTGTGACTCATGCATGGTGACGGGGACTTACTGTCACGCCCCAAAATTTTTGATTTTAGGTTGTGCGTAGAAAACATAAATTAAAATAAATGTTTTGATATTTGGATAAAATTTCCCAAGTTTAGTCTACGATAGCATCAATTAGTTACTGAAAAAAATAAGGATCTTTAAATTTTTTTTTTCTAAACTAATTAGATGGGCTTAGTTGATGTAATTTTTTTTCCATGGCTTGACTATGTGTTGTGAGTGCGTAGAGTTTCCAAAATACGTTTACAAGATGACCATTTATCTCCAGCTTTTCTGGAATTAGATTCCATGTTTCCCCGAGCTTAACTTTTTGATGGCACTTCCCAAAATCTTCTTCTCCTCCAAATAATTTAACTAGGTTCATCATGTTCCAATCTATCTCGAGATTTTTTTGTGCTTTTGCTAAACTTTCTCTTTACTTTATTAATATGGGAATTCTTTCTCTCGCCCTGTCATTATCGACTCGTCTCTCCCAGGTTTCCTGTTCTCTTTCCATAGTTTGGGTTCAAACCCCCCATGTCCGACAGTAGCCAAAGCCACTCTGACGTCCGTCCATTCGGCTTCTCACGTGCTTCGGTACGCAGAGCGCCAGAGCCAAATCCGATCGCCTTGTCCTCCTACATATACAGTGTAGCCTAATAGATCGAGATCGTCCTACAATGTATGAGGCCCCAATGTGCTTCGAGCAGATGCCCCATCCGCACACTCGCGACGACTTCTTCAACCATGAGATCAGAGAAGTGAATCATTATGACCGGCTGGTCAAGCTGATCGGCGCTCCTGGCCTGCAGATGTGTCCGATCGTCGTGCAACGTCGACTCCACCATCGGATGCCCTTCAATGCCCGACACCTCATCACGGCAGGCTAGATACATGCCTGATGCTGGAGCACCGCGACGACGGTCTGCTTCAACACACGCAAGCGTGGAGTCCGTGCAGCCATACAAACCAATTATAGAAGTCATGAAGATATTACGGCTTCATGTGCCTGTACGTGCATCTTTTCAAACAAACAAGCAAGGTCAAATTGTGGTGCATCAATGGATTGTCACGTGAGCTGTTGAGCAACGAGGCCATGCCAAGAGTTCAGGGTGAACACGTATGAGTCGTGATACACAATGCCTTGTCCGATTGAAGTAAATGTGGAAAGAAAAATATAATATAATATATAAAATAATTAATTATAAAGCTAGTCCATCTCAGCCCAAACTCTTTCCCTCTCTCTTTCACGTAGAGACTTGTTTCTATCGTTTTCATCAGGCTTGCATCGAATCAAACTTATCCAAAATGTATTATATCATCCTTTGAAGGCAGCCCAATAGAAATCCAGCTTGGCTTGGCAGCGCTACATCTCCTTCCTGCAATATATGCCTGTACATCTCCAACTCGGCTTGACTATAAAATATGATGCCCCGGCCTGCCTGCTAGCCCTGTTTTCCAAGCCCTAACTGACCAACGCACGCCGCCGCCGCCTCAATCTTATCCCATCGCTAGGAACTTCACCGCCGCTGCAGTGGGATCTCCCTCTCCATCGCTTCTCCGTTGCGGCCAATGGTTCAAAGAGCCTCCCGTGAATGTGAGCAACGCATCTCTGTTCTCTGTCTCACCCTCTCGCAAATTCTCTGATCCACGGTGTTCCCGTTGCTTGCCAGGGAGCTTGTGTGTGCAGACACCGTCGCGACCTCATCGCAAACGAAGTCCGGCAATCCGAGCTCACGCCTCAAGGCCGACTTCAGGTGCTGTAGAGCCGCTCCAGCCATCGGGCTTGCTGTGTCTTGTAGCCGGAGATCGACTCCATGCCGTGCGTGTTCTGCTCTGCTCAGAATCCTACAGGGGTAAGTCATCACCGTGGATGTGTTCCTTCGCCTTGCCGTCGAATCTAATCATCATCTTCTGCTTGGCTTCCCTATGATAGCTTGTGCTGGCCACCGCCGTTTGATATTGACGAGCAGCTTGGTCGACTACGTCGCTGCTGCTTGTCCGGTCTGTGGATGTTGCTGTCGCTAGCCTTCACAAGCAGAACTCACCATCACGTACATGTAAACAAAAGGCCAGCAAGCAGATGCTATTTCTTCCATCGCCTTGACACAAGCGTCATGCATGCTTGATTAAAGCAGTCGGCCATGCATGAACGAAGCCACGTCAGGCATGCTATGCATATGTCTTGCCACCAAGTTTCCCGTGTTCCGTCGTTACGGTGTCGACATGCATGTTTTCGCTGGCTGCCGATGCGCTTTTATGGTCGTGGAAGCTGCAGCCACCATCGCAGCATCTCCATGATGCCGCATGATCAGTACTTTGCAAAGCCATCGTTGCCATGGGAGGTGTGACCTGTGTGCTGCCCACTTTCTCCAAGATCAGTCGATGTCAATTTCGTCGTCATCGAGCGTTGTTAATTTCTGCCATCGACAATCGCCGGTGAGCTTTTCCGTCTAATCCTCTTGCTCTCAGTTGTCCGCTCTCACGTTCGCGTATATCCATATTGCCTCTGTTCCAAGTCGTTCTCATAGCGTTAGCTTCGTAGCGACGCGCTAGGCAAGATAGTGCTAACGTTCTTCATATCAAATATTTATGACTTTATTAAGTTAAATATTAATTTGATCAATATACATGCAACTAGTTTCTAATTAAAAGCAAAATATGTGTTAAACTCTGATATTTTATACATATAAATATTTATATGATTTAATTGCTATCATCAATGTGATTTTAAATTATAATTTGTCTAGCTGAACCCACGTCATATACAGTTACAGTTTAATTTGATTAAAGGATACATACAATCTTGATTAGGCCATATTTTCTCCGTTTTGACTCCGATTTGACCCGTTCAAATTGCGTTAGGTTCGTATTTGCGAGCTCTACATGTTGGTAGTATTGTACAGTAGGTTTGTGACAATTTATTTTCGAGTTTATATTAAAGTAATTATTTATATATAGAAAATCTTAGAAAATTCATAACTTTCACGTTTTAACTCCGAATTTGGTGATCTTTGCGTCTGTGTGATCGTAGAAACGTGTAGAAGAGTTTTATAAACTTTTATTACTGTTTTGTTATTGTTGGTGTACTATTCTAATTGTATCTCTTTGTTTGCTTCGTGTATGTTTGATTGGATGCATGTGTGTTGTTGATTGATGATCGAGTATAGACGGTGAGCAATTTCTTGACGATCAGGAGTATTATTTTGAGCCAGACCAGCAGTATCATCAGGAAAGCTTTGACTAAGGCAAGTATAACATGAGACCATCCTTGTTGCCTATTCACTGAAATTATTATACATATGCATGTGTCCTCCTTGACAACCATAGAGATTATAACTTAGCTATTGATATCTTGTTTTCTTGTCACCTATGGGTTATGCATTTGGGTAGCTACTGCTAGCGCTTAATTATGAACAATGATCTTATAATTTGACTAATGGATTATGCAATCAACTAATTAAGATGATGTTATTTCTGTTGAAAGGGGGCTAGAGCATGTGGGTTATTTTGATGCTTTAGTTACTCTCCGTAAGGACTTACCTGTAAGTGATAACCGGGACATACAGTACAGCTGTGAGGGCTATATGGCTCTGGCTCTAGTTGTTCAAGAGACCTTTTCTAGCTTCTTAGAGGTTACCTTAAATGGCGTAAGAATGGCTTGCCACGTTGGGTGTAGTGCGAGCCCCTAGCCTAGTGTGTATAGGCTGCGGTTGTTGTGCCACAGGGAAGGGGGGTTCTACATCTGCCTGCCGAGTGAATCTAATGGCCCTAACTTGTTAGACGAACTTTTGGATGGCTTTATATGGTTTCTTGTGCTTAGGGATTCATGACCCCTTAGCATATGGAAATCATGACTCACAGTGAAAGTGTACACCTCTGCGCAGAGTTAAAAACTGGTATACTAGCCGTGCTCACGGATACGAGCGGCCTTGGGGATTCTTACAGAATAGTTGATCACCATTGTTATATCATGCTTAATTATTGTTGATTATTATTATGCTCATGTTAATGCTATTCATTATCCTTATTACAATTGATCATTGATTCATTAATGGGATTGGATTACTTTGATGCTACTCAATTGCTAATTATATGATGATTAAAAGCTAAACGCAGTTAAACAGTGTCTAGCCTTTTTGAGCCTCATGAACCCTGTGTTATACTTGTTGAGTTCGACATGGACTCACTCTTGCTATTTCCTCAACACTCCAGTGTGTAAAAAGATGCTACTCGGAAAAAGGACAAAGGTGTAGTGGAGTTTCCAGAAGACTAGTAGAAGTGCTAGGCATATGTTACCCCCAGTCAGCCGTCCCTGTGATGTTGGAGCCTGAAGAAAAGATTAGTGACCGTTCCGCAATACTCTGATGTAAGTGTTAATATAGCTATGTATACGTTATATAATAATATTGTTTCTGATACTTTTTCATTCTGGCATATGTGTGGACTTTCTGGGCACACATATGATTAGTCTGGTTTTGTTCTTTAGAAAACCGGGTGTGACACTTACGAATAACCTCAGTGCAGTAGTGGCGAGAGACTAACCGATGGAACTTTAGTGCTCGAGTGTATTAGGCCTACTTAGTACTTACCAGCCGTGAAGCGCATCATGGAACTTAATCAGTTGATGAGCTCATTTTGTGGTGGACAACTAAGCATGTTGCATGTATATAAAATTCTTGTATAATTTGGTGGAATAAGAATAAAATAATGCCACCAGTTCCAAGAAGAAAATGTAATAATAGGCTAGCTAGGATAAGTATGAAACCAAGTATAAATAAAGTTAAAGCAGAATCAGAAATCGGCAACTGTGGGCGAATGCCCAATCCTCCATGCAAATATAAGGTTGTGATTCCACACAGCATCGTCCTTCTTGTCAAGAACAATAGGCTTGACCAGTAGTGCGAGTATGTCGACGACATATATAACCAACAGCAATTTCTATGGCACCTCCGATGACAAGGAGTCGCCGAAAGATGTGAAGAAATCGGTCAGTGTGGAGAGACTGCTGCCTGTCCGGACCACAAAACTTTCTACAATTACCATCAAGCTATACAGGTAACTAATAATGTAGTAAACATTTATTCAAACATGTTGGTGTTTGTATCAACAACTACAAGCTGTTTTCAGTAATTTGAAATATAGGGGACATGCTTTTCATACTTCTTTATTAGAGGACCAGAATAATTGTTCCATGAAAACTGTATTTATAGAAGTCTCCGAGGGAGCCAGGGCGCATTTGGTTAAATTAAACCATGTATTCTCTATCAGTTTCAAATTGTATATAAGTAGTTTTGGACTTGCTCTAAGTCAAATTTGTCTAAGTTTGGCTAAATTTATTCAAAATATATTAACATCTATTTTTTAAACCTAATTCACATTTGGACCACTGGAGATTCTAGTTGCAGAAATGTACCCCGTACACAGCACCAAAAATATATGTAATATACACAACACCAAGGATATATATGTAATAAGGGCAGGCGACAACGCTTACATGATAGGGAACAACACCAAAGCTTAGAGCATCTCCACCAGATCTCTTATATTGCATCGCCAATAAGGTCCCGTTTAGTTCTAGAAAATTTTGCAAATTTTTTCAAGATTCTCCATCACATCGAATCTTTGGACATATGCATGAAGCATTAAATAATAAAAAATAAAACTAATTACACAGTTTAGCCGTAATTCATGAGACGAATCTTTTAAGCCTAATTAGTCCATGATTTGACACTAATTGTCAAATAACAACGAAAAGTGCTATAGTAGCATTTTGCAAAAAAAATCGCCATCTAAACACAGCCTAAGTTATTTTAAGAGAGTACCTTAAATCAATTTAGGATATAAGAGAGCACTATTATAGCAGATTACTTAAAAATTTTCTCCTATATTTCTTTAGAGATAGAGAATTGACTCCTCTATTTAGGAGAAATGATGTTTCTTTTACGAGGTCTTCTAAAAATTATAGGTATATAGGAGATGAAATAAGAGATCTGCTGCATCACCTTTATCTCCTAAAATTCTACATTTGAGATATAGGAGATTGGATAGAAAATATGGTGGAGATGTTCTTATAGGGATGTGCATATACAGAGCACCAAAGCTCATGACGCCATGCAGGATGTAGTACCCGTATATTCATGATAGGTAGATAATGTGCACAAATGCGTTCTACATAATCCCTCTGTTCTAAAATATAAGGTATTGAAGTATTCAAAATTTGTTCCAAATTATAAGGTATTCTAGATAAATATCAACTTCTCTCACAGCATCAATCACATGCATTACCTGCCATTAATGTCTATACCACCAGGTGAAATATGATAAGAACAATATCTCTCTATAGTTAATAGGGTTACATGCGTCATTTGTTTTACTTTATAATTTGTTTTTATAATATGTTCTAAATTCCTAAAGTACCTTGTATTTTAGGACGGATGGAATAACTTTTTTTACCATTAAAATAAATTATTAAACAATTCTAAAATTTGGTCAAACTAGGCAAAGTTAGACCATGTGTACATTCTATTTTGCTTGCATTCACACTAATAACATAATAAGCTCTATATACCTATTGAATTATTTAATTTCAAATCAGGCAAAAAATTATGTGTCGTGATTATTTAGCATTTTTTGACGGGCTCAATTAGTTATCAAATTCTCACCATTTTATCTTAAAATTGGAAATGAATGCAATAAACATTTTACTTTCTAACACTATAACATGCACTTCAAGAAACTAATGAGATTTTTAAATTACAATATGGATGATATTTGTACAAAACTCTTGATGAAATTTTATACAAGATTCTTCATACGAAACCATGGGTGCTTCTTTAATACAAGCGCCTTGTTTAGATGCACTCCAAAAGTTAGAATTTTTTCACTCTCTCTCCATCACATCAATCTTTGGACGCATGCATGCAACATTAAATGTAGATAAAAAATAACTAATTACACAGTTTAGTTGGAAATCACGAGATGAATCTTTTGAGCCTAATTGGTCCACGATTGGATAATATTTGTCAAATAAGACGAAAATTATACTATTCATCGGGTTAGATTTTTTGCAATCTAAACAAGCCCAAGGTATCATGCTATTAAAGAAGCACGTTGAAATAGAAAAATGAAAAAAAGAAAGAAGTATGTGATCCTTTTAGGTAAGCAAGGAGACAAAAATTAAGGGAGTTGTCATAAGCAAGGCCAAAAAAGGCTAGGAAGTTGTTCACTCTGTTCTGCAGACTGTAAAAACACTGCTGAACGGCTGATGCTGATTTGTTGTGAGAGAAAAATACTGCTGAACGACTGGCTAATTCTGGCAGATAAGTTCAAGCGAACAGGGTGGTTATATTTGTTGTGCCTGAATTTTCATGTGATTTTAGACGACAATCTTATACAAAGAACTAGTAGTACAATTAAAAGAACAATCACAAGAGATAATTTATAATTTTTCTGTAGTCAAATAATGGCAAAATTATATACTAATAACTAAACAACAACAAAAATTCCAATAACTAATGTATATAAGTAAAAAAATTTAAAGAAAGCAATAACCTAGCAGCTAGGCAGCCAACTACATGAACGTCATGTGCATGTATGCATCCGTTGGTGTATCTCAAAATACGTAGCTCAAACAATACAAGTTGGTCAAAAAAAGAATTATGAGTTCACCAAATAGCGCAGTTCACCAAATAGCGACTAGGCATGGCGTCCATGTACTCATGATTTTGCATGCCGCCGTAACTTGACAGCTTTGATAACAAGTGTTGTCAATATGCCAAGAAATAACGGCGGAAGGTTAAGGGAGTTGGCAATCGCATACACATGCGCATGCACTCGCCCCCACTAGCCAGCACGGCCCACAAAACTTTTAGCCTTTAGCTTTGAAATTGAATAATCCAGTTTCATCAAAAAAAATTGCAACATTTCTAGAGCTTTTACTGGCATTGCCTGTTAACAAAACAAATTAGCGTACACATCTTATTCTTCTATCAAGTAACAATGAATTTTCGAATATGTAATTAAGCATACACATCCTACTCTTGCTACATACATATATAATACACATTATGTCTAGACACATAACAAAAACTATGTATCTTTACAAAAATAGAACAACTTACAATTTAAAACGGAAGGAGTAATAGATAAGGTAGCATTTCACGGACTGTAAATTATCAAAAGGGTTCTTTTAAAACGACTATCAAACTGCTGGTTCTTATTAAAAACAAGTAGATAAGGTAGTTAATAATATAAGTTGTTATGTGTATATATTACTAAAAGCCATGTGACAAAATAGGCAACTAATAAGTGGCGAAAACCATGCATGGTGTTTGTAGGCTCATGATAATCGTCCGGATGGGCATCTTCGTGCTGTTCTTCAAGTGGCGAATCAGCACTGATCTTGCCATGATTAGCTCCACAGGCACCGACGACAAAAGTACAGTTCTTGGCATGTGGATGGTGTCCGTCGCCGGGGAGCTCTGGTTCGCCCTGATGTGGGTGCTGGACCAGCTGCCCAAGATGCAGCCTGTTCGGCGCACCGTCTACGTTGCTGCGCTCGATGAGTCGATGCTTCCGGCCATGGATGATGGATGTATTCGTGACCACCGCCGACACCGAGAAGGAGCCACCGCTGGTGACAGTGAACACCATCCTCTCCATCCTCGCGGCGGACTACCCCGCAGAAAAGCTCACGTGCTACGTCTCGGACGACGGGGGCGCTCTGCTCACGCGCGACGCAGTCACCGAGGCTGCCCGGTTCGCTGGACTGTGGGTGCCGTTCTGCCGGAAGCACGCGGTGGAGCCGAGGAACCCAGAGGCCTACTTCAGCCCCGGCGCCAGTAATGGCGTCGTCAAGGCGAGGAGGGGTGACTATAAGGGAAGGGTGTGGCCGGAGCTGGCAAGGGACCGAAGGCGCGTGCGCCGGGAGTACGAAGAACTGCGGCTGCGGATCGACGCCCTGCAAGCCGGAGACCTGCGGCGCCAGCAGCGGTCGACGACGTCGCTGGCCGATGGAAGCTGCTGGCGGCGTGGCACCGTGGAAGATCATGCCGGAGCTGTTGAATTGGTACTCGATACTCCCGGCAGCACGCCACAACTTGGCGTCAGCAATCTTCTGGACCTCAGCGCCGTCGACGTGCGGGTTCCAGCGCTGGTGTACATGTGCCGGGAGAAGCGCCGCGGCCGCGTGCACCACGGCAAGGCCGGTGCCATGAACGCGCTGCTCCGTGCCTCGGCCGTGCTCACCAACGCACCCTTCGTCCTCAACCTTGACTGCGACCACTACGTGAACAACTCGCAGGCTCTCCGCGCCGGCGTCTGCCACATGCTCGACGGCGAGGGCAGCGACGTGGCCTTCGTGCAGTTCCCGCAGCGCTTCGACGACGTCGACCCCGCGGACCGCTACGCGAACCACAACCGCGTCTTCTTCGACTGCACTGAACTCGACCTCGACGGCCTTCAGGGACCCATCTACGTGGGCACCGGCTGCATGTTTCGCCGTGCGGCGCTATACGGCGTCGACCCGCCGCTCTGGAGACCACACGGCGCCGACAAGTTGGGCGTGTCGACGCCGTTCCTTCGCTCGGTGCATGCCGTCCTAACGAACCAATCGGAGCACTGGGACACGGTCAGTATTTCATCACCGCCGTGCTCGTTCGACGCGGCTGCCATTGGCGAGGCAACCGCGCTCGTCTCGTGCGGCTACGAGGACGGGACGGCGTGGGGCCGGGACATCGGCTGGATGTACGGCACCGTGACAGAGGACGTGGCCACGAGCTTCTGCATGCACCGGCGAGGGTGGCGCTCCGCCTACTGCGCCACCTCGCCGGACGCGTTCCGCGGCACGGCGCCCATCAACCTCACAGACCGGCTGTACCAGGTGCTCCGCTGGGCGGCGGGCTCCCTCGAGATATTCTTCTCCCACAACAACGCCCTCCTCGCCGGCCGCCGGCTCCGCCCGCTGCAGCGCCTGGCGTACCTCAACACCACGGTGTACCCGTTCACCTCCATCTTTCTCATAGCCTACTGCGGCCTGTTCCCGGCGATCCAGCTCGTGCCCGGGAACGGCGCCACCACCGGCGGCGCCTTCTTCTCAATAATCATCAGGCCGCCGTCTGCCACGTACATCGCCTTTGTGGCGGCTCTGATGCTGACGCTCGCGATGGTGGCCGTCCTGGAGGCCAGGTGGTCCAGCATAGCGTTGGTCGACTGGTGGCGGAACCAGCAGTTCTGGATGGTGTCCGCCACGGGCGCATACCTGGCGGCGGCGGTGCAGGTGGCGCTCAAGGTCGCGGCAGGGAAGGAGATATCATTCAAGCTGACGTCCAAGCAGCGTGCTGCCAGCAGTGTGAAAGACAGGTTCGCTGAGCTCTACGCCGTGAGGTGGACGGTGCTGATGGTCCCGACGGCAGTGGTGCTAGCGGTGAACCTGACGTCCATGGTTGCAGCGATGGAAGGGGGGTCGTGGAGGGATGGCCCAATGGCGGTGTTCGCTTTGGCGTTCAACGCGTACGTGGTGGTGCATCTCTACCCCTTCGCCCTGGGGCTCATGGGTCGCTGGAGCAACACGTTGAGCCCCCTACTCGTGCTTGTGGCATTCTTCACCGTTCGATTACTTTGCTTCGTCCTCTATGTACACATACTTTAATAATTAGCACATATGGGGTCTGTCTATTGCACACTCGGGTGATTTATGGACTCCTGTCAACTGAGTGAGCCAGGGCTAAAAATCACTCGATTCTGCAAAGAAGACTGAACGGAGTGATTTGAAGCCATCAATTACTCCGGCGGGATGGCAGGGCGCAGGGCGCGCGGCGTGCTGGTGCTGGGACGGCGGGGCAGCAGGGGCATGCAGTGCGGCGTCCGCGGCGAGATAGGCGAGGCGGTGGTGCGGTGGGGAAGAAGTTGCAGTCCGGGAGAGAGGCAGAGTCGGATAAGAGTGAGGGACCGTGGCACCCTAGGGCCCGCCACCGGTCGGTTGCTGCGTTGCCACGCTTCATTCGTATCGTGGAAGCTTCATCTGATGGCCAGGAAAATCGAGTGACGAGACGCTCAGAATCACCCGAGCGAGCCATAGATTTAGCGAATAATTAACGTTTAATCTATATGTGACTCGAGTGTTACTCGGCCGCCGCTCACTCGATTTTTACAGCCGTCTGATCCTGCGTCCCCTGCGTCAACGGTCTCGGTCGCCGGTCCGGCATGGGTGCAGGTGCAGCCCGGGTGGTCTGCAGGGACCGAGGCGCATGCAACATGTCTCGGTCGGGCTGCAGGTGCACGGCAGGGTGGTTCCTGGTCTGCATGCATGTGCACGCAGTCTGTGAGCCAGAAGGTGGCAGCGCATGCTGCTTTTGCACAGGCCCTCTCACCGCCACTTCACATCAAACCCCCGACCCCCGAGCTATTCCTTTAGCACGAGAAGATTACATCTCATTGAATCATATTTTATTATTTTTTGTTTAGGTGTAAATTCTATGTTCAGTTGGTATAAATTGTTATTCATAACCGGAAGAGTCAGAATTACTCGAACAATTATTTGGTAATTTTTTGGCTTTTTTATTTTTTGTATGTTTTATTTGGTTTTCTTTTGAAATTTTTCAATTTGCCTTCAATAGAAATAATCTGACCATTTTTTTTGTTTTGTTTGTTTAATATTTCTGTATTATTTTGATAAGTTTTTTGGTTCGTTGGTATCGATCCAGTGGTCATAGCAATCGGGTGATAAATGGATAAATAACACTCGATCTTGTCTTTTTTTCCAATCGAGTGTGCACGTGGGAATCATCAAGTGTCCCTGAAAAACCCGATTGCCCGGTAGACAGCCCCCTATTTATATCTATATCTATTAGATATATGCCCATGTGTTACATGGGGCAACAAAGTTTTTTCATGTCTACGACGATGCATGTGACTTATGGTTTAGACAAACATATTAAGAAATTTATAAATCTACACAAGACATATTTCAAGATCTTTATCACATACATCCTAGTTTACTAGGAAAGGTGTCTCTGCGTTCTTACGGGTTAATAATACATTTTAAAAGTTATCATTTTTCCCTCCTTCATATGCATTTTAAAAGTCGTAGTTTTTTCATTCCCTCCTTCATTGCTTCCAACCGAGAAGTTGAATTGGACCATTGATTGGAAACTAATCATCTAATCTAGACTATCGAGTTCTTTTATTGTTAAACCAAGCAATCTCAAGCAGAAACCAACATATGGCAAAACTACGAAAAAATATGAAGCGATATCGGCTGCCCTGTTGCCTTCGATTCACCCCCAACTAAGTTTCGCCAGGCCTCGTCTCGTCCTTTTCCCCGGGACCGCTCCATCTGGCTTTGTAAAAAAAAAGGAATGCAAAAGCCTCTCCGGCGAAATAGAAACCTTGAAACCCAGCGAACCTGCCCCGTCTGATGCCCTGCCCTACCCCCGATGCCAACGCCGCCATGCCTCTTCCACGCCCCACCCCGGTGCCTCCCAGCCCTCCCCCGTGATGCCAATGGTCGGCCCCTGCCCCTTCATGTTGCCGACTTCTACCCTCCGCCATCCTGCATCCTACATCCAATTGTCGTTGCTTCACGCCGCCACCAGTGCATGCCATGTGCTCAGCTCTTCGTCGCTACGCAATTAATATACTGCTCAAACTTTATAATATGTTGCTCAAACTTTATAATATTTTTTGAGCATCTTACTGATCTTAAATAAAAAAAAATCAAAACTAGAAGTTGTAGATCTTATCGAACGCTAGAATTTTCGTATACAAAGTATCTTTATGTGGCACCATGTAAAAAGGATTTCATTTTTCTAAAGTGACAAGCTTGGTAGACGATTAATATGGTGCTGAAACTTTATATTATTTTTTTATCATCTTAACTACTTCGAATGACAAAATACAAAACTAGAGAATTATAGATCTCATTAAGGGCTACAATTTTTATATAAGAATCATCTTCATTCGAGGTCATATGGAAACAATATGATTTTTCTAATATTAAGCCTTGCCGCTGACATGTGAGTTCCATCTGTCAGATCCATGTAAGTGCTAAGTCAGCATGTCACGTCAGCTGTCGGGTCGGTTAAACACTCGTTTGGACCTGGATGAGACCCGAACTAACTTCAGGGACCCCAAATGTGCATTTTGAGACTTTGGGGACCTATATAACACTTGCAGACAACTTTATTTTGATGAAATAGGAGGGGATTAAACCCCTACTGGAATTTTATTAAAAGATAAGGATAAATACAATACAGCAAGGTTTTAGGAGACAAAAAAAGGTCAAAAAAGAAAATAGCTAAAATTACACAAAGTCTTCTGGCCATAAATCTATAAACGGGTGGGGTGTTGATTTTGCTCGTAGAATAACTAGAGCAAACTCTTTTTTAAAGACAGTCTTGCAACTTTGCTAAAGCTGGACGAAAAGCTCGCAACTCGATAGCTCGCTCGACTCGGATCGATAGTGGCTCGGCTCGGCTCGGCTCGTTTAATTTCTCAAACGAGCTGAGCAAGCATCCTAGCTCGTGTCTTAACGAGCCAGCTCGCGAGCCAGCTCGAGCCAGCTCGCGAGCCTAACGAGCCAAAGTTGTTGGACTTAAACTTTTATTAGTGTTATATAACTTTATGTCTTACACTTTATAATTTGTTGATGATTGGACTTTGACTCTATAAATTTTAGATTAATTTGACTCTTTTTATTTTAAATGAATGTATGGATAATGGATGCATCATATATGGTATGGAGTATGAACCATAGACAATGTATGGTATATAGTATTATAATATAATAGTACATATTATTTTTGTATGATTTATTAAGACTTATGAATGGACTAGTTTTATATTATTACCATTATCAAACTTTAGATAATACACATATTACATTTTTTATGTTTTAATATGGCTGGCTCGCGAGCCAAACGAGCCAGCTCGAGCTCGTAAACGAGCCGAGCCGAGCCGGCCATCTGGCTCGTTAAGATAACGAGCCGAGCCGAGCTGGCTCGTTATCCTAACGAGCCGGGCTCGTTAATCCAGCTTTAAACTTTGCACGGAGTGAAAGATAATCTTGAAAATGGTGTCATTACGCATTATCCAAATAGCCCAACACATCTTGATAATGATTTCCATGAAGAAAGGTAGGTTTATCTGATCTTTGATGCTTTCCAAGATAACCAAGATGTCATCAGAGTTCGGCAAGTAAACATTTAGGGAGAACCAACAGGCCTGGGCAAAGGGGCAATGGAAAAGAAGATGAAGAAGATCCTCCTCAATATTCAGCATACAAAACACACAGTTATAATCTGGGAGATGCATGTGTCGCCGACGAAGCAAAGATCTGGTGCTCAACCGATCCTTCAAAACCAGCAAGAAAATTTTTCTTTTGTTTTGACATGCTGATTTCCATAACCACTTATAAACCCTGTGCACATGATGGTGACCCAACTACTGCTCATATGCCTTTTTGGAAGAGAAAAAAGTGAAGCCCCAGATATATATCCAGATACGGTGAGTTTCTTGCAAATGTAAATTCTGAAGCACAGACTGAAGCTCTTCAAGAGCATAAGCCTCACCAGAGAGAGGCAGATGGAATAAATCTTGAAAGGAGCTGGCAGAGGCAGCAGCCACTTTTAGAGTTATCCATTCAGACTTAGACTGTCCGCACTCGTCGTATTCTAAATTCATCCCCTAAAGGGAATATTCCATCCTATTCATCGAGATCCTCTCCTCTATATCCAGTTTTCCCGCACCCATCCATAATCTATATCATCATCTATCCTAAGGTGGGACCCACATGTCAGATTTTTTCTTTTTTTCTTTTACCTCCCCCTCCCCTCTCTCTCCCCGTCGCCCTCTCTCCCGGTCGGACAAGAGCTCGCTGCTGTCGCAGCTTGCGCCGGGGTCGGCCGGGCGAGCTCGTGCGGGCACGCGACGGGCCGGCGGGACGAGCGCGCGTAGCTGGCAGCGCGGGCGAGGAGCGCGGCGGCGCTCGCAGGCGAACAGTCTAAGTCTCATTGCCGTCATTATGCTAACATTTCCTAACTCCTGACGAGGACATGCTTGTGATGCCTGAAATATTTGTTCTAATCTTTCACGGTATAAACTTTTTGTCGTGGCACCGTCGCCTGACACGGAAGCGATTGCATAAATCTACCTAGGTGAGATGCTTGTGGGAGATCACACAACACACTAGAGAACTTTTTGTTTGCTACAGCACCAGCGATATTGCTACAGTATGTTTGTTTTGTCTTTTCCTTTTTTTTATTTATTTTCACTAAATCTTTGAAAAATCATAGTAAATCACAGAAAAATCATAAAATGGAAAAATCCAATTTTTTTAGACTCTATATGAGTAGATCTATACAGTGAATATATAATATGGTATGCTTTAGTACAAAGTTTTTGTTGTAGCTTTACAGTGAACAAATCTAATTTTTTTATAGCAAAAACTTTGTACTAAAGTATACCATATTATATGTTTACTGTGTAGATCTACTCACGTGGAGTCCAACAAAATTGGATTTTCTATTTTATGATTTTTCTATGATTTTTCAAAGATTCAGTGAAAATAAATAAAAAGAAAAAGACAAAACAATGGTTACTGTAGCAAGCCCGATGTTGCTCAGCAATACCGCTGGTACTGTAGCAACCACCGTCCGAAAACCGCCTGAGGGGTAATTTGACCGGTTTTGAAAAGTTCGGGGGTAAAGTAGACGATTTCATAGTTTGGGGGTGAAGTAGACCACCCTTAGGTGGAAGGGGGGTTAAGTAGACATTTTCTTGCTAAGTTCGATAATGATAGAGGGCCAGGGCGTCCGGCGGACGGACGCTTCGCTTAATGGACCTGCGGACTGACCCAGGCAACTTCCCCAAATATTGTAATATTTCTCCACTCCCTCGTTCGGTCGCAGCCACTACTTCCACAGAGCCGTCTGTCCACAGCGGTCACATCCACAGCGCAATCCGCCCGCCGCGGCCAATGCGGCATCCGCTCGCACCTACTCTGCCTCACCGCAACGGCCATCCTCCATTGCGTCCCATCCCGCAGCGCGCTCGCCCCAATCCCGCATCGTGCCCCCAGCTAGCTCACCTCGTCTGTCCGGCGGCCTCCTCCCCCACCCCGGCAGCTCCTTCCCCCACCCCGGCGTCCTCACCCCCCCGGAGTGCCCAATGCCCGCGGATCCGGTGGCCCTCTCCCCCACCCCGGTGAGATCCATGGAGCACGAGCGAGATCTATGGACAGGGGCGGGCACAGTAGTATTCAAGGGTATTCAGTTGAATACCCAAATTTTTTTGACAAAAAATTTCATATATAGAGTGTTTACATGCTTGTATATTGGTAAAAAAGAAAAGTGAGTCAAATTAATTACCAGTACAGAAAAGAGCTCCAAACTACATGTCCATACTCCTTATTTTTCCCCACCGTAAGGCCCAGGAAGGCCGCAGCCCAAATTTGCATCCGCACCTAGAAATCGGTGTTACCGCACGTCTGCACTCGTCACTTGCTGCTCCTCCCTCCCCTAACTCAAAAAATCTTTCCCCAAACTCCAAACCCTAGCTCTAGCCACCAGGGCAGATTCTGGCTGCCGGCTGTGGGTAGTCATCCCCTATCCGCACTCTACGTGGCGACGAGAGAGTCGGCGCTAGGCCGTCCATGCAAGACACAGTCCGAGGCTCCGTGCCTCCGAGCAACCGAGCGGTCAGCACGCCTGACGATCAACAGGGCTGGGAGAACTTCTCTGCTTCTTGCAATTTGTCAATTTAGATTTAGTCTCTTGGCTTATTGGTGAATCACTTGTAAAATGAAATGAGGATAGCCTTATTTTGTCTGTAAATTAATTAGTCCCTAATTTATAGTCCTCTGATTTAATTTGCCCCAAATTCTGGATGTTGCAACGATGCTACTTTGGTACGTTGAACTATTGGCACTCTATGTTAATTGCTAAACGATTTCAAGTTATGCTAAAATTCCATGAATTCATGAAATCATACTAAAATGTGTTATATATTATACAATTAGAATCATGTGGTGTTATACATGCCAAATATTAGGCATTAGGAGTTTATGTTGTCAATTTTTTTTTTGACTCCCTTCACATTTTGAATACCCAAGATAAAAATCCTAGGCCCGCCACTGTCTATGGAGGTGACGCGGCTGTGTTGCAGGGGAGTGGGCGGCTCTCCCCCACCCCGACGCGGCACCCTCTCTCACCCTGGCGACTGAGCTCCCCCCACCCTGGCGGTCGGAATCGACCGGCCCAGCCTTCTCCTCCCCTATATTGCATATGTATGTTTCAAAGTGTTTCAGGCATTTTATATGTATATTGCATTTGTTTTATATGGATGTTGCAAAAGTAGATCGAGAGATGATGCATATGTTGCAATTATTTCAAAAGCATGTTGCAAGCGTATGTTTCGAGTGTTTTAGATGTTTTTCGGACGCATGTTGCTAGCGTGTTTATCTGGATGTGCATGTGTTTTATTTGGATGTTGTGCAAGGTTGCAATGGTTTTCAAGTGTTTTCAGGTGTTTTTTCAAGTGTTTCAAAAGCATGTTTCAAGTGTTTCAACTGCCTTCAGACATATGTTGCAACTGTTGTATTTGAATGTTTTCAAAAGTAAATCGGGTGTTGCATCTCTCCTCCCCACTTTCTGCTGTATCATCTCTCCGGACGCCGGCAGGGCATCCATACGACGCCACGGCCGGGTCCTTCCGAATCGCATGCGCCACGCGCCCTTCCCCTCTTGTCACTCGGGCGGCGTGGGCCCCGCATGGAGCACGAAACGGAGTGCAGCGCGCGAGCGTCCGGGCGCTAGCACTACCGTTCTAAATTATAAGACATTTTGGCTTAATTTTTTAGCTACATTACTTTTACTATATATATCTAGACATAGCGTATATTTAAATGCATAGCAAAAACTATGTATCTAGAAAAGTAAAAGGTCTTATAATTTGGAATAATGAATCTAAGGGAGTATGTTATAAATAAAGTTTATTCATAAGTATATGTCCTGTGCAGAAGTGGGCTGCACACTAAGCTCACTAATTGTACGACACAGGACGAGTATGTGCCATACTGCCATCTCTGCCTCTCATTGCCGTCTCCATGCTCAGATCTCCTGACTCATGAGGACATTTTGTAATGCCCGGAAATTTTGTTCCAACCTTTCATGGTACAAATTTTTCAACAACGAATATTCTGTTTTTGGCTTTACAATTTAACTAGCTCTCTTCAGTACAGAAATTGATTCTATTGAAATATTGAATAGTAGCAGCAGCGCTGACAATTATGATCTCAGGCACCAGAAAACAAGTTTCAGAGATGTGAATGGTGGCCGGCAACCCATTCATGCACTTTAAAATTACTAGCAGCAGGTCTTCACGGAAATAAAGAAAACAACAATTGCTATCTGAAATTAGCGGTGATGGCCTAAGAACAGGTGAATTAGGCTCTAGAAAATTTAAACAAGAGTAAAATATATAGTGGTTCCTCAACTTGGGAAGCGCGCGGCAATCCAGGTCCCAACCTTCTATTTTTTTTTATTTTTGGATCCCTAAACTTATTCCGGGCTCCAACACTAATCCAAAAGGGTTTCAACTCTCGCTCAACATGCTAACGTCTTTGTGTTCAATTGTGTCAATTTGTTTGTACAGTCCAACCACCTCCTTCTAAAATTAGCTCATGCTCAATCCGTCCATAACTGAACACTGTATCAAATGATTTACAATATCAACAGATGGCCAAAATCTTCCATCAACATGCCGATGCCAAAAGAACATGTGACAAGGGTTGACAGACAAGATGCACGTTGTGGTTTTGCTTACCATGCCAAGAGATAATGTTGAAACTCCATCTTTAAATTTTGAATGCCAATTTGGCAAAAACTGGTATGCTGCTCCAAGCCAAGTGGCACTAGTTTTCACGAACATCTTCATGCAGATGCACGGGTCTACAATTTTCTATCAGATTACCTATAGCAACTTCAGCTTAGAAAAAGAATCCTTAGATAATTAGTTATTTCCCTCCATTCTAAACTATAGTTCATTTTTCCTAATTGAAACTTCCTAACTTTGACCAAGATTTTAGAAACAAACATATTAACATTTGCAAGTTCAAATAATTGCAACATCAAAATATATTTCATGGAAAATTTGATGTACCTAATTTGATGTTGTACATATTAGAGCTTTTTTTCTAAAAATTTAGTCAAATAAGCTTGACTTAATACAAAGCATAAGTGAACTATAATTTAGAATGGAGGGAATACCATTTTTCAGGAAAATCTTTATGCAGAGGCCAATTTGAGTAAGTCAATTACATCTTTTGGATTTATTGCCAGAAAAAGGATCAGGGTTAGAAAATTCATGTACATATGCAGCCCTCATTCATGAAACCAAACAACCAAACAGCAATGAAGTGAACATATCCAAAGCAACAAATAATTATACAATGTTATAAATGAAACATTGATTCCAAATGTGAAATATTTGCTACGCTTTCTTTACTTCTATTTATATGTATAGCACTTTAAAGAATTATTATATACTGCACCATCTTCTTACTTAGAGTAGGGTAGCATAGAGCAAGCTAATTACAGGACATCTAATGACAAGTAAATACAAAAACATTACATTACAACACATTCTGCCAAAAAGTGGGTATTGCTGACAGGATGTAGCAGAAAATTGGTTTTGTATCAGTTTAGTGCGGTGAACTGGCTCATGTCACTCTGCTTCATCAACATACTCCATATGTTCATGCTAGTAACGATGGTCTCATGAAAACCATGGACCTATGGAATCACTAACATGCTATGATTAATTTGCTAGAGAAAATTGATAATAAATCAGGATGTGAACAGGTGTAAAACCATTGCTATGTGCCACTATGAAACTCACAAATCTTTCATACAAAGTCCATCACCCATGACCGAAACTAATTCTTTGTCATTATATTACCAATGTCTTAAATTATACACTACGACCTGAAACTGCATAAACCATTGTACCAAACAGAAGATGCATTCAAGTACATAAAAGTAAAACTAATCTCAGTACGTGCAACATGAAACTGAATTGGTTGCTAGAATCATCGTGCGAAACAATTGACTATCAAGAACTGCATGCTACTGTTCATGCTTCTGCTATCTGAACTACGTATGGCAAATAACTGTTTCTTGCATCAAACAAGACTAATAAGGAACAAAAAAACAAGCATAGGCACAACCCAAATCCCATACTTTCGAGAACAAGACTACACATATTATATAATAACCGTAACTAGTACTAACAGGCTTAACCACTAATTTCTTCTAGGATAGTCACAATCGTCATATATTACCAAATGATGAAATCTTAGGCTCATGTCTTCAATTTCCTTCTCTTGCATTGCTTGAACAGGTAAAGCTCGGACATCAACTCCTTCACAAGAGCAGGGCAGCTTTTAGTGAGATGCTCAAAGCCATCAGTTTCCATGATCGCTTCCAGTGCATCAGGAGATTTGAGAAACTCGATGCAAGCCTGCTTGAGACCACGGCAGCAGTGCTGCTCAGCCAACACCAACGTGGTTGCGGCCGTGCTGACATCTAGGTGCCTGTACAGCTTCTCCTCACAAATCAGCTTGAGCCTCTGCATGTCATACCTGTCTGCGGCTTCCAGCAGATGCTGCGCCATCACAGCCTCCTCCTGTTCCTCCATCTGTGGCAGCGAGTCAGTGTAGATGAAATGGTGCAAGGCTTTGAACACCTGAGGTAACATGTCATCAATCCGGATGCAGTCCCCTGTGGCCGTGCTCTCCTTCGTGGCGCCCCACAGCTCTGCCTTGAAGACTCGCGACCGCGCCGCAAGCAGACACCTGTGCGCGCAGAATGACTCGCCGGCAACTTGGAAAGTAACGTCGGCGCCCTCTTTGGACATGAGTAGGGCACTGTTTAATTCCCAGAAAATTTTGTAAAATTTTTCAGATTTCCCTTCACATCGAATCTTTAGACAAATACATGAAACATTAAATATATATAAAAAATAAAACTAATTACACAGTTTAGACGAAATGGACGAGACGAATCTTTTAAACCTAATTAGACCATGATTGGCGAATATTTGCCAAATAACAACGAAAAACGCTACAGTATCATTTTGCCAAAAATTTCGGATCTAAACCGGCCCTAGATCGCCAAGGTGCTGATTCAGGTCAGGTGGTGGTACTGCGTCTAGGAGCGAGACAATCCTGTCCTCTGTGCGGAGCTCCTCGGGAATAATGATGTCGCAGCTGATCTTGAAGCGGTCGTTCAAGAGGTGCTCCGACTTCTCCAAGAACTCCTTAATAAACTTAGGGAAGCCGTACACTGAGCCACCGGGAGAGAACTCGAATAGATCTAAGGTTCGGGATTTCAATGGCAGCGGGTTCCCGGCCCCATCGAGCAAATCGAACGTGGCTCGCGCCTTCACGGGCCCGTCGGCACTCTTGGTGAGGTGGAGAAAGACGGATACGAAGTCAGCTTCCTCAGAGGTCTGGCCGTTGGGGTAATAGAGAATGCTCCACCGGCGACCCCCCGCACTGAACGGGCGAGACTGGATTGATTTGCCGGTGGGGAGCTCATCCTTGATGCGCGAGTAGCCATCGATGTGGAGAACGTGGTGCCCCACGAGCTCGCCTCCGACGATGGCCGAGGCGGAGCGGGGCTCATCAACGACAAACGCGGCGGATCCCGGGGCCGGCATGGCGGCGGGATGCGGAACGGCGGCCGACGAGGGTTAGGGTTTTGCCGCTACCCAGTTGGGGCTGGTTCTGATTGATTGGGGAAGGAAGGAGTCGGCGGACCTACGGCGAAAGGCACGACTCGTAACAGCAGGGCCACATACGGGCCGAGCTGCCCCAATACATGCCATTCTGTTGGCCAAACAATAGAGCCACGATTGTTTTTGTTTTTTTTATCTCCTCCTCCTCTCCGGCGACGGTGGAGAAGAATGGTGGAATCGTCTTCTCCATGGTGGCTCCGTTCAAAATGAGGACGACAACTTCGGCGTCAGCATCTTCATTGACGTGATGACATAGATACTTTTTATTTTCGGATGGCGGCATCAAGGCGGAGATGATGTCGTCACCATGGAATAATTTTCTCCGGTCTCTTTTCCGTTTTGTTGTGGTTAAATCTGACCACGATGAAGGACTAGGGAGAATAATTTTCAGATCAGTCTTTCTCACTCTTCGGTGGCAGAAAGAAGAAGGAAGACACTAGAAAGAAGAAGTTCTTCAATTTTACCTACAGGAATGTTGGCTGTCGTTCGTTGGGCATTTATTCTCAGGGCGTTTATCGAGTGTTTGCCTGTGTGGTCGTTGTCCATATTACAAAACATTTAACATGTTAGGTTTTGAGTTGTATTATTCACAGCATGTGTACTATTTTGTAATCCAGAGTGCTTGTAACGTGTTGATATACCCATCTATCTATTATATAATATAATTCTTCTGTCATCTCAAAAAAAATTGATTTGACTTTTGCAAAAAAAAAAAAGTTTCTCCAAATACTCCTCTCGCAAATTGGAATGTCTAGATTTAGGGTTCCTTTGAACACACGAATTGTAAAGCAATTTTGTAGGAATTAGTTCATTTTCACATAGAAAACGTTGAAAAAGGGGGGGAAAATCTCGCAATCTAAAGGGGTTCTTAAATTCCGCCACCTCAATTTGTGGAATTTCACTTTTCTCCATTGAAGCTAGATTTTAACAAAAATGTTGTGAGCACAAGTGATAATATCTCGTCAGTCCCAGTCATATGAAAAAAAAAAGGTTAGCTAAAATTCGCTGTAGGATAGACAAAATGACATTGAGCTTGCAGTGGGATTAAAAAAATACAATTGGTCTGGACACTTTCGTCTTGATTCATCTTACATTCGTTACGGTGGATTAAGGTGGAATGTACTTAAGTTTCACTTCATTTCATTTGAACACATATAAATTGACGTGAATCCGATTATATACAAACAAGTCTAAATGAAGTTTTAAACTAGGTATCAAAAAGATAATAATGTATGGTTCACCGTTTTCATCTACTAATAAGAGAAACTATTTATTGAACGTTTTTTAAAAACAGTTTTAGTTTTAGCAGCGGAGCAGAAAAACTCCGTTCTTTTTGTTGGTCAGCGCTCGCACTCGCAAGTCGCAAAGTGTACTAGAGCGGAACTGAACAAGCGCCCCGTGCCGAAGCGGAGCGGCCGAGCGCCTTTTTTTGTTTTTTTTGGCCCTTTTTTTTGAAAGATTCTCTCAAATAGGCCCCTGACGGAAAGATTTCAAAAAATGGACCCTCATCTTGGCGCCATGGACCATGGCGCCAAGCTACAACGTCATGGCGCCATGTATCCTGGCGCCAAGAGGCATCCGACGTGGCTCCACGGGAATCTACGTGGCGTAGCTTGGTGCCATGGAGCATGACGCCAAGCCTTGGCGCCAAGATCCATGGCGCCAAGCTTTGGAGCCATGCTGCATGGCGCCAAGCACCCATAATATAGCCTACCCCCCTTCCTATCCCCAGTCATTCCCGTTTTCTTACTCATTCTCTTCGGCTTTTTCATTTAGACACTTTTCCGTTGCTCTATAATCGAGCAATTGGACCGTGAGAAGTTGGATTTTATCCGTGGATCTTCGAGAGGTAGGTATCCTGTCACCCTTCCTTAATTTATTCGAATCGATTTGGTAAAATAAAGGCATATTTTTTACCTATGAACTTCAAAATTTTGAAATACATATGTATTGTTGAACCGTAGGATGCCTAGGCGTGGGAAAGCTAGAAAACAAAGGTATGTGTACATTCGTTTCATCGTATAATAAACCTTTATTTTTAAGATTTATTGTTAATTGTTTTGTTATATTGACCGTATTTATTGAATTATAGCTATGGACGGATGACCGAAAGTCCATACGTCCTAAAGCCGCTCCCTAGCGGTGTCCCAATACCAATGTGTTTTTGTGGTGATCCTTGCAAGGTTGAAATTTCCGAAGATGAGGCAACATATAAGCAGAGATATTGGATGTGTTCTAATTTTGCATGGGAACCAACAGAGCGTCAGCGCCGCAGTACATTTATTGTGAGAAACTGCTTTTGTTTATTAATTAATTTGTGTCATATGAAGTTCTGCTTAATAATTGGATTTCAAACAATTGAATTTGCTGCAGACCCCTCCACCGCTATGTTATTTTGAACAGTGGATTGACACTGAGATCAAGGAGGCTGACATGCGGCTTCTACAAGGCTTGAAGGAGTGGGATGCGGAGCGCCTGGAGATCTTAGAGAAGAGACGTAGAGAGGAGGCAGCAGCGAAGGAGCACAAGGAAGAGGAGGAAATGAGGCGTGTTGCTGCTTGTAGGGAGGAGAGGGAGAGGAAGCTTGAGCGCGTGCGCCGAGCGAAGGCAGCGATGGAGGAGAATCCCGATGCTCAGAACAAGGGAAAGTGGCCTCGTTGTACTCAGTAGTATGCTACTTGTATGCCCAGAACATGGTCGATGTACTTTAGGTAAATCATGTGCCTAGGACATGTTCTTTGTTATTTAATTCGTCGTCATGTACGTCATGTGCACTTTAAGTTTTTGGACCGTGCTTGGTGTTGTGATATGTAATGTTTAATGTTCCTGAGTTACTGAAACTAGTTATCGAGTTGCACATATAACATAAGGAAGTACTGGATTTCATAATTCACCACGCATAACATAGGACATGGCATGTCAGAACTTGTACCAAACAAGGGCACATATGTCCTGGACTAAACCTAACATGCCTTAGGTAATTATAGCGAACAACAAGTACATTACATGGCATATGCATATGCTAGTTTCGTTCTATCTAGTAGTGCGGCCACATAGCGAACTGTGTAGCCCCTTCTCCATAGTACCCTCCCATGTTCGATGGTGGAGGTGGCGGGGGTGGTGGTGGAGGCCCGTTGTTCTTGTGGTTAGGGCAGCTGCAATATGGATCATGGCATGGTCCGTCCTGTGAAACAGCACCACTACTGGCATCGTCTGGTTCCTCGTCCTTGTAACCGTTGCTAACTTCCCTTTCTAGTTCGAAGATACGGTCTTGCAAGTAGTAGATGTACTGTGCGTGGGGATAGATTGGTCTAGGATCGACCCATCTAGTGAAACCACAGTTTTCTTTGGACTCTGAACACTGCATTTCAAAGATTTCATTGAACATGCAGTTGGTAACGCCTATGAGATGCAAAATAATGGAGAAAAAAATTGAGTAACAAATATTAAAACCAGTTACCTCTGCTCGTGGACATTTGAAGAATCGGCGACCTCCATCCAAACCCTCCACGAACATTTGCACTAAGCAGTCCTCACCATGCCTACATTTTGGCCATTCTTCTTTCCGGTTATCATATCCTCGGAGTGGACACTCTTTGGTGAAATCTCTCTTGGTCTCGACAGGAAAATGATACACTGGCTCATCAAAGTCTTCCGGACCCAGAGACCCCTCCCACACAATGGGAGTACCCTTACTCCCCCCCGCTCCCTTCCCTCTAGATGACCCTCCAGACATTGCTACTCGTAGATAACAAACTTCTCGTTCTACAGTTCCTCCATAATAAATGCTCACTAGGTTGTCCATCTAGTTCGAAAACATAACTAAGCGTACTAAGTATAATTATTTTACTCCAGTATATTTAAAACATAATAAGTAATAGGTCTCTAATAAATATGAATTAACTACTAACTACTAATTATTCACTACTAACTAACTAATTAATTAACTAAAAAAATCTATTAACTACTACTAACTACTAAAAATTACATACTATAACTAAAAATGACGAATTTAGTATACTACTACTTACTTACTAAATAACTAAATCGAAATAAAATAATAACTAAAAAAAAACTAACTAACACTAAAAAAATAATTAGCTAACTAAATAACTAACTAATGAATATATAATTAGCTAACTAAATAATTATCTAACTACTTAGCTAACTAAATAACTAACTAAATTATATAATCAATCTAAACAATATTAACATATATATTTAAACTAAATTTCACTAATCCTAACTAAATTTCATACTAAATTAAATAATAAATAATAACTTCAAAAATATATTAAATTTCAATAATCCTAACTTAATTTAAAAAAAAAACTTACTTGTGGCCGGCGGCGGCCGGCGGCGGAGGCCGGCGGCGGGTGATGCGGCGCCGGCGGAGGGGGCGGCGGCGGCCGGCGGGGGCCGCGCCGGGCCTAGTGGCGGCGGCCGGCGGTGGCGGCGCCGGCCGGCGGCGGCGCGGGCGCTACGGCCGGCGGGGGCGGCGGTGGCCGCGCGCGGCACGGGCGGCTCCGGCGGCGGCGGGAGCCGGCGGAGGGCGCGGCGGCCGGCGTGGTACGGGCGGCGGCGGGCGGAGCGAGGAGCGGCGGCGGCGACGGCGAGTGGCGGCGGGGTCGGGCGCGAGGAAGAGGAAGAAGAAATGAGGAAGAAAGGAAAGAGAAGGAAGAAGAAAAGGAAGGGCCGACAGTTATTAAGGGGCTTGGCGCCAAGATCCGTGGCGCGTAGGCTTGGCGTCAAGATCCGTGGCGCCAAGCCTTGGCGCCAAGATGCATGGCGCCAAGCCTACGCGCCACGTAGATCCCCGTGTAGCCACGTCGGATGCCTCTTGGCGCCAGGATACATGGCGCCATGACGTTGTAGCTTGGCGCCATGGTCCATGGCGCCAAGCTGAGGGTCCATTTTTTGAAATCTTTCCGTCAGGGGCCTATTTGAGAGAATCTTTCAAAAAAAAAAAAAGGGCCAAAAAAAACAAAAAAGACGGAGCGGCCGAAGCCTGAAGACGAGTAGACGGCCATGTTCCGCAACAAGGTGCTCATCCGCGCCGCCGCCGCCTCCTCCTCTTCCTCCCCCTCCCCGCTGCCCCCATTTCTCCTCCGCCAGCTCTCGCTCTCCGCCGCGGTCCCCATTCCCGCGGTCGACCTCGAAATCCTCTGCTGCAGGCTCTCCCGCCGCCACCGCCTCGCGTGCCTCCCCCAGCCCCCCGCCGACGCCCTCCTCGTCTTCCAGGTATCACTCTCACCCTACCGCTCCGCTCCGCACCCCCCAGGCACGACACTCTCGTTCGTGGTGACGGTTTTCAACCCTTCGTCTTCCCGATCGTTGCAGAGATGCCAGTCCCTCGAGGCGGCCGAGGCGGTCTCCGAGATCGCGGCCGCGTTCCCTGGCGCCTCGGTGAGTCCGTGTCCTCTCCTCCCGTGCCCCACATCTGTTCTACGTTTTTCTGCAGTACAATGGGCACTCTTCTGCGCTCTGTTGTTGTTTGCCATTGTAGGTCGAGGTGGGTGAAGAGGAGGCTCTGGTATGCTCAGGTTCACTGGTCGCGGAAGCCGTTCGGTGTGAGTTGCGCTCCGTGATGCTTGACCATGGATGGAAGTGTCTGGGAGAGAATACTTACGTGGACTCAAAGTTTGATCAGAATGAGGAGAGGACTGATATGTGCGCGGTGAACGTGGTACAATGTTTTTGGCATTTTTGCCCTTTTTTAGGCATTCTTTGTTGCATGTTACTTTTTGTGCAAACAAATGTCATGTGGCTGCTCCAGAATTGCAAATGAGCATTCAAATCTGGATGTCGGGGTGTTCAGTCGAACCTCTTGGTTAAGTAAAATGGGTTAGAAATGGTTAATTATGCAGCGTGTGTGATCTTAACACTGAACCACGTGCAACAGTTCGCAATCACAGTTTAGTTTGTGCACCAACCCATCTGGTTAGCTCCGTGCGTCCAATGCTTGAGCTAATGAACTTACAGTAAAGTAACATAGGTTGTTCAGAAATATCAGTAGTCACCAAACTTCAAAATTTGAGTGATCGTATCGTTTGTCTTTGATTATTAGAGTAATCCCCAGAACTCAATAGTTCTCTTCATAACTATGTACACTCTGATTCGCAAAAATAAATAAATAAATAAGACTATGTGTACACTCTGGTGCCTAGTCATGATCTTGATACTGAACTTGCAATGGGGAATGCTCTAATCTCCAGTTGAGCATTGGCATGCTGATGCTCTAATCTCCTCTTAGGAAGCAAGTGCAATGCTGTTATGCTCAATAGATATATAAAAGGCATTTGTGGTTCAGCTACAAAGATGTCATAATGTTTTTTAGTGGAAAAAAACAGTTTTAGAAATATGAGTCTAGAAGGAAAAATGGAATGCCTCCAGTGGAGGTAACATAGCCTTCACTTGTTTGTTGCGACTCATCTGTTAAATGCTTCGGATAGACTACTACCATCTGTTTTTTTTTCTATTATAAAGTATAAGCTTTTGATATCATGGCTCTGGATGTTACATTGTTTTAGTTATTATATTTGTGGTGTAACTGCTGCAGGAAGTCCGATTGGGGAGAAATGATGATTTTGAATTTGTTGTCTCACCTGATGCGTTTCGGTACACTACACATAAGGTATCCTTGAATTCCCACTTCTTTCCACTGCAAAAAAGAAAAATAGTTTCAGTTAACAAGTTATGTACTTCTGTTGTTGCTAGATCTCTGATGTTGCTAGTCCCAGTATGATGGAAACATTTCATCACAGCAATGAAGTAGTTTTTGATACCTCTAACTTTCTAACAGTCTGTACAACTCTTCCTGCGCTTCAGGAAGGCCATGTGATTGGTAATTTAGAATTTTCATATTACATCACAGTAATTCATTTTTCAAAGATTCTTTTTCCTCTTTTGTAGGATACAGCAAGATTCTCCCCTCAGAACAATGCTTGGACAAGTTTATGGAGCTTTGCTTGTTAAAGGTGACATGATGTGCCTTGCTTTCTCTTTGTTTTTATTCCATAACATGCTTCTTTTTAAGAGTAAATTCTCCATATGACCTTTTTCTCTAACAGATTCTCCATATGATCTGTTTTTTCATTTTTACATAATTTATGTTCGCAGCATGGGTTAGATACAAACTGCAATTACCATGTAGCAGTCAAACTTATTTATGGAGCTTCACTGGAAACAAAATGGTTATTGCCTCCTTAGTATCCTCTCTTCATATATTATGTTGCATTGATGATACTAGAACTAGAAGAACGCCCCGCGCGTTGCTGCGGGAATCGCTGGTGAAATTATACTACTTATATTTAACATAATACATGTTAGTGGATTTTTAGCATTCTTATGTGGACAACTAAATATATGTTAGTAAATGATGTGGTTTGCTAATGTGAATAGCTTAAATGAAGACATAATGACATGTGTTAGTTGGAATCCTCTCTTCATATATTATGTTGCATTGATGATACTAGAAGAACGCCCCGCGCGTTGCTGCGGAATCGCTGGTGAAATTATACTACTTATATTTAACATAATACATGTTAGTGGATGATTTTTAGCATTCTTATGTGGACAACTAAATATATGTTAATAAATGATGTGGTTTGCTAATGTGAATAACTTGAATGAAGACATAATGACATGTGTTAGTTGGATGTGTTAGTGGATGCTGATGTGGACACTTTACATGGCGAGATAGTTGCATGTGTCAGTGGGATGTTCTAGTGAATGCTGATGTGGACACTTTGCATGACAAGATAAAGTGCTGGTGGGATTTGAAAGTATAAGATATATAGATATAGATATAGATATAGATATAGATTGGTATACAAAACATTTTCACTTCTCACATTTATATCTCAATATGCGTTTGATTTGCTTTCTTTTATTTAATTAAGTAGGTGGCCTTCTTCATTAGTTCTCCAAGGTCCAGGGCTTCAACCAGCCTTAAAATCTGTAAGAGTATCTAAGGCAATGTCTGCCTTGCAATCCTTTGTAGAATTATTGAAAGGTATGGATGTGCTGTTGCTGCCTTTTATGAAAATAGTCTCTCTTAAATTTTACCTGTATTTGTGATCTGTTTATTTAGATTTGTGCATACTGACACATTGACATGCGAAAGACGTAAACATGCAATACTTTTCCTACTTTTGCTGAGCATTTATCTTTATGTATTAATGGTTCTGCGAAATATTTCTATACATGCTCTAATGATATCTTATTGAATACTAATTAAACTTTCTCCTTATTTCAGCTTGGAGTTTCTTTGGCCATAATAATCTAACTATTAAGGTATGTTTTGAGCAATTGGCCTTTTTGTAACTCATTCCGTCAGATTGAGTTATTTTTCCTCAACATACTATTAAGTGGGAACTGAACATACTTATAAGTAATTTTGCTACTATGAATGGCTATCCTTTCTTCATTGTCTTAAAAATTTGTGCACTTGCTGAACTCGACCTGCGAGGGGTATGACGGCCCCCGGGCATTTTTTAAGAAGAAGGATGATCTTCTCACACAGATCGAGAAAACCCCCGAACCCCCGCCCCCATCCTGACGCAGTGGAATCCGTTGCCCTGTGAGAACCGGGTCGGGCCGTTCTGCGCTTTTGCTTATGGGGACGGGTGAGGGGATTTTTTTACACCCAGCCTGAAATTCGCTCCCACGGGGAATCGAATTCATGACCTGAGGGATGCCGCTGGAATTCCCTAACCACTTGGACTAGAGTCCTTTGGCCACTTGTTGAACTATGATAGCCTTTATTTCTTTCAGTTTTGGTATGTGTAGGTATAGCAGATATATATTGTCTCTGGTGTGGTTTAAATTAGTCTGTTACAGGAACAGGTTCTACTGAACTGCTCATCAACTCTGCCTACTTGGGATAAGGCTGCAAGTGACCTGACACCACACAGTTCAAGAACTGATAATATTGAGAATCTTGATTTAGGTCATACTAATGTTATGTCCAAACACCAATCACTTATTCTAGGTACGTTTTGCCAGAAGTTACATGTTTGCATGACAGAATTTTTTGTTTTATCATTATCAAATATCAATAACTAAATGCATATAATTTTTTTTCTTTTACAAGACTTTCGCACCCCAAAACCTGCTGTCATTTGTTCGTTGAGTGCAAAACTGCAGAATACTGAAGTTCACAAGATAGCTCATTCTTTGGATGACAATGAAAATCTCAGTGAAACAAGTCCTATAAGCTTCAGTTTTCAATCACAACTGCTTGCTACAAACAGTTCATATAAATGTAAGATCAGATTTTGCTTACTTCTGATTTTTGTACCATCAAGATATATGAATAGTTTATGTTCGGTTATTGAAGATGTTTCTCATTGCCTATAGTTCAGTATGCAAGTTCTATCTAATAAAGATTGGTTTGTCTATCTTTGTTCCTGTGAAGAGTATGGATGACCGCACTTGAATATATTCATATATTACTAGGGCATTTGCACAAGAGGTCCTACAAGGCTAACTTGTTAAGTATAAACAAGATCATGGGACTTGAGTGCTCCACTGCTAAATCTGAAATAATACAACATTTAAGGCTACTCTTTAACCAATGTGATTCAACTATAGCAAGCTTTTTCCACATGTGGTAAAAACTTCTTATAAACCTTTGTTTTACGAATAGTCAAGCACCATATATGAATCCTACGTACTCGTACAAAGATGCTTGTTACAGCATCTCCACTAGTTCGCCAATATCTCATCCCCATTAAAAAGTATTGGGGTCACTTCAATACTATTTCTAGGATCATTGGGGGAGATAGTTTTGCAGCCACCAAAAGTCTGTTCCAAATTATTCTTTTTGGCAGATGGACCCCACCTGTATGTTGGTTATTTTATTTTCCTTCCTCTCCTTCACCGTCATCGAGCATATCTCTCCTTTCGCATCCCAGTTCATTGCCATCCACCCCTCGTCATCAGCCTCGCCTCCCTTCCCCTGCTAGCTGCACCTCACCCTTGAGCCATTCATGGATGCCCTCAACATTGATTGCTGTTGACGCACCTACAAGCGGAGAGCCCAATCTTGGTAAACAACAGATGTCACTGTCCTTGACATTGATTCCGGTGGTTGATTCGGTAGCTCAGGATGTCGTGGTAACACGGCTAAGGTCGGATTGACGATGGCCATCTTGCTCGTCCTCAGCTCAGCACAAGCATGGACCTGCGGAGTTTGGTGGGAGGCAGAGGCTTGGGGACAACAGCTTGGGGCTGGGCTCGTAGGCACAGGCACCGGCTGATTTGGACTAGGCTCGCATGAAGTGGGTGTAGACCAGCATTGCTCACTTGAGAGGCGCCAGCTAGGGCCGGTGGCTTGGGGCTTGGGCTCGTCGGCCCAGGCATGGATTGGCGGTGCTTGGATGGAGGTGGTGACCATGGTACATGGTGAAGTGGGGAAGAAGTTGTAGTTATTGTGGGGCTCATGCTATTTGGGGAGATGAAACTCCCCCTTTATTTGAGGGGGGATCGGGAGTTTTTTGGTGGCCACCAAAAAAAAGGAAGAACTATTGGGGGACCACTGGAGCAAGAAAATAGCTCTATCTCCCCCAATACGACAGTTTTTTTTGGATGAGGAGTCATATTGGGAGACTGCTGGAGATGCTATTAGGTGGCACCTTGTCAGAGTATTCTATTTCTCCTCAGCCAAATCTCCCAGCATGTCATGCCAAGGTAATATGCTCGTTGAAGATCAGTTTTCATGTTAAAAGTTGTCCCATCTTTGCTTGAATCTTTCAGTGATCCGAAGAGGGAGATAGGAGCTAACTCCTATTAAATTAGAATTTTAGTTATGCAGTAGTATTTGCTTTTGGGACTTGAAACATCTGTTCCTTCTGTACTAAAATCTTATGCAGCACAAGTTACTCTGATGAAGCCTTCATTCAGCAGAAGTAAATCAACAGAAAAAAGGAAGTTGAGATGTTCATCAGGTAGGTATTATCGGTTTATTGCAATTATAAATGCATGCACGTCTACGGGCCTTTGATCGTGTTGTTGATTCATTTTTTTCAATATTATTTTGTTCTTAAAAGGAAATTCTCCTTACACTACCTCTTATCATTGTTGCATCAGAACTACTTTATACTGATAATTCAAAAAAATCAAGTCATCATGACGCTGTAGCAAATCATGCTAATCCTGTTAGTTCATCAAGTGCAATTCTTCACATGCCAGTCATTCAGGTATGGACTTAGCTCTTTGCCAGAGGAGTAACCACAACAATTCTAGTATGCATGACCAACTATTATTTGCCAAATAGAATCAATGTTTTAAAAAACGCAATTAAACTTCGTTTAATCTCGATTAAACGCTAAACGGAGGCCCAACGTCTCGTTTAGGGCCTAGGCGCCCAATTAAACTTTGGGCGTGCCTAGATGCTGTGTCTACGCGCTAGGCAGCGTGTAGGCGGCGCGGACGCGTGAAAAATCGGCGCTAGGCGTCGCTGGCCGGGTGGGTGGCGGTCACGCACGCGTGGAGAACGCGAGCGGGAGAGGGCACGCTCACGCGGGAAAAAAGCACAGGCTGTGGGCGGGCTGCACGTGGAAACAGAGCGGGCGGGAGGGATCAGACTCACTCCTCCTTTCCTTTCCTCACGCACGCGAGGCCGTGACCTGCCGCCGCTCTTGCCGCTGGTAGCGAGCGGAGCCCCTGCTCGAGAAATCGCACAGCCTGGAGGGGGATCGAGGCAGCACATCCAGGTGTTATTACTTAGTACTTACTACTAATCTTGCTCCAAGCAAGAGTTATGATCGCTGTTATTACTTCTAGTTGTGTTATTAGTACTGATTTTGCTCTCAGCATCACAAAAATAAAAAAAACCAAAAACGTTTAATCAGGTTTAATCTACGTTTAAACTTCCTAAACTCTAAACCTTAGGCTAGCGCACGCCTAGCGTCTAGCGTTTTTTAAAACATTGAATAGAATATAGTTATATGTGGGGCCAAGATCATTATATGACAGTAGCAGAATCTTTTTGTGTGGCAGCAGCAGCGTTTAGGGTTTAAAAGGTGTCTTTTTTTTGTTAAGGTTGTTGGTATGCTATATATATGATTGTTATTTTCTTCCTCTTTCAGATCAGGGCTTGCCTGAATTTTGGAAGGCAATCAGTTCCTGTAGTTTGTCCAGTTTGTGCACCAAACTTGCTGTCCATCCGAATGATTCCCTTATGTTCCCTCATAATGTGTATACAGTAGTCCACCAGTGCTAGACTGTATTTTAGAAACAAATAAGAAACATTTTGAAGTTTATCTCAGCTATAAACCAGCTTGTACAGTTTTATGTCAAAGTAACTTTATTTAGAGTTTGGTATGTTCCCAGTGTGCGTACTTAGGAAACATGAATTTTTAGCTGCATGTCTTGATCATCACTACAGGTTTCTGAAAATCATGGAAGAAAGAATGCAGAGTTACTGAAGACCAGTAGTCAAGGAGGTGGAGGAATTGGAGAAGGTATAATTAATCCCGAAACTGTTATGTCTTCACATATAATTATATGAGACAGTATCTAATCTACCTTATTTACCATGCAGTCCAACAGGGTTATTTAGAAACAAAGAATTTGGACACACGAAGGAAGATAAGTCCTTTTATCTTTTCTATACGTCATCAGCCATGCTGTTAATTGCAACGAATAATATAGTTTGCATGTAAAAAAATTGAAGCCTTGATCTATTAAAGGTTAAGTTACATTTATTCCTCTTAAAATCAATTGAGGTAGAGGGTAGTATCTTCGGCTCATATGTATCTTGTAATTTAGACAAACCATGCAACTCAATAAGGGGAAGTGATGCAGGCCAAATGACTCTGTTGCTTTGGTTTTATTCTTTCATTCTAGTTCATTTTTTTGTCACTCATGATCATCCAGTTGAAATATTTAACAAATTTAAAATAATAGGATTTCATAAATTCTTGGAACCAGCTGGAAATAGGGAAAGGAAGACATAGGGTACTCCAGTAGGACCCACTTAGTTCTTGGAGATAGGAAAGAGCTCATCTGTCGTAACGAATAATAGAGAAAGAAAGCAATTGATTCCCATCACATTTGTGATGTTTGTCTATCTGATTTTGCTACCTCTTCATTCAAACAATGGTGGCCCCGTGAATAATGTGTGGTTCAATCTTGTCGAATTCATACTAACAATACTTCTTGTCTCAACCAACCACCTCACCTTTTGAGTTTCTCATCAAGGCAGTTGCTGCCATACTGGTTATTATGACATGAGCTCCAGAATGGTGTTTACACTGAATTAGAGTGGCATGGCAGCCTGCACTTGTTTCTGAGTGTTGCATACAGATGACATGAGAAGGGAATTCTGGACTAATTTTTATATGCAGTAGGCTGTTCCTTGCATTTTTTGAATGTCTCAAGTCCAATCTTCGCAATTGCTTTGGAGAAAACCATTCTTTCCTTATTGAAATGTCCACCGCCCCCCCACCCACCCACACACACAAACAAACATACATAATTTATCGTGCTTTGTATTTAATTGCTAGTTCTGTAGGGCTAAATGCCATGTTACCTTTCTGCACAGTAAATATTACACACCAGGTATTGAAGTGACAAAACCAACACCAGACATTGAGAAAGGTGTGCTTACCACGAAGGTAATAAACCCAACGCTGAGGTCTGTTGTTCCCAAGGATGACTTAATTGCAGAAGCGAAGAGAAAGGCCAAGCGAGACCTTGACAAGAATGTGATGACTACTGCAACTAAACACAAAACAATCCCAGAAGTTGTCAAAAATGAGTTCGCTATAAAGGTGGTTAGTTAAAATTCGAGTTGTAAATGATAATCTTCTGCAACTATATCTTATTATATATCTTATGATTTGATCAATTAACAAAAACATGGATTGAATTCCTTCAGGTGAAAGATAATCAGAATGATGAACTTAACAAAAAGGTGACAAAGGTGAAAGCAAAGGCAGTTGACAAGGATCTCTTGAATTCAACGACGAGGACAAAAACAAAGCCAGATGTTGCCAGTGACGAGTTGATAGCAAAGGTAACAGCCATTTCATATTTTTGCTCATACATTATCAGAAGATAGATAATCTGCTGCTTGTAGTTAATAGCTTGATTTTAAATACATTCAGGTGATCGATCATCATAGGAGAGGTGACCTGCGTTTACTGACAGTCAATGATCTGAAGTGCTTCCTCGGTGCAAAGAAAGCAAAAGTTGGAGGAACGAAGGAAGTGCTAATACAAAGAGTGACTGAGCTCCTTGCTTGACTAATCCATTGCTATTAAGAAAAAGTTTCAACCTAACATGCATGTGAAGCTGTGCAAAGTACTTTCTTTTTTTCTATCTGTTGCAATTTTAGGGCAGAGCCACAACCACTTGCTGAAACACTACTGCTAGAACACAATAACGACAACAACTAGAACTGTGTTTTTTTAGGGAACACAACTAGAACTGTTAACGTGGATTTTGATACGTCAATACCAGGGCCTAATAAAGCCTGACTGAAGGTGGTCATCTAAAAGGCCATTTCATATATTGATACCTAAGATTTTAGGTAATATGGAGGATAGGACTGTGAGACTACTGCATTACTAGTATAGTGCCCGTGCTAACGCCACGGCGGCATTTCATGCACATGGAAACAACCCAACATGATTTTTTTTTCATTTGTTTAAGTTTCACGCAATTGTCTATCACCATGTATATAACGTGGAAAACACTTTTGTATATCACCAGCAAGTTAAGGTCATGAAATTAGAAGCAAATAATAGGTCATGTCTCGCCTGAAACATTTAATTTATGATTTGTCCATGGTAACGCTATTCTAACTAAGAAAGGAAAATATGTGACATCAATTTTCAATGATTCAAGAAGTGTATCGTCATTTGTATAAATGACAAATTCTAACTATGGCTGAACAAACACAGCAGTGCTTCAGGCGCAAAAGAGATCAGTTCAATGCAACTTGTTGGTGACATAGTGGAGGTGGCGGATGTTCGTTGGTAATTCTGCAGGAGCTTGAGGTAGGAGGTGAAATCGCCAGCCAAGAGGCGCTTCTGGTCAATGATCAGCATTGCACAGCATATTCTAACCAAGGTTTCCTGTGTTCGGCAGTTAAAGTTTAGGTAAAGAACCAGAACCAAAGATCTTTGCAGAGTAGAAGAAACAGTGTGCGTGCTCACCTGTGGGCCAATAGGATCGCTTAATAGTTGTCCCAAATGTGAATGATATCAGCGAAGTTGAATTCCTGGGTCAGTTGTAACGTTATCCATCTGAATGCATAGAACTGGGGATTAACCTGCAGAGAGCATGTTTTTTCAACGAGAGCTGCAGGCAGCTGCCTTAAAACAGTTGGTACGATGCTTTCCAAAAAGTTGACACCCTAAAACAAGGTACAGCTAAACCATTTGAAGACATACACCATAAAGAAGCACCTAAATATATGTCATTATTATCCTTACAGCAGATATATCATAAGAACTTTAATTCATGACAATAGGGGACCTGGAAGGCCAAACAGAAAACAATCCTCAAGACAGCAAGTAGCTTGGCACTACGCATGCATGATGCACACTCAGGCAGAAAGCTTTTTTTTTCGGAAACTAAATGGCAAAATAAGCTGTGCAAGAGTTGGCTCAAAGATTTCTTACATCATTTTCTTTTTCTCAAACCACAGTGAACCTATGTTGTGGACCAGGAATAATGAAGTAAGCCAATTGCACTATCCAGTTCCACTTGATTCTCGCTATGATAAAGTTATACATGGTACATGGAAATGTTAATGGAAAAAGTCTAAATAACCCCCTGAACTATGGACTCTGGAACGCATAACCCCCTGAACTATGAAACGGTCTAATTTACCGCCTGAACTATCTAAAACCGTCTATTTTACCCTCCGGGCGGTTTTCGACGGCGGTTTTGCTACAATAATAGCAGTTTTGTTTTTTTATTTATTTTCGCTGAATATTTGAAAAATCATAGTAAATCACAGAAAAATCATAAAATAGAAAATCTGATTTTGTTAGACTCCACATGAGTAGATCTACACAGTGAACATATAATATGGTACACTTTAGTACAAAGTTTTTGCTGTAACTTTAGTCTAAATTGGATTTTTCAATTAATCTAAAGCTACAACAAAAACTTTGTACTAAAGCGTACCGTATTATATATTCACTATGTACATCTACTCATGTAGAGTCCAACAAAATTAGATTTTTCTATTTTATGATTTTTCTGCGATTTACTATGATTTTTCAAATATTTAGCGAAAATAAATAAAAAAGACAAAACCACTACTACTGTAGCAAACCCATTGTTACTGTAGCAAACCTCCGTCGAAAACCGCCCAAAGAGTAAAATAAACGGTTTTGATAGTTCAGGGGGTAAATTAGACCGTTTCATAGTTCATGGGGTTATGTGTTCCAGGGTCCATATTTCAGAGGGTTATTTAGACTTTTTCCAAATGTTAATAAGAATACCCTTGTCTTCCAAGGCTTAAAGGGTGCTCCTCTCGGGTTACGTCTGAGCTGTGCAGGAACCCATTGTCAACATGCTCTACATTTACCTTGTGGTGGCCTTCTGCTTCCACCCTTCGTGCTATTTCTAGCAAATTCAGGATTCAGGATCTCTATTTCTGGGTTTCTAAGGATCTCATCTTTGAAAGCCGTGTACTGTTCTCTCTTCTTTGCCAGCTCCTGCTCCCACAGCGCGTGGTCACTGGGCAGATATAGCAGCTGCACAACAATAACATGCACTGTCAGTGACTGAAAAGGCAAAACCAAAATCTTTGACTGCAACCTTTCCACCACTGACGGAATCAGAATGCTTCTTCAGTCTTCACCAAAGGGTGAAGAGAAACAAGTACAGATTCAGCTGGCTATTAGCATCCAAAGCAAAAGGATAAACTAAAATTTCCCAGAGAAAAGGACTGATTAGAGGACAATCATACAAATTAAGGCCATCCTACAAGGAAAACTATTCGCTTCACAGAAGATTGCAGTACCAATGAGGCCAGCTTCTCAAATACCAAAGCCTGTGATGCTTATGCTCTGACCACAGAACAAAGGCTAAAAAATATAGGAAGCGAACCAATCAAGTACCTTCCACACGGTTGCCCGGACGCCCGCCGCGTCTGCGACGTCCTGAGCCACCAGAATCCTCAGTTCGTCGAGATCTATCACCTTCTTGGACAACTGCAAGAGTCTAGCAGCCCCAAGGATCCCTAAGCCAGAAGCCAACAAACCAAAACCAAGCAACACGCAAAAGGCAGGAGGCCTTACCGCCGCAAAGAGGCCGGACGTACTGCCGAGAGATCTTGAATTCCGGCGTAGGCGCCGGCGGAGGAGGTCGCGGCGAGCTCGACATGATTTCCAAAGGACAGCTCCTCGGCCCAGTGCGCGCCATGGCCCACGGCCCCCAAGCCCCCCGGCCGGCTCTCCCGCGCGGATGTCGCCGAGGCCGACCGCGCCATCGCCCTCGATCCCCGCGACGCCGCCCCGCTCATCATCAAGGCCCTCGCCCTCGACCTCCAGGGCCACTGCCTCCCCACCCTGCGCGCTGTCGACGACGCCCTCGCGCCGCAGGTTGAACGTGAGGGTTGAGGCCTTCACGAGCGGCACGCGAGTGAAGAGGCCCGTGAAACGAAGCGACGGGCGCGGGGTGTCGGGCTCTGCATGCGCGCTGGAGGGCGGCGCACCGGCGGGGAAGATCCGGTGGGGCGGCGGCAGTGAACCATAGCATCCATCGGGACGGGGATGGGAGAGACAGGGCGAGGAAGGAGAGATTGTGTTTCAATTTTTACGGAAAAAAAAAAGGCTCTCCTCAGGGATCGAACGCTGGCTGCGGGGCACGGGCATTGCGGCTGGGGCGAACTGAGGGCGCGCGCCCGTGGGGAGTAGCAGACACATCGAACCATGGCCATCGGATTCGGTTGAGGAAGGACAGAGAATACATGTGACATGATCTGTTGACTCCGTTTCGGGTGTTATATTTTTTTTTTTTGTGTTTTTGTGGATGTGGATGTAGCATAGGTCATGATTGTAGAGTAGGTATTTGCTATGTAGCTGTAGATTAATTCTAACTAATGTATTATAGGGGTAGAGATAGAGATAGAGATTATGTTATTTTGTCGCTGCCTTGAGCGCCCCTTTGTTTTGAGTTCTTTGGTTTTCGGCTCGCTCCTTGCTATAAGAGTTTTTTTTTGGGTGGGTGGGGTGGGGGGGTTAAGAGGCCTTGTACAAATCTTTTGAATACAACATGTAGCTCTCCTATTGTGATCATTTCCAAAAAAAGAAGAAGAAGAAGCAGCTAATCGAGCCATAACTTAGCTCCTGCCACTAGTGTTTCTATCAAGAAACTAATTGCGCCGTAACCTCAGGGGCTGAAGACATGTATTGCACCAAGGGAACTATCAGCTGCCACACGCAACTGGCAACTCCCTCTTCCCCAAGGCTTCAGCAGTTCAGCCCAACCACCAGCCCCCACGAAATCGAGATCCCAGCCAATCAGTGTGCTTCCGATTTTGAGCAAATTAATAGCCACATTTTCTTATATATATGCTCACTTCGGTTGCATTATTGATCGGCGCTTGCGTTTCCAGCAGCAATGGCCACGTCGTCCAAGACGCAGGAAGCTCTGGCCTTGGTGGCGCTCGCGGTGCTTGCCAACGCCGCCATCGCTGCAGACGATGCGTCGTCCTGCCCCAAGCTCACCCTCCACAACCTCTGCCCTTACCCGGTCTGGCCGCTCGTCACCGCCAACGCCGGGTACCCCTCCGTCGCCGGCACCGACGCCCGCCTCGACGGGAACGGCGAGGGCCTGGTGACCATGGCGCTGCCGCAAGGCGCGTGGTCGGGCCGCGTGGTGGCGCGCACGGGGTGCGCTGACGATGGCATGGCGTGCGGCGACGGCTGCAGCCCTCCGCAGTGCGAGACCGGCAACGCGCCGCCGGCGACGGTGGCGCAGGTGAGCGTGGGCGGGTACGGCGGGCTGGCGGTGTACAGCGTGAGCCTGGTGGACGGGTTCAACGTGCCCATGGTGGTGACGCCGAGCGACTTCGCGGCGGGGGCGCAGTGCCCGACGCTGGGGTGCGCCGTGGACCTCACCCAGGACCAGGAGTGCTGCCCCGCCGGCGCCGGGGCGCCCCATGGCGGCTGCGGAGCCGGGGGCACGCAAGCGGCGCTGTTCAAGGCCAAGTGCCCCGACACGAGGACAACCTCCACGGACGTCGAGGCAACGCCGCAGGACTGCATCGCGCCCGGCGAGCTCAAGGTCGTCTTCTGCCCGGCACGGGACTGCACGGCCAGTTGTAACTAGCTAGACGTACGTCCTGGTCGCTCGCTCACTTGGCGCATGGAGACTACGTGTTTTGCATATGGATCGGACGTGTTCACATCGTCCTGCACTGCTATTTGCATGTATGTGTACCAATTGGTGCGAGGAACTAATAATAAGGAGTGTGCTTTGTACCTGTGTCAGAAAGTGGATGGCATGTTGTCATCAGTAGGTACATAGTACAGATTTAAGCTGTTTGCCTTGTTGTTCTTTTTGTACCAGTGTCTCAGCGAGGGAGCATCTGGCATCAAACAATTAGGCTTGGTGGTTTTTTTTTAACAATAGGCTTGGTGGCTTGTTTGTTATGCTGGGCCGATGCCGTCACACACTGCGTGGGCTGTTTCTGCTTTCGGCCTCAGTGCACAAAAATTGGCGAAAACAAAACGGTGGGCGTCCGAGGGTCCGGACGGGCCCGGCGGACCCGGACCCAACCTTCCCATAGACCCGCGTAGCGAAGCGAGCACTTCTTATCCGTTCGCTCCCATCCCGCACCCGTGACTCCAACGCCCATTCCATCTGCTCGTCGCTTCCTCTCCCCACTCCTTTCCTCTTCCGCGCCTCGCTGTCGCTCTAGCTGCTGCGCTCGCTACCGCTCTCGCTGCTGCTCTCTAGGACAGACGCTAGGCTCGCATCCATATCGCTGCCGCCGTTCCTGTTCGCGCTCTCTCCCTCCATCCTTTTGCTTTGCGTCCTCCATGACACTGGAGACGAGGCGATGGCGGCGGGTTCCGGCGAGGTAGGTCGCGGCGGGGGATCTGGATCTGAGGCCTCTTCCTCCTTCTGGATCTGCATCTAAACTCTCATCCCTCCTCTTCCTCCTCCTCCTGCTCCTCCTCCTCCACCCTCTGGATCTAAGGGATGTGGTGCTGTGTTGCAACGGGTTTCTCGAGATGTTGCATTAGATTTTAATTGATGTTGCAGTAGCCTATGGTTTTTGGCAAGCTCTCGGGTTCCCCCTCGCCCTTGTTGCAATAGTCCTCTTTGGATGTTGTAGTAGTTGTTGTTTTGTTGTTGCAGTAGTTCTTTCGGGTTCTGCATGTGTGATGCATGTTGTTGCAGTAGTTGTTAGGTGTTATTGCAGTAGTTGTCAGGTGTTGTTGCAATTATACGTTCCTGGCGTTTCAACTTTCTTTTTATTATTTCAATTTTTTTGAACCTCATGTTGTACTAGGTGTTCCATCGTTGGTGTAGTAGTTTTTCTTCAGTGTTGTTGCAACAATTTTGGTGTTTCAACAACTAAACTATCTCTTCGATGTTGCATTTTTTCGTGGATCTCCAGGTTTCAATGGACAATCTCCGGTGTTTCAGTTATTTGTTCTATATCGTTGCAGTAGTTTGTTCGTTGTTGCTTCAGTATCATGCTCACTGTGTTTCAGCTGTTTCATCCTCTTTGTTGCAGCAGCAAGCAGGGGGGAACAGGGGGCAGATTGTATGGGGAGAGCTGGCGGTTGGCGGAGGTGCAGGGCCGGCGAGTTGGGGGCAGGGCGAATTTCCGTGCGTTGGGGGAGGGGATGGGGTGGGGTCGATCTATTTTCCTCCTCCATCTCTGTGGCGGCGCGGGCGAGTTGTTGTTGTTGTCGTCGTTCGGTGGCAGGCATGGGGTTCGCGATCTTTTTACTTCTTCTTTTCTCCGTGGGGGCTCGCTGAGGGCTGCTCAGCGCGTGTCCGGACGCTAGCGCCCAGATCCGGACGTCTGGGCGCGCTAGCCGCGCCCAAAACAAAATTATCTGGGATCCTTGAACCATTAGCGGAGACCGAGAGAAATAAAAGGACTCCTTGCTCGTCAAAAACCTAGTAGTAGCTAGAGATACACGTGAAAAAGCCTCTCTCGTCACGCCATCAGGGACGTCCATTTTCTCTCCCACAAAACCAGCAAAATCCGGCCACCGCCATGCCAACTATGCCACCGCCATGCACCACCTCCGACGCGCGATCCGCCATCATTGGCGGCGAAGTGACCGGGCACCACATACTGGACATCGAGGGATACTCGCACATCAAGGAGCAGTTGCGCCGTGGAGAGTCCACCAACTCTCTCCCTTTCATATTACCCCAACGGTTGCCCCACAGCGCCGACGACTTCATAGGTATCTTCCTCTTCCTAGAGCAGAGCTGCGGCGCCGACCGCGTGAAGGCGGAGTCAAGTTTAGTTTGCTGGATCGAGCTGGGAAGCCGGTGCCATCGCACTCCCGTACCACTGTGCTGATCTTCGATAAGATCTTCATCTCTACAGACTACAATTACCCTTGCTGCTTCGGCTTTCCTGAGTTCATGCGGAGGGCAGATCTGGAGAAGTCAGAGCATCTCAAGGACGACCGCTTCACAATCCGGTGCGATATCACGATTGCCACGGGCGGAGCCCAGTGGAGGCAAACTGGGCTCCGCCCCCCCTGCTGATCTTCGATAAGATCTTCATCTCTACAGACTACAGATTACCCTTGCTGCTTTGGCTTTCCTGAGTTCATGTGGAGGGCAGATCTGGAGAAGTCGGAGCATCTCAAGGACGACCGCTTCACAATCCGGTGCGATATCACGATTGCCACGGGCAGAGCCCAGTGGAGGCCAAACTGTGCTCCCCCCGTGCTGATCTTCGATAAGATCTTCATCTCTACAGACTACAGATTACCCTTGCTACTTCGGCTTTCCTGAGTTCATGCGGAGGGCAGATCTGGAGAAGTCGGAGCATCTCAATGACGACCGCTTCACAATCCGGTGCGATATCACGATTGCCACGGGCGGAGCCCAGTGGAGGCCAAACTGGACTCCACCCCCCGTGCTGATCTTCGATAAGATCTTCATCTCTACAGACTACATATTACCCTTGTTGCTTCGGCTTTCTTGAGTTCATGCGGAGGGCAGATCTAGAGAAGTCGGAGCATCTCAAGGACGACCGCTTCACAATCCGGTGCGATATCACGATTGCCACGGGCGGAGCCCAGTGGAGGCTAAACTGTGCCCCCTGTCCGAGACAACTTCCCATTAGTATACTATTTGACTGAAAAGCTGTAGTATCTCTGCATCTGTATGAAAGGCAGGACTGACCTCATTTAGGAGTAGCATCTACGGCAGGAGTGCAGGACTGAGCAGCAACAGTTTACCTGTGTGATTGATGAATTTTCTAATACACTTTTCTCTCTAGTTTGGCCGGAGATGCCCTCCTATATTAGCACCAAATTTTAGTTTTTATATACGAGACTAAATTTTTAATGGTTCCGTCATTATAAATTGTACTATACTTTCTCACTAATCTAACATCTCTGGTTGCTGATAAATTTTTAATGGTAATTTGGCCCCCCTGATTATTACTCACGCTCCGCCACTGACGATTGCCAACAAGCTCTGCAAGGAGCGGCGGAGAGCTGCGTATGGATTGGTTAAGGTGCCACCATCCGATCTGCACCAGCATCTCGGCGAGCTCCTCGCGTCCAAGCAAGTCGCAGATGTTACGTTCCATGTTGGCGGCGAGACGTTCAGAGCGCACAGGTATATTCTCGCGGCCCGGTCGCCGGTCTTCCAGGCAGAGCTCCTTTGGCCCGATGAGAGAAAGCCATGCTGCGGCTGCCGTCCAGATACAAGACATGGAGGCGCAAGTGTTTCAAGCCCTGCTTGAGTTCGTGTACACCGATGCCTTGCCTCAGGACATGACGCGGGAGGAGGAAGCTGTGATCTGTCAGCATCTGCTTGTTGCGGCGGACAGGTACAGCATGGAGAGGCTGAAGCTGGTGTGCGAGGACAGACTCTGCAGGCATATCAACGTGGCCTCCGTGGCTACTGCACTGGCCTTGGCCGAGCAGCACCGGTGCCATGGCCTCAAGGAGGCATGCCTCCAGTTCCTCGAGTCCCCGGCTATTCTCAATGCCGTCGCAGCAGCCGAAGGCTTTGATCATTTGGCTAATACCTGCCCTTCTGTTTTGAAAGATATAATCTTTAAGCTCATCGACTGTCGTCTCGATCTTTGGGGAAAACATTAATTAGTTGATCAGAAAGGAAAACTCGCTAGAAGTAAACTGTAAAGTTTAGGCAATTTTTTTTTCTGATTGCCAATTGTAGAAGAGTTCAGTATAAGAAGTTGCATATGGATGGATGTTTTTCATGTAGCTGTGGTCATCAGGTCGTCAGGAAGCACGGCATTACATTGCCTCCAGAAGTTCTGCCTGTATTATTTTGTCTTTGAAAATCATCTCAAAGATCTCAAGTCAGCTACTGCCGTTGCTAATGATTTTTTTCTCTCTAAGACATCATTTGTGTAATGGGCCCATGCCACATTCCGCCTGTCAGTCAATAAGCATCTAGCACGAAGCGAAACAATCACGCAATTCGTCGATACGTACGGTATGGCAAGTCAGAAGCATATCAAGGAGTTCTACGTGGTGAAGAGAGCTAGTCATCTCTTTTGATCACCTTCCGATTATTAGAATCTAGATCGTCAATGAGATTACAACAATCAAGATTGTTTAGATCGTATTAGATTATAGAATTTGTATTTTGAGCACCACTAACCTGCTATTAGAAGATTTGAGACGGTATAGGATTATCACGATCGATCTATTGGTTGAATTATTATAATATTGAGCCCATAATTTAGAGTGTTTGAACACACCTAGAGATTATTTTTATATAATCATTATAATACTCAAGTTGCAGAGGCAGGAGCCCCTTATGCATGGCTACGTGAGTGAAACTTTTAGTTTGGTTTTTGTAATTGAGTGACAACAACTAATGTGTTACATGTGAGATAAATAAGTGATTAGTCTATAATCTAGTTGGGCAACATGATGGCCATGGAGCGAAGAAATGGCACGTGCATGTGAGGTGAAGTGCTCAATTAGTATAGAGTTGATGAAGATGATGATCCAAGTGATGGATTCACTGAAAGGACATGAAGTTTTGTATAGCAAGATGGTTAAGACTAAGGCAAGTCTTGGCTATGATGGATTATGCAAGGGTGAAGGGCAAGCCACAGAGGCTCGGGACGATGGACTATTGCGGCAGTGAAGTGTGATTAGAGGGCTTGCGACTGATGGACGAAGGTGATGGTGAAGAGCGGATAAGGCTAAGGTCGATTATTGACTTATGAATGCCATATGTATCTCTGTGTCACTTGTAAAGAGAAAGCTAAGAAATTGATGTCAAGGTGGATATCAAGTGGCTTGTTGAAGGAGTGAAGATGGAAGGATCATCATGATGACAGTCAAGTTGAGATGAAATGGTGAATTTCATATGTTGATGGCCGTGGAGACGAAGAGGATGATATGGAGAGAGTTTTCTTGCGGGCATTGCTTTGGAGCTAAAGTGGATATGTGCAAGACAAAGGTTTGAAACATAGGGCATTTCATTTTCCTGGCCATGATGTGTTGTAGAGAAGTTTGAGATTACCCAGTTCAGGCTTGACAGTTGTACTATTGAGGGGCAAATGTGTTTTGCATATCGGTTATCTAGTGCCACTTGAGAAGCTAAGTCTAACTTTGCATTGCAAATAGAGAAGATTGTTGATTTGAAATGAGTTTGAAAACCTTTGAACATGTTTTGGAAATGCTAACTCAATGCTAAAGTTGTTGGTTGTCTCATGGGGCATCATTTGGAGTTAGCGCATCTGAAAAAAGGTTTGAGAAATGGGCCAGGTGGAGTGCTTTTGCATTCTTTGTATCAACCTAGGGCCCACTAGAGTAGGGGCACTAGAGCTCAGGTCATCCCAACCATCTTGGTCCGATTGTTGCATATGTTGACTTGTCACGCGAGCACCAAAAAGATCCGGTGGTCACTATAGTGGGACCATCGGAAGTTAAGCTGGCAGTCATGTATAATGTGTTCTAACAACTTTGACCTATTACTATGGTGGTCACCGAAGAGGATGGCACCAGAGAATAATTGATGTACACATGGGACAAAGAAGCAGTGCGTGTGAAGCTTGAAATAGCACCTGAAGCTTCGCTGGGGTCACTGGAGCTTTTTGATGGGTCTGGGAGCTCCTCTAGTGATGGACACCGGAGAAGCACTAGAGTTTAGCCCATAGAGGGGCTTTATAATGTAGCACGTGGTTTGGAGGAGGCACCAGATTTCTTCGATGCCATCAGAGAGAGGTCACCAGAGTTTGCAGCTTGTAACGACTAGTTTAAGTGACTACTGAGATAGCCATCGGGGAAACTCCGGTGGGAGTCTGGTGTCATCGAAGCTTTTCGATGAGTATGTAGAAAGCACTTTAAGTCCATAACAGATAGTGTCGTAGGTTCGGAACCGCGATAAGCATTGGGGTTATTCGTCGGAGATCGATGTATGGGTCTCTGGTGGTTCGGACACTCAAAACACAGAAGGAACACATTGATTTATCCTAGTTTGGGCTTCTAAGCCCTACGTCTAGCAGTATGGTATTCTTTGTGTTAGGAATATGCCCAATTGAAGGCTTACAATGATGGAATCGAGAGATTGATAGGGGATCACGTGGTGCTATCCTAGAGTTCTTCGGTGTGTTCTTCTGTCCCTTCTCCTTAAACTAAGATGGGTCGAATCATCCCCTCTATAGGGAACCGTGCCTCCCCTTATGCTCCGAGGACGACACAGTGTACAAGTCAGTTCTAGTTCTAGTCTAATGCCTATACACTGGGTGTATGTTTCCTCTGTCATGGCGTTGTTGGACGCTGCCTTGTCGTCTAGGAGGGCACCGACAACGGCGCAATTGCTCCCTGACGCCGTTGCCATAGTCTGATGCTTGACCGCCAAGAGCTGCTTGTAGCTATGCGGCCTCCCCGGGTGAGCCTTCTCGAGGCTTCCTTGGTGCCCAAGGAGCCTCCCCGCATGGAGGGGCTGCCAAGCGGGCCCAAAGCCTTTGCCCTTGGAGCTTGGGAAGTTCCTTGTCTTGACGCGTCACGCCCGTTAGGTGACGCTGCCAAGGGAGTGGCCGACAGCGCCTCGTGGCCGTTCGAACGTGCAGACATTTCAAGACAGCGCCTTGTGGCCGTTCGAACGCACAGACATTTTAAGATCATGTGAGGTTATCATGTGGGCCTAATTATATTAGTTATTGTTAAAAGTTAACACTATTAAAGAGGTTATTTAGAGCTAGTAACTAGCTCTTACTGTTGTGGGTGCCCTTACCATGATTAGGAGTTGGGGTCTTAGAAATACAAAATGTATAATGATATAGATTTTTTAAGCCTCTCATCTGGGTACAGTTGTGGTATCTTGTTCATGCATGAACGTACGTACACGCTACCCAAACACACCACACTCACACCACGAGTGCACAACTAGACCAGTCGCAAAAAAAGAGCGCACAACTAGACCTACAACTACATACAGATCGATAGACCGCCGGGTCCATCTTGGCTCCATAGGTAACAGACGCAAGAGAGGCTTCAGATGAAGACATGTAATAAATATTCGAGGTGAGGCCCTTGGGTTGATTGCAGGAATTGAACCCAGGATCGGCCGCTTGTACCACTAGGAGCGTGCCAACCGAGCTACACTCGATCCTCATAGCGATATAGATCTCCTACCTCCTTCCACAAAAGAATGCAATTCTCGTATTTCGATGAGTCAAACATTTTAAACTTTGACTAAAATTATATAAAAATGTACTAATACTCATAAAACAAAATAAGTACAATTAGATTAGTTATATATTTCCATAATAAATTTAGTTATAGATATAAATGCTAATACTATTTATTATAAAGTTAAACTAGATTGACCTGGATGTTTCTCGTAATTGTATTTTTTTAGGGACAGAGGGAGTAATTGGCCCTGCAAAAGGAAACAAGAAGATTTTCAGTGTCCATGGAGGGCCGGAGGCCTACTCTGAGCAGTTGATCGTCGATCCAACGGACCAAAGTTCGAGTAGAGTCTGTTTAAGGAGGAAAACGGTCGGAAACGGACTTACGAAATAGAAAACGAAAGCGGTTAGTTCGGTCTACATTTTAGCAATTAAAGAATACAAAAAATGATTGAAAATGGTTGTGAAACCAATTGAAACTGACAATTTTTTATGTTTAAAAACGGAATCATAATATAGAAAACGAAAACGGTCGGTTCGGGATATTTCCGTTCCGTTTTCATCCTTATGTTTAAGGGAGTGTTTAGTTCTCAAAAAAAAATTAAGGTTCTACAGTAACATCGACCGTTTAGACGTATGCATGGAGTACATGTACGGAGGTTATGTAATTTATTTTTTTTATTAATATTAAAAAAACCCCCTCCCAAGTCAACAAATTCGTCCCACGGACTAAACACCGCTATCTGAAAACGCCGAAGGCCAAACAGTCAACGCAATTGCCCCAAGTCCCCCAGTTCCCACTTAGCCACTCTCCCTGTGCGCAAATCCGTAGATGGAAGGGGGGAAAATGCCCAGGGTGAAGCTAGGCAGGCAGGGCCTTGAGGTAAACGATCGCAGCTCCTTCCTCCGCTCGTCGCCATCCTGATGCTAATGGTCCTTGAGATTCTCGAATTTGGTACCAATGTCCCCGTAGAGGGGGAAAGGGCTAGTTTGGTGAAGAAAAAGAAGAGCGCAATCTTGCGTGTGCGCTAGGAAATCCAGAATGATTTTCTTGCAATTGGACCGGTTTTGATTGTGGTTTTGATCGATTGGGCTCGTGGGATGTGAAATACAGGTGTCCAAGCTTGGCTTCGGGTGCATGGGCCTCACTGGAGTATACAACGCCCCTGTTCCTGAGGAAGCTGGGATCGCCATAATCAAGCACGCGTTTGAGGCCGGCATCACCTTCTTCGACACCGCTGATGCCTATGGGCCACGCACCAACGAGGTCCTGCTTGGAAAGGTAAAAACATTCTGAATCCAGTCCAATGATGTTTGTATGTCTCATCGGTCTGGAGCCTGGAGGCCGGTGGAATTCAACGAGGATAGATGAGAATGTTGATGTAGGAGTTGTGTTTCTTGGTGACTATATAGGTGGCATCATCTTATACTATCTATGTTGGCGTAATAATATTGTTCTTAGTTGGTTAACATTATTTTTTTTAAAACAAAAAATGCATTCATCACTGACTAGTGACTCCACCTCCCAAGCTCTTGTGACTTGTGAGGCAGATTTACAAACTCCACGCCCACCATGCTTTGTCTGCTGTCAAACTCTACAGTTGTCACTGTCATCATATACTTGTTTTGTCTTGCAGTGGTGAAGTTGCAGGGAGGAGAGAAAGTCCCTCCTTTGTAAATTTATAGATGATGTAAAAAATCTAATCATTCATTTGTCCAGGCAGCTAATGGCAGTTTCCAATCTTTTGTTTGCATATACTATTTTGATCCTATTATTATCTCGAAGAAAATAGATTAAGTTACAAAACCATGGAGACCTTGCATAAACCAAACCTGCATACCCTTTTATAACAGTGGGCACCCTAACCATTGAGCAGACACATGCTTAGCCATCATTTAAATTGTCAAAACTAGATTGTGCTTGATGTAATCTTTGAATCACGAGTGCACATCTGTGCAAGGCTCTGAGCCCTTCTTCCCTGTATAATGGGAGCTCCGAAAGCTCCATCCCTTTCACTCATGATTTATTCTTAAGTGATCGTACTTACAGATCCTAATTGTACAAGAGATACAAGGCCAGCAGCTTTGTTTTTTTGATGACCCTTTCTAAGACCAATGGATTTATATTCCAAGGTTGTAACTTGCAACCATGGGCTTTGATGATCATTTGGACACTCATGTACCTACACCATACAGTACGGTTTTCAGCTGCATATAAGTAGCATGCTGTGCCTCGTATCATTGGTTCTGTTCCTCCTTGATTGTATACATAAAGCACATTGTGATACACAAATTGTATATTTGTCATCAGTATTTTATGAATATATTTTTGTTGTGCAGACATTGAAAAAAAAACTAGACCAACCTAGGAGGAACTAGGTGGAATTTTATTAAGAAGAAAATAGGCACCCTTGACCAAGAATTTGCCCATTTTGATACACAAATTGTATATTTGTCATTAGTATCATATGGAGATATTTTGGTTGTGCAGGCATTGAAGCATTTGCCCCGTGAGAAGGTGCAAGTTGCTACCAAATGTGGCATTGCAGGATTTGATGCAAGTGGCATGTGTGTGAAGGGCACTCCAGATTATGTTCGAGCTTGTTGTGAAGCAAGCCTTCAGCGCCTTGCTGTTGACTACATTGATATATACTACCAACATCGCATTGATCAGTCAGTGCCTATAGAGGAAACTGTGTGTATCTGTTGATCGTGAACTATGCTTTGTAGTTTGCATTTCATCCATTCTGTCTGATATCATCAATGGTTGTGTAGATGGGGGAACTCAAGAAGCTGGTTGAAGAAGGGAAAGTGAAGTATGTTGGCTTGTCAGAGGCTAGTGCCGATACCATCCGGCGGGCACATGCTGTCCATCCAATTACTGCGGTGCAGTTGGAGTGGTCACTATGGACCAGAGATATAGAGGAAGATACAATACCAGTCTGCAGGTTCATTCCCTCCTTAACCTATATACTTGAATGATGTTGTCTACCTTAACTTCCAGAAACTTTGGCAAGTTATATACCTTAGCCTTCAATGCAATCCCTTTATTCCATTCATCCATTGGAACTTATGTTTGCAGCCTTGATTAGCAGTATTGGTTCTTAACAATTTTATTCACAGTATGTTCTGTTGGAAAATTCCTTATCACTGATTAAAATAATAATCTTTGAAATATGAGAGAGACATTATCCTGCTTTTGTTTATGTTATGAATGTACACTACTACTATGCCTATCAGGTTTTTGTTGACTATTGTGAGTAAATTTTTAAGTTTATGTACTTATGTATCAAGTGTATAGATCTGGTATCATGAATCTGTCTTATTATTTTCACAATCAGCAGACCCCAGTTTCCCTATTATATGATGCTGAATATTGATTTTACACTGATGAGTACACAATATGGACCGTTAGGCTTTTTCAAGTTATGCGTTTTAGGGACTTGCTTTCAGTGTAGACACTATTGCCAATGTTTAGATGGTGTTCAATTCAAAGTTCCGCTAGGCGCTAACCCTAGCCTAGCGCCTAGGCGGGATTAATCGCGCCTAGGCGTTCCTAGGCGTTTCCTAGGCGTTTTGGCAATATAGCCATAATATGTATATATATCATGTATATAGCTATATATAGCAATAATTCTAGATATATAGGTTACAATAAATGTAAAAAGAGGGCTAGTAGACATACCTGATCCCTTGGTGGCTTAATCTTGCATGTTCATAGCTCCAACACATTTTGACAGGCAAATTGTCAATAGACAGTCAATAGACAGCAAGCTGTTCAATAGACAATAAATTGTCACTTATCTGAATGATTTCAGTAATCTCCCAACCATGAGCACACCATATCAGCAGCTGCCAATTACAAATTTCAAAGCACAAAGCCACAAACAAGTGGATAGGATAGCAATACAAGTGCACAACAGTACCACAACACAGTTTTTAAATAAAGGACAGCACAAACACATAGTTCTTAGTTCTCAGTTCTCACAATCACAAGCAAAAGTCATAAGCAAGCAAAACACACAGTCAAAGACAAAGTCACACAGCTGCAGATCAATAGGGTTCAGCATAAATGTCGTCCTCATCGTTATCAAACTCTTCTTCTTCGGACTCAAACTCTTCTCCTTCATAGAGCTCCCTCACTCTTGCACTTCTACGCGGCTCAAGCTGTTCATCTGCTCCCACTGCCTCTCCAATAACAGACCAAGGTATCCCTGTACCTTCCATCATCTCATTCTCATCTTCCTCATCTCTGAAGTGCACTAATGCACATTCTTCTCCACCTTCTTGGAGAAAACCTTGAGCTTCAGTTGTATCACTAGACAACAGAACATCAGTGATCTTCTTTGTCTTGATCTTTTCTCTCTTATTGAGCAGCTTGTTATTGAATTGAATATACACCAACTTGTTGAGGCGGGTGGTTGTAAGCCTATTTCTCTTCTGAGTGTGTATCTACAAATTAAAGAAAGGGCATTTTCAGTTATGCAATTGAATTATAATGCTGCTGAAATGTTCATAATAGATAGGTACTAACCCCTTCAAACCCACTCCAATTTCTTTCACAACCAGAAGAGCTTGATGTCAAAGATAATATCCTTGTAGCCATCTTCTGTAAAGCTGGGGTTTCAGTTCCATACAACCTCCACCATGATGCTGAAATAAAAGAAAAACAGCCCCATTAGTTATTTGCAAACAGCCATCATGTTAGATTGTTAGTTGACAAAAGCAAACAGCCATCATATAATAACAAGTACCTCTACCTGGGCTGTAATCAAAGTTTTGATAAGTCCTTGCAAGCTTCTTGCTAAATGGCCCTTCTTTATTCATAAACTTTTTCAGGTCAATGTGGGCAGCCTGATCTTGCTTATCCTCATCATACCAATAGAACTTCTCAACACAAGCTATAAACCCTTCTGTGATTGTGGGCTGATCAAAGATTGATGGGTCACTATAGCTATAGTGTGGATTAAGCAAATAGGCTGTCAAATGCAATGGAGAATCAAGTCTTCCATTCATCTTCTTGTCAATCACCTCCATTACTTCCTTGTACCGAGACTGAACATTGCCAAAGGCCTCTTTGATCTCTCTCTTTGCCTTTAGTAGTTCTCCATAAACCCAACCCATGGATGGCTTCACATTCCCATCAACCAAATGGAGCACTTTCACCAATGGCTCAAAAACAGCCAATGTTAGCTTCACATCCCTCCAAAATGTTGGACTCAATATAGTTGTTGTGGCCTCTTTTCCTTTCTTTGATTTCACATCCTTCAATGAGTCCCACCTACTGTGAACCACCATTTTCTTTAACTGGTCCTTCTCTTGCATGCTGTTCAAAGTGAGAAAGTTTGAAGCAAACCTAGTAACTCCTGGCCTCACTACCTCTTTCCCCTCAGTGAAGTGTCTCAAGCACTCCAATGTTCTTGTGTGGCCATAAACAAATATGGTAAATGCCTATGCTTGGCCAATCACTTTCTTGAACCGATCCATGTTGCCAATTCCTTGGAGCATCAAGTTGATTGTGTGAGTTGCACAAGAGGACCAAAATATATTTGGTCTCTTCTCAAGCAATAGCCTCTTTGCTCCCATGTTGTTAGAGGCATTGTCTGTCACTACTTGAACCACATGTTCTGGACCAATGTCTTCAATTGCTTTGTCCACCAATTCAAAGATGACTTCACTGGTGTGGGATACATCTGACATTTCTTTTGAGAAGATGAAGGAGGTTCCATCAGCACAATTACTGCATAGATTCATTATGCTTCTCCTCTTCCTATCTGACCAAGCATCAGTCATAATGGAGCACCCATTTTTCACCTTCTCAGCTTCACGTTCCTGCAGCAAACTCTTGGTTCTTGCATATTCTTCTTCTAGCAATCTCCCTCGCATTGCATCTTGAGTTGGAGGTACAAGTCCTGGACCAAACTGTCCAATTGCCTCACACATTTGAGTGAAGTCATCATTGTCAATTGCATTGAAAGGAATTGCTGCCAATGTTAAAAAAACATGTTATTAGTGTTTATTCCCTGGAAAACAACTAAAATGTAAGTACAAAACACTATACTAGCTGTTTACCTCGGTTGTAGGCCCATCTTGCAATATACTTTTCCACCTCATGTGTTCTTTCTTTCCAAAGCTCCTTGTTCAGCTGTTGTTGCTTCAAAGAATCACTCTTGGTAGCTTTAGGATCAATAGCACGTGTCTATTTGTCAATTGGTCCCAATTTGTGAGGCTCTGAACTGCCAACACATGTGACCTCTGAGCTAACCCTAGATACATTAACTTCTTCTCTAATTTCCAACTCATGAACCAGCCTGTCCTCCCTCTTCCTTTTTGCATCAGCTATTGCTTTCTTGCACTTCTCTCTAGCCTCAAAATACAGGGGTGTTTTAGTTGGGCATTTTGTCACATTCTTTCCATCATGAGCAATATGCTGCTTCAACCTATGAATCCCTCCCCTCATCTCCTTCTTACAGAACTTGCACTTCACCTTGTCCTTGTTGTTAGCATCAACAAGGACACCATACTCACATCCAACATCATCTGAATTTCTTTTCAAGAGATTCACTGCCTCTATTTCATTACCAGCTGCCTCTGTTCCATTAGAACCAGCCTCTGTTGTCGACATCCTGCATCCAAGCAATCACAAGTTCACAACAAAACATTGAATCACAAAGTATGCATCTAGCAGCATGATACATCTAGCATACATCTAGTATACATCTAGCAGCATGATACTTTCAGAGTTCACACATGAATACTGAATACATGATACATCTAGCAGCAAATTAGCAATGCAGCATTCAGACTTTCAGTAGACATGTCATATAGCATTCAGATTCAGACTTTCAGAGTTCAATGATACATCTAGCAGCATGAAAACATGATACATCTAGCATTCAGACTTTCAGTAGGCATGTCATATAGCATTTAGATTCAGACTTTCACCAATCACACATGAAAACATGATACATCTAGCAGCATTCAGACTTTCAGTGACATATCATATAGCATTCAGTGAAGAAGCAGGGGAAGGAGCAGCCTGAGGGGAAGGGGGAGCAGCTGCAGGTGCAGGGGAGGGGAGAGGAGCAGGGGAGGGGAAGGGAACTCACCTTGGGAACTTGGGGTGGCCGGCGGGGAAGCTTCCTGGCGCAGCCGCGCACGACGAGCTGGACCGGCGCCGGCGAGTAGAGGACGAGCAGGAACGGCGGCGGCGACTCGGGGACGAGCAGGACCGGCGACGACGAGTCGAGGTCGAGGTCGAGGTCGAGCTGGATCGGCGAGCCGGAGACAGGACAAGCAGGGGAGGAACAGGGCCGTTGGGAGGAGCTCGTCCGGCTCCGGCGGATGGACCTCGCCCGACTCCGGCGGAAGGACCTCGTCCGCAGGTAGCAAAAACTGGCGGCGGGGACGGGAATGGCACGCGGGAAATCGACGCGCGCCTCTTATCCTCCCCGCGCTCCCAGCCCCGCGCGCGCCTGGCCGCGCAAGCCGCGCGGGAAATCGTCGCGCACCGAGCCGCGGGGCCAAAAATTCGCGGCCTCGCGCACCCGCGCCCGCCTACGCGTCGCCTCCACGGCGCATTGCGCCGCCTACGCGCCGCCTAGCGCCGCCCAGCGCCGAGGACCGCGCCTACCCCCCCTAGTCGCCGCGACGTGCTTCGCCTAGCGCGAAATCGCGCCTAGTCGCCGCCTAGTCGGCGCCTAGCGGAACTTTGGTTCAATTTTTCTCTTTCTTATATATTGCAAGTCCTAGTTAACTTATGCTTCATTTTTCTGAACTTTGGTTTGTTGAATCTCGATATCATGTGTTTATCTGTTTGTCATAAAACGCTTCACTTGCATTCAGGGAGCTTGGTATTGGAATAGTTCCATATAGCCCACTTGGCCGTGGCTTCTTTGCTGGCAGGGCAGCTGTAGAGCGTGTACCATCAGAAAGTCTATTGGTAAATGAAATTTACACTACCATAATCATTTTCTACACATAAAGTTATTGATGTTATTTGTTGTGACTTAGTGTATTCTCTGTCCCTCCTCAGTCTAAACATCCAAGGTATACTGGGGAAAACTTGGAGAAGAATAAAGTTTTGTACACACGACTTGAAATGTTGTCCAAGAAGTATGGGTGCACCCCTGCTCAACTTGCTCTCTCCTGGGTTCTTCATCAAGGAGAAGATGTGGTTCCCATCCCTGGTAATGTCCTGACACTATATGTTAATATTATCACGGTCATGACCTAGTCTTCCTGTGAGCAGGGTCAAACCTTTCGCATCACAAAACCAAAACTGAAAAGAAAGTTCTGTCTGCCCAGTTAGGAAGAAATATCCCCTTTTTTCAATTTTAATGAATTTTAAGAAGTTGCGATGCTGGGATCAGCTATAAGATGTAATATTACATCCATGTGCAAATAAGTAAGCATCATATGGTGCTATTAAGCTATGAAGCAGAACAATTTTAGAAAAACAAACAGGGCCTATTTATGGTGAAAACCCACCTGATCTTTTCACTGCCCTTCTGAAGTCTGAATCCTTCCTGTAAACACTAACTTTTCAAGCACATAGAAGTTTGAGGTTTATTATATGTTGAACAAAAGTGGTAACTGCTGGACTTGAGAGGTTTCGCTGTGACTGTGGTGCATTATATTATTGGTCAGGTCTTTGAACTAACTTGAGTGATCTGAACTTGCACAAATTTTTATCTGAGTAGCCTTCGTAGATTGGTAAATATGTATGTGCTATATGCATCTATCTCCTAAATTAGAACTTGTACTGTAATCTATAAAATTGAATAATATAATTTAGATGCATAATGAAGATTTTTCTACTCCATAGAAGGTAGATAAGTGTGCACTTTGCGTAACAATTTCAGAAATTGATGCTAATCTGTCCCTGAACAAAGCAATATATTGCAGTAGCTGAATACCAAGCCTTAGAAAAGCAGTAATGTGCCATCCTTTTAAACAATGCACCTATTTAGCAGAATTATCTGAAACTAGCAAGGATCTTCCATCAGATATTGGAAGGAGCATGTCGATTTGACAATGTCATGCGCAGTTAGGCAGTTAGGCCTGCCTGTAAGCCTTGACAATTGCATTTTTTTCCTTGTCAATTTGAACAATCTACTGCTCAAGTTTTACTTGTCAATTTTACCATCTTAACCCCCAAAGTGCTGCATCGCCTAATTTTCAATACATAAATTATTTGAGTGATATGAAGTGCTTTTTTGTATTATCGTGTTCTTTTACATACCAAAATATAAATGTACAGTTACATCAACCCTGTCATTTTACTAGAAAAGCAATTTCCTTGATAATATTGAGACTGAAAGAGCATCACCTTAGCTGTTTCAAACTTAGCAGCTATTCTATCACTTCAATAAGTGTTGTGACTTGACTCCAGAATCAGATTCTGTGGAGCATGCTTTTCTTTTAAGAACATGTTCTTCCAGATTAAAAAAAAAGAGAGAACATGTTCTTCTCATCCACCTTGTTCCGAACTATGTTTGTGCTGCTAAAATAACTTTAAAAAATCATAATTTTCTCCAGCTACAATTGCCAGATGTTTTGCAGATGTAGCTGTTAGCAATTTAGCATACAGTCTAGTTCATTTTATGTTTAGTTAGTTAAAATGCCCCTATGCTTCATATAGAGAAGGAAAGACTACTGTTGTTTTTGTGCTAGCCATATAAGCTATATCTTGTTCTGAAATACCATCCAAGTTATATCTGATTGTGCGCACAAGTTTTATAACTGCTCTCTGAATCTAGGAACAACAAAAGTGAAGAACCTTGATGCTAACATCGGTGCTGTAAAGGTAAAGCTGAGCAAGGAAGACCTCGAAGAAATCTCGGGTGCAGTACCTGCTGGTGAGGTGGCTGGGTCCAGACTTCTTGGAGTCCTGGAGCCTTATTCTTGGAGGCTTGCAAATACCCCACTTCCAAAATAGCGAGTTTAGGTTCAAATTCTTGACCATCCTACCATTTAGATTATGTTGTATTAGATCATATCTAAATGAAACATATGACTTTTTCTGTGCTCTTGAAAATGCATGTACCTGAAACAAGGAATGTAACTGGCGTTCTGTGTGGAATGTACCAATTGCTATAGTTGATCAAAGAAATATGTTGGAATTGAGCTGATGTCCTTTATGGTGCACTTTGATATACTTTAGTTCCTATGTGATTTCTACTGATACTACAAGATGGTTCCTGCACAGAGTTAAGGGCCTGCTTAGAAATTAGAATGCAATTCTCAGAACCGGGGCCTAACTGGTTCTGCTTGACTAGATCAATGGTGCCTTATTTGGTTGTGCACAACTATTTTGAATTTTGCTCCTCCAGATTCCTCAAAAGAAACTATTTTGAATTTTGAAAAAAATGGAACATGTCACTTAGTCCTCATTGTAATTTAACTGCATTTTGTTAAAGCTTGCTCATGAGTGGAAATAGGATGCTAGCACATCAAGATAAAGATGTTCAACCCAGTGGTGTTACCTCGACAAAATTTACTGTCTGTGGGACATCTTCCTCGTCAGGCTTGTACGGCTTTTCATCTTGAACTCGTGTTGTGTGCTTGCTTCCGTAATGTTATTGCATTGACAGATGTGTGTTTTTACCCTTGCTATTTCCAGGCAATGATCTCCTATCTCACAAAATAATGTTGCACAGATAGTGAGACAGATTAACCTTCACTGTTCGTGCAGGACTTTGCAGATGTTCCAAGCAACAGGAGGAGACAATTTGCAATGCCCAAGTAGGCAGGGGCGGAGCTTCCCATATGGCAAGGTATGGCGCTTGCCATACCTTGATTTTCCTAGAACTCATACCCCAAAATCACACCTCCTGCCATGAACGTTTCAAAGAGCTCAAGAACTGCTAGTCTGCTGCTCTGAAGACGAAGAACAATATGTTTAAAGCTGAATCGGTATCTTGTATGTCATATCTGGGATGCAGGCTGCTTGTGGGCTTACGTGGCTTGCTAGCAAGGGCCCAATTAAGATAGCGTCCAGGCATCCACGAGAGCCATGATGAAGAGCACACCAAGGGCCGCCGTTCAGAAGTTAGTATACCCGTAGCAGCGCCCTCGCCATTGTCACTTGATTTCACTTGCATCTTTTTAGTATTCTTCTTTATGTTAGGTTTCTTGTATATATTATTTATATATTTTTGTTTGTATGCTTCATGCTTGATGAATGGAAATCATTAAATTCTACATTTATACAGAACAACATTAGTTTTAAACGTTACACTAGTTAGGTACTCCCTCTGTTTCAAATTATAAGTCGCTTTAACTTTTTTTGGTATATCTATTTTGCTATGTATCTAAATATAACAATATGCTTAGATACGTTGCAAAGTGAATGTACCAATAAAAATCAAAACAACTTATAATTTAGAACGAAAGAAGTACCTATATTCTCTAATTTGGCATCTCGCCACACCTCAATTTAATTTCTTCCTCCGCCACTGCAAGTAGGGCTACCTATAGCTGCTGCTACTGCTACTGCACTAGTGTCGCCCATGGGCCATGGCTATTGGTGTCCCTTTCAGGAGGAACCTTGGTTGGAGCTGACCAGATTTCGACTGGATCTCGAGGCACAGCGATGCCCATCACGCGCTTCGAGCATCCATCATCCATCGGAGATTGCGCGGTGGCTGCCGCTGATGATAGGGAGGGAGGGACAAGGAACGCGCGCCCACCATGCAAGAACATGTGTGTGGAGCAGCTGGTGGCCGGCCGGCCTTTGGTCTCTAGCTTGGACCACCTCCCCAAATTCTGGTGCCGGGATATATCGTTGTCCCGACTGGTTGCCTGGCCACAGTACCTTGATGAGGTTTTTCGAAAGATTGTACCTTGTGAGGTTGAAAGCAAGGCAGGCAGGCATGCATGAATGAGTCCTTGCATGCAGCCAGCGGCAGGGGATGCAGTGCAGCTGCCAGTCTATGATTGTTGGATGATTGATTGGCTCATTGCTTCATGTGTTATGCTCGATCTTCTGATCTAGCTGAAAAATAATCTCTAACAAGGTACAGTGTGCTACCATCCGCACAAAGGTTGGTGCAGCTTTCTGAAGCTTCATCTCTGAAAATTCATGGATGTTGAACTCTCTGAAACTGTGTACCAATCCATTTGTCTGCTCTTTGAAGCCCAACAATTTTTTAAACTCTAGTTATGCACTTATGTAAGAAGCAATTAACCAAATTCTGCTGATATTATTGCATTATGTGTGAATGTAGCAGGGTAGCTCAGGTATTTACAACCTGATATGTGCTTGTTTATTTCCGGCCTGCTAGCTGCATATCAACCTGGTGAGGATCCAAACGAAGGGCTTGCTTTTTGTTAATGCCTGGACTTGATTGCAAAGGGCAAAGAGGCCGGCCGGGAATAAAGAAGGCAAAGCAAAGGAAGAAAGCAAAAGGACGGGGGGCAATTGGGATATTGAGTGTACTAATTCCCTGCTGTTGCATCTCTCACATGCCTGCAAATGCATGGCTTTTCCTCAAAAGCCTGGGGTTCAGTATATGCAGCATGCCTGTCCTTGGGATGGATATAATCCCAATCCCTAGGTTTATTCCGTCCAAACTTTATACCCTTTATCCACATCGCTCATCAAGAATATTCTAGCGTATTAGGCTTTCCATCTTTTGCGTGCTATCTTTCGCAAAGCCATTTAGGTCCATCCATACAAAATGCTGCTGCCAGTAGTATATATATATATATACTCCCTCCGTCCCTTATTATCTGTCGTTATGCAAAACACGCTGGTCAAACTTTCTCAACTTTATTATGAAAATATTAGCATCATTTGTATCTCCAAATAAATTTATTATGAAAATAGATTCAACGATATATCTAATGATACTAATTATGTACCATAAATATTAATATTTTTATATATATATTTGATTAAAGTTGACCATATTCGACTTCTCGGAAAGTGAGAACAAGGTCAATATGACTAGGTACCTACGGTGATGAGTTTGCACATTTGGTATTTCCAAAGGCTTCCAATAAAAAATGTGTAGATGCAGAACGTTGAATTTAATTTCCCAAATTTTGTTCAAAATAAGCGTTCCTAAAGTTAAAAAGGTATACATGTACAAATTTAAACAATTTTTGGCGAGTGCACAACTGTTCTCTAGATTATTCGACATTCTGAATTGTACAAACAAACGTAGTACTAGCTAGTCGCATGACATGGGAAACCACCCATTTAGCATTGAAAACATGGATTGATTTATGGTTATCTTGTATAGTTATGTACATAAGCGCACTATCAACTTTGAAACTAGATGGTTTATTTCAATATTCATTAATTAGGGTGCCAAATAAGCAAAAAGATGATATAACACTGCAATTAAAGAAGAGAGATTAGAAAATGGTTTCTTAGATAAGGAACCATGTCTACACAAGAACCAAGTCATAAGGGATGGAACAAGTAGATGATGGAGAGAAAAAACATATGATTTGTTGATAAAAAAATATTATGTAGAAACTATCTATTGAACATAGTTTTTAACATTAGAAAACTACCCTAATCGCCATCCGTAAGGGGAGGGAGATTTGAGATTATATATGCAGTATAGTTACCAGTTGTGCACGCTTTGAAAGCACTAATTAATGAAAATGGTGGGGGCATGAGCATGATGCATGTCAACGCACGACAATAAAGAAGCCAGCACACATTTTGCACAGGTCCTTTTCCTTCTTGCACCCCATCTTTCTCAAACTATGTGCTAGGTTCTATACATAACTCGGGGTTGCATATACACGTATGTACGTATCTTCCCATGCATATGTCATGATAATACATACATGGTCCCCCACCCAGCTCGTAGTCCCACCATATGCATGCATTTCATCAAAAAAAACCATATGCATGCACACGGTACCTGCTCACTGCTCAGCATGCACATATACTGCAACGGATGAAGTCCATGCAGACGCATCCATGACACGTGTGTTTCGGTACGGTAAAATTAAAATGAGCGAATTCAAGAAATCTACATACTGTTTGATTTATAAAATATATATGTTGCACAAAACTACAAATTTTGGAGCCTGTTTCAGAAAAGCTGCTACTGGTATATATTATTTTGTGACTAGCTAGTAGCTATCTAACGACTGACAAGTCACTTGGAACAACGATGAACTGACACAAATCACTCAGGCTCGCGTTGGGGCTCTGAACCACACGCCGGCCGCCGCCTCGTCCACGTCGTATCCTCGCTGCTGCCCGCCGGGTGCAACGAATGTATGTACATCAAGTTTGAGCCATCAGTCTATATATCAAATCCGAACATAATTCAAGCTAGAGCCACGAGTCTATACATGAGTGATGTATGTTTAAGAACATAGAAATATACATAACATGAGATTATTACCACGTAAAAAATAACGCAATGGTCTCTATCACGTTTTCGTTTCACCACCAAATCATACGGTGAGTCAGCGGTGAAAACAATTTCCACCACAATGATTGGATAACATAGTGGACAACATAGTGGGCGGAAAACTGGTGGTGCAAATTGTTTTCGCCGCAAGCTCGTCATATGTCTTGTGGTGATAACCACTATAGTTTTCACTGACAGGTCATCCGCCGGCTAGCGGTGAAAGCAATTTAATGCAGTAAACAATTAAAAGTACTCAAGATATATTTATAAAACGATGGGTTCAGCATGCACCGGGGCTTGCCTTTCAGAAAAGTCGAGGGCCGGTGGTTTGGACACTCAGGAAGGTCGTCTGCGGGCACTCCTTCGCCTGCTGGATCCTCGGGCTCCTGCTGCTCCTGGTCCTCCTCCGGAATCACAGGCTCGAATTCGAGGAGTGTTACCCCCTCCGGTGCACCTATTGCATGAATGCACAATAAATATAATGGATGCATAAATGGGTGCAACATGCTCGGAATGAAATGCATTTCAGAATAAAATACTCTATTCAAGTTATTTTACTAGTACGTGCAAATCTCTTCTCCGGTGGAGAAGTACTTACCTAAGCTACTTAACCTAAGATAAAGCTGCTCATCCTCAGTTAAGGCCCTAACACCTAACAATTACAAAAGTAGCATGTCTTAGGATATCACACCATATCAATCAGCAAAACACCACAGTAAGCATTCTGGACAGCAGCTACTTGTTTTTATCACAACTGGAGATTTATAATTTCAAAAGATATGATCTAAGACAATCTGGAAAGCCTAAGAAATGTACTACAATTCATTTTCAGACCTCAACTCCAAACTCCTAAGTTTTCCATGTCAAACTTCACAAGTTCCAGAATCTGTCCTCTCCAAAACAGAGAGTAGCAGATTTTGAACTGCCACATTAAACAACAGTAACTCTCAAACTACTAAGCCAAATGCTTCCAAATTTTAACACAAGCTAGTTCATCAAGTTTACTCCAACTTTGGTATTTACAGGTTGTCCAGCAACCAATTTTATCAAAGCCAAATTTAGAATTACTACTTAGCTGTCCAGAAAACCTAAATTACAAAGGTTAAATATTTATTGATGTGGCAAACATTCTCTAAAACCAAACTAATGCTACTACAAGTTCACAAATATCACAAAGACACCAGAAAGTAAGGTGTGCCCACCTAGAACATTTATTTAAACCCATTTCTTAATTTACTTAAGTAATCAAGTGGAATTTTAAACATAAATATAAACTGCTCCTAAAATTCTACAAAAATTACAGGGAACTCTCTGACCTAAAAAGAGACCACAGTAAAAATTTGAACAAGTTTTATTCACAGAAACTCCCTACACAAAATTCACAAGCTAATAAGGCTGATTTTTGCATAATTAGGAAACCCTATTGAAAAGTGTCAAACAACAGATTTCATATTTTTCTTAGACACTTTAAGATACCAAGACATTCTCCAAAAAGTTATATGAACATTGCACATGTAGAAAAATTACAAAAATTCATTTAAGTATTTCCTAGAATCACAAGATAGCATTATAACTTGGAAATTAATTAAGCACTGATGCCCAAATTTTTACCAGAGCTAGGACTAGCATAGAGTAACCTACCCATCAAATTTTATGATTTATGGAACACTACAGCTCAAGTTATAAATTTAACAAATTTGCATGCATTCCAAAACACATTTAAAGGATCTATTAATTTCTCCTAAAAAATAAACATCACATTCCAGATTTATATTTTTCTAAAATACTACACATCATGTGGACCCTAATAAAATTTATCTCATGATTTTTGGATCATTAAAACCCTAGATCTATATTTTTACAACTTGTACAAAAATCAGTGACAAAATAATAAAAATGAATTTCGTTTCAGACGAACTGGGCCGGCCCGGAAAACTCGGCCCACACTCGCGCGCGCACGGCCCGTTCAGCGCTCCCGCCCGCGCGCGACACTGACAGGCGGGACCCGCCGTCAGAGAGAGAGAGACAGGGGCGCGGCGAACCGCGCGCTCCGGCGAGCTCAAGCTCGTCGGAGGGGAGCTCGCTCGGGAAACCAAGCACACCCTCGCGTTCTCCGTCACAAGGTGCTTCGATTCGTGCAAGAAGGAAGGCTCGGGTTGGAGTGGGAGGGGCTCGCCGTCGTGAGCGGCGGCCGGTGAGGGTCGGGTGGCGGTGTACTGCTGCCGGTGAGGCTGCACGGTCACATCTGAGCTCTGTACGAGCTTCACTGCAACTAGGCGGACTGATTGAGGTAGAGAAGGGAGATGGAGAGAGGCCCTAACCACCCTGGCCACGGAACGCCGTGATGCGGGACGGTGAGCGCGACGACTGTGGTCGTCGTGTTCCGCTCCGACGAGGTCACATTCCCCGGTAAGGTCTCGCCACAAGCATCCCCACAGATGACGGAGGTGAGAACGAGGTTCATGACAGGAGTAGAATGAGGGAGGGGAGCTGGCCACGGTGGACCGTGGCGGCGGCGATACTCCGGTGAGCTCCAGTGGAGAGAAAATCGACAATACCTCCTCACCTCTACGAAATGGATCAAGCGCGATGTAGGGAAAAGGTCCGGGAGCCTAAGGCGGAGCTGTGGGTGAAGTTAGGTAGGCTATCGTGCGGTGGTGAGCTCGCCCGGCCGCGGCGGGGTCGGAGTGGCACTGCTCGTCGGACCAGAGAGCGAGGGAATGGAGGAGGGAGTGGCGTGAGTGCTGGGGATGGAGGTGTCGACTCCCACTTCACTCCCGCGCGTGAGCTCGCGACGTGGAGACGACAGCAGCACGCACGCGCCACGCGGCCACCGGACTCTGCCTGGGCGCCACGACGCGAGCCAGCTGCCTGACGTCGTCGTTTTACTGAATGGAGGTTACCTCACTCGACTGACAGAGCAGTTTGGTCACCGATTAACTCCCAAACCAGTGAGAACCAGGCGTGGTTGATGTTGGCAATGTTGTAGAGCTACATGAGGACTTCAACATTGCCAATAGGGTCGTGAGCCAATTCGGCTTGGTTAGTGAGATACAACACTCCAAAGTGAGGCACCCGAAATCTGAAACCGAGTTTCAGTTAACTAACCGCCTGAAACCCATTTTTCCAGGCACCATATCTCCTAAACCATTTAGAACTAGGTGATGGTGATGTTGACAATGTTGTAGAGCTACATGTGACCTACAAGTTTGTCAATATGAGTGAAAGCTAGTTTGGCCTGGTTGGTGAGTTATAGGGTGTCAAAGTGGGGTACAGTGAAACGGTTTTCAGCTCAACACTTAGCAAAATTTGCTAAGTCCCCAAACAGCCCCTAATACTGACTTGTGGGCCATTTTTGAGCATGTTCAGGTCATTTTCATGAGATGGCCATATTAGAACTTTTGTTCCTCATGAAATTCTCTACAACTTTGCTTAAGAGCACTCCTCCATGTAAGATCTCTAAATTGGACTTTTTAATTGGTCAAACCAGAGCACTCTAGGGTCAAATGGTGGTCAAACTTCTCTTGGAGGGCAAATTCGAAATTTTGGTCAACATGAACTTTGTTCCAAATGTTACCCTAAGTATAACTAAGGTGTTGTAGGTCATGATTGGCTACCTTACCTTTTTGTTACACCAACTGTCAAGCACTTCATGAAATAAATCAAACTAACCCTAGAATAGTTACATGTGTTGCATCACATAAAATAACAATCATGAATGATGCATGCTTATGTTTATGCCATGCAAATGCAATGCAATTATGGAGCTAAACACTTGAAGTGTTACAGTCACCGAAGAGGATGGCACTAGAGAATAATTGATGTACACATGGGACAAAGAAGCGGTGTGTGTGAAGCTTGAAATAGCACCTGAAGCTTCGATGGGGGTCACTGGAGCTTTTTGATGGGTCTGGGAGCTCCTCTAGTGATGGACACTGGAGAAGCACTAGAGTTTAGCCCATAGAGGGGCTTTATAATGTAGCACGTGGTTTGGAGGAGGCACCATATTTCTTCGATGCCATCAGAGAGAGGTCACCAGAGTTTGCAGCTTTGTAACGACTAGTTTAAGTGACTACTGAGATAGCCATCGGGGAAACTCCAGTGGGAGTCTGGTGTCACCGAAGCTTTTCGATGAGTATGTAGAAAGCACTTTAAGTCCATAACAGATAGTGTCGTAGGTTCGGAACCGCGATAAGCATCAGGGTTATTCGTCGGAGATCGATGTATGGGTCTCTGGTGGTTCGGACACTCAAAACATGGAAGGAACACATTGATTTATCATGATTTGGGCTTCTAAGCCCTACGTCTAGCAGATGGTATTCTTCGTGTTAGGAATATGCCCAATTGAAGGCTTACAACGATGGAAATCGAGAGATTGATAGGGGATCACGTGGTGCTATCCTAGAGTTCTTCGGTGTGTTCTTCTGTCCCTTCTCCTTAAACTAAGATGGGTCGAATCCTCCCCTCTATAGGGAACCGTGCCTCCCCTTATGCTCCGAGGACGACACGGTGTACAAGTCAGTTATAGTTCTAGTCTAACGCCTATACACTGGGTGTATGTTTCCTCTGTCATGGCGTTGTTGGACGCCGCCTTGTCGTCTAGGAGGGCGCCGACAACGGCGCAAATTGCTCCCTGACACCGTTGCCATAGTCTGATGCTTGACCGCCAAGGGCTGCTTGCAGCTATGCGGCCTCCCCCGGGTGAGCCTTCTCGAGGCTTCCTTGGTGCGCAAGGAGCCTTCCCGCATGGAGGGGCTGCCAAGCGGGCCCAAAGCCTTTGCCCTTGGAGCTTGGGAAGTTCCTTGTCTTGACGCGTCACGCCCGTTAGGTGACCCTGCCAAGGGAGTGGTCGACAGCGCCTCGTGGCCGTTCGAACGTGCAAACATTTCAAGACAGCGCCTTGTGGCCGTTCGAACACGCAAACATTTTAAGATCATGTGAGGTTATCATGTGGGCCTAATCATATTAGTCATTGTTAAAAGTTAACACTATTAAAGAGGTTATTTAGAGCTAGTAACTAGCTCTTACTGTTGTGGATGCCCTTACCATGATTAGGAGTTGGGGTCTTAGAAATACAAAATGTATAATGATACAAATTTTTTAAGCCTCTCATCTGGGTACAGTTGTGGTATCTTGTTCATGCATGAACGTACGTACATGCTACCCAAACACACCACACTCATACCACGAGTGCACACTAGACCAGTCGCAAAAAAAAGAGCGCACAACTAGACCTACAACTACACACAGATCGATAGACTGCCGGGTCCATCTTGGCTCCATAGGTAACGGACGCAAGAGAGGCTTCAGATGAAGACATGGAATAAATATTCGAGGTGAGGCCCTTGGGTTGATTGCAGGAATTGAACCCAGGATCGGCCGCTTGTACCACTAGGAGCGTGCCAACCGAGCTACACTCGATCCTCATAGCGATATAGATCTCCTATCTCCTTCCACAAAAAAATACAATTCTCGTATTTCGATGAGTCAAACATTTTGAACTTTGACTAAAATTATATAAAAACGTACTAATACTCATAAAACAAAATAAGTACAATTATATTAGTTATATATTTCCATAATAAATTTAGTTATAGATATAAATGCTAATACTATTTATTATAAAGTTAAACTAGATTGACCTGGACATTTCTCGTAATTGTATTTTTTAGGGGGGGACGGAGGGAGTAATTGGCCCTGCAAAAGGAAACAAGAAGATTTTCAGTGTCCGTGGAGGGCCGGAGGCCTACTCTGAGCAGTTGATCGTCGATCCAACGAACCAAAGTTCGAGTAGAATCTATTTAAGTAAGGATGAAAACGGTCGGAAACGGTCGAAAACGGACTTACGAAATAGAAAACGAAAGCGGTTAGTTCGGTACATTTCTACATTTTAGCAATTAAAGAATACAAAAAATGATTGAAAATGGTTGTGAAACCAATTGAAACTGACAATTTTTTTATGTTTGAAAACGAAATCATAATATAGAAAACGAAAACGGTCGGTTCTGGATATTTCCATTCCGTTTTCATCCTTATGTTTAAGGGAGTCTTTAGTTCTCAAATTTTTTTAAGGTTCTACAGTAACATCGACCGTTTGGACACATGCATGGAGTACTATACATAGATGAAAAAAACTAATTACACAATTCTCGGAGAAATCGCGAGACAAATCTTTTAAGCCTAATTAGTCCATGAAAAGCCTTAAATGCTACAGTAACCACATGTGCTAATGCCAAATTAATTAGTATCATTAGATTTATCTCGTAATTTCTTAACCGGTTCTAATTTATTTTTTTATTAATATCTTAAAAAAACCCTCCCAAGTCCCAACGTGCTTGCGACACATCCGACGTGTCAAAAACAAATTCGTCCCACGGACTAAACACCGCTATCTGAAAGCGCCGAAGGCCAAACAGTCAACGCAATTGCCCCAAGTCCCCCAGTTCCCCAGTCCCCACTTAGCCACTCTCCCTGTGCGCAAATCCGTAGATGGAAGGGGGGAAAATGCCCAGGGTGAAGCTAGGCAGGCAGGGCCTTGAGGTAAACGATCGCAGCTCCTTCCTCCGCTCGTCGCCATCCTGATGCTAATGGTCTTTGAGATTCTCGAATTTGGTACCAATGTCCCCGTAGAGGGGGAAAGGGCTAGTTTGGTGAAGAAAAAGAAGAGCGCAATCTTGCGTGTGCGCTAGGAAATCCAGAATGATTTTCTTGCAATTGGACCGGTTTTGATTGTGGTTTTGATCGATTGGGCTCGTGGGATGTGAAATGCAGGTGTCCAAGCTTGGCTTCGGGTGTATGGGCCTCACTGGAGTATACAACGCCCCTGTTCCTGAGGAAGCTGGGATCGCCATAATCAAGCACGCGTTTGAGGCCGGCATCACCTTCTTCGACACCGCTGATGCCTATGGGCCACACACCAACGAGGTCCTGCTTGGAAAGGTAAAAACATTCTGAATCCAGTCCAATGATGTTTGTATGTCTCATTGGTCTGGAGCCTGGAGGCCGGTGGAATTCAACGAGGATAGATGAGAATGTTGATGTAGGAGTTGTGTTTCTTGGTGACTATATAGGTGGCATCATCTTATACTATCTATGTTGGCGTAATAATATTGTTCTTAGTTGGTTAACATTATTTTTTTTAAAACAAAAAATGCATTCATCACTGACTAGTGACTCCATCTCCCAAGCTCTTGTGACTTGTGAGGCAGATTTACAAACTCCACGCCCACCATGCTTTGTCTGCTGTCAAACTCTACAGTTGTCACTGTCATCATATACTTGTTTTGTCTTGCAGTGGTGAAATTGCAGGGAGGAGAGAAAGTCCCTCCTTTGTAAATTTATAGATGATGTAAAAAATCTAATCATTCATTTGTCCAGGCAGCTAATGGCAGTTTCCTATCTTTTGTTTGCATATACTATTTTGATCCTATTATTATCTCGAAGAAAAGAGATTAAGTTACAAAACCATGGAGACCTTGCATAAACCAAACCTGCATACCCTTTTATAACAGTGGGCACCCTAACCATTGAGCAGACACATGCTTAGCCATCATTTAAATTGTCAAAACTAGATTGTGCTTGATGTAATCTTTGAATCACGAGTGCACATCTGTGCAAGGCTCTGAGCCCTTCTTCCCAGTATAATGGGAGCTCCGAAAGCTCCATCCCTTTCACTCATGATTTATTCTTAAGTGATCGTACTTACAGATCCTAATTGTACAAGAGATACAAGGCCAGCAGCTTTGTTTTTTTGATGACCCTTTCTAAGACCAATGGATTTATATTCCAAGGTTGTAACTTGCAACCATGGGCTTTGATGATCATTTGGACACTCATGTACCTACACCATACAGTACGGTTTTCAGCTGCATATAAGTAGCATGCTGTGCCTCGTATCATTGGTTCTGTTCCTCCTTGATTGTATACATAAAGCACATTGTGATACACAAATTGTATATTTGTCATCAGTATTTTATGAATATATTTTTGTTGTGCAGACATTGAAAAAAAAACTAGACCAACCTAGGAGGAACTAGGTGGAATTTTATTAAGAAGAAAATAGGCACCCTTGACCAAGAATTTGCCCATTTTGATACACAAATTGCATATTTGTCATTAGTATCATATGGAGATATTTTGGTTGTGCAGGCATTGAAGCATTTGCCCCGTGAGAAGGTGCAAGTTGCCACCAAATGTGGCATTGCAGGATTTGATGCAAGTGGCATGTGTGTGAAGGGCACTCCAGATTATGTTCGAGCTTGTTGTGAAGCAAGCCTTCAGCGCCTTGCTGTTGACTACATTGATATATACTACCAACATCGCATTGATCAGTCAGTGCCTATAGAGGAAACTGTGTGTATCTGTTGATCGTGAACTATGCTTTGTACTTTGCATTTCATCCATTCTGTCTGATATCATCAATGGTTGTGTAGATGGGGGAACTCAAGAAGCTGGTTGAAGAAGGGAAAGTGAAGTATGTTGGCTTGTCAGAGGCTAGTGCCGATACCATCCGGCGGGCACATGCTGTCCATCCAATTACTGCGGTGCAGTTGGAGTGGTCACTATGGACCAGAGATATAGAGGAAGATATAATACCAGTCTGCAGGTTCATTCCCTCCTTAACCTATATACTTGAATGATGTTGTCTACCTTAACTTCCAGAAAGTTTGGCAAGTTATATACCTTAGCCTTCAATGCAATCCCTTTATTCCATTCATCCATTGGAACTTATGTTTGCAGCCTTGATTAGCAGTATTGGTTCTTAACAATTTTATTCACAGAATGTTCTGTTGGAAAATTCCTTATCACTGATTAAAATAATAATCTTTGAAATATGAGAGACATTATCCTGCTTTTGTTTATGTTATGAATGTACACTACTACTATGCCTATCAGGTTTTTGTTGACTATTGTGAGTAAATTTTTAAGTTTATGTACTTATGTATCAAGTGTGTAGATCTGGTATCATGAATCTGTCTTATTATTTTCACAATCAGCAGACCCCAGTTTCCCTATTATATGATGCTGAATATTGATTTTACACTGATGAGTACACAATATGGACCGTTAGGCTTTTTCAAGTTATGTGTTTTAGGGACTTGCTTTCAGTGTAGACACTATTGCCAATGTTTAGATGGTGTTCAATTTTTCTCTTTCTTATATATTGCAAGTCCTAGTTAACTTATGCTTCATTTTTCTGAACTTTGGTTTGTTGAATCTCGATATCATGTGTTTATCTGTTTGTCATAAAACGCTTTACTTGCATTCAGGGAGCTTGGTATTGGAATAGTTCCATATAGCCCACTTGGCCGTGGCTTCTTTGCTGGCAGGGCAGCTGTAGAGCGTGTACCATCAGAAAGTCTATTGGTAAATGAAATTTACACTACCATAATCATTTTCTACACATAAAGTTATTGATGTTATTTGTTGTGACTTAGTGTATTCTCTGTCCCTCCTCAGTCTAAACATCCAAGGTATACTGGGGAAAACTTGGAGAAGAATAAAGTTTTGTACACACGACTTGAAATGTTGTCCAAGAAGTATGGGTGCACCCCTGCTCAACTTGCTCTCTCCTGGGTTCTTCATCAAGGAGAAGATGTGGTTCCCATCCCTGGTAATGTCCTGACACTATATGTTAATATTATCACGGTCATGACCTAGTCTTCCTGTGAGCAGGGTCAAACCTTTCGCATCACAAAACCAAAAATGAAAAGAAAGTTCTGTCTGCCCAGTTAGGAAGAAATATCCCATTTTTTCAATTTTAATGAATTTTAAGAAGTTGCGATGCTGGGATCAGCTATAAGATGTAATATTACATCCATGTGCAAATAAGTAAGCATCATATGGTGCTATTAAGCTATGAAGCAGAACAATTTTAGAAAAACAAACAGGGCCTATTTATGGTGAAAACCCACCTGGTCTTTTCACTGCCCTTCTGAAGTCTGAATCCTTCCTGTAAACACTAACCTTTCAAGCACATAGAAGTTTGAGGTTTATTATATGTTGAACAAAAGTGGTAACTGCTGGACTTGAGAGGTTTCGCTGTGACTGTGGTGCATTATATTATTGGTCAGGTCTCTGAACTAACTTGAGTGATCTGAACTTGCACAAATTTTTATCTGAGTAGCCTTCATAGATTGGTAAATATGTATGTACTATATGCATCTAACTCCTAAATTAGAACTTGTACTGTACTCTATAAAATTGAATAATATAATTTAGATGCATAATGAAGATTTTTCTACTCCATAGAAGGTAGATAAGTGTGCACTTTGCGTAACAATTTCAGAAATTGATGCTAATCTGTCCCTGAACAAAGCAATATATTGCAGTAGCTGAATACCAAGCCTTAGAAAAGCAGTAATGTGCCATCCTTTTAAACAATGCACCTATTTAGCAGAATTATCTGAAACTAGCAAGGATCTTCCATCAGATTTTGGAAGGAGCATGTCGATCTGACAATGTCGTGTGCAGTTAGGCAGTTAGGCCTGCCTGTAAGCCTTGACAATTGCATTTTTTTCCTTGTCAATTTGTACAATCTACTGCTCAAGTTTTACTTGTCAATTTTACCATCTTAACCCCCAAAGTGCTTCATCGCCTAATTTTCAATAAATAAATTATTTGAATGATATGAATTATGAAGTGCTTTTTTTGTATTATCGTGTTCTTTTACATACCAAAATATAAATGTACAGTTACATCAACCCTGTCATTTTACTAGAAAAGCAATTTCCTTGATAACATTGAGACTGAAAGAGCATCACCTTAGCTGTTTCAAACTCAGCAGCTATTCTATCACTTCAATAAGTGTTGTGACTTGAAGAATATGTTCTTCCAGATTAAAAAAGAGAGAGAGAATATGTTCTTCTCATCCACCTTGTTCCGAACTATGTTTGTGCTGCTAAAATAACTTTAAAAAATCATAATTTTCTCCAGCTACAATTGCCAGATGTTTTGCAGATGTAGCTGTTAGCAATTTAGCATACAGTCTAGTTCATTTTATGTTTAGTTAGTTAAAATGCCCCTATGCTTCATATAGAGAAGGAATGACTACTGTTGTTTATGTGATAGCCATATAAGCTATATCTTGTTCTGAAATACCATCCAAGTTATATCTGATTGTGCGTACAAGTTTTATAACTGCTCTCTGAATCTAGGAACAACAAAAGTGAAGAACCTTGATGATAACATCGGTGCTGTAAAGGTAAAGCTGAGCAAGGAAGACCTCGAAGAAATCTCGGGTGCAGTACCTGCTGGTGAGGTGGCTGGGTCCAGACTTCTTGGAGTCCTGGAGCCTTATTCTTGGAGGCTTGCAAATACCCCACTTCCAAAATAGCGAGTTTAGGTTCAAATTCTTGACCATCCTACCATTTAGATTATGTTGTATTAGATCATATCTAAATGAAACATATGACTTTTTCTGTGCTCTTGAAAATGCATGTACCTGAAACAAGGAATGTAACTGGCGTTCTGTGTGGAATGTACCAATTGCTATAGTTGATCAAAGAAATATGTTGGAATTGAGCTGATGTCCTTTATGGTGCACTTTGATATACTTTAGTTCCTATGTGATTTCTACTGATACTACAAGATGGTTCCTGCACAGAGTTAAGGGCCTGCTTAGAAATTAGAATGCAATTCTCAGAACCGGGGCCTAACTGGTTCTGCTTGACTAGATCAATGGTGCCTTATTTGGTTGTGCACAACTATTTTGAATTTTGCTCCTCCAGATTCCTCAAAAGAAACTATTTTGAATTTTGAAAAAAAATGGAACATGTCACTTAGTCCTCATTGTAATTTAACTGCATTTTGTTAAAGCTTGCTCATGAGTGGAAATAGGATGCTAGCACATCAAGATAAAGATGTTCAACCCAGTGGTGTTACCTCGACAAAATTTACTGTCTGTGGGACATCTTCCTCGTCAGGCTTGTACGGCTTTTCATCTTGAACTCGTGTTGTGTGCTTGCTTCCGTAATGTTATTGCATTGACAGATGTGTGTTTTTACCCTTGCTATTTCCAGGCAATGATCTCCTATCTCACAAAATAATGTTGCACAGATAGTGAGACAGATTAACCTTCACTGTTCGTGCAGGACTTTGCAGATGTTCCAAGCAACAGGAGGAGACAATTTGCAATGCCCAAGTAGGCAGGGGCGGAGCTTCCCATATGGCAAGGTATGGCGCTTGCCATACCTTGATTTTCCTGGAACTCATACCCCAAAATCACACCTCCTGCCATGAACGTTTCAAAGAGCTCAAGAACTGCTAGTCTGCTGCTCTGAAGACGAAGAACAATATGTTTAAAGCTGAATCGGTATCTTGTATGTCATATCTGGGCTGCAGGCTGCTTGTGGGCTTACGTGGCTCGCTAGCAAGGGCCCAATTAAGATAGCGTCCAGGCATCCACGAGAGCCATGATGAAGAGCACACCAAGGGCCGCCGTTCAGAAGTTAGTATACCCGTAGCAGCGCCCTCGCCATTGTCACTTGATTTCACTTGCATCTTTTTAGTATTCTTCTTTATGTTAGGTTTCTTGTATATATTATTTATATATTTTTGTTTGTATGCTTCATGCTTGATGAATGGAAATCATTAAATTCTACATTTATACAGAACAACATTAGTTTTAAACGTTACACTAGTTAGGTACTCCCTCTGTTTCAAATTATAAGTCGCTTTAACTTTTTTTTTGGTATATCTATTTTGCTATGTATCTAAATATAACAATATGCTTAGATACGTTGCAAAGTGAATGTACCAATAAAAATCAAAACGACTTATAATTTAGAATGAAAGAAGTACATATATTCTCTAATTTGGCATCTCACCACACCTCAATTTAATTTCTTCCTCCGCCACTGCAAGTAGGGCTACCTATAGCTGGTGCTACTGCTACTGCACTAGTGTCGCCCATGGGCCATGGCTATTGGTGTCCCTTTCAGGAGGAACCTTGGTTGGAGCTGACCAGATTTCGACTGGATCTCGAGGCACAGCGATGCCCATCACGCGCTTCGAGCATCCATCATCCATCGGAGATTGCGCGGTGGCTGCCGCTGATGATAGGGAAGGAGGGACAAGGAACGCGCGCCCACCATGCAAGAACATGTGTGTGGAGCAGCTGGTGGCCGGCCGGCCTTTGGTCTCTAGCTTGGACCACCTCCCCAAATTCTGGTGCCGGGATATATCGTTGTCCCGACTGGTTGCCTGGCCACAGTACCTTGATGAGGTTTTTCGAAAGATTGTACCTTGTGAGGTTGAAAGCAAGGCAGGCAGGCATGCATGAATGAGTCCTTGCATGCAGCCAGCGGCAGGGGATGCAGTGCAGCTGCCAGTCTATGATTGTTGGATGATTGATTGGCTCATTGCTTCATGTGTTATGCTCGATCTTCTGATCTAGCTGAAAAATAATCTCTAACAAGGTACAGTGTGCTACCATCCGCACAAAGGTTGGTGCAGCTTTCTGAAGCTTCATCTCTGAAAATTCATGGATGTTGAACTCTCTGAAACTGTGTACCAATCCATTTGTCTGCTCTTTGAAGCCCAACAATTTTTTAAACTCTAGTTATGCACTTATGTAAGAAGCAATTAACCAAATTCTGCTGATATTATTGCATTATGTGTGAATGTAGCAGGGTAGCTCAGGTATTTACAACCTGATATGTGCTTGTTTATTTCCGGCCTGCTAGCTGCATATCAACCTGGTGAGGATCCAAACGAAGGGCTTGCTTTTTGTTAATGCCTGGACTTGATTGCAAAGGGCAAAGAGGCCGGCCGGGAATAAAGAAGGCAAAGCAAAGGAAGAAAGCAAAAGGACGGGGGGCAATTGGGATATTGAGTGTACTAATTCCCTGCTGTTGCATCTCTCACATGCCTGCAAATGCATGGCTTTTCCTCAAAAGCCTGGGGTTCAGTATATGCAGCATGCCTGTCCTTGGGATGGATATAATCCCAATCCCTAGGTTTATTCCGTCCAAACTTTATACCCTTTATCCACATCGCTCATCAAGAATATTCTAGCGTATTAGGCTTTCCATCTTTTGCGTGCTATCTTTCGCAAAGCCATTTAGGTCCATCCATACAAAATGCTGCTGCCAGTAGTATATATATATATATATACTCCCTCCGTCCCTTATTATCTGTCGTTATGCAAAACACGCTGGTCAAACTTTCTCAACTTTATTATGAAAATATTAGCATCATTTGTATCTCCAAATAAATTTATTATGAAAATAGATTCAACGATATATCTAATGATACTAATTATGTACCATAAATATTAATATTTTTATATATATATTTGATTAAAGTTGACCATATTCGACTTCTCGGAAAGTGAGAACAAGGTCAATATGACTAGGTACCTACGGTGATGAGTTTGCACATTTGGTATTTCCAAAGGCTTCCAATAAAAAATGTGTAGATGCAGAACGTTGAATTTAATTTCCCAAATTTTGTTCAAAATAAGCGTTCCTAAAGTTAAAAAGGTATACATGTACAAATTTAAACAATTTTTGGCGAGTGCACAACTGTTCTCTAGATTATTCGACATTCTGAATTGTACAAACAAACGTAGTACTAGCTAGTCGCATGACATGGGAAACCACCCATTTAGCATTGAAAACATGGATTGATTTATGGTTATCTTGTATAGTTATGTACATAAGCGCACTATCAACTTTGAAACTAGATGGTTTATTTCAATATTCATTAATTAGGGTGCCAAATAAGCAAAAAGATGATATAACACTGCAATTAAAGAAGAGAGATTAGAAAATGGTTTCTTAGATAAGGAACCATGTCTACACAAGAACCAAGTCATAAGGGATGGAACAAGTAGATGATGGAGAGAAAAAACATATGATTTGTTGATAAAAAAATATTATGTAGAAACTATCTATTGAACATAGTTTTTAACATTAGAAAACTACCCTAATCGCCATCCGTAAGGGGAGGGAGATTTGAGATTATATATGCAGTATAGTTACCAGTTGTGCACGCTTTGAAAGCACTAATTAATGAAAATGGTGGGGGCATGAGCATGATGCATGTCAACGCACGACAATAAAGAAGCCAGCACACATTTTGCACAGGTCCTTTTCCTTCTTGCACCCCATCTTTCTCAAACTATGTGCTAGGTTCTATACATAACTCGGGGTTGCATATACACGTATGTACGTATCTTCCCATGCATATGTCATGATAATACATATACATGGTCCCCCACCCAGCTCGTAGTCCCACCATATGCATGCATTTCATCAAAAAAAACCATATGCATGCACACGGTACCTGCTCACTGCTCAGCATGCACATATACTGCAACGGATGAAGTCCATGCAGACGCATCCATGACACGTGTGTTTCGGTACGGTAAAATTAAAATGAGCGAATTCAAGAAATCTACATACTGTTTGATTTATAAAATATATATGTTGCACAAAACTACAAATTTTGGAGCCTGTTTCAGAAAAGCTGCTACTGGTATATATTATTTTGTGACTAGCTAGTAGCTATCTAACGACTGACAAGTCACTTGGAACAACGATGAACTGACACAAATCACTCAGGCTCGCGTTGGGGCTCTGAACCACACGCCGGCCGCCGCCTCGTCCACGTCGTATCCTCGCTGCTGCCCGCCGGGTGCAACGAATGTATGTACATCAAGTTTGAGCCATCAGTCTATATATCAAATCCGAACATAATTCAAGCTAGAGCCACGAGTCTATACATGAGTGATGTATGTTTAAGAACATAGAAATATACATAACATGAGATTATTACCACGTAAAAAATAACGCAATGGTCTCTATCACGTTTTCGTTTCACCACCAAATCATACGGTGAGTCAGCGGTGAAAACAATTTCCACCACAATGATTGGATAACATAGTGGACAACATAGTGGGCGGAAAACTGGTGGTGCAAATTGTTTTCGCCGCAAGCTCGTCATATGTCTTGTGGTGATAACCACTATAGTTTTCACTGACAGGTCATCCGCCGGCTAGCGGTGAAAGCAATTTTCACCGCCGGTTTTTTGTATGCATGTGCCCCCCACCAGATTTTGAACAGCGATAAAACATTTTCACCATCGTTTCTAGCCAAACTGGCGGTGAAAACGGTGCTACGAACTTAGAATATGTAATAGTGAAAAAAAATTATGTGTGAAAGGATCAAGATTTCCAAGAGCAGGGGTGAATTATTGGTCTAATCTGAGTGCAGCAGATATGAACAGAATGTTGCACTATAGATAAGCTTCGATGCCCTATTGAAAACTTCAAACTATATATTCCTTATCAAACACCTTTGTGTTTGCTTTTGATTCCATTGATTCTTGGGCTTCATCTGAGCTACCTAGTGCTAGTTTCACAAGTTTGCATCACACTCACTCACTAGACTTAATCTAGCTTAGCTTGGTCAAGCTATCCATTCATATCCCTCTTTATAGTATGGCCAAACGATAAAAAAAACCTATTACTACTCTAAGTGTCTTTCAACACCATATGACACTTAGAACTAGTTCGTCCTTAGCCTTCGTGCCCATCATTTGAAAATATAAACAAAGACCATCAATAGGGGCATGCAAAACATAATTTTCCAAATCATTCATCATCATTGTGACAAGTAATGCCGCCGCAAAACCAACGTTAGTCACAATGATCGTGTTGTCATTAATCTCCAAAATCGAATTATATGCCTAGATGCTTTCAATCTCCACTTTTTTGGTGATTGATGACAACATAACATTGACTATGTGCATAAGAGAAAGGCTTAGGTTTCATCACTTGGTTTGCATGAACACATGACAATAAGAGTAAAGGGGTTAGGTGAGTTCATGCAATCAAGTCCACAACACGTACACAGAATATATGAAATGAGCACGTGTACAAAACAAAATAATGTTTGGAATAGCTAGTATATAAACAAAAGCACAACAAATGAGTAACAATTGTGACATGATATGAGATAAATACAAGCACACATATGTCACAAAGTCATAATGTACAAGCTAGCAAGCATTTACGTCTACAGACCGATGGGCCGGGTTCACGTGCGGCCAGGGTATCCATGTCATTAGAAAAAAAATACCGCATCTGATCCTAGTTTCACGATCCTGGTTTATCCCACCATCCAACTTCTATGAATGCCCACGTGTCAAACTCTCAATGGCTAGAGACAAAATATCTTCATGAACCACCGCCCTCATCTAATTTGCTAGTGACATCGTCTCCACCACTCTGCTCTCTACAGCACCGCCGCTCCTCCCCTGCGCGTCCTATGTGCCCCTCCTTCGCTCCGCTCTCTTCGAGCTCTGCCTCTCCACCTAGTGCCACCTCTATGCCCCTCTCAGATGTCGCCTCTCCTCCCCTCCTCACACGGCCTCTGTGCCCCCTTATCGCTCATACAATGTAGAAAGTAAACATGATGCATGAAATGCATGAGAGTAGCACACAAAAGATTAGAACCCATCACACTTCTCTCCTCTATCTCACATACTCTCCCTCTTTGGCATCAAGCAGACCTGAGGGCCACCTAGAGGGGTAGATGGAGTCAAGCTAGGCTGTGTGGGTCGCAGTAACTGGCTCATCACCTCTCTCTCTCTCTCTCTCTCAACATGCTCATCACCTCTATCTCTCTCTATAGTCACCTTAGTGTCATGGGTCACAGTTGAAAGGTCCTAGATGGCTAGAGGGGGGGTGAATAGCCTATAAAAATTCTACAAGAAACACTAAGCAAACTTGTTAGAATAACAAACGGCGTAAAGCGAGTTTTGCTTAGCCTACGGTTGTGATGCAAGCCTCTTATCCACAAGTCTAGTAGATTATGATCTCTAGTTCACACAAGGGCTAAGTCACTAAACTTACACTAGTGATCAAGCTAATAACTACTAGCAAAAGCTACCACTAGAGCTACACAAGATAACTAGTAAATGTAAATGCGAGAGAGAGGATTGTGAATCTTATACTGACGGTGGAGTGAAGATGTTGCCAATCACCAAGATGATATACAATCAAACAATATTGACAACAACACAATATGAAGACCAATCACCGGAAGACAAGATACACAATATTTTTGTTCACCCGGTGTTCACTTGTGCACCGACAAGCTACGTCACTGGTTGTGTCGATCAACACTTAGATGGTTTCTTGGTGTGACCCTCAAGTCACTTGCCCCTCAAGGCACGCCCCGCAAGGCACCGTAAGACACCACTCTCAAATGAGGTAACTCAATGACACGCGCAATCCACTAGATTTACTTTTGGCGCTCCGCCGAGGAAAGCACAAGAACCTCTTACAATCAACCGGAGGTGGCCAAGAACAATCTTCTTCTCTTGCCGACGCCTCCAACAATCTCCAAGCCGGCTAGGAGTGGTACTCTCCAAGAGTAATAAGAAATCCACCTGCTAAACCACCCACAAGTGCCACTAGATGCCCTCAAGCTATGCAATGCACTTTGGGATCACTCAATCTCACTTTTGATTTGCAATCAAGCAAGAGAGATGAGTGAGAGGGAGAAGCTCTAGCTCAAAGGATGCGCAAGAGTGTTAGAAATCACAAGAGACCTCCCCAAGGGCCGGCCAACAAGTATTTATAAGCATCCCAAATGAATAGAGCCGTTGTACCCCTTCACTAGGCGCTTTTTGAGACGACTGGACGCGCTGGTCGAAACTGACCGGACGCGCTCAACCGCGTCCGATCGCCCTGCACTGTCCACATGTTCTCCTGAATTCAAACGCGACCGCTCGATCCTCCAACGGTCACTGTGCGCCAACGGTCAAACGCAACGACCGGACGTGTCGCTCAACCGATCGGACGCGCCGATCGCATAGCACCACGCGCCCGCGAAGCAACGACCGGACGCGTTCCAGACAACGACCGGACGCGATAGTGCCAGCGTCCGGTTGGAGTCCAGTAAGCTCCCTTAACGACCGGACGCGCCGCGCGTCCTATCAGCTTCACGCCACGCGCTACACTTCTGGGTGCCCGACCGGACGTGCCGGTCCCGCGAGTGACCGGACGCGCCGGTGCGAAACCCTAACACCCGCGCGCCTGACTGCTGCGTTGAATTGACCGGACACGTCCGGTCAAATCGTGACCGCGTCCGGTGCAGCGTCCGGTCACCTCTATGACCTCCGTTCGTCTCCATTTCTTTTCTGACTTCTGACGTAGTGGAAAATAGACATTTCAAGTCCTCAAAAAACGCCTGAATCCCGCGCTCGCAAAGCTCGGCTGGAGGGAGAGAGGAACCCAAACCCTCTGTACCGCTCAAACTCCGTCACCTTCGCAAATGTGCCAACACCAACAAGTGATCACAACCTTGGGCACGTGTGTTAGCATTTTCATAATCATTTTCGAAGGTTTTCTAGTTAGCTCACTAGGCCCTACATGCAATGCACTTCATGAAATCACCTAGTGGCACTCGTGCGTCGAATAACTGATAAGACTTCCCTTCTTAATAGTTCGGCTATCGATCCTAAACCACTCACACCCTCTATGGTGTCTTGTGTGCAAAACAAAATAGCCTTATGGTTATACCTTTGCCTTGAGCCCATTTTGTTTTTTTAAAAGATATGATCCACTTCATATCATCACATGACCGTCTCGATCCATCGACCTTGACTTCACTTGCTCTTCACCGTTGCATCGGTCCATCGGCGCCAAGTCTTGCTCAAGCTTCACCATCGCATGGTCCTTCACTTCGAAGCCTCGACTTGCCCTTCACCTTCACAACTGGTCCATCGAGCCAAGCATCATCTTGGTCACATGAGTCAATGTCATGTCTCATATTCAATGACCACTTTTATCTAAATCATCCACTTAGATACAAAGGTTACTCCTATGTTTCATCAATTAGCCAAAACCAAACTAGGGACTTTCAACAGTAACTGGTGGCTCACTAACTAAAGTTAGGCCTGCTAAGACTGAGGGACTCTAATATAAATATGGCATAGCCGGAGGAGAGGCTCATTCGGGGGGGTGTCTATTGCTCAGATGACGCTACCGAAGAGGGTAGAGTCTTTGTAGTAGTTGTCTCTAGAGCTCTAGAAGCATATATTCACAAGAGTCGTAGTTGTCATTGATGGTGTTGGTTCTCTTGTGATCTTACTAAAGGTGGCAGAGAGACAATGAGATGTGATAGTTGCCGATGTCGAGGCCATCACTAACTTTGTTTGTCCTATATAGAAGTAGTTGGAGCAGTTTGTGACAAGCCAGCAAGCCCTATGCCAAACCCGAAACAAACAGTCTATATGGGGTCAAAGTACGTAAAAGTGTGGTGTGTTGAAATTGTGGCAAGAAAGAAAATAGCTACCCCAAAAAGTTTGGCAGACTGGCAAAAGTGTGGCATGCAAGAACTAAATGGGCACTTGAAATTTATTTGAACTTACAAGAGGGCCAAAAAAAACTTTACAATTTGTGAGAGACTTACTTGGGCAGTGGCTTCATGGATGAATGGAGATCCATAAGAGAAAACTAAAAGCTATCTTAATTTGGCCTCGATAGAAATTGAACAACCACGCGTGATAGGAGTGAAAAAATAGGAGTGGGAGATGATGGTAGCTTTTAAGCCAAGAAATTTTTTGATGGTAGCTATATATATGGAGTTTGTTCTATAGATATAGTAGGGGCGCATAGAGAGAGGACAATTGTAACCTAGCAAATAAACAAAATTTGCAAAAAAAGTATTTTTAAGTAAAAGCAAGTCAAATTTTACAATAGAAAAAGGCTAGTTATCGACACTATTTGCAGGAGCCATCTTTCTACTTGTTTGAATTAGTGTGTACTACCTCCATCCCAAAAGGAATGCAATTCTATATATGTTTATCATAAGTCAAACAATTTTATGTTTGATCAAATTTATAAAAAGAACTAGTAGTTATGATATCAAATAAGTACCATCACTACCGGATCCGGCTTGTTTGCCGATAGCCGGCAGCCATCGGCAAAGTCTGGATTGCCATAGGCAAAGGCTTTGCCGATGGCAATCTGACGTGACCGTCGGCAAATCGCCATCGGCAGACATTTCTTCGGCAAAGCGAAGTTTGTCGATGGCCACGTGTCAGGCCATCGACAAAGCTATGCCGATGGCCACGTCAGCCATCGGCATAGGCGCCACGTCAGCCGACGTGCCATCAGGCTGACGGCGGCTTTGCCGACGGCTGACGTGGCACGGCCATCGGCAAAGCGTTTTTTATTTTTTTTGGAATTTCTTTGCCGATGGCCCCGGCCATCGGCAAACTTTTTTTGCCGACGGCCGGCCATCGGCAAAGTTATGGTCACTTTGCCGATGGCCTGCCAGCCGTCGGCAAACCTGGGGATTTGCTGACACATAATCCCAGGTTTGCCGACGGCTGGCCATCGACAAACCTGGGTTTTCAGTTTTCTTGCATTTCCATGACATTTCAACACATACATCACATATATAGCATATGACCCACATATATAGCAACAAAATACCATTTTCATCCACACATCACATATATAGCATGGAACCCACATATCCTCCAAGTCATCCATACACAAGCGACAAATGTCGATCGTCATCCATACATAGTCATCCATACAAGTCATCCATACAAGGTCCAAAAGCGATTAGTGTAGTACCTAGCTCGAGGCGCCGTCCCCAGGGGTCCCAGAGCCCCTACCACCTTGCTCCCACAGAGACCAACTCGGAGTCGTGCCCCCACCTTGCTCCCGCTACAACCAACCCGATTGCGGGGCCGAACCGTACTGCCAGTACTGCCCCAGCTGCTGCGGAGAGATGCCTGGAGGCCCGTAGTGCCCCTGCTACGGCCAGGAGGAGTACCCCTACGACTGTGGAGGAGGCCAGACGTACGACTGCATGGGGAAGCTCTAGTAAGGTGCCCAGCCGTGCGGTGGAGAAGGACCCAGTGGAGGGCTACCACTTGGAGTCGGGTTCGAACCCGCCGACGGTGCCTGCACAAAGACCAAGTGATGTAATTAGTACCTGCAGGCTGGCCGCGCAAGCTAAAGCGACAGACATTGTACTCACCTGACCACGTACAGGAACAGGCAGTGGAACTACCGGTGGTGGAGCAAAGATCGAGGCAGGAGGCTCCTGCATTCTCAGGATCTGGGCTCGAAAGTGTAGGGACAGGTCCGCCAACTGTCTCTGGTAGTGCTGCGTAAGTGCCACCAGCTGCTCCTGATGGGCTGCATCCCGCTGTGCCTGGACAGCCGCCTGGGCCGCTTAGCTGGCCTGCAGCTCTTGGACCGTGGCCTACAATGTTATAGCAGCATGGTTGATGGTATTTGAAGGCAAGGTACATCATGCGTGAAACGAGTGAACGACGAATGAAACTCCACTTACCTGAAGTGCCGTCATCATCTGCGCGCTGCTCTGCTACCGAGGCGCTATGGGGATCTGTGATCCGCCCCCCCTTTGTCGGTCTTCTTTGCGGATCTGGCTCAGCGTCTGAACAGAGGACGGGTCGATGACACTGTTGGCCATAAAGTATCGTCCATGCTGCTTCCCTCCTCCAATTCTCATCACGAGGTCAGTGTCCAGGGGCTCGGTGGCGGGGTTGTAGTCATCGCCATGGCGCTCTCGAGCTGCGGCGGCGTACTTGGTGAGCTTGTCGTAGATGACCGGGCTGGTGTACTTCTCTGGCCCGAGCGATGAGCTGTACACGGTGGTGGGCGCTTTCGCTTTGCCGATGTGAGCAAGCGCGTACCCCGTGAACTCATTGATTTGCTCCCCACCATGCGTCGCCGACTGCGAGGAAAACACAAACATGGTTACAAGTAGTGACAATTGAGCGCTATAACAAATGCATCAACAGAAGCATACCCATGTGTCCATGAACTCTGGCAGGATCTGGCTCCCTTGGTGGTGTGAGACCCCTGACCTATCGAGCTCTGCCTTGCGTTTCGCCCGACGTGCTCTGCGCTCCTCGTACACCGCCGACGTACGCCACCCTCTGACAATTACAAGCCAGCAGTCCTCGTACTTGCTGCACCAGCCCAGAGGCATCTGCATGACATTCAAGTTTTTGATATTCTAGATAATGAATTGAATGTGTCATGTAAGAAATCATAACGGATGTTTCCTGACAATTACTTAAGTTTTTAATATTACCTGCATGTACTGCTCCTCGGTGAGGTCGGTCTCCTCTTGAGACATCATCTCCCTGGCTTGCTCCTTATCTACCTTCACCTTCTTGATGTTGGCATAGTAGCTGATGACAACCTGGGTACACGCCTCGTAGAACATGTCCTTGAGCCGATCAGCGCACACCAAGTCCTGATGTCGCGATGCCCGCCCGAGGTCCTGCCCCTCCTCCAACTGGAAGTACAACTACACACAGGCATCAAACATCATTTCATTATTTGAAGAAAGTCCAATGAATCTGTGGTATTGAGATATGCGATGCGATGCAAAGACTCACCCAGAACTCCCTCTTGATCTTGTCAGCAAGGACTTCGTCATTTTCGTCCTTGACAAGGGAGAAGTGGTGCCATTTCTCGGGCACGATGTGGTTACCCTCGGCGGTGAGGACCAAGCCAGGGAAGTGCTTTTTAATCAGCAGGCCCTGGATGCTAGTGGGACAGCGTGAAGAACCCCTTTTTGTCACCTTTTTCCAGCCCCTGCACGAGTCATTAACAATAATTGTTAGTATGCAGTTTGAATTTGAAAATGTCATATGAACAAGTAGAGAAATCAACAATGGTTACTTACTTGCCCGCGGGCCGAATCATCGGGCGCTCGTCAGTGACTGGCAGGTGGCTAGGGAGCCTGGTGGGGCCGCGCTGGAAGGGCTTGGCCAAAGCTGTGGAAGTAGAGCTGCCCGCTGTCTCCTCGTCGCCGCAGCCGAGGTCGTCGTCGTCGCCCTCGGCGTCTCCGCCGTAGACGCCGCCACTAACACTACTACTAACACTACTACTAACAACTACTTAACTACTAACACTACTAATACTAAGAACTACTTAACTACTTACTAACTACTACTACTAACCCTAGAACTAACACTACTAACTACTACTACTAACCACTACTATCTACTACAACTACATCTACTCCTAACACTAGAAGGTAGGGCTTACCTTGGCGGCGATGAAGCGAGGACCGGCGATGAAGGAAGGGATCACCGCAGCAGCGAGGATCGACGGGACGTCGGCTTGGCACCTTCGTCCTCTTCCTCCTCCCCCTTCCCCTTCTTCTTCTTCCTCTTTCTCCTTCTTCCTCCTACCCTTCTTCTTCTTCCTCCTTTCTCCCTCCCTTCTTCTTCCTCTTTCTCCCTCACTTTTTCTTCTTCCTCTTTCTCCTTCCTCCTCACCTTCTTCTTCCTCCTTTCTCCCTTCTCCTTCTTCTTCTTCCTTCTCCCCTTCTTCCTCCTTCTCCCTCCTCTCTTCCACCTACCTCCCTACTACCCGGAGGGGGATGGCCGGCCAGGGGCAGCCCTAGGCGGCACTGGCTGCCGCCAGGATGGTGGAGCTCAGGGCGCCGGTGGAGCTCAGGGCACCGGGGAAGGCAGGGGACGGCGGTAGAGCTCAGCGCCCTCGAGCTCGGGGCGGTGGGGATGGTCGAGCTCATCGCCGGCGGTGGATCTCGGCGCGGGTGACCTCGGGGCGCCGTCGGGATGGGGACGACGGACGTAGCGAGCGCCGCCAGGTTAGTGCGGCGGGCGATGGGGAGCAGTGGCGATGGGGAGTGGTGGCAGCGGTGGTCGGGAGCTGCGGCGGCGGTGAGTGGCGGCGGTGGGGAGTTGCGGCGGGGGGAGGCTGCGGCGATGGGGAGCGGCGGCGGTGGGAGGCTACGGCAGTGGGGAGTGGCGGCGCGCGGGAGAGGTGGAGCGTGAGGGCGACGGTGCGCGGCGGCGTGTGGGCGCGTGGGGCTGGGGGGCGCGGGTGGGGAAAGGGTTTCGGGTGGGGACGCGGGGTGGGCCGGGCCTTATTTTCTGATTTTTTTTAAAAAAAAACGACTTTGCCGATGGCCGGGGCCATCGGCAAAGGCTCGCCACGTGGCGGCCTCTGGGGCGGCCAGGTGCTCGGCCTTTGCCGATGGCCCGTGGGCCGGCCGTCGGCAAAGGGGCTTTGCTGATGGCCATCATAGGCCGTCGGCAAAGTTTGTATTTTTTTTGTTTTTTGTTCCAAGTTTCTTCCTGGTGCCTTCCTATACCAAATACATCCCAACTTCAAAAGTTGGGACAATTTTGACCTTTTTAGCTATATTTCGTTAATTATTTCTGTTTCTTTGCATTTTTCTGACAACTCCAAATTTGAACTCCAGGTACATGAAATAATGGAACTTTTTGATTCCAAACATGGTATTCATGATGCTCGGAGTATGTTGAGGCCGTATCTAGGACCTCACATGAAATTACGACCATGTTGGCGTCGTAACATGGGGAGTTTCGTGCCCGGAAAGTGTTTTTAAATTATATAAAATCCATACGAAGTCTGAAATTGGCGAAACTTGACGAGTTGTCTCGCCATCGCATGTGGAGACTGTGGTAAAAAATTCAAAAAGTTTCGAGCAAGTTGTGACGTCGGATGGCCAAAACCCAGACAACTCCACATGTGATCACATGTGGAGATGTCTGGGTTTTGGCCATCCGACGTCACCAATTGCTCGAAACTTTTTAAAATTTTTACCACGGCCTCCACATGCCATGACAATACAACTCGTCAAGTTTCGTCAATTTTGGACTTCGTTTGGATTTTATATAATTTAAAAACACTTTCCACGCACATAACTCCCCATGTTACGATGCCAACATGGTCGTAATTTCATGCGAGGTCCTGGATACGGCCTCAACATACTCTGAGCATCATGAATACCATGTTTCGAATAAAAAAGTTTCATTATTTAATATACCTGCAGTTCAAATTTGGAGTCACCGGAAAATTGCAAAGAAACAGAAATAATTAACAAAATATAGCTAAAAAACTCAAAATTGTCCCAAGTTTTGAAGTTGGGTTGTATTTGGTGTAGGAAGGCACCAGAAAGAATGGGCAGGAAAAAACAAAAAAAAGGAAACTTTGCCGACGGCAGGCGACGACCGTCAGCAAAGTAGGTTTGCCGATGGCCGGCCATCGGCAAAGCCGGTGGGCCCGGTAGCTCCTGAGGCGGCCACGTGGCCTGTCTATGCCGATGGCCGCGGCCGTCGGCATAGCCTGCCCTTCTGCCGACGGCCTGACGACACGACCATCGGCAAAGGGCACGGCGTCGGCCGACGTCTGCCCTGGGCCAATTTTGCCGATGGTCGGACTTTGCCGATGGCCTGACCGTCGGCAAAGATTAGTGTTTGCCGATGGCTGGGATTTACCGATGGCCTAGCCGTCGGCAAAGATCGGCTTTGCCCATGGCCTGTCTTTGCCGATGGCTGGGCCGTCGGCAAAATATCTTTGCTGATGGCTCTGCTTTGCCAACGGCAAAGCCTATGGTTTGGCGATGGCTTATTCCTTGGCCATCGGAAAACCTTGCGGCCGTCGGCAAATAAGCCGTTTCCGGTAGTGCATTAGATTCCCCGTTGAATAACTTTTTCATAGTATGTATATTTGGTGTCATCAAAGTTGTCACTCTTTTGTGTAAACTTAGATAAAGCTTAAGATAATTTGACTTAAGAGAAAATAAAATCCATTCTTTTAGAACAGAGCGAGGTAATATCACATAGAGTTTATATCCGACACACAGAAAACACAAGATGCTTCAAAGTTCAATGTATCATCTTAAGTTCTTAACAATCTCAACGAGAACCCTATGTTTTTGGCCGAAGATCATTATGAGAGAACACATGCCTCTCAGCGAAACAATTAAATCGTAAAAAGCAACAAGATAAACTTGATGGTCCATTCATCAAAAGTTGTGCAGATCGAATTATATTAGCTAGCCCGCATGACCCTAAATGAAATAAAACAAAGATCAATAAACTAAGAGCAGTAGTGCACAATAGGACACGCTCGCCACACCAGTTTTTGTTGCTCTTCAAGAGTCGATTCAGTTTTGGTGGTTTTTCATTCGTCTCTCAATGCAGCTTCAAGTAGACTAGAAGTTGTGGCTCCACGTCTCGTTGAGCGGCGGCAGCCGGCCGCCGAGGTACTGCCTTGCTGTCAGATCGGTGGCGCAGCTGGCGGTGCGGCTGGCAGCAGCTGCTGTGGCGCACAGTGGAAGCTGCAGCTCCTCCACCTGATGACCGCCACCATCGACGCCGAGGAAGTCCCTAGTGAGGCGCCGGTGGCCGACGGCGGTGGCCACCGAGCCGTCCGGAATGAGACCAAAGTTGACCGCCGGCGTGTTGGTGAGGATGCCACCACCACCGGTGGTGGTGATGCTGGCGTCTACATGCATATGGAGCTCAAGATAGGGCGAGGGTTGTTGCATCATCATCCTCGGCTGCAGGAAGGGAGACAGCTCTTGGTGCGGGAAGAAGAGGGTATTGTTAGGGTTTTGTGCGGCCGCAACGACAGGAGGAGAGTTGGAGAACGGGAGGAATAATGGTGTGATATTGTTGGTGTTGAGAAGATCATTGTTGCTGCTGCTGGTTGTGGTGGTGATAGTGCTGCTGTTGTTTGCTGCTGCAAGAAGCCTCGCGCTCTCCTCTGCTAGGGCATCACAGAAGGCCCTGTGCGTGAGCAGGCTGTCCTTTCTGTGCACCACCACACCATCATGCATCAAACGAAACGGGTTAGTTAAACAAACGATCAGAGGAAGAGTCAATGATTTATATATATTAATTAGTTGGTGTGTACTAGGTTAATATATTGTATAATTGAAAATGTATATATGCTGATGTGCACATGGGTGAGTACTCAATGCATGCAATCCATGCATGTAAAGTTTCATTTAACTTTGCTGACGAAAAGCTGCGTCCTATGATTAGCTAGGTTCTTTTGTCAGTTTCCTTTGTGATCACTACTGAAAAGAAGCATGCAGATGCATGTGTGTGCGCGTGTGTAGGATGTAATTAATTTCAGTGGTAACACTGATAATGTACTCCTTCAATTCCAAATTATATTATAAGATGTATGTTTGGTTTTTTTAATACGTAGTTTTGCTATACACTTAGATATACACGGTGTTGATCTAAATAGACAGTAAAAATAATATGTCAAAAAGACTAAAATATCTTATAATTTGAAAGAGAGGGAGACTATATCCTTGCGACCTACTGACCGTGTTATCGAGTGTGGAGGGATCCCTGTGCGCTCCCTGCTTGAAACTGCCTCTTAACTTCACTACTATCTAATGTAGAAAGTGTGCAATATAATAAATAGAAATGTGAAAACGATCCTACGGTACTGCATTATTGCACTGCTGTGCTATTGCATACTTGCAGTAGTACTAGTTCATCATAAACTACTCCTCAATTACTTCATATATATACTGTAGCTTGGTTTCATTTTGAAGGAAATGTCATGATGGCCACATGGACTGCCATAAAGTAGGTGCAGGCAGGATGTTTCCAAATATGCATGTAAACATATATTGCGTGTATAGTGCTAGTTTGACCATGGATTCATGGGTTTTCACAGGAAAATCAAAGTACATATGCACCATTGCGTGTATTTTTGCTCTTCTTTCTACATACAAGGAACAACTGGCTAAATATGTGCATCGGGATGTAAATCATGCAAATAATATTATGACAAGATGCACGGAAACCCTAAAATTCTAAATGAAGTCCGTCCACATGCGCTTATATATATATATATATATATATATATATATATATATATATATATATATATATATATATATATATATATATATATATGCTGGCATTATTACATGAAAACATGTATATATACACACATTTTTGTTGGCATTATTACATGAAAACAGAAGAGTTTAAGAACCGTGCCAACAAGCAGATATGCTGCCTTCATAATTTTTTTTATTTAATCTATATACATGTTTTAGAATCTCTCATTCAGGAGTCCAGTGACAGCAACTGAAAGGTGTGGCATGCGCATGCCATCTTCCTCAGCACGTTATATGACTCGTTAACTATTAATCTTGTGTAAGCCCAAAACAAAAGCCTTTGTTCTTGAAAATTTGTTTATATATGTACTAACTAACTAGCTCCATGCATGGTGAATTAAGTCAAAGCAGGCAATTGGTGAGTGAAGGAACATAGATGGGCTTAATTATGCTTGGTCCTTTTTCTGAACTCCTTAGAGTAAATGACAGGCTTGATGAACAGTAGCCGATCTCCGTGTTGCTTAGCTCGGTTCGCGATGCATGTCAGCCGGCGGCGGCGACGGCAACCTGGCTCGCGGCGTGGCGGCGGCTAGGTTTTCTCCGGTGCGAGACAATAGACAGAGATTAGGCTATCCAGCAAGCAAGTCCATGCATGCAGTGATCTTCCAATAAGAAGACAGAGAGAGCAAGAAAGTACTTGCTTGGCCGCACGGCATGCAAGAACACACATATATATAATTATGTATAATCACGAAAACTGATGACGATGACAACCCTGCTCATGAGATGAGATGAGCGCGCAGTACGTAAGTAGCCAGTGGTACCTGGAGAAGAGGATGCCGCAGTCGCAGCGATACTCGCGCGTGCCACACCCCTTGACGTGCGCCTTCCAGTCCGACTGCACGGCGTAGCGCTTCCCGCAGCGCTCGCAGCGCCACCGCTTCTCCCCGTGCTTCCGGGAGAAGTGCTTCTTGATCCCAGTCAAATCCCCCAGAGCTCTGCACAACAATCAGTCGGTTCGGTTCCATTTCATGCAGGAATAGAACTAGCCAGTAGGATTGTTCAAGATGCGTGTGTGCATATGCATCGATCCCTACCTCGCCGGGTCGTGGTGCACGCACGTTGGCTCGGGGCAGACGTACACGCGCTTGCGCGGCGCCGCCGGCGCGGCCGCGTCACCACCCTGCCTGCTGCCGCCGGAGCCGGACGGGAGGCTGCTGCGCTGGCGGAGCTTCCAGGGGAGGTTGTGGCCCCGGCGGTGCAGCTGCAGGTTCTGGTCCCGCTGGAACCCCTTGTTGCAGATCTCGCACACGAACCGGTTCGTCGCCACCAGCGTGCGCGGCGACAGCGCGATCACCTCAGCGCCGGGGTCTTTGTCATGTTAATTTGTGCGTCGATCGGTGTACGCCGGCGTGATTAGCGAGCAGCCAATATAATTAACCAGGATGGATCAGCTAACTACTCCTAGCTACGTACCTGGGTTGCCGGGCTGGCTTCTCTTCCTCTTGGTCCCCGCCGCCTTGTTGGGCTCCTCCAGCTGCGGAGGCGGCGGCGGCAGCGGCGCGGTGGTGGCCGACGCCGCCGGTGCGAGGAAGAGAGGAGGGCTCAGGGCGTAGCTGGTCATGTCCCCGCCATAGGAGCTGGATCCAGTGGCCTCGTGCTCGTGCTCAGACGAGAGATCAGAGAGCATCATCATCATCTGTATCTATCACCACTCACTAGCCTCTGCCTGCTTGTCTGTTTCTTGGTGTTCTCTTGCAGTTGCACACTGGCCGGGCTAAGCTAGCTACTGATCCTCTATCTACTTCTTAGCTTCTATTTATACTCTCTACTCCGTAGAGAGACTAGTAGCTAGTATATGTCTATGTAGTGGTTCTGTGGTCTCAGCTAGCTTAGCTCAAGGCTTCTAGTGCTGTCCAAGTGTGTGTGATTATTTGAGAGAGGCCTCGTTTAGTTCAGTGAATTGGGGAGAAAAACACTGTATCAGAATTCCTGTAGCATTTCGTTTGTATTTGGTAAAAATTATCCAAATTTTGACTAACTAGGCTTAAAATGTTCGTCTCGCAAAGTACAACAAAACTATGCAATTAGTTTTTGATTTCATCAACATTTAGTACTCCATGCATTTGCCGACATTTTGATGTGACGGAGAATCTTCTTTTTGCATAGTGGAATTTGGGGGAGAATTGGGGGAACTAAAGGGGAGAGGAGCAATCAGATTTATTATTGTATTATTGCAGGAGAGGATCGGAAAAGGCGTCAGAGAGGAGGGATGTGGCGGTACGGTACGGTGTGCAGTGGGGGGGTTTGGCGTTGCCCTCTGCAGGCGCAGTTGCTGCAGCCAGGCAACCAGGCCAGCCATAATAAGAAGGCCTACGTGTAGAGATGCTGCAATCGAGTGCACTCCCTCTGCAGGTCCAGTCCAGGGCCAAAAAGCCACGCCCATCCAGCCAGCCAACCAGCCGTGCCCGGCCTCTTTTTCCCTTTAGTTTCTGCATCTTTTTATCAATGGCAGCTAGCAAGCATGCATCAACATGTGGTCTGTGTGGTACAGCTTCAGTAGTCACACACACACACGCATCATCAGTGCATCAGCAAGTTATTACAACCATCATGGATATTTACTTGGCTTACCAGGCGATGAAAATGTAGTAAAAAAACCTAATAATATACATGCATTGCATACAGACCATTGAGGCATTGGCAAAAGCAAGCTAGCACCAACCTTTAGTTTTCTTAGTAACTGATGAGCTCCATGACCATGGTGTCGACATACGAGTACTATCTTTGTGTGGGCAAATTAAAAGTAGTAGAGCTCATTCTTGTGTGTGGCTGCTACCTATATGTTACTATTATCTTTCTCTGACCGCGACTGTGCAGAATTGAGGTACACAACTGAAAAGGAAATTTTCTATGTTTTACACCTAGACTAGACAGCAGGACTAGTTCAATTTCTCTCCTCACAAAAAAAATTAAATTTCTATTTGCAGCACTAGCTCAGCCTTTCAACACAAGCTATCAGATTGGTGTGTCAAAAGGCACTGCTGGTTTTGATTTTCTTCTGTTCATTCTAAGCCAAATTAAAGAAGAAAGCGCATGCTACATACTGATGTCAGCATGAATCTGCTTCATTTTGTATTTCACTTTCACCTATATATGTGGACTTGAATGCTGGTGCAGAATTTATGTAGTCAATATAAATAGATCAGCCATACTTGGCCTGTTGTGTTGGAATCAATCTTATTACATGTTTGTGCAGTGTGTATCAGTCAGTCATGCGAGATTAGTAGCAGCATTTAAATCATCAGCAAAAATACATTAGCCATTATTGTTACTGCTTTCTACTTTTCGCTGCTTCTAATCTCATCTGGATCGGAGCTCTGGTTCCGCCTGCCCTGTAGTCAGAGAAGACCAATGGAATGGAATTGGAGAAAGGACTAGTACAGCTAAAAAAAGGTGGACAAAGGGTGGAGGGAACACCGAGCATGCATTGCACACACAATAAGGGATCAAACTCACCCTACAATGAAAGCTAAAAGTCCCAGCACAGAGCACAACCACTCATTGATCCTCTTCCCTTCAGTTTTTCATTTATTTTGTGCCCCCATCACCTGGGTTGTTAATTCAGAGTTTGTTTGCATACACCTTGTGAGTTGTGACTGATCATGTTCAAAGACAACTTTCTGTTTACTTGCAGTGCAGGTACTATGTAGTGTATCTTGGTGAGTAGGTGTGTGTTAGAAAGGCTGTCTAGGGCTTCAAAGTCAGATCGGATGAGACCAGACATCAACTCTTTAGTCTTGTTTGTCTCTAGTTTCTCTCTTAAGGCCTCTCTTTTTTCTGCAGGCTTGATCAGTCTTAAACAAGGTTTCTTTCCTTCCATCTTTCTGAATCTCTGATGCTGTATGCTTTTTTAGCCTGCCCATGCATTTTTTTGGGTGCTTTGAGGGATGGTACTGGTTTATAATTCCTTGCTTGCTGCTTTAATCTTTTCCTTCTTTTTTGTGTGTGTGTCTCTCTCCTTTTCTTATTCCATCCATGCTTTTGGTCCAAAGATGCATGGTGTGCTAAACTAGCCCCACTGATGAGAATTTTTGGGCCCCTTTCTTTCCCTTAATTCCTCCCTTTGGCACTGTGGGCGCTCCTGCTGTTGGTTGGTTGGATCTTGTGCAGCTCTTTCTCTTCTAACCAGAGATTCAAACATCGGCTGTAATTAACTTGCGTTAAAAAAAAATATTGGCTGTAACTGGCTAAACTGCCTAGCAATAACAGGTTCCAGTTACAAAGCTTTCAAATTTCAGATTGATATTTGAATTTCAAATCCTAGGGATACGGTTGTTTCTCATTTTATCTTTCTTTAGCAAATTGAAGTATTGGAGTAAAAAAAAAATGGAAACGTGGTAATTGGTGTAGAGATGATGCATGGTCACCGGTCCACAACTCCAAAGTTCAGCGCATTTGGCCTGTGGTGTTGTATGTTTCCAGTTTTTTAATCCTATATATTTGGTTTGGTTCTGACAAACTATTTTTGTTCATCATTTTTCCTTTTTTTTTATTTTTTTTTCAGAGAAAGCAATTGAAGTCACATGCAAAGTTGCCTGAATAGTCTATACTCCCATTTGCATTTCTCACGTTTATTTAAGCAGTGAACTAATAAAGTGGTGGGAAGATAGTAGGTGACTTGTTAATATTTCTGATGCATGTTCTTCCATTTTCTCCGTCAGAAGTCTTCACTGTTGTGCTCACATTGGCATTTGGAATCACATCACATACAGAAAAAGGGATATCATCCTGTTTAGCCTGAATATGAGTCCTTTACATTTGTTACCATACAAAGTAGCGTGTGCATATTTCTTGCCTCTTTGGCTTGCTCCTGATTAATTACATGTCGCAACGCTGTCCACATCTCTAACAGTGACCTTGCTTTTATCGTTACCTCAACTAGTGGCCTCTGATGGAATCCGGATGCAGAGCTTTCAACATCACTGAACGACCTCAGTCCACTACGGTGAGCTGCACTCAGGCTACTAGTGACAGTGCACATGCAGCGGTCTGCAAACGGCAAAATGGAACCGCCCAACCAATGGCAGCAGCTTCAACAAGCATGTATGGACTAGACCACAGTTAGGCTGTAGCCAAATGCCAACACGGAGTACACGAAAGCTAACACATCTTGAAGAAGAGATACCAAATTGTTCAAATTTGCTCATAATTCAGCAATTTGATGTACAAGGATCATGAAACTGGAGTAAAACACCAAGATTCTTATCAGTTCGACAGCAAGCTGAGGATGTTTTCAGGTTACACCAATCACATGTGGAGATTGACTCAACCAGTCAAACCTACATACAACCCAACCCCAGAACCCTGAACAAGACATAGCCCCGTCCACATCGTGCAATCACTGACGACGCACATAGTAAGAGCTAACGAATAAGAGCTGATAACAGCTGTATGAATGCGTTGGCCTCTAGACACATTTGCCAGTCACCGTCCTTAAGATCACTTTGCCACTTGCCAGTCGACGTCAGAGACATTAGCCAACACCCCACGTATCTCCCACCTGCATCCATCACGGAATTCGAATATCAGTACACATGAGTAAAAATGCGACACTGCGAACATAGGACTACTCCTACACCTTTGCAGAGTGCTGACTACTTACAGCAGTACTAAGCCTTCAACTTCAAGGCAGTGACCTCCACGGTACGCCTTCAGTATGAACACCTCCACGAGTCAACTGAATAAGGAGCAATTTAGAATGGTTAAGAAGGGAGTTGGGAGGAAAAAAAAATCTGAAGATGCAACTGTGCTAACATAATGGATATGGTTAGAAGGATGGGTCGTCAGCCTTGTTGGCAAGATCCATCATCACTATTCTAATCTTCACTCCTGCATATTCCAGCAATAAATAGAAATGGAATGAAATGTCACCAGTAGATTACCAATTTTTAACAGGTTTGTGTCCATTGAATTGAATTTGAAATGTACCAGTTTGTTCAGGATGGTCTGCAATAGTAAGGAAAGCACCAGTGATTGTGGGGGCAACCATTAGGAACTGACTCTACTTTGGGCTGGAAGAACTCAGATACCCCAGTTGTTGAGCAAGGTCATCCACGTCTTCAGTTCTTCCCTCCAACTCTAACTGTCCTGCCTCGTCTCCGAAATCTTCGACCAACAGCTCTGCCCAGAAGTCATCATTCAGCTCTGACTGGTCACTAGCTTGAGCCACCTTCCCGCCATCTATGCTTCCCTTCCCAAGCTCCTGAATGTTCACTGCTAAATTCTCCAGCTCAGGCATTCCAGGTTCACTGAGCCCATTGAGCACATCTGACTCGAACATAAACTGTGAATCCAGCTGCTCGCCCTGATTTGTTTCCCCAGGACTGTAGAACGGAGCGTTGTCAATGGGACGTCTTCTTTTCTTTGAGATGGCATCCTCGAGCTCCTTCCTCTTGTCTTGCTGCTGGACCAACTGCTGGAAGAACTCCGGATTCCGCATTGCTCTTGCCAAGAACCCCATCATCTGTACCTGTTTCTGTTCAGCCACTCGTAGCCTTTCCTCCATGGCCCTCACATGATCTTTAGTAGTTTGCTGCTCCTGCCTTAGCTTTACTACTTCTGTGATCAAAATGTTCTTGTCGCGCTTCAGCCTATCAATCTCTTCCTCAAATCCAAACTCACCAACCTCCAGGCAAGAAGCAGGGGCCTGCTTCTGTCGCGATGGTGGCACAGCTGATGGTGGCTTCCTTCTCTTTATCATCTTCAGCAGGTGCCTTTGACCCCTGAGGAAACCTTCATTTGCAAACTCCCACCTGTCAGGATCAATCTTTCTGAAGCCCTGCAGATTGCAACAGACCAGCAATGGTCATCAGCAGGTCAGTCACAAGGCAATATGTTAGCTTGGATGAGGTTCTCTGTAAATATCAGCTTATGTATCTTTATAACTGCAATGAGGGTAACAGGAATAATGATAGGCCAGCAATATGCTATAGCATGTGAAGGTGATCAGTAGAGTCTTCTAGAACAAAACAATCTGGTTCTTGGTACTTCATCCAGTATCTTGTTCCATATAGCTACAAATGACAAAGTTCAAGAAACCATGTCAGGATAATACATTTGCCTCACCTGAAGATAAAGTTCACCTGAGAACGTATCATAAACACTTTCAAGGATGTATTTGTTCACAACCAAATGCATGTATCAACCAAGATCAAGGTAAACACTAAAGAGTGAACGCGATAGCGCTTAATCCCTACTGTCATAAACCCACAACACGACCAGATATGCTCAAAACGTAATGCAGTAGTAGGTCTGATCATAATCACTTAAATTGCTTCGAAATCTTGTTTTCTGCAATCTCAAAGAGCACAAAATCACTAAAATTGCTGCGCAATCTTGTTTCCGACACAAAAACGCTTCCTAACGGCTAACACTACACCTACATAAATGAAATCAGTAACTAGACTCACAGGACCCATTTTTTTTTGGTACACACCCATCATTAGCTTTGATCCCCCTTGAGTCTCTTCCTAATCTTAGTCAGTTGCGGGCATCTTTGACCTAATTGGAGAACTAGCTGCCTAAAATGCACCAAATCGCAACAATGCCTTACAACAGTGTTACAGCTCCTAAAACATTAGTTAAGAACAAGTGCACAACAGATTTTCCTGTCCTAATACTGCAAACTAGTTTTATACTTCCTATATAAGTAATGCTGATTTGTTGGATGGTTTCTAGCTGGCTGATTCTGTTGTGAGAGAAAAACACTACTAAATAGCTGGCTGATTCTGGCAAGCGAACAGGCTGAATATTGCAGAGGATTCGGATGCTCTCCGCCCAATAAAACAAACGCAAATTACCAAACTAGCAGTCTAGCACATCAACATTAGCAAGTCCTGACCAAGAGAACGATCATTTCAAAGGAAAGGAAGAAGAAGGGGGGACTCACATAGGTGTTGAGCTGGCGCACGAAGCTGGAGAAGTTGTTGTGCTTGAAGAGGCGTGGGAGCATCGCGTCGGCGAAGACGTGCGGGTCCCAGACGACGAAGCTGTTGCCGGCGCGGCTCCAGGAGACGACGGCGTCGGTGGCCGGGTCCTCCACCAGGTCGAAGGTCTTGGTAAGGAAAGGCGGGGGACCCACCTCGTGCAGCCCCTCCATCGGGCGCGGCGCAGCCCCGCCGCCACCCACACCGTCCTGCATCGGCTGGTGCTGCTCCAGGAGCTCCTCCTTGACAATGCCCGGTGCCACCGACGGGTCCATGGCCGCCGCCCAGGCCCAAGAACCCGGCTCGCGAGAGCCAAGCGCCCCGATTGCGGCACGCAACCCGAAGCAAGAACTCGATTCGAGCGATTTAGGAGCACGAATCGGCCGGACGAGGAGCGAATCGGGTGTTCGGGTCGGCGATCTAGGATATTTCTTCTCGGGTTAGGCGGGAGGTGTTGCAGCGAAGAAGCGAAGTGGAACGGGGAGAGGAGATGAGAGATATTCGCCGCTGTGAAATGGGGAAAATGGCCGGTGAAATCGGGAGAACGTCGGTCGGTAGACGGTTGCCGAACCCCTAAATATCCCCGCCGTACGGGCGCGTCGAGACACGTCCAGAGGCTTGTGGAAGGTTCTAGACCACGCGGCGAGCACTCTGCCCTCGGAAGGTTCTGGAGAGGATAATGCCTTGCCGGGCGAGAAGTGCACGATCACGACGGCGCAAGTGGCCGCGTGCCATGTGGAGTCGGCGAGCGGAGGCCCAATTGAAGGCCCACAACGCATCGGCCCTTCCCATTGTCAGGATAGTTTATTCTTTTTTAACAGCACATTCGGGTGCCAAGTCAGCAAAGATTTCTTCAGGAGTAGTAGATATTTTTCCTCGTGTTTATGTTGGCGACGCGTGTCATCCTTGGGGCCAGGAGATTTGGAACCACACTTCAAACTTTGGTTCTTTACGCGTTCACGGCGAACTTAGGGGGTGTTTATCCTAAAAAATTTTTACCCTATCGCATCCGATGTTTGAACACATGTATAGAGTATTAAATATAGACAAAAAAAATTACTAATTACACATATCACGATAAATTTGCGAGACGAATTTTTTAAGCCTAATTAATTCATGATTTGACGATGTCATGCCACAGTGAACATGTGCTAATGACGGATTAATTAGGCTTAATAAATTCATCCCGCGGTTTCCAAGCGAGTTATGTAATTAGTTTTTTATTAGTATCCGAACATCCCTTCTGACATCTCATAAAATATTTGATGTGACACCCCAAAATTTTTCACCCCAGAAACTAAACACCTCCTTAGTTGCCAGGTGTGGATGATTAAAGATGGCAAAGATCGATTTGCCTCCAGTTAAAGCTTCGTACTTATCTGTTTACGGCGAACCTTCGTTCGGCTGTTTTTTTAGCCTGGGCTCCTGAGGTGCAACTGTAGAATATAAACATTCGCACAAACACATACTCACCTTACTACACGCACACAACGCACACCCAGTGCGCAAGCTAGACCTAGCAGCTATACACACCACACGTCCTTCTGGAGATCGATGAAGTCCAACGGAACTTTGCAGGCGACGGGGCTCGGTCCCTGTTCGGTTGGTTGTAGTTGTGGCTGGCCGTTTTTCTGCCTACCTCAACAGTGCTTGCTAGTCAGTTTTGCGCAGCAACAGCCAGCAGTGCGGCAGCAGCCTGTCGCCGAACGCAGCGAAATTATAAGCTGTTTTGTCTTTTCTAAATACATATTTCAACATAGTACATAGGGTATTGCTAACGCGTGGACGTTCGATGGGGATGAATTCCATCGGACGTCCGTCCCGCACGCCTACACACCCGCCACCCCGTCACGCCTGACCTGCCCCCATCCGCGCACACCGCACGTGCACTCGTGCCTATTGTGCCCCCGTCCGCCAGCCCCCAGCTCGCCACACGCCACGTCCGTGGGCCATCGGCTCACCACGCCCCCATTCTCCGGTGCCCCCGGACTCTCTGAACAGCACGAAACACGTGTAACATGAAACACTTAAATGCAACATACGTCTGAAACAGGTAAAATATTTGGAGCATATACTTGCAACATACTTGCAACATATGTGTGTAAACATATGCAATATCCAGATAGAACACTTGCAACATGAAAACACTTGCTGCAACAGAAGACACAAATAGATGAAATATTTTGGAACATACCGTTGCAACATTCAGATTAAAACGCTTGCAACATACGTCTGGAAACAGATGAAACATTTTGAACAAACGCTTGCAACATGCCTCCGAAACACTTGCAACATGTGCAACATCTCCCGATCTACTTTTGCAACATCCATATGAATCAATTGCAACATGCTTCTAAAGCCTTTAAAACAATCGAAACATACATTTGCATCATAGGGAGAGAGAGGCTTGGACCGGTCGATTCCGGCCGACAGGATGGGAGCCGGCGGCGAGTGGCTGTGCGCGAGCACCACCGACACCAGTATCGGGCTTGGCTTGGCAGCAACGGTGGGGGGTGGGGGGCGAGGAGCATCATGGCCACCGGGTGGGGGGGGAGCTCAAGCCACCGGGGTGAGAGAGGGTGCCGCCGAGGGTGGGAGGGCGCCGCGCCGGGGTGGAGGAGAGCCGCCCGCTCCCCTGCAACACCGCCACGCCACCTCCATGGATCTCGCCGGGGGCAAGTGGATCTCGCTCGTGCTCCTTGGATCTCGCCGGGGTGGGGGAGATGGCCACGAGATCTACGGGCGTTAGGGGCTCCCGGTGGGGGAGGACGCTGAGCGCGGAAGTGGTAGGAGGAAGCGATGGGATAAGTTTTTTTAAATATACATGCGGGCGGAGCGAGCGGCAGGGGTGCAAAGTCGTCCAACGTTTGTGCGGTCCATCAGACGCCCGCCCAACAGGTAGCATTTCCTTAGTACATATCTAGATGTATACATAAAATTATACATCTAGAAAAGTAACTTATAATTCAGAACGAGAAGAGTATATTTCATTTGGTATAGGCAAACAAACCATTCCTATAGCATACGTACCCAGAGACGAAGGTTGAAGCAATGTCAACAAGCATATCAAATCATCTCCATTATCGTTTAGGACAACGGTATCCTTTACATGATGCTTGGAGATTCGTACAAGATTCTTTTTGTGACACTAGAAAATATGTGAGTATTCAAAAAGGTCTATGTGGATAAAAATTTCCCTATGGACAGATTTTTCCTAGTGGATGAATTTTCATACTTGTGGATAAAGGGCAGTTGCCTTGCTGAGAGAGAATATAGAAGAGAGACGTGTTTCGAACTTTTTATCTTGATGTCCATGCTAAGCAAGTAGCAAGGATTTACCGGGCATATAATAGATGAAATTCCTTTTTATCATAGGTGCATGTTCAATCCTTTATCATATCAAGCTATGTGGGCAACGATTGCCTCACCTTAAGTGGGCAAGGTTAGACAAGAATTGGCTTGGTATTTGGTTCCAATCCTTGCTTACAGTCCTTATTTCCTACTCCCTCCGTCCCAAAAAAGTGATGTTCTGGGATTTTTCAGACAGATTAATGGAGAAAAGAAATGTCTATAATACAATACTCATAGTATGTCCCACATGATTCCCTCAAAAGAAGGGATGTCACGTGGTTTACTTCCTAATTAAGAGCTTGCATACAGAGATCCGAGGCAGGCAACAAACAGTAGCACATCTCAATTGGTAATTTTTTTGACAGTCAACCGGGGGGGTGCTCAATTGGTAATTTGGCACAAAATCTGTGGGCCAACTGCGTGTCTAGAACTCAGAACATCATTTTCCTGGGATAAATTTTAAATCATAGAGCATCACTTTTTTGGGGACAAAGGGAATACCAAACACCTATCCTTACTTGGCAAAGCCAAGCAATATCCAGCAAAAAAAAACAAATGAGTCCTAAGGGTCTGCTTGGTTTCTTGGGAGCCTTGCCTCACCTAGCTTGACTGAGCAAGTCTTGCCTTGCCAACGTTGGGGTGAGCGAAATTCACGCTCTCAAGAAGCAAGCTTAAAACTTCCGCACAAGCCACAAGGCAAGCTTGCTCAGTATCCATCACTGGTTGGTCTCTAGATTTCTTGCTAGGGAAGGCAGCACAGTAGGATCCAAGCGGCCCCTGACTCTCCCGTCGCCTTCCCACTTGGCACTGAGGACAGGGGATTTGGCTCAGCTGGCCACTTGGCCTGGCAAAGAAAAATCTTGAAATCACGATCGCCAACGTAGCTGGCAACTGGCAAGCAAACTAAACGCAACAATTCTTCCCCGGTCAGGCAAGCTGAGGTCAAGCAAGGAATCCAAAACGTGCCCTAACAAGATGGCATGAATTTCATAGGAATTGAGGAAAAAAAAACAGCAATCCATACAGAACTCGAGGGAAATTAGTGCGCACAAGCATTTCCAAGAGGAAGCTTTAGAACAAAGTTACAAACTGTTTTGGCAACACGCACCTTCACCCACTTCAATACTTCATAGAAAGATGCACCCGTTTCTATTTATTAGATATATGTGGGCAGTATATATAATGCAGGTATTCAAGGCCAGACGACCTGACACTGATAGACAGTAGTTACAGTGTTCACTTCAAATTGGCCAGGACGCTAGTACTAGATTAGGGACATACAACGTCTTATTCTGGTTATACAACACAGGGCACAGGGTGGAAGAGCCCAACAGATAGCTTTCAAATGGTCTCAACGAGCTTCGACAGCTTGGCCTTCTGGCTTGAGGAGCTTGTCCAGATACTCCTTTCTGAAGGGATGCAGCGACTCCATAAGGAACATGTATCATGAGAGATCCAAGATAGAACTGTGATGATAATGGAACTCAAGTTTTACCTCGCTGGCAGATGGTCATGGGGACGGTTGTATGGTGTCCAAACAGGCTCACCAACAAAGAGACGCATTGCCTGCAAAAACATGCTACAGATGATCGCAGTAGCACAACTCCAGTAACAATGCACGTGGATTCTAAAGTAAATCTTCACAACATTGTAGAAAAGATGAAGGTTGTAGCATCAAGTAAATAGTGCACATCATTCTATTAACAAAGTAAAATTTGCAGATTATTTGGTGATAATTTTACTTCTTAGCAATATAAGTGATTCAGGCATTCAAATTTGAATTCAAGTCCAAAGGCATGCAAGTTCAAAGAGGTGCATGTGTATCCTTTTTTTAAAGGCACACATATGATCGTGTTTTCACACAAAATTTTGGGAGTCCATACATTATAACACAATGCTTTCAGTGCAGAAACTCAAACGGAGGCATGTGAATCAAAGTTCATAAATATGTGTCAATTTCAAAGGAATTCCAGAACAGTCACTACTCAATGACAGCAAAAATGATATGTGCACTTCATTTTCTCACTAACATATCTGATGAATCTGATCCCTATAGCCTGTTAAGTTCAATACTTAGTGTCACGTGCCGTAAGGTCTACAGGAGCTCAAGCAGAGGGCTAGGTCTGTGTCTGCCACGGCCGTGGCTGCTATGAGACGTGAGTTAGCTAGTTCAGCAATCTTATCTATTGAGTTATCGCAGAATAGATCAAGCAAGTTATCTCTAAATCCTATCTTCTCCTTTTCACTTCCTCACACAACACCTGCCCTCCCTGTGCATCGCCTCTACAACATCAACACCACAGCGTCCACTGCGGCTCCAGAGTCCAGGCCACCATGCATTTCTGGGGCCGAGATCAACCACCAACACAACTAAGGCTATTATCCAACAAAAAATAGTGCAATAAAACGTGTGTACCTTGATGTAGTTGTCATTGTCCAATGTGAAGCGGTGATACATCCCTGCAGGAAGAACAATCATGCCTCCTTTCTTCACTGCTACACGGATCCACTGGTCATTTTCATCCCTCACATCAAAGTATCCTAGAAAACACAATCTTGTTTCTTAAAATGTTCACACTGTGATATGGTCAAACATAACAAAATACATACCACTCCCTTCGAGGCAATAGCGTATTTCTTCATCAGTATGCAGGTGCTCTTCAAAGAAATTCTTTATCTTAGTCTCATAATTTGGCAGCTTCTCTGGGCATACATCACAAATGTCCTGTAAATAGCGAATCAATGATTGCCTATTATATTTCTTATTATATTTGACTTCACTAATATGGAACAGTACTAGGCTCAAACATAACATAATATCATCATTGCCAGTCAAGGAGTACAGACAAACCATGTAAGAGTACCCTCTGGCTTCACGGATTTTCTTGAGGTTCTCATCATTCTCCCAGTTGTCAGGATTCAGGCGCCAACTGATGATCCCCAGTTCTAAGATATAAAATATGCATTTGTTTTAACTTATACAAGCAGGGAATTAAATATATGCCACTTGTACTAGAGTTCAAGCACAAGCTATAGTTAATAAGTTGAGCTGTCGATGTACATACCTGAAAGCTTCTCAAGAGGAATGAATTCTTTGGGATCACGATGATGAGGAAGCCTCTGGTCTTCTTGACTGTCATCCATATACCATGCTTCAATAACCTCCTGCTTACCATCCTATTGAAGGAAAATAGAATGAATAAGCTTTTAAGTGCAAGCATCAAAGACAGGTGAAAGGACAGATAATCATTGCAGGGAATAAGAACATGCAAGTTGATCTAAGGTTAGTCATAGAAGTAATGCAACTGAACACATGTATCGGCATAAAGCTGGAAATGACAACTGATATGAGGTAACAGGTCTATGAAGTATGAACCTTTGTTTTCTGTATGTGTGAATCATGTCTTTGCTCTATGCTATTTTTTGTGTTCATTAGGAGAAAAGGGGCAGAGGCGTTTCATTCCAACTTATAAAGCAAAAGAGCTACATAACAAGGTTCCTAATTTGTACTTTTACGGTTTTACCAAAAACTATACTTAAAATTTGTTTGTAAAGTCAGATGTTAAAAAAGGTTTCTTTTTACAGATTACCAATTTCCATAGCTGATCTTTCTTTTTCACGATTTATCTAGTTGTCCCTGATCCTTCAAAATAGACTGATATTTTAAGAATTTATGATCCTCAACAAGAGAAGACAAATTAAAGCATTCACAATGGAAGTGAAACCCCTATTAGCTCCGGTGACCAGGGATGCATCTACATGTCTATAAGGTTCACTGCAAGTCTAAATCCAGAAGGAAAATATTATATTTTCCTTATGCTACTACCGCCAAAAACAGAAAACGGAGATGAAAAGGAGATACATGAACACTAGTTCATAAACACTTCTGGAATATGGACCAACAGGACATCAGATAGTTATTTTTTTACAAATGACAACACCACCACATGATAGTAAATTATCTTGACTTAACAAATTTCCTTGTGGAAAGAAATCGAACATCCTGCACCATGTGATTTTGCGTTAAATGGACATAATAATAAATTCTCATTCATCAAGGATGCAGAAAGGAAGGAACAACAAGAAGTGGGTGGACACCGAAAAGACTACTAAGTATTTGTTTGGTTAGATAGTTGTTTAAGACTAAACTAAACCAAAGGAAGTCAATTGATAGCATTATTGGGGGATCCTCCAAGCCTCCAAGTGTTAAGGAACCAGTGAAACAAAGTAAATGATAGTGAGGTCGTACAGAAAGACCCTATAAGTGATTAGGTAGTTAATACTTAATAGTCATACTGATCATTAAAGACCAAATCAAAATTGTTGATGTTAAACCCACAGGTACACGGTTGAAAAGATGTGATCCATTCCAGACCATTTATAGTTAATTCGAGATCACAGCTTCAATCGGATGAAGCATCTAGTTCATCGATTCATTTATCAGGGATTCAGGGCCAACAAGAAATGCAGCTGTTTCTATGCCAGCGCTCCCAATAAACCCCGCTTGTTTCGAACGTCAACCGAGAGAATCTCGATGAAATTAGTGTGTCTAATGCAGATATACCACTTCACCTGCATCCGAACCGCAAAGCCGGTGTCATTCCCAATTCCCAATTATCTCAAAAGAAATCCCTCTTCACCTCTGCTAGCAATTGGGCCCTCCTTGCTCTCCTCCCCGCTCCAAAGAAATCTCTTCCTTCCTGAGTCCTGACCCTACCCCAAGGCCACAAATCTAACAGCTCGCAGAAAAGGAGAAGAATTTCTCCTCTCCGACATGGAAACAAACAAAGAATACCATCCAAGTTTCTTGAAACAAGGCGGCCGCATCTTGAAATACAACTAAGAAGAAGGAACTCAGGGGAAGAGGTTGCTTTTCCAGTACCTGGAACTCGGTCTCCATGTTAGAACTTGGAACTCGGTTTCCTTGATTCGTGCTCTCCTTTCGTATCGTCGGAAAGAAACTTGGAACTTCCCCTCCAACTCGAAACAGCAGCAAGGACTGTTAATACGGGTTTGTGGTTGTGGAAGCGCAACTAGGCCCAAAGGAATACTAAAAATTCAATTCCAACCCTTGTACCGTGCTGAGATTTTTCTTTATTCTTTCTGGGAATAATGGACGGTGCTGACTGCTGACAAGTGTTGCATGGTTTGCTGGTTCGTACTCCCTAAATATAAGACATATATACATTCCGTGTATTGTCGTCGTGTGTTTAACTATAAGAATTGGGATGTACTTCCTCTATTTCAAATTATAAAATGTTTTGTGTTAAAAAAATTATAAAATGCTTTAGTTTTTTAAATATATTTTTACTGTATATCTAAACAAAATATATATTTAAATGCATAGCAAACGTTATGTATATAGAAAAGTCAAAACTTACTATAACTTAAATAGAGAAAGTAGCAACGAGTTATATATATTAATTCCTTTGTTTTGAAAAAATACATTCTAAAATAAAACAATTAGAGAATAGTACCGAGTCTCATTTAAAAATAGTATTGAGTCAAACCATTTAAAGTGTGATCAAATTAAACCAAAACGTATCATATTTATGAGCCCAATAAATGTCACTAGACTCATCACGTCACGGCCCGAATATGTTTCCATAGTATACCTATTTTATGTAGTAAATATTTATATTTTTCCTATGAACTTGGTTAGTTTTTAGATGGTTCGACTAAGGTAAGATCAATAGTACATCATTTTCGAGACAAAAAGGTCATACCAGACGTTCGAAATATTTTGGAGTGCTTGTATGGAATTGTAATACTTGAAAACCATATTTACTCTGATCAGAAATATAAGTCCATTTAACTATGGCCAAATATATCTACAGTCTATATGGATTGACAATGTTACTTCCTTCATTATGAAATTTGCATATTTGTCAACATAATATATATTTTATAAATATTGCTAGCCAAATGAAGAAGCAGTCAATATCAGATTGTCAATCATAATCGCATTAGCAAACATTTGACGAGGTTTGGGTGATCCAATCTCATTTGCCGCTGAATTGTTGTCACCAACTTCACTATTAGTACCCCTTCGTTCCTATTATAAAACATTTTGGTATTTCTAGATATATATATATATATATATATATATATATATATATATATATATATATATATATATATATATATATATATTACTATACATACATCTATATATACATATATACATTTATGTCTCATACATAGTGAAATCAATACATATCCAGAAAATTCAAAAATTCTTATAATTTGGAATTGCTAAGCATTTACTTTCACGTGCACTATGGGGCCATATGGATGTGCATTTCTTTTAAATTGTGCATGGAGAAATAGGGAGAGCGGGCATAGAGGATGGACACGGAACGGTCACGACGGCCTGCCTAAGCGATGACGGAAGCGAACCGGCCGTTCACAACTTTGGGACCTCCATCTATGATCCACTGGTTGCGCAAGGCGGCAAGATGCGCGCGACCAGAGCCGGGATGCAGTCATGCAGTGCCGCCGCGCCTTGCGGCAGCCACGCAAGATTCACGCCGCGCTCCTTGTCGCCCTAAAGTTTGTCCGGTCACATCGGACGCTCGATCATAATCAAGAGGAATAAACATGAATTAATTATAAAACTAATTATACAGATATAGACTAATTTGCTAGACAAATTTATTAAAACTAATTAATTCATCATTAGCATGTTTTACTGTAGCACCATATCAAATCATAGACTAATTAGGTTTGATAAATTCGGTCTCTTGTCTCCATTTGTATAATTAGTTTTGTAACTGATATATTTTTAATACTTCTAATTAATATCTAAATATCTAATACGAGAGGGACTAAAATTTAGTCCGAGCAATCACTCTCTGGCAACTGGCATCCTCCCAAGAGCGAAAGGCGTCGCGGACTCGCGGTGCACTGAACCTGGACATACAGGGCAGTCGCCCCGCGAGAAAAGAAAATCAAATGCTGGCTCTGTATGCTTGTGCTTTTTTTTTGAAAGCCTCTTATCTGGATACAACTGTAATATCTCTTTATACACACGCACGCCCACTCTACATACACACATCACCACACTGATCCAAGACCGCGTCCTCCTTGATATCATTGGAATCTTTCGACTCCGCTACGACGGGTGCGTCGCGTTCCCCTTATAGCATCACGCGTGAGAGGCACAGACAAAGATGATTTATTATTTAGGAATAAATCCCGATGAGACACCGAGTCTAATCCCGAACTCAGGCGGGCAGCGCTCCCACCTGAGCACGCAACCAACGGGGCTACGAGCCCGTTCTCGTGTATGTCTGTGCTGGTCAAGCCAAGGCATCGCGCTGGCGACAAAACGTAACCATAAACAGTCTTGACTCTTGGATATCAACGGAATTGCTAGGAGCATCTGCTGACCGTGACGCTAGCAGACAGGAGTAGCGCCACATTTTCCTAGCATAAACTCCGAGCAAGGAGCAATCGAGCTGTTCCTTGATGGTTTTTACGACTGATAAGCCGACTGGTACAGTTTTGTTGTGAGAAAAAAAAACACTATATCATGCTTGATAAACCGGACTGATAGTAGTTGAGGCAGTAGTTGAGGCAGTGACGCTTGACGCTTCTCGCTTCTAGTGTAGTTATTTCTCTGGTTCTTGGTTCAGGGCCATTTGGATCGTCAAAGAAATCAAAGAAAAACGTAGGATTTCCGTTCCTACTGATTGAGTTCATGTAGCGTCCTTTGATTCACAAGAGATAGCTCGTACAAAAAAAATATAGAAACTTTTCTTTTGTGTTTGATTTTTCACGGAAAAACTACGGGAAGAAAACATCCACTCAAACCTTAATGTTTCTTTGTTGCCTTGTCTTTTGTGCGTTTCTGTCCAAACACCTATTCCTATACATAATATGGGCATCTCTGGAACGCATGGCAACAAAAAAAAAGAATGAGAAAAAACACATAAATAAGATGAGTCAGGTGTATATAAGGAAAACAATAATAATTAGACCCGGCCGGCCATCTGTCTGGACGCCGCCAGCCCCCTCATCCTTGTTGTTGCCGCCTTCCCCACTCGCCACCGCGCCGTCTGCTCGCTCCCGCCCGCGGAGCGCGCCCCTGCCGCCATCCCCCGCAGCGCGACCATCCCCTGCGCCACACCACAGCCCCATCATGCCGCGCTCCATCTCCTGCCGCGCCCACATCCACCGCCCACGCCCCACTCCGCGCTCGCCCGTCGTGGCCACGGCGTGCACCACGCCACCACCACCCTAGCGCCACTAGGAGAAGGTCGTCGCTGGCCGAGACATCATCTCCCGTGATCAGCCGAAGACACCACGACACGAAAAAGTGCATGTTGCAAACACATATACCAAGTGTTTCAGACGTATGTTGTAAATGTTTTATATCGATGTTGCAAAAGATGTTGCATGCGTTATAAGTGTTTTAGAGGTATGTTGCAAGTATTTATTCAAAATGTTTCATCTCCTTTAGAGATATGTTGCATATGTTGTAATGGCTATACACATATATTTCAAGCATATGTTCTAAATGTTTCATCTGTTTAAGTCACATTGCAGCAAGTGTGTTTCATATTGCAAGTGTTTCATGAGCAGGCATAGGAGAATCATGCGCAGGCGCAGGCGGTCCCTGCAGGCATGCAGGAAGCGAAGCGGGCATGGACGGTCCCCACATGTGCACGGAAAACAGAGCGGCATGGGCGGGCGAGCAGGCGTAGCAACAAACGGACGCGCTCCTCCGTCCGAAAGTCCGAGGGCTAGCGTGGCCCAAAGGAAAAACACAGAAAATGGCTACGAAAAGGTGTTTGAAAAATAGGAAACCATAACGCGAGAAATAAAAGACATGATTATATGAATGATAATAACCTGCTAGTTATATGTTTTGTCCAAGACTCATGTGCGTAGGATCAAAAGAGGGACCAAAGGGTTACTAAACAACCCTTAATAGGGGCAAAAGAGATAGAGAAGCAAAGCCCAGGACCGTCTCACCAACCAGCTAACCTTATAGTCACTTGGGAAGTTCTAAATATGCCTCACAAACACACGCATAAACTACCTATCCAGGATCATTTTCGTCAAATTTTATCTGTCCATCAATCTTGCCTTGTCTTTTTCATGACTTAGCTGCAAGGCTGATGTGTTCCAGCCTTCCTGATAGTACGTTTTAAGTACGTACTTACTTTACAGCAGACCCCATTGATATTTGATGCAACCACAAGAACGCAAAGACTACACCGGATAAATCACCATAAGGAAAGAACACTACACTGTGAGTTCCCATAATTTGCAGTTTTATGTGCACACATTGACTGAACATGCATCAAGGTTTCATGACTCTGATGACACAACACGGTTTTGTCAAAACCATATGATGATACTATGATGTACATGAATCCAAGTGATCATATATTTGTATAAACCGGAAAGGCAAAAACAGATTCAGTGTGCTGCAAGAGCAAATCCAGTGCCCGCACTCACATTCTTGACATACTCTTGCCTCGCCGGATGGTCCTCCTGAGGCCTGTTTAATGCGGTCCAGACTGGTTCCCCAATGAAAAGCCTCATGAGCTGCACATGTAAAAACACCAGAATTTAATATTAAGAAATGTAATTAAAATAGCTGATCTCTATAAAGAAAATTTGAAAAATACAACCTATCAAAGTTCTTAAATTAAAAGAAAAACATAACTACCACATACATCCTTGATTTGCCATTATTTCTACCAACCAAACTTCATTCGGCCTTCAGGGAGTCACAACATGTTTTTTTTTTCTTTTTTTGGCTACCAATACAAATGGCATGTTCTTAATTGTTCAATCATGTAGTCACTGCCTTAGTTCATGAAATGGATCTCATGAGTTGTATTCATGATTGTGTCACAAGATCACCAGTTGATCAAATTAGTAGCTCCTACGATCCTAAGTGTAAAATAAACAAGGACAATGATACGGGGAACACCACACCCTGACACCCCTTTGGGCCGTGTGACTTTCATATATATAGGCCGAACCAACTTGTGTTACAAGACATGTACAACACATTTACATATATTCTATCACTAAGATCATGTTAGTACCTTCGAGTATTTGGCGCTATCAAGGGTGAACCGATGATAAATTCCAGCTGGTAGGATGATCATGTCTCCTTCCCTTATCCAGATTCGAATCCACTTGTCATCTTTGTCGCGGACATCAAAGTACCCACTGCCCTCCAAGCAATAGCGGATCTCTTCGTCAGGATGCATGTGCTCACAGAAGAAGTTCTTCACCTTCTCCTCATAGTTTTCCAGTTTGTCGGGACATATCTCAATAAGATCCTTCAGAAACAACACATTCAGGTAATATATCATACACAAGACGTGCAGAACACAGCATCAGAGATTCAGAAAGCAATTGGAATTATGGGAGACTAGTTACTACAAACCATGTAACTGTATCCTCTGTCTTTGCGGATTTTCGCTAGCTCCTCCTCGCTTTCAGATTTCTTAGGGTCCAAATGCCAATACAACACGCCAACATCTGCAAAACAGGACATCTACGTTGCTTAATTGCATAACAAAGCAGGTCCAGAACAAGGGCTTATTGGACTTTCTGAACATCCTGCTTGTGGGTAGCTGATGTAGTAGTCAGATTTAGTACTAATTTGACATCTTAATGGCCACATAGTCAAGTCAGGAACCAAGGAGGTCACTTTGCCCTTGTCTGGAATCTGACTAGCTAACACAGACTTTCACGAAGTACAGTAGATTTTTGCTGGTATGGCTGCAAAAATATGCTTGACTAAATTCATGCCCCAAGTTTATTTGCTGGGAGCAATTGCAGAACAGATGGTTTAGGTCAAAGACCACTACAAGAGGAGCCACACATATTTGCAGAACAAAAATGGAGATCAATCTACAGAATCGGAATTTTCAGGAAGCACTGATAATGCTCATCGAATCAGAATTTGACCGCAAAGTGCAACTAAGTATCTGTTGATCTAAGAACACCTAAGTCCACTGAAACCCAAACGTGTACGGAAATATATCGAAACCGTCTGATGAACTAATTGCATACGAGTTCCGTCTTCAAACAGGTGTGTTTGCATCAGAGCAGAAAGGCTTAACAATTTCGCAGTAACAGCAAGAAGCCTTGAGTATATCCTCGTAACGAAAGGACAATCTCCGACAAATCAATACGGAGCAAGCCGTAGATTGGGTCGAACAGGTTTAGGAGGCCATGGTACGGGGTACCGAATACGAAATTACCGGGAATAATCCAACAACACCTTACCTTCGAGCTTAGAGAGCGGCAGGAATTCCCTGGGTCGTTGGAGGTCCTCGCCGTTCTCCGCCACGACCCACGCCTAATATTGAAAGCAGATGAGCACAAGGCACAACAGAAAACGCATCGAGACCCCTAGAGACAATCTAGCCCGTACCTGCGGAGCCATGCCGACTGGAATTGGAGCAGCGGAACTTGGAGCTCGCTCGCTTGGCTTTTGGATTGGGATGCCCGCCGGCGGCCGGCCGCCCTGTGCGTGTATAAGTCAACGAGCGGAGGATGGATGCCCGGTGTTCCTCGGTTGTTTTTTTGTGCCGTGTGGCTGTGTGATTGTGGAGCTTGCAGGTGCAAAGAGAGCCGCAGGACACAAGGGAAATTGGAGATCGTTTCACTAATCTGGAGAACGGACTAAATTTAAAATTTAAGAAGATAAATCAAATTAAAAATTATTTTTTATAGAAAACTGCAGCCAATCTCTGAAAAGTTCGGATGGTTTCAAATCTCATCTCATCCTTAATAAGCTTATGTTTAGACATCTCACCCTTAATAAGCTTGATTTTTAGAATCACGTCAGTTTCTCTGAGATCTTTCTCTTTGCACAAAAGACTTCACCTCATTAATGGTATCAATGTTTATATCAAAGATTAGAATATCATTAACATACAAACATAATATAACCGATTAGCTCCCACCACATCGATAGTACACACCTATCAGCCTTAGTAATGGCAAAGCCCGCACTGGTTAAAGTTATATCAAACTTCTCGTATCATTGTTTACACCTCTTTCAAACCATATAAAGATTTTATTAACTTACACACCTTGTGCTCTTTACCTTTTACTGCAAACCCATCATGATGATCCATATAGATCTCCTTATTCAACTCTCCATTAAGAAAAGTTGTCGTCACGTCCACTTGATGAAACAGAAAACCGCAGTCAGGGAAAGTAGCACTCGAATAGTGGTCATTCTAACGACAGATGAATAAGTATCCGAGAAATCCTAGCCTTCCTTTTGGTATAACCTTAGTCACAAGTCAAGCCTTTTACGTGTCAATAGTATCATCGGCCTGAGCTTCTTCTTACACACCTGATACACCATATGTAGCATTCAGATGATCCCACAATGCCTTTGCATCTATTATGTGCAAGAGCGCATCTACCAGATGATCGACAAGAACATTAAGAAGTGCTTCGACAAGAACATTAAGAAGTGCTTCGACAAGAACATTAAGAAGTGCTCCAAAAAAGATACAGTTATTTTTTCGGAATCTTCTTTGATCTTTTTCACGGATATTTCCCTTGGACATGCCAGCGTGGCCTTTTGCCACCTCTCAAAGTGTGCACCGAATTTTTTTTCGTCCTCAACGCGTCAGCAAAACTAGCCATAATTAATTCAGGAAAAAGCATACAATTAGGTTTTTAGATTTGGATTGTTGAGGAAGTAGGTAATTTCTAAAATAAAACCAAAATATAAATCATGACAATCTCAGGTTCTAGCATGTAGTTGAGCGAGCGCGTGAGGACTTGCTTTCTTCTCCTCGTATTAGACTTGAGCGAGTGAAAAGAACTTCCATATTTAAGTATAACTACCTCCACTTCCACAAGTAAGGTGGGATTAAAGGATTCTCGCTCCCACTCTTTACACACATGAATGAGCCTTTAAAATTTCTTCATGGTAATTTCTATTTGTCGGTACCAACAGTACGGGGGTACCCACACCTATCGCCAAAAAACTAACACGACCGAAACCGCAATAAAAGATAGCCCACCTCGACCGCGTACCCAGTCAGTCTCGTACGAGGCCCGCTCGACGGGGCGCCTCGACCGCGCCCCGGCTCCGACTCGTACGAGGCCCGCTCGACGGGGCGCCTCGACCGTGCCCCGGCTCCGACTCGTACGAGGCCCGCTCGACGGGGCGCCTCGACCGCGCCCCGGCTCCGACTCGTACGAGGCTCGACCGCCCGCTGGGGAGAACTCCGACTCGCGTGAGCCCGGATCGAGAACCTCGACACCTTTTCTTTGCCTACCCCAGGACAAAAGCCATAGCATTCAATGCGGTTACCTACTACCACCTACCGGCATGGCTGCGGTCAGGATCGACGTGGGAACAATACCCGTGTCAGATCTCACTGTTTTACCGCCCATCCCGTGATGGGAGGTGAAACCCGTCACTATACCCACCTTACCGCGCACTGTTCACCATCAATCACCCTCGAGGGAGGATAAGACAAGGCCCGTTCTCCGCGATATCGGGGATTCAGCCTTATCCATCCGGCCTCGACCCGGCCTCGACCCAGCCCCGACGCTCGACTTAGTTCAAAAGACGGTATGGCATGGCGCTCTGGGTCATTTCGCCATCTTGTCTCCCACAACGTCAGGGTGTCCAGGGATGGCCGGCCATTCCCAAGGCACGTCGCTACAGTCAACTCAACAGGAATCGACAAAGCATCACCTCAAGGCTCCCCGTCGTCTTGGCCTCCCCTCACCCTATAAAAGAGTAGGCCAGGGTTCAACGGAGGGGGGGACGAAGACGGAACGAAAAACACAAAACAGAAGATCGACATCTCAAGCAACCACCTTTTTCCTCTTTTCTCTTTGAGACTTGGGCTCGACACCCTCTCTCGCATGCTTGTAACCCCTACACGAGCACCTCGGTGCAAGGAAATACAAACATCTCCCCCCACTGGACGTAGGGCCTTCTTTTGCCCGAACCAGGATAAACCCCCGTGTGTTCTCCTTGCATCACCATCCAGGAAAGAGACACGCAGCATTTACTCGTTGGTTTAGGACCCCCGTGGGTCCGAACACCGACAGTTGGCGCGTTAGGTACGGGATCGCTGCGTGCAAACATCGCTTTCTCGCCTTTTTTCCTGGATGGCTGACCCCGAACGTCCGATTCCGTTGGCCACGGTGATCTGGTTTGGGAGTTTGGAGTTCATGTCGCTCGGCTCTGGCTACGACATGGTCCTACTTCCGCCCAGGCACCCAGCCGACGAGGACTACGAGCTCTCCCAGCCCGGGGGAGCAATCCACCGGCACCGTCGCTCCAGGCGGGCGCGGGCCGCCCAACGACGACGAGCCCGGTACAGCCACCGTCTTCACCCCGCGGAGGGCGATGGGGTTCCCCGGTCCGGCACCCCCCAGCCAGGCGCCAGCCTAGATCTCCTTTTGGAAGGTTTGAGAAGGACGAGCTTGGCTGAGGGTGACATGCCGACGGAAAATCCCGCCGCTCCCCCGTCCGGTGAGACACCACTATCCGGAGCATCCATTTCAGCACGGGCAGCGACATCTCCATCACCATTCCCGTTTGGGCTAGACTCGGCTGCCCGGGTGTACGCATCCTCCGTGAGCACCCGCATGAGTGCTTATGAGGAACTCCTCGGGCACCATCTACGCTCCACTCTGGACCTCGTTGCATCCACACCGGCTTCTGATTATCGGGACTCTACGGAGACACCGAAAACAGAGCCCCGTGTGACTGCTTCTTTACGTCGCCGCCTCAGTGACGATTGGCAACGGCCACATGTTCCCCCGTCATATTACTACTTTGGCGCTCCTGACTCCGACTCGGCTGATGACACCTATGATCCGACCCGCGAGTGCTTCAACATCGACGTTGAAAGCACTTCGGAATCAGAGGACGAAGAGCCGGTCGAAGGAAGTCACACGCCACCTCATGTCGAGCCTCCTGCCGAGCGAGACGAGCCTCAGTTCCTTGCGGATCAAGGAGCGCAGCTCGAACAGATTCGCGAGTTGCAGGACAGGCTTGACGAGGAACGGGAAAACCTGGATCTACTCCAACAAACCCTCGAGCGTGAGCGTGCGGAACACGCACTTGGCGGGAGAGCTCGCGAGAGAGCTCGCGACGTCAACCGTCTCATCGACGAGGACCGGGTGGTCGACCCCCCGGTTTTCGCCCAAGCCAGCCAGAACGTCGTTGCCGCCGCCATGCTCCTCCGCAACATGCCCGAGCCATCAAACCCCGACGCCCATCGGGCTCGAGATGAAATCCGAGAACTCCTCGAGACCGCCGCCATGCAGCAGGCCGAGAGCTCTGCCTCGAGGCGACGCGAGGCAGCCTCGGAGCGGATCCTTGAGCCTTCCCGACAGGAGAGAGAAGCCTCGGTTCACCCCGAGCCTGCCCGGCGAAACCGGGTAGCACCGGCCACTGAGCCCACCGACAACGACCGTGAGCCTCGAGACACCCGTGGCAACATCGTCGAGCGCCGCACACGCAAGCACGGTGACGGTGTGGCTCGAGGCTACCACATCCACAGGGGCGGACGCTACGACAGCTCGGAAGATCGTAGCCCTTCACCCGAGCCCCCGGGTCCTCGGGTCTTCAGTAAGGCAATCCGTGAGACGGTGCCCCCGGCTCGGTTCCGCCCCCCCACGACTCTCACCAAGTACAACGGTGAAACCAAACCTGAACTTTGGCTCGCCGATTTCCGCTTGGCGTGTTAGTTGGGCGGGGCCACCGACGACCGGGTCATCATTCGACAACTCCCCCTGTTCCTCTCCGACACCGCCCGAGCCTGGCTCGAGGATCTCCCACCTCGGCAGATCCACGACTGGGATGATCTCGTGAGGGTGTTCGAGGGAAATTTCAAGGGGACCTACATGCGCCCTGGCAACTCATGGGACCTCCGGAGCTGCAAGCAGAAACCAGATGAATCCCTCCGAGACTACCTCCGACGCTTCTCCCGGCAGCGTACCGAGCTCCCCAACATCACCGACTCCGACGTAATTACGGCCTTCCTCTCCGGCACCACCTGTAAGGAGTTGGTCCGAGAATTGGGCCGTAACACCCCACTCACTGCCAACGGATTGATGGACATCGTCACCAACTTCGCCGCCGGCGAGGAGGCGGTTGGTGCAATCTTTGGCGGCGACTCGGAAAGGGGGGAGCAGAAGGTCGACGATCCCGCGAGTTCCACCCGAGGCCCCAAGAGAAACAACCGCAAGAAGAAGAAAGGCCAGCAGGGCAAGCTCGAGGCCCCGGCCGACGAGCTCGTCGCTGCTACCAAGCACAAGAAACCTCGAGGCCCCCCCGGCGGGGGCGTCTTCGACAAAATGCTCAAAGAACCGTGTCCCTACCACAAGGGACTCACTAACCATAACCTCGAGGATTGTCACATGCTGCGCAGGTACTTCGGGGGTGCCGGCGCCAAGAAGGACGACAAGGAGGACCCTAAGGGTGACAACAAGGACGGGGAATTTCCTGAGATCCACGACTGCTTCATGATCTATGGAGGGCCCTTGACCTGCCTCTCTGCGCGCCAGCGCAAGCGAGAACGGCGTGAGGTCTTCTCCGTACAATCGGTAGTACCCCGCTTCCTTGATTGGTCCGCGGTGGCCATCACTTTCGACCGTGACGACCACCCAGACTACGTCCCCAACCCGGGGGTCTATCCACTCGTTGTTGACCCCGTCATCGCCAACACACGCCTCACCAAGGTGCTCATGGACGGCGGAAGCAGCCTCAACATCATCTACTCCCAGACCCTCGACCTTCTGGGGGTCGAGAGAGCGCGCCTCCAACCTAGCGTCGGGGGCTTCCACGGAGTCGTGCCAGGGAAACGGGCGGAACCCCTCGGGCGGGTCGATCTGCCTGTTTGTTTTGGCACACCGGCCAACTTCAGAAAGGAGACTCTCACTTTCGAAGTGGTCGGATTCCGTGGAACGTACCACGCTATCCTAGGACGCCCATGCTACGCTCGGTTCATGGCGATCCCGAACTACACCTACCTCAAGCTCAAAATGCCGGGTCCAAACGGTGTCATCACTGTAGGGCCCTCGTATGAACATGCCTACGAGTGCGACGTCGAGTGCGTCGAACACGGCGAGGCTATTTTGGAGTCGGCGATCTTGTCTGCAGACCTCGACGGTCTCGCCAATACGATTCCCGACCCAAAACGCCATGCCGGCTGCTTCGAGCCCGCTGAAGATGTCAAACTCGTACCCCTCGACCCCGCTGTTCCCAAGGGAAAGGCACTGAGCATCAGTGCCACCCTCGATCCTAAAATAGGAAGCAGTGCTCGTCGACTTTCTCCGCGCAAACGTCGACATCTTTGCGTGGAGTCTCCGACGCTACCACGACAGACACGTCCGCAAGCGTGACCTCAACGTCGGCGACTTGGTGCTACGGCGGAACCAGAACACCAAGGGACGACACAAGCTCACACCACCATGGGAAGGGCCGTACATCATCGCCGAAGTACTAAAGCCGGGCACCTACAAGCTATCCAACGAAAAGGGCGAAATCCTCACCAACGCTCGGAACATTGAACAGCTACGTCGCTTCTTTCCTTAAAAAGCCTCGAGGCTCTGTATTTTCTTTTTCGTCAATAAAGAATACAGCGATGTTCAAACTTTCGTTTCGTAATAAGGAAGGATCGACCCTGCACTCCCAGAGTCGACCCTCCCTCGGGGGCTGCAAGGGGGGAACCCCTGGTCCCCGAAAAAACTTATGCTCTTTTTTTTTAACAAAAAATTTAAGAACCGCTTCTTAGATCGACTTCGCTGAAAGAGCACCCTAAGGTTCGAGAGGGCTCTCGAGTCTGGAGCATCACCTACGCCTCCGAGGCTACGGTACCTCCACTCACCCCTTACACCTTTTAGAGGTACGCCTTCACGATAGGAAGATCTAAACAACGGTTCCTAAATTTAAAGAACATACCCCCTGTCGCTTAGATCAGGCTCTCACACGATTTACAAGGCCGCAACATCACCCTGAAGCTCGAGGGAAGTTGAGCCGCGAGATCACTTACGCCTCCGAGGCTACGGTACCTCCACTCGCTCCCTTACGCCAAAGGGTGCAGCTGCGTGCTAAGTAAATCACGCGAGAACACGGTCCGAGCGATAAAGGGAAGAAAAGCTCGAGTAAAACTAAATCAACCACGAACCGGTTTATGTTTCGAGTTTTTAAGGCCTCCGCGGCCGCCACAACCAAAATTCGAAATACTAACTCATTACATGGGCCTTCATGCCCAGATTTGGCTCATAGGCCCTCGTCGTCGGCAGGCGGAACCACCTCAGCTTCAAAAAGCGAGGCCAGACGGCTTCCAGGCTCTTCGGCGGCTTCGATCAGCTCCACGCAAGCATCCACGTTCTCCTCGTCTGTCCGATCTGGGTCTGTGACGAAGCCCTCGGCGACGAGATTCATGTCAAACACAAACCCTGAACGGATGACGGCCAGCGCCCTCTTCACGCCGTGATGGAGGCCGTCCCGTATCTTCTCCCGGGCAAGGCGGCCCAGCGCCACCATCCGGCGGACGAAGGAGTTCCCCGAAACATCTTCCCCGGTGTCGGCGTCGGGCTCGACCCCCAGGCCGTCGCATACGGTGGTGATCGCGCCCTAGAGAAGTTGGGTCCTCCGGATCTTGGCTTCGAGGAGGCTCTAGAAGGAGTTGGCAGAAGATTGGGCCTCTCGATTCTCTCTCTCCAGCTCTGAAACACGACAAACAAATTAGTGCCCAACGCGGGGCCTTCAACGTCGTGGCCGTGACAATCACACTTACCCTCGATATGGGTTTGCAGGCCCACGACCTCGTCACGAAGCCCCCCGCATGTTCGCTCGAGCCCCAGGAAGGCGCTGTCCTTGTCGCTGATGGCTGCCTTTAGCGCCTCGATCTCCTGCCGAGCAGACTCGAGAGCTGCATCCTTCTCTTGGACGGCTCCCTTCAGCGTCGTGACCTCGACGTTGAGGGTGTCGCGCTGAAGGCTAACCTGGGAGACATCCTCCTCGAGCTCCTTCACCCGCATGGACAGGGGCTCGAGATCCCTGCGGGCCTAGGCAGCCTCCTCCCGAGCCTTGTCCATGCCAGTGCGCATCACGGCCTCGGCCGCCCGTGCCTGCGTCGCTTCTTCTTTCACCACCGCGTACATGACGCGCAGCTCAGCCATCTCGGCGTTCCGATCGGATAGCCGTTTCTGGGCCTCCTCGACCAAAACCCGTTGCTGGGACAGCGCGCCCCACACGCCACTCTCATCCCGAATGAAGAGCGACTTGCGGCGGGAGTACTCATTCAGCTCCTGAACGCAATCCGAAAAGGTCACAAAGCCGAGGGAAAAAGACACCAAGAAAACTACGAAGAAAGCCGACGGATCGATCATACCTTGGTGGCATCTCCCATACTCTGCACGGCACCGGATGCCACTCGGAGCAACCGATCAAGATGCCGGCGGACGCCCTCGAGGTATTCCCATCGGTGCACCTCATCTTTGTCACTCAAGACAAAGATGGGCTCGGCGTCGGGGTTCGTAGCGTCCCTAAACTGAAGGGACGGCCCCCCCACCTCGGCAGCTCCGTCTCTGCCCGCGCTATCGCCAGCGCGGCGATGTCGGGCCACGACGAGGACGACCCGGCCGGGGCGTCTCCCGGTCCCGCGGAAGGACCGGCCTCGCCCGCAGTGTTCACCTCTCCAACGGCCGTCGAGGCACCGGCCTGATCCGCGACCTCACCCCCCTGACCCCCATCGCTTGTTTTCCTTTGTCCAGGGGGATGTCGCCGAGGGTAAGGTGAGGGTGGGTACCAACGACCGCCGGCGCCTCCGGAGCCGACGCCTCGACCGACGATGGCTCCGGTACCCGTGCCTCGACCGTTGGCACCTCCAGAGCTGGCTCCTCTTCTTCTGGTGCTCCGGATAGGGGCTCGACCGCCCCGCCCTCCACCATGCCTGCTGGCTCTGCCAACGGGTCTTGTTGCGGCCGCGACCCCCTCGCTAGGGCCGCCTCCTGTCCTGACGCCGACGCGACCTCCTCTATGGTCACGTCCGCACCCGCCCGCTCCACGTCGTGGACGGGTGCCTCGCCCGTCGCGACCTCAACGGCAGCCTCGGCCGTCGCCGACGACCTGGGCCCCACCTCGACCGTATCAAGCACCGCTACCTCTGCCGGTGCCCCTTCGCGGCCTCGACCTCCTGGACCCAGGCCGCATCCTGCTTCGCCGTCCGGTTGAGGACAACGGCGCTGGCCCGTAGCGACTTCACGGGGGTAAGCCCCATCGGCTCCGCCTTCCGCTTTAGCCTGCAAAGTGAGAAGAAACGTCAGCCAACGGATCCAGAGAAAAGCAGGATAACCAAGCTGAGATACTTACCCGGAAATCGGCACCAAGTGCCTCAACCCCGCGCGACCCGAGCCTCCCGGGACGGCCGATGGTGGCCTCGCGGCGGCCTCACCAGCAGGCCGAGCGCTCCTGGGAGCCCCGGCCGACGCACCGCCCTGCGCCCTCTGTGCCTCCGAGGCCAGCTGGCCTCGGGTTCTTACGCCTGCCGACGCCGCTGCTGATGACGACACCAGTACTGCCGTCCCAGCCCCTGCCCGAGCCTGCAGGGCCTGGGCTGGTGCGGACGTCCCTGTTGACCCCTCTCGACGGGTCCGGGGTAAAGCGGCCCCTCCCGTCGAGGGGCCCGTCTCCTTCTCCGCCTTCTTTCCCTCGGGCTCCTCGACTACGACGACCGAGGAGGACGCCCCTCCGATGGGCTCCAGCAGGGGGCGAATGTCAGGAAGGTCCCCAAGCCTAGTCGCGATCTCATATCGCGACAGGGCATCGTTGTCTTCGCCGCTGCTGTCGTCGTCCTCCCCCGATACCGTCTCGGAAGGCGACGGCACTAGGGGGACCCTGTCGATGGTCTGCTGGCGTCGAAGCTTCTTCAACGCCTCCACCTCCTTGGCCTTGCGGATCGCCCGCTTCTTGGCCGTCTCCTTGTTCTGCTTCTTCTGGGAAGCATGCTGGCGTCGAGCCTCCCGGGCGGGCCGGTCCTCCGGGACTGGCGAACGCGTTTCCCGCAACGCTGACAGATCCTATACGCCGGTCTCGACCACATCAGCGAAATCCACAGATAAACGAAAATAGCAACACCTCAGCCCCGGGATACGTACCACGGACTTGAACCCTTCGGTCGGCCTCATGGGAACCCAGTTGACCTCCTCTGCCTTGAAGTTCCCAACCATCCGGCGCGCTCGTCGGAGGACCTCCTCGAGGGCGAGGGATTCATGGGACATCCGGGTCCCCTCCAGATTTGCCTCCGGAGTCATCTGGTCTAGACGGAGACGACGCCGGCACAGCGGCATCACTCTGCGGCGATGGAAGGTCGCTGCCACCGCCGCAGCCGTCAAGCTCCGAAGGCGAAGCTGCTGCAGCGCCGCCAGCAGCGGGTCCAAGCGCGGCTTCTCGGCCTCCGGCACTCCGTACGACCAGCGCTCCTCTCGAGCGGTCAACACGCGGCCGGTGTACCTCGGCAACTGATTTTCATCATTGCGGAGGTAGAACCAACCATCGTGGCACCCACTGTTCGAAGAGATGAGGCGGGCCAGGATGTATAGATCCGCCCGACCCGACCTCACCTGCAGCACGCAGCTCCCCACTCGAGCCGCGCACAGGACGCCCTTCTCCCCTGCCCTCTTGGCAAAGAGCTCGGCCTTGAAAAGGTGAAGCCACAGGTTCCACTGCGGCTCCACCCCAAGGTAGCCCTCGCAGACCGCCGCGAAGATGGCAGCCTGCGCGACGGCATTGGGAGAAAGATGGTGAAGCTCCACTCGGTAGTAGTGGAGGAGCGCGCGCATGAAGACCGACGCCGGCACGCCAAACCCCCACTCGTGGAAGCAGACGAAGCTCACCACATACCCTTCAGGGGGCACCGGTTCCCGGTGGGCAGGGGGCGGCGCCATCCACTCCGGCTGTGACCGGCTCGTCCTTGGCCGCAGCAGCCCGTCCTCAACGAACTCTTCCAACCTCCTCTCCGTCACCGAGGAGGCGGCCTAGTCGTCGGCGGGGAGGATCTGGCTCTTTCCTGCCATCGGTGCTGTCGGAGGGGGGATGGATGGAAAGGATGCGGTGGCGGCGATGACGCGGGCGGAGAACGCGATAAGGCAAAGATTGTCTGAGGCAGAAGATTGCAGGAACGCAAGGGACCGGTGGGGAACGCAGACCCCTAGGCCTTAACTTTATATGCCCAGGCGGAAGCCCAACGGCCGCGCGAGAAGGTAGGAACAGTTTCCCGCATTAAATGCGCTCACCTAACCGTTTCCTTACATCTCGCAGGAGTCGGGCACGTGGCCGTCCCCCACGTCGTGACCACACGCCACGTCGCCCACTACCGCGCCGATCTCGCCTCCCCAAAAGACGCGCCCGGCTAACGAACGAGGGAGGGATCCGCGGACGAATATCCCCAGGTATGTGGAAAATGGGCCCGAAGCCCGCAATAAGTCTCGAGGGAGCGAAAGCTGGCCCTCGAACAGGGTTCGACAGCTGCCCTCGAGCAACAGAGTTAGGGACGACCCAGGGTGCGCCCGTACATGGCCAAGGGCTCGAGCCACGCTCTCAAGGCACCCCAGGACGTATTCGAGGCCGAAGGAGAAGGTCGTCGTAGGAATCCCTCCGGGGGAGGCATCGAGCCCTCGAATCCTGTCGAAGGGAATCGAGATCCACACGACCACTTCTTGGCATCTTTGAGGGCGCCTCCGGGCCACTAGCCGACCTCTAACGAACGGGGCACGGGCTCTCACTCGAATTCCCCCGCTAGTAGCTCACCGGAGATCGTCGGAACTCGCGCCCAAACGAGGGTAGTACGGCGTTCTCCACCCCTCCTCCTTTTTCAGAAAAGGAGCGTGAGGGTCGTAAAAGACGACCGAGACTTTGATCGACCTCGTGCGCGTGAGGCTCGGGGTCCCGACCGCAGAAACGGGCCCCGAGCCCCGGAATAAGTCTCGAGGGAGCAAAAGCTGGCCCTCGAACAGGGTTCGACAGCTGCCCTCGAGCAACAGAGTTAGGGACGACCCAGGGTGCGCCCGTACATGGCCAAGGGCTCGAGCCACGCTCTCGAGGCACCCCAGGACGTATTCGAGGCCGAAGGAGAAGGTCGTCGTAGGAATCCCTCCGGGGGAGGCATCGAGCCCTCGAATCCTGTCGAAGGGAATCGAGATCCACACGACCACTTCTTGGCATCTTTGAGGGCGCCTCCAGGCCACTAGCCGACCTCTAACGAACGGGGCACGGGCTCTCACTCGAATTCCCCCGCTAGCAGCTCACCGGAGATCGTCGGAACTCGCGCCCAAACGAGGGTAGTACGGCGTTCTCCACCCCTCCTCCTTTTTTCGGAAAAGGAGCGTGAGGGTCGCGTAGCAAAAGACGGTCGGGACCCTGATCGACCTCGCGCGCGCGAGGCTCGGGGGCTTGACCGCAACGAATCGTTCCCCAATCAAACGCGTACAAGACCTCGGAGGAGTCTCAATACTCCACCGAGGCCTCGGGGGCTACACCCGGCGGGTGCGCTCGCGCGCCCCCGCCGGAAAAAAATCACGACGCTACGACTCCAATTCTGACCAACCTCTGGGAGAGTGATCACACACTCACCCAAAGGCTCGGGGGCTACTGTCGGTACCAACAGTACGGGGGTACCCGCACCTATCGCCAAAAAACTAACATGATCAAAACTGCAATAAAAGATAGCCCACCTCGACCGCGTACCCAGTCAGTCTCGTACGAGGCCCGCTCGACGGGGCGCCTCGACCGCGTCCCGGCTCCGACTCGTACGAGGCCCGCTCGACGGGGCGCCTCGACCGCGCCCCGGCTCCGACTCGTACGAGGCCCGCTCGACGGGGCGCCTCGACCGCGCCCCGGCTCCGACTCATACGAGGCTCGACCGCCCGCTGGGGAGAACTCCGACTCGCGTGAGCCCGGATCGAGCACCTCGACACCTTTTCTTTGCCTACCCCAGGACAAAAGCCATAGCATTCAATGCGGTTACCTACTACCACCTACCGGCATGGCTGCGGTCAGGATCGACGTGGGAACAATACCCGTGTCAGATCTCACTGTTTTACCGCCCATCCCGTGATGGGAGGTGAAACCCGTCACTATACCCACCTTACCGCGCACTGTTCACCATCAATCACCCTCGAGGGAGGATAAGACAAGGCCCGTTCTCCGCGATATCGGGGATTCGGCCTTATCCATCCGGCCTCGACCCGGCCTCGACCCAGCCCCGACGCTCGACTTAGTTCAAAGGACGGTATGGCATGGCGCTCTGGGTCATTTCGCCATCTTGTCTCCCACAACGTCAGGGTGTCCAGGGATGGCCGGCCATTCCCAAGGCACGTCGCTACAGTCAACTCAACAGGAATCGACAAAGCATCACCTCAAGGCTCCCCGTCGTCTTGGCCTCCCCTCACCCTATAAAAGGGCAGGCCAGGGTTCAACGGAGGGGGGGACGAAGACGGAACGAAAAACACAAAACAGAAGATCGACATCTCAAGCAACCACCTTTTTCCTCTTTTCTCTTTGAGACTTAGGCTCGACACCCTCTCTCGCATGCTTGTAACCCCTACACGAGCACCTCGGTGCAAGGAAATACAAACATCTCCCCCCGCTGGACGTAGGACCTTCTTTTGCCCGAACCAGGATAAACCCCCGTGTGTTCTCCTTGCATCACCATCCAGGAAAGAGACACGCAGCATTTACTCGTTGGTTTAGGACCCCCGTGGGTCCGAACACCGACACTATTGTAAAACATAAGGACTCCATCCTAAAAGGAAAAGAGAAGGTGTTCTAATCCTAGTCCATTTGTACATGTACTCTTATCAAACTATTAGACCTTAGCAGGACTATATATATATATATATATATATATATATATATATATATATATATATATATATATATATATATATATATATATATATATATATATATATATATATATATATATATAACTGCATCGACATGCACCGTCGTCGTTAAGCAGACAGTTCTATGATAATGCCAAACGCCTTACGCGATATGTATCTACTAACCACTGCCCTACGCGCATGTGAGGTAGATCAAATTAGCATTCTGCCACATCTCGCAGATATATACCGCTAATACGCATCTAGCAGATTGCATTAGTCCCTCTGAGAAATCGTTTTTATCCTACACGGAGTAGCGGATCTTTGTACATGAAGTACATCCGCACATATAAGGGAACAAGCATATACGTAGATACAGCACCTACAGTTTTGTATTTACATATGTTAAATCTAGCCTTAATTAAAGGGGAAAGCACTACAGTATCATGCATGGCGTGTCCAGCTCAGATATGAGCTCGTGATCATGCGGCCTGCATGCAGCTGTCACCGCCATCCCTCTCGGCCTGAACGCCAACGCATTGCCCGTCGTCCATATCTTGCGGCTGCACGCACACATGTGCCTTCTAGGCGTCTCGCTGCATGATCACCCGTCATCCGCTGCCGCCGCATCTTAAGATGAAAACGGTCGGAAACGGTCGAAAACGAACTTACGATATAGAAAAACGAAAACGGTCGATTCGGGATATTTCTACGTTTAGCAATTAAAAAGTATAAAAAATAGTTGAAAATGGTTGTGAAACCAATTAAAACTGACAATTTTTATGTTAAAAAACGGTTTATAATATAAAAACAACGGTCAATTCAGAATATTTCTGTTCCGTTTTCATCCCTAGCCGCATCGACCAGGAGATCGACAAGCCCTTGATGCGAACGTGATAGTTGTCGCAGTACGAGGAAGCGTACCATGCAAACTGTATCGATGTCCGTTATCGCGCTGCATGCGACACAGGCTGTCTCGGACTCTCGGTCACGTACGACTGTTATGGCCATGGCCCGAAGCCTTATCCACGCCTCATGACGCCTGGAGCTCACAACCGTATCTCCCGGCTACCATACCGTTGTCTTCGATTTCGATGCCCATGGACCGTGGCCTGCACCTGCACGCCGCTACCTCGCACCCCTACACTGAACCTCTGCCCTCACATGCTCGCATGTTTTGTCATCGGACTGTGGGACCGCATGCTCGCAGCTCCACGTGAGCATATATGCATGATGGACCGAAGGAAAACATCGAAATAGATCGAGACCTGAAGTTAACCTACTAGTAATGAATTTTTAATTCAAAGAAATCGGGCCGGCTAGACCCTATGTTTATACATATCAACTGTATATGTTCTTATATCCCTTATATATAAGAACTTGCCTACAACTTTAAGTCAGCAACTCATATTGTTGTTGTTTTGCCTAGTATTTTTCTGAATTAAATTTTAATTCAGAAAATTACTAGTGCAACTCCTCTATAAATTTTATACCATGTAATTGCAAGAATAATTTTTTATTACACTAGAAACATGGTATAAGGTATATGGGCTCTCTATATCTTACAGATCTTAGACTAACCTTTGAGAGGCTCATATTTGTTTTTTCCTAGCATAAGAATTTTTGGGATGAACGAATGCCCGGTATAATTTCTGAAAATTTGCATATACCATAGTCATGAAAAATGCTAGGATGTTTCTAAGAATATTTTGAATAACTGTCCACTACCTTTTTGCACCTTGCTACCTGTTTACATGTAGTAAACTTATATGCACATGGTCTATGTTAACATAAGCATGTCAAAAGAAGAAGAAATTTCCTGGAATTACTTTGAATAGTAGAATTATTTGTTATGGTCATTGTTAAATCCATGTAGGATATTTTGTTACCATTGAAGTGTAGTGAACTCAGGATATATTTCCTGATTACTCTCTAGAATGAGTATATGGCCTAGAGAAATAATAAATGCATTATGGGACTCACTACATGAGAAAAACTCTAGATTATGATTAAGGAATATCATATTACATTGAAAGTCAAATTTTCAATCATGCCTATAGATCGAGGTATAATGCTGCTCTATAAACAATAACTTTCAAGCTTTATATTAAATGTTTGGAAGACAAGATGGTAAATAAGATTTTATCAATGTATATTCTTGAAGAAATGTCTCTTGTGTATAGAATATCAAAGAGCAATGTAATACATGAAGTGTTGAATTTATCATCAGAAATTACTCAAATGGAAGTTGAGTTAGAATTTTTATACAGCTCTATGAACTAGATATATGACTTACATATGTTACACTCCTAGAAGGATCATGATTATATATCACCACTATGAAATGAAGCATGCATAAAACTGTTAAATGTCAAGCATAGAAGCTAAGACATGTATGAATGAGTAATGAATTTTTAAGGTTTCTCTAGAAGAACTTAAGCCATGTGCTACTTTTATTGTCTTTAAACTTATACTATATAGAAGTATTAGTATAGTAGCGGTGGTGCATTAAGTTTTAATTCCCGTTGAATGAAGTGGTTAATGGTTATTTTATTAGCTTGAAGACTAATATTAAATATTTAATATTCTTAGTTGCAATTCTTACTTGAAGTAATATGCATTTATTTCTCATAGAATAAATTAGATTTATATGTTTCACATATAAACAATTGCCTATTTTTTCCTATCTAAATAAGTTTTGCATTAATTTTATCCACAAAGAAGCATCAATTAACCATGAAGGTTATAGTTCTTTGTGCATTATTACCATGTAGGTAGAAGAAAAACTGGATTTCATAGAAGCACATGAACAACTGGACTATACTGACATATTAATTGATCTTGGAATGAACAATTTAACCAAGAAATAGTATATTTCTAAAACTAAATTTTAATAGCCCGAAAACTTGAAATTTATGTCCTACCTGAATATGTTGTTGTACACTAAATAGTACACTAGATATGTGAATTTCATACTATAACTAATGAATACTAGAAGTATGATCGGATTCTATGGAACATTATAAATGATTATTTATAGATAATGCATGAAGCATGTTACTACTTAAAGTAATTATGGTATAAAAAGGGAGAAAAATTTTAGGTAAAGGCATAAGGAAATGTGAATAATATATATTTAATAGGCATAGCCTTCCTAAATTTATCATTAAGTGCATGTATCAGGACTTGAAGTCCTAGCCGTGTTCCTTCTGGCAGAGTTAACTTTCTCTACATTGCGCTAATTGCTAGCAAGCTTGCAGCTTTGCATTTTGTTGTTATCTATTATGTTAGATTGACTACCAATATTCCACATTACACATGGATGTGTATCATTTGGTTGTGCTCTTGTTGAGCTGCAATTATCTTCACCCCTGCATGAATATTAGCGTAGAAGATATATTCATAGCTTGTAGCTACTAGTTTTTTCCCTCGTAATTTTGGCTAGCTAGCATGCTATGTCTATATAGTTCTCGTTGAACTCAGAAATATTTTGCTTTCAATACATTGCATGCATAAGCAATAGATTAGTCTAGGGCCAAGTAGCCTAGGATCAGGGAGAGTTAGTTAATCTGAAATTGGCTAAATGGAGAAGTGATCCAATTGAATGGGATGGATTATAGTAAAAATTGAGATAATAGATAAAACACTTATGATGATTTGGGATTTATAAAGAAAAGTTATTTAGGGATTTTTGCATTAATGGCAATTAGAAAGTCTAGAAGAAATTCCATGTATGTTTGAATATTGCGTATTCTATGTTTTTAAAGTATATGATTCATTTTTTCATGTATGAGTAATTGGATTGATTTTTTGGCTAAACAATAAAGAAGCTAGACAATGAAATAGTTGTCTAAACTATGATGTGCAAATCAGGGGAAAAACATCCTTGAGTTTATAGGAATGCTGAATATTCTTAAGTGCACTTTATGTATGCTAGCTCGCTGCATTTAATGATAATAACCCCCATATTTAAATATGTGCGTGAATATTTCCCATAAAATTTTATCCTAGCATACATGAATGGACCTTCGCTTGTAGTTGGTGATACATAAATTTGAATTATTTTAAGCCTATGATAGGGGATATCTTTTGAAGTATGCTACTAAAGATCTAATATTGACATTAGAGGGAGACAGAGCCTTTTTTTAATACCAAATATTATTTCCACATAAGGAAAATGATCTTAAGAGTAAAATATTTCTTAAAGCTTTGACTAATGCTCTTGTGAAGCATGAAGCGGAGCATATGCCAGATATTTTTGAAAAAAATGAGAGGAGTAACTTGAAGTTATAAATCAGAAGTTGTGTTTACTAGTAGTAAAAAAAATATTATATACTATTCAGCTAAAATCTACGTGGACACATGTGGGTTCTAGTTTAGTGTATGCTTGTTGAATAGAAATAAAATAAAACTGCTCTATTCTCTTGAAGAAATCACCTCATGAAGAGGATCATCGTGAAGATGAAATTCAACACACTAAGCATGCGCATCATTAGTGTTGGGTATACAGAACAACAAATCATCTCTTGTTTGGGAAATAACAAAGAGACAAAAAATCTCATATTATGAGAATATTGGGAGAAAATAATAATTATCGACAATGCTACCTCTATAATTGCAAATGTTTCTCTTATGAGAACCTGGATCTGAAAAACAAAGTCCATGGCAAAGTCGCTTGTAGCGATTATATCGGGTCAATGAAGAAAGAAATTGAGATTGAATCTCCTACTATGAAAGGGATCCTGCGATGCAAATGCACAGCAATGGCAGCAAAGAATCAGGTACTCGGGTCATCAACAATGCACACGTACGTACGTCTGTAGTTTGAGTGCACGACTCGGTGCTGTGCACGCCATCGGCGTGGTGAGGTTGAGCAGGTTGGCGTAGCCCGGCCGGCACTCGCAGCCGTAGCTGAAGCTGAACGGGGCGCCGCCTGCCTTGCACGCGCCGCCGGCTCCGCAGCTCACGACGGAGCAGACTGCACGCGCCCGCGCACCCAACAAGATAGAGAGCAGCGCAATATAAGATGATGGCTCATGCTCGATCCTGGGGAAACACAGCTTACCGTCCGGAAGACGACGGAATGAGAGCGCGCGGCGGCTCCGGCTAGCTGGCTACACTGCTTACCGTCCGGTATGCCCTTGGGTGGCACTGGCGGCTGGCTGAGGCTTAAGTTTAAGCAGGCGCTGTTGAAGGAACCTGCATATAGCACACAGAAATTAAACTAGCAACGTAAACCAACCAGCGTACTTCGTCCTGTAGTACAGACAGTATGTATATGCTACAGATCGAGCAGAGAGGACAGGAGGGTCAATAGTACGCTACAGTTGGGGACGATGCAGGGCGAGAAGGGGATGAGCTGCAAAGCATGGGACCAGCCAGGGTCGCAGTGGCACTCGTAGTTGGGAGGAAGGGGACCCGCCGTCTCGCTGCAGTTTTCCCTTGCCGCAGTTGGCCGTGTCGTTGGCGAACCGGCAGTGGACGAGGGACATCACCGGGGCGCCCACCGCTGCGGTCCTCGTCGAATACATACAGCTATGGGAAATGATCGATGGAGTACAGCTCCGGCACGACGTTTCTGATCGCCTCGTTTGGAAATGGGCAGCGACCGGCGAGTACACGAGCTCATCAGCCTACCGCGCGTTCTTCTTTGGGACGACGACGTTGTTGGGCGCCAACGAGCTGTGGCGATGTTCAGCACCGCCAAAGGTGAAATTCTTCTTTTGGCTTACCTCGCATGGACAGATTTGGACGGCTGAGCGTAGGATGCGCCACGGGCTTCAGCCGGCGGCCGACTGCGCGCTCTGCGGACAGGACGACGAGACCTCCGACCATCTCCTGGCGTCCTGCGTGTTCACTCGTGAGGTCTGGCATCGCTTGCTAGGGCTAGTCGGCTTTCAGCACCTGAGCCCTGCCAGCGGCTCCCGCATTGTAGAATGGTGGCTGCAAACCCGCGGGATGGTGCCGGAACACCATCGCCGCGGCTTCGACTCCCTCGTCCTGCTCGTCTCATGGGAAGTCTGGAAAGAACGTAACCGCAGGACGTTCGACGGCCACAGCAAGACTCCGACTCAGCTGCTTGGCGTCATCCGGGACGATGGCGACTCCTGGATCGCCGCGGGCTTCCGGGGACTCGCGCAGCTCTTCGCCGCGGTGACGTAGCTACGACACTTCTTCTCCTTAGTCGCGCAATTGTTTCCTTTAAGTACATCATTGCTGCTCCACCGTAAAGCCGGTGCTTCTTGTAAGTGTTTGCTCGCTGCCCCTCTGTGGTACCTCGCCGTCAGAGCCAGTGAGCCGTGTATCCGTACTCTAATTTTCTCTTAAAGCAACACGTGCCAAGCACGTTTTCGAAAAAAAAGTTGGCCGTGTCGCAGACCGAGGCGCCCCCTGCGTGGCCGGCGCCGCCAAGCAGAGCCATGACTAGGGGTGGCAGCAGCAGCCGCCGCCGCGCTAGCTCACGCATCTTCTACGTTCGCGGGGATGCGGCGGCCGGCTGGGACAAGTTAAATGTTCGCCATCCATCGCTAGCCTCGGATGCAACGGAAGCGGCCGGACCATTGCTAGGTGAGGTCGGAGCTAGCGAGGCAGTGCCACAGCCAGGCCACGCGTGTTTACCTTTGTTTCCTCTTTTCCACACACGGTCTCCTAAGTTTTATCACCCTGACCTCGACTGCAGTTTGTTTCTTCGCAAGAAACCAAACTAATGGTAGTACGCGCGTGTCTGAACCTTCTGTTTTGGACCCACGCTCAGGAGAAATGGTCCGCTGATTACTAATCGTTAGCTAGTATGCGCCACCGAGTTTGTTGCTTTCCTAGCATGCGCAGAACAGAGAAGAAACCGTGATGTTTTTTTCCCCTGAACAGAACTAGCATTTTATTACCAAGAAAGCGTGACGATGTTTTTTTAAAGAACTAGTACAAAACGCGCGCCCTCGAACGCGCGGGTAAAGACAGTATGATAAGTATAGGTAAAAAATATTTGCTTGGATCAGGTTTGAAAAACAGGTAAAAGTGGTAGCCATATACATATATGTGTATTAATCTCTATTACATATGGTGTTAAGAATACATTGGTATATATTACATGTGGTGATGCAAGGATATTTTACATACCGGATGGCATGATTTTGATCTTATTACTTGGTCTTAGTATCTCCCCTCACAATCAAAAAGGCCGCTGCTCATGGACGTTGTAGTCTGCCTATTGGATGATTCTGTCCACATGTTGCACTATACTATATTTGTGTATGTACAATGGAAGCATAAGTTGTAATAAAAATAATCTTCAAAGAATGGATGAATATGAATTTATTTACTTAAACACTGGGTAAGCAGTATATGCACCCAAATATGAGTTCTTAGATTTCCCGGTTTAAAAAATGTAGGACAAATACGGATTTTCTAGAGTCGTCGTTGCATTGCAACTATGAATTTTTATACTTTCCAAATGTGTGTTTGATCATGTTCTACACCGTTTAATATATACATGCAAAAAGGCACGCTGAAGCTTTGGGTATCTGAATGAATCATTAAGGGAGAAACTTTGGTTCTTGGCAACACCATATATGTCCTATATTAATGTTGCATCTGAGTGAAGTTGACTCTAAAATTTCATACTATGAATAGGCCAAGCCTATTCACCGTGTCTTGTAGATAGGTCATGGGCTGAGTTTACGAATAGGGGAATACAGATTTAAGTTTGGGACCAAAGTTGGCATTAGGTATAGATATTTTTATAGCAGAAACTATAGAAATGGCAAGAATAGAGCGTGACACACATCAATCAATCTGACTATAGATTGGATTTCAATAACAGCACATACTGTTGCAACTCTGTAAGGAGCGATAGATGAAGGTGATAGAAATAAACCTGGGTCGTTCTCATCAGCCTTAAGCTCCAGAGAGCAGAGGGAGTGTTCCTACAGTCTAGGTAGGAGAACTTTAAGCTGGGTAAATGGAGAACTTGAAGCTAAAATTTGTGCGTTTGGCGTGGTGATCCCAATTTTTTTTGAAGTAAACTGGTGGTTTGAGATGTCGTTGCCCATTCACCTATCTATGTATTCATGTGCTTATGTAATATTTAAATAGATTGCACAACCATGTGTGTGTCACTATAAGAAGACATTGGTACATGCAAATTGCAGGATAACAGTGTAAATGTATATAGCACTCAAAAAAATTTATTGTAGAGGTACCATAATTCAGAGTATACCTAGATACGTGGCTATATTGCACTCCTAGTATTAAGCTAAAAAGTATGTCACTAAAAAAACGGACCGTGACTCCATAATTATGGGAAGGCGGCCTAAAAAGTAAGCGTACCTTTTTTTCATTCCAAAAGCCAGCGATCATCTACATCAGAACAAATGTAACTATTTTATAAGCATGTTCATCGGAGCCTGCACTGGAGCAACAAAATGTGAGGCAAAACTTTTTACATCACTGTAATGGTAAATGTATAGAGAGAAGGGAATTTTTTTAACCATCAAGGAAGAGCAAGCTTACACTGTTTTCCCAGCGCAACTGAGTTAACACTGTGAAGGTGGAAAACCCATGGGGTAGAATGATCATAACTGAAAGGAATTTGCATCTCCATGACTGAGAACTCAAAGAATGTAAGATACAGAACTGACAACTGTAGATGAGCATTTGAAAAATATAATGGTGTTTTGACAAATCGACCACTATCATTATTCTCGAATCATGACTTTTACCTCTTTCAGTACAGGACGCAAGGAAACTGACCTAGTTTAGCCCAGACCTCCTTGTCAAACTTTTTAAGTAGGGCTGGGAATTAGAAATTATGGGTCAGATAGTAGTTGTTGCGGTGGTTGTTTAGGTAATTGTTGTTTTTGTGGGAAAAATGACAATACCCATATAGTATTATGATAGAAACAAAGACAGTAGCCCCTCTTACTCAATATCATGTACATCATTACTGACTTTAATAAATATATAAACATAACTGAGCCTGGAGGAAAACATGCAAGGGAGAAAATGTAGCAAATTTATTTCCAGGAAGTTGAAACAGAGGCAACTATTGAGGTAGATTTGAGAGCTTTAACTAAATTGGTGTTTTTTCTATCGATAACAGTGGTTTACCAAATAAAAGTATTGGTACAGTTACCATGTAAATAAATCTTGCTGTGAAATAAATTCATGTCTGAGTACCATTTACACAAATTGCTTGGTGTGGTAGACCTTTATGTCTTTCTGTTATATCTGAAGCAGCCTTTGTATACTCTTACAATCGCCTCGTCGTCGTTATAGCCTTCGTCTGCAAATAAGATGTGAAGTAAGCATCCATGTACTTACATTTTGGACTCAAAAAAGTAACTGCAAACCAGCTAATGTGTCGGCAGGGGAGTTTTCCTTTTTTGGGATTTTAGTAGGGTGCACCTACTTCTGCTCGCTGAATGTTAATTTGATGTCAACAATAGCAACAAAGAAGAGAGTGTAAGGAAGTAGGAGAGGTTGGCATGCAGGGAACACTACAGCTTTTGAGCACACCATTTTATTCAATAAACTAATTAATTCAAATTTTGGAAAATTAAAGGGGGCAAAGGATAACCATATTTTCTCAACCTGAGGCAAAAGTTTTGCCGGCATGAATCTTCGCTAACAGTTGACACCAGTTAATCGCAAGGGAGCGCAGCAAGTGTTAGCCTTTTAGGCCCAACAGATGATACTAAAAGAAGTGTAAGTCTTGTCGCCAGATAAATTTTGTAATGGTATCTGCTATGCCCTGGAACCAACCAGAAGCCTCCCTAGGCATCTGCATTGCAGGCAACACCTAACTGCTGCCAAAAATTAAAGAAGAATATTTGAAATCTCAAAAATTAAAGAAGAATATTTGAAATATCTTTGAGTAAACCAATCAAATTTGAGGTTGTGGCGTCCAGTAATTTTGCTTCCAGAAATTGAGAGTTTTAGCAGCTGACATCAAATCAAAGAAATTACAAAGGGTTATGCTGAAACACCAACACTATCGTGGGTGTGTGAAAAATTACAAAAGTGTCTGGTCCCGCATCTGAATTGTTGGTCAAGATTCAAATCAAAGAAAATTGTTTGCGCTTAGGAAGCGATGAAGGTAAAGAAAGAAGTATTCGTCGATAGTTTTTCGAAACATTGGAAGCAAATGTGGTAATATTGATGGATGTGGCCAACAAATAGTCACCAGCTTCTATTACCTAGGAGGTAAGATGCGGGCTGCGGACTGCCCTGGTGTAGAGGTATATCATTCTTTTTGCCTGTAAGCCGCCATCTTTGCCTTGTCCTCCCGCATGCCAGCAAAATCACAGAAAGAAAGCCCCAATGTTCTTCGAAATTTCAGGCAAAGAGCCCCTTAAGAAAAAAAATGTCAATCTTTGATTATGTCAGTGTGAAATAGACTTCGAGGCCATCAAGTCCATATGCGTTGGATAATGTCATAGATGGGTACACGTTGCACACAATATGATCCAACAATAAGGATAGTTAATAACGTACATGTATGAATTTATGATGCCAGTTCTATTCATCTTTGTTGCTGCAAGCTTATCGACCATTTCCTCAATATGAGGCAGGAACTTTAATGCATGTTAGATAACTGTGCATTCTAACCGGATAATCTGTATTGCCAGATTATCATATCTGACCACTGAAGTTTCACATTAGCTTTAGATGTTCCATTGAGAGCATACCTTCGTGAAAAGATATGACCATAGCACAGAACCAGGAACAAAAGCGAATAATAATGCTTCCTTTACCACAACATCTAAGCTTGTCAGATGTTCCGAGCCACAAAACTATAATGGACGGGAGAAAACAAAATGTTGCACTCAGAAGTTTACTTACCCCAACCCGTTGATCTATTATGGATTGTAGATAATAATCCAAAAAAAATTTTAAGCAAATGCAATGGACTAAATTTCTGAACCCAAACTCAATCGTTCAATATATGAACTTTAGCTGGTCATCAGGGACTTGCAATTGGCAAATCCATAGTCAGCATCTGCAATTGGCAAATCCGAACTATATTAGGTAAAAATGGGTGGGGTGTAGTGCCAGCCCTGAGAGGAAGCTGCAACATATACATGAACATGCCCTTTTGCCGCTGAAGATCATGAGCTTATATTCCCATAGGGCAAAAAATATTCCCATCTCAAGATCACCGGCCCATATTCCCAACCTATATAAGAATTCATTTTCATCATAGGCTATAGAGCAAAGGAAAATTTCCATCAGCTGCACCAAACATCAGGGGAAAAAACACTAGCCTCCGCATACAGTGAGCACTAAAATTTGATGGAGATCTGAAGTATGTATTTGAGGTGAAACTCCGAGTGAAAAAGGGAGGTATACAGAACAGGCCCGCCCCTCCAGAGGGGAGGCAGCGCAGGCTGCGGCACCCCCAATCAGCTGTGCGAAGGGATGATCTAGGGGAGGAGGCACAGGACAGATGAGCAGATCTGACCGACGAAGTGCGCCGTGGCTGCTGCAAACGGAGAAGAAGAAGCGTCGTGCCGCTGGCTAGGCTCGACGTCTGATCCCTCCCATCCCAACGCAGTGCCGAATGCGACGGTGGCGTTCCCTACAACTACCGACGCAGCACGAGGCGCGGGTCGCGCGACAATGGCAGCTAGGGTTTCGGCGAGCACAAGATCAGAGGCGGACCGACGGGAGGAGGCGGCACGGGGTAGGAGGAACGTCGGCGGGCACCAGAGAGGCACGCTCGCGTGGGGCCGAGGCCCATGGCCGGTGCCGCGCCGTCGTTCCCCGCCAGCACCTCACGCGATGAGCCGGTGGCGCGGGCCTGGCCGATACGTCGCGACGCGAGGGAGGAGAGGAGAAGGAGGAGGAAGAAGAGGAGGGCAGCTGCACCTGCCGCTGCCCTCTAGCGCCAGCCGCTATCACCTCGTCCGCGTCCACCGCCGAGGGCCGCCGTCCGCCTCCGAGGGCCACCGCGCTGGGGCTGCCGCGGCCGGGTGCCGTCGCGCCGGGGGGCACCTGTGGCGGGCCACCGCCACCGTCGAGGGCCGCCGCGTCATCGGCTCGTCCAGTCGTCCGCGTCAGGAGGGAGAAGGAGAGAGAGATCGAGCGATGAGGAGAGAGGAAGGGTGGAGAAGAATCTGGAAGAAGAAGAAGAAGCGGAAGCTGGGTATATATTTGCTTCCCTGGATTCGGATGCGAGGCCAGAGAAGCCGGGCAGAAACATGGGAGAAGCAGGAGAAGCTAAACAGAAGCAGGAGAAGCTTGTTGGGTTTTAACTCGCACTCTATTACTTCAGTGGAGGTTCAATTTGATCATCAGCCCCTAAGGATTGTACAAATTCTTGGCGGGTATCAATCGAAATATTGGATCGACCCGGGTTCCAATTCAAGCCACCAACGCGATCGAGCTCAAGTACACACGTGTTAAGAGAATGAGGCACATGGACAACGTCAATCCGAGCAAAATTCTTGAACATAAGAAGTTTTGATTCCTTAAGCAGAACACCATAGGCTGAAAAATCATAGGAGCATGCATAACTGGAGAGCCTCTACTAAAATTGTTGATTCGGTTTCTAGTAGAATCCGAGACATAGCCTGATCCATTGCGGAATATAGAGCTGCCAGGCATGCATTGGTTTTCTACACTTAACACATCATGCAACACACTGATTCTTCCTACACCGGCCGCCACAGATGTCCCTTTGTGATCCCTCACAATGAAGCCCCATTCACCTTTCATCTTTTTGTATGTAAGCCCCATTAAAATTAATCTTCAGGACATAACCTGATGGTGGAGAATTACCCCAAACGATTTACGTCTTTGATTTTTGTTTGGCTTTTCCAGTGCACTATCAAGATATTTGGCTTCTCTTCTCAGTGGAAAGAATCTTATCCCCGGTATTCACCTTATTTCATGCATCTCACCATGCTCATAGAAGCCTGACTACTAATACTTTTTTGTCTTCATTCAGAGAAAGAATCTTGATAGAAACTTGTTTTGTAGAGTTAAGTTCGATCAAAGATAGTCGAAGCTCCTCCAGGTTCATTGCTTCCAACATTTCTTTGACAAATTTACATTTAAGAAAGTAGTGTCCACCATCCTCATTTAGCCGCCAAACAAACAGGACATCGAGTATCAATTTCCATTCCTCGACGTTTGATATTCATAGACATAGGGGTAGAGACTATTATATGTGTAAATCTCTAGAAAAATTGTTTTACCTTCGTGGACATTCTACCTTCTAAATTTACTTCTATTTGATGTTCATTTATGGCACCAGTTGGCACTAGATTCACATTCACCCATCTGCCTTCGTCCTAATGGTTCTTTTATCATTTAATACATGGTATACATTCATAAAAAAATTCCTTTTGAATCAAAATGCCAGACTAATAAGTTATCATATGTTCCACGTCCCACTTTTTAATGGGATAGACAAAATGTGTTTAACATTTGCTTCCAACAAAATGTCTAACGACCTGTTTGCTTGTGCTTATCAGCGCTGATCAGCCAGTCATTCAGCAATATTTTTCTCTCACAACAAATTAGCATCAGCTTAAATCAGCCAGCCAGAAACCATCCAGCGAACAGGGTATAAGACCACGTTGGGGGGTAATCTACTTTAATTAACTCACCATTAACTTTTAGGAAAAAGTCTAATTGACCCCCTCAACTATGAAACGGTCTAATTTACCCCCTGAACTTTGCAAAACCAGCCAAATCACCCCCTCGAGCGGTTTTGGACAGTGGTTTTGCTACAATAACAACGGTTTTGCTACAGTAACGGTGGTTTTGTCCTTTTCTTTTTATTTATTTCGTCTGAATCTTTAAAAAATCATAGTAAATCATAAAAAAATCATAAAATGGAAAATTCAATTTTGTTGGACTCCACATGAGTATACCTACACAGTAAATATATAATATAATATGCTTTAGTACAAAGTTTTTGTTGTATGAATTATTTAAATTAATTACAGAAAAAATAGATCAAAATTTAAAGCAAAAACTTTATACTAAAGCATACTATATTATATGTTCACTGTATAGATCTACTCATGTGGAGTCCAACAAAATTGAATTTTTCATTTTGTGATTTTTTTGTGATTTACTATGATTTTTCAAACATTTAGACGAAATAAATAAAAAAGATAAGGACAAAACCACTCGAGGGGTGATTTGACCGGTTTTACAAAGTTCAGGGGGTAAATTAGACCGTTTCATGGTTGAGGGGGTAAACTAGACCACCCCAATAGTTGGGGATCAATTAGAATTTTTCCTTAACTTTTATGTGATAGGTGACCGTTGAAATACAATTCACATAACATGAACCCAATTTGCTTGAAACCCCAGCTTTAAGCAGCAGCATCTCCAAGAAGGACCATTCAACAAGATCATATGTTTTACTTATATACAATTTCACAGCTGCATAACCAAAACTTAGTCCCTTTTTTGTCTACATAAAACATGTAAGGAAAAATAGCACTTGCATTGGCCATTATGCGATTTTGATGTTTGATAAACAGCACAACCATTTGGACGACTAATGATGTTTGCTAGTATACAAGGAATAGTCAATTGGATGCAAGGTTGGCTTGGACTTAGGCGACATGGAGATCAAAGTGATCAACACCTCAAGAAAGACATTAGAAGACATGTTAAAGACCTACAATACATGCTAGAACACCAAGTCACCAAGTATGAGAAGATCGGACGCAAAGACACTAATGATATTTGGTTTGACGTCATGTTTTGGGTTGCCTCAGCTTATGATGATTTGGTTGCCGATTCATGGCCAATAGTTTTGTTGTGGCCGATTTCTTCACCAAAATTTGGTTGGCCAATGGTTAGGCAGGAAACCTAGATAAACCAAATAGGCTCCTAGGAAATGTTTGGTTCATACCCTATGATGTAAACGTGGTTCGATCTTCTGATAGGTATGGTAACTTCGATGGTGGAGAACTCAACGTTCACGATGTACATTTGGAACAAAGTTTGATTTGGACCCCCACAGCCACTACACCATAGCTCCGTTGCTATCAACCACACACAAAGAGATTTACCTCACCAAGAAGGCTTTCTTGCAAGCGAATCAAGAAAATAAGTGTCACGGGTTTAGAACCACGGTAAGTATCGAGTTTATTCGTCAGAGGTCCCTATATGGGTCTTCGGTGGCTCAGACACTGAAAACACGCAAGAGACACAATCGATTTATCCTAGTTCAGACCTTTGAGCCCTACTTCTAGCAGTATGGTGGTCTTCATGTTAGGAAAGCCCAATCGGAGGTTTATAATGGAGGAATTGAGGGAGAGTTTGGCAGGGGATTGCGCGGTGCTATCTTAGGGTTCTTGGTTCCTACTTTGGGCTGACCATTCTCTTGATCAGTGGTCCCCTTCTACAGGAGCCGATGCCTCCCCTTATATACCGAGGAGGGCATATGGTTCGTAGAAATCGGGTTGATCTAACCTAGGGATTCTCTGCTTGGTGCTTGCAGTTCCTTCGTCTTGCCGCCATCTGGTACTCTTTTGTCATATATGAGGGGGCTAACAATGTCACAACCACTCATTGACGCTTGACCGTCAGGTGCTGTCTACCGTTGTGCGACCTTCCTTGAGTGAGCCTTTTTTATCCTTCCTTGGTGCTCAAGGATCCTCCCCGCTTAGAGGGGGAATTTTTTATTTTTAGCCCAAATTTGAAACAAATTTTAAATTTAACCCGCATTTGAAATTTTTTAAAATCTAACCCGTTTGGCCCCGCCACCATGCATGGCGGGGCAAATGCACTGAACCCCGCCATGCATGGTGGCGGGGTACAGGTCCCAAGTGGCACGCTGTAGGCCAGCGTGGAAAGGAGTACCCCGCCATGCATCATGGCGGGGTACCCCTAACCCGCCATGAATCATGGCGGGGTACAACCCCGCCCATTTAAAAGCCCAGGCACTTCTTGTTTTTGGCCATTCATCCATTCCATTTCCCGCAGCGCCCCTCTCCGCCCCAGGACCGAGCTCTCCTCCCCTCGGCGCCCCTCCCGCCTAGGGCCCCTCCCCGTCGGCTACCGGCCCATCGTCGGACCTTGTTCCGGCCACCCCTTCTCTGCGTCCATCATTGTAGTATGTTTGGTTAATGTAGTTAGTAAAGTTATATTAGTTTTTATCGTATTGATATTGTACATTATATAAGTCATATGTGTTTTGTGTAGAAATCATTTCATGTTATTAGATGGAGGACTCGTATCGTGAGTCGATTTAGAGGAAAAAGGGTCGTCCTAGAGAGATGTACCCCGACGTGCCTTGCAAGGATGCGCCCGTTCCTCCCGAGGAACCTTTCCCTAACTGTGACTGTGGTCATCCGGCGCACGTGAGCCAGTCGAGACATCCAGATACTGTGGCTCGTTGCTTCTACACATGTTATAGTTGTAGCGTAAGTAATTGTGCCCTTTGTTTTTCTTATTGGTTTCTGATGTTGTATTCACGATGAGATAATTCGAACTTTTTTGTAGCCGTACTTCCGGTGCTTATTCTTCCAATGGATCGACGGTCCGAACAAGTTTGACCCAAGGATTCTCCTTTTCTACCCCGGCGTTGATCATTGTGAGCGTGAGGTGTTTACTCGCTGGGTTCCACCCCCTCCTAACCCTCCTCCTATGACGGAGGAAGAGAAGGCCGTAGCATCGGCACGCCGGCTCGAGGATCCTCCAAAGTGCCTTTGCGGAGAGCAAGCCATGATAAACCCACGCAATGAACAAGAGTTCATTTGTCCTCTACGATATGAGGTAAGGTTTGAGTGAACCTTGGAATGTCATGTCATATATGTGTGTTTTACAGTTTTGATTTTGTAGGATCATGATTTTCCCAAGTGTCGTTTCAAGGAATGGGTCTATGGTCCAAAGAGCCATTGGCCGGAGCCGGAGAATAATGAGGAGGTGCCAGACTGGAAGAAGAAGAGGAGGTCTATTGCGCCTCCTGTGATGTGCAAATGTGGTGTTGAAGCTAGCTACGGCCTTGTCCCTTCAGGCCTTGGGATTGGGCACTTCTGTGGCCACATGATCGATTATGACGAGGTTTGCTAGGACTGTTCACACTTAGTGCTAATGTTTTATTTTGTTTGCTTTTGTACGCTAACTTTGTATTCGTCTATTTGTTGCAACAGAGCACTCAGAAATGCAAATGGGAATCATATGATGATGTGTATAAGTTCAAGGATGAGTATAAGACAATGGTAGCACTTCGCAAGATGAGAGGATATCCTGCAAACTACGTCACTGATTTCATTAAGAACCATAAGAAGAAATTGCTACGACGGGCCCAAGACCTGCGTGTTCGTAACCCGGAGAGTATTGCGTGGAAGTAGTGGTACGAGCAAAAGAAGAAGGATGTAGAGGAGTACCAGGCACGGAAGGCTGAAGAGGATGCAAGGAAGGCTGCAGAGGAGGCTGCGAGAGCAGAGATGCAAGGCTTGAACGATACTATTGACTCATTATGTGCGAGTGAGTCATTGCGTTTTTGGAAACTCAATCTTCTTTATTTGACTGTCAATAAAGTCATTGCAAAGATCGTGTTAATTGTTTGCATTTTGTACTTGCAGAGATTGGATCCACCGGCAACTGGCAAGCAGATGTGGCTCGTGCTAGATACACGGAGAATAGGACACTAAAGCAGGATGCAGGAGTTGGTGGCACCGCAAGCCGTCCGATTGTGGTTGAAGAGGAGGCCGAGCCGGAGGAAGACGACGACACCGGGAGGATAGGCGAGCTCATTCGTCGAGCCGAAGAATTGGGCTACCCTCAGGACGAGGATGCCTACGACATGGGAAGGATAGCCGAGCTACTTCGTCTTACAGAGGAGTTAGGACCGATGCCCGAGGAGGATGTTGAATTAGAGGAGGGTCAGGCAGCATACCACAACCATAAGACACCGCTGTTCGACGCATGGGGGCCAATAGACATGACCGGAAGCTGCCCTCATCATATGCTAATGCCCACTTGGCTTTATTTTCCATCTGCTGGTCTAACCATGCCTTGCCAGCTTGGTTGAGCATCTTCTCTAGTTCTGCCATAGTCTCGTTAAACTCGTGTTCCGTATGTTTATTACAAAGCTCCTTTAACTTGTCAGCCACATCCTTCTTGCGTTGACGCTGCCAGAAATTGGCGGCAAAATGCCGCATGCACCAATGGTGCACTAGGGGCGGGTGACCATCAATGTGTTCACCGGCTGCATTAAGAATTCCAATGTGACGGTCCGAAATCAGACAAATGGTGCGAGAAGGGCCAAGCACATGAACACGGAGCAGACGCATAAACCATGACCATGAATCATTGTTTTCCCCCTCCGCCAAAACAAAAGCCATTGGCACTATCTGGTTCTCTGGGTCTACAGCAGCAGCCATCATCAATGTGCCCCTGTATTTGCCGGTGAGGAACGTGCCGTCAACAAGAACAAATGGCCGACAATACTGAAATGCATGTTTGCACTGATCGAAATACCAGAACACACAGTACAAAATATGCCTCAACGGGTTCTGAAGATACAACCCTCCTGTGTATATGAACGATCTCATGCCAGGGTTGAAGTGTTCCATCGCACACAAAATGCGTGGAACCCTGTTATAGGCTTCCTCCCAGCTATCCCAGCGAATTGCCAGGGCAATTTGCTTTGCCCGCCAAGCCTTTCCATACGTGACCTCATACCCAACAAATGTGACTATGGTCTCCTGCAAGAAAGACACCGATACGTCGTTGTCCTTATCTACAAGACCCAATATACAACGGGCTAGGTACCGAGCCGTCAACTGCGGATGGTACCTTTTACCCTCATTAGTCTGGCATCTATGCGGCTGTTCCACTGAAGTTACCTTCCACTTACCATCACTCCGCCTCTTTCGTGCATTCAACTTCCACGAGCACGGGAATCCAGCCTTACATAATATGTGGAATTTTACCTCCTTGTCAGAATGTCGAACCGTGTAAGGCCTATAATGATACACAACATAGTCCTGAAGGAACAACTTCATGTCAGACATCGTATTAAAAGCATTCCCTTTCTCAGTATTAAATTTTTATGGTTGTACAATGATTCCTTACACATCTGCAAACTCGTGTCACAAATTGCCATATGCGACATACTTACATCGTTATAATTTGGCACACCAGTGAAGGGCAAGCCAGCTTCCCTCAGCTGTGTAAGCTCTGCCGATGTATAAGAGGGTGGTGCAACGTATTGTTGTGGCTCCCTAACCCTGCTCCATCCTTCATATTCCACTCCATCATCTGGATAACCGGTGGCTAATGTGCCCTGACTCTGCATGCCATGAAGTACCTCAAGCGGTACTCCTGAGGGCATGCCACGAACTAGTGTACATATGGCATGTGCACCTCTAGAGGGCATGGCTTCAACCGGTGCTCGCATGGCATGTGGACCTCCTTCCTCATTTCCTGAATCGTCAGAATCAGTGCTAACATCATCACCAATCATTTCCTCCTCTGCCGCCTCCTCCTCCTCCTGTTCAAACTCGTCTACATCAAAATCATTGCTTATATGACCAACTGAAGGAGAATGAACCCGCTCTTGCGTCAAATTACCATCCAAGTCCATACTCTCCATAGTTTGTTGCATCTGCACACCACAATCTCCTAGAGTACCACTGTCGAAGGACGGCTCCTCATTCTCAACATTCTCCAGCACCAACTCAGCTATGCCGACATTCGAACCTTGGATGACCCTATTGTATCGGGACCACTCTGCTTGATTGCACAAGTCCATCATCACATAGTGTGCCCTATTCTTTCCAACATCAAACCTACCCTTTAGTGTGAAAGCCTCGCCAAACTTCAAACTCAAACGGTCACATAGATCGCGGAAACTAGGGGTGCCATCAAACTATTCCAATTCTTCATACATATCCTCAAACTGGCAATCCTCTCTCCTAACACTTCCTCCGTAAAAAATTCTTACACCGTAATCCATCTACAAAATGATTTGACATCTGATTATCAACTAACCAATATGGTAGCACTAATTACTACATAACTAACTAACTAACCTTACTTACCTACCACGTAACTAACTTACTTAATATCTAAATAACTAATATTAATCGTTATCTAACTAAATACCTAACTAACTACAAATAATCGTTAACTACCTAACTACAAATAATCGTTAACTACAAATAACAACGGATTAACTAAAACCTAATATTAGCTAACTATCAAAAAAATCGTTAACTACAAATGATCGTTAACTAACTAAATAACTAATATTAATCGTTATCTAACTAAATAAATAACTAACTACAAATAATATTAACTAACTAACTAACTACAAATAATCGTTAACTAACTAAATAACTAAATAACTAACTAAATAATTCAATAACTAACTAAATAAGTAATGTTAAATAACAACTAAAGAATATTAAATAACTAATTAAATAAATAAATAACTAATTCAATAACTAACTAAATAACTACAAAGAATATTAAATAACTAACTAAATAAATAATATTAACTAAATAATATTTACTACAAATAAATAATAGTAACGACAAAATAAAAAAAATTACCGTAAAACGGGTTGTGGCGGCGCGGGAACGGTGGCCGGGGACGTGGCGGCGGGGCCGCGGCGGGGAGCGGCCGCACGACGGGCTCGGCAGCGGCGGCGGGGGCGCAGCGGGGAGCGGCAGCGGTGGCGGCGGCGCGGCGGCGCGCGGGGGAGGGGCTCTGGGCGACGGTGGCGGCGCTCGGGGCGTCGGTGGCGGCTCCGGCGGCGGTGAGGCGTCGGTGGGGGCGCTGGCGACGGCGGCGGCGCGGCAGCGGGCGGTGGTAAGGACGGGGCGCAGCCGAGCGGGCGTGGCGGGGCGCGGCTTTTATTTAGGCCGTGCCCCGCCATGATGGGCGGCGGGGTGTAACCCGCCATGATGGGTGGCGGGTTTGGCGTACCCCGCCATGCATCATGGCGGGGTACGCCCGGGTGGCTTTGCCACGTCCGCCGCCACATGGGACTTGTACCCCGCCACCATGCATGGCGGGTTCAGTGCATTTGCCCCGCCATGCATGGTGGCGGGGCCAAACGGGTTAGATTTTAAAAAATTTTCAAATGTGGGTTAAATTTAAAATTTATTTCAAATTTGGGCTAAAAATAAAAAAAATTCTAGAGGGGCTGGCGAACAGGCTCAGAGCCCTCTACCCCTAGGACTAGGGGAGTCCCTTGTTCTGATGCGTCACGCCCATTGCGTGACCTTGCCGAGGGAGTGGCCGACAGTGCCTCGGCTATGAACGGGCAGACGGTGCAGCGCCTCTGCGTTTATCAGGTTCTGGGTGCTTGACAGATTCCGAAGCCTGCTTCTAGTCTTGGCTCGGAACATCAGTTGGTTCTTGAGCAAAGGCCCTGGTGGAGGCCCGCCCTAGGCTCCCCGTTGTTCGGGTTCCTGAGGCTGTGGCCGAGCCCCCGAGCCCCGAGTCGATGGCAGGCTTGCTCGGGCTCGTCCTCCAGACATCACAAGGCTCCTTGGTATGCGCGAGCCATCTTGGCTCCATCAAAGGATATGCACGAGCGTACCTAAGACTGTTCCTGGAATCTGAGATGGACTGTGCTTCTGCCACGATGCAGAAGAGTTGGACGCCCACGCTGGTCCTCCTCATTTATGGCTTGTATTTGAATTATTGGTGTCCTCATCACCCTGGGAATCAGGCCTAGGTCGGTTGCGGCTGCCTCTCGCCTGGTCTACCTTTCTTCTCACCATCAAACAGCAACAGCAGCATCACTTTGTGAATTTGTACTTGGCTTCAGCCCAACTCGTTAGTCGAGCAACAAAAAGCTAACTAGCTAGTTAATACAGATTGGCAATGACACGAATTCAACCACACTTTTTGCGTTGTATAAGAAGGGACAACGATCCCATAATTCCCATTGTGTGTTCACACCCGAGCTTTTTTTTTTGTGAAGCCGCCAAATAATTGGCTGTGGTCGTACAGTACAGGTATTTATGTACACATAAGATCAATCGTACATGTACAATTACAATTCTTAATAAGGGGCGGCGCCGAAACTTGACAGCGCAGGAATCTTTTTCGTTCCGTTGTAAACAGTGCCACACTCTAGTCCAGGCTATATACGTACTCCTGTATTGGAAGCTCACCCCTGTGCGCTCCATCGATCGGCCTTGTCTGGTAGCTACACGACCTGAAGAAGAAGAAGAAGGATGGCAAGCGAGAGCGGCTGCTGCAGTAGGCGCCACGACGAAGCAGAACCTGCACACATTTACACAGATGAGCGCGCGATCAGTAAATCCAAGGAGGTTTGTCTCGATCGTGTTGGATCATGCACGTATATATGTGATAAATGACCGATGAATATAATGGCTCGATAAATTTGGTACACGAATACGATCGATCGAATCGTGCATGTGATGTGATGCGCGAAATTATGTATGCATTGCCATTAGGATTATCACAGGAGGTGATGATGAAATTGCCTTTTGGGGCGGACGAACCGTGATTACCGGGTGGTGGTGCTGTTGTTGATGTAGGCGTCGTTGGCGTTGGCGGCCCCGTCGGAGTGATCCCCAGCTTCGAGCAGTCCGCGCCGAAGGAACCTACATGCAGTAGATATTAATATCTCATCTCAGATACTACTAAATCCGTTTTAAATTATAGTTCGTTTGACTTTTTTTTTACCCAAGTTTGACTACTTGTCTTATTCAAAAAATATGTGCAAAATATCCCTTCTTTTGTTGTTGCTTGCTTTATTAACAAAAGTTCTTCAAGAATGACTTAATTTTGACTATGTTTGCACAAATTTTTTGAATCAGACGGGTGGTCAAACTTAGGGTTAAAAAAAAGTCAAACAAATTATAATTTAAAATGGAGAGAACAGATTATTTATTATATATATGTAATACACATACAGTTCTTCATGCAGGGGAGCGTGTTGAGGTTGAGCAAGTTGGTGCAGCCCGGCTGGCAGTCGCAGGTGTAGCTCATGCCGTCGCCCTTCTTGCACTCTCCCGAGCCGCAGTTGACGAACACGCACGCTGCCCGGAGACGTACGTACGCACAGCAGAAAGAGCGAGAGAGTGATCGATCAGCATGCACGTTCCATCGTATCCACCGGAGAGTACTCCCTCCGTTCCGAATTATAATTCGTTTGACTGTTTTTTACTCAAAATTTAACTGCTCATCTTATATTCAAAAAATTATACTGTATATACTCACGGTCCGTGATGGGTATTCCCTTGGGCGGCGTCAATAGGAAGCTGAAGTTGTAGCACGACGCGTCGAAGGTGCCTGAAATGAAATTAAGCAACAACGACATATGCACGTCCTTATATATATATATATATATATATATATATATATATATATATATATATATATATATATATATATATATATATATACAGTGTATTATTAATTAACTGCTGGCAGCTGGCTAATTATGTATTTAGGAGCATGTCTCGCCTCCTGGATCGGATCGGAGGAGAGGTTCAATAGTTCCATCACGTAACGTATACCTAATTGTTGTTAGTAATGAGGATCGGACTTACAGTTGGGGATGATGCAGGGCGCGAAGGGGGGCGCTGCGAGGTTAAACAACGTTGGCTGCTCCCAGCCGGGGTCGCAGGTGCACTTGTAGCTGGCGGTAAGCAGGGGGATGATCCCCGGCACCTCGCTGCAGGTGCCCTTGCCGCACTTGGCCGTGTCGCAGATCGTGCTACTGCCTGTGCAATGCATGCATCATACCATGTAATGTAAGAACCGGCCGGCGACGCGAGCGCAATGGATTGCATCGGATCGGACGCAGAAACACAGAAAAAACTCACTGCCTGTGGCTGCTTCACCAGTGGCGGTGCACGCAAGCAGCAGCGCCGCCAGGAGGAGCACCACACCTGCAGGGCTCCTGGCCACCACCACCATCTCGGCAAGCAAAGCGACTCCGCGCTGCGATGCTGGCGGTGCACGCAAGCATTATATAAGCGAGCGAGCGGCGCCGATCCATGGCAGCTGGCAAGGCAGCGCGACGGCGATCGACATATGCATGTTTATTTGCCCAACGAGCAACGACAACGACGATACATCGCCTTCAATTCGTCCTGGCCTCCTAGGACTTGTCACCTGGACTCGTTCTCGTTCGTCGCACTCGTGAAAAAGACCGAGTGTTTGGACGCGTCCATCTTCGTCTTTGCTTCGGAACCTTCTGTTTTGGACATGAACATGGCAACCTGCACCAGACATCGATCAATATAATGCTACGATCCAAAGAAGAGCCGCGCGCGGTACCAATAATGTACCGGTTCTAGACTTTGTGTAGTATAAATTAGCGCCAAATAAAAGCCTTACATCGTCAGGTATGATTAGCATTTATCCGGCCCCACAAAAACTTGGCCCAGAGGACAAAAAGACTTGGTCTCGTTATGAGTATATGACCCATCCTGAATTTGGTCCGTCCAATATAAAACCCATGGAGGAGTCCCGTGGGCAGACTTCGGCAATAGTACATCATCAGCCCAAAACATTAGACGTGCTTGGTTTCCTTGCATGACAGTATATATGACACTGTTTGAGCCCTCACCCAGCAACAAGTTCAATTTGTGTTGCGTGGGATAGAGTGATAGTAATTGTGCAGGCAGTTGGAACAAATTCTGTCCATTCTCTTATTACCCCTTCATTTACTCCTCTCCTAATAAAGGACATTTCAGATTTATAACAATCCTAAATCTTAGCTACACTGGTTGATGTCCTCCACATAAGTTTGATCCTAAAATTGTACAGCAAGAGTAGTTGAATCTGAGCCCTCAGCCCACACAATTATCGCCCTAAAATTTGAATTGTCTCCCATTTTATCCCAATATATCCTAGTTTGGTTACCTATGAATCCAGCACACATAACTCCATTACAAAAATTGCGAGACATTTCTATAATTTATAGGAGAACCACTCCCCAAAACCAATTCTTTCCCTGCGGTATGGGGTACTCCCCTCGGTCCCAAACCTCCTGTCACGGGCGCTACTTCTTGCCTGACGTCTATGGCGAAACCGAAGCAGAAAATATCTACATCGTCAGGGCCGCTCTACGCGCCCGCAAAAAACTAGACCCGCGCACTCTAAGCCTTGGCATGGCCCACGTGGTAGAGAGTAGGGCCGAAAAGAATGACACGGATGGAGGCGCGCCCTACATAAACTTTAATGGAGGTGGGCGTTTTTGATAAATGGAGGCGGACATTGCAACCGCCTCCAATCAAAGGTCTCCATTAATATGGGACCTATGGAGGCGGTTGCTTTGCCCATCGCAGTTAATTTATTAACGAAAGCAGGACTTAAGGCAACCTGCCTCGGTTAATACCTATTAATGGAGATGGTCATCCTTACGTGCCCGCCTCCGTTAATCGATTAACCGAGGCGGTTACCGTAAGGCGCCTGCCTCCGTTAACTGATTAACGGAGGTGGCTAGTTATTATTTGCCTGCCTCCATTAATGATTTTCCAATTGAAAAAATAGTTTCCCTCAATTTTGAATCGAATTTGAATTTGAATTCTGTTTTCCCAAATTAAACATAGACAAAGCAGAAAATATGCATACGCATAATCCAAATAGGTCCGGCAACGCATAATCACATTGATATATCACATTCATTCATGTTTCATCCTTATCATGCCATGAACCAACATTCAAGTTACATGCATGTCATATATTTACATGTGAAACTATTTAAGATGTCTGCTACCTTATTTTCCCTAATCTAAATAGGTCCGACAATGCATAATCCGGGACGCGTAGCTTGGTGCTCCACTATCTTTGTTGTTGCTCACTCACTCTGCTTGTTGAAGAACGTTGCCCCTTCATGCACTCAAGATTGTACGACAAATTTACATATATCCGCTATTGTTTGAGTGAAGTTCTTATGGGTTACCTCCCTTCACCACCAATCTTGAGATTTCTTGAGGTTTTGCCGCACACTCTGAGGTACTCGCAAATGTAGTATCCACGTAAGAGTGTTCTAGGAGGTTGTTTGGTGCACTGCACGATATATAATGCACAATTGATTATAACATATAGAGAGCATGCAGGATATAATAGCACATATGTGACTTTTGATACGTACCGGAAAGTCGCGCTTGACTTTTGGCGTTTTGCCATTCTCCTCCTCCTCCTCCTCCTCCTTCTTCTTCTTCTTCTTCTTCTCAGATCTTTGATCGATGGAATCGTGATCCTCCAAGTACTTCTGGTAAGCGTTGTACGAAAACCACCAGTGTCAACGACAAATTTAACATGTATTGACGAATAAGTGTAAATAATAAGTGCCGCCATTTACTATCTCAACATGCTTTCAAATTCCTTGTACCCTTCTTTGTCTAAATCCAAAGAGTCGAATACAATGGCCCTTCCATCTTGAGGATAGATTAGAAATGCAATCCAGTGGCCCATGATGCCCCCGCTGCACCATTCAAACAATATAGATTTTGAATCTTCAAATATGAAAAGTGGGTGGGCAACAAAGATACACCTAGTTACCACGACCTTCTTCATGGCTCTATACACGTATGCTCCTCTTGAAACTTCATTTTGTCGAGTAAAAAATTTGCCCACCCCTTATCCTTTCACCGGGTGGAGTCTCTCCATCTTAATTTCTTTCCACCCCTCTCTCGAGTCTCTACAGACGATGGCGGAGCATGGGGCAGCACAAGAGAGAACTCCGTCGTTGCGTGTCCTTGGGGCTCGGTGAGGTAAGGCCCTTCCTCCCCCTCTCTATGTCCCCTCTCATGGCTTCTCACTCTGCTTCCCATGCAAGGCCATGCTCCACAGTAGAATGCTAGGTATTGGTCATGGTGGAGTATTCCGGATGTGGCAGATCCAGCAGCCATGAGCCATTGATTCCAATGATGGGTAGCCCAACGCCCCTAATGCAAGCAAGGTCGACATGGCTTTTGCTTCCTCGTGATCTAGCAAGGTGAACCCTGCTTTTCCCTATGCAGGCCCATTGTGTTGATGTTGCGGCCATGCAAAAGGTACTTTCCCATAGGATCTGGCAGATCCATGGTATATGGAGGCACCCCCACCCCCATGAGATACGCCTTCAACTTCCCCATTCATCAGTTAAGTATATGGCCATGACAGCTATCACAGAAAACCATCCCTAACAATTTTCATGCCCTTTCCGAATGGTCCGTCATGGAAAAACTTGGCTCAGGGTAGTGAACATTATTCGTTCTATCATTGATTTGAGATCATGTGTTGATTTGCTACAACAACTAATCGAGCGGAGGCCATAAGCACAGCCCCAGATACTTTTGGGCTTCAAGGAAAATGAAATACACTACCAAGGACCCATGCTAGAGTCCATTATATGAGGGGGCCAAAAAGGACCTAGAATCCCCAATTGAAGGGGCTCTCTCGCACACCCCACATCTAGTAGTTGTTGGTTCCACACGAAGTGATGCTCCCTCGCATGAGGCATTAACACCATAGCTAGCAGCATCCACGATCTTCTGTACCTCTGGTCTCCTCTAGCATGATGGACCTCGTGGAGAGCCAACAATGCGATAGACATGATGAAGTGGATCTAGGGTTGCCACCTAATGTTGCTCCACCTGAGCATGCATCCCTACTCCAGCCATGCTCACCCCCTCTAGCCTCTTCACATATAGCTCATCACATGTTTATCCATGTAGACCTGGTCGGCATCTTCACACATGCACGAGGCAGCTTCGACATCTAAAGCTTGGCCTTTTAATTTATAGCTCACCTAGGACTCAAAAATTAGTTTTAACAGACATTTCGGTTTAGTTTCTTTGGTTTTGAGAAACTTTAGTTTCTAGAATCTAGTAGCTGATCGGTTTGTCACAAATCAAGGAACTGACAAATTTGGTGTTGTTTTTTGGTTCGATTTTCAGTTCAACTGAACAAAAATCAATGATGGCAGCACAATCAAGAGAGAAAGAGAAGCACCTCATTGCCTCACTCGCAGATGCGCCACCGCCCATGATTGCACAACCTCGTCGGTAACACTGTAGAGCCACAGGGGAGCGCATCACCACCCCCATTGTGCTGCTCCAAAGGAGCATGCCGCCCACCGGTGCCACTACCAAGGAGGCTCGCTGCCCCATTCCCTCAACCCTAAGGAGCCATGCCAGCACATTGCCCTCCAACAATAGCTGTAGAGGAAGAGGAGGGTACCACCCTACCAATGTCGCCGAGGAGGCATGCCACATCATCAAGGAGCCGCACCACCTGTGGGGGTATAGACCCGCATACCCTCATAGCTCAGCATGGGCCGCACTAGATAAGGTGGCCCAATACGCTAGAAAGAGTCGCGCGGATCTCCAAACTGCTCGGCAAATCATGTGGAACAAGCAGAGACTACTTGATGATCAAGGAAACCTAGTCGGTTAGGATAGATATCGTATCCTCCGTAGATACAGTAGTTGTAACCGGTTGCAACTAGATTCCTTAGATCTATAACCTTGCCCCTCGTACTATATAAGGCGGGCAAGAACCCCCCTCAAAACATACCATCATCATGCATCAATACAGTCCACAGAGACACAGGACGTAGGGTATTATGCAGTTCATGGCCCAAACCTGGATAAACCCTGTGTTCATCTTGCGTCACCATCTAGTTCGTTGTTTTGCGCACCTCCACCGATAATCTACTACCGTGGGCATACCCCTTGGTAGACTGCTGACCACATCTCGTCGACAGTGGCGCGCCAGGTAGGAGGTGTGCGTGCAGACTCCATGGCGAGCCAGATGGTCAACTTCCCTGCTTCAATGGCCCTTCTGGCAGGCCTAACGTTCACTATCAGGACATTCACCTCAACCACCGGCGTTGACGGTCCCGCTAAAGTCGTGGAGGCGGTGCAGGCTCCTCCTGCGCCAATCGAATCTACATCAACAATGGCGGATTCGATCTCGAGACCAGTCTCGGGGTCGTCTTCTCCAAGCACACGCAGTCCGCTTCCCCGCTATCAAGGGAGGCATCTCGATAATTCCGATCTGATCGAGTCTATCGATCGGGTTACCACGGGCCTGGCTGAAACACTAACCTTAGTAGATTCCATCAGAGATCAATCTACTGAGGAAGGCTATGGACCCATCTGTTGTTCTTGACCTGCTCAAGCTGGCCGCTAGAGGTGTCTTGACTCTGATCTCGTGATTACGGTGACTCTAGAGGGGCGGACGGTTCGTTACCAATCGAACCCGCAACTGGCTTGAGGTTAGGGGATTACGAAGCCCTAATGGAGCACTCATCCAATACCTACCCATACAGGCTGGTGAACGCGACATCTGAGTACACCGCCTCCATACCACACCTATTTGTGGATCTCGCCTAGCGCAACCACGCTTCAGATCTATATCTCTTGGATCTGCCTGAACCCGACCACCCCGTGCCTACTGTTAACGTGGTTGAGATTAGGCAGATCAGAGGGGACTCGCACTCCACAATCCTAGAAGAAAGTATCGGGTCTACCGGACCTCATGGGACTAACTATACCAGCACCCTCGTCAATCCATATGGGGAGGATTTCCCAGCATTTCCACCTGGCTTTGGAGGTGCTGTCTTCACTATTAGCAACGATGAGCCCACTCGCGACGGGGAGATCGATCAAGAGAGGGCCGATCAGGAGGAAAGAAACGCCAACCGCAGGGCTCGGAGAGTGGACCTAGAGAATGGCGAATATGCAGCAAACGCAGGCGCGGCTGGCCAGCGCGACATCCACCGCGATCTAGCCAACGCATTCGACATGTGCGACAACTAGCAAGTTTTCAAGACGGCGAGCGCCAACATTGCCATCGCCATGAATGAACTAAATAAGCTCCCCGAGTCCCCAGCACTCGATGCTGTCAAGGCCTATCTGAAGGCTGCCATAGTCCAGGTCAACAAGAGGCGTACACCCGCTCCATCTGCGTCTACCACCCGAATTCATCGCTAACGAGGCCCCTGGCAAGACCGCAACCAGCAGCAGGGAGGTGCCTATCTTTATCAGGGCCACCACAATGTAAACTATGAGGCGCACCATCCCCAGGATCAAGGCGGAAGATGCGATGCCGACCAGCGAGGTGGGCGTGGCAAACATCATGGAGGCGAGCATGTTACAAACCACGGTGGTGGTGGTGGTAGACAACGTGGTGCCGACCAGGAAGTGGAGCAGCCTAGAGGCGACCTCCGTGACCACCTCAGTGCCAACATGAATTTGAGGGATCGCATCGAGAACAACCGAGAAGACCGACATGCATCTGAGATGCAGCGCAGGCGTGAATATGATGAAGCACACGGCGTACCCGGCCGTGGCCACATGTCGCGTGCTGGCTACATCACTGGCCTCTGACCATTCACTGATTGGCTCCATACCATTGTTTGGCCAAGAAATTTCAAGCTCCATGACTTGGACACTTACGACGGGAAGGCCAATCCCGAACAGTGGATAACACTATACGAAATCGCTATCCGAGCAGCGCACAACGATGATGACATCATGGCAAATTACTTGTCTGTGGTCATCAACCAGTCTGCAAACCAGTGGCTCCTCAGCCTGAGGGAATGCTCCATCGACACCTAGGCTCAGCTCAGGAGGGCTTTCATCGACAACTACATGGCCACTTGTCAGCAGCCCGACAACAAGTACGATTTGGAGAAAGTCAAAGACTATCCAAATGAATCATTGCGCAACTACATCTGCCGCTTCTCAGAAACACGGATATCCATCCCTAACATCAACAACGATGAAGCTATCTCCACGTTCATCAGAGGCCTCCACTACCACGATGCCCTCAGGACTAAGCTACTCCGTAAGAGGCCTGACTCAATCTAGGACCTACTCACGGTGGCAAAGAAGTGGGCAGACGCTGACGAGGTCGATCAGCAGATCAAGGAAGATGTTGGCCAGGCTCCTCGCCCCGACTAGAAGAATCGCCACTCCGATGACCGGCGCGATGATCGGCGCTACGATGATCGCCATGATGATTGATGCACCGACAATCATGACCGACGTCGATAGGATGACTTTAGGGGGCGGTAGAGCCACAACCGACCAGCTGACAACGCTATCAAGCCAGGGGCCAAGCACAACTACGAGGACTGGTGAACTCCAAGGTCCTTTAGGGTTCCTGCTCGGCTCACTTGAACTCCAGCCATACAATAGGGAATTGCAGGGGTCTAAAGTCCATCTACCGCTTGGACGCCCGCAAGAAGCAGCGCGACGATGACAAAGACGGCGACAAAAACGACCTCCGGGGCGACAAAAGGCCTGATGAGGAGGACAAGACCAAAGAAGAACATGACAAAGACCCTTGTCACGCCTACAAGGATCCCGACAGAAGCGTCCACAGCATATTTGGTGAGAAGGTTGCCTTGGAGAATGGGCGACAGAGGAAGCTTACCGCTCGAGCTATCATGGCCCTCAAGAACTCTGACAAGAGGGTTGCTGACCCCAAATACCAAAACTAGTCGCACCAGCCCATTACATTCAGCAGAGCTGACCAGTAGGATAATATTCTGGAGCCAGGGCACTTCCCCCTCATTCTAGATCCCATCATCAGGAATGTACGGTTCGAGAAGGTGCTCATCGACGAAGGCAGCGCCCTCGACATCTTCTTCCGCAATGCCCTAACTGAGTTAGGCATCAAGCCGGAAGACCTCAAGTTTACGACGCACCTTTTTGGGGAGTGCTCCCAAGGCAGACCTCTCAGCCTCTAGGTCAGATTATCCTGCTAGTCTAGTTCGACACCATCGACCACTTCTGTATCGACTACGTCGACTTCATCGTTGTGGACTTCGAAGGAACGTACCATGCCATACTTGGTCGACCAGCTCTAGCCAAATTCATGGCGGTGCCACACTATGTCTACTAGCTCCTGAAGATGCCGACCGAGAAGGGTGTACTCAGCCTCAGAGGCAATGTGTTCGTCGCCTACACATGCGAGAAGGAGAGTTACACGATTGCTGATGCCAAGAAGATCCCTCCCGCATGCAGTAGTCCATTGCTGACGCCAAGAAGATCCCTCTCGCCGACCTAGGGATTCCAAGCAAGGAAGCCACCCGTGCTGCTGTGAAGTCCAAGGAGACTAAGGAGGTGGAGTTGGTCCCGAGCAACAAGACCAAGACGGCCCGCATTAGGGCCGGCCTGGAGCCTAAATAGGAAGACGTGCTCGTCAGCTTCCTAAGGAAGAATGTCAGTGTGTTTGCATGAAAACCTATAGACATACCCGGAGTATCTCGAGAGTTGATCGAGCACTCCTTGGATGTCTCGAAGACCGCCAAGCCAATCAAGCAGAAGCTACGACGGTTCACATGGGACAAAAAGGAGGCGATTAGGGTAGAAGAAAACTGGCTCTTAGCTGCTGGCTTTATCAAAGAGGTGTATCATCCGGAGTGGCTTGCCAACCCAGTTCTTGTAAGAAAAAAGAATAATAAATGGAGGATGTGTGTTGATTACACTGATCTCAACAAACACTGCCCTAAGGACCCCTTTGGCTTGCCTCGTATAGACGAGGTCATAGATTTTACCGCTGGCTGTGAGCTCTTATCTTTCCTAGATTGCTACTCTAGCTACCATCAGATTTCTCTGAGAGAGGAGGACCAGATCAAGACATCGTTCATCACGCCCTTTGGTGCTTACTGCTACATGACCATGTTGTTTGGGCTAAAAAACGCTGGCACAACCTATCAACGAGCCATCTAGTAGTGCCTTAAGGACCAGATCAGAGATCAGCTTGTTGAGGCATATGTTGATGATGTAGTGGTGAAGACCAAAGTGGCCTCTACCCTGGTCGACAACCTCGACCAGACCTTCAAGGCACTCAATAAGTTTCAATGGAAGCTGAATCCCAAGAAGTGCATATTTGGCATGTCATTTGGCATACTGCTCGACAACATAGTTAGCCGTGATGGCATACGGCCTAACCTAGAAAAAGTCAAAGCTGTCATGAAGGTGAAACTGCCCAAGTGTGTCAAGGACATCTAGAAGCTAACCAGGTGCATGGCTGCTTTGAGTCGATTCATATCACGGCTTAGAGAAAAGGGTTTGCTATTCTTCAAGCTCCTCAAGGCGAAGGAGAAGTTCAAGTGGTCGGAGGAAGATGACACTGCTTTTGCAGAGCTCTAGCAGTTTCTCACATCCCCTCTAGTCCTGACGACACCCAAGGAAGGCGAAACTTTGTTGCTCCATCATCATCGAGTGCGAGGAGGTCGGGCATGTGTACAAGGTCTAGCGACCAGTATACTTCATCAGCGAGGTACTCAATGAGTCCAAGACCTGTTACTCGTAGGTCCAAAAGCTATTGTACGCCGTCCTGATCATCTCTCGTAAACTGCGCCATTATTTTGACACTTACCCCATTGAGGTGGTCACCGAGTTTCCACTAGGGGACATCTTGCACAACAAATATGCCAACGGGCACATCATCAAGTGGGCATTGGAGCTTAACCCATACTTGCTAGAATTTCAAAGCCGCACGACTATCAAGTCACAGGTGCTGGTCGACTTCATTGTCGAATGGACAGATATGAACACGCCTGTCCCTGACAGCTCCCCCGAGCACTGGAAGATGTATTTTAACAGCTCCCTCAATATCGACGATGTCAGGGCAGGTGTGTACTTCATCTCGCCATTTGGGGACAAGCTGAGCTATGTTCTCTGGATCCACTTCAAGGCCTCCAATAATGCCGCCGAGTATGAGGCGGCTCTACACGGCCTCCGTATCGTTGTTGAGCTCGGCCTAAAATGGCTCATGGTGTTCAGTGATTCTGCTCTCATCATAAACTAGGTGAACAAGGACTGGGACTATACTAGCGAAAGGATGGATGCTTATTGCGCACAGATCAAAAAGCTGGAGAACAAATTCTATGGCTTGGAGTTTCATCACGTCGTCCGGACTGACAATGAGGCAACTGATAAGCTGTCGAAGCTAGGATCAACCTAGGCAGAGATCCCCCATGGAGTTTTTGTTCAGGACCTTATCAAGCCGTCTATCAAGGAAGAAGAGAAGCCTATAGTTGAACAGTCATCTGTAGACCAGCTGGTCGCTACGGTTCCGACCACCGGCACCGACTAGAGAGAGCCATTCATTAGGTATCTCATCTCTGTAGAGGTTCCCCAGGACAAGACCGAGATGGAACGCCTGATACGGCGTAGCAAGTATTATGTGCTGGTCAAGGGGAAGCTTATGCGCAAGACTTCGAAGGAAGAATTGTTGCAAAAATGCGTGTCCTAGGAATAAGACGTGAAGATTCTGGAGGAGATCCATGCTGGCACTTGTGCCAACCATGCTACTTCACGCACATTGGTCGGTAAGGCTTTCTGAGCAGGTTTTTATTGGCCCTCAGCTATTGCCGATGCAGAAAAGCTAGTTCATCATTGTGAGGGGTGCCACTTCTTTGCCAAGCAGACTCACGTTCCAGCCCACGAAATTTAGACCATTCCAGTGTCCTGGCCTTTCGCATATTGGGGACTGGATATCATCGGGCCTTTCAAGCCAGCTCCAGGAGGTTTCCACTGGGTTTATGTCATTATCGACAAATTTTTCGAATGGATTGAGTACAAGCCTTTAGTATTGGGGACTACGAAGAAGGTAGCTAAGCTGCTCGATGAAATTATTCACCGCTTCGGCCTGCCTAATAGCATCATCAATGACCTGGGGTCCACGTTCACCAGTAACAATTTATAAAACTTCTGCGATGACAGAGGCATAGTTGTCAAGTATGTTTCGATGGCGCACCCAAGGGCTAACGGACAGGCTGAACGAGCGAATGGCATGATCCTTGATGCGTTGAAGAAAAGATTGTACAGGGAAAATGATAAGCATCCTGGGAAATGGTTGAAGGAGCTGTTGGCCGTGGTCTAGGGACTGAGAACCCAGACCAGTCACAATACCGGTGTTTCCCTGTACTTCATGGTCTTTGGCTCTGAGGCTGTGCTACCAGCTGACATTGCTTTCCAATCACCAAGGGTCGAGAACCATGACGAGGAGAGGTCGAATGAAGCCAAAGAGATCAAAGTTAATTGCGCCGAGGAATAGCGCCTTGACACCTGCACGCGCACGGCTAAATATTTAGAAGGCTTGCGCAGGTACTATAACCGCAATGTCAAGGATAGATTCTTCATGGTTGGTGATTTGGTTCTGTGCAGGAAGCAGAAGACAGAAGGATTGCACAAGTTAGCGTCACATTGGGAGGGCCCTTACATGGTCAAGGCGGTCACTAGGCCTACCTCTTATAGGCTATGTGATCTCGACGGAGTCGACGTCCCAAATTCGTGGCATATCGACCACCTTAGACGCTTCTATGCTTGATCTGCTATAAAAAAAGATATGTACTCTTTTTGTACTTCAAGTATTCAATAAAAGTTTCATCGTACTTTTGCTGCCATTTTTTTGTGCATTGCAATGTCTCCTAAATTTCTTCTAAGTGGTTTGCCGACTAGTTTTTTCTCCTACTTGAGTTTTCCAAAGCCGACACTGTCTCCGACTTCTCCCCACACGTGCATGAGATCCGTTCACTATGTTCTGGGTGGTCGGCAGTAGCTCCCTAGCAAGGTCGGCAGTCTTACACGTGCCTGGGCTCCGCGCCTCACGCTCCGGGCTACTGGTCGGACCAGGGCTAGAGCGACTCTAGGACGGAATAACTACTCGCGCTTACCATAAAACATGGTAAAAAAATAGAGTTTTCATGACTAAAACCACAACCGCATATTATACAGAGATATAATACCTGGTTCGCGTGGGCACTGAGTGCTCCACTATAACTTACTTAATATTTCTACAAAAGCACCGAGTGTTCCATCACAACTTAAACTGCAAATAGAAGTTTTTATAGCTCTAACCTACTGACTGCTTTGTCCAATCTCGCCACATAGGTCCACATCAGCTATCATCTTCGACGCTGTCTCTATGGAAGTAATCCTAAGCTGCTCGGCCTTACCTTGATCGGTGTTATAGGACACGCCGGTCTCAAGCCTCCTCAGGTCCACTCTAGGGTAGTGTGACCGCACCACGCCTAACACGTGGGCAGCCACGTACTCGCCAGCGTTGCGGATGTACTGCTTGAACCAAGTCCAGGAGCTTTGGCACTTCTCGACGATGGCTTCTGGTCGGGCTGGCCGGTCGCTTGCCATTTCTTCAGGTTCCATGTCGATCAGGTCCAGCACTGGCTTGATTCCTTGCTCCATCGCCTCGCACTTGGACACCAAGTGGTTCTTCTCCTTGATCAGTGCCTCCATATGCGTCTATATGTTCTGGCATAGGATTGCATTCAAGCACAAGACCATGCTGAGAATGATGAATAATAGTGAAGAAAATCAACAACTCAATTGACGATAACTCACTCGAGAAGTCCTTGTCCAGCTTGGTCACGTGCTCCTTCAGCTTGGTGTTCCGCTGGTTAGGCGAGCAACCTCGTCTTTGAGCTCCTTGTCGAGCTGGTCGTTTTTCTCCACAAGCTCCTTTTGCTTTCTGATAGCCGAGCTAGTTTGTCAACAAGAAGCACCTTCTCTGCCTCCATGCCTGCCGAGCAGAGCGTGGTTTGTCAACAAGTCATAAGGAGAACAAAGCGTGAAGATTTTGTCATATACCTTTACTTTCCTGGTCGAGGCGGTGGTGCTACTCGTCTACGGTGGCCTGCAGCATGTCCCGCTCATTCTGGGTATGCTATAGCATCTCCTGTAGACGCACTACGTCCTCTTTTAGGGCACTGTTCTCTTTCACGGTTGGGGCAATAGTGTTGAAGCACCGTTTCCGGTACTCTGATGTCTTCTCAATGCTCTTTAACACAATGAAGGATTAGTGATAGCAATCTCTACAAAAGCCTACTGAGGATGCACAGGGCTTCCAGCGCTCTTACCTTGATTTGGCCCATCAAGTCATCAATAGTCCTCTGCAGTTTGCGGATGGCCCGGTCTGAGTGGTCTTCTTCGTGGAACACCCACTCGCCACCCTGCTTCCTCGCAACATGGATGCATTGAGGCGCCATGTTTGCTTCTTCGGGGCAGACGATTTCTTCAATATCCGGCTCCTCAACCATAGTGGTTTCACCTGCCGGAGCCTCTGCGGCAAGGTTCTCGGTGCCGCTCCTGTCGACTAGTACGAAGCCCATTATACCGCCTAAGGCAGCAGTGGGCTCCTCGGCAGTGGGCGTGGTCTCTTCATCATGCTGCTGCTCCGTGGCATGCTGATTGGTGACGTCGCTAGACCCGGCGCTCTCCTCTGCAGCGCGGCTGCTCTCCCCAACTATTGGCTGTTGGCTGCTAGTGGGGTGCTCCACATCTTTCTGTGGACTTCGGCCTACACCGGCCTAATAAGCCAATGTTTTAGGACAACAACAAGGGATCATAACATTACTTACAAATCTGAGAGCCTGAATGCGGCTCTGAACGGGTGACCGCTCTGGCTCCCGCTCCCCATAGCGTGGGTACCAGTTGCCTGGCTGCTGCTTGCCTACACCATCTCGGCTTGAACACATACAGGGACTGCTGAGCTAGTCCACCCCATGCTAGGTGTGGCTGTCTGGGCTAGAGTCGTCACCCGGGGAGGTGGCGCTGCTCGGGGAGGTGTGGGTGTCCTTGGTGGCGTCAGCGCGCGGGGCGATGTCTGTGCCCTCTACCGGCGCGTCAGTGGCGTCTCCTCCTCCTCCTCCTTGTCGTCAGTCAAGCCGACCATGATCTTATGTCGTTTTCAGCTGCTCTCCTCGTCATCAATGATCAAAGGACCCCCCGTGCCTAGGGGGCTAGCGGACTTTTTCTTTTGGAAGGCCCCTTTGCAGCGGGGTGCTTCCCGGCCACCTTCCTCGTCACACGGGGCTCCCGCGCATCCACGCCGATCGGCCAGTCGTCGGTGGGCACATCAGAGATGTACACTGCTGCCCGGTCCTGGCCACGGACCTTGCAAGGATCAGATTTAGCGTTACGATTGCAGACCAACAACTATCAGATATGGAATTAAAATTGTGGCGACTATGAACATACCTGTGGTGGTGGTGATGTCAATTAGTACGCCTACATTGCGTTCGGCAATAGGTGGTATCCCGCCAAGTCAAACAACTGTGCAAACCACCAGTTAACCTCATCGCGCATGAGGTTCCTTGCAGACTCCCTAGTGGGGTCATCTGACCTAGAGTACTCATACAGCGGATGCACCCGCTCCTTGCAGGGTTGCACCCGCCTGTAGATAAAGTTCAATGCCATCATTGGCCCGTAAAGCCGGTTCCTATCAAACATCCTGAGTAGCTCTTCAACCTGCACCATTTCAGCACTGGACGGCCCCATGACCAGTTCTCCTGCTGCTCTAGGATCTGAGTGACATCATAGGCAACAAATGGCTCCTATTCTTGCTGTACGTACAACCATTTCTTGTACCAATCCCTTGTGGATGAACTCAGGGGCACATTCAGGTATTTGGCTTTCATCCCGTCATGGAGGTTCAGGTGTGCCCCTCCAGCTACCTTGGATCCTCCCGCACCCCCTTTCTTCTTGAGGTAGAAAAAGTGCCGCCATAGATTGAAGTGGGGCTGGATGCCAAGATATGATTCACAGAGGGTAATGAAGATGCACATAGCAAGAACGGAGTTGGGGTGGAGATTGCATATGCTAACTTTATAATAATCGCAAAGTTTGTGCACAAAGGGATGGCAAGGATTTTCAAATCCGTGCCAATAGAAATCTTTGAAGACGACAATCTCGCTAGGATGGGGGTCTGGATAGTTCTCACTAGGTGATATCCTCCATCCACCGATTGTGGCCTCGGCCAACACGCCGGCGGTGACGAGCCTCGTGAGGGTGGCCTCTGTGCTCACCAATTTGTTCCACTCCGCCGCCATCAGCTGTGCTTTTTCTCCACGGCCCCCGTGCGCCATCCTCCTCTTCTCTGGCTGTGGAATGCGGTTGCGGTGTGCGGTATGGTGTTGGAGCAGCTAGATCTGGCGGAGATGTGATGCCTGCAACAACTGCGTATGGCTAGATCTAGGTTTCAGATTTACGGCTACAACGGCGATGGAAATGGTGGAGATGGTGGAGCGAGCAAGATGGAAGCTGAATCGACATGAAGTGAACGAAGTGGGAGAAGTGGGGCACCGCCGCATGAGTATTTATAAGAGATGGAGTGACCCTTTTACTTCTAGAGTTTTTGGGTAACCGCGCCTGACGCGCCGCTTCCGCTTCCTCAATCATTGTCTCCAAGTGGGCCTTTACGTGGGCCTTATCTACAGAGGACCCTAGAGTGGGCCTGTTTCGCCATTTTTCTATACGGTCCGATTCTAGCGCCCTAGTGCATTTTGTGGCCCCACAGCAGAGCTGGGGGCTGCTACGTGGCAGAGCCATCTGTATGCTTCAGTTTGATGCTTTTTTTGTCCACAGCTGAGCTAGGGACCGAATATGCAGCAGAGCTGCGGACTGGGCCTGCAACTGAGTTGGGGGGACGCCTCACAACGAAGCTAGGGGCTGCCACGTGGCAGAGCCATGGGATGTTTCTATTCTAGGGCTGCCACGTAGCAGAGCTGGGAGTTGCCACATGGCAGAGCCATGGGTTCTTATCCACGGCAGAGCTGGGGATCAGGTCCACAGCAGAGCTAGGGACTGTGCCGTGACAGAGCCACAGTGCTTATTTCTCAATTGAGTTGGGGTTATTGCTCTTTAGACCCTGGCACCACATGATCAAGTCACCTACTGTTAGACTCGAGGACTAAGTGGGCACACTTCACCTTACGGTGAATGTGCTTATTTAGTTTTGGATAATTTTTCTTTTCGACCCTGGCATCACGTGATCAATTCACCTGCTGTTAGGCTCGGGGACTAAGTGGGCACACTTCACCTTACGGTGAATGTGCTTAACTTTTTTGCAAACAGGATTTGCTGAACAGTGCCAAAGGGCGCGACCCCTACCTCAACCAATTTAGATCCCGAGGATCATATCTCTTGACATTATGGCAGAGCCAATGGTGCCGAGCATCATTAACTTTCCACAACGAAACTTAAGTGGGAACACTTCATCAAAGATGAACTTTTTTCCTTTTCTCGGAGCACCACGTATTTTTTCCGACAAGGCGTTTTTTCGACTAGTGCGGTGGTCGGCTATTAGCTGAACTGGTCGGAAGGGTGAGAACATTTCTCAGCAGTCAACCCTTGTGGTCGGATGCTTCAGGACTTCAAGCCTCACTAGTCGAAAAAGGACAAGACGGCGTGTCGCATCAAAATACATAGTGCTCGGGGACTAGCTGTGGTGGTATAGACCCATATACCCTCATGGCTCAGCACGGGCCGCACCAGACAAGTTGGCTCAATACGCTAGAAAGAGCCGCGTGGATCTCCAAACTGCTCGGTGAATCGTGCGGAACAAGCGGAGACTACATGACGATCAAGACAACCTAGTCAGTTATGATAGATATCGTATCCTCCGTGGATATAGCAGTTGTAACCGGTTGGAACTAGATTCCTTAGATCTGTAACCTTGCCTCTCGTACAATATAAGGTGGGCAAGGACCCCCTCAAAACATACCATCATCACGCATCAATACAATCCACAGAGACGCAAGACGTAGGGTATTACGCAGTTCGCGGCCCGAACCTAGATAAACTCTATGTTCATATTGTGTCACCATCTAGTTCGTTGTCTTGCGCACCTCCACCGATAATCTACTACCGTGGACATATCCCTCGATAGACTGTCAACCACATCTCGTCGACACCACCCCATGTGCGCACACTCCTGCCATCGCTGTTTGCCCGTCTTGGTTTGAGGAGGAAAGGAAGAGGCCATGGGGATAGGTTAGGGTCAATCAAAGTGCACTCGTGTTTGGTTTTTTTATTTTGAAGTGGAACGGGCCTGTGGGCAAGCGAACATTCGCTTGGTGGCATTGGTTTCTTGGGTCCTTGGTTCGGTTGGGTCCCAGTACAGATGCTAAATTTGATAACTGAAAATCTCATGTACTAAAACCAAAGCCAAAAAGAACCCTCAACATTTCGGTTCATTTCAGGTTTTGGTTCCCTGTTTAAAAGTTCCCAGCCCTACCACCCCCTCCACCCACCACCATCATCTTGTCTGACTTCCCTTCTCTAGCGATTCTTCATTTTGCCCACCTCTATATTCATTTCCCCTTCATGTTTCTCAACTTGCTTTGTCTCGATCAGATGGTTAGGAGCACTTAAGGGTCCTCGAATGTACCTTTTGGAAAAATTATATCTCACTGATATGATTAATAAATAAACCTATTTTTAGAAATAACTATCTTGAACACATGCATGATTAGCATACAGAGGTTTAATCCTAACCATGACAACATTATACTGATAAGCAGATCCACCACAGAACGAGTGTCTCCTTTTTTTATTACATTTCCAACAAGTTGTATGAAGTATATCTATATATATTTTCTTGAACTCATGCAAAGGCAGGAATAAAGACTATTCCTTTATTGTAGAAGGCAAGAAGATCGAGATCTCTATATATTGCAGTAACTGGATTCCATTTTCCATGGCAAAAGATAATCCTGCAAATTAAGAGGGAATGTATACAACAGTTAATTTACAAGCAACTGCTTAGCCAATAATCACGTTTTCATGAGTCTGATGGATCTGAACAAGAAGAAGTACCTGCATCCTGGTAGTACTAATAAAGATCATTTTCGACGGGTGCCGGAGCTGGTGCAGCCGGAGTGTTTACCAGTCCTAGCTTGGCGCAGTCTGCCCCAAACGTGCCTGAATGTACAATGAGTAATACGAAGCAAGATTCAGGCAAACGCCCACGAATAGAGAAAACCCAAACAAACATCATTGTTTGAGAAGCGATGTAATACTATCTTACAGCTGCCACCGATGCAAGGCATGGAGGTGTCGTTGAGCAAGTTTTTGAAGCCCGGCTGGCAGCGGCACTGGTAACTGAAGCCGGCGCCCTTCTTGCAGTGACCACCTTGGCCGCAGTTGACGACGACGCAGGCTGCATGCATGGACACGGAGACGAAACAAGACTGGCTCATAAACGGATGACTGGTCGAGGACAAACCAGAGAACTAGCGGATAGATCAAAGTGTCACCGATTTCTCCTGCGTGGCAGTACGTAAATGGTGTGTGACTTACGGTCTGTCAGCGGAATGCCCCTGGGTGGTGTCAGCATGGTGAGGTTCAAACAGGCACTACTGAAGGAGCCTACAATGAGAAATGAGAAACATACAGCTTCATGAGCTTCAGGCCTGGTACACTACAAGAAAATTATAATTTTCGTGAGAAGCCCTGGTACACGATTAATACACTGCTGAGATATTATACTATTTTCTCGAACATCTTATCGTCCTCAAATGTAAAAATTCAAAACTTTAAAGTTTTACATCTCATTGAGAGCTACAACGACTTTGATATAAAAAGTTTATTCATTTGACACCATACGAAAAAGAAATTATTTTTCGAATGCGACAAGTGCCAATATGCGATTATTATGCTGCAGAAATTTTATGTTATTTTTTTAGCATCATGAACAAACTCAAAACTAAAAACTTGTAGATCTCAATTTTCATATTAAGATCATCTTCATCCGACGTTGTATCGAAGAGTTATGATTTTTAAGGAGTCTTGTCACGCCACTCCTAGTAGCGCGAAAAAATAATATTGTCGTGCAACGGGGTGCGTGATAAGGTTTTTCACGTTAGAAACGCCGTCCAACGTGGTAGATCTTACCACTCCAACGCAGGTGGCTCGACAGCGTGATTTTGTCACGCCAGCCAGACTGGCGTGACCAAAAAAAAAAGTTAGATCCGCAAAATATTTCTAAGGACGGTTGTTATTAAAATATTGAATAAAAATAAATTAAAAAATCCGGTTCTTGGAAGGGCTAGCTTTCACCAGCTCCATCTTCTGTATTGTAGTAGAATATAAAGTAGCAGCAGCCAGAGCCGGGTGAAGATAAAAGAAAAAACTTCAGACTCCTAGGTCATTTTATGGGCGGTAAAATATCTTTTTCAACCTCCAATTTGTATCAAATAGTTCGATTTTTAATCCTAAATTATGAAACCCAGTGACTATATGACAAAGGTGGTTGAATTAATAATTATTACTGGGTGATAGGAACAATATATTTGGCTGACAAAGGAGGTTGAATTAAAAATTGTTACTTACAGTTGGGGATGACGCAGGGCGCGAAGTCGAGGACTGTGAGGTCAAGCAACTTTTGCTGGGACCAGCCGGGGTCGCAGGTGCACTTGTAGGAGCTGGTAAGCAACGGGATGATCCCCGGCACCGCGCTGCAGGTGCCCTTGCCGCACTTGGCCGTGTCGCAGACCGTGCTGTTGTCTGGGGTTCGTAGGCGCAGGCCGCAGGGCACAGAGTCAAAGCATTAGTATATATATATATTTATGTTTCCATCACCGAGCCGATTAACGAAGCTGAAACCAATCGCAGGATGCATGGAACCGAATTGAAGCTAATTAAGGTCCTACGTACCAGCACCAGCAGCAGTGGCGGCCATTGCTACGGCGAGGAGCTCCACAAGCGTAGCCGGCGCTGGCACTCTAGCTCTAGCCATGGCCGCCTTCTAGCTCCCTGATCTTGCAGATACAACTGGAGCGCGTGCTTACGTGTATGTATATATGTACGTCCAAGTGTTGGAGGGGAGAGGTGCGATGCTAGTAAGTTTATATAGGCCAGTTCGCCGACCAGCTGGCCCAACCTTTCAGAGTTTTTTTTTTTTTGCGACAAGCCCAACCTTTCGGAGTGTGCAATGCAGAAGTTCATATGCACTGTGTATCCTAGAAAACTGAATAATTTCGTACGGCCGTACCTCCTCCTCATTATTATTATTATTATTATTATTATTATTATTATTATTATTATTATTATTATTATTATTATTATTATTATTTATCGATTTCTCCTCCTTTTATCAGGAAAAAAAAGATATTTGAAGCACCTGCTGTTTGAAAAATGGCCGCTCAATTAATTTGTTTTTTTTCCAGAACCAGCAAATATTCATTCAGTTAATAAAAAAGACAAAGTTTACACAATAGCCTAAATTAGACAATAGCCCGAACAATTCGGTCATGCTCGTCGATATCTTTTTATTTTGTCACCACCTGGCCGACCGAAGCTAAATTCTGTATCTACTCCCAACTGGAGTATGTTCTTCTACGTCATCGAAACTATAAAATTGCGTCATCTCTTATGGCCGTACCTCTTGTTCCTGTGTGATCCTGTCAATGCTTCCTTATCGATTTCTCCTCTTCTGACCGAGTAAAATATTTGGACCACCTGCTATTTTGGGAAATGGCCGATCAACTTATTTTATTTTTTTCAGAACCAGCAAATATATTCAATTAAAAAAGAGATAAAGTTATGTAACACCCTAAATTTTACATTATTTCAAAAATAGATAAATTTGATTTATTTATGTATTTGAGTGTGCATTCAAATATAGGAGATAATAAATTTTTGTGAAATTAAAATTTATCATAAGGTTAGTTACATGTTGATGCACTCATGCCGATGCATTTTTATTTATTGTGGTGACTGTTTTTTTTTATTCCAATGCTAAAAGGGTTAAAAATTATTTGAAATTGGATTTGGAAAATCAATTTAGAAAATGAAAAGGAAATTCTATTCACTCTCCTTCACTTCCTTCCAATTCGGCCCGTTGGCCCGGTCTACCGAACCGTCCCGCTGGCCTTCTCCCCTTCTCCCTCTCGCGCGTCCCTCTTGGGCCGGCCCATCCCGGCCAAGCCGTTGCCGCCCTCCCTCTAGCAGTCACTAGCAGCCGGGGCCCGCACGTCAGCGTCGCCCCCAACCTCCAGCCTTCCCGCTTCGCTCGCACTTGAGCGCAACCGCCGCCTGCGCCCACGCTCCATCGTGGGAGCATCTCCCCCCCCCCCGCGCCTCGGGTCTCTTTTAAAGGGAAGCGCGGCCCCGTCTCCGCCCTTCCCCCACTCCAACTCCCTCTCTCTCGCTCGCGAGAGGCTGCAACCGCAGCACCGCAAATCGCCGCCGGAGCCGCCATCCGCCGCTCCCGTGGACCGCCGCTCCAGAGCCACCTCCGTCTCATTTGAAGCAGTGGTGAGCTCCGCCTTGACCTCCTCTTCCTTTCTATGCTCTCAATTTCTCAATTTGTGCACGTTGTGGCGTGTCCCCGCTCGCTCCGACGACCTTCTCGCCGCCGTCCATGGCGGGAGCCGCTCGGGCTCACCCCCGGCCGCGTTTAGTGTCTAGGTTTGATCGCCTCCATCCTCTATTCCTTCCCGTGCTCCCAAATTGTCGATTCGTGGCCTCTAGGGTGGCATTTCGCGTGCGCCGGCGAGGTCCCGATCGCCGGCCATGGCGGACACGCCGCGCGGGTGACCCCGTGGCCGTGTTTTGTTCCGGGGCAAGTTCGCCTTCCTCCCCGCGTCACCCCGGTGCTCTCGGTTTTGAAAACCGAGGTCCGTAGAGCCTTGTTCGGTTGCTCCGGCGAGCTCCCCACCGCCGCCAATGGCAGAGCCGCCGTGATCCCCCTCAACTCCGGCGGGTCACTCACCTCTTCCCCCCTTCATCTAATCCAAGCCGTCTATCCTAGATCGGACGGCTGACATGAGAGAATACCCCTTCGCGGGTTCTTTTTCTAAAAGAGCCCCTCAGTTTCTAAAAGTCTAAACCCGCCGTCCTTGGCGTACTTCCGGAGTACGCATTCTTTTTCGGAAAGCGTAGTTTCTTCGGTTTAAAAGAAAAATACGTTTTCAGATTATTTACAGATTTGCCACTACAGTAAAACGCTTATAAAATCGTCGTTTTAGCTCCGATTCGACCCGTTCAACTAGCGTTGGGTTCGTAATTTCATAATCTACGCATTAATGCCACTGTTAGTTAGGTTTGCAACTTTTGAAATTCTTGATTAGGTTAAGTTAATTAACTCGCTATAGGAATCTTGTTTGATTCGTATCTTTTGCGTTGTAGCTCCGTTTTTCGTGCACTTCGTGTTGATGTGATCGTAGCGAGACGTAGAATATTTTCATAAACTTTTTATCTTGTTTTTATACTGCTGGTGTACTGTTCTAATTATAGGTTTGTTTGCTATGCATGAATGCTTTTGGAATGTTGTATGTTGCCGTGTTGGTCGCGTTCAGACGGTGAGGAAAACGTTGGAGACCAAGACCTCTTCAACGACCAGCAGGACCAACACGAGTTTGTGAACCAAGGCAAGTATAGCATGGGCCTACCTTGATTCCTATTCATTATATAATCTACTCATCATGCATGTGTCTAATATTGCTCGACTATAAGGACATCCTAGCCATTTATGACTTATATCTCGATACCTATGGGTTTTATTGCATATGGGTAGAATGCTAGTGCTCTATTCAAACATGATCAATACTATGATTAATGGAACAAACGGATAAACATGATGGTAATAATTGAAATATAGGGTGATGGTGCAAATGATGTCGATCATGTTGCCCTAAACTCTCCGTAAGGACTTGTCTGTAGGGCAAAAGCTGGGACATACAGTGCAACCGTGAGAGTCATATGGCTCTGACTTTAGCTCAGTAATAGGATCTTTTCTAGCTTGTTAGAGGTTACCCGAAAGGGCGCAAGAGGGGCTTGCCACTTCGGGTATAGAACTGCCTCTGTTCTTGTGTGTATAGCCTGCGGGAATTGTGCCACAGAAAGGGGGGTTCTCTATATCTGCCTGCCGAGGAAACCTCGCGGCCCTAACTTGTTAGACAAGACCTATGGAAGGCTTCATAGTGTACCCTGCCCGCTCACCTTGGAAGTGTTATGGGAGTAATTAACCCGGGCATATGGGCAACACGACTCACGGGTAAAGATGCACAACCTCTGCAGAGTGTTAAAACTGTTATAACAGCCGTGCTCACGGTCACGAGCGACCCGGAAAACTCACAGAATAAATGGTCACTTGTGAAGATGTTGTTCGTGGTGAACTATGATGGTATTATGATGATGATGACGATGATGATGATATAATGTTGATCAATGACTCTATTTAATTCTAGTATATGATCATGTGGGTTAATTTGGGAGCTTAAGCATAATTTGATATTGATCAATAACAAAATGTTGACTTACTAAAATGCTAAATGCAGTAAACCGTGTCTGCCTTTTGAGCCTCATGAATCCTCATGTTATGCTTGTGGAGTACGAAATGTACTCACGCTTGTTTATTTTCTATTTTTGGATAAAAATCCCGGATGGGTACCAGATTTCTAAAAATTGGAGCAGACAGGCTTGTGATCAACCAGTCAGTTGTCCCTGTGGAGTGGAGTCTTCACCTGAAGACCGGAGTTGTCCTTCCGCTGTTTGCTATCTAAGGTTATATCTTTTATAATAAGTATGTTATATATTAAGCATTGTCATTTGATATTACCTTTATTTGTAGCTATATGTGAGATTTGACTTCCTGGGCTCACATATGGTGTGTATCTGGTTTTGTTCTTAAAACCGGGTGCTACAAGTTAGTTTAAAAAAAAGAGATAAAGTTTACAACGGCCATAGCGAACAATCCGGCAAGCTCATGCTCTTGGATCTCTTTGCTCTGTCAACACTTGGCCAACCGAAACCAAATTATGTATCTACTCCTAGAGCCTCAAAGTTGTTCAGAGATGTCTATATCTCCAAAGTTCCAAAAATGCATTTTGACTTCTGAAGTTGTAACGGATCTGATTCAGGTCGTTTACCTAACCAATTATCCTACGTGGTATGTCGATTCACCATTTACAAGGATCTGACAAATGGGAATCATATGTCAGCAGAAAAGCTCCACCTTAAAAAAATCATATATATTTTTATATGACCTCAGATGAACATGATTTTACTCTCCTACCCCAACTATATGTTCATCCTCGTCATCCCAACTACTCTCTCCATTTCAAATTGTAAGATATTTTAGTTTTTCTAGGTATATAGTTTTTACTATGTACCTAGATATACGTCATGTCTGCATACTTAGCTTAGAAAAGCTAGTGTAAATCATAATTTGGAACAAAGGGAGTAGAAAACTAGAAAACATACATGGCCGTACCTCCTTGTTCATGTCAATGCTTCTGTATCGATTTCTCCTCTTTTGATTGATAGAATAATACGTGGATCACTTGCAATTTGGGAAATAGACACTTGGCATCCGAAGACGGCCAAAATATATCTGTATCTACTCCGATCCCTACTATGTTCTTCCTTGTTGTCCTCCCATCGAGTCACAGTTTATTTACTCCTATATATAGCTGTTCTTGAAGTACTAAATAAAATGAATTGAGAAAGGTATCTTCTATAACTAAATAGTAGATTTTCACTAGAGAATTTCTTAGCAATTTCGTGGAACCACGTCATCTAAGGGTCCCACAAGACACTGACCTCCAAATCACACAGTGTTATTCAATAATAGCTGTTCTTGAATACTATTAAATAAAATGAATAAAATGAATTGAGAAGGCGAGAGCGCACACACACAGATATGTACATATGGGAGCAACCATGTATTTTATTCTTTTGGTTGTACAAAATTATAAAATACTACATGATTCGCACCAACAATTTATCTTCTTCTGTCTTCTATATGATTCATAACGTGTTAGGCCTAACTTCTAAAGATGGCATATTTCGCTTACTAACGAGAGCTGTGTGGAGGCCTGAAGGGTCGTCGTCGTCGGTGGGTTGGGTGTACTAGGTGTGGGTAAGGAGATATCAGATCTTGAAGTGGTGACGTGCGGCGGCTAGCAAAATCGACGTTGATATTGATATAGCGAGGTGGCAACCGAAGTTGTTAGGAAAGAACTGGAAAAACTGGTACGATCACAATCATGAGTAGCATTGATTTAAGAGGAAACTCCTTTGAAAAGAACCGTAGACACACAAAGGAAATCTCCATTATTGAATATATTTGCAGGTGTACAACTGCTAAGGATTTATAATGAGTGGTTAACTCATCCTGAGGGGATTACAATTCTGCTAATTATGTTACACTTTATACGGCATTCGCTGGCTTATATAGTTATATAGACGCCAGTATGCATGCCACACAAATTTTAAGTGGCTGGAAGAAAAGAACGCATGCAACCAGTGAACATGCATATACACATGCAACCACGCATTGCCAATTTAGTGTAAGCAAATTTGGACATTCAGTGATAGGTGCATGGTCGAGCCTTTAGGAATTCTAATCATAATCAACGAACTCCACCTTGAGAAGAATTCCCTTCATTTATAAAATGAAGAATCATTGATAAAAACTCTTTCAATTGTAATAATCACCATGCACCATAAGATCTCTTGGACTACACAGTAACACCAATTAAGCTTGAGCAAAACTCAAACTTAATATAGTACAAATTGACTTGGTCATCATATTTGCAGGATTATCATCAGTACTAATCTTGCAGCTTTAATATCACCTTGGGCAATAACATCTCAAATGTAGTGATATCTAACATTATGTTTTGTTCTCTCATGGAACATTTGATCCTTTATAAGGCATATAGCACTCTTACTATCACAAAATATAGTGGTACAAGATTTATCGCCACAAAGTTCATTGTACAAACCTCTCAACCAAATGGCGTCTTTACATGCCTCAGAAGTAGCCATATATTCTGCTTTAGTGGTAGATAGAGCAATAGTAGCTTGCAAACCTGTTTCCGCCAACTAACGGCACATCCACCAATGGTGAAAACATAACCTGTGACTGAACTTGTTTTATCTAAACCACCGGCATAATCAGAGTCCACATAACCAACAAGTCTAATTTTAGATTTCCAAATTGTAGACATGCCTTTGAAGTATCACGCAGCTATCTGAAAATCCATTAGGCCATGTATCTACTGACTACACTCAATGCATGAAATAAATCTGGATGAGAGCAAACCATGGCATACATAAGAGAACCAACTGCGCTCGAGTACGGAGCTTTAGACATGTACTCCACATCTTCATATGACTGTGGACATAAAGCTACAGATAATCTAAAATGTGCAGCTAAAGGTGTACTCACTGGCTTAGCTTCATGCATATTAAAGCGACGAAGAACATTATTGATATATCCTTTTTGACTAAGGTATGATTTTCCAACATGTCTTTCTCTAATAATTTCTATGCCAAGAATCTTCTTTGCTGCACCCAAGTCCTTCATCTCAAGCTCATTATTCAACTACACCTTTAGTTTTGCTATTTCCTTTTTATCTTTTGTAGCAATCAACATGTCATCAACATACAAAAGAAAAATAAATGGTTAAGCCTTCAATAGTTTTTAAATAAACACAACTATCGTAATATGATCTGTTAAAGCCCTGAGAGATCATAATGAGTCAAATCTCTTGTACCACTATCTAGAAGACTATTTTAAACCATAAAGAGGTTTGTTAACCTGCAAACCAAGTCCTCTTTTCTAGGAAAAACAAAACCTTCCGTTTGATCCATATGTCTTCCTCCAACTCCCCATGTAGGAATGCAGTTTTAACATCCAACGGTTGAAGCTCATAGTCATGCATGGCAACAATACCAAGTAAAGTTCAAATTGAACTATGCTTTACAACACGGAAAAATACATCATTGTAATCGGTTCTTGGAATTTGACTATAGCCTTTAGCAACCAGCCTTGCCTTATATCTCACTTCTTCACTTGGGGAAATGCCTTCTTTTCTTTTAAAAATCCACTTTCAACATATAGTCTTCTTTTCTTTTGGTAATTTTACCAAGTCCCAAGTGCCAGTCTTTTCAAGTGACACCATTTTATCATGCATATAGCAGTCACCCAATTCTTGCAGTCAGTTGAACTAATAGCCTATGTAGAAGGTTCTAGATTACCTTCAATTTCTTCTGCCACACTCAAAGCATAAGCAGCAATATTGATTTCATTAATCTCTTTGGTCGAATAATTTGCCTCGTAGGCCTATCAACGGCAAGGGAACGCTGTTGTGGCGGTGGCGACTGTGAAACAATGAGAGCCCACTACAATATGGAGGAATCATCCTCAGTCGTAATAGGTTCGTCTAAAATAATATTAATTTCTTTCCTTAGTGCATCAACAAACTGCTCCCACCTGAATACTTGATTTTTGTTGACCATCAACAAGAAAATCAATAGTATTGTCTTAGCATGTTCGTTTAAGACAACATCTATATCTATATCTATATCTCTTATAATCCTAAACCCCACTAGAATATTATCTTGACATGCAAGGTGTCCACCTTAGTAGTACACTATCAAATTGCAATTAAAGTTTACTAACACAATCAATTATGATATTCATGTCAGCGAGACACATCATCCGCTAACATATATTTAGTTGTACATCAGCGTGCCACGCTATCCACTAATATTAGTTTATAATAGTTAATTCATTCCTAATAATTGTATGAATAGATTAATTTCATTCCAAATCAGTAGTTCCCGCAAGAACGTGCGGGTATGCTTGTAGTTTCTACTAATCACAACCTTTCTAGTTTCTGGATTCCACAGCTTATACCCCTTGACTCTAGATTTATATCCTAGAAAGATACACTTAACAGCTCTACTAGGTTCCAATTTTCCATTATCAACATGAGCATATACGCAATACAATAAAAAACTCTCAATTTTGAATAGTTTGTTGGAGAAACAGACCAAACCTCAAATGGAGTTTTCTTATTAATGGCAATTGATGGTGACCGACTAATGAGATAACAAGTAGTGGAAGCACCTTGTACCCAAAAATCTCTATGCAGTCCTGCATTAGACAACATGCAACGATCCTTTAAGATGATTGTTTTGTTTATACGCTCAGCTACACCATTTTGCTGAGGTATGTAAGGAACTGTGTAGTGTCTCACAATGCCTTCAGATTTACAATAAGAATTGAATTCCTTTGAACAGAACTCCATCCCATTATTGGTGCAAAGCTTTTTTTAACCTTGTTTTCAGTTTGCTTTTCAACCATTACCTTCCACTCTTTGAAATTGTATTCTTTTATATCATACAAACTCGATGTACGTATAACTACTGATGGTTTATGTGCCATATTCAATATATAGTTGATCCCAATATATACCAAGATCAATATACTATGTTATTTATATTTAGTTGTTTGGCCCCCTCTACATATAATTTTGGCTCCGCCTCTGATCGCAACGGGATGAGACTAGATCATGGCAGCGGAGAAAGAAGAGAGGGATGAGTACAAATCAGAGCAACACTCATCGGCGCTCACTCTCAACCGTGCACTTGTCGGATCCAACAACCATCTTCCTCAGAGAACTAGGTCACCGGCATATGTAGGACCTATGAAAGGAGGGGGAGAGAGAGAGAGAATACGCGTGAAGGAGAGAGAGCGAGTGTGAAGGAAGAGAGGAGATGATGGGCTCACCCGTTGGCTACCCTCACGCTGTCCATGTATGCGCAGCCAGCTCTAGGCTGCCGAAGCCATCCATGCCGCCAACCGTTGTGATGCCAACTAAAGAGAGATGCAGCTCCTCCCTCTCACACCCACAACGAAGATGGAGTTGGCCTCCACCATCACCGCAAAAGACGTGCCATGTGTGTGGGCGAGAGAGACATATATTTTGGGGGCGGTGGTTGTGTGGCGGCCGTGTTTGGAAGTGATATTTCAGTTGATGGATGTAGGGATTTTTAGGGTTTGGTTTGGGCCATGCCGGTTAAATGGGCCTATTATGCACAGAAGAGCTACATAAACTATCCACCTTTGAAAATTGATTTTTTGAGGCGGGCATTTTAATAGGGTTGTTGTAAATTATTTTCAAAGGCGGTCATATCCTTTGAGGTTGTCCCAAAATTTTGTGTCTCCTGAAATCATTTATGGAGAAGATCATCCAACCAAAATGCCGCCTCTGAGAATAAAAGCGTGTCCTAACATCGTTTTTGTGCCCGTGCTATTTGCTGGGTCGCTTGGGTTGATTTGCTACAAGCTGGAGATGTGAGCGTCCTACAGAGTGGTCTTGATGCGCCTTACAGAGTGGGAAATAGACACTTGCCATCCAAAGCAGGCCAAAATCTGCATCTACTCCGATCCCTACTATGTTCTTCCTTGTTGTCCTCCCATCCGAGTCATAGTTTCTTTACTCCTATATATAGCTGTTCTTTACGAAGTTGCAGAGAAATTCTCTAGTGGTGCCCAAGCATCTTCGTTGTCCGCTAAGGCGGCTCTCCGTCTCCGGTCCTCTGATCTCGGATCCACTTCCTCCACCTACGACACCATCTGCCATTCCTTTAAATCATCTGTCAAGTCAGCCCGCAAAAAATGTACTCTTCCCTGCTCCCTCAATTCATTGATTACACGCAAGATGTTCTGGGCTCTACCGTTCATGGCGATGGCAAGGTGAAAGTACAGCAGCCACACCAACGTTGCCCTCAGCTCCAATCCGATGTTGACACACGGTGGCATCCGACAGGATCTTGTGGATGTAGAAGGCTAGAAGGGTGAGATATGCCAGTGTTAGGCCTGAGCAAATTACCCATTACCTAATACACGAACCTGAAATACCTGAACCCGTACCCATACCCTTACCCAGAATACCCGATCACAAATTCGGATAACAACTCTAGGAACCCGAAATTATTTTCGGTACTTCGGTAATATGTTCCGGTACCCAAAGTACTACCCATAAAACCCGATTTGTTTACCTAGCTCCCTCCTCCCGCCCGCTCTCATTGACGGGTGGTCCCATCTTGTCATCACCTTTTCTCCCGTGCTCCCCTCCCTTCCATGGACGCCGCTGAACCTGGATGGGACTCCATCTAGGTGAGCCTACCCCGTCTCCCAGTCGAGTCCAGCTGCTGCGCAACCTTCCCCTCTCTCTTTCCCCTTCCTTCTTTGGCTCTGGCTCTTAATCAAGTTGCATGATTTCTGGCCATCACTGCCCACCATCAACAGCCGCTCGAACTCTGTGACCTGAGCCCTCCCTTGCCTCCTCTCCTATAAGAGCGACCCGGAGCACCGCGCATGCACAGCGCCACCACCCACGTCCCTCTCCGTGTCTCCTCCCTCGCTCCAGCCTCCAGTGCCCACATCCGTCGCTGTCATCTCCATTATCGAGCTCGGCTCAAGCTTTCGATTCCGCCGGACAAACCGCCTCCCGCCTCCCTGTCCCCCCCCTGGTTTCACAAATGCATACCACAACTACCGCACTACTCCTGGAAGTGAATCCATGTCCACATCGCCACCTTTGGAAGCTCCGCCGAGCGACAACGACTTCCGCCCGCCCCACCACTCTGATCTCCTTCTCCGTTGCCTTTCCACCGCCAATACCTCGACCTACGAGCTTACTGAGCCACCCTCAATGTCCTCTGCCGCTCCTCAGAGACCCCCGCTCACCGAAGTGCCGTGCTGCCATCAGGTATAATGGGTATTACCTGAACCCGAATCTAAAAATTCAGGTAATACTAATTTGGGACAAACATCAGGTATTATTTTTTTATCTAAAATTGTTATTATCCGAATTACCTGGTCCGAATTTTTCGGGTAACTCGAATGCTCAGGCCTAGCCAGAGCAGAGGAAGGAATCCCGGCGGAGAAGATGCTGAGTAAGTACGTCTCTGAACTGAAGCCATCACTGGTGGGACCCCGGCGTCATGCGCTCCCTCAATCATTGCTGGTGTCCGTCGTCCGGTGAGGTTGAATCAGCCGGGGGAGAAGTCGATACAAGTGCCTAGGGCCTGATCTCGATCGAGGAAGCTTCATCTATGCACAGAAATGTTTGCCGATAGCGGCCAACATTGTGTAGAAGCAGCGCCGGCGGAGAAAGCAGATTAGCGGAACGACGGAACAAGGAGACGGTGCTGGATGGTTGGGCTTCGATGCACGTATATTTTTTTTATTTGCAGCGGGCCCCACAATCTTATCATTGTGCTGCTTGCGAGTTGCAAGCATCTATACGCATTTTTACACGTGAGGAGTTGAAAGCCTTCATCTTTTTTTTTGCCATATATACATCTATTTTCTTATAAAGAGATTAGAGATGAACAGTTTGATTGGTCTTTTGCAAAAAAAAAAAGAACAGTTTGATTGGTATGTGTTTTGTGAAGCTCCAGTTATTGAAGATGGATCACTGTTTTTCATTTAGATTTCAAGCTAAATACATGAATAGTCCAAGGAATATTTCACTATGGGGGCTTTTTTCTATACATGAACAGAATTGTAATGCTCATTCAAATAATTTCTGAACATGAAGTCCTCCCCGGCCGATGATCCCATATAAAACGCTACAAATTTTTAATTTTCCCTAGCAAGACGCGGGATATGAGTTCGTTTGGTTGGAGGACGAAGTAGGATGAGATATGATGATCCATGGGTATTGGGATAAGGATATCCATGATGCATGTTTGGTTGGATGGATGGGAAGAGTCATTTTTTTCTGTTTGGTTGGATGGATGAAAGTGTATAGGATGAGAATAGTAGACTAATTTATCTATTATTTAAAAATAATAATAACTAATTAGACACTAATAAATATGCATTAATGCTAATTTTGTCATGACGATCACTAATTTAAAATAAAATATGTTAATTAGCACCACTAATATCCTAATTAGCACACGAAACATGCACTATTCAATGTATAAGCACCTATCAAAACTAATCCTACCATTATAATTACTAAGTAATAATATATAATATTAATAATCCTTAATTTATATACTAATGACAAAGATTAGAAGACATGGATGAGCTAGTCCGCTAGATTTTTTTGCCCGTGAAATCCAACATATGAGGGTATATTCCCTATCTATGTATTTGCTTGTCCCAGTGATCCACCCAACCAAACGTTGCATATCCATAGATGATCCCAAGCAACCAAACGCACTTAGGAGCGCGTGCACACACACAAATGGATACATATGAGAGCAACCATGTATTTTTTTTTATCTTTTGGTTGTACAAAATTATAAAATACATGACTCGCACCAACATTTTATCTTCTTCTGTTTTCCATATGATGCTTAACGTGTTAGGCCTAACTTCTAAAGATTGCATAGTTCGCTTACCGACGTGAGTTGTGTGTAGGCATGGAGGGTCGTCGGCGGCGGCGGTGGGTTGGATGTACTATTGTACCACTACTACAGCGCAGAGATATAGTAACACCGACTTGTGTTACTATAGGTTGGAAAAAGTGTTACTAGCTCTCTTAGTAACATTTTTTTTCAATTGGTCATGTTACTATAGACTGGTTTATTGTAACACATTTACTTGTCTACAGGAACATTTGTCTAGTGTTACAATGATTTTTGCCGTAACACTTTTTTTTACTCGAGTAACACTTCATATTATGGTAGAATGCATAATTTGTAACACATTTATTTATCTATCAGAATATTTGCCTAGTGTTACAGTGATTGTCTATAGTAACACTTTTTTAGTTCTAGTAACCACTACAAGGTGCACTAGCAACGAAAATGGATGTTGCAATAGACCTTATTGCCACACATTAATAGCATTGCAATAGATGGACCCTTTTACCGCACTATCTCTATGGTTGCTATAGGTGAAACCATCTATTGCCAGGACAAATATTTGGTTGCTAGAGGTGGCAATCTCTATTGCCACGATCAATACTTGGTTGCTATACTTGGACCGCCTATTGCCATGGTTACTATTGTGTTGCTATAATTTCGAGACTCTATTGCCACCCCACTGTTTCGTTGGTAACTTGGTATGAGGTTTTTTTGTCACACTGTTTGTTTGTTGCTATATCATATATTGCAACACCAAATGATTATACCAATAGCCCATATTGTATTGCTTTGTTTGGTAGCTTCAAACAATGATTGCATGCCGACCAATATATGATGAATGAAGCATTTGGACATCCATTAACACAAAATATGCTTTGTTCGTATAAATCATTAATGAAACCATCCAATGTCAAACTTAATCGATAACACAAGCATAACTAAAATACATAAGGTATACGACAGTACAACACCAACTCGCTAGTTTGAACACATGACAATGTAATGAGCTATGTAGCACTCTAGCAAAGGTTGCCCTGATGTTGATCATCCCATCAATCATGTGCTTCACTCAAACTCCATCAGGCTCTTGAAAAGAACCATTTAGGTTTGGAGAGAAAGAATATCCAGACTGAAAAAAGCATCGCATAGTTCTAATGAATCAATTCTACAACTTCGATCAGGAACAAACCTCTGAAATATTACCTAAAAATACAGCGAAACATCACTTCACTACAATAATCCATTTGTTAATTTTGCTTACATATAAGTAGTGTGAAGAAGGGAGTATTAAGTTGCAGGTCATCTTACTCTCTAGTTCTGAAGACTAAACACAAGTAAATTCTTTGGGTCCTGAAAGGGTAGAAATAAAAATTAGTATATTTTTATTAAGACAAGACTGAAGGAGATAGAAGGGAAATGTTGAATCTGATATAAACGTACTTCCTACTAATCGGAAAAAGGTAGAGAAAGGGAACACAAGTTACCATCTTTTAATATTAGACAAGAATAAACAAACACACATCTCATGACTTGAATAAAATGGTATATGAAAATCTTGCATGGACAGAAGTCCAATAATAATAAGGCTAGTTGCAAAAGTTATTAGTTTATTATGTTAGCTTCTGTACATGATGGAAATAGCATTTCAGATTATCATAAATTGTATAAAGTCTAAATGTAATTCATTTGAGCTGGAATGTAAGGCGAACACTAGAGGAAATTAGATATGTGATGCATCTAACATAAAGCAGATCATGGTGCTCCTACTGTAATTTTTTCCTAAACAAAGGCGACTGCAAAAATTGATAAATTTGATTCTCGTGTACTTTTCCTTGCTCTATTGCTTAATTTTCATCCTAAAAAAGCAATGGGATCTAACAAGAGAACTTTTAGTATAAAGACACCTAAGTTCCAGAATGACAGTAGTATGGAGCACCTACTTGGCCAAAAGAGCACTACACCCGAGTTACAAGGAACACCTACTTCGCCAAAAGAACACCCAAGTTACAGTAATAGATTCTTTCATTTTCTCTTGTCTCTCAGGCTCATATCAATGCACATTGGCAAAGGCAAGCAGAAGAGCAGAGAGCACTCTAAAATATTCATAAGAACACACAAGCTAGTGGAAAGAAGAGAAGTGATGCAACTGGAAACAAGTTACATACCTTTCTGTTCAAAAAGCGTAAGTGAAGACATTTCATTCATGCTAGATATAATTCCACGTCTAAAACAATATAATAAGTGCTTTTTATAATACTCTCATCTCAAATTAGAACACATTCAAACTAAAGTAATTTTAAAAAATAGCTCAAGTATTTGTGAGGTTCGTGCAAATTTAGGTAATAGTATATGCTAATTTTTGAAGCAATTCGTACCATGAGGCACAATTTGAGATATATTTCTCATGTCTGTGACCATCTTTACTGCCTAAAGAATTTTGATGATTTGTAGTCATATTATTTTTTGAAATAAAGCATTGACCTTATATGAATCTTACTAATCATACCTTGTGCATAAAAGTTTGAACTATATTATTCTTGATTTTTGCAATTATAATAGGTCCATATTTTTTCCTAAGTTTAAATAGGCTTATGGCTAGACAAGAGAGACATTAGGGCATAAAGTTGTTGCCTAGTACGAAGTTTAAATTCACTTCAGCTTAGTAGTTGCATGTACTTTCGGGTTGTTATTTAAAAAATCTGGAGCAACATATGTTGAAATTGTCTTATTTAAGATCCTCAATTTTCCCAAATATAATATAGCAACATTCTTATAATCCTTTTCTTTTCTCGCATTGCAGGTTACTAATGTTTCAAGGCATCCCCAGTTACCTTGCTCTTGCACCAGATCATGATGGATGCATTGTCATAAAGTTGGAAAGACGCATGTGTGTTCTGTATTGTTGAATGCATTGTGTATTCAGATGCTATTGTAAAATCATTGCTATGACTATGAATTTAGATGATGATTCATGCTATTCAAGAAATAACCCAAAAACATGATGGAGACCTTTCCAAATTGCTTTATTATTTTGTTAAGGATTTTTTACTGTGAAAAGATTACGTCAAGTATTGTTCCTAGGCCTTTTCAAAAATACTTTCTCTTACAACATTTTCTAGGTCTTTTTATAACCTCCAATCATTTGTCTTTTATTTGTGTCTTATTCTAAAATGCCTTTGAAGGCCAATCATGTTTTAGTTTGTATCCTCAGACAATTATAATGGATTGTGTCAAGCCAACATTACACGCTTGACCCCTACAATTTTACGTTGTCCATCCAAAACAATGTATTGTCAAGATGAAAACATCGACAAAAACAAGATCTACTTGAACTCAACATGGTGCCCTTAGGTGTTGACTATGAGTCCTAGCATAGCAATGGTTACAAAGCAATTGTTTTGGATCAAAAACAAGATCTACTATGTTTGTACCATGGTAGCTCAATTGGGTACCCTACATGTGGTGTACTTGTACCTCTCATTACCGCACTCCATCAACATTGTCTTAGCTCAATAGAGAACAGCCACGCCTTCTCCTGTGGTGCAAGGATGGCACACATTTGGTGTGGCTTGACTTGAGGTTTGCTTCCGATAGGCACACGACCTTCTTGATCGCCTACTCACTACTACTATCTACCTAGGTAACATGTGAGAACCTTGAGATAATTTCTTATAAGCCGAGAGCGATATTTAGTGTTTCATCCTTGTTGCCTATGACTTGGAAGCTATATAGTATATGTTTTCTCTTATAACACTTTATCTGTAACATAGTTTTGTGTTACTATAGGATATGCAATTGTAGCACATTTTACATGTTCCAGTTATCTGTTACAATATACCACCATCTTTGTAACACTTTACCTATAACACTAACTTTGTGTTATTATAATTTGTAAACGAACTGCTATGTGTTACAACGTTCATTTGTAACACATAGTGTTGTGTTCCAATGAGTACTTTTTGTAACACATGAATGAATGTGTTACAAGAATATGTTACAATATCCATGTTTTGTAGTAGTGTACTGTATGTGGGTAAGGAGATATCAGATCTTTAATGGTGGTGTGTGGCGGCTAGCGAAATCGGGTAATAGGAAGGCAAAGATCAGTGACGTTGATATTTGTCTAGCGAGGTGGCAACCGAAGTCATGAGAGGACAGGACAGATAGGGAGCATCTTCACAACCTTGGTGAGAGCAAGTACAATAAGACATGTCAGTTTGTTTTATAGCCAAGATAACTCAACAAAATCTGATATGTAAGAGAAAAGAAAATGGTCCATGGATCCGTCGACCGGCTGAACACAACTCCCAATGCACCAAGAGCCAAGTATGCGCCCATGCTTGTCGCTTCTAGCAGCAAGGCCATCTTTGGCTGAAGTACCCACGGGATAAAGAAGTCCTTCTCAAATAAATAACTTACTTCCCCGTTCCAAATTATAAGTCACTTTGACTTTTTTGGTACATCTATCTAGATGCATAACAAAATAGATGTACCAAAGAAAGTCAAAGCGACTTATAATTTGGAATGGAGGGAGTACTTTAGAGGTGATGATGAGACTAATTGTTGTACAAATCGGCTGTGGTTGTAGTCTCTAAATGACATGGCTTGTCTATAAGACAAGCTTATGGGCTTGCTCTAAATTGGGAACATGAACCACAAGTCGCTTCAACCTAGAGAAATTCAGTATTGTCCTGTGTTTCCACGTGGTGCCTTCACCGGCAATATTGGACTGGGATTCCGTCAGGACATGGGCTTCTAGAGGAGGCCGAGGGAATCAGCCATGACTCAATATGTTTTAGTATGTCAAATTTGACCAAATCTCTACACCTAAAAAGACTATAATGTCATCATCTACTAATGATATGAAGTCTTGATCCCTGCTCATGCATCTATGTCTAGGCAAACACATGGTTGAGATGTGCCCATGTGTGTGTTGATGATGATGAGTGATTGTCAGGAGATGATCAAGCTTTAGATTAGTGTTTCCACTAACCTTAGCATGAGTGGGGTGTTGTGCAACATTTCTCTTGGCTTGTGGTTTGCAGGTGTGGAGCATTGATACAGACGATGGCTATGGAGAAGGTTAAGCGAGTTTGTGCTGATGGACTGAGAGCGGTGAAGGATGGATATGGAGGCTTGGATGGAGGGGCCGAAGGCCCAAGGACTGATCGTGGGTAGCTAACACTTGGGACATCGACAAGCAAGTGTACATGTGGAGATGGCGTAGACCCGGCAGTTGACCAAGTCAACATGGTAGTTGACCAAGTCAAATAGAGGCGCAAGGACTTGGTGATCGGACGGTTGAGGACAAGTGGTGACACGCGTCGAGATCGTGGAGGAAGTATAGCAGATATGTGACTCCAGCTGGGTTTGGTGGTTTCGGCCTCAAAACCATGGGCGACAAGTTTGTCTGGTTTGGGCCTCAAAATCCAGGATTTTGAGGCGGCACATGGCGTCATCACAGAGTTTACGTCGAGACAAAGCTACTTTGTGATGGGCTCATGAGCGTCTGATGCACTGATCTTGACTTGGACCATTATGCCCCTAGGGTTAAATGGTTCCGACAAAATACCTAAGGGTAGGCTTGGACATGTGTTTAGTTTCCCTATCTCTAGGTTGTCCTAGCCAGAGCCAGTTTCATTATGTAGAGATCCGCAGATGAGAGATTGGGTCCTCTGCCTGTGTTCCTTCTTGCGAGAAAGACTAGACCTTGTTGAATCTGTTCTTGTGACAATAGAAATCTCTGTCCTTAATCCTTAGGCATAGCTTGTTGTGAGAATTGCTTCGACCATGTCTGACTCTTGATCACTCCAACGAACTTCTATCTCTGTGTATGGATCAGTATAGTAGTAAAATAGGGTAAGTGAAATAAGTAAGCAACATACAAGGGAATAATATTTATTTGATTATAAATGTGTGAGACATCACTTTCAAGCTTTCAATATACACATACACAAATGCAAGTTTCAGACATCCGTTTCAAAGTGCAGCCATAGCCAGATATAGCAGCAGCTAATCCTTGTAGCTGTTTTTGCAACAACAACAAAAAAAAACAGACACAAATGCATAACTTTATAGCCATTAATTCACAGGAGTACATGTGTACACAACAATAAGTTAACATAGACACATACATCAGTTTCGAGCTTTAAAAAACACATGACACTTAAATAAACTATGTGTACAGAGCACAGGCTAACTGAGGTTTAATCCTAACAATGACATAATTATACTGATAAAATGATCCACCATAGAACGACCCATTTCCAACAAGTTGTATGAAGTAAATTTATATATTTTCTTTGAACTCAGACTGGAATAAAGACTTTTCATTTATCATAAAAAGGACAAGAAAACCGAGATCTCTATATTGCAGTAATCGGTAGTAATCTAGACGCCGGATCCCATGGCAATGCATAATCCTCCAAATTGAGAGCGAGTATATACAGCAATTGATTTAGTAATTTATACAACCAAGTGCTTAGCCAATCACGTTTTAATTCCATGTGTGTAATCAATCTGAACAAGAAGTACCTGCGTTCCGCTTGTACTAATAAAGATCATTTCCGACAGGTGCCGGAGCTGGTGCAGCCGGAGTGTTAAACAGTCCTAGCTTGGCGCAGTCTGCCCCAAACGTGCCTGAATGTACAATGAGCAAAGCAAATCAAGATTCAGACAAACGCCCACGAATGTAGAGAACCCAAACAAACATCATTGTTTAAGAAGCGATGTACTACTATCTTACAGCTGCTACCGATGCAAGGCATGGAGGTGTCGTTGAGCAAGTTTTTGAAGCCCGGCTTGCAGCGGCACTGGTAACTGACGCCGGCGCCCTTCTCGCAGTCACCACCTAGGCCGCAGTTCACGGCGAAGCACTCTGCATGCATGGACATGGAGACGAAACAAGACTGGCTAAGAAACGGATGGACAAGCCAGAGGACTGCGGATAGATCAAACTGTCATCCGTTTCTCTTGCGTGGAAGTACGTAACCGTGTGTTTGGTTGCGGGACTAGTGGGTTGGAATGGCTCCGACCCACGTTTTAGGGACGACTCTAACTCTTCACTTGTTTGGTTGTGAGAATGGGTTCGCTCCGTTTTCTGTTTGGTTGGAGGAATGAGTTGGGGTTGGATCCATCCCATTTTCTGTTTGGATGGATGGATTGAATCAAAATCTGGATGTGGTTACCTTTCCATTGAATTGGTGAGGTTACCCTCCAAATATATAATGCACACCCATTGTTTCATCATCTATATTTTATATAATTCTCACACATGGTAATTTTATTAGCAACTCCAAACATTTGAGCAACCAACATATAATTTGTGCTCAACACATATCAATATTTCATATGCTTCCACCGTCATCAAGGAACAAGACACAAAATAATATAATAGGCACATATAAAAGTCTTTGTCATATTAGAAATAAAAGTCTTAGGTCATATCCATAGGCACATTACACACGAATATCAGTCTGATGCTTGCACAATGCATCAAGTTCAAGCCTTACACAATATATAGCAACAAGGCTTTCACATAGCAAGGTGCAAGCTTACTTAGACCACAAATATAAAGTTTTATGTGGTACTAACAAAAGAACCATCATATGGTTATAACTTACCCTTACTGATCAGGATCAGGAAAGTTGTTAGGAGCATCAGGGTAGTTGTCAGCAATGTGCTTTGCAACCCAATTGAGTTTATGTTCAAAAGGCAATGAGTTGAAAACTCTTGCTATGTGAGGATTTTGGACCAAGTAGGAATGGTAGAAGGATAAGTGAGTGGAATTGAAACTAGGCATACCCATCACATTGTCATACAAATCAGACGGCACATCATTGTCAGATTTTCCCGCTTCCTTTATCGCCTTGGCTAACTTGACACTTCCCCATTTAATTGCAGCCACCAATGGATCTTGGTCAGTTATGGCCCTCTTCTTTCCCTTGTCCTTCTTCTTAGGATTCGTGGCCTTGCTAGCTGATGAAGTCGCCGCATTGTCATCTTGAGTTACACCCCTATCACTCTGTACCTCCATCCTCTGCACCTCGGTGTCCCAGTCATCTGTACTTTCTTCCTGTGTACCTAGAGGCACACTTGAGTCCTTTGCAAACCTACCTGTAGCCATGGTGCTCCCAAATATTGTGTTCATCTCCACAAAGTGTTGAATAGGATTGTTTAGAAAATCAGCATCACCCTTGTGATCCTACAATATATGTACAATTTTAGCAACTATAATTCAGCCACTATAATTCAGACACTATAATTCAGCCACTACAATTGAACAACTATAATTCAGCAATTATATATATGTGAGAACTAATAATTCAGCAACAATATACCTTAATATGATTGTTGTAGTGCTCATCATCAAGAGTTATAGTGTAGGTATCTTCATCCCAACCAGCAGCACTCAACCCACGAAGGTCACATACTTTACGAAACTTCTTTTGCCATGTCTTAAGGTGGTTCTTAACCTGGTCACCACTGTGCACAATGCTAAATTTCTGTTGGAGAGCCTTTGCACACCCATTGTAGTGAACCATCTTGAAGGTGGATGAAGTCTTGGTGCCACTAACCACTAAATTTGCAAGGTATTCAAGCATGTAGGCTGACCAAGTGGGAGCCCAAGTAACATGACCAGCAGTCCCTGAAACACCCTCTGCATCCATTCCCCTACAAAATTGACAATACAATATATGTCCTCAAATAATAATGGCAATAAAGTAGGAATCAATGTGTAGGGATATGTCCTCAAATAAAATTTCAGCCAATAATACAATGATTACATTGTCCAATCAAATAAAATACAACACAAATTACACACACCAATACTAGTTTCCATGGCTTAGACGGTCTGCCCACATTTGGTCAGCCAAGCCTTGCCTAAATTCTAACATGATGGCACTCTCACTTGCTGTCCCAGCATATGTGATGTGTTGGGTGTCCTCATCGCTGTCACTTGGTACATTAAATTCATCACTCCCATCTTCTATTACCCAATTATGAATGATGCAGCAAGCAACAACAATATCAACTTGAGTTTCATAAGGAAAAAAAAGGAGAGGCATCATCAAGTACTTTGAATCTCCTTTTTAGTGCTCCAAATGCTTGCTCTACTATGATTCTCAATGAGCAGTGCCTACGGTTGAACAATTCCTTCTCATTTTGCACCGGATTGCTCCCCCATTCATTCAAGTGGTACCGTACAACCCGAAAAGGGGGTAAAAATCCACGTTTGGCTCCATATCCAGCATCAACTAGGTAATATTTACCTAACATATGATGCATGGTTAAGGTTACATCTCAATGAAGCATTAGTTTTGATGAATAAATTTATGGACAAGGCATAGGTTAATCTATTACCTTGTGGGACACGAAGGTCACCCTCACATGCTAAAGCATCACGTAAAACAAGTGCATCATGTGCTGTCCCCTCCCATCCGGCCAACACATAGGTGAACTTTTGGTCAAAATCTACGGCTGCCAATACATTTTGAGTACAATGCTTGTATCTACCATGAAAATCATGTTGCATTTCCTTTGGAATGGTGGCTCTTATATGTGTACCATCAAGTGCTCCTATACAATCCTACGTGATGTTCAAAGAAGTCAAGATTAGATCAATTAGGTTTGGCACAAAATAACTTTAGAATAGGACATAAGGTTAAGCATCACACCTTAAAGTATGGGTACCACCTTGTGTCTCCTTCAATTTTAGATGGGGTGTCCAATGAAGGGGGCCTAATATAATCATCTCGTAGCTCACCAATAGCATGAAGTACTTTGTTAAAATAATGACTGACCGTTTCTCCGGATCTACCAAAATTGGTTGCAATTACTCTATTCCTAACATTGTGCCCCACAGTATGGAGAAACATTGTCACTTGCTCCTCAACACACATATGAACGGTGTCTTCAAGTAAACCACGATCTGTAAAACAACTTACAAAACCTAAAGAAACGTACTTTGTTCATTCTCAGCATGTTTACACAAGTTGTGTCATTCCTCCATATTTTGTCATCGAGGTATTCCATTCTTTTCCTATCCCTTTCGTATATTGGTGCATAAGTAATCCCTTCCCTTCTTGCGACTCGTTTTCTTTTCCTAGACCGAGCAACAATTGCCATAGCACACAACAACCAATGTGCAGCAGCAGCAAAAACAAATGCCTTGAGCCTGTTATTCATCTACATATAGCAGCACAGAAAAGCACAACAGCACAATCAATATAGATCAGGTAGGTAAAAAGCAAGTATTCAGAAGCAGACCCCATCCAATTCCATATAAGAGGTAACATGGTCTTAAATTTCATGTAGTTTGGTTCAAAGTTACTTACAATTTAAGTTTGAGCACAATATACTACTAAAAATCATCCATAGTTTGTTTCTATTCATAGGAAAAGGGTGCTCCTAACCTCTCGGCATTTCATCAATCGCATCAATGAAGTCGCTATGAAATCACTATGAAAAAGTAACAACAGAACAAGACTAAACCAGTACTCACAAGCACAAGTAGTAGGGGATTCAGAGAAGGGAGATGCAGACTGGAGGAGAGCCGGACCTTGGAGCGGCGGACCTGAGGGCCGGAGATACACCTTGGGGCGGCGGACTTGGGAGCACCTCGTCGCCGTGCGTCGGAGCTGGCGGCGTCGGGCGGTGGAGGAGCTGGCAACGTCAGGCGGTGGAGGAGCTGGCGGTGTCGGGCCGGACCGGCGGCAGCCTTCGCGGGGCCGACCTGCCTCGCTCGACCTGCGCACGGCCGGCGCGGCCTCCGGGAGAGGCCGGCGCGCCGCGGGCGGTGGAAAGACCGGCGCGCCGCGGGCGGTGGAGAGGCCGGCGCGGCGTCGGGCGTTCGGCGGGCGTCGGGGATGAAGGGCGGCGTCGGGCTCCTCTCTGCCTGAAGGGATAAGGTTGGGGGGTGAAGGGATAAGGTGGTGACGGGGGGTGAACAGACGGCACGTGAACGAGGCCAACCCGACGGGAGCGGCTCCGTCCGTCGAAATCTGGGCGAACGAGCCCAACCCGCATAATTAGCGAATATTCCTCTGGGGTTCAACCCATCCCTTCCCCAACCCCCATCCAAACACCCCAAAAACGGGTCGAACCCATCCGGGTTGGTCCCAACCTTCCAACCAAACACACGGTAAATGGTTTGTGACTTACGGTCTAGAGGAACGTCCGGTATCGGCACGGTTAGGTTGAGACAGGCACTACTGAAGGAGCCTATACAATACAGCATACAATACAGCTTCATCAGCATGAGGTCTCTTCTTCCAGAATCAGATGGGTTGACGACAAAATAAAAAATAAAAAATAAACTCCTAGAAAAATATGAAACCGTGCAACGATGCCCTCCAATTGTCGAAAACTGGAAAATTTGGTCCTCTGGTTAATTTGAAAAGTGGTTATTTATTTATGAAAATAATTAAAAATGATTATCTGATCTCTAAAAAATCATGGTTAATTTATTTCAAACCAGAAAAGTATGAAACCGCTACCAGTTTTCTTCTAAAAATGTTATTTCTTTGTTCGTGCTCTATTTAGAGTTATTTGAATCTTGTTTGCTTTAAGTAAATAATGAGCATGACTACGAACAACAAAGTAGTGGTAACAGACTAAATCAATTTAAAATAACTGTATATATATCATAAATAAGTAGATAGCATTTTTAGAAAAGAACCCGTACTCATTTTATTTTTATATAGTTTAAAATACATGATTTTTTAGATGATAAAGTAGTTTTTTATTGTATTTTATAAAAAAATAAAAACCAACTTTGAAACGAGCGAGAGGACCAAATTTCTCTAATTTTTGACAATATAATTGGAGGGTGTCAATTATCCGATTTGGTAGTTAAAGGTTGAAAATCAGACTAGCATATATAAGTTGAAGGATGGAAAATATTTACTCTTTTAAGGGAGAGTATGAGCCTGTTTAGTTTAGGAAAAGTGAACCCAAAAAGTGCTACAGTATCTGTCACATCAAATCTTGCGGCACATGTATGGAGTACTAAATGTAGACGAAAGAAAAAACTAATTACACAGTTTAGTTGTAAATCATGAGACAAATCTTTTGAGCCTAATTAGTCCATGATTGGACATAAATTGTCAAATAAAACGAAAAGTGCTATAGTAGCCGAACCTAAACTTTTTCACCAACTAAACAACCCCTGTGCTGCATCAGCACTGCCGTGAATTTGGAGCCTGCTGTAGGATCTTAGATGTGTCGTTCCATGTGGCAGATTAAAGGAGGTTGAAGTAACACAGACGTTGGGACTGTTTAGATGGTGAAAAAGTTTGGGTAAAGTTTCTGTAGCACTTTTCGTTGTTATTTGACAAAATTTATCTAATCATGGACTAACTAGGCTCAAAAGATTTGTCTCGACATTTACAGATAAACTGTGCAATTAGTTATTTTTTTTACCTACATTTAATGCTTCATGCACGCGTCCAAAGATTCGATGTGACAGTTACTGTGCAAACTTTTTTGGGCCTTTTCACCAAGGGGCTGTTTAGTTGGCAAAATTTTTGGCGAAACGCTACTGTAGCAGTTTCGTTGTTATTTGGTAAATATTGTCCAATCATGGTCTAATTAGGCTTAAAAGATTTGTCTCGTCCATTTTGTCTAAACTGTGTAACTATTTTTATTTTTTATCTATATTTAATGCTTCATAAATGTGTTCAAAGATTCGATGTGACGGGGAATCTGAAAATTTTGGCAAAATTTTTGGCATCTAAACGGTGCCCAACTAAACAGGCTCGTTGATGCCTGACCCGACGTTGCACAGATATGGCCTCGTTTAGTTCGGTGAATTGGGGAGAAAAATGTTGTATCAGAATTCCTGTAGCATTTCGTTTGTATTTGGTAAAAATTATCCAAATTGTGACTAACTAGGCTTAAAATGTTCATCTCGCAAAGTACAACAAAACTGTGCATTTAGTTTTTGATTTCATCAACATTTAGTACTCCATGCATTTGCCGACATTTTGATGTGACAGGGAATCTTCTTTTTGCATAGTGAAATTTGGGGAGAATTGGGGAACTAACCAGGGCCTTGTTCACTTCCCCATCCCAACCCAAAATATTTCCTCTTCCACCCATCACATCAAATCTTTGAACGTATGCATGGAGCATTAAATGTAGGTAAAAAAGATAACTAATTGCATAGTTTATCTGTAAATATCGGGACGAATCTTTTGAGCCTAGTTAGTCCATAATTAGACAAATTTTGTCAAATAACAACGAAAGATGCTACAGTAACTTTTCAGCTACGTTTCACGAAGCGAACACAACCGAGGGCTATATATGTACGGGTACAGCAGCGCGTGTGCGTGCCCGACGGCGAACGTATAGGAGTGGACAGGTGCGATGCGACGCGATTCTGCCAATGCAAGTGTGTATATATATAGGTCTTGTTTAGATTGAAGAAAATTTCAGCCCGATGAATAGTACCATTTTCGTTTTATTTGGTAAATATTGTTCAATCATGGACTAACTAGGCTCAAAAGATTCATCTCGTGATTTCCAACTAAACTGTGTAATTAGTTTTTTTTTTACCTACATTTAATACTCCATGCAAGCGGTTAAAAATTGATGTGATGGAGAGAGAGTGAAAAAACTTGGAACTTTGAGGCAAACTAAACAAGGCCCAGGTTGGGTTTAGTTGCATTAAAAAGTGCACTATGCAAGAAAAAAGATTCCCTATCATATCAAACGTGTGATATATGCATGGAGTACTAAATGTAGATAAAATCAAAAACTAATTGCACAGTTTGATTGTACTTTGCGAGACGAACGTTTTAATCCTAATTAGTCAACGGTTGGACAATTATTACCAAATACAAACGAAATACTTCAGTAAATTTTAGTACTCCAAATTTAGAAACTAAACACTGCTACAGGCCAATTTGCCGACCGGCTGGCCCACCAGTTCGGAGTGTGCAAGGCAGCTGTCCCTTCGGAGTGATGGTTATATTTTAATCTTTTTTATTTAATATTTCAAAAATAACCTCACCTAAAAAAATATTTTCAGTCCTTTTGCTCACGCCAGTGGTGCTGGCGCGACCAAATAACGTCGTCGCGCCACATACATTGGCGCGGCAAAGTCCGCCACGTTAGACGGCGTTTTCGACGTGGAAAACGCTGTCACGCCACTTCCACTGGCGTGACAGTATTGTTCTGTCGCGCCACCGGGAATGACGTGACAAGATAAAACATTTGAAAAATCATAACTCATTCATACGATGTCGGATGAAGATAAACTTTATATGGAAATTGTAGCCCTCGATGAGATCTACAACTTTGTCGTTTTGAGTTTTTTCATTTGAAAAAGTTAAGATGCTCAAAAAATTAATAATAAATTTTAGGACCATAATAAATGCGTACAAGTGCTTGTCACATTAGAAAAATACTAGAGTTTTTGTATGCCGTCAAATAAAGATACTTTCTACGTGAAAGTTGTAGACCTCAATAGAATCTACAACTTTGTAGTTTTGAGTTTTTGTATTTGAAATAGTTAAAATGCACCAAAAAATAATATAAAATTTCAGCAGCATAATAATTGTGTATTACCGTTTGTCGCATTAGAAAAATAATATCGTTTTTATATGATGTCAAATGAAAATATATTTTATACCAAAATTGTAGCCCTTAGAGAGGTCTACAAATTTATCGTTTTGAGTTTTCCCATTTGGAATGGTTAAGATGAGAAAAAAATAATCTAAAATTTCAGCAGTATATTATGCTGTTAGAACTTTATATTACCTTTTGAGCATGTTAACGACCTCAAATATGAAAACTCAAAAGTATAAAGTTGTAACTCTCACCAAGGGCTACAACTTTAATATAAAATGTCTTTTCATTTGACATCATATAAAAACGATATCATTTTTCTAATGTGACAAACGCTAATAAACGGTTATTATACTGCTGAAATTTTATAATATTTTTTCATGCATTTTATCTATCTCAAATACAAAAACTCAAAACTACAAAGTTGTAGATCTCATTGAGGACTACGACTTTCATGTAGAAAGTATCTTTATTTGACGCTATACAAAAACGTTATTATTTTTCTAATGCGACAAGCACTTGTACGCGGATATTATGGTCCTGAAATTTTATTATTAACTTTTTAAGCATTTTAGCGTCTTCAAATGAAAAACTCAAAACTACAAAGTTGTAGATCTCATCGAAGCCTACAATTTTCATATAAAGTTCATCTTTATCTAACATCGTATGAAGGAGTTATGATTTTTCGAACGTTTTGTCTTGTCACGTCACTCACGGTGGCACGACAGAACAATACTGTCACGCCAGCGAGAGTGACGTGACAGCGTTTTTCACGTCGGAAACGCCGTCTAAAGTGACGGACTTTGCCGCGTCAATGCATGTGGCGTGGCAACGTTATTTAGTCGCGGCGCGACCAAAAGAGTTAGATCTAAAAATATTTTTTTAGATGAGATTATTTTTGAAATATTGAATAAAAAAGATTAGAATATAAAAAAAATCCCCAAACTTTCCGGGTGGCGAGTGACCGCGTAACACGGTGAGAGCAGCTCCAGTGTAGTAAAAAATAATTATAACCTTAAGGAGAGAGAGAAAGAGTATGGTTCGATTTTTATAATGCAGCTATCAAACACAGGTGAAAGATTCTTTGTTCGAACTTCTAGTATGGTTCGAACCGTCTGAATAAATAATGTGGACGTACCAAATAAGACGCGGGTAGGGGAAACAAGGAAGCATGAGATGACGCACCAGTGAATTGATGACCTAGCCCCACCGTTCAGCTTCTCAAGACATTCCCTGTCTATACGACACCAAGCAATTGTTTAGCCTGATCTGGGACCCATCCAACGCAGGAGCTAGCGAACCTTGCCAAACATCATTTTGCAGGGACCATAGCTTTCTGAAAATTGAACTCCACACACTGGTGCTGCCCTAAGGAGCATCCATGGACAAAGCTTTGGGACGATGACCTAGGCCTATCATTTAGGTGATCAAGAGCAGGAAGGGTGGATCTACGAGAGTGGAGTTCGTCCCTGAAGGAAGAAGGTCCAATTTTGATGCTCACTGTTTAGTCAGGAGCTATGTTTTTTTGAGGGAATAGTCAGGAGCTATGTTAATCTTTTGGTAGGAATATGTTAGGTTTGTTTCGTCTCCGGATGGAGTCGGTACTACTTATGCTGATATAGAATGAAGGCCGGCTCTTTTGCTCGAAAAAAAAATTGTCTGTTCGCTGTGTTTACATAGTACTCTCTCTATTTCAAATTATAAGATATTTTGATTGTTTTTAAAATACATTGTCTTTGTTATGTATCTAAACATAATTTATATCTAAGTAGTACATGGTAAAAATTGTGTACGTAGGAAGCTGAGTGGGTCATGCATGTTGTATATGGCGGTACCTCCTTGTTCATGTCAATGCTTCTTTATCGATTTCTCCTCTTTGGAAAATGCCCCCGCTCAAAAGAATATTTGGACCACCAGCACGTATTCTTCAATTAAAACAAATAGATAAAGTTTACGACGGCCAAGTTAGACAGAGACGACGAAACATCCGGCAACCTCATCCTCATCGATGTCTTTGTTTAGTCAACACCTGGCCAACCGTTCGAAGCCAAATTCTGTATCTACTTCCAAGTCCCTAAGAGTATCTCCAACAACTTAGAAAAAATCACTGGGTAAATCTTGAGTTTTAACAAGTTGCGAATTTACTTGGCAAGTGAAAAAAAGATCTCTCTCCAACAACTCCTTAAAACTCACTTATCAAAATGAAGAAGCCCGCTAACGAACGAAGAGGCCCGCTAAACGAACGAAGAGCCCCGTTAACTTTTCTCGTCACAATGGCGGCCCGCGCTCATCGCCTGCGCCTCACCGGCGGCCGCGGCACCTCCTCCCCGCGCCGACGAGGAACAGTAGCACTGACGGCGGTCCTCCTCGCTCCGGTCAGCCCCGCCCCTCAGCTCCAGCCCCGAAGCTGTCCCGGAGCATCGCCGAGGCCGCCCAGGAGCGCCTCCGAGGCCCCGAGATCAGGATAGCAAGTCTTTTCCGCGCGCGAGGCCGGTGAATAGCAAGTTCGGATAAATAGCAAGTTGGTTTGAGGAGTTGTTGGAGAAGGAATTTTGTGTTTTTGCCAAAATTATAAGAATAACAACATGTTTTAAGGAGTTGTTGGAGATGCTCTAAGTATGTTCTTCCTTGTTGCCATCCCATCTGAGTCAGTTTACTTATAGCTAGCTGTTCTTGAATACTAAAACGACTTGAAAAGAATATATATATATATATATATATATATATATATATATATATATATATATATATATATATATATATACATAATAGGTAGGAGAGCACACACGGATATGCAAACGGGAGTAGCCATGTATTCCATTTTATTAATCTTGTGATTTTGTACAAAATTATAAAATGCATGACTCGAAGCAATATTTTTAAGGTGCATGGTTTGAGAAATTATTCCATTTTAGACGAGATGGTGCATCACAGAACTATTTCTTATATGATAAATTTTATAATTGTTAGAAAAAAAATATAGATAGAAATCAAACGGTACAAAACTACAAGGTACCAATATAAAAGTACTAATAACCATAAAAAAAGGAGAGGACGATACCAAAATACGTGAGACTAAATCTAGATTTTTATTATTTAATTATGTTCAATTAAGAGTAAAATAGTAATTTTATTGTCCTCAGTATAAGGGATAAAGCCAGAGATTCCAATTCCTCTCCATCGGACACAAATTGAGTGACTTTCCTTAGGTAAGTCACAACGTAACGTTTCATGCCACATCCACCATCTAAACAAGATCGTACAGTTGGAGCCGTTTTCATCAAGGGATTTGCTTCCTCTCCCACAGACACAACGCGGGAGCAGCTCTCCTTTCACGCGCGCCACATCCACCGTCCAAACAAGATTGTACGGTTGGATCCGTTTTCATCGAGGGATTTGCTTCTCTTCCGCAGAGACAGCGCGGGAGCAGCTCTCCTTTCACGCGCGTCGTTCTGCCCTGTGCTGTGCCAACAACGTCGCTCCCAGCGGATTCAAATATACGGCCGCGTGCTGCATGGCGCCATGTGGCCAAATCGAGCATCACTCGCTCTGCACCCGCTTAGACTGTCCGCACTCATGGACCTCTATATTCATCCTCTAAAACGAATATTCCATCCTAGTCACTATAAAATATACAGTTTCATTGCATCCATCCATCCTCTATAGCATCCTTTATTCACTGTGGGGCTTACTTGTCACTTTATCTAAATATATCCATGTGACATCTTGTTTTGAAATATTTATTGAAACGAATTTAATGGTACAATCGAAATTTAATTTGGTTTTTTGGTTTTGGAGTTATAATATTTTTTAGTTAGTTAAACAGGTGGGACCCACCGCACATGTGCTCTCTCTCTATTGTTTCTCGGCAGCGTCACGTCCGCTATCCAGCTCCCTCACGCTACATTTCCCGGACTACTGTAGCATAGCGTAACATTTAGCGTACCGGCTGCAGCTTCATCGTCCGGTAAATTTTCGTGTACGCAGATAGCGTACGCGGTGCGAGCAGTCTTATACAAGTAACCAAACACTATCTCAGATTTTTCTACATCCGCTCATACAAACCCTTCAAACACCATTTTTTTCTAAAATACAGTTTCACTCAGCCTGCGTCCCCTCAACCTGGATGCGTGATGCCCTGGATGACCTCTGATGATTTTACTCAATAGGAAAGCATGGTACGGTGCACCAGGCTAGCCCATGTCTTCGCTCTAATATTGAATACTAAATTAAAAAAATAGATAACTTACGAAGATAATTTATATTTTTTCTATAATGAAACCATAACAAAAATTACAAGTTGTCTAAATAATAAAAAATCAAGGATCTAAAATGTCAGAGAAGTGATAAATTGATAATATTATTCAGTGACAAAGTACATGCAATTCTTAATTCTTTTTGGCAACCATAACTAAGGGGGTGTTTGGTTTGAGGAGTTAAAGTTTAACAAATACTGTAGCACTTTCGTCTTATTTGACAAAAAGTTTTCAATCTTGGACTAATTAGGCTTAATAGATTCGTCTCGTAAATTACTCCTAATTTGTGCCGACATGCATTCAATTAGTCTATATTTAGTACTCCATGCATTTTGAGGGAACATTGATGTGATGAGAGTTAAACATTAACAAACTGAAACCAAACAGGCCCTAAGAGCAACTCCAACAGCCTTGTTATCCCACTTGTCATCTGTAAAATTAAGAAAAAACTGGCTCCAAGAGCCTCGTCATCCGGCTCTCTAAAATAACGAGGATGCTATTCCGTTTTTATCGCTCTCCAGAATAGGCTAGGGGGCCGCGCTCGCCATCCGGCGGCCTTGATATAGTAGGCCGGCATGCAGAACAGCAATATACGTATATAGTATGTCATTCTAGTTCAATGGGAGGCCATCAGGTGATACGTTTAAAATAAAGAGCCGATTTTAGACAAGCTGTTGTGGAACACTTCTATTTTGAGAGTCTAAATTATTTTGGAGAGTCACATTACATATCTAAAATTACCTATTCTCTTGGAGATGCTCTAAGTATAGCTTTCATATCTCCGTAGTAGTAACGATAACGACCTGACAAATGTTGAGGGTGTGCTCGAGGATGCTTGCTAGCCTCGACAGCCTCCCTTTGCCTGTCGCTATTTGTGTGTGATCATGGCTGGTGTCACTTTTCTTGTAAATTAGGGCTTAGTCTGTTTTATGTGTTATAACTTACCTGCTCGGTAATCACTGGATTACCGCCGGTAATGGTTACTACAAGTTAAATTCTGCTTCTATTTAATGAAATATGTGTCACCAGGACACGTTCGCGAAAAAAAAGTAACGATAACGAAGTATAGCTTTCATATCTCCATACAGATATTAATATTATATATGCAGTCGTTCTTTATTTAGTCTGCATTTTAGTCACGTTCAGAGAATTCGAGACACCCATTGACGTATGCTTGATGCTGAGTTGCTGACTCCTCACTGTCCTGGCGCCGCCGCTATATTGGGCGCCTTGTTCACTGTGTACCCGCCGTCGACGAGCAGGTTGTGGCCGTTGACGTACTTAGCCTCGTCGGACGCCAGGTACAGCGCCGCGCTTGCCACGTCCTCCTCCTCCAGCACCGGCCCGACCATCTCGTTGTAGTCCTTCTCGACGATCCCCCTAAGCTCCTCGGCGCTCCTCTCCGGGAACCACCCTGCCACTGCGGCCATCGTCAGCGGCGTCGGGATGGCGTGCGGAGAGATGGCGTTGACGCGCACGCCGGAGCGCGCCAGCTCCGCGGCCACGGCGCGGACGAGGCCGACGACCGCCGCCTTGGAGACGGTGTACGCGGGTGGGGCTATACCGCCCAACAGGGCGGCGGTGCTGGCGGTGCAGATGATGCTGCCGCTGCGGCGCGGGAGCATGACGCGCGCGGCGTGCTTGACGCCGGCGAACACGCCCCGGGCGTTGACGGCCATGACGCGGTCGAAGTCGTCGAGGTCGGTGGAGCCCAGCGGTCGCAGCGTTACGCCAGCGCTGACGCCGGCGTTGTTGAACATGACGTCGAGGCGGCCGTGGAGGGCCACGGCGAGGTCGACGGCCGCGGCGACCTGCGCCTCGTCGGTGACGTCGCAGCGGGTGAAGCGCGCGGCGTCCAGGCCCAGCTCCGCGGCGACGGCGCGGCCGAGGTCGTCCTGCACGTCGGCGATGATGACCCTTGCACCGTTCCTGACGAACTCGGCAGCGGTGGCCTTCCCGATGCCGCTCGCGGCGCCGGTGATGACTGCCACCTTTCCAGCTAACCTACGTCGTATACAAATTATGTTAAAGCAGTTGGATCCGCAACCAAACGCACAAGAATAGAACCGAAACGTACGTACTATTACCTCTGAGTCTGAGAGTTGACAGCTGAGGAGAAGCCATTGACGAAGGCCGACGAGGGGAGAACTGCTCCCTTCTTGTTCTTCAGGATGAGCTGCAGGGCACGGAACATCCTGCTGTCCCGCCTCCTCCGTTGTTCCTCGTTGGACGCAGCTAGTAACAATTCGTGCGGCGAGGTTTTATTTGGCCCACTCACTAACCTCTCTCACTGTACGCCGCCTGCCGTTATGCGTATGCCATGACACCATATATGTCTACTGTACGCCGCAACACGTACCTCCATTGGGCCACCAATTTTTTCAGGTCAACGTGAGAGAGTGTAACAACCCCGAAACCACGCACCCCGGGTTGCTACTGAACAACACAAACACTATCCGAACATACTGAATAAAAAAAAGCAGCAACTCATTTCTATTTATAAGCAACACGGAAGTGAGAACAAAGGTAAGCATGTTAGTAAATAATGCAAATCAAGATCGAACACGAGACACAGATTTTTACGTGGAAAACCCTTGCGGGAAAAAACCACGGGCGACAACCGGCGATCTTCACTATATGGAGAGAGTTTACAGAACACAGGGAATACAATGAGTCGTCAGCTCTTCCCGTGCGGCTTACAAGATGTATTTATAGGACGGACTGACTGCAGTCAAATACGGAAACAAATCCGCTAATAAACATGACCGAACCGTGGGCCCTCCAGGCGTCCCCACAAGACCAACGTTATAATTCGGATCATATTCCAACAAACTCTACCTTGAGACGAATTCCATCTTGTAGTGAATGAAGTATCATCAATCAACTCACTTCAATAATAAATAATCACCGGCGCCAAAAGTCACTAAGACTTAATTTGTAATGCCAACTAAGCTTGAGCATAGCCCAAACTTAGCTCCAGAAACTGGCTTTGTCAACATATCAGCGGGATTATCATGAGTACTTATCTTGCATACTTTAACATCACCTTCAGCAATGACACCTCGAATAAAATGATATCTCACGTCAATGTGCTTGGTCCTTTCATGAAACATCTGATATTTAGTCAGACAAATAGCACTCTGGCTGTCACAATGTATAGTAATACAAGAAGTAACCCTGCAAAGTTCAGAGCATAAACCCCTCAACCAAATAGCTTCTTTACAAGCTTCAGAAATAGCCATATATTCAGCTTCTGTTGTAGACAGAGCAACAGTGGACTGCAAACATGCTTTCCAGCTAACAGCACAACCACCAATGGTGAAAACATAATCCGTGAGAGATCTCCTCTTATCCAAATCACCAGCAAAATCAGAATCAACATAACCAATAAGTCCATCTCTAGATTTCCCAAACTGCAAACAGGTATTAGAAGTACCTCTCAAATATCTAAAAATCCATTGAACAGCCCTCCAATGCTCCTTACCAGGATTAGCCATGAATCTACTGACAACACTCAATGCATGAGATAAATCAGGACGAGAACAAACCATGGCATACATAAGAGAACCAACTGCACTGGAATATGGAACTCTAGACATGTACTCAATCTCATGATCTGACTGTGGACATAAATCTGATGATAATCTGAAATGTGTAGCTAGAATCTGGCTATAGCCTTTAGCAACCAACCTCGCTTTATATCTTGCTGGTTCACTAGGAGAAATACCCTCCTTTCTTTTATAAATCCATTTGCAACGGACATGCTTTTTATTCTTGGGCAATTTCACTAAATCCCATGTACCATTCTTTTCAAGTGACTCCATCTCATCTTGCATAGCGGTCATCCAATTGTTGCGATCAGCAGAAGTAATAGCCTCAGAATAATTAGAAGGTTCTGAATTACCTTCAATCTCTTCTACAACACTCATAGCATAAGCAACATTGCATTCTTCAATATACCTTTTAACAGGCTTTGGCTGTCTTCTGGACCTATCAACAGCAATAGAACGTTGTGGAGACTGCACAACTGGAGAAGAATGCTCAACAAAAGAATCATCAACAATTGGAGAAATTTCAGCAATCGGTGCATCTAGCATAGCAACATTATCAACATCTGGTGAATCAATTAAGTGCTCTACCTGCACACTTATTTTCTCTCCCTCAATAGGAGCATCAACAGAAGGATTATCAACAAACATAACAGTCTCATTAAAGATAACATTCCTGCTAAGCATAACCTTCTGAGTCTGGGGATTCCACAATGTATAACCTTTAACACCATGTTGATAACCAATAAAATGCATTTAACAGCTCTAGGCTCCAATTTACCATTATCAACGTGAGCATAAGCAGTACAACCAAAAACTCTCAATTGTGAATAATCAGCTGGAGAACCATACCATACCTCAATTGGAGTTTTCTTATCAAGAGGAATAGAGGGTGAATGATTAATAAGATAGCAAGCAGTGCAAGCGGCTTCAGCCCAAAAACGCCTATTCAAGCCAGCATTAGACAACATGCAACGAGCCCTGGAGATGATAGTTCTGTTCATACGCTCAGCTACACCATTCTGTTGAGGCGTATAAGAAATAGTGTAGTGCCTAACAATGCCTTGAGACTTGTAATATGCATTAAACTCATTAGAACAGAATTCCATCCCATTATCAGTGCGAAGCTTTTTAACCTTCTTTTTAGTTTGATTTTCAATCATAATCTTTCACTCTTTAAATGCTGAAAATGCTTCTGATTTATGCTTCAAGAAATAAGACCATACCTTACGAGAATAATCATCAATGATTGTCAACATATAACGAGAACCATCAAAAGAAGGCTTGCGAGACGGTCCCCATAAATCAGAATGCACATAATCAAGAATACCTTTACTTTTATGTGTAGAGATATTAAATGACACCCTCTTGTGTTTGCCAAACACACAATGCTCACAAAACTTCAACTTACTGATGCTATGTTCATCAAGAAGTCCTCTCTTGCACAATTCATGCAAGCCTTGCTCACTCACATGTCCAAGACGCTTATGCCAAAGATCAGTAGCATCAGAATTAGATGATGAATTGGAAATTACAGCGGCATCACCTGTAATTGTAGTACCACGAAGACGGTACAAATTTGGAGATTTTAATTCACCTTTCATCACAATGAGAGAACCTTTAGACACATTTAATACTCCATCTCCACCAGAGTACTTATACCCTTTAGCATCAAGAGTACTGAGAGAAATAAGATTCTTGCTCATGCTAGGAATATGCCTCACGTCAGCCAATGTTCTGACAATGCCATCATGCATCTTAATCTGAATGGAACCAATGCCAACAATATCACGTGAACTGTTATCACCCAATCTAACAAAACCTCCACCTTAGAGAGAATCGTAGGTGACAAACCAATCTCTATTAGTGCATATATGAAAAGAAGCAGCAGAATCAAGAATCCATTCATTATCACTATTAGCACATCCAGCAAAAGCAACAAGTGAATCACCATCGGAATAATCTGCCTTAGAAGCAGCAACAGAAGCATTACCTTCGTCATTGGGTTTACCTTTCTCTCTATATGTGCTAGTTCTCTTCTCTTTATTCTTCAATTTCAAACAATCCTCGATAAAGTGATTATCCTTCTTGCAATACTTGCAGAATTTATCACCTCTACCTCGAGACTTTGATCGGCCTTTGTAACGATTAGAAATTTTGCCTCTATTGCTATTATTTGATTTATTTTATGTCCTCCCACGAACAGACAACGCTTCTCCTTTAGAAGCAGAACCTTCAGAAGACACCATCAATTTCATCTTTTCCTTGGCATGCAACGCCTCACATACCTCATCAAGAGTTAGTGTATCATGGCTATATAATAAAGTATCTCTAAAGTTTGAAAAGGAACTAGGCAAAGAGCACAAAAGAATCATACCCAAATCCTCATCATCATATTCTACCTCCATAGCATGTAGATCAGAAATGATCTCCTTGAAGACCGTCAGATGGTTAATCACAGAACCACCCTCTTGCAACTTGTGCGAATACAACTTCATCTTCATATGCATCTTGCTTGTCAAATCCTTAGACATGCAAATTGACTCTAACTTGAGCCATAGAGCAGCTGCAGTTTTCTCCTGTAGACAATCTTGCAAAATATTATTTGAAAGATGAAGCTGAATTTGAGTCAAGGCCTTACGATCCTTTTTTCTTTTCATCATCGGTCCAAGATTTAGAATCCTTGTTACCGAATTTATCAAGAGCATCATCAACATCAGCCTGCGTAAGAATAGCCCGCATCTTGACTTGCCATAGAGCGAACCTTGTATCACGATCCAGTTGAGGAATATCATATTTCACTGAAGACATGGTGAATAAATAATAGCAATGACCAGAAGAAAACAATCTGCAGAAAATGTGGTAACGTCTCGTGTGCATGAAACAATAAAATCTATAGCCTGGTACACTTGGTGTGTACAAATAGCAAAGAACTGCCAAAGGGAAATCTCCTGGTACGAATCACCGTGTGCACATAGCAAAAAATCACCAAATCTGAATTTTCAACTATCAATCTGATCCTGATCACTTGGGTTGGCGTGCGACAGCAGCAAATCAATTTCACCTGTACTGCCGCACGCAAGGAACAACGGTAGCTTTTCTTCTCTGCCTCTGGACACGGCGTCAATTTTCTTGGCCAGAATACACAGCGGCGGCAGCGGACAGCAGAAGTAGCAGATCTCTACCGAAAAACAGGAACCAATAACACGCGGCGGCAGATTGATTTACCTCCTGAGAACAGCGGCAACAGTAGAAGACAGATCGACCTCTGCACAGCAGCGGCGACACTGATTTTGTACTCCGTAGATCACAACAGGAAAAGACAACCGCCTCCACCTCCAACTCGAACTCGGACGAATCAGACTCCGCCTTAGACTCGATGCAATAGCGTCGAATCGCCGATTGAACTCGGCACGGAAAACACTGAACCGAAGATAATCCCGGCGGCGGCGCGATGAATAGGGTGAAACCCTAACCTTTTTTTTCAATCTCGTGTCTGGCTCTAGATACCACTTGTTAGTAAATAATGCAAATCAAGATCGAACACGAGACACAGATTTTTACGTGGAAAACCCTTGCGGGAAAAAACCACGGGCGCCAACCGGCGATCTTCACTATATGGAGAGAGTTTACAGAACACAAGGAATACAATGAGTCGTTAGCTCTTCCTGTACGGCTTACAAGATGTATTTATAGGACGGACTGACTGCAGTCAAATACGAAAACAAATCTGCTAATAAACATGACCGAACCATGGGCCCTCCAAGCGTCCCCACAAGACTAACGTTATAATTCGGATCATATTCCAACAAAGCAGCATATAAACCACACTAGCATTAAATAAACATCCAAGAGCAAAAGGAGTTACTCTATAAGAATAAGTTTCGTGACCGTTCTTAGAACAAACGTTCACAAAACTAATGATCACAACTAAGTTACCTATAACGATGATTCATAGCTTTGCAAAACTCATCTCAAAGATGCTATCGCTGTGCTTGGCACCAAGGCTGTTCGAACTTGTCAGCAGGAACCAAAACGCCTTCGTCAGGTCACGCTCGATACATGACAACTACAAGTATGTTCAGCATGCAGCGGCGTTAATCAAGAAGAAGAGGATCCCCATGCTGCTGCTCAAGCTCGATATATCTAAATCTTTTGATACCCTGTCTTGGCCTTTCCTACTGGAACTACTGCAAGCACATGGTTTCAGTGCTAAGTGGCGCGCATGGATAGAGACGCTGCTGAGCACCGCATCATCGAGGATTCTTCTAAACGGACATCAGGGGCCTTCCATCAGGCATCTCAGAGGGGTGCGGCAAGGTGACTCCCTGTCACCAATGCTCTTTATCATCGCCATGGACATCCTTCACAGGTTGTTCCAAAAAGCGGCGTAGGATGGGGTTCTCAAGAAAATGGCGCCAACAGAAATCAAGTTCCAGTGCAGCCTTTACGCAGATGATGCAATACTCTTCATCCGGCCGTCGACTTAGGAAGCAAGAGCAGTCAAGGAGATTCTTCACATCTTTGGCCTCGCCACCGGACTCCACACGAACCTAGCCAAGTGCTCAGTCACCGACATCTACGGAGGCAACGAAATCCTGCCAGAGATAGTGTCCATCCTCGGCTGTCAGGTGAAGCCGTTCCCTCTCAAGTACCTAGGTCTACCACTAAGTACCAGGCCTATTCCCAAGGCTCACTACCAATCCATCGTGGAAGCTGTGGCAACCAAGCTACTGCCAAGTCACGGAACACTTATGGCAAGGAGTGGCAGATTGGTTTGGGTCAAGTCAGTTTTGAGGGCGGTTCCCATCTATGCTATGATGGGCGAGAACCTGCCTCCCTGGGCCAGGAACGAGATTGACACCATATGTAGAAGATTCTTCTAGGCAGGGAAGGATCAGTCGGTTAGGGGAAGATGCATGGTTGCTTGGAACACCTGCTGCAGGCCGACTGAGCTAGGCGGGCTAGGGATTAGCGATCTCAAGCTGGCCGGGTACGCTCTACAAACGAGATGGTTATGGTTGCAGAAGGCAGACTAAGATCGGGCTTGGAGCTAGCTACCGATTCAAGCAGCTAAAGAAGTCCAAGCCTTCTTCAAGGCCTCAACCTATACTCGCCTAGGCGACGGTCGAACAACCTTGTTTTGGGAAGATCAGTGGATCGATGGCCAGGACAGCGCCATAATTGCTCCATATCTACACCAGCGGATACCTCAACGGGTGCGCCGGAAGCTCACTGTCAGAGAGGGCTGCAAGGTTCTCAGCTTCTCTGGGGCCTCTCGGTGCTTGAGATCACAGACTACTTGCATCTGTGGTCAGTGGTTGATGGCATACGGCTCGGTGACCAGCTCGACAGGACGATCTAGCGATGGACAGCACACGGAACATACACTGCTAAATCTGCATATACAATGTTGCACAGCGGCTCGATCAAGATGGCTAGGCACATGTTTATCTGGAAGACCTAGGCACCACTACGGGTTAAGATCTTTCTTTGGCTGGCTCTCAAACGGAGGCATTGGACTGGTGATAGGAGGGTGAGGCACGGCCTAGAAGCCAGAGACACCTGCTATCTCTGTGACCAAGGACAGGAAACGATCAACCACGTAATCGCAACATGACCCTTCTCCCGAGAGGTTTGGTTCCATGTTCTGCAAGCTCTAGGGCGACCTCTGCCTGCGTCCACGATGACTATGCTGATCTGGTGGCGACAACTGCGATCCATGTTCTCTGACCAACAGCGAGCCGGTTTCGACTCCCTATTCACACTCGTCTCGTGGCAGCTATGGAAGGAACGGAACGCAAGGTGCTTCTGGAAGGCGGCCTCATGTGTAACTGATCTGTTGCAGATCATCAGAGCCTAGGCTGACCTTTGGATTGAAGCAGGAGCTACCAGATTGAAAGCGCTGGCACAAGGCTAACAATGTCTACAGCCAGATGAGGTTTAGGAATGTTATCGTGCAAGATGTAGCGACCGACAAAATACTAACGAACCTTGTAACATAAACTCGTTTTTCTTCTAATACAATGATATGCACACTCGTGCGTATTCGAGAAAAAAATGTTGAATAGTCTACAAATGAAGATGTGTGAAACGTGCAGCTAGCTCCCTCCCCATCCTAGCAACCATCAAGTACCTAGAAGGAGTAATGCAAGGGTGAGGTGAAACATCTCAACAAGTAAATTTGTTTTGACGAGTTATTTAAACCACAAGTTGTGTTAAGCAACGATTTAATATAGAATTCCACGTCAAGGATAAGCAACATATAATACCTAAAAGGATCAAGATGCCCAAGAGGGGGGTGAATTAGACTTTTCTAAAAATTAATTGCAAGAATTAAATCCTACAAGCCAAAGTTCACCCCTAGTGCCTACTAGTGTTCCTTGTGATTCTACCGGTAAAAAGTTTTGCACCCTAAGTTCCAATCCTAGTCTAGCATGGCAATTCTAGGAAAGTAAACCAAGCAAAGAAAGTAATATAAGAAAGTAAATGCTTGAAAGTAAGGGTTAGGAACACGGCGATGTTTTCCTGAGGTATCGTAGAGTCACTACTCCCCACTAGTCCTCGTTGGAGCACCCACGCAAGGGTGTAGCTCCCCCTTGATCCGTGCAAGGATCAAGTGCTCTCTATGGGCTGATTCTTTGACACTCCGTTGAGGTGAATCGCCAAAAACCGCTCACAACATGAGTTGGGTCATCCACAAGCTCGCCAGATGATCACCAAACTCCGAATCACCACCAAGCCATCTAGGTGATGGCGATCACCAAGAGTAACAAGCTAGAACTCTCACTTGACCACAACAAACCTAATGAGAAGGTGGATGCACACTTGCTACTCCCTAATCACTAATGAGGGATTCTCAAACTTTGATTCTCAAATCACTACCCTCACTAGAGCTCTTGCACTTCCTTGCACTTGAAAGGCGTTTCTCAGCTGAACAAATGAGCAAGAGACCTCTAAAAGAGATGGAGGGGATGTATTTATAAACCCCACAGTCAAATCCAACCGTTACCTGCCAACTCAGCAAAATACGCACTAACCGGACGCGCCGGTCGACGTGACCGGACGCGCCGGTCAAACGTAACGGTCGAAAAACTGAACGACATCGTTGAGTGACCGGATGCACCGATCAGGGGTGACCGGACGCGTCCGGTCGTGCAAGGACCTTACTGTACTTTGACCTGATGCTCGTTCACGTCCGATCAGTGATGACCGGACGCGTCAGGTCAGCAAAGTACCTTACTGGAACATGACCGGACGCATCCGATCACTTCCTAGTCACGTCCGATTAGATTGCTTACCTTCTTAGACACGTGTCAACATGATCAACGCGTCCGGTTCTCGCAGGAACCGCGTCCGGTCAACCAGGTTGAAACGTAGTGACTGTTAGGGGTAAACAGCTCAAATGACTTCGAAACGCGACTCAACTTGAACTGAGTTAACTTCCAACTGAACTTGAACTTTACCTGAGCTACCTAGTGCTAAGTTTGACAAGTGTGCACCACACCTAAACAAAAGACTCACCTAGGTCAAGCTACTCGCTCATGCCCCCCTTTATAGTACGGCCAAAGAAAAGAAGCGAAGATCCCAACGACTATTCTGGATGAAACTCAACACCTTGATATCCGAAATTAACCATCCTTAATCTTGTCGTTGATTCTTTGAAAACTGAAATGATTTCCATCTAGGGGCATGAATACCAGAGTGCCCGAAGCAGTTATCAACCCCATGACCTAACTTATCAAAGTCTCTGCAAAACACACGTTAGTCATGGTAATAATGCGTTGTCATCAATTGCCGAAACCAACTCCCAGGGCCTAGATGCTTTCAATCTCCCCCTTTTTGGTGATTGATGACAACACTTAGATTCAGAAGATTTAAGAGTTGAGGTTTTCGAACATGCTTGGTTCACATAAGCAAAAAGCAATAAGCACAAGGGGTTAGAAATTGCTTATGTGTTCCAAGCCAACAGAGTGTACTCATAAGATAAAACAGAAGAGATAGTACACATAAAACATAGTTCATATGAAATTGGAGTAAGGCACGGAAGCACAACCTATGAGCTAGAACCAAATAAGTGACATGATATAAAAGAGTGACAAGATAGACCACATATGACTCACGTATCTCACAAGTACACATGTCACAAAATGCAGGGCGAGAAAGTAAACATGATGCATGAATGTAGCACACAAAGAAAAAATGAAATCCTCTATCAACACTCCCCCTGAATCTACTCTCTCTCCCCCTTTGGCATCAAACACCAAAAACAAAACTTTGGGTCCGACGGGGGAACAGAAGCAGTCGTGTCGGGTGCCGAGGAGCGTGGAGTGATCACAAACTATGAAGTATCCTCCTTAGACTTTGAACTATCAGGCTGACCCTCTATAGATACACGTGGTAGTGAAGCAGTCTGGGTCTGTAGAGCAGGAGCAGAAACTGAAGACGTAGTAGCAACAATAGGAGCAATCTCTGTCATCGGAGCCTGAAAATATCAACTGTGGGAGGATCTGTCGAGGCAACTGACGACGGCACTGTCTCTGTAGTCCCAGTCCCTGTCACTGGAGGAGCCACAGTCTCGGAAGCCGACATCCCTGAAGAGGTCACAACAGTGGTGTGCGAGGGTGTCGGCTGACTAGTCAACTCGCTGTAGGAGGCAATCAAGTCAGTGAAAGGAGTGCCTGTCAGAAGGTGAGGTCTGGGCTGAGCTGGTGGAGTGAACCCCGTCTGAATAGGAGTGTAGCTCGGGGACTAAAAGGTCTGAGGAACCTGCTGCTGGGGAGAGGTAAACTGAAAGCTCGGTTGTCCCTGACTCTGAGGTCCACTAGACTGTAGTGCTAGAGTAAGAACAGATGGTGGTGGAGGAACCCCAACAGTGACGAGGTGTCGCAGGAGCTCAAGATACTACTGCTGGGTGGCTGCCTGTTGCCTCTGCATTTCAAACTGCTACCTCTGAAACTCTAGCTGTTGCCTCTGGAACTCGTCCTGACGAGCCTGGATCTGAGCAAATACAGCTGCTGTGTCCTGAGCCTGTCGCTGCATCTGAACCTCCTACCTCTCCTGGGCCTAGGTTAGCCTCTCAAGGATAGCCACCATGGCTAGGTCTGAGTGGGAGGCTGATCCTGAACCACCGGCCTCATGGTTGTGAGACCGAGGAGAGCGGTACCGGGGAATAGGCTGGTAGTCCTCGTCTGTGCTGTTAGTGGCATCATCCTCAACTGGATCAGCTGGCTGAGCGTCAAGATCTGCAAGCTCGGCCTCAGCAAGACCCTCAACGGTCTCGTCCTGCTCAGCTGCTGTCTCTGGAACCTCTGGCCTCTGACGCTGTCCCGGCCTAGGTGCCTGCTCTCTAGTAACTGAAGCCCACAACTATCGAATGTCATACTCTGGGAATGCAGTAGTGGTATCAGAGATCTTAGCCCTAATCTCTGCAGGCAGGTCACACGCAGATCGAATGATAAAGCAGATCCAGTGCACATATGGTAACTGACGGTGACCCTTGAAGCCCTCAGCCAAAGTGTCCTCCATCTCACATAGCAACATATCTCAAATATCGAACAGTGTCTGAGAGATGAGGTGATGAACAACACAAAGCTGCATACGTGTCAGGCCCTCTCTGTATCCTAGCCTCGGAAGAAGAGTCCACCTCACAATGGCATCAAGCACTCTAGCAAGGGGTGTCAAGCTGGCAGGTGTACGTCTGGACCCTTCGCCAAACGGCTCACGGAAGCAAGGTCTGACCATGTCTGTGGGTGGTGCTGAACCTCCATGAGGACGTCACAGTGGTGAAGTCTGACCAAAGCACACCTGGTGAATCTTCGTCTCTGAAGTAGGGAGTCTGAGAATCTCTCATACCCTGGTGCTGTATAGTCTGTGATCACGGCCTCGGAATGCAAAGTGTATAAACTCGTGAGCAGGGTCAATCCAAAGTGAGGAGTAGAACTCTCTAACCCAAGTCCCACAGTAAGCTCTAGTCCGTCCCAAAAAGTCTGACAAACCAGGTAAAAAGGACAAGTGTGGACAGAGCTGCTCACCAACAACCTCAACTAAAGCCTCGAGTCGACAAACTCTCTGAGGTCTGAATGCAATCCCGCTGTCAACATAGGCTCTATAGAAATCCTCGTGTAGAGGTGTGTAGAATCCCTCTGAGGCTCGGGGGTCCCGCTGAGGTGGGAACCACCGACCAAACTCAACAAACCTGAGAGCTTGGACCTGTCATGCTGTAGCTCCCCTTAGGTCAACGTGCTCGACTTGGGGGTGACCTCGAGCCCTGGGAGGTGGACGACCTCAACGTCGCTGGCCCTTTGGCCTAGGAGTCACCTGAGCACGCGTACGTCCTAAGCGATGACGCGGTGGAGTCTGAATGGTCTGCTCCTCTGTCTCCTCTGTGTCCTCTGTGGGCTGCTCTATAGGTGCATCCTCTGTCTCCTCTGTGGCCTCAGTACCGAGCTGTCGACCTTCAAGATGAAATCGATGCTCGCCAATATGAATCCCACTGCTTCTACCACCTCTCTCTGCAAGCTCAGCTGCATCAGCGACTGCCTGTGCTATCTCTGCCTCAGTGGGTGTCCTCTTTCTCTTCTTGGTGGCTATCTTCTTGCGCTTTGCCATGGGCTACCTCTGTCAACCTAGGAGGACTTTCGTTCCCGTCACTTGGTGCACTACCAACATTCTTGCAGCGGCTATGGCTGCGGCTATCGATGGTGGCGCACGGATGGGGGCGGTGGAGGAGGTGACGTGGAGAAGGAGCGGCAGCGCCCGAGCGGAGGAGACAGAGCGGCGCTGCGAGCGGATGCGGCACGGCGCGGCTGAGGAGGGCAACGGCTGCAGCGGCGCGGCGTGAGACGGTGAGGTAGGTGGCTAGGGCTTGGAGGAAATCAGCGGCGGTGCACGCAGATGAGAAAAAAAGTAGATCTGAACGAACAGTTAAGAAAGGGCAGATCCGCTTTTAACAAGATGACCGAACGCGCTGGTCGACTGACCGGACGCGGTGGAACAGTGTCCGATCAGAGTCCAGTAAGCTCCTAGCGTGACTGGACGCGTCTGGTTAGAGCTGATCAGACGCTGACATAGTCCGTTCGAAGATCACCCGAGGACCTCAACACGCTTGACCGGACGCGGTGGTAGGGTTCGGGACCGGACGCAGTGGTCACAACGTCGCGTTCGGTCTAGCGTCCAGTCACAGATCCTTGAGATTGCCTTCGAGATGACCGGACGCGCTGGTGGTCGTCGAGACCGGACGCAGTGATGAAGCAGCATCGTGTCTAGTCCAGCATCTGGTCCAGTGTCCGGTCGCTGTAAAACGCCTTTCTTCAATCCGATCTTCGACGTGACTTCTCCCAATCAAGTTCCAATTTAAAGAGACTCAAATAAACACCAATTAGAACCTGGTATGAGTGACCTCTCTCAAACCCTCAAGATTTTCAAAATATTTTGCCTTAGGCTAGTATTATTTTTAGGAAAATATATGATAAACACCCGAGGAGCAACGTATGACCATGCAAAAGAGTTTATGAACCCTTGGGAGCATGAAATGCTCTCTTTATTCATGGACGAACACAGAGGTTGCTCAAAGACAAACCAAAAAGAAATGACAAAGCAACAACCATGCATATGCAATGCAAAGCGAGAAAGAAAGACTAGGTTGCTTGTCAAGTTTGATCCACGGTTAGGCTTCTTCACTCCTCCAAAGGAGGGTTATCGTAACCGTGTTAGACAAATCCTAGAAGCAATGCGGAGAATTAAACATGACATATAATACAATGCAATGAAAGGGACAACACAAGCTCATTTTTTAAAGTTACTAGAATCAAGCACATTTAGTTCACTTCTCAACCTACAAAATGTAGCCTCATCCAAAGGTTTAGTGAAGATATCCGCTAATTGATTTTCACTTCTTACACCTTCTAGTGATATATCATTTTTAGCAACATGATCTCTTAGAAAGTGGTGGCGGATATCAATGTGCTTGGTGCGTGAGTATTGTACCGGATTATTAGCAATTTTAATGACACTTTCATTATCACATAAAAGTGGCACCTTATCAAGAACAACTCCATAGTCAAGGAGGGTTTGTTTCATGTATAAGATTTGTGCACAATAAGCCCCCGTGGCAATGTATTCCGCCTCGGCGGTGGACAAAGCCACACTATTTTGCTTTTTAGGTGACCAAGATACTAAAGACCTCCCAAGCTGATATGACCACGTCAACCAACAACATGTTACAACCTCCAAGTCAAGCTACACCAACACCAGTCCAAGTCTTTGATGGACCAATTACACGTAGTCGAGCCAAGAAGCTACAACAAGAGGTGCACGCGCTACTTTCTGAAAATCATTTTAATGTTAATGAGAATTATATACTACCTAAGTCGTGCACGTTGCTATTGCTTAGGTGCACCACGGAGGATGACAAGAAGACACCAAGGGTTAAACAAAGAGGAGGATCACGTTCGAGCCAGTCCAGTGTGACAGAACCATTAGAAAGAATCAGTCACAACTTTTTGCTCACAAAAGCCATGAAGGCCCATGAGGACTTGTTGGAAAGCTTATCAAGTCTAGTTTCAAGCCCAAGTTCTCTCACTTGATTTGGATTCTCCAATGTTGAGATTCGACTGATTTAGTACAGACTGGTCAGCTAGTCAGCAGTCAGTCTGATGTCCAAGTTCCCATGCAAAACTATACCAATCTACAATATTTCGTGGTACATGCTGCACATGGTGTGAAAGGTTATCAAGTTAACTTTCCAACCCAACAAACCGCATGTCATTTGGAGTTTCCAAGATAGAGTTATTGCCAAAACACTGAAGACTGCGCTGAAGACCAGCAGCCACGCGAAAACTCTCCAGGAAGGCATCTCGAGGAGGCCCGTTCACATAGTGTGTCTTATATTTTTCGTTTCGAGTTTCCACCTATCTAGCAGGGCTGTTGCTAGTATAAATACCTCCTAGACTCATTGTAATCTCAGACTTTTGATAATAGAATACAAACCCCCCTTTTGTTCAGCTGTGTGCTAACAAATATTGAGAGAGATCTCTACCCCTTTGCTCTTGTGATTTCCTTTGCGAGATTTACAGAAGCGGCGGCTTCATCCGCTCCCAATTGGTGCTCCTACTCCCTTCGAGGTTTCCTCGATTGATTGTAGGCTGTGTTGGTTGGTTCTTTGAGAGTGTGGTTGGGCGAATCCTCGATTCAGGTTGCCGGTTAAAGACGGTGGTTGGCTTCGAGTTTTATTTGCCAGGTTGCACTAGTTATCGCTGCCTGCAGCAAGTTATCCGGCTGTTCTTCAGCTAGTTATCGGTGATCATCCTACGTCGTGAAGATCGGGACCCCCTGAGCGTATCATCTGGTATCCAAGCTTTCGTTACCACGGTAGGATTTTTCCCTTAGCTACTTATATATTTTGTTTCGTCCTATCCACCAAAAAGCCTAAAAAAATACATTCGTTTAGCCCTTTGTTTCAATCTGTTATTTTAGTGAGTTTTGTTAAGTTTCAGTTCATTAGAGTCTTTGTTTTAGTTGCTGATCATTATCCTTTGCGTGTCCTTTGAGCCTCTTTATATATCTGAAAATCCCTACAAAAAAAAAATCTGAAAACGCATATCATGTCCTTCGCGTAAACTTTGATCCTATTATAGCTACCGGTTGTGTTTTGTTCTTATCTTAATTGTGCAAGTGTCTTAATCTGGTCTTTGTGTTTAGTTATAAAAAAAAGTGTGTCAAAAAAAATAGAAGAAAGAAAAGTAAAAAAAAAAGAATAGAGAAAAACTGAGAAAGAAAGGTTGAAAGATCAGTAGGTTTATGTGCACAAGTGCTAAAAGTTTTCATATCAAGTAGTGCAACTAGTGTGCTATCCTTGTTTGGTGCAAAATTTTGGTTAGGTTTGATCGCAACACTTGCATCCCAATCATACTCCTTGTTTGCATCAAATCTGAAATTTCCTTGCGTGTGTGTGTGATCGATTTCAATCTCATTCAAATTCTGTGATCAGCACTAGACAGGGAACTTCTAGCTTGGGTTGTTACTTAACTTTACAATAGCTAGAATTCAGATTGCATCCCTTGTGCACTACTCGCCACCAAGCTCCACATATAAGCCATCGTAATCGGTATTCTTTGGTCTTGTATTCTCCCAACCATCACTCTCGGATACCGCCACACATTATTTTTCCTGTAACTCGCAGGGATTTCATAAGAGCTTCGGTTGGTTAGAGAGGTAAGGTTGTGAGATCCCACATATATATTCCTATTCCATAAATATCTATTGCCATATTGAGCTAACATTTCAGAAAGATGGGTTCTAATGCTGAGATCGATGATTGTGTCACTGCGGCACAATTTAATGAACTTCGGCAAAGCATGGAAGAAAAGCAAGATCAATTGACTCGAGATCTTCAAGCCCTTATGAATGAGATCAGAGGACGTTGTCCTCGTCAAGAAGGTGGCAGTAACCATGGTGGAGATGATGAAGATAGTGATGGAAGAAGAAGGGGTCGGGGAAATCGAAGAGCTGCACATAGCAGAGGAAGTGGACGAGGTCGAAGGAATGATGATGAAGAATCTGAAGATGAGGATGATGATAATCATTCTCAACATAGCTTTGGTCGCCACCGTCATAGGAGAGGCAACCAAGAGGAGAAATTTGGCAAACTGAAATTCACTATGCCAAAATTTGATGGAGGGTCTGATCCTGAAGATTATTTCACATGGGAGTTGAAGGTAGAAAAGATATTTCACATGCATAATTATTCAGAACAGAAGAAGTTAGCAATGGCATCTCTGGAGTTTGATGGATATGCTCTTATTTGGTGGGAGCAACTTCTCCAAGATCAACAAGAGGAAGGAGAACGTCCTATTGCAAGTTGGCAAGAAATGAAGAAGGAAATGAGACTTCGATTTGTGCCCAAGCACTATCGACGTGATCTCTTTAATAAACTGCAGAATCTGAAGCAAGGAAGTTTCTCTGTTGAAGAATATTATAAAGAGATGGAGAAGGCTATGATTCGAGCCAATGTGCATGAAGATGAAGAACAAACCATTGCACGTTTTATGGCTGGGCTGCATCGCAACATTCAGTGCATTGTTGAGTTTCAGCCGTACCGTCATCTTATTGACTTGGTACATCAAGCAACCAAAGCTGAACGTCAACTGTAGCAAGATGCTAAGAGCAGCAAGTCCTTGTCATTTGGTACGAGGAATTTTTCTAGAGGAAGTAAATCAGAAACAAAGTTTGCTGCTGCACCATCAATGGGAAAAAGCTCAAAAGGAGGCTCACGTTCTAATTTTCAGGGTGCTTTTAGTGAGAAGAACACTACTGCCCCAAAACCAGCGGCATCCACAACTAATTCAGTGGGATCTACATCCAAGAGTAGTGGAATTCAGTGCTTCAAGTGTGGAGGCCGTGGGCATATAAGTAGGGAATGCCCATCATTGTGAATGATAATGGAGACTTTGATTCAGCTAGTGAAGAGGAAGTTGAGGAAGAATATGATGAGGAAGCCCATGAAAATGAGGACCATACTGGCTGCGAGTTTGAGCAGGGTGCTGCTCTTGTTGTAGCTCAAATCTTGAGTGTTCAAATGAAAGAAAATGAAAATGGGCAGTGACACAATTTATTTCAAACCAGAGCAAAAGTGCAAGATAAAGTAGTGAAGGTGATCATTGATGGCGGGAGCTGCCATAATCTTGCTAGTCGTGAGATGGTTGACAAGCTTGGTTTGAAGTTGCTGCGACACCCTCATCCATATCATGTCCAATGGTTGAATGATTCGGGAGATATCAAGATTGCATATAAAGTGAAAGTTCCATTCAAGATTGGGGAATATGTTGACACGGTGGAGTGTGATGTGGCACCCATGTCGGTGTGTCACTTGCTGCTTGGAAGACCATGGCAATATGATCGATATAGCCAACATTGTGGGAGAACAAATCAGATCACTCTTGATCTAAAAGGGAAGAAGTTTGTACTCAAGCCTATGACACCTCAACAAATCATGGCTGAACACTTACAAAAGAAATCGGAAATTGTTCCAGTGAGTAGAGAGGCAGGAGAGCAAAAGAAATTGAGTGCCATCCACAACTCGGTGAGTGAGTGCCACAAGCCAAACTTGAGAGAAAAAAATAAAGGAGAGGGAGAGCATCTAGTTATGCTAGCCACAAAATCTGAAATGAGAGAAGTGAGGAACAACCCAGATCAAGTGCTCTTTGTACTTGTGTACAAGGACATATTAGTTTCAGCCAACGACATCACCTCTCTTCCTAGTGTTGTGTCTCATCTTTTGCAGGACTATGAAGATGTTTTTCCAAAAGAGACACCAGCTGGACTACCTCCAATTCGTGGAATTGAGCATCAAATTGATCTCATTCCAGGGGCTGCACTCCCTAATCGTCCACCATACCGCACCAATCCGGAAGAAACAAAGGAGATACAAAGGCAAGTGCAAGAACTTCTTAACAAAGGTTTTGTTCATGAAAGTTTAAGTCCTTGTGCTATTCCTGTGATTTTAGTACCTAAGAAAGATGGTTCTTGGAGGATGTGTGTTAATTGTAGAGCTATAAATAATATCACTGTTCGCTATCGCCATCCTATTCCACGATTAGATGACATGCTTGATGAATTAAGTGGTTCCACCATATTTACTAAAATTGATTTGAGGAGTGGGTACCATCAAATAAGAATGAAAGCTGGAGATGAATGGAAAACTGCATTTAAAACAAAATTTGGGCTATATGAATGGTTGGTTATGCCTTTTGGTTTGACTAATGCTCCAAGTACTTTTATGAGATTAATGAACCATGTCCTGAGAGCTTTCATTGGAAAATTTGTGGTTGTCTATTTTGATGACATCTTAATTTATAGCAAGTCTTTTGAAGAACATATGAATCACATTCGTCAAGTCTTGGATGAGCTCCGGAAGGAGAAATTATTTGCTAATCTTGAGAAGTGCAGTTTTTGCACAGACCATGTTGTGTTCCTTGGCTTTGTTGTTTCAGGGAAAGGAATGGAAGTGGATGAAAGCAAGGTGAAGGCCATCAAGGATTGGCCAACTCCAACGAATGTAAGTCAAGTAAGAAGTTTTCATGGCCTTGCTGGTTTTTATAGAAGATTTGTGAAAGATTTCAGTACCATCGCTGCTCCTTTGAATGAATTAACAAAGAAAGGTGTTGATTTTAAATGGGGCAATTCACAAGAAAATGCTTTTCAAGAATTAAAGAAACGTTTGACTAAAGCACCGTTACTTGTTCTTCCTGATTTCACTAAAACTTTTGAAGTAGAATGTGATGCTAGTGGGATTGGGATCGGAGGAGTTTTAATGCAGCAAGGAAAACCTGTAGCATATTTTAGTGAAAAATTGGGAGGTGCTCAACTGAATTATTCTGTATATGACAAAGAATTGTATGCTTTGGTGCGTGTGCTTGAGACATGGCAGCATTACTTATGGCCAAAAGAGTTTGTTATTCATTCCGATCATGAAGCTTTAAAATACTTGAAAGGACAAGCAAAACTGAATCGTCGCCATGCTAAATGGGTTGAGTTCATCGAAACATTCCCATACATCGTGAAATACAAGAAAGGTAAGGACAATGTGGTTGCTGATGCGTTGTCACGAAAGAGTGTGTTGCTGAACCAACTTGAGGTAAAGGTTTTGGGACTTCAAAGTTTGAAAGACATGTATAAAAATGACCCTGAATTTTTAGAACCATATAGTCATTGTAAAGATGGAAAAGGTTGGGAAAAATATCACATACATGATGGATTTTTGTTTAGAGCTAACAAGCTTTGTGTTCCCAATTCTTCGGTTAGATTGCTTTTGTTGCAGGAGTCACATGGAGGTGGACTAACAGGTCATTTTGGACAAAAGAAAACTCATGAACTGCTGCAAGATCATTTCTATTGGCCCAAGATGCGGAGAGACATCATCAGATTTGTGGAGCGATGCGTCACTTGCCACAAAGCTAAGTCCAAACTGAACCCTCATGGCTTATACACTCCATTACCTACTCCTAATATTCCCTGGGAAGATATAAGTATGGACTTTATTTTGGGGTTGCCTAGAACTCAGAGGGGAAAAGATTCTATTTTTGTTGTGGTTGATAGATTTTCAAAGATGGCTCATTTTATCCCTTGTAACAAGAGCGACGATGCTTCACATGTTGCTAATTTGTTTTTCAGAGAAATTGTGAGGCTGCATGGGATGCCTAGAACTATTGTGTCTGATCGTGACGTCAAGTTTGTGAGCTACTTTTGGAAAACATTATGGGCAAAGCTTGGGACCAAGCTCTTGTTCTCAACAACTTGTCACCCTCAAACCGATGGACAAACTGAAGTGGTGAATCGTACATTGTCAATGTTGCTGCGAACCATGGTGAAAAAGAACTTGAAGGATTGGGAGGATTGCTTGCCTCATGTGGAGTTTGCCTATAACAGGGTAGTACACTCTACCACTAATTTGTGTCCTTTTGAAATTGTTTATGGGATCAAACCTATTGCTCCGATAGATTTGTTGCCACTGCCATTGCAGGAGAGAACCAACATGGAAGCCTCAAAGCGTGCCGTATATATAAAGAAGGTACATGAGAAGACCAAAGAAGCAATTGAGTTGAAGGCGACACGCAAGGCTGCAAGTATGAACAAACATCGAAAGAAAGTATTATTTGAACCAGGGGACTTGGTGTGGATTCACTTGCGTAAGGATCGCTTTCCTGAGAAGCGCAAATCCAAGTTGATGCCACGAGGGGATGGTCCATTCAGAGTGTTGTCCAAGATCAATGACAATGCATACAAGATAGATCTTCCAGCAAGTTATGGTGTGAGCAACACCTTCAATGTTGCTGATCTATCTCCATTCACAAGTGAAGATACTTCAGAGTCGAGGACGACTCCTTTTGAAGAGGGGGAGGATGATATGACCACGTCAACCAATAACATGTTACAACCTCCAAGTCAAGCTACACCAACACCAGTCCAAGTCTTTGATGGACCAATTACACGTAGTCGAGCCAAGAAGCTACAACAAGAGGTGCACGCGCTACTTTCTGAAAATCATTTTAATGTTAATGAGAATTATATACTACCTAAGTCGTGCACGTTGCTATTGCTTAGGTGCACCACGGAGGATGACAAGAAGACACCAAGGGTGAAACAAAGAGGAGGATCACGTTCGAGCCAGTCCAGTGTGACAGAACCATTAGAAAGAATCAGTCACAACTTTTTGCTCACAAAAGCCATGAAGGCCCATGAGGACTTGTTGGAAAGCTTATCAAGTCTAGTTTCAAGCCCAAGTTCTCTCACTTGATTTGGACTCTCCAATGTTGAGATTCGACTGATTTAGTACAGACTGGTCAGCTAGTCAGCAGTCAGTCTGATGTCCAAGTTCCCATGCAAAACTATACCAATCTACAATATTTCGTGGTACATGCTGCACATGGTGTGAAAGGTTATCAAGTTAACTTTCCAACCCAACAAACCGCATGTCATTTGGAGTTTCCAAGATAGAGTTATTGCCAAAACACTGAAGACTGCGCTGAAGACCAGCAGCCACGCGAAAACTCTCCAGGAAGGCATCTCGAGGAGGCCCGTTCACATAGTGCGTCTTATATTTTTCGTTTCGAGTTTCCACCTATCTAGCAGGGCTGTTGCTAGTATAAATACCTCCTAGACTCATTGTAATCTCAGACTTTTGATAATAGAATACAAACCCCCCTTTTGTTCAGCTGTGTGCTAACAAATATTGAGAGAGATCTCTACCCCTTTGCTCTTGTGATTTCCTTTGCGAGATTTACAGAAGCGGCGGCTTCATCCGCTCCCAATTGGTGCTCCTACTCCCTTCGAGGTTTCCTCGATTGATTGTAGGCTGTGTTGGTTGGTTCTTTGAGAGTGTGGTTGGGCGAATCCTCGAATCAGGTTGCCGGTTAAAGACGGTGGTTGGCTTCGAGTTTTATTTGCCAGGTTGCACTAGTTATCGCTGCCTGCAGCAAGTTATCCGGCTGTTCTTCAGCTAGTTATCGGTGATCATCCTACGTCGTGAAGATCGGGACCCCCTGAGCGTATCACAAGCAAATGGCACCCTCTGGATGTGCTTTTTCTATCAATTTTGCAACCGACATAATCCGAGTCGGAATAGCCAACTAGTTGGAATCTAGCTCCTTTGGGGTACCAAAGACCAATGCTTGGGGTGTGCTTATGGTATCTTAAGATTCTTTTTACGACACTTAGGTGAGGTTCTTTAGGGCACGCTTGAAAGCGAGCACACATGCACACACTAAACATGATATCGGGCCTAGATGCGGTAAGGTACAATAAGCTACCAATCATGGAACGGTAGAGAGTTTGATCAACCGATTTACCTCCCTCATCTAGGTCGAGATGTCCATTAGATGGCATTGGGGTCTTGATTGGCTTACACTCTTCCATCTTGAATCTCTTGAGAAGATCCTTGGTATACTTTTCTTGAGAGATGAAAATCCCTTCTCTCATTTGCTTGACTTGAAAACCAAGGAAGAATGTTAGCTCACCAATCATAGACATCTCGAACTCCTTTGACATCAATTCACCAAATTCCTTGCAATAATCTTCATTTGTTGATCCAAAGATGATATCATCAACATAGACTTGACAAATGAAGATCTCCCCATTAAGCTTCTTGGTGAATAGTGTGGTGTCAACCTTCCCAATAGTGAAGCCCTTCTCAATGGGAAAGTCCCAGAGGCGCTCATACCACGCTCTAGGGGCTTGCTTGAGCCCATATAACGCCTTGGACAACCTATAAACATGATTAGGATAAATAGGGTCTTCAAACCCAAGAGGTTGTTCAACATAGACTAGTTCATTTATGAAGCCATTTAAAAAAGCACTTTTCACATCTATTTGATATAGTTTCATTTCATGATGCGATGCATATGCAAGAAGGATACGAATGAATTCAAGTCTTGCAACGGGAGCAAAGGTCTCTCTAAAATCAAGACCTTCAACTTGAGAGAACCCCTTTGCAACTAGTCTTGCCTTGTTCCTCACTACTATGCCTTGGTCATCTTGCCGCTTGTTGCGGAACACCCACTTGGTTCCAATGACTCTTGCACCTTTTAGATGCTCTTCAAGTGTCCAAACTTGATTGCGGGTGAAGTTGTTCAATTCTTCGTGCATAGCATTCACCCAATTTAGATCTTGAAGAGCTTCTTCTACATTCTTAGGTTCAAGACAAGAGACAAAAGAGTAATGTTCAACAAAAGAAGCAATCTTTTGAGATCGAGTCATTACACCCTTTGTAGGACTTCCTATGATGAGATCTTGTGGATGTGCTTGAAGTAGAGGTGAATTTCTTCTTTCAACCACTTGAGGAGAGGATTGGGGAGCATCAACATCTTGAGCTTGTGTCTCGGCTTGTTCATGAGAGACATGAGTGTCTTCATTTTCAACCCTCTCATTCTGGTCATCATCTTGAGGCACATGTGATGAAAATGGTAGATTGACAATTTGTACATCGTCTTCATCATCTTTAGGCTTGATGTCTCCCACCAGCATGTTCTTCATTGCCTCCCCAATGGTTCATCACCTACATCATCACAATTCTCAATTGCTCCTTGGGAGCCATTAGATTCATCAAATTCCACATTATATGTTCTTCAACCAAACCGGTGGCATGGTTAAATACTCTATATGCTTTGGACTTTGATGAGTAACCAACAAGAAAGCCAATATCACAACGTCTTTGAAACTTCCCTAGGTGTTGATGCTTTTTGTAGATGTAGCACTTACAACCAAACACCCCCAGAAGAATGAGACGTCCGGCTTCTTCCCATTTAGCAACTCATAGGGGGTCTTGTCAAGAAACTTTTGTAGGAAGAGGCGATTTGAAGTATAGCATGCGGTATTGATTGCCTCGACCTACAATTTTTCCGGTGTATTGTACTCTTCTAGCATCGTTCTTGCAAGGGTGATCAATGTCTGGTTGTTTCTCTCAACTACACCATTTTGTTGAGAAGTGTAGGTTGATGACACTTCATGCTTGATTCCAATCTCATCACAATAAGCTTCAATGTTTGTGTTATCAAACTATTTGCCATTGTCACTTCTAATCTTCTTTATCTTGACTTCAAATTTATTTTGAGCTCTCTTTGCAAACTTCTTGAAGCAATTGGCCACTTTGGATTTGTCATGAAGAAAGAAAGTCCAAGTATATCTTGAGTAGTCATCCACAATCACAAGACAATAGAGATTTCCACCCAAGCTCTTGTAAGTTGTAGGACCAAACAAATCCATGTGTAGAAGTTCTAACACTCTTGATGTTGACATATAAGCTTTGGTTGGATGAGTATTTGAAACTTGTTTGCCAGCTTGACATGCACTACAAGGTTTGTCCTTCTCAAACTTGACATCCTTTAAGCCTCTTACTAATTCTTTCTTCAATAGCTTGTTGAGAGTGTTCATTCCAACATGAGCAAGCCTCCTATGCCAAAGCCACCCAAGTGAAGTTTTGGTGAACAAGCATGTCATCAAGTATGCATCTTCAGAGGTGAAATCAACAAGATAGAGATTGTTGTATCTAAATCCTTTGAAAATCATTTGCTTGTCATGTATCTTTGAAAATACCACTTCATTATGAATGAATAAGCATTGGTAGCCAAGGTCACAAAGTTGCCCAATGGATAGTAAGTTGAAACTCAATGAAGCAACATATAGCACATTTGAAAGAGAGTGATCATTTGATATTGCAATCTTGCCTATACCCTTGACTTTGCTCTTTGAATTGTCCCTAAATGTAATCTTCTCTTGACATACCCCATTCTCTTCAAGTGAGGTGAACATACGAGGGTCACCGGTCATATGTTGAGTGCAACCACTATCAATAACCCAATAAGATCCACCGGTCTTGTAGTTCACCTACACACAAAAGATCAAGCTTTTTGTTTAGGGACCCAAACTTGAGAGGGACCCTTGACTTTCTCAACTAGTGACTTGGCAACCCATATTTTCTTAGGCCTATTCTTGTTTGGGGGACCCAAGAACATGACTTTCATCATTCCACTTGAATCTTTTCTAAGCATGTAATGAGCATTGAAAGTAAAGGGTCTAGCATGTTTGGGCAAGGGTTGTGGTGGTGGAGTTTTGCACTCATGAGCAAAATGGCCCTATTGTCCACACTCAACATATCTCTTTGTCTTGGGCTTTGACTTGCTTTGTTGTTGTTGAGCTTTAGCCTTCTTCTCTTGATTTGCCAAGTAACCAATGCCACTTCTATCCATCTTCATGACGGTGTTCATGAGTAGCTCACTTTGCAAATATTGGCCTCTTGTGAACTTGCTTAGGCTGGTCTTAAGATGCTCTTTCTCTTGCTTGAGCTTTTTGTTCTCTTCAATAAGTGACTCATTTGATGTTTGCTTTTCAAGAGCCATCAACTCTTTTAGCTTCTTGTTCTCATTTCTAAGCATCTTATTTTCACTCTTGAGCTTGACATAATCATCATAGTTGTCGGACTCAACCACATTCTTGCCTTTGCCACTAGAGCCTTGCTCAATGCTCTCAATAATCAAGTCATCACATGATGTAGCTATATCAATCTTAACAACTTGGTTAGTAGCATCATGTGTCTCAAGAGAAAGCTCATTAGCAACAACAAGACTATCATAATTGATTTTTAATGTAGTATATTTGTCTTCTAGCAAGTTGTGCCAAGTGTTGAGCTCATCATGCTTCTTCTCAAGTTTATCATGTTCATCTCTAAGCTCTTTGTTAGAAGTTTTGAGCTCCTTGAGAGTAGAAGACATGATTTCATTTTGATCTTTGAGCTCATCACTGGTCTTTTGTGCATTCTCAAGCTTAGATGAGAGTGAGTCATTTTCATTTTGGAGCTCATCATTTTCATTTCTAGTTCTTCTTATGATTTTAGAGTATTTGTTCAACAATTTTACAAGTTCATCATAAGAAGGTGCATCATATTCATCATCACTATCACTATCATCATCATCACTCTCATTGTTTTGTACCTTTCGTTCACCCTTGGCCATAAGGCATAGGTGAGAAGTGGACGATGATGGTGAAGGTGGCGGTGAAGGTGGCGATGAAGTTGTCGGTGAAGATGATGATGGCCCAATCACAAATGCGGCGACCTTCTCTTTCTCATCGTCGCTCTCATCGCCGGAGGACTCACATGATGACTCAATGTCGGTGAGCCAATCACCAACAATGTAAGCTTTGCCTCCCTTCTTCTTCTTGTGAAACTCTTTTCTCTTGCCATCCTTCTTTTTGTATGGCTTGATCTTCTTCTTCTCATCTTCTTCATCACTTGAATCATTTTTCTTGCCCTTGTTCTTGTTCTTGTACTTGTCTTTTAGAGGCTTAGGGCATTGATGAGCTAAGTGGCCAAGTTCACCACAATTGTAACAATCCATCTCGAATATAGGCTTCCTTTTGCTACTTGTGAAAAACTTCTTCTTCTTGCCATCGAACTTGATGCCACTCTTGTTGAGCTTCTTTAGCATCTTGGTGGTCTTTCTCACCATGAGTGCAAGTGATGCATCATCAATATCACTTTCACTTGAGCTTTCTTGCACGATCATGGCTTGGCCCTTCTTCTTTTTCTTGTCATGACTAGCTTTGAAGGCTAAGTCCTTCTTCTTGGAAGATGATGAGCCCTCTTCCGGAGTGATGTGCATGTACATCTCATGTGCATTGATCTTTTCCAATACTTTTGTCGGTGTTGTGGTGGAGAGATCACTTTGGTGAAGCACGGTGACAATGTGACCATACTTCTCAACGGGAAGAACACTCAAGATCCTCCTTGCAACATCCAATTGACCCATTTGAGTGAGCCTGAGAGCATTGAGATCCTCTACAATAACATTTAATCGAGTGTACATGTCAATAGCACTTTCTTCGGGAAGCATCTCAAAAGAATTAATTTTCTTCAAAGCAATATGATAGCGTTCCTCATGCTCACTCTTAGTTCCCTCATGGAGAGCACAAAGGTTTTCCCACAATTCATGAGTGTTTTTTGCATTACACACACGATTGAAGATATCCTTGCCTAGGCCCCGGTAGAGTGCATTTTTTGCCTTTGCATTCCACCGATCGTACTTCTTCTCGTCACCACTTGGGTTGGCGGGATCCTTGATAGTGGGAATCCCTTCGATTGTGGCTCTAAGGCACCCAACATCTATGGCTTCGAGGTACACTCCATGCGAATTTTCCAATATAAAAAATCGTCTCCCTCAAAGATGGGAGGTGGTCCTTCCCCATTAGACATCTTGTTCTAGGAAGTGAAGCTTAAATTTGGAGCAACTAGGATCTAATACCAATTGAAATGATCAAGATACCCAAGAGGGGGGTGAATTGGGCTTTTCTAAAAATTAATTGCAAGAATTAAATCCTACAAGCCAAAGTTCACCCCTAGTGCCTACTAGTGTTCCTTGTGATTCTACCGGTAAAAAGTTTTGCACCCTAAGTTCTAATCCTAGTCTAGCATGGAAATTCTAGGAAAGTAAACGAACCAAAGAAAGCAATACAAGAAAGTAAATGCTTGAAAGTAAGGGTTAGGAACACGGCGATATTTTCCCGAGGTATCGGAGAGTCGCCACTCCCCACTAGTCCTCGTTGGAGCACCCGCGCAAGGGTGTAGCTCCCCCTTGATCCGCGCAAGGATCAAGTGCTCTCTATGAGCTGATTCTTTGACATTCCGTCGTGGTGAATCGCTCAAAACCGCTCACAAGATGAGTTGGGTCATCCACAAGCTCGTCGGATGATCACCAAACTCCCAATCACCACCAAGCTGTCTAGGTGATGGCAATCACCAAGAGTAATAAGCTAGAACTCTCACTTGACTACAACAAGCCTAATGAGAAGGTGGATGCACACTTGCTACTCCCTAGTCACTAATGAGGGATTCTCAAACTTTGATTCTCAAATCACTACCCTCACTAGAGCTCTTGCACTTTCTTGCACTTGAAAGGTGTTTCTCAGCTGAACAAATGAGCAAGAGACCTCTAAAAGAGGTGGAGGGGATGTATTTATACACCCCACAGTCAAATCCAACAGTTACCTGCCAACTCAGCAAAATACGCACTGACCGGACGCGCCGGTCGACGTGACCGGACGCGCCGGTCAAACGTAACGGTCGAAAAACTGAACGACATCGCTGAGTGACTGGATGCACCGATCAGGGCTGACCGGATGCGTCTGGTCGTGCAAGGACCTTACTGTACTTTGACCTGATGCTCGTTCACGTCCGATCAGTGATGACCGGATGCGTCAGGTCAGCAAAGTACCTTACTGGAACGTGACCGGACACGTCCGATCACTTCCTAGTCGCGTCCGATTAGATTGCTTACCTTCTGAGACACATGTCAACATGATCTACGCGTCCGGTTCTTGCAGGAACCATGTCCGGTCAACCAGGTTAAAACGTAGTGACTGTTAGTACTGACCAGACAAACGACTTCGAAACGCGACGCAACTTGAATCGAGTTAACTTCCAACTGAACTTGAGCTTTACCTGAGCTACCTAGTGCTAAGTTTGATAAGTGTGCACCACACCTAAACAAAAAGACTCACCTAGGTCAAGCTACTCGCTCATGCCCCCCTTTATAGTATGGCCAAAGGAAAGAAGCGAAGATCCTAACGACTATTCCGGATGAAACTCAACACCTTGACATCCAGAACTAACCATCCTTAATCTTGTCATTGATCCTTTGAAAACCGAAATGATTTCCATCAAGGGGCATGAATACCAGAGTGCCCAAAGCAGTTATCAACCCCATGACCTAACTTATCAAAGTTTCTGCAAAACACACGTTAGTCATGGTAATAATGCGTTGTCAACAATTGCCGAAACCAACTCCAAGGGCCTAGATGCTTTCAATACCGATGTAAAAAACAACTTCCAAATAGAAGAAGAGAGAGGTGGTACACCTTCAACAATAATAGCAAGGACACATCACATCAAATATATTTTGTGAATGCATATGAGTGCAACGCAAATGACTCATGTTTGCATACCCAACAAGGTATGGAGCTGCACTGTACCGGTACAGTCGTGATCATAGATCAACGACATAACTTCTGATGCATTTGAATGATGCAATGCACATGACACGCTGCAATTAATAATAGCAATATAAACTTCACCTTCTCTGAAGCATATAGATTTAACCACATGAACCGTACTAGTATCATAACAACATCATGGATAATGAAGAAATAAGGCATGCAATTGTGATTGAGTGAGGAATATCAGAAGGTTTAGTTCATGGTGGTTATGACATTATTATGAACATTATGGTGCAGGTGATAAAGATAACAAGTCAAAACGGTAGCGAACCACTGCTATATTCACTTGCCTCTTTACCGAAGAAGGTCAAAAGGACTAGGGGCGATCTGAAGCACTATCACCTGGTTTAGAACAAACTCAGTGCAAATACTCTAAATATCACTCGTAAACAATCAACAAAAATAGCCCTACATCTGAACAAACAATCAGTGAAAATAATACCTACTTGACCCCCGATAAACAACAGTAGTGATGCTTGTTTTTTATCTTTAAAAGCGTAGCAGTGGTGAGAATAACTAAATACTCCACAAGCATCTACACTGAATAAGCTACAATTTTGGTAGTCATTAGAAATTTAATTTCAGCATTTACTACTTGTAATATTGTCTACAAAGCAACATACTTGGTCTATTTACAACAGCCAGACACCCAACTTCAATTATTCATATCCTCTAATCAATCCAATGAATGACAGAGTTTAGAAGCACTATTGAAAGACCATACAAGCACTATAAAATGATCCATAGTATGCTGGGTTAGTTTGGCTTCGAAGAACTTCTAAAACGACATTGAAAACTGAAGTTCGAAATTGAACTTGACCTGACAGAACTGACAATAAAGTTCAGCAATATTCAGAAAGCATAACATTTGTTATACTCAACAATTATGTTTAAACACTCATTGGAAAGGTCTTCAAAATCTCTACAACTTCCGTTCATATGGGATTCTCTAATTTGGCCAATAAATACCTCAAAAACAGACGTAATCTACTGTTGTACGGGGAGAGAAGGAAAACACTGAAACCCATATCACGTTAAGCCACAATTCGAGTTCAAGCCCTAAACCCGCCGTTCAACCTCTAGAACAGGGAAGAATAGATGAAGTCCCGCACCTAGATGAGGACATGCATCTCTTCCAATTCCCCTATCTCCAACAGCTAGTCCTCTCTCCTCCACAGGTGGCTGCTGCTGGGCAATGGAGGAGCTTGCCATGTTGGTTTTTTTCCTAGCAGCAGGAGCAGGATATGGGAGGCAGCACATGATAGGAAAAGAGCCAGAAGGGGAAGGGGTCAATACTATAGCTTAGGGTTTTTTCTCTCTCATGTGTTGGGCTCAAGGTGGGGTGCAGAATTGGGCTAGGAACAAAGTGTTGGGATTATAACCCCGGGGTGTCCTAGGGCACCAATTAGTTAGTAGGCCAAGCAACCCACGACACATCAGGTAGCGAAGCCCGAACGATCGAGGCCTAGCTAGGCTAAGCGAACCAGGCCAGACGCCAAGGACGGGTCAGCCACGACCCCTCACTTTTGCCTTAGTCGCACGACACTCGATAGGCGCATGATCTCTCCCCTGTCCCGACCTATGGGAGGAACAGGGAGAGGTCGAGCGCAGCTAAGCATGCCTGCTTTGACAAGAACAAGCACATTGCACTAACCCCACAAGAACTGAAGGGACAGCAGTCACTTCGGTCCGGCCAGATGCCACCCTGGCGCCACACAGCTCAGACAAGACAATACCGTCCAAGGCGGTGACGACTGGTACGATGACCGCCGGCCAGATACGGCCCGACAAGATAGATGTACGATCCTACCCACCACGGAATGAGATCCACGATGAGGGCCTTGACTTAGAGGCCGACCAAACCTACAAGAGCCATGAACCTCAACGTTCGGGATCGTGGCCCCCAGCTCCTCAAGCCAACGAGGCAATCGATGACCTGGAGGCGTCTACCAACTCTTGTACGACACCCCAAGAAACTAGGAGGTCATGACAAAGACCATGGCGGAGACCACGTCGCACAGGATGGCTCGTGAACCGCCACCATGCCTACAGTGTCACCACGGCCGGCACAGTAGCACAACACCACACCATGCCGTGATATGACCACAGGACCGTGACGACAACCACGCCCGGACGTGCACCACAAGACGACGTAGCTTGCAAGCCAAGTTAGCTAGGACCTCCCTCAGGCTCACAACCCTACGGTCGGGAGAACATCCTCCTTTGTATGCGTTCTGGCCCCGAACTCTATATAAGAGCAGTCAGGACACCCATCTCGACACATTATGATCCTTTACCATTTTGCTCATTCTCTATCATAGTGGGGCTCCTGGAACTTCTCTTTGGGCAGTCCATCTCTTAGCTCTAGCTCTCCAACTTGTTCTATCATTCTTGCACCCTCATTGTAAGAACTTCAGAGCATTCAAGTGAGGAACACGCACTCAATCATCTCTGAGACTGGGCACAGGGCTCTGGCCTGAACCAGTATAAATCCTCGTGTCTTTTGGATGCTACCATCATCATCCTAAAACAGTGCGACAATCATATAAATTTACTAGTCCGGTTTACAAAACACTGACGCAAAGCAAGAAGGATTGTGGTTGCTTTTTTTAGTTATTTACTTTAGGACGTTACGGAGAGGTATAATTTGGGTACGCTGTGGTTTCGGTCTGAGGTACACCGCTTGTAGTTTAAAAAAACAGAAATACTTCCCGGTTCTAAATTATTATAAGGTGTTTTAGTTTTTTTATATAGATACATTGTTTCTTCTATGTATCTTGACCCGGCCCTGGGGGTGCATACAGGGCAGCCGCTCCATGCCCCCGGACCAAGGGGGCCCACATAGTATGTATGCTACAGTGTAGCTGGTAATTGGTATAGTATTATGTATATGTACATATTAGCTGCTAGTGCTAGAAAGTAGCTGCCCATAGCAATCCTTATTTATTTAATATACCTTCTTTCGTTTGCTTCTTTTGTCTGTCTAAACTTTAACATCATCATCTTCTAACAACGAATCTCAGGTGCAAGCTCTGGCTTGAGAGCGTGGCCACGTCACTTGCAAATCTCGGTTGTCGGATCAGGCGTGCGAACGGCCTGGATCGAACGAGCTTTGATAATTTTACAAAAAAAAGTACTCTACATCTAACAAAATGAACTCGCAGTTTTGCCTCCTCTCTCAGTTTTTTATGCGAAAAAACATAAAACTTTTTGAAAATCAACCCACAGTCCAGCCTCCATGGTTCATGAAAATTTTCAAAGAAACCCTTAAATTTACATGAAATCAACCTGCTGTCCTGGTTCTCTGTCTGTTTTTTTAGAAAAACCCTCAGATTTTAATTTAAACCAAACCATAACCTGTTCAATTTTGTTTCTTTTACATGGGCAACATTATACGTACAATTTGAGCACCAAAACATGTTCAACTCAAAAGTTCTTTAATATAAAATTTGATCAAAAATTCAAAAACTAAAACGTTATTATACAACAAATTTTAAAATTCAAAACCCTTTCGCAATGGTTTGTATAAATGTTTACATGCGATCCGTTGTACCTACAATTTGAACACTGAAACGGTTTCAAATTAAAAAATGTTCAATACAAAAGTTGACCACACTTTTAAAATCTACAGCTTTGTTATAGAGTAAAATTCCAAATTCAAAGCGCTTTTACAATTCATCCGCATAAATGTTTACGTAGGATCCATTGTACCTGCATTTTGGACACTGAAACGTCTTTACGCCAAAAAAGTTATGAATACAAAAAAAGTGCTCAAAATTTCAAAACCAAAAGTTTTTCTATATAATAAAAATTAAAATTCAAAGGGCTTTATGTAACAGAACCGACCAATTATACGAAATTAAGTAAAAAAATCATCCACCGAGCAGATGATTTAGCAAACTTAAGCCCGTATAACCCGATAGTCCGTGAAATTACGACGTATTTCAAACCAACTTGCATACCAGCCAAGATCATAATAAGTTTAGTGGTCACCATCATAAGTTACATAAAAGTTCATGTCGCAAATACATCGGAGTTTAAACATAGTTATTACAAACCAAGTTCAAATAAAAGTAGCGGAAGCATTTAGTTCAAACAACACACTCACACAGAGTTCGAAATAAAGTGCCAGCTCCGGATCATCTCCAACAAAAGTATCAGACGAGACGTAGGGAATGACCACTGCCCATGGTCCTAAGCTTCACCCATCGCTGGATAAAGGCAGTTGATACAGTAGCCGTAATACATCTGTCCATCTGCAACAAGTGGGAACAAAGCCCTGAGTACGAGAAGGTACTCAGCTAGACTTACCTGACATAACCAAAAATAAATTGACACCAAGGATCATGATAAGCTTTATGGTAGGGTTGTTGACTCATTTGTAAAAAGGCATTTTTAGTATTTCAAGAATCTTTTCCAGAAGCTTTGCATCAAGTTAAATCTTTATTAACCTGTCAACTATATTTGCACCTGTACTAGAGTAACATGTAATTAAACAGGTAAGGATAACCAATGATCATTAACAACTTCCATTATGTCATATTCCATATAACTGTCTAAGTGTTCCATCAATTTTACTACGATGAAGTAACTCAAGTCAAGTGTTCACTATTCAGTGAACGATGGCGATTTGAATCGATTATTAACCAGCTAGTAATTTATTCCTCACACAAACCTCACTCACCCGCTAAAGTGAGATATTGGTCACCGAGTCAACCATTCAGGTAAAGTCTCGAGTTTGCCAGGAACCACATGTACCCGGGGGCCGCCCGACTGCTCTTTGGCCTTATCATCGCGCCCCATGTCCTACCACACCTGCTCCGGTACAGTGTGTTGCGGACAATCCACTCGGTCCAAATAATCTCCCAGCTTCACGGTCGAAAGGTGCATTATTCGGCCAGCTAAATATAAGGCATGCGTTCAACATGACTCGAGGCCCAACAACGGTCGGTCCTTAATCGACAAAGACAAAAAACACTACAGTCCGAAATCCTGCAAGTCTCTGTCCGGTCTCAATTTCACATTAACACTTAGTTATTCTACGATGACATACTTATTCAAGCAGATCCAGGTAACCACCTATAGCTCGTAGGTGATAGGAAATCACCCGACTTCTATCGGTCTAAGCAAGTTAAGCATTTCTTGACTGCGAATACCAAGGTAACAAGGATATGGTAGAACAGGGTAAACAAGGTATAATGCAGCAACGGTTGTAAACAGCTCCTAAATGTAATGCATCAGTTAAAGTAAAGCATTAATAAAATATTTATAAACCGGAAGAGAAATGCTCCGGGGTTTGCCTCTTTCAAAAGAGTTCAGGCGGTGGTCGGGGCACTTTGGAAGATCCTCACCGACCTCGTCGGCTTCGGGCACCTACTCCTCTTGCACCTCGGGCTGCTCTTCCGGCTCCTCGAGAACTGCTACCAGAGTTACTTCTTGCGATCCTGTATGATGCGGATGTATAAGTGCTCATGCCTAGGTGCATTGCAGAGATGACATGTAATGATCATGATGAATGAGATGTAGATAAACAGGTTTACTTTATTGCATAACGTGGAAATACAACTCTTCTACATGGTAGTCTACATCATCCAAGAACGTGTACTCGTATACTACTACAAACATTCTCTACCATGCCAAGTCACCACAGAAATCTAAGATGCTTCAAAGATACACCAAAGCAAATCTTATTAATTAGTCATGCATTAACAAGGTTAATTAAACCCTAATTGCAACTAGGTTTGAACAGCAACACCTATTTTGTTAGCACAGAAAAATCTACGAAAATTACAGTAGCTTACTCTCATCTAATCTAGCATGCCACAAAAATTTCATTGCATTTGGATTACTAGAACTGCCTACACGGAAATAACAAGCTATGGCCTAAAAATGAGCATAAAATACTTTGTACTATGAAAAGTATCAAACAATAGATTTAGCATTTTTTCTACATTCTACACAATAATCAATCACTATAGAAAAATTATTATATGCATGTTTTATTCATATTTTTCTCTCTATCAAAATAACAATTATTAACAATAATAAGCACTTGTACAACACATAAAATATTTTTCTACATAACATGCATGGCACATATTTTTCCTAGAAAGTACATCACAAAATAAAATTATTGCAAGTAGAACCATATTTTTCTGAGCATTCTATGATTTATTACTTATTTATCAAGAAAACAACAATTTCAGTGATTAAATAAAAACCCTACAAAAAAGTATTTCAAACTTGACATGCAATATTTTTAGATCATAGATCTACTTATGAGAAACACTACAAAATTTGTTTCATAATTTTTGGAGCTATAAAACTTGAGTTATGATTTTTGAAAGTTTTTTTTTCATAATTTCTGGAAAATCCTTTTCTTTATCTTATTCTCAAAAACCCGAACACAAAACGCTACGCACACCCCAGATCTGCACCCCGCGAATGCACACAAGACAGACAGGCGGGCCCCCGCGGTCAACTGACCCCACCGGTCAGCCAGAGCCGAGGCGGCTCGCCGTTCACCGCGCGGATCTCGCCGTCGGTGAGCCAAACGACGAGGCGGTCGGTGCGAGCGTGCTCGGGGCACCAAACCGCACCGACAGGTGCCCGGACTTGGCCAGGCGGCTTACCGGAGCAAGCTCGCCGGCGCGCATGGCACACGGCGGCGCTACCTCACCGCGGCCACACCTCACTGGTGCACGGCATGACGGTCCGAGGAGCGCTAGAGCTCCAGCATCACCAGGCGAAGCTGACGCGCACGAAAGAAGGGAAGGAAGGCGACAGAAACAGCCCACCCGCGCGGAGCCGAGCTCCGACGAGCGGCGGTGAAGAACGGCCGACCAAAATTTGCCCCCTCGCCTTGACGATGGCGATAGCTGGAGGGAGCATGGGGTGGAGCGGAGGGAGGCGGAGCAATGACCGCGAGGAATCGGACACAGGCGCAGCGGCGGCGGCGATAGGCGGCGGCGGAGCTCGGAGGACGCCGGCAACGGCGCGGTGGCCGCTGGCTCCGCTGCGGCAGCTGCTTGCGTGCGGGGAAAGCGAAATGGGAGGGACGAGGAGCGACCGCGCGGTTCAGTCGACTTGGAGGCGTGGCGAGGCGGTGGGGGCCACGGCGTGCCGCCCGTACACCGGTGACGGCGAGCGGCTTCCATGCGGCGGCCGCGGTCTGAGCGTGCGCTGGCGCGGGGTGCGCGCGGGCGCTGACGCGGGCCGGGCTGGCCTGCCAAGGTGGGCCAGAGCGGAGGCGGTGGCCCGTTAAGGCCGAAAAATTCATTTTCTTTTATAAATAAATTTTTAGATTTTCTAAATTGATTCAAATTCAAATTTTGAAGATAAAAAAGACATTTTCACAAGTTGTCCCCAAAACAAAAGTTGTTCAAAATTTAATTCTCTACAACTTTCATTTAGGGTACTTTTCAAAATTCTAAACAGATTTTGAATTAGTAATTTAAAGTCCAATTTTTAAATAAAAACTCATTTTTCTAGAATATTTTTAAAAGCAAAATTTGGGGAGATTTTGAATACAAAAGTTGCTCCAAAAAATCATGCTAATTAATTCTAAGTCATTTAAAGTTATAGCCAAACAAGTTTTACCACTCTTAGCAAGCAAATGCAATAATTTAGGGTTCAAACATATGTTTTTCACACTTCAATTTAATTTCACTTCTATTGCATGCGATAATGAACATGTATGTGATGCTAATGCTCATACTTTGGGATGTTAATGCATGCTTAACACCTAGGGGTGTTACAGCCCTCCCCCTTATAAAAATCTTGTCCCGAGATTTGGGGTTACGAACCATTTGTTATAAAAATCTTCATAAGCTTTTTGTAGATATTCACCCGTTTCTCAAGTCACATCTCCTTCATCATGATGACTCCACTGTATCTTATATGTTTTCACCACACTGTTTTGAGTAGCCCTCTCTTTAGTGTCCAAAATTCGAACTGGTTGCTCACGATATACCAAATCTGACTTGAGCTTTATGCCTCGGGGTTCGATTCTTTCCTCTGGAACGCACAAACACTTCTTGAGATGCGATACATGAAAAACTGGGAATATAGCACCCATTGTCTCAGGTAACTCTAACTTATAAGCTACTGGACCTTTTCTTTCCAAGATCTTATATGGTCCCACAAATCTGGCTGCGAGCTTTCTGCGTACTCCAAACCATTTCTTCTTCATTGGCATGACTTTCAGATAAACATAGTCACCAACTTTGAACACAAGCGGTCTCCTCCTTCTATCCGCATAGCTTTTCTGACGTGATTGAGCAGCTTTCATATTTTGCTGAATGATATGAACTTTCTTCTCGGCTTCTTCTATGAAGTCAATACCATAATATCTTCTTTCTCCTGGTTCCATCCAGTTTAGTGGTGTTCTTCACTTTCTGCCATACAGAGCTTCGAATGGGGCCATTTTGATACTTTCTTGATAACTATTATTGTAAGCAAACTCTGCTAAGGGTAACCATGACTCCCATGAATCCCTGGAAGACAACACACAGGCTCTCAATATATCCTCTAGAACAACATTAACTCTTTCAGTCTGACCATCTGTCTGAGGATGATAGGCAGTACTACGGATCAAACTAGTTCCCAATCCTTTGTGCAAGTGTTCCCAAAAGTGAGTAGTGAATTATGACCCTCTGTCAGACACTATAGTCTTTGGTATGCCATGCAATCTCACAATCTCAGCAATATACTTCTCGGCATATTGAGGTGGTCTATAATCTGTCTTGACAAGTAAAAAGTGAGCTGTCTTTGTAAGATGATCCACGATTACCCAAATCGAATCATGGCCTTTCTGAGTAGTGGGCAAACCCATGATAAAATTCATACTTATATCATCCCACTTCCAACTAGGTACAGATAAAGGTTGCAACAATCCAGCAGGTCTCATATGAATGGCTTTTACCTTACAACATGTGTCACATCTGGCCACATATGCTGCAATCTCTTTCTTTATTTTTGTCCACCAATAACGAGGTATTAGTTCTTGGTACATCTTGCTACTTCCGGGATGGATAGATAGCTTAGAAAGGTGAGCCTCATCCATAAGTTTATTCTTAAGCTCCTAATCCTTGGGAACAACAAGACGGTCGTCAAACCACAACACGTCCTGTTCATCCACTCTAAAGTGCTTGGATGGTTCTTCTTTAATCTTTTCTTTGATGTAGAATATCCCTTTGTCGATTTTCTTGCCTTCTATTATCTTACTCTCCAAAGAGCAACTAATCTGAATACTATGTAACATGGCAGGATGCATCAGATCAAAACCATCTTCGAGCAAAGGCTGCGCATTCAGGCAATGTGACTTTCTACTCAAAGCATATGCCACTACATTGGCCTATCCAGGATGATACTGCACATTCAAGTTGTAATCTTTGATCAATTCTAACCATCTTCGCTGTCTCATGTTCAACTCTAGTTGGGTGAAAATATACTTGAGACTCTTATGATCGGTGAAAATATTGCACACATTACCAAGTAAGTAATGTCTCTAAATTTTTAATGCATGCACTACGGCAGCAAGTTCAAGATCATGTGTCGGATAGTTGATCTCATGCTTTCTCAACTGGCGGGAGGCATAAGCAATGACTCTCCCTTCTTGCATAAGAACACAGCCTAATCCTATTTTTGATGTGTCGCAAAACACATCAAAATGTTTCTCAATGTCCAGTTATGCTAGAACTGGAGCAGTGGTCAACAGTTTCCGCAAGGTGTGGAAAGCTGTCTCACACTCCTCTATCCACACAAACTTGTGATCTTTCTGTAGCAGACTTGTCATTGGCTTGGCAATTTTCGAGAAATCTGGTATAAAACGACGATAGTAACCAGCTAATCCTAAGAAACTTCTAACTTCCGAAACTGTGGTTGGTGTCTTCCAGTCCATAACCTCTTGCACTTTACTCGGATCTACTGAAACTCCATTTTCTGACAGAATATGACCAAGGAAAGGAACTTTCTTCAACCAAAATTTACACTTGCTAAACTTAGCATACAACTTATGATCTCTAAGTCTGGTCAAGACAACTCTCAGATGCTCTTCATGATCTTTCTCGTCCTCAGAGTATACTAGAATGTCATCAATGAACACAACCACAAACTTGTCCAATTCTGGCATGAAAACCATATTCATCAGATACATAAAGTATGCAGGAGCATTTGTTAAGCCAAAGGATATAACAAGATACTCATACAACCCGTATCTGGTGGAAAAGGCGGTTTTCGGTATATCTTGTGGCCTAATCTTTATCTGATGGTAACCCGATCTTAAATCTATCTTGGAGAACACTCTGGCTGTGGCTAACTGATCGAACAAAACATCAATATGAGGCAAGGGATACTTATTCTTAATAGTTACAGCATTAAGAGGCCTATAATCCACACACATTCTCAAAGTACCCTATTTCTTTTTCTTCACAAACAAGGCAGGACATCCCCATTCAGACTTACTTGTCCGGATAAACCCCTTTTTCAACAATTCCTCTAATTGCTTCTTCAGCTCAACTAACTCATCCAGAGTCATCCGATAAGGTCTCCTTGAAATTGGAGCTGTCTCGGGGATCAACTCAATTCCAAACTCAACATCCCTATCTGGCGGAAGACTAGGTAACTCATCTGGGAACACATCCGGAAACTCACACACTACCGAAATCTGATGAATAGGAATGACTTCCATAGCACATGTCACACTCACAAGGTCTGTTCTTCTGGGCAATGGTACCTGAAAAGTACACTCACCCTAGGGATCCTTAAGAGTAAGTACCTGACTTCCTATATCTATAACTGCTCTCCAATCCTTCATCCAATTCATCCCTATGATGACATCCATAACTAGTCCAGGCATAACTATCAAGTTTACTCGAAACTTTCGACAACCTAATTCAAGGGTTGCCCCTCTAACCATCTAATTGGTTAAAACATCAGCCCCCGCCGAACTTATATGGTAACCATAACTCAAATCTATGTATAGTTGTTTATGTTTCCGTGCAAATGCTTGACTCATGAAAGAATGCGATGATCCAGAATCAAATAGAACAACTCCAGGGTTTTGGTTAACAGGAAACTTACCAACGGTTACGGGCTCTCCCTCAGGAATCTCATCCACAGTGGTGTGGTGTACCCAAGAAGTATAGGTCTGTTGCTTCTTTCTGGCCGGGTAAGGACAGAACTTTGAAAAGTGGCCTGGCTGATCACAATTGTAGTAGGGTCCCCTCACTGTACCAGAAGATCCTATAGCTCCCTTAGAGTTGCCATGTCTCGCAGCTGCGGCTGTCTTTGCTAGTGGCACGGCCATCTTGTACGGCTTCTGCGGTCCCTTGTAGTTCTGGGTTTTATGCTGTGGTGGCCTAAACCTTGCACCAGGTGCAGACGGACGATAGGCAGAACGATTAGCAGTAAGAACTCTTGGCTGTGATGGTCCTGACTCAAAGGCCCTCTTGCAAGTCTTGGATGCAGTGTACGCATTGTTATTCTTCTCTTGTTTCAAACAATCACTGATGAAGTCATTGAATCTAGCGCGGTTATTGGTATCCACATGTTTCATCATCTTCGGACTTAACCCGCTCTTGAAACTAGCAATTCTCTTAGCATCTGTGTCAACCATGTCGGGAGCATAACGACACAAGTTGTTGAAGGCATACAAATACTGCGTCACAGTTTTGGTGCCCTGATTTAAAGCCAAGAACTCTCCTAACTTCATCTCGACCAGCCCTGGTGGAATATAAACTCCACGGAAGGCTTTAGTGAACTCTCTCCATAAGATCTGAGCATTTGGAGGAAAGGTGGTGCAATGATGCTTCCACCACATCCCTACTGGTCCTTGTAACTGATGTGCAGCATATTCTGTCTTCAGTACTTTAGTCAGCCTCAACACACGGAACTTATCTTCCATGTTGTTGATCCATTCTTCAGCGTCAAGTGGCTTTGTTGCTTCCTTGAAAATTGGTGGCCTGGTGTCCATGAAATCCTTGAAGTTGCTGTACTGATTCACCCCATTGCCACCACCTTGGTTGTTACCGCATTGAACATTGTTGGCAATGGTACACAGAAACTCTTCCATGTTCTTTTGCGATTGCTCGGCATTGCGCTGACTTCCAAGAAACTATGCAAAGAATACCTCTGCAGTGAGCGGTGGAGGAGGCGGCAGATGTGGTTCTGGGTGTGGCTCATTGTGGTTGACGTTGTTTTCACCACTCCCACTTGCCCCGGCACCATTACCACCAGTTTCAGCAGCCTCATATGTGGCGCGGCGAGTGTTTGTCATCTGTATATTTCAGCAACAAGTAATGAGTAAGTGAAGTTGTAGTAATTGTGAGTGAATGAAAAATTATGTCGTGCTGAATTCATTGGAGAGAACAAGTCATACAATAAAACAGAGGCACAATAATCGCATTCCAATTAAAACAACACCACTAATTAAATTACTTTAAATGCAAACATCATGTCCACACAACCAAGTTGTCAGCATACATACACTGGACTTTTATGCGCTCAGGTATCGCATGACCAACCAAGTTCCAACATACTACCAAGTCTTAAGGTTCGAAACGAGATACATCAAGATACATGAAACCAAAAGAAAGGTCATCGCGACAGGGTCTAGTAGCTAACGCAAAGCAACTAGTCTACTCCTCAGGGCCATCGTCGGGGTCAGAGATGTCACCATCGCTACCATCAGTAGCGACGTCATCGTCGTCGGCAGGTGCAACTGTAGGCTCGTCCTCGTCATCGTCGACGTCCATACCGGCGACATCTGGAGGAGCATATGGGCCAATCCCATTGTAGAGCATGTGAAACTCCTCATGCAAGTTGACGTTGTACTCCTCTAGCTCCTCGACCCTCTGCCTCTGAAGGTCCATCTCATTCTATGCTTCATTCCTCTCCTGAACCAACTGTCCAATCATGCGGTCTGCATTATTATTGGCCTGAGTCAACGTATGCACCCGATGCAGAACACTATCACCTCTCTCTAGAGCCTGGTCTCGCTGCAAGCTCATGTCAGCCAACTGCTCCTGCAAACTAGCTATAGCATGTGCCTGCTTCTTCTATTTTCTTGCTTTGAGCCGATCATCACCACACAAACCAGTCAACGTCCAATAGGTACACTCAAGACCCTGGTATGCTCTGATAGCTGCATACATCGCACTCATAGCGTGGTTGTCGCTAGCCTGTCCTTCGTTTGGGCCTCTGACCAAGGCACTTCCTTGCGGCTGCACCCAAATAGCATCGCGAGGATCATCTCTAGGAAAAGTGCCAGCCAAGGCTGCTGCCAGCTCGTTGGGAAATCTGCTCATTATGTCCCTGATGACACGGAAAGCTGCTCCCTCTGCACCCTCAACAGGAGTGCGTCCCTCAAACTCCAAGTGGCAACCATCCCACTCTGGAGCATCACCAAGATCAGGGACTGTGATCTCCACTACTGCAAGTCCATCCTCAGCTAACTGGCTCTCACTCCAAGAGTACACCGGCTCCTAACCCTTCGGGTACCCCACATCATGGAGCACTCTCTAAAGCATGGTTGGCATGCCAAACTCGCTCAGAAAGGTGTCCGTGCTGCGGCGCTCCCGCGGGGCCAACTGGTGTCGGGGTGCTCTTCCGCCTGTGGACTTACGGGCAGTCTGCTTCGTGCAGGCCATCTGTAGCAAAACTTTTGATTACCCGATGAGAACATATTTTAAGTTGATATAATTTTTATCAAAAGGGGATAATCATTTTATAAGAGGAGGAATGCATGACATGAATGAAATGCACAAGCAATATGATGTATGTACGTTTCTTACGTTCTCACAAACTTATGAAATAAATAATATCTAGCGATGAATTCGATGGCATACATGCGATCTCTCATATACGTAACTAATACGTTCTACACGAGAAACGTTGTTATGTACCTGCAGAAAATTCATTTCAGCCCAATTCCCCATGAATGCATGAAAGCAGTAAATTTACCTACACGCTCTACACGAATCCCCAGATACGCGTACAACGGTAGTAACTACCCAAAACATCGTCTTATTGACGGCATCGCCTCGACGGACGGAACAACCACACATGCGACACTTTTGTAATAACATGCGTAGAACATGTAATTACTCCAGCATCAGATAAGCACTCTCCCTAGATTGGCGGTATATCCGATCATGCTCTCACATCTCACACTTACCGAGGCGTAGAGGCAGCTGATCCATACATTACCACTCAATTAAGTGGCACTCATACAATAGCACGCCGTATGAGCAACGAAAGAGAAATATGGTACAAGAACCCCAAGTCAGTACTTAAATAAGCCACCTAGAGTCCTTAACTGGGCATAAAGTATATGACCACTGGCACACTTTTAGTTTGGAAATCACGTTTTTCAAACACATTTTTGTTTTAAATACACTTGTAAACAGTAAACACGCTAAACCATGCTCCAATGCCAGCTGTAACAGAACCGACCAATTATACAAAATTAAGTAAGAAAATCATCCACCGAGCAGACAATTTGGCAAACTTAAGCCCATATAACCCGGTAGTCCGTGAAATCATGACGGATTTCAAACCAACTTGCATACCAGCCAAGATCGTAATAAGTTTAGCGGTCACCATCATAAGTTACATAAAAGTTCGCGTCGCAAATATATCGGAGTTTAAACATAGTTATTACAAACCAAGTTCAAATAAAAGTAGCGGAAGCATTTAGTTCAAATCACACACACTCACACAGAGTTCGAAATAAAGTGCTAGCTCCGGATCATCTCCAACAAAAGCATCAGACGAGACGTAGGGAATGACCACTACCCATGGTCCTAAGCTTCACCCATCGCAGGATAAAGGCAGTTGATACAGTAGCCGTAATACATCTGCCCATCTGCAACAAGTGGGAACAAAGCCCTGAGTACGAGAAGGTACTTAGCTAGACTTACCCGACATAACCAAAAATAAATTGACACCAAGGATCATGATAAGCTTTATGGTAGGGTAGCTGACTCATTTGCAAAAAGGCATTTTTAGTATTTCAAGAATCTTTTCCAGAAGCTTTGCATCAAGTTAAATCTTTATTAACCTATCAACTACATTTGCACCTGTACTAGAGTAACATGTAATTAAACAGGTAAGGATAACCAATGATCATTAACAACTTCCATCATGTCATATTCCATATAAATGTCTAAGTGTTCCATCAATTTTACTACGATGAAGTAATTCAAGTCAAGTGTTCACTATCTAGTGAACGATGGCGATTCGAATCGAATATTAACTAGCTCGTAATTTATTCCTCACACAAACCTCACTCACCCGCTAAAGTGAGATATTGGTCACCGAGTCAACCATTGAGGTAAAGTCTCGAGTTTGCCAGGAACCACATGTACCCGGGGGCCGCCCGACTGCTCTTTGGCCTTATCACCGCGCCCCTGTGTCCTACCACACCTGCTCCGGTACAGTGCGTTACGGGCAATCCACTCGGCCCGAATAATCTTCCAGCATCGCGATCGAAAGGTGCATTATTTGGCCAGCTAAATGTAAGGCATGCGTTCAACATGACTCGAGGCCCAACAACGATCGGTCCTTAATCGACACAGATGGAAAACACTACAGTCCGAAACCCTACAAGTCTGCGTCCGGTCTCAATTTCACATTAACACTTAGTTATTCTACGATGATATACTTATTCAAGCAGATCCAGGTAACCACCTATAGCTCGCAGGTGACAGGAAATCACCCGACTTCTACCGGTCTAAGCAAGCTAAGCATTTCTTTACTACGAATACCAAGGTAACAAGGATATGGTAGAACAGAGTAAATAAGGTATAATGCAGAAACAGTTGCAAACAGCTCCTAAACGTAATGCATCAGTTAAAGTAAAGCATTAATAAAATATTTGTAAACCGGGAGAGAAATGCTCCGAGGCTTGCCTCTTTCGAAAGAGCTCAGGCGGTGGTCGGGGCACTCAGGAAGATCCTCACCGACCTCGTCGTCGGCTTCGGGCACCTCCTGCTCTTGCACCTTGGGCTGCTCTTCTGGCTCCTCGAGAACTGCTACCGGAGTTACTTCTTGCGATCCTGTATGATGCGGATGTATAAGTGCTCATACCTAGGTGCATTGCAGAGATGACATGTAATGATCATGATGAATGAGATGTAGATGAACAGGTTTACTTTATTGTATAACGTGGAAATACAACTCTTCTACAAGGTAGTCTACATCATCCAAGAACGTATACTCATATACTACTACAAACATTCTCTACCATACCAAGTCACCACAGAAATATAAGATGCTTCAAAGATACACCAAAGCAAATCTTATTAATTAGTTATGCATTAACAAGGTTAATTAAACCCTAATTGCAACTAGGTTTGAACAGCAACACCTATTTTGGTAGCACAGAAAAATCTGAAAAAATACAGTAGCTTTCTCTCATCTAATCTAGCATGTCACAAAAATTTCACTGCATTTGGATTACTAGAACTGCCTACACAAAAATAACAAGCTAGGGCCTAAAAATGTGCATAAAATATTTTGTACTATGAAAAGTATCAAACAATAGATTTAGCATTTTTCCTACATTCTACACAATAATCAATCACTATAGAAAAAATTATTCTATGCATATTTTATTCATATTTTTCTCTCTATCAAAATAACAATTATTAACAATAATAAGCACTTGTACTACACATAAACATTTTTCTACAGAACATGCATGGCACATATTTTTTCTAGAAAGTACATCACAAAAGAAAATTATTGCAAGTAGAACCATATTTTTCTGAGCTATCTATGATTTATTACATATTTATCATGAAAACAGCAATTTCAGTGATTAAATAAAAACCCTACCGAAAAGTATTTCAAACTTGACATGCAATATTTGTAGATCATAGATCTAATTATGAGAAACACTACAAAATTTGTTTCACAATTTTTGGAGCTATAAAACTCAAGTTATGATTTTTGAAAGTTTTTTTTCACAATTTCTTGAAAATCCTTTTCTTTATCTTTTTTTGAAAAACCCGAACACAAAACGCTACGCACACCCCAGATCTAGACCCCGCGAATACACACGAGACAGACAGGCAGGCCCTCGCGGTCAACTGACCCCACCGGTCAGCTGGAGCCGAGGCGGCTCGCCGTTGACCGCGTGGATCTCGCCGCCGGTGAGCCAAACGGCGAGGCGGTCGGTGCGAGCGTGCTCGGGGCACCAAACCGCACCGACAGGTGCCCGGACTTGGTCGGGCGGCTTACCGGAGCAAGCTCGCCGGCGCGCATGGCACACAGCGGCGCTACCTCACCGCGGCCACACCTACCGGTGTACGGCATGGCGGTCCGAGGAGCGCTAGAGCTCCAGCATCACCAGGCGAAGCTGACGCGCGCAAAAGAAGGGAAGGAAGGCGACGGAAACAGCCCACCCGCACGGAGCCGAGCTCCGACGAGCGGCGGTGAAGAACGGCCAGCCAAAATTGGCCCCTCACCTTGATGATGGCGACAGCTGGAGGGAGCAAGGGGTGGAGCGGAGGGAGGCGGAGCAATGACCGCGAGGAATTGGACGCGGGCGCAGCGGCGGCGGCGATAGGCGGCGGCGGAGCTCGGAGGGCGGCGGCAACGGCACGGTGGCCGCTGGCTTCGCTGCGGCTGCTGCTTGCGCGCAGGGAAAGCGAAATGGGAGGGACGAGGAGCGACCGCGTGGTTTAGTCGACTTGGAGGCGTGGCGAGGCGGTGGGGGCCACGGCGTGCCACCCGTACGCCGGCGACGGCGAGCGGCTTCCACGCGGTGGCCGCGGTCTGAGCGCGGTCGTGCGCTGGCGCGAGGCGCGCACAGGCGAGCGCGCAGGCGCTGACGTGGGCCGGGCCGGCCTGCCGAGCTTGGCCAGAGTGGAGGCGGCGGCCCGTTAAGGCCGAGAAATTCGTTTTCTTTTATAAATAAATTTCTAGATTTTCTAAATTGATTTAAATTCAAATTTCGAAGATGAAAAAGGCATTTTCACAAGTTGTCCCCAAAACAAAAGTTGTTCAAAATTTAATTCTCTTCAACTTTCATTTAGGGTACTTTTCAAAATTCTAAACAGATTTTGAATTAGTAATTTAAAGTCTAATTTTTAAATAAAAACTCATTTTTCTAGAATTTTTTTAAAAGCAAAATTTGGGGAGATTTTGAATACAAAAGTTTCTCTAAAAATCATGCTAATTAATTATAAGTCATTTAAAGTTAAAGCCAAACAAGTTTTACCACTCTTAGCAAGTAAATGCAATAATTTAGGGTTTCAAACATATGTTTTTCACACTTCAATTTAATTTCACTTCTATTGCATGCGATAATGAACATGTATGTGATGCTAATGCTCATGCTTTGGGATGTTAATGCATGCTTAAGACCCTGGGGTGTTACACTTTATACCGGCGAGAACGCGTTCAAATGAAAAGTGCTTTAGCAAAAAAAAATTGATCAAAAAAACAAAAACTACAACCGAATAAATTTTAAAATTCAGAACACTTTCGCAAAGCGTTTGCATAAATGTTTACCTGCGATCCGTTGTACCTACAATTTGGACATCAAAACGTTTTCAAATTAAAAAGTGTTCAAAAAAATTGACCACAACTCCAAAATCTACAACTTCATTATAGAGTAAAATTCTAAATTCAAAGCGATTTTACAATTCATCCGCATAAATATTACATAGCATCAATTGTACCTAATCTGTTTTACTATAATATAGAATAGATAACACTGTAGAATGACAAGCTCACGGTAAACGCGGCAACACCGCGCCCTGGGTTTCTAGTGTTATGTAAAAAGTTGTCTTCCAGAAATGAGAAAAGGAGACAAAAAGGAGTAAGAAGAAATGAGTAAATGAACTGATGAGTCACAGAGAGTATCCATTAATAAATCTTTTAAGAGTCATACAAGCTAATAAATCCATATGAAACAACGTTTATTGGTATGTTTAAGTAATACTACATGCACTTCAAGGAATTCAGATGAAGAGTTCGTTTGGCACAACTCCAGCAGTTTGAGGAGCTGTTTTTTTTTGGCCAAACAGATTAAAATAGAATAGCTCCTCAATTGAAGATCCTTAAAACCGCTCTTATAGGGGGTGGGTGCTGGATGGAGCTGATAATATTAGCTTCCCCAAGATACCACTCTCCTATCTACTATGTGAAGTTGTTTTACCAAACATTTTTCCAATATAACTTCAGTTGCCCCAATGAAGCTGCTCGTGGCACTAAAGCTGTCAGTTGCCCCAATGAAGTTGCTCGTGGCGCTAAAGCTGTCTTTTTAGCTTTAGCTCTACAACCAGCTTCATTGGGGCAACTGAAGTTATATTGGAAAAATTTTAGCTAAAGCTAAAAAGAGTTTGACCAATATAACTTCGGATTGGTGCTACATTGCATTGAAGAATGTTAAAGAAATTTTATGGCAAATCTAATATGTTTATTTGATATAAATGTTGTTTTTTCATACTCTTTAAATGTTTCTAGCAACACTACATTTATACCTATATTTAGTACTATTATTATGGCTTTTATATTGAGGGGGCCTAGGTTTGAGTTTGGCTCTAGGCCTCAAGAATCCCACAACCGACACAGTATATATCTAAGTACATAACAAAAATTATGTATCTAGAAAAACAAAAATGTTTTATAATTTGAAACAGAGGGTGTAATAGCGAATGTTGAGCTTATCTAAAAGAAGAAATGTATCCGATAACCCTAAACCCTATATATCGTACACATGGATCCATAAACCATTTCAAATAGTTTTGCCTTAGGGCTTCCCAATGCACTTACTTGGCGTGGTGCCCTACCCACTACGTAGGCACATCCAACTTGGCGTGGTGCCCTACCCACTACGTAGGCACATCCAACTTGGCGTGGTGCCCTACCCACTACGTAGGCACATCCAACTTGGCGTGGTGCCCTACCCACCACGTAGGCACATCCATCTCATACCTGATGGTGGTCTTGTAAAGCCCTAGAGAGTATTGCAGAAGCATTAGTGATTTGGCCTAACAAAAACCCAAGGACATCACTGGAGCACACGTTGTGAGCCTGTGGACGAGAATAGCCAGTGATGTTGCTTGTTATGGGACAATATCTATCCACACAAAGTTAGAAAGGTCCACACAGGGACAACAAAAAGTGACGTTTCTAGGAGGGAGAGATAGGGCAGGCTGAGACCAACAAATAACAGCATGCATTGTGAAGGTATAGGCGTATAGGCCTCAAATTATTATATAATTGACGTGCAATTCTGGGACCTGTTCTACCACACCAGCACGTATTCTTCAATTCAAATAAATAGATAAAGTTTACCACGGCCAAGTTAGACAGCAACGACGAAGCATCCGGCAAGCTCATCTTCATGGATGTCTTTGTAATTTAGTCGACACTTGGCCAACCGAAGCCAAATTCTGTATCTACTTCCAAGTCCCACCATGTTCTTCCCTATTTCCATCCCATATCCGAGTCACAGTTTACTTATAGCTAGCTCTGCTCTTGAATACTAAATGACTTGAAAAGGATACACTCACTACTACAGAAAGGATTTGCAACAACGCCCTTTTTTTTAGAGGCGGCAAATGAGCCGCGCCTCTACAAATTCATTTATAGGGGTTGCTGGTGTTATGAGCCGTCCCTATAAATGGCTTGATTTGTAGGGGCAGCTCTACATTTAGTGGTCCTACAAATAGGCGCTGAATAGTAACAATGAAGCATTAAAATTTAATTTTTTCAAACGATGGAAAAATGACCAAAATAAAAGTTGTAGATCTCGAAAGTTATGAAATTTTATTGTTTATAACATTTTCATTTAAAATCATTTAGTGCTTCGAAATGTTGCTTGAAATTCAATTTTGAAATTGTTAAAGAACTCTTATTTCTCTTTTTAATCTCTGACTAAAACTTGTAACTAGTCTTTCTCCCTCAAATTAACTTCAAATTTGATGATTTTTTTCTAAAATTTTCTAAAATCATGCTCTATCAATTTGTTATGTTTTAACATATTTTTGTCCATCTTTTCATGTGACTGTGTTTTATCTATTTGAATTTGGAATTTCAAAAAATGACAATTTTAAATGTCATTTTGAAATATTAAATGATTTCAGCTGAAAAATTCATGAACATAAAAGTTGTAGAACTCATCAAGATTTACAACTCTTATTTTGGTCATTTCTTCATCCGATAAAATTGTAGTAACATTATTCACAAAATTTACATATCTCTCTTATAGTATCATAAACTATAAGAGAGATATGTAAAATTTGTGGACAATATTACTACCACTATGTCAGATGAATAAATGATCAAATGACCAAAACAAAAGTTATAGATCTCGGAAAGTTATGAAACTTTGTAGTTGATAACTTTTTTATTTGAAATCATCTTGTCAAGGAAAACTACGTTTGAATTTCTCAAATTTGAAATCTCAAAATTTTCAAACAACATCAGATGGAGATAACAAAAATGAAAGTTGTAGATCTCAGAAAGTTACGAAACTTTGTAGTTGACAACTTTTTGATTTGGAATCATCTTATTAAGGAAAACAACGTTTGAATTTCCAAAATTTTAAAATTTGAATTTTTAAATGACCTTGGATGAACAAACAGCAAAAATAAAAGTTGTAGATCCTGAAAAGTTATGAAACTCTGTAGTTGATAACTTTTTGATTTGAAATCATTTTGTCAAGAAAAACTACGTTTGAATTTCTTAAATTTGAAATTCAAATTTGTAAACGACCTCGGATGGAGAAACAACCAAAATGAAAGTTGTAGATCTTGAAAAGTTATACAACTTTATAGTTTATAATTTTTCATTTGAAATCGTTTAGGGCCTCAAACAATCAATTTAAACTCGGTTTAGAATAATATGTGGGGAACCAAAATCCAATATAGACACAAGCAAGTGTGAGATGCAATGGTTGAGGAGGGTACACGTGAGCGGGAGGTCGCAGGTTCGAACCCGGCGGCCTCGAAGCGTGCGTTTTCACGTGAAAAAATGCGCGACTTGCGGCGTGTGACTGTGGGGGCCTCCCCGGTTTAAAAAATTGCTACTTTTTAGACCCAAATTCATGAATTTTTGGAATTTAATTTGTAGGGGCGGCTTTATATCCAGCCGCCCCTAGAAATCATCAATCACCCCTACAAATCAGATTTGTAGGGGTGGCTCTATATCTAACCGCCCCAAGAAATCATCAACCGCCCCTACAAATCGGAATTTGTAGGGGTGGCTGGCCAACCGTCCCTATGAATCCACGATTTGTAGCAACGAGATGGTAGGGACGGTTGGCAAAACTGCCCCTACAAATCCCCCTGAACCGCCCCAACAAATCCCTTGCAGCATAGTGACTACTACAGTAACTTTAACTGAGGCGGGTGTTTTGGATTAACGGAGGTGAGAAAACCATCCGCCTCCGTCCAAAGGTCATGGTTAATCCAGACCTACAGAGACGGCTGGTTAGCCTGCCTCAATTAATATATTAACTAAGGCGATCGTATCGGTGTTTTGAGAACCGATGAGTAAATTTAGCGCCGTGCTGCTTAAGGAAGTTGATGGCTAGCACTCTTGACACAAGAAAATATACTGGTTTAGGATGAAGCCCTACGTCCAGTGCCGGAGACTGAGTTCGTGCTCCTCAGCTCAAGTGCTCCAAACGGCTTACAATAGGGGGTATGCAAGCTAGGGTTCTACGGATAGAAAGGTAGAAGCAGGGGAAATCAATCGCTAGGAAGAAGGCTTGGCTCGCCTTATATAGCCGTGGGGGCCGGGTTACATGTAGAAGTGAAGGGTTCTCCTGACCCGAGTGGCCGAGGGCCAGAGGGGAGAAAGGAACTAGTGTGCTTGGTCAGGATTTCATCCTCTTATCCTTACTTCTGTATGCATGTCTGGGTATGGTCGTCGAGGTCTTGCTCCCCACGCCAAGAAGGCATGGCGTGCCATGGCAGCACTATGCCGATCGTGGGAGCACTGTGGGGTTGTGGTGGCACTTGTGAGAATAGTGGTTGTTCACCGACCCTCCTGTAGGACATGGGTTCGTTGTTCACGTCGCGGGCTTCGTCCTGGTGCCTATTTCTTTGGGAACAAGTTGTGGTGTGGCTATACGGGGAGTAGTTGTCCAACGTGGGCTACCTACTCCCTTGGTCATAGCCCCGTTGCCCTGACCTCTCATGGTCGGGTCGAGGGCATTGTATTCGGTCGGTTCATGAGGAGTTGGCCTCCTGGTCATGTGCACCATTCCATAGTCGGTACGATCATACACCCCATCAGGTTAGACGGGATATGGATAGTGGCGAGCTACGTGGGGTGACGTAGCTGAGCCCCGGTGTTGTCTTGTCTGGCAATGGAGTGCTGGCCAAGATGACACTCTGCCCTAGGGCCTGACAATTTGAGGGGTGGTCATCCCTCTCGGACCTGGCGGAGTGCGCGCATGTGCAGCTGAAAGCCCTAGTTTGGTTTTAGATAATTGATGAAACATATTGGACTAATCATTGATCTAAGTGTGTAGAATAGATAGAATGGTCCAAGGCCAAGTGATGGAGCAAGATGAAGTCCATGGTGATGACAGTGGACATGTGATGATGATGAAGCTCTAAACTTGGAAAAGAAGAAAGAGAAAAACAAAATAGGCTCAAGGCAAAGGTATATTTGATAGGGCTATTTTGTTTTGCCATTCAAGACACCAAGTGGGTGTAAGTGGGTTTAGGATAGATAGCCGTACTATTAAGAGGGGTGATCTCAATGCAAATATGGTTGTCTAAGTGCCATTAGGTGAATTAACACCATGCATTTTCATTTGGACCTAGTGAGTGCTAACATTCCTTAGAAAACATGTCAGAGAGGACTAGACACTATGTGACTGATCCGGTCACATTTTGGTTGCTCTCTGTTTGGAGAAATAATTCCTCGGATGCTGGCCAAGTTTGGTTGCTTGGACCGAACGTGTCTGATCGGCATAGAGCGGCTCTGGGAGCTCTCTGGACGCTGACCGGACTCACGGCGTGGGCACGTCGGGTCATGGATCGGTGCGTCCAATTAGGTGCTGACTATGCACGCATGGAGCCGTTGGGCGACAATGGTCAAATTTAAATGGTCGGGACAGTGGCAGCATACGCGCGACCGGACGCTAGGGACTAGATGTGTCTGGTCACACCTGCAGCGCCGATCAACGCACAGAGGCTAGGTTATGTGCCCAATAGGTATGTAACCCTTGGGGCTCTATAAATAGAGCTTGGCTGGCTTGGGCTCCCTCTCTTGGACATTTTGATCATTGATACATCCTTGTGAGCTAAGCCAAACACTTCCCACTCATCTCCTTCATAGATTCATTATCTTTGTGAGATTGGAAATGATTCTAGTGCATTTGCTTAGTGTTTGAGCACCTAGTGGCACTAGTGATCGTGTGAGCTGAAGGATTACTTGTTACTCTTGGTGGTTGCCGCCACCTAGATGGCTAGGAGTAGCTTGTGGAGATTGACAAGAGTTGGTGATTGTTCTTGTTCACTCCCGGTGGATTGTGAGGGGTTCTTGTGTCTTCCTCGTAGAGATAACGAAAGGCAACTCTAGTGCATTGCGCTTAGCTTGTGGATCCCCATCTTGTGTTGGTTGTGCGGCACCCGGTTGCGGGTTAGGCGTGTGATGCCTATTAGCATGTGAACCTCCAAGTGAGTGAATCGCTACAATGGGGACTAGCTTGCCAGCAAGCAAGTGAACCTTAGAGGAAAAATCATTGTGTCATCTTGTCTCCGTGGATTTTATTGGCATTCATTGATTGATCTCTTGCTCGGCTCGGTATACTCATCCCTAGCTCTTGTATTTACTCTCATATACTTGTGTAGAGCTAGTTGTAGCTAGTTGAGTAGTGTAGCCTAATTAGTAGTAATTATCTTTGCTAGCTTGCTCACTAGGTGTAAAGTAGTGACTTACCCATTTTTGATACATAGAAATCATAGCAAACTAGACTTGTGGGTAGGTGGCTTGCAACACTAGTAGTGCTAGCACAAAACTCGCATTACGTCATTTAGTTGTCTAACCAATTGTTCTAGTGTTGTTGTAGAATTTTTTATAGGCTATTCACCCTCCTCTAGCCATTTAGGACCTTTTAGTGTCCCATCTAGGTAGGTGCATTCCATGCGTCCACCCACCTCCCGTCCTTTCCTAGTGGCCTAGCATGGAGGTGGTGGAGGGCACCATGTGATGCATGGTCGAGAAGCGGGAGAGGTCGAGGCAGACCTCGTACGGCTCGGGGGGGCGATAGGTTAAGGCGGGTCGTGCTTTAGTTGGGCCATGGCCATTTGGGCCACCCTGAGTGACTCCCTAACCGTGCCTTTAGGGGTACCTGGTTATGTAACCATGATATTATTGACATTTTTTAACATCGCTACCAGGTTTTGTAATCCCCGGCAATGGCGCCAAAAATGCGTGTTGATATTTCTTATGCTCAAGTAGATAATTCCGCAAGCGCACAGAATATCGTTATAGCATTTCATCCAAGAGTATTCTAGATATCGTTATTTATATTTTTACCACAGGGAAGGAAGGGTTAAAGATAGTGATAGTTAACCATCACGTATCTACTAGCTAGTATACCGACTAGACTAAAGTGGGGGTAAGTGATATACAATAAATTGGGGTGACACACAAAGATCCAATCATGAAAAGGTAAATTGGAAACATAACTAAGTAGCAGGACAATAATAAAGAGAACACAAGAATACTAAATTACGTCTATTCAAGCACTACTCTAGCTAGTGACTGTGGCTATAATGACAAACCAAGATAGTGCAAGGTAGGATGCAATAGCACTTGAGGTGTACCTACCCCAAACTCACATAGAGGGTTGATTGGGCACAAAGTACCACGAGCCCTATGATTTAACAACTAGACCTATCATGGGGGAATACATAGGATGGATAGGACTATCACCACCTACCAACTACCCCAAACTATTTAGAGGCCTAGCCACATTGCAAGGTACCCGATAGTATAAGCACCACGCTTACACTATTTGATACTACCCTAGCCTCACGTTAAGACTAGAGCATCAACTAGTGACAAACAACCCATGCTACAGAGAGCCTACTTATCATAGAAATATAAGCATAAGCAAAGTATAACTAAAGAACAAGACAAGTACATAAAGTAAAAGACTTGAAATAATACTTGCATAGAAAGTAACATACTAAATAAAGTAATTACAAGAGAAAGACAAAGCTATACCAGACTCTTGAAGACTGCTCTATATCTCCCACCAAGACTAGCTACTACTAGAAGAGCTACATCTTGAGAGAGTAGAGAGAGAGCTACATCTCTTATGAGTGAAGGTGTGTGTTATAAGTGAGGGATGAGGGTCCTATTTATAGCCTAAGGTGGAGAGCATTTGAGCATGTGCTTCTTTGCATTGAGGCATGCAATGGTGGTGGAGAGTGAGTGAGGCGTCGAGCAGCGTGAAGGTGGTGCCGGCCAGCCCCCCTATGATAGGTGAGGCCTCCCTCCTTCTTCTAGAAGCTTGGCCCACATGTCATGAGTGGGTGTGGGTGGTTGAAAATGTTTGTCACATTGGTTATGTTGCCACGCCACATCAACGATCCATGTGATGCTTCATTTGAGCCTTTGATGTTGAACCGACTTGGGATCAGTGGTGGAGAAGGTTTGGAGGACCTCTCCCACAGATCAGTGACATGGCAGGGGTAGGTGGTGCACCGGGTGGTGCCCTTGTGGGTTCGGCCGGCGTGGCCAAGTGGGCCCAAGGCCCCCTGCCACGTCCACTTGCCTCCTTTGTCCATTTTCTTCACTATTTTGCACAATTTTTGCTATAATTCTTGCATACAAATAATTCTACAAGTACAAGTGAAAATATGTGAATTATAAACATAAATCACTACTTATGACTACTTTTGTTGATGCTTAGACCCATTTTTGTGCAATGTTGATGGTCAAAATAGGCATTTAGTGACCATCAATAGATAGTAGCTCCCGAGTGTCTTTATGATTTTAGAAATAATCATGAAGATACTCTTCCTTTGAGCGGTCATGGCGTTAGTGCATGTCATGACCCAGTCTTGACATATCTATGAGCATCATCATCATCATCATACTTGCATTTGAAATTCAAATTCGAGAAACTAAACTGCACTGAAATCTGCATTCAGTTTGCTCACTATTTATTTGACGAAGAGTTCGCCAGCACCACCAGACTATCCGCCAACTCATCTACATGCCCTGACAGAGCTCAGTCTCTGTCAGTTAAAACTCGACACCAGCGGACGGTCCACCAGAACCGTGGACTTTCCGGCATACCAACCCATGCAGCAAATGTGAGGTGTCACTTTAGAATTTCACTTGGTCCCACCTGACATACCAGCTGTCCAGCTCATGGAACACCCAAACCAGAGCCCTCACCAGCTCACCCATTCACTATCACACTCTCACTCTCTCTACTTCATCCCTCTCTCTACACTCTCTCACACACTCAAGCAAGGAGAAGGAAGGGAAGGAGAAGGAAAGGAGGGGAGACAACAAGAGATGGCCATGGAGATCACCTAGAAGCTCTCATCCACAAGAGGTTGGGGTTATAAGAGGGAGGAGCCCTCTCACCCTCACCACAAAGAGCTAGGAGGATAAAGCAAGGAGCAAGAAGATTTTGAGTCACCAAGGGGGAGATCTAGCTTCTCCAACACCTTGGAGAGCTTTGCATCTTCCTTTTACAGCCCTTGGTATGGATCAAACCAAGCAAAACTTAAATTTTCACTTTTATGAGCCAAAACCTAGGAAATGTCAATTTGTGACCTAACTCTAGTTTGCACCCAATGTAGATAGATTCACCTAGCTAGATATGCTCCGTAGAACACTAGAAACATACCCTAGTGATGGTTCACTTATGCAAGTACAATAGATGAAGTTTTAGATTTTGAGTTGGTAGAAATGTTCATTATCAGTGACCTGACAGAGGGTCCGACCACTCTAGCGGAGTGTCCATCAATATTGAATGTTTGTCAGTCTGCACTTAAACCCAACACACTATAATTCACCAGAGTGTCTGACATACTTTGCAGAGTGTCCATTGATTATGATTCAGTGACAAAGAGCCAAGGCTATAGACTCGATCTAGCGGAGTGTCCGTTGATTTCACCAAAGTGTCCGCTGAATTATTAACCAGAGTCGGTAAGAAACCCAAGCGTGACCAGTTCCTACTGGACGATCTGTCACCTCTAGCAGAATGTTCCGATGAACCTAAACACTTAGCAACACCAGCACCCTATATAGACCTAACCTGATGGATGGTCCGTAATCCTGATGTTAACATTCCATTGAATTATAGCCAAACCCAGAGAGGATTCCCGAAAGCACAAACTTGGTAACAAAGAGTTTGTTACCCAGCGCAGAGAGTCTGATGACTCTAGTGTTCTATTCTCACTAAGTCCCTGAACCACCGGACAGTCTGTTAATCACCCTGGACTATCCGATGATTGTTGGTATTTATTAACGCGAACAGAAAAGATCCGCAAGCACATGGATACCGTTGTAGCTTTCACCCGAAGGGTTTTAAATATCATATCCACAGGGAAACGTGTAAGTTAACTACATGTCCTAACTTAACCAGAAAAGGTGAATGAGTTGGAAATATAAATAAGGTGAGAACAACTAAAGTGAAAACAAGACTAAAACATAAGAGAGGATCAATCTAGTATGGGGTCGATAGTAGGAGTATAGAGAGGATAACTTGATCAGGGTTTTCTACTTCTAACTTGGGCAGTCCACATCTTCTACTATTCAACTAGGAAATTACTATGGAAGACCGCAAATAGAGTACGAATCTACCAAGTAATTATATATCCTGCTAGGCCTACAGATGGGAGGTGGACTACAGAGGACTCAACGAAGCTGTCACCTTCGTGATCTACTACCGATCCGGAATATAGGGTGCATCTACGAGTAACCCTAGTCTAAGCGCCACACTTACACTACAAATTATACTCTAACCTAGTCAACTAGATTAAAGCGCTCAAAAGAGACTCGCAAACCAGAAGAATAATATAAACATGAATCTTACTTAAATCATAAGTTGATTGCCAGAGCCTGAGCCATCTCAGGAGCAAGCCCACGTAGAGCCTGATCCCACCGAAGTACAAGTTGTTGAAGAGGCACCGATAGGCCAGCACCTCCTCCGAACTCCTCCCTCGCTCTCCATCTCTCTACTATCTAGAAGACTAGATCTATTCTAACTTGGGAGTTGAGAGGACATCCATTCGAGGGACACCTCTCTTTCCCAAACCCTAGCTTTTCTCTTAAAGGTGATTATGATGATGGATTGAATGAATTCCCCCCGGAGGGGGGTCTGGGGCCTCGTTTATATAGCCCAGAGCATGGAACCGTGACCCTTGGATCAAACTGACCTTTACGTGGGGTTAGGATGAATCCTTGGAGGTGGTTGAAGTAGCTTGCAAAGGAAGGAGCCAAGGGGCGGCGGGCAGGGGCTGGTCGGCCTAGGGTTGAGGCCGGTCGGCCCCACCTGGTGGCGTCTCGTGGTGGCCCTCCTCGTGGAGTCCTCTGGTGTCCTCTAGAAGCCTCTTGCGTATTCATGATGTGGAGATTAGGCCGATTGATGTGGGTTCCTTCTCGTCGAAGATATCAATTCCTGAATTATTCTATTAACCCCCTGCAAAATATAAATTCACCAAAACTTGTGGAATTTCGTTAGTTGACACCCTAACCTATGTTGGTGATCATTTATTAGCCCTTTATATATTTATTTTAACCCTTTCTATGGTAGATAACCATCGTCAACAATGATTCAAACTGACTATCCAATGATGCACACTTGAACACTTATACATATGTCACCAAACCTTACTTGTGTAATATCATTGCATGACATCCCATAGCATGTACTTTATGCATTTGCACTCATCAAGCATCATGCATGTATAGGTGATGAGATTCCTGAGGAGGTCATGGTTGAGGAACCTCAAGCGGTGGAACCTGATGAGCCTAGCGACGACGTCCATCCCTATGCTTTGCTAAATACACAATAAACTATGGTTAACTATTGCATCAATATGTTACTATATGACTAGTTCAACCAAGAGTGTAACGGAACCGTCCAAATTATAAGAGCACAAGTACAAAAACAATCACCGAAATGATCAAATTCTCGCACTTGAGCCCATATAACTCCGGTAGTCCAATGAAATCATGAGGGATTTCAAACCAACCAACATACAAGCCAAGATCGTAGTGATTCAACATAACAAGTCACATGTTACAACCATTTCATAAGTAATTAAATATACATCGGAGTTCAACAAAGTTATTACAACTTAAGTTCAAAAGTAGCGGAAGCCAAGTAATTTGAAACTAACAACACCCTTATTTCAAATACATGCCAGTACCACGGTCGACTTCCAACAAAAGCATTAGAGATAAGGTCAATAAGAAGGATCATGCCCGTGATCACACTCCGCCACTAAGGCAGGAGCCAACCAACTCTTGCAGCCGCCATGATACATCACAACCTGCAACAAGTGGGGATAAAACCCTGAGTACAAGAAGGTACTCAGCTAGACTTACCCGTCAGAAACCAGAAATAAGGTGACACCAAGGATCATGCAAGGCTGATATAAAGTGGGCTGGCTTGACAACATTTTGCATAAAAGCTTAATATAGATGATCAATCATTAATGCTTAAGCATCAAGTTAATTATTATTAACCTATCATCTATATTAGAACCTGTACTAGAGCACTCACTTTATTAGGAGCAAACAATATTAACCATAGCAGGTATAAATTGAGGCAACCTTTTCATCGTGATCCAATTAACCATCAGTTCAATTTAATTGAATCTACGTTGCCGCTGCTCAAGTCAAGTGCTCACTAACCGGAAGCGACGGCGATTCGAATCGAATTCCTATCCAGCTGGAGGGGTATTTCTAACACTCACCGCGCAGGCCCCTGCCAGGGTCGCACAAGCCACCTTTTCATATGATTCAGGAATCGCGGGTCCGAATAATGTCGCGACCCCAAGGGCGACACTCTGCCAGGTGATAGGGACTCTAACCCCCCCTTGGTCTCACGCCAATGTCCCCAAGCACATCCTTTCTCTCCTCCAAGAAGCAACCTACCATTCGATTCCCGGCCTGAACCACATTACTCGGCTTCGCGGTCGGAACGAGTTATCCGGCCAACTAAGTGTTAGACTGCGTTCAACATGACTCAAGGACGTACAGCGAATCGGTCCTTAAACGACTCAGACGGGGATAGATTCACACCCAAGACCTCCATGCCTTGTTGCTTCACTATCGTCATCCCGCCCGGTCTCATTTCATTTTATTAACACATGGTTCCATTCCACGATAGCAAATATAGCCAACCGTGCCATATATGAATATTCCTATATCTCGCAGGTGACAGGAAATCACCTGACTTCTACCGCTTAAAGCAGGGCTAAGCATCTACTCGATCCTAGTCTATGTAGGATTCAAGGATTCATATATCTGGACAAGGAATGATATAATGCAGCAAGGGTTTCCAACCAACTCCTACCACTTAATGCAACAATACTTATAACATATATATATATATATAATTAATTGCTTTGAAGATAGGAGGCTTATAATGCTCCGGGGCTTGCCTGGAATCCGACTCAAGTTAGAGTATGTCAGATGAATCCACTTGGCGAGCATTTCCCTTTGGGATGGATCCACCAACTCCATCTTCGGGTTTGGCTCCAACGCCACATCCTTCACACGTTTCTGCTAGCGTACCTATATGAGATGCAACCATGCATATGTGTGAATGCATAGCAGTGCAATAAACAAAATAATCAAACAAGAATACCAAAGTTCACATAAACACCTAGGGCTAATTAACTTAATCCACGTTAGGGCATAACATAGAAGATGACAATCACATCAAGTAAGACACAAGCCTCAAGATCACAGGGTACTAACCAAAGTACTTTTAAAGGCATGAGTCACACTTCAACACATTAGCATGGCAAAGTTAATCAAAGCACTACAACTAAAATCTGTCACTTTCTGGACATACATACAGTAGCTCCATAAATTAATCATAACTGGAGATCTACAACTCCAAATGACTTGCAAGAAGACATTATGAAAAGCTTATGAAATTATCTATATTTCATTTATAATCATCACAGCATGATTCCAAAGTTTAACATGTCGAATTTACATAAACACAGCAACTGGTCTAACAAGACAGAGAGCATGCAATTCTGTAACCTAACTTTAAACAGCTGTAGTTTCTAAACCATATGGCCAAATGCCACCAAATTTTAACAGCAGCTAGATATATAAATTATCTACAACTTTTGTATAAACAAGTTTCACAACAAAGCACATTATCATAAAGAACTTTACCAAGTTTCCAGATCTGTCCAGAAACTTCATTTGCAAGAAATAATTATTAACTTATGTTGCAAACATATAATTGGACAAAACCAACTTTACCAACATTTCATACATGACTAATGAACATCAGAAAACATAGTGTCAATTACTAAATAATTTCTTTTAATACATTTTCTTAATTTATTTAGATAATTAGGTGGAATTATGACCACATCATAAAGATGCTCAATAAATTCTACAAAAATTATAGTGACCTACATATGCTACCAAAAGTCTACTGTCCAAATTTCAAGCCATTTTGACAAGTATATCAACCTTTATGAACAAGACAAATTGCTATTGCAATAATCATGTGAGAGCAAGTGAAACTTAACACTCAATATTTTCTGTGACACAAGGCCATATTATGAATCAATATGATAGAGAAACATCATACTAAGGTAATGGAACAACATTTTCCATTTTATCATTTATATACTATTTATAAGCTATTTATTAAGCCATAAACAATTTAACTCAATAACTTGAGCATATAGTAAGCAATGATCATGAAATTCATACCACAGTACATCCATAGCATGACAAGCCTACCATAAAAATTTCACATCAATTGGAGCAGCACAACTCAAGATATAAAAATAATAAGCAATATAATGTAAATTCCTTATTTATCAAGGTCCAATCAAAACCCTAAGAAAACAGTGAACAAATAGTGTTTTTAATATTTTTCCTAGCAAGTACATGTCATCACAAAATTAACAAAACAAGAATCACTATTTTTGGGGTTCTAAAACTCCAGATCTTGCTCTGGTCAAGTTTAAAGGTATTTAAGAGCATTTTTAACACTTAAATAAAGACATCAGAAAACATCTACAAACATGTGACATTTTATGACTCTAATGCATAGATCTTTTCTCAAGGTTTCCAAAAAGTCCCCATTTACTAATTTTGGAGTCTCCTAGCATGAGATATGCATTTTAGAAGATTTAACCAAATTCTGAAATTCAAAATCGGAATAAAACAACCCTAACAAGATTCGCTAGGCGCACCCGAACCGATACCCAACCGCGCCACTACTTAAACCGACAAGTGGGCCCTGCTGACCGGTTGGGCCCACCAGTCATTCACAAAGAGACAGAGAGGGACACAGAGGGCGGTCCTCTTCTTCTACCTCTCGACGCCGGCAAGGAGGAGGTCGGACGCGCGGCTCCGGCGAGGTGGGGCCACCGGCGGCGGCGGCTAAGGGCGGCACGAGCACCAGGGAACCTCCGCACCCTAGCTGGTGCCCTTGGCTCGGCCCGAAGAGGCCCGTGGTGGTGCGGCCACGACAGCCGACGGCTTGCCGGCCGACGCTCCGGCGGTGGTCCACTGCGGAGGTGAAAACGGTGAGGCGAGGAGCTCTGGAGGGGTGGCGTGGTACGGGGAACGCAATGGCGCGGTCGGTTCGGGTGGAGGAAGGCCGGAGACAAGGAATCGCGGGGCGGCCGGAGCTCGGCCATGGCGACCCGGCTCAGGGCAGCGGCACTCCGGCTGCGAGCAAGGCGTCCAAGGCGCGCGCACAGGAGGGAGAAGGGGTTGGCGAAGACGTTGGCGCACGCAGCTGCGGCCGTGGCGGCTTGACACGTCAGAAACAGCAGTGGCGGCGCGAGCTCCACTCGGTGGCTGCCATGGCGGTGTTCGTTCGCGCGGCGCGAGAGGGAGCGTGGGGCAGGGAATGAGAGGGAGTGAAGGGAATGGAGAGGACCTTCTGCACTCAACTTGAGCGAGCGCAGGGGCACGCGGCAGCTCGACCCGGCCATGGTGGGGGCGCGGTGCGGGCATGAGCGCCACGTCCGGACGCGCGTCGCCCACGGAGGCCTTCTACCGAACACGTGGTGGACGACGGTCTAGCCGACGTGGGATGCATTTTTGGGCTGGCTCGGGTCCGAATTGGACAATGGACCCAAAAGCAAAGTTGCAGCCTGCATAATGCTCTACATTTCTTATTTGGGGTGCCATGCCATTAGAGCAACAGATTAGAGTCTAATCAAACCCCAAGATGGCAATGTCAACATATTGACAAAGGTCACGGAAATTCGCTTTCGGAGGTCAAAACTTGGTCAAACTCAGTGCAACTTTTTGTATGCTACTCTCCATAATATAACCTTCAACTTTTATTTTTGGACTAACTCAAGTTACTTAACAAAATTTGGAGAACGCGAGATGCCAACGTCGATGTTACTGGAATTAGGGCTTAAAAATGGCTAAGTGCTGAAATCAGCCCTAAAACTAACTTGTGGGCCCTGTTTGAGCATGTTCCACACATTTTCATGACTTGACTCTTAAACAAAGTTTGTTCCTTATAAAATTCCCTACAACTTTGTCAAAGGGTGCACAGTCATGCAAAGCTTCTAGGTCACACTTTTGAAATGGTCAAACCACAGGGCTCTAGGGCCCATACATGGTCAACCACCAATTAGAAGCATAATTAGGCAAAATGATCAACATGAACATTGTTCCATTAAGTGCCCTAAGTGTAGTTAAGGTGTTGTAGAGTTCATCTAGAGTCATTTGGACAATTTGCAAGGTTTGGTTGGTGTTCTACAATTCCATTCACTTAATGATGCCAGTTCTAATAGGAATGGAACTTATCATTTCATGTGACTTTTTGATTCCAAACTTCATGAAACTTTTCCAGGGATCAATATAGATAGAATGTGATGTGAGACACATGAAGATATTGCCATAACACCACCCAAACATATATCTTTGAAAAGGGACCTATATGTAAAGCAATGATGCAACATCCACTTTAGGTTAGGCTCATCTCCATAGGTTGACTTTGATATTGTCATCTCCACTTAATCTATCATGTTTGATCTTAAACCCACCACTTAATTGGTGATAAACACCTGGGGTGTTACAGCCCTCCCCCCTTAAAAGAATCGCGTCCCGAGATTCGGAATGGAAGACCTTTTAAGGAAGAGAGTCACGTTGTCTAGTTCCCAACATGTGCTGTAGCATTCAACTACAAAGCTTCAACATTGGTGAACAATTTGGTCAAAGGCACTTTCTGATACTTACTCTTTATGGTAAAATTTGTCTGAAGAATTTCCTTCATTGACTTCCATGAAGCATTGTTACTTTGGGAGGAATCCAAGATAGCACATACTGCGTTCTCAGTGTACGGAGATCATTTGGTCCATGAGTGAACCACTCACAAGTATCTGACTCTCTAAAGAGCACAACATAGGTCATGTGAACTTTGACATTAGACCAAAATATTCAGAAGTATACTCGTTGAAATGGCTCTATGTTCACACGGTTTTGAAAAGCAGTTCTCTACCAAAAATGGCTTGAGTACAACTTTCCAAAAGGGTGAGATCATAGACGACAAATATACTCTGAGGTTATAGGATACTGACTAACCAATAGACAGGGTCTATGTTGGTCGTAAATGTTCATTCATTTAAACACCAACTAAAGGAAAAACTACTTGCGGTTCCATGTGTGCAGTTCTCTTTCTCTGACGACAACACTGTATTATCTGAGTCTATCGATGGTCAGTGAATGTGATAGCTGACTCTGTCGGCTTCGTATTTCTGTCAAATGTTACCTAAGAAGATTCTTCTATCCAAGACAACAGTTATCCGGGTTGAATCAGATGCAACCTCTTGGGTAAAAACATTTATAAGGTACCAAAGTATGTCATCTTAGGAAAAATAATTTCCTAAGAAAGATGTAACGAGGCCTTAAGGACAACAAAAGTTGTGATTATTCACTTAACCGCAGGGAGTAGTCTACCACCAAGCGATTGAGTAAAATTTTCCTTGGTGACTTAGTTGTACTGTAAGTTGAGTTGACTTGCAGCATAACAACTTTGTCAGGCCAACCTTTCACCATGAGACTTTCTCTTTGGGATCAAACAACAGCTCTAAGATAGGAAATCTGTTGTTTGACACTTCTCAGATTGCTTTCAAATTTTCCTCAACACTTTGTCCAATAAAGTTATGAACAAACCGTTTGTGGCACCTAAGGGCACAAGGATGTTGATCGAAACTAGGGTAGGCTTTCTCTAATTCTTCACTTTATTGGATAGAACACCTTGCACTATCTGTGTGATTGTCCAAGATGGAATTGACTTGATCCAATGGCTCTAGAAGATAGAATATCACTCAAGTTGTTGGCTAGTTGATTTACTTCTTGTTGGTTATTGCTCTATAAGACATAGCCTTCGTAGCTACCAAAGAGTCGTTACCTAGCTAGAGATTAACCTTCCTATTGGTAACTAATCAGTTGTCTCTCAACACTAAAAAGTTCCAAATCTTCACTCTTGACCATAATAATTGTGGTTGACGCAGAACGAATGGTTGCCATCGAAGTTAGCAAATACGAAGTTATTCTAGAGATGGTTTATTTCGATTGTAGGGTCATTATGCACCCAAGATTGCAACTTGGATAGCTCCGGTCATATGCACAGTGCGACAATTGATTTTTATCCCACAGATAACTTGTCCAACATTAAGGGTTGTGTGTCCTTTTTATCCAATAGATGTGAGATACTTGCTTACTAGATGACGTTCGTCAATACTGGGATAACTACGTAGAGTCACTTGTCTACCACCTATTGCAGTCTATTAATGTTTATGTCGGTGACCTATTCTTCAAAGATTTTTCTCTTAGCAACTTTAGAAGGAAGTTCCACTACTTTCGGTCTAAGATATGGATCTTACGATACGATTTGGAGAGATAATCAAGAAAAGGAACACGAGAAAATAACACATCGTCTGTCGTTTGATAATGGATCATGACTAGAAACCGTGATACCAGCGCGTGCCAAGCAGCCAGCCATGCGTCTGCAGCCACAGGAGGCCCTTGGTTTCGTCGCGGCACCATCAGCGGCTACTCATAACACCATTACTAAACGCACAGCGAAAGTGAAATTTCAAGTGGCACCAATGGGCTGTAAGAGCAAGCGCCATACAAGGAGGGATAGCAAGCAAAGGTAGTCACAAGGTTTAGAATCAACCCGAAATTGATCCGAAGATCAAAATATAGCACAAGAGAACATAGATCCATTGCCGGAAGGCGACTGAGTCGGTGATTTTTGCGTAATTCCACGGATACCTGGCATCGACTAAGGAAACTACCAGATAATTAATTTAACGGAGATTCGATCATGTTGAGCAACAACATGAGATCAAGATTGATAAACATCCTGAAACTTGGGAAGGTTGAGGATGGCTTAAGCAAACTTCATGGACAAAATTGAGGTACCACTCAAAGATTGAGTTGATAAGGTGGTACTACACAATTTGCAAACAAACGATTTTGAGACCGCAGCAAAGAGACGTTGCGTCATACTAGCTAACCTTTGGGAGAGGCAACCAGAAGGTCCAACATGGATTTGGGTACGGTCTCCACAACTGGCAATGTACGAACCATGGTCAAAGGCTAGCGTTGATAAAAGTTAACTTGGTTGGTCAGTCGATAAGGGTCTTCACAAAAAGGGTTGGAAAACATCCACGGCTTATACAAACATATAGGAGAACAAAACTTTAGGCTTTCGGTCAAGCAACGGCATGGATACAAACATTCAAGGGATAATCACCACGTCTACAGGCTCAGGCTCCTAAGAGAGAGAACCTAATGGAAGACAACAACCATATAATTACGTAACGTAAACGTTGTTCTAGGATAAGCTATGCGACCCTCGTATGCTCACCGAGGATAAACGAGATGAAAACTAGGGCACTACCTGGATAACAAGCACACATACAACATCACAATCAAGCAGTCATGTGAGAAAATTTAAACGAATGGGCTTAAGCAACCAATATAAAGCACCAGGCTCACCCAAAATAAGCATTTATCTCAAGCATGAACTAACTACAAGTTTAGTCCAAACAAACGTTAGTTAAAGAGGCCAACTTAGCATGTGCCCAGAATCTGGACAGCAGCACAGTGGTTACTTGTTTCAACTATAACTGAGGTTGTAGACATCCCACAAAGATGATCCTAGACTTTATAGAAAGTTTAGGAAGATGACTAGACTTTAGTTATTCATACCAATAGCTAATTCATAGATTAACATGGTCAAACATGCTGATGTTTCAGATCTATACCATTATGGACAGAAAACTGACAAGAACTTCCAAAATGCAAAACTGGAGTTTTAGGGACACAACAAGGCTAAGCCTTAACTTTGTGTAAAGCTTATTAAGTTGTCTATAACTTTCTTATTATCATATTAAGATGATTCTATATCTAACAAGGCCAAACAAGACAAAGAAGACATCTCTGCCCAGATTTGGACAGATTCTGTCATTCCACTTTACAAGCTCATAAGTAGAGATTTAGACCACCCCAATTGGTGCTATAGGACAATTTGGAAAGCTTAGAAAAAGTACTACACTTCTTCTATTATCTCCAAGACATGATTCCTTATGCACATAGGTCAAATAAAGCAAACATTCAGATTTGTTCTGAACATGAGCAGATTCTGACAACAAACTTCTAAAATTTATAACTCTCAAACCATAAGACCTAGGGTCATAAAATTTTTGGACAAGCTAGATAAGTAAGTTAGCTACAACTTTGGTATTCTCTATAACTACAGAAAACACCATTATAATCATAAAAGCATCACTACAACAGAAACAGTTCTAGCAGCCAACGTTTAATAAGCAAAACAAAGCTTCCCTTTGTTCTACTTAACAAGAGAGCACACAAACATATTATTCTAGTAGCTCTAAATTTTGTTACCTTAGACCAGCACTAATTTAATTCATTCATGAGAATCCATAATTACTGAAATAAGGTCTAAAGCATTTACAATTGCTTGTATGAATAACCCATCCACTACTTGGCTCAACTAGAGGACATCTATAGGTTCAGGCATGTAGCCACACTTAGTTCTAACAAAACTAAGCACACACTATTCTCAAGCAACATGGAACAAGGCATTTTTGTTTTACTTTACTCAAGAAAGATAGTGTAACACATTGATCACAAGTTACACACTATAGAACAAGGGTGAGAAGAGTATAGCCATGCATAATGCAACAATCATGAAGATGCATGCTTCGCCCTATTCGTCCTCACAAGATTGCCAACCTAAGGTGGCGATCACGTTCTAGGTCGGTGGCATAACACGCACTCTCTCGATATATAGCTAGTCGTCAGCTACATTCGACTTACGCATTCGTGGTTAGCGTACCTGCAGAAAAGTTTCATTGCAGCCCAACATTCCCAATATAGCATAAAATGAAAGCAGAGAAGTAAAATTCTAAGTACTCCCATGTACATATACCCCCGTATATATACATGTAGCACCAAAACTACCCGAATCATTCGATCACCCACAATTAAGTACCTTCATATATACATGTGTGTAACATGTAAATAATCCAGTAACCAAAACTAGCTCTCCCCTAGACCGAGGGTTGTACGGTCATGCTCTCACAACTCACACTTACCTGAGCGTAGGTGCGACGTTGCATAAAAGTAAACTAGCAACATATATGGCTATTTCATATATGAAGGCTACCTCTACTCTGACACACCGGGTAGCATAGTGTGGGAGAGTCATCACACATACATACCTTGGCCTGGGCGTAGATGCATAAATGAAAACCCCCAAGTTAGTACTTATATAAGCCACCTAATAATCCTTATATGGGCATAAGGAAATTGACCACTGGCATACTTAGATTTAAAAATTTAGATTTGACAAACCTATATAAAACTATAAGTTGATAAAACTGTTTTTATAAAACAAAACCTTTGTTTTAAATACACATATGACAAGTTTAATGTTGAATCTTGCTCCGATACCAGCTGTAACGGAACCGTCCAAATTATAAGAGCACAAGTACAAAAACAATCACCGAAATGATCAAATTCTCGCACTTGAGCCCATATAACTCCGGTAGTCCAATGAAATCATGAGGGATTTCAAACCAACCAACATACAAGCCAAGATCGTAGTGATTCAACATAACAAGTCACATGTTACAACCATTTCATAAGTAATTAAATATACATCGGAGTTCAACAAAGTTATTACAACTTAAGTTCAAAAGTAGCGGAAGCCAAGTAATTTGAAACTAACAACACCCTTATTTCAAATACATGCCAGTACCACGGTCGACTTCCAACAAAAGCATTAGAGATAAGGTCAATAAGAAGGATCATGCCCGTGATCACACTCCGCCACTAAGGCAGGAGCCAACCAACTCTTGCAGCCGCCATGATACATCACAACCTGCAACAAGTGGGGATAAAACCCTGAGTACAAGAAGGTACTCAGCTAGACTTACCCGTCAGAAACCAGAAATAAGGTGACACCAAGGATCATGCAAGGCTGATATAAAGTGGGCTGGCTTGACAACATTTTGCATAAAAGCTTAATATAGATGATCAATCATTAATGCTTAAGCATCAAGTTAATTATTATTAACCTATCATCTATATTAGAACCTGTACTAGAGCACTCACTTTATTAGGAGCAAACAATATTAACCATAGCAGGTATAAATTGAGGCAACCTTTTCATCGTGATCCAATTAACCATCAGTTCAATTTAATTGAATCTACGTTGCCGCTGCTCAAGTCAAGTGCTCACTAACCGGAAGCGACGGCGATTCGAATCGAATTCCTATCCAGCTGGAGGGGTATTTCTAACACTCACCGCGCAGGCCCCTGCCAGGGTCGCACAAGCCACCTTTTCATATGATTCAGGAATCGCGGGTCCGAATAATGTCGCGACCCCAAGGGCGACACTCTGCCAGGTGATAGGGACTCTAACCCCCCCTTGGTCTCACGCCAATGTCCCCAAGCACATCCTTTCTCTCCTCCAAGAAGCAACCTACCATTCGATTCCCGGCCTGAACCACATTACTCGGCTTCGCGGTCGGAACGAGTTATCCGGCCAACTAAGTGTTAGACTGCGTTCAACATGACTCAAGGACGTACAGCGAATCGGTCCTTAAACGACTCAGACGGGGATAGATTCACACCCAAGACCTCCATGCCTTGTTGCTTCACTATCGTCATCCCGCCCGGTCTCATTTCATTTTATTAACACATGGTTCCATTCCACGATAGCAAATATAGCCAACCGTGCCATATATGAATATTCCTATATCTCGCAGGTGACAGGAAATCACCTGACTTCTACCGCTTAAAGCAGGGCTAAGCATCTACTCGATCCTAGTCTATGTAGGATTCAAGGATTCATATATCTGGACAAGGAATGATATAATGCAGCAAGGGTTTCCAACCAACTCCTACCACTTAATGCAACAATACTTATAACATATATATATATATATAATTAATTGCTTTGAAGATAGGAGGCTTATAATGCTCCGGGGCTTGCCTGGAATCCGACTCAAGTTAGAGTATGTCAGATGAATCCACTTGGCGAGCATTTCCCTTTGGGATGGATCCACCAACTCCATCTTCGGGTTTGGCTCCAACGCCACATCCTTCACACGTTTCTGCTAGCGTACCTATATGAGATGCAACCATGCATATGTGTGAATGCATAGCAGTGCAATAAACAAAATAATCAAACAAGAATACCAAAGTTCACATAAACACCTAGGGCTAATTAACTTAATCCACGTTAGGGCATAACATAGAAGATGACAATCACATCAAGTAAGACACAAGCCTCAAGATCACAGGGTACTAACCAAAGTACTTTTAAAGGCATGAGTCACACTTCAACACATTAGCATGGCAAAGTTAATCAAAGCACTACAACTAAAATCTGTCACTTTCTGGACATACATACAGTAGCTCCATAAATTAATCATAACTGGAGATCTACAACTCCAAATGACTTGCAAGAAGACATTATGAAAAGCTTATGAAATTATCTATATTTCATTTATAATCATCACAGCATGATTCCAAAGTTTAACATGTCAAATTTACATAAACACAGCAACTGGTCTAACAAGACAGAGAGCATGCAATTCTGTAACCTAACTTTAAACAGCTGTAGTTTCTAAACCATATGGCCAAATGCCACCAAATTTTAACAGCAGCTAGATATATAAATTATCTACAACTTTTGTATAAACAAGTTTCACAACAAAGCACATTATCATAAAGAACTTTACCAAGTTTCCAGATCTGTCCAGAAACTTCATTTGCAAGAAATAATTATTAACTTATGTTGCAAACATATAATTGGACAAAACCAACTTTACCAACATTTCATACATGACTAATGAACATCAGAAAACATAGTGTCAATTACTAAATAATTTCTTTTAATACATTTTCTTAATTTATTTAGATAATTAGGTGGAATTATGACCACATCATAAAGATGCTCAATAAATTCTACAAAAATTATAGTGACCTACATATGCTACCAAAAGTCTACTGTCCAAATTTCAAGCCATTTTGACAAGTATATCAACCTTTATGAACAAGACAAATTGCTATTGCAATAATCATGTGAGAGCAAGTGAAACTTAACACTCAATATTTTCTGTGACACAAGGCCATATTATGAATCAATATGATAGAGAAACATCATACTAAGGTAATGGAACAACATTTTCCATTTTATCATTTATATACTATTTATAAGCTATTTATTAAGCCATAAACAATTTAACTCAATAACTTGAGCATATAGTAAGCAATGATCATGAAATTCATACCACAGTACATCCATAGCATGACAAGCCTACCATAAAAATTTCACATCAATTGGAGCAGCACAACTCAAGATATAAAAATAATAAGCAATATAATGTAAATTCCTTATTTATCAAGGTCCAATCAAAACCCTAAGAAAACAGTGAACAAATAGTGTTTTTAATATTTTTCCTAGCAAGTACATGTCATCACAAAATTAACAAAACAAGAATCACTATTTTTGGGGTTCTAAAACTCCAGATCTTGCTCTGGTCAAGTTTAAAGGTATTTAAGAGCATTTTTAACACTTAAATAAAGACATCAGAAAACATCTACAAACATGTGACATTTTATGACTCTAATGCATAGATCTTTTCTCAAGGTTTCCAAAAAGTCCCCATTTACTAATTTTGGAGTCTCCTAGCATGAGATATGCATTTTAGAAGATTTAACCAAATTCTGAAATTCAAAATCGGAATAAAACAACCCTAACAAGATTCGCTAGGCGCACCCGAACCGATACCCAACCGCGCCACTACTTAAACCGACAAGTGGGCCCTGCTGACCGGTTGGGCCCACCAGTCATTCACAAAGAGACAGAGAGGGACACAGAGGGCGGTCCTCTTCTTCTACCTCTCGACGCCGGCAAGGAGGAGGTCGGACGCGCGGCTCCGGCGAGGTGGGGCCACCGGCGGCGGCGGCTAAGGGCGGCACGAGCACCAGGGAACCTCCGCACCCTAGCTGGTGCCCTTGGCTCGGCCCGAAGAGGCCCGTGGTGGTGCGGCCACGGTAGCCGACGGCTTGCCGGCCGACGCTCCGGCGGTGGTCCACTGCGGAGGTGAAAACGGTGAGGCGAGGAGCTCTGGAGGGGTGGCGTGGTACGGGGAACGCAATGGCGCGGTCGGTTCGGGTGGAGGAAGGCCGGAGACAAGGAATCGCGGGGCGGCCGGAGCTCGGCCATGGCGACCCGGCTCAGGGCAGCGGCACTCCGGCTGCGAGCAAGGCGTCCAAGGCGCGCGCACAGGAGGGAGAAGGGGTTGGCGAAGACGTTGGCGCACGCAGCTGCGGCCGTGGCGGCTTGACACGTCAGAAACAGCAGTGGCGGCGCGAGCTCCACTCGGTGGCTGCCATGGCGGTGTTCGTTCGCGCGGCGCGAGAGGGAGCGTGGGGCAGGGAATGAGAGGGAGTGAAGGGAATGGAGAGGACCTTCTGCACTCAACTTGAGCGAGCGCAGGGGCACGCGGCAGCTCGACCCGGCCATGGTGGGGGCGCGGTGCGGGCATGAGCGCCACGTCCGGACGCGCGTCGCCCACGGAGGCCTTCTACCGAACACGTGGTGGACGACGGTCTAGCCGACGTGGGATGCATTTTTGGGCTGGCTCGGGTCCGAATTGGACAATGGACCCAAAAGCAAAGTTGCAGCCTGCATAATGCTCTACATTTCTTATTTGGGGTGCCATGCCATTAGAGCAACAGATTAGAGTCTAATCAAACCCCAAGATGGCAATGTCAACATATTGACAAAGGTCACGGAAATTCGCTTTCGGAGGTCAAAACTTGGTCAAACTCAGTGCAACTTTTTGTATGTTACTCTCCATAATATAACCTTCAACTTTTATTTTTGGACTAACTCAAGTTACTTAACAAAATTTGGAGAACGCGAGATGCCAACGTCGATGTTACTGGAATTAGGGCTTAAAAATGGCTAAGTGCTGAAATCAGCCCTAAAACTAACTTGTGGGCCCTGTTTGAGCATGTTCCACACATTTTCATGACTTGACTCTTAAACAAAGTTTGTTCCTTATAAAATTCCCTACAACTTTGTCAAAGGGTGCACAGTCATGCAAAGCTTCTAGGTCACACTTTTGAAATGGTCAAACCACAGGGCTCTAGGGCCCATACATGGTCAACCACCAATTAGAAGCATAATTAGGCAAAATGATCAACATGAACATTGTTCCATTAAGTGCCCTAAGTGTAGTTAAGGTGTTGTAGAGTTCATCTAGAGTCATTTGGACAATTTGCAAGGTTTGGTTGGTGTTCTACAATTCCATTCACTTAATGATGCCAGTTCTAATAGGAATGGAACTTATCATTTCATGTGACTTTTTGATTCCAAACTTCATGAAACTTTTCCAGGGATCAATATAGATAGAATGTGATGTGAGACACATGAAGATATTGCCATAACACCACCCAAACATATATCTTTGAAAAGGGACCTATATGTAAAGCAATGATGCAACATCCACTTTAGGTTAGGCTCATCTCCATAGGTTGACTTTGATATTGTCATCTCCACTTAATCTATCATGTTTGATCTTAAACCCACCACTTAATTGGTGATAAACACCTGGGGTGTTACAAAGAGTTACCTACTTGAGCTATGACACCATGATGAAGCCACAACACTCAACCATTGCTTGAATTTATTTATTAATTCATGCTTAGTTTGCTTAGATCTTAGAGTCGAGCTAATGATAGGTTTCTCATTACTCGCACGATGTTAGGCATGTTTGTCCACTAAGCAACATTAATAGAGAATGATCTAAAACTTGACCAATGGTGAACTTATGTTGTCGAATGTCGGTGAGGGGTTGGGTCATGGCAAGAAGGTGGTGATTTCTTAAATGACATAGCTCGCTAACCGCTTAAGGACCGTGTATCTGTGGTAGCGAGTTAAGAACATAAAATTGTACATACCACTTGTCATTTGTGGGAGTGGCAAGCCAAGTAACTGATTGCGACCTTTTTGTTCGCAAAACTGGCAAGAAGGTGGCGCCGGTTAGATGGTGGTAGCATTAACCAGAATCAATCGAACCTTTTGTGAACACCGTGGCCGGACTAGGGAAAGGTTAAAACATCAAGGTATCCCTTTTGTGCCGATGGGTCTTATGGGCGATATCCCTTTGTTTCGAGTGGGGTTAACTTGTACCCCTCTGCAGAGTGTTTATTTGAAAGCAATAAGTTGTAACTTCTAGTTAAGGATTAGTGTTGATTTTGGAATTCAGGACTCATGGAAGATCGAGCTCCACTTGCTAATTGCTTGATTCATTCACCTATGCTATGCTTGCGAATGCTAAGTCTCAGGATTCAGTTGTTATTTATGATTCAAATTCCTTTATGCAAAACCAAGTATTCCTTGCTACTATCCAAATGCATAATATGTGTTTATTATATTAGGTAAGTCCTACAGAGTACAATTGAGTACTCACCCTATATGATTTCAAGTTTTGCAGGTGAAGTAGTTCTCCTACATGGTTTCTTCTAAGCTCCCGAGTCCTAGCCAGATCAGGATTGGTGAAGGAGTCTATGTCCCGTAGATGTGTGGATGTGGCACACCCATGCATCAGTTATCATAAAACTATGTTATGTTGAAAGACTTCCACTAGGCTTCGATGCAGACACGTGTGTGTGGCCTTCTGTGATGAACTAAGTTTGTGAACTATGGCTTGTAAACTTAAGTACTTTGAACCTGTGATGTAACCTAAGCATGGTTGTGATGTACTCTCTCTTGGGTTGATCCTAGATGAAGGCTGGCACTAGTACATCTTATGGGGGTGTACCGGGATGACCTATTAAGGGATGTATCCAGTATAATAGCCCCTGGTGGACTATCATATTGGGTATTCACTTAAGAGGGCGTTGATCCTGACAGTGCGGGAGGTAGCCGTTGTGTACTGCCTAGTCGACTGTACCTAGGGGCGCAGTGCGCGCGTGTGTCAGTCGTCAGCCTTTCTAAGGTGCATGTGGTCTTTGTCTTGGGCCTTGTTTAGTTCCCCTAATTCTCCCCCAAATTCCACTATGCAAAAAGAAGATTCCCCGTCACATCAAAATGTCAGTAAATGCATGGAGTACTAAATGTTGATGAAATCAAAAACTAATTGCACAGTTTTGTTGTACTTTGCGAGACGAACATTTTAAACCTAGTTAGTCAAAATTTGGATAATTTTTACCAAATACAAACGAAATGCTACAGGAATTCTGATACAGTGTTTTTCTCCCCTATTCTGTGAACTAAACGAGGCCTTGACCGGTCAGGCCGTTTTGCGTGTGCTAGGGGCTTGGTGATTCTGTCTGTGATGTGTGGTCTTGTCGCGTGCTACGAGCTCTGCATGCCCTAGGGAATCTTTGAGACTTAGGCTTGTGTGTAGGCATCGTTTTGGCCATCCCATATTGTGTTGTGTGGGGCAGAGCTCTCACGCTATACGGTTGCGTGTGGTCCTATAAATACGGGCTCTACCCATCAGTTACGAGCCGTCCTAGCTAAGTGTCTAGCCATACTTGGGTGATCTAAGCTCGTGGGAATAGAATTAGGATGTGGCCTTCTAGAGGTCGACTATGTTTACCGGATGTCGGCGGCATGCCTCCTAGCAGTGCTAAAAGAATGCTTGCGAGCAGCAGACTAAAAATTACATGTTGTCTAAATAATAAAAGAGTTAAATGCACCGTAGGTCTATTAACTTTTGGTGGTATGTCATCCAGGTCCATCAACTCTCAACTGTATTTTAGGGTCTATTAACTTTTGGTGGTGTGTCATCCAGGTCCATCAACTTTCGAACTGTATTTTTGGGTCCATTAAATTTTGGTGGTGTGTCATACAGGTCCATCGACTTTCAAACTGTATTTTTGGACTCATCATATGTCTGCTTGATGGACTCATCATAGGACAGAGCAAGTTCACTGTATGAGTAACCATCTCTAATTGGAGTAGCCATTAAAAAAAGCTAGCTCCATGGACTCATCATATATCTGCTTGATTTGGACCTACGGTGCCATGTCAGATCTATTCACTGAACAAAGAGATATAGACCTACGGTAAACCAGTTAAAAAGTTTAGGAACCCAAAAAATATAGTTTGAAAGTTGATGGACTTGGATGACACATCACTGAAAGTTAATGGACCTAAAAATACAGTTTGAAAGTTGATGGACCTGGATGACACACCACCAAAAGTTAATAGACTCAAAAATGCAGTTTGAAAGTTGGTGGACCTGGATGGCACACCTCCAAAAGTTAATGGACCTACGGTGTATTTAACTCATAATAAAAAATCAAGGATCTCAAATGTTAGAGAAGTGATAACTTGATAATATTATTCAGAGACAAAGTACATGCAATTCTTGATTCCTGTGATAACGAAGTACAGTATAGCTTTCATATCTCCGTACAGATATTAAATATGTAGTTGTTGGAATCTCACTCGCTCTCTCTCTCAAAACACAACACACGAACACAAGAATGGTAGCACACATAGAGAATTTTCGGTGCTGCACACCAGCACCAACACACGCACCTTTTTTCGCCTCTGTTAACACCTGCAGATTACAAAGGCTTAAATAGCCTAGCTGGCTTGGCCATCACTCGGCCACACTCCGCACATTTTGGCCGCACGACCCGGCCGAACCGCACACGCACAAAGCTCCTACATGCATATCACAAGCACTACTTCCTGCATGCAACCACGCACTATTACCTCCACTAATCACTCCCTAAACTTGGCCACAACAGAGTCATTGATGCAGCTAGCAAACTAAAAATAGAAGCATGCACACACTCTTGCCTCACCTCCAAGGCTCCAACACGAGCAGCTAGCTCCACAAGACACGGCCACAACCTTGAGTTCTGGGAACCACACACTTGAAAACAAGATTAAGTCTAACAGTAGTCGTTCATTATTTAGTCTGCATTTAATCACGTTCAGAATTAAAGACAACCATTGACGTAATGCTTGATGTATGCTGAGCTGCTGATTCCTCACTGTCCTGGTGCCGCCGTTATGTTTGGCGCCTTGCTCACCGTGTACCCACCGTCGACGAGCAGGTTGTGGCTGTTCACGTACTTAGCCTCGTCGGATGCTAGGTACAGCGCCGCCCTTGCGATGTCCCCCTCCTCCAGCACAGGCCTGACCATCTCGTTGTAGTCCTTCTCGACGGTCCACCTATGGTCCTCGACGCTCCCCTCGGGGAACAAAACTGTGCTACGGTGGCCATCGTTAGCGGCGTCGGGATGGCATGCGGAGAGATGGCGTTGACGCGCACGCCGAAGCGCGCCACCTCTGTTAGTGTAAGCATGTTGTGTTCTCAGATAAAGGACGTGCTGTGGTGAAGCTAGTTAGGCAGGAGCTGCAGCAGAATTCAAATTGAGAGCACTGGCGGGAACGGTTGCAGAAGAAGGTGGCGCGGGGTGACCGCGCCCACGATCTGTCTGTCTGACAGTGTGTGTTTCTGTCAGTCTGTATCGAGTTGTATCTTGCTTTTCGGTGTTGTAAGCGTGTGTCCTAGCTACAGGTATATGTAGTGGGAAGTTTGAGGTATGGGTGTGTGCCTCAAGTCATTTGTAATTGTGTCTTGAACCCGAGTTATCAAAGGTGAAAAGGGGCACTGTTTCCCTGGCGGTTGCCATGCGTGTACACCCTGTGTTCATCGTTTTTCCCTTTTGTTCAAGTGCAATCTGTGTTCCTAGGCTTAGCCACCATGAATTTGCGTTCGATTGTCGATCCAATTGCCAACATTTGGTATCGGAGCCGTCAATCGATCGCAAGGCATTGAGTAACCACCAACAGCAGCACCATGGGTGACCGGGGCGATGGCGGCTGTGGCGGCAGTGACAGCGGGCGGATCTTGTATCCGCAGCTCACCTCCACCAACTACACTAGCTAGAGCATTCGCGTCCAGGCCATCATGGAGCACCAAGGAGTCTGGGAGGTTGTGGAGCCATCGGGGGAGACATTCGGTCAGGACGCGGTGGCGGTTACGGTGGCGAAGGCCAAGGGTCGGAACGCCAAGGCCCATCTGCTTCAGAGTTTGCCTGATGATTTGTTGATGCAAGTCGTGACGAAGAAGACCGGGAAGGAGGTCTAGGAGTCGTTGAAGGCATGGTTCATCGGCGAGGAGCCGGTGAAGGAGGCGCACCTGCAAACACTGAAGAGCGAGTTCGATGCACTCAGGATGGAGGATGAGTCGATCGATAGCTATGCGGGAAAACTGACGAGTATGTCAGTGCGCTATGCTAATCTAGGCGGATCACTTGATGATGCGGCACTGGTGAAGAAGATTCTCGACACCGTGCCAGAGCGCTTCATCAATGTGGTAGCCGGGATCGAACAATTCTTTGATCTAAAGAAAATTGCATTTGATGAAGCAGTTGGGCGGTTGAAGGCATTTGAGGAGCGTACCAGGCGAGGAGGAGCTGGTGCGAGGACAGACACCACCGGCCAGGTGCTGCTAACGCAGGCTGAGTGGGAGGCGAGGTAGAAGAGACCCGGCGGCGAGGGGTCTGGCAAGAACAGATCGCAGGATGGCGGTGGGCGAGGCAGAGGTCGCAGTCACGGAGGCGGTCGAGGAGGGCGTGGTGGTCAGTCTGATCGAGGCAGAGGGAACACTAACAGTGGCAAACGAGATAAGAGCCACATCAAGTGTTTCAAATGCCATCAGTACGACCATTATGCCAATCGGTGTCCGGGGGAGAAAGAGAAGGATGAAGAGGCTCATCATGCCAGAGTAGACATGGAACCATCAGTGCTATATGCAGAGATGGAGGTTTCAGAATCATCACATTGCAAACCAAGCAAGATTCAGAGGAAGCCATGTCTGAATGGAGGCACAATGCAGCCAGAGCTTCACTTCACTGGCGATGGTGGGCCCACTGGTGAGACCTGGTACCTTGATAATGGTGCCAGTAATCACATGTCTGGAGATCGACAGAAGTTCAGAGAGGTTGATCCTTCAATCATTGGTAAGGTGAGGTTTGGGGATGGATCAGCTGTTGATATTCAGGGAAAGGGGTCAATTTTATTTCAGGGGACATCTGGGGATCAGTGGTTGCTAAATGATGTTTATTTTATACCAAAACTTAGAGCAAATCTTATTAGCCTTGGACAACTTACTGAAATTGGTCATAGAGTAGTGATGGATGAGGATGAAATTACAGTTTTAGAGAAAAATCCACCTAGGTTGATCATGAGTGTTTAGAGGTCAGGAAATAGGCTGTATAAGATTGATCTTAAGTGTGTTGAACCTACTTGCTTGTTGGCTAGTTTGGAGGATCAGGGGTGGCTGTGGCATGGCAGGTTAGGTCATGTTAATTTTCAAGCACTGAAACAACTAGCAGATAAGGAGATGGTAGGTGGAGTGCCATTGATTCAGAAACCAGATCAGCTTTGTCAGTCTTGTTTGGTTGCAAAACAGACTAGAATTCCTTTCCCTCACTCAACTCATTAGAGGGCAGATGAGACTCTTGAGTTGGTACATGTGGATCTGTGTGGCCCTATCACACCATCCACTGTTGGTGGCAATAAGTATTTTATGCTGATAATAGATGATTGCACAAGATGGAGTACTATGTTTATGCTGAAATCCAAGGATCAAGCAGTTGAGGCTTTTGTAAAGTTCAAAGCTCAGGCAGAAAATAGTTGTGGGAATAAGATCAAGGTGATAAGATTAGATAGAGGTGGGGAGTTTTTGGCTAGTGTTTTTCAGGCAGTCTGTGATGAAGCTGGCATTAGAAGACAACTCACTGGTCCATACACACCATAGCAGAATGGTGTGGTGGAGAGAAAGAATAGGACAGTTATGGAGATGACAAGAGCTTTGATGAAAAGTATGAAGGTACCTAGGAGGTTTTGGGCAGAGGCAGTGAGGCATTCAGTCTATCTACTCAACAGGTTACCAACAAAGGCTATGGGATACAGAACTCCATATGAAGCATGGAATGGCAGGAGGCCACATCTTGGGCACTTGAAGATTTTTGGGTGCAAGGGTCATGTGAAAACAGCATTGCCACATTTGAAGAAACTTGAGGATAGGAGTATGCCAATGGTATATTTTGGCATAGAAGAAGGCAGTAAGGCTCATAGGATGTTTAATCCTCAAACCAACAGAATTGTGGTTAGCAGGGATGTGGTGTTTGAGGAGACAGTGATGTGGAGCTGGGATGCTGCAGATACTGAAGACTTTTCAGTGGAGATGGAGACTGGTCAGTTTCCTTCATATGTGATGACATCTGGTCAGGGTACTTGGGGAGGTGATGGAGCTCATGATGATCATAAGATGGATGAAAGTGAGACTTACAGTGGTGGACAACACTCAGTTGCAGGGGGAAGAACTGAATCTGCAAATACAGGGAACTACTCAGCACCTGTCCAAAATCCGACAACAGACTTGCAGGTTCAGTCACCATAGCAGTCTGGTCAGAGCTCTAGCTGGCATCAAGATCAGATGGATGAGGGAGACAGTGATGACTATGATGAGGCTCCACAGAGGTTTAGGAGCATTAATGAGGTGTATCAACATTCTCATGAGGTGGCTCTAGAATCAGACTCAGATGAACAAGAAAATGCAGAAAATGCAGATTCAGAAGAACAGGCAGAAGTAGATGCAGTGGAGGTAACTGCATTGCTTACTATGATGGAGGAACCATCAAAATTTCAGTGAGGCAGTAGCTGATCCAAACTGGGTGCAGGCCATGGACAGTGAGATGCAATCTATTTGCAAGAATGGAACCTGGGATCTTGCCACTCTACCACCAGGACAGAAAGCAATTGGACTTAAGTGGGTGTATAAACTTAAGAAAAATGCTGATGGTGAAGTTGTGAAGCACAAAGCTAGACTAGTAGCTAAGGGATTTGTGCAACAGCAAGGTGTTGATTTTGAAGAAGTGTTTGCTCCAGTTGCAAGACTAGACACTATCAGATTGATCCTAGCTTTGGTAGCAAATAGGGGATGGCAAGTTCATCATCTTGATGTAAAAACTGCTTTTCTCAATGGAGAATTGGAGGAAGAGGTTTATGTTGCACAGCCTGAAGGTTATGTGGAGAAGGGCAAGGAGAGAATGGTTCTAAAACTGAGCAAGGCCTTGTATGGATTGAGACAAGCTCCAAGAGCTTGGAACATCAAGTTGGATAAATCACTGAAAATGCTGGGGTTTAGCAAGTGTGCTAGTGAACCAGCAGTGTACAAGAGAGGTGTTGGGAAGACTACAGTGATACTTGGAGTATATGTTGATGATCTGATTGTGACGGGTGAGGATGTGTCAGAGATTGACAAGTTCAAGAAGCAAATGACCTCACAGTTTGAGATGAGTGACCTGGGTTTATTGTCATTTTATCTTGGGATTGAGGTGGAGCAACTTGAAGATCACATCACAATCAGACAGAGCAGCTATGCTAAGAAAGTATTGTCACAATTTGGGATGGCAGATTGCAACCCAGCAAAATTCCCAATGGATCCAAGTGCAAAACTTGATGCTGACAAGCAGGGGAAGAGAGTGGATGCCACCGAATACAGAAGGATTATAGGGTGTCTGAGGTACTTGTTGCACACAAGACCAGATCTCTCTTTCTCTATTGGAATGGCCAGCAGGTTCATAGTAAAACCAACAATAAAGCATAGAAATGCAGTTAAGCAGATCTTGAGGTATCTCAAGGGCACTGTGGAGTTTGGGTTGGTGTATACTCAAACAAAGTCTGAGGAGAAGCTTGTGGGCTATTCAGACAGTGATGTGGGAGGTGACCTGGTAGGAAGGAGAAGCACTGGAGGCATGGCATTCTATTTGAATGAGAGCCTAGTGACTTGGTGTTCTCACAAAGAAAAACAGTGGCCTTGTCTTGTGAGGTTGAATTCATGGCAGCAACTGAGGCAGCAAAGCAGGATATGTGGCTGAGAACTTTGCTTGGAGAGCTGACAGCAAGGAAGCCAATGAGGGTGACATTGTTTGTGGATAACAATTCGGCCATAGCTCTGATGAAGAATCCTGTTTTCCATGGGCGTAGCAAGCACATTGATATCAAATATCACTTCATCAGAGAGTGTGTGGAGCGTGGACAAATCCTGGTGAAGAGAGTTTGTACTACTGAGCAGAAAGCAGATGCTCTGACTAAGCCTTTGCCTGCAGTGAAGCTAGCAGTCATGGGGCATCTGTTGGGCATTCGTGAGCTGAGTCCACATCAAGCTTAAGGGGGAGTATGTTAGTGTAAGCATGTTGTGTTCTTAGATAAGGGACGTGCTGTGGTGAAGCTGGTTACGCGGGAGCTGCAGCAGAATTCAAATTGAGAGCACTCGCGGGAACGGTTGCAGAAGAAGGTGGCGCGGGGTGACCGCGCCCACGATCTGTCTGTCTGACAATGTATGTTTATGTCAGTCTATATCGAGTTGTATCTTGCTTTTCGGTGTTGTAAGCACGTGTCCTAGCTACAGGTGTATGTAGTGGGAAGTTGAGGCATGAGTGTGTGCCTCGAGTCATTTGTAATTGTGTCTTGAACCCGAGTTATCAAAGGTGAAAAGGGGCACCGTGTTCCTGGCGGTTGTCGTGCATGTACACCCTGTGTTTATCGTTTTTCCCTTTTGTTCAAGTGCAATCTGTGTTCCTAGGCTTAGCCACCGTGAATTTGCATTTGATTGTCGATCCAATTGCCAACAACCTCCGCGGCCACGGCGCGGACGAGGCCGACGACCGCCGCCTTGGAGACGGTGTACGCGGGGGGGCTATACCGCCCAACGGGGCGGCGGTGCTGGCGGTGCAGATGATGCTGCCGCTGCGGCGCGGCAGCATGACGCGCGCGGCGTGCTTGACGCCGGCGAGCACGCCCCGGGCGTTGACGGCCATGACGCAGTCGAAGTCGTCCAGGTCGATGGAGCCCAGCAGTGTCGGCGTGACAGCGAGATCGACAGCCGCGGCGACCTGCGCCTCGTCGGTGACGTCGCAGCGGGTGTAGCACGCGGCGTCTGGGCCCAGCTCCGCGGCGATGGCGTGCCCGAGATCGTCCTGGACGTCGGCAATGATGACCCTTGCACCGTTCCTGACGAACTCGGCGGCGGTGGCCTTCCCGATGCCGCTCGCGGCGCCGGTGATGACTGCCACCTTTCCAGCTAACCTGCATGGTATACATCTTAAAGCAGTTGGATGGATCCGCATTGCACACCTAAGGTAAGGGGCTCCTCCTGCTGTCCACACACAAGAATAGAACCGAACCCTACGTACCTCTGAGAGTTGGGAGCTGAGGAGAAGCCATTGACGAAGCCGGACAAGGCGGCTGGCCCGAGAACTCCTCCCTTCTTCTTCCTGAGGATGAGTTGCAGGGCTCGGAACATCCTGCTGTCGTCCTGCCTCCTACCTTCTTCCTCCTTGGCTGCTGATACTGATAGAGTAACAAGCAATTAGCACGTGATGCGACTGCGAGGCTTTATTTGGCTCACTCACTAATCTTTACCTCTCTCTATCGGGCAGGAGGCAGCTATCGACATTCAGATCCCGGAGATGCAGATGCTTCTGGTACGCAGGCCGCCACGCCGACGCTACCTGCATGCTGTCGTAAGCTGCATGTCAACGTGCCGTGAGAGAGCAAGGTATAGTTTGGGTATCCTGTAGGCCCAGACTACCGGGGGCTTGTTCAGTTTCAGCAGGTAAAGTTTTAGGGTGTCATATCGAGTGTTACATGAGGTGTCGTATGGGGTGTTCGGATACTAATAAAAAAAACAAATTACAGAATCTATCAGTAAACCACGAGACGAATTTATTAAGTCTATTAATCCATCATTATCATATGTGTTACTGTAGCACTTTATTGTCAAATCATAGACTAATTAGGCTTAAAAGATTCGTCTCGTAAAGTAGTCGCAATCTGTACAACTAGTTATTATTTAATCTATATTTAATACTTTATATTTGTGTCTAAATATTCAAAAGGGATATGGTGTAAATGTCTAGGGAGCATCTAAACACAGCCCCACGCAGCTATCAGGCTGTTCCTTCTGCGGTGGACGGGAGCGATAGAGCATCTGTCACGTACAGGGTACGTTGGGCCGTAGCACCGACTTTCATTATGGCTGTGTTTACTTCCTTAAAAAAAATACTGTGCAAACAAAAGATTTCCCGTCACATCAAACTTGCGATACATGCATGGAGTACTAAATGTAGATGAAATCAAAAACTAATTGTACAGCTTGGTTGTACTTTGCGAGACGAACGTTTTGAACCTAATTATTCAACGGTTGGACACTATTTACCAAATAAAGTCAAAACGTGCTACAGTACTTTTTTTTACACCTTTTCGCGGAACTAAACACACCCTATAGCTTAAAGCACAGTACGGTATCAAAATATTGACCATGTTGGGGCGGCATGAACATAGCTTGTATCGTGCTGAGGATGCACGGTATGAATATAATTTGGACTGTGCTTTAATTTGATCGGCACAGGACACAACACATAAGCACATCTGCAGTGCTACAGTATAATTTTCTAGTATTTACTATATTACATCTCATCTAATTCAAAAGGATTATGATAATACTTTTAATAAAAAACTGTAATACAAAATATATTTTTATACCACGAGTGGACAAAAGAAAATAAAAAAAAATATTTTTAGGGTCGTGTTTGGGCCAGCATGACACAGAAATGTGTCGCCTTGCCAAGGGCCATGCTTAGGCCGAGGCAAAGACTTTGTCATGCTATATAGCATGACCCATGTGTCTCAGCGCGAAGCATGAGAAGACCAACCCATGCCACCGTGGCACAACTCAAGCCTCACCTCTATTGTGCGTGGTGCAGGCCGCCTGGTTATTTGCAAGATAAATTTGGTACGTACTAATTTCTTGCTCATGCGTTGCAACAAAAGTAACATAAAATTTTATGAGTAAAGAGGACGAGGAGACACCTCCCGCCCCTCTATCGTGTGGAGAAATTCCGTAGTGGAATAGAAACACACGCACAGCTTTGACGTGCCCTCGTTGGAGGGTCCCAGCCCATGTGGATGACTAATCCTTATTCTAAAAATGAGCATATGGGGGTATATACGTTTGTTTGGGCCCATATTTATTCTTTGTATTTGATATAGTAAAAATATCAAATTCCATTTGCATAGGGACACAGCAGTGAACAGTCCGTTGCCGATTGGAAATTATGAAGTTGCTGAAATCTCGTAAAAATTATTGTACTTTAATATATTCAACAAGGGAACTGCTAGCGCCCGGACGTCCAATCCGGGCGCTAGCGTCCGGACGCTGGGGTCTTCCTACCGCACCACGTCCCTTCCAGACCGAATCACGCCTCGCTCGCCCCCCGCACCGAGAAGAAGTAGAGATCGGAATCCCTTTCCTCCGCTCCCGCGCACGGAACCCGCCAGGCCCCCAACGTTGCCCGCGCTGCATGCACAAAAATGGACCGCAACAAACACAACAAGCTAGATGCAAAACATTAGAGGGAAAATACTAATGCAACAAAAATAAATACTTGTTGCAACAATAAACCGAAACTACTGCAACAGCAAAAATAAAGCACAAATGCAAAGATGCAAAACATCCAGAAAAAAAAACCCAATGCAACAAAGAAGAATGGGATGTTGAAACAGCAAACCAAAGCTATTGCAACAGCAGAAACAAAAAAGTAATGCGAGATGCAACATCAGAAGAATACTAATGCAACAAAGGAAGACTACTGATGCAACAACGAGACAACACTACTGTAACAACAAAAATAAAAACCTAATGCAACAGAAAATATATTGCTTATTCAACAGCAAAACAAGCCTACTTCAACAGACATCACCGGAACCCTAACTACCACCACATCCTTCAAATCCAGACCCAGAGGAGGAGGCGGAGGAGGAAAAGGCGGAGGAGACATCAGATCTAGGGGAGGAGGATAAGTAGGAGTAAGAAGGCTCAGATCTAGAGGAGCACCCCACCTACCTCGCCGGCAGGCGGCAGCCACCACTGTCGCCCTCCTCTTTGGTTCCATGGAGGTCGCGGTGCAAGGGAAAAAGAGGCGGGGAGGGAGGGAGGCGCGTGGCTCGACGGAAGCAGCCGTCGTCGCCCCCGACACTGGTGGCATGGAGGTCGCGGAGGCCATGGAGGAAAAGGAGGGAGGGAAGGGAAGGGCAGCTCGCTGGTAGTTGCCACCGACGCAGTGTGGAAGGTGCAGAGGGAGGAGAGGGCGGCGGCCAATGAGAAGAGGAGATGGCGAGCATGCAAGAGCAGTGAAAAAAGCACACGGGATGGGGAGAAAGGATGGGGAGCGAGAGAAGTGAGCGCGAGGGAAGGCGGTCACGGCCTCGCGGGTGGATAACGCGAGGCGTCGGTCGAGTCCCGGCTCGACGCGCGTCCGGAGCGTCCAGCCGCCCGTGGAGCAACTTTACCGATTCAACAATTAATGCTCGGTGGCTCAAGGTACGTAAAATCAGAAGACTATGGCTAGCAACATGTTGTAAAAAGTTAAGTAACTCTTAGCTAGGGTTATATTCCTTTTATAAGAGTTCCTAAGCAAATGATTTGCTTATCATGTGTCAGTTGGCCAATCAAATCAGATCTCTCTCATGTTCATGATTGGAGTTGTGAAAATGGGTCATATTTGTATTTTGATGTAAAATGCGTAGAAATCGTGTTGCCATTTAAAATCTCTGCTTCTATTAACAAGCTTGTTGTAATAAAACTAAAGCTAGGAATTAAGTATTGAAACACTATGATCCTCTAAGATGGAACAAACCAATTGTACTGAAAGGATGTTGAAAATAGACAAACCTATCGAGGTACTATTTTTTGGAGATCTCCGGTGTTGCTGACATGAAGAAGTGACAAAGCTTGATAGAACCAAACATTGGCTTCATGAATTGAACTATTATTGTGACACCAGTTGTTATAAACACAGTATGTGTGCACATGCAGATCAGGTGAACTACTATCAAAAGCTCTTTGATCAATGCAGACGACTTGACTTTCAAAACTAGACCCATAACACATACTGAGTAGTGATAATTCCCATATACTTGCAGTCTGCCTAGGAGAAAGAATTGGCACTTATACAAGTTCATCTGCACGTCGTGACAACTTGCAGCACAAAATCTGCGGTAGAAACCCAGTTGGGAGTGACCATGGTTTTGGGTGGCTGCCATACATGCACAATTGCCATACATGCACAACCAATATTTTGCCCGATGCTCATGAGAGAAGATTTGGAGGCTTCAGCCAACCTTCGGCTACGACTACTTCAAGTACATCAACTACGACGACTACGCCCATTCGTGAAGTGAAGATATGTCTCCACGTGAAGCCTTAGACGAGAAGGTCCCGAAGGCGAAGATCTGCACACAGAGAAAGTCCCAGACTAGAGATGAAGATCTACACAACATGAAGGTCCCAGAGGAAAGATCTGCACATTGAGAAGCTCCTAGAGGCAAAGACATGTGTGTCGAGCGAAGCTAACAATCCATGTCAAAGAAGCGGCCAAGGAACCCAAAGCCCAAATATGAAGATACCGCAGAGATCGACATCGAGGCACTTGGAGTTAGTGGCTTCCTGAGTTAGCACTTGTATATACTAGAGTCATGTGTGTGCTCTTTTTTCCATGCCCTTTTTCCCATGGAGTTTTTGGGATGGAGTTTTTAGTGAGGCACACACGCGTAGGTTGCGAAGGGCGATCCTCGTGACCAGGGTTCGAGTTCTATTTGCGCCTCATCTAGTACGAGCATCTATTAGGACATGTTATCCCATCTATAACCCAATAGTTGAGGGACTACTGTTGTGGGAGCCCATGAGATATACGGGTCAAATCTCCCCCCAGAAGAAGCCCAACTAGCAGCTAGCATGGTGTTATGTGAAATCCAACCCCACCAAAGGGCCACTTTTAAGTAGCCATTGCATACATAAGTGCCCAAGGGTATGAGGGCAACAGACCTCACCTCCCACTCATTTTCACTTGTTCAAAATCTTAGTGCGTCCCTTTCCACTGTTGAGCTCTCTCCTCCCTTCCTCTTTTTGTCCTGTTCAGAACCATCAGTTTGAACACATTATTTAACATTGATCATATCGATCAACATACAATTGGCAATAGTGTAGGTAGACCCTCAGAAAAGCTATAGCGAAACTATAGTGGAGCTATAGCAGGCTATTTAAAACCATGAACCAATGTAATTAATATTTTATTTGCTATGCAATCACTGTTGCACAGCGGGGCTTTAGTCCCGGTCCAAAAGGACCTCTAGTCCCGGGCTGCGAGCCGAGACTAAGGTTTCGGGACTAAATGTCCCACCTTTAGTCCCGGTTCTCAGGCCCGGGACTAAAGGGAGAACTTTAGTCCCGGTTGGCAGGCATCGACGTGGCGCAGCACCTTTTAGTCCCGGTTGGTATTACCAACCGGGACTAAAGGTTCTTTTTTCTTTTTCCTTTTTCTTTCCAATTCATTATTGATTTTGGTTTTCAGTTATATTGTTTTCCAATTTATTCTTCACTGCTATTATCCGTATACGTTGCACCTATACGAGAGCGTTATTATTGCACACAAATAAAGTATGAAACTATATATATATATAACTATTACCCTACAGCTGGCTACAAAATAATTTATTCTGTAGCCACTTTGAGTTACGATAATTGCTATGCTAATTTATGAGATTATAGTAACTCCTTACTATGTGATTTACTATAACATTATGGTAAATATCTCCATGTGTTATAGTAATTTAACTATCGTAAATATATACTGATATTATCGTAAATTAGTATATAAAATTATCGTAAATAGAGGTGGCTACAAAATAACTTATTTTGTAGCTAGCTATAGAGTATATATATATATATATATATATATATATATATATATATATATATATATATATATTATAGAGCTATACATATACGTACATACACATTACATTTACAATAATATACAAGTAATCAAGTGTTCAGGCACCGGTTAATGAGTTACACAAATGTTTGCCCGCCACTCAATGCTCATACAAGTGTTCGTTCTTGTTTGGACTCTTCAAATTCAACCTAGGGTTGTGGTGGAACTCGCCGTCTTCTGGGATGACATGATCGTTGATGAAACCTGCGATCATCTCCTAGATTGCGACGAGTATTGTGTGCTTGAACACTTGTTCTTTCAATTCCCACTCCTTCCATTTGCATTAATTAAAGGAAAAGATATTGATATACATAAGATTTATTTAGTTTCAACAAATAAATAAGATATGAATTTATTGTATACGCATGTTACTTACTTTTAGCATCTCTTTAGCAGGTGTAAATTTGCTACACCGCATGTACTCGCAAACATAGTATCCACATAAATTGGTTCTGTACGGTTGTCTAGACACCCACTTATGTAGAATAGGAGGGGGAGTGGCACTTTTAGATCCGTACGATATCTTTGTTGTAGCCAATCCCTAGCCCTGCCCAATAAATCGATCGTTGATTAGGTATAGCATAGTAAATTAAAGGAGCAGGCAACGATAATTAACGAATGATAGAACTTACCTCTAGATCATGTCTATCATGTCTTGGTACATTGCGAGCTCTTTTCTCATTGAGTCCCACACATTTACAGTTTGTTCCTTGACATTAATCTCAATGAGTATCTAGTGATCCCTACATTTGTTTATAGAGTCAACTTATATATATATTAATGTTGGATTGACTAAGACATGATATAACACAACACTTTACCCCATATTGTAAGGGAAGAGTATCAACTCCTTATGCCTTTGGTTATAAAAGAACCTCCGGAGGTTTTTCTTCATTTCCTTGATCTTCAGATTGAATGGATCTTTAGTCTTTGTGTCCTTGTACACGACATACAGATCGATAAAACCAATTCGATCGTCTTGTTTCAATCTGAGTTCTCTCATCATGTGTCTGCACATCGTGAGCATAGTTATTATGAATACGTACATATGCTAGAGGGGGATTATTGATTAAAAGGAAGAATCACTTACAGACAGTAGCAGCTTATGAGAGATTTGTCAAGAGCATCCATATAGAGAAGCTGGTGTACTTCACTAAACTCTACCCAGATGACGTCATCTCCACGGAAGTAGTGACGGTCTCTGACTTGGACGCCCAGATATTGTTTACTTTGATGTTGTGCATAGAATCTCAAGTAGTACTCATGCAGCTTGTACATTTGTGTACCAAGATTTTTTACCTTTGCAGGGTCGCATAGACTCCTACCATATACGTACTTCCTCCGCCATTCATCAACAACTTCGGCCTCTTTAACAGTTGTCAGTTCCTCCCGATCGAGAAGTTGTTCTAAGGAAAGCCCAGTCACATTCATCCACTTGGTGAGTTCAACTAAGTCCACATCATCAGGTACCGACATTTGCATCAAGTTCATGTTGGAACTATATTGATTCTCAACCACTAGTGGCGGCACTGATTGCTGCGCTTGTTGGCCGAGTTGTGCAACATCTTTCCCGGCCGCCTTCTGTTTCCTTTTGTCCTCCTTGATTTTCTTTGTGATAGTACGCTCATAGTCTGATAGTGGCGGCGCTGGTTTTTTACTAGCGGCACGCTTCTCGTCTTGCATAGCCTGCACCACTTGATGTAGCTTTACATGAGGAGACATTAGGTATGGCTTCTCTTGATTTGCTCGTGCGTCAGCTTTGGTCTTTTCGAAGAACTCTTTCACTTCTGTCTTAACTAAAGCATTAAGTTCTTCATCAGTCTTCTCGTATGAAAGCTTGGTCATCTTCGGGATCTTTGTGACCACAACTTGTTTCTTCAACGGAGGTGGTGGGACCAATCTCTATGGGCCAGTGGACCTCTTTTTCCACGATGGACCAGCCGGTGCCGATGAGGCGGCCGTTGTTGGCATTGGCGGTGGCGCGGTTGGAGCTTGCTGTTGTGGAGGAGATTGAGCCGCTGGCGGCGTTGGAGTATGTCGTGGAGGAGATACGGCCAGCGGTAGGGATGCAGCCTTGTCTTGTATGAAATCATCGTCGTCGTGTCCCACGGCACTGTGGTCATGTGGTGAATGGATAGACGGACTTGGGGAGGTCCTGGATTTGAAAAAAATGAACAAGGTATATACATGAGTGAACCATAATTAGATACAATACATAATTATTAAAAAGCAATTGCGTTCACAATCATCCACACCTAGGGTTCGGTTGTGGTGGCGGCGCCCCAGGAATAATGATGTACCATTTCTTCCAACATATGAATGTCTTCTCCGCTTCACCTAGGGTCTTCTCCCCATCACCACCTTCGATATCCAGAGCCACATTTTCATGGCCTTTGACCACTCTATCCACTAAGACACTAGCATATCCGAGTGGTATTGCGATCGAGTGGATCCTTGGTGTCTTGGTGGGGTCGATAGGAGATATAACACCGGTAGCCACCTTGACTGTGGTATTCCCCTCCGGAATATGCAGCTCATAGGACCTCAACGGAGCGGTGACATCATCCACCGGGAAGCGTATCCCTGCGTCATCATATTGCCTCACAGGCACATCTGTAGAAGCACAACTGCTTTTCAACTGAGCTAAGCCGGGGCTGATGTTGGCGGCCGGCTATGACAAGCTCTAGAGGTGGGAACTTACAACTTCCTCCACGGCCTTTCTGATTTGCTCATTCATAGTGGCCTTAAGCACTTTCTCCCACTCTAGTGCCTTACGAGCCACTTCACTGGTCTTCATAACAGCCTCCTCCAACTTGCGTAGTCGTTTCCTGTCCTCTTCCTTCTTTCTCTGGCGGCTTCTATAAGTTTCTCTATCCTGAGGGAAGGCATGCTCCCACAACACGGAGTCATATCCTCTCATCCTCCCACCGTGCTCAGGGTTCCCCAGGGCGTATGTCAGCTCATCTTTATCTCTGTTCGGCTGCCACTCTCCACTTTGAGCGACGGAGCGGGCTTGATGAAATCTTTCTGCTACAGCTTGGATGCGTTCCCCATACACAACCTTTTCGGTCTCAAGGTCCTGGCGGCCTCCGTGAGCGAAAAACCAGTGCTTGGCGCGGCAGGCCAGTTGAGGGATTCTGGCACCAACCACTTGTCAATTAGCTCTTGCTCGGCTTTTTTCCACTTAGGAATGGCAGTAGGGTAGCCACCTGATCCCATCGTATGGTGGTAGGTCTTGTGTCGAGCATTCTCTTGGTTCCTTCTCGCCCATTGCTGACCCTCTTCCGATGTCTTGAACTATACAAACTCGTCCCAAAATGGCCGCAGCTTGACAAAGTGCTTACAGTTGAAATCCGGAGTCTTGTTCTTCTTGATATAGTCGTTATATAGATTCTTCTTATAGCACTAGAATTGTGTGGCCATCTTCTTCATAGATCAATCCCAAACACTTTCCTTCAACTGTTCATCATTTGTGTGTAGCATGAAATGTTGCAACACGTCACCCCAAACTAATTCCTTGTCATGGTCGGAGACATAACTAATTTCTGGGCGTTGCTTATTTTTCATCCATTCACGGACATTGATCGGGATCCTATCCTAGGCAAGGTACCCTAAGTGGTTGACAAAGGCCCTTACATGGGGTCCACGTGGCTGGCCTGTTCCCTCGTCGAAATCCATGATAACCAACTGACCCTCCATCGGCTTCTTCGGGCCTCATACTTTTCTGCTGGTCCCCGTGGTTGTCGTTGAGACAGAGGGCTATGTAGGCAGAAACAAGACAATTAATAAAGGAATTTTTTGAATTTCATGTATATAAACATAGGAGGCTGCATATATTACAGACCTCACCGACATTGTCTTGGTCATTCGGGTCGACCAAGTACTGAGAACCGTCATCGATGCCCTCAGGGTTCTCATCGCCTTCACGATCGTCATAACGACCTTCTTCAGCACTACCGCGGATCATGTTCAACAATATTTCTTCGTCTTCTCTCGGGTCGGCCATTTCTGCAAAAATATTTAGGGCTTAGGGTTTACAGTTTAGGGTTTAGAGTTTAGAGTTTAGGGTTTACAGTTTAGGGTTTAGGCATTACTAAGCATAAGAGATCGCCTTCTACCAAAGTCTAAGCATTACTAAGCATAAGAGATCGACTTACACATATTAGTGGGATATCATCTGGATATAAGTGTAGATCAAGGTAATCATGCAGCAATGGTATCGACCAACTCCTACTAACTTAATACATCTAATAACAAGTCTATCACAACTTGTATTTCTTAATTAAAATAGATAATTTTAACTCATGGAAAAACTATTCAAATTGCAAGTTTAATAGTTTTCCTAGATATTACACATCATAGAGAGTCTACATAAAATTTTTTATAATTTATTACACTCCTAAAATCTTGTACAAAAATAACAAAAAGCAACTCCAGCAATAGCTCTCAAAACATGGTACTTCCTTTTTATTTGAGGGCTTCCTACTTTTGAGGGTCCTATTTTCTAGGCTACACTCTAGCAGTGGCCCTTAAAATAGAGCCCTCAAACTCATTCCAATAGATAATGACACCTAGGGCCCGCTTGTCATTGACTTTCTTGCCTAAACCACTGGAATCTCTCTCTCTTTCTTGCCCAAACTCATTCCAATATATATATTAAGAGCATCGGCCACCGGAGATAGGGAGGGTGCAAGACGTCGGTGAGGATCCCGGCCATCTCGACGCCACTGAGAGAGGAGTAGAGGATCCACGGCGACGTTGCCCTGGTGAACGGGATCCATGATGTTGCCGAGAGGAGCAGAGGACAACACCTGACGACACGGACGCGGACGCGGATGCAGACGTGGACGAGGGTGGTGCTCGGGGCGGCGCGCGACGGTGCTCGGGCGGCGGTGCTCGGGAGGACGGCGGCGGTTCGTGTGTGCGCACGGGTGGGGAGGAGGAGGAAGAAGGCCCTGCCTTTATAGGCCAGGGACCTTTAGTCCCGGGTCTGGCCACCGCCCGGGACTAAAGGGCCTTTAGTCCCGGTTCCAGCCACGAACCAGGACTAAAGGGTGAGACCTTTAGTCCCGGTTTGTGGCTGGAACCAGGACTAAAGGCCCTTTTAGTCTAGGGCAGTGGCCAGACCCGGGACTAAAGGTCCTTCCACCAAATTCTGGCACCTGTTTAGGCGCCATAATTTGTTGAATTTTATTTTTCACCTTTTTTCCTTTCATCTTTCTAAATGCATAGTAATTAAATATTTATCATAATTTTTTTCAAAAATACACATTAGTTTAGTTTGACTCTATTGTGCATTACAAAAATTGTAAACACTATTTTTTCAAATATTTCATATTATCCAAAATAAATGTTATTTATAATGAATATTGCGTTAATGCAAAAATATAATGGGTAATTAAAATATATAAAATTGTTGGCTTTCGATAGAAAATTTGTTTTTGGGTCATTTGGACGTTAAACTTTTGTTTCTTCAATAATAATTATCCAAATGCGCGGCATTAATTGTCTAAATTTGAAAATTTAAAATTTTCAGAGATACACGTCAGTTTTTGGAACCCTGGATGGTCTCGACTATAAAAGTCATGAATACCAATATTGTTCCACTCATCGAGATCTACATTTCATACATAGGCCATTTTTTCATTTGACAAAGTGTTGGCAAAGTGTAGTTGAAAATCCACAATTCCCTCATATAGTTTCATATAGTTTGTGTGAGATTCAAGATTTGGTGAGTATTGTTTATTTAAACTTTTTCAAATAGAAAAAATGGTCTATATAAAAATTTTGGATCTTGATGAGCTCTAACAACTTGATATTCCAAAGTTTTTCATTTTAAGTCATTTAGTCTGTCATTTGACCAAGTCTGACCAAAACCCATCTTCGATTTTGAAAATATGTGCCTAGGACTTGCTAAATTTATCCAGATGAAAATATGGTCCATGTATCAAATGTAGATCTTGATGAGCTCTAACAACTTGGTATTCAAAAGTTTTTCATTTGAAGTCATCAAATAGGTCATTTGACCAAGTTTGACCAAAGTCAAAACATTAACCCTAGATTATCTCGAATGGAAAACTCATGAATACAAAGTTTTTTCCACTCATCAAGACCTAGATTTGGTCTAATGGTCAACGTTTCATTTGTAAAAGTTTGAACCACTCAATTTTGAATTTTGAAAGAATTCATAGCCAAACGCCAGTTTTCGGAACCCTAGATGGTCTCGACTGGAAAAGTCATGAATACCAATATTGTTCCACCCATCAAGATCTACATTTCATACATAGACCATTTTTTCATTTGATAAAGTGTTGGCAAAGTGTAGTTGAAAATCTACAATTCCCACATATAGTTTCATATAGTTTGTGTGAGATTCAAGATTTGGTGAGTATTGTTTATTTAAACTTTTTTAAATAGAAAAAATGGTCTATACAAAAAGTTTGGATCTTGATGAGCTCTAACAACTTGGTCTTCCAAAGTTTTTCATTTCAAGTCATTTAGTCTGTCATTTGACTAAGTATGACCAAAACCCGTCTTCGATTTTGAAAACATGTGCCTGGGAGTTGTTAAAATTTATCCAGATGAAAATATGGTCCATGTATCAAATGTAGATCTTGATGAGCTCTAACAACTTGGTATTCAAAAGTTTTTCATTTGAAGTCATTAAATAGGTCATTTGACCAAGTTTGATCAAAGTCAAAACATTGGTTTTTAGAAACACACACTTTGACCGAACCCTAGATGGTCTCAACTAGTGGTTCTTAGCAAGAAATCAACGATAGCCAAGGTACATGACCTTTCGATATTTTTTTAAATAGACATCCTCAAGGTCACCAAAACAATGGGTGCATGCATTATATCCCTTATTTGTCTGTCATGAAAGATTACTTAGAGCTGACCAATCATTGATTGTCACGAACAATAATGCTCGCAGGTCGAATTCTTCCTGTTTGTACTCATCCCACACATGCACACCTGATTTGCTCCATAGCAGCTGGAGTTCCTCAACTAATGGCCTCAGGTAGACATCGATGTCATTGCCAGGTTGCTTCGGGCCTTGGATGAGCACCGGCATCATAATGAACTTCCGCTTCATGCATAACCATGGAGGAAGGTTGTAGATATATAGAGTAATGGGCCAAGTGCTATGACTAGAGCTCTGGTCCCCAAAAGGATTAAATCCATCTGTACTCAATGCGAACCTTAGGTTTCTTGCGTCATCTGTAAAGTCCGGGAATTCTCTATCTATTTCTCTCCACTAGGACCCATCTGCAGGGTGTCTCAACATGTTATCCACCTTACGGTCTTCTTTGTGCCATCGTAACAACTTTGCGTGCTCCTTGTTTCTGAACAATCGTTTTAGGCGTGGAATTATTGGAGCATACCACAAAACCTTGGTAGGGATTCTCTTCTTTGGACGTTCTTCATCCTCAACATCGCCAGGATCATCTCGCAAGATCTTGTACCGTGACTCATGGCAAATAGGGCATTCATCTAAATTCTCATGAACGCCATGGTACAGGATGCAGTCATTAGGACATCCATGTATCTTCTCGATTTGTAATCCTAAAGGGCAAACGATCTTTTTTGCTTCGTATGTAGTGGTGGGCAATTCATTAGGCTTCGAAAGCATCTTTTTTTAGATCTTCAGTAATTTCCCAAATGCCTTGTCAGATATACCATTATCTGTCTTTCACTGTAACAACTCCAGTGTCGTGCCTAGCTTTTTCTGCCCATCTTCGGCCGACGGGTAGAGTAACTTCTTGTGATCCTGTAGCATTTGGTCAAACTTAGTCTTCTCCTTTTCACTTTCACAATCTCTCTGTGCGTCACGAATGACATCACCAAGAGCATCGTCATCTTCAGCGATACTGTTTTTTTGCATCCGCCTCTTCTTCAACTTCCTCCATCGCGAAGTCACAGTATTGAGCAAAAACATCGTCAGGGTCCGCTTGCTCTTCTTCACCTTCTTCCATCATAACCCCAGTCTCTCCGTGCTTGGTCCAACAAATATAGTTTGGCATGAAACCCAACTTGAACAAGTGCAAGTGAATACTTCTTGAGCTACAAAATTCTTTCAAATTCATACACACGGCACATGGGCAGCACATAAAACCATCCCGCTTGTTTTCCTCTGCAACTCTGCAGAATTCTCGCACGCCCTCAATGAACTCGTTGGAGCGGCGATTGGCATTGTACATCCAATGGCGTGTCATTATCTGCATTATATAGCATCACATAATTAAAAGTCCAGCATGAGAAAAGAGCGCGGTACAACCTTGTCTAATTGAGTTCAAAATTTTATAAGTGGTTCATCATTTCATAAAATTAATTTGTGGACCTTAATAAAAAGATAGCAAAATCATAAAATTTGTATTTTCTATTAAAAGGTGTAATTTTATCTCTAAATAAAATTAATTTGAAGAAGTTTTAAAGTTAAAATTAATTTGTTTCAAAATTACAAAGAATCAACATTATTTAATATTTTAAAATGAGAACATGAACAAATTAAAGTAAAAATTATCCTAAAAAGTCTATAATAGAACTAAACATTATATGTGTATACTACTTTCTAGGTACTATAATTAGCATTGTTCATAAAAATTCAAACATGAAAAGTGATTGGAGCTAGCAATATAAAATAAAATAGCCATATACAACATAGATTTACATATGGTGCTGCTAAAACATAGGAGGACGAAGCTAGCAACCTTTCAAACAAATCGACGACGGTGTAGAAGCGTTTGAAGTGGATTGATCATCGGAGATGAGACAAGCAAGAACAATGAAAGAACAAGCAACAAGAACATGAACAAGGAAGCTCAGGCTCGGGCAGGGAGGAAGAAGAGGGACGTTCAATTTATAGGGAGATGTTTTAATCCCGGTTGGTAACACTAACCGGGACTAAACCCAGTCCTATAGTCCCAGTCGGTGCCACGGACCGGGACAAAAGTTGTAGTCCCGGTCCGTGGAACCGACCGGGACTAAAGGCAGGGCTTTAGTCCCGGTTGGTGTTTGTTGTTACCAACCGGGACTAAAGGTCCCTCCCGACAGCGTCTGACAACCGGGACTAAAGGTCTATTTAGTCCCGGTCGCCGAAATCGCCGAGACTAAAGGCATTTTGGGCGATCAACGAAAGGTCAGTTGTGTAGTAGTGAATGCCATAATCATAATCATACATAGGGGTATTAAGATAGCTACATCATTAGCAAGAACATGTTTTTTAGCACAACAACTTGAAAAAATTAATATTGCCTAACCTAGGTACCAAACAGACGGGACAAGATTCAACGATGCTCACATAGTTGAAAAGCATTGAGCAAATAAACATGCATCATTCACAAAGATATAATACACAAAAACAAATTTGCAAGAAACGCACAAATAACCATCATGTTTAGAATGATCGAAGAAATATAATTACTTGGTGCCAAAGTGGATCTTGGAGATGGGACGTGGACGATAGGCTCGGTCCATGGGGAAGGAAGAGGAGATGATACTTTCAGTGCCTTGTTGCGCTTGTCAACAGAAACTAAATATCCAGTCTGGTCGCTAAACTTATGCACGACTTTGAAGTAGATTGTATCATCATCGCCGTCCATGCTAATTGCTGGGAGATGGTAGTGCATTTTCTGATAGGTGAATCCCTCTGCAGACTGAGCAGTGAAGTCAATATCATCAACATCCATGACTAGCTTGCTAGACCAGACCTCTGCAGTGATGATCCGCGACCATGTCACAAGCCTCCACCCATTTATAGAGCAAACCAGGTCGGGCTATGGGAAGAAGGGCTTCTTGCTGGAAATTAGATCTACGTCATTGATCAGAGGAACCTCGGTAGCATGCTGCAGGTGGTATGTGAAAGCCACATAGTTCTCAATCTCAAGAAACTTGATGACACTGTCAGCAAAGGTCATATTTTTGCACACGCCGAATGAGAATGTGGGGCTGATCGGTTTCTCAAGCTTGGGGTCAGCTCCGGCAAAAGGGACAGGATGTATCGCAAAATAGGTGGGTCATTGGAGAAGTTGGACAACTATCGAGAGTTAAACATAGGTGTATGTTAAGTCCTTGGGAGAAAAACTCTCGACCGATAGACCCCGCAACCCCCTGACCGATCCCTCAAGGATTGCTCAGGGGCTATATCCATCGGGTACGCTCACACGCACCCTCCGGTCAAAGTTGGGCAGAGCCCAAGCACACCCACGGCCTCTGCTTGGGGCTCAAAGGCTCGCCAAGGCCTCAAGCTCCCAATCGACGACAACCTAAGCCTGACTTCAACTCAACCCCAAACTGAGCTAGTGCTCAGACTATCAACCAACGTCCCGAGCATTGGCCAACCCATCAGGCGTCCAAGGCCCCAGCAGGCTCAGGGACCTCACAATGCCAGCCTGTTCAATGAGTGCAAGGCCACCAAGGAAGCCTTGAGAAGGTTCACCCGATGGAGACCGAACCACAGCAAATAGCCCCTGACGATCAAGAGCCAGGGGCCTCAGCGACGTCAAGCGGAGCGTCATAGCTCCCCCAACTCCACGACAATGCCAAGGTCCATCCATGCTGCAGCAACACCCTCCTGTACCCTGACGCACAAAGACCATAGACCGTAGCCTACAAACCGCCTTGTACTTGACCTTCCTCAGGATATAAGGGGAAGGTCGTGTCACAACCCAGAGTCATTCCAACTAAAACTTTTAATAAAATATTCGTGAAATGCCTTATCGAACTCTAGTGAAGATCACTGGTGCTTTGTACAAGGACAAAGATTTCAAATTCGTCAAACAACCTCATCAATTCTCTCAAGTCAACCGAAGTCAACCCAGAGCCAATGTCGATCAACCGGACATTAACATCATGCGAGCGTTTTTCCTAAAGGTGCTAATCCATGTTATCAATATCATCTATCTCTTGGACATTAAGATTTGGCCCCAATGCCAAAAATCCTAGTCTCAAAAATCAAATTCCCCAAGTCTCGCGTCGTCAAATCTCACGGACTGTCCGTCAAATCCCTACACATAAGCAGTGGGTGGGAAATGAGCTGTCCTCCACTCTCTAGTGGGACCCACATGTCATATGCACGAAATGGAAAGGATATTCAACAGATTCAGCTCTCCACCTCACTCACTCTCTCATTTCCCATTCTCTCAAGAAAAGGAAGCAAGGGAAGAACTAGTAGGAGTGAAGCAAGGGTAGCAAGATCGACACCTCCTCAAGCTCAAGAGCATGTCCATTTCAATCTCTAGCCATGGTTAGCTCAAGAGATCTCCTCTCATTTTTCTTGATTTTTCTTTGAAACCCTAACTCCCAATCTTTCATGCATGGATGAAGCATGGAGTGTGGTAATCTCTTCATCATCGCAAGGGTAAGACCAAGATGAAGCCATTGCTCAACCTTTCATGAGCCTCTTCAATCCCTCTCATGCATTTTGTGGATTTTGCAAGAATTATCAAGGGATGACCCAATCAACCTCTCTAAGCTTGGAATCAAGGTTGCTCAAGACTTCGTCTTTGTTCTTGGTGACCTAAAGGTCACAAAATCTCAGAGCTAAGTTCTCATTGCCCAATCTCAAGAGTTTCCTTTCATTTTCTCATGAGTAAAATGCTTCACAAATCAATAGTTGCACTTGATAACTAAAGCCTACTAGCCTAGCATGTCCCCAAAAAAATATTGGAAGTATCTTGCACATGCATAATGAAACTCATCCTCAAACTAGAATTTAATCAAGCTCAAAACCAAGAACCTAGGTTCTATCGACCTATAGACGAAGGGTCCATCCTTCGTGGTGAAGGATTCATCAACTCTTAGCTAATCAAAGTTGTTCCAGTGCTTTGTAGAATTTTGTTTTCATAGGTTATTCATCCCTCTCTAGCCATTTAGATCCTTTCAGCAGGCTTGTGAGGAGGAAGGGCATAACGGTCTTTTTACACTCAACATTGCTATGATAATCAAGATTGCCAAACACCTTGATTTTTTTATGCTTAGATTACCACAGCTTATTAGAAAATCGTGCTGAGATTATACGTGAGTCTAAAAAAAAGCTGAAACAAATAGGGCCTCAAGCAGCTTGCGCTAGCTCGGTGACAGCAAGTAGCCGCCAGTAGGCTAACAGGCCAACAAGTATGGAGTCAGGCCCAGCCCACGACAGATTCCACTGAAGTATAACTCGGTTTGCTGGCCGGCCGTTTCAGAGTGCGAAAGGCATCTGCACGCACACCGTATATGAAAACTTGAATTACACGGAAAACAGCGTCATCTCGTACGCGTACATCATACCCAGCTTTTTCTTGTTCCTTCCCGTGCTTCCTGGTCGATTTCTAAGAAACTGGGCTCAACAGCTCTTTGGGATTCTTGACCAGAAAATGCTTTTTTTTCCTTTTGTGTTTTGTTTTGTTTTGTTTTGTTTTGTGGATACCTTGCTGACCAAACAACTCCCACAATACCTACATGTATGTATCTTATAACATAGCATACTGGTAGTCCTATTCTAAAACAAGGCTATAATCAGAATTTCTAGATTTTGAATAGCTGTTTGTGGACTTTCGGCACCAACCGACACGTTAGCGAGACTCTTGTGGCGGTCCTGCGGAACATGCCACGCTGCTCTTCCCTGCTCTTACTCCCCAGGATAGAGTCCGAATGTAGATGCTTCAGTTCTGGGCACTGCGACACATTCTCGACCTGTACAATGCCAAAATTTTTTGCACTCAGAATAAGTTCAGATGCTCATCGGGTACATATACAAGTGATTTACTGATCGTCAATCATTGTTTCACCTTGTCCAGAGTATGTAGCTCATTATCTTGTATGCCATGCAAGTAGTCTGTAGAGAGAAAAAGAAACCATAAGATGCAATGAAAACTACGATTGAATAAAGATGGTTAAATGGCTATCCCATTAGAAAACAATTGCAAGATCTATCTAACCTGTATAAGCCTGATCCTTAAATACCAACAGGCTGCAGGGCATCAGCATAAGTGATGAAGATGCAGGATCGGATTCATTTGTGGCTCCAGGTTCATGTGAGCCAGCGCCATTGCTCTGTCTCAGCTGGCGCCGGCAACTCATGGTCTTGTAAGTCCTGTGGATCAGTGTCCTGCTGCTCTTTAAGCCTTTGATTGGGTGTGAAATCAATCACAACAGGTGAAGCAAGAGATATGATAGCAACAACAGGGTAGTAGGCAGGACCATCTTGGTGTGGCTGGAAGGCACAAAATCGTTGTTTGTAAGCGAAGGGCGATGCTTAATATGCAAACAGAGGAACAAACAATAGAGATCTGTCGATTGCTAACCATGATCCCTTGGTTAGGATGATACTCATTTATCAGCACATGATTGATTGCAGAAGGAAATAAAACCGTCCACTGGCAGATTCTGTCGGTTATCCTTGTTAGCCATGAAGGTACTGCAGAATTAGATGCTGTGAAGCTCACTTTCATGCAAAATTGATATGCATTTAGTATAATTTATAAAAGCACACATATTAGAATGCAACTAGTAGGCATGTTAGCCACCAATCAAGAATGTATCACCGTTGCGTTCAATACAGACATCAATTACAATAAGATTATGGCATAGCAGGTGCTCAAAAATTCAAATCTCTGTGTCGTGCTAGATTCAGTATTTTCAGGAGATAGAAAAACAAGTAATACTGTTCTCAAGGTTACAATCTGCTAACTGAAACAATTAAAGAAGAAAGGTCATAAATACTTTATCCTAGACTGACCCAAAAATACCATAAATACATACCATTCTTTGTTTTTCTAACTTGGAGGGAGTAAACCTCTCTGAATCCCTATCTAATATTCAGACAAACATCCAGCCTTGACTGACTTCCTAACAGTTATGAAGACCTTTGAGTAGCTTCAAGTTATGATGCACTTAAAGCTGGATCTAAGCCAAGCAAGGTGATAACTAATTAACTCAACCGCTAAGCCTAAGCCCTAACTACCAGGTGTCTCAAATTTTCTAAAACAAGCGGAACACAGCTATGATGGTTCACAAGATGAAGCCCTTGAGAGTGTTACTTGCTACAAAAGCTTAAGCTAAGCAAGCTATTGCATAACTGGTTTATCATGATCATAATGTGGGACTCGTGATTTCACAAAAATTAACAACACATCTCCTAAACAAGCAAGTGGCATCTGGTGTTGAAGCAGCAACTCAATATAGTGTTAGTTATCCTATCCTGTAAAAGTGCCAACTACTTGGTGAGCTTCCCACAACTCTACTGGCAATGGCCTTGTAGCATAATCTTATTCTTCAAGCATGCCTACCAGTCTTTGAATTTGAACAAGAGAAGGCATTTCAAACCAAGTACATTGGAACCAAAATTACATTAAGGGCCAAATTCAGTTATGCAACACTATGCCTGATCTTCAGTTTGATTCACACAACGAAGGCAAGAATTGCAAGCTTATATTCCTTAATCTAAAAAAAATGAGCACTCACAGGTCTGCGGCAGGAGCCCCTTCTCATGCACCACTCCTCCTGCACAATCCAACGCCGTGTCAAGGAAAGCAAGAAGCTAAAGCAGTCCCGAAGCCAACACCACCAAGTGCCAAGAAGACAAATAGTACCCCAGTTCTGTAGCCTCCGGTTCTTGAGGGTCTTCCACTTGGGCGCCGGTGCCTGGTAAATCTGCGTCAAAGAAGTCACCACCGCCGCGTCAAATACAGTACGATCGAGAGAAACAGGGGGGAGAAGGCAAACGAATAAAAAGAGACGGGATTTGGGGGGTGCAGTACGTTGTGGAGGAGCTGGGATTGCTCGGAGTGGGAGATGAAGTCGGGGACGTAGAAGACGGTTGGGATAGCCCCGGTGGCGTAGTCGGCGAGCCTTCTCAAGGCCAGCGCCGAGGGGGCCCTCTCTTGCTCCGCGGCGGCCGCCGCGTTTTGGGACGTCGTGTCCTCCATTGCTGTTGCTGCTGGTTGCAGTTCCAGTTCCAGTTCCAGGTCGAAGGGGGTTCGTCTTGGGTCGTCGTGTTGCGTGGGCCACGGGTGGGCTTTGCATTTGTTAGGATCAGACCTCTCCCAGCCCAACGTGAAAGTACGGCCCAGCCCATCTCCACTCCCAATGCAGTTAGTTATAATCGTGATCCGCTTTCCACTCCGCGGCCGCCCGCCACACCGACGAGCAACGACGACGATGGGCCGGCCGGCCATGACCTGCTTCCCCTCCTCCCTCCCCGACTGGGTCATAATCGATCGCTACGCCTTCGAGGACTCATTCCCCACCGGCGAGCCCACGGAGGCGTCCTGCACAAACTCCAGGGGCGACGAAGTCCGCGTCTGCTTCCAGCTCCGCGAGCCGCCGCAGCCGTCCCGGCTCTACCTGTGCTGGCCGGGCGGCAAGGGGGAATTCGACCGCTTCTTCGTCATCTTCGCCCACCGCGATGCCGTGCTCCTCCAGATGATCTATCCCATCCCCGTGCACGGCCGCGAGTTCGCCGACCTGTACGACTACTTCCTCTACACGGCAGGTGACGGCTCCCGCCGCCCCTCGCTGGAGCGGTTCCCCTCCGTCGACGGCACCATGGCCGACTTCCAGGCCCTGTTCACGGCGGGGAACTTCGTCCTCACGAGGCAGCGCCTTCGCAGGCTTGACGGCCTGGACATGGGCGTCCTGCGCCGCGGCAGGGACGACGATTCCGCCTTGGCGGAGCTGCAAATCGACAGGTTCGCGGAGGCCCAGGTTGAGCTTCATGTGCTCTGCCCGTCTAGCTCTGGCCGATGACAGGTCAGGCATCCCAAGATCGACTTCCGTGACAGTTTGGAGACCTTGGTGTTCAATTGGTACTCTGACATTGTCGTGGCCGTAGGGAGCTACCTGTGCTGGGTTGACTACTGCATTGGTGGGATTTTGTTCTGCGATGTGTTCGATGCCAGCTCTCGGCTCCAGTACATACCGTTCCCTGACAAGCTGCCTAACCTTGACCGCGCTCTCCATGGCGGATCGGTGGCGGAACTCTACCAGGGTGTGTCTGTCAATGAGGACCATGGTCTCATCAAGTTCCCTATGGTCGTCCAAGGTGACGGCCAGATGATTGGTGAAAGATTCACGCCTGCTTCCGGTTTCAAGCTCACCTCTTGGACCATGAAGATAACTGATGAAGCAAACATGTCTTGGATTATTGATTCTGTGCTCGATTATGATGATCTCTGGAAGCTTGATGACTTTGCGCAACTCCCGCGTATCCCGTTGGAATTCCCCGTCATCAGCATGGCTAACACCACACATGAAAAGACCAAGTTCCCCTTGATGTAGCATGTACAAGTATAACAGTTTGTGAACAAGTTGCCCCTGATGTAGCATGTAGGAGTACAACAGTTTGTGAACAAGTTTCTTCATACAACCGAGGGAAAGCAAAGCGATCTTCTCATCCTTCAGATTAGTGGCTATTGCACAAGCATTAGTTTTGACACTAACTAATACAATCTCCTATGTGCCCCCAAACAATAATATCAGACCATGATGAAAGCAATGGCAAGAATGCATTTTTTTTCAAATTCAGAGCACAAAGTTAAGGAATTAATTTGTTTTCTAAGGAGTTGGTCCACAATGTAGTGTGATAAATATCAGAGAATCACAAACACTATACACAATAGAGAAGATAGGCATGGCTAACACACAAGAAATAGAAAAATGGAGATATTGTTGTCATATAACATTGAGAAACTGGCATAGGAGAAGTATCTAAAAAAGAGGAAATACCTTCACTATGCGGCCTTCTTTGTGGGATCCATGAAGTTTGGTTGGAGAAGTATCTAAAAAACCTGGGCTCACCCGTGCTGTAAGTTTTTTTATGTGGCTGGTGTTCCACAGTCCACTAGCAAAGAGGAATCGCCTTATGTGCATTTACTAGGTTCTACAATAGGACTGCAGTTGTCCCCAAGGAAGTGCATAAAGGCCTCAAATCCTTGATAATTCTGGTGGCATGGGAGATTTGGAAGCATCGTAACTCTTGTGTATTTGATTAGTCTTTGATAATAAGAGGCCAAGTGTCCAGGAGGTCCTTAGGGCTATTAACTCAGAGAGCTTTGTTGTTAGCTGGAGCTTAAAGCATGGCGGAGTTGGTCGTTTCTGTGTGGAGGTGGTTGTTTCTGTTATTTATGTGGCAGGTCTGTAACTTAGTGTCCTGGGGTGGGGTGTATGAGTTGGGTCTCTTAGACCCTTGTAACATTATTTTCTACCTTAATGAAATGACGCGCAGTGGTGAGAGAAAAAAAAGAGAGGAGGCTCCACCCTACACTTCCATTGTAGGTGTAGGGGTCATTGGTGAGTGCAAGTGCAGGCACCACCAAATGCAAATACTCCTCTATTGCTTGAATGAAATGCTAATGAAGAAGAGCCGCACACAAGCCAAAATTTGGCAGTGTGGATTCTTCTGGCCGACGATGTATGAAGACAACAAAGACTTCGTCAAAAGGTGTCAGAGGTGCCAGCTGCAAGGAGGTTACTGCTCACAATGCAATGCCCCTCCATTATAACCTACAAGTGGAGATCTTTGATGTCTGGGGCATTGACTTCATGGGACCATTCCCAAAATCCCATGACAGCGAGTATATCCTGGTAGCCGTTGACTATGTATCAAAATAGGTGGAAGCCTTACCATGCGGAGCTACTGATGCCAAGAGTGCTAGAAAGATGTTTCACGAAGTAATCTTCCCTCGCTTCGGAACACCTAGAATGATCATAAGTGACGGAGGGTCTCACTTCATTGATAAGACATTCTGAAACTTTTTGAAAGAGCTTGGGGCAAATCACAGCATAGCCACACCCTACCATCCTCAAATGAGTGGTCAAGCAGAGACTTCAAACAAACAGATCAAAAACATCCTGCAGAAAATGGTCAATGAGATGGGAAAGGACCGGAAGGATAAGCTACCTGACGCACTTTTAAAAGGTCCTAATATGGCTAGAGGGGGGTGAATAGCCTATTAAAATTCTATAAACTCACTAGAGCAAAAGGTTAGTATAACAAATGGTGAAATACAATTTTGCTCTAGCTTTACAAGGGTTGCAAGCCACCTATCCAACAATTCTAGTAACTATGATCACTATAACAATCAATGTCTAAGTCACTGCGAGCTCTCACAAGCTAGCTATACTAAAGAGCTCAACTAGGTGACAAGCTACACTAGCAAAGATAATATAAGCTCTCAAAACAAATTACACTAAAGAGCTTGTTACAACTAGTTTGCGGAATATAAAAGAGAGGTATGTGATCTTTATACCGCCGTGTCGAGGAATGAACCAATCACAATAATATGAAGACCAATCACCGGGAAAAATCAAGGAATCAATCATAGTGGAGACACATGATTTTTCTCCTGAGATTCACGTGCTTGCCGGCACACTACGTCCCCGTTGTGTCGACCACCACTTTCTTGGTTCGGCGGCTAATTGGCAATCCAAAGCCAAGCTCCCCAAGAGCACCGCAAGAACCTACCACAAGTGAGGTAACTCAATGACACGAGCAATTTACTAGAGCACGCGAAAGGAAAATCACAGGAAACACAGCACTGCATCAATCAGCTCATCATTTTCGATCCAAAAAAACAATCTGCATGCTCATGGTAAGATGCCAGTTCCACCGATTGGTCATGGCAATATGCAGGCAACCAAACCTGCATGCAGAGATTCAGGGCCTCTTTGGTATGGCTACATGCAGCCTGCAAATACATTGTTCATGCTTCACTAGCTCCTACTGGCTCCGTGAGAGGGAGAGGGAGGTGTGAGAGGGAGAGGGAGGAGAGAGAGTTTTGGCTCCTATGTACAATGTTTTTGTAGGCTTTTGCAGGTCACTTTGGGCACGAAAAAACGAGAACCGAACCAAAAGAACCGGGAACCGAACCGAACTATTCCAAATTCGGTTCTAGGATCTCAGGAACTAAAATTAGTACAGTTCGTTCGGTTCCAGGCCTCAGTTAACCGAAATGACCCAAACTAACCGAACTGTGTAAAGCCCATAAAACAATGCGTACAGATACAACCCAGCCCAATAGGGTAAACCCTAACCACAGTCACTCCTCACTCCTCCACGAGTCCACGAAGTCCCCAACCCCAACTAGACGTCCTGATGGCCTGACCCTGACTCCCCCCGCGCCGTCCCTACTCGCATCGCGCGGCTCCTGTCCCGACGTCCCGTGGATCCGCCGTCTGCCGCGTCGTCGCTCACCCCTCCCCTCCGGCCATCCCCTCCCCTCCAGCTCCAGCCATCTCCTCCCCTCCGCGTCCGCGACCCTGACCCCGCCGCTACAGTACTGGTGGCCGGTGCCGCACCCCGCACGGCCAGGCGTCTAGGACCACCGCCGGCCCTAAGCCGCCGTCGCCCGCCGCCACTTCTTCTGATCTACTCCACAACATCTACATCAATTGCGTCCTGCAATGTAAGTGACTGGTTTCTTGTGGCCTTTGTGGGGATGAATTAGGGATCCATACTATACAATTGAGTTGCTTAGTGAGCCAGGTGTTCCTGGTCCAAGAGTTCCTGATGAGCATGATTGGGATAATGCAAGAAAACTAGCTGAGTTTTTAGGGCATTTTGCTGCAATAACAAACCGTGTTTCAGCATCATTAAGTGTGATTGCTCACACTTACTTTCATGAGATGGAGATATCAATGAATTGGTGAAGGAATGGATGAGTAGTTTTGATTTTGTCTAGCAAGAAATGGGGAGAAGAATGAAAGAAAAGTATGACAAGTATAGGGGGAATTGGCATGAAAATTTAGAATTGCAAAATGAGAAAGGAAAGGGAAAGGGAAAGGGAAAGGAGAAGGAGAAGAAAAATATTAACTTACTCATTTTTGTTGCTGCTGTACTTGATCCTAGATACAAGCTTTCACAGTATACAGAAATGGCAATCAAAGAGATGTATGGTGACGGTGTTGGACAGAAAGTTTGGGCTGCAATTACCAAATGCTTGCAAGACCTTTTTGAAGAATACAGAAACAATAGTTTTCCAAGTGATGTGCAGCCCCAACAAAGTAAATTGGCCCAATCTAAGCAAAGTGGAGAGGATACTGGAAAGTTGAAGGCTAAGCTGACAAAGAAGATTAGGCTAAACAATGGAGCAAGCAGTTGCAGCAGGGGCAGCAGGACTGAACTGAATAGGTACTTAGCTGAAGAGTGTGAAGAAGATACCAAAAAGTTTAATATTCTTGCTTGGTGGAAGGGGCAGTCCAGAAGATTCCCCATATTGTCTACATTAGCCCGTGATGTGCTCGCTATTCTAATATCCACAATTGCTAGTGAATCGCCCTTTAGCACAGGTGGACGTCTTCTAAATGATTTTAGGAGTTCACTCACCCCATTTATGATTGAGGCTCTTGTTTGCACTCAAGATTGGCTTAGAAGAGCAACTCCCATCAACTTACTTGAGAATACAGAAGAATTGACCAAAATACAAGAAGGTGACCATTTATTTACCATTTCTTTACTGTTTTCAACAATGAAGAAAATATTTAATGTTTTTTTGTTTGTTGTTTTCGATTTTCAGAATTTATTCAAGAATTCAAGGACAAAGCCATTATTGATGCCCATGCTGCCAAGTCACAAATCCAAGGTAGCAAAAGGAAGATGGTTACATCCACCAACATTAGTTCACAGCCAAGCAAATCCTCCGATCTAAACAAATCTTCAAAGGAAAGCAAGAACAAGAAATAGTCTAAAGATAAATGACCATATGAGCTATATATATATATATATATATATATATATATATATATATATATATATATATATATATATATATATATATATATATATATAATTTCTTGTAGTCATATACTCATCATAAATATAATTTTTTCTTACTTGTTTCAGTTTGCAATATTGTTTCAGGCTTGCTGGAAGGTGGCTGTGGACTTGTGGAGTGTGCCACTTGTGCTGTTCGACCTCTTTTTTTTTATTGCTCTATGCTTGAATTGAATGAGTGTGTGTGTGTGCTGCTGGCCTGCTGCAGCTGCTGCTGGACGCCTGGAGGCTGCAGCTGGAGTTTGCATGTTTCATTAGTGTGTCAGTGACTCAGTGTGGTGTGTGTGTGCTGCTGTGATGGACGCCTGGAGGCTGGAGCTGGACTTGTTTCATTACTGTTTGTGGATTGCTGCTCTTGCTTGTTTGCCTTAGAATTTGAGAGAACATATATGTGTTGTACTGTTTTATTTATGCTGCATTGTTCTTTAAATTGTCCCAGTTGACTGCATGAAAATCTGGCAAAGTGCTGCTGAAATTTGCCACTAAATGGGATGTTTACTAGTTTCTGGAATTTTCGGTTCCTTCGGTTAGAACCGAAACCGAACCGAATTAACCGAAACCGAAATACCTCGGTTCCAAGTTTTTCTAGGAACCGATCGGTGCCTTGTTCCCAGGTAACTGAATTAGCTAGTTAACCAAAGAACCGAACCGATCGGTTTCGGTTAACCAAATACCCAGGCTGATTTGCAGGTGGGAGCTGGAGCTGCTTGGAGCCCTACCAAAGAGGCCCTCAATAACATCCTAAGCAATTCCTCAAAAAATAACATCTTAAGCAGATCACTCTCACAATCCTTCCTAACTAAAGTACAACTTTCTTTCCTGATCCCTAAACGACTGCAACACTGCAGTCTACTGTTAATGGAGAGAAAAGGCTAGATTAGCGATGATGCAGCAGCAGTCATTCGCCGGCCATCGATGGCGGACGATGCACCGTGCGCGCGCGGTGGGGCCACCCCATGCTCCAGAACACACCCTCTGGCAACGTCGGGGACACCGTCGGCTGCTGTTGTTGTGAGTCACTATGACAGAACCACCCAAATTACATAGCTCACATGCACCTGTCATTGTCCTTAAGACCTCTGACTGCTGCACATAAGAGCCAGATAACTCAGATAGTCTGTCGGGTGTCCTCGGGGAACCCCGAATCATCCACATTTTACAACTCATACGAGATGAACAATGGAGTTGTTACAACACTACAATCTTTGATACAAAAATAACTCACATTAGAGTGCGGAAGAATTATAACATTAGTTTACAAAACATATTTAAGTCATAACTTAAGTTCAAAAGATGAGTAGAACTGTGGAAGCAATTTAGGTGAAACATCTAAGGTAGAACAAGAAGTCAGATCATGTTGCGCCCACCAACATGACCTCAATTAGCAGCTCAAGTCAGATTCTGCAACAGGGGTTAACAAACCCTGAGTACTTGAGGGTACTCAACAAGTCTTATCCGAGTAAAGAAAAAGACTCTAAAGGTATGCAGGCTTAAAGGTAGAAACAAGAAGTAACCTTTACAGAAAAGCTTACTACAAGTGTATCCTTTACTTTCAGTATTTTAGCTATGTATTAGTTCATTATCAGTATCCACTTTGCACCTATTCTAGCTCAAACACTTCATTAAGAATCACATCTCTTCTCTTCTCATTTCCATGAGTAACCATGTTCCCTTGATTAACACTATGATGCAGTTCAGTTGATCGTGTCTCCTGTTGCCGTGGAGCAAACGATGATTCACGTATCGATTTGGCCCAACTGGGGTTTTCGTACCACACGACATATGCAGGTCTAGGCCCAAACCCGAACCTACATATATCAACCCTCACTCAGATCCTCCAAAACCTGAACCAGTCTGCGCTACCTGAGAGCACAGTACTCTACCTCCCTGCGTCGTTCGACTATGGCAGATTCACAGGATGGGTACACGCTACTCTCACCATCTCCACACTCCTAGTGTGTAGTTGTCTTTTCAAGTAAAAGAATAGCCGAGGTATCGGACTTACCGGAGTATGTGGCCAGTACTGCAAGTCACGATCACAGATGACCCTACAATGATTGGTCCTTAGTCGATACAGGCGGGATCACTACGTCAAGCCTCAAACTTGACGCAAGCCAAGATTCCACCCAATCTCAAGTTAAAATCATGATCATCCTCATACTTCAGGGTTTTACCATGAGTATAAAGTTATACATACTTATCTAGATTATCTACTAAGCAAGGCTAAGCATTGTACAACTACATACTTAATAAGTACCAAAGGTGAGGATAAACCAAGGTAGTCATGCATCAAAAGGGTATTCGACCAACTCCTATTCACTTAATGCACATCGCACAAGGCGTAAAGTGTAATAAAGATTTGTAAACACTATAGAAGGGTTTATGCTCCAGGGCTTGCCTGCGTTGTGGAGAGTGTTAGAATCGTAGAAGGATCACCAATGTCACACTTAGCACCAACACCACTAGAGGATAGATCTCCTCCAAAACTTGATCCACATGGTCATTCTCACTCTCGTACTTTACACGTAATAATGATGCTTTGCTTAAGATGATGGAATGCATAACATGGTGCATGATGCATGATTCATGAGGAGAGACACAAATGCATTAACAGAAGTTAAACAAAAGTTAACTATCTTGAGTACAACTTTCCTTCACCAAGAACTAGGGTCATTTTCTTACAAATCATTTTAATTATTACCCACAAGTTAATTAGTTGTTTAACATGAAAAGATTAACTTAACATGGATCAGCAAGCGATTAACATATTTCCTAACTCATGATCACTATAAGGAACTCATAGAACTAAACATTTAATTAAGCCATTTAATTATTATTAAACAAGTGGATTATAATCAAATCATGAAAGTAACATTTATCGTATCATATTAATCAAGCAAAACAAAGTATGTACTTAACATTACACTAAGATTATTCATGATGATAAGCAAGGATCCTTGCATGGCCTAAGCACATGCATTCATTAATCAGGTATTTACATAAACTATTTATTTATTAATAAACAAGTTAGTTATGAGGATAATAATCATGTGATTAAGTTACCAAGGAACAGTAGGTGTTTTGTGTTCCAAGGTCCACAATCAACTCCAAAAATAACATTAAAACCATTTAGGGATTTATAGAAATCATTTTGGTATTTTTATTAATCCATAAAAAGCATTTAAACACGCTTAAATTCATTAACCAATTTATAATTATCAAAACAGTACCAAACTTTTTGTGAAGATAGGTATAAGCATGTAAAGCATACACACAAATTTTCATGATCACAGGATTAATATTTTTATTTATAAAAAATCATGCAATGTGCATTTATTAATTAAAAGAGCTAATTTTTAAGCATAGCAAAAATATTGAAATTGCCCAGATGATATTTTTAACACAAAAATGTTCACTATTTTATCAAGCTCCAACAATTACTTATGAATTTCTAAAGCATAGCACATGTTTTATATTTTCTGAAAAAGATCAAACCCGAGAAAACAATTTTCACCCACGCTGAGCCGGCCACAGAGGCTAACGAGCGGGGCCTGAGTCAACCGCGCTGGCTGACCGCGTTGACCGTGGCACCGCCAGGTTTTGACCAGCGACGAGGTCAACTCCGGTGGACTCCCCTTTACCCTACACACTCCCTGGTGGTACTAAACGAGCAGCTAAGGCACTACGACGAGCATGGCAGTGACCCTGGAGACGCGGCGGCGCTCCGGTGCGACGGAGGCAAACGACGGTGGTGACTCCGGTGACAGGAACTGCACCTACATGCTCCGCATCAACCCGGTAGTCAAACTACTTGCTAGCCGGCCTCATTGTTTTTGTGTCCTCAGTATATATGAATTCGGTTTGTGAGTATTAGTTGCATAGTGTCGGATGTCAGTATTAGCCATACCCGCAAAGGGCATTAATGGCGCATCAATCGCTAAACCGCTCGAGGCTTAGGGTTGGTCTCCGACTCGTCCGAGCCAGCTCCAAGGTCTCGGGCGCAGCCAGACTCTCGGGAAGCTATGCCCGCCTCGTCCGAGCCCCCCGTGACGTCACCAAAAGCGCTCGACCCCCGTATTTCCCATCCGCCTCGACCGGACGGCCACGCCAAGGTCTCGGGCACAACCACAGATAGTAGGGGGGCCTCCACGCCACCCACTCCCGTCAGCAGGACGCACGTAGCGTATGGGGATGTGGAGCGCATGGGTGACAGGACATGACCCTGGTCATTCCACCACGATCGGCGACCATGCTGCCACAGTGGTAGGCATACTGGGCATTGTGTTGCCTAACCTCTTCTCTACGCAAATCCAGGCGCACGCACCACCCGTCCTCGACGGTACGATTCTACAGGGCCAGGCATGCCTCGCCAGTGGATGGAGTGGTGTGGATTTGACGGTCGTAATGCCTACACCACCACTAGGACGACGACTCATGATGGATGAGGATGGGGACGAAGGCTCCCGAGACCCTTCTTTTGGTTTTCTCTTTCTTCTGTTCCTTATCATCACTTGTAACCCGAGCCCTCCCCTTAGATGCTATAAAAGGGGAGGCCGAGACCCCATCTAGAGGGAAGAAGGCAAGCCAAGATGCCTAGTCCCCTTGCCCCTTGCCCTTAGACCCACACACACATAAATTCTCACTGAGACCTAGGATCCACTCCCTCTCTCCAAGCTTGTAACCCCTACTATGAGCACCCTAGTGCGAAGTAACATGAGCCCCTGCTCACACTGGACGTAGGGATGTTCTGCCTGAACCAGTATAAACCCTCATGTACTCTTTGCACTAACCATCCGAGCCTAAGATGCGCAGGCACAAAATTCACTAGTTGGTGTGTTTGACACACCAACAATTGGCGCACCAGGTAGGGGCCTTCTGTGCGTCATGATCATCATCACCAGGCCTTGGATGGTCAATCACAGTGATACCTAGGCTCCCAACACGTGCGTGCATGTTGGGAACCTAGGCTACATTGTTAGCATGAGAGAGAATCTGATACCGATCTCCGCCGCAGCAACTCCACCATCCGCCGATTGCCATGACACAGCCATCTAGATGGCGGGCGGCCGGAGCCTTCACTAGCCTGGGAAGGCTGACCCTTGCATTTGCTTCACTCTAGGCTCCCACATCTATTTTGGGAGCCTAGACTTCCTCTACATGGGAGTAGACCATGACCTACTTCTGCTCCCTCCCTCCGTTCTGATGGATCCTACGTCGCCTCCCGGCTCCGTCGTGCGCATCGGGGAGCTGGACTTCACCAGCATAGAAGGGGTGTGCCCTACCCTCTGTCTCTAGACCCTCTAGATCATCTGCTGGCATCAATTCTATCATCGAATTGATGCCTGGCCTCAGCCTGCACACCTCCAGGGCGTGGACTTCCAGAGGCATCCAGCCCTGTGACGGCGACTACCCGAAGTTGGAGCGCGAGCTCGACGCTCTCCTAGGACCGAACCTGTCCTAGGACGTTCTCCACCTCATCTACTTCGCCTTCACAAGCACTATGTTGCAACTCACGAGGGGACCTCCTCTCTCCCCGGAGTTGATCTCCACACCCTTTTTATAGCAGGCGTGGCCTTACGGGTTACGCAATGCCGCGAGCACCTACGCCAGCCTCACGGCTAGGCCTTCTCCACAACCCGCCGAGAGCACGTCCATGAACCCGCCAGGCCACCATTTGCAAACCATATCGGAGCTCCTCAAGAGCTCTGAGACGACCTCCAGCACTGACTCCTGTGAAGGGGCCGACAGCCGGGACGGCACAGACTTTTTCGGGCTCAACGACCTAGAAGCATTACAGTGCTTCCTCGGCACCAGTGATTACCTCCTCAAGGCCTTAGATTCTGACTCTGATGGCGGGCGATATGATCCGTCATGCGAATGTTTCATGTGCGATGGAGAACACCCCATGGGAGCCTCAGATGAAAGTGAGGACCTCGAGAACCAAGGTGACCATACTCTAGTCGACGCCACTGCCCATGCCACTGCACGCGCTAGGGGAATCGTGGTGCCGCCACCCATGGCACCCTAAACCCCTAGCTGGAACAAATCCAAGAGTTAGAGCGGAAGCTCGAAGAGGAGCAACAACACCTAAAGCAGCAGCGCACGGCCTCGAGCAAGAGCTCAGGAACCGCGACAACGACGGAGCAGCCTGACATAGGGCTCACGACATCCACAGACGCATCATCATCGATGATGACAATGACTAACCTTCGCTCTTCGCTCAGGCAAGCCAAAATGTCGCTGTCATGGTGATACTCCTCTGAGGGATGCCCGAACCATCCACCATGGAGGGGAGACGGGCCCACGAAGAACTGCGCACCCTCCTCAAGTGTGTTGCCGTACAACAAGCCAAAAGCTCCGCATCCCATCGACGCGAACCTGTACCGGCAGCGCTGCCCGATAAGGAAGCATCGGTCCACCAGGGCTAGTAGCAAGCGGGCAACAAGGCTTCGTCTGCCCATGACCACGCCGCCTGCCAAGAAGACGCGCTTGCCAACGACGAGGCGCCCGAGAAGTCTAAGAAGGATGGCACCAGTCGTGGCTATAACCACCACCGGGCGCGCGCTATGACCCCGGTGAAGACTGAAGCCCTAGCCCTGAGCCATCGGGGCCCCGGGTCTTTAGCTGAGATATCCGCAACGCATCGGCCCTGGCGCGATTTCGACCTCCCAACAACATCACCAAGTACTAATGGGGAAACGAACCCTAAACTCTGGCTCAACGATTACCACCTCGCTTGTCAGTCAGGTGGTGGCGGATGATGACCGCTTCATCATCCGCAACCTTCCCTTGTTCCTGACCAATACAACGAGAGCCTGGCTGGAACACCTTCTGCCCCGACGCATCTACATTTAGAAAGACCTCAAGAAAATTTTTGTGGGGAACTTCTAGGGCACTTACGTGCACCCAGGCAACCCCTAGGACCTCAAGAGTTGTCGGCAGAAGCCTGATGAGACCCTCCGTGAGTACATTTGATGCCTCTCCAATTAGTGCATGGAGTTGCCCAACGCCACCAACGCCAATGTTGATGGAGCATTCCTCATGGGGACCTCTTGTAAGGAGCTGGTCCACGAGCTAGGACGCAAGTTCCCGCGCACCACCAAGGAGCTCCTAGACATCGCCACCAATTTTGCCTCCGGTGAGGAGCTGGTGGGTGTGATCTCCCATGACTCCAAGAGCAAGGGGAAATGGCTAGAAAACACCGACGAAGGTGGCTCTAGCCGCAACCCAAAAAAGAAGAAGAGGAATAGGCCATCACGAGCAGACGCCCTCGTGGCGCCGGTCGAGTGTAAGAATCCACGAGCCCCTCCCATAGGAGGCCTAGGAGTTTTTGATGAAATGCTCGAGAAGCCATGTCCGTATCACCGGACCACGGTGAAGCACACTCTCAAGGAATGCGACATGATGAAGCGCTACTTCTCCAAAGGTGTTCTAGCAAAGGGCGATCAGGACAAGAAGCCTGAGGGGAGCAAGGAGGATGACAGAGGAAAGGACGACGCTTTTCCCATCATCAACAACTGTTTCATGATCTTCGGTGGCCTCACGTCCTACGATAGCAAGCGCCAGTGCAAGCTGGAGCGACGAGAGGTCTACGCCACTGAGCCAGCCATGCCTACCTTCCTCAACTGGTCTGACTCTGCCATCACCTTCGACCACAAAGACCACTCGGACCGCGTCCTGTGGCTAGGCCAGTACCCGCTTGTTGTTGATCCCATCATTAGCAACACGTGGCTCACTGAAAGTCCCTAGTTTGGTTTTGGCTAATTGATGAAACCTAGGACTAACCTTTGTATCTAAGTGGATGATTTAGATAAAGGTGGTCATTGCATATGAGACATGACATTAACTCATATGACCAAGATGGTGAAGACCAAGATGAGGCTTGGCTCGATGGACCGGTTGTGAAGGTGAAGGGCAAGTTGAGGCTTCGAAGCGAAGGACCATGCGATGGTGAAGCTTGAGCAAGACTTAGCGCCGACGGACCGATGCAACGGTGAAGAGCAAGTGAAGTCAAGGTCGATGGATCGAGACGGTCATGTGATGATATGAAGTGGATCATATCATTTGGAGAAACAAAATGGGCTCAAGGCAAAGGTATAACCATAGGGCCATTTTGTTTTACACTCAAGACACCATAGAGGGTGTGAGTGGTTTAGGATCGATAGCCGAACTATTAAGAGGGAAAGTCTTATCGGTTATTCGATGCACGGGTGCCACTAGGTGAATTCATGAAGTGCATTGCATGTAGGGCCTAGTGAGCTAATTGGAAAACCTTTGAAAATGATTGAGAAAAAGCTAACACACAAGCACATGGAGATGTACACTTGATGGTGTTGGCACATTTGCAAAGGTGGCGTTGGTCGCGCTGTGGTTTGCGGGTAGAGAGGGGTTTGGGTTCCTCTCTCCCTCCCGCCGAGCGTGCGAGCGCGGGATTCAGGCGATTTCAGGGAAATGAAATGCCTATTTTCCACTACGCCGAAAGTCGGAAAAGAAACGGAGGCGAACGGGGTCACTGAGGTGACCGGACGCTGCACCGGACGCGGTCACAGTGTGACCGGACGCGTCCGGTCAGTACAGCGCGGTTTCGGGCGCGCGGGCTAGGGTTTGCAACCGGCGCGTCCGGTCACTCGCGGGACCGGCGCGTCCGGTCAAGTGCCCAGAGAAGAACTGCGGTTCGCAAGGAGGATCGGACGCTGGGCGCGTCCGGTCACACACGATCGGACGCGTCCGAACGTTGAAGGAGCTTACTGGACTCACACCAGACGCGGGCACTGTCGTGTCCGGTCGTTGTGAGGAGCGCGTCCGGTCGTTGTTTCGCGGGCGCGTGCTGTGCGACCGGCGCGTCCGGTCGTTCGAAGCAGCGCGTCCGGTCGTTGGTTTGACCGTTGAGGGTCAGTGACCGTTGGAGGATCGGACGCGGTTGAGCGCGTCCGGTCGTTTTGAGAGGCGCATCCGGTCATGGGGTTTGACCGTTGGCGCAGTGACCGTTGAAGCATCGGACGCGGTGAGCGCGTCCGGTCAGTTATGACCGGAGCGTCCGGTCATCCCGACAGAACCCAGTGAAGGGGTATAACGGCTCTATTTGGAGGGGATGCTTATAAATACTCGTTGGCCGGCCCTTGGGGAGGCAACCAGTGATTTCTAACATTCTTATACATCCTTTGAGCTAGAACATCTCCTCCCACTCATCTCTCTTGAGTGATTGCAAATCATAAGTGAGATTGAGTGATCCCAAAGTGCATTGCATAGCTTGAGGGCATCTAGTGGCACTTGTGGGTGGTTTAGCCGGTGGATTTCTTGTTACTCTTGGAGAGTACCGCTCCTAGCCGGCTTAGAGATTGTAGGAGGCGTTGGCAAGAGAAGGTGATTGTTCTTGGCCACCTCCGGTTGTTTGTAAGAGGTTCTTGTGCTTTCCTCGGCGGGACGCCAAAAGCAACTCTATTGGATTGCGCGTGTCATTGAGTTACCTCACTTGAGAGTGGTGTCTTGCGGTGCCTTGCGGGGCGTGCCTTGAGGGGCAAGTGACTTGAGGGTCACACCGAAGAACCATCTAAGTGTTGGTCGACACAACCGGTGACGTAGCTTGTCGGTGCACAAGTGAACACCAGGTGAACAAAAATATTGTGTCTCTTGTCTCCCGGTGATTGGTCTACATATTGTGTTGTTGTCAATATTAATTGATTGTATATCATCTTGGTGATTGGCAACATCTTCACTCCATCGTCGGTATAAGATTCACAATCCTCTCTCTCGCATTTACTTTTACTAGATTTTCTTGTGTAGCTCTAGTGGTAGCCTTTTCTAGTAGTTGTTAGCTTGCTCACTAGTGTAAGTTGGTGACTTAGCACTTGTGTGAACTAGAGATCATAATCTACTAGACTTGTGGATAGGAGGCTTGCATCACAACCTTTGGCTAAGCAAAACTCGCTTTACGCCGTTTGTTATTTCTAACAAGTTTGCTTAGTGGTGCTTGTAGAATTTTTATAGACTATTCACCCCCCCTCTAGCCATCTAGGACCTTACACTCACCAAGGTGCTGATGAATGGGGGTAGTGACCTCAACATCATGTACGCCGAGACCCTCAATGCCATGGGGATTAGCCGAGCCCGGCTCCACCAGAACACTGCACCCCTCCACGGTATCATGCCAGGGAAGCAGCACCTGCCCCCCGAGCAGATCGATCTGCCCGTCACCTTTGGGGATCCCTCCAATTTCAGGAAGGAGACCCTCACTTTCAAGGTGGTGGGGTTCTGCGACACTTACCATGCCGTCCTAGGGCGACCGTGGTACGCACAGTTCATGGCCATCCTGAACTACACGTACCTCAAGCTCAAGATGGCCGAATGGGGTCATCACCGTCGATGCCTCATTCCAACACGCCTACGAATGCGACGTCGAATGTTGCGAGTACACTAAAGCCGTCATTGAATCTGAAGACCTTGCGGCTGGCCTGGAGATGCTCACCAAGGGAGTCTCTAGTCCTGAGTGGTCTGCCAGCATCTTTGAGCCCGTTAAGGGGATCAAGGAGGTCCCTCTCGACCCTAGCGGTTCTGACTCCAGGGTGGTGCGCATCAGTGCCACCCTGGATCCCAAATAGGAAATAGTGCTCGTCGACTTTCTCCATATGAATAGTAACTTATTTATGTGGAGTCCCTCAGACATGCTAGGCATCTCGAGGGATGTCACCGAGCACTCCTTGAACATCTAGGCCGGCTCCAAATTAGTGAAACAACGACTGCGCCGCTTCGACGAGGAGAAGCGCAGAGCGATCGGGGAGGAGGTACACAATCTTTTGGCGGTCGGGTTCATCAAGGAGATATTCTATCCTGAGTGGTTAGCCAACCCTGTACTCGTGAAGAAAAAGAACGGTAGATGGAGAATGTGTGTTGATTATACCCGTCTCAATAAGGCCTATCCCAAAGACCCATTCCCCTTGCCGCGCATTGATCAAATAGTTGATTCCACTGCAGGGTGTGAAACCCTCTCTTTCCTTGATGCTTACTCCAGTTACCATCAGATCTCTATGAAAGAGTCCAACCAGCTCGCGACTTCTTTCATCACCCCGTTCGGCTCCTACTGCTATGTAACCATGTCGTTTGGCCTCAAAAACACAGGGCTACGTTCAGCGATATATGCTCGCTGTTTTTGGGAACCTCATCGGGCGGGCCGTTGAGGCCTACGTAGATGACATAGTAGTCAAGTCAAAGCGATCCGAGAACATGGTGGACGACCTCAACGAGGCCTTTAAAAGGTTGCGTTCCAAGAACGTCAAACTCAACCCCGAGAAATGTGTTTTTAGGGTCCCAAGGGGCATGTTACTTGGCTTCATCATCTCCGAGTGTGGCATTGAGGCCAACCCAGAGAAAATCTCCGCCATCACAAACATGGACCCGATTCAGAACCTAAAGGGGGTGTAGTGGGTCACGGGGTGCCTAGCGGCGCTCAGTCGTTTCATCTCATGCCTCGGCAAACGAGGCCTGCCCCTCTATCGACTCCTGAAAAAGGCCGACCGGTTCGCATGGACTCTCGAGGCCCAAGAAGCGCTCGACAAGCTCAAAGCACTTCTAACCAAGGCCCTAATCCTCGTACCTTCGACCAAGGAGGAGCCGCTCTTGCTATACGTCGCGGCCACTACGTAGGTGGTTAGCTCCACCATCATGGTAGAGTGGCATGAGGAGGGCCACGTCCTGAAATTCCAGCGCCCGGTTTACTTCATCAGCGAGGTCTTGTCCGACACTAAGACACGCTACCCGGAGATTTAAAAACTCTTGTACGCTGTCCTCATCACCTGAAGGAAGCTACGCCACTACTTTGACTCCCACAAAATCACGGTTGTATCATCCTTCCCCCTCGGGGAGGTGATTCAAAGTCGAGAAGCGACAAGGAGAATCGCTATGCTATGGTTATTATTTACTGATGACGTTGTTGTATACTTGTATGTGTGTAAAAATTGGTCCTGGTTCAAATATGGCATTATACATTCATTCACTTAAAATCCCCGGGTAGACATGGTTAAATTGTCCATCAAATGATTTGACAATTTAAATGGTCAAAAGCAGGGGAAACAACCTAAACAAAAAGGAGGTAAACATGGTTAAACAGGAATAACGGTTGTTTAATTCGTTGCTTAGCCCATGGAAATTAAGATGTGCATTGGATTAGCTATGGATTTGATGATTGATTATCCATCAAAATCATCTACATGCCAAACAAGTCAAATTATCATGTATGCTTGCTAGAGTACTTACTTTTTTACATGCATAAATAATATGTATACTAGCTAGAGTGTTTGAATTTTTATATATATATATATATATATATATATATATATATATATATATATATATATATATATATATATATATATATATATATATATATATATTGTGTGGTACTATTAAAAAAACTTAGGCCACTTGACTCTAATTAAACACACTCTAAAGGGCAGTGAAAGGGTGGCCCCACTACTCATTACCTTTTAGCATTATTTAGAAAAATGCAGTAATGTCTGATTTGTTTCTTTAAAACTGATTGTATATTGCCCCCAATCAACACCTCTCTTCAGCAACATACACAAAACCATTTGTTTCTTTAAACCAGTTACGATATTGCCTCAACCCCTGTCTAGCAAATTAAAATCCACAAAAAGTGAAAACCATCAAGTTTTGTTTGGATGCTCATGTATTGACCTTAATTCACATGTGTTGGAGTGGTTTGGTGGGAAATTTGAGCATCCAAATAAGGCCGGATGGTTTGAGCCAACCCCAGTTAAAATATGAACGGAGATGTGGATTGCCCCATGAGTGATTGCACCCATATTTAGGACAAGAGGTGTATGGCAGAAATTTCCCTGATAAATAATGCTTGTACAGTTGGAATTTTGATCTCCACTCCGTACTCACAAAGTCACAAGGAAACAATACAGTTTGTACATAAAAAAGAAAATGTATATATGTACGCGGTCGGTGTGCTTATTCTTTTACTTCCACGCATGATTTGATGAATTAAACGTACATGCATGTCCGATCCATGTGGCCTACGTATTACAGACATACTAATGTGCACCCTGCATACACGGAGACATGGACAGATTGGTCACCGTGGGTGTTTCTTGTTGTTGCTGCCCTAAACTGCTCCATCCGTGGGCTGGGCTATGCTAGATAATACTGGTTACTGGTACTAGATAGCATCCCCGGCACAACATCCCACTAATCCTTCATTAACTATTTAAATATCAGTGCTTTTTAGTTAAGTTTTGAAGGGCTGGCCCCCATCAATTGGAGCCCAGCAACAAGTAGTCCTTGCAGCCCACTAAGATGCAACCAAATCAGCCTACAAGATGCCTCGCTTCGTACTCCATCCGCAATCCTTGACTGACTCCTCGACTCCTTGTCTGTTTAGCTTCCACACGTAGCAGCCAGCAGGATGAGCAGGAGCAGAGGCCGAGCCACCGAGACGGGCAAATGGCGAGACTCCGCCTCCAACTCCAAGTCATCGCGAGTTCGCGACGTCGACGTTGCCGACGCCGTGCCCAGACGGCCAGACGTCCAGGCCCAGGCATGCTGCTGCCTTTCGCCTCCACCTTTTTCCCGTCTTTGTTAATTTGTGCCTTTTCTTCTTTACAGTACAATACAACCTCTTTTTAAATAGCTTGTTTATAGTTTATTTAATCTAATCACCTGATCTGTATCTCGAATAGTCAATTTTGATTAGGTGATATGAAGAGAAAAAGTATAATTCATAGTTTCTTTAAATCTGTTGGTTCAATTGCTAATTCTATTCAAGCTGAAAATCCCAATGTGGAGGTGGAAACTAATGATCATGTGGAAAATCTTAATAATCGTAGTAGTGCCGAGCATCAACCAGTTGTAGCTAGTGCATTTGAGAGAGACCTAGGTAAAAGAATTCAAATATTGGAACTTGCACCTGATGATCAAGATAAAGCTAGGAAATTTTATGTGACCATGGCTATAAGATCCGTAAACCCATGGTAGCTTGGTTATCTTTTACTTGCTTTTTATGCTGCCCCCCCCCCCCCCCCCCCCCCCCCCACAATTCCTGGCTCCGCCCCTGCCAGAGGTCGAGTGTTGCGAAATGCGAACTGGCGACGCTAGATACTGGTACTAGGGGCTTGTTTAGTTCCTGAAATATTTTGCGAAATGCAATTGTAGCATTTTTCGTTGTTATTTGGTAATTAGTGTCTAATCATAGCTTAATTAGGCTTAAAAGATTTGTCTCGTCCATTTCGTCTAAACTGTGTAATTAATTTTATTTTTTATCTATATTTAATGCTCCATGCATGTGTCTAAAGATTCGATGTAATGAGGAATGTACTGTTTTTTCGCGAAATGTTTTGGAACTAAGGCCTAGATAGCATCCCCGGCCTCCCCGTTTTTGAAGGAGAACAACAGGCGTCCTAGCTTGATTTGTCTGCTCACGTAACTAAGTCCACGGTACTCCTACGTCCCAACCGCAGTTTTTGAAGTGGAAAAAAAACACGTCTCCTTGCGATCGGCATCGAATATGGCTATCGGATTCGGTTGGCAGCTGCGGCCGCTGGTCTGATCTGCCACTGCCACTGCCAGGCCAGGCCCAAGATTTTATTCTCTGCAGGGTGCAGGCTACAGCCCCTTGATCGAATCTTGATGCTACAACCTGTCATGCCCGTAGATACGTACCGCAGGAGGGGGCCGCGGTGGATGTATAGCAAAAACCGGTTCAAACCTGCTGTTGAAGCCTGAAGCCCTTGTGCTTTCCTGTTCACTTGGCTGAAAAGTCATGACTGAAAGTATTATTCGCTGATTTGTTGTGAGAGAAAACACGCCCTCCTCACGTGGGCGACTCGGACGAAACCGAGACCCAGCGCCGCCCCCACCTTCGTCCTCCCTCCTCAGCCGCGCCACCGCCGGAGTGGGCCACCGGCAAGGCCGTGCGACCTACCGGGATGGTGGCGGCGAGGCTCCTCCTGCTGGTGGCGACGTTGGAGTGGTGTGGGCGCTCCTTCCTCTCCCCCATCCTCTCTCCCTTCTCCATGATCTAGCGGTGGCGGCGGCTCCAGCTTGGTCCGATCTAGGGCCTCGGTGACCGGATCCGGCGCCTGGATGGATGTATCTAGCGCCCTTTGGGTGGGAGATGACGTCCGCGCGGTGGGCTTGGCCAGGGGCCGGCTGTGGTTGGTCGGCCGGTTGGTCCGATCCAGGGCCTCAGTTTCAGCGCCTGGATGGATGGTTCCGGCGCCCTCCGGGTGGGAGACGGCGTCCACGCGGTGGGCCTGGACGGGGCAAGTTGTGGTTGGTCAGTCGGTTGTTGTCGAGGGCAGCTGTGCCGACAACGACATCTCGCTGCCCAACGTCAACGCCAGGATCCTCGCCAAGGTCATTGTCTACTACAGGAAGCACGCGGCGGCACCAATGGTGGTGATGCGGATCTCGGGGTCGTGGGTGGCTGGCCGGCTCTGATCCTGCTTCCGCGGCTGGATTGGGTGGTCTCGTGCCTAGACCCGTGATCTTCTGCTCCTGTTTCGACGTGGGGAGTCATCGGCACGACGATGGCCGGAGCTGCTGGGCGGTGGGTAGATCTGCCGACGTTGGCTGCCGGCATCGACGACAGCAGGTGGCTCGGTCAGACAGGGCGGTGGTTGGCGCAGCGGACAGGCCGTGGCCAATGTTGTGTATGGGTCGTGGTGCCATGGTGAAAGCTTCGCCCTTTTGGGCCGATGACAGTGACGTCTCCAGACGTCGTTTCTTTCTTAGAAGCGTCAATCGATCGGCCCTCGTCCCTTTGTGCGGCTTGTCTTCCTGGGTGAAAATCTGGACCGTCTGATCAGGCGACGGTGGCGCCAATGGCGTCGCGTTCCTCGTTGGAGGCGTCGTTTTGGAAGATTGTGCTCGGTCAGTCTACTACGGCGGCCAGCGTCATAGCGAGGAAGGTAAAGGCCTAGTTGAGGATTCAAGTTTGCAGTGTCAACAACGGAGTAAGGCGGTCAGGAGGAGGGCGGTGGTGTGGCGTTTGGAGGGCCTCGCATCTACTGGCAGTGGACCACGAAGTTGGCGAGAGGGCCGGCGTGGGAGGCACCCACGAAGTTGGCAAGGAGGTCGGCGTGGGAGGTGGTGGCCAGCAGATTTGAGTAGCCCAGATGACCTGCGTGGTTTGGCGGTGGATGGACTCGCATTGTGGTGGCTGTTTCCAGCGTGAGGAGGCATTCTGACTGGCAGTTGGAGGACGTGTGTGGCACTTTTATCTTTGATGAGGCAACTAGGTCCGGAAGTTACGATGTGCGTGCTTTGTATTTGAGTTTGTGTGATTTTAAAGTGTTTGGGTGTAATGAGGAATAGCTATATGCATCGGTCGATACAGAAGCTGGAATATTAATATATTCTCTTTTCTAAAAAAACTATTTGTTGGCTTAAAAAAGTATAACTTATAAGACCAGCGAACAGGGTAGCCAGCCAGCCACACATGCACAAGGGCCGGACAAGTCCATGACAAACAATAGTCATCTATAGTAGCCAATTAGTAACTAACAGCTCCATCTGCATGCAGAGCCCAGCAATCATATATCTCCCCAGTCCCCACCTCGTTATCGTGCGTGAGACGGTGATAGTAGGAATACAACCTCCTGATCTAGCATCGGCTAATGACACCCATCAACGCCGCGCCGTACCCTATCAATTTTATACTTCACAGCATACTGCAAAAAGATGCAAACAGACAGCAGCAGATGCCAATGAGCATGGGCTAGTCGCTGCGTAGTCTAGTACAGAGCTACTAGGGCGCGTCCTTTTATTCCTGCGACTGCAAGTGCGAGCACATGCTGCTGGTCTGGAACAATGCAAGGGGCCTTCCATCAACAGCAGGAAAATGGGCAATGCATGCCGTGCGGTGGCCTGTGTCAGCAGCGACGCGCGTCTTTTTTTCATGAATACGCACGAGTGTGCATATTTTTTATTAGAAAGGTAGAGATTTAAAAGTACAAGAGTGGCCGAACCCGACCCGACCGGAACCACGAAGGGCTCCATTTTGATTTTAACAACCCGGGGATCCAACACTAGGACCAACCTAAAACCGCCCCCGACAAGCCGGGAACAGTGAGTCAAGCGCCTCAGCGTCAGCCGCTGAAATGTCACCCTCAAAGAAGGACTCGTACGAATCCTTAGCCGCAGAGGAAGGCGGCGCTGAAGGTTCCAGGAACCCCATCCTCCTCATGAGGAGCACCTCGCCGCGCTTGGACGTCGGGATGTGGTCCATCTGCTGGGCGGCAATCCGCCTGCTCCGCTTGGGCACGAGCAGCGCCGCGCGTCTTTGGGCCGGTTTAGTTGCAAATTTTTTTTTGCAAAACGATACTGTAGCACTTTTCGTTGTTATTTGACAATTAGTATCCAATCATAGTCGAATTAGGCTTAAAAGATTCGTCTCGTCCATTTCGTCTAAATTGTGTAATTAGTTTTATTTTTTATCTATATTTAATGCTTCATGCATGCGTCAAAGATTCGATGTGACGGAAAATCTTGAAAAAAATCTGCAAAATTTTTGGCAACTAAACGGGGCCTTTGTTCTCTAGTCATCCTCTTCTTCATTTCCTTAGTTTTTAATTGGTTTTACCTCCTTAGTTTATTTTGCCTGCTTGCCCTCCTCTCAGCCTCTACATGACTACATCTTTTTCACTTTTTCAGCAACGCTGACCCGGCCTAAATTCCTCTCGCGTGGCCATCCTGATTGTTATCTTAGTTTGGATATAGGTATACAGATATCGCACAACGAGAGGGTTTCTGATTTCGGTATTGGAAATTTTTCAGTCGCCTTCCAAATTAGTGAAATTCGTCTGAAATTCTACAGAATTTTTTTTAAAAGAATTAAACATGAGTTTGATTTTTCCGAAATTAAGATGTAAACAAATTTTAGCACTATTTATGACTATACACATCTATTAAGTAGAAGAATATGCAACATAAATAATAGAAAATATGAGTTTGAGTTATATAACACACTTTGTAATACGGAATTTTGGATTTCTCTTCCAGCAGTCAGCTGAAATTACCGAAATTCGTGAAATTTCACAGAAATTTTGAACCCTCATGGTCCCTATTTAGTACTGTTTATTAATTCACTATGCTTGCATCTTGAGACTATGTTGCTGAACTAGACTGAAATCTCTACTCCTTATCAATAAGCAAAGAAAAAAGACTGAAAACTCTACCACGGACACACACATATATACTGGTGGTCAGATTGGCCTACTGAAAGCCAATGAGGCAATAGCATATCCGTCCTTCATGCCCTAGGCCTCCAGCTAAGGCAAACAGTTGTAATAAAAAAATGTCTTCCAATAAAAATAAATAATAAAAACAGTCGCAAATGATGCATATAACTCCCACTTATATAGAGATTTTGTGCTTACCATATTTTAACACTAATGGTAGGTACATATGTGATTGAGATTTTGAGAGAATTAATTCACATTGAATACCTTATAATTTAGAATTTAGGAAAGATTCTAAATGCTTCAGTACCTTATATTTCAGGACATAACATGTTTTTCAACAAAATGAACAATCAACATTAACCTCTGACTGTACATGGGAGACCAACCAAGATTTGCGTTGGTTTTCCGAATTCACGGTCATGGTTTTTTTGAGAACGACTCCGTTGAGTCGTGTTTCATTAAGAGGGGTTAAATAACAGTTTACAACTCAGTTAAGCCTACTCAATTCACGGTCATGGCTTAGTAGTTGTGCTATGTATATCCCCGGCATGCCTATTTTCTTGCTTCCCCGTGCCTCCCTCCTCACTGTCGGCGTCGGGCCAGCCCCTGTGAATGAACCCGCCGGCGGTAAATTTGCTGCTCACCAAATACAAATAGGATATCTCCTTCCATAACTCAAGTTAGAGAAGCTGTCCAAGTCCAATGATGGAGAACAAACATAATAATTCTCTGTATTGTACAATAGTATTAGGTGATTTGCATTAATGATCATTATGACATGGTTGGAATCGGCGTGAAGAGCATGGAATGAATAGGAGTATGCATCTTGGTACGCAGTAGTACATGTGGTTTTATTTTTGACATTTTTGCTCTTTATTATGGTCAGTCCTCAGTCGTCGATCCGGGCCGGGGGTGGAGGCCGGAGGGTGGTAGTACGTGCACAGAGTGCCTTGTCTCCACGAGGCCAACACGGGGGTCGCGTCACGTCAGGAATACTACAACAATTTGGGTGCGGGGACCAGACCAGGCAAATGCTGCATGCATGTGACTGCCAACCAACAAACGCGCACGTTAGCTAGCTCATCACTGCTCGCTCCAAACAAAAACCATGCATCCAATCCAAACAAACACACATGCACACATATGTACAGTGCGTATATATATCCAATTATTCGCATTCACTAGGAGCTAGGGATTCAATAATTCAGAAGGGATATACAGAAATAATCTCGAGTATCAGGTCTGCAGCAGGCAGGTAAAAACTATAGCTTAGGTAAGTGACAGCAGAAGCGTATATATACTCGCTATTGATGAAAAAGGAACATGAGACAATAGACCCTGTCATTGCATCACATGGTCACGTGGCTGTAAGGAGTAGGTGTAAATATGTGCAGTTGCATTACATAGAGCCGTCTGCATGCATATGCATGCGTACAATGCAACACAATTAAGTTCCCGGCCGGACTCGCATACTTCATGTGGCCAATTGCTCTGTGCAAGTACGACAGCCGAATGTCATCTAGTGATGATCATTACCACAATCATCACGTAAAAGGTATGGTTGTTTTAATTCAGATGATGATAGTTCGGAACACAAAACCAAAAAGACCACATCGCAGGACCATCACATCTAAATTCAGCTTTATTTATTAGGTTAACAAATCACATGGCAAACCCACCCAACGAATCCATACAAGATCACGGCCCCCTGCCTGATGAAAAATAAGGGAAGGTCCCACAACCACACACAATTTTCAAGGACATGGGTATACAAATATATCTTTTTGGCGACATGGACATGGGTATATTTTAGATGATTTGTTGTAATAATATATAAGAATAATAAAGTATTGGCCTATGCAATAATCCGACTCATAACAAGGATACATGTAGAAGAACAGAATTTGGGGATGGAACGTGAAAGACTCGCCCCTCTCCCTCACAACTTGCCCCCTTCCACCACCGCTGGTTCCCCTCGCTTCCCCTCTAGCATCTCGCCGGAGACTAGAGGGAGTGGGGATTCGTCGTTTTAATAAGTCTTTCTAGTAGATCGAGTTCTTAAGGTTAGGCTCTCTCCATACCAAGTTTCTTAGTATTGGGGATTTATCTTCTCCTCCTCCTCTCCGGTGACATCGAGGAGGGAGGGTGGAATCGTTTTCTCTATGGCGGCTCTATTGAAGATGAGGGCAACAACTACGGCGTCAACAACTTCATCAGCACAACAACATGGAGACTTTTCTTTTCACACGGCAACATCAAGGCGGAGATGATGTCACCACCATGTCTGTTTGTTGTGGTTAGATCTGTCCACGACGAAGAACCGGAGAGAATAAGTTTCAGATCAGTCTTCCTCATTCTTCGATGGCAGAAAGAAGAAGGAAGACACAAGAAAGAAGAAGATTTTTAACTCCGCCTACAGGAATGTTGGCCGTCGTTTGTTGGACATTTGTTCTCAGGTCTTTTACCGAGTTTTTGCCTATGCGGTCATCCATACGAAGCGTCATACAAGTTTGGTTTTGAGATTTTGAGCTATTCATAGCATGGGTATAATATAGATGATCAAAAATCAGTTTCTGAATATATGTAATGTATTCCAGAGTGCTTGTAACGTGATGATGTACCCAACTATTATTTAATATAATTCTTCTTTCATCTAGAAAATTAAGGATACATGTAATTAACATGAGTTTTTTTTAACACTTCAGCGGGGGTGTTACCCCACCTGATTTTATAGATATATGGCCCGTGTTACATGATTACATAATTTACAAAGGGGAGGGGGGGCACCGCCGCAAAGTTTTGGCTAAGAGAAAAATAGCAAAAGCTAGGGGCATAGATGGTCGGAGACCGTTTAGAAACTCATCGCTTGATCAAACAATCTGCACCACTCATCAACTATCCTTTTATCTCTTTTTGGCATTCTGGCATGCCATTGGTTTGCTTCAGATTTAGAAGATAGGATAACTTGTCTCAGATTGAGTGCCTCACCGCGGAAGACGAACCCATTTCTCCGCTTCCAGAGTTGCCAGTAGCCCAGGATGATGAACGTGTTGTATTGGGCGTCTGGGAGGTTGCATATTGTCCGGATGCAGTGCAGATTGCTGGATCCGAGGTTCTGACTCGACTGCAAACCAAAGGCTGACCAGAATTGGACTGCAAAATCGCAGTGGAACACGATGTGCTCTGCTGTTTCTTCAACTGCTCCGCATATTGCGCAGGTAGGAGAGTTCACAATGTGCTTTCGATGGAGGTTCGCCCGACACTGCACTCACCCTTTGCAGAGGAGCCAGATGAACATTTGAACACGTGGAGGCGTAGCATTCTGCCAAATGAAGGACGAAGCCGGATCAGCCGCTTGCCCTCTCGCTTTAAGCAGCTTGTATATTGTCGATGAGTCCAGTTTTTCCTTGGTGCAAGATAGGGGTGACAGCCGAGTGTCTGTTTCATCAGAGAGCGTCAGACCCTGGGTGATTGTGGTGAGCTGTCGCAGCTCATCCCGAGCTTGAGCAGACATCCGGTTTACAAAGGCCCCAGCAAGGTTGGAGGTGATGGCCTGGTGCACAGAAGCTTCCTTCTTCGTGCAATGACTGAAGAGTCTTGGGAAACGATCAGCGAATGCATCGTCCTCGAACCACACATCAGACCAGAAAGAAGTGGACCTTCCATCCCCGAGTTGTACAGTTGTCAATGCTCGGTAGAGCGGCAGCAGAGACCGTAGCAGTTCCCAGTGGCTGCCCATATTTGCAGCATTCATGTTGAAGAGGTCTACATGCTGCCTAATCCAACGTCCCCACGCCGATGAAAATCTGATTTTAAGTGTATCCATACAGGCCCTGGGTTTGTACGAAAGTTGTGCATGTACGATGACCTGGTACTTCTCTTTACTTGCTTGTATTGTATGTATGGAGTGAAGTCCAATTTACCTCAAACCGAATGGAAATCGGAGTTACAGGAATGACTCCGGAATTCGCCAATTCCAGAGATATATATCCTGGTAAAAACACGGGCACGAGCCGTGACTAATAGCATGGACCCAGCTGGCAGCTGCCGGTGGGGCTCGGCTCCCCACGGTGCACGGCACTTGCCATGCCATCTACTCCGTCTCATTCATCACCCTCCGAACTCCCCTCCCCTGACAGGCAGAGGAGGCCGGCCAGCCAGCCTTGTTGCCTTGTTGGGATCCCCTCCACGTTCCCGTCCCGTCCCGCCGGCCGGAGCACATGGCGCGCCATTCATAAGCCCTCGCCTCGGTTGACTCACTCAACCGCTGTACATGTACCATCCATCTCCCTCCTCTGTGTTTTGCTGCCTCTGCCTGGTGCCGCAGTGGTGATCCGACCGACGCAACGTCGCTGCTCCTTCCTTCCCTTCCCTTATCGTCGAGTGAGGCGGCGCTAGTATATAGCAGCTCTGTCGTGCCCGTGTTGTCTCATGTGAGCCGGCGGATGCTGCGTGCGTCCTACTAGCTAGCTACACCGTCTCCGCATTGCCATTTGGTGATCTGGCGGAAGCAAGGTTGGCTGGCAATGGGGAAGGCGGGGCGGTGGCTCAGGAGCATCTTGGCGGGGAGGAAGGACAAGGCGCTGCAGCAGTACCAGCAGCAGCAAGGCGACGCCACGCCGCTGCCGGCCACCGCGGCGAGCAGCCCCCGGGAGAAGAAGCGCTGGAGCTTCAGGCGGCCCGCGCCGGCGGCGCAGCAGGGGAAGGTCAGTAATGCGGCGCCGTCCCCGCTGTCGTCGTCGCTGGAGCCGTCGGCGCGCGAGCTCGACCAGAGCGAGCACGCCGTGGCGGCGGCGGCGGCCGCCGACGCCGCGGTCATGGCTGCCGCTGAGGCGGCGGCGGCCGCGGTGGCGCGTCTGACGACGGCTGCGGAGGAGAGCCATCTGTCCGTGAGCTGCTGCTCCGTCGAGGAGGCCGCCGCCGCCAGGATCCAGGCCACCTTCAGAGGCTATCTGGTGAGAATACATGGAACCAAACCTGTGATTGAGGATCACGAGCGCACCATGGTGACTGATCCATGATCTGACCACGCCAACGCACCTGAAATGCAGGCTCGGAAGGCGCTGTGCGCGCTGCGCGGGCTGGTGAAGCTGCAGGCGATGGTCAGGGGCCAGCTGGTGCGGAGGCAGGCCACCGCGACGCTCCGCCGCATGCAGGCGCTCGTCGACGCGCAGTCCCGCCTGCGGGCCCAGCGCGCGCGCATGCTGGACACGGACCACGCCACGCCGGCGGCCTACCAGGCACGCCGGTCACCGCAGCATCCCGTTCCAAGGCGCCGCAGCTCCTACGTATGTCCCACACACACTTTCTTGCATGACCAACTCTGCATTTTGCCCGCCTCATGAGCGGTGACAGCTGACAGCACGCGGTTCTGCCATGTCGTATATATGCGCGCATGCAGGAGGTGATGGACCGGTCGCCGTCGGGGGAGGAGCACGTGAAGATCGTGGAGATGGACGTCGGCGAGCCGGCGCGGCGCGGGCGGAGCAGCTGCTCGGCGGCAGCCACCGAGTCCAGGGAGCGGCGCCTCGCGGAGTACTACCACGGCGGCGGCGGCGGCGGCGTCGGGCAGTGCTCGCCCGCGGCGTCGTCCGCGGCGTTCTTCGGCGCCGAGCTCAGCCCGCCGCGCGCCTACAGCGGCCACTTCGAGGACGTGTTCGCGTTCGACCCCGCGGCGACGGCGCGGAGCAGCCCGTACGTGGCCCCCTACGACGCCGCCGCGTCCGGCGACGGGTACGGCGTCGTCCCGAGCTACATGGCCAACACCGAGTCGTCCCGCGCCAAGGCCCGGTCCCAGAGCGCGCCGCGGCAGCGCACCGACGCCGCCGCGCTGGAGCGGCAGCCCAGCAGCAGGCGCCGCGGCCAGGGCGGCGCGCCCCGGAAGATGATGCAGCGCTCGTCGTCGCACATCGGCGTGCCGGCGGCGGCGGCCGCGTGCGGGTACGGCTATGGGTACGGCTACGGCTACGGCTACCAGCATGCGCAGCCGTGGGCGGGCATCAGGCTGGACCGCTCCAGCGCGTCGATGGTGGGCAGCGAGTGCGGGTCCACCAGCTCCGTGCTCACCGCCGCCACCGTCGGCTACTGCCGCTCGCTCATCGGATTCGAGGTGCGTTCACGCTGGATCGCATGATTTCTTACAATCGGAACTCGGAAATTGATATCGGTTCCTGTACTGATGACGATCCGCGTGTTCTTGGTTGAGCTGCTGCAGGTGCAGCGGGGCCACTACTGAAACAGCTGCGAATTGAAGAAGCACCATCGCGGCAGCAATACAGTACAGTGTCTGGACTATGGAGGAGCGGTGGATGGAAATTAAATGGATCGGAAGAGTTGTGGTGTTTGCACTTTGCAATGTTGTACCAGTTCATCTACGCCTGATGATGATGGTTCTTGTGAAATATTAGCTGCGTGTTTTTTTAAAAATCTACTAGTCAGGCGAGATGTGAAAATTCGAAATGTCAACAGCATGCGTCCTTAATCGAACTGGCTAATGATTGAGTGCGCGTGATACGGGACAGGCTGGATGGAGCCTAGAGAGTTTAGCATGATACAGTGTCATTTGCATCTGAGGCCACTTTTGAACATAGGAATTTTTTTTGTTTCTTGTGTTTTTGTAGCAAAAATTAACTAGTTTCCACAAAATTCTTGCATTCCAGAGGACCCTAAATTATCCATTTAAAAAATAGTATAAAGTATCCCTCAAAAAAGGGCAGACCCAGTGCCAGAGGCTCCCACACGAGTGAGGTCTGGGGAAGGGAATAACCGAAGCAAAGTCTTACCCCGCAGACGGCTTCGAACCCAGGACCTGGTGACTCGGCAAGCTAGCACTCACCAACTGCACCAGGCCTGCCCTTTCATAAAGTATCCCTCAAATCTACGCATATAAATACTGATATTTGTTATTATACAAGTAATTCAATAAAGATAAAGTATGTTTTATATATATACCACTAGTAAATTAAATATACCACTAGTAAATTAAATATAAGTATACTGCTACGGACAAATGTTTGCCTGAAAAGGGTGGCTCCTATTTGTCGGCCATTCACTCCACCGGAGGTCAAGTCCAAAAATTAGCTGCTCTAGAGATCTCAGGCAGAGACAAAATGTAATAGAGGTAACATTGATATCACTGCAAAAGCTAGGTAATCCCAAAAAAAACCCACAAATCCTCAAATAATGCAACAGCTTTAATATCATGTTTGGCCCATGACATTGAATCATTTGTTGGAGTTGTTCCAAATTCACTGCAAGATATAGGCCGGGCTTCTGACGGAGCGAAGCAGAGGCCCGTAGAAGCCGAAGGCAGGGACGTTATGTTCTTTGCCAAATTCGTATGCAAATTTTCGTGACACCATACTTTTGAGCCGTGATGAACTAACCCTAAAGGAAGTTTATGAGGCTCTCCAGTCTAAGGAGAAGATGAAAGTTATGGTGCAGCATGACGGAACGTCGTCCTCAAAGGGTGAAGCTTTGCATGTGAGAGGCAGAACTGATAACAGATCCTCATATGATAGCAATGATGGTAGAAAGAACTACGAGAGGAGAGGCCGTTCAAAGTCCAAGTCGCATAGTAATAAAAAGTTATGTGTTTATTGCAAGCTGACAAATCATAATGTTGAGGATTGCAGAAAAGTACAGAATAAGGAGAAGAGAAAAAACAAGTCGGCTGGTAAGGTCTCTGTTGCTGCTGCTGCGTCTGATGATGATTCTGGAGATTGTCTGATAGTGCTTGCTGGTTGTGTTGCTGGTCATGATGAATGGATTCTAGATTCTGCATGTTCATTTCATATTTGCACTAACAGAAATTGGTTTAGTTCATATAAGTCTGTGCAGAAAGGGGATGTTGTGTGGATGGGAGATGATAACACATGTGACGTCATGGGGATTAGATCAGTTCAGATCAAGACTGATGATGGCATGACACGCACTGTAACACCTCAGGTGTTTGGTTTCCTTAAGTGCATTGCATTTCATGAGCATTAACATTAATCACCTCATTCATGAGTGGGAGCATCATTCATTTCATGCATGAGCTTATAATATGTGAAACATGCTTCAGAAACATTGCCACATATGTTATATTTCATGTGAAGTAAGAAGTGAGTAGTGTGCAACACACAAGTACCTTATGTGCAATTTCATTTGGAAACATGCTAACCACTTTAGTGTAACATAATTAGCAAGTGTTGTGCAACACACTCATGCAACATGTGCAACATGAGCTTGCAACATTTGGGTGGAATATTGATTTGCTTGTTTCAAAGTGTGTGACACTAGGAATTTTCGTGTAACCAATGTATAGAGTGGCTAATTAGGTCTCATAACACCTTAATTATATTTAGGGAAAGTAGTGGAGCAATGTTCATGTTGACCAAAATTACCAAATTGCCCTTCCAAATGTTGTTGACTAAGTGTGAACCACTAGAGTGATCTGGTTTGACCAATTAAAAAGTCTAGCTTAGAGATCTTACATGAAGGAGCAACCCTAAGCAAAGTTGTAGAGAATTTCATAAGGAACAAAAGTTCTAATATGGCCATCTCATGAAAATGATCAGAACATGCTCAAAAATGGCCCACAAGTCAGTATTAGAGGCTGTTTTGGGACGGCTAAGTGTGAAGCTGAAAACCGTTTCACTGTACCTCACTTTGGCAACTTGTAACTCACAAACTAGGCCGAACCAGTCCTTGAGCCAATTGACAAAGTTGTTGTCCACACATAGCTCTACATTTTTGTTGTTAACACCTATCGCTAACTCGGGCTAGATTGGGAGTTTTGCTCAGTTGAAATCACGCTGTCAGTCGACGCCTGTGGGCTCTGAAACGCCAAGTTCAGTCAGCGGCGGTGAGCCGCGTGGTAGACCGAGCGCAGGGTCGGGGCGCCGCGTGGCCGCCATGCTCTAGCTCTGTCCCCACTCGCGAGCGCGCTGGCGGGCTTAAGCTGCCAGCATGCTGCTGCTGCCCTCTGCACCCCTCCATTCCCTCCTCCTTTCCTCTCTCGTCGGCAGAGCGGAGAAACCGAGCCGCCATTGCCGCCCCCACTCTGACGAGCTCACGCGCGCTCACCACCGCACCATTGTCCACCAAACCTCGTCTGCTGCTCCGTCTCGAAACCCCCTGTCTCCCCCACCCCGTAGTTGAGTCAATCGTGTGAAGGTAAGGCCGCATTGTCGTGTCCGCCACCGTCCGCCTCGGACATTTCTTGCCGGAGCGCCACCGTCGTCGTGGCCGTGCTTCTCTAGGACCCCACAGCCTTCCTTCTTCGGCCTTGTGAGTCCGCCTTGAGCCACTGGTGCTCACGGGACCAACCGTTTGGGTCGCGCCGCCGTCTAGTCACCGGAGCCGGCCAAACCGCGGCCGTGAGCCGCCATGCCCGCCGCCATCCCCCATAGTCGCAGCAATTGCTCCAATTAGTAGCACCCCTAGGTTCGCAAGGAAGAGGCGAACGTGCCTGTGCCCTTGGTCTCACCGAAACCGCCGCCGGCGGCGAGTTCGCCGTCGACCGTTTTCCTCCCCCGCCTTTGTCTCGCTGACAAGTGGGACCCGCTCGTCAGAGCGCACGCGGGCGGGAGGCCGAGCGCAGGCCGCGCAGCGGAAGCGGGCCGCGCCGCTCGATCTGGGCCGCGCTGGCGTATTGAGTCGGCCCAGTAGCGGTTTAGGAATTTATTTGCGTTTTTCTTTTATTTAATTCACAGATTTGCTTGCTACATGGTAAAATCCATATCTCATGTTTTTTTTAGATCCAAAAATGGTTATCCAAATTTTGTTGGGCTCCAAATAAAGTATAGTTTCTAGGAAAAATATCAAATGCTTATGTGATGTTTAATTTCCGGAATAATTAATTAGGGTTTTGAGATGTGTTTTAAATTACATGCAAACTTGTTTAAATCATATCTTGAGTTTCAATGTTCCAAAAATTATGAAATTTGGTGGGTATGCTAATTTATACTTGCTCTAGCTTTGGTAAAAATTTGGGCAGTAGTGCTTAAGCACTTTTCAAGTTATAATGCTATCTTGTCATTTTAGGGAATACTTGAATGAATTTTAGTAATTTTTCTACATGTGCAATGTTCTTATAAATTTTTAGAGAATGTCTTGGTACCATAAAGTGTCTAAGAAAAATATGAAATCTGTTGTTTGATACTTTTCAATATGATTTGTTAATTATACAAAAAATCAGCCTTTTGGGCTTGTGAATTTTGTTTAGGGCGTTTCTGTAAATAATTTTAGTTCAAATTTTTACAGTGGTCTCTTTTTGGTTCCTAGAGTCTCCTGTAATTTTTGTAGAATTTTAGGAGCAGTTTACATATATGTTGAAAATTTCACTTAATTACTTAAGTAAATTAAGAAATGGATATAAATAAATATTTTAGGTGGGCCAACCTTACTTTCTGATGTTTTTGTGACCTATGTGAACTTTTGGTAATATTAGTTTGATCTTATGGGATGTTTTCCACATAAATAAATATTTAATCTTTGCAATTCTAGGTTTTCTGGACAGCTGGTAGTATCTTTGGGTTTGACCCTTAATAAAAGTGTTTTCTGGAAAACTTGGGAATACCAAAGTTGTAGTAAACTTGATAAACTAGCTTGTGTCAAAATTTATGAGCATTTGGTTTAGTAGTTTAGGAGTTATTGCTGTTTTAAGTGACAGTCCAGAATTGACTGCTCTCTGTTTGGGGAGGACAGATTCTGGAACTTTGGAATTTCGACTAGGTAAACTTTGGAATTAAGTGTTGTGGTCTGAAAATATTTTGTGGTGCATTTCATAAGCTTTCCAGATTGTCTTAGATCATATCTTTTGGAGTTGGGAATCTCCAGTTATGTTAGAAACAAGTTGCTGCTGTCAAGAATGTCTTACGGTGATATTTTGGGTTGGATGTGGTAACCTAAATAATGTCACTCTTGTGTTTGTTAGGTGTTAGGGCCTTAACCGAAGATGAACAGCTATACCTTAGGTTGAGTAAGTTAGGTAAGTACTTCTCCACCGGAGAAGAGATTTGCACATAATGGTGAAGTGACTTGAATAGAGTACTTTTACTGCTGAAATGCATTTCATTCCGAGCATGTTGCACCCATTATGCATCCATGATATTTATTGTGCACTCATGCAATAGGTGTTCCAGAGGGGGTAACACTCCTCGAGTTCGAGCCAGCGATACCGGAGGAGGTCCAGGACCAGCCGGAACAGCCAGAGGAACCAACCGGCGACGAAGCTCCTGCCGAAGATCTGCCCGAGTGTCCTGACCACCGGCCATCGACCTTTCTAAAAGGCAAGCCCCGGTGCATGCTGAACCCATCAATTTATAAATCTATCTTGAGTACTTTTAATTGTTTAATGCATTAAGTTGTAGAAGTTGTATGAAAACAATTGTTGCATTATACCTGTCCTTACCCAGATATCGTACTTGAATCCTAATTTAGGTCTAGGCACGTATTAATGCTTAGCCCTGCTTAGTACGGTAGAAGTCGGGTGATTTCCGGTCATCCGCGAGATGTAGGAAAGAGTCACGAGTGGCTTTATGGCTATCGTGGATGGAACCATACTTTAAAAATGAAATTAAGACCGGGCGGGAGTTCGATAGTACAGCCGCAAGACACTTCACGTCTTGGGTGTGGAGCTATGCCCGTCTGAGTCGTTTAAGGACCGATTCGCTGTACGTCCTTGAGTCATGTTGAACGCAGTCTAACACTTAGTTGGCCGGATAAGTCGTTCCGACCGCGAAGCCGAGTAATGTGATTCAGATCGGGAATCGAATGGTAGGTTGCTTCTTGGAGGAGAGAAATGATGTGCTTGGGGACATTGGCGTGAGACCAAGAGGGGGTTAGAGTCCCTATCACCTGGCAGAGTGTCGCCCTTGGGGTCGCGACATTATTCGGACCCGCGATTCCTGAATCATATGAAATGGTGGCCTGTGCGACCCTGGCAGGGGTCTACACGGTGAGTGTTAGAAATACCCCTCCAGCTGGATAGGAATTCGATTCGAATCGTCGTCGCTCCCGGTTAGTGAGCACTTGACTTGAGCAGCGGCAACGTAGATCTCATTAAATGAACAGGTGGTTAAGGGAATGATACAATGTTGCCACAATTCATACCTGCTCTGGATATAATAATGATAATTGTTTGATTATAATCAAGTGCATGCTTAGTACAGGTGCTAAGATAGATGACAGGTAAATGCTAAAAATAAATGCTAGTACAGGTAAAAAGAGTTTAAATTACTTATGCTTTTTCGCAAAAGGTAATGTCAGCCAGCTCCAATTATGAAAGCCTTGCATAATCCTTGGTGTCATCTTATTTTTGGTTTTTGACGGGTAAGTCTAGCTGAGTACATTCCAGTACTCAGGGTTTATTCCCTCCTGTTGCAGATGATATGCTCTACCAAGGCTTCTGCAAAAATTGTCTCCACCCTACGGGTGATGAAGACTAGATCACTAGGGCGTGATCATCTTTTATGTACTTTCCTGATGCTTTTGCGGGTTGTTGATCAACAAAACTGGCAGTAGTTAAACAACTGGTGTGTGTGTATGCTTCCGCTACTTTATAAACTTGGTTTGTAATATTTGCGCCTCCGTGTGTGTAAACTTACTTCAGAACTACTTGTGTAATGTATCGTATGATGTTGTATGTTGAATGATGCGATCTTGGTTGTAAGCAAGTTGGTTTGAAATCCTTCGTGGTTTCGATTGACTACCGGGATTATATGGGCTCAAGTTCGAAAATTTGAGCGCTTCGGTGCTTGTTTTTGTACTTGTGCTCTTATAATTTGGTCGGTTCTGTTACACGCACACTGAAAAACGTCAGGTATATACCAGGGATGTCCAGGAATCTTATCTCATTGAGCACGCTTGATGCAGAAGGTTACAAATATTCCGGTTCAGATGGCATTCTGAAGGTATCAAAAGGTTCTCTTATCTGTTTAAAAGGTGATCTTAATTCTGCAAAGTTATATGTCCTTAGAGGGTGTACTCTACATGGTTCTAATTCCGCTGCTGCTGCTGTTACTAATGATGAACCTAGTAAAACTAACCTTTGGCACATGCGTTTGGGACATATGAGTCACCATGGTATGGCAGATTTGATGAAGAGAAACCTGCTGAAAGGCTGCACTTCGAGTAAGATAAATTTTTGTGAGCATTGCATTTTCGGCAAGCATAAGAGGGTACAGTTCAACACTTCTATTCACACCACCAAAGGTACTCTTGATTATGTTCATGCTGATTTATGGGGTCCTTCTAAGAAGCCCTCACTAGGTGGTGCTCGTTACATGCTTACAATTATTGATGATTACTCTAGAAGGGTTTGGCCTTATTTTCTAAAACAGAAAGATGATACTTTTGCTGCTTTTAAGAACTGGAAAGTAATGATAGAAAGACAAACTGGAAGGAAGGTAAAATTGCTTCGTACTGATAATGGTGGAGAATTTTGTTCACATGCCTTTAATGATTATTACAGACAGAAATGCATTGTTAGGCATCACACCATACCCCATACTCCACAACAGAATGGTGTGGCTGAACGGATGAACAGAATCATTATCTTCAGGGCCCGTTGCATGCTGTCTCATGCAAGGATGAGCAAGCGTTTTTGGGCTGAAGCTGCTAATATTGCATGTTACTTGATCAACAGGTCACCTTCTATTCCACTAAATAAGAAAACTCCTATTGAGGTATGGTCTGGTACGTCTGCTGATTATTCATAGTTAAAAGTTTTTGGATGCACTGCTTATGCTCATGTTGACAATGAAAAATTAGAGCCTAGAGCTGTTAAGTGTCTTTTCTTTGGTTATGGTTCGGGAATCAAAGGCTATAAATTATGGAATCCTGAAACAGGGAAGACTTTTATGAGCAGGAGTGTTGTATTCAATGAATCTGTGATGTTTACTAACAGTTTGCCCTCAGAACGTGTTCCAGAAAAAGAGTTGCAGCGTATGCGCATGCAGGTGGAGCATGTTGATGATGATATAGGTGTGCAGGTGGAGCCTGCTGATGAGCAGGATGACCATAATAATGATGTTGCTGATAATGATGCTCATGATGATGTTCAGCAAACTCAACCTATTTTGCAGCTAGAGGAGGAATTACCTATTGCTCAACGCAAGTCAAAAAGGACAGTTGTACCTCCTAAACGTCTTATCAAATAATATAATTTGTCTTACTATGCTTTGAGTTGTGCTGAACAGGTGGAGAATGTTCATGAGCCAGCAACCTATAAAGAAGTTGTTCGTTGTGCTGATAGTGAGAATTGAATTTCTGCTATGCATGAGGAGATGCAGTCTCTTGAGAAGAACAATACATGAGAGATTGTTCCTTTGTCTAAGAAAAAGAAGACCATAAATTACAAGTGGATCTTCAAGAGAAAAGGAGGGTTTATCTCCAAGCGAGCCTCCAAAGTATAAGGCAAGGTTAGTTGCAAAAGGCTACAGTCAAATTTCGTGTGTTGACTATAATGATGTGTTCTCTCCAGTCGTAAAACACAGTTCAATTCGTATTTTCTTGAGTATTATTGCTTCACATGATCTTGAGCTTGAGCAGTTAGATGTGAAGACTGCGTTTTTGCATGGAGAGCTAAAGGAGGACATATACATGGACCAACCAGAAGGGTTCATAGTGCCTGGCAAGGAAAAATATGTGTGCAAGTTGAAGCACTCCTTATATGGTTTGAAACAGTCCCCTCGTCAGTGGAACAAGAGGTTTGATTCATTTATGTTGTCACACAGTTTCAAAAGATCTAGATATGATAGCTATGTTTACATCAAACATGTTAATAGATCACTTATATATTTGTTGTTATATGTTGATGATATGCTGATTGCTGCCAAGAGTAAGATTGAAATCACTAAGTTAAAGAAGTTGTTAAGTAGTGAGTTTGATATGAAAGATCTTGGTAGTGCTAAGAAAATTCTTGGTACGAAAATTAGTAGAGACAGAAAATCTGGTTTGCTATTTCTTAGTCAATAAAATTATATCAAGAAAGTTCTTCAGCGTTTCAACATGCAAAATGCTAAGGCTGTTAGTACCCCTATTGCACCTCACTTTAAGTTGTCAGCTGCTCAGTGTCCTAGTACAGATGCAGAGATTGAGTACATGTCAAGGGTTCCTTATTCTAGTGCTGTTGGGTCTTTGATGTATGCCATGGTTTGCTCTCGTCCAGATTTGTCATATGCTATGAGTCTTGTTAGTAGATATATGTCTAATCCTGGCAAAGAACATTGGAGGGCAGTTCAGTGGATTTTCAGGTACCTTAGAGGCACAGCAGATTAATGTTTGAAGTTTGAAAGAACTGATAAAGGTCTCATTGGTTATGTGGATTCTGATTATGCTGCTGATCTGGACAGGCGAAGATCAATTACTGGTTATGTGTTTACTGTTGGCAGTTGTGCTGTGAGTTGGAGGGCTACGTTACAGTCTGTTGTTGCTTTGTCTACTACTGAAGCAGAATATATGGCTATTTGTGAAGCGTGCAAAGAATTAATATGGTTGAAAGGTTTGTACGCTGAACTCAGTGAAATTGAATCTTGCATAAATTTGCACTGTGACAGTCAAAGTGCAATTTACCTCACTAAAGATCAGATGTTCCATGAGAGAACTAAGCACATAGATATCAAGTATCATTTTGTGCGTGATGTGATTGAAGAAGGTAAGCTGAAGGTATGCAAGATTAGTACTCATGATAATCCTGCTGATATGATGACAAAGTCTGTCCCTGTTGCTAAGTTTGAGTTATGCTCAAGCTTAGTTGGTTTAATTGAATAGTCCAAGAGACTATTGTTGGCACCAGTGGTTTTCTATCTTTGTTGTTCAGGATGATGGGTTGATTTTGTGATACAAGATGAATTTTGTCTTAATGTGGAGTTTGTTGTAGTTGTTCCAAATTCACTGCAAGATATAGGTCGGGCTTCTGACGGAGCGAAGCGGAGGCCCGTAGAAGCCGAAGGCTGGGCCAGAGCGTAGCGGAGTCTGAAGCCGGCCCATCAGACCGCGCCCGTGCACACACGGGGGGTGCGGGGGGCGGAGCCCCCGCGGTACGGTACATATATACCCTTACTATGGTTTCTTGGAGACTTGATTCTCTTGTAAGCCGCCACAGGCGTGTAACCCAAAACTCTTGAGATAGTGAGATTGTTGCTGGCTGATGCCCGTGGTTTTTCCCCTTCGCATTAGAGGGGTTTTCCACGTTAAATCGTGTGTCTCCGCTGTGATTGATTTTGGTTTTACTTCATATTCCATACGTCGTTCATAACACCATTCTTCCACAGCCGATGCATAGAATCAATGCAACCAAGCATTTCGGGCCAACCCTTCCTTGTGTCAATAGCCAACTACCTAGGTGTGTCATCAACGGTGGGTGGGCTCAAGTATTTCTCTAAAACACTTCAACCATAGCCTTGACAAAGTGGTTGAAAGCCTTAATCATGTTGCCCTTTGCAATCTTGAACACCTCATAGATTGAATCTGCAGGAACATTGTAAGCAAGTATATGAATTAAGCTAACCATCTTTTTGCAAATGCAGTAGCTCCACGTACCTCTATGACGTTTTGTCTATGCCTAAAATAATCATCATGAGCCCTTGATGTGGTGGTGGATTTGGAGCATCCAAAATTCGAGACATTTGTTGCTTTGGATATGTTTGGATAAGGTACTAGATATCCACATGCGATCCAATAATATCCAAAATGTATTGGAGAGGAGCTAAAAAAGTCCAATGTCCATTGGATAACTTTTGATTTGAGAGAACCGTCTCTAATGTCTATCTTAGGTTTCTAATGTAGGGTCCACATGTTGATCTTGCCGCACTAATATGCATAGATTAGTATGTTAGTGTAGTTGTTTCAAACAATTTTTAGCCAACTTTGCTAAAATTTTAAGATGTGAACGCGATGTTTTAAATTTTAGGGTCTAGTTTTTTTACATGGTGCCATGAATTAGATATAGTTACACCAGTATACGTAGAGTAGTGGGTTGTCATACTAAATCATCTCCAAACAATTTTGATCAATTTCATCAAAATTATATATAAGGTGAGAACGTGATGTTTTAAATTCTAAGGGTCCAAATTTTAACGTGGTACCCACATGTATATATAGCTACAACGTTTTGCACAAAGTAGCTGGGTACCATACTAAGCAATCTCAACATAATTTTTATTTAATTTCGCTAAAATTTAATGTGTGAATAAGAGAGATTTTAATTCTAATAAGGTGCAGCTTTACACGTGAAGTCAACATGTAGGCATAGTACGTTTTTATTATATTGGATCATTATGGATGGATTCTTTTTCTAAAACAATCATATTGGACTGGACATTAGTCATTTAGAATTCGATTTAGATTGGATGTTGCTTTTTTTCTTGGCCGATTTTAATTGGACTTCACCATTTGAAATTGAATCTAATCTATTACCACCACTATATATTCTACTAATGAGCCTTGTGCATGTCTTAAATTTTACACAAATGGACAAAACAATATTAACATTATTATATTTATTTTGAAAATATAATAATGCTAATATTGTGAATGCTTGATTATTGTAAATGATTTTTTTGAAACATAATAGCTTTACGAAATCACCATTGGCATCTCTCTATCGAAGGACGTGACACTTATTGTTAAAAAAATATCGTTATGTCATTATATTCTGAAATGAATTTAGAAAAACATGTCACACTAATGTATAAACACCGTTAAATCTTAGTTAAAGATCTAGAAAAAAAATGCAAGCATCGACGTCAAGTTAAAAACTTAAATCCAGATTAACATATTTCACCATAAAAAAAACTAATCAACTAAGCGCTGAGCTCGTTTATTCTGAACGAATCTAGTGGTCTTAGATATGTTATCTGACAAGACATACACATGTGACGTTTCAAAACTGTTGGTACCATGTACTAAAGGCCTATTTGTAATGTTCGCTTTGCAGAAAAGTCATGTTGAAAAGTATTGTTTGCTGATTTGCTGTGAGAGAAAAACATTGTTCGTTTGGCTGATAAGATAAGCGAACATGGCAGAGAAAAAACGTTCCTGATTATTCATGCGACTTAGCATCGAGAGATATGTCGGAGAAAATTAGCTCATTATTTTTCACTCTGAACCGAACAGAATAATAAGGATTCGATTGATTATCAAGAAATTCCTAAATATGTTTATTTATCTAATCCAATGTTGAGTCGTATTCGTATGTATCGACATACCTCTGCAAAAGTGCAAAGACGCCCAGTAGGATTATCCAACCAGGATCGGAGTAGGAACTCGGAACTGCTTCCCCTGTTCTACTCCTACACACGTACGACCGTACGGGTACGGCCACGCACGCCTCTATATACCTATCTATATGTTCATCACACGTCCTTTGTCGATCGCAATTCGCAATCGTTTGCACATACATACACCAGTTGACAGATTCGTAGCACGTAGCACACAGCCATGGTGGTGGTGCAGCAGGTCATCGACGTGCCTGCGGCGGCAGACGACGGTGCCCGCCGGCGTCCGGCGCGCGTGCCGGTGCCCCCGCCGCGCTCACTGCTCAGCACGGTCGGGGCCAAACTCAAGGAGACGCTGTTCCCGGACGACCCGTTCCGCGCCGTGGCGCGCGAGCCCGCGGGGCGCCGCCGCGCGCTGGCCGTGCTCCGCTACCTCCTCCCGTGCCTCGAGTGGCTGCCGTCCTACTCCTTCGGCAAGCTCCGCTCCGACGTCGTCTCCGGAGTCACCATCGCCAGCCTCGCCGTCCCGCAGGGCATCAGCTACGCAAGGCTCGCCGGACTCGACCCCGTCATCGGACTATGTGAGTATGCATATGCATGATCTCTCTTATCTATATATGTGCACGATGCACGTGGTACGCCATTGTACAAGCAAAGCAACAAACAACGTGACCGATGGAACCCTCCCACTGCTTACAGACTCGAGCTTCGTGCCGGCGCTGGTGTACGCGGCGCTGGGGAGCTCGCGGGAGCTGGCGGTGGGCAGCACGGCCGTGATCTCGCTGCTGTTCGCGTCCATGCTGGGGGCGGCAGCGTCGCCCGCGCAGGACCCGGCGCTGTACGCCAGCCTAGCCTTCACGGCCACCTTCTTCGCGGGCGCCTTCCAGGCGGCGCTGGGCGTGCTCCGCCTCGGCTTCCTCATCGACTTCCTCTCGCACGCCGCCATCGTCGGCTTCATGGGCGGCGCCGCCACCGTGGTGGCCCTGCAGCAGCTCAGGGGGTTCCTCGGCCTCCCGCACTTCACGCACGCCACCGACCTCCCCGCCGTCATGCGCTCCGTCTTCTCCCAGTCCGGACACTGGCTTTGGCAACCATTCCTTCTTGGAGCCTGCCTCTTCGTCTTCCTGCAGATCACGCGCTACATCGTGAGTACTACTTAGTACCTACAACGATTCCTTGCTCTTGTTACAATTAAGATACATACAAAACTGGTATATAAGTAATGTACGCTGTCTAATGAAGAATCTTCCTTTTCGCAGAGCAAGAGGCGGCCCAAGTTGTTCTGGATATCGGCGGCGGCGCCATTGGCGTCAATCATTGTCTCCACACTTCTCGTCTATCTCATCAATGGGGAAAAGTACAGTATTCAAACGGTGAGCATGCATACTCCTTATCTATAACAATACAGTAGCACTATGTATGAGACTTGAGACTAGCTGATGGATAAACTTGCTGCAACTGTACGTGCTAGATCGGCTCCGTGAAGAAGGGCATAAATCCCCTGTCGGTCAAGAGTCTGCTCTTGTCGTCGCCACACACGTGGCTCACCGCCAGGACCGGGATCATCACCGGCATTATCTCGCTCGCTGTAAGCAAGAACGATTCCACTAGCTTCGTTTTGATTTTCCTTGTGGCTTCTATCTGCTACAGACCGATCGATCATCGGACATGGACATGCATGGTTTAATTTGTGTGTGCACTGCCGCTGCATGCAGGAAGGGTCTGCGGTGGCGCGGAGCTTCGCCATGGCCAAGAACTACCACGTTGACGGGAACAAGGAGATGATCGCGTTCGGGGCGATGAACATGGCGGGCTCCTGCACCTCCTGCTACCTGACGTCGTCTCCCTTCTCGCGGTCGGCGGTGAACCGCGACGCCGGGTGCCGGACGGCCGCGTCCAACGCCGTCATGGCGCTGGCCGTGGCGGCCACACTCCTCCTCCTGACGCCGCTGTTCCGGTACACGCCGCAGGCGGCGCTGTCGGCCATCATCACCTCGGCGATGCTGGGCGTCATCGACGTCCGCGCCGCGGCGCGCCTGGCGCGCGTGGACAGGGTCGACTTCTGCGTCTGCCTCGCCACCTTCCTGGGCGTCGTCTTCCGCAGCATCGACGTCGGCCTCGTTGTCGCCGTCGGCGTGCTGGTGCTCCGGGTCCTGCTCGCCGTCGCGCGCCCGAGGACCACGGCTCTCGGGAAGGTGCCGGGCTCCACGGCGTACCGGAGGATGGACCAGTACGCCATGGCGCAGGCCACGCCGGGGGTCCTCGTCCTGCGCGTCGACTCGCCCATCTGCTTTGCCAACGCCAGCTACCTGCAGGAGAGGGTCTCGCGGTGGATCGACGACCACGAGGACCAGATCAGGGCCTGTGGCGGGGAGAGCCTGCGATGCGTCGTGCTTGACATGGGAGCTGTCACGAGCATCGACTCGTCTGGTACTGGCATGCTGGAGGATCTCAAGAGGGGCCTTGACAAGAGATGCCTCCAGATAGCGTTGGCCAATCCTGGCAGTGAGATTATGAGGAAACTTGACAAGTCCAAGGTGCTTCAGATCATCGGCGACGAGTGGATCTTCTTGACAGTAGCCGACGCGTCTGATTATGCACACAGAAACTGCAAGATTGCAACTACTTTGCAAACTGTTTTGTCGCCGGACGAGATGGTCTGAAGAACACCACATTGACAGTTTGACACTATGATCTACTCCTATGTCTGATTGTACATTTGTACTCTTGAATGCACTCCTCGAAGATGGAAGAATAGCAAAAGTTCTTCCTATTTTTTCAGTATATATAATAACAGAAATGTTTTGCTTAGGGCGTTCGGACGCTCTCGTTGTCTTGGACCACGATGGCCCGAACGGCCCACTACGTCTTGCCCTCAACAACTCTACTCCAGAAGTTTGTAAAAAAAAATCCACTCGCTCAGACGCGACCTCCACTCTAGAGACACGACCTCCACTCGCCCGCGCCACCGCGGATTCCGGCATGGTCCACGGGGACCGCCTGCCTGGCGCCATCCTTCCTCTCCACCGGACCTCCTTTCGCCGCGGCTCTGGCTCCGAGCACCGCCGCGCCCATACGTGGGGACCACTTCCTCGGCCACGAGCTGGCCACCCGAGACCGCCACGCGCGTGCTCGTGCCCAATGACGCCGACAGGCGTTGCTGACACAGGGGGAAGCACCGGGCCTTGGCGCAAAAGCCCTCTGACCTCACTACTAACTATGGCTGCAGCGCCCTGATGTAGACAGCGGCGGAGGCCGCATCGGGATATGATGCATGTTGTAAGTGTACATTTTAAATGTTTCAAATGTTTTAGAGGTATGTTGCATGTGTTTCATATATATGTTGCAAAAATAATCAGGATGTTACATATGTTGCAATGGTTGTACACGTATATTGCAAACGTCTATCCCCAATATTTCATTTGTTTTCATACGTATGTTGCAAATGTGTTTATTTAGATGCTGCATATGTTGCACACACATGTTGCAAATGTTTTATCTGGACGTTGCATATGTTTGCAATGGTTTTAAAGTGTTTTTCAGGTGCTTTTGTAAGGGTTTCAGACGCATGTTTTAAATGTTTCATCTGCCTTCAGACGCATGTTGCAGGTGCTGTATCTAGATGTTTTAAAAAGAAGATCGGGACGTTGTACACAGGATACGCGTGGAAAGCAGGAGAGGGCGCTAGCGGTCCCGCGCAAAACACAGGCGTGGGTGAGGGGGAGTGCTGGCACAGGCACGGAGTACAGGTGCGCACAGGAACCACGAACCGTCCGACGGATGGGTATCCGATCGGGCGCCAACAAATATAATAATGTCCAAAGAAGTTCCACTAATTTGAAATGACCAACTATATAATGATTGCACGTGTTGAATATAAACAAACTTTTCAGATTTGCAAAGCCAGAGAAGTAGAGAACCCTTTTCTGAGACTAGAGACCATGCATATTGCAGCTCCAAGCCGTTACATAATAATAAATAGAAAATTGTTTATGAACAACTGAACATGTGCTTTGTGATTAGAAAGAGACGCTGCTGTACCTTATGAGATTTTATATTAAAGAAAGGACTTACTATTCCCAGTGCTGGCAGCCTGGCATTGCCAATAGGAACAATAGGTTCGGTGACTCGAAAGGAAATTCGAATAGCGTTACGGTTATCAAATGCACTGCTTCTGCAGAACCTGGAAGCAAAATGCACTGCACGTGCATGGGCTATATAATAGATGGAAAGAGAACGCCTTGATACTATATCACAGTAATACCTGAGATTAACACATTAAACCAGCTAGAATGGCCTCATTTAGACAGGGAACCAAAAATTTTAGTACATAAGCTTCTTCAGGATACTAAAATGCTAGCTCAATTACAAAGGGGATCCTAGAAACACCACCTCCTCTTCCAACGCACAGGTGACACTTAGCCAGCCTCTTGGAGGTGCAGGTGCCAGCATCTCGATTTCTTCGGCCGCGTGAACAAAAAGGTTACGGCTCTGTTCTTGATTTCGGACGAACACAACCACAGAACGGGACCCTCTTCTTTGTTTTCTTCTGCCCGCCACCACGGTCCTTCCTTCCATACAGATAGTCCCTCAAAAGCACACGAGTGCGCTTATCAGAGACTTTGAGCCTTCTGTACTCGTGCTCTTCCTCAAGCTTGAGCAAGACATACTGTATCTTCTGGAGCTCCAGTTCCAACCTTGCCACATTTTCCGACCCTTTCTGCACCTGCTCGGAGATCTTCCTCCTGCTGGAATACCCTTCTCGCTCGGTGTTCATATTATCTGACAACGCAGGATAGTTCTCAGCCTTCCTGGTCAATTTGTTGTTGAAATTGATCTGTTCCAAGACAAAACCCTCTGTCTCATGCAGCTGTGTGCTCACACTGCTGTACTCAGAATTCATTGGGGATTTGCCCTTTGACGGCCCCTCCATTTTCTGCTTCAACTCCTCAATGCTCGCTTGGATGCTCAGCAGCCTCTGAGCATCAGAAGTGAGCCTCTCAAGTACGTTCTTGCTCCACGCCTCATGAGGCTCTACAGCCCCCTTTGACACTTCTAGCTTATTGAGTCCAAGGTCTCTTCCCCTTACTAGCTCAGACGAAGGGTACTCACTCTTCAGATCCTCGACCGCTTGTATGTCGTGCTCAGATGACGAGGACTTGGCCGTTTCGTTCTTGCAGCTCCTCTCTGCAGCCTCCCACAGCTGAAGCATATCGTCATCGAGTTCAACATTTGCACCAGTTCCAAGGGGATAGAAGGCAGCTCCAGCACCATATGGTGGACAAGTAGATATTTTGTCCAGCTCAATATCCTTCATGATCTGGGCCTGCTTCCCTTTGGAGACCTCAACATCTTGTTTCTCATGGTCAGAATATATTTCTTTTGCCTCCATGCGTGAGCTGCCTCTTGCTTTAAGCTCTTGAATTTCTGTACTTGTTGCCGCCAATTTAGCTGCAGACTCGGCTGACTCCTGATCTTGACGATCTTTAGCATTTAATACAACCACTTGAAGTGCTTCTATTCTTGCAATCAACCCTTGTAACTTCAGAGTTCCTTTGGGTAAGCAATGAGATTCCAGCTCGTCGTTGCCCTCTTGCACATGATGTACCCATGCAGTTTCCTGTAACAATCAAAGATCAGTTGTCAAGAAGGGGAAGGATAGCATATATGACTGGAGGTGGCTTGATAAAGTGTCACATCCATTAGTGCACGAACCATAGTAGAAATATCCAACAAATAACAAGTGATGCTAGAAGGAAGAGCAGTTGCAGAAAAAAAAAACATAAGATTACAATCAAGTATTACAAATTAATATGATAAGTATTAAGGAATGGTCAAACTTTGCTTCATTGAAAGAATAGAATTGTTTTAACTACATGAAAGATTTCAAAAAGGGTGCCTAGTTAATAATAAGGACAAACAAAGAAGCTTACCTCTTTGTCATCTGTAGTACATGGTTTTGGAAGAGAACGGGCATCTTCTTCCAGCACACTGACATGATCAGACAATGATGTTATGAGAGCTAGATGTGTTTTCAACTCAGCTTTTAGTTCTGCATGTTCTTCCTGAATGCCAGCAAACTTTTTCTGCAACTCCTCAACGTGCGCATCTCGGGAAGAGACCTCCTTCATTAGCAACTCCTTTAGGGATATTGCCCTATTCTCTGTAGCTTCACCATTCATCATAAGCTTGAATGCTTTTTCTTCATAGACCGCAGAATTCACTGACGAGGTAATTGCATCATCCATCAGAACAACAAATTCCCGCTCACATTGCTCAACCTCTGATTGCAATGTCTCATTATCTTGGTGAAGAAGTAAAATTTCGTCATCCTTGCTAGAACACTGTTCAATCAGTCTTGTGATTTTCTTCTCCAGTTCTCCTTTCACCACTTTAGCACCTTCAATTGCAACCTGAAGAGACCCAACAACTCCACAGAGTTCCCGGTTCTTTTCTTGCAAGAGTTGAACCTTCTCTTCTGCTTCCATTAGCTCGTCATCCTTCTGCACCAACTGTGCCATGCAATTCTCAAGTTCAACAACCAACTCCTGGCAGACACTTTGATTGGTGTCCAGATCAAACTCTGAAAGGACTAATCGAGTTCTGAGAATCTCTACCAAGTAGATGATATACTCCTTTAAGTGACTATTTTCTGATTCAAGCGCCACTGACCTTCTGCTCAGCTCATTAACTTGGAGATCAAGATCGCCCTTAGCCAAACTCAACAAAGCCATCTCATCGGTAAGAGAAGCCAACGCAGATGCAATCTCATTATTATGTCCCCTAAAGAAGAGGCATAAGTTCTCGAGCATCATGCATTCTTCAAGAACAGTATCATTCTCATCTTCCAAGGAATTGTACTTCTCACTCAAGGACTGGTATTCCTTAGACAAGGACTCATTTTTTTGGGTCAGATTGGAAATTTCATCTTGTGAGGTCTGGTAGGACTCTCTCAAACAAGATAGTTTCTCTTGTATGATGAATACTTCAGTTTTCAGCACCTCCTCCCTTTCACTGCTTTCCTGTAATCCATTCCTTAGTTGTTCATTCTGTTCCAACATCTGTTGGTTTTTGTTTTGCAAAGAAAGCGACTCTGCTTCTCCACTCTCCACTTCTTTCTCAAGGGCACACTTCTGTAAGTGCAGGTCTCTGAGCTCCATCCCTACTTGCAACAAAACTACTGAGAGAACTGAGAGCTCGGTGTCCATGAGCCTATTCACATCTTCAGTTTCATCCTTAAGTCTCAGAATGTTAATGATTTCATCTGAAACAGTCTGCAACAGAACTTCGTCCTCAGCTAAATCAACAGATCCTAGATCTTTGCAGATATTCAGAACCTTCATTTGCTTTGAAATCCCTTCCCTCAGTTTTTCATTGTGTGTTAGCAATGTTTTTCTCTCCTCTCCATGATTTCTAGCTTCATCCATCAACTCTGAAACTAACATATTGGCCGAATGATTTTCCACAGCATACTTCTGGCATTTAGTGAAAAGAGCGACCTTCTTGTCTTGCTCATCGACCAAACAGTTCTCCAAAATAACTGTACTAATAGAAGCACTTATGTTTTTCTGCTGTTCCTGTTGAAGCACCTCCTCCATATAATGGTTTTTCTCTTGCTGAGAAGAAATTTGTTTCACATAGCTGTTTGCTTGCAGTTGATGTGACTTTGCTGACACTTCAAATTCCTCATTCTTAATTCTCAACTGATCCTGCAGTTCCCTTACTTGATCATATGCAAAATCCTTCTCTCTGGATACAGAGGAGTGCTTCTGTTCCAGATTGGCATGCATTCCTTCTAGGGCTTTCATGGCCAATGTAATGCTCTCCAACTGAAAGAAAGAATTTACATAATACATTATATGAGAAAAGGAATGTATGTACAGAAGGACATGAGATGAGACCAGTTCAAAAATTATGACAGTGTAACAATATTAATTTCTACTTCAACCAAAAAAAGACTTAGTATTTAGGTTTACAGTATGTACCTGAGAGAACAGGTGGTTCTTTTCAGCAGAAAGAGCTGAATTATTTGTTAGGTGAGTCTGGCAGGATTCTTCAGAATGTTTCAGCTTTGTTCTCAATTCATCTAGCTCAGTTTTCATATCACTTAATGAGACATCCAAGATAGAATTCTTCTCTGAAACCTCAGATAAACTTTTACCAAGGATCTCTAGCTCTGATGCAAGAACAGCCTTTTCAGAAACATGACAGGAAATTGCTTCCTTCAGAGAGCTTTCTGAGGCCTGTAGTGCTTTTATATTCTCCCTCAATGCATCCACTTCACCAGAAAGAGCTGAGTTATTTGCAAGGAGAGCCTGACAGGATTCTTCAGAATCTTTCAGCTTTGTTCTCAAATCTTCTAGGTCCATTTTCATATCAGATAATGAGATATCCAAGATAGAATTCTTCTCTGAAGCATCAGATAATCTTTTACCAAGGATCTCTATCTCTGATACAAGAACAGCCTTCTCAGAAACATGACAGGAAATTATATCATTGAGAGAGCTTTCTGAAGCCTCAAGTGCTTTTATCTTCTCCCTCAATGCATCCATTTCACCAGAAAGAGCTGAGTTATTTGCAAGGAGAGCCTGACAGGATTCTTCAGAATCTTTCAGCTTTGTTCTCAAATCTTCTAGGTCCATTTTCATATCAGATAATGAGATATCCAAGATAGAATTCTTCTCTGAAGCATCAGATAATCTTTTACCAAGGATCTCTATCTCTGATACAAGAACAGCCTTCTCAGAAACATGACAGCAAATTATATCCTTGAGAGAGCTTTCTGAAGCCTCAAGTGCTTTTATCTTCTCCCTCAATGCATCCATTTCAGCATTTGCATCTGAAAGTGAGTTCTCCAGGAGTGAATATTCTTCAGATAGCTTCTCCACCTCTTGGAGTTTTTCTGAGAGAAGTGCCTTCTCAACCGCACTCCTTGCACACACCTCCTTCAGTTTTGAGTTTGTAATTTGCAACTCCTCAATCAACTTCTGGTTCATTGTTGCAGTGGTTTTTAGGGTATCCATCTCATCAACCAGAGTGTGGTGTATCCCCTCTAGATTTTCCTTCTCTTCCCTTTGAGAAGTAAATTCTCTCTGAAGTGCTTCTTTTTCACCTATGTGTAACCCCATTTCTGCCTGAAGTTTCACATTCAAATCCTTCAATGCGTCCAATTCAAGATGAAGGTCCTTTATCATAAGCTCAGTAGAAAGATTCTGTTCACGAAGGATATGGATTTCCTCCGTATGCTTGGTTACAATGTTCTCAAGATCAACCTTACTGTTCTCCACCTGTCTTAAATTACCATTCAGCTTCTCGAGTTCCAGTGCCAACTCTCTCACTTCATTTTGTGACTCGGAGTGAAGATTCGTCATCATAAGAAGAGATGCTTCACCTTCAAGCCGTTTTTTAGTTTCATCTTGTAGGCTAATTTGGAGGTTATCCGCTTCTTGTTTCTTATATATGAGTTCTTGCTCTATCATCTGAACTTTCCCTTCAACATTCTCCAGTTCAGTTTTCAAGGCCACAAGTTCAGATTCAAGATCCGATATTCTCGCTGAGGACTGCTGGTTCTCATGGAGGGTAGCATCTTTCTCAGTGTTTATAAGTAGGATGGTGTTGTTAAGTTCAGATGACAAGTTCTCCAACTCATTCAACTTGCCATTCTGCTTCTCAATCTCTATCTGCAACCTACTAACGTCTTCCTGTGACTGGGAATACATTTTCTCCAATGACACAAGCGATGTTTGGGCTTGTAGCCGCTTCTCACATTCATCTTTCCAATTTATCTCCAGGCTGTCGACACTTTCATTCTTCCGTGCAATTTCTTGCTCCAATAAGAGAATTTTTTGTTCAGACTTCTCCATTTCCAACTGCATCTTTGAGAGTTCTAACTCCAAATCAGATACTTTCTCTAAAGACTGCTGTTGCTGAAGGAGTGCTGCATCCTTCTCCGAGTTCAAACCTAAAACGGTGTTCTTCAGTTCTTTCAGTGTGCTCTCCAGGTCTAACTTATTATTTTCTAGCTCACTAAGCTTCTTTTTCGATCCATCAAAATCTTGTGTCAGTGTTCTCATTTCTTCTTGCAACTGGGAATGCAGACCCTCTGTCATGAGAAGAGTTGCTTCAATTTGCATACGCCTATGGCATTCATCTTGCAGCTTGAAATGGACATTGTCCGCTTCTTCTTTCTTCTTTTCAAGATCTTGTGTCAGCAACTGTACTTTCTGCTCAGTCTCATCTAGCTCTGACTGTAGCTTTGACAGCTGAGATTCGAGTACCGAAACCTGCTCCACAGACTGCTGGTGTTGAAGCACAGCTGCATTCTTCTCAGTGTTTAGCTGTGAAATGATGCTCTTAAGGCTTTGTATTTCACTTTGAAGTTCATTCTTTGAATCCTTGAGTGTATTTATCTCGTCACCAAGTTTCTGTATAAGCACCTCAGAGGACTGGTTTTGTTCTGTAAGGTGCTCAACATCCTTCTTCAGCTCACAAACAGTGTCCTCAAGGACTTCCTTGGTCTGCTTGAGCTCATTCAACTTTTCATTCGCTGTCTTTATTTCTATAGCCAACCTCTGTACTTCTTCATGAGATTGATCAAGTTCCTTCCCCTGGGAAAGTAGAGCACTTTCAGCCTGCATGCGCTTTTCATGCTCCTCCTGGAAGCTTGAGCGGAAACTCTCCAATTCCTTAAGCTTTTGTTCTAGTTCTTGTTGCTGCATCTTCATCTTCTGATCCAAACCCTCAGCCTCAGACTGTATAGCAATATTGAGTGTTTCGGCATTAATTAGCTTCTGCACATCTGCAGCCATTTCATCAGTTAACTTCTCGAGGTCAGCCTGCGCCTTCGAGAGCTCGGACTCTAATGTAGATATCCGCTCAGAGGACTGATTATATTGCATAAGTGATGTGTCTTTGTCAGCATTTAATTGCAATACTGTTGCCTTGAGCATTTGCATCTCATTTTCAGCTTTGTTTGCCCGCTCGGATTCTGACAACATCTGCTGTTTCAGATTCTGGCTCTCGGCTAATAGTCTTGCAACTTCTTGTTGCAAATCTGCCATCTCATTGCTGGTATCATCTTTCCCTTTAACTTCTGGGCTTTCAAAAGTTAGGCCTTTCCGCACCTTTCCATCAAAACCAGCATGAGGAGCATTTTCACCACTCGATGACAAATCATTGAACAGCTTTAGACCCTTTCGACTTGAAAATGTGCTGGTTTCCTCAGGGTGTGTACCATTCCTCTTGGAGGTGAAATGTTGTGGTGACACACCAACTCCATCCTTCTGAAGATCATCGGAATCAAATGCCGCACGTGTGAAAGTAGGCATATCTGGAGTATGAGGCTCCATCTCTTGGCTGAAAGCAGAGGGTGACTCGTCTGACATTGACGGCATCTGATTTGGAAATGCTTCAGAAATTGTTCTGTGAGCCTGGCGAAGTGCCCCAGTGGCCTGATCATATCTTTCTGCCAGCGCACGGTATGCTCGATAGAATTCCTCCACCAATTTCATTAGCTCTGGACGTTTCTTGTAGTACATCTCTGCTCTCCTTGCAAAAGAATCAGCATCTTCATTGATAAGTTTGATCATTGCTTTAACCTTTGTGTCCATGTCTGTTGCACAAAACAAGACCCAATTAGTTCATGGACCACACTTATAATTGCAGTCCTTTCATTGCAACCATATCTTCAAATTGATTCCATAATTATGAAAAAAAGGAACATATATGGACCAATGTTAGTTACTTCGCAGTGACAAAAAAGAAGGCATCAAAGGAAACATTTAAGCCATCCAAGTGTTTCCAACAGAAATAGACTTCAGTTTAACTGGACCAATAAAAATGCCTCTCTCCCTCTCCCTCTCTCCAGAGAACTCCTTAACACATCAAAAGAAAACTATTGCACAGATATATGGGCAACAGTTTAGGACCTAGTATTAACAGATTATGAAAATATTTCCAAATTCAAATACCATATGTGCATTTTTTTATCAAAGAAACACTGACATTGAGAAAACAGTCCAATGCAGCAGAAACTCTCTCCAGAGAATTCTTTAACACATCAAATGAAAACTCTTGCGCAAATATATGGCCAACAGTTTAGAACATAGTGTTAACAGATTATGAAAATATTTCCAAATTCAAATACCATATGTGCAATTTTTTATCAAAAGAAAGACTCAGATTGAGAAAACAGTCCAATGCAGCAGAAAGATTCATATGTAATTGCTCGGATCATGAGCAAAGAAATTCAGAAATGTTGTTCCAACTGAATAATAAGTGTACTGCATTGAATTTCCATGTTGACTGGTATATACATTGTAGAACAATCAACAATGATAGGAATATCATGATAGATAGGACACAAACAGTGCATAAGCATGTGCTTGGCTGACTGTAAGCTTTCAATTTAAGTAGGAAAAATGCTCTTTGGTAAAGATGAACTGAAGATAGCAATGAACTCACCGCTGATGTTTTCCTGGAGCCATTTCGAGTTCTTGGGGCTGATATGGCTAACCCACAACCAAGAGTACTGCCTTGAATCATGACGAACCAAAGTCGCCATTGGTGCCGGATAGCAACAGAGACTACTCCAACCAATAAATAATGCCTTACTTTCTCAGCGCTTAGAACAGTGCAGAGATGCAATATATTATCCTCAAAACCATGAGGGTCGTCGACTCCCCCACTTTTCAGTTTGTGGGATCAACGGAATCAGCACCTGCAAGGTTATCACAAGCAGAAATGACTTGAAAAAGATCAATAAAGCAAGGTATCAACAGCAATGATGAAGAGGAATCAAGGACACCATGCTTATGACTATGAGTTAGTACGTACCAGCAACCAGCGGCAAGTCTTGAACTGGCCCGAAGATACTACTAGTAGATAACTTGCCCACACTGCACCAAACTGGAGTCAAGAAAAGATAGCACTGACCCTCAGTAACTGGATGACGAGAGAAAATTGTGCATGCACAGTAAGCGCTACCGAAGTGATAGTGCAACACTTCAAAATTGTGTCGAACTGAGCGATAAGCAAGGTAACCAATAGAACCGGGGAGCAATTCAATCCAGAATTTATATATATATATATATAGAAATAAACAGGAAACCAACAGAACCCAAAATCCGTTTCCCCAGAAACGAAACCTCCCGATAAGACAGGAACATCGAGGCGCGACGTTTCTGCTAGGCACGATGCTGCAGTAGAAGGCAAGAAGCGGGTTTTGGAAGCAAAATCTCGCGAGTCAGGCGCCATTCAGCAAGAAGAAAAAGAGAGCATATAGATCACATGATCCACGCCTGCTGCTCCTTATCCCACCTACCAAGCCCACCCGTCAACACCAACCATTCCGGCAATCCAATTCTAGCAAAAGCCGAATCACGGAGCAGCAGCGGCAAAAGATGGATCTTTGGAGCATCCAGGCACGAAACACAGGTCGGGTACTCAACAATCACAGCACAGGTGAAGGAACAAGGAAGCAAAAGATCCAATCCAATCCTGGAGCAGCGGAGTCTGTCTAGTGAGAGGGGGAAGCGGGGAGAAGGGCATACCAGGTGGAGCGGAAGTGAGCGGCGGCGGCAGCGGCGAGATGCCAAGATCCAGCAGGCTGCCCACTTTGTGCCTCCATCTCTCTCGTTTCTCAACCCATCCCGTGCTCTCTCTCTCTCCCTCTCCCTGTCGCCTTTGCCTGTGGACAGTGGAGTCTGCTGCGGGGTGCGGGCGGGCGGGCGGGCGTAGTGCCAAGAAGAAAGGCTGCATCAGCACAGCAGGAAGCGGGCCCCACACCAAGCGGACGATACAGGAAGGGAATAGAGACTACTCGTGACCGGCCTTTGAAGAGAGACGGACGGAGACGGAGGTGATGATGCCATGACCATGAGCTGGTGTTTTGGGCGTCATAAATTGGATGGCCCTCAATTTGGGGAGGGAATTATGAATTCATACACTACTATTATGGCTGTGTTTACTTCAAAAAAAAAAAATACTGTGCAAACAGAATATTCCCCGTCACATCAAACTTGCGATACATGTATGGAGTACTAAATGTAGATGAAATTAAAAACTAATTGTACAGCTTGGTTGTACTTTGCGAGACGAACGTTTTGAACCTAATTAGTCAACGGTTGGACACTATTTACCAAATAAAGCCAAAACGTGCTACAGTATTTTTTTTTACACCTTTTCGCGGAACTAAACACACCCATATGTACTACACATGTTTGATGCAACGGTTATAAGATGCTGCTAGGAATACTATGGCTGTGTTTAGTTACCTGAAAAAAGCACTATGGCCCTGTTCATCCGGCTTATAATCCGTCTTATTTAGCTTGTTTTTTCAGTCGGAACAGTATTTTTCTCTCACAAAAAATCAGCCAACAGTGTTTTTCAGCCGGCTTATAATTCCAGCCGAACGGGACCTATGCAAAAAAAAGATTCTCCGTCACATCAAACTTGTGATATATGTATAGAGTACTAAATGTAGATGAAATCAAAAATTAATTGTACAGCTTGGTTGTACTTTGCGAGACGAACATTTTGAACCTAAATAGTCAACGGTTAGACATTATTTGCCAAATAAAACCAAAACGTGCTACAGTACACTTTTCACCCTTTTCGTCGGTAGGGTTTTCGATTTCAGCATTAAATTTTTTTCACTCACCAACTCGGTCAAAAAATCTATTGAACTTTCGTTAGAGACTTAAACATGAAGAATGTGTTTTTAAAATACTTTCAGATCTAAACAAAATATTAGTATGATTTATGACTACACATCCGTAGAGGAGAAGAATATAAAACATAAACAATACAAACTATAAATCTAGAGTTATATATCACATATATTAGTGTAATACGAAATTTTGGGTTTTTTTCTTTTGGTCACCTCCGAAATTACTGAAATTCACAATTTTTCAACAAAGTTGTGAACCCTAATCGTGGGGGATATTTCAAATGCTACTGAATTTTATGCCAATATAGTAGTACATGTTCTTTCTGACTATCATTTGTCAGAATGCAGCATGCAGTTCATCTATAATAGTGGCATAAAGACCTAGGGGTAGGGCAACAAAATTTCGTCAAAAATTTTATCAATTTTAGTAATTTCGAGGGTGACCGAAAGAAAATTTTAAATTTTATAATAGACTAATGCATGTGCTTTATTGTAAACATATAACTCTCGATTCATATTATCTATTGTTTATATTTTGTATTCTTCTATATTCAATAAATATTTAGTCATAAATCGTACTAATAGCATATTTAGATCTAAAAAATTTTATGATTCATATTTTCTATTGTTTATATTTTGTATCCTTTTATATTCAATAAATATGTAGTCATAAATTGTACTAATAGTTATTTAGATCTAAAAAATTTATAAAAATCGTATTTCTTGCTAAAGTCGCTAAAAATGGTTTTGATCAAAATTTCACCAGAATTTTAGTATTTTTTTTGGTGGTGGCTGAAATTTTTTTTAATACCTACCAAAATTAAAACCCTCCCTACTGACCGCTGGATGCTCCTTTCGCGATCGGACAGTTGATGCTCGTATGGAGGTGCGAATTTTTTAGAAACTCAGCTCGCAACACCACAAGTTGAGAATGCTATTCGGATTCTCGGTGGATCTCCTTCTCCTCCCAACCGAAAGCATTCGTGTTAGACTAGCAGCTTAGCTAGTGGTCTAGATTTCGCTATTCCAGTTGATTCGACATGCAAAAGTGCGCCGTGACTTTGCTGTTAGACTAAGCATTTTTTCCCCGGAACGTGCTATAGTACGTATTTCATTAAGCAGAAAAAGGAGTTTTTGTTATAGGAAGGGTGAACTTACGGTAATCCGTAGATTACCGAAAATCATACCCCACACCCTTACGACACTCGCACGAGGTTGTAATTACATAAAACTATAACGACGAAGGTGCCGGTGCCTATGGACTAATTGTCCTCGTCGTTCAACCCGATCATTTTTTGTTTTTACAACAATTAGACTAAGCATTTTCCGTGCTTGGCCTGCTTCCTTCATGTGCATTACTTTTTGTTAGGTGTCCCGATCCTTCCATTAGGAAAAAAAGAACAAGATTATTCCAGACCATCGCGAAATGCAAGAAGAGGAATATATTATATTATAGTATTATACTTAAATTGAAATTATCAGGTAGCGCAAGGAAGGCATGTAACCTGACGGCCGTGGTCACATGCATGTCCACAACCACAATATAGAGTATTATTGCTGATGTGGATTATTTTTATTCATCATTAGATCTTGTTTGGATGCGCATGTATTCGTCTCAATCCACGTGTGTTGAAGTGGAATTAAACTAAATTCAATTACATTCCACTCCAATACATGTGGATTGAGGTGGATACACATGCATCTAAACAGGACTTTAGGTGGATAGGAGTACAATATTGTATCACTTTTTGCAATGGTAATATGTTCATAGTGCCCATTCGGCAGGTAAACGGTGGTTCCTGTGGACTGCCCCTGCATTCCAACGAGGCAACAAGTCGTAGGGTGTGTTTAGATGTGTAAAAAGGTGTAAAAAGGTGTAAAAAAAAGTACTGTAGCACGTTTTGGCTTTATTTGGCAAATAGTGTCCAAACGTTGACTAATTAGGTTCAAAACGTTCGTCTCGCAAAGTAGAACCAAGTTGTACAATTAGTTTTTTATTTCATCTACATTTAGTACTCCGTGCATATATCGCAAGTTTGATGTGACGGGGAATCTTTTTCTGCACAGTGTTTTTTTGGAACTAAACACAGCCGTAGTAGTACTGCTACTGCAATTTGTCTTGTCCCTGTCGTTGTTGGGATTGTTAATGGTTTCTGGAGTACAATTACCAAGGGATCTGTTTGATCCGATCATTTTGCCTGCTGATTGGCTGTTACGGAGATCGAGAGGGCAGAATGATGATCCCCATGTGAGCGTGAGCCTGTCTGCATAAACAAGTGTCACGTTGTTCTCTTCAACCGTTGCTGATCCGTGTGCAATGGACACACCGCCACACTTTCTTTGTTCCTTTATATACAAACACTGTTTTCAATTCAATGCCTCACTAACTTTATTACCACCTTTTCTTATCTCCTTCCCGTGCGATTTGAAAATGCTGAAATGTAGCCGGTCGGAATTCATTTTCGAAATTTATGCGGCACGTACTGTACATTGGTCGCGAGAATTTTTATGGAAGAAAATTTGCAAGATCGCGCTGCCCGTTATTGGCCTCTAATGTGTGTGGCCAGGGTAGATGGTAGAGGATAGACTGCCAGACTGGTAGTTTTCTACTTCTACCACCCAAATCAGTTGGGTCGGCAAAAAACAAAAGGTTCTCAACCACCCAAATCAACCAAAAAAAAGAGAAACTAAAAACTAGTAGCATTATTGGCATCAATTCCAAGCAAGAGACGAAGCTGGTTTTTGAGTCCATGCGTGCGTCGACAAGGATGGATCATGGATGGGTTTATATTATATGTTTAATCACACCGGGTAAACAACGTTATCATCCTCCCTCGGTTTCGATCGCCGACAGCTGCTGTCGCGTGGGCCCCACCCCTCAGGGCCCCCACGCAGACGCAACGCAGGCACCAGAGCCCAGAGCCTTTGTTGTGAGCAGTGACGCCATGCTTTCATGCTTTGCTTCTATTTCTACGACTTTTGACGCCTGACAGCCTGTTCGATTGGACTTTCAGCCGCTTATTTTCAGCCAGTCAGTAGTTTTTTTTTCTCACAACAAATCAGCCAACGGTACTTTCAGCCGTTTATTTTTAGCCCAAGTGAATAGGCTGGAGTCACATGCAGTCGCAGAGCACGAAAAGATACAGATGTCAAAAGCAGGTGTCTGTTAAAAGATGCAGATGTCAAAAGCAGGTGTCTGTTAACAACCATAATAACCTCTAACAATTCATCAGTGTTAGTCCTCCATTAATAAGAGATTTACGGAGTAGGTTTGTTGCCTTGCTCAGCTTCGGGGAGAACGGGAAACGGATTGAAGCAGCAAGGAGAGGATTGGTGGTGTTGGTAGTTGGTCAGGTCAGATGACGGGGTGCTGTCAGTCGTCGGTGGCAGCAGCTATCATCAATTATTCATCAGCAAGCCTAACCACAAGGAATTCCCGGCGTTTTGTCCGCGTCATCAACCAGTGGTTGGAATCTTCCTTTTTCTTCTTGTCTTCTTGTATCCTGTATGTATAAATAAACATGGGCCCTGTTTAGATGCCAAATTTTCCCCAAATTTCACTATGCAAAAAGAAGATTCTTCATCACATCAAAATGTCGACACATGTATGGAGTACTAAATGTAGATGAAATAAAAAACTAATTGCACAGTTTAGTTGTACTTTGCGAGACGAATCTTTTGAGCCTAATTAGTCGATATTTGGACAAAAATTTACAAATACAAACGAAATGCTACAGTACGTAATCTTATACTATGCAGATTTTGCCCCTGCCAATTTGGGGCAACTAAACACGGCCATGGAGGAATTCAGCGGATCGATTGGGCGGCGGCGGTATGGTATGGTCGAGCTAATCTGACAGCGTGGATGGAAACCGGTTTCGCCACATTCGTCTCTGTCCCCGCTGATCAAGATTGTCTGTCCCCGCTGATTCAGAGTTGAAACGGGATCGGAACTTTGCTAATCAGACCAGACTCCAAATACGACTAGGGGGCTGTTTAGTTGCCAAAATTTTTGGCGAAACGGAACTGTAACAGTTTCGTTGTTATTTGGTAAATATTGTCCAATCATGGTCTAATTAGGCTTAAAAGATTGGTCTCGTCCATTTCGTCTAAACTGTGTAATTAGTTTTATTTTTATCTATATTTAATGCTTCATGCATGTGTTTAAAGATTCGATGTGACGGAAAATCTGAAAATTTTGGCAAAATTTTTGGCATCTAAACGGTGCCTAGACTCTCCCCGCTTGTACGTAAAAGCTCCGGTTCCATTCGGGCACTGGTATTTCTTTTGTTTATTAACAAGTGTGTTTCTTGTTCAAGGTTTGTGCTAGGCTGCTAGCCCTATCATTTGTCAATCGCTACGACATAGGGGGTGTTTAGTTTCAACTTAAAAAATTTTCACCACATCATATCGAATGTGTTGTACATATGTATGGAGTACTAAATGTAAACGGAAAAAAATTAATTGCACAGTTTAATTGAAAACCACTTGACGAATCTTTTAAGCCTAACTAGTTCATGATTAACCTTAAGTGCTACAGTAACACACGTGCTAATGATGACTTAATTAGACTTAATAAATTCGTCTCGTAGTTTTCAGATGAGTTATGTAATTAGTTTTTTAATTAGTATCTGAAAACTCATTCCGACATCCCACGAAACATCCGATGTGACACCCAAAAATTTTTCACCTCACAACTAAACACCCCCTTAAACATCAAGTTGCCTAGACAGAGAGGATTGCTAGTTTCTGAAATAAGAACACAAACTGCATGTGCCTGATCCTCATGAAACTCACCTGGCTACCATCAAGACATTGATCACTTTCTGTCCTGAGACTACCCGCACTCATGAACATTTATATTCATCCTCTAAAAGAAATATTCTATCCTAGTCACCACAAAATATACAGTTTTCCCGCACTCATTCATCCTCTATACCATCTTCATCCACTATGAGGCCCACTTATCATTTTATCTAAATATATTCATGTGGGATCTAGTTTTGAAGAATTTATTGAAACGAATTTAATGATACAATCGGAATTTAATTTTGCTTTTTGGTTTGTGAGTTATAACATTTTTTATTAGTTAAATTAGTGGACCCCGCCGCTGGATGTGACAGCCGTGCACGCATCTCTCCTGCTCCTGCCTCCCGCGCTGCTTTTGGTGGAGCCTGTGGCCGTGCAGACTTTTTCTTCCTATAAACGATGACGTGGATGAGGTAGCGGGTGGGATCCACTACCCAGTGCGGAAGGTCTGAGTCTGAGATTACCCGCACTCATAGACCTCTATATTCATCCTCTATACGTCCTAGTCAGCAAGATTCTCTTCTCTATACTCAATTCTCTCACACCCATCTATCATCTATATTATCTTCTATCCACTCTATCCACTGTGGGACCCACTTGTTACTTTATCTAAATATATCTATGTGTGATCTAGTTTTGAAGGATTTATTGAGACGAATTTAATGGTGCAATCGAAATTTAATTTGGATTTTTGGTTTGTGAGTTATAGTATTTTTTTTCTTTGTTTAGCTAGTGGGGCCGTCACTATATAGTATAGAGTAAGCATTGTACCACTCTAAATATAGAGTGAGAGAAATGATAAAGTATCGTTTTAGAATACCTAATACAGCAGTTTTTACTCTATATTCATACTCTAGAACTTTAAAGTATCATTTTAGAGTACCCACTGCGAGTAGTTTGACGCCCCCAAGAAACTGCACAAGAAGGGTCAGTTGTCAGTCACCAATAGCAATGGACCAGCAGCTGCCATCAAGCACCACGCCGTGCCCTGCCCACCCTTTCAGAACTAGTCGTAGCGTGTGTTTAGTTCCGCGAAAAGGGGTAAAAAAAGTATTGTAGCACATTTTGATTTTATTTGGTAAATAGTATTTAACCGTTGACTAATTAGGTTCAAAACGTTCGTCTCGCAAAGTACAACCAAGCTGTACAATTAGTTTTTTATTTCATCTACATTTAGTTATCCAGGCATGTATCACAAGTTTGATGTGACGGGGAATCTTTTGTTTGCACATTATTTTTTTAGGAAGTAAACACAGCCGTAGTACTCCTACTGCTGTAGGAGTAACTGTCCACGGAAGGAATGATGAATGCAAATGGGGAAAAAAATGCGAGATTCAGGGGATGGTTGGCTGGTGGTTGTTCTTCACAGTTCACATGGTCGGTCCTGCAGCCTGCACGAGAGCATGCCTGGCCTGACTGACCCAGATGATAAAAAAGATTGCCGCTTTAACCAGACAGCCAAGCATGCTGAGGCCGTGTTTAGTTCGGCCGATTCGGCTGTTGCCGAATCACTGCGCAACACTGTGCAGCACTGTAGCATTTGTTTTTATTTGGTAATAGTTGTCCAAAAATTGACTAATTAGGCTTAAAACGTTCGTCTCGCAAAGTACAACAAAACTGTGCAATTAGTTTTTGATTTCATCTCCATTTTGTACTCCATGCATGTGCCGACATTTTGATGTGATGGGAATCTTCTTTTTGCATAGTGGAATTTGGGAGGTAAATTTGGTATCTAAACAAGGCCTGATATTACTCTCCCATTCATCAGTCATTGGGCGGTCACAAGTAGTAACTTGCAGATGTTGCTTTCGCAGGAAGGCTTCAGGTTCAGGGGACCAGGGGGTTCAGGTTCAATTGCTTGGGTTCCTCACAGAAAATTCAGAAATGAGTCCAATCAACTTAGCACAAGATCCAATCCAGAAGTCCAGACAGGAAGAAGAGCAAGAGCTGGCCACGCAGCTTCCATCCAAACCCAATCGGGTCTCTATGGCGCTCGCTGCAAGTGCCATCAGCTCCATGAATGCCCAAAAGGCTCCGTCCGATCACACAATACATCACACCCCAACAAAACCCTGGCCTTGTTTAGTCCCCCAGTTCTCCCCAAATTCCACTATGCAAAAAGAAGATTTCCCGTCACATCAAAATGTCGGTAAATGCATGGAGTACTAAATGTTGATGAAATCAAAAACTAATTGCACAGTTTTGTTGTACTTTGCGAGACGAACATTTTAAGCCTAGTTAGTCAAAATTTGGATAATTTTTATCAAATACAAACGAAATGCTACAGGAATTCTGATACAGTGTTTTTCTCCCCTATTCTGTGAACTAAACGAGGCCCCTCTTTCATCTTCCACAAGATCTGGATGGAGATGGGAGGGTGGCCACGAGACACCAAAAAGACCCAGCAAAAAGAACCACAAGTGCGTGTACAGCTACGAAAGGCATCAGGAAGCATATCTGCCTTTTGGGCCTTTGGGGCGGTCGAGTGGCACACGAGAGTGAGAGTGAGACGAGACACAGCAGCTTGTGCTTGGACTCGCGTGCGTGCCCCGCCCCCGCGCCACACTCACCTCACATGGCATCCGTGTGTCTGCGTCTGTCCTTATACGTGCCCTCTCGCCTCATGTGCGTAAAAGGAATATTGTCGCCGAATTATTCACTCCACAGAGAATTGGATTTGGATGCAAGTGCACCTCATCATACAATACAAGTAGAAAACGCCGTCGATCCTTGAATTACTTCTTTTATTTTTTATTAAGAAAATAAACTCCCTCCTGAAGTGATTATATATGGATGAAAAAGACCAAACCTTGCGAGAGTTGAAATGATCCACGTGAAATTTATTTATTCACATCATACTTTGCGTAGTTTACTTTTTTTTCTAAGCCCTTGTTTAGATTGAAGAAAATTTCAACCCGATGAATAGTACCACTTTCGTCTTATTTGGCAAATATTGTCCAATCATGGACCAACTAGGCTCAAAAGATTCATCTCGTGATTTCCAACTAAACTGTGTAATTAGTTTTTTTACCTACATTTAATACTCCATGCAAGCGGTTAAAAATTGATGTGATGGAAAGAGAGTGAAAAAACTTGAAACTTTGAGGCAAACTAAACAAGGCGTAAAGAAAAAAACTGCCTCTTCAAGACTTGGGATGTCCCCTTGACATTGAGGAAAACACGCCCATGGTCCAACATTAAAAAGAACACACACACAAATAAGTCCTTGATCATAAATGGGCCTAATTTGAACATTCAATATTGCCTCATTGGCGCAACGCCTGATTCCCTGGGCCACATGCTATACGACAATGGATTGAGTGATACAAAAGATGGATGCCTTCCAAGTTTTAAGGCGCTGTTTAGATACAAAGTACTTTTGGAGTTTTTAAAAAAAAATCATGATTTTATGAATTATATTGGTTTTAGATAGCCTTGAAGTGTTATATGCAACATATTTGATGGTTTTGAATGTCATGGTATTACTGAAACCGTAATCTTCTTTGTAGTTTTAAAAACTCAACTCTAGACCTCTTTTTTCTAAATCAAGGGTTTGCATATCGATTGGTTCTAAAACTGCAGTTTTTTGATAATATGGTTTTTTAACAATACAACATATAAACATGGCCTAAGCAGTTTGTTATGTCGTTTGTGAGGTTGGACCAGAGTAATCGGAAAAAGTTTATCTAACCTTCTTCAATTATTACGTGAGTTCGATTTGCCTTCCTTAATTAGAAAAATAGTAGTTAGACTTACCTACCTGAGCGGTTTTAAAAGTGGTTTTGACTAACATGATGCCACGTTAGTCATCCTACATGGCCTACGTCAGTCACGAGGAAGGTAAATGAGACTTCTGCATTCAGGGAGGTTATTTAGACTTTACAGAAAAATTAGAAATAATTCTTCAAAAAGTCATCCAAATATTTTTCTAGAATAAGTATGCATTAAAAATACTAAAATCTAATTTAATATTTAGAATATGAAAATTTGTTTTAACTAAAAAAATATGAAACCAGTTTCATGTTTTTTTCTAAAATATGTTCTATCTTGTTCCTTTCTTAGAATTATTTGAATCTTATATGGTCTTCTAAAATTTGAAATTGGGCCAAGTATGAAATGGGGCCAACATAAATTTTCGCCACACATTCACCATGCAACCCGCCATGCAAATTGCAAAAAAAAGCATTTCCTCAACAACATTGTCTTGCTTAACATCGAGACATACGCGGAAAATCCTAAATAAAAAATATAATTCAAGCTATGATTTCATATTAACAACATGTATTATGTGATTTAACCTTGTAGTAGCACTATCTGTGCATGCACTAGGAGCACATGATCGAGTAGAAAAGGATTTTTAGATGGGCTCAGGATGTTATACTTCATGTATTTTCTAAAATCATTCTCTTTGGTGCCTGGCTTAGAGAAATATAGCATGGTTTTAGTAAAAAATATGATTTTTTTATATTTTCAAAGTTAAAACAAGATTTCTATGATTTTTAATATTAAATCGGGTTGTAGTATTTTCAAACACATATTTATTCCAGAAAACATATTGGGATATTTTTTGAATTTTTTTATAAAGTCTAATTCAACCTTGCGACTCCGCCCATGGACCGCAAGTCAAGCCTCACCTTGAGTACTCAGAGTCCACCGCCGATGCTTACAGTCCGCTAGTGGCCCGCAACCAAGCCGTAGGTTGCTAGCCTTCATCTTCCCCTATGCCCGTGTGAGAAGCGCTTGTTCAAGTTGGGACTAGAAAGTCCATGAAAATTTTAGGGATTGATCAAGTTCCACACCTTTTAGGGAATATACCAGGTCGGATGACTTCGCCTTCGCGTGTCTTTGATCAAACACCTTCTAAAAAGGGGTTTGTCCCATCTCGTCTCTTTTAATCCTGCCAACTAAACACTAGCTAACAATAGATGTTGTTGTAGTCAGATTCAGGTCCCAACGTAATCAACATGATCAAAAGGTTACAACTCTACTCCTGAACCTCCGTATTTTGAGTCACTGATCGAAAGAACCAAATTATATGAATTGTACTTTATTTATTTGCATTTTGTAGGACTCTATCTGGTTTATGTGTGATGTCTTTATATTTGATCTGCTATGTCTTAGCTTCTGCTGTAAAAGTTTGATTAGTTTGGTTAGAACCGATACCAAATGCCTAGGCCTATTGATGGAGTTACCGTAAACACATCGTCTATCATTAGAGAAGAAAAATAATGTCATAAAATCTTAAAATAACTCAAGAAAAATACGAGCATTTGTATCTCGGTGGGCTGGTTTTTCACAAACCCAACCAGTTCGCAACAATTGCTTCTGGTCATCTGGTGAATCACAATTGGTCCAACAATGCATTCTTTTGCAGCCCATGATGGGCCCAATCCACAACTAATCCCTATTCCGTTTCCGCTTGAGGTTCATCGCCCATCGCTCAACCCCGCCGCAACCGCAACCGCAGCGCCTCCATCCCCGTCCCCGCCGCCCGGAGCGATCGATATACCGAGGCGCGACCTGCCGCAGCAAGCCTGACCTGGCGCGTCTCCCAGCAGCAGCAGCAGCAGCCTCCCGGAGGTCAGTTTCACTCCCGACCCGCCACCGCTCCCCCCGCTTCTCTGCTCCAGTTCTAGCCTCCGGCGGTTTTGTGCACTAGATAGAGCTCATGAACAGACTGGCGTCGACGAGATTCACGGCGGGCCTTATTCGAAGCGCCCTTCCTCCGTGCCGCCGCCCAATCGGCCGCGCTCTGTGCTCCGCCGCGCCGCAGGACGGCGAGATGGAGGCCGCGGTGCGAGACGTCGTGTGCTTCGGCTCCGGGAGCCTCGACGAGGTGGGGAGCAGGCTGGACCGGCTGGGCGTGGCCGTCTCGCCGCACCTGGTGGGGCGCGTGATCGACTCGTGCGGCGAGACGGGCGGAGGCTGCGGCAGGAGGTTGCTGCGCTTTCTGGCGTGGTGCCGGTCCAAGCACCCCGGGGCGTTGGGGGCGGAGGCGCTCGACAGGGCGATTGGGGCGCTTGCGCGGGCTGGGGACCTTACTGCGATGAGAATCGCCATTACTGATGCTGAGAAGGACGGGCGGAGGATGGCTCCCGAGACATTTTCCACCGTGGTCGACGCACTTGTCAAGTCGGGGAGGGAGGATGAGGCTGTTCGCCTGTTTAGAGGCTTGGAGAGGCAGAGATTGCTGCCTGAGCGCGGGGGCTGTGTCGGAAGCGATGGCGTATGGTCGAGCAGCCTTGCCATGGTCCAGGCATTGTGTAAGAGGGGCCATGCTCGCGAGGCACAGGGTGTTGTGTGGCACCATAAGAGCGAGCTCTCGGCAGAGCCCATGGTTAGCATCGTTGAACAGAGCCTCCTCCATGGTTGGTGCGTTCATGGGAATGCTAAGGAGGCTCGGAAAGTCCTCAATGAAATGAAGTCTTCAGGCGTTCCATTGGGCTTGCCATCATTCAATGATTTTCTCCATTGTGTGTGCCACAGAAACCTTAAGTTCAATCCCTCTGCCCTTGTTCCAGAGGCTATGGATATATTAACAGAGATGAGGTCCTGTGGTGTTCCCCCGGCTGCTTCTAGCTTCAACATATTACTTTCATGTTTAGGCCGAGCAAGAAGAGTGAAAGAAGCTTATAGAATCCTGTACTTGACGAGAGAAGGAAAAGCAGGGTGCACCCCTGATTGGGTTAGCTACTATCTTGTGGTTAGGGTCCTCTGTTTAACAGGGAGAATTGTTAGAGGCAAGAGGCTTGTAGATGACATGCTTGAAAGTGGAGTGCTTCCGACTGCTAAGTTTTTCCATGGTCTTATAGGCATCCTTTGTGGAACAGAGGAAGTCGACCATGCTCTTGATATGTTCAAACTTATGAAGAGGTGTGAATTAGTGGATGCTCGTATATATGACCTGCTTATAGAAAAGCTTTGTAGGATTGGTAGATTTGAAATTGGAAGAGAGCTGTGGGATGAGGCTACAAAGAGTGGTCTTGTATTAGGATGCTCACAAGATCTGCTGGATCCCTTGAAGACAGAGGTATTCAGACCCGTTTGTCCAGCACAAAGATTAAGCCCTCAGAACTATAAGCGCTTGGCCCGAAAAAAGAAGGTTACTGCTGTTGGAGCCAAAAAGAACACTGCTATTGCAGCCTCGAGGAAGAAGTAGGGAGTGTAGGTACTAACGAATTTGTTAACTTGAGCAAATCTTCTTACTACTCTTGGAATTTTGTGATGATGACCTGTGCTAGTTCAAATGTTAAAACCATTTTGAGCAAATCTTGACCTGTACTAAGTTCAAATGTTAAAACCATCCCCGGACTAGCAGCTGTGGTAAAAGGCATGGAACCTGTAGCCTAGCAATTTTTGGTAGTTTTGAAACAGCTCTCCTAAAATACTAGTTTGAAATGACTGGTAATCTGGCAGAACAGCTGGTTCTCATGATTTCAGTTTGTCTATTACATTTGTTGTTCCCTTTTTAATGTCTGTTTTGCATTCTTTAATTTATCTTTTTTTACTTCATCCATCGCAGCTTTGTTTGAAGTGGTTATTAGGCTTCATGGATACGTCTCAGGAGCAAGAACAAGATTTTGGCGTACTGCTGAAGCAGGGGGCAGAAGGGGTGAGCCAGGAGTCGATATGTATTTGCTTCTTGTCCTTTTGCTTGCTTTCTAAATAATTTGTTTGCTTCTCTGCAGAGGGTATTTGCTTCGACATTTGTGGGACGAAAATGTGTAATCAAAGAGCGGTTTTCAAAAAAGTACCGACACCCATTGTTGGACTCGAAGTTGACTCTAAAGCGCTTAAATGCTGTTAGTCTCTCTAACCAACATGTTATTATCAGAATTTCTTTTCTCCATGTGTAAAAAAAAATCTACTTTTGTTTGTATGGGAAATGTCAATCTTGGGAAGATTACCTATTTTTGCCTTGTTTATGTACAAACAAAGAGTTCAATTTGTGCCAAAGGAATAATTTATTGATTAAGTTGTAGTTATGATGAGTTGAACAGTTGCACATAACAACTGATTTTACCGAGATTTAGCTTAGTAATAGTATATTAATATGGTCTTTTCCTTGCGTAGGAAGCTCGGTGCATGAAAAAAGCAAGAAGGCTTGGCGTTCCTACCCCAGTACTTTATGCTGTAGATCCACTTCTTCATACTTTGACCTTTGAGTATGTGGATGGCTTGTCTGTCAAGGATATACTTCTTGGGTTTGGTTCAGATGGGGTTAATGAGGAACACCTGAATGATATTGCCACACAGATAGGAAATGCCATCAGCAAACTACATGATGGAGGCCTCGTTCATGGTGATTTGACCACGTCAAACATGATAATTAAGAACAGTAACAATCAATTGGTGGGTACAATATCCTTTTCGTCAACACCTTCTGTTTAATGTATTCACTTTTATTGAGCTATGAAGTCAAGTTTATGCTAATCAAGATCAGCAGCAATCGATCCATCTGAGTTGCATCATGGCTATTGATTTGCAACTTATATATGTTAATGTTGGCAGGTTCTTATTGATTTTGGTCTGAGTTTCACATCAACAATTCCCGAGGACAAAGCGGTGGACCTATATGTGCTAGAGAGAGCTTTGATTTCCATGCATTCGTCCTGTGGGGATGTGGTGAGGAGACTGATAATCATAAATTAGATCTTGTTAAAAAAATACTTGTTCCTTGACAATTTGAAACAAACCTTCCAAGTACTTCAAGGACTTAAATACTCTTTAATAGACGAAAATAAAAGGATTTCGAATTTTGACAGTAACATCATGTTGGAGCCATTCCATTTGAATTGGCACTTTCTCCATCATGACTCAAGTTGCCTTTTCTGATTATATGCGTGCATTGTTTCCTTTATACTAGCTATGGCATGGGGAAATTATTCCGTAACTTTATTTTGGGGAGGCCAATGGCGTATACGGGTCAGGGTTACATAAGCAGCCAACAATATTGGATTCATCAATCATTGAAATGTTTGGCTAATATTTGGTTTTGCTTGACTGTTATTCTAACTGATCTGTGCAAACATTTTCGAGTTTATATTACAGCACAAACTAGTCCATTTGCATTCCTTTTGTTCGTGGCATCTTATTTCCTATGGTTTCTATGCTGGTTTGTCATGTTGTGCTAATCATGCCTCAGCAAACTTATGTGGGGTAACAGCACTGATTTTGATGATGAACCAGATGGAGAAAATCCTGGCGGCCTACAGAAAGGCTTCGAAGCAGTGGTGCTCGACCCAGAACAAGCTGGCTCAAGGTATGGCGTGGTCCTGGCCCTGTGGCAGCGCATGGCCTTTGTTGCTGTCTTATGTAGCTGTGTGCTGACGTGAGTAATGACCTTTTTATCTACTCTTTGCAATCGAAATTTTTTTCCACAGTGAGGCAACGGGGCAGGAAGCGCGCCATGGTCGGATGAATGAAGAAGAGAAATCCGTGGCATGGAATGGTTGGATGTTATTAGAAAGACTATCTAGACACCGAGTGTTGTAGCACCATCTGGTTGCTTGCTGTATTTTTGTAGCGGCGAGTGGCTTTGGCTGCTGTACCGTTTGTGGCTGGAGATTTGGAATCACGTTGCCCACCATCGCATCATTTGGTCTGGTTGTTGGTGCCCTCCATCGAATTGATCCATGGCAAATGTGTTTCTAGTGCTGTGGGCAAAGGTCATCGCTGGGCCTTGTGGGCCGAATGTGACAGACATTCGTCGTGTCGGGGGTATCGGACGGGGAAGTTGGAGATGGCCGGCCCCTCACTCCTTTGTCCTTGTGTGTCGCTCTCGGTGCTTTTCCATTAGTAGTAAGCATGATGCGATGATTGCGTGCTAGTCTTTCCCTGCTGCTAATGGTGCTGGCTGGCTCGTGGCTCCCGAACACGACATGCTCAATGTCTCCGCGGCCTAAAGCAAAGGCGGGGCCCAAGGTGGAAGGCACAGATGGACGACGTGGGGGGCCGGGCCTAGTCGCTGTTGCGAGTGCAAGGCAAGGCGAAGGCGGGCTGGTGGTCCGTCCATATGCCTGCATTGCATGCATTCCAATGTACAACTGGTTCGCAGTGTTTTTCTTTCACATCAATTCAGCACCCGCCAGCAGTAGTAGAGGAGGAGTACTATCATGCATGTGCGACAAAAGGGAGGGAATGACAGCGGGGAAGGGAAGGAAGGCAAAGGTGTGTGTGCCGAGGTTGAAGAAGAGAAGGAGAAGGCTGCTGCAGACTGCAGAGGGCCAGACGGCCAGTGGCGAGATCATCACAAGGAAAGGAAGGTAAAGCAGGAGCGGGCCCAAGCCGGATCGTCAGTTGCAGTCATCATCAGTACGTGTCAGTGGGCAGTGGCCGATCCGATCTGATCCATCGTCGTCGTCCGCTAGCAGTCGTCTCGCTGGATCGCTCCATCTGCAGCTTCCGCTTCCGCCATCCGGTCCCGATCTGGCGGGCCTAGAGGCTACACCGCTAGAGGAGCTAGGAGAGCAAGAGTAGAGGGTCGCAGTCAGATAACGACATATATGCCTGCTATCCTCTCGCAGCCATGTTCGTTTCGCTGGTTTATTGTGGCTGAAAGTACTGTTCGCTGGTTCGTTGTGAGAGAAAAACACTGCTAGATGGCTCTGCTGATATGCTCAAACGAACAAGGTGTTGGTCCTAAGTGCTACAGCACACGGCATGCATTGCAAAACGAAGAGACGGGGCCCGTGTCCGCTTAAGACGCACGCGTCGGCGCGCTCCATTGAGTTTGCGCCCAACTACCAAATGGGTTACTACCGGTTGTCAAGGCAATCTCAATGAAAGTTTCATAGAGTTTTATGGGCATTAAATATGCTAACGTGACACTGTATTGATGAAAAGAGAGATGATGAAAGTTTCACGGGGATATGTACTTTTTCCAAAATATGAGTGTATTGGAAACTGGGTAATGAAACCCTCATTGAAACTGGCCTTACTACTACTCTCCCCCCACCCCCATTTGTTAGCAAACGTCTCACCAATACTTCATCTCTAATAAAATAGTACTGATAATCACCACACATCAATATTATTTTTTAGTTATTGAGAGATGTTCCAACAAATTACCAATAATCTTCTCTAACATATAGAACCCACGTTATATTACGATTTTTTTTTATTTTCTTCTCTCTCTCCAGTGGGGCATCTTCATCCCCCGCCCCATGCTGCGCCCTCTGCGACTTGGCCATGGCCATGGAGGTGGTGCCCCCTCTCTCTCGATCCACCCCTTCTAGCTCCGGCCATGGCTGGCACTCCTTCTCTCCACCCCTCTGCCATGGCTGCGGCCTGCAAGCTCATCAACATGGTCATCGCTGCTATGGTGTCCCAGTGCCACCTGCCTGCCGTTGCATGCCCTATCGCCTCTCGGCCATGGCAGATATCCGGTGCTGCGTCGTGGATCTCCTCTCAGCCATGGCGATGCCCCGCGCCACATCGTGGATCTCACGGAAGCTGGTGCCAAGATGGCGTGCCGAAGTCGACTCCAAGATCCTCCTCACCATGGCAACATCAGTGTGGCAGTCGAAGTGTCATGGACGACAGTTTGGACGGCGGTGGCGGCTATGGCTCACAATGTGCGAGAAGAGAGGAGGTGGTAGTTATTATGGGACCCACGTTATTGTGGGAGATGCAAACTCCCTCTTTGTTTGATGGAAGGTGGGGTGTTTTTTTGTGTCTACCAAAAAAAAAAGGAGAGTTACTGGGGAGCTGCTGGAGCAATTAAATTGTCTCATCTCGCATAATATGATAGGTTTATGGGGTTAAAGATGTTGTTGGGGACTGCTAGAGATGCTCTCAATGAGATTATCTTAGGGTTTTGGGAAAGTATTCAAAAATCAACATATATACTTTCACCAATAATTTCTCCTACAATATCATTTTGCTATACATCGAATGCCCTACTAAAAGGCATGCGAGATATGGATCTACAGATGCATCTTTTGTACACGAAACGTACGTACACAAAATTGGATGATTAGATGATGGTCAAAGTACCGTATAGTATGTGTGACGTCACTGTCTGAGCCTTTTCCTCGGCGGAGGCGCCGGAGCATCGAGGCGCATGCATGCAGCGGTCCTCGAGTGCTGCAGATCCCGGTCGGTCGACGACCATCCCATTCCCACCGGCCGGCCGGCTACCAAAGCAAGCTCAAAGAGAAAGGGGCCGGGCCGGGCCCCTCTGGCAAAAGCGTGCATGCAAGCCCAGATCCTGTTTTGACCGCCCCCACGGCGACACGCTCAATGCCACAACACCACAACACCATCATCATATAACATTCATAACAACCCTAACCTCCATTAGCTGCAAACCTACGCATGCATGCATGGCGCTGCACGCTCCACGCCCTAATTAACCATCCCACTGGGCCCTATCTACTAGTGTTCCTACTGCTGCTTGCCCTCTACATACTCCACGGTAGCATCGATCATTAGCATCTGCTTGCATTTCTTCTTTAAATCTGTTTAATTAGACGCTAATTGCATTGATCAGGATCAGCACGGAGGCATGGCCGCTAGCTCTCCAGGGCCTTTACTTTACTTGCATCTTAATTAATCTAGCTAGCCACCACTGCATATATATAGTATGTACACACACTGCAGAGACAGGAGCCAGCCATCTCATGCCCTGCCTGCCTGCTATTCCCCTGACACATATTATGCACTCACCCATTCTTAACTACTCCTCATGCCCTACTTGATCCTTAAAACAGAAAGAACTAGACTAAACAACATCGTTTCATTCCCCTCTCCCTCCTCTAGTATATACCTAATTAATGAATACGACTCTGGTCAAAGTGTTGCCCACAAGACAGGAGGGCTTTTAGCTAGGTTTGCTCTATACAAAGGGAGCAGCAATGCATGTTAAGGGTGTACTTTAGTATGCTATGGATTTAATTAGTGATCGAGATGCTAACGACCTCGGCGACATGTACTTTGCTGCTCTAAATCCTAGATTGACACCTTTAAGTAGACTGCTAATCATATCTAATAATGCCCACTCGTGGATCGGACTAAAAAATGTACAGTAGTAGGTATGTAGGACCCACAGAGACGTTCAGCTTATTAATGTGTGCAAGCTTATTTTTGGCATGTTTGTAAAAAGAATGAAGCGAAGATGGGAAACACATCTAGGCGCTCGTTATTAGCATGATGTATTGATGTATAGGCAAGCATGATTGTCGAGGAACTACTAGTCCAAAACTATCTATATATGCTATATCATCCTGATATTTTACTAACAAAAAAGAGATTTCAGAACCTATTATATATGGATCCAACTTTTCGCATTAGCAGGCTTCATATTTCTTTATGTACTCTTGGTACAAAACAGGTATCACCCTGGAGTCTGTGTTGTCAAGCTTTGAAAATTGTTACAATTTGTAATAAGACATGTTATCATATTTTTTTATATTAAGCATAGCTAAGACAATGATGTTGACATATTTATTTTCAGAATTCTTTGCACATACTATGTGTTTTGTGACTTGCATTGTTTTTAGGATTGTGGTGATTTTTAAGATTATTGAAGGTTAATTTCGCTTTAATCATCTAGTTCCCATGGTCCTTGTAAGAGTAATCAAGGCAGTCATCTTGCATGGGTAATGTTTCCTCTCCTGTATGATTTACTTGAGGAGGTTTATGTCTATGTCCACATGGTATATAAGAAAGTGATTCATTTTCTTGCTCTCATGTAGCCTGCTTTGTTTATTTTTTTTCATGCCTATCCCATTGGTAGTCTGCAACAAGCAATGAAAAGTGCCATTCATGGGAAAACATTGCTTTGGAAAATTTAAAATGCTAATATAAAATTTTCACCTAACGCTAAATGCTAAATTAGTCACCTATCTTTTAGCCATTTTTCATACTATAAATGGCAAATTAAATAGAAATGGCCTACCACAGTGTAGCCTTTACATGGTGCTTATAGGGTTAGATGGCCATTTTGGCTAACAGTGCTAAAGTGGTTGATAAGTTCATTGATTTACAAAAAATAGTCTAGCACAATCATGTGCCTAAGATAACTTTGGTGCATTAAAAGAGGACCTCAATCTGTAGACAGGATCTATACCCAAATAGGCCAAATTGATAAACTACTACTTTGATTTTGTAAGATTCATTTGAAGAATATTGACAACTATTTAATTCTTGACAATTCAATTATCATTGGGAAAAACAAAGAGAGGTACATAGTAGAGAGGATGAGTCTGACATCACTACATAGACATGCAACACTAATAGTGAATATATCTCTATACCGTCACATGGTATTTAGAGCTACATCGCCCATTCATTGAAGCATTTGGAAAGAGAAACGAAAAACATTTGTATGCTATTGCCTGGTTGCTTACAAAATAAATTAACTAGGGGATCATTTGGTAAATTATGGTATGTTGCCTTGCATAATGTATGGTGTTAGACATATAACTCATGAATCTTATGCTAGGAGCTTCACCTAATATGTTAATTATGAGGAAAATTATTGTTGATGGGACAAGAAAAGAAATCTTAAGTTGACCCCAAGAATCAAAGTAAAGCATTTGGAAGAATAACATTTACACGTATCGCAACATATTGAAGGAAACAAACCCAAGAATAGTTCACTTAATATAATGGTAGTCAAGACTAGTCCAATTGGTCCATGGGAAATGTCATGTTTGGATCAGCTAGAGCTCGTAGAAAGCCACTAGACAAAAAACTCTAGCTAATCCAAATAATCCAACTTATAACCCATTTTGAACATCTAAACACCTAGCACAACTTACAAAGTTAGGGGGATCCATACATGCCCTAAGTAATGCTAATATGTCCCTTCCTCCTATACTGTCATCATGATGTGTTTTCCTTTCAGTTAGAGCGCAACAAAAGACTTGTTTCTATAGATCCACATTGGTTGCTTCCGTGAAAAAGGTATCTTTTCAATGCTCTTAGATGAATAGGTGCAACTTGTTTATATAGTTCTGCATTGGTTGCTTGCGTGTAAAAGGTATATTTTCAATGCTCTCAGACCTATTTCTAAAGATCCACATTGGTTGCTTGCGTGCAAAAGGTATCTTTTCAATGATGTCAAATGGATAGCAGCGCAGCTACCGCTCAGTCAAACAACAATCAAAAAGAGAACTAGCGTGCAGAAAATTGATGTTTATTTTGGCTAGCAGTTAGTTCGCATGACATGGTGACATATCACACATCATGCTATTATCTACCTACAATCTACATAAACGATTTATATAACTAGACGCATGCTTGCAAGAGTGGATCTAGTGCTGGCGGCACAGCGAGGAGGAGGAGGGTTTGTGTTTGTCTACTTCCCCCTATTAGCATGTAGCTTATAAAGCCCATCAACATTAAGAGGAAGAAGAAAACTGGGAGGATGAAGAAGGCAAAGAGGAGAGAAAAGAACTAGTGAGGAGAGATGGAGTAGATGAACCCCTCTCCCTCTATTTTTTCTTGCCAACATTACATGCTTGAATATGTCTCATTCCCTCTCATGTGCTTCATAATTCAACTTGGGATTTACCTAGGAGAAATGAGCATTCACTATGACATAAAAGCACATTAGTGATGGCTTAGGATGCATATTAGCGACAGGGAAAGCAATCATCTCTAAATTTATGTCTCTGACGTTGACAACATTGGTGACGTGTTATCCCCCATCTCTGATATGCACACATTAGTGACGGTTACCAAACAAGAAACCCTCTCTGATATGCACACATCAGAGACGCGGGCGTTATAACAAAACGTCTCTAATCAGACTTATCATGGACATTTTACTTTTATATGTGTCTTAGATAATAACATTTTAGATGGATTTTTATTAAAGCATTGTCTCTGATTCATTCCATTAGAGACACAATAATTAAGGCATGGGTCTCAGATTATAGATAGAGTAGGCGGATTACCTTTGTGCGCATTTCTAATATCTTTCCATCATAGACGAGACTCTTTTAGCATGTGTCGCTGATGTTCCTTATCACATGCGTGTCACGCATGGTCATCACAAGCTAATCACAATTTTATTGAATAAATGTGTTAGTTCATACACATCGTGTCACATTGACTATTATTCATGCATTTACTCATTAGCATAGTAACATATCTCATTGGACACCATCTAGCTAGTTTAGAGAACCATAAAGTTCATTGTTTGTTGACCATTATTCATGCATTTACTCATTAGCATAGTAACATATCTCATTGGACACCATCTAGCTAGTTTAGATAATCATTAAAGTTTATTGTTTGTGCATAGTTAACAAGCAAAACATTCAATACTAATTATCCAATTGCATCATACGATTATAGATCGATGTTTCAAATGGCAGGATTAATTGGCACAAAGGAATTCCCTTCTCTCGTTGCTGGCATGAGACATTAAGAATGAGGTGATAGTTTCTCGAATTTTTCACATCATATTTTTGCCAAGGGCTCCTGTGGGCACTTCAAAATCCTTGCATAGACAAGGAAGAAACTCAGCTGTTAGCCACTAACATACAACAAATTAGCATTGGAAAAGTGAAGGGGACATATTTGACACGATTCACAATGAGACATGTGAAAAACTTCACCCGTCACTAATAAAATAACCGTCTCTAAGGCATACAACAAATAAGAGACATGGACTAAATTCCATGTGTCTCTAAAATTGTACCCATCTCTCGTGTGTTACTAGCAAAGATGGGCTTTAAAGAGACACGCCTCTGAAATATTTAGAGACGATTACTGAATAGACGAGTCTTTGATATTCATTTAGCAGAGACATGTATGGTTTCTACATGGCCCTAGACAAACTATATAGAGATATACGGTGGATAGACAGATCTCTAATCCTTATAGTTTCACAACATATAAATTATATATTATAAAATTATTTCTCATAGTGAATCTAAAAACATATATCTTATGTCATGAACCCATATAAACTTTTGAAATGAATAATGGTCAAAGAAATAAAAGTTTGACTTAGGACACAACTAATGTGACATGTAAAAAAACAGAGGTAGTACTCCCTCCTTTTTTATTAGATGATGTATTAGCTTTGTCCTAAGTTAAATATTTGTATCTTTGACCATTGATTTTTAAAAAAATTATATAGATTTTCATGTCATAAGATTTATTTTTTAGATTCGCTTTGAGAAATACTTTCACAATATATAATTCATATGTTGTGAAATTATAAGAATTTTTTGAAATGGATGGTCAAAGACATTGATGTTTGGTTAGGAATCAGGATAAAGCCAATGTGACATGAAAAACGGAGGGAGTAGAAGGTTTACCAAGAGAAAACAAACATGAACAACAATTTTGTACCCAACAAGATGTTAGGAGGGGTGACGGGTAGCAATAACTTCATCTATGGGGCGGGTGGGATATATATATATATATATATATATATATATATATATATATATAGATATATATATATATAGATATATATATATATATATATATATACTTGTTTGGGATGTGGAAAATTAACAACAATTGTACATAATTCAGTTCCAGTCCGAGAAAAGAAAACTTATGCTCATAGAGAAGTTTGCGCTTATATTACTACCATCACCCACCAATTCCGCTCCTTGTATTTTGCAAACTTGAAGAACCAGTGAATGTGGGCATTGTCCTCATTTACCCACCTATTCCGCCAGTTAATGCCGGCAATTCAACAACTTTACCTCAGCCTGTCCGCTGTGCCGGGACTCACTTGGCAAATCTGGCCAAGCAGAATTAAACAGCACGGCCGTTTCAGGTTTTGACCGCGGCAGCATCGCCATGGACCGCGCGTCGGCGCGTGGCCTGTCCTTTGACTGTGATCCATCGTCACCACCTCAGCTCAGCAACTACTAATCTGATGAATCAGCTAGTAGCTAGTAGCCACTGTTCGTTTCGTCTGTCTTCTTCTGTTCTGTTCCTAAATGAGCCATCGTGCAGCGTTTGCCGACTAAATAATCACCTCTAACCTTTATAAACTGTTATAAAACTTTCGAACGGGAGGAGGAGCGTGTTCTTATTCATCTTCGTTCTCTCCCTCTCTCTAGCTTTACTGAGAGCAGGTCTCTCTGTCAGTCTGTAGCTGCAAATGCTAGGAGAGGCAGTGGGAGTAGCATCACTGCTAGTGCTATTTGGCTCGGCGCCTCCTTTCTCCGGTCCGCCGGTCCGGTCCCTCCCTTTTGCTTCAGAGTCCAGCCATTCCCTCCAGTCCAGTTCAGGCGTTCAGCCAGGGCGGCGGCGGCGGGCCGTCTTCTTCACGCGCGTCCTCCTCCTCCTTCCAGTTCCATTAACAAATCCCTTGCCTGCCCAAAACAAGTCTTGCAGCCTTGTCCCTGCTCCGCTACTCTTTTCCATCACATCGCAATCTCTGTGCACGGAAAGACAAACAGTGCCCTGCTTGTCTCTACCTCTCCTGGCTGCCTACCTTAGCCTCACCTGGCCCTGCCCATCTCTCGTTCTCGCTCTCGCTCTCGCACTGAGGACAAGATGCACACTGTACAGGAGAATTGCAGGGAGTGAGCGATAGCCGGCCATTGGTTGGAGGTTGGCCTGCCGGCCTGCATGACTGCTCTCCCTGACCGGCGGACCCTGACGAAGGGGAACAATGAGGGATGGCGGCGGCGGCGGCGGCAACAGCAAGATGAGCAAGGTGCCTGCCCTGCCCACCACTCTCAACTCCTTGCAATTGCCTGGCAGCTGACCTGACCTCCTTCTTCTTCTCCCTGCTGTTCTTCTTCTTCTTCTTTGTTTCTGTGGTTTCTTTTGCAGCTGTCGTGGTCCAAGAGCCTGGTGAGGAAGTGGTTCAACATCAGGGGCAAGTCCCATGACTTCCATGCCGATGCTGCAGCAGTTGGAGCTGGGAGTGGGAGGTCAGGTGAGCGAGCTGAGCAGCTGCAACATGTTCCTCGGCTTCTCAGTCTCAGTGCCTGTGTCTCTCTGTGTGTGTTTGTTACTGTGGAGCCCACCACTAACTCTGCCACTGGAAGATCACTCTTTTGTTCCTTCCATCCACTGTTTCTCCTTCCTCTTGTCATCTCCTCCTCCTCCTGGTGTTAGTCAAGCTGTCAAAGGCCCCGACTTTTCAGCACCTGTTTTCTGTTCTTTATCAATCCTTCTCTGTTTTCCATTGCCAAGGCATTGTTCTTATATTCTTTTTATTTTGAAATTGAATTGAATGTTTGTTCTTGCTACAGGTGGAGGGGACGATGATTGGAGGGATGGCAGCTTCACAAGGAGGGACTCCTGCGCCGCCAAGAAGAGCAGGACAGGTGAGGAATCAATCCATGGTGGGCTCCTGACTGATTTGGGCATTGGTCAATCCTCCACCCCTGATTCGCATTGTCCAATCCTTTTTCACCCAGAGAGGGCATCGCGGAGGAGCCACGAGCGGTCGCGGCGCAGCAAGATCGACCTCGACGCCGCCGAGGCCACCGTCATGCTCGATTACAGGTGAGCCTGCCTGCCCAGTAGCAAGAACTCGATCCATCCACCGACTCCGTCGTCCGTCCGTCCGTGAGCGTGATGTCTTCCTCTTGTGTCTTGAGGGCAGGATCTTTGCTGCTACATGGAATGTAGGTGGCCGCGCGCCGCCGGGGTCGCTCAGCCTCGACGACTGGCTCCGCACCTCGCCGCCGGCCGACATCTACGTCCTCGGGTAAAGCCCCCTCCCCTGATTTCTTCTTGCTGTTATGTTGGGGGACGCCGACACGCCGTTGTTTAGCCTCATTGCGGTTGGCGGTTGCGGCATGCAGGTTCCAAGAAATCGTCCCGTTGAACGCCGGGAACGTCCTCGGCGCCGAGGACAACGGCCCCGCGAGGAAGTGGGTGTCGCTGGTCAGGCGGACGCTCAACAGCCTGCCGGGAAGTGGCGGCAGCGGGAGCCTGCAGACGCCGTCGCCGGCGCCGTACCTGGTGGCGGAGATGGACGCGGACTTCGAGCGGTCGACGCAAAACAACCCGTCCTTCTTCCACCGGCGGTCGTTCCAGTCTGGGCTCAGCCGGAGCATGCGGATGGACGGCGACATCCTCGCCGGCCCTGGCCCCGGCCCCGCCAGGCTCGAGCGCCGGTACAGCGTCAACGACCGCTTCATGTACGGTAGCAGGCCCAGCGACTACGAGGCCAACTGCCGCTGGGGCGGCGGTCAGTCCGACGATGAGGATGACGGTGGCGGCGAGTCGCCGATCACGATATTCTCTCCGATGTCGCACGGATACGGAAATGCCCCGCCAGTGGAAGAATGCAGCGGATCAGCCCGTGGCCTTGCTAGGTACTTGCCATTACATACAGCCATCGATTCGATCATGCCTTCTTCTTCATTGGAAAATGCAGTTTTGCTTCACATTATCCGGATATTTTTAAATCCTATATAATAAAACATATGCTGTTTTCATGAAATTAAGTTGATTATTGTTTGTCAAATTTTGATGATTAGGTACTGCCTGGTTGCAAGCAAGCAGATGGTTGGATTGTTCCTCATGATTTGGGCTCGGAAAGAGATGAAGAATGACATTAGAAATCTGAAGGTGTCCTGTGTTGGGAGGGGATTAATGGGCTATCTTGGAAATAAGGTGAATTTTACTCTACCGTGATGCATGTAGAACAATGCAACTTACACAAGCAATCAGTGAGAAATATTTGATTTGGTTTAGGCATATTTGGAATCCAATGAGAAGGTTTTGTGTGTTTTTCAGGGTTCAATTTCCATCAGCATGGTTTTGCACCAAACAAGCTTCTGCTTTGTCTGCAGTCATCTGACATCGGGTCAGAAGGACGGTGACGAACACCGCAGAAACTCCGATGTTATGGAAATCCTAAGGAAGACCAGGTTCCCCAGGGTTTGTGGACAGTATGAGAGATCACCGGAAACTATCTTGGAGCATGAGTAAGCAGGCACCTTGTCTATGCATTAATTTCAGGGCTTAGTTTCCATCTGCATGTCATTGCATCAACAACATGCTTTCTCGAACTTGCAATTGCTTATCTTGTGTAATTTTATCCCTTATCTGTGCATTTTGTCACAGTCGGATAATCTGGCTTGGGGATCTCAATTACCGGATCGCACTTTCCTACCGATCAGTGAAAGCGCTTGTGGAGATGCGTAACTGGAAAGCATTGCTGGAAAAAGATCAGGTGAGGGCTTAGCTGCTACTTTGTAGACACAATGTACTTTCATGCAAATGTTCTGATTACGAGTAACAGAAAAAAGTAGCAAAATTCTTTCCCATAGTAGATTTCTTGTGACATTGGCAACCAATGCTTTATATCTTGTCATCCTTTTTCTCCGGTGATGTTACAAAGCATCAGTAGTACGACAAAATAAATGGATAAGTACAATTCTGATGAGATGGTATGAAACTTTGTGCTTCCAGCTGACAAGGGAGCAAAGAGGTGGTCGTGTATTTCCGGGTTGGAATGAGGGGAGGATATACTTCCCACCAACCTATAAATACTCCAACAATTCCGACAAATATGCAGGAGACGACATGAACCAGAAGGAGAAGAAGCGAACTCCAGCATGGTATATAATTACGATTATTAGATTTGTCAGTTTGTCAAACTTTGCACAGTTAAGGAAATTCGGTAATCCTTTTATTCAGGTGCGACCGCATTTTGTGGTACGGGAGGGGCCTTAGCCAACTATCGTATGTTCGAGGAGAGTCTCGTTTCTCAGACCACAGACCTGTCTACAGCATGTTCATTGCAGAAGTGGAATCGATCAATCACAGCCAAATTCAGAAGATGAGTTCTTGGAGCTCCCAGCTGGACATAGAAGAATTGCTGCCCTACTCATATGGATACACCGAAATTGATCATTATGGATATACTGACCTCAATTTCTACTGAAAAAGGAACTCACATGTTGAGCTAGATGGCTGAACTGAAATGCCTCTAGTTACTGCGATTTGTGATGCCAGTTATTTGCCAACAATTGAGGACAGAGTTTGATACACCGGTGCACTGCATTCGCTTCTCATGGTTCTAAAAGCTTGTTATGTAGACAACACTTAGTTTGAGTTCAGAAAAGCAAATCTCGAACTTCAGCATTGCAATTTTATGAATGTTCAGATTGCTATCAAAGATTTTACATACCCAGACAAGGTATATACCCAGTCAATGTACAAAACCCGCATCTGTGGTGACATGAGAAATCTGATGAGCCACTGGATGCTCTCTTTTGCAGGTCTCCATCTAGTGTTAACCAGTATAGAGATTGCAGGTAGTTGGAAGAAGGTAGTGGATGCTTTATTTGAATGGCTCTTCAAGGAAAAAAGAGAAACAAAAATGCCATGACAAATGTCGACTGGAATACCCAAATGATGATGAGCAGATAGATAGCATAGCGCTGGCCGTTCAATCTGAAGGCCAGGTCAATTTGGCAACAATTTTTTTTGTTTTCCTCCTTCCCTCTCTACACTGCAGTCAGAATCGGCTAATGTTCGTAGTGGCACAATACTAGCTACAGTAGTTTTGGTTGTGTTTTCAGAGCAGTAAAATTAAGACGGGTCATGAATGCCCGCGATATCCTCAAATCATTTCGTTTCCCTGCATGGAGGAAAAGTAGGGTGTGTAGTAAGTAATGCATGGCCATCATGCGTTGACAGTTGCAGGAGCAATGCGTGATCAGTGAGCTGATGAAAAGGCTACCGGCGACATTGCAGCCTTAACTCTTCAGAGAATGTGCGGAGGCTCTTCTTTTCCCCAATTCCATTATGGAGCCACCTACCTACTCTTTACTTTTGCAATCTGGCATTTCGGATTAAGCTCGAATGGAGAGTGTCGTAGCTTCACATTACCGGTAAATTGTGTGTGTGTGTGTGTTTTCAGAAATGCACTGCCGATAAATGAAAACCTCTGTACCACTGTAGGTCCCATTTGTGATCTTGGTGCAATGAAATTCAGACATCCAGCAACTTTACTATACTACATTCATCAATATGCAAGTGTGGAACTTTCAGATTTCATTGTTGGATTGACTTGGAATTTCTTATTAACCAACCAGTGGTTGTTGATGATGGAACACTTCAAAAACAGTACATGCACTTTGGGATATACTCCATCCGTTCTAAATTATAAGTCGCTTTGATTTTTTTGGTACATAAAATTTGCTATGTATGTAGTCGTATACTGTATCTAGATGCATAGCAAAATAGATGTATCAAAAAAGTCAAAACGACTTATAATTTGGAAGAGAGGGAGTATTTTTTTTCATATAACATGACACGTAAAATGCTTAGCCATTTTGATGGAGCAAGGGAAGATAAATACCATTCATTATGCATCACACATCTCAGAGGCTAAAGTGTTCCAACGAGTCTACTCTCATTACTTTAAACATATGCAGGCATATCTTTATTCGAGGAAAAAAACCAATCTTTAACCATGCATCCACACTGATGTCAGCCTTACAAACTGAACGTCTTTCCACGAGGAATAATATATTCTCCTACAGTGTTTGCTACGTACGAATAGTAGCTCTATGCCAAAAATAAAGCTGCCTGCCGGAAAAGAAGGCCCAGATGGTAAACGTATATATATGGATGGTACTTGTAGTACTCTCCCCCTGCCCATACATATATACTAGTGGCAGGCGCGCGCCTTCGCGCGCTAATGCGGGCACAAATTTAAAGACATACAAACGTATATTGGACATTGCATGACATGCAAAATCTAGGATAACATAGTAATGTGTTCAACCTTAACTCTACAGATATTATACATGGAGGTAATTATGCAGTGTTCGGTAGGAGTTTAGCAGCACATATTTTTAGGCCTTCTTGTATACAGAGAAAGACCTGTGGTTTGCTAAACCACGATATGCAGTAGGCATATGAAAGCATTACAGTTTTTTGGGTCCAAATATAGTAAAAATCACGCGCCGTTGCGTGCGAACAAAGTATGGTTGGTATATAGAAAAATATACATATAATGTTTGGTTCATTGTCAAAAAATGAGATAAAAGCGGTATCCAAATACATAGATACATAAAGATTCAGTATAGTACATAATAGACGGTGTGTTAACATATGGATAGAATTATGTGGCATAGAATTGGTTAGTCGCAGACATAATATACAAACACTGAATAGTTTTTTTGGTTTAATTTTCACAAAGGGTGCCATTTTCTCTAAGGAGTCGTTATATGTACCATCCTGAGATTGCGAGGCGACGATCAAGGTCTCTGACATAGCAAATCTAACCCTTTCCATTTGCTTCATCCACCATAGTTGTGGGGCACCGGGATGGGGTATGTACTGCACAACAGATAAATAGGCATACTCTGACCTGGTAAAACTTCATAACATCTTCAATTAGAGAAATTAGAAACTATCAAATCAAATAAATAACCAAGACAATGTGAGATTATATCATTGACCTTATAATTGTGGAATTGTTGGTTTGATTTTTTAGACAAAGTGGCAAATTGAAGGCAATAATGAGGTATGTGCAGGGAAATATAGCAATGTCAATTTCAGTTTAAGATCTGCTAAAACTAAACATATATGTGATTTTAGATCCCTAAGGTAATATTTGAAATGGTAGGAAATATATGGCATGTAAATTTGAGGCAATGCTTTTGTTTCTTATCTTTGATGCCAAAGATGAAATCACAATAGTAACAGAATATCATGTAGAGAATGATTCATTTTTTGTTTACCTCCCATTGCTTGATGACAACCAGTCTGAGATGTGCAGCCATCTCCCCAGTCTGAGATCTGCAGCCATTTAACCGGGCAGGAGTTCCTTATGAGTCCATCATCATTAGCATTCTGGTCTCAGGACTGGAGAAATAAAATAGAGCATGCAACATATCCTATACTAAATTTCAATTAGATCATTGGACCATTCCTTATTAAATTCATATGAAAGTTTCTCGTTTTATCTCAAACCTGGCAGAATGCAAGAAAAAGCAAAATGGTGACATTAGCAGCTATCTAATTTGCTCCGAACCAAAGGAAGGGTAGGTCTTAGTTCAAGCCAGATGTAATCATCGCACGCGAGGGCAAAGCTTTATGATCAGAAGACCTAGTCATTCTAACCAATATGCCAACATTCTAAAAAAGAAGGCATGTAACCTGAAATAGCACACACAAAAGTAAAAAATAAGCATAAGACGAGGCATGAATGGACTAACCAAATGTTGGAGGACTCAGGTGCAAAGGACCCACCTAGACCTCAATCTCAGATGTTTAAGACTTGCATACAGCTTAGGAAAAAATAGCTAATTGGGCATAAAAAAAGAATGAGCACTGGCAGCAGATTACGGCAAAGAGGAAGGCTATGATGATAGCTATGTTGTATATGGGCATATGGAAATGTAATAGCTATTGATTCATGCAGCAACGGGATGTTACTCAGAAATAGAGATATCTGTGAATCCTAGCAGTAATTGATTCAGGTAGCAACCGGATGGTACTCAGTAATGGTAATAGTTGTCAATCCTATTGGGCCCCCTACTGGTTTGGGGGGGAGGAAAATGACCTGACCATAATCAATCAATGCAGTGCTTTCATCCATTCTGTAAGGCATTGTCTTAGAGAATATCTTCGTTGCAGATATCTTCTTGGTGCAAGTCTACAAACAGTTGGAATTATGGGGAAATATGAACCATAAATATCCATGCCTTTTTATAGACCACATATTTATATATTGTATTACTTGAAATATACAGTACACAGAAAATAAGAAAAGAAAGTAAATTTGGATAAATCAAAGGTACTGAATGTATAGCAAGCAATGAATTAACGACAGTGCCTGATCCAAACGTAGAAGAACCATCTGTTACCTTTCGGGGATGCGCCATGAGTGGTTCCTGGAGGACCTGCACATTTAGATTTTCCATTTGCTGATGTTGAGGTGGTGGAGACATAGTGTTCTGAAGAATGGTATCTGTACACTTATTTATTATTGCAAAAGGAGTAACACCCCCTAAGGGCACCTGGATATATAATAAGAGAGTAAAACAAATTAGCAAGTATTTCAAGAAAAAGGAACTTCTCATTTAGATTCGTAAAAAAACCAGCATGCACATAAGCTCAAGTAGTCTCTTCACCGAAAAGAAAAGAAAAGAAAAGAAAAGAAAAGGGAAATAGACAAAGTAACTTCTGTCTGTGTGTTCAAGCAAATAAACAGTAGTAAGAAACTAAGTCATCTGGAAAAGGCTTCAGTAGAAATAGTTCGTTTTAAGTCTGAAGTTAAACCTGGAACGACTGAATGAATAGCATTGGTAAAGATGGAGATCTGTACATAAAAACATAGGAGTTGCTGACCTAACTAAAGACAGGGGGAGATGATTATTATATTCTAACAATCCAAATATTAAAGTTGATGTTCTCATAATCTAACGAAGCTGATGTTCATTACAGAAATGGAACATGGTGCGACCATATTCTCCTGGATAATTGGTTTATGTAAGATCAATGTAGAATAAATCGTTACTATAAAAGCCTAGGGTTTTTGGTTTTAACCATACAATCAATTGAAATTGTTCTATGTCAAAAAAATAAACCTCCATGGACTGAGATGAATTAGAACGTATGGCTGCTCCTGGGTTTTCCTTGTGCCATTCCCCAAAATATCATGCCCCTATAGGTGGCTTTTATCTGAGGAGGGAAGGGAGGGGGATGGAAGGGAGAGCAGCAGTTGCAGCATGAGTCACCAGGATGGAAAATTGTCAAAAATGAAATTAGACAAGAGAAAATAAAATGCGCGAAAAAAGGGAGGAAGGAATAAACTAAATGGATCATCCATCAACCTAGTAAAAGAAAGGATTTTTTTGTTTGGCTCTATGCATATCCTTTTATTAAATTTAAATAACGAAAAGCACAGACCGCTTTCAGTCTCTTACAACACAAGGGTCAAGCAGTGTATTAAGAAAGCAAGAGTCTTGATAGTTGATACATACTTGCATAGGCGGGCAGGCCGGTGACAACAATAAAAAACCTCGGTAGGCTTGGTGATGTAGCTTTCCATACAACGGGTGAAGAACCGGAGAGCGCTACAGAGAACCAACATTCAGACAGAAACAATTTACAGTTCACTAATATAAATATGTAGATAACATTTTACCGTCCCATAAATTAGCAGAAGCATTTTCCAAATATTGAGGTCTCGATAGCATTGTAAGTCCATTTGCAAGCGTATATATTTTTTAAAATACATTTACCTTTATATGAGAATGTGTGTTGGAAAGAGTAGCGGAGGTATGCTATGATGCTGTGAACTCCGAAGCTTAAATGCTTTAGCCTTGTTGCAATGCATACAACTCAAGGTTTTCTTCCTAGAGGTTTACAGAAAACGATAACCAGAAGAACTACTATGAAGTGTCGATAGCAAACTATCAGTATGGTCTTTGGAGTCATAAAGTGGCATGCGAAAAAGTTAGCTTTGTACTGTCATCCGCAAGTGTATGACGGAGACACAAAAAGAAACTGAATCACATAAAGTGCCATTTGCCTCATTTTATATAAGGATCAGATGACCTGGCGAGCAGGAAAAAATTGTAGATGGCAAGGCTGCATGTATAGAACAATATTTTTGTAAACATTTAGCAATTTAAAAGGTGATATGAAGCATTAGTTGTGACTATTTTTCCTATTAGGGATTAAAGAGTAAGGCTAAACATTGAAGCACTTCTCTGTAGCACACAGGATGAGGATGCTCTGGGACTTGGACCAAGGAACTGAAATGTCTAGAATTCTAAGAACAAATCAGAGTGCCTGTAGGAAGCTTTTCAAATTTGACAATGAGCATGAAACGTTAAATGATAAGCATCTCATTTTTGCTATGGAAAACACGATGCATAACACAAGGGTAAATTAACATTATATTAAAGGATAATTCTACTATGCCTATCCTCCATTTACAGGCAACAAAAGTGTGGCAAGAATTATTTGGGGCCATTTAATTTGGGAAGAATACTATGCAACTGTTCATAGTTTGCTAAAAATATTTTTAACATAGCTGGCAGGTGCCTGCCTTTTCAGAACATCTACACTCTGATGATGGCATTCCAAATGCCTGCTCTCGCTGTCCTCCATTTGCAGGCAACAAAATTGTAGCAATAATTATTTTGGGACATTTAATTTAGTAGGACATCTATTCAGGTGTTTGTAGCTTGCTGAAAATATTTTTAGCACAGCTGGCAGGTGTATGCCTTTTGAGAACATGTACTCTCTGAGAATTAGGCACACCCCACAATTTCTTCCAGCAAAACAATGAGACCAAACGAATAAGACCAAGATCCAAATGAATAAGACCAAATATGCATGACTATCTAAAGATTTACTGGGCCGAGTCAGATATAATTGAAATTAGAGCAAAGAATAGAGGGAGAAAGTATGTAACAAGATTGCGACCCTGTGGATCCAAACAACATTGATCTATTTTCATCAGCTAACTGAAGATATCACAGAGGTTTAAGCATGACCATAATTTTCCCGTTAACCTATAAAAAGAAGCATTTTTTGGCAACTCTAGATCAGGGAAGAGGAATAATCCATTTCACGCAGACTTACCAATGTTTCTTGCTTTTGGGGAAGCAAACTATTTGATTTCTGAAGTGTGTAGACCATTGAACTCTAGACCTGATAAATACAATAAAGTATGAGTCTCAGGTTTTATTATCATATAAATCTATCTTACTGGAATCTAGCAAAGGTACACATTGCTTTGTTTCTGTTAGCAGCACAGTAATGTATTGAGGGCAAAGATATTTCCAAAAAAAATCTGTAGGGCAAAGGAGGCATCACAAATGATTAAAGAAAATACAGTCGCGCTCATTGAGCATGTGCCTTTATTTAGTTTTGGATCATAAACAGTGTGTAATCTTTTTTGAAAATGAGGAAAGCATAAATTGGGAAGTACAGAGAAGAAAGAATGGAATCTACATGCAGATGTACTCCACGCAACCATAGCCATAGATGTGCTTGAAAGGACCAAGTGTGATGCTTCCCCAATATGCATTGACTCCAGAGTCCCTGCAAAATGGCCTTCATCAGTCTGCCAAAACAACGCTGGAGAGAGGGCAAGCTACAGAAACATGTGGTTGAGCTGCAGTGGTAGCACCTGTGTGTTATGCACCATAAAAGAATCATCCACGCAGCCTTTTTTGTATAGTAATCGGGCTCCGATATTGCGGATGTCAATTTGTACAGAGGAACCTAGCCTGGTTTAAGTTTGCACCTTGCACAACAAAAGGAAATTGAGAAGTGTAGCTAGGAATAGTACAGCATGAACATGAGGGGAAAAAAACAAATCCAATGATAAAATCAGAAAGGCAAAGGTCAGACCTCACGTTCATCCTCCTGCAGGCAGAGTAAATCTGGGAAATCGTATGGGAGTAGGATTTTGAAATGAAGCAAAACCAAAAATGAGGATAAGGACATGGTACTCCAAATCTGATTTGAAATGAAGCAAAACAAAAAATGAAGATAAGGACATGGTGCTCCACATCTCAAGTCTTAAATGGCTACATAGACCAGATCCGTGAATACGAATCCCAAATGAAATGTAGGAACCCAAAATCAAAGTGAAGCAGAACAACCTATATATCAATCAATGAACCCTATGCTAGAAATATGAAATGAGGCAGCCCACACCAATCGACGGCAATCATAAAACAGATGATATAACTGTGAAACCAAAAAATATATGAAGAGACCAAGGGCGAGGCTGACACAGCGGGAGGAGGGATGGAGATGAGCAGATAGGCAGGGGGAGGTGTAGGCAAGGAGCGCCGTCAACGCTCTGCTTCCACCGAGCCAAGCCGCCACCGCCGACGACGACGAGGAAGAGGCAGTTAGGGTTTCGTCAAACGCACGCGGACTACTTGAGGATGCAGTGCGGGGGAAAGCCACGGCGACGGTCACCGGGGGGGCTTAGCCACACCACTCCGCGCGGGAACGACCACCGGTGGGGCGCACGCCTGGCGCTGCGCCGTGTGCCGAGGGCACCGCCTCTCCGGGCGGCATCGCTGGCCTTGGCCGGCGTGCTATCACGTCGGGAGAGAGGGAGAGGGCAGGGGAGGAAGCAAGGAGGAGGTCGGCTGCCGCCGATTCGAGGACCAGCTATCGTCACCTTCATCGTTGCCGTCGCCCTTGCCGTTGCCGTCGCCCGCGTGAGGAGATAGGGAGCGAGACGGAGTGGAGAGTAGAGAGGGAGAGGAGACGAGGTATCTTGCGAAGCATCGAGAACCTAAAGCAGGAGCCGAGTATATATTCGTTTGGTTGGATTCCGATGAAAAGCCAAGAGAAACCGATTCTTACAGAGGCAAACAGGCAGAAGCGAAGCAGTAAACACAGGAGATGGCTTCGGTAGAATCAGGTGGGAACAACTGGAGACGTCGATCATCTTGATCCAACGGCTTGAGAATTTTGGGTGACGTGGACACGGGTTCCTTTGTATATCTGTCTTCATAAATCAGAAAAAGATATCTTCTTTTCATTTGTTTGCTCGTTCGCTCTTATAAACCAACAAAACTTTTAACACTACTAAGGAAATGTGGGAGCTGCATTATAGGATTCCATTAGTCAAGTAAGCAGATATGGGTTCATCAGTGGCCAAATGGATGCAAGGTTTAAAAAAAGGTCGTTGAAGAGGGGATATGGATGGACATGGGTCATATATGAATTAGCCTTTATTTGGCATGAGCATCAGAGGTAGAATTGGCTTAGTAGGCTGTAGATAATATCATCATTTGCAAACCAATCACATGAATGCACACTATTACAAAGACAGTAGAATAACTATTGGCATTATAAGCTGGTGAAATTACATACAAATTGTACGAAGTCCAGAGTAAGCAAATAAAAGGTTATGCATTGATACATTTGTGATCTGGAGAGTGCTCATTAGATCATAAAACTATGCCAAAGTTAAATAAATCCCAGTAACACAATTAATAGTGCAATACTTGGATATCTGAACTGCTGGGAAACAGATAGTTGTGCCACTCAAATTTTGAGGGATGTCAATGTGAGAGAGAGCATATTGTACCAGCCTCAAGTAAATTTTGCTGACATGGCCATGGTAAGAGGACGCTAAGTCCCGCAGTTTTGTAGAGTTTAATGTTTGGAAAGCCCAAGCTATTAACTATATTTATAGATAGTTTTGACGGACTACAGACAATCTCTGCAGCTGTTGATGCGATCTTTTTTAGTAAATAATGTAAAGGTAGACACAAAAGATATCGCAGGATACAGAGCACAGAGAAATGATATAAAAGAATTAATCACAAACAGAGGTGTTTCTGGAACTGGACTAACAACTTTTTACCTATGATTTGTTGGTATACACATAGATGTGCAGATGAATCCATGAAGCACCAGCATAGCATCAACATACTAAGAATGTGCCCTTAACCCAGGAACCTGAGAAGAGGACAACAAAAGAGAGAACAATGATTAGAAACCTAACCCCCTTTTTAACATTACTGAGAGCAGTATACTTTATCATCAATAAACAATGGTGTAAGATCCAATAAAAGGATTCCAGTATGGTATGTCAGGTGCCTTTGAGGCAAACGCAGCTTGAATAGAGACACGGTTGCAGAACTGTTCCGAACATATGGCAGCCGCAAAATTCCATTGGAGTAGTAAACCCTCTGGAATTCATAGACTCCTTAGTCGGTATTAGTCTATAACTCACTTATAGCTCTTGTCCAACACAGAGAGCGATCGCCTTTTGAATTGGGTGCAGATAACATATTCTTTTCACATCAATGTTCCAAATCTGAACACAAGGTGCCTTCCAGATTTATCACATAAAGAGCAACAGTATATATAAGCCACTACTCTAAATGAAGTGTGTAAACAACTTTGAGACAACTTGTATAATCTGTTCAGGTACCCCATATTGGCCGTAACTGAATGGTAAATTAAATTGCTTATTATTCAGTTAAATGGTCCAACTTCAATGTACTGAGAAAAAACATTTTACTACAGCTAAAGCAACCCAAATATTGTACTGGAGTAAATGTAACTGTGAGCACATGATCCATCGAAGAAGGTAAAATTCATAACCAACAGCAAACCCACAGTTAGTGTCAATCAGCATTGCAGATAGATACCATGAAACTTCGACATTAGATGAGGCGAAGGCAACGAAGCTAGCCTCAAACAAGGATGGCGGCAGCCTCAATAACATTAGCAGAGGTGGAAGCCTGTGGGCACATAAATAAAAATTATCAAGATACAAGATCTGTAGATAAGCTCATACAATTTTGTCGGTCTTTTGACCTCCAAAAAAAACTATTGGTCTTTCAGGCACAATGTCATGGGAAATTTTTATGTAGATAAACAAAAGTATCTTTGAAAGGGATAATCGTAACAAATTTAGTTCTGCAAGATCAAAATGGCATAGCATTTGTTCATTAAGTAGTAAATAGCAAGCATGTATGGCAGTTCCGAGTTTATGAGCTAACTGACCTCCTCATAAAAGAAGTGCTGATCACAGAGTTAAACTAAGGTTCTCCCATCGCTTCCCTATTTTAGTACTTTTCTCACAAACATGGAGGCAGAAGTGAGTTGAGCAAAATAAGATTTAAGTGGAAATCATATAGGCATCGACAAAATCATAACTACAAAACCCAAATAGATGAGAACCTGGAACTGGTACACAATCCCAACCAACACATGTTAGCGAATGTGCTATGGTTACAAAGCACTCAAATGACGCAATGCTGCTCTTCACATTTAAAACTGAAACAACAGTTTTGGTTAGTTTTTTTTACCCAGGGAGAAGATGTAGGAACAACAAATCACAATGTCATACATACTTATGGAAGAGGGCAGGCGCGCCGTCAACCACCGGCAGGGCTCGATCTGTCGCGTGGTGCTCGGGGACGGCAGCCGTCGGGGCCCCGCGGCGAGGGACGGCCACCCGCACCACCGGCGCAGCACCCGGCGGGGGGCGCCGTCGCTCCTCCCCTACGGCACAGGGGGAGGGGCGAGGAGGAGGAGGAGGGCGCTGAGGGCTGGCACCGCCGCCGTCGAGGAAGAGGCAGCTAGGGTTCCGTCGAACGTCTGCAGATGGCTGTGAGGATGCAGCGTAGGGGAAGCCGCGACGGCGGTCATTGGGGCTCAATCGCTCCGCTCCGTGGCCGTGGACGGCCACCAGTAACGCACGCGGTGCAGGCGCGTGCTGAGGGCGCCGCCTCTCCAGCCATCCGACGTCGCTGGGCCTGGCCGGGAGAGAGGAAGAGGGAGAGAGGGAGAGGGCGGGGAGAGGGAGGAAGGAGGAGGACGGCCGCCGCCGCTCCAAGGACCGGCTGCCGTGGCCATCGTCGTCGCCGTCGCTCTCATGAGGAGAGACGGAGGGAGAGGGAGCAGAGAGCAGGGAGAGAGAAGAGACGAGATATTTTGATAAAGCCTCCAGAAGCTGAAGCAGAAGTCGAATATATATTTGTTTTTCCCGGATTCTGATGAGAAGCTGGGGAAAACGATCATTATACAGCGAAGCAGGTAGAAGCTAAACAGTAAAACCAGAAGCTGATCCGGTAGAATCAGGCGGGAGAAACCTAAGCCGTCGTTCGTGCAGATCCAACGAACGGAAAAATTTACGGTGACGTGGCCACCGGTTCCTTCTTTGAAGCCCGCGACGTTTGTAGAGTTAAACGTCCTCACGCATCGTAACGGCCGGTGCGTGTGTTTCACCTCGATCTGTACCTCTACTCTCGCATATATACAACTCAGTGGAGTACCATGCATGTTCACACCCTCCTGGCCTCCTCGATCCTCCTCTACTTGGAAAGCTAGTGGAGAAGGGAGCACTCACGGTGGTATATCTTGAAGTAAGATCTAGAATGGATGACAATGCTAATCTTAAGAGAATATTAGTATTTAAGTATTATAATCAAATGTTTAATTTAAAGTAATCTAAAAACCATGAACGTGTAGGCAGTTTTGATCTTGAAAGACCAAGATGCCGCCTAGGTGTGGTGAAAAGATGTTCTTGAAAAAATTAAGCTCCCAAAACTGTTACATGGGGACCAGATGTCTGATACTGGGTAACAGGAAGAATACAAACCGAGAGGGAATTTTCCTATATAATCGATTCTACTTGTTACTAAGGGCTATTGGATATGTGGTGAATTAATTCCTCCGAAAAGCTACAAACACAAGAACAAGTAAATTGGGGCAAATCCCCCAGAAGTCAACTTGGACAATAAGAACACAAGAACAAGCAAGAAGACACATGATTTGTTTACCGAAGTTCGAATTCACCTCCATGAATCCTACATCTTCGTTGAGGAGCTCACAAGGGAGCCAGGTCTCTTTAAACCACTTTCCTCGCCTTGCTATTGGACTTCTTCCCTTGCGGAGGCGAAGTCGAAGCCTTCACAAACTTTCCCACTGCTCGCCACAAGCACGGGAGCTCGCAAGCAATGCCTAGTCGTCTAAGAGGCTTGTCCTACAAGAGTAACAAATGCTTCATGAATCATTTGACGAAGCCCACAAGTGCTCAAGAATTGAATTTGCTCTCTTGCTCTCAAACTCCCAATCTCTCAACCCAACTCACAAAGAGGGAGCTAGGTTGAGAGCTTCTTTGGCCACTAAAGTGGAGGCTTAAGTCCATAGTGCGACATAAAGGGGACATATTACAGGTGGTAAGAGCAAGATAAATTTTTTATATATTTTTCAAGTGGGTTTTCAATTATCATCATATGACCTTTGCTCTTGCATTGCATTCAAGCAATTAGATAGGTTTTCAATTTGGTATCTACTATTTGCTTGCTTCAATTGTATTATCATTAATCACCAAAAATGGCCAGATTGTTACCGAAATGGCACCTAGTTAGGGCCATTAAGTGATTTTGGTGACTGTAACACCCAAAAATTCTAAATTTTAGAATTAATAAGTTTCAAATAATTTAGATAACAATTAATGGGAAATTGAAATTTTGAAACTATTTGGTGTTGCATTCATGCTGCTGCATTTATTTTCTTTTGTGTAGTGGATTTATTTTATTTTGTTTTGGCTTGAAAAATCGTATTTGGAATAGTTTATTAAATAAGCAAATAAAGAAAAAAAGAAAAAAAAGAAAACACTTACCTTCTCCCTGGCAGCCAACGGGCCGACGACCTGCTTCTCCGCGCTGGCGCCTGCGACCGCGTGGGCCGGCCCAGCAGACGAGCAGCCGAGCTAGCCCGAGCCAGCAGCCGCGCGCTCTCTTCTTGGTCGCTGACCGGTGGGCCCGGTTGTCGGTCGTCTTCCACCTTCCGTGAAGACGCCGGACTCCGAACGGAAGAGGACGACGTCGGTTGATCCTGTGATTTCCGAAGAATCCTACTCGAACACGGCCAATAGAAGCTATAAATAGGACGCCTTGACCTTCCTATATCCGTTTTTCATCTAAACCGTGAACTCCACCGTAAGAAATTGAGGTTTAGGGCTTGAGGTTGTTGAAGGCCGGCGGTAGATCGGTTAGGGAGCCTTCGGGTGGATTTGAGGTCAAATTCTTCGCGTTGGTGAGTCCGCACTCTTCTCCTCTACCTTTTCCTGCTTTTCTTTTGGTTGGAGAGGCTTCGAATCGAGTTTTTGAAGATCACCGACGAGTCGGTAGTGGCGCCGCCGCCCTCCTCTTGTCGCGTGCCTTGCTCAATCTACCGTAGCTAGTATTTACCGCTTAGTTGAGTTCGCACGGAGCTTCTCTACCGTTTGGATCAAGTTTCGGGTCAAACGGTGGTCTAGATGGGGAGAGCCGCCATCTCCGGCGAGATGGAGCCCGCCGGCCATGGGGGGACACCGGCCGGACTTGAGGGAGGTGACCGGGTGAGCACTGTGGAGTTGAAGATGAACGTGAGCCGTCCGATTTGAAATCAAGGGCCGAGATTAAAAGATACCCCTTCACGGGGTAAACTTCTTAAAGAGCCCCTGGACTTTTTAATAATTGAACCCGCCGTCCTTAGCGTATTTTCTGAAATATGTTTCCCTGTTTTGGAAGCGTATTTTCTTCCGGTTTATTCAAAAATACGTTTTCAGGTATTTACAGTTTTGCCACTAGAACTGTTTTGGTCATAAAATCTTCGTTTTAACTCTGATTTGATCCGTTCAAGTTGCGTTAGGTTCGTATTTGCGAGCTCTACATGTTAGTGTAGTTGTACAGTTAGTTTTGATAATTTATTTTTCGAGTTTATAATTAAGTATTTATTTATCTATAGGAAATCTTAGAAAATTCATAACTTTCACGTTTTAACTCCGAATTTGGTGATCTTTGCGTTTGTGTGATCGTAGAAACGTGTAGGAGAGTTTTATAAACTTTTATTACTGTTTTGTTACTGTTGGTGTACTGTTCTAATTGTATCTCTTTATTTGCTTTGTGTATGTTTGATTGGATGCATGTGTGTTGTTGATTGATGATCGAGTATAGAAGGTGAGCAGTATCTGGACGATTCGGAGTATTACTTTGAGCCAAGTCAGCAGTATCACTTGGAAAGCTTTGATCAAGGCAAGTATAACACAGGACTATCCTTGTTACCTATACATTGAATTGTCATACATATGTATGTGCTTACCTTGACAACCTTAGAGATTATAACTTAGTGATTGTTATCTTGATTCCTTGTCAACCTTGGGAATGCATATGGGTAGCTACTGCTAGTGCTTAAACTAAGAACAATGATCTTGTAATTTGATTAATGGATTAAGCAATCAACTATTAAGATGATTTTATTACTGTTAAAAGGGGGCTAGAGCATGTGTATTATTTTGATGCTCTGGTTTCTCTCCATAAGGACTTATCTATAAGTGATAACCGGGATATACAGTACAACTGTGAGGGCTATATGGCTCTGGCTTTAGTTGTTCAAGAGACCTTTTCTAGCTTGTTAGAGGTTACCTTAAATGGCGTAAGAATGGCTTGCCACGTTGGGTGTAGTGCGAGCCCCTGGCCTAGTGTGTATAGGCTACGGTTGTTGTGCCACAGGGAAGGGGGGGTTCTACATCTGCCTGCCGAGTGAATCTAATGGCCCTAACTTGTTAGACGAACTTTTAAGTGGCTTTATATGGTTCTCGGGTGTTTGGGCTTGATCTCCCCACTCATTTGGAAATCATGACTCACAGTGAAAGTGTACACCTCTGCGCAGAGTTAAAAACTGGTATACTAGCCGTGCTCACGGATACGAGCGGCCTTGGGGATTCTTATGGAATAGTTGATCATAACTGTTATATCATGCTTAATTATTATTGATTATTATTTGCTCATGTTAATGCTATTCATTATCCTTATTACAATTGATCATTGGTTCTTTAATGGGAAGTGGTTTATCTTGATGCTACTCAATTGCTAATATATGATTAAAAGCTAAACGCAGTTAAACAATGTCTAGCCTTTTTGAGCCTCATGAACCCTGTGTTATATTTGTTGAGTTCGACATGGACTCACCCTTGCTATTTCCACCATAACAGATGAAGATATAGAGGAAGATTATCGGAATGAGTACTAGTCTTGGTGTCAACCAGTCAACCGTGTCCCTGTGTGGAGTTTCCGCTGAAGAATTACTATTAGTTATTATTACCTATTGTTCAAGACTATGTCTTAAATACTTATTCGTTATGTAATAAGCACTGTGATGATACTTTGTAATTTGTCAACTTATGTGTGCGACTGTTTCCTGGGGCGCACATGAGTCTTTTATGCATCCTATTTTTGTCCTTAAAAATGGGTGTGACAGATTGGTATCAGAGCCGTGTTGACTGTAGGACGCGAGCCTAGTTAGAATGGTCGTTAATAGCATCCATACTTCACTTAATTCATGCTTCCTCTTTTCACCTTGTTAATTACTAAAGTTTTATGCTTCCTCTACTTTATTCTATTGCGAAAATACATTGATTCTATCTAATCTATGTCTAAATCTTGTAGATGTTTCCTTATCCCCGTCTGTCAGCTGCACAGTATGTTGCCCGTTTCAAACCTCAGGAGCCGTATGAAGATGGTGATAAAGAGCTATCTGATGCTGAATCAAGAGTTGGTGATACACCAATGGAGAATGTAGTTATGGGGTGGACTACGAAGCTTCATATCATGGTTCCTAAAGCTGATGCTTTCTTCCATGACATGTTGATAAGAACCTTGGACAACTACTACTACGACTGGGAAGCTACGTTAGAGTATCGCAGTGCAGAGTATAGTCGTCCATGGATGGATTCCTATTGGGAAACGGAGTTATGGGTTAAGAAAAGGGATCCTACCACTAAGGAACCTAAGGTGGAGTCAAAGTTCATTACCAGAGTGAGCCGGACAACCGTGGAGATAAGCATGGAGGATGTTGCTTTCAATGCATTTGTTTACTACCATGGTCTACGCTCGGACAAGACGTTAAAGGGTGCACTCCGGCATTTTCCTTGTTTCTTACATGACAAGGGTATTTGGACCGTGCCGCTTGCAGATGATTCCTCCTTGACTTTACAAGCTACGGTGGGATTAGCTCGTGAATTGGCTCTCCATGAGGTGGATTTGAAGGACGAGTTGCTGAAGGAAAAAGAACTTAAGGAGCAAGCTTATAAGGAGATTGACCAATTAAGGGCGGAGTTAGGTCATCCCAAGATTTATGAGAAGCTTAATTAGGAAATAGGAAAAATCCCTATGTAATAGGAACGATAGTAGTTGCGAGTTAATTTTAAGTTTGGATTGTTTTAAGAGTCAGTTTGTGGTGTGAACAATTGTGTGATTGTTGGATTGTTATTATGATAATGTGTGATTTGGATCTTTGTAATGTGTGCTGGAGTTTTGTAGACATGCCTACAAGTTCCATGGTAAGAATATTAAGTTTGATCAAAATATATTAGTTGAATATGAGGTTAACTTAGTTCTGTCCTTTGCTGATTTTTGGATCAGTCTGGGATGTTTTAGAAATAACTTAAAATCCGTTCATGAGAAATTTAAGAAATTTTACTGGGAATAATCAGACTTCTATATCTTTCCAACCCCGCAAGAATTATTTTAATATCTATTAAGAGCTAAGAGATATATCTGTTCCAAGTTGGAGTTACTGCACAGTCTGGAATTCTGAAACAGTTTCAGTTAAGTTCAGTTTTTGGCCAATTTATTGACAGAATCAGAAAAAGTGTTGTGAATAAAAGTTGTAGATAATTTTGTAAGCTTTCCAACCATGTAAAGATTATCTGAATTGGACATCTGTAGCTCGAGATATGACAGTTTTACTGAGTTGCTGAAATTGGAGTTCGCCCAGAAAAATCAGATTTTGCTTATCTATTGAATACATCATCTCGGATCGTACTGAATTTCAATTTCTGTGTTTTTGGAAACAGATGTCAGGCAGAGGTCGTGGCAGAGGTCGTGGAGGTGCTAACCCACCCATTACTATGGAGGAACTCATGCAAACTCAGAACCAGATGATGCAGATGTTTATGCAGCACATGCAGAACAATCCCCCTGCAGGAGGACCACCGCCTGTGCAAGTGAGGGATAAGCGTGGGGAATTTTTGAAGGGACGCCCTCCAATGTTTTCTCATGCTGCTGATCCTTTAGAGGCAGATGATTGGGTAAGGGCAGTGGAGAAACAGCTGAATATAGCCCAATGCAATGATATGGAGAAGGTGTTATATGCATCTGGTCAGTTACAGGGGACAGCTCAGACTTGGTGGGAGTCGTATCAAGCTGCACGCCCTGACAATGCTCCTCCTATCACTTGGAATGAGTTTGTTAGAGATTTTCGAGCTCGTCATATTCCTGAAGGTATAATTGAGCTGAAGCAGGAAGAATTCAGAAACCTTAGGATGGGACAGATGAGCGTTAGTGAATATCATGACAGGTTCACCCAGTTGGCTCGCTATGTTCCTAATGAAGTGAGGGAAGATGCAGACAGGCAGCGTCTTTTCTTGAAGGGAATTTATTATGATCTTCGCTTGCAGTTGAAGGGGAACAACTATGCTAGTTTTCAAGAGCTGGTAAATAAAGCTATTGTGCTTGATAATGAGCGCAGAGAGATGGACAGGAAGAGGAAGATGAAGGTACAAAGCTCAGGAAGCAACAACCGTCAGCGCACTAATTCTCAGCATGGTTTTCATCAGAAGTTTCAGGGACCGGTTAGTCAATGGAATCGCAATCCGAATCAAAGGTGGTCCCAGAATTGGCAAAGTAATCAGTCACAACAGCGTTCATCATATCCACAGCGTCAACAGTATCAGCAGACTGGGCAACAGACTCCTCGCACTGGAAATTCCAATGTTACCCCCATGAAGAATAGTGCTCCCAGCACGCCTACTAGATGCTTTGTCTGTGGTAAAGAGGGGCATATGTCTTACCATTGTCCTGAGAAGCAGAACCAGCAGACTCCTCAGAGCCAGAAGAGCAACCAGAGGCAATCTGGTACTGGAAGGGTGAATCACGTGTCTTCTGATACAGCTCATGATGCACCAGAAGTTATGATTGGTACGTTCAATGTACATTCCACTCCCGCAACTGTTCTTTTTGACTCTGGAGCATCTCATACATTCATATCCAACATTTTTGTTAAAATGCATAGTATACCCATGCTAGCTATGAAAGAACCTCTCTTAGTAAATTCACCTGGAGGTACCATGCAAACCAGTAATCGTTGTCTTCCAATTAGTATGGTATTAAGAGGGGTAGAGTTTAAGATAACTCCTATAGTGTTGAGGACATCTGGTATTGATGTGATATTGGGTATGGACTGGATGAAGCAAAATCAGGCAGAGATTCAATGTCAGCAGAAAGTGGTAGTTGTGACTGCACCTAATGAAGATAAAATCAATGTGGATGTAGCAGTGCAGAAGCAACCAACCGCTATGGTGAATCAGCTTGAAGATACTATTAAGGAGAATTCAGTGATTGAGGAATTTCCGGATGTCTTCCCTGATGAATTGCCAGGTATGCCACCTGACAGAGACATTGAATTTCTTATTGAATTACTTCCTGGAACTGCACCTATAGCCAAACGACCATATAGGATGGGAGTAGATGAATTAGAAGAACTTAAGAAACAATTTAAAGAATTACAAGATAAAAGTTTTATTCGACCTAGTTCATCACCTTGGGGAGCACCAGTTATTTTTGTTGATAAGAAAGATGGCGGTCAGAGGATGTGTGTTGATTACCGGTCACTAAATGAGGTAACTATCAAGAATAAGTACCCTTTGCCCAGGATTGATGACTTGTTTGATCAGTTGAGAGGTGCTTGTGTGTTCTCTAAGATTGATTTACGTTCTGGTTATCATCAGTTGAAGATTCGTGTTTCTGATATTCCAAAGACAGCTTTTACTACAAGGTATGGATTGTATGAGTATACTGTTATGTCATTTGGATTGACCAATGCACCTGCATACTTTATGTACATGATGAATAAGGTGTTTATGGAATATTTGGATAAGTTTGTGGTGGTATTTATTGATGATATACTGGTATTTTCCAAGACGGAGGAAGAGCATGCTGAACATTTGAGGTTGGTATTGCAGAAACTTAGAGAGCATAAACTGTATGCGAAGCGAAGTAAATGTGAGTTTTGGTTGAAGGAAGTTTCTTTCCTTGGTCATATTGTTTCTAATGGAGGGATATCAGTGGATCTAGGTAAAGTAAAGGATGTATTAAATTGGAAACCACCTATTGATGTTAGCGAGATTCGTAGTTTCTTAGGATTAGCTGGATATTACAGACGGTTCATTGAAGGGTTTTCTAAACTTGCTAAACCTATGACATCTCTGTTAGAGAAGAATGCCAAGTTTGTGTGGTCAGATAAATGTCAAGCTAGTTTTGAGGAATTGAAGAAGAGGTTGACTACAGCGCCTGTTTTGGTTTTGCCAGATTTGAGTAAGAAGTTTTCTATTTATTGTGATGCTTCTCGTCAAGGTTTGGGATGTGTTCTTATGCAAGAAGGCAGAGTTGTGGCTTATGCATCTAGGCAGTTGAGAAAGCATGAGTTGAATTATCCTACACATGATTTGGAGTTAGCAGCTGTAGTTCATGCTTTAAAGATTTGGAGACATTATTTGATTGGACATAAGAGTGATATATACACTGATCATAAGAGTTTGAAGTATATTTTCACTCAGTCAGATCTGAATTTGAGGCAACGCAGATGGTTAGAGTTGATTAAGGATTATGATATTGAGATACACTATCATCCTGGTAAGGCTAATGTAGTAGCTGATGCTCTTAGTAGGAAAAGTTATGCCAATGAGATACGGATGTTGTCTATGACTAGTGAGTTATGTGCTGAATTTGAATATTTGAATTTGGGAATTGTTACTAATATAATGGAATTAGTGATAGAGCCTACTTTAGAGCAAGAAATCTACAAGGGTCAGTTGAAGGATGAGAAACTAAAGAAGATAGCGGAAGATATAGTGATTGGTAAGTCACCAGGCTTTCGAATGGATGATAATGGAATTTTGTGGTTTGGAAAGAGGCTGTGTGTACCTGAGGATCAAACTGTTAGATAGGCAATTCTTCGCGAAGCTCATGAGTCAACTTATTCTATTCATCCTGGTAGTACTAAGATGTATTTGGATCTTAAACAGAAATATTGGTGGGTTGGATTAAAGCGAGATGTGGCTGAGTATGTGGCATTGTGTGACACTTGTCAGAGGGTGAAAGCAGAGCATCAGGGACCTGCTGGATTATTGCAACCAATGAAGATTCCTGAATGGAAGTGGGAGGAAGTTGGTATGGATTTTATTGTAGGGTTACCGCGTACTCAGAGAGGTTATGATTCTATTTGGGTGATAGTAGATCGGTTAACTAAAGTTGCTCATTTTATACCAGTTAAAACTACTTACCATGGACCAAAATTGGCAGAGTTGTATATGGAGAGAATAGTCTGTTTGCATGGAGTACCAAAGAAGATTGTATCTGATCGAGGATCGCAGTTTACGTCGCATTTTTGGAAAGCTGTGCATGAATCATTGGGAACAAAATTGAATTTTAGTACAGCATATCATCCACAGATAGATGGACAGACTGAAAGGACCAACCAGGTATTAGAGGATATGTTGAGAGCTTGTGCATTGCAATATGGAACTAGTTGGGATAAGAGTTTGCCTTATGCAGAATTCTCTTACAATAACAGTTATCAACAGAGTCTTAAGATGGCACCGTTTGAAGCTTTGTATGGACGTAAGTGTAGAACTCCATTGTTTTGGGATCAGATAGGTGAATCTCAAGTGTTTGGTACAGATGTTCTTAGAAACGCAGAAGATCAAGTGCGAGTGATTCGTGAGAATTTGAGAGTAGCACAGTCTCGTCAGAAGAGTTATGCTGACAATAGAAGAAGAGATTTAGTTTTTGAGGTAGGTGATTATGTCTATTTGAAGGTGTCACCTATGAAAAGTGTGAAGAGGTTTAACATGAAAGGTAAACTAGCACCAAGGTATGTTGGGCCATTTAAAGTTATTACTAGACGTGGGGAAGTTGCTTATCAATTAGAGTTGCCTAAAAATTTATCTGGAGTGCATGATGTGTTCCATGTTTCACAACTTAAGAAGTGTTTACGGGTGCCTGAGGAGCAGATACCTTTAGAAGAGTTGACTGTTAAGGAGGATCTTACATATGAAGAGTTTCCGATTAAGATTTTAGAGACTGCTGAGAGAGTTACTCGAAGTCGGGTTATTAAAATGTGCAAGGTGCAGTGGAATCGATATTCAGAGGCAGAGGCAACTTGGGAAAGAGAGGATGAATTGAGGAAATCATATCCGCAGTTGTTTGAGTAAGCAGTCCAATCTCGAGGACGAGATTCTTTTAAGGAGGGTAGAATTTGTAACACCCAAAAATTCTAAATTTTAGAATTAATAAGTTTCAAATAATTTAGATAACAATTAATGGGAAATTGAAATTTTGAAAACTATTTGGTGTTGCATTCATGCTGCTGCATTTATTTTCTTTTGTGTAGTGAATTTATTTTATTTTGTTTTGGCTTGAAAAATCGTATTTGGAATAGTTTATTAAATAAGCAAATAAAGAAAAAAAGAAAAAAAAGAAAACACTTACCTTCTCCCTGGCAGCCAACGGGCCGACGGCCTGCTTCTCCGCGCTGGCGCCTGCGACCGCGTGGGCCGGCCCAGCAGACGAGCAGCCGAGCCAGCCCGAGCCAGCAGCCGCGCGCTCTCTTCTTGGTCGCTGACCGGTGGGCCCGGTTGTCGGTCGTCTTCCACCTTCCGTGAAGACGCCGGACTCCGAACGGAAGAGGACGACGTCGGTTGATCCTGTGATTTCTGGAGAATCCTACTCGAACACGGCCAATAGAAGCTATAAATAGGACGCCTTGACCTTCCTATATCCGTTTTTCATCTAAACCGTGAACTCCACCGTAAGAAATCGAGGTTTAGGGCTTGAGGTTGTTGAAGGCCGGCGGTAGATCGGTTAGGGAGCCTTCGGGTGGATTTGAGGTCAAATTCTTCGCGTTGGTGAGTCCGCACTCTTCTCCTCCACCTTTTCCTGCTTTTCTTTTGGTTGGAGAGGCTTCGAATCGAGTTTTTGAAGATCACCGACGAGTCGGTAGTGGCGCCGCCGCCCTCCTCTTGTCGCGTGCCTTGCTCAATCTACCGTAGCTAGTATTTACCGCTTAGTTGAGTTCGCACGGAGCTTCTCTACCGTTTGGATCAAGTTTCGGGTCAAACGGTGGTCTAGATGGGGAGAGCCGCCATCTCCGGCGAGATGGAGCCCGCCGGCCATGGGGGGCCGCCGGCCGGACTTGAGGGAGGTGACCGGGTGAGCATTGTGGAGTTGAAGATGAACGTGAGCCGTCCGATTTGAAATCAAGGGCCGAGATTAAAAGATACCCCTTCACGGGGTAAACTTCTTAAAGAGCCCCTGGACTTTTTAATAATTGAACCCGCCGTCCTTAGCGTATTATCTGAAATACGTTTCCCTGTTTTGGAAGCGTATTTTCTTCCGGTTTATTCAAAAATACGTTTTCAGGTATTTACAGTTTTGCCACTAGAACTGTTTTGGTCATAAAATCTTCGTTTTAACTCTGATTTGATCCGTTCAAGTTGCGTTAGGTTCGTATTTGCGAGCTCTACATGTTAGTGTAGTTGTACAGTTAGTTTTGATAATTTATTTTTCGAGTTTATAATTAAGTATTTATTTATCTATAGGAAATCTTAGAAAATTCATAACTTTCACGTTTTAACTCCGAATTTGGTGATCTTTGCGTTTGTGTGATCGTAGAAACGTGTAGGAGAGTTTTATAAACTTTTATTACTGTTTTGTTACTGTTGGTGTACTGTTCTAATTGTATCTCTTTATTTGCTTTGTGTATGTTTGATTGGATGCATGTGTGTTGTTGATTGATGATCGAGTATAGAAGGTGAGCAGTATCTGGACGATTCGGAGTATTACTTTGAGCCAAGTCAGCAGTATCACTTGGAAAGCTTTGATCAAGGCAAGTATAACACAGGACTATCCTTGTTACCTATACATTGAATTGTCATACATATGTATGTGCTTACCTTGACAACCTTAGAGATTATAACTTAGTGATTGTTATCTTGATTCCTTGTCAACCTTGGGAATGCATATGGGTAGCTACTGCTAGTGCTTAAACTAAGAACAATGATCTTGTAATTTGATTAATGGATTAAGCAATCAACTATTAAGATGATTTTATTACTGTTAAAAGGGGGCTAGAGCATGTGTATTATTTTGATGCTCTGGTTTCTCTCCATAAGGACTTATCTATAAGTGATAACCGGGATATACAGTACAACTGTGAGGGCTATATGGCTCTGGCTTTAGTTGTTCAAGAGACCTTTTCTAGCTTGTTAGAGGTTACCTTAAATGGCGTAAGAATGGCTTGCCACGTTGGGTGTAGTGCGAGCCCCTGGCCTAGTGTGTATAGGCTACGGTTGTTGTGCCACAGGGAAGGGGGGGTTCTACATCTGCCTGCCGAGTGAATCTAATGGCCCTAACTTGTTAGACGAACTTTTAAGTGGCTTTATATGGTTCTCGGGTGTTTGGGCTTGATCTCCCCACTCATTTGGAAATCATGACTCACAGTGAAAGTGTACACCTCTGCGCAGAGTTAAAAACTGGTATACTAGCCGTGCTCACGGATACGAGCGGCCTTGGGGATTCTTATGGAATAGTTGATCATAACTGTTATATCATGCTTAATTATTGTTGATTATTATTTGCTCATGTTAATGCTATTCATTATCCTTATTACAATTGATCATTGGTTCTTTAATGGGAAGTGGTTTATCTTGATGCTACTCAATTGCTAATATATGATTAAAAGCTAAACGCAGTTAAACAATGTCTAGCCTTTTTGAGCCTCATGAACCCTGTGTTATATTTGTTGAGTTCGACATGGACTCACCCTTGCTATTTCCACCATAACAGATGAAGATATAGAGGAAGATTATCGGAATGAGTACTAGTCTTGGTGTCAACCAGTCAACCGTGTCCCTGTGTGGAGTTTTCGCTGAAGAATTACTACTAGTTATTATTACCTATTGTTCAAGACTATGTCTTAAATACTTATTCGTTATGTAATAAGCACTGTGATGATACTTTGTAATTTGTCAACTTATGTGTGCGACTGTTTCCTGGGGCGCACATGAGTCTTTTATGCATCCTATTTTTGTCCTTAAAAATGGGTGTGACAGTGACTGAGTGACAACATGATCTAATGGACAAATGTTGTGAGCTAAGTATACAAGGTTTTTAGTCCTATGGATGGACTTGGACAAAGCAACGGTGAAGATCAAGTGATCAACATCTCAAGAAAAAAATTAAGAGTTGTCTTGAAGACCCTAGAAGACAAGCAAGTAGTCCAAGACATCAAGTAGAAGAAGCTGGGATGAAAAGACGCAAAGAAATTGAAACCATTGAAGCTGGAACAAAGAGATGGATGAATTGATCTTGTCTCATCATTTTGGATATATTGATATAATATCAGTTCAAAGTTGTAGAGCTCTACATTAGCTATTCAAAAAGTTCAAGATCATAAAAGTCGGAGTTCGGAGCAAAACGTTACACCCAAAATATGAAACTATGTCATGCTAAAAACCGAGCAACAGAAAACTCCAGTGACCACCAGAAAACTCCGATGATAGCACTGAGTTCACCACTAGAAAGAAGGGTTAAGACCATTACTCTGGTGCTAGGTGACCACCGTAGAACTCCGGTTCTCACAGAAAAGCTATGTAACGTCTAGTTCACACGTGGCACCACCAAAAAACTCTGGTGGTAGAACCGGACCTTCCAGTGCTCCGCAGAAAGCTACAAATTTACCACAACAAATTCTTGATTGGGGCTATATATATACCCTTCGTAGCCAGCCATTTGAGTAGAGTTGGAGCTCAAGGAAGGTATAGAAGAGCCGAGGTTTATTTCTAGTTTCTCTAGCCTAAAACGGTTGGTTTAAACTTTCCTGTGTAAATGGATTTACACTAGCGGCAACTTTAAGCCAAACATCTGTGTAAATTCTCTATTTTTACTGATCTTTCACTGACAGTTCCGAAAACCACCTGTAGAAATCAAATTAAAGAAATAACGTCAGTAGAAACTCTTTCTGTACGAGTGGTATATGCAACTCAAAATCATCAAAATATGATGGCAGCACTGTTTTGATTCATGTGACAGAGAGAGAAAAAGTAATTTGTTTGGCACACGGCAATGGGTACAGTCAAAGTTATAAAAGCCTAGTGACACGCATTTCAGTGAACACGCCGAGTATATTCTTCACAAAAGCTTGATGAGGTCGGTGGCATGCATGTACGTACGTCAGCCCGCCCATCACCGCAGCAGTCCCCATATATGGGGGCCAATGCAAGATCGAAATGGCCGATGATCCATGACAACAGCGCGCGCGTGTCAGCGTGCACCCTTTAATTTGGGCATGGAAGTGACTAAACAAAAGCAAAGCAAAGCAAAGGGAGAGGACATGACACTTGATACGATCGAGCTAGAGATCGAGGAGATGAGAGATGGATGGATCATGCATGGCTGTCGTAAAGCTTGAGCTATAGATCGATGCACTCTTCTCCCTAGCTAAGCTAGTAGAGTAGTAGTCTCCTAGAAGTCTAGAACCCTAAAGCTAGCCACATCCATATGACAGTAGTACATCAGCTTGGCCGCCGGCCGAAAGCATCACCACTGCATGCATTTTGCATGGGGCCTTAGGCAAAGCTATCTCATCTTAGGCCTCGTTTAGTTCACGGAATTGGGAAGAAAAACACTGTATCAGAATTCCTGTAGCATTTCGTTTGTATTTGGTAAAAATTATCCAAATTTTGACTAACTAGGCTTAAAATGTTCGTCTCGCAAAGTACAACCAAACTGTGCAATTAGTTTTTGATTTCATCAACATTTAGTACTCCATGCATTTGCCGACATTTTGATGTGACGGGGAATCTTCTTTTTTGCATAGTGAAATTTGGGGAAGAATTAAGTAACTAAACAAGGCCTTATGTATTTCTCATGCATGGGTTTGCGCAGTGGCATGCATTGCATATCTGAGATCATGAGATCCTACTGTTTCCTGTTCCTGCATGCACACTCACTTGCATCATCGATCGTCCGTGCTCATTAATTACATTCATTGCGTCTTGCAGGCCAGTTACTAATCAAATGCATGCGTGCATGGCTCGTCATGCTCATCAGTCATGTCGATCGTCTGCAGGGTGCGCGCTAGCCGCTAGCTATAGCTGTTGTTCGGTCGATCTTCTCTTTTCCACAGCATTGCATCACGCACGCTTGCTTGCTTGGCGGGCCTTGGATTGCCTTACTTGATGCGTGCAGCATGCTAGCTACCTTCGCAGTGACAAGCTAGCAGTACGTGCAAAGACACAATCACTCCCCTCACCAGCACGAGGGGAGAGAGAAAGAGCAAAGCTTGGTCATGTATATATGTCATCCGATCCAGCACCAATATCGAGGCACGATGAGCCCGTCGCAACTCGCGAGTGATATCACCACCTTCATCACCTTCCTTTTAGCGTGCACAAGCTAAAGGCCACACACAGTGGCGGATCTAGCAAATAAATTTAGGAGGGGCTGGACCGAACAGAGCTAGACCAACTCCACTCAATTCTATTCCATACGAAGCTAAAATATAGCAATTTTAAACCTTTTACATGATAACTATGGTATCAATCATAAGTGGATCGTAAAATGCATAAGTAAAAGATACAATTTTTAGAACTAACCAACAAAAGATCGATAGATGATGACGCCACGCCGTCGTATTCTTCATGAATCATTAGAAGCAGTCTATACAAGAAAAAAATTAATTAGTGACAGAAATTTCAAGTATTTTTCTTCAAAGTTTTGAAGTTAGAAGAGAACATATGTCATACCACTAAATTGTTCCGAGGCACTAGCATACGCCGGGTTTTCATGTCTTCAAATCGTTTTATGATTTTGTCATTCTTGATGCTTCTAAATATCTCCTTCTCAGTGTAGCATATCAGTAAGTCATTGAGCCATTCATCACCCATTTTATTACGTAAATCTGACTTCACAAAAGACATAGCAGAAAATATCCTCTCAACTGAAGCTGTTGCCACCGGAAGAATCAATGTTAATTCAATGAGTCGATACACCAATCCATAAGATGTGTTCATTTTAGTCTTGACCATAATTTCAGCAACCTTTCCAAGCTCTGTACATCCAAGTTCCATAGGCAAAAATTTTGTGATTGCAAATTTCAAGTTCCATAGGCAAAAATCTAAAGAAAAGAAACATGTATAGCATACTGGATATGGACATACACATACGGTATATACCTGCTCGGCTGCTCCTGCCTTGCCTTTGTTGATGCGGATGCGGTGAGCCGGTGAATCGGTGATGCCTTGCTTGCTTTTGCTGGTGGCCTGGTGTTGCAGCCTGTAGCCTACCGCCTGGCCTGCTGGCCGCGTCACCCTTTGCCCAGGGGCCGACGAATCGGCGATGCGCGGCTGCGCGGCGCGGCCGCTGCTGGCTGCTGCCTCCGCCCGGCCGAGAGACCTCGCACACCCGGCGCAGTGCCGCCTCCGTTTGCCGCGCCGCTGGCCTTGGGCGCGCTGCCGCGGCACAAACCCTAGCTGGCGCCGCCGGCCCGACGCCCGCCGCCCGTTCCCACTCCTGTCGCTAGTCGCTACTCGACGCGACGACGCAAAAAGCGATGCGTGACTCCGTCTCCGTGAGGCCGTGACCGACTGGGAAAAGGAAAAAGGGCCAGTCTTCTTAGTGGGCTGCCTTCTCTACTCGAGTATTGTATTGGGCCACTCAAGTATTGGGCCACTGAAATAAACAAAAAAGGCCTAGGATTCTAGGAAGGCAGGGAGGACAGCAGCACGCCACTACGCCACCAAGGTTGTCTTCAACCTTCCGTCAGGCCTCCAGCCCCTCCTTCCCTTTGGTTAGTGCCTCAAATTTTCATGGGGGGGCTAAGGGGGGGCTCCAAGGGCTCGGGCAGGGTAGGGGGGGCTCGAGCCCCCCCAGCCCCGGTGGCAGATCCGCCACTGGCCACACATATAGTTCAAAGGGCACCACTGTCACCACACTCTACTTCTCCTTCATTGCCAAGCATTATGTGTGCACGCCTGCATCGCTGATTCACCAGTGTCTTGATGTCAATGGATAGTCGCCTACCGCTGAACAAAGAAACCATGTGACTGGGAAGGACACACGGCACACATCAAACACAAAACGTAGGGTTGATGATGCTGTGGTTGACTGGCAGGAGATGGAACCGCCTCCACTAACCACCTAAAGACTTGTTTGGATACACATATGTCCACCTCAATCCATGTGCGTTGGAGTGGTTTGATGTTCGATACATGGGTATCCAAACAAGCCCTAAGCAATGTTTGGTTCTCAAAAACAAGATGCCCTGATGTAGCAAGAAGCACCGCTTCTACAACACTGGAGAACGAGCGAGGAACAATTGCAATATCAAAAACATGCAACAAAAATACCAACTCTTGGCAAGAAGTACAATTAAGGACTTGCTTTAATCCTGTCAGCTAATTGTTAATTAGCTACTAGTTAAAGGAAGCCAACAACTATTAGATTATTACTAGTTAGCCTATTAGCTGAGTTACATTTGATTCCTCTAGCTAATAGTTAATAGTACTTAGCTAGTAAGAGACCACCAATAACTTTTTATTAGCTAAATAGTTCATTTTGAGCTATTAGGTAGGATGTTTGAATCCACTGAAACTAATTTTACCAGCTAATTATTAGTTTATAGGATCCAAACAGGGCCTAACATATCATCATCATGTCACATTTGGCAAAATGTTTGATAGGAAAACCTTGAGTATAGAACTCAGGCATGTTGGTTTGCAGCCAAAGCTCAGCGAATCGTGCCACACATTTCGTGCCAGAAGTTCTCCTGTTTGGTTTGATGTTGGAACTATAAGAAAAATGGTACCTAGCAAGAGCCATTAGTGATTTTGGTGATTGAATGACAACATAATCATAGAGACTAATATTGTTTGCTAGCAAACAAAATTTTAGTCAAATGGATGCAAGGATGACTTGAGAGAGACCATTGTGGAAATCAAGTGTGTAAGGAAAATGGACCCATATGGGCCATTTAGTTTGGATTTTGGTGTTTGATGATCAACATGGTCATTTGGACTAACATTGGTTGCTAGTCTTTTTGGATATAGTTCAAAGGATGCAAAGTGGACCTAGACTTAGGCAAAGTGGTGATCCGGATGATCAACACATCAAACAAGATGTTATAAGCTAAGTTGAAGACCCATAAGACATGCAAAAGTCCAAAACACACGATGGATCCAAGCCAGACGTGAAGATCACGAAGAAACAAATTGAAAAAGAGGTCAGAAGGGCATCAAACAGAGGCATCAGACTGAACCCTATGGGCATCGGACCATACGCCACCAAACCCTAGGAGAGAGGCGTCTAGGGGCATCGGACAGTGCATCAGACCGATGGCAAGGAGAGCATCGAACCATAAGCTCTCACTGTTCAGCCACACAGAGGCATCAGACCGAGGCTACAGTGAACCATCAAACTATATCTTACTTGTCCGATGGCATTCATAGAGGTTCTAGAAAGGGAAGTTGGGCATCAGACTAGTCCGACAATTGACACTGGACCATATGCTACTGAGGTGCCCAATAGTCGGCAACAATGGCTAGTTAACGACTAACTGTGGGAAAGGGCATTGGACTATCCGATGACTCCCATTGAACTGTCCGATGGCTGCACAGAAAGCATGTGCATGTTTCCAACAGCTAGTTTCTTTTTGGAGGCTATTTATACCACCATGGCCGGTCAAATAGAGTGTGTTGGAGTGTGTTAAAGATATAGGAGTGTTGAGACACTTCACCAAGTGCTTAAGAGAAGATTAGGTGATTAGAATAGTACTTTACAAAGTGCTTAGGCTAGTTAGATCTGCTTAGTTGCCCTTGCTCTAGGTTTAGGCCTAGTGTTTAGTGAGGTTTACATACCTCTCACCACTCGGTGCTTGCGCACACCATTATTGTATATCGGAGGGGCTTGTAGTCTTGCGAGACCATACTAACCGTGTTTGTGGTGTGACCACCATCGTGTATCGAAGGTAACGAAGCCCGTGGAGGTAGAGATAGGAACACACCTAGCAAAACCTTAGTTGCACAACTAGATAGTTTATTTATTGCATAGGTTTTGACTAGGTCATTTTAGAGGCCATAGTTTAGAAATAGTTTTTAAGTTGCCTAATTAACCGCCCTCCTCTTAATTAGGTGTCACGGTCCCTTCAAAGCGATCACCTCAAGCAATGGTCAAGGACATGAAGACAATAGAAGACAAACAATAAGCTCAAGACATCAAATGGAAGACTTCTAAATGAAAAGACATGAGAAACAAAGATAAGAGACCATTAGAGTGCTCAGATAGGAGCGTCAGAGCTTCCCGGTGGGGCATCAGAGATTTCCAGTCAAACCTGGTCTGAGGATGAAGAAGTGAAGATCCTCACCTTACCTTCTGGTGGCTCACCAGAGGTAAGCACCGTAGTTTGACTCTAGAGAGGGTGTAGGAGACTCGGCGGTCGAGTTAACACTCACTAGAGCTCTCTAGTGGTGCACTGAAGCTCCATGCTAGAACTTAGATCTCCAATGGTCAGCTACAACGACTAGTCTATGTGGCATCATCGTTACTCTCTAGTGGGGTCACTAGAGCTTTATGGTGAGTATTGTTTCAGCCACCTGAGTTGTAATGACTAGTTTGATGCATCACGACAATTTATAACCTTCCAATCGGCCTAGAGAAACGGTTGGAGTGTGTTGAAGCTATCCTTGAGTTCAGGGCTTCAGGCTGATCCATTAGTGCTCTAGCTACCAAAAGTACGTGCTTAAGAGAATATTAGGTGATTAGTAGAAGTGCTATGTGTGGTGCTTAGGCTAGTTAGAGGTCGCTTTAATGCTCACTAGCTCTAGGTTTAGGTCTAGTGTTTAGTGAGGTTTGCACACCTCTAAGCTTTCGGTGCTTGTGCGCACCAAGTATTCTACACTTGAGGCTTGTAGTCTTGCAAGGCCCTCCGACTTGTGGAGTGGCCACCGTTATTGTACTCAGGGACACGAGGCCCTTGTCATTTTGGCCTAAAGATTGATAGTGACGATAAGGGGTAGTCCTGGAGAAGGCCAATGGAGACCCATTTGTAAGTAGGAAAGGCTCATGGGCAATCTATGGAGTAACCTGACCAAGAGGTTAGGCCTTGCAAGGGGCTCAAACAAGGAATAGGAGGAAGCGAAAGGTTCTTCTTACCTTAGGAAAAAAGTTGACGTGGGAGACTCATTTACTTTCATGCACTAAGTTAAATTGAGTAGCTTACTTTCTTAGTCTAGCTTGCTAAATTATTGGTACGTCTCAACCTTAGAGTGCAAGAATTTTTAGTATTAGAGATAGCAACACTTATAAAATCTTTAGTGAAAGATAGATTTTTGTAGATTTTGATAATATTTTTATTGACCATTAGTTTTTAAGTTGTCTAATTCAATTCCCCATCTTGGACGCTGGCACCGGCTCTTACCATAAGTAGCTAGTTTATTTTGCACTCCACAATTTGCCAAATGTGTGACAGAAGAGGCGGATCTACAGTACAACCACCGGTGTCACTTGACATCAATGACTTGTGCAAAATCAAGATAAAAATGATACGGCCAGTAGTGAGAGTGACACTAGTTTTCAAATTAACAAGGGCAACTACACTAAATACTTGTCTATGTTAGATCCACCGTACCCCTAAGCAGTCCGCCGCATTTTTGGCGTGGCCGTGCCTCCCGCGGGACGTGCTCAAGTCCTTAGACTACCCGCAGTGGGTACGCGAAATGCTTGCGCTACACGCATGCAGTTGCTTTTAGCATTGCAAATGTGCTGCAGCGGAGAGTGCTAAACCATGCGCTACGCGAGTGCGTGCGCCAAATTTAGGGGGATAGCGCACGCGTGCTACAACCTACCCATGGGACCCACCCCTGCTGCTGCTTGATGCGCGCGTGAACGGTGAGGAAAAGGTGGGTGTGGAGAGAGAAAAAGGTGGGTGAGTGGCGGGCTCCACTTTTCTAACAAAGTAAAAAATATTATAACTCACAAACCAAAAGTTCAAACGAAATTCCGATTGCACCATTAAATTCGTTTTAATAAATCCTTCAAAACTAGATCTCACATGAATATATTTAGATAAAGTGATAAGTGGATCCCACAGTAGATAAAAGATGATATAGATAATAGATGACTGCGAAAAACTGTATATTTTATGATGACTATGATGAAATATTCCTTTTAGAGGATGAATTTAGAGTACCACGAGTGCGGATAGCCTTAGGCGCTTCTTACCAGGGATTCAGAGGAACAGTATTTGCTATAAGTCTGTAATGCCTACAAGAAATTCACAGAATAGGAGGAACAATGTTTTAATGCTACGGATCTGTAATACCCAATTAAAAAGCACTTAAAACACTCATAAGGATCGAATGGCTCAAGAAGAGATTGTTTTAAACTGGGCTTATAGAATTTAAAGCAATGATCTTAGCCTAATTAAAACCTACTACATCCTGACTAGGCTTACCCTAAAACTAAGCAATAATGGGGGGTGGTGCGTCGGAGTGGGTATCAAACCATGATTCCATGAACATATAGGACGTTCTCACGGGAATAGGCTGTGGCTCATGGTCTTGGGCTGGATGAGAACATTCGGCAATTGCAGCCACCGGGCAGGAATGAGAGATCCAGGAGCGACGTAGAGATACAATTTGCCAAGTTCCATTTGTCCACGAGAGAATAACACACAACCCAATCAATATTCTACCAAGGCACCGTTTAGATGCCAAAAAATTTGCCAAAATTTTCAAATTCCCCGTCACATCGAATCTTTGAAGACATGCATGAAGCATTAAATATAGATAAAAAATAAAACTAATTACACAGTTTAGACGAAATGGACGAGACAAATCTTTTAAGCCTAATTAGACTATGATTGGACAATATTTACCAAATAACAACGAAACTGCTACAGTAGCGTTTCGCCAAAAAAAATTTGCCAACTAAACAGCATCCAACTGCAGGGCAATGGAAGCAGGCGTTTTGGTCTTTCTGGGACAGGCAGCGTCATGTCCATGCCATCCAGTATAGTGACACACAAACATCGAAGAACCTTTTTACTGACGTGCACGTCCGCTCCCGAATCTGCACCGACAACCTTTTGCACGTTTTTTTTTCCCCACTGTCAGTGAATTCAGGTCAACTCATGAGCCCATCCCTCTGGCGAGTGTCTGTATTAAACATTGACAGATGGTAAAACTGATAGTGTACTAGTAAATAACATAAAAATACTGTGTCTAGATTCTAGAATCGTAAATGGTTAGATTTGAAAGATGCTGGATAACCTTTTAGATAAAGATGCTTGTTAATTAGCTTTTCTCAATTACATATTGGGTAGAGCCTTTATGTTCAAACGAAGCCTAAGTTGTACTCATCCAGTTGATACAATAATTCTGTGCATTAAGTTCAGCATGTCACTCAATGTGTCATTACTTTTTTCACAATCATCTCGTCATTACGACAAAACAACCTACACACATAGGATTATTTTTCTTAATCATCTTTCTTGAATCTTGAAACCAAGGAGGTTCCATTGGAAACAGGGTGTTTGGTTTGAGGAGCAATCCCAACCTAGATGAGGTTCATCCCATAAGTTTTGGTGGAACTACCACATTCCTCATGTTTGTACTCATTATTATTACCTCGTGAGAGATGAGATTGTGGAGAATCAACCCATTCTATTCCAAAAACCTAAACCAAGAAAAAAAAGTGAGAAATGAGAAAATGATAGACCACCCCATTCCTCAAATCAAACGCATCGAAAATTAATGCATGGTGATGTCATGCAGACTACTCAGACTGCAAATAATATAGTAGCCAGATCATTTAAAGGTGTTTTAATCACCATGGCTGCGTATGATTTCAATTCAATGTGCCCATTCTGCTCATTGAGATTTTCATGAGCTAGTCTATATCTCTCTGAATGGTCTAGCAGTGTAAGTAACTTCATTTCCAAGTGTTCCTTTTATACCTCTGCTTTACACTCTGAAAAATTACTATTGTTATCTTTGTTTGCTTGGACCAAATTCTCTTTTTTTCCTAAAAAAAAGAAAGAAGAAAATAGCGCATAATAATTTTCAGATAAAGGATCTAATGCATAAGACCAGGTTTATTGTCTAAAGAAATGATATATTACATATTCACACTAGATTACTCAAGTGGCACTATAGTACATTGTGCCTTGAATGGCAGATTGCACACAATAGCAGTTAGGTAAGCCAAAGATGCTTCAATCACCATGGTTGTGCATGGTTTTGTGGTGTGCATTATGCTCATTGAGATTTCCCTAGGCTAGGGCAACTTGCTGTGATTGATCTAGCAGTTGAAGTAACATTGTTTTCAAGATAGTTCCTTCTATACCCTTTGCCTAAGCCAAGTTCTACATAGGAATTTAATGCATAACTAAATTCCTATATATTGTCTACAATAGTAGTTATACAATGGACTAGAAACCATCAGCAAAACATCTATGATCACAGACTAATGCAAAAACATATGTCACCTAAAGGATGTACATTGCATTCAAAGGGTGAGCTGGGTAGTTATGGTACTGCCGATACAAAGAAATACCTTTGTCATCAAACAACCCAAACTCTATCAACAAGCACCCTTGCACCAAATAGAGAAGGAAGTTCCGCCAGTAGCCCATTACAACTTTGGTATTCTTAGTTAAAGAAAAGCAGACTTCATTTATGTGCCTGAAAAAACATGATAGAAGTTTAAGCATATTCTACTGAGGTTGATACTATATGAAATTTTCATGTTGGCCATTTGCAAAGGCTAGTGATACAGATTAAACACAATTTGCCATAACAATGTCACAACTCGCGACAAACATCACTGAAGTGGAGTTGGTAGGTAAACGTAATTGTACTAAGTTTGTTGTCAATAACACTACCTGTTATGACAATACAGTTGGGTATAGCATCAATTCAGCAGGGAATACAAAGAACTCGCACTACTGTAGTATAGTAGGAAAAATTCGGATTAACAAGTCTCATTAACCAACACGGCTGCTCAGGATAGCCACAAAATAAATGGTCATTTAGGGATATAGAACCTTAGGGGTGCAAGCGGGGCAGGCTGCGACAGCAGACAATCCTTTTTGTGGGCTGTGTGGACTCCTGCCACACAAACGCTTGCAAACCGCATGCACCTGACGGGTCTAGCCTCTAGTGGCAGTCTGCAAAGCCCACTTCAGCCCGCTATAGCACATTCCTATCTAATGGTGGCATACTGGCATATCCAGGCATAACTTGAACTAGAACCAGCACGTTCAAATAAAATAAAACAAAATAACATCTGGTACACTATTATCCATATATTGCAACCACAAAAATCATTGGGCGCTCAAGATACAACATGGGTGCATGTCTCAATCCATCATGAAAAGATTTTAATTTCTTTTTATGAACATTAAACCATATTTACATGCTCCAGCGTAGCAAATTGGTACTGTAACTCTGTAAGCAAACGGCAGTGATTCTCTTGAGGTACAGAAGAAGGGCTCTATTGCATAGAGAGATTTGAGGAATAAAACTATCATGAAACTCTTCAGGGCAGTAGTTCCACAAGATGAACACAACTGACAGAAACAAGATGAGGAGACTACAAACCATAGCACAAAGAGGTTACCAGGATGAGGTAGTCCTTGCTGCTGGCCTGTTGCTGCTGCAGCGGCGCACACTTTTGGGCTTAACCTGGAAGGAAGATCGAAGCATGCATCAATTTTCCAAGATCCACAGATCAAGAAAATCAGATAAGGAATGAGAAGATGAACACCAAAGGGGATACAGTCCATACCTAGAAGTCATGTAGAGACCTTGACATGATGTAATTGAGCCACAGGCAACAGGAGATAGGTGTTACCACTTACCACAGGGCTATGGCAGTGACAGTGCGAGGCAGTGGTGGCAGCGACGATGCTCCTCAGAGTCGCACGCAAGCGAGCAGAGGGAGGTCAAGGATGGGCGATGGGAGTCCTTGCCTCTTTGAGGGCCTGTGCACGAACGAGCGGGCTTTGATGATTGTCCACTTGTGTTAGCAGTACAGGCCACTTCAATCCGCAACAGAAAAACAAGCTGCCCGCAGGGTTTTTTTTGCGGGGCAGGCTAAGCAGGCCGTGGGCAGGCATGCACCGCTTGCATCCCTATGGAACCTCCAGAATCTCGTAATGCCTTTTTATACCAGGTTAGACTAATTAGCTAACACACTTGGAAAATTTAAAACAAATGAGACAGATAGCAAACCATTGTCAATGGATGGATTATGATTGTGAACATTATTATTATATCTTCAATCTCACCAAATAAATTGATGCTCTCGTTTTCAATTCCACATTTATTCATATGCTAGGTAATCCAGATATACTCATTAAAAATGTGAATATGATACCATTATTTCTTAAAAGAATAGTTACAAATCAAAATCATCTACAGAACTAAATCCAACTCTCGATAATTATGAGTTGTCTATTGTATTCCTCGAAAATGCACAAAGACCCCTTTCTTAATGCCATGCAACACCATTATATTGAATGTGTTGGCTGGAGCGTTTCTGCATTTGTTGTAACAAACATAGCAACTATACATTTATCTAGTTTGGTTTTGGATTACTAATTTTGAAGCAGGACTACACAAAATTGCAAAATAGAAAAAACACATTACCTTCTAACAAACTCCACAATTACATTTTTTTTGGAATTTGTAAAGATCCATCCATACGGCAGATAATCAAAGAATTCCTGATCATTTCATATAGCTTGAGTTGAATCTCTTGCTCTCATGTCAACCCAATCCATTTCTTGAAATGTATTGCTGCTTCTCTCCTTTTCAGTTGTGCTTCTGTTTGCACCTTGGGAGCCTTACCTTTGTACAATGTTCTGTGGTATTTAAGCCACAAGGACTTGTATTTGTATTTGTCTATAAACATCTCTTGTTTCTCCATCATCTCTATAACTTCCATGGCTCTAAGGAAGAAACCACCTCTCACAAAACAATACAGCAGAGAGTCTAAGAGCTCCTGATCAAATTTCATAGAACTTGAACTAGCCAGAAGTTTCATTTCACCCCACAAATCTGTCACTTCCACATATTTGCCACCAATGGCAGCATAAGCTGTTATTAAAGAATGAAAAGTTTGTGCATTTGGCACATGGCCAGAAGCTCGCATCTTGTTCAGTGCTCTGTGAGCATCATGCATCAATCTCTTCTTGCAGAAGAAATGGATAACATTATTCCATTCATGAACAGCATGATCAACTATATGACCACTCCTGACTTCCTCCACTAGCTTGGTCATCAAAGCAGCTTCATTGTCATCAGAGCCTTGCACTAATCTCTGAAATTCCTTGTGACCAGCTTTCAGAACATTCAAATTCTTCAATTCTTTAAAAAGACGGAGAGCACCTGTGGTGTTACTGTGATTCACCCTAGATTGTATCAAATCCTCATAGCAGCTTGCATCAAGCTGAATGCCAGCTTGTTGAGCATCCTTCAAAAGTGCAGTTATGTCATCTTCATGTTGTCCCTCTTTACAATAGGCTTGTAGGAGTGATGAATAAATGGATGAACCAACCCTAATTCCAGAAAATCTCATTTCATCCAGAAGATCATGTGCTTGCTCTAATAACCTAAGAGAAATGCATGCATTTATCACTTGAACAACAAAGGAGCTTTCAACAGATACAGGAGAATCTTCTTTGCTTGCTTTCACAAGAAACGACGCCAATGCACTGATCTTATCTGCTTCCAGAAAAGCTTTAACAAGCTTGGCATACATTGTTTCAGTTGGATGGAGAATGCCATGCTCAGATTTCACCAGTCCAACATGTTTCTGCAGCTTATCTGTTAATAGCCTGACTAATTCTCTTGCATCCAATTCAAGTCTCGCAAAGCTGTTGTCTTTGAAGAATGCAGCATAACTTAGCATTTGGCTATTAGAAGAGCATGAGTTTTCAGCATCAGTTTTCTCATAAGGAAAATAAATTTTTCTATTTTTAACAGCTTCAAGAACTGCTTTAGCTGCTTCCAATGACCGCTTTGCATTCTTAGCTTTCCTAAGCATATCCAACATCATATCAACTGCATGATCCAAATCTCCAAATTTCAAATGACAGGAGAGCAAGCAATCATAAAACTGCCTGAACTCTGATTCACTAAGACCACAAGCTTCATCAACATGCCTCTTTAACTTCTGAATCTCATCTCTGCGCCCATTCCTTTCATATATGTGGGCCATAACAATCAACAAGTTGACTTCAGGCTTCACCCCTATCCTAGGCATTAGTTCGAGAAGCTGCTCTGCTTTTCTTGTAGTGCCAAACACGAGGGATGCAGTCAGAACTATGTTGAATGTAAATGAATTGGGTTTCATTGATAGCAAAGGACGGTTACTCTTCTTCCGTGGATCAACTCTATTATTCTGGAAAAGATAGCCAAGCTCCATTACGAGGTCTGCACCGAGAAATGCACCAGTGTTAGTTTGACACATATGAGCTAAAATTGCCGACCATGCTGCAACAGGTGGGTATGCTTCCATCTTTACCAACTTCCTCACAACATTTATAGCAAGATTTGGCAGATCACAGCGTGAAAGAATGAGGGATAGGTAAATTAGGGGTTCCTTATCCAACAATTCTTGCTTCTCTTCAAATGCATGACTAACCACATTGTAGGACTGCTTAAGCCGGTAAGGATCACAGCTCTCTGCCAAGCCAGTGATGAGCTTGCTTAAAACGGACTTTCTTGGAAGTCCATCCATGTGAACATGCTTCTCATAAGCCCTCCATGCATCATCAAATCTCTGCTGATCAATTGCATTCTCTATCTCCAATGCTAGCTGAGATGGATCATGAGCTTGGACTAAAATGGTTCCTGTCACAGTGGAAAAGCAAGCGCCACAACTACCAATATTTAGCTCCGGTTTCAAGATTTTGGTACTATTATCCCTACTTTGGTTAGTCCCATGACACTTGGAGTCGACATAGCTTTCACAAGCAAACAAACGTCGTGGACCCACAAGTAATGAAGATACAGCATGGCTTGAATAATATCTTGAACAAATTCTTCCAACACAAAGCATATTCCTGCAGCAGATAACTAGGGTCAAACAGAAAGAACTCGAAACAATGAGTCAATGCTATTTTTTTATTGCAGCAGGTTACACCGTTAGAATCGATGGACTTCAATAATACCCAGTCTCAACTGCTAGGACAGTAAGCGAAACAAGGATCACAGCAGGAAATCAGAACGCTACGTAGCGAGACAAACAACTGAAACTGGGTAGACGACACAGCCAATTTAGCAAAAGGGGTACATTGCAACTAAAGTAGCTTACTAGCTTTACAAGGGTAGCCATATATGAAAAACTTTCCATGTTAATGTTCGCATCATAATTGGTTTAGCACTCTGCGTTGAGAATGTATCTTTTTGGGTCAGTTTGGCTCCTGCTGTACGTTGCTATGCCACAAGTCTGACCGCACCACAAGTGTGGCGAAAAAAAACAAACACCGCACGTTTGGCAAGAATCAGCATAGGAATACACAGTGAAGGGTGCAGCCCTTTCAGAACGCACGAGATGCGGCGTGCCACAGTTGGGTCATGGTGTGCTGCGGCCATGAGCCAAACAGGTCCTTTGTGTGAAAATAAACTGCTGCCACACCTCGGGTATGCCCCTGAAGAAGAAAAGCCTAATTGAAACAAGGACGGATAGGACAGTTCATCTTCTTCATGCTGCACTTTTAGGCCTTGTTTGTTGTAGCTGCAGATTGTAAAAATTAGCTTCTGCATTGCAGATAGTTAAAAGCTAGTTTGTAATAAGCTGGACTGTAACTTGTAAGAGGGTTTGATTGTTGTTTTGTTGTGCAATTGTCTATAATAACCCCAGCTGTTCTGAGTGTATATTTAGTTTGGTTTATCCTTTTGTATCGTTGTTTGCCATATTTTTTCAGACTCCCACATAGTTTGAATTACGATTTCTTTCTCAATTGAAATATTAAATTGTATGTCATCCCCACAATAGTACCTTTTTCCTTACAAATGGCCTCTCATGGAAACTATTGTCTCATAGGCATAGCAAACAAAGCTCATATTGTTTAAGCACATCCTGTTGACTACATGCAATCTTAAATATAGCCTCATCCCCTTTCCCACTACTTTCACTTGAACTCATCTACAAACAAATTTACAAAAAGTTACAGGTAAAAGTAGATAATAGCTTGTTCTATGAAACAACTGTTATCAATGACGGTTGCAGGGTATTACAACCAAGTCTGATCTGACTCTTGAGCATAATTTTAAAGACACTGAATCTTCTCTTACATCTTTGAAATGTTTGAACATGATTTTTCAAATAGCTTTCTAATACTACTGCTTGTGCTGTGACAGTCGAGACACAGTCAGCTGAGGTGTCCCAGGGAAACTATGATTTGCAATAAGAAAAAGGACAAAAGCAAGGTTCAGTATTGATAGTTCGGGATCTATTTCTTTTTCTTTTGTTCGGTTAACAATCATAGCAGGTTAAGAATTGCCAATTTAGCTGATGGGCAGAACATAAAATTGGAATGGGTGCTGCTCCTGATTGATCTTATCAGGTGGCGGATCCAGAAGCGGACCGGGGAATGGAAGGGCTGAATAATAGAAGGCTAGAAAAGGAGGGGTCCAATTCGAACTTAAATCAACAGCGAGCACTTGGGGCCATGCGTACATGGCCTGTGCCTAACTCCATTTTTGGCTACAACCACAGCTGAACTAGGTAGTCTGTGCATTGCAACTAGTAGCGGTCGATAGTATTGCTACCTATTGGTCAACAATTCCTTCGTGTAAACATATGAATTGTTTGTCAAAGTTATATGTCGGAAAATAACCATATCATCAATATACAAAAGGCCACTTCTTTATTACTGGGGAATGGGGATTGGGGCATTACCTTGAACGTGTCCTCATTGTCTCCAATATATATCGGGAAGACATTGTTACTGTCAGCAAAACCTTGAGGAAACCAAGGCAGGCAAATTATTTAGCACCTCATCAGCAGCGAGCAATTTCATGGCTCCAAAACCCAAATCCAAAAGGCAGGATTTGAAAGAGAAAAGAATATGCACTCACCGAGAGACTCACGCAAGAACTGTATGGCGTTGCCCTTGTCCCACTTGATGGACGGCCAGATCTCCAAGAGTCGTCGTCGGAGGACGACGGCCGGCAGCCGGTAGTAGGCGGGCGGCGGGCAGGACTGCAGGAGGCGGCGTGCCGGCTTGGGGAGGAAAGGAGAAGGGGCAGGCAGCGCCGGACGCCGGAAGCGGACGTGGCGCCCGGGCGAGCGGGACTGCGGGACAGGCGCGGAGTCGGGAGGGGGTGCGGCTGGTGCGTGGTGGGCTGGTGGCTCGGTCTGGGAAGGGGCTACGAGTTGGGCTGTGGAGGGGAGCGTTGGGCTGGGTCTGAAGACCTCCTCCTAAATCTTTGGCCCACCCAGATCCACCCCTGACCTTATACCAACCTAATAATTGACTAGTGCTATCAATTTTCAGAACCTAGTAATGGAATTGATTCTGCTCCTAAAAGGCTAATGTCACTTAAAATGAAATCCATGAGGCAAATGAGAAAGAAATGTACATTTTCAGCGTCGTGGAGCTTGCTGGGAGGTGGCTCGGGCGAGGCACTCCACACGTGCTTCGCGTCGAGTGGGGTGGAGAGGTTCCTCCAGAGCAGTGGGATGGCGCGGGCAAGAGCTTTGGGAGGCGTGCATCGTCAGCATAGGACCTTGTTGCCCATCTAATCTGAAGAATGCGGGAGGGGAGGGGACTGCCTCCGACTATGGGGTGTCAGCAAAACAGGGCGCCGAGAGGAGTGCGAAGCGGCGTGGACTGACGGAGAGGGGATGCCTGTGGCCTACTGCCTTGCTTAGAGTCCTGGACTGGATGACGTCGGTGGTCGATCGTCAGTCTGTGCGAGGTTTGGAAGCACAATTTGTATTGGCCCCCAGTTGGCGGCTCGGGGAATGTAGCTAGCACATGTCTGTCTGTTCAAAAGCCCCCTAGACCTTTCCAAGTCTAGGGTTGGCCAAAACTTGAGGACCACAATCCCTAACAAAAGGCACTATCAAGCTTTCTCACTCGGCCAACCATTTTATTTTCTTAGGGACTAGAAAAATACATGTGCATTAGAGCATCTCTATTAATTTTCCAATTTTTTTTACCTAAAACTTGATTTTAGGCATGATAAGGAAAACAAGAGTCCCACGGTCCCCAAAATGAACTCTCAATCACCAAAATGAACTCTCAATCGTTCTACGCTGATCCACACTGCAAAACAAATGAGAAAACATGGAAAGATACGCGAGTCCACAGGATCCTGTATCAGAACGACTAGTGGCCGGATGCCCGGTGCAAGGACGCGTCCGGATGCTTGCACCCGCCCCGCTTGCTGTGCTCGTCCCGCCTGCCCCGCCTTTTCCAAAAGAAAAAAGCCTGCCCCGCCTGCACGTCTCGCATGAAACTGCTGTGCCTGCAAACCCGCCCTTGCATGCTAGTGCGCCTTCGCATGCAGTTGCACGCCTCGTGCTTGCTGATGCCCACCTCGTGTCTGCTGATGCCCGCCTCGTGCTTGCTGATGCGCATGCAGGTGGAGACCGCTACGCACGTAGGGACCGCATCTGCATGCGCCTGCTTCCTACGCCTACTAATGTTGCAACAGGAAAGCACTTCTGTAACATACGTCTGAAACATGTGAAACATTTATAAACATACGTTTGCAACATATGTGTATAGCAACTACAACATCCAGATAAACACATTTGCAATATATGTCTGAAATAGATGACACATTTTGAATAGACGCTTGCAACATATATCTGAAACATATGCAACATTGGAACATATGCAACGTCTAGATAAAACACTTGCAACATAGCCACATAGGTCTGAAACAGATGAAACATTTGGAACATACACTTGCAACATACATATATAGCCATTGCAACATATGCAATATCCAGATAAAACACTTCCAACATACGTTTAAAACAGATGAAACATTTGGAACATACACTTGCAACATACGTGTATAGCCATTGTAATATATGCAACACCAGATCTACTTTTTCCAACATCCAGATGAAACATATGCAAAATACATCTGAAACACATGAAACATACGATTGCAATATGCTCATCTACTTTTGTTGCTGTCCAATGAAGGCTAGTTGATGCGACGCGGGAGAGCGCAGTGCAAGGCGCGGGCGACGCATGGTGCGAGGCAGGAGCTGGGGCGTGAGGCGCGGATGGCATGAGGCACGGGCGGGGTGCGCGGCATGAGGCGCGAGGCGCGGGGTGCACGCCGCGCGAGGTAGGTCTGGTGCGACCGTGCGAGGCGCGAGGCCGAGCAGGGGGTGCACTGCACGAGGTAGGGAGGCCCAGGGGCGTGCGGCACGAGGCAGGTCCATGTGACTGTGTAAGATGCGAGTTTTTTTCTTTTTTGAGGAAAGTGCAAGTCGCGAGATACCGGGCCGCAGGACGCAAGGCGCAGGGGCGCGCGTGTGAGGCGGGTCCATCCTTGGACAGACGTGGAGCGTTACCGATCCTGTATCTATGTTGGTGCGGACTTCTCCTGTCGCTGTTTGTTTTTTCAAGGAGCGCAAGTCTTTGCAGGTCAGCACGCACATCGGCACATGCATGCCCATATAGGTCGCCATGCGCACACCTACATATATATATGTCGTCGTAGCACAACCGCCACATGCATGGACACACATCAGCACATGCATGCATTGTACGTACCAGTGACCGACCACGCACGCCAGTGCAGGCATGCAAAAGCTCCGATCCCTGCTGCTCTGTACCGTATATATGACTGAGCATGTATACGTACGGTGCCGCCGCGTGCGTGAGCGTGACAGAAAAAAAAAACTGCTGTGCGCGCAGCTTTTAGGGCTTCGATCGGTTCCCTTCTACATTGTGTGATTTTTTATACAAGGATCGTCCCTTCTACTGAGGCCATCGAGCAAGGAGCTAGGAGTATCTTTCTTAATTACTCGCCACTTTCCAACTGTTCGTTCATTTCAAGTCCTCGACTTATTAGCATGTATGTACTCCCTCCGTCCCATTTTACAAGACGTTTTGGGGAAGGACGTGGTGCAGTAAAGATGCTCTTAACTAGGACGGTGGCTGTGTTCAGATTCATCGTTGAATATTTAGTCAAAGTTAAATTTGTTTGACTTCTTCAGAAACGAGAACGACAGATATAAAGGGACAACGGGAGTAATTTTTATTCTTTTCGGTTAACATATATATCAATTTGTAGGCCTTGAGAGCAGGTTTTTTTTGCCCGAGTATATGTAGTATTTTTTTCATAATAACGATAGTACGGACGTGTTGGATAATTTATGTTTTTGTAGCTCCTATTACCATGTCAATCTGTAGGCTTGAGAGTGAATCAATAATAAGGAGGCCGGCTTCGTTTGTTAATTACCCAACGATACATCATCTTGATCGAACCGGGGAGGCGACCAGTGGCACAGGGGAGTCCTAATAAGTGATCAACAGCTAATGCAGTGACAGGAGCACGTACGTTTTTTGACACCTGAAGTCCGAGATAACTAAAGATCGAGTAACCTATCTAGCAGTAGTACTAGCACCAAGGAACGCAGAACGAATGAAGCAGAGTACTCCATATATAGTGCAGCTGCAGCATCATGTAGGATCGGGGTCTTCTCCTCCGGCCGGCGGCACACACGTCTTCGATCTTCTGATTGAAATTAAAATGCCACCACACCTTGGTTGGTGCGTCAGCTGGATTCTTCTTCTTCGTCGAAGAGCAGCATCTCGCGGTAGCGGCACTCGTGGCTGCAGAAGGCCATCTCCCCCCTGCAAGAATCCGCCGCCGCCAGCTTCAATCAACAAGGATGGAACTGGAGGAAGCACAAGATAACTAAAGCACTCACCTGTACATGAAGATGTCGTTGCCCTGGCCCAGGTCCTTGCTGCAGCCATGGCACCACCTCAGGAACTCGTCCTCCACGACGACGACGCGGTCGTCGAATATGTGCGTCGTCCTCGGGTTGGGCCCGCGCGCGATGACGCGGGTGTAGTCCTCCGACGCTTCCATCACCTCCCTCGGCGACAAGACGCACCGTCTCCTGCTTTCGGGGGAGCCCGCCAGCGCGGAGGTCCGGCACGGCCGGATCCTCTGTCCTGTCGTCAGTACCGTCGCCGCGGGTGGGAGGGCCTCAGCGTCGCCGTTCATCAGGGCGCCGGCGAGGCCGACCCCAACGGGCCTCGCCTCCCAGGGGCGCTGCTGGCTCCGGCTCCGGCTCCGGCTGCTGCTCTTGCACCGACAACGATCTACATAATCCCCGCCTGATGATGATGAGGTGGTCGTCGCCCCGCGGCGGGAGAACGGAACGGCCGTGCTCGCCGCAGACGTGGGGCTGCCGCCGGTCGGTGCCTGCAGCGTGGAGGTGGGGCTCACCATCACGACGCCGGCCCCCGCTAGCTCCGCCGGCGGCGAGAACAACGCCTCCTCTCCGGAGACGACGACGCCGCTCCCTGCAGCCAAGAACAGCGTCGGAGGTACGATGGGAGATGGCGGCAACGACGGAACTGCGGCGGTGCCCGTGTGGCGGCCGAAATCACACGCGGCCTCGCGCTGCTCCGAGACTCCGCCGCCACCTGGCCCAGGCATCCTCCCCAACATCTTCGTCAGCTGAGCTCCCGCTTTCGGCGATAGTTACACCGTGATCACAGCGTGCTAGCTGCAAAAATGCCATGGAGACGCGGTCGATCAGGACTCAGGATCGTGCATGCTGTATAAATAAAAAACTAATATATAGGATGCATGGACACTGGTTTTTGCTTTGCTTACCAGCTACTAGCAGTATGGAGAAATCAAGCAATGGGCAATGCTGATGATACCTGCCTCTGCCTGTTAAATACATGCATGCAGCTGAACCTTTTCACATGCAGTCATGCAGAGGGCGAGTGTGAGTGCGAGCGAGAGGAGATGAGGAGCCCATACATGCCCGTCCGATTGCATGCACAGATGCACTGCTGCAGTAGGACCACGACCACGACTACTTGCATTGAGCAGATGCAATTGCAATGGAACAAATTAATAAAGAGAGAAGAGACGAATAGTAGACGATAGACACTCATGGGCCCTGACGTAAAGACGATGGCCCGCCTGGCGACTCCGTTAACTCGCTAGTTGCCGCATGAGTGGCGCCCAAGGATAATCATTTGCTGCGAACTGTGTACACTCATGACTCATGACTCGTGCAAGGAAAGTACACATCACTTCTGCATAGACACTCATCCTCACAGGGGGTGTTTGGTTCCCCAGACTAAAATTTAGTCCCCGTTGAATGTTTAGACATTAATTTGAAGTATTAAACATAGACTAATTACAAAACTAATTTATAGATTGAGGCTAATTCGTAAGACAAATCTATTAAGCCTAACTAGTCCATATATTGGAAATGTGGTGCTACAGTAAACATGTGCTAATCATGGATTAATTATGCTTAATAGATTCGTCTCGCTAATTAGTCTACTCTAGTGCAATTAGTTTTCTGATTAGCTCATATTTAGTCCTCCTATGTGGCATTTAAATATCCGATGTGACACGGACTAAACTTTAGCACCTAGATCAGCAACTCTAGAAATAGTCCTTGAAATAAGGATCTCTATTTTTTATTTGACAACTCTCCCGGTGAGGGGCTAATTTATTAGCCTCAACTTAAGAAGGGCCCCTACTTGGGAGCCTTCGAACAACTCTTCCAAGAGATGGTTGTCCCACCTTGCAAGAATACACAACTCTTGTGAGATATGGCATGGGGATTTGATAAATGATAAGTAGCCAACATCTGTATAACCCATTAAACTGAATCTTGGTTTCTTATGTAAAATAACCCAATGCATGCAAGATCTCTTGTACCATTAAGAAATTTAAAAATAGTTTTCAATAGTACCTAATGACGCTTGGTAGGAGCGAAGCTATGTCTTGCTAGTAAATTAATTGCAAATGCAATATCAGGCCAAGTGTTGTTAGCAAGAACCATAAAACAATACAATGACACTAAGATATGGAACCTCTAGTCCCAAAATATTTTCTCCTTTCTCGCATGGTCTAAATGAGTCTTTCTCCATGTCTAGAGAGACCTAATCAACATGGGAGTTTTTGTTTGGTATGACTTTGTCCATATTGATGAATCGGTTTTAAGAGTCCCAAAATCTAGTCTTAAGATGACCTCATGAATTACTCAATAAGAAAAAAGATGAGGTCATCCTAAAACTAGATTTTGAGAAGGCATATGACAAAGTAAATTGGCCCTTACTACAACAAACTTTGCGGACAAAAGGCTTTTTTCTAGTCTGGTGCAAATGGATTGAATCGGTTGTTAGTCATGGAAGTGTAGGAGTTAAAGTAAATGACGAAATAGGTCATTTTCAACTAGGAAAAGACTTATGCAAGGTGATCCTCACTCGCCAATTCTTTTTAACCTGGTTGCTAACATGCTAGCCATCCTAGTTTCTAGATCTAAAAATAATGGTCAATTTAGTGGTCTGGTGCCAAATCTGGTTGATGACAACCTTTCTATTCTGCAATATGCGGACAACACAATTCTCTTCATGGAAAATGATATTGAGGGGCTACAAACTTAGAACTAGTACTGGTGAATTTGAAAAGTTATTTGGCCTAGAAATCAATTTTCATAAGAGCGAATTGTTTTGCTTCGGATTGGCTAGGGAGCAGGGTCAAGAGTTTGTAGAACTCTTTGGCTGCAAGGAAGGTAACCTTCCTTTCCGGCCAGTATTTAGGAATTCCAATGTATATTCGTATATTGTCAAATGCGGACTGAAATTTAATAGAAGAGCGTTTTCAAAAGAAACTTAGTAGCTGGAAGGGGCAAGTTATTATCAACTGAGGAAAATTAGTGTTGATTAACTCAGTTTTAATGAGTCGTCCTATGTTTATGATGTCATATTTTGCTATTCCTAAAGGAGTACTAAAAAGGCCACATTACTACTATCGATCTCGATCTAGGTTTTTTTTTTGGCAATGTGACGATCATAAGAAGAAATATAGGCTCTAAGTGGAATGTACTTTGCAAACCTAGAAGTATGGGCGGATAGGACATTTTGAATTGGGAAAGCCAAACTTCTTGTCCTATTGCCAAATGGCTTTTAAACTTTTGAATGAAGAAGGTTTTTGGCAAGATGTTTTAAAAAACAAGTATATGAAACACAAATGCTTGTCGCAAGTGGCATAAAAGTCGAGTGATTTACATTTTTGGGCAGGTTTTATGGATGTCAAAGATCTGTTGCTTGAGCTCACATGCTAAGCATGTCCCCTTTGAATGTTTTGTTCCGAAGGGTGTTAATTGGAGAGAAGTTAGGGGATTGGCTTAGTCTTGTATCCTTAGTTCTGCCCGTCACTTTAAATGATAATCAAGACGAGTTTGTTTGGTTGTTAAAATGGAATAGTAACGTTTCAACTCAATCTTTGTATACAAATATCATGGAGAAAGAGAGAATTCATGGAACAATTATTCTGGAAGGCTAAGCTGCCTTTAAAGATTTAAAAAAAATCTTTGGTACTTAGAGAGGGGTACTTCTAACTAAAGACAACTTGAAAAAGTGGGGCTGGAAGGGAGACGATAAGTGTGATTTCTGTGGGTTAGAGGAAACGATGCGGCATCTCTTTTTTATTGCCATATTGCAAGATTTTTGTGGAGTGCTCTATCCATCACTTTTAATGATCAACCACCATATGATACTGTCCACTTGTTTGGTTCCTCATTAAAGAGGTTTGCTCTAGGTTTTCGAAACCAAGTGTTAGTGGGAGTGGCAGCGATGTGCTGAGCCTTATGATTGAGTAGAAATGATGATGTGTTTAATAGAGCAATTACAAAGGAGGGCACACTAGATTAGGTTTTGGTCTTAGTTGTCTGAAGAGGAAGAGAGAGTAAGGCTGAAGGAAGAATGCAGGTGCTTGGAAATTATGGTGATCAAAGTCTTTGGGAAGATGGGTTGGAGCCGCGCCCAAGAAGGATTGAGAACTAAGTTTTGCTTGGCTTTTGTTACAGTTCTTAGTTGTATCATTTGAACCTTTTTGTGTTATGGCTTGTAGTCTTTCGTCTAAGTGCCTTTGGGTTTTTAGCAAACAGCTATACTCATTCATGCATGGATGTGGGAGGCTAGAGTACTCTTTAATTATTCGTAAATCTAAAAAAAGAGAAGAAATTCCTCTTTATTTTCCTTATGTGTTTGCACATGGAAGCAATTCTTGCAGATATCTCTATAACTTAACACAGTAGGAGTTGAATAAAGAGACAACAAGGCATCCTCTACATTACCTATGTACCCATAGGGAATTAATGGCTCAACCTGAGCCAACTATCAACTCTCGCGTCCAACGATGGTCATAACATTTCCTTATTTTTTCTTAATAGTGGAGATATTTCATCTCTCTAAGTATAGATTTTGTGGTACAGTTGTCCACAAGGCATAATCCCTCCATTAGATTGACATCAAAAGACATCTTGCAATGGCGCTGAAGAACTCGTTTTTGGCAAACTACTTTGGGCTCCAGTTCACTTGGTGCGAACTCCCTATCCAATGGAGAGTGACGTGCACGATAACGTGTTAGGTAGTGTTTGGTTTAGAGACTACATGGGATGGGATGGTCTTGACCCTATTTTTTTGGGATGAGGAAGATCTAGTTTGTTGTTTGGTGAAGGGGCAGGACGTAAGACACAGAACCAAGATGGGATGTATGGTTGTTTCCTTTCCGTCAACAACCGTCAAGATGGGTCCCATGTGTCATACTCTTCTTGCTTTCTTCCTCCTAGCTCTCCAGAACAGAGGCCATGGCATGCCTAGGCTCCACCCAGTGTAACCGCTCTTCCTTGCCAGCCGGTCTCAAAGGTGCAGCTGTCCCTAGCCCCACCCCAAGCCCACCCGCCCAATCCCCCGTGTAGCCACCCCTAGCGCCGCCCGCCCCTGTTCGCCTAGCCTAGCTCTGCCATCCTATCCGCCAGCGTCGAGCGAGCTCGTCCGTGCGGGAGCAGAGCGGACGTTGACCGCCGGCGCTAGATCCGCCCGCTAGTGCTAGAACCACCCCGATCACCACCCTCAGCCCCACCCTCAGCCATGCCACCAGCCCCACTCTCAGCCATGCTCGTTCGCAACTGCAACAGCTAAGCGTCGGAGGACGCCGTCGTCCGAGTAGATGCTGGCATGGACGTTAACCACGGTGCCTGAGGAGAGTAAGAAGAATCGGGCAGAGACGGGAATTGGACGAGTCAAAGTGGGTCGACTCTGTTTGTGCTTTTTCTGGGGACGAGCTCACCCCCATTTCACATGAATATGCTAAGAATATTACCTAGGTGGGATGTCCTTGTTCCACCTGACTTTCAACCACACACCATAGAGGCTGGGCTCGATCTGATCCCGTCCCATCCCATCACATCTCATCCTATCGTCTAAACCAAACACTGCCTTACGATGTAGGCAAACGGAGAAAAGAGGGATGATAAAAAGAATCTTTGTGTCGGTTATAAACAGTGTGTACACGTATAAGTGTCCAGAAGGACTGTTTTCATGTGAACGAGAGAGCCGCACGGATGCTCTCTATGCCTGTACAGGAAATGTCATCAGTGACTGCTAAGTGCTAATGATGGGAATTACTTCCCTAAATAATGATTAAAATAATTCTCAACAATTCCATGGGAATTCCGGTGGTCCAATATCCTTAGCTTTATTCCAGATGGAGGCCTCAAAAGAATGTCCTAAGCAATTGTAAAATTCCTCAATTTTTTATATGTTCTTATTGGCCACGCATGCATGCGGGCTAGTGATAGACTGAGTGAGAGAGCAGAGTGCATGCATGGTCCTGAACTCCTCATGACTCTTGTTGTAGGCTAGGCTAGGCTAGACTGAAATCCTGTACCATATCTCTGCGTATAAACGGGACAATGCTGCATAAAATGGAGACAGAGCATATGGTTGTAGCAGGCATTAGTACGTGCTAGTAGTTCGGATCTTACTTTTCTGTGCTGGTATCCTGATGCAGTGGAAATTTTGACGAGAGCACTAGTATGTTGTGTCTTGTGTGTGTGCGCACGCACGCTTTCACAAGGTAGTCCCGTTTGGATCCTTAAAATTAAATTAATTTTAATAATTACAATTTAGACACATACTTATTTAGTTAATATGGTTGTATATGGATTATATTTGTATGTTATTGCTGGCTATACGAAAAAGATACTTATATTTTGCATTTCTGTCGTAGAGGAATGAGTTGAATAGCGTGTTATAAGCTGTAAAGTAGAAACATAGCATAATGATATATAGAATCAATTTTTATCTCTCACCCTATGAATCTGAGATAGACTTGTATATGAACTTTGGAAAGTGGTGGAATATCAAATTCCAAGTCAAACAGCCTAGTTTATTAAGTAAATTTTAATTGTTTCGAATGAAAGGATCCAAACGGCCCCTAAGAGAATTACGTGAAAAGAAATTCATTTTACAGGGTTAGAGATATATATTTTGTAGCACTTGAAGTTGATATATTTGTTTATTATTATATAACGATGATTGGTTTAATCATATACTCTTTGTTTCAAACTATAAGCCGTTTTGTTTTTCCAAATATACATTTTTTATAATGTATCTATATATTCGTTGTGTCTAGATACAAAGCAAAAGCAATGTACCAAAAAAACAAAATGACCTATAATTTAGAATGGAAAGAGTTGTCTCTATGGAAATGCCGAGAAACAAAATGACCAATAATATTTTGACCGTGTTTTCAGGTCAGGCAAACATTTGTGATCTTTGACCACTCTAGCTACAAATTAAATCATTCTCGGTCTCACCTAGTAGTAGGGATGAAAACGGTACGGATATTTTCCGACCGTATTCGAGACCGAATCCGTTTAGAGAGGTTTTAATCCGTCCGTATCCGAGTTCGGATATTTAACATCCGATACTGTATTCGTATCCAAATATTTAAATCACATATTTATGATGTCGATATCCAATCGTATCCTATCTTGCATTTTTTATATTATCCGTATTCGAATCCGAATCCGGACATAAATGTGAAAACAAATACGATATGAGTGATATCCGTCCGTATCCGATCCGTTTTCATCCCTACCTAGTAGTATGCTCCAAAGCACATTACTCTTACCCGCTAGGGCCACTTGGAATTTTGTAAGCATTAAAAAGATTTTTTTAATTGATCATACCTTTGCTTGTTGCTCGTGAATGGACGCACCTAAATACGGCACAAGGATAGCCATCTTCCCAACAATGGCGGGTCGACACGTAAGGAACATGGCCATCAAAAGAAAAAGGACGTTTCGAGGGGCACCAAATCAAAGTCCCAACTATTCCATCAGTTGCCTCTCTCGACTCTCTCTGCAGTTGGAGTGCTGACATGCATCGGAATTCTTGTGTTCTTGATCTGCAGTGTGTGCACTGATGAGAGTTAACACAACTGAACTGAGGCATTCAGATGGTCCACAACAGAAAGGAAAGGACTAAAGGAGTGGCTGAACTGAAATGCTGGTCCAAGCAATGCATCGGTCTGGTCCATCCGTGTGTTCCTGTGGGTGCTCCTCTCTCTAAAAATTTTGGATGGCTACTTTGACCACCACCTATCTATGGCCTTGTTCACTTCCCCATCCCAACCCAAAATATTTTCTCTTCCACCTATCACATCAAATCTTTCGACGCATGCATGGAGCATTAAATATAGGTAAAAAAAATAACTAATTGCATAGTTTGTCTGTAAATGTCGGGACGAATCTTTTGAGCCTAGTTAGTCCATGATTGGACAAATTTTGCCAAATAACAACGAAAGATGCTACAGTAACTTTTCACCTACTTTTCGCGAAGTGAACACACTCATATGTACCTTAAGATCGAAGTGTACTACATATACTTACTATATGTCTGTATAGTGCTAGGGGGTCCCTCGTCCTTAGCTGCTACCATCTGCAAGTGGGGCCTTATCGATGTGGGGTTACTGCATGATATTACACTATTTCCTGAGTATTTTGTTTTTCTTTCAAAAAAAAACGGAGAGTTGTTGTCCTTCTTAACAAGTGGCTGAGGGTTTTATAGCCTACTAATTCCCCGAGGAGGAAACAAAGAAGCAACCAAGAACCCCGACCAACAATTTCCAAAGAACAAAGGCCACTTATTAAGAAATAACTCTCAGAATTAGTAGTCATGCCCTGTTTTGCTTCTAACTGGGCATGTCCACAGAAACAAATGAAATTAACATTTCTACCCGTAAAAGGAATGGCAATACATTATTTTTGTTGTTATATATGAAAGGAATTCAGCCACCTCTAGATGAACATTTTGTGTAAAATGTCTATGAACCACTGTGCTTTACCCTTGTATTCTCTCGGTTCCAAATTATAAAACGTTTTGACTTTTCTAAATACATTGTTTTTATTTTAAATCTAGACATAATATATATCTAAGTGCACAGTATAAGCTATGTATCTTAAAAAAAACCAAAACTTCTTACCATTTGAGATAGAGGGAGTACTATTTAGGATTCCTTGAAGCAGTGTTTCTTACATGTCCGCCACTAATTTATTAGATAATGGTATATATTCAGTCATGGTAGCCCAAACCAGTCAATTCATGGTCAGTCAAGGTAAAGAGACGAGAAGAGATGATGATTAGCATGCCATGAACTGCTGGTACCACCAACTTTGCGCTGTTCCTACTTATTACACCGTGACCCCCAAACCACATGCCCAAACAGTCAGTGGATGACCCATACGACACCTTAAATCTGCTTTGATCTCACGAGCAATGATGTCTTGAAGGGATATGATCACTCAATGCATGCCTCTGAAGGCCTTTCATCTTTTGGTGTCGATTCTCAATTCCTCTCGGAAGTCACCCTCCTTGTGGTCAGGCTTTCTTCTTTTGGGCCTGATTGATCGATAGCCAAAATTTAGTTGCCAAAACTTGGGTTCACCAAAATTTTGGCTGCCATTTGGTGTACTACAAAAATTTATCAACATCTCATATTTGGCATGTTAAATCTATGCTAAATATTTATGTCCAAGTTTTGGCAATTTTTTCTTGTTAAATCTTTGTCATGGCAAATTTTGGTACCTAACCAATCATGCCCTTGATCTTCTGCTCTAACTCTCATTGGAGGTCACTCTCCTTGTGATGGCCAGCCTTTCACTGATCTTTTGCACTTGCTAAGTTTTTCTTCTAACCCTCCTGTTAGAGGTCACCGTCCTGTGGTCTGCATCTTACTATTACTACGTGTGCCTATCTGCTTGATGATGGACAGTACTCTACTTTAGTACAAATGGCTGAGAGCATATTCTCCTCTTTCTTTTGTCTCTCCAGCAATCAAATCTCAACGACTTTTCCTTTGACAAGTTAGTTCAGGGAACAAATAGCAGCTTTTCTTTTACAAAAGAGGGTTATTATACCTGGTTCTGTACGCGTTCAAATGGTGCAAAATAGTCGTGAACTTTCACTGTCAAAAGCAAGGCTTGCACTTGAAGGTCACCACATGTATGCTCACAGAGGAGGAGCTTGACACTGCATCTGCATCTTACAAATATAATGATGAAACTAGAACAGAATGTGCAATCATGCCCTCTCCCTCTGTTTCAATGCCTGGATGCCAACCTATCACCTCGATGGACAATTACACTTGACAACCAGCTAAACAAAGTTATCGGCGGGCCAGGTGTTGCGCAGCAAGGCCATGCTTGGCTCTTGTTATTCATCTGAGAAAAAGCAGCTAGCTTCTGCCAGTAACAGCCATTGACCCTAATATAAAGGTGACAACGGACAAGTGGTTATGGTACAAGTACCAGTGGTTAACTTTGATACATCCTCAGCGTGAAACGCAGGACCCATCAGCTGGTTAACTAAGACTGCACAACGATCAAAGTCTGTGCTAATAATTGGTGCTTGTGCATAGGAAGTGTGTGTGGATCAGGATGCAATGATGTGTGGATCAGGATGCAATGACTTTGGATTAGTAGGAACCTAGCTAGGACGAGACTTGGATTGGAAGGCACAACCACAACCCAAGAAAGGGGACGGGATTTGAGCCCACTGACCAACCTTTGGAGGCAATTTGACAAAGCCACACTGATGTCTGATATAATGTTGTCACTGATCTAAAAAAGGATTGATCCTTCGGGACTATCTGATTCCTGCTGGCCCAAAGTGGTTGCAAGTGGTAGATAATAAATCACTTGAGGCCAAAAAATACTCGAGTGAAGCCAAAAATAAAGTAAATATTGCAGACTCAAAATGAATTTGAAGCCATGCATATATATAACAACACAATCGTTTCTGGTGTGGTCATTTTGCAGCTAGATTTCCTTCGTAATTGTTATAATGTATTGGGATATCTCTAGATGTGATACATTAGAAAAATTTGTAATCCCGGCTTACCTTATCTCTAATATAATGGAGGCTACTTGTCCTTTAGGCAATGTATATATTTGTAATATAATATGCCCATGCGACTTAACAATGGATCAACAATTCCACCAGTTCTATTTTCCTACATGGTATCATGAGTTTATGTTTATCCTATGCCGCAAATTCTAAAGGTTTTGCTTCTACGCGTGCTCCTAGGGAGACCACCCACTAAGGTAGTGCAGCACATACCTAGGGCTCATGTCACCAATCACGTTGATCAGTCACTGTAGAGAATTCTTTCCTGATCATTGATAGGGATTTTCTCTCACTGATTGATTGATTAGTGTTTATTTTATTTTTCTGATCTGAATCGAATTGTGTCACCCACTTCCCATTATATTCATTCACCTCTACTTTGAAGTCAGCATCGACAACACCAGTTTGGTCCTTGTATTATCTCGTGTGGCATGGCCAATTTCGCGGACCTCCAGGGATTTCCCTCGACTGTTATTGCCTCTTCATTTCATCCACACGTCTTCATCGTGTGTTCGTCTTTTGCGTCATTTATCAGAGGATGCCTTCACCATGACCTTGCGGTCGTCATCTTTGATCTCGCGTGAAACTGGTATGACCAATAGGCCTCCACCACGGCCTTGCGGTCGTCATCTTCGATCTTGTATGCAACCGGTCTGATCAATAGTTTGTGTGCACCTCCATGGGTTCCCATGAAGTTTGTCTGTGAGTATTGCATTGTGTGCCTCCTCTCTGAGCAACAGGACATTGCTACTGCATTGCCTTGCTGCACCACCGCATCTCCACAAGTGGTCTTCTTTGCTGTTGCATCTTCACCGAGTTGACTATGTCCTCAACTACATTGTTGCATGCGTGGTGTGCATGGTCTTCGTCAAGCTATTTGCATTCTTTGCCTTCTGAGAACCACTATCGCATTATTGGATCATTGGGCTTGCACCAGATCATCTAGATCTACCTCCTCACTTCATCTAGCACAACCTCATATCTGGTCTTTTGTTGTCTCCTATTCTCCTCCAATCTACTTCGCCTACCCCAATGATTGTGGGTTACATCATCATCTTCTACCCTCATCGTTTTATGCACCACAATCATCATAGAGGCCTTCTTTGTTAGTCCTCAAACACAAACACATGGTTAGGGATCTCTCTCTTTCTCTAGTAGATCCAATATTGGCAGCACTAGTGTGTGCTTCGTTCTCGACATGTTTGCAAGCATGGCAAACCTAGCGCACGATTCATCCATGGTGGCTTGATTGTGTCATCCTAGGCATCAACTTTCTCGCTCAATGACTACCTCAATGTATTTCTATCTTTGTCTATGTGAAAGGTCCCTAGTTTGGTTTTAGTAATTGAGTGACAACCTAGGTGGACTAATATGTTTAATTATGAGATACACAGGTGATTAGTCTACAGGTACACTTGTGTGAGCAACTCATGCCATGACGGAGAAGATGGCTTGGATTTGTTGCAAAGCTCACACATGTGATGAAGAAGCTTATTGCATATGAGATATGACATGGAGTCATGTGACTAAGGTGGAGAAGATCAAGACAAGACTTGGTTTGATGGACCGGTTGCAAGCGTGAAGGGTAAGTTGGAGGCTTTAGAGCGATGGACTACGTGGTGGTGAAGCTTGAGCAAGACTTGATGCCGATGGACGATGGCAACAGTGAAAAGCAAGTAAGGTCAAGATCGATGAACTAACAAGGTCATGTGATGATATGAAGTGGATCATATCATTTTGATATGGTTGGTGCATGTGTTGCATCAACGGTGGATGAGATGGAATGGAATACGCAAGGCAAATGTATATTTGTAGGGCATTTCATTTTACCGGTCATAGGTGTGTAGAGAACTTTATGACCGGGTTTAGGATAGATGACAGTACTATCAAGAGGGGCAAACTTGTTTGCATATCGGTCATCTAGTGCCACTCGAGTGATCTAACTTTTCATCATTACTAGGATCGAATGGCGTGGTGAAATGAGTGATAATCCTTTAAAAAATGTTTGTGAAAAGCTAACACACATGCATAAGATGGTGAACACTTGGTGGTGTTAGCACATTTGCAAAGGTGGTAAAAATGGAGAAGAAATAGCATTTAAAATGGTGAAAATAGTGGTGCCAACTCTCAACAAGCAATTCCCATTTCTCAACAAGAAATTCTTGTTGAGGAATAGAAAGGGGACAAGCTTGAGAGAGAACTTGCTCAACCAGCAATTCTCTTGGCTTAGCAAGAAATTCTAGTTGAGGAATAGTGTATGACAGTCAGACCGACGTTGTGGGTGTAGGGCCTGACTGGTTCCTTGAGTGCGCTTGAAAAGAGTGAAGACAGGAGAGTGAGACCCTGGCTCAGGAAGTGTCGGACCATGCACTGGTTGGGTCTGCCTTCCCTAACGCGCAAACAGAGAGGAGGCATCGGATTGCGCATTTTAAGGGCATTGGACCGACCAGGAACAATGTTCCTCGGTCCAATGGTCCCTAGGTGCGCGCAAGGTGACGCGGCTTCTCGAGGGTGCACGGCGGTTCTGAGAGTCAGACTAGTGAGGGTCTGACAGTCAGGCGTCGGACCAGCATCCGACAATTTTTGATGTTTTGGATCTCTCGATGCAAAATTTGAGGGGCGTTGGACTCTGGGCGTCGGCCAGTCCGACACTGGGTCTAATGGTCTCCTGAGTGTGCGCGTGAGATAGCCGTTGGGCTCCAATGGTTGGCTTCGAACGGTTGATGACACGTGGCAAAATCTGGGGCATAGGACCATCACTGTAGCAGTCCTACGCTACTGTAGTAGTCCAGTCCGATACCCCCGCAGATAGCTTTTGAGCAACGGCTCTTTAGCCACTTGTGGCTATAAATAGATGGGGTGTTTGGCCATGGCTGAGGCTGAGCACCTTGGGGATGTGTTTCCCTTGTGTGTGCTTGGTTTGAGAAGCCTCTAACTCACTTGTGCTTGCAAGAGTGCGAATTGATTACGAGTGAGTGATTCTAGTGTGATTGCATCGTGAGGTTGCATCGAGTGGCACTAGGTGCTCGAGTTGCAAGCCAGTGGTGCTTGTTACTCTTGGAGGTTGCCACCTCCTAGACGGCTTGATGGCGTGATCTCCATCGAAGCATGCAAGGAAGCTTGTGCGGTGCTCTGGAGAAGATTGTGTGGGGGTGTTGTGCTCGCCCTGCGGGAGCCGCAAAGAGCAACTCTAGTAGAGCGAGACGCAAAGGGCGACAAGTGGCATGACCGTGTCAAAGTGCTAGATCTTGTGGTAAGCACTCCACGTGGGAGAGTGTGACTTGCAGGTCACCACTAGCAAGAGGACCGGTGGTAACCTTGGAGCTTGTCTCAACGGGGACTAGCGTGTTGGCAAGCACGTGAACCTCGAGATAAAAATCACCGTGTCATCCTTGTCTTCCCGTTAGTTTGCATCATCATTACACAAGCTTGTATTTACTTTCATTTATATTGTGCTTGTGTAGTTGCTCTTGTAATTAGTTAGCTTGTGTAGCTTACTAGTTACCTTATTGCTTGTGTAGCATAGAAGTAGCTCCCTTGCATAACTAATTTGGTTTTAGTAACTTTGTTAGTTACATTGCTTAGTTTGTGTAGCTAAGTAATTTGTGCTCTCTAATTTGGCATTAGTTGCCTTGTTATTAAGCATTGCTGAGCTTAGGCTCTGTGCTTTTGCACACTAGTTGTGTAGGAGCTCCCTCGTACTTGAAGTACTAGTTGCATAGGTTTGTTTGACTTTGCTCCTAGAATTGATTAGGTGAGCTAGCTAGCCCGGCACCTTAGTTGCTCATATTAGGATCTTTATAAGGTGCTTGAGAACTTAGATAGAGGGATGTAGTCTTGACTAGACTGATAGTTTTAATTCCACTTTTGTTTCAGTTAGCTGGTGTGATTAATTTTAGAAAGGACTATTCACCCCCTCTAGTCCGCCATCTCGACTCTACACTATGGCATCTTCTCCTATGTGCCATCCTTGTCATGGTGCCTCCTCATGCGCTCATCGCTTCATATGTGGATGTATTGACTTTGGCAACCTCGACAACTGTATGACCACAATATGCTACACACAACATTCTAAACCATGACTACCTGTCCTCACACTTGATTATCTCGACATCGGCACAAAGGGCTACCGTCTTGCTTGAACAACCTCATTGGCTTCCATTTCAGCCACAACATCCATGACACATTGATCATTATGATGGTAGGAAATGTCATCATCTTACAACCTTCAACTTCTTTTCTCTAGTCTCACCGTCTACGTTGCTTCCACTATGACCGCGGAAGGGTGTTAGAATATATTAGAATATCTCTAGGTATAGTAGATTAGGATCGTCATTTATAATCTCGACTTGCCTTATCTCTAATGGAGGCTAGTTGTCCTATATCTAATGTATTCCTATATAATGCACCCTCGAGGTTTAGTAATAATGAATCAATAATTCTACCAATTCTATTCTATTCTCATACAAGAACAAAGATGTGCAAGCTCTTGGTATCTCATGATTTCTGCATGTCCTTGTAATTACAATGCTTCAAACTTCAAATTACTCTTGTAAGGAGGATCAATTAGCAGTGGACAGCACACGGATTCTACCTAGGAACATCTGATTGAGTGTGATAGAGTTGGTGTTTTGGACTCTGCAGTACAGGAATCAAGATGACAACATGCTCGTGCACTAAGCTACAAATTGAGTACTTTCTTCGTCTCATAAATAGATTCCAATAAGATAGTGAGGAGAGTAGATGTTGGTGGTGAAACACCTTGATTCTTAGCTCAATCTGTATCTTACAAGTTAGAAGCTGATGGTGATGGATTAGGTACACCTTGTTTTGATCAGTGTTTGTTTATTTGTGCACTGATCACACGACACGAGAATATCACATCATATTTGCATCAACTAGAAGCTGCGAACATTTTGTAACCTACTCATATGGTCAGCAATGATAAGTATTTGCTGTTTATCCAAGTGGATCAGATAGTATATGCTTTATGCTAGACAGTGGATATGATACAGCATGTGCTCTACTTTTACTGTTCACGGTAGTACATAGATGCTGCACAGTGGAAAATAAAGTAACTCGCCTTTGTTTTATGAAAGCAAATGAATAAGCTATCATGGTCTCATCTATGTCGAGATAAAGCAGGGCCTTCTGCATCTACCTACTTGCTTTACTACGGACCTATATACGTTATATATACTACTGCCACGTGGAACAAGATGTTTTTGGAACCCTAAAATGCATCAGGAAAATATCAAAAACCGAAATTAATTGTTTTCAGGCACGGACCGTAATCCTCAGCGTTGAATGACATGGAAATTGCAAATATCTGACTAGTAGTAGTTAATGCTAAAAATATTTACTCACAAATGAGTTAGCACAAATCGGGAAGCGTTCAGCCCCGGTCCTGAGTTTTTCAGGGCGTAGAGGGAAACTAAAACTCAAAGGTATTTCATATAAGAGTAAAGTACATTTTTCAACCTCTAACTTACACGCTAGTTCAATTTTTAACTTTAAACTACGAAAATGGGTAATAGACGTTCTTCAACTATCAAAACATGACAAATTTGGTTCTATTGCTAGTTTTCTATTTTATAAAAACAAAAAAATCTGGTTTATTATCTAAATATTAGTAAATAATTTATTTTAAATCAGACAAATATGAAACTAGTACCAATTTTTTTCGTAAAAATTGTATTACATGTTTATGATTTATATATAGTTATTTGGAACTAATTTATTTCTATTCCTATTGATTTATTGCTATAGTCATGCTCATTATTTATTTAATATAAATAAGATTTAAATAACTCTAAATAGAGCACCAACAGATAGATAACATTCTTAGAAAAAATCTGGTACTATTTTCTTATTTTCTGATTTAAAATAAACTAAATATCCATTTATAGATAAATAAACCAGAGTTTTATTAATTTTAGAAAATAGGAAATCACCTTTGAAACCAGCAACAGGACCAATTTTGGGTCCGGTTTTGATAGCTCGAGGGTGTCTATTACCTGATCTCAAAGTTCATGGTTGGAAATTATATTAGACTAACGTACAACTTGGAGGTTGAGAAATGTACTTATTTACTCTTGATATATTAAGCACTTATGATCGCAACTTGTAGTGATTAATGAGACAAATATAGAGTACTAAACCGAGGATTAGTTTTTAGGCTAAGAGAGAGAATGATCTGTTAGACAATTCACAAAATGATAATTTAGATCAACTTAACTGTGTATGGTTGCAGCCTATTCGCCTGTTCGCTAATAGATAAATTCTCAATTAAGAATTTAGAAATGAGAGTAAGTGAAAGAGAATCTATGGTGCTTACTTCAGCCGTGTGTGCACTGGCAGCCCATTATTGCTCTGTCACTCGTTTGAACGGAGTCACGCCTTACATTGTCAGCTATCAACATATCATGGCGATCAGCAAGTCACGGCGGAGTTGGTTGGATCATCGGAAAGGTGAGGTGTTGCAACTTGCTTCATGCGCGTGCCTCAGATGGTGTTAGCAGATGATGTGTCTCGATGCCCATCCATTTAAGTTCTTAGGCCTTTACGTCATATGCGAAGTTCTAGCACTACATATATGTACTTGGAAGGGGCCCTTCATATCAGGGAAGGAATGGCCACCCCATTGTCCCACCTCTAGACCAGCCCTGGAAGCATTTGAACCGTAGTGTTGTATGGGGAAATCGTTCCGGTGTGTGATGAGGAACCAATAGCTCAAAATTGTAATGACTTTTTGAACAATTGATAATAAATAAAAAATATTTCCTAACTAGTAATTCTAAGAGCATTTTCACCACATGCTCCTTAAATCAAGACCTCACCTTGGAATTTGAGGGCCCACCTTACTTTCCGAGCCTTCAGATGTCTACTCTAACTCTAGCAATAGCTCTTAATTTTGGGCCCCTACTTTTTTTATGACAACTGAGACCTAGCCATTAGTGGCATGCATTTTCTTTTCTTTTTTTCTCCTATCTTCCATCGTTGCACGGGGAGGAGCTTGTTGGCGGTGAGAGGCTAAGAGGTTCCAATGGTAGAGAGGCACCCTCGGCAAAGAGGGGCTCAACGAGGGAGGGGCACCCATGGCAAGGATGCACTCGACGTGAAGGAGATCTATGATGGGGAGGGCGCGATGGCAAAGGAGACGAGTGGGGACTAGGGAGCCATTCTAGCCAGTGAGGGCGGAGGGAGGTGGCGGATATGCGTAGCGACGATGGTGGAGCGCAGACGGAATCCGCATGAAAACAGGAGAGGTACGGTGGAAAACAGAAAAGTAGGGGACTTCTTCAAAGCCCCACAAGAATTAGGATTTGAGAAAGGAGTTTGAGAGCCTCCGACTTCTAAGAGCATGAGTAAGGATTTGAACCGTTGTCACCCTTTTAAGTGTGGTATTATCTTTGCATGCATATAGATCACGAGGTGGTTGAGTACGTGGCCACGGAGGAGCAGGACTTCGAGGAAGTCATTGAGGAGTATGAGAGGAAATCTTTGTACCGGAGGAGTTCCAGGAGCCGCCCACGACTGACACCTCTGACTTTACGCCTGCCCAAGGCAAGCCCCGGTGCATAACCCTTATTTTTTGCAAAGCTTATATATATTTAAGTGTTGTGCATTTACGTGGCAGGAAAAAAAATTTTATGATACCCACATGCATATATATATACCCATGAGTCTTGCTAGTACAAGATCGCATAGTTGCTTCGCTTAAGATCATCGGTAGAGTGAGTAACCTGCCGTTACTCACAATAGAGAGTTACTCATATGGTTATTACAGTTTCGATAAAATGGTGGAAAGGAAATGGCGACCGGGCAGGGATGTGGTATGGGTATTGGTGGGTGTAGCAAGTTGTGTCCCGCGGCCACGGGGCATAATTGGGTTGCACTGTTTCCCTATCCGTGTCAATTAAGGACTGTTCATTGCATGGACCCTGGTCAAGTCACAGATCTTCTTATCCCAAGCATATACTAGCGGATGGGAGCTAGAAAGACTTGTTACTCTCTTGTCATGGGCTCTGGCTCTTTCCGGACCGACTGATTGGAGGCGGGGATAGGTGGAGGTCTTAGCACCGTATTGAGGCCAGGCCTCAAGTACAGGAGCTAGGAGTTCAAGTTTGGACGGGGACCTGGAAACCCGTGACAGGAGGGGAGCGGGTTGGTCTTGCTTGTGCCTTGGGTACAAGCGAGGCGTGTGTTTTTCGGGGTACCTAGCTGGACATATTGATTCGCGAATCGTCGTTTCTACGTGACGGTACGGCTTGACTACGCTCTGGCATCATAGTAAGAATTGATAATTGAAAAGATGGAGAAATGGTCCTGATTTGCTCAACTCTAGCTTGATTATAATAAAATACGGCTTCTAAAAGTTCAGAATTAAGGACACACTCTTAGTGCTGCTTTCCGCAAACAAGAAAACCCACCAGCCATAAAGCCTATCATAATCCTTGAGAGTCGGGAAATATAATTCCCAGTCGGGTAAGTCTTGCGAGTACATTGTGTACCCAGGGTTTATTTTACCCTTGTTGCAGGTGCACCTTGAGCAGGTAGGCCTTGTTTGGAGAATTCTTCTGGTGGGCACAGACGGATTCTCGTCTCACTCCGTAGGCATTTATTTAAATTTCCGCTGTTAGTTTATTGCACTCTGAACCTCTGGTATTGTAATAACTATTTCTAAGACTCTGTGTTGTATGAACTGGACTAAGTAATGTAAGTTTGTGCTCATTATTGGATCCCGGGTGTAAAATGTGGAGTGTTCGAGTTCTCCCATCGGGTGTGCTCGACGAAACCACCTGGTTTAGCTCACTTTCAGGGCACTTAGTGTGTAGTGGAAGGCAAGTGCCCCTGAAAGCGTGCTAAACTGGGAAATTCCGCCACAGATGGTACCAGAGCCAATAATGAGCTTACAAGCTTAATCACCTCTTTCAAAAGGCTTAAAACTTTGACCAACAAAAGATTTATAAAAGTAGGATGCGGTGAAGTCAGCGTAATTAAGTATTCAGCCCTAGCAATATGGTTTACTAGGATAGTGGCATGGGTTTACCTAACCATCTTCTGCAGGTACACTGACTTACGTTGCGTAAGGGAACGCTAGTTTCAGAAGTGAGTGTGCGATGTGCCAAAGATTGCTAGTGAAGTGCCGCTATATTTCCGGCTTGAGCGAGCGTATAGGGCGATGCATGCATCCCAAAGATAGTAACCTAGTTAATCTAAAAACCTCTTCACGATAACCGTAGATAGTAATAGGGTAGAATAAGAATTAAAATAAATTGCTTCAACTCTTTTGAAGGTCGTATCATCGTCTCAGTCTCGTATCCTAAATCCGGAGAAGTGTCCTAATGGTTGGTTCTTATCTGTTACAGATGGACCTGAGGTCCCGCCGTGTGGGAGTTGGGTCTGGTCACGGGAGTACCAGCGCTGGAGTGGGCCGTGATCAGGTGGGCCACAGCGAGAATGGTCGCGAGGGTGGTCGCGAGAATGCCAACGGGGAGAGTCATGATGCCCCACGCTTGGCTCCTCTTCCTCCTCCACCGCCACCACCGCCTCTGATGACTCAGGCGGAGATGATGGCAGAGTTGTTGGCTTCTCGGTGCGAGACAGCTCGTTCCCTAGAGTTGATGGCGCAGGCTGTCGGTGGCCTCGCTCGTGGGGGCCCCGATGGCAACGGCAGGAATGGGGGTGGTGCCCGTGGTCTTGAGAGGCCCTATTCGTATCAGGACTTCTTGAAGACTAACCCGCCCACATTCACGCCAACTGCAGAGCCTCTGGACACGGAGCATTGGCTTCGTGTGCTAGAGCAGAAGTTCTTGTCGCTCACGGTGACCGATGAGCAGAAGGTGCGCTTCGCCGCACAGCAGCTGTTGGGGTCTACCAGCGCTTGGTGGGATACCTTCAACGCCATGCAGCAGGTGGACCACCGGGTGATGTGGCAGGAGTTCACCACTGCCTTCCGAGAGTATTTCATTCCTGTGGGTGTTCTGAACAGGAAGCTCTCAGAGTTCTTGGATCTGAAGCAGGGAAGTTTGTCCGTGATGGAATATGCCAACAAGTTTAACCATTTGACATAGTATGCTGGCACCCACATTGACACAGATGAGAAGAAGAGAGACCACTTCTACCGTGGCCTCTCTTGTATTTTACAGAAGGAGCTGTACACTGGGAACTACTAGACTTTCGGCACCCTGATGAATGCAACCATTGCTATGGAGGGTCTGCAGCGTGACACTCAGGCTGAGTGGAAGCGCAAACGGGGGATTTCTGGGTCTTCTGGTCACCAGCAGGCGCAGAAGCTGTAGGTTGTTAAGAGGATGTCCTACCATTCTCCTGGTGGACAGTCGTCTCAACAGCCTCAGCAGATTCGTCAGGCTCTGACGACTCAATACCGTACACCTTCCCAGCAGGTGCAACAGCCATAGGGACAGTAGTTTCCACCTCATCTGGGGTAGAGGGTCAAGTCTACTAGTTGTTTCAAGTGTGGCAAGGAGGGCTACTTTGCTCGGGAGTGTCCCGAGAACCGGCCTGTTCAGTCTGCCCAGCCGTCCGCCAACTCTCGTTTGATCAAGAGGATGGTTATCAAGAAGAAAGTCCCAGTGAGCCGTTCGGGATAGGTGAACTACACGGAGGCTGAGGAAATATTACAGGATCAACCCGTGATGGCTGGTATGTTCACCATCAACTCTCACCCAGCTCTTGTGTTATTTGATTCTGGAGCATCGCATTCATTTATGAGCATGGGGTATGCGGAAAGGCATAATCTACCTATTATGGCCATCCCTAAGGCCTATAGAATCAGCACTCCGGGTGCGAAGATGTTTATCAACACTCGGACGGATATTGTCAGTTTAGCGCTAGCCACCCACAGTTATCGCCTTCAGTTCATGTTGCTACCTGGGCATGGCATTGATGCAATACTAGGCATGAACTGGCTGAAGGTTTATGGGGTAGTTTTGGACCTTAAGCGGAGAGTAGTTGAGTTGCGATTTCCTGCGTCCGAGGATAGGATGTCTCTTCTCATTCCAGCGGAGCTCACTTTGCCAGTTGCTGCAAATGTGGAAGTCTCTTCTGATCTCACCTCTATTCCAGTGGTATGTGAGTTCCCAGATGTTTTCCATGATGATTTGCCTAGGTTACCACCGGATAGAGATGTGGAGTTCACTATTGAGTTAGAGCCTGGCACTGCTCCTATTTCCCAGTGTCCCTACCGTATGGCCCCGAAGGAGCTAGCTAAAATGAAGAAACAGTTAGAAGAGTTGCGGAATAAAGGGTTCATCCGTCCCAGTTCTTCACCTTAGGGTTGTCCTACCATTTTTGTGAAGAAGAAGGATGGTACCCTTCGCATGTGTGTGTATTACCGTCCCCTCAATGCGGTAACCATTAAGAACAAGTACCCCTTGCCCCGTATTGATGCTTTGTTTGATCAGTTGGCTGGGGCAAAGGTGTTCTCAAAAATTGATCTTCGGTTGGGCTATCACCAGATAAAGATCTGCCCACAAGATATACCAAAGACATCTTTTTCTACTAGGTATGGGTTGTATGAGTACCTAGTCATGTCTTTCGGCCTCACAAATGCTCCTGCATTTTTTATGTATCTCATGAATTCAGTCTTTATGCCAGAGCTGTACAAGTTTGTAGTGGTCTTCATCGATGACATTTTGATATATTCCAAGAATGAAGAAGAGCATGCATAGCATATCCACACCGTCCTGACCTGGTTGCGAGAGCACAAGCTGTACGCTAAGTTCAGCAAGTGCGAGTTTTGGTTGGATCGAGTTTAGTTCTTGGGACATGTTCTGACTCCTGAGGGTGTATCTGTAGATCCTAGCAAGGTGCATGATGTGTTGAGTTAGAAGTCTCCTACTTCAGTGCATCAGATCTGCCAGTTTATGGGTCTTGCCGGATACTATCGGCATTTTTATTCCGAATTTCTCTAAAATAGCTCACCCCATGACCAAGCTGCTTCAGAAGGATGCAAAGTTTGTATGGAGTCCGGTGTGTGAAGAAGCTTTTCAGGCATTGAAGAAGTTTCTTACCTCAGCTCTGGTTCTGGCTCAATCGGATATTGAGAAGCCTTTTGATGTTTATTGTGATGCCTCCAAGACTGGGCTTGGGTGTGTGCTTATGCAAGATGGGCGTGTGATAGCATATGCTTCGCGCCAACTGAAAAAGAACGAGGTGAATTACCCAACCCATGATTTAGAGCTAGCTGCAGTGGTGCACGCTCTGAAAATTTGGAGACACTACTTGTTGGGGAATAAAGTGCACATTTTCACGGATCATAAGAGTCTTAGATATATTTTTACTCAACTCGAATTGAATCTGAGGCAAAGGAGATGGCTTGAGTTGATTAAAGATTACAACTTAGAGGTCTATTATCATCCGGGAAAAGCTAATGTGGAGGCCGATGCTTTGAGCCGTAAGTCACATGTGCCTGATGAAGAGTCCTTGCCCCTCTCTCACTCTGCAGTGTTAGCACAGATTGTTTTAGTCTCTGAATTACTCGAGCAAATCATTACGGAGCAAAGAGATGATGACTTGGAGATTCCTCACATCAAAAAGTTGATGGCTAAAGGTCGTGGTCCACACTTCAGCATTGATGAGCAAGGTGTGATGAAGTATAAGAACTGATTAGTGGTTCCCGGTAATGAGGAGCTGAGAAGGAAGATTCTGGATGAAGCTTACCAATCCAAGTTATCTATTCACCCGGGGAGTAACAAAATGTACCATGATTTGCGCCAATTGTATTGGTGGTCAAACATGAAGCAGGATATCACCCGGTATATTATCGAGTGTGATATTTGTGGAAGAGTCAAGGCAGACCATCTGCGAAGGCCGGGTTTTCTGCAGCCTTTGCCTATTCCGGTTTGGAAATGGGAGGATATTTCCATGGATTTTATTACCGGATTACCCCGCATAGCCAAGGGCCATGATTCTATTTGGGTCATTGTGGATCGCCCCATGAAGACTGCTCATTTTCTCCCAGTGGGTACTAAGTATACAGCCTCGCACTATGCCAAGTTGTATTTTGATCGCATTGTGACCCTCCATGGAGTTCCGTTTACTATTGTTTCTGACCGCGGAGCCATTTTCATGTCGTGTTTTTGAACACAACTCCAAGAATGCCTTGATACTAGCCTTCTCAGAAGTTCAGCCTATCATCCCCAGACCGACGGTCAGATAGAAAGGGTGAATCAAGTGCTTGAAGACATGTTGAGAGCTTGTGTCATCTCTTTTCCTGAAAAGTGGGACGAATGTTTGAAGTTGGCTGAGTTTTCTTATAATAATAGCTATCAAGAGAGCATCCAGATGGCACCATTTGAGGCTCTTTATGGCAAGAAATGCAGGACCCCACTCAACTGGGTTGAGGTGGGAGACCGTGGTTATTTTGGGCCTGACTTTGTGCTGGAAGCAAGAGAGAAGGTTGGGATTATCCGGAGTCATTTAAAGGCAGCGCAAAACCGATAGAAAACCTATGCAAACAAGAGAAGGAGGCTCTTGGAATTTGAAGTTGGGGATTATGTGTATCTCAAGGTGTCTCCCATGAAAGGTGTGCATCGTTTTGGTGTCCGTGGGAAACTAGCTCCACGCTATGTTGGGCCCTACAAGATTTTGGCCCGACATGGTCCAGTAGCCTATTGTATTTAGCTCCCTGTTATTTTGTCAGTTGTCCATGATGTTTTCCATGTGTCTCAGTTGAAAAAGTGTTTGCGGGTTCCCACTGAGGCAGTAGAAATTGAAGGACTTCCCCTTCAACCAGACCTTTCTTATATGGAACATCCGGTAAAAATTTTGGATGAGAAGGAGACAGTGACTAGAAGCAGTGTAGTGAAATTTTACAAGATCCAGTGGCAACATTATTCGGAAGATGAAGCAACATGGGAATTAGAGAGTTATATTGTGAAGCACTATCCCCATCTTCTGCCTAATCCCTGAAGGTGATTCGTCAAGTGAATGTTGTTTTCCAACCCCTTTTCCACACTAGGCACGGGAAATCTCGGGTCGAGATTTTCTTTTAGGGGGGGTAGAGCTGTAACACCCTCGGTGTTACCGCGTGTTTCAATGCATCTAAGCTTGGCGTGAGCATCTTTTTTCTTGTGTTTTGCATATTGTTGTAGGGCTTGGAACCATTTTAGAAATCTAGTATATTTAATAAAAAGGTTATTGGAATACTGACGTAATAACCGAAAGATAGCAAATCAGGTCAGAAACTAATTTTTTTATTGAATGAAACTGCTATAAAACATATATGGGAAACCAAAACGATTGTGGAGCGAATCGGGTGTAGGTGGTTTTGCTTCTGGTGTTGCCGTGTAATTCTATCGCTAGCTAGTTTTCCAGTAGCCCGAAAAGCGATCTCGCAACGTGAATTAGCCCTAGGCTTAGAGCGTTTTTCAAGTCGTTAGCAGCTTGGCAAGGCCGTGTTGGCAAGTTCGTTCCGTGAAATCTAGTTCTAGGGTGGCAGCATGTTTTGGCTCGGGTCGTTAGCCTAGTGTGCCCTCTTTGTGTTGGAGAAGGTCGTTCAGTTTTTAGCCCAACCGTTTAGGCGTTGCTAAGGCTTTAAAATTCATGCTCACGTGCAGACATCGCCTGCTGCCTCCCTGAGCGCGGTCACCGCTCATGGTTGCCGCGCAGAGCGTTCGGTCGTCTCTGTCCGCGCGTGGCATGGGGATGCTGCCCCCTTGTATCTCACTGTTTCGGTTGACCCCCCCTGGCCGCTCGCGTGTGCGTTTGGGCTTTGCTGCCGCAGCCTCCCTCTCTGTCCCTGTTGTGCTCGACGCCGCGCTCGCCATCGGGGTCAGCGGATGTCGTGTCAGCGCCGACCCTAGCATCGCCACTAGCTGGTCGGTGGCCACGCAAACACGCCACGCTGCTTCCCCATCTTCTCTCGCGCACCGCCATGACCCCACTTCGGCTTTTGGAGGGGACCGGAGCGCTAGCGTGTTTTGCCCCCCCCCCATCCCTTTCCCCTATCCGCCTGGCCGTCGGGGCCGCTGCTGGCAGGCTAGTTGGAAGAGGCCGCCTTCGGCCAATCATCCACGCCAGGGGTTTCACCACCTAGTGACCCCACCGAGCGAGCTTACCTTCCTTCCAATTTGACCCCACCGTGCTCCAGTTGGGGTTGCCGTTCCGCCATGTTTTTATTGGCGAGCTCGGTTGTGCACCATGTTAGCCTACTCATTCGCCTCGTAACTCAAATTGGTTTCACCGCTAGCCTCACATCATCAACCGCTCCATCCTGCACGCTGCCTCAGAGCCCCTTTTTCCACCTAGCCATCGTTGGCGTGGCCGCGCCGCCACGGTGCGCCGTCGGGTCGCTCGGGCGCTTGTGGCCGGACTAGCTCAGGTAACCTCTAGCCATCCTGTCATTACGGTTAGGTCCGTGGTGAACCCCTAAAGCTCACCCACCCCCTTGGCCGTCCTCGCAGAGCTCCGACCCTACGGAACACCATCACCGCCCTCGCCGATTGGCCGCCATCGTGGGGAGGCCGCGCCACCTCGCTCTGGCCTCCGAATCGCTGCCCCGAACCTCGCGTCTGCACCATGGTGAGCATCTCCCCCTCAGCATAGCTGTAGTAGCTCCCCTCTGGCCGGCGCAACCGGTCAGTGCCAGCCAACGCCGCGCCGGCGTGTGGAGGCGCGTCGGGGACCGCCCGGTGGTGAAGACAGTTTTTCGGAAGGGTTTTCTTGCAAAACCCTTGAGGATGGGAATAGTGCCTAGGTTGGTCATGGCATTAGCAATCAGTTTGGGGGCTTGTTTGAAATGTTGCTGACGCGCGCGGGCTTCCCCGGCCGTGGGCCGTGCCCGTGGGTCGCGTGTGCGGGCGCGCGCTGCGCGCGGTTTGGGCCGCGCGGTTGGGCCGTCCGGGAGGGTGCTCTTCATGTTTTAGCAATTTTCGAAATGTTTTTGTAATTTAGTTTTGAGCCAAACTTTGACGAATTTTAGCGACTTGGGTAGATGTCCAAAAAACATGAAATCACTTTAGTTAAGTTCCTAAATTCATGCTCTATTAGTTAGAAAATTCCAGTCGTTCAGTACTGTAATGATGCTCGGTCAGTTAAATCATTGCTTAAAGCGACGAATATTAATGCAACCTATATTGTAGGAATTTTTGTGGCAAATCTTGGATAGCTCTAGCTCTAAAGTTTTTGCAGTAGCTTTTTGTTGTCGTTAGCTGCTTGCTGTAATTTTTATAGCCACTGGATAGCTTGTTTGATAGGGTAAATAAGTTCCCCTGGTAGTGCTTTGCAGTAAATCGGTAATCAAAAGTTGATGTGCTTGTTAGTTGTTAGGTTTTGGGTACATCAGCTGACCTTTGATTAGTAGATGTATTGGTAGCTTAGCATGTTAGCATTTAGAGTTAGCTAGTAGTTGGTGGTTGTTATTAGAGTTACCGTTGTCAACCGTTTAAGTGTGGTATTATCTTTGCATGCATATAGATCACGAGGTGGTTGAGTACGTGGCCGCGGAGGAGCAGGACTTCGAGGAAGTCATTGAGGAGTACGAGAGGAAATCTTTGTACCGGAGGAGTTCCAGGAGCCGCCCGCGACTGACACCTCTGACTTTGCGCCTGCCCAAGGCAAGCCCCGGTTCATAACCCTTATTTTTTGCAAAGCTTATATATATTTAAGTGTTGTGCATTTACGTGGCAGGAAAAAAATTTTATGATACCCACATGCATATATATATACCCATGAGTCTTGCTAGTACAGGATCGCATAGTTGCTTCGCTTAAGATCATCGGTAGAGTGAGTAACCTGCCGTTACTCACAATAGAGAGTTACTCATATGGTTATTACAGTTTGGATAAAATGGTGGAAAGGAAATGGCGACTGGGCAGGGATGTGGTATGGGTATTGGTGGGTGTAGCAAGTTGTGTCCCGCGGTCACGGGGCATAATTGGGTTGCACTGTTTCCCTGTCCGTGTCAATTAAGGACCGTTCGTTGCATGGACCCTGGTCAAGTCACAGATCTTCTTATCCCGAGTATATACTAGCGGATGGGGGCTAGAAAGACTTGTTACTCTCTTGTCATGGGCTCTGGCTCTTTCCGGACCGACTGATTGGAGGCGGGGATAGGTGGAGGTCTTAGCACCGTATTGAGGCCGGGCCTCAAGTACGGGAGCTAGGAGTTCAAGTTTGGACGGGGACCTGGAAACCCGTGACAGGAGGGGAGTGGGTTGGTCTTGCTTGTGCCTTGGGTACAAGCGAGGCGTGTGTTTTTCAGGGTACCCAGCTGGACATATTGATTCGCGAATCACCGTTTCTGCGTGACGGTACGGCTTGACTATGCTCTGGCATCATAGTAAGAATTGACAATTGAAAAGATGGAGAAATGGTCCTGATTTGCTCAACTCTAGCTTGATTATAATAAAATACGGCTTCTAAAGGTTCAGAATTAAGGACACACTCTTAGTGCTGCTTTCCGCAAACAAGAAAACCCACCAGCCATAAAGCCTATCATAATCCTTGAGAGTCAGGAAATATAATTCCTAGTCGGGTAAGTCTTGCGAGTACATTGTGTACTCAGGGTTTATTTTACCCTTGTTGCAGGTGCACCTTGAGCAGGTAGGCCTTGTGTGGAGAATTCTTCTGGTGGGCACAGACGGATTCTCGTCTCGCTCCGTAGGCATTTATTTAAATTTCCGCTGTTAGTTTATTGCACTCTGAACCTCTGGTATTGTAATAACTATTTCTGAGACTCTATGTTGTATGAACTGGACTAAGTAATGTAAGTTTGTGCTCATTATTGGATCCTGGGTGTAAAATGTGGAGTGTTCGAGTTCTCCCGTCGGGTGTGCTCGACGGAATCACCTGGTTTAGCTCACTTTCAGGGCACTTAGTGTCTAGTGGAAGGCAAGTGCCCCTGAAAGCGTGCTAAACTGGGTGATTCCGCCACACCACCAACCCCCAAAATAGGATAAATGCCTAAATAAAGGCCATAGTAAAGATGCTCTAAGGCTACTTCGAAATTTGATGCACAGTATTACATATAGTTTTTCACTAACTCTAGACAATGAAGTAACAAGAGGGAGGGAAGATGTATCAGTATGGACATGGGCACAAAATGCAACAATCGGATATCTTACAACAACAATGGGCTAAAGCTATTTTGTATGATGTTAGTTTTGGATCCATTGTCAAATATGTCATATGGTGACTCTAAGAAACAATATACTAAAATAATATACTTTGGGCTAGTCTTTGCTAACGGTGGTGAGTGACCAAGATTCATTCTGGAGTTCTGGTAACGATTTTAGGTGCAGGCCAGTCACAGAGGCCCATGTAGCTGCTGGCTTCTAACATCAGAACACACCAGCCCTATATCGGACAGTGCATCCTGGCCTAGTCTAGAAATTATTTTGGCCTAATAAATACATATATTACATTTGCCTTGTTTTTCTTTTTTATTGCATTGCCGAAAAAAAGAGATTTGGCTTGTCGTTTCAGTAATGCTCTCTACCAAGCGTCCATCTGGCCGGACGGGATGGACCCGCTTGTCGCCGCGCCCTACGCCTTGTGCCTCGTGCCTCACGCGCCCCACCTACTAAACTCGCCTCATGTCGCTTGCGCCTCACACTGTGCTCCGCCGCACTTCACGCCTCCCGCTCGACTTGCGCTACACACAGCCGAGGTCCGACCTCCATGTCGTGGCATCGAGCTCTGTGCCGGCCTCAAGCTCCACGTCAATGAGCGTCCATTGGAGGGCAGCAAGTAGATGAGCACATGTTGCAACCGTATGCTTCATGCGTTTCAGATGTATGTTGCATATGTTTTATCTAAATGTTGCAAAAGTAGATTTGGTACGGTGTTGCATATGTTGCAATGACTATACACGTATTTTGCAATTGTATGTTTCAAATATTTTAGCTGTTTCAAACGTATGTTGTAAGTGTTTTGTCTAGATGTTGCACTGGCCTTACACGTATGTTGCAAGTGTATGTTTCAAATATTTTAGTTGTTTCAAACGTATGTTGCAAGTGTTTTATCTGGATGTTGCATATGTTGCAGTGCCCATATACATATGTTGCAAACGTATGTCGTAAATGTTTCATCTGTTTTAGACGAATGATGCAACAAATGTTCTATGTTGAGTGTTTCATGAGCAGGCGTGGCAAGGGGACGCAAGCGAAGGTGGTCCCCTTGGGCACACGGTCCCCATGTGCGTGTGGGAAGCGAAGCAGGTGCAGAGCACAAAGCTGTATCCATAGGTGTGGCAGCAGGCGTGTTGGGTACCTAAACTAGGGGTACCCAAAACCCACGACTAAAAGGAGCAAACCCCCTTGAGAAACCACATCAAGGCTCCGTCCACGCAGGTATGACAAGCCAAAACCACATACGTGTAAAGACAGGGCACCCTCGACTGCGTTCCGACTCGCACAAAGCCCGATCGACGGGACGCCTCGACCCCTGGGAAAATCTCCGACTCGTACGACCCTGGGTCGAGCCGGCCAGCACTTCCTCACCCACCTACTTATAGACAAAAGTCAAGGCATTTAATGCAACCGCCAACCACTTCCTATCCACGTGGCTACAGCACCGCCAGCATGGAAGCAGTACCGGTATCAAATCCCGCTTTTTACTACCCATCCCGGGATGGGCGGCGAAAACCTGTGACTGTACGCACCATGCTGGATAATGTTCCACCATAGATGCCCCCTCAAGGCACAAGACGACGACCGTCATATCCCAGGATTTCTAGGGCCCGACCTTATCCATTCCCCATCGACCCCCCTCAGATACGCCTCGACCCGGCCTCAACTAATTACCGGTCAACAAAGGAACAACGCTTGCACGTCCGCTAGCCACAGGACCCAGGATCTTTCACCGTCCCATCCCTGACGCCACCACGGTACTCCGGGGATGGCCGGCCATTCCTGGAGCATGTCACTACAGCATCCTCCATAGCGCCCGTCGAACCTTCACCTTTAAGGCACCACCCTAGGGTTTCATCAACTCATCTGCCTCTACCTGACCCTATAAAAGGGAAGGCAGGGGACCCTCCTAGGAAAAAGGGACGACAAACGATGAAGGACGAAAACCACAAGACATTCCCCAGCTTCTAAGATCAACATCTCAAGCAATATACTCTTTTTTCTTTTCTTGAGACTGGGGACCGCCTCCCCCTCTCACGGCTTGTAACCCCTACGCAAGCACTTAGGTGCAAGGAAATACAATACTCCCCCCGCTGGACGTAGGGCCTGCTTTGCCCGAACCAGGATAAAATCTCGTGTATTCTCTTTGCATCACCATCCGGATTAGAGAACATGCAACACAAATTCACTCATCGGCTTAGGGCCCTCTCGGGTTCAAACACCGACAGTTGGCGCACCAGGTAGGGGGCGCTGCATGTTGACACCATTTTCCCGCCATTTTTCTGGATGGCTGACCCCGAACGTCCACTTCCGTTGGCCATGGTGATCTGGTTTAGGAGCTTGGAGTTCATGTCCCTTGGCTACGGCTATGACATGGTCCTCCTCCCGCCCAGGCACCCGACCAACGGTGACCACGAGCTCTCCTAGCTAGGGGGAGCGCTGCGCCGGTACCATCGCTCTCGTCGGGCCCGTGCAGCCAGGCCACGACGAGCCCAGCGCAGCCACCACCATCGCCACATAGGGGGTGATGGTGTTCCCCGATCCGGCGCCCCTCAGCCAGACGCTGCCACGGGTTTCCTCGCTGAGGACCTGTGTAGGATGAGCTTGGCTGAGGGTAAGATGCCGACGTGGCATCCCATCACCCCACCATCCGGTGCGGCGCCACCTCCATCCAATTCAGGATCGACTGCTCCGACACCAGGGACAATGCCTCCATGGGCATTCCCGTATGGGCTAAACATGGCTCCTCGGGCATATGCTTCCTTTATAAGTACCAGCATGAGCGCTTACGAGGAGCTCCCCGGGCACCATCTACGTTCTGCCCTTGACCTCGTGGCATCCACGCCAGCTTCCAAGTACTTGGACTCTACGGAGACCCCTAGAACGGAGCTCTATGCGATAACCTCTCGCCACAATGACTTTACCAATTGACGACCTCACATGCATCTGTCGTACTACTACTTTGGTGCCCCTGACTCCGACTCTGCCGACGACAGCTACGATCCGACCCACGGGTGCTTCCAAATTGATGGGGCCATCGCGTTGGACTTGGGAGATGAGGCTGCCGCTGGAGGGGGGAACGCCACACCACCCCACGCAGCGCACCCTGGCGCACGGGGCAGACCCCAACCTTTCGAAGCAGACCAGGGAGCGCAACTCGCTCAGATTCAAGAACTGCAGGCCAAGCTCGACGAAGAGCGAGAACGCCTACGCCTACTTCAGCAGACCCTCGAGTGGGAGCATGTGGCGTGCATACATGGCGGAGGATCTCGAGAGAGAGCTCTCGACATCAATCGTTGCATCATCGAGGATCGGGTGGGCAAACCCCTGGTCTTCAACCGAGCCAGCCAGAACGTCGCCGTCGCCGCCATGCTTCTCCGCAACACGCCCGAACCATCTACCTCTGAGGCTTGTCGGGCCCATGATGAGATTTGAGGTCTCCTTGAGACTGCGGCCATGTAGCAGGCTGAGAGTTCTACCTCGAGGCGCCACGCGCTTGCCTTGGGACAACCTGCGGAACCCTCCCGGCAAGAAAGGCAGGCCTCGGTCCATCCCGAGCTGGCACCTCAAGGAAACAAGCAACGAGGTGCGGCGTCTTGAGAACAATTTTCACGGCCTCAAGCTCATCCACGTTGCGCGTAGATATAATGAGGCTGCCGATGAACTCGCAAAAATCATGTCTAACCGAGCCATGGTTCCACCTGACGTTTTCTCGAGGGATCTTCATCAACCTTTCATCGACACCGGGACGACTAAGGAGGCCAATAGTCCATTGCTCGACCCCCCACCTAAGGCAGAAGCCCCCTCGGGGGAGGCTGACGTCATGTAGATGGAAGGCTCGACCCTACCAGTCGACCTCGAGCTCGACTGGCGTGTTCCGTACCTCGACTGTCTCACTCGAGGGGAGCTCCCCTTGGATAAGACCGAGGCTCGATGGATCGCTCACCAGGCCAAAACCTTTGTGATATACGATGATGACAAAGAACTTTATCGAAGCAGCCCTATGGGCATCTTACAACGCTGTATCATAGTCGAGGAAGGCAACAACCTGCTCAAGGACCTACACTCGGGGGCTTGCGGTCATCATGCGGCACCTCGAACCCTCGTCGGAAACACATTCCGACAAGGTTTCTATTGGCCAACCACAGTCTCCGACGCTATTAAGTTAGTACGCTCCTGTAAAGGATGCTAGTACTACGCAAGGCAAACCCATCTCCCAGCTCACGCCTTGCAAACAATCCCCATCACATGGCCGTTCGCCGTTTGGGGGCTCGACTAAGTCGGACCCCTAAAGAAAACAACTGGGGGCTTCACCCACTTGCTCGTTGCCATTAACAAGTTCTCCAAGTGGATCGAGGCCCGTCCTATCACCAGCATTAGGTCTGAACAAGCCATGCTATTTTTCACCAACATCATCCATCGCTTTGGGGTACCTAACTGCATCATCACGGACAACGACACCCAGTTCACCGGCAAAAAGTTTTTGGATTTCTGTGACAACCATCACATCCGGGTGCTCTGGTCGGCCATAGCTCATCCAAAGACGAACGACCAAGTAGAGTGTGCCAATGGCATGGTTTTACAAGGCCTAAAGCTGAGAATCTTTGACAGATTGAACAAACATGGCAAAAAATGGGTTGTCGAGCTCCCCTCGGTCCTGTGGAGCCTAAGAACAACGCTGAGTCGAGCCACGGGGTTCACTCCATTTTTCTTAGTATATGGGGCCGAGGCCATGCTTTCAACCGACCTAGAGTATGGATCCCCAAGGCTGAGAGCCTACAACGAGCAAGGCAACAATGTCGCAAGAGAGAACGCCCTCGACCAGCTCGAGGAAGCTCGTGACATAGCTCTATTGCACTCGGCAAGGTATCAGTAGAATCTCTGACGCTACCATGATAAACACGTCCGCAGTCGAGACCTCAACATCGGTGACCTAGTGCTCCGACGAAGCCAAAGCAACAAGGGACGACATAAGCTTTCTCCACCATGGGAAGGACCGTACATCATCGCGGAGGTGTTGAAGCCTGGCACCTACAAGCTATCAAACGAAAAGGGTGAAATCTTCACCAATGCGTGGAACATCGAACAGCTACATCGCTTTTACCACTAGAGCCTCGAGGCTTTGTACCTTTGTCATCGCTCACATGAATAAATAAAGAGTACATGTTCAAAGCATTTCTTTCAAACAGGTAGGCTCAACCCTGTTTTCTCAGGGTCAACCCTCCCTCGAGGGCTGAAAAGGGGGAAACCCCCTGTGTCCCTAAAAAGCTCACATTTTAGCTTGCATTTTTCAAAAAAAACTTTTACATAGTCAACAAGGCCGCGAGAGTACCCTAAGGTTCAAGGGTGATTGAGCCATGAGATCGCCTACGCCTCCGGGCTATGGCACCTCCACTCACTCCCCTGCACCAAGGGGTGCAACCGCATGCTAAGAAGACTTTGTAAAAAGCATACGATCTCAAAGAATCGATGTCTAACATCCCTATATGCTTCGATTCGAGTTCTTACATGATCAACGAGGCCGCAAGGTCATCCTAAGGATGAGGGGCAGTCGAGCCGTGAGACCACCCATGCCTCCGGGCTACGGTATCTCCACTCACACCCCACGCCAAGGGGTGCGACTGTGCGCCAAGAAGATCGCATAAGAACACGATCCAAGCGAAAAGGGAACAGAAGACTCGAACGAAAAAGACATTTAGTACATGTTTACATCTAGATGTTTTTAGGCCCCTATGGTCACGATGATGTGAGTCACGAATGCTAACTAACTTATTACATGGGCCTTCATGCTCAGGTTTGGCTCACAGGCCCTCATCATCGGCAAGCGGGACGACCTCGTCTTCAAACAGCCTCGTGAGTCGACCCCCGGGCTCTTTCGTGGCCTCGATCAATCCTAGGCAGACCGCCTCGTTCTCCTCTTTAGTCCTGTCTGGATCCGAGATGAAGCAATCCGCAATAAGGCCCATGTCATACTCAAACCCAGATCGGATGACCGTCATGGCCCTCTTTACGACATGATGCAGTCCACCTCGGATCTTTTCACGGACGAGGCAACCCAGCGTCGTCATCCGACATACGAACGAGTTCCCTGGCGCATCCTCCTCGGTATCGGCATTGGGCTCGACCCCCAGGCCATCGCACACTGAGGTGATTGCGCCCTGGAGTAGTTGGTTCCACCCGGCCTCGGCCTCGAGGAGGGTTTGGAACGAGGTAGCCGTCGCCTGGGCCGCACGCTCCTACTTCTCTAGCTCTAAAACACAAAGACCAAGTCAGCAAAAACACGGGAGCCCAAAGACAAGGTCAAAGCTCAGCAAAGGCTTACCCTCTGCATGGGTCTGCCAACCCACGATCTCATCGCGTAGCTCGTCACGCGCCTTCTCCACTGCCTGAAGAGCTCGCCCTTGTCACGGACGGTCGCCCTCAGCGTCTCGATCTCTCGACCAGCGCCCGAGAGAGCCTCATCCCTCTCTCAGACGGTTCCCTTCAATGTCACGACCTCGTTCTCTAGGGTCCCGATGTGAGCGGACACCAGCTCGATCTGGACATTGAGGGCATCACGCTGGCCGCTGACAAGAGCAACATCCTCCTCGAGCTCCTTCACGCGCGCTAACAACGGCGCAAGATCCTTGCGAGCCTTGGCCGCTTCCTCTCGAGCCTTGGCCGCGTCCTCCAGGGCCTTGGCCGTGGTATCCCGTGCCTGTGCCGCCTCTTCCTTAAGCGCTACAGTGACGACGTGAAGCTCGTCCGCCTCGGCGCTCTTCTTGGACAGCCGCTGGTAGGCCTCCTTGACCAAAGCCTGTTGGCATGGAAGCGCCGCCCACACATCGCTCTCGTGGCGGATGAATAACGACTTGTGGCGCGATCGCTCCTTGAGCTCCTGACCATGGCCAAACTCAAAGTCAGAACCAAGGCAAAAGGGGGTACGAGCCAAATAAAATAACAAACACCGCTCACCTCAAAGGCCTCTGACATCCCCCGCACCAGGGTATCCGCGACCATCCGCAGGGATTGCACGGAATGCTTGTGGAGTCCCTCGACATACTCCTAGTGTTGCACTTCATCCTTATCGTTGAGGGTGAAGAAGGGCTCGGCGTTGGGGTTGGCCGCATCCCTAAACTCAAGGGTCGACCGACCCCAACGCGGGAGCTCCTCCTCCGACCGCACAAGCGCCAGCTTCGTAAAATCAGGACACTTGGTGGACGCCTCCGCCATGTCGTCCTCTGGCGCTACGGGAGTCTCGGGCTGATCCGGGGCATCGACCATCTCGACGTCCGCCTTCTGCTTCCCCTTGTCGGAAGGAGGGTCGTCGATGGTGAGATCGATCACAGCTGAGGTCAACCCTTGGGGTGGGAAGGGCCTCCCATCGGCCGATGCCTCCACCTGCACGTTGGACGGTGGCATGGCCACCTCCCGTTCTGCCTCGATCACCGGCTCCCCCGGCCAGTCTAGATCGCCCCGCTCTGCTCCCGGCTGCGGCTCCAATAGCTGCTCTCCCTGCTGTTGCTGCTGCAGCCTTCGTTGTAGCTCCTCCCGCTCTGTTTACAACTCTGGCTCCTCCTCCTCTTTCCCCACATCCTGCGGGGCCTTCACCACCTCTTTTGTCTCTTTAACATCCGTCTGCCTCGCGTTGCGGACAGATGTTTTGGCCCTACCAGCCTCGACGGTCTCCGGGGCCCTCGTGGTCGACCTTGGCTCTAGCCGACCGCTTCTAGGCCCATCATGCCTGGTACCGCTCGGAGCTGCCTCGACCTGCTTTGGCCCCCGTGCGGATTCGCCAACTCTGGCGCCCTCCTGAGCACTTGCACCTACCTTGGCAGCGGCCTCTTTCGCCTTGAGCCGCTTCGTGGCAGCGTGGCACTTTGCAACCTGAGCAGCGTCATCGACTGGTGTCCGCATCATCAGGCCGGTGCTAGCCTTGAGCGCCTTGACGGGAGTCATAGCCGCAAGCTCCACCTTACGCTTATGACTGCGCAGTAAACAACCATGTCAGAACAAAAAACAAGACAACTTTGTTAGAAAGGTGAAGCAAAACACTTACCCAGATAGGGAGATCAGGGGCCTCGTCCCCAGCGTCCCCGAACCCTCGATGGCTTCTGAGATAGCCCCCCCGTTGAGCCCCCACTCGGCCCGGAGCTCCTTGGAGCCTGGGCTAACAAGGACTCTGGTGTCCTCTGCGCTGATGAGGCCATCTGGCCACGGGTCCTCATGCCTAACGATGGCGCCCTGGTTTCAGGCGTCGACGTCATTGGCCTGCTCGCTAACGAGGTCCGGGGCGATCGGACGTGCGGGCGTGGCGCCACCGACATCATCGGAAGGACCCCAGGCGCGACGGATCCCTTCTCTAAAGGCCCCTCTCGGGCCCCTCCTCCCGCTAGCCCTTCCTCCCCCTCAACGGGCACCGAGGCTGCCCTCGACGTCTAGGAGGTCGACCCCCACCGACAGGCCCCTGTAGGGACCGCACGTCAGGGAGATGCGCGAGAAAAGTCACAGTGTCATACCATGACTCGGCACCATTATCGCCGCTATCTTCATCCTCATTCTCCTCCAAGGCCATCTCAGAGGAGGACTCCTCGATGGGAAGACCCTCGAGCCTTTGCTGGCGGCGGTGCCTATTCAATGCCTCGCGCTCGAGGGCCTTCCTGATCTGACGCTTCTTTGTGGCATCTTTCTCTTTCTTCTTTTGAGCCGCAGAAAGGTGTCTCACCTCTCGAGCAGCACGACCTTCTTGGACCGGTGGCCACGAATCCTTGACCGTCGACAAGTCCTAAACGGAGGCCTCGACGGACTAAATCAAGAGAACCAGGAAGCAAAAGGACACAAGACTAGTGAAACAACACTTACCAGAGGCTTGAAACCCTGGTTGGGTCGCATCGAGACCTTGTCGACGTCCTCCTACTTGAAGCTACCCACCATCAACCGCGCGCGCCGGGCAACCTCGTCGAGGGGGAGGGTCTCGTGCGATATCCGGCTCCCCTCCAATGAGACGCTCGGCATCATCTCGCCGATCCGAAGTCGGCGTTGCATCAACGGTAGCACTCTCCAATGGTGGAACACGGCGGCCACCATCCCCGCGGTCAATCCGCGCTGACGGAGTCTCCTTAGCGCGTCGAGGAGCGGCTGCAGCTTAGGCTTCTCTTCATCAACGATGCCGTATGACCAGTTGTCTTCGCATGACATCAGGACCTGGCCTGAGAACTTTGGCAGGTGGTCATCGTCGTTGCACAGGTAGAACCACCCGTCGTGCCATCCGCTGTTCGACGAGATGAGCTGCACCGGGATGTAAAGCTCTCCTCGACCCGCCCGGACTTGAAGAGTGCAGCTACCGGCGTGCACCGCACGCCGCACTCCCCTCTCACCTGCCTTCTTGGCAAAATGCTCCGCCTTGAAGAGGTGGAGCCACAGGTTCTAGTGGGGCTCCATCCCTAAGTACCCCTCGCAGACTGCCGCAAAGATGGCGGCCTGCAAGACGGAGTTGGGGGCAAGGTGATGGAGCTCCACCTTGTAGTAATGCAGGAGCACCCGCATGAACCGACTTGGCGGCACCCCGAGCCCCCTCTCGTGGAAGGCAATGAAGCTCACCACGTAGCCCTCCAGGGGCGCTGGCTCCCAGTGGCTGGACGGTGGCACCCTCCACTCCGGCTGGCTCCGACTCGCCCTCGGTCGTAGGAGACCATTGCGAACCAGGTCCTCTAGCTTCCTCTCCATAACCAAAGAACGGACCCACCCGTCCGTAGGGAGAACTTGACTCTTTCCCACCATGAGCGTCGAAGATCGGCTTATGGTGGCAACGGGGAAGGAGATGACGGCGATGGCAGAGAGCGGCTGATGAAGGCGAAGGAATGAAAGGGCAATCGCAAAAGGCTAGTGAGAGGCACATGGAACCCTGGGCTCTGTACTTATACCTCGGTGGAAGGTGAACAGACGCGTCTGACGAAAAGGTAGGAACAATTTTTGCATTCAATGCTCCTACCAAACCGCTCCCTCGAAACCCGTGTATCAGGACACATGTCCACCACCCATTCCGCAACCATCGCACCACGCCGCCCACTACCGCATCGATCTTGCTCCCCTCCTAAAAAGGCGCACCCCAACAGGCCGGAAGGGAGACCTGCAAATGGACGTTTCTAGGTGAATGAACAATAGGCTCCAAGCCCACTATAAACTTTGAGGGATCAAAAGTTGGCCCTCGACCAAGGTTCGACAGCTGCCCTCAAGTAAACAGAGTCAGGGATGACTGAGGACGTGCCCATACAAGGCCAGGGCTCGAGCCACTTTCTCGAGACGACCTCAGACATATTTGAGGCTAAAGAGAGCTCGGCGGTGGAATCCCCTCGGAGGGAGGCATCGAGCCCTTGGATCCCATCGAACGGAGCCGAGATCCACGTGACTACTCTTTGGCACTTTTGGAGAGCGCCTCCACGGCTGCTAGCCGACCCCTATCAGACGGGGCATGGGCTCCCCCTCGAATCCCCCGCTAGCAACTCACCGAAGATCGTCGGAACTCGCCCACCGAGGGTAGTGAGACGTTCCCCACCCCTCCTCCTTTCCTAAAGGATGCATGAGGGTCACATGACGAAGACGGGCAAGATCCTGATCGACCTCACGCGCGCAAGGCTTAGGAGCTTGGCCACAAAAAAGCTAACCTCGAACGAAAGAGGACCAAGCGTGCCACGGGGGCTCGAACATAGGAGCACCCCTCGACATAACATACTAAAGCCCTCGAAGGAGTCAAACACTCCTCCGAGGCCTCGGGGGCTACACTCGGCGGGTGTGCTCGCACGCACCCACCGGAAGAGCAACAATGCTATGACTCCGGTTCATGACTCGCTGAGCCTCTGTAAGAGTGTCCACACTCACACAAAGGCTCAGGGGCTACTGTCGGGTACCTAAACTAGGGGTACCCAAAACCCATGACTAAAAGAAGCAAACCCCCTTAAGAAACCACATCAAGGCTCCGTCCGTGCAGGTACGACAAGCCAAAACCACATACGTGTGAAGACGAGGCACCCTCGACTGCGTTCTGACTCGCACAAAGCCCGATCGACGGGACGCCTCGACCCCTGGGAAAATCTCCAACTCGCACGACCCTGGGTCGATCCGGTCGACCCTGGGTCGAGCCGACCGGCACTTCCTCACCCACCTACTTATAGACAAAAGTCAAGGCATTTAATGCAACTACCAACCACTTCCTACCCACATGGCTATAGCACCGCTAGCATGGAAGCAGTACCAGTGTCAAATCTCACTTTTTACTACCCATCCCGGGATGGGCGGCAAAAACCTATCACTATAAGCACCATGTCAGATACTGTTCCACCATCGATGCTCCCTCGAGGCACAAGACGACGATAGTCATATGCCAGGATTTCTGGGGCCCGGCCTTATCCATTCCCCGTCGACCCCCCTCAGATACGCCTCAACCCGGCCTTGACTAATTGCCGGTCAACAAAGGAACAACGCCTGCATGTCCACTAGCCACAGGACCCAGGATCTTTCACTGTCCCATCCCTGATGCCACCACGGTACTCTGAGGATGGCCGGCCATTCCTGGAGCACGTCGCTACAGCATCCTCCACAGCGTCCGTCGAACCTTCACCTTTAAGGCACCACCCTAGGGTTTCATCAACTCCTCTGCCTCCACCTGACCCTATAAAAGGGAAGGCAGGGGACCCTCCTAGGAAGAAGGGACGACAAACGATGAAGGACAAAAACCATAAGACATTCCCCAGCTTCTAAGATCAACATCTCAAGCAATATACTCTTTTTTCTTTTCTTGGGACCGCCTCCCTCTCTCACGGCTTGTAACCCCTACGCAAGCACTTAGGTGCAAGGAAATACAATACTCCCCCGCCCCGCTAGACGTAGGGCCTGCTTTGACCAAACTAGGGTAAAATCTCGCGTATTCTCTTTGCATCACCATCCGGATTAGGGAACACGTAGCACAAATTCACTCATCGGCTTAGGGCCCTCCTAGGTTCGAACATCGACAAGGCACGGAGCATGAAGCTACATCCATGGGCAGGCAATAGGTGCAGAGCACGAGGCAAAGCAAAGCATGAAGCTGTATCCATAGGCGCCTGAGGGTATCATTATTGAAAACGGGCGGGCAGCAGGCGCGGGCATCCGGACATCCGAGCGCTAGTCTCTTCGCGTTTGCCGTCTCCTTTCAGGAACCAAATAATACATAGTGCAGTATAGAAAGTGTCCACTGCATATGCTCTTAGCTCATCTCCTTATGTCTGTACCAACGAAGTTGCTGGAGACCTAGGGCTTAAGGACTTGGAACTCCAGAACCAGAACTGGTGTCTTCTCATGAAATTTATCGACAAGCTTTAGCTTTTCTCGAGTGATCCAGCTCCTTGGAAAGAATGGTTGCTCAGGGACTGTTCCCTTCGCTCGTGCATGGGTCGGTTCTCAACTCCTCTTCTTACATTCGGAGGAATCTCTATAAGACAAATCCTAACCCTGGCATCAGGCCAAAATCGATCCCTCAATGAGCCACGTCGTCCACTATTCTCAGCCGTCTGATTCCCATGTCATTGTCGATCGAGCCGTCGATCCTGGCCATTTAGCTCGCCCGCCCCAAGCCTTCGCGAACCCTCTGTTCCTCCTATCGCTCGCAACGCTGTGCTAGTTGGCCGATGGCGGGGCGCGGGTGCAATGGCACTGGGGAGCGCAGCCGCGCTCTGTCTCTCCTCACTCGCATGGCCCTCCTTTCTCTCTTGCTCGCACCGCTGCACATACCTGTGGATTTTGAAATCGAGCTCTCCCCTATCCCGCCCATGGCGCCGCCGCTTGAGTCGCTGCCAGCATCTTCGGTGACGCTCGCCCCCGGACACTGCCGAGGTAGGACGCGGGTGCCCCTGCACCACTCCCTGGCGCACACACCTACACGCGTGCAAGCACGACACAGAGCAAACACGGGCCGGGAGCTTCGTCTGCCTTGTTGCTTAGGCCCTCCCTAACTTTTCCTTTTTACTAGTAGCCTCAAGGGCCATGTAGGATCGGATAAAAAAATAGGTGCTCTACACTTGTCATAGTGGCTTGCAGAAGCTACGTATGCTTGGAGAAAGAGAAGGTGGTCCATACTAAAAAAAGAGGGAGAGGAAATGTAGGTGAGGCATGATGAAAGGAAAAAGTTTCCGTGCAAACCACATGTAGTGATAGTTTACATTGTGTGAATAGTAGTCTCAATATTTTCTAGTCTACGTGCATCACTTTCATTATACTAGAACCACTAAGAGTGTTAGCCTTCATTGGTAGTGCCCTTATTAGCTTGAAGACGTCACCTGACGACATGCCTACTCAATACGGCCGTTTCCCTTAAGGATAAATAAATCCAACAACACATTAGAAATACACATATACCAGCAACAAAGCTTGGTGGACATGGTTTACAGTGGACCGCTCTCTCCTCACCTGGATGGTCCACGGTCCGTGAACTGAGTGCGCAGAATAGTGTGCTCGCTTTTGCAGTTTAACCCCTCTCTTTCTCTAATATGAATATGTTGTTTACTGAATCATGGCTTAACCAAAAATAGCTGCTGGTGTCAAATGTTTTTGGTAGCATCATAATTCATAAACCAAGTTTTTACAACAACATTTTTAAAAGTAGTTTAATATAACTATTTAATACAATATTTTTAATTCAATAAAACTTAAACTTCAAAAATCTATATCTTTTTATCGGTACCTTCGATTTAGATGGTTCTTATGCTCACAGAATGATAAAAATAAACTCCACGCATTAGTAACATTTTTAATACCTTTTCAAAATATTTGCTATATTTTTTCTTATTATATTTCTATTAAGCATGGAATTAATCCTATCGATTCCACACTGGCTAAAAGTTTCACACATAAACGTCCCATCGACAGCGAGGCGTCAGTGGTGACTTCGTGAATCTCGAGATCTGCTGGCTCAGTCCTTCAGAGGTGCTCTTAGAGGTAGGGTTTGCGTATGTGTGTTCATAGGGGTGAGTGTGCGTGCGTGTTGTGGACGTCTGTGTTGTACTGTGTAATTCTAAAAAAAACTTATCTGAGAGCTTATTTTTATAAAGAGTACTACCAACAAAAAAATGGACCGATTAGTCAATACAATTCAAAGATAATGATAGATATTTTCTATTTCCCAAAAAAAAAGTTTGCTTTGCCTCTATGGTATAATTTGATCTGCTCAAAATGTCAGTAGACCTTTGCAATTCATCATCTTCATCTTGATGTCATTTATATGAACATCAACAAGATAATCATATAACGTCGAATAAAAATAAGTTAGCTCCAAATATTAATATGTCAATGCAAAACACCACAATTTTTTCTTTACCTTCACCTACTCAATATGAGAAGTATCGATCTTGACTCAAAATCACTAGGTCCTCTAAATAACATTAACAAATAGACGTCTCAATTATGCAGGAAATAGAAAAAAATAAGTTTGTATTTTTTAGGTTTTTTATTGAAACAAAAATATTATATAAGGTGAACCTTACATATATTAATATTATGGTATCATTCTTGGTAAAGCTGTATATTTAATATTCTCAAATTTCAGTGAATAATGGTAAAAAAACACGAATGTTAGGATGGACAAGGAATATCGTGCACAAGCGTGGCAACGCCGCGCTACAGTTTTCTAGTATCGTTAACGATAGATGAACCCCTTAACCATGATCTGTGTTGTTGGCATGTTCACCTCCAGATTTGTAACTCTAGACTAGAATCCCCCATTCACATAGGTAAAATCTTAACCCCCCAGTTTTTACTTCAAAAAAGATCGATAAGCATGAATCATGTCTTCCAGAAATAGTTTAGAGCATTAATTTGCGAATTGAGCATAGCTCAGCTGGTTGGGTTCCTTTGTGGTGGAACCAACCCACCCGGGTTTAACTCCCTGTTGGTGTTTGATGACCGGCAACTCGTCACGGGAGTACCCGGGACGATGTTCGGTGAGCTTCGACGAACTCAGGAACTCGACGGTAACGCAAGAGATGGTAATTTTATACTGGTTCGGGCCCTCGGAATCGAGTAAAAGCCTTTACGTCCAGTCGGCGTGAGCCTTTGCGTTAGATTGCTTTGTATGATTGTGTGTCATGGCCTGCCGATCTAGGGAGCTTTGCCCTCCTTTATATATCCCGGGAGGTAAGTCTCCTAGCCAGTTATAATGTAAGAGTCATAGTAGAATTACAGGATAGCAATGTTACTAGAATTACACGTAAGGAATCTTAGTCGGACTAGATCTTCTCCCATCCTTGCGAGGTACCCCTAGGGCCTTGCACCGACAAGCCCCCGAGCACTATATGGTTGAACTTAGAAGCCTTCTTGTTCCTCCAGGTCTTGCCGAGTAGAAACAAGCATCGTCCAAGTACTTTCTTGAGAGAAACTATGTAGTGCTTCTCGAGATCTTCGAGTAGTGTGCACTTTCCAGAAAAGTGTACTCATTGAGTGTAGCCCTCGAGCCTCTTGCTATTTGGAACAAAGAGTTTAAGGGTCTTTTCTGTAATTTCTTATCGAAAAAATTTGAATGCATCATTTGAGGATATGTATCCTGCAGTCCCCTAAGCCTATGTCCGAGTACTTGTAGTCGGCGCTAGGATCTGTAAAGAATATACTCAGGGATGCAGGAGTAATTGTCCGACTACTTGTCAGTAAGTAGGTTGAACAATTAATGTTGCCGAAAGTGGTTGAGTGCTTGTAAATTTGATCTTCCATCCTTGAATCTGAGCCCCTGAGCATAGTCGGAGTGTCACCTGACTAAGCTGTGACATAGCCGAGCCCCCGAGCTTATTGCCCGAGTAGATAGAGATGTGTCGACCTCATGTTGGAGTCTAATCCCGAAATCTTATTCTCCGTGTGGTACAGCTCTGAAAGTCGTGCATCTTCTTTTTATTTGCTTCCAGGAAGGTCGCTGCTAGCAGGGGTGTCCCTGGGCCCGTGCGGGCTGTGCGACCGAACAGGGCCCCCAAAAATCATGGGCCTCAAGATTTACTAAGTATACTAATTATATACAGTAGTTTTGGGCTTTGTTTTAATTAGTAAATCAGCCACAACTGTCTTCTTTGGCCCATAAAGGTGGCCTGCTGAAGTACAAGAAAAACTTAATGCATTGGTGTTAATAGCACTTAAGAGTGACATGCTGGAGATGATTGATTATGAATATATCATTGAAGATTTCATTTCAAAGAATGCTAAAAGAATATCGTTTTTCAAATGATGGTTATACAACAGGTATAATCCTTGGTCTACACTGTTGTACTTAGCAATATAGGTAATATATTGATATTTACCATTATTTTCTTGTTTTGACACTAGATATTAGGCCTCCACTTATTGTTTCGAACAGGGCGTCATATTTTACCGGGACGCGCCTGCTGCTAGCTTATTGACGATGAGGGCCGAGGCAGCGGCAGCGGTGAGTTGTCAACGAGAACCGATGAGAGCCGAGGCTATCAGCAGCAGCGAGTTGTCGACACGAGCCGCGGTGGCGAGTTGTAACGAGAGGCAATCCGCGAGGCACGTACCTCATCCAACGAAATAGTGGTCCGAGTAAGGTAGCCTGCGAGGCGTAGTCGGACCACATTGGCGGTGCAAAAGCCAGGGCCCACGGTCATGCGGAGTCGCGACGTACCCTGACGGAATCCAATCATCCAGCGGCAGCACGTATGTTGCCCTTGTGTGTTGACGTCGGGTCATGAATGAGTAGCAGCCGATCGACCATTTCGGGTTTGGGAGCCCCGAGTCAACTTGCAGGTGGGGCGGGCTCTTACCGCAAGCCGCACGCCCGCCCCGCAAACTTCGGCTTCGTGGCTATTGTGGCCCAGCCACAATTTCTTTGTGGCCCAATGCCTTTGAATCCGCGAAGCCCGTTGGACAAAAAATAGAGCCCGCAAGAACCCGCAACACTGCGTCGCCGTCAATAATCGCACCTCCCGAGCCCTACCGCTGTCGCCGTCAATGGGCGTCGCCCTCCTCCGGTCGCCATCTTCCAGGTGCTGCTTTCAGAAGGGTTCGTGGGCATCCACACACTGAAGCTGATCGGCGGGTCGAGCGAGGGCGGCGCCGCCGTGCTCAAGCTAGACTACAACGGGCAACCAGCGTGCCCTGGCGCAGTCGCCGCAGCTGCACAAGCAGATGGCCGTGTGCAGCAGCCGCGTCTTCGAGGTGGGCCCCGTGTTCAGGGCCGAGGACTCCAACACCCACCGCCACCTCTGTGAGTTCGTCGGCCTCGACGTCGAGATGGCGCTCGGGAACCACTACTCCGAGGTCCGATCATGCTGCCGGTCCGGCCCGGCCAGCCGTCTCTGCTGCCTGTCGTCTGTGGTGAAGCTGCTAGCTAGCTCTTCACATGTACACTGACGCTGTTCTTCTCCTCCTCGAAAGCAGGTGTGCGACGTCGTGGACAGGCTGTTCGTCGCCATGTTTGACCACCTGAACGACAAGTGCGGCAAGGAGCTAGAGGCCATCCAGAGGCAGTACCCCTTCCAACTTGCGCTTACTGAACGTGGTCATTCTGGTTGCGGACCATAGTGGCTTGAAACGTTTGTCCGCCAGTCCACTGGACGTTCGCGGCAATAACCTTGCGGCTTGCGGACTCCCGCATAACCCGCTTTATAGCTTGGTGGCCAACTTAGTGGCTTGTGGACGGTCCACGACCCGCCCCGCCTGCAAGTTGAGCCCCGAGCATCAGCTTATTCATCGTCTCTCTGAGTAGGAGGTTATTGATGAAGTAAATCAATCGGCCGACTGACACGTGAAGCGTCGTAGCCGAGTAGTCGGCGCAGTAGGCGTAGTCGGACCCTTAATGGACAACAACCATCAGCAGCGGATCTACAGGGGGGCTGGGTGGGCTCCAGCCCCCCTAATGACTAGATTTACCACTAAAAATACTATAGCAAAAACCTTAAATCATCGTTAAATCTTCATGCAAATCAACATCTTCATTGTTTTAGCCCCCCTTATTCTCATCCTGCATCCACCACTAACAACCATGCAAGGGCCGGAGCCCACGGGCGTGCGGAGTCATCCGCGTGACAGCTCGGCTTGCTTGTGTATTCCGTAGTCTGGAAATAGCAATGGAAACGGTGGGGGCTGCAACAAGATCGACCAGTCGGCAAGGTCATGGAGGTGATGAATCTCCTCAGCTGCAGCAGAGTCGGCCAGCCGTCGGTGGCGTTGGAGCCGACCTGTGCAGCGACGTAGTCGGACGGGCACGTGGAGTCCCAATTGGACAGTCGTGCAAAGGCTTGAAGATCAAAGCCCCTGGCGTGTCTGGGTTGGAGTCGAACTCAGTCGTCGAGGTGGAATCAGCAGGGCTGGTAGTCGGACGTGGTATGCATGACGTGTTCGTGCATGCATAGACACATATACCTTGGCCTTGCTTGCTTCCTCGATTTAGACGCCTTCCAAGCTTGCGTTCTTGTTAGCTTGTGGCCCATCTGGAATTTGATGGATACTGTAGCAAATCTAACCTAAAATGTTGGTCTTAGCATGTTAGGGCGTTGGACTCGGGCTGCTGGCCTTTGCACGTGAACCTTCGACTCGGGCTGTCGCTAGCCTTCACGCCGCATCCGATGCGAAATCAGGCCCTTGGACAAAGGCGTAGTCGATTCGGAGTATCTTGGCCAGTTGTCTCGGGACATGAGTTCTCGTTGCAAGCTGCCTGGCGCGAGACGCCGAGTTGTCGCTAAATCCGAATTGCTGTTGGATGCCTTACTAGTGCGCCGTTGATGAGATGCCGTCGCAAGGATCTGAATTGATGTTGACTTGATGTGGCCGACGAGTTGACCATGTAGGACGACGGGGATCTGCATGGAGAAACTCAGCTGCCGTGGACGGCGTGGAAGATACATGTTGATCATGCCGGAAAAATCACGTTGTCGAGGTCCGCCGAGCTCTCGATCACGAAGTCGCCGAAAGCCCTACCTGACGCAGCAGTTGTCGGTGTTCGATGACCGGCAACTCGTCACGGGGTTACCCGAGATGATGTTCGAAAGGCTTCGGCATACGCAGAACTCGACAATAAACGCAAAGAGACGAACGGTATATACTAGTTCGGGCCCTCATGATCGAGTAATAGTCTTTACGTCCAGTTGGTGTGTAGCCTTTTGCGTTGGATTGATTGGTATGATTGTGTGTCATAGTCTGCCGATCTAGGGAGTCTTGCCTTCCTTTATATATCCCAGGAGGCAAGTCTCATAGTCGGTTATAATGTAAGAGTCATAATACGATTACAGGATAAGAATGTTACTAGGATTACATGTGGGGAATCCTAGTCGGACTTCTCCCTTCCTTGCGAGGTACCTCTAGGGCCCTGCACCGACAGTCCCTGACTTGACACGGATGCTCGTATTTTTCTAGATTTATTTTAGGATTTAACAGCGTTATTTTTTCAGTGGTAGGCGACGTGCCCGTCGACAGCGAGGCGCTTGTGGTGACCTTATCGATCTCGAGACTTACCAGTCCAACTCAGTTTTTGAAGGTGCTCATAGGGGTAGAATGTACGTGCGTGCATTTATAAGGGTGAGTGTGCGCTCGTGTATCGTCTGTAACTAGGTCTCGCAAAAAAAAAGATCGAGAGTATTAATTTGATGCACTCCAGTTTGATCGAAAGTATTAATTTTTTTCATGCTAGTTTGTCCATTTGCCTTCATGTTTTATTTGCACATCAAATTAAATCCAAAAGTAAATCCAAAAGTGCTAATTTATCAACAATGTCAACTTTGATGCTTTGCCAAATGCTTACAAGATGCTACTCCTTAATTTTTACTTAAAAAGAATACCAATCTGTACTAGCACAGATTTTGTCAGCAAAACTACAAGCATGTCGAGAGAGTAGAAAACTATGCGATTAAAATACTTGGTATGGAGGACAAGTGCATGTGGCGTTCATGTGGAGGGGAGGAAACAGCGAGAACTAGTGGAAGCTAGAAACCTGCCCTAGCTTACTTCTTATGGTGGTGGGGCCAACGACAATGAGAACACCCAGAATGGGGTATAATTAGGGTAGTTGCTCATGGTCTCGGGACTAATTCATAATGAGCAGAGAATAAACCAGGCAATGGCCCTGTTCATCTGGCTTATAATCCGTCTTATTTGACTTGTTTTTTCAGCCGGAACAGTATTTTTCTCTCACAAAAAAATCAGCCAACAGTGTTTGTTGATTTTTCAGCAGGGGCTTTCAGGAGGAGAGCCTCCAAGTTGGCACCTCTTTTATCCTTTATTTGTGCTTCCGTTAGTTGCATCTGGTATTCTGGTGATCTAAACTTTATTAAGCTTACAATTATCAAGGTAGTGTTTGAATCCATAGGGATTTTAGGAATCCAGATAGAAAAAAAATCTCAAAATCGTAGAATTCCATCCGAACACCCTTGAAATTCTAAAGAATTCTAACACAGAGACACAGAATCCAAGAAACATCGTAGATTATTTTAATCTAGAACGTGGATTTTAGAATCTCATCGAAACATGTCCTTAATTCCTTGTTTTGTTCTAGACTTATGCTTAAACAATGTTTTCGCACACACTTGTTCTTGGTCATCCTAGCAACTGCCATCCTAAATCTGGGAAATTAAAGAAGAACCAAACGGAAAGAAATAATAAAACAGTAGGTGGCGTTCTTTCTGTTGCACTGTACTCGTTCCTCATTGTGCAATCATAAGTTCATAACACAACGCCCAAAGGCAAGTATTACATGTTTTGTGTAAGTAGATATATCATTGGATTGGACAACCCAATCAGTGCGCTAATCCATCCAATCACTCCAATTAACCTGAGCAACCCTAGCTAGTTGTATGGTAGTGCAGCAGCTGGCTATCTATACAAAACTGCCCCCGCGCTGACGTGGAGGAATGCTTGCGCATCAAATGCAACTGCTAGAAATGAGAAATGAGAAATCCAATCCAAGCCGGCAGCAACAACTTTAGAGGCGGCCAATAAACGTAACGAGCCCCCAAAATTTATGTGCAGCGGCACTTGCCACGGATGGTAGGGCCCGGCCAAGTGTTAATCTAGGGATCAATGCTAAATTGCTAATGCATGGGGCACTAGCAAACAATGCAAGCTGCTCCCTCCTCTATTCCGATTAGTTAACAAGGTTATCAGAGTGCTAGAAGCTGGACTTGGGAGCATCAGGCCATAATCCGGGGTTCATGCCTGCCTAAATAAAACCGTCAAAAGTCGCGCAAAGGTTAGTAGTAGTATATGATATTCAGCTCATCTTGCTTGTTGGTCATCAGCTAGCTACACGACATGTAGGAGGATCCAAAACGATCAGATGGGTGGATGATTGAGAAGAGAGTAGGGAGTGACCACTGACCATGTTCAATGTTGCTCATCAGTCTTCAGTTGAGATACTGCCAGAGCAAAGAGCAGGATGAAATAAGTATGTGCTGGACAGTGACAGGAATTGATGTACCTAGCTGGTGTTGCCTTCAGAGGGAGGTTAAGAAAAAGAAAAGAAAAAAGAAGTTGAGACAGCCGAAAGGAGGAGAAAAGTGCCGGGGAAAAGATGCAAGCAATATTCATATCCCTTGCCTGGTGGTCCATGACGATAAAACACACTTCTGTATAATAAGATTCTTGCTGAAACTTTGTGAGGCAACAACAGTAAAAGATGCAAGCAATATGATGACCGCGGCCGGCTTAGTGCTCAACCCACTTGGATTATGTCCTAAAAGCTAGCTGGTGATCGAGCTCTGCAAAATTTCGAATTCAAATTAGACAGGCCGTGGGCCTGTCAAACTAGACTGACTGCAGCTGCAACTTAATCAACCCAGACCTCGTCTGAAACTACAAGTCAAGGAGCGAGGGAGCTCTAGAGGAAATTTACTGTAGAATTGGGAATTGGACAAGATGAAAATTGGTTCACAAGCACACAGTATGAGACGCGGTCGCTGCATTGTATTCAATCAGTCATCATATCAGTGGGTGCAGTTGGAGGCCAAGACAAACTAGGTTAGGTGAGGTGCGACTTGGTTAGAGAGACTAGCTAGCTAGACCTCTGGTTAGAGAGAGAGTCAACTAACGCTCCATGAGCCTAATTCCAAGGCGTAATAATCGACGACGACACTGGCAAATAAATGCGCTCCGATCCCTCGTTCCTCCTGTATATAAACCGAGCTAGCGTTCTTCAGGTTGCCGTTGCGTTGTGCGTGCCAGGGAGAGAGAGACAGATAGACAGCACCTCCTCCCCGTTACCCCGGCCGGCTGCTTTGCGAGATCTTGTTTGCATCCTGCCGATGGAGGTGGAGTCGGCCAAGTGCGAGTGCTGCGGCCTGCGCGAGGACTGCACCGGGGAGTACATCGCCGCCGTCAAGGCGGGCTTCGGCGGCCGCTGGCTCTGCGGCCTCTGCTCCGAGGCGGTGCGCGACGAGGTGGCCGCCAAGAAGCGGGGGGACCTGGAGGGCGCACTCAGGGACCACATGTCCTTCTGCGCCAAGTTCGGCAAGAAGGGGCCCGCGTTCCGCGTCGCCGACGGCATGCGCCAGATGCTGCGCAGGCGGTCCAGCGACATCTCCGCCGCCGCCGCCTCCTCCGCCGCCTCATGATTGATACATAGAGGAGGAAGCTGATTAAAGCCAGTGGGCGATTCATGTCTCCAGCAATGGCAAGGCAAAGCTTAGCTTCTGCTAGCTGCTGCATTCATGCGCCGGTGAATGATCCTTGACAATGGCAGGTCCTAGGATCGGCTGCGTAGTTTAATCTTGCATTGTCACTGTACTAGCTAGTTGCAGGTCAGTGGCATTCAATCACACTTGTTCATCACTTCTACGGACAGGACGGACGTAGAGGTGTGCCAGCCAAGTGAAGCCTTACTTCTTAGGCCTAGAAGAAGGCGGATTTGTTCCATCTTGAGTTAGCTTGCGTTCAAGTTTTGGTACAAGGAGAGCTTGTACAACTTGAACCGCAATCGCATTGTATCATTAATCCCTTCGTCATATCATGAATTGGATTTTTTTTTCCTCTGCATTATACTACATTGCTATTCACACATTGGTTGCATCTTCTGCCCCTTCATTCATCATCAGAATGGAGAATCTCTCGTAGCTTTGGGCTTAAAATAGTATTAAACCCCTCATTTCAGTACTAAACCCCCGAAAAAGAACCAATGACATTATCCCTATCACTGTTCTTCATTTCTGAATTTTATACGCATTGTGCACAAGGAACCAAGAATGAGATGAACACACGAGAGAGAGAGAGAGAGAGAGAGAGTTTCCAATCGACTTTCAGGCCACAAACTTCAGTCAGTTGCAGCTTCAAGCTGCAGTCTTATGCCGTGAGCTGCTCTCTCGCAAGGACAAATGGATCTACCTCCGGAGGAGATTAATGTCTTGACAGCCAAAAAAAATGTCCATAAAACAACAGAAAGACGTCATGTACACTTCAGATTTGTATCAACTGTTATACGTAGATTCCTACTACACACTAGCATGGAGTACTACGTCCTGTCCTGTCTAGCTAGCATCAACAGTCACGGTTGTGCTGATCATAATTGTGTTTCCGCTGGGCATGCAAGGCCCAACGGCAATCATGATGATGAAGATGCTCGCTCCAAATCAGCAAAAAGTGCAAGAAGCAAAGAAATTGTGGCAAGGGAGAGAGAAATGCTGACTAGGACACCATCAGGTGTGCGACAACCTGGCACCGTACCAGTTAAGGCATATAACCCATGAGAAGGAGGCGTGCTTAATCATTGACATCCTGTGGAACAATTGGATAATCTGTGGCTCAGCTTGCTTTAATTTGTGCAAGATTCTCCCCTCGATTATACTCATATGCGAGGCATTAGGATGGAGCCAAGAGGCTGACTCATTTCCACGTAGGTATGGACATGTATATTTATTTATATCTATATATAAGCTGATGCCCGCCACCAATTAAGGTCCTGCATTGCATCGTCTCATATGCATATGCTAAATTCTGACGACCCATACTGTAGAATGATGCAAGGTTGACATATAGGGGGATGTTTATATGCAAAAACTTTTGGAATTTGACTACTGTAGTACTTTCGTTTGTATTTGGCAATTAGTGTCCAATCATGAACTAATTTGGCTCAAAAGATTCGTCTCATGATTTACAATCAAACTGTGCAATTAATTATTTTTTTATCTATATTTAATGCTACATGCATATATTCAAAGATTCGATATGATAAGACGAAAAGTAAAAATTTAGAATTTTAAAAACATCTAAACATGGCCTAGATTTGTCAAGACGTGTGAATGCTTTGTTGGATTGCAATGAAGGCTCATCCTGGTACTGACATGCATGGTACCAAAATTATTCCAGATCCATATGGAACAGTGGTCAGTACTCGATCGGTACCACATTAGTAACTCACTGATTGCTTAGAGCCTGTTTAGTTCACGGAAAGTGAACCCAAAAAGTGCTACAGTATCTGTCACATCAAATCTTGCGGCACATGCATGGAGTACTAAATATAGACGAAAGAAAAAATTAATTACACAGTTTAGTTGTAAATAACGAGACAAATCTTTTGAGCCTAATTAGTCAATGATTAGACATAAATTGCCAAATAAAACGAAAAATACTGCAGTAGCCGAATCCAAACTTTTTCACCAACTAAACAACCCCTTGTTTGCGCCTGCGTTGCTCTTGCGTGGCCGCATGTACTGCTCGCTCCGTCCTAAATAACTGTCGTCTTCCCTAAATAACTATCATCTTGTCTAGCGATGAAAACGGATCGCGAACGGATATTATTGATATCGTATTTATTTTCATATTTATGTCTGAATTCGGATTTAAATACAAATAGTATAAAAAAATGTCGGATAAAATATGATTGGATATCGACATCATAAATATGTGATTTAAATATTCGGATACGAATACGGTATCGGATGTTAAATATCCGGACTCGGATACGGACGGATTAAAACACCTCTATACAAATTCGGCCTCGAATACGGTCGAAAAATATCCGTACCGTTTTCATCTCTAGTCTTGTCGTACTCGATTTATAAAATATACGTACAACATTTATATCTGTAAATAAATTTATTAAAAAACTAGATTCAAATATCTTTTCAAAGATACTAGATCTTTCCAATAATACTAATTATATACCATAAATATTTATATTTTTTATTATATATCTAGTTAAAGTTGAGTAGTACGTAAAAATCAAACTCCTTTGGAAAGCCTGCAATGTAAAGGATGCCACATGTTTTACCACAACGAAGCCATGCATTTGTGACCCCACTCTCGCACGTCCTTCAATTTCATGTAATCATGCTGCCAACAGTGTGACACTCCCGAGCTGAGTTTTGACAGCAGTGATCAATGGGTTTAGAACACACGAGCTGAGCGAGGGTGTTTGGTTTGCCCTGTTAAAATTTAACAGGTAAGCTCACGAGCTGAGTTTTGACAGCAGCGATCAATGGGTTTAGCAATTAGCACACACGATCTAAGCTAAGCTACAAGGGAACGACACCTCAACCAAACGTGTCAACGCAATAGTGAGTACTACAATCTCTAGTTACACATCAGCAACATATGCGATCAATGGGTTTAACCGTCTGAATATTAACCATGATAAGCTCAGCAGATGCTAAAACAAAAATATTTGGGTATAAGCAACATAGTTTCTGGTTCTAACATCATGAACTAGTTCATGGCATAGAACCATTATCGCATTAAACTGACACAACATAATATCATCTGCTGATAACACCAGTAAAAGACAACTAACCAAACTTAGCATTTCAGACAACTAATAGTCTAGATGCGGAAGTTCGGATATTGCTGCTTCACTGCTAGTGCTAAAACTACAGGTCTACAAAAGCATATAACACCAGCAGGACCTTGGGCATTATGTAACTATAAAACAGGTAGAACATTGGGCTACACAACCAAACCTGCATCAAGATAAATCAAACATCAGTATCCAATGTTGAAACCAGCATTCACCCAAACAGCTGCAAAAATATAAGCAAATAGTTACCTCAGCAGGGTTTGTATGCGTGCAGGGCTCCAGAATCTGACTCTCTCAGGATCTTTCGACGCTTGAAGAAAATCAGAACCCTCAAACTGGTTTGTGAACTTGAAGTGAGAATGAACGATCATGCTAACTGACAAGGGCACTAGATGCAATGCAGGGGCACTAGATGAACATAAATGCACGGAAATGCAACAGATATATGGTATATGCCAGATATGCAACAAAGGGGCTGGATGGGGAAGTCAGTATTGGAACAAGAGGAAGAGAACAGAATTTCTTCCATCTTCCACTCAGCTTCTTCCTTACCAAAAACCAGAAGAGCTGGTGAGGAGACAATGGTGTTCTTTGCAGAGCACCAGGAAGCAAGGATATCTAGAGCCAGTTGGCTAGAGGACAGAAGGAAATAAGTATGCAAGGATATGCAAAATGCAGGTACCCTACAGATATTTGACATCTGGTTGGGGTTAGGACGAATGTTATTCTACCATATATGAACCAACTGCAGCAGAAAATGAGGCTGCTGCTATGGCAGAGTGCCACCGTCAGTTCAGAACAGGTACTATGGATGCAAATGATGCTGTTTTAAGAGGTTGAAACCCTACACCTAAGAGATGAAGGAAGCATATAGGTGAATACTATCAACTACCCTGCACCCCATCCTCAACCCAGAGCCCACCTTCATAACACCTAACAGGGCAGTATCAACTTAAACTGTCTAAGCTTCTGAAGTAGCTTCACCTACAAGCTACACCTCCACCATGATCCTGACCATATATCTTACAACCACCAAGTATCTATCATCATTACCCTATACACTACCAATGCAAGTACAAAGCTGTCAGTGAAAGATTAACCTATGTACACAAGAACCACCCTTCCATCCTCCCATTATTCAATGATCAGCAATATCCAACTGGAGAATCCTCCTCAGATTCTCCGTTGCTATAGCACTTGCAAGCATCATCATTGAAGAAGTCATACCCTGATCCCTCAACCGGGGATGAAGGTGCTGATTTAGCATGCAGTCTGACCTCCACATCATCAGAGCGCTCAACTGGTGGCAGCTCGAGAGAGATGCTGCGCTTCTGGCGGAGGGAGAATTTGGGGATGGGAAGCGAACTGGGTGGTGGTGAGTTGGAGAATGCTGGGCCCGCCCACAGCTCAGAATGGGTGGGAGGAGATGTGGAGGGGCTTATGGAAACAGGCCGGCTTCGCTTGCCACCATGGCGTGGCTGCTGCTTGGGTGTCTTGGGCTCCGGGGATGAGTAGGTGCGGGCAGGCGGAGGTGGTGGGGAAGGGAGAACACCAACGCAGCCACCAGAGTGGAATGACCGGCAGTTCGTTCCACAGAAGCCGCGAGAGGTAGGCAGTGATGAAAAGCGTGGACCCGATGACTTGCTACGGGGACCAGAGTGGCGGTGATGGTGGTTGCGCTGCTCCGGGATAATCACAAGAGCCTGCATGTCCGGTTACGCTGTGGTGGCGATGTCTGGGAACGATGGTCACTTTCCAATACACCTCAGGCTGCTTGCAGCGGCAGATGTCCCACAGTCCTGACGAAAGACAGACAAGGTAAGCAAGGTGATGAGAAGCTGCACTTTTGACCACACTTTCAGCATAAGACAACCACATCTAACCAAAGAAAAAAGAACACCCTTAATGCCACAAATGTCAGAATAAACCCGTATAGAAACAGATGGTAACTGTCGCCCTCTTAGCCTCTCCCTAGAATTACACACATAGGAAGTGTTGCTGGTACCCTACTGTGATTCAGTTGTAACGAAAAGCAAACAGAGTAGACAAGGAGATCAAAGGTGCCTTTGGATACACAAGAATCATTAGCATGAACTATCCCAAACAACACAAATGAACACTGTTAATATAATATCAATAGTGCAAAGCGACCCTTTTCTGACATTACACCATTGAGAGAAACCACTGAAACCACACTGCAGTTCAGAGTAAGCATACAGCAGCAACGTATGAGAGTAAAGTTGCTGCTTGGACGAAAGGAACGAATAGCTAAGATGGCCGAAAAAAAGACTTTCATCTGAAGGAAAGAAGGAAGTTAGGGGGGGTGTATACCTTCCAGATCTAGAACCGAGGAGCAAACCGGAGCCACCACGGACGACGTCGTCTCCGTCACGCGAATCCCCCGATGCTCCAATGCAGATCCACCCGCGAACACACTGCAGGCACGCACGCACGCACGGAAACCTCCGATCAGGAATCTCGCAAGGGACAGCCATCGACCACACCCCAGGCCCAACGAACCTGTAGCTCGAAGCAGGCCGCTGGATCTAACCTTTCTCGCCGAATCTCGCCACTTCCGGAGCGCGAAAACCCGGGGGCAACACCCTTTGCGGCCAGGAGGAGGCGGCAGCGCGCCGATCCACGGGCCCAAAGCCGGATCCCGGAACAACCGCCGGCGAGAGAATCCGCGTCGAGGTGGGCGGGGGCTTTTGGGTTCGGCGAGCGAGAGGCGGAGGCGAGCGGACAGAGCCAGGGGGAGGAAGGAAGGAGTGGGGGTGGGATGGGGAAGTAGGGTAAGGACGGCGTCGGACCCGAGGCGGGGGTTTCGCAGCGGCAGTTGATACAAGTCCGTTGCGTCCGGCTCGCGTGGCAATGGCGCTGCCTTTTGGATTTGTGGGGTTTTTGGGCCGAGACCGAGACGGACTTCTACAGCGAAAGAAACGGGCCACCTGTTGGCCCTCGAATGAAAGGCCCATCGTATCTTCTCTTTTACGAGACGAAAGTTGCACCCGACTCTCTTGCACGTGATTTGGTCACGTCGCCTTTTATTTTCCACCGTCTGATTTTCTATCGGGCCATTCATAAGCAGCCACTTTATACCTTCCAGACCCTTTGTCCCGAACACGGCCGTTTCCCTCTCCTCGCGGCTGCTGCGACGGCGCGCATGTAAAGTAGGCTTGAACAAGATACCCTCTCGGGTCTCGGCTTCGTGTTAATATAGACCAAGAAAAGCCCTTGCGTGGCTTGTAGGTTTACAACAAACTCAGGATCAACATAACCCGGTTAGCTACGTACCGTACAAGATAATAACAAACTATCTACCTGGTGCTCGATACAATGAACCTAGTTACATCATCTAACACCCTCCCTCAATTTCAACCTACCACAAGATTGAGATTGCTCCTCAATTGAATCAACTTAGCTAAGGGTAAAGACTTTGTAAATCCATCAGCTACTTGATCACTTGTTCCTATATACCGAACCTCCAGCAACTTTTGAGCCACCCTTTTCTCGTACAAAGTGAAAATCAATCTCGATATGTTTTGTCCTTACATGAAACACATGATTTGCTGTCAGATATGTGGCTCTAATATTGTCACACCGTAAACGAGCCGAAGGAGGATGCTGAACTCCTAGTTCTGTCAATAATTTTTGTACCCACATCATTTCTGCTGTGACATCTGCTAGCCTTGTACTCCGCCTCAGTACTTGAGCGAGAGACTGTGGCTTGCTTTCTTGCACTCTAGGAGATCAAGTTGCAGCCAAGAAACACCGCGAAGCCACCAGTGGAGCGCCGGTCATCAACGCAGCCTGTCTAGTCAGCATTTGAGAAGCCGCTTACCATCATTGACTTGGATCTTCTAACATGAAGCCCACGTCCCATGAATATACCGAAGGATCCGTTTCACCGCAGTCCAGTGTATCATTGTAGGGGCATGCAAAAATTGACATACCTTGTTAACAGCGAACGATATGTCAGGTCGTGTCAATGTTAAATACTGCAGAGCTCCTACAACGCTTCTGTAGTTTGTAGAGTCCTTAGGGCCAAGTGGATCTCCTTCTGTAGCACTAAGCTTGTCAACGCTGGACAGCGGTGTATTGATCGGCTTGCAGTTACTCATGTTTGTTCTTTTGATAATATCCGCAGCATACTTAGCTTGTAACACAACCAATCCATCTGAATTTCTTTTAATCTCAATTCCGAGAAAATAATGCAGGTTACCGAGATCTATCAAAGCAAACTCCCTTTCTAAATCCTTGAGCAAAGCATTTGTAGCTTCAGACCATGAGCTTGCCACAATTATATCATCAACATAAACTAGAACAAACATCATATGTTTTCCTTTATTGTAGTAGAAAAGGGACGTATCTGCCTTGGATGACCTGAAGCCCAGTGCCTGGAGCTTCCCGCACAGCCGTGCATACCAAGCACGCGGCGCTTGTTTGAGACCATAAAGTGCCTTATCAAGTTTACAGACGAACGTTGGCCTTGACTTATCTGTGTATCCAGGGGGCTACCGCATGTAAACTTCTTCTAGTATGCCATGAAGGAAAGCATTTTTGACATCAAGTTGTCGAAGTGATCAACCTCTGGAAACTGCAATGGAGAGAACCAGCCATATCTTAGCAGCTTTAACGACAGGACTAAATGTATCTTGTAGTCAATCCCATACCGTTGTTTGAAACCCTTTGCCACAAGACGCGCCTTTGTATCTGTCAATTGTGCCATCAGCTTTCCACTTGATCTTATAGACCCATTTGTAGTCTATTATATTCTTGCCTTTCAGAGGAGGGACAAGGTGCCAGGTCTTGTTTTCAAGCAATGCCTGATGTTCACTATCCATCGCAGCTACCCATCTTTTGTCACGTTGAGCTTCAGCAACAGAAGTGGGTTCACCCTCAACAGAAGTTGCGACCATCCCCCATCGCACAGTGCCATCGGTGTAAACCTTTGGCTTCTGGATTCCATGCTGAAGACGGGTAGCAGGACGTGAAGGCACAGAAGGAACTGCAGCTGATTCTTCCGCAGACGATCCGGGCGCAATCTCAATGGTAACGGCAGGGACCGTTGCGTATTCATTCCCCCGTGCGACTGGATCCGTCTGTGGCTGGCGCGGCGCTTGCTGTGGCGAGGAAGGAGGTGGCGCAATGCCCACATCCACGGAAGATCCCGCGACACGTGCGGATGGCAAAGACAACGTCGCTGACGAAACTGGTAGCGATCCCAAAGATGCTTCAGGTGCTGCAGCGCTGCCAGGGATCGGATCAACCTCAATTCGCTTGTCCATCTTGTCTCTAGGTTCAGGGCACATGAAATAACGATGGTTTGAGCTCGTTTTGACGCCGCTTGAGCTCAGATTTTCACCAAATAAAATTCATGTTTCATCCACAACAGAGCCAGAACTGGTTGTACGGTTAGTAGATGGAGTTTTTGCTTTACACCGATCAAGCAAAATTGCATCCCCAAAACTAGTGTTAGAGTTTAATAGGGAATCAGGAAGAACTGAGAGCTCAGCTCGGAGTCGAGCCCTAGGGTTGGGATGAAGGCGAGCAAATGGAAAAATGTGTTCATAAAAAACAACATCTCGAGAAATATAAACTCGACCAGTGGATGGTTCTAGACACTTGAAACCTTTATGCATATCACTATACCCTAGGAACACACATTGAGTAGAACGAAACTGAAGCTTTCTAGTATTATAGGGTCTTAGATTCGGCCAGCAAGCACACCCAAAAGAATGGAGAAAGGAGTAGTCAAGTTGGTTTGTAAAAAGACATTCAAATGGTGTTTGATTCTGGATTACTTTGGAAGGAAGCTGGTTAATGAGGAAAACAGCAGTAGCAAAATGCTTCGTCCCAAAATTTTAGTGGCATGGAGGCATGTGCAAGCAAGGAGAGACCAACTTCAACTATATGTCGATGCTTTCGTTCAACAGAACTGTTTTGTTAGTGAGCGTGTGGGCATGAAACATGATGAGCTATGCCAACACGTTTAAAGAAGACGTTTAATGATTGATACTCACCACCCCAGTCGGTTTGCATAGCTAAGATTTTTCGATTAAATTGCCTTTCTACAAGATGTTGAAAATCATGAAAACATTGGAACACTTCAGATTTGTGACGCATGAAATAAATCCAAGTGAACTTACTGTAATCATCAATAAAGTTCACATAATATGTTTTGTGGCCAACAGAAGAGGGCGCAGGGCATCAGAAAATATAAGATTCGAAGGACCAGTGGAAGTACTAGTCGATCTAGAATAGGGCAATTGATGACTCTTGCCCTATTGACACGCATCACAAACCATTGTTTTATTTGACTCGTCACTAACAAACGTGAGCCTATGGCGATTAAGGACTTGCTTGACCACATGAGTTGACGCATGACCTAATCGATGATGCCATAGGGAGATAGACGGCTTGACGACGGTGCCAAGGACTTGTTTATTGGGACTCGACTTGCATGGACTCGATCGCAACAGGTATAGCCCCCCTTCACATCTGTCGTTGAGGAGGATCTGCCTCATTCCCTGTTCCTTAATGGAAAAAATGACTAGGATGAAATTCTAGGAATGCATTGTTATCACATGCAAGATGATGAACAGATAAAATATTCTTTGTGGCTTTAGGAACATGAAGGATTCTATTGAGATGAATATCACTAGTAGGTGTATGCAAAGTGCTAGAACCGACGTGATTTATCTCCATACCTGCCCCGCTGGCTAAATGCACCTGGTCGTGGCCACCGTACTTGTCGCGGATGGTGAGCTTCTTGAGCTCACTTGTCACATGGTCGGTGGCACCGGAATCAACATACCAATTGGTATCGACCCCATAGGAGGTCATCGCGGAGGAGGCGCTTTTCTAGGGAGCGCCGGTGAAGGAAGCGTCGAATCTCTTGAAGCACTTGACGATTGCATGCCCTTCTTTGCCACAGAGTTGGCAAAACACTCCTGGCGTGAAATTGTTGCCGCGGCCACCACCGCCGTGTCCAACCTTCTGGAAGCCTCGTCCAAACCCACCGCGGCCACTGCCACCGTGGCCATGAGAGTAGTTGTCGTTGCCGCAGCCACCCCTGGTGGCGATGTTCATAGAGTGGTTGTTAGCGCCGCCACGTAGCTCCATGCGCTGCTCGAAACTAGTCAGTTGGGTGAACAACTCCCCAACCGAGATTGGTTCCACCCGTGCGGCGACGGCGGACACCACTAGATCGTAGTCGAGTTTGAGGCCGGTTAGAATATACGAGACAAGCTTATCGTCCTCAGCTTCTTTCCTGCAGATGCCATCTCATCTACAAGACTTTTCATCTTTGTGAAATACTCGGAGATCGTGGATGCCCCCTTGGACGTCGTGGCCAGGGCCATCTGAAAAGGTCTTGATGGCTAGAGGGGGGTGAATAGCCTTTTAAAAAATTCTACAAATACAAGCTAAACAAGTTTATCAATATAACAAATAGCGAGATGCGAGTTTTGCTTAGCCTACGGGGTGTTTGCAAGCCACCTATCCAATTCACAATTCTAGTATTTGCACTCAACTGCACAAGTCAAACCGAGAAGGAAACTACACCTACAACTAGCAAGCTACACAAAAGAGCTGCTCTAGCAAAGCTAACTAGCTAGCAAAGATAACTAAGAAGGTAATGCGGAGTTGAGTTAGGAGAGTTTCACCGAGGGGCGAAGTATTGAGCCAACCAATATGATCAACAATGAATACCAAGACAACCGAACACCGGGATCAATCAATCACAATATGAAAGTGATGACACGAAGATTTATTCCAAGGTTCACGTGCTTACCGGCACGCTAGTCCTCGTTGTGTCCCTCTTCACCACGTGGTTCGGTGGCTAATCGGTCTCACACCGAGCCTCTCAAGAGGCGCCACAAGAACCTACCAAATGGCAAAAGGTTGCAAATGACATGAGCAATTCACTAACGTTGCCTTTGGCGCTTCGCCGAGGTAGGCACAAACCCCTCACAATCACCGGAGGTGGCCAAGAATAATCACCAACTCTTGCCAACGCCTCCAAGCTGCTCCAAGCCGTCTAGGTGGCGGCAACCACCAAGAGAAACAAGAATCCCATAGCAAATCAACCACCAAGTGCCAACTAGATGCAATCTCACAATGCAAATGCACTTGGATCACTCAATCTCACTTCGAATATGCAAAGAAGCAAGAGAGATGAGTAGGAGGGGAGTTGCTTAGCTCAAAGTGCTCACAAGTATGTCAAATGTTCAAGAGAGAGAGCCTTGAGCCGGCCAATGAATATTTATAGACGTACGCCTTCGAATAGAGCCGTTATAAACTTGAAACAGCCGAAATCATGCTGACCGGACACACTGGTCCAACTGACCGAACGCGCTGGTCGCACAACGGCTAAGTCATGAAGCACCGACCGGACACGCTCGTCGCACAGATCGGACGCGCTGTGATTGACCGGACGCGCTGGTCCCGTGTATGACCGGACACGCTGGTCAAGCCTGAGCAGCGCACAATGAAACAGTGACTGGACACGCTGTAGAACCGACCGGACGCCATAGTGCCAGCGTCCGGTTGGAGTCCAGTAAGCTCCCTGAACGACCGGACGCGTCTGGTCGACAGTGACCGGACGCGATGCGCGTCCGATCATCAAACTGAAACACGAGCAGACATTGAACACTGACCGGATCCGTCTGGTCAAACAGATACCGCGTCCGGTCTAGCATCCGGTCACCTCTGTGACCTCTATTCGCCTCTGTGTAGTCGTTTCAACTCCTCGAAAACGCCTAAATCCCGCCTCGCAAGCTCGGCGGGAGGGAGAGAGGACCCCAAACCCTCTCTACCGCTCAAACTTCACCGCCTTTGCAAATGTGCTAACACCACCAAATGATCTCGTCGTGTGTGAGTGTGTTAGCATTTTCACAATCATTTTTCGAGGCGTTATTAGTTCTATCCAAATGCATATGATTATGAAATGCACACCTAGAGGCACTTATGAGTTCAATAGCCGCGTCATTCCCCTCTTTATAGTACGAGTATCTATCCTATAATGTAACCACACCCACTAGGTGTCTTGGTTACTAAAACACAACCCTTAAGCATATACCTTTGCCTTGATCACGTAGGGTTGCGTCCAAATCCAAGTGTGGCCGTCATGATCACCATGTCCGTCTTGCGACCAACCTTGGAATGTACTAATCCTCATATGCTACATACAACTTAGGCATAGGATTAGTACTTAGACATTGTCACTAATTACCAACACCAAACATAGGACTTTTAATCTCCTCCTTGTTGGTAATTGGTGACAAACCTTTTACAAAGATATTATGATAAAATTTTAATTGAACCCATGTCACATTGTCCAAGTATATTACCATGTGTAAGAATTATGGATATGTGATCATAAATTCAAATTGATAGCAATGGCTCCCCCTATATGTATGCTATATGTTTGGATTTTGGAAGCATACATGTTTATAGGAAAATATAGGAGCATTGACTACCAATAGGTGCTAAGTGTTTAAGATTATAGACCTTTGAAGCGTGATACCATCGGAGTAGCGATAAACACCATCTTAGCACCTTGTGTAGTTAGATACCACTTGGAAAAGCACAAACATAACTAGAAACCTCGTGAGATCAACATTATAAGCAAGGCTCTAGTACCACTTTGAAAAACATAAAGCAAGAAAAAATCTAACTACTTTCTATTCATGCTAGTACCTCAATATACCATTCAAATTATACTAGTAAGTCACCACACAAGCAATTTATCGGAGAAAAAGAAATGCATAACTATGCATCATACATATGAAGTGCACATGAAAATGCAACATTCATGTTTAAGAGCTTGCTCCCCCTACTTGTGTGCTCGAAATTTTAGTTGATCCCCTTCTTTTATCAATTGTCCCCTTTAGGTTTTCTTTCCCTTTAGAATCTATCTTTATGAACAACATTTTCTCCCCCTTTGGCACCAATGACCACAAGGGACCAATTTTAGATAGATTATCATGTTATGTTATGAGGTGAGGATTAAGTTTGTGATTCAACCTAGATTGCTTGCATAAATAAAATGTTTCGGTTTGATCCAAGGGCAAGCTTCTTCACACCTCACTAGAAGGGTTATCATGCACCATGTTGAAGCAAATATTTAGGCAAGTTTTCTAGATTAAACACTTAGGATCACAAGCTACTTAAATAAGTTATATGCTACCACTAGATCATACAAGTCATGGAAACAATAGTGGCACCATATAAACTTCAAATTCATTTGATTTTCATGAATGAGCCTAGAACATGTAAATTATGACTAGATGCACTAAACAAGTCCTTAACATAGAATGTATGACATGTCAACCAATTATACCTTAGGGCTCGAAGGAGAGGCATGTCATATCATAGAGGTGCATCAACTCATGTTGGAGAAGTCAAGTATGTTCAACTCATTTTTTAGCTTGTGAAATCTCTTCTCATCAAGTGGCTTGGTGAATAGATCGGCTAATTGATCTTCGGTGCCCACACTCTCAATAGCAATGTCACCCTTTTGTTGATGATCTCTAATAAAGTGATGGTGAACATCAATATGCTTTGTTCTTTGATGTTGAACCGGATTGTTGGTTAGCTTCACGGCACTTTCATTGTCACATAGCAATGACACATTCTTGAAATTGGTTCTAAAATCCTTTAATGTTGCCTTTATCCACAAGATTTGTGCACAACAACTACCCGCGGCGATGTATTCGGCCTTGGCGGTAGATAGTGCAATACTATTTTGCTTCTTGGATGACCATGAGACAAGTGATCTTCCCAACAATTGACAAGTCCCGGAGGTGCTCTTTCTCTTCACTTTGTCACCGGCATAGTCGAAATCTGAATATCCAACTAGCTCAAAGCTTGCACCTTTGGGATACCATAATCCAACATCTTGTGTATGCTTTAAGTACATCAATATTCTCTTTGTTGCCTTCGAATGACTTTCTCTTGGTGAGGCTTGAAATCTTGCACACATGCATACACTAAACATCACATCAGGCTTTGATGCCGTCACATAGAGTAGGCTACCAATTATTGATCTATATAGCTTTTGATCCACCATGTTGCCACTCTTGTCACTATCCAAGCTTCCACTCGTGCTCATTGGGGTTGTAATGCCCTTTGCATCTTCCATGCCAAACTTCTTAAGCATATCTTTGATGTACTTGGTTTGGCTCACAAATGTTCCTTCCTTCATTTGTTTGATTTGAAGTCCAAGAAAGAAACTAAGTTCACCAATCATTGACATTTCAAATTCCTTTGCCATCATTTTTCTAAACTCATCACAAAAATCTTGATTGATTGAACCGAAGATGATATCATCAACATAGATTTGCAAAACAAATAAGTCCTTGTCTATCTTCTTGGTGAATAGTGTTGTATCAACTTTGCCCATTACAAATCCTTTGGATAGCAAGAAATCTCTTAATCTTTCATACCATGCTCTAAGTGCTTGTTTCAATCCATACAAAGCTTTCCTTAACTTGTATACATGATTGGGTTTCTTGTCATCTTCAAAACTGGGAGGTTGCTCCATATACACCTCCTCTTGGATGTACCCATTGAGAAATGCACTCTTCACATCCATTTGATATAGCTTGATATTGTGATCACAAGCATAGGCAAGTAAGATCCTAATTGCTTCTAATCTTGCAACCGGGGCATAAGTTTCATCAAAGTCAAGACCCTCTATTTGTGTGTAACTTTAAGCCACTAGCCTTGCTTTCTTCCTTACTACTATTCCATCTTGATCTTGCTTATTGCGAAAAATCCATCTTGTTCCAATGACATTGTGATCTTTAGGCCTCTCAACTAATTCCCACACTTTATTTTTCTTGAAGTTGTTGAGCTCTTCATACATTGCATTTACCCAATCCGGATCTCTCAATGCTTTATCAATGTCCTTGGGTTCTTCCATTGACACAAAAGAGGAGTGAGCACAAAATGATGCCAATCTTGATCTAGTTTGAACTCCCCTTTGTATGTCACCAATAATGTAATCCAATAGATGGTCTCTTGCAATGTTAGTTGGTTGAAGCACTTGGACTTGATTGCTTGGATGTTGATGTTGATCATAAGTTGGAGATGATGAACTAGCCACTTGTTGGTCTTGTTGCACTTGAGATGATGTACTAGCTTGATTTTGCATTAGAGAACCACTTGCTTGTGTAATTGGACTTTGGAGCACTTGATCTTTGTTGTCATCCACATCAATCACTTGCTTTGGCCTAATATCACCAATATTCATTTCCTTTATAGCATTACTCAATTGAGTTCCTCTCACATCATCCAAGTTTTCTTCTTCATTTTGAGAGTCATTTGTTTCATCAAACTCAACATCATGCACTTCTTCAAGTTGACCACTAGCCAAATTCCAAACTCTATAAGCTTTGCTAGTAGTTGAGTAACCAAGTAGGAAGCCTTCATCACATTTCTTCTCAAACTTGCTCAATCTAGTGCCCTTCTTTAAGATGTAGCATTTGCAACCAAATACCCAAAAGTATGCAATGTTGGGCTTTCTTCCATTTAAGATCTCATATGGTGTCTTCTCTAAGAACTTATGGCAATAGAGACGATTGCTATAGAAGCAAGCCGTGTTGATTGCTTCGGCCCAAAATGAATGACTCACATTATACTCATTCAACATTGATCTTGCCATATCAATTAAGGTTCTATTCTTCCTCTCAACTAAGCCATTTGATTGAGGTGTATACTTGGCCGAGAATTGATGTTTGATTCCAAGCTCATCACATAGCTCATCAACTCTTGTGTTTCTAAACTCACTACCATTGTCACTTCTTACTTTTCTTAATTGTGGTCTCAAACTCATTTTGCACTCTCTTGATGAACTTCTTGAATATGTCAAATACATCACTCTTGTCCATAAGAAAGAATACCCATATGTATCTAGTGAAATCATCTACAATCACAAAGCCATACTTGTTGCCACCAATGCTTATGTATGTAGTTGGCCCAAATAGATCCATGTGCAACAACTCAAATGCCTTGGAAGTACTCATAATGCTCTTTAATGGATGAGTGTTGCCCACTTGCTTTCCAGCTTGACATGCATTACATAGCTTATCCTTCTCAAATGTGACATCCTTCAAGCCTCTAACTAAGTCATGCTTCACTAACTTGTTCAATTGCTTCATGCCAACATGACCAAGTCTTCTATTCCATAACCAACCCATACTTGATTTGGTGAGCAAGCATGTTGAAGGTTGAGTGTCACTAGCATTGAAATCAACCAAGTATAGATTCTCATATCTAAAGCCTTTGAAGATCAAGTTAGAGCCATCAACACTAACTATCTCCACATCATTAACACCAAATATGCACTTGAAACCGAGATCACACAATTGAGCAACCGAGAGAAGATTGAAGTTTAACTTTTCAACTAAGAGCACATTGGAAATGCTATGATCATTAGAGATTGCAATCCTTCCAAGAGCCTTTACATCACCCTTGCTATTGTCACCAAATGTGATGCTATCAATGCCACTATCATTTGATTTGAGAGAGTTGAACATTCTTGAATCACCGGTCATATGTTGAGAGCACCCACTATCAAGCACCTAATGTCTTCCTCCGGCCTTGTAATTGACCTACAAAACAAGTTAATGTTTCTTAGGTACCCATACTTGCTTGGGTCCTTGAAGGTTAGTCACTAAGCTCTTTGGTACCCAAATGGCCTTCTTCTTTAGACCCACAATTGGTGTACCAACAAACTTAGCATGCATACCTTTCTCACCCTTGGTAAGCACATAACAAGAATCAAAAGGAGTGTAAGGTACATTAGCATTTTTCTTGTTCTTGTTCATTTTGTTGCAATTAATCTCTAGATGCCCAACTTGCTTGCATCCATTGCAATAACGACCATTGCCCTTCACAAAGCGAGGCTTTGGAGTAGCAAAGGCCGCCTTACCCTTCTTGGGAGTATAGCCCAAACCCTCTTTATTAAGAGAGAACCTTTGGCTACCCAAGCATTTTAGCAAGCGGGCATCCCCCACCAAGGCATTGCCTAATGCGCGGGTGAGATCATCCACCTCTCTCTTGAGAGTCTCATTCTCAACCACAAGTGATGAATCACTAGTAGTAAAGGTAGAGTTGGTCGTGGTGGATGATGATGAGCTACATGAAGCATTAGTAGGACCAGCAAATAAAGAATCATCAATAATATCACATGTTAGTCCAATATCACAATTGACAATCACTTGCTCCTCCTTAGCTTCCTTCATGAACTTCTCCAACTTGAGGTCCTTTCCTTGATGAGCTCAAGTAGAGTGGAGTGGGCTTCCTTAAGCCTAGTGTGAGCAAATTCAAGGTCCTTGTGGTCTTCCTTTAGACACTCACGAGAGGCCTCTAGCTCATCAAAGGATTTCCTAAGAGCTTTGAGCTTTTGTTCAATTTCTTTGCACTCCTTACTCTTTTTGAGAGCAACAAGCTCCTCCATCAAGGCATCATTTTCATTGCTCTTGGCAATGAGCTCTTGCTACAAGATATTGCACTTCTTGGTTATCCTCTTGTAGCCCTTGCTTATTTGATTTATTATGCCTAATAGATCATCCTTGGAGTAGTCCTCATCCTCCTCATCATCACTTCTACAACTATCACTAGCACAAGAATCATCATTACTATCATCATATTTTACCTTGGTAGGCTTGGCCATAAGGCATGTCAATGTAGTGTCGAAGATAGATGGCTTGTTGGAGAGGGTGATCCTTGTGATGACTCGCCGAGTGGTCCTCTCATCATCACTAGAGGTATCATCATCACTATCGGAGTTATCACTATCCCAAGTGACCACATAGCCACCACCCTTCTTCTTCTTGTTGATAGTGAAGCTCTTCTTCTCTTTCTTCTCCTTCTTGTCCTTCTTCAACTTCAACTCCCCATCATGATATCTTTTGTCTTCATAGGGGCACTTTGCCACTATATGATCGATGCTATTGCAATTATAGCAAAGCACCTCCTTTGCCTTCATGAAGTCCCTTCTCTTTCTTGCACCATATCCTTTCTTCTTCATGAACCTCCCCATCTTGTGCACTAGGAGGGCCATGGTCTCATCATCGAATGGATCATCATCATCGCTCTCCACCTTGCTCTTGCCCTTAGAGGATGAAGCCTTGAATGTGGTGGTCTTCTCTTGCTTAACCTTGATCTCCTTCTTCTCATCTTCATCTTCATCATTATCATATTAAGCATCGGTCATGACATCTCCAAGTACTTGGTTTGGAGTCACCTTGTCCAAACCCTCTCTTTGGATCATCTTCCTCAAGATAGCAAACTTCTTAGGTAAGTTCATCAAGAACTTATGTGAGAAGTCCTTGTCCTTGACATCTTCTCCTAGGCTCTTGAGATCGTTGACAATAACTTGTAGCCTATAGAACATCTCCGGTATGGACTCATCATCCTTCATCTTAAAGCTTGCAAACTTATCCTTGAGCATATAGAGCTTGGCACTCTTTACCGTTGAAGTGCCCTCATATGTTTCCTCTAATCTTGTCCATATTTCACTTGCCATCTCAAGATCCTTGATTTGCTCAAAGACCTTTGCATCAATCCCATTGTAGAGAGTATTGAGAGCCATAGTGTTACATTGGTTGTTGATGCGATCATTGTTGGTGAGGTTGTCGGGATCAATGATAGCATAATCATGGTGTGTCACCTTCTAAACGTTCTCATGAATAGAACCAAGATATTGCTTCATCTTTCTTTTCCAATGATCAAAAGATGTGACACCATCAAAGAATGGAGGCTTGCCCCTGACATGGTTGAACACAACTTGAGCCATCTTACACCGAGGTTGTTAAGCCTTGAAAACTGTGACCATGACTCTAATACCACTTGAAAGGTCTTGATGGCTAGAGGGGGGTGAATAGCCTTTTAAAAAATTCTACAAAGACAAGCTAAACAAGTTTATCAATATAACAAATAGCGAGATGCGAGTTTTGCTTAGCCTACGGGGTGTTTGCAAGCCACCTATCCAATTCATAATTCTAGTATTTGCACTCAACTGCACAAGTCAAACCGAGAAGGAGACTACACCTACAACTAGCAAGCTACACAAAAGAGCTACTCTAGCAAAGCTAACTAGCTAGCAAAGATAACTAAGAAGGTAATACGGAGTTGAGTTAGGAGAGTTTCACCGAGGGGCGAAGTATTGAGCCAACCAATATGATCAACAATGAATACCAAGACAACCGAACACCGGGATCAATCAATCACAATATGAAAGTGATGACACGAAGATTTATCCCGAGGTTCACGTGCTTGCCGGCACGCTAGTCCCCATTGTGTCCCTCTTCACCACGCAGTTCGGTGGCTAATCGGTCTCACACCGAGCCTCTCAAGAGGCGCCACAAGAACCTACCAAATGGCAAAAGGTTGCAAATGACACGAGCAATTCACTAACATTGCCTTTGGCGCTTTGCCGAGGAGGCACAAACCCCTCACAATCACCGGAGGTGGCCAAGAACAATCACCAACTCTTGCCAACGCCTCCAAGCTGCTCCAAGCCATCTAGGTGGCGGCAACCACCAAGAGAAACAAGAATCCCGCAGCAAATCAACCACCAAGTGTCAACTAGATGCAATCTCACAATGCAAATGCACTTGGATCACTCAATCTCACTTTGAATATGCAAAGAAGCAAGAGAGATGAGTGGGAGGGGAGTTGCTTAGCTCAAAGTGCTCACAAGTATGTCAAATGTTCGAGAGAGAGAGAGCCTTGAGCCGGCCAATGAGTATTTATAGACGTACCCCTTCGAATAGAGCCGTTAGAAACTTGAAACAGCCGAAATCATGCTGACCGGACGTGCTGGTGAAAGGTCTTGATGGCTAGAGGGGGGTGAATAGCCTATTAAAATTTTCTACAAAGACAAGCTAAGCAAGTTTATCAATAAAACAAATAGCGAGATGCGAGTTTTGCTTAGCCTACGGGGTGTTTGCAAGCCACCTAACCAATTCACAATTCTAGTAATTGCACTCAACCGCACAAGTCAAACCGAGAAGGAAACTACAACTAGCAAGCTACACAAAGAAGCTACTCTAGCAAAGCTAACTAGCTAGCAAAGATAACTAAGAAAGTAATGTGGAGTTGAGTTAGGAGGGTATCACCGAGGGGCGAAGTATTGAGCCAACCAATATGATCAACAATGAATACCAAGATAACCGAACACCGGGATCAATCAATCACAATATGAAAGTGATGACACGAAGATTTATCCCGAGGTTCACGTGCTTGCCGGCACGCTAGTCCCCGTTGTGTCCCTCTTCACCACGTGGTTCGGTGGCTAATCGGTCACACACCGAGCCTCTCAAAAAGGCGCCACAAGAACCTACCAAATGGCAAAAGGTTGCAATGACACGAGCAATATACTAATGTTGCCTTTGGTGCTTTGCCGAGGTAGGCACAAACCCCTCACAATCACCGGAGGTGGCCAAGAACAAACACCAACTCTTGCCAACGCCTCCAAGCTGCTCCAAGCCGTCTAGGTGGCGGCAACCACCAAGAGAAACAAGAATCCCGCAGCAAATCAACCACCAAGTGCCAACTAGATGCAATCTCACAATGCAAATGCACTTGGATCACTCAATCTCACTTCGAATATGCAAAGAAGCAAGAGAGATGAGTGGGAGGGGAGTTGCTTAGCTCAAAGTGCTCACAAGTATGTCAAATGTTCGAGAGTGAGAGCCTTGAGCCGGCCAACGAGTATTTATAGACGTACCCCTTCGAATATAGCCGTTAGAAACTTGAAACAGCCGAAGTCGCGTTGACCGGACGCGCTGGTCCAACTGACCGGACGCGCCGGTCGCGCAACGGCTAGTTTCGCGAAGCACCGACCGGACGCGCCGGTCGCAACGACCGGACGCGCCGGTCACGACCGGACGCGCCGGTCCCGTAACTGACCGGACGCGCTGGTCAACCCTGAGCCGCGCACAACGAACCAGCGACCGGACGCGCTGAAGAACTGACCGGACGCCACAGTGCCCGCGTCCGGTCGGAGTCCAGTAAGCTCCCTGGACGACCGGACGCGTCCGGTCGCCTGTGACCGGACGCGCCTCGCGTCCGATCAAACAACTGAAAAACGCGCAGATACTGGACACTGACCGGACGCGTCCGGTCACATCGTGACCGCGTCCGGTGCAGCGTCCGGTCACCATTGTGACCTCCGTTCGCTTCCGTTTCTTTTTCTGACTTCCGGCGTAGTGGAAAATAGACATTTCATATCCCCGAAATCGCCTGAATCCCGCGCTCGCACGCTCGGCGGGAGGGAGAGAAGACCCCAAACCCTCTCTACCGCTCAAACTCCACCGCCGTCGCAAACGTGCTAACATCACCAAGTGATCTCGTCATGTGTGAGTGTGTTAGCATTTTCACAATCATTTTCCGAGGCGATATTAGTTTTATCCAAATGCATATGATCATGAAATGCACATCTAGAGGCACTTAGGAGTTCAATAGCCGCGTCATTCTCCTCTTTATAGTACGGCTATCTATCCTATAATGTAACCACACCCACTAGGTGTCTTGGTTACTAAAACACAACCCTTAAGCATATACCTTTGCCTTGATCACATAGGGTTGCGTCCAAATCCAAGTGTGGCCATCATGATCACCATGTCCATCTTGCCACCAACCTTGGAATGTACTAATCCTCATATGCTACATACAACTTAGGAATAGGATTAGTACTTAGGTATTGTCACTAATTACCAACACCAAACATAGGACTTTCAGCTGGTCCAACTAACCGGACGCGCCGGTCGCACAACGGCTAAGTCACGAAGCACCGACCGGACGCGCTCGTCGCACAGACCGGACGCGCTGTGATTGACCGGACGCGCTAGTCCTATGACTGACCAGACGTGCTGGTCAAGCCTGAGCAGTGCATAACAAAACAGTTACCGGACGTGCTACAGAACCGACCGGACGCCACAGTGCCAACGTTCGGTTGGAGTCCAGTAAGCTCCCTGAACGACCGGACGCGTCCGGTTGATAGTGACCGGACGCGATGCGTGTCGAATCATCAAACTAAAACACGAGTAGACGTTGAACACTGGCTGGATACGTCCGGTCAAACAGAGACCACATCCGGTCTAGCGTCCGGTCACCTTTGTGACCTCTGTTCGCCTCCGTTTCTTTTCTAACTTCCGGCGTAGTGGAAAATAGTCGTTTCAACTCTTCAAAAATGCCTGAATCCCGCCTCGCAAGCTCGGTGGGAGGGAGAGAGAAACCTAAACCCTCTCTACCGCTTAAACTCCACCGCCTTTGCAAATGTGCTAACACCACCAAGTGATCTCGTCGTGTGTGAGTGTGTTAGCATTTTCACAATCATTTTTCAAGGCGTTATTAGTTCTATCCAAATGCATATGATTATGAAATGCACACCTAGAGGCACTTAGGAGTTCAATAGCCACGTCATTCCCCTCTTTATAGTACGGCTATCTATCCTATAATGTAACCACACCCACTAGGTGTCTTGGTTACTAAAACACAACCCTTAAGCATATACCTTTGCCTTGATCACGTAGGGTTGCGTCCAAATCTAAGTGTGGTCGTCATGATCACCATGTCCGTCTTGCCACCAACCTTGGAATGTACTAATCTTCATATGCTACATACAACTTAGGCATAGGATTAGTACTTAGACATTGCCACTAATTACCAACACCAAACATAGGACTTTCACCATCCGAGTAGCAATGACTCATGCCCTGGACTGCGAGGCAAAGAGTGCCTCTATGGCGGCCCATGCCTTGGCCACCGTATCTGCCGAGGAGGTGATTTGCGAGAAAATCTCTTTAGAAAGAGAGGTGAGCAAGAAGTTTAACACCGTTTGGTCCTTGGCGATCCACTTGTCGAAGTCGGGGTTGCGCACCGGTGGCTTTTTGTCGTCGATGGTGCCATCGGGCTTGGCTGCCAGAGTGAGATACATCTCTGGTGGCTTTGCAGATGGTTCAATGAACTCCGTGAGTTGGGTGCCGTGGATCGCCGAGAGGACCTGAAGACTCCACATTATGTAGTTGCTCTTGGTAAGCTTCTCGCTCACAGGTAAGAACCCGATCCATGGAGATGCAAACACAACGGAAGATGAAGTGGCCATGGATGAGTTCCGTGAGGAGACGGGCTCTGAATACCATGTGAAGTAGGCTTGAACGAGATACCCTCTCGGGTCTCGGCTTCGTGTTAATATAGACCAAGAAAAGCCCTTGACGTGGCTTGTACAAGAAGATAGGTTTACAACAAACTCAGAATCAACATGACCCGGTTAGCTACATACCGTACAAGATAATAACAAACTATCTACCTGGTGCTAGATACAATGAACCTAGTTACATCATCTAACAGGGCATGCGCCAACCAGCTGCGCCGCCCTCAGCCTCTCCATTTCGTACGCATATGCCTCGGCGCCTGTACCTCTCTCTCTTCACCACGGCCCTCATCCGGACCTTGATCCCTTCCACAGCGAAGCGACACGAGTGGAAACCCTACCCAGAGATGGTGGCGTGCGCGAGCAGATCGGATGGCAGGTACGCGCGAGGAGGTACTCTACGCAACCAGCGGCAGTGCTTTGCAACTCCCCCGCACGGCCACACCCCTAGGTGCTCCCATCACGCATAGCGAACAAGCAGCGCTCCCCGCAGCCAGAGCAGCTGCTAATTTTGATGGCACCGGTTAGCTGTTTGATGAAATGTCTTGCTCACCAAACCTTGGCCATGTCTTGCTCACGTCCACAATTCCTTGAGGTATATACCCATCACTGAACTATCAAATACCTCCCTTTCAATTAGATATACAATCCTACAACAGTAATTATTCAGAGAAACATAGATACTTGGGGAATGTCGAGTGATTAGCATAGAAGGAGAAAGATCAGTTACTTAAATACTTAATATTAAACAATATTTTTTTGATAAACTGATCCAAATGAAGAGTCATGTGATTTGCGATAAATGTAAGTTTTATTCCTTGATTGACACTTAGTATATTAAGACCAAACAATATTATTGTGTAGGGAAGAAGGATACTTAGTTGTCATATAGGCAACACTTGCGGTGTAGTGTAAATAGAACATACTCTGTTTATATTGTTTTTACTACCACTAACTGAGTTGTCTATCTTCAATCTTAAGCAAATATTTTTCATCCTTGCCTATAGATTTCATTAATACGGTGAAGTTGTGCTAAGCACTTAAGCAGCCATTCATACCTTCTCCAGTGGATGTCCTTAATATTTTAGTATTCCGATGCTACTCCATCACCAAAGTTTAATCATACATTTGTTGAATCAGAGTTATGTGTAATTCTTAAAATGTTGCCCATAAAATTACAATGCACAACTCTTTAAATTGCTTCTGTGCACAAATTGGAAATGGAAATGGTAACTTGCATATTTAGCGTTTGGAGAATCTAAATCAGCAATCTCTTTACAGATCTCCTTACAACTACAAGCTAATGTATATTTTTTAAAAAAAACCATGTGTTTGCATATGTATGTACTTCTCTTCAAGACAATGTCAGCAATTTCTTTACAGATCTCCTTACAGCTACGAGCTAATGTATATGTTTTAAAACCACGTGTACCTTACTTATGTATGTACTTCTCTTCAAGACAGTGTCATATGTTTGAAGTCATGCAGCAGTTGGCGATTTTTTTAATGATGATTCTCCAATTCCTTGATACTTTTTTTTTTAAAATAAGCCTTGAACTTCTCCTTCATATTCAGTTGCCTCTAAAAATGGGCAGTATACAATTGCAAAGTTCATCTCTCAACTAAATGTCTCAATTTACTGCAACATCTAATTGTTCAGTTTATTTTACATTTTCCATCTTACGTGTCACGATGGCATAGGTAAGTATCATGATACCAATATAAAAATACAGAGTTGAATATCAGTTTACTATTGACCACAATGTAGATAACTACAATATCCTATTTTCAGAAGTTCTTTTCTCTGAACTTGTGTACTCTGATTCCCTGAAAAAAAACTTATGTATTCTGAAGTTTTGATCCTACCTGTAAGCTATGTTATCTAACTAAGATAGTAGAGTCTGTAGGAACATAAAGATTATATGGTGCTGGTAAAAGAATCTCAAGTCCCTCTTTGAACTGAAATCAAAGCAACATGATTTATTTGGCTACATTCCTTTTTCTCATTTCATCTTTCACTTTTCCTATTAAAGTCTCTTTGTAGATCTCATTCTCTACTGTTACACCGAAGATTGTAGCTTCGACCAGCAAAAATCAGGAAGCACATATACAACCAAGGATAATTAAACTGCACATAGATGTACACACATATTCAAGTAGCAGTGCATTAGACAGATACAACATATTGCATCAGGTGTGCAATATCAAAGAAGCAACATGGATAATTAGAGTGCTCTGTTCAGCATAAATCGATAACGGTACTCACAGAGTCACCCCTAAAAAAACAAGAGACTGGAAAGATCGGTGCGTACTGAAGAGACCGGAAACACAATAAATCCATGATTTTTATTGTCACTACATTTTTCGTTATCCAATCCGACAGAGATTGCATCAGGTGTGCAATATCAAAGAAGCAACATGGATAATTAGGACATCACCAATGGAGGCTAACACTCTTAGTGGTTCTAGTACAAATAAAGTGATCCACGTAGACTAGGAAATGTTGAGATTACTATTCACACATTGCAAACTATCACTACTTGTGGTTTGTATAGAAACTTTTTGCTTTCATCATGCCTTACCTTTATTTACTCTCCTTTTTATTTTTTAGCATGGACCACCTTCTCTCTCCCAAGCATATGTAGCTTCTGCAAGCCACTATAACAAGTGTAGAACACCTACTTTTTTTATCTGATCCTACGTGGCACTTGGGGCTACAAGAAAAAGCATAACGTTGGGGAAGGCCTTAGAGTGCTCTATTGAGCATAAATCGATAACGGTACTCACAGAGCCACCCCTAAAAAAACAAGAGATCAGAAAGATCGTGAGTACAGAAGAGACCGGAGACAACAACAAATCCATGATTTTTATTGGGGAAGAAGACGCTGCCGTCGGAAAGGGGCACCACCGCATGGAGGATGCCGTCGCCGTGGCTGACGTCGAGGAGGGCGCTGCTGCTGGGGGCTCGGAGGTGGGTGCCACTGTCTCTTCTAGATCCACCTGTGAGGCCTGAGGAGCTGCGGCGGCGGGGTTGGCTCACTGCAGTAGTAGCCCAACCCCTCCCTCTCCTCTAGGAGCGCATCGAAGGGCGTGAGGCAGCGGTTAGGGCGGCGGCGTGGGATCTCGCCGAGGACGAAGGCATTGAGGAATTTTTGGTGGTGTGGCCTCGTCGGAGGGGAGTCTCTCGTAGTCCCGTGGCCCACCGCCACGGCCACCACTGGATGGAGTGGGGTTGCCGCCGCTAGCTGCAGTTGCACTGCGTTCGTCGCTCTGGATCCTCCAACTCCGTTGACAGCCACCGTCTTCTCCTCCGCCATACACCACTAGGGTCTGTGTGAGATGCAGATGGGACAAGAGAAAGAGGTAGAAGGGACGGTGGCCTTTGCGGCTCTAACCACCAAGGCGCCCCCAGCGCGTGGGTGCCGCTTCGTTTGAGGAACCGCCGAGGCGCGAGTACGCGTGGGCAGGTCAGTTAGACTTCGGGTGAAAAAAACTACGGGAAGGGAGGCATGGAAGGAGATTTAGGCCAGTGTCAGTGGGGGAGTTTCACGGCGTTGTTTTCAATATTGTCATGTCACATAAAATAAAATAAATTTTGGATGAAACACCTACTCTCAATGAAGAGTTTCATTTTATGGTTTTATAGACATTTAATTTTAAGACTCATGAAGAGTTGATAATCATTACAAGAGAGCTGATGAAACTCATTTCTTCTCTCTCTTCTTAAATTTACTGCCATGTCATCCCAAATGTCTATGTGGCAACCCATTTAATGCAAATGAAACTCTCGTGACATGACACTGTATTTAAGAAGAGAGAGGATAAATGAGTTTTATCTAAGCACGATTACCAACTCTCTCCGAGTCATGAAATTAAATGTCTATGAAACCATAGAATGAAACTCTTCATTGAGAGTGGGTGTTTCATCTAAGTTTCATTTCATTTCATATGACATGGCTGTTTTGGAAACAACGCCACGAAACTCACATTGAGATTGGCCTTATGGCAGGAACGCGTAAGATGTAAGACGTAAGATGGTAGGTGGCCCACCGATGGATTGATCTGGAGCGTTAGAATTAAAGGTACTCGGTTATTTAACGGTTTATATTGAAGGTGGGTAAGAATTTTTTTTGGGTATAAATAGTTTTCAATTCCTTCACTTCTTTATAGTACTAGCAAATATGGTCGTGGGACACACACATGTTTATGAAAAGTATTTCAAATGTATTAGGAATATTAATATTGAGTTCAAACACAATTCACATTAATATTTTTGGCTCGTATAAACATGTTTTGCATTAATATTTTTAGTTTGTATGAATGTTTGGAGTCCTTTGGCTCGTATTTGTGTCTGAGTCCTCGAACAAGATAATTTGGCTCATATGGGTGAAATTTTTGGCTTGATAAACATATGATTGCATTAATATTTTTGGCTCATATGGGTGTCGGAGTATTTTGAGCTCGCATGGGTGTCGAGTCTTCGAACAAGATAATTTCGCTCGTAGGGGTGTCGGAGTCTTTGAACAAGATAATTTCGCTCGTATGGATGTTGGAGTCTTACATCTTACACAAGAAAAAAAAACTTGCTCTCAGCGTGACAGCAGACGAACGTGGAAGCACGTGCACGGTGCATGTGTTAAGTTCATATATAAACGAACAAGCTAGGAAATGTGCATATATGACGATCGTGATTTTAATTAATGATGCATAACATGCATGATTTTAGCGGTCCCGTATTTATTGGATTTAGGATTGTTCTTCCCAGCTTCTTCAGAATCCAGAATCATGATTATTGCCAAATCGATGCACAAATTCATACGTGACTAAGAGGGAGTCAAAAAAAAACTCACTCTTTTATACCGTGATGAGATGAGATGATGGTGATAGATGTTCTGTTAATAAAATAAAAGAAACGGGACGTTCCAAACAACGAAATTTCTCATCACTCGCCAAGTTCCAACCCCTCGGCTCCGCCGACGCCTCCCCCTTCCCTTCTGTGAACACTTCCCCTTCCCGTGCGCCGGTGACACCGCGTTCCACTACCTGCCCCGCCGCTCCACCCCACCCCACCTCAAGGCTCGACCGCACCACTACCTCGTCGGCACATAAGTAATGGCTCCTGTCATCCCGACCTGCCGGCGCATCGCTAGCGACGATAGGGTCCCCTCGGTCTCCGCCTCCGCTATCGTCGGCGGCTCCGCGAGCGGCTACCACGTGCTCGGGATCAGGGGCTACTCGAGCATCAAAGTCGCCTTCCCCAATGGAAAACATTTCGATTCTCTCCCTTTTCGCGTCGCGGGGCACACATGGTTTATCCGATACTTCCCCCAACGGCGACAGCCCGGAGACCGCTGACCACATCTCCCTCTACCTCCACCTCAAGGATCAGCTCGAGCTCGGGGACGAATTAATGGTGCAGTTCATGATCAGCTTCATGGATCAGGTGGAGAAGCAGAAGCCGGCATTCGTCGGCAGCCTCGAGGCGCGTAGATTCGGCACCAACGGATGGTGGGGATATAAGGAATTCATCAAGAAAGAGAGCTTGGAGCAGTCGGAGCGCCTCAAGGACGACTGCTTCTCGATCAGGTGCGACATAATCGTCACCGGCCTGCCACGCGCGGAGGCTGCCGCAGCTTTCGCCGTTGCGGTGCCGCCTCTCGAGTTGCCACAGCATTTCAGTGCCCTCCTCCTAGGAGGAAAGGGTGCCGATGTGAGATTTCTTGTCGGGGACAAGACATTTGCCGCGCACCGGTGTGTGCTTGCTGCACGGTCGCCGGTCTTCGATGCGCTGCTCTTTGGCCCGATGAAGGAAGGCACCTCCACAGAGAACCGCATACGGATTGATGATATGGCAGCTCAGGTGTTCCGGACCTTGCTGCATTTCATTTACACAGACTCGCTGCCAGAGACAATAGAGCAAGATAACGGTGGAGCCACGATGGCGCAGCATTTGCTAGAAGCTGCAGACAGATACGACTTGCAGAGGCTTAAGCTGATATGTGAGGATAGGCTATGCCAGCAAATTGATGTGAGCACGGTGGCGACCACACTTGCATTGGCTGAGCAGCACCACTGTCAAGCGCTTAAGGAGGCATGCTTTAGCCCTGTTCATTCGGCTTATAATCCGTCTTTTTCAGCTTGTTTTTTCAGTCAGAACAGTATTTTTCTCTCACAACAAATCAGCCAATAGTGTTTTTCAGCCGGCTTATCAGCACAGCCGAACGGCTCCTTTGAGTTTCTCAAGTCTCCTAAAACACTGGATGAGGTCAGCGCGACCGATGGATTCCAGCATCTGGTGAAAACCTGTCCTTCTGCTTTGTTTCAGTTGATGTCCAAGCTTGGTGAACGCTGAATTCTGGAAAGCAAATGAAGGACATGAGCATGAGGATTTCAGTGGATCAGGGATGGCAACTGTATCCAGAAAGACTAATTGGTTGGTTTCACTATCTAATTAATACTACTTATTCTAGTACTAGTAGTTGTATGTGAATATGCAGTCATGTCCACAAAAGGATGTGATGTACCTGTGCCTTATTTTGTTTGGTCGTCACATAATTTGTGGGCAGCTTTTAACTATGACGCCAGGAACATGCTAATGGGACAAAGCAGTTAGCATTTAAATTAACCTGGAAGTTCGCTATGGTATTTTGTGATTGCCTTCGATCACCGTAATTTTGCAATTTTCTATTCTTTTTCGTTGTTTTGTTACCAGGTTGGATGTGTTTTTGTCCAGCATAATGTTTCAGTTAGGTTCAGATAGGGTACAATTAAAGAGAGGGTACTATTCAGTGAAGAAGTTCTTCACTCACTGGTATGACTGCTATATTGAAGATCAACAATTTCTTAACGATGCCATTGCTTGAAAGCAACAATCTCATATACATGTTGATGGAATTGCTTCGACAATCCTGGCACTGGTTATGTGCTGTTTTGCCATATTTATATAGAACAGTTATTGCATAGCAGTACAGAGCTATACTTGTTTGAGTATGCTGATAATGTATATTTTCCTGATGCATTTTTGGAAGGTCATTAATTTATGACTTGTAATCAGACTATCAGATGCTGACTCAATTCGTCACCACACGTTTTCTTCTCCAGCTGCAGCTCTTTAACTGATTTTGTTTGACCTCTTGTTAAACATTGTGTGTGAATTGTTTCTTCTATTTGGTCATGCAAGTTATCCTGTAATCAGTTAAACCTAAATTAAATTAGGCATATGATAACATAATGATTTGTCCTTGGTTCCTTCAAGAGTTCCAGTTGTCATTGCTGATTTAAAGACATGAATGAATGTGCAAAGAACTGGGGTGTCAAATTTTAACAGTGTCCAGAAGGACAATTTGGTGTTGTTATGATGCTCAAACCTTTTTCTTTCCTTTTATTAGTTTGAAATGAAAATTATTAGGTGCTAATTCTAACATTCATATAAGGATGTGGTCTTTTTGTTTGGTTGTTATGACATTTGTGAATAGATTTTTAATAATAATTTGAGAAATGCATGGTATTGTGATCAGCAATTGGTTCAATTATAAGCCTCTGAATTGACATGAAAGTTCGCTGTACGCCATTATTTTTGTTATTTTGTATATGCTGAGCATTTGAATTAGTTTTTGCAATGCCCTATTGATACTCATCATATTGTTAGCTCTGTGGATGTGTTTTTGGACAACATAATGTTTCATGCTGGTTCAGTAAGGGTATTAGTATGATTAAAGACACAATGATAATACGCAGTGAAAAAGAGCTAGCTCACTTCACTCTTCAGTTAGACTGCAATAAAGAAGGCTTAACTTCCTGAAAACATGCCTCCACAAAAGTGTCGATCATATACAGGTACATCCTTCGACTATCCTTGCTCTTGCTAGTGTTTGATATGTCATTAGTGTTCTCATGCAAATGCAATGATGCAAATTGTTGCATATGGCAGCATAATCGTATTCATTGTCCATGTTTTCAAAGAACACGACCATGAAGATTGGCATGTGCCAACTTGAGAAGATTATTATCCCCTGACTGAACCATGCAATCAAATTTTGACATTATTCTTCATCTCATACTGTCTTCTCCAACTATCGCTGCTCTAAGCACCATGTGTCATTTCTTCTCCCCTGTATTTTGTCATTGCAAGATGTCCTGTAATCATCTTATTGAAGTATAATATGTTAAATAACCACATGTTATAACTGCTGTCCTATTTGAGCCAGACACGGACTAAACCTAGTCAGGGTGCATTTGACTATTTGCAACCATATAATTGAGGTGATTTAATATTGGCATCCATTTTTTGTGTTTCGTTTTTTTTTTCATATTTAAGATATCTCCCAGTGTTGTTTGCACTGCTGTTCTTTTTTTTAAAAAAAAACTGTAGGGGAGATCCCCACAGTGAGGACTTTTCAATTAATTTTAAAAGGAGAGTACAAGATACTTACAAAGGGAATTAACTAAAAACATCTAGCCAAACACAAAAAGATGACCGCAAGTCATCTTTAAACCTATAAGACTGAAGAAAACACTGATGTTTAAAATTTGACAACCAGGTAGTTGGGCTTGGCTCACGTCTTTGGAAAACCTTGTCATTGCACATCTTCCATAGCTCCCATGCTACGATCAATGCTGCCTCGGTGAAGAAAGGAATGTTGTGTATGGTCGCTGCTTGTATCAATCTGTCGTGCAGTTGTAGAGAATCATCCCACACTATGCTAACGGTCACCCAACACTCCTGTGCAAAGGGGCAACCAAAGAGCATATGCTCTAACGTCTCTTGCTCACAAGTGTCACACATAACACATATTGGGCTGTCATGTATGTTTAGGTGCCGTCGCTGTAGCATGGACTTCGTGTTCAATCGATCCACCAATATAAGCTAGGCAAAGAATTTAACCCGTGGTGTGCATCTTGACTTCCATATTATCTTGAAGATTGGGTGTGCTTGTACCGTACTGAAGGCATGGGAGTAAAAGCGACGCGAAGTGTACTTGTTACCCCATATAGGTGTCCACTGATCATTGCTATTTTGGTCATATGGCAAGACCTGTAGTTGTGCTTGGAGAAACTCCAGCTCATCAAGCGCCTGTTGGGACAGTGGTAGTATAAAGAGAGTGTCAAAATCCTCGGCTTGCATAACCTCTAGCACAGAGACACCATCGCTCCTGGCGAAGGACGCTAGTCTAGGATACTTGTGAGCTAGCACTTCATCTAGCCAAAGGTCATCCCAGAAACACACCGAAGAACCATCACCTAGTTCACACTTGGCAATACTTCTGAAGAGAATGTTGAGGCGAAATATGTCTTTCCACCAAAATGAGCCTGTCTCACTTGCTGTATGTGGTACTCGATCGGTGTAGTACTTGTTCCAAACCAGACGCACCCATGGAATGTTTTCCTTATTATAGAACTTACTTAGATGCTTCATGAGAAGAGCGTCATTTTGTAGACGAAGGTTCACAATGCCTAGTCCACCCTTCTCCTTTGGCTTCATTACAGTCGGCCAAGCAACGAGGTTACCTCCTTTCTTTTCTGCATTGTTGCCATGCCACAGGCATTGCTTTCTTGCACGATCGATGTTTTCCACAACTCCCTTTGGTAGCTTAATAGTGCACATGGCATAGGTTGTGATCGGAGTGATCGCAGAGTTGATCATCTGCAGTCTTCCGGAGTAGGAGAGCCAGGTGGAGCATGATGATAGGCACCGTTCCACTCTGTCCATCAGGGGAGTAAGATCTTCTAACCGTGGTTTGGTAGTCCCCATAGGTAGTCCAAGATAAGTGAATGACATTACACCCATATCACAGCCAAAGGTGTCTGCAAGCCTGACCATCTTCTCTTGTGAGACGTTGATTGAATACATCTGTGACTTTCTGTAGTTAACTTGCAGTCCCGTTGACTCCGCAAAGCTATGCAATAGTGCCTTGAGGAAGACTAATTGTCTGGCATCAGCTTGAAGCAGCAACAGCGTGCCGTCTGCGTATTGGACAATAGGAAAGTCCTCGGATGGTTGTGGGATCGGCGGTTTCAACAATTGCAGATCAGCAGCCTTGACCAAAATCTAAAGTAGCTCGGCTGCCAGCACAAACAAAAGGGGGGAGAGTGGGTCGCCTTGGCGTACTCCTCTTCTACATTTAAAGAATTTGCCAGGCACTCCGTTGAGTAAAACCGCCGAGGAACCAGAGGACAAAATGCAGCAGATCCAATTCAGCCATCGTTTAGGGAAGCCCAAATGTGTCATCACTTTGATGATAGTGGAATGCTCCACCGTGTCAAATGCTTTCTCAAAGTCAAGCTTAAGTATGATCGTCTCCCTTTTTGATTGATGACACTGATGTATATACTCATAGCTCCAGGCGAGGCAATCTTGGATCGTGCGTGACCGGATGAAACCATACTGATTCTGATGTACAAGACTCAAGATGACTATCTAAAGCCGGTTAGCCAAAATCTTAGTGATGAGCTTGAGTGAAATGTTCATGAGTGAGATGGGCCGAAAGTCATTAACTGTTTCAGGGCTATCCTTCTTTGGGACCAGTGTGATATATGAGGTGTTGATGCTTTCAAGGTTGGCCTGTCCCAAATAAAAGTCGAAGCAAAGTCTGTAGAAGTCACCTTTTATAAGCTGCCAACATTTCTTTAGGAAGAGACCATTAAAACCGTCAGGGCCTGGTGCCTTGTCGGGTGGCATCTGTTTGACGACCAGGTCAACTTCGTCAGTTTGAAACGGGTCTACCAGATGATCTAGGCCATCAACTTGTGTAATCAAGCTTGACAGGTCAAAAAACATATCTGGTGACGATGTGGTGCCCATTTGGCGAAAAGAAGACCAAAGGAGGTCTGCCTTTCCATCATGATCCTGAATCCAAACGCCCTGTTCATTCTTGAGCTGGGAGATGGCATTTCTTCTATATGATAGTGTCGCCATTCCATGGAAAAACTTGGTACATTCATCTCCAAACTTGATTCTACTTACTGTATAGCTTTGTCGCCAGTAAAGATTCTTATAGCGAAGCCAAATCTGAAGTTGCTTTCTGACTACCACTCTTAGGTTGATTTCTGGATTATATAGGCCTCTTCTGTCTTCAAGAGCATCTAGGAAGCTGATAACTATGTTGCAGTTACTGATAAGCAGGCAAAGATTGGATAGATGTTTACTCCATTCTTTCAGTGTTGATCTGAGCGCTTTGAATTTTGATGTTATAGATCGAGCAGAGTCTGCAATTTGGTTAGATGAGTTCCAGCACTGCTGCACTGTGTCTACAAAGTCACTCTGCTCCACCCAAAAATTCTCAAAACGAAATAAGCTTGCTCGGGGAATCTTGGTGCTGATCACTATCTGACATGGGAGGTGATCAGATGTGATTTTGGCTAGGGGCAAGACCTCTGTATTTGGGAAATTGTGGCGGAATCGCCCAGTTTAACACGCTTTCAGGGGCACTTGCCTTCCACTAGACACTAAGTGCCCCGAAAGTGAGCTAAACCAGGTGGTTCCGTTGAGCACACCCAACGGGAGAACTCGAACGCTCCACATTTTTCGCCCGGGATCCAATAATGAGTACAAACTTACATTACTTAGTCCATTTCATACAACACAGAGTCTCAGAAATAGTTATTACAATACCAGAGGTTCAGAGTGCAATAAACTAACAACGGAAAATTAAATAACGTCTACGGAGCGAGATGAGAATCCGTCTGTGCCCACCAGAAGAATTCTCCACACAAAGCCTACCTACTCAAGGTGCACCTACAACAAGGGTAGAACAAACCCTGAGTACACAATGTACTCGCAAGACTTACCTGACTGGGAATTATATTTCCCGACTCTCAAGGATTATGATAGGCTTTATGGCTGGTGGGTTTTCTCATTTGCGAGAAGCAGCACTAAGAGTGTGTCCTTAATTCTGAACCTTTTAGAAGCCGTATTTTAATCATTAACCAATAATCTATGTAAGCACCTATGCTATAATCAAGCAAAAGTTGAGCAACTCAGGACCATTTCTCCATCTTTTCATTAGCCAATCATTACTACGATGCCAGAGCATAGCCAAGCCGCACCGTCACGTAGAAACGGTGATTCACGAATCAATGTGCCCAGCTGGGTACCCCGAAAAACACACGCCTCGCTTGTACCCTAGGCACAAACAAGACCAACCCGTTTCCCTCCTGTCATGGGTTTCCAGGTCCCCATCCAAACTTGGACTCCTAGCTCCCGTACTTGAGGCCCGGCCTCAATACGGTGCTAAGACCTCCACCTATCCCCGCCTCCAATCAGTCGGTCCGGAAAGAGCCGGAGCCCAAGATAAGAGAGTAACCAGTCTTCCTAGCCCCCATCCGCTAGTATATGCTCGGGATAAGAAGATCTGTGACTTGACCAGGGTCCGTGCAACGAACGGTCCTTAATTGACATGGACAGGGAAACAGTGCAACCCAATTATGCCCCATGGCTGCGGGACACAACTTGCTACACCCACCAATACCCATACCCCATCCTTGCCCGGTCGCCATTTCCTTTCCACCATTTTATCCAAAATGTAATAATCATATGAGTAACTCTCTATTGTGAGTAACGACAGGTTACTCACTCTACCGATGATCCTAAGCAAAGCAACTATGCGATCCTATACTAGTAAGACTCATGGGTATATGTATATGCATGTGGGTATCATAGAATTCCTAAACTTAAATGCACAACATTTAAATATATATCAGATTTGCAAAAGGTAAGGGTTATGCACCGGGGCTTGCCTTGAGCAGGCGCAAAGTCAGAGGTGTCAGTCGCGGGCAACTCCTGGAACTCCTCCGGTACAAAGATTTCATCCTCGTACTCCTCGATGACTTCCTCGAAGTCCTGCTCCTCCGCGGCCACGTACTCAACCACCTCATGATCTACATGCATGCAATGATAATACCACACTTAAAAAGGTGACCAAGGTAACTCTAATACAACAACCACCAACTACTAGCTAGCTCTAATGGCTAAAAAGCTAAGCTACCATTACTTCTACTAAACAAAGGTCGGCTGATGTATCCAAACTCTAACCACTAACAAGCACTTCCTCTTATGATTGCCGATTTACTACAAAGCACTACTAGGAACTTAGTTACCCTATCAAACAAGCTATCCGGTGGCTATAAAAAATTTACAGCAAGCATCTAACGCCATCAAGAAGCTACTGTGAAAACTTTAGAGCTAGAGCTAACCTAGAATTGCCACAAAATTTTCCTACAAAAAGGTTGCATTAACATTCATCGCTTTTATGCATTGATTTAAACGACCGAGCATCATTACCGTACTACAAGAAAGGAATTCACTAACTAGAAGAGCACGAATTTAGGAACTCAACTAAAGTGGTTTCACGATTTTTGGACCTCTACACAAGGCGCTATAATTCATCAAAGTTTTAGTTGAGGAATTAATTTAGAAACCAAAAAAAGACTTCTAGAGAAGGAAAGCCTACTCCCTCGGCTCGGCCCAGAAGAGGCGGCCCAAGACGCGCGGCCCGCGCACGGACACGGCCCAGGTGGGGAAGCCCGCGCGTCCCCAGACGCTTAGCAGAAACGCCCCTAAACTATCAAGTAATACCACTACGCTGCTCGCGACTGTTCCAACAGACTGCCTTTAAGCAAACGAGCCCCCAGAAAAACTCTTCTTCGCAAAGGGGAGGTCCCCGATGTTCCCCCCGCACACCGGCGTGGCGCTGACCGGCACCGATCGGTCTCGCCGGCCACAGGGAGCCTCAACAGCGCACAAGTGGGAGAAACACTCACCAAGGCGCAGGCGCAAGGCATGGGGTAGGGGTTCGGAGGCTGAAGGCGAGGTGACGAGGTCTCCCCACGAAGGTGGCCAACCGGCGAGGTCGGTGCCGGCGTTCCGGCGAGAAGAGACTTTGCAAGAGGGCCCACGAGGGTGGGTGAGCTCTAGAGAAACCCCTCGGTCTCGACCGCAGAGACGTTATGGCTAGAGAATACCTGAGCTGAGCCAGCCACGAGCGGCCTGCCAGCGCAGCGGTGCTCTGGGTCAGCGCGGACGCGCCACCGACGACACCAAGCGCTACAGCCTCAACTCAACAGCGCACCGCGCACAGGGGCCAAGGAGGCTCTAGGGGGTGCAACCAATTGGCCTAGGACGGTCGGTGGGTGGAGGTCCAAGAAAAAGGGGAGTTCTGACCTAGAAAAGGGCGCGGTCGGACTGACACTCCAATTCGAGGCTGCCCTGGCTCCAAAAGCCCAGGAGCAGGGTCGAGGAGGTGGACCAGGTTGCTACAACCCTACACCAACAGCGAATTGACGTGAGGCGGAGGAGACAGGGTGGGGCTCGAAAGCGGGTCCATGGCGGCGATGGCGAAAGAAAAAAGAGGGGGACGGCAAGGTCGCCTAACTCGGGCAGTGGTAGCTGGCTGAGTCGGTAGAGCAAGGACGGTGAGTTACCCCAAACGCGACAACACACGCTCGCCCGTTGCCCGCCTAGCCCACACGGTGTCGTGCCAGCAACGCCAGGGCAGCCACCGGCCAAGCGACGACGCGACGGCGAGGCAAGGGCGGCACGGTGCGGGACCACCGCAACAGCGGCACCAAGGCAAGGGGGGCCCGCGGTGTAGCGGTAGCGTAGGCCGGCCAGGGCCAGCTAGGCCCAGCACGGCGTGGCCAAGCGTGCGGCCAAGCCGGGCAATGCCACGGCGAGAACAGACCGCGGTGACCACGCACAGGGAGACAGAAGCGATGCCTGCACGCGTGCACGAAATTTAAAGCTCTGTAAACTCCCAACCGGTGACAACCAACCTCACCCAACTCTAGACGACCTAAGAGGTGACCAAACCGGGCTAACACACAGCAACCCTTCTTAACCCGAATTCCCAACCAAAAGTGCTCAACACGGCAGCGTCAAGCAGTCCTGGACTTGGAGTATTCTGAAAACCTTACGCTGGACGAAAACCGAGTTGCAAAACCAAGCTACTAGAAACGTTAGCTAACGAAAGCCGAAACCGATTACGAACATGGCACTTCACACTCGTTTAGGGACCACAAAAAGGGGGTTTCGCACAATCGATAAAAACATGCTCGCCAGCTTAGCTGCAAGGAAACACACGGTAACACCGAGGGTGTTACAGCTCTACCCCCCTAAAAGAAAATCTCGACCTGAGATTTCCCGTGACTAGTGCGAAAAAGGGTTGGGAAACAACATTCACTTGACGAAATACCTTCCGGGATTAGGCAGAAGATGGGGATAGTGCTTCATAATATAACTCTCTAATTCCCATGTTGCTTCATCTTCCGAGTGATGTTGCCACTGGATCTTGTAAAATTTCACTACCCTGCTTCTAGTCACTCTCTCCTTCTCATCCAAAATTTTCACCGGATGTTCCACATAAGAAAGGTCTGGTTGAAGGGGAAGTCCTTCAATTTCTACTGCCTCAGTGGGAACCTGCAAACACTTTTTCAACTGAGACACATGGAAGACATCGTGGATAGCTGACAAAATATAAGGGAGCTGAATGCGATAGGCCACTGGACCACGCCGGGCCAAAACCTTGTAGGGCCCAACATAGCGTGGAGCTAGCTTCCCACGAACACCAAAACGATGCACACCTTTCATGGGAGACACCTTGAGATACACATAATTCCCAACTTCAAATTCCAACGGTCTTCTTCTCTTGTCTACATAAGTTTTCTGTTGGTTCTGCGCTGCCTTCAAGTGACTCCGGATAACCCCAACCTTCTCTCTTGCTTCCAGCACAAAGTCAGGCCCAAAATAGCCACGGTCTCCCACCTCAACCCAGTTGAGTGGGGTCCTACATTTCTTGCCATAAAGAGCCTCAAAAGGTGCCATCTGGATGCTCTCTTGATAGCTGTTATTATAAGAAAACTCAGCCAACTTCAAACATTCGTCCCACTTTTCAGGAAAAGAGATGACATAAGCTCTCAACATGTCTTCAAGCACTTGATTCACCCTTTCTGTCTGACCGTCGGTCTGGGGATGATATGCTGAACTTCTGAGAAGGCTAGTACCAAGACATTCTTGGAGTTGTGTCCAAAAATGTGACATGAAAACTGCTCCGCGGTCAGAAACGATAGTAAGCGGAACTCCATGGAGAGTCACAATGCGATCAAAATACAGCTTGGCATACTGCGAGGCTGTATACCTAGTACCCACTGGAAGAAAATGAGCAGTCTTTGTGAGGCGATCCACAATGACCCAAATGGAATCATGGCCCTTGGCTGTGCGGGGTAATCCGGTAACAAAATCCATGGAAATATCCTCCCATTTCCAGACCAGAATAGGCAGAGGCTGTAGAAAACCTGGCCTCCGCAGATGGTCTGCCTTAACTCTCCCACAAATATCGCACTCAGCAATATACCCAGTGATATCCTGCTTCATGTTTGACCACCAATACAACTGACGCAAATCATGGTACATTTTGTTACTCCCCGGGTGAATAGACAACTTGGATTGGTGAGTTTCATCCAGAATCTTCCTTCTAAGCCCCTCATTACCAGGAACCACTACCCAGTTCTTGTACCTCATCACTCCTTGCTCATCAATGCTGAAGTGTGGACCACGCCCTTCAGCCATCAACTTTTTAATGTGGGGAATCTCCAAGTCATCATATCTTTGCTCCGTAATGATTTTCTCGAGTAATTCTGAGACTAAAGCAATCTGTGCTAACACTGCAGAGTGAGAGAGAGGCAAGGACTCTTCATCAGGCACATGTGACTTATGGCTCAAAGCATCAGCCACCACATTAGCTTTTCCCGGATGGTAATGGACCTCTAAGTTGTAATCTTTAATCAACTCAAGCCATCTCCTTTGCCTCAGATTCAACTCGGGTTGAGTAAAAATATATCTAAGGCTCTTATGATCCGTAAAAATATGGACTTTATTCCCCAACAAGTAGTGTCTCCAAATTTTTAGAGCGTGCACCACTGCAGCTAGCTCTAAATCGTGGGTTGGGTAATTTACCTCGTGCTTTTTTAGTTGGCGCGATGCATATGCTATCACATGCCCAACTTGCATAAGCACGCACCCAAGCCCAATCCTGGAGGCATCACAATACACATCAAAAGGCTTCTCAATATCTGGTTGAGCCAAAACTGGAGCTGAGGTAAGAAACTTCTTCAATGCCTGGAAAGCTTCTTCACAAGCCGGACTCCATACAAACTTTGCATCCTTCTGAAGTAGCTTGGTCATGGGATGAGCTATTTTAGAGAAATCCAGAATAAAACGCCGATAGTACCCTGCAAGACCCAGAAACTGGCGGATCTGATGCACTGAAGTAGGAGACTTCCAACTCAACACATCTTGAACCTTATTAGGATCTACGGACACACCCTCAGGAGTCAGAACATGTCCCAAGAACTAAACTCGATCCAACCAAAACTCGCACTTGCTGAACTTAGCGTACAGCTTATGCTCTTGCAACCGGGTCAGGACGGTGCAGATATGTTGTGCATGCTCTTCTTCATTTTTGGAATATATCAAGATGTCATCGATGAAGACCACTACAAACTTATCCAACTCCGGCATAAAGACAGAATTCATGAGGTACATGAAAAATGCGGGAGCATTTGTGAGGCTGAAAGACATGACTAGGTACTCATACAACCCATACCTAGTAGAAAAAGTTGTCTTTAGTATATCTTGTGGCCAGATCTTTATCTGGTGATAACCCAACCGGAGATCAATTTTTGAGAACACCTTTGCCCCAGCCAACTGATCAAACAAAGCATCAATACGGGGCAAGGGGTACTTGTTCTTAATGGTTACCGCATTGAGGGGATGGTAATCCACACACATGCGAAGGGTACCATCCTTCTTCTTCACAAAAATGGCAGGACAACCCCAAGGTGAAGAACTGGGACGGATGAACCCTTTATTCCGCAACTCTTCTATCTGTTTCTTCATTTCAGCTAGCTGCTTCGGGGCCATATGGTAGGGACGCCAGGAAATAGGAGCAGTACCAGGCTCTAACTCAGTAGTGAACTCCACATCTCTATCCGGTGGTAACCCAGACAAATCATCAGGAAAAACATCTAGGAACTCACATATCATGGGAATAGAGGTGAGATCAGAAGAGACTTCCACAGGTGCCGCAATTGGCGAAGTGAGTTCCGAAGGAATGAGAAGAGACATCCTGCCCTCGGATGCAGGAAGTCGCAACTCGACAACTCTTCGCTTAATGTCTAAAACTACCCCATAAACCTTAAGCCAGTTCATGCCCAGTATTGCATCAATGCCATGCCCAGGTAGCAACATGAACTAAAGGCGATAAATGTGAGTAGCTAGCACTAAACTGACGGTATCCGTTCGGGTGTTGATAAACATCTTCGCACCCAAAGTGCTGATTCTATTGGCCTTAGGGATGGCCATAATAGGTAGATTATGCCTTTCCGCATACCCCATGCTCATAAATGAATACGATGCTCTAGAATCAAATAACACAAGAGCTAGGTGAGAGTTGATGGTGAACATACTAGCCATCACGGGTTGATCCTGCAATATTTCCTCAGCCTCCGTGTAGTTCACCTGTCCCGAACGGCTCACTGGGACTTTCTTCTTGATAACCGTCCTCTTGATCAGATGAGAGTTGGCGGACGGCTGGGCAGACTGAACAGGCCGATTCTCAGGACACTCCCGAGCAAAGTGGCCCTCCTTGCCACACTTGAAACAACTAGTAGACTTAACCATCTGCCCCAGACGAGGTGGAAACTGCTATCCCTATGACTGTTGCACCTGCTGTGAAGGTGCACGGTACTGAGTCATCGGAGCCTGACGGATCTGCTAAGGCTGTCGAGACGGCTGTCCACCAGGAGAATGGTAAGACATCCTCTTAACAACCTGCATCTTCTGCGCCTGCTAGTGACCCAGAGACCCAGAAATCCCCCGCTTGCGCTTTCACTCAGCCTGAGTATCACGCTGCAGACCCTCCATAGCAATGGCTGCATTCATCAGGGTGCCGAAAGTCTAGTAGTTCCCAGTGTATAGCTCCTTCTGCAAAATACAAGAGAGGCCACGGTAGAAGCGGTCCCTCTTCTTCTCATCCGTGTCCACGTGAGTGCCAGCATACTGTGCCAAATGGTTGAACTTATTGGCATATTCCATCATGGACAAGCTTCCCTGCTTCAGATCCAAGAACTCTGAGAGCTTCCTGTTCAGAACACCCACAGGAATGAAATACTCTCGGAAGGCCGTGGTGAACTCCTGCCACGTCACCCGGTGGTCCACCTGCTGCATGGCATTGAAGGTATCCCACCAAGCGCTGGCAGACCCCAATAGCTGCTGTGCGGCGAAGCGCATCTTCTGCTCATCGATCACCGTGAGCAACAGGAACTTCTGCTCTAGCACACGAAGCCAGTGCTCCACGTCCAGAGGCTCTGCAGACGGCGTGAACATGGGCAGGTTAGTCTTCAAGAAGTCCTGATATGAACAGGGCCTCTCAAGACCGCGGGCACCGCCCCCGTTCCCGCCGTTGCCACCGGGGCCCCCACGAGCGAGGCCACCGACAGCCTGCGCCATCAACTCCAGGGCACGCGCCGTCTCACGACGAGAAGCCAACAACTCTGCCATCATCTCCGCCTGAGTCATCAGAGGCAGTGGTGGCGGTGGAGGAGGGAGAGGAGCCAAGCATGGGGCATCCTGACTCTCCCCGTTGGCATTCTTGTGACCATTCTCGCCATGGCCCTCCTGGCCACGGCCCACTCCAGCGCTGGTACTCCCGTGACCGGACCCATCTGCCCCACGATCGGACCTCATGTTCATCTGTAACAGATAAGAACCAACCATTAGGGCACTTCTCCGGATTTAGGATATGAGACTGAGACGATGATACGACCTTCAAAAGAGTTGAAGCAATTTATTTTAATTCTTGCTCTACCCTGTTACTAGCTATGGTTATCGTGAAGGGGTTTTTAGATTAACCAGGTTTTTATCTTTATGATGCATGCATCGCCCTACACGTTCACTCAAGCCGAAAAAATATAGCGGCACTTCGCTAGCAACTTGGCACATCGCACCCTCACTTCCGAAACTAGCGTTCCCTTACGCAACATAAGTCAGTGTACCTGTAGAAGATGGTTAGGTAAACCAGTGCCACTATCCTAGTAAACCATATTGCTAGGACCGAATACTTAATTACTTCGACTTCACCGCATCCTACTTTCATAAATCTTTTGTTGATCAAAGTTTTAAGCTTTTTGAAAGGGGTGATTAAGCTTGTAAACCCATTATTGGCTCTGGTACCACCTGTGGTGGAATCGCCCAGTTTAACACGCTTTCAGGGGCACTTGCCTTCCACTAGACACAAAGTGCCCCGAAAGTGAGCTCAACTAGGTGGTTCCGTCGAGCACACCCAACGGGAGAACTCGAACGCTCCACATTTTTCGCCTGGGATCCAATAATGAGTATAAACTTACATTACTTAGTCCATTTCATACAACACAGAGTCTCAGAAATAGTTATTACAATACCAAAGGTTCAGAGTGCAATAAACTAACAGCGGAAAATTAAATAACGTCTACGGAGCGAGATGAGAATCCGTCTGTGCCCACCAGAAGAATTCTCCACACAAAGCCTACCTGCTCAAGGTGCACCTGCAACAAGGGTAGAACAAACCCTGAGTACACAATATACTCGCAAGACTTACCCGACTGGGAATTATATTTCCCGACTCTCAAGGATTATGATAGGCTTTATGGCTGGTGGGTTTTCTCATTTACGAGAAGCGGCACTAAGAGTGTGTCCTTAATTCTGAACCTTTTAGAAGTCGTACTTTAATCATTAACCAATAATCTATGTAAGCACCTATGCTATAATCAAGCAAAAGTTGAGCAACTCAGGACTATTTCTCCATCTTTTCATTAGCCAATCATTACTACGATGCCAGAGCGTAGCCAAGCCGCACCGTCACGCAGAAACGGCGATTCACGAATCAATGTGCCCAGCTGGGTACCCCGAAAAACACACGCCTCGCTTGTACCCTAGGCACAAACAAGACCAACCCGTTCTCCTCCTGTCACGGGTTTCTAGGTCCCCGTCCAAACTTGGACTCCTAGCTCCCGTACTTGAGGCCCGACCTCAATACAGTGCTAAGACCTTCACCTATCCCCGCCTCCAATCAGTCAGTCCGGAAAGAGCCGGAGCCCATGACAAGAGAGTAACCAGTCTTCCTAGCCCCCATCCGCTAGTATATGCTCGGGATAAGAAGATCTGTGACTTGACCAGGGTCCGTGCAACGAACGGTCCTTAATTGACACGGACAGGGAAACAGTGCAACCCAATTATGCCCCGTGGCCGCGGGACACAACTTGCTACACCCACCAATACCCATACCCCATCCCTGCCCGGTCGCTATTTCCTTTCCACCATTTTATCCAAAATGTAATAATCATATGAGTAACTCTCTATTGTGAGTAACGACAGGTTACTCACTCTACCGATGATCCTAAGCAAAGCAACTATACGATCCTGTACTAGTAAGACTCATGGGTATATGTATATGCATGTGGGTATCATAGAATTCCTAAACTTAAATGCACAACATTTAAATATATATCAGATTTGCAAAAGGTAAGGGTTATGCACCGGGGCTTGCCTTGAGCAGGCGCAAAGTCAGAGGTGTCAGTCGCGGGCAGCTCCTGGAACTCCTCCGGTACAAAGATTTCCTCCTCGTACTCCTCGATGACTTCCTCGAAGTCCTGCTCCTCCGCGGCCACGTACTCAACCACCTCGTGATCTACATGCATGCAATGATAATACCACACTTTAAAAGGTGACAAAGGTAACTCTAATACAACAACCACCAACTACTAGCTAGCTCTAATGGCTAAAAAGCTAAGCTACCATTACTTCTACTAAACAAAGGTCGGCTGATGTATCCAAACTCTAACCACTAACAAGCACTTCCTCTTATGATTACCGATTTACTACAAAGCACTACTAGGAACTTAGTTACCCTATCAAACAAGCTATCCGGTGGCTATAAAAAATTTACAGCAAGCATCTAACGCCATCAAGAAGCTACTGCGAAAACTTTAGAGCTAGAGCTAACCTAGAATTGCCACAAAATTTTCCTACAAAAAGGTTGCATTAACATTCGTCGCTTTATGCATTGATTTAAACGACCGAGCATCATTACCGTACTACAAGAAAGGAATTCACTAACTGGAAGAGCACAATTTAGGAACTCAACTAAAGTGGTTTCACGATTTTTGGACCTCTACACAAGGCGCTATAATTCATCAAAGTTTTAGTTGAGGAATTAATTTAGAAACCAAAAAAAAGACTTCTAGAAAAGGAAAGCCTACTCCCTCGGCTCGGCCCGGAAGAGGCGGCCCAAGACGCGCAGCCCGCGCGCGGACGCGGCCCAGGCGGGGAAGCCCGCGCATCCCCAGACGCTTAGCAGAAACGCCCCTAAGCTATCAAGCAATACCACTACGCTGCTCGCGACTGTTCCAATAGACTGCCTTTAAGCAAACGAGCCCCCAGAAAAACTCTTCTTCGCAAAGGGGAGGTCCCCGGCGTTCCCCCCGCACACCGACGTGGCGCTGACTGGCACCGATCGGTCTCGCCGGCCACAGGGAGCCTCAACAGCGCACAAGAGGGAGAAACACTCACCAAGGCGCAGGCGCAAGGCACGGGGCAGGGGTTCGGAGGCCGAAGGCGAGGTGGCGAGGTCTCCCCACGAAGGTGGCCAACCGGCGAGGTCGGTGCCGGCGTTCCGGCGAGAAGAGACTCTGCAAGAGGGCCCACGAGGTCGGGTGAGCTCCAGAGAAACCCCTCGGTCTCGACCGCAGAGACAGGATGGCCAGAGAATACCTGAGCTGAGCTGGCCACGAGCGGCCTGCCAGCGTGGCGGTGCTCTGGATCAGCGCGGACGCGCCACCGACAACACCAGGCGCTACAGCCTCAACTCAACAACGCACCGCGCACAGGGGCCAAGGAGGCTCTAGGGTTTGCAACCAATTGGCCTAGGACGGTCAGTGGATGGAGGTCCAAGAAAAAGGGGAGTTCCGACCTAGAAAAGGGCGCGGTCGGACTGACACTCCAATTGGAGGTTGCCGTGGCTCCAAAAGCCCAGGAGCAGGGTCGAGGAGGTGGACCAGGTTGCTGCAACCCTACGCCAACAGTGAATTGACGTGAGGCAGAGGAGACGGGTGGGGCTCGAAAGCGGGTCCATGGCGGTGATGGCGGAAGAAAAAATAGAGGGGGACGGCAAGGTCGCCTAACTCGGGCAGTGGCAGCTGGCTGAGTCGGTAGAGCATGGATGGTGAGTTACCCCAAACGTGACAACACGTGCTCGCTCGTTGCCCGCCTAGCCCACACGGTGCCGTGCCAGCAACGCCAGGGCAGCCACCGGCCAAGCGACGACGCGACGGCGAGGCAAGGGCGGCACGGTGCGGGACCACCGCAACAGCGGCGCCAAGGCAAGGAGGGCCCACGGTGCAGCGGTAGCGGTGGCGCAGGCCGGCCAGGGCCAGCCAGGCCCACCACGGCGTGGCCAAGCGTGCGGCCGAGCCGGGCAATGCCACGGCGAGAATAGACCGCGGTGACCACGCACAGGGAGACAAAAGCGATGCCTGCACGCGTGCATGAAATTTAAAGCTCCATAAACTCCCAACCGGTGACAACCAACCTCAAACCAACCTCACCCAACTCTAGACGACCTAAGAGGCGACCAAACTGGGCTAACACACAGCAACCCTTCTTAACCCGAATTCCCAACCGAAAGTGCTCAACACGGCAGCGTCAAGCAGTCCTGGACATGGAGTATTCTGAAAACCTTACGCTGGACGAAAACCGAGTTGCAAAACCAAGCTACTAGAAACGTTAGCTAACGAAAGCCGAAACCGATTACGAACGTGGCACTTCACACTCGTTTAGGGACCACAAAAAGGGGGTTTCGCACAACCGATAAAAACATGCTCGCCAGCTTAGCTGCAAGGAAACACGCGGTAACACCGAGGGTGTTACAGAAATCTACTGTCCAGTTGGCCGTCGTGAAAAACCAATCCAATTGCTCTAACAATGGTTCTGATTGCATATTGCTCCAAGTAAACGACCAAGCTTTCAGTGGTAACTCAACAAGCCCCAAGTGACCAATTGCATCATTAAAGATGAATGTGTCGGCAAGATTTCCCCCAGGTCTATTACGGTTACTCAGTGACCTATAGAAGTTGAAGTCACCTAGGAAGATCCAATTCTCAGAATCGTCAATCACATGACCTCTGAACCAGTCGATAAAAAGGGAGCGATCTGGTTCTTCACAGGGCCCATACATAGTAGTTAGTTTCCAGAGGTCATTGTTATGGGTGGATTTAAAACTCAACGTGATGCCAAAACGCTGCTTCTCTATGACAACACCTGTGAAGATTGAGCTATTCCGGACAACGAGTATTCCCCCTGACGCGCCAACTGAAGGAATATAATCAAATTTGTCAAACCGCCTTGGAGCAAAGTTTCTGATATAAGAGAGGTCAAAACTTTCTCTTCTTGCAAACAAATCACAGAGCAAGAGCTTTCTTCAACTTTATCTCGAACTGCATCCCATTTTGCAACAACATTGATACCGCGAATATTCCAACAGAGTATATGCCAACTACGGGTACTCGTTGATCCACAAAATTTTGAAAGAGAATGGGTCTGATGTCGCTAGGAGCATCAGGTAGCAACAACACCAGGGTTTAGGGATGCATTTGAGGTGGACAGTATAAGAGAAAAAGCATTCAGATGAGCACTTCAGGCAAGCTGATGACGACATAACATGACAGGTCTTAACGACGTTCACAGGCAAGTTCACATCCACACAAATGTTCTTAGGAGTAGTAGCAACCCAATGATAGATAGGGACGAAATTATTAGAAAAGATAGAGCAAAAGATAGACGGTGCCCACGGCACAGTGAAGCCATCAATTTTTGTTGCTGTCATCAGGAGCCCGAGTAGAGGGCGCTTGGAGCAGCGCATCGTCGGTGAGCTCACTAGGAGTCACTCCACAGTCAATGCCCCATCCTTGTAGTACAGTGATTGCAATGGGGCCAGCTTCACCTGTCGCTTCATCGATCTGAATAATCCAGTTGTTACGCTTCTTTGAGGGGTTTCCTTTGAGTCTGACAGAGCAGAAGCCATCCTTGTTGAGCCTGGTACTATGACGGACACTGTCCTCCACCAATGGGGTGCGGGTATCAGCATTTGATATTGTACTTGGTAAGGACATATTCTTCCTTTTCTGCTTAGCCATATTAGCTTTGCGGCCTCCAGTCATTGATGGGCTGGGCCTAATCTGGACACTTTGAAATTCAAAATCGTCTGGGCCAGATTCCATGCTGCTCACTGTACCATCCTCAACTGGAGTGATTGGGTTGGGCTTGGGGCGTCTCTTGTACACATATTTGATTGGGTTGGACCGAGGAGGGTTTTCTTCAAATTTAAAACCCTGCACAGAAGTGATCTCAGAGCTCTGATGGGTGTCCTGCTGTTCCTGATCTTTTGTATTTTGCTGCTCCATGCTTGCAGCAAAGACTTGTAGAGCAAGGGCTGCCCCACTCGGCTTCCAGGGTATGATCTCCAGTCTGTTGGGGATGTAAACCTCATTCTGTTGTACATTTAAAGCTGATGTGTTGATGATGACCGGTTTAAAAAGAGTTGGGTTTGATGTCTGTTGCTGGCCCTGAGTGGAACGGTCGGCCCCTGGAGCAAAAATCCCTCTGAGGGTGAAGCCTGGAGGTATGGCATTGGAGTTGTACAGGGCTTGATCAGAGCACAACTTGTTAGCAGCAGGTGCGTCATCTCCATGATGGGGCTGGTTCCCATGCTGAACAGGGTTTGGATGTGGGTTGCCACCATGCGCCCCATGAGCAACATTGGCACCTTGATGTTCACCTTGCCAATCAGGGAATATCGGGTTAGCCCCGACAACCGGTGGCCCAAACTCAGGGTGAGGCTCGCCATCGAAAGGGACAGGATCCTCTTCTCCTTGGAACTCATCTGGGAAATTTCCATTTAAAATGGAGTTATTTTTGCTGCTTCAGGAATCTATTTTTGGCTGCCATCTCAGTCGCTGTTGTGTTCTCCTTTTAAAACACTCCCTGGAGATATGACCATAGTTAAAGCATGTCTTGCACCTGATCTCGCCGTGACAATCCTTGACAAAGTGGCTGAAGCTCAGACATCTGTAGCATCGTCGAGGCTGTGTCTTTACATGTAAACTATCCTGTGCCAATTTGTTGGTTCTTGTTTCTTCTCTGACATCCTGATCGGTGTGACGGGACTGCCTGAGTTTTTCAAATAAAGAGCTTGCGTTGACCATGGTTTTCCTATGGAGTTGGATCTGATGAGCATCTTCATCTAGAACAATTGGGCAGTACACACTACCAATCCTGATGGCACGAGGGTGGGATGCTGGCTTGAACTTTTTTACTGGGGAAGCTTGGGTAATGTTCTTTGCAAAAGAAACATGTTTTACTGGCTTCTTTTTCTTATTGTAAGAGACTTCGATCCATTGTTTCTCTTCTTCCGCCTCCCAAATCTTCAGCTCTCTCTGCCAGTTTGACCCTCCATCTCTCCAAAGGTGGAAGTAAACATCGAAGTGCTTTGTTATGACTCTTCTCAGAGAGTAGATGTGGAAGCCAACTGCTTTGGAGGCAACTGAGAAACGGAAATGACGATCTGAAGCTAGATGGACATGAAACCAGCAGGAGCTCCACCAAGGATTGAGTGCAGAGCAAAACTCACAGAATCCTCAGTGAGTCGGAAGGTGAATCTTCGAAACACAGCCAGCAAAAAGAAACAACCATGCAAGGAGGAGGATGGATGGTGCACCGATGAGTTGAACCGGGCAAGTACATCAGCTTCAAACCGCTGGCCAAGAGTCAAATCCCAGTCATCCGGCATTGTTGGAGCTCTGTCCCCTTCCATCAGTGACTGGGTGCAGAGGTGAGAGCACGAGCAAGCTTGAACATCGAAGTGTGAGGCATGACTTGAACGGGCTTCAGAGCTGTCGAGGGACGATGATGGTCGCCATAGTCATGCGGAAGCCTGCAACGAGCTGTGCGTCGGCGAGGAGGGGCCCACACGGACGAATGGGCAGGCGCGGTGAAGGACATCTCATGCAGCTCCCAAGTCGATCCGCGGCGCTGTGCGTTGTCGGCGGGCCGCGTAGGTTGGCGATGGTCCAGGGCTGCAGGCCCACGGGCGGTCGGCCGCGGCAGAGGCGACGGCCGGCGGTCGAGGAGCGCAATCAGACTGGATCTGCTGTCGCCATGGTTGCGGTCGAGCTGGGCACGGAGGCTGGAGGCAGCGTGGATCCCGAGTGTGTGGAGTCAGGCCCACGGAGATGACGGACACGGCGATGGCCAGGAGCAGCGCGAGCCAGCGGATCTCGCGGCGGCCAGCGGGGCGGCGGCCGGCGGCCGGCGGTGCTCACTCTAGTCCACTACGTTGATTTGCACTGCTGTTCTTGTCATTACTCATTTCTGCATGCTGTTGAACTAAATAATTGGGATATCCCTCTCATGAAATAATTACATGGACTGACATGCAGGAGACAACGTTCATGTCAATTTAACAATGTGGATTCAGTTAAGTTGCGGTGTACATTTGCTCATTGTTCAGTAAATTGAGGTATAATATTCTAATATGGAAACAGTGAAACATCTTGGGTGTTTATTTTATCACTAATTGATCGTATGAAAAAGAGTTTTTTTTTAACGTGGGTAGGGTACAATTAAAGATAAGTGTAAATGCTAAGTGAATAATAGTTATTGACTGGCAGATATGATTGCAATGTAGAAAATTAATTTCATGATTCCTTTGTTTGAACTTAATGATCTCAAATGCCTGTGACTGAATTACTTCCTGGCACTTGTTTATGTCCTGATATATCATTGATTTCTTACGAATTATTTTATAGCAGTACAAATCTATTCTTTTGTTTTTGGTGAGGCAGTACAATGCTGTCCATTTTTGAAGAATCTGTGTGTACTTCCTTTTTCACTATGTTGATTTTGCACATTGGAATGATCCAATTTGTAAAGGCTTGGAATGTGATTTTCAGATTTTTGACTCAACTGTGCAGTGTTCACCACATCTTTTCACGAACACTAGGCAAGACCTTCAGCTTGGTTATGTGTTGACCTCTTGGTAAACACTATGTGCCAAATATTCTTTGTATGTCACTGCAAAATGTCCTGTGATCAGTTTATTGGCGCAGTATGCTGGCATCCTAATCATAGAATGACTGTAGTTTCTTTGACCTCCTGAGTTCTTGGCATTTCAAAGCAAATCAAGGTAACGGATAACATGTAATGATGTGTACAATGACCCCTTCCTTTATAACATTTAGTAGATGGCTAACTGAGGAACTAAATGAGGAATGGACACATTCTCTCTGATTGCTTGAATACCCATCTAGTAGATGAAAATGACTTAGTTGGCTGGAAATTTGGAAATAATAACAGATTTACAGTCAAATCCACTTATGATGCTATGACTGATAGTGGCTACTCCTTCAAACACATTTGGAAGGGGAAAGTTCCTGCTAAAATCAAAATATTTTTGTGGCTTGTGGAAAACAATGCAATACTCACTAAAGACTATGTTAAAAAGGAGGTGGAAAGGTGATGCTTCATGTTACTTCTGTGACTCCAGAAAATATCCCTCATCTGCTTTTTACTTGCTGTGTGGCAAAGGTTGTCTGGGCCTCTGTTGCTCATGCAATTGGAGCCTGTGATGTGCCTAATTCCATAACAAATGCTGGAGATGGCTTGAGAAATGGTTACCTAATGGCAAGAAGTGCTGCTTTCTGTTGGGCCACATGGAAAGCACGTAATAAGGCATGCTCTGAGGGCAAACTACTTCGAAATCCTGTTGAAATTGTTTGCCATGCGTGTGCCCTTATACATTTCTGGGCAGGTTTGTTTGCTGGAGAAGACAAGGACGTGATGATAGATGGAGTGAATGCAATGCTCAAAATTGCAGTGAAGCTTCTTGCTAAGCAGAGCCATAAGACCGGCGACGTCAAGCGACTCAGGGGCTCAGATCAAGACGATGGTGGCGACCCAGATTCTTCCAAGTGAAGTTGCATCTGCTTCTTTTGTGATGTTCCTTGTAATATCTGGGGTGATGGTAGTTTTCAAGTCCCTTGGTACTCTGATCAAGTCGAAGACGAAGGTTCAGACTCCTCTTGATGAAGCTGATGGGGAGCTGCATAGTTTTTTCTCTGCGAAGTTTATGTAATAACCAGTAAACTTTGTTCGTAGCTTGCGGTACATTTGTCCGCTTTAGCTTTTTCTAGCGCTTCTTTTGCTGTCTGAAACTCTGTATAACTCTGTATTTCCGTTATCTTGGTAATGGAAATGGGGATGCCTCGGTTCAAAAAAAAGAGGAAAAAAACTGTAATGATGTGTACGTGTTTCCTTCAAAAGTTCCAGTCGTATGCGAAGGCGTTGATCTCCTTAATCGAACCTCATGAAGATGACCGCATCGTCAGTGTCTATGGAAGTCTGTACTATACGTGGAAGTGTGTAGTCGCCTCTCCTCTTTTCATGAGCCATGTCAATATATAGGCCCAAAGGCTACCAAGGCCCATCTAAGAAGCCCAGTCCAGCCAGAGGAACCACCAACCATTTTGCCAAGAAAGGAAACCAGTCCGTGAGCGATCCTGTTCCCTTCGTCGTCTCCACAGAGCCGTTCCCCACGCCACTCTGCTTCGGCGCAAAACCCTCTTCGGCAGATGGAGCGACAGGGCAGCCGACTCCGACAACCCCCTCAACTCCAACGCTCTGTTGTGTGCCACCATCTTTCTCCCTCGTCTCCAATTCACTACCTTTAATTTGTTCTTGCTGCGAGGGAAGAGTAGGCAGGTGGATCGGAAAAACCTCGAATTTGCACTGCCCTGATTGCATTGCAGGCTCGCACAATGTCGGTTTCGGCCTCGTCGGTCGGCCGCAGCGGCGGACCCCCACAAGCCTCCTCGTCGTCCATCACCGCCGCGGCGGCCACCGGGATGCACCAGCTCAAGATCGACAGCTACTCCCTCACCAAGTCCCTGCCGTGCGGCGCCCACATCAAGTCCTCCAATTTCCAGGCGGCGGGCTACAGCTGGTACATCAACTACTTCCCCAACGGATGCGGCCGACTGATCAAGCGCGCCCGCGACTACCTCTCCCTGCAGCTTGTCCTCGACGACGCCGTCGCCGCCACCGCCGGGGCCGTCATGGCGCAGTTCACCCTTTCCGTGATCAACAGCGCTGGCCTCCTGGAACGAACCACCGCACGCAAGAGTCCGGTGCACAATCTCGCGCGTGGGGGAGCGGCAGGGTGGTGGTTCTTCAAGTACATGAGCAAGGCGGACCTGGAGAGCAAATTCCACGACCTCAAGGACGACAGCTTCACGCTCCAGTGCGACGTCGTCGTCATCGACAGGTTCCGCGCGGTGAAAGCTGCTCCCTTTGTGGACGTGCCGCCGCCCGACCTGCACCGCCACCTCGGGGAGCTGCTCTTCAGCGGGGAGGCCTCCGACGTCACGCTCCAGGCCGGCGGGGAGACGTTCAGTGCTCACAGGTGCGTGCTCGCTGCGAGGTGGCCGGTCTTCAAAGCGAAGCTCCTCGGCTCCATGAAGGAGGGTACCAGTACCACCACCGACTGCGCCATCCTCATCGAGGACATCGACGTCGTTGTTGTTTGGCCGTCCTTGGCCACCGACGTCACGCTTGGCTTCACCTTGGACAGTTGTTGCCGAGCGTGTGATGTCCCCTCGCGGATGCTTTGCCGCGAGGGCCTTGGCGGCCGCTTGGTCGTCTCTCTCGGTGGATTACCGCCATGGCTACATCTCCTGAGTTGGGTCCTTTGCGTTGTTGCAACTTGCCTTGCAGGTTGTGTTGTTTGGGTGGTGGTGGAGGGCCCTATCTCTCTTTTCTTACTGTTTATTGTTGTGTTGTTATTGTGTTTTGGGTGCTAACCACTCTCTCTGTGGTTTTGTGTCCCGCTTTGTATTCGCCGTGCTTTCGGCCCCTTTCTTCTTAATGAAAAGACACGTGAAGTCGTGTTCGAGAAAAAAGGACATCGAGCCACGGGTCTTACAGGCAGTGCTGCACTTCATGTACACCGACACATTGCCCGAGGTGAGCAAGGAAGAAGAAGCCGCCATGTCGCAGCACCTGCTTGAAGCCGCGGACAGGTTTAGCCTCCAGAGGCTCAAGCTCATCTGCGAAGAAAACCTGTGCGGGTGCATTGACACGAGCTCGGTGGTGACCACGCTCGTGCTGGCCGACCAGCACAGTTGTCAGGGTCTCAAGAAGAAATGCTTCGAGTTCCTCAAGTCAACCGGTCTGAATGCGCTCATCGCAACTGATGGCTTCAACCATTTGTCTACTGGTTGCCCTGCCGTTCTGGAGGAACTCACTTCCAAGCTTACTCTCCACTGATATGCATGCAAGGAGATCAATGGGTAGGTTTCCAGTAATGGTATTGGTAGACTGCTCACTGCTGGTAGTTTATAGCTGCATGTTTCACCACTTCAGTGCATTATCGTAGTTCTTGCATCGGCGCCGTCAGGAGACTTGTGATGCCACTCTGTGTCTTTGCTCTGTTTGTGTTTGGTCCTTGGATAAGTTCTGGAGAGACATTAGTTTCTCATTATGTGATTCCAAGCTACTCATTCTGCATAACCTGGATGCTTTAGCTTGCAGCATGTGTTCTTTCTGGTGGATGTTTTGATGAATGCAGTCCTATTTGCCGTTCTTTCGGCACTTCTTAATGAAAAACGCGTGAAGTCGCGATGTCGAAAAAAAAATGAATGCAGTCCTATGTTGCAAGGCACTCTGTTCAGCTCTTGAATTTCATTGTTTGCTGAGACATGTCCCTAAATTTGGTTGGAGAGATCATGCTGTTTGTTACTGCATATGTGACTGATCCGATTACGCTTGTTGGTTGCGAAAGGCTGATCAATGGAGAAAATTGCTGAGAAATTCCTAAGTTGGCTGCATTCAGAACTAGTTTGAGATCAAATGTTTGCACCCTTCTGGTATGTAGTAACCTGTCATCGTCGCCTGCTGTAGATGGATGACAGGAAAGATGATGAGCATGAGGCTTCAGTAATGACGATTGCAAAGTGTCCAGAGACGAGCAAGTGTGCACATACCCTGTGAAGTGCAAATTGTTGCTGCATTAAAAGGTTACAGCTGAACAATCTAGACACTAACAAATTTCCCCTCAATTTGAGCGGACCAAGACAGACAGGTCATTGCAACGAGCACAGAATCACCATTCACAAAACAACCCACGACCAAACCACAACCTAAAAAGGGCCCAAAACCAGCCAGCAGTTCCTGAAGCTCCTGCAAACTGCCACAGGACCCTCCTCCTCCACTGATCTCATTACGGTGACCATACTAGGGATGATAGCTCCATCGAAGACACAAGCATTCTTGTGTTTCTAGAGTTCCCAAACATTGACTGTATCGTTCCATTTCCTATACTTAAAAATGCAATCATTTAAATCTTATAATTCCTTGTACTTTGTGCTCTGTAGGTCTAATTTCAATAATGGCATGTTTTCATGCAAATGGAATATAATTACATAGTTCCAAAGATATGATGTAAATATCGGTGCATTTATGGTTTATGACTTAAATGCATTTTCGGTAACAATGAGTATTTGTTAGAGTATTTGTTTTGGGTCTCCTCCAAGAACCACTACTTTTCCGCGCTTTTGGCTCTTTTTCGCTAATATATCTTACGACACTATAACCATTATTAGTTAGTATACTACTGTAATAACTAAGTAAAATGCTCATGAAGAGAAAGAAAATCTCCTTGCGTCCCATACCTCCGGCGTGCATGCATCTCCCTGACGGGTCCTCACGGGAGGTGTTCCCAAGATTTGGTGGCGAAGGACGGGCTCTAAATTGGCCTAATCTATCTTTAGATCAGCTTCTCTGATTCTTGGAGTTTCTTGGTGCGTGTGATAGGTTATTTGCAACCTCTGGACGTGCTAGCCATTAGTTTTTTTTAGGAACACGTGCTAGTCATTGGTGGTGTGTGATCCGGGATTAATTCAATTGACAATAGATGCAAATTAAATACTGTGTTGTACCACCGTAATTTGTATATGAAATTTTGTTCACGAAATAACATATTTTTGAAACTATCTGTTTAAGGCACGAGCAGGTCCATAGTCGGTCACTCCCTCCCGTGTCCATACGAGTTAGAGAAATGTATTGAGGCATAATACAAAGTTTGATTTCAAGATGAATTATGATGCACAATGTGATAATCTCCTAAACTTTCGTGTCCTAAAGAGTTAGAGCAGGAGTATTATGTTAAAAAGTGCTCAGATATATACCCAATAATAAATAGAAAATAAATAATACAAAGCCCCTGGAGACGACAATGTCCTCCGCCGCCGCCGCGTCTGCTCTGCGCCACCCGGCCTGCCAATCTCCTCCGATCCGGACCACAATGTCGCGCCCCTCCTCCGCTGCGCCCTCGAGCTCAGCCTCCACTATCATCGCCAGAGCGGCTACCACGTGCTCAAGATCGAGGGCTACTCGTTCACCAAGTCCGTCCCCAACGGCAAGCACATCCAGTCCCGTACCTTCCGCGTGGCCGGCCACAGCTGGTTTATCAAATACTTTCCCAACGGCGACCGCAAGGAGGCCGCCGACTACTCGTGCTCATGGACAGAGTCACCGACGCTTTGATGGTGCACCTCTCATTCAGCTTCATCGATCAAGTGGATTATCAAAAGCCGTCCTACGTCCGTGGCCTCCAGGCCAGCTGTTTCCTGACATCCCCAACTTCCTTCGGCCGCATGAAGTTCATCAAGAGGGACGATCTGGAGAGCTTGGGAAGGCTCAAGGACGACTGCTTCACGGTTAGGTGCGACATCATCGTCGTCGGCAAGATCCAGGCCGTGCACGCCGCCGTGGTTCTCTCCTCCGCTCCTGCGGCTCTCGTGGTCCCACCGCCCGATTGGCCGCAGCACTTCCGCGCCCTCCTCGAGAGCGGGCAGGGCGCCGACGTGCGGTTTCTAGTCGAGGGTAGGACATTCGCCGCGCACCGGTGCGTGCTCGCGGCACGGTCGCCGGTGTTCAGTGCAGAGCTCTACGGCGGGATGAAGGAAAGCGACACAGCTCACCCCGTTCAAGTGGATGAGACGAGAGCGGACGTGTTCAAGAACCTGTTGCATTTCATATACACAGACTCGCTGCCACCGGAGATGACGGCGGAGGGGCAAGAAGACGATGGCGCCTCGTCGATGGCGCAGCATCTGACATGTACGACATGGAGCGGCTCAAGGTGATCTGTGAGGACAAGCTGTGTCGTCTCATCGATGTCAGCAGTGCAGGGGCCATGCTGCTGCTAGCTGAGCAGCACCGCTGCACGAGGCTCAAAGAGGCCTGCTTCGAGTTTCTAAGTACCTCGAAGACACTGAACGTGGGCGCCGCAACCGATGGCTTCCAGAATCTTGCCAAGACCTTCCCCTTTATCATGTTCGATCTAATTGCCAAACTTGAGGCTCGTTGATATGGGAAAAGACACATTCAGGACATGGACATATGATAGATGGCGTTTCAAATTTCAGTAGTCTTCAGGCAGAAAACACAAGTTAGTAGGCATTGTTATCCAATTAACTCAAGTTCAATCTTCCTTTTGAAACAAGAATTGTTATCTGGCTAGTTCTAGCTAGTAGTTGGTTATATTTGTATTATTAGTTCTATCCAAAAACTAAAGGACGATGCAGATTTTTGTTTGAAAGTTTTGTGTGCCGTATAATTTGTGGATACATTTTTGTACTCCGTTTTTATTCTGTCATCTTGTAGCTGATACCTCCTAGTTTTGCATTGTCTATCACTCTATCCATATGCAGATGTGTTTTTTTCAGCCTGACATTTGCATATTGAATGATTGAAAAATAATCTTCACAAACCTTATAAATGTCAGGCTAAATAAATTAGGCAATGCGGATAATTTTATATATCTTCCTATAATAATAGTTCGGCCATTCGACTTTGATGCATCATGCGGATAATTTTATTCCTATATGTATGATGTTAAACCACTTGATACATGTGTCACAGTTTTGGCAAACTATTATAATAGTATTATACCTGCAAGCTTTGCATACACGAAGATTTGGTCCGACTTTGCAGCCGTACTCCTCTCTTTTCTCTTTTAAATAGAGCCTCTCTTTTCTCTTTTAAATAGATAGATAGATGAATATAATTCACAAGTGCTTGACACGTGCAGAGCCATACCACTACTTCAGATCCGACCAGTACTATCAGGTCCAGATTACCAAGCACTACTTGAATAAATTCTATCTGATAGCCTTTGCTAACGATGCCAAGCTTTGAACGAACAATGTTATGAGCTACATACCACTGTCGGTTCAAGGTACAACCAGCAACAATAGCTCATTTGTCACTGCCAGTTCAAGACACCAACAAAAAATACCAGCATGTGTCTCGATATTCACCACAACATTGCTCTTTGTACAAGGTGTTTAGAAATGCCTTTAAAAGTGGTCAAAACGCCCTCAAAGACCTTTCAAGGCATTTTTGAAAACGCCGGCTATAAAATATTGGTAAAAGGTCTTTTGAGGCACTTTTCCAAAATGCTTTTTAATATCAACATATAATTGCCTTTTCTAATATTGGTTTAATTTGAGGGTGCCAACCAGTTGTCAGGTTGAGGCACCAACGGACAGTGACAACACCTTTCTCACTGCTGATTAGTAACAACACAATGGGAGCCCCTGTTTCACTGCCAGTTCAAGGCTCCAACCAAATGGGACATCTCCTGTCTTATTGATGGTTTGTGTGTTTACCTCGCAACACTAGAGCCCTCTGCCCCTTCTTCCGCTATACTATTCAACAGTCCTGTCCCTTCATTTCTTAACCGATTGGACCATCCACTCTATGTTTTTTTCTTTAGGATTGAGTATTGCGCAATAGTCCAGTGTTTTGAATTCTCTAAGCATTGAACCATCCTTTTTGTGTGGGCAATTAATAGTGTCCGATGCTCTGAAGGTACCATCTTGGTTGGAGATAAAGACAGGCCCCGTTCGGCTGGAATTATAAGCCGGCTGAAAAACACTGTTGGCTGATTTTTTGTGAGAGAAAAATATTGTTCCGGCTGAAAAAACAAGCTGAATAAGACGGATTATAAGCCAGATGAACATGGCCATAGGTGAGACTACACACGTGGAGTATATCAAACAAGGTGAGACTACACACGTGGAGTATATCAACACACACATAGGCCAAATTAAAATTGGACCAGATTTTGTATGGATTCAACCCTAGGCTGAGGAATATCACAAGATCAACATCTTTTGCCTATCCAACTTTGCCAAATGCTTGATACAACTCTTGATGTATGTGTGAGTTCTCTTTGACCAAGTGATGCTTGCTAGTTTCTTCTATGCGAACATTGATAGTTTCTTCTATTCTATGCTTGAGAAATTAACTGATAGTTTGAAGAAGACAATCCTACTTGTCAGCGATCCTCTTACAACTTATGTAAGTGTATTTGTCATCTAGGGATGAAAGTTTCCCATGGAGTAACGCGTATATCCTTCGTGTGCCTGGATCAACTCCTCATTGTTCTCCTTGTTGTCTTAAAAATACCCATAAGAAGTGTAACAGAACCGTCCAAATTATAAGAGCACAAGTACAAAAACAATCACCGAAATGATCAAATTCTCACACTTGAGCCCATATAACTCCGGTAGTCCAATGAAATCACGAGGGAATTCAAACCAACCAACATACAAGCCAAGATCGTAGTGATTCAACATAACAAGTCACATGTTATAACCATTTCACAAGTAATTCAATATACATCGAAGTTCAACATAGTTATTACAACTTAAGTTCAAAAGTAGCGGAAGCAAAGTAATTTGAAACTAACATTATTCTTATTTCAAATACATGCCAGTACCATGGTCGACTTCCAACAAAAGCATTAGAGATAAGGTAGCTCAGAAGGATCATGCCCATGATCACACTCCGCCACTAAGGCAGGAGCCAACCAACTCTTGCAGTCGCCGTGATACATCACAACCTGCAACAAGTGGGGATAAAACCCTGAGTACAAGAAGGTACTCAGCCAGACTTACCCGTCAGAAACCAGAAATAAGGTGACACCAAGGATTATGCAAGGCTGATATGAAGTGGGCTAGCTTGACAACTTTTTGCATAAAAGCTTAATATAGATGATCAATCATTAATGCTTAAGCATCAAGTTAATTATCATTAACCTATCATCTATATTAGAACCTGTACTAGAGCACTCACTTTATTAGGAGCAAACAATATTAACCATAGCAGGTATAAATTGAGGCATCCTTTCCATCGTGATCCAATTAACCATCAGTTCAATTTAATTGAATCTACGTTGACGCTGCTCAAGTCAAGTGCTCACTAACCGGGAGCGACGGCGATTCGAATCGAATTCCTATCCAGCTGGAGGGGTATTTCTAACACTCACCGCGCAGGCCCCTGCCAGGGTCGCACAAGCCACCTTTTCATATGATTCAGGAATCGCGGGTCCGAATGATGTCGCGACCCCAAGGGCGACACTCTGCCAGGTGATAGGGACTCTAACCCCCCCTTGGTCTCACGCCAATGTCCCCAAGCACATCCTTTCTCTCCTCCAAGAAGCAACCTACCATTCGATTCCCGGCCTGAATCACATTACTCGGCTTCGCGGTCGGAACGACTTATCCGGCCAACTAAGTGTTAGACTGCGTTCAACATGACTCAAGGATGTACAGCGAATCGGTCCTTAAACGACTCAGACGGGGATAGATTCACACCCAAGACCTCCATGTCTTGTTGCTTCACTATCGTCATCCCGCCCAGTCTCATTTCATTTTATTAACACATGGTTCCATTTCACGATAGCAAATATAGCCAACCGTGCCATATATGAATATCCCTATATCTCGCAGGTGACAGGAAATCACCTGACTTCTACCGCTTAAAGCAGGGCTAAGCATCTACTCGATCCTAGTCTATGTAGGATTCAAGGATTCATATATCTGGACAAGGAATGATATAATGCAGCAAGGGTTTCCAACCAACTCCTATCACTTAATGCAACAATACTTATAACATATATAGAATTAATTGCTTTAAAGATAGGAGGCTTATAATGCTCCGGGGCTTGCCTGGGATCCGACTCAAGTTAGAGTATGTCAGAAGAAACTCGCTTGGCGAGCATTCCCTCCGTCTAACACTTGTTCGGTCCTTCTATCTTCAGAATGGATCCACCAACTCCATCTTCGGGTTTGGCTCCACATCAGGTCCTTCGCGTGTTTCAGCTAGCGTACCTAAATGAGGTGCAATAATGCATATGTATGAATGCATAGAAGTGAAATAAACAAAGCAATCAAGCAAACATACCAAAGTTCACATAAGCACCTAGAGCTAATTAACTTAATCCTTATTAGGGCATAACATAGAAGATTGCAAGCACATCAATCAAGACACAAGTCTTATAAGATCCTAGGGTACCAACCCAAGTACTTTCAAAGGTATGAGTCACACTTCAACACACTAGCATGGCAAAGTTAATCAAAGCACTACAACTAAAATCTATCACTTTCTGGACATCCATACAGTAGCTCAGTAAATCAATCATAACTGGAAATACCTAAATCCCAATGACTTGCAAGAAGACATTCTGGAAATCTTATGAAATTGTCTACAATTCATTTAATATCCACTAAGCCTGATTCCCAAGTTTAATTAGTCGAAAAGATGAAACTACAGACTCTGGTCTGCTCCAAACAGAGAGCAACTAAATCTGGAACCTGACTTTAAACATCTATAACTCAAAAACTACTTGACCAAATGCCACCAAATTTTAACACAAGCTAGATACATGAATTATATACAACTTTGTTATAGACAAGGTGCTCAGAAAACATCATTATTGTGGGGTACTCTACATTGCCCCCAGAACTGTCCAGAAACTACTAATTGCAAGAAATAATTATTGACTTATGTTGCAAACATACAATTGGACAAAACCAACTTTACCAACATATCACACATGACTAAAGAACACCAGAAAACATAGTATCTAATGCTAAATAAATTATTTTAATATATTTTCTTAATTTATTTAGACAATTAGGTGGAATTATGAACACCTACCAAAGGTGCCCCATAAATTCTACCAAAATTACAGTGGCCTTCATATTCTCCCAATAGCCTACTGTCCAAATTTCAAGCCATTTGGACAAGTATATCAACCTCTATGAAAAAGACAAATAGCTATTGCAATAAATCATGTAAAAGTAAATTAAACCTAAAACTCAATATTTTCTGTGAACACAAGGCCATATTATGAATCAATATGATAGATAAACATCATACTAAGGTAATGGAACAACATTTTCTATTTTACCATTTATATATTATTTATAAGCTATTTATCAAGCTATAAACAAGTTAACTCAATAACTTGAGCATACAGCAAGCAATGGCTATGAAATCTATACCACAGTGCATCCATAGCATGACAAGCCTACCATAAAAATTTCACATCAATTGGAGCAACACAACTCAAGATATAAAATAACAAGCAATATAATGAAATTTTCCTTATTTGACAAGGTCAAATCAAAATCTTGAGAAAACAGTGACCAACTAGGGTGTTTAACATTTTTCCTAGCAAGTATATGTCATCACAAAATTGACAAAATAATAATCACTATTTTTGGAGTTCTAAAACTCCAGATCTTGCTCTGGTCAATGTTTTAAGGCATTTTTAGAGCACTTTTTAAAGCCTAAATAATACATCGGAAAATATTTACAAACATGCACATTTTATGACTCTACTACATAGATCTTTTCTCAAGGTTTCCAAAAAGTCCCCTTTTACTATTTTTGGAATTACCTAGCACGAGATATGATTTTTGGAAGATTTACAATTTCTCTGAAATTCAAAAACGCAATTAATTACCTAACCCTAGATCTGCTAGGTGTACCCGGCTATGCACCCGAAACTGCCACTGCTTAAACTAACGTGAGGGGCCCACGATCAGGCCAGGCCCGCCTGTCATATAAGAGGGAGCACACACAAAAATTTTTTTCTTCTCCTTCCTCTCGACGCCGAGCAGCGGGGGAAGACCGCCGGGGGTCCCGCCGGCCGGCTGCCGGCGACCGACGGTGATGGAGCGGCTCGAAAGCTGCACGGCGGAGAGGCGCTTCCGTGGCCACCCACAGCGGGGCCTGTGGACGTCCGTGGCCTTCCGGCCACGCGAGCCGGGCTCACGGCGGCGGCCTCGCTGTGGCGACCGCGCGGAGGTGCCGCGCAACGGCCGAGCGGCAGCGGCGTGGCCCGCCTAGACCCGCGTGAAGCTGAGGGAGGTGTCAATGAGGAGAAAGGGGCAATGGAGGAGCAAGAACGCTGGCGGTAGCAAGCTCTGCCCGGCTGGCCATGGCGCGGCCGTGCTCTGCGCGCGCGTGCCGAGAGGATGGGAGCGGGGAGGCGAGGTGAGTGAGGAGAATGGGAGGGGCTCGGCTGGTCGCTCTGGTGCTCTACCAAGCCGAGCAAGGCTCAGGCACGCGGCAGGTAAGCGGACGCGCGGTGTCCATGGCGAAGACGCGCGGTGCATGGTCGCCACGTCCACGGACAGGTGCCGCCCGTTGAGGCATTTCACCGAGCACGTGGCAGGCGCCGAAGTGGGTCGGTTGGGACGCCGATTTGGGCCATTTCCGAGCTGATCTGGGTCTTGGGCCTAAAATAAAGTTTGCTCTCCTCCTAAAGCTCTACCACTTTGATTAAGGGTGCCATGTCATTAGTGTCCCAGATTAGGAGATAATTAGCCCTAAAGTTGACAATGTCAGCGATTTGAAAGCAACGAACAACAATCCAAAATGGGGGTCAAAATGAATTGCAATTGGTGCCATCTTCTTGTATGCTCTTCCTCATCATGTAAGCTACAACTTTTACATTTGGACCAATTTAAGTTGCATAGCAAAATTTGGAGAACGCGAGATGCCAACCACATGACATTGAAATTCCAGACTTAGCCAAATTCGAGACCTCGAAAACAGCACTAAGTTGATTCTTGTGAGCTCTATGTGACTAGGTTAGAGGCCAAACTAGCTCTTGACCATTAAACAAAGTTTGTTCTACACAAGATGAACTACAACTTTTGTTTAAGGTCAAACCTCATAACTGGTGCAGAAGTCAAACTTTCACTTTGGTCAAAGTATCAACTCGATAAAGCCGAAACTAGGGTTTTAGGCCAATCGGGGCAATTTCTTGACATTTGCTCAACATGAACCCTTCATAACTTTTGTTGTAGAGTTCATCTAGAGTCATTTGGGTAAAGTTGCAAAGCTTGGTTGATGATCTATAGTTTCATTAACTTAATGGGGCAAATTCCAATAGGAATGGAACTTATCATTTCATGTGACTTTTTGATTCCAAACTTCATGAAACTTTTCCAGGGATTCATATAGATAGTTACTGATGTGAGACATGTGAAGATACTTTGATAACAACACCCAAGCATATATCTTAAAAATGGCCTATATGCAAAGAAGGGTGCAGCATCCAAATTTAGATTAGGGTTTATTTCCATAGGTTTGGCTTTGGCATCGTCATCTCAACTAATTTATCATGTTTGAGCTTAAACTCACTACTTAATTGGTGATCAACACCTGGGGTGTTACAAGAAGATTCCTCATGGCTACCACAACATTTTTTGTGACATCTTTGGCATCAGGGTTACATGGACATAGGGAGCCATCAGTATAGTGATCCTCTTTTGGAAATCTATTAGGCCCATGGTACCCGTCCCTGGATCAGTAGCTGATATGAGCATAATTACAAAAATGGCATCAAAACCATGCATGAGTTTTATATAAAAAGAGTTTTACTTGGTTTCAAACAACTGTATGAACTTGAAGTGACCAAAATCCTTTAGCATAACAGTTGGCTACAACGTGGTATCCAACCTACATGCAATTTGAGATTTTTCTAAAGCGATCTTGAACTTTGCATTCAACGGTACACACTTCACCACTATAATGGTCATTAGTCTAGGTTGAGTACTTGAGGACCTCAGTAACTCATAACCTTTACAAAGTTGTTACATGACATGGGTTGAGTAACAAAGTTAGGTTTATAGGTTATACCTATGCCTACAACATCTTCACATGTGATAATTATAAAGGTTCTTTGGTCCTAGAGAGAGTATCACATCCCTACCAGTCCTCACATTTTAAATACTAGAAATCCTCTTACAAATCTCAAGCCAACACTAAAAAAAAGAACTCACACCTTTTACAAGTTTTAGGCTCTGTTTGGAGTTTTAGAAAAATACAATGCTTTTTTGAAACACTTTGGTTTTAGAGTAACATTAAGTGTTTAGATGCAACAAACTTTATGGTGTCGAGTACCATGGTAGTGCTAAAACTATAGTCTTTTTAGAGTTTTAAAAACTCCACTCTATACCTATTTTTGCTAGACCATGGTTTTGCACATCAATAAGTTCTATAACTGTAGTTTCTTGATACTATGATTTCTTAATACTACAACATCCAAACAAGGCCTTACCATGACTAATCATTGAGGAATACCTCATCGGGTTCATGACCAAGCCGAACCATGGCTATTTAAACATACTGATGCCCTATAGGCATGCACAAATGTACTCACATATACACAACTCGCACCATAGTCACAGATTGAGATGGCCTAACGAGGCCTTGTCTACCTAGACCACTTACGGGAAAGCATTCCATAGTATCCACCCGTTAGTCGCAACCATGGGCTGCTACAAACAACATAAACTATTCAGATACTACAACTTTCTAGCTAAATGAGTTGCTATAAATAGCATAAGCAATTCAAATCCCACAATGTAAAGAATACAACTAGCTTTAGATAAGTAGACATGAAATATCCAATCATTTTTCTTGACATTGAGGTATGCTATGGAACTATCAACAATTAAGTTTTCACCCTTGCGCCTCAATCCATCTTCTTAAGCGTTATGGTTTTCACCCTTGCCATTGGAAGGGACCCTTGTTTGTCCTCCACCCACTGCAGATGATGAGAGACAAATTGCCACATCCTCGTGCCTCAAGATATAAAGGTTCCATGACACAACAAAAGAACTCAAATACTACAAACCATTTATCAACACTTTAAACTAATCACTCCTAAAAACAAACACCTTCATTTAATAATTGATTCAATAGTATATTGACACAATCACAAAATTTAATTATATTTATGTTTGTTTCACTAGTTTATCTAGGAAGGCCTACATATTAATTTGGTTGGTTTTGACATTGTTGTGGTATCAAGAATCAAATGGCATGGTGCTAATTTCAGCTTGCCCTCCCTATGATATAAGATGTGACTACATGTAGGGGAAAGGAAATTTTAGTGAAAGCGATTAGCAAATAAAGCATAGCTTTTTAGGGAAGCTACAAAGGCAGAGAGTGATGTGCATGCATCCAAATTTGCTAGATGACTCGAGTTACTCCGTGCACACATGTGTGGACCGATCCATGAGTAGTATCCATAATTGTACACCTAAGAAAAGGTTTACTCCGCGTACACACGTGCACACTAATCCACGAGTGGTATACATATTATATTTGTGATGTGGCCTAGGTTTAAATTTCTCATCGATACAAATCATGATATTTCAGCATTATTCGTGCAGGTCAATAGAAAGCATTTATCGCCAAAACATTTCATGAGTTTGCATTTAGAATGTTAGAATTTCACCCTATACAAGCATTTATCAGCAAAACATTTCATGGGTTTGAATTTGGATTGTTAGAATTTCATCACACAAGAACATGTGAGACCAAAACAAGTGGATAAACTCCCAGCGCAACCCTAACCATAAAAACTTGTCTAGTTTTTCACCTTCCTCTTTGTAGCCACCTGTTGTTCTGGGCCGTAACCTCAGAACCCCTGGTTGTCACCTGAACAAAAAGCGGAAAGAATAGGCTGATGAAAGGTCACCATGAGTGACCCAACTTGATATCATGAAATGGAATTAGGGTTCCCCCCCTTTTTACAACCCTCCATGGGGGCACTAGTTATACACTTCCGTAGCATTTACATGGACACAAATACCCTTACAACCACCCTGATCCTGGGGGAATATTCCCTTTCGCCGAGGGCACTCCGGTCTTCTCATTCTTTACCTTCCCCGGGTCTTAACCGCCCTTGCCGCGGGCCGATGGTCCCATCGGCCAGCTGTAGCTACCAGGCCTCCGAGGCGTCTTATCCCTCATTGACGAAAAAGGCGAAGAGTTCCTGCAACACCAGAGAAAGTTACCTCGGTCGCGCGTTCAAACGACTCTGCGCCTCCGCCCGATGGCCATGCGAAAGCCTCATCTCAACAAGCCCGTTCATGTGTCGTGCGAGAGCACTCGTATCTACCGAGTGCTCCCTTTTGCCCTCAAGGGGACGTGAAAGGCACTGATCACTGAGTAGTTCTCCCTTTCGCCAATAGGGGGTGCGAGAGCTGGAGGGCGTAGCCCAACACCACCTCCACTCTATGCTCCTGCTCTCATCTTGTGTGCCACTATGAGAGTGTTGTATCCTCATATTTCTATGCTGTTTTGTATTGTTTTGTGATGTCAAAAGGTTGGCACCCATTCTATATATGATTTTGTGTGCAAATCAAGTGTTTGTCTTTATAATTTTGGATGAAAGAAAAAACTGCCATAGTTAGATTTTTTATATTTCCCATTTATTATCAGTGATCATTGATATTTTTGAAATATTGATAATGTAAACCCTAGTGATGCTTGAGAAAAGGGTCCAGGGAGTATGCAAAATATAATCGTAGTGACATACAACCTACATCAATTGTTTAGCCATTTGGATCATGTTTTTTTCTTGCTCATTATTGTTGTCATTTCCTTTTATGCCTATAACTAAAACAATAATTTAACAAGATATATGACACTATGACAGTATAAATCTTTTTTGTGATTATATAGATAGATAGATAGATAGATAGATAGATAGATAGATAGATAGAGGGAGGGTGGGAGAGAGAGGAAGAGATAGAGAGATAGAGGGGGAGAGAGAGCCTAATAAATACAACTAAGTATATTAGGTTTAAATTATCTCAGACCTAAAGATCTTTTACCAATTAACATTATTTTCCAGAGATCTTAGACTAATAGATATATAAGAAAAAAAATCTCTTGTAATATGAGAAAATTCTAATTCTATCATATGTATCTGCAATGATTCTTCCGCGATATGACGATCCTCATAGATATGAAAACTCGCGTGACACAATTCCAATCCCATGGATATTGGTGTGATATGGATCCTATCTAGGATGGATCACAATACTAGCTAGCATGTTTAACATGGTATACTACTAGCAGCCCTTAATGGTCTCCCAGAATAATAAACCTTGTATTGGGATGGCATTGATATACATAGCAAATCTGACAAAAGAAGCAGCTTTTGATTGGCGCCTCTTAAATGCTTTCCAATCTAAAGCCCCTCCTCCTTTTCCTCGGTGGTTCCTCCTTTTCCCTGGTGCTTCCTTCATTGGGCTATGGCATACGCATGGTGTGAACGCATGCAGCCGGCCGGCGCGCAGCTCACAAATAAGGGTGAGAGACCTTTGGCTTCTCTCTCTCTTTCACCGTCCATTTCGCTCCCCACCCAGCACGACACCCGATCAAGTAGCTATAAAACACCACGCAACACCGGTGGGTAACCAAGCACATAGGAATCACAATCCTTACCCCTTTTTTAGGGGAAAAGCTTGATTCACCCCAAACCCTCACTCCTTAGCTATTCCATTCCATCCATCTCATCCTTCCCATCGCCGGCCCGGCCACAATGTCGTCGTCCTTGTCCATGGCCCGAGCGTCGTCGTCCACCACGTCCTCTTCCATCATCGCCAACTCCGCTTTTGGCTCGCACATGCTCAAGATCGATGGCTACACGCGCACCAAGGGCCTCACCATCGACATCCACCTCAGGTCCTGCTCCTTCTACGTCGGCGGCCACTCCTGGCACCTCGCCTATCTCCCCAACGGGGACACCGCGCAGAATGCCGACTTCATCTCATTCTTCCTTGTCCTCGAGGACCCCCCGGCCAATGGTGCCCCGGTCCTCGCGCAGTTCTCCATTGCCCTGCTCGACTGCTCCAGCAAGCCGGTGCCATCCCACACCCAGACCCGCCCCGTGACTCGGTTCACCACCCCCGCCGCGCACTGGGGCTTCAACACCTTCATCTGGAGGGAGGTCCTTGAGAAGTCGAGGTACCTCAACCTCAAGGATGACTCCTTTTGCGTCCGCTGTGAGGTCAACGTCATCACTGGGTTCCACGCCGAAGACGCCGCCTCCGCCGCCACTGCCAAAGCCGCCGCCGCCACGTGCGTCCGCGTCCCGCCGCCAGACCTGTCGCGGAACTTCGGCGAACTCCTACGGAGCAAGCTGGGCGCCGATGTGCGCTTCCGGGTGGACGGGGAGGACTTCGCCGTGCATCACTGTGTGCTCGCGGTAAGATCGCCGGTGTTCCAGGCCTAACTGTTCGGCGCCATGAAGGAGGCTGAGCATTGCTGGGTAGAGATCGATGACATGAGGGCAGACGTGTTTAGAAATCTCCTACACTTCATCTACACCGACACGCTACCCAAGCCCGATGAGCCCCAGGAAGAGGCCCTCATGGCTCAGCACCTGCTCGTCTCCGCTGACAGGTATGGCATGGAGAGGCTCAAGCTCATCTGCGAGGACATTCTATGCAAGCACATCGACGTTAGCACCGTGGCCACCACGCTGGCCCTTGCTGACCAGCACCGATGCCAGGGGCTCAAGGAAGCATGCTTTCAGTTCCTCAAGAAGTCTCCTGGGTCGCTGAATGCTGTCATGGCAACTGATGGATTTGACCATCTAGCCAACAGCTGCCCGACCATTATAAAGGAATTGATGTCTAGACTTGCTGCGACCCATTCCAATTGAACAAGATTAAGGATATGTATGTCCAGCATGACATAGATGGAGTTTTAGCAGCAATGTGAAATGGAGCTGTCCACTCCCTGTTAATGTTAGTCACAAAATTAAAGGTGTCGCTCCGGATATGCTATGTATGTTTAGTTAATCTTATTAAACTTTATTTAGTTATATGTGATATCCCATATGTATGTTTACTTAGTTAATCTTATTAAACTTCGGTTTTAGAAGGAGAATTATTCCTAGGGGAAATCCTTTCAATATATTGTAGTTTTATTTTTTCTTTGTTTGGTAGAAATATCATGATGGAAATTAGTTCTCTAAGATACATTATGGTTATGGAGAGGGTGTTCAATGTCTTGCAAGGAGTATTTGCTCTAATAGATAAATGTGTACTTTAATCCTAACTAAAAAATGGGACATTGTTATTGTATCATGTTCCTTTTTTTCTTGCTTGGCTATAATATCCGACCAAAGACAAATGTATGTTGATCTAATCGCGTGCAGGGCAATCTCATGTTCATTACAAGGTCACCACATTAGCTCGGAAGTATCTTATAGACATTTGTCCAATTTCGTGATGATTGAAGCAATTGCAGTACTAGCTACAGCTTTGTACTGGCACTGAATGTATTATTGTTACCCAGTTTCATTGTTGTTCAGTACAAAATCCTTTTTGTATAATTGTAGCTAGGCTCAGCTCTGGACATTCCTGGAGACAGGTGCTCATTCCTACAAGGTTTATTTTTTCCCGATGCTCTTTCTCCTACAAGTTATCTTTACGAACAGCCGATAGTTTATGTTGTTGGTTGCTTGGTGCAATATGTGCATGTACAGGTGAGCGAAATTGATCCATAGCAGCTATATTCTGCCCCAAACATCAGTGCTATTTGGATGACATTGCCCACCATAGTTAGTTTTGTTTCACGAGATATGTTGATTGCAGATCTGGTTCCATGATTAGCTAAAGAAAGAAGCTCTAAAACGGTATATTTAATAGTAGTTCAGAGCTTTTTCTAGGCCCGTATTAAAAATGCCTTACTAGTGGTCGTTATTTTTTCGAACCGGGGTAACCCCAATTCATTATCACGAAAATCAAAACTAGTGGTCGCTATTATTTTGATGAATTGATGCTCCTTAAGCTCACTTATGGAATGGAAGGGGTATGTTTGATAAAGTAGATTTGCAAAGGCCGCATGACAGGCATATTTAACTTCTCTAGAAGGCCATGTATTATGTATATATGCCCTAGAGACCAACCATATTGGATCAACGAATAGGCTCGGATGGATTATGATCCATTAGAGCCTGTTTGGACACTCATCATTTTTCACTTGTAATTGCATTACACCTGTATTTTGTTGTGCACAAGAAAACCCTTGGAATATAAGAGGATGTTTTCCACTGAGAAAATTGTTGTTTGGATGGGGAAAAGATGTGCATAATAGAATTAGTACAAAATCAACCTTGCAGTGCAGCTGGTAAGCAAATTAATAGCTGCAACAAGACTGCAAACATCATCTCAACAAGACTGCATTGAGTATTTTCAAATTGAATTTGAAATCACACCTGATTGACTCATTGGGCAACATAGCCAAACTAAAATCGGTGCCCAAAGGCTCATATCAGTGCATCAGAACATCAAATTAGAGCACAAAATCAAACAATTGTTTTCGTTTGAGATCAAATTAGAGCAGAAAGGAATTATACAATGACCAACCAATTCAATGGCAATAGAGACATAAGCTCACTCACTAATTTGAGGAAGTTGGATCTGAAAGACACTTCCCTAGATGCGGTCTCATAGGATCGGGAGTATTGTAGGCTCGCTCTCCACCGTAGTCACCTAGCCGTGCCGGCCGTGCGAGCTCCACGCAGCACAAGCTCAACGCCTTCCTGCATCATCATAGCATGGATCGCAACGGTCGTCTGACATGTATGCCAAGCTGGGGACTCGTGGATGCCCGCTGCTGATGTGCGGTCTTCCTGCCGCGTAGGCTCGCGCGCGTTTTGATAGATGCTTCTAGCATAACTTTGCCACCACCACCGACTGTCAACTTGGGAGAGAGAGAGAGAGAGCATAGATTGGTGAGAATGGAGGCTAGGAAAGGGATGATGTGAAGGAGCGAGAGCTCGACTTTTGTTGTATAATAAGTCTGGCCGAGAGGGGTGATTATTTTTTCCAGATGTATTGGCCTAATACAAGTGTAATATTATTAGGTTTACTACCAATCCAAACAACTTTTCTGGACCTAGCTCGTAAAATTTTCTGTTTGTGTATTTCACACCGGTTTTGATCTAGAACCTGCCTTCCATAGGGTTTTAGGGTATAATGTGCCACAAGCATTGAAGACCCATTAGTAACGTTTATATATAGGAGGCGGTGGTGGAGGACGTTTTCTTGCATTGAAGGCCTTCACCAACAAAGTTTCCATATTTAGACATAACAAGTTTACTAGACTCAAGAAAGACTCATATAACAAAGGATGTTGCATGTTCTTTAGATGGCCAATGTTTCCTGAAGTGGCACTTAGTTTGATTAGGAATGAAAGCACTCAAAAAGGCAGGGAAAAGCCTCTAGCCACTTTTAATTTCACAAACGAAAATGGAATCGAGAACCTTGGTCGGGAAAACAGTAATGGAAATGTCAAAAATTCAGAAACAAGAGAATTCGATCGCATCCACGTTGATAATGGTCGGAACCGATTCAGGAAGACCAAACTACATAACGATGGCTTCAAGACTTAAGTGGACACAACAAAACTATATAAGATCATACAATTCCAAAAGGCATGATGTAGGGCAAAATTTATCATCAATGTATATTTCCATAGAGCCATAGACCAGGGAATATAAATTTCAATTCTCATTATTTACTTTGGAAAACAAAGTTAGATAGCTGTAAAAAAATGGAAAATGGAAGAAAATAAAAAACAAATTGGCCAACCTAGCTACGGTGCAATTCCTAGGGTACCATTCAACATGGGTGAACTCCCAAAGTTTGTGAATGAACTTGGGCCAAACCAGTCGCGCTTGGGGTGGAACTCCTGGGGCATGAGCTTCCTGCCTCTTGGGCCACAAAAACAACACTAGGGGTAGTGCAGCATGTACCATAGCAGGCAGAACTATGCAAAACAAATCTAAAACTATGGGAGGATTGGTGTGTAAAATTCTAAAAAAATAATTAACTTAATGTCTTTTGGGCCTTTAGCTGGGAGAAACAAAGGCCTAATTAGAGTCTAATTAAAGAAGGCAAGGAGAAAAAGAAAGAAAACCCTAGGTGGGGAGTTGTTTTGAGTCTATATATAGTCCAATTTTGGTTTGGTAACTAAACCAATGATACGTTGAATATTATTAATTCTGCTGCTTTGTACAGGTTTTAGAGTCTCAGTGCTTTTGAACAATTTTCCTACATTGGCTAAGGGAGGAAGATGAGGCATTTCATGGTGCATTGGCTACCACGCTGGTCAAGGAAGCTTTGCCTTGCAAGCAGGAGTGCCAATTTGAAGGAGTGGAGCACATCTACCTCGTTTCGTTACGTAAGTCTGTAGGGAGTAGAACCTTTATAATGCTATCTATGTACCGCTTGTATTAATTCATCGGTTGACATAGTTGTTATGTTAGTATCGATTGTTATTATAACAAGTACTCTTCACTATGGACAAATGAATGATGTGTAATGATTATATCTATATGGTGTGTGTTCAGTAAGTTATTAAGGCCCAGCAAAATTAGTAAATACATTGTGAATACTGGATGTAGTTCTGTCACTGTCGGATGTACGGGCAGTTGGTTGTTTTGTCATCACCGTCATACCACTCGCCGTTGGTGAAGTAGACGGCCATCATCGCCGCTATTCGTCTAATGGGCAGGGGTCAATAGTGTATCACCACCGAATCATTTAGTAACCCAACATCGACTAAAGGGTCATCACGAGCGGATTGTACTGCAACGCGACGGTGACTATGCCCTATGACCCGACAGTTCATACGCTGAAGCAACGGTGATGTCGTTCACCTCGACATAGGTGGGTCGTGCTCCAATGTGATGGAAATGATGACCTGATCACGGACGGATCATAAGCCAATATATATGGTGGTATTAGTGTTTACCCACACAGGCGGGTTGGGCCCCAATGCGACGGATATAAGGACCTGATCACAAACGGATCATAAGCCAATATGGCGGTGTTAGTGTATACCCACACAGGTGGGTCGTGTTTCAATGCGACAGAAATAAGGACCTGATCACGGACAGATCATAAGTCATTACGGCGGTGTTAGTGTACACCACAGTCGGTGATGAAGCCGATGGTAAGGGCAATGACCATCACTGTCAACAGCTTACCACCGAAGCTGAAATTCGGCTGCAATGGGGGGGGTTACGACATGGTTGTGATATGTCTGCATGTAAAGCAGGAGGACAATGCAACAATGAAACCCTAATTGTGTGTTTTGTCTAGCGTTGTGATGTCAATTGATTCAGCCTTCGCCTGTGTCAGAGACCGATTGACACTTAGTCTGCTGGGAACAGATTTCTCAACAACGGGGTTGTGGTAAATGTGAGACTTATGCTCATGTAATACTTAGGAGATTTCTCCTTTATGTAAATTTATGAAATTTCTAAGATCATTGGTATGACACTTAGTCAGCTCGCCAATTTATATGCGTGTGAACTCAAGCGCTTTGTTATGACTTAGAATTATTTGCGGGCGTTGTACCCAAACCGGTTTCGGACTGCCCGTGGCTTGCATGGGCCGAGAGATTGATATTGGCCCGTCAATGGGCCAAACAATAATGTTGAGGTAGCTTGTGACTTGTGCACATGTGCATGCATTGCAAATACAACATTTGCATGGTACTATAACCTTTTATTTGCTTTCTTCCGTATATACTCCCTCTGTCCTGTTTTCAAAGTCGTTTTAGCTTTCAATAAGGTGCAGTAAAGATTTTTTGAACCAGGATGATGGCTGTGTCCAGATGCTTGGATGGATTTCTGAACCTGGACGTTTTAATGCAGTGCCAGATCGACTCTGAATAGGGGAGGAGTACTGTACATGTATACGCTTGTTTGGACTTAGCTTATAGTGCCTGCACACTGGTGGTGTTCCTGGGCGAACAAGGCCTGGCTTGCTAAGGTGAAGAGAGGTGTTGCCGGGCTGCGCCGCTCCTCTGCCGCGGTGGACATGTTTGCCGTTCCGGCGATCGCCGGACTCACTGTTGACTGGCGCTTTGTCGAGCCGTAGGGCGCCGTATTTGCCACGGCCATGGGCGAAACTGAGCGTTCGCTGGGCTGCCGTTTCTGCCGGGCCGCCGCGGTCGTCGTGGATGTGCCGTGTTGCCGAGACGCCGCACCTACGTTCGTCGCGGGCCGAAGATGCATGGCGGCCGCCAGGCCGTTGAACTGGGGCAACATCAACGGGCTGCTGGCTTGCCCGGTTGCCGCTCGCCGTGGATGCCACGTGGCTGAGTTGCGACGTGCGTTCGTCGCCCACGGTGCCGTGCCATCATGCGCTTGCCGCCGGTGACGTATACGGCCAGTCTCGCAGTGATGTTGGTGCTGCCGAGATGGCCCTGGACGTGTCGCCGTTCCGGCACCGGTGCAACTTGCCGTCGCCCGTGCCGGGATTGCGCATGAGGCCCCTGAATCATAGCTACGCCAAGGGGTCAAATACGGATCGTTGAAATATGTACAGAATCTCACCCTCGAAGTGAGCAGCCATGGCGATGTTGATGTCGAGGTACGGACGTCGCGCCGAGTCTCCGAGGTGGCTGCCGGCGAGGCTCCTGCCGTTCTCGCCGGACCGGGCGCTCCGGGCTCCGGCGAACTGGTGCGGACCCGCCTCCGGGGAACTAGAGATGGCGAGGAACGCGTGTGTGTGTGCAGCCTGACGGCGGTGTGTTGTGACGGAGTGCGCGTGTGTGTGGTAAGAGGGAGGAGAGCTTGTGTATTTAATTTATATAGGCCAGAGCTAGCGAAAACAATCTGTTACCACCCGCGTCACGTACCCACCTTGATCGATAGACTCGGAGGGCGCGCGCACGAGACGAAAGCCATCGGTAGTTTTTAGGTGTAAATATAAATAAAATAACAGATACAAACATACTATTACAGCCGTACACATCGTACATACGACCTGACAGGCCCCTTCGTTCGGGGGGCTTAGAGCGGCTGCCCCTCTCGGGCCACGACACCGATCGAGTACCTATAAAACGTCATCGCAGGGCCGGTGGGCAGGCACACACACGAACAGCAACCACAATCCTTTCACCCTTTTTAGGGGAAAACTTGATTCACCCCAAACCCTCAGCTATTCCATCCACCTCGTAGTCCCTTCTCACCGCGGGCCCGGCCACAATGTCGTCGTCGTCCTCATCCTCCATTGTTGCTACCTCCGCTTTCGGCTCGCACGTGCTCAAGATTGATGGCTACACGCGCACCAAGGGACTCGCCACCGGCATCCACCTCAAGTCCTGCTCCTTCAGTGTTGGCGGCCACACCTGGCACCTCGCCTACCTCCCCAACGGGGACTCCGCGTGGAACGCCGACTTCATCTCGTTCTACCTCGTCCTCGAGGACCCTCCCGCCAACGGCACCCCGGTGCTCACACAGTTCTGCATCGCCCTGCTCGACCGCGTCGGCAATCCGGTGCCGTCCCACACCCAGGCCCGCCCCGTGACCCGTTTCGCTGCCCACGCCGCGCACTGGGGCTTCAACACCTTCATCCAGAGGGAAGTGCTCGAGAAGTCAAGGTACCTCAACCTCAAGGACGACTCCTTCTGCGTCTGCTGCGAGGTTAACGTCGTCACTGGGTTCTGCGCTGTGGATGCCGCCTCCGCTGCCGCCAAAGCCGCCGCTGCAGCATGTGTCCGTGTCCCGCCACCGGACCTATCGCAGAACTTCGGTGAACTCTTGCGGAGCGAGCTGGGCACTGACGTGCACTTCCGGGTCGACGGGGAGGACTTCGCCGTGCATCGCTGCGTGCTCGCAGTAAGATCGCCGGTGTTCCAGGCTCAGCTGTTCGGCGCCATGAAGGAGGCCTCGCTTTCCGCTGGGGAGCACTACTGGGTTGAGATTGATGACATGAGGGCAGACGTGTTTAGGAATTTGCTGCACTTCATCTACACCGACGCACTGCCCACCAAGTTCGAAACCCAGGAAGAGACCCTCATCATGGCTCAGCACCTGCTCGTCGCCGCCGATAGGTATGGCATGGAGAGGCTCAAGCTCATCTGCGAGGACATTCTATGCAGGCACATCGACGTCGACACCGTGTCCACCACACTGGCCCTTGCTGAGCAGCACCAATGCCAGGGGCTCAAGGAAGCATGCTTTCAGTTCCTCAAGAAGTCTCCTGGGTCGCTGAATGCTGTCATGGCAACTGATGGATTTGACCATCTAGTCAACAGCTGCCCAAACATTATAAAGGAATTGATGTCTAGACTTGTTGCTGCCCATTCCAACTGAACAAGATTAAGGACATACTATCCAACATGACATAGATGGAGTTTCAGCAGCAATGCGAAATGCAGTTGTCCATTCCCTGTTACTGTGTGTTAGTCACAAAATTAAAGGTGCCGCTTCGGATATGCTATGAATGTTTAGTTAATCTTATTAAACTTTATTTATAGTTATATGTGATATCCCAACGTATGTTTAGTTAGTTATAATCTTATTAAACTTTGGTTTTTGAAGGAGAACTATATATTCCTAGGGGAAATCCTTTCAAAGTATTGTAGTTTTATTTTTTTTCTATGTTTGGTAGAAATATTATGATGGAAATTAGTTCTCTAAGATACATTATGGTTATGGAGAGGGTGTTCAATGTCAAAAAAACATTACATGTTGTTCTGCCTGCGAGGAGTATTTGCTCTAATAGTTACATGTATACTTTAATCCTAATTAGAAATGGCACATTATTATTGTATCATGTTCCTTTTTTTTCTCTTGCTTGGCTGTTGTGTATGTTGATATGACCGCATGGCAATCCCATGTTCATTTCAAGGTCACCACATTAGCTGGTACCTTACAGATATTTGTCCAATTTCACAATAAATGAAGCAATTGCAATACTAGCTGCACCTTTTGTATTGGCGATGATGGTATTGTTGTTACCCAATTTTGTTGTTCTTCAGTACAAAATCCTTTTTGTAGACTTATAGCTAGATTCAGCTCGATCTGGACATGCCTAGAGACAAGTGCTCATTATTCCTACGAGGTTTATTTTGTTTACAGGTGCTCTTTCTTCTACTCCTTCCATTCTAATTTATAGGTCATTTTGACTTTTTTTACATACACAAATTTTACTACGTATTTAGACATATCATATGTCTTGGTGCATAACAAAAGCTATGTACCTAAAAAATCCAAAATGACATATAATTTGGGACAGAGGGTGGGATGAGTTATCTTTACAAATAGCTGATAGTTTATGTTGTTTGTTGGTGCAATCTGTGCATATACAGGTGAGCAAAATTGATCCATAGCAGCTATAATCTGCTCCAAACTTGAGTGTTATTTGGATGACGTTGCCCACCATAGTTAGTTTTGTTTCCCGGTGACATATGTTGATTGCAGAACTGGTTCCATGATTATCTAAAGAAGAAGCTCTAAAACAGTATATGTACTAGTAGTTCAGAGCTTTTTCTAGGTCAATTTTTTTTTGAATTGTGATAACCCCATTTCCATTATCACCAAAATCATAACTAGCTGTCGTTATTATTTTGACGAAATGACGCTCCTTATCTCACTTATGGAAAGCATGGGGTATTTTTTTTGGAAAAAGCATGGGGTATGTTGATAATGTAGATTTGCAAAGGCTGCATGGGAGGCATATTCAACTTCTCTAGAAGACCATGTATTATGTATATATGCCCTAGATACCAACCATATTGGATCAACGAATAGGCTCGGATGAATTATGATCCATTAGGGTTTTAGAGTTATAATGTGCCACAAGCATTGAAGAACCATTAGTAATATTTATATATAGGAGGCAGTGGTGGAGGGCATTTGCATGCATTGAAGGCCTTCACCAACAAAGTTTCCATATTTACACATAACAAGTTTAGTAGACTCAACAGGGACATAATCAACCTGACATAACAAGGATGTTACATGTTTCTTCAGATGGCCAATGTTCCCTGAAGTGGCATTTAGTTTGATTAGGGATGAAAACAGTCAAAAAGGTTTGGAAAAGTCTCTAGCACTTTTAGTTTAACAAAACTAAAATGGAATCGGGAACCTTGGTCGGGAAAATAGTAAGGGAAATGTCGGAGAATTGGAAACAGGAGAATTCGATTGGATCCACGTTGATAATGGTCAGAACCGATTAGGAACACCAAACAATGTAATGATGACTTCAAGATTTAAGTGGCCACAACAAAACTATATAAGATCATACAATCTATATACTCTTATAAAGCTAAACCCCACTAAATGATTTTTCTCTTCATGCAAGGTGTCTACGTCATTTTCTCCACTAAGTGACCTCTATATACTCTTGTAAAGCTAAACCCCACTAGACGATTTTTCTCTTCATGCAAGGTTTCCACATCATTTTCCACTAAGTGACCCCACTAGATGTTTTATCTCTTCAAGCAAGGTGTCCACATTATTCCCACTAAGTCCATGTCATCCCTTATTAATTACCAAGTGTCCACATCATTTTTCACTAAGTGACCCCACCAGATGTTGTATCTCTTCATGCAAGGTGTCCACATCATTCTCCACTAAGTCCCTGTCATCCCTTATTAATTATAAAAAATATCCACACCATCTCTATCATGTGCAATATTTTTAATCTTTAATCTATTAACATACAAGTCATCTACATACGCTATTTGTTTCATCATCGATTCCTCTATAGCGTAATCACATATATATTCTATTGGTTTTTCTTCTATCAGCTTACCGATTTTTTACCAGATCTGATACAATAAAATAACATGCAAGTCAAATTCATATGTACATAGTATACAGAATACCATATAGTAATGCTATGTATACAACAGATTTATTTTTAAAAAAACCTACGAAAACGCGCGGGGTATGCTTCTAGTTCCAAAAAGCATGATGCACGTGAAATTTATTATCATTGTATATTTCCATGGAGCCATAGACAAGGAAATATAAATTTCAATTCTCATTATTTACTTTGGAAAACACAATTAGATAACTGTAGAAAAAAACATGAAAACATTGAAGAAAATAAAAACAAATTGGCCAACTATTTGTGACAAAAAAGCAAAACACGCGGGGTAAAATAAAATATACAAATTGCGGGTGTGCCAGTGTACTAAGTACACAAACAACAAAGGCGGGTAGGTAGAGAAAACATGCATTTCATTAATTCTTTGATCAACAAAATTAAGCTGCGCGTGGCCGTCGTCTTCGCTTTTGCCTTCTCCGTGCATGGTGGTGGTAGATGGATGATAATGTAGGTGTAGGCGTTGGCGTGATCCATGGCCTCGTCGGTCACGGGCGACGTGTGAACGTCATTGGTTGGTAATTGGTAATATATGCACGAGGAAGAAACGAAGCGTCCTCAACAATTAAGATAAACCCAATCTCCGTCTCACACAGTCGACGAGATGACAGTTAGTGCTCTCGGCCTCGTCGCATGTGCTATATGCACCGTTCAAAACTGCTTTGAGATTCGTGCTGCGCACACACTACTGTTTTGCATTACACTTATCTCGAAGCACAGTATGGACGGCTGAGATAGCACATCCTCGATCTGCATGTATGCACCAAAAAAGTTGGAATGGAAGACACATTGGTGCACCAGCTAAGATGGCGCTTTTATTATTTGTCGATGTAACTGATGGGCTTCAAGGAAGCAGACCGTACCGTACCTCCCGATGGCGCGAAGAACTCAACGTACAGCTAGCGATCAGACGTCGTTGTGGCTTCGATGAGCTAGCATCAGCAGCAGCATGCCGGCGTGGTACGTCAGCGCCGGCTTCGTTGGCTTCTTCGTTAGACATGCGCGGGGTTGATTTGAGGTTTAGAAGACTGAGCTCGCCGGAGATAACAATGATGGTGCAGTGACCCATGTCGATAGGCAATGCACGAGTGCGACGACGGTGGTCTCGGCAGCGGCGATGGATCCGATCATCACGGACTCGTAGCTATCGATCTTCTCGGCAGCATCGATTAGGCTCGCTCGTAGCTATCGACCTTCTCGGCAGCATCTTCATAGGCTCGATCGTAGCGATCGACCTTCTCGGCGGCATCTTCACAGGCTCGCAGCTATGGATCTTCTCGGCGGCATCTCGATCCGATCCGGTAACGACAATCTGGCTGATGACGAGATCTTCTCGGCGTGCAAGTAACTGAGAAAATAGAGAGAGAGATCAGTTTGTGTGATTACCTGTATGTGCCGGCCATGATCTCCACCATCCAGCAGCTACTAGCTGATGATCTCCTGCTGTCTCCCATGTACATGGCCGGCCGGCCGGCCGGCGACGAAGCTGGAGCTTTGCCTTCTCGATCTGTACTATGTACTGGCGTGTGCGTGTCTGGTCTGAGTGTGTGAGCTATATAGCGTGTGTTGGTGTGAGACACAGTCTCCTCCTCTCGTATGAGTGTGTGTGCCTGCGGACCCTCGCTCCCTGGCGTGTGTAGCGGCTCTTTTATAGCCCAACGGCGATGCAGCTAATGACCCTACAGCTGCCTAATTAATAATACCCATATTCATATTATTTCCTTGTTAGCTTTTGTATCGTTTTCTTCGTTCTTTTTATATATGAGCACCAACCAATCAGCTTGATCGATACTTGCCATAGATAGGATCACCAGGTGAGTGCGTTTTATTCCTTGGGCCTGTAATGACCCTCTTCTGGTTCGTTTGGCGCGCTTGGGCAGGTGTTTTTGCGAGTAGTTCTGCTGGTAGGTCAAGTTGGGCCATATATGTTCGCTGATCCCTTGGTGAGATTAGCCTAGTGGCTGGGCGTTAGCTTTTGTTTACGTTTCTTGCAGTACTGTTAAACTGTGTAATTTCATTACTCGGTTTACCGTGGTGGAAAAAAATGTATATATATCAAGCGAGTATATATATAATTGGCTAGCTTTCCATTTGTGAAGCACGGCTTGTCTTCCAGTCAGTACATAATGTACCATCTACGCATATATATAAAATATATAATAATATATATATAATATAATATAGTAGCTCAATCGCAATTCAGGCCGTGTTTAGATGCCCGATTTTGGGCCTCTCCGAATTACTGTGCAGCACTGTAGCAATTTTGTTTTTATTTAGTAATAATTGTCTAAACATTGATTAATTAGGTTCAAAATGTTCGTCGCGCAAAGTACAACCAAACTGTGCAATTAGTTTTTGATTTCATCTATATTTGGTACTCCATATATGTGCCGGTATTTTGATGTGATGATTTTTTTTTTTGCATAGTGAAATTTAAGGTGAATTTGGGAACTAAACAAGACCTCTGTTGACCGCCGGATGGATGCTCATGTCTGTCGACGACACAGCTAATTAATTATATGATGGAAATAAATATATATATGTATGTACACGTACGTCGACGCCGAACGATGATAAAATATTACTCCGTAGTATGTATTTGGTAGCCACGCACGTACACTCATAATAGTTATTTCCTTCTTATATTATTTCTCACTATTTTATTTTAGAACAAAAAAAGATCCTTGTGTTTGCCGTGCACAAATTGCATACGTACTGCCGCCTTCAAAACCTGCACATATCACTCCACGTCTCTTTTATCAAAGGTACGGTGTCAATAATTGAGTGAGGGCTTTAGTGTACGAAAATCCATCAAACATTTTTAGTGGAACCATTCAACATTTTTTTTGAGTGGAACCATTCAACCTGGGTGAATTCCCAAGTTTGTGAATGAACTTGGGCCAAATCAATTGCCCTTGGGGCCTGCCAGGAGTACAAAACTGGACCGAGCGTTTGGTTTCACGAGTGACGGACTGACGGGTTTTGGGGGCCAATGAAACGAGGCCTCAGACTTAGGCCCGTTTGGTTTCAATGAGTTAAAGTTTAAATCTCATCACATCGATGTTTTCTTAAATGTATGGAGTATTAAATATAGACTAATTGCATGTATGTGGATACATATTAGAAGTAATTTACGAGATGAATTTATTAAGTCTAATTAATTTAAAATTAAAATTTTTTTATCAAATAAGACGAAAATAATACCGTGTTTTTGTTAAACTTAACTCCTCACACCAAATACGCCCTTAGGTTTTTTGCGCTTTTCCGCACAAGCACAGGCGGGCCGCCGGCGGAGTGGTCCCCTCTCCTGCCGAGCGAACCCGAGCAGAGCAGGTGCCACTGGCATAGAGGGAGCGGCCGCCGGCCGGGGTACAGGATGCGGGGGTTGACACGCGCGGCCAAGCGCGCCGGGGAGATGGCGTTCAACGCCGGCGGCGGCGCCGTCAACTGGTTCCCGGGCCACATGGCCGCGGCCTCCCGCGCCATCCGCGACCGTCTCAAGCTCGCCGACCTCGTCATCGAGGTCCGCGACGCCCGCGTGAGTCACCCGCGCCCCCCTCCTCTCTTCTCTGGCTAGCTTACTGAGCGCCGCGCGTTGTTGGCACGGGTGTTCGGGGTCAGGGCTGCTCTTGGCGGTTGGTGTTCGACCGAATGAATACCTTGCTTGAGTAAAACTTGCTGAGGCAATGGAATAATAAGATTATCTACTATATAGAAAATACAGCAGTCAAACGGAACTTAAAGGAAGTTATGATATACCAGGATTGGTCCTCATATCAATCTAGTCTGCACTACTATATTACATTATTATTACCCGATGGTGACGCCGCTCATTGATACACCTGTGAACCGCCGGCTAATTGCCGTCGACATGAGCACGCAAGAAATACAATATTTGGAGTGGTAGATTGGCAGAGAGGAGGAACCGTCCTCAGCTCTGTCGAGTGTTTTCTGAATAAGCAATGAACTGAGTTTGGTCTTGCAGAACATGACACTTAGTACTAGAATAAGACACTGCCAGATATAATTCTACTGTGTGCCATCCGACTATGAAAACGTTGCTCTTCTCCTTCAGTTCATGACTGTAGTGTCCGGCATGGCACTCATGCTTAACGGCCCCTCCCAATCAGTCGCCAACAAACCTGGCGAAAATATTTGATGGGCTGATTTCAAAGTTTTCTCCCCTTCTTTTCCCGTTTTATGTACATAGCATATACTTGCTTACTGTTCTCTACTTCTCTGATTATCGGTGTACTGCTACTGTACTTATGACCAGATTCCATTATCCTCAGCAAATGAAGACCTTCAACCAGTGCTCTCAGCAAAGAGGCGAATTCTTGCTCTAAACAAGAAGGATCTAGCAAACCCCAATATAATGAATGTACGTATGGCTCAGTCTCTCAGCCTGCAATCCTCACTTTCTTCTTATTTACATTTAAAAAATAATAATTTGTATGCATGTTGGTTTAATGTTCTCCACATATTCCAATTGTGATTAACTTATTATAGTTTGTTGTTCACTTTTTCTATATTTACTTTTTATTTACAGAGGTGGCTTAATCATTTTGAATCATGCAAGCAGGATTGTATTTCAGTAAACGCACATAGCTGCAGTTCTGTTAATCAGGTTAGTTATCTGTCAGTTTCATGTTTATGCATTTTTGTCATTGAAACTTCGCACTATATATTTTTGTGCTGGAAGGTTTATGGTTGAGTGAGTATCAAGTTGTGCAATTCTGTAGTATACATATTCTGTAGTATACATATTTTTTATCTCATAGTTTTTTAAAAGGTCAGTTAAAATCATCAGCATTTTCTAAATTATATGACTAGTACAGGTATTTAAGAATTCAACAATAAATAACGGCAACAAAAATAAGCCACGAACTCTAGTGGTATAACATGAAATCTCTCTTGTTTCAAATAATTCTTTCAAGTAGTTTCAAGCAAGTTATCATCAGAGTATGATTTTACTTGATGCACTGGATTGAGATTTACTAGCTGTGTTTAATACTTTGACTTGAGTGAACTACTGGAAGTATATGAACAGTGGCGGATCCAGAAACGGGGTAAGGGGGGGGGCTAAATAACAGAGGGCAAAAAAAATTTTGCTCGCTGTATACAGTACACTAATAGATATAGCAAAGATTGATATCAATTCATATCAAGCTCAATGCGGGGTCTTTTTTTTCTCAACCCGACTCTCATTAGTTGCAATCTTCGAAGTTGAAGCATCATTCTTAGCACAATATCTCTCCATTCTAGTCTACTACAGTACTACTGATTATACCCTACAAGGTATGAAAGTAAAACTATCATAATCGGATCACTGAATATTCAAAAGAAAATATTAGAATAAGGTTCAGTGGGGAATTTTGGACTGGGCTGCACTGGGCTCTGAAGAGCTGCTCTCTGCTATTTTGGCCCACGGGGGGGGGGGGGGGGGGGGGGGGGGGGGGGGGGGGGGGGGGGGGGGGGGGGGGGGGGGGGGGGGCTGCAGCCCCCCTGGATCCGCCAATGTATATGAAGTTGTATGTTACACGAAAATTGTAGTTGAAGAAGCATTTCTCCATTATTTTGCTCTGTTCCTCTCAGAATTCCCAGAATTCAACTTTTGTTGCAAAAATCAAAGGAAGGAAGCAATACTTACAGAAAAAGCTCTTTAAGTGCCTTCACTTTTATCACAAAGGCCTCCACATATTCCAATCAATGGCCTCTATTTTGCATAACCTTTTTCTATATGGGAGACATGACTGATGACTCCGATAAAAAAATTGTAAGCAATGAGGATTGCGTGCAATAATAGATTGATTGATTAGGATACAAGGTACATGTATATATGGGAACAGAATCAATCAAGATCCCCTCTCCTATCCCTAACCAACCCAATAGTGCCGGCTGTGCTATGAGCGCACAGGCCCTATATATACACTCATAAGGTGCATATGACACATATGTGTCAAACAAAATGATGTTAATATTTTCATTATGATATAGACAGGGTTTTGGCATTTTTTTAGGATCCATATGACAATCAAAGATATGTAACCATTGGGGTGAACTGTTCTATCAGTTTGATCCCAGATGATACTGTATGTTGTCTTTAATGTACATTATAGTTTAAAGTCTGTTATTGATTATTTTTTTGTATTTACAGCTTCTTGGTTTTGCTGAGCTGAAATTAAAGGAAGCAATCTCAAAGGAGCCCACCCTTCTGATTATGCTTGTTGGTGTCCCTAATGTTGGCAAGTCTGCACTCATAAATTCCATTCATAGAATCGCTACTTCTCGATTTCCAGGTATAATAATCTCAGAAGAAATTAAGTCATTTTTGATTGTTTGTGATCCATGTTTATATTGCTGTATATCCAGTGAAAGATAAAAATAAACGGGCTACAGTGGGGCCACTTCCAGGTGTTACACAAGATATTGCAGGGTATAAGGTAATGCTGTTGAGCCAATGTTTCTTTAACATCACAGACTCCTTTATATTTATGTTTCTATTTTTTCCGTATTATTGTGCTAGACAACAGAAAACATGAAGTTCATCTATGCATACCATTTTGCCTCCTAACTGGTGTTATTTATGTGGGACACTGTCATTATGAACATCTTTCTTTTTGTCACTTGATGTTAACAGTAAATGTTGTAAAAGGGAAGATTGAGGCACACACACCCTTGGAATATGATTCATTAAAAATGACGTGCATTCTCTGGCAAAAATTGCATGGGCCCTACATTTTTATTACTGCATGAAACACCTGATTCATGGTATATGCATTTTTTAACTTTTTTGTTTCTCGAACAACGCAGGAGAGCTGTGTGTCATTAAATTAAGAAGAAAAATAGTACAGGGAGAGATCAAGAGACCTCTCCAATTCCCAACCCGTTACAAAGCACCAACTCCTATTACAAAACTGTAACAAAAATACGACCTCGACTAGAAAAAACATCTCCTCAAGATAGGACGCTTGGGGAGAGCTGTTATGAACGTTAGTTCATTTGGGGATAACCATTGCCAGGAAGATAGCTGGGCAAAGTCGGCTTGGAAGGGAGACTAGAGTACTTGGGGGAATCGGATTGTTTGTTCTTCTTCCTTGTTTCTTCATACATCAGCTCCCCTTTATATAGAGAGTATTCCATGACTCCTAAGGAAGGCCCAATCAAATCCTAAGAAACCATATCCAATCTTATCTTTAATTGACTCAAATCTAATCTGATCCTTCTAATTGATCCTATGGCTCCCTAACTGATGCCCCATAACAAGAGCAACCTAGAGAGTTTGCTGAGAGCCCAGCAGAGCACCAAAGGACACATTCCTCCCTTGTGCAGTACCTCTGAACACAGGGGCTAGCTCCTTAAAAAACATAGTTTCTATGCTTCCAAACTTCCCAGACTACTAGAATGATCAATATATTTAGTCCTTTTCTCAGAACTTTAGGTAGTCCCTTGATAGCATTGCACCATCAGCTAGAGAAATGAGATACAGAAGGTTGAGGTGCCTGATCAAATAGACCCAGCCTCTGGAAGATGACTGCCCAAACCTGCCTTGAAAAAACACATGAGACGAGGATGTGCTGAATTGTCACAAAGGGGACAGGCTGCCGGGTGTGTCAGACCTCTCTTAGCAAAGCGGTCAGCTGTCCAACATCTACAGCAAGCAAAATGAAGAGAGTAGGGCCCAACTTTTCCAGCTGCGTTTCCATGGTGCAAATATGATCAATTCTGTGAAAAAAGCCACATATGCAGATTTACTGCTGTATTTTCCTGAGGTTGATAGTGTCCAGAGATGCTGATCATCAACTGCCGGGTCAAGGACCATGCTGTCCACAAAGTCACAAATCAGAAAATACTCAGTGAACACTTGGACTGTTAATGCTCCCCTATATCAGAAACCCATCTTCTATTAATTAGGGCTTCTGCAACCGTCCTTTTCTTGGCCTTTTGGAGATTAAGTTGAAAAGGTTTGGAGCCAATTCCAGGACTGTTTTTCCTTGGAGCCACCGATCAGTCCAAAATTTAGTTGATTCTCCATTCCTCCCAACCACAGATTTTACTGCAATTCCAAAAAGAGCATGAGCATTTCCTGGGACTTGAATGGGCAGACTTGTCCAGGGCCTTGGTGGATCTGTTTTCTGTAACCATAGCCACCGGATGTGTAAAGCACAACCCAAGGTTTCGAGACTATGGATGTCAAGACCACCATGTTGAAGTGGTTGTCGCACCTTTCTCCAAGAAACCAGGCAATTGGCCCCATTGCATTCTCCCGGCCTTTCCAAAGAAAGCCCCTACGCCTTTTGTCAATAGCCTTTATTGAAGGCGATCCAAGGCAAATCCAAGGCGATCATGAGGTAAATGGGAATCGCCGTTAAAACAGCCTGGACCATGACAAGCTTACCAGCCCTGTTCATTAGAGAAGCTTTCCATCCTGGTAGGTTGTCGGCGACCTTGTCAATTAAAGGTAGCAAGTCTGCTTTCGACATCTGCATAGAAAGAGATCCTGTGCTTAACCTGTTGTACTGTCAAAGGGTGGAGGAGGTGTTCATTTGAAGCAAGATTAATCATGGTATTCAGCACATCCATGACAAGAATGAAAAGCATTGGGGATAGAGGATCCCCTTGTCGAAGGCCTCGATGATGATGGATCGTTTCCCCAGGTTCACCATTCAACAAAATCTGAGTGGTTGATGTTGATAGCAACAACCAGAGCAGATTGCACCATCGGTGTCCAAAACCGAGCTGTTGTAAAACTTCCAGGAGAAAAGGCCAGGCAACCGAATCAAAAGCCGCCGCCGTCCCCTTCCAGATCGAGCAGACTACGGCGAGGAGATGGCGGAATCGAGCAGAATCGAGCAGACGGCGACGAGGAGATGGCGGAATCGAGGGGGCGTCAGCACGCGTATAAGGCGGCAAGGCGCCGCCTTACCCCTAAGGTGAGCTGGGAGCGCCCCGATGCTTAAGCGTCGATTAGGCGACGATTAGGCGACGCCTTAAAAACACTGCTGAAGTCCAATGCTTAGCCGCTGCAATTTGAGAAAAAGGACGCTCAACCGCACAGGTGGATGCCACGGGAGCAGTCCAATTCTGCTGCACGGCCTCACTGAATCCTGGAAGCTTCGATCAACAACAACAACAACAACAACAACATAGCCTTTTGTCCCAAGCAAGTTGGGGTAGGCTAGAGATGAAACCCAAAAGAGACGAGAAACAGGGAGACACATAAAGGGACATAAAGGGCACAAGACAAAAGATGTCACGGTTCAGTCACGTTGATTGCTAATCTCCAAGCGCTCCTATCCATAGCTAAATCCTTGGGGATATTCCACTCCTTAAGATCTCTCTTAACGGACTCGTCCCAAGTTAATTTAGGTCGACCTCTACCGCTCTTTACATTATCGGCCCGCTTTAGAACTCCACTACGCACCGGCGCCTCAGGAGGCCTCCGTTGGACATGTCCAAACCATCTCAACCGATGTTGAATCAATTTCTCCTCAATTGGTGCCACCCCAACCCTATCCCGAATATCGTCGTTCCGTACTCTATCCCTCCTTGTGTGCCCACAACACCAACGCAACATACGCATCTCCGCTACACTCAATTGCTGGACATGTCGCCTTTTTGTAGGCCAACACTCAGCACCATATAACATCGCCGGACGAATCGCCGTCCTATAGAACTTACCTTTCAGCTTCTGAGGCACCCTTTTGTCACAGAGAACGCCAGAAGCTTGACGCCATTTCAACCAGCCGGCTGAAATTCTATGCCTAACATCTTCATCAATGTCTCCATCCTTTTGTAGCATGGAAGCTTCGATCAAAAGCTCTCAAAATGAAATCGTCATTTGCCACGGGTGTTAACTCAACCCAGGATGAGGGGCAGTGATCTGAAACAGCTGAAGCTGTACTCTGCAGTATGGAATCCGGGAAGATGTCCTCCCATCCAGCACAACAAAAAATCCTATCGAGTCTGGCCAACGTAGGTGAGGCCCTTTCATTTGACCCAGTGAATTTTCGGCCTAACAGGGGATTTTCCTTGCTCCAGAATTGTTAGATTGGGAGCTCTGTTAAACATGCCCTAATGTGATTGGAATATTCTCACCTATTGCATCGAGAATATAGGATGTGTTATTTAATAATAGTAATAACTTGGGCATTGGTATCTCTTGCATTTGGGTTCATCTGCACGAGTCCTGTTCCACTAAATGGTTACGAGTATTGTTAAATGATATCCTGTTCCATCTGTTTCATTTGGGAGTTCTGAAAAGAGGATATCTTATTTATAGTAGTTATTACAATACAACTCTTCTAGATTCCTATTCCACTGAATGGTTTAACAGTACAAGTAATATCTGTTTTCTGAAATTTGTGGTTTCTTTTCTTTAATGATCAACTGAATAAACTAACAGCCATATTTTTCATGGACAGATTGCAACTCAGCCCAGTATTTATGTGCTTGATACACCTGGTGTTCTTGTGCCAAGCATACCAGATATGGAGACAGGTTTAAAGCTTGCTTTAACAGGTAAAACATTAGGGCATTTTTTTTGTGTCATCTACTCATCTTTCTGTGATTTGTGCATAGATAGACAATAATCAAATTTAATCATGATTTCAGTTTTAGTCTACTAATATTTGTATCGTTACATTCTTTTTTCTGAAAAAAAATTTTATTGTTACATTCTTCCAATGCTAAATCAATATAGCATCCTTTTCAATCATATGCAGGAGCTGTTAAAGACTCTGTAGTCAGGGAAGAACGTCTAGCAAAATATTTATTATCTCTTCTTAACATCAGAAAGACACCTCTACACTGGGAGCGGTTGTTGCACAGAGAAGAAGAGTTGTGTGAAGAGATATGCAGCAGCAATAAAAAAGACAATTCATTACGGAGGAGACGGTTGAATAACTCTGATGCCGTATATGTTCAGGTTCTACCTCTTATCTGAAAGTATAATGCATGAGCTATCATTACTGTGGGGACATTTCCACTTGTGCCTAGTCCTTCTATTTGTCTGCTAGGGGCAGCAACCAAACAGGCCCTTGTGCCTCAACGCATTAGGCTACTTATGTGGACATGGTAGTCTTTTGGTTCTTTTGTCACATTGAACCTCTTGGTATCATGTGCTCGGTTGGTGTGTGTTACCAAAACATTGGGGGTGGGATTATGATTTTAACTTTGTTTGGTCATACTACTTTTGGGGTGCGTTTGGTCACATGGGCCACTGACAGCATCCAATCTGGCAGATCATGCCATGTGTAGTTGGTGTGGTGAGTCCAACAGGACACATCTTGTGTTAGTTAAGCTTCCAAGGTTCCACCATGTGATCTGTGAAGGGCTTCGGGGTTCAGGGAGGCAGGAACTTGGCTACGGAGTTCGTAGTCTCGGGCGGTAATGGCGCGGGGTTTATCCCCTCGACGCCCTATGGTGAAGGACGGAGATTAGGAAGAAGAAGAGGGGATTAGGAAGTAACCTGATATTGCTTAATCTCAATCGAGTGCCATACATACAAGAGGTAAATAGGCCCTTGGCTACTAACAAATTGGAGATGGAAATCTCCAAAATTCTAGGCACTTGCCAACCTGAACACTTGCGGTCCCGCTCTGGCCGCGGTGATCGCGCTCCTACGTCGTGCGCAGCTTGCTCGGCATACTTCTGGCCACGTCCCTAGTGTGCGCCTGGCGCTTGTACTGTTTGCCCCACATGACATGATCATGTCCACTGGTCAGATCATGTTGATGACTATTCACCTTTTAGACATTGCTGAAAGAATTCACACTACATTTCTTGACCCGGTATTCTGTTTAGTAAAAAAACAGTCTGCTTGCCATTTAGGGTGTTCTTATCTGTGGGAGTTCAATTATTCAACCAAACAAGTTGTACTGTTAGCACTCTGTTTCTCTACCTAACTGTACTTCCCATTTTTCCAAAGAAACTAACAAACCTAGTCCTTTTGTTCAAGGATTTAGTGACGGAGGTGCAGAGGACACTATGCCGTACATTCCTGAACTTCACCGGCAACACTGAGGAAGAAAGTGAGCTGGAAACCCTCATAGACATGCAGCTTGTGGCGCTCCGCAAGGTGTTCAGGATACCTCATAAGCCGTTCGATGAAACGCAGGGCCCTACCTCTAAGAAGCTGCTGACTCTCTTCAGATCAGGGAAGCTTGGGCCGTTCATCCTTGATGACCTTCCTGATGGATCTGAGAATTAACCTGCTCACATGAGTCCTTTTATTTTGCTCTGCGCAGCTGATGTTTGGCGAAGGAAGGCATTGGTACAAGCTGTTACTGTAAATGGCATCTTGCAGGGAGCATCTGTGTAGCAAAACTACGAGATGTCAAGAGATTCGTTCAATGCTGCTGTGTGTTATACTGGGTTTGCATGATACCCAATTTTTTTTTCCAGATGATAGGACCGTAGGCCTTGTTAATAGCAGGGCATGTTTATCTGTCTCCCTCGTTGGCTGTTTGGCTTGGACAGAACGTGGTCTGTTTTGGAATTGAAGGTTAGTAACATAGTATCAAAGCCAAGGATCGGGGTTAGGGTTAGATTAATCTTATTTTGGGGATCCTTCCTGTGTTTTGACTTTGGACCGGTACGGCCTCTTGCCGCCCTGTCTTCGTGACTGCTGTGGCTCATATGCCGTCCACCAGTGAAGCCCGTCAGCTGCGTTGGCACATCGTGACTCACCTGTGCCAGGTTCCGTACGTGATGCGGCCTGTTCAGGTCATCTAATTGGAGTACCAGATTGTCATCTGCACTTTGTTTGTTGTGCCTCATGTGGCCTTCGTCCTGCTCCTGTGGTGGTGTTCCGCTGCAGTGGTGTGCTGAAGTTTGGTGACACTATTCTGCTACTGTGGTGGTGCTGTTCCGCACTCTACTACTGTGACACTCAATTGTCGTGGTACTGTTACCGTGGTGCTATTCTGCTGCTGTTGTGGTGCTGTTCCGGTGCTCTGTGTTTTCATGGGTGTGCCTGAATCAGTAAGAGCATGGCTAATAAGCCAGCTGACCGCCGGCGGAGTGCTTATGCCATGTCACATACAGCCAGAAATATAGTCTGTACATATAACAAGCTGGCTGAGAGGTTGACTGCATCAAGTAATATTTAATGTTTATTCAGAGAGAGTGTGGAAGGTGGCGGGGAGCAAGCGCAGAGGCTTATCGCCTGCCACTGGCTGGGAACGGGCTGTGTCAGTCATTTAGCCGGGCGGAGAGTTTAGCGCCGGCTCATTTTCTCTCTCCGTTTCTCTCTCTGCCACATCATGCTTCTTTCCTACGTGGCCTGGATTCAGCCGGCTGAATCAGCCTTATAATACTTGCTCTAATGGCCACTGATACCACTGCATCTGTCTCAATAGCCGCTGCCTCCTCATAACATTGCTCCTCAGTCTTGTGTTTTGGATTCATGGGCTTCTTTCCATGTAGCATAAAAAATGACTCAATTGATTGACTGCAACCAAATCGTTGGCAGTACTCTCGTTTTTATGTACCTGATTTCTTTGGTCCCTGATGATTGTCAATGAGTACCAAATTTTACCGTCTATTATCTTGGAAATAATGGAGAACTAACACCACTAGCATGCATATTGAGGTTCAAATAATATATTTCCACTTTGGTTGCCCGTACACTTTAACGTAAAACGCATAGAATATATGTGCAAGTGGTGAAGAAGCTTGTGTCTGATCAACACGTCAAATCGCCAAAACACACATAAAGGAAAAAAGGTTGAACTCATGCATATTAGGTCCAAACCAAGTTGACACAACAAGGGACAAAGTCAACATCTACCCGGCAACTAGCCCACCAAAGATGGGCCCATGAGGAGCCAGGCTAGGTTCAGCCAAACCTACGCCATCCAAGGGATCAGTCGATCCACCTTGGGCTCTCCTCGGGCCAAGCTTCCACCTGGGCCATATAAACACCTTCATCAAGCTATCCATGCCGTCCATCCATAGGCGATGGAACCAAGGGTTTGATCGAACCCTTGGGAGAAGGCAGTTCGACTGAACCGTCTCTGGCTCATAAAGGCGCCCAATTTGTTGTACCGCCTCCTATGGTCCTTGGCACCTATAAAACAATAGCATACCCGCTTAGCTCTCAGTACCACATAACAGGAGACCTCAATACACATACACCTGTAGTCATTCTAGCTCTAGGTTCTTAGTGGAGTTAGGCCATTTCAAGCTAGTTCATAACTCCTGAGTTGTCTTGGTGAGTTGTACTAGGGTTCTCTTCTAGTTCATATTTTTGTGAGATTTTGGTCTAAATCAATGGCATATTCATCTTCGCTCTATTATGTTCATTCGTATAATGTTATGATTATGTTAGCTATGAGTTTGCATACTAGTATGATCATGATATTATGTTGGTTACATACTTACATGTTACTACTTTGCAATGTGATAGTAGAACGAATGATTCATACTTGGATATTGGTCTGGCGTGCCTTTGGTTTACTCTTGTTCTTGCCGGGAGGATAAAAGTAGTGTTTGCTAGTGTAATAAGAGTAGTGTTTGCTAGTTTAAACATGGTGTTTGGGCTAGTAGACATCGTCGGATGCGCTTCTTACTCCATGGGTTGTAGGTTAGGTGGCAGGTAGTGACAACCCTATCCGTCCTTGTAATCCCCCCATGTTCGGGTATGGCATAGGCTATTGGTAAGACATTGCGGTTCCTAGCTACCACTATGTTGTAGGCAATACCTGACATATCTGAGGTGTTCAATTTAAGTTCTTATACTAGTTGCTAAGTACATATATGTATGCTATAGAACATTTACATAGATGTGACATAGTAGTTTAGTTTGTTGTTGCATGTTCTCCACTAGGCCTAGTGTTATTCTTTGTAGTGAGTAGATTCGTTGTGTGTGTCACACTACAATTATCATTTTATTTACCCATGATTGGACTTCGGTGTTTAGTTATGTTATAATCCTAAGGATGTCAATTATCATTACTTTATATCAACACTTGCCTTGCGGAAAAACAAATAACGATACCTGGAATACAACCAAGGAAATGTTACAACGATATCCTTGCACTTGTGGATTTTATATGCAAACGTTAAGAATACCAACAAGCATTGACGCCATTGCCGAGGAGGCACAGGTTATAAAGTTTTGATACGTTGCTACTCAAGATTATATAGATAATTCTTCATGACTGCTCTGGCAGGCTTACCCTTGTCTATTTTCTCTGTTGTGTGAAATAGGGTAGTGTATAACTGGTTTCACTTTGGCGACAAACTTCATCGAGAACCCGAAAGCACTTTTGAGAAAGACTCGGTGTCACCGATCTTTCCAAAGGTTCATCTTCGGCAACTGAACCCATCATTGCATCTAGTGGTACTAGTTCATCGGTTGAGCCTTAGTTTTATTCTTGTTACTCTTAGTGGTTGTCACCAACTATATGGCCTGGTGGATTGGTGGATCGTTGAGGGGCTTGTGGTGATTGTTTGCCACCTCCAATCAAGGTTGATTATAAGGGGCTCTTGTGCTCGTCCGCATGGGTGATCATGAAGAGCAACTCTAGTGGAATTCTAGTGACTAGTTAGAATGCTTCTTGTATTTGATTCTTGCGGCACCCAAGTTGTGGGTCTATCTTGAGTGTCTAGTTAACGCATGAATCATCACATTAATTAAGACTCGCCACACCGAGGACGTAGGTTGTTGACAAGCAACCTAACCTCAGGGATAAATCATTGTGTTCATCTCTTGCCCGGTTTGGTATTGTGCTCCACACTTGTTGATTTAATTCACTTCTTGCTTATGTCATAGTTGCTTGTAGAGGTAGCTCACTAGAGTAGTTGTAGTAGTAACGGTAGTAGTTGCTTTGTTGTATAGATCTCTAGCGTAGTTTGCCTAGCTAGTAGCTCTTGTTTGGTGAGGTGCCTTAATGTAGAAATATCATGCTACTATAATTGTGTAGGGGATTTTTTGGGTGAATTAGAGCTAGTGCAAGTAGTGGCTATTAGGACTTGTTATTTCACTAACCACCTTGCTCTAGTGTTTGTGCCTTTGTTGATAATTTTTATAGGCTATTCACCCTCCTGTAGCAATCTAGATCCTGCTTTCATGTGGCATCAGAGCCAAGTCACTATCAATTTCCAAGGTATAACAACCTACGGTGTACTGAAAGATGGCCACAAATCACGTCGGCAAGGCCCCACACTTTGATGGAAACAATTATGATTATTGGAAGAAAGGATGTGCTTGCACTTGAAGGCAATGAGCCAAAAGATATGGTTGTTGTGGGTGTTATGGAGGAGCCATTCATTGTATTGGATATGAAGGACCCAACACCAAAGAGAGGAGGAGAATTTGTAATTGAATGATCAAGCTCTCAATGTGATCTATGAAGCTCTTGATCCCAAGGTCTTCGAGTCAATCAAAGACTTAGACATAGCACACAAGGTTTGGAAGAGGCTTAACGATATTTCTCTACACAACCTTTGACCGGTGAAATGAAATGCCCTACAAGTTATACATTTGCCTTGCGCATTCAATTCCATCTCCTCCAATGTTGATGCCATACAAGCACCAACCATCATCACACATATCATCATGAGACCTTATTAGTTCATCGATCGTGATCTTGCTAGCTCTTCACCGTTGTCCTTGTCTATTGGTGCCAACTCATTGCTCAAGCTTCTCTGCCATGTGCGGTGTGTCGCTCCAAAGCCTCCGACTTGCCCTTCACACTTGAAATCGGTCAATCGAAGCCAAGCTTTGTCTTGATCTTCTCCATCTAGCCACATGACTCAATGTCAAGTATCACATGCAATAAGATCCTTCATCACATACCTGTGTGACTAATTTTTTGTGTATCACATAAACACATATTAGTCCACCTAGGTTGTCATTCAATTACCAAAACCAAACAAAATCCTTTCAGCCTGGAGCCTTGTGGCTCTATTTGTGTGTCAGGCTCTCGGTCCCTGTTAAAGCCTGGTAGAAGATTCCCTAGATCGCTGCAGGATGGTTGGTCGGGATGGTGCCATGAGGATCCAAGGTTCTCAACTTTCCTTGGTCACACCTTCTGTGACGACAGTCAGTTCGTCACTGCAGACAGGTGAAAGCCCAAGTTTGGTTTTGGTAATTAATGACACTAAGTTGCTAATGCTATTGTATCAAGTGGAATGAGTTAGGCATAAGCAACACACGTGATGAAGGAGCATGTGGCATGAAGTGATGGCCACAAGATCACAAGAGGTGGAGATGCACATAAAATGATGATCAAGATGATCAAGCATGTGGAGATGGACATGGAACAAAGTGATCAAGGCAAAGGTATAATCGTAGGGTTCACTTTTGCCAGTCTAAGATGAGTAGAGAAGTGATTGACCAGGTTTAGTATTGATAGCCGACTATCAAGAGGGGCAATCACGGTTAGCTCATGAATCAAGTGCTACTAGGTCTTCATCTTGAGCATATGCATTTAGGATCTAGTAAAGAGAGCTAACATAACGCCTTGAGAAATGTTTATGAAAATGCTAACACACTTGCACATGGTGATATACACATGATGGTGTTGGCACATTAGCGAAGACGGTGGAGTTTGAGCGGTAGAGAGGGGTTTGGAGTTCTCTCTCCCTCCCGTGCTCTCAAGCTCGGCGGGATTCAGGCATTTTCAGGAAAATAAAATAACTATTTTCCATTGCGCCGGATGCGAGAACCGGAGGCAAAGTCGTGGTGGTGGTGGTCATTGTTTTACAAGTGACAGACGCTGTCCTCGGGAGCAACAGACGCTATCCTCAGCATCTGTTGGCTTACCCTAGCGATGGCCTGCTATGGTGGCGCGACAGACGCGGTGGTGGCCACACGACGGACGCACGACGTTAGCGTCCGTCGACAGTGGCGTTAGCCGGGTGCAGGAGCGAGCAGAGGCGAGCTGTGTGCGACAGATGCTGGGCGGGTCTAGTGTTGGTGCGTCGGACGTGTCTGTTAAGTCGCACACGTTGCAGGGCTCTCTGGACCGCGTCTGTCGATGCGACAGACGCTAGGTCTCGGACGCGATGGATGCGTCTGTCGAAGACAAATTCGTCCGTTGGCTTTGAGCGCGCGGGGACACGTGGCGCACAGAGGTGCGACGGACGCGGCACTGCAGTGTCTGTCGCCCTTGACAGGGGTATAACGGCTAGTGGCTTTTTCATTCGCTATAAATAAGAGGTGGCCGGTCCTTGGGGGTTCTCTCTTGCACATTTGAGATATTGAGGCACACTTTGAGCTTGAGAACTTTCCCTCCACTCATCTCCTTGCTTGGTTGCATACTCTAGAGAGAGATTAAGTGAGATTCAAGTGCATTGCATTGAAAGTTGCATCTAGTGGCACTTGATTCTTGAGTTTGCTGCGGATTGCATGTTACTCTTGGGTGTTTCCCGACACCCTAGATGACTTGGAGCAGCGGTGGTGTTGAGCACGTGATTAGAGATTGTTTCGAGCCTCACCAAGCGATTGTGAGGGGTTCTTGAGCCTTCCCCACGGGAATACGCGAATTGGCTACTCTAGTGGAGCTCGTGGCTTGGAGGATCCCTATCTTATGAGTGGATGTGCGGCACCCATTGAGGGTTCAACTCTTGATAGTTGATTAGCTCGCGATCTATCAAGTGGGTGCATCGCCACAACGAGGAGTAGCTTGCCGGAAAGCAAGTGAACCTCGGTAAAAAATCTTATGTCATCTTATTGCCGAGGATTTCATTCATGTATGTGATCACATTGATTGATTGGTACATTGGACATATCTCTTCTCATCAACATTGGTATATCTATTCAAGCTTTCTTATTTACTTATTGTTCTTTGCCTTGTTTAGCTTGAGTAGTATAGCTTATCACATAGGAGTAAGTAGCTTAGTGACTTAGTTTTATTGGTGTGAATTAGAGAACACAGTCTTACTCACTAGAATTGTATAGGTGGCTTACTTAGCATAGTTGAGCTAGTGCTAGAATTAGCATTGTCATCTTTTATACTAACCATTGGTGATTAGTGAAGCTTGTAGATTTTTAAATAGGCTATTCAACCCCTCTCTAGCCATTTGGACCTTACAATAGACAGTGACAGGAAATAGGCTCTGATCATCATATTCTGATTGTCACATAAGCCTAGGTTTCTTGTAGTGTTGGTTGTTGCATGCTGTCCAAAGCAAGGAACGCTCGTGGACTTCCCGAGCCCCCGGGCATGGGGGCTGGCTCGCCCTAAGGTGTTTCTCCCAAGCACTAGGGCTGGTTAATTAGGGAGTGGGCCATCTCAGGCTAATGGATTGTTCTTGTTATCTAGGGTGTGCGCACAAGTGCGCACGTTAGGCTGACTAATTAAGAGAATCAGGGTGTAGAGGTGCAACCCTCGATATCGGGGGCTATAGGCAGCTTACGCTGAGTCCTAAACCTTAGGCCTTATAAACCTTAAATACTATGAATTCAGTCGCCCAATAGCCTACAACAAAGAATATGTCTGGTCCGAATGTCCGACGATAACAAGGCTCAGTTTAGTTCCCAGAAAATTTTGCAAAATTTTTCAGATTCCTCGTCACATCGAATCTTTGGACACATGCATAAAGCATTAAATATAGATAAAAAATAAAACTAATTACACAGTTTAGACGAAATGGACGAGACGAATCTTTTAAGCCTAATTAGACCATGATTGGACAATATTTACCAAATAACAACGAAAAACACTACAGTGCTATTTTGCCAAATTTTTCGGAACTAAACCGGCCCCAAGTCATTGCATTAGCATATCTGCTCTCACCATGCATGTATATACAATAAACAACTCCTGTTGACCGATTTTGTATGGAAGATTCACAAAATTCTCCTCACCTTTTTTTTTTTCCTGAAAAGAAGATACGCTGAGAAGTATATCAGATGTGATACATACATACACATATATTAAGGTAAATAAGGCACTTTGACGAATGACTAATAAAAAAACTACAAATATGCTCACTTATTTCATACTCCCGAAAGTCCAAATTATTATAGGTCACTTTGACTTTATCCAGGTCAAACTTCTATATCTTTGATCAAATCTATCTATAGAAAAAATTGGGACAACATTTACAACAGTAATTTAGTTTATTTAAATTCATTCCACCATGCATTATGTCTTGAGAGTGACTATGAAGATGATTAAAATTAAAAAAATTGACTTAAAACAAACTAAAAATATGACTTAAATATATAACCTAGATGTTATAATGGAGTGAGGGTGTGTTTAGTTGGATGTAAAGTGTGCGTAAAGTTCCTGTAGCACTTTTCGTTGTTATTTGGTAAAATTTATTCAATCATGGACTAACTAGGCTCAAAAGATTCGTCTCGACATTTACAGACAAACTGTGCAATTAGTTATTTTTTTACCTACATTTAATGCTCCATACATGCGTCCAAAGATTTGATGTGACGGAAAATCTTGTAAAATTTTTGGAATTTTGGGTGAACTAAACACTGCCTGAGTAGTATTTTTTTTTGAGAAACAGGAGTGAGTAGTACTGAGTGAACAGCAAATTATTGGTGCTTGCCGTACGAACGCAAATGCCTGAACACTGATGCGGGTCGACTCGATGGGAGGTCACAAATTTTACGTGCGGCCAGTTAGGCAATCTGAACTGACGGAAGGGCCCGGCCTGGCCCATTAGCACCCCTCGCCGGTGTCGCCGCCTCGGATTGGCTAAGAGCATCTGTTTTCCATACCTCCTTTATCCTTATAAAACTGTTATATTAAAAACAACTATATTTTTTCTTTTTTTTTTTCTTGTGTATCAATGTTTTCCTCACTTTCTCTCCAAGAAAGAGGAGATACGACTCTCCCACGAGGACCATCTCAACTATCGTTTTTCACCTATATTTTCTCTTACATTCTCGTAGAACCCATCTTTCATATAAATATTGAAAGAGATATATTGGGTACTGCTGCAGCAACTTTCTCAACATTAACCAAAGATGATATTAGGCTACTTAATACATGTATATTAGGAAAAGTTTATTGGGATGCTCTTACAAAACCCAAAACCCTCGCGTTACTTTCGCAATCTGGCCGTACACCCCCAATTCCCAATTCCCAACTCCCAACCACAACGGCGGCAAGCAGAAGCCTTCGCCAGTCGCCGGTCGCCGCTCCACTCCACCTCCCCCATGCCGCCCCCAGGTGACGTTGGCGGAACCCTCTCCGCATCAGCAATCGCCGGTGGAACTGTGACCGGACACCACATGCTTCACATCGACTGCTACTCGCGCTCCAAGGAGGAGCTCCCCAACGGCAAGTGCATCAAATCTTGCCCTTTCAGCGCAGGGGGTCGCTCCTGGCGCATCGAGTACTTCCCCAATGGTGATAATTCCAGCGTCGAGGAATTCATATCTATCTCCGCCTCGACCAGAGCGTCGACCAGCCCGTCAAGGCGCGAGTCAGGTTCAGTCTGCTCGATCAGGGTGGGGAACCGGTGCCTTCACACAGCCTTATCACAAAGGTACACGGTTTCTGCGACGCCTCCCCTAGTTTCGGCTATCGTGATTTCATCAAGAGATGACCGCTTCACCATAAGGTGTGATGTCATTGTTAATGAGGAGCTCCGTGCGGAGGAGAGGATGCCTGCGGTTGTGATGCTGCCTTCCAATCTGCACCTGAATTTTGGTGATCTGCTGGCGTCCAAACAGGGTGCAGATGTCACGTTTCTAGTTGCTGGGGAGACGTTCCAGGCACACAGGTGTGTTCTTGCAGCCCGGTCGCCCGTCTTTAAGGCAGAGGTCTTCGGCAGAATGAAAGAGAGCACAAGAGGGGCAGTCATACGCGTAGATGACATGGATGCACAGGTGTTCAGAGCTTTGCTCGATTTCGTGTACACTGACACACTGCCAGATTTCCAAGATAGTATGAAGAAACAAGAAGAGGCTGCATTGGCTCAGCACTTGCTTGTGGCTGCTGACAGGTACAACCTTGAGAGGCTGAAGCTGATTTGTGAAGATAGATTGTGTGGCCACATTGATACAGCCTCTGCTGCAACCATCTTGGCGTTGGCTGAGCAACACCATTGCCGTGGACTTAAGGAAGCATGCTTCAGATTCCTGAGCACCCCATCGACTCTGAATGCTGTAATGGCAACCAATGGCTTTGATCATCTAACTAGAAGCTGCCCGTCTATTTTGAAAGAGCTCCTGTCCAATATCGCTGCTCGTTTGCCCGTTGATGTTGACAAAGCAAGATAAGGGCTACATCATGTTTCAGGTTGTGGGATGTGTCTATCAGGATGCCAAGTTAACTAGTTAAGTGTACTAGCTTTAGTGCTAGCAGTCTAAAGAGGCAATGCACCTATATCTTCATTTTGGTTTGGTCATTGCATCCCTCATGGACATATTTTACTATTATAACTGTAAACCATGCTACTTACTAAGTAAGATTAGGGAAAATTGTGCCAGCTAGTGTGGTGAAACTCCAGTTTCACGGTAAACCTCCATGTCAACATGGAAGTTGTCTTCTTTCATATGTGCCCCACATTTATTCCAATGTTTGTACTATTACTGAGTGCTAGTAGTTTATTTATAGCCTTATATCCTTAAAAGGATGCAATGCACCTCTGTCTTAATTTTGTTTGGTCATTCTATCCCTCATGGATATTAACTACCAAACCATGCTACCTACTAAGAAAGAATTAGGAAATCTTGTTATGGCTAGTGAGTTTAATTGTGAACCTCCAAATCAAAATGCAAAGTTGCCTTCTTTCATATTTGAACTGGATAGTTCAACCTCCACAGGTATTGCTTGCTTGTTGTTATATTTGACCTATGTGTACATGCCTTCTTGAAAGCATCTAGGCCCCGGTGTTGGTTTCGGCAATTAATGACAACACATAATTACCATGACTAACGTGTGTTTTGCAGAAACATCCGTAAGTTAGGTCATGGAGATGATAACTGCTTTGAGCAATATGGCAGTCATGTTCGTTTCGGTTTTCAAAGGATCAACGATAAGATTAAGGACGGTTAGTTCCGGATGTCAAGGTGTTGAGATACATCTGGAATAGTCGTTAGGATCTTTGTTTCTTCCTTTGACCGTACTATGAAGAGGGGCATGAGCGAGTAGCTTGACCTAGGTGAGTCTTATGTTTAGGTGTGGTGCACACTTGTCAAACTTAGCACTAGGTAGCTCGAGAAAAGATCAGAGTACAGTTAGAAGCGACTTGGTTCAAGTTGCATTGCGTTTAGAAGACATTTGAGCCGTTTACCTATGACCGGACGCGGTCCTGGTCATGACCGGACGCGTCCGGTCAGTACAAAGTCTTAACTGTGTTTTCGGCTGACTGACCGGACGCGGTCCTTGAGAGGACCGGACGCGGTGGTCAGGCTGACACGTGTTCCAGAGGGTAAACAGCAAAGATCGGACGCGACTGTGAAAAATACCGGTGCATCCGGTCTTGTTCCAGTAAGGTCCCGTGGTGACCTGACGCGTCCGGTCACCTATGATCGGACGCGGTGTTGCGTCAGGTCAAATTTCCAGAGAGCTCTTGCATGATCGGACGCGTCCGATCATCTCTGATCGGCGCGTCCGGTCATCTCAGACCGGCGCGTCCGGTCAGCACAGATCGTCGCGTCCGGTCTCTCAGTACAGGTTTCCGTTTTTGACCGTTACAACTGACCGGCGCGTCCGGTCATATCGACAGGCGCGTCCGGTCAGTGCGCGTCTGGCTGTTTCGAAAGGTAACGGTTGGATTTGTCTGAGGGGTCTATAAATACAACCCCTCCACCTCTTTTAGAGGTCTCTTGCTCATTTGTTTAGCTGAGAAACACCTTTGAAGTGCAAGGGAGTGCAAGAGCCATAGTGAGGATTGAGATTTACGAATCAAAGTTTGAGAATCCTCTCTAGTGACAAGAGTCTAGCAAGTGTGTATCCATCTTCTCATTAGACTTGTTGTGGTCAAGTGAGAGTTCTAGCTTGTTACTCTTGGTGATCGCCATCACCTAGACGGTTTGGTGGTGATTGGGAGTTCGGTGATCATCCGACGAGATTGTGGGTGACCCAACTCAAGTTGTGAGCGGTTTTGGGTGATTCGCCGCGACGGAGTGTCGAAGAATCAACCCGTAGAGAGCACTTGATCCTTGCGCGGATCAAGGGGGAGCTACACCCTTGCGCGGGTGCTCCAACGAGGACTAGTGGGGAGTGGCGACTCTCCGATACCTCGGCAAAACATCGCCGTGTTCCTATCCCTTACTTTCAAGCATTTACTTTCTTGCATTACTTTCATTGCTTGATTACTTTCCTAGAATTGCCTTGCTAGTCTAGGATTGGAACTTAGGGTGCATAACTTTTATCGGTAGAAACACAAGAAACACAAGTAGACACTAGGGGTGAAGTTTGGCTTGTAGGATTTAATTCTTGCAATTAATTTTTAGAAAAGCCCAATTCACCCCTCTCTTGGGCATCTTGATCCTTTCAATTGGTATCGGAGCCGTGTTGCTCTAAATTTAGGCTTTACCGCCTAAAGCAAGATGTCTAATGGGGAAGGACCACCTCCCACCTTTGAGGGAGACACTTTTCTATATTGGAAAATTCGTATGGAGGCGTACCTCGAAGCCATAGATGTTGGGTGCCTTAGAGCCGCAACCGAAGGCTTCCCCCCATAAGGGATCCCGCTAACCCAAGTGGTGACGAGGAGAAATACGACTGGTGGAATGCAAAAGCAAAAAATGCAATCTACCGGGCACTAGGCAAAGATATCTTCAATCGTGTGCGTAATGCCAAAAACACTCATGAATTGTGGGAGAATCTTTGTGCTCTCCATGAGGGAACTAAGAGTGAGTGTGAGGAACGCTATCATATTGCTTTAAAGAAAATTAATTCTTTTGAGATGCTTCCTAAAGAAAGTGCTAATGAAATGTACACTCGCTTGAATGTTCTTGTAGAAGATCTCAATGCTCTTGGACTCACTAAAATGAGTCAATCGAATGTTGCAAGGAGGATCTTGAGTGTTCTCCCCGTTGAGAAGTATGGACATATTGTCACCGTACTTCACCAAAGTGATCTCTCCGCCGCAACACCGACTCAAGTATTGGGAAAGATCAATGCACATAAGATGTACATGCACATCACTCCAGAAGAGGGTTCATCATCTTCCAAGAAGAAGGACTTGGCCTTCAAAGCTAGCTATGAAAAGAAAAAGAAGAAGGGCCAAGCCATGATAGTGCAAGAGAGAACAAGTGAGAGTGATATTGATGATGAATCACTTGCACTCATGGTGAGAAGAACCACCAAGATGCTAAAGAAGCTCAACAAGAGTGGCATCAAGTTCGATGGCAAGAAGAAGAAATTCTTCACTAGTACCAAAAGGAAGCCAATCTCCAAAATGGATTGCTTCAATTGTGGAGAACTTGACCATCTAGCTCATCAATGCCCAAAGCCTCCAAAAGACAAAAACAAGAATAAGTACAAGGGCAAGAAAGATGATTCAAGTGAAGAAGAAGATGATAAAAGAAAGAACAAACCATACAAGAAGAAAGATGGCAAGAAAAGAGAGTTCTACAAGAAGAAGAATGGAGGCAAGGCTTATATTGTTGATGATTGGCTCACCGACATTGAATCATCATGTGAGTCCTCCGGCGATGAAAGTGATGATGAAAAAGAGAAGATCGCCGCACTTGTGGTTGGGCCATCACCATCGTCATCAACGTCTTCATCACCATCTTCACCGCCATCCTCACCGTCATCATCCACTTCCCACCTATGTCTCATGGCTAAAGGTGATCGAAAGGTACAAAATAGTGATAGTGATGATAGTGATAGTGATGATGAATATGATGCACCTTCTTATGATGAATTAGTAAAATTGTTAAATAAATATTCTAAAATCATAAGGAGGACTAGAAATGAAAATGATGAGCTTCAACATGAAAATGAAACACTCTCATCTAAGCTTAAAAGTGCACATGAGACTAGGGATGAGCTCATAGATCAAAATGAAACTATGTCTTCTTCTCTCAAGGAGCTCAAAACCTCTAACAAGGAGCTTAGAGATAAACATGATAAAATTGAAAAAAAAGCATGGTGAACTCATGACTAGACTTAACTCTCTAAAAGAAGAATATACTACATTGAAAATCAACTATGATACTCTTATTGTTGCTAATGAGCTAGCTCTTGAGACACATGATGCTACTAACCAAATTGTTAAGATTGATATAGCTACATCATGTGATGATTTGATTATTGAGAACCTTGAGCAAGGCTCTAGCGGTAAAGGCAAGAGTGTGGTTGAGGCCAATGACTATGATGAGTATGTCAAGCTCAAGAGTGAAAATGAGATGCTTAAAGTTGAGAACAAGAAGTTGTTGGCTCTTGAAAAGCAAGCTTCAAATGAGTCACTTATTGAAGAAATCAAGAAGCTCAAGCAAGAGAAAGAGCATCTCAAGACCGGCCTAAGCAAGTTCACAAGAGGCCAACATTTGCAAAGTGAGCTACTCATGAACACCGTCATGAAGTTGGATAGGAGTGGCATTGGCTATTTGGCAAATCAAGAGAAGAAGGTCAAAACTCAACAACAACAAAGCAAGTCAAAGCCCAAGCCAAAGAGATGTGTTGAGTGTGGACATGAAGGTCATTTTGCTCATGAGTGCAAAACCCCACCACCACAACCCTTGCCCAAGCATGCTAGACTCTTTGCTTTCAATGCTCACTACATGCTTAGAAAGGACTCTAGTGGAAAGATGAAAGTTATGTTCTTGGGTCCTCCTAACAAGAATAGGCCAAAGAAAATTTGGGTTGCCAAGTCACTAGTTGAAAAAGTTAAGGGTCCCTCTCAAGTTTGGGTCCCTAAACAAAAGGCTTGATCTCTTGTGTGTAGGTGAACTACAAGACCGGTGGATCTCACTGGGTGATTGATAGTGGTTGCACACAACACATGACCGGTGATCCTTGTATGTTCACCTCACTTGAAGAGAACGGGGTATGCCAAGACAAGATCACATTTGGGGATAATTCCAAGAGCAAAGTCAAGGGTATAGGCAAGGTTGCAATATCAAATGATCATTCTCTCTCCAATGTGCTCTATGTTGCTTCATTGAGTTTCAATTTACTATCCGTTGGGCAACTTTGTGATCTTGGCTACCAATGCTTGTTTGGTCCAAATGAAGTGGTTGTTACCAAGATAGATGACAAGCAAGTGATTTTCAAGGGTTTTAGATACAACAATTTTTATCTTGTTGACTTCACCTCCGAAGATGCAAACTTGATGACATGTTTGTTCACCAAGACCACACTTGGATGGCTTTGGCATAGGAGGCTTGCTCATGTTGGAATGAACACTCTCAACAAGCTATTGAAGAAAGAACTAGTAAGAGGCTTAAAGGATGTAAAGTTTGAAAAGGACAAACCTTGTAGTGCATGTCAAGCCAGCAAACAAGTTGCAAACACTCATCCAACCAAAGCCTACATGTCAACATCAAGAGTGCTAGAACTCCTTCACATGGATTTGTTTGGTCCTACAATTTACAAGAGTTTGGGTGGAAATCTTTATTGTCTTATGATTGTGGATGACTTCTCAAGATACACTTGGACTTTCTTTCTTCATGACAAATCCGAAGTGGCAAGTTGCTTCAAGAAGTTTGCAAAGAGAGCTCAAAATGAATTTGAAGTCAAGATAAAGAAGATTAGAAGTGACAATGGAAAAGAGTTTGACAACACCAACATTGAAGCCTATTGTGATGAAATTGAAATCAAGCATGAAGTGTCATCAACCTACACCCCTCAACAAAATGGTGTAGTTGAGAGGAAGAACCGGACCTTGATCACTCTTGCAAGAACAATGCTAGATGAGTACAATACACCGGAAAAATTGTGGGCCGAGGCAATCAACACCGCATGCTATGCTTCAAATCGCCTCTTCCTACAAAAGTTCCTTTGCAAGACCCCTTATGAGTTGCTAAATGGGAAGAAGCCGGACGTCTCATTCTTCCGGGTGTTTGGTTGCAAATGCTACATCTACAAGAAGCGTCAACACCTAGGGAAGTTCCAAAGACGTTGTGATATTGGTTTTCTTATTGGCTACTCATCAAAGTCCAAAGCATATAGAGTATTTAACCACGCCACCGGTTTGGTTGAAGAAACATATGATGTGGAATTTGATGAGTCTAACGGCTCCCAAGGAGCAATTGAGAATTGTGATGATGTAGGTGATGAACCATTGAGGGAGGCCATGAAGAACATGCCGGTAGGTGACATCAAGCCTAAAGATGATGAAGACGATATACAAATTATCAATCCACCATCATCATCATATGTGCCTCAAGATGATGACAAGAATGAGAGAGTTGAAAATGAAGACACCCATGTCTCTCATCATCAAGCCAAGGCACAAGCACAAGACGTTGATGCTCCTCATCCCACCCCTCAAATGGTTGATCGAAGAAACTCACCTTTACTTCAAGCACGTCCACAAGATCTCATCATAGGGAGTCCTACAAAGGGTGTAATGACTCGATCTCAAAAATTTAATTCTTTTGTTGAATATCACTCTTTTGTCTCCTGTCTTGAACCTAAGAATGTAGAAGCTCTTCAAGATCCGGATTGGGTGAATGCCATGCATGAAGAATTGAACAACTTCGCCCGAAATCAAGTATGGACACTTGAAGAGCATCCAAAAGGTGCAAGAGTCATTGGAACCAAGTGAGTGTTCCGCAATAAGCAAGATGATCAAGGGGTAGTGGTAAGAAATAAGGCAAGACTAGTGGCAAAAGGGTTCTCTCAAGTTGAAGGTCTTGATTTTGGAGAGACTTTTGCACCCGTTGCAAGACTTGAAGCCATCCGTATCCTACTTGCATATGCATCACATCATGATACGAAACTATATCAAATGGATGTGAAAAGTGCATTCTTAAATGGCTTTATAAATGAACTAGTCTTTGTTGAACAACCTCCCGGGTTTGAAGACCCTAGATATCCTAATCATGTTTATAGGTTGTCCAAGGCGCTATATGGGCTCAAGCAAGCCCCTAGAGCGTGGTACGAGCGCCTTCGGGACTTCCTCATTGAGAAGGGCTTCACCATTGGGAAGGTTGACATCACACTATTCACCAAGAAATTCAAAGAAGAGATCTTCATTTGTCAAGTATATGTTGATGATATCATCTTCGGGTCAACAAATGAAGACTATTGCAAAGAATTTGGTGAATTGATGTCAAAAGAGTTCGAGATGTCAATGATTGGTGAGCTAACATTCTTCCTTGGGTTTCAAGTCAAGCAAATGAGAGAAGGGATCTTTATCTCTCAAGAGAAGTATACCAAGGATCTTCTCAAAAGATTCAAGATGGAAGAATGCAAGCCAATCAAGACCCCAATGCCAACTAATGGACATCTCGACCTAGATGAGGGAGGTAAACCAATCGATCAAACTCTTTACCGTTCTATGATTGGTAGCTTGTTATACCTTACCGCATCTAGGCCCGACATCATGTTTAGTGTGTGCATGTGTGCCCGTTTTCAAGCGTGCCCTAAAGAACCTCACTTAAGTGCCGTAAAAAGAATCCTAAGATATCTTAAGTATACTCCAAGCATCGGACTATGGTACCCCAAAGGAGCTAGATTCCAACTAGTTGGCTACTCCGATTCGGATTATGCCGGTTGCAAAATTGATAGAAAAAGCACATCCGGAGGGTGCCATTTGCTTGGGAGATCCTTAGTATCATGGTCATCGAAAAAGCAAAATAGTGTGGCTTTGTCCACCGCCGAGGCGGAATACATTGCCGCGGGGGCTTGTTGTGCACAAATCCTATACATGAAACAAACCCTTCTAGACTATGGAGTTGTTCTTAAAAAGGTGCCGCTTTTATGTGACAATGAAAGTGCGGTTAAAATTGCTAATAATCCGGTACAACACTCTCGCACCAAGCACATTGATATCCGCCACCACTTTCTAAGAGATCACGTTGCAAAAAATGACATATCACTAGAAGGTGTAAGAAGTGAGAATCAATTAGCGGATATCTTCACTAAACCTTTGGATGAAGCTACTTTTTGTAGATTGAGAAGTGAACTAAATGTGCTTGATTCTAGTAACTTTAAAAGATGAGCTTGTGTTGTCCCTTGCATTGCATTTGTATTATATGTCATGTTTAATTACCCGCAATGCATCTAGGGCTTGACTAACATGGTTACGATAACCCTCCTTTGGAGGAGTGAAGAAGCCTAACCGTGGATCAAACTTGACAAGCAACCTAGCTTTACTTGTTTTGCATTGCATATGCATGGTTGTTGTTTTGTCGTTCCTTTTTCGGTTAAGTTTTGAGCAACCTCTGTGTTCGTCCATGGGTAGAGAGAGCATTTTGACACTCCCAAGGGTTCAAAAGCTCTATTGCATGGCCATACGTTGCTCCTCGGGTGTTTGTTGCCTATTTTCCTAAAAATAATATTAGCCTAAGGCAAACTATTTTGAGAAACTTGAGGGTTTGAGTGAGGTCACTCATATCTTGTTTCAATTGGTGTTTATCTGTGTCTCTTTGAATTGGAACTTGATTGGGAGAAGTCGCGTCTAAGTTCGGTATGAAAAAGGGTGAAAAACAGTGTCCGGACGCTGGACCGGACGCTGCACCGGACGCAGTGTTGCTTCACCACCGCGTCCGGTCCCGGCGACCACCAGCGCGTCCGGTCATCCTGAAGACCGTCTCCTAATCTAGTGATCGGACGCTGCACTGGACGCGGCCCTGTTGACCACCGCGTCCGGTCCCGGTAACCACCACCGCGTCCGGTCATCCGTCTCAGTTTTCCAGGCAAATCAAAACCGGACGCCGTCAGCGTCCGATCGTGGATAATCGGACGCGTCCAGTCATTCCAGGAGCTTACTGGAATGTGACCGGACGCTGCCTCTCCGCATCCGGTCATATCGACCACCGCGTCCGGTCATCGCGTATCGAGCGGATCTAACCCCTCATATAATCTTTCACGTTCCTTCTTTTTCTTCGCCCGTACAACTCGCAACCGCCGCCTCCGTGCCCTAACGCGCCGCGCCGCCGCTCGCCGGAGCTCCGCCGTGCCGCCGCTCGCCGGAGCTCCACCGTGCCGCCACTCGCCGAAGCTCTCCGCTGCGCCTGCGCCACTGCCCGGCCCTGCAGCTGCTCTCCTCTCGCGCACGCGCCGTCTCCACCACCACGCCCGCGTAGCCACCGTTCACCGCGCCGCCATCTCCGCCGCCACCGCCGCTGCCGTGAGCCGCTGCTGCTGCCAGTGACCGTGCACGACCTCCGACCAGTCCTTGCCATCGCATTCATCCTCGATCTTTGGCCATCGCGCGTCGCCCTAACCCTAGGGTTCGTTCTGCAGTGTCTCCTTCGTTCGTCGTCGAAACGTCCCTCACGCGATGTCTTCGCTCGAGGTTGCTTCGCACTTCCTTGATCTTCGTATTAGGGTTTGTCGAAATTTTGTCTTCGCTAACTCTAATCGACTTCTGTTTCGGCGAATCAGCGCTCGTCCGGTGCGTCGGGAAGTCTCGCGACCTAGGTCATCTCATCTCATCACCGCTTTCTCGTCGATCCGAGGTAGCCATCGCGTTTCATTTCACGTCTTATCTTATATGCTTGCTATCTCTAGGGTTTCGTACCTTTAGATCATATATGTTGCTTATAGTAGATCCATCTATTCCGTCTTTTCAGCGAGTGTGTTGGTGTGTCGGGGTAACTGCTGTTCTGTTGATTGAATCCGAGGCCAAGCCTGCGGATACGGATTGAGGCCAAGCCTCTCGAGTGTCAGTACATCATCTTTCAGAGGTTTTCCGACAGTGTGACAGTATGGTTCGTTGCAAGAATGCCGGTGGTGCTCCTAGTGACGAGGACAACAGTCCTCCTCGTCTGTCTGAGGTTGCGCGTGGAAAGCGCATAAAGATCATGGCCAGAAAAAAAAGAAGACTCTCACTGATGCAGAGATAGCTCAGGCTGTGGCAGAAGCAGCAGATGCAGTAGAAAGGGGTGGCAGGAGCAGTGGTATACGGATTGGAGACAGTCGTTTTCATCTTGAAGGACGACAGCTTGGTACAGAGACCACTGAGACCACTGAGGGCACAGAAGTACCAATGGATGCAGATACTATGTCAGTTGATCCACCTGCAGCACCTTCAGAGGGGACAGCAGAACAGCCAGCTCAGACTCCATCACATCGCCACTCCACACGCACACGGACTCAGGTGACTCCCAGGCCAGAGGGCCAGCGTCGTGGATGACGTCCACCTCCGAGAGTTAGAGGTACACCCCTAGTTGAGCACTTTGACTTGAGAGGTGCTACTACACGACAGGTGCAAAGTTTGAGATTTGTTGAGGTCAGCCGGTGGTTCCCACCTCAGAGGGACTCCATAGCTTCAGAGGGATTCTATACTCCTCTCTAGGAGGACTTTTACAGAGCTCTTGTTGACAGTGGCATTGCTTTTTGACCACAGAGGGTCTGTCACATTGAGTCACTTATTGAGGTAGTGGGTGAGCAGCTACGTCCGCACCTGTCCTATCTACCAGGTCTGTCAGATTTTCTTGGACGGATAGGTGCATACTGCGGCACTTGGGTTAGGGAGTTCTATGCTTCATTATGGATTGATCTAGCCCATGAGTTCATACACTTTGCATTTAGAGGCCGCGACCGCAGACTGTACAGCTCCAGAGTATGGGAGATTCTCAGACTCCCAGCTTTAGACACGAAGATTCACCAGCTCTGCTTTGGTCAGACAGCTCCACCTAGACGCCCTCATGGCGGTTCTGTGCCACCTATAGACCTGATCCGACCCTGTTTTCGTGAGCCTTTTGGCGAAGGGTCTCATCGCACACCTGCCAGTCTGACACCGATTGCCCGAGTCTTGGATGCTATTGTCAGACGCACTCTTCTTCCCAGACTTGGTTACAGAGAGGGACTCACCAGGATGCAGCTTTGGGTAGTTCACCACCTTCTTTCACAGACACCTTTTGACATTTGGGATCTTATGGTCAGTGAGATGGAGGACACCCTGGCAGAAGGCTTCAAGGGACACCGTCAGCTGCCCTATGCTCATTGGATTTGTTTCATTATCAGATCTGCACTTGAGCTGCCTTTAGAAATAAGTGCTGAGATAACTGAAACCACTACTGCTTTTCCTGAGTATGATATTCGTCAGCTATGGGCTTCAGTTACTAGAGAGCAGGCCCCTGCACCAGGACAGAGAGAGAGACCTGAGGTGCCCGAGACAGCGGCTGAGCAGGATGCGACCATACAGGGTCTTGCTGAGGCAGAACTTGCAGATCTAGATGCTCAGCCCACTGATATAGCTGATGATGAGGCCTCTGACAGCACTGACGAGGACTATCAGCCCATCCCCAGGTATCGGTCTCCTCAGCCTCACGACCACGAGGCTGGTGGCTCTGGTTCAGCCTCCCGCTCAGACCCAGCCATGGTGACTATACTTGAGAAGCTGACCCAGGCACAGGAGCGATAGGAGCTTCAGCTACAGAGACAGGCTCAGGACACAGCTGCTGCGTTTGCACAGATACAAGCTCGACAGGATGAGTTCCAAAAATTGTAGCTTGAGATACAGCGCCAATAGGTCGAGATGCAGCGTCAGCAGTATGAGATGCAGCAACAGAGTGCAGCTAGCCAGCAGCAGTACTTGGAGCTTCTGCGTCACCTAGTCACAGTTGGGGCTCCTCCACCTGCATCTATCCTGACTTCAGCTTTACCATTCAGTGGACCTTCAAGTCAGGATCAGCCGAGCTTTCAGTTCACATCTCCACAGCTGCAGGTTCCTCAGTCATTCCAGTCCCCGAGCTACATGCCCATTCAGACGGGGTTTACTCCTTCAGACCAGCCTCGCCCTCACATGTTGATCGGCACACCGTTCATTGATCTGAGTGCCACATATAGCGAGTTGACTGGTCAGCCGACACCCTCGCACACCATATTTGCTACTTCTTCAGGGTTGTCAGGTTCAGAGGCAGTTTTCCTTCCAGTGACAGGGACAGGCACTACAGAGACTGTTCCGTCGTCCGTTGCCTCGATAGATCCCCCAGCTTTTGGCTCACTTCAGGCTCAGGTCATAGAGACTGCTTCACTTATCGCTACTTCGGCAGCACCTGTTCCTGTTGATCAGACCCAGACCGCTTCACAGCCGCGTGCTTCTTCAGAGGGTCAGCCAGATAGCTCCGAGTCTGAGGGACACATCTCTCAGTTTGTGATTACTCCGCGCTCATCGGCACCCGACTCGACTCCGTCTGTTCCCCCGTCAGATCCTTAGATTAGCTTTTGGCGTTTGATGCCAAAGGGGGAGAGAGAGTAGATTCAGGGGGAGCTTTTGTTAGGGGGTTTTCGTTCTTTTCTTGTGTGCTACTCTCATGCATCATGTTTACTTTACAGTAATTGCATTCGTGTGACATGTGATCTTATGAGATATCTTAAGTCTATATGGTTTATCTAATCACAACTTTAAAACATGTCACTTGTTTGTTTTTTAGCTCATATGGTTGTGCTTCCGTGCCTTACTCTGATTTCATATGAGCTTTGTTTTATGTGTACTAACTCTTCATGCTTTATCCTATGAGTACACTCAGTTGGCTTGGAACACATAAGCATTGACTAACCCCTTGTGCTTACAGCTTTATACTTATGTGAACCAAGCATGATCAAAAACCTCAACTCATATCTTCTGAATCTAAGTATTGTCATCAATCACCAAAAAGGGGGAGATTGAAAGCATCTAGGCCCCGGTGTTGGTTTCGGCAATTAATGACAACACATAATTACCATGACTAACGTGTGTTTTGCAGAAACATCCGTAAGTTAGGTCATGGAGATGATAACTGCTTTGAGCAATATGGCAGTCATGTCCCTTGATGGAAATCGTTTCGGTTTTCAAAGGATCAACGATAAGATTAAGGACGGTTAGTTCCGGATGTCAAGGTGTTGAGATACATCTGGAATAGTCGTTAGGATCTTTGTTTCTTCCTTTGACCGTACTATGAAGAGGGGCATGAGCGAGTAGCTTGACCTAGGTGAGTCTTATGTTTAGGTGTGGTGCACACTTGTCAAACTTAGCACTAGGTAGCTCGAGAAAAGCTCAGAGTACAGTTAGAAGCGACTTGGTTCAAGTTGCATTGCGTTTAGAAGACGTTTGAGCCGTTTACCTATGACCGGACGCGGTCCTGGTCATGACCGGACGCGTCCGGTCAGTACAAAGTCTTAACTGCGTTTTCGGCTGACTGACCGGACGCGGTCCTTGAGAGGACCGGACGCGGTGGTCAGGCTGACACGTGTTCCAGAGGGTAAACAGCAAAGATCGGACGCGACTGTGAAAAAGATCGGTGCATCCGGTCTTGTTCCAGTAAGGTCCCGTGGTGACCTGACGCGTCCGGTCACCTATGATCGGACGCGGTGTTGCGTCAGGTCAAATTTCCAGAGAGCTCTTGCATGATCGGACGCGTCCGATCATCCCTGATCGGCGCGTCTGGTCATCTCAGACCGGCGCGTCCGGTCAGCACAGATCGACGTGTCCAGTCTCTCAGTATAGGTTTCCGTTTTCGACCGTTACAACTGACCGGCGCGTCTGGTCATATCGACAGGCACGTCCGGTCAGTGCGCGTCTGGCTGTTTCGAAAGGTAACGGTTGGATTTGTCTGAGGGGTCTATAAATACAACCCCTCCACCTCTTTTAGAGGTCTCTTGCTTATTTGTTTAGCTAAGAAACACCTTTGAAGTGCAAGGGAGTGCAAGAGCCATAGTGAGGATTGAGATTTGCGAATCAAAGTTTGAGAATCCTCTCTAGTGACAAGAGTCTAGCAAGTGTGCATCCATCTTCTCATTAGACTTGTTGTGGTCAAGTGAGAGTTCTAGCTTGTTACTCTTGGTGATCGCCATCACCTAGACGGTTTGGTGGTGATTGGGAGTTCGGTGATCATCCGACGAGATTGTGGGTGACCCAACTCAAGTTGTGAGCGGTTTTAGGTGATTCGCCGCGATGGAGTGTCAAAGAATCAACCCGTAGAGAGCACTTGATCCTTGCACGGATCAAGGGGGAGCTACACCCTTGCGCGGGTGCTCCAACGAGGACTAGTGGGGAGTGGCGACTCTCCGATACCTCGGCAAAACATCGCCGTGTTCCTATCCCTTACTTTCAAGCATTTACTTTCTTGCATTACTTTCATTGCTTGATTACTTTCCTAGAATTGCCTTGCTAGTCTAGGATTGGAACTTAGGGTGCATAACTTTTATCGGTAGAAATACAAGGAACACAAGTAGGCACTAGGGGTGAAGTTTGGCTTGTAGGATTTAATTCTTGCAATTAATTTTTAGAAAAGCCCAATTCACCCCCCTCTTGGGCATCTTGATCCTTTCACTTCTCTAATTTTGGATGAGCCACTCGTGCTTCTTTAGCTATCAAGTATGGCATGATCATAGCTACTATTTTGACAAACTTTACATGCGATGGGTTGTTTCATATGTGTACCCAAATATGTTAGAAACTATGTTGGCTGCATTTAGAAGTGATTTTAGTGGAGTTTGGACTTCTCATTTAGGGAATTCCTCAACAATCCTAACCCTTGTTGCTGCCCTGACGTGTTATCAATTTATCATATTTCCAGCTCATAACTGTGTATATGAGTTTAGATTTTTCATGGTCATGATGTCCCAAAACCATTTCTTTTGCTACATCTCTCACTGAGTTGATGTTATTGACCTATGGACAATTTGGGTGTGCTGTTGTTCCAGTTGTTATGGCATGTTGACAAGCACAATTAAATGTCCATCTAGTTTACAGTTAATCTTACTCCAATGGGCTCCTTGCCAAATGCCTAATTACATAACCATGTCTTGAATTTTAGCAAGTCATAAGGTGCATTGAAAGCTTATGCTAGGATTATATTCCAAACAAATGTATAGTATAACTGCAACCCATAGTATCTGCTTGGAATGGAGGTTGGTGACATAATTCTTGGAGGAATACACTGAGAAAATCCATTCTTTACAGATATAATCTAAACTTGGTAATAAGTTGTCGTGAAATTTTAAACTTGATATAAACAAATATATAGCAGCTTGGGTAGAACTCTTTTGTGAAAGGGTGCTATTTGTAGCATCTACCAAACTGTAATGCTTTTGATTTTCAGTACTTACAAGATTCATATTCCTTATATTATTATATGGTGTTTGTGTTTGTGTTTGTGTTTGTGTTTGTGTTTGTGTTTGTGTTTGTGTTTGTGTTTGTGTTTGTGTTTGTGTTTGTGTTTGTGTTTGTGTTTGTGTTTGTGTTTGTGTTTGTGTTTGTGTTTGTGTTTGTGTTTGTGTTTGTGTTTGTGTTTGTGTTTGTGTTTGTGTTTGTGTTTGTGTTTGTGTTTGTGTTTGTGTTTGTGTTTGTGTTTGTGTTTGTGTTTGTGTATGTGTTTGTGTTTGTGTTTGTGTTTGTGTTTGTGTCCCGTCGCAATATGCAAACGTGTTTAACAGTTCAGCAGTTTAAGAAGGTGCTGACATCATAAGTCTTGTTGTATCTAGAGTAGTTGGTAGCTATGTCCTCACCTTATCTCCTTATCCTACTTTAGCAGCATCTTTACTTTATGCCATATGCTTTAGCATCTACCGTAGAATATGCTAAAGCTTTCTTAGCTTGCAAGTTTGCTAGTGCTATATGTATCCCCAACCTGCCATAGTTGTGGTAAAGTTAATGAAAGGTCTTGATGGCTAGAGGGGGGGTGAATAGCCTTATAAAATTTTCTACAAAGACAAACTAAATAAGTTTATCAATATAACAAGTAGCGAGATGCGAGTTTTGCTTAGCCTACGGGGTGTTTGCAAGCCACCTAACCAATTCACAATTCTAGTATATTTGCACTCAACCGCACAAGTCAAACCGCACAAATTAACTACAACTAAAGCTAGCTAGCTACACAAGCTAAGAGTTACACTAACAAGCTAGCAAGGTAACTAAGAAATTAATACAAGAGAGAGTTAGGAGGGTATCACCGAGGGGCGAAGTATTGAGCCAACCAATCAATATGATCAAGAGATGATTACCATAATATACAACCACCGGGATCGATCAAACACAATGAGAATGATGACACGAAGATTTATCCCGAGGTTCACGTGCTTGCCGGCACGCTAGTCCCCGTTGTGTCCCTCTTCACCACGTGGTTCAGTGGCTAATCGGTCACACACCGAGCCTCTCAAAAGGCGCCACAAGAACCTACCAAATGACAAAAGGTTGCAATGACACGAGCAATATACTAATATTGCCTTTGGCGCTTCACCGAGGTAGGCACAAACCCCTCACAATCACCGGAGGTGGCCAAGAACAATCACCAACTCTTGCTAACGCCTCCAGGCTGCTCCAAACCGTCTAGGTGGTGGCAACCACCAAGAGAAACAAGAATCCCGCAACAAATCAACCACCAAGTGCCAACTAGATGCAATCTCACAATGCAAATGCACTTGGATCACTCAATCTCACTTCGAATATGCAAAGAAGCAAGAGAGATGAGTGGGAGGGGAGTTGCTTAGCTCAAAGTGCTCACAAGTATGTCAAATGTTTAAGAGAGGGAGCCTTGAGCCGGCCAACGAGTATTTATAGACGTACCCCTTCGAATAGAGCCGTTAGAAACTTAAACAGCCGAAATCGCGGTGACCGGACACGCTGGTCCAACTGACCGGACGCACCGGTCGCCCAACGGCTAACTTGTGAAGTACTGACTGGACGCGCTGGTCCAAACGACCGGACGCGCTGGTCGCCCAACGGCTAACTACGAAGCAATGACCGGACGCGCTTATCGCGCAGACCGGACGCGCTGGAGGCGACCGGACGCGCCGGTCCCGAGAATGACCGGACGCGCTGGTCGCCTGAGCAGCGCTCAACGAAACAGTGACCGGACGCGCTGAAGAAAATGACCGGACGCGACAGTGCCAGCGTCTGGTTAGAGTCCAGTAAGCTCCCTGAATGACCGGATGCGTCCGATCGTCAGTGACCGGACGCGCTGCGCGTCCGATCATCAACCTGAAATACACGCAGACACTCAACACTGACCGGACGCGTCCGGTCATGCAAGGACCGCGTCCGGTTCAGCGTCCGGTCACCTCTATGACCTCCGTTTGCCTCCGTTTCTTTTCCGGACTTCCGGCATAGTGGAAAATAGTCATTTCAACTTCTCGAAAACGCCTGAGTCCCGCCTCACAAGCTCAGCGGGAGGGAGAGAGGAACCAAAACCCTCTCTACCGCTCAAACTCCACTGCCTTCGTAAACATGCTAACACCACCAATTGATCTTCGTCATGTGTGAGTGTGTTAGCATTTTCACAAATCATTTTTCGAGGTGATATTAGTTCTATCCAAATGCATATGATTATGAAATGCACATCTAGAGGCACTTAGGAGTTCAATAGCCGCGTCATTCCCCTCTTTATAGTACGGCTATCTATCCTATAATGTAACCACACCCACTAGGTGTCTTGGTTACTAAAACACAACCCTTAAGCATATACCTTTGCCTTGATTACGTAGGGTTGCGTCCAAATCCAAGTGTGGCCATCATGATCACCATGTCCATCTTCCCACCAACCTTGGAATGTACTAATCCTCATATACTACATACAACTTAGGCATAGGATTAGCACTTAGGCATTGTCACTAATTACCAACACCAAACATAAGACTTTCAGTTAATGAAATAGAAAAAACTAGCCACAAATCTTGTGATTTGTGTCCAACAAATGGTATGAGAGCCTCATTTCATCTGGGTTCTATACTTACCCCATCCCAATCGGTCGCCATGTCCCTCCGCTCCTATTCCTCTTCCTCTTTCAACCGCTCTGTCACTTCCAGCGCACGGCGTAGGTAGGCTGCGGACGAGGACGATCTGGTTGCGGTGGAGAGGTGCGAGCAGGAGGCGGCTGATCAGGAAGCGGCGGCTGCCCAGGCGTAGCGGTTGGCGGCAGCCGAGCTCGCAGCAGCACGGGCCGCGAGGAGGTCATGGCCGCGACTGTTGCTGCTCGAGCGGCGGCAGCGGAAGTCGCTGCCTTGCGCAAGGCAGGAGCGGACCGACACGACCGCAATGGACACGGGTGGGTGCTTCGCGATGCGGAAGCCCACGCAGGGGCACGACGTGATGCGGGAGGCTCGGGCATGCACGGTTTTCGACCGCTATGCGGACCAGCACGACTTCACGGATGGGCTCGATTTCAAGCGGCCCCAGGATGCGCGAGACTACGAGCAGGTAGATGCGCACCTAGGCAGACGCGGAGGTGGCTTCGACGACCACCGAGACTCAGATGCGGCATAGGACCAGGGCGCTCTAGGCGGACGCAGAGCAGAAGCCCTAGGTGGACGCGCCCATGATGGCGCTCCAGGCGAACGCGGGGCAGAAGGCCTCGGCAGACGCGACCACTGGCGGGATCCACGAGTCGACCATGCACTGGAGGTCCAACGACTGCGGGAGGAGGCAAAATGGCTAGAGGCATAGCTAGACTTCGACCGGGACCTGGGTGGATGGGACGCTGGCGCGTGGAGCCCTCGTAGGCGGCGCGCCTCCCCTTCCCTGGACCGGCAGCGTGGTCGCAGTGGCCGGCCCGGCTCCCCTCTCGTCGTCCAGACCGTCGTCAAGGACGCCGGCGGCGGATGGCCATGCTCACCAAGACCAACTACGTCGAGTGGTCCATGGTGATGAAGGTGAAGATGTAGGCGCAACGCATGTAGGGCACGGTACAGTACGGCGACGCCAACTTCGACGAGGATCGGTGGGCACTAGAGGCGCTTCTTGCTGCTATTCCGATGGAGATGTACTCCTCTCTTGCGAACAAGCGGACCACCAAGGACACCTGGAACGCCATTGCCGTAGCATGTATCAGCAAGGACCACACCCGCAGATCCACACTTCAGAAGCGTCAGGAGTGGGAGAACTTGACTTTCAAGCCGGGTGAGGACGTCGATGACTTCGCTCTCCGCCTCAACACCCTGATGCAGCAGTTGGCGCGGTACGGCGACAACGACATCGATGAGGAGAGAGCTGTCGAGAAGTTCCTCCGCGTCGTGCCTAGGAAGTACTCGCAGGTCGCCATCGCGATCGAGATGTTGCTAGACTTCTTCGAGCTGTCGATTGAGGAGGTGACGGGTCGCCTCAAGGCCGTCGACAACCGCGAGCAGCTACCTCCCTCGGAGCTGGTCACCATCGGTGGCAAGCTTCTCTTCACCGAGGAGCAGTGGCTCGCCTGCTAGCGAGAGCGGAAGAAGGGGGAGGCCTCGGGCTCTTTGGCTTTGGGTTCGTCGAGCAGTCGCAAGCGTCGGCCGCGCAAGCGGGACAAGACGCGTGGTGGTGCTCCTAGCGGCGCCGACGGCGAGCGCAAGGCTACCCGTGATGACACCTGCTATAACTACGGGAGGGCCGGCCACTGGGCCAAGGACTGTCGGCAGGCGAAGCGCGGTGATCAGGCACACGTTGCTCACGCGTAGGAGGGTGATGAGGCGGCTCTGTTCTTCATACATGGGAGCATCGAACGACACTCCTCTCCTACACCGACCGCCACCGCGCTCCTCCACCTTGACGAGCCACGGGCCCACGTCTTCCTCGGCAATGGGTGGTGCCTCGACACCGGCGCTACTCAATACATGGAGCCGGCGGTGACAAGTCAGAGGCGCTACGACATGCCTTGGAGCTGGCGGTTTGGCTTGGCGCAACTTGCAGGAAGGCTGGTCGTGCGCAGCCATGGCAGAGCAAGCAGCAGCGACGTGGTAAGGTGGGGCAGCAGCGAGCTCGACCGGCAATGGTGGCAGCGGTCGCGTTCGCGCGAAGGGGAGCCAAGCGAAGCCAAGGGAGAGGCAGAGGGCGAGCTCGAGAGAGTCTTCAATGACGTAGGGGCGCGGCCACGCGGAGGAGGCGCGAGCTAGGCATGGCTGCCATGCGCTTGGACATGCGTCACCCTTATCGGCATTTCACCAAACACCTGGCGAGTGACAGTGTAGGTGAAGTGGAGCACCAATTTGGGCCGTCTACAGGCCAAATTAGGTCATGGGCCCAAAAGCAAAGTCGAATCCCACATAACGCCCTACAAATCTTGTTTAAGGGTCATGGTCATTAGAGTCCTACATTAGTGGCTAATTAAGCTCCAAAGTGGCTGTGTCAGTGCGTTGACAGCGATTAACAAACTCCAAAAATTGATGGCCAAAATGAAGTCAAACTGATGCCATCTTTTTGTATGCCCTTCTCCAAATGATTATCTCCAACTCTTATTTTGGGACCAAGTCAAGTTGCTTGATGAAATCATGAGAATGTGACACGCCAACCATTATGTCCTTGCCGGTCAGGGTTCCAGACTTACAATATTTTCAAGGGGTGGAAACAGCAACACATTCAATCTTGAGTCCTTGATTTGACAAGCTTCCAAGCTGATCCGGCTCTTGGCCCAAGAATAAAGTTTATAGTACACAACTCAAACTACAACTTTTATGTTTGGTCAAACCTCATCACTAGTACAGAAGACAAACTTACACTTTGGTCAAAGCAGCAACTTAATTAACTCCTATACTAGGGTTTTAGGCCAAATGGGACATTTTCTTACATTACCTCAACATGAACCCTTCATGACTTTTGTTGTAGAGTTCATCTAGAGTCATTTGGTTAAGGTTGCAAGGTTTGGTTGATGATCCATAATTCCATTCACTTAATCATGCTATTTCAATAGGAATAGAACTTATCATTTCATGTGACTTTTTGATTCCAAACTTCATGAAACTTTTCTAGGAATCACTATAGATAGAGAGTGATGTGAGACACATGAAAGAAGTGACATCAACACTCACTTGCATTACCAGGCATGAGCACCAAACATACACACATTGAAACACGGAATAACAAGGTATGTTGCATATGTTTCAAGGAGATGTTTCAAGCATATTCCATATATACATGTTTCACATGTTGCACTAGTATGTTTCATATGTTTCACTAGTGCATTACATATGTTCCATGCTCATATATGAACAAATGACACTTAGGCTCATGAAATGCAAGTGCCACAATGCAATCCTAACACTTGGGGTGTTACTCCACTGTGGAGATCAAGGGTGTCAGCTCCGTCATCTTCACCACCAAGACCAGCGAGCACCGGCTGCTCACCGGCATCTACTACATCCTCATGATGAGGAACTCCATCATCAGCTTGGGACAGCTAGACAAGAACGGCTTGCGTGTGGAGATCAAGCACAGGGTCCTGTGGATCTGGGATTGCCATCGTCGCCTTCTCGCCAAGGTGAATAGAGGCACCAACCGCCTCTACATTCTCCACGTGCAGGTGCCGTAGCCCGTGTGCCTTGCAGCCCGCCGCGATGACGACGCCTGGTGGTGGAACGAGTGCTTTGGGCACCTCAACTTCGAGGCCCTGAAGCAGCTCGGCGACAAGGAGATGGCGCAGGGCATGCCGTGAGTCGAGCACGTGGAGCAGTTCTGCGACACCTGCGTCTTCACCAAGTAGCGGCGGCTCCCTTTTCCCCGCCAGGGGAGCTTCCACGCCAAGGAGAAGCTAGTGCTCGTGATGGTGACCTCTGTGGCCTCATGACACCGGACACACATGGAGGCTGGCGCTTCTTCCTGCTCCTCGTCGACGATGTGTCCCGCTACATGTGGGTGGTCCTGCTTGACACCAAGGCGATGGCTGCGGACGTCATCAAGCGTCATCAAGCTGCTATGGGGAAGGAGTATGGCCACAAGCTTTGGGTGCTACACACCGACAACGACGGCGAGTTCACAGCGACCGAGTTCGCGGTGTACTACGCCGACGAGGGTATCTAGTGCCACTTCTCCACGTCGTACACCCCGCAACAGAATGGCATCGTTGAGCGCCTCAACCAAACGGTGGTGGCTACTGCCCGCGCCCTCCTCAAGTAGAGAGGGATGCTAGCAATCTATTGAGAGGAGGCGGTGATGACTGCCGTCCATCTCCTCAACCGCTTGCCCACCAAGGCCCTTAACGGCAAGACGCCGTATGAGGTCTGGCATGGGCGCAAGCCGATGGCGAGCCACCTTCGCGTCTTCGGCTGTCTCACTTTCACCAAGGAGCTCAACCACATCGGTAAGCTCGACAACCGGAGCACACCGGGGGTCTTCATCGGCTACGTGGAGGGCATCAAGGCCTACCGCATCCTCGACCCTGTGACACAGCACGTCCGCATCTCCCGAGACATCGTGTTCGACGAAGGACGAGGCTAGGCTTGGGACAAGGCGGTGGATGATGGCTCGACTTCGATTCTCAGAGACTTCGTCGTCGACTACGTTCACTTTGAGGGAGCCGAGGAGCTAGCAGCTCATCTTCACCGAGCTCGTCCGCCTTAGCACCCGGCTCGCCATCAGCTCCAGCGAGTCCTCCACCGCCTACACCACCAGCGAGTCCTCCACCACCGGCTACGCCCCGCTCTCCTACACCGGTGGTGCCCCACTCTCCACCGGCTCCTCACTCTCCCGCGTTGAAGCCCACACCTCCGAGATCGACACCAGCAGCCTTGGTCCGTGACGAGCAGCGCATGGTGGAGTTTGCCACTCCGCTGTCCGACGATGAGGATCGTGTCGATGTCTACCACGACGACGAGCCTCTACACTACTTCACCTTGGACAATATCTTTGGTGATCAGCTCGTTCCTGGACCGGCGATGCATGACTTTGAGGCGGAGCTGCACCTGGCGCACGAGGACGGCGAGCCCCGCTCCTTCGCTGAGGCAGAGGGAGACGCGACGTGGCGCACCATGATGCAGTAGGAGATGGACGCGGTCGAGCAGAACCAGACATGGGAGCAGACGGATCTTCCTGTTGGCCACCGTGCCATCACCCTTAAGTGGGTCTACAAGCTCAAGAAGAATGAGGCTGGGGTGGTGATCAAGCACAAGGCGCGTCTAGTGGCGCGTGGGTTCATCTAGTAGGAGGGAGTTGACTTCGACGACGCCTTCACGCCCATCGCGCGGATGGAGTCTGTCCATCTCCTCGCGCTGGTGGCCTAGGAGGGATGGCGTGTGCACCACATGGACGTCAAGTCCGCCTTCCTCAACGGTGACCTGAAGGAAGAGGTCTACGTCCACCAACCGCCGGGATTCATCATCCCCAGCAAGGAGAACAAGGTTCTCCGCCTACGCAGGGCCCTCTACGGCTTGTGGCAGGCGCCACGAGCTTGGAACGCCAAGCTGGACTCCACTCTCAAGCAAATAGGGTTCGAGCAGGGTCCACATGAGGCTGCTGTCTACCAGCGGGGCAAGGATGGCAATGCCCTGTTGGTAGGCGTCTATGTCAAGACTTGGTGATCACTGGCACCAAGGAGGCCGAGGTGGAGGCGTTCAAGGAGGAGATGAAGGCTACCTTCCAGATGAGCGACTTGGGCCTTTTCTCCTTCTACCTGGGGACCGAGGTCCACCAGGACAGCTTTGGCATTTCCTTCGCCAGACCGCCTACACCAAGCACATCGTCGAGTTAGGCGGGCTCACCGGCTGCAACCCAGCCTACACTCCCATGGACGAGAGGCTGAAGCTGAGCCACGACAGCATGGCCAAGGAGGTCGACGCCACGCAGTCCTGGCACATTGTGGGCAGCCTTCGCTACCTCATCTACACGCGGTCGGACCAAGCGTTCATCGTTGTCTATGTTAGTCGGTTCATGCAGCGACCGACGATGGAGCATCAGCAGGCTGTCAAGAGGATCCTCTGCTACGTCGAGGGCACCACCGACTACGACTTCCACTACCCGAGGTGTCCCAGTGCGGAGCACTTCATCGGGTATAGCGACAGTGACCTCACTGGCGACATTGACATAAGCAAGAGCACCAGCGGGACGCTGTTCTTCCTTGGCAAGTGCCTGATCAACTGGCAGTCGGTCAAGCAGCAAGTGGTGACTCTGTCCAGTTGTGAGGCCGAGTACATCGCTGCCACAACTGCTTCGACTCAAGCTCTGTGGTTGGCTCGGCTACTGGGCGATCTCCTAGGCAGAGACGCAGAAGCAGTGGAGCTTAGGGTGGACAGCAAGTCTGCCTTGGCCTTGGCGAAGAACCCCGTTTTCCATGAGCGCAGTAAGCATATCCGCATCAAGTACCACTTCATCAAGAGCTGTTTGGATGAGGGGAGCATCAAGGCCGGCTACATCAACACCTAGGATCAGCTCGCCGACCTTCTCACTAAGTCCCTTGGGCAGGTCAAGTTCCAAGAACTTCGCGCCAGGATTGGGATGATTCAAATTCCCCAGAAGGCGGCACACAAGACTTAGGGGGAGAATGACAGCATAAGTCTTGTTGTATCTAGAGTAGTTGGTAGCTATGTCCCCACCTTATCTCCTTATCCTACTTTAGTAGCATCTTTACTTTATGCCATATGCTTAAGCATCTACCATAAAATATGCTAAAGCTTTCTTAGCTTGCAAGTTTGCTAGTGCTATATGTATTCCCAGCCTGTCACAGTTGTGGTAAGACTAATAAAATAGAAAAACCAGCCCCAAATCCTGTGATTTGTGTCCAACGGGTGCAACTGGAACACACAAATGGCCTTAACTCAGTAGGCTAACTGCTAAGTTAGTTTTTCTCTCTCTATATTCTTATAAAAATGACAGTGTGAAATGACAAATGATGATGATTACCATCGGCAGTGGCAACTAAACCACTATTTAGTTGAGTGAATGGAACATGTTGCTTTTGTGGTACGGTGTATGGAGTACTTTTGGGGGTACTAGGAATTTGATAAGGAGGCCATGTTTCCATCTTCCTTTTCTGGGTTTCAAATTAGCTAGCATTCAATCTCAACGTGGAAACCACACAAATGGATTTGAGATACAGGAATATTTTGCTACGGTGTCCCTGAGCCTGAGTTGTCTGGGAGCGAAATAGCTTGCCTATCTTAGTGGTACACTGCTAATAACTCTTGTGCTTTTCTTCTCCTGTGCCAGTTTGAACTTTGAAGTGGCTAGTCTACTGTCTGCATCAAAAGATTGCTGGTTTTGCTTAAATGTTGTTGGCTGGGCCTTCTAAATGCATATGTAATGATGCAGAGTGATGCAGCAGCAATTATGATGCCCGAATAGTACTGGCTCTGTTTTTTTTTAAAGAATAGCAACCAAAAATTACAAACTATAGGAGAAAGGTAACAACAATTTAACTTCATACTGATCATTTTTGACAAGCTGCAGTGATGCATACTTCCTTTGGTGAACTTACCAACAGAGTGATGGATGCCATCCCCATCCTCCAATTGTAATTCAATCTTCGGTCGGGTGCTAGCGTCCGGACGCCGCGCCAAGCAGAAAAGCACAGCCCTGTCAGCACGGCCCCACACCCCCCTCCCTCCCCCCGCACCCGCACAGGAAAGAAGAAGAAAAGCATAGCCCGTATTGCCCTCGTTCGCACGACCCCGCATCGCCCCCGTCCGTCCCAAACAGAAGAAGAAGAAGAAAAGCACAACCCCGCACCACACCCATGCGCACGGAAGAAGTGGATCGAACCCGTCCTGGCCCTTGCGCGCACGGGATCCGCCCCCTCTCCCGACCTCGCCGGCCCCCCAGCACCTTCGCCCGACACCGGCTCGCACTATAGTCTAAGCCCCAACTCGCCACCCCTTCCTTTGCCGCTGCAACAGTATGATGCAGCAACTGAAACAACAACGCGAGAGCTACTGTAACAACAACTGGAAACCTACAGTAACATCATCTACTGCAACATGCAAAAATTGAAGCTGCAACAAACACCGAACAACTACTGCAACAACATGAAACCAGCTACTGCAACATGCAAAAATTGATGCTGCAACAACATAAAACAACTGCTGCAAACAACATGAAACCAGCTACTGCAACATGTAAAAATTGAAGCTGCAACAAACACCGAACAACTGCTACAACAAACATGAAAACACTACTACTGCAACATGCAAATTGAAGCTGCAACAACACCCAAACACCTACTGCAACAACACGCAACAACTACTTCAACATGCGGTTGAAGCAAAAAAGAAACTAAAACAAAATCTCAAAACACACTCCAACATCTACTGAAGCCTACTGCAACAACAAGAAAGACCCATTGCAACACGGCGAGGAGGAGGGGAAGATCCAGAGGAGAGGGAGGAGAGCTCATGCAACATGCCCCGATCTATTTTTCCAACATCCATATGATTCTATTGAAACATACCTCTGGAGCGTCTGAAACAATAGAAACATACTAATGCAACAGGGGAAGAAGAAAGAAAAGCGCCGCTGGATCTGCATCGCCCTCCATGGATCCACCACGGGGGAAGGCCCCCATGCCGCCGTCGAGGTGGAGGAAGCGCGCCAGGGAGGAGAAGACCACCACGCTGCTGGATCTGGATCGCGCTCCATGGATCCACCACGGGGGAGGTCAGTGCTCCATGGATCCACTGGGGGGAAGGCCACCATGGGGGGAGCCGCCGCCGCCCTCAACTTTGGTCAAGATCGCGGACGGGAGGAGCAGAGATCGCAAGTGGGGGGAGGGGAGGAAAGCCGGGGGAGAGGAAGGGAGGGCGAGCGGCTCGCTGGCAGCGCAGCGTGGAGGTGCGCAGGGGAGGGGAGGCGCATGGGGCGGCGCACAGGAGAGTCATGCAGCGCGCGGGCGCGCGGGGGGAGGGGGAGGGGGAGCGCGAGGCGACGGAGGAAGACGAGTGGAGCGAGGCGAGCGATTGGGGGAGGGGAATAGAGGAGCGAGCGAGTGGATGGGGCGTGAGCCACGTCACCGAGTGAGCGGGTCTCTGCGTCTGAAAACGGCTGGGCGTCTGACTCATATCATTATCGTTCAATCTTACATAGCCCTGTGAGGCTGCAAGCAGCATGAAGAGTGTTGGTGAAGCCCTTGGACAATCTGGAGGCATGAGCCCACGAAACACGGGTTGCACTGGCGGCCCAGCCCACCGGACATTTTCCCACAGGCCTTTAAATGTGATCTTCAACTCGATTTGTTTCTCTTTGCACCAGCAGCACCACGGCACGCACGTTCCGCCGCCATGGCGGCGCCAGCCGAACCCTACCCGTCGGCCATTGTCGGGGACACGGTGACTGGGCACCACATTCTTCACGTTGACTGCTACTCGCGCACCAAGGAGGAGCTCCCCAGTGGCCAGTGCATCAGGTCATGCCAGTTCACCGTAGCGGGTCGCTCCTGGCACATCTCTTATTACCCCAACGGCGATGTATCCACCACCGCCGACTTCGCATCCATCTACATCAACCTCGCCCGGGATGCCGTCGTCGACGACGCTCCCATCAATGCGCGAGCCAGGTTCGCTCTGCTCGATCAGTCTGGACAACCGGAGCCGAACCAAACCGAAACCACAAAACTGCATGAATCCGCCGCCAACGGCGGTGGATACGGCTTTCGAGACATCATCTGCAAGGCATGGCTGGAGAAGTCGATGTATCTCAAGGATGACTGCCTAACCATCAGGTGTGACGTCTTCGTCTCCACGGAGCTCCGCATGGTGAAGAGGAGAGCTGCGTCGTCGTCTCCTGCGTCGGTCGTGGTGCCACCGTCGGATCTGCACCGGCATCTTGGTGATCTCCTGGCGACCCGAGAGGGCGCGGACGTCACATTCCATGTCGCCGGCGAGACGTTCGAGGCCCACAGGTGCGTGCTCGCCGCCCGATCGGCCGTCTTCAAGGCAGAGCTCTTGGGCGCAATGAAAGAGAGCCAAGATGGGGCGGTCATACGCGTCGACGACATGGACGAGCAGGTGTTCAGGGCTTTGCTTGCTTTCGTGTACACCGACACGTTGCCGCAAGCCTGCTTTGACACGAACGACGACAGAGAAGGTGCTGCAATGGCTCAGCACTTGCTTGTCGCAGCAGATAGATACGGCATGGAGAGGCTGAAGCTCATTTGTGAAGATAAGCTCTGCAGCCAGATTGACACGGACTCTGCTGCCTGTGTCCTGGCATTAGCTGAGCAGCACCACTGCCATGACCTTAAGGAGGCCTGCTTCAGCTTCCTGAGCTCGCCATCCACTCTGAGTGCTGTTATGGCCACTGATGGCTTTGATCATTTAACTAGAAGCTGCCCCTTTGTTTTGAAAGAGCTGATGATGTCAAATCTTGCTGCTCAGCATGTGCCCGCTGATTTCAAAGAAGCAAAATAAGGCGACGACAGGTTTCCATCAGCTGCAATGTTCTGGTTTTTTTAGGTGTATAGTTTCATTTATGCACCTCGATATGATATATATGTCTAGACTTATATTTTGATTGATATATACTATGTTTAAACTTATAATTTTGAATGGAAGAAGTATATCAATTAACGTTAATAGTATTGTTCAGCATTTTATTATAGAAAATTCCTATATTTCTGTCGACAGAAAATGTTGATTCATATATGTCAGATTCTGGGCCGTTTATTTTGTTTGAAGATTCATATTGTTCTCTGGGCGGACTGTCTAGCGATCAGCTGATAGATTTGTTCTATCAAAAATCTATTAGATTTTGAACAATAAAAAGATGAAAAGACAGAAGAAAAAAAAACTGACTTTGTAGTGCTAGGTTCAAAACTTTGAACTACCACGTTATAAACTTTTACTACAATGTTCAAAACTTTATGCTCATGATTTATAAACTTTTAACTAAGACATTACAAACTTTGTACTTTTAGGCTCAAAACTTTGAACTTATCATATTATAAACTTTGCACTGCTGATTCGAAACTTTACACTTAGGATTTGTAAACTTTTAACTATGACATTACACACTTTATAATTCTAGGTATAAAACTTTGAACTATGATATTATAAACTTTTGTGCTGCTAGGTTCAAAACTTTACACTAATGATTCGTAAACTTTCAACTAGGACATACTAGGTTCAAAACTTTGAACTATAACATTATAAACTTTATATTGTAAGGTTCAAAACTAAAATGAGCGGGTTTCCAAACCCATTAGCTGTCGGTAAAAGGTCCTAAGTGGCTAGAGGGGGGTGAATAGCCTATAAAATTCACTACAAATTCACTAGAGCAAAGGTTAGTAACCTAAATGGCGAAATGCAATTTTCTCTAACCCTGCAAGGGTTGCAAGCCAGCTGGTGTCCCCAGAGTACTTGACGACGTTCGGCGGTGCGCGAAATCGCGCCGGGAACGACGTCTGCCGGATCCTCTTCGCGAATGCCTGCGGGCCGCAAGCGTCCGGGCTCGAACTGTGCCAAGCATCTCGGATCCTGGGGTATCGGCCATGGTTGTCCAGGTCGCTGTCGCCGTAGTGTGGTAGATCCTTACTCGCTAAGTCTGGCCCAGAGATCTGGCGCCTTGAGCCAGTCGGGCGTTGTGGTTTCCGACATAGCGACTGCGCGTTGGGGAAGGCTCCCGCCTGTGTGCCACACCGTCGTCGCCGGGCCGTAGCATGCTCGGCGCGTGGTACCCCTCGGGGGCGCCACAGCGGAGGAGATGTGCACGAGGTTGGCCTTGGGTTGCTGCCTCTCCGTAGAGCTTTGAGCCTGCTGTATCACTGCAGTTCTAGCCAGTCTCGCAGCTCCTGGTGAATGTGCTTTCCTTCGTCGGTCGAGGGTTCAGGGGCCATTCGCATGATTATGGCGACCGCCATGACATTCTGGCTGGCTTGAGGGAAGACAGATGTTTCCCTCTTTCCTTGTTGGCTTTGATCATATACGCGGTGTGCCCACGCCCATGCGCCCTCAGCATCGAGGTGTTGCGGGCTAGGGCATCCGTCATCACGGCGTTCATTAGCCTGTTTGGCTTCATGGGCCCTGGCTTGTTCCAGGCACTCCTGGTCGTACTCCGCTTGTTCCTCGGTGGTGCATGGAATCAGATAGGCGTCATCCTCTGTGCCTCCTGCAGCCACCACCCCATCCTCCGAGAGGTGAAACATGTTGCATTCTCTCAGCGGATGACAGCTCCCTTAGAATCGAACTCGAAGTCCGTGTTCCCAGGGGTTGTTAGCAGGAGGTCGTAGACGGACTCTGGATCCCGCTCCATCATCCCCACAAACCCGGAGGAGCATGGCATCATTGTATGGCCATTGCGTCTGGCTAGCTCTCGCTCGAATAGTACGATCATGTCCCTCATTCCGGAGGACAGTGCAGTGTAGGGGTCCTAGAATTCAGCCTCTAGTGGCATGGGCCCACTCCTAGAGAGCTAGGTGGAAACGTTCACCAGCACGTAGAAGACGTGCTGGCTTAGCTCTGGCTTTGGGTTTGTCTCGAGATAAGTGTCGATTTTGTACGCTAGCGTGTTAGAGTCGACGATCACGGGACCGGCACAGGCCAGTCCATGATCAAGCGTCGGGATGTGTGGTGGGTCCGCATTCCCTTCTCAGAGGCGTAGCTAACCCAAGTGGTCGGCTATGAAGTCTAGATCCCCGAAGCGCAGAGCTTGACCAGGGAGAAGACCATTAACGAGTGTTGGTCCCTCAACGTCGGCAAACTCGAGGCTTCCGAAGCGATGCAGCCACTGGGGGCTGCGCTAAGAGCAAGTCCGACATAGGTATAGGGAGCCATCGCTTCCTTCCCAACAACGAGAGCAACTGTCTCCTATATGGCACGCCAACTGTTGATGTTTTGTCGATCGACTAGTGAATTTATACGATTGTTGCACTCCTCCAGAAAGACGATGGTAGCATCCAAAAGACATGAGGATTTATACTGGTTCAAGTCGGATCTCTACATCCAGTCTCAGAGATGATCAAGTGTGTGTTCCTCACTTGAATGCTCTGAAGTTCTTAAAATGGGGGTGCAAGAATGGTGGAAGAGGCAGGAGAGTGGAGCTAGAGCTGAGAGATGGACTGCTCGAATGAGAGTTTCGAGAGTCCAATGTCCATGGAAGGGTGTCCTGGCTGCCCTTATATAGAGTTTGAGGCTAGGTCACATATAAAGGAGGTTCTCCCGATCGAGGGGTCGTGAGCCTGGGGGAAGGAACCTAGCTAACTTAGCTTACAAGAAACGCCATCTTGTCTTGGTGTAGCATATGTTCGGGTGTGGTTGTCGTCATGGTCTTGTGCCCACGTCGCACCATGGTGTGGCGTGGTGCTACTGTGCCGGTTGTGGCGGCACTGTGGGCATGGTGGTGGTTCGCCAGCCGTCCTGTGCGACATGGTCTCTCCGTGACCTTCGTCATCGCCTCTTGATCTCTCGGGGGCATCGTATGGGAGTTAGTAGCCGCCCCTAGGTCGTTGGTCGTCTTGTTGCTTACGGAGCTAGTGGCCACAATCCCAAGTCCAGGGGTCGTGGCCTTCGTTGGCTTGGATGGCCTCGAAGTCAAGGCCGCCGTCATAAACCCCATCCTGTAGTGATTGGGGTCGTACACCCGTCTCGTCGAGCCGTCTTTGGATGGTGGGTCACCGTACTGGCTGCCACCGCCTGACGGTGTTGTCTTGTCTTTGCTGCGTGACGCAGTGATGGCATCCGATCGGGCTACGGGGACTGTTGTCCCTTCGGTCCTTGCGGGGTCAGTGCAGCATGCCTGCTCTTGTCAGAGCAGACGTGCCTAGCAGAATCCGATCTCTCTCCGTCTCTTCCAGGGGTTGGGCGGAGGAGAGGCGGTATGGCGTAGCTCGGCGTGCGGTGAAGGCAGAGGGAAGAGGTAGTGCTCAATCCTTGCCTTAGTGCTTGGCCCAGGTCCACATGGCTTAGCTGGGCCTCGATTGTTCAAACTTATACCAACTTATGTACCGTGGGCAGCCCAAGTAGCTGGCTAATCTGTGTCTTGAGATACCCGGAGTATCATAATCTGACAAGACTGAACTTTTGAAAAATTATAACTCTTTGATATGACATTGGATGAAGATGAAATTTATACGAAAATTGTAGCACTCGATGAGATCTACAACTTTCTAGTTTTGTGTTTTTTCATTTAAGAACGTTAAGATACTTAAAAAATAATATAAAATTACAGGAGCATAATAACCATGTACTAGTGCTTGTCGCATTAGAAAAATAATATCTTTTTTGTATATTGTCAAATAAAAATATTTTTACATGAAAGTTGTAGCTCTCAATGAGATCTATAACTTTTGAGTTTTCGGTTTTTATATTTGAGATCATTAAGGTGCACAAAAAAATAATATAAAATGTTAGTAGCATAATAATCACGTACTAGCGTTTGTCGCATTAGAAAAATAATATCGTTTTTGTATGGTGTCAAATGAAGATACATTTTATATCAAAGTTGTAGCCCTTAGTAAAATCTACAAGTTTATAGTTTTGAATTTTCATATTTGAGGTCGCTAACATACTCTAAAGACTAATATAAAGTTTTAGCAACTTATTAATCCTGTATCAAAGCTTACCTTTTTAGAAAAAATATATATTTCTTATTTGGTATCACATAAAAATACTTTTTAACTGAAAGTTGTAGATCTCATTGAGAGCTCCAACTTTGATATAGAAAGTACCTGTATTTGACACGATACAAAAATGATATTATTTTTCTAATACGACAAGCGCTAGTACGTGATTATTATGCTACTGAAATTTTATATTATTTTTTAAGCATCTTAACGACTCTAAATGTGAAAACTCAAAACTTAAAAAGTATTTTCATTTAACACCATACAAAAATGATATTATTTGTCTAATGCGACAAGCACTAGTGTGCAGTTATTATGCTTCTGAAATTTTATATTATTTTTTGAACATTTTAACATCCTCAAATAAAAATATTCAAAACTATAAGGTTGTAGATCTCATCGAGAGCTACAATTTTCATATAAATTTAATCTTCATCCGACGATGTACCGAAGAGTTATAATTTTTCAAAGGCTCGGTCTTGTCACGCCACTCCCGGTAGCGCGATAGAGTGTCGCGCCACCAGGAGTGGCGTGATAGCGTTTTCCACGTGAAAAACGCCATGCGGATGTTACCGCGTCAATACATATGGGGCGACAACGTTATTTGGTCGCGCCAACGTCGCTGGCGCCACAAAAAGAGTCAAATCCGTAATTTCTTTAAGAGCGATTATTATTGAAATAATGAATAAAAAAGAATTAAAAAAATAAACCGAACAAGGACCGGCGTCGTGCATTTTTTTATACTTTTCGAATGCATTTTTTAATACTTCTTGGAATGCATTGTACTAGGCTACTAACCTACGTGTGGTAGCTGCCAAAATTGGCTATTTGCCAACACGTACGGCGTGGGAAGCAGAGCAGGCCATTTGTGTCAACGGAAAAGGGCCAACTGCGGGCAGCCGCGGCCTGGCCCGGCCCATCTGCCGCCGCACCAGGTGTCCCTAAATTGTTTTATTGTCAACATTATCGACGTTCAGTCCCATCTCCCCAATTGATTGTCAATGGACATAGGGTCACGAAAACCCTCCGCTCCGTCCCCTCCGCTTTAGCCGCCAATACAACCTCCAAACACCAGGTCTGCAAAACGCTCGCCGCTGCCGCCGCCGCCACTGCCTTCCGGGTGCGACATGCCGACGAAGGCGACTCTATGGCCTCACGCTCCGCCATCATAGGTGGCAGTGGGACAGCGGCCGGCCACCACCTGCTCGACATCGAGGGATACTCGCACACCAAGGAGACCCCCACCGGCACGTTTATGAGGTCCAACTCTTTCCGCGCGGTGGATCACTCGTCGAGCATCCTGTACTACCCCAATGGCCAAGACTCCGACAGCAGCGAGTACATATCTGTCTTCCTCCGTCTCGACGACGAGCATGTCACCGTGCCCGTGAAGGCGCGAGCCACGTTCAGCCTGCTTGCTGGACCGGGCAGGGAAACCTGTGCTGTCGCGCACACGGAGCACAGGTGTGCACGACTTCTCGGGCAATAATGCCTGCGGCTATCGTCAGAGCATCTCGAGCACGACCGGTTCACCGTCAGGTGCGACGTCTTGGTTGCCAAGGAGTTCCGCACGGAGGAGAGGAAACCGCCGGCGTCGTCATCTCCCCCGTTGGTTAGGGTACCACCATCAGACCTGCACCGGCATTTTGGTCATCTCCTGGAGGCCAAAGACGGCGCTGATGTCACCTTCCAAGTCGGCGGTGAGACGTTCATGGCACACAGGTGCGTTCTTGCAGCCCGGTCGCCCGTCTTCAAGGCAGAGGTCTTTGGCAAGATGAAAGAGGGCACGGACGGGGTAGTCATACGCGTTGATGACATGGACGCACAGGTGTTCAAGACTTTGCTAGATTTTGTGTACACCGACATGTTACCAGATGGCTTGAGGAAGGATAAAGAAGGTGCTGCGATGGCTGAGCACTTGCTTGTCGCAGCCGATCTGGCTGGCTGAAAGTACTGCTGGATGGTTTTTTGTGAGAGAAAAACACTGCTGGCTGACTAGCTGATTTAACTGATAATTTCAAACGAACAAGCTGACAACCTGGAGAGGCTGAAGCTCATCGGTGAAGACAAGCTCTGCGACCACATTGGCACAGACTCTGCTGCCACCATCTTGACATTAGCTGAGCAGCACCAATGCCACGGCCTTAAGGAGGCCTGCTTCAGATTCCTGAGCACCCCGTCCACTCTGAATGCTGTGATGGAAACGGATGACTTTGATCATTTAACTAGAAGCTGCCCATCGATTTTGTCAAATATTGCTGCTCGTCTGCCAGGTGATTTTGGTGCGGCGAGATAAAGCGATCGACATCTATCAGCCTTAGCTGTCAGTGGGATAATCCCTCTGTCTAAAAAAAAGTCATTCTTACTTTCCAAAATATTAATATTTATGGTACATTTTTTTAGATAATGGATAGTTTATATCCGGCTTCATCTACCCCAGGGTAGAATCAAACCAATTATTACAAAGTTCGGTCCAACGACCAGCACATAATCTTCTGGGTACTCAAACTTACAAGCAGACGCATAGAAAACAAAGTGGGAAGTAAAGTTCGAACTGACGAAGACCAATAAACCTAGTCGATAACCACCCATTAAAGCTGAAGAAGTGCAATGCTGATGTCTTCAAATGCTGCCTAATTAGGGTCAACTTTTCCCGTAGATCATCACGCCGCTGCAGTCCTGCCCATTGCCGTAGCCAATGGGTTCCCCTGAATATCACCTGCAAAAAAGTTTTCGGTCTACATTTGTTAAAAACCACTTCGTTTCTTGTTAACCATATTGTCCAATATAAAGCTGATGCTGCAGTTAATAACAATGAATTCTATGTGGTACCACCCGACTTAGATCAATTAACAAATAAATCGTCTATACTAATGGTGAGAGATAACCCAAACATCAAGTGTACAACGCGCCACAAGAATTTAGCATAGTAGCATTGAAAAAAAGTGTTGAATAGTTTCTGGATGGTGACAGAAGCAATATTTCTTATCACCATTCCAGTTTCGTCGTACAAGATTGTCCTCGGTTAAGATCACACCTCTTTTTAAATACCACAAGAATATTTTTATTCTTGAAGGAATTTTGACCAACCATAAATCTTGTGACACCCTGACCCATTGTTAATTAGCGCAGCATACATAGATTTAACAAAAAAAGGTACCAGATGAATGTAATCCCCAAACAAACACATTCTTTTCCCATATAAGTTCATGTTTTGTAAAGAGGCAACAATTCGATGCCAATCCCTTAGATTCCTACCCACTAAATTACTGCGAAAGGAAATGTTTAGCGGGACTGATGCAAGTACCGTTGCCATAGAATCCTGCTTTCTTCTCACAATATTGAACAACGAGGGGAATTTATCTTTTAATGATTGGTTTCCTAACCAGGTGTCCATCCAAAAATGAGTTTGTGACCTGTCTTTTACTCTGAATGAACCAAAAGACATAAAACTATCTTTTACATTCATCAGTCCTTTCCAGAAGTGAGAGTCAGTGGGCCTTTTGGTACAACTCCCTAGAGTTTTATCTTTTATATATTTATTTCTTAACAATTCTTGCCACAAGCCATCCTCGTCTAGCAACTTGAAGAGCCATTTACTTAATAGGCATTTGTTTTGTAAATCTAAATTATGTATGCCTAAACCACCTTGTGTTTTTGGTTGGCACATAATTTCCCATTTGGTCAATCTATATTTTCGTTTATGATGGTCTCTTTGCCAGTAGAATCTTGATCTGAAGCAGTCGATTTTTTCTAGTACTCCTTTTGGGAGTTCAAAGAAAGACATCATAAACATCGGTAGGCTAGAGAGCACCGATTTTATTAAGATCAGACGACCTCCTACTGAAAGCATCTTACCTTTCCATCCGATAAGCTTGTTTTAAATTCTGTTCTCTATTGACTATCAATCTTTATTACATAGCTTCCTAGTGTGCATAGGTAAACCAAGGTAACGAAATGGGAACTTACCCACCCCGCACCCAAACAATTGCGAATAGAAAACCTCATATTCCTTTGCTTTACCAAAACAAAATATTTCACTTTTATGAAAATTAATTTTGAGCCCCAAAAGTTGCTCAAAAGTGCTTAGAATCAATTTCATGTTTACCGCCTTCTCAACATCATGACCCATAAAGATCACAGTGTCATCTGCATACTGTAGAATAGACAATCCATCCTGGACAAGATGAGGAATGACCCCCTCTATCTGGCCTGCTTCCTTGGCCCTCGCAATTAGTATAGCCAACATGTCTGCTACTATATTAAATAGTATTGGTGACATGGGGTCACCTTGCCTTAGTCCTTTTTTTGTTTGGAAATAGAAACCAAGTTGGTCATTCACTTTAATGTTTACATTTCCTCCATGTGTAAATTGCTGCACTCTAGAACACCACTTATGAGAGAAACCTTTCATTGCTAAGGTTTGTTGTAAAAAGTTCCATTTTACTTTATCGTAAGCCTTTTCAAAGTCTATTTTAAAGATTATTCCATCTTGCTTTTTCGAATGTAGTTCATGAATCGTCTCATGCAGAATTACTACGCCCTCCATGATGTTTCTTCCTAGGAGGAAGGTAGTTTGTGTTGGTCTAATGATCTTCTGGGCAACAGTAGATAGTCTATTAGTCACGACTTTGGTAAAGATCTTAAAAGAAACATTCAGCAAACAGATTGGTCTATATTGTTGAATGACTTTCGCATCTTTCTTCTTTGGTAATAGTATTAAAGTACCAAAGTTGAGACTATTCAAAGACAAAGTTCTCTCATGAAATTCCATAAAGAGAGCCATCAGATCATCTTTTATTAAATCCCAGAAGACCTGATAAAACTCTGGTGGAAATCCATCCGGACTTGGTGCCTTATTGTGTTCCATCTGGAACACCGCTGCCCTAACCTCAGACTTAGAAAATATATCAGTGAGAAACTCATTTTCCAGATTAGAAACTTGAGGAATGTCTTGGACCTGGTGCTCATCCAACACTATAGAAGAGCCCTCTGGGGGACCAAATAGGTTTTTATAATAGTTGGTAATATGTTGTTTTAGTTGAGCATCACCTTCTATTATATTCTCACCATCCTCCAACTGGAAAATATGAGTTTTTCGATGCCTACCATTAGCCAACAGATGATAATATTTAGTATTAGCATCACCCTCCAGTAAATGTTTTGCCTTTGCCCTTTGGTACCATTTAATTTCCTCCTCACGCAGTAATTTGGCCAGTCTCTCATTTAACACATGTTTGAGGTTTAAATCTGTCTCATTAAGCAAAGACATTTCTACCTTTTTATCTAGCTCATCAAGTTTATCTAACAGTTCCTTCTTTTTTTTCTTATAAGCCCTACTCACAGTTTTTGCCCAGCCTCTGAGGTATTGGCGAAGCCTCCTGATTTTCGCTTGCCACCTCTCTAAAGGGCTGCCGTCTACAATAACACTAAGCCAAACATCTCGCACCATCTCACGAAAACCATCCCTAAGCAACCATCCCAATTCAAACTTGAATTGGGGTTGATAAGCCGAAGATGGACTATTTGTGCTAAATAAAAGTGGAGTGTGATCAGAAATCTCTTTGTTCAATGCAACCACAGTTGAGAGCGGATACTTAGACTCAAAATCCATACAAACTAGAATCCTATCTAGTTTCTCAAAGGTCTGATTTTGTAAACGGTTAGCCCATGTAAACTTTCTTCCTGTCAACTCTAATTCTCTAAGATTTAGAGTGTCAATGACCACATTAAACAAAAAAGGCCATCTATCATTATAATTTTCATTGTTTTTCTCATCCGGGCTACGAATAATGTTGAAATCACCACCTATAATAATGGGTAAGGTGTCTTTTGAACATACTCTAACCAGCTCGGATAAGAATTGTGTTTTTAGATCTAATTGAGCAGGGCCATAAATTGAGATTAAATTAAATTTAAAATCATCGTCCTTGTGTCTTAACAAGAACCGAATAAAAAATCTCCTTCTTCTATCTGACCAATGTCAAAAATCAAAGGATTTATACCTAGCATCATACCACCGGATTGACCCTTTGGAGCCATGCAATGCCAAAGAAAATCTCTGCCAGCGCAGATATTATTCAAAGTTGATTGAGAAAAGTTGGCTCTCCCAGTCTCCAATAAGGCAATGAAATCTAGGTTCTTTTCTTTTGTCAATTCGGATAGAAATCTATACTTTTTATGGTCAGCAAAATGTTACAGTTCCAGAAAATGCCTTTCATTTGGAACGACGTTTAGCTTTTTTCTTGTTAAGACTGGACCTAGATTTTTTAAAATGTGATAAAGGAGTTTGTAGACACAAAGGGTCATAGCCCCCATCACTTAGGTCCTCAGTAATCTCCGCACAAATGAGATTTAAAGCATCTAAATCCATATTTTCTTCAAAAGAGCAAACAGATGAGACATCATCCACTAGGTTCTTGTTAGTTACTTCTAAATTAAAATTCTCAGATAGTCTATGGGACTCTAGATCTTTTAAAGATTTCAAAGAAAGGAAAACTTCTTGCTCATTAGACCCAAGTGAAATCCCTAGTGCACTAGTAGAAGCTACCAAAATAGAATCATCAATAGCATCAAAAGAAAGATGCCATGTTTCTTTACCTTTGATCGAAGAGGATTCCAGATTTTTGCGCGCTTTTAACTTCGTTGCCTTCTCCAACGAATCTTGCTCCAAAGTAGACGTATTTCTTTTGCTAGCTCTCATTGGTGACACTGCCCCACCACTCAGCGCCTTAGATTTTTTTTGAGAAGACCAGAGTCACTCTTAGACTGCATCAAACTAGCCTTCCATTGTGCAGTACCATCAGGAGTCATCCTAGTCTGAGACAGTAACACCACTGGCTTATTTGCATTTTTCTGCTGGAGTATTACACCTGCATCGACCTCCACGCCCTGCTGAATATCAACGTCTAGTGGCAGGTCTGGTTGATTGGTCATGTCATTGCCCATGTGAAGATCAGTAGGTGCACCGGCGGCAGCCTTGTTCTTGTGCTGTCCACTTGGCGCAACTAAGGTATTGGGCTGCTTATCAGTCAATTGACCTGCTGGCGGATCTCCTGTTTTGTTAGCTTCATGATCCATGTTTTCTGGTTCCTTCTCCTCAGGGCCTTGTCCTCGTCTATGGTAGAGTCCATGTCAATGACCTGGGGCTCACCATCGGGCATGTCTTTCTCCACTCTAAATTGTAGCTCATAAACATACTCCCCGATGACCACATCCACAAGATCTAGGATGAAATCAGGATTTAGCACTGCTACTTTCATTCTCTGCCATGCTTCTTTGTAAACTTTGTGTCAACAACACGAGAAACACCTAAAATTGAGCCAATTGCCCAAATAATAGGGAATTCTCGTAATTCTTTTGGAAGTCCCCGGAACTGTACCCAAACCTTGTCAATCTCATATTTAAAAACATCATTTTCGACTTCTTTCTCAAACCGAATCTTTCCTTTCACTGTTTTGGTTTCCATTGGACCCCAGTTCACCATGTGGTTGAGCACCTCAGAAGATGGGAAATTAGTAGTAAAGGCATTATTGCCTTTCTCATCAATCACCCAACTGTTTCCGGGCAGTAGTTTGTCGAGTTCCACTGCTAATTGATATGCAGTAAGTGAACCCTCCAACACACGTACCACAGCGGACTTATCATCAGAAGGTATCTTTGGATTCTCAGCAATATGTATAAAATAGAATCCCAAACCTTCTACAACATAACCACAGGGTATAGCAGTGGATTGTAAATTCTTTAAATTTGGGCACACTTTTTTAACATGATCACCAAAGCAAATCTCACAGCTAAGCACTGCTATATAAATAGAAATCGTATGCCCTTTAGTGTGACAACGATAGTAATAAGGTTTACCCTTGCTTTTTTGAAATCCACCTTTCTGGGATGACTCTGGTACGTCACTCGAACCATCTGCAATGCTGGAACCCGGCGGGGCAGTAGACTGAGTGAGAGCTGCGTTTGCTGTCGTTGCCGCCTTGGTGGTCGCTGGGGGAGGTTGCTGTGCTGCCCCTGTAGTGAAGCTAGGAGCAGCACCCTGTGCTGATGCCGACGCCACCCCCCTTGCATGGAGAACCTGCGGGTTTGGGGGGACCGGCTGTCCTCCCAAGGTCCCATGCATGGCTGGCTACTAGGGGAGTTTGCCGCCCACCAAGTTATTTGGAGCCGGCGCCATCGGAGCTTGATGGTATGGCCGGTTATCATTGGATAGATCTTTGAATATGCTTTCATAATAAATTTATTTGGAGATATAAATGTTGCACATATTTTTCTATAAATCTAGTCAAAGTTGAGAAAGTTTGACATGCATGTATCCCATAACGACTCTTTTTTAGGGACGGAGGGAGTCCCATAACGACTCTTTTTTAGGGACGGAGGGAGTTCGTGTTGGTTGGTCATGATCACAAACCAGAGGGACGGCGGCTACCAAGTACTAGTGGTAGCGATGTGTGTCGTACCCACATCATCTCTATACATGCAGTTATTGTTCTGTTGCAACATTTAGAGGTGATTACTGCACAACTATATTCTAATTCTTTGTACGTGCTTCCATGATGGGTTTTGTTATATATATAATAATAAGTAGTACTGAATTGGTGGCACTACTGGAAATGGAAATATTCCTGTTGGATTGTCTTAAACCGACAGAGAAATTATGTTTGTCACAATGGTGTATTCTATCTATCATTCATGCTGAAAATATAGATATCATATTTGATATACATGCAACGATACATCTCCTTGATTCCATTTCGACTTCAAGTGTTGACTGTTGACTCCATTAAATCCAGTGTAATATGCTTGAGATTCCATTTGAAAGAAGCCAAAATTTCTGCCGCGAAATTTTTCGTCCAGCCTAATCACCAAGTGACACCCACTCGGATGCCGCTTATTTTCCCTATTTTTCATGTCGAAGTTGTTTTTCTAATAAATAATGTGCTCCTATTTTTTTTTAAAAAAAAACAAGCCCATGGAACCGTGTTTGCATAACCATGCACCATTGAAAGCTTTGGTTTTGTTAATTGAGTGACAACTAGTATACTAACCTTGTATCTCAAGTCTTGTACAAGCCAAGTGAAGTCCACCAGGCTCTTGTTTTTTTATAAACAAAATCTATTATTGGTTTTCCATCCATTCTAGAGTGACCACCTCCAAAGATTTGCTCGTTAACCAGATCATCTCGCTAGCGTTCTCATGCTGCAGCAATGCCCAAAACCACAACCAATACGAACCTGAAGGTAGTCCGCAAAAAGGAAGATAATGTATTTTCTCAAAAACAATATCACTACGCGGACACTAAATTGCCCAAATAAGAGCTACAACCCCCATGAAAAATGATTTTTCTCTCTCCCGTGCTATGCCCGTTAGCCAATTCCCCAGCATATGAGATATAGATCTAGGTGGGTATAACCCGGTAGCTATATGAACTATGTTCCAGATTGTCTTAGCATGCATGTTGACAATCAAAAAACAAATTGTCGGGTACTAGCAAAACACGGTACCCCATTTTCATCGTAAAACCACCCACCAAGAAGAATATTATGGCCCACGGCCCATCACAACTGGCCCAGGCCTTACTCCGCTCAAAACCAAAGCCAAAGGACAACGTCGACCCATCCCGAGTGTGCTTCATGTGTGATGGAGACCCTGCCGCTAGGGATTCCGAGGAGACACCCAGTGTCCACACTCCCATCAATGTTGTAGTTGCTCCCGTGGTGCAGGGTGGGGCCCCTCTAGCTCCACAGCCGGGGGAGTCCCACCTCCAACTAGAGCAACTCTAGGAGCTCGAAAGGAAGGTCAAGGAAGAGCGTTTGGAGCTAGCTCAGCTACGTGCCACCATCGAGGGTGAGCGCGGGAACTGCAATGTCAGAGTAGCTCGTCTCAGGGCCCGCGACGTTCAGAGGCGCATCTACAACAATGGCCGTGATGAATAGCTACCGCCCTTTGCCTGGGCAAGCCAGAACATCGTGTCAGTAGTGATTCTTCTTTGGGGGATGCCCGAGCCGTCTGCTCCAAAGGTGCGGCAAGCCTGCGGAGAGCTGCAGGTTCTTCTCGATCGGGCTGCTGTTCAGTAGGCAGAAAGCTCTGTGTCACAACGGCGTGGACCGGCTCCGTCGTCTTAACCCAAGAGGGATGGATCAGTTCATCCAGAGCCATGAAAGGAGGAGGGCTGGGCTCCCCATGCTCGAGAGCATGGTGATGGCGACGCACGAGACATCATCAACAAGCGCAAGAAGTGGAAGGAGGATGGTGCCAGCCGAGGCTATCATCCTCGTCGCAGAGGCCGCTACGACAGCAGCGAGGACCAGAGTCCAACTCTGGCCCTCCCAGGGCCATGAGTTTTCAGCAAGCCAACCCACAGCGCTCCATTTCCCCGTGGCTTTCGCGAACTGACCAACTTCGAGAAGTACTCGGGGAAGACAGATCCCAGGTTGTGGCTCGATGACTATCGACTCGCCTGTCAGGTAGGCAGGGCAGATGACGAGCTCTTCATCATCTGCAACTTACCACTATTCTTAGTGGACGCCACAAGGGCCTAGCTGCAGCACCTCCTAGAGGGTCACGTCTGCTGCTGGGATGACCTCGTCAAGATCTTTGTGGGGCATTTCCAGGGCACCTACACATGCCCTAGTAATCCTTAGGATCTTCAAAACTACCAGTAGAAACCCAATGAGACTCTACGTGAGTACATCTGGTGTTTCTGCCACCAGTGCACCGAGCTACCCAATGCCGCCGATGCCAGCATCGTGGAATCATTCTTCACGAGGACGACCTACAAAGAGCTGGTCCATGAGCTGGGCTGACACACCCCTCTCACGACAAAGGAACTCTTGGACATCGCGACTAACTTTGCCTCCGGCGATGAGGCAGTAGGAGCGATCTTCCAAGGGTGAGGAAAGTAGTCGAAGAATCCCAACGATGGCGGTGCCAGGCGACAGTTCGATAAGAAGAAGAAAGGCAAGAAGGGGCTGCAGGACAACCTCGTTGCCGTAGCGGACCGGAATCAAGCAAGCGCCTCGCCCCCTGATGGGGTAGGACTCTTCGAGAAGATGCTTGATGAGTCGTGCCCTTACCACAAGGGTCTAGTCAAGCATACTCTCTGAGAGTGTGACATGATGATGCGCTTCTTCACCGGCATACCGGCTAAGGGAGACGTGGGGAAGAAGCCCAAGGAAGACAAAGGTGATGGCAAGGGCGGCGGGTTCCCCGTCGTCAACAACTGCTTCATGATCTTCAGTGGGCTTGCGGCTTACAACACTAAGCGACGTCGTAAGCTGGAGCGCCGAGAGGTCTACGCTGCCGGGCCTACGAAGCTTGCCTACCTCAAGTGGTCCAACGCCGCCATCACCTTTGACTGCGATGATCATCCTGCCCGAGTTCCACATCTGGGGTAGTACCCGCTTATCGTCGACCCCATCATCACCAATACACGCCTTTCCAAGGTGCTCATGGACGGCGGCAGCGGGCTCAACATCCTCTACGCTGACACGCTCGATCTGATAGGTATCGGCCGGTCCCAGCTCCGGTTGAGTGGCGCACCGTTCCATGGCGTTTTGCCGGAGAAATGTGCGATGCCGGTTGTTGATGGTCGTTAACGTACATTACAAACCAATAAATTTTCTTGCACGTATGCACAAATATCATAGAATATGAGGTTATTACTGACAAATTCCATGAGTTTTGGTGATTTATAATTTTCCAGGGTGTTATCCAAAAAGTCGACAAAAGGGACCTAGGAATTAAAATAATTCATGAAATTTTGTCGCAAGACATATACTAGATGACTATAGAAGACACCAGAGCGAGCCGAGGCCCCAGCCCTTGCCAGGTGGGGCCGATCGGCCATAGGGGTGGCCAGGCGGCCACCCCCCTCTACATCCTTCCACTAGCTTCTAGAATATTCCTGCACCGCCTTTGAGGAGTCATCTAGGCCTTCCCTTAAGTCGGTTTGATCGAAGGGCTCATGTGCATCCCACCGGGGTATAAATAAAGGGCTAGACCCCCCTAGAGAAAAGAATCCAGATCAAGAGCTGAAGAGCCAGAGTTCTAATTCCATATCTAGAGATCTAGGCTAGCAATCAAGAGTAGACTAGTTCATCTTAGGATTAGTCTCAATTAGAGATAGAGAGATAGAGTAGAAGAGTAGAGTTCTGGAGGAGTTCTGACCTGTCAGTGCTTCTTCGCTGCTATGTTCATCGGGATCAAGTTCCTTTGCAGTGGGCTTGCTTTTGAGACTCTTTGGTAATCAACTTCTGATTCAAGTAAGCAATTTGTTCGTATTGTTCTTCAAGTTTGCAACTCTTTTGAGTACTTTGATCTTGGTAGCACCTAGGTTGAAGTTGTTTTCATAGTGTAAGCATGGTGCTTAGGCTAGGATTACTTCTGGATAGTGGTAGCTCGCGAAGGTGACTTTATAGCTTCGTTGAATCCTCTGTAGTCCACTTCTAGTTAATAGGTAAAGGTAGGCTTATGCATGCTGGTATGATTTCATCTCTTATTGAAAGTTATCGCCACTGAATGAATGATTAAGAACATAGTTTATCAAGTTTGGAATTAAATAGTCCTTAGTAGTATCCTTATTTTCACTATTATCTGAGCTTGATTGTGAATTGGGTTAAGTTTATAGATTCAGTCATCGTCGCCAACTGTTCCTTTGGGTTCGATATTAAAACCAGGATTATCTTGGTGAAGTACTACAATGGTATTATATCTGGTGCTTGTGGATAGTTATCTTTTCTAGTGTGCATTTAATTTATACCAACACCGGTGGAGCAAATCGATCTGCCCGTTACCTTCGGTGATCCCTTCAACTACCGCACTGAAACACTCACCTTTGAGATGGTGGGATTCCATGGCATGTACCACGCCATCTTGGGGCACCCATGCTACGCTCAGTTCATGGCTGTCCCAAACTACACTTACCTCAAGCTTAAGATGTCATGACTGAACGGGATCATCACAGTCGGCACCACGTACCGGCATGCCTTCAAATGTGACGTCGAGTGTTGCGAGTATGCTGAGGCTCTACATGAATCCGAGGCACTTGCAGTGGCTCTTGACGTTAGCTCACCTGAGGAGCCTGACCCCAAGAGGAGTGCAGGCACCTTCGAGCCTACGGTGGAGGTAAAGGAGGTGTCGCTCGACCCCGGCAGCCCGGATGGCATGGTGGTGCGCATCAGCACCACCCTCGACCCCAAATAGGAAGCCGTGCTCATCGACTTTCTCCGCATGAACCGTGACATATTTGCGTGGAGTCCCTCGGACATGCCTGGAATCCCTAGGGATGTCATCGAGCATGCCTTGGAGATCTGGGCTGACGCCAAACTGGTGAAGCAACGACTGCGTCGCTTCGACGAGGAGAAGCGCAGGGCAATCGGGGAGGAGATCCACAAGCTGCTGGAGGCCGGGTTCATCAAGGAGGTATTTCATCTAGAATGGTTAGCTAATCCTATACTAGTTAAGAAGAAAAGTGGAAAGTGGCGGATGTGCATTGATTACACAAGTTTGAATAAAGCATCTCCCAAGCATCCGTTTCCTTTACCATGAATTGATCAAATAGTAGATTCTACCGCTAGATGTGAAGCACTTTCCTTTCTTGATGCATACTCTGGTTACCACCAAATTGCAATGAAAGAGTCCGACTAGCTCACGACTTTGTTCATTACGCCTTTTGGGATTTACTGCTACATAACTATGCCATTCGGGTTAAAGAATGCTGGCGCCACATACCAGCGTTGCATGAATACCGTCTTCAGCAAACTCATCGGGTGGACCATTGAGGCTTATGTAGATGATATTGTAGTCAAGTCGAAGCATGCCAATAGCATAATTGATGATCTTGGCCTCGCCTTCACGGCACTTAAGGCTAAGAATGTTAAGCTCAACCCTAAAAAGTGTGTTTTGGGGTCCCGAGGGGCATGCTGTTAGGCTTCATAGTTTCTCGGTGAGGCATCAAGACCAACCCGGAGAAAATTTTGGCAATAACAAACATGGGCCCGATTCAGAACTTAAAGGGAATGCAACGAGTTACGTGATGCCTAGCCACTCTTAGCCGGCTCATCTCACGCCTCAGCGAACGAGGGTTGCCACTCTACAAGCTTCTGAAGAAGGTCGATCGCTTTATGTGGACACCCGAGGCCCAGGAGGCTCTTGACAAGCTCAAAAAGCTTTTAACAAGTCCTCTGATCTTAGTGGCCCCACGAAGCAATGAGCCCCTCTTGCTCTACATAGCGGCCACAACCCATGTGGTGAGCGCCGCGCTCATTGTAGAACGTCAAGAAGAGGGGCATGCACTCAAAGTCCAACGTCTAGTCTACTTCATCAGTGAAGTTCTATAAGAGACTAGGACCCGCTACCCACAAATCCAAAAACTCCTACATGCCGTCTTGATCGCTCGAAGGAAATTATGCCACTACTTTGACTCGCATCATGTCACAGTGGTGACTTCATACGGTTTAGGAGAGATCCTCTAGAATGCAATTGCAGAGGGGCAGGTGGCTAAATGGTCTGTAGAGCTCATGGGCAGGGGCATTACCTATGTCCCGTAGGAGGCAATTAAATCCCAAGCCCTGGTAGACTTCGTGGTGGAGTGGACCGAGAGTGCGACGCCATCAGCTCCAACGGAGCAGGAGTACTAGATGATGTACTTCGATGGATCGCTGATGAAGACCGGTGCCAGAGCAGGACTTAAGTTTGTTTCGCCCCTCAGCGTACACCTCAAGTATCTGATTCGAATCCACTTCCCTGTCTCAAACAACATGGCAAAGTACGAGGCCCTTGTCAACAGTCTACACATCGCCATCTAGCTTGGGATCCGATGGCTCGACGTGCACGGTGACTCACAACTGGTCATCGACTAGGTGAAAGGATCTAGCAAGTGTCCTAGAGGGGGGTGAATAGGCCTTTTTCTAAAATTTAATCAACTTCACTAAACCAGTCAGAACGCGGAACCTCCAGGCCTGAGCGTGGAGGTTCCGGGGCATGAACGTTCTAGAGATAAACGTGGAACCTCCAAGGATCAGAGTAAGAAATCGATTTACTGCGGAATTTAACGAATAAAAAATAGATCGAATATAATACCAGCCTTCCTAGGGAGTATGTTGAGCTATCCAAATAGTTGGTTGCACTTAGAGGATGAGGAATTTGTAGATCAGATGCAAACCCTAAAAACAAATCAAATCATAAGTAATAGCAACAATAATAATGATCACAAGAGACACGAGGATTTATCCCGTGGTTCGATTCACCACAAAGGCTGGCCTACGTCCACGTTGTTGAGGTTAGCCACAAAGGCTATGGAGTCTCTTTCAACTCACTCCTCTTCTCCAACCTACCACCAAGGCAATAGGTTAGAGGGTTCCACTAAGTCACAAAGGGCAATACAAACGTCCCGGTGCTCAACCATAGCAGATTGGGAGCTATCGGGCGACCGCTAGCCGTCTAGGAGCAAGATCCAAGAGTAATGAACACACCAAGTGGCTAGGGCTTCACCAAGTGCACAAGAATAGAGGAGAAGGATCTTCACGAGCTGTCTCACACTCTCTAGAGCCAAATCTCTCATGGAATCATAAAGATTTGAGCAAGGGAGTTGGGAGCACCAAGCTTGGGAGAGAGAGAGCTTCTATTCGACAGAGATGAAGGAATAGAGAAGATGACCGTTGGGGGCGAAGGGGTATCGTATATATACCACCCACGTCACCCACAAAATGGTCGGGTCAGATAGACTTTGGAGCCTCCGCGTTGAGGCGCGGAGGTTCTACGCCGCGGAGGTTCCATGTCTGGGCGCAGAGGTTCCGCACTGGCCAGGATAGATAAGAATTCATCTCGGTTGGCTTTTAGTGGCTGGGATTATTTGAGATGTAGATGGAGTTTTGAGCACTTGGTTCCACCCAGCACACTATTAGTATCCCCCTTGATAGTACAACTATATTTCAAAATATAAAAAGAATTAAACTAGCTCTTGGAGCCATTGCAAGTCATCCATTTGAGTTGGGGGTCTCCTCCTTTGTTTCTTTGCACCCACGATGAAAGTTATGCTATCAAACACTTGTCAAAGCCATTAGTCCTTTAATTATGTGGTCAACATCACCAAAACCCACTTAGAGCTTGATTGTACTTACAATCTCCCCCTTTTTGGTAAATGTTGACAACATAATTAAAGCTTACATTTAATTAAAAGATTGAGCTTTTGATAGCATGAATACAAGGGCTCCCCCTTAATATATGCAAGATTTGTTTGGAATTATAAAAATGTCCCTTCAAGACATACTTTGCATATGTTAAGAGCAAGTGTGAAGGATACATTGTATTCATGCCATCGTGGGGTGCAAAAGATCTATGTCACAAGTAATAATCCATGATGCGTATGACAGTTTATGCACAAAAGAAAATATCCTAGGTCTAAGATCGTAGATCCTTCGGGCCAGAACGCGGAGCCTCTAGGCCTGAGCGCGGAGCCTTCGCATTCTGCATACTTAGAATATTTTCAACAGAACAGAAGGCATCACATATATAAACAAACACCACACAGATCTAACATGCTAGAAACATATGAATATAAAGAAGTTCTACCACAGTTCTAGCATTCCATTACACATAAAGTTCACATATCCATGTCCATGACCACCAATCGCCACACAAAGGTGAAACAAGGTGTTATTACATACCACTAAGAAAGAGAGTTCGAAAACGACCTCGACCTTGACTCTCACAACTCACAACATCCTCTCACTACTACTACCACCATGCTACTACCACCAAGACAAACGAATGACGATGACAAAAGAAACATCTCAATCTTGCCTCTCTCCCCCTTTGTCAACATGTGCTAAAAAGGGAGAGAACAAGAGAGGTAAAGTCCTGTCGTATCACTGCTCCTTGCTCCAATCACTGCCAATGTCACTGTCATCATCATCTGCCGGGTCAGTTTGCTACTTGCTGCCTGAAACAGTCCTCTCACCGGACTCCTCGTCACTGTCACTCACAACAGCCCGACCGGCTCGATGAGTGGTCACCGTGTGTCTCTGTGGCCTGGGCTGCCCTCTCTCTCGCCTGATGGAACTCATCCTCTCACCAAGTGTCTCATGATCATGTGGAATATCCATCTCGGGCTCATCCTCGGTAGTCCTCATATAGAGGAAACACTGGTGGAGGTGGAATCTCTCTAGTCACAAGTCCCATCTGCCTTCTCATGTAATTGATGTCTTTCCTTCCCTCATATGCAGCATCTACAACATACTTACACATACAAAAGATGTTCTTGAGCAACTCCTTGAGCTTGCTCCCCCTGGACCTGTGGTGAGAAGAAGAAGGCCTGCTGCTGCCAGCCCTGTGAGAAGGTCTACCCTCTACTGCAGCTGACGTGCCTGCTGCCCCAACAAGCGTCTCCCATCCTGTGTGCTGCCACTAGGTCAACTTGTAGGGCCTGTGCTCCACATCCTTCTTGAACTCGATGCCGGACACGCTCTCAATGATGTACATGACATAAGGTGCATAGGGCATGTCATTTCTAGCATCATCCATGGAATCACTCAATTCAGCCCAAATAAATCTACTGATGGAGAATGCATCACTACCAGGTGCTATCCTTGCTAGCAGGTTCTTTGCATACTTCCTTAGAGAAGTTGAGTCACCACCTTTTGGGTTGATAGTCTCTCTAAATAGATTGTTCATGGAATAGTAGAAAGACTTCAGCCCCACTGTCTTCCCATCTGCCAAGTCTCTCCTCTCGTAAGCAAAAACAATATCCTCAGGCTTCATCACATTCTCAGTGTGAATGGTGGCAGCAAACCTGTCTCTACTTACAAAGCCAAGAAGATGAGCAAAGGTGGTGAAATCTATCTTGTAGTGAACTCCTTCCGTCATCCAATGAATGGTTTCATTTGCTACATCATGGAAGAAGGTGGCGTGAAACTGAGGTAGGATCTCTCTGTTCCAATCATTTTGGAAACCCATGATATCTTTTAGCCCGTGCTCAGTCACTGTATCTATCACTCTCTGGGAGTCAGGAGTGTCCATGCTCTCAATGTGATCCTAATCAACATACTTCATTTGAACAATCTTCTTCTCTTTGGCTAGAATGACAGTCTTGTAGAAGTCAAACCGAAAGAGTGACCAAAATCTATAGTCCATCCCTCTATCATTCAACCAAGCATAGGGATGTCCTTCCCTAGCTTTCTTGACTTGCACTCCCAAGTTGTGATAGTTATTGTGATGCCTTTGAACTCCATGATCATAGATCACAGGCTCTCTCCTCACTGGGGCACCCTGATGCTGAACCATATAGGATTGATCAAACTCTAGAAACTAAGGGGGTGTGCTTGTTGACATTTCTTATGCACAACTAGAATAAAAGGGTTTCCTCAAGCGCACAGAAAATATCATCGTAGCATTTTAACCGGGAGTAATCTAGGTATCGTTATTTATAATTTTACCACTGGGAAGGGAATGCACTGGATAATGAGCAATGAGCACTGCCTGTGATAATGGAGAGCTTAACCTTGTCTTTATCTATCTTCTCATACAGGGTAAGTGTAACATAAAATATAGAAATGAATAGTAATTGACATATGATAAATGAGAGCACATAGCCACATAAAACAATGATAATCATCTCAATAGAGTACTATAAGTTTATAACACTAGCATGGACTAGGACGATCTACAAGGATAAATCCTAAGTTATTCTAACTATAAGGTCAAAGCATACAATGATTAGTGCAATAACATCTAGCAATCATGGCGGGAAAAGGTTATACCTATGCATAGTGATATTACCAAAGAAGATCAAGAACAGAGCAATCTCTTCAGTGTAATAGAGGTATTCTACTAGTCCTATATTCAGGAGAAGGATTACAAAGGACTCAATAGGACTGTCACTCCCGCGATCTACCTCATGATCCGGAATATAGGGTGTAATCGCAGATAAATACAGTCTAGGCCCCACGCCTACACAATATTTACCACTCACCCATCGATCTAATGAGAAAGCGCTATACGATCCTATGCATAAACATAATTCTAGTCCAACTATGCTAAACATATAATCAAAGTAAACTAAAAACAATATAATTGAGAACATAATCAATTCTGATATAATAGAATAGAATAAAGTACTATTCATAGTACCAAGAACAATGATGAATATTACAAGAATGTAGAGGAAAATTACTAAGAACTCTGATAGATCTGGACTCCAAGCTAGGCTTGACTCCCTCTAGATCTATTCCTATGTAGCTATGCTACTAAACTATGGAGCTCTAATTGAGATGGTGGCTCTAGGGCTTGATCAGAGGCTTCTCTCTTGATGAATTGAATGAATTCCTAGGTTCTCCTAGGGCCAGGGGCCTTGCTTATATAGCCTTCTAGGAAACACCATAGCCCTTGGATCAAACCGACCTAATGAACGGTTTTTATTCATCCTCAAAGTCGGTGGAGGCATAATCCTCGAGACTCTCCCTGATTGGTGGAGGGGGAGAGGCGGCCGCCCCTGCCCTCTAGGCGGCCGCCCCTGGCTGGCTACTAGGTGGGCCTAGGTTTGCAGGGTCGCCTTCTCCAGTCTTCTAGAGTATTCTTTTTAATACGGATGCCTGTTTCTCTCTATGTAAATCCGACATGTGGACCTCTTTTGGTTCTCTTTCTGATAACCCCCTGCAGAAATAGACAATCACCAAAACTCATAAAATTATGTCAGTGTAACCCCTACATCTAGTACGTAAACATGTTTTAGTCCTTTCTCTTGCTATGTTGACGGTTTAAAAAGGATACTTATCTACCGTCATCAGTGCCTAGAGCACCAATAACTGGAAAAGTCTTCCCCTCTCTTCCTCCATCATCAGCGGGTCCTTCTCCATGTCCAGCAACACCTCAGCCAGTGCCACGACCAGCACCACTGCCGCTGCCTTGCCCACCACCTCTTCTAGATGGAGGCTTGCAGCTGCCTCTGCCATGAGCCTCCTACTCACTGCTATGGCCTTGCTGCTCACGGCCACTCTGCAGCTCTCAAAACACAAGACCTCTGATCTCCCGGTCTACTGGATCAAGATTCCCTTTGGATCACTTCTCACGCCTCTAACTCGGATCACCTTCCATCTAAAGAAAAATGCATAGAAACATACAAGAAACTATAGCCAAACATAATAGCAGCATCACAAGAGGTTTGAGTAGAATTTTGAATCAAACTAAGGCTCTCAGTTCATCCAGACCGTGGAACCTCCACGCAGAACTGTGGAGCCTCTGTGTTCTGGTGAATAAGCCTAAATTTGATTCAACTTTCTACTCAAATCTAGTGCAATGTACTATCAAATCTAGCTCTAGGGAACGAAAACAAACACATCTACATAAGGAATCTATTGAAATGATGACCCCAAAATGAATCCACTGTGAAATTAGGGTTTCACCTTGGATGCGAGAAAAGGGATGAGAGACGGGCTGCAATAGTCAAAGACGGCCTCAAAGAGCACCCTCCAGTCACAAGCGTGGCCGGAGAATCAAGGATTTGTCCGATCGACGATGAATCCTTCAGGCGGCGGCTTGAGTGGCTTCTCCTCCTCCACTATGGGCTCCCCCTGAGCCCCAGCCGCTAGCACCACCACCACGAGCGGCAAAGTAGCACTGGGGAGCAGAACAACGGCGCAACAGCGGTGGGAAGGGCGGCAATGAACATGATGACGGTGAGGGCGACACACAAGCAAGAGAGGAAGAGCGGCTGCGGCGTAGTCGAATGAGACCCCAGTAACTCAGAGAAGTTACTGGGAGGGGTAAAACGGGAAAGAGTGAAAAGATTTTGATTTTTACCCAAACCCTAACCGTCTGTCAGGGCACGGAGCCTCCGCGCTAGACCACAGAGCCTCCACGCCGCGGAACCTCTGTGAGGAAATGCGGAGCCTCCGCGCACTAACACCGAGCAGAAACTTAGTCTATATTCCAAGGAATTTCTAAGTGTTTTGATTAATGGTCATGGACTTATTGTATCTTGAGGCTAGCCAGCAAAACAACAATACATAACAATAGCTACAAGAGACAAGATTGGACATAAGAACCAACATTTTGAAACACTTATTAACATTTTGCAAACCTATCGAGTTTGAGTAGAAAAAAAATAGTTAGAGGCATGCAAGATTTCAAACCACATTACGGGAGTCAAGTATATTTAGTTCACTCCTCAAAGCACAGAACCTTAACTCGTCGAGAGGCTTTGTGAAGATATCGGCTAGTTGCTTTTTAGTGCTCACATGGTGAATTACGATATCTCCTTTGGTTTCATGGTCTCTCAAGAAATGATGATGGATGTCTATGTGCTTAGTTCTTGAGTGGCTTACGGGATTGTTTGCAAGCTTTATGGCACTCTTATTGTCACACAAAAGTGGGATTTTGGTAAAGCGACATCCGTAATCATTGAGGGTTTGCTTCATCCAAAGTAGTTGGGCACAGCATGCACTGGCCGCCACATACTCAGCTTCAGCGGTGGAAAGGGCTATAGAATTTTGCTTCTTAGAGCTCCAATACACGAGGGACCATCCAAGGAATTGACATATCCTTGATATACCTTTTCTTTCTACTTTGCAACCGGCGTAATCGGAATCTAAATACCCAACTAGATTGAAATTAGAGCCCTTAGGATACCACAAGCCAAAGTTAGGAGTGTGCACTAAATATCTCAAGATTCTCTTAACGACCATAAGATGTCACTCTTTCGAGTTAGCTTAAAATCTAGCACACATGCACACGCTAAGCATAATATCCAGCCTAGATGCACATTAGTAAAGTAAGAAGCCGATCATGGAACGATATACCTTTTGATCAATGGCTTTCCCATCTTTATCCAAGTCTAGGTGCCCATTTGTTGGCATAGGTGTCTTGATGGGCTTGGCATTCACCATATCAAACTTCTTGAGTATATCTCTTGTATACTTTGTTTGACATATGAATGTCCCTTCCTTCAATTGCTTGACTTGAAATCCAAGGAAGAACGTCAATTCACCCATCATAGACATCTCAAACCTATTTGTCATAACCCTACTAAATTCTTCACACAATGTTTGATTAGTACTACCAAATATTATGTCATCGACATATATTTGGCACACAAATATATCATTTTTAATCTTTCTTGTGAAGAGAGTAGTGTTGGCTTTGCCTATTTCAAAGCCTTGCTTGAGCAAGAAATCCTTAAGGCATTCATACCATGCTCTTAGTGCTTGCTTAAGCCCATAGAGCGTCTTATGGAGTTTGTAGACGTGGTGAGGTTGGATCTTCGAATCCCGGTGGTTGCTCTACATAGACTAGCTTGGAGAGTGGACCATTGAGGAAGGCACTCTTCACATCCATTTCTCATACTTCGAATCCCGGTGGTTGCTCTACATAGACTAGCTTGAAATCATGATGGATAGCGATGGCTAGAAGCATTCGGATTGCTTCAAGCCTTGCAACCGGTGCAAATGTCTCTTCAAAGTCTAGCCCTTCAACTTGAGTGAAGCCCTTAGCAACCAATCTTGCCTTGTTTCTTGTCACTACACCATACTCATCTTGCTTGTTTTGGAAGACCCACTTGGTGTCGATCACATTGGTATTGGGTCTTTCCACCAATTCCCATACTTGATTTCTTTCAAAGTTGTTCAATTCCTCTTGCATGGCCATCATCCTATCCTCATCCTTGAGATCATGCTCTATCGTCACTGATTCCAAAGAGGAAACAAATGAGTAATATCGACAAAAAGTTGCTAAGCGAGATTGAGTTGTTACCCCCTTTCTAATGCTCCCAAGAATGTTGTCAACAGGGTGATCCCGTTGCACACTTTGATGTACTCTTGGATGAGTTGGCCTATCAATTGGTTGATGTAGGGGCTGTTCATCATCATCTACATCACCTTGAGGCTCATTATCTTGAATATGTTTATCCTCTTGCTGATTGCTGTCCTAGACCTCGGAAAATCCGCATTCAGTCGTGGAGCCTCCGGGCCCCGGAGCCTCCGCGTTCAGGCATGGAGCCTCTGCGTCATGCAGGTTCACAGGACCTGAGACAGCAGTTGGCCCTTGGAGTGGTGTTGAAGCTTGGAGTGGAGGATCTTCTTCAGTAGCTTCAACTGGTCTCACATCACCTATGGCCAGTTGCTTGATTGCTTCACAAGGTGGCCCTTCTTTTCATACAACATCTAGATTAACTTGCTCCACTTGAGAGCCATTAGATTCATCAAACGTCATGTCTACCGTGATTTTAGTTCTTCTAGTTGAAAGATTGAAAACCCGATAAGCATGCTCGTTTGGACCATAACCAAGAAGAAAACCTTCATCAATCTTAGGTGCAAATTTAGAGCTTTGGGGCTTCTTGTTAAGGATGAAACATTTGCACCCAAATACTCTAAAATATGACACCTTGGGTTTGTTACCGGTTAGGAGCTCATATGAAGTCTTCTTGTAGTACTTGTGAAGATAGAGGCGGTTGATGGCATGACAAGCGGTGTTGATTGCTTCGGCCCAATAGTTGTTCGGAGTCTTGTACTCATCAAGCATTGTTCTTGCCATGTCGATGAGAGTGCGGTTCTTCCTCTCAACCACCCCATTTTGTTGAGGAGTATATGGAGCCGAGAATTCATGCTTGATGCCCTCTTCATGAAGAAACTCTTCAATGTTGGTGTTGCAAAATTTAGAGCCATTGTCACTTCGCACCTTATTGATAGGTATCCCAAACTCCCTTTGTGCTCTTCTAATGAAGGTCTTCACCTTCCCTTGCACTTCACTCTACACCAAGCACTTATCCTTTTGAATTATCCCCAAATACTATGTTTTCACTTGGACCTTCCATTTGGGCGTACGATGAGAACATACTCTTCTCTCCAGTCATATGATTTGTACATCCACTGTCAAGCACCCAACTTGATCCACCGGAGGAGTATACCTGCAAAACAAGTTTAGTTTCTTCTTTTAGGTCCCCAATTCACATTGGGGCCTTGAGTATTAGCCACTAGAATCTTAGGAACCCATAGTGACCTCTTCACATATATGTTGGACTCATTTCTAACATACGTGGCAACAACTTTACCAAGGTTGTTACGTCTTAGCACATAGCTAGAGGACATGCCCTCTTGGGATGCATGGGTCTTGGGCTTGTGAGCGTACTTGTTCCTCTTGGGCACAATTGGATTTTCCTTAACCTGTAGATGAATGTTAGAAGCCTTAGGAGCTTGCTACCTTGGTTGAGGTTGTGTCTTGTTTTTGTTTGTGCTGCTGTGCTTCCAGACCCCGGAGCCTCCGTGTTTTGGCGCGAAACCTCTAGGTAGCGGAGCCTCTGCGTTTAGGCTCAGAGCCTCCGCGGTCTGCACTGGTAGCACCTCACCAATGGTCTCCTTCTTCTTGAATCTGATGCACGGCACTCCATTTACCATGTGTCTCTTGCCGGTCTTGCCTCCCTTAGTGTGACCAAGTCCATCCTTAATGAATGGATGTCTTCCTTGAATAAATTTGGGCTTCTTACTTGCCTTATCCATGCATCCACTAGCTATGATATTGTTGAGTCTAGCAATCTCCTTCTTCATAACTTTCATATTTGCAAGGTTAGTAGCACAAGCTTCTAAATCAACATTATAGCATTTATCACAACCTTTACTAGTGGAAGCATTAGAGATCTCACTTGCTTTCGTAAGATGTGAGGTTTTATCCCAAAGGGTGCTAAATTGTTCTTCAAGCTCCTCATTTCTTGTTTTGAGGGCATTGTTCTTTTCTTGAAGAATATTTAGATCATCCTTTAGGGTGGCTATGATACTCTCCGCTTGGTCAACTTCCAAGCGTAAAGTTTCAACCTCGCTTCTTCCCGACGCAAGAGCCTTCTTGCAAGTAACATAGAGTTTCTCTTGTTTGGCAAGAGTGGCTTGAGTTTTCTCTAATTCTTTCATTAGCTTGGCGATGAAGTTCTTAGATTTTTTATCCATTTTACTTATTAAATTATTTACTTCATCATCACTATATTCATCACTAGAGTCATCACTAGAGTCTATGTCGGATTCATCACTAGGTAGAGGAGAGGATTTAGTCTTAGTTTTAGATTCTACCTTCTCTCCTTTGCCCATGAGACAAAAGAATGTGGATCCCTCCTCATCATCGGTCATGTCGGTGAAGAGCTTCGGTGAGGAAGAGTTCTTCTTGATAGCAATGGTTGCAACTTTTCTTGTTTCTTCTTCACTTGAGCTATCAACATTTGAATCCCATTCATGACCAATGTGAGCTTGAACCGCATAGTTCTTCTTCTTGTGATGAGTCTTGTCATCTTTCTTGTAAGCCTTCTTCTTCTTATATTTCTTGTCTTCTTTGTTCTCATAAGGACATTCGATAATGAGATGGTCTGTGCTTCCACAATTGTAGCACTTCCTCTTTAGCTTGTTGGGAAACTTTCTCTTAGCAAACTTGTAGCCCTCTCTTTTCAATCCCTTCTTGAACTTCCTTATGAACAAAGCAACATCACCAATCTCACCGGAGGATACTTCATCATCTTCATCATCACTTGAGTCACTTGATGAGTCAACCATCTCAACCTTGCTTGATCTTGATCTTGGTGCTTTGCTTGAGGTAAAGGCTTTGCTTGACTTGTTTGCCTTGAGAGCTACACCTTTGACTTTTAAGTTCTCCATCTTGGCTTCAAGTTCTCCAAACTTTCTTCTTTGTTGTATCTCTATCTCCATGAGCTCATGAGTAAGTATTCTTCCAAGCACATCACTAGGAGAGAACTCCTCAAACCTTTTCTTCTCCCTAATCAATGTGACAAGAGTTGGATTCCTAGGTGCAAAAGCTTACAACATCACTTTCACAACATGATGATCATCCAAGTCATCTCCTCCCAATCCTCTAATCTTGCCAACTATCACCATCAATCTATCAAACATCTCTTGAGGACCTTCTTCATCCTTGATTACAAATCTATTGAGTTGAGCCATCAATAGATCAATCTTGGACTTTTTCACTTTGCTAACCCCTTCATGTGCAATGTGAAGAGTACCCCAAATCTCCTTTGCAATCTCTAAACCAATCACCTTGTTGTACTCTTCCAGACTCAATGCACTAAGAAGAGCACTTATAGCTTGAGCATTGCGATGTATGTTGTGGATATCTCTTGGTGTGAGATTTTTGGGATCTTCTAGATCATCAAAACCTACACACATAATGTTCCACAACTCCGGATGGAGACTGGTAAGGTAAGCCTTCATCATATGCTTCCACTTGGCAAAGTTGGTTCCATCAAATGGAGGCAACTTGCCCACGGGGTATGTTGATGTGAGCATTAGTGGGCAAATTTATAGAATCATAATTAAAGGATACACTCGAATATGATCTCTTGGGCTTGGACTTGAGTGATTTATTTGGAATCCTTTGAGCATAGTATTCATCATCATCATCTCCATTCTCTAACTCACTGCTTGGTTGTGGACTTGATTCCACTTTTCTTTTTGCTTTGTGTTTCTTCTTCTCCTTACTCTTGTTCTTTTCTTTTTTGCTTGTCTCCCTTGGAGGATCCCTTTCCACTGAGCTTGAGCATTAGAAGTTGCTCAAGTGCTACTGTAGGATCATCCTCAGGAGCTTCTAGTTCTTCTCCACTTGGAACGCCTTCATAGCGTTCCTATCCATCTTCATCTGGTACCCTTTCTCTAGGACTTGTCATTTCCTCACACGATTAAGTGCTATTACGAGGAAATGTCGCTCTGATACCAATTGAAAGGATCTAGCAAGTGGCCTAGAGGGGGGGTGAATAGGCCTTTTTCTAAAATTTAATCAACTTCACTAAACCAGTCAGAACACGGAACCTTCGGGCCTGAGCGCAGAGGTTCTAGGGATAAACGTGGAGCCTCCGGGGATCAGAGTAAGAAATTGATCTACTACAGAATTTAATGAATAAAAAATAGATTGAATGTAATACCAGCCTTCCTAGGGAGTATGTTGAGCTATCCAAATAGTTGGTTGCACCTAGAGGATGAGGAATTCATAGATGTGATGCAAACCCTAAAAACAAATCAAATCAAAGTAATAACAACAACAATCACAATCACAAGAGACACGAGGATTTATCTCATGGTTTGGTTTGCCACAAAGGCTGGCCTACGTCCACGTTGTTGAGGTTAGCCACAAAGGCTATGGAGTCTCTTACAACTCACTCCTCTTCTCCAACCTACCACCAAGGCAATAGGTTAGAGGGTTCCACTAAGTCACAAAGGGCAATACAAACGTCCCGGTGCTCAACCACAGTGGATTGGGAGCTATCGGGCGACCGCTAGCCATCTAGGAGCCAAGCTCTAAGAGTAATGAACACACCAAGCGGCTAGGGCTTCACCAAGTGCACAAGAATAGAGGAGAAGGATTTTCATGAGCTTTCTCACACTCTCTAGAGCCAAATCCCTCAAGGAATCACAAAGATTTGAGCAAGGGAGTTGGGAGCACCAAGCTTGGGAGGGAGAGAGCTTCTATTCGATAGGGATGAAGGAATGGAGAAGATGACCGTTGGGGGCGAAGCGGTATGGTATATATACCACCCACGTCACCCACAAAACGGTCAGGTCAGACAGACCCCGGAGCCTCCGCGTTGAGGCGTGGAGGTTCCGCGCTGTGGAGGTTCCGCGTCTAGGCACGGAGGTTCCGCGCTGGCTAGGATAGATAAGAATTCAGCTCGGATGGCTTTTTATGGCTGGGATTTTTTGAGATGTAGATGGAGTTTTGAACACTTGGTTCCACCTAGCACACTATTAGTATCCCCCTTGATAGTACGACTTGTCCTATAACTCAATTTCAAAATATAAAAAGAATTAAACTAGCTCTTGGAGCCGTTGCAAGTCATCCATTTGAGTTGGGGGGTCTCCTCCTTTGTTTCTTTGCACCCACGATGAAAGTTATGCTGTCAAACACTTGTCAAAGCCATTAGTCCTTTAATTATGTGGTCAACATCACCAAAACCCACTTAGATATTGATTGCACTTACACCAGGTCATGAAGGAGTCAAGCTGTCATGATCCCAAGATGGTCGCATACTGCTAGGTGGTCCGCTGCCTGGAGGACAAATTTAACGGCCTCGAGCTCAACCACATCGCGAGGCACTACAATGAAGAGGCAGAACAGTTAGCAAAGATGGCGTCCGAGCGGGAAGGAGTCCCCACCGGCGTATTTGCTAATGACCTATACAAACCCTCGGTTAGCTATCTAGGGTCGGACCGAGATGGTGTCGAGCCACCGCTTGTCACGACGGAGGCGGGCCTCGACTCGACCCTCGCTGACGAGGCAGAGGCCATGGATATTGAACCAGATCTAGCCATGAGGGACGAACCCATGCCTGACTAGAGAATTCCATACCTTGAATATCTCATTCGAGAGGTCCTCCCGGCAGATAAGATGGAGGCTCGTCGGATCGCACGACGGGCAAAGTCGTTTGCCCAGATTGAGGGAGAGTTGTACAAACGCAGTGGCACCGGAGTGCTGCAACGGTGCATTACCACGGAGGACGGGATAAAATTATTAGAAGATATCCATGGAGGCGTATGCGGACACCACACCACGCCCCAAACACTGGTCGGAAGCGCCTTCCGGTAAGGCTTCTACTAGCCAACCGCCATAGCCGATGCCACTGAAGTAGTACACACCTGCGAAGGGTGCCAATACTATGCTAAAAAGACTCACTTAACAGCCCAAGCGCTCCAGACGATCCCCATTATGTCGCCTTTCACGTTCTGGGGACTGGACCTTGTCAGGCTGCTCCAAAAAGCACCCGGGGGCTTCACTCACTTGTTGGTCGCAGTCGATAAGTTTTCAAAATGGATTGAGGCTCAGCCGATCGCCTAGATCAAGTCAGAACAGGCAGTCCTCTTCTTCACATACATCATCCATCGCTTCAGAGTGCCAAATTGTGTCATCACCGACAATGGTACCTAGTTCACCGGTAAGAAATTCCTTCGCTTTTGTGATGATCACCACATCCGCATGGATTGGAAAGTTGTGGCGCACCCCCGAACGGACAGGCAGGTTGAACGCACTAATGGCATGATCTTGCAGGGCCTAAAGCCAAGGATTTTTAACCGTCTGAATAAGTTTGGGAAACAATGGCTCCAAAAATTGCCTGCAGTAATCTAGAGCTTAAGGACGATGCGAAGCCAAGCCACAGGGCTCTCGCCTTTCTTTCTGGACTATGGATCCGAGGTTGTTTTACCAACGGACCTAGAATACGAAGCTCCGAGGATCAAGGCATTTGGTGAGAAAGGGAACGAAGCATCCCTCGAGGACGCTCTGGACCAGCTAGAAGAAGCTCGTGACGTTGCCCTCCTGCACTCAGCCAAGTACCAGCAGTCACTTCGGCGATACCACGCCCGACGCATCCACGGCCGAGCATTCAGCGTGGGTGACCTAGTACTCCGGTGAAGTAGAGCAATAAGGAAAAACATAAGCTAACCCCACCATGGGAAGGTCCTTACATCGTCGCAGAGGTACTTCGCCCCGGCACCTACAAGATAGCAACCATGAAGGGCGAGGTCTTCACCAACGCGTGGAACATCAAACAGCTATGTCGCTTTTACGCTTGAAAAGCATTCTTTAATATGCTTATGTAAATAGTCAATTTCCAAATAAAATAAAGAGAAGCTCTCATTATCTCTGAATTTACTTTGTCTCTAAAAAGTGAGACCCGACTCAACCAAAGGTCCGAGTTGGGCCTCACTCGAGGGCTAACAGGGGGAACCCCTCCCACTAGCAAGTGTCAAAAAAAATTTATCACAGCTAGGTAACCGATTCTTTCTTGGGGTCGAGGGGCATCTGAGGGAAGGACTGGCCAGACTACAAAAAGCCTACACCCCAGCGGTTATGGTACATTCGCCCACCAACCCGAACCCAAAGAAACTAGATCGCACTCCAAAAAAAGCATGTCAAAACAAAAATACTTATACAAGAAGGCTTGTCAAAACCGACATAGTGTAAAAAGCGAGTAAACACTTACTAAAATGAAAAGCATGTCAAAACAAAAAGACTTATACAAGAAGGCCTCAAAGGCTGATACCTTGCCCAGAATCTAAAGTCTTTACACGGGCACCACAACCCAACGTGTTGTTCACAGGTCAACAGGAGGAGGAACCACATCTTCTTCAAACGTGGCCACCAGGATCGCCACGGGTGCCTAGGCCTCTGCGTCGGCGGCGTCCAACACCTCGTCAGGAGCATCAAGGTAACCATCACTCAGAGCTACTAGATTAACCTCATAATGAGACCTGCAGACGGCGAATGTGCGACAGACACTGAAATGCAATGCATCCCTCACAAGGGCTCGGACCAGCCCAAAGGCAAGCGAGAGGCGTTAATGCACCGGGACTACCTGGGCTCTAGCAGGGACTACCCCTAAGGCATCGCACAACAATCCAGTAGTGACACGCAGCTCAGAATGCTCGTTGTTCGCTACCACTAGGGTACCTTGCACCGACGACAGCTCCGTCTCGAGCTCACCAACCCTGGCCCTCAGCCCTGGGCAAGGGGAGAGAAGTAAGAAGCAATCACGAGAAAGCCATGATATCCAATCAGGAACAACCCCACTCACCCGTGACCTCCGCGGACCGAACACGGAGTTAGTTGACCGCCCAAGTCGCCACCGACTTGAATGGGTGCAATCTATGGTTCTCGGCAACAAGTTGGGTGGCGCTCCGCATGGTCATCTTCCATCGCTCAAGCATGGCATCCCGTTCGCGGTGGATCGTGCGACACTATTGGAATAACAAGTCCTGGTCAGCAAGAGCGCGCCAGTGCTCTCGGCGGATGGAGACGAGACCAGATCGGAGTGCCCCATTTTCCGCCAACAATGCCTCGCGGTCGGTCGACGCTTCTTGAGCCACTTCGGCAGCCTGACGAGCGCTCTCGGAGGAAGCCACCGCGACCTTTGCCTCTCCTTCAGCACGGGCAACGACCTCCTGAAGCTGGGTGCGGAGCTCTGTCATCTCGCCCTCAAGGGTGGCCAACCACTGCTGAGCGGCGCTCAATTGCGATTCAATCGCATCGGTCCGCTAAGTCTCTTCAGCCAGCTGTGCCCATGCCTCCTAGCCCTGGCGAATGAAGTCGGACTTCGCCCGGCTGCACGCAAGGAGTGTCTGTGCAAAAGAATCGCATCAGAAACATACCGCACATGTCGGGCAGAAGCAGAAAAGTCAAAAAGCACCACCAACCAACCTGACCCGACACCTGCATCTGGTTCCAGTGCCTCTGCTCCTCGGCATCGTCCAAAATGAAGGAGGGCAGTAGCCCGGGCAGTCCCTGACGTGGCTCGTCTTGACGGCGGGCCTCGGGTTCCGTCCTCACTAAGGATAGGAGACTGATGGGAAGGGGCTGCCGCTCCACTTCTGACGAGGTCGAAGCCTCGGCAGGACAGGACGACGTCCCCCCCGGTTTGGAAACCTTGCCGGCTTCGCCCCGCATCCTTGGCGCGGGGAGATGGTAGTGGGCTACTGTTTGTTAGTGGGTTGGGCCTAATTTTTGGAGACGGACGCCTTCGTAAATGATTTACCGAGGCAGCCATTTTTTACCGTCTCCGTAAATTCGTTTTCGGAGGCGAACATATTTTACCACCTCTGTAAATCTATTTTCGGAGGCATGCATTTTTTGACTGCATGCGTAAATAAAAAATCTATTGCCGTAAATCGATTTCGTGAGACGGGTAATTAATTGTGACTGCCTCCATAAATAAAACGGTCGTCTCCGTTATTCATCGAGTATTTTAGGAGACGGTTGCATTTTGTGACCGCCTGTGTTAATGTTTGGACAGTGCCTCGTAAAATCATTTTTGTAGTAGTGAAGGGTTACATCTTGGGTTAGGAATTAGGATAAATCCTTGTTCTATTCCGTCCTGGTTTCTATATTTTGCCAGCTCGAATTTGTATTGACAATCATCTCCACCATTTTTTGTTTTTCCGCTTTCGATAAATATGAAAATTGGGACAAAAATGATATTGTTGTTTTTTCGACCGTTTTCACTTGTTCCATTTTTTTGTCAAGATATTCTGTTTTTATCTCCATTGGATATCTCATTTTAAGAAATGCAATAATGCAGCATAGTCATCTATGCCACGCCATAGTAGCCTTGTCCATAGTAGAGTGGTGGTTGACTTCTTGCTATGTTATGAACTTATGGTCTAGCACTCTTATATACTCTTGTCATCTCAGGAATCTTACTGTATGAATTATAATTATTCATGTATTGGTAGTGATGTACTTCATGCCAAGTCGGTACGTTTTGTATGTGAGAAGTCATGTTTCTTGGTTCTATATATGTGGAGACGTTCCCGCTTTGTCTTTCCATGTCCCAATTGTTATAACATATTTCCGTTTGAATTGACTCATTTTCGATTTCCGTTGAATCTTGTTTTTGTTTCCGTTTCCAGCCTTCTTGATTTTGATTTTTCCTCTGTATTAAAATGTAAAAGTGAAAATGGGAGAGGGTTTATCCTAACCAATCTGGTTCGTTTTCATCCCTAATCAAGGATATATATGCTATTTTGCATCCAACATGAGGGATCATCCAAGAATGATCATGAGAAACATTATCAATTTGTGATTAAGAAACTTAATGACTTCAAAATATTTCTTGAGAATTTTAATGACACGTACTCTTGCTTGAATATCTTTTTAGAAGAACTCAATTCCATTGCTTGGTCTTACTCAAATGGTAACATGAAGAAATATTCTCGGAGTTCATTAAATGGAGAAGGATGTGAACATCGTGACCCTGTATTCATCGATTTATTATCTCTGACGTCACTTTCTCTCAATTCTTGAACAAGGTCAATGCCTTTGGGATTTATGTTCATATCACTCCCCATCCTCAACCTACAAGAAGAAAGATATTGGTTTTAACTTTCAAGGCTTGTTAGAGATGGGAAGATGAAAATAAAGAAAGAACCTAAAATCAAGAAAGAACCTAATGATGATGAAGATGAAAATCATGAGATGGCTCTTCTCGTGAGAAACGCCACCAAAATTCTCAAAAAGTTAAACAAGATGGGTTACAACTTTAACTCCAAGAAGAATTTCTTCACTAGATGAAATCAATTGAAGAAATGGATTGCTACTAATGACTAATTATATTGACTTTATTCTCAAAAAAAGAATATTGATTTTATAATGTTACTAATCTGTACAATTAAAAATATTTAAATTAATAAGTAACACTATTAGTTTTAATATTGAAAAGGAGTTAAAGAAAAAATTTATTTTTTATATAACTAAGATTAATTTAATATTAATAATATTTTAATTTTAATTAATATGACTAATGATATATAATGTAGTTTTTAGGTAGTTCCCATTCATCAACTTTAAAAGGTTGAAAGCATTTAAAAGTCATGTCGAAAAGTAATTAGTAGGAAGTGTTTTATCTTAAATACAAATGATGAACATATACTTAATACGATTGTGAATTTATAATTTATATAGTTAATATGACTAACCATATTTTTATTATTCACTAGCAAATATGCCCGTGCGTTGCAACGGGACGTATATCTGGCGTGGTCAAATTAAAAGCGATTTATAGCTCGGAGATTTAACGACAACATCGTACATTTCAGTTAGTTGTGTAGTTTTGTTCCATATCGTAGTTGATCATGTGGTAATCGTGTGTTTAATTCTACACCTTTCCTATGTGTATCAGTCGTTTGAAATTCTTCTTTTGTTCAGGCGACGTGTGGTTCCGTGATTCTTCTCCGAGATTTGTGCGCCGTGAGAGATGTTTCTCAAATCTGACCGTGGAATCCCTTAATTCTATATTAGTGACCTCATGGTCATGATCTGTCTATGGCTATATGCTAGTGATATTGGCTCGAAGCAAATAAACAAACACCTGAAATATAGCATATCCCTTAATTCTATATTAGCGACCTCGTGGCCATGATCTGTCTCTGGCTACATGCCGGTGATATTGGCTTGAAGCGAATAAACAAATTCTTGTAGACATCTTCGAAATTAATGGCTATATCTTATAATTAAAAAATTGCCAAATTTAATTGAAATAAATAGTTGCCGGTTTACGGGAGTAGAGAGAAGGTCAAGAAACTTTGCGATTTAGGGCGTGTTTAGTTCAGGGCCTGTAAAGTTTTTGAGTACTGTAGCACATGTGTAACTATAGCAATTAGTGTCCAATCATAGACTAATTAGGCTTAAAAGATTTGTCTCATAAAATACATACAAACTGTGTAATTAGTTATTTTTTTATCTATTTAATGTTCCGTGCATGTGTCCAAACATTCGATGCGATGATGGTGTAAAGTTTTTGGGTAGGAACTAAATACCCCTTAGTTGTAAAAAATCTTAGTACGACGTTAATATGCTATCATTTATTTGTTTCTTTGCCTTATTTATTTATATATATTTATTTAAAGTTTCCGTGCCTCGAAAGTTTGAACGTTGGCATTGTTTAGATGGTAAAATTGGGAGGTAAAGTTTGCATAGTAAGTGTCCCGTCACACTGTAGCAATTTTATTTTTATTTAGTAATAATTGTCTAAATCTTGATTAATTAGGCTCTAAATGTTCGTCTCGCAAAGTACAACAAAACTGTGTAATTAGTTTTTTTATTTCATCTACATTTATTACTCCATATATGTGCCGACATTTTGATGTGATGGGAATCTTCTTTTTGCATAGTGGAATTTAGTGGTGAATTCTGGAATCTAGGCCTTGTTTAGATTCCTAACTTTGCTCACCAAATTCACTATGCAGAATTCCTATTTCCCGTCACATCAAAATGTCGGCATATATATGGAGTATTAAATGTAGATGAAATAAAAAAACTAATTACACAGTTTTGTTATACTTTATGAGCCGAACATTTAGAGCCTAATTAATCAAGATTTGAACAATTATTACCAAATAAAAACAAAATTACTACAATATAATATGACCTTTACTATACAAAATTTAGACCCAAATTGGATATCTAACCAAGGCCCTAAAGAAGGCCGTTGTTGCCGAGCTGTTTGGACCGACCGAGCAGCCGATTACACGCGCCCGCTCCTGTCCCACGCGTCATCGTCTGCCCTGCTGCCGTCCTACGCGTCGCCAGTGGTCACCTGTACGCACACAGCACAGCACCACCACTTCCACCAGTGCCGCGTGCTCACACCTCACGCGCAGCCGCACAGGCAGAGCGGGTCCGCTCAGGTTATCCCACACATCTACTCCGCAGCAGCACTACTACAAGCAGTGGCCATTCCTTCTTCCTCCCACACATCTTCCCCCTCTTTCCTATCGTATCACAAGAACCAGAGAGTTTACCTATCTTTTTTCCCCTTCCCCCGTCGTCACGTACTCGCAATCGCTAGACCTCGTCACCTCGCAGTCGCCCTCGTGCGCACACACGGCCATGCTTCGTCGCTAGCACAGCAGAAGCACGGGGCAAGAAGGTGCCATCCGCCCAGATCCGGTCGTCGCTGCTCCTCCTGCTCCTTCCAGCTGCTGATCCAGGCGCGCGGCGAGCAGTGGCCAGGGAGCAGGTGCGCCGTCGAGCAGCAGCCTGGAGTGCGACTGTTTCTTTTTTCCTCACGAATTTCATGATTGGTCTTTTACCCCACAAAAGGTAGGGATCGTTCTTGGTGATCTGTGTTCTCTTTGGTTTTTTTTGTTGATTTGTGTTTGTTCTTGATTCTTGAATTTGTTGGAGATCTTTGTTCTTCACCCAACGCCCCGCAGTGCCACCGACGAGGCCGCCGCCGGGGCTGCAGAGGCAGCGGTCGAAGGCTGTGAAGGCGTCGGAAGCTGCGGAAGCGAGGGGGAAGGGGAGAGCTAGCCTCGTGCGGCGGAGGTGCGGTGAGCTGGGCTTGTGCGGTGGGAGGGGGCGGCGAGTTGGGTGAAACCGGCGAGGGGGCGAGGGCAAGGGCGGCGGCGAGCTGAGGCCGTGCGGCGGGGGCGGGGGCGATCTGGATTCGTGCGACAACAGTGAATAGAAGAAACTGCCGTCTCGCACGATCTATGAATATTGGAAACGAAAAAATTGGAACGGAAAAAAATATAATAAGGTGGGTGCTGGAGAAAAAAAACGGGATGACAGGGCGTCCGCCGATGGGTTGGCTCGGGTCGGTTTGTGCGTTGGGTTGGCTTGAGTACTGATTACTATTCAGTATTCAGTACCTAGGGTATAATATAGAAATAATATATATATATATATATATATATATATATATATATATATATATATATATATATATATATATATATATATATTACTCTACAGCTGGCTATAAAATAACTTATTCACTTTGAGTTACAATAATTGCTATGCTAATTTATAGGATTATAGTAACTTCTTACTATATGATTTAATATAACATTATGGTAAATATCCTTATGTGCTATACAGGGGCGGATCTGCCGGGGGGGCTGCCGGGGCTCAAGCCCCCCTACCCTGGCGGAGCCATTGGAGCCCCCCTTAGCCCCTCCATGAAAATTTCAGCCATTAACCACTGGGAAGGAGGGGCTGGAGATGTTCCCGTCGCTGCCTCGCTGGTGACGGAGGTTGAAGACGAGTGGTGGAGTTGCTTGCTTCCTGGGCCGGAATGTGTATGTTTCAGTGGCCCACTAATGAATCTTGTTCACAGCCCATCAAGAAGAGTAGAAGACCGACCTTTTTTTCCTTCGTTTCTATTGGTCACGGGAGCAGAGGAGTCGGCCTCGAGTGGGCGAGACTACGCACTGGGCGAGCGGCGGCGGCTCCAGAGCTAGGGTTAGCGCCGGCGCGCCGTGGCCAGCGCCTAGCCCAACGGCCAGCGGAGCCTCGGAGGCGCCGGGATCCCGGCAGACGGAGGCAGCAACCAGCAGCGGCCGAGCCCATGCAGCGGCGCACGGCACATCGCAGGCTCGTAGCGGCCGAGCAAGGCTCTGGCGTGGGGCAACGCGGTCACGCGGCGGCGACTCCGGCGAGGGGCGATGCGGCGGCTGAGTAGGGCAGCAGGCGGCAGCACCAGCAGGCAGCAGCTGCAGGCGCCCGGCACTGCTAGCAGGGCAGCCAGCAGGTATAATGTATATCCTTTTTCTTGAGATTTGCCATTGAACTTTGTAATTGATTAAAATTTGATTAAGATTTAATAAATTGCAGATTGTTCAGAAAAGAATATTGCACACATATTTTTCTGGTTCAAGTAGTACATCAACTCCAGGCACTAATGACAGCACAAATCAACCAATTCGACATAGAGTGGAGTTTAGTCAATCCGATGTAGTTGGTGATCCAGTAAATCGCATACCAATTAAACAATATCCACCAGAAATTAGAGACCAAGTTAGAAGGGCATATGCTTTGAGAGGTCTGACCCAACCTCGTAATCTTACCTTTACTCGTAAATGGCAAAGTTGTCAATGGAGATCATTTCAGCAGATTTGGTTTGACGAGTTTGATTGGCAAGAGTATAATGAGTCCAAGGATGCAACCTATTACTTATATTGTTATCTTTTCTTTGATCCGGGGAAGCCTGAAAAAATTGGTAGTGCTGTTTTTGCAAAGGATGGTTATACTAACCGGAAAAAAGCTAAGGACAATCTTAATCAGCATAGTACTTGCAAGGCTCACAATAATGCTAGGCTAAAGTGTGATGATTTTATGAACCAAACAACAAATGTGGCAAAAGATTTGATGTAATTAGCAAGGAGGAAGAGAAAAGATACGAGATTCGCTTGAACTCTTCTCTAGATGTAGCAAGATTTCTCATAATGCAAGGTGATGCTTTTCGTGGACACAGATTTGCGTAACAAAATGGGTGATGAATGGCTCAATGACTTAATGATATGCTACACTGAGAAGGAGATATTTAGAAGCATCAAGAATGACAAAATCATAAAACCATTTGAAGACATGAAAACCCGGTGTATATTAGTGCATCGGAACAATTTAGTGGTATGATATATGTTCTCTTCTACCTTCAAAACTTTGAAGTTAAATACTTAAAATTTGTGTCACTAATTTATTTTTTCTTGTATAGATTGCTTCTAGTGATTCATGAAGAATACGACGGCGTGAATACATCATCATCTATCGATCTTTTGTTGGTTAGTTCTAAAAATTGTATCTTTTACCTCTTATCGTTTTATGATGCACTTTCAATTGTGTATTATAGTTATCATATAAAAGGTTTAAAACCGCTATATCTTAGTTTTGTATCGGATATAATTAAGTGAAGTTGGTCTAACTTTGGCCTAGCCCCTCCTAAATATTTTTTCTAGATCCGCCACTGGTGCTATAGTAATTCAACTATCGTAAATAGAGGTGGCTACAAAATAACTTATTTTGTAGCTAACTATAGAGTATACTCTCCCTATATACTTATTTATAGGTATAGATTTATATGATAGTTCAATATACTTATTATATTTCGATGTCTCATTAAATAATTTATTTATCTAAAATTATTGGATGAAAAATAATGTAAATAATAACATTCGTATCAGATTTCATGTCTATCCAAATCTGTTTTCATCGTTGGTAGCAAATCCCTTCTCGGAAGCGAGATTGTTTTTGGCAAGAAGAAAAGAAAGGAAAGAAAACCCATCCCCTTACTCGCGCGGAGCCCTCAAGGCCCTCGACAAGACCCTAGGCGGCGGCGGCATCGCAACGCAACGCAGTGATCAAGACCAACCCGATCTAGCTAGCTACGTGGAGATCGAGGAAGCGGGCGTTAATGTTGGCCACGTCATCCTCCTCCGGCCGCGGCAAGCCGTCGCGGTCGTCGTCGGCCATCGTTGCCGACAGGACGAGCGGGTACCACGACCTCAAGATCGACTCCCGCTTGCTCGACGCGACGAGCGTTCCCCATGGAGAGTTCCTCTTGTCCTCCGCTTTCACCGTGGGCGGCCGTACCTGGCGCATCATATGCTACCCTAACGGTGATCGCTACGACTCGGATGCTGCTGTTGGGTACGTCTCCATCTACCTGAAACTTGATGAGAACGTCGCGAAGCCGGTGACTGCCCAGGTACAGTTCAGCGTCATGGCGGAGAAGCGCGCCCTCTTCCTTGTCAGGTGGGAGAAGGAGGTTCTCAGCACGAAAAAGAAATTTGTCACAAGCTTCGCCAGACAGGATAGTAGTCATGGCTACTCCAAGTTCGCCAAAAACAAAGATGTGCTCAAGACGGTGCGTCAGGGCGATCCTCTCACAATCAGGTGCCACATCGTCGTCTTCAACGGCTCCCGCGCCGTGCAATCTCCCAAGCACAAGCAGGCTGCTGCTGCGCCTGTCCACGTGCCCCCGTCCAACCTGCATACGCACCTTGGCGACCTCCTCTCCAACAAAAGGGGCGCCGACGTGGTGTTCGAGGTCGGCGGCGAGACGTACCCAGCGCATCGGTGCGTGCTAGCCGCCCGTTCACCGGTCTTCGCCGTGGAGCTCTTCAGCTCAATGCGGGAGAGCGACGCCGCAGGCGGTGTGGTCCACATAGACGACATGGAGCCGCAGGTGTTCCATGCTCTGCTCCACTTCGCCTACACCGACACGCTGCCGGAGATGAGGAAGCCGGAGGAAGGCGTATTGTGCCAGCACCTGCTTGTGGCGGCGGACAGGTATGACATGGAGAGGCTCAAGCTCATATGTGAGGATAAGCTGTGCAGGTACATCGACGTGGGCACAGCGGCGATCATCCTGGCGCTGGCCGAGCAGCACCGCTGCCATAGCCTGAAGAAGGCGTGCATCGATTTCCTCAGTGCTCCAGCAAATCTCAAGGCAGTGGTTGCAGGCGACGGCTTCGAGCATCTAAGCACGAGCTGCCCCTCCATCACCAAGGATCTGCTTGCCATGCATGCATCATAGTTGAGTGATGATGTTAGGTGTTTCATTTAGGAATTGGCAGACCATGATCGCTATGTACGTACTACACTTCTAGGAAGGTTGTGACGTGCTTCTGTGTTTCATTTATGTCATCATATTGTTTCAGCAAAGGTTGTCCCTTTATTAGTCAAATTAATCTAGACATCCAGATATAATCCTGACTTCCTGAGGGGAAAATGAAACCAAGTAGAACTAGCCTCATTGCATCTCCACTTCATCTCTTGAAGACACTCTACCGAAATTATCTGGACCGGGATTAATTAATTCAGAAATGCTAAAAGACGAGAGTGCAGGATCTGCGCTCTCAGCGCAAACACCCGTCGGCACGTTCGATGAGCATCTGATGGCCACACCTGCGCCTCACCATGCGCTCGCCCCCACCAACTCACTATCGTCGCCGCCGCCGAAGAAGAAGGGACCACCCGCGCCCCACCACATGCCCACGCCCGCGCCGACGAAGAAGATGGCAGTGGCTAGGGCTTCGGCGGCCCACGCCACCCCCTTATTCCCTAACTCCGGTGAGCTTAGAAGAGAAGGTTTGGGGGAGGAAGGCTAGCCAGGCAATGGGGGCGATGGTAGGGTGATTTAGGGGCCCTGGCGGCGGTGGAGCTGGCCGGGCTAGGTCGGGACGGGGGCGCCATGGCTAGAGCTCGTCGGAGCTCGCAAAGGCATGTGGGAGGAGGGAGAGGGGAAGGAGGAGGTTGCCGTGGGCGGTGGGAGGTGGTGGAGGCGGGAGCGAGGACGAGGGTAGCATCGTCAGATCCGGAGACAGGCAGGGTGAGGAAGTGATGGGGGAGGAGATTGGGATGGGGAGGAGGAAGACGATGGAACAGTGGGCAGAAGTGTGCTCGCCTGCACACACGTGCCCTAGTGGTGTCCTAATTAATTTGGTTATTTGGCCTTGGTCGGTCAGAAGGCTGCTTGGCTTCCGTTGGAGCTACCTTTTCCTTTGGAGGAATGTACAATTTTGTCCTTCTCAATTTGTCGCAGATGGAAAATATAGTTTTTACGGCTTCCAATCATTAAAGTTACTATTCTTTTGTAGAACGGGGTAGCGCCCGGACGTCTGGACGGACGGCGTGTCCGGACGTAGCTCCCACGCGTTACCCCGCACCACATCCCACGACTCGAGTCCGCATCCCATCTAGCCTCAGTGCCCTCACGTCCGGATACCGCACCTATAACACCCCAGGTGTTTGGCTTCCACATTTGCACTTGCATTTCATAAACATGTGCATCATTCATCCATTCATGAGCTTATATTGCATGAAACATGCTTGTGAAACATGTGCAACACACTTTAGTAAAACATGGTTAGTAGTACTATACAACACACTCATGAAACATATGAAACATGGCTTTGAAACAAAAGTAACGTTTCACTTGTCCTTCCTGGTTTCAATGCCGGTGATGCTTGATTTTGGTGTGATCAATGTGTGGTATGGCTAAATATATTTTTAAACAACTTAGTTATACTTAGAATGTCATTAGGAACAATGTTCATGTTGATCATTTTGGCTAATTAAGTTTCTAAGTCATGGTTTGACTTGTATTGACCCTAGGACTCTTTGGTTTGACTGTTTAAAAAGTACAACTTAGAGTGTATGCATGTCTGAGCAACCTAAAGCAAAGTTGTAGCAAATTTTATAAGGAACAAACTTTGTTTAGAAGCCAAGTCATGAAAATGTGCACAACATGCTCATAAAAGTCCCACAAGTCAGTATGAGAGCTGATTCCACACTTAGAAAAATTTCTAAGTATGTATTACAATTTCAGTTTCCTGTACCCGACTTGTTCACGTTGTAGCTCCCAAACCAAGCCGAACCAGCTCGAGCTCCAATTGGCAAAATTGAAGATCTCACTTAGTACTACAACTTTGGTAACTAAGCCATGAACCGAATCATCACGGTTTAGGAGTTATCTAGCGTTGAAAATCGCCTGTCAGTCGGTCACCTGGTAACTGAATCAGATTTTCAGTTGCGCTACAGTACCGACCAGCAGCAGGACGTTGTCGCCGCGTGGCCGCCACGCGCCGTGACCGGCCTGGCGTCGCAGGCCGTGGTCGACATCAAAGTGGCCGCGTCCGCCTGCCCTCCCGCTTGCTCTCAGTCGCTCCCTCCCTCTCGCGCACGTCTGAGACACCGGGAGAAACGAGAGCCGCAGCTGTCGCCATTGCCGCCGAGAGCTCCATCGAGCTCCCGCGCGCTCGCCACCGAGCCTCGCCTCGCTCCATCTCGCCCATAGCTTCCGCGGCATCTCCTCTACCTCGTCCACCCTCTGGTAGAGCCTCTCGTGCTGTGTTGACGGCATATTCGCCGGATCCGCGTCCGCCATGGCCGGCTGGCCAAGCTCGCCGACGCCGCATTCCCGCTGCCCCGTGCTTCCTCGTGTTCCTCCGTGTGCGCCACCGGCTCAGCCGTCCTCTCTTTGGCCTTGCGAGCCACTTCCCGGCCCTTCTTCGCGGCTGTAGCACGCTGCCGCCGGTGCCGTGGCCGCCGTGGACGCCTGTGCGCGTGGCCAGGAGGCCGCAGGCAGGCTCTGGCTGAGCCAAGGCGTTCCCTGTACGCGCACAGTTGTGGTGATGCTCCACCGAATCTTCTCCACCGTCGACGTGCAGCCGGAGCGCCAGAATCCGCGAGTCCGACCATCCTCTGCTCTGGTTTCCGACCAGGGGCGTCATGCTAGAATTCGACGAAGGTCAAGGGCCTAACTGCATTGTCATTGACTCAAGTGAATAGTACCTCGAGGGACCTATTTGTTTTAAATCGGCTGAAAGTTTAGAAAATCATAGTAATTCATAGGAAATTCGTAAAATACAAATGAGGACTTTTTGGAATCCTTGTGAAATTCTCTATGCACTAGATCTATAATATGGCATGGTTTAGTTTGAATATTTTGCTGTAAAAATAGATTTGTGCAGTAAGGTTGTAATGCTAGTTGAATTTGTTATTTTCCATAACTGAAAATCTAGGGCTCTAAATGAAGTGAAATTTTTGTGGCATGCTACTCATGTGATAGTTGATGTGTGGTAAAAATTTCATGAGTATTGGATGAAGTATGAGTGAGTTATTGGTTTATCTTGCTCTCACATGATTTCTTGCTTTAGCAACTTGTCTTTTTCATAGAGGTTGCTATACATATTCAAATGGAGTGAAATTTGTACAGTAGACTATTGAGAGGATATGTGAGCTACTGTAATTTTTGTAGAATTTATTGTATAATTTTGGTTTATGTTCATTAAGTCACCTTGTTATCTAAAATAAATTAAGAAATGCATTAAAAGAATTTATTTGGTCATGGACACTAGGTTTTCTGGTGTTCTTTAGTCATGTGTGACATGTTGGTAAAGTTGGTTTTGTCTAATTATGTGTTTGCAACATAAGTTAATATTTAATTTCTTGCAAATGTGGTTTATGGACAGATCGGGGAGCTTAGCAAAGTTCTTCATGATAATGTGCTTTGTTGTGAAACTTGTTTATACAAAAGTTGTAGATAATTCATGTATCTAGCTGATGTTAAAATTTGGTGCCATTTGGCCAAGTAGTTTAAGAGTTACAGTTGTTCAAAGTTTGGGTTATACAATTGCTTGCTCTCTGTCTTGTTAGACCAGTTTCTGTGTTTGTGTAAATTCGACATGTTAAACTTTGGAATCATGCTGTGATGATTATAAATGAAATATAGATAATTTCATAAGCTTTCCAGAATGTCTTGTTACAAGTCAATTGGAGTTACAGAACTCCAGTTATGTTTGATTTAACCAGCTGCTGTTCTGATCTTCGAAAAATGGCAGATTCTAAATTAAGTTGTTGCTTCACCTTGCTTTGCTATGTTGATTTCTAAGAATGATATACACCTTGTTAGTATTAAGTGGGCTTGAGATCTTGTGTGACTTGTGTCATGATCGATATGCTGGTCATCTTCTAAGGATATGCTTAAGTGATAGTTAAGTTGATTAACTCTAGTGCCCATGTGAACTTGGTGTGCTGGTATGAATGTTGTGTTATTGCATTTCTATGTATTCATATATATGCATTGTTGCACCTCATTTAGGTACGCTAGCTGAAAAACATGAAGGACGTGATGTGGATCCAACCCGAAGATGGAGTTGGTGAATCCATTCTGAAGATAGAAGGATCGGACAAGTGGTAGATTGGAGGTTGCTCGCCAAGTGACTTCATCTGACATACTCTAACTTGAGTCGGATCTCAGGCAAGCCCCGGAGCATTATAAGCCTCCTATCTTCAAAGCAATTAATTCTATATATGTTATAAGTATTGTTGCATTAAGTGATAGGAGTTAGTTGGAAACCCTTGCTGCATTATATCATTCCTTGTCCAGATATATGAATCCTTGAATCCTACATAGATTAGGATCGAATAGATGCTTAGCCCTGCTTTAAGCGGTAGAAGTCAGGTGATTTCCTGTCACCTGCGAGATATAGGGATATTCATATATGGCACGGTTGGCTATATTTGTTATCGTGGAATGGAACCATGTGTTAATAAAATGAAATGAGACCGGGCGGGATGACGATAGTGAAGCAACAAGGCATGGAGGTCTTGGGTGTGGATCTATCCCCGTCTGAGTCGTTTAAGGACCGATTCGCTGTACGTCCTTGAGTCATGTTAAACGCAGTCTGACACTTAGTTGGCCGGATAAGTCGTTCCGACCGCGAAGCCGAGTAATGTGATTCAGGCCGGGAATCGAATGGTAGGTTGCTTCTTGGAGGAGAGAAAGGATGTGCTTGGGGACATTGGCGTGAGACCAAGGGGGGGTTAGAGTCCCTATCACCTGGCAGAGTGTCGCCCTTGGGGTCGCGACATCATTCGGACCCGCGATTCCTGAATCATATGAAAAGGTGGCTTGTGCGACCCTGGCAGGGGCCTGCGCGGTGAGTGTTAGAAATACCCCTCCAGCTGGATAGGAATTCGATTCGAATCACCATCGCTCCCGGTTAGTGAGCACTTGACTTGAGCAGCGGCAACATAGATTCCATTAAATTGAACGGATGGTTAATTGGATCACGATGGAAAGGTTGCCTCAATTTATACCTGCTATGGTTAATATTGTTTGCTCCTAATAAAGTGAGTGCTCTAGTATAGGTGCTAATATAGATGACAGGTTAATGATGATTAACTTGATGCTTAATCATTAATGATTACTTATCTGTATTAAGCTTTTATGCAAAATATTGTCAAGCTAGCCCCACTTTATATCAGCCTTGCATGATCCTTGGTGTCACCTTATTTCTGGTTTCTGACGGGTAAGTCTAGCTGAGTACTTTGTCGTACTTAGGGTTTTATCCCCACTTGTTGCAGGTTGTGATGTATCATGGCGGCTGCAAGAGTTGGTTGACTCCTGCCTTAGTGGCAGAGTGTGATCATGGGCATGATCCTTCTGAGCTACCTTATCTCTAATGCTTTTGTTGGAAGTCGACCGTGGCACTGGCATGTATTTGAAATAAGAATAATATTAGTTTCAAATTACTTTGCTTCCGCTACTTTTGAACTTAAGTTGTAATAACTATGTTGAACTTCGATGTATATTGAATTACTTGTGAAATGAATGTAACATGTGACTTGTTATGTTGAATCACTACGATCTTGGCTTTTATGTTGGTTGGTTTGAAATCCCTCGTGATTTCATTGGACTACCGGAGTTATATGGGCTCAAGTGCGAGAATTTGATCATTTCGGTGATTGTTTTTGTACTTGTGCTCTTATAATTTGGACGGTTCTGTTACAGCTGGTATCGGAGCAAGATTCAACATTAAACTTGTCGTATGTGTATTTAAAACAAAGGTTTTGTTTTATAAAATTAGTTTTATCAACTTATAGCTATATATAGGTTTGCCAAATCTAAATTTTAAACCTAAGTATGCCAGTGGTCAATTTCCTTATTGCCCATATAAGGATTATTAGGTGGCTTATATAAGTGCTAACTTGGGGGTTTTTCAATTATGCATCTACGCCCAGGCCAAGGTATGAATGTGTGATAACTCTCCCACGCTATGCTACCCGGTGTGTCAGATTAGAGGTAGCCTTCATATATGAAATAGCCATATATGTTGATAGTTTACTTTTATGCAACGTCGCACCTATGCTCAGGTAAGTGTGAGTTGTGAGAGCATGACCGTACAACCCGCGGTCTAGGAGAGAGATAGTTTTGGTTACTAGATTATTTACATGTTACACACATGTATATATGAAGGTAACAATGTTTAGAGCTACTAGAATTATGTGCCCTCTTGTTAAGTAGAACAAAGGCAAGCTTTGTTTTGCTTGTTGAACGTTGGCTGCTAGAATGGTTTCTGTTGTAGTGATGCTTTCGTGGTTATAATAGTGTTTTCTGTAGTTATGGAGAATACCAAAGTTGTAGCTAACTTACTTTTCTAGCTTGTCCTAAAATTTCATGACCCTAGGTCTTATGGTTTGAGAGTTATAAATTTTAGAAGTTTGTTATCAGAATCTGCTCATATTCAGAACAGATCTGAATGTTTGCTTTATTTGACCTATGTGCTTATGGAATCATGTATTGGAGATAATAGAAGAAGTGTAGTACTTTTTCTAAGCTTTCCAAAGTGTCCTATATCACTAATTTTGGTGGTCTAAATCTCTAGTTATGAGCTTGCAAATGGAAATGACAGAATCTGTTCAAATCTGGGCAGAGATACATTCCTTGTCTTGTTTGGCCTTGTTAGATATAAAATCATCTTAATATGATAATAAGAAAGTTATAGACAACTTAATAAGCTTTACATAAAGTTAATGCTCAGCCTTGTTGGGTTCTTAGAACTCCAGTTACGCATTTTCGAAGTTCTTGTCAGTTTTCTGTCTATATTGGTACAGATCTGAAACATTAGCATTTTTGGTCATGTCAATCTATGAATTTGCTTTTGGTATGAATAACTAAAGTGTAGTCATCTTCCTAAGCTTTCTAGAAAGTCGAGGATCACGTTTGTGGGATGTCTACAACCCTAGTTATGATTGAAACCAGTAACTACTGTGCTGCTGTCCAGATTCTGTGCCCATACTAAGTTAGTCACCTTAGCCAGCGTTTGTTTTGAGCTAAACTTGTAGTTAGTTCATGCTTGAGATAAATGCTTAGTTTGGGTGAGCCTTGTGCTTTGTATTGGTTGCTTAAGCCCATTTGTTGAATTTTCTAAAATGATTGCTTGATTGTGATGTTGTGGGTATGCTTGTTAGTTGATTAGTGCTATAGTTGTCACTTCGTTTGTTCTCGGTGAGCATATGAGGGTCACATAGCTTTATCCTAGAACAAAGTTCACGTATGTAATTGTATGATTGTTGTCTTTAATTAGGTTCTCTCTTAGGAGTCTGAGCCTGTAGACTTGGTGGTTAGCCCTTGATTGTTTGTATCCATGCCTTTGCTTGACCGAAAGTCCAAAAGTTTAGTTCTCCTATATGTTTGCATAAGCTGTGGATGTTTTGCAACTCTTTTTGTGAAGACCCTTGTCGACTGACCCACCAAGTTAATTTCCATCAACGCTAGCCTTTGACCATGGTTCGTATGTTGCCAGTTGTGGAGACTGTACCCAAATCCATGTTGGACCTTCCGGTTACCTCTCCCAAAGGTTAGCTAGTGTGACACAACGTCTCTCTGCTTTGGCCTCTAAATCGTGTGCTTGCAAATTCATGCATCTACCTTATCAACTCAAACTAGAACTACATATCGGTTTTTGCCTTGAAATTTGCCTAATCTGTCCCCAACCTTCCCAAGTCTCGAGATGATTATCAGTCTTGATCTCATGTTGTTGCTCAACATGATCGAATCTCCTGTTAATCTTTTATCTGGTACTCCCCTCGGTGGACGCAAGTCATGCGTAGGAATTACGCAAAAATCGCTAGCTCAGTCGCCTTCGGCAATGGAGCTATGTTCTCTTGTGAGGCGTTTTGATCTACGAATAGCTTCTCTATTGATTCTAAACCTTATGACTACCTTTGCTTGCTATTCTTTCCTTGTATAATGCTTGTTTTTACCACCCAAAATGTGTCACTTGAAATTTCATCTTGGTGATGTGATCGGTAATGGTTATGAGTAGCAACTAACGGTGCCGCGACGAAACCGAGAGCCTCCTATGGGTGGCCGACACAAGGTTGTGCTGCTCGGCACGCGCTGGTATCGTGGTTTCTAGTCATGATCCATTGCGGAACAATATCAACGTGTTATTCTCAGGTGAACTCTTCCTTGGTTATCTCCCCATATCTTATCGTAAGATCCATATCTTAGACTGAAGGTAGTGGAGTTTCCTTCTGAAGTTGCCAAGAGGATAACCTTTGAAGAACAGGTCATCTACATAAACATTACACAGACCGCAATAGGTGGTAGACAAGTGACTCTACTTAGTTGTCAGACTATTGACGAACGTCATCTAGTAAGCAAGTATCTCATCTCTATTGGATAAAAAGGACACACGACACTTAATGTTGGACAAGTCATCCGCTGGATAAGACCCGATCGTCACATTATGCAAATTTTAACCTTTGTATGCGTAGTGGCTATACTGTCGAAATCAATCATCTCTGATATAACTTCTTATCTGCTGACTTCGATGGCAACCATCTGTTGTGCATCAACCACAGTTGTTGTGGTCAAGAGTGAAGATTTGGAACTTTTTAGTGTTGAGAGACAACTGATTAGTTACCAATAGGAAGGTTAATCTCTAGCTAGGTAATGACTCTTTGGTAGCTATGAAGGCTATGTCTTATAGAGCAATAACTAACAAGAAGTTGATCAACTAGCCACAACTTGAGTGATATTCTATATTTTAGAGCCATTGTGACCAAGTCAATTTCATCTTGGACAATCACACAGATAGTGCAAAGTGTTCTATCAATTAAAGTGAAGAATTAGAGAAAGCATACCCTAGTTTGATCATCATCCTTGTGCCCATAAGTGCCACAAACGGTTTGTTCATAACTTTATTGGACAAAGTGTTGAGGAATATTCGAAAGCAATTTGAGAAGTGTCAAACAACAGATTCCTATCTTAGAGCTGCTGTTTGATCCTAAAAGGGAAGCCTCAAGGTGAAAGTTGGCCTAGCAAAGTTGCTACATTGCAAGTCAACTCAACTTACAGTGCAACTAAGTCACAAAAGAAAATTTTACTCAACCGTTTGGTGGCAGACTACTCCCCATGGTTTAGTGAATATTTACAACTTTTGTTGTTCTTAAGGCCTCATTACATCTTTCTTTGAGAATTATTTTCCAATGATGACATACTTTGGTACCTTATACATGTTTTTACCAAGAGCTTACATCTGATTCCACCCGGATAACTGTTGCATTTGAATAAGAGAATCTTCTTAGGTAACATTTGGCTGAAAAATGGAGCCGACAGAGTCAGCTATCACATTCACTAACCCCTCGACAAACTCAGATAATACAGTGTTGTCATCAAAGAAAGAGAACTGCACACATGGAACCTCAAGTAGTTTTCCATTAGTTGGGTCTAAATGAATGAACATTTATGACCAACATAGACCCTGTCTATTGGTTAGTCAGTATCCTATAGCCTCAGAGTATATTTGTCGTCTATGATCTCACCCTTTTGGAAGGTTGTGCTCAAGCCATTTTGGTAGAGGACTGCTTTTCAAACTTTGTGAACATAGAGTCATTTTAACGAGTATACTTTTGATTATTTCGGTCTAGTGTCAAGTTCATATGGCCTATGTTGTGCTCATTAGAGAGTCAGATACTCATGAGTGGTTCACTCATGAACCAAATGATCTCCGTACACTGAGAATGCAGTATGTGCTATCTTGGATTCCTTCCAATGTAATAATGCTTTATGGACGCCAACGAAGGAAATTCTTCAGCCAACAACTTACGATGAAGAGCAAGTATCAGAAAGTGTCGTGACCAAATTAGCCTCTCTGATACTCTGAAGTTAAGTAGTTTAATGCTATCACTGATGTTGGAAACTGGATGACAAGTTTCTCTTCCCTTAAAAAGTCTTTTGCACCGAATCTCGGGACGCGATTCCTTTAAGGGGGGAGGGCTGTAACACCCCAAGTGTTTGGCTTCCACATTTGCACTTGCATTTCATAAACATGTGCATCATTCATCCATTCATGAGCTTATATTGCATGAAACATGCTTGTGAAACATGTGCAACACACTTTAGTAAAACATGGTTAGTAGTACTATGCAACACACTCATGAAACATATGAAACATGGCTTTGAAACAAAAGTAACGTTTCACTTGTCCTTCCTGGTTTCAATGCCGGTGATGCTTGATTTTGGTGTGATCAATGTGTGGTATGGCTAAATATATTTTTAAACAACTTAGTTATACTTAGAATGTCATTAGGAACAATGTTCATGTTGATCATTTTGGCTAATTAAGTTTCTAAGTCATGGTTTGACTTGTATTGACCCTAGGACTCTTTGGTTTGACTGTTTAAAAAGTACAACTTAGAGTGTATGCATGTCTGAGCAACCTAAAGCAAAGTTGTAGCAAATTTTATAAGGAACAAACTTTGTTTAGAAGCCAAGTCATGAAAATGTGCACAACATGCTCATAAAAGTCCCACAAGTCAGTATGAGAGCTGATTCCACACTTAGAAAAATTTCTAAGTATGTATTACAATTTCAGTTTCCTGTACCCGACTTGTTCACGTTGTAGCTCCCAAACCAAGCCGAACTAGCTCGAGCTCCAATTGGCAAAATTGAAGATCTCACTTAGTACTACAACTTTGGTAACTAAGCCATGAACCGAATCATCACGGTTTAGGAGTTATCTAGCGTTGAAAATCGCCTGTCAGTCGGTCACCTGGTAACTGAATCAGATTTTCAGTTGCGCTACAGTACCGACCAGCAGCAGGACGTTGTCGCCGCGTGGCCACCACGCGCCGTGACCGGCCTGGCGTCGCAGGCCATGGTCGACATCAAAGTGGCCGCGTCCGCCTGCCCTCCCGCTTGCTCTCAGTCGCTCCCTCCCTCTCGCGCACGTCTGAGACACCGGGAGAAACGAGAGCCGCAGCTGTCGCCATTGCCGCCGAGAGCTCCATCGAGCTCCCGCGCGCTCGCCACCGAGCCTCGCCTCGCTCCATCTCGCCCACAGCTTCCCCGGCATCTCCTCTACCTCGTCCACCCTCTGGTAGAGCCTCTCGTGCTGTGTTGACGGCATATTCGCCGGATCCGCGTCCGCCATGGCCGGCTGGCCAAGCTCGCCGACGCCGCATTCCCGCTGCCCCGTGCTTCCTCGTGTTCCTCCGTGTGCGCCACCGGCTCAACCGCCCTCTCTTTGGCCTTGTGAGCCACTTCCTGGCCCTTCTTCGCGGCTGTAGCACGCTGCCGCCGGTGCCGTGGCCGCCGTGGACGCCTGTGCGCATGGCCAGGAGGCCGCAGGCAGGCTCTGGCCGAGCCAAGGCGTTCCCTATACGCGCACAGTTGTGGTGATGCTCCACCGAATCTTCTCCACCGTCGACGTGCAGCCGGAGCGCCAGAATCCGCGAGTCCGACCATCCTCTGCTCTGGTTTCCGACCAGGGGTGTCATGCTAGAATTCGACGAAGGTCAAGGGCCTAACTGCATTGTCATTGACTCAAGTGAATAGTACCTCGAGGGACCTATTTGTTTTAAATCGGCTGAAAGTTTAGAAAATCATAGTAATTCATAGGAAATTCGTAAAATAGCAAATGCGGACTTTTTGGAATCCTTGTGAAATTCTCTATGCACTAGATCTATAATATGGCATGGTTTAGTTTGAATATTTTGCTGTAAAAATAGATTTGTGCAGTAAGGTTGTAATGCTAGTTGAATTTGTTATTTTCCATAACTGAAAATCTAGGGCTCTAAATGAAGTGAAATTTTTGTGGCATGCTACTCATGTGATAGTTGATGTGTGGTAAAAATTTCATGAGTATTGGATGAAGTATGGGTGAGTTATTGGTTTATCTTGCTCTCACATGATTTCTTGCTTTAGCAACTTGTCTTTTTCATAGAGGTTGCTATACATATTCAAATGGAGTGAAATTTGTACAGTAGACTATTGAGAGGATATGTGAGTTACTGTAATTTTTGTAGAATTTATTGTATACTTTTGGTTTATGTTCATTAAGTCACCTTGTTATCTAAAATAAATTAAGAAATGCATTAAAAGAATTTATTTGGTCATGTACACTAGGTTTTCTGGTGTTCTTTAGTCATGTGTGACATGTTGGTAAAGTTGGTTTTGTCTAATTATGTGTTTGCAACATAAGTTAATATTTAATTTCTTGCAAATGTGGTTTATGGACAGATCTGGGAGCTTAGCAAAGTTCTTCATGATAATGTGCTTTGTTGTGAAACTTGTTTATACAAAAGTTGTAGATAATTCTTGTATCTAGCTGCTGTTAAAATTTGGTGCCATTTGGCCAAGTAGTTTAAGAGTTACAGTTGTTCAAAGTTTGGGTTATACAATTGCTTGCTCTCTGTCTTGTTAGACCAGTTTCTATGTTTGTGTAAATTCGATATGTTAAACTTTGGAATCATACTGTGATGATTATAAATGAAATATAGATAATTTCATAAGCTTTCCAGAATGTCTTGTTACAAGTCAATTGAAGTTACAGAACTCCAGTTATGTTTGATTTAACCAGCTACTGTTCTGATCTTCGAAAAATGGCAGATTCTAAATTAAGTTGTTGCTTCACCTTGCTTTGCTATGTTGATTTCTAAGAGTGATATACACCTTGTTAGTATTAAGTGGGCTTGAGATCTTGTGTGACTTGTGTCATGATCGATATGCTGGTCATCTTCTAAGGATATGCTTAAGTGATAGTTAAGTTGATTAACTCTAGTGCCCATGTGAACTTGGTGTGCTGGTATGAATGTTGTGTTATTGCATTTCTATGTATTCATACATATGCATTGTTGCAACTCATTTAGGTACGCTAGCTGAAAAACGTGAAAGACGTGATGTGGATCCAACCCGAAGATGGAGTTGGTGGATCCATTCTGAAGATAGAAGGATCGGATAAGTGGTAGATTGGAGGTTGCTCGCCAAGTGACTTCATCTGACATACTCTAACTTGAGTCGGATCTCAGGTAAGCCCCGGAGCATTATAAGCCTCCTATCTTCAAAGCAATTAATTCTATATATGTTATAAGTATTGTTGCATTAAGTGATAGGAGTTGGTTGGAAACCCTTGCTGCATTATATCATTCCTTGTCTAGATATATGAATCCTTGAATCCTACATAGATTAGGATCGAATAGATGCTTAGCCCTGCTTTAAGCGGTAGAAGTCAGGTGATTTCCTGTCACCTGCGAGATATAGGGATATTCATATATGGCACGGTTGGCTATATTTGCTATCGTGGAATGGAACCATGTGTTAATAAAATGAAATGAGGCCGGGCGGGATGACGATAGTGAAGCAACAAGGCATGGAGGTCTTGGGTGTGGATCTATCCCCGTCTGAGTCATTTAAGGACCGATTCGCTGTACGTCCTTGAGTCATGTTTGTAACACCTCAGGTGTTTGGCTTCCTTAAGTGCGTTGCATTTCATGAGCATTAACATTAATCACCTCATTCATGAGTGGGAGCATCATTTATTTCATGCATGAGCTTTTAATATGTGAAACATGCTGTGGAAAACATTGCCACATATGTTATATTTCATGTGAAGTAAGTGAGTAGTGTGCAACCCACACGTACCTTATGTGCAAATTCATTTGGAAACATGCTAACCACTTTAGTGTAACATAATTAGAGAGTGTTATGCAACACACTCATGCAACATGTGCAACATGAGCTTGCAACATTTGGGTGGAATATTGATTTGCTTGTTTCAAAGTGTGTGACACTTGGAATTTCGTGTAACCAATGTATAGAGTGGCTAATTAGGTCTCATAACACCTTAATTACATTTAGGGTAAGTAGTGGAGCAATGTTCATGTTGACCAAAATTACCAAATTGCCCTTCCAAATGTTGTTGACTAAGTGTGGACCCCTAGAGTGATCTGGTTTGACCAATTAAAAAGTCCAGCTTAGAAATCTTGCATGGAGGAGCAACCTTAAGCAAAGTTGTAGAGAATTTCATAAGGAACAAAAGTTCTAATATGGCCATCTCATGAAAATGATCAGAACATGCTCAAAAATGGCCCACAAGTCAGTATTAGAGGCTGTTTTAGGACTTAGCAATTTTGGCTAAGTGTGAAGCTGAAAACCGTTTCACTGTACCTCACTTTGGCAACTTGTAACTCACAAACTAGGCCGAACCAGTCCTTGAGCCAATTGACAAAGTTGTTGTCCACCCATAGCTCTACAACATTGTCAACATCACCATCACCTAGTTCTAAATGGTTTAGGAGATGTGGTGTCTTGAAAATAGGGTTTCAGTCGGTTTCACTGACTGAAAACACGTTTCAGTTTCCAAGTACACCACTTTGGAGCTTTGTAGTTTCAAATCCAAACTGAATCTGTTCTTGAGCCAATTAGCAAAGTTGTAGCCCTCACGAAGCCCTACAATTTTGATGTTATCACCTTCTCCTAACTCGAACCGGTTTTGGAGATAATCATCGTTGAACTTTCTCTGTCAGTCGGTCTTTGAGGCCACGATTGCAACGCTGATTCAGTCATCAGTGGAGTGGCCGACCGGCCACAGACCGTCGCCGCCGCGTGTCCCTCCACGCGCCGCGTGCGACCTGGCGTCGCGGCCAGCTGCTCGACGTGTAGAAGATGTCCCTGCTGCCTCGCCTAAACCACCCAGCCATTTCCTTTCTTTCCCGTGTGCAACCGAGGCGGAAAAACGCCGCTCCTCCTCACCGCCACAACCGCCGACGTGTTCGACTGCCGTGTCATCACGGTCGAGTCCAATTCCCTCCGCTCGGAGCTTCCTCACCTAACCCGCAAGCCATCCCACCACCTGACCTAGCGAGCCGGGCTGTGGTAAGCAACTGGGGCCGTCTCCGCCATTGCCGCCATGGGCGACCTCCTTGCCGGAGAGGGGCGCTTCATGGCCGGGGTAGTTAGGACCCCTTCCAACCCCCTTTTTCAACCTCAATCGGTCCGCCTGGGCGTAGTGTAGCTCGTACCGAGCTTAGGTATGGCCGTGCGGCCTCACCAGCGATGGCACACCATCACCCGACCCTCACCGGCCGCCGCTCACGACGGCGAACCTCTCCCGCTCCAACCTAAGCTCTCCCACTTGCACAAATCGAAGCGCCACGGGACGGGGAACGCGTGGGTGGGTTCAGTTTTGCGGGCGAGTTTCCCTCCGACGAGCTTGAGCTCGCCGGAGCTCGCGGTCGCCGTTCCCCTGTCCCTCTGTCACTGACCGTGGGACCCCGCCTGTCAGGTGCCACGCGCGGGCGGGATGGCCGAGCAGGCCGCGCGTGCGTCGCGGGCCGCGCACGGAGAAGTGGGCCGCGCGTGAGATCTGGGCCGTGCGGGCGTGTTGAGCCGGCCCAGTGCCCTTTTTGATTTGTTTGAAATTTTAGTTTCTTTATTATTTCACAGATTTGAATAATGTTTGTGATTCTCATATCTAGGGTTTGGTAGATCCAAAAATTGTGATCCAAATTTTTTTGGATTCCAAATAAAGTGTAGGATCTAGGAAAAATATCAAATGCTTATGTGATGTTTAGTTTCTGGGAGATTTAAATAGGTTTTTGAAATGTGTTTTAGATTGCATGCAAACTTGTTTAAATCATATCTTGAGTTTCAGTGTTCCAAAAATTATGAAATTAGGTGGGTAGACTAATTTGTACTTGCTCTAGCTCTGGTAAAAATTTGGGCAGTAGTGCTTAAGTACTTTTCAAGTTATAATGCTATCTTGTTATTTTTGGAAATACTTAAATGAATTTTTGTAATTTTTCTACATGTGAAATGTTTATATAAATTTTTGGAGAATGTCTTGGTACCCTAGAGTGTCCAAGAAAATTAGGAAATCTGTTGTTTGACACTTTTTACTATGCTTTGTTATTTATACAAAAATCACCTTTTGGGCTTGTGAATTTTGTGAAGGAAGTTCCTGTGAATAAATTTAGTTCAAATTTTTACAGTAGCCTCTTTTTGGGTCAGAGAGTCTCCTGTAATTTTTGTAGAATTTTAGGAGCAGTTTACATATATGTTTAAAATTCCAATTAATTACTTAAGTAAATTAAGAAATGAGTTTAAATAAATATTTTAGGTGGGCCAACCTTACTTTCTGGTGTTTTTGTGACCTATGTGCACTTGTGGTAACATTAGTTTGGTCTTATGGGATGTTTGCCACATAAATAAATATTTAACCTTTGCAATTCTAGGTTTTCTGGACAGCTGGTAGTATTTCTAGGTTTGATCCTTGATAAAAGTGTTTTCTGGAAAGCTTGTAAATACCAAAGTTGTAGTAAACTTGGTAAATTATCTTGTTTCAAAATTTGGGAGCATTTGGCTTAGTAGTTTGGGAGTTATTGCTGTTTAAAGTGACAGTCCAGAATTGGCTACTCTCTGTTTAGAGAGAACAGATTCTGGAACTTTGGAATTTTTACTAGGTAAACTTTAGAATTAAGTGTTGAGGTCTGAAAATATTTTGTAGTGCATTTCTTAAGCTTTTCAGATTGTCTTAGATCATATCTTTTGGAGTTGGAAATCTCCAGTTATGTTAGAATCTTTGGGCTGCTGTCCAGAATGTTTTACTGTTGTATTTTGGGTTGGATGTGGTAACCTAAGTAATGCTACTCTTGTAATTGTTAGGTGCTAGGGCCTTAACCGAAGAAGAACATCTATATCTTAGGTTGGGTAGATTAGGTAAGTACTTCTCCACCGGAGAAGAGATTTACACGTATTGATGAAGTGACTTGAATAGAGTATTTTATTTCTGAAATGCATTTCATTCCGAGCATGTTGCACCCATTATGCATCCATAATATTTATTGTGCACTCATGCAATAGGTGTTTCGGAGGGGGTAACTCTCCTCGAATTCGAGCCTGTGATTCCGGAGGAAGTCCAGGACCTGCCGGAGCAGCCAGAGGAACCAACCGGCGACGAAGCTCCTGCCGAAGATCTACCCGAGTGTCCTGACCACCAGCCCTCGACCTTTCTGAAAGGCAAGCCCCGGTGCATGCTGAACCCATCATTTTATAAATCTATCTTGAGTACTTTTAATTGTTTAATGCATTAAGTTGTAGGAGTTATATGAAAACAATTGTTGCATTATACCTATCCTTGTCCAGATATCGTACTTAACCCTATATTAGGTTTAGGCACGTGTCAATGCTTAGCCCTGCTTAGTGCGGTAGAAGTCAGGTGATTTCCGGTCATTCGCGAGATGTAGGAAGGAATCACGAGTGGCTTTATGGCTATCGTGGATGGAACCATGCCTTAAAATGAAATTGAGACCGGGTGGGAGTTCGATAGTACAGCCGCAAGACACTTCACGTCTTGGGTGTGGAGCTATGCCCGTCTGAGTCGTTTAAGGACCGATTCGCTGTACGTCCTTGAGTCATGTTGAACGCAGTCTAACACTTAGTTGGCCGGATAAGTCGTTCCGACCGTGAAGCCGAGTAATGTGGTTCAGGCCGGGAATCGAATGGTAGGTTGCTTCTTGGAGGAGAGAAAGGATGTGCTTGGGGACATTGGCGTGAGACCAAGGGGGGGTTAGAGTCCCTATCACCTGGCAGAGTGTCGCCCTTGGGGTCACGACATTATTCGGACCCGCGATTCCTGAATCATATGAAACGGTGGCCTGTGCGACCCTGGCAGGGGTCTGCACGGTGAGTGTTAGAAATACCCCTCCAGCTGGATAGGAATTCGATTCGAATCGCCGTCGCTCCCAGTTAGTGAGCACTTGACTTGAGCAGCGGCAACGTAGATCTTATTAAATGAACCGGTGGTTAAGGGAATGATACAATGTTGCCATAATGATATACCTGCTATGGATATAATAATAATGTTGTTTGATTATACTCAAGTGAATGTTTAGTACATGTGCTAAGATAGATGACAGGTAAATGCTAAAAGAACTGCTAGTACAAGTTATAAGAGTTTCAATTACTTATGCCTTTATGCAAAATGTTATGTCAGCTAGCCTCTTGTGTAAGCCTTGCATAATCCTTGGTGTCATCTTATTTCTGGTTTTCGACGGGTAAGTCTAGCTGAGTACATTCCAGTACTCAGGGTTTATTCCCTCCTGTTGCAGATGATATGCTCTACCAAGGCTTCTGCAAAAATTGTCTCCACCCTGCGGGTGACGAAGACTAGATCACTAGGGTGTGATCATCTTTTATGTACTTTCCTGATGCTTTTGCGGGTTGTCGATCAACAAGACTGGCAGTAGTTAAACAACTGGTGTGTGTTTGCTTCCGCTACTTTTATAAACTTGGTTTGTAATAATTGCGACTCTGTGTGTGTAAACTTATTTCGGAACTACTTGCGAAATGTAACGTACGATGTTGTATGTTGAATGATGCGATCTTGGTTGTAAGCAAGTTGGTTTGAAATCCTTCGTGGTTTCAATTGACTACCAGGATTATATGGGCTCAAGTTCAAAAATTTGAGCGCTTCGGTGCTTGTTTTTGTACTTGTGCTCTTATAATTTGGTCGGTTCTGTTAAAGCTGGTATCGGAGCATAATTCAACATTAAACACATCGTACGAGTATTTAAAAACAAAAGTATTTGATTATGAAAAGGGGTTAAAACATTAAAAATTATTTTCATAGGTATGCCAGTGATCACATCCCTTAGCCCAAATAAGGACTCTTAGGTGGCTTATTATAAAGACTAACTTGGGGGCCTTGTTTGTTTTTGTTTCGTCATCCATACGGCGTGATATTGTATGGATGCCATCCACTTGGGTGGTAATGTATGGATCAATTGCCTCGACGCTCTGGTAAGTGTGAGTTGTGAGAGCATGATCGTCCAACCGGCGATCTAGGGGAGAGTAGTTTTGGTGACTTGCATACTTACATGTTTAAACCGTGTAATTATGTAGGCACTTAATTGTGGGAACCTTTATATCGGATAGCTTTGATACTGAAGTATATACATCAGGGGATGTGTATATGGAACGTATTTAAATTACTGCTTTCTTGTGTGCTTATATTGGGAAACTGTTGGGCTGAAATAAGATTTTCTGCAGGTACACTAACAACGCAAACGAGTAGACCGATAGTTTCGTCTATATGAGAGAACGTATGTATGCCACCGCCTAGCGTTAGAAATTTATGATTCTACTAGGATGAGAGGGCGTACGGAACGTGCATGCATCATGTTTAATTATATCATACATATCATTTACTCCCTCCTTAAAAATTTCAATAGTCCCGACTAAATTAAATTTCGTATCCCCTAAATGATCCTCACTTTTAGTCGTATCTTGTTGCTATAGATGGCACGTACCAAGAGGACCGCTCGCAAGTCCACTAGAGGCAGGGCACCTCGTCACCAGATCGCTCCACGTGAGCCCCGCCCTGAGCCCACTGAGGTGGAAAGGCTGAGGGCTGAGTTGGCCGAAGTGACTGCTGCTCGGAATGCAGCGCGTCAGCAACTGGAGCAAGTGATCCGTGATCGTGACCAGGAAACACTTGCAGTCCAGAGATTGACAGTAGCACATCGCAACTGTCAACGCATGCTGGTCCATGTCATGAATCAGAGGGATGACGCCTGGCATGAGGAGAACGTTATGAGAGCTTGTCAGTTTGAGCTCGAGCAACAGTTGGAGAATGCTGAAGAATACAATGACAATCTTCATGAAGAAGTGCATCGCCTGAACAACCAGCTAAATCCTCTGCTGCCTCGAAACAACAACGCAGATGAGGACATGGGTTCGAGAATCGCCATGGCTGAAGATGATGAAGAAATGGAGGTCAATGGGCCCCAAGATGCCGCACCAGAAGAAGCACTAGAAGAAGAAGAAGAAGATGATGAGGAGTTAGAGCCTGTTAGTGATGAGGACGGCGGGGAGATCCTTGACACTGACTCTAAGAACGATGCTTAGAGTAGTCATCGCATAGCTACAATGTTAGGATCGTCTTTTGTGCCCTCCCTGTGTTGGAGTGAGGCTTTGTAATAACTTGACTTTTGGGATGTAAGGTCGAACCCTATGTTTCCTAGATGTTTATTGGAACCTGTTAATTTCGATCGCAATTGGATGTCTTATTGTGTTGCGTTCGATGATGGTGTCACGATTAGCACTCTTCGGTGCCGCGACGAAACCGAGGGCCTCCTATGGCGCGCGACATAAGGCTGTGCTGCTTGGCATGCGCTGGTATCGAGGTGGCTAGTCATGATCCACCATGGAACTCTACCGTTGAGAAGTCTCTTTGTGGTTAGTTTGAAGTAGCCTTTCTCAGTCAACTAGAAACTTTGAAATCGAATCCAAGTACCGGGAGAAAGATCAAAAAAAATCACGTAGATTTTAACGTAAACGGTTCAGTAACTGCTGTGCTCCTTGTGAGTAAGCCTTTATCAAAGTACATCTTGTTGGATTCCCTCGCATGATTGTGTCAATTGATGCGCTTGAATGGATTGTGCGGTTATGATAAATTATTGTGCCATGGGTATTTTGAGAAGTCTATTTCATGAAGTCAGTTTGACATATTTACAATAATTCATCTACAAATTTCTCACATCGTCAGTGCTCATTGGCTATGCATTTTGCAGATGTCGTACAATCTCCGTCGGGGTCGTGGCAATGAGGATGAGGAACAGCCACCCCCCTCCGCCACCACCTACCCCGGCTGAGCTGATGCAGACAGTGGTCGAAGGGCAGCGCATGCTGGCAGATGCTATGCGCCAGCTTGCCAACCGGGAGGCTCGTCATGGCCGCCAGGGCCCAGAACCTAATCAGTACAGTGATTTCAAGGATTTTCTTGATACTAAGCCCCCGCTCTTTAAGGAGGCGGAGGAACCACTGCAAGCCGATGAGTGGTTGAACACTATTGAACAAAAGTTTCGTCTGCTTCGCTTGACTGATGAGCTGAAAACTGAATATGCTTCTCACCAACTACATGGTCCAGCGGGTATTTGGTGGAGCCACTATCATTCCACACTGCCTGCAAATGTCCCGATTGCTTGGGACCAGTTCAAGGCCGCATTCCGTGGGAACTATATTCCTCCAGGTCTTATGGCAATCAAGCACACAGAATTCATGAGGTTGTCGCAGGGAAATAAAATCTTGACTGAATATCTGCAATCTTTCAACAACCTGGCAAGGTATGCCACTGAGTTTGTAGATACCGATGCCAAGAAAATTGCTAGCTTTAAAAGAGGCCTCGGCCCAAAGCTGATGAAGACTATGGGCACTAGCAAGTGCACTACCTTCAATGAATTTATCAACGATGCTCTGACTCAAGAGAACAATAACTCTATCTATGCTGCTTCGAAGAGCCACAAGAGGGCACTTGAGGCAGGTGCTTCACAGTCTCGAGCTCCAGCTGCCCGAGGGCTCCTCCTCGCCCTCCTGCCACAAGTGCTAAGTTTTGTCCTCCGCAAAAGAAGGCGACAGTGAAGACTGGGTTTCGCAAGGCATATACAGTGGCTCTGCCAAAGGGTAATTCGGGCCAAGGCAGCTCCAGTGTTCCTCCTAGCAACATGCCTTGCTGGAACTGCAACAAGTCAGGCCATTGGTCTAGGAACTGCCCTTACCCTAAGAAGAATGTCAACCAAGGTGGCCGTCAAGGGCACGCTCATTATAACAGTATTGAGGAAATCCCATCTGGTGAGGTTGTCACTGCTGGTAAGTTCCTAGTTGACCAACATCCTGCAGTGGTACTTTTTGATTCGGGTGCTTCGCATTCCTTTATCAGTCCTAAGTTTGCATCGGAGTTTACACACAAATTGCATACTATTGAAGGTGGGGGTTATTGTATTAGCGCAGCAAGTGGGAATATTTCCATAAATAAAGTAGTGGGGAATCTTGAGCTTGAGATAGAAGGGCGAAAGTACTCGCTTGCCTTAGTGGTTTTGCCGGGCTTAGGCATAGATGTTATTCTGGGCATGAATTGGATGAGTCAGAATGGGGTACTCATTGATACATCCACTCGGGTAGTTATGCTCAGAGATCCTACAGATCAAAAGGGTTTTCTGGTACAACTCCCTAGAAAAGTTGATTTGTCTGGGGAAGTTCATGCTGTGCAAGCAAAGGCGTTGGTTGAAATTCCTGTAGTGAATGAGTTTCTAGACGTTTTTCCCGATGAATTGCTGAGACTCCCTCCGGATCGGGATGTGGAATTTAAAATTGAGTTGTTGCCTGGCACGACGCCCATCTCTAGGAGACCCTATAGGATGCCTCCGAATGAACTAGCTGAACTTAAGGTGCAATTGAATGAACTTTTGAAGAAGGGGTTGATTCGTCCTAGTTCGTCGCCGTGGGGATGTCCTGCTATCTTTGTAAAGAAGAAGGATCAGTCATTACGAATGTGCGTTGATTATAGACCTCTCAATGCAGTCACTGTTAAAAATAAGTACCCTCTACCGCGCATCGACATCTTGTTCGATCAGTTGTCTAAAGCTAAAGTTTTCTCCAAGATTGATCTAAGATCTGGCTATCATCAAATTAAAATCCGCCCTGAAGATGTTCCAAAAACCATCTTCTCTACCAGATACGGTCTTTATGAGTATCTTGTTATGTCCTTCGGCTTGACCAACGCCCCCGCACACTTTATGTACTTGATGAATTCGGTGTTTATGCCCGAATTGGACAAGTTTGTGGTGGTATTTATTGATGACATCCTGATATATTCTGTAAATGAGGAAGATCACGCTGAACATCTGCGTATAGTCCTCGCAAGACTGCGTGAACATCAACTATATGCAAAGTTCAGTAAGTGCGAATTCTGGCTTCGAGAGGTACCTTTCCTTGGGCATGTGTTGTCCGATGGAGGAATTATGGTGGACCCCGCCAAGGTACAAGAAGTACTGAACTGGAAGGCTCCTATCTCGGTTCACGAGGTCCAGAGTTTTCTTGGGTTGGCTGGCTATTATCGTCGCTTCATCCCGGATTTCTCCAAAATAGCCAAGCCAATGACTCGGTTGCTACAAAAAGACACCAGGTTTGTCTGGACGCCTGAGTGTGATGCGGCTTTTCACCAACTGCGAACCCTCCTAACCTCAGCTCCGGTTTTGGCACAACCGGATATCGAGAAACCATTTGATATTTATTGTGATGCCTCAGGCATAGGTTTGAGAGGTGTTCTGATGCAGGAAGGCCGAGTAATTGCATATACCTCTCGACAACTTCGGAAGCACGAGGCAAATTATCCAACGCATGACTTAGAACTCGCCGCAGTTGTTCATGCTTTGAAAGCCTGGCGGCACTATCTGCTGGGCAATGTCTGCAATATCTACATAGACCACAAAAGCCTCAAATACATCTTCACCCAACCCGAGTTAAATATGCGTCAAAGAAGATGGCTCGAGTTGATTAAGGATTATAACCTTCAAGTGCACTATCATCCTGGCAAGACAAATGTAGTTGCGGATGCTTTAAGCCATAAGTCTCATTGCCATTCCCTAGTTGAAACTGATTTTCATCGATCTCGCCTTCTACATCCAGCAGTCCTGTACAACATCGCTGTCAGTTGTACTCTCAAAAGCAGAATTATTGAGCTTCAAAAGACTGATCCTGGTGTATTCCACATCAAGCGTAAGATGAAAGAGCAAGAAACTACACAGTTCAGGGTAGATGAAGAGGGTGTATTATAGTTCAAGGATAGGTTAGTTGTGCCTAAGGACCGAGAGCTTAGAAATGATATTATGTCTGAAGCACACTCCTCTAAGTTGTCCATCCATTCTGGCAGCAATAAGATGTATTATGATTTGAAGCCATACTATTGGTGGACCAAGATACGGAAAGAAATAGCTGCATATGTGGCCAGGTGTGACACCTGCTGTAGAGTTAAAGCTGTGCACATGAAAGCTGGGTTGCTTCAACCACTTTCTATCCTAGGTTGGAAATGGGAAGAGATAAGTATGGATTTCATTGTTGGTCTTCCTCCTACTGTCAAAAATCATAACTCCATCTGGGTAATTGTGGATCGTTTGACCAAATCAGCTCACTTCATTCCAGTTAGAGTGCACTATCGTCCCACTAACTATGCTAAGTTGTACTTCAATCAGATAGTTCGGCTCCATGGGGTACCTCGTACTATCGTTTCTGACCGTGGTCCCCAGTTCACTGCTCGCTTTTGGGAGCACTTGCATCACCTTCTGGGAACCAAGTTAGTGAGAAGCTCTGCTTATCACCCCCAGACGTCAGGACAGACGGAACGGGTTAACCAAATCTTGGAAGATCTGTTGCGGGCATGTGTAATATCATCCAAGGGTTCTTGGGAAAAATGGTTACCTCTAGCCGAATTCTCGTACAATAATAGTTACCAAGAGAGTATTAAGATGGCCCCTTTCGAAGCTTTGTACGGTCGTAAGTGTAGAACTCCACTAAACTGGGTAGAAGCTGGTGAGAGAAGGTATTATGGTATTGATTTTGTTCAGGAAGCTGAGGAACAAGTCCGTACCATCCAAAAACATATGGCTACAGCCCAAGCTAGACAGAAAAGTTATGCTGATCGTCATAGAAAATCGCTCGAGTTTGAAGTTGGAGACTTCATTTACCTGAAAGTTTCTCCAATGAAGAGTGTCCAACGTTTTGGTGTTAAGCGGAAACTTGCGCCAAGATACGTGGGTCCTTTCCAGATCATAGGCAAGAGTGGTGCTGTTGCGTACAAAATCCAGTTACCTCCTGAAATGAGTGCCATATTCAACGTCTTCCATGTATCTCAGCTCAAAAAGTGTCTTCGAGTTCCTGAGGAAAGAGTCCCGTTAGGAGATATCAGGCTTGAGTCTGATTTAACTTACAAAGAAAAGCCAGTCCGGGTGATAGATACTCAGGAACGAGTAACTAGAAGCAAAGTGGTTAAGTGGTATAAAGTAATGTGGAGTAATCAGGGTAGTGAAAGTGACGCTACATGGGAACGGGAAGACTATTTGCGGGATGGCTATAAGGAATTCTATGAAAAATGGTACGCTTTCCAAATCTCGGGACGAGATTTTTATAAGGGGGAGGGCTGTAACACCTCAGGTGTTTGGCTTCCTTAAGTGCATTGCATTTCATGAGCATTAACATTAATCACCTCATTCATGAGTGGGAGCATCATTCATTTCATGCATGAGCTTTTAATATGTGAAACATGTTGTGGAAACATTGCCACATATGTTATATTTTATGTGAAGTAAGAAGTGAGTAGTGTGCAACACACACGTACCTTATGTGCAAATTCATTTGGAAACATGCTAACAACTTTAGTGTAACATAATTAGAGAGTGTTATGCAACACACTCATGCAACATGTGCAACATGAGCTTGCAACATTTGGGTGGAATATTGATTTGCTTGTTTCAAAGTGTGTGACACTAGGAATTTCATGTAACCAATGTATAGAGTGGCTAATTAGGTCTCATAACACCTTAATTACATTTAGGGTAAGTAGTGGAGCAATGTTCATGTTGACCAAAATTACCAAATTGCCCTTCCAAATGTTGTTGACTAAGTGTGGACCCCTAGAGTGATCTGGTTTGACCAATTAAAAAGTCCAGCTTAGAGGTCATGCATGGAGGAGCAACCTTAAGAAAAGTTGTAGAGAATTTCATAAGGAACAAAAGTTCTAATATGGCCATCTCATGAAAATGATCAGAACATGCTCAAAAATGGCCCACAAGTCAGTATTAGAGGCTGTTTTGGGACTTAGCAATTTTGGCTAAGTGTGAAGCTGAAAACCGTTTCACTGTACCTCACTTTGGCAACTTGTAACTCACAAACTAGGCCGAACCAGTCCTTGAGCCAATTGACAAAGTTGTTGTCCACCCATAGCTCTACAACATTGTCAACATCACCATCACCTAGTTCTAAATGGTTTAGGAGATGTGGTGTCTTGAAAATAGGGTTTCAGTCGGTTTCACTGACTGAAAACACGTTTCAGTTTCCAAGTACACCACTTTGGAGCTTTGTAGTTTCAAATCCAAACCGAATCTGTTCTTGAGCCAATTAGCAAAGTTGTAGCCCTCACGAAGCCCTACAATTTTGATGTTATCACCTTCTCCTAACTCGAACCGGTTTTGGAGATAATCATCGTTGAACTTTCTCTATCAGTCGGTCTTTGAGGCCACGATTGCAACGCTGATTCAGTCATCAGTGGAGTGGCCGACCGGCCATAGACCGTCGCCGCCGCGTGTCCCTCCACACGCCGCGTGCGACCTGGCGTCGCGGCCAGCTGCTCGACGTGTAGAAGATGTCCCTGCTGCCTCGCCTAAACCGCCCAGCCATTTCCTTTCTTTCCCGTGTGCAACCGAGGCGAAAAAACGCCGCTCCTCCTCACCGCCACAACCGCCGACATGTTCGACCGCCGTGTCATCATGGTCAAGTCCAATTTCCTCCGCTCGGAGCTTCCTCACCTAACCCGCAAGCCATCCCACCACCTGACCTAGCGAGCCGGGCTGTGGTAAGCAACTGGGGCCGTCTCCGCCATTGCTGCCATGGGCGACCTCCTTGCCGGAGAGGGGCGCTCCGTGGCCGGGGTAGTTAGGACCCCTTCCAACCCCCTTTTTCAACCTCAATCGGTCCGCCTGGGCATAGTGTAGCTCGTACCGAGCTTAGGTATGGCCGTGCGGCCTCACCAGCGACGGCACACCATCACCCGAACCTCACCGGCCGCCGCTCACGACGGCGAACCTCTCCCGCTCCAACCTAAGCTCTCCCACTTGCACAAATCGAAGCGCCACGGGACGGGGAACACATGGGTGGGTTCGGTTTTGCGGGCGAGTTTCCCTCCGACGAGCTTGAGCTCGCCGAAGCTCGCGGTCGTCGTTCCCCTGTCCCTCTGTCACCGATTGAGGTTGCTGCCATGGGCGACCTCCTTGCCGGAGAGGGGCACTCCGTGGCCGGGGTAGTTAGGACCCCTTCCAACCCCCTTTTTCAACCTCAATCGGTCCGCCTGGGCGTAGTGTAGCTCGTACCGAGCTTAGGTATGGCCGTGCGGCCTCACCAGCGACGGCACACCATCACCCGAACCTCACCGGCCGCCGCTCACGACGGCGAACCTCTCCCGCTCCAACCTAAGCTCTCCCACTTGCACAAATCGAAGCGCCACGGGACGGGGAACGCGTGGGTGGGTTCGGTTTTGCGGGCGAGTTTCCCTCCGACGAGCTTGAGCTCGCCGAAGCTCGCGGTCGTCGTTCCCCTGTCCCTCTATCACTGACCATGGGACCCCGCCTGTCAGGTGCCGCGCGCGGGCGGGATGGCCGAGCAGGCCGCGCGTGCGTCGCGGGCCGCGCACGGAGAAGTGGGCCGCGCGTGAGATCTGGGCCGTGCGGGCGTGTTGAGCCGGCCCAGTACCCTTTTTGATTTGTTTGAAATTTCTGTTTCTTTATTATTTCACAGATTTGAATAATGTTTGTGATTTTCATATCTAGGGTTTGGTAGATCCAAAAATTGTGATCCAAATTTTGTTGGATTCCAAATAAAGTGTAGGATCTAGGAAAAATATCAAATGCTTATGTGATGTTTAGTTTCTGGGAGATTTAAATAGGTTTTTGAAATGTGTTTTAGATTGCATGCAAACTTGTTTAAATCATATCTTGAGTTTCAGTGTTCCAAAAATTACGAAATTTGGTGGGTAGACTAATTTATACTTGCTCTAGCTCTGGTAAAAATTTGGGCAGTAGTGCTTAAGTACTTTTCAAGTTATAATGCTATCTTGTTATTTTAGGAAATACTTAAATGAATTTTTGTAATTTTTCTACTTGTGCAATGTTCATATAAATTTTTGGAGAATGTCTTGGTACCCTAGAGTGTCCAAGAAAATTAGGAAATCTGTTGTTTGACACTTTTTACTGTGCTTTGTTATTTATACAAAAATCAGCCTTTTGGGCTTGTGAATTTTGTGAAGGAAGTTCCTGTGAATAAATTTAGTTCAAATTTTTACAGTAGCCTCTTTTTGGGTCAGAGAGTCTCCTGTAATTTTTGTAGAATTTTAGGAGCAGTTTACATATATGTTTAAAATTCCAATTAATTACTTAAGTAAATTAAGAAATGAGTTTAAATAAATATTTTAGGTGGGCCAACCTTACTTTCTGGTGTTTTTGTGACCTATGTGCACTTGTGGTAACATTAGTTTGGTCTTATGGGATGTTTGCCACATAAATAAATATTTAACCTTTGCAATTCTAGGTTTTCTGGACAGCTGGTAGTATTTCTAGGTTTGATCCTTGATAAAAGTGTTTTCTGGAAAGCTTGTAAATACCAAAGTTGTAGTAAACTTGGTAAATTATCTTGTTTCAAAATTTGGGAGCATTTGGCTTAGTAGTTTGGGAGTTATTGCTGTTTAAAGTGACAGTCCAGAATTGGCTACTCTCTGTTTAGAGAGAACAGATTCTGGAACTTTGGAATTTTTACTAGGTAAACTTTAGAATTAAGTGTTGAGGTCTGAAAATATTTTGTAGTGCATTTCTTAAGATTTTCAGATTGTCTTAGATCATATCTTTTGGAGTTGGAAATCTCCAGTTATGTTAGAATCTTTGGGCTGCTGTCCAGAATGTTTTACTGTTGTATTTTGGGTTGGATGTGGTAACCTAAGTAATGCTACTCTTGTAATTGTTAGGTGCTAGGGCCTTAACCGAAGAAGAACATCTATATCTTAGGTTGGGTAGATTAGGTAAGTACTTCTCCACCGGAGAAGAGATTTACACGTATTGATGAAGTGACTTGAATAGAATATTTTATTTCTGAAATGCATTTCATTCCGAGCATGTTGCACCCATTATGCATCCATAATATTTATTGTGCACTCATGCAATAGGTGTTTCGGAGGGGGTAACTCTCCTCGAATTCGAGCCTGTGATTCCGGAGGAAGTCCAGGACCTGCCGGAGCAGCCAGAGGAACCAACCGGCGACGAAGCTCCTGCCGAAGATCTACCCGAGTGTCCTGACCACCAGCCCTCGACCTTTCTGAAAGGCAAGCCCCGGTGCATGCTGAACCCATCATTTTATAAATCTATCTTGAGTACTTTTAATTGTTTAATGCATTAAGTTGTAGGAGTTATATGAAAACAATTGTTGCATTATACCTATCCTTGTCCAGATATCGTACTTAACCCTATATTAGGTTTAGGCACGTGTCAATGCTTAGCCCTGCTTAGTGCGGTAGAAGTCAGGTGATTTCCGGTCATCCGCGAGATGTAGGAAGGAATCACGAGTGGCTTTATGGCTATCGTGGATGGAACCATGCCTTAAAATGAAATTGAGACCGGGTGGGAGTTCGATAGTACAGCCGCAAGACACTTCACGTCTTGGGTGTGGAGCTATGCCCGTCTGAGTCGTTTAAGGACCGATTCGCTGTACGTCCTTGAGTCATGTTGAACGCAGTCTAACACTTAGTTGGCCGGATAAGTCGTTCCGACCGTGAAGCCGAGTAATGTGGTTCAGGCCGGGAATCGAATGGTAGGTTGCTTCTTGGAGGAGAGAAAGGATGTGCTTGGGGACATTGGCGTGAGACCAAGGGGGGGTTAGAGTCCCTATCACCTGGCAGAGTGTCGCCCTTGGGGTCGCGACATTATTTGGACCCACGATTCCTGAATCATATGAAACGATGGCCTGTGCGACCCTGGCAGGGGTCTGCACGGTGAGTGTTAGAAATACCCCTCCAGCTGGATAGGAATTCGATTCAAATCGCCGTCGCTCCCGGTTAGTGAGCACTTGACTTGAGCAGCGGCAACGTAGATCTCATTAAATGAACCGGTGGTTAAGGGAATGATACAATGTTGCCACAATGATATACCTGCTATGGATATAATAATAATGTTGTTTGATTATACTCAAGTGAATGTTTAGTACAGGTGCTAAGATAGATGACAGGTAAATGCTAAAAGAACTGCTAGTACAAGTTATAAGAGTTTCAATTACTTATGCCTTTATGCAAAATGTTATGTCAGCTAGCCTCTTGTGTAAGCCTTGCATAATCCTTGGTGTCATCTTATTTCTGGTTTTCGACGGGTAAGTCTAGCTGAGTACATTCCAGTACTCAGGGTTTATTCCCTCCTGTTGCAGATGATATGCTCTACCAAGGCTTCTGCAAAAATTGTCTCCACCCTGCGGGTGACGAAGACTAGATCACTAGGGCGTGATCATCTTTTATGTACTTTCCTGATGCTTTTGCGGGTTGTCGATCAACAAGACTGGCAGTAGTTAAACAACTGGTGTGTGTTTGCTTCCGCTACTTTTATAAACTTGGTTTGTAATAATTGCGACTCCGTGTGTGTAAACTTATTTCGAAACTACTTGCGAAATGTAACGTACGATGTTGTATGTTGAATGATGCGATCTTGGTTGTAAGCAAGTTGGTTTGAAATCCTTCGTGGTTTCAATTAACTACCGGGATTATATGGGCTCAAGTTCGAAAATTTGAGCGCTTCGGTGCTTGTTTTTGTACTTGTGCTCTTATAATTTGGTCGGTTCTGTTACAATGTTGAACGCAGTCTAACACTTAGTTGGCCGGATAAGTCGTTCCGACCGCGAAGCCGAGTAATGTGATTCAGGCCGGGAATCGAATGGTAGGTTGCTTCTTGGAGGAGAGAAAGGATGTGCTTGGGGACATTGGCGTGAGACCAAGGGGGGGTTAGAGTCCCTATCACCTGGCAGAGTGTCGCCCTTGGGGTCGCGACATCATTCGGACCTGCGATTCCTAAATCATATGAAAAGGTGGCTTGTGCGACCCTGGCAGGGGCCTGCACGGTGAGTGTTAGAAATACCCCTCCAGCTGGATAGGAATTCGATTCGAATCGCCGTCGCTCCCGGTTAGTGAGCACTTGACTTGAGCAGCAGCAACGTAGATTCCATTAAATTGAACGGATGGTTAATTGGATCACGATGGAAAGGTTGCCTCAATTTATACCTGCTATGGTTAATATTGTTTGCTCCTAATAAAGTGAGTGCTCTAGTACAGGTGCTAATATAGATGACAGGTTAATGAAGATTAACTTGATTCTTAAGCATTAATGATTACTTATCTGTATTAAGCTTTTATGCAAAATATTGTCAAGCTAGCCCCACTTTATATCATCCTTGCATGATCCTTGGTGTCACCTTATTTCTGGTTTCTGACGGGTAAGTCTAGCTGAGTACTTTGTCGTACTCAGGGTTTTATCCCCACTTGTTGCAGGTTGTGATGTATCATGGCGGCTGCAAGAGTTGGTTGACTCCTGCCTTAGTGGCGGAGTGTGATCATGGGCATGATCCTTCTGAGCTACCTTATCTCTAATGCTTTTGTTGGAAGTCGACCGTGGCACTGGCATGTATTTGAAATAAGAATAATGTTAGTTTCAAATTACTTTGCTTCCGCTACTTTTGAACTTAAGTTGTAATAACTATGTTGAACTCCGATGTATATTGAATTACTTGTGAAATGAATGTAACATGTGACTTGTTATGTTGAATCACTACGATCTTGGCTTTTATGTTGGTTGGTTTGAAATCCCTCGTGATTTCATTGGACTACTGGAGTTATATGGGCTCAAGTGCGAGAATTTGATCATTTCGGTGATTGTTTTTGTACTTGTGCTCTTATAATTTGGACGGTTCTGTTACAGCACCCATGCCTATCACACGCTCCAGTAGCTCATCTGATAAGGGTAAGGGTGTCCCGATCTTTTGGTGGAGAGGGATAACTTCGATTTAGTGGATGGAGACAACGTTCACGATCCAACTACAACCGTCTAGGGACGATGCGCCTTAGCAACCGATACACCGACTCCAAGGATCGCTACATTCTTGTGGTGCGCGACCCGGCTACAAGGGCACTCGTCCTGCAAGCAATCGAAGAACAAGCAAGAACAAGTTGAACAAGCATTCAATTGCAAGATAAATATGAAGGTTTCAATTTGAAAACACAAGATGGTGGGGTTCTGAATACAATCAGACCGGCGGTTTATTCAACACGCGCGCTAAAAGGCGGTAGCAATGGCTAACTCGATGAAACAAAACCTAACTCATGGCGGTGTCTGTAAGAGCCTTATGTACATGAGAGGGCGATCAGAGGAGTGCTGGTGCTAAATCACTTGACTGAGTAAAAATAAAAGAGAAACATGGATATCCACTGCATGGTTGCATGCAGCTGTAACACCTCGGGTGTTAAGCATACATTAAGCATTGCAAATCCTGAGCATGAGCATCATCGTGCATTCATAATCACATGAAATATAAAGGAAACATTGGTTTGAAACATGTGAAACATGACTTCGAAACATAAGTGTTGTATTTGCTTGTTTAAATAAAATTATACCATGAGTGTGCTGGATTAGGTCAATAAACAAGTTTGTTTGGAAGTGAAAAGAATTTAGAAATGTTTAGCATGAAATTTGGAGCAAGTTTTGTATTCAAAAGTTTCTCAAAATTTGCTTTTAAAAATAATCTAGAAAAATGAGTTTTTGAATTAAAATAACTTTAAATCTTTATTTAAAAATCTATTTAGAATTTTAAAATTCACATTTAAGCAAAGTTGTAGAGAATCAAATTCTAAACAACTTTTGTTTTGGGGTCAAGATTTGAAAATGCTTTTTACTTGTTCAAATTTTGAATTTGGGGCTGTTTAGTTAATTTTGATTTTAAAAATAAAAAGAAAAAGTTGTTTTCGCTTAGTTGGGCCTGCGCCTCCCTTTCGGCCCACCCGAGCGAGCCAGCCCGGCCTGCCAGCACCTGCACCCACGCCCGCGTGCGTCGTCCCGACCGCGTCAGGCCACGCACAGCGCGTGGCAGCCATGCGCCGGCGAGCTCGCCGCGCAGCACCGCCGGCCTGCGATCACCCCGCCTGGTCCGCGCCCCGTCTCCCCCTCCATCCACTCTATCTCCCACTACCCTCCTCTCTCGCGCGCCCACTCACAGCAGCAGCAAGCCGAGCGGGAGCGCAGCCGCCGCATGCCGTCGCTCCACTCGCCGGTGTCAAGCTCCGCCACTGCACCGCCATTCCTCGATTGCGTCTACCTACGGCTCCGCCTCAGCCTCCGCCACCCCGTGCGCCCGCTGTTACCTCCTTTCGCGTCGTGGTAAGGCCCGTGCAGTGTTTCCCCTCCGCGGCGGCGCCATGGCCGCCGTGCCCGACCACCATGGCTGGAGCCTTCCTCTTCTTCTCTTTCCCCTCCTTCGTAGGCTACGCATCCGCCTTCCTCTTGCGGAGCTCGCGCGCGCCTCGTTGGCCGCCACCGCGGCCTGCTCCGGCTAGCCGCCGTGCGCCAGCGCCGCCTTGCCACCATGCTCGCCAGCGAGCTCAGTGATAAGCTCGTCTGGCCATGTGTTAGGTGCCACCAGCTTCGCCTCTTCGCGGGGAAGCCGCTGGTGTTGACCTCACCGCCAGCGAGCTCACCGGCGGCGAGATCCGTGCGGTCAGCGCCTCCCTAGCCACGTTGTGGCTGGCAGGTGGGGCCGGTTGACCCACAGGCCCCGCCTGTCTGTCTCTCTGTGCCCGTGTGGGTGCACTGCAGCGGGTGTACCCAGTGTTTTCAGCAACGGATTTTTAAAAGAATTTCAGAAATGATTTTCCAAAAAATAGTTAAATACTTGTTTATTCCATAACTTAAAAAATAATGCTCCAAATTTGATGAAACAAATTTTGTTGTGATCCTCATAACCAGATCTACAACTTAAAATTATTGCATGACAATTTTTGATACTTTTATATAGGGCTTTATTTAATTCTTGTAATTGCTGTTTTCTTAGAAAATGCATAGTAAATCACATGTTGCTCAGAAAAATATGGTTCCAGTTTTGTTAGTCCTCTTTTGCGATGTGCTTTGCATAAAAAATATATGTCATGCATAGTCTGTAGAAAAATATTGATGTCTAGTTCAAGTGCCTTTATTGGCTGATTTTTGTTATTTTTGGTAGAGAGAAAAATTAGTATAAAACGTGCATATGATAATTTTTGTACCGTGGTTGGTTACTGTGTAGAACATAGGAAAAATACTAAATCTATTGTTTGATACCGTTCATAGTACAAAGTATTTTCATGCTCATTTATACACCCTAGCTTGTTATTTTTGTGTGGGCAGTTTTACATATCCAATTACCATGAAAATTGTATGGTAGGATACTTATGGTATGTGTACACTATTGTAATTTTTATAGATTTTTCTATGCACTAGAAATATAGGTTGCTGTTGTAACCCTAGTCTAAGTTGAATTAAAATAATATCCTTTATACATGATTTGTTTATTAGTGTAGCTTTCGTGTATCTTTACTGCATCAAATCCCGTGCTGATGTCACTTTGCTTGTTAGTGTAGTTATGTTGATAGGAGTATAGTGGCACACATATTAGGGCTATATGTTAGTTAGCGGAAAAGTAACGGGGGTTAGTGGCAGAAGAGGATGCAGTAGATGACATGTATTCGTAGTAACTGTCATGAAAAATATATGTCATGCATAGTCTGTAGAAAAATATTGATGTCTAGTTTAAGTGCCTTTATTGGCTGATTTTTATTATTTTTGGTAGAGAGAAAAATTAGTATAAAACATGCATATGATAATTTTTGTACCGTGGTTGGTTACTGTGTAGAACATAGGAAAAATACTAAATCTGTTGTTTGATACCGTTCATAGTACAAAGTATTTTCATGCTCATTTATACACCCTAGCTTGTTATTTTTGTGTGGGCAGTTTTACATATCCAATTACCATGAAAATTGTATGGTAGGATACTTATGGTATGAGTACACTATTGTAATTTTTATAGATTTTTCTATGCACTAGAAATATAGGTTGCTGTTGTAACCCTAGTCTAAGTTGAATTAAAATAATATCCTTTATACATGATTTGTTTATTAGTGTAGCTTTCGTGTATCTTTACTGCATCAAATCCCGTGCTGATGTCACTTTGCTTGTTAGTGTAGTTATGTTGATAGGAGTATAGTGGCACACATATTAGGGCTATATGTTAGTTAGCGGAAAAGTAACGAGGGTTAGTGGCAGAAGAGGATGCAGTAGATGACATGTATTCGTAGTAACTGTCCTTGGATGATGTTGACTACCTTGTAGAAAGGTTTTACCTCTATTCTATCTAATAAAGTCTCAATGCGTTCATTTGCATATCATGCCATCATGATCATCACATGTCATCGCATCCAATGTACCGTTTGCATATTTACTTATACAATTGCATCGTACAGGATCGTAGAAGGAAGTGCCAGTAGCAGTGCAAGAGGAGCAGGCCGAGGTCGACCCACAAGAAATCCAGGCATAGGAGGTGCCAGAGGGAGAGGAGAAAGGAGAGGACCTGCCCGAGTGCGTGGATCATCAACCTAGTTCGTTCGAGTGAGGCAAGCCCTGGAACATTCTAAGTCTCCTACTTTATAAAAGCAATCCTTTATATATATGAGTTTTATATATTGTTGCATTAAGTTATAGGAGTTGAGTGAAACCGTTGATGCATTTATTACTATCCTTGCCTACCTTATTACATTTTTACCCTGTTAGGTTTAGGATAGAATAACTGCTTAGCCCTGCTTAGACCGGTAGCGATCGGTGATTTCTGGTGACCTGCAATTACAGGTGGTTACTGGAATGCTTTAGCTGTGGAATGGATGATATCCTAAAAATAACCATGTGTTGATGGATAATTGAAGACCGGACGAAAAAGTTGGAGGCAACCAGACAGGGTTATGGGGTGCTATTAGTTTTTTGTCTGTGTCGGTTAAGGACCTATCATTGCTCGTCCCTCTTGTCATGTTGAATGCATGCCTCACGTTTAGCTGGACGAATAAAGTACATTTCGACCGTGAAGCTAGTGGCATTATTCAGGCCGAGATCTACACGAGTGCGCGTACTGGTGCTGAAGGGGTATAACGGGGACGCGAAGAGTGAGCCCAAGGTGCATCCTGGCTGTCAGGCGGTCCCTGAGTACTGTGGCTCCAGTTTGTCCCGTGACGTTTACCTGGATAGTGTCATTGGTGATCTGTAGCTCACTTTAGCGGGTGAGTGTGGTTTGTGTGAGGAATAAATCACTAGCTGGTTAGGAATCGATTCGAATCGCCATCGCTCCTGGATAGTGAGCACTTGACTTGAGTTACGGCATTGTAGTAATGATGATGGAACCCTGATGGTTATATGGATGATATTGGAAATGCTAAATCCAAGTGGTAACTGGACGTTATTGTTTAATCAAGTGATTGCTATAGTATAGATGCTTACCTAGATTAATATTTATAATAAACATGATGCAAAGTACTTAAAATGGTTTATTTATGATAGCTTATACTTTTCGCAAATGAGTCAGCTAGTCCACTAAAAGAAAGCTTTGCATACTCCTTAGTGTCATTTATTTTAGTTTAAGACGGGTAAGTCTAGCTGAGTACTTTCTCGTACTCAGGGCGTTGTTCCTATTGTTGTTGCAGATGGTTAGATGTACTACGGTTATTGCATCAACTGCCTGTACCCTGTGATGGGCGATAACTAGGACCAAGGGCAATGGTTGCTCCGTATATCTTATCTGATGCTTTTGTTGGAATTGACTATCTCCTGGCACTATATCTGAACTAAAAGTGTGTGCGTGGCTTTAAAACTATTTGCTTCCGCTATTTCATTATGAACTTGATTTGTAATAACTTTATGTTCTAAACTTTGATGTATTCAACTGATGTTGTGAACTTTATGTAATATGTGACTGTGGCTGCTAAACTTGTACAATCTTGGTTTGTATGTTGGTTGGTTTGAATCCTTCGTGGTTTCATAGAGTACTGGGTTATACGGGCTTAAGTTTGCTAAATTATCTGCTTCGGCGGGTGATTTTTTACTTAATTTCATATAATTGGTCAGTTATATTACAACAGCTCCCTTATTGACTGAAACAAGCACTAAACATCTCCCTTATTGACTGAAACAACCACTAAACATATGAGAACAACACCAACCACTAGACGATTGCGGCCCACTCTGAGAAGATATGAGGATGTGGTTGGATCCATTCAAAAGTAGACTTGGTAAGCTTTTCGTGAAGTGGTAGAACGTCCCAATTAGCTTCCATATGAAGTCTTGGTGACCGACACAAGTTGGTGTTGTTCTGCAGTCCAAACCCACCCCTCGCGAATCCCGTTCCTTGTGGTTCCTCTCCATTATTCTTGAGCAAAACAAAGGTGCACGGGTTTCCATGGTCTAAATAAGATGAACAAGAACTCAAGAATGAACTCACCTAATAGTTGAGTTGGCATGCACGGGCACATGAATCTGTACTTGTGCAGGTGTGGATGTATTGATGGTGTTGATGTCCTCATCATTCTCCCGTTCTTGCATTTGAGTCATCCTCGACTCAACCTCGGCCTTTTCTCTCAAATATGGCTTCAAATATGTGATGTTAAATGTGGGACTAACTCCAAAATTGACAGGCAGATCTAACTTGTATGCATTATCATTAATTTTCTCCAACACCTTAAATGGTCCATCAGCTCTAGGCACCAATTTACATTTTCTCAAATCAGGAAACCTCTCCTTTCTCAAATGCAACCACACAAGATCTCCAGGTTCAAACATCAATTGCCTTCTACCTTTATCACCAACAAGCTTATACTTAACATTCATGCACTCAATGTTTTGCTTTGTTGTTTCATGCAATTTTAACATTAACTCAGCACGTTGTTAGCATCAAAGTTCACTTTTTCAGAAGATGGCAAAGGCATTAAATCAATAGGGGCACGAGGCAACAGTCCATATACAATCTCAAATGGGCACATCTTTGTAGTTGAATGGAGTGAGTGATTATAAGCAAATTCAATATGAGGCAAACCTTCTTCCCACATCTTAATGTTCTTTTTAAAATAGCTCTTAACATAGTAGATAAAGTTCTATTCATAACTTCAGTTTGACCATCAGTTTGGGGATGACATGTGGTAGAAAACAAAAGTTTAGTCCCCAATTTAGCCCATAAAGTTCTCTAAAAATGACTAAGAAATTTAGTGTCATGATTGTTGGTATAAATTAAGTGTAACTAAAATATGAAGGATTCTGCAAGCGCACATAACATACCATTGTAGCATTTTACCGGGAGTAAACCAGGTATCGTTATTTATATTTTACCACAGGGAAGCAAGGGTTAAAGAATCTGATAATTCACCATCATGTATCTACTAACCTAGTAAACCAACTAGACTATAGTAGGGGTAAATGATATATGAAATGATAGGATTTATGTAATATGACACATATGGGATAGGTCACTAAAGATATGCAACTAGTTAACTTGGGAGGTCAACGGGTGAGGTAGATTCCTATGATATTCTTATCATATGGTAAAGGTACAACCAACTATGCTAAGACTTATCACACTCTTGTGCACTTCAGGACGCCACTAGACATGAGAGAGCACCACAAAGGATACCTCTACTGACGTGACTATGGTCCTACAATTTAAGAACCTGCTCGATAGATATGGACGGGGCTGTCACCTCCCATAACTACCATACATCTAGGGAATAGGGTATACTCATAGGCAGAGCATCGTGTAAGCACCATGCTTACATGAGGTTCGGCTACCTAGCCTAGTCGACAAACTAGAAGGCTAAGCGCTCTATGAACTAGCACACAAAAGGAATGATAAACTCAAATAGCAAGATATATTCAAAGTAAGCATAGCCATGTAAATAAGAGAATAAGTATAAGTCTTACAGAATGTTGAAGTGAAGATACAAGGCTTTACCATGCCTCCATGACTAGATCTGGAACCTTGAGCAAGATCCCAACTCGACCCTCTCTCCCAAGATACTAATCTACTACATTGAAGAAGCTAGACCTAATCCCCTAGAGAGGTCATCCTTTCATGGGACACCTCTCACCTTATCCTGGCTGGGAGATAATGAATTAGGGTTTATGGGGATGCCTACTCCAAGGGCCAGGGGCCTTGCTTATATAGCCCTCTAGGAAGCACCACAACCTTCGGATCAAACCGACCTTGATCTATGATTAATATTCATCCTCAAAGGCGGTGGAGGCATGATCCACGAGACGAAGCCTGATTGGCTCTGTAGGTGGGGCGGGCGCCCCCACCCCTTGGGCGGCCGCCTGGCTTTCGAACCTGTTTTGCCTCCCGTTTGTTTCCAGAGTCTTCTCGTACCTTCCAGATTACAGAAAAGTTGTGCATAGCCCTTTTGCCTCTATGTAAACCTGACATGTGGGCCTTCCTTGGTTCTTTTCAGCTGACACCCTGTAGAAATAGACATTCACCAAAACTTGTGGAATTCTGTCAGTAAAGCCCTCATATCTAAGTGGTAATTACATTTAGGTCTTTTTCATGTTTCGTTGATGGTTAAAATTAACACTTATCTACTATCAACAACGATCAGAAACTATTGTGTTTAGCACACCATGCAAACGAATAATATCCCGAAAGAACAAATCAGCAATATTAGTAACATCATCAGTTTTAAGAAAAGGAATGAAATGGGTCATCTCAGAAAATTGATCCACAACAACAAAAATGCTATCATGTCCTTTCCTAGTCCTAGGCATTCCCAACACAAAATCCATAGAAATATCTTCCCAAGGAACGCTAGGAATAGGTAGAGGCATATACAAACCATGTGGATTTAATCGTGACTTAGCCTTTTGGCATGTAGTGCAACGAGAAACAAATGTCGCCACGTCTCTTCTCATCCTTGGCCAAAAGAAATGACTAGCAAGTATGTCTTCCATTTTCTTTGCTCCAAAATGTCCCATCAAGCCCTCTCCATGCGCTTCATGTAGCAACAACAAACAAACAGAGCTAGCTGGCATAGCTTGCTAGCTCTAAACACAAATCCATCATTGACGATGAATTTGTTCTAGGTTCTGCCATCTTTACAATGCAGCAATACATCTTTAAAATCAACATCATGTATATATTGACTTTTAACTGTTTCCAATCCAAAAATTTTGTAGTCAAGTTGTGTCAACAATGTATATCTTCTAGAGAAGGCATCAGCAATTATATTCTTCTTCTTTTTCTTGTGTTTGATAACATAAGGAAAATATTCAATGAATTCAACCCATTTAGTATGTCTATGATTCAATTCTCCTTGACTACGAAGATGCTTTAAAGACTCATGATCAGAATGTATGACAAATTCTTTGGGCCACAAATAATGTTGCCATGTCTCTAAAGTTCTCACAAGAGCATATAAATCCTTATCATAAGTAGAATAATTCAAATAGGCCCACTCAATTTCTCACTAAAGTATGCAACATGTTTGTCTTCTTGCAATAAAAGACCACCCAAACCAATTCCACTAGCATCACATTCAAGCTCAAATGTCTTATTAAAATTAGGTAGTTGGAGGAGAGGTGCATGTGTCAACTTATCTTTCAACACGTTGAAGGCATTCTCTTGTGCCTTTGCCCAAGTAAAACGCACTCCCTTCTTTGTAAGCTCCTTTAGTGGTGTAGCAATGGTACTGAAATCCTTCACAAAGCGGCGATAGAATCTAGCAAGACCTAAAAAACTTCGCACCTATGTGATAGTCTTTGGTGTAGGCCATCCCTATATAGCTTCCACCTTGGCTTTATCAACCTCAATCCCCTGTGGAGTGACAACATAGCCAAGAAAAGAAACTCAAACAATGCAAAAGGTGCACTTCTCAAGGTTATCAAACAAATGTGCATCACGTAGAGCATTAAAAACAGCATGCAAGTGATCAGGATGCTCATCCATAAACTTGTTGTAAATCAATATATCATCAAAATATACCACCACGAATTTGCCAATAAAAGCATGTAGAACCTCATTCATTAACCTCATGAAAGTACTAGGTGCATTAGTTAATCCAAAAGGCATAACTAACCACTCATATAAACCAAACTTAGTTTTGAAAGCAGTTTTCCATTCGTCTCCCAATTTCATACGAATCTGGTGGTATCCACTACGTAAATCAACCTTTGAAAATAAAGTAGCACCACTCAATTCATCAAGCATATCATCTAAGCGTGGAATAGGATGATGGTATCGAATGGTGATATTATTAATCGCTCTACAATCCACACACATATGTCATGTTCCGTCTTTCTTAGGCACTAAAATCACTGGAACAGCACCAGGACTAAGAAACTCACGCACATAACCTTTGTCGAGTAGTTCTTCCACTTGGCGTTGAATCTCTTTTGTTTCCTCTGGATTGGTCTAGTAGGACGCATGGTTAGGTAATGAAGCACCAGGGATGAGGTCAATCCGGTGCTCAATCCCACGAATTGGTGGTAGCCCCGGTGGAATTTCACATGGAAACACATCAGAATACTCCTGCAAAAATGTTAGACACAGCAGGGGGCAAAGAATGTTGCATATCATGAAGTGAAATCAAAGCATCTTTGCACACTAAGGCATAACAATCTGAAGTGGAAGCAATCAATTCATTAACATTAGATCTAGTGGCCAGAAAACATGATCCTTTCAAAGTTATCTCATTTTTCTTAATAAGAGCAGATTTGGTATTTTTGTTGCCTTGCTTGACAAGTTCCTTTGCAGCTATATGGTTCTCACTCTTAGCATGCTCATGAGATTTAAGTTTGCTAGCTTTAGCAACATCATCTTTCGCAATAGCATCAGGGGACATAGGATGTAGCACAATTTTCTTATCATGGTGCATAAAAGAATACTGGTTGGACCTACCTTGATGCATAGAATCCTTATCAAATTGCCATGGTCTACCAAGCAGGATATTACAAGCTTGCATAGACACAACATCACATTCAACAACATCATGATATGATCCAATAAGAAAATTAATTCACACTAGTCTAGTTACCTTAGTCTTACCACTATTGTTTAGCCATTGGATGTAATATGGATGTGGATGTGGTTTGGTGCTAAGTGCAAGCTTCTCCACCATGTCACTGCTAGTCAAGTTGTTGTAGCTACCTCCGTCAATGATCATGCGGTGAGAACGCTCTTTAACAACACACTTTGTTTGAAATAAAAGTATGTCGCTGATTTTGTTATGCCTTCTCCATTTGCGTACTAAGCACACGTTGTACAATGAGACTCTCATAGCGCTCTGCATCATCTACACCAATATGCTTTTCTTGTTCTCACTACCTGCATGGTCATCTGCAAGCAAAGCATGTGTATCTTCATCGAATCACTAGCAGACGAATACTCACCATCATCTTTAACAATCAAAACATGCTTGCTAGGACAATCACGCTGCACATGTCCATAGCCTTTGCACCAATGGCATTACAGGTTTCTTGTTCTACCCATTGATGCAACTAAAGAAGCACTTGTGGCTGGCTTCTGGATAGTCCTTGTTGCTGAATGAGTGGAAGGAGCACGTGACATGTCACTAGGAGGTGCTGCTCGACTCGGTGAAGAAGATGGCAGAGGGGAACATCCGGTAGGCGTACACGTTGTTTGTGGGTGTCCCAAAGTAGTCTTTTCCTGCAGAAAAAATAGTCCTAACACTAGCATGTCGTCCTTGCACTTTCCTTTCAGCTTTACAAGCAAGATGAAATAAATAGGTTATGTTATTGTATTCCTTATAGGCTAGGATGTCCTGAATTTCATGGTTCCACCCACCCATAAATCTTGCCATAGCAGGTTCCTCATCCTCCTCTATGTTACAACGCAACATACCCATTTCCAGTTCCTGATAATATTCTTCTACACTTTTAGTACCCTGCCACAATTATTGCAACCTATTTAATAGATCACATGCATAATAAAAGCGAACAAATCTAGCTCACATGATTCGTTTCAAAGCATCCCAAGTTTGTGGTATGTTATTAGGATTTTTCTTGCCATGTTCTATCCACCAAATAGAAGAAAAATCAGTGAACTCACTAGTTGCAGCCCGGACTCTTTTATTCTCAGGAAATTCATGGCATGTAAATTTTTTATCAACAACAATCTCCCATGTAATGTATGCATCCAGATCATATTTACCATCAAAAGGAGGTATCTTAAATTTAATCTTACCAAAAGCATCATTGTTGTTCCGTATGTCATGTCGGCGATTCATACCTTCACGATTGCGATGTAGCCTTCGGCGAAGACGAGCTTCTCGATCACCATGTTCAGTATTTGCTGAATATTCATCGTCAAAATTATCCTTGCCATGGTCACCATCAGTATTGTTGTCTTCTTATCTTTGATTCTCGCCACCAGCATTGAGCTCATCAAATTGCCTCAATAGAGCAGCAAGGTTGGTGTTTATTCCTACAATTGAAGTCTCCAATGCAGCAAGCTTGGTGTTTGTTGCAATCTATGTGGTTTCCAACCGACCGAGCTTTGAGTTGGTGTCAATATGGACCGACTCCAATTGACCAAGGCACTCATTGGTGACCTGTACATCCTCATTGAGGCCATCAGTGTGTAGCCTCACTTTGCATTCAAAATGTTGCATGAAGACCTTCATCCATGGTGATTGTGGAGGGGTTGGTTCTGATTCTCCTAGCATGGTTACAAAAGAAGAGAGAAAAAACAAAGGAACAAGTGAAAGAAAACTGTCCTAATGCTACTAGGATATCGCTATTATAATCCTCTCATTCTCAACCTGTTCATGCATGTTCTTACCTATTCTTACCACGCTCAACAGGAGGGGAGGGAAGCTCAACTCAAGAAGCAAGTGTATCGGTGCCACAACATCAATTCCTGTCAAGCTATAGTTGAATTTGTGGGGCTATAGGAAGGCTAACAGTAGCAAGGAAATATTAGCACCATGTTAGTCACAAAAGCAAGTTGAGAAATCGTTCAACGATGGTACCATGCTGGTCCTAGACTAGACCATGCTAGAGACACGAGCCTGGACACAAACGAAGTCACAGTACAACAAGAAAAGACACAAGAACAGCAGGCTATCACCCCCTTCTTTATCCTCATCTCTTCTTTTCTTTCTCCTCTTTCTCTTTCTCTTTCTCTTTCTTTCCTTTTGTTTCTAATTTTTCTTCTTTTCTTTTACTTTGCACAATTAGAACAAATCTGAATCTTGACAAATCATATTTTAGAAAAGCAACTCACAAAGTATTTCTCTTTCTTTTCAGGGGTAACAAGAATACAACTAACTACTCAGATTTTCCTTTGTGTGCCCAAATCAGATTTTGTCAGTATGAAAAAATAGCGGTGATGGATATGGTGCAGCGAAGACGTCTATGGTAATAATGATTGCAATGGAGATGTATATGGTGGTGGTGATGACAGCAGAGATGTATATGATTAATAGTGACCAAAGCATGACAACAACTCAAAACTCTAAAAGACTAACCCTAAGACCAACAACTCGACTCAACCGATGTAAACCAAACTCAACAAGCCCGAACTAAGCAGTACTAGTAAATGGCTCAAAGCGTCTATGGGAACATGGAAAATTAATCTACTATTTTTTGGCTTTTTCTAGACTATAGGAAAATAATAGCGAACTGAAATCTCTCACCGATCAAACCTGGCTCTGAATACCTCTTGATAAGGGTAAGGGTGTCCTGATCTTTCGGTGAAGAGGGATAACTTCAATTTAGTGGATGGAGACGACGTTTATGATCCGACTACAACCATCCAAGGACGATGCGCCTTAGCAACCGATACACCAACTCCAAGGATCGTTGCGTTCTTGTGGTGGGCGACCCAGCCACGAGGGCACTTGTCCTGCAAGCAATCGAAGAACAAGCAAGAACAAGTTGAATAAGCATTCAACTACAAGATAAATATGAAGGTTTCAATCTAAAAACACAAGATGGTGGGGTTTCGAATACAATTATACGGACAGTTTATTCAACACGCACGCTGAAAGGCGATAGCAATGGCTAACTCGATGAAACAAAACCCAACTAGTAGCGGTGGCTGTAGGAGCCTTATGTACATGAGAGGGCGACCAGAGGAGTGCCGGTGCTAAATCACTGGACTGAGTAAAAGAGAAACAAGGACATCCATTGCATGCAGCTCTCTTATTGACTGAAACAACCACTAAAAATAGGTGTCGCGGAAAGGTCTCTAGAGTAAATTGACGATTGCGGCCCACTCTGAGAAGATATGAGGATGTGGTTGGATCCGTTCAAAAGTAGACTTGGTAAGCTTTTCGTGGATTCCATATGAAGTCTTGGTGACCATCACAAGTTGGTGTTGTTCTGCTGTCCGAACGCACCCCTCGCGAATCCCCTTCCTTGTGGTTCCTCTCCATTATTCTTGAGCAAAACAAAGGCGAACGGGTTTCCATGGTCTAAATAAGATGAACAAGAACTCAAGAATGAACTCACTTGATAGTTGAGTTGACGTGCACGGGCGCGAGTAATAGGACCATGAATCAGTACTTGTGCAGGTGTGGACATATTGATGGTGTTGATGTCCTCATCATCATCACGTGCCCCCCCATCCCCAGGCCCCATGTGGGCCCTAGTCACCTACCCCGCTTGCGAATGAGTGGTGCAGAGGCATCTACTGGTCTTTGGCGTCGACACGGTGACCCACGGTGGTGCCCCCAGCAGTAGTAGGGTGGCTGTGGCAGATGAAACATGTGCTCTCCCCGATCTACTTTTGAAACATTCGAATAAAATATTTGCAACATACGTCTGAAACAGATGGAACACTTGAAACATGCATGTATAATCATAGCAACATATGCAACATTAAGGTCTACTTTTGCAACATCCAGATGAAGCACTTGCAACATGAGTCTAAAACATGTGGACACTTGAAACATACTTCTGAAACATCTAAAACACTTGAAACATATGCTTGCAACATATGCAACATCCTATATCTATTTGCAATATTCAGATGAAACACTTGAACATAAGTCTAAAATGACTAAAACAATTGAAATACAGCGATGCTAGCAGCCACAACCTACCTAGTGGGGAACTCCAGTAGCTAGCAATCTCGGGTTAGGGGACGTCGAGAGCAACGGTCCGGCGTACACCCTAGGCGCAGCGCGCAGGCCTCCCCTTCCTGCCAACAGGTGCACTAGATGGGGGCGCAGGCGTAGACCTCCCCTACCTCTCCTTCTATGATGGGCGAAGTGGATGAGGGCATGGCGCGGGGCACAGAGCAGCGCGAGATGTGGCCGGACGCGGCGGCGGAGAGGAAGGCGAGTTGGAGGCTTAGCGGAGCGTGGTCGCGGTGGATTTTTTTTAAGAAATTGCGGTGCATGAAGGGGAGCAGATAAGAGAGCCTCGTAGGTATCACGGCCCACCACCGGGACCTCCTGGATGGACAAACGTTTTGGACAGAGCATTACTGTTTGTCGAAAGTACCTGTTTTGTAGAAGGTGCGACGGACAAAACGGTGGCAGAACTTTTGGTGAGCTGCACCGCGAAGCAAACACTTGCCAAAGAAACTAACGTCCTATTTTTTAGCACTACTTCAACAATACTATTCAGCGAATGAAAAATGTTTTTCTCTCACAACAAATTAGCATAAGCCAAATTTCAGCGAAACGAACAGGGCCTAAGGCACGCTGAACTTGGGCATTTGGGTTGCATTCCAAACAGGCCCCAAATTTTGAAGGCACCTATTCTTTGCCCAACAGTTTATTTTGTCTATTATTCTCCAAGTAAAATTTTGATTCGATTTCACTCCACGAAAAAGTATCTGAATTGGTCCAATATATTCCTTAATAAAATTTGAATTTTTATTTATTATACTTATTACTTTTAAACGTTGAGTTTAAGTTCGAAATTTGTGAAAAGCTAGCTTTCATACTATGTAAGAAAACTAAATATGTATTTTTTTTATGTTTTCCAATCGCTTTTACATGCATAGTCACACTAGTATGACAATACCATCTATGCCCACCTATAAAAATAACTATAATTTCTATTTACTATCCTAGACGTTTTGGTATTTGTATATATATAGTTTCTACTTGGTATCTAGACATAATGTATATTCAAGTGTATAATAAAAGCTATGAATCTAGAAAAGCCAAAATATCCTATAATTTGGAATGGAGGGAGTATTTTATAGCAATAACAAATGAGGTTAGATATCACCTTGTAAAAATTGAAATAACAAAAAATATTTAATGTTTTTATATGGTAGATTGAACCAATTGAAGTAGAATGGTTAGTAAGAGATTTAGGGAAAGTTTGAGGAGGACAAAGTAAATTATGCAGTAGTAAAAAACTAAAAATATTCAGTTTTTCCCCATTCATTACCTGATCGAAGGCCAAGCCTACTGCTGCACTAGTGCTCTGCATTGGCCCAATCTTAACGGCCCATCAGGAGGGGAGTCCGAGTCCTCTGGAGGAAGCCAGCGACTCTTCTTCCCCACCCCCCTTCCCCGTCTTCGGGTCTCCCACAATTCCGTGGCGGCTGGTCCCGTGCAAAACCCTACACCGCCGGCGAGACAGAGAAGGGCTAGGTTAGGTATCCCATGGCGCGCACCGGGTGTGGCTACAGCAGCGAGCTGTCACGGTCAGCCTCCTCCATCGCCGCCGACTTAGCAAGGGGGTATCACATTCTCAAGATCGACGGCTACTCACTCAGAGCATCTCTAAGAGTGCCCCGTACCTTTTCTCCATCCATATTTTTTAGGAAAAAAGAGAAAAACTCATCTCCAACAATTCCCCATATCTCTTTCCCATCTTTCCGCACTTGGCAAAACACCGTCACCTGTGCGCAAAAATACGCGCGGCCTCATAGCGCGCATCCAGAGTTTCCCCGCCCGCCTTCTCCTTCTTGCGCGCCTTCTCCTTCCCACGTCGCTTGCACGGCCGTGGCTAAGAGAAACTGTGTGGGTACATTGATGTGGGAACAGTGGCCACCATACTGACACTAGCTGAGCAACACAACTGTCATGGCCTAAAGAAGGCATGCCTTCATTTTCTCAGTGATCCTGCAAATCTGAGGATAGCCATGGCCACTGAAGACTTCAAGCATCTAAGCAGAAGCTGCTCAGCTGTCATTGAAGAGGTGATTGGTATGCTTGTCACCTGAAATCAGTGATGATCATTATTTCGGAATTGTTAGTACCTGACTTTTTGGTTGCCTGGCCATTACTTTGTATGACATTATTAGTGTTGGAAGATGCAAAACTACTAGCCTGTTCAATGTTAATCTAGAACATCTTTGTCATCATCAAGCTCTGCCCATTAGCTCTGGATTGTAACACCCCAGGTGTTAGGCTTGCAGTTGGCACTTGCATTGCATGAGCCTAAGCATCATTTGTTCATATATAAGCATGTAACATATGTGACGCACTAGTGCAAAATGTGAAACATGCCTATATAGAATGTGCTTTGAAACATCTACAACATCTCTTTGAAACATATGCAACATACTCTTGTTAATTATGTTTCAATGTGTGTATGTAGATGCTCATGCTTGGTAATGCAAGTGAGTGTTGATGTCACTTCTTTCATGTGTCTCACATCACTTTCTATCTATAGTGATCTCTAGAAAAGTTTCATGAAGTTTGGAATCAAAAAGTCACATGAAATGATAAGTTATATGCTTGTTTGGATTAGAACTAAAACATGTCTTACATCCCATGGGAACTAGTGTTTATGCAACATACAAATACAACATGTGCAACACATCTTGGACACATGTGGAACAACCTGGTGAAACATGTGTAGCATGTATCTTGAAACAAACACATGAAACAATTGAAACATGGTAATGAAACAACTATAGCATTTCACTTGAGTTCTATGTTTCAATGCATGTGAGGCCTACACTTTTGTGCAACCTATGCATGGTGTGTATGTTTGGCCTCTACAACACCTTAACTACACTTAGGACACTTAATGGAACAATGTTCATGTTGATCATTTTGCCTAAATGTGCTTCTAAGTGATGGTTGACCATGTATGGACCCTAGAACCCTTTTGTTTGACCATTTCAAAAGTGGGACCTAGAAGCTCTACATGACTGTGCACCCTTTTACAAAGTTGTAGAGAATTTTATAAGGAACAAACTTTGTTTAGAGTCAAGTCATGAAAATGTGTGGAACATGCCTAAAAAGGGGGCCACAAGCCAAAGTTAGGGTTGTTTCCCAACACTTAGCATATTCTAAGTCCCTAATCGGCAGCATTAAGTCAACAGGTTCATGACATTTTATCTTCCAATTTCACATAGTGGCTCAATTAGATTCCTTAATATGAGTTGGAGTACTGTTCATGAGGGAAACAATGAATCAAGTGTCATCACATTTGGAGTATATTTGGATATCCAAAATTAGTTGCTAAAACAGCATGTTTGCAATTTTGTCGCGTAAACGACCTCGACATTGGCATCCCGCGTTCTCGAGTTTTTCCTAAGCAACTTAAATTGGTCCCAATGTAAAAGTTGGAGTTTATATGATGAGGAAGAGCATACAAGAAGATGACATCAATGAGATTTCATTTTGGTCATAAATTCTTGTATTTGTCAATCACTGCCATAACACTGACATTGGCAAATTTGGAGCCAATTATCTCCTAAAACCATAACCCTAATGATTGAAGTGCCTTAATGAAATTTGTAGAGCATCATGAGATGAGAAAATCTTGTAGTTGGCCCATGTCCAGATTTGGCATGTACCAAGCCCAAATTGGGACTCTAAACGGACCACTTCACTGCCCGCCACCTGTTCGCGCTTTTGCTCCAAAGGACGACACGTGGCCAAGCGTGTGGCAACCATGCCAGCGTCGCACCCCCACCAAACCGCCACGTGTCCATGCCCTCTGCCCCGCCTTGCTGCTCCCTCTCGCGTTTAGCAAGCCCGAGCAGCACCAGAGCGTTTCCCCACTCCCTCCACTCCCTCTCGCTCCCTGCCTCTCACCCTCGGTGCTTGCGCAGCGCGTGGACGGACGTCCGCCATGGACGAGCGAGTAGAGCTCGTGTCCACGCTGCTGTTCTCGCTGATGGCTTAGTCGTAGGCCAAGCAGAACACACCATCGTGTCCGCCTCGCCTCCCTTCCTCCCTCACGTGTGCTCGTCACGGCCAATTTCCACCAGAGGCCGCCACCGCTGGCACGGCTATTCCAACGCCGCCGACCTCGCGTGGCCAAGCCACCTCAAGCTGCCTTGGGTTGAGCTGGTCAGACCCATCAGTGCGTGCAGGCCCACTAGTGCTCGCGCTGCCCTTCTCCTTGGCCCGCCACCGCCGGTGCTCGCCGACCGCGGGTGGTCGCGGTCACAGCCGCCCGCTCATATGGCCAGGTGGCCATGAGCCACCTTTGGCCAAGCTTTGGCTACCTTGGGATGTGCGTGGGCCTCCTGCTAGTCCGCCACCACCACTCGCCGCTGGAGTGCCGCCCTTGCTGGCCGGAGCCGCAGGCCGGCCATCTCCCCTGCCTCCGGTGCTCTGTCGAGGAAGGGGGCAACCGTCTCCTTTCTCTGTCTCTCTGTCTGTATGTCTGACATGTAGGACTGGCTGGACAGTGGGTCCCGCATGGCAGTTTAAGTAGTGGAAGATCTAGGTGCGCGACCGGGTGGGTGTAGCAATTAAGTTAGGGTTGGTTTCTTCTGGATTTTGAATTTCAATTTCATGTTAATCTTTGAAAATCTATATATCCTCCTAGGAAAGTCCAAAAATGGCAAATGTGGACTTTTTGGAAACCTTGAGAAAATCTCTATGTAGTAGAATCATAAAATGTTATATGTTTGTAGATGTTTTCTGATGTCTTTATTTAAGCTTTAAAAATGCTCTAAAAATTCCTTTAAACTTGACCAAAGCAAGATCTGGAATTTTAGATATCCAAAAATAGTGATTCTTATTCTGTTAATCTTGTGATAATATGTAATAACTAATAAAAATATTAAACCTATTAGTTGTTCACTGTTTTCTTAGGGTTTTGATTTTATCTTGCTAATTAGGCATTTCTTGCATATGTTGATTGGGAAATTCATAACTGATGCTGTGATGCTCCAAATGATGTGAAATTTTTATGGTAGTCTTTTGATGCTATGTATGTACTGTGGTATAAATTTCATAGTCATTGCTTACTGTATGGTCAAGTTATTGATTTAACTTGTTTACGGCTTGATAAATAGCTTATAAATAATATATAAATGATAAAATGGAAAATGTTGTTCCATTACCTTAGTATGATGTTGCTCTATCATGTTGATTCATACTATGGCTATGTGTTCATAGAAAATATTGAGTTTTAGGTTAAACTTGCTCTTACATGATTTATTGCAATAGCTATTTGTCTTTTTCATAGAGGTTGATATACTTGTCCAAATGGCTTGAAATTTATATGGTAGACTATTGGGACCATATTTAGGCCACTGTAATTTTGGTAGAATTTATTGTGCAATTTTGATAGGTGTTCATAATTCCACTTAATTATCTAAATAAATTAAGAAAATGAATTAAAAGAATTTATTTAGCAATGGACATTATGTTTTATGGTGTTCATTAGTCGTGTGTGACATGTTGGTAATGTTGGTTTTGCACAATCATATGTTTGCAATATATGTTAATAATTATTTCTTGCAATTATTAGTTTCTGGACAGTTGTGGGGGCAATGTAAATTACCCCCTGTTAATAATGTTTTCTGAGCATCTTGTCTATAGCAAAGTTGTATATAATTCATTTATCTAGCTTGTGTTAAAATTTGGTGGCATTTGTCTAAGTAGTTTTTGAGTTAAAGATGTTTAAAGTCAGGTCCCAGATTTGGTTGCTCTCTGTTTGGAGCAGACCAGATTCTGTAGTTTCATCTTTTTGACCCCCTAAACTTAGGAATCAGGCTTAGATGATATTAAATTAATTGTAGAAAATTTCATAAGATTTCTAAAATGTCTTATTTCACATCATTTGGATTTGTAAAACTCTAGATATGATTGATTTACTCAGCTACTGCATGTATGTCCAGAAAGTGGCAGATTCTAGTTTTAGTGCTTTGATTCACTTTGTCATGCTTGTGTGTTGAAGTGTGACTCATATCCTTGATGGTACTTGGGTTGGTACCCTATGATCTTATGAGACTTGTGTCTTGATTGATGTGCTTGCCATCTTCTATGTTATGCCTTAGTGAGGATCAAGTTAATTAGCTCTAGGTGCTTAGGTGAACTTTGGTATGCTTGCTTGATTACTTTGTTTATTGCATTTCTATGTATTCATACATATGCATTGTTGCACCTCATTTAGGTATGCTAGCTGAAGCATGTGAAGGACCTGATGTGGAGCCAAACCTGAAGATAGAGTTGGTGGATCCATCCCGAAGATAGAAGGATCAGACAAGTGCTAGATTGGAGGATGCTCGCCAAGCGGGTTTCACCTGACAAACTCTAACTTGAGTCGGATCCCAGGCAAGCCCCGGAGCATTATAAGACTCCCTACTTTTCAAAGCAATACTATATATGTGTTATATATATTTTTGCATTACGTATAGGAGTTGGGTGAAAACCTTGCTGCATCAATATCACTCCTTGTCCAGATATATGAATCCTTAAATCCTACATAGACTAGGATCGAATAGATGCTTAGCCCTGCTTTAAGCGGTAGAAGTCAGGTGATTTCCTGTCACCTATGAGATGTATGAATATTTATATATGGCACGGTTGGCTATATTTGCTATCATGGAAAGGAACCATGTGTTAATAAAAGGAAATGAGACCGGGCGGGATGACGATAGTGAAGCAACAAGGCATGGAGGTCTTGGGTGTGGATCTATCCTCGTCTGAGTCATTTAAGGACCGATTCGTTGTACGTCCTTGAGTCATGTTGAACGTAGTCTAACACTTAGTTGGTCGGATAAGTCATTCCGACCACGAAGCCGAGTAATACGGTTCAGGCCAGGAATCGAAGGGTAGGTCCCATCTTGGAGGAAGTAAGAATGTGCTTGGGAACACTGGCATAAGACTAGGGGGGTTAAAGTCCCTATCATCCTGGCAGAGTGTTGCCCTTGGGGATGCGGCATCAGTCGAACCCGTTCTTTCCTGAACCGTACCAAAGGTGGCTTGTGCGACCCTGGCAAGGGCCTGCACAGTGAGTGTTAGAAATACCCCTCCAGCTGGATAGGAATTCAATTCGAATCGCCGTCGCTCCCGGTCAGTGAGCACTTAACTTGAGCAGCGGCAACGTAGATTCCATTAAATTGAACGGATGGTTAATTGGATGACGATGGATGTGTTGCCTCAATTTATACCTGCTATGGTTAATATTGTTTGCTCCTAATCAAGTGAGTGCTCTAGTACAGGTTCTAATATAGATGACAGGTTAATGATAATTAACTTGAGGCTTAAGCATTAATGATTATTCATCTATATTAAGCTTTTATGCAAAAATGTTGTCCAGCTAGCCCCAGTTTACATCAGCCTTGCATGATCCTTGGTGTCACTTTATTTCTGGTTTTTGACGGGTAAGTCTAGCTGAGTATCTTCTCGTACTCAAGGTTTTATTCCCACTTGTTGCAGGTTGTGATGTATCATGGCTACTACAAGAGTTGGTTGGCTCCTGCCCTTAGTGGTGGAGTGTGATCATGGGTATGATCCTTCTTATTTATCTTGTCTCTAATGCTTTTGTTGGAAGTCGACCTTGGTACTGGCATGTATTTGAAATAAGATTAATGTTAGTTTCAAATTACTTTGCTTCCGCTACTTTTCAATTTAAGTTGTAATAACTATGTTGAACTCTGATGTATATTGGATTACTTGTGAAATGGATGTAACATGTGACTTGTTATGTTGAATCACTATGATCTTGGTTTGTATGTTGGTTGGCTTGAAATCCCTTGTGATTTCATTGGACTACCGGAGTTATATGGGCTCAAGTGTAAGAATTTGATCACTTCAGTGATTGTTTTTATACTTGTGCTCTTATAATTTGGACGGTTCCGTGACACGGATGATCTTAGTTTTGTAAGGAGATGCCTAAACACTGAAATTGTTACTTCTGGCTTACTGTTTTCATGTTACTTTATTGCCTCTCTAGTATCTACCTACCTAGTCCTAGAACTACTTTGCTACATGATTGTTTGATATTTGCTTACTATTGCTGAGTTCTCTGCTTGTTGCTTAACCCCTGTAGTGAACTGTTATAACTAGGCTTTTGTTTGGCCAGAACTAAAGAATTGCATGGACCATTTGTTATAAAATACTCGTAGCAAGTTAAAGGCTGCCATCAACTAGCACATTCTATAGTAGAAAAATCTCCTAATATGAGAGTGCAAATGCTTCTCTGTTGGGTATCCATACAACAGAAGACATAAATCAGGCAAAATGAGCAATAGATGCAGGTTGTTTCTGTCAGCTAAGCTATTTTAGTTATGCTTTGGTGATAATGCTGTTTTTAGTTGGTGACCTCAATAGCCCAGCTTAATGCTCCCTCCCGGCCTCCCATTCACTGCCCAGTTTGAATCCAAACCCTGGTTAATTTTCTACTACCTCAACAATGTTGTGCAAAAACATGTTTTCCATGTTCTTGGCTCTAGTTGCCATTTTGTTTATGTATGCTCTTAGCAGTTAACACCCAATCTGATGTTACAATGTAAAAAGTTAACTGTGTTGATACAGTGGTATATTGTCTAAGCATATTGTTTGATGCTTGTAAGAAAAAATGTAAAGTCATCAGGGCTTTCTACTTCTTTGGCTTTTCCTGCCTAGAACCATATTACTTTTGCAAGTTAGAAGTGAGAAACTCCAGACCAAATTACATATGTAGATTCAGAAACACTAAATTCTTAAACATACTTGTATCATGCAAATGTTTCAACTGTTTGATTCTATCTCATCTGTCATCTCTCATTGTATAGTCCTATGGTTTGTTTCATCAAGAGGCTGGTGATGTTCATGTGTGTCGCTGAAGATTAGCCGGAGAGAGGGCATCCGCGGAAGTAAGCAGAGAGACATCTACACGCTTAGTGGCGGGCACGGCATGAATGACCATCCAGGAGCAGGGCATCGGTGTGCTACAAGCAGTTGGGGGGGTTGGCCAGGCGAGAGGGGAGGTTGTGGAGGCCCACAACCGTCCTGCCGGGGTGTGTCCTTGTGTTGCCATTACCGCATCACCCCGAGGAAGACTCGGACATTGACATGCGTGTAATAGTCTCAGTTGAGCTCGGCCAAAGGCACGGCGGTTTTGAGTGAGCAATCCTCTCCATTGCCAAGGGGGTGTTTCCTAGCGCTCCTGGCCTGGCTCCAGGAGCAACTTTGCCCCATCACCAACAAAAATGGGAGGTTGCGCACCAGCTCTGGACATGCAGCTCCATGATTTGCACTGAGAGAAGGCGTCCGCAAGAGACGAAGCTAAAAATGATGGCTTCTCGTTGCTCCGTCCTTGATCTGCAGGCTAAGGCAAAATTACCCTCGGCAGAGTGGAGGGAGAGGTGAGGTGTTGAACCGGTGGGGACGAGCGCCGTTAAAGGAAAGGAGAGGAAAAGAGAGTCAAGCGTGGTGCAGTCAAGGAGGCCGACAGAGAGAGACAAGAGGCGTCGCGACGTGGGGCGAGGAGACGGCGGCGGCATAGGGTGAAGAGGTGTAGAGGTTGGTGCGCTAGGAGAGCAGGGCTGGTGGCCAGATGAGGAGGATAGTTGTGCGGGCAAGTGGCCAGCGCAGGATGAACGGACACAAATAAACGGACACAAATAAAGGAAGGAAGGAAATAAATAAAGAAGAAAATAGAAAACAAGAAAGAAAAAGTAGAAGGGAAGTATGGTCACTTTATCTTTTTTCCCATGAAAAGACGTTTTATTAAAACAACATCATCTTCACAAGTGGAATTGCTCCACTTGCCAAAACTTAAAAAAACTACTTCACTAGTAAAGCAGAGCTATAGCAAACATGCTCTAAATCAGCCTCTCAACAATCTAGCTATGGAGAATTTGTGGTATCATCAATTTCCACATCGTGTTCTTGGTCTCGAAATTACATCTTTGCCATTTAATTTGTTGCCCTACACGTGCTCTTGTTTCATCTATGAATGCACATGAGAAATCATTATTGGAAGAAATGACATTCATTCCCTTTGAGTCCCGAATACTTTTATGGGCATGTCTTAATCATGAATAACATTTATGGGCATGTCTGAATCATGAATAGCAATAGCTATTCTGTTCTTTTAAAACACATATAACCAAGTTTCCTTGAAAAGTTTTGGAGCTTACTAGGATACACCTTTGTATTAGCACCAATATACGCATCCTCACTTCTCTCTATCTTATCTTCTTTCTCAATCACGCTCCCTCTCCTACCCCACCAGCTCCGATAGTACCTTGCCGCCTATGCCGCTGCCCTCCCTAAAACCAAGGTGCCATTAGTTCGAGCTCCGGTGCCTCTGCCCCCCATACCACCACCATCACTAAAAATCCAAGCCAATTTCTCCTTTCTCTAGCTGACATCCTTGCCATCTATATCACTCAACCACCATCTCCTATTGCCTTGGGGGGCGGCATCCTCGCCATCATGTCTCTCGCCACCACCACCGGTCTACCGTTCTCCCTGACGACCCCTTCTATCTCTAGAAATCTAGGAACCACAAAAACCCCAAACCTTAATATTGGTAAACTATGTCGTCTTGGGCTGTAGCACCATGTGAGTTCTTCATTTTTCTTTTTCTTCACCATTTTTTCTATCATTTAATTAATGTGTGTATGGCGAGAGTTAAATACTGCACGGTTGGAAACAAGTATTTTTTTCATATACAACAGCATAGAAAGTAGGCTAGGAATACTAGTCCATCGGAAAGAATGGGGAAATTACACTCCCTAGCCTCATCCACATTACCATCCCCTCCTCTTTCCTCCCCGCAATTCCCAATTTCCCACCCCACACTCGCATTGCTAAACCCTCATGCGCCGGTGCCACCACCATCCTAAACGCGAGCAAAGGGGACAAGAGAGAGAAGGTTTGCCATGTCGTCCGCCTCTGGCCATAGCAAACCGTCGTAGTCCACATCCGCCTCCACTATCTTTGCCGACAATGCGGGCGGGTACCATGACCTCAAGATCGACGGCTACTCCCACATCAAAGGTATCCCTACCGGAGTGCCCATCAAGTCCAGCCCTTTCTCCGTTGGCGGCCACCGCTAGCGAATTTCCTTCTTCCCCAATGGCGACCGCACCGCTAGCATGAGTTACAAAGCCCTCTTCCTCTTTGAAAGGTCCTTGTTTGGTTTTGGTAATTGAGTGACAACCTAGGTGGACTAATTATGTTTAATGTGAGATACACAGGTGATTAGTCCATAGGTACATCATGTGTGAACAACTCATGCCATGACGGTGAAGATGGCTTGGATTTGTTGCAAGGCTCACACATGTGATGAAGGAGCTCATTGCATATGAGACATGACATGGAGTCATGTGACTAAGGTGGAGAAGATCAAGACAAGACTTGGCTTGATGGACCAGTTGCAAGCGTGAAGGACAAGTTGGAGGCTTTGGAGCGATGGACCATGTGGCGGTGAAGCTTGAGCAAGACTTGGTGCCGATGGACAAAGGCAACAGTGAAAAGCAATTGAGGTCAAGATCGATGAACCAACAAGGTCACGTGATGATATGAAGTGAATCATATCATTTGTGATATGGTTGGTGCATGTGTTGCATGAACGATGGAGGAGATGGAATGGAATACGCAAGGCAAAGGTATAACCTATAGGGAATTTCATTTCACCGGTCATAGGTATGTTGAGAAGTTTATGACTGGGTTTAGGATATATGGCCATACTATCAAGCGGGACAAACTTGTTTGCATATCGGTCATCTAGTGCCACTCGAGTGATCTAACTTCGCATCATTACTAGGATGAAGTGGCGTGATGAATTGAGTGACTAATCCTTTGGGAAATGTTTGTGAAAAGCTAACACACATGCACAAGATGGTGAACAATTGGTGGTGTTGGCACATTTGCAAAGGAGAAGTTGGTGTTGAAATGGATCAAGTTGGAGAGGAAAAGGAGAAGAAAAGTGCAAGTTATGGTTGTCCCGGGGTCGGAAGTTGCAACCTAACTCATAGCCAAATTGCAGCCATTGTAGAGGGTGGCACCGCCCTTTCTGGTGGCCAAAAAGTGGGCACCACCACCCTAGGGCGGTGCCCAAAAATAGCAGTAGCACCCTTTCATATTTTGGGCATAACTCCTAGCTCGGAACTCCGATTTCGATGATCTAGGACGTTTTAGAAAGCTAATGAAATGCTCTACAAGCTTAAAGTGGTGGATCTCAATTTGGCGCTAGTTATAGTCATTGGACTATCTGGTGACAATGGTGGTGTGGCACCGCCCCTTTTTTCTAGAGAGGGAGGAAACTCATCGGGGGGCACCGCCACTCCTAGGGCGGTGCACCACCCCCCTATTTCTAGTGCCAGGGTCCCAACAGCTAGTTTGAAATAGCCATTACAATTCGACCATTGGGCACCACCACCCCTTGTCCGGTGCATGCACGTTGCTGTCCGATGACCATGCAAAAATGTGCTACTTGGCTCCAACGACTCTATTTGGCTTAGGGGCTATAAATAGAGGTGGAGCTTGGGCTTGATTGAGGTTGACCACATTGGGGATGTGTTTCCCTTGTGTGTGCTTGGTTTGAGAAGTCTCTAACTCACTTGTGCTTGTGAGAAGTGTGAATCCATTACGAGTGAGTAATTCTAGTGCGATTGCATTGTGAGAGTGCATCAAGTGGCACTAGGTGATCGAGTTGCAAGCTGGTGGTGCTTGTTACTCTTGGAGATTGCCACCTCCTAGATGGCTTGGTGGTGGTCCCCGTCGAAGCATGCAAGGAAGATTGTGCGGTGCTCCGGAGAAGTGATTGTGAGTGGTGTTGTGCTCGCCCCGCGGGAGCCATGAAGAGTAACTCTAGTTGAGCGTGTCATTGAGCCACCCTCACTTGGTCTGTGGTGTTCTTGTGGTGCCCAACGTGTGGGCTTGGTGTGGTGCCAATTAGCCACCGAACCACCAAGTGAACAGTCGACACAACGAGGACTAGCTTGGTGGCAACCAAGTGAACCTCGGGATAAAAATATCTGTGTCATCCTTGTCTTCCCATTGGTTTGCATCCCCGTTACACAAGCTTGTACTTAATTTTCATATATTGTGATTGTGTAGTTGCTCTTGTAATTAGTTACCTTGTGTAGCTTGCTAGTTACCTTCTTACTTGTGTAGCATAAAAGTAGCTCTCTTATGCAACTAATTTGACTTGAGTAGTCTTGTTAGTTGCATTGCTTAATTTGTGTAGCTAAGTAATTTTGCGCTCTCTAATTTGGCTTGTGTAGCCTTATTATTAAGCATTGCTAGTGAGCTTAGGAGCTTTGTGCTTTTGCTTCACTAGTTTGTGTAGGATCTCTCCTGGTTGCCAATGTACTAGTTGCATAGGTTTGTGTGACCTTGCTACTAGAATTGATTAGGTGAGTTCTAGCTAGCCTGACACCTTTGTTGCCTTATTAGAATCCTTTTAAGGTGCTTGAGAACTTAGATAGAGAGATGTAGTCTTGGCTAGACCGATAATTTTAATTCTGCATTTGTTTCGATTAGCCGGTGCTTTTTGATTTTAGAAAGGACTATTCACCCTCCTCTAGTCCACCATCTCGAGCTACATGTGGTATCAGAGCTAGGTCTCTCATTTATGGTCTTCATTGACCTGAGAGGATGGCAACTTATGGGCTACATGTTGATTGTCCACGCATTTTTTATGGCACACACTTTACACGGTGGAAAAATTGGATGATATGCAATTTTAAGTTTATTTGCCCTCAAATGTGGTGGATGGTAGATGTAGGTTTTTCTCATGTGTTGGATGAAGAAAATCTAACTCAAGCACAAGAGAAATGCCTAGATCTTGACATCCAAGCTACTAACATCATGTATAGATCTTTGGATGATTGCTTATTTGGTGAGATCGTAGACATGATGACCGCCCACAAGGTTTGGATTCATCTCAATGAGAAGTATGGGATGGTCTCTGTTGATGATAATGAGTCTAAGAAGGAGGCGCATGAGGTTGTTGAGCATGACCACAACTTGGTGATTGTACAAGATTACTTCACCTCATGGTCAAGTAATGATGATGATCATACCACAAGATCACTTGATAAGATTGATGATGATGCCACAAGTGATGCAAATGATGATGCTACTCCATGCACACTTGTTGATGATGATAATGGATATGAGAGTGATGTCTCTACAAGCTCATCCACTACATCACATTACTTCATGTCAGAAGGTGACACCAAGGTATCTAATGCAAATATGATTGATCTTGATTCATATGAGGAGCTTCGAGATAGATTTGGTAGCATGATCAAAGCTTTAGAAAAAGAGATGGCTAAAACCGAGAAATTGAAAATTGAAAACTTTTTTTGTAAAGAAAACATGTGAACAACAAAAGCATCTACTCTATGTTACTACCTTTTCATATGAGGAGCTAAAATTGGCTCATGAGGAGCTTAGTGTTGCTCATGATAACTTAGTACAAGACCATTCTTTTCTCACTAAAGAGCTTTCAAATGAAAAACTTAAAACTAGTGAAAGCTCATCACATTGGTCAAATGATTAATCACATAATGTTGCTAACCCTTGTGATGTAGGCAAGAAGAATGTATCCACCTCTTGTTATGATTTGCTAGATATGCCATGTTCTTCATATATAGATACTTGTTCTACTTCTACCTCTTGTTATGATTTGCTAGATATGCCATGTTCTTCATATATAGATACTTGTTCTACTTCTATGTCTTGTGAGACTAACCTTTTGAAGGAGAACAATGAGCTCAAAAATAAAATGAAGAATTTGAGCAACAAGTTAGAGAGGTGATACAACACCAAAATCACCTTCGTGCATATGTTGAACAACAAATGAAGCTATGGTGATATGAGTGGCATTAGTTTCAACAAGAGCATGACAAAGGATAAAAGAAAAAGAGAAAGAAAGATGAAGAAGCAAGAATAAAAGAGGCTATCTCATTTCATATACTTCAAATGCCATGAAGTGGGACATCTTGCAAATGCTTGCCCCAATGAAGAAAAGCTCAAGTTGAAGAAAAAAGAAGAGAGGTTGAAGCATGTCAAGTGCTTCAACTGCTGCACTTGGGGTCATCTTACGTCAATGTGTCCAACCAAGCAATTGGTGAATCAACAAGTAAAGCCTCAACCAAAGCCATAAGTTGAGCAAGAAAAGACACCCCAAGAGCAAATCAAGATCAACCATGAAGATGGTGTTGTCTTGATGATGAAGAAGAATAAAATAAGAAGGGATGGAAGAGCAAGGCATCCAATGCTTATACAAGATAGATGATGAGCAAGAATCAAGAAGAAAAAGAAAGTTCATGCTCACATCAAGTGCTTCAAGTACAGAGATATAGGACACTTTGCCTCAAAGTGTTCTACCAAGCTTGCGAAGAAGGCTCAAGCAACTCATGAGAAGTAAGGCAATGAGAAGCAATACAAGGGCAAGGAAGACAAGGCTCTAACCAAGAGAAATTGCTACTCATGCTAAGAAAAGGGACACATGGCAAACTCATGTCCCCTAAGTAACACTCCTAAGCCTATTTCAATTGATGATAATATGATACTTAGAAAGGATGATGATGTTCTTTGGTTGCTATTACAAAACATCCTGCTATTCATACTAAGGCTATGCCTAAGTATGTTGTACCTAACTTGAGAGGACCCCAAACCAATTTGGGTACCATCAAAAAGTGGATGAATGTGTGTAGGTACCATAGGCATTGGAGGCTTGATTCAATTGTTTTCTTATTGTTCATCATGTGTTGAATCAAGTTATGAAGCTTAGTGCACATCCAAACCCAATGCCAAGTGAAAATTGAGTGAAGTCCAAGTTCTACGATATATAAGTGCTATAATTCAAGTTGTGGTGATTTATTGGAAATATTTGATGGCTTGCAAATATGAGAGTTGAAGCTTGCTAATTGGATAATCATAAACTAATCAAGGTATATCTTTACTTGATCTAATTCATTTTAGTGCATATGAGTTGATTGAATTGGATATATATGCATTTGTTGCTTACTTTAAGATGATTGAATAGATTAAATGCTTAGAAATCAAGTTTGGATTGATTTGATTGGATAAGTTCATAGGATGATCTTTAGTAATAGGATTGAATGGATATATGTCTTATGAAAGTATTCAAACAAGTTGGTTACAAGTTTGATTCACCTTTGATAAAGTAAAGCTCAAGTATTAAAATCTGTCCATTATTGAAAATCTGAGTGAGCTGTGATCTTAGCCATGTTTAAATGATCAAATCTATTTAGATTGGCTTGAAATTTGGTATGCATGATGTACACTTCTATCCCTAATACTAAAGAGGCAAAATTTCAGCCTAATTTTTTGTCTGGTAAATTTTCGTCTGGCCTTTCTCCCTCTTATATGAGGTCTCGGACAAAGAGAAGTAAAGAAATCAGCCAAAGACACAAACGTTATCACAAACTGGATCAAAATTGTATACACAAGCCCTACCAAAACCAAACTATCTAAAAAAACCAAAATTCCTCAAATCTTGCATAAGGAACTGAAAATCATGCCATAATGACATCAGATCGACCATAAATTAAATACCGCTAGGCAATAGATTGAATCAAACTGTATAACCACTCGACATCAAACTCAGATGGAGTGCAAAGAAGGAAAGGAAGGAGAAATCCATAAAGAACTCTAAACCAAATCGAGAAAGGGATTCACACTTTTTGCTACCATAAATCACCTCTACTTATATACAGCCCCATAAATTCCTAGAGATCAAATCAGAGAATAGAGGATATTACAGCTCCTTCTATAAGAAGAAGCTCATGGCGGCAGATAATAGTGACATCCCACCACCTCGCTCATGGGAATCAGATGAGATCGGGCAGAATCAGAAGCCCGCGGAGATATCAGGCGGAATCAAAAGCCCAAATAGAAAATCCAATTCGATGTTTTCTCTAACCACGCGATGGCTTCGTCTTTGAGTTCCAAGCCAACTGCAGTACCGCTCGTCTTTGCAGTGTCTGCGTCCCTATCCGCGATCCACTTCCAAACGCAACCGCCTAAAATTGAACACTAGAAGAAAAGCATACAGGCACACGTTAATACAAAGCAAAGCAAGCAATTTTTTTTCTAAAAGATGGGCAACGCAGAGGTGGGCTGAAGCGCTACCATTGGGGTGGGTCATAGTTGGAGCGGAGCATCGCCGTCGGTGCTCCATTGGGGTGGATCTGGTGGAGTCGAAGCATCGAGGCGTGGTTGCGGGGCCGCCGGTGTAGGGGCACAGGGCCGGCAAGGTGCGTCGCCTCCGGCAACACTGCCGTCGTGCCGAGCAAGCTTGTTGAGGCTGAGGGCCATCGATGCAGGGGGCACAAGGTGCGTCGCCGCCGAGCCACGCCACCATCGTGCCTAGAAAGCTTTGGGTGAAGTCAAGAGAGGCCACACGTCGCCTTGCCGCACGCGCGCGGCGATGAGAAGGATCCCATATCACTGGTGACTACAAGCGTTGTGCTGTGGAATATGTGGAGGCGCAGATGAGCAGGCTGAGCAGGGAGAAGGAGACAGAGTGAGAACTAATGGCGCTAGGGTTTGGACCAATTCTTATATGAGCTTCGGTAAAATTCTGACCGTTCATCACAATCAACGGTTTCTATTCTCTAACCATGAAGGCTGCCGAGTGGGCCATTAAATGGGCCACCATGAGGTCTTAAGCAGGTCATGAGCCTCAGCTGTGCTCATGGGCCACTTTAACTTTAAGGCCAGAAAAGGTCCCTTTTATTTTCATTATATACTAAGTTTGGCTTTATTCCACTTAAAAAAAAGTCTAGCTTTATTAATTTTCACTAGCAAAAATGAACGTACATTGCAACAAGAGTGATATTATACTCATTTTAGAATAAACATATTTTACTCATTTTAGAACAAAAATATTAATGACTACGTAACTGAACAACAGGCAGAAAGAGAAAACAAGTAATATTAATAATATATTAAAAAAAGAGGAGAATTAAAAAACCACCGACTAAGGCTTGATCCTCTGCCTTATCCACTCGTAGGAGGAACAACTAAGGCGTGGGACCTAGAGAGATGAAGGCAAACAAAGAAAATACTGCTAGCTACATGATTCTTTTCGGTAGTCATTGCCTAAAATAACGAATTAACTAAATAATGATATTATAATAATGCTTCAATTGTTGTTAATATAGTAGCCTATAAAAACTTTGTGACATGGATCTACATACGATGAATCTTGACAGAACTATAGCCCTTTTACACTAAAACCAATTCAATAATTTATGATTGTATTTTGACTAAAGTAGTTTATATATAATAATGGATTTAAAAAAATAAGTTTTGCTCCTGTTGTAACGCACGGGCATTTTTGCTAGTATGGTATAAGTTGTTGGATAAATTTTATAAGAATTGGATAAGAAATGCTTTGGTTTTGGAGTGGATCTTGTCAACTATAGTGTAGCAGTTTGTAGCATGTAACAGTGTGGAAAGATGTAAAATCTGGTAGCAATCTAGAAGTCAAATGAAGCTCAAATTCTTATAGCTGCTAGAACACTTAGTGAAGCATATCTCCATCAAATTTCGTGGTATTTGAATCTGTACATTGGGAGTTATGGATTAGTCTTTAAAGGATACAGAATCTGCCAGAAAAGTAACATTTATTGGATTTGATCAAGAGACACTTTGTTTGAAAGGTCCTCAAGTTGGAGACATGTTTACAAGTGGTTAAGGTACCTAAGTTTGGTTTTGGATTGAGCTAGAAGCATGACAAATGATGAGTACAAGGCCATTTGATTGTGAAGTGTACTTGGCACACATTTGATATTCAAATTAGAAGATCAAGATCAAACTCAAAATGAAGATGAGGTTTAAATTCTAGTGACAATTGAAAATCATTGATAAAAAGAAAATAACTTAAACAAGTAGAAAGAAAATGACTTTAAAAAGGATTTAAGATTACTCATTAAATTAAGTCCTTTACTTGGATCAATAAATTAAGACATTTCAAGTGAGTGTTAAGAATGGTTCTTTGGAGAGAAATCACTTCTCCCTATGTGTAGGGGCTTGCCACCTTTTGTAGGTAAACCAAGTGTGGTACTTAGAAGGCTAACATAGAAGTGGTGATCTAAGGGACATTTGAGATGCTTAGTTGGAGCAAATAAAAAAGATTGATATAGAGAGCAAGTAACACCCAAAAGAGAGCTAGTCATGGTAATTCAAGTGGTATTCTAAATGGTTCTCTCCTCTCTCATGAAAGCATTGATCAAAAGAAGAAGCAAGCCAACCACAACAAGATAGTGCACTTGATCATTAGTGGTTTACATTTCATATGGGTGAAGAATGGAATTTCATTATTGATGATTGGTCCGCACCAAGCTTATAATTGGACTTCACATTGCTATTGCGGAGCTTAAATGGAATCTAATGACTATCCTCTACTTTATGATAGCAAAGGTATCATTGTAATGTGTATGATCATTTCATCCCTTACTAGTATGCAGTTAGTGCATATAGAACATGCTTCATAGGATCGTGCATTACAAAAGAAGTTTTCAAATTCATAGCCTACCACTATTGCTTGAATGGTTAATTGATCTAGTGGTAGTGTATGAGTTTGTTCATGAGCTATTGAACCTAAGTACTTGATCTATTTTGGAATGCTAATAAGTGACAAGTACAACATTAACAAGATAACCCTTGCAAGAGGTGTGAAGAAGTTTGTCATTGGTTCAAACCGGACTTGGAAGCTTAGACTAACCAATCTAGTTCAAGTCAAACATAGAAGCTCATAAAGATGACAAGTGTTCAATAAATGGTTATAATTGATAAGTCCTACAAGTGGTTCCATGACTGTCCTTACATGTGGTACATATAGATTATCACTTTGTTACAAGTAGTATTCATACAAGTGGTATCTAGCACATCAAAGGTGGTTCCACAAGTGATCCTCAATTTTAAGTGATTATCAAGTGAAGAAATTTCTCTCACTAACAAGAGCTCAAGTTTATCAAGTGGATGACCCATGCTATGACTAAGGGGGAGGTGTCCCACCGATTGGTATCAAGGTCAAAGATCCTACATGAGGTATCTCAAGGGCTACAAGTGGTGTCATTCCAATATTTAGAAGTGTCTATAAAAATGCAAGATTCAAGTATCAACCATCTACCCCAATGCAATTCTTTGTATCAATAAGAAGCACACCTTTTATGGAAATTGATGACAAAGAGGGAGAAGTTGAAACAAAGATATGAAAATAAAATGCATCATGGGGAAGAAGTAGAAGATTGGACATGGATGAAGAGAGAGCAACATTGAAGAATAGAGAAGGATCAAAATTCTTAGACAAGAGTAGCACACAAGTAGGGGGAGCAAGCTCATGAACTTTGATTGGTTGCATTTGATATGTGCATAGTCATGTGCTTGCTTGCATTTGCATAAGCTTTAAATTTAAAATGCATGCTTGTGTGGTGTATGCTAGTTATAGAACATGATTAATGATTTGATAACTAGCATGCATAGGATGGTAGCTAGACTTGTGTTTTTTAAGCAAAAACTAGAACCTTGCTTATAATGTTGATCTCACGGGGTTTCTAGTGTTTTTGTTGTTTAGCTACTCATGGTGCTAAGGATGGTGTTAAAATGTGCACTCCGATTGGTATCATGCATTAAAGGTTAATTCTTTATACCTTAACATCATTGGTAGTAATTACTCTCTCACAATTCCAATCTATACATATATGCGAGCTTCAAACCAAACTCTCTAGCACATATGTAGGGGAGCTAATACTACCAATTCAGGTTTGTGGTACTTATCCAAATTAATTACACATGGTAAAATTGCTTGGGCAAGCAACATGAATCCAAAAGAGCTTAATTTCCATATCTTTGTAGAGTTGTCATCAATTACCAGAAAGGGAGAGACTGAAAGGTCCTTGTTTGGTTTTGGTAATTGAGTGACAACCTAGTTGGACTAATTATGTTTAATATGAGATACACAGGTGATTAGTCTACAGGTACATCATGTGTGAGCAACTCATGCCATGACGGTGAAGATGGCTTGGATTTGTTGCAAGGCTCACATATGTGATGAAGGAGCTCATTGCATATGGGACATGACATGGAGTCATGTGACTAAGGTGGAGAAGATCAAGGCAAGACTTGGCTTGACAGACCAGTTGCAAGCATGAAGGGCAAGTTGGAGGCTTTTGAGCGATGGACCGCATGGCGGTGAAGCTTGAGCAAGACTTGGCACCGATGGACGAAGGCAATGGTGAAAATCAAGTGAGGTCAAGATCGATGAACCAATAAGGTCACGTGATGATATAAAGTGGATCATATCATTTGTGATATGGTTGGTGCATGTGTTACATGAACAATGGAGGAGATGGAATGGAATACGCAAGGCAAATGTATAACCTATAGGGCATTTCATTTCACCGATCATAGGTGTATAGAGAAGTTGATGATCGGGTTTATGATAGATGGCCGTACTATTAAGAGGGGTAAACTTGTTTGCATATCGATCATCTAGTGCCACTTGAGTGATCTAACTTTGCATCATTACTAGGATTGAGTGGTGTGATGAGTTGAGTGACTAATCCTTTGGGAAATATTTGTGAAAAGCTAACACACATACACAAGATTGTGAATACTTGGTGGTGTTGGCATATTTGCAAAGAAGAAGTTGTTAATGTTGAAACGGATCAAGTTAGAAAGGAAAAGGAGAAGAAAAGTGCAAGTTATGGTTGTCCAGGGGTCAGAAGTTGCAATATAACTTGTGCCAAATCGCAGCCATTGTAGAGGGTGGCACCGCCATTCCAGTGGCCAAAAAGTGGGCACCGCCGCCCCTAGGGTGGTGCCAAAAAACAGCAGCAGCACCCTTTCGTATTTCGGGCATAACTCTTAGCTCTGAACTCCGATTTTGATGATCTTAGACTTTTTAGAAAGCTAATGAAATGCTCTACAAGCTTGAAGTGGTAGATCTCAATTTAGAACAAGTTAGGGCACCGGACTGTCCGATGACCATGCCGGTGTGGCACCGCCCCTTTTTCCAAAGAGGGGGAAACTCGTTGAGTGGCACCACCACCCCTAGAGTGGTGCACCTCCCCCCTATGTTTGGTGCTATGGTCCCAATGGCTAGTTTTAAATAGCCATTGCAATTCGACCACTAGGCACCGCCACCCCTTGTCCGGTGCTCGCACGTTGTTGTCCGGTGACCACGTAGAAATGTGCTACTTGGCTCCAACGGTTCTATTTGGCTTAGGGCTATAAATAGAGGTAGAGCTCGAGCTTGGCTAAGGTTGAGCATCTTAGGGATGTATTGTCCTTGTGTGTGCTTGGTTTGAGAAGCCTCTAACTCACTTGTGCTTGCGAGAAGTGCGAATCCATTGCGAGTGAGTGATTCTAGTGCGATTACACTATGAGAGTGCATCGAGTGGCACTAGGTGATCGAGTTGCAAGCCAATGGTGCTTGTTACTCTTGGAGGTTGCCACCTCCTAGACAGCTTGGTGGTGATCTCCGTTGAAGCACGCAAGAAATATTGTGCGGTGCTCGGAAGAAGTGATTGTGAGGGGTGTTGTGCTCAACCCACGAGAGCCATGAAGAGCAACTCAACTTGAGAGTGTTATTGAGCTACCCTCACTTAGTCAGTGGGGTTCTTGCGGTGTGGGGTGCTCATCGTGATACTTCACCTAAATCGACTGTCATCCACTTGACGTGCTCAATTCAAGCAAAACAACATCACGCGGCCCCTAGGAGCGCACAAAGCAACTTCTCTTCAGGATTGGGTTGAGTGGCACGCAGTGGTTCACATACCAAATCGACATAGTCTAATGGATAATGCTCAAACAACTTATACAGAAAAGCTTACAAGATAGAGCTTACATAAATTTCGTGATGCGGTCCAACCAATGGACAAGATCCATAATCCATTCTAAAGTAATCACTCAAGGTCGCTCGAACAAGACTACGGAGTTAATGTGTAGCATACTCAGGGTCGCCCTTCCTTGATGCTACTAGGCAGTGGTGATGGAGACTCAACCTCCACCGATCTACAGTGTTCCTGCAAAACAACTTAACGGCTGCACCGTGAGTACATTGTGTACTCACAAGACTTAATTCCAACATATAATATTTGGTGGATGCACAGGGTAGTTATCGGGCATTTGTATAAGTGCGGAAAGCTATGATGTTCATTAAGAGTATGACATGCTATGCTCAACATTAGAAGTAAAGGTATTCATCATTGTAATAAAGTGCTCATAGTCCATTGTTCATGCTACCATGGCTATAGAAAGAAAGAACAACCAAGTAGTTCTATCCCAAAGAACTCTAGGCTTTCAAGACTCTACAGAGGTGTACAACTGTACCCACACGGAGAAACGGGATGAACCTCCATATCTTGTGCACCAAAGATAAGGGTTGCCTCACATCTCCAACCTTTCCCTAATCCGGCCCGAGTGTCACATGAAAGGTTTGAGCGGGTGCCCGGTCAATGTCTCGGACATTCCTGACCAACGCCACATCCTTTGCCAGTTTCACGGATAAATAGGTCACAACTAGTTACTTGACTTGTCGAACCCATCCATGACATGTGGTCTGTACGGGTGGTTACTCGGACTTACATATCCCAATACACGGTCCTTACTGCTCCACGAGCTACATCGTCTAAGATCCCACACTCATGGTGACCTACCCCTCGCATGAGCAAGATATCCAAGTTATCATCAAGATTATCATATTAGAGATATTAGTCCTTAGCCAGATTAGTTAGATAAGTTAAGTTGTACCCTCATTGTAACACCTCTGGTGTTTAGCTTGCATTTAACCTCTGCAAATCACGTGCATAAGTATCATCATGCACTAAACATTCACATGAAATGATAGCATTTTCACATGTGTGTTAGCTTCTTGTGTTAATTAGAAATGACAGGACCCTACTTATTATATTTAATTGCCATGCTTGTTTGTTAATTCTAATAGTTCACTAATGTTTTGGAGCCATTCTGGAGCAAAGTTTATTTTGAAAATATATCCAAATTATGCTTTTAAAATAAGTTTAGAAAATTGGTTTCTATTTAAAGAATTGACTTTAAATCCCTATCTCAAAAACTAGTGAGATTTTGATTTGGATCCTTTTGGCAAAGTTGTAGATCTAAAAATCTAGAACAACTTCTATTTTTGGACCATCTTGAGAAAACGTCGTTTACTTGCTACAAATTTGATTTGGGGCTGTGTTTGGAAAATGGAATTTGAAAACAAAATTGAAAATCTTTTTACTCGCCTTCGTGGGCCTCGGCCTCACTTCTTGGCCCATGGCCGTTTCGGCCCGGCCTGCGCCGCACGCGCCACACGCTCCCGCTCTGCTCTTGGGCCGGCCTAGTCACGCCGCCCGCTCCACGCCCGCGCCGCTCCTGCGCGAGCGCGCCCACGCTCCGACCACGCCAGAACGCACGAGCCGCGTGGCGGCCATGTGACAGCGAGCTCGCCGCGTGGCGCCACCGACCTGCCCGTTCCGACCGGCTTCGCCCCGCCTTCAAAGCGCCTCTATCCGAGCCTCTTTCTCCACTCTCGCTCTTTCTCCCTCTCGCTCTCCCGTTTCAAAATCCCAAGCGGGAGCCCCTCCCTCGCCACCGCACTAGAGCTCGCCGCTGCCGTTCCGGCCACCACCGCTCGCCTCCGGCCGATTGGTCTCAGCTCCGTCTCCACCTCCCTCTCAGACACCCGGTGCTCGCGGCGGTTTTACCGTTTAAGCCGAGGTGAGGCCCTATTGGGCGTTCTCTTCCGCCGCCGCTCGTCGGAGCACGGCCGAGCTCGTGCTCGCGGTGGACACCCCGGCTCCATCCCCTTTCTCTCTCCCGTTTGGTGCGCATCGGCTCCGCCTCGTCCAGGCGAGGCTGAAGCCTTAGCTTTTGGCGCCGTCGGGGACCCCGGTTCGCCGGAATTTCTCCGCTCCGCCATGCAAACGCGCTGCCGCCCGCCATTGTCGCTAGTGAGCATGCTCTGTCATGCAAGCCGCCACCATTTCTACCTCGGTCGGTTCGCCTTCTCGTGCTGAGCACGGAGGTGGTGACCCCGTCGTCGGCAACCTCGCCGACGGCGAGCTTCGCCGCGGGGCCGTCCCCTCCCCTGCTCTGCCTCCTTCATGGGCTGAAAGCGGCCGTGGGCCAGCTGGCTTCCGTGGGCCAGCCTAGTAAGGGGTTTGGGTTTGGGTTTTTCAGATCAGAAAAGAGAAATTATTTTGTTTATTTCATGTAAATGCTTCCAAAAATCACAGATTGCTCCACAGTGCTCCAAATCAAGTGAAACAAAATTTGTTATGTTCCTCATGACTAGATCTACAGCATAAAAATATTGCATGTTGATTTTGTGATACTTTTCTGCAGAGTTTTATTTAATCCTCGTAATTGCTAATTATTTAGAAAATGTATAATAAATATAATATGTATCAGAAAAATATGGTTCCAAGTTTGTTAGTCTTCTTTTGTGATGTGCTTTGCATGAAAAAATATGTGCCATGCATGTTCTGTAGAAAAATTTTGATGTGTAGTACAAGTGCTTATTATTGTTAATAATTGTTAATTTTGATAGAGAGAAAAATATGAATAAAACATGCATATAATAATTTTTCTATAGTGATTGTTTATTGTGTAGAATGTAGAAAAATACTAAAACTGTTGTTTGATACTTTTTATAGTGTAAAGTATTTTTATGCTCATTTTTAGGCCTTAGATTGTTATTTTTGTGTAGGCAGTTCTAGTACTCCAAATATAATGAAATTTTTGTGGCATGCTAGATTAGATGCTAGTAAGCTACTGTAGTTTTATCAGATTTTTCTATGCTACCAAAAGAAGTATTGCTATTCAAACATAGTGTCAACTAGGGTTTAATTAACCTTGTTAATGCAAGATTATTTGATAAGATTTGCTTTGGTGTATCTTTGAAGCATCTTAGATTTCTGGGGTGACTTGGCATGGTAGATAATGTTTGTAGTAGTATACGAGTACATGTTCTTGGATGATGTGGACTACCTTGTAGAAGAGTTGTATTCCTACTTTATGCAATAAAGTAAACATGTTCATCTACATCTCATTCATCATGATCATTACATGTCATCTCTGCAATGCACCTAGGCATGAGCACTTATACATTTGCATCATACAGGATCGCAAGAAGTAACTCTGGTAGCAGTTCCCGAGGACCCAGAAGAGCAGCCCGAGGTGCAAGAGCAGGAGGTGCCTGAAGCCAATGAGGAGGTCGGTGAGGATCTTCCAGAGTGCCCCGACCATCGCCCGAGCTCTTTCGAAAGAGGCAAGCCCCGGAGCATTTCTCTCTCAGTTTGCAAATATTTTATTAATGCTTTACTTTAACTAATGCATTACGTTTAGGAGTTGTTTGCAACCGTTGCTGCATTATACCTTGTTTACCCTCGTTCTACCATATCCTTGTTACCTTGGTATTCGCAGTCAAGAAATGCTTCGCTTGCTTAGACCGGTAGAAGTCAGGTGATTTCCTATCACCTGCGAGCTATAGGTGGTTACCTGGATCTGCTTGAATAAGTATGTCATCGTAGAATAACTAAGTGTTAATGTGAAATTGAGACCAGACGGAGACTTGCAGGGTTTTAGACTATAGTGTTTTCCGTCTGTGTCGATTAAGGACCGACCGTTGTTGGGCCTCGAGTCATGTTGAACGCATGCCTTACATTTAGCTGACCGAATAATGTACCTTTCGACCGCGAAGCTGGGAGATTATTCGGGCCGAGTGGATTGCCCGCAACGCACTGTACCGGAGCAGGTGTGGTAGGACATGGGGGCACGATGATAAGGCCAAAGAGCAGTCGGGTGGCCCCCGGGTACATGTGGTTCCTGGCAAACTCGAGACTTTACTTGAATAGTTGACTCGATGACCAATATCTCACTTTAGCGGGTGAGTGAGATTTGTGTGAGGAATAAATTACTAGCTGGTTAACAATCGATTCGAATCGCCATCGTTCACTGGATAGTGAACACTTGACTTGAGTTACTTCATCGTAGTAATATTGATGGAACACTTGGACAGTTATATGGAATATGAGATGATGAGAGTTGTTAATGATCATTGGTTATCCTTACTTGTTTAATTACATGTTACTCTAGTATAGGTGTAAATGTAGTTGACAGGTTAATAAAGATTTAACTTGATATAAAAGCTTCTCAAAAAGATTCTTTAAATGCTAAAAATGTATTTTTGCAAATGAGTCAGCTACCCTACCAAGAAGCCTGTCATGATCCTTGGTGTCATTTTATTTTCGGTTATGTCAGGTAAGTCTAGCTGGGTACCTTCTCGTACTTAGAGCTTTGTTCCCACTTGTTGCAGATGGGCAGATGTATTACGGCTACTGTATCAACTGCCTTTATCCTGCAATGGGTGAAGCTTTGGACCACGGGCAGTGGTCATTCCCTACTTCTCGTCTGATGCTTTTGTTGGAGATGATCAGCAGTTGGCACTTTATTTCAAACTCTGTGTGAGTGTGTGTGTGTGGTTTGAACTAAATGCTTTCGCTACTTTTATTTGAACTTGGTTTGTAATAACTATGTTTAAACTCCGATGTATCTGCGATGTGAACTTCTATGTAATTTGTGATGGTGACCGCTAAACTTATTACGATCTTGGCTGGTATGTAAGTTGGTTTGAAATCCGTCGTGATTTCACGGATTATCGAGTTATACGGGCTTAAGTTTGCTAAATCGTCTGCTTGATGGATGATTTTCTTACTTAATTTCGTATAATTGGTCGGTTCTGTTACACTCATTGATTTTAGTAGTTAATTATCCAGGTGTAGCATCCTACATGCGTGAGTATGAATTCCCTTCTCACGCTCTACTTCTACCGTTGCTCAAGCAACTAAGCAATAAGCATTAAGCGTTCCCATTCTCATTGTTTAGACGAGAGGCTTCTACAGATTATTAGACTACTCTAGGTGTAGTATAGAGGTGATCATTATCCAAGACTACATGTAATGCATAACTCATAATGCAACTTCATAAGTATCCAAAGTAGGGTTTATAATAGTGGGGTGCCTGCCTGATGGTGTTGCCGTTCAGACATCTAGAAGCTGACGATGAAGACTCACGCACATTCCTAAAAGAATATCAAAGATCATCTAAGGGATACATCGACGATCGGAACAATGAGGAGGAACATGGGTGGATAGGATTAGGTTACTACCTTAGGACTTAAGGTGAGACATCTAACTGTGGCTCTGCTACTGCATTGGGTATGACTAAGCTCTCTTGGTTGTAGGTTGGTTACTCAAGTAGGTTGCTTAAGCTAGCTCACTCTTCTTGTAACTGGCGGACACTCCGTTCTACCGATGGACACTCCGCTGTACTGGGTACCGAGATAGGTTGTCTCTGGTCTAGCTCTGTACTGATCGATGGACACTCTGTGGAGTTCACGGAGACTTCGATAGGTTTGGGACTTAGGCATTTCTAGGGTTCTCTGTCCACATCAGATAATCTGGTCAATCGACAGATGCTCCGGTATGAACTAGGTGTTCTCGGGTTGTTGGGTTACTGCTCTCTATAATTCAACGGCACCGTGGGTGATGGATACTCCACTGCGCTAAGCTAACGGGGAATAAGGTTTCTTGGTGGTTTCCTAAGGATTGATGGACACTCTGTCGGTTTGACAAGCACTCCGTCACATGGGCGATATAACCTATGCTCTAAGGAAATCCTAGGCTTCAAGCTTAGATTTGTGGAGTTGTGCAGCTTGCATGTCCCAAATATTCCTATGGTAGTTTAGGTGGCTTACTAGGCTCACTATGGCTGGGTTATAAGCTAGTTTAACTAAGTGTGGCTCAAGGCTTAGGCATTAAACCAAAACTCATGAGATGAGAGATAAACCTTGAGATTGAGATAGAGATCCTTGGCTCCGAGATCAAGAGCTTCCATAGCTTAAAGATTGAAGATCCAACTCTCCTTCCATCCAAGCTTCCATCATCTGTAGCCTCCATCAAAACCACACATTAATTACTATGGGGAAAATCCACAAAATGGGAGCTACTCTCTTGAGCTCACCATGATTATGTTGAAGAGGTTGATGGAATCCATGGGGAGGTGCTGATGCTTCTCTTCTTCTTCCTCTTTTCCTCCTTCAATCTTCTCTTCAGTCTTCATTCCTTTCTCTCTCTAGTTCTAGGGTTCTTCCTTGTTCTTGAGAGGTAGAGAGAGGGTGTTTGCAAATGAGTGGATATGTGAGAGGGTGAGTGGAGGGTTCTCCTTCAGCTGGTGAAGTATCTCAACTCGTGCTGACATGTGGGTCTAAGTCCACAAATAAGAAATAACTTAATTTTCACTCAGCTCTGTTCTGCCCTGACTCTTATCGGAAGGTCTGGTGTACTGGCGGATAGTCCGGTATTTCCTGTCTTTGCTGACTTGTACTTACTTTTCATGTCATCGTTGTCTTCCCATTGGTTTGCATCCCCGTTACATAAGCTTGTACTTACTTTTCATATATTGTGCTTGTGTAGTTGCTCTTGTAATTAGTTAGCTTGTGTAGCTTACTAGTTACCTTCTTGCTTATGTAGTAGAGAAGTAACTCCCTTGCGCAACTAATTTGGCTTGAGTAGCCTTGTTTGCACTCTCTAATTTGGCTTTGGGTAACCTTGTTATTGAGCATTGCTAGTGAGCTTAGAAGCTTTGTGCTTTTGCTTCACTAGTTTGTGTAGGAGTTCTCCCGATTGCCAAAGTACAAGTTGCATAGATTTGTATGACCTTACTACTAGAATTGATTAGGTGAGCTCTAGCTAACCCGACACATTTGTTTCCTTATTAGGATCCTTTTAAGGTACTTGAGAACTTAGATAGAATGATGCAGACTTGATTAGACCAATAGTTTTAATTCCACATTTATTTCAATTAGCTGGCAAATTTAATTTAAGAAAGAACTATTTACACTGCTATAGTCCGCCATCTCGACCATCCACTCTTCCACGACTAGGACGTGGCTGAGCCACTGACGGCGCGGTTCGAGTTCGCTTTCATGGGGGAGGAGCGAGCTTCCTTCTTCCGGTACTGGAAGGGAACGAAGGAGAAGGTGATGTCATTACCGGTGGTGGTAACGAGCTTTGGTAGCCGTACTGGTCACCGGTCTTTAGGGTTACTCCACATGAACACCTTGGACTACTATGTCAGCAAGCATGGCTCCCTCACGGTCCACTACGACATCGTCGTATTCGACGAGTTCCTTGCCGAGGAGCCGGTCACTCTGACCACCTTCATGTCCATGCCCCCGTTCGACCTGCACCGGCACCTCGGCGACCTCCTCAAGACAAAGAAGGGCGCCGATGTGGTGTTCCACATCGGCCGGGAGACGTTCGCTGCGCACCGGTGCGTGTTGGCGCCCAGTCCTCGGTCTTCAGTTCTGAGCTCTTGGGCGCCATGAAGGAGAGCCGCACCCAGGCAGATGTCGGTCAAGTTGACGACATGGAGGTGCCGGTGTTCAAGGCTTTACTCTGCTTTTTGTACATCGACTCATTGCCAGAGAAGAGTAAGCAAGATGAAGATGCCATGTATCAGCACCCGCTTGTCGCGGCAGACAGGTATGATATGGAAAGGCTCAAGTTGATGTGTGAGGATAAGCTGGGCGAGTACATTGATGTGGGCAATTCCACCACCATCCTGACACTAGCTGAGCAGCACCACTGCCACGGACTGAAGAAAGCATGCTTCAGTTTTCTTAGCAATCCAACAAATCTGAGGGCGGCAATGGCCAGTGATGGTTTCAAGCATCTAAGCAGGAAGCTGCCCAGCCATCGAGAAGGATCTGATGTCCATGCTCAAATCATACTCTAGTGAAGTTCAGTGTCTTCAGCATTAGTACTAAAAATCACCTCGTGGTTTGTTATCAGGTAGCTATGCAGATGCACAAGCAGTAATCTCATCTTGTCTATGTTATATTGGTTAATTAGACGGGTATATGGCCCTATGTTAGTAAGTTAAGATGGAGGCCGGAATGTTATATTTGTTTATCTAAAAAAGGTTAGTAAGTTAACTCGCTTCTACGGCTCTACCAATTGATTAGGATGGACTTTGTTATCAGGTAGCTATGATGATTGAATATTCACTAGGCATCTCTGGTTGCCTCATTTTTGTTGCATAGATTAGAATATGCTGGAACTAGGGCACTAGGCATCTTTAACAATTGTTTTGTATTCAATCAGTTGCATTACATGGTTTGTGGCATTGGCGGTGCATTCATCGGGTAATTGTCATCTTTCTTAGCAATGGTGGTTCAGGCAAGGTTTCTAGCTAGGATCATGTAGTTCTCCATGGTTTTGATAGTTCCACCAATTGAACCTGTAACGTCTCTGGTTGTTGCTTTGCAGTACTTTGGATGGAGCTAAATACCAGGTTGTTGTCTTGACGAGTGATGCTCATGTTAGGTTTAGATCTTCCACCATTAGGCCCAACGGCCTTTTGGGCCTTGTTCTCGTGCCCTGATCGGGGGCGCCCAACCCTACATGGTTGGTGGGCCCCCGTCACACTGCGCTATATATAGAGGTGAGGGCCGGCTGGCTCTAGGCATGAGGTTCACCTCAGCCGCCACTCCCCACCGATATTCCCGATCCCGATCTGAGAGGGGCGCAGCCAGTGACGGGAAGCCGCCACCGTCTTCACTGTGCCACCGTCTTCACTGCGTCGACTCCCATCTCCACCAACCGTCGCTGCTGGCGCGCAGATGGCGTCCACTAATGAGACTCCGACTGCTCCAACCACTACGGCCTTTGATGGTTTGCAATACTACCTCATCCCAACCCTTTTACCCCTCTCTGACTCACGGTAGAAGGTGTATTAGGTTTTGTTGCATGTGTTGTGAATCAAGATCTCATTTTTCTACTGTCTAATACCCGATCTAATGAACCCTAAGAACAATGAAACCTAACAATGGTACTAGAGCCACGGTTCTTTAGAAGAAGTTTTAGATCGGGAAACAAAGAAACAGAAAAGAACCCGAACACCGATTTAGTTTTTCAGATCAGGAAGAAATAGGAACGAAACCCTAATCTGTAACCCTAACCCTAACCCTACTAGGGTACAAGAAGAAAAGGAATGGAATGGGGACTCACCAAGACCCGCCGTCACCACCGCCGGCGTGTTGCCACCGCGCAGGAAAGCCGTCGGCGGTAGGTCATCGCTCGGCCGAGCCTTGGGCTCGCTGGCGTGACATGAATCCCGAGGCACCGTCACACGGCCCCTTGACGGCGGCGCGCTCAACCATGGAGGGGAACGCGCACGCTGACAAGGGCCATGCGGCGGCGCCATCTCCCTCAAGTCGTGCCATGGGTGGCCACGCGCCGCCTTCTCTGTTGGCTACGGTGAAGACAGAGGAGGGAGGGAGAGTAAGAAGAAGGAAAGAAGATCTCTGCTCCGGCAAGCCACCGGCGGTTGCGATCACCATGACCGCCGTTGTTGTCTGCCGAGCGGCATTGAGAGCAGAGGCAAGAAGGAATGAACGTTAGGGTTAGGGATTTTGACAAGCACTGGTTTTCTTCCCGCGATATTGATGCACAGCCGTCCGATCAAAATCAACGGTCGTGATGAACCAGCGCCCTGCTGGGCTTGATTTGGCCCAGGCGGGCGTGCACACCGGGCAGGAATCCTGGCCCAGGCCCAGGTTGCGGCCTGGGCGCGAGGGGGGGCAAGCTTTCACGCTGCTGGGCTGGGCCAAATTGTCGGTTTTGCTGGGCACGGCGGCCCCTCCGACCGAGCTGGGCCACTGAGCGAGTGCGTCCTCTCCGACCGAGCTGGGCCACTGAGCGAGCGCGTGGGCTCAAATGCCTAGAGAAAATGAAGATTTCTTTTTCCTTTTTCCAGAAGCAGTTCTGTATATGTTTGAGTTCAATTTGAATTGAATTTTCACATGAATTTCTGTACAATTATGTCCAACGACTTTTGTTCAGCGAATGAAAATTATGAGTTTCTGGAAAATAGAACTATGAAATGTATTATTGTTTCTGCTGTGCATGATAATTATTGCTCTCTTTTAATTAAATTTGAACCAACGGGATAATTTAATTTTAAGAGAAGTGATGAATTTCTGAAAATTTTGATGAGATTATGATGTTATTATTTTCTGACCAACGTTGTTAATAACAATATTATAATTTTGATCCATGAGAAATTGTGCATCAATTTTATTTCTGCCCAACGGTGATGTAAAATTTTTGCATGAATGAATTATATGTTTTAATTTGACCAACGTTGAGTTAAAGCATGTGATTTTATGTATAAACGTTTCTCACTAACTCTGGTGTGGTTTCAGGAGGCAAATGTATTGTGAACATCACGAACATCCCAACACTCAACGGGAGCTATTACCGTGTGTGGTGGGAGAAATATGAACTGGAACTTGCGTTGGGAGAGGTCGATTTTGCCATCATCTCACTGTGTCCCATTGAACCAGAGGACCCGGTGAGAGACGAAAATGAATCTGACGCTGATTTCGCTACTAGAAAGCGTGATCATGCTGAGATAAGAATGAAATATGATCTTGAACATAGGCAATGGACTCTCTCCAACCGCAAGCGCCTGTTGGTAGCCAAGGCCACCATAGAAGAACAGATAAGGGGCTCAATCCCTGAATGTGCTACTGCCAAAGAATATCTTGATAAAATCAAGAGTCGGTTTATTGGGTCTACCAAGGCCACAGCAAGTTCACTGATATAGAAGCTTGTGAATGAGAAATACACAGGTGGTAGCATAAGAGAGCACATTTTGAAGATGAACACTACGACATCTAAGTTGAAGGAAATGAATTTGAAGGAACATGATTTCCTTATTCATTTAATTTTTGCTTCTTTGCCAAAAGAATATGATACTTTTATTGTGAACTATAATATGCAGCCTGAAAGATGGGGCATAGAAAGACTTATTTCAATGTGTGCTCAAGAAGAGGAGAGGATAAAGTCCTCACAGGGTGAATCTGCTCACTTTGTGAAGGATAACAAAAGAAAGAACTTTAATGGCAAGAATTTTAAACCACAAGGGAAACCCAAGTGGGAAAAGGTCCCTTCCTCAAATTCACAGGAAAAGAAACCCTAGGACTCTGAAAATTAGCAGAACAACTCCTATGGTGGAGCTGAGAAAGATCAATGCAAGCACTGCTTCAAGAAGGGACACTACAAGAGAGACTATCCAGACTTCCTGAAATCTCTACTAAAGAGAGGTGATGAATTTATTACATTTGTAGATGAATCCCTGTATTTATGTTATGCTAAATCCACTTGGTGGGTTGATTCAGGAGCAACTACTCATGTTGCAAATTCTTTACAGGGGTTAAGTGGGACGAGAACCTTGCAAAGAGGAGAAAGAACGATTAAAGTTGCAAATGGAGTGCAAGCCAATGTTGAAGCTATTGGAGATTTATCTTTAGAATTGAATAATGGCTTTGTACTTAGACTTAAAGAAGTACTTTATGTTCCCTATTTGCGTAGAAATTTAATAAGTGTTTCGAAACTTGATGATGATGGAATTGATTGCCATTTTGGTAATGGCAAATGTAAGATACTTGTTGATAATGAATGTGTTGGTCTTGCCTTTTGACAAGACAAGCTTTATTTATTATCTCTTAATGAAAATGTGAATAATGTATGTGATGAGAATATGAATGATTCCCCATCTGTGAATGTAACTAAGAAGCGGAAGCGAATTGATGATGCCTCTTTGAAATTATGGCATTGTCGCTTAGGCCATATTTCGAGGGGGAGAATAGAACGGCTGATTAAAGAATCAATTCTTCCGCACTTAGAATTTTCAGATTTAGAACAATGCGTTGATTGCATCAAAGGAAAGTATGTCAAGAAAATCAAGAAAAATGCCAAACGAAGCGCAGGAACTTTAGAAATAATCCACACTGATATATGTGGTCCATTTCCTGTGAAAAGTATGGATGGTTATGATTCGTTTATAACATTCACAGATGACTACTCTCGTTATGGCTATATTTATCCAATTAAAGAAAGATCGGAAGCATTGGATAAATTCAAAATATTTAAAGCTGAAGTTGAAAATCAGCGCAATAAGAAAATAAAGATAGTACGATCAGACCGAGGTGGAGAGTACTATGGGCGACATACCCCATATGGCCAAATTCCTGGACCATTTGCAAAGTTTCTACAGGAAAATGGCATGTCGCTCAGTACTCCACACCGGGGGAGCCTCAACAGAATGGAGTGGCTGAAAGATGTAACCGTACCTTAATGGATATGGTAAGAAGCATGATAAGTTACTCCACATTACCGATTAGTTTATGGATGGAGGCACTGAAAACCGCCATTCACATACTTAATCAAGTACCAAGCAAATCGGTGCCTAAAACACCGTATGAATTGTGGACATGAAGGGAACCCTCACTTAACCATTTGCGTGTGTGGGGCTGTCCGGCTGAGGCAAAAGTGTTTAACCCAAACATAGGAAAGTTAGACTCCAAGACAGTCAGCTGCCATTTTATTAGCTATCCAGAAAGATCGAAAGGATATCACTTCTATTGTCCTGACAGACATACGAAGATTGTAGAAACAAGACACGCTGTGTTCTTGGAGGATAACATGATCAGGGGGAGCATGGTAGCACGAGAAATAAGCCTACAGGAGAAGCGGGTACATGTACCCACTCCGATGGTTGAAGAACCATTCTTTACGCTACCTGTTGCTGTTGCGCCGACAGTGCAAGACACTATAGTGTCAACACCTGTTGCAAGTTCTCCTGTGGCGACAATGAATGAACATGAGGAACCTTTCCTTGAGGAGCCTGTCCTTGAGGAACCTATAGAACCAAATGTCGCACATGAGGAAGAACAGCTACAGCCCAATGAGGAACAAGTGCCAGAGGCCCCTAGAAGGTCTCAAAGAACAAGAAGGTCAGCTATTTCTAATGACTATGAAGTTTTAGATGGGAGATGATCCCACCTCATTTGAAGAAGCCATGAGAAGCGACCACTCATCAAAGTGGCTTAAGGCCATGGAAGATGAAATGAAATCAATGAGTACCAACAAAGTTTGGGACTTGGAAATTATTCCTAAGGGAGCCAAAACAGTAGGTTGTAAATGGATCTACAAAACAAAATATGACTCCCAAGGGAATGTAGAAAGATTTAAAGCGCGACTTGTGGCAAAAGGCTTTACGCAAAGAGAAGGGATTGATTACAATGAGACATTTTCTCCAGTCTTATGTAAAGATTCCTTCAGAATTATAATGGCACTTATAGCCCACTATGATTTGGAATTACATCAAATGGATGTAAGGACGGCGTTCCTTAACGGGGATTTGGAAGAAAATGTTTATATGGCATAACCGAAAGATTTTGTTGTAAAAGGAAAAGAAAATATGGGATGCCGCCTAAAGAAATCAATCTACGAATTGAAGCAAGCATCAAGATAGTGGTATTTGAAATTTGATAGAACAATAAAAGGTTTTGGGTTTAAGGAAAATGTTGAGGACAATTGCGTTTACGCAAAATTCAAGAATGGAAAGTACATATTCCTGATTTTGTATGTGGATGATATTCTGCTTGCTAGCAGTGATGTCAATCTACTAATAGAAACGAAGAAATTCTTGTCCTCAAACTTTGATATGAAAGATCTCGGTGAGGCCTCGTTCGTTTTGGGAATAGAGATTCACCGAGACAGAAGAAAAGGGGTTCTAGGATTATCGCAAAAGGCATACATAGAAAAGGTTCTAAAGAAATTTAGTATGCATGCGTGCAGTCCTTCACCTGCTCCTATTGTCAAGGGCGATAGATTTGTGGAACATCAATGTCCCAAGAACGAATATGAGATTAATCGAATAAAAGCGGTACCGTATGCTTCAGCAGTTGGAAGTTTATAATATGCTCAAGTGTGTACACGCCCTGACTTAGCTTTTGTTACCGGGTTACTTGGCAGATATCAAAAGAATCTAGGAATAGAATATTGGAAATTGGTGAAGAAAGTCCTGCGTTATTTGCAGGGTACGAAAGGCCTCATGCTAACGTATAGAAGATCTGATTCCCTGCATATAGAGGGGTACTCAGATTCCGATTATGCGAGAGAAGAAAGAAAATCCACGTCAGGATATATATTTACTCTCGCAGGAGGGGCTATATCGTGGAAAAGCTCCAAACAAACCGTAACTACATCCTCGATAATGTATGCCGAGTTTGTAGCCTGTTATGAGGCAATGGGGCAGGTGAATTGGCTAAAGAAATTCATACCCAGATTGAAAGTGATTGATAATATCAATGAACCACTGAGGTTGTATTGTGATAACAACTCAGCGGTACAGTATGCTCACAACAATAGGTCAAGTGGTGCTGCCAAACACATTGACATAAAGTACTATGTTGTGAAAGATAAAGTTCGTGATCATATAATAAATCTTGAGCATATAAGTACAGAGAGAATGCTCGCGGATCTGCTCACAAAGGGCTTACCACCCAACGTGTTCAGAGAACACGTAGCCGGCATGGGTTTAAGGGAAAGCCTATGATTCCCGAACATATGAAGGGCCCAGAAGAAAGTTTCATTCCAAAACAGAGAAATGTGTTGTGGCTATTAGTCTAACGGCACTAATTGCTGTGACGATGAGATAGTTCAATGCACTAATCTGTAATGGAATAGTATAGAAGCAAGAAAAATATGAATCGAAAGTTTTGAGTAAGAAATTAAAGAACAAAGAAAATGATGAGAGATCAAGGGGGAGAATGTTAGGTTTTGATCTTCCACCATTAGGCCCAACAGCCTTTTGGGCCTTGTTCTCGCGCCCTGATCGGGGGCGCCCAACCCTACATGGTTGGTGGGCCCCCGTCACACTGTGCTATATATAGAGGTGGGGGCCGGCCGGCTCTAGGCACGAGGTTCACCTCAGCCACCACTCCCCACCGATATTCCTGATCCCGATCTGAGAGGGGCGCAGCCAGTGACGGGAAGTCGCCACCGTCTTCACTGCGCCACCGTCTTCACTGCGTCGACTCCCATCTCCACCGACCGTCGCTGCTGGCGCGTAGATGGCGTCCACTAACGAGACTCCGACTGCTCCAACCACTACGGCCTTTGATGGTTTGCAATACTACCTCATCCCAACCCTTTTACCCCTCTCTGACTCGCGGTAGAAGGTGTATTAGGTTTTGTTGCATGTGTTGTGAATCAAGACCTCATTTTTCTACTGTCTAATACCCGATCTAATGAACCCTAAGAACAATGAAACCTAACAGCTCAGTGTTATAGCAATAGATGTTGGCTTGCTGCTTTGTTTTTTTACCTTCGTCATCACTTGTTTTAGCAGAGCAAAGGTTACATGTTTTCCAGACTTGTGGTATGAGGTATATGACTACTTGCAGTCTAAGGAGCAATGGTTCCATCTCTATTTTGTCACCCTGTTGCATATGTACAGCATTACGAACTGATCAAGAACGAGTGACCTCGTGATCAGCTGGTTTGGTTATTTGAAATCTCCAGTTGGCCTGCAATTGTCGTAGCGTTTCTTTAATAGGATAAGTGCATCGTCTCTTTTCTGAGGAGATGCATAATTTAGTGATGGTTATCACCTTGGCTTGCTAACTTGATCATCAGAATGTTTTAGCACAACAGTCCTAAGAGTGATGACTTGGTTATTCAAAATCTCCAGTTGGCCTGTAATTGTTGCATTTTTTTATTTGAGTAAGTACTTCATCACTTTTGTGAGGAGATGCATAATTTAGTGATGGTTGTCACCTTGGCTTGCTATTGTGTTCTTAACTTGATCATCAGTAGAATGTTTCGCACAGCACAACAATGCCATGAGCCTCATTCCATCTCTATCTTGGTAATCTGTTGATTCTATGATGGGGACGTGATTCCCGATCTTCCGTCAGGTTCAAGATAAACAACGATTTGATCGGAGAGCGACACACCGATACGGCTTCATATCACAAAGACCGAACCCTACAACCTTAGCACCACGTCTCCTCTAGTTATCAACCGTGTCACAATCTGGTTGACCTCGCCATGAAGGCTAATCCCTGCTGTGAATCAAAGAACATAAGCAAGAACAAGATAAAATGCAACTCAATTGAAGTGACAATTGCAGATGAATGATTAAGTACTCGAAGTTGGGGTCTCGCAAACCGATAATGGCGACTGTTCAAAGACAGATTAATCTAAAGCAAAACCCAAACCCTAACGAAGATGGTGGCTACTGATTATAAAGCCTAAGGGGCATCCAAGGACCCCTACTCACGTCGCTAAGAAGTCTTGACACGTTACAAGGCCCAAACGGCCTAAAAGACGGCGACGCAGCGCCCTGACAGATTATGAACGTCAACTTGTTTCGACGATTCCTGTTGACTCCAATGTAATTAGGGACTCAAACCAAAGCCATTGGTTAGCTTATGAAATTATCTTTCCATCCATATGTGGATTATCGAAAACGGAGTCCGGATGTGTCCTGGGTGTCCGTTTTATTACAGACTGGTTCTGGAGGCCGAGGAAGACTCGAACTGAAATTGGACTGGACCTCCAGCTTGGCTTGGACGTCCTTGCTGGCCTTCTAAGGTGGTGGCCAAGGAGGAGGACATCCAAGGGCTTCCTGGGTGGGTTCTCTAAGTCCTTGGGGTGTGCTCCCACTTGGGCCAGGGTCCCAAGGATGAAGAATAAGCCTATGACGATAGTGTAGCTCCTGACAGAAATAGCGACAGAATATCTTGATGGTTTGGAGGCCTTGCCGACGTGATATTGAGATGAGACCAGATCTATTTGAAAGCTTATCAAACAATTTTTCCATCAAGTGCTCATTGACCTTGATCGCACTCCAGATGGATGAGTTATGGCCTTCCCAATGAAGCACTGTCGGGCTGCCGACGGACCGAAAATTCAACTTTGATGAACTTGCACGTTGAGACACATTTGTACCTACATTCAAATAATGACATGTACATGTAGAACTAAGTGAATTGTACCAAAAATCACTATGCAAATATAGGAACAAGCTCACCTTATAAACAATGGTCGTATCCGATGGTGTCATGTCCTCATCATCCTCCCCTTCTTGACAACAAACCGTTCTCGGTTTGAGCTTAGTTGGAGGATAGGTTGTAGGTAGTAGCCAACACTGCTCTCCTTCTTGAAATTTAACTTGTTTATTTATAACAAAACATGGGGATCTCCACATGACATGAGAATTTCTAGTACAACCCTCTAATTGATCATATTGTTGCACAACAAAAGGAGATTTCATATTTGAACAAATATAAACTCCGTGGACCATATATTCTCCTTTATAATTATATTTGCCAATAAAGTGACATGTACATCTATATAACCATGGCAATTTAGCACATTTAAATTTCTCCTCCAAACTATTCAGAGCACATAGTGTTTCAAACTCAATATATCCCAAAGTATTTAAAGAAGACAACAATTTTAGTTCATCTTGTTCAGTGGCAATTGGAAGCAATTGTTTATTTTTAGCACAAGTATTTTGTTCCAAAACAAAAGAAGCATTCTCATTCACGGGTTGCAGCACATGAATAATCATACCACTGTCACACAACTCTTCTTTATCACAAAGATCAGTAGAACATTTGCCATGTGACAAAGGTAAATCAATAGAAGGTTTGTGTATAGAATTATTAGCATTATTGGTGGGAAAATTCAGTACATCAATAGAACTCTTATCTGATACATTTACTTGTTCTTTCTTAGTCACCGTGTCCTCTTTTTTGGATACATGCTGCAAAATATTAGTTCCAACAAGAGGCAAAGTAATATCTTCATTTTGTAAAAATTTGGATCTAGATGAAGGTATTGTAACATTTGAAATAACCCATTCTTTTCTAAAAGGCTCATTCTTTCTCCTCTCGGCCCTCAGGAGATCTTCCCTTAAAATTTGAGCAGTAGTCATAGGTATAAGTGTAATTTTTGTACCATTATATTTGAACAAATATTTATTAGTAATTGTATTGTGCACAACATTATTTTCAGATATCCATGGTTTACCAAATAACAATTGACATGATTGCATAGGTACTATATCAAATTCAATGCTATCCTTATAAGGACCAAGGGAAAACTTAATGCGTGCAATTTCAGTTACCTTTACTTTATCCCAAGAATTTACCCATTGGACGTAGTATGGATATGGATGTGGCTTTGTGGTCAGACCAAGCTTCTCAACCATCTCTAAACTTGCAAGGTTGTTGCAAGTCTCGCTATCAATCATGACACGACAACGTCATTCCTTCACAACAAAGTATGTTTGGAACAAGTTGTTGAACTGGTTTTGCTCTGCCTTCTTCATTTGAGAACTAAGCACTCGCTGTGCAAACTCCGTAGATAGTCCATTCATGATGTCCTGTAATTCACTCTAAAAAAGAAACTCATTGTTTGGCATATATTGTGAGCAGTCAAAACAAATGCCCAATCAAGTATTATATATGTGTCGGTGGAAACACACTCTCATATGTCTTACCAAGTTCTTATAAGGTTCTTACCAACGCAAAGCAGTGGACGGTAAAATCGGTGGTTGGTTCGTGATACCTGTGAGGGTGTGGCACCAAGATTGTAAGGATCTTTTTTTTACTGATCTGGAGTATATATGTGGAGCTTGGAAGGTACACAAAGAACAAGTATATATGTGGCACACAATTCAGTAACAGATAGCAATATTGAATAAATGTCTAGAGCACTTGTCCTAGTTGGGGTCTCACAAACTGATAATGGCGACTGTTCAATGACAGATTGATCTAAAGCAAAACACAAACCCTAATGAAGGTGGTGGCTACTGATTATAAAGCCTAAGGGGCGTCCAAGGACCCTTACTCACGTCGCTAAGAAGTCTCAACACGTTATAAGGCCCAAACGGCCTAAAAGACGGCGACGCAGCGCCCTTACATATTCTGAACGTCAACTTGTTTCGACGATTCCTGTTGACTCCAATAGAATTTGGGCCTCAAACCAAAGCCATTGGTTAGCTTATTAAATTATTTTTCCATCCATATGTGGATAATCGAAAACGGAGTCCGGATGCGTCCTGGGCGTATGTTTTATTACAGACTGGTCCTGAAGGCCGAGGAAGACTCGAACTCAAATTGGACTGCGCCTCCAGCTTGGCTTGGACGTCCTTGTTGGCCTCCTAAGGTGGTGGCCAAGGAGGAGGACGTCCAAGGGCTTCCTTGGTGGGTTCTCCAAATCCTTAGGGCGTGCTCCTACTTGGGCCAAGGTCTCAAGGATGAAGAACGAGCCCATGACGATAGTGTAGATCCCGGTAGAAACAGCGACAGAATATCTTGATGGTTTGGAGACCTTGCCGACGTGATATTGAGATGAGACCAGATCTATTTGAAAGCTTATCAAACAAGCTTTCCATCAAGTGCTTATCGACCTTGATCGCACTCCAGATGGATGAGTTATGGTCTTTCCAATGAAGCACTGTCGGGCTGCTGATGAACCAAAAATTCAACTTTAATGAACTTGCACGTTGAGACACATTTGTACCTACATTCAAATAACGACATGTACATGTGGAACCAAGTGAATTGTACCAAAAATCACTATGCAAATGTAGGAACGAGCTCACCTTATAAACAATTGTCGTATCCGATGGTGTCATGTCCTCATCATTCTGTACAGCATTACAGACTATCAACATCAAAGCAGTACGAAGGAATAGTATCTCATAGTAAGAGGAGATTTCAAACATCAAAGCAGCCCATTCTAAAAGAGGATTGTAAATGACTTCTGATTTCTCTGATCGCCATGCAGTTTAGTCCACATTTTCAAGGCGTTTCGCAGAAGCTTAACCCACTTCTACTAACGGAAGATATACTACTGCACTCCTCCCTCCGCTGATTAGCCTGTGCCTCCTTGAATAGAGGAATCCAGAGTCGACCGCAAGCTTTCTAAACTTCAGTCGATTCAATACAGGAAGTATGATAAAAGAGATCTCCAGAGAATAAAATGTTGCTAGGGTCATGTTTTGTACTTCTGCGAAAATGTTGTACTGTACTTGCTCTGATTATAAATATAAGTATATGTATATTTATTTCAAGTCAAACGTTTATATCTTTGACTACTTTACAAAATTTTATACATAGAATAAACAACACATGGTTGGTACTACTCTTCCCGTGTCCGTTTCTTTTTGTAATTTCCTGGTTTTAAAGAAATCGAACAATTTTAAATCTAACCAAATCTAAACAAAATATTAATATCTTGATACATAATAAATATATCATTGATTAATTATGAAATATATTTTCATAGTGAATTTCTTTATCGGAGACATGCACGTTGATATTATTAGATTCCACTCACAATGCACATCGTCACATGTGGGAAAGTCGCCTATGACAGGAAAGCACGGCGCTGTTAAATTCTGAAAAAAAAATTCTAAAGCTCTTGTACTAAGCTAAGCTAAGGGCCCTTTCGCAGTCAATTAGTGTCTTCAAAAATTATTTGTTAGTGCTATTCAATTCAATTATCAATGAAATTTCCATCACGCCTTCCCAAGGAAGCTAGCCGAGTAGCCGGCCGGCGACTTGTCTCCGTCGTCTTCTTCCGGACTTCCTCAGTACGGGGCGGTCCGCGCAAGGCCCTACAAGAACCTCTCCCGGAGTCCCGGTGCTCCGGAGTCCGGAGTCCGGAGACAGACATACAAATAGAGATTGCACGATAAATCAGGTCCGCCGAGCAACCAGCCATGTTGTCCACCTCTGTCAGCGGCCGGAAGAGATCGCGTTCGGCCTCCGCCATCGTCGCCGACACGGCCAGCGGGCACCACATTCTGAGGATTGACGGCTACTCCCGCACTAAGGGGATTCCTACCGGAGAGTACCTCAAGTCCCGACCTTTTACCGTCGGCGGCCACCGCTGGCACATCGATTACCACCCCAACGGCCACGACCCTGACACCAAAGACTACATCTCCCTCTTCCTCGTCCTCGAGGAGCCCGCCTCCGGCTCAACAGCAAAGGAGCTGAAGGCGCAGCATCGATTTCGTTTCGTCGGTGAGGTGCCGGAGAAGGAAGAGCTGCCGCCGGCGTTGTTAGCGGCGGAGGAGGTGAGCAACCACGGGAGCCACCGCGGATGGGGGAATGCGAGGTTCGTCAGGAGGGAGGATTTGGAGAAGTCAGAGCACCTAAAGAACGATTCTTTCGCCGTCCGGTGCGACATCGTCGTCATCAACGAGTTCGGCGCCGAGGACGAGACGGCCGCCTTCGTGTCCGTGTCCCGGCCCGACCTACACCAACACCTCGGCGACCTCCTCCAGACCGGGAACGGCGACGACGTGGTGTTCGTGGTCAGCGGCGAGACATTCTCCGCGCATATGTGCGTGCTCGCGGCTCGCTCGCCGGTCTTCACTGCACAGTTCTTTGGCGCGATGAAGGAGAGCAAAAGCGGCAGTGTCGTCCACATTGTCGACATGGAGGCTCGGGTCTTCAAGGCTTTGCTCCATTTCATATACACTGACTTGTATTGGGAAACCAATGAAGATGGAGAGGAAGAGGAAGATGTCATGGCGCAGCACCTGCTTGTTGCAGCAGACAGGTATAATTTGGCGAGATTGAAGCTGATATGTGAAGATAAATTATGCAAATACATTGATGTGGGCACGGTGGCAACCATATTGGCCCTAGCCGAGCAGCACCAGTGCCATGGATTGAAGAAGGCATGCTTTCGTTTCCTTAGCTCTCCGGAGAATTTGAAGGTACCTGTGGCAAGTGAAAGCTTCGATCATTTGAGCAAGAACTGCCCCTCTGTTATGAAGGAGTTGGTTGCCATGCTTGGCACCTTACTTGAGTGAGGCTGGGTTTTGTGTGTTCTTGTGTTGGTGTGTGCTGATGTGATGTGATGAATCAAATGTTCCTTATTGGCATGGGTTTCTGCTAGCTGGTTGCTGTATGTGTAGTTTGGTACCGATGAATGCAGGTATTCAAATCAAAGAAACTCTGTTCAGTTTTGCAATTTCAGTGCTTCCAGAGCGGACTACCAAAAAGAAAACTGGTGATACAACAATAAAAAGATCTTATTGTAATTGTGCTTTCATATATGTCAAAATTCAGATAACAGATATCCAAACAGTTAAAACATTTTGGAGCTGCCAAGCATGAATCGGCGTTCAAATATGATAAATGACTACTTCTGAAGCGGCGTGTTTGCATATCTCCAGGAATAGCGCTCCAAGGCTGGGTAAACCCTTGGACCTGCTACTTCGCTTGCAGGTACTGCATCTGAAATCTCTTTCAGGTCATCCTTACTCAGCTTAATTCTTACAGAAAAAATGTTACTTCTCAGGTTCTTCAGTTTTGTAGTTCCTGTGGCCAGAGACAGTTCAGAAAATATAAGGTTCCTGCAGGTGTAACACCAAGCATTTAATGCAAGTTGCATGCAATCTCAAACTACCTTTCCTGAATACTGATTACTGAAAGTCTGAAACACAAATGCTAATTCTGACTTCCGATGGTTTTTAGTGGAAGCATTTTTTCTGGAAGATTTGTTCAGAGTTTTTGGGTTTGGAAGTCAGGATGTCTCACAGCGTAGCTTAAATGAACAAGATATACTACACTGCCATTTATTTTCTGCCACCTTAGTTCCTTTTCAACATAAAGGTAGTTCTGGACTGATATTTTTTTAAGGAAATTTTCAAACTGATCAAAGTAATTTGCCGGTAGCAATCTTCCCAGAATTGAAATGTCTTCCTGAGAAAATGATTAGCTACAGCATGATGAGTGTCCTTGCAGAATTCACAAAAACGATTACCAGGGATTGGAACAACATTATCTCCTTGATGAAGAACCCAAGATAGTGCGAGTTGTGAGGGGCTACAATTGTGCTTTTTAGACAAGTTCAGCAGAAGCTCATATAGAACTTTGTTCTTCTCCAAGTTTTCTCCGGTGTACCTGGGATCCACAGACTGAAAGGGAACTAAATAATCCCAGCTATATGAGCAGATTTCTTGTACCTATCATGGTGGAAGGTAATTGTAATGAATCTGAAGGGTTCATCGTTAAAGTATTAGTACCAGCAAACTGTTTGGTGGTAGGTTCTCCACAACTGCTTTTCCAGCAAAAATACCCCGACCAAGCGGACTGTATGAAACAATTCCAATGCCAAGCTCCCTAATCCATAGAAATTCAGTTAGCAATAGAAAAAATATTAAATATCGCTGAGGCAAGCACTAAAATAGAAAGCATGGACATAGAGGTAAAAGAAAAGGATCGGAGCATGTCCTAGCACTAAACTAACTTATGATAATTGAGATGTGGTATTATTCAGTCAAACTATGTATGATGTGTTGAAAAGCAGCTATTTTAATGCCAGAATAGATATATGGAAGCATCCCAAGTGGCACAAATGAGACTGTAAGAACATTGAATTTCAAAATATCATTGCAAGCAGACATACCTGCATAGTGGCACTATAGCTTCCTCTATATCCCTGGCCCATAGAGACCATTCTATCTGCACTGCAGTGAGAGGGTGAACTGCATGAGCGCGCCTTATGGTATCCACACTTGCTTCAGACATGCCAATGTATTTCACTTTCCCTTCTTGGACCAGCTCCTTGAGCTCACTCATCTAACATTGTATAAGAAAGCAGCTATCAGATTTGCAAACCTTTCCTACTCGCTGAGTCAAGTTTACAATGCCAAGGCACAGATACGCACAGTTTCCTCTATGGGCACCGACTGATCGATGCGGTGCAGGTAATAGAGGTCAATGTATTCGACATCTAGGCGTGCGAGGCTGCCTTCGCAGCATTCACGGACATACTCTGGTGTCCCCTTTATGCAGATGTTGTTCAGCTTGAATCCTACAATGCCACATTTGGTGGCCACTTGCACCTTCTCGCGGGGCAACTGCTTCAGTGCCTGTCCTGTCCATGGTCAAGTTCAGAAAGAATACATATTCTTTTTTCAGCATCTACATTTTTTCAGCATATACATAACTATTATGTTCTGTAATCATTGAATTGCCCTGAAGTTGCATCTAGTTATGAACCAACAAGCACCATATTCAGAGAAAAAAAATGGCATTTGTTAGAAATGATCTCATTCAACATAAATACATAATTGGAGACCCACTCACATCTTCAGTGTTCATATAAATCAAAAGGGAAAAGACCCATCTAAGGTCTGTTTGCATTGTTCAATCTAATTGTATAACACTTAACACGTTCTCAGCTTAAAAAAAAGTGATTAACTCTAGACCCAGTCTGCGAAAGCCACCACTAACATCATTCAGTTTGCAGTTTTGCGCTGATCTCCCATCAGTTCACAGTTTGGAAGATGGCCACTCCCGAAACCAGCATTTTTTTTTGTTTTCAGAACAGAATCTGATTCCATCCATCCTACCAAATCCTATCATTTCACAGCTCAATTGACTCTTTGCTTCTGCATCCGAATTCGAAACCTTGCAGCAAAATCCATCCATCTCCAACCAGTTGAATTAGAAAGAATAGCGCCTGCACTGGGAATGAGATACAGAGGAAAAGAAAAGAAATTTCCAACCTTCCCGAGCAGAACCTCGTTGGTGTGCGGCCCGTAGGCGTCGGCGGTGTCAAAGAAGGTGACCCCGGCACCGAACGCGGCCTTGACGAGGGCCACGCCGTCCTCGTGGGGCACCGGGGGGTTGTAGATGCCGGAGAGGCCCATGCACCCGAAACCGACCTTAGACACCTACAACACACAAAGCTGACACATCAAGAAGAAGCTCGTCCGTTCTCAGTCGCGCAACGCCTGGGGGCTGGGGATGCCAGGGATGGGATCAGGCGATCAGCAATGGGGCTAGTTACCTCGAGACCCTGAGCGCCAAGTTTCACTCTTGGCATCTCGCAGGGCTCCATGAAGCTCCAAGGGAAATGAGGTCAAACTCTCAGGCTCCAAATTCCGCTCCAATCTAGGCACCCACCTGGCTGCGCTCGCGGAGTTGCGTTGCGTTGATGGAGACAGGCAGACGGCTGAACCTGCTCTCGATAGCAGCAGCTTGTATTTCCTTCCCTGAAATAACCACGGCTCTCTCTGTGCTTAAATAAAATATCCGTCGTCTGCGCTGGCTGAGAAACGACTTTAATTAAATATATATTAAAAAATATTAATATTTATACTACATAATTAGTATTAGGAAAAAGTCTATTTAACCCCCTAAACTATCAGCCAATGTCTAACTTACACCCTCCACTGTAAAACCGTCTGTTTTACACCTTTAACTTTTCAAAAACGATTAAATTACACCCTGAAGCGAATTTGGACGGCGGTTTTGCTACAGTAACTATGATTTGCTACTGTAGCTGTGTTTTGACTTTTCTTTTTCTATTTATTTCCGCTGAATCTTTGAAAAACCATAGTAAATCACAGAAAAATCATAAAATAGAAAATCTAATTTTATTGGACTCCACATGAGTAGATCTACACAATGAACATATAATATAGTATACTTTAGTACAAATTTTTTTCTGTAGCTTTAAATTAGTTAGAAAATTAAATTTTGTCTGTAATTAATTGGAATAATTCATAGCTACACCTTCTATGGTCCAATTGTGGTGATATTTTTATGATGGGGTTATTATTATATGCTTGAACTATAGTAAAAATTACATAGTCATTGGATCATATATAACTTAGTTATAGATTTATTTAGTTTTATGTTTAAATTTATGCTTGTTAAATATAAATAAATCTATAACTAAATTATACATGATTCAATTAGTATAAAATTTTTACTACAGTTCAAACATACAATAATTAGTTTACTATAAAAATTTAACCTCAATTGGACCATAAAAGCTGTAGCAAACCCGACGTTACTGCAGGGTGATTTACTGTAGCAAACCCGCCGTCTAAAACCGCTCTAGGGTGTAATTTGAACGGTTTTGAAAAGTTCAGGGTATAAAACAGACGATTTTATAGTTGGGGATGTAAGTTAGACACTAGCTGATAGTTCAGGGGGTTAAGTTGACTTTTTCTATTAGTATTATTGGAAAGATCTATGAATCTAGTTTTTTAATAAATTTATTTGAAGATATAAATGTTACACGTATTTTCTATAAATCGAATCAAACTTGTGGCACGTATACCAACAGCGACAGATATAAAGGGACGGAGAGAGTACTATGCAAGTGGCATCAAGAGTAGCAATAAGATAAAAAAAAAGTTGGCCCAGAGATATTTCAGCAACCCAAACTCCCACCCAAACATGAAGTCTATTTGGAGAATTATTCATATAGCTACTAGGTTAACATCACCTAGATCCATATCTTATATGCTTGGAATTGGTTAACGGACATAGCAGAATGAAAGGTATTTGATCTTTATGGGGCTGCAGCTTTTTTATAGGCAATTTGATGTACACATAATAATCTCCTTTTTTGAGAGAAAATAATATATTTCTCTTGTACAGGATACCTACAGGCAAGTAGAGCTTGTGCATATTGGCTGCGGTTCTAGGAGTTTGTGCAGCATGACTGTCCATTTGGCAAGTAGAGCTTTGGAGGCTGTTGGGTTGCTCTCGATCTCTTTGCCAAGAATAAATGGAGAAGCAATAATAGACTTTGCTTATGATTTTTTTCTTTTATTTTGTGTCATATTTTCTTCCTTTTTTTTGTTCATCTCATTAGCTAAAAATTGTAAAAACTTGGTGTTGTGTGTGTTCGCGTGACAGGAAACAATTCCATTTAAAAAAAACTCCCATCCAAATGTCCAAACCTACCTGCTACTTCCTATATTTCAAATTGTAAATTATTTTTGTTTTGTTCATAGTCAAATTCCTCTAATTTTGACTAGGTTTTGAAAAAATGTTAACCTATACATAACCAAATAAATCTTAAGCTTAAACAAATTATGATTTAGTGAAATTACTTTGATGAGTTAGATTTTAATATATTCTCCTATAATCATGGTCAAAGTTATACTAATTTGACTTAGGATAAAACTAATGCGACATGATATTCAAATAATTAGAATTTTAAAATTTCCACTAAATAATTCTAATTGATACAAATAGAATTCAAACCATGCAAATAGGGTGCATTTTGATTTAAAATACATTTGAAAGTTGTTGGATCAATTAGCTCATTTGCATATTGAGATCTTAAATTGCTATGTTCACGTTGGTGGTGCTTAATCACAATTGAAATTCAAACTTCACTTGATGGTTTGAATCAATTTTCATGAATATGTTAAACCTTCTACCCTTTTTAATCGGTCCCAAACCCAATTCCACCTCCCTTTTGGCCCACCCCAACCAACCTGCTCCCTCTCACTTCCTTTCCTTTCGATGTATGTTGTGCCCCCCTCTCTCTTTCCATGGCCCGGTCTAGCCTGACATCGATCTTCACTTTTCCCGTCTCTAATACATGGGCCCACTCACGTTGTCTTCCTCTAATGTCCACCATAGTGCCTCTATGTATCCCACTCACATCGCCATATCATTCCTGAACCTTAACTAGCATGGCCTTGATTTATCACCTCTGCCATATCTTCTTCCCCGACATCAACATAATAAAATGCACTTACAAAAAAGCCACTAGCGTCCACAACCTCCATGAACCACTTTAGACCAAGCTTGAGCATCATACCCATGCCCAATTGCCGTTCCACTAACACCAATTGTGAGCCTAGCTTTGCACCATTGTATCTTAATTAAGCCCATCCTTCTTGTCCAAAAAAACATGAATGTCACAATATTTTCTAGTTGGAGGGGGGCTAGAATGACCTTGTGAGCCTATAATTTGTCGGGAGAAGCCACTAGCACACCGCAAAAAAATATACAAGACTAATAGTTCCCACATGCCTCTCTTCTCAATGTCCCACAACCCTCATCTTCCCCAATCCACATGGAACCAAGGAGTAGAGCATTGTTGTTGTCGATCCCACGTTCTCTAAGCTATGTGACTAACAAGTTATCAGCCCCATTAGCTATTTCCCTTCCCCTATGCACTATTCTCAATCTCCTTCTACCCCCTCTATTCTAACCTAATAGAGAGACAATCACCCACTGAGTTTTGTTGTTGTGCTAGCCACTAATGAAGCTCCTTCAACATCCATTACCATACTGACACAATAACACACCATAAATGCTTTGTAACACCGCAAACCAATCCAAAAACAATTCTCAGACAATTGTACCTAGCTTCACTAGCCTCGCCAACTCTAGCAAGCCCTTGCTGCCTCTCTGGTTACTTTCTATCATCCAGGTTAGCCTAGGTAGGTCCACCTCACCAAGTTGATCCCATTGTATAGGCCTTGACCTCTACCTTGCCTTGTTGTCATCAATGATAAGGATTTCAAAAAGCCCCATGAAGGACCCTTATTGTGTTGGCCCAATGATCAAAAGCCTTATCCAATCATTGGCATGCCAAGTGGTAGCATGGTTAACAAGGCCACCATCGTGGGGCACAGTGAAAATAGCCTTACACCACCCTAAGGATCATTTTGTACTAAATACTTTAAGGGCTATGATTATTAGTTTTGTAGTTGAGGGAGTTATGCAGACAACCCTTAATATGTTTGGAGGTTATTTAGTCTTTTTTCATTTATTAGGGTGTGCCTATCACTTCTTGTTTTAATATTATTGCCATCCTGTAAATGCACTGTATGGAGTAATGTCAAATCACTTTGTGTCCCTATTTGGATCAATACTCTAGGCTCACTCTATGGAATCCCTAGGGACAAAGTGGAAGCGTTAGTGATGTGTAGAGTCATTTATTTGATGGCATATGGATGAGATGGACATCTGTAGTACATCATCCCTTAAGTAGTTGTGCATGGTTATTCATAAAAAATGAGGGTCGCATGGTTTATATTGTGGTGAAAACCAAATGAAGTTGAAGTTAAGTTGAGAGACAAACAAATATTTTTCCCACAAACAATTGCTCTAGGTTATCGTGCCTAGAGGTGACCAGTACGAAGTCATCAAAACATGGTGTCACTCCCACCGATCTTTCTTTGTGGGTGGCTTTCTAGTAGTAGAGAAGGTGTAAGTGCAATCAAGCCCTAATTGTGGGTTTTGGTGATATTGACCACGCAATTAGAGAACTAATGAGATTTATCGAGATGACAAGCAGGAGAATCATAAGAGAGGATGTTGTACACAATGGAGGAGCCCCCAATTACAAAAGGTGATGGCATCAAGTTCAAAAGGAGGTTTATTTTATTTTATATTTTGAATTTGAGTATAGGAAAAGCCTTACTACAAAGGGGACATAATGCTTAAGTCAACATGTGCAACCAAGTGCTCAATCTTACACAAAAGCATCCTCAAAGCTTAGCCAAGATAGCTAGCTCATAACCTCCTTGCACCTTTGCTGTTTGGCTTTGTGCGACAGTGCCGCACCAGAGGCACGACTATGCCACAAAGCGGCAATGCCGCAGATAAGCCGTGGCACTGCCGTGACTTATCTGATTGTTGGGACCTAGGGAGGTATTTATACCTCTTCTCTTCCCTCACAATGGTCTTCTTCCCCACCCAGCTCATTCAGACCGACAAGAACAGACTTGTGCTCACTCTCTCTCTCCTCCATTAGTGTCCTAGAGCTCTCAAGCTTTTCCTTTGATTTCTCCATCAATCCTTGAGAGAAAAAAGCTCCAAACTCGATTAGATCAAATGTGCCGCATTCGGACTTTCTTGCAAGCGCAGTAAAATATGATAATGAAGCGAATGCGGTAGGAAAGCTGAACACAAGAAGTGAATCGAGAAAAAGAGTTTTTGACCACCATGACACGCTTGAGACTTGAATGCCTGGTGCAGTTGTGATAGGTGTTTCTGTACTTATTTCACTCCAATCCAAGCAGTCACGGCAGTCGAGGGGTAGACTAATTGCTATGAACTCTACTATCTGATGAGATCAAATGTGCCACATTCGGACTTTCTTGCAAGCGCAGTAAAATATGATAATGAAGTGAATGCAGCAGGAAAGCTAGACACAAGAAGTGAATCAAGAAAAAGAGCTTTTAACCACCATGACATGCTTGAGACTTGAATGCCTGGTGCAGTTGTGATAGGTCTTTTCTATACTTATTTCACTCCAATCCAAGCAGTCACGGTAGTCGAGGGGTAGACTGATTGTTATGAACTCTACTGTCCTATGAGATCAAATACGTAGCGACCGGGCTTTCTTGCGTTCGCAGTAAAAGTCAATAGCTTTGGCTCCTCCTGTCTACATTAGATCGAGGCGAGACTTGTTCAGATGAACTCCTTGCTGCATGGTTCTTTCAAGTTCAACAAATTTTATCAAATACACAAGTTGGCTTTAACAATGATCAAAGGCACTCATGAATGTTTAGCAAATTAATTTTTAGATCAAAGATAACCAGAAAGAAATCTGCAACAAAAAGAAACCAGCTACAAAATGACCAAATGACCTGAGCTACACCATGCTCAATAGAGTTTAATCCACCAAATACAAAGTGCAGCAAAAGTTCACACAGACATGCATGCAAATAAGAGTTCACATATTCGCAAGGGCGTCCCATAGATCAAACCTAGTCATGATTACTAGTACTACTGGTACATCCCACAGATAAAGGGTCGAGGCGAGCGTGCAGGATCTCGTCCACGTCCACCTTTTGCTAAAATGGCATTGGTGATCGGCTCAAAACTCTTGACCAAATTGACGATGTCATTGTCCTTCGATTCTAGCGGAAAACCCTGCTCCGCCACCCGGATGTTAACCGCTGCGCCAATCTAAAGCTGGGTAGCAGCCAGCATCGTGGTAGCCCCCTAACAAACGGCTTCAGTCACCATGGCTCGAAGACAGGCTGGAGGGCTCAAAACAGCTCCTCTGCTGTGAACGGATTATCTGCTGCTCGCATGGGGAAGCCTGAGTTAATGGCGGCTTGCACGCATAGGATGAGGGCATCGACCCACGTCCTCAGATCTACAAGAGGTTCATCATGTTTTGGCCCTGCTCTAGGAGGATCTCCCAGTCGACTCGTGCCTTGGAGACCTCAGTCATGGAAAAATGAAGTGTGTTGCACGCGGCGTCTAGCTCAGCTCGCAGCATCTCGGTGTTCAACTTGGTAGATGACAAATCCGCTTGGGTCTCGCGGTAATTCTTCAATAATTGATGATACTCTACGTCATCTAAAGATTCACGGTCTTTTGACAATTCACTCACTTAAGAAACAGAGGGCTGTGCAGGGACAGATGGGCTCGACGGCGGCAAGCGACGATGGGACGACTCTCCGGCACTACCGGGGGAAAGCCCCATGACTGAGGATGGCGCTGCCATGGAGGAAGCGCTGCACAATGCAAGCCAAGTTCAAGCCTATATAGGATAAAGGGGAGAGCGATCTGACTAAGAAGGCACACGACTTTTATCGAACTGACTAGCGCAGCATGGCGCGGGATCACGAGCGGCTGCCTCCATCAGGGGATGCCTCACGGGGCCACTTTCCGAGTGAGACTGCAAACAAAGAACCAGGCTCTAGGGCCAACAAGGCTCGGGACACCGTCACGCTCACGTCCTCCTATTGAGATAGTAGACAAATTCCAAATACTAGTTAAATTAAACAACATGAACACAAATACTAGTGTGAGCATTGCTCGCATACTCTAGTTAAATGAAGATAAATGACATGAACAGCAGTACGATGATGATCCACCTCCAAAGGGGAAACTGGTGGGTAAGGGACCACACCGACGAGGGGTCCATCTGTCGGTGGAGGATTGCCGGCGTGGAAGGCCTTCGGGGCCTCCGCATCGACAAACGACCTCGTTGGCTCTGCCATGGTCCTAGCAGGAGGCGTCAGCAGCACAGTAGGGTGGAAGGCAAACGCTTTGGGATGGAACTAGGAGCTCTAGAGAGAGAAGGCAGAAGGTTGATAACCTTCTCTCTCTCCCCTTGTCTCTGCTGCTATAGTTTGGGGGCCATCGATCACCCCACCCATGAGATATTTGCGTGGGTGGACGGTGGGGCTTCGCCCCATCATGTCAATACAACGGGCCGAAAGCGACGTCTCCTACTGTAACAGGTTGCTGATGCCACCCACGCACATGCACCTACATGAGAATGCAGGAGCACATCATCCTGGTGTCAAGATTTTAGATGGTCAGACCTTGTGTGATCCTATGAAGTATAAAAATTCTGAAAAAAAATAATCTTTAATGCATGGTTCTTGCAAGTTCAACAAGTCTTATCAAATACACGAAAATAAGATGAGTTGGATTCAACACAGATCAAAGCCACTCCGTAGGCAATAGTTTTACTCACAACTCTGTATTGTATTGTGTCCGACGAGATGAAATGTGCCACATTGGACTTTCTTTTGAGCGCAATAAAATATTAGAGAAGCGAATGTGGTAGGAAAGCTAGACACAAGTGAATCAAGAAAAGAGCTTCTAACACGCTTGAGACTTGAATGCCTGGTGCAATTATGATAGGTTTTTTCTATACTTATTTGATTCTAATCCAAGCAATCACAACAGTCGAGGGGCAGACTAAAGAGTGAAGAGTGAGATGTGTCCAGCTTGGTCAGATTTGGTCTATCGGCTCGGTCAAATTTGGTCTATTGGCAGTAAAGTCAGAGTGAGTTAATTCCCAACTACTTTCATCACCATTACTTGCACTTCTCCATCTTCGGCTGTCCTATTTAACCTAGGTCTGTATGCACCTCTTGGGCTCAATCCACACACTCTTGAGTCCACACACTCGTGAGTCAATCATCTTTCTTCATCGCCTAGAGGTGTTGTGCAAGTTTTGCGAGGTGCTCCTTCTCCATCCTTTGCAAGGTGCTGCCATTGAACAGGAGCTTGACCTAGATGATTGCAGATCTTCTTGCAGATCATGTGTTAACAGAATATTTGTAATCATCTGGTTCTCTCTTGTTCTGGGGCTCCATACTTGATTGGGGGTGCTTCAAGTTTGTGAGGTGCTCGTTCTTCAAGATTCTGCCAGAGTTTCTAATAATTAGCCAATTATTTGTGTTATTAATCCATACCTATTTGTATCAGTGGCTCCTCTGCTCCACATTGGATTGAGGCGAGACTTGCTCCTCGTTGCAAGGTTCTGCTAGAGTTCATCAGTAGACCTTATTCCCTATGTTCCCTTCTTCTTGGAAAATTAGTAGAGGAGTAAACAAAGTTCCATTTGATGTATGTCACGTTGCAGGGTGCACTAAAGTTCGATCAGTGTTGTTTCTCATTGGCCAAAGAATCCTACGCGCTGACCCAGATTTAAAAATAGGGCCCAAACTTAAAATTGTAAATGACACAGTAACAAGCATCATAGGAAAACGAGGAAAAACGAGACTTGCTCGTATGAACTTGTCGCTGCCATGGTTCTTGCAAGTTCAACAAATTTTATCTAATACATGCAAATAAGAGGAGAGTAGCGCCATCCCACTACTCAATGTCATCCAACTACTACCAAGACATAATAGTTCTAACAACAGATGATTAACATGACTTCATACTAGTTCTAACTACTGATACGTCCCATAGATCAAGGGTCGAGGTGGGCGTGCAAGATTTGCTCCACATTCAGCTTCACTAAGATGCCATTGGCGGCTGGCCGGAGGCTCTCAATGAGATCATCGATCTCATTATGGTTCGATCCTAGCGCAAAACCCTTCTCCACCACCCAGACGTTCACCGCCTTGCCAAACTAAAGCTGGGCAGCGGCCAGCGCCGTGGTAGCCGCTTGATGAATGACTTTGGACACCACGGCCGCCTTGCCTTCTCACGCCTGGGTGGCTTCCTACTAGGCCACGACAAGTGCGACACGTGCGGCCACCAATTCACCGAGAAGCATGTCAGCATCCAGCCTAGACGCACACAATAATGCTTGGATCTCATGGAAATGCTTCAATAACTTACGATATTTTTTGTCGCCTGAAGATTTGCCCACTTCAGAACCAGAGGGTTGTGTAGGGATAGAAGGGCTCGGTGGTGGTGAACGGCGATAGGACAACTCTCCGGCACCACTGGTGGGAAGCCCCACGACGAGGGGCAGCGCCACCATAGAGGAATCTCTACACAATGCAAGACAAGTTCAAGCCCAGATGATAAGGGGGAGAGCGATCAGATTTAGAAGGCAAATAATTAACCAATCTAACCGACACCGCATGACATGGAATTGCCGGTGGCTGCCTCCCATCGGTGATCTAGCCGGCATATGTCCCATGTGGGTGACGGTTGGCCCAAGCGAGGACATGCTTCCTGACGACGGACTGTGTCCAACCACGGGGCGCACTCTCTGGGCAAAGAGGGAAGACCAGCAATACATAGTGGCTGGCGCATATCCTCAACTTCTAGCTCTCGGGGACAGGAGTTGCGTACCCATGTCGACAATCATGCACCGACTTGAAATTAACGGTGGAGAAAGCTTGGGAGTGTGTTTCTTGCACTTGGAGTGGATCAGTGACGTGGCAGGGAGCCAAGGGGCGCTGGGCGGTGCCAAGTGGGGTTGGTCGGCCCCACCAAGTGGGCCCAGACCCTCCTGCCACGTGGAATACCTTCAAGAAGCATTGTATTGATGTGTGTTGATCATTTTTGCCCCTCCATACACAATCTTCCAAGTACAAGTGGAAATATATGAATTATAAACATAAATCACTATTTGTGGTATTGTTTTCTCCCATTGTTTGATGGTCAAACAGGCATTTAGTGACCGTCAGCAAGCTCCCTCACACTATATCTTTGCTCATGCCAAGCAAAGCGGGAAAACAAAGATTCAGGTGCAACTTGATATGAAACAAGACTTCAAAAATATGATGCCAACATAAAAGATATACCAAGTCACACCCCATATCTTGTGGATTTTGAAGTGTCTACCATGTCACCCTGAGTGGTTGAAAAGTGGAACGACTTTGACATCAAGTCATCTCTATCCCCCATGAAGCATGCTTGGAGTTTTTATAACTTTTGCAATTGAAAATTTAGCTCATACTTCTCCCTAAATGGTACTCTCAAGTCAGTCAATGGTGTAAATATCCTCACAAAGGCATTGGTGTTTTGCCTTACATCCTACTTCTAACAAGCTTATGTGGAGTTCAAGGTAGGATTGTTGATGGCTATTAACACCCTCTTTTGCCATCAACAATTAGACATAAAACACATAAAATGACACATGAAATGATATTTTATGTTTAGATTTCACTTGGTTCCACATGTCCTTGGAGGATTTTGCCTGCATGGCTAAAATAGGCAAAAAGGAGCAAAAATATACCATGTAGAAGCAGTCCACGTGGCTAGGAGAGGCAAGGCCCATAGGGGCGTGCCGCCTGGTGCCATCATGGCGCCGCCTGGCCCCACGTATCACCCTACCACATCACCGATCCATCGGAGCAGCTCCTAAGCCAATGATAAGCCTCCATTTGAGTCGGTTTGATCAACGAACGAGATTGGAAGCCAATGGATTCATGGGCCCACTATCATAGGCTTGGAGGCTTCCACCAACTTTCCAACCAACGTGCTACCCAAATTTCACCATGTGCAACAATTGTTACCGCCATTGGGAGCTATCCAGGGCCCTACAATAGTGAGGCGGTGGAATCAAGGGCCGGGCGGCGCCCCTTTGAGGCCGCCCGGTGCCCAAGTAACCTCCACTGCCTTGGTGGATGCCTATAAGTACCCCTGCCTTAGGTCAGCTATAAATAGGACTCGTGGTGCTCAGTTGTAACACACACAAGTGAGAAAGAGCTCTCAAGAGAGTAGCTTAGCTTAGGATAGCTAGTCTCTAGAATAGAGAGAGAGAAGGTGAGGAGAGGCTAGAGGAGGAGTCAGGCTTGTCGGTGACCTCTTCTTCTAGCTCCGCGGCTCTTCTATGGTAATTCTGTTCCCATTCTTGTATTAAGTTTTGTTACATTTTTGTTGTTTACGGGTTTCACCGCTTGGTTAGAGTGCTCTAGTCTTATTTCATTAGGATCCAGATTAGAGTAGTAAGCGCATAGATTAAGCGCGTGGTGCTTAGGCTATACCTTACCTGTGTTTGCGGCTAAGTCTCCAGATAGATAGTGGTAGGTGGCAAGTGGTGATAGCCTTGTCCATCCTCTGTATTCCACCATGATAGGCTTAGTTATTAAATTGTAGGGCTCGTGGTAGACCTTGTCTAGTTAACTCTCCTGGTTGGTTGGCGGGTTGTGCCCCAAAGTAAACAACTAATTTTTACCATTCCTTGTTCAAGCAATAGTTATAGAATAACCCATAGTATTCCACTCCTTTCCTCCCTAACATCTATAGGAATCCATTAGTTCTAGATTTAGATCACTCCTTGTTCCTTGTGGATTCAAAACCTAGGATTACTCCTTGGTGAAAAGCTACTTTGACAACCATGCGCTTGCGGTTGATTCTGTGCATGCCACCTCTGGTGTCAACAAGATTTTTTAGCATCGTTACCGGGGAACGGTAGCTAATCATCTTGAATCTAGAATTAGGATTTCAATTTTCATCCTTGTTTTAGTTAGTTATGGAGAACATGTCTATATACCAATACGCAACTCCACGGAGTGTGTGATTAGAACCACCTTTTTCATCCCAACCTATATTTTCTGATAGTTATGAACTACGCCCTAGTTTTATAACAAAAGTTTAGGAGCATATTTTCTCTGGAGATGAAAAAGAAAACCCATACATTCACCTAGGTGAATTTGATCAAGTGTGCAAGCTTGCATATTTTGGGCTTGTCACAAGAGACCCTTAAGTGGAAGCTATTTCCGTTCTCTTTGACGGGATTAGCCAAATTGTGGTACACTCGACATGTAGGAAGTGTACATGGAGAATGAGAAGTTTTGCAAACTAAATTTTGCATAGCTTTTTTCCCTATTTCCTAGGTAGTTGAACTCCGTCATGAAGTTCTAAATTTCCAACAAAAGGAAAAAGAAACCCTAGGCGTAGCCTAGGCCTGTCTTAACGATATAATATCTTCGGGGCCCGACCTAACTATTCCTAATGCTATATTGTTACAACACGTATATTTAGGACATAGTAAAGAGACTGCCCATTGTTTAGATATCGCTTTAGGAGGATCATTCCTTCATCTATCCCCTAGTGGAGGGAAAGATGTTCTTAACAAGATTGCTAAGAACACTCCCTACACGGGTGTCCATGATGAATGTCCTGAATTAGACGATATTCAACCACAAGAACTAGAAGCTATAGAGGCCAAAACACTGACTCTTAGTCCCGCTCAACCCTCTAGTAGCTCTCCTAAACCAATACTTGAGCTAATTTCTGAACCCCTAAACGAGGAAGAAGAAAGCCCTTTAGAATTCCCTTTTGAAATCAAGGATAATTTGTTTGAAGACTTTGGAAATGTTAAAAACTATCATCTTCAAGCAAAACCATCTTTGAGACAACGTTTTGACCTTTCTGATGAAGAATTTTGCCGTGAAGATCTGCAGGACCTTTCTACCATCCTTAGTCATGAATAGACTATGGAGGCTAAGGTAGCAGAGAATGTTCTTTGAATCGATGGAGTATCAGATTCAATGCACTATCAAATCAGAGGAAGGGATATAGAGGCCTCATATGACCTTGTCATAGGATTGAACCTAATATCCACATCTTTCATAGCTAGGAATCTACCCTATATTCCTCTTTATCCTACTAACCAATGTCTTAGAGACTCGGACGATAATATTCTTGAAAGTCATGGGTTAGCCAAGATTGTTCCGACCATCATTGATAGTGTGGAAGCCTTTTTGGATTTCTATGTCTTTGAAACTGCCAACTTTAATGTCATCATAGGACAACCTTGGTCCAAATTATTATCAGAAGGATCTACTAAAGGCCAATTAGATGTTCGATTTGGTAGGAAGAAATATTATGTTCCTATCACTCAGGCAATAAATGGTTTTGCTGAGCAACCTCCTGATCCTGACCCTCTAGAAAAGGCAATAACGGGTGTTTCACAAGAAAATCTAGATAGAGTCCTCCAAAGATGTGAGGAAAAGCACCTTTATGGATGATTTCTCTGTCTATGGCAAAACGTTTGATGACTACCTAGAAAATCTAGATAGAGTCCTCCAAAGATGTGAGGAAAAGCACTTAGTCCTAAACTAGGAAAAGTGCCACTTCATGGTCAAAGAAGGGATAGTTCTAGGCCATAGAGTGTCGAAACGTGGGATAGAAGTGGATAAAGCAAAGATCAATGTGATCGAGCAACTTCCACCTCCCACTAATATTAAGGGAATTAGAAGCTTCTTAGGCCATGCTAGTTTCTACAGAAGGTTCATAAAAGACTTCTCTCAAATTGCTAGACCTTTGACTAGTTTGTTAGCAAAGGATGTTCCTTTCAATTTTGATGATGAATGTGTAAATTCCTTCCATATACTGAAAAAGGCTCTAGTTTCAGCTCCAGTCATACAACCCCCTGACTAGAGCTTTCCTTTTGAAATAATGTGTGATGCTAGTGATTTTGCTATTGGTGCTATTCTTGGTCAAACAAAAGATAGGAAGCATTATGCAATTTCCTATGCTAGTAAAACTTTAACAGGACCATAACTCAATTATGCAACCACTAAAAAGAAGCTTTTAGTTGTAGTCTTTGCCATAGATAAATTTAGATCTTACTTAGTAGGGGCTAAGGTAATTGTTTATACAGATCATGCCACTTTGAAATACCTCCTTGCTAAGAAAGATGCTAAACCCGATCTGATCCACTGGATTTTGTTACTCCAAGAATTCGATTTAGAAATAAAAGACAAAAAGGGAGTAGATAATTCTGCAACCGATCACCTTTCACGCTTGCAATTTCATGATAGTGACAACCTCCCTATAAATGATTTTCTACATGATGATACTCTTCTAAAAGTCACACACACAAATCCTTGGTATGCAAACATTGTTAATTTCATAGTAACCGGTTATGTCCCGCTAGGTGAAAATAGGAAGAAATTGCTATACCAAAGTAGAACCCATTTGTGGGATGACCCTTATCTCTATAGAGTCTATTTAGATGGACTTCTTAGAAAGTGTGTCTCTTTAGAAGAAGCCAATAAAATTATAGAAAGATGTCACTCTGCTGAATATGGAGGCCATTATAGAGCCTTTAGAACACACGCTAAAATTTGGCAAAGTGGTTTCTTTTGGCATGTATGAAGACACAAAAGATTTCATTATAAGGTGTACTAGGTGCCAAAAGCATGGAAATATAAACACCCACGATGCTATGCCACTCACTAATAACTTACAAGTAGAGTTGTTTGATGTTTGGGGAATAGACTTCATGGGACCATTCCCAAAGACTTATGATTCCAAATACATCTTAGTGGCTGTTGATTATGTCTCAAAATGGGTAGAAGCCATACCATGTCGAGCAGCTGATGCTAAGCATGCTAAGAAGATGTTTCAAGAAACTATCTTCCCCTGTTTTGGTGTCCCTAGGATGGTCATTAGTGATGGAGGCCCTCACTTTATTGATAAAAATTTTAGATGCTATTTGACTGACCAGGGAATCCAGCATAGCATAGCCACACCTTACCATCCTCAAACTAGTGGGCAAGTAGAAACTTCTAATAAGCAAATTAAAAATATCCTATAGAAAATTGTAGAAGAAATGGGGACAGGGTGGAAACATAAGTTGCCAAAAGCACTTTGGGCTTATAGAACTGCCTATAAAACACCCATTGGTATGTCTCCATACCAGCTAGCATACGAGAAGACTTGCCATCTCCCCGTAGAACTAGAATTCAAAGCTCACTAGGCCATTAAGAAATGGAATATGGATTTAGACTTGGGAGGTCAAAATTGAAAAATGCAAATCTCAGAGTTAGAAGAGTGGAGAGAAAAAGCTTATCATAGTGCCAAACTCTATAAAGAGAGAATCAAACGATGGCATGATAAGAGAATTAAGAAAAAGGAATTTAACCCTAGGGATAAGGTGTTACTCTTTAACTCTAGGGTCTGACTTTTTGGACATGAAAAGTTATGGAGCAAATGGGATGGACCGTTTAAAGTAAGCCACTTCACCCCATGGGGCCATCACACTAGAAAGCGATGAAGGCAATATTTTCAAAGTGAATGGTCAACGTTTAAAACTTTACTATGAACCTAACATGCCAGAATTAAAGGAGCTAGATATAATAGAGTTAATAACATTCTAGCACCTATGCATGCTCTTGTGTTTTGGGGGTGGGCTTGGTGGCCTATTTACATAAATGGCCTATAAGACACATTCTAACGCGAGAGAATGGTATTTTAGGAATTTTTGACCCTCATTTGGCACGACTAAGGCATAGGGGAGGTAAGGGCCACCTGGGCCACGCCGCCCGGCACCTTTAGGCCACCGCTCGGTGCCACATTGGTGCCACCCGGTGTCCAGGTGCGTCCTCTATTATCCCACATGTGAGGGAACGATGATCCTTGGCTTTTTCTTCGTTATTCCCACGTGTTTATCCAAGATTCCAACTGATTCTCGTGATCCAAGGCACGAGATAATCATGGGAAGCCTCATCTCATTCACCTACCTTCCTATAAATACCATCGACCATTTCCACTATCTCCACAAGCATTCCTCCACCTTCAAGGCGTAGACGCTTAGGTTTTCCACCATGGCCGGCAACCATCCAAAGAATAGTGCCGTCACCCGCACAGCCACTCGTGTTCTAATCGACGAGATCAATCAAGAGTTGGTCCTCAACATAAAACCACTAGCCTACGCCACACCATGAAAGATCCCACTAGGGACTCTGCCTGCCAGGAGCCCGAGGGGAGCCAACCTAGCATCGGTCGACGCCCTGGCTTCACCACCCGATGGCATGGGCCACCGCCCGGCCCCGAGAAGCGCCCTTTCAACTCCCCTTCATCCAAGCCACGTGCCCACTGCTGGACTTCTTCGGAAAGAAGCTCCATGATAACCTGCTCGCTCGTCCAACCACCGAGGACATCACCCCGAAGAGGCCATTCACATTGTGCCTCTACCCCACACCGGATCTGCCTACGCCCATGCCTACCAATGAGCATCATGCCCTGGTGATCTCCGACAAGTCGAAGGATGGCCTGTCTCTCACCAACAGTGAGAGTACTCATAGCACCACCCCCAATCCTAAGAGGGTGAAGTACGAGCTCTCCGGGTGCCAGCTCCCTTCGAGGCGCTATGAGAAGGTGCTCCATCGCCTCGACTCCAGCGATGCCAAAACTATAGAGGGTTCGCTATCGGCCCCCTCTGTGCGTTGCCGTCTGCCCCCTCCGCCCATTCGTGGATCCCCTAGGCAGATGGAGCATAGCAAGGACGAGAAGGCGGAGCTCACCCTTGAAGGGCTCCAGGTTAAGCTGGACGCCCTCAAGGAGGAGAACCTGACCCTGGGGGAGAGGGTGGTAGAGCAAGAGATTTGGCGCATTGACATCGAGGACAAGATGGACGTACTCCACAAGGGGCTCAGCTCAAAGCTTTGGCATCTGTTCATGGCCACAAGGAATGAGAACCTCTATGAGGCACCACTCCACTAGACTCAGTGGCCGATTAGGTCTTTAGATTAGGCGTTTTTAGGTTTATATTTGTTTTCTTTAGTTCGCTATAGGTTGTGTTAGGTTTGATTTGTTTGTGTTAGATTTGCTAGATTTGCTTTTCAATAGTTTAAATTTCCTCATTGTAAGTAAGGGCCTAAACTAATAAAGTTGTGTCTTGTCCGCTGGTGTTTTTCCACCAGTAGGACTTTATTATTTCATAGTTTGTTATTTTCAATAGAAGAAACAAATTACCATAGAAAATAGTGTGGGGGAAGCCTCCATTTGGATCTTGATGGCTCCTACATTCACGAAAGTGCCATCACTGAATCATGCACGCGCTACAAAACACCTCGAGCGAAAGACCGATGCGAGGGGTGTAACATCCCGGTTTTCCAAGTGACCAAAAATATGACCTTTTTAAAATTTTTGTTGCAATGTGTGTTGCATGCTTGTGAAGCCAACTTAAGACAACCTTTTCTCCGACTGACCCTAATATCTTTCTCTCTCTCTCGTTCAAATTGAATTTCATGAATAACTTGTGCACCATGTAGTTTAGACGCACGGGTGAGTTGGTTCTTTGGTTGTGCTTGGAGGTAGATCCTTTTCTCCAAATTCCCTAGAGCTAAGTGGGGAATCCCTATTTAATCTCCTAACTATCTTGTGCTTGACGTGTGCAGCAGCAGTACCCAACTGCATGCTCTGCTTGTTTCATTTCTTTAGCTACGTGAACCTTGAGTTCTCCAAAGCCGAAGTACGTATGCATGTATATGAGTGCGTATATTTGTACTAGGCCCAATCGCCATTTCTCCTCTCGTGGCTAGGCCCAACTCCTCCATTGGCTCAGTTAGAGCACAACACGTGCAGCAGGATCGCCGCCGCTGCCTTGGATACTCCTCGCTACACGCACGAGAGACCGCAGCATGCTCCTGTACGTCTCCTCCTACTGGGCCTCGCACGTCAGGCTCTTGAGGATGGGAAGCCAGATGCGGATGCCATCGCCCCCACATCGCGTGCGCTGCACGAGCCCGGTGAAGCCGCCTTGTTGCCTACTTGCGTACACGAGACGCTAGCAGCCGCCGCCGCTCTTGCATGCTCTTGTACAGGCTCCTCTCCTCGGGCCCGCTCATCAGCGTCAAGGGGGGAAAAAGGAAAACGAGGACGCTGAGCACTTCATCGTCTTCCCCAACCGTCCATCCTCTTCTCTGCCATCTGCGCGCTGCTCTTTTTCCTCCGGCGTCCAGCGCAAGGAACCAAGTAACCGCCTCAGCTGCCCTGCGCCTACGCCAGCATGGAGCCCCACCTGAAGCCCATGTCCCGTGCAGCGACTCGCGTCGAGACGCGAACAGCACAGCACCGCGACCCCGCCTTGACTGCCCAAGACCACACCGCAACCCGCTTCCCCTTCTGGAAGCATCCCAAGCCGAACGCACGGATGCCACCACGTCGCACCGGCCATTCCATCAGACGGCACAGACGCCGGCGCCTCTGCCCAGAACCCTAGCCTCGGCACTATAAAAGCCCCAGCCGGCCACCTCCCTCGGCATCTTCCCCTCCCTCCAGCCGCCACAACCACTTCTCAGTCTCTTCTCCACCTAAGCCCCTTCCTCCTCGTCGCTCTGCGTTCTCACCGTGCCGTGCCCTGGCTGGTCGCGATGATCGTCGCTGGGAGCTAGCAGCGCCGCACACGGCCTTCGCCTCGACATCACCACCCGGCGTCGTGACGTGCCGTGCCAGAGCAGCCACAGCACCGAGCCAAGCCGCGCGACCGCCCGACGCGAAGCTGTGTCACCACCTCCCTGCCGGGAACCAGGCGTGCCACCTCGAGACAGGCACCGCACGTCGCCGCGTCGAGCCGTTCAGCCTCGACCTCGCCAGGAGCCCATCCCCGGTGAGCACAACCTCAAAAGCCACCTTTTCCGTCCCCGTTCGTGCCTGCCTGACCAATCACCAGGACATGGGTCGCCTCCTTTTTCTGTGTCAGGTCATCATCGACAAGCGCGCCTCGGCGATCTAAGACACGCGCCACCATCTCCCGGTCCGCGGCAACCTTCCAACGCTGCGCCGGCATCACGATCTGCCTGCACCATCCCCTTCCTGCACCAGGCGCTCTGCCTTCTTCAAGCCCTCGGTGAGCGCCCTCAAGACCGAGCCTTTTTCCTTTGGATGCCATGTCTACCTGCCCGGCCTCCGAGCCACCTCCACGGCCCTTCGGACTGCCACCGCTGGCCGCCACGGTCACAGACATGCGCACTCACGGCGCACAGCCAATGGCACCTAGTGCCTTGCCACCGGTCGCACTAGCCGTGCACTTCGCGGTCACACGCTCGCCGCAGCCATGGCCGTAGCGGCGCCGTCGCGGCTCGACGCCGCGAAGGTGTCTCACACCTCGGTCGCACAGGCACCGCACACCCATGCCCTGACACGCACGAGCCCAAGCTCCTGCCTTCTGGCCCTATGGACGCCGTTCCAGCCTATCTTCTCCTTGAGCCGCAACCACGGAGTCATCATGGCCAGAACGCTGTCGGAGGGAAATGCTTGTCGCCATTTCCCCATCCTCGCACGCACAGCACGGCACGGCACGGAAGTGCTGCAGCACTTGCGGCCGCCGTGGTCTCGCACAGCCATGCCCACAGGACGCTTCACGCTTGCCCTCCTTCCCTGCACCGGCACCTCGACGTCGCGGTGTGACAAGCGATCACGGCCCTGCCAAGGACGCGGCATCGCCAATGCCGTGCTCACTGACTCCCATCACCACCCGTGACGCCGCGACCGGCCTTGCCGCGAGCCTACGGACGCCGTGGCCAAGCCTCGGCCCACCTCGCCGTTGTCTTGACTTCAGAAGACGCACCTTCTCGGCCTCCCGACGTCGCCTCTGTCCAGGAACCGGAGCATCATGGCATCGCCACGGTGGTGACCGCGACACTACAGCCCCGACCCCGCGCCGATCGCCGGAGCCATTCGCGTCGCGCACGCCGCCCACGCTCCGTCAGCCCTTCTTCCACGACGCCGGAGCCAGACCATCCACGGGCACGACCTTGCTGTAAGCCACCATCACGATGAAGCCTTCTCCTTTCCCTGAGATGGTCGCTACCTTGCCCATCGTTTGAATGTACCGAACTTGTTTGTTCCCTGCAAGCCATCCACAAGAATCCCGTCGACGCCACCTGCACCAGACCAACCCCGGTGCCAAGCTTAGGGAGACGACGCCGCGAGCCGAGTCCTTGCCATCAAGACGCGGCTTCGTCAGGACGCCATGTCGACGCACGTGTTCTGCCTACGTCGGCCCCTTCCTGCACCACGCGGATTCCATGCGTCGAGCCCTCCGGTGAGCATCCCCGCCTCAGGCCCCGCCTTTGTGAGATGCCTTGGTGCACTACATGCCAGACCTTCCTGCTGCCAAGGTTCACGTTACTGGTAGAAAAAAATACCGGAGGTCACCGATAAACGGGTTTATCGGAAAATTTTTTGGTCAAAAATAAAACAAAAAACCTAATTTCTCTAGAAAATTATATAAGTTGTCTCTAAAGCATTTAATATTAAGAACTAGCACATAATAGTATTGATATAAGAGAATATCACACTTTCATGTAGGCAGACTAGTGAAATTTGGAATCTCAGTGATAAATAAAATTTATCGGACCTCAGCGATAAACGGGATTATTGGGTTTATCGAAATTTTATCGCCGATAAATTTTCCCCTGCCTGCCGCTGTTTCCTTCCCACGATGGCACGAGGCCGCTGGACACTGTCGTCACGCTACCGTGCCTCTGGCGGCTCACCAAGCCACGCACGGCACAGAGCATAGACACCGCGCAGCCTCGCACCTCCCATAGGAACGCTCGCACCTATGGCCTTGCATCTCACGGTCACGGACATGCCAGCCCTAGCGATGTCCGCACCACACGCGAACGCCAGACACTGCAAGCAGATACACGAGCGCACCCACGTTTTCATCCTGGAGATAGCACAGATGGCCACCGTTGGCCACCACATGGCTGCCGCCTTGCTAGCGTGCACTCATGCCACGGACCGGAGCGCTGCTAGTCACCATCACCAATGGCCAAGACCACACGCAAAGCAGCAACCCGGCCTTTACCCTCCCACGCCTCATGATGCCGCCGTCCGGCAAGCTCAACCGCACCCGCCGACACGACGCACATGCACAGGCATGTCACGTACGCACCGTAACCTCGAGCCATGCCCTGTGAAACCAGCCATGGTAGCCCCTGTTTCCTCCCTCCGTAACCACAGCAAGGCGGTGCCGTGTCACCCACGGCCGTCGAGAACTCGCTGCCACGCACGCACAACGGATCTTCACCTCCAGGGGCACGGACACAAGACCATGCTTTCACCACGCCTCATGAGCACCAAACCTGCTCCCTTGGAGCTGTCGGTGCACGGCCATGACTCGCGAACACGCCACACTGGCACACAACTGAGTCGCCCTGGTCGTGACCACGCCCGCATGCGCACGCACCCGTGGAGCCACGGTGAGCTCTCTGCTGGCACCCCATGTATTGCGTCCACACGAGCTCGCAGGCTAGCAGCCCGAGGGAACACGGCATACAACTATACAAACCAAAGCCTTGGCCTTCTACCTCCCTTTGTCGTTCACCGATGGCCACGCTTGGCCGCCATCATCGGCGGAACGCAAGGTTGCCTCACGCAGCCTTCTGGCTTCCGCTACCCTCACCGTCCGAACCCTGCACGCGGGCGCCGCGGCCTTGAACACGCACATGTCTAGCCACCCCGCGCCACCAGCGGGCCGCCACAGTCGTCTGACACCGCCGGTCATGGAACCACCTGACGCTCAGGCACTCGGTCAAGCATGTAGCCGGCGTGGCCCTCTGCTCTGTTGGCCGCCAGCAAATAGGCGCATCAGGCCACCGGGAGCCCAGCCGACGCTCGCCTCCTCTTCCTTCGGCCTTGGGCCTCTTCCTTCCTCAGGGCCGAATAGCAGCACGAGGCCCACCTAGGCTACGAGCCCGCACTGAGCTCCCCTCCCCTTGCTATTGGGCCACTAGACCAAGAGGAGCCCATCCAATCTTTGCCTTTTTCTTTTCAAAGAATCCATCCAACCTCCAAAATTCATAGGAAATTCATCCTAGCTCCAAAAATTATGAAACCAATTTCATAATTTTCTAAAAATCCTACCCTACCTTCCGGTGCACCTTTAGAGTCTAGTCGAGTTAGGTTTCCATCGTGTTTTTATTTGGCTCTTATCGCAGTCTTTTTGTCTTTTTCGCATAGTGACGACTTGAGTTCGTTGTTCGACGATGCACCCGGATGCGATGGACCCTGTTGGTGGACGACCCCGACATCTGGAGACTTGTACCACTACTACCTTGACATCGTAGGTGTCATGGCAGCACCCTCTTTTAGAGAATCCTATTAGACATTGCATAATATCTAGAACTGCTAGCGCTTTATAATTATTCCTTTGATAGTACCTTGATGCATGCTACTACCTAAGCCATTATTACCCTGATGCAACCCACTCTACCACGTCACCCTGCTTTGCGCTTTTGCTCGCTTATATGCTTACTTGCCTGCTTGCTTGCATATTACACCACTATACTTACTATTAACTCCACTTCGCATTATATCGGGGATGTGATGCTGGTGGTGAACCCCCTGGGAATGGTTTAGCTATGGGTGCTGGATTTAGTGGTGTGCGAGCGTGTTGCATGTGTCTTGGGTGCATGGAGAGTGAGGGTTGTGTCGACCGAGCTAGAATAACAACGAGCCTGGGGCAAGTCTTGCTATGTGGTGCTACCTGGGCACTTGGATAGGGAATACCTGTGGCGGGTAAAATGGTAATTGGAGGTGTCCTTGGGTGTGAACCTCAGAGAGGTGGAGCCCGGGGTAGAGGTGCTGTGGTGGCACGTAAAATGGAAACCCTGATGAAGACATTCTGGCTTGGTCAATCCCTAAGGACTTACTAGTACTCAGACTCACCGGGAATCATTTACATCCCACTCGCCCTATATGGTGCGGGACGGTCGGACTACTTGGTAGAACAATGCCACTACTGCTAGGCGAACATGTGCAAGGAGGTACGGGGTGTGCAGTTGCCCCCCACACCCTTCTGAGACTTTAGGAGGCCTTGTGGACATGGCTCTTGACATCCGAAGGGCCCCAGCTCTGTCTACGACTCACAGTATCAGCCATCGCAGACTAGACTTGGGATGTACCAGGGCTAAGAGGTAGGGTGGCATCGTTCTAGGCAAGCAAGCAGCTGGAATCTGCCTAGACGGGGCACCGTCGAGGATGGCTATCTTGTGGGTATGTAAAACCTCTGCAGAGTGTTTGGTTGATCGATCGATACGTATGCTGACTTGTCGGCTATGGACCTTTCCTGGGTTTCGCTTAACTAGATAGGAGATGAGTCCTTCTTTCCTCCCTCCAGGTTTGGGGTATTTTTCGGCCGTAAGCCAGGGGCTACGGGCCGTTGAGACAAGTGCCGAGAGGGAGTCGGCCTATCGACCTAAGTGCATGAGATGAGATGTGGTGATGGTGGTGTGGTTATGGTTGGGATGGGATGGTGGATGGATATGGATGGATGTAGATGTGTGTGGCTGGGAATTTGTTAAAAAACTGGATATTATTATTACATTACTACTGTTACTTACTTCCCATGCACTAAGGATGCAAACCATAGCCAAATGTTAGGATCGCCAGATCCTCTTGTTTTATCTATTTCCACTAAAGCTCATCGGTGCTGACCATGGCCTGCACACATCTGGCGGTGTGCAGATTTTCTTGACTTGCAGTAATAGCAAAGTTAGAAGGATTAGGTGGTCTCGTTCCTACGCTCAAGTTTGGTTTAGAAGATGAAGTCCATGCTGCTGACATTCTACGCCAACTCTGATGGTTGCCCGTGAAGGAGGAGCCTTCACCTGCTGACGCGCTACGATGACTCTGATGAAGACGCGTGTGTTTCCGCTAGAATACGATGTAATAGGTGTGTTAATCAGTGTTGTAAAGCTTTGTAACTTGTAATTTCTATGATGTATGACTGTGATATCATCTGATAAATGATAATGTGATGGTTTGCTCTCATGGACTATCACATTATATTCCGTATCTATGAATTTTCCCTTCAAGGAAAATCGAGGTCATTTTAGGTGGTATCAGAGCCATACTTGACCCTAGGACGAGACCCGTAGAGCCAAACACTAGTTTAAGGAGCAAAACCTTCCTCCTGTTGCAAGATTTTGGGTGCTAACACTTGTTTCCCTCCCCGCCTTGAATTCTGCTGCTAACTGGCCTTCCGAAACATGGAGAATTGACCTTTATGAAATATACCCCTTACCGCCCACGCTAGTCGGTACATGTGTGAGGCTTGAAGGTTTAGGAGTCACCTTCTGCCAACACTATGCATATAGGAGTTGTAATGCTGCTTGTTTGCCTGGATCTTGTGTTTGTTGTGCTTCTTATTGTTTGAGTGTAAGTTGTAGAAGCTATTTTGTGTATGCGAGACTCCAGGTACTGGATAACCTAGCCAACTAAAGTCTAAGGCCATCCCATGACCGGATAAGTGATCCCTGACTGACAGAGTTAAAACATGAATCTGATGCATCATGTCCTTACCAGACCATTTCAAAACTGTTTTTTGGCTTCCAACTAAATGCATTTTCAAAATTGCCCTCCCTCCATTTTTTCAACAGGTCTCCTCTTTAGCAAAAGAGTTTCTATTTCAAAGGAAAACAATTTCACCGTTTCAAAAGAAAAACAATTTTAATTCTTTTCTCAACCTGATTTGGTTTCAAAAGCTCTTTGCGAAACAGTTTGAAAGCCCGTCTCATTTCAAAAGTGTTAAAATTTTGCTTCTAAAAAACAAAAGCTTTGCTTTTCAACCAACAAAATGTTTTCAAATCAAAGTATTTGGCTCGGTTTTGTTTTAAAAGCTTGTGATTTCAACTTAGGAGCCAAATATCTTTCAGAGATAAACTTCACTTTCAAAAAAATGGCCTGCAAATAATTTATGAAACGAAATTATTGCAAAAAGATTTTGTTTACAACCTTTAAAAAAAATTTAGCAAGAACAAAAATGAGTTTCACAAATCTAGTTTCAAAAGTTTTGTTTTGAAAAGAGGTTTCCAAACACTAAGTTTGATTGCGAAAGCGTTACTTTTCAAATAAGAATGATTTCAAAACCATTTTATAAAGGCTTTTTCCTCGTCCTTTCGTAAAACTCTCCCCTCCCACTAGCTTGGGATTTCGAGTTGTTGCCAGGGACTTAATTGATAGTGGGCCGTGATCATAACCCTTGGTGCCGCTACGAAACTTGGGGCCCCATGTGTGATGCATCCACATGGCTGCCGCCGGGCGTATGTATGTATTGAGGTACGTGACTGTGACTGCTTCCAAGTGGTACCCGCATACAACACTAATCCTAAGCTTAGCTTTTCAAAAACCCTACTTAAAAAGCAACAATTTGAAAAAGAGTTTTATTTCAAACAAAAGATGTTTTGGGTTTCAAAAATCTCTACTTAAAAGCCCTACCATGTTTTATCAAAAGTTTTCAAAACTCAAAGCTTTGCGAAATAAACTATTGTCTAGGAGTAAAAAAAAGGCTTTCAAAAAAATGGATTTTTAAAAAAATTCCCCATTCAAACTCTTGGCCTATTTCAAACATTTTGAAAACCTTGCACCAATTTCAAAATGCTTTGTGACAAGATGCTTCAAACCCTTTTGTTTGTGTTTTTGAAAATTTTGAGAAAAGCGGCCTCCTCCAAATGGCATTTTCCAAAAAATGGATTCATGAAAACCTATTTTCAAGCCTCTTAAAAATGCTTTATTTGCAAAAGGTTTTGGTTTACCAAATCTAAAACCAACTTCAAAAAGGGAATTTGTTTTCAAATGAAAACTATTTCAAGTTGTTTCCCTATCTTGCAGAAATGGATTTCGATTCAAAAGAAAACTCCTTCGAAAGTGTGTTGCTTCAAAAACCCTTGTTTAAAGAAAAAGAGTTTTCCCAATTGGTTTCCAAACTTGCTTTACAAAATTTTGGGTGCGTAAAAATGTTTTCAACTGATCTTTAAACATGTTTCCCCCAAAACCCTTGATTACAAAAGCAAAGATGATTTCAAAAGAAAATTTCAACTTGGTTTGCGGAAGTTTCAAGAACTCTCTTGTAAAAAAAAAGTTTTCCTTCCAAAAACTAATTTGTGAAAACAAAACTACTTCTCCCTTCTCTGTTCAAAAGGTTTTATGAAAACTACTTTTCGAAAGCCCTTCATTCGAAAGCTCCATTGCAAAATCATGATGCACTAATACATGTTGAACATGTAGTGAAAGCCATCAACCTTAGGTAAGCCTATCTGCCACCCCTCAGAAGTAACGGCTCTAAATCTCGGGGACGAGATTTCAGTAAGGGGGGTGGACTGTAACATCCCGGTTTTCCAAGTGACCAAAAATATGACCTTTTTAAAATTTTTGTTGCAATGTGTGTTGCATGCTTGTGAAGCCAACTTAAGACAACCTTTTCTCCGACTGACCCTAATATCTTTCTCTCTCTCGTTCAAACTGAATTTCACGAATAACTTGTGCACCATGTAGTTTAGACGCACGGGTGAGTTGGTTCTTTGGTTGTGCTTGGAGGTAGATCCTTTTCTCCAAATTCCCTAGAGCTAAGTGGGGAATCCCTATTTAATCTCCTAACTATCTTGTGCTTGACGTGTGCAGCAGCAGTACCCAACTGCATGCTCTGCTTGTTTCATTTCTTTAGCTACGTGAACCTTGAGTTCTCCAAAGCCGAAGTACGTATGCATGTATATGAGTGCGTATATTTGTACTAGGCCCAATCGCCATTTCTCCTCTCGTGGCTAGGCCCAACTCCTCCGTTGGCTCAGTTAGAGCATAGCACGTGCAGCAGGATCGCCGCCGCTGCCTTGGATACTCCTCGCTACACGCACGAGAGACCGCAGCATGCTCCTGTACGTCTCCTCCTGCTGGGCCTCGCACGTCAGGCTCTTGAGGATGGGAAGCCAGATGCGGATGCCATCGCCCCCACATCGCGTGCGCTGCACGAGCCCGGTGAAGCCGCCTTGTTGCCTACTTGCGTACACGAGACGCTAGCAGCCGCCGCCGCTCTTGCATGCTCTTGTACAGGCTCCTCTCCTCGGGCCCGCTCATCAGCGTCAAGGGGGGAAAAAGGAAAACGAGGACGCTGAGCACTTCGTCGTCTTCCCCAACCGTCCATCCTCTTCTCTGCCATCTGCGCGCTGCTCTTTTTCCTCCGGCGTCCAGCGCAAGGAACCAAGTAACCGCCTCGGCTGCCCTGCGCCTACGCCAGCATGGAGCCCCACCTGAAGCCCATGTCCCGTGCAGCGACTCGCGTCGAGACGCGAACAGCACAGCGCCGCGACCCCGCCTTGACTGCCCAAGACCACACCGCAACCCACTTCCCCTTCTGGAAGCATCCCAAGCCGAACCCACGGATGCCACCACGTCGCACCGGCCATTCCATCAGACGGCACGAACGCCGGCGCCTCTGCCCAGAACCCTAGCCTCGGCACTATAAAAGCCCCAGCCGGCCACCTCCCTCGGCATCTTCCCCTCCCTCCAGCCGCCACAACCACTTCTCAGTCTCTTCTCCACCTAAGCCCCTTCCTCCTCGTTGCTCTGCATTCTCACCACGCCGCGCCCTGGCTGGTCACGATGATCGTCGCTGGGAGCTTGCAGCGCCGCGCACGGCCTTCGCCTCGACATCACCACCCGGCGTCGTGACGTGCCGTGCCAGAGCAGCCACAGCACCGAGCCAGGCCGCGTGACCGCCCGACGCGAAGCTGTGTCACCACCTCCCTGCCGGGAACCGGGCGTGCCACCCCGAGACAGGCACCGCACGTCGCCGCGTCGAGCCGTTCAGCCTCGACCTCGCCAGGAGCCCATCCCCGGTGAGCACAACCTCAAAAGCCGCCTTTTCCGTCCCCGTTCATGCCTGCCTGACCAATCACCAGGACATAGGTCGCCTCCTTTTTCTGTGTCAGGTCATCATCGACAAGCGCGCCTCGGCGATCTAAGACACGCGCCACCATCTCCCGGTCCACGGCAACCTTCCAACGCTGCGCCGGCATCACGCTGCACCATCCCCTTCCTGCACCAGGCGCTCTGCCTTCTTCAAGCCCTCGGTGAGCGCCCTCAAGACCGAGCCTTTTTCCTTTGGATGCCATGTCTACCTGCCCGACCTCCGAGCCACCTCCACGTCCCTTCGGACTGCCACCGCTGGCCGCCACGGTCACAGACATGCGCACTCACGGCGCACAGCCAATGGCACCTAGTGCCTTGCCACCGGTCGCACTAGCCGTGCACTTCGTGGTCACACGCTCGCCGCAGCCATGGCCGTAGCGGCGCCGTCGCGGCTCGACGCCGTGAAGGTGTCTCACACCTCGGTCGCGCAGGCACCGCACACCCATGCCCTGACACGCACGAGCCCAAGCTCCTGCCTTCTGGCCCTCTGGACGCCGTTCCAGCCTATCTTCTCCTTGAGCCGCAACCACAGAGTCATCATGGCCAGAACGCTGTCGGAGGGAAATGCTTGTCGCCATTTCCCCATCCTCGCACGCACAGCACAGCACGACACGGAAGTGCTACAGCACTTGCGGCCGCCGTGGTCTCGCACAGCCATGCCCACAGGACGCTTCACGCTTGCCCTCCTTCCCTGCACCGGCACCTCGACGTCGCGGTGTGACAAGCGATCACAGCCCTGCCAAGGACGCGGCATCGCCACTGCCGTGCTCACTGACTCCCATCACCACCCGTGACGTCGCGACCGGCCTTGCCGCGAGCCTGCGGACGCCGTGGCCAAGCCTCGGCCCACCTCGCCGTTGTCTTGACTTCAGAAGACGCACCTTCCCGGCCTCCTGATGTCGCCTCTGTCCAGGAACTGGAGCATCATGGCATCGCCGCGGTGGTGACCGCGACACTGCAGCCCTGACCCCGCGCCGATCGCCGGAGCCATTCGCGTCGCGCACGCCGCCCACGCTCCGTCGGCCCTTCTTCCACGACACCGGAGCCAGACCATCCACGGGCATGACCTTGCTGTAAGCCACCATCACGATGAAGCCTTCTCCTTTCCCTGAGATGGTCGCTACCTTGCCCATCGTCTGAATGTACCGAACTTGTTTGTTCCCTGCAAGCCATCCACAAGAATCCCGTCGACGCCACCTGCACCAGACCAACCCCGGTGCCGAGCTTGGGGAGACGACGCCGCGAGCCGAGTCCTTGCCATCAAGACACGGCCTCATCAGGACGCCACATCGACGCATGTGTTCTGCCTACGTCGGCCCCTTCCTGCACCACGCGGATTCCAGGCGTCGAGCCCTCCGGTGAGCATCCCCGCCTCAGGCCCCCGCCTTTGTGAGATGCCTTGGTGCACTACCTGCCAGGCCTTCCTGCCACTGTTTCGGTCCCACGATGCCACGAGGCCACTGGACACTGTCGTCACGCTACCGTGCCTCTGGCGGCTCACCAAGCCACGCACGGCACAGAGCACAGACACCACGCAGCCTCGCACCTCCCATAGGAATGCTCGCACCTATGGCCTTGCATCTCACGGTCACGGACATGCCGGCCCTAGCGATGTCCGCACCACATGCGAACGCCAGACACTGCAAGCAGATACACAAGCGCACCCACGTTTTCATCCTGGAGATAGCACAGATGGCCACCGTTGGCCACCACATGGCTGCCGCCTTGCTAGCGTGCACTCATGCCACGGACCGGAGCGCTGCTAGTCACCATCACCAATGGCCAAGACCACACGCATAGCAGCAACCCGGCCTTTACCCTCCCACGCCTCATGATGCCGCCGTCCGGCAAGCTCAACCGCACCCGCCGACACGACGCACACGCACAGGCATGTCGCGTACGTAGCGTAACCTCGAGCCATGCCCTGTGAAACCAGCCATGGTAGCCCCTGTTTCCTCCCTCCGTAACCACAGCATGGCGGCACACAACTGAGTCGCCCTGGTCGTGACCACGCCCGCATGCGCACGCACCCATGGAGCCACGGTGAGCTCTCTGCTGGCACCCCATGTATTGCGTCCACACGAGCTCACAGGCTAGCAGCCCGAGGGAACACGGCATACAACTATACAAACCAAAGCCTTGGCCTTCCACCTCCCTTTGTCGTTCACCGATGGCCACGCTTGGCTGCCATCACCGGCGGAACGCAGGGTTGCCGCACGCAGCCTTCTGGCTTCCGCTACCCTCACCGTCCGAACCCTGCACGCGGGCGCCGCGGCCTTGAACACGCACATGTCTAGCCACCCCGTGCCACCAGCGGGCCGCCACAGTCGTCTGACACCGCCGGTCATGGAACCACCTGACGCTCAGGCGCTCGGTCAAGCATGTAGCCGGCGTGGCCCTCTGCTCTGTTGGCCGCCAGCAAATAGGCGCATCAGGCCGCCAGGAGCCCAGCCGACGCTCGCCTCCTCCTCCTTCGGCCTTGGGCCTCTTCCTTCCTCAGGGCCGAATAGCAGCACGAGGCCCACCTAGGCTACGAGCCCGCACTGAGCTCCCCTCCCCTTGCTATTGGGCCACTAGACCAAGAGGAGCCCGTCCAATCTTTGCCTTTTTCTTTTCAGAGAATCCATCCAACCTCCAAAATTCATAGGAAATTCATCCTAGCTCCAAAAATTATGAAACCAATTTCATAATTTTCTAAAAATCCTACCCTACCTTCCGTTGCACCTTTAGAGTCTAGTCGAGTTAGGTTTCCATCATGTTTTTATTTGGCTCTTCTCGCAATCTTTTTGTCTTTTTCGCGTAGTGACGACTTGAGTTCGTTGTTCGACGATGCACCCGGATGCGATGGACCCTCTTTTAGAGAATCCTATTAGACATTGCATAATATCTAGAACTGCTAGCGCTTTATAATTATTCCTTTGATAGTACCTTGATGCATGCTACTACCTGAGCCATTATTACCCTGATGCATCCCACTCTACCACGTCACCCTGCTTTGCGCTTTTGCTCGCTTATATGCTTACTTGCCTGCTTGCTTGCATATTACACCACTATACTTACTATTAACTCCACTTCGCATTATATCGGGGATGTGATGCTGGTGGTGAACCCCTTGGGAATGGTTTAGCTATGGGTGCTGGATTTAGTGGTGTGCGAGCGTGTTGCGTGTGTCTTGGGTGCATGGAGAGTGAGGGTTGTGTTGACCGAGCTGGAATAACGACGAGCCTAGGGCAAGTCTTGCTATGTGGTGCAACCTGGGCACTTGGATAGGGAATACCTGTGGCGGCTAAAATGGTAATTGGAGGTGTCCTTGGGTGTGAACCTCGGAGAGGTGGAGCCCGAGGTAGAGGTGCTGTGGTGGCACGTAAAATGGAAACCCTGATGAAGACATTCTGGCTTGGTCAATCCCTAAGGACTTACTAGTACTCAGACTCACCGGGAATCATTTACATCCCACTCGCCCTATATGGTGCGGGACGGTCGGACTACTTGGTAGAACAATGCCACTACTACTAGGCGAACATGTGCAAGGAGGTACGGGGTGCGCGGTTGCCCCCACACCCTTTCGAGACTTTAGGAGGCCTTGTGGACATGGCTCTTGACATCCGGAGGGCCCCGGCTCTGTCTACGACTCATAGTATCAGCCATCCCAGACTAGACTTGGGATGTACCAGGGCTGAGAGGTAGGGTGGCATCGTTCTAGGCAAGCAAGAGCCGAAATCTGCCTAGATGGGGCACCGTCGAGGATGGCTATCTTGTGGGTATGTAAAACCTCTGCAGAGTATTTGGTTGATCGATCGATATGTATGCTGACTTGTTGGCTATGGACCTTTCCTGGGTTTCGCTTAAACTAGATAGGAGATGAGTCCTTCTTTCCTCCCTCCAGGTTTGGGGTATTTTCCAGCCATGAGCCAGGGGCTGCGGGCCGTTGAGACAAGTGCCGAGAGGGAGTCGGCCTGTCGACCTGAGTGCGTGAGATGAGATGTGGTGATGGTGGTGTGGTTATGGTTGGGATGGGATGGTGGATGGATATGGATGGATGTAGATGTGTGTGGCTGGGAATTTGTTAAAAAACTGGATATTATTATTACATTACTACTGTTACTTACTTCCCATGCGCTAAGGATGCAAACCACAGCCAAATGTTAGGATCGCCAGATCCTCTTGTTTTATCTATTTCCACTAAAGCTCATCGGTGTTGACCATGGCCTGCACACATCTGGCGGTGTGTAGATTTTCTTGACTTGCAGTAATAGCAAAGTTAGAAGGATTAGGTGGTCTCGTTCCTACGCTCAAGTTTGGTTCAGAAGATAAAGTCCATGCCGCTGACATTCTACGCCAACTCTGATGGTTGCCCGTGAAGGAGGAGCCTTCACCTGCTGACGTGCTACGACGACTTTGATGAAGACGCGTGTGTTTCCGCTAGAATACAATGTAATAGGTGTGTTAATCAGTGTTGTAAAGCTTTGTAACTTGTAATTTCTACGATGTATGACTGTGATATCATCTGATAAATGATAATGTGATGGTTTGCTCTCGTGGACTATCACATTATATTCCGTATCTATGAATTTTCCCTTCAAAGAAAATCGAGGTCGTTTCAAGGGGCCATCTGGGCCCGCCGCCTGGCGCCCTAGGCCTACTGCCCGGCGCCCTAGGCCGCCGCCCAACGCCTCTCTACCGCCGCCAACATGGCAAGGCTGGTCCTTGGGCCCACCTTGATCCACCATGCTGGTTTGCACCTTTATTTTTTCTCTAGTACGTGATTCTCAGGTTAAAATTAATTATTTCCATCTCTACAGACATAAAAATAAATGTAAAATGCTAAACATGTGACTATGTTGATCCTTAAAATCTAAGTAGTATAAATTTTATTCTATCTCATGCTTAGAACTTGTGATCTATTTTTAATTAGTATGGTCTACCTAAGTTGTTGATTTGTGAGATATAGTATTGACAAAGTAAGTTGCTATTTCTTTACTCATAACCTTGGAGAAATTTGTTTTTATAAATAAAATGTTATGATATCATGATTCCTCATGTGAGAGAATTGCCTACTAGAGCCAAAGCATAGTTGTTTGTAAAACTAGCACAAAATGCTATTCAAACTTACTTTGAGCTTTGTCAACCTTTGAGATCTAAGTAGAGAGTTGTGTCATGCTTTTATAACCAAGTCCACATATACCACTTCTACGCTACTTCTACACTAGAAGTATGCTCATTCATTCCACTACAAAGTCTTGTTTCTCCTTTTGAAAGTATTTATATATACCTTTTCTTTTGACAAGAGGACATGGCTATCTAAAAAAAGAGGAAAAAGAGAGAGAAAGAAAGAAAGAAAAAGAAAAGAAAAGCTTAAGCACAAATGTTCATAAGTTCATCTCTCTCCAAAAGAGAGGGAGATATAGCCTTAAGGTGAATATGCTTAGCTTTGATTCCAACCTATAGCCCCACATAAGCTTTAGGATAAAAAAGGACAAAATACTCATGCCCATGAGATGATTATCACTAAAACTTCCTTTGAGTGATGAGTGAGCTCATATGAGGATATACATGAATCATATATTCATTGAAAAATTTTACTAAAAACTCCAAGGTAATTTGAGGAGAGAAATTGGGACTCTTTTGATCATAGCTGTTCCACTTATCAACCGCCCAAGGTTTGATCTTAGCCACAAAAAAGATCACAAGTATGAGTATGAGTAGTAGAATAATCTTTATACTTGTTTAGATTTTGAGGGAAAGCATATGTCAATCTCTGTTTATTTCACACTCTTTACTCGGGATGAGCAAAGGTTTAGTGTGGGGGAGCTTGTTGATGGCTATTAACACTCTCTTTTGCCATCAACAATTAGACATAAAACACATAAAATAACACATGAAATAATATTTTATGTTTAGATTTCACTTGGTTCCACATGTACTTGGAGGATTTTGCTTGCAGGGCTAAAATAGGCAAAAAGGAGCAAAAATATACCATATAGAAGTAGTCCACGTGGCCAGGAGAGGCAAGGCCCATAGGGGGCGCCGCCTGGTGCCAGCATGGCGCCGCCTGGTGTTGACACCTCTAATGCCACCTAAGCTATGTTATCATCCCTAGCATGACACCAAAGATGCTGATACTAAAATATGCAAATGCTCCTCTAAAATAAATATGAAATCCGCAAGCGCACAGATAATACCGATGTAGCATTTTAACCGGGAGTAATCCAGGTATCGTTATTTATATTTTTACCACTAGGAAGGGATGCTAAGGATAATGAGCAATGAGCATCACTGCATGTGCTAATGGAGAGCATAACCATGTCTTTATCTATCTTCTCATACAGGGTAAGTGTCACAAGATAAATAATATATGAATAATAATAAAGGATAACTAGTAAGCACATAGCCACATATAATGATAAATATCTCAATAAATTACTCTAGATATATAGCACTAGCATGGATTAGGATGAACTATCGGGATAATCCTAAGTTATTCTAACTATAAGGTCAAAGCATACGATGATTAGTACAATTACACTTAGCAATCATGGCAAGAAAAGGTTATATCTATGCATAGTGATATTACTAAGGAAGATATGGAACATAGCCATCACTTCCCCATAATAGTTTTACTCTGCCTGCCCTATACTTGGGAGGTGGACTACAAAGGTCTCAACAGGACTGTCACTCCCGCGATCTACCACACGATCTGGAATATAGGGTGCAATCATAGGTAAATACGGTATAGGCACCATGCCTACACAATGTTTACCACTCACCCATGATATCAATGAGCAAGCGCTATACGATCCTATACTTGAATATAAGTCTGATCGAACTATGCCAAGCATACAATCAAAGTAGACTAAGAACAATATAATTGAGAACATAATCAAATAGAGCAAAGTCATATCCAATATGATAGAATAGACTAAATTCATATTCATACAAATGATGAACTAGATAAATAATATAAGAACAAATACAAAAGTAGGAGAGAATTGCCAAGTATTCTCTGGACAGATCCGAAAATTAAGCAATGCTTGGCTCCTTCTAGTTCTAATCCTATGTAGCTATGCTAAACTAGAGATCTAACTGAGATGGTGGCTCTAGGGCTTCTCTGAATGGAATGAGATGAATGAATTGAATAATGAATTAAGGTTTCTCCTAGGGCCATGGACCTTGCTTATATAGCCATCTAGGAAGCACCATAGCCCTTGGATCAAACCGACCTTGATGAATGATTATTATTGATCCTCAAAGGCGGTAGAGGCATGATCCATGAGGTTGGCTCTAATTGGCCACCTAGGTGGGGGTGAGCACCCAGGCCCAGGGGCGGCCGCCCCTGTTGCCTGGCCTCTGGGCCTCCCCTCTAGGGGAATATCTTCTCGAGTCTTCTAGAATATTCTTTTTTATAGTATGGTCGGTCTCTCTCTATGTAAATCTAACATGTGGTCCTCCTTTGGTTCTTTCCTGATAACCCCCTGTAGAAATAGATATTCACCAAAACTCGTGGAATTGTGTCAGTGTAACCCCTATATCTAGATAGTATTTATATTTAGATCATTTGTCATGCTATGTTGACGGTTAAAAATGATACTTATCTACCATCAACAAACTCTCCCAAGCTTACCTTTTGCTCGTCCCTGAGCAAAGATAGGCTCAGTGATGGATTAGGAGTTGCTACAATACTTTCACGCCTTACAAGTACACATGCGTTCAAACAAGAACTCTCCTTCAGATTAGAATGAACTATTCTGATGAAAAACTTACTCATATTACCTTCCACCATGGGGCTTGTAGCTGTCACTTGGGTCTTAAGTAGTTGAAAGACAGAACGGTCAAGTCAAGCGCCATGTTTTAAGATCTTTGATCAACTATTATTCTGGAGTTTTTGCAAGATTTTCAAAATAAAACTCAGAGATTCCTGTGTATGACCCTTCCAAGTCTCTCCTTTGTAGTATTTCTGGATCCTCTCCAAGGAAATTATGATGTATGCCTTTTCTCTCCTCTCAAAATATGTGGTATTTTTGGTAGCATAGTAACATTATGCCTTCTCTCTCTCACCCTACTTCTAAAAGGCTTATGTGGAGCTCATAGGTGGGGAGACAGTGAGACATATGTTGCATAATCAAAACTATGGATCCAAAGGAATGAGTCATAAAGTCAAATCAAGATATGCATGTGTCTTGGGCTATATGGTGGATGGTGGTAAATGGTAAATGGAGTAGAAGTGGTTATAAGGGGTAAAGGGATGATGATGGTGAATACTTAGCTCCTTTGGGAAATTTTCTCATATACCTCTCTTAGAAAACTTGAAGAATTTGAGGAAAACTTGGGCTTGCTAAATCTCTTTTTATTTCTCAGTGGGACATTTGTCCTCTTTCTCTTTCTTTTCTTTTTTTAATAGAATACCCAAGCTTCTTTTTGGATCACAATAATAAGAGGTAGCATAACTAGATATTTGGAGCTTTATTGGCTAGCAAGGGATAAAATGGATAATAGGAATATTTTTGCAGTTCACTCCTAGTGTAAGAGTAGAACTATTTTTGGGTTGATCTGAATGAAATATATGTGGATTCATACTTCCAGGGTACAAGCAGAATATATGAGTGGATGTATATGGATGGATATGGATGCGTACTTCCAAGGTAGAAGAGAATATATGGGTGGATGTATATGGATGGATATGGATGCGTACTTCCAGGGTAGAAGCAGCATGTATAGGTAGAGTGTATAGGTGGATCTCGATTTTAACCGCATGACCAGTTCCTAAGGATCGACACAGCCTGACCATACTCAATGCTCACAAATAGTAAATATGAATGTAAGGCTTCCTAATCTATAAGCATGTATATGGCTGTGGTAGGAATTTAAACTCTCGTCATACAGGAACTCATCATGTAGTAAGTTAATTTTTCAAAAGATAAATTCTCCAGAACTCTAGTATCTCTAGGAACATGATAGACAGCAGCTCAAAATCTTCCCATATCATATCCATCAACTACCTAGACTTAGATCAAGCATTCGCTACCCACAAGTTTAGGTTTAGAGCAAATCTTAAATCAAAACCATTATGTCCAAAACTCGGGAGAGTTCGAGGTTGAAAACTAGGTACTTAAAAGGAATTACGGTAGAGCAACTATTCATCATTTCCATATAAGAGTTTATTCTAGGGGTTCACTTAGCAAGATGAAACTTAGCACACTCACCTATATTTATTTATCAAACTTAAAGATTATATAGAAAGCATATATATATATAAGAAAACATTTATTTGGATTTCTATAAGTTATGCATCTTTTTATTTTATTTCATATATCAAAGCAAAAATAAATAGGTAGATAAGAAAATACTTAGCTGGATACATGGGCGATGCTCTCCCCCAAGCTGAATATTGACATAGTCTTGCTTGATGAAACTAGCAGACAGTGAAGGTGTACTTCCCCTCATCGGAGTGCTTATGATGATGATTGTTGAGACAACACTTCGACAGAGAACAGATTGTCCTTTTTATTTGTTTGCTTTTCTTGATCCTTCAAATTCTATGAAGCTCAAATAGACAACAAAGCTTGTGGAACTTGATTAAGTGTTAGTGATAAAACTCTAAGCCTTGAGCGTCTAGAACCTCTTAATAGATGTATCTTTCTAGCAGGATCTCTTGTACCATATTTTTATGTTTTTACATTTTTATACAATGCAAGGAATAAAATGATGAATGCTTCTTTATTTTATTTTTATGCCACCACAGTAAGTAGACTTATGGGTTTTATGCCACAAATTTATTTGTATGGGGCTTAGTAATTTTATAATGCAATGCGAGACATATTTATTTTCTTTTCTATGTAGAAGTAAAGTGTAACTAAACATGTAATGAAAAAAAGTAAATATGATGCGGAAAATTAAATGCAGAACTAAAGAGGGAAATATTGATAACTACCAAGTTACCTCTTGGCGCGACGTTCGGTGATTTGGGTCCTCCGAACAGAACCTCTTATTTGCTCTAATCATTCTGGGGCACCTCGGATGGATCGAGTGGTGCTTCTGATTGTGCTGAGTCTGACATTGAATTAACCTTTACTTTCCATACCTGTTTTGTTGATGAGGTTGACTTTGAGGAAAGAGCTGGTTGCACTATCTTCTCTTCTTTATTCTCCACAGTGACTGGTTTACTTTCTGTTGGGGATACAACTTCCTCCTCAAGATAAATATTTTCTTCAGGATATCGATCTTCATATCTTGACACTTCTCCTTGACAGTCAGTCCATCCATCCTTGGGCATCTGATTCTTCTGGGTGTGGTTGTCATGCCTTCTTCTAGTTCTGTTCTTCTTGGGTTCTTCATCAACTATATAATTATTATTGAAATAGCGGCATACCTTCTCTAAGGAAAATTGGAAATGTACTTCTCCTGTTGCAAGGTAGATGATGGCCCTGGTGGTGCTTAGGAATGGTCTCCCTAGGATGATCGGTGGATCGTACTCATCTTCTCCCATGTTGATGACTAAGAAGTCAATCGGGATGAAGTGGTCATCAATTTGCACAGGGACATTCTTCGCTATTACGTCCACAAAGCGAAATGATTGGTTTGCCATCTACAGTTGCACATAGGTTGGGTCTAAAGGCATAGTACCATATAGTTATTCATAAGTTACCTTGGCCATTATTTTGACGCCTGATCCAGTGTCACAGATAGCTTTCTGAAAGGAGCTTCTGTTGATTGTGCATTCAATGGTTGGGACACCTGGGTCATCTCTCTTAAGCAAATATGGGGACTTGAGATGATGATCATGCTCTTTGTGGACTGCAGTGATCACTCTCACTGACTCCATCTATTGTGGTTTTCTATTCTTGTTCTTGTTCCTCCGATTGTTCTTCCTCTTTGGCTCATAGGGATGTTGAGGGTGTGTAGGGAATTGTAACACTTTGTCCTTGAAGAATAAGGTCTCTCTTTTGCCTTTGATGTTGAAATAGATCTTGGCAGTGTTGGCGTACATGATAGCTCTAGCGGTGTTTAAGAACGGTCATCCCAAAATGATGGGCGACTTCTCATCACCACTTGTCTCTATTACCACGAAGTCTGCAGGAACATACGAGCTACCCACTCGTTCACATGTCTTCTAGAATTCTCTTGGTGTAGCAAAGCGACTGGTCTGCAAGCTGCAAGCACATGGTTGTGTACAATAAAGGATAATTAAACATTTTTCATAGATTACCTAGGCATGATGTTGACGCTTGCACCAAAGTCACAGATAGCTTCGTTAAAGTTCACGCTTCCAATGGAGATCAGGATGATAGGTCTTCCTGGATCACCTTTCTTAGTCGGTAGAGTCTCGTCGTTCCATCCTTTGGAGATAGGGTCACTCCAACAACTTCCTGCATTAAATATGTCTACAAGATTTGTAGTTTCTAGATCTTCTGGTTGTCCTAGAATTTTACCTTGGTTAGCAGGAACAATATTGGCAAGCTGTTGCAACTGAGACTCTAGCATCTTATTGAAACTGAGCTGATTTTTAATGGTAGTGGAAAAATTATCCATTCTATTATTAATTATTTCTAGTGTTTTATTATTAGATGCTAATTTCTTAGACAGACTATCCATTAACTTTCCTTGATTAAGCACTAACTCTCTCAGAGGTGGTTGATTGAAAGAATTATTACCTTGATAATTATCTGGGTAGTTACCTGAGTAGTTAGGCCTTTGCTATTGATTCCAACCTTGATTCTGTTGAGGACGGTAGTAGTTGTTGTTGTTATTGTTGAGGTAGTTCACATCCTCTTGTAGCTCTGGGCAATTGCTTTCTGAATGTGTAGTGTCTCCACACTCTTCACAAGTCATACGGGAATCATGAATGTGCATGACTTCTTTCTTCTAGTTGGCTCTCTCATCGAGCCTCTTCATAAGTAGGTCCATCTTTGCAGACATGTCTACCTCCTTTAACTGGTGCATACCTCCACCTCTCTTGCGGGTTTGATTTCTTTCTTCATTCCAACCTTAGTTGGACACCATTTTCTCCACAAGAGCTGTGGCTTGATTGATTGTAAGTGATAAGAATGCTCCTCCAGCGGCAGCATCCATAGTCTCACGGGTGCTATTAGTAAGCCCATGATAGAAGGTCTGCATAAGTAGCTAATTCTTTATTCCATAATGAGGACATTCTAGGATATAGTCTTGAAAGTGCTCCGATGCTTCTGGGACTGACTCATCATGTTGCTGCTGAAAACTTGATATCTTCCCACGAAGAGCATTTGTCTTGCCCATGGGAAAGAACTTCGCGAGGAAATTGGTGGAACAGAGTGCCCACGTAGTATTCTTTTCCTTATTCGCATAGAACCACTACTTCACTCTTCCCAAGAGTGAGAATGGAAAGAGGCAAAGTAGTATGGCATCTTTGGGGACATCCTTGATGGTGAAAGTGCTGCAGATTTCCAGGAAGTGTTGGAGATGAGCACTAGCATCTTCATGTGCCTTCCCACAAAACTGCCTAGCTTGCACCATGTTGATCAACGCTGGCTTTAGCTCAAAGTTTTGCTTGATCTCTACCGCAGGTCCAGTCCGGATGTTAGCTGTAGTTGGAGCTGAGAACTCACGGAGTGACTTGTCTGCCATGGCATCGAACTCTGGTGTTAAGTTTTGAACTATACCTGGTTGGCATTCTGAATCAGAGAGTGGAGCTTCAAACTGAGATGATGATGTTTCTGCTTGAACTCTCTTTAGCTTGGCTCTTGCTATTCTGAACAATAATTCTAGATTTTCGATGAAATTATCTAGATGGCCAAACCTGCTCATACATTACCCTATATATGATATATAAATATACAATAGACAAGGGTAAGGTTGTATGAGTAGAGAAGGATGATGGTTTCTCAATCACATTAGTGGATGCAAGTGATGGCTCATTATCCTTTGAATAGCAATTCAACCTTCCCCGGTAACGGCGCCAGAAATGCTTGTTGACACCTCTAATGCCACCTAAGCTAGGTTGTCATCCACAGCATGACACCAAAGATGCTAGTACTAAAATATACAAATGCTCCACTGAAATAAATATGAAATCTGCAAGCGCACAGATAATACCGATGTAGCATTTTAACCGGGAGTAATTCAGGTATCGTTATTTATATTTTTACCACTGCAGTATTTTTATTTCTCTTGGTGGTTGCCACCACCTAGATGGCTTGGAGCAGTGGTGGAGGTCTGGCATGTTTTGGTGATTGTTCGTTGCCGCCACCTAGATGGCTTGGAGCTAGTGGATTGCTCGTTTCGGAACTTCTCACCATTTGGTAGGTTCTTGTGGCGCCTTTTGAGAGGCTCGGTGTGTGATACCGATTAGCCCCCGAACCACGTGGTGTAGGGGGACACAACGGGGACTAGCGTGCCGGCAAGCACGTGAACCTCGGGATAAATCTCGTGTCTCAATTGGATTTCATCCCAGTGATTGATTATTTCTTTAGCTATCTTGGTACTCACTTTGGTTGGTTCAATCATCGCCTCTCGGTATAACATTCCAAATCCCCCCTTGTACTTTCTTTGCTACCTTCTTGTTTAGCTTGTTGTTGCTCTTGTTTAGTTGCTAGCTTGTGTAGTTCTAGTTATAGTAGCTTTGTAGCTTTGCTAGCTTGCTTTTTGTCTTGTGGCGTTTGTGTGAACCAAACTAGAATTGTCAATTGGATAGGTGGCTTGCAACACCCCTTAGGCTAGGCAATACTTGCATCTCGCTAATTGTTGTTACTAATCAACTTGTCTAGCACATTTTGTAGAAAGTTTTATTAGGCTATTCACCCCCTCTAGTCATCAAGACCTTTCACATGGCCAATCTCGCCGGAGCTCGTGCCCGCGACGGCAACCGCCCTGCTCCCCCTTCTCCCCGCACCGTCGCTCGCTTCCACCGCTCCACACCACCACAAAACCGGTGCACCCCTTCCCGCGCCTTGCCATGGCCGAGAATGGTGGCCTCACCGAGCGCAGCACTGCCGCTTCGCCAACAAGGCCGGCGAGCCCATACCAGTGCTTCCCCGACTCAATCAAAATGTTTTTCAAAAAAATGTTGTAAATGCTTCAAAATTCAAATCTTGGTCAAAATAGCTCCTAATTTGATGAGACTAATTTTGTTAGACTTCTTGTGACTAGATCTAGCTGTGAAAAATATTGCATGTCATTTTTGTGGTACTTTTTTGTATAGCTTTACTTAATTTTTGTAAATGCTATTATCTTGAAAATGCATAGTAAATTGAATATACCTTAGAAGAATATGGTTCCAATTTTGTTACTCTACTAATGTGTTGTACTTTCTATGAAAAATATATGACATGCATGTTGTGTGGAAAAATATGGCCAAATAATTTAGGTGTATTTATTTGCTATTTTTTGTGAAATTGCTACAGCCAAAAATATGAATAATACATGTAGCTAAAACTTTTTGTACAGTGATTGTATACTATGTAGATCATGGGAAAAATACTACATCTATTGTTTTATACTTTTCATAGTACAAAGTATTTTCATGTGTATTTATGCCATGCTTTTTGCTATTTTTGTGTATGCTGTTATACTTATCATAATGTAATAAAAATTTTATGGTAGGCTATTTATTGCATGAGGAAGCTACTGTAATTTTCTTATAATTTTCTAAACACCAAAACTATATGTTGCTGTTGTAGCCTTAGTTTAAATTGAAATAAAATAATCTTCTTTATGCATGACTAGTTTAATTTGTTAGCTTTGGTGTATCTTTGAAGCATCTTGACTTGCTGGTATGTCTTGACATATTAGGGTAGTCATTGTGGTGTTAGTATAGTAGTACCTGTGTTGTGGCTATATGGTAGTTAGCGGTATATGATGGTAGTTAGTAGTAGAAGAGAATATAGTAGATGACATGTGCTTGTGGTACATGTTCTTGGATGATCATCATATGTCATTTCATCTGATACACCAATTGTATAATTACTTATACAAATGCATCATACAGGATCACAGGAGGAAGTGCAAGTAACGGTACAAGAGGAACTGGCCGGGGCTGACCCATAGAAAATCTAGGCACAGGAGGTGCCTGAGGCCAAGGCGCAAGGAGAGGATCTTCCCGAGTGCGTGGACCATCAGTCTAGTTCCTTCGAGAAAGACAAACCTCGGAGCATTATAAGTCTCCTACTTTATAAAAGCAATTAATTATATAAGTTCTATATATATTGTTGCATTAAGTTATAGGAGTTGAGTGAAACCATTGATGCATTTATTATATCCTTGTTTCCTTGTTTTATCTGTATACCCTGATAAGTCTAGGACCGCGTTAAATGCTTAGCCCTACTTAGACCGGTAGCAGTCGGTGATTTCCTATCACGGGCAACTATAGGTGGTTACCAGAATTCTTTAGTTATGGAATCGATGATATCCTAGAAATAACAAAGTATGGATGGATAAAAGGAGACCGGGCGGAACAAGTAGTGGGCAACCAGATAGGGTTTTGGGGTGCTTGTAGTTTCTGCCTGTGTCGGTTAAGAACCGATCATTGCTCGTCCCTCTTGTCATGTTAAACGCATGCCTCACATTTAGCTGGCCGAATAAAGTACCTTTTGACCGCGAAGCTAGTGGCACTATTCAGGCCAGGATCTATATGGGTGCGTGGACTGCTGCTGAAGGGGGTATGACAGGGACGCGAAGAGTGAGTCCAAGGGCGGCTAAGCCGACTCCTGGCTATCGGGCGGTCTCTGGGTAGCGCAGCCCCAGTTTGTCCTACGGTGTTTACCATAATAGTGTCATTAGTGATATGTAGCTCATTTGATCAATGAGTGTAGTTTGTGTGAGGAATAAATCACCAGCTGGTTAGGAATCGATTCGAATCACCATCGCTCCTAGATAGTGAGCACTTGACTCGAGCTACGACATCGTAGTAATGATGATGGAACACGGATGGTTATAAGGATGATATTGGAAATGCTAAACCTGAGATGGTAAGATATGAATGGTTAATCCAGTGATTGCTATAGCATAGGTGCTTACCTAGAGTGACATGTTATAATAAAGATGATGCTAATACTTAAATTGGTTTATTTAGGAATACTTATGCTTTTCACAAATAAATCAGCTAGCCACTAAAATAAAGCCTTGCATACACCTTGGTGTCACTTTATTTCTATTTAAGATAGGTAAGTCTAGCTGAGTACATTCTCGTACTTAGGGCTTTGTTCCCATTGTTGTTGCAAATGGCCAGATGTACTATGGGTATTGCATCAACTGTCTATATCCCACTATGGGTGACAACTAGGACCAAGGGCATGGTCGCTCCGTACGTCTTACCTGATGCTTTTGTTGGACATGACAACTAGCACTGTAATTCAAACTAAGTATGTGTATGTGAAGTCTCAAAATTATTTGCTTCCGCTACTTTATTATGAACTTGGTTTGTAATAACTTTTTGTTTTAAACTCCAATGTATCTCAAGAAGGTGTGAACTCTATGTAATATATGACTGTGGCTGCTAAACTTGTACGATCTTGGTTTGTATATTGGTTGATTTGAAATCCTTCATGGTTTCACGGACTACTGGGTTATATGGCTTAAGTTTGCTAAATTATCTGCTCTTGCGGTGATTTTCTTACTTAATTTGGTATAATTGGTTGGTTCTGTTACAGTTCCCACACTGGCCAGCATGGTGGTGAGCAGGGTGTGATAGTCATTGTCATAGTAGTGGCGCTCCCAAAAACCTTGACGCTGTAGCAACCGACGCAATGGTATGCGCTGGCCGACTTCGGCGGTGTCGCACACCTTGCACATGAATGAGCAGGTTGCCCACAGGCTGGCAAGGTCATCCGTGGCCAACTCCATCGAGAGCCGATCCATCACAATGTAGCCGAGGAAGAAGCAAAGTCAGAGCACGCACACAACGAACAATGATGGATGCGGTGTCAGAGCGGAGTATGAAGGCGCGACTATGACGAGGCAAAGAGCGCTAGGGAAATAGGGCCAACGGTTTATGCAGGCAGAGACTCCACGTTCTTGAAGGATTGCATATACCGTGTAAATGTGTCTTGGGAAGTGAATCATCAAATGCGATGGTTCTTTCTCGAGGAACGAAATGGCGCCTCGCTCGAGTTCCAGGCGTCCGTGTAAGCGTGTCTCAGGAAAGTGAATCGTAGCAAATCTTATGTTAATAGAAGACCTGTAATCATCTGGTTCTCTCCTGTTTATGGGCTCCATACTCGATTGGGGCTGCTTCAAGTTTGCGAGGTGCCCGTTCAGGGGCTCCATGTTCCCTCATTCTTTGAAAATTAGTAGAGGAGTAAACAAAGTTCTATTCGATGTATGTCACGTTGCATGGTGCACTAAAATCCGGCCCGTGTTGTTTCTCAGTGGCCGGATTATCCTACATGCCGACCCTAATTTAAAAACAGGGCTCAAACTTAAAATTGTAAATGACATAGTAACAAGCATCATAGGAAAATGAGGAAAAATGAGACTTGCTTTTATGAACTCATCACTGCATGGTTCTTGCAAGTTCAACAAATTTATCTAATACATGCAAATAAGAGGAGAGGAGTGCAATCCCACTACTCAGTGTCATCCAACTACTACCAATACATAATAGTTCTAACTACAGATGATTAACATGACTTCATACTTGAGAAAATGAGCTTTTGACCACCATGATAAGCTTGAGACTTGAATCCCTGGTGCGGTTGTGATGGGTCTTTTCTGTACTTTTATTTGACTCCAATCGAAGCAGTCACAATAGTCGAGGGGCAAACTGGTTGCTACACATTTAAAACTGACGACCCTTTATACTGTGTCCTACGAGATAAAATATACAGTGGCTGGACTTTCTTACATTCATAGTAAAATTCAATAGCTATGTCTCTTCCGTTATGCATTAGATCTAAGGCGATAGTTGTTGAGATGAACTCCTCGCTACATGGTTCTTGCAAGATCAATAGGGCCTAAGATAGTCCGATACTAAAGAAATCTTGACTGACCAGATCATAGTTTTGATGAAACAACAAAATATAGATCGTGTCAACTCTTGCGCCATATATGTGGGGTTGTGGGTGCGCAGCCGCATGTGCGTGGGTTGTGGGGTGGTCCATGACCCGCGAAGGCACGAACTATGTAACAGCAAAGACAAGGGAAGAGAGGAAGGCTCTCTAGAGCTCCTGCTTCAGTTCCATCCCAAAGCTTTTGCCCTCCACCCTACTACTGGGCATCATTGTTCTTCATTTTTTCTGCATATTGTTTTCATTTTTACACAGATCAAGGATAACTATGATCATTCTTGGGACATGTCTGTGTATTGCTATGTCTTTTGCGAGCTTCGTGTTCGCCATGGTTGTTGATATTGGATACGCACACAAAAGAATCTAAGAGAAATAATCCGCAAGCGCATGGATATCGGTGAGCACTTCACCCGAAGATATTTCTAGAGTATCATATTTGTTTTATCCGCTAGGATAAAGCGTGCGATGACTAACCTAAGTCTATACTTAACCCCTAGACCGCACTACAAGGTAGCGAAGATATAAGCGATTAGAGAAGACTACGACAATAGTCTGGTTCCAACCTATGGTAAGCTATGAAACTACCATTCTGTGGGGACATGCCGTTGGAAAACACAGAGGATGCTTGACCAGGGCACACTAGTCCTACCTGTCCTACTAATGGGAGGAGGCTCCAAAGGTAACAATGGGATTGTCATGTCCCATGCTACTACACACCGATCTGCTACGAGTATCCTCGCCCAAGCACCACGCTAATGCTATAGATGATTACCCTACCCTCTACCATGGAAGAGAATAGAGTAAACTCATAAACCGAAGAACAATAATAACAACGTACTTACTTAGTATTAGAAGTTGAATTGCCAAAGAATCCTAAAATCAAGCCTCAGGTTAGGAGACTTGATCCAACAAGTACAAGCTGGAGAGGAGACACCAACATGTCGGGCTTCCTCTAACTCATCCCTCCACTCTAACTCTCTCAATCTAGAAAAAGAACTCTAATCTCACATAGAGACTACAAAGCTAATCTCTCTTGTATGTGCCCTAGGAGAGGAGATCCATTCAAGGGACCCATCTCAGTTGATCCCAACTAGAGCAAATGAATTAGGGTTTCATGAGATGCCTCCTCCAGGGGCCAGGGGCCTCGCTTATTGTTGGCATCTCTTACGCCGCACCCGCTAGGTTGTCATCCCTAACACGACGTAAGAAATGTGGTTGTACTTATAATCATGGCACTTATAAAATATAAAAAGTTATCCGCAAGCACACAGAAAAAATACTCCCATTGTAGCATTTCACCTAGGAAAGTTCTAGGTATTGTTGTCACACCCATTTATCGACCAAATGGAATGCATACCCTTATGTGTGCCCAGAGATCAATCACACATAAGTTAACAAATTATAAAGGATGTATCATCACAAATGTTATTACATCACGATTAATAACACATAGTCTTTACAATAATATAGCGGAAGTAAAATATAAAAACTCTCGTGGTAGCTCCAATCACAGGCACATTGACTGGTTGACAGCAAGTCTAGTAATCTTCCAGAAAGTAGAAGTAGTCACTACTTGCACCATTCTGTTACCCATCCGGGATTTTTATCCAAGTAAGAAAAATAAACAAGCGTAAGTACATCTCGTACTCAACAAGTGTAACATGGGGTTCATGAGGCTCAAAGGCATAACATAGGTTTATCAGCATGTAGCTTTTATATAGCATTAATTCAGTATATCAATGATATCAAAGTGTCTCAATATAATCAATAAACATATGATCCATGTGAAATGATTAACAAATAGCAAAAACATATTCATTATTAATGATCCACTATTCCATAAGGGTCCAAGGCCACTCATGACCGTGAGCACGGCTGTTATAACAGTTTTACACTCTGCAGAGGTTGTACACTTTCACTGTGAGTCGTGATTTACCCTTTCGCCCGAGGTAGCTAATCTCTTGACCCACTTCCAAGGAAGGTCGGCAGGGTTCACTATGAAGTCTTTCGAAGGTTCGTCTAACAAGTTAGGGCCATTAGATTTCACTCGGCAAACAGATGTAGAGCCCCCCTTCCTGATGGCACAATAACACACAGCCTATACACATGAGGACAGAGGCCGCACTATACCCGATTCGTCAAGCCATTCTTACGCCATAAAGGAATACCTCTAACAAGCTAGAAAAGGTCCTTCTATATGACTAAAGCCAGAGCCATTTTAGCCCTCACAGTTGTACTGTAAATCCCGGATTTTCGCTTATAGATGAGTCCTTATGGAGAGTAAGAAGAGCACCAAAGTAACCCCATGCTCTAGTACTCTTAAACAGTAATAAAATCATCTTTTAATGTTTATTGCATATTCCATTAGTCAAATTACATGATCATAGTTCAAGTTGAGCACTAGCAATACTAATCCATGCAGTATAATAGGTATCAAGGAATAAGATCAATACTAAGTCATCCTTAACAAGGAATATATGCATAATGTTATTATTTGCTTAATATGAATAGGATAACAAGGATAATCCCATGCTATACTTGCCTTGCTCAAACTGGTCCTGGTGATCTTGTTCGTAGTAAAACTCTTGATCTCCAACGAATTGCTCACCGTCTATACTCGATCAACAATAGCAACAACATTCATCCAGAGGCAATCATGCATAGACAAACAAGACTATAATTAGAACAATACACCAACAGTAAGAAAATAAGATAAAAAGTCTTTAAAACAAATCTACAACTCGCTAGGATCACACAGACGCGAAGATCACGAAAATCGGAGCTAAAACGACAAAGTTATGAATTTCCAAAGATTTCCTATAGAAAAATGAATACTTTAATTAAAAACTCGAAAATAAATTAATCCAAACCTACTGTACAGTTGTATAGTTACATAGAGCTCGCAAATATGAATCTAACGCAATTTGAATGGACCAAATCGGAGTTATAACGAAGATTCTACGACTAAAACAAATTAAATGGCAAAACTGTAAATATCAGAAAGCGTATTTTTCTTTTCCAAAACGAATTACGTTTTCATTTAATCAAAACGTATTTTCCGGTTTACGCTTTGGACCACGGGTTCGATAACACAAAAGTTTAGGGTCTCTTTTACAAAAGTTCACGCGAACCGGTATCATTAAATAAGATCCGTCCGATTCAAAACGGACGGCCGAGATCGGATCGGGGAGGGAGAAAGAGAGCGGCCGACGCACTCCGGCCAACTTTCGGCCACCGGCGAGCCCCCACGACGGTGCCATCACCGGAAAACATCAAAACACTGCTCCGGCCACCAAACGGAGAAGGGAAAACACCGGGAGGTCGAGAAGCTCACAGCGAACTCACCCCGCGCGACGATAGGGCCGGGGGATGATCGGAAGACGGTGGCTAGCTCGCGGTGGCGGGTATGGCGGCGGTGGCGCGTGCGGTGGCTTGAAGAGACGACCAAAGCGGCTCAAAAGAGATGGGATGGATGCGAAATAGCACGGGGGTTCCGTTTTATAGTCTGTAGATGCGAGAAAACAAGGAAGGGGTGAAGATTCACGGCGGATTCGGATCACCGAATCGGTGAAGAAGGGGAAGGCGGTGTTCGACCGGAGGAAGAAGAAAGGAAGGTGAAGACAGTCGCTGACAGGCGGGACCCACATGTCGGCGACTCAGAAGAAAAACGGGGCGGCGGCTGGCTTAGCAGGCCGCGTGTGCTGGCTTGGGCTCGGCCCAGGAGAACCGAAGGCGGGCGCGGAAGAAGGCGGGCTGCGGCTAAGTTGGGCCGAAACCGAGATGAGCTGATTTTCCTTTTTTTTTCTTTTTCTAATTTTTCAAAGCCATTTTTCAAAAGATTTTCAAATCTAATTTGAATTTGACTAAAACCACTCAACACAAAATTTCAAATGCAGCAGCATGAATGCTCAATCATGTTTCTACCCTTATATTTGATTTTCAAATTTATAAAAATTATTATCATTCTAAGTTTGCATGCTCACAAAAATATACAAAAATCATATTTCTCCTATTTTTCTTCTTTTCAAAATTTTAGGATGTTACAATTCTACCCCCCTTAAGATGAATCTCGTCCCGAGATTCGGAAGATGCTTACTCAAACAGTTTCGGGTAGGTTTTTCTCAGATCCTCTTCTCTTTCCCAAGTGGCCTCACCCTCTGTGTACCGATTCCACTGAACTTTGCACATCTTAATAGTTCGACTTCTCGTAACTTTTTCGGCAGTCTCTAGAATTTTCACTGGAAACTCTTCATATGTAAGATCCTCCTTAATAGTGAGCTCCTCTAGCGAAATCTGTTCCTCTAGTACTCGCAAACATTTCTTCAGTTGAGACACATGGAATACATCATGTACACCCGCCAAACTTTCTGGTAATTCCAACTGATATGCTACTTCACCACGTCTCTCTATAATCTTGAAAGGTCCAATATATCTTGGTGCCAATTTACCTTTCATGTTGAACCTTCTCACACTCTTCATTGGCGATACTTTCAAATATACATAATCTCCTACTTCAAAGATTAACTCTCTTCTCCGAGTATCAGCGTAACTCTTCTGTCTGGACTGAGCTATTTTTAGATTATTCCTAATCATTCTTACTTTCTTTTCAGCATCCTTGAGTACATCAGGCCCAAACACTTGACTTTCCCCTGTCTAATTCCAGAACAACGGGGTTCTACACTTTCGTCCATACAGAGCCTCAAACGGTGCCATCTGAAGACTCTTCTGATAACTATTGTTATAGGAGAACTCTGCATAAGGCAAACTCTTATCCCAACTAGTACCATATTGTAAAGCACAAGCTCTCAACATATCCTCCAATATCTGATTAATTCTTTCCGTCTGTCCATCTGTCTGTGGATGTTAAGCTGTACTAAAATTCAGCTTGGTTCCTAGTGATTCATGTATCTTTTGCCAATAATGAGATGTAAATTGGGTACCTCAATCACACACAATTTTCTTAGGAACTCCATGCAGACTCACTATTCTTTCCATATACAATTCTGCCAACCTCGCACTGCTATATGTAGTCCTAACTAGCAGAAATGAGCAACCTTTGTTAAGCGATCTACTATTACCCAAATCGAATCATACCCTCTCTGAGTACGTGGCAATCCAACTATAAAATCCATATCAACTTCTTCCCATTTCCATTCGGGTATCTGCATAGGTTGTAACAATCCTGCAGGTCTCTGATGTTCAGCTTTCACCCTTTGACATGTGTCACACAAAGCAACATATTCAGCAACATCTCTTTTTAAACCATATCACCAATATTTCTCTCTCAGATCCAGATACATCTTAGTACTCCCTGGATGTATGGAATAAGCTGACTCATGAGCTTCACTCAAAATTGCTTTTCTGATAGTCTTATCCTCTGGCACACACAACCTTTTTCCAAACCATAATGTACCCTTATCATCCTTATGGAATCCTGGTGATTTGCCCTTCACTATATTCTCCGCTATCTCTCTCAATTTTGCATCTTTCATCTGACTCTTGCGTATCTCTTGCTCCAGAGTAGGTTCTAGTACCAATTCTACTGCATTGATGGTAAACCCTAAGTTCAGATACTCACATTCAGCACACAACTCTCTTGCCAAAGGCATTACTTGCATTTCATTAGCGTAGCTTTTCCTACTAAGAGCATCAGCAATGACGTTAGCCTTTCCGGGGTGATAATGCACCTCTAGATCATAATCCTTTATCAACTTCAGCCATCTACGCTGCCTCAAGTTTAGATCTGATTGAGTGAAGATATACTTCAAACTCTTGTGATCAGTATATATATCACTTTTATGTCCAATCAAATAGTGTCTCCATATCTTTAATGCATGAACCACTGCAGCTAATTCCAAGTCATGAGTAGGATAATTTAATTCATGCTTTCTCAACTGTCTTGATGCATATGCCACAACTCTATCTTCTTGCATAAGAACACATCCTAAACCCAAACGAGATGCATCACAGTAAATAGAGAACTGTTTACTCAGATCTGGCAAAACTAATACTGGTGCAGTGGTCAATCTTTTCTTTAATTCCTCAAAATTAGCCTGATACTTCTCAGACCACACAAACTTGGCATTCTTCTCTAATAGTGCAGTCATTGGTTTCGCAAGCTTAGAAAATCCCTCTATAAATCTTCTGTAATAGCCTGCTAATCCCAAGAAACTACGGATCTCACTTGCACTGGTTGGTGGCTTCCAGTCCAATACGTCTTTCACTTTGCTAGGATCCACTGATATTCCTCCATTTGAGACAACATGACCAAGAAAGGAAACTTCCTTCAACCAAAACTCACATTTACTCCGCTTGGCATATAACCGGTGTTCTCTGAGCTTTTGCAAAACTAGCCTCAAATGTTCAGCATGTTCCTCCTCAGTCTTGGAGAATACTAGAATATCATCGATGAATACCACTACAAACTTGTCTAGATATTCCATGAATACCTTATTCATCAAATACATAAAGTATGCAGGAGCATTAGTCAGACCAAAAGACATCACTGTATACTCATACAACCCATACCGTGTGGTAAAAGCTGTCTTTGGTACATCACTAGCACGAATCTTCAACTGATGATATCCAGAATGAAGATCAATCTTGGAGAATACACAAGCACCTCTTAACTGATCAAACAAGTCATCAATCCTGGGCAATGGGTACTTATTCTTGATGGTGACCTCATTGAGAGACCGATAATCTACACACATCCTCTGAGTACCATCTTTCTTATCCACAAAAATCACTGGTGCTCCCCAAGGTGAAGAACTAGGATGAATGAAACCCTTATCCTGCAATTCCTTAATTTGTTTCTTAAGTTCTTCTAATTCATCTACTCCCATTCTATATGGACGCTTAGCTATGGGTGCAGTCCCAGGTAATAATTCAATAATAAATTCAATGTCACGGTCGGGCGGCATACCTGGCAATTCCTCAGGAAACACATCGGAGAACTCTTCCACAACCTGGTCCTCCTTGTTGGCACCATCAGTAAGCTGATTCACTAAAGCGGTCTCCTGTTTCTGCACTTTCACATCAACTCTGATCCTATCTCCCTTTGGTGTTGTCAGTACTACTGATTTACCTTTGCACTGAATCTCTGCTTGTTGTTGCATCATCCAATCCATTCCCAAGATAAGATCGATCCCAGCTGTTCTCAATACTATAGGACTCACCTTAAACTCTACCCCCCTTAGAATAAGACTAATCGGGAGACAACGATAAGATGCTGGCATACTTCCACCAGGTGAGTTTACTAATATAGGATTCTTCATGGCACACAAATGAATTCTATGTATTCTAACAAATGATTGTGATATGAAAGAATGTGATGCTCCAGAATAAAAAAGAACAGTGGCGGGAGTGGAATGGACATCGAACGTACCAAGCATAACTTCTGGTTCCTCCACTGTGGTTTCCTGGGACAAGTGGTTCACCCTTCCAGTATTAGATGCAGGCTTCTGGTGACTACCCTGCCTCTGTGGAGTCTGCTGATTGATCTTCTCAGGGCAGTTGTAGGACAAGTGACCTTCTTTTCCACATCGGAAACACTTGTTGGGGGTATTGGGAGCACTGGTCTTCATGGGAGTATTATTGGAAGGACCCTGGCGCTGAGGTTGATTCCCATTCTGCTACGGAGGGCGTTGGTTACCATTCTGCGACTGGAATAGGGGACGTTGCGGAAACTGATTGCGGAAAGGGACCTGTCCATGATTCCATTGACCAGAAGGAGGCCTCTGTTGATTAACCTGCTAGAAACCAGTACGGGGACGAGTGTTACTACCAGAAGTCTATCCCTGAAGCCTTTTCCTCTTGGCATCCATCTCCTTGCGCTTGTTGTCCACCACGATAGCGCGGTTCACAAGCGTCTGAAAATTGGGATAGGTATTAGACATCAGCTGCAGTTGTAATCCATCATACAATCCCTTCAAAAAACGGCGCTGCTTATCATTGTCATTGGCCACCTCATGTGGTGCATATCGTGACAACTGGGCAAACTTGTCACGATACTCAGCTACAGACAATGACCCCTGGGTCAAATTTCAGAATTCCTCTGCCTTCAATTCTATTATTCCTTCTGGTATATGATAAGCTCTGAAGTTCTCTCTAAACTCCTGCCAAGTGACTGCAGGAGCATTGGCGGGACGACCATACTCATATGATTCCCACCAGTCCTGAGCTTCTCCCTGGAGTTGTCCAGAAGCAAACAACACCTTCTGACGGTCATCACATTGAGCAATGTTGAGTTGCTTTTCCACGGCACGGAGCCAATCATCCGCTTCCAATGGATTAGCGGCATGCGTGAACACCGGGGGATGACCCTTCAAAAACTCACCACGCTTATCACGTGGTGGTACTCCAGCAACTGGATGATTATGTTGGTTCTGCACCAATTGTTGCATGAGTTGTGTCTGCACTGCCAGAAGTTGCTCAATAGTTGGTGGCGGTGGTGGTGGTGGATTCGGGGGAACACCTCCACGACCCCTGCCCCTTCCTCTTCCGGCCATCTGACATCCATAAGAATGCAAACTTTGAGATTTCCATGTTATCAACCACTTATAAGATAAAGAATGATATCTGAAAGTTTTCTGAGCGAATATCAATGTGATCAGTTCAGTAAATCAATCATATCTCGAACTACAGAAGTCCATTAGAGGAGTGCTTTATATGGTTGGAAAGCTTATGAAGTTCCCCACAACTTCTATTTAGACCATAATACCAGATTCTGTCGTTAAGTTAATGAAAACTAAGGCGCAACAGAAACTGTTCTAGATTCCAGACTGTGCAGAAACTTTAACTTGTAACAGTTATATCTCTCGAACCAGATCAGATAAAAAGGTGATTCCAGTGGCCTTTGAAAGTTGCTTAAGCCTAGTTTCTCTCATAAAAATTTCATAAATGTTGCACGAACCGTTTTTGAACCATATCAGAAATATTGCAGACTGCTCCAGAAAACAGCAAGGACAGAAACGAGACAATACCAAACCCAACTATTATTCCCTTGACTAAAAGACTGTTATTCTTAAAAATGGAACTTGTAGACATGCCTACAAGCCCCAGCACTCATAACAAAAATCCAACTCACACATAAACATAATGATAAAGCAACTATCACACCAAAGTTCAAACCACACGACAGACTCGAAGACTCAACTGACGTTACTAAGAACGTTCTTAGTACATAAAGGACTCCTATTTTCTACTGGCATGGCTCATGCTCTAATGTCTCATAAATCTTTGCCATGCCTTGGTTTGCTCGGAGTTCATCAATCATTGCTTGGCACCTCTTGATGGTCTTCCCTTGTGCCTTCACCATCTCCTCTAACTGCAGCTTCCTCTCCATCATGTCATAGACAAAGTTCACCATCACCCGAGGAAGTGGTTCCAACTGCACTGGATCCATCATGGCCCATCCAAGGTCGGGGTGTGCACGAGGGAGGTAGCGGTGGATATCATGCTTCATGCTGTCAAAGCGAAGGTAGCGAAGGCCCATACACGCTTCAAAAGCAGCATCTTCAATACTATCCTCCATGGTAGCTCGACGACCCATGTGAGCATACATCCTGTCCAGCTGGTATGCTCCTTTTTCTTCATCCTTAGGAAAAATGCTCGCTCTTGCCTTCCAGTAAGTGTCCTCCAGCGGATGGGTATACTCCCAACAGACATACTCCACAGCTGGGTGCCAATCAGCGAAGTAGGCAGAGAGCATTCCCACAAGTCGATGGTGAGAAACAGCATTTCCTCCTGTCTTGTGGTAGATCTTCACAGTCCAACCCATTGGAGGGGGTGGCACATCCTCAGCAGCTGCACCAGGTGGGGGAGACAGGGGTTGCTCTCCTCCATTGGCTTCCTCCTCTTCATCATCTTCAATCTCGATGATCTCAGGGTCTTCTTCAGGCTCGGGTTCTTCCTGAGAAGGTGCTGGCACTTGGATTGGTACTTCAGGGGTCTGCTCATTCTCCTGGGGTACTTCCTCTTGTGGCTCTTCAGGTGAAATCAAAGCACGAGGTGGGTAGTGTCCTCCAGTGGTGATGCGGGCAGTCTTGCGGCCACGAACCATCTACAGAGTTTTTAGATGTAATTAGAATAGAGGCAAAATTTCGCAATAGAATGAGACATAAGAAGCATAAAAATTTATCAAATAACAAGAGCAAGATAATGAGCATAAAAATAGTGAAAATATGACACTAAATCGACCATTTCTATCTAGGCTTGCGTCCTACAGTCAACAATAGCTCTGATACCAATTTGTCACACCCATTTATCGACCAAATGGAATGCATACCCTTATGTGTGCCCAGAGATCAATCACACATAAGTTAACAAATTATAAAGGATGTATCATCACAAATGTTATTACATCATGATTAATAACACATAGTCTTTACAATAATATAGCGGAAGTAAAATATAAAAACTCTCGTGGTAGCTCCAATCACAGGCGCATTGACTGGTTGACAGCAAGTCTAGTAATCTTCCGAAAAGAAGTAGTCACTACTTGCACCATTCTGTTACCCATCCGGGATTTTTATCCAAGTAAGAAAAATAAACAAGCGTAAGTACATCTCGTACTCAACAAGTGTAACATGGGGTTCATGAGGCTCAAAGGCATAACATAGGTTTATCAGCATGTAGCTTTTATATAGCATTAATTCAGTATATCAATGATATCAAAGTGTCTCAATATAATCAATAAACATATGATCCATGTGAAATGATTAACGAATAGCAAAAACATATTCATTATTAATGATCCACTATTCCATAAGGGTCCAAGGCCACTCGTGACCGTGAGCACGGCTGTTATAATAGTTTTACACTCTGCAGAGGTTGTACACTTTCACTGTGAGTCGTGATTTACCCTTTCGCCCGAGGTAGCTAATCTCTTGACCCACTTCCAAGGAAGGTCGGCAGGGTTCACTATGAAGTCTTTCGAAGGTTCGTCTAACAAGTTAGGGCCATTAGATTTCACTCGGCAAACAGATGTAGAGCCCCCCTTCCTGATGGCACAATAACACGCAGCCTATACACATGAGGACAGAGGCCGCACTATACCTGATTCGTCAAGCCATTCTTACGCCATAAAGGAATACCTCTAACAAGCTAGAAAAGGTCCTTCTATATGACTAAAGCCAGAGCCATTTTAGCCCTCACAGTTGTACTGTAAATCCCGGATTTTCGCTTATAGATGAGTCCTTATGGAGAGTAAGAAGAGCACCAAAGTAACCCCATGCTCTAGTACTCTTAAACAGAAATAAAATCATCTTTTAATGTTTATTGCATATTCCATTAGTCAAATTACATGATCATAGTTCAAGTTGAGCACTAGCAATACTAATCCATGCAATATAATAGGTATCAAGGAATAAGATCAATACTAAGTCATCCTTAACAAGGAATATATGCATAATGGTATTATTTGCTTAATATGAATAGGATAACAAGGATAATCCCATGCTATACTTGCCTTGCTCAAACTGGTCCTGGTGATCTTGTTCGTAGTAAAACTCTTGATCTCCAACGAATTGCTCACTGTCTATACTCGATCAACAATAGCAACAACATTCATCCAGAGGCAATCATGCATAGACAAACAAGACTATAATTAGAACAATACACCAACAGTAAGAAAATAAGATAAAAAGTCTTTAAAACGAATCTACAACTCGCTAGGATCACACAGACGCGAAGATCACGAAAATCGGAGCTAAAACGACAAAGTTATGAATTTCCAAAGATTTCCTATAGAAAAATGAATACTTTAATTAAAAACTCGAAAATAAATTAATCCAAACCTACTGTACAGTTGTATAGTTACATAGAGCTCGCAAATATGAATCTAACGCAATTTGAATGGACCAAATCGGAGTTATAACGAAGATTCTACGACTAAAACAAATTAAATGGCAAAACTGTAAATATCAGAAAGCGTATTTTTCTTTTCCGAAACGAATTACGTTTTCATTTAATCAAAACGTATTTTCTGGTTTACGCTTTGGACCGCGGGTTCGATAACACAAAAGTTTAGGGTCCCTTTTACAAAAGTTCACGCGAACCGGTATCATTAAATAAGATCCGTCCGATTCAAAACGGACGGCCGAGATCGGATCGGGGAGGGAGAAAGAGAGCGGCCGGCGCACTCCGGCCAACTTTCGGCCGCCGGTGAGCCCCCACGACGGCGCCATCACCGGAAAACATCAAAACACTGCTCCGGCCACCAAACGGAGAAGGGAAAACACCGGGAGGTCGAGAAGCTCACAGCGAACTCACCCCGCGCGACGATAGGGCCGGGGGATGATCAGAAGACGGTGGCTAGCTCGCGGTGGCGGGTATGGCGGCGGTGGCGCGTGCGGTGGCTTGAAGAGACGACCAAAGCGGCTCAAAAGAGATGGGATGGATGCGAAATAGCACGGGGGTTCCGTTTTATAGTCTGTAGATGCGAGAAAACAAGGAAGGGGTGAAGATTCGCGGCGGATTCGGATCACCGAATCGGTGAAGAAGGGGAAGGCGGTGTTCGACCGGAGGAAGAAGAAAGGAAGGTGAAGACAGTCGCTGACAGGCGGGACCCACATGTCGGCGACTCAGAAGAAAAACGGGGCGGCGGCTGGCTTAGCAGGCCGCGTGTGCTGGCTTGAGCTCGGCCCAGGAGAACCGAAGGCGGGCGCGGAAGAAGGCGGGCTGCGGCTGAGTTGGGCCGAAACCGAGATGAGCTGATTTTCCATTTTTTTTTCTTTTTCTAATTTTTCAAAGCCATTTTTCAAAAGATTTTCAAATCCAATTTGAATTTGACTAAAACCACTCAACACAAAATTTCAAATGCAGCAGCATGAATGCTCAATCATGTTTCTACCCTTATATTTGATTTTTAAATTTATAAAAATTATTATCATTCTAAGTTTGCATGCTCACAAAAATATACAAAAATCATATTTCTCCTATTTTTCTTCTTTTCAAAATTTTAGGGTGTTACAATTGTTATTTATAATTCTACCACTAGAAGATTCTAAACAGGGTTTAAAAGAGAAAATTGATATGGCTATAAGAATTACAAATACATACTATAGATATAAATCAATTAACCACTTTTATCTAACAAGGGAAAGGCAAATGATATTGATAATAATGATAATAATAATGAGATAAGATAGGGAGTCCATAATTAGAGAAAACTCATAGGATCAAGTGGATACAGACTAAAGCGACACATTTAGAGATTTAATTCATAGGGTTAAGTCCTATCTACCAAGTCTTAGGGTTTTCTAATCTACTCCTTATTATCTATAGCATAATCAATCTTCCATCTAAACATAAGGAACATTACTTCAGGGAATTCAAGAACAGAGCAATCCTTCCCCAAGTAACCGAGTTCTACTTGTCCTAGATTCAGGGAGTGGACTACAGAGGACTTAATGAAGCTATAAAAGTCACCTTCGTGATCTACCACATGGCCCAGAAAATAGGGTGCATTCGCAGGTAAATATAATCTAGACACCACGTCTACATTACTTCTACCACCTAATCCAATCCGGAGTTGAACTAGGCGCTCTACAAACTTATGCCTAAACTTATTATCAATCAAGACTATATCAAAGATAGAACTAGAATAAACTAAGAATAAAATAGACAAGAACATAATGATATTGAAGTAGAACAAAGTCATAATTACAAGATACAATGATAGAATTACCAAATCTCCTGACGTCGATCCGGAATCCTAAGCCACACTCAACTCTACTTGTCTCTAGCTAGATCTAACCCTAAACTTGAAGTAGAGCTCTAATCTTCTAATTGGAAACCCTAGCTTTTCTCTCTGGCCTTCTGAATGAGAGATCAACTGATAATGATTGTGATTGATTCCTTAGAGAGGGGTCTGCCCCTGCTTATATAGCCCAGAGGGATGAACCGCAACCTTCGGCCGGCCCCACCTATCAGCCATCGAGCTTTCGTTTTGTTCCCGTGTCCTCTAGAACCTTCCCATCAATTCTTGCGGAATTCTAACTTGATTTGGTTCGGTTCCTTGGCTCCTACTCCTCCCCAGCTTATTTTGTTTTAATCCCTAAAAATTCATAAATCACTAAAGCTATGGAAATTGTCATGTTAGTCCATAAAACTCTTGCTTAGTGATGGTTCCAGAGTATTCCAGAGAATTCCTAGGCGTATTCATCGGGGACTTTCTCATCGGGACTCCAAATATAGCAAATGATATGTTCGTTTTGATTGTTTCGACGAGATCTTCACAATGGTGTGTTCTATTTTGTCATTTGAGATACTTTCATGTGGTGAAATATCAATAATTCTACAAAAGATCTGAGAGCAACACAACTCATGGAACTTGTCAGAATAAACCCTACAATTATACACTAATAACCCTTTTACCATTATGTTGTGCATTAATTGAAGGTATAATATTGACATTAAGGACTGTCAACACTTATATAGCCCTTTAGGAAGCACCATAGCCGTCAGATCAAACCGACCTTATTGAACGATTACTATTCGTCCTCAAAGGCGGTGGAGGTAGGATCCACGAGCTCGCCTCTGATTGGCTCTGCAGGTGGGGCACCCACCCCCACCCTTGGGCGGCCACCCGGCTTCCAAGCCAGATTCGCCTCCCGTTTGGTCCAGAGCCTTCTAGTACCTTTCAGATTATAGAAAAGTTATACGTAGCCCTTTTGTCTCTATGTAAACCTGACATGTGGGCCTTCCATGGTTCTTTTCAGCAGACACCCTGTAGAAACAAGTATTCACCAAAACTCATGGAATTCTATCAGTAGACCCCTTATATCTATGTGGTAATTATTGTTTAGGTCCTTTTTCATATTTCGTTGATAGTTAAAATTGACACTTATCTACCATCAACAACTCCCCTAAGCTTACCCTTTGCTCGTCCCTAAGCAAAGATAAACTCAGTGATGGATCAGGAGTTGCTATAATGCTTTCATGCCTCAAAAGTACATATGCGTTCAAACAAGAACTCTCCTCTAGATTAGAGTAAACTATCATGACTTTCGAACTTACCCAAATTACCTTCCACCATGGGGCTTGTAGCTGTCACTTGGGTCTTGAGTAGTCTGAAAGACAGAATGGTTAAGTCAAGCGCCATGTTTCTAGCTCTTTGATCAACCATTATTCCAGAGTTTTGCAGGATTTTTAAATAAAACTCAGAGATTCCTTTGTATGACCCTCTCAAGTCTCTCATTTGTGGTATTTATGGATCCTTACCAAGGCATTAATGGTGTATGCATTCTCTCTTCTCTCAAGATATGTGGTATTTTTGGTATAAGGCAAAGTAACATTGTGCCTTCTCTCTCCCACCCTACAATTAACAGGCTTATGTGGAGCTCATAGGTGGGGAGACAGCTAATACATACTTGCAAACATTTATTACATAGTCAAACCATGGATCTAGAGGAATGAGTCCAGCCAGACAGTCAGATCAAGATGTGCATGTGTGTGGTCTAAGTATATGGGTTGAATGGGTATATGGTGACAGTGGCAAATGGTGATGATGGTAGATGTATATAGTAATGAAGGGGTAAAGAGATGATAATGGTGAATACCTAATTCTACTTTTGCTCCTTTGAAGAATTACACTCCTCTCTTGATCTTTTAAGAACTTTACGGAGAACTTGGAATGCTCGAAATCTCTCTATGTTGGGACATTTGTCCTCTTTCTTTTATTTTTCTTTTCCTCTTCTTTCTTTTTTTAGAGAACCCAAGTCTCTTTTGGAAATATTGATGGAGTTAGTAACAAAGGGATATTTGTAGCTTTATTGGATAACAAAAGGGCTAGCAATGAATGAAGGGAAATTTTTGATGCTCACTCCTAGTGTAGGAGTAGAACAATTATGGGATGTGTCTAAATGAAAAGTATGTGGATGCGTACTTCTAGGGTAGAAGCAGCATATATGGGTGGAGTGTACGTGATCTTGATTGTAACCGCATGACCAATCCCTAAGGGTCGACACAGCTTGACTATACTCAATGTTCACAAGTAGTAAATATAAGTGAAAGTTTTCCTAGTTTAATAAAGCATGGATATATGGCTATGGTAGAAATTCAAGCTCTCATCATACAGGAACTCATCATGTAGCATTTTTATGTTTTTCAAAAGATAAAATCTCCAAAACTCTAGTATCTCTAGGAGCAGGATAAACAATAGCTCAGACCTTGCCATATCATATCCACCAACTACCTAGACTTAGATCAAGCATTCCTACCCACGAGTTTTAGGTTCAGAGAAAATCTTAGATTAAAACAGTTGTGTCTAAAACTCGAAAGAGTTCAAGGTTGAAAACTAGGTACTTGAAAGGAATTACAGTAGAGCAACTATTCATCATTTCCATGCAAGTGATTATTCAGAGACTCCTCTTTTATTATCAACTTCTTTAAGAACAAAAGCAAACTAGACACACCTTTTTATTTTGTTTTTATTATTTTAGACCATTATTATTACTAAATAAGAAAACTCATAAAGAATAAGGTAAAACTGAGGAAAGAAAATACTTAGCTGGATACATTGGGGTGCTTTCCCCCAAGCTGGAAGTTGACGTAGTCATTCAAACTTGTGAAGTAGTAGACTGGCAGCGGGGATGTTCTTCCTCTTCTAGTGGAGCATTAATTGAAGTCGATGATTGTTGAGACGGTGCTCCAGTAGTGAATAGAACATCCACTTGCTTGTCAGCTCTTCTTGGTCCTTCAAATCCATGTCCATTCTGTAGGTGCATCATCTGGTCCCATAGTAGAGACCTTGATAGCTTGCACCTCTTGAGATGGTGTCACCCATGTTCCTTGTTCTTCCAGCAGTTTGAAGTGAAGTACTAGTTGTGAAAGCTGGTAGCATCTTGCTTAGTGTGCATGTTCATAGGTCTAGGACTTTCACTTGTAGGATTCTTGGGGAGTTGACAAACTCCTCTGCTATTTTGTTCAAAGTGTGTCCTGCTCATAGAGACAAGACAGAGATCAAGTGCATGGGCTCTGTTGGTGAAAAAACACCAACAGAATCAAAAGTTTATTCTTCTCTAACCTTTGGTGAATTGAGCAAGATAATTTTGATGTTTATGTGTTTTGCTCGAACTTAACATGGGTGATAGGATTAATGAATAATTGTAGATGTAGCATTTAAAATATTTGGTAGATCAGATTACTCAACCTTATAGAAGGATAGTCTATCTATACATATTGTGTAATGATTTTATGATTATGACTGTCATATTCCAAAGATAAGATGCGCAACATTTTTAACTCATTGAATTAAGACTGTGAGATCAAGAAAGTGGTGACAGGAACAAAGATTAAAGAACTAAACATGTTGAGTTAATTAGGTTAGATCAAGAAAGGTTGTAACTCAAACATGGTTGGTTCTCTATTTATGTTATACCAGAATTGAAGAAAAGCTTTTTAAAGTACTAATCACTAACCTTGGGATATTACCTTTAATGTTGGATCATGCTGGTACTATGACACCTTGCGGAAGCTTTCCTTTGTTGGTTGGTCTTGTGTCTTTGCTCATGCGTTGACTGTCTTCTATTGTACTCCTTTTTTCTTGTCTTTAGTCATGCCATCTTTTGTTCTCTCTTTAATTTGTGCTTAGACCTTTAGCTCTTCTTATTGTTTCATTCCTGCATATCGTTAGTGGACAACACGTACCAGAAGGAATATACAAGCAATGACAAGGGCATTGTTGTTACAAAGCTAAGGGTCAGATTCTATGCTACAAGAAGAATTTGTTTGAACATGCTAGCATAGAACATTCACTATTACTTCATTTCTAGAGGATTGATTTTATCTTATATTTTATTCTCATATATTGGCATTATGGAATAACTCCAACTTATAGAAATAAAGCAAAGTGAATTGAGAGATTGCAAACTAGCATGTGGAGCGATGAGAGCATGAGAGGAGGAGGAGCTCGATTGGTTCATCTTGAGGAGTTGGCCTTCCTTCCTCATGCGTCACCTTTTCAATCTAGGAAGTGAGGGTGCAGAAAGTTGCATGCTCTTCTCTTGTTAATCTCTTTTGATTCCCGATGATTAGTGGTTGACAAGAGAGTGCAACTAGAACTGTAACTCGAATTCCTCCACGATGGTCCTTGTCTTCAAGTGGCATGATGGCAATATGTTCACCTACTTCGATGGAGTGCTTTGATTGTGGATCTTGTTTTGTGGCACTCTTCTTCTTTCTCTTTGGCTATAAATGAGTTGTCTCCCTTGTTCAAGATTATTGTGTCTCTCTTCATCTCTAGTATGAGTTCATCTCAGGGCTTTCCCAATTTGAATTTGGGAGTTTCTCTGCAAGGTTAGTCCAACAAAATATATCTTTGTCTATACTAGCAGTTTTTGGTTCAAGAACCAAACTAGACTCCATGTCTAATTGAATTAAGAAAGGCTATTTAACCTAAGCACCATGCTTAATTTAAAAGCCAATAGAAGTATGTGCAGTACTTCCAAACCAACACTTACTAGGGTAGACAAGGGTAGCATGAAAGCATTATAGAGATTTACTCAAATAGTGATGAAAGAGCATGATTGTTGTTTAGCAAATTAAGCATGTATTCAAGGTAGAGATAACCAAGACAATGTAGCAACATAGCCAAAGATGTATTATAGAAGTATATTCCCCCAAGCTTGAATTTTACAAAAAAATCAAGTTTGGATGAATGTAATTCAATGTTGCATAATGATGGGTTGGACATACCTTGCATTTGTCATTCCTTTGATCTTTTGCTCCAAACCTGGAAGGGTTAGTGACAAGAATACCTGAAGGAATATTTTCACAATTATAACTCTATGCTCATTACAAGGGAAAAAAGTGAACACTCATGTCAAGGTTTGAATAGTGCTTGTTTTAGGACACTAAGCTTATCCTTGGGAAACCCTTAAGATATGAATTGGTAAAGTGGTTTCCCCTCTAACACCAATTTATGTGTACTATCTCAAGATTCAACACAACAAGATCTGCAATATCTATGATAAACATATGCGTCTATAGCCACCCTTTTAAAATTCTTAGGAACAAGGAGCATGAGGAGGTTGAAGATCTCGTGTGGGGCAATGTTAGAGAGAGACTAAGTGAATCAGGAGATATCTCATATGAGCAAAGATTTGATGGGGTCTTTATGAAGTAGCTTCCTTGCTCATTGAAGTCTCCATCATTTGCAGCTTCCAAGGATGATTCACCATAAATGTCTAAAATTTCCCTTGGATTGCCTCTCGAACTGGTCTCATATAAGGCCTTGTCCACACATTCAATGGCAATAACACATAGGTTTTTAATGCTCTTAAGCCATTGATGTTGCTCTTCTCGATCCTTCTTATGGTCTAGATGATTCCTATACGTTGGATATCTCGGTGTATTTCTAGGATCACCATGAGTCTTAGGAGGAAGAGCATAGGGGGAGTCATAGGGGTCAAGGATGGGTTTAAAGATGTGTTCGAATTTTACATCTGGTGAGGGCATAGAAGGGGAAAAGATTGGAGTGGATTCTAGATGATTTCGATGATTTCGCTCTCCTTCTATGGCATCACTTAACATGCCATCCTTGAGTATTTCTAAGTACCCTTCAAATGGATTGGATTTGAAAAGCTTTCTAAGAGATCCCTTCTTGAGAAGATTCAAACTATATGTACTAAAAGGTATCTTATGAAGTGGGAAGTTTATGCTCCTCCCAAAATCGTCATTGGAAAGGATTTCCAAGGGTAGAATTTCTTCTTCCCTTAGAGGATTTAGGAGTGTAGCTAGTTTGGGATGGATAGCCAAATCGTGGGGTTGGAATGTTTGTAATGTGGCTATAAAAACTTCCTCTTCTAGTTTGGGGGATGATTCCTTCTTTACCTCTAGGAGTTCATGATGAAGGCTAATGCAAGGAGTGTGTCCACTAATAAGGACGACCCTTGCTTCTCTAATGGATAAAGAAAGAAAAACTCCTTTAAAGGCGATATTATCAAGACCCGTATAAAATATTGGAGAAGAATAGGGTCTTGTAAGGCAAGGTCTAAACCTAAATTTATATGAATATTGAAAGATTCCCTTAGTGTAGCCAAAAGTTTATTATCCTCTTGATTAGAAGATAGGACCTTTGGTTCATTATCTTCTCTATTAGATAGGACCTTAGCTGTAGAAAAGGGTTGGATTTGACCTATTACAACCAAACACAGGCGCAACTCATAGCTAGATGTAAAAATCATGGGCTCTGGTGGCTCTAAGCTTGCGCTCATGGGTGCAGCATATTGATAGGCATGGAATTTGGGTTATCCATAAGGATAGAAAAGAAAAGGCAAAAGAAAAAGAGAAAAAGATAAAAGTATAATACAAGGTTAAGCATGACTTAAGTTAACTCAGTTAACGTCTTTCTCCCTAGCAACGGCGCCAGAAATGCTTGTTGATATTGGTTACGCACATGAAAGAATCTAAGAGAAATAATCCACAAGCGCACAGATATCGGTGAGCACTTCACCCGGGAGATATTTTCAGAGTATCGTATTTGTTTTATCCGCTAGGAGAAAGCATGCGATGACTAACCTAAGTCTATACTTAACCCCTAGGCCGCACTACAAGGTAGCAAAGATATAAGCGATTAGAGAAGACTACAACGATAGTCTGGTTCCAACCTATGGTAAGCTATGAAACTACCATTCTATGGGGACGTACTGTTGGAAAAGAGACACCACAGAGGATGCTTGACCAGGGCACACTAGTCCTACATGTCCTACTAACGGGAGGAGGCTCCAAAGGTAACAATGGGATTATCACGTCCCACGCTACTACACAGCGATCTGGCTAATAGGATATATCTACGAGTATCCTCGCCCAAGCACCATGCTTATGCTACAGATGATTACCCCTACCCTCTACCACAGAAGAGAATAGAATAAACTCGTAAACCAAAGAACAATAATAACAATATACTTACTTAGTATTAGAAGTTGAATTGCCGAAAAATCATAGAACCAAGCCTCGGGTTAGGAGACTTGATCCCACAGGTACAAGCCAGATAGGAGACACCGACATGTCGGGCTTCCTCCATCTCATCCCTCCACTCTAACTCTCTCAATCTAGAAGAAGAACTCCAATCTCACATAGAGACTACAAAGCTAATATCTCTTGTATGTGCCCTAGGAGAGGAGATCCATTCAAGGGACCCCTCTCAGCTGATCCCCACTAGAGAAAATAAATTAGGGTTTCATGGGATGCCTCCTCTAGGGGCAAGGGGCCTTGCTTATATAGCCCTCTAGGAAGCACCATAGCCGTCGGATCAAACCGACCTTAATGAACAATTATTATTCATCCTCAAAGGCGGTGGAGGCAGGATCCATGAGCTTGCCTCTGATTGGCTCTGTAGGTGGGGCACCCGCCCCCACCCATGGGTGGCTGCCCGGCTTCCAAGATAGATTTACCTCCCGTTTGGTCCAGAGCCTTCTCGTACCTTCTAGATTATAGAAAAGTTATGCGTAGCCCTTTTTGTCTCTATGTAAACCTGACATGTGGGCCTTCCTTCGTTCTTTTTAGCAAACACCTTGTAGAAATAGGCATTCACCAAAACTCATGGAATTCTTTCAATAGACCCCCTATATCTATGTGGTAATTATTGTTTAGGTCCTTTTTCATATTTCATTGATGGTTAAAATTGATACTTATCTACCGTCAACAATGGCCTACAAACAAGGGTTGTAGTGCTTGTAGTGCATTCTAACTTTTATAGTAGGTGGTACATTGCTTCTGTAGTTGTTCATCAAGTTCTTGGCCATCGAAACTACAGTCTTGTTGTGGATCATCTAGGACCCTACGTGTTTGTTGCGGTTCATTTAAATGGAGATCTCTAGACTTTGCTTTCATACCGCTATGAGTTCTGTGGTGTAGAAGTATTTTCTCATCGTATCCGTTATCTTACAATCCATCCGAATGACCCATAGATTGGTGGAGTTCATGCAGTTCCTTTCAACTGAGCAATAGCAACATGGTCAGATGATGTTAACATTTAGTATCTATGGCATTAGAGATATGCCCTTGTTCTCTATTTCTAAAATAGGTGTGATGTTCAAGTATCTCATAACACTGATGTTCTGATTTGTGTTTTCAATGTTCGTTGGAGACAATTGTGATATTCTTTAGTTTATCTTGTTGTAATAATATCCATGTAAATGGACTTTTGTTGAACTTTGTATTAGGTGGGTTAAACTCTATTGACCAAATATATATATACAAGTATAGTATTGATGAAATGACGTTTACCTATTTATTGTAAATCGTATGCACGCCTCATAATCCAAGTCAAGTAAATTTGACCAGCCCGGACATTTCACTCTATTACTGAGCCGTGACTAGAACTTTTGCCAGATCGGCTATGCTACAAAGAACAGCTGTACCGGCTGTAACGGATCAACGTAATTATACAAGATTAAGTAAGAAAATCTTTCACCGAGGCGGTTAATTTATCAAACTTAAACCCGTATAACCCGAGATTCCATGAAATCACGAGGGATTTCAAACCAACCAACATATAACCAAGATCGTACTGATTTAGTAGCCACAGTTCACATGATACGTAGAGTTCACAATAAAAGTGGAGTACATCGGAGTTCGGAATAAAAGTTATTACAACACAGTTCAAAATAACATAGCGGAAGCAAGTAGTTTTACACCCACACTTAGTTCAAATACAGTGCCAGTAGATAGTCATGGTCCACAAAAGCAGTAGATAAGACGAACAGAGTGACCCTTGCCCAAGGTCTTAATTGTCGCCCATCGCTGGATATAGACAGTTGGAGCAGTACCCATAGTACATCTGACCATCTGCAACAACAATGGGAACAACGTGCTGAGTACGAGAATGTACTCATCTAGACTTACCCATCATAAACCAGAAATAAAGGACACCAAGGATCATGCAAGGCTTTATAGATTGGACTGGCTTGACTCATTTGCGAAAAGCATAAGTTGTTATGAAAAACTATACCGGTACGTTTTGCATCACTTTTAGTATAACCTATTCAAGCTAGGTAAGCAGCTATTGCTAGAACAATCTAGATTACCATATCAGGTTTAGCATTTCCAACATCATTCACTTAACCATCAGTGTTCCATTAATGTTACTACGATGCCATAGCTCGAGGCAAGTGCTCACTAACCAGGAGCGATGGTGATTCGAATCGAATTCCTATCCAGCAGGAGATTTATTCCTCACACAAACCCTGTTTCCCCCGAAAGGGTCGTGTAGATCACCAATGAGACTTTCCAAGAAGCCGCGAGATAACAATCATGGATCGCACTACCCAGGGACCGCCCGACTGCCAGGACGCACCTTGGGCTCACTCTTCGCGTCCCTGTTACACCCCCTTTGACATCAGTCTGCCAACCCGAGTTTATCCTGGCTCGAAAAGTGTCACTAGCTTCGCGGTCGAAAGGTACTTTATTCGGCCAGCTAAATGTGAGGCATGCGTTCAACATGACAAGAGGGACGAGCAACGATCGGTCCTTAATCGACACAGACAGAATCACTATAGTCCAAAACCCTATAATACTCCGCCCGGTCTCCGCTTATCCATCAACACTTGGTTACTTTTTATGATTACAAATACAGCTAACCATAACCCGGTATCCACCTATAACTCGCTGGTGACAGGAAATCACCCGACTTCTACCGGTCTAAGCATGGCTAAGCAATTTACTCGATCCTGACCTAACATGGTCAAAGATAATTCGATGGCCAAGGTAATAATGCAACAACGGTTTCACTCAACTCCTATAACTTAATGCAACCATATATATAACTATAGTTCATGTAGTAAGGAACAACTTTTATAAAATAGGAGACTTAAAATGCTCCAGGGCTTGCCTTTTTCGAACGAGCTAGGATGGTGGTCGACGCACTCTGGCAGCTCCTCGCCTGACTCTTCCTCCTCAGGCACCTCCTGTGCCTAGGGCTCCTGCTAATCCGTCCAAACTTGCTCCTCCGGTACTGCTACCTGCGACTCCTCCTGCAATCCTGTATGATGCAAGTGCATAAGCAAACATGCGAAGGATGCATCGGATTGTGGTGGAGTGCTTTGGTGACATGAGATGCAGATGAGCACATGGAATGAGCAGTTTGAATATAACTATTTCTTCTACAAGGTAGTCAACGTCATCTAAGAACATGTACCCAAAAACATGCACCTTATTCCTCTATTAGTTAGCCTATCATCTACACATACAAGTGAACCTAAGCTACCAAAGCTCACCAACCTAACTCATCAAACAACATCAGCAAGACATGTTGATGCTTCAAAGATACACCAAACATATTTTATTACTCTTAATTTCTCATAAAGAATAATCTTTTATTCCCTATTTAACTAGGGTTACACAGCAACACCTATTTCTGGTGTAGATAAAAATCTACAAAAATTACAGTAGATTACTCTTACCCTAACTAACCTACTACTAAATTTTCATGAGAATTGAATAAGTAAAACTATCTATAAAAAAACAAGTTATAGCATAATAATGAGCATGAAATTATTTTGTACTAGAAAAAGTATCAAACAACAGATTTCATATTTTTCCTATGTTACTAACAGTAAACTAACATACTACAAAAATTATCACATGTATGTTCTATATAAATTTAGCCCTCTACTAAAAATAACAAAGATTATCAATTAAAAGCATTTGAACTACACTTCAAAAATTTCTCACAAAACATGCTTCACTAATATTTTTCCTAGAAAGTACATCACTAATAAAGATTAAAGCAACAAGAATCACATTTTTCCCTTCATTATTTTATTTACTACATAATTTCTAAGATATCAGCATTTATAGCAATTAAATAAATTTGCATAGTAAAGTGTTACAAAAATAACATGAGATACTTTTAAACTGTAGATCTATTCAAGAGGAACATTTCAAAATTTGTTTCACAATTTTTGGAGCTAGAAATCTTGAGATATGATTTTTAGAAGCCTTTTCAAATTTTCTGGAAAATCAATTTCTTTAAAACCGAAAATTTAACCGGCCTTCAACGCTATGCGCACACCGCGGTTTCACCCCCAACTCCCACTGAGAGACAGACAGATGGGTCCCACAGGTCAGCTGACCCCACCGGTCAGCCGGAGCCGAGCAGAGGAAGGCGCTGACCGGGGAAAACTCGCCGTCGGCGAGGTCACCGGCGACGAGGTCAGTACCAGGCGACTCCCCGCAATCGCGCGAACCCAACGATGTGATTATCGGGGTGAGAGGAAGAGCGGAGCACGGGCTAAAGCGGCCATGGCGGAGGCGGTGGCGCGGCTCACCGGCGCTAGGCCGGAGCAGGCCATGGCGGAGGTCACGGACGGGCGCACGAGCTCCAGTGAGTAGAGGCGATCATGGTGCGCATGGGGAGGAGGGAAATGAGACGGCAGGAAGGTGGGACCGACGGGAGCCGCGGCGGTGAGCTGACCGGTGGGGGAGAAGACGGCTAAATTCGGCCTCCTCACCTGCGGATTTGGCACAATAAGGGCACGTCGAGGATGAGCAAAGGAGGGTGGAGGCTCCGACGAGACGCAACCCAGCGAGGCGCGGCGGTAGGGGAGCTTGAAGGGCGGCAGCAATGGCGCGCGACCGTGGCTCCGCTGCGGCTGTGGCTGGCGCTCGGAGAAGCGAAAATGGGAGGGAAATGAAAGGAGCGCGGAAGGGGGTAAGTGGGCGCGGGGGACGCGGGGGCCACCAGGGCGCGTGTCGCGCGGCGTCGCCGTCGCTCGGCCACGCGGCGGCCGAGTGCTGCCGCTGCGCCACGACGTCGCGCGTGGGAGCGCGCGTGGGCGGGAGGAAGACGGCGCGGGCGTGGGCCGGGCTGCCAGTGTTGCTGGGCCGAAAGGGAAGCCGAGGCCCAACAAAGAGGAAAACCCATTTTTTCTTTTATAAATAATATTTTTAGATTTCTCTATTTGTTTCAAATTTGAATTTGAAGATGAAAAAGAGGTTTTCAGAACTTTTGCCCAAAATAAAAGTTGTTCAAAATTTAATTCTCTACAACTTTCATGTAGGGCACTTTTCAAAATTCTCAATAGATTTTGAATTTAGGATTTAAAGCTAAATTTTTAAGTAAAAATTCATTTTTCTAGAATATTTTTAAAAGCAAAAATTTGAAGGAATTTGAATTCAAGATTTGCTCCAAAAATCATGTTTATTTATTCTAGATTATCTAAAATTGTAGCTACACAAAGTTTCACCACTCTTTAGCACTTAAATACAGAATTTGGGTTTTGAGTAATTGTTTTTCAACTTTAAATTTAAAAAGGGTCTATATTGCATGCAATGATAACCATGTATGAGATGATTATGACTAATGCTTTGGATGCTAATGCATGCTTAACACCCAGGGGTGTTACAGCCCTCCCCCCTTATAAGAATCTCGTCTCGAGATTTTGAGTTACGAACCATTTATCGTAAAAATCTTTATACGCGGTTTGAAGATATTCTCCCGTTTCCCATGAAGCATCACTCTCATCATGATGGCTCCACTGAATCTTGTAGGTTGTTACCACTTTATTCCGAGTGACTCGGTCCTTTGCATCCAGAACTCGAACTAGTTGTTCACGATATTCCAAGTCCGCCTTGATCCGAATACCCTGCGGTTCTATTCTCTCTTCCGGAACACGCAGACATTTCTTCAACTGGGATACGTGAAAGACGGGAAAGATCGAACTCATCCCTTCTGGCAATTGCAACTTGTATGCCACAGGACCCTTTTTCTCTATGATCTGGTATGGTCCTATATATCTTGCAGACAGTTTCTCCTTAATTCCAAACCATTTCTTGTTCATGGGGGTAACCTTCAAATAGACATAGTCACCCACTTGGAAATCCAATGGTCTCCTTCTCTTGTCTGCATAACTCTTCTGACGAGACTGTGCAGCTTGCATGTTTTGTTGGATAATACGGACCTTCTTCTCTGCCTCATTTACAAAATCAATTCCATAAAACCTTCTTTCTCCAGGCTCTACCCAATTTAACGGTGTCCTGCACTTCCTGCCATATAAAGCTTCAAAAGGTGCCATCTTGATACTCTCTTGGTAACTATTGTTGTAAGTGAATTCTGCCAACGGTAACCAGGATTCCCATGAGCCTCTAGATGATAGTACACAAGCTCTAAGCACATCTTCAAGTACAGCATTAACTCGTTCTGTCTGCCCATCTGTCTGTGGATGGTAAGCCGTACTATGAATCAAACTAGTACCCAAACCTTTATGAAGATGTTCCAAAAAATGAGAGGTAAACTGTGAACCACGATTAGACACGATCGTTTTTGGTATACCATGTAATCGGACAATCTCAGCAATATACTTTTCTGCATATTGAGGTGGTCGGAATGTTGTATTAACTGGCAGAAAGTGAGCTGTTTTGGTGAGACGATCTACTATTACCCAAATAGAATCATGCCCTTCTATGTGGTGGGAAGACCAGTGATGAAATCCATACTTATATCATCCCATTTCCAATCGGGTACAGACAAGGGTTGCAGAAGTCCTGCAGGTCTCATGTGAAGAGCTTTAACTCTACAACACATGTCGCAACGAGCAACATATGCTGCAATTTCTTTTTTCATCTTAGTCCACCAATAACGGGGTCGCAAATCTTGGTACATCTTACTACTTCCGGGGTGAATAGATAGCTTGGAATGATGGGTCTCATTCATCAACTTGTTCTTAAGCTCTCCATCCTTAGGTACCACCAGGCGATCCTTAAACCATAACACTCCTTGGTCATCCAATCGAAAGTGTTTGGTGGGTTTCCTCTTCATCTTCTCCTTGATATGAAAGATTCCCTTATCTGTCTTCTGACCTTCAATGATCTGGTTTTCCAGAGTACAACTGATCTGAATATTATGCAACACAGCAGGATGTAATAATTTGAACCCTTCTTCAAACAACGGTTGCACATCAATAGCATGTGATTTTCTGCTCAGTGCATCTGCTACTACATTAGCCTTCCCGGGATGATAATGTACGTTTAGATTATAGTCCTTTATCAGCTCTAACCATCTTCTCTGTCGCATGTTCAACTCAAATTGGGTAAAAATGTATTTGAGACTCTTATGATCTGTAAAGAGGTTACACACATTACCCATTAGGTAGTGTCCCCAAATCTTTAGAGCATGCACTACTGCTGCAAGCTCCAAATCATGTGTAGGATAGTTAACTTCATGCTTCCTCAATTGACGTGAGGCATAGGCAATGACCCTTCCATTTTGCATTAGTACACATCCTAACCCATTCTTAGATGCGTCACAGAACACATCAAATGACTTTTCTATATCCAATTGGGCCAGAACAGGAGCAGTGGTCAACAACTTTCGCAAGGTGCAAAAAGCTGCCTCGCACTCCTCTGTCCATACAAACTTATGATCTTTCTGTAACAGGCTTGTCATTGGTTTGGCAATCTTTGAGAAATCTGGTATGAAGCGACGATAGTAACCGGCTAAACCAAGAAAACTGCGAACTTCATGCACTGAGGTTGGTGACTTCCAGTCCATAACCTCTTGCACCTTACTAGGGTCTACGGAAATGCCATTTTCAGACAACACGTGGCCGAGAAAAGGAACTGTCTTAAGCCAGAACTCACACTTGCTGAACTTCGCATATAGTTGATGTTCCCTGAGTCTAGTCAAGACAATCCTAAGGTGCTCTGCGTGATCTTCTTCATTCTCTGAATATATTAGAATGTCATCAATGAACACAATCACAAACTTGTCCAACTCTAGCATGAAAATAGAATTCATCAGATACATAAAGTATGCAGGAGCGTTTGTCAATCCGAAGGACATGACAAGATACTCGTACAAGCCATATCTGTTAGAGAACGCAGTCTTAGGCACATCTTGCGGCCTAATCTTTATCTGATGGTATCCTGATCTCAAATCTATCTTAGAGAATACTTTGGCCTTAGACAATTGGTCAAACAAGATATCAATCCGAGGAAGAGGATACTTGTTTTTAATTGTCACTGCATTCAGTGGTCGATAATCCACGCACATGCATAAGGAGTTATCCTTCTTCTTTTTCACAAATAGAGCGGGGCATCCCCATTCAGACGAGCTGGGATGAATCAAACCTTTCTTTAGTAAGTCCTGGAGTTGCTTCTTCAATTCGGCTAACTCATTAGGAGGCATCCGATAGGGCCTTCTCGAGATCGGTGCTGTTCCCGGAATTAACTCATTGGCAAACTCAACATCTTGGTCTGGTGGAAGTCCAGGTAACTCATCCGAAAACATATCTGGAAACTCACAAACCACTAGAATCTGGGCTAGCAGAGTAGTTTGGACCGCACAAGTCATGCTAGCTAGGTCTACTTTCTGAGGTAGGACCACCCGAAAGGTACCTTCTCCACTTGGTTCCTTAAGAGAGATACTCCTTCCTCCAACATCGATTACTACCCCCATCTTATTCATCCAGTTCATACCCATGATCACATCCAAAACTAACCCTGGCATGACTATCAGATTAAGCTTATATTGCCGGTTTGATATGTTTAGGATTACTCCCTGAACTATCTGATTAGTCAACAGATCAGCCCCAGCTGAACTGATTTTATATGCACATTCCAATTCAACTATCTTTTGCTCATGCCTCTTAACAAATGCTTGACTTACAAAGGAATGAGATGATCCAGAATCAAACAAGACTACTGCAGGATGATTGTTGATAGAAAACATACCAGCTGTTACCGGTTCTCCTTCTGGGATGTCATCCACGGTGGTGTGATGCACACGAGCTTGATACTGCGTCTGCTGTTTCCTTGGGTAGGGACAAAACTTTGCAAAGTGTCTGGGTTGGTTGCAGTTGAAGCACGGTCCCTTCACTTGAGCCACAGTTCCAGATGAACTGCCTTGTCCTGTCTTCGCCTAAGGCAATGCCATCTTGAATGGTTTCTGGTTCCTCTGGGGTTGCTGAGTATTCTGATTCTTCATTTGCGGTGGCCTAAACCTTGCACCTAGGGGAGGCGACTGATAAGCTGGACGGTTGGCCACTGGGGCTCTGGACTGGGATGGACCCGACTCGAAAGCTCTCTTATGGATCTTGGAAGCAGCATAAACATTGTTGTTCTTCTCTTGCTTCAGACAGTCACTAACGAAATCATTGAAACCAGTCCTCATATTTGTACCCACATGTTTCATCATCTTGGTATTTAGGCCTCTCTTGAAGCTAGCGATCTTCTTGGCCTCAGTATTCACCATATCAGGGGCATAACGGCTCAGGTTATTGAATACATGTAGATATTGAGTTACAGTCGTCGTGCCTTGATTCAGTGCCAGGAATTCCCCAAGCTTCATCTCGATCAGAACAGGTGGAATGTACGTTCCACAGAAGGCTTCGGTGAACTCCTTCCAAGTGATGTGAGCGTGGGGAGGAAAAGTGGTGCGGTGATGTTTCCACCACATTCCTGCCGGACCTTGAAGCTGATGAGGTGCATACTCAGTCTTCAACACTTCAGTCATTCTCAAGACACGGAACTTGTCTTCCATAGTATTAATCCACTCTTCTGCATCCAAGGGTTCTGCGGCTTCCTTGAAGATCGGTGGACGAGTATCCATGAAGTCCTTGAAACTGCTGTACTGATTTGCTTCGTGCCCACCCGGGTTTATCCCCCGACGGGTGTTATCTACGATACTGCGCAACGTAGCTTCCATATTCTGTTGCATGCTCTCCATATTACGTTGGCTTCCAAGAAATTGTGCGAAAAACTATTCCGCAGTGTAGGGTGGAGGAGGCAGTGGTGGATCACGGTCATCACTAGCAGCTGCACTGCCACCAGCCTCAGCGGCACCATACACGGTACGACGAGTGTTCGGCATCTGCATGTTTCAGCAACAGTAATTATTAGGTGATGTTGTAGGAATTGCGACCGAATGAAAAATCATGCTGAACTGAATTTACTGGAGAGAATAAATTCATACAATAAAACAGGGGCACAATAAGTCATTTCAATTAACACAACACCACTAATTAGATTACTTAAAGCGCACACATCGCGTCCATTACAACCAAGTTGCTAACATACATATACTGGACTTTTTGACGTTCGGATACCGCCACAAACACATCCAAGCTTTCCAACATTACATCAAAGCCTTAGTCTTTCTACTCATTATTACATGCCCAACATGCCAACAAAGCAAAAGATCATGTAGATGGAACCTAGTAGCTAGCGTAACAACTACTAGTCTACTCATCGTGGTCGCTGTCTAAGTCCGAGACGTTGGCGTCGTCGCCATTAGCAGCGTCGTGGTGCTCCCCAACTGGTGCTTCGGGCTCTTCAGGATCTTCGTTTTATTCAAATCCATCTCTGCCGCCCCAGGAGGAACATAGGGGTTGAGTTGATTGTTCAGCCGATGAACCTCCTCATGCAGATTGTCATTATATTCCTCTGCATATGCCAACTGTTGCTCTAGCTCAAACTGTCTAGCCCTCAACACATTCTCTACGGACCAGGCTTCATTCCTCTGATGGAGCACATGAGTCAACATGCGCTCAGCGTTCCTGTTGGCGGTGGTCAGTCGCCCAACCTGCTCTCTCAGGGCATGCACATCTCCTTCAAAAGCCACAGTCCTCTGGGTAGCCTGATCTCTCTGGCAAGTCAACTGAGCCATCTCTATGTTGAGCCTCTCAATCTCGGCATCATGATGTCTTTGAAGCTGACGGCGGTCATCACGAGCCTGACCAAGAGTACTAGACACACGTCTCAGGCTACCTTCCACTCCATCAAAGGCCCTCATCACTGCGAACATGGCACTCATAGCGGGGTTGTCACTGTTCTGTGCTTCTGCGGCGCTAATCTCCAGAGATCTTCCTCTTGCCTGCTGCCACGAGTCAGTGGAGGGGTTGCCCCTCAAAAAGACTCCAACTATAGCTGCTGCCAACTCCTGAGGAAAGCGATCCATGATATCCCTCAGGATCCCAAAGGCTGCCCTCTCAGTGGCTTCTTCAGGGGTCCTGCCAGTTGACTCAAAATGCCAACCGGTCCACTCAGAACCATCACCTCGGGGATGAACTACTGCTTCCACAGTCACCAAAAGTCCTTCCCCCAACCGCTCATTCGACCAAAAGTAGCGGGGTTCCATCCCATCAGGATAGCCTACATAGCTGAGTACTCCCCACAAGAGCGTAGGCATCCCAAACTCTCCAAGAAAAGTGTGGCGCTGACGAGTGCATGGAGCAAGCTGATGATGGGGAGCTCTGCCGGTGGACTTGCGGGCTGTCTACTTGGTACGTGCCATCTGTAGCAAAATTTTATTACCGTGGTGAGAACAGATTTTTAAGTTGGCATTTTTATCGAAATGAGATAATCAACTTATAAGGGGAGGAACAATGCCATGAATGAAATGCACAACATGATACATGCACGTTCTGTACGTCCTCACAAACTTAGAAAACTAATAACTACTAACGGAATAAACGGTGGCATACAACGATCTTTTGTAACGTAACTAATACGTACTACTCGAAAGCGTTGTTATGTACCTGCAGAAAGTCACTTCAGCCCAAACCTCACAGTATGAAAATATGCAAGAAAGCAGTAAAGTAAGTTACTCGCTCTACACGCATCTCCAGATACGAGTATAACGGTAACAACTACCCAAATCATCGTCCTATTGACGGCATCGTCACCGCATGACGGAAGTCCCCACCATTTGAATACCCTCATACGAACATGCGCATGGCACGTAAGTATTTCGGTATCACGTAAGCACTCCCCTAGATCGGCAGTGTATCCGACCATGCTCTCACAACTCTCACTTACCAGGGCATAGAGGAAATTGATCCATACATTACCACTCAATTGAATGACACTCATACAATAGCACGCCATATGAGCGACGAAATTTCAAATATGATGCAAACCCCCAAGTTAGTACTTAATTAAGCCACCTAGAGTCCTTATTGGGCATAAAGGATATGACCACTGGCACACTCTTAAATTTGAAAGCTTAGTTGAAAACATAGTTTTGTTTTTAAATACCCATATGAACAGTAACATGCTAAACCATGCTCCGATGCCAGCTGTAACGGATCAACGTAATTATACGAGATTAATTAAGAAAATCTTCCACCGAGGTGGTTAATTTATCAAACTTAAACACGTATAACCCGAGATTCCGTGAAATCACGAGGGATTTCAAACCAACCAACATACAACCAAGATCGTACTGATTTAGCAGCCATAGTTCACATGATACGTAGAGTTCACAATAAAAGTGGAGTACATCGGAGTTCGGAATAAAAGTTATTACAACACAGTTCAAAATAACATAGCGGAAGCAAGTAGTTTTACACCCACACTTAGTTCAAATACAGTGCCAGTAGATAGTCATGGTCCACAAAAGCAGTAGATAAGACGAACAGAGTGACCCTTGCCCAAGGTCCTAGTTGTCGCCCATCGCCGGATACAGACAGTTGGAGCAGTACCCATAGTACATCTGACCATCTGCAACAAAAATGGGAACAACGCCCTGAGTACGAGATTGTACTCAGCTAGACTTACCCGTCATAAACCAGAAATAAAGGACACCAAGGATCATGCAAGGCTTTATAGATTGGACTGGCTTGACTCATTTGCGAAAAGCATAAGTTGTTACGAAAAACTATACCGGTACTTTTTGCATCACTTTTAGTATAACCTATTCAAGCTAGGTAAGCAGCTATTGCCAGAACAATCTAGATTACCATATCAGGTTTAGCATTTCCAACATCATTCACTTAACCATCAGTGTTCCATTAATGTTACTACGATGCCATAGCTCGAGTCAAGTGCTCACTAACCGGGAGCGACAGCGATTCGAATCGAATTCCTATCCAGCTGGAGATTTATTCCTCACACAAACCCTGTTTCCCCCGTCAGGGTCGCGTAGATCACCAATGACACTTTCCAAGAAGCCACGGGATAACAATCATGGATCGCACTACCCAGGGACCGCCCGACTGCCAGGACGCACCTTGGGCTCACTCTTCGCGTCCCCGTTACACCCCCTTCGACACCAGTCTGCCAACCTGAGTTTATCCCGGCTCAAAAAGTGTCACTAGCTTCGCGGTCGAAAGGTACTTTATTCGGCCAGCTAAATGTGAGGCATGCGTTCAACATGACAAGAGGGACGAGCAACGATCGGTCCTTAATCGACACAGACGGAATCACTATAGTCCAAAACCCTATAAGACTCCGCCCGGTCTCCGCTTATCCATTAACACTTGGTTACTTTTTATGATTACAAATACAGCTAACCATAACCCGGTATCCACCTATAACTCGCAGGTGACAGGAAATCATCCGACTTCTACCGGTCTAAGCATGGCTAAGCAATTTACTCGATCCTGACCTAACAGGGTCAAAGATAATTCGGTGGCCAAGGTAATAATGCAACAACGGTTTCACTCAACTCCTATAACTTAATGCAACCATATATATATAACTATAGTTCATGTAGTAAGGAACAACTTTTATAAAATAGGAGACTTAAAATGCTCCGGGGCTTGCCTTTTTCGAAGGAGCTAGGATGGTGGTCGATGCACTCTGGTAGCTCCTCGCCTGACTCTTCTTCCTCAGGCACCTCCTGTGCCTGGGGCTCCTGCTGATCCATCCAAACTTGCTCCTCCGGTACTGCTACCTGCGACTCCTCCTGCGATCCTATATGATGCAAGTGCATAAGCAAACATGTGAAGAATGCATCGGATTGTGGTGGAGTGCTTTGATGACATGAGATGCAGATGAGCACATGGAATGAGCAGTTTGAATATAACTATTTCTTCTACAAGGTAGTCAACGTCATCCAAGAACATGTACCCAAAAACATGCACCTTATTCCTCTATTAGTTAGCCTATCATCTACACATACAAGTGAACCTAAGCTACCAAAGCTCACCAACCTAACTCATCAAATAACATCAGCAAGACATGTTGATGCTTCAAAGATACACCAAACATATTTGATTACTCTTAATTTCTCATAAAGAATAATCTTTTATTCCCTATTTAACTAGGGTTACACAGCAACACCTATTTCTGGTGTACATAAAAATCTACAAAAATTGCAGTAGATTACTCTTACCCTAACTAACCTACTACTAAATGTTCAAGAGAATTGAATAAGTAAAACTATCTATACAAAATAAACAAGTTATAGCATAATAATGAGCATGAAATTATTTTGTACTAGAAAAAGTATCAAACAACAGATTTCACATTTTTCCTATGTTACTAACAGTAAACTAACATACTACAAAAATTATCACATGTATGTTCTATACAAATTTAGCCCTCTACTAAAAATAACAAAGATTATCAATTAAAAGCATTTGAACTACACTTCAAAAATTTCTCACAGAATATGCTTCACTAATATTTTTCCTAGAAAGTACATCACTAATAAAGATTAAAGCAACAAGAATCACATTTTTCCCTTCATTATTTTATTTACTACATAATTTCTAAGATATCAGCATTTATAGCAATTAAATAAATTTGCACAGTAAAGTGTTACAAATATAACATGAGATATTTTTAAACTGTAGATCTATCCAAGAGGAACATTTCAAAATTTGTTTCACAATTTTTGGAGCTAGAAATCTTGAGATATGATTTTTAGAAGCCTTTTCAAATTTTTTGGAAAATCAATTTCTTTAAAACCGAAAATTTAACCGGCCTTCAACGCTATGCGCACACCGCGGTTTCACCCCCAACTCCCACTGAGAGACAGACAGATGGGTCCCACGGGTCAGCTGACCCCACCGGTCAGCCGGAGCCGAGTAGAGGAAGGCGCTGACCGGGGAAAACTCGCCGTCGGCGAGGTCGCCGGCGACGAGGTCAGTACCAGGCGACTCCCCGCAATCGCGCGAACCCAACGATGTGATTATCGGGGTGAGAGGAAGAGCGGAGCACGGGCTAAAGCGGCCATGGTGGAGGCGGTGGCGCGGCTCGCCGGCGCTAGGCCGGAGCAGGCCATGGCAGAGGTCACGGACGGGCGCACGAGCTCCAGCGAGCAGAGGCGATCATGGTGCGCATGGGGAGGAGGGAAATGAGACGGCGGGAAGGTGGGACCGACGGGAGCCGCGGCGGCGGGCTCACCGGTGGGGGAGAAGACGGCTAAATTCGGCCTCCTCACCTGCGGATTTGGCACAATAAGGGCACGTCGAGGATGAGCAAAGGAGGGTGGAGGCTCCGGCGAGACGCAACCCAGCGAGGCGCGGCGGTGGGGGAGCTTGAAGGGCGGCGGCAATGGCGCGCGGCCGCGGCTCCGCTACGGCTGTGGCTGGCGCTCGGAGAAGCGAAAATGGGAGGGAAATGAAAGGAGCGCGGAAGGGGGTAAGTGGGCGCGGGGGACGCGAGGGCCACTAGGGCGCGTGTCGCGCGGCGTCGCCGTCGCTCGGCCACGCGGCGGCCGAGTGCTGTCGCTGCGCCACGACGTCGCGCGCGGGAGCGCGCGCGGGCGGGAGGAAGACGGCGCGGGCGCGGGCCGGGCTGCCAGTGTTGCTGGGCCGAAAGGGAAGCCGAGGCCCAACAAAGAGGAAAACCCATTTTTTCTTTTATAAATAATATTTTCAGATTTCTCTATTTGTTTCAAATTTGAATTTGAAGATGAAAAAGAGGTTTTCAGAACTTTTGCCCAAAATAAAAGTTGTTCAAAATTTAATTCTCTACAACTTTCATGTAGGGCACTTTTCAAAATTCTCAATAGATTTTGAATTTAGGATTTAAAGCTAAATTTTTAAGTAAAAATTCATTTTTCTAGAATATTTTTAAAAGCAAAAATTTGAAGGAATTTGAATTCAAGAGTTGCTCCAAAAATTATGTTTATTTATTCTAGATTATCTAAAATTGTAGCTACACAAAGTTTCACCACTCTTTAGCACTTAAATGCAGAATTTGGGTTTCGAGTAATTGTTTTTCAACTTTAAATTTAAAAAGGGTCTATATTGCATGCAATTATAACCATGTATGAGATGATTATGACTAATGCTTTGGATGCTAATGCATGCTTAACACCTAGGGGTGTTACACCGGCTATGGTTGCATGCATGAAGTACTAGTAAAGTAGTTGGATTTCAAGTGGCATCTTCAGCCATAGCCGAGCGAGTGCAAATGATCAGGACCTATGAAACAATGTAGCCATCTCTAGCTAGCTGCTGCTCTACAAAACCAAGCAAGAGAAATTGCTTAAGGAAGCAAGAGCAACTCGTCTTCACTCTTCAATCTGCCCCTCGACTGCTATGAATGCTCGAAGTGAAATAACTGTAGAGGCTTTCCTCATGCATTTAGTTCACTCATCCTAATCGTGCAAGGGTTGCTTTGTGCCTCAGTTTGTTGAACGAAACATGTATCAGTAGTAGTAGTAGTCATGAGTGGCTTTAATCTTGCAAGAACCAAACACATATTAGTATTCTTTAATAAAATTTATTGAACTTGTAAGAACCATACAGCAAGGAGTTCATATCAACAAGTATCACCTTAGATCTAATGCGTAATGGATGAGACATAGCTATTGAATTTAACTGCGAACGAAAGAAAATCTGGCCGCTATATATTTGATCTCATAGGACACAGTATAAAGGGTCATCAGCTTTGAATGTCATATCAACCAGTCTGTCTCTCAACTGTTGTGACTGCTTGGATTGGAGTAAAAAAAAGTATAGAAAAGATCCATCACAACCGCACCAGGCATTCGAGTCTCAAGTGTGTCATGCTGGTCAAAAGCTCCTTTTCTCGAATTCTTCTTGTGTCCAGATTTACTGCCGCATTCACTTCACTCTCGTCAACCATGCAAGGTCTATATGAAAGGAGTGTCCCCCTTTTCCTCATCTAATAGCATTGCATCAATCTGCTTGCTCCCTCTTCCCTCACCCATTTGCATTTTCCCAATCGCGTTCCCTAGTGGTTTTAGGATCTAAATAAAGGCAATGCTTCATATCTAACCATACTATTTGTGTGAACTTATTATTGTGCCTGCTAACCTCATTGCTTCCCCTCTTTCCTCGATTGTCATTTGTTCTAACCAAAATCATGTTTACAGATGGCAACTACTTACCATACCACGGATGTGTACTCTACAACAAATGATGTGTTTTGGCAACTAGGTGTGGAGCTAGGAGAACAGGATAGGTTGCTTGTTACATGGGGGCGTCGTGTACATGATCGAGCTACGATGCCTAATCTTTGAAGCTACTATTTGTGCAGTTGTTGGGCAACAACACATTACCAGAGTTGTTGAAGACCATGATTCTGGAGAAATCATTGTGCTTTGCAGCACTGTTGCGGATTTTGTGTTGATGGTAGTTACATACATCAAGAACTATCAACTTACCTTGCATAAATGAAAATAGATCAATATCATAGAATAGGAGGTTATTACTGACAATTTCCATGAGTTTTGGTGAATCTGTGTTTTTAGCAGGATTAATTAGAAAACTAGAAAGGAGGATCAAAATGTCAAAGAAAATTAAACTTAACCACAACAAAAACTATTTTTAGAAGACTCCAGTGGACTCTAGGAGGTAACCCCCTAAGGCAGAGCCCGAGAGGCCACCAGGTGGGACCGGCTAGCCCCACCTAGGTGTCGCCCGACCCCTGGTGGTGGGCCCTGCTTGTCCGTTTCTAGAATGTTCCTCCACCGCCTTCCTAGACTGCATCTACGCTATTCCTTAAGTTAGTTTGATCCAAGGGCTCATGTTGCATCCTTAGGGCTATAAATTAAGGCCTGCACCCCCTTGAGAGAAGCCAAGTCTGGATCCTGAGAGCTAAAAGGCCAGGAACCCTAATTCATATTTCCACCAGGATCTAGGGCTAGCAATCAAGAGAAGATTAGTCATTCATAGGATCTAGTCTTGTATTAGAGACAGAAAGAAAAAGTGAGACAGTAGAGCTTTGGAGGAGTCCCAGACTATTGATGCTCTCTCTACGGCAGTAATCTGGCAGAATCAAGTTCTACTGGAGCTTGCTTCTGAGATTTCTCTGGTAATCGACTTCTGATTCAAGTAAGCATCTTGTCCATATTGTTCTTCAAGTTTATGACTCTCTTTTGAGTGCATTGGTCTTGGTGGCTCTAGATTAAAGAAGTATTCATAGTGTAAGCGTGGTGCTTAGACTAGGATTACTCATAAATGCACCCTCATTTTCTGGATTGGTGGTAACTCACGAAGGTGACTTTTGTAGCTTCGTTGAATCCTCTATAGTCCACCTCCTGTTAATAGGACTAGCAGGAATTTGATCGCTTCTAGGAAAGAAACTCTAAATTTGTTTCTTATTAGACATCTCCCACGATAGAACAATAGAAGGAAAAGCTTACCGAGATTGGAACTAGACATATCTTAGTAGTCTCCTTTATATTCCTATTTTCTGACCTTGATTGTGAAGTTGGGTTAAGACTATGACTTAGTTATTCTCACTAACTGTTCCTCTGGGTTTAATATTAAAACTATGTTATTCTCGGTGAAGTGCTACAATGGTATAATATATGTGCGCTTGCGGATATATATATTTTCTCTATGTGCATTTAACTTATACCAACAAGTATTTCTGGCACCGTTGCTGGAGAATGATTTGGTGAGTTAACTTTGAGTCTAACTTAATCTTGTATTATACTTTTATCTTTTATCTTTTATGTTTACCTTTTACCATGGATCTAGTATTCACCCTTCTCTACCAATATGGTGCACCCATGGGTACTAGCCTAAAGCCGGTAGAATCTTCTGAACCTATCCTAGCACCTAGCTATGAGCTACGCCCGTGGTTAATCAACATGGTTCAGGATCAACCTTTTTCTTATGAAGTAGATGAAAACCCCTATTCCCACCTACGTGAGTTTAAGCAGACCAGTTCATGTCTACACATTGAAGGCATGTCAGATGAAACCTTAAGATGGAAGCTTTTTCCTTTCTCTTTGACGGGAGAAGCTAAATGTTGGTATTCGCTCAATATTGGGAGTAGCCAAGGAGATTAGGGAGCATTGTGCTCTAGCTTTTGCTTACAATTCTTCCCCACCTATAGGGTAGTCAAACTTCATGTATAGGTTCTAACTTTTAAACAAAAGAAGAAAGAATCTCTAGGCAAAGCATGGGAACGCTTTAACACTCTTCTTAATTCTAGCCCTGACCTTACCATTTCAGAACCTATTCTTCTTCACACTTTTCCATGGGCCTTACTAGAAAAACCATAGAATATCTTAATATGGTAGTAGGAGGTTCGTTCATGCATGTCTCCGTCGAAAAGGGGAGAAGCATTCTCACAAAAATCTTAGCCGACCTTCCTAAAGAAAGAGAGAAGTTGTTAGAAGAAGAATCCTAATTAGCTGAACTCGAATCTTTACCAGAACCATCACCAGCTTTAGCTATTCTAGATCCCGAACTACCAAAAAAGGAGAAAACTCCAATTTCTGATTTTATGCTTGAATTCGAGGATGAACCTTTTGCCGAATATGGAAATACCTTGAATTACTACGTAATGAGGAAACCTCAGGAGCCTAGAAAATCATCATCTATAGAACCTTTAGACCCTTCTGAGGAAGCTTTCTGTAAAAAGACAACAAAAGACCTAGTGTCTATCATGAGTGATGAATGGTTAGAAGAATTAGAGCTTTCTCCTGAAGTAATTCGCTTAGATTCACCTTCTACTACCATTTATTGCCAAATTAACAAGGATTCTTTCGATGCTCTTTACAATCCGGTTGTGGATGTCAATATCATGTCTTTAGTTTTTGCTCATGATTTATTAAAAGACATGCCATTAGCCCCAACAACCAAGTTGTTAAAAAGTCTTTGAGGACACATTGTCCCAAGTTTGGGAATTCTTTGTGCCCTTCCTATTTTGGTAAATGGAACCAAAGTGCAATTGAATTTCTATATCTTCGATGTTATGGACTTCGACCTGTTGATAGGACAACTAATAGAAAGACTTATCCATGAAGGAAAAAAGGAGAAATTGAACATAACACTTGGAAAAAAATTTGAGCTCTCTGTGCCCATCACTCACTCTCTTAATGTTAAGATGGAGCCAATTCCTAAGCTAGACCCCGTGGAAGAGGTTAAGGTTGCATCTCTTGAGGACTTGATTGAACCCAACCTTGAAGACGATGCCCCGTTCTTCATCGATGAGGAAGAAGACGAAGGTCCCGTAGAACTCGAACCTCTCGATGAATTGCTAAAACCGCCTAAATCCGCCATTGAGCCTAAACCCCTGCCTTCTGGTCTTAGATATGCTTTTCTTAATAATGATTAGTATTCTCCTATGATCATAAGTGATAAACTCTCTCAAGAAGAATCCTTATGCTTGCTAACTGTTCTAGAAAAACATAATTCTACTTTTGGCTATTCACTCCAAGACCTTAAGGGAATCAGCCCTGCTCTGTGCACCCATTGCATCCCTATAGATCCAAATTCTATACCTTCTAGGGAACCCCATCGTAGGCTTAACAATGCAATGAGAGAGGTTTTTAAGAAAGAGGGCTTAAAACTCTTACACGTTGGGATCATCTATCCTATGCCACATAGTGAGTGGGTAAGGCTAGTTCAAGTTGTGCCTAAAAAGGGGGCATGACTGTTGTTAAAAATAAAAAGAATGAATTAATCTCCCAAAGAACCATCACTGGCTGGCAGATGTGCATTGATTACCAAAAACTTAACAAGGCAACAAAGAAAGATCACTTTCTGTTACCCTTCACTGATGAAATGTTAGAGCGACTGGCAAACCACTCTTTCTTTTGTTTTCTTGATGGGTGTTCAAGTTACCACCAAATTTTGATCCACCCAGATGATTCATATTGACATATTTCCACATGTATTGGAGATTTACTGTTTTATAGACACAAACACAAATATGGTGGAATTATAGTCAAAAGGCACAACTACAGAAGTGTAAACATGGCATTTGCACCAAGGAAAACAAACAAGGCCCATCCAACCTACACATCTGGGCCAAGCACCACCAAGGTTGCACTCCAAGTCTACCAAGGAACCGACCAAGTGGAGGAGGCGAATGGGCCGGCCCAGGGTGTAGCCGCACTGCCCCCAAGCCCTCTCGGTCTCTCTCTCTTCTCTGGCGGTTGCATGGCAGCATGCAATGAGGGTGCACGGTGGTTTCCAATTTTTCCACCCCCGAAACCGACCTCACTTAGCTATAAATAGATGGGCGGTGCTCTCTTCCAAACACACACCACACTTGAGTTCTCCCTCCCTCCACTTGTACTCTTTTATTTTTTTAGTTTAGTTTAGAGCAAGGTCATTGGAGAGCTTGAACATCTAGAAGGAATCTTGGTATGATCAATATGAAGAGTTCTTCTATGTTCTTGTTCTTATCATATCAATATATTTATGTTATGAAATTAGAGCAAAGTTCTTATGTTATTCATTTAGCATATGAAGCTTTATGCTTAACCTTTCATACATACATGTTTAGACCAAAACCTAAATTGAGGTAGTAGGTTCTACGTTAAGATTAGTTTTGGTCATTATGTTCTTGCAGGTTCATCCTGTCCCCGTGGCGGATGCTCTAGTAAGAGGACTCCTAACAAAGATGGAAGTTCCTGGCCACCGCTAGAGTAGTAACCAATAGCGTAGATGTGGTGTCTATGTTAGAAGTTACCTTCATTTGCCTCATATCCCACGGTTGAGGGGTAGGCGGTAGGTGGTGACAGCCCTGTCTGTCCTTCGTAATCCCCCACATTTGGATACGGCGTAGAGCTACAGGCTGGCATCACTTGGCAGACCAGGTGTGATCCGGTGCCCAAAGTAAGTTTATAGTGACCAAAGCTATCTTAACTTAGGATCTCTACCCTTAGAAATTCATGTATTTGTATGATATGCTCATCTTAGCATAGTTGTACAAGATAAGCATGCTCCTGTTTAGGTATATTCTTTTATTCTTTATTCTTTCTTTTATCTTTATCCTTGAGATTGGCTTGAGAGTGTGTCACACAATCCAATATTTATCTGAGCTTACCCCTGTTATGAACTTTGGTCTATTATACAGTCATGTTATCTTGACTATGTCTCTACTAGAGACTTTTATACCATGCCTCCCATTAGAAAAATATAAATAAATAATACCTGAATACTCCCAAGTGAAATGCTACGACACTATATCCGTGCGCTTGCGGAATATTTTTACATATGTTCAAAAATTTCATCACGGTGTTTCTGGTGCCATTGCTAGGAAATACCAATTCTAGTGATGACGCTGAGAAATGCCAACAAGCATTTCTGGCACCGTTGCCAAGGATGGACTTAAAAACTCCATACTTGGTGATTGCGTTTAGAAATGCCAACAAGAATTTTTGGCGCCATTGTCGGGGAAGGCACTAGTTAAAAGAATCTATTTGGACATGTTCACTATAATATGCATGTGTAGTAGCCATTGATCATAACAGGATAACTTTGCTTGTTTTCTCCTGTTGTGGGTGAAAACAGGATAATGTAAGATGGTTTCGACTTGCCGACAACCTTCACCGAGATCCGGAGTCAATCCTAAAGAAGGCCTAACCTCATGTCGATCCTCCTTTCCACTAATCCATCAACAACCGAATCCATCACCCCAGCATCATCTATACCAAACACCATGGCCGACAAGATGTTGCATGAGTACTCCATCCCCATTGTTGCCAACGTACCCGTTGGGCCCGCTATCAACATGGGCGATGTGAACTTCAAACTAAAGACTGGCCTAATCATGATGGTGCAGGCAAACCCATTCTGTGGATTGCCTAGCGAGGATGCTAACACACATCTCCAACACTTTTTGGAGCTGTGCGACACCATCGTCATGGAGGGTGTCACACTAGAGATAATCAGACTCCACTTGTTCCCGTTCTCCCTCATGGGAGGGCAAAACAGTGGTTCTACAAGGACCAGGAAGCTGTCAACACATGAAACAAGTATTCCACGATATTCCTCATGAAGTTCTTCCCTATGGGCAAAACCAATGCCCTTCGTGGAAGAATTTCCAACTACTAGCAGACAGCATTAGAAACCATCACAGAAGTGTGGGAGAGGCTATAAGAAAGATTAGTTGATCCTTTAAAACTTCTACAATAGGCTAACTTCCACATCCAGAGCCCACATAGATGCTGCTACTGGAGGAGCCTTCTTCTCACTCAAAGATAGATGGTCTCCATCTAGGGGTGGAGTCAAGATAGACTCCAACCCCAAGAAGATGGCATGCATACCGTGGAGGAAATAGATATGTTGCCGCAAAATTGAATCTCCTAATAAAATCCTTGGACGAGCACGATGCCATAAAAGGAACACCCTATGGTAGCGTCCAATCACTCTACTCACATATACCATGCGAGGTGTGCGTAAACTTTGGACACTCATGGAACGACTGCCTCGAGACCCGTGAAGATGCACTGAACAACAACAACAACGGGTTTCATCCATAAGGAGGTATAGGGTGGAATCAGTCGCACCCATCATATCAGGAAGGTAAATTTGCTTACAATTTTTTGCTTACAATTTAAATTTTGCAAATCAACCTTCCTTGATAGATCTTCTATTAGGGCAAGCTCAAATAAATGAAAACTTGACAAAGAAACTTACCTCTAACGATGAAATGTTCGAAAACATTAATGCAAATTTAGAAGGCTTCAACTTTTCCTTCGAAAATCAATTAAGCCTAAATAAAATGTTTGAAACTCAACTAGCTCAAATTGCTGCTACAATTCCTACATATGATTTTGAAAAGATCCTGAGACAACCCAAAATTTCATTTGAATATATCAATGCGGTAATCATGAGGGATGGTAAGTCCACTCGTGATCTACCATATCCTAACCATGCAGGAGAAGCCCAGAAAGCACGGGGTACAACCCCGAACCTGAGACTTGAGCTAGCTTGGGGGGAGGACCCCCAGAAGGTAATGTGTATCTTGCACTCTCATCATTTTCTGTTACCTTACAAAAAAAGAGAGAAATAAAATAATAAAAATAATAATAATAAAACCAATGGTTCTCTTGTACCATTCAATGTGTTCACCTCTGGTGGATGATTCTTGTTTATCTTTTCATGTTTCCTCTCTCTATGTCGGCATATTTTGGTTTGGGAGTATTAGTTATACATCTTTCAAATTAAGCATGGTGCTTAGCTTGAAGTTTAGATGTAATGATCATGCTTCTATAGGCTTTTTAATTTAAGCGTGGTGCTTAGGTTAATTAGCCTACCTTGATCAAATTAGACATGTTGTCTAGTTTGATTATTAAACCAAATCTGCTAGTATAGATTTTGGTTGATCTTATGGACTAACCCCTGTAGGAATTTATCAACTTCATGAGGGTAAGTCTTCGAGATGACAACAAAAAAAGAAAACTTGATGGCTGAACCTTGAAAAAAAATAAATAACAATAATAATATTTTTTCTACTCCACATATGTGTAGTAAGAATGTTTAGTTTCTCCTTATTGAAATGATGAATAGTTGCTCTGTCTTATATTTTGACTATGCCTAGTTTATAACTTAGCTTTCCCCAAGATTTGAGTTTATTGGCTAAAAATGTGGGTTGCAAATGTTTAATCTAGTCTAAGTTGTTGCGGGATAAGGTATGGTGCAACGAAAATTTGCTATGACTTTGTTCTAAGAAAGCCTTGATATCCAGAGTTTTATTTTCAAAATGCTAAAAATGAAAAGTTCCTCAATGATTATAATTTCCTACAATGCCATATGACACTATAAAATTCAAAACCTTAGTCATATGTTGCTTGTTTTCACATTGAGCTTTGTCAAATTGTTTGTGACCCTTGTTGAGATTCTTGTCATGCACCCATGATCAAGATTCACATACACCCACAAATAAAATGCTGACTACACAAAAAAATGTTTTTCCGTCTACCAAATAAATACTTCGTTCATGTTTTTCATGAGTCTCTCTCTCTCAAAAGTTTTCATGTGCCAAAAGAGAGTACAAGCTATGCTAAAAATAAAGAAAGGAAATCCATGCCAAAGGGCATGAGAGAAAAAATAATAATACATGCCAAAGAGCAAGAGAAAAATTAATAATAATCCCATGCTAAAAAGCATGATGAAAAAAAGAAGAAGAAAAGAGAAAGATAACCCGTACTTTCAAAGGCAACCATCAAAAAGAGAGAGAGAGATGAATCAAAGGAGTACAAAATATTTAGAGTTAGGTAGGTTATAAAAATTCCACACATTTGCACGTCTTGATCAAAGTGTATGACTTGCATCTCCTTGAGGTCCAGTTTTTGACTTAACAATATCATGTGATGCAAGTATGCCTTCTTCTATACCTACCCAAAAATCCACATAAGCCATTTAGTTGGTAGGATGAAAAGAAAGGCGAACATAAAAAGCCTTTGGTAAGAATCATACACTTCTGAGCGATCGAGTGAATCACTTGGGGAACTTAAATTCTTTGTAAAACTTTCAAAACCTCTGAAAAGGAAGTCAATCAAGGAACAAATGATAAGCATTTCTGTGAACCGTTCTATCTTGCAACCACCTAAGACTCAGAGAAAGCTAAAAGCCCTATAGGTAATGAGATAATAAAGGGTGGATAGAATGCCAATTTATTCAAATCAAGGAAGAAAACTTTGTTATAGGCATGGCACTTTTGAAATATAACCGGCATTGAAGCAACTCCTGATCAACAACGAATGTCTTAGCTCTTGCACGGGATGAGCAAGGGGTAAGCTTGGTTATCTTTTTGGCGGTCCTTATTGACCAAATTTGTCCGCCAAATAAGACACAAAAAGAGGAGAGCTGGCATAACTTACACACATATGTTATTCATATTGACATATTTCCACATGTATTGGAGATTTACTAGACACAAACGCAAATATGGCGAAATTATAGTCAAAAGGCGCAACTCTAAAAGCATAAACACGGTATCCGCACCAAGGAAAACAAAGAAGGCCCATCCAACCTACACATCTGGGCTAAGCACCACCAAGGCTACGCTCCAAGTCCAGCAAGGAACTGACCAGGCAAAGGAGGAGGTGAACGGGTGAGCCTAGGGTGGGTGCGGCCGCACCGCCCTGAAGCCCTCTCGGCCTCTCTCATCTCTAGCGGTTGCATGGTGGCATGCAATGATGGTGCATGGTGTTTTCCTATTCTTCCACCCCCAAAACCGACCTCACTTAGCTATAAATAGATGGGTGGTGCTCTCCTCCAAACACACACCACACTTGAGTTCTCGCTCCCTCCACGTGTACTCTTTTATCTTTTTAGTTTAGTTTGGAGCAAGGCTGTAACAGAACCGACCAAATTATAAGAGCACAAGTACGAAAACAAGCACCGAAGCGCTCAAATTTTCAAACTTGAGCCCATATAATCCCGGTAGTCAATCGAAATCACGAAGGATTTCAAACCAAACTGCTTACAACCAGGATCGCATCATTCAACATACAACATCATACGATACATTTCACAAGTAGTTCTGAAATAAGTTTACACCACGGAGTAGCAAATATTACAAACCAAGTTTGAAAGTAGCGGAAGCATAACACACACACTAGTTAATTAAATACTGCCAGTCTGGATGATCGACAATCCGCAAAAGCATGAGGAAAGTACATAAGATGATCACGCCCAGGTGATCTAGTCATCATCACCCGCGGGGTGGAGACACGTCTTGTAGAATCCCTGATAAAGCATGTCATCTGCAACAGGAGGGAATAAACCCTGAGTACTGGAATGTACTCAGCTAGACTTACCCGTCGAAAACCAGAAATAAGAGGACACCAAGGATTATGCAAGGCTTACACAAGAGGCTAGCTGACATAACATTTTGCATAAAGGCATAAGTAATTGAAATTCTTATAACCTGTACTAGCAGTTATTTTTAGCATTTACCTGTCATCTATCTTAGCACCTGTACTAAACATACACTTGATTATAATCAAACAACATGATTATTATATCCATAGCAGGTATATCATTATGGCAACATTGTATCATTCCCTTAACCACCAGTTCATTTAATGAGGTCTACGTTGCCGCTGCTCAAGTCAAGTGCTCACTAACCGGGAGCGACGGCGATTCGAATCGAATTCCTATCCAGCTGGAGGGGTATTTCTAACACTCACCGTGCAGACCCCTGCCAGGGTCGCACAGGCCACCGTTTCATATGATTCAGGAATCGCGGGTCCGAATAATGTCGCGACCCCAAGGGCGACACTCTGCCAGGTGATAGGGACTCTAACCCCCCTTGGTCTCACGCCAATGTCCCCAAGCACATCCTTTCTCTCCTCCAAGAAGCAACCTACCATTCGATTCCCGGCCTGAACCACATTACTCGGCTTCGCGGTCGGAACGGGTTATCCGGCCAACTAAGTGTTAGACTGCGTTCAACATGACTCAAGGACGTACAGCGAATCGGTCCTTAAACGACTCAGACGGGCATAGCTCCACACCCAAGACGTGAAGTGTCTTGCGGCTGTACTATCGAACTCCCGCCCGGTCTCAATTTCATTTTTTAAGCATGGTTCCATTCACGATAGCCATAGAGCCACTCGTGACTCCTTCCTACATCTCGCGGATGACCGGAAATCACCCGACTTCTACCGTACTAAGCAGGGCTAAGCATGGACACGTGCCTAAACCTAAAATAGGATTAAGTACGATATCTGGACAAGGACAGGTATAATGCAACAAGTGTTTTCATATAACTCCTACAACTTAATGCAGTAAACAATTAAAAGTACTCAAGATTAATTTATAAATCAGTAGGTTCAGCATGCACCGGGGCTTGCCTTTCAGAAAAGTTGAAGGCCGGTGGTCAGGGCACTCGGGTAGATCTTCTGACGGAGCTTCCCCGACGTTGGGTTCTTCTGCTACTTCCTCCGGTTGACTCAGCACCTCCTCCGGTATCGCTTGTTCGAATTCGAGAAGTGTCACCCCCTCCGGTACACCTATTGCATGAATGCACAATAAATACCATGGATGCATAACGAAAGATGCAATATGCTCGGAATGGAATGCATTACAACAATTTAATGCTCTACTCAAATCACTTCAAAAGAGTAGGTGCAAATTTCCTCTCCGGTAGAGAAATACTCACCTAATCTACTTAACCTAAGATAAAGCTGCTCATCCTCAGTTAAGGCCCTAACACCTAACAATTACAAAAGTAGCATGTCTTAGGATATCACACCATATCAATCAGCAAAACACCATAGTAAGCATTCTGGACAGCAGCTACTTGTTTTTATCACAACTGGAGATTTACAATTCCAAAAGATATGATCTAAGGCAATCTGGAAAGCCTAAGAAATGTACTACAATTCATTTTCAGACCTCAACTCCAAACTCCTAAGTTTTCCATGTCAAACTTCACAAGTTCCAGAATCTGTCTTCTCCAACACAGAGAGTAGCAGATTTTGAACTGCCACTTTAAACAACAGTAACTCTCAAACTACTAAGCCAAATGCTTCCAAATTTTAACACAAGCTAGTTCATCAAGTTTACTCCAACTTTGGTATTTACAAGTTGTCCAGCAACCAATTTTATCAAAGCCAAATTTAGAATTACTACTTAGCTGTCCAGAAAACCTAAAATTACAAAGGTTAAATATTTATTGATGTGGCAAACATTCTCTAAAACCAAACTAATGCTACTACAAGTTCACAAATATCACAAAGACACCAGGAAGTAAGGTGTGCCCACCTAGAACATTTATTTAAACCCATTTCTCAATTTACTTAAGTAATTAAGTGGAATTTCAAACATATATGTAAACTGCTCCTACAATTCTACAAAAATTACAGGGGACTCTCTGAGCCACAAAGAGACTACTGTAAAATTTTGAACTCAATTTATTCAAAGGAACTCCCTACACAAAATTCCCAAGCCAAAAAGGCTGATTTTTGTATAAATAACCAAGCATAGTAAAAAGTGTCAAACAACAGATTTCTTAATTTTCTTGGACACTCTAGGGTACCAAGACATTCTCCAAAAATTTATAAGAACATTGCACATGTAGAAGAATTACTAAAATTCATTTTAGTATTTCCTAGAATAACAAGATAGCATTATAACTTAGAAATTACTTAATCACTGATGCCCAAATTTTTACCAGAGCTAGGGCTAGCATAGAGTAACCTACCCACCAAATTTCATGATTTATGGAACAATACAGCTCAAGTTATAAATTTAACAAATTTGCATGCATTCCAAAACACATTTAAAGGATCTATTAAATTCTTACAGACTTTAAACATCTCATGCCAGATCCATATTTTTCTAAAATACTACACATTATGTAGACCCTAATAAAATTTATCTCATGATTTTTGGATCATTAAAACCCTAGATCTTCATTTTTCCAAACCTTACTTAAAACTGTGACAAATAAAGAAATGAAATAAATCCCAATTGAAACTGGGCCGGCCCGGCTTGCTAGCGCGGCCCAGCCAGCGCGCGGCCTGCTCAGCGCTCCCGCCCGCGCGCGCGGCGCTGACAGTGCGGGCCCGCAGGCCAGAGAGAGAGAGCGAAAGGGGGAAGACGGCCGCGACTCCGGCGAGCTCAAGCTCGCCGACGACGGCGCCTCCGGCGACGAAAGGAGCACCAACGGCTTCCCCGTGACTTCCCGCATCGACCAAACCTAGATTTGCTGAACCTATCCCACCCTAGCTACGACGGCCATGGCGACCGCGGCTCGGAGGCGGCACCCGGTGGTGGTCCGGCGAGCTCCGGGGGTCAGGGACCTAAGTGAGGTGTGCTACGGCTTCCTGAGGACATGGCGGACCTCTCCATGCCACGGAAAAAGGACGGAGGTGGAGCGAGTGCCGCTGGCCGCGTGAGCACCGCACCGGCGGCCATGGCGCGGCGGCGCACGACGGTGTTCCGACGTGTACCGGCCATCCCATCCGGTAACGTCATCACCTAGGCTTCTCTACCCGACCCGGAACCCAAAACATGTACTAGTGAGAATGGAGGATGACCGTAGGGAGCTGGCCACGGTGAGCCGCCGCGCGGACAGTGTGCCGGCGAGGACTCACGGTGGCGGAAACCGAAATTCGCCCTCACCTCTACACAATCCGGTCAAGCAACGGTTGGAGGAGGTGGAGGGGATGTTGGTGGAGCGGTGGACGGGATTTGGAGGACGGTGGTGCGACGGTGAGCTTGCACAAGCACGGAGCGGGCTGCGGCGGCAATGGCGCCTCCGTTTTCCGCCTCGGTGAACCCGGCCAGAGCGAGAGTGAAGGAGAGAAGAGTAAGCGCGAGTGTGGGGGTGGAGGTGTCGGCTCGGTCTTCATCTCCGCGTCTGGGCTCGCGACGTGGAGGCGACGGCAGAGCTCGGACGCCACGCGGCCAAGCTGTTCTGCCCGAGCGCCACGACACGGTCGTTGTCTGAACCTTGAACCCGACGACTTCGGCGTCCATTGCCCGACTGACGGCCAAAGTTCCACCGATCCCCGTTCCAAATCTAGCCGGAATTAGTGCTAAGTGTTAACAGCAATTTGGTAGAGCTATGTGAGGGCAACAAAATTGTCAATTGGAGCTTAGACTAGTTCGGCCTAGATTTGAAACTACAGAGCTCCAAAGTGGGTCACCCGAAAACTGAAACCCGGTTTCAGTCACTAAGCCGACTGAAACCCTATTTTCACGACACTATATCTCCTAAACTATTGAGAACCAGGTGATGGTGCTATTGACAATGTTGTAGAGCTATGTGTGGACAACAACTTTGTCAATTGGCTCAAAGGCTGGTTTGGCCTAGTTTGTGAGTTACAAGTTGCTAAAGTGAGGTACATTGAAACTGAAAAGTCCAATTTCCAGACTTAGAATTTTTCTAAGTGTTGATCCCCACTCAAGCTGACTTGTGGGCCATTTTTGAGCATGCTCTGGTCATTTTCATGAGATGGCCATATTAGAACTTTTGTTCCTCATGAAATTCTCTACAACTTTACTTAAGGGTGCTCTTCCATGCAAGATCTCTAAATTAGACTTTTTAATTGGTCAAACTATAGCCTTCTAGGGTCAAATGGTGGTCAAACTTCTCTTGGAGGGCAATTTAGTAATTTTGGTCAACATGAACCTTGTTCCAAATGTTACCCTAAGTATAACTAAGGTGTTGTAGGTCATGATTGGCTACCTTACCTTTTTGTTACACCAACTATCAAATACTTCATGAAATAATTCAAATAAACCCCAGAACTATCACATGTGTTGCATCACATGAAATAACAAACATGAATGATGCATGCTCATGCTTATGCCATGCAAATGCAATGCAATTATGGAGCTAAACACTTGAGGTGTTACAGCCCTCCCCCCTTATAAAAATCTCATCCCGAGATTTGGAAAGCGTACCATTTTTCATAGAATTCCTTATAACCATCCCGCAAATAGTCCTCCCGTTCCCACGTAGCATCACTCTCACTTCCCTGATTACTCCACATCACTTTGTACCACTTAACCACTTTACTTCTAGTTACTCGTTCCTGAGTATCGATCACTCGGACTGGCTTTTCTTCGTAGGTTAGGTCGGATTCCAGCCTGATATCACCTAAAGGAACTTGTTCCTCAGGAACTCGAAGACACTTTTTAAGCTGAGATACATGGAAGACGTTGAATATGGCACTCATTTCTGGAGGTAACTGAATTTTGTACGCAACAGCTCCACTCTTGCCTATGATTTGAAAAGGACCCACGTATCTTGGCACAAGTTTCCGCTTAACACCAAAACGTTGGACACTTTTCATTGGAGAAACTTTCAAATACACGAAGTCTCCAACTTCAAACTCGAGTGGTTTTCTACGACGATCCGCATAGCTTTTCTGTCTAGCTTGGGCTGCAGCCATATGTTTTTGGATGGTACGGACTTGTTCCTCAGCTTCCTCAACAAAAGCAATACCATAAAATCTTCTCTCACCAGATTCTATCCAATTTAGTGGGGTTCTACACCTACGACCGTACAAAGCTTCGAATGGAGTCATCTTAATACTCTCTTGATAACTGTTATTGTACGAGAATTCGGCTAAAGGTAACCATTTTTCCCAAGAACCCTTGGATGAAATGATGCATGCTCGCAACAGATCTTCCAAGATTTGGTTAACTCGTTCTGTCTGACCCGATGTCTGGGGGTGATAAGCAGAGCTTCTCACTAACTTGGTTCCCAGAAGGTGATGCAAGTGCTCCCAAAAGCGAGCAGTGAACTGGGGACCACGGTCAGATATGATAGTACGAGGTATCCCATGAAGCCGGACTATCTAATTGAAGTACAACTCAGCATAGTCAGTGGGACGATAGTCCACTCTCACTGGGATGAAGTGAGCTGATTTGGTCAAACGATCAACAATTACCCAAATAGAGTTATGATTTTTGACAGTAGGAGGAAGTCCGACAATGAAATCCATACTTATCTCTTCCCATTTCCAGCCTGGAATGGAAAGTGGCTGAAGTAGCCCAGCTTTCATGTGCACAGCTTTAACTCTGCAACAGGTGTCACATCTAGCAACATATGCAGCTATCTCTTTCCGCATCTTGGTCCACCAATAAAGTGGTTTCAAATCATAATACATCTTATTGCTGCCAGGATGGATGGACAACTTAGAGGAGTGTGCTTCAGACATAATATCATTTCGAAGCTCTCGGTCCTTAGGCACAACTAACCTATCCTTGAACCATAGTACACCCTCTTCATCTATCCTGAACTGTGTAGTTTCTTGCTCTTTCATCTTACGCTTGATGTGGAATATATCAGTGTCAGTCTTTTGGAGCTCAATAATTCTGCTTTTGAGAGTACAACTGATAGTGATGTTGTACAAGACTGCTGGATGTAGAAGGCGAGATCGATGAAAATCAGTTTCAACTAAGGAATGACAATGAGACTTATGGCTTAAAGCATCCGCAACTACATTTGCCTTTCCTGGATGATAGTGCACTTGAAGGTTATAATCTTTAATCAACTCGAGCCATCTTCTTTGACGCATATTCAACTCGGGTTGGGTGAAGATGTATTTGAGGCTTTTATGATCGGTGTAGATATTGCAGACATTTCCCAGCAGATAATGCCGCCATACTTTCAAAGCATGAACAACTGCAGCCAGTTCTAAGTCATGCGTTGGATAATTCACCTCATGCTTCCGAAGTTGTCGAGAAGTATATGCAATTACTCGGCCTTCCTGCATCAACACACCTCCCAAACCTATGCCTGAGGCATCACAATAAACATCAAATGGTTTCTCGATATCCGGTTGTGCCAAAACCGGAGCTGAGGTTAGGAGGGTTCGCAGTTGGTGAAAAGCCGCATCACTCTCAGGAGTCCAGACAAACCTGGTGTCTTTTTGCAGCAACCGAGTCATTGGCTTGGCTATTTTGGAGAAATCCGGGATGAAGCGACGATAATAGCCAGCCAAACCAAGAAAACTTCGGACCTCGTGAACCGAGATAGGAGCCTTCCAGTTCAGTATTTCCTGTACCTTGGCGGGGTCCACCATAATTCCTCCATCGAACAACACATGCCCAAGGAAAGGTACTTCACGAAGCCAGAATTCGCACTTACTGAACTTTGCATATAGTTGATGTTCACGCAGTCTTGTGAGGACTATACGCAGATGTTCAGCGTGATCCTCCTCATTCACAGAGTATACCAGGATGTCATCAATAAATACCACCACAAACTTGTCCAATTCAGGCATAAACACCGAATTCATCAAGTACATGAAGTGTGCGGGGGCATTTGTTAAGCCGAAGGACATAACAAGATACTCATAAAGACCGTATCTGGTAGAAAAGGCTGTCTTTGGAACATCTTCCGGGCGAATTTTAATTTGATGGTAGCCCGATCTTAGATCGATCTTGGAGAAAACTTTAGCTTTAGACAACTGATCGAACAAGATGTCGATTCGCGGTAGAGGGTACTTATTTTTGACAGTGACTGCATTGAGAGGTCTATAATCTACGCACATCCGCAACGACTGATCCTTCTTCTTTACAAAGATAGCAGGACATCCCCACGGCGATGAACTAGGACGAATCAACCCCTTCTTCAAAAGTTCATTCAATTGCACCTTAAGTTCAGCGAGTTCATTTGGAGGCATCCTATAGGGTCTCCTAGAGATGGGTGCCGTGCCAGGCAACAACTCAATTTTAAACTCCACATCCCGATCCGGAGGGAGTCCCGGCAAATCATCGGGAAAAACGTCCGGAAACTCATTTACTACTGGAATTTCGGCCAACGCCTTTGCTTGCACAGCATGAATTTCCCCCGACAATTCAACCTTTCTGGGAAGTTGTACTAGAAAACCCTTTTGATCTGTAGGATCTCTGAGCATAACTACCCGAGCGGATGTGTCAATGAGTACCCCGTTCTGACTCATCCAATTCATGCCCAAGATAACATCTATGTCTAAACCAGGTAAAACCAATAGGGCAAGCGAATAACTTCGCCCTTCTATCTCAAACTTAAGGTTCCCCACTACTTTGTTTGTGGAAATATTCCCACTTGCAGCGCTAATACAATAACCCACACCTTCAACAGTATGCAACTTGTGTGCAAATTTAGATGCAAACTTAGGACTGATAAAGGAATGCGAAGCACCTGAATCAAAAAGTACCACTGCGGGGTGTTGGTCAACTAGAAACTTATCAGCGGTGACCACCTCACCAGATGGAATTTCCTCAATGCTGTTATAATGGGCGTGTCCCTGATGACTACCTTGGTTGATATTTTTCTTAGGGTACGGGCAGTTCCTGGACCAATGGCCTGGCTTGTTACAGTTCCAGCAAGGCATGTTGCTCGGGGGGACACTGGAGCTGCCTTGGCCCGCATTACTCTTTGGCAGAGCCACTGTATATGCCTTACGAAACCCAGTTTTCATTGGCACCTTCTTTTGTGGAGGACGGAACTTAGCATTTGTGGCAGGAGGGCGAGGGAAAGACCTCGGTGTCGCTGAGGCCCTTGACTGAGAAGCACTTGCCTCAAGGGCCCTTTTACGGCTCTTAGAGGCAGAATAAATAGTATTGTTGTTCTCCTGGGTCAAAGCATCGCTGATGAAATCATTGAAAGTAGTACATTTGCTAGTGCCCATTGTTTTCATCAGTTTTGGGCCGAGGCCCCTTTTGAAGCTAGCAATCTTTTTGGCATCGGTATCCACAAACTCAGTGGCATACCTTGCCAGGTTGTTGAAGGACTGCAAGTATTCAGTCAGGCTTTTGTTTCCTTGCGACAGCCTCATAAACTCTGTGTGCTTGATTGCCATAAGACCGGGAGGGATATAATTTCCCCGGAATGCCGCCTTAAACTGATCCCAAGCAATTGGGACATTGGCAGGCAGTGTGGAACGATAGTGGCTCCACCAAATGCCCGCAGGACCATGCAACTGATGGGAAGCATACTCAGTTTTCAGCTCATCAGTCAGGCGTAGCAGACAAAACTTTTGTTCAATGGTATTCAACCATTCGTCAGCCTGCAGTGGTTCTTCCGCTTCCTTGAAGAGCGGGGGCTTTGTATCCAGAAAGTCCTTGAAATCGCTGTACTGATTTGGCTCTGGGCCCTGGCGGCCAGGACGAGCCTCCCGGTTAACCAGCTGGCGCATAGCATCCGCCAACATGCGCTGCCCTTCGACCACTGTCTGCATCAACTCGGCCGGAGTAGGTGGTGGCGGAGGGGGTGGCTGTTCCTCCTCCTCATTTCCACGACCCCGACGTAGATTGTACGACATCTGCAAAAATGCATAGCCAATGAGCACTGACGATGTGGGAAATTTGTAGATGAATCATTGCGAAATGTCAATCTGACTGTATGAATAGATTTCTCATAATAATTAAGGCACAATAATTCACCACAACCGCACAATCCATTCTAGCGCATCGTTTGACGAGATCATACTTGGTAATCCAACAAGATGCTCTTTGATAAAGGCTCACTCACAGGGAGCACAACGGTTACCGGACCGTTTACGTGGCTATCTACGTGATTTTTGACCTTTTGCACGGTACTTGGATTCCATCTCAAGATTTTTAGTTGACTGTGAAAGGCTACTTCAAACTGACCACAAAGAGACTTCTCAGTGAAGAGTTCCATGGTGGATCATGACTAGCCACCTCGATTCCTGCGCGTGCCAAGCAGCACAGCCTTATGTCGCGCGCCATAGGAGGCCCTCGGTTTCGTCGCGGCACCGAAGGGTGCTAATCGTGACACCATCATCGAACGCAACATAATAAGACATCAAGTTGTGATCGAAATTAACAGGTTCAAACTACATTCAGGAAACATACGGTTCAGCCTTACATCCCAAAGTCAAGTTATTACAAGGCCTCACTCCTTCACAGGGAGGGCACAAAAGACGATCCTAACATTAAAGGCACGTGATGACTACTCTAAGCATCATCCTCCGAGTCGGTGTCATGGATCTCCCCGCCGTCCTCATCACTGACAGGCTCTAACTCCTCGTCTTCTTCTTCTTCTGGCTCTTCTGCAGGTGGGGCATCCTGTGGTCCATCAACCTCCACTTCATCATCATCCTCCGCCATGAAGATTCCCGAACCCATGTCCTCATCGACGTTGTTGTTTCGAGGCAGCAGGGGATTAAGCTCGTTGTTCAGGCGGTGCACTTCTTCATGCAGGTTGTCATTGTATTCTTCAGCATTTTGTAACTGTTGCTCGAGCTCAAACTGGCGAGCTCTCAGAACGTTCTCCTCGTGCCAGGCTTCATCCCTCTGTTCCATCACACGGACCAACATGCGTTGACAGTTGCGATTTGCCACTGTCAACCTCTGGACTGCAAGCGTTTCTTGATCACGATCATGAATCACTTGTTCCAGTTGTTGCCGTGCTGCATCCCTAGCAGCAGTCACCTCTGCCAGCTCTGCCCTCAGCCTTTCCACCTCAGTAGGCTCGGGGCGGGGCTCACGTGGAGCGAGCTGGTGACGCGGTGCCCTGCCCCCAGTGGATTTACGAGCGGTCCTCTTGGTACGTGCCATCTGTAGCAACAGATAAGATACGACTTAAAGTGAGGATCATTTAGGGGATACGAAATTTACTTTAGTCGGGAGTACAGAAATTTTTAAGGAGGGAGTAAATGATATGTATGATATAATTAAACATGATGCATGCACGTTTCGTACGTCCTCTCACCTTAGTAGAAACCTAGAGTTCTAACGCTAGGCGGTGGCATACATACGTTCTCTCATATAAGCGAAACTATCGGTCTACTCGTTACGCTGTTAGTGTACCTGCAGAAAACTTCATTGCAGCCCAACAATTCCCAAAATAAGCACACAAGAAAGCAGTAATTTAAATACTTTCCATATATACATCCCCAAATGTATATACTTCAGTATCAAAGCTACCCGATATAGAGGTTCCCACAATTAAGTGCTTTTACATAGTTACATGGTTTACACATGTAAAGATGTAAGTCACCAAAACTACTCTCCCCTAGACCGCCGGTTGGACGATCATGCTCTCACAACTCACACTTACCAGAGCGTCGAGGTAATTGATCCATACATTACCACCCAAGTGGATGGCATCCATACAATATCACGCCGTATGGACGACGAAATAAAAACAAACAAGGCCCCCAAGTTAGTCTTCATAACAAGCCACCTAAGAGTCCTCATTTGGGCTAAGGGATGTGATCACTGGCATACCTATAAAATAATTTTTTTAGAGTTTAACCCTTTTCACAAACAAATACTTTTGTTTTTAATTACTCGTAAGATGTGTTTAATGTTGAATTATGCTCCGGTACCAGCTGTAACAGAACCGACCAAATTATAAGAGCACAAGTACGAAAACAAGCACCGAAGCGCTCAAATTTTCAAACTTGAGCCCATATAATCCCGGTAGTCAATCGAAATCACGAAGGATTTCAAACCAAACTGCTTACAACCAGGATCGCATCATTCAACATACAACATCATACGATACATTTCACAAGTAGTTCTGAAATAAGTTTACACCACGGAGTAGCAAATATTACAAACCAAGTTTGAAAGTAGCGGAAGCATAACACACACACTAGTTAATTAAATACTGCCAGTCTGGATGATCGACAATCCGCAAAAGCATGAGGAAAGTACATAAGATGATCACGCCCAGGTGATCTAGTCATCATCACCCGCGGGGTGGAGACACGTCTTGCAGAATCCCTGATAAAGCATGTCATCTGCAACAGGAGGGAATAAACCCTGAGTACTGGAATGTACTCAGCTAGACTTACCCGTCGAAAACCAGAAATAAGAGGACACCAAGGATTATGCAAGGCTTACACAAGAGGCTAGCTGACATAACATTTTGCATAAAGGCATAAGTAATTGAAATTCTTATAACCTGTACTAGCAGTTATTTTTAGCATTTACCTGTCATCTATCTTAGCACCTGTACTAAACATACACTTGATTATAATCAAACAACATGATTATTATATCCATAGCAGGTATATCATTATGGCAACATTGTATCATTCCCTTAACCACCAGTTCATTTAATGAGGTCTACGTTGCCGCTGCTCAAGTCAAGTGCTCACTAACCGGGAGCGACGGCGATTCGAATCGAATTCCTATCCAGCTGGAGGGGTATTTCTAACACTCACCGTGCAGACCCCTGCCAGGGTCGCACAGGCCACCGTTTCATATGATTCAGGAATCGCGGGTCCGAATAATGTCGCGACCCCAAGGGCGACACTCTGCCAGGTGATAGGGACTCTAACCCCCCTTGGTCTCACGCCAATGTCCCCAAGCACATCCTTTCTCTCCTCCAAGAAGCAACCTACCATTCGATTCCCGGCCTGAACCACATTACTCGGCTTCGCGGTCGGAACGGGTTATCCGGCCAACTAAGTGTTAGACTGCGTTCAACATGACTCAAGGACGTACAGCGAATCGGTCCTTAAACGACTCAGACGGGCATAGCTCCACACCCAAGACGTGAAGTGTCTTGCGGCTGTACTATCGAACTCCCGCCCGCTCTCAATTTCATTTTTTAAGCATGGTTCCATTCACGATAGCCATAGAGCCACTCGTGACTCCTTCCTACATCTCGCGGATGACCGGAAATCACCCGACTTCTACCGTACTAAGCAGGGCTAAGCATGGACACGTGCCTAAACCTAAAATAGGATTAAGTACGATATCTGGACAAGGACAGGTATAATGCAACAAGTGTTTTCATATAACTCCTACAACTTAATGCAGTAAACAATTAAAAGTACTCAAGATTAATTTATAAATCAGTAGGTTCAGCATGCACCGGGGCTTGCCTTTCAGAAAAGTTGAAGGCCGGTGGTCAGGGCACTCGGGTAGATCTTCTGACGGAGCTTCCCCGACGTTGGGTTCTTCTGCTACTTCCTCCGGTTGACTCAGCACCTCCTCCGGTATCGCTTGTTCGAATTCGAGAAGTGTCACCCCCTCCGGTACACCTATTGCATGAATGCACAATAAATACCATGGATGCATAACGAAAGATGCAATATGCTCGGAATGGAATGCATTACAACAATTTAATGCTCTACTCAAATCACTTCAAAAGAGTAGGTGCAAATTTCCTCTCCGGTAGAGAAATACTCACCTAATCTACTTAACCTAAGATAAAGCTGCTCATCCTCAGTTAAGGCCCTAACACCTAACAATTACAAAAGTAGCATGTCTTAGGATATCACACCATATCAATCAGCAAAACACCACAGTAAGCATTCTGGACAGCAGCTACTTGTTTTTATCACAACTGGAGATTTACAATTCCAAAAGATATGATCTAAGGCAATCTGGAAAGCCTAAGAAATGTACTACAATTCATTTTCAGACCTCAACTCCAAACTCCTAAGTTTTCCATGTCAAACTTCACAAGTTCCAGAATCTGTCTTCTCCAACACAGAGAGTAGCAGATTTTGAACTGCCACTTTAAACAACAGTAACTCTCAAACTACTAAGCCAAATGCTTCCAAATTTTAACACAAGCTAGTTCATCAAGTTTACTCCAACTTTGGTATTTACAAGTTGTCCAGCAACCAATTTTATCAAAGCCAAATTTAGAATTACTACTTAGCTGTCCAGAAAACCTAAAATTACAAAGGTTAAATATTTATTGATGTGGCAAACATTCTCTAAAACCAAACTAATGCTACTACAAGTTCACAAATATCACAAAGACACCAGGAAGTAAGGTGTGCCCACCTAGAACATTTATTTAAACCCATTTCTCAATTTACTTAAGTAATTAAGTGGAATTTCAAACATATATGTAAACTGCTCCTAAAATTCTACAAAAATTACAGGGGACTCTCTGAGCCACAAAGAGACTACTGTAAAATTTTGAACTCAATTTATTCAAAGGAACTCCCTACACAAAATTCCCAAGCCAAAAAGGCTGATTTTTGTATAAATAACCAAGCATAGTAAAAAGTGTCAAACAACAGATTTCTTAATTTTCTTGGACACTCTAGGGTACCAAGACATTCTCCAAAAATTTATAAGAACATTGCACATGTAGAAGAATTACTAAAATTCATTTTAGTATTTCCTAGAATAACAAGATAGCATTATAACTTGGAAATTACTTAATCACTGATGCCCAAATTTTTACCAGAGCTAGGGCTAGCATAGAGCAACCTACCCACCAAATTTCATGATTTATGGAACAATACAGCTCAAGTTATAAATTTAACAAATTTGCATGCATTCCAAAACACATTTAAAGGATCTATTAAATTCTTACAGACTTTAAACATCTCATGCCAGATCCATATTTTTCTAAAATACTACACATTATGTAGACCCTAATAAAATTTATCTCATGATTTTTGGATCATTAAAACCCTAGATCTTCATTTTTCCAAACCTTACTTAAAACTGTGACAAATAAAGAAATGAAATAAATCCCAATTGAAACTGGGCCGGCCCGGCTTGCTAGCGCGGCCCAGCCAGCGCGCGGCCTGCTCAGCGCTCCCGCCCGCGCGCGCGGCGCTGACAGTGCGGGCCCGCAGGCCAGAGAGAGAGAGCGAAAGGGGGAAGACGGCCGCGACTCCGGCGAGCTCAAGCTCGCCGACGACGGCGCCTCCGGCGATGAAAGGAGCACCAACGGCTTCCCCGTGACTTCCCGCATCGACCAAACCTAGATTTGCTGAACCTATCCCACCCTAGCTACGACGACCATGGCGACCGCGGCTCGGAGGCGGCACCCGGTGGTGGTCCGGCGAGCTCCGGGGGTCAGGGACCTAAGTGAGGTGTGCTACGGCTTCCTGAGGACATGGCGGACCTCTCCATGCCACGGAAAAGGACGGAGGTGGAGCGAGTGCCGCTGGCCGCGTGAGCACCGCACCGGCGGCCATGGCGCGGCGGCGCACGACGGTGTTCCGACGTGTACCGGCCATCCCATCCGGTAACGTCATCACCTAGGCTTCTCTACCCGACCCAGAACCCAAAACATGTACTAGTGAGAATGGAGGATGACCGTAGGGAGCTGGCCACGGTGAGCCGCCGCGCGGACAGTGTGCCGGCGAGGACTCACGGTGGCGGAAACCAAAATTCGCCCTCACCTCTACACAATCCGGTCAAGCAACGGTTGGAGGAGGTGGAGGGGATGCTGGTGGAGCGGTGGACGGGATTTGGAGGACGGTGGTGCGACGGTGAGCTTGCACAAGCACGGAGCGGGCTGCGGCGGCAATGGCGCCTCCGTTTTCCGCCTCGGTGAACCCGGCCAGAGCGAGAGTGAAGGAGAGAAGAGTAAGCGCGAGTGTGGGGGTGGAGGTGTCGGCTCGGTCTTCATCTCCGCGTCTGGGCTCGCGACGTGGAGGCGACGGCAGAGCTCGGACGCCACGCGGCCAAGCTGTTCTGCCCGAGCGCCACGACACGGTCGTTGTCTGAACCTTGAACCCGACGACTTCGGCGTCCATTGCCCGACTGACGGCCAAAGTTCCACCGATCCCCGTTCCAAATCTAGCCGGAATTAGTGCTAAGTGTTAACAGCAATTTGGTAGAGCTATGTGAGGGCAACAAAATTGTCAATTGGAGCTTAGACTAGTTCGGCCTAGATTTGAAACTACAGAGCTCCAAAGTGGGTCACCCGAAAACTGAAACCCGGTTTCAGTCACTAAGCCGACTGAAACCCTATTTTCACGACACTATATCTCCTAAACTATTGAGAACCAGGTGATGGTGCTATTGACAATGTTGTAGAGCTATGTGTGGACAACAACTTTGTCAATTGGCTCAAAGGCTGGTTTGGCCTAGTTTGTGAGTTACAAGTTGCTAAAGTGAGGTACATTGAAACTGAAAAGTCCAATTTCCAGACTTAGAATTTTTCTAAGTGTTGATCCCCACTCAAGCTGACTTGTGGGCCATTTTTGAGCATGCTCTGGTCATTTTCATGAGATGGCCATATTAGAACTTTTGTTCCTCATGAAATTCTCTACAACTTTACTTAAGGGTGCTCTTCCATGCAAGATCTCTAAATTAGACTTTTTAATTGGTCAAACTATAGCCTTCTAGGGTCAAATGGTGGTCAAACTTCTCTTGGAGGGCAATTTAGTAATTTTGGTCAACATGAACCTTGTTCCAAATGTTACCCTAAGTATAACTAAGGTGTTGTAGGTCATGATTGGCTACCTTACCTTTTTGTTACACCAACTATCAAATACTTCATGAAATAATTCAAATAAACCCCAGAACTATCACATGTGTTGCATCACATGAAATAACAAACATGAATGATGCATGCTCATGCTTATGCCATGCAAATGCAATGCAATTATGGAGCTAAACACTTGAGGTGTTACAAAGGCAAGCTTCATTGGAGAGCTTGAACATCTAGAAGGAACCTTGGTATGATCAATATGAAGAGTTCTTCTATGTTCTTGTTCTTATCACATCAATATAGTTATGTTATGAAATTAGAGCAAAGTTCTTATGTTATTCATTTAGCATATGAAGCTTTATGCTTAACCTTTCATACATACATGTTTAGACCAAAACCTAAATTAAGGTAGTAGATTCTACATTAAGATTAGTTTTGGTCATTATATTCTTATGGGTTCGTCGTCCATCCTCGTGGCGGATGCTCTAGTAAGAGGACTCCTAAGAAAGAAGTTCCTGGCCATCGCTAGAGTAGTAACCAATAGCGTAGACGTGGTGTCTATGTTAGAAGTTACCTTTGTTTGCCTCGTATCCCACGATTGAGGGGTAGGCGGCAGGTGGTGACAGCCCTGTCCGTTCTTCGTAATCCCCCACGTTTGGATACGGCGTAGAGCTATAGGCCAGCATCACTTGGTAGACCAGGTGCGATTCAGTGCCCGAAGTAAGTTTATAGTGACCAAAGCTATCTTAACTTAGGATCTCTACCCCTATAAATTCATGTATTTATATGATCTACTCATCTTAGCATAGCTATACAAGATAAGCCTGCTCCTGTTTAGGTATATTCTTTTATTCTTTATTCTTTCTTTTATCTTTATCCTTGAGATTGGCTTGAGTGTGTGTGTCACACTATCCAATATTTATCCTAGCTTACCCCTATTATGAACTTTGGTCTATTATGCAGTCATGTTATCTTGACTATGTCCCTACTAGAGACTTTTATACCAAGCCTTTATTTGGGAAAATATAAATGAACAATGCCCGAATACTCCCGGGTGAAATGCTACAACGATATATCCGTGCACTTGCGGAATATTTCTGCATGTGTTCAGAAATATCATCATGGTGTTTCTGGTGCCATTGCTAGGAAACACCAATTCTAGTGATGATGCTAAGAAACGTCAACAAGCATTTCTAGCACATTGCTAGGGATGGACTTAAAAACTCCATACTTGGTGATTGCATTTAGAAATGCCAACAGTCATTTTGCTGTTGAATTTTACTATGAATGAGAAAGTCTGGCCACTGTATATTTGATCTCGTAGGAGTCCTACAGCATCGACTATGACTCCAGCAAGAAGGAGGATGATTCGGAGTACTGGCGAGTTGGCGAATTGCAAGATTGCTAGCCAAGAGGAGGATGCTTTAATTTTTTTTCTCTTCTCTAGAAACTCAAAGCACCTTAGAATCCATGACTACTTTTTCCAGGGTGGGAAATCCATTGGGACATCATTTGAATAACCCATTTAGTTTTTTTGGAGGCTTATCCATCCCTGGGCGTGCCTTCCCCTTGCTTCCTAATTATAGGCCTTAGTTCAAACAGCCGCAGATGCAGTCACACACACACACACAAAAATCGTCAGTTGTAGCGCAATAAGCTGCAGTGAGCATGTTTATTTTCTTTTTTGGTAACTTTTAGGCATAAAATTTATGGATCTTTTAGTTGTTTATTATCATCCTCTTTTAGTTTTATGTTTATTTATATTATGAAAAAACAAAAAAGGCAACAACTAAGCCCGCCCAAAATTTCGATCTCTACTGAGCAGATGGGGCAGTCTGCTCGCCTGAAAATTTGATTTTGCACCATGCCGAGTAGTCTTGCCAACACGCATCGAAAATTAGATGTCTCTCTTTTGCCCTCTGCGCAGAAAATAGGTTTACCACGCCATCGATTTTAGACAAGGGCATTTGAGGTAATGTGATGGCCACATAAAAGCGCAAAGAGTTGCCGTCTCTGCCTCCATCTCCATTCTCCAGCCGCACCGTCTCTCCTCCAACTCCAAATCCTAGTCCCATGGCCTCCCTTTCCACTCTCCAGCTGCACCCTCTGCCACCCCCCTCCGGATCCTAGGTGCCATTGGAACAGCAGCTTGACTCCCTCTCCACTCTCCAGCTGCACCCTCTCTCATATATTTTTGAACCCTAGCCAAAGCCGGATCCTCTTTGATTTTTTGATAGCAGGTCGATCAGCTAATGGTGGAAGGACCATCTCAACAACGGTACAAGCTGGATCTATATCCCCTACCTAGCTCGGCACCTATCATGACCGACCGGATCTGATCCCTAGCCGGAGCCAGATCAGTTACCCCTTCGTCAATGTCGGCCGCACTAGCTCCACGACCGCGATGACAGGATGGCGGTCCCGACAACAAAGCAAAGCTAGGGAACACAGAGGAAGAGGTACCCAAATTCCTTTTATGATGTGTGTTCTACTGTCTTAGCTGAACCAAGGATATGTAGATAGCGATGGGGTTACATATTTCCTATAGTTGAGCGTAGCTGACATGTGCTTTATTGGATAAATGGCTTCCGTATAAGTTGTAATTACTAGTTAGGCACTTATTCGCATACTCTTGCTATGTTGTGTTGACATTCCATAGAAGTTTTAGTTAATAAATGCCTTTGTAATCTAGATGAACAGCCACTAACTGCTTATGAACAAGCACGGGATGCACAAATCGCAAGGAATCATAGAAAGATGAAAGAACTTGGAGTATGACGTGTGGGCCCAAAACCTGTGTCTCCAAAGGCAAAAAAATTTCCCTGAACTAGGGGAGGTAGTTAAGGGATTTGATGATATAGATAAAACAGATTTAGATTTAGAAGATGAGCCAGTGCCCCTATCAATTGAGGTGCTTGTTCTATCTTGTATTTAGTTTGGAGGGGGAGGAGGGTGTAGGTAGCCATGCAATGCTTCACTGTTTGGATAGCAATGGAATTTGTACGTGCTTGCTGCTTTTGTATCTCCAATGTTAGTGTCTGGGTTGAAGAAGCCATAAAGGAGGCTCTGCCAATAGGACAAAAGGCAGTGCTGCCATAAGTCCTGGGCAAAGGCACTCCAAGCGAGTGAGGTCAACACCACCAAAAGAGGTTGCTCATGGATTTTGTACTCAGAGGTCTTTCGCTGGCAAAAGAGTGGAGATAGTAGCAGTAGGTGAACACAATTCTCCATCACGATCGACACCTAGACCTAGGGATGAATTCCAAGTTTATCAATTGACTAGAGACATTGGTCGGGATGGCACCCTACCTAGCCCTGAGAGAGACTCCTCATGGCTAAATGATGATAGCCCTATCGAAGAGGAGACCTCTAAGTGTTGACGGTTGAAAACTACTAAAATTATAGCATCAACAAGGCATAGAAATGGACATCAATGATCACCAATGTAGACTTAGGGGTTTAAACTGACAGAATTCCATGAGTTTTGGTGAAACTGTGTTTTTTAGGGATTAAAAGGAGCAAAGTGGACCTACACATCGGAATAAATTGTGATATTTTATTGTGGCACCAACTTAAGAAGCATCTAGAAGACACGAGAAGACACGTGGAAGAAGGCGGGGCCCACTGGGCAGGCACCATGGTCAACTAACCGTGGGCCAGGGCAGCCGCCTGTGGCCCCACCCCATCAGCCTCCGTCTTCTGGAATGTTCCTTCTACCGACTTAGGGTTTTGATCTACGCGTCATTTCATGTCGGTTTGATCTGAGGGTCATGATTCATCCTTTGGCCCTATATAAGTAGAGCCCCTGCCCCCAGGCTGAAGCATTCCATTCAATTCAAACAAGCCATTTGAAGCCAGAAGCTCTAGAGATCAAGTCTCAACCAGAGAATTAGATTAGCTACTCAAAGTTCTAGTATAGGCTACTAGCTAGGTTTAAGAAGAGTTCGAGTTTCGATTCGGGAATTCTAGATTCATCTTGTCTACTGGAGGCTGGTATAATTTGTTTCCCTTCTAAGACTTTGTTTTATTTTAATATTATATTTCTATTTAATATGTTCCTAGTTTGCTCTAGTAGTATATTTGATATAGTCATGATTGATAATGAGTTTATGCATAAGATCGTAAAGCGCTTAATTCAGTACTCGAGTGGATTAGGTGGTCAACTTTATGTAAGCGAGGTGCTTAGATATAGTTTACCTGCAGCTGCACTCTATATGCTGGGCCTAGTGGTAGATTGCAGTTGTGACACTCCTGTTGAGTCCTTTGTAGCCCACTTCCCGCATAATAGACCAAGTAGAACCCGGTTGCCAAGAGAGATCAAGTTAGTCTTGATTTTTCCTTATTAGTAATGTTCCTTATACATAGATAAAGATTCATTGTGCTATATATGATAATATATGTGCTAGTGTAGATGAAAGACTTAGTAAATTAGAAATAACATAAGAATTCAATCTCTTGACTAATCTCCTAAATGTCTAACTAGAACAATGAGTAGTCTATTTCTATCTCTAGGCTATCAACGCTTTTGCTTATCATTTATCATATATTTACTATCATTGGCTTACCCCTGTTTGAGCATGTGCTATGTGATTGACCTCATCAATAAGTTGCATTATAAATATTGAGCCTGCTCCTAGCTCCTCCCTATGGTAAAAATATAAATAATGATACCTAGAATAATCCTGGTAAAATGCTATAATGGTATAATTGTCTGTGCACTTGTAGATATATTTTTGCATTCATATCTTTATAATTATTTTTAGTCATAGTCACATGATGATGAGAAGTGCCAATAAACATTTTTAGCTCTATCAACCAGGGATGACAACTTGGTATAAAATAGCTAGAAGTATAGGAGAGAAGAAAGTGACTACCGAATCAAGTGTCAAGTTAATAAATACCAACACTCAGCAAACTCCCTCCTCCCCCAACCCGCAGAACGATCAAAGTTGCCTAGGTTGGTACTACCTTACAGATGTCTATCCATCAATTTGCACTAACTATTTGATATCCATATAACTTTTCTAACAATCTAAATGTATGAAAACTATGTAGTACCATTGCCAAGAAGAGAGAGGAAGCCGAGGCCTCAAACTCATGGAATTAAGCTTGACAAAATGAGCAAATCACTAGGAGGAGTAAGCATGCACATCTCTATTGCTGAGGGAAACAGATGGCCACATGATCCAGAGCAAGCTGCCAAGTTTGCCTTAGAGGCAGTCACACCCATTTTTAAGGACAAAAATAGGATGCATAAAAGACTCATGTGCACCCCAGGAAACAGTCGCACACATAAGTTGACAAATTACAAAGTATCATCACAGTGCTTATTACATAACGAATAAATATTTAAGACAGTCTTGAACGATAGGTAATAATAACTAATAGTAATTCTTCAGCGGAAACTCCACACAGGGACACGGTTGACTGGTTGACACCAAGACTAGTACTCATTCCGATAATCTTCCTCAATATCTTCATCTGTTATGGTGGAAATAGCAAGAGTGAGTCCATGTCGAACTCAACAAATATAACACAGGGTTCATGAGGCTCAAAAAGGCTAGACATTGTTTAACTGCGTTTAGCTTTTAATCATATATTAGCAATTGAGTAGCATCAAGATAAACCACTTCCCATTAAAGAACCAATGATCAATTGTAATAAGGATAATGAATAGCATTAACATGAGCATAATAATAATCAACAATAATTAAGCATGATATAACAGTTATGATCAACTATTCCATAAGAATCCCCAAGGCCGCTCGTATCCGTGAGCACGGCTAGTATACCAGTTTTTAACTCTGCGCAGAGGTGTACACTTTCACTGTAAGTCATGATTTCCAAATGAGTGGGGAGATCAAGCCCAAACACCTGAGAACCATATAAAGCCACTCAAAAGTTCATCTAACAAGTTAGGGCCATTAGATTCACTCGGCAGGCAGATGTAGAACCCCCCTTCCCTGTGGCACAACAACCGCAGCCTATACACACTAGGCCAGGGGCTCGCACTACACCCAACGTGGCAAGCCTTTCTTACGCCATTTAAGGTAACCACTAACAAGCTAGAAAAGGTCTCTTGAACAACTAAAGCCAGAGCCATATAGCCCTCACAGCTGTACTGTATATCCCGGTTATCACTTACAGATAAGTCCTTATGGAGAGAAACTAGAGCATCAAAATAATACACATGCTCTAGCTCCCTTTTTAACAGTAATAAAATCATCTTAATAGTTGATTGCTTAATCCATTAATCAAATTACAAGATCATTGTTCTTAGTTTAAGCACTAGCAGTAGCTACCCATATGCATTCCCAAGGTTGACAAGGAATCAAGATAACAATCACTAAGTTATAATCTCTAAGGTTGTCAAGGTAAGCACATGCATATGTATGACAATTCAATGTATAGGTAACAAGGATAGTCCTGTGTTATACTTGCCTTGATCAAAATTCTCCGGGTGATACTGCTGACTTGGCTCAAAGTAATACTCCGAATCGTCCAGATACTGCTCACCTTCTATACTCAATCATCAATCAACAACACACATGCATCCAATCAAACAAACACGAAGCAAACAAAGAAATACAATTAGAACAGTACACCAATAGTAGCAAAACAGTAATAAAAGTTTATAAAACTCTTCTACACGTTTCTACGATCACACAGACGCAAAGATCACCAAATTCGGAGTTAAAACGTGAAAGTTATGAATTTTCTAAGATTTCCTATAGATAAATAAATACTTAATTATAAACTCGAAAAATAAATTATCAAAACTAACTGTACAACTACACCAACATGTAGAGCTCGCAAATACGAATCTAACGCAACTTGAACGGATCAAATCGGAGTTAAAACAAAGATTTTATGACCAAAACAAACCTAGTGGCAAAACTGTAAATACCTAAAAACGTATTTTTGACTTAACCGGAATAGAATACGCTTTCAAAACACGAAAACGTACTTTCAACAATACGCTATGGACGGCGGGTTTATTATTAAAAAGCTAAGGGGCTCTTTAAGAAGTTTACCCCGTGAAGGGGTATCTTCTAATCGCAGCCCTTGATCTCAAATCCAACGGCTCATGCTTGTCACCGATGAGACCGGTGATGCTGCCGCCGCCCCGCCCCATCTCCACGGCGGCGCCATGGCCGGCGGCTTGCCGGTCATGCAAACTCGCTCAAAACCTCACCAAAAGACACGCGGAACGCATCAACCGATCGAGGAGCTTGTGGAGATCTCACCTAGGGTTTCAATGCAGTTAAAAACGGAAAGAGAGCGACAGGCAGCTCCAGTAGGCGGACGGCAGAGCCCCTACACACGGTAATGAGACAACAATGCCTCCTCTTCAAAATTGATAGCAAAATTGGGTTCGCAAAAATGAGCTAAAATCATTAAAGCAACTTACAGCTGCTAAGATTCAAGGTAGCCGACGAATTTCCCCCCCCCCCCCCACCGCGGCTTCAAATTCTTACGGCGGCGGTTAACACCTCCATGGTAGAGCTAGGGCTGATTTTGATCCAAAAACACCCGGTCTAGGCTCGGTTCCACCTTAAATAAGGGTCGGCTGGATCAATTTGGTAACAACCTCCTTCGGCTTGTGGATTCGACCTCGACTCGAAGGTAGAGTCCTCCTTGGTTACGAGCAGGGCGACGGTAAGCAACCGACAAGCGGGGCCCAACAATCAGCGTCACAAGGAGAGGAAAGGTGCGGCTTATTCACGAAGCTGGGCCGCTCGTCCGCTGGGCCAGCCCAGCCGTTGTCGGGCGCGGGGAAGTCAGGCCTCGGCCCCAACGACCATCGGGCCGCCAGGTAAGGAAGGTAAATTGTTTCTTCTTTTTTTTTTATTTTTCTTTCTTTTCTTTGTTTACTTGTTTTCAAAAATATCTCAAATAAAATTTTCTAATCCAAAATAAAATAAATCCACACCACAAAAAAAATAAATGCAACAGCATGAATGCATCACCAAATAGTTTTTAAAATTTTAATTTGCCATTAATTGTTATCTAAACTATTTGAAATTCATTATTCCTAAAGTTTAGAATTTTTGGGTGTTACAAATTCTACCCCCCTTAAAAGAATCTCGTCCTCGAGATTGGACTGCTTACTCAAACAACTGCGGATATGATTCCCTCAATTCATCCTCTCTTTCCCAAGTTGCCTCTGCCTCTGAATATCGATTCCACTGCACCTTGCACATCTTAATAACCCGACTTCGAGTAACTCTCTCAGCAGTCTCCAAAATCTTAATCGGAAACTCTTCATATGTAAGATCCTCTTTAACAGTCAACTCTTCTAAAGGTATCTGCTCCTCAGGCACCCGTAAACACTTCTTAAGTTGTGAAACATGGAACACATCATGTACTCCAGATAAATTCTCAGGCAACTCTAATTGATAAGCAACTTTCCCACGTCTAGTAATAACTTTAAATGGTCCAACATACCTTGGTGCTAGTTTACCTTTCATGTTAAACCTCTTCACACTTTTCATAGGTGACACCTTCAAATAAACATAATCACCTACCTCAAAAACTAAATCTCTTCTTCTATTGTCAGCATAACTCTTCTGACGAGACTGTGCTACTCTCAAATTCTCACGAATCACTCGCACTTGATCTTCTGCGTTTCTAAGAACATCTGTACCAAACACTTGAGATTCACCTGTCTGATCCCAAAACAATGGAGTTCTACACTTACGTCCATACAAAGCTTCAAACGGTGCCATCTTAAGACTCTGTTGATAACTATTATTGTAAGAAAATTCTGCATAAGGCAAACTCTTATCCCAACTAGTTCCATATTGCAATGCACAAGCTCTCAGCATATCCTCTAATACCTGGTTGGTCCTTTCAGTCTGTCCATCTATCTGTGGATGATATGCTGTACTAAAATTCAATTTTGTTCCCAATGATTCATGCACAGCTTTCCAAAAATGCGACGTAAACTGCGATCCTCGATCAGATACAATCTTCTTTGGTACTCCATGCAAACAGACTATTCTCTCCATATACAACTCTGCCAATTTTGGTCCATGGTAAGTAGTCTTAACTGGTATAAAATGAGCAACTTTAGTTAACCGATCTACTATCACCCAAATAGAGTCATAACCTTTCTGAGTACGAGGTAACCCCACTATAAAATCCATACCAACTTCCTCCCACTTCCATTCAGGAATCTTCATTGGTTGCAACAATCCAGCAGGTCTCTGATGCTCTGCTTTCACCCTCTGACAAGTGTCACACAATGCCACATACTCAGCCACATCTCGCTTTAATCCAACCCACCAATATTTCTGTTTCAGATCCAAATACATCTTAGTACTACCAGGATGAATAGAATAAGCTGACTCATGAGCTTCGCGAAGAATTGCCTGTCTAACAGTTTGATCCTCAGGTACACACAACCTCTTTCCAAACCACAAAATTCCATTATCATCCATCCGAAAGCCTGGTGACTTACCAATCACTATATCTTCTGCTATCTTCTTTAGTTTCTCATCCTTCAACTGACCCTTGTAGATTTCTTGCTCTAAAGTAGGCTCTATCACTAATTCCATTGTATTAGTAACAATTCCCAAATTCAAATATTCAAATTCAGCACATAACTCACTAGTCATAGTCAATGTCTGTATCTCATTGACATAACTTTTCCTACTAAGAGCATCAGCTACTACATTAGCCTTACCAGGATGATAGTGTATCTCAATATCATAATCCTTAATCAACTCTAACCATCTGCGTTGCCTCAAATTCAGATCTGACTGAGTGAAAATATACTTCAAACTCTTATGATCAGTGTATATATCACTCTTATGTCCAATCAAATAATGTCTCTAAATCTTTAAAGCATGAACTACAGCTGCTAACTCCAAATCATGTGTAGGATAATTCAACTCATGCTTTCTCAACTGCCTAGATGCATAAGCCACAACTCTGCCTTCTTGCATAAGAACACATCCCAAACCTTGACGAGAAGCATCACAATAAATAGAAAACTTCTTACTCAAATCTGGCAAAACCAAAACAGGCGCTGTAGTCAACCTCTTCTTCAATTCCTCAAAACTAGCTTGACATTTATCTGACCACACAAACTTGGCATTCTTCTCTAACAGAGATGTCATAGGTTTAGCAAGTTTAGAAAACCCTTCAATGAACCGTCTGTAATATCCAGCTAATCCCAAGAAACTACGAATCTCGCTAACATCAATAGATGGTTTCCAATTTAATACATTCTTTACTTTACCTGGATCCACTGATATCCCTCCATTAGAAACAATATGACTAAGGAAAGAAACTTCCTTCAACCAAAACTCACATTTACTTCGCTTCGCATACAGTTTATGCTCTCTAAGTTTCTGCAATACCAACCTCAAATGTTCAGCATGCTCTACCTCCGTCTTGGAAAATACCAGTGTATCATCAATAAATACCACCACAAACTTATCCAAATATTCCATAAACACCTTATTCATCATGTACATAAAGTATGCAGGTGCATTGGTCAATCCAAATGACATAACAGTATACTCATACAATCCATACCTTGTAGTAAAAGCTGTCTTTGGAATATCAGAAACACGAATCTTCAACTGATGATAACCAGAACGTAAATCAATCTTAGAGAACACACAAGCACCTCTCAACTGATCAAACAAGTCATCAATCCTGGGCAAAGGGTACTTATTCTTGATAGTTACCTCATTTAGTGATCGGTAATCAACACACATCCTCTGACCGCCATCTTTCTTATCAACAAAAATAACTGGTGCTCCCCAAGGTGATGAACTAGGTCGAATAAAACCTTTATCTTGTAATTCTTTAATTTGTTTCTTAAGTTCTTCTAATTCATCTACTCCCATCCTATATGGTCATTTGGCTATAGGTACAGTTCCAGGAAGTAATTCAATAAGAAATTCAATGTCTCGGTTAGGTGGCATACCTGGCAATTCATCAGGGAAGACATCCGGAAATTCCTCAATCACTGAATTCTCCTTAATAGTATCTTCAAGCTGATTCACCACAGCGGTTGGTTGCTTCTGCACTGCTACATCCACATTGATTTTATCTCCATTAGGTGCAGTCACAACTACCACTTTCTGCTGACACTGAATCTCTGCCTGATTTTGCTTCATCCAGTCCATACCCAATATCACATCAATACCAGATGTCCTCAACACTATAGGAGTTATCTTAAACTCTACCCCCCTTAATACCATACTAATTGGAAGACAACGATTACTGGTTTGCATGGTACCTCCAGGTGAATTTACTAAGAGAGGTTCTTTCATAGCTAGCATGGGTATACTATGCATTTTAACAAAAATGTTGGATATGAATGTATGAGATGCTCCAGAGTCAAAAAGTACGGTTGCGGGAGTGGAATGTACATTGAACGTACCAATCATAACTTCTGGTGCATCATGAGCTGTATCAGAAGACACGTGATTCACCCTTCCAGTACCAGATTGCCTCTGGTTGCTCTTCTGGCTCTGAGGAGTCTGCTGGTTCTGCTTCTCAGGACAATGGTAAGACATATGCCCCTCTTTACCATAGACAAAGCATCTAGTAGGCGTGCTGGGAGCACTATTCTTCATGGGGGTAACATTGGAATTTCCAGTACGAGGAGTCTGTTGCCCAGTCTGCTGATACTGTTGACGCTGTGGATATGATGAACGCTGTTGTGACTGATTACTTTGCCAATTCTGGGACCACCTCTAATTCGGATTACGATTCCACTGGCTAACCGGTCCCTGAAACTTCTGATGAAAACCATGCTGAGAATTAGTGCGCTGACGGTTGTTGCTTCCTGAGCCTTGTACCTTCATTTTCCTCTTCCTGTCCATCTCTCTACGCTCATTATCAAGCACAATAGCTTTATTTACCAGCTCTTGAAAACTAGCATAGTTGTTCCCCTTCAACTGCAAGCGAAGATCATAATAAATTCCCTTCAAGAAAAGACGCTGCCTGTCTGCATCTTCCCTCACTTCATTAGGAGCATAGCGAGCCAACTGGGTGAACCTGTCATGATATTCACTAACGCTCATCTGTCCCATCCTAAGGTTTCTGAATTCTTCCTGCTTCAGCTCAATTATACCTTCAGGAATATGACGAGCTCGAAAATCTCTAACAAACTCATTCCAAGTGATAGGAGGAGCATTGTCAGGGTGTGCGGCTTGATACGACTCCCACCAAGTCTGAGCTGTCCCCTGTAACTGACCAGATGCATATAACACCTTCTCCATATCATTGCATTGGGCTATATTCAGCTGTTTCTCCACTGCCCTCACCCAATCATCTGCCTCTAAAGGATCAGCAGCATGAGAAAACACTGGAGGGCGTCCCTTCAAAAATTCCCCACGCTTATCCCTCACTTGCACAGGCGGTGGTCCTCCTGCAGGGGGATTGTTCTGCATGTGCTGCATAAACATCTGCATCATCTGGTTCTGAGTTTGCATGAGTTCTTCCATAGTAATGGGTAGGTTAGCACCTCCACGACCTCTGCCACGTCCTCTGCCTGACATCTGTTTCCAAAAACACAGAAGATGAAATTCAGTACGATCCGAGATGACGTATTCAATAGATAAGCAAAATCTGATTTTCTGGGCGAACTCCAATTTCAGCAACTCAGTAAAACTGTCATATCTCGAGATACAGATGTCCAATTCAGATGATCTTTACATGGTTGGAAAGCTTACAAAATTAGCTACAACTTTTATTCACAACACTTTTTCTGATTCTGTCAATAAATTGGCCAAAAACTGAACTTAACCGAAACTGTTTCAGAATTCCAGACTGTGCAGTAACTCCAACTTGGAACAGGTATATCTCTTAGCTTATAATAGATATTAAAGTGATTCTTATGGGGTTGGAAAGATATAGAAGTCTAATTATTCCCAGTAAAATTTCTTAAATTTCTCATGAACGGATTTTAAGTTATTTCTAAAACATCCCAGACTGATCCAAAAATCAGCAAAGGACAAAACTAAGTTAACCTCACATTCAACTAACATATTTTGATCAAACTTAATATTTTTAACCATGGAACTTGTAGGCATGTCTACAAAACTCCAGCACACATTACAAAGATCCAAATCACACATTATCATAATAACAATCCATCAATCACACAATTGTTCACACCACAAACTGACTCTTAAAACAAACCAAACTTAAAATTAACTCGCAACTACTATCGTTCCTATTACATAGGGATTTTTCCTATTTCCTAATTAAGCTTCTCATAAATCTTGGGACGACCTAACTCTGCCCTTAATTGGTCAATCTCTCTATAAGCTTGCTCCTTAAGTTCTTTTTCCTTCAGCAACTCATCCTTCAAATCCACCTCATGGAGAGCCAATTCACGAGCTAATCCCACCGTAGCTTGTAAAGTCAAGGAGGAATCATCTGCAGGCGGCACGGTCCAAATACCCTTGTCATGTAAGAAACAAGGAAAATACCGGAGTGCACCCTTTAACGTCTTGTCCGAGCGTAGACCATGATAGTAAACAAATGCATTGAAAGCGACATCCTCCATGCTTATCTCCACGGTTGCCCGGCTCACTCTGGTAATGAACTTTGACTCCACCTTAGACTCCTTAGTGGTAGGACCCCTTTTCTTAACCCATAACTCTGTTTCCCAATAGGAATCCATCCATGGATGACTATACTCTGCACTACGATACTCCAACGTAGCTTCCCAGTCGTAGTAGTAGTTGTCCAAGGTTCTTGTCAACATGTCATGGAAGAAAGCATCAGCTTTAGGAACCATGATATGAAACTTCGTAGTCCACCCCATAACTACATTCTCCATTGGTGTATCACCAACTCTTGATTCAGCATCAGATAGATCTTGATCACCATCTTCATACAGCTCCTGAGGTTTGAAACGGGCAACGTACTGTGCAGCTGACAGACGGGGATAAGGAGACATCTACAAGATTTAGACATAGATTAGATAGAATCAATGTATTTTCGCAATAGAATAAAGTAGAGGAAGCATAAAACTTTAGTAATTAACAAGGTGAAAAGAGGAAGCATGAATTAAGTGAAGTATGGATGCTATTAACGACCATTCTAACTAGGCTCGCGTCCTACAGTCAACACGGCTCTGATACCAATCTGTCACACCCATTTTTAAGGACAAAAATAGGATGCATAAAAGACTCATGTGCGCCCCAGGAAACAGTCGCACACATAAGTTGACAAATTACAAAGTATCATCACAGTGCTTATTACATAACGAATAAGTATTTAAGACATAGTCTTGAACGATAGGTAATAATAACTAATAGTAATTCTTCAGCGGAAACTCCACACAGGGACACGGTTGACTGGTTGACACCAAGACTAGTACTCATTCCGATAATCTTCCTCAATATCTTCATCTGTTATGGTGGAAATAGCAAGAGTGAGTCCATGTCGAACTCAACAAATATAACACAGGGTTCATGAGGCTCAAAAAGGCTAGACATTGTTTAACTGCGTTTAGCTTTTAATCATATATTAGCAATTGAGTAGCATCAAGATAAACCACTTCCCATTAAAGAACCAATGATCAATTGTAATAAGGATAATGAATAGCATTAACATGAGCATAATAATAATCAACAATAATTAAGCATGATATAACAGTTATGATCAACTATTCCATAAGAATCCCCAAGGCCGCTCGTATCCGTGAGCACGGCTAGTATACCAGTTTTTAACTCTGCGCAGAGGTGTACACTTTTACTGTAAGTCATGATTTCCAAATGAGTGGGGAGATCAAGCCCAAACACCCGAGAACCATATAAAGCCACTCAAAAGTTCGTCTAACAAGTTAGGGCCATTAGATTCACTCGGCAGGCAGATGTAGAACCCCCCTTCCCTGTGGCACAACAACCGCAGCCTATACACACTAGGCCAGGGGCTCGCACTACACCCAACGTGGCAAGCCTTTCTTACGCCATTTAAGGTAACCACTAACAAGCTAGAAAAGGTCTCTTGAACAACTAAAGCCAGAGCCATATAGCCCTCACAGCTGTACTGTATATCCTGGTTATCACTTACAGATAAGTCCTTATGGAGAGAAACCAGAGCATCAAAATAATACACATGCTCTAGCTCCCTTTTTAATAGTAATAAAATCATCTTAATAGTTGATTGCTTAATCCATTAATCAAATTACAAGATCATTGTTCTTAGTTTAAGCACTAGCAGTAGCTACCCATATGCATTCCCAAGGTTGACAAGGAATCAAGATAACAATCACTAAGTTATAATCTCTAAGGTTGTCAAGGTAAGCACACGCATATGTATGACAATTCAATGTATAGGTAACAAGGATAGTCCTGTGTTATACTTGCCTTGATCAAAATTCTCCGGGTGATACTGCTGACTTGGCTCAAAGTAATACTCCGAATCGTCCAGATACTGCTCACCTTCTATACTCAATCATCAATCAACAACACACATGCATCCAATCAAACAAACACGAAGCAAACAAAGAAATACAATTAGAACAGTACACCAATAGTAGCAAAACAGTAATAAAAGTTTATAAAACTCTTCTACACGTTTCTACGATCACACAGACGCAAAGATCACCAAATTCGGAGTTAAAACGTGAAAGTTATGAATTTTCTAAGATTTCCTATAGATAAATAAATACTTAATTATAAACTCGAAAAATAAATTATCAAAACTAACTGTACAACTACACCAACATGTAGAGCTCGCAAATACGAACCTAACGCAACTTGAACGGATCAAATCGGAGTTAAAACGAAGATTTTATGACCAAAACAAACCTAGTGGCAAAACTGTAAATACCTGAAAACGTATTTTTGACTTAACCGGAAGAGAATACGCTTTCAAAACACGAAAACGTACTTTCAACAATACGCTATGGACGGCGGGTTTATTATTAAAAAGCTAAGGGGCTCTTTAAGAAGTTTACCCCGTGAAGGGGTATCTTCTAATCGCAGCCCTTGATCTCAAATCCAACGGCTCATGCTTGTCACCGATGAGACCGGTGATGCTGCCGCCGCCCCGCCCCATCTCCACGGCGGCGCCATGGCCGGCGGCTTGCCGGTCATGCAAACTCGCTCAAAACCTCACCAAAAGACACGCGGAACGCATCAACCGATCGAGGAGCTTGTGGAGATCTCACCTAGGGTTTCAATGCAGTTAAAAACGGAAAGAGAGCGACAGGCAGCTCCAGTAGGCGGACGGCAGAGCCCCTACACACGGTAATGAGACAACAATGCCTCCTCTTCAAAATTGATAGCAAAATTGGGTTCGCAAAAATGAGCTAAAATCATTAAAGCAACTTACAGCTGCTAAGATTCAAGGTAGCCGATGAATTCCCCCCCCCCACCGCGGCTTCAAATTCTTACGGCGGCGGTTAACACCTCCATGGTAGAGCTAGGGCTGATTTTGATCCAAAAACACCCGGTCTAGGCTCGGTTCCACCTTAAATAAGGGTCGGCTAGATCAATTTGGTAACAACCTCCTTCGGCTTGTGGATTCGACCTCGACTCGAAGGTAGAGTCCTCCTCGGTTACGAGCAGGGCGACGGTAAGCAACCGACAAGCGGGGCCCAACAATCAGCGTCACAAGGAGAGGAAAGGTGCGGCTTATTCACGAAGCTGGGCCGCTCGTCCGCTGGGCCAGCCCAGCCGTTGTCGGGCGTGGGGAAGTCAGGCCTCGGCCCCAACGACCATCGGGCCGCCAGGTAAGGAAGGTAAATTGTTTCTTCTTTTTTTTTATTTTTCTTTCTTTTCTTTGTTTACTTGTTTTCAAAAATATCTCAAATAAAATTTTCTAATCCAAAATAAAATAAATCCACACCACAAAATAAAATAAATGCAACAGCATGAATGCATCACCAAATAGTTTTAAAATTTTAATTTGCCATTAATTGTTATCTAAACTATTTGAAATTCATTATTCCTAAAGTTTAGAATTTTTGGGTGTTACAAGTCAGGAGTGAAGTACCAATTTTGACGCATTGGAAACAATACAAGGGAAAGAGGTATGGCGCCGTCTATTGCAAAAGATTTATGGAGAGGTTAAATGTATGTATGGGTATCCCCTCTTGACATTCAACTCTGCTTTGAGCAACTTTAATGGATTTAGTTTTCATTCACACTACAGTATGTAGGGAAGGTTGTGCATTAACGATGCTCACTCACCAACAAAAGAAGCTTGTTGAAATGTAATGCAGTCTGCGGTACGGCAAGAACGCTACAAGTTGAAGAGAAAATACTTCAATGGCATCCCCACTAATCAGATTTGTATGACCTCTCCTATCTCGTCCATGAACGATGCACAATGGTATGAACTTATCAAGATTTGGTCTAGTGCTAAGAACAAGGTGTGTGAACCCATCGATTTCCTGTCTAGTCTTGCTATGGTCTACTTGTGTTGCAGTCTAACACAAATGAAGCTATAGGAAACATTTGAGAAGAACAAGCGAAACCATGCAAAAGTGAAGTACCACCAGGCTACAGGATCTTGCTCCTATGTTGTCCAGATGCAAAAATTTGTAAGTGATGGTTGTGTTTTATTGTTACTCTTGCCTTTATATAAATATAAACCGAAACTCATGTGCAATATGAACAGAAGGAGAACAAGAGGGAAGCAGCATAACATGATCAAGGACTTGAAGAAGAAAATTGTCCACCTGATGAAGATGTTAATGCTGTGGAAGTCTTTAGGGACTTCCATACCAGCAGGAAAAAGGATCTGAGCGATGCTGCAAGAGCAGCAATTGTAAGTACTTCTTTTTCTTCCCTTGAAATATACTAAAGCCATTGCCATAAAAGAAGGAAACATAGCAGCAGCCAAGTGTTATGGAAATCTACTAAAATCTATTGAAGCTTATGTAATCTCTATTAGCAGTAGGTTGAGGAAGACCTATGCATTACTTATTATGAATCAATCTTTTAGGTTTTCAATTGAAGTCCTCTTACACTATCTGTAATCTAATGTTTTATTGATTGAATTTCATAGGAAGCTATGAAAACTATACAAGCAGAACCTGTTGCTAATGGGCAGCAACCAATTGCTAGTGCTGATGTTGTTTGCAAGGTCATCTGCATCTACCAGGGCAAGGCCCCCTCCCAGGGAAGCAGCAACAACCTTTTTTTGAAGAATGCTTGTATCCAGACAAGCTCCACCAGAACAGAGACATCGGCGGAGAGAATGCTTCGGGAACATCTTGCTGCTAAATAGGAAAGTTTCACTGCCCTTGTTGATCAAGTAGATGAACTGAAGAGGAAGACAGAAAAGACTAAAAGGGAGTTTGAGGAATACAAGAAATGACAACAGGAGGAGTAAAACAATCTCCATGGGCTATGCATGCGCATCAGCTCTTCTTGTAATCTCAATCTTCAACTCTTATGGCTTGATGTAGTGAACATTTGTGGTTTGATGTGTGGACTCATATGGACTTGTATGCCGGTTTGATGTGGTAATACTCTGTCAGTGGTTCGCTGCTAACATATGAAATGTCAATTGTTGTTATTTGATTACCATGCTAAATAGTTATGTAGTCAATCTATGCAGTAGCGATGATCTCGAATTACTTCTATGATGAATTGATTGTACTCTACGCGATAGAACCAGGACAGGCTACGTGATCAAATAAAAAATCTAACACATGGACGAACCAGTGCATGACACTTGCAATAGCCAGGACTCATGATATTAAAATGCAGCACGTGCTATTAAAATCTGACACATGGAAGGAAGTCGTGAAGCCACATGACCAAATAAAAATACGAAACATGGACAGACAATGCCATGACACGTGGTCGAATAAGAAACGGTCACGTGGACAAATAAAAATACGAATCATGGTCCAATGAAGAAGTGACGTGTGATCCAACTGCAACATGACATATGTGCCAATAGAAAACTAACATGTGGAACAACAGGGACCTGACATGTGGTCCAATAAGAACCTGATACGTGCAAGAACCAGAGATGGCTACGTTGTTAAATAAGAAGGTGACATGTATCCGAACCATCTTGAATACAACCGGCTATAGTATGTACACGTGGAAAGCGTCTCCAACAGAAACGCCCACCAGCATGGCAGCTCCCTGCCACGCATACCAAAATAGTTCTATGACGATCTATTTTTCGTCATAGTTCAAGACACTTCTATGACGATTTTGTCATATTCGTCATAGATGTGCAAGAATGACACAACTTCCATGATGAACCGTATTTCATCATAAATTTGTCATAAAACTGAAATTATGATGAATTTGGGCTCCTTCAGTGATGAAATCTATTTGTCATAGAAGTGGATATTTCTAGTAGTGTATATAGTTTCTCATTTGGGTCTATCCTTTTGCATAGATGTCCTTTAGAGGAGATGATGATCGGAGGGTCCAAAGGAAGTTTGATGCTCCAATAGAGAAGCCTCTCCATCATCGTGGCCGAGGGGCAGCAGCAGAGGAGCAGTAAGCTCTAGTGGAGTTGCTAGAGATAGGGGGAGCCATGATGAGCATATTCAGCAAGAGGAAGCTTTGGAGAGAGCCAGACGTGTCATCCCTCCTGATGCATGTCCGAATACACCACCTCATCTAGATGAGTTTGATCTGTCCTATATCAGAAATTATGATGAGGATGTGGAGGAAAAGAGGGCAAATGACACTCATCAACATCCAGTTGTTGACTATATGGGTAAGCAGAAGATGGTCAAGGAATTTAGAGAAGAGAACCCATATTGGTGTCAAAGGACTTGGGTGTTGATTATAGATTTTGGAGTGTCTTCATTTCAACTTCTATACCTCAGTCATTTTCGACAACAAGAAATCCAAGATTGTGAAGATGAAGTACATTGACTGGGAGGAGCTGAGAGAGAAGAATGATCCTGATTTCAATCAGGCAATTCAGGCTTGTGAGAGATTTGGCTTGATAGATATTATGGCTTAATTTTAGGTATGATTGGAACATAGAGGTGCTAGCTTAGTTCCATGCCACCTACTTGTACAAGAGAGACACTGATGAGATATATTAGATGATAGATGGTCGTCACTATCATGCTGATTTCGTGACCTTCAGTCGTATCCATGGGTTTGATGAGGAGCACCGTGGGTTCTCCTATATTCATGATGAGAGGAGGGCTAAGGTTAGAGAGATAGCATTCATGTATCTTGGTATTAAATCTACAGATGACAAGGTGAAGGGTCTGAAGAGCTACTACTACATTCTCAACAACCTGATTAGGCACACAATTAATCCCAAGGATGGAGCCACATTTGATCTTAATGGATATGTGAGGAATGTGCTTTCTAGGTTTGCTCTAGGTGGAGACAAGTTCAATGTTCCTCGATTCATGTGGCAAGAGATTCAAGTGGCAATGGATGATGCAAGGAAGGGGCTACCCATCTATGCTCCTTACATGATGTTTGTGATTGAGAGAGTGACTAGCTATCAGTTTGTCAAGGATGGATTGCATGAGCAATACAAGATTGAGAAGGCAAGACATGCCAAGGCCAGTGAGACCATTGCCTCTCCCTCCGATGTGCCTGAGTCCTCTCACAGTGGAAGGAAGAAGAAAAAGAACAACAAGATGGTACGGTGGATCAAGGCACTCTTTGAAAAGTGCACCTATGTGGTTGTAACACCCAAAAATTCTAAACTTTAGGAATAATGAATTTCAAATAAGTTAGATAACAATTAAGGGCAAATTAAAATTTAGAAAAGAATATTTGGTGATGCATTCATGCTGCTACATTTATTTTATTTTGTGGTGTGGACTTTATTTTATTTGATTTGGATTTGAAAATCTATTTAAAAGGTTTTGAAAACAAATAGATAAAAAAAAGAGAAATAGACTTACCTGGTGTGCCAATTCGGCCTGGAGGCCCGTTCGGCTGGCCTATGGCCGTTCTTCTGCTAATGGGCCAAGGCGCGCCTCTCCCGCGCGCGTGGGCCGGCCCAGGCAAAGCCGCGCCCGCCTCTCCTTTCATCGTCTCACTGACGGATGGAGCCAACAGTCGCGCCCTCTCTTGGTCGCTGACCGGTGGGGCCCGGTTGTCGGTCGTCTTCCTCCTCCCGTGTTCGAGCTAGACTCCGAACCGGAGTACCACCGACCGTCCTTCTCGTGATTTCCAGGAAATCTTACCCGAACACGGCAACTTGAAGCTATAAATAGGTCGCATAGGTCTTCTAGTTTCCGTTTTTCATCTAAACCGTGAACTCTACCGCAAGAAAACGAGGTTTAGGGTTTGAGGTTGTTGGAGGTTTCGGTTGATCGCGGGTAGAGCTCTCGGGTGGATTTGAAGCCGATTTCATTGCATTGGTGAGTCCGCACTCTTCTCCTCTACCTTCTCATGTTTTTCTTTTGGTTGGAGAGGCTTCGAATCGAGCTTTTGAAGATCACCGACGAGTCGGTAATGGCGCCACCGTCCCCTTGTTGCCGCGCGTCGTATTCGGTCTATCGTAGCTAGTTCTTAATGCCTAGATGAGTTCGCATGGAGTTTCTCTTCCGTTTGGATCAAGTTCCAGGTCGATTGGTGGTCTAGTTAGGGAGAACCGCCATCTCCGGCGAGGTGGAGCACGTCGGCCATGGTGGCTGCCAGCCGGAACCGAGGAGAAGGATTGGTATTCTCACTGTAGCGTTGCTGATGAACCCGAGCCGTCCAAATCGAGATCAACGGCCCAGATTAGAACTTACCTCTTCGCGGGGTAAACTTCATAAAGAGCCCCTGGATTTTCTCATAATAGGACCCGCCATCCTTAGCGTATTGTCTGAAATACGTTTTCGTGTTTGGAAAGCGTATTCTCTCCCGGTTAAGTCAAAACTACGTTTTCAGATATTTACAGTTTTGCCACTAGAATTGTTTTGGTCATAAAATCTTTATTTTAACTCCGATTTGACCCATTCAAATTGCGTTAGGTTCGTATTTGCGAGCTCTACATGTTGGTAGTATTGTACAGTAGGTTTGTGACAATTTATTTTCGAATTTATATTAAAGTAATTATTTATCTATAGGAAATCTTAGAAAATTCATAACTTATACGTTTTAACTCCGAATTTGGTGATCTTTGCGTCTGTGTGATCGTAGTAACGTGTAGAAGAGTTTTATAAACTTTTATTACTGTTTTGTTATTGTTGGTGTACTGTTCTAATTGTATCTCTTTGTTTGCTTCGTGTTTGTTTGATTGGATGCATGTGTGTTGTTGATTGATGATCGAGTATAGAAGGTGAGCAGTATCTGGACGATTCGGAGTATTACTTTGAGCCAAGTCGGCAGTATCACTTGGAAAGCTTTGATCAAGGCAAGTATAACACAGGACTATCCTTGTTACCTATACATTGAATTGTCATACATATGCATGTGCTTACCTTGACAACCTTAGAGATTATAACTTAGTGATTGTTATCTTGATTCCTTGTCAACCTTGGGAATGCATATGGATAGCTACTGCTAGTGCTTAAAATAAGAACAATGATCTTGTAATTTGATTAATGGATTAAGCAATCAACTATTAAGATGATTTTATTACTGTTAAAAGGGGGCTAGAGCATGTGTATTATTTTGATGCTCTGGTTTCTCTCCATAAGGACTTATCTGTAAGTAATAACCGGGATATACAGTACAGCTGTGAGGGCTATATGGCTCTGGCTTTAGTTGTTCAAGAGACCTTTTCTAGCTTGTTAGTGGTTACCTTAAATGGCGTAAGAAAGGCTTGCCACGTTGGGTGTAGTGCGAGCCCCTGGCCTAGTGTGTATAGGCTGCGGTTGTTGTGCCACAGGGAAGGGGGTTCTACATCTGCCTGCCGAGTGAATCTAATGGCCCTAACTTGTTAGACGAACTTTTGAGTGGCTTTATATGGTTCTCGGGTGTTTGGGCTTGATCTCCCCACTCATTTGGAAATCATGACTCACAGTGAAAGTGTACACCTCTGCGCAGAGTTAAAAACTGGTATACTAGCCGTGCTCATGGATACGAGCGGCCTTGGGGATTCTTATGGAATAGTTGATCATAACTGTTATATCATGCTTAATTATTGTTGATTATTATTTGCTCATGTTAATGCTATTCATTATCCTTATTACAATTGATCATTGGTTCTTTAATGGGAAGTGGTTTATCTTGATGCTACTCAATTGCTAATATATGATTAAAAGCTAAACGCAGTTAAACAATGTCTAGCCTTTTTGAGCCTCATGAACCCTGTGTTATATTTGTTGAGTTCGACATGGACTCACCCTTGCTATTTCCACCATAACAGATGAAGATATAGAGGAAGATTATCGGAATGAGTACTAGTCTTGGTGTCAACCAGTCAACCGTGTCCCTGTGTGGAGTTTCCGCTGAAGAATTACTATTAGTTATTATTACCTATCGTTCAAGACTTTGTCTTAAATACTTATTCGTTATGTAATAAGCACTGTGATGATACTTTGTAATTTGTCAACTTATGTGTGCGACTGTTTCCTGGGGCGCACATGAGTCTTTTATGCATCCTATTTTTGTCCTTAAAAATGGGTGTGACAGATTGGTATCAGAGCCGTGTTGACTATAGGACGCGAGCCTAGTTAGAATGGTCGTTAATAGCATCCATACTTCACTTAATTCATGCTTCCTCTTTTCACCTTGTTAATTACTAAAGTTTTATGCTTCCTCTACTTTATTCTATTGCGAAAATACATTGATTCTATCTAATCTATGTCTAAATCTTGTAGATGCCTCCTTATCCCCGTCTGTCAGCTACACAGTACGTTGCCCGTTTCAAACCTCAGGAGCCGTATGAAGATGGTGATCAAGAGCTATCTGATGCTGAATCAAGAGTTGGTGATACACCAATGGAGAATGTAGTTATGGGGTGGACTACGAAGCTTCATATCATGGTTCCTAAAGCTAATGCTTTCTTCCATGACATGTTGACAAGAACCTTGGACAATTACTACTACGACTGGGAAGCTACGTTGGAGTATCGCAGTGCAGAGTATAGTCATCCATGGATGGATTCCTATTGGGAAACGGAGTTATGGGTTAAGAAAAGGGATCCTACCACTAAGGAACCTAAGGTGGAGTCAAAGTTCATTACCAGAGTGAGCCGGGCAACCGTGGAGACAAGCATGGAGGATGTCGCTTACAATGCATTTGTTTACTACCATGGCCTACGCTCGGACAAGACGTTAAAGGGTGCACTCTGGCATTTTCCTTGTTTCTTACATGGCAAGGGTATTTGGACCGTGCCGCTTGCAAATGATTCCTCCTTGACTTTACAAGCTACGGTGGGATTAGCTCGTGAATTGGCTCTCCATGAGGTGGATTTGAAGGATGAGTTGCTGAAGGAAAAAGAACTTAAGGAGCAAGCTTATAAGGAGATTGACCAATTAAGGGCGGAGTTAGGTCATCCCAAGATTTATGAGAAGCTTAATTAGGCAATAGGAAAAATCCCTATGTAATAGGAACGATAGTAGTTGCGAGTTAATTTTAAGTTTGGTTTGTTTTAAGAGTCAGTTTGTGGTGTGAACAATTGTGTGATTGATGGATTGTTATTATGATAATGTGTGATTTGGATCTTTGTAATGTGTGCTGGAGTTTTGTAGACATGCCTACAAGTTCCATGTTTAAGAATATTAAGTTTGATCAAAATATATTAGTTGAATATGAGGTTAACTTAGTTCTGTCCTTTGCTGATTTTTGGATCAGTCTGGGATGTTTTAGAAATAACTTAAAATCCGTTCATGAGAAATTTAAGAAATTTTACTGGGAAGAATTAGACTTCTATATCTTTCCAACCCCAGAAGAATCGCTTTAATATCTATTATGAGCTAAGAGATATACATGTTCCAAGTTGGAGTTACTGCACAGTCTGGAATTCTGAAACAGTTTCGGTTAAGTTCAGTTTTTGGCCAATTTATTGACAGAATCAGAAAAAGTGTTGTGAATAAAAGTTGTAGATAATTTTGTAAGTTTTCCAACCATGTAAAGATCATCTGAATTGGACGTCTGTAGCTCGAGATATGACAGTTTTACTGAGTTGCTGAAATTTAAGTTCGCCCAGAAAAATCAGATTTTGCTTATCTAAAGAATTACAAGATAAATGTTTTATTCGACCTAGTTCATCACCTTGGGGAGCACCAGTTATTTTTGTTGATAAGAAAGATGGTGGTCAGAGGATGTGTGTTGATTACCGGTCACTAAATGAGGTAACTATCAAGAATAAGTATCCTTTGCCCAGGATTGATGACTTGTTTGATCAGTTGAGAGGTGCTTGTGTGTTCTCTAAGATTGATTTACGTTCTGGTTATCATCAGTTGAAGATTTGTGCTTCTGATATTCCAAAGATAGCTTTTACTACAAGGTATGGATTGTATGAGTATACTGTTATGTCATTTGGATTGACCAATGCACCTGCATACTTTATGTACATGATGAATAAGGTGTTCATGGAATATTTGGATAAGTTTGTGGTAGTGTTTATTGATGATATACTGGTATTTTCTAAGACAGAGGTAGAGCATGCTGAACATTTGAGGTTGGTATTGCAGAAGCTTAGAGAGCATAAACTGTATGCGAAGCGAAGTAAATGTGAGTTTTGGTTGAAGGAAGTTTCTTTCCTTGGTCATATTGTTTCTAATGGAGGGATATCAGTGGATCCAAGTAAAGTAAAGGATGTATTAAATTGGAAACCACCTATTGATGTTAGCGAGATTCGTAGTTTCTTAGGATTAGCTGGATATTACAAACGGTTCATTGAAGGGTTTTCTAAACTTGCTAAACCTATGACATCTCTGTTAGAGAAGACTACCAAGTTTGTGTGGTCAGATAAATGTCAAGCTAGTTTTGAGGAATTGAAGAAGAGGTTGACTACAGCGCCTGTTTTGGTTTTGCCAGATTTGAGTAAGAAGTTTTCTATTTATTGTGATGCTTCTCGTCAAGGTTTGGGGATGTGTTCTTATGCAAGAAGGCAGAGTTGTGGCTTATGCATCTAGGCAGTTGAGAAAGCATGAGTTGAATTATCCTACACATGATTTGGAGTTAGCAGCTGTAGTTCATGCTTTAAAGATTTGGAGACATTATTTGATTGGACATAAGAGTGATATATACACTGATCATAAGAGTTTGAAGTATATTTTCACTCAGTCAGATCTGAATTTGAGGCAACGCAGATGGTTAGAGTTGATTAAGGATTATGATATTGAGATACACTATCATCCTGGTAAGGCTAATGTAGTAGCTGATGCTCTTAGTAGGAAAAGTTATGCCAATGAGATACGGACGTTGTCTATGACTAGTGAGTTATGTGCTGAATTTGAATATTTGAATTTGGGCATTGTTACTAATACAATGGAATTAGTGATAGAGCCTACCTTAGAGCAAGAAATCTACAAGGGTCAATTGAAGGATGAGAAACTAAAGAAGATAGCGGAAGATATAGTGATTGGTAAGTCACCAGGCTTTCGAATGGATGATAATGGAATTTTGTGGTTTAGAAAGAGGCTGTGTGTACCTGAGGATCAAACTGTTAGACAGGCAATTCTTCGCGAAGGTCATGAGTTAGCTTATTCTATTCATCCTGGTAGTACTAAGATGTATTTGGATCTGAAACAGAAATATTGGTGGGTTGGATTAAAGCGAGATGTGGCTGAGTATGTGGCATTGTGTGACACTTGTCAGAGGGTGAAAGCAGAGCATCAGAGACCTGCTGGATTGTTGCAACCAATGAAGATTCCTGAATGGAAGTGGGAGGAAGTTGGTATGGATTTTATAGTAGGGTTACCGCGTACTCAGAGAGGTTATGATTCTATTTGGGTGATAGTGGATCGGTTAACCAAAGTTGCTCATTTTATACCAGTTAAGACTACTTACCATGGACCAAAATTGGCAGAGTTGTATATGGAGAGGATAGTATGTTTGCATGGAGTTCCAAAGAAGATTGTATCTGATCGAGGATCGCAGTTTACGTCGCATTTTTGGAAAGCTGTGCATGAATCATTGGGAACAAAATTGAATTTTAGTACAGCATATCATCCACAGACAGATGGACAGACTGAAAGGACCAACCAGGTATTAGAGGATATGTTGAGAGCTTGTGCATTGCAATATGGAACTAGTTGGGATAAGAGTTTGCCTTATGCAGAATTCTCTTACAATAACAGTTATCAACAGAGTCTTAAGATGGCACCGTTTGAAGCTTTGTATGGACGTAAGTGTAGAACTCCATTGTTTTGGGATCAGACATGTGAATCTCAAGTGTTTGGTACAGATGTTCTTAGAAACGCAGAAGATCAAGTGCGAGTGATTCGTGAGAATTTGAGAGTAGCACAGTCTCGTCAGAAGAGTTATGCTGACAATAGAAGAAGAGATTTAGTTTTTGAGGTAGGTGATTATGTCTATTTGAAGGTGTCACCTATGAAAAGTGTGAAGAGGTTTAACATGAAAGGTAAACTAGCACCAAGGTATGTTGGACCATTTAAAGTTATTACTAGACGTGGGGAAGTTGCTTATCAATTAGAGTTGCCTGAAAATTTATCTGGAGTGCATGATGTGTTCCATGTTTCACAACTTAAGAAGTGTTTACGGGTGCCTGAGGAGCAGATACCTTTAGAAGAGTTGACTGTTAAGGAGGATCTTACATATGAAGAGTTTCCGATTAAGATTTTAGAGACTGCTGAGAGAGTTACTCGAAGTCGGATTATTAAGATGTGTAAAGTACAGTGGAATCGATATTCAGAGGCAGAGGCAACTTGGGAAAGAGAGGATGAATTGAGGAAATCATATCCGCAGTTGTTTGAGTAAGCAGTTCAATCTCGAGGACGAGATTCTTTTAAGGGGGTAGAATTTGTAACACCCAAAAATTCTAAACTTTAGGAATAATGAATTTCAAATAAGTTAGATAACAATTAAGGGCAAATTAAAATTTAGAAAAGAATATTTGGTGATGCATTCATGCTGTTAAATTTATTTTATTTTGTGGTGTGGACTTTATTTTATTTGATTTGGATTTGAAAATCTATTTAAAAGGTTTTGAAAACAAATAGATAAAAAAAAGAGAAATAGACTTACTTGGTGTGCCAATTCGGCCTGGAGGCCCGTTCGGCCGGCCTATGGCCGTTCTTCTGCTAATGGGCCAAGGCGCGCCTCTCCCGCGTGCGTGGGCCGGCCCAGGCAAAGCCGCGCCCGCCTCTCCTTTCATCATCTCACTGACGGATGGAGCCAGCAGTCGCGCCCTCTCTTGGTCGCTGACCGGTGGGGCCCGGTTGTCGGTCGTCTTCCTCCTCCCGTGTTCGAGCTGGACTCCGAACCGGAGTACCACCGACCGTCCTTCTCGCGATTTCCGGGAAATCTTACCCGAACACGGCAACTTGAAGCTATAAATAGGTCGCATAGGTCTTCTAGTTTCCGTTTTTCATCTAAACCGTGAACTCTACCGCAAGAAAACGAGGTTTAGGGTTTGAGGTTGTTGGAGGTTTCGGTTGATCGCGGGTAGAGCTCTCGGGTGGATTTGAAGCCGATTTCATTGCATTGGTGAGTCCGCACTCTTCTCCTCTACCTTCTCATGTTTTTCTTTTGGTTGGAGAGGCTTCGAATCGAGCTTTTGAAGATCACCGACGAGTCGGTAATGGCGCCACCGTCCCCTTGTTGCCGCGCGTCGTATTCGGTCTATCGTAGCTAGTTCTTAATGCCTAGATGAGTTCGCATGGAGTTTCTCTTCCGTTTGGATCAAGTTCCAGGTCGATTGGTGGTCTAGTTAGGGAGAACCGCCATCTCCGGTGAGGTGGAGCACGTCGGCCATGGTGGCCGCCGGCCGGAACCGAGGAAGAAGGATTGGTATTCTCACTGTAGCGTTGCTGATGAACCCGAGCCGTCCAAATCGAGATCAACGGCCCAGATTAGAACTTACCTCTTCGCGGGGTAAACTTCATAAAGAGCCCCTGGATTTTCTCATAATAGGACCCGCCATCCTTAGCGTATTGTCTGAAATACGTTTTCGTGTTTGGAAAGCGTATTCTCTCCCGGTTAAGTCAAAACTACGTTTTCAGATATTTACAGTTTTGCCACTAGAATTGTTTTGGTCATAAAATCTTTATTTTAACTCCGATTTGACCCGTTCAAATTGTGTTAGGTTCGTATTTGCGAGCTCTACATGTTGGTAGTATTGTACAGTAGGTTTGTGACAATTTATTTTCGAATTTATATTAAAGTAATTATTTATCTATAGGAAATCTTAGAAAATTCATAACTTATACGTTTTAACTCCGAATTTGGTGATCTTTGCGTCTGTGTGATCGTAGTAACGTGTAGAAGAGTTTTATAAACTTTTATTACTGTTTTGTTATTGTTGGTGTACTGTTCTAATTGTATCTCTTTGTTTGCTTCGTGTTTGTTTGATTGGATGCATGTGTGTTGTTGATTGATGATCGAGTATAGAAGGTGAGCAGTATCTGGACGATTCGGAGTATTACTTTGAGCCAAGTCGGCAGTATCACTTGGAAAGCTTTGATCAAGGCAAGTATAACACAGGACTATCCTTGTTACCTATACATTGAATTGTCATACATATGCATGTGCTTACCTTGACAACCTTAGAGATTATAACTTAGTGATTGTTATCTTGATTCCTTGTCAACCTTGGGAATGCATATGGATAGCTACTGCTAGTGCTTAAACTAAGAACAATGATCTTGTAATTTGATTAATGGATTAAGCAATCAACTATTAAGATGATTTTATTACTGTTAAAAGGGGGCTAGAGCATGTGTATTATTTTGATGCTCTGGTTTCTCTCCATAAGGACTTATCTGTAAGTAATAACCGGGATATACAGTACAGCTGTGAGGGCTATATGGCTCTGGCTTTAGTTGTTCAAGAGACCTTTTCTAGCTTGTTAGTGGTTACCTTAAATGGCGTAAGAAAGGCTTGCCACGTTGGGTGTAGTGCGAGCCCCTGGCCTAGTGTGTATAGGCTGCGGTTGTTGTGCCACAGGGAAGGGGGGTTCTACATCTGCCTGCCGAGTGAATCTAATGGCCCTAACTTGTTAGACGAACTTTTGAGTGGCTTTATATGGTTCTCGGGTGTTTGGGCTTGATCTCCCCACTCATTTGGAAATCATGACTCACAGTGAAAGTGTACACCTCTGCGCAGAGTTAAAAACTGGTATACTAGCCGTGCTCATGGATACGAGCGGCCTTGGGGATTCTTATGGAATAGTTGATCATAACTGTTATATCATGCTTAATTATTGTTGATTATTATTTGCTCATGTTAATGCTATTCATTATCCTTATTACAATTGATCATTGGTTCTTTAATGGGAAGTGGTTTATCTTGATGCTACTCAATTGCTAATATATGATTAAAAGCTAAACGCAGTTAAACAATGTCTAGCCTTTTTGAGCCTCATGAACCCTGTGTTATATTTGTTGAGTTCGACATGGACTCACCCTTGCTATTTCCACCATAACAGATGAAGATATAGAGGAAGATTATCGGAATGAGTACTAGTCTTGGTGTCAACCAGTCAACCGTGTCCCTGTGTGGAGTTTCCGCTGAAGAATTACTATTAGTTATTATTACCTATCGTTCAAGACTTTGTCTTAAATACTTATTCGTTATGTAATAAGCACTGTGATGATACTTTGTAATTTGTCAACTTATGTGTGCGACTGTTTCCTGGGGCGCACATGAGTCTTTTATGCATCCTATTTTTGTCCTTAAAAATGGGTGTGACAGTGGTTGAGAGGGCTTATGAGACCCAGTTGGAGCAGCGTAAGATGCATGCGGCTATGAATCTTCCACCCCTTCCTCCACCGTCACCTCCTCCACATTATGATTTGCCTAGTCTCTCAGATTCCGAGAATGATGATGAGGATGAGACTGAGGAGGAGTTTTACTACCGATCAACCTTGGGATAGACTTTGCGCTCTATGCGCCACACTCGCCACACTTCGACTACCCATCGCCAAGGGAGGGTGGTGGTATCTTCTAACAATGACGATGATGACAATGGTAATGCTGGAGGTGCTACTCGTGGAGGTGATGACGTCGACTGGGAGAACATCCAAGAAGATGACAAGGAGTGAGTAGTTGACTTCTCTCTTTTCTTCTCTTTTTGGTGCTTTATGCCAAAGGGGGAGAAATTAGAGGGGTCAATTCTTTTCGACGCCATGTGCTGTAGTTTGAGGAGCTTCATGTCATTTTTGATGAGAGTAGTTGATTAGGTGTGAGTTTGAGGGTCACTCAAAACTCTATTTTATTATAATAATGCTACCTAAGTACTCTATTTGTATCGGATATGGACATGTATCTTTGTTTCCAATAGCTTGTCATTTACCTATGCTAGAATGTTTATCTTTTTCATATAAACTGTTGTGTGGTGCTTTGTTTAAACCTGTGCTATTTGCATTAGTGTGGCAGTGCCGCACTCACAGCCTAGTAGTGCCGCTCTGCAGCAGTGCTGTGGCTAAAGAGTGGCAGTGCCATGGCCTGTTGTTTTAGCAAACTACTGCGTGTATAACCTGTCATTCACATCACGTTTATACTCTTGACACAATGTGCAGCACCCCACAGGAGTATGGACATAGGGGGAGCCCCATTACATTGACTAAATTGTGAATTTTGGCCTCTAATGTCAATTTGAAAATTCAACTCTAAATTCACATATTTAGGGAGAGTCTCTACACCTATGGCTAGAAAAAATCTTAGTTATATATTGTATCTTTTGTAAGCTCTAATTGGATTGTCATCAATCACCAAAAAGGGGGAGATTATAAGTGCAATCAAGCCCTAATTGTGGGTTTTGGTGATAATGACTACACAATTAGAGAATTAATGAGATTTATCGAGATGACAAGCAAGAGAATCATAAGAGAGGATGTTGTACACAACGGAGGAGCCCCAATTACAAAAGGTGACAGCATCAAGCTCAAAAGGAGGATTATTTCATTTTATATTTTGAATTTGAGTATAGGAAAAGCCGTACTATAAAGGGGGACACAATGCTTAAGTCAACATGTGCAACTAAGTGCTCAATCTTACACAAAAGCATCCTCAAAGCTTAGCCAAGATAGCCAGCTCATAACCTCCTTGCACCTTTGTTGTCTGGCTCTGTGCTGTAGTGCTGCACCAGAGGCAGGCTATGCCGCAGAGTGGTACTGTCGTAGATAAGCCGCGGCACTGCCATGACTTATCTGACCATTTGTAACACCCTAAAATTTTGGATATTAAAAAAATAGGAAAATATGATTTTATACAATTTTGTGACCATGCAAATTTAGAGTAATAATAATTTTTATTAACTTAAAATCAAATATAAGAGTAGAAACATGTTTGTGCACTTATGCTGTTGCATTTAAATTTTTTAGATGAGTGGTTTGATTTAAATTCAAATTAGGTTTCAAAATCATTTGAAAATGCTTTGAAATAATTGAAAAGGAAAAAGAAAACGAAAATCTTCTTGCTCCTCGCTTTCGGCCCGGAAGCCCAATTTTTTCTTCCCCGCGGCCCGCTTGCCTTCCGAGCCGAGCGGCCCATCTCCCGTCTCAGCGCGCGCGTCGCGTCCCGCCTGGGCCGACTTCGGCTGCTGGCCCAGCAACGTGCGAAGCGAGCGACAGCGCCTTCCTTCTCCGTGCGTCGCTGACCGGTGGACCCGCGCATCAGGCGACGTCATCTTCCTCCCCAAGCCGCAGTCGAATCTCCCTTTCATAAACTACCGAAGCCGAATCCTCCCCTCAATCTTTCCTTTCCTTCCGTGGAGTCGCCTTCGGGCTATAAAAACCAAGCCCATGATCCTTCCGCTCCATCTTCTTTCGACGCGAAGCACCCAAAACATCTCGAGGAAGCATTGCTCGGATCTCCGACGTGACCGGCCACTATCTCGAGCACCGCGACAACTTCAGGACAGCTCCGCCCTCGCAATCAACCTTGGTGAGATCGCATTGCCTTGTACTCCATCCCGGTACCTTTTATTCGTCGAATGATGCTCGGTTTCGAGTTCTAGCGAACTCCGGCGATGGCGCCGCCGCGGACTTGGTCGCCGGAGCAATTTCCCGGCCGGAGCGCCACCCCGCTCGTCCCGATCCAATCTGAGCCGTCTACTTTGAATCCAACGGCTGTAAATGAAAGATATCGGTTCGGCTGTACATTTTGCTAAAGAGACCCTGTGTTTTTCAATTGACTAACCCGCAGTCCAAAGCGTACTTCCGTATTGCGTAATATCTGTTTGAAAGCGTAGATTGATCCTAGTTAAGTCAAGATACGTTTTCAGCTAATTACAGTTTTGCCACTGAGTTTGTTTTGGTCATAATTCATCTGTTTTAACTCCGATTTGACCCGTTCAAATTGCGTTAGGTTCATAATTAAGAGCTCTACATGTTAGTAGGACTGTTCAGTAGGTTTGTGACAATTTATTTTCGAGTTTGAATTAAAGTAATTACTTTTCTATAGGAAATCTTCATAAATTCATAACTTTGTCGTTTTAGCTCCGTTTTTCGTGATCTTTGCGTTTGTGTGATCCTAGCGAGTTGTAGATTCGTTTTAAAAACTTTTTATCTTATTTTATTACTGTTGTTGTACTATTCTAATTATAGTATTGTTTGTTTATGCATGATTGTTCTGGATGAATGTTGTTGCTATTGTTGATCGAGTATAGATGGTGAGCAATTCGTTGGAGATCAGGAGTTTTACTACGAACAAGATCACTAGGACTAGTTTGAGCAAGGCAAGTATAGCATGGGATTATCCTTGTTGTCCTATTCACATTAAGCAAATAATATCATTATGCATATATTCCTTGTTAAGGATGACTTAGAGTTGATCTTATTCCTTGATACCTATTATACTGCATGGATTAGTATTGCTAGTGCTCAACATGAACTATGATCATGTAATTTGACTAATGGAATATGCAATAATGTAACACCCAAATTTTAGGAGTAATAAATTTTAAATAATCTAGAGAAAGGGAATTAAAATTTTAAAATTATTTGGTGTTGCATTCATGCTGTTGCATTTATTTATTTTGAGAAGTGGTTTTATTTTATTTTATTTTGATTTGGCTTGAAAAATTGTATTTGGAATAGTTTATTAAATAAATAAATAAAGAAAAGAAAGAAAAAAAAGAAAAATCATTTACCTTCTTACCTGGCAGCCGGCGCCTGGGCCGCACGGTGGGCCGCTGCCGCCTTCCCTCCTCCGCGCTGGCGCCCTCGCCGCGTGGGCCGGCCCATTTGCTGCCGCGACCGCGCGTTGTCCTCTCTCGGGTGACACTGACGAATCGGGCCCCCTTGTCAGCGCCGCCTCTCCTTTCATCGTTTCGCTGACCACTGGACCCCACATGTCAGTCGTCTTCCTCCTCCCGTGCTCGAGCCGGACTCCGAACCGGAGTACCACCGCCGCCTTTCTCGTGATTTCCCGGAGAATCTTACCCGAACACGGCTAATAGAAGCCATAAATAGGACGCCTTGACCTTCCCATATCCGTTTTTCATCTAATCCGTGAGTTCCACCACGTGAAACCGAGCGCTAGGGATTGGGGGAAGTTGGAAGTTTCGGTTGCTCGTAGGAGGAGCTCTCGGGTGGATTCAAGGCCGATTTCTTCGCTTGAGTGAGTTTGTCATCTTCTCCTCTCCCTCCCAACGCTCTTCTTTTGAGTTTTTGTGCTTTGAATCGTGGGTTTGGAGCTCACCGTCGGTCAACAATGGCGCCACCGTCCCCTTGTTGCCGCGCGTCACGTATGGTCTATCGTAGCTAGTATTTACCGCTTAGTTGAGTTCGCATGGAGCTTCTCTACCGTTTGGATCAAACGCGGGCTCGATTGGTGGTCTAGTTAGGGAGAACCGCCATCTCCGGCGAGGTGGAGCACGCCGGCCATGGTGACCGCCGGCCGGACTTGGAGAAGGGGGGTCGGGTTCTTCACTGTAGCGTTGCTGATGAACACGAGCCGTCCAAATCGAGATCAACGGCCCAGATTAGAACTTACCCCTTCACGGGTAAATTTGTTAAAGAGACCCTCAGCTTTTTAGTTATCAACCCGCGGTCCGTAGCGTAAAACTGAAAGTACATTTTTGTGTTTGGAAAGCGTATTTTCTTCCGGTTTATTCAAAAATACGTTTTCAGGTATTTACAGTTTTGCCACTAGAACTGTTTTGGTCATAAAATCTTCGTTTTAACTCCGATTTGATCCGTTCAAGTTGCGTTAGGTTCGTATTTGCGAGTTCTACATGTTAGTGTAGTTGTACAGTTAGTTTTGATAATTTATTTTTTTAGTTTATAATTAAGTAATTATTTATATATAGGAAATCTTAGAAAATTCATAACTTTCACGTTTTAACTCCGAATTTGGTGATCTTTGCGTCTGTGTGATCGTAGAAACGTGTAGAAGAGTTTTATAAACTTTTATTACTGTTCTGCTATTGTTGGTGTACTGTTCTAATTATATCTCTTTGTTTGCTTCGTGTTTGTTTGATTGGATGCATGTGTGTTGTTGATTGATGATCGAGTATAGAAGGTGAGCAGTATCTGGACGATCAGGAGTATTACTTTGAGCCAAGTCAGCAGTATCACTTGGGAAGTTTTGATCAAGGCAAGTATAACACAGGACTATCCTTGTTACCTATACATTGAATTATCATACATATGCATGTGCTTACCTTGACAACCTTAGAGATTATAACTTAGTGATTGTTATCTTGATTCCTTGTCAACCTTGGGAATGCATATGGGTAGCTACTGCTAGTGCTTAAACTAAGAACAATGATCTTGTAATTTGATTAATGGATTAAGCAATCAACTATTAAGATGATTTTATTACTGTTAAAAGGGGGCTAGAGCGTGTGTATTATTTTGATGCTCTGGTTTCTCTCCATAAGGACTTATCTGTAAGTGATAACCGGGATATACAGTACAGCTGTGAGGGCTATATGGCTCTGGCTTTAGTTGTTCAAGAGACCTTTTCTAGCTTGTTAGAGGTTACCTTAAATGGCGTAAGAATGGCTTGCCACGTTGGGTGTAGTGCGAGCCCCTGGCCTAGTGTGTATAGGCTGCGGTTGTTGTGCCACAGGGAAGGGGGGTTCTACATCTGCCTGCCGAGTGAATCTAATGGCCCTAACTTGTTAGACGAACTTTTGAGTGGCTTTATATGGTTCTCGGGTGTTTGGGCTTGATCTTCCCACTCATTTGGAAATCATGACTCACAGTGAAAGTGTACATCTCTGCGTAGAGTTAAAAACTGGTATACTAGCCGTGCTCACGGATACGAGCGGCCTTGGGGATTCTTATGGAATAGTTGATCATAACTGTTATATCATGCTTAATTATTGTTGATTATTATTATGCTCGTGTTAATGCTATTCATTATACTTATTACAATTGATCATTGGTTCTTTAATGGGAAGTGGTTTATCTTGATGCTACTCAATTGCTAATATATGATTAAAAGTTAAACGCAGTTAAACAATGTCTAGCCTTTTTGAGCCACATGAACCCTGTGTTATATTTGTTGAGTTCGACATGGACTCACCCTTGCTATTTCCACCATAACAGATGAAGATATAGAGGAAGATTATCGGAATGAGTACTAGTCTTGGTGTCAACCAGTCAACCGTGTCCCTGTGTGGAGTTTCTGCTGAAGAATTACTATTAGTTATTACTACCTATCGTTCAAGACTATGTCTTAAATACTTATTCGTTATGTAATAAGCATTGTGATGATATTTTGTAATTTGTCAACTTTTGTGTGCGACTGTTTCCTGGGGCGCACATGAGTCTTTTATGCATCCTATTTTTGTCCTTAAAAATGGGTGTGACAGATTGGTATCGGAGCCGTGTTGACTGTAGGACGCGAGCCTAGTTAGAATGGTCGTTAATAGCATCCGTATTTCACTTAATTCATGCTTCCTCTTTTCACCTTGTTAATTACTAAAGTTTTATGCTTCCTCTACTTTATTCTATTGCGAAAATACATTGATTCTATCTAATTTATGTCTAAATCTTGTAGATGTCTCCTTATCCCCGTCTGTCATCTGCACAGTACGTTGCCCGTTTCAAACCTCAGGAGCCGTATGAAGATGGTGATCAAGAGCTATCTGATGCTGAATCAAGAGTTGATGATACACCAATGGAGAATGTAGTTATGGGGTGGACTACAAAGCTTCATATCATGGTTCCTAAAGCTGATGCTTTCTTCCATGACATGTTGACAAGAACCTTGGACAACTACTATTATGACTGGGAAGCTACGTTGGAGTATCGTAGTGCAGAGTATAGTCATCCATGGATGGATTCCTATTGGGAAACGGAGTTATGGGTTAAGAAAAGGGATCCTACCACTAAGGAGTCTAAGGTGGAGTCAAAGTTCATTACCAGAGTAAGTCGGGCAACCGTAGAGACAAGCATGGAGGATGTCGCTTTCAATGCATTCGTTTACTACCATGGTCTACGTTCGGACAAGACGTTAAAGGGTGCACTCCGGCATTTTCCTTGTTTCTTACATGACAAGGGTATTTGGACCGTGCTGCCTGCAGATGATTCCTCCTTGACTTTACAAGCTACGGTGGGATTAGCTCGTGAATTGGCTCTCCATAAGGTGGATTTGAAGGATGAGTTGCTGAAGGAAAAAGAACTTAAGGAGCAAGCTTATAAGGAGATTGACCAATTAAGGGCGGAGTTAGGTCGTCCCAAGATTTATGAGAAGCTTAATTAGGCAATAGGAAAAATCCCTATGTAATAAGAACGATAGTAGTTGCGAGTTAATTTTAAGTTTGGATTGTTTTAAGAGTCAGTTTGTGGTGTGAACAATTGTGTGATTGATGGATTGTTATTATGATAATGTGTGATTTGGATCTTTGTAATGTGTGCTAGAGTTTTGTAGACATGCCTACAAGTTCCATGGTTAAGAATATTAAGTTTGATCAAAATATATTAGTTGAATATGAGGTTAACTTAGTTCTGTCCTTTGCTGATTTTTGGATCAGTCTGGGATGTTTTAGAAATAACTTAAAATCCGTTCATGAGAAATTTAAGAAATTTTACTGGGAATAATTAGACTTCTATATCTTTCCAACCCCACAAGAATTATTTTAATATCTATTATGAGCTAAGAGATATACCTGTTCCAAGTTGGAGTTACTACACAGTCTGGAATTCTGAAACAGTTTCGGTTAAGTTCAGTTTTTGGCCAATTTATTGACAGAATCAGAAAAAGTGTTGTGAATGCACCTAATGGAGATAAAATCAATGTGGATGTAGCAGTGCAGAAGCAACCAACCGCTGTGGTGAATCAGCTTGAAGATACTATTAAGGAGAATTCAGTGATTGAGGAATTTCCGGATGTCTTCCCTGATGAATTGCCAGGTATGCCACCTGACCGAGACATTGAATTTCTTATTGAATTACTTCCTGGAACTGCACCTATAGCCAAACGACCATATAGGATGGGAGTAGATGAATTATAAGAACTTAAGAAACAAATTAAAGAATTACAAGATAAAGGTTTTATTCGACCTAGTTCATCACCTTGGGGAGCACCAGTTATTTTTGTTGATAAGAAAGATGGCGGTCAGAGGATGTGTGTTGATTACCGGTCACTAAATGAGGTAACTATCAAGAATAAGTATCCTTTGCCCAGGATTGATGACTTGTTTTATCAGTTGAGAGGTGCTTGTGTGTTCTCTAAGATTGATTTACGTTCTGGTTATCATCAGTTGAAGATTCGTGTTTCTAATATTCCAAAGACAACTTTTACTACAAGGTATGGATTGTATGAGTATACTGTTATGTCATTTGGATTGACCAATGCACCTACATACTTTATGTACATGATGAATAAGGTATTTATGGAATATTTGGATAAGTTTGTGGTGGTATTTATTGATGATATACTGGTATTTTCCAAGACGGAGGAAGAGCATGCTGAACATTTGAGGTTGGTATTGCAGAAACTTAGAGAGCATAAACTGTATGCGAAGCGAAGTAAATGTGAGTTTTGGTTGAAGGAAGTTTCTTTCCTTGGTCATATTGTTTCTAATGGAGGGATATCAGTGGATCCAGGTAAAGTAAAGGATGTATTAAATTGGAAACCACCTATTGATGTTAGCGAGATTCGTAGTTTCTTGGGATTAGCTGGATATTACAGACGGTTCATTGAAGGGTTTTCTAAACTTGCTAAACCTATGACATCTCTGTTAGAGAAGAATGCCAAGTTTGTGTGGTCAGATAAATGTCAAGCTAGTTTTGAGGAATTGAAGAAGAGGTTGACTACAGCGCCTGTTTTGGTTTTGCCAGATTTGAGTAAGAAGTTTTCTATTTATTGTGATGCTTCTCGTCAAGGTTTGGGATGTGTTCTTATGCAAGAAGGCAGAGTTGTGGCTTATGCATCTAGGCAGTTGAGAAAGCATGAGTTGAATTATCCTACACATGATTTGGAGTTAGCAGCTGTAGTTCATGCTTTAAAGATTTGGAGACATTATTTGATTGGACATAAGAGTGATATATACACTGATCATAAGAGTTTGAAGTATATTTTCACTCAGTCAGATCTGAATTTGAGATAACGCAGATGGTTAGAGTTGATTAAGGATTATAATATTGAGATACACTATCATCCTGGTAAGGCTAATGTAGTAGCTGATGCTCTTAGTAGGAAAAGTTATGCCAATGAGATACGAACGTTGTCTATGACTAGTGAGTTATGTGCTGAATTTGAATATTTGAATTTGGGCATTGTTACTAATACAATGGAATTAGTGATAGAGCCTACCTTAGAGCAAGAAATCTACAAGGGTCAGTTGAAGGATGAGAAACTAAAGAAGATTGCGGAAGATATAGTGATTGGTAAGTCACCAGGCTTTCGAATGGATGATAATGGAATTTTGTGGTTTGGAAAGAGGTTGTGTGTACCTGAGGATCAAACTGTTAGACAGGCAATTCTTCGCGAAGCTCATGAGTCAGCTTATTCTATTCATCCTGGTAGTACTAAGATGTATTTGGATCTGAAACAGAAATATTGGTGGGTTGGATTAAAGCGAGATATGGCTGAGTATGTGGCATTGTGTGACACTTGTCAGAGGGTGAAAGCAGAGCATCAGAGACCTGCTGGATTGTTGCAACCAATGAAGATTCCTGAATGGAAGTGAGAGGAAGTTGGTATGGATTTTATAGTAGGGTTACCGCGTACTCAGAAAGGTTATGACTCTATTTGGGTGATAGTAGATCGATTAACTAAAGTTGCTCATTTTATACCAGTTAAGACTACTTACCATGGACCAAAATTGGCAGAGTTGTATATGGAGAGAATAGTCTGTTTGCATGGAGTACCAAAGAAGATTGTATCTGATCGAGGATCGCAGTTTACGTCGCATTTTTGGAAAGCTGTGCATGAATCATTGGGAACAAAATTGAATTTTAGTACAGCATATCATCCACAGACAGATGGACAGACTGAAAGGACCAACCAGGTATTAGAGGATATGTTGAGAGCTTGTGCATTGCAATATGGAACTAGTTGGGATAAGAGTTTGCCTTATGCAGAATTTTCTTACAATAACAGTTATCAACAGAGTCTTAAGATGGCACCGTTTGAAGCTTTGTATGGACGTAAGTGTAGAACTCCATTGTTTTGGGATCAGACAGGTGAATCTCAAGTGTTTGGTACAGATGTTCTTAGAAACGCAGAAGGTCAAGTGCGAGTGATTCGTGAGAATTTGAGAGTAGCACAGTCTCGTCAGAAGAGTTATGCTGACAATAGAAGAAGAGATTTAGTTTTTGAGGTAGGTGATTATGTTTATTTGAAGGTGTCACCTATGAAAAGTGTGAAGAGGTTTAACATGAAAGGTAAACTAGCACCAAGGTATGTTGGACCATTTAAAGTTATTACTAGACGTGGGGAAGTTGCTTATCAATTAGAGTTGCCTGAGAATTTATCTGGAGTACATGATGTGTTCCATGTTTCACAACTTAAGAAGTGTTTACGGGTGCCTGAGGAGCAGATACCTTTAGAAGAGTTGACTGTTAAGGAGGATCTTACATATGAAGAGTTTCCGATTAAGATTTTGGAGACTGCTGAGAGAGTTACTCGAAGTTGGGTTATTAAAATGTGCAAGGTGCAGTGGAATCGATATTCAGAAGCGGAGGCAACTTGGGAAAGAGAGGATGAATTGAGGAAATCATATCCGTAGTTGTTTGAGTAAGCAGTTCAATCTCGAGGACGAGATTCTTTTAAGGGGGGTAGAATTTGTAACACCCAAATTTTAGGAGTAATAAATTTTAAATAATCTAGAGAAAGGGAATTAAAATTTTAAAATTATTTGGTGTTGCATTCATGTTGTTGCATTTATTTATTTTGAGAAGTGGTTTTATTTTATTTTATTTTGATTTGGCTTGAAAATTTGTATTTGGAATAGTTTATTAAATAAATAAATAAAGAAAAGAAAGAAGAAAAAAAAAAGAAAAATCATTTACCTTCTTACCTGGCAGCCGGCGCCTGGGCCGCACGGTGGGCCGCTGCCGCCTTCCCTCCTCCGCGCTGGCGCCCTCGCCGCGTGGGCCGGCCCATTTGCTGCCGCGACCGCGCGTTGTCCTCTCTCAGGTGACGCTGACGAATCGGGCCCCCTTGTCAGCGCCGCCTCTCCTTGTAACAGAACCGCCCAATTATACGAGATTAAGTAAGAAAATCATCCAACGGATGGACAATTTACCAAACTTAAGCCCGTATAACCCGGTAGTCCGTGAAATCTCGACGGATTTCAAACCATTTCACATCACAGCCAAGATCGTAATAAGTTCAGCGATTACCTTCATAAGTTACACAGCAGTTTGCGGCACAAAATACATCGGAGTTTAAACATAGTTATTACAAACCAGTTTCAAATAAAGTAGCGGAAGCATTAGTTCAAAGCACACACACACACACACATCTTTTCCAAAATACAGTGCCAGCTCGCGATCATCTCCCACAAAAGCATCAGGCGAGGAGTAGTGAGTGACCATTGCCCATGGTCCTAGGCTTCGCCCATCGCAGGGTAGAGACAGTTGATACAATACCCATAGTACATCTGTCCATCTGCAACAAGTGGGAACAAAGCCCTGAGTACGAGAAGGTACTCAGCTAGACTTACCTGACAGAACCAAAACAAAAGACTCCAAGGATCATGATAGGCTTTTTGGTGGGGTAGCTGACTCATTTGCAAGAAAAGCATTTTTAGCTTACCAAATCATTTACAAAAGCATGTCATCTTCTAAATCTTTATTCTCCTGTCAACTATATTTGCACTTATGCTAAAGTAACCATGTAATTGAGCAAGCAAGGATCACCATTGATATTTAACAATAATTACCATGTCATTTTCCACATAACTATCCAAGTGTTGTATCCATATTACTACGATGAAGTAACTCAAGTCAAGTGCTCACTATCCAGTGAACGATGGCGATTCGAATCGATTATTGACCAGCTGGTAATTTATTCCTCACACAAACCTCACTCACCCGCTAAAGTGAGGTATTAGTCACCGAGTCAACCATTCAGGTAAAGTCGCGAGCTTGCCAGGAACCACATGTACCCGGGGGCCGCCCGACTGCTCTTTGGCCTTATCATCGCGCCCCCGTTTCCTGCCACTACTGCTCCGGTACAGTGCGTTGCGGGCAATCCACTCGGCCCGAATAATCTCCCGGCTTCGCGGTCGAAAGGTACTTTATCCGGCCAGCTAAATGTGAGGCATGCGTTCAACATGACCCGAGGCCCGACATCGGACGGTCCTTAATCGACACAGACGGAAGACACTACAGTCCAGAACCCTGCAAGCTTCCGCCCGGTCTCACATTCATTTCCACACTGAGTTATTCTCACATGACATCTCTTTCACATAAAAACCAGGTAATCCCCTATAGCTCGCGGATGACAGGCAATCACCCGACTTCTACCGGTCTAAGCAAACTAAGCAATTATTGACCGTGGACACCAGGGTGACAAGGATCGGGTAAAACAAGGTGGAACAAGGTATAATGCAGCAACGTTTGCAAACAACCCCTAAACTTAATGCATTAGATTAAGTAAAATTAATAATTAATTATTTGCAAACCGGGGGAGAAATGCTCCGGGGCTTGCCTCGCTCGAAGGTACTGGGACGATGGTCGGGGCACTCCGGAAGCTCTTCACCGGACTCCTCTTCTACTTCTGCTGGCTCCGGCTCCTCGGGCTGCTCCTCTGCGTCCTCGGGAACAACTGCCGGAACCACTTCCTGCGATCCTGTATGATGCAGAAGTATGAGTGCAATATGCATCGGTGCATTGCAGAGGTGACATGAGATGATGATGATGCGGAATGCATGCGATGTAACGAATGTATTACGTCATCGGATTATGTGGAACTTATGACTCTTCTACAAGGTAGTCTACGTCATCCAAGAACATGTACTCGGAAACTACCAACACTAGTTCCTACCATGCGAGAGTATTAAACAATTAAGATGCTTCAAAGATACACCAAAGTATAATTTTCCAACTAACTTTGCATTAAGAATAAATAGAAACCCTAATTAGTCCTAAGGTTGAACAGCAACACATATTTTAGTAGCTCATAAAAATCTCATAAAATTACAGTGGGTTACTAATATCAAGAATAGCTTGACATAAAATTTTTACTGCATTTGGATAATTAGAACTTACTATACAAAAATAACAAAATATGGCCTCAAATAGATATTTAAAATACTTTACATTATGAAAAGTATCAAACAACAGATTTAGGAATTTTTCTACTATCTACTACCTAAACAAACACTATGGAAAAATTATCACTTGCATGTTTTATTCAAATTTATTTAATTAACAAAAATAACAATTATTGGTAACAAAAAGCATTTGAACTGCAACTATACATTTTTCTACAGAACAACCAGGAAATAAAATTACCCTAGCAAGTACATGGCATAACAGGATTAATAAACTTGGAATCATATTTTTCTGACTTTTCTAGGATTTATTAAGTATTTATCAAGAAAATAGCCATTTTACTATTTAATTATAAACTCTACAGAAAAGTACATCAAATATGACATGCAACAATTTTATACCATAGATCTGGTTCAAATGAGTATATAAAAATTTATTTCACAAATTTTGGAGCTAAAATGACCAGGAAATCATTTTCCAAGTGTTTTTCATCAAGAATAATAAAAAGAAAAAGGAAATGGATTTCTTTTTAAGACGCTGGGCCGGCCCGGGAAAAACAAGCGGCCCACGGCTGCCGCGGCCCAGCTTGCGCGCGCGGGGGAGAAGACCGAGCCGGCCTGCTCGGGGCTCGGCCCGCAGGCGCGGTCCAGCCCACCGAGAGGGGGGGACCCGAGCGCGTCGCGTCGCCGGCGTCCACAGGCCCGACATCGCGGCGGCGGTCGCGGCCAACGGCCGGCTCCGGCCAAACCACGACCAGCGAGCTCGCGCACCACGTTCGCAAGGAGCTAGCGGACTCGAGTGGGAGGCTTGGGAAGAGGGAGAAGGAACGAGCGAGGCGGTGGGCGGAGCACGGCTCGGCGGCACCGTCGCGGTGGCGCGGCGAGGCGGCCGGAAATTGAACCCTACCGTGGCTAAGGAGGGGATGGCGACGCTTGTTCGGAGAAGGAGAGGATGGGGCGGAGCTCGGTGCAAGATGGATTTGGCGGTGGTGGATTGCCGACGTCGGAACGGGGGAGCGAAGTCGGAGCTCGCGGCGGTGAGCCGTTCGCCCGCTCGGTTTGGGAGAGAAGGAGCGGCTGGCGAGCGAGGGTGGGAGTGAGGGAGCGAGGAGGTCTCGGGCAGGCGGTTTTGAGCGCGCTCGAGCTGGCGGGAGGGCAGAGCGGAGGCGACGCGCGGCGAGCGGCGACAGCGCATGGCCGACACGCGGCGAGCGCGCTCTGTCGCGGCGGCCAGCGAGGTGCGCGGCGCGCGGGAGGAGGAGGGAGGCCGGGTGGTCGCGGGCCGGGCCGCCTGCGTCGCGCGGGCGTGCGCGCGCGGAGAGCTGCGCGGGCCGATTCGGCCAGCGGGCCGAATCCGGGGCGGCGGCCTGCTAAGGCGAAATTCGGTTTTTTTCCAATTTCCCAATTTCAAATCAAATGAAATTCAACTTCAAACTACATTTTGAACAAGAAGAAGACATTTTCTGGAATTGACCCAAAAATAAAAGTTGCTCAGAAATAAATTCTCTACAACTTTGATTAAGGGGCCAACTGAAAATTCTTAATAGACTTTGAATGACAAAATAAAAGCTAAATTAGGGAAAAATTTTGAATATTTTTCATAATTATTTTTGAACAAGTTTTTGACAAAATTTGAGCTCCAAAATTTGAACTAAAGTTCCAAGTGATGTAAGAATTATGGTTGCAAGGCTTTTGATATAATGTGATTATCATATTATCATAGTCCATTAAATATAGCATGTTTAAGCTTTTATTTTAATCGAATTATACCATTATCATACATGATTATAATGATATGAATGCTATGCAATATGATTGCCATGCAAAAATGCATTGCTTAACACCGGAGTGTTACAGCCCTCCCCCCTTATAAAAATCTCGTCCCGAGATTTGGGTTACGAACCATTTATTATAAAAATCTTCATAGGCGTTCTTTAAGTATTCACCCGTTTCCCAAGATGCATCCCCTTCATCGTGATGACTCCATTGTATCTTATACGTTTTCACCACACTGTTTCGAGTAGCCCTTTCCTTGGTATCCAATACTCGAACTGGTTGCTCACGATACACCAAATCTGACTTTAGTTTTATGCCTCGAGGTTCAATCCTTTCCTCTGGAACGCGCAAACACTTCTTGAGATGTGATACATGAAAAACTGGGAATATAGCACCCATTGACTCTGGTAAATCCAATTTGTAAGCCACAGGACCCTTCCGTTCTAGGATTTTATAAGGTCCCACAAATCTGGCGGCCAGCTTTCTGCGCACACCAAATCTTTTCTTTTTCATTGGCGTAACTTTTAGATAGACATAGTCACCAACTTCGAACACAAGCGGTCTCCTTCTCTTATCTGCATAACTTTTCTGACGTGACTGGGCTGCTCTCATATTCTGCTGGATGATATGAACTTTCCTTTCGGCTTCTTCCACGAAGTCAATACCATAATACCTTCTTTCTCCGGGCTCAATCCAGTTTAACGGTGTTCTACACTTTCGGCCATACAGAGCCTCAAAAGGTGCCATCTTGATACTCTCTTGATAGCTGTTATTGTACGAGAACTCTGCTAATGGTAACCATGACTCCCATGAACCTCTGGAAGACAACACACAGGCTCTTAACATATCTTCTAGAACAGCATTAACTCTCTCAGTTTGACCATCTGTTTGAGGATGATAGGCAGTGCTACGAATCAGACTAGTCCCCAAACCTTTGTGCAAGTGCTCCCAAAAGTGAGCAGTGAACTGCGACCCTCTGTCAGACACTATAGTCTTTGGTATGCCATGCAACCTCACAATCTCCGCAATATACTTCTCAGCATATTGAGGTGGTCTATATTCCGTTTTGACAGGCAAAAAGTGGGCTGTCTTAGTAAGACGATCCACAATTACCCAAATGGAATCGTGACCTTTTTGAGTAGTGGGTAGACCCGTGATAAAATCCATACTTATGTCATCCCACTTCCAACTCGGCACTGACAAAGGTTGTAGCATTCCGGCAGGCTTCATGTGAATTGCTTTTACTCTACAACATGTGTCACATCTGGCTACATACGCTGCAATTTCCTTCTTCATTTTGGTCCACCAATAACGAGGTCTTAGTTCTTGATACATTTTACTGCTGCCAGGATGAATAGACAACTTAGAGAGATGAGCTTCATCCAAAATTTTATTCTTAAGCTCTCTATCCTTTGGAACAACAAGACGGTTGTCGAACCACAACACATCCTGCTCATCCACCCTGAAGTGTTTCGAGGGTTCTTCTTGAATCTTCTTCTTGATGTGGAATATCCCCTTGTCTGTTTTCTGACCTTCTATAATCTTACTCTCCAAGGAACAACTGACCTGAATACTTTGTAGCACGGCAGGGTGCATTAGATCGAAACCATCTTCAAGCAAGGGTTGCACATTCAGACAATGTGATTTTCTGCTTAAAGCATCAGCTACCACATTGGCTTTCCCAGGGTGATACTGTACATTTAAGTTGTAGTCTTTGATCAGTTCTAACCATCTTCGCTGTCTCATGTTCAATTCGGGTTGGGTGAAAATGTACTTGAGACTCTTATGATCGGTGAAAATATTGCACACATTACACAGCAGATAGTGTCTCCAAATCTTTAAGGCATGCACCACAGCGGCAAGCTCAAGATCGTGGGTCGGATAATTGATTTCATGTTTTCTCAACTGCCGGGAGGCATAAGCAATGACTCTTCCTTCTTGCATTAGCACACACCCTAATCCTGTTTTTGATGCGTCACAGAACACATCAAAAGGTTTTTCGATGTCGGGCTGTGCAAGAACTGGAGCAGTGGTCAACAGTTTCCGCAAGGTATGGAAAGCTGTCTCACACTCCTCTGTCCACACAAACTTGTGATCTTTCTGTAACAGACTTGTCATAGGCTTGGCAATCTTCGAGAAGTCTGGGATAAAACGGCGATAGTAACCCGCTAACCCTAGGAAACTTCTGACTTCTGACACTGTGGTTGGAGTCTTCCAATCCATAACCTCTTGCACTTTACTCGGATCTACAGAAACTCCATTCTCAGATAGGATATGACCGAGGAAAGGAACTTTCTTCAACCAAAATTCACATTTGCTGAACTTAGCATATAACTTATGATCTCTCAGCCTGGTCAAGACAATTCTCAGATGCTCTTCATGCTCTTTCTCGTTTTCAGAGTATACTAGAATGTCATCAATGAAGACAACTACAAACTTGTCCAACTCTGGCATGAAAACTGTATTCATCAGATACATAAAATATGCAGGAGCATTTGTTAGTCCAAATGACATAACAAGATACTCGTACAACCCGTATCTGGTAGAAAAGGCGGTTTTCGGAACATCTTGAGGTCTAATCTTTATCTGATGATATCCTGACCTTAGGTCTATCTTGGAGAACACTCTGGCTTTAGCTAACTGATCAAACAGAACATCAATATGAGGCAGTGGATATTTATTCTTGATAGTTACAGCGTTAAGAGGTCGGTAATCCACACACATCCTGAGAGTACCCTCTTTCTTTTTCTTTACAAACAAGGCAGGACATCCCCATTCAGACTTACTTGGGCGAATAAACCCCTTTTTTAACAACTCTTCCAACTGTTTCTTCAACTCAGCTAACTCATCCGGAGGCATCCGATAAGGTCTCCTCGAAATTGGAGCTGTCCCGGGGATCAACTCGATTCCAAACTCAACATCTCTGTCTGGAGGAAGGCCAGGCAACTCGTCTGGAAACACATCCGGGAACTCACATACTACTGGGATCTGATGGATAGGAGCAACTTCCATGGCACAGGTCACACTCACAAGATCTGTTCTTTTAGGCAATGGTACCTGGAAAGTACCCTCTGCCTGGGGATCTTTAAGGGTAAGCATCCAACTGCTTGTATCTATGACTGCTTCCCAGTCTTTCATCCAGTTCATTCCTATTATTACATCCAAAACTAGTCCAGGCATAACTACCAGGTTCACTCGGAACTTCCGACTACCTAACTCAAGGGTTGCCCCTCTAACCATCTTATTGGTTAACACATCAGCTCCTGCTGAACTTATGCGATAACCATAACTCAATTCTGTGCATAGCTGTTCATGCTTCCGTGCAAATGCTTGACTCATAAAAGAATGCGAAGATCCAGAATCAAAAAGAACAACTACAGGGTGATGGTTCACAAGAAACTTACCAGCAGTTACGGGCTCTCCCTCAGGAACTTCATCAATGGCGGTGTGGTGTACACGAGCATTGTAAGTCTGTTGCTTCTTTTTAGGCGGATAAGGGCAGAACTTTGAAAAGTGGCCTGGCTGACCACAGTTGTAGCAGGGCCCTTTCACTGTACCAGCAGACCCTATAGCTCCCTTGGAGTTGCTCTGTTCTGCAGCTGCGCTGGTCTTTGTTGGCGGCACTGCGATCCTGTACGGTTTCTGTGGTCCCTTGTAGTTCTGGGTTTTATGCTGCGGCGGCCTGAACCTCGCACCAGGTGCGGACGGACGATAAGATGAACGGTTGGCAGGGACAACTCTGGACTGGGATGGTCCTGACTCGAACACTCTCTTGCGGTTCTTGGATGCGGTGTAAGCATTATTGTTCTTCTCTTGCTTCAAACAGTCACTGATAAAGTCGTTGAATCTGTTGCGGGTATTGGTACCCACATGCTTCATCATCTTCGGACTCAACCCTCTCTTGAAACTAGCAATCTTCTTTGCATCTGTGTCAACCATGTCTGGAGCATAGCGGCACAAGTTATTAAAGGCATGCAGATACTGTGTCACAGTCTTGGTACCCTGATTCAAGGCTAAGAACTCTCCAAGCTTCATCTCAACCAACCCTGGGGGAATATAAACTCCCTTAAAAGCTTCAGTGAAATCCCTCCAAGAGATCTGGGCATTAGGAGGAAAAGTACTGCGGTGATGCTTCCACCACATTCCTGCTGGTCCTTGTAACTGATGTGCAGCATACTCTACTTTCAGAACTTCTGTCATCCTTAACACACGGAACTTATCTTCCATAGTGTTGATCCATTCTTCGGCATCAAGTGGCTCTGCTGCTTCCTTGAAAATAGGTGGCCTCGTATCCATGAAATCCTTGAAACTGCTGTACTGGTTCACTCCATGGCCACCACCTTGATTATTTCATCTTTGAACATTTTCCGCGATGGTACGCAGAAAGTCTTCCATATTCCTCTGTGACTGTTCAGTACTGCGTTGACTTCCAAGAAACTGTGTGAAGAACATTTCTGCGGTGAGCGGCGGAGGAGGGGGCAAATGTGGTTCTGGACGTGGTTCCTGGTGGTTGACATTGTTGGCACCACTTCCACCAGCTCCTGCACCGTTGCCACCAGTCTCAGCGGCTTCGTACGTAGCACGACGAGTGTTGGCCATCTGCATATTTCAGCAACAAGCACCATTGAGGGAAGTTGTAAAATTGTGTCCGAAGGAACAATCATGTCATACTGAATTCATTGGAGAGAACAAGTCATACAAGAAAACAGAGGCGCAATAATTTCATTCCAATTGAACAACAGCACCAATTAAGTTACTTTAAAAGCAACATCGCGTTCCATACAACCATGTTGCCAGCATACATACACTGGACTTTTATGCGTTCGGGTATCGCATACACAACCAAACTCCAAAGATCATCAGTCTCAAGGTCGAACAGGATACATCATGATACATGGAACCCAAAAGAAGGCCATCGCGTCACGCCTAGCTACTAACGCATGACACTATCCTACTCCTCGGGGCCATCGTCGATGTCGGAGGCGTCGCCATCGCTACCCTCAGCTGCAGCGTCGTCGTCGATGTCCATCTGAGCGGCGTTCGGAGGAGCATACGGGCCCATCCCGTTGTAGAGGGCATGGAACTCTTCATGCAAGTTGGCATTGTACTCTTCTAGCTCCTCGACCCTCTGCCTCAGAAGGTCTCTCTCGTTCCAGGCTTCATTCCTTTCTTGTACTAGCTGCTCCAACAAGCGATCTGCATTCCTGTTGGCCTGAGTCAGCCTCTGTACTTGCTGCATGGAACTCTCGCCTCTCTCGAGAGCTCGGTCCCGCTGCAAGCTCATGTCGGCCAACTGCTCCTGCAAGCTAGCTATAGCACGCGCTTGCTTTTTCTTCTGCTTCCTTGCTTCAAGCCGATCATCACCACGTAGGCCAGTCAAGGTCCAATAGGTATTCTCCAGACCTTGGTATGCTCTGATGGCTGCATACATGGCACTCATGGTGTGATTGTCGCTAGCCAGTCCTTCACTGGGGCCTCTAACCAGGGCACTTCCTTGCGGCTGTACCCAAATGGCGTCGCGAGGATCATCTCTCGGGAAGGTACCGGCCAAAGCTGCTGCTAACTCATTGGGAAATCTGCTCATGATGTCTCGGATGACGCAAAAAGCTGCGCCCTCCGCACCCTCGACTGGAGTGCGTCCTTCGAACTCCAAATGCCAACCATCCCATTCTGGCGCATCACCAAGAGCAGGGACGGTGATCTCTACCACAGCAAGTCCATCTTCAGCTAGCTGGCTCTCGCTCCAAGAGTAAACTGGCTCTTGTCCCTCCGGGTACCCCACATCATGGAGCACTCTCCAAAGCAAGGTGGGCATGCCAAACTCGCTTAGAAAAGTGTCCGTGTTGCGGTGCTCCCGCGGGGCTAGCTGACGACGGGGTGCTCTTCCTCCAGTGGACTTGCGGGCAGTCTGCTTCGTGCGGGCCATCTGTAGCACAAGTTTTAAATTACCCGGTGAGAACATATTTTAGTTGAGGTCACTTTTATCGAAATGGGATAATCCTTTTATAAGGGGAGGAATGCATGCCATGAATGGAATGCACAAACAATATGATGCATGCACGAGTCTTACGTTCTCACAAACTTAGGAAAAAAAAAGCATCTAACGGTGAATTCGGTGGCATACAACGATCTCTCATATACGTAACTAATTCGGTCTACACGATACGCTGTTATGTACCTGCAGAAAACTCATTTCAGCCCATTCCCCATGAATGCATGAAAGCAGTAAACCTACCTACACGCTTTACACGAATCCCCAGATGCGTGTACAACGGTAGTGACTACCCAAACACATCGTCCTATTGACAGCATCGCCTCAACGGACGGAACACCCACACATGCGACACTTTTTATAAAAACATGTGTAAAACATGTAATTATCCAAGTATCATATAAGCACTTTCCCTAGATCGGCGGTGTATCCGATCATGCTCTCACAACTCACACTTACCGAAGCGTAGAGGTAACTGATCCATACATTACCACTCAATTAAGTGGCACTCATACAATAGCACGCCGTATGAGCAACGAAAAAGAAATATGGTGCAGAACCCCAAGTTAGTACTTAAATAGCCACCTAGAGTCCTTAACTGGGCATACAGGATATGACCACTGGCACACTTTTTCTTTTTTTTTTTTTAGTTTCAAAATCACACTTTTTAAGCAGGGTTTTGGTTTAAATACACTTATGAACAGTAATTACGCTAAACCATGCTCCGATGCCAGCTGTAACAGAACCGCCCAATTATACGAGATTAAGTAAGAAAATCATCCAACGGATGGACAATTTACCAAACTTAAGCCCGTATAACCCGGTAGTCCGTGAAATCTCGACGGATTTCAAACCATTTCACATCACAGCCAAGATCGTAATAAGTTCAGCGATTACCTTCATAAGTTACACAGCAGTTTGCGGCACAAAATACATCGGAGTTTAAACATAGTTATTACAAACCAGTTTCAAATAAAGTAGCGGAAGCATTAGTTCAAAGCACACACACACACACACATCTTTTCCAAAATACAGTGCCAGCTCGCGATCATCTCCCACAAAAGCATCAGGCGAGGAGTAGTGAGTGACCATTGCCCATGGTCCTAGGCTTCGCCCATCGCAGGGTAGAGACAGTTGATACAATACCCATAGTACATCTGTCCATCTGCAACAAGTGGGAACAAAGCCCTGAGTACGAGAAGGTACTCAGCTAGACTTACCCGACAGAACCAAAACAAAAGACTCCAAGGATCATGATAGGCTTTTTGGTGGGGTAGCTGACTCATTTGCAAGAAAAGCATTTTTAGCTTACCAAATCATTTACAAAAGCATGTCATCTTCTAAATCTTTATTCTCCTGTCAACTATATTTGCACTTATGCTAAAGTAACCATGTAATTGAGCAAGCAAGGATCACCATTGATATTTAACAATAATTACCATGTCATTTTCCACATAACTATCCAAGTGTTGTATCCATATTACTACGATGAAGTAACTCAAGTCAAGTGCTCACTATCCAGTGAACGATGGCGATTCGAATCGATTATTGACCAGCTGGTAATTTATTCCTCACACAAACCTCACTCACCCGCTAAAGTGAGGTATTAGTCACCGAGTCAACCATTCAGGTAAAGTCGCGAGCTTGCCAGGAACCACATGTACCCGGGGGCCGCCCGACTGCTCTTTGGCCTTATCATCGCGCCCCCGTTTCCTGCCACTACTGCTCCGGTACAGTGCGTTGCGGGCAATCCACTCGGCCCGAATAATCTCCCGGCTTCGCAGTCGAAAGGTACTTTATCCGGCCAGCTAAATGTGAGGCATGCGTTCAACATGACCCGAGGCCCGACATCGGACGGTCCTTAATCGACACAGACGGAAGACACTACAGTCCAGAACCCTGCAAGCTTCCGCCCGGTCTCACATTCATTTCCACACTGAGTTATTCTCACATGACATCTCTTTCACATAAAACCAGGTAATCCCCTATAGCTCGCGGATGACAGGCAATCACCCGACTTCTACCGGTCTAAGCAAACTAAGCAATTATTGACCGTGGACACCAGGGTGACAAGGATCGGGTAAAACAAGGTGGAACAAGGTATAATGCAGCAACGTTTGCAAACAACCCCTAAACTTAATGCATTAGATTAAGTAAAATTAATAATTAATTATTTGCAAACCGGGGGAGAAATGCTCCGGGGCTTGCCTCGCTCGAAGGTACTGGGACGATGGTCGGGGCACTCCGGAAGCTCTTCACCGGACTCCTCTTCTACTTCTGCTGGCTCCGGCTCCTCGGGCTGCTCCTCTGCGTCCTCGGGAACAACTGCCGGAACCACTTCCTGCGATCCTGTATGATGCAGAAGTATGAGTGCAATATGCATCGGTGCATTGCAGAGGTGACATGAGATGATGATGATGCGGAATGCATGCGATGTAACGAATGTATTACGTCATCGGATTATGTGGAACTTATGACTCTTCTACAAGGTAGTCTACGTCATCCAAGAACATGTACTCGGAAACTACCAACACTAGTTCCTACCATGCGAGAGTATTAAACAATTAAGATGCTTCAAAGATACACCAAAGTATAATTTTCCAACTAACTTTGCATTAAGAATAAATAGAAACCCTAATTAGTCCTAAGGTTGAACAGCAACACATATTTTAGTAGCTCATAAAAATCTCATAAAATTACAGTGGGTTACTAATATCAAGAATAGCTTGACATAAAATTTTTACTGCATTTGGATAATTAGAACTTACTATACAAAAATAACAAAATATGGCCTCAAATAGATATTTAAAATACTTTACATTATGAAAAGTATCAAACAACAGATTTAGGAATTTTTCTACTATCTACTACCTAAACAAACACTATGGAAAAATTATCACTTGCATGTTTTATTCAAATTTATTTAATTAACAAAAATAACAATTATTGGTAACAAAAAGCATTTGAACTGCAACTATACATTTTTCTACAGAACAACCAGGAAATAAAATTACCCTAGCAAGTACATGGCATAACAGGATTAATAAACTTGGAATCATATTTTTCTGACTTTTCTAGGATTTATTAAGTATTTATCAAGAAAATAGCCATTTTACTATTTAATTATAAACTCTACAGAAAAGTACATCAAATATGACATGCAACAATTTTATACCATAGATCTGGTTCAAATGAGTATATAAAAATTTATTTCACAAATTTTGGAGCTAAAATGACCAGGAAATCATTTTCCAAGTGTTTTTCATCAAGAATAATAAAAAGAAAAAGGAAATGGATTTCTTTTTAAGACGCTGGGCCGGCCCGGGAAAAACAAGCGGCCCACGGCTGCCGCGGCCCAGCTTGCGCGCGCGGGGGAGAAGACCGAGCCGGCCTGCTCGGGGCTCGGCCCGCAGGCGCGGTCCAGCCCACCGAGAGGGGGGGACCCGAGCGCGTCGCGTCGCCGGCGTCCACAGGCCCGACATCGCGGCGGCGGTCGCGGCCAACGGCCGGCTCCGGCCAAACCACGACCAGCGAGCTCGCGCACCACGTTCGCAAGGAGCTAGCGGACTCGAGTGGGAGGCTTGGGAAGAGGGAGAAGGAACGAGCGAGGCGGTGGGCGGAGCACGGCTCGGCGGCACCGTCGCGGTGGCGCGGCGAGGCGGCCGGAAATTGAACCCTACCGTGGCTAAGGAGGGGATGGCGACGCTTGTTCGGAGAAGGAGAGGATGGGGCGGAGCTCGGTGCAAGATGGATTTGGCGGTGGTGGATTGCCGACGTCGGAACGGGGGAGCGAAGTCGGAGCTCGCGGCGGTGAGCCGTTCGCCCGCTCGGTTTGGGAGAGAAGGAGCGGCTGGCGAGCGAGGGTGGGAGTGAGGGAGCGAGGAGGGCTCGGGCAGGCGGTTTTGAGCGCGCTCGAGCTGGCGGGAGGGCAGAGCGGAGGCGACACGCGGCGAGCGGCGACAGCGCATGGCCGACACGCGGCGAGCGCGCTCTGTCGCGGCGGCCAGCGAGGTGCGCGGCGCGCGGGAGGAGGAGGGAGGCCGGGTGGTCGCGGGCCGGGCCGCCTGCGTCGCGCGGGCGTGCGCGCGCGGAGAGCTGCGCGGGCCGATTCGGCCAGCGGGCCGAATCCGGGGCGGCGGCCTGCTAAGGCGAAATTCGGTTTTTTCCAATTTCCCAATTTCAAATCAAATGAAATTCAACTTCAAACTACATTTTGAACAAGAAGAAGACATTTTCTGGAATTGACCCAAAAATAAAAGTTGCTCAGAAATAAATTCTCTACAACTTTGATTAAGGGGCCAACTGAAAATTCTTAATAGACTTTGAATGACAAAATAAAAGCTAAATTAGGGAAAAATTTTGAATATTTTTCATAATTATTTTTGAACAAGTTTTTGACAAAATTTGAGCTCCAAAATTTGAACTAAAGTTCCAAGTGATGTAAGAATTATGGTTGCAAGGCTTTTGATATAATGTGATTATCATATTATCATAGTCCATTAAATATAGCATGTTTAAGCTTTTATTTTAATCGAATTATACCATTATCATACATGATTATAATGATATGAATGCTATGCAATATGATTGCCATGCAAAAATGCATTGCTTAACACCGGAGTGTTACACTCCTTTCATCGTTTCGCTGACCACTGGACCCCACATGTCAGTCGTCTTCCTCCTCCCGTGCTCGAGCCGGACTCCGAACCGGAGTACCACCGCCGCCTTTCTCGTGATTTCCCGGAGAATCTTACCCGAACACGGCTAATAGAAGCCATAAATAGGACGCCTTGACCTTCCCATATCCGTTTTTCATCTAATCCGTGAGTTCCACCACGTGAAACCGAGCGCTAGGGATTGGGGGAAGTTGGAAGTTTCGGTTGCTCGTAGGAGGAGCTCTCGGGTGGATTCAAGGCCGATTTCTTCGCTTGGGTGAGTTTTTCATCTTCTCCTCTCCCTCCCAACGCTCTTCTTTTGAGTTTTTGTGCTTTGAATCGCGGGTTTGGAGCTCACCGTCGGTCAACAATGGCGCCACCGTCCCCTTGTTGCCGCGCGTCACGTATGGTCTATCGTAGCTAGTATTTACCGCTTAGTTGAGTTCGCATGGAGCTTCTCTACCGTTTGGATCAAACGCGGGCTCGATTGGTGGTCTAGTTAGGGAGAACCGCCATCTCCGGCGAGGTGGAGCACGCCGGCCATGGTGACCGCCGGCCGGACTTGGAGAAGGGGGGTCGGGTTCTTCACTGTAGCGTTGCTGATGAACACGAGCCGTCCAAATCGAGATCAACGGCCCAGATTAGAACTTACCCCTTCGCGGGTAAATTTGTTAAAGAGACCCTCAGCTTTTTAGTTATCAACCCGCGGTCCGTAGCGTAAAACTGAAAGTATGTTTTTGTGTTTGGAAAGCGTATTTTCTTCCGGTTTATTCAAAAATACGTTTTCAGGTATTTACAGTTTTGCCACTAGAACTGTTTTAGTCATAAAATCTTCGTTTTAACTCCGATTTGATCCGTTCAAGTTGCGTTAGGTTCGTATTTGCGAGTTCTACATGTTAGTGTAGTTGTACAGTTAGTTTTGATAATTTATTTTTTTAGTTTATAATTAAGTAATTATTTATATATAGGAAATCTTAGAAAATTCATAACTTTCACGTTTTAACTCCGAATTTGGTGATCTTTGCATCTGTGTGATCGTAGAAACGTGTAGAAGAGTTTTATAAACTTTTATTACTGTTCTGCTATTGTTGGTGTACTGTTCTAATTGTATCTCTTTGTTTGCTTCGTGTTTGTTTGATTGGATGCATGTGTGTTGTTGATTGATGATCGAGTATAGAAGGTGAGCAGTATCTGGACGATCAGGAGTATTACTTTGAGCCAAGTCAGCAGTATCACTTGGGAAGTTTTGATCAAGGCAAGTATAACACAGGACTATCCTTGTTACCTATACATTGAATTATCATACATATGCATGTGCTTACCTTGACAACCTTAGAGATTATAACTTAGTGATTGTTATCTTGATTCCTTGTCAACCTTGGGAATGCATATGGGTAGCTACTGCTAGTGCTTAAACTAAGAACAATGATCTTGTAATTTGATTAATGGATTAAGCAATCAACTATTAAGATGATTTTATTACTGTTAAAAGGGGGCTAGAGCGTGTGTATTATTTTGATGCTCTAGTTTCTCTCCATAAGGACTTATCTGTAAGTGATAACCAGGATATACAATACAGCTGTGAGGGCTATATGGCTCTGGCTTTAGTTGTTCAAGAGACCTTTTCTAGCTTGTTAGAGGTTACCTTAAATGGTGTAAGAATGGCTTGCCACGTTGGGTGTAGTGCGAGCCCCTGGCCTAGTGTGTATAGGCTGCAGTTGTTGTGCCACAGGGAAGGGGGGTTCTACATCTGCCTGCCGAGTGAATCTAATGGCCCTAACTTGTTAGACGAACTTTTGAGTGGCTTTATATGGTTCTCGGGTGTTTGGGCTTGATCTCCCCACTCATTTGGAAATCATGACTCACAGTGAAAGTGTACACCTCTGCGCAGAGTTAAAAACTGGTATACTAGCCGTGCTCATGGATGCGAGCGGCCTTAGGGATTCTTATGGAATAGTTGATCATAACTGTTATATCATGCTTAATTATTGTTGATTATTATTATGCTCGTGTTAATGCTATTCATTATACTTATTACAATTGATCATTGGTTCTTTAATGGGAAGTGGTTTATCTTGATGCTACTCAATTGCTAATATATGATTAAAAGCTAAACGCAGTTAAACAATGTCTAGCCTTTTTGAGCCACATGAACCCTATGTTATATTTGTTGAGTTCGACATGGACTCACCCTTGCTATTTCCACCATAATAGATGAAGATATAGAGGAAGATTATCGGAATGAGTACTAGTCTTGGTGTCAACCAGTCAACCGTGTCCCTGTGTGGAGTTTCCGCTGAAGAATTACTATTAGTTATTACTACCTATCGTTCAAGACTATGTCTTAAATACTTATTCGTTATGTAATAAGCATTGTGATGATACTTTGTAATTTGTCAACTTATGTGTGCGACTGTTTCCTGGGGCGCACATGAGTCTTTTATGCATCCTATTTTTGTCCTTAAAAATGGGTGTGACAAATAAACTCTAAAAGATGATTTATTACTATTAAAGGGTACTAGAGCATGGGGTTATTTGGTGCTCTCATTACTCTCCATAAGGACTTATCTGTAAGCAAAAATTCAGGATTTACAGTACAACTGTGAGGACTAAAATGGCTCTGGCTTTAGTCATATAGAAGAAACTTTTCTAGCTTATTAGAGGTTACCCTTGTGGCGCAAATGGGGTAGAGCAGACTGTGGATCCCTGCGTGGTGAATCACATAGACTGACTTTGGAAACCGAGCGGCCCTAACTTGTTAGACGAACCTTTGAAAGGCTTCATAGTGTTTCCCTGCCTGCTCACCTTGGAAGTGTTTTGGGAGTAATTAACCCGGGCATATGGGCAACATGACTCATAGTGAAAGTGTACAACCTCTGCAGAGTGTAAAACTGTTATAACAGTCGTGCTCACGGTCACGAGTGGCCTTGGACCCTTATGGAATAGTGGATCATTAATAATGAATATGTTTTTGCTATTCGTTAATCATTTCACATGGATCATATGTTTATTGTTACATTGAGACACTTTGATACCATTGATATACTGAATTAATGCTAATTAAAAGCTACATGCTGATAAACCTATGTTATGCCTTTGAGCCTCATGAACCCCATGTTATACTTGTTGAGTACGAGATGTACTTACGCTTGTTTATTTTTCTTACTTGGATAAAAATCCCGGATGGGTAACAGATGGTGCAAGTAGTGACTACTTCTACTTTCCGGAAGATTACTAGACTTGCTGTCAACCAGTCAATGTGCCTGTGATTGGAGCTACCATGAGAGTTTTTATATTTTACTTCCGCTACATTATTGTAAAGACTATGTGTTATTAATCGTGATGTAATAACATTTGTGATGATACATCCTTTATAATTTGTTAACTTATGTGTGATTGATCTCTGGGCACACATAAGGGTATGCACTCCATTTGGTCGTTAAATGGTTGTGACACCATTGGGACCTGGGGAGGTATTTATACATCCTATCTTCCCTCACAACGGTCTTCTTCCTCGCCTAGCTCATTCAGACCGACAAAAATAGACTTGTGCTCACTCTCTCTCTCTCCTCCATTGGTGCCTTAGAGCTCTCAAGCTTCCCCTTTGATTTCTCTATCAATCCTTGAGAGAAAAGGCTCTAAACACGATTAGAGAGCAGATCCACTGTTTCCCCAACTCTAAAGTGCACTTGGTTCATGTTTTGGCTGGAGGTTGTATTTGTTACTCTTGGAGCTTGGCTCCTAGCCAGCTAGAGTGTCTTCCGTGGAGCTTGCCAACTAGTGTTGGAAGCCTCGGGAGGTTTGTAACCATCTCTTGAAGCTAGTAAACTCACCCCTCGTCTCTCAAGAGTTAAGTCTCTTGACTTGAGAACGAGGAAGGGTTGCCATATGCTTGATTTACTTTACTTGCATTTCATATTGTTGTTGAAGTGATTTGTAGGGTTTGTGGCTGATCTACTTGTGTGCAACACTACTACCACTTTTAGCTGTCAATCTGTGATCTTCATACTTGCAGGAAGCTTAGTAATTTCTTCGATCTAAGTTTCCATTCATAGATTTTGAACTGTGCCACAAAGTTTTCTGCAGGTGCACCAGTGCCGTTGTTCTGGCCCAGCGGTGCCACAGCGCAGCAGTGCCGTGGGCTCAGAGCGGTAGTGCCGCGGGTGAAATTTGACATTTCTTCAAGTTTTGTTTTAACAGGCCTATTCACCCCCCTCTAGGCTAACCAGAGATCCTACAGAAGGAGATGCATAGGCGGGTCGGTATCCTATGTAGCTATCAAAGTAGGTGTCACACCCATTTATCGACCAAATGGAATGCATACCCTTATGTGCGCCCAGAGATCAATCACACATAAGTTCACAAATTATAACAGAAGTATCATCACAAATGTTATTACATCACGATATTTAAACACATAGTCTTAACACAAATATAGCGAAAGTATAAATTAAAATCTCTCGTGGTAGCTCCAGTCACAGGTACATTGACTGGTTGACAGCAAGACTAGTAATCTTCAGGGAAGTAGGCGTAGTAGTCACTATTACCTCCATCTGTTACCCATCCGGGATTTTTATCCAAGTAAGAGAAATAAACAAGCGTAAGTACATCTCGTACTCAACAAGTGTAACATGGGGTTCATGAGGCTCAAAAAGGCATATTCATTGGTTTATCAGCATGTAGCTTTTAGTTAGCATGATTTTAGCATAACAATAGCATCAAAATGTCTCAATATAAACATTAAACATATGATCCATGTGAAATGATTAATGAATAGCATAAACGTAACCATAAACAATTATTCAACTATTCCATAAGGGTCCAAGGCCACTCGTGACCGTGAGCACGGCTGTTATAACAGTTTTACACTCTGTAGAGGTTGTACACTTTCACTGTGAGTCGTGTTACCCAAATGCCCGGGTTAATTACTCCCAAAACACTACCAAGGTGAGCAGGCAGGGTAAACACTATGAAGTCTTTCGAAGGTTCGTCTAACAAGTTAGGGCCATTAGATTCACTCGGCAAACAGATGTAGAGCCCCCCTTCCAAATGGCACAATAACTCGCAGCCTATACACATAAGGACAGAGGCCGCACTATACCCGATTCGTCAAGCCGTTCTTACGCCAAAAAGGTTACCTCTAACAAGCTAGAAAAGGTCCTTCTATATGACTAAAGCTAGAGCCATATAGCCCCCACAGTTGTACTGTAAATCCCGGATTGTCGCTTATAGATGAGTCCTTATGGAGAGCAATTAGAGCATCAAAAGTAACCCCCATGCTCTAATCCCATTTAAACATTATTCAAAATCATCTTTTAATGTTTGTTGCATATTCCTCTAATCAATTTACATGATCATAGTCCATGTTTAAGCACTAGCCACACTACTCAATGCAATATAATAGGTACCAAGGTAAAGGATCAATCGCTAAGTCATCCTTAACAAGGAATAAATGCATAATGATATTAATTGCATAAGGTGAATAGGACAACAAGGATTATCCCATGCTATACTTGCCTTGCTCAAACTGGTCGTGAAGATCTTGCTCGTAGTAAGGCTCTTGATCTCCAACGAATTGCTCACCGTCTATACTCGATCAACCAATATCAACAACACACATCCAGAGGAAATCATGCATAGACAAACAAGACTATAATTAGAACAATACACCAACAGTAAGAAAATAAGATAAAACGTCTTTAAAACGAATCTACAACTCGCTAGGATCACACAGACGCGAAGATCACGAAAATCGGAGCTAGAACGACAAAGTTATGAATTTCCAAAGATTTCCTATAGAAAAATAAATACTTTAATAAAAACTCGAAAATAAATTAATCCAAACCTACTGTACAGTTGTATAATTACATAGAACTCGCAAATATGAATCTAACGCAATTTGAATGGACCAAATCGGAGTTAAAACGAAGATTCTACAACTAAAACAATCTGAATGGCAAAACTGTAAATATCAGAAAGCGTATTTTTCTTTTTCCGAAACGAATTACGTTTTCAGTTAATCAAAACGTATTTTCTAGATTACGTTTTGGACCGCGGGTTCGAAAAGATAAAAACTCAGGGTCTCTTTAGCAAAACATCGGCCGAATCGATATCTTCTATTTACAGCCGTTAGATCTAAAATGAACGGTCCAGAGCAGATCGGGGGAAAACGGGCGGCGCTCCGGCCAAACTCCGGCCGTCGGCGAGCTTCCGCGGCGGCGCCATCACTGGAAAAAGCCAAAACATGGCTCCGGCCACCATTCGACGAAAGGGAAACACCGGAAGGTAGCTTGGAGCATGGCGAACTCACCCCAGACAAGAACTAGGGCACGGGATGGACGAAGACGGCGGCGTGCTTGCGGTGGCGGACGGTGGAGGCGGTGGTGCTCACGGTGGCGGCGCTAGGCGGTTGCGGCTGCTCCAAAAGGGTTGGGATGAGGGCGGTACGATGCAGGGGTCTCATTTTTATAGCCCGAAGGCACGCGGAAGCAAGGAAAGGGAAGGATTCGAAGATGGATTCGATCTCCGTATCCGGTAGAGAGAGGAAGGTGGCGGTGTTCGTTTTTGGAAAGCGCCGGAGGAAGGAGAAGGAAAGGGGAAGGTGTCGCTGACCGGTGGGACCGGCTCGTCAGCGGCTCGGTGCGAAAGAAGGCCGCGCGCGCGTGAAGTGGGCCGATGGCCGCGGCTTGGGCTCGGCCCAGGGAACCGGAGGCGGGCGCGGGGTAGGGAAAGAGGAAGACTGGGCCGCCGCAGCAGGCCGGAGAGTTGGGCTGCGGTAGGAGAAGCGGCCCGAGAGCAGAGAGAGAATAAGAAATCCTTTTCCAATTTTTCAAATTCCTTTTTCAAATGATTTTCAAATCAAATTTGAATTTGATTGAAACCACTCAATACAAAACTTCAAATGCAGCAGCATGAATGCTCAATCATGTTTCTACCCTTATATTTGATTTTAAATTTATAAAAATTATTCTTATTCTAAATTTGCATGCTTCACAAAAATAAATATAAAAATCATATTTTTCCTATTTTTCTTCTTTTCAAATTTTTAGGGTGTTACAATTCTACCCCCCTTAAGATGAATCTCGTCCCGAGATTCGACCAATGCTTACTCAAATAGTTGCGGGTAGGTTTTTCTCAGATCCTCTTCTCGTTCCCAAGTAGCCTCTTCTGCTGTGTACCGATTCCATTGTACTTTACACATTTTGATTGTTCTACTTCTTGTGACTCTGTCCGCAGTCTCTAAAATTTTAACCGGAAACTCTTCATATGTAAGATCCTCCTTAACAGTGAGTTCCTCTAATGGAATCTGCTCCTCTGGTACTCGTAAACATTTCTTCAATTGAGACACATGGAACACATCATGTACACCTGCCAAACTTTCAGGTAATTCCAACTGATATGCCACTTCACCACGTCTCTCTATAATCTTGAAAGGTCCAATATATCTTGGTGCCAATTTACCCTTCATGTTGAACCTCTTCACACTCCTCATGGGTGACACTTTCAAGTATACATAATCCCCTACCTCAAAAGTCAACTCCCTTCTGCGAGTATCAGCATAGCTTTTCTGTCTGGACTGTGCTATTTTTAGATTATCTCTAATCATTCTCACTTTCTTTTCAGCATCCTTTAATACATCAGGCCCATACACTTGACCCTCCCCTGTCTGATTCCAGAACAACGGGGTCCTACACTTTCGTCCATACAGAGCCTCAAACGGTGCCATTTGAAGACTCTTCTGATAACTATTGTTATAAGAGAACTCTGCGTAAGGCAAACTCTTATCCCAGCTAGTACCATATTGTAAAGCACAAGCTCTCAACATATCTTCCAATATCTGATTAATTCTCTCCGTTTGACCATCTGTCTGAGGATGATAAGCTGTACTAAAATTTAGTTTGGTCCCCAATGATTCATGTATCTTTTGCCAATAATGAGATGTAAACTGAGTACCTCGATCAGACACAATCTTCTTAGGTACTACATGTAGACTCACTATTCTTTCCATATACAACTCTGCCAACTTCGCACTGCTATATGTAGTCTTCACAGGCAGAAAATGAGCAACCTTAGTCAGACGATCCACTATCACCCAAATTGAATCATATCCTCTTTGAGTCCGTGGCAACCCAACTATAAAGTCCATACCAACCTCTTCCCATTTTCACTCGGGTATCTGCATAGGCTGTAACAATCCTGCAGGTCTCTGATGTTCCGCTTTCACCCTTTGACAAGTGTCACACAAAGCAACATACTCAGCAACATCTCTCTTTAAACCGTACCACCAATATTTCTCTTTCAGATCCAAGTACATCTTAGTACTCCCCGGATGTATGGAATAAGCTGACTCATGAGCTTCACGCAGAATTGCCATTCTGATATCCTTATCTTCGGGCACACACAGCCTTTTTCCAAACCATAGCGTACCATTATCATCCTTACGGAATCCTGGAGATTTACCTTTCGCTATGTTTTCAGCTATCTCTCTCAACTTTTCATCCTTCTGCTGACCTTTACGGATCTCTTGCTCTAGAGTAGGCTCTAATACTAATTCCACTGCATTGGTAATAAATCCTAAGTTCAGATGCTTGCACTCGGCACACAATTCCTTTGACATAGGCATTACTTGTATTTCATTTGCATAACTTTTCCTACTAAGAGCATCAGCAACAACGTTGGCCTTTCCTGGATGATAATGCACCTCTAGATCATAGTCTTTTATCAACTCCAACCATCTACGCTGCCTCAAGTTCAGATCCGTTTGAGTGAAGATATACCTTAGACTCTTGTGATCAGTGTATATATCACTCTTGTGTCCAATCAAATAATGTCTCTATATCTTTAATGCATGAACTACTGCAGCTAATTCCAAATCATGAGTAGGGTAATTTAACTCATGCTTCCTCAACTGCCTCGATGCATATGCCACAACTCTACCTTCTTGCATCAGAACACATCCCAAACCCAATCGAGATGCATCACAATAGATAGAGAAAGGTTTACTCAGATCTGGCAAAACTAAGACGGGTGCAGTCGTCAATCTCTTCTTTAGTTCCTCAAAATTAGCCTGACACTTCTCGGACCACACAAACTTGGCATTCTTCTCCAATAATGCAGTCATTGGTTTTGCAAGCTTTGAAAATCCCTCTATAAATCTCCTATAATAACCAGCCAATCCCAAGAAGCTACGGATCTCACTCACATTGATGGGTGGTTTCCAATTCAATACATCTTTCACCTTGCCAGGATCTACTGATATTCCTCCATTTGAAACAATATGACCCAGAAAAGAAACTTCCTTCAACCAAAACTCACATTTACTCCTTTTTGCATATAGTTGGTGTTCTCTAAGCTTCTGCAAGACCAACCTCAAATGTTCAGCATGTTCTTCCTTAGTCTTGGAAAATACTAGAATATCATCAATGAATACCACTACAAACTTGTCCAGATATTCCATGAACACCTTATTCATTAAGTACATGAAGTATGCAGGGGCATTAGTCAAACCAAAAGACATCACTGTATACTCATACAACCCATACCGTGTGGTAAAAGCTGTCTTGGGTATATCCCTGGCACGAATCTTCAATTGATGATATCCAGAGCGAAGATCAATCTTGGAAAATACACAAGCTCCTCTCAACTGATCAAACAGGTCATCAATCCTAGGCAATGGGTACTTGTTCTTAATAGTAACCTCATTAAGAGACCGATAATCTACACACATCCTCTGAGTTCCATCTTTCTTATCCACAAAAATCACTGGTGCTCCCCATGGTGAAGAACTAGGACGAATAAAACCCTTATCCTGCAACTCCTTAATTTGTTTCTTAAGTTCTTCTAATTCATTTACTCCCATTCTATATGGACGCTTAGCTATAGGTGCAGTTCCAGGTAATAATTCAATAATAAATTCAATGTCACGGTCTGGTGGCATACCTGGCAATTCCTCTGGAAACACATCTGGGAACTCCTCCACAACTGGATCTTCCTGGTTGGCACCATCATTGAGCTGGTTCACTGTAGCGGTCTCTTGTTTTTGCACTTTTACTTCAACCCTGATTCTATCACCCTTTGGTGTTGTCAATACAACTGATTTATCCTTACACTGAATCTCTGCTTGTTGTTGCATCATCTGCGTCTGTACCGCCAACAGTTGCTCGATAGTTGGTGGCGGTGGTGGTGGTGGATTTGGGGGAATGTTTCCACAACCTCTGCCTCTTCCTCTTCCGGCCATCTGCCACCCATAAACATGCAAACTTTAAGAATTCCATGATTTCAACCACTTATAAGATTAAGAATGAGATCTGAAAGTTTTCTGGACGAGTAGCAATGTTGACAGTTCAGTATTTCAATCATATCTCGAGTTACAGAAATCCAAAAGAGGCGTGCCTTATATGGTTGGAAAGCTTATGAAATTATCCACAATTTCTATTCAGACCTCAAGATCAGATTCTGTCGTTAAGTCTATGAAAAATAAGGTGTAACAGAAACTGTTCCAGATTCCAGACTGTGCAGAAACTTTAACTTGTGAAAATTATATCTCTCGAACCAGATCAGATAAAAAGGTGATTCTAGTGGCATTTGAAAGATGCTTGAGTCTAGTTTCTCTCATAAAAATTTCATAAATGTTACACGAACCGTTTTTAAACTATAGCAGAAACATTGAAGACTGTTTTAGAAAACAGCAAGGACAGAAACGTGATAATATCAAACCCAACTATTATTCCTTGACTATTAAACCTATTATTCTTAAGAATGGAACTTGTAGACATGCCTACAAGTCCCGACACTCAAACAAAGATCCAACTCACACATAAGAATAATAATAAAGCAACTAGCACACCAAGGTTCAAACCACACGACAGACTCAACTGACTCAACTGACGTTACTAAGAACGTTCTTATTACATAAAGGACTCCTACTTCCTAAGGAAGTGGCTCATGCTCTAATGTCTCATAAATCTTAGGCATGCCTTGGTTTGCTCGGAGCTCATCAATGGTTGCTTGGCATCTCTTGATAGTCTTCCCTTGTGCCTTCACCATCTCTTCTAGCTGCAGCTTCCTATCCATCATATCATAGACAAGGTTCACCATCACCCGAGGTAGTGGCTCTAGCTGCACTGGATCTGTCATAGCCCATCCAAGTTCGGGGTGTGCACGAGGAAAGAAGCGATGTATGTCATGCTTCATAAGGTTAAAGCGAAGATAGCGGAGACCCATACATGCTTCAAAAGCAGCATCTTCAATGCTATCCTCTATAGTAGCTCGATGTCCCACGTGAGAGAACATCCTGTCCAGCTGATATGCCCCCTTGTCTTGCTTATGGGCAAAGATGCTTGCCCTTGCCTTCCAGTACGTGTCCTCCAGTGGATGAGTGTACTCCCAGCAGACGTACTCCACAGCTGGATGCCAATCAGCGAAGTAAGCAGTGAGCATCCCCACCAGGCGAAGATGAGAGACCGCATTCCCTCCATTCCTGTGGTAGATCCTCACAGTCCACCCCATTGGAGGAGGTGGCATATCTTCAGGAGCTTCATGTGGTGGGGGCGGGGGTTGTACTCCTCCATTAGCTTCCTCTTCAACATCTTCAATCTCAATGATTTCTGGATCTTCTTCAGGCTCAGGCTCTTCCTGGGGAGGTGCTGGTGCTTGGACTGGTGCTACAGGAGTCTGCTCCTGTTCCTGAGGTTCTAGCTCTTGTGGCTCTTCAGTTGCATGCAGGGCACGAGGTGGGTAGTATCCTCCAGAGCTAATGCGGGCAGTCTTACGGTCACGGGCCATCTACAGAATTTTTAGATAAAGTTAGAATAGAGACAAAATTTCGTAATAGAATGTGACATAAGAAGCATAAAAATTTATCAAATAACAAGAGCAAGATAGTGAGCATACAAATAGTGTAAAGATGATACTAAATCGACCATTCCTAGCTAGGCTTGCGTCCTACAGTCAACAAGAGCTCTGATACCAATTTGTCACACCCATTTATCGACCAAATGGAATGCATACCCTTATGTGCGCCCAGAGATCAATCACACATAAGTTCACAAATTATAACAGAAGTATCATCACAAATGTTATTACATCACGATATTTAAACACATAGTCTTAACACAAATATAGCGGAAGTATAAATTAAAATCTCTCGTGGTAGCTCCAGTCACAGGTACATTGACTGGTTGACAGCAAGACTAGTAATCTTCAGGGAAGTAGGCGTAGTAGTCACTATTACCTCCATCTGTTACCCATCCGGGATTTTTATCCAAGTAAGAGAAATAAACAAGCGTAAGTACATCTCGTACTCAACAAGTGTAACATGGGGTTCATGAGGCTCAAAAAGGCATATTCATTGGTTTATCAGCATGTAGCTTTTAGTTAGCATGATTTTAGCATAACAATAGCATCAAAATGTCTCAATATAAACATTAAACATATGATCCATGTGAAATGATTAATGAATAGCATAAACGTAACCATAAACAATTATTCAACTATTCCATAAGAGTCCAAGGCCACTCGTGACCGTGAGCACGGCTGTTATAACAGTTTTACACTCTGCAGAGGTTGTACACTTTCACTGTGAGTCGTGTTACCCAAATGCCCGGGTTAATTACTCCCAAAACACTACCAAGGTGAGCAGGCAGGGTAAACACTATGAAGTCTTTCGAAGGTTCGTCTAACAAGTTAGGGCCATTAGATTCACTCGGCAAACAGATGTAGAGCCCCCCTTCCAAATGGCACAATAACTCGCAGCCTATACACATAAGGACAGAGGCCGCACTATACCCGATTCATCAAGCCGTTCTTACGCCAAAAAGGTTACCTCTAACAAGCTAGAAAAGGTCCTTCTATATGACTAAAGCCAGAGCCATATAGCCCCCACAGTTGTACTGTAAATCCCGGATTGTCGCTTATAGATGAGTCCTTATGGAGAGCAATTAGAGCATCAAAAGTAACCCCCATGCTCTAATCCCATTTAAACATTATTCAAAATCATCTTTTAATGTTTGTTGCATATTCCTCTAATCAATTTACATGATCATAGTCCATGTTTAAGCACTAGCCACACTACTCAATGCAATATAATAGGTACCAAGGTAAAGGATCAATCGCTGAGTCATCCTTAACAAGGAATAAATGCATAATGATATTAATTGCATAAGGTGAATAGGACAACAAGGATTATCCCATGCTATACTTGCCTTGCTCAAACTGGTCGTGAAGATCTTGCTCGTAGTAAGGCTCTTGATCTCCAACGAATTGCTCACCGTCTATACTCGATCAACCAATATCAACAACACACATCCAGAGGAAATCATGCATAGACAAACAAGACTATAATTAGAACAATACACCAACAGTAAGAAAATAAGATAAAACATCTTTAAAACGAATCTACAACTCGCTAGGATCACACAGACGCGAAGATCACGAAAATCGGAGCTAGAACGACAAAGTTATGAATTTCCAAAGATTTCCTATAGAAAAATAAATACTTTAATAAAAACTCGAAAATAAATTAATCCAAACCTACTGTACAGTTGTATAATTACATAGAACTCGCAAATATGAATCTAACGCAATTTGAATGGACCAAATCGGAGTTAAAACGAAGATTCTACAACTAAAACAATCTGAATGGCAAAACTGTAAATATCAGAAAGCGTATTTTTCTTTTTCCGAAACGAATTACGTTTTCAGTTAATCAAAACGTATTTTCTAGATTACGTTTTGGACCGCGGGTTCGAAAAGATAAAAACTCAGGGTCTCTTTAGCAAAACATCGGCCGAATCGATATCTTCTATTTACAGCCGTTAGATCTAAAATGAACGGTCCAGAGCAGATCGGGGGAAAACGGGCGGCGCTCCGGCCAAACTCCGGCCGTCGGCGAGCTTCCGCGGCGGCGCCATCACTGGAAAAAGCCAAAACATGGCTCCGGCCACCATTCGACGAAAGGGAAACACCGGAAGGTAGCTTGGAGCATGGCGAACTCACCCCAGACAAGAACTAGGGCACGGGATGGACGAAGACGGCGGCGTGCTTGCGGTGGCGGACGGTGGAGGCGGTGGTGCTCACGGTGGCGGCGCTAGGCGGTTGCGGCTGCTCCAAAAGGGTTGGGATGAGGGCGGTACGATGCAGGGGTCTCATTTTTATAGCCCGAAGGCACGCGGAAGCAAGGAAAGGGAAGGATTCGAAGATGGATTCGATCTCCGTATCCGGTAGAGAGAGGAAGGTGGCGGTGTTCGTTTTTGGAAAGCGCCGGAGGAAGGAGAAGGAAAGGGGAAGGTGTCGCTGACCGGTGGGACCGGCTCGTCAGCGGCTCGGTGCGAAAGAAGGCCGCGCGCGCGTGAAGTGGGCCGATGGCCGCGGCTTGGGCTCGGCCCAGGGAACCGGAGGCGGGCGCGGGGTAGGGAAAGAGGAAGACTGGGCCGCCGCAGCAGGCCGGAGAGTTGGGCTGCGGTAGGAGAAGCGGCCCGAGAGCAGAGAGAGAATAAGAAATCCTTTTCCAATTTTTCAAATTCCTTTTTCAAATGATTTTCAAATCAAATTTGAATTTGATTGAAACCACTCAATACAAAACTTCAAATGCAGCAGCATGAATGCTCAATCATGTTTCTACCCTTATATTTGATTTTAAATTTATAAAAATTATTCTTATTCTAAATTTGCATGCTTCACAAAAATAAATATAAAAATCATATTTTTCCTATTTTTCTTCTTTTCAAATTTTTAGGGTGTTACAGTAGGAGTAAATTTGTTGTTATTAGGCCATTTTACCTCTTGAGGTAATTCTATATGCTATTATATTAGCTAAGAAAAATGACTTGTCTATTATTGATTATCATGATTTGATGATTTCCAAAATTGATGAAGTCGCTGATAAGAGGTTGAAAGTTTTGAAGGAGATTGAGAATGATAGACAAGGTTGCTAGAGCTTATAACAAAACAATCAAGTTGAAGTCACTCCAAGTGGGAGATCTTGTGTAGAAGACAATTCTACCTCAGTTGGATCAAAGGACAACAAGCTTTGCAAAACAAGGTAAAGTAGAGGAAGAAGATTACATAAAGGTCCATGTTGTCCTCTTCTATAGTTTCTAATTTGTTGTTTGGAGATGAATGTAAGTAAAATAGAGATGTATTGCCATGATATATGAATCACATCCCTTCCCTGTTAAAAAAACAATTTTTTCATTTTTTTTGTACCAGCATGAGATATTGGCATGATATATGAATGAAATCCCTTCCTGAAAAGACCAAGTCGATGCCTAGAGGGGGGTTGTGTTGAATACTTGAATAGGCCTATAAAAATTCCCTGCAAAACTAAGCAATTATGCAGAGAGTGGCAAAACTAGTTATGATGTCTTGAGCTTCTTGCTTGTTCTAGTCTTCAATACATGCTGATCTTGGATCTTCATTTAAGGTGTTGATTCCTTGATCTTCATCTTAGCCAAGCTCAAGTCCATCTCTTGCATCCATATGACTAAGTATCTTATATACTATCAAATATTGTTAGTCCTAATGGTTATGTTGTCAATTAACCACCAAAATCACTAAACCCTTGCTAGAGTCCATGTTTCTTACATGGTTTACAACTTTTGATCTTATTATTAGTTGTTGCAACTTTTAATCCATGAATTAAGTGCAAACTATAGTGCTCATTATGCATTTTATTCAATTTTTTAGAAAATAGATTATGTGTCTAGGCTCTTAGTTGCTACAATAACATAAAAGCATTATTTGAACGTATACCATGGCATTCAAGATTTTGAGTTTCCTATATTAGGGATGTCTAGTAGTGTTACTTTACTAGAAAACATAAAATGTTTAAAATTAAATTACCAATATTGATATGTCAATATTTCATTCCAAATACATAAAATTATTTAAAGTAACAACTTACATATTTAATTTTTATGGAGTCCCAAAAATGATTTAAAGTGAGTTGCCAGTGTTATTGGTATGTGGTTTAAGGGAATTTTTTTATTAATGATAAACTGTTCAAATAAATAAATATCTAGCATGTGCATCTTTACTTGGTCTACATGGTGGAAAAAATAACTTTTATGCATACTTTTAAATTAACATGCACATATGTTGTATTTCCCAAATTAACACATATGTTGTTTTTCCCAAATTAACACATATACTGTATTTCCCAAATCATCTAGCCTTTAAATTAACACATATACGTGGTGGAAAAGTAAACACTTATAGGAGTGTCAAGTGTGCAATATAGGAACACATATACTGTATTTCCCAAATTTAAATGCTAGCTAGATGATGTTTAATTATGATTATTATGAAAAAATTTATAATTGATTTTTTCTTTGCATATCTCTTAATTATAAGAATTATCATGGAGCCTCTGTTTAAGGCCTTAAATTAGTAATATTAAGATATATAGACATAGAAAAATCAGCCATCCAATTGGCCTCGCATGCCCCCTCATCGATGCTAAAACACAGCTATAATAAACTATTAAACTCTAAAGAAGCCCAGCCTGCAAACACATACACTGGTTCTCTCCATGTGTGGTGTGGGTGTGTGATGACCAAATAAAAGAAAAGGCTCATGTCTTGTCTTTCTTCGCCAAAAATTCCAACTAAGGTGGTCAGTTCTTGTATCCTGACTGATGCTAGATCGCTGTTCTCGAAAAGTGAAAGACAGGAGAAGCTGAATACCACTAGCAACATGATTCTTGTCTCAGAGAAAGCGAGATCACATGATCTTGTTGGCTTATGTTAATCAAGTGAGATGCCTCTTGCTCCTCTTGAAGATCAGCAATTCTCCAAAAAAGCATGGTCATCGCCTTCTGTTGTCTTGACAGTCCTGCTCGGATATATTGCTATGCTCACTAGTTACTCACATGTTGATTCTTTTTTTTTTGCCAAACAAGTGAACAGTCACACATACACACACTGGTATTTTTTTGCGAACACGTCCGTCGACGTGTGTTTCGTTAAGAGAGAATAGAGGCCGAAAGAACGGTTTACACGACGTAGCTACGGGCCAACTCATAGCACACACTCATATATATAAGGACCTCTGAGAGACTGAGCTAGCAAATCTTAAGATTAACAAGTCACGAGTCACTATATCGGCGGGCGCTATGTCAAGCTTGACATGAGAATAGGTGCAGCTATGTCAAGCTTTCTCTATAGTTGTATAGTTGCTTGATAGACGGTTTGAGCTATATGTTGAGTCTAAAATCCTAAGTAGCTTAGAGCATACTACTAGGTCACGTTGTTCTTTCATTCTGACTTTTTTTATTCCATCTTAAAATAACTTTCTTTTCCCTAAATTTCTAGAAAAAAAAATATGAGTGTATTTGCCAAGTCAAGTACGTGAACCTGCTGAATTGGTTCCACCACAAAACATACGTTCAGTTCATACTAGCTCATATATTAGTTCTTGTTGGGCTGAAATAATGTGCAGTTTCACAGATAAGACATGCTGAGAGTATTATAGATATATGATGCCGAAACGATTGGTAATCAACAGAGCTTGGAGTGATAGCAAATGTTTTGAACTGTTTTCTTGAAGTTGTTTTTTCTAAATGGATGGCAAAAGCTTTGCCGCTATTTTCTTTTACTTTTTTTTTGAGGTATTAAATGCATACTATGTTTATATATTACTTTTAAAGTATTCATCGAGTTTAAAACATTTTTAAATTACAAAGATAAACTGACTACCATTCCGTAGCTTTGAGTACGACAGATATCTTCTTCATTGCATTGTGTCTGTAAACTAAAGCAAAGAGCCAAAGACAGGACCTCCTAGACAGAGAGTTCACGCCAGTGAAATTGCCTACTGCATCTTTCTCAAAGCGTAACCTTGGAGATGCACACAACAGACTTCAGTAACAGCTTTTAAAAGGCCATCTAACATATAGAAATGCCTTGGCGTGCATGACACAATAGGTGAGCATGCGAATAATCTATATATTTCTCTGCATCCTGTTCTCGTGGACCTAAGGATGAAAACGGAACGGAAATATCCCGAACCGACCGTTTTCGTTTTCTATATTATAATTCCATTTTTAAATATAAAAAATTATCAGTTTTAATTGGTTTCACAACTATTTTCAACCATTTTTTATATTCTTTAATTGCTAAAATGTAGAAATGTACCGAACTAACCGTTTTCGTTTTCTATTTCGTAAGTCCATTTTCGACCGTTTCCGACCGTTTTCATCCTTACGTGGACCACATACACTCTGGATTATTCTTTCAAATCAACTTCCGTATAGCAGTTGACCAACTCTCAAGCAGGCATTAGCACCAAAGTGAGACTCCAAGCTATAAGAAGAGCACTGCTTACCCTTCTCACACTGCACATCTTTTGCACACTCCTCCCCCCTCCGATCCCCAACCCTCACCAGTCACCCCTCTCCCCCGGTAGATCTCCGTCCGGTGCACCAGAGGTGGATGAAGCTGCCAGCATGATCTGAGACACTAGTGCTTGATCCTTTTACTGATTTCCAAGTAGCCTACATCTATATATCTTGATGCATTAATCATGGTCTGATGAGAGTTAAGCGATCAGATCGTCCGGCAGTTTCATCTTCTTATGGCAGCACAATAAGCTCAACAAAACCCTAGGCATGAGCTAGGTACCTAGCATGTAGGAAGCAATTAGCACCTCTCCAACATCTACAAAGTTGAAGACGACTGAAACTGCATGCGTGGTAAGTAGAAGAGATATATATACTTCCAAGCCTAAAGGTACGGTACTGCCTTTTCTTCAACAATGAACCGAGGAAAATTGTGAGACTGTATACTCCTCGTCCCATTGATTTTCATGCATGATTCAGCAATATATATATTTTAAAAACATTTTCCCTTTGCTAGGTTTATTAGTTAGGATGTCATATATTCTATATATATGAACCGAGGAAAATTGTTCTAGCCAGTGCAAGTGGTTTCGATAAATCATACGCTGCTCAGCATCATTTGGCAGCTCTAGTTTTTTAGCACAAAGAGGCATTGAACTGTAGCGTTATTGAGATCCAGATTATGTCACAGAAAGCGACTTGGATGGATCTACCCATTATAAAACATACCTTTCTAATCATATATTTGTTAGTCTCTCTAGCTAAAAACTTTAATAAACTTTTGTACTAGCTTTGGTTAATTAATCAGTATATTTAGATATGATATACTATCTAATTAAAATGTTCAACTTACTTTTTGAGGCAAAAATGTTCAACTTATTGCACGTTTTCATCTAAATTTGTGAACCTTTTGCAGAACCTTGCATACCACACATATTCTACTCCTTTGAAATGTATCATTGGTATCTACATTTTAATAAGTTTTAATTTCTAAAACACATGCATTCTTTGAATAATAATAATTCCTAGTGCAGTACTAAACCATCTGTGAAGTGGGACGATATTTCTCTTGGATGTGGGATCCTTTTAAATTGGTAATATATGCATATAGGCTGTAAAATTACTCATGATCCTAGTTATATATATAGTGTGCATGTATGGGATGGGTGGGATGGGACAAACCTCCTGGCAAGCAATAGATAGATCGACTTCAAGTTTGCAGATCTAATGGCATTGAAGATATCTTTGTTCGATAATTTGGATATGTGATGCTGACATGATATACATACTGCCTCATTAAGTAAACTAGTAAAGAATACTGTCATAATCTAATCCGCTTTTAGTTAATTGTTGTTAACAAAGTGTTAAGGTGTCAGAGGCTCAGAGCCATTGAACATGAAACTTGCACAGGTACGAATTATATAAAGCCTTATGCAAGTGCATCAGGCGCCCTATCGTGATCTGTTTTAAATTTCTAATCTAAAATCTTATGCAAGTGCATCTAGTTAAGCATCGTTCTAACTGGAGTCAAATTAAAAGCTCACTAGAACATCAGGCGCCCTATCGTGATCTTTTTTCCACAAGCTTAAATTTGAGCAAGTTGATTAAAGAATTGATTCGCGCATTGATAATGAAATGAAGCATAATGGTAAATATTATTTTAAACATTAATAACAAAATTACAATTAACATCGTTTGTTTATCACGTATTCTCCAAGGCTAAATATTACATAATCTTAGTTGAATAAAACTTAATCTTGGTTCCATATTTTTTTAAGAAGAAAATCTTGATTCCATATAATACGGCACACATTATTGCTAAACAAAATCACAAGCACCACTATGTCGTCGGTCCTGTTCATATCTGCTTGAGTTTTCCAATCTTCATCCTGCACTCCAGCTTCCTATTGGACAGCCTTCCACCCTTCCTTTGTGTGCCTCTTGCTCGTCGTCGTTGTCATCCTAATCCAATGGCTTTTGTGGCCCCAAAAGCTGGCATTTTGGGGTTTGCGCAAAATTAAAGAAAAACATAAAACGTCCAAAGAAACCACAGGAAACGTAAGAAGTCAAGCTAATGTCAGCCATATGTCATTACCATCTTTAATTCTTTATAGAGGTTTGTACACATGAAGGTTCCTGAAGGACAAAATAGTTTAATTCTTGCATTTGAAAGGCATAGCTTGGATAAGTATCTTCGCTGTATGACATGTAAATGGATAAATTGGTCAGTAGGCCTTGAAGCAGATTTGGCATTTGTACAACTATCTAATTAGGCAATGATCCATTAGATAATCCAAATACACCATTTGTACAGTTATCCAATTAGGCATTAATCCATCAAATAAGATAAAGACACAAACATAATGTAGAGGTAAACACCCACGATTTTGTTCCCTATAAGCATTAAAAGTTTATATCCAAATAGAAGGATTTTAGGGGATAGAATAACAATTTTGCATTAAATAGTCAGCACAAATTTGGTAGGTATTGTATCGTTACTTACCATTTATCAAACAGTTCTCATCAATCACACCGATGAGTGTCTGATTAGGAAATGAAGTGAGCTGTCCTAAAATCTCTAGACTACACTATAATACAGGATGGATGGAGTATTAAATAGATAGCTCAAGATGCAAGTAGGTGGACATATAACTTGATATAATAAATTACTGGTATCCAAATGTGTATTTCATCATATTCTGCTCCATGTAATGCATACCCTAAAAAAGAATGTTGCTTTGGCATCTAAATATGAAGAGATCATGTAGGTGGAATTTTGATACTTTGAAATAGTCTATATGTCCTTAAATATTCATGTGCAGAAAGGTAATGTACTGGATTGAACCCATCTCATTTCGAATCTGAAATGGAAATAGCTCCATACTACCATATACTACTCCTCTGTTTGTCTACTGTTTTAAATGATGGTTAAAATTAGAGAAGCTAATAGGAGCCACAAGGGTCATGTATACAATTTGATTTCAGTCAAAAAAAAGTTAACATGCCAAGCTGGTACTGATATAATTGAAACCCATGAACATCTATGCCACGCTAAATCAATTAAAGTTCTATGGTTCTACGCCATAGACAAGGTGGCCTACATGCAATCAGAATACACAAAATTGTATATATTCCTAGCAACTATACAGGGCAAAAAAAGTCAGATAGTTAAATCATGATTTCTTTTAACCATACACACCGTATCTTATAGAACCACCTTCAAAAGTATGTTTATATAGTTAGAGCATCAGATTGATCAAACATAAAATTTATTTTGAATAAAAAGTCAGCCACTACCTACGTGTAACTGAAAGTGATACACTGTGTCCTGTGTCAATAAATGTGAAAACTTAAAAGATGAGTGCCACTAATCAACTGACCAGCAACCAAAGTTTTTTTTTCTTTGTCATGTTGCACTTTGTTTTTTTTATGTTTTTCATTAGCCTTTCCAATCCCAATTCCCTGGACAGCACATTCAGTTATATTTGTAGTGAGTGACTACTTATCAGCTTTCACACATAATCAAATTCAGTTATATTTGTAGTGAGCGACTACTTATCAGCTTTCACACATAAACAATAGAAGGATTAAAAATTCAGAAATACAACGGGAAGGTTTGAAAAGAACTGATCTAGGGGATGCTACAAACCTTTGATACACGGAAAACTATAGCAGAGCTTTGGAAGAAGGAAGATTGTTGCTCTAGCTGTTTTCATATTACGGCAACATTTCAAGATCCTTAGCAGATGCAGTCACAGTATGTCACACTCCAATTAAAGGACAATATAGAGTGCTTACATCTTATGTGCGCCTAAGGAATAGTCACACACATAAGCCGACAAATTAACAGAGTATTATCACTGTGTACATACATCACGTTATTACATCATGTAGTTCTCAACATAACAAGAGGAAAAGTAAATAACAACTCTCAAGCGTAGTGACTTCTCCACAGGGAAGGCTGACTGGTAGACCCAAACCTAGTAATCTTCAGGGAAATCCTCGTAGAAGCTGTCATTTGTTACCCATCTGGAATTTTTATCCAAAAACGAAATAATAACAAGTGTGAGTACACTCGTACTCCGCAAGTATAGTATGAGGATTCATGAGGCTCAAAAAGGATAGACACAGTTGACTGCAGTTAGCACTTTTAGTAGATCAATATTTTATTATTAATTATCATCAAGTTTTGCATAAGCTCCCATGTAACCCACATGATCACCTACTAGAATTAAGAAGAGAAATCGATCACCATTATAATCTCATCATCATCATCATAAGTCATCCACATGTCAAGTAACCATTTATTCTGTGAGTTTTTCGAGCCGCCCGTGACCGTGGGCATGGCTAGTATACTAGTTTTACACTCTGCAAAGGTTGTGCACTTTCACCGCGAGTCATGTTGCCCATGCCCGGGGCCCGTCGCCCCCCTAACACTCCCAAGGTGAGTGGGCAGGGTACACTATGGAGCCTTCCATAGGCCTCTTCTAACAAGTTAGGGCTACGAGGTTTCCTCAGCAGGCAGATATAGAGAACTCCCTTTCTATGGCACAATTCCCGCAGGCTATACACACCAGAACAGAGGCAGTTCTATACCCAAAGTGGCAAGCCCCTCTTGCGCCATAAAGGTTACCTCTAGCTTGTTAGAAAAGATCCTATTACTGAGCTAAAGTCAGAGCCATATGACTCTCATGGTTGCACTGTAAGTCCCAGCTTCTGTCCTATAGATAAGTCCTTATGGAGGGTTTAGGGCAACATGACCAACGTCATTTGCATCATCATCCTAGATATCCATTGTTACCATCAAGTTCAACTGTTGTTTCATTTGTCATAATATTGATCATGTTTAGTTAGAACACTAGCATTCTACCCTTATGCAATTAAACCCATAGGAAATCAAGGTGCAGTCATCAATATGCTAGGATGTCCTTATAGTTGAGCAATATTATACACAAGCAATCATGAGTAGTTTTCAATGAGTAGGACAACAAGGTAGGCCCATGCTATACTTGCCTTGGTTTATGAACTGCTGCTGGCCCTGCTGCTCCTCGTACGTGTCCAGGTTCCCAAAGTTCTCCTCACCGTTCGAACTCGATCAACACGAACCACAACACGCATTCTAGAATAGACATACAAGCAAAACATTACTACAATTAGAACAGTACACCAAAAATAAATGAAACTATATAAAATGTTTACCAAAATCATCTACGTCTCGCTACGATCACAACAACACGAAGTGCACGAAAAACGGAGCTACAACGCAAAAGTTATGAGCTATTTAAGGTTCCAAAAACTAACTATTAAACTAAACTTAATCAAGAAATTCAAAAGCTTCTAACAGGTCTAACAGTAGCACTAATGCGTAGATTATGAAATTACAAACCTAACGCAAGTTGAACGGGTCGAAACGGAACTAAAACGATGATTTTATAAGCGTTTTACTGCAGTGGCAATTTTGTAAATAGATCAACTAACTTCAGATTTAAATAAATCAAAAGAAATTCCATTTTGAATTCGGACGAGGGACCGTGGGCGTGAATTGCCAAAAGCCGAGGGACTCTTTAGCAAAAGAACCCGTGAAGGGGTATATGGCTTTCTGAGCCGTTGATCCCGCGATGAGCGGCTCAGATTAGAAAGAGAGAGAGGGGAGAGTGCAGCTGCCGGAGTTGGGAGGGATGCGGCGGCACCACCATGGATGACGGCGTGAAGCTCACCGGTGTTGCTCGAACTGGCGCTACAAGGCTTGGTTTTCAAATTAGAGAGCATAGGGGTGAAGTGGAGGAGAAGGCGAATCCAATGGAGCACATTGCGCGGGCGGGGATGGTCTCGCGCGGGGCTCGCCATGAACGGCGGCGGGCGTAGCTTGCCGGCATTCTCGGTTGGTGCTTTAGAAGCCACAGTTTCCAAATTAAATGCATGGGGAGAGAGAGAGAAGGGGTTCGCGAGCTCACCAAGATGAGAATCAAGAGCAGCGGTGAACCGGGGATGGCACGCGGCGGGGAATGGCGGCGGCGATGCTCTATGGAATCCGATATGGGAAGGTGAGTGACTAGTGAGGGAATAGACCAATTGAGTGCCTAAAGATCTTCCTTATGGCTTGGAGAGGCTCGGTTGGAGTCGAAATGCGGCGGCGAGGTGGTGGAATGGCATCACCTCAGCGGCAGCTTCGACGGTTTGCTACTGCGTTTGCTATGCTCTTGCGAGAAGGGAACTGGAGCGGGGAATGGCAGCGAGGGGCGGAGACGGAGTCCACACACATCCTTTAAGGGAATCTAAGGCGCGGGGAGGCGCTCCCACAAAGTGAGGAGCATGGGCACGGGACGGTTGCGGCTTTGGCTGTGCGTGCGAAGCGAAAGGGAGGTTGGGCGAAACTGACGAGCGGGACCAAGGCATCAGTGACTCAGAGGGAGAAAGGGAGGCGCTACTGTTTTCCAATCAGAGATGGGCTAGCCCAATAAGGTAAGAGGAGGGAGGGAATGGTGAGCGGGCTGGCTGGGTTGAGCTGGGCCAGCAGGCCGAAATGCAAGGAGGGCAGGAGGAGTTAGGGTGTTCCTTTTTTTCTTTTTCTAAACCTGATTTCAAATATATTTTCAAATGGTTTTTGAAACTTTTGGCATTTAGATCAAAACCAGACATCACATAAAATAAAGTGCAGCAGCATGAGTGGATCAACATGTCACTAACCTTATGATTGATTTTAATTTCACAAAAATTACTATTTCCTATATGCGAAATGCACACATAATTGCATAAATAAATCATATTTAGCTATTTCGAAATAAGGCAAAATTTAGGGTGTTACAATTCTACCCCCCTAAAAAGAATCTCATCCTCGAGATTAGGGTGATGCTTACTCGAACAGTTGCGGATAAGATTTTCTCAGGTCCTCTTCTCTTTCCCAAATAGCCTCATCTTCTGAGTATCGGTTCTACTGTACTTTGCACATCTTTATAGTTCGGCTCCTTGTGACTCTTTCTGCAATTTCCAAAATCTTAATCGGATACTCTTCGTAGGTAAGATCTTCCTTAACAGCAAGTTCTTCTAATGGAATCTGCTCTTCTGGTACCCGCAAACACTTTTTCAACTAAGATACATGGAACACATCATGCACGCCTGATAAACTTTCTGGCAATTCTAGATGATAGGCCACTTCTCCATGCCTTTCTAAAATTATGAAAGGTCCAACATATCTCGGTGCTAGCTTGCCTTTCATACTGAACCTTTTCACATTTCTCATAGGTGACACCTTCAAGTACACATAGTCACCTACTTTGAAGCTTAACTCTCTTCTTCTAGTGTCAGCATAACTCTTTTGTCTAGACTGTGCCACTCTCAAATTATCTCGAATCATTCTCACTTGTTCCTCTGCTTGGCGCAGGACATCGGGTCCAAACAACTGAGTTTCGCTTGTCTGATTCCAGAATAGAGGCATTATACACTTACGCCCATACAATGCTTCAAAGGGTGCCATTTTGAGACTTTTCTAGTGACTGTTATTGTAGGAAAACTCAACGTTGGGCAAGCTCTTGTCCCAACTGGTACCATACTGTAGCGCACAAGCTCTCAACATATCTTCTAACATCTGATTGGTCCTTTCAGTTTGCCCATCCGTTTAGGGTGATATCCGGAACTAAAATTCAATCTTGTTCCCAAAGCACTATGTACCTTGTGCCAAAAATGTGATGTAAACTGAGTTCCTCGATCAAATACGATCTTCTTTGGAACTCCATGTAGGCACACTATTTTCTCCATATACAACTCCGCTAGCTTTGCACCACTATAAGTGGTTTTGACTGGCAAGAAATGGGCTACCTTAGTAAGTCAATCCACTATTACCCAGATTGAATCATACCCACATTGTGTGCGGGGTAGTCTGGGAATAAAATCCATACCGACTTCTTCCCATTTTCACTCCGGTATCTTCATTGGTTGCAGCAATCCTGCAGGTCTTTGGTGCTTAGCTTTTACCCTTTGACATGTATCACAAATAGCCACATACTCTGCTACTTCTTTCTTCATCCCGTACCACCAATACTTCTCTTTTAGATCTAAGTACATTTTGGTGCTTTCAGGGTGTATAGAATAAGCAAAATCATGTGCCTCTCGCACAATCATATAACTGATGGCTTTCACTTCAGCTATACATATTCTCTTTCCAAACCATAGATTCCATCATCATCCAACCTGAAGCCTGGTGCCTTTCCAAGCACTACTTTCTTAGCTATCTCCTTTAATTTTTCATCTTCCACCTATCCCTTGCGTATTTGTTTCTCTAATGTGGGTTCTATTGTCATTGCCCCCACATTATTGACAAAGCCCAAATTAAGATGTTCAATTTTAGCATGCAATTCTGTAGGTATGTAGGTCAACTGAAGCCCATTAGCATAGCTCTTCCTACTAAGTGCATCGGCAATAACCTTTGCCTTTCTAGGATGATAATGCACTTCCAAATTATAATCTTTAATCAATTCCAGCCAACAACGTTGCCTTAGGTTCAACTTTGACTGAGTAAAAATATATTTTAAACTCTTGTGGTCAGTATAGATGTCACACTTATGTCCAATCAAATAATGCCTCCAAATTTTCAGAGCATGGATAACTGCGGCTAATTCCAAATCATGTGTTGGGTAATTCAGTTCATGCTTTCTCAACTGCCTGGATGCGTATGCCACAACCTTTCCTTCTTGCATAAGCACACATCCAAGGCCTAGGCGGGATGCATCACAATAAATAGATAAGCTCTTACTTAAATCAGGTAAGGTCAACATTGGGGTTGTTGTCAATCTTCTCTTTAGCTCTTCAAAATTAGCTTGACACTTGTCTGACCATACAAATTTGGCATTCTTCTCTAATAGGGTTATCATAGGCTTAGCTAGCTTAGAGAACCCTTCAATAAATCTCCTATAGTACCTAGCCAATCCCAAAAAGCTACGGATTTCACTAACATTGGTTGGGGCTTTCTAATTTAACACATCTTGCACTTTACTAGGATCTATGGCTATTCCACCATTAGAGACCACATGTCCCATAAAAGATACTTCTTTCAGTCAGAACTCACACTTGCTCCTTTTAGCATATAATTTATGTTCCCTGAGATTTTGTAAGACTAGTCTTAGGTGTTCAGCATGTTCCTCTTTGTTTTTGGAGAATATTAGGATATCATCTATGAATACCACCATAAACTTATCCAAGTACTCCATGAACACCTTGTTCATCAGATACATAAAATATACAGGTGCATTTGTCAATCCAAAAGACATCACTGTATACTCATAAAGGCCATATCTTGTGGTAAATGCTATTTTAGGTATGTCAGATGCACGAATTTTTAGTTGATGATATCCAGAACAGAGGTCAATTTTTGAAAACACACAAGCACCTTTTAGCTGATCAAATAAATCATCAATTCTAGGCAGTGGGTACTTGTACGTGATTGTTACTTCATTAAGGGACCGGTAATCGACACACATTCTTCGTGTGCCATCTTTCTTATCAACAAATATAACAGGTGCTCCCCAAGGTGAAGAACTAGGACGAATAAAACCTTTCTCTTGCAATTCCTTAATTTGTTTCTTTAGTTCTTCTAATTCATCTACCCCCATTCTATATGGTCTCTTAGCTATGGGTGTAATTCCAGGTAATAGCTCGATAAGGAATTCGATGTAGCGATCGGGTGGCATACCTAGCAATTCATCGAGGAACACATCTGGGAATTCATCCACCACCTGGTCCTCCTGGTTGGCATCATCACTCAACTGGTTGACGGTGGCAGTCGGTTGAGCTTGCACTTCCACTTCGACACAGATTCTATCACCACTTGAAGATTACACAACAATAGATTTCTCCTGGCATTGTATCACTGCTCTATGCTGCTTCATCCAATCCATTCCCAGGATGAGGTCAATTCTAGTAGTTTTTAGAACAATTGGTTACTTTAAAAGCTACCCCCTTAGAAATATACTAGTAGAAGGGCTCTAGTAATTTGCTGGCATGCTACCCCCAGTGAGTTTACTAGCATGGGATCTTTCATGGCACATAGGGGTATGATATGCATTCTAACAAAAGCTTGTGATATGAAAGAATGCGAAGCATCGAAATCAAAAAGTACGATAGCGGAGATGGAGTTGACGCTAAATGTACCAAGCATAACCTCAGGCGCCTCCTAAGCTGATTCAGATGACACATGATTCACCTTGCCGGTGAATGGAGGTTGAGCGTTGGGCCTCTGATTGCTCTGCTGGTTCTGCGGGGCGTGCCGGTTCTGCTTCTTTAGGCACTAGTAAGAATAGTGACCAACCTCTCCACAGTTATAGCATCCATTAGGGTTGTTGCCTAGAGTGCCACTCTTGATTGGGGCATTGTTGGGCACTCCCTGATGTGGTGCCTCGCTGCTGATTCTGGTTGCCAAACTGCTGTGGGTACTGAGGACGCTGCTAGTTCGAGTTCTTCTGGGGGTATTGGCCTTTGTTCCATTGGTTGGATGGCCCTTGGTTCCTCTGTGGGAAACCTTGCTGTGGGAAAGCTCGCGGGCGAGTGTTGCTACTCGACGCCTGTCCTTGGAGCTTCCTCTTCTTGAGGTCCATTTCCTTGCGCTTCTTATCTATCACTATGGCACGATCCACCAATTCTTGGAAACTGGCATACTTGTTAGACATCAGCTGCAGTTGGAGTTCGTCATACAGCCCCTTCAGGAATCGGCGTTGTTTGTCAGAATCCCTAGCCACCTTAGTCGGGGCGTATCGCGACAATTGGGCAAACTTGTTGTGGTACTCCGCCATAGACATGGAACCTTGTTTGAGAGCCTGAAATTCTTCTTGTTTCAGTTCAATAATGTAACGGATCAACGTAATTATACGAGATTAAGTAAGAAAATTTTTTCCACCGAGGCGGTTAATTTATCAAACTTAAACTCGTATAACCCGAGATTCCGTGAAATCACGAGGGATTTCAAACCAACCAACGTACAACCAAGATCGTACTGATTTAGCAGCCATAGTTCACATGATATGTAGAGTTCAAAATAAAAGTGGAGTATATCGGAGTTCGGAATAAAAGTTATTACAACACAGTTCAAAATAACATAGCGGAAGCAAGTAGTTTTACACCTACACTTAGTTCAAATACAGTGCCAGCAGATAGTCATGGTCCACAAAAGCAGTAGATAAGACAAACAGAGTGACCCTTGCCCAAGGTCCTAGTTGTCGCCCATCGCCGGATACAGACAATTGGAGCAGTACCCATAGTACATCTGACCATCTGCAACAACAATGGGAACAACGCCCTGAGTACGGGAATGTACTCAGCTAGACTTACCCATCATAAACCAGAAATAAAGGACACCAAGGATCATGCAAGGCTTTATAGATTGGACTGGCTTGACTCATTTGCGAAAAGCATAAGTTGTTATGAAAAACTATACCAGTACTTTTTGCATCACTTTTAGTATAACCTATTCAAGCTAGGTAAGCATCTATTGCTAGAACAATCACTTGATTCATCATCAACAACCTAGATTACCATATCAGGTTTAGCATTTCCAACCTCATTCAGTTAACCATCAGTGTTCCTTTAATGTTACTACGATGCCATAGCTCGAGTCAAGTGCTCACTAACCGGGAGCGACGACGATTCGAATCGAATTCCTATCCAGCTGGAGATTTATTCCTCACACAAACCCTGCTTCCCCGTCAGGGTCGCGTAGATCACCAATGACACTTTCCAAGAAGCCGCGGGATAACAATCATGGATCGCACTACCCAGGGACCGCCCGACTGCCAGGACGCACCTTGGGCTCACTCTTCGCGTCTCCGTTACACCCCCTTCAACACCAGTCTGCCAACCCGAGTTTATCCCGGCTCGAAAAGTGTCACTAGCTTCGTGGTCGAAAGGTACTTTATTCGGCCAGCTAAATGTAAGGCATGCGTTCAACATGACAAGAGGGACGAGCAACGATCGGTCCTTAATCGACACAGACGGAATCACTATAGTCCAAAACCCTATAAGACTCCGCCCAGTCTTCATTTATCCATCAACACTTGGTTACTTTTTATGATCATAATTACAGCTAACCATAACCCGGTATCCACCTATAACTCGCAGGTGACAGGAAATCACCCGACTTCTACCGGTCTAAGTATGGCTAAGCAATTCACTCGATCCTGACCTAACAGGGTGAAACATAATCCGGTGGCCAAGGTAATAATGCAACAACGGTTTTACTCAACTCCTATAACTTAATGCAAGTATATATATAACTATAGTTCATGTAGTAAGGAACAACTTTTATAAAATAGGAGACTTAAAATGCTCCGGGGCTTGCCTTTTTTGAACGAGCTAGGATGGTGGTCGACGCACTCTGGCAGCTCCTCGCCTGATTCTTCCTCCTCGGGCACCTCCTGTGCCTGGGGCTCCTGCGGATCCGTCCAAGCTTGCTCCTCTGGTACTGCTACCTGCGACTCCTCCTGCGATCATGTATGATGCAAGTGCATAAGCAAACATGCGAATGATGTGTCGGATTATGGTGGAATGTTTTGATGACATGAGATGCAGATGAGCACATGGAATGAGCAGTTTGAATATAACTATTTCTTCTACAAGGTAGTCAACGTCATCCAAGAACATGTACCCTAAAACATGCACCTTATCCTTCTATTAGTTAGCCTATCATCTACACATACAAGTGAACCTAAGCTACCAAAGCTTACCAACCTAACTCATCCATAACATCAGCAAGGCATAATAATGCTTCAAAGATACACCAAACATATTTTATTTCTCTTAATTTCTCATAAAGAATAATATTTTATTCCCTATTTAACTAGGGTTACACACCAACACCTATTTCTGGTGTAGATAAAAATCTACAAAAATTACAGTAGATTACTCTTACCCTAACTAACCTACTACTAAATTTTCATGAGAATGGCCTATGTAAAACTGCTTGTACAAAATAAACAAGTTATAGCCTAAATATGAGCATGAAATTATTTTGTACTAGAAAAAGTATCAAACAATAGATTTCACATTTTTACTATGTTACTAACAGTAAACTAACATACTACAAAAATTATCACATGTATGTTCTGTACAAATTTAGCTCTCTACTAAAAATAACAAAGATTATCAATTAAAAGCATTTGAACTACACTTCAAAATTTTCTCACAGAACATGCTTCACTAGTATTTTTCCTAGAAAGTACATTACTAATAAAGATTAAAGCAACAAGAATCACATTTTTCCCTTCATTATTTTATTTACTACACATTTTCTAAGATATTAGCATTTATAGCAATTAAATAAATTTGCACAGTAAAGTGTTACAAAAATAACATGAGATATTTTTAAACTGTAGATCTATTCAAGAGGAACATTACAAAATTTGTTTCATAATTTTTGGAGCTAAAAAGGGTACACAAACATTTTCTAAAGCCTTTTCTTTTCTAAAACATAATAGAAAATCAAAAACTATTTCTGGAATCGCTTAACGGGCCAGCCCACTGGAATGACCGGCCCACGGCCGATTTCCGCCGGAGCGTCACGCGGGAAAAACCAGAGGCGGCCCGGCTTGCCGATTCGGCCCAAGGCCGTTTGGCCCAGAGAGCAGAGAGGGGGGAGGGGGCGAACGCGGGGCGCGGCCACGGGCGCCGGCGTCCCGACGTCGCGGGGGCGAAACGGTGGTCGCCGTCGGCCAACGGCCGTCCTCCGGCTCTGAGTTACAACCCCGAGCACGCATGGCTCCCGCGCAAGGATGGCGAGCACGATCGCGCGAAGCAAGGGAAGAAAGAGGGAGCGAGGGCATCGGTGGCGGAGCTCGAGCCCGGCGGCCGGCGACGGTGGCGCGCGCGGAAAAAAAAGAAATTGAGCCTCACCGTCGTCGAACAAGGGATACCGAGCCCCGTTCGGAGAAGAGGAGAAAGTGGCGGAGCCGGTGGCGAGACGAATCGGGAGGTGGCGCGGCCGTTGAGCGGGAACGGCGGTGTTCGTCTCGGGCAGAGCGGCGGCGGCGCGAGGAGGCGAGAGCGGCGGCTGCTGCTGCTCGCGCGAAGCCGAGCGAGACGAAAATGGAGGGAGTGCAGCTGAGGGAGGAGCGAGCGCGGCTTCAAGGCACGTGGCGCAGCCGGTGGAGCCCACGGCTCGCCACCCGTACGCCGGAGGCGGCCACGCGGCGGGCGAGCCCTGACGCGGCGTCGCGCTGGCGCGGGCACGAACGCGGGCGCGCGGGAGAAGGCGGGGGCGAGCGGGCCAGGCCGGCATCCGTTCGCGGGCCGAAAGGGAGGCCGCGGCCCACTAAAGCGAAAACCGATTTTTCTTTTACAAAAAAAATATTTCTAGATTTTCCATATTTGTTTTAAAATTGAATTTGAAAATGAAAAAGAGGTTTTCAGAACTTTTGCCCAAAATAAAAGTTGTTCAAAATTTTATTCTCTACAACTTTCATGTAGGGCACTTTTTAAAATTATCAACAGATTTTGAATTTAGGATTTAAAGCTAAGTTGTAAATCAAAAAAAATATTTGTTTAGAATATTTTTAAAACAAAATTTGTGAAAAACTTGAATTCAAGAATTGCTCCAAAAATCATGTTAATTTATTCTAGATTAATTAAAATTATAGCTACACAAAGTTTCACCACTCTTTAGCACTTAAATGCAGAATTTGGGTTTTAAGTAATTATTTTTCAACTTTAAATTTAAAAGGGTCTATACTGCATGCAATGATAACCATGTATGAGATGATTATGACTAATGCTTTGGATGCTAATGCATTGCTTAACACCCAGGGGTGTTACAAATAAGTCCCTCAGGGATGTGATGGGACCTAAAGTTCTCTGTGAACTCCTTCCATGTGATCTCTGGAGCATTCTCTGGGCGTCCATACTAGAATGATTCACACCAATCCTGAGCAGCTCCTTGGAGTTTTCCTAAGGCATATAGGACCTTCTCTTGGTTGTTGCACTGTGCAATGTTTAGCTGCTTCTCTATAGCTCTCAACCAATTATCAGCCTCTATGGGGTCAGTGGCATGTGTGAACAAGGGCAGGTATCCTTTTAGAAACTCCCCATATTTGTCACGGAACTGTACAGGTGGGGGTGCTCCTGCTGGTTGCTCGCCAAGGCGGTCCATCACTGTCTGCATGAGCTGCGCTTGCATTGCCATTAATTTCTCAATCGTCACCGGTGGTAGTGGTGGTGGTGGATCCATTGGTGCACCACGACCACAACCACGTCCACGTTGAAGGGTCGAGATGGCAGACTAGAGGGGGGTGAATAGTCCTTTCTAAAACTTAAACGCATTGGCTAACCGAAACAAATGCGGAATTAAACTTATCGGTCTAGTCAAGACTATACCCCTCTATCTAAGTTCTCTAGCACCTTGCAAAGAACCTAATTAAGCAACTAAGGTGCTAAGCTTAGCAAGAGCTCACCTAATCAATTTTAGAGCTAGGTCACACAAACCTATGCACTAGTACTTTGCCAATCGAGGGAGCTCCTACACAACTAGTGAAGCAAAAGCACAAAGCTCCTAAGCTCACTAGCAATGCTCAATAATAAGGCAACCAATGCCAAATTAGAGAGCACAAATTACTTAGCTACACAAACTAAGCAATGTGACTAACAATGTTACACAAACCAAATTAGCCACACAAGGGGAAGCTTCTAGCTACACAAGCAAGAAGACAACTAGCAAGCTACACAAGCAAACTAGTTATGAGAGCAACTACACAAGCACAAGTATATATGAAAGTAAATACAAGCTTGTGTTGCACGAAGGCAAACCAGCGAGAAGATGAAGAATAATGTTGACACGGTGATTTTTCTCCCGAGGTTCACTTGGTTGCCACCAAGCTACATCCCCGTTGTGTCGATCAACACTTCGTGGTTCGATGGCTAATCGATATCACACACCGAACCTCTCAAAAGGCGCCACAAGAACCCACCATCAAGTGTGGTAGCTCAATGACACGCTCAACTAGAGTTGCTCTTCGCGATCCCCGTGGGGTGAGCATAATCCCCCTCACAAAGCTTCTCCGGAGCCTCGCACAATCTTCTTGCGAGCTTTGATGGAGCCACAAGCCACCAAGTCATCTAGGAGGTGGCAACCTCCAAGAGTAACAAGCACCACCGGGTTACAACATGATCACCTAGTGCCACTCAATGCAATCTCTCAAAGCAACGCACTAGAATCAACTCACTCGCAATCGATTCGCACTCTTGCAAGCACAAGTGAGTTAGAGGCTCTCCAAGCACTCCCAAAGCATGGACACTAAGCCCCAAGGGTGCTCAACAACTGCTAAGGCTGGCCACCACTCATATTTATAAGCCCACAAATGAATATAGCCGTTAGTCCCCTTACTGGGCAAATTTCGGGGGTGACAGACGTGTCTGTCGCGCCACCGACAGACGTGGCACCCTAGCGTCTGACGCACTGCTCGCCACCATGTGTCCCTGAGTTTTGAAATCCAACAATCAAGTTCACTGTGCGATAGACGCGTTCGACGCTCCATGCCCTCAGCGTCCGTCGCACGATAAACGCGTCACAGAGAGCTCTCGCGTCGCGCTCAGCCATAACAGACATGTCTGTCGGTCGATTAACAGGCGTGGCTCAACATCTGTCACTGTCGAGCTCCTTCTCTGTGCACCAACGTCACCACGACATATGCTGACGCACTGCATCTATCGCAGCAGCACCGACACATTCATCGCGTGCTTCGCCTGCGCGTGCCTCAGTGCAGCACCGTCGGACACTGACGTCATGCATCTGACGCTCAGCCACCGCCGTGTCCGACGCATGCTCCAGCAGCACGCCGCCTAGGGTTAGCCAACGAACGCTGATGTCAGCGTCTGTCACAGCAGCTACCAGTGTCTGTCACATGCTTCTCAGCACAAAAACCTTCCGCGACTTCACCACTTCTTCCCACCTTTGGCATAAAGGAAATTTAGCATTTCATCTCCTCGAAAATGCCAGAATCCCGCCTCGCAAGCTCGCCGGGAGGGAGAGAGGACCCCAAACCCATCTCTACCCCTCAAACTCCATTGCTTTCGCAAATGTGCCAACATTACCATGTGAACATCACCATGTGCATGTGTGTTAGCATTTTCACAATTATTTTCTTCGAAGGAATTAACCACTCAACTTGCCATGCCACTCGATCCTAACACGTATGCAAAGTTAGATCGCTCAAGTGACACTACATGACCGATATGCAAACAAGTTTGCCCCTCTTGATAGTACAGCCATCTATCCTAAACCCGGTCATCAACTTCTCTACACACCTATGACCGGTGAAATGAAAATGCCCTATGGATATACCTTTGTCTTGCGCATTCCATTCCAACTCCTTCGACGTTGATGCAACACATGCACCAACCAATCACCAAATGATATAATCCACTTCATATCATCACGTGACCGTATTGGTTCATCGATCTTGACCTCACTTGCTCTTCACCGTTGTCTCGGTCCATCGGCGCCAAGTCTTGCCCAAGCTTCACTGTCACACACGGTCCCTCGCTTCAAAGCCTCTGACTTGCCCTTCACACTTGCAACCGGTCCATCGAGCCAAGCCTCATATCGATCTTCTCCACCTTGGTCACATGACTCTATATCATGTCTCAAATGCAATATGCTCCTTCATGACACAATCACCTGTGGACTAATCTCCTGTGTATCTCACATTAAATACAATTAGTCCACCTAAGGTTGTCACTCAATTACCAAAACCAAACAAGGACCTTTCACACGTCCACGGCCTCAGCCACTTCCTCCTCTTTCAGCCATCTGCTTCCAAACAGGTGTGCAAGTCTTTCAGATACTTCCCAAAATATTTATAAATCAATTACAAAAGGTAAATTGTATAGCTGAAAATTTCTGGACAAGTTCCAACAACAGCAGATCTGAAATTAGAGCATATCTCGAGTTCTAGAGATCCAATAGAGGCACGGCATACACCATTGGAAAGCTTAAGAAGTCTGCTACAACTTTTATATAGAATGTTTCACAGATTCTGATGGAAACATAATCAAAAATAGTGCTAAATAATTTCTGTTCTGAGTCACAGACTATGCAGAATCACCAGATTGTAGGAGGTATATCTCTCAAACCAGAACTGTTAATGAGGTGATTCTAGCGGGAAATGAAAGGTACATAGGTCTAGTTTCTTCCACAAAATTTTCATAATTTTTGGATGCAGGAATTCAGAGATACGAGATAAATATTGCAGACTGCTCCAAAAAACAGCACAGCAGAGATACGAGATTTAAAACCCCAACTATGTTAAGCAAAGACTAATTTAAGGTTTTGATAAAAAGAACATGTGGACAAGCTCACACAGTTTCAGCAGTCACACAAACTCCAAATCAAACCAAGTTCATCAACACAAACAGCAAAACAACTAATGGTTCACAAGACAGACATAGACTCGACACGACTCTTAATCTAAACGCTTTGTTTCGACGGGGCTGCAACACCTAAGGAGCACGATCCACCGTGGTGAACTCCCTGGCCTTCTTCTTGTACATGGTAGGCTGTCCTAGCTGAACACCCATCTCATCGATCTTCTTTTGAAGGCGTCTCGCAGTCTTCTGCGCCATCCGAAGTTCTTCCTTCAGTGCCTCATTCTCCACATGTGTGGCACAAAGGTGTCGCACGGTGGTGTCTATAGTGGGATCAGCTGCTGAAGGAGTTAGTACCACCCATGTCTTATCCTCATGGTCATGGAGTGGGAGAAACTGGTAGCGATTTTCCTGGATATCATAAAAACAGCGACTATGGTAGTACACATAGGCCTCAAGCGCTGCATCTTCCATGCTATCATACACATTAGCACGCTTGGCCCTGTGGCTGTGAGTGGTCTCAATCTCATGCGAATCATCAGCACTATTCCATGCAGTGATTATGATCCTAGTCTTCTAGTAGTTCTCCTCTACTGGATGCTTGTACTCCGCGCAGTAGTACTTCACTTGTGTAGCAAAGTCAGGGTAGTACTCAGCCAGCATGGTAGTGAGTAGCTTGTGGTAGTGAGCCTCCTCTGGTGGTTCCTTGAACTTGTTCTGACATGTCCAACCTATCTCTTCTGGTTCCTCTGGAGCAGTTGGGGAAGGCATTGGTGTTGGTGCAGAAGCAGCCTGTGAAGCTGGTGGAGGTGTAGCAACGTGGACTGGTGCATCCACTAGTGGGATGGGTACAGCCACGGGGGTCAAAGCAGACCCATCCGATGAAGTAGCTAGATACGCTTCCACTTCCATAGGTTCCTCCTCCTCCTCGTCGGTGATGTTGACGACCTCAGGCACCACTAGTGGTACCGCTGGTGGTGCTGGTGGTGCAGGTGGCGCTGGTGGTGCAGGTGCTGCTGGAGCGAACTGAGCGACGTAGGCAGCTACACTGAGGCGAGGCATCTAAAGCTTTGAATTAAAATATCATCATAGTCAATATTTTATGCAATAGAATAAAGAGTAGAGCATAAAAATTTTAATAAAATACCAAGACTGAGATAGTAGCAAGTAAATAAGTAAAACCAAAATCCTAGAAATGACCATTTCTATCTAGGTTTGCGTCCTATAGTCAACACGGCTCTGATACCAATTTGTCACACTCCAATTAAAGGACAATATAGAGTGTTTACATCTTATGTGTGCCCTAGGAATAGTCACACACATAAGCCGACAAATTAATAGAGTATCATCACTGTGTACATACATCATGTTATTACATCACGTAGTTCTCAACATAACAAGCAGAAAAGTAAATAACAACTCTCAAGCGTAGTGACTTCTCCACAGGGAAGGCCGACTGGTTGACCCAAACCTAGTAATCTTTGGGAAAATCCTCGTAGAAGCTGTCATCTATTACCCATCTAGGATTTTTATCCAAAAATGAAATAATAACAAGTGTAAGTACACTCGTACTCCGCAAGTATAGCATGAGGATTCATGAGGCTCAAAAAGGATAGACATTATTGACTGCAGTTAGCACTTTTAGTAGATCAATATTTTATTATTAATTATCATCAAGTTATGCATAAGCTCCCATGTAACCCACATGATCACATACTAGTATTAAGAAGAGAAATTGATCATCATTATAATCTCATCATCATCATCATAAGTCATCCACATGTCAAGTAACCATTTATTCTGTGAGTTTTCTGGGCCGCCCGTGACCGTGCGCATGGCTAGTATACCAGTTTTACACTCTGCAGAGGTTGTGCACTTTCACCGCGAGTCGTGTTGCCCATATGCCTAGGGCTCGTCGACCCCCTAACACTCCCAAGGTGAGTGGGCCGGGTACACTATGGACCTTCTATAGGCCTCTTCTAACAAGTTAGGGCCACGAGGTTTTCTCGGCAGGCAGATAGAGAACCCCCTTTGTATGGCACAATTCCCGTAGGCTATACACACTAGAACAGAGGCAGTTCTATACCCAAAGTGGCAAGCCCCTCCAGCGCCATAAAGGTTGCCTTTAGCTGGTTAGAAAAGGTCCTATTACTGAGCTAAAGTGAGAGCCATATGAGTCTCACGGTTGCACTGTAAGTCCCAGCTTTTGCCCTACAGATAAGTCCTTATGGAGGGTTTAGGGCAACATGACCAACGTCATTTGCATCATCACCCTAGAGATCCATTGTTACCATCAAGTTCAACTTTTGTTTCATTTGTCATAATATTGATCATGTTTAGTTAGAGCACTAGCATTCTACCCTTACGCAATTAAACCCATAGGAAATCAAGGTGTAGTCATCAATATGCTAGGATGTCCTTATAGTTGAGCAATATTATACACATGCAATCATGAGTAGTTTTCAATGAGTAGGACAACAAGGTAGGCCCATGCTATACTTGCCTTGGTTTACGAACTGCTGTTGGTCCTACTGGTCCTCGTACGTGTCCAGGTTCCTGAAGTTCTCCTCACTGTCTGAACTCGATCGACACAAACCACAACACGCATTCCAGAACAGACATACAAGCAAAACATTACAATGATTAGAACAGTACACCAAAAAAATGAAACTGTATAAAATGTTTACCAAAATCTTCTACGTCTCGCTATGATCACAACAACATGAAGTGCATGAAAAACGGAGCTACAACGAAAAAGTTACGAGCTATTTAAGGTTCCAAAAGCTAGCTATTAAACTAGACTTAATCGAGAAATTTAAAAGCTTCTATTAGGTCTAACAGTAGCACTAATGCATAGATTATGAAATTACAAACCTAACGCAAGTTGAACGGGTCGAAACAGGGCTAAAACGATGATTTTACAAGCGTTTTACTGCAGTGGCAATTCTGTAAATAGATCAACTAACTTCGGATTTAAATAAATCAAAAGAAAATCCATTTTGAATTTGGACGAGGGACCGTTGGCGTGAATTGCCAAAAGCCGAGGGACTCTTTAGCAAAAGAACCCGCGAAGGGGTATAGGGCTTTCTGAGCCGTTGATCCTGCGATGAGCGGCTTAGATTCGAAAGAGAGAGAAAGGGGAGAGTGCGACTGCTAGAGTTGGGAGGGATGCGGCGGCGCCACCATGGACGACGGCGTGAAGCTCATCAGCGTTGCTCGAACTGACGCTACAAGGCTTGGTTTTCAAATTAGAGAGCACAGGGGTGAAGCGGAGGAGAAGGCGAATCCAATGGAGCACATTGCGCGGGCAGGGATGGTCTCGCGCGGGGCTCGCCATGAACAATAGCGGGCGTAGCTTGCCGGCGTTCTCGGCTGGTGCTTTAGAAGCCACGGTTTCCAAATTAAACGCATGGGGAGAGAGAGAAGGGGTTCGCGAGCTCACCAAGATGAGAATCGAGAGCGGCGCTGAACTAGGGACGGCGCGCGGCGGGGAATGGTGGCGGCGATGCTCTGCGGAATCCGATACGGGAAGGTGAGGGTCTGGTGAGGGAAACGACCATTTGAGTGCCTAAAGATCTTCCTTACAGCTCGGAGAGGCTCGGTCGGAGTCAAAATGCGGCGGCGAGGTGGTGGAACGGCGTCACCTCAGCGGCGGCTTCGACGGTTTGCTACTGTGTTTGCTGTGCTCTCAAGAGAAGGGAACTGGAGCAGGGAATGGCAGCAAGGGGCGGAGACAGAGTCCACACACATCCTTTAAGGGAGTCCGAGGCACGGGGAGGCGCTCCCACGAAGCGAGGAGCATGGGCGCGGGACGGTTGCTACTTCGGCTGCGCGTGCGAAGCAAAAGGGAGGTTGGGCGGAACTGACAAGCGGGGCCAAGGCGTCAGTGACTAAGAGGGAGAAAGGGAGGCACTGCGGTTTTTCAATCAGAGATGGGCTGGCCCAGTAAGGTAAGAGGAGGGAGGGAATGGCGAGCGGGCCAGCAGGGTTGAGCTGGGCCGGCAGACCGAAATGCAAGGAGGGCAGGAGTTAGGGTGTTCCTTTTTTTTCTTTTTCTAAACCTGATTTCAAATATATTTTCAAATGGTTTTTGAAACTTTTGGCATTTAGATCAAAACTAGACATCACATAAAATAAAGTGCAGTAGCATGAGTGCATCAATATGTCACTAACCTTATGATTGATTTTAATTTCACAAAAATTATTATTTCCTATATGTGAAATGCACACATAATTGCATAAATAAATCATATTTAGCTATTTTGAAATAAGGCAAAATTTAGGGTGTTACACAGTACCTACAACAAGCACATATGTTACCAACTTGAATATGAGGATGAACTTAAGAAAGTCTTTTTAGCTGTGTAAACACCTGTAGCACCTAGAATAAAACAAAAGATATACAAAAGAAAAACTAACACCTATAGCAGACAAGGGACTGAACCTACAGTTGCACAATGCCACAAACAAACAAAGTTGCCCACAATGTCAAGCACCCAACAGTATGCAACAAAGATATCTTCCTTTCCTGCAAGTGAAAGTAACAAGAATATTGGCAACTACAAGTGAGCAGCAAGGCAAAATCTAGCTGGCACAGATCCCCACGCATATAAAACATAAATCTAGAAGCAAGGGATATGATTTCTATAAAACTCGAACAATGAGACACGACTACAACATATAAATTTATGTAACCAGATGAGATGACAAATCTTTTGTACCACATGCTGTAAAAGGCACATACATCTTGGGAACAGCAAGATCAAAACGAATTTAGAAGCATAATCTAGTCAGTAGTAGACATATTCAAAGCAGCCTATCCATGCTACAGAGCAGAGGAACTCACAATCCACCAGAAGGTTTTGACTATAGAAAATTAGCCAGTACTAATGTTCCTCAGAATCTCACGTACACATGCACAACTCCTCTACTGCCGATGCGGCTGGGGTAGCCAACCAGAGATGAATGCAACGCCTTCAACTTCATAGCACATTTGAGGCGCCTGAATCAGGATCGACGTGAAGAGGGATGGATGGATGAATGGACTGGGGGGCACATGGCGTGCTGGAGGGGTGACGCTTACCAAGTAGACGGACACAGCGTAGACCTCCTCACGGCAACGGAAGCAGTCATCACTACCGCGCCAAATCTGGAGGAGGAGGTTCCAACAGGATCTAGAGGAAGGAGACAAGGGGAAAAAAGAACGTGAGATCGAAGCCAGCTGAATCCAGGAGCTCGAGCTCAGTCCCCGACTCACCTGCTTGCTAGAGCTCGCCGTGTGTTGGTATTTATTAACTTGACACTTATTTTGGACAGTCACATATTAATCACCTATATCTCTAGCTTTATTATACCAGGTTTTCGTCCCCAACGTTGGAAGCTAAAAGTGTTTAATAGCCTTTCTATCATTTCATGTGACTAAAATAATTATAAAGATGTATATGATAAAGTAAATGTATCCGCAAGCGCATAGATGAATATACCATTGTAGCATTTTACCTAGAGTATTACTAGGTTATTGATTTATATTTATACCACAAGGAAGGAAAGGATAAAGGAATATATCACTTGTAAGTATAAATGATGGAGAGAGTCAACTATACTCAATCTATCTACTCATAATAAGGGTAAGTCACAAGATAAAATAATAATGATAAGTCATAAATAGTAATCAACCTTAGAGCATTTCCAATCTAAGTATTAGCATGGATTAGGTAGGTATAGAGAAATATTTCTAAGTTATTCTTAACAACATGTCAATATATACCATGATTAGTGCAATTATGTCTAGCAATCATAGCAAGAAGGCACTATATCTACACATAAGGGACATTACTAATAAGGTAGTTTATGAACATAGCATAAAATCTACCTTGACAACCGGGTCCAACTTGGCCTATATTCAAGAAGTAGACTACAAAGGACTCAATGAAAGTGTCACATTTGTATTCTAATGGTACTTCGCGATCTACCACTAAGTCTGGAATATAGGGTGTTTCCGCAGGTAAACAACGTCTAAGCACCATGCTTACACAATGTCGACCACCCACCCATGATATCAAAGGGCGAGAGCTTTGTGATCCTATGTTTGAATATAAAGACAATCTAACTATGCTAGACATATAATTAAAGTATATAAATAATAATATAATTGCAAATATAATAATATAGAGCAAAGTCATATCAATTATATCTAGCAAAATATAAACAGAAAGATACAAAAGAGAGGTTACAAGCGCTTTACCAAGTCGCGCTCGTAGACATATCCGGAATCCAAGACGAAGCTTGCCTCCCTCTAGATCTAGCCTATGTAGTTATGCTATAGATAATGGTGGAGCTCTAAGGAGATTAGGGTTGCTGGCTCTGATGACTTGATCAGACTTGAGACTTATGAATTTAATTAGATATCAGGGGGTGGAGGCCCTGCTTATATAGCCCCATAGAATGCACCGGAGCCCTCGGATCAAACTGACTTGAAACAACGGCGTAGATGCAAACCCTAAGGCGGTGGAGAACCGACGTAAGAAGGGGGAGGCTGACCCGTGGGTCCCACGGTCAGCCAACCGGGCCCACGGGTAGTTGCCCGCCCTCTCTGCCAGGTGGGTCTTGCCTTCTTCCACGTGTCTTCTCGCATCTTCTAGAGTCTTCCTAAGTCGGTGCCGCAGATAAATATCAATTTTAATCCCACGTGTGAGTCCATTCTTGCGTATTTCCTGATAACCCCCTACAAAAACACAGTTTCACCAAAACCTATGGAATTCTGTCAATGTAAACCATATCTCTACGTTTGGTATTGAATTATATCCATTTCTATGCTTGGTTGACGGTATATTTTAGTAGTTATTGACCGTCAACATAGATCGACAGTTGTTGAGGTCGGATTTGTTCGGTGGGCGCCCGGATCCAGAGAATGCACGGGGTCTTTGGAGTGGGAACCCTCCTCCAACCTTCCGCACGCGGTATCCGTGGATGCCTCCCCTCCAATTTCCCCCGTCCCTCGTCGAGTTGTTGTGCGAAGGAGGTCTGCTCGTGCCGGCATGGAGGCGACGTGCAAGGTGGGGAGAGGGCATGGAGTCGGCGGCGGCAGTAAGGAGGGAGAGAGGAAAGAGAGACTAAGAAACAGACGGAAACGAATGGCTGCGGTAGCCAGTAGGGTTTGGCTGCGGGGGCTGGCTCTCCGCAATGCTTTCAGGGGGTGGTTTGCAAGATATGTTGAACGGCGGGTTGATTATCTAAAACCCAAAGGGCCTTTTTGCAAAAGCTACGAAGACGCGTGTCGGCACGCCGAGGAGCCACCAATGCTCCGAATTCTCTTGTTCCACCGGAGTCAAGTGGGTTTTAATCAACCCCGATTCACAGAATGCAAGACGACTTAGATCCTTCCTATGTATATTCCTATTTAACATGCAACATATGATCTTGCACGTGTTACTGTTAGTCAACAGTAGCAAAATGTAGCATGTCTAGGCTGGACAGTTGATTCTTGCTGGTCAATAAGAACTTTGTTAAACCCTGGTTTCTAAAAGGATTCGTTATTGTCATCCTTTTCCGTTTTATCTCACATGCATCGTGCAATTAATCAAATTAACCTGTACGGCCTCTGCTACTGTAACTCAATTTTCAGAAGAACACTTGCGCTGTGCAATATTGAACAACTAGCAATTTAACTCAGACCAGGGCAATGCATATTATAACTGACTTCACTGCAGGAAACATATTCAGCAAATGGTTGGGAGCTTCGGCTCTGCGCTTGACATTTCTGGCTGTAATAATTCAGCAAATGCCTTCTGTATTTAATTTGTCTCTTTTAGAAAAAGAGGGCTTGATGATTATATTGGAAGTATATACGCAGCTATATATACTCCGTACAAGTCATGTGAATAAGGATAATTCAGCTATAGGCATGCAAGTTTTGGCTTCTGGATTTTCGTTCAACTGTATATTGTTAGTCATGTTTATGGCAATTTAGGTAGAGCTGTGGAATGCACAGAGGAAATAAATTAATATTTTTATTCATGCACACAGGAATTAATTGTGTTTTACTTTTTTGTATAGAGGAAATCACCGTTTTTTCTGTCTAATGAAGAAACGCATAATGACGAACAAAGGTAAGGGCCTAATGGGCCTCGGCCAATTTGCGGCTGTAACTTCAGCAGGCCGCAGAGACTAGATGCATTTGGCAACTGCCCCATCCTGACACGGCTCCATCACACAGGAGAATCACAGACCTACAAATTGAGCCCATTAGGCCAGGCCCAACACGACACCGTGGCGTACTGCCCCAGGGTCCATGTAGGCAGCGGTGATCTCTGTCATCCAAGATAGGAGCCCCGCAAACTCGCATAGACTCTTGCAGAGGCGCCTATTGCCTCGTATGACAAAAAGCTAGGGCAACACGAGAACAAGATAATATCACTTTTCCCATCCTGTGCCCCTGCACACCTACACCTGACACCTTTTTGCAGTGCTGGGTAAAAGAGAAGAGTATGCTTCCATTGAGAGAATGAAGGCATTGTCCCATCAATGCCCTTATTGTGCGACCTGAAGTGCGCATATAGCACGTTTGATGACATAGCACTCATTCCTTTTCTTCTTTATTACAGGTGCACACGCAAATCGGGTTTCAGACCACTTTATCTTTTAGTAATATGTTTATATAACTTTAGTTAAATTTCAAATCGATCAAATCCTCAAAAGTAAGAATTGTATCTTTTTAATATTATTGTTTGATGTGGAGACGCGATTCTCCTCTCTATGTTACTGCCTCTGTCTTACAGAAAAAAAATCATTCTCGATCACCGGGTGAGAAGTCAAATATTAACGTTAACCAAATATATAAAAAAATATTAACATTTATGATACCTAATAACTAGATAGATTCTTGATTATATTTTTATAAAAAAATATTATTTAAAATTATAAATATTGTAATATTTTTTATACAAATCTAGTTAATTCAACTAAAAAAAGGTTTAGTCAACACGAGTCCCATGGCGATGATGACCGAGAAGTGATTCAACGACCCGACCGCGTACATACATGACTACACTACATCTACATGTGCATGTGCAGGATGATGATATTTCTCGTTTTGTCTTGTGGCGGTCGACATGCCACATGCCCTCAGTTTCTCCTCGCGCTCGAATGTACAGATTGGAATCTAGAAAATCTTAGATGTGATCAAGTTGCCTGAATTTTGAATATAATATTCGTCCACGAAACGCGTACAGTGGAATGCCCGGCGATCAGCTTATCCAAATTGGCCTTGGCAACATGCAATTGACTGGCATGCAGAATCTTTGCACGTCATCTCTTCTTTGGCGGCTCCTGCTTGCCGCGTACGTGCACTTGCCTGTCCTAAATTATAAGTTATTTTAAAAATATTAGAGAGTCAAAACATCTTAAGTTTAACCAAATTTATATGATAATATAATAACATTTATGATGCCAACTAAGTATTATTAGATTCTTTATCAATTATATTTTCATACTATACTTATGTGATTCCATAAATCTTTGTAATTTTTTTTATAATTTTGGTCAAACTTAAGATGCTTTGACTCTTCAAGATTCTTAGAATGACTTATAATTCAAAATGAAGAGAGTACATGTCAGAAGGCATGAGGACAGTTTGATAAGTAAAATAAACAGAACGAAAAGAAACTATTTATTTTTTGATATTACAATAGCAAACATGTCCATATATATGTTACCACAGGAAATATAGCTTTTTATTATGCGGTATTCAGAATTCTGGACTACTTGCAACTTTGAAATTTATTCAATGGTCTTGCTATGTCTCCTGATTCATCTTGGCTCTTTAATACTGTATTAGGTAGAGAGTAGAGATGTGTTTTCGATGTGAATGTGCTACATAGGAGTATCATCATATATATATGGGCCATTGAATTAGTGGCAGAGGCCTTGACGACCTTAATAAGTTAGGAGATCGAGTTGGCCACAACCTCCGATCCTCCACGCGTTGGGGAATAAATTAAGAAATTGTCATGTATCTCGATCCGATCGGTCATCCACAAAATGAATAACGGATGCTTTATGGCGTTGTTGGCGCGTTGCAGCAGGAAGTTGGTGTTCAGTTTCTGGGACACAAACAAGAAAAGAACCAAGAAAAGGCAGTGCTCAGTTTCAGTCAATGCATATACGACCACATGGTTGACCATGCCGTACGCACGTTTCTTTAATTTACTTTGTAGACCTGGCCGTGTAAATGGAATGTCACGGTAAGCTCCATCCAAGTTCCCCCACAGGCCACAGCTTCGTCACCGCACCGTTGCTAGGTAATAGGTGCACATTTGCTAGGACTAGATAAGAATATAGTAGGATTTAATCTAGTACACTATCGAAACGCACTTGCACGTAAAATACTAGTACTAGTACACGCTCTTTGAAAAAAGCTAGCGGTACGGTACGTCACAGAAGCTAGGGCGTGTTCACTTCGCGAAAAGTAGGTGAAAAGTTACTGTAACATCTTTCGTTGTTATTTGGTAAAATTTGTTTAATTATGGACTAACTAAACTCAAAAGATTCGTCCCGACATTTACAGACAAACTATGCAATTAGTTATCTTTTTTACCTATATTTAATGCTCCAAGCATGCGTCGAAAGATTTGATGTAATGGATGGAAGAGGAATTATTTTGGGTTGGGATGGGAAGAGGAAATAATTAATCACACTACGTCGTGCCATCTGCATGTACTACTACCTATAAGCACACAGAACGTGGTACCAGGTCGCGCACCGAATGCGATCCCGGAAAAATTTTCAAAATACGCGCGCCAGCATTACACGGTGTTAATCCCATTAACTGACACGGACGTCCATTAATATTCTCCAGAAAATCTAAAAAAAAAGCAACGAATGTGATCCCAGACAAATTTTCAAAATACATGCGCCAAGTTACACGCCGATAATCTCATTAACCGAGGCGCGTCCTTTACTGCTCTCTAGAAAACCCAAAATACAAAAAAAAAACTTACAACTTTCGAGATTTGAGACGCACGACATGGTGCTCAACACTATCACACCTCTACCACTACACCTCATACTCATTCATCTATATAGACCTTTAAGCGCGGTGACTTAGCTACGGTACTGCGATAGATACAGTGCCCACCTGTTTTCCTCCACAAACCCCTGTTCATCTACAGTACCAACCCATTAGTAAACAGTACCAGATTCAGTGAACAATCCTGACCCGTTAGCAAACAGTCCACATTCAGTAAACAATTCCAACCCATTAACAAACAGTGCCGAGTTCAATGCACCTCCCTGCCCGCACGAAGCGCGGGCCTCCCATCTAGTATCTATATAAATATATAGTTTTATATCAATATTTCGTAATCTTATCTTGGATATTTTGACTACTAAATGAACTCAAATAAAAAATTTTGAACTACAAAGTTTTAAATCTTATCAAGTACTACAGCTTTGGTATAGGATGTATCTCCATGTGAGATTGTTTGAAAAAAATAAAAAAAATAAATCTCAAAATATGTAAATTTAAAACAAATATTTGAGACTCTAAGCGACTTCACATAAAAAACTTGTCAATAGCAAACATGTAGCTTAGGTCGGCCGCTACAAATTTGATATTAATTATGTGAACATTTGAGATCATTTAGCAATTCTAAATTTTGAATTTCAAAATCTACAAACTTAGAACATATATTTGGGACACTAAACGACTTCAAATAAAAAACTTTTCAACTACAAAAGTTATGAATTATTTTTTGTTGTAATCATTAACTGAGGCGGACGTCTTCCGTAAATTGATTTCCGGAGGCGGACGCTTAGAATGACCGTCCGGAAATAATTGATTAATGGAAGTGGACGTCTTAAGTTGCCCGCCTCAGTTAATGGATTAACGGAGATAGTCGCCTTAATCTAGCATTAACGGAGGTGAACGTCTAATGCTGCCCGCCTCCGTTAATCCTTAACCAGGGCAGATGCTCGGCCTGCGGCCCTGCCACCGATTAATGGAGGCGGCCGCCTAGCCCGCTCACCTCGGATAATAAAATGACACAGCCTCGCAAAATCTTTTATGCAGTAGAGTATGAAAAAATACCGACCAATCTCTGATGATACATATACCCCCTGCGTCTAATAACTATCTAAACGAGACATATATGGGATACACCATGGTCACTGGCCTGGCATTTCTTAGAAAAAAAAAAGGAATCTTTTATTACGATTTCTACATAAGTCATGGCACTTAATCATCCCTTATTACAAGTCCAGCCTCCGGCTGGCAACAACAAACACTCAAAAAGCAAACAAAGAAAATAGAAAATGAACATTCATGCATCAAACTAAGCTCAGCCTATTAGAAGGTAACCACATGTGCTTGGAGAAGATCTCCATTAACATGGATAAAGGTCTCTAACATACACATGCCCACCTTATAGTTGTCATATGGTTCTTCTACAGAATGAACCAAAAACATGTCCAGTACATGCTGAAAATAACCTGCAAGTATGAATAAATCCTCATTTTAAAAAAACACATAATTTCAGCTCAACCAAATAGACCAAATTATTTTTCTTACTCGTACACAAACTTGGGATCAAAATTTAGAGCCCACTTGTTTTTGCCAATGCCCAAAAGAATATATTGTTTCTTAGTGTAGTTGTAAACCAAAAGCATCCTGAACCACTCTCTCCAAACAAAATCTGCCACATGACAATCGAAAAAACAGGTGTTGAATAGTTTCCTTATTGTTGCAAAAACAAGATAATATGTTTCATCACTTTTCTATCTTTCTAATTCTGCTTAAAAAGATTATCTATAATTAAAATTATCTCCTTCATAAAGAACCAAATGAAAACTTTAATTTTAAGACGCCATTTCAACTTCCAAGTGGCCTTATGAACAGGCAATGCAGTTTGTTTTACCAAATGTTTATACATTGACTACACTGTAAGCGAACCTTTTTATTGAGATTTTATTTGATCAAATCTCGTTGGCCATCTGGTTGAACAAAAGCTTTTGCGGCCACCTCATTCATTTTTTACAAGCTTATCACCAATAAGGGCAATGTGAAACGTAGGATTAAGCGGTAATGAAGAGATGGGTATTGTTCCTTGGGAGTAAGTACTTTTCAGCAAATGAACAATGTTTTTTCTCACAGCAAATCAGTATAAGCTAAATTTCAGCGAAACGAACTGGGTCGAGTCTCCAGATTTCCAGCATATGGTTTATCCAATGGCGTACTGGCATAGGACCAATTATACTCCGGTATATATTAATTTGTTTGATCAACAAGTCTGACTGAAGATGAATTCACAAAAGTACAGAGCATGGCACATTTAATTCCAAATAGACTTCGATGGACAAAGAATCGTAAGCACTACTACTGTACATGACATGATACCGCGCTCCTTCGTCACTCAGTGATGACGAGATGCCCATGTACATAGGAGTACAAGTTACAAGGATATGGTGCCCATGGCCGTGTTTAGATCCAGAATATGGTGCCCCGATTCGGAACACTGTAGCAACTTTTTATTTTTTAGTGTAAAAAAGTGTCTAAAAATTGATTAATTAGACTCAAAATGTTCGTCTCGTAAAGTACAACAAAACTGTGCAATTAGTTTTTGATTTCATCTACATTTAGTACTTCATGCATTTACCGACATTTTGATGTGATGGGGAATCTCCTTTTTGCATAGTGGAATTTAGGGGAGAATTTGAGATCTAGGCCTTGTTTAGTTACCAAAGTTTGGGGGCAAACTTTGCATAGTAGATGTCCCGTCACACTGTAGCAATTTTTTTTTTATTTGGTAATAATTGTCCAAACATTGATTAATTAGACTTAAAATGTTCGTCTCGCAAAGTACAACAAAACTATGCAATTAGTTTTTTATTTCATCTATATTTAGTACTTAATATATGTGCCAACATTTTAATGTGACAGGGAATAGGAATTCTGCACAGTTAATTTAGTGGCCAAATTCTGAAATCTAAACAAGGCCCTAAACAAGGCCCTAATTAACTAAACTGACCGCCGCCGCCGCGTCGTCGTCGTGGTCGTCGTACTCGTATATACTCCTATGCAACTTCGTTCGCTGCTCAACCAACCATGCTGTGCGTGCTGAATCATGATGCATGTATCTATGGCCCTGTTTAGTTGTTAAAAATTTTGCAAAATTTTTCAAGATTCTTCGTCACATCGAATCTTTGGACGCATACATGAAGCATTAAATATAGATAAAAAATAAAACTAATTACACAGTTTAGACGAAATGGACGAGACGAATCTTTTAAGTATAATTAGACTATAATTGGATACTGATTGTCAAATAACAACGAAATTTGCTACAATATCATTTTGCAAATTTTTTTACAACTAAACAGGGCCTATATAAGCAAGACCTGCGACAGGTCAACGATCCGGCCGGTCTCCTCTCAAAAGTTCACAACGTCAACATATATGCACGCATGCAGTTATTTAGGGCTGGTTTAGATCCGAAATTTTTTGCAAAATGGCACTGTAGCAAGTTTCGTTGTTATTTGGCAATTAGTGTCCAATCATGGTCTAATTAGGCTTAAAAGATTCGTCTCGTCCATTTCGTCTAAATTGTGTAATTAGTTTTATTTTTTATCTATATTTAATGCTTCATGCATGTGTTCAAAGATTCGATGTGACGGAGAATCTGAAAAATTTTGCAAAATTTTTGGGAAACTAAATCGGGCCTTAGTTTGATCGCCCTCTGCCACGGCATTAAGTTAGAAGCATCGCCAAATTCAAGTTCATTTTTGGCAGCAGGTCAGTACATTACTTCCTCCTCTAAGGCAAATGCAATTTTACTACTCCCTCCGTTCCAAATTATAAGTCGTTTGACTTTTTTTTATTTTATTCATTTTGCTATGTATCAGGACATATTATTATATCTAGATATATAACAAAATGTATGTACCAAAAAAGTCAAAGCGACTTATAATTTGGAATGGAGGGAGTAGCTAGAACTATGCAACTGCTGCTTCGTTTGTCGCAAAAATGTTAGTGCATCACTTTGCAGGGCCAGGCTCAATGGGAGTTTCATTTCTAGTTCCAACACACCCAGATTTTAGAAATAGTACAGAAGAGTTTTATCTTCACGAAATTATCTCTACTCTCATGAAACTCTTATCCCCTCTCTCTTCATCAATACAGTGACATGTCAGTATATTTAGGCTATCCGCACTCATGGACCTCTATATTCATCCTCTATACGTTCTAGTCAGCAAGATTCTCTCCTCTATACTCAATTCTCCCGCACCCATCCATTCTCTATATCATCCTCTATCCACTCTATTCACTGTGGGACCCACTTGTCACTTTATCTAAATATATCCATGTGTGATCTAGTTTTGAAGGATTTATTGAGACAAATTTAATGGTGCAATCAAAATTTAATTTGGATTTTTGGTTTGTGAGTTATATCATTTTTTTCTTTGATTAGCTAGTGGGGCCCGCCACTGCCCACTATAGAGTAAGCACTGTACCACTCTAAATATAGAGTGAGAGAAAGAATAGAGTATCGTTTTAGAGTACCCAGTGCAGTAGTTTTTACTCTATATTCATACTCTAAAGCTTTAGAGTATCCTTTAGAGTACCCACTGCGGGTAGTCTTAATGTCCATGAAACTCTATGAAATCCCCATTCAGATTGACCTTAGTTCATCTTGTCATCGTCGACAATATTTAATTTCAAATCATGATTAAGATGGACACTGTATATAGGGATGAAAACGGACGGATTTTTTTCCGTACCGTCCCGTTCCGTTTTCTACATTTTCCCGTCCCGTTCCGTATTTGCGGAAGTAGAAAATGGTGTTTTCCGTTCGTTTCCGAGTAATCCCGTTTTAATACGGAATAGACTCGTATTTATCCCGTTTTTATCCCGTTTTCAATCTATGCTCAACATGTTCAACAATTACATGTCCTTATGTTATGTTAATATAACTACGAATCATCAAATATGCATGTTATGTTCACATACATAGCATGTAAATGAATATTAAACTTTGTATATATTATTACATGACTTTATATATGTGTACTTTGAGAATATTAGATTATGTGATCTTAATTTAATTTTCTGGCTCTCCATCCGTATTTGTCCGTTTCCATATGTCCGCATATTCCGATTCTGTTTTCGAACCCGCATTTTCCGAACCCGCTCCTGTTTCCACCAAAAAATATAGAAACAGAAGTAGAAATAGGGTTTTTCCGTCCATTTCCGTCCGTTTTCATCCCTAACTGTATATAATATAATCCGTCTGCTCCAAAAAGAATACAATTATGGGTTATGTGCCAGTTAAAATGGTTCATGTTTGACTAACTTTCTAATAATGTTTGGTATTCACATTTATGACTTTAAATTAATTTATTATGAAAATACATTTCATAATTAATCTAACGGTATTTATTTGATATCATCAATATGATTCTTTTTTCATCTGTAATTGGTCAAACTTAAGAAACTAAAACATAACATTGTGCTATAATTGTATTCTTTCGGGGATGGAGGAGGGGTACTATATATCTTTTTCTAAGAACATTGATTTTCACAAAATTCTAATTTTAGAATAAAAAAATGAGAATAAGATTACTTATGACTCCTCTATTAATCATTATATCAATTGGCAGTACATAGTTACAAATAACCGTGTGTGAAATTAAAGAGATAGGTCCCTTACTTTCTTATCGCCGGCGTACGCGCCGGAGAGGGAGAAGGAGAGGGGCGATAGGCATGGCGACGGCAGCGGCGGCGGTGTCGAGGAGCAGGTGGCAGACAGAAGGGCGGCAGCTTGCTACGCATGCCTTCTAGCTCTCCTTGGTCTTCGTGCATGAGGTTAAAATGATAGACTCTTAGATGGAGGGAGTACCTTACAATTTGGCATATGGACCATCGCTCTATATGTGCCAGAATGAAGTTCAGAGTATATATACATACCCCCACACGGTTATTAATAAAGTCTTACTCCCAAGAAAATACTCCGTACATACCTGCAAAACTTTTTTTTACCGATGCGCTATTCTTGTGGATCACTTCTTTCTTGTGTAATATTGCCTAGGTGCTCCTCTCGGATCCCTGCTGTTCGGAAACTCACATTACCAGCAGTAGGTTTATAACTTATTCACTCTATTTCCTTTTAATGAAAAACGTGCTATCACACGATCACGAAAAAAATACTGTAAAATGTATCATTACTTATCATTAGCCTATCCGAACGACTAAGCGCCCGCACGTCCGTGCGCGAGGCCCACGTCCGGACGCGCCCCCCACGCCCCGTGCCAGCTCGATCCGTTCCGCACGCCCCACCCGCTCAGATTATGTGCCGCTCGAATGACTCGTCCCACTCACGCCGCCCATCCCCACACGGGTCCATGTCGCCCGAACATTACGAGCATCGAGAAGAGGAGAAGACACTAAGGCGAGGAGAGAGATGCAACACTCGATCTACTTTTGAAACATCCAAATAAAAACATTTGCAAAATACATTCGAAAACAGTTGAAACACTTGCAACATACGTCTGAAACACTTGTAAAAACAGCTGAAAAAGCCATTGCAAAATATATGCAACATCCAGATAAAACACATGCAACATATGTGTGAAACACGTGCAACATCAGATAAACACACTTGCAACATATGTCTGGAAAAACAACTGAAACATTGAGAACAAGAGCTTGCAACATACGTGTATAAACATTGCAACATATGCAACATCCCGATCTACTTTTGCAACATCCACATGAAACACTTGTACATCCAGATGAAACATTTGAAACACTTGAAAAATACTTTTTGCAACATGCATTTTCAGTATGTAATGTCACATTGCTGCTTGGACGAATCATAGGGCTCGACGCCGCCACGGCGCATGGAGCTCCCGATGCACCTCTAGGCGAGGACCTGCTCGGCGGCCTCTGGGTGAGCACCTGCGCGAGGTGCGCGAGCACCCCTAGGCGAGCACCTGCTCCAAGGCCTGGGGCAGCGCACCCTGGGCGCAACAGAGGACGGGCTTGGTGCGGCGGGGGATGGAGGCGACGCGGGGGATGGTGGCGGCGGTGCGCCAGAGTGGCCTGGCAGGGTCGGCGCTCGAGCGCTGCACCTCGGAGGTAGTCACGCGCCGTGGCTAGCTAGACCAGCGGCCGAGCACTACAGGCGGCAGGCGAGCGGATAAGAGCAAGTGAGCGGATAAGAACAAATACGTGGATGAGCTGATTTTTTTAATTTAGAAACAGAGGAACGGGGTCTTACATTGGCGTCACGTGGCCATCAACGGTGCATCCAGCCGCCCGCCCGCCCGCTTCCTTGTATTAGCGTTAGACTATTGATGAATTGCTGGTTAGGTTGAGGCTTCCCAGAAAGGCAAAGAATAGGCTGATGACCAAAAGGCGCATCCGGACGCGGCAACCCGAACGCGAATGCGTCAGGGCAGCTGTTCGGTTTCCTTGGCTTGACCCGCCGCCGCGGCCAACCGGGCACTCGCTGAAACCGGGTCACAATGTCACACACACGTCACCTCGTCATACGCTCGGCTCGAGCCATCGAAACACACGCGGCACACCGCCTCATTCGTTTTCAAAGAATGGATTGTGACGCTTTGCAGGGAAGAAGTTAGGACCTGCTCGCACATGAAAAAGTGATGTTCTATATAAATCTATACATAACTCTTAAAGTCGAGGCTCCCAGCCGGGTCCGTCACTCTCACATGTTACTGCTCTCAGAACAGTGCCTTGGAACAGTAAACCCGCTAATACATTACCGGGTCTTATGAACAGTACAAACCCGTTAATAAACAGTTTCCCGCTAAGACACAGTAAAACTCGTTATGAAACAGTAACACCATTACAGTACCTGGTCCTATGAACATAACAAATCTGTTTAATAAACAGTAAACCCGCTAATACATAGTAAAACCCGTTATAAAACAGTAACCCAGATTACTGCCCGCGCAAAGCGCAGGCTCTCCTGCTAACAGGGATGAAAATGGTACGGATATTTTCCAAACGTATTCGAGACCGAATCCGTTTAGAGGGGTTTTAATCCGTCCGTATCCGAGTCCGGATATTTAACATCCGATACCGTATCCGTATCCGAATATTTAAATCACATATTTATGATGTCGATATCCAATCGTATTATATCCGTCATTTTTTATACTATCCGTATTCGAATCCAAATCCGGACATAAATACGAAAACAAATACGATATCAGTGATATCCATCCGTATCCGATCCGTTTTCATCCCTGCCTGCTAGTACTAGAACATTTCGCAAGATACTTTTGATTTTGAAACAAATTAAGTAATATTGTATTAAGATAGAAGATACAGTACTAAATACTGCAACAAGTAATCTTATAGAACTAACCATGTTGTTCCGAAAAGTGTACTATGAATTAACACGCATTCCCTCCATCCAAATTGAATTCGTTTTAGCTTTTTCTTAATAAATTATTAAACTTGTCTGATTTTAACCAAGTTTTACAAAACAAATATTTAACATTTTTTATATTGAATAAATATGCTATCAAAATAAATCGTATAGTGTATCTAATGCATTTAGTTTGATGTTGTAGACGTGTGCTATTTTTATAAATTTGGACAAATCTAGAGAAGTTTATTTAAAGATAGACCTAAAACGACTTAAGACAAACCTAAAATATAAGTTTGATTAAACGAAAAATTGAAGGTTAAAAAAACATTTACAATACAAAGCATCGGTACAGGAATATTATATCAAGGAAATAGAAAAAGTATTAGCAACACCATTTGTATGAAGTGCTCCACTTGTGAAGCAGATCCTCTTCCTCTGTTATAGGTTGATGATCACTCGAGTACAGGGTGTGCTAGTGTAATTTAGAAGTAACATTGTTTTTGCTAAAGAAGAAAAAGAGAAAGAAAGAAAGAAAGAAAATCGTGCAACTTGGGCCATGTTTAGTTTCCCAAGTTTGCCACCAAAATGCACTATGCAAAAAAAAGATTCTCCGTCACATCAAAATACCGGCACATGCATGCAGAGGCGGAACCAAGACTTTTAATTAAGGGGGGCCGTACAATATAATGACACCTTATAAATGTGATAAATATATACATCATGTGTATATTTCAATAGTTGTTTCAATGCTTTTACGTATATATTTAGTATTCATACTAAAAAGTCATAATATTATCATAAAAAATAAGTGAAATGATAATTTTTGTGCTTTAAAATTGAAATATTTATAAGGTATTTAAACTTTTTTACTGTGTTTGGGGTGGCCATGGCCCCTGCTGGCCACCTCTGGTTCCGCCAGCGCATGCATGGAGTATTAAATGTAGATAAAATTAAAAACAAATTGCACAGTTTTGTGGTACTTTGCGAGACGAATATTTTAAACCTAATTAATCAATGTTTGGACAATTATTACTAAATAAAAACAAAATACTACAGTGTCAGACAGTAATTCGGGGATCCCCAATTTGGGATCGCCTTGTGTTTTCGGACTCCAGGTGGCGCTCTGTGGCCGTCACGTCTCGAAGCCTCCCAAAAGCTCGGGGGATGCGCGTCAATGACGATTGACTTGACGAAACCGCGTCATGACGTGGCAGCATGTCACAGCGGTTACGGACAGGCTGTGATCTTTTCCTGCAGGGCAGGGCAGTACGGTACGCGTTGCCTTCCTTGGGCAGCCGAAGCAAAGCCGAAGACGCCTCCGTACAACGTCGGCAAGCCGAAGACGCGGGCGCCGCCGTGGAGATGCACCGTCGCGCCGCCGCCGACCTAACTCGCTGTAGTATATAGTAATATATAAATTTATATACAAATATATGTAATGTGTACGCATACGCACACGGCTGCGACGTCGAATCGCTGCTCGCCGGCGGTGGCCAAGGAGCCGTCGTAAATAGTAGATAGCCACGTGGGCGTGGGCGTTCACACCAGGGTCAGTTTCGTGTATCCTCCCATCTGTAACAAGCAGCACATTCATTGTTTCAAAAAAAAAACAGCACATTCAGTCTTTTATACAGGAGTCCTTCGAGTCCATACCCGTGGAAGTTAGGGCTGGTTTAGTTCAAAAAATTTTTGCAAAACGACATTGTAGCTTTTTTCGTTGTTATTTGACAAATATTGTCCAATCATGTTTTAATTAGGCTTAAAAGATTCGTCTCGTCCATTTCGTCTAAACTGTGTAATCAGTTTTATTTTTTATCTATATTTAATGTTTCATGGATGTGTCCAAAGATTCGATTTGACGAGGAATCTGAAAAATTTTGCAAAATTTTCTGAGAACTAAACAGGGCGTTAGGCAAACGAAATCAGCGCCGCATTTTTTGGCATGGACAAAGTTTACGCGCGGCGTGCAGCGGCAGCAACCAAACGCGCCCTAAACCCGCGCCCATGTTTGTAGTGAATCACCGAGATACGTCAGAAATTCCTACTATATGCTAATGCTAATAGTAACAAATATTTTAAACTTAATATAATTTTGTGCATGCGAAAGAGCCACAAAGACACTTAAAACAAGATTGAAAATGTCCTATTCATTTCAAACAAAGCTAGGAGTACTTAGTCATCATATATGTCGCTGGGTAACCGCGTAAGTAGATGCTTGCCCAGGTTTTAATTTGTGGATAACGTGCTGGATGGAGTTTATTTTTAAATTAACCGACGGAATTTAAAGTCCGGACATCAATGTTTTTCGTGTTGGATTGGACTTTGAAGTTGCACGGTCGTGTAGATACTTTGGTGTTAATCACATCGTCGGCGAATAAGTCGCGACGGCAAATTATACAGCTCGTTGGCCGGTTGCCGGCCATGGACGTGCGCGCCACAAGCGGATGGCGTCCGTACGCGCCATCGTCTCGCGTACGACGCGGGACGGCTGGACGGACGCCGATGGCCACGCTGCCATAGCCACACAGATGACACTGGCGCACGTACACAGTAGCCTGAGCCTGGCAACAGCGCGCGTGCAGGCCGAGCGCCCGAGCCGCTCCGCCGCCGGCCGTCGAACTAGAACGGCCACGCAACCAATTAGCAGCAGCAACCAACGGCTTTGCTAACTCGAGTTCGTTTCCCTGTTCTTGCTCCAATCCGGATCTGTTGGCCTCGACACCAACGTAACCTCTGCATCGTCTTACAACTCTACATCATTACGATAAAAAATCTTCAACTCTACGTACAAATTTCGTGAAAGTTGAGATGGAATTATCTCGCTCCTTCACAGTTCACAAAGCTTTAGAACTGTCCTTGCAACATCCTGTTTTGATGGAACAGCAACAGCTAATAAACTCACGGGGCTAAGCAAACAGGAAAATAGCTGTGCATGCAGCTTCCTAGCAGCTTCGCCAGACCGCCTTATAGTTAGGGGTGTGTTTAGATGAAAAAGTTGGGGTGAAAAGTTACTGTAGCACTTTTCGTACTTATTTGGTAAAATTTGTCCAACCATGGATTAATTAGACTCAAAAGATTCGTCTCGAACTTTACAGACAAACTATGCAATTAGTTTTTTTTTACCTACATTTAATGTTTCATGCATGCGTTTAAAGATTTGATGTGATGGGTGGAAGAGGAAATATTTTGGGTTACTGTAGGAAGTGAACGCGGCCTAGGAGTGCATAAATACTGCTACGAGGTTGACGAGTTGTGCCATCTTCATCTTCCAGATTACCTGCAGCTGTTTCCCTATGACCTGTCAGCATTTGATCAGCCGTTTCCGTAAGCTGTGAGCACTTGTTGGTTTCAAGAAACCAGGGCCACCGTCATCACCACAGGCGTCCCATCGTCTCTCCTGTCCTAGCTACATACCAGCACACTCTTTGAATTCACCAGCGTTGGATCGATTCCTCCCTTCATCGCCTCCTTCCATTTTTTAATCGGGTTTCTGCACAAATCAAATCGGAGTTTGCCCTGTCTCAATCGGTGGCGGCTCGTCTTAATTCCTCTGCACAAATGGAGTGCACCGACTACCTGATCGAGGTGGGCAGAATGGCGACGGCGGCGGACCCGCTGCGGTGGACGAAGCAGTGGAGGAAGGCCACCAACGTCATCCGGACGTGCCACAGGTTAGCCCGCCTCACTCTCTCCCGCGCCATCCTGCGACGGACCGGCTCCTACGTCGAAATCAAGATCCACGACGAAACCGACGGCGACTGCGACACCGGCGGCGCCGCCAGCACGTCGCGCTCCGCCGACGCTGACGCCGCGCCGGCGGAGCTCTCTGTCGCCGCGGACGACGAGGGCTTCAGGCGCCTGGTCAAGGACAAGCGCTACGACTGCTTCCGCCGCCTGGGCGGCGGCGCCGGGATCGCGTCCGCGCTGGCGTCCGGCGCGGAGGCCGGCATCCGCGGCGACGACCGCGACGTGCGGCGCCGCCGGGAGGCCTTCGGCGGGAACACGTACCCGCGGCGGAAGCCCAAGGGGTTCTGGACCCACGTGTGGGACGCACTCAGCGACGTCTTCCTCCTCGTGCTGCTCGTCTGCGCCGCCGTCTCGCTCGGCTTCGGCATCAAGGAGCACGGCCTCAAGGACGGCTGGTACGACGGCGTCAGCATCTTCCTCGCCGTCTTCCTCGTCGCCGCCGTGTCCGCTGTCAGCAACCACGGCCAGGCCAGGCGCTTCGACAGGCTCGCCAACGAGTCCGACAACATCGCCGTCAACGTCGTGCGCGGCGGCAGGAGGCAGGAGGTCTCCATCTTCGACATCGTCGTGGGCGACGTCGTGGTGCTCAACATCGGCGACGTCGTCCCCGCCGACGGCGTCTTCTTGCAGGGCCACGCGCTGCAGGTGGACGAGTCCAGCATGACCGGCGAGCCGCACCCTGTTGACGTCGATCCCGAGAAGAGCCCCTTCCTCGCCTCCGGCGTCAAGGTCATCGACGGGTACGGCCACATGCTGGTCACCGCCGTCGGCACGGACACCGCCTGGGGCGAGATGATGGGCAGCATCACCAGGGAGAAGACCGAGCCGACGCCGCTCCAGGAGCGCCTCGAGGGCCTCACCTCCAGCATTGGTAAAGTCGGGATCGCGGTCGCGGTGCTCGTCTTCGCCGTGCTCACTGCGCGCCACTTCACGGGAAGCACCAGGGACGAGCAGGGCAAGCCGACGTTCGACAGGCAGCACGTCACCTTCAACAGCGTCTTCACCGCGCTCGTTGGCATCTTCCAGCAGGCCGTCACCATCATCGTGGTGGCGATCCCCGAGGGCCTCCCGCTCGCGGTGACCCTGACCCTAGCCTTCTCCATGAAGAGGATGGTTAAGGAGCACGCGCTGGTGCGCACGCTCTCGGCGTGCGAGACCATGGGCTCGGTAACCGCCATCTGCACAGACAAGACGGGCACTCTCACGCTGAACCAGATGAAGGTGACGGAGTTCTGGGTCGGCACCGACCGGCCCCAGGCGGCAGTCACCGGCGCCGTCGTCAGCTTGCTGCGCCAGGGAGCAGGGCTCAACACCACCGGAAGCGTGTACAAGCCGGACAACGCCTCGCTGCCGGAGATATCGGGCAGCCCGACGGAGAAGGCTCTGCTGTCTTGGGCCGTGACGGACCTCGGCATGGACGCCGACGCGCTGAAGAGGGGCTGCAAGGTGTTGCACGTCGAGGCGTTCAACTCTGACAAGAAACGCAGCGGCGTGATGATCAGGGACAACGCGACCGGCGCGGTGATCGCGCACTGGAAAGGCGCAGCGGAGATGGTCTTGGCGAGCTGCTCAGCGTATGTCGGTTCAGACGGCGCGGCACGCGTACTCGACGCGGGGAAGAGGAGGAAGCTGGAAGAGATCATCAGTGAGATGGCGGCCGCCAGCCTCCGGTGTATCGCCTTCGCCTACAAGCATGTCGACGGCGAGCACTCCAAGATCGACGACGAAGGGCTGACACTGCTCGGCTTCGTCGGCCTGAAGGACCCCTGCCGGCCAGAGGTCAGGACTGCCATTGAGGCCTGCACCAAGGCTGGCGTCGCGGTGAAGATGGTCACGGGCGACAACGTCCTCACGGCCCGTGCCATCGCCATGGAGTGCGGAATCATCTCGAACAGCGACCGTGACGCCATTGTGATCGAGGGGCAAGAGTTCCGCGCCATGTCACCCGAGGAGCAGCTGGATATCGTGGACCGCATCCGCGTCATGGCGCGGTCTCTGCCCATGGACAAGCTGGTGCTTGTGCAGCGCCTGAAGCAGAAGGGCCACGTGGTCGCGGTCACCGGCGACGGGACCAACGACGCGCCGGCGCTCAAGGAGGCCGACGTGGGCCTATCCATGGGCATCCAGGGCACCGAGGTCGCCAAGGAGAGCTCCGACATCGTCATCATGAACGACAACTTCGACACGGTGGTGACGGCCACCCGGTGGGGCCGCTGCGTCTTCAACAACATCCAGAAGTTCATCCAGTTCCAGCTCACCGTCAACGTCGCGGCGCTCATCATCAACTTCGTGTCGGCCGTGACCTCGGGCAAGATGCCGCTGTCGACCGTGCAGCTGCTGTGGGTGAACCTGATCATGGACACCATGGGCGCGCTGGCGCTGGCGACGGACACGCCCACCAAGGCGCTCATGCGCCGCCCGCCTATCGGCCGCACGGCGCCGCTCATCAGCAACGCCATGTGGCGCAACCTCGCCGCGCAGGCGGCGTTCCAGGTCGCCGTCCTCCTGGCGCTGCAGTACCGCGGCCAGGAGATCTTCGGCATCAACGAGAAGGCCAACGGCACCATGATCTTCAACGCCTTCGTGGTCTGCCAGGTGTTCAACGAGTTCAACGCGCGGGAGATCGAGCGGAGGAACGTCTTCGCCGGCGTGCTCCGCAACAAGATGTTCCTGGGCATCATCGCCGTGACGATCGCCATGCAGGTGCTCATGGTGGAGCTGCTCACGAGGTTTGCCGGCACCCAGAGGCTTGACTTGGTCCAGTGGGGTGTCTGTGTCGCCATTGCCGCGGTGTCGTGGCCCATTGGATGGGCCGTCAAGTTCATCCCCGTCCCTGACCGGCCGCTACGTGAGATCTTAGCAACCAGGAGGAAATTCTTCTAAGCATTATATCTAGGATGGTGACAGAATAAATTTTTTTAATTAGAATTCGTTCATCTATTTTTTTATTGTAAAGACAGTTTACTGAGTTGTTGGATTTGTTATATGCTCATCTACTGTTTTAGCAACGTTGTTAGTTCTCAAAGCCTAAAAATTACTACATTAATCGAAGAAAAATCAATTAAAATATCCTCCTACATGCTAACAAATTACCCACACCCGTGCTATAATGGTAATGACAAAGCTTTGATACCCAACTATGGAAAGAGATATCGACGCTGTCATAATATGCAAACCAGGATGATGTTGAAGATCATAGTATTAGTATAGGATGATGTTATCATTTATATTGTACTATAAACTGGGTCTATTTCGTATGGCTCTCGTACGGGCTCCGGGAAAGAAGCAGTATAGCCACACCAAAAATTGATCATGACTTATAGCTACAATTTTAGATAAGGAGATATTATGTAGATTGCTTATGGTGAAATAATTACTTATTGTGACAACAAGTGCTAGAAAATCATTGACTTTACAATAGGACAAGAGAGTAAAAAAGGACGAGAAGAAGTTTAATTAAACTAAGTTATATAAGAATGAAGAATCCACTAGCTGTGCAATTGGCGGGCCATTTTGCTAGTTACTCCCTCCATTGTAAATTATAAGTTACTCTGGGTTTTTTGTACATAACTTTTCTATGTATCTAGTAATATACTATCTCTAGATTACATTTTTTTACTATATATCTAGAAAAATTAGAACAAATTATAATTTCGAATAAAGAGAGTATATAACAATTAAAGCGCACGACAACTATGGTTTCATCCGGCTAGCTGGGCAGCATGGAGCAGTTCGCAACAATTGTCATGTTGTACGATACTGAATGATGATTTTTTCGAAAAGGCGTGGTAAATGGTCACACAATTATATTGGACATTTTTTATATGTAGTCGCTAAATTTGGAAGACCCTTTCGAACTTTAATACCGGATAACGAACACACTTGAACTTTAAAACCAGACAAAATAACCCCTTACCATTTCAAAGTGGTTTCTCGGAAGGTTTTGCTCATGTGTTAGTAGGCCACCTGTCATTTGGTCTCTCTTATATACAAGATATATCTTTTTATATGAAGTTGTATGAATACAAATTTTATATCAAATGTATAGTTCTATACGATCTACAACTTTGTAGTTGAGGACTTTCAAGTTTAATATATTTTCGAGGCTCAAACATTCATTTTTAGTTACTAAATTTTAAAGTTCAAATGGCCTCGAACGTTGACATAGTCTATATTTGTAGTTGACAACTTTTCTATCTGAGATCATTTAGAGGCCTAAGTGTTCATTTTAATTACGTTAATTTTTGAAATTCATTTTTTCTATTTTTTAACAACCCCAGATGATGACGTGATCTACAACAAAGTTGTAGCTCTTAATATGTTCTACAACTTTGTAGTTGATAATATTTTTATCTGGTGTTGTTTATAGGCCAAATGTCCATTTTAAATTCTCAAATTCTAAAATTTAATTTCTTTGAATTTTTTAATGACAAAAGTCTAGACCTCTAAACGGTCTAAATAAAAATAGTATAAACTACAATGTGCTAAATCATGTTGAGAGCTACAACTTTGATGTGGCTTTGACATAAGCCATGTCAATATCTAAGGTTGTTTGAAAATCTTTTAAAAAAAATCCAAATTAGAGAACTACAAAGTGGCGGATCTTATTGGGAACTACAACTTTGATATAAACTATGTCAACATCTAAGATCATTTTGAAAAATTTTAAAAATTAAAATTTAAAATATGGTAACTTAAAACAAATATTTAAGCCTCTAAAATATATTGAATAAAAAATATTATAAGTTAAAAAGTTATAGATCATATTGAGCTTTACAATTTTGATGTAAGGTTTTTATACAAGAGAAGAGGGAGATCAAATGACAGGTGGGCTCCATTGCCACATCAGCAAATACCACCCAAGAAATCTATTTGAAATGGTAAGGGAGGTATTTTGTCTATCCGGTATGGTATTAAAGTTCGAGAGGATCTTCCAAGTTCAGCGACAACTTGAGGGGAGAGAGTCGGACTTTACTCTTTTGTGTATGTAAAAGACAAGCTGTCCCAATGGGCAGGAACAACATGGTACACTGATCTTCAGAAAGTGTTCGCTTCTTGACGGAGAGGACAAAGCGTGCTCTCTTATATAAGTCTCATTTGATGGGATCATGGAACACTACGTACAATGATCAAATCGCCCACGATCTGCGTAGGAAATGAACCTACTGTTTCCTGAGTCTGGAAATATGCTTAAGAATGAATTGACCAAGGGAACGTGGACAGTTGTTTGATGAACGGAATGTGCATATGTATACTTACTTTAGCTGTATGTGACCTAAATTTCAGCTTGACGCGTAATTCTCATTCATACCGCTGGAAACCTTGGTTGGAGCTCTTTGGCTGTCAGTCATAAAGATACAGCAGCTTGTTTCAGTTGTCGGGCAGAAAGACCAAAGGGCATTACGCAGTTGAAGACACGTTTTTTCAGAATAAAAAGCCAATCCAACCTAACTAAGTATTTCAGCTGAAGTGCCGTAGGGGGTTTGCAAGAAATTGCTCCTTCAGTTCGAGATGTTTGGCACAAGGATCTGGGCTAATTCAGGTCAGAATGGCCGGAAAGAAGCTTAGAAGATGCCCCTAAACGTTTCTTTCAGCATGGCTGCTTCTACGGTCTGACTGCGCTTGCCTTTGCTTTGCACATTGCTTTGTGGATCTTGGAATATGAACATGCTTACATTATGCCTCGGTTCAGCAACGCAGCTTTTGACAATCTTGCAGCGCATCAGATCCTTTCTATCTGCTACGCACGTCTCCATATTGTTGTTTTCAAGTCGCTGGTCTGGTGTTTCACAAGTCCTCAAAAATATGTCTTGTTTATGTTATGGGTTTTGCTACGGTACTTCCAAATAACTATGGATCGTCAATCTAGATTGCAATAATCACATATTACCTCCTGAGAGGTAATAGGAGAAATATATTTGTTTTATTTTGAGAAATAGGAAGGTAAAGCTAATTTTTAGGTAATATATATCTATAAATTAGATCTAGCTTGTATACAAACATGCAAATACGTATGGATGGTTCTCAACATAACATGTAACGTTTTATTAAATTAATTGATCTATATTAATGTTTCCCAACATAACAAGTAATATTTTTCTTAATTAAATGATCTATGTGCAGTTGTAATTTATCCCATGATGCTAAGCTTGAGTTGTATCTTTTCTTGAATATTTTTTCATAAGTATTTTTTTTCTTTTTTTCTATTTTAGTTATTTTTATTTAAATTGAAACATAAACGTGTTTGTAAGGAACGTCAGACTTGAATGTGTTAGTATTTAAATTATTTACTTATTTTGCGTGCTAGGCACGGGTCTTGAACGTGAATTTCTTGAACCAGGTCTAGCACAGGTGCTACGCATCCTAGCGTGCTACACCGGCATGCAGCAGCAGCATGTTGTACGGATGTACTCAGTTAGTTTTACGGCAACAACAAGCTATTCTTGATAGTAGATATCTTGTATATATTTGTTTAGTTTGTTGCCTCTCCTTTTTTTCGTTGGTAGACATTTTAATTAATTAGTAATTACTTAGTTATTGCAATCACATTTAAAATGAAGGGCTAAGATTTATTTGAAATCTTACCTCCTATGAGGTAAAGGACGTACCTTAGCAAGGCCTGTTTGTTATGTCCAAATCTAATATCCAGTTAAATACTTCATTTAGTTTACTGTTAAATGTCCTTTTTATAGCTTTTATCCAGCACGATAAGACTGAGTCCGAACGATATATAGAGTATAGGATGTGTTTGGTTCATTTTCTAGACAAGCCTGGCTAGCAAAACTAAGACAGGCTAGCTTTAGCCTGCTCTAACTAATGCAAGCAGTATATGTTTGGTTGCCAGTACTAGATAAGCCTGGCTAAGAATCGGTGTGTTTGGTTGCCTAGTTTAGTTTACATAGACTCACCTCTTCCTTCACCTGGTAAGTTTACCCCCTTTGAGGACTTCAGTCGAACAGGTTGTGGGCATGGTCGGCGAGCACCTCGGCGAGCTAGAGAAGAAGGTGGAGCTCGCGCTGGCGTGCTCGTGCTGCTCGTCTGCTCGCGCTGACGTACTCGTGTTGCTCGTGCTGCTCTTCTGCTGGTGCTGGAGCCTGCCGCCTCCGTTGCTCGTCTGCCGCTTGTGCTTGCCAGCGTGCTCGGGCTTGCCGGCATCCATGGCGGATCTAGGAGAGAGAGGGAGCAGGCGGCGGATCTGGGAGATCAAGGAGAGAGAGAGAGGGATTGGCTCATCATCGGACTTGTCATCTTGAAGCGACCAGAACCGCGATATTCCGATTCGTCGATTTGCGAGCAAATATGAGTGTGCACCAATGGCTGTCGTCGTCGTTTGGGATCTTGCCGAACCTGACGAAGAAAGGTCGACGAACTCTCGGGGCCTCTGTCCCTATGTCGCCCACCGCAGGCGATGACAAACCAAGCCACCCGCCGCGGTCCACGCTTGCCCTGCCTCCGCGCTCCGCCATTGATTCTGAGGCGGAGTTCTCCAGCGACGAGAAGGAGCCGGACCTACAGAGCTAGGAGCCGGCAACCAGCTCGCCCCAAGAGGATGGGGCCGGCGCACCGCCCGAGCACGTTTTCGCCGTAGGGGAGATGCGGGGAGCCGAGTTAAAGCCCTAGTTTGGTTTTTAATAATTGATGAAACCTAGCACTACCCTTTGTCATGAGTTATCATATGAGCTAGGTTGGTGCAATCCAAGTATGAAGCATGGTGATGAAGTCCATGGAGATGAAGATGGACATGTGTTGATGATGATCAAGCTCAACTTGGAAAAGAAAAAAGAGAAAAACAAAAACCTAGAAGATCAAGACAAATGTATAAGATAGGTGTTGGTATTTATTAACTTGTCACTTGTTTTAATAGCCACCTATTATTTACCTATATCTTCTAACATTACTTTGTTAGGTTGTCATCCCTAGTGATGGTGCCAGAGATGCTTGTTGGTACTACTTAGCATCACTACTAGAATAACACTAAGTAGTTCTCTATCATTTTATGTGACTAGGAAGAATACATAATATGAATGAAAAGGAATTTGCAAGCGCACATATAATTATACCATTGTAGCACTTCACCTGAGAGTATTCCAAGTATTGTTATTTATATTTTTACCATAGGAAAGGTGTAGCGTGGACACGTATTGATAGCTTATAGTATTGATGGAGAAATAAACCACAACTAATATTCTACTCATAACAGGGGTAAGTCATAGGATAAGATATGTATATGATAAGTATTGATCAAGTATAATGATAAATCACTCAGAGCACTCCTATCTATGGTATTAGCATGGTCAGATAGAATATTAGAGGAATAATTCCTAAGTCACTCTAAATTATAAATCAAAACATATCTTGATTAGTGCAATTACACCTAGTAGTCATGACTAAGATCATCTTTATATCTACACATAAGGAGTATTGCTAAGGAAGATTAAGAATAGAGCTTGCTCTACCTTCGTAACTGGACCTTACTTCTATGGCCTATATTTGAGGAGTGGACTACAAAGGACTCAACAGTGTCACATCCGTGATCTACCATATGACTTAGAATATAGAGTGTATTCACAGACAAACAATGTATAAGCACCACACTTACACAACGTCGACCACCCACCCCATGTACTTTGGAGTGAGCGCTATACGAACTTATGCATAAACATAATGATAAACTAGCTATACTAAGTATATATCAAAGTAGACGATGAAAATTGAAACCAAGAACATAAATAAGATAAATATTGATATTATCATAACAATTGTAGCAAGGAGATACAACGAGAGAGGGGTACAAAGATTATACCAAACCACGTTCTTGGTAATGTCAAGAATCCAAGCGAAGCCTGCTTGCCTCCCTCTAGACCTAGCCTAACTAGCTATGCCCTAGAATATGGTGGAGCTCCGAGGATGATTAGGGTTTATGTCTTCTCATATTACTTGATGCATTAGGGGGGCAGGGCATGGTTATATAGCCCTGAGCTTACAACGTGAGCCCTTGAATCAAACCGACTTAAAAAATGGTGGAGATGCAACCTAGGAGGTGGTTGGAAACTGACATAGCAACGAGAGGCTGACAGGTGGCCCCAAGGGGTCAGGTGGCCTACAGGTGGGGTCGGCCAACCCCACATGACAGCGCCTTACCTCCTGCTTCGGTGTGGAGTCCTCTTGAGTCTTCTGGAACCTTTCCACGTTGGTTTCACGGTGGAATTGTATAATTAAATCTGACATGTATGTCCGCCTTAACGGTTTTCTAGTTAAACCCTACATAAATCATAAATTCACCAAAACTCGTGGAATTCATTAGTTTAAGTCCCTAGACCTTTGTTGGCGATCTCATTTGTGCCCTTATACATGTTTTATTGACAGTTTATAATGATTGTTAACTACCGTCAACAATAGGTTTTTGTTTTGCACTCAAGACACCATAGTGGGTGTGAGTGACTTAGGATTGATAGCTATACTATAAAGAGGGAAAATCTTTAGTTAAAGGGTTTATTGAGTGCCACTAGGTGACATGACTTATGCATATGCATTTAGGAACCTAGTGTACTAACTTTGACCCTTGTAAAATGCCTTGAAAAAATGCTAACACACGTGCGCACAAGTTCTACACTATGATAGAACCGCCCAATTTATTCAAGCTCAAGTACGACAGTCCCCGTTTAACACATTGACGCGCACACCTTTACTTATATAAACTCAGTAGTCTGCCGAGTGTCACGAAGGACCTCGGTAAATCAACTTCACAACCAAGACCGTAATAGATTAAGCAAATACACATCACATACATGGAGTTGCAGCGGAAATAATATTACAAATGAGTTCACAAATAAGAGTACAAGTTGGGTTTCAAAATCGATTAGGGAAAACAACATAGCTTTTCAAATGATTACAATAACATATGTTCCAAATGCATTGCTAGCATAAGTGACATCCTCAAACAAAAGCATAAGATGAGCGAACGCGGGTGCGGAGGCTGGGCAAGCCTGGCTCCGCGAGAACGAGCGATCTGGGCGTTCCTAGCAAGCCACCTAAACCGTACCAAATGGGTTGTGGAAGCTTGGCTAAGAGGACATACAGGGAACCAAACAAGCCCAAGATGTATTATGGAAGCTTGGCTAGAGGGTAAGCTAGGGAACCAAACACACCCATACTAGCTAGGGCAGGGGCAGGGCGCGCGGGGGCGTCGGCGGCTATGGCGAACTTTAGACTGATAATTTTTTTCATGAAGCGATTATATCACTGTCGTGAACATATTGGAGATGTTGGACCCACGATATCGGTCTGTCCCAAAAAAAATAATGCTAAATGGATAATCCATATATGCATTTATGCATTTAATATATATATATCTGTGCAATCAAATCTAAATACTAAAAGGCAGATTTGTGATACTCAGCAAGAAACAACATTCATGTGCATAGCTTTCAAAAGGAAAAAGATACCACGAGCATAAACCCTTCCTGGGTTATGAAGGGTGTATACGTGAAAACAAACCAATAGCATACACCTGATAGTGGTCTGTTCAATAAAATGATCTAAGATTGCAGTCATATTTAGGCACGGTTAAATTAAATTATTTTTATTTGTATGCAAACAGCTAACGGGCATAGCTAGGTTGCTTGATGGGCTCAGACCATTCATAAACCACTGAGGAATGATCGACATATGACAAAAGTCATACACATTAAGTTATATGTTCGATGCATTCACAAACCGCTGTTTGAGATGCTAGATACATGGTCGTTTGTAGTACTGGATATGTGGCCAAATGAGATGCCCGCTTTCACAGTGCAGGATTCGTCTATTAAAAGATATGTTTCTAAAGTGGAATTTCCTTGTAAAGTTCAGGCAGGACATCAGGATGTTAGGCCTCTTGCTTAGCATTCAACAGCACGATGAGCATTCAAGCGGAAAAGTTTGTAATCATCCTCTTGCAGCTAGTGGAATCACCCCTCATTTCAAGAGTTAAGTCTCTTGACTTGAGAACGAGGAAGGTTTGCAAAGCTCTAAACCTTAGTGTCAAGCCTCAACAACGTGGACATAGGCAAACCTTGGTGGCGAGCTAAACTACGGGATAAATCTTGTGTCTTTGTGCATTTATGTTTTGAATTGCATTATTTGTGTTCCACTCGATCTACTTGGTTGTGAGTGTTTGTGAGTGCAGGTACTCAGTGAACTTGTCACTGGACATCTCTAGCACATCTCTACTAAGTTTGGTCTGTGTTGAACTCTCTGCAGGGGGTGAGGCAGTGCTACAGCTAGAGTGAGGCAGTGCCGCACTCAAGTGAGGCAGTGCCGCACCTAGAGTTTAACTTCTACTCAAGTTTGTTTTTAAATAGGCCTATTCACCCCCTCCCTCTATGCGACATCAAGGTCCTTTTAGGATGCATTGTTAATTAATTGATCAAACTCGAGCGATAGTACTAACTTACATACTATACCATATATTAAGTGTAGAGACTATGGGTCCCTTCAAAATCTAATTCAAGTGTATCAGAAATGTTATGTTTGTTTCTCTGAATAACCGTTGAGTGCTTAAAAAACATTTACGAGCCTTTTAGTATAGGAGATCATATGTGAGTAATTAGGTTGCTCATTTTCGTTCAACAAAATTATCCAATCATTATTATTTTCCCACGCAATGCACGGGCATTAATCTAGTTAAAAATAAATGCCGAAATGCTCCTACGTGGGTGTCCGGATGTTTTTCCTATCGGACGCTATTTTAATTTAATCTAACCCATACAGATGGCCCAACAGTCTCTATCTGACATATTTCTCTCCTAAACCGTTGCTCATCTTCTCAACGTGGCACTAGGGCGGGGCGTTTTGTGGCTGGCAGCGCCGTGCTTTCCTTCACCGCTAACCGCCTTCCATCACTGCCTCTTCCTCCCTTCTGGCCCTACCTGCCCGTGCCTGCAGCTACCGCGTGTGGCCAGGTGGCTAGAGAGGTGGTTGCCGCTAGCCGGATCCATGCCAAGTGCAGGCGTGTAAGTGCAATCAAGCCTTTATTGTGGGTTTTGGCATTGATGACCACCTAATTAGAGGACTAATAAGATTTATCTAGATGACAAGCAGGGATTAGAAAAAGAGAATGATGTACAGGTTGTAGGTACCCCAAAGTTTTAAAGGATGGCCTTGCTAGACTCATGATGCTTTACATTTATTTTCATTTTGAATATTGAGTTTAGGAAAAGTTGTACTATAAAGGGGGACTTTAGAGTAGTTAGTCAACTGTGCAACCAGATGCTCAAAACTCCAGAAACACATCCTCATACCTAGTCAAAGTAGCCAGCCAAAATTCATCCAATTCTCAGCTGCTTTGGGTAGGGCGGCAGTGCCACCCTCAAGTAACCGTTGGGCCAGCCGAGGTATTTATACCTCCAGGCCTGGCCCACAACGATTATCTGCTCAGTCTTCTTCCTCAGCATGTCTAACTTCAAAAAAGAGAACAGTGCTCTCTCTCTCACTCCTCCATTGTTGCTCCTCCCTCCCTCAAGCCAATCCTAGATTCCAACCATCAAAACTTGAGAAAAGGCAGCAGAACTCGATTGGAGAGTGGATCCACTGATTCCCAAAGTCAAAAGAGCATTTGGTTCACGTTTGGCTGGCGGTTCTAGGGTTTGTTACTCTTGGAGCTTGCTCCTAGCTAGCTAGGCGTCGCCCTTAAGCTTGCCTCCTCGTGTGGTAGCCTATGGAGGTCTGTAACCTCACTCTTGCAGCTAATACATCACCCATCATCTTAAGAGTTCATTCTCTTGACTTGAGAACGAGGAAAGAGCAAGCCTTTGTGGCAAGCTTGCCTTTGGTGGCACCTCAACAACGTGAACTTAGACAAGCCTTGGTGGCGAGCTAAACCACGGGATAAATCTTTGTGTCTCATGTGCTTCACCTTTACATTCCTGCAGTTTCACTTGTTAAGGTTGTGTTGTTTAGGGTTTGGAAGTTAGATCTTTAAACTTGTGAAGTTTCTGTGGAAACCAGTCTTCGAGTTGGTGTTTACCTTTCTATTGCAGTAGTAAACTGTTAGTAGTATATAGTTTCTGTCAGCAAAGTTTCAAGTTCAGCAGACCTTATTTGCTTGAGCGGCAGTGCCGCCCTTGGTAGGAGTGGCAATGTCGCCTCCTGTTTTGACAGTTGTTCGAGTTAAATTTTTACAGGCCTATTCACCCCCCTCTAGGCCATTTCCTCTTCTAGAGATCCTACAAGTGGTATCAGAGCTAAGTTGCTTCGCATACGCTTCACCGCATGAAGTATGGAAGAAGGACAAGGTTTGAAGAGGGCCGATGAGGCTGCTGTAGCTGCTGAGGTGCAGATCAAGCTATCACTTTCGATAGCAAGCAGTGCTACGCTCAAAGACCTCAAGACCACCGATGCGGAAAGAAGACAGGAAAGAAAAGAAAGAAGAGTAGCAAAGACCTCAAGAAGAGAGAAAAGAGAAAAAGATAAAGAAGCTCAGCGTCTTGAGGAGAAGAAGCAAAGAAAAGAAGATAGAAGATGTATTCATGTAGAACGAGAAAAGAGAAGGGCAGCAAGAAAGAAAGAGGAAAAGAAGTCAAACGATACATCATCAAGCGAGCTATCCACTAGCTCGGACGATGGTGATGATGATGTGTCGTACCACGCCTCCAAGAAGAACAAGAACAAGGATAGGGGCAGCACCACCAACAAGAAGAAATATGCAGCCACATCCTTTAATTATTCTCATTTGACTAACCGTGACCGTAAGTCTTTCATCCAACTACCCATGGGCACGTTACCTCATTTTGATGGGACTAACTTTGCCAAGTGGAAGCATTTTATGAGGGCTTAACTTATCGGTCTTCACCCCGATCTTTGGGAAATTGTGTGCAGCGGATTTGAGCCACCGGAGAACCCCAAAGAGCCAACAAATGAGGAAATTATTGCTGTTCATCTCAACGGTTAAGCCACAAGCATCCTTCTTAGTGCTCTAGATGAAAATGAGTACAATAGAGTGATGAACGAAGATGTGGCAAAGCGCATTTGGGACACTTTGCCCCTTGCCCATGAAGGAGTTGACAAAGTAAGAAGGGCAAAGATTGATTTGTTGATGGCCAAGCTCAATAAATTTGTGATTGTTGATGGAGAAGGGCCATAAGAGATATTTGATAGATTGATGGCCTTGGTTGGTCAAATTAGAGGCTATAGTGGTGTCGGTACCAATAGTACGGGGGTACCCACATCCATCGCTAATAAAAAAACTAAAACGACTAAAACTGCAATAAACCGCGTATCCAGTCTGTCTCGTACGAGGCCCGCTCGACGGGGCGCCTCGACCGCGCTCCGGCTCCGACTCGTACGAGGCCCGCTCGACGGGGCACCTCGACCGCGCCCCATCCCGTACAGCAAGGTACCTTGATGGCGCTCCGACCCGCGCGAGGCTCGTCCGCCCACTGGGAAAAACTCTGACTCGCGTGAGCCCGGGTCGAGCGCCTTGACTCCTTTTCTTTACCTACCCTAGGACAAAAGCCATAGCATTTAATGCGGTTACCTACTACCACCTACTGGCATGGCTACGACCAGGATCGACGCGGGAACAATGCCTATGTCAGATCTCACTGTTTTACCGCCCATCCCGTGATGGGAGGTGAAAACCGTCACTGTACCCACCTTACCGCGCACTGTTTACCATCGATCACCCTCGAGGGAGGATAAGACAAGGCCCGTTCTCCTCAATCTCGGGGATTCAGCCTTATCCATCCGGTCTCGACCCGGCCTCGACCCAACCTCGACGCTCGGCATAGTTCAATGGCAAGGGAAGGACGGTATGGCACGGCGCTCCGGGTCATTTCACCGTCTTGTCTCCCACGACGCCATGGTGTTTAGGGATGGCCGGCCATTCCCAGAGCACGTCGCTATGGTCAGCTCAACAGGAATTGACAAAATATCACCTCAAGGCTCCCCGTCGTCTTGGCCTCCTCTCGCCCTATAAAAGGGCAGGCTAGGGTTCTACAACGAGGTCGGACAACGAAGAAAAACAAGAGACAACAGGCAAGACGCAAGATAGAGATCGATATCTCAAGCAATCACCCTTGTCATCTTTTTCCTCTCTTTGAGACTTGGGCTCGACGCCCTCTCTCGCATGCTTGTAACCCCGACATGAGCACTTCGGTGCAAGGAAATACAAACTTCTCCCCCCCGCTGGACGTAGGGCCTTCTTTTGCTCGAACCAGGATAAACCCCCGTGTGTTCTCCTTGCATCACCATCTAGGAAAGAGACACGCAACATTTACTCATTGGTTTAGGACCCCCTCGGGTCCGAACACTGACAGTTGGCGCGCCAGGTAGGGGATCGTTGCGTGCCAACATCGCTTTCTCGCCTTTTTTCCTGGATGGCTGACCCCGAACGCCCTATTCCGTTGGCCACGGTGATCTGGTTTGGGAGTTTGGAGTTCATGTCGCTTGGCTATGGCTACGATATGGTCCTACTTCCACCCAGGCACCCAACCAACGAGGACTATGAGCTCTCCCAGCCCGTGGGAGCAATCTGCCGATACCATCGCTCTAGGCGGGCGCGGGCCGCCCGACGACGACGAGCCCGGTACAACCACCGTCTTCACCTCGCGGAGGGTGATGGGATCCCCCAGTCCGGCACCCCCTAGCCAGGTGCCGGCCCAGATCTCCTTGTGGAAGGTTTGGGTAGGATGAGCTTGACTAAGGGTAACATGCTGACGGAGAATCCCGCCGCTCCCCCGTCCGGTGAGACACCACTGTCCGGAGCATCCATTCCGGCACGGGCAGCAACATCTCCATCACCATTCCCGTTTGGGCTAGACTCGGCTGCCCGAGCACTCGCATGAGTACTTATGAGGAACTCCCCGGGCACCATCTACGCTCCACTCTGGACCTCGTTGCATCCACACCGGCTTCTGATTATCAGGACTCTACAGAGACACCAGAAACAGAGCCCCATGTGACTGCTTCTCAACATCGCAACCCCTGTGAGCCACACATTCCCTCATCATACTACTACTTTGGTGCTCCTGACTCCGGCTCGGCTGATGACACCCATGATCCGACCCGTGAATGCTTCAACATCGATGTTGAAAGCACCTCGGAATCAGAGGACGAAGAGCCAGTCGAAGAAAGGCACACGCCACCTCATGTCGAGCTTCCTGCTGAGCGAGACGACCCTCAGTTCCTTGCGGATCAAGGAACGTAGCTCGAGCAGATTCGTGAGTTGCAGGATAGGCTTGACGAGGAACGGGAAAACCTGGATCTACTCCAACAAACCCTCGAGCATGAGCGTGTGGAACACGCACTTGGCGGGAGAGCTCGCGAGAGAGCTCGCGATGTCAACCGTCGCATCAACGAGGACCGAGTGGTCGACCCCCCAGTTTTCGCTCAAACCAGCCAGAACATCATCGCCGCCGCCATGCTCCTCCGAAACATGCCCGAGCCGTCAAACCCCGACGCCCATCGGGCTCGAGATGAAATCCGAAAACTCCTCGAGACTGCCGTCATGCAGCAGGCCAAGAGCTCTACCTCGAGGCAACGCGAGGCAGCCTCGGAGCGGATCATCGAGCCCTCCTAATAGGAGAGAGAAGCCTTGGTTCACCCCGAGCCTACCCGGCGAAACCGGGTAGCTCTGGCCCCTGAGCCCACCACCAACGACCACGAGCTTCGAGACACCCGTGGCAACATCGTCGAGCGCCGCACGCGCAAGCACGGTGACGGCGTGGCTCGAGGCTACCACATACACAGGGGCGGACGCTACGACAGTTCGTAAGATCGTAGCCCTTCACCCGAGCCCCCGGGTCCTCAGGTCTTCAGTAAGGCTATCCGTGAGACGGTGCTCCCGGCTCGGTTTCGCCCCCCACGACTCTCACCAAGTACAACGGCGAAACCAAACCCGAACTTTGGCTCGTCGATTTCCGCTTGGCGTGTCAGCTGGGCGGGGCCACCGACGACCGGGTCATCATTCGACAACTCCCCCTGTTCCTCTCCGACACCGCCCGAGCCTGGCTCGAGGATCTCCTGCCTCGACAGATCCACGACTGGGACGATCTCGTAAGGGTGTTTGAGGGAAATTTCAAGGGGACCTACATGCGCCCCGGCAACTCGTGGGACCTCCGGAGCTGCAAGAAGAAACCTGGTGAATCCCTCTAGGATTACATCTGGCGCTTCTCCCGGCAACGTACCGAGCTCCCCAACGTCACCGACTCCGACGTAATTATGGTCTTCCTCTCCGGCACCACCTGTAAGGAGTTGGTCCGAGAATTGGGCCGTAACACTCCACTCACTGCCAACAGGTTGATGGACATTGTCACCAACTTCACTGCCGGCGAGGAGGCGGTTGGTGCAATCTTTGGTGGCGACCTAGAAAGGGGGAAGCAGAAGGTCGACAATCCCGCGAGCTCTACCCGGGGCTCCAAGAGAAACAACTGCAAGAAGAAGAAAGGCTAACAGGGCAAGCTCGAGGCCTCGGCCGATGAGCTCGTCGCCGCTACCGAGCACAAGAAGCCTCGAGGCCCCCCGGCAGGGGCATCTTCGACAAAATGCTCAAAGAGCCATGTCCCTACCACAAGGGACCCACTAACCATAACCTCGAAGACTGTCATATGCTTCGCAGGAACTTTGGGGGTGCCGGTGTCAAGAAGGATGACAAGAAGGAGGACCCTAAGAGTGACGACAAGGACAGGGGATTCCCCGAGATCCATGACTACTTCATGATCTACGGAGGGCCCTCGACCCGCCTCTCAGCACGCCAGCACAAGTGAGAACGGCGTGAGGTTTTCTTCGTACAAACAGCAGTCCCCCGCTTCCTTGATTGGTCTACGGTGGCCATCACTTTAGACCGTGACGACCACCCAGACTACGTCCCCAACCCGGGAGCCTATCCGCTCATTGTTGACCCCGTCATCGCCAACACATGCCTCACCAAGGTGCTCATGGATGGCAGAAGCAGCCTCAACATCATCTACTCCCAGACCCTCGACCTTCTGGGGGTCGAGAGAGCGCGCCTCCAACCTAGCGTCGGGGGCTTCCACGGAGTCGTGCCAGGGAAATGGGTGGAACCCCTCGGACGGGTCGATCTGCCTGTTTGTTTTGGCACATCGGCCAACTTCAGAAATGAGACTCTCACTTTCGAAGTGGTCGGATTCCGTGGAACGTACCACGCTATCCTAGGGCGCCCATGCTACGCCAGGTTCATGGCAATCCCGAACTACACCTACCTCAAGCTCAAGATGCCAGGCCCAAACGGTGTCATCACTGTAGGGCCCTCATATGAACATGCCTATGAGTGCGACGTCGAGTGCGTCGAGCACGGCGAGGCTATTTTGGAGTTGGCGATCTTGGCTGCAGACCTCGACGGCCTCGCCAATGCGATTCCCGACCCAAAACGCCATGCCGATAGCTTTGAGCCCGCGGAAGATGTCAAACTCGTACCCCTCGACCGCGCTGATCCCAAGGGAAAGGCGCTGAACGTCAGCGCCACCCTCGATCCTAAATAGGAAGCAGTGCTCGTCGACTTTCTCCACGCAAATGTCGACATCTTTGCGTGGAGTCCCTCGGATATGCCGGGCATACCCAGGGAAGTCGCCGAGCACGCCTTGGAGATGGGCTGCCAAGCTACCCTCGGTCCTGTGGAGCCTAAGAACAACGCCGAGTCGAGCCACGGGGTTCACTCCGTTCTTCTTAGTCTACGGGTCTAAGGCTATGCTCCCAACTAATATAGAATACGGATCCCCAAGGTTGAAGGCCTACAACGAAAGAAATAACGACGCCACAAGACAGGACACCCTCGACCAGCTCGAGGAAGCCCGAGATGTGGCTCTGTTGCATTCTGCCAGGTACCAGCAGGGTCTCCAACGCTACCACGATAGACACATCCGCAAGCGTGACCTCAACGTCGACGACTTGGTGCTACGGCGGAACCAGAACACCAAGGGACGGCACAAGCTCACGCCACCATGGGAAGGGCCGTACATCATCGCAGAAGTACTAAAGCCGGGCACCTACAAGCTATCCAATGAGAAGGGCAAAATCCTCACCAACGCTTGGAACATTGAACAACTACGTCGCTTCTTTCCTTAAAAAGCCTCGAGGCTCCGTAATTTCTTTTTCTTCAATAAAGAATACAACGATGTTCAAACTTTTGTTTCACAATGAGGAAGGATCGACTCTGCACTCCCAGAATCGACCCTCCCTCGGGGGCTACAAGGGGGGAACCCCCTAGTCCCCGAAAAAACTTATGCTCTTTTTTAAATTTAAGAACCGCTTCTTAGATCGACTTCGCTGCAAGAGCACCCTAAGGTTCGAAAGGGCTCTCGAGTCAGGAGTATCACCTACGCCTCCGAGGCTACGGTACCTCCACTCACCCCTCACACCTTTTAGAGGTGCGACTTCACGCTAGGAGATCTAAATAACGGTTCCTAACTTTGAAAAAGAACATACCCCCTGTCGCTTAGATCAGGCTCTCACACGATTTACAAGGCCGCAACATCACCCTGAAGCTCGAGGGCAGTTGAGCCGTGAGATCACTTACGCCCCCGAGGCTACGGTACCTCCACTCGCTCCCTTACGCCAAAGGATGCAACTGCGTGCTAAGTAAATCACGCGAGAACACGATCCAAGCGATAAAGGGAAGAAAAGCTCGAATAAAACTAAATTAACCACGAACCGGTTTATGTTTCGAGTTCTTAGGGCCTTCGAGGCCACCACGACCAAAATTCAAAATACTAACTTATTACATGGGCCTTCATGCCCAGATTTGGCTCACAGGCCCTCATCGTCAGCAGGCGGAACCACCTCGGCTTCAAAAAGCGAGGCCAGATGGCTTCCAGGCTCTTCCGCAGCTTCAATTAGCTCCAGGCAGGCATCCTCGTTCTCCTCGTCCGTCCGATCCGGGCCTGTGATGAAGCCATCAGCGACGAGCTTCATGTCGAACACAAACCCTGAACGGACGACGGCCAGCGCCCTCTTTACGCAGGAGCGCAAGGGACCGGTAGGGAACGCAGACCCCTAGGCCTTGATTTTATATGCCCAGGCGGAAGCCGAACGGCCGCGCGAAAAGGTAGGAATAGTTTCCCGCATTAAATGTGCCCACCTAACCGTTTCCTTACATCTCGCAGGAATTGGGCACGTGGCCGTCCCCCACGTCGTAACCGTACGCCACGTCGCCCACTACCGCGTTGATCTCGCCTCCCCTCCTAAAAAGACGTGCCCGGCTAATGGGCGGGGGAGGGATCCGCGGACGGATATTCCCAAATACTTGGGAAACGGGCCCTGAGCCCGGTATGAGCCTCGAGGGAGCAGAAGCTGGCCCTCGACCAGGGTTCGACAGCTGCCCTCGAGCAACAGAGTTAGGGACGACCAAGGGTGTGCCCGTACATGGCCAGGGCTCGAGCCACGCTCTCGAGGCACCCCAGGACGTATCCGAGGCCAAAGGAGGAGGTCGACGTAGGAATCCCCTCGGGGGAGGCATCGAGCCCTCGAATCCTGTCACAGGGAATCGAGATCCACACGACCACTTCTTGGCATCTTTGAGAGCGCCTCTGGGCCACTAGCCGACCCCTAATGACTGGGGCATGGACTCTCACTCGAATTCCCCCGTTAGCAGCTCACCGGAGGCCGTCGGAACTCGTCCAAACGAGGGTATTACGGCATTCTCCACCCCTCCTCCTTTTTCGGAAAAGGAGCGTGAGGGACGAACAGTAAAAGACGGTCCGGACTCTGATCGACCTCACGCGCATGAGGCTCGGGGGCTCGACCGCAGAAACCTAAACCTTGAGGGATCGAAAGTTGGCCTTCGACCAGGGTTCGACAGCTGCCCTCGAGTAACAGAGTTAGGGACGACCAAGGGTGTGCCCGTACATGGCTAGGGCTCGAGCCACGCTCTCGAGGCATCCCAGGACGTATTCGAGGCCAAAGGAGGAGGTCGACATAGGAATCCCCTCGAGGGAGGCACCGAGCCCTCGAATCCTGTTGCAGGGAATCGAGATCCACACGACCACTTCTTGGCATCTTTGAGAGCACCTCCGGGCCACTAGCCGACCCCTAACGACTGGGGCACGGACTCTCACTCGAATTCCCCCGCTAGCAGCTCGCCGAAGATCGTCGGAACTCGCCCAAACAGGGGTAGTACGGCGTTCCCCACCCCTCCTCCTTCCTGAAGGAGGAGCGTGAGGGTCGCACAGCAAAAGACGGTCGGGACTCTGATCGACCTCGTGCGCGCGAGGCTCGGGGGCTTGACCGCAACGAATCATTCCCCAATAAAATGAATACAAGACCTCAGAGGAGTCTCAACACTCCACCGAGGCCTCGGGGGCTACACCCGGCGGGTGCGCTCGCGCGCCCCCACCGGAAAAAATCACGACGCTACGACTCCAGTTCAAACAAACCTCTGGGAGAGTGATGACACACTCACCCAAAGGCTCGGGGGCTACTGTCGGTACCAACAGTATGGGGGTACCCACATCCATCACTAATAAAAAAAACTAAAACGACTAAAACCGCAATAAAAGGCAGCCCGCCACGACCGCGTATCCAGTCCGTCTCGTACGAGGCCCGCTCGACGGGGCACCTCGACCGCGCTCCGGCTCCGACTCGTACGAGGCCCGCTCGACGGGGCGCCTCGACCGTGCCCCATCCCGTACAGCAAGGTACCTCGACGGCGCTCTGACCCGCACGAGGCTCGTCCGCCCACTGGGAAAAACTCCGAGTCGTGTGAGCCCGGGTCGAGCGCCTCGACTCCTTTTCTTTACCTACCCCAGGACAAAAGCCATAGCATTTAATGCGGTTACCTACTACCACCTACTGGCATGGCTGCGACCAGGATTGACGTGGGAACAATGCCCGTGTTAGATCTCACTGTTTTACCGCCCATCCCATGATGGGAGGTGAAAACCGTCACTGTACCCACCTTACCGCGCACTGTTTACCATCGATCACCCTCGAGGGAGGATAAGACAAGGCCCGTTCTCCGCAATCTCGGGGATTCGGCCTTATCCATCTGGTCTCGACCCGGCCTCGACCCAACCTCGACGCTCGGCACAGTTCAACGGCAAGGGAAGGACGGCGCTCCGGGTCATTTCGCCATCTCGTCTCCCATGACGCCATGGTGTCCAGGGATGGCCGGCCATTCCCAGAGCACGTCGCTACGGTTAGCTCAACAGGAATCGACAAAACATCACCTCAAGGCTCCCTGTCGTCTTGGCCTCCTCTCGCCCTATAAAAGGGCAGGCCAGGGTTCTACAACGAGGACGGACAACGAAGAAAAACAAGAGACAACAGGCAAGACGCAAGATAGAGATCGATATCTCAAGCAATCACCCTTGTCCTCTTTTTCCTCTCTTTGAGACTTGGGCTCTACGCTCTCTCTTGCATGCTTGTAACCCCTACACGAGCACTTCGGTGCAAGGAAATACAAACTTCTCCCCCCCCCCCGCTAGACGTAGGGCCTTCTTTTGCCCGAACCAGGATAAACCCCCGTGTGTTCTCCTTGCATCACCATCCAGGAAAGAGACATGCAGCATTTACTCGTTGGTTTAGGACCCCCTCGGGTCCGAACACCGACAAGTGGTGATGAGCTTGATGATCACAAGGTGGTGAAGATTATGTTAGAAGCTTACTCACCTAGAAATGAGACCGTGATCACCTTGATTAGAGACAAGAAGAAGTTTGAGCACTTCACTCCAAATGATATGCTTAGAAGATTTTTGACATTTGACATGCAAAGAGAAGAAGCAAATGAGAGGAGAAAGCTTGGTGAGTTGCAAGCCAAGCTAGATGGCATGAAGATCAAGGATGTAGCTCTCAAGGCCAACAAGTCAAGCAAACAAGGCACCACCAATGAAGCAAAGGGCAGCAAGCAAGCATCAACAAGTCAGCCCAAAGAAGTCAAGCAAGCACCACCCAATGATGATACAACTTCATCCTCAAGTGAAGAAGAAGATAGGGCTGATTTCAAGAAGATTGAAGATATGGCCTTGTTTATGAAGAAGTATCACAAGGGGCTGAAGCAAAATGGGTACAAGTTACTGCAAAGAAAGTTTCCAAACAAGAAGAAAAGAACTTGTTACAATTGTGGCAGCACTGATCACTTCTATGCCAAGTGTCCTTATGAGAAGAAAGAGAACAATTACAAGAAGGACAAGCATGAGCATAAGAAGAAGTACAAGCAATTGGGAGAGGCACACATTAGGCATCAGTGGGACTCAACCAAAGAGTCAAGTGATGAGGATGTGAACGTGGCAATCGTGGCTATACAAAAGTCATCCTCTACACCAAGACTCTTCTCCAACTTGTCCGATGATGATGATCACCACTCCTCTCACATTTGTCTTATGGAAAAGGGTGATAAGGTAAAATAAAAAATTAAGCCTTCTCCTCCTCCTAGTGATGCCTCTAGTAGTGAACTAAGTGATAGCTCTAGTGATGATGATCTTAGTGATGATGATGAATTTGTTAAAATAACTAAAAATTTGGATCCTAAGACTAAAATCTTCGTCACTAAACTAATGGAGGACTTAGAGAGTGTCCAAGCTGAGCTAGCAACTAGAGATGATGATCTTTTTGAACAAGAAAAGTTGCTTTATTGCTAGTGATAAAGCTCTTGCATTATAGAGAAGTGAGGTGGACTCTTTGAAAAAGGCCTTGGCCAATGAGCAAAGAGAACATGCTGTCACTAAGAAGGCAAATATTGCACTCAATGACAAGTATTGTGTCTTAGTTGAAAAGCACAACAAACTTGAGGAGCAATATAGTCTTCTTCGGGAGAGCACCCCACAACCCTCTAAGGCAATGGACAACTCTACTCCCTCCACTAGTCAAGGTTGTGGAAAATATTATAATCTTGATTCGAATGTTTATTCCACTAACCTTGCAAACATGGAGGGTATGAAAAGGGAGATTGCTAGGCTAAATGAGCTAGTGAACAAAGGGTGCATGAACAAGTCAGCAAGTGGCAAAGAGAATCAACCAAAGATGCCACAATTCAAGAATGGGAGAAAGCCACATATTAAGGATAGACCTGGGCACATAAAAGGAGCCAAGACAAATGGTAGAAATATGGTAAATGGCTATAAGTGTGTTTAGTTCATCAGCAGAGGAAAGATAGGTATAGAAAAGTCTGCACAGAAGGTGGCACAGCAGCCCCGAACAGTAGGTCCTACCATGGGCGACAGTGCAGCTGCTGTCAGGGGCGGCAGTGCCGCCCCCCATAAAAAAGGGAAGACTACCTCTATTTCCTCTGCTCATGACAAGCCCAAGAAGAAGGTCTATCAGCCAAAGCAGGTGGCCCAGAAACCAAAGAAATCAATCTGGGGCACTCCAAATAAATATGTCTATCAACCTAAAGCTCAAGTGCCTCGTCAATGTTTGAGTTCTTGCTTTGTGCTGAAGAACAACAGCAAGGGGGAGGTGATTTCCAAATATGTTGGCAATAATAGAAATGTTTATCTGAACACCTCTATTTGGGTTCCTAAGATTCTTGTGACTAACATGCAAGGCCCCAAGAATGATTGGGGACCTAAATCAAAGAACTAAACTTGTTTTGCAGGCATACTCCTTCGGTAGGTCAAGTTGGGTGCTTGACAGCGACTGTACAAATCATATGACCAGAGAAAGGAGTATGTTCTCATCCTACTCTCCAACTACAAACCCTAGTGAAAGGTCCTAGTATGGCTAGAGGGGGGTGAATAGCCTAATAAAAAATCTACAAGATCACTAGAGCAAAATATTAGTAACACAAATGACGATAAAGCGGTTTTTGCTCTAGCTCTAATTGTTAGGCAAGCCACCTATTGCAATTATAATAATTATAGTCTCTATGGCACGCAAAATCTATGTCTCTACTCTAACTAAATAGAGAGCTAGCAAGATAAATAAATTACTCTAAGTTACTCTACTTGCTACTCTACCACAAGATATATTGCAAGTATGAAAGAGAGAAGAAATTGACTTTTATACCAACGGTGAAGAGTAGAGGATGTTGCCAATCACCAAATAAATAATCCCAACAATATATATATATATATATATATATATATATATATATATATATATATATATATATATCCAATGCACCGGAAGATAAGAGATGACACAATTGACTTTTCTCCCGAGGTTCACTTGCTTGCCGACAAGCTAGTCCCCGTTGTGTCGACCAACACCTTGGTGGTTCCTCGGTAGAGGCTCTCAAGCCACGCCCTGCAAGGCACCACAAGAACCCACACACAAGTGCGGTAACTCAACGACACGAGCAATCACTAGAGTTGGAATTAGGCACTCCGCCAGGGAACCACAACAACCCCTCACAAATTCACCTTGGTTGGGGGCGGACACAATCACCAAATCCCCTCACCAATCAATCCAACACCAACTGTCTACACCAAGAGTAATAAGAAATCAACAATTGCAATCACCACCTAGTGCCACGAAATTGAATCACAAATGCATGCACTAGGGTTTCCCCAAACCTCCTCTCAAGAACAAGCACCAACCATGGAAATGGAGAGGAGAGGGAGAGGATCTTCTTGGAGCTCTCAAATCGATCTCTAGAGCTTGCTCTCACACTTGATTGGGGCTCAAATCAAAGGAGTGAGAGAGGAGAGGATGAGAGCTTTTCTTCTCTTGAGTGTTCTTGAGAGTATGAGCAAAAGAGAAGAATCAATGAGTGAGAGGATGTGAGGGGGAGGAAGGCAAGGGGTGCTTTACCCCTTCGGTCAGGCAGCCAGAGAAGACCTCCCAGCGCCCACGCCACTCACCAAGCCAAACGGTCACTAGAAGTACACCCAAGAGGCTGACGCACGGGCCCCATGCTCCAACGGACGAACGGCCACAGCAGTCTCTCTTACATGCGCAGGGCACGCGCGTGCACACGCTCTCCATGGGAAACGGTCGACCAAACTGGCCAACCAAAGCCAGCCACGCACTCCCCTGGTCCGCACACTGTCTCTCATGCACCAACGAAAAGACGACAACGCACAAGGCCGCAACGGCGGGCACGCCTTTCTCAGTCCACATGCAAGGGCAGCCAGTGCCAGGGTGACAACGCATCTGCCTTCTCCCTCTCACGAAGTCAAAAAAAAAGCACAGTAGCAGTGGGAGCCCTCTCTATTACAGGTTGCATGCAAGGCCAGCCAATGTGTGGTAGACAACGCACATGCATTTGCCCCCCACGAAGTCAGCTCTCCTGGCCAAGCACGCAAGCACGGCTCCCTCCTATTTCTAGCTGACGACATGTAGGCCGGGTCCCACGCTACTCCAAACAAAACAAATGAGCAAGCATGCAAGGCCTTCTTTCCCTTTTCTTTTCTCTCGTAAAACAAAGCACCGAGAATGGCCCTCCTGCCTATAATTAGTACATGCAAAATGCCGGCCTCCATTTCTCTTATGCATGCACGCCACGGAGTGGTCATTAGACCACAAAAAAAACTTTATTTCTCACACACAAGACAAGAGTGAGAGCATGCATCTGTCCATAAATAGAGCGGGTCCCACAACTATAATTAGTAGTAGCACAGGTGCTTGCTATGACCTTGGACAATTTTCTCTTTCTTGTGCACGAATAGGAACCAGGGGCCCAGAACTCCCTCTCTCCAACCACAGCGCCCCATCCCAAATTCCAATTCGGCATGGCAATATTTCCAACCGGACCTGCTTTGTTAGAACGCGAAAGGAAGAGGTAGCTCCTCAACCAACAGAGAGCCCCTTCCCGCAAATATGTCCGAGTGAACCGGAAATATAGACAACAGCTAGTGTTTCCATTTTTCATCCCCTAAGTCATTTCTAACTCCATCAAAATATCCCAAAATATTATACACTTGGAGTTAGCTTTTCACAAATAATTTTTAGGGATTATTCTCATTCATCTCACCACGTCACTAAGCGTAATTAGTATATGCAAAATAGACACACTTAGTGGCACTAGATAACCATTGTAATTAAAGATTTCCCCTCTTTATAGTATGGTTATCTATCCTAAATCACTCACACCCTCTATGGTGTCTTGAGTGTAAACCTAAAATGGCCCTATAAATTATACCTTTGTCTTGAGCCCATTTTTGTTTTTCTCTTTCTTCTTTTCCAAGCATGAGCACTTGATCAATCTTTTGGACCATCTCCATCATCATGATGCATCATATAGCTCCATCACTTGGATCGAACCACCTTGTCTAATTCAACCACTTAGCGCAAAGGTTAGTTATAGGTTGTCATTAACTATCCACAACCAAAGATGGAGCTTTCAATCTCCCCCTTTTTGGTAATTGATGACAACCCTCACAAAGATTGTTTTATAATTAAAATTTTGAATTTGTCATGCTTGTGCAAGCTTTTAGATCATGAATGAGATTTGGACATTCATCACAAATTCGATTTTGGTAGAATTAGCTCCCCCTACATGTGTGCCAGGAGTTTGGATTTGAAGGCTTCGCACATATGCATAGATAAAAATTGTAAGAGACTAATTTTACCAAAATGATGCTAAAGTGTAAAGAATGGACCTTTGAAGCGTGATATCAATCGGAGTTGCAAATTTACACCATCCTTAGCAACATGAGTAACTAGACATTCATCAAAAACTCAAATACCCCATGAGATCAACATTATAAGTAAAAAAGAGCACTTGATTTACTTGAAAGCGTAAAAGTCTAGTTACCTCCTATGCATGCTAGTATTTCATTTCATCATACAAGTTCTAAATTTAGCATACATCACACAAGCATGAATAGGGAATTTAAGTACATATGCAATGAGCAAGTCATATGTAAATGCACATACAAATGCAACAAATTATTTATGAGCTTGCTCCCCCTACTTGTGTGCTTCAAAATTTTATTGACCCCTTTCCATTCTCATCTCTCTCCCCAACATTATGTTTGTGACTTATCTCTCCCCCTTTGTCATCTATTTCTAAAAAGGTATGGTCAAAATGTGGAGAGTAAGTTGCATTAGTTCTTTTGAAGGGGTGAATTAGGATCAAATATTTCAAATTTAGTTCAACCTAGAACACTTGCCAAAGATATTTAATTCGATTTGAACCAAAGTCAAGCTTCTTCACACCTCATAAAAGGGTTATCTTTCCTATGTTGAATTAAACACTTATAGCAAATTTTCTAGATTCAACACTAGGATTGCAAGCTCACAAACATGTCATATGCCACCACTAGATCATACAAACATAGAAGCAATAGTGGTAACATATATACATCAAATTCATTTGATTTATCATGAATGCTCCCAAATGCAACTTGTATGTCTATATGTACTAACAAGTCCTTAACATAGCATGAATGACATGTCATACAATTTTACCTTTGCTTTGTCAAAGTAGAGGCATGTCATTTGTAAATATGGGGTGCATTCAACTCATGTTTGAGAAATCAAGAATGTTCAACTCATTCCTTAGCTTGCAAAACCTCTTCTCATCAAGTGGCTTAGTGAATATATCGGCAAGTTGATCATCGGTGCCTACACTCTCAATAGTAATGTCACCCTTTTATTGATGATCTCTAATGAAATGATGTCTAATGTAAATGTGTTTTGTTCTTCCATGTTGAACCGGGTTGTTTGTCATCTTGATAGCACTCTCATTGTCACATAGCAATGGCACATTCTTGAAATTGAGACCATAGTCCTTCAAGGTTGATTTCATCCATAGCAATTGAGCACAACAACTACCGACACTAACATATTCGGCTTCGGCGGTAGAGATTGCCACGGTGTTTTGCTTCTTAGATGACCATGACACAAGTGATCTTCTAAGTAATTGACATGTGCCACTAGTACTCTTTCTATTTATCTTGCACCCCCCATAGTCGGAGTCCAAATAACTAATCAACTCAAAGTTTGACCCCTTGGGATACCAAAGTCCAACATCTTTTGTATGCTTCAAGTACCTCAATATTCTTTTAGTTGCGGTGAGATGACTCTCTCTAGGTGAGGATTGGTACCTTGCACACATGCATACACTAAACATGACATCCGGCCTTGATGTGGTCACATAGAGTAGGCTTCCAATTATAGACCGATATAACTTTTGATCCACCATATTGCCACTAGTATCACTATCAAGAATACCATTTGTGCCCATAGGAGTAGCAATTGGCTTTGCATCTTGCATTCCAAACTTCTTCAACATGTCCCTTATGTACTTTCCTTGACTCACAAAAGTGCCATTCTTCAATTGTTTGATTTGGAGACCAAGAAAGTAACTAAGTTCACCAATCATGGACATCTCAAACTCTTTTGCTATCATTTCTCCAAACTCTTCACAATATGCTTGGTTGGTTGACCCAAATATGATATCATCCACATATATTTGCAACACAAACAAGTCATTGTCAATTTTCTTGGTGAAGAGAGTAGTATCAACCTTGCCCATTTTGAACCATTTAGAGAGTAAGAAATCCCTTAACCTTTCATACCATGCTCTAGGTGCTTGCTTCAAGCCATATAATGCCTTCTTTAACTTGTATACATGGTCGGGCTTCTTGTCATCTTCAAAACTGGGAGGTTGTTCAACAAAAACAAGCTCATTAATATAGCCATTGAAAAATGCACTCTTTACATCCATTTGATATAACTTGATGTTGTGGGCACAAGCATAGGCTAATAGAATTCTAATTGCCTCTAATCTTGCAACCGGTGCATATGTTTCACCAAAGTCAAGACCCTCTATTTGAGAGTAACCTTGAGCAACTAGTCTTGCTTTGTTTCTCACCACGATGCCATCTTCATCTTGCTTGTTTTTGAACACTCATTTGGTTCCAATCACATTGTGGTCTTTTGGCCTTTCTACCAATTCTCAAACTTCATTTCTAGTGAAATTATTGAGCTCTTCATGCATAGCATTAACCCAATCCGCATCCTTCAAAGCTATATCAATCTTGGTTGGTTCAATGGATGAGACAAATGAGAAATGACTACAAAAGTTGACCAATCTTGATCTTGTTTGCACACCACTTCTTATGTCACCAATAATCATATCCATTGGATGATCTCTTGCAATGTGAGTAGGTTGAAGCACTTGAACTTGATTGTTTGAGCTTGGTTGATCATTTGATTTGTCTTCATGAGATGAACTAGCACTTTGATCTTGCAAAAGAGAGCTACTAGCTTGCTTCATTGGAGAGGTGAGCACTTGATCTTTATCATCTTGTATGTCAATCACTTGCTTCGCTCTAATGTCCCCAATGTCCATATTCTTCATTGCTTCTACCAACCTAGGTCCACCAACATCATTTAGATTTTCTTCTTCATCTTGTGACCCATTGGTTTCATCAAATTGTACATCATGAACTTCCTCAAGAATGCCACTAGAGTTGTTCCATACTCTATATGCTTTGCTTGTAGTTGAATATCCAAGTAAGAACCCTTCATCACATCTCTTGTCGAATTTTCCCAATCTAGAGCCCTTCTTCAAGATGTAGCATTTGCAACCAAACACTCTAAAATATGCAATGTTGGGCTTTCTTCCATGTAATAGCTCATATGGAGTCTTTTCAAGCAAAGGATGACAATAGAGCCTATTGATGTAGTAGCAAGCCGTGTTGATTGCTTCATCCCAGAATGATTGACTCACATTGTACTCACTAAGCATTGATCTAGCCATATCAAGCAATGTTCTATTCTTTCTCTCTACTAGGCCATTTGATTGTGGAGTGTACTTGGCCGAGAATTGATGTCCAATGCCATAGTCATCACAAAGATCTTCAATTCTTGTGTTCTTGAATTCACTTCCATTGTCACTTCTCACTTTCTTGATTCTAATTTCAAACTCATTGTGAACTCTCTTGACAAAGGTCTTGAATGTATCAAACACTTCACTCTTGTCACTAAGAAAGAACACCCAAGTGAATCTTGTGAAGTCATCAACTATGACAAATCCATACTTATTGCCTCCAATGCTAGTGTATGTTGTTGGTCCAAATAGATCCATGTGCAACAACTCAAATGCCTTGCATGTGCTCACTGTACTCTTCTTTGGATGAGAGCTTCCAACTTGCTTTCTGGCTTGACATGCACTACAAAGTTTATCCTTTTCAAACTCAACATCTTTCAAGCCATTGACAAGATCATGTCTCAAAAGCTTCTTCAATTGTTTCATTCCAACATGACCAAGTCTTCTATGCCATAACCAAGCCATGCTAGAATTAGATATCAAGCAAGTTGTCAAAGATGTTTCACTAGCATTAAAATCAACTAGGTAGAGATTCTCATGTCTAAATCCTTTGAACACCAAGTTTGAACCATCCACACTAATAACCTCCACATCATTGACACCAAATATGCACTAGAAGCCTAGATCACATATTTGTGCCACCGATAAGAGATTAAAGTCCAAGCTTTCAACTAGCAATACATTTGAGATGCTCATGTCATTTGATATTGCAATCTTGCCAAGTCCAATAACCTTGCCTTTCTTGTTATTGCCAAAAGTAATAGAATCAACACCACTATGATTATCATTGATTGAGTCAAACATTCTTGATGTGCCGGTCATGTGTTGAGTGCACCCACTATCAATAATCCAATGCCTTCCTCCGGCTTTGTAATTGACCTACAAGTAAATCAATGAAGCTTAGGTACCCACACTTGCTTGGGTCCTTATAGGTTAGTGACTAAGCTCTTTGGTACCCAAATAGCCTTCTTCTTTGAGCCCACAATTGGTGTACCAATAAACTTAGCATGCACACCATTCACACACTTGGTAAGCACATAGCAAGAATCAAATGGTATAGCATTAACAAATTTCTTGCTATTGTTCTTTTTGGTGCAATTATGCTCAAGGTGCCTAACTTGCTTGCATCTATTGCAAAACCGACCATTACTCTTCACAAAGCTAGGCTTTCGAGTAGCAAAGGTCGCCTTGCCTTTCTTGGGAGTATAGCCCAATCCCTCTTTGTTAAGAGAGAATCTTTGGCTACCCAAGCATTTTAGCAAGCGGACCTCACCTCCATAGGCCTTGCCTTGGGCATGAGTGAGCTCACCCACCTCTCTCTTGAGAGTCTCATTCTCAACCATTAGTGAGGCATCACAAGTGAGACCATCACTACTAGTAGAGGTAGAGTTAGTGGTGGTGGATGAAAAGCTACAAGAAGGGTTAGCATTTGACTGATGATAGGTTGATAAAAGGATTCATCAAGAATATCACAAGATAAGCCAACATCACATGATACAACAACCTTTTCACTTTCATGTTGCTCAAGTAGCAAGGAGTGAGCTTTTTCAAGCTTGGAATGAGCCTTGCCAAGTTCCTCATGGTATTCCACTAGACACTCATGAGAGGCTTTAAGCTCACAAAGGGCTTTCTCAAGGGTTTGCACCTTCTTGATCAATCCCTTACACTCTTTGCTCTTGGTTATAGTAATGTCTTTAGTTTGTTGTATCATATCATAAAGTTGATCTTTAGTTGGTTCATCATCATCATCATCATCATTATCACTATCATGAGCATATTCAACTTCACTATCACTACTATCATCATCATGTACCTTAGTATCCTTGGCCATGAAGCATGAAGAGGATGAATCAAATAGTGAAGACCTCTTGTTGATAGCAATAGAAGCAAGTGCTTTGTTTGATGTCTCTTGCTCATCATCATCCTCATCATCACTATCCCAAGTGACCACATAGGCACCATCTTTGCCTTTCTTGAATGTCATCTTGGCCTCTCTTTTCTTCTTCTCAAACTTGTTCTTTTTGTTTTTCTTCTTCTCATATGGGCATTCCGCTTGAAGATGATCTGGACTATCACAATTAAAACATAGCCTTGGTTGCTCTTTGCTCTTGAAGTTGTCGCTTCTCTTTCTAAAACCTCTTCTCTTAATGAACATCTTGCCAATTTTCTTGACAACTAGAGCTAGTGCTTCATCATCAATCTCTAAGTCATCATCTTCTTCATTGTCGCTATCTTCTTAGACTTTTGCTTTGCCCTTACTCTTGGAGGAGGTGGCCTTGAATGCCACAGTCTTCTTCTTCTTTTCTTCCTCCTCCTTCTCATCGGCATCTTGATCATACTTGTCATAGGTCAAGACTTCTCTAAGCAAATCATTAGGCTTATTTGTATCAAGCCCATCTCTTTGCAACATCATGATCAACATCTTAAATCTTCTAGGTAAGCTCAATAAGAACTTGTGGCAAAAATCGTGATCTTGAGTCTTGTGACCTAAGCTCTTAAGATCATTCAGAATGACTTGCAATCTATGAAATATCTCCAAGATTGTTTCATCTTCCTTCATCTTGAAGTTCTCAAACTCACTCTTGAGCCCATATAGCTTGGCACTCTTCACAACCTTAGTGCCCTCATAGGTCTCACTCAACCTTGTCCACACCTCACTAGCAAACTTCAAATCCTTGATGCCCTCAAACACCTTTGAGTCAATGCCATTGTAGATGGTATTAAGAGCCATCCGATTGCATGTTCTATTATCTCTATCATTGGGAGTGAGGTTATTGGGATCAAGAATAGCATAGTCATGTTCGGTGACTTCCCAAACCTTCTTATGAATAGAACCAAGATACATTGTCATCTTCCTTTTCCAATAGTCAAAAGAACTAATACCATCAAATAAAGGTGGTTTACCCCCAACATGATTGAACACAATTTGAGCCATAATTCAACACCAAAGGTTGTTAAGCCTTAATTAAACGGTGACCTCGCTCCGGTACCACTTGAAAGGTCCTAGTATGGCTAGAGGGGGGTGAATAGCCTAATAAAAAATCTACAAGATCACTAGAGTAAAATATTAGTAACACAAATGATGATAAAGCGGTTTTTGCTCTAGCTCTAATTGTTAGGCAAGCCACCTATTTCAATTCTAATAATTATAGTCTCTATGGCACGCAAAATCTATGTCTCTACTCTAACTAAATAGAGAGCTAGCAAGATAAATAAATTACTCTAAGTTACTCTACTTGCTACTCTACCACAAGATATATTGCAAGTATGAAAGAGAGGGGAAATTGACTTTTATACCAACGGTGAAGAGTAGAGGATGTTGCCAATCACCAAATAAATAATCCCAACAATATATATATATCAATCAATCAATCCAATGCACCGAAAGATAAGAGATGACACAATTGATTTTTCTCCCGAGGTTCACTTGCTTGCTAGCAAGCTAGCCCCGTTGTGTCGACCAACACCTTGGTGGTTCCTCGGTAGAGGCCCTCAAGCCACGCCCCACAAGGCACTGCAAGAACCCACACACAAGTGCGGTAACTCAATGACATGAGCAATCACTAGAGTTGGAATTAGGCACTCCGCCGGGGAACCACAACAACCCCTCACAAATTCACCTTGATTGGGGGCGGACACAATCACCAAATCCCCTCACCAATCAATCCAACACCAACCGTCTAGGTGATGGCAATCACCAAGAGTAATAAGAAATCAACAATTGCAATCACCACCTAGTGCCACGAAATTGAATCACAAATGCATGCACTAGGGTTTCCCCAAACCTCCTCTCAAGAACAAGCACCAACCATGGAAATGGAGAGGAGAGGGAGATGATCTTCTTGGAGCTCTCAAATCGATCTCTAGAGCTTGCTCTCTCACTTGATTGGGGCTCAAATCAAAGGAGTGAGAGAGGAGAGGATGAGAGCTTTTCTTCTCTTGAGTGTTCTTGAGAGTATGAGCAAAAGAGAAGAATCAGTGAGTGAGAGGATGTGAGGGGGAGGAAGGCAAGGGGTGCTTTACCCCTTCGGCCAGGCAGCCAGAGAAGACCTCCCAGCGCCCACGCCACTCACCAAGCCAAATGGTCACTAGAAGTACACCCAAGAGGCTAACGCACGGGCCCCATGCTTCAACGGACGAACGGCCACAGTAGGCTCTCTTACATGCACAGGGCAGGCGCGCGCACACGCTCTCCATGGGAAACGGTCGACCAAACCGGCCAACCAAAGCTAGCCACACACTCCCCTAGTCTGCGCGCTGTCTCTCATGCACCAATGAAAAGATGACAACGCACAAGGCCGCAGTGGCGGGCACGCCTTTCTCAGTCCAAATGCAAGGGCAGCCAGTGCTAGGGTGACAATGCACCTGCCTTCTCCCTCTCACAAAGTCAAAACAAAGAACAGTAGCGGTGGGAGCCCTCTCTATTACAGGTTGCATGCAAGGCCAGCCAATGTGTGATAGACAACGCACATGCATTTGCCCCCATGAAGTCAGCTCTCCTGGACAAGCACGCAAGCACGGATCCCTCCTATTTCTAGCTGACAACATGTAGGCCGGGTCCCACGCTGCTCCAAACAAAACAAATGAGCAAGCATGCAAGGCCTTCTTTCCCTTTTCTTTTCTCTCGTAAAACAAAGCACCGAGAATGGCCCTCCTGCCTATAATTAGTACATGCAAAATGTCGGCCTCCATTTCTCTTATGCATGCACGCCACGGAGTGGTCATTAGACCACAAAAAAACTTTACTTCTCACACACGAGACAAGAGTGAGAGCATGCATCTGTCCATAAATAGAGCGGGTCCCACAACTATAATTAGTAGTAGCACAGGTGCTTGCTATGACCATGGACAATTTTCTCTTTCTCGTGCACGAATAGGAACCAGGGGCCCAGAACTCCCTCTCTCCAACCACAGCGCCCCATCCCAAATTCCAGTTCGGCATGGCAATATTTCCAACCGGACCTGCTCTTTTAGAACACGAAAGGAAGAGGTAGCTCCTCAACCAACAGAGAGCCCCTTCCCGCAAATATTTTCGAGTGAACTGGAAATACAGACAGCAGCTAGTGTTTCCATTTTTCATCCCGTAAGTCATTTCTAACTCCGTCAAAATATCCTAAAATATTATACACTTGGAGTTAGCTTTTCACAAATAATTTTTAGGGATTATTCTCATTCATCTCACCACGTCACTAAGCGTAATTAGTATATGCAAAATAGACACACTTAGTGGCACTAGATAACCATTGCAATTAAAGATTTCCCCTCTTTATAGTATGGTTATCTATCCTAAATCACTCACACCCTCTATGGTGTCTTGAGTGTAAACCTAAAATGGCCCTATAAATTATACCTTTGTCTTGAGCCTATTTTTGTTTTTCTCTTTCTTCTTTTCCAAGCATGAGCACTTGATCAATCTTTTGGACCATCTCCATCATCATGATGCATCATCTAGCTCCATCACTTGGATCGAACCACCTTATCTAATTCAACCACTTAGCGCAAAAGGTTAGTTCTAGGTTGTCATTAACTATCCAAAACCAAAGATGGAGCTTTCACCTAGTGAGAATATCGTTTTTGGTGATAACTATGAAGGGGGAGTAATTGGACTTGGTAAAGTTGCTATCACTCTTGAGCATTCAATTTCAAATGTTTTACGTGTTGACTCTTTGAAGTACAATTTGTTGTTCGTTTCACAATTATGTGAGATGGGCTTCAATTGTTTCTTCACTGACGTGGGTGTGGAGGTCACCAGCGGCGGATCTACAGGGGGGGCTAGGTGGGCTCCAGCCCCCCTAATGACTAGATTTACCACTAAAAACACTATAGCAAAACCTCAAATCACCGTTAAATCTTCATGCAAATCAGTATCTCCATTGTTTTAGCCCCCCTTGATTCTCATCCTGCATCCGCCACTAGAGGTCACTAAGAGGGAGGATTCCTCTATTGTCTTTACGGGCAAACTCAAGAACAAGCTTTACTTAGTTGATTTCAGCAAAAGTAAAGCTAAGCTTGAGACATGTTTAGTGACAAAATCTAGCATGGATTTGCTATGGCACCGCTGACTAGCTCATGTTGGGATGAGGAACTTGGCCAAACTCTTAAAAGACAACCACATCCTTGGACTAACAAATGTTCAATTTGAGAAAGATAGGGTATGTAGCGCTTGCCAAGCCAGAAAGCAAGTAGGCATACCTCACCCACCAAAGAGCATCATGACCACCACTCAACCACTGGAGTTGATTCACATGGATCTCTTTGGACTGGTTGCCTACCTCAGCTTCGGGGGTGATAAGTATGGTTTAGTAATTGTTGATGATTATTCTCGTTTCACTTGGGTATTCTTTGTTTATAATAAGTGTCAGGTATGAGATAAGGTGAAGACCTTTATTAGAAGGGCACAAAGAGAGTTTGGGCTCCCCGTCAAGAAAGTAAGAAGTGATAATGGGAGTGAATTCAAGAACACCCAAGTTGAAGAATTTCTTGATAAGAGGGCATCAAGCATGAGTTTTTAGTTCCATACACCCCTCTGCAAAATGGTGTAGTAGAGAGAAATAATACGACACTCATTGATATGGCAAGGACAATGCTAGATGAGTACAAGACGTCAGACCTCTTTTGGGTCGATGCCATCAAGACTGCTTGTCATGCCATCAACCGCCTCTACTTACACAAGAAGCTCAAGAAGACTTCATATGAGATTTTGACCGGTGACAAACCAAAGGTGTCATACTTTAGAGTGTTTGGGTGCAAGTGTTTCATACTTAACAAAAGGCCCAAAACCTCTAAGTTTGCACCTAAAGTTGATGAAGGCATTCTTCTTGGTTACGGATCAAATGAGCATGCCTACCGTATATTCAACAAAGCCTTGGGCAGAATTGAAGTAACGGTAGATGTGACATTTGATGAATCTAATGGCTCTCAAGTAGGGCAAGTTGATTCAAGTGTTGTAGGAAAGGAGGATCCACCATGTGAGGCAATCAAGCAAATGACTATTGGCGATGTTAGGCCACGAGAAGATCAAGCTACTGATGATGAGGATCCTCAAGCTGCTGCTACACCAATTTCCGCTGACGTACTCCACCGAAAAGGGCAGCACCCACTTGCTGAGGACTAGTAGGGCAGCAGTGCCGCCCCTGAGGGTGGCAGTGACGCCCCCTCCACCTCGGTAGCAGCTTATCCAACTCCTGCACCAACACTTCAAGGGCTAAACCTAGAGCCTATCTTTGAACAAGAAGAAGCTAAAGGTCTAGAAGAAGAACAGGAAGCTGTTGAGCATCCAAGGCTACACCAAACTATACAATGGGATCATCCCATTGACAACATCCTTGGGAGTATTCGAAAGGGGGTAACAACTCGTTCATATTTAGTAAATTTTTATCAATATTACTCGTTTGTTTCCTCTTTGGAACCTCTCAAGGTAGAGCAAGCACTTGGAGATCCGGATTGGGTCATGGACATGCAAGAAGAGCTCAACAACTTCAAAAGAAATCAAGTGTGGATATTGGTGGAAAGACCCAAGACAAATGTCAATGGAACCAAGTGGGTTTTCCACAACAAGCAAGATAAGAATGGTGTGGTGACAAGGAACAAGGCAAGATTGGTGGATCAAGGCTTCACTCAAGTAGAGGGCTTGGACTTTGAAGAAACATTTGCACCGGTGGCAAGGCTTGAAGCAATTCAGATGCTTTTAGCCTTTGCTACCCATCATGACTTCAAGCTGTACCAAATGGATGTCAAGAGTGCATTCCTCAATGGCCCAATACAAGAGTTGGTATTTGTTGAGCAGCCACCGGGTTTTGAAGATCTATAAGGTCCAAATAGGCTAGAGGGGGGTGAATAGCCTAATTAAAACTTCTACAAGAATTACTTAACCACACGTTAGTACGAAAGGTGGCGAAGCAAATGCACTAGCTCTAACTAATTAAGCAAGCCACCTACACAAGTCTATAACAAAGCTATTCACTAAACACAACAACAACTACAAGCTAGAAACAAGAAGTAATACAAGAGAAGAGCTTTGAGTGATTATACCGTCGTGTAGAGATGAGAAGTACCAAACAATCAATCACACAAGAGAAGTCCTCGGGAAGAGAATGACACAAGAATTTATCCCGAGGTTCACTTGCTTCCCGGCAAGCTACTCCCCGTTGTGGCGATACACCCACTTGTCGGTTCACGAGCTAATCGACTATCAAGAGTCGAGCCCTCGGCGGGCGCCACACAACTGCACACAAGATGGGGATCCTCCAAGCCACGAGCTCCACTAGAGTATCCAATTTGCGAACTCCCGCGGGGAAGGATCAAGAACCCCTTACAACACTTGGTGAGGGCTCCAACAATCTCCAATTGCGAGCTCAATCACCTCCGCTGCTCCAAGCCGTCTACCATGTCAGGAAACACGGAAGAGTAACAAGAAATCCATAGCAACTCAAAGATCAAGTGCCTCTAGAATGCAACTCTCAAGCAATGCACTTGAATCTCACTCAATCTCACTCAAGATGTCCAACTAAGCAAAGAGATGAGTGGAGGGGTTGTTCTCTAGCTCAAAGGATGTCTCTAGGTCTCAAAATGTGCTAGAGATGCCCTCAAACCCTGGCCAACGTCTATTTATAACGAAGGGGTACGCAGCTAGCCGTTACGAACTTAAACAGCCGAAATCACGCTGACCGGACGCGCTGGTCATACTGACCGGACGTGCCGGTCGCACAACGGCTAAATTCTGAAGCATAGATCGGACGCGCTGGTCGCGCAGACCAGACGCGCTGGGTGCGACCGGACGTGCTGGTCCCGCAACTGACCGGACGCGCTGGTCAAGTCTAGTAGCGCACAACGAAACAGCGACCGGACGCGCTGTAGAACTGACCGGACGGCACAGTGCCAGCGTCCGGTTAGAGTCCAGTAAGCTCCCTGAACGACTAGACACGTCTATTCAACAGTGATCGGACGCACTGCGCGTCCGATCATCAACCTAAAACACGCGCAGACACTGAACGCTGACCGGACGCGTCTGGTCATACAGAGACCGCGTCCGGTCCAGCGTCCGGTCACCTCTATGACCTCCGTTCACCTCCGTTTCTTTTCCGACTACCGACGCACTAGAAAATAGTCATTTCACTTCCCAAAAAGCGCCGAATCCCGCCTCGCAAGCTCGGCGGGAGAGAGAGAGGAACCCAAACCCCTCTCTACCGCTTAAACACCACCGCCTTCGCAAAGGTGCTAACACCACCAAGTGTACACCACCATGTGCATGTGTGTTAGCATTTCACAATCATTTCTCAAGGCGTTATGTTAGCTCTTTTACTAGATCCTAATGCATATGCTCAAGACAATGATCTAGTGGCACTTGATTCCTGAGCTAACCGTGATTGCCCCTCTTGATAGTCGGCTATGTATCCTAAACCCGGTCAATCACTTCTCTACTCATCTTAGACCGACAAAAGGAAAACCCTATGGTTATACCTTTGCCTTGTGCTCTTAGTTCCTTCTCTTCCACTTGAACATCATGTCCATCATATTATGTGCATCTCCACCATGATCATCATTTCATGTCCATGCACCATCTCTTTGTGATCTTGTGGCCATCACTCCTTGCCACATACACCTTCATCACATGTATTGCTTATGCCTAACTCAAAACACTTAACACATGGCATTAGCAACTTGGTGTCATTAATTACCAAAACCAAACTTGGGCTTTCAATCTCCCCCTTTTTGGTAATTGATGACAACCATCACAAAGATATGAAATAAAATCAATTTTCAATTTCAATAGTATTAGCTCCCCCTACATATGTGCTTCCATGAGTTTGGTTCAATTGTGCACATATGTATGGATTTGAATTTTGGGAGAGTTACTACTATCAAATTGATGCTAAGGTATATAGAATGGACCTTTGAAGCGTGATACCAATCGGAGTTGCCTTTATATACCATCCTTAGCATCGATGTAGCTAGACACCACTTGTAATACATCACTTGTAAAGATCACAAACACTAAAGTACCCCGTGAGATCAACACTATAAGCAAAAGGTGTCTAGATACCACTTGTAAAGCTACTCTCAACAAATCATCATTCAAGTTCTATTTCTAGCATACACCATACAAACATGAATATGAATTTAAGCTTTGCAATGCAACAATTCATCATGTTAATGCACATACAAATGCAACAAATAATTCATGAGCTTGCTCCCCCTACTTGTATGCTCAATTTTAATTGATCCCTTGATTTCTCTCTTTGTAACTTAACTTTTTATCTTTGTGACTTTTCTCTCCCCCTCATTATATCTTTTTATCTTTGTGACTTTTCTCTCCCCCTTTGTCAACAATCACCAAAAATGTGCCAATTTTAGTGAGAGATAAGTCAATCAATATGAGGGAGTCCAAATTATGGTTCAATCTAGATCATTTGCCTAGAATATGTAATTCGGTTTGAACCAAGGACAAGCTTCTTCACACCTCATAAAGTATAAGGGTTATATTGACCATGTTGAATTACACACCATGAGCTCATTTTCTAGATTCAACACTAGGTTTGCAAGCCCACAAACATGTCATATGCTACCACTAAATCAAATAAACATAGAAGCAATAGTGGTACCATATATACATTAAAATCATTTGATTTTCATGAATGAGCCTATTTGTCATGCAAACATGTCTATATGCTCTAAACATGTCCTTAGCAAAGTATGAATGATATGCCAAACAACTTTACCTTGCTATGTTGGAGGAGAGGCATGTCATATAAGAATGTGGGGGTGCCCTCATTTCAAGTTGGAGAAGTCAAGTATGTTCAATTCATTCTTCAACTTGTAAAATCTCTTTTCATCTAGTGGTTTTGTGAATATGTCGGCTAGTTGATCTTCGGTGCCAATGCTCTTAATGCTAATATCACCTTTTTGTTGATGGTCTCTTATGAAGTGGTGCCTTATGTCAATGTGCTTGGTTCTTGAATGTTGAACCGGATTTTGTGTCATCTTGATAGCACTTTCATTGTCACAAAACAATGGCACATTCTTGAACTTGATTCCAAAATCATTCAAGGTGGCCTTCATCCAAAGCAATTGTACACAACAACTACCGGCACTAATGTATTCGGCCTCGGCGGTAGATAGTGCAACACTATTTTGTTTCATTGATGACCATGAAACAAGAGACCTTCCAAGCAATTGACAAGTGCCACTTATGCTCATTCTATCAATCTTGCAACCACCATAGTTGGAGTCCGAATATCCAATCAACTCAAAGTTAGACCCCTTTGGAAACCATAATCCAACATCGTCAGTGCCCTTAAGATATCTCAATATCCTCTTGGTTGCTTTCAAGTGACTTTCTCTAGGTGAAGCTTGATATCTTGCACACTTGCACACACTAAACATCACATCCGGCCTAGAAGCGATGACATAGAGCAAACTTCCAATTATAGACCGGTATAGCTTTTGATCTACCATGTTTAAACTATCATCAATACCCAATTGATCATTAGTGCCCATTGGTGTACTCATTTGCTTAGCATCTTGCAATCCAAACTTTTTGATTATGTCCTTGATGTACTTGCCTTGACTTACAAAAGTGCCATTCTTCATTTGCTTGATTTGAAGTCCAAGGAAGTAACTAAGCTCTCCAATCATAAACATCTCAAACTCATTAGCCATCATATTTCCAAACTCTTCACAAAAGTCTTGGTTAGTTAATCCAAAGATAATGTCATCCACATAGATTTGCAACACAAACAAGTCATTTCCAAGCTTCTTGGTGAAGAGAGTGGTGTCAACCTTTCCCATCTTGAACCCTTTAGAGAGGAAAAAGTCCCTCAACCTCTCATACCATGCTCTAGGTGCTTGCCTCAAACCATACAATGCCTTCTTTATCTTGTAAACATGGTCGGGCTTCTTGTCATCTTCAAAACCGGGAGATTACTGAACATAAATTTCTTCATTGATGTAGCCATTGAGAAATGCACTCTTGACATCCATTTGATAGAGCTTGATGTTGTGTGCACAAGCATATGCTAATAAGATTCTAATTGCCTCCAATCTTGCAACCGGTGCATATGTCTCTCCAAAGTCAAGACCCTCAACTTGAGTGTATCCTTGTGCTACTAATCTTGCTTTGTTTCTCACAACCATGCCATCTTGATCTTGCTTGTTTCTAAAGATCCACTTAGTACCAATCACATTGTAGTTCTTTGGCCTCTCAACAAGTTTCCAAACTTGATTTCTAGTGAAGTTGTTTAGCTCTTCATGCATGGCATTTACCCAATCGGAATCCTTCAAGGCATCTTCTATTTTCTTAGGTTCTTCAAATGACACAAATGAGTAGTGCTCACAAAAGGATGCTAGCCTTGATCTAGTTTGAACACCGCTTTGAATTCCACCAATGATTTGGTCCAATGGATGATCTCTTGCAATACTAGTAGGTTGGAGTATTGGAAGTTGATTGCTTCCACTTGCTTGACCTTGATCTTGCACTTCATCATGAGTACCACTAGAGGTTGCTTGATTTGTATCAATTTGCACATCTTGATTAATCATAGGTATGTCACTATCATCATCAACTTGCATCGGCCTTATATCACCAATGTCCATGTTCTTCATTGCATTTGACAATTGATCTCCTCTCACATCATCAAGGTTTTGAGCTTCATTTTGCGATCCTTGGGTTTCATCAAACTCAACATCATAAACTTCTTCCAAGGTGCTATTTGTGAGATTCCAAACTCTATATGCTTTGCTTGTGGTAGAATAATCAAGTAAGAACCCTTCATCACATTTCTTTTCAAACTTGCTCAATCTAGTGCCTTTCTTGAGAATATAGCATTTGCAATCAAACACTCTAAAGTATGCAATGTTAGGCTTTCTTCCATTCAATAGCTCATATGGTGTCTTCCCAAGCTTCCCATGGCAATAGAGACGGTTGCTACAATAGCAAGCCGTGTTGATGGCTTCACTCCAAAATGAATGACTAACATTGTATTCACTAAGCATTGATCTAGCCATATCAATCAAGGTTCTATTTTTTCTTTCAACTACACCATTTGATTGAGGAGTGTATGTTGGTGAGAATTGATGTCCAATACCAAAATCATCACACAAATCTTCAATTCTTGTGTTCTTGAACTCACTACCATTGTCACTTCTAATCTTCTTGATGGTAGTCTCAAACTCATTTTGCACCCTCTTGACAAAAGACTTGAATAGATCATAAACATCACTCTTGTCATAGAGAAAGAACACCCAATTGTATCTAGTGTAGTCATCCACAATCACAAAACCATACTTGTTGCCACCAATGCTAGTGTATGTTGTTGGCCCAAACAAGTCCATGTGCAATAGCTCAAATGCCTTTCATGTGCTCATTTCACTCTTACTAGGATGTGCATTTCTAACTTATTTGCCGGTTTGACAAGCACTACATGGTTTATCCTTCTCAAAGGTGACATCCTTCAAGCCTCTAACTAAGTCATGCTTCAAAAGTTTATTCAATTGTTTCATTCCAACATGACCAAGCCTTCTATGCCATAACCATCCCATACTAGATTTACTAAGCAAGCATGATGTCAATTGTGTCTCACTATCATTGAAGTCAACCAAGTATAAACTACCATGTCTAAATCCTTTGAATATCAAATTTGATCCATCAACACTTATGACTTCAACATCATCACTATCAAATATGTACTTGAAGCCAAGATCACAAAGTTGTGCCACCGATAAAAGATTGAAATCCAAGCTCTCAACTAGCAACACATTAGAAATACTCATGTCATTTAAGATAGCAATTTTACTAAGCCCCTTGACCTTGCCTTTCTTATTGTTGCCGAAAGTGATAGCATCAAAACCACCATTTTGACTTGTATCAATTGAATTGAACATACAAGAGTCTCCGGTCATATGTTGAGTGCACCCACTATCAAGCACCCAATGCCTTCCTCCGGCTTTGTAATTGACCTACAAGACAAGATCAATTCTTTTTAGGTACCCAAACTTGTTTGGGTCCTCCAAGGTTAGAGACTAAGCTCTTTGGTACCCAAATGGCTTTCTTCTTTGAGCCCATCCATGGTGCACCAATGAACTTAGCATGAACACCATTTGTACCCTTGGTAAGCATATAGAAAGAATCAAACTTAATTGAGGATACATTTGCATTGGATTTCTTGCTCATGCAATGTTGCTCTATGTGACCAACTTGCTTGCAACTTTTGCAATAGCTACCATTGTTCTTCACAAAACAAGTCTTGTGAGGAGCAAAAGCGGCCTTGACTTTCTTGGGGTTATAGCCCAATCCCTCTTTGTAGAGAGAAGCTCTTTGGCTACCCAAGCACATAAGCAAGCGGTCCTCACCACCATAAGCCTTAGCTAATGTGTGATTGAGCTCTTTTACCTCCTTCTTGAGATTTTTATTCTCAACTATTAGTGTGGAGTCACAAGTGAAACCGCCACTACTAGATGAGGATGATGTAGATGAGCTACATGAAGGGTTAGTGGGAGCAACAATAATAGGCTTATGAAAAGTTTTATCAATTATATCACATGATATGCCTATGTTGCAAGTTTTTGCTTTCTCAACATTAGTTGGTATGTTTTCACATTTTTCAACTAGAGAGGAATGAGCTTCTTCAAGCTTAGTGTGAGACTTTTGAAGCTTCTTATGGTCTACCTTTAGACTCTCATAAGATGCCCTAAGCTCATCAAGTTCTTGCATAAGGTTTTTCTTTTTCTTAAGCAAGCCCTTGCACTCCTTTCTAGATTCTTTAAAATATTGAGTGCAATCTTCTAGCATAGTGATTAGTTCATCTTTAGTGAATTCTTCTTCATCACTATCACTATCACTAGCATTATCATGATCACTCTCATCATCGAATGATACCTTAGCGGCCTTAGCCATGAAGCACGATGGAGTGTCGAAGAGGGAGACCTTCTCTTGGATGGCAATGCTAGCGTGTCCCTTCTTCTTGCTCTTGTTGTCATCCTCATCATCACTTGAGAAATCATCACTATCCCAAGTAGCAACATGAGAATCATTCTTCTTCTTATGAGAGCTCTTCTTCTTTTCTTGCTTCTTCTTCTCCTTCTTGATAGCATCTTCATCATCACTATCATAAGGACACTTTGTAATGAGATGGTCCTTCCTATGGCATCTAAAGCATCTCATGGTATGCTCACTCTTCTTGGATGAGTTCTTCCTCCTTCTTGCATGATAGCCTTTCTTCTTCATGAATTTGCCAAATTGCTTGACAAAGAGAGCCATCTTCTCATCAATGTCATCACTATCACAAGAGCTTGAGTCTTCATCACTTGATGATTCAATCTTGGATTTGCCCTTGGATGTGGTGGCTTTGAATGCCACACTCTTCTTCTTTTCATCATCTTTCTTCTCATTTTCCTTCTTCTTGACCAACTCATCCTTCTCATCATCTTCTCTATATGAATCATCGGTCATCACTTCTTAGAATATTTGTTGAGGAGTTGAATCCTTCAATGTAGTCCTCACTAGCACGGTGATCAATGTGTCAAATCTCTTGGGTAGACTTCTCAAGAACTTCATAGAGAATTGATTGTCCTTGACCTCCTCACCAAGTGCCTTGAGCTCGGTACACTCTCATCATCTTGCATCTTGAAGCTTGAAAATTTTTCTTGCAAGATATATGCTTTAGTGGTCTTTGTGCCTTCGGTGCCCTCAAATGTTTCTTCTAGCTTGGCCCAAGCATCATGAGCAATCTCTATGTTCTTCACTTGCTCAAATGTCTTGTCATCTAATGCCTCATGAAGAGCACTAATGGCAATGTCATTGCATTGGAGCTTCTTCTCTTCCACCGGTGTAGGTGCTTCCGGATTAGCAACCTCAAATTTTGTTTCGGTGACCTTCCACACTTCTCTATTGATTGACTTTAGGTGTGCGGTCATCTTAACCTTCCAATATGCATAATTTGTGCTATCAAAGTGAGGTGCCTTCTTGGTGTTGTTGATGTGCAAGCTTAATTGAGCCATTTCTTTTTCACCGTAGGTTGTTAAGCCTCAAATAATTGGTGCCTCGGCTCCGATACCACTTGTAAGGTCCAAATAGGCTAGAGGGGGGTGAATAGCCTAATTAAAACTTCTACAAGAATTACTTAACCACATGTTAGTACGAAAGGTGGCGAAGCAAATGCACTAGCTCTAACTAATTAAGCAAGCCACCTACATAAGTCTATAACAAAGCTATTCACTAAACACAACAACAACTACAAGCTAGAAACAAGAAGTAATACAAGAGAAGAGCTTTGAGTGATTATACCGCCATGTAGAGATGAGAAGTACCAAACAATCAATCACACAAGAGAAGTCCTCGGGAAGAGAAAGACACAAGAATTTATTCCGAGGTTCACTTGCTTCCCGGCAAGCTACTCCCTGTTGTGGCGATACACCCACTTGTCGGTTCATGAGCTAATCGACTATCAAGAGTCGAGCCCACGGTGGGCGCCGCACAACCGCACACAAGATGGGGATCCTCCAAGCCACGAGCTCCACTAGAGTATCCAATTTGCAAACTCCCGCGGGGAAGGATCAAAAACCCCTTACAACACTTGGTGAGGGCTCCAACAATCTCCAATTGCGAGCTCAATCACCTCCGCTGCTCCAAGCCGTCTACCGTGTTAGGAAACACGGAAGAGTAACAAGAAATCCACAGCAACTTGAAGATCAAGTGCCTCTAGAATGCAACTCTCAAGCAATGCACTTGAATCTCACTCAATCTCACTCAAGATGTCCAACTAAGCAAAGAGATGAGTGGAGGGGTTGTTCTCTAGCTCAAAGGATGTCTCTAGGTCTCAAAATGTGCTAGAGATGCCCTCAAACCCCGGCCAACATCTATTTATAACGAAGGGGTACGCAGCTAGCCGTTAGGAACTTAAACAGCCAAAATCGCGCTGACCAGACGCGCTGGTCATACTGACCAGACGCGCCGGTGGCGCAACGGCTAAATTCTGAAGCACCGACCGGACGCGCTGGTCAAGCCTGAGTAGCGCACAATGAAACAGTGACCGAACGCGCTGTAGAACTGATCGGACGCCATAGTGCCAGCGTCCGGTTAGAGTCCAGTAAGCTCCCTGAATGACCGGACGCGTCCGGTCGACAGTGACCGGACGCACTGCATGTTCGATCATCAACCTAAAACACGCGCAGACACTGAACGCTGACCAGACGCGTCCGGTCATACAAAGACCGCGTCCAGTCCAGCGTCCAGTCACCTCTGTGACCTCCGTTCGCCTCCGTTTCTTTTCCGACTACCGGCGCACTAGAAAATAGGCATTTCACTTCCCAAAAAGCGCCGAATCACTCAAAGCTTAAACAAGGCTTAAACACCACCGCCTTCGCAAAGGTGCTAACACCACCAAGTGTACACCACCATGTGCATGTGTGTTAGCATTTCACAATCATTTCTCAAGGCGTTATGTTAGCTCTTTTACTAGATCCCAATGCATATGCTCAAGATAATGATCTAGTGGCACTTGATTCCCAAGCTAACCGTGATTGCCCCTCTTGATAGTCGGCTATGTATCCTAAACCCGGTCAATCACTTCTCTACTCATCTTAGACCAGCAAAAGGAAAACCCTATGGTTATACCTTTGCCTTGCGCTCTTAGTTCCTTCTCTTCCACTTGAACATCATGTCCATCATATTATGTGCATCTCCACCATGATCATCATTTTATGTCCATGCACCATCTCTTTGTGATCTTGTGGCCATCACTCCTTGCCACATACACCTTCATCACATGTGTTGCTTATGCCTAACTCAAAACACTTAACACATGGCATTAGCAACTTGGTGTCATTAATTACCAAAACCAAACTTGGGCTTTCAAGATCCCAAGTTCTCCAACCACGTCTACAAACTCCAAAAGGCGCTCTATGGGCTGAAACAAGCACCAAGAGCATGGTATGGATGCCTTAAGGAATTCTTGCTTAAACAAGGCTTTGAAATAGGCAAAGTTGATCCTACACTCTACACTCATAAAGTTCGAAATGATATTTTTGTGTGCAAAATATATGTTGATGACATAATATTTGGTAGTACTAATCATGTGTATGTTCAAGAGTTTAGTAGGGTCATGACAAAGAGATTTGAGATGTCCTGGGTGAGCTGAAGTTCTTTCTTGGATTTCAAATCAAGCAAGTGAAGAAAGGAACTTTCATAAGTCAAACCAAGTACACCCAAGATATGCTCAAAAAGTTTGACATGAAGAATGCCAAGCCTATCAAAACTCCCATGCCAACAAACGGACATCTTGATCTTGACACCAAAGGTAAAGTCGTGGATATAAAGGTATATCGTTCTATGATCGGCTCTCTACTTTACCTTTGTGCATCTAGGCTGGACATAATGCTTAGTGTGTGCATGTGTGCTAGATTTCAAGCTAACCCAAAAGAAAGTCACTTGACGGCTGTTAAAAGAATTTTAAGATATCTAGTTCACACACCTAACCTTGGCTTGTGGGATCCCAAGGGCTCTAAGTTCACTCTACTTGGCTATTCAGATTCTGATTATGCCGGTTGCAAGGTAGAGAGAAAAAACACTTTGGGGACATGCCAATTCCTTAGACAGTCCCTAGTGTCTTGGAGTTCTAAGAAGTAAAATTGTGTATCCCTATCCACTACTGAAGCCGAGTATGTTGCAGCCAGCGCTTGTTGTGCTCAACTACTTTGGATGAAGCAAACCCTTCAAGATTTCGGATGTCGATTCACCAAAATCCCACTTTTGTGTGACAATGAAAGTGCCATAAAGCTTGCAAACAATCCTGTAAACCATTTAAGAACTAAGCACATACATCCGACATCATTTTTTGAGAGACCACGAAGCCAATATCTGCACTAAGCCTCTCGATGAGTCAAGGTTTTGTGAGCTGCGTGGTGAACTAAATATCCTTGATTCTAGTAACATAGTTTGAGATTTAGCATGCCTCTGATTGATTAACTAGTATGCTAGGCAAAGATTTGAAAATTTCAATTACAAGTGTTTCAAAATTATTTCAAAAGGTTCAAACCAAGGGACTTGACCATTGTCTGTAATGTTGTATGCTTACTGGTCATGAAACTTTGGAAATATATGTCAATATTTGAGATGAAGATAGTCTGAAAGTTTCAGCTGTAACCCTGCAAATTTGGGGGTGTGGCAGTGCCGCCCTTAGGGGGACGGCAGTGCCGCCCTTTGATTCCATAGTAGAATAGTGTCAAATTTGGCTGAGTCACGGGTCTTATATTTCTCTGCATATTCTCTCTCTGGCTCGTGACTCTAGACTCATCTTGATCCTTGAAGCCGCCCCTCTCTCCTTCTCCTTCTCTTCCAAAGGGGATAGAGGTGACTTCGACCTCCATTGCCCACACAACCACCCCGGCAGTGCTGTACCGTCCTCTAGCACTCTCTCCACGCTGCTAGTGGCCTGGGCATCCTTGGGCAAGGGTGCATTCTCCTCTTCTCCCTCCACTCCAATGGTTGACTCAAGGTGAAACCCTAACCTTGCTCGATCTATGCAATGTGTTGATTTTGGTCATGGATTTCAGTTTCTAGGGGGAGTATGAAGGGTTTAGAAAGATTTTTAGGGGTTAAATCGAGTAGATTTTGAATTTCATCGGTTGAATGATTCAGGGGGAGGATGCCAATGTCTTTTAGGGAACCATTCATGGTGCCCTTAGCAGATTCAAACTGCTATCCCTAAGTCATTCAAGTAGTAAGATTCAGAATGGATTGGATTCATCGACTGAAATCATTTCTAAAAGTTTCTTCATACTCATTCTTTCAAGTCATGGCTAGGGTTAAACATTATTTTTCATAGACTTGGTTTCTGGAATTGTGGTGAATAACAGAGGTAGATGGAAGTAGGATTTAGCTAGAGCGAGAAAGTTGAGATTGAAACGGTCAAGAAACTGAGGGCAGCAGTGCCGCCCATCAATGCTAATTTCAAATCTAGCAGAACTTCATGTTTCAATTTCAAAATTCTTTCCCTATTTAACCTCTGCTTGCATCCTCCTCTGACACTTCATCAATATTCAGTTTCTTATCAAGTCCTACTTATATGCATAGATGGAACATGGACAAGGAAGTGGAGAAGGTCATGGAAAGAGGAAGCAGCTAGCATCCAAGCACAGGCCCAAGAGACGCAGAGGACAGGCATCCTATGTTCCTAGTGACAGGACCGTTGATGAAGATTTTGCAGAGGAACAAAGGATTGATAGAATTAGAAGGACAATACCTATGATAGTTGATTCACCTCCACATATTTCAATGTTTGATGACAGCTACATGAGGGACAGCAATAGTGTATTTGTTTTCATTCCACCTCATGATAATGACAATCACAAGGTACTTAATTATTCCTCAAGTGTAAAGAATGTTGTAGAGGCTAGAGAAATCAATCCTTATGCTGAGGAAAGGAATGATAATCTTGACTACAGATTTTGGAATGCTTTCCAATCTGATTTCTATGCCATAGCAATACTGTCCAATAAGAAAGGAAAAATCAGCAACATGCAGTTCATTGACTTTGGAGACTTACAAGGTAGAAAGGAGTTCAATGTTGCACTCACTACCTTTGATAGATTTGATTTGACTGAGATCATGGGTTTCAGGCATGATTGGAACAAGGAAGTGTTAGCACAGTTCCATGCCACCTACTTCTGGGATCAGAACAGGGATGAGATACATTGGATGACAGATGGACACCAATATAGAGTTGACTTTGTCACTTTTTGTCGCATTCTTGGCTTTGGATGTGAGCACAGGAACTTTGATAGGATTCATAATGTGAACCGTCTTGAACCTTTTGAAGTGAGCTTCATGTGGGAGGAACAAGATCTAGTTGTTCCAGATTGGTCAAGGACCAAGCTCAAGAGTCTCTACTACATCATGAACAACTTGATTCGAGTCACTATCAACCCAAATAACAATGCAATTGATTTAAATGGCTATATCACTAATGTGTTGTCTAGGTTTCTAGATGGTGAAAGGTTTAATGTGCCTAGGTTTATTTGGGTTGAGTTGGCCTATGCTATGGTTGATGGGAAGAGATCTTTATCCTATGCTCCTTACTTGATACACATGATTGAGAGGGTGACAGGCATGAGATTTCCATATGATTGTGAGCATAGAGTCTATAAGATTAAGAAGACTCATGGTGGCTTTGGAGGATCGAGCACAGCTCCTCAGTATCCTACTGGAGGTCCCACAAGAGGCTCCTTTGCCACTCAGGAGGACTTTCCTCAATCCTCCAGGGCACAAAGGAGGAAGAAGCCATCAAGGTGGAACAGGTTGAGCAAGTATATCAAGGGAATCTTTGCTCATTATGCTTATGCGTCTCAGTGTACTTATGAGGATAGATTGGAGAGCAGGGAGGCCATTCGGGTAACTAGGGAGGCAGCTGGTCTTCCACCTCTTCCACCCATTCGTGCTCCACCTCAGTTTCTTGACATGCCTAGTCTCTCTGACACTTCTTTCTGAGGATGAGCAGCCATAGGAGTAGCAGCGTGAGTAGACTTTTCAGCAACCCTAGGGATCATAGTATGGTCAGTACTATAGGTATCCATCTCAGCAGTCTTACCAGCCATATGGATAGCAATTTGGGCAATCATTTGAGCCATTTAGTCAGTATTATGGCAGTGAGTATCATGGATATCCATAGGTGCAGCAAGGAGGTGATGATGATGAGATACATTCAGCTGAGGTAGACCTAGCCGTTCAGGAGTGCTTGATTCGCATCTACTCCAAGAGGCCTCGTCCTCCTCTAGCGGATCAGGTGGGCACCTCTTCTTTAGTTCCACACCGTCGTTCAGGACGTTTCACTCCACTACTCATGTTGCTGGACGAGCTCGCATTGATAGTGATGATGAGGATGAGTGACTTTTTCTTCTTTTCTCCTCTCTTTTTGGTACTTGATGCCAAAGGGGGAGAAAATTAGAGAAGTTAGAGGGGTCAATTCAATTCAATTTTCATCGACATGATTATGATGCAGCTACGCTTCATGTCTAGATTCGATGAGAGTAGTTGTTAGGTTGTGAGTTGAGAGTCGCTCAAAACTATTTTAATGTAATATTGCTACTTTTAGTCTTAATTCATCTTGGACATGGACATGTATTTGAGGTTAAATGTTTAGCTTGTCATATTCTGTGTGTTAACTGCTTTAGATTCATACTTTCCAGTTGTGGTAAGTTTGGCTGTGTTCTGACTGTTTAAGTCAGGGCGGCAATGCCGCCCTGTGCTTCTACAGCCAATCGTTGATCTGTTTGAACTGACATGATTATTGTGTTGAACTTGTTTTAATTCTGTTGTATCATGTTCAGTTACCCATAGCTGGCATGGATGTAGGGGGAGGCCCCTTTTTCTCTAAAAATGTGAACTTTGGCTTTCATGCCAAATCTGAGAATTCAAATCTCCATTCATATTTTCAGGGGAAAGCTCCTACACCCATGGCTCATAAATCTCAGTTCCTATTTCATATCTTTTTGTAAGCTCTAATTGGGTTGTCATCAATCACCAAAAAGGGAGAGATTGTAAGTGCAATCAAGCCTTTATTGTGGGTTTTAGCGTTGATGACCACCTAATTAGAGAACTAATGAGATTTATTGAGATGACAAGCAAGGATTCGAAAAAGAGGATGATGTACAGGTTGTAGGTACCCCAAAGTTTCAAAGGATGGCCTTGCTGGACTCAAGATGCTTTACATTCATTTTTATTTTAAACATTGAGTTTAGGAAAAGTCGTACTATAAAGGGTGACTTTAGAACAGTTAGTCAACTGTGCAACCAGATGCTCAAAACTCTAGAAACACATCCTCATACCCAGTCAAAGCAGCCAGCCAAAATTCATCCAATTCTCAGCTGCTTTGGCTAGGGCGGCAGTGCCGCCCTCAAGTAACCGTTGGGCCAGCCGAGGTATTTATACCTCTAGGCCCGGCCCACAACGGTTATCTACTCAGTCTTCTTCCTCAGTGTGTCTAACTTCGAAAAAGAGAACAGTGCTCTCTCTCTCACTCCTCCATTGTTGCTCCTCCCTCCCTCAAGCCAATCCTAGATTCCAACCATCAAAACTTGAGAAAAGGCAGCAAAACTCGATTGGAGAGTGGATCCACTGATTCCCAAAGTCAAAAGAGCATTTGGTTCATGTTTGGCCGGCGGTTCTAGGGTTTGTTACTCTTGGAGCTTGCTCCTAGCCGGCTAGGCATCGCCCTTGAGCTTGCCTCCTCGTGTGGCAGCCTAGGGAGGTCTGTAACCTCACTCTTGTAGCTAATACATCACCCCTCATCTCAAGAGTTCATTCTCTTGACTTGAGAACGAGAAAAGAGCAAGCCTTTGTGGAAAGCTTGCCTTTGGTGGCACCTCAACAACGTGGACTTAGGCAAGCCTTGGTGGCGAGCTAAACCATAGGATAAATCTCTGTGTCTCGTGTGCTTCACCTTTACATTCCTGCAGTTTCACTTGTTGAGGTTGTGTTGTTTAGGGTTTGGAAGTTAGATCTTTAAACTTGTGAACTTTCTGTGCAAACCAGTCTTCGAGCTGGTGTTTACCTTTCTGTTGCAGCAGTAAACTGTTAGTAGTATATAGTTTCTGTCAGCAAAGTTTCAAGTTTAGCAGACCTTATTTGCTTGAGCGATAGTGCCACCTCCTGTTCTGACAGTTGTTTGAGTTGAATTTTTATAGGCCTATTCACCCCCCCTCTAGGCCATTTCCTCTTCTAGAGATCCTACAAGGCGCGGCTGGCCGTGCTAGGCCGCGCCACCATCCTTGACCGCTGGCTTGCTGGAATCGGCCGTTCCCCCACTCTGTGTTGCGTCGTACGGAAAAAGAAGGGTGAAAAACGTATGTTGCAAGAGCATGTTTCAAATATTTCAGAGGTATGTTGCAGGTGTTGTATATTGATGTTGCAAAAGTAGATCGAGATGTTTTACCTGTTATAATGACTATGCACGTATGTTTCAAGTGTTTGTTCCAAATGTTTCATTTATTCAAGACATATATTGCAAGTGTTTTATTTGGATATTGAAAAAGTAGATCTAGATATTGCATATACATGATTGTTGCAAACATACGTTTCAAGTGTTTTTTAGGTGTTTCATACGTATGTTTGCAAGTGTTTCCTCTAGATGTTACATATGTTTGCAATGATTTTCAAATGTTTTTAGGCGTTTTAGCAAGTGTTTTAGATGCTTGTTTCAAGTGTTTCATCTGTCTTCTTTTGTATGTTACAATTGTTGTATCTGGATATTTCAAAAGTAGATTAGGTGTTACACATGGAATGAGTGTGGAAAGCGGCTAGCGGCGCGAGCAATATTCGGGCGGCGTGGGCAATGTTCAGAGCGACGCAGGCCCACCTCTAGTGCGCTTGCTCGTGAGCCGAATGCGCTAGGCATTGGCTTGCTCCCTGTGTGGGCACCGTTTGGACCAGCTGAATCGAACGTCCGGGCACTGGCAAGTTTGTTATAAATGAACCATCTTGTATTGTTAATTAGGTTAGTAACTCATCTTGTGTCACACAATATTTATAACCTCTAGGAGCATCCCAATGGTATAGTTTAGAGCTAGCTGAACAATGGTTTATTTGCTAAATAGTGTAAAAGACAAGAAGCTAATGTGTAGTCACGAAAGGTCATGTAGCCTAGTTGTTAGAAGAGTCTTAGTAGCAGTGTAGCACCTGAGGTCTTGGATTCGACTCCCTATGGGAGCAAATTTTCAAGGATTGAACAACATCCATGGGATCAAATTTTTCAAGGATGTAACGACGTTGTGCATTTAGTGGTAGGCATCGTTCTCATCAATAGCGAGGCGCATGCGATGACTTTGTCAATCTCATTTCGAGTTGTCGGCCTAGTCTTCGAAAAAGCTCATAGGGATACAGTTTGCGTTCGTAGCGGTGTGTATGCGTGTGTCGTCAGCGTCTGTGTTACAAATTATAAGATATTTGTCTTTTCTAGATACAAGTTTTTGCTAAGCACTTATTAGATATATAATATATCTAGATATGTAGTAAAAATAATAATTTAGAAAAGCTAAAACGTCTTGTAGTTTGGAATGGAGAAAGTATTATAAGGGCTCATTCGGTTCCTTGGGAATTGGCCCAACAACAATTCCCGCTCCTCAGGACTATACAAATTAGTGAAGCAATCTAACTAGGAATTATTTCATTCCTTCTTTCTAGAAGAACCGAACAAGGCCTAGAGGAATTTATGTCTACTTACTGATTCACAGAAGCATCGTGGCAGTGCCGACTCCAGATACACACTATCCGTCTCATTATCAGAAATGCTTGTGAGAGGGAGTGAAGTTGAGGTCATAACTCAGAATCAACTTGCTCGGCAATGATACTGCTTCAAGTGCTCGTGAGCTAGATCACACTGCCAAGAAGCTGAAAAATTCTGAAACTCCATCAGCTTTAGTTCAGCTCCCACGGGTGATGGACATCGACCGACACCTATGCAATTGGCAAAGCCCAATAACCAGTGTCGGACCCACTACAGCAGAGAAGGACATCACTGGCGGTTCAAAACCCCCCTTCACTGGCGGATTTTGAACTGCCATAACCAACTCGGCAGTGATGAGCTGATCACATCACTGCCGGTTATGCCAAACCGACAGTGATAGCTCATGTATCACTGCCGGTTCGTATTACAAACCGGCAGTGATACTTGAGCCATCACTGCCGGTTGTTTTAACCAACCGGTTATGTAGATTATATTATCACTGCCGGTTTTCTTTGAACTGGTAGTGATATACTTTTTCACAATTTGCATTTTAATAATTATTTTATTTTCATTTCGAGGGGAGGTGGTGGGATGGGAGGTCGGGGAGGTGGAGGTGGTTGCTATCGATCAATTTGATATCGATGTGAAGGTGGTTGTTGATCAGCGACAATACAAACCCATCAACATTTATATTACAAAAGTTTCAAAAAAACTGTAAGTATCGAATTAAGAGTCGCATTACAATAGCCTATCAATGTGGTCTCTTCCATACTGCGCCTTGTACTTCTTAGTCCTCGCAATGGAGAATGATCCTTTCTTGGTCAATATCTCGTCTATCACAAACCTTGCTATCTCCTCTTGAATTCCTCTCATCTCAAAATCTAGCAACTGGTTGTGATTGTTTGCTTTGCGCTGTAATTGAAGCAAGATGATATTGAGATGCACAAACGTAAGACAAAACAATAGAAATGGGATGCCTACGTACCATGTCATCTCCCTTATTTGTTTTTGCGCTAAAGTATTTTAGCATTGCCCACATCACATAGAACCCGCATTCATTGTTCCCCATCGGTTGATCTAGGGTCTTGAGATCCTCCATATACTTTACACTGAATGGGGCACTCCATTGCTTTTGCATCTTGCTATCGAGATTTTTCCAATTAGGTAATGCCTTCATTCTATGTTACATTGTAAATGAAGTGTGAAGACCGAGGACATTACAATATCCTATGTGATTAGAAAGTGTTGTGATATTGGGTTCACTTACTTATTTAGCACTTTGACTAGGGGGTCGATAAGAGAAAGTGGCTATTTCTTTGAGTCCCACACCTCGATATGTGAATCTTCAAGATAGATATATACGAGGATGAAATGGTTGCTGCAATCACAAAGTCCATGTTATTGAATGACATATCAAGAAAAGAAACACTAAAATAAGGGTCGAGAACACATACTCGTAGTTGTAGGGTATGAGTACGTTTGTTTTGTTGTTTCTGAACATCCTTTCAAACTCAATCTTCAAACTTGTTGGTACATAGTCATCTTCACCAGGGGCGGTGCATGTTGTCTCATTTACAAATATGGGATCCAAGAAGTCTATATTGCTCAATTGCTTATTTAGGCACCATTTTGCCATACACCTGCATAATAAACATATGATATATTCAAATGCAAATCACATAGTTTATTATAACGTTGTGAGGGTAGGGTACTTACATAGACCATATCATCAAAATCTGCGTATCGAGCGAGCGCCGTTGGAAGAGCTGAAAGAGGTGTTCATAATAAATAATATGCACCGTTTCTTCAGGATGATTAAAAACCATTCCGGGAGGGATGCAAACTTCAAAACCGACACAGTCTCCGTTGGCAGTATCCAGGGAGTAATAATCATACAACTGTCGCATGTATGTTGGCAAATCTCTATACTCTTGTTCGGTGGTGACCAAAGGATTGCCTCTTGAATACTTGTATGCGACCGTGGCTTTTTCAAAATATCTCGTTCCGTAATACAACTCCGTGGCCATCTCCATGGATATGCCCATGTTGTTGGCCAAGTTCTGTATCTCTAGCAATTCTTTGGTGTGTATTTCTCTAGCTCTGATTTGATTACTCTCTTTGTTGTGTTGCCTTTCAAATTCGGTCTGTTGTCTCCACTTAGGTAGACTGGCTATTCGATTAAAGAAGGCAACGACGACTTTCTTGCTTGGAGGCTCCACAGTCGGGTCCTTCATCTTACTCGTAATGCTAGCATCCACCTTCTTTTTACTTGTCTGGGGAGCATTACCAACCGAAATTGATGACCTCTTGTGTTGCGAGGTCGAACCTGATTGCACTTTGGATTTTCGCGGAGGAGGTGGAGGAGGTAGAGGAGGTGTTTTCTCCTTTGGCGGTGGAGGAGGTAGAGGAGGTGTTTTCTCCTTTGGCGGTGGAGGAGGTGTCTTCTCTTTCGAGGCAGGAGAGGGAGAATGAGGATCTTGCAGAGAAGAGAAATCTCTTGGCGGCGGCGATGCCGATGATTCACTATCATCCTCATCATCCGAAGATGGCTGCTCATCCAGCTTGATGAAGCGTTTGCGCCAAGCCACATGAGTGCCCAAGTTGTGAACAAGACGCGGCCTATCTTCCTCCACTGGGAAATCAATGTGTATCTTATTGTACTTCTTATCCAAGATCTTATCAATGCTGACCCTGGCATACCTGGGTGGCATTGGCTTGCCATGAATGATGCCGTCTCCTCTTGAAAATGCTTGTCCGACTGCCACCTTGTCTTTTGTCCACTGCTGATGGATGTACAACCTGACATTAATAGGTCCAGTGATGTTGTCCACCGGATGAGGAGCATTGACCTCTTCTTCGTCAAGCATAGGGGTTGAGCCACAGCTACTGCGACCCTTGGGCACTGGGCTATTCAAAGTCAGGATAGGCTGCGGTTGTGTCGAACACATGGATTGCATAGCTGACATAACTCGTGCATCAACTTGAGCAGCTATCCGTGCTTCCATGCTATCTTTGATTTCCTTTCGAAACCTTTGGAGCTCTTCTTCTCTTTGCGTTCTAGCCCTCACCCGGCTCCTATAGGATGAAGATTCACCTTCGAATGCTTTCACCCAAGGAACATTCCCGGCTCCTCTAGTGCGACTGGGGTGCTTCTTGTTTCCAAGTGCTTGTGTGAGCACGTCATTATCTCTATCGGACTTGCGGTTACCTCTATTCACTTCCTCAATTAAGGTTGAAATCCTCTGGAGGAGATTGCTGACAGGTTCACTACTGGCATTAAGGCTCCCATCACTATTGTATTGTGCCCCCCTTGCGAGTAGGTAGTTTACTGATCTGGGCTGCCAATCGCTTGTCTGAGACCTAACGCCGCGCTGCTCTAGTTTCTGGACTTCCATTTCCCATTCTGGAATCTTCCTTACATAGCCATGCGATCCTAGGCGATGAGGATCCTTTGCCTTAAGCGAGTTTGCTCTATTTCTTTCGCTTGATGCCTTGGCCTCTTCGGATAGCTTGTAAGCCTTGAACTCCTCCTAGAAGTCTCTCTGCTTGTGGTATTGACCTCCCTCAAAATTCGGTTCTCTGTCCTCCTTGATTAACTTGTACAAGGTTCCCTTGAAAGTCTTGAACGAGCGACCCATGATTTCCTTGGCCTTCTTCTTGACTGTCGCCTCGTCATAGTCATTAGGAAAAGTGAAATACCCTTTCAACTTGTTCCAAACTAGCTCCTTCTCACTTTCTGGAACCCTCCATGGGTCATCCTCACGACCAGTCCATTTCCTGTATTTGATCGGGATAAAGTCTCTTACAAGTGCCCCGATGACACTCTTGTATGGGCCTAATGCTTTAAGAGGCTCCACCGGCTCCCCTACTTGGTCGAACTCAGAGATGTGCTAATGTTTACTTGTTTGAGGAAGCTTTGTTGCACCACGCTTAGTCCTGCTGGTACCCTCACCACTTGGCTCTTGCGGCGGAACCTGCTTCAAAATTCATAAATAAGTCCCCATCAAACTTATCTAGCGTGATTTCTTACTATCGCGTTATTAGGTATGACCTAAGTTATTACCTCGTCTCCTTGGTCTAGCTGCAGATAATGGCTACGGCTCCAATCGTCCTGATTGTTACCACCAGCATTAGTTGGATCCTGCGGCGCTCCTGTCGCAGTGCTCTCTGCTTGTGGGGTATCAGAAGTTCGGCGACGGTGGTGAATTGGCGATGACGAGTCATGTTTCTGGACATGCATTTTGACAGGCAATTAAAAAAATAGAAACCTTATTTGCCTCTCAGAGCCGAGGGATACTACTGTCCTTCCATGTAGGCATATGGTAAGCCTGCTGGCAATCTATTCAAGGACTGCATTTTTTTGTTAGAAACTAGCAGTCTATTATTGAAGTAACATGGTATAAGTTTTCATTATTTGACGGTATTCTAGATTAAACACAGAGTTATCTTTTGATAATATGTGCCCCAAGTTATTTGATGGTATTCTTTGGTTAAAGTGCCTAAAGTTTGACCAAATATATTGGTAAAAAAATTAATATATATGACACCAAATAAGTATACTACAAAAATATATCTTATGACAATATCAGGCTCCACATGCATATCAGCTATTAGAGCTTCTGCTTCCTCTAGCAGTCCTCCCCGTCCTAACAGATCAATCATGCAACCATAGTGCTCAAGTAGGGGATCAATTTTGTATACTTGACGCATTATGTCAAACAACTCTCTACCTTCTTCTATCAAGCCAGCATGGCTGCATGCTGACAAAACAGAAACAAAGGTTACACTGTTTGGAACTACCCCAGCTCTAAGCATGTCCTGAAAGAGCTCAAGAGCCTTCTTCCCATCTCCTTGGACAGTACAACATGAGATCATAGTTGTCCATGTAAAAGAATCCTTTGATTGAACTTCTTGGAACACAGAAAATGCCATCTCAATGCGCCCACTCTTTGCATACATATCCATCAGAGCATTGCTAACAATTGAGGTGGCCATTCTATCGAACACCTTATGGGCACTCACCGAGTAAGCAGGGGTGGCGCGCTCAACAGCGACGTGGAGGAGCTCCTCGCGGTGTCGGCGTAGCTGTAGGGGATGGCGACGTTGAGGAAGCGGTATGGGACGGCGTCGTGAAGGGCAGCGTCGGGCTGCGGCGTCGTGCAGTGCGCGTCGGGCAGCGGCGGCGTGCACTGGCGAACAGCGTCGAGCGCATAAAATGTCGTGCACTGGCCTTGGAGCGCGCCAGCGCCTTATATAACCCACGCATCACTGCCGGGTGGTTATTAGAACCGGCAGTGATGTCCCATATCACTGCCGGTTCTAATAACCACCCGGCAGTGATGTCCCATATCACTGTCGGTTCTAATAACCACCCGGCAGTGATATGGGACATCACTGTCGGGTGGTTATTAGAACCGGCAGTGATATTGATTATTTTTAAATATTTTAGGTCCCCAATTGATCTCAAATGGAAAAGTTGTAAACAACAAAGTTGTGGAACTCATGAATGTCTACAACTTTTATTTTAGTCATTTCTCAATTTGAGAAAGTTTTATTAGGCATGTCTCATAAAGTGCTCTGTCTCACACAAAGTTATGTCACTTTGTTGGAAACATGGCATCCGTTATATCAACAAAGTTCCAAAATAATAGTGGTAGAACTCATCAATCTCTACAACTCCATATGATCTCAAATTCGATGCAAATTACTAAAACAACATTTCATTAAGGATTACATAGTTTATGATATTCTAACTATGATGGCCTCATCGTGATCACTCCGGAGGTAAGCAGGTTCGTCACCCTCTTCAAGGATAGGTAGGGTAATGCCTGCCCCAAAAGGAGCCATTTCTTGATAACCTTTGTACTCTTCTTCGTCTGTCACTCCTTCAACATCGACAATCTTCCTTTTGCCTTGCATGACTACTTGTAGTCTTCCCTTTGCATTGTTATCCCTTGCATAGAAGATTTGCAAAACATCCTTTGCAAGGACGAAGGGGTCATCTCTATATGCGGTCTTGGATAGATCAACGGTAGTGAACCCATCATTGTCGGTGTTGATTTCATCTAGCCAGACCCACTGGCAACGGAAAAGAGCGACCTTCAACTGTCGTCCATAGTCTAGCTCCCATATCTCATCTATGAAACCATAGTATGTTGCCTCCACCGTGCCGTATTCATCGTGGGCGTCGAAACGAACAGCACTATTTTGGTTGGTGCTCTTTCCATCCTGTTTTTTTATGTAAAATGTAAAACCATTTATATCATAACCTTGGTACATCATCACCGTAGTCGAAGGTCCGGGAGCTAAGAGATCTAGCTAACATCCCGTCACCATTCCTAGCCTGCGGCGTCGAAACCAGTCACCGAATTCCTCCTTATGTTTTTTCTCAAGCCAAGCCTGTGACCTACCCATGTGCTTACTTTGCAGTAAATGCTTGTGCTCATTAATGTATGCCATCACACCATCAGCCTACTGGAGAACAGCGAAGTGTGCCTGTCTGAAGGAAACCACTTTGACTATTTTGACACCTTTCTCACCTATCGTTCCTTTGCCCCCTAGTCTTCCATCGTGACGAGATACTAGAACTCCGACCCGATTGATGTCCATATAATATGTGTAGAACTCAATGGCCTCCTCCGTTGTCCATCCTTCTACCATGCTCCCTTCTGGTCTGAATCTATTCCTAACATACTGCCTGAAAACTTTCATCAACCTCTCGAAAGGAAACATCTGGTGTAGGTACATTGGGCCAAGGGCTTTAATTTGGTCCACAAGATGAACAAGTAGATGCACTGATATGTCAAAGTAAGTCAGTGGGAAATACATCTCAAGCCTGCATAGAATCTCAGTTATCTCCTGCTTCAGCTGGTCTAGCTTGGCCCCTTCAATGACCTTTTCAGAGATCGCGTTGAAGAACGAACACAACTTTATGATTGGGGCACGGACCTTGTCAGGGAGGATACCTCGCAGGGCAACTGGGAGCAGCTGAGTCATAATGACATGACAGTCATGGGCCTTCATACAACCATAGTTAAACTTAAGTTCTCTCATGTTAACTAGCCTCTTCGAGTTCGCACAGTAGCCAGTTGGCACTTTGAGATCATTGAAGAAAGAAATAAGCATGGCCTTTTCTTCCTTTTTCAGTGTCCATGATGCCACCGGAAGTTTCAAGTGGCCATCCTCAAGGGTTATTGGGTGCAACTCCTTCCTGAGGCCCAGGTGTTGTATGTCCAAGCGTGTCACGAGAGAATCCTTTGTTATTCCCCCGGTGTTCATCAACATGTTAAGTGTGTTACCGCACACGTTTTTAGTTATGTGCATTGGATCAAGACAGTGACGTACACTCAAAAGTGGCCAATAAGGTAGTTCCCAAAAGATTGATTTTTTCTTCCAAATACTACCGGCTGGCGCTGGTACTGCACCTTCCCCCTTCCTAAGGACAACATCTGTGAGTTTGCTTACTTGATTAAGTATCTGTTTCCCGTCTCGATACTTTGGAGGTCCACGTTTCTCAGTAGTCCCATTAAAATCTTTTCTATTCCTGCGGTAAGGGTGATCCCTTCGTAGGAACCTACGGTGTCCCATATAGACCATCTTCTTGTTTTCTGGTAGATGTATAGCATCAGTCTCGTCCAAGCACTCGACACACCCAGTGTATCCTTTTGTCTTCTCTCCAGACAAGCAACCTCGCCCTGGCAGGTCAGTGATTGTAGCGATAAGTATAGCCTTTATCGTGACATGTTCTTTTTTGTACTCATCCCAAACATCCTTCACACCCGTCTCCCACATCTGTAGTAGTTCATCGATCACTGGTTGTAGAAGCACATCAATATCATTACCAGGTTGTTTTGGCCCTTGGATTAGTAGTGGCATCTGGATGTATGACCGTTTCATACAAAGCCAGGGTGGAAGGTTGTATATACATAGCGTCACTGGCCAAGTGCTATGATTGCTTCTAACCTGGTCAAACGGATTCATCCCATCTATGCTCAAACCTATCCAAAGATGCCTTACCTCTCCACCGATGTTCTTATAGAACATAGTGTTGATAGTCCTCCAGTCCGACCCGTCGGCGGGGTGCCTCAACATTGTATCTTTCTTACGCTCTTCGTCGTGCCAACGCAACAGTTTGGCTGACTTTGCATTTGCAAACAACCTATGCACTCGTGGAGCTATAGGAAAATATCATACGACCTTTATGGGCCCTCCTCTGGTCTTGCTTCCCTGATTTGATGGCCCTTGCTTGTATCGAGGAGCTTTACACTTCGGACACGCATCCAAGTCTTTGTATTTTTCTCCACGGTACAATATGCAATCGTTGGAACACGCGTGTATTTTCTCAACCTCGAGGCCGATTGGGCAAATCATTTGCTTGGCCAGGTAAGTCTTTTCTGGTAACTCGCTACCCTTCGGGAGCAGTTTATGTAGTATACCTAACAAGCTATCGAAGCCTTTATCACTCAATCCATTCGTTGATTTGAACTCTAATAGCATGATGTTGGCTTCCAGTTTGCTTATTGGGTAGGTCGGATACAATGGTGTTTTTGCATCCTTTCTCATGATCTCCAGTTTTTTCAACTGTGTAGCACTAAGGAATCCGCCATGCACATCATGTAGAAATTGTGAAATGCCATCATTTTCCTCTGTGTCGTCAACTAAGGTATTCCTAAACACATTATCGTTGGTAGGCACAGGTACTATGTAGCATTGGTAATCATCAATAGGCAGAAATGCGTTTAGGGATACACTAGGCATGGGCACATCATCATTGTTTTCTTGTGCAACATTTTGACCAACCTCCCCATGCAAAGTCCAAATCGTGTAGTCTCTCATGAACCCCCTGGTAATCAAGTGCAATCGTATATGCTCCACGTCGCCCCATTTTCTTGTATTCTTGCAATCTTTGCATGGACAGAATACAGGCTGTGAGTCCCCAGCATTGGCTCTAGCGAGCTTGATGAAATTGTCGATGCCCGTCAAGTACCGTTGGTATGTACATGACAGATCGTACATCCACCCTCGATCCATGTCTGCACAGGTAAAATAGGCCGGGCAGAGGAAACATAGGAAAGTTTTAATAAGAAACAATTATTGCACAATATTGAAGAACAATTATTCTACTCCATGCAACATAAAAATGGAGACACTAATTTAAAAAAGACTAAATTTGGAGACATGATCATGAATAACAATGTAGCTCCAAACAATGCCCATATAAATTAAAAATCACAGCCCCATAAAAAATAATTATTGCACAATATTGTAGAACAATTATTCTACTCCATGCCACATAAAAATAGAGACATTAATTTAAAAAAATACTAAAATTGGAGACATGATCATGAACAACAATGTAGCTCCAAACCAGTGGCGGATGCAGGATGATAATCAAGGGGGGGCTAAAAACAATGGAGATGTTGATTTGCATGAAGATTTAATGGTGATTTGAGATTTTTGCTACAGTGTTTCTAGTAGTAAATCAAGTCATTAGGGGGGGCTGGAGCCCACCCAGCCCCCTGTAGATCCGCCACTACTGCTCCAAACAATGCATTGTTTGGTGACACATGGGTTAATTTGCTCATCAATATTGTAAAAGAATCTATTCTACTCCTAAGAACCAATTATAACATCACATACTAACAATACATTATAGCCATGAATTAGAAAAGTGCTCTGTAGAAGAATGGAGAAATAAGAATGAGAATCAAGCATTATAGCCATCAAAACAAAGCTAATTAAGCAACAAAATCGAAGGAATGGAGGCTGGTTACTAACCTTAAAGCAAAAAGATCAAGCCATTCTTCCAAATCCAAGTGGTAGCTTCACGGATTTGGGCGACCGCAACGTTGGAGGGAGTGGCCCAAACACGCGCCTCTGTTCTCGGGATAAAAGAGTGGAGGAAGAAGATGACGGCTACAACCTTTTTGTGCTATCAGGCTCATCACTGTCGGTTCTATCCTAGAACCGACAGTGATAGAATCAAATCACTGTCGGTTCTTGGCTTGAACCGGCAGTGATAAGTGGAGTTGTCATCGCTGCCGGCGGGAGGCACAAACCGGCAGTGATAGTTGTCATCACTGCCGGTTCTCGCACCCCCCAATTATTTTCTGGTTGTCAGAGCCTAGAACTGGCAGTGAAGGGTCATCACTGCCGGTTGTCCTAATTTCGGCAGTGATGTGGCCGGCACTGATGACTGAATCTGTAGTAGTAACCCAAGAATTGGGAAAGACTAGGGCTAAAATTCAATAGCGAAAAATACACCATATATGCCACATATTGAAAAATATCTAATGTCAATGAAGGTTTTCAAATTTATAAGTTGCTTGAACTATATTTTTAATATTGTCATACAATTGTAAAGAATATAACATGGAACAAACAAATATAAGTAAGAAGTGAACATTTGGTTATTCGCATCTTACATGTCTTCAGCAACAACAGGATGGATACGATGGAAAAGTTAATAAAAGAAGGGACAAACAAAACTAAGCTTACAACCTGGATGTCCTCGTCATTTTATACTAAAAACCTAATATGTAATTTGAACTTTCAATTAATTCATTAATAATTGTGTGGAAACTACAATTATAAGAGGGGTCAGAATTGAGAAATTAGGGACAAGAACGAACTAGAAGAGATCTAGCTCGAACCAGAAGAGATCGAGCTCCCAGCTCAGTGCCATCGGGCCACCAGCGAGCAGCCGCACGGGAGCACTCAGGGCTGAATCGATTGACGCGCGCGCCTGCTGCCTGGCACAGTTGCTTGCGATGTGAGTGTCCCTTGGTGGAGGCCTGATTTGCGTTCCCAAGCTAGCTATGTAGGGGTTATCATGCCATGACTAGGGCCATGGCCCTAGTGGCCTTAGGCCTGGGTCCGCCAATGCCAATAACTCTTCTTTGGGAGCTAAAATACTCCAAAGTCTCAAATAGCTAGGGTCATCCTGTTTGAAGTCTTCCAACTTACAATCTTTGTGGAATTGTGGTTACTCCTTTGCCAAAGAATTTGAAATATGAAGTTACTGTGACAATGGCTGATACTCTTGAGATCTGAGTGCTGAGAGAGATCAACAGCTTGTGAAGGAGGATCAAATGGGGTCTGTTTAGTTCGCGAAATTTTTTAGGAAATGGTATTGTAGCATTTTCGTTGTTATTTGACAATTAGTGTCCAATCATGGTTAAATTAGGCTTAAAAGATTCGTCTCGTGAATTTTGTCTAAACTGTGTAATTAGTTTTATTTTTTATCTATATTTAATGCTTTATGTATACGTCTAAAGATTCGATGTAACGGGAAATCTTAAAATTTTTTTGAGAACTAAACAGGCCCATGGTGTAGAATCGGATCTGTTTCGGCCAGTAGGCCCAATTCACCGGCTACCTGGAACGGACCACGTAGACACATCCTGGTGGGCGTGCTGGCGTCACCGACTGACTTGTGCAGGACATCGTCGCTAGGTGCCATGCAGCCCACGGCCAGTTTTAGCTGTTCGCCCGCCAGTGCCTCAGCCCAGGACACAGATGGGCTGATGGAGCTGATCCGGCAAATCCTTCACTTCAGGTGCGTGTCAAATTACTTCAGGCCTTGTATTCGAGGGGTGTAAAGTTTTAGGGTATTGTATCGGATGTGTTATGGTATGTTGGAAGAGGTGTTCGGATACTAATAAAAAAACTAATTATAGAATTTATTTGTAAATTGTGAGACGAATTTATTAAGACTAGCTAAAAAATGCTACCTTCTGGTGCTGCATTTCACTTTTGCATCCGGTGCAAACCCAAAATGAACTATTTTCACGCTGTGCTTTGTACTGTTGTGTTAGAAATTGAAGAAAGAGAAATGTTACCTTTTTACCGGAGGCGAGTGAGCACTAGCATTGCATGTTGAACTACCTTGACGTGGCTTGACCTTTGGTTCCAGCCAACACCTACATGAGGTGGCCATGTTCATTTTTTTTTTTGGCGATACATGTTCAGAAATTTTGTAACGCTTATACGCTTACCATCGCTACTTTCTTTTTGTAAAAAAACAATAGTTTTTTTTCGATAACTTTCCGTTTTTGAAAAAGGTAAAAGTGATACCGAACTTTTGTGTATAACATTTTATAGGACAAATCTTGTCACCATAACTTCTTATCAATATAGTTTTTACATGATTTTATAGACAATTTCTCATGACAACTTTTGTACGTGACATTTGTAACCCAATTTTTATTCATAAATCATAACTGTAAGGAGACAAATTTGTCATAACAATTTCTCAACATAAATTTATTCATACCTGCAATTAGTTTACTCATTTTATTTAGAATAATATTAGTGTTTATCGGTAAGTAAATGTTGAAAACATATGCGGCTGAAGCTCCGCCATTGGTGGTAGTAAAAGGTGATGCCGTGATGGAAGTCGGCAAGGTGCTCGTGCTGGAGCTGAGGAAAATCTGTTCTTGTCTGAAAGCACCGTTCCATGCAGCCCAACACGTTTCAGGGATGCGGCTGCCAGCCCAAGGCATCGGGTTTTTTTTTTCTTTTTTTTCTTTTTTGAGAGAGAGAGAAACGTCTGATCCTGATGGGTGCCTTGGTGCCTCTGTTTCCTCTGGGATGGAGAATTGGAGTTGGAGATGGATGGAGGACGGACTCGACTCGTGTTCAGCTGTGATTATCCTGGTTTCAGAATCGGATGCCAACAGAAAACGACGAGCACATTCAGAGAGGAGATTATCCTAAATGGCACCTCGCGAGGACTGAAACTAAATGACAACTGAAAACCTAGACGGATACGGGTTTTTTTAAGCCTCAACTCTTCAAGTACAAGTTATAGTATCTGAACTCACGCACTAACTCACACCACCATACACAAACTCACACACGCACACCCTAGTGCGTAAGCTAGACCTACACCTATATGAAAAGGCTTACACATGGCTGATAGATATCCGAAGTCTTCGAGGCTTCGCACATGACGGGCACGTCATCCTGACCATCGTGGCACATCCACGTGTGAGGCAACTGAAATTATTCGGGAACTACTGTTCCCGGGTGAGATACCGGCGTCGAAGCCAAGCTTCGAACGCGGGCGGGTAGGACGCTCATCCGCGTACCTTGCCAGGCTCAGTTCTCTCTAGACGGATACGGTTGGTGCCGTAGGGAAAACTGAAAAGGCTTCAGTTCACTTGCCTTGCCTCTCCAAAGCGCCTAAAAATTAGGTCTCCCTAGGGCTGGTATGAATCGTACCAATGAGTTTTGTGCTTATGTTAAATAATGTGGGTTTATTGATCTTAGTTATAGTGGCCATGCCTACACTTAGGATAATAAGCGGTTCTCTGCTAATCCAACTTATGAGCGGCTTGATCGATGTTTAGGCAATGCAGAATGGTGCACGATGTTTCCCGCTACAACCATCTACCACCTCCTTATGATGTACAGTGATCATGTGCCAATTCTTGCCGTCTTGAATTCTCAGCGTGTGCGTACTAACAAACCTTTTAGATTTGAAAATTGGTGGTTGATGGAACAGGATTACAATAAAGTAGCTCAGCAAAGTTGGATGAGATCTGCACGCAGTTTCTCCCAAAAAACAAGCTACCTTGCTTCTGATCTGAGGAAGTGGAGAAAACAGAAACCAAGAAACCCTGATCTCCTTACCCAAATTGAAACTCAGCTACTAGAGCAACAAACCAAACACCCCTCCCAACAAGACCACTCCCTACAGCAGAAACTCACCGACCAACACCATGATCTGCATGCAAAAGAAGAAGCCTACCACATCCATTGAGCCAAAAAGTGGTGGGTTGTACTTGGTGACTGTAACACCTCTTTTTTCCACCAAGCTATTGTAAAAAAAACCGTAAAAATAGGATTACTCACCTCATTAATCCTGACGGGTCTTATTCTACTACCCCTGAACAACTCTCTAATACCTTGGTTCAATATTTCCAAGCCATTTTCACTTCCCAGGATCCTCACCCACCTACCACGGCCATCACCAATATTCCATCTCTTTCCAATACCACTACAGCAGCTCACCAAAGCCATAATTTAACTTCCCAGATCCATCCCCCTACCAACGTGGCTGCTACTAGTACTACTAATCCTAACAACCATCTTCCCAATGCGCACCACAATGATTCTCCCCATGATGATAAGATTATGCAAGAACATGGCAGCATGCATAACAGTGACATATATAGGTATACTTACTCGGTTCATGATCTAGATGAACTCCATCTTATTATTAGACAAATGAGAAGTAATGCTGCCCTGGGCCCTGATGGAATGAATGCTGCTTTCTACAGATTAGCATGGAGTTGGCTTAAATAAGATATTCACAGGGTGATAACTGACTTCTATGCCCATGCTTATATTCCTACTGAAATTAATAAAACCTATATTACTCTAATTCCTAAAAATAACCAACCTACTGCTCCTCAGGATTATAGGCCTATTAGTCTTTGCAATGTCATTTATAAAAATCATTTCGAAATCACTTGCTAATAGACTAAAACAGCACCTGCCTAGTTATGTGAATCATACTCAATCTGCCTTTATTGCACACAGGCATATTTCTTCAAACATCATTATCACTCAGGAGATAATTCACTCCTTTAATTTAAAAAATTAGAAAGAACGTGCTTTCATTCTAAAAATTGACTTATCAAAGGCTTTTGATAGATTGGAATGGAACTTTATTACCTCTGCTCTTCAGATGCAAGGTTTTAACGATAAGTTTATTACACTAATATATGCATGCATATCCTTTTCAACCTTTGCAGTTTTAGTTAATGATGTACCTTCAAATAATTTTGTGTCACAACGAGGTCTAAGGCAAGGCTGTCCCCTTTCACCTTATCTTTTTATTTTGGCTATAAATGAACTTTCTATTAGACTGCAGGAAGCTTTACAAAGCAGCAATCTCTCTGGCATTGTTCTAGGTACAGGTTGCCTAGCCATCCACTCACTTCTTTTTGCAGATGACTTGATCTTATGTGGTAAGGCCTCTCTTGCTGAAGCACAGACAATAAAAGAATATCCTCTATGATTTCTGCCAACAATCAAGTCAGTGTCCCAATCTTCATAAATCTTCCATCCTCTTTAGTAAGAATGTTCCTCACAATATCAGGCATCAAATTAAAGTCATTTTTTCTGTTTCCTATTTGCACCCAAATACTATGCATCTTGGTCATCCTATGATTTTTAGTTATAGGGACAAGAATAAAGCATATGATTTTATTTACAACAAATACATGGCTAAGTTTGGCACTATTAAAGCTAATAAACTAAATCATGCTGGTAGACTGCAATACATAAAATCTGTTCTTTCTTCAATTCCTATTTATTATATGCCTACTGTGCTTTTCTCTAAGACTTTTATTGAAAAAATTAACACCATTATTAGAAGATTCTGGTGGGCTAGAGTTCAGGAAGAAGACACCTCAAGTCTAATATCTTATCGCTCCTAGGATGGCATCTGCAAGCCCACTGAACATGGCGGTTTAGGCATAAGAGATCTTCAGAGTGCCATTAAAAGTTTATTCATTCAATCTGCTTGGAATATTGTTACTAACAAAAATCCCTTCTTAAGTGGCATTCTTAAGGCCAAGTACTTCCCAAATGAATCTTTTTGGACTGCTACTAATCATGGACCAAGATCCATCTTCTGATCTTTAGTTTTGCAGGTCAAGCAGGAGCTTAGAACAAACTCTATGTATCAAATCCATGCTGGGAACACTTTGATATGGTCAGCACCTTGGAACCCTATCTGGACTAATATTCATGATCTCCTTCTTCTTCTTGGTACTACCTTTCCACAACCAGCTACAGTATCTGACCTATGGATTCCTGGCACCCGCTCTTGGAACCTTCAATTACTATCTAATACATTTACTGATCAAGCCACTCAAACCATAGTATCCACCCAGCCAATCCAAAATGATCAGGAAGATATCCTTCGGTGGATTCCTGCCAAAATGGACTTTGTACCACTAAAGCTATCTACAACCACCTGTCCACTCATCAAATCACTCATTTGCCACCCATGGTTCCAGGAGTATTGAACCCAATGCCAACAGAATTTTGCAAAAAGCCTGGATAATCAGACGTGCGCTTGCAACATAGACCATCATTGTGCTTATTGTGGTGCTATTGAAAATTATTTCCATCTTTTCTTTCAATGTGAATTGCCTCGGGCAGTTTGGTTCGCAGCCAGTCCACCACTTAGAATTGACACCTTACCTCCTGAAGATGATGGAATTAAATTAACAATTCCTCGCCTACTAACCTCAAATCCCACTGATGATTTTCTATGTAAAACAATTTTCACTTTGTGGTATATTTGGAAAGCAAGGAATGACAACAGGTTCTAGCGCAAAAATTGGAGTCCTTTGTAGGTTCACCATGCAGTAGTTGCTCACCTAAACACCCACATGCTTGCACTCCGGGAAGTTCTTCAAACTGGATGTATAGATCAGCAGGCCCTTGCAGTACCTCCCATCGTCTCCAACCATGGGCCACAACATCAACAGCAAGCCTCACCAAACAGTGCAGCGGTGCCGTCAGCTGCGACCAACCATAACAGCCAACTAAGACAAGGTAATGAGGCTACACATGCAAGTAACCCAACACACCAGATGGACAGGTATGCAGTCCAGGTGCCAGCACTCCTAGGAATTCGCTGCTTTGTGGATGCGTCCACCATGCCGGATCAACCAAATCAACCGGCCAGACGAGCAGGTATAGGAATTTTTATTGTAAATACGCAGGTACAACCGGTGCAGACCATCTACATAAAGGCAGCCATGACTCAAACTCACTCTGTTATCATGGCGGAGGCAATTGCCATGGCTTTAGCCGCCAAGCTCATGAACGTACTCAACTTCAACGACGTCTGCTACTTATCTGATTGCAGCCAACTGGTGCAGTTCCTCAATGTTCCTCAATGCTGAGGACCACAGTCATCCTCCAAACTGGCGAATGAAGGCCTTCACTTAGATTTTCGACAATTGTGTCATCAATCGACAGGCAAAGGTGCACAGGATTAGCAGAGCTCTAAATTCCACGGCTGATGAGCTTGCTAGGCGAGCATTCTCAGTTCCTGTAAACCCTTCTCAGCCCATTATGTTTGGCTGCTCCTTCTCTGGCCATGGCCAACAGTGCCCTCTCGAAAGTGCACTGAACTCTATATCCCTGGATTCGGTCAGGGTTATCGCAGCGGCTTGCTGCTAATGAATACATGTTAGTTGTCAAAAAAAAAGCGGCTCTGCCTCTGCTCTGTCCGTTGCAACACGCACAACCTATGTTGTGTCTGTGTGGTGCTGGACAGCTGGAGTGCAGGCCTGGGCAACCATAACCGAGAACCGAAAATCTAACCGAAATACCAAAATCGAAATAACGAAAACCAAAATATTCGGTTAGCAGTCCGGTTCCCAGTTCTCAGAAAACCAAAATTTACCAGGTTAACTGGTTCTAGCTTTTGGTTAACTGAAAGAACCGAATTTCATATAAAGGTCCAGTAAGCCCATGTTTCAGCCCATGTCTGTAACCCTAGGTATATAATACGAAGTGAACAACTCCATCCCTAGTTCCCCACTCGCGAATCGCCTGACCTCCCAGCGCCGCATAGCGCTCCAACGGTGCCTCAGCCCCCAACCCGCGTCGCTCCTGCTCGCAGTGCTCGGGCAGCTCGGCTGCTCCATCCCCACTCGGCAACCGGTGCGGCGGGCCACTCCTGCCTTCTTTCCCACCCGGTGACCAGCGTGCGGCCCCTGCTTTCGTCCTTACCCCGGCGACCCGCGCGGCGGCGTGCGGACCCGGCTTGCCCACCCCCACGTAGCTGCGGCCCGCCCCTACTCCTTGGCCACCCCGACGCGGTGACGTGCCCAATCCAGGTGTGAGGGTGGCAGTGGCGGCCTCACCCAGAGAGCACGGCATCGGCGGCGGCGTCCGCCCCCAAGCCGCGGGGTTGTGGCGCCTTATTCGGCGCCGAGTCAAAGCAGGAGAGCAGCGTGGCAAGGTGCCCAAGGACAACTCATATTTTTTTCTTGGTTTGGTGAACCCTAAACGGTTACTTCGGTTATAAACCGGAACCGAACCGAATTAACTGAAATTGAATTTCTTCCGTTTCTGCTCTTGTAAATAACCGATCGGCAGAGGAACCGAATTTCTTAGAAACCGAAGACCGAACCAACGGTTCGGTTAACCGAATACGCAGGCTGTCACAGACTCTCCCTCTCACTCTGCGTGCTGGTGCCACCATCAATCACTGACTAGGATAGCACTGAATGGGTCCGGGTCAGGGTCGGTCACATAACTCCGTACGCATGTACTGATCCTCTTTTAGTTTTTATTATTATTTCCTCGTGCCCAAGGCCGGGTTTAGATGTAAAATTTTTTAGTAAAATGGGCATTGTAGCGTTTTCGTTGTTATTTGGTAAATATTGTCTAATTATGGTCTAATTAGGCTTAAAAGATTCGTCTCGTCCATTTCGTCGAAACTGTGTAATTAGTTTTATTTTTTTATCTATATTTAATGCTTCATGCATGTGTCTAAAGATTTGATGTGACGAAGAATCTGAAAAATTTTACAAAAATTTTGGGAACTAAACAGGGCCCGACACTGTGAGTCATCTTATATTATACAGGAGTACTACTCTAGGAGTAAAAGATAACATTGAATAGGTGATGTGTCAGTGTCACGTAACCAAAGCAACCATCTCGACTGGTGGGTGATTAAAAATGCTCGACTACTGAACACGGTGGGTGTATAGCACAGTAAAGATAAAGATGGAGACGGGTGTTGAGGCCTTGAGGGTGCGTGTGAGAGCGGATTCTCGCCGAAAATTACTTTTCGGCTGTTAAATAAGTTTTTGAGTAAAGTAATTCTCTGTTAATTCTGTAAAATAATTTTTTAAAATAAAATAAAAGCTGAGATCTAAAAAAAAAGTAGTTTTTCTAATTTTGTAAAGTGATCCTCTATATTGATTTTAAGAGCTTATGCTAAAGAATTAAATAAAATTATTTTTAATCTTAAAATCACTTCAACAGGAGCAGAGCCGGAGTAAGACTGGCCACAATGTGGGCTTTTACCGGTGCCAAGAAAGGAGAGAGAGCGTTCAAGCACCGGTGCTTAACGCTGTGGCCGGTGCCCAGTTTGAAAAAATCTTGGCATCGGATCATGTTGGTTCCTCGATGCTGAGAAGATAAAAAAATATTTTTGCACCGACCGTTCGTTTCAACCAGCACACTCTTTCTCTTCCACACACTGAGCAGCACGCTGACAACTCTGAACACTTGGGTCCCATATACAGTAAAGCATCGATGCTCGCACTGTGTTCATTTGTGGTTTCTAGCATCGATATGAGCTGTCGTACGGAGATGATTTTTCAGCACCAGCAACGCTGTGGCCAGTCTAAGAGGAGTATCTGCTCCCCCTTGCCTTTCTGTGCCGCCGAATGCCGAAGCGATAAGGCAGGTGGTGGTGTACCTTTCAGTTCCGTGTCAGAGTCTGTGCTTTCCCACGGTCACATCACATCGCATTTGCAGCGACTTGGCACCACTCCCTCTCTCTCCCCTTCGTCAAACCACAAGGATCAGGAAATGTAGGCCAGGCCCTTGTTTAGATTGAAGATTTTTTTAACCTGATGAATAGTACCATTTTCGTCTTATTTGATAAATATTGTCCAATCGTAGACCAACTAGGCTCAAAAGATTCATCTCGTGATTTTGAACTAAACTGTGTAATTAGATATTTTTTTTACCTACATTTAGTACTCCATGCAAGCGGCTAAAAATTGATGTGATGGAGAGAGAGTGAAAAAACTTGGAATTTTGAGGTGATCTAAACATGGGCCTGGTTTAGATCCCAAAATTGGAATCTCGAATCACTGTAGCAGCACTGTGCTGCAACGTAGTATTTTTGTTTTTATTTGGTAATAATTGTTTAAACATTGATTAATTAGATTTAAAACGTTTATCTCGTAAAGTATAACAAAACTGTACAATTAGTTTTTTATTTCATCTACATTTAGTACTCTATACATGTGCTGGTATTTTAATGTGACGGAAATCTTCTTTTTGTATAATGAAATTTGAGGTGAATTTGGGGTACTAAACGTGGCCGTAGCTTTTTGCTAATACGATGGGGATAGGGTTTACTACCTGATAACCGAGGCAATGGAGCCGTTCGGCTGGAATTATAAGCCGGCTGAAAAATACTGTTGGCTGTTTTTTTTAGAGAAAAATACTGTTCCGGCTGAAAAAACAAGCTGAATAAGACGGATTATAAGCCAGATGAACAGGGCCAATGATTGCATCCGTAATCCTGATCACAGGAACTAGCAGGTCAGGTCCCTGGACCTGGACCATGCCCATAAAGTGGCTGCCGCACCCGCACCTGCCTGCCTGCTCCTCAATCCTCATCACACCACATTGCATTGACTTCTGTATCATGCACCCACACACGTGACACGTCCTTGAAAGGACCTTATTCTCAAAAAAAAAAACTTGAAAGGGCATCCGTAACATTATCATGTTTCCTGCCAAATACTTTATCCTCTTTATTATTTATGAATATATTGTCTACATGATACAAATCTGTAAAGTCAATGTTTTTTTTGAGGGGATGTAAAGTCAATGTTTTGAAAAGGGGATAATATAAACCCTTATTTTCTGTCCATGGGCCATGACTCTGCTAAATGCATTGCCGCGCCGGCCCATGGCATGGCCGCACGATTGGAAAAAGTCTAATTGACCCTCGACTATTGGGGGTGGTCTAGTTTACCTCCTCAACTATGAAACGGTCTAATTTACCTCCTGAACTTTGCAAAACCGGCCAAATCACCCCCTCGAGCGGTTTTGGACGGTGGTTTGCTACAGTAACAACGATTTTGCTACAGTAACAGTGGTTTTGTCCTTTTCTTTTTTATTTATTTCGTCCGAATCTTTGAAAAATCATAGTAAATAAAAAAAATCATAAAATGGAAAATCTAATTTTGTTGGACTCCACATGAGTATATCTACACAGTAAATATATAATATAGTATGCTTTAGTACAAAGTTTTTGTTGTATGAATTATTCAAATTAATTACAGAAAAAAATAGATCAAAATTTATAGCAAAAACTTTGTACTAAAGCATACTATATTATATGTTCACTTTGTAGATCTACTCATGTGGAGTCCAACAAAATTGAATTTTTCATTTTGTGATTTTTTTGTGATTTACTATGATTTTTCAAAGATTCAGACGAAATAAATTAAAAAGAAAAGGACAAAACCACTGTTACTGTAGCAAACCGTTGTAACTGTAGCAAACCCACCGTCCAAAACCGCTCGAGGGGGTGATTTGGCCGGTTTTACAAAGTTCATGGGGTAAATTAGACCGTTTCATAGTTAATGGGGTAAACTAGACCACCCGGAATAGTTAGGGTCAATTAGACTTTTTTCCCGCACGATTAGATTTCCCTCAAAAATCAAAATGTAGTGGCTTCTTTGAAGTAATACAACTGCATACTAGCGTTTCTAGCCTAGGCGAGCTCTCAGCTGATGTGATGCATTTCCCTCAAAAAAAAAAAGTTGATGTGATGCATCTGCAGTCATTTTCCGTCTCAGACCGACCGCAGCGGCGTCCGGCAAAGGTCCCTGCAGTAACATGCAGAGGGAAAAACAGCTACAGCGGTGTACTCTGTATCATATTCTGTCATACAGAACAGGAGACTATCTCTATATTTGGCGTGTTACTGTTTATATGTTGCAGCTCTCGGAATGGACGGCCGCGCGAGAGAGACAGAGAAGAAGGAGATTGCATGGGAAAGCGTGTCAACTTTTTTTCTATGAAAAAAATGTTATAACTCATAAACAAAAAAATCAAATTAAATTTCAATTGTACCATTAAATTCGTTTCAATAAATACTTCAAAACTAGATCTCACATGAATATATTTAGATAAAGTGACAAGTAGACCCCACAGTAGATAGAGGATGATACAGAGGATGATGAGTGCGGAAGAATTGGGAATAGAGGAGAGAATCTTCGTGACTAGGATGTATAGAGGATGAATTTAGAGTACCACGAGTACAGATAGCCAGCATAACGACGTTTACGCTATTTTCAACCTACAATCAAGATCTCAGGACCAGGCGCACCAATCGTCTGTCCTCACGATTTTCCAAATTATTGGCAATTTTATTTTTTCTAAAAAAAAGAGGAACTATTGCAAACAGGGTTATTTGCAAGTTGCAAGGTCAGGGCAGGGATGAAGCCTCCAGTCCAGCCTTGAGCCTTGAGACGAACACACACACACTGATTTGATTGACAAGGTGAGGAGAGCATCAAGCAACTCAGAAGTATAATGATTTGTTTTTCAAACAGGCCACGTAGTAACAATAGTACTCTTAAGCCGGCTAAAAACATTGTTGGCTGATTTGTCGTGAGAGAAAAACGTTGTTCCGACTAAAAAACAAGTTAAAAAGTATGGCAAGCCGGATGAACAGGACCTTACAATTTAGGCCCGTTTGGTTTGGATGTTAAAGTTTAACAAACACTGTAGCAGTTTCGTCTTATTTGACAAAAAGTTTCCAATCTTGGACTAATTAGACTTAATAGATTCGTCTTGTAAATTACTCCTAATCTGTGCCGACATGCATGCAATTAGTCTATATTTAGTACTTCATGCATTTGAGAGGACATTGATGTGATAGGAGTTAAACTTTAACTCCTCCAAACCAAACGGGGCCTTAAATTGCCGGTCAGCCAGGATAAGACAGGGGAGGTCCAGCTCCAGCTGGTGAGCTCAATCAGGTGCATTGCCTGCACTGCACTGCTTCATCTTCGCCCTTGTTTAGGCCTCGTTTAGATTGCCGAAGTCGGCACAAAAAACACTGTGCAGATTACTGTTCATTTTGTTTTTATTTGATAATAATTGTCCAAACTTTGAGTAATTAGGCTTAAAATGTTCGTCTCACAAAATACAATAAAACTGTGTAATTAGTTTTTTATTTCATCTACATTTAGTACTCCATATATGTGCCGATATTTTGATGTGATGGGGAATCTTCTTTTTGCATCGTGGAATTTGGGGGTGAATTTGGGTATCTAAACAAGGCCTTAGTTCCCAATTCCACCCCAAAATTTCACTATGCAAAAAGGAGATTCTCCATCACATCAAAATATCGGCAAATGCATGGAGTACTAAATATAGATGAAATTAAAAACTAATTGCACAGTTTTGTTGTACTTTGCGAGACGAACATTTTGAGTCTAATTAATCAATTTTTGGATAATTTTTTGCACTAAAAAACAAAAGTTGTTACAGTGTTCCGACACGAGTACTGTACCTACAGTGCCCGAATCGGCGTTCCCAAGTCGGGAACTAAACACGGCCTTCATTTGTGGTGGCTTGTGCAGGGAGGTATGGGACTGCTACTATTCAACTCCTGCCATTTGTTTCTCCCGAGTACTCAGGCTGTGTTTAGGGGTGTTTGGTGGGAGGAGTTAAAGTTTAATAAACAATGTAGCACTTTCGTCTTATTTGATAAAAAGTTTTAAATCTTAGACTAATTAGATTTAATAGATTCGTCTCGTAAATACTCCTAATCTGTGCCGACATGCATGCAATTAGTCTACATTTAGTACTCCATGCATTTAAGGGAACATTGATGTGATGGGAGTTAAACTTTAACTTCTGGAAACCAAACAGGCCCTTAGTTGGACCTATAAAATTTTTAGAAGCACAGTAACTCTTTCGTTTTTATTTGGCAATTAGTGTCCAATCATGGGCTAATTAGGTTCGAAAGATTCGTCTCGTGATTTACAATCAAACTGTGTAATTAGTTATTTTTTTACCTATATTTAATGCTCCATACATACGTTAAAGATTCGATGTGACGAGAAATCTCATAAAATTTTTGAAAGTTTGAAGTATCTAAACACAGCCTCACTCTACTGCTACTCTCCTCTCGGAATCTTGTTGGCATGTTTTGTGGCAAGCAATTGCTTGAGTGGAAGCTTTCCTCACTGATTGGCCTTGGGCGCGCCGCGTGCCACTTCATTTTTCTATGGCCAATACCAATAGGCCTGCTGTGCTGCATGCACATCCCATCACTGTACTAGTATGATTGATTGCATAACCTGTCAATTAGTATAATAAATAATGGAGGCATATTGCATTATTACGCGAGGATGGCAACATCCATGGATGGCTCTTATTTTTCTTCCTTGGATTTGGGTGCGCTTCGTCCTATTGGGACTTAGTTCGTCCTGTTGGGACTTGTTTAGATACTCAAATTCATCTTTAAATTTCACTATGCAAAAAGGAGATTCCCCATCACATTAAAATGTCGACAAATGCATGGAGTACTAAATGTAGATGAAATCATAAACTAATTGTACAGTTTTGTTGTACTTTACGAGACGAACATTTTGAGTCTAATTAATTAATTTTTGGACAATTTTTTTACACTAAAAATCAAAAAATGCTACAGTGTTCCGACCGGAACAGCAACAGTGACCGAATCGGCCGCCCGCTTCGGACATCTAAACAAGGCCTTGGTTTCAGTTGGCCAGCACTGTCTTTCCAAAATACTATTCACATTTGGGACATGCCTTTGGCTGCTAGGCTTATGATGATGTCGGTGGAGGGATTTGCCGTTGCTTCAGATTCTGTAATGTAGCGGATCTGCATATGGTACTGTTACTGCATGTACCAAAAGTCTATAAAAACCCACCAAACTGGCTTCACCAATCCATTCTGTTGCTAACTTATTTTGGGTCCGAGAGAGAAAAAAATTTTGGTTTTTGCTATAGGCCTGGTTTAGATTTCAGAATTCCTCAAATTTCACTATGCAAAAAGAAAATTCCCCATCACATCAAAATACCGGCACATATATGAAGTATTAAATGTAGATGAAATGAAAAACTAATTACACAGTTTTGTTGTACTTTGTGAGACGAACATTTTAAGCCTAATTAATCAATGTTTAGACAATTATTACCAAATAAAAACAAAAATACTACAGTACTGCACAGTGCAACACAGTGCATTCAGGAGGAGCCGATTCCGACGTCTAAACATGGCCATAGTTTTTGGAGAGGAGAAACCGTTACGAGTCGCATCAAATAGAGTAATAACTAAAAAAATGCAGTGCCTTGATTCTCCCGACTAGCATCTGATGAAATGGATTTCGTATCTGCATGCATTGGGTGACAACGGGTGTGTTCAGTTCCTCAAAAAAAAATCACTGTGCAAACAAAAGATTCCCCGTCACATCGAACTTGCGATACATGCATGGAGTACTAAATGTAGATGAAATCAAAAACTAATTGTACAGCTTGGTTGTACTTTGCGAGACGAACGTTTTGAACCTAATTAGTCAACGATTGGACACTATTTACCAAATAAAGCCAAAACGTGCTACAATACTTTTTTTACACCTTTTCGCGGAACTAAACACACCCAACATAGGGTCATTCTAGGCTTCCGGTTCCAGCCGCCGGCCTCTCCTCGTAGTGTGTGCTTGGTTTTGGCTGATTTATACTAGAGAAAAATACTGTTGACTGGCTGAAAATAAGTGACTAAAAGCTCGAGCGAACAGGCGAGGAGTGTGTTTTTGGAGACGTTCGGCTGGAATTATAAGCCGTCTGAAAAACACTGTTGGCTGATTTTTTGTGAGAGAAAAATACTGTTCCGGCTGAAAAAACAAGCTGAATAAGACGGATTATAAGCCAGATGAACAGGGCCTTTGATGGATCACTTGGATAACACAATTCATAGATGGGGAATATTCTATTTAGATGCTGGAATTCGTGGTCCGAAAAAAATATGACGGACTAATTTATCCATGTCTTCTAATCTTTGTCACTAGTAAATAATTCAAGAATTATTAGTAATGTTATATGATTACTTAATAATTATAATGGTAGGATTAGTTTTGATAAGTGCTAATATGTTGATTAGTGAATGCTGCGTGTGCTAATTAGGATTTAGTGGTGCTAATTAACATATTTTATTTTAAATTAGTGATTATATCATGACAAAAATAGTATTAGTGCACATATATTAGTGTCTAATTAGTTGTTATTGTTTTTAAATAATAGATATAATTAGTCAACTATTCTCATCCCTTCCACTTTTATCCATCCAAACAAATAGAAAAATGGCATATCTCATCCATGTATCTAACCAAACGTGCATCATGGATATACTTATCCCAATATCCATGCATTACCATATCCTATCCAACTTGGTCCTTGAACCAAATGACTTTAAGAGTACTCCTGCTAAGGCATTGTTTGATTCATGAGGCTAAAGTTTAGTTTAGGGCTAAAGATTAGCCTTTAGAATGAAGGGGCTAAAGTTTAGCCCATGGGACTGTTTGGATCCAGATGCTAAAAAATTAACCATCTACCCTATCATGAGCCATTTCCCCTAATTAATACCCATACATAGTCATACGTAGGGATAGGTGGGGGTAATATGTGTCTTTTGCCATGAGAGACCACTTTTAACCTTATTTAGCTCACCACGAAGGGCTAACCCATAAATCAAACAGGAAGGCTAAACTTTAGCCCTGATATTTTTACAAATCTTTTTTGTACTGCATCACCTAGCTAAACTTTAGCCCTGATATTTTTACAAATCTTTTTTGTACTACATCACCTAATACTGTACTCCGTAGCAGTAGCAGTGAATTCGTTTTCCTGTAGTACACAGAATTCCTCCTCGTCTTCCGTTGCCATTGTCTCTCTCTGGTATTCACCGTACAGTTCACAAGGATCTCCGTATGAATATGAATCCGCTTTTCAAATTTTACTCCAGTTGTATCGGTACAAACCCAACCAACATTACGTACGTAGTACTTGCTTGCTCTATCAAACACAGGGAACATCATCATATCGAAACTGGTTGGATTTCGAAATTTTAGCGGCCAAGCGTCCAACAAGAGAGAGATAGAGAGAGTACTTTAGTTAGAATGACAAAGTAACCAAAAGTAGGTTATGACTATTGACTTGTTTTCCATCATTTTCAAGCTATGAGAATCGGTATCCTTCCGTCCTGAAGTAAACTAACTTCTGGCCATGTACATAGATAAGTACTTGTCTAGATACATTCGGAGAGTGAGTATTTCTCACAAAATTTTAGTACAGTGGAAATATTTTCTTACGAGTGTTCTGAATATTAATCTATTTATTAATAATACACCTTGCATGACGGGTTGTTTGGTTTAAGGCTTAGATCAATTACCTGGTAAAACTGCTGACTCCATGTTACTATTTGATTATAAAGACACATCATTAGAGTTCTACTAGTGTCGGTGTTCGGACCCAGGAGGACTCTAGACCGACGAGTGAATTTGTGCCGCGTGCTCCCTAATCCGGATGGTGATGCAAGAATAATACATGGGAGTTTATCCTGGTTCGGGCAAAGAAGGTCCTACGTCCAGCGGGGGAGGAGAGTATTGTATTTCCTTGCACCGAAGTGCTTGTGTAGGGGTTACAAGCTGTGAGAGAGGGAACAGGTCCCAAGTCCCAAGAGAAGAGTGAGGCGGAGTGTTGCTTGAGATGTTGATCGCTAAAGTGGAGAAAATGTCGGTCTTGTCCTCCTCTTGGAGAGCTCCTTGCCCTCCCCTTTTATAGACACAAGAGGAGGGCCTAGATTTACAACAAAAACCCTAGGGGTGACTTAGAGAAGAAGGCGGGACAGGCATTGTGGGCGCTGCTGTGGTGACGTGCCTTGGTGCGTGCAGACCATCCCTAGGGCATCGTGATGATGTTGATGATGGGACGGTGGGACATCCAGGGTGCTATAGAGGACGTGCGATTTCCTGTGGTCGACGTGCGGGCGTCATTCCTTTGTTGACCGACGGCGGTCGAGGCCAGGTCGGGACATAGCTGCGGGGGTTGTTGAGGAACGGATAAGGCCGAGCCCCAGGAAACCCGGGCGCGGCGGTTATCATTTTGTGAGTCGAGGGGGCGTCGATGGAAGAACAGTGCTTGACGTGGTGTGAATAGTGGTAGCTTTTTCACCGCCCATCCCGGGATGGGCAGTAAAAAGTGTGATTAGACACGGTCGCTGCTCCCACGCCGGTGGTGCTGTAGCCACGTTGGTGAAAGTGGTTGCATTGAATGCTTTGTCAGTGAGTAGGTAGATAAGAGGGGGAGTCGACCGACTCGACCCTGGGTCGTGTGAGTCGGAGAATTTCTGAGGTCGAGGCTTCCTGTCGAGCAGGCTTCGTACGAGTCGGAACGTAGTCAAGGGTGCCCGGCGTGGCCACACGTGTGCAGACCGAGCCTGGTGTATCCCTGTAGGTGGAGCTTTGGTGCGATTTTTCAGAGATTTTAGGGCGCGGATGTCTTAGGGGCTTGCTTCTTTTAATCGTTGGTTTTGAGTACCCCTAATTCAGGTACCCGACAGTATCCCCCCGAGCCTTTGCGCGAGTGTGGGCACTCTCGCAGAGGCTTGAGCGGGTTATGAACTGGAGTCGTAGCGTCGTTGCTATCTGGTGGGTGCGTGCGAGTGCACCCGCCAGGTGTAGCCCCCGAGGCCTCAGAGGAATGTGTGACTCCTTCGAGGGCTTTAGTACATTGTGTCGTTGATTTTTGTTAAGCCCTGAGGTGCGTTTGATCCTCTTTCATCGGAGTCAGCCAATTGCGAGCAAGCCCCAAGCCTTTGTGCGCGTGAGGCCGGTCATGGCTTTGCCTGTCCTTATCGTTCGACCCTCACGCATCCTTTAGGCGAGGAGGAGGGGTGGGAACGTCATACTACCCTTGATGGGTGAGTTCCGACGATCTCTGGTGAGCTGTTAGCGGGGAATTTGAGTGGGAGCCCTTGCCCCGTTCGATAGGGGTCGGCTGGCGGCCACGGAGGTGCTCTCCGAAGTGCCAAAGAGTTGTCGTATGGATCTCGGCTCCGTTCGGTAGGTGCCGAGGGCTCGATGCGTCCCTCCGAGGGGATTCCACTGTCGATCTCTCCTTTAACCTCGAATACGTCTGAGGGCGTCTCGAGAAAGTGGCTCAAGCCTTGGCCTTGTACGGGTCCGCTCTCAGACATCCCTTACTCTGTTTACTCAAGGGCAGCTGTTGAACCCCCGTCGCGGGCTAGCTTTCGAACCCTCGAGGTTTATAGCGAGCTCGGAGCCCGTGGTTCCTTCGCCTAGAAGTGTCCGTCTATAGGCTTCCCTTTCCGCCCGTTGGGGTGCGTCTTTTTAGGAGGGAAGCAAAAATGGCGCGGTAGTGGGCAGCGTGGTAGATGGTTGCCGAACAAACGGTTGACACATGCCCTTATACGCGGGTTTCGAGTGAGCGGTTAGATAAGAGCATTAAATGCAGAAACTTTACCTGCCTCTTCGCCAGATCCGTCCGTTTGCCTTCCACCGAAGTATAAGTACAGAGCCTAGGGCTTCATGTGTTCCTTCCTAGCCCTTGGCGATTGCATTTTCTTCCTTTTGCCTCCATCAGCCGTTCTCTGCCGCCGCCACCGTCATCCTTTCCCTCGCCGCCACCATATTCCGACCTCAGCGCTCATGGCAGGAAAAAGCCAGGTCCTCTCTGCGAAGGCGTGGATCCGTTCCTCGGTGATGGAGAGGAGGCTAGAGGAGCTTGTGCGTGATGGTCTCCTGTGACCGAGAACAAGCCGGGACCTACCGGAGTGGAGGGTGCCGTCGACCAACCACCGGGAGCCGGTGCCTCTAGAGGGCTACGTGGTGAGCTTCGTCGCCTTCCACGAGAGGGGGCTCGGGATGCCACCAAGCCGGTTCATGCGGGCGATCCTGCACTACTATGGGGTGGAGCTCCATCACCTCGCCCCCAACTCCGTCTCACAGGCCACCATTTTTGCGGTCGTCTACGAGGGGTACTTGGGGGTGGAGCCCCACTGGAAGTTGTAGCTCCACCTCTTCAAGGCCACTTTGCCAAGAAGGCGGGTGAGAGGGGAGTACGACAGGTGGTGCACGCCAAAAGCTACACCCTCCAAGTGCGGGCGGGTCGAGGCGATCTCTACATACCGGCCCAACTCATCTCGTCGAATAGCGGGTGGCATGACGGCTGGTTTTATCTGCGCAACGACGATGGTCGCCTGCCGAAATTCTCCGGCCAGGTCCTGATGTCGCGCAGGGAGAACTTGTCGTATGGCGTCGTCGAGGAGGACAAGCCAAAGCTCCAGCCGCTTCTTGACGCACTGAGAAGGCTCCATCTGCGCGGACTGACCGCAGGCATGGTGGCCGCTGCGTTCCACCATCGGAGGGTGCTGCCACTGATGCAGCATTGACTTCGGCTAGACGAGATGACGTCGGGCGTCTCGTTGGAGGGAAGCCAGATGTCACACAAGACCCTCCCCCTCGACGAGGTTGCCCGGCGCGCAATGTGGATGGTGGGCAGTTTCAGGTAGGAGGACATCGACCGAGTCCCGATGCGACACAACCAGGGATTCAAGCCTCTAGTAAGTGTTGCCCTCCAAGTGCCGTGCTCTCCTTCTTTCCTAGGTCTCATGGATGTAAACTCGTCGAGTTTCCCATGCAGGATCTGTCTGCGGTCAAAGACTCGCCGCCACCGGTCCTGGAGGATCATGCTGCTCGAGAGGTGAGGCGTCTTTCCATGGACATGGAGAAGAAGGAGAAAGACGCCACGAAAACATGGTGTGATAGGAAGATTCGTGAGCGCGAGGCGTTACTAAAATGCCATCGCCGGCAACGGCTCCAGGGTCTCCCTGAAGAGGAGTCCCCCTCTAAGACGGTCTCAGAGGAGGAGAGTGATGATAGCAACGACAACGACGCTGGGTCACGGTACGATATCGCAACTTTCCTCACGCACCTCCCTGACGTGCGGTCCCTGCAGGGACCCGTCGGCGGGGGGTCGACTTCCCAGGCGTCGAGGGCAGCCTCGGCGCTCGTCGAGGGGGAGGAGGAGCAACCAGAAGGGAGGGCTCGTGAGGGCCCCTCAGAAAGTAGATCTATCGAGCTGGAGGTTCCTCCGATGATGTCGGCGGCACCATGGACGCATGCCCGGTCGCCGCGCACCTCGTCGGCAGGTAGAGCAGCGGCGTCGACGCCTGAGGCTGGGGCGCCATCGTTAGGTGTCAGAACTCGAGGCCAGAAGGTCCTAACGACGCAGAGGACCTCAGGGACCTCGTTAGCCCAGGCTCGAAGGAGTTCTGGGACGACCAGAGGCTCGACGAAGGGGCCATCGCAGGGGGCCTTAGGCAGTTCGGGGAAGCCGGGGACTAAACCCCTGATCCCCATGTCCGGGTAAGTGCTTCGCTTTGTTTTTCAGACAAGTTTATTTTGTTCCTTGTTCTTATGTTCTAGTTTGCTGTGTAGCCACAAGCGCAAGGCGGAGCCGGCGGCCTTGACGCCTGCCAAGGCGCTTAAGGCTAGCGTCGTGTTGATGATGCGGACACCGGCCGACGATGCCGCCTGGATCGCAAAGTACCAGGCGGTGATGGAGCGACTCAAGGCAAAGGAGTCCACTGTTCAGGCCGACGCGAGCGCCGAGGAGGACGTCAAAGCCAGTGAAAGTCCCTAGTTTGGTTTTGGCTAATTGATGAAACTTAGGACTAACCTTTGTATCTAAGTGGATGATTTAGATAATGGTGGTCATTGAATATGAGACATGACATTAACTCATGTGACTAAAATTATGAAGACCAAGATGATGCTTGGCTCGATGGACCGGTTGTGAAGGTGAAGGGCAAGTCGAGGCTTCAAAGCGAAGGACCATGCGATGGTGAAGCTTGAGCAAGACTTGGCGCCGATGGACCGATGCAATGGTGAAGAGCAAGTGAAGTCAAGGTCGATGGATCGAGACGGTCATGTGATGATATGAAGTGGATCATATCTTTTGGAAAAACAAAATGGGCTCAAGGCAAAGGTATAACCATAGGGCTATTTTGTTTTGCACTCAAGACATCATAGAGGGTGTGAGTGGTTTAGGATCGATAGCCGAACTATTAAGAGGGGAAGTCTTATCGATTATTTGACGCACGGGTGCCACTAGGTGAATTCATGAAGTGCATTGCATGTAGGGCCTAGTGAGCTAAACTGGAAAACCTTTGAAAATGATTATGAAAATGCTAACACACGTGCACAAGGTGGTGATCACTTGTTGGTGTTGGCACATTTACGAAGGCGATGAAGTTTGAGCGGTAGAAAGGATTTGGGTTCCTCTCTCCCTCCCGCCGAGCTTGCGAGCGCGGGATTCAGGTGTTTTTGAGGTGTTGAAATGCCTATTTTCCACTACATCGGAAGTCAAAAAAGAAACGGAGGCGAACGGAGGTCACAGAGGTGACCGAACGCTGCACCGGACGTGGTCATGGTTTGACCAGACGCGAACGGTCAGTTCAACACAGCAGTCGGGTGCGCGGGTGTTAGGGCTTGCAACCGGTGCGTCTGGTCACTCGCGTGACCGGCGTGTCTGGTCAGGCGCCTAGAGGGAACTAAAGTTCACATGGTCGATCGGACGCGCGGCGCGTCCGGTCACACGCGATCGGACGCCTCCGATCGTTGAGGGAGCTTACTGGACTCCAACCGGACGTTGGCACTGTCGCGTCCGGTCATTGCCTAGAGCGCGTCCGGTCGTTGCCTGGAGCGCGTCCGGTCGTTGCTTCGCGGGTGCGCGGTACTCTGCGATCGACGCGTCCGGTCAGTTGGGCGGCACGTCCGGTCGTTTGGTTTGACCGTTGGCGCAGTGACCGTTGGAGGATCGAACGCGGTTGAGCGCATCCGGTCAGTTTCGACCAACACGTCCGGTCGTCCCGAAAAATGCCCAGTGAAGGGGTACAACGGCTCTATTTGTTTGGGATGCTTATAAATACTTGTTGGCCCGCCCTTGGGGAGGCAACTCATGATTTTTAACACTCTTGTGCATCCTTTGAGCTAGAGCATCTCCTCCTACTCATCTCTCTTGCTTGATTGCAAAACAAAAGTGAGATTGAGTGATCCCAAAGTGCATTGCATAGCTTGAGGGCATCTAGTGGCACTTGTGGGTGGTTTAGCTGGTGGATTTCTTGTTACTCTTAGAGAGTACCGCTCCTAGCCGGCTTGGAGATTGTTGGAGATGTTGGCAAGAGAAGGTGATTGTTCTTGGCCACCTCTGGTTGATTGTAAGAGGTTCTTGTGCTTTCCTCGGCAGAGGGCCAAAAGCAACTCTATTACATTGCGCGTGTCATTGAGTTACCTCACTTGAGAGTGGTGTCTTGCAGTGCCTTGCGGGGCAAGTGACTTGAGGGTCACACCGAGGAACCATCTAAGTGTTGGTCGACATAACCGGTGACGTAGCTTGTCGGTGCACAAGTGAACACCGGGTGAAAAAAAATATTGTGTCTCTTGTCTCTCGGTGATTGGTCTTCATATTGTGTTGTTGTCAATATTGATTGATTGTATATCATCTTAGTGGTTGGCAACATCTTCACTCCACCGTCGGTATAAGATTCACAATCCTCTCTCTTGCATGTACATTTACTAGTTATCTTGTGTAGCTCTAGTGGTAGCCTTTGCTAGTAGTTGTTAGCTTGCTCACTAGTGTAAGTTTAGTGACATAGCCCTTGTGTGAACTAGAGATCATAATCTACTAGACTTGTGGATAGGAGGCTTGCATCACAACCGTAGGCTAAGCAAAACTCACTTTACGCCGTTTGTTATTCTAACAAGTTTGCTTAGTGGTTTGTGTAGAATTTTTATAGGCTATTCACCCTCCTCTAGCCATTTAGGACCTTACAGCCAGGGACGCTGCTCAGCGATCTGAGTTGGTCGAGGCAGCCCCGGGCACTTCCGGGCTTGGCTGGTCTGGAGGTGACAGTCGCGAACCGAGGGTCGACCACGAGGACCCTGGAGACCATCGAGGCCGCCACATCCACCCGCGACGCAGGGCAGGTGGACATGGAAGAGACAAGGAACATGGGGGGAGACCCCACGAGATGCGGGGAGAAAGGGGGAGGTGCTACGGAGACTGCGGACGGAGCTGGAGGAACCGCCACAGCAGCCGTCGTAGCAACGACAGGAAGAACGGTCGCTGGAGCCACAATCGGAAGCGGAGCAGCGTGAGCTGGGCTAGCCGGAGGGGCCGGTGGGCGAGGTGGATTGGAGGACGGTCGTGCTGCTGCCCGATGCTCAGGTGGAGGTGTCGGCCAGCAGGGGGGCACTCCCGCCCCAAGGGCCAACACCGGCGGTGATCGACTTCACGTTCGACGACTCCCTACCTAATAAGGGGAAGCAGAAGGTGGACGTCGAGATGGTCGACGTCTTGGATCGGCCCAGGACCTCTGCGACGCCAGACGGTGACGCAGCGGAGGCGTCCGGCAGGTGGCCCGATTTCGCGGAGCTGGCACTCGTGCGAGCAGAGGAAGAGCTCCCGTGCTGGGGTCGGTCGATCCTCGAGTTCAGGGATGCGGCTAACCCCGACGACGAGCCCTTCTTCGCCCTCAATGATAAAGATGAAGTGTAGCACTGGGAGTACATCGAGGGGCTCTGCAAGCACTCCGTGCGGTCTCTGCGAATGGTCACGGATACCCTTGTATGGCAAATGTCGGGGGCCTTCGAGGTGAGTCATGTTCGTTTTAATATTTCACTTGGCCCGTACCCCCTCTTTCCCCTTGGTTCTGACTTTGGGTTTAACCATGGTCAGGAGCTCAAAGAGCGATCACGCCGCAAATCGCTTTTCATTCATCATGAAAGCGGTGTGTGGGCGGCGCTCACTCGTCAACGGGCTCTGATCGAGGAAGTCAATAAGCGGCTATCCAAGAAGAGCGTCGAAGCAAACGAGCTTCTCGTCGCCCATGTGGCCCTTAGGGAGGAGGCGGCGCAGGCTCGAGAAGTCGTGGCCAAGGCGCGTGAAGACACGACCAAGGCTCAAGAGGAGGCGGCCAAGACCCGTGAGGACCATGCGCCGCTATTGGCGCATGTGAAGGAGCTTGAGGAGGACGTCGCCCTCGCCAGTGGCCAGCGTGATGCCCTCAATGTTTAGATCGGAATGGTGTCCACTCGCCTTGAGACCCTGAAGAACAACGTCATGGCATTGAAGGAGACCGTCCGAGCGAGGGACGAGGCTCTCTTGGGCACCGATTGAGAAATCGAGACGCTGAGGGTGACCGTCCACAATAGGGACGAGGCTCTTCGAGTAGCTGAGAAGGCACACGACGAGTTGCGCGATTAGATCATGGGCTGGCAGACCCATGCCGAGGGTAAGTTTCTGCCCAACTCTGATCTCAACTTGGGTTTCTTATGTGTGTTGTTGTTGACTTGATCTTACGATTTAGAGCTAGAGAAGTAACAACGCGAGGCCTAGGCGACGACCACCTCGTTTCAAGCCCTCCTCGAGGCCGAGGTCGGACGGAATCAGCTGCTCCATTGCGTGATCACCACGGTGTGCGATAGCCTAGGGGTCGAGCCCGATGCCAATACTAAGGAGGATGCACCAGGAACTCGTTCGTGCACCGGATGATGGCGCTGGGTGGCCTCGTTCGCGAGAAGATACAGGGCGCGTTGCATCATGGCGTGAAGAGAGCCATGGTGGTCGTCCGGTCCGGGTTCGAGTACGACATGGACCTCATCACCGATGGCTTCACCTCGGACCTGGACAAGACTGAGGAGGAGAACGAGGCGGCCTGCTTGGGGTTGATCGAGGCTACAGAAGAGCCTGGTGGTCGACTCGTGAGGCTGTTTGAGGACGAGGTGCTCCTTCCTGCTGATGATGAGGGCCTATGAGCCAAATCTAGGCATGGAGGCCCATGTAACAAGTTAGCTACCGTTTGTGACTTGTATTCTCGTGGCTGCGAGGGCTTTAAAATATTTTGATGTAAATATACGCTAAATGTTTTATTTTATTTGACTCTTTCGTTCCTTCTTGTTTGAATTGTGTTCTTACACGATCTTCTTGGTACGTGGTTACACCCCTTGGTGTGGGGTACGAGTGGAGATACTGTAGCCTGGAGGCATAGGTGGTCTCGTGGCTCGATAGCCCCTCGTCCTTAGGATGGCTTGCAGCCTCCTCGACTATGTAAGAACTTGCATCGAAGCGTATAGGAACGTTAGAGGTTCATTTTTCAAAATCATATGCTTTTACTAGGTCCTCTTAGTGCACGGTTGCACCCCTTGGCGTGGGGGAGTGAGTGGAGGTACCATAAGCGCGGACACATAGGCGTTCTCACGACTCGACAGCCTTTGGGCCTTAGGGTGCTCTTGTGGTTTCGTTGACTATGTAAAAGTTTTTGAAAAATCCAAGTTTTTTAGGGACACAGGGGGTTCCCCCTGGCCAGCCTCTGAGGGAGGTTCGACTCTATGAAAATAGGGTCGATCCTGCTTGCTTTCATGAAAGAAAATCATTTTGAACATGGATGTACTATTTATTTATTCATGTGACTGATAAAAAGGTACAAAGCCTCGAGGCTCTGGGGGTAAAAGCGACGTAGCTATTCAATATTCCACGCGTTGGTGAAGATCTCGCCCTTTTCATTTGAAATCTTGTAGGTGCCGGGCTTCAACACTTTTATGATGATGTAAGGTCCTTCCCATGGTGGGGTAAGCTTATGTCGTCCCTTGTTGCTCTGGTTTCGCCGAAGCACCAGATCACCGACATGGAGGTCTCGTCTGTGAACGTGTTTGTCGTGGTAGCGCCGGAGATTCTGCTGATACCTTGCGAAGTGTAGTAAAGCTATATCGTGAGCTTCCTCGAGCTAGTCGAGGGAGTTTTCTCTTGCGGTATCGTTGCTCTGCTCGTTGTAGGCTTTCAGCCTCGGGGACCCATACTCTAAATAGGTTGGAAGCACAACCTCGGACCCATAGACCAAGAAAAATGGAGTGAACCTCGTGGCTCGACTCGATGTTGTTCTTGGGCTCCATAAGACCAAGGGGAGCTCGACGGGTCATTTCTTGCCGTGTTTGTTCAATTTGTTGAAGATTCTTGGCTTCAGGCCCTGTAGGACAATGCCATTGGCACGTTCCAGTTGGCCATTTGTCTTTGGGTGAGCTATGACTAACCAGAGCATACAGATGTGATGGTCGTCGTAGAATTCCAAGAACCTTCTGCCGGTGAACTGGGTGTCGTTGTCCGTGATGATGCAATTGGGAACCCCAAAGCGATGGATGATGTCGGTGAAGAACAGCGCGGCTTGCTCTGATCTGACGTTGGTAATGGGACGGGCCTCGATCCACTTGGAAAACTTGTCGATGGTGATGAGCAAGTGGGTGAAGCCTCCGGATGTTCTCTTCAGGGGTCCGACCAAGTCGAGCCCCCGAACGGCAAACGGCCACGTGATGGGAATGGTTTGCAGGGCATAAGCCGGGAGATGGGTTTGCTTTGCATAGTACTGGCATCCTTTGCAGGAGCGTACTAGCTTGATAGCGTCGGAGACCACGATTGGCCAACAGAAGCCCTGCCCAATGCATTTTCAATGAGGGTTCGAGGCGCCACGTGATGACCGTAAGCCCCCGAGTGTAAGTCCTTGAGTAGGTTCTTGCCTTCCTAGATTGTGATACAGCGTTGTAGGATGCCCGTAGGGCTACGTTGATAAAGCTCCTTGTCGTCGCCGTATATCACAAAGTTCTTGGCCCGATGAGCGATCCGTTGAGCCTCGGTCTTGTCCAAGGGGAGCTCCCCTCAAATGAGACGATCGAGGTACGGAGTGCGCCAGTTGGGTTCGAGATCGGCTGGTAGGGTCGAGCCTTCTGTCCGTATGACATCAACCCTAGTCGAGGTGGCTTCTGCCTCAGTTGCGGGGTCAAGTGATGGACTGTCGACCCCCTCTGTCGCTCTGAGGTCGATGGAAGATTTATGGAGATCCCTTGAGAAGACGTCAGGTGGAACCATGGTTCGACTAGATGTGATTTTTGCGAGTTCATCGGCAGCCTCATTGTATCTGCGTGCGACGTGGTTGAGCTCTAGGCCGTGGAACTTGTCCTTAATACGCCGTACCTCCTTGTAGTAGGCTTCCATCTTAGGATTGTGGCAGCTTAAGTCCTTCATGACCTAGTCAATCACGAGCTACGAATCACCACAAACATCGAGGTGTCAAACTCTGAGCTCGATAGCGATGCGCAGACCGTTAACGAGGGCCTCATACTCAGCTACATTGTTAGAGGCAGCGAAGTGTTGTCGGATCACATAGCGCATGTGAATTCCGAGGGGCGAGATGAAGAGCAAGCCCACACCCGCTCCTATCTTCATCAACGACCCGTCGAAGTACATGGTCCATAGCTCGGCCTTAATCTGAATAGGAGGCAGTTGGGTGTCAGTCCATTCTGCTAAAAAATCTACTAGCACCTGGGATTTGATTGCTTTGTGTAGCGCATAAGAGAGGGTTTCGCCCATGAGCTCGAGCGCCCACTTAGCTATCCTTCCTGAGGCCTCTCGATTCTGGACTATCTCCCCCAGAGGGAAAGAAGAGACCACGGTCATCGGGTGGCCCTCGAAGTAGTGCTAGAGCTTACGTCGTGTCAACACGATGGCGTACATCAGCTTCTAGATTTGTGGGTAGCGAACCTTGGTGTCCGAGAGCACCTCGCTAATGAAGTATACTGGTCTCTGAATGAGCAACACGTGACCATCTTCCGCTCTCTCGATGACTATGGCCGCGCTAACCACTTGCGTCGTCGTGGTGACATAAAGCAAGAGGGATTCCCCTGCAGCCGGGGGGATGAGTATTGGAGGTTTGGACAACATTGCCTTGAGCCTGGTAAGAGCTTCTTCAGCCTCGAGGGTCCATGAGTAGTGTTCTGATTTCCTTAGGAGACGATACAGAGGGAACACTTTCTCACCGAGGCGCGAGATGAAGCGACTGAGGGCCGCAAGGCAGCCCGTGACCCTTTGCACGCCGTTCAGATCTTGGATATGGCCCATTTTGGTGATTGCAGCGATTTTTTTCAGGTTGGCTTCAATGCCATGCTCGAAAACGATGAACCCCAGGAGCATGCCTCGAGGAATGCCAAAGACACACTTCTCGAGGTTGAGCTTGACGTTTTTCTCCTTGAGGCATTTGAAAGCGATATTGAGGTCATCAACCAGATTGTTGACCTTCTTGGATTTGACTACGATGTCGTTAATGTAGGCCTCGATGGTTGGCCCAATGTGTTCCCCAAAAATGTGTTGCATGCATCGTTGGTACATAGCCCTCGCGTTCCGAAGACCGAAGGGCATAGTAACATAGCAATACATGCCGAACAGGTGATGAATGAAGTCACGAGCTGGTCGGACTCCTTCATTTTAATCTGATGGTAGCCAGAATACGCATCTAGGAACAATAGAGTTTCACATCCCGCAGTAGAATCGATGATTTGATCAATGCACGGTAAAGGAAAAGGGACTTTCAGACATGCTTTATTTAAACTAGTATAGTCTATACACATCCTCCATTTCTCACTCTTTTTCTTAACTAATATAGGATTAGCTAATCACTCGGGATGATGAACCTCCTTGATGAATACGGCCTCCAAAAGCTTATGGATCTCCTCGCCGATGACCTTGCGCTTCTCCTCAACGAAGCGGCGCAAGCGTTGCTTCACCGGTTTAGAGCTGGTTCGGATCTCCAAGGCGTGCTCGGCGACTTCCCTGGGTGTGCCTGACATATCTGAGGGACTCCACGCGAATATGTCAACATTCGTGTGGAGAAAGTTAACGAGCACTACTTCCTATTTGGGATCGAGGGTGGCGCTGACTTTCAATGCCCTCTTGTTTGAGCTGGTAGGGTCGAGGGGTACGAGCTTGACGTCTTTCGCAGGCTCGAAACTACCGGCATGGCGTTTGGGGTCGGGGATCTCCTTGGCCAAACCGTCGAGGTCTGCCGCCAAGGTTGCTGACTCCAAGATGGCTTCTCCGTGCTCGACGCACTCTATGTCGCACTCGTAGGCGTGTTCATAGGAGGGCCTGATGGTGATGACACCCTTGGGCCCTGGCATTTTGAGCTTAAGGTAGGTGTAGTTGGGAACCGCCATGAATTTGGCGTAGCAGGGGTGCCCAAGAATGGCGTGGTAGGTCCCATGGAACCCAACTACTTCGAAAGTGAGGGTCTCCTTCCTAAAGTTGGAGAGGGTCCTAAAGCAGACGGGCAGGTCGATCCACCCGACGGGCTCTGCTCGTTTCCCTGGCACAACTCCATGAAAGCCCCCGACAATGGGTTGGAGCTGCGTCCTCCTAATTCCCAGGAGGTCGAGGGTCTGGGCGTAGATAATGTTGAGGCTGCTGCCACCGTCCATGAGCACTTTAGTGAGGCGCGTGTTGGCGATGATGGGATCGACGATGAGCGGGTAGACTCCAGGGTTAGGGACGTAGTCCGGATGGTCGTCATAGTCGAAAGTGATGGCCGCTCCAGAACAGTCGAGGAAGAGGGGTCACCAGCTGTACGGAGAAGATCTCTCGACGCTCTCGCTTGCGCTGGCGCGTCGAGAGACGCCTCGAGGGTCCCCCATATATCATGAAGCAGTCATGGATCTTGGGAAACCCCTCGTCCTTGTCGTCATCTTTCTCCTTGGGGTCCTCTTTATTGTCATCCTTCTTGATGCCTAAGCCTTCAAAGTATCTCCACAGCATGTGGCAGTCCTCGAGGTTGTGGTTCGTGGGTCCCTTATGATAAGGACACAGTTCTTTGAGCATTTTGTCGAAAATGCCCCCACCAGGGGTCCTCGAGGCTTCTTGCGGTCAGCGACAGCGACAAGGTCATCAGCCGTGGCTTCGCGCTTGCCCTGCTGGCTCTTCTTCTTCTTCCTGTTGTTCCTCTTGGCACCCCGGTTGGAGCCCTCGAGTTCTTCATCCTTGCGCTTCCCCTTATCCTAGTCACCACCAAAGATGGCACTAACCATCTCCTCACCGGCGGCGTAGTTGGTGACGATGTCCATCAATTCGTTGGTAGTGATAGGGGTATTGCGGCCCAACTCTCAGACCAACTCTTTGCAGGTGGTGCCTGAGAGAAAAGCCATGATGATGTTGGAGTCGGTGATATTGGGAAGCTCGGTGTGTTGTTTGGAGAAACGCCGGATATAATCACGGAGGGACTCGCCCGGCTTCTGTTTACAACTCCTGAGGTCCCAAGAGTTATCGGGGCTCATGTAGGTCCCCTTAAAGTTCCCTTCGAACACTCTCACCAGGTCGTTCTAGTTGTGGATCTGTCCTGGTGGGAGGTCCTCGAGCCACGCTCGAGCGGTGTTCGATAGGAATAGGAGAAGCTATCGGATGATGACACGGTCATCGGTGGCCCCGCCCAACTGACAAGCCAAGCGGAAATTAGCGAGCCAAAGTTCACGTTTGGTCTCACCGTTATACTTGGTGAGAGTCATTGGGGGGCGAAACCGGATCAGTAGCTGGGTCCTGCGAATGGTCTTGCTGAAGACTCGAGGGCCCGGCGGCTCAGGAGATTGAATGCGATCCTCTGAGCTGTCATAACGCCCGCCCCTGTACACGTGGTAGCCTCGAGATGCGTTGTCATCACCTCTACGCCTGTGACGTTCATTGATGTCATTACGGGCATCTCGGGGCTCGCGATTGTTGACGACGCGTTCACGAACAGAGGCCGCCTTGTTCCCTTGTGATGCAGGCTCAGGATGAACCGAGGCCTCTTTCTCCTGTCAGGAGGGCTCAGTAGGCTGCTCCGATGCAAGCCCACGGCGCCTCGAGGTGGAACTCTCGGCCTATTGTATGGCCGCAGCCTTAAGGAGACCTCGAATCACATCACGGGCCCGACAGGCCTCGGGGGTAGATGGCTCAGGCATATTGCGGAGGAGCATGGCGGCGGCGATGACGTTCTGGCTGGCTCGATTGAAGACTGGGGATTCGCCCGCCCGATCGTCGATGATGCGATGATTGACATCGCGGGCTCTCTCTCAAGCTTCCCCGCCACATGCGCACGCCGCGCATCCCGCTCGAGGGTCTGCTGAAGTAGGTGCAAGTTCTCTCGTTCCCTGTCGAGCTTGGCTTGCAATTCTTGAATCTGCTCAAGTTGTGCTCCTTGGGCTGCACTAAGGAATTGGGCTTCGTCTCGTGTGCCAGGGAGCTCAACATGAGGTTGTGTGGCGCTCCTTCCTTCAACGGCCGCCTCGGCTTCCGAGTCCGATGCGATAGCCTCATCGATGTGGAAGCATTCGCGAGTCAGATCGTAGCTATCATCGGCGGAGTCGGAGTCCGGGGCGCCAAAATAATAATACAATGGATGCATATGAGGTCGTCGATCTCTAGGGTCATAGCGGCGGGAAGCAATCGTATGATGCCCCGTACTTGGGGTCTCCGTAGAGTCGTAGTACTTGGAAATCGGTGTGGACGCTACGAGGTCGAGGGCAGAACGTGGATTGTGCCCAGGGAGCTCCTCGTAAGCACCCATGTTGGTGCTTACAGAGGAAGCGTACTGCTAGGCAGCTGTGTTTAGCCCATAGGGGAATGTCCACGGCGGCATTGACCCTGCCATTGGGGGAACTGATCTTATTCCGACCGAGGAAGCCGCACCGGACGGTGGAATGACGGGACACCCCGCCGGTGTCTCACCTGCAGCCGAGCTCATCCTACGTAGGTCCTCAACGAGAGATGTTGTGTGGGCGTCTGGCCGAGGGGTGCCAGAATGGAGCATTGTATCATCCTCCACAGGACGATTATGATGGCTACGCTGGGCATGCCGTCGCCTGGCTGTACGAGCCCGGTGAGAACGGTGATACCGGTGTAGCGCTCCCCCATGCTAGGAGAGCTCGTAGTCGTGGTCAGTTGGGTGTCTGGATGGGAGGAGGACCATGTCATAGATGTAACCGAGGGACATGAACTCCAAACTCCCAAACTAGATCACCGTAGCCAGCGGAAGTGGATGTTCGGGGTCAGCCATCTGGAGGAATGGTGGGAAAACGACGTTGACACGCGGCGTTCCCCTACCTGGCGCGCCAATTGTCGGTGTTTGGACCCGGGAGGGCCCTAGACCGATGAGTGAATTTGTGCCGCGTGCTCCCTAATCCGGATGGTGATGCAAGAATAATACACGGGGGTTTATCCTGGTTCGAGCAAAGAAGGCCCTACGTCCAACGGGGAAGGAGAGTATTATATTTCCTTGCACCGAAGTGCTTATATAGGGGTTACAAGCTGTGAGAGAGGGAACTAGTCCCAAGTCTCAAGAGAAGAGTGAGGCAGAGTGTTGCTTGAGATGTTGATCGCTAAAGTGGAGAAAACGTCGGTCTTGTCCTCCTCTTGGAGAGCTCCTTGCCCTCCCCTTTTATAGACACAAGAGGAGGGCCTAGGTTTACAACAAAAACCCTAGGGGGTGACTTGGAGAAGGCGGGACGGGCACTGTGGGTGCTGCTGTGGCGACGTGCCCTGGTGCGTGCAGACCATCCCTAGGGCGTCGTGGTGATGTTGACAATGGGACGATGGGACATCCTAGGTGCTGTAGAGGACGTACGATTTCCTGTGGTCGACGTGCGGGTGTCATTTCTTTGTTGACCGACGGCGGTCGAGGCCAGGTCGGGACATAGCTGCGGGGGTTGTTGAGGAACGGATAAGGCCAAGCCCCAGGAATCCCGGGCGCGGCGGTTATCATTTTGTGACTCGAGGGGGCGTCGATGGAAGAACAATGTAACAGAACCGACCAATTATACGAGATTAAGTAAGAAAATCATCCACCGAGCAGACGATTTAGCAAACTTAAGTCCGTATAACCTGGTAGTCCGTGAAATCACGACGGATTTTAAACCAACTTACATACCAGCCAAGATCGTAATAAGTTCAGCGGTCACCATCACAAGTTACATAAAAGTTCACGTCACAAATACATCGGAGTTTAAACATAGTTATTACAAAACCAGTTTTGAAAGAAAGTAGCAGAAGCATTTAGTTCAAATCACACACGCACACAGAGTTCAAAGTACAGTGCCAGTTCAGGATCATCTTCCATCAAAAGCATCAGACGAGATGTAGTGAATGACCATTGCCCATGGTCCTAAGCTTCTCCCATTGCAGGATAAAGGCAGTTGATACAGTAGCCGTAATACATCTGCCCATCTGCAACAAGTGGGAAGAAAACCCTGAGTACGAGAAGGTACTCAGCTAGACTTACCCGACAGAACCAAAAATAAAAGACACCAAGGAATCATGACAGGCTTTCTAGTGGGGTAGCTGACTCATTTGCAAAAAGGCATTTTTAGTATTTAGAGAATATTTACAAAAGCTTTGCATCAAGTTAAATCTTTATTAACCTGTCAACTACATTTGCACCTGTACTAGAGTATCATGTAATTAAACAGGTAATGATAACCAATGATCATTAACAACTCCCATTATGTCATATTTCATATAACTGTCCAAGTGTTCTATCAATATTACTACGATGAAGTAGCTCAAGTCAAGTGCTCACTATCCAATGAACGATGGCGATTCGAATCGATTATTAACCAGCTGGTAATTTATTCCTCACACAAACCTCACTCACCTGCTAAAGTGAGGTGTTGGTCACCGAGTCAACCATTCAAGTAAAGTCGCGAGATTGCTAGGAACCACATGTGCCCGGGGGCCGCCCGACTGCTCTTTGGCCTTATCATCGCGCCCACGTATCCTGCCACTACTACTCTTGTACAGTGCGTTGCGAGCAATCCACTCGGCCCGAATAATCTTCCAGCTTCACGGTCGGAAGGTACTTTATCCGGCCAGCTAAATGTGAGGCATGCGTTCAACATGACCCGAGGTCCAACAACGGTCGGTCCTTAATCGACACAGACGGAAAACACTACAGTCCGAAACCCTGCAAGTTTCCGTCTAGTCTCAATTTCACATTAACACTTAGTTATTTCCTGACGACATCTTTTCTCAAGCAGATCCAGGTAACCACCTATAGCTCGCAGGTGACAGGAAACCACCCGACTTCTACCGGTCTAAGCAAGCTAAGCAATTACTTGACTGCGGATAACAGGGTGACAAGGATAGGGTAGAACGGAGTAAACAAGGTATAATGCAGCAACGGTTGCAAACAACTCCTAAACATAATGCAGCAGTTAAAGTAAAGCATTCATAAAATATTTGCAAACCGAGGGGAGAGAAATGCTCCGGGGCTTGCCTCTCTCGAAAGAGCTCAGACGGTGGTCTGGACACTCTGAAAGATCCTCACCGACCTCCTCGTTGGCTTCGGGCACTTCCTGCTCCTCGGGCTGCTCTTCCGGCTCCTCGGGAACTGCTACTGGCGTTACTTCCTGCGATCCTGTATGATACAATCGTATAAGTGCTTATGCCTAGATGCATTGCGGAAATGACATGCAATGGTCATGATGAATGAAATATAGATAAATAGGTTCACTTTATTTCATAAAGTAGGAATACATTTCTTCTACAAGGTAGTCAACATCATCCAAGAATACAGACTACAAGCACATGTCATCTACTGCATTCTCTTCTACTACTACCATGCTAAGCTAGCACATTTTATTAAATGCTTCAAAGATAAACCAAAGCAAAATCCTATTCACTAGTCATTCATTAACAAGGTTAAATAAAACCCCAATTGCAACTAGGTTTGAACAGCAACACCTATTTTAGTAGCATAGAAAAATCTGAGAAAATTACAGTAGCTTTCTATCATCTAATCTAGCATCCCACAAAAATTTATTGCATTTGGATTACTAGAATTGCCTACACAAAAATAACAAGCTAGGACCTAAAAATGAGCATAAAAATACTTTATACTATGAAAAGTATCAAACAACAGATTTAACATTTTTCCTTCATTCTACACAATAAACAATCACTATAGAAAAATTATTACATGCATGTTTTATTCATATTTTTCTCTCTAGCAAAAATAACAATTATTAACAATATTAAACACTTGTACTACAACTCAAGATTTTTCCACAGAACATGCATGGCATATATTTTTTCTAGAAAGTACATCACAAAAGAAAATTATAGCAAGTGGAAACATATTTTTCTGAGCTCTCTGTGATTTACTACATATTTAACAAGAAAACAGCAGTTTTAGTGATTAAATAAAAACTCTACAGCAAAGTATTTAAATCTTGACATGCAATATTTTTCCCAAGTAGATCTGATGATAAGGAACCTAGAAAAATTTATTTGAACAGATTTGGAGCAAATTTGAGTAGTCAAACATTTTCCAAACTATTTTCACTTTCAAATAATAAAAGAAAAACGAAAAATCAATTTTCTTATCGCTAACGGGCCGGCCCAGCGAGACCAACCGGCCGGCTATGGCCTTTCGGCCTGTGCGCACGCACGGGAAGGCAGGCGCGCCACCCGGCTTGGGCTGCGGCCCAAGGCCGCCTTGGCCTAGCGAACAGCGAGGGGGGAGAGCGGGCGTGTCCACGGCCGGACATGCTGGCGCCCGAGAACGCGGTGGTGCGGTCGCCACCGACGGCCAGCAGCCTCTTCCAGTCGTGAGCAGGTGAGGCGTGGAGAGCAAACGAACCGCGTGGGAAAGGCGAACACAACGGCGTGATGCAAGAGGAGAAAAGGAGAACGAGGGCGCCGATGGTGGAGCGCGAGCTCGGCGGCCCGGCTCGGTGGCGCGCGCGGGAAGACGCTCAATTGAGCCTTACCGTCGGCGAGCAAGATGCACGGTGGCCCATTCGGTGGGGAGGAGGAGGTGGCGGAGCTCGTGGCAAGGCGAATCAGAAAGAGACTCGTTTGTTGCGCGGGAACGGTGGCTCGGAGGTGGAAAATACCGGCAATGGCGTGCGGCGGTGGAGCACGGGCTGTGCGAGGGAGAGAAAGAGCGCGCGGGCGAAGAAGTGAGCAGCGGGCGGAGCAGATGAAGGCGGAGGTAGTGCGCGAGCGCGGAGGCCACGACTGCCACGCGCGGGGCGTCGCCGGCATGCGGCCGCCACACGGCGTGCGCGGTTTGCCGCGGTCGATCGCGCTGGCGCGGCGAGCGTGCGCGGGCGAGCGCACGGGCGGAGGCAGACGCGGGCGCGGGCGCGGAGCAGGCCGGGCCGGCTTTGGCGCTTGGGCCGAAAAGGAGGCGGCGGCCCGATAAGGCTAAAAAAGTGATTTTCTTTTCTAAATAAATTCCAGATTTTATAATTTGATTCAAATTCAAATTTTGAAGATGAAAAAGACATTTTCACAAATTGCCCCCAAAACAAAAGTTGTTCAAAATTTTATTCTCTACAACTTTCATTTAGGGCACTTTTTAAAATTCTAAATAGATTTTGAATTGATGATTTAAAGTCAAATTTTTAAATGAAAACTCAATTTTCTGAAATATTTTTAGAAACAAAATTTGGGAAGATTTTGAATACAAAACTTGCTCCAAAAATCATGCTAATTATTTCTAAGTTATTTAAAGTTATAGCTCCACAAATTTTTACCACTTTTACCTGGAACTTTTACCAATTCAGAGCTCTAACATGATTATCACAGTTTTAAATAAATTCTAACTTAATTTACATGTGATGATGATCATGCATGAAATGCAAATGCTCATGATTTAGGATGTGAATGCCTGCTTAACACCCAGAGGTGTTACAAACAATGCTTGACGTGGTGTGAATAGTGGCAGCTTTTTCACCTCTCATCCTGGGATGGGCAGTAAAAAGTGTGATTAGACGCGGGCGCTCCTCCCACGCCGGTGGTGCTGTAGCCACATTAATGGAAGTGATTGCATTGAATGCTTTGTCAGTGAGTAGGTGGATAAGAGGGGGGTCGGCCGACTCGACCCTGGGTCGTGCGAGTTGGAGAATTTCCAGGGTCGAGGCTTCTCGTCGAGCGGGCCTTGTACGAGTCAGAACGTAGTCGAGGGTGCCCGGCGTGGCCACACGTGTGCAAACCGAGCCTGGTGTATCCGTGTAGGTGGAGCTTTGGTGCGATTTTTCAGAGATTTTAGGGCGCGGATGTCTCGGGGTTTGCTTCTTTTAATCGTCGGTTTTGGGTACCCCTAATTCGGGTACCCGGCAACTAGAGAATGAGACGTGGTACAAGACAATGGATTTCATACACCTAGGTCTAGACGCCTCCCTATGTCACAATAAGGTTCCAACCAAAATACGCATTTGCAAAATATATGCACCTCTTTGAAAAGGCAATTGGACCAAGGGCATCTTCTAAACGAGTTCTACATTCATGGATAGATTGAGGGAGTATTTCTCATAGAATTATCTCACCTAATTACAAGACTAGATTTCCATCCCACGTGACCTTCGCATTGATTCTTGTCGAGGCAAATTAACTTTAACATTGTAGTATAAAATTGAAATGATCATCAATGGCCCTATTAAATACTAGCGTGAAGCAACTACTCATCTTTACTAAGAGAATGGCTAAAAATTTAGCCTAATGTTGGCATTTATAGTCCATCTATCAACCCACTCATACATTAGTTAACTATTACAAATATATTTTATCATTATACATAGGCCCACTTTCTTATATCACAAAGGTTCTTGAAGATCATGCATCACTGGGCTTTAAATTTAGCCTGATTAAGAGTCAAGAGTAGAAATATTTCAATAGGTATACAATGTTGTTATGTTTAATGGACATAGTACACTTTAGAAGTATCTTCCAAGAGACAAATCTCAAGTAACCAATTCGTTAGCTAAGTTACCAGTAGATGAAAATGGTATTATTGCATTGGTCGTGAAGAACGGTTTACAATGTTTTCTTTCACGTTACCATAAGACCTTATCAATATTGATAGAATAGGTATTTATTTAAAATAACAGAAGAAATATTTGATTTGAGTTACTTTTTTTAGGGAAACCGGAGCTTCATTAATCAATGTCTGGATTACAATCTCGGTTTATGGTATCCATGAGTCCAGGTGGGGTTATAGACCACTCCACCACCTGAGAATCATGGGATACCAATCGAGTACAAGCATGTGCTAACATATTACAATTTCTGCTAATAAAACGGAAATGAAACTCCTCAAAACTCCGGCTAATTTCCTCCATTTGTGTAAGGAGGGCTGAGATCTCAGAACGCTGGTGCGATCGATTCTCCCACAACCTAGTAAGCACCTGGCAGTCGGTCTCAAGAATCAGACATCGCACACCCCTGTCCCGGGCAAGAATCATTCCGTCGCAGCACGCCAAGGCTTCAGCAGCCAACGCATTTAGGCAATACTCATACCATTTAGCTGTGCCACCACACGTTCTACCATCTTCGTCATAAAGGATCGCACCAGACGCCGCCGACCGGTTGCCATTGTAGAATGCAGCATCAACATTGCATTTTACCCAGCCATTAGCCGACCGTTCCCAGGACTTCGACTTACTTGTGCATTGTCTTTCTTTCTCCGGATGAAGCAGCTGCCAAAGATCGAAGGCAGTGTCTATAGCCCACTGTGCTGCTACTTTCACTGGACGTGGCACCTCTCCATGCCGCCTGCTGTTCCGCGCCATCCATAATGCCCACATTCCACATAAGATCACCGCTGCATCTTTTGGTGGAACACAGCCTGGATCAACCAAATCACGAGCCCAGGTGAGCGGGTGCAGAGGCGGAATCTTGACACCAGACATGCTCTTCGTTTGGTTCCAGAAATACTTAGCCATCGTGCACTCTAGCAGGACGTGCTTCACTGACTCCTTGTCATCTCCACAGACATCACAGTTTGCAATGGGCTCTATGTGTCTACGGTTTAGAACGTCCTTGGCCGGGAGGAAATCATTTACCACCCGCCACCAGAAGACACGAACTTTTGGCGGCACACATAATTTCCAAATTCGGGACCACGTAATGTCACCTGAAGAGGATGCTTGAGCAGTATCCTGCTGCTGCCACTGCTCTTCGAACAAGCAATGGTATGCTGACCGGACAGAGTACATGCCATGCCTTTCTAGTTCCCATGCCCAGGAGTCATCGCCCATACCCCTCACCGGCATGCTTAGGATAGCCTAGGCATCAACATCAAAGAAGAGCTGTTTAATAAGCTCCGCATTCCATCTCCCACTCGGAGTCAAGAGGTCTGACACCAAATCAACCTGCGGCTGAACTGGTGTTGTGATAGGCTTCCCATTAAAATGGCCAGGTAGCCAATGATCCTGCCAAATTCTTGTTGTATTACCATCACCGATCCGGCGCACAAGCCCCTTGGACAAAACTTCTCTGCCCGCCAATATAGCCCGCCAAGTATGGCTTGAGTGTTTCTTTCGGGTGGCCTGCAGAAACTCTGAATCATGAAAGTACCTACCCTTCAACACGCGAGCACACAGCGAGTCAGGGTTTTGGATCAATCTCCAACCTTGTTTACCCAGCATGCCCAGGTTAAACAATCTCAAATCTCAAAAGCCCATACCACCAGCAACTTTGGGTTTTGTTAGAAGTTCCCACCGCTGCCAGTGTATGCGCCTGCTGTCAGCCGAGCTCCCCCACCAGTAGTTTGAAATTACCGATTTCATTTTCCGACAGGTGTCCTTCGGGACCAAGAAGCAACTCATAGGATAGGTAGGTACAGCTTGGGCAACAGACTTGAGCAGCACCTCCCTGCCTGCACAGCTTGCTTCTCGACCACTCCACGTTCCAACTATATTCCTGATCCTAGTGGGCATAAATTCAAAGTTGTCTTTTGTTGCACTTCCCAGGGCAGTCGGAAGGCCCAGGTACTTCTCTGCCAGTGCTTCAGTTTCAATATGTAGAACTTCCCTCACCTCTTGCTTGCAAGCATCATCACAATTAGCGCTAAAAAAGACCGCTGACTTGTCTCTATTAACCAGTTGTACCGACCCTCTACTATATACATCCAGAATGTCCTGCAGTCGATGAGCCCCTCTTTGGGAGGCTTCCGAGAAAACAATGCAGTCATCTGCAAATAGAAGATGTGAGACCCATGGAGCATGGATGCCCACTCGCACTCCCCTGGACATGTGCACCGGTCCAACTGCTCGCAGCAGGCAAGAAAGTCCTTCAGAGCACAGTAGAAAGAGATATGGGGAGATGGGATCTCCTTGGCGAATCCCTCTTGATGGCTTAAAAGGAGCTGATAAAATCCCATTCACCCGTACTGAGAAAGATACCGAGGTGACGCATCTCATGACAATATGCACAAAACTTTCTGCAAATCCTAGTTTCAGCATCATACCTTGGAGGTAATTCCACTCTACTCGATCATAGGCCTTCGCCATATCGAGTTTAACAGCACATGCCCCCCATTTCCCCTTCTTCCGCTTGAGATAATGAGTGCATTCATAGGCTACAAGTACGTTGTCCGTGATTAGGCGGCCTGGCACAAACACACTCTGTTCTGCAGAAATAATTTCATCTAAAAACACTCACAGTCTATTGGCGAGCACTTTGGAACACAACTTATAAATCACATTGCATAGAGATATTGGCCGAAAATTATTTAAATCCTGAGGATGCTTTACCTTTGAGATCAACACAATCGTTGTCTGGTTGATGGTCTCCAGAAGGTGACCACCATTCAGAAAATTCAGTACTGCTCTAGTCACACTCGGACCCACCGTATCCCAGTGTGTTTGGTAGAATCCAGCTGTAAATCCGTCAGGACCGGGGGCTTTATGAGCGCCCATCATAGATAGCGCCTGTTCCACCTCCTATTCTAAAAATGGCCTCTCCAGCGATTCATTCATCGCCTCAGTCACTCGCTGCGGCACATGTGCCAGTATCTCATCCGGCATCAAGACTGGTTGGGCTATGAATAGGTCCCCATAAAAAACCGCAGCCATAGATTCCAGCTCAGTCTGCTTAGTGACCAGATCACCATTTGCTGCCCTCAAGGCCGAAATGTGGTTGGTCTTAGCCCGTTCCTTCGCTTTCACTTGAAAAATTTTGGTGTTCCTGTCACCTTCTTTCAGCCATGTCGAGCGTGAACGTTGCTTCTCCACTATTTCCTCCCTTGCTAGAAGTTCAGAAATACAAGTCATTATATGTCTTTCCCGTCTAGACGGGCCAGAGTAAATGGAATAACTCCTCTCAATCTCCAGCTCACGACGTAGATTGCTCAACTCCTTTCTGACCGAGCCAAAGACCGAGTGATCCCATTCCTGAAAAGCCAATCGCATCCTCCCCAGCGAGGCTTGCAGCTCATCTAGATCCTGTACGTGATTTGCAGCCCCCCAGGTATCTTTCACTAGCTTTAGGTAAGAAGGTTCTCTCTTCCACATATTCTCATATTTGAAAATCCTCCTCCTACCTCTACCCCTCTTGGATCCATTGCACTCAATCACTAAGCAACAATGGTCAGACTCTGTTGTTTGCTCATGGTGTACCTTTATTTGCCTAAACAGATCCGTGAAAGTTGCATTAGCGAAAGCTCTATCAAGTCTACCTTTGATGTTATGGTTTCCTTCCTGACGGTTATCCCAAGTGTACCGCAACCCGAAAAAACCCAAGTCAAAGAAACCACACACGGACACAGCGTCACGGAAGCCATCCATCTGTCTTTCTGGCCGCTGCACCCCACCAAACTGCTCACTAGCTTCTAATATCTCATTAAAATCCCCGGCACAGAGCCAAGGAGCATCACTTTGGACACTCAGAAAGTGCATGAGTTCCCAACTTCGATGCAAGTTTTCCTTCCTGGCTTCCCCATAGAAACCAATAAAACGCCACTTATCCACACCTAAGACTGGATCCACCACCATCACGTCTATATGAAGCTTGTCATACGTCTGCAACTTCACATAGACCTCGTGTGTCCATAGTAGAGCTAGACCCCCACCACGGCCATAGGTTCCAACCCCCACACCATTTGGGAAACCCAAGCTACTCCGCAAACCTTGCACATCGTTGGAGAAGCGTCGAGTCTCCGAGAGAAAAACCACCCCTGGGCGATGTAGCTGTACTAAGCTATGAACTTCTTGAACTGCCTCGGCCCGCCCAAGCCCCGGCAGTTCAAACTTAATATTTTCATTGTGCCCGGCGGGGACTGCCGCCCGCAGTCGCCGCCGATAGTGCATGAGTTTGAGATTTCGACCTCTTTTGCTTCTTTGGTGATACCTCCGAAACATTTGCTCCCACCTCTCCACCAGTTTTACCTAGTTGAATCACTCTCTCTGATACCAGACCGGCTGGAACCAGGGCTAACGTATCAATCACCGGAAGATTGAGGTCCGGTGTTAATGAAGAGCTACCTCCTGAGCCTTTTGCTTTCCTCTTCCTCAGGATAATTTGAGACTCATCTTTTTTGCTATGGAAAAGTTGACGGCTTGCATCCGTAGCCTTTCTGGTGTCACTATCCGATTTCGAGGCTTGGTTCTTCAGAGTTGAGAGAACCTCCTCTTCTTCCTCCCTTTTCATTTTCATGGATAGGGTTCTTCGAGCCCTGCTCATTAGATTTTGACACTGAGCCTTTTGAATGTTTTGACCCGGTTGACGAACCACTACCAAAAGACTCAGCGGTAGCTTCCTGGAAGCTTTGCGTCTTCTTTTTTCTCATCTCCGATGCCCTAAGCTTGATGTCATAGGGCAATTTTCCTAAAGCATTGCGGACCACTGGTTTGTCACATTCCAGCTCCGAATGGCCCATGATGCCACAAGATAGGCAGTAGAATGGCAGCTTTTCATACTGAAGATCAAACCATTCCGGCTCAACATCTTTTTTCATTTTCAACAGCACACCGCGTCTCAGGGGTTTTGCCACCTCAATCGCCACCCAGGCACGCAGGTAGGCGTCACTGGCTTTGCCGTCTTTATCCACGTCCATCTTCTTCACCATGCCAACCAAGCCCATGGCACGTTCACCACGGGGCCGGTTCATCCAGCCTAGCGGAAGGTTCAAGAGTCGAACCCAAATATCCATCCGATCAAACCTAATTTCCGAAGGCTTGAGGTTTTCATCATAGGGTTGTAGCAGCAGGGCGTGACGTCCCACCATCCACGGCGAGCCGCCTAATGCCCGTTCCATGTCCTGCTCAAACTTGAATTCTGCAATAAAAAGGTTCTCCTCCTTCGCACCAATGGATCTGATCTTCAAACCATAGGGATTCCCCCAAGCCGGCTTCATCGCGCGGAAAATTGTGGTAGCGTGCACAGTCGCCGGCGAGAGAACCTTGCCGACCAGCGCCCACTCCACCCCAACGGGGTCTCCAACGTCTTCATCATCGCTGAATTCCACGACATCCTCCTCTTCTGCTGTCAGATTGAGGTTCTGAAGCAGATCGGCAACGTTCGCATCCGGATCAACCGGCGGTCCACTCCCAATCGCGGCCATGGCTGCAAATCGGAGGGAAGAAGGGATGTGTGGCGTACAGACTGTAGGCTCACACACCAAAACCGATCCCACTCTAGGGTTCCTAAGCGGCGCAACCCCTAGCGGGAAATTCTGTGTTCGACGGCGCCGGAACAGCTAACCGTCGATATGCGGTGGCCGCCGCCGACCGGAGTCGGTGACGTGGCGTGGGCGCCGTGACCGGAATGGTCGCCGGCGATTGCTGATCTAGGACGCCGGTGGTGGTGCCTTGATCAAGAGTGGGAACGAGATCGCCTCCTGGATCGCCTGCGCGGGGGCTCCGTTTGATTTGAGTTACTTGAGATGCTATAGTTTCCCTATTCCAAAACGAACCGCTGCTTGGATCGGACACAGGGTGCACAGAGAAAGGGCCTACAAGTCTAGTGCCACCTCGGACAGCATGCGGATAAGAACAACCACGTTGTCCGCCACGCCATCGAACTGTCCACGTAAGCATCCTCCGCTGCTTTAAAACCGGTCCCCTCCCCCCTCATCCTCTTCCCCCCGCCCCCGGAATTCATTCGCACCCAAAAAAAAATCTAACCGATCGAAAAGATCAAAAAACCCTAACAGCTGCGATCGAATCGAATCATCCAAGGGCCGGGCCGCAGCAGCCCGACGAGGCCATGTCTCAGGCAACCGCCGCCATCCCCTCACAAGATCGCTTCCCGTGGTGATACGACTCGTGCCGCTCATTTCTTTGCGTTGGGATATGATGAGGGCCGCTGCGATCGATCCGCCCACGGCGCCGGCGAGGTCGATGCTGAAGCGGCTATTCGATCGCCAGCTCCTGCGGATCTCGCCAGCGGATCGTCTGCCGTCGGCGGGGGCGGGGGAGAAGGATGAGGCGGAGCCGAGCTCCGTGTGCCTGGACGGCATGGTGCGCAGCTTCATGGAGGACGGCGTCGGCGGCGAGAAGGCGGGCCACGGGGGCCGGTACTGCAACTGCTTCCACGGAGGCGATAATTCTGACGACGACGAGGACGACGAAGTGGCGGCGGCGGCGGCCTCCGACGTCGCCGAGACGATCAAGGTAGTAGCAACATGATTTGCTTGTTTGCTTGATCCCCCAAACACACCTGATTCTCTTCTTCTAACCGTGTCGCTCGCGCCGCCTTGGTCGATCAGGGCCTCGTCTACTGCGCTACGCTTCGTGAACGCAACCTCCTCGCCGACGCGTGCGCGCACCTGGAGCGGCACCGCGCGGCGGGGGCGCGGCGGCGCGACCTCCTCCGCCTGGTGGCCTCGTCGCTCCGCGCCGCGGGGCACGACGCCGCCGTCTGCGTCTCCCGCTGGGACAAGTCCCCGTCGCACCCGGCGGGCGAGCACGCGTACATCGACGTGCTCCTCCCGGCGGCCTCAGACCGCGGCGCGCGCGATCGGGTCCTGGTGGACGCGGACTTCCGGTCGGCGTTCGAGGTGGCGCGCCCCACCAAGGCGTACCGCGCCCTGCTGCAGCGCCTGCCGCCGGTGTTCGTGGGCAAGGACGACAGGCTCCGCCTCCTCGTCGCCGCCGCCGCTGACGCCGCCCGCGCCAGCCTCAAGAAGCGCGGCCTCCACCTCCCGCCCTGGCGTAAGCCCGAGTACATGCGCGCCAAGTGGCTCTCCCCCTACGACCGCGAGCTGCCGCCGGCCGACGCCGCCGCGGCGGGCGAGGAGGACGACGGGGAGGGACCGGGAACCGCCGCGTGACGACAAGACGCTCTTGCAATTTTTGTCTTCGAGGAGGGTCTAGCTGCAAAAGCTAGAAATCTCTTCAAATTTACCGTAACTGTTTTGGGGTGGTACGTATTTTGGACTGCGATGTGAGAGAGGTTTTTTTTTTGAGCCTGTGAGAGAGGTTATTAGTACTGCGCGAAATGGAGGCGAGAGGTACGTAGTGGTGTAGCGCTAGTTCTAGGAAGAAAAGTAAAAGAAAATATCGGATTAGCATCCACTTTTGGTAATGATGTTTGTTTGTGTAGTCATGGAACTTGCCATGATATGATTTGATATTATTACATAGTAAAATCCCAGTGAAAATTGCCAGTTGACGGCTGTGAAAGCTTGCACGCTCTCGGATTCTCACGTCTTGTTTAGATGCACCTAAAAGTTAGAATTTTTTCACACTCTCTCCATCACATCAATCTTTGGACGCATGCATGCAATATTAAATGTAGGTAAAAAAATAACTAATTACACAATTTAGTTGGAAATCACGAGATGAATCTTTTAAGCCTAGTTGGTCCACGATTGGACAATATTTGTCAAATAAGACGAAAATGATACTATTCATCGGGTTAGAATTTTTTGCAATCTAAACAAGCCCTCAGCACCGCACAAATTACAAACTGAGTTTACCTGGACCAGAAAAACTAGCCTGTCCTCGGAGTATATCTTTGGTTTTTAACCGGAAGAGGCTACATTTCTCTTGACTTTTAGCTTGCAATTTGCAGACTTAGCTTGGGGGATGTTGATTGAAGGGAAGGACATCTTCTGGTTCAACTGTGTGTGCACGCAATGCTAACTGGATGCCTAACAAACCCTGCCTGGCTGCCCATGAGATACTGTCTATCAATTATAAAGGCCAATTGGGCGTTTGGAGGAGGCAATTCTTCCGAATTCCAGATTAGGTTGTTCAACTGTCGCCTGCCATATGCTCTGAAAGAAAAAAAAAATTCTCCAACCTCTCTTGATAAATAAATAAATGGAAGAAAAATCCAAGGTGGTTGTACTGTGCAAGGCACCCAGCCCAGGCGCCGGTTGTTGCAAGGTAAGGGAAACAGGCGCAAGTGGCAAATCTTTATGCACGCCCATTCTGGAGGTTCCCTGTAGTAAACCAAAGAAAAACTCGGTGGATAGGACGGGGGTCCCCAACTTTTTATAATTTTGGTTAATGTTCGATTTGGGCGCCTAATCCAATCCAAATCTGGATCAAAAGATGGACTGCACTGCCACTGCCCAGGTAGGGTAGGTCGGGCTGCAGCTGCCGTAATGCCTGTACACCTGGCCGACAAGGCTACAATAGATTCTCTGCCTCTCTGCGGCTTGTGCGGAACAGCGGAAGACGCCAAAATGGAGTTTACGCCAGTTTCTCCCTCAGACTCAGAGGCAAACGGTACTGATCCTAGGCCTCGTTTAGACGAGAGAATTGGGAAGAAAAACACTGTATCAGAATTCCTGTAGCATTTCGTTTGTATTTGGTAAAAATTATCTAAATTTTAACTAACTAGGCTTAAAATGTTCGTCTCGCAAAGTACAACAAAACTGTGCAATTAGTTTTTGATTTTATTAACATTTAGTACTCCATGCATTTGCCGACATTTTGATGTGACGGGGAATCTTCTTTTTGCATAGTAAAATTTGGGGAGAATTGAGGGAACTAAACGAGGGCCTATTCTAAATTTTAGGCCACGTTTAGATGCTGAAAAAATTTCTATCCGATAAATAGTATCACTTTCGTCTTATTTGGCAAATATTGTCCAATCATAGATCAACTGGGCTCAAAAGATTCATCTCGTGATTTTTAACTAAACTGTGTAATTAGTTATTTTTTTTACCTACATTTACTACTTCATGTATGGGTCCAAAGATTGATGTGATGGAGAGAGTGAAAAAATTTCAACTTTTGAAGTGCATCTAAACAAGGCCTTATAATATTTGATCCTAGACAGAATTCCATAAGATTGCGTTCTTAAATACTCCCTCTGTCCCGATAAGAGTGTCGCTGGAGGGATGGACGCAGGTACCAAGGAAGATGGGAAAAGAGCTCTGTACACCTATGACTGCCTAGTCCTGACTTCCTGGTCCCCAACCAGCAATCTTCTCGCTCCTCCATCTTTACCAATCAACGTTGTGGGAGGGAGGGGATGGGACCGCAGACAATGGGAGCAGCAGACAACGCAGGCTATCGTTTGGAGCCGCATAGCTAAAACCACACATTCTGTGGGACAAGCAACAAACGCTAGAACGACACTCTTTGTGGGACGGAGGGAGTACTACTTTATAAGAATAGATGTAAAACACTTTTCAAGATATTCTATTGTGACGAAATACTAGTTAAAGTCAAGGAGAAACTAAAAATGATGTCAAGAATTCCACTCAAGATGTAAAAAAATGATTAAAGTAATCGAAATAAATATTGTGGGCCTAAAACTTTACAACTACAAATCAAATATATATTTTTTTTGCAACTGTGCTCCTGTTTTAGAAAAATTTGATTTATTTCCAGCCATTGGATGCATATCAAATGGTCGGTCTCTTTTCTTCTACCTCAAGTGTTTTTGTACCTCTATAGTCTCCTTGCACCTCTGCTTATCCATAGTGTTTCACGTAAAACACGCCCACCACGCACGCCTAACTCGTCTCGAGTGGCTCCTCGCAGCCTAATAATCCACCTCCATCCCCACCGCCACGCTAACCCAGCTTCATCGAGGCATCATCGTGACTACCCTGATCTTGCCCAGTCCAACCATCTTCTCCCACCGCCCCATCACGCGGTGCCACCACTGCTGCACCCCCTACCTCCATCGCCATTGACCTCGTGCTTGCCATCAACATTGGCCCGGTCTTTCTCTCCGCGTTTTCCTTCACAGCCCACCGGAGCGAGAGAAGAGAGAGCCCAGCCAACACAAAATCCTAACCTCGGACAACAAGAGCTTTAATTGTGCGCTGATCGGATGTCTGAAAAATCAAGTGTTTGATTGCTCCAGAGTCCAGAGCACCTCACGAACATCATTTACCATTCTCGGGTGTGTTTAGTTCCCCTGAAAAGGGTGAAAAAAGTACTGTAGCATGTTTTGGTTTTATTTGGCAAATAGTGTCCAACCGTTGACTAATTAGGTTCAAAACGTTCGTCTCGTAAAGTACAACCAAACTGTACGATTAGTTTTTGATTTCATCTACATTTAGTACTCCATGCATGTATCACAAGTTTGATGTGACGGAGAATTTTTTTTTGGAATAGTACGTTTTTGGTGGAACTAACACTACTACAATCTACATGTTTCCCTAGAGTTCAAATCCTAGGAAAGACTCAAAAAACACTAGGGAAATGTTTTCCCTAGGAATTCTCGTGGGGAAAGATTCGTAGGGAGAATTTCGACGGGAAAGAGAATGTGCCCTAGGGTTTTCATGAGAACCCTAGGGAAAGAAATTTTCCCTAGGAATCCTATACCGTAGGGAAACCAACTCACCTGACATGCACCTGTGCCCGTAAAGAGTCTTTCCCTACGGTTTCGCATCCTAGGGAAACTGATATGCTGCATTTTGTTTTTCATTTACTTTTTTATTTCTATTTCAATCAATTTTTTAATTTGCATTGATAACAAGAAGAATTCATCCGGAACAATTTTTATTGCTTGGAATCCAAGATCCACAACTGCGTTCATTCCTTGCGATTGAAATTACACGACTTATTTGTTACAGCTTACAATCATCATTGGTACAATAAATACGATTGTTACAAAGGAACAGATAGATATATATATATATATATATATATATATATATATATATATATATATAAACAGCAGAAGGACGGACTAAATCGAAGCCCTTTCACAGAAATAAATAACAAATTGGAAGCAAAAATCATAACGCAATACTCATACAAATCTAAAATAGTTGTTTCTGTGGCGGAGACGACAGTATCATGCTAGCAGTAAGCAGAATCTATTCACAATCTCACCATCTGCTGGTTGATAACAAGGTGGAGCTCACGCGACGCAACAGCCGACCACAGCAATGCGGAGCCTAGGCTCCGGCATGGCATGGCCGCCGAAGGGCAAGAGCCGCTGGTGCGATGGCTGGGCGATGGTTGGCGACGGAGCTGAGCGCGGCGGCCGAAGAGGAGGGGATCCGGCGGTGCCGTGGAAGGTGAGGCCTAGATCAAGGAAGGGGAAGTACCATGAACTTGAGGGAAGGCCAGGACTCCATGGTCTCCATATGCTGCCGCCGGAGCTTTGAATCTGAGAAGAGGAAGAACACAGAAGTGGATCTGAGAAGGAAGTAATAATGTGAAAAAGGAAACAGGAGTAAAGATGGCAGTGGGTCGGGCTTGGACCCGAAACCCGCGGGTTTCAGACCCAGTGGGGGTGGGTGCGGGTGCAGTTTTTGCCCCGTGGGTTTGCGGGTTCAGGTACCCGAAACGGGGCGGGTACGGGTTTGAGGTCTCCCCCACGGGTACCCATCGGGGACCCGAAAGTGTGCGTGAGGAATCAGGATTAAAAAAGCCCATCAAGTGGTGGCCCATTTACATGTTGACGTATATATACAAGTGAATCTCCTCGACTCCTAGTCTCGCCTCCAGTAGTCGAGTCGTCGATCATCGTCTCGTCTCGGCCCTTCACATTCCGCCGCTCTTGGTACGTTTCAAGAAACTCTAGTACTGTACTGGTAGTCTGGTACTGCAGTATGCTCATGCACGTGCACTTGCCTAGTTGCCTTGGGCCATTGGCCTTGGATTGTTTTAAATATTTAATTGTTCATGGACAACGGAATGACCTTGAGTGCATGTTAATTATCTCCAATTCAGACGTAATTGTGCATGTGCTTGACCATGGGTGCTTGTTATCTTCATTTCAGACGTTCAGTATGCGGCACAATTGTTGTAAAGTTCGCGGGTTTCGGGAAACCCGTCGGGTTTCGAGGACCCGCCGGGTTCGGGGCCGGGGGCAGATCTTCACCCGTCATAGGTTTCGGGTCGGGTTCGGGTAGTGTTGTCGGGTCTCGGGTGCGGGTCCACGGACTATCGACCCGACCCGAACCCGACCCGTTGCCATCTTTAAACAGGAGGAATATAAAGTGATAAGGCTTAGGTGGGCCTAGCTGTGCACACAGAGCGCGCGCGGGATTTTTCAGGCCACCGAAACTTTTGCTGTCCAAATTTTTTAGCGCGCCCAGAGATATATCCCTAGAGTTTGGTGTTTTCCTAGGGAAAGCTGGCACCTGTACACTCCGGTGGCATCGACAGAATCACTGTCTCCAATCTCTCCCGACGAAAACAAGTCAGATCCTAGGGAAAGGTATGGTTCCCTAGAATTTTGAAACAACATCCTAGGGAAAGAAACTATTCCTACGGTAGTGAAAATTTTCCTAGGGAAACAAAAATACCCTAGGGAAACTTGTTGATTCTAGTAGTGTAAACACAGCCCTCGTAGAAAAAAATGATTCTACTTAGGACGTCGGTACTAACAACTTTTAGTGGTAGGAATTGCGTTGACAGAAGAAGCAGGAGAGGGCTCTTGTTGGCTGCGGCCTGCGGGACACGCCGTGGCCATGGCGCGCACGGGCGCACGGCGACACGCCCAGGTGGTGGTGGATCAGGATTAGCCGATTAGGAAGGACGACGACGCAACGTGCCCGGCCCGGCTCGGTGTCAGTCTCACCCGTCACACCACACGTCCTGCGCGTGGGCAGGCGCGGGCGGGCCCGAGGTGTCGCGTGGCCGGCGACCGCCCGCGTGCGCACCACTCGTATTACTGTTACACAATCAATGCATTATGCCCGCTAGTACTGCTACTCCTGCATTGCTACGCTACAGTATGTTATTGCTTTGCTACGGAATGAGCTGCCTGCGTCGCCCTGCGCCTCCTGCTTCCCTCCCCTGCCCGTGTTTAATCACTGCGCCGTTGCTGCCGCTGCACCGTGCATGGGCAGTGCCGACCTGCCCCCCCCCCCCCCCCCCCCCCCCCCGCCGCTGCACACGTCGCAGGTACTCTAGTACTCTACAGTGCCATGAACAAGCGAAGGGACGGGGCGATCACCGTTTAAAGCTACGTCTATGATGACACTGCGCATGGATTTCATATGACGCCTTGTTTAGTTTGCCTCAAAGTTCCAAGTTTTTTCACTTTCTCTCCATCACATCAATTTTTAACCGTTTGCATGAAGTATTAAATGTAGGTAAAAAAATAACTAATTACACAGTTTAGTTGGAAATCACGAGATGAATCTTTTGAGCCTAGTTGGTCCATGATTGGACAATATTTGCCAAATAAGACGAAAGTGGTACTATTCATCAGGTTAAAATTTTCTTCAATCTAAACAAGGGCTGAGTTATGATGTGTTTGGTTCCCGTTTCACCTAAAAAAAATTTGGGTTTTGGCTCATTATTTTGCTGGATGAAACTAAATATCATGTAAAATTTTTGGTAAAAATGTATCCATTCTCCATTTTAGATTTTGGCATCAAGAGGGAAAAAAAAGCCAAAAAGCCCTCGTCCACCCCATGAAAATGTGGCATTTTGGATAGAACTAAACACACCCATAAAAATTTTGGTATTTTGCATTTCATCATTCCAAAATAGTTGGCATTTTGCATTTTGTATTTCATGGGGAACTAAACACAGCCTTAGTTTATTTTTACGTTTTCTTTGGATTGCATGAAAAGAGAGAAAAATATAGGATTCTCGTTCCTATGGCTTGAGTTACTCCTTTGGTTTGGAGGGGTCGCCTGCAGTAGAAACATACTACTCCGTCCCTTTTTGTTGGTCGCCCGGGAAGCGTGTCTATGAGAGAAACACGGTTTTCTAGAGACAAACATTTAGGGACGGAGGGTGTAGGAAAGTTTTCTTTCCGTTTGATTTCATAGGAACATTATAGGAAGGAATATATCCACTCATTTATGTATTCTTCTTCAGTTTATCGAACACATATTCCTACAATTTTTTATGTTTTTGTTTATAAGTTTTGCATATGTATTCCTATCCTACTTTTGTGTTTTCATACATTTTTTTAGTCATGTGCTCTAAAGGCGGGGCTTATTATTCCTCCGTCACTGTCTACTTGTGCGCCCCAATCCTATGAACCAAAGGGGTGAATAGTAACTACAGTATTTCTATAGGAATCCAAGGGGCCTTATTCCTTTGTCCCAATCATGTGAACCAAATGTGAATAGTAACCATTTCTATAGGAATCCATCCAATTGGTATGATTTTTCTATGTTTCTCATGCGATCCAAGGGAGGCCTAATCTGCATGAAAAATTGTAGGATTTCAAGTTTCTTTAGGGACTGATGTAATAAATTTTATCAAAGCAGAACATTCTCTGTTGAAATGGATATTGGTCCAAGACTTCATTGCTTTGTACTTGTAGCAACTCCTAACTCCGAGTGAGACCTCAGGTCAAGAGAGAGATAGCCAAATTCTAGCATAGTAAATCTGGATTTTTGCTACGGCTTGAATGGGTCAGAGAGAGTTTCTTTCATCCACACACACACACACATATATATATATATATATATATATATATATATATATATATATATATATATATATATATATATATATACTATTCACACATATATTGATATACCCCCTTGGATCTGCCAATTCACATGGACACTCCTGGAGAATTTTTCTAGAGCCAAACAAACAGCTTGTACTTGATCGATTGACAGTCCAATAAACAATTCCCAAGTGGTTTAGTTGGTTGAGTCGACGTGCTATCCGCCTAGCTATTAATCTACTCTATAATCAGTATAGTATAAACAAGACAAGCTTTGCTGCGCCTACATATCTACAGTATCTATTGACATAGGTGATTTGATTATCAATATAATGCCATAGGAGGACTGCTTTTGCTAAGACCTTGGATCAACCAACATGCCAAGTGACCTAACGTAGGGTACGGGGCTCATGAAAATATCTTTGATCAAGGCCAAACTAACACAGACATGACAGCGCATTCCTAGACATAGCTACTGTACAGCATTGCCTCAAACAACACTTAATTTGACACTCCAACTAGCATCAATCAGATATGATTTCCTTCAGCAATAAATCTCCATACCCAATTCCCACCGGCAATAATTCAGATTCTGTTCTTCCTAGCCTATTTATGATATTTGATTTGATCCCTTGGCATTTTCTATCCGATTTCCAGCCTGAATTGCAACATGACTAACTGTTTTGTTTAAGTACCAGGCAAGCTGATTAGGTGTATGAACCATGTGCACTTAGAGCAACTCCAGCCCAGCATGTAAATTGGGCCCCTATATTTTTCATTTGCAGGCTGGTCTGCAAAATATAGGGACCCAAATTTGCTTCCAACTCCAGCCCAAGATCCTATCAGAGCTCCCATAAAAAAAGACCCTACCGAGCTCCCAAGCAGGCCCCCGCGCCGCCGAGTCCTCCTTCACGGCCTCCTGTGCATGGCAGGACTACTGCTCTGACAGCCTCTCCACGGCATCCGAGGCATCGGCCCTAGCGGCGGCGTGCGACGACGCGACGGAGGACGCCATCGTCGTGCGGGGCATCCGCTCCGACCGGCTCCTCTTCGACCCAGGTGCGTCGGCCACCAACTCCATCCTTGAAGAGAAGTCCGCCGCCGCCGCCTCGGCCTCGGCCCTCGACCTCTGTTCTCTGTGGCGGCGTGAAGGTCATCCGCCATCTGCCCTCGCCCCTCCCGTCATCGGTGCTGTTCTTGGTTGGTGGCATTTCTTGGCTGGCGGCAGCAGTAGCAGCACATTGTGGACGCGCGAGCGTGGCTGCAGCCTCGCGACAGGCTCCACGCGGCGCGGTGCTCCTGGGGTGGACGGGGGCACTCGCGATGCCGTGCCGAGGTAGAGTCAGGGAGGGGAGGAGGCTCGCGGCAGGAGCACCACGGTGGCTCCCGAGCGGCGACGGGGAAGATGATTCGGGGGAGGAATAGGAGGGCCTGTTTTCTGGGGACCTGAAACTAAATTTTGACAGCTCTCCTAAAATGGGAGCCCAAATAGGAGCTGCATTGGAGTGGATATTTTTGGATCTAAGTCCCTACATTTGGAATAGGGACATGTTTAAGAGGTGGGCTGGAGTTGCTCTTAATAACCTGTAGCTTGTAGCTGTAACCCTGATTATTAATCTATACTACATTATATTACTCAGTGCATCATCATAAATCTTAATGTTCAATCATTTTGGCACACACAGACACAGGACTAGTAAGTATTTGGAACCATGCATGATTTGCTGAAATTCCTCCCAATAAGATTATTAGGTGAGCTGAAAGCCACGTCTGCTAGAGGGAATCTGAGGTGTGTGTGGTCCTAGCGATGGCGATGCGATGCTGCACTCGCACCAATATATATATATATATATATATATATAGTTGTTGCCAACAAGGTCCCTTTCTTTGCCCCCCCAAGCTCAATGTCGATGGTACTGTCTCCAGTCCACTAGTCGAGTGATGAGAAAATTTGGATCTTTTTTCACAGCACTCGGGTTCACCTTTTGATCTTCGAGGATTTGTCACGGTGATTCGATTCGCTCCACTGAAACCTAGAGCAATGGCAAAGGTTGAAAGGAACAGTGGCTGGCGATGGATCGATCGATTCTTGGGCTGGAATTGACAGTCCAGCTTGGGTTCGACGTCAGTGGTGGACGAATCTGTGGGTGTGGCATTCTTGCCTGCATGATTAGTGCTGTGTGCTGGAATAAAGAGGAAATTAGCAGCGACTAGTAAGACTGGAGCACTGGGTGGCATGGGTGACAAGATAGATGTTGCATTGCTTCACTTTTCTTTGTGCTTTCCTTATCCAAGGCAGTTCCGGAGGCAGAATGATGGATTTATGGATGGATGTGGAATTTCGAAATTACTACTAGCTGATGGCACCACACCGTAATTCAACCTGTTCGTTTGGTTGATAAGCTAGACTTAAAAGTATTGTTCGCTGATTTATTGTGAGAGAAAAATATTTTACCATGGCTGATAAGTTTAAGTGAACAGGGCGATTCTAAATTGATTTATAGAGCCTCCTCTAAAACTAGGGACATTTGTGGAGATGGCTGAAAATAGTAGCCACCTTTACAAATATATTTTTAGAGGCGGCTTGGTGACTATAGATTGACCTGCCTCTACACAAACCTCCGTTGCTGAAAATCAATTCTGTAGTAGTGAGGCATGACGTGGGTTCAGAAGATTGGCATACATGATGATGTTCCGCTCCATAGGTACCAGCTGGATTGTAGTAGGTAATAATGCACTCATGCATTGCGCTTTCTTTTGACCGAACTCCTGGTGATATGCTCTCCTTTTCCTACTGCTCGATAGCAAGGGCACTTCCACATCTTACTAAAGTCTTGTTCGAAAGTTTTCGTATTAATCCCCACGACCATGAGGCATCATATAGAAAAAAAGGATATCCTAGACGTTCTCATAAAAATTTCCCACCATTTCTTTGTAGACTCAATTATTGTTTTTAGCACCGCAACAACATTCCATTATGTCGACATGCATATAGATAGGTGGAACATCGTGTGATAACGTGCTTGCACCGTGTTCCTTGGTAGGGGTTCAGGATGCTTAGGTAGAGGTGGTTATTAAGGTTCTATTTGGAAGAGTTTCTTCTCACAAAACAATTCCGACTTCTAGGGAATATTTTGCATTGTAGCAAGGAATTGTTTTTCTCTCTTCTATAAATAAACTAGGAGCCGGTAAAGCTAGTATTTCTAGCAATTTACCAGCTCTGGCTTGTCTGGAGTTGCTAGAGTAAAAGAAGCCATGTCAAACAATGCCTAAGTTGGGAAAAAGCCTTTTGCCCCTCTCCCTCCCAGCTCGTTGCAGTGGAGCTCCTTCTATGTTGTGTTTTGCAGGGGTTAAAAAATATCCTATAAGAGAGGTATTAAAGGGATATCTTTGTGCAAAAGCTCAGGATGAAGGCTTAGCTTGAAGTAAACCTTACTACCGAAAACCAAAACCTCGACCTGAAAAATTTATCCAAATAAAAATGTTAATTGGAGCCTCCAACTCGGCCCCGATCCTTAGGTCAAGAGCTAGGGGGAGAAAAAGAGGAGGGGCCAAATAAAATACTCAAGACGAAGGCTAGACATGGTCTCAAGGAAACAGAAGGTTGGACATGATTGCCACTTGGATTGTAGTTACATAGCATGATCTAACTATATATAGACAATTTTATACCTTAAGTATTCTAGGGATATAGCCGTTAGGTTGGACAAGTGTTTGGAAATATGAATATCCAATGTAATCATGTTTTTATTCTTCATTTGTTTTCTTTTTATGCATCATAAATATTACAGGTTCTTACATGGTTTTCTGCTAATCCATCTGATCAAAAAAAAAGGGAAAAAGAACCAAGAAGGAAAAGAAGAAGAAGAAGCAAAGTCTTGTTTTATTGCTCCTCCATTCACGTTTGGTGAAAATATCTAAAGCAACGACCTCTAATCAACTAATTGGCCAAGTTCTTCGTTTCTTTCTAGACTTAAAAATTTTGTTTTCATTTATGTTGTCAAAGTCCGAAAGTGACAAGTTGCAACTAGGGTTTTGCATTGGTATGGTCAATGGTGAAATCATCGGGGTTGTTTCGTTGACAGTGGCAGACGGCTACTACCTAGGCTAGGCAGCGCCTCCACACGTTCATTTCGGACGCCTGTTGCCTGGTCAGGCATTGTCTAGGAAGTCGTGCTCCAAGTAGCCCCATCATGCACAGCCCTCCCAAGCGGCCAAGCTGTCAAGTTTCATGCACATTATTACTCTATATTATAATCTTATGGCATGACTAGTGTCTGGACGTCCAAATAAACATGCATATCAGGGACGCCCGCACAGCCTGCCCCGTCTGCTAATTTGCCTCGCCCTGCACGTGTACCCCAGCGCCGCCGCTGTGCTTGTGCTTCGGACGACTCGACTCGCACGCACAGTCCGCTCCGTCCACCTCGATTCGACCCGCACGTGCACCCTGCCTCGTCGCGCCCTGATCGTCGGCCCCTAGCGCGCCATGTGCCACGTCTGCCGCCACCCCCCCACCACCGCCGCGCCCTATTCCCCGGTGCCCATGTCATGTCACCATCACTTTCCGTACCCCCTGACTCTCCGAAAAACATGAAACACATGCAACATGAAGCACTTGAATGCAATATATATATGAATTGATGAGGACATGACACCAATGGATACGACCATTAATTATAAAGTGCGCTTGTTCCAACATTTATATAGTAATTTTGGATACAATTCACTTAGTTCCACATGTACATGTCGTTATTTTAATGTAGGTATAAATGTGTCTCAAAGTGCAAGTCCATCAAAGTTGAACTTTCAGTTCGTCGGCAGCCCGACAGTGCTTCATTGGAAAGGCCATAACTCATTCATCCGGAGTGCGATCGAGGTCAATGAACACTTGATGGAAAGCTTATTTGATAAGCTTTTAAATAGATCTAGTCCCACCTCAATATCACATTGGTAAGGTCTCCAAATCATCGGGTGCTACGGTGTCGCCGCAGGCTTGTTATTCACACTTGTGATCCAGGCCCAAGTTGGAGCAAGCCCCAAGAAGATGTAGAACACCTAAGAGATGCCCAAGGACATCCTCCTCCTTGGCCACCACCTTAGGAGGCCAGCAAGAACATCCATGCCAAGCCGGAGGGCCAGTCCAATTCGAGTTCGAGTCTGCCTCGGTCTTCTGGACCAGTTTGCAATAAAACGGACACCCAGGACACATCCGGACTCCGTTTTTTTATTATCCACATATGGATGGAAAAGATAATTTCATAAGATAATCAGTGGATTTGGTTTGAGGCCCAAATTCCATCGGAGTCAATGGGAATCGTCGAAACAAGTTGACGTCCAGAATCTGTCACGACACTGTGTCGTCATCTTTTGGGCCGTTTGGGCCATGTAACGTGTCGAGACTCCTTAGGGACGTAAGTGGGCGTCCTTGGACGCCCCTTAGGCTTTATAATTAGTAGCTGTCGCCTACGTTAGGGTTTGAGTTTTGCTTAGATTATTCAGTCCATTGACAGTCACCGTCTTTCGGTTTGCGAGACCCCAAGTTCGAGTGCTTTATCATTCATCTGCAATTGTCACTTCAATTGAGTTGTATTTTATCTTGTTCTTGCTTGTGTTCTTTGATTCACAGCAGGGATTAGCCTTCGTGGCGAGGTCAACCGGATTGTGACACAATTGATAACCAGAGGAGACGTGGTGCTAAGGTTGCAGGGTTCGGGTCTTTGTGATCTGAAGCCGGATCGGTGTGTCGCTTCTGACCAAATCGATAGTTATCTTGAACTTGACGGAAGATCAGGAATCACGTCCCCATCAAGTGGTATCAGAGTTGGGCCCTTGTTTAAGAGGGTGAGAATGATGAGAACATCCTCCACTATTACCTACTGGTAAAGACGCAATAAAAAAGGGCCAAGTGGTCTAGTTGTAGTCTGGCGACGACCGTGTGAGCCTCTGAATAATCTCACCTTGCTTAGCTTAGGAGGAGGAAGCTACCCTTCCCCTATCGGACTAGTCTTTTAAGAACATTGGGTCTTTCCCCGAGTGAGTGTGTATAAGAACTGTTGGGTCCGGACAACCTTAATTTATTGGGCCTCGGCCAACCCCACCTGGACCGGATGTATCATTTGGTATCAGAGCTAAGGTATACCGTCAAGTTCATATTTACCCTAGTTTAGTTTATTTTTGCCTTCATCTCATAGTCCACCGCCATATTTGTTTTCTGTCTTACAACCATCCGCGCCATAGCCTTTGCATATTTCAGTTTCAGAGTCCGCCGTGTTGAGTTTGTGTCCTAGGTCAAGGTCTTGTTGCTGGTTTAAATTGTGTTCTTTTCTAGTTTGTGTTGATCCCTCCATCCATCATCATCCCGTCTCATCATCAGTTTGCATCTTGTGTTCACATAAAATCCTGATTCGAGCAGTTTTCATAAAACAGTCATAATTGTTGCTTCCGAACTCGAAACAGGGTAAATTTTATATCTACGGAGAACGCCAAAAAAATTTAGATTTGTTTCATCCCAGCTAAGCTGGGTTCGTAAAATTTAGAATTGCGAAATTCGATCAGCAACATCGAGTTTCAGGGCCCACAAGTTTTGACCAGCTTTTTAGATCACAATCCTAAATTTGTATATGCCACATCTTTTGTCTAATTGAACTCAAATTTTTTTAAGATTTGTTCTTGTGTGCTTCTTGATGAGGAAAAATATCAAAAGAGCAAAATCTAAAAAAAAGTTTGGACAAAAAAAGAAAAGAAAAGAAATAGTAAAAGAAAAGGGAAGATAAAATAAAAGGGACCACATAAGGAACACCTCAATAGCTCTATTATTTGTGGTGCCTTTTTACCTTGTCCGTATTTCCGTTGCTATCTTTCATACTTGTTTCACTCTCTTGTTTATCACAACTGGTGTAGGAACACGTATAGGCCAGCAACTAGGACAAGTGCTCTGGACATTTATTCAATATTGCTATCTGTTACTGAATTATGTGCCCCCCCCCCCCCCCCACACACACACACACACACACACACACACACATATATATATATATATATATATATATATATATATATATATATATATATATATATATATATATATATATATATATATATATATATATATATATATATATATATATATTCTTTGTGTGCCTTCCAAGCTCCACATATATACTCCAGATCAGTATAGAAAAAGATCCTTGCAATCTTGGTGCCACGTCCTCACAGGTATCACGAACCAGCCACCGGTTGTACCGTCTACTGCTTTGCGTTGGTAAGAACCTTGTAAGAACTTGGTAAGACGTGTGAGAGTGTATTTCCACCGACACATATAATAGTTGATAGGAATTTATTTTGATTTCTAAAGTTATCAAACAACATGTTTCTGTTTAAGAGTGAATTACAGGAAATCATGGCCCAGATGTTTGCAAGGATGGACCGCATGACGAACAATCCGTCATCACATATTGACTATAACCGTCAAGGTATAAGAGATAAATTTACCATACCATCTTTTGTTGGATCTTATGATGGAGAAGCATATTTAGATTGGGAGATGACTGTAGAACAAGAATTTAATTCTTGCCTAGTTCATGAGATACATAAGGTTAAACTTGCTACTAGTGGATTCAAGAATTTTGCTCAAATCTGGTGGCAACAATTAGCTAATTTGCATCAACAACCTCAATCATATGATAGACTTAAAGAAGCAATGCGTGATAGATTTGTTCTTGTTTCGTATAAACGAGATTTGCGTAAGAAATTACAGCGCTTAGAGCAGGGAGATATGTCTGTTCAAGAATATTTTGCAGAGCTTCGAAAGGGCATGATTCTTTGTGGGATAGAGGAGGATCCGGAGGATAAATTGTGTCATTTTTATGGTGGTTTAAGACGTGAAATTCAGGATATTGTTTATTATAAAGATTTTAACACTACAAACTAGTTGTTTCAGCTATCTATGCTTGCAGAAAAAGAATTACAGGAACATCAACAAAAGAACCAGACCAACATTGGCGACAACCTCAATCAGGTTTTAGCAAGGGTGGAGCAAGCATTCGTGAAGATCGAGACTGCGATAAGTAGACGAGTGGCTGAATCTGTCGCTACAGCAGCATCTTCACCACCACCTCCCACATCCACTTTGGAGCATGATAAAATTTTAAACTCGACTGAAATTGTACAACTTCATAAAGAGAGTGTTTCTACTAAGAACAAAGATATTGATATTAAAAATAAAAATCATCAAGAACCTAAACTAGAAGATCCTTTTATGCTTGCTACAAAATATGATAATGTTCAAATTGGTGACGATGTGCTGAATTTGTCCACCACTCATGCTATAATAGAGCAACATTTAGTGAACACAAAGTTCGAATTTTCTTTGTCACAAAATAATTGTTCTGACAGCGCTTGTGATAAAGAAGAGTTAGATGACAATGCTTTTATTGTACCTATGCCACAACTAGTGAATGATCATGATTCTTTCGTTTTAGAACCAAGTACTTGTTCTGAAAATAGACATTTTCTTCCAATTGCTACTGAAAAAGATGAACTAAAATTGTTGTCTTCTTTAAATACTTTGGGTTATATAGAATTTGATACTATGTATGCTCTAATTAATTTGAAAGAGAAATTTATGTTTGCTGATTTGTCACAGTTATCTAGACATACATTTCACTTTATTGGCAAATATAATAATAAAGGAGAGTATATGGTACATAGAGTTTATATTTATTCAAATCTGAAATCTCCTTTTGTTGTGCAACAATATGATAATTTCAAGGCCTACAATAGATATAATCATGTCATGTCAAGATCCCCAAGTTTTGTTATAAAGCAACAGATTAAATTTCAAGAAGGGGAGCAATATTGGCTAAACCTACAATCTGTCCTCCAACTAAGCTCAAATCGAGGACGGTTTATTATCAAGAAGGGGAGGATGATGAGGACATGACACCAATGAATACGACCATTGATTATAAGGTGCGCTTGTTCCTACATTTATATAGTAATTTTGGATACAATTCACTTGGTTCCACATGTACATGTCATTATTTGAATGTAGGTACAAATGTGTCTCAAAGTGCAAGTCCATTAAAGTTAAACTTTCGGTTCGTCGGTAGCCCGATACTACTTTATTGGGAAGGTCATAACTCATCCATCCGGAGTGCGATCGAGGTCAATGAGCACTTGATGGAAAGTTTATTTGATAAGCTTTCAAATAGATCTGGTCCCACCTCAATATCACATTGGCAAGGTCTCCAAATCATCGAGACATTCTGCCGCTATTTTTCTGTCGGGTGCTACGGCGTCGTCGCAGGCTTGTTATTCACACTTGGGACCCAGGCCCAAGTTGAAGCATGCCCCAAGAAGATGGAGAACACCTAAGAGATACCCAAGGACGTCCTCCTCCTTGGCCACCACCTTAAGAGGCCAGCAAGGACGTCCAAGCCAAGCCGGAGGGCCAGTTCAATTCGAGTTCGAGTCTGTCTCGGTCTTCTGGACCAATTTGTAATAAAACAGACGCCCAGGACATATCTGGACTCTGTTTTTGATGATCCATATATGGATGGAAAGATAATTTCATAAGCTAATCAATGGATTTTGTTTGAGGCCCAAATTCCATCGAAGTCAATGGGAATCGTCAAAACAAGTTGACGTCTAGAATCTGTCATGACGCTGCGTCGTCGTCTTTTGGACCATTTGGGCCATGTAACGTGTCGAGACTCCTTAGGGACGTAAGTGGGGGTCCTTGGACGCCCCTTAGGCTTTATAATAAGTAGCCACCGCCTATGTTAGGGTTTGAGTTTTTCTTAGATTATTCTGTCCATTGACAGTCTGAAAGCATCTAGGCCCCGAGGTTTGGTTTCGGCAATTGATGACAACGCTTTATTACCATGACTAACGTATGTTTTGCAGAAACTTTGGTAAGTTAGGTCATGGAGGTTTTAACTGCTTTGGGCACCATGGTATTCATGCCCCTTGATGGAAATCGTTTCGGTTTTCAAAAGAGTGACGTCAAGATTAAGGACGGTTAGTTCCGGATGTCGAGGTGTTGAGAGACATTTGGAATAGTCGTTAGGATCTTCGTTTTTTCTCTTTTGGCCGTACTATAAAGGGGGGCATGAGCGGGTAGCTTGACCTAGGCGAGTCCTATGTTTAGGTGTGGTGCACACTTGTTAAACTTGGCGCTAGGCAGCTCTAGAATAGCTCAAAGTTCAGTTGGGAGCAACTTGGTTGAAGTTGTAACGCTTTTCGGAGAGTTTCGGGTCGTTTTCCCGTGACCGGACGCGGTCCTCGGCATGACCGGACGCGTCCGTTCAGTTCAGTTCCGCGGCTGGGGTTTCAGCTCTGAGCACCGGACGCGGTCCTCGCGAGGACCGGACGCGGTGGTCAGAAGTCAACACGTGTCACTTAAGGGAAACACCCGATCGGACGCGACCTGGGTGTGATCGGCGCGTCCGGTCATAGTCCAGTAAGGTCCTGAGACGACCGGACGCGTCCGGTCATCACCGATCGGACGCGGTCGCGCGTCCGGTGCGAGTACAGTAAGCTCCACGCACGATCGGACGCGTCCGGTCACCTCTGACCGGTGCGTCCGGTCATTTAGGTGTTTTTCGGTTTTTGACCGTTACGAGCGACCGGCGCGTCCGGTCAGTACGACCGGCGCGTCCGGTCAGCTCGAGTTTTTGCTGAGTCAGCAGGTAACGGTTCGTTTCGTCTGTGGGGTGTATAAATACATCCCCACCACCTCTTTTAGAGGTCTCTTGCTCATTTGATCAGCTGTTAAACACCTTTGAAGTGCAAGGTAGTGCAAGAGCACTAGTGAGGATAGAGATTTGAGAATCAAAGCTTGAGAGTTCCTCACTAGCGATTAGAGAGTAACAAGTGTGCATCCACTTTCTCATTTAGGCTCGTAGAGGTCAAGTGAGAGTTCTAGCTTGTTACTCTTGGTGATCGCCATCACCTAGACGGCTTGGTGGTGATTGGGAGTTTGGTGTTCATCCGGCGGAGCTTGTGGATGACCCAACTCATCTTGTGAGCGGTTGTGGGTGATTCACCGCGACGGAGTGTCAAAGAATCAACCCGTAGAGAGCACTTGATCCTTGCGTGGATCAAGGGGGAGCGACACCCTTGCGCGGGTGCTCCAACGAGGACTAGTGGGGAGTGGCGACTCTCCGATACCTCGGAAAAATATCGCCGTGTTCCTTGCCCCTTTACATTCAAGCATTTACTTTCTCGTATTTACTTACATTGCTTGTTTACATTCCTAGACTTGCCATGCTAGACTAGGATTGGAAACTAGGGTGCAAAACTTTGTTTCGGTAGACTCTCTAGGAACACAAGTAGACACTAGGGGTGAATTCCAGCTTGTAGGTTTTATTCCTTGCTTTTTTTTTTAGAAAAGCCCAATTCACCCCCCCTCTTGGGCATCTTGATCCTTTCAATTGGTATCAGAGCCGTGTTGCTCTACTTTTAGGCTTTACCGCCTAGAGCAAGATGTCTAATGGGGAAGGACCACCTCCTACTTTTGAGGGAGACGATTTTCCATATTGGAAAATTCGTATGGAGGCATACCTCGAAGCCATAGATGTTGGGTGCCTTAGAGCCGCAACCGAAGGGCTTCCCCCCATAAGGGATCCCGCTAACCCAAGTGGTGACGAGGAGAAGTACGACCGGTGGAATGCAAAGGCCAAAAATGCACTCTACTGGGGCTTAGGCAAAGATATCTTCAATCGCGTGCGTAATGCAAAGAACGCTCATGAATTGTGGGAAAATCTTTGTGCTCTCCATGAGGAAACTAAGAGTGAGCGTGAGGAACGCTATCACATAGCCTTAAAGAAAATTAATTCTTTTGAGATGCTTCCCAAAGAAAGTGCTAATGACATGTACACTCGCTTGAATGTTCTTGTAGAGGACCTCAATGCTCTTGGGCTCACCAAAATGAGCCAATCGGATGTTGCAAGGAAGATCTTGAGTGTGCTTCCCGTTGAGAAGTATGGACATATTGTCACCGTGCTTCACCAAAGTGATCTTTCCACCGCAACACCAACTCAAGTTTTGGGGAAAATCAATGCTCATGAGATGTACATGCATATCACTCCGGAAGAGGGCTCATCATCTTCCAAGAAGAAAGACTTGGCCTTCAAAGCTAGTCATGACAAGAAGAAGATGAAAGGCCAAGCCATGATGGTGCAAGAAAGTTCAAGTGATAGTGATGTTGATGATGAATCACTTGCACTCATGGTGAGAAAGACCACCAAGATGTTAAAGAAGCTTAACAAGAGTGGCATCAAGTTCGATGGCAAGAAGAAGAAATTCTTCACAAGTAGCAAGAGAAAGCCAATCTCGGAGATGGATTGCTACAATTGTGGTGAACTTGGTCATCTAGCTCATCAATGCCCTAGACCACCAAAAGACAAGTACAAGAACAAGAACAAGGGCAAGAAAAATGATTCAAGTGATGAAGAAGAAGAAAAGAAGAGGAACAAGCCACACAAGAAGAAGGATGGCAAAAAGAAGGAGTCCCACAAGAAAAAGAAGGGAGGAAAGGCATACATTGTTGGTGATTGGCTCACCGACATTGAATCATCATGTGAGTCCTCCGAAGATGAGAGCAATGATGAGAAAGAGAAGATTGCCGCATTTGTGATGGGACCATCATCTTCACCGACATCTTCATCACCACCTTCACCGCCTCCTTCACCATCATCGTCCACTACTCACCTATGCCTTATGGCCAAGGGTGAACGAAAGGTACAAAACCATGATAGTGATGATGATGACGATAGTGATAGTGATGATGAATATGACTCACCTTCTTATGATGAACTTGTAAAATTGTTAAATAAATACACTAAAATCATAAGAAGAACTAGAAGTGAAAATGATGATCTTCAAAATGAAAATGAATCACTCTCAACAAAGATTGAAAATATTCAAAAGACTAGTGGTGAGCTTAGAGTTCAAAATGAAGTGATGTCTTCCACTCTCAAGGAACTCAAAACCTCCTATAAAGAGCTTAAAGATCAACATGATAAACTTGAGAAGAAGCATGATGAGCTCATCACTAGACACAATTCTCTAAAGGACAAATATACCACATTAAAAATTGATTATGATAGTCTTGTGGTTGCAAATGAACTTGCTCTTGAGACACATGATGCTACTAACCATGTTGTTAAGTGTGATATAGCTACATCATGTGATGACTTGATCATTGAAAACATTGAGCGAGGTTCTAGTAGCAAAGGCAAGAGTGTGGTTGAGTCAAGCAATCATCATGATTATGCCAAGATTAAGAGTGAAAATGAGAAGCTTGCAAGTGAAAACAAGAAGCTAAAAGGTTTGATGGCTCTTGAGAAGCAACCAACTAATGAGTCACTCATTGAAGAAAACAAAAAGCTCAAGCAAGAAAAAGAGCATCTCAAGACCGGCCTAAGCAAGTTCACAAGAGGCCAATATTTGCAAAGTGAGCTCCTCATGAACACCGTAATGAAGATGGATAGAAGTGGTATTGGGTACTTGGCAAATCAAGAGAAGAAAGCAAAAGCTCAACAACAACAAAGCAAGTCAAAGCCCAAGCCAAAGAGATGTGTTGAGTGTGGTCAAGAAGGTCACTTTGCTCATGAATGCAAAACTCCACCACCACAACCCTTGCCCAAGCATGCTAGACCTTTCGCTTTCAATGCTCATTATATGCTAAGAAAAGATTCAAATGGAAAGATGAAAGTCATGTTTTTGGGTCCCCCAAACAAGAATAGGCCAAAGAAAATATGGGTTGCCAAGTCACTAGTGGATAAAGTCAAGGGCCCCTCTCAAGTTTGGGTCCCTAAACAAAAAGCTTGATCTCTTGTGTGTAGGTGAACTACAAGACCGGTGGAACTCATTGGGTTATTGATAGTGGTTGCACTCAACATATGACCGGTGATCCTCGTATGTTCACCACCTTTGAAGAGAATGGTATATGTCAAGAGAAGATCACATTTGGGGATAATTCAAAGAGCAAAGTCAAGGGTATAGGCAAGATTGCAATATCACATGATCACTCGCTCTCAAATGTGCTCTATGTTGCTTCATTGAGTTTCAACTTGTTGTCCGTTGGGCAACTTTGTGACCTTGGCTTCCAATGCTTGTTCACACCAAATGAAGTGGAAGTTTCAAAGATAGATGACAAGCAAGTGATATTCAAAGGCTTTAGATACAATAATCTTTATCTTGTTGACTTCACCTCCGAAGATGCAAATTTGATAACATGTTTGTTCACCAAGACCTCACTTGGTTGGCTTTGGCATAGGAGGCTTGCTCATGTTGGAATGAACACTCTCAACAAGCTATTGAAGAAAGAACTAGTGAGAGGATTGAAGGATGTGAAGTTTGAAAAGGACAAACCTTGTAGTGCATGTCAAGCGGGCAAACAAGTTGCAAACACTCATCCAACTAAGGCTTTCATGTCAACTTCAAGAGTGCTAGAACTTCTACACATGGATTTGTTTGGGCCTACAACATACAAGAGCTTGGGTGGTAATCTCTATTGTCTTGTGATAGTAGATGACTACTCAAGGTATACATGGACCTTCTTCCTTCATGACAAATCCGAAGTGGCAAATTGCTTCAAGAAGTTTGCAAAGAGAGCTCAAAATGAATTTGAAGTCAAGATAAAGAAGATTAGAAGTGACAATGGGAAAGAATTTGACAACACCAACATTGAAGCTTATTGTGATGAAATTGGAATCAAGCATGAGGTGTCTTCAACCTACACTCCTCAACAAAATGGTGTAGTTGAGAGAAAGAACCGAACTTTGATCACCCTTGCAAGAACAATGCTAGATGAGTACAACACTCCGGAGAAGTTGTGGGCCGAGGCAATCAACACCGCATGCTATGCTTCAAATCGCCTCTTCCTACAAAAGTTTCTTGGCAAGACCCCCTATGAGTTGCTTAATGGCAAGAAGCCGGACGTCTCTTTCTTCCGGGTGTTTGGTTGCAAATGTTACATCTATAAGAAGCGTCAACACCTAGGGAAGTTTCAAAGACGTTGTGATATTGGTTTTCTTGTTGGTTACTCATCAAAGTCCAAAGCATATAGAGTATTTAACCATGCCACCGGTTTGGTTGAAGAAACATATGATGTGGAATTTGATGAATCTAACGGCTCCCAAGGAGCAATTGAGAATTGTGATGATGTAGGTGATGAACCCTTGAGGGAAGCCATGAAGAACATGCCGGTGGGAGACATCAAACCAAAAGATGATGATGACGATGTACAAATTGTTGATCCACCTTCTTCATCACGTGTGCCTCAAGATGATGACAAGAATGAGAGAGTTGAAAATGAAGACACTTATGTCTCTCATGAACAATCCGAGGCACAAGCTCAAGATGTTGATGATCCTCATCCACCTCCTCAAGTGGTTGATAAAAGAAATTCACCACTACTTCAAGCACATCCACAAGATCTCATCATAGGGAGTCCTACAAAGGGAGTAATGACTCGATCCCAAAAGCTAGCTTCTTTTGTTGAACATCACTCTTTTGTCTCTTGTGTTGAACCTAAGAATGTAGAAGAAGCTCTTCAAGATCCGGATTGGGTGATTGCAATGCATGAAGAATTGAACAATTTCACCCGCAATCAAGTATGGACACTTGAAGAGCATCCCAAAGGTGCAAGAGTCATTGGAACCAAGTGGGTGTTCCGAAACAAGCAAGATGACCAAGGCATAGTGGTGAGGAACAAGGCAAGACTAGTTGCAAAGGGGTTCTCTCAAGTTGAAGGTCTTGATTTTGGAGAAACCTTTGCACCCGTTGCAAGACTTGAAGCCATTCGTATCCTCCTTGCTTATGCATCACATCATGATATGAAACTATATCAAATGGATGTGAAAAGTGCATTTTTAAATGGCTTTATAAATGAACTAGTCTATGTTAATCAACCTCCCGGGTTTGAAGACCCTAGATATCCTAATCATGTTTATAGGTTGTCCAAGGCGTTATATGGGCTCAAGCAAGCCCCTAGAGCATGGTATGAACGCCTCCGGGACTTCCTCATTAAGAAGGGCTTCACCATTGGGAAGGTCGACACCACACTATTCACCAAGAAGTTTAATGGGGAGATCTTCATTTGTCAAGTATATGTTGATGATATCATCTTCGGATCAACAAATGAAGATTATTGCAAGGAATTTGGTGAATTGATGTCAAAGGAATTCGAGATGTCAATGATTGGTGAGCTCACATTCTTCCTTGGCTTTCAAGTAAAGCAAATGAGAGAAGGGATTTTCATCTCTCAAGAAAAGTATACCAAGGATCTTCTCAAAAGATTCAAGATGGAAGAATGCAAACCAATCAAGACCCCAATGCCATCAAATGGACATCTCGACCTAGATGAGGGAGGTAAACCGGTTGATCAAACTCTCTACCGTTCTATGATTGGTAGCTTGTTATACCTTACCGCATCTAGGCCCGATATCATGTTTAGTGTGTGCATGTGTGCTCGTTTTCAAGCATGCCCTAAAGAACCTCACCTAAGTGCCGTAAAAAGAATCCTAAGATATCTTAAGCTCACCCCAAGCATTGGTCTTTGGTATCCCAAAGGAGCTAGATTCCAACTAGTTGGCTATTCCGATTCGGACTATGCCGGTTGCAAGATTGATAGAAAAAGCACATCCGGAGGGTGCCATTTGCTTGGAAGATCTTTAGTATCTTGGTCATCTAAAAAGCAAAATAGTGTGGCCTTGTCCACCGCCGAGGCGGAATACATTGCCGCGGGGGCTTGTTGTGCACAAATTTTATATATGAAACAAACCCTCCTAGACTATGGGATTGTTCTTGAAAAGGTGCCACTTTTATGTGATAATGAAAGTGCCGTTAAAATTGCTAACAATCCGGTACAACACTCTCGCACCAAGCACATTGATATCCGCCATCACTTTCTAAGAGATCACGTTGCTAAAAATGACATATCACTAGAAGGTGTAAGAAGTGAAAATCAATTAGCGGATATCTTCACCAAACCTTTGGATGAGGCAACCTTTTGTAGGTTAAGAAGTGAACTAAATGTGCTTGATTCTAGTAACTTTAAAAGATGAGCGTGTGTTGTCCCTTGCATTGCATTGTATAATATGCCATGTTTATTTTTTTATCGCATGGTTTTTAGGGCTTAGCTAACACGGTTACGATAACCCTTCCTTGGAGGAGTGAAAAAGCCTAACCGTGGATCAAACTTGACAAGCTTTCTAGTTTTACCTTCTTGTATTGCATTGCATATGCATGGTTGTTGTTCTTGTCGTTTCTCTTCGGTTAAGTTTTGAGCAACCTCTGTGTTCGTCCATGGATAGAGAGAGCATTTTGACGCTCCAAAAGGTTCAAAAACTCTATTGCGTGGCCATACGTTGCTCCTTGGGTGTTTATTGCCTATTTTCTTAAAAATAATACTAGCCTAAGGCAATCTATTTTAAAAAATTTTTTGAGGGTTTGAGTGAGGTCTCTCATTTCGTGTTCCAATTGGTGTTTATTTGTGTCTCTTTGAATTGGAACCTGATTGGGAGAAGTCGCGTCGTAGTTGGAACAAAGCTGGGCGAAGAACAGTCACCAGACGCTGCACCGGACGCTGCACCGGACGCAGTAGTGCTTCACCACCGCGTCCGGTCCCGGCGTCCAGCAGCGCGTCCGGTCATCCAGAAGACCAACTCCAGATCTAGTGATCGGACGCTGCACCGGACGCGCCTCTGTTGACCACCGCGTCCGGTCCCGGTTACCACCACTGCGTCCGGTCATTCGCGATGTATTCCCGAACTTCCAACGACCGGACTCAGACCGCGTCCGGTCAGTCCACACCGGACGCGTCAGGTCACTCCAGGAGCTTACTGGAGTATGACCGGACGCTGCACCACCGCGTCCGGTCATATCGACCACCGCGTCCGGTCATCGCATGTCGCGCGGATCTAACTCTTTATAAAACCAATTCGTCCTCGACCCGTCTTCCTCACCCGCACGCGCCTCCGCCGCCGCCTTGCCCTATTCGCCGTCTCGCCGTTTCCGCCGGCCCCTCACCGTCTTCCCTGCCGCCGGCGATCTCCTGTCGTGCACGCGCCGCTCCTTCCTCGCCCGCACGCGCTCGCCGCTCGCGCGCTGCTCGCCACCACCGCTCCCGCGCCACCCGCAGCCGCACCAGCCGCTCTCGCGCCACCGCCGCGCCGCCGTCGCCCGACCGCGCCACCACCGCCGGTGAGCCGCGCTCCTGCAAGCCAGCTTCATCTCCGACATTGGTACGACTCGTGCTTGCCTCCGATCGTTTTTCATCGATCTGCCCTAACCCTAACCCTAACCCTAGGGTTCGTCGGTCGATCGTTCGTCAACGAGTTTCGTCGCGAGTCGTCTTCTTCGCGAAGAGCTCGTCCGGTGGATTCGGGGAATCTCGCGATCTAGGTCACCTCATCTTGTCACAGTCGTCTTGTCGATTCAAGGTAGCTTCGCGTTTCGATTCACTTCGTATCTCATATGCTTGCTATCTCTAGGTTTCCGTACCTTTTAGTTATATATGTGTTTATAGTAGATCTCTCTATTCCGTCTTTGCAGCGAGTCTGTTGTGTGTCAGGGTGAGATCAGTTTGCTGAGTCCGAGGCCAAGCCTGCGGATACGGATTGAGGCCAAGCCTCTTGAGTGACAGTTCATCATCTTACAGAAGTTCTCAGTCACTGTGTCAGCATGGTGCGTTGCAAGAACGTCGGTAGTGCCTCTGGTGACGGGAACGACAGTCCTCCTCGTCGGTCTGAGATTGCACGTGGGAAGCGTGTCAAGGTCTTGGCCAGAAAGAAGAAGAAGACACTCACAGATGCAGAGATTGCTCAGGCCGTAGCAGATGCAGCAGAGCAGGCAGAGAGAGGTGGCAGGAGCAGTGGCATACGCATAGGCGAGCGTCGCTTTCATCTTGAAGGTCGACAGCTCGGCACAGAGGCCACTGAGGGCACTGAGGATACTAGAGCTGCAGAGGATATGTCAGTTGATCCACCCACAGAGACCACAGAGGCTCCAGAGGCTACAGCAGATACAGAGGAGCAGCCAGCTCAGTCTCCAGTACGTCGCCGTTCCACACGCGCCCGTACTCAGGTGTCTCCTAGGCCAGAGGGTCAGCGACGTGGAGCACGTCCTCCTCCCAGAGCTAGAGGTTCACCCCCGGTCGAGCACTTTGACTTGAGGGGTGCTTCAGCACGTCAGGTGCAGGGGTTGAGGTTCGTGGAGGTCAGTCGGTGGTTTCCACCTGTGAGGGATCCCAGAGCTTCAGAAGGATTCTATACCCCTCTTCAGGAGGATTTCTACAGAGCTCTAGTTGACAGCGGTATTGCTTTCCGACCACAGAGGGTCTGTCGACTTGAGTCACTAGTCGAGGTTGTGGGAGAGCAGCTACGTCCGCACCTGTCCTTTCTGCCAGGCTTGTCAGATCTTCTTGGACGGACAGGTGCATACTGCGGCACATGGGTCAGAGAGTTTTATGCTTCACTATGGATTGATCCTGCCCATGATTTCATTCACTTTGCATTCCGAGGCCGCGATCACCGCCTATACAGCAGCAGAGTGCGGGAGATTCTCAGACTCCCAGCTTTTGACACAAAGATACATCAGCTATGTTATGGTCAGACTCCTCCTCCGAGACGCCCTCACGGCGGGACAGTGCCACCTACAGACTTGGTTCGACCCTGCTTCCGTGAGCCTTTTGGCCAAGGGTCTCGACGCACGCCCGCCAGTTTGACACCACTGGCCAGAGTTTTGGATGCTATAGTCAGACGCACACTTCTTCCCAGACTTGGCTACAGAGAGGGACTGACTCGGATGCAGCTATGGGTTGTTCACCACCTCCTCTCTCAGACATAGTTTGATATATGGGATCTCATACTTAGTGAGATGGAGGACACCATAGCTGAGGGCTTCAAGGGTAATCGTCAGCTGCCCTATGCACACTGGATCTGCTTCATTATCAGATCATCTATTCAGCTGCCAGCAGAGATCCGAGCTGAGATATCAGATACTACCACTGCTTTTCCTGAGTATGATATCCGTTAGCTTTGGACGTCAGTCACCATAGATCAGGCCCCAGTGCCAGGACAGCGTGTGCGACCTGAGGTTCCTGAGACAGCAGCTGAGCAGGACGCCACAGTTGATGAGCTTGCAGAGGCAGAGCTTGCAGATCTTGACGCTCAGCCTGCTGATCTTCCTGAGGATGGGACATCTGACAGCACTGATGAGGACTACCAGCCCATCCCCAGGTACCGGTCTCCTCGGTCCCACGACCACGAGGCCGGTGGCTCTGGTTCAGCCTCCCGCACAGACCCAGCCATGGTGGCAATTCTTGAGAGGTTGACCCAGGCACAGGAGCAACAGCAACAGCAAATACAGCGACAGGCTCAGGACACAGCTGCAGCATTTGCACAGATTCAGGCTCGTCAGGACGAGTTTCAGCGTCAGCAGCTTGAAATCCAGAGGCAGCAAGTCGAAATGCAGAGACAGCAATATGAGATTCAGCGACAGACTGCAGCTAGTCAGCAGCAATACTTGGACCTCCTGCGCCACCTAGTCACGGTTGGGGTTCCTCCGCCTACTTCCGTCCTGACCTCTACTTTGCCATCTTCTGATCCATCAAGTCAGGGACAGCCGGGTTTCTAGTTCACATCTCCACAGCAGCAGGTTCCCCAGTCTTTCCAGTCCCCGAGCTTCACTCCTATTCACACGGGGTTTACACCACCAGACCAGCCTCGCCCTCACCTCCTGACTGGCACACCTTTCGGTGATTTCAGTGCTACCTACAGCGAGTTAACTGGTCAGCCGACGCCCTCGCATACTACAGTTGCTACTTCTTCAGGGCTGTCAGCTTCAGAGGCAGCTATTCCTCCAGTTACAGGGACTGGTACTACAGAGACTCTACCTTCGTCAGTTGCCTCCACAGATCCTCCGGCTACTGGCTCGCTACAGGCTCAGGTCACTCAGACGGATCCTATCATCACTACTACGACAGTACCTGTTCCTGCTGTTCAGACCCAGACAGTTACACAGCCACATGCTTCATCAGAGGGTCAGCCAGATAGCTCAGATTCCGAGGGCGATTCTCTACACTTCATGATTACTCCGCGCACCTCGGCACCCGACACGACTCCGTCTGTCCCCCCATCAGATCCTTAGATTAGTTCTTTTTTGGCGCTTGATGCCAAAGGGGGAGAGAGAGTAGTTTCAGGGGGAGTTTTGAGAGTTGTTTTTTCGTTTTTTCCTGTGTGCTACTTTCATGCATCATGTTTATTTTTAAGTCATTGCATTCGTGTGACATGTCGTCGTGTGTTAAACCTTGAGCCTTAATATTTCATCCCATCACAGTGTTAGCGCTTGTCACCTTTTTTAATTATAGCTCTAAGGTTGTGCTTCCGTGCCTTACTCTGATTACTTATGAGCTATATCCGTTTGTGTACTAACGCTTTTTGTCTTATCTTATGAGTACACTCTTTTGGCTTGGGACACATAAGCAATTCCTTTCGCTTCTCAGCTTTGCTTGTTGCTTATGTGAACCATGCATGCTCAAAAACCTCAACTCCAATCTTTAATATCTGAATGTTGTCATCAATCACCAAAAAGGGGGAGATTGAAAGCATCTAGGCCCCGAGGTTTGGTTTCGGCAATTGATGACAACGCTTTATTACCATGACTAACGTATGTTTTGCAGAAACTTTGGTAAGTTAGGTCATGGAGGTTTTAACTGCTTTGGGCACCATGGTATTCATGCCCCTTGATGGAAATCGTTTCGGTTTTCAAAAGAGTGACGTCAAGATTAAGGACGGTTAGTTCCGGATGTCGAGGTGTTGAGAGACATTTGGAATAGTCGTTAGGATCTTCGTTTTTTTCTCTTTTGGCCGTACTATAAAGGGGGGCATGAGCGGGTAGCTTGACCTAGGCGAGTCCTATGTTTAGGTGTGGTGCACACTTGTTAAACTTGGCGCTAGGCAGCTCTAGAATAGCTCAAAGTTCAGTTGGGAGCAACTTGGTTGAAGTTGTAACGCTTTTCGGAGAGTTTCGGGTCGTTTTCCCGTGACCGGACGCGGTCCTCGGCATGACCGGACGCGTCCGGTCAGTTCAGTTCCGCGGCTGGGGTTTCAGCTCTGAGCACCGGACGCGGTCCTCGCGAGGACCGGACGCGGTGGTCAGAAGTCAACACGTGTCACTTAAGGGAAACACCCGATCGGACGCGACCTGGGTGTGATCGGCGCGTCCGGTCATAGTCCAGTAAGGTCCTGAGACGACCGGACGCGTCCGGTCATCACCGATCGGACGCGGTCGCGCGTCCGGTGCGAGTACAGTAAGCTCCACGCACGATCGGACGCGTCCGGTCACCTCTGACCGGTGCGTCCGGTCATTTAGGTGTTTTTCGGTTTTTGACCATTACGAGCGACCGGCGCGTCCGGTCAGTACGACCGGCGCGTCCGGTCAGCTCGAGTTTTTGCTGAGTCAGCAGGTAACGGTTCGTTTCGTCTGTGGGGTGTATAAATACATCCCCACCACCTCTTTTAGAGGTCTCTTGCTCATTTGATCAGCTGTTAAACACCTTTGAAGTGCAAGGTAGTGCAAGAGCACTAGTGAGGATAGAGATTTGAGAATCAAAGCTTGAGAGTTCCTCACTAGCGATTAGAGAGTAACAAGTGTGCATCCACTTTCTCATTTAGGCTCGTAGAGGTCAAGTGAGAGTTCTAGCTTGTTACTCTTGGTGATCGCCATCACCTAGACGGCTTGGTGGTGATTGGGAGTTTGGTGTTCATCCGGCGGAGCTTGTGGATGACCCAACTCATCTTGTGAGCGGTTGTGGGTGATTCACCGCGACGGAGTGTCAAAGAATCAACCCGTAGAGAGCACTTGATCCTTGCGCGGATCAAGGGGGAGCGACACCCTTGCGCGGGTGCTCCAACGAGGACTAGTGGGGAGTGGCGACTCTCCGATACCTCGGAAAAACATCGCCGTGTTCCTTGCCCCTTTACATTCAAGCATTTACTTTCTCGTATTTACTTACATTGCTTGTTTACATTCCTAGACTTGCCATGCTAGACTAGGATTGGAAACTAGGGTGCAAAACTTTGTTTCGGTAGACTCTCTAGGAACACAAGTAGACACTAGGGGTGAATTCCAGCTTGTAGGTTTTATTCCTTGCTTTTTTTTAGAAAAGCCCAATTCACCCCCCCTCTTGGGCATCTTGATCCTTTCACAGTCGCCGTCTTTCAGTTTGCGAGACCCCAACTTCGAGTGCTTAATCATTCATCTGCAATTGTCGCTTCAATTGAGTTGCATTTTATCTTGTTCTTACTTGTGTTCTTTGATTCGCAGCAGGGATTAGCCTTCGTGGCGAGGTCAACCAGATTGTGACACGGTTGATAACCAGAGGAGACGTGGTGCTAAGGTTGCAGGGTTTGGGTCTTTGTAATCTAAAGCCGGATCGGTGTGTCGCTTCCAACCAAATTGATAGTTATCTTGAACCTGATGGAAGATCGGGAATCACGTCCCCAATGAGCATCTAAGGCCCTGTTTGGTTTCTGAATCATTCAGTTTAACTCCCATCACATCAATGTTGCGGCAAATGCATGGAGTACTAAATGTATACTAATTGCATGTATGTCGACACAGATTAGGAGTAATTTATGAGACGAATCTATTAAGCCTAATTAGTCTAAAATTAGAAACTTTTTATCAAATAAGATAAAAATGCTACAGTGTTTGTTAAACTTTAACACCTCTAACCAAATAGGCCCTAATCAGTAAGAGTATCACTAGAGGCGAAGGTGGGTACAGTTCACGAGCTGCACTTGCACTCACGGCAAAATAGAGAATCATCGATGACTAAAATTTCATCGTGAATGCACCCTTTCGTTTTGCTCTAACTTCACCGCTTAGGGCGTGTTTAGTTTAGAGGCTGTAAAGTTTTCAGGGGTACTGTAGCATATGTGTAACTATAGCAATTAGTGTCCAATTATGAACTAATTAGGCTTAAAAGATTCGTTTCGTAAAATACATGCAAACTGTATAATTAATTATTTTTTATCTATATTTAATGCTCTATGCATGTCTCAAACATTCGATAGAATGGGGTGTAAAGTTTTTAGGTGGGAACTAAACACCCCCTTACTGAGTATTTAGTAGTAGCAGCTTCCATGTGGCAACAAAATGAATATTATTTTTTATTGTGAGGAAATGGGTATTAATTTGGTCGTAGTATCAATTTTTAGTGGAGACAATAATAAATGAAATCAGTAATCAAAGTATAGTTAAAAAAAACTCTCGTTAAAGAATAGCCAACAATACAGAAGTCGTTTTGTTAAGCACATTACGAAAAACGCAAGTGTGCAGCTGTATAAGCAGACTTGCGATGAAAAGGTTTATAAAACTAAGAACGACTGTGCAAAATAGTGGTGCAAGGCCTGCGCAAGTGCGCGTAATCTTCTAATAACGAATCAGCAGCGGGCTCTCTGGCAAAATAGCATGGCCACATCGCCTGCTTTTTTCGGCCGTCCAATCAGGCGCGCGAACGGCCCGGATCGTGCAAGCCCGGTCATTTGCAAAAAAGCCCTCAAACTTTAGCGAAATCAACCCGCAGTCTGACCTCCTCTTTTAGTTTTTTTTACAGAAAAGCCCTCGGACTTTAATGAATTGAACCCGCAATCCAAGCCTCATCCCACGCGTGGGTCTGTTGTATGGGCCGGCCTGCCTTAGCTCAGGCCTGCTTTTCGCTAGGCCTAGGTCTCGTCGGTGAGCCAAATTCGGCCCAACGTCGTCTTCTATTTTTTGCTATGAATTTATTATTTATCTATATCGGTTGAAATTTTGTAAAAATCATAATAAATCAAATAAAAATTAGAAAAATACCGAAACAAATTTATTGAACTGTACACAACTAGCACTGCACTGTAAACACATAACATCACATGTTTTCATGTAATTTTATTGCTATAAATGTCGATCTACATTTCTCTAGAGTTTTATGTAAATAATTAATAAAGTTAGTTTCTTTATTCAAATTACTATGAAATTTTTATGGTAACTTACCCATCTCACGCATAAAATAAAACAATTAAGTAATCAACAAGTACATTTCTCTAGAGTTTTATGTAAATAATTAATAAAGTTAGTTTCTTTATTCAAATTACTATGAAAATTTAATGGTAACTTACCCATCTCAAGCATAAAATAAAACGATTGAGTAATCAACAAGTTCACCGACACCGAACCTAACCACGTGCACGTAACTCAGTTTATAAATTGAAATAATCCTTGCTCTGCTCACCCGCTTTACGATCCTAAAAAATATATAAATATTGATATGCTCGCCTACACATAAATATTACCCCACGAGTGATTTTACCCTACTTACGATCTAAAATAATAATAATAATAATACAAACTACTGCATTAGAACGACCACTTCCTCTAACATTGGCATTTTAAGAAAATACAGCAAGCACATCAATACTGGTACCTAAGTTGTACTCAAATAAATTATCAATAAACAAAATCTATTACAATAAAATGGTCCCACACTGGCCCACGTGGCAACGCCGCCTGCCTTTTTTAAGTCTCTATCTCTATCTCTGTAAGACGAAACCTGCGGACAATTCCCGAGCAGAGATTGGGCCACGTCGCCTCCTTTTTCTCCACCGTTAGATCTCAGGTAGCGCCTATCCAGCCGTCCATCCAACGCCGCGCCGAGGGTCCACCGTGGCTGCGCCCACGACCATCGAGCCAGCGCCTGGAGGCCCGCGCGCCGCCGCGCGGGTGGAGTCCCCATGCGCCGAGGTCCCACCGAGCCCACGCCGGCGGAGTCGCATGCGCCCAGGGCTGGCCGCGCACGGGCCGTGGAGCTGGCCGCCGCATCCCGCACCAAGGAGCAGCCTCGCGGGTGGCCGAGGGCCAGGGCCACCGCGCCGCCACGCTGGGGTGCGGGTCTGCACCCGCGTAGGTACGCGAATGCACACCAGCACCACTCACAGGCACCGACGAACTGCACACCAGGGACCCAAGTTGTCGCGCCGGGCGCCAGCAAGAAGAGCCGGCACCACCGCACGACCAGAGGCCTGAGCCCCAAGAGAACGCGTCGATTTTTGTTGTGGATTTCAGAGGTGTGAGGTAGAAGAACAGGTGTTTCAGATCGGGAGAGAAGTAAGAGGAGGCGCATCCCTTTGAAGGTGAGTCCCTGGCCGGCTGGGTCGCTCGGCCCAATGTGCCTTGAGTGGCCCAGGACACTTCCCTTTTTTTAATTTCCTTTTTAATTATTATTTATTTCTTCATTTTCGAATATAAAATAAAAGGAAAAAACCCCTTAAATGCACAATGGTATTTAGTATGTATGGTAAGATGCAATAAATAAAAACGAACTATTTTATCAATGAGAAATTTATGATACCCAGGTTTGATGTGCTTATTTCTATAACTCTACGAGATATTTAGCGGATCCAAAAAAAGTTAATGTCACAGTACCTAAGCTTGCAAACGAAGGCAATGGACTGTTATTCGAATCCTAAAATTCTTATCCTAGAATTCTAATCATTTTAACAGCCCACTGCTGGAGCAGCAGCTAAAATTATCATCATTTTATGAGACCTACTAACATCTTTTTACAAAAAAGATATTACTGGTATAGCTTTCGCTACTAATATATTTTTACAAAAAAGATGTTATTGGTATAGCTTTCGTATACTCAAAAGTTGCAAATGAAGCTGTTGTGAAGTTCCATTATACATTTTTCAGGAAAAGCTTTAGGCCAACATTGTACCTTGTTTTCCAAAGTATCTTACTATTCAGGTGATCTGTTTTGTGATAAAAAAATTGAGCTTCTGCTCCTTTAGCAACGTTACAGGTAAGATAAAACACCGGTTCTTACCCAATGCTCTAATAGACGTTTGGTCTACAAATGATGTTTTTTTAAATAATCAATTTCATAGTTAGCTTCTGCAACGAACTGAACTGAATACTCATATGGCCATATGCCAAGACCATCATCGGTGTATCAGGCCTTCTCCTCCATGCCGCGCCACTGTTTGTAGTTTCACAAACGAAACCAGTCCAACAAGGAAAAGGAAGAACATGTAACGTGGCCCGCTTGACCTGAAGAAAGCGTAGCCGGGCCAGACTACGTTTAGCCGAAATTGTCTGTAAGCCTGTGCGCTGTTCATGAGCGTGGGCTTGGACGGCCGCGTGGCCGGGGAAAGGTCCGCAGATGAGCCCAATGGATCTTTCTAGGCGTGGCCTTCTGCAAAGAGTTTTATTTTCTTTTTTTTTTGGCTTTCCTCGATGGGATGACAGTCTACGCACTTACTATATCGTTACCTTAGTTTAAAAAAAAACTATATCGTTACCTTTCTCATCAAACCTGATGATGCAAAGGCGCAAAGTTTATCTTTGTTTTTTTAACTAGCAAATATGCTCGTGCATTACAACGAGAGAAAAAACTATCAAATGTGTTTAACCTGTTTGCTTCATTTGTTGCACAACTACAGCAGCACAACAACTTAATTTGTTAGGTTCTACTTTTGATGTTGTGAGCGGTAGCTGTAGCAATCATAAATGAACGGGCTCGTTAATCGAAATAAGGATGGTAATGTTACATATCTATTCATCTTTTCATCTTCCTATAAAATTTAGAAGCTATACTTTATTTTATGATGATCATGATATCCATAATGTACGTTAATATTAACAATAATAATACAATGTCCTATGAAAGCTATACTGAATTAAAATACGAGATAGATTTTTTTCTTTCATTGTAAGCAAGAACATATTTTTACACGCAAATGTATCATAAACTTTAGTTTTCATACATATATCTATATGTTGGTAGAGTTAGATGTCAAGTTTGGTGACTTTTTTGTAAGGATTCATAAAAATATGTATTTTAATATCTTATTACAGTCGGCGTGTCTAGATGTCAAGTTCGGTGACTTTTTGTAAGGATTCATAAAAATATGTATTTTGATATCTTATTAAAGTCGGCGTGTCTCGGATTCCACATGTTAGCCCTTATTAAAAGTTACACTGATATATGTGGACAACTTAGAGATTTGTAGTGGTATGTGCAAACAGCTGGGAGAAACATTTGTTCTGATGATTAGATTGGACGAGAAACTGCAAGATTTGAGTTTGCAATTTGATTAGTTAGGCCATCGACTAATTCATGTCATGATAATAATTTATTCATAATTTAAACCAACAACTTAGGGCAGCTCCAACAATCGACTTTTCAGCTAGCTCTAAGCATTTTTTTTCATATTTTAAATAGATGAGATAGAAAAGTTAGCTCTTAATCAAGAGCTAAGCTCTTGCACACATTTCAAGCCGCTTTGACTTTTTTGGTTCATCCATTTTGCTATATATCTAGACATTTATTTATTTAGATGCATAGCAAATTGGATCAACCAAAAAAAGTCAAAGCGACTTATAATTTTGAACAGAGAGAGTATATGCTAAAAGTTAGCACTATTGAAAAATTTGTCTTAGAACTAGCTCTTAGTATTGCAGTTGCCCTTAGTAATAGAAATATTCGTTTATTAAGTAAAGATCAAAGTTTCAAAGACCCGTAATACTATATTTATTATTTATCTTTATTGGAAAAATAGAGTTGTTTCATTAGGAAGTAAAAATAAATAAAAACACGCAAACGGCACGGGACATCACCAGGGGACAGGGCCAGCACTGACCCCAACGGAACCCAACCTACAAGCTGGAGAAGAAAGAAGAGAAATCAGTGGGAGAAGGGACAAACGAAAAAAAAAAATTGGACACGGACACAAGACTGGTGTTTAGATTGGACAAAAATTTAAAAGTGGCAGAAATTGTCTCTTTAATATTTAGTACTATAGAAAAAAGAGCTACCTATAAGAGATCTGCTTGGCATATATAATAAATAGATAGAAAAATAGCTGAAAAAAACTAGTTACAAAAAGCTACAACCCCGGCAAAAGCTAAAATGTTAGAACAACAGAAAACAACACTGTTCTGATGGCAATGCAACCAAAATTGGCTGAGGTATCTGCTGCAAGGATATCCTGCATATTTGCTGTTTCTATGGGAGGATGAACATCTCTACTGAATTTGTGGCGACTGAGGATCCTTACCACATCATTGTATCCTTGCTGTCACGAGCCACGACATGACTCCCAATTACAACATGCTGTCAACATTACTTTCTGTACACGAGGCGAAAGTACGTGTGTGTGTGTCCACAACCGGTGGCGCGCCGGCGTGCGGCAGTGGGGACGGGACTGGGGGCTGCTGACGCCGACGACCCGTGCCCGCGCGAGCGCTCGTTTCGTTTGGATCGTACCCGGACACGTCGGATAAAGGCGTTTTCCTTGCCAGTTTCCCACGGAATATTACTGGCATCACCACGCACAGCCGTGCGTACATGGTCCCGGTGTCAACGCCACTCGTCACAGAAAACGACGATAGCTCAACCAGCCAGCTAGTGCAACAGTGACGTCTTCCTTGGCAGTCCCGTCCCCATCGACCTGCAGTTCTATTGCTATGGGTATGGGTAGAAATCGGACCGGTTTAGATGGTAACTTTTCGCAAGCTGGGTTACTATAGCACTTTCGTTTATATTTGTTAATTAATGTTCAATCATGGACTAATTAGGCTTAAAATATTCGTCTAGCAAATTACAGACAAACTGTGTAATTGATTATTTTTTACCTACATTTAGTGCTCTATGAATGCGTCTAAAAATTGATGTGATGAAGAGAGTGTAAAAATTTAGAATTTGAAAGATAACTTAGCCCTTGTTTAGTTCCCAAAAACTTTTCAAAAAAATGCTACAATAACCGTCACATCGAATCTTTGGACGTATGCATGAAGCATTAAATGTAGGTAAAAAAATAACTAATTGTATAGTTTATCTGTAAATGTCGAGACGAATCTTTTGAGCCTAGTTAGTCCATAGTTAGATAAATTTTGCTAAATAACAATGAAAGTGCTATATAAATTTTTCCAAAAAATTTTCACAATCTAAACACGGCCTAAACAAGCGGAGCCTTGTCACATTTGGATGAAAAAAAAAACTCAACAAGAGTTACAGAGCAGAGCCATATCATATCAATCAATCTAGGATCATACACACATGGCCCTGTTTAGTTCCAGAAAATTTTGCAAATTTTTTCAAGATTTTCCATCACATCGAATCTTTGGACGCATGCATGAAATATTAAATGTAGATAAAAAAATAAAACAAATTACACAGTTTAGCCGTAATTTACGAGACGAATCTTTTAAGCCTAATTAGTCTATGATTAGACTCTAATTACCAAATAACAACGAAAATACTACAGTAACATTTTGTAATTTTTTTCACCAACTAAACGAGGCCACGTATTTCCCGGCCGCAGCCGCTGCAGCTGGCTTCTCACCAATTGTTGCTGCAGTATTTTTGCAAGAATGACAGTAGCAGCAGGCCAGCAGCCGTGTTGAATGCCAGGCGAACAGTTTGAGGACAGAACCAGTACTAGAGGCTCCCACACGAGTGGGATCTGGAGAAGGAAATAACCGAAGCAAAGTCTTACCCCGCAGAAATTCTGCAGAGAGACAGCTTCAAACCCAGGACCTGGTGACTCGACGAGCTAGCACTCACCAACTGCACCAGGCCTGCCCTTCAGGCGAACAGTCTTAGAAACAGGGAAAATTTTATTGCCGGTCATGGCCAAAGGAGTTCAATCAAGGTACAGAATACATGCAAAAATGAACAAGATGCATGGCATAAATTAATGGAGCGGTGAATGGATAGAAAAATAGAACCCCCAAAAAGGGACCCAACAGTACTTTTTGCTGCTACTGTAGTATATTCTACCGTCCAAACTCTCCAAACAGTATGTCACTCATATCCCACTACGGTACGCGATGATGGACGAAGCAGCCTCATCGCTCAGAGGCCCTCCTTGCCGTCGGCGGCACGGAGGGAGCCCAGCTGCACGGGCGCCTGGGTGGACACCACCTTGGACGACCCGTACGCCGCGATGTCGACCCCCAGGGTCTTCTCCTTCTCGATCTGCTCTTTGATCCAGAAGTAGGTGAACCTCAGCCCATCCTGCACACATTCCAATTTACAAGTCGATCAGGAATTGTTCAGTCCAAGTTCTAGTTATTATTATTATTATTATTTACATTGTTTGTCCCAACACCCCCAACATGGAGATGGAGTTCATCAGAATAATTTCAATATATGCCGAGGTATGTACTACAAATCTACAATATCTAGCAAGATGGTGACAATACCTTGAGCTTCATTGTTGGGGCCCAGCCAAGCTTCTCCTTGATAAGGGTGTTGTCAGAGTTGCGCCCACGGACCCCCTCCGGACCAGGGATGTGGTGGATGGGCAGCTTCCTATCCTCAAAGCTCAGCACGATCTCAGCCATCTCGTTCATGCTCACCATCTCATCGCTTCCGATGTTCACTGGCTCGCGGAAGTCTGACTTGGTCAATCTGGACACAACGTGGTACCATACCATGTTAATTCCCCATTGCTACACAGGTAACTGTTTGGTTTGGTGTTTGGATGACATCCAAAGCACACATACATACCTCAGAACACCCTCGACGCACTCGTCGATGAAAGTGAAGGATCGGGTCTGGAGACCATCACCCCACATCTCAAACCTCTCAGTGGATGTCTGAGCCTTTCTGCAGAAGGCAGCCGGTGCTTTCTCACGACCACCTGTTAGAATAGAAAGATAACATTTTGATCAGGTTGGATTATCACCTCACAACCACAAGTCAGGTTAATGTATGTATTGCTTCAGTCACTAAAGAACTGGTAGGTTTACCTTTCCATGTACCAAAAGGACCGTAGATGTTGTGGAAGCGGCCAACGCGGCACTCAATGCCAAAGTCCTTGGTGTAGTGCTTGCACAGCTCCTCAGTTGCAAGTTTCTCCAAGCCATAGGCGTCTTGAGGCTGAAAGGTAACAGATCCATGTCCAAGGGAATTTAAATTTGAGTACATGAATATGTCTAACAAACAGAAACGTCATTGTATTTCAATAAACACACCTCAGCAGGCCAGGCATCAGATTCCTTCAAGCTCACATTTGTGTCGAGCTGCTTGAATTCAGGGTAAATGCATGCACTCGAAGCATAGAAGAACCTGCCAGACCAAAACGATATAAAATATAAGTGAATAAGGATAGATCATGCAGAGTTGAGACACCACACTAAGACAGATGGTTACAGGAAACAGAAACAGTTTTAAAATCACCAGAGTGACCTGCTTGTTTTCCTTAAGGTTCAGTTAGGTTAATGTCAGTATCAACTTGACTACATACAGATCCGGATTGAATAGTAATGGAAAATGCAGCAGCCCAAACAGTACCCTGAGCTTCACAAAGACTAACATGCATAGTGAACGTTGTTTATATGTAGTAGCCAGGTTCTTTGAATACTCCAACCAAACAGCATCAACTAGATTACATGTGGAAGTTAAGATTTAATTATGGAGGAGACCACAGCATTCACCAGCCAGTAAGAAAATGAAGTGTCATACCTCTTCACACCATTGATACGTGCAGCTTCCAGCATGTTGAAACTGATCATGGTGTTGTTGTACATGATCACAGAGTGATTTGACTGGATGAACCCCATGCCCCCCATATCAGCAGCAAGATTAAAGACATGGTCAACACCTTGGGTGACCTTCAGACAGTTGTCCATGACCCTGAGGTCAACAAGGTGGAACTCATGGCAGAACATGTCCTCGGTCATGTGCTCATTCTTCTTCCAGTCAGAGGCAATGATGTAATGGCCCTCGCTCTTCAGACGGCGAGCAATGTGGGATCCAATGAAACCACCAGCCCCAGTAATCGAAATCCTCAGCTTCTCACTTGGCCAGTAGGGCTCCCTCTCCAGCTCAGCATAGGTGTACTCGCCATAAGCGGTGGCGGTCTTCTCGCTGCTCCCCATTCTGTCATTTATCGACATTCGAAGTAACACAATCAGTATATAGAATAGTTGACTGCATAAGATTAATAGATTTATCTATGTAATATGGATGGGCAGAAACATATATAATTGAGACGTCATGGGCAAAATAAGTTAAATGATTAAAGGGAATAATTTTTTTTTTCAAAAAAAATGATTGAAGAGAATAGTTGGTGGGAAGAGAAACGGTATATGCTACAGTCTGCTGTATCGTACACATCAATTACTAAAGTCCAGCTAATGAATCATCAACGTATAGTCAATGTGTGGCACATGTTTAATAAAAACAAAACAAGATGATACCAAATTATCAGCCAATCATGGGCTAGGGAATCTTTACAGCAAGTCATGTATACTGGTGGCAAATAAATATTGTCTGATATGGCATCACGGAATCTGAACGCGCATACTGTAGTATTCATATAAGCTTCTTAGTAACTCAGAGTACCGTTGTAGATCTGGTTGACTTAAACAGAGCACAAAGCTCATTAATAATCCCAGGCATTATACAAGGCTATGAGTACGTGCAAATCAAAATCTAAACGATGAAATTCTAAGCCTTTTACTTTCACCCTTGCCAGTAGCAGAGTAGCAATTCCAACCATTTCATCATGATAAGAAGTAGAGAAAGAAACAGAGAACAGAGTTCATTATCATAACTAGACATGACAGGAGGTTATGACTTATGAGCAGTGTACATACACCTTTTACGTAAATGAACGGAATTCTAAGTCTTGTACCTCTAATGTTGCATATGTCATATATGCAACATTAGAGGTACAAGACAGACAGCTATGTTTAAATTTCAACGCTTTCAAGGGGAAAGTCCCTTATGAGCAGTGTTTGGCCGGTTAAAGTGTAGAAACCAAGCTGTAGAAAGCCCCTGAATTTCAACGTTTTCAAGGGGAAGCCGTTTAAGAACTGAACACCAACAGTGCCTGAATCATGTATCTGTGCAGACAGAGACAGCTAACCAGCCGCACCAAAACCGCAGTGGGACATGAGAATCGGATCTTGGCAACCCATGGCGGCGAAAAAGTCAACCGCCGTCCCCCAATCGAAGCAACGAGGCCGCACCACGTATTTCACACAGCAAAACAGGCAAGCACAATCCTAGGATTCACAGGGCAAAATAGGAGAAGATCAAGATGAACCAAGGCATCCCAGGTTGTTGCCAAGTATTCATTCCTCCACGGGAATTCCTCTTCTTCTTCCACGGGAGTCGGGACGGTTGCGTGGTTAACGAAGCTACTACGGAAAAATCCTAAAAGATCCCCGCCTTTTCCGACACAGCCGAGGCTAAAACCTTCATGCGTGGACTCAGTTCAGCCGAAAAAACACATCCGCACCGTGCATGCAAGGGGAGCGGCGCCATTGCACGCCGCCCTGTACCGGGGTACCCGGAGGCCGGAGCTGTTGCCGCGCGGAGCCGGAAACTCAGAACCAAAGCCAGCCAGCCAGCCACCGGGACGAGCTGGCGTGACGGAGCAAGGAAAGCACACAACAGAAGGAGATCTCGGCAGGGGATTCGGCGGGCTTACCTCAGCTCTGTCGGGGGAGGGACGAGGGAGGGAGGAAGAAGAGACGACCAAGACGCGGAGAGGATAGGAGACGACGGAACGATCTCCAGTGGTGCACGGGGTGCTTCTCCGAAGGCTGTTTGTTTATTTATAGAGAGAACGGTCACAGGGCCACGGCCCACGGGATTGGGGTAACTGAACTTTTGTTGGCAAGGAAAAGCGCGATGGGATTGTGACGCCAAAGGTTTGACAGATTGTTTTTTTCCCTTCTGCAAAAAAAAGAATCAGCTATTCAGCGGAATCAGCAGTCATCCAGCAGTGTTTTTCCTCTCACAACAAACCAGCGAATTGTACTTACAGCCACAATAAACCAGCGAAACGAACAGGCTGTAAATAATTCACCCTTTTTTTCGGTCACCGTTAGTATAGTGTTCAGACAAATGGCATTCATGCAGTAGCTGTGCCAACATTATTACAAATTATATAGCTATTAGACAAACAAAAATCACCATCACATTAGGAAACATTAATTAATAGAACCAGAAGGATAGTCCGTACGTTGCTGCGAAACTTTCTTACAAATAAATAATTCTTGTATGTATGAATTAAACATGTATATATTTACATCCATTCTTACCAAAATTAGAGAAGGCAATGAAAGAATTCTATAAAAACTAAAAGAATTAGATCAAATTATACGACGATGATGGAATGGCAAAACAAATAGTAATATATGAATACCTCTATATTTCTTATACGTTGAAATTAAAGTGTGCTTAGTGGAGATGTGAACAGCTTGCATTAAGAGATTGAAAATTAGTGGGATGACATGAATATTAGTGAGAGGTGATGTGGATGGGTAGTGGGAAATGATGTGGATGTCTTACACGTTGAGATAAAACTTGGAGCGGGATTTAGCTTTATAAGAGATATAGATTAGCCACCACATTACGGAACATTAATCTATATATCTATATCTATACATCTATATCTATATATATCTTATATTTTCAAACCCCACTAGCAATTTATCTCGTCATGCAAAGTGTCCACATTTGCATCCACTAACACATCCAACTAATACGTGTCATTATTTCTTCATTCAAGGTATTTACATTAGCAAACACATTATTTGCTAACATATATTTAATTGTCCACATCAAAATGCTAAAAATCATACGCTAACATGTATTATGATATTTATTCATTCATATTAGTAAATATAAGTTGTATAATTTCATCGGCGATTCCCGCGACAACACGCGAGGCTTTCTTCTGGTTCATAGAATTAGCCAAATCACATTGCGAAACATTCATAGAATTAGAATCAATCGGCCAAGACTTAGAGCATAAAAATCTCTAGATCCGTTATGCCTAGGAACCCCGGTGCCCACTTCTCGTTTCCCGGTGCCTTTCTTCTGTAGCAACGCTCAAAATCGGATTAAGAATGTAACCTGGATATAATTTGTACTTAAAAATGTATTTTTTATAATTATTTTTCCTACACAGCTAATTTGGAGTTGCATAGCTGACCTTGTAAGTTGTAACCAGTTCCCAAATCAGTTATACGTGACGGTGGATGCAAAACATATTGAATTTGGATAGCTCTCCAAATAAACCTCTACGATTGTTTCATGAGGCTAGTCGATCACAACGAGGGTTTCAAAGTAGTTTAATTCTCATTTAATATTGTAAATTTGTGATACATGGTAAAATTGCTGGGTTGGCAGGTTACTTATGAAGAGAGCTCTATCTAGATAAAACTCGTTGTCATAGTTACGAAAACAAAAGTTGACGTGATAGTCTTAGTAACAGTGTCATAAAACTTTTCATTGGAACTCGCCTAAGTTTTTGAGATACTTTATTTATTATGTTTGCAGGTACTTTTATGGACAATTTAAATTTCAGATTCAGAAGACATATCTAGATATATATTGCTTGACTCGATATGCTTCTTGACTTCTAGGGCCATGATTAGCAAGGTCCAAATAGGTTCTTTTAACTTCCTTTCTTCTATCGATAATGATAGGACGAGGACGTCCGGGCGGACGGATAGACCCTAAGCCGTGCCTGTACATGGACCCGACCTACCCACACCTTTACCCCAACCCTGACACGCATGCGCTTATCAGCCACCACTCCTCTCTCATGCCTCCAGCGCTACTCCCTCCCACCCTCTCTCTTTGGGTGCAGGTGCGCGTCTCGGTACGGCGGCGCAGCGGCCTCGGTGTGAGCAGGCCACGACAAGGAGGACCGAGCTGCCCTCGACATGGCGATGCAACATCGGCGATAGCCCTGGTCACGGGTGGACTAACGCGGCAAGGTCAGCACGAGTGGCTCCCCGGTGGATCTGGCTCCCTCTCCCAGTCATGCAGGCGCTGCCTCCTTGCCACGTCGCGTAGCCACCACCGGGCCGCTGTTTCCAGTGAACTCCACACGCCGACGAGCCTCCATTCTCCCAAACAGCATGGAGATGTTGCGCTATGCTGAAAGCGTATGTTGCAAGCGTATGTTTCAAGTGTTTCAGATGTTTCAACGGTATGTTGCAAGTGCTTTATATAGATGTTGCAAAAGTAGATCGGGATGTTGAACAAGTTGCATATGTTGCAAGTGTTTCAGATAAATATTGCAAGCGTTTGTTCAAAAATGTTTTATTAGTTTCAGACGTATGTTTCCAAGCGTTTTGATCTGGATGTTGCATATGTTTCACACATATATTGCAAGAGTATGTTCTAAATATTTCAGTCTTATGTTGCAGGAAATGTTTTCATTTTGCAAGTTGTAAGTGTTTATCTAGAAGTTGTATTGTTGCAATTACTATACACGTATGTTGCAAGTGTATATTTCAAATGTTTCAGCTGTTTCTAAAAGTATGTTGCAAGTGTTTTACGTGGATGTTACATATGTTGCAGTGGTCATACAAACATGCTGCAAGCGTATGTTTTCAAATGTTTCATCTGTTTTAGACGTATGTTGCAGCAAATGCTCCATGTTAAGTGTTTTCATTAGTAGGCACGGAAAGCAAGCGCAGGTAGAGGCGGTTCTCGCGTGCATGCCCAATAGCATGGCGTGCATGCATAGTAGCATGGCATGCGTAGGCGCGCAACAGCAGCAGGCGCATGCGGAGGGGCAGGTAGCCGCAGTATGCGCAACGGCCAAGGCAGCATGTGCAGGCACGCAGCAACAGCAGGCGCATTGGGGCGCATGTAGCAGTTGGGGCAGGTAGCAGGAGCATGCACATCAGTTCACGGTCAGGTTGGCAATAATAAAACGCCCACACACCAATAATAAAATAGAGTAGTGTACAGCAGCAACATGCCCATTAGAAGGCAGGTGCGGGCGTTCGTATGTCCGGACGCTAGCCACGCCGTTCTTCTATTGCGTTGTCGTCATCTTTACGTATTTTCCTACGTTACCATTAACAGTAAGCTGAAAGTGTTTTCTAACTATAGTTTTTTAATTTTAGAACGTCGAGATGGCGCTGATTCTTTTTTCAACATACGAGATAATTTATGTTTTAATAGGACAAATTTATTATAGGACATCCTTCAATCTTAGCACTTGCTCATAAACACTACTTAATATGTTGTCTTTGCTAAAGAATAATTTTTTTAATTATGGCAATTAGCTCTTAAACACTCTAGCTATTAAAATAATAGTTTCCAGAAGTTGAGGAGAAATAGAAGTTAAAAGTAACCATTATGTCAGTGGCCATTCTACCCACCCCTTAATAGTTGTCTAAAAATAGTAACATCTGCATATGAAATCAAATGAAGACTAATTTTATATCAAAATTGTTGAGCTCAACTAGGTCTATAGCTTTGTAATTGACAAGTCTTTTATTTAGAATTATTTAAAGTATATTGGAAGACATAGTCCATACAATAGTTGTCAATGCGATAAAAAACTCTAAACTTTGATATTCAAAATATGACAATATAAAAAGGTTTTTTTGTTCTTTTAATAAATTTAAATAAAAAAGCTTGTCAACTCAAAGTTGTAGTCTTGTTGAGGTTTATTATTTTGATATAAAGTAGTCTTATCCAATTTCATAAGTGATCTCCAAACATTGCTATCCTGTGTTCTAGATTTCTTGTTTGCCAAAGACGATGGAGAGCGGGATTAACTCTCTAGAGTGTACACAAAATATAGAAAGCTACTGGAGGGTGAGAGTGACTTTTATTCAAATGGCTCTTTAATTGATGATTTAGAAAGTGAGTTTAGAAAAGGCTCTTGGAAATGATTAAGAGCAACTCCAAGAGTCTTTTTTTATATCTTTCATAATTAATAGGAATAGGAGTTTTGGTGAAAAAAATATCCTTCAATAGTTTTTTTAATTTATTGAATCTCTAAATATTTTCATCTATTTCAAATTCCTCGCTGGCCGAAGACACAGAGTGAGACTTGTTCTTTAGAGCACGTACAAGATTAAAAAATACTAGAGAAAAAAGATATAAAGAACAACTTTTTTTTAAATGACTTCTCTTTAATAATGATTTAGAGCGTGGGTTTACAATGATGTTCGAAAAAGGCAAGGCAAAAAAACTCGTTTGGACTTTGGAGACTGTCGCGTCGCGTGCGGTTAACACACGCGAAAGAGTTTTTTTTTAACCTTCGCGAAAGAGTTGAAGACGCTTTAAAGAACAGGACGGAGTCAGCGGCGAAAGAGTAAAAGTGGGTGCACGAGCTGCCCGCGAAAGAAGATTTTTTTTTTAAGAGGCCAGCGAAAGAGTTTACATCCAGCGGCGCGAACGAGCGACACGCGCGGACGGGGCCAGGGCAACTCGAACGCCGCCGTGGTGGGCGGTAGGCCGCACGTCGGCGATCCGATCAGAGGGCGGGGCCACCCGTCGTGGGAGGAAAAGGGAATGCTGGCTGCGTGGGGGCGTCAGTACTGTACCCGGTGGTCAGCTGGTCGCCGTGGTTTGGTGGCAGGGACGAAAAAGGTACGAATGTTTTCTGACAGAGACCGAATTCGTTTAGAGAGGTTTTAATTCGTCCGTATCCGAGTCCAGATATTCAACATCTGATACCGTATTCATATCCAAATATTTAAATCGCATATTTATAATGTCGATATCCAATCGTATACTATCCAGCATGATTGATACTATTTATATTTAAATCCGAATCTAGACAGAAATATGAAAACAAATATAATATCAGTCGCTATCGGTGGTGAGGCGAGTGAGCGGCGGCTAGGTGGGCCGCGAGGATCGGTATTTTTTACTCCGGCGGCCACGCCGAGGAGAGCTGGTCAGCTGGAGAAGTGGACAAGGAAGCTACCGCTTGGCTCTGATCCAGAGGTCAACATCCGGACCCTGCAGCCGAGACACCCAACACAACGAATTCGAAGGCTCTTTGCACACTGTTAATTACTGGTTTATTCGGAGATGGATGCAGAGATCTCACGAGTAAAGAGGTCTTTCCTATACCGTACTGAACAAAAATACTGGTACTTGGGTAGAAGTAGCGTTGACCTTAACAGGAGCAGATATTATAGGGTGTGTTCGGCTGACCGGAAAAACAGCTGATGCTGATGCTGATTTGTTATGAGAGGAAAACACTGTTATTTTGCTGAAACGGTACGGTTGATAAGTTCAAACGAACAAGGAAATATTATTCCACCTCACTTTTTTATTAGACCGGAGGGATGAACCAAGTCGCAAACTCACGCCGATTTGTTAAGTGAGCTTTGCGCTGTGGGCAAGGATTCTATGCTTTATTTATTGTGTCATCCAACGTATTATATACTTCTTCTGTCCAAAAAGACCATTGTTTTAGAAATGAATCTGGTCCATATTCATTTCTAAAACAACAATCTTTTTGGAACGGAGAGAGCATGTAAAATGTCCTCAACAACTTACTTAGAAGAATCCAACAGCTATTTTAGAATCAATTAGAGAGTTGGAAAATCATAGTGCTGTCAATCGTTCATCACAATGAGTACTAAAAGTCTGTTACTGTATAACTCTCTTTCATATACTCTGTCTATCCATCCAGGTAAAGCTTACATCTGAGTTTGGTCTAAGTCAAATTATTTTTAAGTTCCATGAGAAAAATATTATTTACAACTATCATATTCAAGAAATAAACTAAGAAATGCGATAGGTTGTAACAGGAATACATAGAGCCATTGTTGTCTCCTATTGCGAAAGCCCTAGGCTCCTCTGCACCACCACCGTTGGTCATCCTACTCCTACCTATGCGGCGGCTTCGCCGACAGTGAGGAGTAAAAACCCTTCTTTATCCAGTCTTTTTAGTCGTAGTAGTTAGGGTTTAAATTGGATAATTCTGTCCTATGCACTGGTGGAGCCCCGTGAGGGCCAAACTGGGTCCTGGCCCCCCTTACCTGACAAAACTTTAAGGAGCATCAACACTAAACCTATATGAATGGGCTGCTTTATTGAAAATTTGAGTAGTGTTCCATGTCTGCGTCATGCATGCTACACTCAGCAGTCAATTACTTGCTCTCTCCTTTAACGTCCATTGTTTATAGCTCTCTGATCTACCACATCTATTGTTAAAAATTTTCAATGAATTGGGAAACCATTTTGGAGTTTATGAACAACCTCAAACGGATACTGCAGTAGCAGACCTTTTCTCATGCACAAGGCTGCACCTGCACCGCACCTTGCCGTCTTGCATGTGGTTGCTCGCCGCCTTGCTCTGCTAAATGGCTGCTGCTTGCCGAGTGGTTTTTATTTGCCCATTCTACATGGATCAAAAATGATTGTTTTGTCCGTTGTTTGGTGCAGTCAATTTAATTTTGGTGAAAAAGAAACAATAGTTTTGCATTGTACTTCAATTTTATAGGTATAGCTGTTGATTACCACTAATTTGCGCAACACCCCCCCCCCCCCTGCCCCGACATCAAGGCACGCTTCGCCACTGGTCCTATGAGCTATATATAGGATGGCATCATTGAAATCAAAGGTAGCATCCTTAGCTAAAAAGGTTGGTCAACGGTCTAGCGATTTGAAAAAAAACTTTTTATAGAACATTGGTAAAACCTTCCATGAACTAAAAAACTACGTGGGAGGCGAAAATTGTTCTATTACACCTATTTTATCCCTATCCACCTCTATTCTACGTTTGGATACTCAGTGTCCTAGCAATATGTCCTCCCAAACCATATAAAATGGTATTTTCTCTGGTCTAATACTAAGGGCACATTTGGTTTCTCAAGGAAACTTGCCTCACCTCACCTACATGAAACCCAAGAAACTCGCTCAGCCGAGCGAGCCAAATGCGCTCTCCGGCTCTAGCAAATTGCTTGCTAGCACAAGCTCCTAGGCAACTCGCTGCTCAACCAAACACTTGGCTCTCTTGCCATTCCTCACCAGGTAAGGCGAGGCGAGATATGTCCAAGGATCTAAACGTGCTATAAGTGTTTCTCTTTACATCTTAGCAAGACCTTGTCCACATTCTTCCTTAGGGAATTCATCATAGATACCAGTATAGGGAGTGTTTTCAAGGATTTGTTCAAAATGATTCTCCCTTTGCCAGTGCTAACATGCATGAAAGATCCACATGAGCTGATATCGAGAAAAGGTGCAGCTTCTCTACTAATTCTCTACTAAGAACCTGACTAAAGTGTTGCATAAGAATGGGTTCAGGTATTGTGAGATCGAGTCCAGATGTGGCAAGGTTTGTGAAACGAGCCCAAGATGCTCTAGAGATTCTTTCTCCTTATGTTGGAAGTTGAGGACCTCATGCAAAGATGAACAATGCAAGAAATGGGAAAGAAAGCAAGGTAGAAACTGTTTTGTAATTCTCTCCAATTTTCTCGTACTCATCGTAAGGAATGATCATATCATTGCTTCACTACCCCTTTGCAGGATGTTCCAGAAAGGAGTCCAATAATTTGCCCTTAAAATAACATGCAAATAAGAATGCAATTTTTTTTTCTCAAAATTCACATCTTTTCTACAAAGTCAATATATAGACCATAAAATTGCATTTGCTCCCACACAAATTAGAGAATGCATATGCTGGCCTATTTGTTGAAACCACACTAGAGATAAATCATCTACATCTATAGGAGGTTGCAATCCAGATGCTATAGGAAAAACTCTCCACACAAATCTCACAATATGATAATTAAAAAAAGGCAAAATTTGCATTGGGACACTAAAAGTGATTTTCCTTTGCTGCCAGACATGTTAAATAGAGCAGTTTGTTGATAGATACTCTGCTTCTTGTCAAATTTGCTTGTGGACACCGGATCGAACAAAATATTTATTTCTGAGTTTCGATGAGAGAGAAGAGCAGTGAAATGTCTTTTTTTTTTGCCCCTGTCTCTTTCTTCTTCCCCTCTCTCTATCCGAGTTGGTAGCAAGGCGCCCATGGCCGGGAGGCTGCGCCCATGGCAGGGGTGGTGCAGGTGCGGGCATGGGTGCGGGGCCACGCGGGGCACAACGCCTCTATGAGGTGCTACTGTCCCACGACCTCCTCCCCACCGCGCACTCCCTCTCCGCCTTCCTCCCCACGTGCGCCGGCCTCTCCGTCGGGATGCGCTGCATGGCTACGCGGCTGGGCATGTATGTGCGAGCTAGGGACGTGGCGGCAGCGCGCTGGTAGGTTCCGATGGATTTGACTCGAGAGCTTTCCAAGTCGAAGGTGGAGGCTGTGGAAGACTTGGTCACTTGGGCATGGACCGGATTCGGTGCGGGTTGATTCAGACGGTGGTGTACGCGGGCGCTCATCCAATCGAGACGGCCGGCGGGGCACCAGGCACCAGGGGCCGCTGTGCCAGGCGTTGGGGCACAGTCTTGCTGCTCGCCGCTCCTCTCCCGGTGGCCGGCGTGAGCATGTCTCGCTGCTCGCCGCGGGCACCGGCCAAGGCCACAGCCACACCACCTTCGCCCAGCTCACCGACCACCTGTGCCCGAAAAAAAAGAAAGAGGTGAGGAAGAAGAAAGAGGCAGGGGCCTAAAGGACATTTCACTGCTATTCTCTCTCCTCGAAACCCAGAAATGAATATTTTATTCAGTCAAGTGTCCACTAGCTAATTTGACAAGAAACAGAGTGGCTATCAGCAAACTGCTTCATTTGACATGTCCAACGATAAAGGGAGGTCACTTTCAGTGCCCGAAGCAAATTTTACCTTAAAAATGTTAAATGGTTTCCTTGGTGTAAAAAAAACATCGCTCATTCCTTTGGAAGGTCTTCTTAATAAACCGTCTTTCGTTAAAACATTTTTTAAGTAAAAATCAAATTAAAACTTTGATTTTAAGGGGTAGTTTTAACTTGAAAATCTGCAGGTATAATTGGTTATCGGGCTCAAACTGGAGACGACCTGCGTGCGAGTAATCAGATGAAACAACTGACCACGACGTGCAAGCTATAGCGCAGGAGACTGACGTGATCTAGCCGTACTTGCTACTTCGCTAGCCAGCAGTTTTAACTCTTAAGTTTGACTAAAAAATATGCCCATGCGTCGCAATAGGAGAAAGAAAACATCAAATGTCTATGGAAAGTGATGATAGAATGTTATATATCTCTTTACGTTTTATCCCTTACATAAAGTTCAAAATCTATAATTTATTTTATTGGTAACCATGACATTCATGGTATTAGTTAGTTAATATTTTCGATAATGACCTACCACAGGCTTCCGTCTCTAACTCTCGTCCGGACGCGGCTCCGTAGGAGCAGATCCCATCTATCTCAGAAAAAAACAAATCCCCACTCCCATGTATGCTTATCCGCCCAGCTCCGAAGCAGCGTGGCCGCTCATCCGTCTGCCCCCTTTCCCACCGCGGACTGTCGGGTTGCAGCGCTATGCCCTTCCCCCATCAACGGCTGCGCCGCGCGCCCTCGCTCCCTACGCCGTTCACTTTCGTCCCAATCACCTGCGCCGCTCACCTACGTCCTAGTCACCTGCGCCATTCGCTCCCTCGCTGTCTATCCGTTGCTCATCATCATCGGGCGCGTCACGGACCCCGCCATGGCCGCTAGGGCGCACGTGCCATGGCGCCTCAGGTCTTCCCCGACCAAGACAAGGGCATCCATGAGCATTGCCGGTGCTGGTGGTGCTCACGCGTCGCGGCTCGCCGCCGAATCCCACCCCAACAACCGAAATCGACCGGCCCCGGCCTTCCCCTTCCTTATGTTGCAAATGTATGTTCAAGTGTTACAGATGTTTCGGAGGTATGTCGCAATTGTTGTATATGGATCTTACAAAAGTAGATCGGGATGTGTTGCACATGTTGCATATTTTTGTAAGTCTTTTCAGTTGTATGTTGCAAGCGTTTTGAAAAAAATGTTTTAGAAGTATGTTGCAGCAAGTGTTTTTATGTGGATGTTGCATATCTTTTACACACATATTGCAAGTGTTTTATTTAAATGTTGCATATGTTTCACACATATGTTGCAACTATATTTTCAAATGTTTCATCTGTGTCCGATATATGTTGCATCCAAGTGTTTCATGTTGCAATTGTTTCACAGGGCACGGTGGATGATGGGCGCATGGCCCGGACGCCTGAGATGGGGGCGCGGTAGGGCTGGGGGTGGATGAGGGTGCAGTGAGCTAGGAGCTAGCTCCCAGGTCCCGCCTCATGCGGAGAGAGAGGAGGGGGTTAGAGGGAAGGAGCAGGGCGTGGCTAGGAGTAGGGTGCGCATGCGAGGTGGGGGCATGGTGGACGGGAGCGGGCTCAGCCTGGGCACTTTTAACCCGAAACCCGAACCAAATCAACCCGAACCGATCCGAAATATCGGTTTTTTCGGGTTTTGGTTTCGGCTTCGGTTTCCGTCTGCGTGATGTTCGGCTATTGGCTTCGGCTTCGGTTTTGTCGTCCTAGCGAACCGATGACCGAACAAATTGAACGGCAACATCGTAGCGCAGAGCCCTCCAGGCTTCTGTGCCCTCCGCACGGCCAATTCCCAACGGCCCAGCCCAAGATAGCGTAAGCCTCATATTCAAGTATCCAACATAGACAAGCCCACCAAGCCACCACTCTCCAGATGTCTAACCTTACCCTTTCCTCTCGACTCTCTACCTCTCGTATCCTACTCCACGGCGGCGGCGGCGCACGCGCCTGTCCCAGCGACAGCGGCGGCCAGCGGGGTCGCGGGCACTGGATGGCGTCGCTGCGGCTGGCGGATGCGCTGTCGCAGTAGGCTAGCAGTGGGGGCCGAGACGGAGGATGCGAGCACCGAGCGCGGGCAGGCGGTGGCAAGCAGGAGGCGGCAATGGCGACTACACGCGGCTCTTCGGCGGCTGCGGTGTCTGGCAGGAGCGTGCCCGCGCGTGCAGGGACAGGGCGGGGCGGCTGGCTATAGCGACACCCGCGTGGTGGTGGCGACGCAACGCGGCTCGTTGGGCCTTGGCCGCTCGGCGCACTCTCCCTCTCTCTTCTCTATATGACTGCCAATTGGTTTGCTCGGTTCAAACCGAACACCGAACCGAACACCGAATTCGTCGGCTCCTTGTTTTGCTACAAACCGATCGGATGCTGAATTTTGGAAACCGAAGTTTACAGGAGCCAAAGAAACCGAACCGAATAGTCGGTTAAAACCGATTTCCCAGGTTGAGAGCGGGCTGCGCGACTGTCCATATCCGGACGTGAGGAGCAGCGGGCTTGTCCAGCTGGAAATGCATGTGTATTTATTTATCATCTTGTAGGATTATTTTTTCATATTATGTAATTTCATATGTGTATTTATTTACCATCTTGTAGGATTATTTTTTCATATTATGTAATTTCATATGTCGATGGTTTATTTTTTGATCACAAAACTATTGGTACAATAAGCTTTAAGTTTAAAAGGTTTTTCATACATGCTCGTTTTCAAATTATGTAAATTAATCCAGAATCATTTGTTAAAAATAAAAAAGGAAGGAAAAAAGTGATCGGGTCTCCTTCTATCTATCCAGTTGATCTTTTTTTTTCCTTTTTTTATATTTAAAAATTTGATCCGGCCGATCTCAAGCGGCGGCAATTGCTACACACGAGCTAGTCCAGGCTGTCGCGCTATGCGCCTTACTGAGTCGCATGGGGCAATGTGACTTTGGGCCTAGACCAGTCCAGTCCGTTGATTGGCTGACCTAAAATTTGTTTGTCCCAAGAGTAGACAACAAGCTATGGGGCAAATTATAGCCTTTTTTTTGTTTAATAATTGTTAGTGCTGTAACAGAACCGCCCAATTATACGAGATTAAGTAGGAAAATCATCCAACGGAAGGACAATTTAACAAACTTAAGCCCGTATAACCCGGTAGTCCGTGAAATCTCGACGGATTTCAAACCATTTCACATAACAGCCAAGATCGTACTAAGTTTAGCGGTCACCATCATAAGTTACATAAAAGTTCGCGGCATAAAATACATCGGAGTTTAAACATAGTTATTACAAACCAGGTTCGAATAAAAGTAGCGGAAGCGGTAGTTCAAATCACGCACACACACAACATTTTGAAATAAAGTGCCAGCTTGTGATCATCTCCAGCAAAAGCATCAGACGAGAAGTAGTGAATGACCATTGCCCATGGTCCTAAGCTTCACCCATCGCAGGATAGAGGCAGTTGATACAGTAGCCATAATACATCTGCCCATCTGCAACAAGTGGGAATAAAGCCCTGAGTACGAGAAGGTACTCAGCTAGACTTACCCCTCATAAACCAGAAATAAAAGACACCAAGGAATCATGATAGGCTTTCTGGTGGGATAGCTGACTCATTTGCAAGAAAAGCGTTTTTAACTTAACAATTTCCTTCCAAAAGCATGCAGTAATTAACTCTTTATTACCCTGTCAACTATTAAAGACATGCAGATACTGTGTTACAGTCTTGGTACCTTGATTTAAGGCCAAGAACTCTCCGAGCTTCATCTCAACCAACCCTGGGGGAATATAAACTCCTCTAAACGCTTCAGTGAATTCTCTCCAAGTAATCTGGGCATTGGGAGGAAAGGTGGTGCGGTGATGCTTCCACCACATCCCTGTCGGTCCCTGCAACTGATGTGCAGCATATTCTGTCTTCAGAACTTCTGTCAGTCTCAACACACGGAACTTATCTTCCATAGTGTTGATCCATTCTTCAGCGTCGAGTGGCTCTGCTGCTTCCTTGAAAATAGGTGGCCTAGTATCCATGAAATCCTTGAAATTGCTGTACTGATTCACTCCATGGCCACCACCTTGATTATTTCCTCTCTGAACATTTTCAGCGACGGTACACAGAAAATCTTCCATATTCCTTTGTGACTGCTCGGCGTTGCGCTGGCTTCCAAGGAACTGTGCGAAGAATACATCTGCAGTGAGCGGTGGAGGAGGGGGCAATTGTGGCTCTGGCTGTGGCTCCTGGTGATTGACGTTGTTTGCACCACCCCCACCAGCCCCTGCACCGTTGCCACCAGTTTCAGCGGCCTCATACGTGGCACGGCGAGTGTTTGTCATCTGCATATTTCAGCAACAAGTAATAATTGAGCGAAGTGGTAGTAATTGTATTCGAATGAACAATCATGCCATACTGAATTTATTGGAGAGAACAAGTCATGCAATAAAACAGAGGCACAATAATCACATTCCAATTAAAACAACATCACTAATCAAATTACTTCGAATGCAACATCGCGTTTCATACAACCACGTTGCCAGCATACATACACTGGACTTTTATGCGTTCGAGCATCGCATACACAACCAAGATTTAAAAGATCGCCAGTCTCCAGATCGATCAGGATACAACATGATACATGGAAACTAAAAGAAGGCCATCGCGATAGAGCCTATCACAAACGCGAGGCAACTAGTCTACTCCTCGGAGCCGTCGTCGAGGTCGGAGGCGTCACCATCGCTACCATCAGTAGCGGCGTCGTCGTCGACGTCCATCTAGGTGGCGTCCGGAGGAGCATACGGGCCCATCCCGTTGTAGAGGGCATGAAACTCTTCATGCAAGTTCGCATTATACCCTTCTAGCTCCTCGACCCTCTGCCTCAGAAGGTCCCTCTCGTTCTAGGCTTCATTCCTTTCCTGCACTAGCTGTCCCATCATGCGGTCTGCATTTCTGTTGGCCTGAGTCAACGTCTGTACCCGCTGCATAGCACTCTCACCTCTCTCGAGATCCCGATCTCGCTGCAAGCTCATGTCGGCCAACTGCTCCTGCAAGCTAGCTATAGCACGTGCTTGCTTCTTCTTCTGCTTCCTTGCTTCAAGCCGGTCATTGCCACGTAGACCAGTCAAGGTCCAATAGGTACTCTCAAGACCTTGGTATGCTCTGATGGCTGCATACATGGCACTCATTGTGTGGTTGTCGCTAGCCCGTCCTTCACTTGGGCCTCTAACCAGGGCACTTCCTTGCGGCTGCACCCAAATGGCATCACGAGGATCATCTCTCGGGAAAGTACCGGCCAAAGCTGCTGCCAACTCATTAGGAAACCTGCTCATTATGTCTCGGATGACGCGAAAGGCTGCGCCCTCTGCACCCTCAACTGGAGTGTGTCCTTCAAACTCCAAATGCCAACCATCCCATTCTGGCGCATCACCAAGAGCAGGGACGGTGATTTCCACTACCGCAAGTCCATCCTCAGCTAACTGGCTCTCACTCCAGGAGTATACCGGCTCTTGACCCTCTGGGTACCCCACATCATGGAGCACTCTCCAAAGCAAGGTGGGCATGCCAAACTCAATTAGAAAAGTGTCCGTGCTGCGGCGCTCCCGCGGGGCCATCTGGTGATGGGGTGCTCTTCCGCCAGTGGACTTACGGGCAGTCTTCTTCGTGCGGGCCATCTGTAGCATAAGTTTAAATTACCCGATGAGAACATATTTTAAGTTGATGTCACTTTTATCAAACTGGGATAATCGTTTTATAAGGGGAGGAATGCATGTTATGAATGAAATGCACAGGCAATATGATGCATGCGCGAGTCTTACGTTCTCACAAACTTAGAAAATAAAGACATCTAACGATGAATTCGGTGGCATACAAACGATCTCTCATATACGTAACTAATTCGATCTACACGATAAACACTGTTATGAACCTGCAGAAAATTCATTTCAGCCCATTCCCCATGAATGCATGAAAGCAGTAAATCTACCTACACGCTCTACACGAATCCCCAGATGCGTGTACAACGGTAGTAACTACCCAAACACATCGTCCTATTGACGGCATCGCCTCAACGGACGGAACACCCACACATGCGACACTTTCATAAAAACATGTGTAAAACATGTAATTATTCTAGTATTATATAAGCACTCTCCCTAGATCGGCGGTGTATCCGATCATGCTCTCACAACTCATACTTACCAAAGCGTAGAGGTAACTGATCCATACATTACCACTCAATTAAGTGGCACTCATACAGTAGCACGCCGTACGAGCAACGAAAGAGAAATATGGTGCAAGAACCCCAAGTTAGTACTTAAATAGCCACCTAGAGTCCTTAACTGGGCATACAGGATATGACCACTGGCACACCTTTAGTTTTAAAATCACACTTTTTAAACATAATTTTGTTTTAAATACACTTATGAACAGTAATCACGTTAAACCATGCTCCGATACCAGCTGTAACAGAACCGCTCAATTATACGAGATTAAGTAGGAAAATCATCCAATGGAAGGACAATTTAACAAACTTAAACCCGTATAACCCGGTAGTCCGTAAAATCTCGACGGATTTCAAACCATTTCACATAACAGCCAAGATCATACTAAGTTTAGCGGTCACCATCATAAGTAACATAAAAGTTCGCGGCATAAAATATATTGAAGTTTAAACATAGTTATTACAAACCAGGTTCGAATAAAAGTAGCGGAAGCGGTAGTTCAAATCACGCACACACACAACATTTTGAAATAAAGTGCCAGCTTGTGATCATCTCCAGCAAAAGCATCAGACGAGAAGTAGCGAATGACCATTGCCCATGGTCCTAAGCTTCGCCCATCGCAGGATAGAGGCAGTTGATACAGTAGCCGTAATACATCTGCCCATCTGCAACAAGTGGGAATAAAGCCCTGAGTACGAGAAGGTACTCAGCTAGACTTACCCGTCATAAACCAGAAATAAAAGACACCAAGGAATCATGATAGGCTTTTTGGTGGGATAGCTGACTCATTTGCAAGAAAAGCGTTTTTAACTTAACAATTTCCTTCCAAAAGCATGCAGTAATTAACTCTTTATTACCCTGTCAACTATGTTTGCACTGGTGCTAGAGTAACATGGAATTAAGAAAGTAAGGATTACCATTGATCATTAACCATAGTTATCATGTCATCTTCCATATAACTATCCAAGTGATTCATCAATATTACTACGATGAAGTAGCTCAAGTCAAGTGTTCACTATCCAGTGAACGATGGCGATTCGAATCGATTATTAACCAGCTGGTAAGTTATTCTTCACACAAATCTCACTCACCCGCTAAAGTGAGGTGTTGGTCACCGAGTTAACCATTCAGGTAAAGTCGTGACCTTGCTAGGAACCACTTGTACCCGGGGGCCGCCTGACTGCTCTTTGGCCTTATCATCGCACCCCCGTATCCTGCCACTACTGCTCCGGTACAGTGCGTTGTGGGCAATCCACTCGGCCCGAATAATCTCCCAGTTTCACGGTCGGAAGGTACTTTATCCGGCCAGCTAAATATGAGGCATGCGTTCAACATGACCCGAGGGACAACAACGGACGGTCCTTAATCGACACAGACGGAAAACACTACAGTCTAAAACCCTGCAAGTTTCCGCCCGGTCTCAAATTCATTTCACACTTAGTTATACCATGACTTTATAGTCATCCAAGCAGATCCAGGTAACCAGCTATAGCTCGTAGGTGACAGGAAATCACCTGACTTCTACCGGTCTAAGCCAGCTAAGCATTGACTCGACTGCGGATACCCGGGTAATAAGGATATAGTATAACAAAGGTAAGCAAGGTATAATGCAGCAACATTTGCAAACAACTCCTAAACGTAATGCATCAAATTAAGTAAAGTTAATAATAAATTATTTGCAAACCGGGAGAGAAATGCTCCAGGGCTTGCCTCTCTCAAAAGAGCTCGGACGGTGGTCGGGGCACTCTGGGAGCTCTTCACCGACCTCCTCTTCGGCTTCAGTCACATCCTGCTGCTGCACCTCGAGCTGCTCCTCTGGCTCCTCGGGTAAGATGACTGGGTTCTCGGTTTGCGATCCTGTATGATGCAATGCGCGTAAGTGATTATGCAAACGTGCATCGAAGGAGATGAATGCAATGAATATGTTGAAATGCAAGGTAGTCAACATCATCCAAGAAACTATACACTACAAGCACATGTCATCTACTGCATTCTCTTCTACTACTATTATGTTAAGTTAACATATCTTATGAAATGCTTCAAAGATACACCAAAGCTTTACTAATTTTTTAATCACACTTAAAGCAACACTTAAAGCAACACTTGCTTAAACCCTAAATAATAATATTTTTGAATAGCAACATATATTTCTGATGCTCCTAAAAATCTAAGAAAATTACAGTAGCATAATACTACCCTAAACAGACTACCATAAAAATTTCATGCCATTTGGATAAGTAAACTATCCTATACAAAAATGATAAGCTATAGCATAAAAATGAGTATGAAATTACTTTGTACTATGAAAAGTGTCAAACAACAGAATTAATATTTTTTCCTAGGTTCTTCATGGAATATAATGACTGTACAAAAATTATCACATGCATGTTTTATACAAAGTTTGCTCTCTAGCAAAAATAACAAAAATCAGCCATTAAAGGTACTTGAACTACTTCTCCAAAGTTTTCCACAACACATGCATGAAACATATTTTTCCTAGGAAGTACATGATATAAGAAGATTAACAAACTTGAAATCATATTTTTTTGATACATATAGGATTTACTAACCATTTTACAAGATTTCAGCAATATCAAGAATTAATTAAAGCTCTACAGAAAAGTATCCCAAAAATGACATGCAATATTTTTATATTGTAGATCTAGTTCCAATGAGTCCATAGAAATTTATTTCACAATTTTTGGAGCTCAAATGAATACAAAAACATTTTCCATAATATTTTTCATCATGAATAATAAAAGAAAACAGAAAACGATTTTCATTATTGAAACTGGGCCGGCCCGTGGAAATAAACTGGCCCGTGGCCGTTCTTGGCCTAGTTCACGCGCGCGAGGGAAAGAGTGAGCAGGCCCGGCTCGGGCTTCGGCCCACGGCCGCTCGCACGAGGAGGCCGGGGGGAGAAGCCGGAGGCGTCGGTGACCGCAATGTCGCGGCCGCGCGTCGACCGGCCGGTGGCCATTGTTGACCACGCCCGGGTGCAGAAAAGCGAGCAACAGGTGCGCGGGGAGGAGGCGGACCCGTTTTTGGTGATAGAGAAGCAAGAGGGGTAGCGGGGAATCACTCCCGTGGGAGGCCGCGCGCGCGGTGGCGCCGTGGCCGCCGGCGGCGGATGCACGGAATCCACACCTGCTTGGCTCGGGTGGCGGCAACGCGGTGTGCACGGGGTGCCGGAGAAGGAGGCGAAGTTGGGTGCGCAAGAAGGCGAGCTATGGCCTTACCGTCGGCCAATTTGGCCGGCGGGTGCGGCGGTGGCGGTGCTTGCGCTGTGCGGTGCTCGCGTGGCACGGAGCGGAGGAAGGCCGAGGCGAAGAAATTCAGAGAGGGAGGGTGGACGCGGAGCGCAGGCGACTTAGAAGAGCGAGGCACGCGCTGGCGGGGGCCACCGATGGCCAGCTGTCGACAGCGAGCGGCGCATGCCGGCCACGGGGCGCGCGGTGCCTGCGCGGGCGAGCGGGCAAGACGCGCGGGCGGGCGGGCGAGCGCGGGGTAGCTGGGCCGGGCCGCTTCGCGGGCGGGCCGAGAAGGGAAGCGGCGGCCTGCTTAGGTTAGTTTTGATTTTTTTTTTATTTTTTTCTAAATTTAAACCAATTTCAAATACAGTTTTCAAACCCTATTTTGAACAAGAAAAAGACATTTTCTGGAAATGACCCAAAAATAAAAGTTGCTTAGAATTTAATTCTCTACAACTTTGATTAAGGTGCCAACCTCAAAACTCTTATATATTTTGATTTTTAGAATAAAAGCTAATTTAGGGAGGATTTTTGAATATTTTCAAATAACATTTTTAAAACAAATCTTTGACAAAACTTTGAGTGATTTAGTGGCTCCAAAAATTTCACCTATAATTCTAAGTGATATGAAATTTATAGTTGCACAAATTTGATGAATGTCATTAGCGCATTATCACATGTTATGCAATACTAGTTTTCACATTTTTATTTTATCAAAGGTACACCCTAAGCACATATGATTATGAATGCCATGACATGTTATGCTCATGATTTGCAATGCTAATGCTTGCGTAACACCGGAGTGTTACAGCCCTCCCCCCTTATAAAAATCTCGTCCCGAGATTTGGGTTACGAACCATTTATTATAAAAATCTTCGTATGCTTTTTGTAGGTATTCACCCGTTTCCCAAGATGCATCTCCCTCATCATGATGACTCCATTGTATCTTATATGTTTTCACCACAATGTTTCGAGTAGCCCTTTCTTTGGAATCCAAAACTCGAATTGGCTGCTCATGATACACCAGATCTGACTTAAGTTTTATGCCTCGAGGTTCAATTATTTCCTCTGGAACGCGCAAACATTTCTTGAGATGTGATACGTGAAAAACAGGGAATATAGCACCCATTGATTCTGGTAATTCCAATTTGTAAGCCACTGGACCCTTCCTTTCCAAGATTTTGTAGGGTCCTACAAATCTGGCGGCAAGCTTTCTGCGTATTCCAAACCGCTTCTTCTTCATTGGAGTGACTTTTAGATAAACATAGTCACCAACTTCGAACAGAAGTGGTCTCCTTCTCTTATCCGCATAACTTTTCTGACGTGACTGAGCTGCTCTCATATTTTGCTGAATGATATGAACTTTCTTTTCGGCTTCTTCCACGAAGTCAATACCATAATACCTTCTTTCCCCTGGCTCAATCCAGTTTAAAGGTGTTCTACACTTTCGTCCATACAGAGCCTCAAAAGGTGCCATCTTGATACTTTCTTGATAGCTATTATTATACGCGAATTCTGCTAAAGGTAACCACGACTCCCATGAACCTCTAGAAGACAACACACAAGCTCTTAACATATCCTCTAAAACAGCATTAACTCTTTCAGTCTGACCATCTATTTGAGGATGATAGGCAGTGCTACGAATCAGACTAGTCCCTAAACCTTTGTGCAAATGCTCCCAAAAGTGAGCAGTGAACTGTGACCCTCTGTCAGACACGATAGTCTTCAGTATGCCATGCAATCTCAAAATCTCCGCAATATACTTCTCGGCATATTGAGGTGGTCTATAAACTGTCTTAACAGGCAAAAAGTGGGCTGTCTTGGTAAGACGATCCACGATTACCCAAATCGAATCATGGCCTTTCTGAGTAGTGGGCAAACCTGTGATGAAATCCATACTTATATCATCCCACTTCCAACTAGGTACTAACAAAGGTTGCAACAATCCGGCAAGTCTCATGTGAATAGCTTTCACTCGACAACATGTGTCACATCTGGCTACATAAGCTGCAATTTCCTTCTTCATCTTTGTCCACCAATAATGAGGTCTTAGTTCTTGATACATTTTACTACTGCCAGGATGAATGGACAACTTAGAGTGATGAGCTTCATCCATAATTTTATTCTTAAGCTCTCTATCCTTTGGAACAACAAGACGGTTGTCGAACCACAACACGTCCTGCTCGTCCACTCTGAAGTGTTTTGAAGGTTCTTCTTTAATTTTCTTTTTGATGTGGAATATCCCTTTATCTGCTCTCTGACCTTCTATTATCTTACTCTCCAAGGTGCAACTGATCTGAATACTCTGTAACACGACAGGGTGCATTAGATTAAAACCATCTTCGAGTAAGGGTTGCATATTCAGACAATGCGACTTTCGACTCAAAGCGTCGGCTACCACATTGGCTTTCCCAAGGTTATACTGTACATTCAAGTTGTAATCTTTAATTAGTTCTAACCATCTTCGCTGTCTCATGTTCAATTCTAGTTGGGTGAAAATGTACTTGAGACTCTTATGATCGGTGAAAATGTTGCACACATTACCAAGTAAATAGTGTCTCCAAATCTTTAAGGCATGCACCACGGCGGCAAGCTCAAGATCGTGTGTCGGATAATTGATTTCATGTTTTCTCAACTGGCGAGAGGCATAAGCAATGACTCTTCCTTCTTGCATCAGAACATAGCCTATTCCTATTTTTGATGCGTCACAGAACACATCAAAAGGTTTCTCGATGTCTGGCTGTGCAAGAACTGGAGCAGTGGTCAACAGTTTCCACAAGGTGTGGAAAGCTGTCTCACACTCCTCTGTCCACACAAACTTGTGATCTTTCTATAACAGACTTGTCATTGGCTTGGCAATCTTCGAGAAGTCTGGGATAAAGCGGCGATAGTAACCAGCTAATCCTAGGAAACTCCTGACTTCTGGCACTGTGGTTGGAGTTTTCCAATCCATAACCTCTTGCACTTTGCTCGGATCTACCGAAACTCCATTCTCAGATAGAATATGACCAAGGAAAGGAACTTTCTTCAACCAAAATTCACATTTACTGAACTTAGCATACAACTTATGATCTCTCAGTCTGGTCAAGACAATTCTCAGATGCTCTTCATGATCTTTCTCATTCTCAGAGTATACTAAAATGTCATCAATGAAGACAACTACAAACTTGTCCAACTCTGGCATGAAAACCATATTCATCAGATACATAAAGTATGCAGGAGCATTTGTTAAGCCAAAAGACATAACAAGATACTCGTACAACCCGTATCTGGTAGAAAAAGCGGTTTTCGGGACATCTTGTGGCCTGATCTTTATCTGATGATACCCTGATCTTAGGTCTATCTTGGAGAACACTCTAGCTTTAGCCAACTGATCAAACAAAACATCGATATGAGGCAAAGGATATTTATTCTTGATAGTTACAGCATTAAGAGGTCAATAATCCACACACATTCTCAAAGTACCCTCTTTCTTTTTCTTCACAAACAAGGCAGGACATCCCCACTCAGACTTACTCGGTCGGATAAACCCCTTCTTTAGCAATTCTTCCAGTTGCTTCTTCAGCTCAGCTAACTCATCCAGAGGCATCCGATAGGGTCTCCTCGAAATAGGAGCTGTCCCGGGGATCAACTCGATTCCAAACTCAACATCTCTATCTGGAGGAAGGCCAGGTAACTCGTCTGGAAACACATCCGGGAACTCACACACTACCGGGATCTGGTGGATAGGAACAACTTCCATGGCACAGGTCACACTCACAAGGTCTGTTCTTTCGGGCAATGGTACCTGAAAAGTACCCTCTCCCTGGGGATCCTTAAGGGTGAGCAACCGACTGCTTGTATCTATGACTGCCCCCCAGTTCTTCATCCAGTTCATTCCTATTATTACATCCAAAACTAGTTCAGGCATAACTACCAGGTTCACTCGAAACTTCCGACTACCTAACTCAAGGGTTGCCCCTCTAACCATCTTATTGGTTAACACATCAGCCCCTGCTAAACTTATGCGATAACCATAACTCAATTCTGTGCATAGTTGTTCATGCTTCCGTGCAAATGCTTGACTCATAAAAGAATGCGAGGATCCAGAATCAAATAGAACAACTGCAGGGTGATGGTTAACAAGAAACTTACCGGCAGTTACAGGCTCTCCCTCAGGAATGTCATCAACGGTGGTATGGTGTACACTGGCAGTGTAAGTCTGTTGCTTCTTTTTAGGCGGATAAGGGCAGAACTTTGAAAAGTGGCCTGGCTGACCACAATTGTAGCAGGGCCCCTTCACTGTACCAGCAGATCCTATAGCTCCCTTGGAGTTGCTCTGTTCTGCAGCTGCGGTGATCTTTGCTGGTGGCACGGCCATCTTGTACGGCTTCTGTGGTCCCCTGTAGTTCTGGGTTTTATGCTGTGGCGGCCGGAACCTTGCACCAGGTGCGGACGGACGATAAGAAAGACGGTTTGTAGTGACAACTCTGGACTGGGATGGTCCTGACTTAAACACCCTCTTGCGATTCTTGGATGCAGTGTAGGCGTTGTTGTTCTTTTCTTGTTTCAAACAATCACTGATAAAGTCATTGAACCTGGCGCGGGTATTGGTACCCACATACTTCATCATCTTCAGACTTAACCCTCTCTTGAAACTAGCAATTCTCTTTGCATCTGTGTCGACCATGTCTGGAGCATAGCGGCACAAGCTATTAAAGGCATGCAGATACTGTGTTACAGTCTTGGTACCTTGATTTAAGGCCAAGAACTCTCCGAGCTTCATCTCAACCAACCCTGGGGGAATATAAACTCCTCTAAACGCTTCAGTGAATTCTCTCCAAGTAATCTGGGCATTGGGAGGAAAGGTGGTGCGGTGATGCTTCCACCACATCCCTGTCGGCCCCTATAACTGATGTGCAGCATATTCTATCTTTAGAACTTCTATCAGTCTCAACACATGGAACTTATCTTCCATAGTGTTGATCCATTCTTCAGCGTCGAGTGGCTCTGCTGCTTCCTTGAAAATAGGTGGCCTAGTATCCATGAAATCCTTGAAATTGCTATACTGATTCACTCCATGGCCACCACCTTGATTATTTCCTCTCTGAACATTTTCAGCGATGGTACGTAGAAAATCTTCCATATTCCTTTGTGACTGCTCGGCGTTGCGCTAGCTTCCAAGGAACTGTGCGAAGAATACCTCTGCAGTGAGCGGTGGAGGAGGGGGCAATTGTGGCTCTGGCTGTGGCTCCTGGTGATTGATGTTGTTTGCACCACCCCCACCAGCCCCTGCACCGTTGCCACCAGTTTCAGCGCCCTCATACGTGGCACGGCGAGTGTTTGCCATCTGCATATTTCAGCAACAAGTAATAATTGAGCGAAGTGGTAGTAATTGTATTCGAATAAACAATCATGCCATACTGAATTTATTGGAGAGAACAAGTCATGCAATAAAACAGAGGCACAATAATCACATTCCAATTAAAACAACATCACTAATCAAATTACTTCGAATGCAACATCGCGTTTCATACAACCACGTTGCTAGCATACATACACTGGACTTTTATGCGTTCGAGCATCGCATACACAACCAAGATTCAAAAGATCGCCAGTCTCCAGATCAAACAGGATACAACATGATACATGGAAACCAAAAGAAGGTCATCGCGATAGAGCCTATCACTAACGTGAGGCAACTAGCCTACTCCTCGGGGCCATCGTCGAGGTAGGAGGCATCACCATCGCTACCATCAGTAGCGGCGTCGTCGTCGACGTCCATCTGGGCGGCGTCCGGAGGAGCATACGGGCCCATCCCGTTGTAGAGGGCATAAAACTCTTCATGCAAGTTCGCATTATACCCTTCTAGCTCCTCGACCCTCTGCCTCAGAAGATCCCTCTCGTTCCAGGCTTCATTCCTTTCCTGCACTAGCTGTCCCATCATGCAGTCTGCATTTCTGTTGGCCTGAGTCAACGTCTGTACCCACTGCATAGCACTCTCACCTCTCTCGAGAGCCCGATCTCGCTGCAAGCTCATGTCGGCCAACTGCTCCTGCAAGCTAGCTATAGCACGTGCTTGCTTCTTCTTCTGCTTCCTTGCTTCAAGCCGGTCATTGCCACACAGACCAGTCAAGGTCCAATAGGTACTCTCAAGACCTTGGTATGCTCTGATGGCTGCATACATGGCACTCATTATGTGGTTGTCGCTAGCCCGTCCTTCACTTGGGCCTCTAACCAGAGCACTTCCTTGCGGCTGCACCCAAATGGCATCACGAGGATCATCTCTCAGGAAAGTACCGGCCAAAGCTGCTGCCAACTCATTAGGAAACCTGCTCATTATGTCTCGGATGACGCGAAAGGCTGCGCCCTCTGCACCCTCAACTGGAGTGTGTCCTTCAAACTCCAAATGCCAACCATCCCATTCTAGCGCATCACCAAGAGCAGGGACGGTGATTTCCACTACCGCAAGTCCATCCTCAGCTAACTGGCTCTCACTCCAGGAGTACACCGACTCTTGACCCTCTGGGTACCCCACATCATGGAGCACTCTCCAAAGCAAGGTGGGCATGCCAAACTCACTTAGAAAAGTGTTCGTGCTGCGACGCTCCCGCGGGGCCATGTGGTGACGGGGTGCTCTTCCGCCAGTGGACTTACGGGCAGTCTTCTTCGTGCGGGCCATCTGTAGCACAAGTTTAAATTACCCGATGAGAACATATTTTAAGTTGATGTCACTTTTATCAAACTGGGATAATCCTTTTATAAGGGGAGGAATGCATGTTATGAATGAAATGCACAGGCAATATGATGCATGCGCTAGTCTTACGTTCTCACAAACTTAGAAAATAAAGACATCTAACGATGAATTCGGTGGCATACAAACGATCTCTCATATACGTAACTAATTCGATCTACACGATAAACGCTGTTATGAACCTGCAGAAAATTTATTTCAGCCCATTCCCCATGAATGCATGAAAGCAGTAAATCTACCTACACGCTCTACACGAATCCCCAGATGCGTGTACAATGGTAGTAACTACCCAAACACATCGTCCTATTGACGGCATCGCCTCAACGGACGGAACACCCACACATGCGACACTTTCATAAAAACATGTGTAAAACATGTAATTATTCTAGTATTATATAAGCACTCTCCTTAGATCGACGGTGTATCCGATCATGCCCTCACAGCTCACACTTACCAAAGCGTAGAGGTAACAGATCCATACATTACCACTCAATTAAGTGGCACTCATACAATAGCACGTCGTATGAGCAACGAAAGAGAAATATGGTACAAGAACCCCAAGTTAGTACTTAAATAGCCACCTAGAGTCCTTAACTGGGCATACAAGATATGACCACTGGCACACCTTTAGTTTTAAAATCACACTTTTTAAACATAATTTTGTTTTAAATACACTTATGAACGGTAATCACGTTAAACCATGCTCCGATACCAGCTGTAACAGAACCGCCCAATTATACGAGATTAAGTAGGAAAATCATCCAACGGAAGGACAATTTAACAAACTTAAGCCCGTATAACCCGGTAGTCCGTGAAATCTCGACGGATTTCAAACCATTTCACATAACAGCCAAGATCGTACTAAGTTTAGCGGTCACCATCATAAGTTACATAAAAGTTCGCGGCATAAAATACATCGGAGTTTAAACATAGTTATTACAAACCAGGTTCGAATAAAAGTAGCGGAAGCGGTAGTTCAAATCACGCACACACACAACATTTTGAAATAAAGTGCCAGCTTGTGATCATCTCCAGCAAAAGCAACAGACGAGAAGTAGCGAATGACCATTGCCCATGGTCCTAAGCTTCGCCCATCGCAGGATAGAGGCAGTTGATACAGTAGCCGTAATACATCTGCCCATGTGCAACAAGTGGAAATAAAGCCCTGAGTACGAGAAGGTACTCAGCTAGACTTACCCGTCATAAACCAGAAACAAAAGACACCAAGGAATCATGATAGGCTTTCTGGTGGCATAGCTGACTCATTTGCAAGAAAAGCGTTTTTAACTTAACAATTTCCTTCCAAAAGCATGCAGTAATTAACTCTTTATTACCCTGTCAACTATGTTTGCACTGGTGCTAGAGTAACATGGAATTAAGCAAGTAAGGATTACCATTGATCATTAACCATAGTTATCATATCATCTTCCACATAACTATCCAAGTGATTCATCAATATTACTACGATGAAGTAGCTCAAGTCAAGTGTTCACTATCCAGTGAACGATGGCGATTCGAATCGATTATTAACCAGCTGGTAAGTTATTCCTCACACACACCTCACTCACCCGCTAAAGTGAGGTGTTGGTCACCGAGTCAACCATTCAGGTAAAGTCACGAGCTTGCCAGAAACCACTTGTACCCGGGGGCCGCCCGACTGCTCTTTGGCCTTATCATCGCACCCCCGTATCCTGCCACTACTGCTCCGGTACAGTGCGTTGCGGGCAATCCACTCGGCCCGAATAATCTCCCAGTTTCGCGGTCGGAAGGTACTTTATCCGGCCAGCTAAATATGAGGCATGCGTTCAACATGACCCGAGGGACAACAACAGACGGTCCTTAATCGACACAGACGGAAAACACTACAGTCCGAAACCCTGCAAGTTTTCACCCGGTCTCAAATTCATTTCACACTTAGTTATACCATGACTTCATAGTCATCCAAGCAGATCCAGGTAACCACCTATAGCTCGCAGGTGACAGGAAATCACCCGACTTCTACCGGTCTAAGCCAGCTAAGCATTGACTCGACTGCGGATACCTAGGTAACAAGGATATAGTATAACAAAGGTAAGCAAGGTATAATGCAGCAACGTTTGCAAACAACTCCTAAACGTAATGCATCAAATTAAGTAAAGTTAATAATAAATTATTTGCAAACCGGGAGAGAAATGCTCCGAGGCTTGCCTCTCTCAAAAGAGCTCGGACGGTGGTCGGGGCACTCTGGGAGCTCTTCACCGACCTCCTCTTCGGCTTCAGTCACCTCCTCCTGCTGCACCTCGAGCTGCTCCTCTGGCTCCTCGGGTAAGACGACTGGGTTCTCGGTTTGCGATCCTGTATGATGCAATGCGCGTAAGTGATTATGCAAACGTGCATCGAAGGAGATGAATGCAATGAATATGTTGAAATGCAAGGTAGTCAACATCATCCAAGAAACTATACACTACAAGCACATGTCATCTACTGCATTCTCTTCTACTACTATTATGTTAAGTTAACATATCTTATGAAATGCTTCAAAGATACACCAAAGCTTTACTAATTTCTTAATCACACTTAAAGCAACACTTGCTTAAACCCTAAATAATAATAGGTTTGAATAGCAACATATATTTCTGATGCTCCTAAAAATCTAAGAAAATTACAGTAGCATAATACTACCCTAAACAGACTACCATAAAAATTTCATGCCATTTGAATAAGTAAACTATCCTATACAAAAATGACAAGCTATAACATAAAAATGAGTATGAAATTACTTTGTACTATGAAAAGTGTCAAACAACAGAATTAATATTTTTCCTAGGTTCTTCATGGAATATAATGACTGTACAAAAATTATCACATGCATGTTTTATACAAAGTTTGCTCTCTAGCAAAAATAACAAAAATCAGCCATTAAAGGTACTTGAACTACTTCTCCAAAGTTTTCCACAGCACATGCATGAAACATATTTTTCCTAGGAAGTACATGATATAAGAAGATTAACAAACTTGAAATCATATTTTTCTGATACATATAGGATTTACTAACCATTTTACAAGATTTCAGCAATATCAAGAATTAATTAAAGCTCTACAGAAAAGTATCCCAAAAATGACATGCAATATTTTTATATTGTAGATCTAGTTCCAATGAGTCCATAGAAATTTATTTCACAATTTTTGGAGCTCAAATGAATACAAAAACATTTTCCACAATATTTTTCATCATGAATAATAAAAGAAAACAGAAAACGATTTTCATTATTGAAACTGGGCCGGCCCGTGGAAATAAACCGGCCCGTGGCCGTTCTCGGCCTAGTTCACGCACGTGGGGGAAAGAGTGAGCAGGCCCGGCTCGGGCTTCAGCCCACGGCCGCTCGCGCGAGGAGGCCGGGGGGGAGAAGCCGGAGGCGTCGGTGACCGCAATGTCGCGGCCGCGCGTCGACCGGCCGGTGGCCATTGCCGACCACGCTCGGGTGCGGAAAAGCGAGCAACAGGTGCGAGGGGAGGAGGCGGACCCATTTTTAGTGATAGAGAAGCAAGAGGGGTAGCGGGGAATCACTCCCGCGGGAGGCCGCGCGCGCGGTGGCGCCATGGCCACCGGCGGCGGATGCACGGAATCCACACCTGCTTGGCTCGGGTGGCGGCAACGAGGTGCGCACAGGGTGCCAGAGAAGGAGGCGAAGTTGGGTGCGCGAGAAGGCGAGCTATGGCGGCTCACCGTCGGCCAATTTGGCCGGCGGGTGCGGCAGTGGCGGTGCTTGCGCTGTGCGGTGCTCACGCGGCACGGAGCGGAGGAAGGCCGAGGCGAAGAAATTCGGAGAGGGAGGGTGGACGCGGAGCACAGGCGACTTAGAAGAGCGAGGCGCGCGCTGGCGGGGGCCACCAACGGCCAGCTGTCGACGGCGAGCGGCGCATGCCGGCCACGCTGCACACGGTGCCTGCGCGGGCGCGTGCGTGTTGCGGCGAGCGCGGGCGAGCAGGCAAGACGCGCGGGCGGGCGGGCGAGCGCGGGGTAGCTGGGCCGGGCCGCTTCGCGGGCAGGCCGAGAAGGGAAGCGGCGGCCTGCTTAGGTTAGTTTTGATTTTTTTATTTTTTTTCTAAATTCAAACCAATTTCAAATACAGTTTTCAAACCCTATTTTGAACAAGAAAAAGACATTTTCTGGAAATGACCCAAAAATAAAAGTTGCTTAGAATTTAATTCTCTACAACTTTGATTAAGGGGCCAACCTCAAAACTCTTATATATTTTGATTTTTAGAATAAAAACTAATTTAGGGAGGATTTTTGAATATTTTCAAATAACATTTTTAAAGCAAATCTTTGACAAAACTTTGAGTGATTTAGTGGCTCCAAAAATTTCACCTATAATTCTAAGTGATATGAAATTTATAGTTGCACAAATTTGATGAATGTCATTAGCACATTATCATAACATGTTATGCAATACTAGTTTCCACATTTTTATTTTATCAAAGGCACACCCTAAGCACATATGATTATGAATGCCATGACATGTTATGCTCATGATTTGCAATGCAAATGCTTGCGTAACAACGGAGTGTTACAAGTGCCATATCGCCTGCAAATCTATGAGCTCCGTAGCTAATAAACAATGACTGTCGCCGTGACAATAAAATATAGTAAATTAGACAAAATGAGTATACTATATTCCTAATAATTCATATTCCTATATATATACACTATATGTATTCATATTCCTATGTATATACGATTGACGTTTTTATTTTTATTTTATATATTATTATATTCTTATATGAGAGAAGAAGAGATGTTGAGAACGAGGGATTTGCGCGGAGGTAGTTAGAGAAGGCCATAAAAAAATGGATGGATAAAAAAAACACCTAAAATTTTGCCTCTTTATTATTAACTAGCAAATATGTCCGTGCGTTGCAACGGGAAAGAAAAATTGTCAAATGAGCATGTAAACGATCACTGTAATCTCCAATTAAAGTCGGCAAAGCGTTAGTTAACAACGTGTCAAGGATTAATCTCTTTTTTCTAAATACCGCCAGGAGCAGTGGCATATTACTCCGTTGGCCGCCGCCGTCGCTGGGACAGGCGCCCGCCGGGTAAGAACTCAAGTGGACAACCATGCTCATCGCACGCTCAAACACGGATGAGACCACCCAGACAAACTCAAAACAGACCTACCAAGCACAACTCACACACACTATCTACGCATGTTTGGTCTCCTCTAGCGAAAAAACCCCATGTGAGACCCTAGCTCGTCCCAGTCAGGAATCGAAACCGGGCGGGCAGGCTGCACAATGACCGACGCAACCACTACGCTACAATCGCGTCTCCGTCAAGGATAAATCTGTCTGTCGATGATTATGATGAGAAACTTCTCTTAATTTTTCACAAGGCAACCCTTGTCAGGAATTATAGAGATACATTTATTTAGACTAGATCAATCTACAAATTGTTGAAGATTTCAGTTCATGGTTTCATTAGTTGAACCATCGACTAATACAGATTTTAGTAAAAATAAGTTCTACTTGTAATCATAACTGCATCAACAACTTGGTGGTGGAAATATGGATTTTTTAGGAAGGGTTAAAATGGTTCAAAGATCTATAATGTTGTATTTATGATAATTTATTTTTTGTTTTTGAGAGAAAACAAAAGAACTCCAGAGCGGCGTCAAGACGGAAAACAAAAAAACATCGAACAAAACCCTTGTGAAGCCGTTGGGTGGAGTACGGAGTCTAGACAAAAAACAGATGAGTTGTCGCAAAAAAGTGAAAAAATAGATGAGCTAAGTCTAGGTAAAAAACAAAAGCCGAGGTCAGTGATCCGAAAAGCCGAATGCAAGAGACCTGACAAAATTTTAGGTAGGGACATTTTTGTCCCTTTGGTATTAGTTATAGATTGGATTGGATAATAAGTTAGTTCCTATGAAAACTCCATCCACAACTTAGTAGTGTGAAACTTTATTTCTTTGCCAAAATTTAGTATTTATGATTTGTTTTGTTATTTATTTATATAAAAATGAATGGGTACTTGAAAACCAAAAAAAAGAAAACAAAAAAAAAAACTGCAGAAAAAACAAACGGAATGTAGTAGCAACTTGAACTGAAACACCAAAAAAACGGACAATGGAGTCGAGTGACGGAATCGGTAAATAGAATTGAAATAGGAGAATAAAATAAATTGGAACCTAGATGGGAGTAGGACGATTTAATTGGGCTTGTTCAACCTTACATTAATAAATTGTGAGGTCCATAATAAAGATAGTGCAACAAAGGATTATTCCCATATGGAGAATTTACAAAAGATTTAACTTAACTTTAATAGTAGACTATCGTGTGTACTTGCTGTCGATTTAAGAAAGAGAAAAGATTGACTTAACGCTACAAACAAACTTGAACGGACTCTGTTAGAGTGGTGCAATGCGATATCAACAAGGTTTCTGCATGTAGCTTCAAACTAAGTGAATGAATGACTGAGGACGAACCAAAAAAAAATAGACACATATTATAATATAAAGAAGAGTTTTTAGAGAGACCAACAAAAATAGTTTTCACATTCACGGAGTTAGTTAGAGGGAGACGGACAAAACAAAAAGGGGTGAGAAATTTTGCCTCTTTATTATTAGGTATAAATTATTATTAGGTATAGATTAGGTATAGACTAATGCTAGCGTATGCTAACCAAATTTCTTTCTGGGGGATCAATTATAGGGATTAAAGAAGAATGGAAGAAAGAAAGATGGGCTGGCCTTTCTCTGCGCTGGGCCACCAACCTCTCCCACAGGTTGGGCTGGCTTGGGCTTTGTATTCACGTGTGCAGTTGGGAGTGCCTAGTTGGACTGGGCAAACAAGTAAAAAAAAAAAGAGTAAAACTTCCACCTGATTCTCAAAAAAAAAGGTTAAAACTTCCACCTTGTCTCAGTCCAACATTTATTTTAGAATTTATTTTATCCAATCACACGAAGACGCATCATCTCGGACGAAGAGAAAAGAGAAGAAAAACTGACTGGAAAGAAATGCAATTCCAGTCAAATTTAGATGCCAACAAGTTTATAATGCAGCAAAAGGTTGAAAAATTATACATGGCATCACCGACAAAAATAGCTGTTCCAACGCACGTCATGCATGTTAGCACTGATCCAGTTGCCTTTGAACAAAAACATGGATGATTTGTAAAAAAGGATTTCACGTATTATTAAAAACAGTGGAATAACATGTCATGCATGACAGATTTCGATTAACTGCATCCACTGCACTACCCCTGCACTGAAAATTGTACCACTGCAAGACCGAAACCACAACGCATAATCTACACTGCCACAAGATAATACAACACTGAATCTATTTACTTTCTTACAGTATTTTGTGATTAGAAACTTTATTATCGAACACCACACTGTTTCATGTGGCCAAATGACCCAACAGGCAGTGATGACTAGCTCCCTGATAATGCTGTCTCCAAAGTTTGTTCTTGCTTGCAAAAACATGTCAAGGGGCCGAAGATTTGCATCCCAAGCAATCACTAATAAAATTCTAGCAGTCCACGCTAAAAGGGCATTGAAACAAAAAAAAAAGAGAGAAGTTTCTTCGATGCTGTTGTTACACAGCACACAACTGTAATCATCCAAGAGTTGAGCCGATCTCTTATGAGGCGCCAAAAGAAAACCTTATGTTTTCTAAGGTTTCCCGACAACCACAACCAACTGAAAAGTGGAGAGGCTTCAAAAGTACCACTGATATGTTCATAAGCTTTTCTCGTGCCTCGTGGTCAAGGACTTTGAGCCATATAGTGCCATTCGTCTTCACAGTTCGGGTCCCAAGCTCTTTCTTGTACCAAGGATTGTAATTCCAACAGCTGAGCTGAAGCCTGAGTGAAAGAGGCAAGGAGAAGACTGCATTGGTTTCTTTCTCTAGGAAGAATCTGATAAAGCACTTGGGCTTTCTTGTAAAGGAGAAGAGCTGTGGAAAACTGTTTTTAGGAGATTGTCAGACCAGGTTCAAAATTATACATGGCACCACCGACAAAGATTTCCGACGCACGTCATGCATGTTAACATTAACACTGATCCAATTGCCTTTGAACAAAAACACAGGTCATTTGTAAAAAAAAAATTCAGATATTATTAAAAGGGGCTATTGCGTTCTTACCCCTATTTTAAAGTCTAATTGTGATTTTACCCTCATTTTTGTCATTGTTGCGATTTTACTCCTGCTTTGTAACTACGAAGGCTCAGTTTACCCCTACTCCGTAAACAACGAGTAACGGTGTTAAATGGGCTTAGTAAGGACAACTTTGCCCTTGCGAAAATGCCCCTACTTTTCTGAGTACATTGTGATTTTACCCCTGTTTTTTAAAAAAAATTGCAGCAACATTGGACAACTTGTTACATACAATTCCACACAACATGCAAATATAGATAGATAATATCACATCATTAGAAAGCGTAGCAAAAGTATCCATACAGGGGTAATATAGATAGATAATATCACATCAATAGAAAGTGCACCAACCATCATCCAACATAAAGTCCAACAAAAGCAGTAGCTAATAGTGAGATATTACATGTTCAGTGTCATACATCACACTATTCCTAACAATGCAGCCAACCTCCCTCCTCTTCCTCTTCCTTCAGTTCCAACCCCTTCTGCTCCTTCAGTTCCAGGTCCTGCACTTCCACTTGCACTTCCTCTTCCTCTACCCCTTCCCCTTCCCCTTCCCCTTCCACTTCCACTTCCACTTGCACTTCACATGAATGGAGAAAAATGGTTCAGTAAACAAGTTGACTAAATAATCAAGAGTAAAGAAACAAAAAAAAATATATAAATGAGCATGACTCACATTGATGCTTGTGAAGATGATTCATTTTGAGAAGATGAGCGGTTCCTCTTTTGACTAGCAGTTGGACCTCCTTGGCAATACTTGGCTATATGGCCTAGCTCACCACATTCAGAACATGGTTTCCTTTTCTTACTAGTGGTGGCCTCATCAAAGGACTTAATCCTAGAATTTCTTGGTCTTCCTGGTTTCCTTCTCAATTTAGGCTTCTTCTAGTGGTGGCCTCATCAAAGGACTTAATCCTAGAATTTCTTGGTCTTCCTGGTTTCCTTCTCAATTTAGGCTTCTTGATTTTATAGCCCAAATCAACATGTGGCTAATTATCCTTGGATGTCATTGGATTAAAAGAACATGTATATGCCTTTTTGAACCGCTCAATAGAGAAGTATTCATGCACAAAGTCATCCATTCGTACCTCTCTACTAATCTTAGAAATGAAAGCTAAAGCATGGGTGCAGGGCTTTCCAGTTACTTGCCAAGCCCTACAACTACATGTTTTTTGGCCTAAGTTGACTGCGTACCTGAATCTGTTCACAGTTACTTCAGCATTTCCAGCCCCACATATCAATACCTCATGGTCCTTGATACTCTTGGCTTTATCATTTAGAGCATTGATCACAGTTGGAATGATTGTGCCTGACATTTTTCTAGCAATCTTGGCTCTCAAAACAAATTTCTCAATGATCATTTGTCTTATCTTGTCATGCATATCCACAATTTGAAAATCCTTGGTTTGGGACACCCAACTGTTGAAAGCATGATCATTCAAAATGGCATGATGTGTAACTGCAACCGTGCACTGATCCACGTCTGGGAACACCACATTTACATCAATGTTCAGGTTATCAACATCATATGAGAAGGGTGGAGGGTCATATTCATCATCATCAACAACAACTTCACCATCAGGATTAAACTCAGGGTTAGAGCAATCATCACGAATCAGAGGATGCAGCCAAATCACTATCATAGCTGCTATCACTTGCTGCCACAAGTGAATCAGTGTCAGAATGTATGCCCTCCTCCTCAACTCCTACACCGTCGTCATCATGTTCACCTTTTGCTTTGGATTTGGTGGCTCTCTGTTTTTTGGTGGCTCTCTTTTTTTGGTGGGTCTCTCATCAGTCCTTGTCTCATTGGTGGGCACTCTATTCCTCACAAAAGGATGGCACCTACGTTTTGTTGGTGAAAACTGCAAAGGACCCTCAAAATCATTAATTTGGGCATTAATGTACACCTTTCCCTTATCTTTATTGAGTTCAAACCACTCAAGCAACTTATCAAGCAACTTGAGCGCCTGTCATCAGCTTTAATCTCAGTAGAATCTCCACTAAAAATTTCGTCCAATGCATGCCACAAAGTTATGTACTGTTTTGAACCCCACATGTAGTGCTCAACTATGAAATTAACTAGTTGCAGCAGGCTGAAGCTATGCATGTCAACAACTTGAGTAGGCAAGGTTCTACCCTGTTGCCATGATTTTGGTCCCCCATCAGGCAAACTGAAAAATGACAGAACTCTAACAACAAGGCTCATGTCCTCGCCAATTGCTCCGTGAATCCTGCCGGCTCGGGGCGCCTGCAGCCCGACCGCGCTGGGGGCGCCTAGCCACCCGACGGACTGTTCTTTACATATTGTTTGACATTTACCAAAGAGTTAAAATATTAGACCACCAACTTGCAATAAAAAATCAACTACTTCCTAGATGCATCTTTTCGATATAGAGGATTTTCCAAACATGACCAAAGAAACTAGATTAAATGTGATAATGCATAGTCAGATATCTGTTTTCAAAGCAAAAGTTCCCATATCAAAACAACCAAATTTTCAATAAGAAATAGTGTCTCTCTGCTGGCAATGGAAATTTGTTGCTGGTACAATATGAAAGCTACCATACCATGCATAAAAGTCTAAAAGGATACATACATTTTTTTAGGATGAAATAGTATGGAGTGTTGAAAACTGTTTCTAAAAGGATAGTAGAATAAGCACAACCAAAAAGTCCATTAAAAAAATGGGCTAATGGCTTATCACTGCAATTCAAAAGGTTCACAAGATTGGGTTCTACAAGGCCCGGGTCCAGTATCTAATCTGTGTACAAGGCCCAGGTCCAGTACCAGTCAAAGAAATTAATCTATGCTAATTACCCCCTTAGTAATTTAAGGCTAAGGGTATGGTGTTTTGGCGTGAAGCATGGAGGTTGGTCTGCCAACAATGAGCAGAAAGAAGCAGCAGAAAGTGGTGAAAACGAGCAGGGGCAATTCCTATCCAATCAATAATGCCGTGCAGTACAGGTGCAGCTACAACGTAGGTACAGGAGTTGAGTGAGTGAGAACTAAGAATTTGGGTTAAAGCTGTGGTTCCAACCCAGCATCACACCACGGTCCAGCAGCAGATCGTATCCACTAGTATTCCTATTGTATTATTGGATTTGTTTTCTATAAGGAAAATGGCCATAAAACATAGAATGACGTCATGCTGATGTCGACAAGCTAAGAACAAAGCAGAGCTCGCACGAGACTCAGCCGGCTGCTCGCTCCACGCCGCGCAGCAGCGCGTGTCGCGCGCGCGCACATGTGGGAGGATGCGCACCGAGTCCGCACTCGGCTCAGCCATGCCCGGGACCTCGCGGTCGCTGGAGCTGCCGGTAGCGGAGCGAATGGCGGCGCATGGCCGGACGAAGGAGAGGCTCGCGCTGCACTGCTTGCACTGCCTGGGCTTCGTCAAGCTGAGGACGCCACAGCGCTGCCGCGCTCCCTGCCCCACAGGGACATTTTTGAGGAATGAAGTAAGGAAACAAGAAGAAGTCAAAGAAGAAATCTACGGAAAGCAGGGAAGAGGAGAACATGGACAGAAACTGCAACTAACAAGTGCAATGAGAGGAGAGGAGAAATGCAGACCTTTGGTTGGATCCAAGAAGATGCTTTGGTGGTGAGGGGCCTGGGCCTCCTCTTCATCCTCTGCTGCTGCTGCTGCATCGGAGTCAGAGTTGGGGTTGGAGCCAGAGCCCGAGCTAGAATCGGAGGGCTCCTGGTGCAGGTCCACCATCGTCGTTGTCATCTTTTTGCCGTTGCGCTCCCTCTCCCTGGTGTGTAGGAGGGCGGAGGTGTCTTCCTCCTCCTTGGACACCATGGCCGCCCGATGCGCGCCGCCCTCGCCGCTCGCCGCCTGTGGGAACCCGCCCACCCGCACCGTGCCTTTGCCTCCCAGGTTAGGGTTTCAGAGGAGAAGAGAACGAGAGAGACATAGAGGATACGGTAGAGGATTGGAGGATTGGGAAAGGTATGAGTGGATAAGGGGTAGTTTTGTCCTTTTTTTTTTTCCTGGTGAAGGGTTTTCTTGTTTTTTTAATTTTTTTTATTTCAGAAACCACTAACATAGTTACAAGTAGGGGTAAACTGAGCCTTCATAGTTACAAAGCAGGGGTAAAATCGTAACGGTGATAAAAACAAGGGTAAAATCACAATTGGACTTTAAAATAGGGGTAAGAACGCAATAGCCCCTTATTAAAAACAGTGGAATAACATATCATACATGGCCTGAGAGCCTGACTAGCGGGTGTAACTGTTTTGGGCCGGGCCACTGAGGCGGGCGTCTCTCCCACCCCCGACCCTGTCCGCTCCGCCGCCACCGCCCCCACCTCCCCCCTCCCCCTTGCTCCACCTCCACCTCCCCTCCCCAAACCCGGCATACCTACACCCTAGGCAAACCCTAGGAGCCCGACCCGACCGGCCCCGGCGGCTCCGGCGCCGCCAGCCCCTACTTCCCCCTCCCCCTTCCCCTCCCTTGCCCTCCCCAACCCCGACATCCCCGCGGGCGCATGATCTGGCACCGGTGCGCCACCGTGGGCTCCTTGCCTGCCCGTGCTGTCGTCGTCGCCGCTGCCATCGCCCACAGCAGCACTGCAGGATCCGGCACTGGAGGGCCGCCCCCGCCGGTGCTGACGCCGGGCGCCACCACCAGATGCAGCGTCGAGGCCGCCCCTGTGGATTCTGGTGTTGGTGTGCCTCCACGGGCACCAGGCACCACCGTCTTCGCGACAACCTCCAGCAGTAGCGGCATCATGCCCGCCACCGTGGGTTCCGGAACTGGCGCACCCCCGTAGCCGCCACTGGAGCCCGTGGCCGCCACAGGGCTATGCGTGGGGGGTCCAATCCAGCCCCTCCACACCGCCGCCTGCGCCGGACAGTGACCCATCGGAGGTGAGGGATGCTGGGAAGGTGTAGCCACCTCTAGAGACGTCGTCCCGTCAGCCAATTGCCGTGTCACTGCCGGTCACCCCCAGCTCCTTCCTTTCACCAGACACGGGCCCCTTCTACCCAGTCTTGGGTGAGCGCACCAAACGCCGCTGGTAGGTGAACAATGATGCTGTCGAGTCTGACGATGACCACCCCACCACCTACCTAGACACCACTTGTCGCCCGACGAAGGCGGTCGCCGCGCCCACTACCAGTGCCCAGGTTCGCCCCATCGCTGCTTTGGTCTATGGTGGAGATGATCCTAGCCAGAGGCGGAGGAAGCGCAGCCGGCTGCGCCCACAGCTGTTGTGCGGCCTGTCTCATCGGCTAGTGGATGGCCGCATCCCTGCTCGCCAACGCCTTGGTCGCCAAGGACGTGGATGGGTCTCCGCCCCCAACACTGATTTGTAGCGTGAGATCCTCCCCCAGCAGGAGATAGGACCTACGGCCGCCTTGATTGAGCCTCACCATGACCTAGGTCTGCGCGCACAGGCTCGGAAGATCCCTGTCCCCGCCGTGAACCAGTGGCCCCCTACCCGCTATCCGGCGGACCTACACGAGAAGTGCTTCAACTGTCTCTCCACCACGCATAGGGTGGAAACCTGCAAGATGCCTCCACGCTGCCTCCGATGCAGGGGGTTCTGACACCTCGCGCAAGTTTGTAAGAAACGGCGAACAATGCCTCCTTCCAGCTCTGGCTCATCAGGTGCCACAGAAGGCCGGCCATGGCGACCTGTCTAGGAGTGTACCTCGGGCACCTGGCCGCGTACTCAGGGCGACACACCGAGCTTGGCTGGTGCTGTGCTAGGTGCAGCTGCAGCTATGCCAGGTGCCGCCCAGATGGCACCGGACTACACCTCAGTCGCTGCGGGTGCTCAGGCAAGGCACGATGAGCTGACCAACGAGATGGGCATCATCGAGCCTGACCCGTTGATGCTAACGCTGTACCCAAATGCCATGCATGATAGTGACATCACGGAGGACCCGATGTTAGAGGAGTTCGCAGCCTCGCTCGTCGATAGTCGGATCATCGCGTGGCCTTCCCTTGAGCGCCTGTCATCACCTGCGGCGCCCCCAGCTATAGGCTGAGGCCCCGGCGGTGGCTGCCCCCCAGCTGGAGGTTGAGGACCCTACGGTGGTCTCCTGTGAGCTGCGGACACCACCCCCACATCCATTCAGTGGGCAGTGGACTCACCGAGGACACACACGGAGCTCAGCTACCCATCAGGCTTCGGACCAGTCGACCTCACGATCGATACTGGCCCTCCCAGTTCACCACCGATGGGTACCCACCAGACTATGAACAATGACGACACCGCCAAAAGCCGCTCGACAACTTCATCAATGAAGTGACGCGTAAGAGGGATTCTCCGCTGATTCGTGAGCCTCCCAAGCAGCCTCCTGCTAAGTCAGTGCTGCCGTGGCGGAGCAGACGGTTGGCGGCTCAGAGCCTATCCCGAGTACCAGCTTCCAAGCGAGGTGAGGTGTTAATCATGCAGCGTATGGGCTACACCAAGGATCCATCAGCGCCATCCGCGTCGGAGCTGGAGGCCTTTGACAAGCTCTTCGACGGCAACCTGACTGCGTCCAACGCCGAGGCGCTAGACGCGCTCTTACCGGCCGTTAGAAAGGGCTCATCCAGGCAGCCGCGAAGACGCAAGGCCACCTCCTAGGTCGCAAAGCTACGCCGGTCTTTGGTTGTTCCCTTCTATGTAATATTGAAATAAGAGGTCTTTTGCTAGGATGGTCCAGCTTTGGCTGTGTTAGGTCAACCTCCTTCGGCGCTCGTTAGAAGCGCATTGTATGTTTGTTTAAATTCTTCTACTTAACACAATGATACGCAAATCTTTTACATATTCGAGAAAAAACATATCATACATGATAGATTTCAATTAACTGCATCCATTGACTACCCCTGCACTGAAAAACGTACCGCCGCAAGACCGAAACCAATATTGAATATAAGACATAATCACTACCGCAAGATAATACAACACTGAATCTATTTACTTTCTTACAGTATGATGTCAACTAAATGTAGCTAATCATATTACAGTACAATCAATATTACTCCATCTGTTCCAAATTGTAAGTCATATTGGTTTTCTAGTTATATATAATTTTATTAGTTTACTACATGCCCAATTCATTTGGCTGAAAATACCATTTGCTGATTTATTGTGAGAGAAAAACATTGTTCGTTGGCTGAAAAAGTACGACTTATAACTCTTTCTCAAAAAGATGTAATTCTAGATTTGGTTAGAGTCAAATTAACTTAGGTTTGACTCAGTTTATAGGAAGTAGTAATGTAGTATCAACATTAATACTCCAAATACGTATCTAGTATATCTTATAAAGCTAATCCAGTAATCCCCAACTATCAATTCTATCTGATCGCACAACGATTTACATCATCATCAGCCAATCCAGAAAAAACTGAACAACATCACAACACCAAGTGACTGTCCTTTACACTTCCAATCCATTGTGAATAGGTTTAGAGACCGAGCCTCCCATTCATTAGCCATTAGGTTGCTCACAATCGTATTCGTTTCTCCTCCTAATCATGTCCCTTTAAATTCTCCTCTGGCTTCATCTCTTCACCACCACCATCTGTTGGTTACAGGTAGCAACGTCCGTGCGGCATGCTTGGTCCTCCATTGCTGTTAGAGTGGAAGACGTCAAGTTTGGGGAGGGTAGTAAGCAACCTTATCGGCAACACCATGTTGCGAGATCCCTTTCACAGTCACACTGTCACACATGCTTGACGCCGCTATCTCCTCTAATCGCCGGTACAAGAACCCCACCACAAGCTCCAATGGCAGCCACTGTCCACACGGATGCCGTACGCCGCATGCGAGCTCCACCAATGCATCGGAGAAGGGACAGCATGTTAGGAAGAGAGTGGGAGGGATTGTGAAAGAGATAAGGTTGCTTCTCGTTGTGAAAGAGATGAAAGTTGCCACGAGCACACATTTCTCCATTGCTTGTTGGAGTACTATCGCTAATTTGGATTTAGGATACTTCCCGGTGAAAACGGCCTACATGAAACAACTAACCGAATAAAATGAAGATTGCGATGATTATTAGACTAATTTTTTATGTGATAGTTTTATCGTTCAGTGCAAAGAGAACCACCATTGATAAGATCCATTATCATTCAGTGCAATAGTTTTTTGAACAAGTCCGAGTCTGATGAATCCTTAGAACTTATTCATAATCCGTCCTAACCAGCTCAATGCAAAGAGAACCACCATTGATAACTAGTGTGGGCGTATTTAGTTCAGGGCTGTAAAGTTTTCAGGGTACTATAGCACATGTGTAACTATAGCAATTAGTGTCCAATCACAGACTAATTAGACTTAAAATATTCGTCTCGCAAAATACATATAAACTGTGCAATTAGTTATCTTTTTATCTATATTTAATACTCCATGCATGTCTCCAAATATTCGATGAGACGGGGTATAAAGTTTTTGGGTGGAAATTAAACACCCCCTCAGGACAACCAACTATATTCACAACGGAGCCGATAAGATCCTTTATTACAACTATGAGGCTGCTGAGTGAAATAAATAAGTCTGGTAACAGTACTGATGATGTCGAGTGATCAGGACAACCAACTATATCCACATATGACGTAAAAAAAACCCCCTCTCAATGTGCTTTTCATCTTTTAGTTTTTTTTTTCCTGGTAGTCTTTTTTTTTAAGTTTGTTTTGAAAACCAGCGCTCAACAGCTGGGTTATTTATTTCAGCCTCTGGCTTCTAGCTGCTATAAAGCCCTAAATCCAGTAGGGAAGCTAGGTTTTCAATAAGAGTGCTGGTTGGGTCAGGGTGCGCTGGCTTTCTAATTAGGCCATGTTTAGTTCCCAGAAAATTTTATAAAATTTTTCAGATTCTCCGTTACATCGAATCTTTAGACACATGCATGAATCATTAAATATAGATAAAAAATAAAATTAATTACACAATTTAGACGAAATGGACGAGACAAATCTTTTAAGCCTAATTAGACCATGATTGAACAATATTTGCCAAATAACAACGGAAAAAGCTACAGTGCCATTTTGCAAAAAAAAAATTGGATCTAAACCGGCCCTGAGCTCAACTACTAGCGTCTAGAAGCTTTTTCACTCAGCTGTATGTATGTATAATTCTGAAAATCCACACCAACATCATGGACACGATGTAGGAACATAGTACTACGCCTCGTTTAGATGCACCTAAAAGTTAGAATTTTTTCACTCTCTCTACATCACATCAATTTTTAGCCGCTTGCATAGAGTATTAAATGTAGGTTAAAAAAATAATTAATTACACAGTTTAGTTGAAAATCACGAGATGAATCTTTTGAGCCTAGTTGGTCCACGATTGGACAATATTTGTCAAATAAGACGAAATTGATATTATTCATCGGTTTGAATTTTTTTTGAAATCTAAACGTGGCCCTAGTACAGTATCTGCTCCTTCACGACGGCGCAGTCATGCAACTGCAAGAAAGTCTGCGCGTCCACATGCGATTCTGCACGCAGACGCAGAGCGAGTTCTGGCAGCACCGCCAAAGGCCAGCGGCCAGAGGAGATTGGAGACCACAAGTCGTCCCCGGTCGTCGTCAACGGCCGGACAAATTCGATCGTAGCAATCACGGCCGCATTACTGATCGTAACAATCGCGTGCCAGTCTCCGTAATCGCGTAACAATCGCGTGCCAGTCTCCAGTCTCCGTAATCGCGTAACAATCGCGTGCCAGTCTCCGTAATCGCGTAACGTGCCAGTCTCCGTAATCGCCGGCGTATATAAGAGCTAAGGGCATGTTGGGTTTCAACGTGTTAAAGTTTAATTCCCGTCACATTAATATTCCCTAAAATGCATGGAGTACTAAATGTAGACTAACTGCATGCATGTCGACACAGATTAAGAGTAATTTACGAGACGAATCTATTAAACCTAATTAATTCAAGATTAGAATTTTTTGTCAAATAAGACGAAAGTGCTACAGTGTTTGTTAAATTTTAACTCCTCAAATCAAACACCCATAATAAGTCAGGTCAGGCAAATATACAGTGTACGCGCCTGTATGTAAGAGGAGACGCATGGTGTGTTGACTAAAGCCAGAGAGAGAGGGGGAGATATAGACGTGCATACATATACATATGGAGTACTAAATGTAGACTAACTACATGTATATCGACACAGATTAGGAGTAATTTACGAGACGAATCTATTAAACCTAATTAATCCAAGATTAGAATTTTTTGTCAAATAAGACGAAAGTGCTACAGTATTTGTTAAATTTTAACTCCTCAAATCAAACACCCATAATAAGTCAGGTCAGGCAAATATACAGTGTACGCGCCTGTATGTAAGAGGAGACGCATGGTGTGTTGACTAAAGCCAGAGAGAGAGGGGAAGATATAGACGTGCATACATATACATATGGATGTTTATATAAATATAAATATAAATAGAAAAAGGGGCTACGTACCTCCACACTCTAGTGTAAATTATTGACGAGAGTACAAATTGGATGGTCCATTTCTGTATGATCTGCTCTTTAATACTCAACAGTGTCTGCAACTGGTGCCACATTATCCAAATTAATTTAGCTATCAGCTAGCCGAAAGTCGACCAGCACAACCAATTCATGCCCTGGCGGTCCAATTCCAGGGCTCAATTTCTCTATGCCCTTCAATGAATGTAAATAGTTTTTCTGACGATCTGAGAAAACATCAGAAAGACAGGGAACGGGTTTTCTTTGACAGATCAATATCGACAGATCATCACCGACTATTTTTCTTGAATGTTCATCACAGCAAAAGGAGAGCTCACGCGCGAGGCCCCCGTACGTCCTCTCCTTACTGGATCTCTCCTCCTCTCACTGCTCTTGCATCCACCGTACTAGGGATGAAAACGGATCGGATACGGACGGATATCACTGATATCGTATTTGTTTTCATATTTATGTCCGGATTCGGATTCGAATACGGATAGTATACAAAATGCCGGATAGAATACGATTGGATATCGACATCATAAATATGTGATTTAAATTTTCGGATACGAATACGGTATCGGATGTTAAATATCCGGACTCGGATACGGACGGATTAAAACCCCTCTAAATGGATTCGGTCTCGAATACGGTCGGAAAATATCCGTACCGTTTTCATCCCTACACCGTACATGGCTTGACATCGCTAAACCACAGTGGCCCATAATATATGGCGTCACATCTCATATAACAGGAACCTCAATGCGTTACAGTAGTGCACGGCGGATGAGACGGCGTGGTTATGACGATGAAATTTAAGTGCTAATGAAGCGTTCCCGCTTTAGCTTTAGCTTTCGCTGTCGTGCTAGCTGGAGATCGGATGCCAACTAGCGCTACCGAGAGACCCCGACAGATAGAATGATCCTGGTGCAAAATGGATTGGGACATGGAATGTTGGCATCAGCAGGCAACAGCAAAGTGTATGCTGGGGGCCTCAAGATATTGGCATCCCAGAGATTGTCTGATCGATACCTAACACATGGATAGCGGTTTTCGCGTTGCAATATGTTTTCGAGGGTTCCTCAAGCTAAAATAGATTCTCCTTTCCTTCCAATTTATAGATCTGTGAACACATGATTGATATGTACCCATGTGTGAGTGATGAGTGATTACCAAGAGATGATCAGATCTTTGGTTTTATGTGTTGAGACTAATCATGACGTGAGTTGTGTGTATGCGTAACATGTCTCTTGTCTTGTGATTTGCAGGTGTTGAGCGTGAGACGGTCAACGGAAATAGACAAAGCCAAACGAGGAGTTTGTGCGTGATGGACCGGGAGCGGTGAAGGGCAAACGCGAAGGCTTGGACGGAGGGACCGAGGACCGGAGGATGGACCGTGACAGGTAACATTTGGACACGTCGACAAGCAAGTGTACATGCGAGCATGGTGATGAAATACGGTGTTAACCGAAGTCAAGACGATGATAGAACCAAGTCAATGCGGGCGCACGAGCACTTGGTGATCGGACGGTCGAGGATCAGTGGGACACGCGTCGACATCCTAGAGAAGGCATAGCATCTACGTGACTCCAAGTGGGTTTGACAATTTGGGCCTCAAAACCGTAGGCGGCAGGTTTGCCGGGTTTGGGCCTCAGAACCTAGGGAAGGATCTCGGGGCGACACGTGGCGTCATTGGAGAGCTTGCGTCAAGGTGAAACAACTTTGTGAAGGGCCCGTGCCCGTCTGTCCGATGCATGAAATCCAATTTGCCTCCGAGGCTAAGTGGTTCATGAAAAATACTTAGGGGTAGTCTTGGAATGTGTAATAGCCCTATAAATAAGGATAGTGGCTACCCAAGACAACCATCTCTCCCACCTAAGTTTATTTCCTTAGTCTAGCCAAGTATATCTCTCTTAGATAAGATTACAAGTAGAGAGGGTGAGCACCTCTTGCTCTACTTTTCCAATTTATAGAGGAAGGATGAAGGGAGGAGGATAGACTTGATCTTGTAAAGATACTTTCATGATTAATTGATCAAGTTGTCCTCTGAATTTTTGAGTTCATCTTTCCCTTCTCCGTCTTTCTTTGTTTCTAGTTGATTTTTGGGAGATTTTTTGGTGTTATTCTATCTGAGGTTTTGGGGACTATTTTGGGTTGATCTTTTGGTGCTATGACCTCATGGGAACATCTCTAGTCACTGGTTCGACCAATTTTCCCACAAGCACCAAGAAATCAACTTTTTTTCAAAATGGAGAAAACCCCATTTTGTAGAGCCATTTTTAGATCTACTGCTCAAGCTTTGGTCTTTTGGAGTTGAAACTTTGTAGATATCTTCACTTCCTCATAGAAAGGTTTGTGCAAAATTCCAACTCAGTTGGACTTCATCTGATCAATTCTGGAGTTTTTACTCTTGGATCGGGCTGCTGGTGCAGGAAAACCGACCAGGTCGGCTCCTCAAACCAGCCAAGCTAGTTCTTCAAAACCAGTCAAAACTGGCTCTCTAACTGGCCAAGCTAGCTCCTTTGCAATCATCTTAGGCAAATTAATCAGCCAAGCCAATCTCCGAACCAGCCTAGCTGGCTTGTCTGCAATCGTCCCCGACCATCTAACTCAGTCCCTTTCCGTTCTCACTGCTCGGGAAGGTGAAGCAGTGGTTCTACTCAAACCGTGATGTTGTGAACACTTGGGAGAAGTGTTCAACCCATTTCTCATCAATTTCTTCTTGATGGGTAAGACTAACGCTTTTCGTAATAGAATATGAAGTTTCCAATAGTACATCGATGAGTCCATCCCCACACCCTCAAGGGTACATCTTGGCATGTCCTTATCATGGAATGGAGGACTGGCTCATGATTCAAGATTGCTACCACGGCTCACCAACATAGCTCGCAATCACATCAACGCTGTTGTTGGTTGGCCCTTCTTCTAGCTAAGTGTAAGGAAGTGAAGAATTTGATCGAGAAGATGGTGTCCAACAAAGATATGGAGTGATGAACGACTCCAACCCTGTAAGAGAGGCATGCACACCATCAAGGTGGCAGACCCACTCTCTAAAAAGATGAGTTTTCTCCTTAACCATCTTGAAAGAATAGTTGTGTCGCGGGGTCGAAACCACGACAAGCATGTTGTTCGAGTCGGTGTTAGAGTACGAGGTCTCCGGTGGCTCGGGTGGACTCAGGAACATAAGAATCACGCAGAGAAGGGGCAACGGTTTATCTTGGTTCGGGCCAATTCGGTCCCTACGTCCAGCAGCTGATGATCCTTATACTCAAGAGCACCTAAAATCTGGAGGGTTACAACAGAGTGTAAAAGAATAAGAGTTTGGTAGGGGGTTGGCTCGGTGCTAATCCTAAGGTTGCCTCGCCGCCGGTGGAGTATCCCCCTCGTCGGAGAGGAAGGAGACGGTGGGATGCGGTGGAGGAGAGGCTCTCGGTGCCCATCTCCCGATTGCCTTGCTCTCGGTGCAGAGCGGTGGCGGATGGAATGGAATGGAGTGTCTAGTGATCGAATCGGGATCCTCCCCCTCTAGGTCTGACCTTATCCCTTATATAATGGGATAGGTCGGGTACAAGGCTGTAAGAGCATTCACCCCCGATGTGGGTTTTGAATAATTAATGACAATCAAATTAGGGACTAACAAGTTTATTCAAGACGCATTCGCAGATGTTAGTCCATTAAAAGATTAAACAATGACATTTGGTGATATGAGCACCCCTAAATTTTCTATGGATGGATGGCGCTTCGACTCAATCGGTTCACAATTTTATTTTAAAATTGAGTCATAGGAAATGTCATACTATCAAGAGGGATACAAAATAGGCTAGCTAGATATGGTTAGAAGTGCTCTTGTCAAACTTTTATGCGCTTGAGAGACACCTTGCACTCGCACGCACTTAGAATATATATAGTTTTCTCTGCTTGCACCGGTAGTACCGGTGGCCCTTAACCGGTAGTACCGGTCTGCTGGGCAGCTGAGCTGCGCGCGCGCGAAGTTGCGGAAAAATGAACTACCAGTAGTACCAGAGTTCTAGCGGTAGTACCAGTCTAGACCGGTAGTACCGGTGGAAAACCGATAGTACTGGTAAGTCATTTTTTCGCACGACTTCTGCGCAGCTCCAACGACTAAATCTGGAGGACCGGTAGTACCGGTGGGACATCATCGGGAGTACCAGTAGTCGTTCTAAACTACAGAGTATATATTGTTCTCTACTCCACTTCTAACCGTTACCCAACACTATTCTACTCGTTCCCATATGAGAAAAGAGCTCCCAAGCATTGACTCACCCACTCTCTCTTCCTCTTTGCTCCTAGCCTTCAATCCTTGCAAGATTAGAGCTAGAGAAGTGAGATATGAGAGTGGGAGTCTTTGATCTACGACTTGAGCACTTCGATCCATTGTCTTGCCAGTTTGTTTTGGATTTGTTACTCTTGGGTTCTTGGAACCCTAGCCAGCTAGGCATTCTTCGTGGTTGCCCGTGTTGAATCATTTGTGAGGGCATCCCGAAGTGTTTGTAATCACCCTCTCTCTTAGTGGAAAACTCAAGCTAACCTTCATGGTTGATTGAGGGAGGAGACCTTCATGGTCGGACCTTAGTGGTCACCTCAACAACGAGGACATAGGAACTCCTGTGTGGGGGTTGCCGAACCTCGGGATAAATATTGTGTCCTGTGTGCTTATTGCTGTGGTGGTAGCTTCGACTACCCTTGTTCTTGTGTTTGCTTGTGTTCTTCCTCCCTACCCCTATTCTTAGGTCGGAAGGTCTGATCTACAACTTGGGAAGGAGCTAAGCTTTGGGAACCTCAGCATCACCTTCAACATCATCAAGAAGTGTGGGGTAACACTTGAATCCAAAATCAAAACTCAATTTACTCTGATTTCGTAGCCTCTGTACGGCACCGGTAGTACTAGATTGTCTGCACCGGTAGTACCGCTCTAGACAGACCGGTAGTACCAGTTAGAATTTAACTTTTGCTGTTGAGTTTTTAGTTTTAGGTTTTTAAATAGGCCTATTCACCCCCCCTCTTGGCCAATTAGATCCTTTTAATTGGTATCAGAGCATTGGTCCCTCGGATAAACGCTTCACTGCATGAGGAGTAACATTGGCCAAGATGGATCTGGAAGTACAAAAGCAAATTATTGATCAAATCACAGCTCAAATCACCGCATCCCTACAGCTACAACAACAAGAGCAATTGACCAAGATGCAAGAGCAACTAGACAAGATACAAGAGCTTCTAGATAAGAAGAATCAAGAGTCAACTAGTGAAAGTGGTGGTGGTGATGCAAGCAAGACACCAAAGAGCTACAACAAGGCTGGGTTTGATTATGGTGGATCAAGCAAGAACAATAATCCTACCTTACCGATGATCAATCCCGAAAAGCCACCTCCATTTGATGGTACAAGGTACACCGATTGGGCTCATAGGATGAAGTTGCATCTTATAGCCGCAAGATGTTGGGAAGTAGTGGATGTTGGTGTCAATCCGCCTCAAGATCCTAATGAGTGGTCACCCGAAGATGAAAGAGACTTTCACCTCAATGCAACAGTGGCAACCTTGATTTTGTAATGCCTAACTCCGGAAGACAACAACAAGGTTAATGGAATGGTCAATGCAAAGCAAATTTGGGATACTTTGAAGGTATCATTTGAAGGAGACAAGAGTGTGAGAATTGGAAACATTGAGCTCTTGCAAGGAAAGATTGAGAACTTTACCCTGATTGAAGGAGAAACTACTCAAGCAATGTTTGATAGGTTCATGACCTTGATCAACAAAATTAGAGCACTTGGGGACACAAGATGGGATGACAACTCCGCCGCAAGGAAGATATGTAGAGTGTGTAGACAAAAGAACAACATGCTTGCTTTGGTCATAATGGAGAGAGACAACTATACCACAATGACACCATAAGAGATGCTAGCCAAGTTGATGCATCATGAGGTACTTGATTATGAAGCAAAGGAAGCAAGTGTGCTAAAGAAGAGCATTGCCCTCACGGCATCACATGGTAGTGAGTCAAGTCATTGCCACAAAGGGTGTTGTGAGCATAGGCATAACAATAATGATGATGACCTTGACGAAGAGCAAGCTTTGCTAGTGAAAAATTATGAGAAGTATTTGAGAATGAAGAAAGAAAAGATGAGAAAATATGGAGGAAACAAGCCATACAAGAAGAGGTTTTGCTATGAGTGTGGTGACACCGGTCATCTTGCGACCGATTGTCCTAACAAGGGAAAGAAGTCAAGATATAACAAGCAAGGTGACAAGAAGTACAAGGACAAGAAGAGAGGTGAAGCACATCTAGGTCAAGAATGATAATCGGATAGTGATAGTGATGATGACAATGACAATGAGAAGAAGAGTGTGGCCGCAATTGCTATACATGAAACTTCTTCCTCAACAATGGTCTTCACCGACAATGCTTCATCAACATCTTTCTTCACCAATACTTCTTCATCACCTAGACTCTTTGCCAACCTCTCCGACGACGACTATGATGCTCCTACTTGCCTTATGGCATTAGGAGATAAGGTACAACTTGATACTCCTACACATACAACTAGTGAATGTGATAGTGATGATGAAAATGATGAAAACTATGCTTCTAATCTCATCAAAAGATATGGTAAAGCTGTTGCAACTAAAATCTTGAAGCTAATATATGCCAAAGACAAGCTCGAGTCATGCATTGAGTCGCAAGGGGAATTGCTCCTAGAGGAAAGGGAGAAAACCCAAGGACTTAAGGCATGTCTCTCCAAGGAGAAGGAGAAGGTTGAGAAGTTGAGTGTAGAATTGTCTTTAGCCAAGGATGCTAATGAGTGCATGGCTAAGGAACATTCTTCACTCAATGACTCTTTGTCAAGTCTAAAGAATGATCATAGTTTGGCTCAAGAAAGCCTTACAAGCTTGACAAATAAATATCATGAGCTTGAACTAAACTATGACAAACTTTGGACTAGCACTTCTACTATTCCCAAGGATGCTAAAGCTACAACTAGTAAAGGTTGTGAAAGATGCTCTAATGTTGATATACATGCTTGTGCTACTAACCTTGATGAGCTAGCCAAGAAGGATAAGGAGATCCAAAGGTTGAACACAATTGTCAAGATTGGTTGCAAGTGCAAGGATAAGCAACCGGCAAATGTGTTCAAGGCATCAAGGCACCCCATGATTAAGGATGACATTTGTTACAATAGGTATGCTGACAAAGCCAATGGAAGGAAAATAATTAATGGGGTGGCTTGTGTGAAGTTCAACAAGAGTGTGTCGCTTGTTGACCTTATCAACAAGGTGAACAATGTTGCTACACCTACAACTCCACTTGTTAACAACAAGAACAAGAAGAAGCAAGTGGAGGTGTCCAAGCAACAAGTGCCTATTTCATGCAATCACATTTGTGATTACATGTGTTGTTGGGACAAGGATGGCAAGATTGTTGTGAAGTATGTGGTCGCCCTAAAAAAGAGACAAATCTTAAGGAGTGTTTGGGTGCCCAAGTCTTATGTTTCTAACCCCCTAGGTTCCATCTCGGGACCTAAATCAAAAGTTTAATCTTGTTTTGTAGGAATATTCCTCCGGCGGACCAAAATGGGTGCTTGATAGTGGATGCACCAATCATATGACCGGAGAGAAGAACATGTTCACCTCCTTTCAACCAAATCAAGTTGCATGTGAAAGGATTGTCTTTGGTGACAATAGTAAAGGAGATATCCTTGGTTTGGGTAAAATTGCTATCTCAAATGATAATTTCAAATGTATTACTTGTGGATTCGTTGGGATACAATTTGTTGTCCGTCTCATAACTTTGTGAGAAGGGCTACAATTGTCTCTTTATGGATAAGGGTGTAGAAGTCTCTAAAAGATTGGATTCCTCTATTGTCTTTACGGGTGAATTAAAGGGCAAGCTCTATTTAGTTGATTTTTCATCTAATAGAGTGGGGTCCGAAACTTGTTTTGTGGCAAAGTCTAGCATGGGCTGGTTATGGCATTGCCGACTAGCTCATGTTGGCATGAGGAACTTGGCCAATCTTCAAAGAGGTGAACACATCCTTGGACTAACAAATGTTTCTTTTGAGAAAGATAGAATTTGTAGTGCATGTCAAGCGGGTAAGCAAGTTGGAGCCAAGCATCCTGCCAAGAACATCGTCACTACAACAAGGCCACTTGAGTTACTTCACATGGATCTATTCAGACCCAATGCTTATATAAGCATTGGAGGTAACAAATATGGTTTTGTAATTGTTGATGATTTTTCTCACTTCACTTGGGTGTTCTTTTTGAAAGATAAAAGCGAAACCCAAGGGATCTTCAAGAAGTTTGCAAGGAGAACTCAAAATGAGTTTGAAGTGAAGATCAAGAAAATGAGAAGTGACAATGGGACAGAGTTTAGGAACACCAATATTGAAGCATTTCTTGATGAAGAAGGCATCAAACATGAGTTTTCGGTTCCATACACTCCACAACAAAATGGTGTTGTGGAGAGGAAGAACCGAACGCTCATTGAAGCCGCAAGAGCAATGTTGGATGAGTACAAGATTTCAGAGAAAGATTATTGGGCAGAAGTGGTCAACATGGCATGTCATGCCATCAACCGATTGTACCTCCACAAGATAAGGAACAAGATCGCCTATGACCTCCTAACCGGTAAAAAGCCTAAGGTGGATTACTTTAGAGTTTTTGGATGCAAGTGTTTCATACTTAATAAGAAATCCAAAAGCTCTAAGTTTGCACCAAAGGTTGATGAAGGGTTCTTACTTGGTTATGGTACTAACGAACATGGCTACCGTGTTTTCAATGAGGCCACCGACCAAATTGAAATAGCGGTAGACGTGACTTTTGATCCACAAGATTGTACCTCCACAAGAGAACAAGCTAGTCAAGATCCACCACAAGTTCAAGGAGACAACCTAGGTGGCAATCAAGACAATCAAGATCTTTATCCTCCAATCAATCAAGACAATGGAGATGACGATGATGGTCCAATCCAAACATGAACAACCATCCCTCACCCAAGAGTTCATCAATCCATTCAACGGGACCATCCCGTTGATAGCATATTGGGAGACATACAACAATGGGTAACAACACACTCTCGTTTAGTAGCTTTTTGTGAGCATTACTCTTTTGTTTCTTCCAAATTGCCAGAGAGGGTGGATGATGCTTTGAAGGACCCAGACTGGGTGATGGCCATGCAAGAGGAGTTGAACAACTTCATTAGGAATGAAGTCTGGTCCTTGGTGGAGAGGCCCAAGCAAAATGTGATAGGCACCAAATGGGTCTTCCGCAACAAAGAAGATGAGTATGGCGTGGTCACAAGAAACAAGGCACGGTTGGTTGCTAAAGGTTTTACTCAAATCGAAGGTTTGGATTTTGGGGAGACCTATGCACCCATAGCTAGGCTTGAATCTATTCGTATATTACTTGCCTTTGCTGCTCACCATGATTTCAAGTTATTTCAAATGGACGTGAAAAGTGCATTTCTCAACGGCCCCCTCTCCAAAATCGTGTATGTGGAGCAACCACCGGGCTTTGAAGATCCACATCATCCCGATCACATATACAAGCTTGACAAGGCGCTCTATGGGCTTAAGCAAGCCCCTAGGGCTTGGTATGATTGTCTCAAGGACTTCCTACTCAAACAAGGGTTTGAGATTGGGAAGGCTGATCCCACTTTATTTACTCGCAAAGTCAATAATGATATCTTTGTATGCCAAATATATGTCGATGACATTATATTTGGTAGTACTAATGTGGCTTTTTATGAGCAATTTAGTAGGATTATGACCAAGAGGTTTGAGATGTCCATGATGGGGGAGTTGACATACTTTCTTGGATTTCAAATCAAACAACTCAAAGATGGCACGTTCATAAGTCAAACAAAGTACACCACCGACATGCTAAAGAAGTTTGACATGGACAAAGCCAAGCCCATGAAGACACCAATGCCTACAATTGGACATCTTGACCTTGATGGAGATGGTAAGGCTGTAGATCAAAAGGTATATCGCTCCATGATTGGATCCTTACTTTATCTTTGTGCATCTGGGCCTGATATTATGCTTAGTGTGTGCATGTATGCAAGATTTCAAGCTAATCCGAAAGAATGTCATCTCATGGCCGTTAAGAGAATTTTTCAATATCTTGTGCTCACTCCTAATCTTGGCTTGTGGTATCCCAAGGGCTCCACTTTCACTTTACTAGGCTATTCCGATTCGGATTATGCCGGTTGCAGGGTAGAGCAGAAGAGTACATCCGGGACGTGCCAATTTCATGGTAGGTCCTTGGTGTCATAGAGCTCTAAGAAGCAAAACTCCATTGCCTTATCCACCGCTGAGGCCGAGTATGTGGCGGCCGGTGCTTGCTGTGCCCAACTACTTTGGATGAAGCAAACCTTGAGAGACTTTGGTTGTGTGCAAAACAAGATTCCTCTCTTATGTGACAATGAGGGAGCAATCAAGCTAGCCGACAACCCCGTAAACCACTCTAGAACAAAGCACATAGACATCCACCATCACTTCTTGAGATACCACCAAGCCAAAGGAGATATCATAGTTCAACATGTGAGAACCGAATTCCAATTAGCCGATATCTTCACAAAGCCTCTAGATGAGTCAAGATTTTGTGCTTTGTGGCATGAGCTCAATATCGTTGATCCTCGTAACGTGGCTTGACATCTTGTGCATACTTGTTTGCCATAGAGTAAGACAAAAACAAACTCTTGTGAAAAATGTTGTGTGCAAATTTCAAAATCTAATTTCAACATCTCAAATATGTCCATTGTTATGTAATGGTTTCATGAAATCTGGACATGTTTGAGGTGGTTCAGGTTTGCTACCTGTTCACCACCCTGTCGAATTTCTTGTGCTGTACATTTGAACCACGGTAGTACCGGTGTACTGGACCGGTAATACCGGTTCCACCGATAGTACCGCTCCAACCCCGATAGTACCGCTAGTTCATATTTGTGCATCGTCGATCTGCGCAGACCTGACCCACCAGTAGTATCGGTCCTTACCGACCGGTAGTATCGCTAGACCAATTGACCGTGGTATAAAAGGGCCACGCAGTGACTTTCTTTTGACCATTCTCTTTGTCTCACCCTGTATTCTCCCTGACGGTGCTGGCGGCGGCGCACCCACCCTTCCCACCCTGATCTCCCTCCTCCTCTGGCCAATCTTGAATCCTTTTGAGGGGGAGGCATCAACAATGATGACTTGAGGGCAACACAAATGTATAAATCTGAGCACTTGGCTGATGGCAAGACCACCTTTCTAAAGCCTGCTTTCTTTGTTCTCAACAATCTTCTCTGAGCTTCCATTGACCCTAAGATTGGAGATCAGAACAATCTTCAGGCAGATGCTCCCAAAATTCTTTGTCGTTTTGGAGCTGGTGGTGGTCGCTTCAGTGTTACTGACTTCATGTGGTCCAAGATTGCATATGTGGCTGTGGATTCTCACAAGTCACTACCTTATGCTCCTTACCTCATGTATATCATTGAGCAGGTAGTTGGCTATGAGTTTAGCCACGACACCAAGCATGCCTCCTACACGCCGAAGCTTCTGGCTCCTCGCACACCCAAGGATGCTCCTGCTTCTACTTTAGCTCCTGCTCTAGCTGCAGCTGATGCCCCTCAGCATGGTGGCACTGATGATGCTCTGCTTGATGGTGCTCCTGTTGCTCCTCCTCCACATCGAGGTGAGTGCCGGGAGTCCTCCACCAAGTTTGCTTTCAAGAAGTTTTTGGCGTACTTTTGCTACACGACGAAGAGGACAGATGAGCGCCTTCGCCGCCTAGAGGAGCAAGCCAATCTTGCTCCTGTCTCTCCCCTTCGTGACTTTCCTGACCCCTATGCTCAGTATGATGAGATGTATGGCTCTTCTTCTGGTGCTGCTGCTGCTGGGGTCAGGGGGAGGACACTAGTGCTCCAGCGAACTTTGTGGTTGGTAGTGAGACATATGTGGACCCTCTCACTCAGTCATGCCCGGTCAACACTGCTGCCTACGATGACCTTTTTACCACTGCGGATGAGATGACCAGGACTAGTGGCTTCACCAGTACTGAGGCGGTTCCCGGACCTTCTACCTCTTCTGCACCTTTTGGGAGGAGCCGCTACGACCACTACAGCGACAGTGAGGGCTTCTCGGACTACTAGTGGCTACCCTTTCTACCCTTGTCGTTTCTTGTGGCCTACCCTTTTTGGCACTTGATGCCAATGGGGGAGTGTTAGGCTTTTATCATGATGTAATAGGGTAGTTAAAATTCGGTTATGTAATAACCCTATCTTAGTGGTGAACTATGTGATGAACTTTGAACTATTTGTGTGTGTTGGATGATTGTAAGCTAGACACCTATGCTTATTTGCTATATCATGCTTGTGTTAGCTTTCTTTCTATTGTGTTGGTGCAATGTTGTTTTAGAATGGTTATGATGGTTTTAAATCCTTTTCTTTCTCGCATAACCATTCAAGTTCTCTTATTTCATTCTTTGGGAGATATCTTGTCATTTTGCATCACAGTACCTTGTTTTTCACACACTTTTAGGCACCCCACGGATTGCAAAATTTAGGGGGAGCTTGCTCTTAAATGTATGACATCTTGATTTGTATCAAGAGTTGAAATTCAAAATCCAATGCATACATTAAGGGGGAGCTCAACTTAAATTTTGGAATTCAAAAGCTTAAAATCTTTCAATTATTTGTAAGCCTAAGTTGGTTGTCATCAATTACCAAAAAGGAGGAGTTTGTAAGTGCACTCGCCCCTGATGTGGGTTTTGAATAATTAATGGCAATCAAATTAGGGACTAACAAGTTTATTTAAGATGCATTCGCAGATGTTAGTCCATTAAAAGATTAAACAATGACATTTGGTGATATGAGCACCCCTAAATTTTCTATGGACGGAAGGCGCTTTGACTCAATCGGTTCACAATTTTATTTTAAAATTGAGTCATAGGAAACACCGTACTATCAAGAGGGATGCAAAATAGGCTAGCTAGATATGGTTAGAAGTGCTCTTGTCAAACTTTTATGCGCTTGAGAGACACCTTGCACTCGCATGCACTTTGAATATATATATATATATATATATATATATATAGTTTTCTCTGCTTGCACCGATAGTACTGGTGGCCCTTAACTGGTAGTACCAGTCTGCTGGGCAGCTGGGCTGCACGCGCGTGAAATTGCAGAAAAATGCACTACCAGTAGTACCGGAGTTCTAGTGGTAGTACCGGTCTAGACCGGTAGTACCGATGGAAAACCGATAGTACCGGTAAGTCATTTTTTCGCACGACTTGTGCGCAGCACCAACGGCTAGATCTGGAGGACCGGTAGTACCAGTGGGACATCACTAGGAGTACCGGTAGTCGTTCTGAACTACAGAGTATATATTTTTCTCTCCTCCACTTCTAACCGTTACCCAACACTATTCTACTCGTTTCCCATTTGAGAAAAGAGCTCACAAGCATTGACTCACCCACTCTCTCTCCCTCTTTGCTCCTAGCCTTCAATCCTTGCAAGATTAGAGCAAGAGAAGTGAGATCTGAGAGTGGGAGGCTTCAATCTATGACTTGAGCACTTCGATCCATTGTCTTGCCGGTTTGTTTTGGATTTGTTACTCTTGGGTTCTTGGAACCCTAGCCGGCTAGGCGTTCTTCATGGTTGCCCGTGTTGAATCATTTGTGAGGGCATCCCGAAGTGTTTGTAATCACCCTCTCTCTTAGTGGAAAACTCAAGCTAACCTTCGTGGTTGCTTGAGGGAGGAGACCTTCATGGTCAGACCTTAGTGGTCACCTCAACAACGAGGACGTAGGAACTTCTATGTGGGGGTTGCCGAACCTCGGGATAAATATTGTGTCCTGCGTGCTTATTGCTGTGGTGGTAGCTTCGACTACCCTTGTTCTTGTGTTTGCTTGTGTTCTTCCTCCCTACCCCCTATTCTTAGGTTGGAAGGCCCGATCTACAACCTGGGAAGGAGCCAAGCTTTGGGAACCTCAGCATCACCTTCAACATCATCAAGAAGTGTGGGGTAACACTTGAATCCAAAATCAAAACTCAATTTACTCTGATTTCGTAGCCTCTGTACGACACCGGTAGTACCGGATTGTCTGCACCGGTAGTACCGGTCTTCATAGACCAGTAGTACCGCTCCAGACAGACTGGTAGTACAAGTTAGAATTTAACTTCCGCAGTTGAGTTTTCAGTTTTAGGTTTTTAAATAGGCCTATTCACCCCCCTCTAGGCCAATTAGATCCTTTCAAAGGCGGTTTGAGGGTTATAGTCTATGGTCTACGCGTGTCGGAGTCTAGGAAGGTCATGCAACAGTGCGGCGTGGACGGGCGAGGTGTCTTGGTGCCGAAGAAGCCTGGGCGTCATTCGACTGCTCTGTTCTGACACTCTGTGTGTCAGGCAGTGTCGGCTTGGACCAACCTCCCCCAGGTGAGACCTTCTGTAGTCTTCTTGGTGGCGAAGGAGGTCGGATCTGTGGGCTAACGCGTGGGCCCTGAAGCCCCCGAGTCCTCAAAGGCCACAGGAAGCTTTGTCTTCTTGTGTCATGCCCCGGGCCTGACCCTGTCGGAGGAGCAATTGGCAGGGGCATGCCTAGGGAGAGACGCTAGGGAGCCCCCGGGCATTGGTAGTCAGGGGCTTGTCTTTTTGTGCTCGGGCCTTGGCTAGCATCATTAGTCGAGCAGGAGCCAAGGGCCAGGCCTTGAGGTGCTGTAGATCGGGAGCCCAAGGCTCGGGGAAGCCCCCGAGCCCTAGGCGAAAGCTGCGGTCGAGTTAGGCTCGGCCGGATCTCTTTGCCAGAGGGTGCGCGCGAGCGTGCCCGATGGGCATAACCCCCAGGCGATCCTGAAGGGGTCAGTCAGGGGGTCTTCTTCGGTCAAGAACCAATGGACCCAAGGCTTAACATACCTATATGTTAGGATCTCATCAGGTTGCTTTGAAGCAGGATCTACACACAAGGGAGAAGATGAACACACAAGAAGCTCATTCAAGCCATGGATGCTCTCATGACGTGCGAGGTCTGTGGTGACACCGGACATTTGAGAGATAGCTGTCCTGAAACACATGAAGACGTGAACTTCGTTAACAACAACAATGAATATCGTCATTAGCAAAACCAAGGATGAACTAGTGCTCCAACTATAAGGGAGGTAACAATTTTCAACGGTTATAATAATAGTCAACCATCTCTTAAAGATTTTGTCCTTGGTCAAGATAAGATAAATGAAAGCATGAATTAAAGTTGTACAACAATTATAAGGTGCTTGAAAACATTCATGCTAATTTTGAAGATTTCTCTTCTTCCATGAAAAATCAATTGAGTTTCAATAAAATGCTAGAAACACAGCTTGCTCAGCTAGCTTCTACAATTCTGTCTTCCTAAAAGGTAAGATCCCTGGGGAACCTGAGGAAGGTTCTTACAATTGCTACACAAACAATGAATTTTGGTTTCATTCTAGGTCATTGCATGCTTCTTTGTGGCTTCAATAAATCTATCCACTTTAGCGCAAAAACCGCTTCTTTGTGGCTTCAACAAATCTATCCACTTCAGTGTGAAAACCTAGCTTCCACCTCATCCATGAGTTCTTGGAGTCCATCGTTTTTGAAATCAATCAAAGCAAAAATAGGATTAATTGATATAAGTAACAAAAACTAGGAATATGTATGTATATTTGATGAGCCCCTAATAATGAAGCAATTATTTATCTTTCACAATATTAATTATAACAAACATTTTTAAAGAAATAAAATTTGCACCTATTCTTATTTTACCAATTACTGTTGATGCAAACTTACTCCCTTTTTTAAAACAAAATAATACGAATGTTGATAAAAAATAATTCTAATCCCAAGATCTAGATCTGGATCTAAACCTAATCCCTACATAAAAACTAACTAATAGACCATTAAAATGAAGACATGATCACTAAATAAGGGTAGAATCTTGTTTCCTTACTAAATTTACCCTAGTACCATCAAATATTTGATATAATTTCTTCCATAAATGCCTCAACCACCATGCAAGAGAGAGAAAATCAAAACCTGAATTAAGCACTAATATACAACTAAAACTTCAAAGAGAAGTTTGTAATAGCATTTACTTAGCTTCTAGAACCTCCTCCACCAAAGTAATCAAAATCTGAATATTCCCCATTAAAATCTACAAGTTTTCGAGGTAGCCCAAGCTCCTTTCCTCCCTTCTTGAGTTGCAGTAAATTCCTCGTGGAGAAAAAAAGAAATCTACTATATATGCTTGGAGCAATAGTAGAGGTAGCTCTATATAGAGTGGCTTCTACACATGCATCTTCAGAAGAAAATATCACAATTTTTAGGGGCGAACTGTATTATACCAGCCGCCTTTGAAGATGCCTTTTAGAGACGGGTGGCTTAGTGGGCCTAAGGGCCGCCACGATGAGCCGTCTCTACCCTAAAATGCTAGCATCTTTGGCAAATCAATTATGTATTCAGAATCTCTACTACGTGACCCATCGCGCTCTCCGCGACGGCGTGACCCTCTCCCTCTCCCACACGAGCGCGACCTTTTCCTCTCCCACCACTACTACAAAACAAGGATATTGTTACACTAGCTTGTAACACATTCATCAATGTGTTCCTAAGAAATTTCATAGTAACATAAAACTATGTCTTACAGACTTGGGTTGTAACACAAAACACATTTTTTATAAAAAATGTGTAACACAAAAGTTAATGTTACAAGTGAGATGTTACAAAAGTGGTACCATATTGTAACACATAAATGGAACACGTAAAATGTGTGACAAGTATATTCCCTATAGTAACACAACATAATGTTACAACCAAAGTGTTACAAAGAAACATATACATGTGGATCATCATCCAATTCATGGTTGGCAAAAGGCATTGCACCGGTGTCGTTCTGGCTGATAGACAATTGTACCGAGGTCCTCACATGACACCCGAGCATGACTAAGTAGACGATTGAAAAAGTCGTGTAGATATAGGAGCCTATTATGAAGCTATTGAGCCAAGGTGAAGATAGTTTAGATGGATCAAGATCATGAGAGGAACATGTACACTTAGGAAGAAAATCCAAAGACAAAAAAAGTAAAATTATATGGAGCTATCACTAGAGGAACATGTACACTGAAGAAGAAAACCTGAAAACAAAAAAGTACATAAAATTAGATAGAGCAAAATCATGAGAGCAACATGTACACTGAGGAACATGTTTGTCAAACCTTCTACTGAGGAATATGTAAGACATATTGCATCGGTTTAGAATATGGGTGCAAGTAGGAAGTACTATTGCATCAGATTGATAATGCTAAACTCTGATGCAATAGGTGACTGCTATTACATAGGTTTAATAGGTGACTGCTATTACATAGGTTTAGTGAATCAATGTGCGATGCGTCATATGGTCACTATTGCATCAAAAGTTTTACGTTGCAAGAGGCTGAAACATATAGTTGGGCCACAAGTATCAGTAGTAGACCACCAAGGACTTTCAGTAATATTATTTGCTATTCTAGACAGGGGATTATCCAAACATCTAGGAGACCACCAAGGAGTTCAAGACACAACTAAACATGACAGATAGCAGTCAATGTTGATGGGGAAATGAATCAAAAGTGGTTTGTGTCAATATAAATTGGGCAAATATCACATCACAGCTCGTTAAAAAAGAAAGAAGCAATAAACTACCAGCATTATCTTGAGCTTTGATCTGTAATAGCGAGCTGCAAAAAAGCACCTTCTCATAATAATAACAATTATCAAGCTACCTCTTATAGTAACATGGCTAGAAAAAAATTCCTTTCCTGGCCTCTCATTAATTGTCCCCGAAGAAACACATTATTTACAAAGAAAAAGATAGAAGTTAATCAACTTATATTGCAATGCTACGATGCGTGGCAATAAGATCTATTGTAACACTCATTATCGTTGCTAGTGCACCTATTGCTACTCTTTGGGTATGTGGCAACAGGTATCTCTGGCAATGCCGGGTGTGTTCCATACTGTGCTCTACCATAATATACAGGCGTTACTAGAACTAAAAAAAGTGTTATAGTAAACAATCACTATAACATTAGACAAATGTTCCGATAGATAAATAAATGTGTTACAAACTATGCATTCTACCATAATGTGAAGTGTTACTAGAGAAAAAAAAGTGTTACAACAAAAATCATTGTAACACTAGATAAATATTCCTGTGGACAAGTAAATGTGTTACAATAAACCAGTCTATAGTAACATAATCAATTGAAATATGTTACTAAGAGAGCTAGTAACACTTTTTCTAACCTATAGTAACACAAATCCCTGCGCTGTAGTAGTGCACGCACCTGGTACCGAGCTCCTCCCTCCCTCCCCTCCTCCTCCTCCTCCAGTGGCGGCGATGACATCAGTGAGGTAGGCCTCTTCCTCCTCCACGCGACCACACCCACGCCCCATCCTTCTTCCCCAACTCCGGTTAGGGTTCTGATGGCCACGCCCCACCCTTCTTCCCCAAATCCGACCGGCATAGAAGGGCCTAGCCGGCCGGCCAGGGGGTGGGGAAGGAGGCTAGGAGGTTCGGGGCCCTAGCGGCGGCGAAGGCGGCCGAGCTAGAGAGAGGTGGGGGCGCCATGGCCGGATCTTGGAGCTCGGCATTGCTGGCGAGCATGGCCATAGCGGAGCTCCAGCAAGACGGGGGAGGGGAAGAAGGTGGCCGCCACGGGCCCTAGCTCTCTGGAGCTCTGGCAAACGCTAGCACGCCGGGGCAGGGGTGGGGGTTAGGGGCAGGGGCGAGTACGGCGAGGTCGAGGACGACGGCAAGGGAGGGGGCAACGGAGGAGCACAGGGAGGGAGAAAGAGGCGGGGGAGGAGGCGGACGCAAGGTAGACAACGGGACGACTCGTCGCGCGTTAACTGCCTCCTTACGTACTATTGCCTCGCTGTGAGAAACGAGTCCACTGTCGTCAACACTAGCTCGTACAAGCGAATAACGGCTTATTGATTGGTGGAAAGAAAGACGGGTCTATCTAGTCTTGGCGCGCACGAGCTAGCAACAACCCTACTGCTGCTCTGTTCCAAGCTGGGGGTAGGCCGGGTAGACAGCACCGAAACATTTATATGGCCATGCTAAGCGAACATGTGGACAGATGTGGTGCCTGTCGGTCGTCTCACTAGTTCAGCATGCACATCTCCGATCCTTCGCTCATCAAGATTTACATTATTATTATTGGTTGATGAATAATGCTGATGGTCCCTCAACACCAACACCATGCATATCATGCGCGCCACTAACAAGAAAAAGATCTGTACGTTGAGAGTGCAGTTAGCCGCAGCACGAGCAGTGCAACAACCGTTGCTCGATCGCTCATAACACACTAGCTGCGGGCTTTATATATATATATATATATATATATATATATATATATATATATATATATATATATATATATATATATATATATATATATATATATATATATATATATATATATACACACACACACACACACACGTCTACTCCTCCATCGTTACAGTGGATGATTGATGCAGGACACTGGACACGCAAGCAGCGTGCATTGCAAATTTGCAGTTGCAACCCATTTAGTTTTGACGTCACGAATTGGGCAAGAGTTAACACCGACCGACCCGGGTGTACTACAAGCTAGTACGATAGGCTGGCACAGTCATTGTAATTTTACTAGAGAAAATTTCGTCATATCCTACGTAGATTTTGGCAGCACGTGCACGCCAATGATATATATATATATATATATATATATATATATATATATATATATATAATGGAAGCCCCTGTAACTATCTGGTTCAACTGAAACAGCAAGCCAGGCTAGGCGCACTGCGTGCTCCGCTCCTGTCACAAAAAGAGAAAAATACATGGTCCCCTCCGGCACTCATCCTTTATCTCTCTCCATTCAGCCCCCTCCTCTCTCTCTCCCGTTCATTTTGAATTCGCCTAGCCACGGCCATGAGCGGCGATGGCGGCGGCTCCTTGGACACTCGTGTGGCCGCGCTGCAGGCTCCCTCCTCGACGTTATGGCGCACTGGCGACACCTCATCCACGACGCGCTGCTACGGCCTCGAGGGGCGCTCCTTCCCTAGCGCGCGGCGGCGCTCCATCCAGCTGTTTCTCGGCAAAGTGTCCCGAGTTTTGCCGAGAGCCAACGATCGGGCACTCGGCAAACACCCTCTTTGTCGAGTGCCACCGTAACGACACTCGGCGTACACAAAACACTCGGCCATTACTATTAGTGGTCCAGAGCCATGCATGCAGCTTGTTGTACACGTACGTAGCTTATTGCATGTGGCGCCGCAGTGGAAATGGGAAAGCTGTTCAACGAAGGCGGTGGAAATGGGAGAGTAATTCCATCCTTCCCTGCCCGCGGCCCGCCGGTGGAAATGCTGAGGTTGGCCGATCAATATATACACATATAATATATCGTCCTGTCCTGTACTGATGGGCGTATTCATCGTACAACTCAAATTCGTTATGCGTACGTACGTGCCGCTCTCTAGATATACTATACAAAGTAAAAGTATTTTAACTACACGTACCGTGACTTAGCTAGCAAATATGTAGCGCAACGCCACGACAGGTTATGGGAATTAACGAAATATTAGATAGATTGCAGACAAGTTATGGTATCTGCATGGAGATTGGAGAGGACGAAGCAGCCAAGGCGCCAACAATACACAGAGTGCAGGGCGTCCCGGCAGGCGCGTATATTGTCATTGCAATTGCAACATAGCAACATCCTAGATTTACTTTTACAACATCCAGATGGATACACTTAAAACATACATCTGAAACACTTGAAACATAGGCTTACAACATACCTATATTGTCATTGCAACATCCTAGATCTACTTTTGCAACCTCCAGATGGACACACCTGAAACATATGTCTAAAACATCTGAAATACTTGAAACATAGGCTTGTAACATACATATATTGTCGTTGCAACATATGTAATATCACAGATCTACTTTTGCAATATTCAGATGAAACACTTAAAACAACACCTGAAATACTTGAAACAAGACGTCGCCGAGGACCACGGCCTAAATGGTGGAGAACTATGGTAACCAGCAAGCTCGGGTCAGGGGGACGTCGAAAGCTGCCCAGCGTACACCCAGGCGCAGGCGCAAGGCTCCCTGCCTGTCGCAGTGTCTTTGGCCGGCCGCGGTGCACGCCATGGCCGCGGTGGCATGAGGTGGATGAGGGTGCGGCGTGGGTCACGGAGAAGTGCCTGATAGGGGCCGGGTGCGGCGCACCCAGGCTAGAGAAGGTCGCCGGGTTGGAGAAGGCTGCGGTTCTGGAGAAGGCACGAGGTGGATGGAGGATGCTAGAGAAGGCGAGCAGTGCGGTGGATGCGTCAGCGGGTGCGCGGGGCAGCAGCCGGCAGAGTGCCTCTCAGGCGGCTCGGCCTCGGCACTCGGGGCAGCAGCACTCGCGCTCGAAGTCAGAGGCGGGATCTTACGTCGCGGCCTCGGGGACTTGGGGACGACCGATCACTCCGGATGAGCGGATGGGGAGTGAGGATTTTTTTAGAGATGGGGCCCGGTCCTGCGCAGGTGTGGGAGCTGCGTTTGGACGCAGGTCACGGGATGGACGCCCGTGCCGTAACATTATCATAGATAGATAGACAGACAGACACACGTGTGTGAGCGCTTTGTTGTTGTTCCTAAGTTCCTTCACATGCAGCATGCATGCACATATGTATAGTCACATATGTCTGAACCCAAGGTCCACCGTCACCACGAGCTGCCTCGTCGACCTCTTGTTGAACCCGTGACCTCGTGTACCATCATTAACCTAACATGTTGTTCTTTAAGGATAAAAGATCTTATAAGAGTTATATTTAAACTTTTCTATCAACGATATTAGTACATCACAAGACCATTGCTACTCTCCTCTTTTTTTTAGACTAGCAAAAATGTCCGTGCATTAAGAAAGGTATAGTGTCATCTAAAGCCTTTATCTATGTGTTTTTTGTCTTGAAAGGAATAGTTTTTATATTTACATCATTATATTTTTATTGCACTCGGTATTATGCTAAAATGTATGTAAATAATTCTCCTACTTAAATAATCAATTGCATTTATGACATAACGCAGGGACTCTCTTACGAACATGAAGGTCAGGGGCACACGTTTTCACTTCCACTCCAAATTATAAACATCAAATAATCAATAAATGCAATTGAGCATACTGCATACCATGAATTTACATAGGGTATAAACACTTCATCGTGCAACTTTTGTTAAAAAAAGCCAAGACCAATAGCACACAATTAATCAATGAAGAATATCACCAGTGCTCAGAGCCACAAGGTGACATCCACTCTGCACCCGAGGCCTCCAACTTCGTTCGCCTAAAGCCTTGCCAAGGCATCCACAGAGCTTTGATGGGCTGATGGTCACAACACCCGGCGGCCACGGAGCCTCCAACTTCCACGTGACAGCGCCCCCATAGCTTGACAACTCGATGCGACGGAGCCTCGGCGGCCGCACGCCCTGACGACTCGGCAGCCTCATCCGCATCCCTGTCTCTCGCCCCACGTCGTCGCCATCATCCTCGCCTCAGTCTTGCTCACATCGCTGTCTCGTCAGGTAGCGCCGTCATTGCCTGACCTCGCCGTCGTCTCCGCACCTCGCACCATGGTTGTTCCGACCTCAGCATCTTTTCGGGCCGCCTGTCCTACAGATATGATGCCTTGTGTATATGGTTTAATTGGTGTCTAGTTTAACCCAATTTGTATTCAATTTATTGAGTCGTTGTATTGTATTTGTCCTATTGAATTCGTATCGGAGACCATCACGTTGGAGGTAGGGCCCTTGGTATATCATCATAAACGGAACTTGAAAAATATAATACGGAACTTGGAACAAAGAAATCTACAAAAAAATATTGAAATACGCTCTAACTGAAACTGAAAAAACAGAAATAAAAAAGACATCAAAACATGAAAAGGATTCTAGCTAGAACTAAAAAAATAGAAATCGACAAAATACATTGAAAAAGAAAAGGCCTGACGGCCTCTCTTTTGTGACGGAGAAGGTCTCTGCGGCAAAAATTAGAAAAGTCCCAACGTTTTTGGAAAAAAAATAGGATAGAAAATAAAGGTAAAGATAGAAGAAAAGAGAAATAGAGATATCCTTTCCTATTTGATTAGGATTCCTATTCACTATTCAAGATAAAAAGTCCCGCATGATGGAAGAAGTCTATTTCGATTAGGATTCCTATTCAGGTTTATATCGGTCTAGACGCAAGTTATATATATATATATATATATATACACACGGATGGAAGAAACTCTCTATTGTCCATAGCCAGAGGGAGACGGATAAAAAAAATGAATGGACGAAAAAATGGGCTGAAATTTTACCTCTTTATTATTATTTGGTATAGATATAGATTGCTCTCCTCTTACCATAATGGGTATAATGCTTTATAGAGTACTTCCTCCGTTCCAAATAGTATGTCGGCTTTATCTTTAGTCGAAGTCAAACTTCTTTATTTTAACTAAGTTTATAGCTAGTAAAGTACACAAACATCTACAACGTTAAACTGAATTCATTACATACAACATAAAACATATTTTGATACCACATTTATTTGATATTATAGATGTTAATATACTCCTATTTGCTATAAACTTCACTGCTAATAAGTGAGTATCAGTGCCCTAGGTATTTTGAATGCACTAGTAATAAATTGTCACCGCCAGAGTGTTGGTTGCATCAAACCCAGCGGTGATATTTTATAGATAATGAATTGTCAGTGTCGTTTTATTAATAATTGGCAATGATAATATCACTGAGCAGATTTTAATGCAGGCTGGCAATACTGTAGAATCTGGACCCAAAATTAAAGTTAAATTAAGTTAGTTCTAACTTAGGTCGTCGGCCTCAAATGGTTATGTTCAGACCTCACGTCCATTCGGCTCTCTCTCTGACAAATCTCCCCGGTCCTCTCCTCTTGCCCCCTCTCTCCTCCTGGAGACGTGCTCCTCTCCCCTCCGAGGTCACAGCTTTCATCCTGCACCCCCCCACCCACCCCCTCTGCGCTTGGGGTTGAAGCAAGGAGGCGATGCCACCTTCCATGATGCTTTGGGTTATGATAGGGTTGCGGCAGCATGGACACTACAACAGATTTCAACTTCAGAGGCGACTGAGATGCCTCTATAGCCCAGCCGTCTCTCCTCTTCCGTTGATTTGTAGAGGCCGCTGTCTAGCCACCTCTAGAAATGAGATTTGTAAAGGCGGTTGAGACTCAGAACCGCCTCTACAAATGAAATTCCAGAGACAGGTGGGATCTAGAGCTGCCTCTACAAATAAGTTTACCAGAGGTGTTTGGACAGAATAGCCGCCTCTATAAACCTATTTGCACTCTGGTAATTTTCCCGTCAAACTTTAAAAAAGTTTCCTGTCTCGACCCAGTCGTGCCAACCCAATTTTCCTAAACACCTAAGCATATTTAGCACTTAAAATTTCTATTTTCAAAAACTTGCATATCACTTTCTACGCTTTTTGGAAACTGCAGTGTTCACGTGGGCGGTTCGGTGCACTACTGGACGGTCTGCCAGAGCATGAGAACACCTATAACATATAATGTTGTGCTGTGTCTCCCTCACCGACGCCTTGGTTGCACACATCAGCCCCTCCTCTCACACAAACACTAGCATCCTCTCTCTCTCACTCACTCCCATTACACTCACATATAGTTTTCGGTTTTAGGCCTCAAAACTCAATTAGAATTCCGGATGGACTTGGAGGTGATACGTGGCGTCATCACAAAGCCTGCGTCTAGACGGAGCAAAGTTTTTCCTCAGCTCCCTGTCGAAGGGACGACAAAGTTTTTCGGACCCAGCTAAACATGTTCTGGTCCCATCCTTGAGACCGGACTGGATGTCATTAACTTTGACTGCATCTCTCCCAAATAGGTGGCTCCCGAGACTAGATTCCACGTGTCTCTAATGAACGCCATATAACTCGGATCCCGCTGCCACGTATTTTCATAGAGGAAATTCTTCTCCTTTCTCCTTCTATTGGCTGAGAGGTCTAGGCATTCCACCAAGTCGTCCTTTTGCGGCAACTAGTAGTGTGCACTTTGCTTCTTCTGGAGGGCTCTTCTAGTACCACCAAGACCCCTCTGTGGCCTGGCCTCCTCCGCCACCCCACCATAGCCGGCCAACGTACAGCGGCTCCCCATATGACCTCAAGAAAGACTCAAGTAACCCATCAAGAATCCCCTTATCTATCCCTCTGTTGCCTGCTGGGATGGTACGATGAGATCTTCATTCTTCCATCATCGCTACATTCTTAAGTGTGTGTGTGTGTATATATATATATATATATATATATATATATATATATATATATATATATATAAATAAGATTTGTAGCTTGCATGTATACATGTTTTTTTATTTCTTTCTTGCTTTTTTGTATGGATTTGTAGCCAGTATTTTTCTCTCACAACAAAACAACATCAACCGGCTTATCAATCGCAGAAACAAAGCCATGGTCGCTAGTAGCCGTTTGGATATTCTTTCTTTCTAGCACATACGTATAGTGAATCATTTTATCTGTTCCATCTTCTTCTTCTCTTCTTCCTTTTCATTTTAGGAAAATAGAGAACCCTATTATTTCTGTTGTGTCCCCTTTCTGCATTGTAAATATCACTACTACACAAATCTTAACCGTGGCGGATAAAAAGGCTTAACCGAAGCAGTTTTTGCAACTGCCTCGGTCGAATGGTCATGGTTAATCGTGGCCTTAACCGAGACGATTGCCCTGCCCGCCTCGGTTAATCAATTAAAAAACAAAAAAAATAGAAAACTCGTGGACAAGCCCAGCGAGCCCACCCACGGGCCAGCCGAGCCCATCCCCACGCCGCACTGCCGCTCGCCGGATCCGCACCGCCATCGCGTCCGCTCGTTGGAGGAGGCTGCTCATTCGTTGGATCTGCCAGCTGCTCGCCAGATCCGGCCACCAAGGGCACGGATCCAGACACCACAGTTACGGATCCGCTCGGTCGCCGTCGGCGGCGGTGGTGGTGGTGATCCAGCGGCACATCCGCCTCATCCTCGCGTCGCTGGTGTAGCCTTGTCCTCGCGCTGCCGGTGCCGTGCCACTACCGGAGCGCCCGCTGGAGAGGCTGCTCGCCCAGGCCGTAGCACCCTGGACGGAGAAGGGAAGGAAGGGAGGAGCGCCGTGGTGGAGTCATGGAGGGAGGGGAGGAGGGGCGCACCGCCTCTGTGGCTGCCCCGTGGGGAGAGGGAAGGGGCGCGCCACCCCGTGGCCATAGAGGGAGGGAAGGAGGGGCGCGCCACTGCCGTGGCCGCCTTGCGCCGCCCCATGGCCGTGGAGGGAGGGGAGAGGAGGGGCGCGCCGCCGGGAGAGGGACGGGCCGTCCCGCGCCATGGCTGGGAGGAGTGGGGGCGTGCAGCGGGATGGAGAGGGGAGGGGACCGGCGGGATCGGGAGGGGAGGGGAGGGGGCAGTGGGATGGGGAGCGTCAGGCTCTGAGGGAGTATGGGTGCGGCAGGGACTGGGAGAGGGAGTGAGGGAGTTAGGGTTTCCTGATAATTTCATTTATATATTGGAGATGGTAGTGGGATGGTGTGGGTTAACGGGCTGGGCTTAATTTACCGAGACGGTTGAGTTAGAATACCCGCCTCAGTTAATGATTTACGAGGTGGTCGTGTTATGATGCTTGCCTGGGTTAATATATATTAACCGAGGCAGGTCTGTTAGGTTGCAACCGAGGCGGTTGCTAGGCCGGCTGCCCAGCCACAAATAACCAAGGCGGGCAACCGGCCCAACGGTCTCAGAGGTCAATTTAAAAACGCCGCGCAAAAGATTTTGTCTAGTTGTGTATGTGTAGTGTATATAAAACCAGGTACTTTGTCAATCGCATGATTCTCTTTTTATTTTTATCAGAAAATGGCATTAGGTCTAGCCTCTTAAGTTTGTTCTATAGACCATATCATAAATGAAAAAGGAAAACAGAAATAAACAACAGCAAGAGAGAGATCTAGATAGGCTGCTCCACCTCACCTATGCGTACGTGGCACTTGAAGAAGCCTCTAGCTACTAGTACAGACTACAGCTCCCGTCGAAGGGAAGCAAAGTTTTTCAAACCCAGCCAAACACGTTCTGGTACCATCCTTAGATCTCCCAGCAATGGCACCTCAATCAGACTACCTAAATATCTATTTAGATAGCTACTAATTTTAATACTACTTATTTTTTGCCTTCAACTTCAGCAATACTTCTTAAAAGAGACTATATAAATGCAATCTAGCAGTGAATGACGTGTGGGGCCATGTTGTCATCCTCTCTTTGTTTTCTCTAGGCGGCGAGGAGGAGATGGCCGTCGCCCGCGCCAGGAAAGGCCACGCGCCTCCGGTGCCGGGGATGCCGTGGCTGACTCCGTGCCGGGGAAGGCCGCACCCGTTGCAGGGGATCGCGTGGCCGCGCTGCGCCGGGGAAGCTGCGCCGCGCCATGGGAGACCGTGGCCGCGCCGCTGCCGGGGATGTTGTGCCCGCCATCGAGGATGCGGTGGCGGCGCGCGGGGAAGATGCGCCCGTCGGGGAAGAAGCCCCTCGCCACTGGGGAAGCCGCGCCCGCCGCCGAGGATGCCGTGGCCACACACGGGAAGCCGCGCCCGCCGCCGGGGATGCCGTGGGCCCGTGGCCACACACGGGGAAGCCGCACCCGGGGGAAGAAGCCGCTCGCCGCTGGCGCTGGACGGGGTGGATGGAGGAGGTGGGATCCATGGCCGGTGTCGGGCTGTTGCGTGTCGCGATTGCTTTGGCCCAAGAGGAACGGGTAGTGGGAGGAGGGATTTGGGTAGCTAATAAATTTGTTGGGTCTACAGGTAGTCTGCTGGAGTGGATTTTTGGCCCTCCACTACCCAAATTAGGGATAGATAGTATGTTTAAGTGGTCTGCTGGAGATGCTCTGTGGCAGAACCGTCTAATCTAATGTCCTTCCGAGAGTACTTGTCTTCCATTAGACACTAAATACCCAAGAGAGTGCACCAAACTATGTGATTCTATCGAGCACACCCGAGGGAGAACTCGAAAATCCACATCTTTACATCAGGATCATAAATGAGAGAATAAAGCTTATAACATTTTTAGCTATTTTTTTATCACTTTATTTACAACATCAGAGTACTACACCATTTATTATTAACAACGGAATATAACATTGTTTTTAGAGTTTCAACGGAAATGATAACATAACAACGTTATCAGAGTTTTAGCGGAAATGGAAATCATTTAATGTCAAGCTAGACGTTAAAATGATGAACTTTTACATTCATGAAATAATAACAGATTATAAGTTTTTCCTTTGTAAAACATTTTTGTGGAAACTTTAACTAACTCTATGTCAGCAACGTAAAGAAAATTCTCGTAGAGCCCACTAGAAGATTTCCACACTCATGGTCAGCTTTATTAGCACCTGTCACCTACAACAGGGTAGAACAACCCTGAGTACTCAATTATACTTCGTAAGACTTACCCGTCAGGAGAAAATAAAACACTCCAAGGATATGCAAGGCTATCTGGCTGGTGGGTTATTGCATTTGCAGGAAGCATTACTAAGAGTACATCCTTATATTCAATTTCATTAGCAGTCATATTTAGTTCATCAGCTAATCATTCTATGTAAACACCTACACTACTTTCAAGCATGTGGTAAGCAATCAGAACCATTTTACCTTCTTTGAAGTTCTAGTTCTTATTGTGGTGCTAGACCCATGGGCGGATCTATATTCAAACTCGTGGGTGCGACCGCACCCACGCAAAAATTAAATGACAGTAGAAAGATTCAAATTTTCACCATATTTGCACCCACATGTTCTAGGTCATTGCACCCACAAAGCAAGATGCACCCCCCTTATATTTGCTCTAGCTCCGCCACTGGCTAGACCATAGCCAAGTCAGTACCGTCTCCAAAAACGGTGATTCGTGAATCCATGAATTCCAGCTAGGTACCCTAAAACACATGGCCCCAGACACAAACAAGACCAACCCATTTTACTCCTATCAAGGAGTCGAGGTCTCTGTCCAAACTTGGACTCCAAGCCCCCAACACCTGAGGCTCGGCCTCATGCGGTGCTTAGACCTCCACCCAAAATCCACCCTTAAAAGTCGGTTCGAAAAGAGTCAGAACTCATGACAAGAGAGTAATAAGTCTTCCCGCTCTCATAAGCAAGTATGTGCTCAGGATAATAAGTTTGTGACCTGACTACCATCCACAGCAACGGACGGTCCTCAATCGACACAGGCAGAACAAATACAACCCGAGCCTCGCTCGGTTGCCCAATTAAGTCCAAATCCAAATCCAAAGGATAGTCCCGCCCGGTCTTCAGTTATTATACATATATACCATGTGATAGTAACATGATAATAATAACAATAATAAATTTCCTACTCTCGCGAGTGACAGGTAATCGCTCGACTTTTACTAGATTCCTATAGCATAGCAAGCTATACGATCATGTCTTACTAGTAAGACTCATAGGATAAGAATATATATCTACGAGTGGGTTTCATTCAACTCCTTGAAACTTAATGCACAAGTATAAAATAAAGTGCAGAAAATAGAGGTTATGCACCGGGGCTTGCCTGGGTGAAATATAACCAAAAGTTAGCATTCCATCATGTGCCACGATCATTGAATCACCATCTTTTTTGCTACTCCAGATGACTTCGCGATCTATCGTTGTTTCTATTACGATATACATGGATGCAACACAGAGACGTAAATAATCAACGGTCAACCGCAATGCTTAAAATACGATTGCGCCTCTCAAGCTAACAAGCTAGCTCTAACAGCTAACGTACTAAGCTACGTATCCACATTGGCTAATACGACGTTATTTCCCAACAAGTATTTTAGTTATACAAACCCATGTGTTTCTTTATCCATTTCATTGATTTAACATATATATTCAAACTAGGACTCATTAGTTATTCTAGCAAACTAATGATTCTAAAGCTACAAAAATTATAGTGAGCACCTCATAATATTATAAAGCTATTGTAATATTTTTAGAGCTAACACTATCATCATTTTGCCACAAAAATTCTTACCAGTTCTATCTTAATAATATTAAGCATCTTAGTTTAATTATAGAACTCCTACAAATATCATAATTATATGTGAACAAGATATGCTAACAGCTATATCATGATTTTAGGAATTTAACAAAATTGGTTTCATAATTTTTGGACCTTTACATAATGTGATATAGAGTTTACAAATTCAGCTCATAATCTAAATTAGAAAAACACTAATTAAACTCCTTGAAAAAGGAAAGGGCAAAGCGACCCAGCGCGGCCCACGACCGGCGAGTCGGCCCAGCGACGCGGCCTAGGCGGGGAGCCCGCGCACACGCTGGCATATTTTGCATAAAAGATCCCCGCTTTAAGCTAAACTGACCCACGGTCCAAACATTGTTTCTCTCTTTCTTTGACATTCTCACTTAACCCCTTGACTTTTTTCGAATTCCGGCCCTCAGGTCCCTGATGACCTTGCGCATGATAGCTCGGCGCCCGACGGCATACGGCGGCTGTGCCGGGCAACTAAGGGAGCTCTGTAATGGATCAACATGATTATACGAGATTAAGTAAGAAAATCTTCCACCGAGGCAGATAATTTACCAAACTTAAGCCAGTACAACCCGAGATTCCATAAAATCACGAAGGATTTCAAATCAACCAACATTCAACCAAGATCGTACTGATTTAGCAGCCACAGTCACATGCTATATAAAGTTCGCAACGAGAGTTGAATACACCGGAGTTCAGAATAAAAAGTTATTACAACACGAGTTCAAATTAACATAGCGGAAGTAAGTAGTTTTAAACCACACACACTTAGTTCAGATATAGTGCCAGCAGGTAGTCATAGCCCACAAAAACATGAGATAAGACGAACGGAGTGACCATTGTCCTTGGTCCTAGTTGTCGCCCATCGCCGGATACAGACAGTTGACGCAATAACTATAGTACATCTGACCATCTCCAACAACAATAGGAACAACGCCTTGAGTACGAGAAGGTACTCAGCTAGACTTACCCGTCATAAACCAGAAATAAAAGACACCAAGGAGTATGCAAGGCCTTTATAAAGTGGACTGGCTTGACTCATTTTCGAAAAGCATAAGTTATCAGTTATGAACCATTTAAACTATAAGCATCAACTTAATTATACCTGATTAGTCTAAGTGAGCACCTATGCTAGAGCAATCACTTGATTAACCATTTACATTAAAAGTTACCATATCAGGTTTAGCATTTCCAACATCATTCACATAACCATCCGGATTCCATCATTGTTACTACGATGTTATAGCTCGAGTCAAGTGCTCACTATCCAGGAGCGATGGCGATTCGAATCGATTCCTAACCAGCTGGTGATTTATTCCTCACACAAACCACGCTTCCCCCGTCAGGGTCGCTTAGATCACCAATGACACTTTCCAAGTAGCCGCAGGATAACAGTCATGGACCGCACTACCCAGGGACCGCCCAACTGTTAGGACGCACCTTGGGCTCACTCTTCGTGTCCCCGTCAAACCCCTTCAGCACCAGTCTACCAATCCGAGTTTATCCCGGCTCGAAATAGTGTCACTAGCTTCGCAGTCGAAAGGTAACCAGATGGACAAGGATAATAATAAATGCAACAATGATTTCACTCAACTCCTATAACTTAATGCAACAATATATAAAACTCATATATAAAGAATTGCTTTTATAAAGTAGGAGACTTGGAATGCTCCGGGGCTTGCCTCTTTCAAACGAACTAGGCCGGTGATCTACGCACTCGGGCAACTCCTCTCCTTGTTCCTCTTCCTCGGGCACCTCCTGTGCCTGGGGCTCTTGCTAATCGGTCTAAGTCTGCTCTTCCGGCACTGCTACCTGCGACTCCTCCTGCGATCCTGTATGATGCAATTACATAAGCAACTATGTAGACGGTGCATCGGATGCGGTGGAATGCTATGATGACATGATATGCAGATGAGCACATTGAACTGATAGTATGAATTACAGACAACATCTTCTACAAGGTAGTCCACATCATCCAAGAACATGTACCACAAAACACGTCATCTACTCTTATACTAGTTAGCATAAAATTCTCACACAAGTGTTGCTACACTTTGCCAAACCCTAATACCTTAACCCATCAAGTAACACCAGTAAGGTAGTTTGGTGCTTCAAAGATACACCAAACACTTTTTATTACTTTTAATTACTCATAAAGAATAAACTTTTATTTCCCATTTAAACTAGGGTTACACATCAACACCTATTTCTGTTGTAGGTAAAAATCTACAAAAATTACAGTAGCACAATCCTACTCCAAATAGTGTACTACAAAAATTTCATAGAATTTGAATAAGTAAAACTATCTGTACAAAATAAACAAGCTATAGCATAATAATGAGCATAAAAATACTTTGTACTAGAAAAAGTGTCAAACAACAGATTTCATATTTTTTCTATGTTACCCACAGTAAACAAGCACATCACAAAAATTATCACATACATGTGTTAAACAATTTTTGCTCTCTACCAAAAATAATAAAACTCCTCAATTAAAGGCATTTGATCTACACTTCAACAATTTTTCACAGAACATGCCTCATAAACATTTTTCCTAGAAAGTACATCACTAAGGAAGACTAATGAAATAGGAACCACATTTTTCTGATCTTTCTTTAATTTACTACACATTTTCTAAGATAACAGCAATAACAAGAATTAAATAATTCTACACAGAAAAGTATCACAAAACTAACATACAATATTTTTAAACTATAGATCTGCTCATGAGAAACACTACAAAATTTGTTTCATAATTTTTAGAGCTATAAATCTTGAGATATGATTTTTGAAAGCTTTTCATAATTTCTGGAAAATCATTTTCTTTATCATTTTCTGAAAAACCCGAACACAAAACGCTACGCACACCCCGCGGTTTCACCCCCAACTCCCACCGAGAGGTAGACAGTCAGGGCCCACGGGTCAACTGACCCCACCGGTCAGCCGGAGCCGAGGCGGGCTCGCCGTTGACCGCGCGGATCTCGCCGCCGGTGAGCCAAACGGCGAGGCGGTCAGCTCGAGCGTGCTCGGGGCACCAAACCGCACCGACAGGTGCCCGGACTTGGCCGGGTGGCTTACCGGAGCAAGCTCGCCGGCGCGCATGACGCACGGCGGCGCTACCTCACCGCGGCCACCTCACCGTTGCACGGCATGGCGGTCCGAGGAGCGCTAGAGCTTCAGCATCACCAAGCGAAGCTGACGCACGCGAAAGAAAGGAAAGAAGGCGATGGAAGTAGCCCACCCACGCGGAGCCGAGCTCCGATGAGCGGCGGTGAAGAGCGGTCGGCTAAAATTAGCCCCCTCACCTTGACAATGGCGACAGTTGGAGGGAGCGCGTGGTGGAGCGGAGGGAGGCGGAGCAATGGCCGCGAAGAATCGGACGCGGGTGCAGCAGCGGCGGCGATAGGCGGTGGCGGAGCTCGGAGGGCGGCGGCAATGGCGCGGTGGCCGCTGGCTCCGCTGCGGCTGCTGCTGGCGCGTGCGGAATGCGAAATTGGAGGGACGAGGAGCGACCGCGCGGTTCGGTCAACTTGGAGGCATGGTGAGGCGGTGGGGACCGTGGCGTGCCACCCGTACGCCGGTGACGGCGAGCGGCTTCCACGCGGCGGCCGCGGTCTGAGCGCGGTCGTGCGCTGGCGCGGGGGCGCGCGCGGGCGACCGCGCGGGCCGGGCTGGCCTGCCGAGCTGGGCCGGAAACGGGGCGCTGGCCCAGTCAGGTAAGAAAAATCTTTTTCTTTTATAAATCGAATTGCAGATTTTCTAATTCATTTCAAATTTGAATTTTGAAGATGAAAAAGACATTTTCAAAGGTCGACCTCAAAACAAAAGTTGTTCAAAATTTAATTCTCTACAACTTTTATTTAGGGCACTTTTCAAAATTCTAAACAGATTTTGAATTAATGATTTAAAGTCCAATTTTTAAATAAAACTCATTTTTCTAGAATATTTTTAAAATCAAAATTTTGGGGAGATTTTGAATACAAAAGTTGCTCCAAAAATCATGCTAATTAATTCTAGGTTATTTAAAATTATAGCCAAACAAGTTTTACAACTCTTAGCAAGAAAATGCAATAATTAGGTTTCAAACAGATGTTTTTTCACATTTCAATTTAATTTCAACTTATATTACATGTGATGATAAAATGAATATGATGCAAATACTCATGCTTTGGAATGTTAATGCATGCTTAACACCCAGGGGTGTTACAAGCTCCGGCAAAAATAAGGGACCGACTAACATCCTAAGCCAAACTCGCATCGATGGGCCTCGATTTAGAGCTCGAAGACGCACTACCGCAAGCTACAGGGGTGAACGGTGGTTCACGGCGGCGGCGCGGCCGTTCCGGCAAACTATGACCTCGGAGACCAAAATGAAAAGATGGGTGAGCATCAAGACCTTACCCCGGACACGGCCACGGTGGTGGTTGAGGCGGAGGCGGCCCGTACAAAGCTGGCCACGTGCACGGTGAAGGGGGGCAGCGGCGCACCGAGCTGACAAGGCGGCGTCAGGCCGTCACCGGAGGAGCACCCAACCAAACCCACATGTGCATGGTAAAGGTGAGGTCAAGGTGAGCCCAGATTATGAATTAATTGAAATAAAAAGCGAGAGAGGGGCGAATTAATTGAAATAAAAAGCGAGGGAGGGGCTTATCCCCGATCCACGCTCTGCTGTGGCGGAGAGAGGACCGGCGATGATGAAAAACCAAACTTGACTGACTACAACGCATGGCCAAGGCTCAAAGTGGGTCGGATGGCTAGCTAGTTAGTCTAACTACTTGTAGGTGCAAGCAAATGAATTGCAACGCCTAGTTCACTGCGAATTTGTGACTGCGGCGGTGGGGTCGTACACCTACTTATCGTTTCCATCAATGATGATGGCTCGTGGGGCATGGTAGGACAGGGGCACGACCGCACGAGCGAGGAGCAGGAGGCGCCTCGGTTAATGCTCGGACAGAGCCATAAAGATGTGCCTGCGCGCGGGACAGCATGGGCAAGGCAAGGCAGGAGAGCGACCAGGCGATCGACGTCGACAGCGCGGTGACTGTGGCCAGGCTCGGCCAGGCGCGCAGCCAGCAGGCTAGGCCACGGCGCGGCCAGACACGGCAGAACGCGCCAAGGCGCCTGGTGACCGTGGCCAAAGGCCCAATGGCCGAACCCGTTTCATTTTCTTGATGTTTTAACATAATTATTTAGTGGCCAAATCAAACTCCAAACATACCAACCACCATATCATCACAATATAACACAAATGTTTAACTATATTTTCTAGAATTAATTTGCCAAAATGGCATTGTCAAACACCATTTGAGACTTAGAAAAACCTAAGGTTTCAAGTTAGATTACACAATCATTAACACTTTTGGCGATACTTTTTGAAAGGCCCAAACCTTATCATTTTCATCCAACAAGCATTCCATGCAAAAGCCCATACTTCATACCAACCCATAGGACAAAATAGTTGAGCACTATTTAATTATTTTGCTTAATATAAATTGCCAAAAATGGCAACTTTAAACATAAGTTCAATGTTTGCCGACTTGACCAGAAGGCATTGATTTAATTTTCAAATTTGACTCTGGAGTTTCTAAGAACACTAGTGAACAACATTTGTTTTCAAATTAAAGTTGCATTCTCATCAACACCACTTGCTCATCAAACTTTACTTAAGCCACATACACAAGCATTATTTTTTTTGTTTATAGAAATTGTTTATCATTTCATCCGTGTTGAAATTTTTGAAACCTAATGTCGGTGTCTAGAGAACTGGGTGTCTAAACAGAGCGACTAGTGAATTTGTATCTACGCGTCTAGACCTTGATGGTGTGCAAAGCGGACACAAGGATGTATACTGATTCGGGCATGAACGGCCCTATGTCCAGTGAGTTTTGCTGTGGTTCGTGTTGCCTTGCACCGGAGTACTCGTAGTAGGGATTCTAAGCTTTCAAGAGAGGAAGCAGGTCCTAGGTCTCTTGAGTGATGGTGGTGGTGGTTTCGATCGAGATGGGTTCTAGCTGTTGTTGCTTGATTGTCTCCTCTCTTTCTGTCCCTTAGACGTGGCCCCTACCTCCCCTTTTATAACTTCTAAGGGGAGGGCTCGGGTTACATTTACGATAAAGTGGTGAAAACAGAGAAAATGAAAGAGAAAGGCAAAAAAGGTGGCCTCAGGCGTAGCCGTCCTCCTCCTTATCCGGTGGGAGTAGTTCCCCTGTAGCGTGGAGTTGTGTGGGACGTTAATCTTTTGGCCTCTCCATCCGCTGGTGCGACATGTCGTGGCCATGCCATGACATGTACGCCTCTGTGCCGTGAAGGTGGGCGGCGTGCGCTAGGATTTTTGTAGCGAGGGGGTTAGATGGCACAGCTGTCGTCACCCCCGTTGCCATGGAGGTATGGATGTCATCGTGGTAGAATGACCGGGGTCATGTCGAGTTAGGGTGTGGTTCCTGTGCCCCTGTTGACTATGCATGGTCACGTCCACCACGTCGATGGGAGCGAGTACTGTGGTTGGGGGCCCCCATGGCTCCCCGTCTTGCCTGAGTGTTCCACGTGCCCCTCGGGCGAGGCGGAAATGCACCGCCGTGGGTCGGGCGCCTTTGATGACGCCGTGGGGGCTCGGGCGAAGCGGAGAGATGTCGCTCGAGACACCTGTCATGCCCGAGGCTTCTCCGCAAGGCTCAGGTGAGATACAGTTTGCCATTCACGCTTTGAGTGGCTGACGCACTGTCAGTGCTTTTTTTGGGTCCCCTACGATGGGCTTTTTTAACAAACGTGCAGGGTGCCATATTTTGCCCCCTATTGGGTACCCTGGGTATTTTGATACCCGATAGTAGCCCCGAGCCTATGGAGGAGTGGAGCACTTCTTCAGAGGCTTGAGAACGAGAGACTGTGGGTAGTTTTTTACTCATGTTTGTTTTTTAGACGGACTGTCCGGTGGGTGCGCGCGAGCGCACCCGGTGGGTGTAGCCCCCGAGGCCTTGGAGGGATGGGTTATCCCTTCAAGGGCTTATAATCGAGCAAGCGTGGTGTTTCTAGTATGGCCGTGGGTTAGGCGGGGAGCCCCTATAGCCTTGGCCTAGACCATTCGCTAGGTCGGGATGCAGGAGAAGCCCCCGAGCCCCTGCGCGCTGCAAGGGACTAACCAAATGGCCTCTCGGCTGTCGTATTATTTCCCTTGCACTCTTTAGCAGAACGGAGGGGTGTGTGTGGGCCCTCATCATCCCATTTGGGCCTTATTGCAGTTTGTTTGATTTTGAGGAGACTATATGGTGGGTGCGCATGAACGCACCCACCGGGTGTAGCCCTCGAGGCCTTGGAGGGATGAGTTATCCCTTCAAGGGCTTTGAATCGAGCGAGTGCGCCCACCTAGGGAAGATGAGGGGTCATGCGGGGCAGTTGCTGTTGTGACACTTTGTGTTGCGGTGCGTGGGAAGGTGGGTGATTCATGTTCAGTTGGTTATCTACCGAGTCCTATTATCGGCCCGTGGAGAGGAGGGGTGCCCGGGCCCCGTGCTGCGATGGGGTAATGGCAGGCGTGGCGTGTGAGGTGGAGGGTGCGAGGTGTGGGAGCAGATTCACAGGGGGCGTGCGAGCAGTTACCGAGATATTCAGGATGTGACGAGGTGTTTTTGCAGCTGCATTAAATGCGAGTGGTTGGAGCCTCGAATATCCTCGGCCTCCCTCTTTTTAACCCGGTGGTTTTTCTCTCCCTTGTAGACCTCTGCCTCTTGCCTTTCCAGTGCCCTAGTAAGGAAGCATGGGAGAAAGGGATAAAGAAAGATAGGAAAACTCACACCGCGGCCGCTGCCGTTGCATTCACCGCCGGAGTGTTCTTTCAATCACCTCGATGGATCTGTGGGGCCATTCCAGCTTTGGTGAAAAGATTGTGTCATGGTTCATCGAGGATGGGCTCCTCCGTTTAGTGATGAATGCCGCACAACCGGAGTGGATTGTCCCCGGCAACAAGGATGAACCGAACCCCCCCCTCGGTGGTTACGTCGTCAGCTTCACGCACTTTCATGAACGGGGGTTCGGGACGCCTGCGAGCAACTTCTTCCACGGTCTTCTTCACTATTCTAGGATTAAGATGCAAAATCTCAATCCCAATTCGGTTTTGCAGATTGCGTTTTTTGTTGCACTGTGTGAGGGCTATCTGGGCATCAGGCCCAACTTCGCCCTGTGGAAGTACTACTTTAGCGCTACCGTCTTCCTCAAGTCGGTGAGGAGGGGCGAGTCGGTACCGGTGCGCATCGGTAGCTGTGCGATCTAGATTCAACAGAGCCGGGCGGACGAGTAAATCGTCATGAAGGGGTCATCGTCAAACAAGGGGTGGCATCAGCGCCCCTGCCACCGTTCACCGGTTGCTTTTCTAGGTGGTCAAGCGTCCAAAAAGAAGAAGATTGACTCCCTTTTCCAGGTGGTCAAGCATCTGGTAGATGCAGGCATAACGGGGGTTGGAGTCATCACCGCGTTCTAGGAGCAGAGGGTGCTACCGCTGATGCGGCGAGTACGCTGCCTGGACAAGATGGTGCCTAACGCACCCCTCGAGGGGACCGTGCTTGTGACGAGGGGGCTTGATCGGGAGGAGATCAAGAGGCGCTTAGGATTGTCCCTCCCGATGTCATCCTCGACGTCCACCCGCCAATGCGCCCTGATGATGATTTCATTGAGATGGTGAGCATCCCCTATTCTTCTTCTCCTTCTTCTTCTTTCATGTAGCCTCTTCGTGTTTCTTTTTTCCTGACCTAGGGCTCGAGCGGTACATGGGAATCTCTGCTTGGTCCCTGACTTCGACCCACCCCTCCCCGAGGACACGATGCAGAGGGCGTGGAATCAGGCCCATGCCGAGGGGGTGAGGAAGCAGAAGGAGGAGGGGAAGAAGAAAACAGCTGAGAAGGCCAGGAGAAAAGAGGAACGCGACAAGCACCGGAGACTGCAACAGCAGGCCGAGGAAGAGGAAGAGTCATCGAGTACTAATGACGATGATGATGATGAGGAGGAGGAGGAGGTCGACCAGTATGACTGGCTAGATTCTATGGCCGAAGAGAGAGAGCTACCCAGGGAGTCATCCCTCCTGACCGAGGGGCAATCACCTCGGGCTAAACCACCTCATCGGGAATCACGGGGGCCCAGTCTAGGGGTGCCGTGATGACGGGCGAGGGAATAGAGCCCCCGAGGCCGCAAGAATCGGCCCGTCCTGAGAGGGTGGAGGGTCCTCAACCCCAGTAGATGGTGGGTTTGTTGTAGCCGCTTCCCCAGGCCAACACGGAAATGTCCCCGTCCCATGTCGCTACGATAAGGGACGCTTATTTTTTGTTGTTTGTTTGCGTCGAGGCCTAGAAGAGATAATGTTCGATGTCCTTGCAGAAAGGTTCAGTCCGACGCCCCCCCCCCCCGCTTGTGCCACGGAAGGCGCTAAGGCGGCAAGGCCAAACTTCGGTTAGTTGCGTGCTAGGGCCAGATGTCTCCGCCTTGGGGCGGTTGGTGGCGTTTCTTCAGTGTCTGTTGTAACACCCCAGGTGTTTGCCTTGCATCTGTGCATCATATGAGCATGACATGAGCATGTGCACCATCATTTCATGTGCATTGTTCTTGAAACATGACCTTGCAACAGTTGCAACATCCATGATTGAATGCATGTGTTGTATATATATGTTGTTTGCAAGGGATAACATGTGTGTACTAGACTTGTAGTAGTATGATGTGTGACACAACACCTTGAAACATGATCACGAAACATATGCAACATTCCAAGTTGATTCATGAAACACATAGTTGCAACACCATGTTGCATTAGCTTGATTAGTGTTGTTTCAATGCACTTTGGTGTGACTAGTGCTCATATGAGATGCTATTGTGTTAATTGTTGCTTGGAAACATTTTTAACATGTTACTAGGGCAAAATAAGTTAGGGTCTATGTTCATGTTTGGACCAAATTCCATTTTGACTAGGTTTGACCCCAGTTTGACCACAGAACCTATCTGGTTTGACCCAATAAAAAGTCTAACCTAGGGACTTTGCATGTGGGTGTCACCTTAACAAAGTTTGTAGAAATTTTACTGTAGAACAAAAGTTGTTCTTGTGCCATCTCATGAAAATGGCTGTAGCATGCCCTAACATAGCCTACAAGTCAGTAGAAGTGTTGTTTGACACTTAGCAATTTCTGGCTAAGTCTTAACTGGATAACAGTTTGAAGTGCCCTACTTTGGGACCTTATAACTTGCAAACTAGACCTAACCAGCCCTAACCCATATTGACATATTTGTAGTGCTCACATAACCCTAAACCCTAAAACCCTAAAACCCTAAACCCTAAACCCTAAACCCTCCATCAGAGTCGTCTTCGTCATCGACGACGGGAGCCGAGCGCCGCCGTCCGTCGGAGCCATCAGTGAGCATGCTCCGGTGAGGTTGAGTTGGGAAAAATGGTGTGCCTAGGTGCGGGGTGACACGAACAGCACGATGGAGTGCTCGTCTTCGTCGGAAGGGTCACCGGTGGCAAGGAAACGCCGGCCGGAGCTCCTCCCCTGCTCTGCGTGCGAATGATGGGCGAGGCCCATGTGTTAGCGCTAGTTTTTCCCACCTGGACTCACTGGGCCGCTTAGTGGGTCGGCCCGAGTAGTTGTAGGAAGTTTTTTTTTCTTTTATTCTTTTTCACAGATTTGTGTATAGATTCAAAAATGCATATCTCTTGATTGGTAGATCTAAATGATGTGGTTCCAATTTTGTTGAGTTCCTGGTAATGTCTAGTTTATATTAAAAATATAATGTGTGCCATGTTTTGTTATAAAAAATAGAGTTACTAATTATCTCTTTTAATCATATGGGCAATAGGGGTAATTATATATTTTTCTGTATAGCTCCAAATGGCATGAAATTTTTATGATGTACTGTTAATATCATGAATATATTGTAGTTAAATTTTCGTACAATTTAGACACTGTTTGTAGGAGTTATGTATTTCTCTTGTTTGCATGGATGGATCTTGTGTGAATTTTCATAATTTTTTATAGATCCATTAAAGGTAAAATTTAGTGAGTGTTGTTCTTATGCTAGAAGGATGCTAGGAAAAATATGAAATCTGTTGTTTGATACTTTTTAGTAAGGTTTCCTAACTATGCTAGAAATAGACATGTCATCTGTTATTTTGGATATAGCAAGTTCTGCTTATCCAATTGCTTGGAAATGTTTATGGTAGTCTAGGTGAAGCATGAGGTAGCCACTGTATTTTTTGTAGATTTTTTTGTGCAGTTTTACTATATGTTGCTTTAATCCTCTTTTTATTTAAATAAATTAATAAATGATGTTAAAGAAATAATTTATATGTTGGCACCACACTTTCTAGTATTATTTTGATATGTGAAATGGGTTGGTAAACTTGGTTTAACTCAAATGTGCTTTTGCTACATCATTAAACATTTAATTTAGCGAATCTGCCATTTCCGGACAGATTTAGAGGTATTGCTAATTACTCTATGAAAATGATGTTTTCATGTCTTGGAGTATATAGAAAAGTTGTTTTAAATTTCATGATCTAGTTGTTGTTAAATTTTGGTGGTATTTGGTCATATGGTTTAGTAGTTATAGCTGTTTAAAGTTGACTCTCAGCGTTAATTGCTCTCTGTTTGCACAGAACAGATTCTGTGTTTACGTGATTTTGATTTAGTAAACTTTGGAATCATGCTATAATGTTTATAAATATTTTGTAGATAATTTCATAAGCTTTCTAGAATGTCCTCTTGCAAGTCAATTGGATTTGTATAACTCCTGTTGTGATTGATATAATAAACTGCTCTTTTGCATATGAAACCTTAACTTTTGATTTAAGTATGCCTTTACTATTCCTAAGCTTGTTGGTAATGTTCCTAGGTGTTAGGCCTTTGACTGAAGATGAACATCTATATCTTAGGTTATGCAAGTTAGGTAGGTTGATCTTGCTCTTTCGAGTTAAGTTAGATACATGTTTAAAGTGATTTGAATAGAGCTATTCTTACTCGGTAAACGAGTGTTCGGTGATGTTTTGGTTAAAGTACTCACTTACTGTTATCCATTCATCATGAGCATCATGTCATTCCTTATGCATCCATGATATTTATCTTGTGTATATGCATGCAATAGGTGTTTCGGAGGGAGTCACGCTTATGGAATTCGAAAAGAACCTGGAGGAGCAAACCTCGGAGCAGGAGGTGCATGCCCCCGAAGAAGCAGCAGAAGGAGACGTGGTGGAGTGTTCGGACCACACGCCTTGTAACTTCGTGAAAGGCAAGCCCCGGAGCATTATAAGCCTCCTAATTTCTGAAATACAATTAAAGTATTATGTTATATATATTGTTGCATTAAGTTTAGGTGTTGGATATAAACACTTGCTGCATTGGTTATCCAATCCTTGTCCAGATATTGATACCCTAAATCCTAAGTAGCTCAGGCTCGTGTAGTTGCTTAGCCCTGCTTTAATGCGCTAGAAGTCAGGTGATTTCCTGTCACCTGCGAGCTATAAGAATATACATGTGGCACGGTTGGCTATATTTGCTATCGTGGAAAAGAACTTGTCTTAATTTGAATTAAAGACCGGGCGGAGGCTTGCTGGTTTGCAGTGACTCCATCCGTGTCGATTAAGGACTAAATCTTGGAGCCTTTCTTTGTCATGTTGAATGCATGTCAATGATCTCAAGGGGCTTGGGGAGAAGGTTGAGGACAAGGACTTCTCACACAAGTTCTTGATGTGCTTACCCAAGAAGTTTGCCACCTTGAGAAGAATGATCTTTAGAGAGGGATTGGACAAGGTCAAACCAACCGATGTGCTTGGAGATATAATGACCGATGCCTAATACAATGATGATGAAGATGAGCTAGATGAGAAGAAGAAGACCAAGGTCAAGCAAGAGAAGCCCATTGCATTCAAGGCTTCATCTTCTAAGGGAAAAAGCAAGGTGGAGAGCGATGATGATGATCCATTCGATGATGAGACCATGGCCCTCCAAGTGCACAAGATGGGGAGGTTTGTGAAGAAGAAAGGATATGGTGCAAGAAAGAGAAGGGACTTTATGAAGGCAAAGGAGGTGCTTTGCTACAATTGCAATAGCCCAGATCATGTAGTGGCAAAGTGCCCCTATGAAGACAAAAGATATCATGATGGGGAGTTGAAGTTGAAGAAGAACAAGAAGGACAAGAAGGAGAAGAAAGAGAAGAAGAGCTTCACTTTCAACAAGAAGAAGAAGGGTGGTGGCTATATGGTCACTTGGGATAGTGATAACTCCGATAGTGATGATGATAGCTCTAGTGATGATGAGAGGACCACTCGGCGAGCCATTGCAAGCATCGCCCTCTCCAACAAGCCATCCATCTTTGACACTACATCGACAGGCCTTATGGCCAAGCCGACCAAGGTAAAATATGATGAAAGTGATGATGATTCTTGTACAAGTGATGATTGTAGGAGTGATGATGAGGAGGATGAGGACTACTCCAAGGATGATCTATTAGGCATAATAGATCAAATGAGCAAGGGCTACAAGAAGACAACCAAGAAGTGCAAGATCTTGGAGCAAGAGCTCATTGCCAAGAGCAATAAAAATGATGCCTTGATGGAGGAGCTTGTTGCTCTCAAAAAGAGTAAGGAGTGCAAAGGAATTGAACAAGAGCTCAAAGCTCTTAGGAAATCCTTTGATGAGCTAGAGGCCTCTCGTGAGTGTCTAAAGGAAGACCATGAGGATCTTAAAATTGCTCACACTAGGCTTAAGGAAGCCCACTCCACTCTACTTGAGCTCATCAAGGAAAAGGACCTCAAGTTGGATAAGTTCATGAAGGAAGCTAAGAAGGAGCAAGTGATTGTCACTTGTGACATTGGACTAACATGTGATATTATTGATGATTCTTTATTTGTTGGTCCTACTAATGCTTCATGTATCTCATCATCATCCACAACAACCAACTCTATCTCTACTACTAATGATTCATCACTTGTGGTTGAGAATGAGACTCTCAAGAGAGAGGTGGATGATCTCACCCGCGCATTAGGCAATGCCTATGGTGGGGATGCCCACTTGCTAAAATGTTTGGGTAGTCAAAGGTTCTCTCTCAACAAAGAGGGTTTGGGCTATACTCCCAAGAAGGGCAAGGCGGCCTTTGCTACTCCAAAGCCTCGCTTTGTGAAGAGCAATGATCATTGTTACAATAGATGTAAGCAAGTTGGGCATCTAGAGATTAATTATAATAAAATGAACAAGAAAAATGCTAATGTACCTTACATTCCTTTTGATTCTTATTATGAGCTTACCAAGGGTGAGAAAGGTGTGCATGCTAAGTTTGTTGGTACACCAATTGTGGGTCCAAAGAAGAAGGCCATTTGGGTACCAAAGAGCTTAGTGACTAACCTCCAAGGACCCAAGCAAGTAGGGTACCTAAGAAACATTAATTTATTTTATAGGTCAATTACAAGGCCGGAGGAAGGCATTGGGTGCTTGATAGTGGGTGCTCTCAACATATGACCGGTGATTCAAGAATGTTCAACTCTCTCAAATCAAATGATAGTGGAATTGATAGTATCACATTTGGTGACAATAGCAAGGTTGATGTAAAGGCTCTTGGAAGGATTGCAATCTCAAATGATCATAGCATTTCCAATGTGCTCTTAGTTGAAAAGTTGAACTTCAATCTTCTCTCGGTTGCTCAATTATGTGATCTTGGTTTCAAGTGCATATTTGGTGTTGATGATGTGGAGATAGTTAGTGTTGATGGCTCTAATTTGATCTTCAAGGGTTTTAGATATGAGAATCTATACTTGGTTGATTTCAATGCTAGTGACACTCAACTTTCAACATGCTTGCTCACCAAATCAAGTATGGGTTGATTATGGCATAGAAGACTTGGTCATGTTGGCATGAAGCAATTGAACAAGTTAGTGAAGCATGACTTAGTTAGAGTCTTGAAGGATGTCAAGCCAGAAAGCAAGTGGGCAACACTCATCCATTGAAGAGCATTATGAGTACTTCCAAGGCATTTGAGTTGTTGCACATGGATCTATTTGGGCCAACTACATACACAAGCATTGGTGGCAACAAGTATGGCTTTGTGATTGTGGATGATTTTACTAGATACACATGGGTATTCTTTCTTATGGACAAGAGTGATGTATTTGACATATTCAAGAAGTTCATCAAGAGAGTGCAAAATGAGTTTGAGACCACAATCAAGAAAGTAAGAAGTGACAATGGAAGTGAGTTTAGAAACACAAGAGTTGATGAGCTATGTGATGAGCTTGGAATCAAACATCAATTATCGGCCAAGTATACACCTCAATCAAATGGCTTAGTTGAGAGGAAGAATAGAACTTTAATTGATATGGCAAGATCAATGTTGAATGAGTATAATGTGAGTCATTCATTTTGGGCCAAAGCAATCAACACGGCTTGCTTCTATAGCAACCGCCTCTATTGCCACAAGTTTCTAGAGAAGACACCATATGAGATCTTAAATGGAAGAAAGCCCAACATTGCATACTTTTGGGTATTTGGTTGCAAATGCTACATCTTAAAGAAGGGCACTAGATTGAGCAAGTTTGAGAAGAAATGTGATGAAGGCTTCCTACTTGGTTACTCAACTACTAGCAAAGCTTATAGAGTTTGGAATTTGGCTAGTGGTCAACTTAAAGAAGTTCATGATGTTGAGTTTGATGAAACAAATGGCTCTCAAGATGAGGAAGATAACTTGGATGATGTGAGAGGAACTCAATTGACAAATGCTATGAAAGAAATGGATATTGGTGATATTAGGCCAACGCAAGTGATTGATGTGGATGACAACAAAGATCAAGTGCTCCAAAGTCCAATTACATAAGCTAGTGGTTCTCTAATGCAAAATCAAGCTAGTACATCATCTCAAGTGCAACAAGACCAACAAGTGGCTAGTTCATCATCTCCAACTTATGATCAACATCAACATCCAAGCAATCAAGTCTAAGTGCTTCAACCAACTAACATTGCAAGAGACCATCTATTGGATTCCATCATTGGTGACATACAAAGGGGAGTTCAAACTAGATCAAGATTGGCATCTTTTTGTGCTCACTCTTCTTTTGTGTCAATGGAAGAACCCAAGGACATTGATAAAGCATTGAGAGATCCGGATTGGGTAAATGCAATGCATGAAGAGCTCAACAACTTCAAGAGAAATGAAGTATGGGAACTAGTTGAGAGGCCTAAGGATCACAATGTCATTGGAACAAGATGGGTCTTTCGCAACAAACAAGATCAAGATGGGATAGTAGTAAGGAACAAAGCAAGACTAGTGGCTCAAGGTTACACACAAATAGAGGGTCTTGACTTTGGTGAAACTTTTGCTTCGGTTGCAAGATTGGAAGCAATTAGGATCTTACTTGCCTATGCCTGTGCTCACAATATCAAGCTATATGAAATGGATGTGAATAGTGCATTTCTTAATGGGTACATCCAAGAGGAGGTGTATGTGGAGCAACCTCCCGGTTTTGAAGATGACAAGAAACCCAATCATGTATACAAGTTGAGAAAAGCTTTGTATGGATTGAAGCAAGCACCTAGAGCATGGTATGAAAGATTGAGGGACTTCTTGCTATCCAAAGGATTTGTCATGGGCAAAGTTGATACAACACTATTTACCAAGAAGATTGAGAAAGACTTGTTTGTGTTGCAAATATATGTTGATGATATCATATTCGGTTCAACCAATCAAGATTATTGTGATGAGTTTGGGAAAATGATGGCAAAGGAATTTGAAATGTCAATGATTGGTGAACTTAGTTTCTTTCTTAGACTTCAAATTAAACAAATGACGGAAGGAACATTTGTAAGCCAAACCAAATACATAAAGGATATGCTAAAGAAGTTTGGTATGGAAGATGCAAAAGGAATCACTACTCCAATGAGCACTAGTGGAAGCTTAGATAGTGACAAGAATGGCAACATGGTGGATCAAAAGCTATATAGATCAATGATTGGTAGCCTACTCTATGTGACGGCATCAAGGCCCGATGTGATGTTTAGTGTATGCATGTGTGCAAGATTTCAAGCCTCACCAAGAGAAAGTCATTTGAAGGCAACAAAGAGAATATTGAGGTACTTAAAGCATACACAAGATGTTGGATTATGGTATCCCAAAGGTGCAAGCTTTGAGCTAGTTGGATATTCAGATTCTGACTATGCCGGTGACAAAGTGGAGAGAAAGAGCACTTCCGGGACTTGTCAATTGTTGGGAAGATCACTTGTCTCATGGTCATCCAAGAAGCAAAATAGTATTGCACTATCTACCGCCGAAGCCGAATACATCGCCGCGGGTAGTTGTTGTGCACAAATCTTGTGGATAAAGGCAACATTGAAAGATTTTGGAATCAACTTCAAGAATGTGTCATTGCTATGTGACAATGAAAGTGTCGTGAAGCTAACCAACAATCCAGTTCAATATCAAAGAACAAAGCATATTGATGTTCGCCATCACTTTATTAGAGATCATCAATAAAAGGGTGACATTGCTATTGAGAGTGTGGGCACCAAAGATCAATTAGCCGATCTATTCACTAAGCCACTTGATGAGAAGAGATTTCACAAGCTAAAGAATGAGTTGAACATACTTGACTTCTCCAACATGAGTTGATGCACCCCATATATGACATGCCTCTCCTTCGAGCCTCAAGGTACAATTGGTTGACATGTCATACATTCTATGTTAAGGACTTGTTTAGTGCATCTAGTCATGATTTCTTATGTTCTAGGCTCATTCATGAAAATCAAATGATTTTGAAGTTTATATGGTGCCACTATTGTTTCCATGACTTGTATGATCTAGTGGTAGCATACAACTTGTTTAAGTAGCTTGTGATCCTAAGTGTTTAATCTAAAAAACTTGTCTAAATATTTGCTTCAACATGGTGCATGATAACCATGTGAAGAAGCTTGCCCTTGGATCAAACCGAAGCATTTTATTTATGCAAGCAATCTAGGTTGAATCACAAACATGATACTCACCCCATAATTCAGCATGATAATCTATCTAAAATTGGTTCCTTGTGGTCATTGGTGCCAAAGGGGGAGAAAATGTTGTTCACAAAGATAGATTCTAAAGGGAAAGAAAACCTAAAGGGGACAATTGATAAAAGAAGAGGATCAACTAAAATTTCGAGCACACAAGTAGGGGGAGCAAGCTCTTAAACATGAATGTTGCATTTCCATGTGCACTTCATATGTATGATGCATAGTTATGCATTTCTTTTTCTCCGATAAATTGCTTGTGTGGTGACTTGCTAGTATAATTTGAATGGTATATTGTGGTACTAGCATGAATAGGAAGTAGTTAGATTTTTCTTGTTTCATGTTTTTCAAAGTAGTACTAGAACCTTGCTTATAATGTTGATCTCACGAGGTTTCTAGTTATGTTTGTGCTTTTCCAAGTGGTATCTAACTACACAAGGTGCTAAGATAGTGTTTATCGCTACTCTGATGGTATCACGCTTCAAAGGTCTATAATCTTAAACACTTAGCACCTATTGGTAGTTAATGCTCCTAATATTTCCTATCTAACATGTATGCTTCCAAAATCCAAACATATAGCATACATGTAGGGGGAGCCATTGCTATTAATTTGAATTCATGTTCACATGTTCATAATTCTTACACATGGTAATATACTTGGACAATGTGACATGGGTTCAATCAAAATTTTATCATAATATCTTTGTGAAAGTTTTGTCACCAATTATCAACAAGGGGGAGATTGAAAGCTCTATGTTTGGTGTTGGTAATTAGTGACAATGCCTAAGTACTAATCCTATGCCTAAGTTGTATATAGCATATGAGGATTAGTACATTCCAAGGTTGGTGGCAAGATGGACATGGTGATCATGATGGCCACACTTGGATTTGGACGCAACCCTACGTGATCAAGGCAAAGGTATATGCTTAAGGGTTGTGTTTTAATAACCAAGACACCTAGTGGGTGTGGTTACATTATAGGATAGATAGCCGTACTATAAAGATGGGAATGACGCGGCTATTGAACTCCTAAGTGCCTCTAGGTGTGCATTTCATAATCATATGCATTTGAATAGAACTAATAACGCCTCAAAAAATGTTTTGTGAAAATGCTAACACACTCACACATGACGAGATCACTTGGTGGTGTTAGCACGCTTGCGAAGGTGGTAGAGTTTGAGCGGTAGAGAGGGTTTGGGGTCCTCTCTCTCTCCCGCCGAGCTTGCGAGGCGGGATTCAGACGTTTTTGAGGAGTTAAAACGACTATTTTCCACTACGCCGGAAGTCGGAATAGAAACAGAGGCGCACGGAGGTCATAGAGGTGACTGGACGCTGGACCGGACGCAGTCTCTATTTGACCGGACGCGTCCGGTCAGCGTTCAGTGTCTGCACGTGTTTTAGTTTGATGATCGGACACGCAGCGCGTCCGGTCACTGTCGACCGAACGCGTCCGGTCGTTCAGGGAGCTTACTGGACTCCAACCGGACAGTGGCACTGTGGCGTCCGGTCAGTTCTACAGCGTGTCCGGTCGCTGTTTCGTTGAGCGCTGCTCAGGCTTGACCAGCGCGTCCGGTCAGTTATGGGACCAGCGCGTCCGGTCACACTGAGCGCGTCCGGTCTGCGCGACCAACGTGTCCGGTCGGTGCTTCACAGCTTAGCCGTTGTGCGACCGGCGCGTCCCGTCAGTGTGACCAGCGCGTCCGGTCAGCGCGACTTCGGCTGTTTCAAGTTTCTAACGGCTCTATTCGAAGGGGTACATCTATAAATACTCGTTGGCTGGCTCAAGGCTCTCTCTCTTGAACATTGTATATACTTGTGAGCACTTCGAGCTAAGCAACTCCCGTCCCACTCATCTCTCTTGCTTCTTTGCATATTCGAAGTGAGATTGAGTGATCCAAGTGCATTTGCATTGTGAGATTGCATCTAGTTGGCACTTGGTGGTTGATTTGCTGCGGGATTCTTGTTTCTCTTGGTGGTTGCCGCCACCTAGATGGCTTGGAGCAGCTTGGAGGTATTGGCAAGAGTTGGTGATTGTTCTTGGCCACCTTCGGTGATTGTGAGGGGTTTGTGCCTACCTCGGCGAAGCGCCAAAGGCAACGTTAGTAAATTGCTCGTGTCATTGCAACCTTTTGCCATTTGGTAGGTTCTTGTGGCGCCTTTTGAGAGGCTCGGTGTGAGACCAATTAGCCACCGAACTACGTGGTGAGGAGGGACACAACGGGGACTAGCGTGCCGGCAAGCACGTGAACCTCGGGATAAATCTTCGTGTCATCACTTTCATATTGTGATTGATTGATCCCGGTGTTCGGTTGTCTTGGTATTCATTGTTGATCATATTGGTTGGCTCAATACTTCGCCCCTCAGTGAAACTCTCTTAACTCAACTCCACATTACTTTCTTAGTTATCTTTGCTAGCTAGTTAGCTTTGCTAGAGTAGCTTCTTTGTGTAGCTTGCTAGTTATAGTTGTAGTTACCTTCTCAGTTTGACTTGTGCGGTTGAGTGCAATTACTAGAATTGTGAATTGGATAGGTGGCTTGCAAACACCCCATAGGCTAAGCAAAACTCGCATCTCACTATTTGTTATTTTAATAAACTTGTTTAGCTTGTCTTTGTAGAAAATTTTAAAAGGCTATTCACCCCCCTCTAGCCATCAAGACCTTTCAATATCGGCCCGGCTAAGGGACGCGATCTGAGTGGTCGCCATGATCGAAAGTGATGGTTGATCCGGACCAGTCGAGGAAGGATGGCGTGGCTATCTCAGCGGCGTAGACTTCTTGGCATTCCAGCTTACGCTGGCGCCAAGAATCATAGGCTATGGGGCCACCAAAGATCATGAAGCAGTTGTTGATGATAGAGAAGTTGTTGTCTTTCTCCCGGCCATCGCCCCTGTCATCCTCGGGCCCTTTGCCAACGTCGCCTTTCCCCTGGGCACCCCTAGAGAAGTAGCGTTTCATCATGCCACACTCCTTGAGGGTATGCTTGACCGAGTACCAGTAGTATGGGCACGCTTTGTCGAGCATCTCGTCAAAAACTCCTGGGCCTCCCTCGGGAGAGGCCTTGGGGTTCTTGCGCTCGGCAGCGGTGACAAGGGGATCCTTGCATGGCTGCTTAGCCTTCTTTTTCTTTTTAAAGTTGTGGCTAGAGCCGCCTTCATCGGCGTTCTCCTGCTACTTCTCCTTTCCCTTGGTGTCGTGGAAAATTGCCCCTATCGCTTCCACACCGGAAGCAAAGTTGGTGGCATTGTCCAAGAGCTCCCTAGTGGTGCGTGGTCCCTTGTGTCCCCACTCATGGACGAGTTCCTTGCAGGTGGTTCCCACAAGGAACACCCCAACGACGTCGACGTCAGTTACGTTGGGCAGCTCAGTGTACTACCGGGAGAAACACCGAATGTACTCATGAAGAGTCTCATCTAGTTTTTGGCAGTAGCTCTTGAGATCCCAGGAACTACCAGGGCGAACATAGGTGCCCTAGAAATTCCCCACGAAAACCTTCACAAGGTTAGCCCAGTTGTGGATGCGGCAGGCTAGGAGATGTTCTAGCTAGGCTCTCGCTGAGTCGGCTAAGAATAGCGGGAGATTACGGATGATGAAGCGATCATCGTCCGCGCCGCCTAGCTGGCAGGTGAGGTGGTAATCATCAAGCCAAAGCTCGGGGTTTGTTTCCCTGGCGTACTTGGTGATGTTGGCAGGTGCCGGAATCATGCTGGGAATGGCATGTTGCAGATGTCTTGACTAAAAAACTCACGGTCCCGGGGGTTCAGGGGACGGGCTCCGGTCCTCCCCGCTGTTGTAGTGGCTACCTCGTCGAGGGTGGTAACCGAGGTTGGCTCCATCCTCCTTGTGCCTTTTGCGCGCGTTGAGGACGTTGCGCGCATTGTAGTTGTGGCCAACGTGGGCATGAATAGCTGGGGGCTTGTCCCCCGCTCTTGGTTGTTCTAGGTGGACCGAGGCTTCCTTTTCACGCACCGACGATGGTGCGGGCTGGTCGGGCTCAGGCCCACGTCGTCGAGACGCGGAACTTTCAGCCTGCTGCACCATGGCGCACTCAAAAAGGGCACACAACTCTCCGTGGGCTTGCCGTCCCTCCAGAGTCGATGGTTTGGGCATCTTACGAAGGAGGATTGCCATAGTGGTGACATTCTGGCTTGCCCTGGTGAAGGGAGGCGGATGATCGCCATTGTCATCATCGTAGATTCGGTGGTGGATGTCGTGAGCTCTTCGTCGAGCCACGCCACCGTCATTGCGACTCCCGAGTTCCTACTCGAGCGTTGTGCACTGTTGTGCCAGCCACTGTTGCTCCTTCTCAAGCTTTCTTTCAAGCTCCTGGAGTTGTTCCAGCTGGGGCTATGGTCGCCCCAAAGGTGGTGGCATAGCTGCGCGTGCAGCGTTCACGGCGTTGGGCAGGGTGCGTTCGCCCTCATTTTCATCAGGGGTTCCTTCGCGGTCTTCCCCATCGCACATGAAGCATTCTCGAGATGGGTCATGACTCTCATCATCAGAGTCGAAACCCTTGCGAGGGTAGTTGTCTTCGCCAGGGGACTGGTGCCGAGTCCCCGGGTGATTAAGCCCGAGGAAATCAGCGTCAGCCCAGGTGCCATCGTCCTCCTCGGAGTCAACACTTGAGGCCATCACCAAGGTCACGAGGAGCTCCAAGAGGGATGCCCAGAGGTATTGTGGCAAGTCCATAGAGGAATCCCCTTCGGGCCAGATGAGGCTGTTGTAGGTCCTTGTGGCGTTGTGCAGCCCATAAGGCCATGCCATTTGTGCTGGCATGTCACTTATGTCTAGGGAACGCTGCGACTGCAATGAGGCGTCGATGGTGTCGGGGAAAAGCCAATGGAGACCCTTCTAGGCTGGTCGTGGTCCCTGGATGGTGTCGTGCTGACGCTTCGGCCCCGGGTGGTCAGATCTATGGAGCTGGAGGCCCCTGAAAGCCCGTGCCTCGTTGGCATGTAGGCATAGACCACCCATTGACTCGGAGACAGAGTTAACATTGAGAAGTGTGCCAGATGGCTCAATAGACGGAGCGCTCTCCCCCTCCATGTCAATGAGGTCCAGGCCTTCGGCGCGCTCATCAAGGCCTAGAAGGAAAGCATGATGGATCGACGTGGAGGGGGGAGTTGGACCAAATCATGATCCACCCTTGTGCAGAAGAAGTCTAGGCTCCAAAAGCGAATATGGAAGCCCGGAGTGAAGCGGATGTGGGGATTGGCCATTAAGATCTAGTAGATGGATTGTGACGCGTAGAAGGCCCCTACCTAGTGCGCCAACTGTCGGTGTCTAGAGGACCGGGTGTCTAAACAGAGCGACTAGTGAATTTGTATCTGCGCGTCTAGACCTTGATGGTGTGCAAAGCAGACATAAAGATATATACTGGTTTTGGGCATGAACGGCCCTACGTCCAGTGGGTTTCGCTGCGGATCGTGTTGCCTTGCACCGGGGTACTCGTAGTAGGGGTTACAAGCTTTCGAGAGAGGGAGCAGGTCCCAGGTATCTTGAGTGGTGGTGGTGGTGGTGGTTTTGATCAAGATGGGTTCTAGCTGTTGTTGCTTGATCATCTCCTCTCTTTCCATCCCCTTAGACATGGCCCCTGCCTCCCCTTTTATAACTTCTAAGGGGAGGGCTCGGGTTACATTTGCGGTAAAGTGGTGAAAACGGGAAAAATGAAAGAGAAAGGCAGAAAAGGTGGCCTTGGGTGTAGCCGTCCTTCTCCTTATCTGGTGGGAGCAGTTCCCCTGTAGCGCGGAGTCGTGCAGGGCGTTGATCGTTTGTCCTCTCCGTTCGCTGGTGTGACGTGCCGTGGCCATGCCTTGACCTATGCGCCTCTGTGCCGTGAAGGTGGGCGGCGTGCACCGGGATTTCCATAGCGAGGGGGGTAGGTGGTACAGCTGCTGTCACCCCCGTTGCTATGGAGGTATGGATGTCGTCGTGGTAGAATGACAGGGGTCATGTCGAGTCAGGGTGTGATTCTTGTGCCCCTGTTGACTGTGCACGGTCATGTCCATCACGTCGATGGGAGCGAGTACCCTGGTTGGGGGCCCCCATGGCTCCCCGTCTTGCCTGAGGGTTCCATGTGCCCCTCGTGCGAGGCGGAAACGCGCCGCGGGGTCGGGCGCCTTTGATGACTCCGCAGGGGCTCGGGCAAAGTGGAGAGATGTCACCCAAGAAACCTATCGTGCCCGATGCCTCTCCGCAAGGCTCGGGCGAGATAGAGTTTGTCGTTCGCGCTTTGAGCGGCTGAAGCGCTGTCAGTGCTTTTTGGGTCCCCTACGATGGGTTTTTTTAACAAACGTGTAGGGTGCCGTATTTTGTCCCCTGTTGGGTACCCTGGATATTTTGATACCTGACACCCGAGGAATTTGTTGCTGCTAATTTCACTTAGATCTTAATCTCGGTGCTAAGCAAGCTCGTAACACTAGGGGTGTTACATCTGAGCCTGGACTACATGTCTCCTAAATAGGTGGCTCCCGAGGCTAGATTCCATGTGTCCCTAATGAACGTCATATAACTCTGATCTGCTGCCACGTATTTTCATAGCAAAAATTCTTCTTCTTTCTCTTCTATCCGGTGAGAGATCTAGGCATTCCACCACCAAGCAGCTATGATCAGACATTGTAGTATGAACATGATAGACTTTCACTTCCTGGAATAAATTTAGAAAGTGATAGTAGCAAGTCCTCTATCCAATCTTGTACAATAGGCCAATAAAGCCTAGATTCGTAAAGCCATGGATAGACACCGTCCCCCAAAAACCTTCCATTTGTCGCTCAGTCCTTCCTACACCACCAAATTGCTTATTGGCATGCAGCACTTCAATAAAATCACTCACACATAACTATGGAAGAGAGCTACGACCATTGAGCAACACTCTCAGCTTATATGTTGTAGTTCTCTCTTAGATTCCCCTAGAAATCAGTGAATCTCCTTTTTCACAATGCGTTTCTTTTTTTTTGAACTTTTCACAATGCGTTTCAGAATCAAGAACCGCCACATTTACGTGCAGCTTGTCTAGACTCTGTAACCTGATATCCACCTCATTCTTCCATACCATTGCAAGCCCTCCACCTCTGTCTAAGGATGGCAACGGGGCAGATTCGAATCGGGTGGAGTCTCTAGGCACCCAAAACCAAAACCCAAAACTAAAACCCGAATCCGCCTCGAACCCCAGTTCGGGTGAAAATCCTTTCCCGAAACCGAAACCCGCGGATCCCTGAAACCCGACGGATTAACCGAACCCGAGATTGAGATGCAGCAGCAGCTTGAGATCCACTTGAAGCACCAGGAACCAATATCGCTCACTTCCTGACAAATGAAAAAAAGCAGACACATACACATTGAGATGCAGCAGCAGCTTGAGATTTAGGAAGGCAAGAAGGGATGCGTCGCCGTACCTGCAGACATGCTGGATGCTCACCTCCCTAGGTTGCGTGTTCCGACTGGCCGCCCATGTGGACATGGGGCCGGGGTCGAGGAGGCCACCCGCCGCGTGGAGCATCGCGAGGGACCGAGAGAGATGGCCGCCCTGAGGTGTCGCAGCATCGATGCCAGGGAGGAGCGTGGCGCGGGGGAAGCGGACGAGCCGCGAGCGCGGAGCGCCTGAGCCGCCGTCGCGGCATCGCACGTCGGGGGGTGGGAGCGGGGTTCGGTGCTTGAGCGAGTGAGCGTTGCCCTGACTGCGGCGCGCGGGTGGTGTGGGGCTACGGGCAGCGGTCGTGCGGCGCCTGGGTGAGGAGGGAGATGACTAAGGGACTAATGATTTCAGCTTATATAGCTAGGGTTGCTAGTTGGGCTGCTAGTGGGCTGAATGTTTTGGGGCCCAAATGGAGATCCGCGGGTGGAAATAAAGATCCGCACCAAACCCGCAGTATTTCGGGTATCCGAACCCGCAAAACCATGGGCGAAAATCAGACCCCGAAACCGAAACCCGCGGATATCCGCCCCGAACCTAATCCGCTGCCATCCTTAGTCATAACTCCCAATGCCCAGCTAGAGATGGCAACGGGGCGGGTGACAATCCAAACTGTACCCGAAACTCGAACTCAAAATCCGAAACCACCCCGAACACCGATTCGGGTGGCAATACAAATTGTAGTCGAAACCAAACCCGGTGGATCCCCGAAACCCGATTGGTTAACCAAAACCCGAAACCCACCACTATATGTCAATAGAAAAAATAATAAGAGATTTTAGCAATATATGCATGTGATATATTAAATATTCACATGTATAAACAAGAGACAATAAACAACACACAATTTCATGACACCACTTAGAACAAAATTAACAACTTACATAAACAATTTATTAATAAAAACACATGAGTTTTTTTATTCAAAATGTTCAATTTCGGACCTCCATTGGGCATCTGCAGATGAAAATCGAACCCAATAAGTTTTGGGTCCCCGAACCCCAAAACCGTGGGTGAAAAATCAAACCCAACCCAATGAACCTGAAATACATGGAGCTTCACCCGAAACCTCCCATTATCATCCCTATGACCAACCCATGCATGAAGCCAAGCGATTTTAGGAGTCCATCCACTCTATCCGAAAAGAAGTGTGTCTCTGACAGGAAAATCAGAACATGCCGATGTAGCTCACACAGGCTACGCAGATCACGAACTGCTTGGGTTGTCCTAGATCCTGTCAGTTCAAATATAAGATTTTCTTTGTGCCCGGTGGGGGCTGCCACTCACAACTGCCGCGCCGATCGCACAATTTGAGTGTTGTTGCCCCATTTTTGCTTCTTAATCGTCTCCTCCGCCATACCTTCGGACCTCTCAAAGCCCCCTTGCTAATTGCTCACCCACGAAGTCACCGACCCAACCGGAATAATGGCATTAGAGCTAGGCTAGACGAAAAGCTCGTGGCTCGGTAGCTCGTTGGTGGCTTGGCTCGGCTCGGCTGGTTTATACTTTTCAACGAGCTGAACCAGTTCGTGAGTAGGCTCACAAGCCTAATGAGCCAGAGCTTTTGGTCTTAAACTTATATTAATTTTGTATAATGATACCTTACACTCTACAATTGGTTGATGATTGGACCTAGTTAGACCTATAAACTTAGGATTACTGTGACTCTGTCACTTTGTTTTTAAAAGATTTATGGATAATCGGTAATAGATTATGGATGTATACTGTAGTACTAAGTATATTGTTATACTTGTTTTTATGTCAGGTCAGCACTTATTAAATTTTTTTACTAGATTTAAGGCTTATGGATGCGTTATTTTTATATTCTTACTATTCTCAAGATTAGATAAGTACATAAATTATATTTTTTGTGTTTTTATGTTTGCTTCACGAGCCAATGCAAATGAGCCAACTGGAACTTATAAACGAGCCAAGCTAAGCTGTCTTCTGGCTCGTTATCTTAACGAGCCGAGCAGAGGTGGCTCATTCTCCAGCTCTAGCTCACCGTTGGAAGATTTAAATCTAGAGTCTTAGAGGACTCCCACTTCGACAATTTTTGACTTCCTCTTCCGTGCGGAGGGCGAGTGTGGTGACTTCACTTTGTACGTACATATGTGCACACAATATACTAAGGGTTGGTCTCAGTGGGAGTTTCATTTGAGTTTTATTTGTATTAAATAGGTTGCAACATAAGCATTTTTTATGACATGACAGTATATTTAAGAAGAGAGAAGAAAAGATAAAACTCTCTTCGCACGATTACCAACTATCTATAAGTTATGAGATTAAATGCCTATAAAACTATAGAATAAAACTTTGTATTGAGAATGAGTGTTTCATCCAAGTTTCATTGTCTTAGAAACAATGGCATGAAACTATCCACTGAGACCGGTGTAAGAGTAAGGTTAATAGTTACAACTGGCTGATGGCTGTAAGATTCTTTACAATCTTCTCTCAGCCCACCCATATAATAGTTAGCTCTTCACTATTAATACATGACACACTTGTCTATCTCACAAAGTTCCTAGGTTCTTGTGCCTAAGTCGACGGTAAACTTACAACCTGCTTCTCCTCTCTCTCCTCTTCTCTCTTCCTCACCTTAGCATTTAGCTAGCTTACAGTCTTTTATTATACTTGCTCTAACATACATGCATGGCCAGTAATAATAAAGGGCGGTTTAGATCAAAAAAATTTTGCAAAACGGCAATGTAGCTCTTTTCGTTGTTATTTGGCAAATATTGTCCAATTATGGTCTAATTAGGCCTAAAAGATTCGTCTCGTCCATTTCGTCTAAACTGTGTAATTAGTTTTATTTTTTATCTATATTTAATGCTTCATGTACGTGTCCAAAGATTTGATGTAACGAATAATCTGAAAAATTTTACAAAATCTTCTGGGCCCAAGTAGCAAAAGGAGATCTTAAATACTATACGGATTGAGCAACAGCTACCTCTCGCACCATTAAAGGTTTTCGTCCAACCGCGTAACGGATACTAGAAAGCTGGCGTTCGGTTTCGTCGTCTCTCCTATCCCGTACGGACTAATTAAACTTTACTCCCTCTCACCTGAGATGTTTGATATTAATTAGGAGTATTAAATATAGGTTAATTATAAAACTAATTGCATAAATAGTGACTAATTCGCGAGATGAATCTATTAAACCTAACTAATCTATGATTAGTGAATGTGATGCTACAGCTAGTAAACACATATGTTAATCATGGATTAATTAGGCTGAATAAATTTATCTTGCAAATTAGTCACAGTTATACAATTAGTTTTATAATTATCTCATGTTTAATCTTTCTAATTGATACCAATATGACAGGAACTAAACTTTAGTCCTTGATCAAACACCCCTGACACAATATGGCTGGTCGGAAGACGTACACAAGAGTAGACAAGGAAACACACATAGTATTTGAAGTTTTGAACACGTTCCTCCACGCTCCTGGTCAAGTCTAATTAGTATAGTATACGTATATCTATAATGGTGAGACTTGTTCTGCACCACTATGGGCCTGTTTAGTTGCACATGCAACCTAAAAAAGTTTGCACAGTACCTGTCACATCGAATCTTGCGGCACATGTATGGAGTACTAAATGTAGACGAAAGAAAAAACTAATTACACAGTTTAGTTGTAAATCACGAGACAAATCTTTTGAGCCTAATTAGTCCATGATTGGACACAAATTTCCAAATAAAACGAAAAGTGCTACAGTAGCCGAACCTAAACTTTTTCACCAACTAAACAACCTCTACTTTAGCATTACTCTTAAGCGAACGAATAATATTTTTTTTCTCACGAAAAATCAATATAAACCAACAAATTCTGCTGTGCAATTAAAGGCCTGGTTTAGGGCATGTGCTACCCAGGAAGTACCACTGCACTAGTACTCCCATCCATAGGCCGTGTGAAAAGTAAAAACGCCAGCTCAAGACTGAACAAGACTGCTACCTGCATTGGACCGTGCACATATTACTGTGGCTGTGTTCAGTTCAAAAAAAAAACACTATGCAAAAAAAAAATCTCCGTCACATCAAACTTGCGATACATGCATGGAGTACTAAATGCAGATAAAATAAAAAACTAATTGTACAGCTTTGTTGTACTTTGCGAGACGAACGTTTTGAACCTAATTAGTCAACGGTTAGACACTATTTGCCAAATAAAACCAAAACGTGCTACAGTACATTTTTCACTCTTTTCAGGGGAACTAAACACACCCTGTATGTAATTAGTCTACGTTTAGTACTCCATGCATTTGAGAGAACATTGATGTGGGAGTTAAACTTTAGGCCCCGTTTGGTTACACATGTTAAAGTTTAACAAATACTGTAGCACTTTCGTTTTATTTAACAAAAAGTTTCCAATCTTGACTAATTAGGCTTAATAGATTCGTCTAATAAATTACTCTTAATATGTGCCGACATGAATGTAATTAATCTACATTGAGTACTTCATGCATTTACCGTAAATTCGATGTGACGAAAGTTAAACTTTAACAAACGAAAACCAAACCAGGCCTTAACTCCTGGAAACCAAACCTGCCGTAAGTTCGTGTAGCGTGTAGAACCAAGAAAATGAGGCCCGCCCGCTGAAACTAAAGCAAACAAAACATGCCTTAACCCTCTGCTAATTAAGCCTGGCGAGAAAAAATAACGACGCTGGCTGCACCACAGCAGCAAACAAAACATGATGGATCATCAGCGCTTGAGGCCCTTCACTTCTCATGCAAACTCAAAATTTTTCATTTTTCACCGTCACATCAAATATTTAGACACATTTATAGAGTATTAAATATAAATAAAAAAATAACTAATTACTAAGTTTATCTGGTTTTTGCGAGACGAATCTTTTGATCCTAGTTACTTTATAGTTAAATAATATATTTATCAAACAAAAATAAAAGGTGCTACGATAACTTTTTATCCACCTCTCACCGACTAAACACAAGCGCTGCGGTGGTAACGTGGTACAAATGATGTGACCTGGGAGAGGACAAGAATTGAATTCCAGGCCCCTACTTTCGCTGCCACCTACTCCTAGGCTACTACTCTACTAGTACGAGTTTGCAGCAGCAATACCAGCGCAATACACACATCACACATGGTATGCTCAAGGTACAAATACACAGCCATGCATGCAGCTGATACCAATGGCGGTGCATGCTCTACTGTTCATGGCTACGTACTGTACATGCATCGCCGCAGTTATTGCGCTGGCAGTGGCAGCTTGGCACTGCCCCTCCCCCTCCCCGCGGCGGCCCGGCCCATCGATCACCTACCAGCTGCTGCTTGCCATTAACCCCTCCTCCATCAGCCCTATAAATCCTCTCTTCTCTATTCCTCGCACTCCTCCATCGACCATCGAGATCGATAGCGCGCCATTGCTTGCCTAGCTAGGTAGTCTCCTGTCCCGTCCTTCCTTGGCTTGGAGTATATACATAGCACAAGCTAGCTAGTAACTGCAACAATGGGTAGGGAGGTGTTCGGTGGTGCGCCAACGACGACGACGACGCAGGCGAACAAGGTGGCGCTGATGAGCCGCCGCGTCATCCCGCTCCTCCTCCTTGCCGTCGTCGTCTTTCTGGCCCCGCGGCTGTCGTCGAAACTGCCGGCCAGCCTCCTGCTCCTGAAGGAGAAGCTGGGTCTGAGCCCTGCGGCGGTGGCGGTGGCGTGCTGGGCGGCGGCGGCCGCGGCGTGGGCGTACGCGGTGTCCCGCCCCCGCCCGGTCTACCTGGTGGACCTGTCCGGGTACGTGGCCGGGGCGCCGCACGAGGCGTCCCGCGCCAAGACGATCGCGCACTTCGGGCGGTGCGGGCGGTTCAGCGACGAGAGCATGGCGTTCCAGAAGCGGATGCTGGAGCGCTCGGGGCTCGGGGAGCGGACCCACTTCCCGGCGTCGCTCATCCGCGTGCCCGTCGACATGTGCCTCCGCACGGCGCGGGAGGAGTCGCACGCCGTCATCTTCGGCGTCGTCGACGACCTCCTCCGCAGGACGCGGGTGGCGCCCTCGGAGGTCGGCGTGCTCATCTTCAACTCCAGCCTGCTCAGCCCGACGCCGTCCTTCACGTCGCTCATCGTCAACCGCTACGGGATGCGGCACGACGTCGTCAGCCACAACCTCAGCGGCATGGGGTGCAGCGCAGGCATCATCGCCATCGACCTCGCCAAGCGACTGCTCCAGGTACGATACGACTACCACTATGATGGGGTGCATGTCAATCAGCTAGCTGTGGTACAGTAGTACACGGTCCATGCATGCATGCATCCACCCGATTCTTGCACGACAACCGAGGCCGGCATAATATTTGTGCCAATGAATCACCAGCTTGGACGTACGGCTAGGATTAATCGGACGCAATAATGAATATGCTGTCAGATCTTATCATGTCAGGGTGTTGTTGCTGTACAAGCAATAACTCTCGCACTCTGGGCCTCGTTTAGTTCACCGGTGAGAAAAACACTGTATCAGAATTTTGTAGCATTTCGTTTGTATTTATTAAAAATTATTCAAATTTTGACTAACTAGGCTTAAAATGTTCGTCTCGTAAAGTATAACAAAACTGTGCAATTAGTTTTTTATTTCATTAACATTTAGTACTACATGCATTTACCGATATTTTGATGTGACGAGAATTTTTTTTTTTGCATAGTGGAATTTAGGGAGAATTGGAGGAACTAAACAAGGCCCTATTTAGATTTCAGAATCTTGTAACATGCTCTTGATGAAGCTTGAGTAAGAGCCAGGCTAATAATAGCTATAACGATCTTGCAGCTCACCTCTTCACTGTTAATACAGTGTAGTTTTATGGCCCATGTTTAGTTCCTGAATCCGGGCACCCGAATTTCTACCGTGAGTATTAAATGTGCACTAGTAATTCGTTTGTATTTGGTAAAAATTGTCCAAACTTTAACTAATTAGGCTTAAAATGTTCGTCTCGCAAAGTATAACAAAACTGTGTAATTAGTTTTTAATTTCATCTACATTTAGTACTCCATGTATATACCGTTATTTTGATGTGACGAGAATCTTCTTTTTACATAGTGAAATTTGAATGGAATTTGGAGGTAGAAATTAGTAACTAAACCAGAGCATGGTCCATATGTCTAAGCCGTCTAGTACCTCCTTTCTTCTCCAATTTAATATTCAGTCTGCTTCCAACTTATTATTATACTACTCTAAATTGTTAGCACGCATTACAAAATTATCGAAAAATGAAAAGTAGGCACAAGTTTCAGCACAACCTATACCTACCGCATCGCGTACGTGCATGAGAGTAAGGCTAATAATATAGCTAGCAGACCGGCTGTAAAATATTTATAGTCTTCTCTTAGCTCATTGTTTTAGTTGTCTCTCTCTCTTATGAAGTTTTTTTTGGTTCCGGTGTCTATGGATTATAAGCTTACAGTTCGCTTCTCTCCTCTCCTCTCTCCTCTCCCTTTGCAATCAACAAGCTGCTATTATACTAGTTCTTAGTTTACTACGTCAATTATTACGGCATGTGCATGAGAATATGCACAGTGATTTCGCCGCGCTTATTAATGAGCAGTAGTACTAATATTCATCTACTTCCAGGCTGCTTTGGCAGATAATTATGTGTGCACATGGTTGCCGAGTATTGCGTCTGTCTCTAAATATCTGTCGCTTACGTCCTTCGAGAAACAAGTTTGATAAAATATATATTAAAAAATATTAATATTTATAGTATATAATTAGTATTATTGGAAAGATCTTTAAATCTAATTTTTTAATAAATTTATTTGAAGATATAAATGTTGCACGTATTTTCTACAAATCGAATTAAACTTATGGCACGTATACAACGATGACATATATTTTGGAACAGATAGAGGACATATATTATTTTACCCTATTTTCCCCAGAATTGAACACACGCATCTTCATTTTGTGTTTTAAAACTAGCTGAACTCCCTCCGGCCAAAAATATCTATCGTTTTTCTTTTCGAGAAACAACTTTGACAAAATATGTATTAAAATATATTAATATTTATAGTACATAATTGATATTATTGGAAAGATCTTTGAATCTAGTTTTTTAATAAATTTATTTGAAGATATAGATGTTGCATATGGTTTTATAAATCAAGTTAAATTTACTGTACGGAAACTAAAAGCGACAGATAATTTGGTACGGGTAATTGCATGGTCATGACCGATGGACATATATACTGTACAAGACATATGTCGTGCAATAGTACTAGTGTTCTGGCGTGCATCTGATGACCGATGGATCGCTGCCGGGTCCTCTACTCCTTCTGAACCCACAATTTAATAGGGTAGCTGACTACGATCATGCCAGTAAAGGCAGCTCGTGAGAGCAGACAAGAGCAGCAAGGCGTAGGTCCCTTCAGTGTTCCTCCCTCTCCGGTTCTTGCCCCTTTCACTTGCAGTATGCATGCATCATCTAGATCTGGTTGCACAAATTGGCACTCCTGTTTAGGCACCGTTTAGATACTAAAAATTTTGCCAAAATTTTCAGATTCCCCGTCACATCGAATTTTTGAACGCATGCATAAAGCATTAAATATAGATAAAAAATAAAACTAATTACACAGTTTAGACGAAATGGACGAGATAAATCTTTTAAGCCTAATTAGACTATGATTGGACAATATTTGCCAAATAACAACGAAACTGCTACAGTAGCGTTTCGTCAAAAAATTTGCCAACTAAACAGCCCCTTAGTTCCTAGGAAATTTTACAAAATTTTTCAGATTCCCCGTCACATCGAATCTTTGGACACATGCATGAAGCATTAAATATAGATAAAAAATAAAACTAATTACACAGTTTAGACGAAATGGACGAGACAAATCTTTTAAGCCTAATTAGACCATAATTGGACACTAATTGCTAAATAACAACGAAAATAACTACAGTGCCATTTTGCTAAATTTTTGGCAACTAAACCGGCCCTTGGGAAACTAGTTCCAATTCCTGTTTATTTCCATATGTTAGGGGGTGTTTGGTTCACCCAACTAAAATTTAGTCTCTATCACATCGAATGTTTAGACACATGCATGTAGTATTAAATATAGCCTATTTACGAAACTAAATACACAGAAGAGACTAATTTGCGAGACGAATTTTTTAAGCATAATTAGTCCATGATTTGACAATATGGTGCTATAGTAAACATGTGCTAATGACGGATTAATTAGTCTTAATAAATTCGTCTCGTGGTTTACTGACCGAATCTATAATTTGTTTTTTTATTAGTATTCGAACACCTCATACAACACTACGTAACATCTTATATAACATCTGATTTGACACCCACTAAACTTTACCCCACTGCTAGCTGCCTAGTTCTGAGTGGACTTCGGCTAGCTTGTTACATGCTCCCCCGCGGGTCACAAGCTAGAAATTGATGTTTTGCATTTCAAAAAAGAAAAAGAAAATTTGGTCGCCAAGGCAGTCTTCAGAACAGGACTTTTGCCACTACTTTTTGTAACGTATTTGTAACACACAGCAAGCGAACATAATTATGGATCTATTTGTTCACATAAATCGACCATATCAATTCTAAATATAAAAAAATTAGCATCAACAACCCAAAACGTCATTTGGCGAGTATATGTGTAATAGTAGCAGCAGCAGCAAATGACTTGTGTCGATCTAATTAAAAGAACCTCAGTTGTTGTGTCGATTGGTTCACTGTGTATAGTATTCCCTCCATGCCAAATTATAAGACGTTTGACTTTTTTTCTTACCCCAAGTTTGATCCCTTGTCTTATTCAAAAAATTTATGTAAACATAGTCAAATTTAAGTCATTATTGAAGAACTTTTATTAATAAAGCAAGCCACGACAAAAGAAGTGATATTTTACACAAATTTCTGAACAAGACGAGTGGCTAAACTTGGTGTAAAAAAAAGTCAAACATCTTCTAATTTAGGATAGGATGGAGAAAGTAGTAATTCCACCATTCTGTATGTATGTATACGACTTTGATCACCACTTTTTTTATTAAGAAAGAAAATCACAATAAAATTGAAGAGATCACTATGTCATGAAAACTTGCGCACATGTACTACATATATACTCCATATAGCGCGCAAACATATCATCGTTCTAACGGCAGTGATCATATTTGGAGGTTTCATTTTGAACCACGCACGCTTTATAGAAACGTGGAAGTTAACATTTCACAGCATGAAAGTTAAGAACTGAGAATACCTATTTGTGGTTCCATGCATGTGAGTGGGGTCAATATAATAATTGGTACTCTCCACAGTATGAGCACACGTAAGATTAACAGCACACAGGAAGTTTTTACTCCAGCCATTGTGCATTATTATACAGTAACTGCGTGCGTGGTTCGGTCGTCCATGCATGCATGCTAGTGGTGTCAGTATGTAGTAGAGTGCCCGCCCTTAATTACCGGTCGGCCGCTGAGCGTCGTCTGCACCAAAGGCAACCATGCATTGCATGTGAATGTGAAACAGTTAAAGTCTGGAAATGGAACTGCAGCGCGCGGGCAAGCCATTGCTCATCTCTCTCATCTCTCTCTCTGTGTCTGTAGAGCTATACCATATACTCTAGTACTAGTACGTAGTACACTCTAGTAGTACTCTACTATAGTCGTATGTTCCCAGTTCCCACCCACACCCGTCGTCGTCGCAGCGACAGCAATAACTATACTCGTATACGTACTGCCTGGTTCTTTCTGGTTGCTGCTGGGTCCAGGCCCCAGCTCTCCGTCCGTATACTAGGCTATCCACGCTCATAGACCTCTATATTCATCCTCTATATATCCTAGTCAGCAAGATTCTTTTCTCTATACTCAATTCTTCCGCACCCATCCATCCTCTATATCATCTTTTATCCACTCTATCCATTGTGGGACCCACTTATCACTTTATCTAAATATATCCACGTGTGATCTAGTTTTGAAGGATTTATTGAGACGAATTTAATGGTGCAATCAAATTTTAATTTGGATTTTTGGTTTGTGAGTTATAGCATTTTTTCTTTGTTTAGCTAGTGGGGCCCGTCACTGCCCACTATAGAGTAAGTATTGTACTACTATAAATATAGAGTGAGAGAAATGATAGAGTATCATTTTAGAGTACCCAGTGCAGCAGTTTTTACTCTATATTCATACTCTAAAACTTTAGAGTATCCTTTAGGCCCGGTTTAGATGCAAATTTTTTTTGCAAAATGGGCACAGTAGCGTTTTCGTTGTTATTTGGTAAATATTGTCCAATCATAGTCTAATTAGACTTAAAAGATTCGTCTCGTTCATTTCGTCTAAACTGTGTAATTAGTTTTATTTTTTATCTATATTTAATGCTTTATGCATGTGTCCAAAGATTCGATGTGACAGAGAATCTGAAAAATTTTATAAAATTTTTTGGAACTAAACATGGCCTTAGAATATCCCGGTGCGGCTAGTCTTAATATTCCTATATCTAAGTTAACACTCAGAGGTCGTACTATACTCCGTACTTTACTAGGGTTCTTGCCGCTGTCATTAGAATCGATCAGTCACCCGTGCTAGCAGCAGCATGCATCTGTGAAATGACAAGCTCTGCAGTGGGAGTAAATGGTAGTCTGACAAGGGACAGGCCCTTCAGGTAATCATGTGCTCGACTGCGCCTGATAGCTACAGTAGCTCAGCTTACGTGTGCCTGGGGCTATTTGACCACGGTCATTCCGGCTAATCCCTTCGTTACAAAATAATTGCGTACAAATCTTGTTTTTCCACATGTATGTATGTATATTTTCCGAACGACTACGACGACGACGGAATGGGCGATGACCTGCATGCATGCAGGTGCACCGAGACACGTACGCGCTGGTGGTGAGCACGGAGAACATCACCCTCAACGCCTACATGGGCAACAACCGCCCCATGCTGGTGACCAACACGCTCTTCCGCGTGGGCGGCGCCGCCATCCTGCTCTCCAACCGCGGCGCCGACCGCCGCCGCGCCAAGTACCAGCTCATCCACACCGTGCGCACCCACCGGGGCGCGCACGACCAGAGCTTCGGCTGCGTCACGCAGGAGGAGGACGACGCCGGGTGCGTCGGCGTCTCCCTCTCCAAGGAGCTGATGGTGGTGGCCGGGGAGGCCCTGCGCACCAACATCACCACGCTGGGGCCCCTCGTCCTGCCCATGTCCGAGCAGCTCCGGTTCCTGGCCACCGTCGTCCTCAACCGCGTCTTCCGCGCCAACGTGCGCGCCTACCTGCCCGACTTCAAGCTCGCCTTCGACCACTTCTGCATCCACGCGGGCGGGCGCGGCGTGCTGGACGAGCTGGAGCGCAGCCTCAAGCTCAGCGCCTGGCACATGGAGCCCTCCAGGATGACGCTCTGCCGCTTCGGCAACACCTCCAGCAGCTCGCTCTGGTACGAGCTCGCCTACTGCGAGGCCAACGGGCGGATTCGCAAGGGGGACCGGGTCTGGCAGATCGCCTTCGGGTCCGGCTTCAAGTGCAACAGCGCCGTCTGGAAGGCGCTCCGGACGGTGGACGGCGGCGAGGAGGGCAACCCGTGGACGCCGGAGATCGACGTGCTCCCCATCCACGTGCCCAAGGTGTCGCCCATCGACGAGACCACCTACAGGTTCCCTGACGGCGCCACCTACAAGGTCTCTCTTGGTTAAAAAAATATATATATTACATGATTGATTTCTCATCATCATGTAGTAACTTAATCGATCAAGATAATTTAAGAAGAAGAAGCAGCGCAGCGCGCCGTTGTTAATTATTATTGCCAGGCCGGCTTGATGATGATGGTGACGGGACCTTATTAGTTAGGGCTTGATTTCGCTACTGTTTGCCATGATTTGCATCATGTACGTAATTAAGGCTCTATATATGAACTCACGGGCCAAGAATTATTGATTTCGTCGATCCATCTTTTTGTCCTTTGGTGATTGTTGAACTGGGAGATGCATGCGCACATGCACTTAAAGGACGTGGTCCTAGCTATTGTAAGGCCATTGAACTATATAGAAGGAAATATTAATGCAATGCAAGGCAATACACAGCTTGGCTTTTGTCTGTCATATTTGATTTTTGAAGTATATTCACCTTAATTCTAAAGGCACGCCAGAAAACTAATTCCTAAAAAACCAAATAATATCCTACTGTTGATTTTGACTCAATCATTGCTGGTAACAATAGCTACGTATTAGATCTTATTTGACTAAATTATCCAACTCTCTCCTTGTAAAACAATCATTTGTGTCAATTATACAACTATAGAGAATAATATAATAAAGTTCTAAGGCCCCGTTTGGAACACGTTTTCCACGACAGCGGCTGAGGTAATCACATAATATAATCCCACCAAACACCTCACAGTTCTTGCCACCGCCAGATTAAACTGGCAAGCTTATTTTACATAGCATGGCTCTCTCGTCATAGCTCGCACACGGCACCATGCGAACAGAGGATGCGATCCCAAACTATGCCTAAATAGGCCGGGCAACCTCTTGCGCTCGCGCTGCACTAGGGTCTAGGCGAGCCTGCATCCGCCTCTTCGGTCTTCTTGCCCCGGGTGAGCGCACGTCCTGCCCGGCAAGCTCGATGTCAGGCCATGCGTGCGCGCTGCGCCGAGCAGTGTGAGAATTTTTTTTTATTTTTATAATCCTTTTTAAAACAAAATTTAATTCTAATCCCAGCTTGCTTTTTAAAAAAACTAACCAATTTCAGTGCGCCAATTTCCCTGACGTGGCAAATATGCATTACCGCGCAAAACTCCCTGGCGCGACAGAGGTATCAGCGTGGTTATCGGTGTTCGGACCCGGGAGGGCCCTAGACCGACGAGTGAATTTGTGTTGCGTGCTCCCTAATCTGGATGGTGATGCAAAGAGAATACACATGGATTTATCCTGGTTCGGGCAAAAAAGACCCTACATCCAGCGGGGGAGGAGGGGGGAGAGTATTGTATTTTCTTGCACCTAAGTGCTTGCGTAGGGGTTATAAGCTGTGAGAGAGGGAACCGATCCCAAGTCTCAAGAAAAGAGTAAAATGGAGTATTGCTTGAGATGTTGATCTCGGAAGTGGAAAAAATATCTATCTTCGTTGTCCTCTGTCTCGAGAACCCTCTGCCCTCTCTTTTATAGTCAAGTGAAGGCCGAGGGGTCCCTAAAACCCTAAGGCGGTGCCTTAGAGGTGAAGGTTCGGCGGACGCTGTGGAGGTTGCTGTAGCGATGTGTCCCGGTAATGGGCGGCCATCCCCGGGGTACCGTGGTGACGTTGATGACGGGATGGTGAAAGGCCCTGGGTCCTGTGGCGAGCGTGCAATCTCCTGTGGTCGACGTACGGGCGTCGTTCCTTTGTTGACCGGCAGCGGTCGAGGCCGGGTCGGGACATGACTGAGGGGGTCGACGAGGAACAGATAATACCGAGCCCCAGAAAACCCGGGCGTGGTGGTTGTCGTCTTGTGAGTCGAGGGGGCGTCGATGGTAGAACAGTGCTCGCCGTGGCATGAATAGTGGCAGCCTTTTTCACCGCCCACTCCGGGATGGACAGTAAAAAGCAGGATTAGACACGGGTGTTGTTCCCACACCGGTGGCGCTGTAGCCATGTTAGTGGGAGTGGTTGCATTGAATGCTTTGTTAGTGAGTAGGCGTGAAAGCATCTAGGCCCCGGTGTTGGTTTCAGCAATTGATGACAACGCTTAATTACCATGACTAACGTGTGTTTTGCAGAAACGTTGGTAAGTTAGATCATGGAGATGATAACTGCTTTGAGTGATATGGTATTCATGTCCCTTGATGGAAATCGTTTTGGTTTTCAAAGGATCAACGATAAGATTAAGGACGGTTAGTTCCAGATGTCAAGGTGTTAAGATACATCTGGAATAGTCGTTAGAATCTTTGTTTCTTCCTTTGACCGTACTATAAAGAGGAGCATGAGCGAGTAGCTTGACCTAGGTGAGTCTTGTGTTTAGGTGTGGTGCACACTTGTCAAACTTAGCACTAGGTAGCTCGAGAAAAGCTCAGAGTTCAGTTGGAAGCAACTTGGTTCAAGTTGCATCGTGTTTAGAAGACGTTTGAGCCGTTTACCTACGACCGGACGCGGTCCTGGTCATGACCGGACGTGTCCGGTCAGTACTAACACTTCACTGCGGTTTCAACTGATCGACCGGACGCGGTCCTTGAGAGGACCGGACGTGGTGGTCAGTCTGACACGTGTTCTAGAGGGTAAACAACGTAATCGGACGCGACTGTGAAATGATCGGCGCGTCCGGTCATGTTCCATTAAGGTCCCGTGGTGATCTAACGCGTCCGATCACCTATAATCGGACGCAGTCATGCGTCAGGTCAGTTTTCCAGTAAGCTCTTGCATGATCGGACGCGTCCGATCATCCCTGATCGGCGCGTCCGGTCATCTTAGACCGGTGCGTCCGGTCATCACAGATCGGCGCGTCCGGTCACTCAGCGCAGTTTTTAGTTTTCGACCGTTACACCTGACCGGCGCGTCCGGTCATGTCGACAGGCGCGTCCGGTCAGTACGCGTTTTGCTGATTCGAAAGGTAACGGTTGGATTTGTTTGAGGGGTGTATAAATACATCCCCTCCACCTCTTTTAGAGGTCTCTTGCTTATTTGTTCAGCTGAGAAACACCTTTGAAGTGCAAGGGAGTGCAAGAGCCCTAGTGAGGATAGAGATTTGCGAATCAAAGTTTGAGAATCCTCTCTAGTGACAAGAGTGTAGCAAGTGTGCATCCATCTTCTCATTAGGCTTATTGTGGTCAAGTGAGAGTTCTAGCTTGTTACTCTTGGTGATCGCCATCACCTAGACGGTTTGGTGGTGATTGGGAGTTTGGTGATCATCCGACGAGATTGTGGGTGACCCAACTCAAGTTGTGAGCGGTTTTGGGTGATTCGCCGCGATGGAGTGTCGAAGAATCAACCCGTAGAGAGCACTTGATCCTTGCGCGGATCAAGGGGGAGCTACACCCTTGCGCGGGTGCTCCAACGAGGACTAGTGGGGAGTGGCGACTCTCTGATACCTCGGCAAAACATCGTCGTGTTCCTAACCCTTACTTTCAAGCATTTACTTTCGTGCATTACTTTCATTGCTTGTTTACTTTCTTAGAATTGCCATGCTAGTCTAGGATTAGAACTTAGGGTGCAAAACTTTTATCGGTAGAATCACAAGGAACACTAGTAGACACTAGGGGTAAAGTTTGGCTTATAGGATTTAATTCTTGCAATTAATTTTTAGAAAAGCCTAATTCACCCCCCTCATGGGCATCTTGATCCTTTCAATTGGTATCGGAGCCGTGTTTCTCTTAATTTAGGCTTCACTGCCTAGAGCAAGATGTCTAATGGGGAAGGACCACCTCCCACTTTTGAGGGAGACGATTTTTCATATTGGAAAATTCGTATGGAGGCGTACCTCGAAGCCATAGATGTTGGGTGTCTTAGAGCCGCAACCAAAGGGCTTTCTCCTATAAGGGATCCCGCTAACCCAAGTGGTGACGAGGAGAAGTACGACCGGTGGAATACAAAGGCAAAAAATGCACTCTACCGGGGCTTAGGCAAAGATATCTTCAATCGTGTGTGCAATGCCAAAAACGCTCATGAATTGTGAGAAAATCTTTGTGCTCTCCATGAGGGAACTAAGAGTGAGCGTGAGGAACGCTATCATATTGCCTTAAAGAAAATTATTTCTTTTGAGATGCTTCCCAAAGAAAGTGCTAATGAGATGTACACTCGTTTGAATGTTCTTGTAGAAGATCTCAATGCTCTTGGACTCACTCAAATGAGTTAATCGGATGTTGCAAGGAGGATCTTGAGTGTTCTTCCCGTTGAGAAGTATGGACATATTGTCACCGTACTTCACCAAAGTGATCTCTCCGCCGTAACACCGACACAAGTATTAGGAAAGATCAACGCACATGAGATGTACATGCACATCACTCTGGAAGAGGGCTCATCATCTTCCAAGAAGAAAGACTTGGCCTTCAAAGCTAGCCATGAAAAGAAAAAGAAGAAGGGCCAAGCCATGATAGTGTAAGAAAGCTCAAGTGAAAGTGACATTGATGATGAATCACTTGCACTCATGGTGAGGAAGACCACCAAGATGCTAAAGAAGCTCAACAAGAGTGGCATCAAGTTCGATGGCAAGAAGAAGAAATTCTTCACAAGTAGCAAAAGGAAGCCAATCTCCGAAATGGATTACTTCAATTGTGGAGAACTTAGCCACCTAGCTCACCAATGCCCGAAGCCTCTAAAAGACAAGTACAAGAATAAGTACAAGGACAAGAAAGATGACTCAAGTGATGAAGAAGATGAGAAGAGAAAGAACAAGCCATACAAAAAGAAAGATGGCAAGAAAAGAGAGTTCTACAAGAAGAAGAAGGGAGGCAAGGCTTATATTGTTGGTGATTGGCTCACCGACATTGAATCATCATGTGAGTCCTCCGGCGATGAAAGTGATAATAAAAAAGAGAAGATCGCCGCATTTGTGATTGGGCCATCATCATCTTCACCGACATCTTCATCATCACCTTCACCGCCACCTTCACCATCATCTTCCACTACTCATCTATGCCTTATGGCTAAGGGTGATCGAAAGGTACAAAATAGTGATAGTGATGATGATGATAGTGATAGTGATGATGAATATGATGCACCTTCTTATGATGAACTTGTAAAATTGTTGAACAAATACTCTAAAATCATAAGAAGAACTAGAAATGAAAATGATGAGCTTCAACATAAAAATGAATCACTCTCATCTAAGCTTGAAAGTGCACATAAGACTAGGGATGAGCTCATAGATCAAAATAAAACTATGTCTTCTTCTCTCAAAGAGCTCAAAACTTCTAACAAGGAGCTTAGAGATAAACATGATAAAGTTGAGAAGAAGCATGGTGAACTCATCACTAGGCTAAACTTGCTAAAAGATGAATACACCGCCTTGAAAATCAATTATGATACTCTTATTGTTGCCAATGAACTTGCTCTTGAGACACATGATGCCACTAACCAAATTTTTAAGATTGATATAGCTACATCATGTGATGATTTGATTGTTGAGAACCTTGAGCAAGGCTCTAGCGGCAAAGGCAAGAGTGTGGTTGAGGCAAATGACTATGATGAGTATGTCAAGCTCAAGAGTGAGAATGAGATGCTTAAAGTTGAGAAAAAGAAGTTGATGGCTCTTGAAAAGCAAGCTTCAAATGAGTCACTTAATGAAGAAAACAAGAAGCTCAAGCAAGAGAAAGAGCATCTCAAGACCGGCCTAAGCAAGTTCACAAGAGGCCAACATTTGCAAAGTGAGCTACTCATGAACACCGTCATGAAGTTGGATAGGAGTGGCATTGGTTATTTGGCAAATCAAGAGAAGAAGGTCAAGGCTCAACAACCTCAAAGCAAGTCAAAGCCCAAACCAAAGAGATGTGTTGAGTGTGGACAAGAAGGCCATTTTGCTCATGAGTGCAAAACTCCACCACCACAACCCTTGCCCAAGCATGCTAGACCCTTTGCCTTCAATGCTTATTACATGCTTAGAAAGGACTCAAGTGGAAAGATGAAAGTCATGTTCTTGGGTCCCCCTAACAAGAATAGGCCAAAGAAAATTTGGGTTGCCAAGTCACTAGTTGAGAAAGTTAAGGGTCCCTCTCAAGTTTGGGTCCCTAAACAAAAGGCTTGATCTCTTATGTGTAGGTGAACTACAAGACCGGTAGATCTCTTTGGGTGATTGATAGTGGTTGCACACAACATATGACTGGTGATCCTCGTATGTTCACCTCACTTAAAGAGGATGGGGTATGTCAAGACAAGATCACATTTGGGGACAATTCAAAGAGCAAAGTCAAGGGTATAGGCAAGGTTGCAATATCAAATGATCACTCTCTCTCAAATGTGCTCTATGTTGCTTCATTGAGTTTCAACTTACTATCCGTTGGGCAACTATGTGATCTTGGCTATCAATGCTTGTTTAGTCCAAATGAAGTGGTCGTCACAAAGATAGATGACAAGCAAGTGATTTTCAAGGGTTTTAGATACAATAACCTCTATCTAGTTGACTTCACCTCCGAAGATGCAAACTTGATGACATGTTTGTTCACCAAGACTACACTTGGATGGCTTTGGTATAGGAGGCTTGCTCATGTTGGAATGAACACTCTCAACAAGCTATTGAAGAAAGAATTAGTGAGAGGTTTGAAGGATGTAAAGTTTGAGAAGGACAAACCTTATAGTGCATGTCAAGCCGGCAAACAAGTTGCAAACACTCATCCAACCAAAGCCTACATGTCAACATCAAGAGTACTAGAACTTCTACACATGGATTTATTTGGTCCTACAACTTACAAGAGTTTGGGTGGAAATCTCTATTGCCTAGTAATTGTGGATGACTTCTCAAGATACACTTGGACCTTCTTCCTTCATGACAAATCCGAAGTGGCAAGTTGCTTCAAGAAGTTTGCAAAGAGAGCTCAAAATGAATTTGAAGTCAAGATAAAGAAGATTAGAAGTGACAATAGAAAAGAGTTTGACAACACCAACATTGAAGCTTATTGTGATGAAATTGGAATCAAGCATGAAGTGTCATCAACCTATACTCCTCAACAAAATGGTGTAGTTGAGAGAAAGAACCGGACCTTGATCACTCTTGCAAGAACAATGCTAGATGAGTACAATACACCGGAGAAATTGTGGGCCGAGGCAATCAACACCGCATGCTATGCTTCAAATCGCCTCTTCCTACAAAAGTTCCTTTGCAAGACCCCTTATGAGTTGCTAAATGGGAAGAAGCCGGACGTCTTATTCTTTCGGGTGTTTGGTTGCAAATGCTATATCTACAAGAAGCGTCAACACCTAGGGAAGTTCCAAAGACGTTGTGATATTGGTTTTCTTGTTGGCTACTCATCAAAGTCCAAAGCATATAGAGTATTTAACCATGCCACCGGTTTGGTTGAAGAAACATATGATGTGGAATTTGATGAATCTAACGGCTCCCAAGGAGCAATTGAGAATTGTGATGATGTAGGTGATGAACCATTGAGGGAGGCCATGAAGAACATGCCGGTGGGTGACATCAAGCCTAAAGATGATGAAGACGATGTACAAATTGTCAATCCACCATCTTCATCATATGTGCCTCAAGATGATGACAAGAATGAGAGAGTTGAAAATGAAGACACCCATGTCTCTCATCATCAAGCCGAGGCACAAGCACAAGATGTTGATGCTCCCCATCCTACTCCTCAAATGGTTGATCGAAGAAACTCACCCCTACTTCAAGTACATCCACAAGATCTCATCATAGGGAGTCCTACAAAGGGTGTAATGACTCGATCTCAAAAGTTTAATTCTTTTGTTGAACATCACTCTTTTGTCTCTTGTTTTGAACCTAAGAATGTAGAAGAAGCTCTTCAAGATCCGGATTGGGTGAATGCCATGCATGAAGAATTGAACAACTTCGCCCGCAATCAAGTATGGACACTTGAAGAGCATCCAAAAGGTGCAAGAGTCATTGGAACCAAGTGGGTGTTCCACAACAAGCAAGATGATCAAGGGGTAGTAGTAAGAAACAAGGCAAGACTAGTAGCAAAAGGGTTCTCTCAAGTTGAAGGTCTTGATTTTGGAGAGACTTTTGCACCCGTTGCAAGACTTGAAGCCATCTGTATCCTTCTTGCATATGCATCACATCATAATATGAAACTATATCAAATGGATGTGAAAAGTGCATTCTTAAATGGCTTCATAAATGAACTAGTCTATGTTGAACAACCTCCCGGGTTTGAAGACCCTAGATATCATAATCATGTTTATAGGTTGTCCAAGGCGCTATATGGGCTCAAGCAAGCCCCTAGAGCGTGGTATGAGCGCCTCCAGGACTTCCTCATTGAGAAGGGCTTCACTATTGGGAAGGTTGACACCACACTATTCACTAAGAAATTTAATGAAGAGATCTTCATTTGTCAAGTCTATGTTGATGATATCATCTTCGGGTCAACAAATGAAGACTATTGCAAAGAATTTGGTGAATTAATGTCAAAAGAGTTCGAGATGTCAATGATTGGTGAGCTAACATTCTTCCTTGGGTTTCAAGTCAAGCAAATGAGAGAATGGATTTTTATCTCTCAAGAAAAGTATACCAAGGATCTTCTCAAAAGATTCAAGATGGAAGAATGCAAGCCAATCAAGACCCCAATGCCAACTAATGGACATCTCGACCTAGATGAGGGAGGTAAACCAATCGATCAAACTCTTTACCGTTCTATGATTGGTAGCTTGTTATACCTTACCGCATCTAGGCCCGACATCATGTTTAGTGTGTGCATGTGTGCCCGCTTTCAAGCGTGCCCTAAAGAACCTCACCTAAGTGTCGTAAAAAGAATCCTAAGATATCTCAAGTATACCCCAAGTATTGGACTTTGGTACCCCAAAGGAGCTAGATTCCAACTAGTTGGCTACTCCGATTCGGATTATGCCGGTTGCAAAATTGATAGAAAAAGCACATCCAGAGGATGCCATTTGCTTGGGAGATCCTTAGTATCTTGGTCATCTAAAAAGCAAAATAGTGTGGCTTTGTCCACCGCCGAGGCGGAATACATTGCCGTGGGGGCTTGTTGTGCACAAATCTTATATATGAAACAAACCCTCCTAGACTATGGAGTTGTTCTTGAAAAGGTGCCGCTTTTGTGTGACAATGAAAGTGCGGTTAAAATTGCAAATAATCTGGTACAACACTCTCGCACCAAGCACATTGATATCCGCCACCACTTTCTAAGAGATCATGTTGCTAAAAATGATATATCACTAGAAGGTGTAAGAAGTGAAAATCAATTAGCGGATATCTTCACTAAACCTTTAGATGAGGCTACCTTTTGTAGATTGAGAAGTGAACTAAATGTGCTTGATTCTAGTAACTTTAAAAGATGAGCTTGTGTTGTCCCTTGCATTGCATTGTACTTTATGCCATGTTTATTTTCCCGCAATACATCTAGGACTTGTCTAACACGGTTACGATAACCCTCCTTTGGAGGAGTGAAAAAGCCTAACCTTGGATCAAACTTGACAAGCAACCTAGCCTTCCCTTCTTGTTTTGCATTGTATATGCATGGTTGTTTTGTCGTTTCTTTTCGGTTTAGCTTTGAGTAACCTTTGTGTTCGTCCATGAATAGAGAGAGCATTTGAAGCTCCCAAGGGTTCATAAACTCTATTGCATGGCCATACGTTGCTCCTCGGGTGTTTATTGAATATTTTCTTAAAAATAATACTAGCCTAAGGCAAAATATTTTGAAAATTTTGAGGGTTTGAGTGAGGTCACTCATATCAGGTTCCAATTGGTGTTTATTTGAGTCTCTTTTGAATTGGAACTTGATTGGGAGAAGTCACGTCAAAAAAACAGTTTAAAAAAGAGCTTTTTACAGCGACCGGACGCTGGACCGGACGCTGCATCGGACGCGGTTCTGCTTCACCACCGTGTCCGGTCATGGCGTCCACCAGCGCGTCCGGTCATTCCTGAAGTTTTTCTTCGAAACCTCTAACCGGACACTGCACCGGACGCGCCCCTGTCGACCACTGCGTCCGGTCCCGGTAACCACCACCGCGTCCGGTCATCCGTTCCAAATTTCCGAACTATGTCAAACCGGACGCTGTCAGCGTCCGATCATGGATAATCAGACGCGTCTGGTCATTTCAGGAGCTTACTAGAATGTGACCGAACGCTGTCTCCACCGCGTCCGGTCATTCGACCACCACGTCCGGTCATCACGCATAAAGCGGATCTCACCCTTTTTAACCGTACGGTTGGATCTCATTTTCTTTTCTTTCATCATTGCCGTACTCATCGTTTTCGCCAAGATCCCGAGCGTCGCCGCGCCATTGCCGCCGCGCGCCCTTCTCCTGCGCCCTGCAGCCGCGCCTTCCTCGCTCTCGCGCCCGCGCTGCGCTTCCTGCTCGCAGCCGCGCTGCGCCGTCCTCTCTCGCGCGCGTGCACGTCGGACCTCCGCAGCGCCGCCGTGCCTGCGCCCACGCCCGCACCGAGCCGCAACCGCACCATCACCGGAGCTGCGCCGCCGCAGTCACGCTCAAGCCACCACTGTGCCCTAGCTCCTCTCCTTGCCGCGCAAATCCAGCTCCGAGGTCCTTGTCCACAAGGTGACATCTTCTCCTTGGATTAGGGTTTACCGTCGATTTTCCGGTGAATTACTAATTCAATTGTCGTTCGATCGTCGATTGTATTCTAGGGTTTCGGTCGCCGTCTTCGGGTAACCCTAATATGTCGAGATCGTCTTCCGGTCATCGGATCATCACTCGTCGAGGTAGCTATCGCGGTCATCTCATATCTTACCTCACCTGCTTGCTCTTACTAGGATCTCACTTATCTTTTAGATATATATTGCTTATAGTAGATCCATCTATTCTATCGTTTCAGTTGTCCTGTCAGTGCTGAGTGGTTTAGGTGATCAGTTGTGAATCCGAGGCCAAGCCTGTGGATACGGATTGAGGCCAAGCCTCACAAGGTTCAGTACATCATCTGTCTTTTCAGTTTGTGTCAGTACATCCTCTTGTTAGTATGGTTCGATGCAAGAACGCTGGTGGGGCACCCAGTGACAAGGATGACAGTCCCCTCAGGAGGTCAGAGGTAGCTCGCGGGAAGCGAGTTAAGATTGCTGCCAAGAAAAGGAAGAGAACTCTTACAGAGGCAGAGATAGCTCAGGCAGTGGTAGATGCAGCTGATGCAGCAGAAAGGGGTGGCAGGAGCAGTGGTATTCGCATTGGAGAAAGTCGCTTTCATCTTGAAGGTCAACAACTTGGCACAGAGGCCATAGAGGAGACAGTAGAGGCTCTAGAGGAGACAGTGGATGCCCCTGCAGAGTAGCCTACAGAGGATCCACAGGAGACTGAGGAGCAGACAGTACAGACTCCACAGCGTCGTCGCTCAGGACGTACGCGTGCTTAGGTCACTCCCAGGCCAGAGGGACAGCGTCGTGGAGGCCGTCCACTTCCTAGGGCTAGAGGTCACCCCCCTGTTGAGCACTTTGACCTCAGGGGTGCTACAGCCAGACAGGTCCAGGCCCTTAGGTTTGTTGAGGTCACTCGGTGGTTCCCACCCCAGCGGGATCCCCGGGCGTCAGAGGGCTTCTACACACCTTTGCACGAGGATTTCTACAGGGCCTATGTCGACAGTGGGATAGCTTTCAGACCACAGAGAGTCTGTTGACTAGAGGCACTAGTTGAGGTGGTTGGTGAGTAGCTCCGTCCATATCTGTCTTTTCTGCCTGGTCTATCAGATCTACTTGGACGGACTGGAGCATACTGCGGAACCTGGGTCAGAGAATTTTACTCGTCACTATGGATCGACCCTGCACATTAGTTCATCCACTTTGCCTTCAGAGGTCGTGACCGCAGGTTATACAGCACCAGGGTACGGGAGATTCTTAGACTCCCTGCTTCAGAGACCAAGATCCATCAGCTATGCTTCGGACAGACTGCTCCTCCGAGACACCCTCATGGCGGGACAGTGCCTCCTACAGATCTGATTTGACCCTGCTTCCGTGAGGCTTTTGGCGAAGGGTCTCGACGCACGCTAGCCAGCTTGACACCCATAGCGAGAGTGCTAGATGCTATAGTGAGGAGGACACTTCTTCCTAGACTTGGATACAGAGAGGGTCTCACTCGCATGCAGCTATGGGTGATACATCACCTCGTCTCACAGACCCTGTTCAACCTTTGGGATCTGATGCTTTGTGAGATGGAGGATACCTTGGCAGAGGGGTTCAAGGGACATAGGCAGCTCCCATATGCACACTGGATCTGCTTCATCATCATGACTGCCTGTGAGTTGCCTGCAGAGATTAGAGCTGAAATCTCTGATACTACCGCAGCATTCCCAGAATATGACATCCGCCAGCTGTGGGCATCAGTGACTAGAGAGCAGGCACCTGGCCCAGGACAGAGACAGAGGCCAGAGGTACTAGAGACAGCCGCTAAGCAGGACGAGACCGTTGAGGGTCTTGCTGAGGCAGAGCTTGCAGACTTAGATGCTCAGCCGGCTGATCAAGCCGAGGATGTGGCCACTGACAGTACAGATGAAGACTACCAGCCCATCCCCTGGTATCGCTCTCCTCGGCCTCACGATCACGAGGCCGGTGGCTCTGGCTCAGCCTCCTGCTCAGATCCAGCCATGGTGGCCATTCTTGAGAGGTTGACCTAGGCCCAAGAGCGACAGGAGATACAGATGCAGCGATAGGCATAGGACTCAGCTGCAGCATTTGCACAGATTCAGGCTCGCCAGGACGAGCTTCAGAGGCAGCAGCTCGAGTTTCAGCGTCAGCAGTTCGAGATGCAGAGGCAGCAGGCAGCCACTCAGCAGCAGTATTTAGAGCTCCTGCGCCACCTTGTCACTGTGGGAGTACCGCCACCACCGTCTATCCTGACTCTAGCTTTACAGTCCAGTGGACCTCAGAGTCAGGGGCAGCCGAGTTTTCAGTACACCTCCCCTCAGCAGCAGATACCGTAGACATTTCAGTCTCCAAGCTACACGCCTATCCAGACAGGATTCACTCCACCAGCTCAGCCGGGACCTCACCTACTTCCAGGCACTATATTCCCTGACTTCAGTGCTACATACAGTGAGCTGACTGGGCAGCCGTCACCATCATACACTACTCTTGTGTCTACCTCAGAGATGTCGGTTTCAGAGACTGCTGTGTTTCCAGTGACAGGGGCTGCTACCACAGACACTCTGCCTTCCTCAGTCGCATCTACAGATCCTCCCACTCTAGGGGTCCTTCAGGCTCAGGCGACAGTGACCGATCCGATAGTTGCTTCTACACCTTCAGTCACTGCACCTCATCTATAGACCCAGACTACTTCACTGCCACGTTCAGCTTAAGAGGGTCAGCCTGACAGTTCAGAGTCTGAGGAGGATGCTACGCAGTTTGTGATCACTCTGTGCTCCTCGGCACCAGACACGATAGCTTCTGTTCCCCTGTCAGATCCCTAGATTAGTTTTTGGCGGTTGATGCCAAAGGGGGAGAGATAGCATAGATTCAGGGGGAGTGGTGTTAGAGGGTTTTGTTTTTTCGTGTGTGCTACTTTCATGCATCATGTTTACTTTTCTCGCCCTGCATTGTGTGACAATAAGTTTGTGAGACTATGTCTTTATATTTATGTCACTTATTGGTGGTTAGCTCATAAGGTTGTGCTTCCGTGCCTTACTCTGATTTCATATGAGCTATTTTTATGTGTACTAACTCTTCATGTTTTATCTTATAAGTACACTCAGTTGGCTTGGAACACATAAGCATTGACTAATCCCTTGTGCTGACAGCTTTATGCTTATGTGAACCAAGCATGATCGAAAACCTCAACTCATATCTTCTGAATCTAAGTGTTGTCATCAATCACCAAAAAGGGGGAGATTGAAAGCATCTAGGCCCCAGTGTTGGTTTCGGCAATTGATGACAATGCTTAATTACCATGACTAACGTGTGTTTTGCAGAAACGTTGGTAAGTTAGATCATGGAGATGATAACTACTTTGAGCGATATGGTATTCATGTCCCTTGATGGAAATCATTTCGGTTTTCAAAGGATCAACGATAAGATTAAGGACGGTTAGTTCCGGATGTCAAGGTGTTGAGATACATCTGGAATAGTCGTTAGGATCTTTGTTTCTTCCTTTGACCATACTATAAAGAGGGGCATGAGCGAGTAGCTTGACCTAGGTGAGTCTTGTGTTTAGGTGTGGTGCACACTTGTCAAACTTAGCACTAGGTAGCTCGAGAAAAGCTCAGAGTTCAGTTGGAAGCAACTTGGTTCAAGTTGCATCACGTTTAGAAGACGTTTGAGTCATTTACCTATGACCGGACGCGTCCGGTCAGTACTAACACTTCACTGCGGTTTCAACTGATCGACCGGACGCGGTCCTTGAGAGGACCGGACGCGGTGGTCAGTCTGACACATGTTCCAGAGGGTAAACAGCGTAATCGGACGCGACTGTGAAATGATCGGTGCATCCGGTCATGTTCCAGTAAGGTCCCGTGGTGACCTGACGCGTCCGGTCACCTATGATCGGACGCGGTCATGCGTCAGGTCAGTTTTCCAGTAAGCTCTTGCATGATCGGACGCGTCCGATCATCCCTGATCGGCGCGTCCGGTCATCTCAGACCGGCGCGTCCAGTCATCACAGATCGGCACGTCCGGTCACTCAGTGCAGTTTTCGGTTTTCGACCGTTACACCTAATCGGCGCGTCCGGTCATGTCGACAGACGCGTCCGGTTAGTACGCGTTTTGCTGATTCAAAAGGTAAGGGTTGGATTTGTTTGAGGGGTGTATAAATACATCCCCTCCACCTCTTTTAGAGGTCTCTTTCTCATTTGTTCAGCTGAGAAACACCTTTGAAGTGCAAGGGAGTGCAAGAGCCCTAGTGAGGATAGAGATTTGCAAATCAAAGTTTGAGAATCCTCTCTAGTGACAAGAGTGTAGCAAGTGTGCATCCATCTTCTCATTAGGCTTGTTGTGGTCAAGTGAGAGTTCTAGCTTGTTACTCTTGGTGATCGCCATCACCTAGACGGTTTGGTGGTGATTGGGAGTTTGGTGATCATCCGACGAGATTGTGGGTGACCCAACTCAAGTTGTGAGCGGTTTTGGGTGATTCGCCGTGACGGAGTGTCGAAGAATCAACCCGTAGAGAGCACTTGATCCTTGCGCGGATCAAGGGGGAGCTACACCCTTGCGCGGGTGCTCCAACGAGGACTAGTGGGGAGTGGCGACTCTCCGATACCTCGGCAAAACATCGCCGTGTTCCTAACCCTTACTTTCAAGCATTTACTTTCGTGCATTACTTTCATTACTTGTTTACTTTCCTAGAATTGCCATGCTAGTCTAGGATTGGAACTTAGGGTGCAAAACTTTTATCGGTAGAATCACAAGGAACACTAGTAGGCACTAGGGGTGAAGTTTGGCTTGTAGGATTTAATTCTTGCAATTAATTTTTAGAAAATCCCAATTCACCCCCCCTCTTGGGCATCTTGATCCTTTCAAGGTGGATAAGGGAGGGTCGACCAGCTCGACCCCTGGTTGTGCGAGTCAGAGATTTTCTAGGTTCGAGGCTTCTCGTCGAGCGGGCCTCGTGCGAGTCAGAACGCAGTCGAGGGCGCCCTGTCTTCACACGTATGCGGGGTGGATCGGTGCATCCGTGTCGGTGGAGCCTTAATTTGATTTTTTTGGGGGGTTTCAGGGCATGGATTCCTGGGGGGTTTGCTCTTTTTAATCGTTGGTTTTGGGTACCCCTAATTCAGGTACCCGACAGTAGTGGTCCACCGGCTTGCTAACCAGCTGACGTGTCCCCCTGCTGCACTACCGTGTTCAGGGTGACAGCCGCCGCGCCATCCCACTTGGCACGGTAGGGTGGATACAAAGCCGTGCACAACTTCCTTCTCTTCTTCCTCCTCGCGCTACACCTCCATTTCCCCCTTCCTCTCCCCTCTCAAAGCTCGATTTCCCACACTCAAATTGAAGGGAGATGAAGGTCTCCTATAAAGTATATACGCTAGCTCTAGTTGTACTTTCACACTTCAAAATCTTTTAATGTACTAGTTGAGTGCCCGTGCGTTGCTACGGGAACTAAAATGTTTTCATGAGATAACGTGTCATGATCAACATCAAGTTTCTCAAAGATAAATCATTGAGATCACTATTTTTAGTGTACACTAATATCTTAGAACCCTAGAATAATAAATATTGTTTGAATAGTGTATAGGGCACTCATATTCTTGAGAAGGCATCGCCCATAAGATTCTAGAACTCAATCCTGACATCTGTCTCAGAAGATTCAGCAGGAAACATTAAAATTCTGCAACCTAATCTTAACAAAAATTGAACAGATCACCGTTAGCAAAGTGTTGAGCATCTTAATACAAACATGGGCTTGTAAAATCATATATAGCATGAACTGGGGATATCATATCGTTTCTAAATGTTGTACACCGGCTCAAGTAAATACAAACATTCAAGCTTAGTATGATTTCTAATAATCTTTGCCAAGTTCTATGTTCCTAGATAATAAACTGTATACCATGGTAGATAAACTGTGTACCATCCGACTACTCATAGCACTTATTCTTCCCATAGATCACCCAAATTACACAACTTAATTCACTCAATACTATCTTCAGGCATTAAAATTGATTACATTTTACAGGTCATAGATAGACTTGCTGAAGTTTGTAAAATAATTGACTAATCTGATCATCGTAGCATTGAAGACCATTGAAATGAAGTATAGCGAAACACTGCAAGTTATATCTCGATGTGCGCCTTGCCACTCTTGTCTACCTCGGCCAGCATGGCACTGAAATAAAGACGATTTCAAAAGGATTAGGCTTATCTGACAAATTGCTTAACTGGGCCACATATTGTTGAGATGAAGTTAACTGGAATAATCAGAGATCACTCTATCGTAATAACTTTGTATTTATTTTAGTGCAAGGGGCAAAGAAACAAGAAATTGGTTCAGGTTTTGGCAAGATATGCTGGTTGCTACTAAGCTACTGGAATACATAGCAAAAGGAACATGAACTTTGCTCTAGTTTGATACGGTGAACTAAACTGCATGAATATATATATATATATATATATATATATATATATATATATATATATATATATATATATATATATATATATATATATATATATATATATATGATCTATTTAGCAATCAGCAGGCTAGCTAGGTAGAAGAGGAACTATGGTCAAAATTATGACAAATTCATCCAGAAAATTTGATGAAGCTTCATATGCAAGTAAAGAAAATAGGAATCTTTGCAGCTTAGCAAATTATGCTACAACTACATATGCCTGGAATTGATCAAAATCGTGAATTCAAAACTTTTTTGAATCATGATTCCAAGACCAACACGGAACTCACCTCATGTAGGGGTACTGTGGCAGGATCACAAAAGCAGCACGAAACTCACCCCGATACTGCAGTTAACTATTTAACTTTTCATAGCAATTTTGGATCACAAATCCATGTGTTCGTCGAGGATTACAGATTAATAATTAAAAACCAACCAGAACACCAACATTTCAATTTACAACATTTGTATGAGGAGGGAAAGAAACTTTTGCATTTACCGGCAATCCAAGCAACAAGTCATTGACATCATGGATCTCTTGGGCCAGTCAGGAGGTCTCAGATGTGACTTGTGCTGGTGGCCTCCTATTATCACCAGTCACCACTTCTGCACATCAGACTGTGACTTCCATTTATCAATCTACGCAATTCACAAAGCCACATACATCAGAAACAAAAATCTCATAGCTTACCTATCACTAAATAACTCATGGATGAAACAATGTTTACAAAATTTTCGGATCAAAACTTTTCTGATCTCCTTCCAGCAAACACAATCGATTGATTATTTCATCAATGTACCTTCAGGTGCCTAGGGACGAAGAACATGCCCCGGATCCTTCTTAGCCTTTGTCTTCCTCATGGAGATCTTTCAGCAACAGCAGACAAATCCTCATAAAAACACAACCAACACGAATCAAAACAAGACCAAAAAGCAACGAGAAAGGAAAGAGAGACAATCAAATCGGATCATGCCTAGAGTTACAGCTGCTGAAAACCGATCGCCCATGCCGCATCTAGGACAGGCGGACACCAGCGCCAGTTTCCAGTGGCCGTGCGCTACATGGCCTTGGCTTGGGAACGGCTTCGACGTCGCGGTGATTCCTCAGTTCCTGCTAACCGTTGACCTCTAGGCGGCTCACCGTCGAAGCACGGCATCAGGGCTGGCGCTGAGACGGAGGAGGCCTCGACGACGGGGAGAGGAAGATGCAGCGGTGGCGGCACGGGATGAGGCAGTCGCGAAGCGTGCCGCCCGGCTTCGGTGCTGGTGCTAACGACGGCGTGCAGGGGCTGGCGGCGCCATGGAGTGGGTGCGCCGTGGGATGGGACAGAGGCGGGCGTTGGCGGCAACGTGTGAGACATGGGATCGTGGGGAGGCTTGGGAGCGGATGAGCTGGTTCAGAGGCAGCCGTTTTGTTTTTTTCTATTCGAAGGATCAGAGGCCGCGCGAGCTCTCTTTTTTTTCTCCAGAGGGGCGCGATTAGGGGAGGCAGTCCGATTAATTACGAAGACGATAACATCCGAGTCTTTTTAGTAGTAGAGATATTGGATTATGTGGGGTATAATGCTACGCCAATTTCTAAATCTTTAGGTCGCCAATCAACTAAGGTATTTGATATTGTCATAGTCACAAATTAGAAAACATTAGATTCATTTATGGAAATGTTCAATTTTATTTCTGATAATGTATGATGCAATGTATATGGATAAGATCATAATATTTTTTTATTCCTTAGTTGCAATGTAGATTAGTGTTGGTAGTCAATAATAGTGCATTTGGGCTGAAGAGCAGCCAGCGGTGGGTGCTGGCGGCGAACGGGTGCACGATTGGAGGAGAAAGAAACGAAGGGAGAGGAAGAAGGAAGCCTGTGCGCGTGGCTTTGTATGTGCCCCTGTCGCGCCAAGCTGATTGGCACGGCAGCTGCCGCGCCGGACATGGTTGCACGGCAGGGGTCCACGTCAGCATGTCAGCTGGCTGGTGGACCACCACGCGCCATCCCGCCTGGCACGATAGCAGTGTATTTGCCATACCGGGGAGATTGACATGGCTAAAGGGTTAGTTTTTTAAAAAAGCTAGAATTAGAACTAAAATTTGTTTAAAAAGGATTAAAAATAAAAAAAATCTCAACGAGCAGGCTAATCTATACAAACTTTATCTCATGTTCTCTACTTCTCTCCCCTTCACTCTGTTGCAAGTCACTTCCACTGAGCCGCGCCCTCTACTTGAAGAAGAAAATGTTTGCTTCTTTGTGATATTTTGCATGCATGTCAAAATTGACCAGGGACGGATCTTGCGATGTGGCAGGGACGGGGCTCAAGCCCCCGCTACCTCCGCTGATCCCATAGAGCCCCCAGTTCATCCAAGAATTTTTGTCATGGCTGCATTGAGAAGGAGAGACTGGAGGTTGAAGATGAACTTTCAGCCCCTTGAACTTTCATCTTAGATCTATCCCTGCCTATTTATTTGCAACTCAATTTTCCTCTGCATAAAGAGAGCAGCACAAGGGACAGTCTACATGTTATCATTGTTAAGATCGTGTTGCAGGTTGTCCAGGTAGTAAATCTAGAAAGTGACGGAAAACATGATATTTCAAGATACACATGTCGATAAATTAAGAGTAGGGAATGAGCAAAAAAAAAGGTTGTGTGGGTACCGGTAAGAATGGAGCACATGCAGATATTCAGTGACAGATCTAGCAGTGGGGCAGGGGGTGCTTGAGCCCCCCTACCGCCATTGATGACATGGATCCTCTAGAGCTCTTCCAAGAATTTTTACCATTACTGCTTTGAGCAGGAGAGGATGGAGGTTGAAGATGAACTTTCATTTCCCCTGACCTATCATCATAGATCCGTCCCTAGAAATGACGATTGATCTATAAAGGACTGATCCTTGCAGAGCCTACCTTCACAAATCACAATGGGGCAGCAATAAAGTGATGCTTGCAAAACTACAGCCTAGATTTTTGAGGCCACTGGTGTTCTGGTGATCTTCCCAAGTGGTCATCTGAACATATTGTGTGTTCAAGTTTTGTGCATGTGGATCTTTCTAGAACCAACAAACGATCTAGTGTTTGGAGTTGGCAAAAGAAGATGAATCTCAGAGAAAAAATACTCCTAAAAAGGGGCTAGAAAAAGGGCTATACTGGTGCCCGGACGTGGGGATGGACCTGTGCATCTGGATGCTCGCGCATGCTACTGCGCCTGATGCGCACCGCGCCTCCTCTTGCTTTATTTTTTTGAAACACGCGCCTCCTCATCCTGCTGCTGCGCCCCACACCTCCTCCTCCTGCTGCTGCGCCCCACACCTCCTCCTGCTGCTGCTGCGCCCCACACCTCCTCCTGCTGCTTCTATGCCCCACGCATCCTTCTGCCCGCCTAGCTGCATGCAAGAGAGAGGGAGGGAACACATCACGCGTACCCCAATGCAAGAGACAGAGAGCACAACGCATGTGCCCCCAATGCGAGAGAAACCCCAACTCCATGCGAGAGAGAGAGAGAGGGATCACAGCGCGCATGCCCTAGAGAGAGAGAGAGAGCACATCATGCTTGCCCTAATGTGTGAGAGAGAGGGAGAATAGCGCGCATGCACATGTGTTGAGCCGACTGCATGCTTTGGGGGGACCACGCCTGGTGGTGCAGGGGCGCCTTGTAGCGCGTGCTTGCCCGTGAGATAGAGCATGTGGGGAGCAGCACCTGTTCCAACATATTGAAACAAGGTGAAACAATTAAAACATATGTCTGCAATATGTGTATAACCACTGCAATATATGTAACATCCAGATAAAATACTTGCAACATATATCTGAAACAAGTGAAACATTTGGGACATACACTTACAATGTATGTGTGAAAACATATATAACATCCAGATAGAACACTTGCAATTTGCAACATGAAAACACTTGCTACAATAGAAGACTGAAATAGATGAAACATTTTGGAACATACCATTGCAACATATGTGTGAAACCATATGCAACATCTAGATCAAAACACTTGCAATATACGTCTGGAAACAAATGAAACACAGTTTGAACAAACGCTGCCTCTGAAACACTTGCAACATATGCAACAACATGTGCAACATCCCTCGATCTACTTTTGCAACATCCATGAAATGATTGTAACATGCCTCTAAAATGTTGCTACAATAGAAGACTGAAATAGATGAAACATTTTAGAACATACCATTGCAACATGTGTGAAACCATATGCAACATCTAGATCAAAACACTTGCAACATACATCTGGAAACAAATGAAATACAGTTTGAACAAACGCTGCCTCTGAAACACTTGTAACATATGTAGCAACATGTGCAACATCCCTCGATCTACTTTTGCAACATCCATAAAATTGCCTCTAAAACGTCTAAAACAATTGAAACGTATATTTGCAACATAGGGGGAGAAAGGCCTGGGCCGGTTGATTTCGGTCGACGGGTGGGAGCAGGCGCCGAGCAGCTGCGTGCGAGCACCACCCAGCACCAGCGGCGCGCGTGAGCACCACCACCACCAGTGCTAACGACACCAGGCTTGGCTTCACGGCGACGGTGGAGGATAGGGGCAGGGAGCTCCATGGCCGCCGGGGTGGGGGAGCTCGGTCGCCAGGGTGAGAGAGGGCGTCGCGCCACCTCTATGGATCTCGCCGGGATGGGGGAGAGGACCACCGAATCCACAGGCGTTGGGCGCTCCCGGTGGGTGATGACGCCGGGGTGGGGGGAGGGGTGCCACCGGGATGGGGGAGGAGGATGCCAGGGTGGGGGAGGGCGCACGCTGGGGTGGGTGAGGACGTCGCCGCTGGAAAGGGAGGCAGCCCTGGGTTGGGGTTGGGCTAGGCGGAATCGCGAAAGGGATAAGGATCGGAAGGAGGAAGCGAGGGATAAGATTTTTTTAATAAACATGCGGGCAGGGGTAAAAAGGCGTCGCGCGGGGGTGGAGGAGGCGTCCATTTCGGACGCCCCGTGTATGAGCATTACCGCTAGAAAAAAAACAACTGAAACCTAAAAATATTTTCAAATAGAGCAATTCTGGACAAATGGGTAGCCTTTGAAGCAAGCAAAACAGAGACGATCTCTTAATAGGGCTGGTAGAACAACTATTTAACAATGGGAATACAAATAGGTACAAAAATCTTGGAAATGATGAAGCAAAGGAAGCAAAGGTTAAGGACTAGTAGAACAGTTATTTAGCAAAATTTAGCGCTGCTGACAAGACGGTCTCTCTCCCCCTCTCTCAATAGAATGCTAGACACAAATTCTGCAGAACAATGGACAGTGTGAGGAGCACAAACGCTATTTCTTTATAATAATAATAATAATAATAATAATAATAATAATAATAATAATAATAATAATAAATCCATGCCTCCAAACAATTCATGACATTTTAGGCCTCTTTGAAACGCAGGAATTTCACACGAATTATATAGAAATTTTATAGAAATCAGTTTATTTTTCACAAGAAAAAACATAGGAAGTAGAAAAAAAATCCCGCATTCCAAAGGCGGTCTTATTGCATACATAATATTAGTGCAGCTGAAAATAAAATACAAATCCAACTTAAACAGTTAAACGCATTGTAGGTACGGTAGGTATCTACTAGTCCTATCTAGTATCCAGCAGGGGCGTTGGCGAGCAGCGCTTGTGCTTGTGTGTCGTACTTAAATCCTTGGCTCCTGGAATGATCGGCTGCCCAGATGAAGATCCCGTAGAGCTTGCCCTGCGACTGCAGGGTCTGGCAAGCGCTGAGCGACGTGTTGATGGGCACCGACGTCGTGGTGGGCGCCGTGGTGAAGCTGGCCAAGATGTTGCCTCCGGGGTAGTTGACGAGCTGCTGGTCGAAGTAGTCCACGTACTGCGCCTCCGTCGTGCTGGCGCCGTAGGCGTAGAACTGGAAGTTGACGTAGTCTATGACGCTCCCGTAGCTCGCCCACAGCGCCTGGTAATGGCGCTGCACGTCGGCGTTGCCGTACGGCGCGATGGACGCGAACTTGATCACGCCGTTGCGCTTGAGCGTGGTCACCAGGCGGCCGATGCACTCGGCGAAGGTGGCCGGGTCGGCCTGGAACTGCTCGTAGTCGATGTCGATGCCGTCCAGGCTGTACTCCTGAACGATGGCGGTCAGGGAGGAGACGGCGTTCTGGACCCAGGAATCCACGGAGGTGATGTTGAAGAACACCGGCCGGTCGTTCACGGTGGCGCCGCCGAGGCTGACGGCCACCCGCACGTTCGGGTTGCTCTGCTTGATGGAGGCCACCGCGGAGGCCGTCAGCACCGAGTTCTGCCAGAAGATGTTGAACTGGCCGTTCGTCGGGGTGGGCGGCTCCGTGGCGGTGGTGTAGTCGATGATGAAGGCCATGATGAAGTCGAACCGGACCCTCGGGTTGATGGGAACGTCGGTGAACTTGACGCCGTTGAAGATGGCGCCGATGTAGTCCCGGAACAGGTTGGAGTTGGCTGCGCTGGCCATTGGGACATGGACATGGACGGCTACAAGAGCCGGGACAAGTACTAATGCAATCAGCTTCGAGTAGCCCATCGTTAAAGTATCTTGCTTTGCAATGGCCAATGGTTGGTTGGATTGGTGGAGGTGGAGTTGGAGCTGCAAATTGAAAGAGCATCGGGGTATTTATTTATATAACTAGCAGGGACCCGTGCAAAGCACGGGCCTTTTTTTCCGGATCCGGTACGGTGACGGATGTACTGTTGAAATGGGTTTGTTCTTTTCACACCGGGGATACTGCTGATGGGACCCGATGTTCACTGTGTTTGAAACATGTACTGTTTGCGGTAGGTACTGTTATGAGACCTGTTACTGTTCTTACCGGGGTAGTAGGTACTGTTTATGAGATCCGTTACTTCTTACCGGGCAGGCACTGTTCATGAAGATCCGTACTGTTGTTGGAAGTGTCGCTGCCATTTACTGTTGCGGGAACAGTGAAATGAGAGAGGAGGCGGAAGTCCAAGCGTCCACGACTGTTTACTGTTGCGGGAACGGTGAAATGAGAGAGAGGAGGCAGAAGTCCGAGCGTCCACGACTATTATAGTATTGTATAGATATGTATGTACGGGTCGGCAAGGGTCAATCGAGATTATCAGATTAGTATAAATATATATTTTTTTCAAAGAAAATTAAATGGCGTTGAACGTTGAACAGTGGACTTTTCTCTAAGGCCACGTTTAGATCGTAAATCTTTTCAACCTGATGAATAGTACCATTTTCGTCTTATTTGGCAAATATTGTCCAATCGTGGACCAACTAGGCTCAAAAGATTCATCTCATGATTTCCAACTAAACTGTGTAATTAGTTATTTTTTTACCTATATTTACTACTTCATGCATGGGTCCAAAGATTGATGTGATGGGGAGAGAGTGAAAAAATTCTAACTTTTGGAGTGCATCCAAACAAGGCCTAAGTCTGAACGTAGCAGATCAGGTCAGACGGTCAGAGATGTCAGCGTCCAGATTGAAGGAATAGATCCAAATTTTGGAGTGCCAAAATACACTGTATCATTTCGTTTGTATTTGGTAATAATTATCCAACCATTGACTAATTAGGCTCAAAACGTTCGTCTCGCAAAGTACAACCAAACTGTACAATTAGTTTTTGATTTTATCCATATTTAGTACTCCATACATGTATCGCAAGTTTGATGTGACGAGAAATCTTTTTTTGCATAGTGCACTTTTCAATGGATCTCAACACAATGTGCTCCTCAGTAGCTGACCCTTGATTCATTTGCCATACCCATGCAAGTTAATGCTAGCAGAAAGGGTAGACGACCGAAGAGAATAGATTACTGAAGGTTATAACATTTTCTCTGAATGTTAGGTGCGCTACTGTGTTTTGATCTTCATTCCAACGTTGCTTCTTCCAAACAAATCTTGCAGCTGGTAACGAGAAAGTCTCTCCAATTTGACAGTTGAAGGTCTGGCAACAGCTCACAGAAACGACTAATCTTGCAAACACATCTTGTTGGTCCACTTCCAGAAGATACAAATGAGAGGCTAGGTACTATAGTTGACTTCAGAGATCAAATACTGTCTATGTTGGCTTGGAATTTATCAAAGGTACTGTGGGAAAAAATCGCTCTTGTTTGATCTAGATGCGCAGTTTATGGGCGTGGTGCTAAATCCCTCACTTTCTCTGTTCTTATTAGTTACAGTGACAGGAGAAAAGGAAAGCGCAGCTGCTATGTTGGACTGTTTCAAATGGATTACATAGGAGTATGTCTATAAGAGTTGGTGTTGGGCCTGCAGCCTGCTATTGGACACAAGTTCTTGTTTCAGGCTACAAACTTTGACCGAGAACGACGTGAAACTGAAAAGGACATGACAACATCAATTGGAATAAGCAATGCTTTAATTTTCTGTAGAGATTCGAGAAGATATGCATTCAGTGGAAATCTGATGCAGCACCGGCTAATGATTCGTACAAGTAGCACTTGCCTGGACGTTTGCCTCAACTGGCACTACATAAAAAACTAACCCATACTCATATGAAACTACTGATTTAACCAGCACCAACTTGATAAGTTGTACAGTTGTAGCCATCACAAGTTACCGGCTTCGTTGTGGCCTCTCGCTTCTCACGGTCCCAAAGATAGAAATTGAGAGTTGCACCAACTACTGAAGAAGATTCAGAAGACATAATCCGAATTCCAAATACAATAGACAGACATGAACCTGGACAAAAGGAAAAGTATCAGGTTTTAATTGTAAACCTGATAGCTAGTTCAGACATGACAATTGAGGTATTTGTCGTTGAAGGGCCCGGTCTGGATTTCTTTTTTTTTAATATAATCAGCAGCTTCCCTGCTTGATTCTTTTAAAAAATCAAACCTAGAATACGCAACAAACGAAACTTGAGGCAATTGAAATTTGGCAAAAGGATCAACACATCCCAAGAACATTCTATTGTAGTATTTGGTTTGGAGGCGAGACAGGGATGAGATAGGATATCCCACCTCATCCTAGTGTTTGGCTCGGGAACATTGTGGATGGATTCGCTCCTAGAAGGGAATATTTCCTTAGATTGAGGGACAACTCCATCCCTGTAAATCGGAGAGACGTGTCCGCACATCTTCTTCCTTGCATCCGCACGTCCTTTGCTTCCTCATGTCTGTGCTGGTGGCAGGGAGGGGTGATGTCTTGTGCGACAGTAGCGGCAGTTGGACTCGGCCCTGGCTCACGAGCCTGGCAGTAGCGGCGGTCGGCCACAGTAAAAGGTCTTGATGACTAGAGGGGGTGAATAGCCTTTTAAAAAATTCTACAAAGACAAGCTAAACAAGTTTATCAATATAACAAATAGCGAGATGCGAGTTTTGCTTAGCCTATGGGGTGCTTGCAAGCCACCTAACCAATTCACAATTCTAGTATATTTTCACTCAACCGCACAAGTCAAACCGAGAAGGAAACTACAACTACAACTAGCAAGTTACACAAAAGAGCTACTCTAGCAAAGCTAACTAGCTAGCAAAGGTAACTAAGAAGGTAATGCGGAGTTGAGTTAGGAAAGTTTCACCGAGGGGCGAAGTATTGAGCCAACCAATATGATCAATAATAAATACCAAGACAACCGAACACCGAGATTAATCAATCACAATATGAAAGTGATGACACAAGATTTATCCCGAGATTCACGTGCTTGCCGGCACGCTAGTCCCCGTTGTGTCCCTCTTCACCACGTGATTCGGTGGCTAATTGGTCACACACCAAGCCTCTCAAAAGACGCCACAAGAACCTACCAAATGGCAAAAGGTTGCAAATGACACGAGCAATCCACTAACGTTGCCTTTGGCACTTCGCCGAGGTAGGCACAAACCCCTCACAATTACCGGAGGTGGCCAAGAACAATCACCAACTCTTGCCAACGCCTCCAAGCTGCTTCAAGCCGTCTAGGTGGCAGCAACCACCAAGAGAAACAAGAATCCCGTAGCAAAACAACCATCAAGTGCCAACTAGATGCAATTTCACAATGCAAATGCACTTGGATCACTCAATCTCACTTCGAATATGCAAAGAAGCAAGAGAGATGAGTGGAGGGGAGTTGCTTAGCTTAAAGTGCTCACAAGTATATCAAAGAATGCTAGAGAGAGAGCTATGAGCCGGCCAACGAGTATTTATAGACGTACCCCTTTGAATATAGCCGTTAGGAACTTGAAACAGCTGCAGTCACGCTGACCGGACGCGCTGGTCGCGTGGACCGGACGCACTGGGCTCGACCGGACGCGCTGGTCAAGCCTGAGCAGCGCTCTAACGAAACAGTGACCGGACGCGTTGCATGTCGCACCAGACGCCACAGAGCCCGCGTCCGGTTGGAGTCTAGTAAGCTCCCAAACGAACCGGACGCGTCCGGTCGACTGTGACCGGACGCGCTGCGTGTCCGATCAAAAAGCTGAAACACGCGCAGACGCTGAACACTGACCGGACGCGTCCAATCAAACAGAGACCGCGTCCGGTCCAGCGTCTGGTCACCACTGTGACCACCGTTCGCCTCCATTTGATTTCCGACTTCCGGCGTAGTGGAAAAAAGTCGTTTTAACTCCTCGAAAACTCTGGCGTAGTGGATTCAGGCATTTTTCGAGGAGTTGAAATACCTATTTTCCACTACGCCGGAAGTCGGAGAAGAAACGGAGGCGAACGGAGGTCACAGTGGTGACCGGACACTGAACCGGACGCGGTCTCGGTTTGACCAGACGCGTCCGGTCAGTTCATCGCGGCAGTCAGGCGCGCGGGTGTTAGGGTTTCGCACTGGCACGTCCGGTCACTCGCGAGACCGACACGTCCGGTCAGGCGCCCAGAGGGAACTGCAGAACGCAAGGTCAATCGGACGCGGTGCGTGTCCGGTCACGATCGACTGGACGTGTCCGGTCGCGATGGGACCTTACTGGACTCAAACCGGACGCCGAGTGTAGCGCGTCCAATCGGTTGAGCGGCGCGTCCGGTCGTTGCGTTTGACCATTGGCGCACAGTGACCGTTGGAGGATCGGGCGGCCGCGTTTGAATCTAGAGAGAACACATGGACGGTGCAGGGCGATCAGACGCGGTTGAGCGCGTCTGGTCAGGTTCGACCGGCGCGTCCGGTCGTCCCGAAAAACGCCCAGTGAAGGGGTACAACGGCTCTATTCGTTTGGGATGCTTATAAATACTTGTTGGCCGGCCCTTGGGGAGGTCTCTTAACATTTCTAACACTCTTGTGCATCCTTTGAGCTAGAGCTTCTCCCTCCCACTCTCTCTCTCTCTTGCTTGATTGCAAATCAAAAGTGAGATTGAGTGATCCCAAAGTGCATTGCATAGCTTGAGGGCATCTAGTGACACTTGTGGGTGGTTTCGCCGGTGGATTTCTTGTTACTCTTGGAGAGTACCGCTCCTAGCCGGCTTGGAGATTGTTGGAGACGTTGGCAAGAGAAGGAGATTGTTCTTGGCTACCTCCGGTTGATTGTAAGAGGTTCTTGTGCTTTCCTCGGTGGAGTGCCAAAAGCAACTCTATTACATTGCGCGTGTCATTAAGTTACCTCACTTGAGAGTGGTGTCTTGCGGTGCCTTACGGGGCGTGCCTTGAGGGGCAAGTGACTTGAGGGTCACACCGAGAAACCATCTAAGTGTTGGTCGACACAACCGGTGACGTAGCTTGTCGGTGCACAAGTGAACACCGGGTGAACAAAAATATTGTGTCTCTTGTCTTCCGGTGATTGTTCTTCATATTATGTTGTTGTCAATATTGATTGATTGTATATCATCTTGGTGATTGGCAACATCTTCACTCCACCGTCGGTATAAGATTCACAATCCTCTCTCTTGATTTACATTTACTAGATTATCTTGTGTAGCTCTAGTGGTAGCCTTTGCTAGTAGTTGTTAGCTTGCTCACTAGTGTAAGTTTAGTGACTTAGCCCTTGTGTGAACTAGAGATCATAATCTACTAGACTTGTGGATAAGAGGCTTACATCACAACCGTAGGCTAAGCAAAACTCGCTTTACGCCGCTTGTTATTCTAACAAGTTTGCTTAGTGCCTTGTGTAGGATTTTTATAGGCTATTCACCCCCCCTCTAGCCATCTAGGACCTTACAATAGGATTAGTACTTAGGCATTGTCACTAATTACCAACACCAAACATAGAGCTTTCACACAGCCCTGACACATGAGCCCTGCGTGGGAGGGGTCAGAGGTTGGGGCGAGCTGAGCAAGTCAAGGGCAATGGTGTAAGGTCCAAAAAGGCTAGAGGGGGGATGAATAGCCTAATTAAAACTTCTACAAGAATTACTTAACCACACGAGTTAGTACAAAAGGTGGTGAAGCAAAATGCACTAGCTCTAACTAATTAAGCAAGCCACCTACACAAGTCTAGTACAAGGCTATCCACTAAACACAACAACAACTACAAGCTAGATACAAGAAGTAATACGAGAGAAGAGCTTCGAGTGAATATACCGTCGTGTAGAGATGAGAAGTACCAATCAATCAATCACACAAGAGAAATCCTCGGGAAGAGAACGACATAAGAATTTATCCCGAGGTTCACTTACTTCCCGGCAAGCTACTCCCTATTGTGGCAATACACCCACTTGTCGGTTCGCGAGCTAATCGACTATCAAGAGTCGAGCCCTCGACGGGCGCCGCACAACCACACACAAGATGGGGATTCTCCAAGCCACGAGCTCCACTAGAGTATCCAATTCACGAACTCCCGCGGGGAAGGATCAAGAATCCCTTACAACACTTGGTGAGGGCTCCAACAATCTCCAATTGCGAGCTCAATCACCTCTGCTACTCCAAGCCGTCTACCGCGTCGGGAAACACGGAAGAGTAACAAGAAATCTGCAGCAACTCGAAGATCAAGTGCCTCTAGAATGCAACTCTCAAGAAATGCACTTAAATCTCACTTAATCTCACTCAAGATGTGCAACCAAGTAAAGTGATGAGTGGAGGGCTTGTTCTCTAGCTCAAAGGATGTCTCAATATCTCAAAATGTACAAGAGTTACCCCAAACCCCGGCCAACTTCTATTTATAGCGAAGGGGTACGCAGCTAGCCGTTATCGGACGACGCGGTGAAAAACGTGATGACCAGACGCACCGGTCAGGGTGACCAGACATGTCCGGTCACTACATGACAAGCGAGAACAGTGCGTGTCAGAAGTAGTCGTTGCCGTGACCGGACGCGCTTCACCGTTTGACCAGACGCGCTGCACTCGGCGTCCGGTCAGAGTCCAGAGAGCTCCTCGTGCGATCGGACGCGTCCGGTCGCACGTGACCGGACGCGCTGCACCCGGCGTCCGATCAGAGTCTAGTAAGGGTCTACTCACGACCGGACGCGTCCGGTCGAACGTGATCGGACGCGCCACCGCGTCCAATCGACCACGTGAACTACATACCATCTGAGCACCTGACCGGACGCGCCGGTCCCGCGAGTGATCGGACGCGCCGATGCAAAACCCTAGCTCGCGCGCCTCTGCAACAGCTGCTACTGACCGAACGCGTCCGGTTAAGCCGAGACCGCATCCGGTTCAGCGTCCGGTTGGAGTTTTTCAGAGATAAACACTCCGGACTTTCGCCACCTTTCTCGCCTCTGGCGCAATGGAAAATAGGCATTTTATTTCCTCGAAAACGCCTAAATCCCACGCTCGCAAGCTGGGCGGGAGGGAGAGAGGACCCCAAACCCCTCTCCACCGCTCAAACTCCACCGCCTTCGCAAATGTGCTAACACCACCATGTGTATATCACCATGTGCATGTGTGTTAGCATTTTCACAGTCATTTTTTCAAGGCGTTATGTTAGCTCTCAACTAGATCCTAATGCATATGCTCAAGACATTGATCTAATGGCACTTGATTCCCGAGCTAACCGTGATTGCCCCTCTTGATAGTCGGCTATGTATCCTAAATCCGGTCAATCACTTCTCTACTCATCTTAGACCGGCAAAAGGAAAATCCTATGGTTATACCTTTGCCTTGCGCTCTTAGATCCTTCTCCTCCACTTGATCATCATGCCCATCATTTTATGTAAATCTCTACCATGATCGTCATTTCATGTACATGCACCATCTCTTTATGATCTTGTGGCCACCACTCCTTGCCACATACAACTTCATCACATGTGTTGCTTATGCCTAACTCAAAACACTTAATACATGGCATTAGCAACTTGGTGTCATTAATTACCAAAACCAAACTTGGGCTTTCAAATGGCTAGATGTAAGCATAGAAGAAGGGGTGTGTAGAGACTGACTGGTGGGTCCCATGTGTGATAAGTGGCTGACAATGGGCCCATAGCTAACGGAACCTAACTACACAAAACACTTACATCCAATTTATTTACTTTATCCTTTTAACCAAACACAGAATAGGAACATCCTCGCCCCCTCAAACCAAATACAGAATGGGCACCGTCTCCATCCTAGAGAACCGGAATGGATCTATCCCCTTGTCCCCAAACCAAACGCAAAGATTCTAAATAGACAGGCAACCTAACATACTATGAGAAAAACACAAACTTCTGCCAAGCAAGTACTCGGCTCGTTTGGATAGGGGTAATTAAAAGCAGAGAATAGGAGTTTAGAGATAGGAGTTTATAATTTTTTGTTTATTTTGTTGGTTAGGGGTAACTGAAAGCAGAGAATGAGAGTTTAGAGATAGCTTTTTTTTTGTTTTTGCGGGAATGAGAGTTTTGGTGGGAAAATGGGAATGAGAGTTTAGAGGGTCAACTCCCACTAATCAATTCTCTGGAGTAGGGGTGATAATTAAGTGGGAAATGTGCTCTTAATGAAAGAAAAAATATATCATCACCGTCAATCATGATTTGTCATATAATTTCTCCCTCAACCCCCCACCAAACAGGGGATATGAATTCCCTCTTCAATTCCCTCTCTTATTTGCATTCACAAACCAAACAAGGGATTGAAAAGTACTAAAAGTCAATTTCCTACCTTAACTCTCTCTATCAGTTCTCACCACTAATTCTTATACCCCTTCCCACGTTGTTAGTTGCTAAACACACCCATAGGGAAAGAATAGATAGGGAAGGGTACAATAGAAATATATGTCTATATCCAAATGTAGACAAGATAGCTGACGAGATGCGTGATCAGTACACGACACAGACACAAACACTTGCAGTACTTAGCAGTTGCAGATTACATCTCACTGAACCATATTTTACTATTTTTATTTGAGTGTAAGTTCTATGTTCAATTGGTGTAAATTGATTGTAAATGAGAATTGTCAGAATTACTCAAACAATTATCTAATCCTTTTTTTGGGCGCTGCTAGCACCCGGACGTCCGGATTCGGACGCTAGCGGCCGGACGCCGCAACAACCGCCCCCTCCCCACGGAAGGACGCCGCACGCACGGGAATGAAAATGAAAACGAAAAAAACGGTGCTGCTCCCGCCCCGCTACCACATGGATCCGCGACCCCCCATGAACCATCGCGCGCACGGATCCGCGTGCACCCCCCTGCGAACGGATCTGCCCCCCGCCGCAACCTCACTGACCTAGCACCTCCACCACACCCCGCGGCACCGAATCACCACCATAATCCACCCCGACCAGATGAAACAGGAGGATAATACTATTCCAACATTTGAAGAACACCTAATGCAGCGAACTAAAAAATCTAGTGAAAGAGATGCAAAACAGGCAACGAACACCTACTGAACCAAAAAGCATGAAATCTACCGCAACAACGACCAAGACCTGCTGAAACAACGACCAAACTCATGCTACAACATGCAAAAAATGAAGATTCAAACAACGAAAGCGGTCCCCTACTGCACCAACAACATGGAACTACTACAACAACCCTCAAACAACTACTGCAACAGTGGCCAACAACTACTTCACCATGCAGTTGAAACAAAAAAAATACCTGAAACAAAATCTCAAATGCACTCCAACATCTGCTGAAACACTACTGCAACATTGAAAAACAACCATTGAAAACAGGGAGCAAAAAAAGGAAGGGGGAGGAGGAGGGAGGAAAAGCTCATACAACATGCCCCGATCTGCTTCTCCAACATCCAAATTGTTCTAATGAAACATACCTTTCGAGAAACAGAAACAAAGAAAGGGATGCTACTGAAACAGAGGGGGCAAGAGAAGTGCCGCAAGATCTGCATCGCCCCCATGGATCCACCACGGGGGGCAACGCTGCTGCATGGATCCACCGCAGAGGGAGGTCCCCCATGCTGCCGTCGAGGTGGGGGAGGCGCGCAAGAGTGGAGACCGCCACCCCTAGCTGGATCTGCACTGCCCTCCATGGATCCACCACGGGGAGCCCGACGCTCCATGAATCCGCCGTGGGAGGGCATGTTGCCATCGAGGTGGAGGATGCTCCGGAGTGGAGGAGACCATCCCGCGCCGCTGGATTTGCGCCTCCCTCCATGGATCCAGCACGGGGAGGCGTCATCGCCCACGGCTGCTAGCGGCAAAAAAATGGACGCGGAGGTCGCAGCGGGGAGGGGAAGGGAAGAGGGAGGGGGAGAGGAAGGCCGGGAGGGGGAGCTCGCCGGCGCGTGGGGGAGGGGGCGCGCGGGCGCAACGCGAGCGGCTCGCGCGGAGGAGGCGGAGAGAACGAGGTGAGTGGTGGGGAGTGGAGAAGGGGAATGAGTGGGGAGGCAGCGAGCGGAGTCGGCGCGTGGGGTCAACAGGCGGGCGCGGGCGCTTCGGGTCGCGCGGCGCGTCGCTGGATCGCGGCGCGTCCGTTGCGTCTGGACGTCTGCCGTCTATCATTACCGTTTTTTTTGGCTTTTTTATGTTTTGTATGTTTTATTTGGTTGTCATTTTGAAATCTTCCAATTTAGCTTTCATAGAAATAATCTGACTAATTTTTTATTTTGTTTTTAATATTTTTGCATTATTTTGATAAGTTTTTATTTAGTCCATTTGATCTGAATTAAATGGTCATGATAATCGAGTGTTCCCTAGATAAAAAAACACTCGATTTTGTTTTTTGTTTTTTTCTAATCATCAGCTGTTTAGATGGCATCCAACACTCAGTGTCAGATACCCCTAAAACACCGAAGTGCTGAGTAGACAGATTCAATTCTTATATACTCCTTCCCACGTCGTCGTTAGTTGCTAAGCACACCCGTAGGGAAAGAATAGACAGGCAAGGGTACTAAAGAAATATATGTCTATCCAAATGTAGACTAGTTAGCTGACGAGATGCGTCATCAGTAGACGACACAAACACAAAAACTTGTAGTAGAATGGAAGTAGAATTTCAAGAGCACATGCATTATCTTAACAAAGGGTCACAGCGACATAGCAACTGACAATTTGAGCAAGATTATTTTATTCTCTTGCAACAACAATTTATTCCATATTATTACCGTAATAAAAGGGTAAACAGTTGAAGCAAGGTCCAGTCCAACTCTACTGGCTGGTGGCGTTGGCCAACAGTGCCTGTGCTTGTGTTTCGTACTTGAACCCTTGGCTCTTGGAGTAATCCGCAGCCCAGATGAAGATGCCGTAGAGCTTACCCTGAGACTGCAGGGTCTGGCAGGCGCTGAGCGCCGTATCAACCGGCACCGAGGTCGTCGTCGGCGCCGTGGTGAAGCTGGCCAGGATGTTGCCGCCGGGGTAGTTCACCATCTGCTCGTCGAAGTAGCTCACGTACTGGTCCGCGGTCGTGCTCGCGTCGTACGCGTAGAACTGGAAGTTGATGTAGTCTATCACGCTAATCCCATAGCTCGACCACAGCGCCTGGTAATGGCTCTGCACGTCGGCGTCGGCGAACGGCGCGATGGACGCGAATTTGATCACCCCGTTGCTCTTGAGCGTCGTCACCAGGCGGCCGATGCACTCGGCGAAGGTGTCCGGGTCCGCCTGGAACTGCTCGTAGTCGATGTCGATGCCGTCCAGACCGTACTGCTGGACGATGCTGGTCAGGGAGGACACGGCGTTGTCGACCCACGAGTCGACGGAGGTGACGTTGAAGAACACCGGGCTGTTGTTCACGGTGGCGCCGCCGAGGCTGACGGCCACCCTCACGTTCGGGTTGCTCTGCTTGATGGCGGCCACCGCGGAGGGCGTCAGCACCGAGTCCTGCCAGAAGATGCCGAACTGCCCGTTCGTCGGAGATGGAGGATCGGTTGTGGTGGTGTAGTCGATGACGAAGGAGAGGATGAAGTCCAACTGGACGTCGGGGTTGATCGGCACGTCGCTGAACTGGACACCGTTGAAGATGGCGCCGATGTAGTCGCGGAAGAGGTTGGAGTTTGCTGCTGTGGTCGTTGGGGCATGGAGGAGGGCGATGACAAGGGCAGCAGCTGGGAGAAGAACGGCTGCACTGAGCTTTGAGGAGACCATTGCTGGTAGTTTTTCTTCTTGTGGACAACCGGTTTGCACTGCTGCTTGCGTTGGTTGGATGCGGCTGCGAAAGGATCCTGTATTTATAGCTTGTCTTGCACTAATTTCAATAAAAGTTTTGTTCTTTTTCAAACTGAAAGCAAATGATTCTTAAGGTTGAATGGACTTTGGTATCTCTCATCTCATCTAAATGTCAGCTTCTTGATTGGAAGAAGCTGAAACTTGAATGTTGCAGTCATTGGGTACGGAGGATACAGTAACACTTGTACAAACCAATGTTTTAAATAGCGGGCTAAGACGTTTAGCGGTATATATCTAAAATAGCTAATAGCGGAGCTATATCGGGCTATAGCGGAATATAACGGCTAAATTATACATGAACTCAAATAGCGGCACCCTGCCTCAAAAGGCTATAGTGGGCTATAGCGGCAGCTATAGCGGGAGATTTAAAACTATGGTACAAACAGGGGTAAGGGGGGATTTACGTGTGTTTGAGTGCAGTGCAGTTCGGACCTTCCAACTGGCAGTGCAATGTCTTATCCAACTTGGATGTCTTTGGAAATACACCAACAGCGTCGCAAAAATGACTTCTCGAACTTGCAAACAAACATTGCTGGCGCACTTCCAGAAGATCCAATAGCAGCCAGGTACATAATGCAGCATAAAGTTGACTTCCAGGCCAAATACATCTTTTGTCTTCTTAGTTTGGAATCTTAGGGAAGGTACAAGGAAAAAATTGACTTTCTTGTATGCTCTAGTTCCGCAGTTTGCAGTTGTGACTTGTGAGGCTTTGAAAAAAATTGCCTTCCTTGTATGCTCTAGTTCCGCAGTTTGGATCTTGGACCAGTCTGACTTTAAATCCTTGACTTTCTCTACTCTTGTTATTAGTTATATAAATGCAACATAAAGTTGACTTCCAGGCCAAACACATCATTGTCTTCTCAGCTTGGATATTAGGGAACGTGTACGAGGAAAAAACTGCCTTTCTTGTATGCTCTAGTTCCGCAGTTTGCGGTTGTGAGGCTTAACTTTGAATCCTTGACTTTCTCTGCTCTGTTAGTTACATAAAGTCAGACTGTTCCAATGTATCACCCGTGAACCCTACAAGGTTGGGTCAACACAGGTCCAAGAATCAGGCTTGTCTCGGGGTAGAGGTTGAAAGGAGCTTAGCAATTTGATTGAATGTTTGGATGTATGCCTAGGCCACCTAAGTTTGAGTTCTCTTTGATTTGAATTTAGGTGCTAGTTTCTTTCTCAATATAAAGTCTCATAGGCTGGCCGTCTAGCTTGTGCTCCTCCTAGGTTGGTCTATATGTGATAGAGATTCTACTTTTAGGCTACCAACTTTGACTCGGAAAGAGAAAAATAATGCATTGAAAAGGAATGATAACATCATTCAAACAGATAATGCATTTCTGCACGAAGTATGCAATAAACTGAAATCTATAATAGCAGCAAAACTGATTGGAAGAAACATCACTTACCTAAGAGTGCCCTTAGCATGGTTGCCTCACTACATAAAGAGCAACTAACATTGTCAAAGTTTATTTAATTATATTGTTGTATTTGCCATAAAAAGCCTACCAATTTGCAAGGACGCTTCTTTTTGGCTTATAAATCCCATGCATCCGTTAAAAAGTCTGAGAGAGAACTTCATATCATTATCACATTTGAAGCAATCTTACTATTACTAATTAGAAGCTCTAACAGAGGCTTTATTACAATAATCCTCATAAGATGTGGTAGTAAAAAAAATCTAAAGTTCTCACAATAATAGAAAACAAAGTAGCCTCTACATCTTCATTCTTACCTATATATAAAGTAACACATTTTAATTTGTATAAATTATCCATCTCAGTCATTACAAATAATTAAAAAAATCTCTCTTAAATCTACATATAAACACTAATATAAACTATCATGGCAAATAATTTAACATTCATAAAGTACGCTATACATATTTCTAAATTACACACTTCTACAACTGTAAAGTTAAAAGTAAGCATAATGCTAGAAAGTTTTAGATCTCATCAAAAGCTATAATTTTTTACACTCCATATGAACTTATATAAAAAACATATTTTTTTCTAAAATAGGAGGATAGTCTTGTCAACGGACCAATAGAAATGACATGCCACAATTTTCATGTAAAATATATACGCTGGTATCTGGCATGTTTTAGCGTGACACATGCATATGGCTTGGTAGCGTGATTTTGCAACACTATGTTACCGTTGTTAGAATTAAAAACAAAAGTTGTGTTGGTTATTTTTAAATATGATTAAATAAAAATGTTGATGGGTCCCAAAAGCAGTGACAAGGTCCAATTTCTGCATGGCCCACGGGCCAGTGAGACAACCGATGTCCAAACTCGAAAGCACATCCTTCTCTACCCTCTTCTCGCACCGCGAACAAGCGGAACACCTCGGAAGCTTCCGCTCCCAGATCTCCCGAAGAACCCTAACCCCCAAGGCCCCAACCTTCTAGAATCTCCACCACCCGCCACCCCCACCCCCCCTTCTCCCGCATGGACGGCCTCGCGGCGCCGTCGCCGTCCCACTCCGGCGCCACCTCCGGCGGCGGGGCCTCCCACCGCAAGCGGAAGCTCCCGCCGTCGTCGCTCTCCGACGCCACCGCCGACGAGGACGACGACACCACCGCTCCGTCATCCCCCTCCACGGCCCCATCCTCGCCCTCCCGCCCTTCCTCTCCATCTTCCTCACACTCCGACGATGACGACGACGACTCGCTCCACACGTTCAATGCCGCGCGCCTGGACGGCGCGCCGGGTGGGGGCTCCGCCTCCGGCCGTCCTCCGAAGCCGGATTCCTCATCAGTGTCTGCTGCGGCGGCCGCCGCCGCGGCTGCGGCAGGCGGAGGACCCAAGCCGGAGCCCGGCTCGGCGGCCGCCGGCGACGGGAAGGAGGACCCAAAGGGGCTGTTCACGGACAACCTCCAGACAAGCGGCGCGTACAGCGCCCGTGAGGAGGGCCTCAAACGCGAGGTCAAGGCTTCTTTTTTCTTTATTTTGTTTCACTTTTCCCTGCCGCTGGTAGTATCAGTTGATTAGCATGTGGCTTGGAGTCTGAGACAGTTGAATTTGTTCAGGAAGATTCGGGGAGGCTAAAATTTCTCTGTTATTCTAACGATGGTGTTGATGAACACATGATATGGTTAGTAGCATTTCTGACTACTCTGTTGAGCAGTATGGCGCTAGTTTTTATGAATTATGTGTCTTCCGCAGGTTGGTAGGTTTGAAGAATATCTTCGCCCGGCAGCTTCCTAATATGCCCAAAGAATATATTGTGCGCCTTGTCATGGATAGGTAATGCCCAATATAATCCGCCTATGGTTTAGCATTTACTCATAATCTTTGCCGCTTTGGAAATGGGAATAAGATTAAATTCTTTCTGTGGTAGTTAAGGGCCTGTTTGCTTAGTACCCTGGAAACTTGCCAGGCACAGGCAAGCAGTCCCAGGCATAGGATTTCATCTTCCTGTGGTCCAGATTGTTGCCAGGGAGGCAGCATCCAAACATGCTCTAACTCCTTGTGTCATATGCCACAGAACTCACAAGTCAATGATGGTTATCAGGAACAATATTGTCGTGGGAGGCATTACTTATCGCCCTTATGCAAGGTAATGCTGCTACTTTGGTTACTATTTGTTATGTCGATATTCTATAATTGTTGTGCTTAATGGCCAATTCATATATTTCATATGTGCTCTTTCTATTTGAAGATCCAATACTTCTTTGCAACTAAAAGCAAATGGCTCGCAACTGACACCACTCACTTTATGAGCAAATGTTGGCCGATCAAGATATTGCCTTATAACTTCGCACTTATTCAGGAAATCCACTGCTTTGATAATATTAAAATAGCTGGCAAGTTAGAATGTAGGATGGAAACATGTGCATGCTTTTGTTTATCCCACACTTTTTTTTATTGTGCTAATTTTTATTCTGGAAATCATAGCCAGAGGTTTGGAGAAATAGCGTTTTGTGCTATCACAGCTGATGAGCAAGTTAAAGGCTATGGAACAAGATTAATGAATCATTTGAAGCAACATGCACGGGATGCTGATGGGCTCACACATTTTTTAACCTATGCTGATAATAATGCTGTTGGCTATTTTGTAAAGCAGGTATGGCTGCCTGACCTTTTACTTTATATAATCTATTTCTTTCAAGTTTAAATTTCTTGTCTGCATGTATCAGTAACTGAAAAAATTTGGAAACTACATGTGTGACATGCGTAGTACACCTAACCTCACACAATAGATATAACTCAAAATACTTAAAGACCTCTTTATGCTTTAGAAGGTTGTGGAGTATTGATGGGTTGGATTGAATGTTCTGCATAATCAATATTGGGCACAATGTTTCTGATAATCATTAGCATCAATTTGAACTTTAACGTCCCAATTTATCTTCAAGCAATTTCTTAGGCAGGTATAGGTTAATTCTCTTAGGTATGACGTCCAAACTAATTGTTTTCATACTTGTTAGTAAAAAATTGCATTGCAAAAGGACGTGATTTGCCCCTTTTTTTCTTACTTTCTCATTGGCAACATATAGGGTTTCACAAAGGAGATCACATTGGACAAAGAAAGATGGCAAGGGTAAGCCTGTCATTTACTTGTCTTTGTTTCCAATTATATCGTTCCATTTCTTTTTATGAGTTTTGCCAATGTTGAACTTAACAGTTTGCTGGTTCTAGGTACATTAAAGACTATGACGGAGGAATATTGATGGAGTGTAAAATTGACCCAAAGCTTCCGTATGTTGATCTGGCAACAATGATTCGACGTCAAAGGCAGGTAAAGTAATAATAGGCTAATGGCTGCAGCCGCTGCACAAAACAGAATGCATCCAGCTCATGATTAAATATGTCCGTTTCTTTTTGTTGTTCACTGTATTACATTTCTACAGGCCATTGATGAGAAGATCAGAGAGCTTTCTAACTGCCATATTGTTTATTCAGGAATTGATTTTCAGAAGGTTAGTTTTTTCCCTCATGGGCTCAACTATATTGGGGTGTGCTTCATCTAAACACCCTCCCCTTATTTTTGTACTCTGGACGAACAGGGGGGGGGGGGGGGGGCTGCTAGGTTGCTACGTACAAAGAAACATTTTTTTTTCTCCAACACACAAGAGGATTTCGTATCATTTTGTTAAGAAGGAGAGTACACAGGAAGAAAAAAATCCTCCCCGAAACGTTTGAGACACACAACACCAGTACACTTGCAAACTGCTAGATTGCTAGGTATAAAGAGGCTTGGTAGTTGGTTCTCTTTGTAGAGGAAATTACTTTTAGGAATAATTTGTTTTGTCAGGTGCACAGAAATTACCTTTAGGAAAAGAGGCTGGTACGCCTTGTTATGAATGAGGCTTGCTTGCACCAATCACCATGCATATTTTGTTCTCTTTGGGTTTGTGCTAGATAGTATATGAATACAAATGAAGAATAGTAAGATCTATCATTTATAAGTATGCTCATATTTGTTTCTTTGTAGAAAGAAGCAGGCATTCCAAGAAGACTGATAAAGCCAGAAGATATCCCTGGTCTGAGTAAGTTGTTATATTCAGACTGGTTTTGTTGTTCGCCCTTGATAGGTTTTGACAGTTAGGAGGACTATCTTGGATATTTTATTGTTCACCATGATCAGGTTTTGAATTAGGAGGTCTATCTTGGATGTTGTATTTTTAATTTGGTAAAATCCCGATTTTATAATCATGCTGCATGCTGAATTATCTGCAGCTGATATATTCAAAAGGTGTTTCAAATTTCTGAGTGCATTAGTGTTGGTTTGTTTTGAAAATCTCAAATAAGTAACAGCACCAGGAGTAAATACTAGGGACTGTTAAACATACAATACCTATCTTTGTAAGAGAAAGCTGTTTATTTCCATTTTTTTATTATATCTTTACTGTTGATTTAGTAATGATAGAAGTCTGAGCTTGGCCATTAATGTGATGCAGGGGAAGCTGGGTGGACGCCTGATCAGTGGGGTCATTCTAAATCACGATCAGCATTCTCCCCGGACTATAATACTTACAGGCAACAACTTACTAACCTTATGCGGACATTGTTGAAGGCAAGTTATCTATTTATCTGCACAAACCTTAGCAGATGGTACATGTTACATAGTACTCCCTCTATTCCAAATGCAAGTCATTTTAGCCTTGTCCTAATTTAGACTTCTCTACTTTGACCAAGTTTGTTAAAAAATGCAGAAACATCTAGAACATCAAACCATTAGATACACCATGAAATATTTTGATAGTGTCTTTATTTGATATTGTAGATGTTAACATATTTCTCTATAAACTTGTCAAAGCAGAGAAGTTTGACTTAGGACAAAGTTAAAATGACTCATTTGGAATGGGGAGGGTAGTTCATAAAAGTTGATTGCACTGAATATATATATTATAAAGATGTACCTTGATTACCAACCATTGATTTATGTAGTTTCATACCAAAGATTATGGCAAATCAGCTAAAAAGACATACTCCTGCTCGTATAAAATTGAGAAAGACATCAAATGATTTGTTTTTACTTGTAACACGGACATCCCATTGCAGAATCTGAGTGAACATCCTGATGCTTGGCCATTTAAAGAGCCTGTGGATTCACGAGATGTTCCAGACTATTATGATATCATCAAAGATCCTATTGGTGAGTTTGAACTGCACCTATAGTTCCACTATGCAATCAAAGTGACATTTTATTTAGGTGAACATCCAGTGTTTAAAATGCATGCCTGTCTGCAGATTTAAAGACGATGTTAAGAAGAGTCGACTCTGAGCAATATTATGTGACCCTAGAGATGTTTGTAGCTGACATGAAGAGAATGTTCAACAATGCAAAAACTTACAATTCTCCAGATACTATCTATTACAAATGTGCGACACGGTGAGTTCTTTTAACGTACTTTGTTCTCACAGCCAGGGATGGGTATATTCCTGGCCAGTCAGCTGGGAACTGAGTGACATCTGGTTTTTGGAGATTTTCTAGTTGGCTGCTTTATCATGTTCACATTATCTTACCTATACAATCGACCATGCCATTCTATCTTCTAAATGGCACAATGTCCAGCTTAAATCTGGCTGATACAGTTTACGTCAGCTGGCAGACTAGGGCTGAAAACCTTGCAACTCTGGCCTCTGGTTACCTCAAGTTTTTGGAATCCACCATGTGACTATCGATTTTGTTGTTTTTGGTCACGCAGGCTTGAAAATTTCTTCTCGACCAAAATTGCTTCACTGGTTGCACAAGCCTCAACCAAGAGCTAGACTGGCGTGGGTTCGCTGGACACTGTTGTCGCATGTTGTAACATTATTAAGTTGTATCTGATATAGTTGTCGCCTTGCTGACTGTTCCCCACGGCGATGAACTTTTAGTTTAGCATGCTCTCTTTATTTTAACCAGGAGGGACACTGATTTTTACATATTGGGGCTCAACCTGGCGGGCCTACTAATATAGATTGAGGAGATTCTGTAGTTTCCAGCACCTATGGGTGAAGATGTTTTTCAGCATCCTTGGAGAAGTAGTACAAATTTTAACCTACTCAGAATTTTGTACTGTAGCATGAACTACATCTGTTTACCCGTGCCAAGTACTGTAGCATGAACTGGAATCCTTGCAGCCGTGATGGCTTAAATCTGCAGCGAACAGGCCTACATAGGTACTGTAAAAATTATGACTTATAATTTGGAATGGAGGGAGTAGACTGTTAAAGAATACTTCAAGTAAAAGATGTGAAGTCATGAATTAAGGCATCATAGCTGAATAGGTAAAAGGGTTGTCTAATTCATAACAATAGAATCAAGTATCTGCATAGGACACAGAGGCCCTGTTCATCTGGCTTATAATCCGTCTTATTTGGCTTGTTTTTTCAGCCGGAACAGTATTTTACTCTCACAAAAAATCAGCCAACAGTGTTTTTCAGCCGGCTTATAATTCCAGCCGAACGGCCCCAGAATGTCGTATGAGGTAATGAAGCCACAAGCCAGTGCGAATCAGTTTTTTTTTTCTTTTTTCACTAGAAAGTTTGAACTTTGAAGTCATGGTCAGGTTTAGGAGCACTCCACAAATATTTGAAGTCCATGGTCGCCTAATACCTCATGCCGTCATGCGAATGAACCACCACCGGGCGCCGCAGCTAGTGCTGATTCTAGTATCCGCGGCTTCGTCTTTTGTCTTGCAACGCGTTTTTTTTTTTAATTTGCCTTGCAACGCGTTGGATGTAGCGTCCGCCGCGTCGGTAGAGGCGTAGAGCAAACACCCACCCACGTCCTGACAGCACATTGCCTCACATCTTGAAACCGTGCCTTCACCCTCGGGTTATCCGTGGATTTGCGGCTCCCAGTGTATTAATGGCATAAATAATGTATATTATATCATTAGATATATGTCCGTGCGTTCACCAATATCACGGTTTTTTTACTGAACCTAATCGGACGCGGCCACCAATATCATGATTTTTTTACTAAACCTTAATAATCGGACGTGGTCATGTGGATCCGGTCTTTGTATTAGAACCGATTAGGACATGGACACGTGAGCTCCAAGTGGAGGATGATTCATATCAGACGCGGACATGTGACCGACTTGGTATTAATGATGTTACAATCTTTTTAGATGTAGAGATAAGTGCATTAATAAATAGAAAGTGAAAACAAGCAATTTTTTTGGGGGGCTTGTGGCCCGTTAGGACTTAGGAGAAAACTAATCGGAAATGCTTACACCTGGGCGTCTGGCTGCCCAAACGCTTGCTTAATGGGCTTGCAGACGGGCCCAGACAACCTCCCCAACTCCTGCGCGTAGTCCAGAGTGTTTCCGCACTCCTGAAGGTATCGGCCACTTCCACCGCTGTCCGCGTAGCGACTGCCTCCACGCCGTATGCCCATCGCGGCTGCTCCACCTCGCTGCTGCCGCGCGTGCACCTCTGGCCCCCTCCCGTCGCGCGCGCTGCCCGCTCCCCCCAGTCGCATGCGTCTCCCACTCCCTCCTGTCGCTGGCCCTGGTGCTGGTGGTGCTCGCTCTGCTCGTCACGTGTGTCACCCTCCTGGGCGAGCCAAGCCCGGTGCTGATGGTGCTGGCTGGTGGTGGTGCTCGCGCACGTCGCTGGTGCTAGGTGGTGCTCGTGCGCCGCCGCTCGCTGCCGGCTCCGACCCTAACGACTAGAATCGATCGGCCTCGGCCTCTCCCATGTTGCAAACACATGTTTCAAGTGTTTTAGATGCTGATCGGGATGCTGCATATGTTGCAATGGTTGTAGATGTATGTTGCATGCTCCTCAATGTTTCATCTGCTTTTTTCCGACGTATGTTACGAGTGTGTTTATCTGGATGTTACATATATTTTCACACATATGATGCAAGTGTTTTATCTAAACGTTGCGTATGTTCAATGATTTCAAGTGGTTTTGCAAGTGTTTCAGAAGCATGTTTCAAATGCTTCGTTTGTTTTCAGACATATGTTGCAATTGTTGCATCTAGATGTTTCAAAACTAGATCAGGTGTTGCATCTCCCTCCTCGCCTTCTGTTGTCTCGCCCCAGTGTCAAACGTGAAAAGCGAGCGCAAGTGGAGGCGGTCCCCACTGGCGTGGGCAGCCCCCACGTGCTTGCGGGCGAGCGCAGCAGGCGAGATATGGGCGGGCAGGCGCAGGACAAGGGCAGCGGTGTGGGCGTCCAGATGGAGGGCTAGCGTCCGGACGTCCATAGCCCAAACTAGAAAAAATTGAAAGAATGGTGGGCTTGTGGCCCGTTTAACCCTAGATGATTTGGCTCCCCGTCGCATATGTGACGTACACCTTTGTGTTATTATGTCGTCTTAGTTTTTTTTCTAAATCAAATTTGTCTTTTTTTTTCTCGAACGTGCCATTGACATGGTATTCATTAAGCAGAGGAAGAGTTTACACAAATTAAAGCTGGGACAGTAATTTGTGGTTATCGAACCAAAAAAACCGACAGAGCTCACAGCTGTGATTAAAAAAGAAAATTACGAAGCGACCGTGAAGAAGATCATGCATAGGGACAAACAAAGCAGGCCTTGAACTCAACGGCTAAAAAGCATCATGCTCGAGGCCAGTGAGGTTCAGCCCCATGGCAACCGGATTGAAATCTAGAGCGAAGAGCGCCTGAAGGGCCTCCTGTTTGGAGGGCAACAACGGTGCAACGGAGAATGCCTTGCTATCCAAAGCCGTAGGCTCCGGACTCTACGCCTTGTTTGTGATCCCTAGCTTTTGCTTCAGCACATTTTGTGCCTAGACAGTCGGGTTGGAGGCCTTGGTCTTAGCAGCAAGCCTCCCACTCCGACGTACCGACATCACCATTGAAGGTGTCCTGGATCTCCTCAGCCTCGGCTTGCGGATCAGCGGGGTCTCGAGCGGGATGCATACGCGCGCCTCCAATTGTGTCAATAGGGATGCATACGCATCAGCCGATGGAGGTTGAGCGTTGTGGCCTTCGTCGTCAGTCGTTGGCCCGCGGCTGGGCCTCAACAACTCAAGCTCCATAGCCTCCGAATCCGGCACAGGCGTCCACGGCCGCTTTCTACCCGGGGGGGAGTGACACGAGGCCAAGTCAAGCGATGATGACGAGCGGCGAGGCTGAGGTGACGCCGGTGGCGAATCCACAGCCCACTGAGTGGGTTGCGGGGGCAGTGTCCGCAACTCTGAGTCGGCAAGCTGGGACAGCGTCTACTACCCACAGGTGCAGATGCAGGTGACCACCGCCTTAGCCGCAACCTCAAGTTGGGTGGCCACCGGAGTTGAAGCTAGGTGCTCAAGTGGAGGACACATGATGATCCGACTGGCGACCAAAGAAGCTGCAAACTCCTCCAACATCAGGTCGTCTGTGAAGTCATGAACAGGGGGTAAGTCGTGAGGCCATATGGCCAACGTCAATGGGTTGACCCCAAGAAGGGGTGTCCCATTGGCCAGCTCACCACGGTCAGTTGTAGCAACATTGGAGGAGTGGCCCGGCTCAGGGAAACAGGAAGGAGCAGCGGCCAAGGTTTCTCCCGGCGCTGACGGAGCAGCCCCTGTCGACCGCCCAAGACGCCTTCGTCATCGACATCGCTGGCCGCTGTTGGCAGGAACGACGCTATCCAGCACAGTCCCACCAGCGCCACGCGAACCACCATCGTCCACTGACCGAGCATCAACGGGGTTGCCAGTGTCACAAACCGGGCACGACTATCAACTCATAGCCCTGGCAATGCCCGAACTCCCATAGCCCGCGTGTCGTGGCTACTTGCAGTAGCACGCAATGTGTTGAAGACCCTTGCAGCGCGGATAACGTTGGGGTAGCATGTAGGTTGCCACTCGATGTGTAGAGGAGAGGCAATTGAAGCACTTGCTGTGTAGACCTGGCGAAATATGCCTCGGAGATCATCGGCTCACAGGCATGTTGGGTTTGGTCCCGCCACCGCTAGCGGTTGCCGGCAGGACCTTGCGCCACCCATCCACGTCTGAGGCGGAGATGCGGCGGCGGTTGCCGGGCGGAACCCGTGGGCCTAGCCTTTGATGGGCTGGCAAGTGAGTGCCATTAGTCGTGACCTAGGCTTAGCCACCAACGTCCTTGAGCTATGACCGTGCTCGACGACGCATAGGTGGCCTGCGCCACCTCTGCCCCAGGTGCTGGTGCACCGGCACCCGCTCGTCGGTAGCCTGGTTCTCCACGTGCTTTGCGGTAGGTTCCCGTTGGCTGTAGCAACACCACCACCGACGTCTTGGCGCCTTGCCTGCGCCTACGGTTTGCTTTGTCCCGGCAGACGCGTCATGTGCTTGTGTTGTGCCCAGAGGACACACCTCAATAGGGGAGGCCGAGAGGGCCCGCCGAGCAGCCGCCAGGTACGTGCTGGCGGAGGGGGAGCGCTCGTCGTCGAAGTCATCAGAGAGGGAGAACGAAACATCTTCCCAACGCATGCTCTTCGACCTGCCGGTGGAGCAGGGGAAAATGGAGCAGCCTCAAGGGAGAGAGAAGTGGAGGAAAACTCAGCGCTGGTTGGGGAGGTGGCTAGCGGTGCTAGAGCGACATCTGGCAGGCTTGTTAGGAGGGAGCAGGCAGGTGGCATCGAGGGAGGTGAGGATCCATCCACGGGCGCGGAACAACCCACGCGAGGGCCGCACGCGCAAGATCCATCCACGGGCGGTGCTGGCTTCTACGGCGGCTACGCAACGGGCTCACCCCTGCCGGTGGCCGCAACGCCTGGCCCAGAGTCCAGCGGCGGCGGCGGCACCCTAGTGGGGGCGCATTCCACCGCGACGATGACTGGATCTGCGGATTCGGGAGTTGTGAGGAGGGGAGGGGACACGGGGGGAGAGGGGAGATGGAGGAAGGGGCCACCGGCGCCGGGATGGCAGCCGATGGCGGCGAGATGGGGGCGGGCGCTAGGGGCGCCACCTAGGGTTTCATGGAGGTGGCTATCTTCCACGTGCCGGTGACCAACCCCTAAATCAAAGTTATCAGGATCCAAAACATCAAATTAGTCTCATTAAAGTATTTTTTTCTCTAAAACGCAGGAGAGATGCATCTCATTATATTAAGAAGAATGAAAGGGGCTAGAGCCCTACAACGCACACCACACACAACCCCACACAAACCTAGGAATTACATTCGCGCCTGAAAAAGGGAAAAGGACGACCAAACACTAGCACTAAGCTAACCACCAAAAAGAGGGCTATCAAGGAAAACAGACCCTTGGCTCCTGCTAGATTCCACAACTGGTGCTCTTCTCCAGCAAGGGTGAGAGCACCACCAAGGTTAGGGGTAATACCATAAAAAACACAACGATTCCGATGGTTCCAAAGAGTCCAAGCTCCAAGCACAATGAGAGAGTTGAGACCTTTTTGTATCAATCCACTTGTTGCTCCACTAGCCTTTTTCCACCAGCTATCAAAGGAAGTATCTGAAGGCTGTGGCGACAAGGAGTGGAGGCCGACCTGTCTTAGAAGGAGGTACCAAAATTATCTAGCAAAGACACAGGAGATAAGGAGGTGGTTAATAGTCTCATCCTCCTGGTCACAAAGAGGACACTGCTCAGGATGAGGCAGCCCACGACGCGCAAGGCGATCTGCCGTCCAGCACCGATTGTGGGCCACCAACCAAAGAAAAAACGACATTTGGGTGGTGCCCAGGTCTTCCAGATCCTCTCATATGGTCCAAACTGAGTAGATCCTAGAAAGAAACTCTCATAGACAGACTTGGTTGAGTATTGCCCACTAGCAGAAAATCGCCATATGTGGACATCTTCGACATCAGGTTCTAACTCAAAGTTATACAGCAAATCCCAGAGATGGAGGAAATATCCACAATAACACCAACAGTGCGGGCTCCCTTAATATCCAAAACCCAACTACGACCATTAAGAGCTTCCTGGACAGTACGTCGCTTCACCCTTCTATTTGGGATGGCTTCTAGTAGCCGAGGTGCAAGATCAGCAATACGCTATCCATGGATCCAACGATCAGCCCAGAACAAAGTGCGATTTCCATTGCCCACTTCCGATACAACAGCTACTAAGAAGGAGTTAACTTGGTCCGGAATGTGAATAGGGAGGGCTGCCCATGGACGATGAGGCTCAGTTTTTTTCAGCCAAACCCACCTCATCCTTAGTGCCCAGCTGAGATGCTTGAGGTCAGAAATGCCAAGCCCACCGAGTTCAGGTGGGCATGTAACCTTTCCCCAAGCCACAAGACAATGTCCTCCACGAGCATCTTTGCGGCCCCTCCAAAGGAAACTTTTCCAAAGCTTGTCCACGACTTTAATAGCCCCATGGTGCGAAATCAATTGCCATTACCAAATAAATAAGCATGGCAGTGAGGACAAACTGCACCTGAATTCTTCATCCTGCCCGTGTCATGAGATCTCCTTTCCATCCTGGTAGCTGATCAGCTATTTTATCTATTATAGGTTGGATGTGTTCCTTAGTTAACTTCTTGAGAGAGAGAGGCAACCCCAAATATTTGCAAGGAAATCCATGAGAGCACAAGGGAGAAGTTCCTGTACCAAGGACATTTCTGTATTCCCACACCTGATTAGCAACACATTGCTTTTCTGCAAATTGGTTTTGAGACCTGAAGCTTCACCGAAGAGTTGGAGGATGCCCATTGTGACAGTAATATCTGTTGCCTCTGGGCGGAGAAAAAGAACCACATCATCCGCATAGAGGGATATACGATGTTGAAGAGCTCGAGACGATAGTGGCTGCAACAAACCATCAGCGGCTGCCTTGGCTACCATATGCCCCCAACACGTCCATAACTAGAATAAAAAGCATGGGCGATAACGGGTCACCTTGCCTTAATCCTCGTCGGTGAGAAATACATTCCCCAGGTATCCCATTCAACATCACTTCAATAGAAGAGGAGGAGAGTAACCCACTGGTTATGTCCCTCCAAATCTGGCCAAAGCCTAAGTGCTGTAAAACCTCAAGCAAAAAGGGCCAAGAAACTGAATCAAAGGCCTTTGAGATGTCTAATTTTAATAGAATTCTAGGCTGCTTTTGTTGATTGAGAAATCTTGTTGTTTGCTGAACAAGCATGAAGTTGTCTTGTATAAAACGGCCCTTTATAAAAGCACTTTGATTGGGAGACACCATCTGCTGTAGCTAACATGCAAGCCGATTTGCCAACATTTTAGTGATCAACTTAGCAAAACTATGTACCGGGCTGATAGGCCGAAAGTCTCTTTGGTTGCTCAGCTTCCTCCTTCTTAGGTAGAAGAGTGATGTAGGCTGCATTAAGCACCTCAAAACCAGCAAATCTCCTACTCCACACAGTAGAAACTGCAGCCATAATATCACTTTTTATAACCGGCCAGCAGGCCTTGTAGAAGCGGCCAGTAAAACCATCTGGACCGAGCGTTTTGTCCGGAGGCAACTGCTTGATTGTTTTCCACACCTCTTCCTCAGTAAAAGGGAGCTCGAGATCAGCCAAATCATGGGAGAGGATCCCAAGCTCATCAAGGTTGATAGTGCGCTCTTTTTCTATGTTTTTCCCAAGCAAATCCTCATAGAATTCATCTATCAATCTTGCCTTGTCTTCATGCTTGGTGTAGATCTGGTCACCAGAAACTAGCTTGCCAATGAAATATGTTTTGATATGGCTCTTCATTGAACTGATAGATATTAATATATTTTTCTAGAAACTTGGTTAAAGTAAGAACAATTTATTCTTTATTAGGATAAAACTAATTTGAGTATTCTCCCTCGTTGCCCAGCTCCTACTGCCATTGTAGTAGTGCGTGCACATGAGTAACGATTTTTTTTAGAGAACGTGCTATGCACATATTTCATTAAGAGAAGGGAAAACAGCCCACAAAAATATAGTACAAACAAATAAGAAAAAGACCTGCACGTGAAGTGCCTAGAATACGGAAAACAAAGAGAGAGGAGACAAGAAGGAAAGAAAAAAAAATCTGAGCCACCACACCAAATACTGCTCAAACCACACTCAAAGCTACCTTCCTAATGCTGCTATATATCACAGGCAAAAGGATTAACTTGGCTTGCCACCAACCCCTAAGCCCACAAAAGTATGATTAACGATGTTTTTTTTTCATCCTTAGAGAGATGCCACTCGTTGCAGCTTATCTATCCTTTACTCTTATTCCTGTATACCAGCCTCCCCCTCACAAAGTACTGTTGCCATAACAGTGACGGGTTTCTGTGAACAGTGACACCGTTCCAAACAGTGACTGATACCATGAACACTGCCCGCACCGTTATAAACAGTAACGGATATCTTTAACAGTTCCCCCGGTATGAACAGCCAGATCCCGTGACCGGTTGCCGATCACAGGCACAGCCCGATATGAACAGTACCTACCCGTTTGCAACAGTATTACCTGTTAACAAAAGTTCATACCTGTTGACCATAAGCGCCCTTTAATCTGTTTGCAACAATATAAACCCGTTTAAAAAAACACCTTGACGGTGTTACCCGTTAACAACAGTACATACCGGTAACCATTAGCACCCTTTAATCCGATTGCAATAATATAAACACGACTAAAAAAAAATTCGGCACATATTCCTCACTATTATCGCCCGTGGCACCGTGCGAGGGCTTGGCTACCTTTTCCTACAATATTTACACATACATGGTTCATCCTCGGATACCGCTACACGTTACTGAATTGTTCCATACCAAACTTATACACTTCTGTGTGGTTACGTCCAAACACAATAAATTCATCCATTCCTATCACTCTCTATCTACCACTAGCTATAGCTTATTGTCATAAATTTTGTACCTCCTAAGGACTGTTAACAAAAACTCAAATAAATGAAGCCTTATTAATTAAAGCATCGTAGCTGAACAGATAAAAGTATTTAAATAGGGAAGAGGTTAATTCATTAAATTTCTACCAAGTATGTACATAAATAAAAGGAACTAGAACGTCGTATGAAACTGGTACGAATCAGCATTTATTTTCTTTTCACAACAAAGTTTGAATTCTTCTCAAACTTATAGGAGCACTGCTCTACAAATATTTGAAGTTCATGGTCGCCTAGTTCCTTAACCGAATGAACCACCAGGACCTGCTTCATGCCGCTGCATCCAGATGTTTCTTGAACCATACTCCAATGTTGAGGAAGCTTTCGAAATCAGACCGCGGTCTGCAGAGAACAATCACCAAATCTGAGCACAATTCAAAAAGGGGAAAGGGATGCCCTCGCTACATGTGACCGAAGAACAGAATTAGCTTACAGATTGATTTCATGTATGTCCTCTGGGAACATCATGATTTTGACCTCGCCTCCTCTTTCTCTCAGGCCCCTCGCATACTGAAATTATGAGAAATCAAATATGTAAACAAGAGGCATCTGAGAAGATAGGGCAGGAATGCAGAGACAAATTAGTATGGGAAGTTCGGTCACATGAAATTCTATCCATCATCATAGTATAAATAAGACTAGCTAAAATATTTTTACAGCAATGCTTGGAACTTGAGACTCATTTGTAGTTGTAAACTATAGATAAATGTCGATAAATATGTTACCACATCCTTGACGAGTTAGAATAGATCCGCGAAGCAGATCTCAAGAGATATTCATGTACCTGTAGGCCATTAGAAAGAGGTACTCGACGATCAGCTCCACCAAGAAGCATAAGAAGGGGCGCCTTCACCTGCACAATCAGCAAAGTTCCATTAACCATACCACCAAAATGATAATTGACCTGATAGTTGAGACAGGAAAACATACTTTAGAGATATGGGCAATTGGCGATTTCTGATAGAAGAGATGAAGATGGTTGGATGAAGGGGCTTCAGAGGCATATTGCTTTGCTTCAGTTCCACAGGCCACTATGTAACACCAGTCTGGGATGTCAGTGGTGCCAATCATCAGTGACAGGTTGCAGACAGGGTTCCGAGCAGCTGCCACGGCAAATCTGTCTGGAGCCTACAGCCAAACTGCATATTACACTAGGAACAATAAACAGGAGTATCAGCTACCCCGACTCTGAAACCCATTAGCATGCTAACCTGACCAATCAAATGAGTTGTCAGGAATCCACCATGTGAAATCCCAACAACAGCTACTTTAGATGCATCTACCAGCTCTTCCTTAATGGCGAAATCTAGTGCTGTAAAGCAGTCTTGAACATCCTGTTCAACAGAGTTGGGAATAGATTGGTTCAGGAGGAACAAAAATGCTGAACTCAACTAGAGTATGTACCTGGGATCCAACTTTTCCAGGAAGTGATTGCAAAGCTTCCTCTCCGTAACCTGGTGTACCTCTTTTTTAATAAGATAACAGTCAGATTGGAAATATTGCCATACATAGCTAGTAAACGGCATTGGAATCCCAAGAGAGTACCGGTAGTTTATAATAAGCAGGTTAAATCCAAGCGAAGCAAGAAATGCTGAAGATTTTGAATAGCTTGATACAGACACTGAGTGTGGGCCACCATGAAGGATTACAACAGTTGGACTGTGCGAACTATCCTTGCAGGACACAAAAATGGCCTCAAATGGAAGTTTTCCACCTACAGAACAAGAAAACAAAATACTACCTGGATAAAATATCACACCCTAACTTATGGTATCTCTAGTGTTCAGGGTTATACCATCAGAGAGGTCATCAGAAGGGCTAGGGACAGGAATTTTAAGTATACTGACACTGTGATGCAGTAACAAGGACTTAACCTGCAATAGAAGGCAATGCCGCAGATGAGAATACTTGAAGATAACTGCGCTGTTGAAAGCTGTCAAGACAATCATTTATGCAACTCAAACTTCACAGCAACTTAAAAGCTAACCTTACTGTTGGATGCCATCAATGGACTAGTAACTTCATCCCAAGTCCATCTATGTGCTTGACCCTCTGGTGTCACGGGACGTCCATAACTGATGTAAGGAGGGTCGATGGGACTACTTGACACTATACACCATAATGAAAGAGAAAAATACAAGTTTGATTTTAGAAATTTTGAAGCATGAGTTTAGTACCAGTTTACAACTATAATTTTTGAAAGACCAGTTTACAACTATAATTACCAGCAAGAACATTGTTGCCATCTAATGCAAGAGCACTCCATGAGTAATACGAGTCTTCCGGAGTTATTCTTGTTACTTTGCCACTGTAGAATGAATCAATAGAGGATATCAAAGTGGTTCTTTGAGCTCTGGAACAGGATTACACCAACAACCTATGATTTACCTTAAAACGTCTATTGATAATATCACTTCAGTACTTCTCCAAGCAGATGTTAATATCATTGTGCATCCATCAGAGAGCCAAGGATCGGATAGCATGGATGAACAATAGAGGCCTGGAAAACAGCCATCTTCAGGGCACATTACAATAGGCACCTGGGACAGTTCAAAAGCTACTCAGTGAACAGACTGCAGAACATAATGAATACTTTAGTCGAGAAAATTTTCCTCAAAAAAAATTAATCAAGAAAAAAATAGATGGGTATACCACTTCATTAACATCGAGTTGTTTATCCATTTTCCATTCTGAAGGCCAATTGACTATATACAGGGAATCCGTTGCGTTATGTGCACCACTGTCTACAGCTTGTTTTGAAGATAGAAAGACCAGAAGTTTTCCATCCCGGCTGTTAATTTGTATTATTCAGATAAAGGCCGTCAGGGATCCAACATCAAATCTACCAGAATACTAGTACAAACATACCTGAACCGTGGAAACAAAGCACTGCTAAAGCCTGTGGTTAAGTTGCGCACTACTACGCCGGAGTCTGATTTACCATCACTGGTAAAGGGAAATAACATATTACACAAAATGGTACCTGACGATGCTACTAAGTACTGGCAAATGCACAGGCCCAAAGCTGTTCTTTCTATTTCAACATAACAGGTTGACTCTGAAACTCCAGAGTACAAACTATAAAGCTATGAATCATGATTTAAGAGGGATGCTCACCTAGCTGGTGTATTGTCAGGTTCTGATCCTTCAAAAGGGCAAGGAATTGCATAAAGAGCACATGGCCTGTTAGAACAGTACTTGATACCGAGTTTTCTAGCAGTGTTCTGGAACCCGTTGTGCTCTAACCATCCAACGAAAACCAGATACTTTTGACTGCCACTTGATGATGCTGGAGCCCAGACAACTTGGCCAACACTCAATGATGTTGAAATGCCATTAGCCGCTCGCACTTCTCCTCTGCACACCAAAGACAGCAGTGGGTCTTAGGCTTGAAGCCATATTTCCTGATCTAGGAACTAGCTTTTACAAACTGTTGTGTTGATTAATAGGCATAGAACAGACCTGGCAATGTCAAGAACAAACAATGAGGGTCTCCCTTTATTGGAGTATCTTTCACCCCAGTCCTCTTCCCAATCGCCCTGTCCTTTCCAGGTATTACAGTCTTCCTCAGAAGAACCTTCCCTTCTATATCCGGAATGATTGAAAGCTGGTTTTGGTTGGGTTGGAGCTTCAGCAATATATGCTATCAAGGTCTCTTCTAGATTCCAAGAAATACCATGAAACCTGTAGCAACAAGAATAGTGCTGTACTGTCATGCCACTGTAGTTGTGGAAAGCAAAGGCAGAAGTAAATGCAACCACTATGCTTTACTTTTAGTTTTTCCTCACCATTCATCGGTATAAAGAGGACCATGCATAGACTTTACCACATGTACCTCCTTCTCCACATGTGATTGATAAACAATTTCAAGCTTAGTGGGGCAACCTTTCTCCCCATTTCGCACTACAAGAAGCTTCGATCCTGAAGGGGATGGAACAATGACAGACACTCCAGTTATCTCAGCGGGGAAAGGAGACCACTGGAAATCCGGAGAGTTGGTACCAGCTCTTGTAATATGAGAATACAAAATGTATTTTCTGTTGCTGTTCGCCAGTAGGTCTGGCTGGCTAATGGAGAACATTGCTGTGGATCTGTCTTCTGCAATAATAAATTAAGTACTGTTTAGAACTTAAGATAAAAGCCATTTTGATATGAATTCTGAGAGAAGTATATGATGATTATGGACAAAGGAAGTAAAGTGAAAAGACTGTCTATACCATTGTTGGTTTTGAGGATCAAAGCACTATCAATGCTTGGGACAGTGGTAAATTCTTGCAGTAACTTGGATTGGGAGGCATATTCTTCAGGTGTCAGTGCATCCATTCTGAGTGGACTCTCTCAAGACATGCACACTTTTATGACCCACTGGAGGGACAAAATTTACTAGGCTATAAGCTAAATCTGCAGTTTTACAAAGACATATGTTACACATGTTGCAGGATTGCAGCAAATTTTGTTGCCAATACATTAGGGCACATGCAATGTATGGATAGCAGTTAAGCTCCATTAAGCACACTAATCAGTCTCACCTAAACTCTTGTTTGATTACAGCTTCCTATGCAAGTCGATTTTCAAGAAGTTTGCAGTATCAAGGTTCTGACTAATTTAATTTAAAAACAAATACCAGTCTCACTTCTTCACGAATTCCATTAAGAACCTTGCATTTCCAATATAGAAAATTCATGAAAAGATGAAACACTAAAGAATCTAAGATGAAAATCATTGAAAAGTGTAGGTGATAGTGCCTGAGTGAGACTAACTGGATTAACCTTGCAAGCGGGGCGGGTTGCGGACAGCCGCGAACCCACAAAGCTCGCCGCAAAACTGATTAAGCGGGTTTGCGGCTGGCCACTAGCCCACATTCGCTACTGTCATATACTTCGTGGACTTTGCAGCCTTGATGATAAAACCCGCAAAAGCCCGCATACGTGCGTACGGCGTCTGTTTGTTCGCTCTCCGTTGCTTGTATTCGACTTGGACACGACAACACAAACCCCAAAGGACTCGCATCCCATGGCGACACCTCGTACACCACGTCCGCCAGCTGCAGCGCGAGCGCGCGCGTGAAGGACACGATGGCGCCCTTGGTGGACGTGTAGTCCAGCAGCTCACTCCACACTCATCATCTCAACGCCAAGGTAGCAGCCTAGAAGCAGCTAGCAAGAACACCTCGCCCATGGCGATGGCCTCCGTGGCTTCCGGCGCTGCTCGGCTCGGACACCCTGTGCGCCCACCCGGCCCTCCTAGACGGCCTGCTCTTCCTAACCACCGTCACGGCGGCTCTGCTGGCGTGGGCCGCGTCGCCGGTAGGGCCTGCTTGGGCGCACGGCCGCGGCCGCAGCGGTCTCCCCACGACGCTCGACGTCAGATCGTACGTTCGTCGTAGCGATCCTTGCGGGTCTTGCGGGTTCTTGCGGCTTTATCTCTTGCCCAACGGGCTTCGTGGGTTCAAAGACGTTGGGCCACAGAAGAATTGCAGCTGGTCCACAACAGCCACAAAGGGAAATTTTGCGGGGCGGGCGGGCGGGTTACGTTAACAACCCGCCCCGCCTACAATCTGAAACTGGATACAACTTCCTGTACTGACACCTGACCTCTCGAGTTCACCTTCTGCATGAGTGCAAAAGTTTACCTGAACTCGGAAGTCAAATAATTATACTTACTAGGCTAAACTGATCGCAGTAGACATGAACTCATCTTGAACATTGTTTCAAAAATAACTCATCTTGAACTAGAGTAAGCAGATGATTGAGTTAAGCCAAGTACAGAAGGAAACAACCATATAGCCATAAAATTGTCCATAACATCAAAACAGTAAACATATACAAATTCATAGCGACCTTCGAGGGAGAGACAGAGCGAATGGAAATTGCTTACATAGAATTTTCTGCTTTTGCAGTGAAATAGCAACACCATCGGAGTACTTGAGTCCAGCAGTTCCTCTGGAAAGAACCCCTCTATCGTAGCATTTGATCAGATGGCACCAAAATTTGTTAATTTTGTGCCAGATTGTCACCAAGGTCTTAAGATACTAGTTAAGAATACATCCAACAAGAAATCCCCAATGTCCAAATGACCATGTGCCACAGCAGAGGAAGAAAGACACGAAGGGAATCGAACAAAAGGTAGCGTCAGATCTGTAACTGTCACTCCTAAAGAATGCACAAAATGACAAGATGAGCTCCCAACTTTTTCTTGTTGTCCTTTTCTTCACATTATTGGTGCCACTTTAGCTAATAAAATATCGTGTCAAACTTGAATGTACCATTTTGCTAGAAACTAAAATCTGGAGGATTAACGAGTTAATGTCAAGGGACTACTGAATTACTGATCAGAGTTTGATTGCGACCTTAGAAATTTATATCTTGACAAGGAGTAGATACGGACAGATGATTACACCATTCTCTACGAGTCTTTAGTATGAACAGCAGTGAGCTGGTGAGCTGGGCCATGTAATTCTTTTCTCATTACAATTCAAAATCAACCACCTTTTCACATTAACACGTAAGCATCATTTATTAGAAGAATATTACCTAAATTACCTATAGTATGGTATTCCAGAATCCACACTAGAACAAACAAGACTTCCTGTCTTCAAGAATTATTCCATCTTGGCAACATCAGATTGGACAGGCAAATCATGCCATCGGATACTTTGACCCAGTTACAAGCATTCAATGACAATGAAAAGGTAAATCACAAAATCATGCTATCGGATACTTTGACCCAGTTACAAGCATTCAATGACAATGAAAAGGTAAATCACAAATGTAATACGAAGCACTAATGTTTATTTGCTCATGTGCTTCTTGAACCAAACCCCTATGTTGAGGAAGCTTTCGAAATCAGACTGAGGCCTGCACCAGGGATGGGGTGATTTAGTCAGACCACAGATGTAACTTTTAAGACATCTGTGTGGTAGTCATGGAATAAAATTAATTTGGAAAAGTAACTAACTTGTCGATTCCATGGATATCTTCTGGGAAGATAATAGTTTTGGATTCGATTCCCCTCTCCTTCAAAGCCCTTGCATACTGCAAATATAGAGATAAGCACAAAGCAAAGCATATATACAGGGAAAAGAACGCCAAACAGAAGCACCATATACAACAAAACAATGAGAAAAAAAAGATCCCTCATTGTCAGATAGGAACCTGTGTGACCTAAACCAAAGTTTTATTCCTCTTAATGCAATGACAAAAAGTGCTCCAGTGTGTTTGAGAAAAGAAAAACAATAAAAGAAATGCCACTGGTAAATATTTTGACAGCTGAAAATATGAAAGAGGCGTCCTTTTGCCCATAAATAAGCGGAGAAGCATAAAGAAACACCTGCAGGCCATTAGAAACAGGAACTCTGAGATCTTGCGCTCCAAGGAGAAAGAGTGTTGGTGTCTTGACCTGCAGATTGATAGATTCATCAAGCAAAGGGCTATTCATAGCATCCACAGAGTATCTTCCGTTTGCACGTGCAAACTCTACTCTCTCAAGCATAGACATCAGAAACTGCTCTTGTACGAAAATGCAAAATCCGCACTGTACCTTTGAAATATGTGAAATTGGTGACTTCTGGTGGAATTGACAAAGATCGTCTACTGAAGGAGACTCTGAGAAGTACTTTTTCCCTTCTTTTCCATAAATCTCGACAAAGCACCAATCAGGGATGTCACTGGTACCCACCATCAATGATAAGTTACATACTGGGTTTCGAGCAGCTGCTGCAACAAATGTGTCTGGAGCCTGCACTCAATCAAATATGTACAGGTCAATGATGTGTTATAGACTTATAGTGCAGAAACTTGATAAATAAATCATCTCATGTGGTGCACGTCTAATTGTCTATGCCCTTGAGCTCTTCATATCCTGGAGTGGAATATGAACTTGCACAAAAGAAGATTCTAAGCAACCACTGGATGCAGTACAATTTTTGGCTTTTGGGGCCAGGAAACAAATCATGCAACCATCAAAACTCAGCTCCTAAAGATTCAGTAAGTCATGTTTGGATATCGGTAGACAAACTTTATGCTCATGAGACAGCAAAACCATATCAAACTCATGGTCATGGAAAGCAGTAGCTTCAAGATCTAGTTTTCTGAATACTGGCATACGTCAGAGTATTTCTCTAGGACATACGCCCAAACTTAGCATTTTACTGCTAGGTATCCCCAACCTATCAACCCATCCTGCAGCATGGCATAGAATTTGTGTTACATAAGTATCAAAAGTTTCGTGGAAAAATTTAGGACATACAACAAATCAAAATTGATTATCTTTACATTTTTTTTTGTGTATTCATTTCCAGACACAATACCAATTCTATAGTCTTATCTGGTTGTGATAAATTTACCAGTTACCTATATGTGGTTTCATTCTTTGCATTGCACCTATATGGGTTTTTAATATGTATTTAGTTGAAACCTTAGCTCAAGCTATATCAGCTCTTGTCACATCCCTTTTTGTGACATATCTATGTTTTATCTTTCAATTTTTTTTTCTTATTAATTGTTGCAACTTGTTTATCCACATTTTAAGTTCAAACTCCCGTTATTAACAAATGGATTCAAGGTCCTAGGCTCCACTGATTTTTTTGACATAAATGCTATTAACAAATGTATTTAGTTGAAATCTTAGCTTAAGTCATAACTTAAGGTCCTAGGCTCCAATGTTAAATACTATAATGGCATAAACAATTGTTTCTACCTACAACATAGCACTCAAGATGTTGAATTTCCTCTTATTAAAAAATTATATGTGTAGTAGTACAATTAGAGTGCTTACAATTAAACTATTAGTATTGATATGCCATAATGATTAGGTCAAAATGTACAAACTTATCTAAAGAAACAACTTACAATTACAAAACTTAGCATTTATGCTTACTTTTAATTCACGATTGACAAATGTATGCATGTGTACTTGGTCTACATGGAGGCACATAGCATTTATGCTTACTTTTAGTTCAACAGTGGTAGGAGTGTGTGAGCTATTTTCCATAATAGCTTATATTAGTATTTAGACATAATTTGAGGGATGTTTTAGTTCATTTTTTATAACAGCAATGGTAGGTAATTTAGTTACAAATTAAAATGGCTACTTTATATTCTTTCAGAACAGCAAATCTGGATAATTTCCCCTCAAAAAAATTCTGGGTAATCTAAAAGCAAATTTAGGGGTTACCTTGCGTTATCTTCTATATAACGGCAAAAGTGGATAATCTAGTAATTTAGATGCAAATTTAGGGGCTTATTTTCAATTATCATTCATAATGGCAGCAGTGGTTAATTCAAATGCAAATTTAGGGGGTTACTTTATGTATTTTAATAATGGCAGAGGTGGGTAATTTTAGGAAATGGAATAGATCCAATGGCTATTATTGTCGATGATGATTAGAGTCTACCAAATTAAATTAAAGGCCAAATGTTTCTGATTATTGTGAGAATTTATGGGATTTATCTTTTTTTTCATAGCACATTTGGTGAGAATTAATGTTATGTAAAGTAATTTAACCTGTTACCATAATGATTTGATTTTTCAAGTACAGAAGTCACTGGTAGAGTTGCAGTAATTTAGTTAAATGATGATTGTTCGTGATGGCCACCTTCGCCACCATGGAACCCCTCTTTAGTTGGTTACAAATACCTTGGACTTCCACTGTTAGTCAAGAACCTCTCTCGGGCCAATTTCTATGTTATAATGAGAAGATAGCTGATAAATTACCTGGCTGGAAAGCAGCAACGATGAACTCGGCTGGGAGAGCAGCTCTTGTCCGAGCTGTACTTACTGCTATATCTATTTATCAACTCATTGCTTTGGACTTTCCTAAGTAGGCAATTAAAGCAATCGATAAGATAAGAAGGCCTTTTATGCAAAGGTCGCAAGGAGATGAATGGTGGCCATCCTAATTCGGTACAGCTCGGACAAGAGCTGCTCTCCCAGCTGAGTTCATCGTTGCTGCTTTCCAGCCAGGTAATTTATCAGCTATCTTCTCGATTATAACATAGAAATCGGCCTGAGAGAGGTTCTTGACTAACAGTGGAAGTCCAAGGTATTTGTAACTAACTAAAGAGACTAAAGAGGGGTTCCATGGTGGCGAAGGTGGCCATCACGAACAATCATCATTTAACTAAATTACTGCAACTCTACCAGTGACTTCTGTACTTGAAAAATCAAATTAGTATGGTAATAGGTTAAATTACTTTACATAACATTAATTCTCACCAAATGTGCTATGAAAAAAAGATAAATCCCATAAATTCTCACAATAATCAGGGGTGGGGGGGGGGGGGTGGGGGGGTGGCGTGGGTGGTGGTGTTAGGAATACTTGATTTGGAAGTCCTGGGTTGGGCCTTAAGAATGAGGTGGTTAACTTATTATGGCTAAAAAAGACCCAGCCTGGTCGGCTTGGGCTGGTCTTGACATGCAAGTCCATCCTAATTCGGTGGCCATGTTGTGGTGTATGGTGGGAGCCAAAGGGCTCCGTAGCTTATGGCCATGACTGGTTCGTTGGTTTCCTTCAGTGATTTCTGTTGTACTGGTCATTCCCTTTTAGGGGGTTGTATGAGTCACTACTCGCTAGACTTCAGTTTTCTTCTTAATATAATGATACACAGCTCTGGTGCATGTTGGAAAAAAATACCAGCTCACAAAATTATGTGTAATAATACTTTAAGATAATAATATTCAAAGTCCAAAGGCTAATAATAATCTTGATTAAAAATATGAACTCTAAATAAAAAAGTGACTGCATACTCAAAGAATACAAAATAACAAGGTCGATTAGAGAACCTGGCCGATCAAATGAGTGGTCAAGAAACCTCCATGTGAACCTCCAACTACGGCAACTCTAGATGGATCTATTAGTCCTCTCTTTATAACAAGGTCCAATGCCGTCAATACATCATTGACATCCTGCTTGTAAGTGTGCACAGAACAACATGGTTCATGATAAATTTTGGCATTTGCAAGAATGATCTTTAAACACGGAAATAAACTAATGACAGTGCACCTGAGAACCAATATTGCCAGGAAGGGATTGTAGTGCTTCTTCCCCAAAGCCTAACGAACCCCTGAGGAACCGAAAGATGCACATGCATGTTAATGTCAGAAAGGGTGTATGTTCCCTACAAATATTAAATCAAAACCCAGAAAATAGATAATGATCAAATTATACAACAGCTAGAACAGACAAACTAGCCAAAGGATGTCTGGCCGAGTGGTTAAGACATTCTAGCGGCACTCCACAGGTCCTGAGTTCGAATCCCAGTGGGAGCGAATTTCAGGCTGTGGTTAAAAAAAACCCCCTCGCTGGTCCCGTGTGCCAAAGCACTAGTGGTGCGGCCCGTCCGGCCTGCGGCAACGGAAGTCTGGGCAACGGATGACCCGGCCTACGGGCAACGGAAGTCACCGGCCCGGCACCGGCCCAGGTAACGGTCCCCGCGGTGTCCGCTCCTAGTGTCGGGACGGGGCCAGGGTTCGGGGGTTTTCTCAGCTCGGGGAACTGAGGTTTCCTTCTTATTTGAAAGCCGTGGGGGCGGTCTTTTCCCCACCGGGTCGAGTTTTTTTTTAGAACAGACAAACTACTAGCAAGATAAATTTACCTGTAGTTGACAACAAGAAGATTATATCCCTGCGAAAAAAGAAAAGCCAAGGATTTGGAATAACTTGATGGGTAAACTGAGTGTGGTCCACCATGAAGAACAACAATTGTTGGATTACTTGCTGAATCATTATGCGATACAAAAATAGCCTCAAAAGGAAGCTTAGCCCCTGAGTAGGTACAAAAACATATGGAGAAAGAAACCTGTTTAGTAAAAATTCTGCAGAAAATCTTAGAATAAATTGGTGAAGATGTATGAAAGCTTTTCAATAGTAGTGGTAGAGTTACATAAAATATATTTAGAAAATAGCCAGCACAACCAAGCAGAGTAGGACAGTGGACTTATTGATATCATTAGCTATAAGAGCTGTCTTGTATAAATCAATTTTGGACATGCCTGCCTGCCTGCCTTGATTTGGGTACAAAAGATACATTTCATCGCAACTCACTATATTCTACCCTCCGCTGATTTCTGTAGGTGCCTTTGACTTGTGTGATCTCCAAAGTTGAATTTTGACAGTGAATTTCTTTTACTATTTATATATTCTTTTTGTCAATGAATACAGAAACAAAACCATGTAAAAATACTTTCTAACAAGAATCCAACAGCACCACTTTTGTGTAACTAAACATATGCATTGTTGACCAAATTGTAGGTCAAATATATAATTATAAATATAGAAATGTTTGGGTGCCTCACAAAAATCTGTAGAGCGAGTACTCGCTTACAAGGGTGGCAATGTACTAGTTTCAAGAAAAGTAACAGAGCCTAGTGAAGAATGCAGAAATAGTTCATAAAGGAAGAAACTAACAACTTCAGAAAGAAAAATCTAATTAGAAAATCGATGCTGCTAATATTAATCTGCAGAAGGAATAAGTACGCTTGAGTTGTTCCCATACCATTTGCAAGTTTGTCGGAAGGGTTGCTAATTGGGATTTTGAGTATGCTGAACTTATGTTCTGCTAATATGGAGCTGATCTGTCAAAAATACACCCACAATTTATTAACTACACACTCTACACTTTTTTCCTGACTACAATTAACATTCAGTGTTTTGTTTTAACAAAACCTTATCAGATGGCTTTGGAAAAGGAGTTGAAACTTCCTGCCACTCCCAATTGCTTTCAGTCTGAGGAACCTTAATCGCATAGTACATCTGAGGGAGTGTAATAAGGCTGCTGGAAACTGGAAAAAATGGAAAATGGAGACAAACATGGAACGTTATCTCACAAAGTGATGGAATTATGTAATTATTCAGTAATCCTATATGAGCATGGGGTTACCTGCAAGAATGTTGTTCTTATCAACTGCAAGAACATTCCATGAATAATCTGAATCCTGGGGACTAACTCTTGAAACTTCACAGCTAACAAAAGAATTATTTAAATTTAAATAACAAGTGACACTACGTATATCAGTCTATCAGAGGCAAACAGATGTTTGGAATCACCTCACAACATTTACAGAAAGTATTACTTCCCTACTTCCCCAAACAGAAGATATAATCATAGTTTGTCCATCAGTAAGCCATGGATCCCTAAGCAAGCCAAAACAGTACAGCCCAGGGAAACAGTTATCTCTAGGACACATCACAACGGGCACCTACATAATAGACAAGTATTAACAATATGATATCAGCCAATCTATCTATCCAAGGAAGTGCCCATAATAGAACCAAAGCATTATCTAAAAACTTTCTTTTACTCTCTTTTTTTCGGAAAAAAACTTTCTTTTACTCTCTGGTGAAAGTTTTAGAGGATGTTGAATTCAGACACTTTAATGACCCCGATACAAGTCTTCATCTAGCACTGCTTACTCAAAAAGTGATATGATGCATCTGTGTAAATTTATATCATAAAATTGATATCAACTTTGTTAAAAGAAAAAAAGAGAGGGGGGGTACGGGTCCATACCACGTCAGCAATTCCAAGGCTCCCATCCAATTTTCCATCTGCAGGCCATTCGGTTCTATGCATTGAATTTGTGGCATTGTGTGCCCCACTATCTACAGCACTCTTCGCTGAGATGAACACAAGATACTTCCCATCCGGACTACAAATAAAAGTTTCCATTATTTCAAGTTGCAATGTAGTGTTAATGTGCATGCATCAAAAACAAAATTAAAAGACAGTTTCTTTTGGTATGTATAATAAACTTAGGTCATAGAAAAAGATTGTGATATTCACATCTACTGCTTCCAGAGTCCTTGCAAAAGAGGGAAATGATAAGCCTTTTAACTACCAGATTAAACCAAACAGGTAGGTTGACTTCTAACAGTGTCAGTTATGGATTTTTTTACAACACAGAAAACTATACCTGACAATATGAACAGTCAATCAGTTTGTGACATAGATGAACTCATAGGATTATCAATTCAAACCAGTAACCATGACAGATGACAGTCTAGACAATCCTAATACAAAATGGTAATTATAATTTAATGGATAAAAACAAAATGGTGTAGATGTTGCTTCCAGTATATCCAGTTGAAATGATTAACCAAAGCTGAATAGTATGAAGTACTCCTACCTGAACCGTGGGAAAAAGGCACTGATCAGGTCTGCTGTTAATTTGATCATAGTTGTAGTTTCACCCTTATTGCCCCTATGCCAATATTTGAAACATGACATCAGAAAATAAAACATATGCCTTACTTATACCTTACAAGACAAATTTTTTGTACCATATGTTCAGCATTTTCACTTTATGATTTGGATTAATGAAGAAAAAACATATATTACCATTGTCCATTTTTATTAAATATGTTTCATAATTATCTTGAGGTTAAGGGACTGATATTCTTACTCAGTTGATGATTTCTCAGCTTCTTCTCTGAAAGGATCAGGAGCAGCATACAGAGCACAAGGTCTGTTGTAGCAGTATTTAATACCAAGCTTCCTTGGCGTCTCTTGGAAACCATTGTCAGATGACCATGCAACAAAAACCAAGCTATATGAAGAAGATGGAGCCCAAATCACTTGGCCAACACTTAATGATCTAGGTATTTGCTTGACAGGTCGAACTTCGCCGCTGCAAGAACACGTTATATTCCTCATAAAAACACAATATTTGTAAACTATCTCTTCAGGGTGGATATAAACACACCTGGATATGTTGACGACAAACAGTGCAGGAATCCTTTTCTTGGAATACGTTTCTCCCCAGGTCTCCTCCCAATCCCCTTGTCCCTTCCAGCTCTTGCAGTCCTTTTCGGATGAGCCTTCCTTCTTGAATCCATAATCATTAAACACTGGTTTTGGTTGAGGGGGCTCCTCGGCAACATAAGCTATGAAAGTCTCTTCCTGGTTCCATGATATCCCTCCAAACCTGCATCAAAGCAGCATTTTAGCGCAAGCCAAAGTTGCAATGGTAAAGCGCACTCTTCCTCTTGCAAAAGAAGAAAAGAAAAGGATTGGGGAATTTACCATTCATCAGTATAGAGTGATCCATGAACAGATTTTGCAATATGTATCTCATTCTCCCATTGACATGGGCCCCAAATCTCTAGTTTTGTAGGGGAATCATCCTCAGAGTTGCGTACTAGAAGAAGTTTTTCTCCAGATGGTGATGGAATTACTGCTGACACTCCACTTATTTCAGTCGGGAAGGGGGACCACTTGAAATCGACAGACTTTGAGGGACTCTTTGAAATGTGAGAATTCAGAAGGAATGTTCTCCTCTTGTTGGCCAAAAGATCTGATTGGCCAATCGAAACCACTGCTTTGGGCATCTCGTCTGCAGATCCCCAACAACAATAAGAAACCTAAATTTCATGAACGAAAAAAAAAAGTGTAGCAACAACAGTGCATACCATCCTTGGAATTGAAGATCCAAGCCTTGCCAATAGTTGGGATCTTAACAAATTCTTGCAGCAACTTTGACTGGGAGACATACTCATCAACCATGGTCGCGTCCACTGCCAGAGGCAATCCTTTGTCAGCCGCTGCTTCTGAGGCTTGTGTGGTAGCCATAGCAATTAAGCGCAATGAAACCTTGCTAGTCCTGTGTAGTCAAAGGGATTACATCAGCATCACCCACATGACAAAACTGAACCTAGCAATCCAGATAAGGCAAGCAGGCCTTCAACTGCAAGATGTTTCCATGACTACTCAAATATTGTATTGTTCACATAACAAGGCAGACAAGCATCGTAATCTAACCCCCAACTCTAAGAATATGTCATCGGAGAGATGAGAAAAGAAGAGGAGGAAGAAGAAGAAGTTGAACTTTCTTCAGAGAACTGACCTGCGCCGCAGCAGTGGCCCGCCGGGTAGAGCTCGAGCCCGAGAAGTAGAGGCCGAGAGGAGTAAATTCGCCGCCGGGCGGCGGAATTTGGCGCAGGTGACCAACACTCTGAAAACCAGAACCGCCATTCGTTAAAAAGGCACGTCCGTGTTCCAGCCTAATGATGAAAACGAACGAAAACGAACCAAAAAATGCCTCTATCGTTTTTGTTATCATATTTTTTGAACGAAACAGACAAAAGGAGCAAGACAGCCGGAGCGAAAAGAGTAGCGAGATAAACGGTAATACGAAAATAGGTAAATACGATCGGAAAATAGAGGAAAACGAAAATAGAGGAAAACGAACGGTAAACGGGAACTTAAACCAAAATTAATGCCACATATTACTGCCTAAATACATAAGCCAAAGTAAATAAGTAAATAGATATTACACCTCACAAATCACTAGTGGGTCACCAGCGTCAAATAAATCCACACATACAACACTAAGAATCTAAGACAGTGACTAGAGAGTGTTAGGGACCGTTTATATAAGAATCGTTTACTCTTTACAATGGTTGGAGTCGGTTCCCATCAGTTCCGCTAAATAGCTATTTTGGTTAATTTAATTCGTCGAAGGGTCATATGGACATTGCGCATGGTCATCTCAATCCTCACACCCTCACCCCGCCCGCCCGTCCTTCACCCCGACCCCCACCACGCCGAACTGGCTCCCCTCGGTCTCGCACGGACCTAGCTCCCGTCGGTCTCGCCGCCGCCGCCGCCGCCCTCGCACGTCGTCTCGCCGTCACCGCCGCCGCTGCCCTCGCACGTCGTCACGCCGGCGGCCCTGCCCTCTTCCTCGCTCATCGCAAAATGATCACGTAAAGAAACAAAGACTAGTTTAAACAGGTCTCCACTTCGTAGTGGTCCCAATAGACGCAAAATGATCACGTAAAGAAACAAAGACTAGTTTAAACAGGTGGTACATTTCCTAGGTTAACTAGGTGGTCAAAGCGTTGCTATGCATATTTGTAAAAGCAATGGCCATTTTGGATTGGAGTATATTCTTTGCACACTGGTCCATCATGTCAATTGTAGTCTCAGGCAGTCGGGGCTAAAATTCAGTTCCATTGATAAACTAGAAAGTATGCAGAACACATCTGATAATAGAAGAAGAGACACCATCGATATAGATGTCTGAGTTTTGTCAAAAACTCGAAATTGTAATAACCTTAAGTGCGTAACATTCCTTGATTGGGAGATAACAAATGAATAGATGGCATGCGATCAACTAGTATACAATATCATCTTGGAACTCTAAAGTTCGATATCATTGTCGTCATCTCTCGAGTCGTGAAAACCATACACAACTACTTCGCATCTTCCAACTTCAGCATCTCGCAGTATTCTGGAACTTGGGATCAGATGCCGCAAACAATGCACTCCTACAACCTGAATGGGATCCAAAACAGAATGTTTGTGTATATCAGAAGATGTGCAAGCTGTTGATTGACAGGAGGCGACAGCAGAAGTTCAGTAACTTCACCTTCTTGAGCATCAAATAAGTAGGGAACAAAATGATATGCAACTAAAACAATCTTAGGAAGGTCTCTTGCCTGCATCATGTAACAAGTGTTGAGCTAACATTTATTTATAGTGAATAAAGACAGAAAGAAGAATAGGTTGCTAAATTGTGGCCATCAGGATGAGTGATAAATATACTTTGTTAGGGAGTGGTAGAACTTGTGATACATGTGAATCAATCATCAAACAATATATGTGTTTTCTTTTCTATCACTGTGTTCGACTAATCATAAGTGATGACTATCCAAACCTCTATGTTTCTCAAAACGTGAATGTTAGGTAGGCATACATGTTATATATAATAATCCACCTCCTGAAACAGTACAAATGATTGGGCCACAAATGAAATGGAAATGGAACTCACACCATTCATGTCGACAATTCCAGGAGAAGCGCAAACTACACTGATCCCAGCTTCTGCAGGAATTTTCTTATGAACCATGCTACTGAATTTTACCTGAGAGTGCAACAAGAAGAATTTAGAGCTACTAGATTAAAGGCACACACTTCTATTCTGATAGCACAGAAAAATAAACAGTTCAAAGGTACAAAAAGGGAACTAGCATTTTGAAGGGAGCAACTTTTTGTCAGCAGTCTTTAACAAAAAGTTACCTGTGCCAACTTGCTATTTGAATATCCCAACCAACTTCTATATTTATGTTTTCTCAAGTTCATAACTTCAGCATCAACAAAACCTACAGTGTGCATCTGCAATTGGAAACACACAGGTCAGATAATGGTGATGTAGCCACAAAAGAATTGTACAGTTGCAATCTCTTTGATTGAAAATTGAAATTAGAATTCCAAAATATTTGCATTCATGGTGGCACAACAAGAGCCAATTGATTCTATAACTTGAGCACAAATGCTAGTCTTTTCAGCATGTGACACAAGGAGGCACCCAAAAATAAAACCATAAAACAAACATAAAACATGGTCTAATACTCCGCAAGAATTTATGGTACAAAAAATTGGTACCAAGAACCAGCAATAAATTGACTAAAAAGAGTTGTAGACTATGCACATACATCCTTATTAATACATAAAAAAATTGACTAAAAAGTGTTGTAGACTATGCACATACATCCTTATCAATACATAACACAAGTTAGCCTCATCAAGGTATCATGGCTCAGATAAGGATCAGAAATAAATGGTGAGACCAAAATGCATCTCAGAGAGCTACAAGCCCATGGCTACGCCTACTCCATCTGTGATCCAGTGACTCAAAATCATGCACTTGCAGGTGCATGATCAACTTTGTAGCACAAGATACCCAATCTAATGGTTCAGCTGTTCTCTTCCAGCAAATAGGGTGCCTCATAATATCACATAAAACACAGATAGAAAATAGTCCAAATCTCCGTCCAGCTTCCTGGTGAAATTGTTAACTTTCAACCATAAAAATTAGTCTTTTTTCCCTCTCCAAAGAAGATAGAGTTGGTGTAGAACATAAACCCCCGAATGAGTTCACCAACAACAGACAGTCAAAATCATGGATGAACTAACTACTAAGATTAGCCACGGAACGAAACAAGTTATCGTATAATGAAGGGATCGACTGATTGTAGCTCCCAGGAGGACAACTGCAAAAGGGAAAGCAGGAGGAGGAGGAGGAGCTCACCATGAGCCGCACACGGCGGAGCAGCGGGCGAGGTCGAAGTGGTCGTCCAGGCTGGAGAAGACGCACCGGAGGATGTCGTCGTTCAGCGACTGCGCTGTGGACCCGCGCTACCGCTCCGACGGGTGGATGGTGCCTGTAGGATGGCGGCGGGCGGATGCGGCGACGGACGGACGACGCCGCGCGGTTGGGGCGACTGGTGAACGGCGGCAGACGGCGTCTTGGCTGGCGACTTGAGGGGTCCACCCGTTGCCTTCGTCGGCGTGCCGCACGGTGGCTTCGCCGGATCGACCTCGGCGACGACGGCCTAGATGTCCTTGCGCGAGGTCGGGAGCACCGGCGGAGGAGGATGCGGTGGCCAAGATGAACCCTAGAAATAGAAATTAAATGTTAATCTAACTATATTACTTCAATTATTCATCCCAACTATACTACTCTTTTTGCAATTATGCATTTATCATTTTACCCTTCATTAAAAAAAAGAACTACGAAAAAGAATTTACCACTCTTCTGTTTAGGGTGCTAATCCCCTCAATTTTGGAGGCGATGGGAGGCGACATGACATATATGGGCCCACCCGCCATAGACACACCAATCGGTTCCCATCGCCTTACTCCCCATCGCTTCTCATTGCCTCTCATATTCTGGGCCCACCGGTCATAGACACACAAATCGGTTCTCATCGCCTCTCCAACCATTGTAAAAATTCTCTATAATCTAATCAATATAAGTTGCGGTCTAAAAAGTCTCCGCTAGAAAAAAATAGAGATGTTTGGCAATCTTGATTATATACGAAGGGTGTAAAAGGACGTGTGTCCCTGGCTTCCTCGACCATGTTCTGCAGGAGCGTACGCTATTCCTCGAGCGAACCATCGGAGTCAGAGGGAAACCATCTTCCTACTCGCCTGCTACCGAGCGGGTTCCTCAGCCATGGGGACTTGAGGCACCGCCGGGGAGTAGCGCCCGCTTGCGAGCGAGTGAGTTCCTCGGCAATGGGTACCTGCCTCGGCCATTTGAGGCGTCGCCGAAGAGCATATGCGGAAGCGGACCTAAGGCGCCACCGGGGGAGTAGTGCCCACCTGCGAGCGAGTGGGTTCCTCGGTCATGGGTGCCTCCCTCGGATGCGGAGGCGCTAAGCCTACGACGATGCAACCGACCTCGCACAGTTAGCGTGCAAATCATCACTTGGTGACTCGCCACAATGTGGACGTAGGCTGCCGACAAGTAGCCCAACCACGTGGATAAATCATTGTGGTGATCTCTTGTTCTCGGTGGTTTGCTTCCACTTACACTTGTATTTACATTCATATTTTTGTGCTTGTGTGGTAGTTGCTTGGTAGAGTAGCTCTCTGCAGTAGCTAGTTGTTCTTGTTAGAAGTAACTAGCTATTAGTTGTTCTCTAGTGTAGTTTTCTAGTGTAGTTAGTTGCTAGCAGCTCTGGCTCTTTGTGTGGTGTTGTGATATATATTAGAAATCCATTGCTACGAAATATGTGTAGAGGCTTGCTTGGGTGAAGTAGAATTAGAGCTTGTAGTTGCTGTCAGGGTCATTTGTTATACTAATCATCTTTGCTCTAGTCAGACGCTGGGAAGACACTCATTGTGGTGCTGTCGCCCTTCTTCGCCGTCTGCCTCATCTCCACCGTCGTGCTTGTGAGATGGACACAGACCTCCACGTCGGCCATTTCTACAGCGAGATGGACATCGACTTATAGAACGCAGAAACCTAGCGCGTCATGATCGACGGGTCCGAGGTGCTCGTCATGACACCACAGATCCTCTTGACAACCTTTGTCACATCATCTTCAGGCCCAGGGACATCCCGCTCCTCATCTTCGACACTTGCATTTTTAAGGTCATCCGAAAGTTGGAACCAAGCTTGGAGGTTGTTTAGTTGGTGAAAAAGTTTGGGTTCGGCTACTGTAGCACTTTTCGTTTTATTTGGCAATTTATGTCCAATCATGGACTAATTAGGCTCAAAAGATTTGTCTCGTGATTTACAACTAAACTGTGTAATTAGTTTTTTCTTTCGTCTACATTTAGTACTCCATGCATGTGCCGCAAGATTCGATGTGACAGATACTGTGCAAACTTTTTGGGGTTGCATGGGCAACTAAACAGGCCCTTGGTAATTTTTGTCCACTACCAATCCTCTTGTCTGTTAGCATGCACGTTTATCGATCTAGTTTCCAAATCCCAATTCGGTTACAAACTTCAATGCTACGTTTGCCACCTGTATGAAATCAGGAGGTCCTATTTGTATGTGTCCTTTGGTCTGTGGGATCAATCGTGATTGCTTTTTTTTTGCACATTTATGTTTCAGTTAAGAGTATTGGATGTTCTTGCCTTCTTTTCTCATGTATCCATCCTTTACTCTTATTCCTGTATACCAGCCTCCCCATCACAAAGTATTGTTGCCATAACAGCGACGGTTCCTGTGAACAGCGCCCACCCGTTCTAAACAGTAACGGATATCATGAACAGTACCCACCTGTTATAAACAGCACAGATATCTTCAACAGTACCCCGCCCGGTATGAACAGTACCTGATCCCCATGAACAGTTACCGATCACATGAACAGCTCCCGCCTGATACGTACAGTACCTACACGTTTGCAACAGTATTACCTGTTAACAAAAGTTTATACCCATTGACCATAAGCGCCCTTTAATCCGTTTGCAACAATATAAACCCGTTTCCAAAAAAACACCTCGACGGTGTTACCCGTTAACAACAGTACATACCGGTAACCATTAGCGCCCTTTAATCCGATTCCAATAATATAAACACGATTCAAAAAAAATTCTGCACATATTCCTCACTATTATCGCTCGTGGCACCGTGCGAGGCCTTGGCTACCTTTCCCTATAATATTTACACATACATGGTTCATCGTCAGATACCGCTACTGTTACTGAATTGTTCCATACCAAACTTATACACTTCTGTGTGGCTACATCCAAATACAATAAATTCATCCATTCCTATCACTCTCTATCTACCCACGCTTCGCGCGGGGGTTCTGTGTCACACCCCAAAAATTTCGGTTTTGGGATGTGACTAGAAAATAATGAAAATATAACAGAAGATTTTTACTATTTTCTAAAATATCCAACTTTACTTAAGTTGTCCACAATTTAGATGTTGGAAAATGTGAGTTTCTAATTTTTTTTGGAATTTAATTAAATGGTTTGTTGCATTTCATGGCTTTGCATAGTGTCTTTGTATGAAAAATGAGTTTAAATGTTTTCAAACGCGCTTAGGGTTTGATTCAAATCAAATCTCTCAAGATCTTTGATCAAGTTTCCATAACCTCAGAACCATGATCAAATCCTTAGAAACCATTCATCTTGATCCTTGTTCCAAAAACCTTGGCGGGTCTTCAAGTTTCATCTTGTCAAAACCCTAACTAGCCCGGTCTCTCTTTCTCTCTTTTCTCCTCATTTTAGAGCTTCTAATTATTTCCGACCAAGTTTTCTCCAAAGAACTAAATCTATGCTTGATGGCCAATCATTGTATGTCATCACTCTCACACAATTCTACCATCACGTTCGAGTAAAATCACTCACATGTCACATACCCAAGTTAATCTCATTTCTTCCTCTTATCAACCCAATGGCAGCCTTAACATTGTTCTCTCTTTCTAATGGGCTTATTCTTTTCTCTCCTTTACTCACCTTGGGCAACATCATCATGGACTCTTTTCTCTCTACCTTTTATCCTCTTGATCAAAACCCACAATCCAAGAAAGACCACAAGCAACCAGCCCCGTAATACTATCATCGTTTCGGGCTAAACCCGGTCCAAACTTTGCCTTAGCTCTCGCCATGGGTCAAAGCCCAACCATCCTCCTCTCCTTTGGGGTCCAACATCAAGCCCAACCAGCCCTCTATCTCTTCCTCTCCCCTCTCCCACGTCACCTCCCTAGAATCCCTCCTCAATCTTGCAAAAATATCAACCAAGGCAAAGAATATCAAGCCATGACCCTTTGCCTTTCTACCCCTTCACCTCCCATCACTTCTCCTTCATATATACCTCCCCCATCTCCCCCTCACGCATCCCCCTTCATTTCCCACATGAAGAACAGAGGAGGGACGCCCCTACAGCTCCTCCTCCTTCCCCATGGCTACCCCGATCAACCGCAACGCGAGAAGGATGCCCCGTTCTACTATATCGTCGTCACCGGCCGTTGTCGATGCATCTTCTTGATCCACCACACCCTTCCCCTTGGTGAGAACACTCCATCATCTCTCCCATCATGTTTTCATGGTCACCTCTGCATATCAAGTACCTTAGATGATGTATGGTTGATCCCCGGCGAAGTTTACCCGATGTATGTGTTGCTGTCCTCGCGGCCAGTTTTGCTGTTGCTGACGGAATCGGCGTTCCTCGCTGTTTCGTGAATCCAATCATCAAACCCTTTGGTAAAATTGTAGATAACATCCTTGAACATGCCTCTGTAAGATGGTTTTACCATAGGAGTTCAGGAACCAGAGATATTGTCATCACCGCGCCCGCTGTTCCTGCTGTTTGGTCAGATTGCAGCTCTGAGTGGTTTTGGCGTTCCCCGCTAATACACTCTCCAAATCATAGAGCCCTTGAACCTACATGTTCATGACATCCCTGCACATGATCCCACAAGTTGGTTCGGCTATGCAATCCCCGATGGCCGAGATATGGAGATCGAAGTGCCTACTAAGCCTGCTGTCCAAACAGCAGACACCCTGTGTTTGGCAACGACGTTCCCGTTGATCCAGTGAACCCTAGGATGCATTCTTTGGCTATACCATCATCTATATAGTTGCACATGCCTCTACAAAGTTTCATGGCGATATGACCAAAGATGAAAGATATATGTTCCTATCTTGTGCTCGCTGTCCCTGCTGCCCCGCAGCTGTGCTGATGCCGGTTGGCATGCGTGTTCTCGATGTTTCGCCGCTCCGGTAGTCAAGCCCTTCGACCACAATGTGCATAATATACTTGCACATATATCCATAAGTTTTCTTGGTCATATGAACCACAACACTGAGGATATAAGCATCACCATGTCGCTGCTCCTGCCATGTCAACAGCCACGTAGTGCCACCTTGCAATCTTGCTCCCCGGCTAACCGACGGTCAAAACATCATGTCCTTTTGTCACAATATGTTCCATGCAGTGCCTTGCAACCCCATCCAACGAATCACCATTTGTCTTTGTTATAACCATGCAATCGGTCATCATAACCACCGCTGTCCGCCGACGTGTATGTTTTGGATAGCTCGGCAATTCGCCACGTTCCCTGCTAAACCACTACATGATTCGCTGAGTCCTCTACCATGATCGTGTGTTTCCTAGTTGCACATGATCCTACCAAGTTCTATGCCAATAAGTTCGATGCGTCTCTACCTTCTCATGGCCACAGCCGCTGCTACCCGCCGCTGTCCGCTACCAGGTACGCTCAACCGATGCACAAATCACCACAATCGTGTTTCCCTTTGATCTAGCATCCACCTTAGTGCACTGGTTTTATCATGATATGTTCCCAAGTAACCTATACACATGTACAACCCTTTTTGTTCCGAATATGTATCTTCAAGTCCAAACTCCACCTTCTCATATGAATTCAATCCTTCCCATCTACACCTTTCAACTATCATATCTTTTAATCGTGGCTCCTATTTTGGTTAGTTTTTGCAATCTCGCGGTCTTAGAACAAGCCCTACTTGTTTAATAAATTTTATATCTTGTTTTATATATAATGATTGATGTAATGCTTCTAGGTTTGTCTATGATGCTTGTGATGGTTGTTGCTATCGTTAGATGAAGCTATACAAGGATGATCCTGAAGGAGAGTTGGACAAGTTTGAGCACTATTTGAGGTAAGTGTAACATGAGTTCCCTTGTCACCTAATAACCTTATAATCACTTTCATATGCATGTGTCTAATATGATGCTAAGGATCTTACCTAGTAGTTTTGATACCCTGTACTCCTTGTTTACCCTAGATTCATGCATGTGGGTAGCTTTGCTTAGCTTGCAATTACCAAATATTGTAATGTTAATATTGGTTAATGACATATGGAATCATCGGTTAAATGCTGCTTTTCGGCAACATGGACATAAAGGAAGTTAGAGCATTGGGCCTTGTTGGGTGCTCTAGTCTGCCCTCCGTAAGGACTGAATCTTTAAGCGGCAACCCATGATTTCCGTATAACCTTGAGAATCAAAATGGGCACGATCTTAGTTGTATAGCTAGTTTTCTCTAGCTTCTTAGTAGTTACCAAAAGTTTTCGGCGCAAGAGGGAGGACTAGGTTGCAGAATGGCTTCTTGCCTGTCAATGTGAGTATTGGGTTGCGGTCATGGTGTGCCACTCTTGAAGGGGGGCTCCATTCGCCTAGACGCTGAAACCTCGCGGCTACTAACTTGTTAGGGTAATTAGTGAAAGGCTTCATAGTGAACCCTGCCGACTTACCTTGGAAGTGAGTCAAGAGGTTGGCCACCTCGGGCATAGGGGTATTCACGACTCAAGGTGAAAGTGTACACACTCTGCAGAGTTTGATCAAACTGATATATCAGCCGTGCTCACGGTCACGAGCGGCCTGGATCCTTTTCGAGATAGATGGTTCTATGGATGGTTTGGGATATGATTAATCTTGATGGTGATAACTAATTATATTCACATGGGAGCCATAAGCATAACTTAGAAACATAGGCATAATAAATAAAATATGACCAACTAAAAATGCTTACCGCAGTACAACCGAGTCAAGCCTTCTTGAGCCTTGCATAACCTCATGGTATACTTGCTGAGCATGGTGAGCTGACGCTTGTCATTGTCACCAATAAAAATCCCAGATGGGTACCAGATGGTGAATCAAGTGAAGAGTTTCTTGCGTAGTCCATGAGTACTAGGCGAGTGTTTCCCCTAGTCAACCGTCCCTGTGGAGTATGAATCCCCGAAGAGAAGATCAAGAATAGTTTCTACTATACTTTTATAATAGTTGTAAGTCCTATTGTAACTATGGTCGATATATAATAAAGCATTGCTCTTGATATTCTTCATATTTGTCACTATATGTGTTGTGTGGACATCCTGGGCACACATGTAGTTAGCGCTTGATATTCTTCGGAAAACCGGGTGCGGCATTCTGCCTAGTATCCAATACAATCCAGTGAATCAGAGCTTTAGGTGTAATTAGTGAACAACAAAGTATTTTACGGTCAATCTATATATAAACAGTATTAAACTTTCAGAAGTATTATATTTTTTATTATAAACATACAATTTCAAAGCTATTTTAATTAACGAATTTTAACTTTTTCATTCACAATCATAACTTTACAATTTTTTACAGGTCAGTACATAACAACTTTTCACTACTCAAAGACCAACCAAATACATCTTCGGTAATGCTGCTTATAGGTCGTCTGTCTGTCTGGACAGACCCCGTATAAGTAGCCCGCTCGCTTTGCACTTTGCCCGCGGCGCCTGCTCGCTTAGCGCGTTGCGCGCCTCTGCTTAGGGACGGATCTTGCCCTCGGCCACACCGCCCCCGCTTGTGCCGCGCGGCCCGCCCGTGCCCACTCCCCCGCCGCCCGCCCGCGCCGCGTGCTCCCACCTGGACTCGCGCCTTCCATCGCGGCCGCGCTCCATCCGCCTGCCACTGCCCCTGCCGAGGTCCGTGCCACCGACGAGCTCCACACCGGTAGCCTCTGTGCCACTCTGCGACATCGAGCTCCGCGCTGGCATCGAGCTTCGTGTCGATGAGCCTCCATTTGTCCAAGCAGCAAGCAGATGCTACGCTGAAAGCGCATGTTGCAATAGTATGTTTCAAGTGTTTTAAATGTTTCAGAGGTATGTTGCAAGTGTTGTATATCGATGTTGCAAAAGTAGATCAGGATGTTGCACATGTTATAATAGCTATACACATATGCTTCAAGTGCATTTCCAAATGTTTCATCTATTCCAGACGAATGTTGCGAGTGTTGTATCTGGATGTTGCATATACATGTATGTTGCAAGCATATGTTTCAAGTGTTTTCAGGTGTTTGATACTTATGTCTGCGAGTGTTTCATCTGGATGTTGCATATATTTGTAATGGTTTTCAAATGTTTTTTTTGCGTTTTAGCAAATGTTTCATACGCTAGTTTCGTTTGTCTTCTCTTGGCGGCACGGACAACTTTCTGGACGGCATGACATCTGGGCTGGCGTGGACCCGCTGCCAGTGCGCTCCCCCGCTTCCTCAGCATAGCAGCGTCCGGAGGCTAGTGCACCGGCCGATACATCTTTAGCACGGGAAACCCGTAAGCAGCGGCGCGCCGCTCTGCTCTCGCGCACATAGCCATGCTCTCCCAGCGAGTGGGGTGTGGGGGGTTAGGGTTTCATCGATTCGTGTCTGGCCTCCTCCCATTTCCTCTTTGCCATCGCCATGCGTGGTCCGGTCTGGCGCTCCGAGTCCCCGCCGAGGGGTAGGTCGATTGGGGTCCCTGGGTCTCTCCGCCGGCGGGGTACGACGCGGTGCGGAGCTTTCGTCTAGCCCTATTTTTTTCTAATGCGGTTCACAGGTGCAGGGGCGTTCCTGAAGCTTGGTGATAGACTGTGGTGCTGTTGGGGGGTGATGTCATCATATCGCAGATTTGGTGAGTGAGATCCTGGTGGTCAGCGCCTTGCGTGTATTGTGATACTCAAGAAATGTTGCATTGCTTTGCTTGCTTCCAGAATTCAGAGTCTGATGCATGTCCAAGTTTGGTTCGTTGAGGCATTGGCCCCATGTTGAGGGTACGGGTGGGGTGGGGGCATTTGGTTATGGTATAACAAAGTAAAGCCATAAATCATGTCGATTGCACTTGAAATGCATGGCTTGAGATTTGGGAACCATTGTTATCACACATTTGGAAGTGTTTGTAAGAAGCAGTTCTGTCTCTTGCTATTGCTAGGGATGTTGTTCTTGGTTTAGTACATTGTTGTGGGGAATTTTGGGCAGTGGCAAAAACAGGAAGTGAGATGGTGATAACTTATTTACTCAAACCATAGTTTACAAAGTACCTCAGAGGAGTACTCCTTGGGTTTAGCTTTGGAAGTGTTTCACTGACGAAATATTAATGCAGTCCTCAGTTTTATTTACTCTATGTAAGCACAACATCAGAAATGTTGATCCAATTCTGGAATGCCTATGAATGATCCTCAAATTTTGTTTATAGAATTCTTGCTTTGTCTAAAGCACATAAAATTTGTACCTCAATTGTCACTCAGCTTCGGGGATTAGGTAAATGAATAATTGAATCATTGTTAGTTGTGATGTTGGCATCCATTATAATTTGAAATAAAATTAAATAGACTGGATTAAGTTTTGGGAAGATCAATATTCCCCTGTAATGGTCTTAGTCATCTTAGTGGTACCATTAAGTTGTGGTTTAGCTAAGCCAACTTGTAAATCGTGCCAATTGCTTTTTATGCTTCAAAGAAAAGGCTTGATAGCCACAGTTACCAATATTTTGTCAGCAGTGGATGGATTTTTAGTCGGCCAACATCTCTGTTGATTTAGTAGCTCAATGTGGCTTGTGCTGGGGACTGGGGAGGCCATTCTTGGTTTAGTACATTTATACAGGGATTTTCTTCTGTAGTTCAGGTTTGTGCTAGACTATATAATGGCAAAAATAGGTAAGTGTGGCATGGTGGAATAGCCAATCAACTTTAGTATTGAAGCAAGATAAACAGTAAATGGTGACAACTTATTTTCGTAAGCTATTGATTGTAACTGTGGGAAGTACTAACACACTATTAAGCATCACTGTGGGATGTATTCCTTATAAGTGCACAGTTGGTAAGACAGCCCCTGGCGTTTTGCTAAGAAGACCTGCTCATGTAGGTTTGAGAAACCCCCCGAACCCCTGCCCCACCCATACATAGCGGCACCTTAGCCCATATGAGGACGACCATAACCTGGGCTGGACTTTAGACCTATGCTTTGGTGTGGGGCAGACGAGAGGATTTTTTTAACCCAGCCTAAAATTTTCTCCCACGGGGAGTCAAATCCAGAACCTGAGGAATGCTACTAGAGCTACCTAACCAACCTAGCTAGAGGTCCGTTCACCCCACCTACATAAGTAATGGGGAACTACTAAATTTTGCACCGTAGGACCATGCCGTTAGTAATATTGATCATAACTCTATATTCTGCATTTATCCTCAAATTTGTTTGTGGAAGTGTTGCTCTGTCCAAATGCACATTAAAATTGTTGTTCATTCGTCATCCAACTTTGGGGATTAGGTAAATGAATCAGTGTTAATTGTGATGTTGGGGTCCATGAAAGATTGGACAAAATTAAATACATTGGTCCTATGCATATTCTCCTAGCTTATTTAGAAACTTGGAACTGTGCAACACATGGATGGGATCCTTATTCAGTATTATTTTGTCTTGGTGGGAAGGGAAATGCCTATGTTGTACTGGTGTTGTATTGGTTTTAATTCAGTTCATTTTTTGCTAACCTGATTCTAGATATGCTGTGCTATGTTATTGTTTAACAGCATTTCACCATTGACTTTGATCCAAAATAAGAGTCATCGTGTACATTATGGTGTCCAAGCAGCCTAACTGCATAATAAAAGGATTTTGGTAGTTTGATCATGGCATGCCTATGGAGCCAGTGCATTGATGGTCCATGAATTTCATATTTGTGTTTCTTGAACATCTGTCTGGACTGCATAACGGCATGAGTTTGTGCACTCTTTGTGGTCCATTCCACCGATCCATCTTCAAATGCATATTTGTAGTTGTTATTTTTATTGTGTTACTACTTACAATATTACTATGCCATGCCATGGTCATTGAACCTCTTAATATCGTACAGTTGTTCAGAAGTTTCCAGCAATTCACATCCATCGATGTTGTTAGTCCAGTGTATTTTACAAAGAAAGCATATACGGGAGCTCTATGATATTTATTTTCTTCTATTTACATTGAAATAGTATTGCTAATCTCACTGCACCTGTATTTCTAGCTGGATAGTTGGAACAAAGTTCTCCCTTAGAATCACTGAAAGGTAGTTCACTCGATGAATGCTGCTTTCAGTTTGTGTCCACACATTTGCTAATTTCTCTAAACAAGTAAATATGCTCACTCTGTTCCTTTTGTGGTCTTAGCAATCAGTGGCTGTCAATGTTTAACCTAATACCAATTACCATCAATATATGGTAGGTTTTTACTTTTAGCATCTCAAGTCGAATAAGGTTTCCAGCTTATGCTGTTGAAGAATTATGCTGCCTCAAACCTTAGTTTGAAGATAACAACACTATTGGTAGAGCTTGGAGTAATTACCCTATCTGTACTATTCGGCTATTCCCATCTTGTTGGTCCGCTCAACTTTACTTCAAAGCAAGGACTTGCTTGACCATTTCACTTAGTCTTATGGAGCTATTATTATTTTCCCCTCAAGTACTACAAATTAATCTCCAAACCATTCGGATACTCGTAAAATTTCAAGCACTGTTTAGACTTATATGCTTCTTGAAGTTATGCATCAAAATAAAATAATTCACATCTAAAAAATACCAGATCAAAATAATTGCACTTCACTTCTTTAACTATCACAAAGTAATTAAATGTTCATCTTGATATTTGGATGCATGAAAGATCCTTGTTTGGTTTTGGTAATTGAGTGACAACTTAGGTGGACTAATTGTGTTTTATGTGAGATATACAGGTGATTAGTCCACAGATACATCTGTGTGAGCAACATATGCCATGGAGGTGGAAATGGCTTGGAGATGTTGCAAAGCTTGCACATGTGATGATGGAGGAGCTTATTGCACGTGAGACATGACATTGAGTCATGTGATCAAGGTAGAGAAGGTCAAGACATGACTTGGTTTGATGGACCGGTTGCAAGGGTGAAGGGCAAGTCAGAGGCTTTGAAGCGAGGGACCGCGTGTGACGGTGAAGCTTGAGCAAGACTTGGTGCTGATGGACCAACGCAATGGTGAAGAGTAAGTGATGTCAAGATCGATGAACAAATACGATCACGTGATTATATGAAGTGGATCATATCATTTGATGATTGATTGGTACATGTGTTGCATTAACATCGAAGGAGATGGAATGTAATGCGCAAGGCAAAGGTATAACCTAGGGCATTTCATTTCACCGATCAAAGGTTGTGTAGAGAAGTGCATGATCGGGTTTAGGATAGATGGCCGTACTATCAAGAGGGGCAAACTTGTTTACATATCGGTCATGTAGTGTCACTCGAGTGATCTAACTTTGCATCGTTACTAGAATTGAGTGGCGTGGCAAGTTGAGTGGCTAACTCCTTTGAAGAAAACGTTAACACACGTGCACAAGGAGGTGATCACTTGTTGGTGTTGGCAAATTTGCAAAGAAGGTGAAGTTGGTGTTCAGTGCTTTTGTGGAAGTGAAACGCCTATTTTCTACTGCGTCGGAGGCGAAGAAACGGAGGCAAAAGGAAGTCACTGGGGTGACCGGACGCTAGATCGGACGCGGCTGGCGCGTCCGGTTAGTTCATCCCACGTGCAAAGAGCGCGCACACCGGCGCGTCCGGTCAGTCACGGGACAGGAGCGTCCGGTCAAGCCCCAAAGAAACTGCAAAGCACGCGAGGTCGATCGGACGCGGTGGCGCGTCAGGTCACGATCGACCGGACGTGTTAGTTCACGAGTGGGTGCTTACTGGAAACGACCGGACGCTGGCACTGTGGCGTCCGGTTTTCGTCTTGCGACGTGTCCGATCGCTGGCTCGCTGGCGCATGGCTGTGCGTGACCTACGCGTCTGGTTAGTTGAGCAGCGCATCCGGTCGCTTTGTGACCGTTGGCGCGTGGTGACCGTTGGAGGATCGAACGGTCGCGATTGAATCCAGGATGACAGGTGGATGTCCAGGAGCGACCGGACGCAGTGCAGCGCGTCCGGTCATATCGACCGGCACGTCCGGTCACTGCGAGAAATGCCCAGTGAAGGGGTAACGACTATATTTGATCGTGGGGTTATAAATAGAAGTGGTGGCCGGCCTTGGCTGGGGCTGAGCACCTTGGGGATGTGTTGCCCTTGTGTGTGCTTGGTTTGAGAAGCCTCCAACTCACTTGTGCTTGCTAGATTGCGAATCAATAAGCGAGTGAGTGATTCTAGTGTGATTGCATCGTGAGGTTGCATCGAGTGGCACTAGGTGTTCGTGTTGCGAGCTGGTGGTGCTTGTTACTCTTGGAGGTTGCCACCTCCTAGACAGCTTGGTGGTTTGTGGCTTCGTCAAAGCTCGTAAGAAGATTGTGCGAGACTCCGGAGAAGCTTTGTGAGGGGTTCTTGAGTCTTCCCCGCTGGAGATCGTAATTGGCTACTCTAGTGAATTGCTTGTGGCTTGGAGGATCCCCATCTTGTGTTGGATGTGCGGCACCCGCTGAGGGTTTGGCTTAGGAATGTCAATTAGCTCGTGATCCATCAAGTGGGTGTATCGCCACAATGAGAACTAACTTGGTGGCAACCAAGTGAACCTCGGTAAAAAAATCATTGTGTCAACTTTGTGTATTTCTTCATGGTGGTTTGCATCCTCTCTATGCAAGTTTGTATTTACATTATATACATAGTGCTTGTGTAGTTGCTCTTGTAACTAGTTTGCTTGTGTAGCTAGCTAGTTACCTTCTTGCTTGTGTAACTAGAAGTATTCTCTTTGCGTGACTAATTTGGTTTGTGTAACCTTGTTAGTCACATTGCTTAGTTTGAGTAGTTAAGTAATTTGCGCTCTCTAATTTGGCATTGGTTGCCTTGTTATTGAGTATTGCTAGTGAGCTTAGGTGCTTTGTGCTTTTGCTTCACTAGTTGTGTAGGAGCTCTCTCGGTTGGCAAAGTACTAGTGCATAGGTTTGTGTGACCTTGCTCTAGAATTGATTAAGTGAGCTCTTGCTATGCTTGGCACATTAGTTGCTTAATTAGGATCTTTGCAAGGTGCTAGAGAACTTAGATAGAGGGGTGTAGTCTTGGCTAGACCGATTGTTTTAATTCCGCATTTGTTTCGGTTAACCGGCGCGATTAAGTTTTAGAAAGGACTATTCACCCCCCTCTAGTCCGCCATCTCAACCCTTCAATGTATTATATAGAAACAAAAAACCATTTCATCTTATGATCTATCTGTTTTATCTATCCTCTTGAAAAGGGTGGTAAATCTTTTCCACTACTTGCTAAGAATTGCTGTCTAGATGTCTCAGACTTCATATAGAACTGTATGTTATATCACACATGACTGAAGTTTATGTTGTTGGAAAGAATGGCATTAAGAAATTAACCTAAGGAGGTACAGTAAAGGGTACTTCTTTATGAACCATGAACATGAGTGCCTGCTGCTTGCAACTTTCGTTGGCTATTTCATGGTAGACCTAGCAATTTATGTAATTGTATAAGATGGGAGTTTACATGCCTCGTTCCAAGTACATCTTTCCTGCATTGTCAAATACTTTCTACACATCTAGTTCTGGCAAATATTTCAATGGACATAAGGCCTCGTTCGGTTGGCTGGTGGCTGATGCTGATTTGTTGTGAGAGAAAAATACTGCTGGCTAGCTGGTGGCTGGTGGCTAGTGCTGAAATGATGTGAGAGAAAAGCACTGCTGGCTGGCAGCCAGCCAACCAAATGAGGAATAATCGTCATTTTTTATATTTGTGCCATCAAAATCTTGGCTTTTTAAGTTCGTCTGCATTTCACATTTACCAATGTAATAGTAAAATATTGAACCAATCAGAACAATCAAAAATAGATTTACTCTAAGTTTAGTGCACATATGAAATGTTGTATTCATTTGTATGAACAAATGGTAAATAATGTAAGTAAATGTTGAAATCGAATGCCATTTGATAGTCTTAGTCTCAGCACCTCGAAGCTCCTGGATCTTTTAAGAATACTGGCAGCCAAAAGCCCAAAAGTGATATGGGATTGACATGTTCCATGATATAGCATTTCCCTCAAAAGTCAAATCTGCTAAGGAGCACAGAAGCTAATGTGCTGACTTTTCATGATTTACTATTGTGATTGATTTCGTGCAGGTTGTAGCTGTAGTTATGCTGTTAATGCATTATCATGTATATACTCCTATTCATGTATTCGGTCTTCTTGGTGTATCATCATATAGGCATTATATTATGTTTAGCATGTGACGAAGTGGTTTTTCAGTGTTGCCTATTGGAGATCCACTCTATTGGCTATATTTAGTATTAGAAAAATAAATTTTAAAAATACCCAGAAAATATGTGATGGTGTAACCAACTACATATATATTGTTCATGTTGCAAGATGAATAGATGATGCAGGAAGTGAATGCGAAGAATCTTATAATGCATGTAATGTGCTAACCTGGTTCACTTGGTCTTACATGATACATGAGGTCACTACATGGGTTCCCAAAGGACCTTGTTATGGTGCTGCTCTCTCTATTCTATACTTGGGCTGAAGTTGATGCTATTATATAGACCTTGTCGAGTGTCGCTAAGTAGACAGAGATGTTCTTGTACTAGTATACTGTCTGGCACTTGCAAATGTTTCTAGTCCTTTAGGCTTTAAGTGCCCTGGGCTATCTGCTTTGCAATACAATAGATTTTCTTATCGGCTCTCCTGTTCCAGCCTAACCTAACGTGGTACCTTTTTTACCGTTCCTTTCTGCCAGCAGGAGAGGTCTGCAGATCTCTGCACTAGTTTGTTTATCCTTGCATCTGAATCAGTGGCACTGTGGTCCTGACCTATTCACCTGAATCGATCTTGGATGTGTTAGCGAGGATAGATAGTTTTAGTTGTTTATCCTTGCATCTGAATCAGTGGCTACTGCTGGTCCTAACTTGTTTATCCAAATAGATCATAGATGATGCTGAACCACTTTGTTCAAGATGTGGATGCCTGTTCCCCTTTGTTTAGCGTACACAGCCTCAGTTATGCGCATTTGAGTATCACAAATGGTTTCTATTTGGTGCTAGCATCTGCTGCCATTGCTTTGCAGAGTTGTGACATTGCTGCCTTTGGTTCTTGCAGGGGGAGGCATTGCCGCTGGTGGACAGAACCATGCTTGCTGATAACATGAAAAGGCCAGGCAGGCTGCAGATTGAAGGATACCTCGCAGCTGGGATGTGGATCATTGTATACACTGCTGCTGCTTGCCTCCCAGACCTAGCCATCAGGACCTGCCTAGGCTGACCAATGCAGGCCCAGCGTGGCGACCCCTTGTAAGTTGGGGGTCATAGTCTGCACGTGCCCATCGACTGCTCCTGCCAATTTCGGATGAACTCATCGGCTCTTCCTGGAAGAGCGCAAGATGATACCTAGCTATTCATTCTGCCGCAACTCCTTTCTTTTACTCATGCTTTCGCTTTTGTTAATCCAATAGTGTGGCTGTCATCCGATCACACATGATTAGCAGAACGCTAAGTACGCGCGATGCACGCAGTAGCAGAAGATGACACCTAGAGCACATGCGAGCCTTGCCAAGCGGTGGTGCCTCGGAGCGCAATAGCTGTTGTCTAGGTGTACAACAATAAACCCCTCGACACTGGTATAAAAGGCGACATCAACAAAGGAGCAGCAAGGGAGGAGGAAGCAAGAGTCCAAGATAGCAGTGCGAGTGTAAGAGCGAGTGTTGTAGTCCTTGTTTCCCGTTCCAACTTGTAATCTCTGTAGTCCCGAGCAGGAGTAGTGCCTTGCCTGTAGTGAGGTAAGTCTGCTCTTGTAGTTCGTGTGTTCGAGGCCTCCCAAAAAGGAAAAGCCGCATGTAAGCCTGTTTGTTTTAATGGAGTAGTTTGTCGTTGAAAATCTCTGTTGTTTTTTTGTCTGGTCTCATGAGATGAGTCTCTATAATAGAGACCCTATAGGAGAAACCTCTGCATGTGTTTTTGTTCTCATTATAGCCGAAGATATGCGTTTGAGAGAACCCGATTGCCGTAGAGAAGAGAAGTGTTCCTTTTAGGTAGAACTCTTGAGGAGACGATAGTAGCTCGTCGAAGTGTGCCATGACTAGCGAATATTAGGGAAAAGACAACATGTTCCTCAAAATATAGACTCGCGATAAATACGGTGAGTACAGAATAGGACCAACACAACTGCGTCTACACGAGCAGACCATCTCGTTGGCTTCGCTGGCCACCGAGATCTTGCATAGTTCGTGTATAATATTAAATTAATTTTGTTTATTTATAAGTGTGTATAATATTAAATTAATTTTATTTATTTGTTGTCCAGGAGCTACCTTTTAGCTAGGATCCAAACAGGCGAGGGCAAATTCCTAGTTGGCTAATTTTTAGTCACAGCTAACCATTAGCACTAGTCCGTCAAAACAGACCGACCCTCCCTCAAGTCCTCAACGGTTCTGACATTCCGTGACAAAAATTATGCGGGCCGGAATGCTACTCTGAGGAGTTCATGGACCCATGGGGGTGTTGAGATTAGTTGACATTATTATCCCAGCTCGGCCCATCTTGTCGTTCTTCCAGCCTTTCCGTCCACAAAGTTCCTGGTTCAGTGCCTCAACGGTCACCGTTTTGTCGAAACTTCGTGTCTCAACAGAAGAAAGCGTAGTTCTAGAACAATTACGCCAGCGGCTGGATGCCACCTCACGCCTCACCGAAGCAAAGCGTCGCCGCCTTCCACTGGGCCCTAGGCGGCGCGCCTCCAAGCGCAAGCTGCAAAAGGCGGCCCGAGAGGCGTTTCGGTTTGATTTCGTCTGCCCACACGCCGCCGGGAGGGGAAGACCGACGACGCATCACCCGTTTTACCCATGGCGGCAGCGACGCTCCCATCCGCCTCCGCCAAGGTGGCGGTCCGGAACCTAGCCCGCGCCGTGTCCTCGCGCCAACCGCTCCTCCTCCTCCACGCCTCCTCCCGCCGCGACCGCGGCCGCGGCCGCAGTCTCCACCCCCTCCCCCTCGCCGCGTCCCAGGGCGCCCACCTCCGGCGCGCGCTTTCCTTCTCCGCCTCCGCGGCCGCTGGAGGGAACAACGGCGCCGCACCGCGCGCGGCAGAGAGGGAGTACGACTACGAGCTCTTCACCATCGGCGCGGGGAGCGGGGGCATGCGGGCGTCGCGCGTTGCCTCCGCCCTCTACGGCGCCCGCGCTGCCGTTTGCGAGATGCCCTTCGCCACCGTCGCGTCCGACGCCCTCGGCGGCGTCGGTGGCACGTAAGCAGACGCCCCTCTCCCACCCTGTAATCAGTACAGTTCATTTGTTTTCACGGCGAATGTTCGGTTCGCCTTATGCGTTCGTGCTCAACTCACTTAGCTCCATGAGTGATCAGTTGCTTTGCGATCGTTAATTTAGTATCAGTGGAGACGATGGCATGGCCTGTAAGCACAATCTCGTCCCTTCTATTTTTATGCAACATCCTGATCAATGATAAAGGTGACCACTATATGAATGTGAAAACCGATTAGTACATTCACCACTTAGAGCACATGTTTTCGGAAGCCATTAGCATCATAGTATCGTTGCATTCAGAGATACTATAGCTATATGCTATGAAGAAAAAAAAAAGAGAAAACTATAGAATGTGTACGAGCTCAGCTGGAGAAAAAAATTGCCATACATCAATCGACAATGGCAGGTGGCAGTGAGCAGGTCCAGAAGTGAGAAAGAGCATACATTTTGCAAACTACTACGGACTGTTGATTACTGACATGATGTACTGAGTTAGCATGACATTTTACTGCTATTAGCATCCTATTGATTGATTTTCTTTTTAACTGGTTCTGCTGTTTCATCTCCCTCCAACTTGAAGACAGGCTCCTAGTAGCTACAGTACAAATAATGTTCATAATAACTATGTTTAATTGATCGGTCTTTCCTTGAACTCTTCTTAACTCATTTTGGTGTTGAAACTTTTCATATAAGATGGTAGTTTATTTGTATTTCAGATGTGTGCTTCGTGGCTGTGTTCCAAAGAAACTGTTGGTGTATGCATCCAAATACTCTCGTGAGTTTGAAGAGAGCCATGGCTTTGGGTGGGTGTATGAGACTGATCCAAAGCATGATTGGAAAACTCTGATAACCAACAAAAATTTGGAGTTGCAGCGCCTTGTGGGAATTCAGACAAATACACTGAAGAATTCGGGGGTTACTGTAATTGAAGGCCGCGGAAAGGTTGGGTAATGTTTTAATGGAGATTAACTTTCTACGAATAACTTCTGTTGAGGGATTCATGCAATAATGACAGCAATTGATACATAATCTGTTTAAATTATGCAGATTGTTGACCCACATACTGTCAGCGTGGATGGCAAGCTTTACACTGCCAAAAACATACTTGTAGCTGTTGGCGGTCGACCGTCCAAACCAAACATCCCAGGGATAGAGCATGCCATTGATTCTGATGCAGCATTGGATTTGCCTTCCAGACCTGAGAAGATTGCAATAGTGGGAGGTGGATATATTGCTTTGGAATTCGCTGGTATTTTCAATGGCTTGAAGAGTGATGTTCATGTTTTCATCCGCCAAAAGAAAGTGCTGAGAGGCTTTGATGAGGAGGTGAGAAAGTATCATAAAATAAAATACTTGGATATCAAAATTGAAGGTGCTAATCTGAGTTGAAGATATATGCCTTGAGTTATATCCTAACTGCTTTGTTTAGGTCAGGGATTTTGTTGCAGAACAGATGTCTTTGAGGGGTGTCAAATTTCATATAGAACAAAGCCCTGAAGCAGTAACTAAGTCAGATGATGGTTTGCTGTCTCTGAAGACAAACAAAGAAACTGTCAGTGGGTTCTCACATGTCATGTTTGCAACAGGTCGAAAGCCAAACACAAAGGTTACATTTTACCACGTCATTTCTATATGTTTTATGGCATATGTGTAGTATTATCTTTGCATGCATCTTGATACAAAGCGTATGTTTTTAGAATTTGGGTCTGGAAGATGTCGGGGTCAAAATGGATGAGCATGGTGCTATTGTGGTATGTATGTAATATAATGAGATCAAATTTTGTGCATTTACTTGGACTTAAAAACTTTCCTGACTGTTGATCATCATTAAATGGCATTGGGAACTCATGGAATAAATCTGTCATTCTAGGTTGATGAGTATTCTCGGACTTCAATTAACTCAATCTGGGCTGTAGGGGATGTCACCAATAGATTGAACCTGACGCCAGTTGCATTAATGGAAGCTGGGGCAATAGCAAGGACCATTTTTGGCAATGAACCTACCAGAGCAGATTACAGGCACGTTTGTATATGATGTACTTCATGTTAGTTCATGAAAACCCATATGCCCCAACCTTTTACTGAATGTCAGTCATGTAAACTACTTTTGGCTATAAATTTTGAAATACATTTGTACTCTGTGCTTTTTGATAGTGCCGTGCCATCTGCTGTGTTTTCTCAACCGCCAATTGGGCATGTTGGCCTTACTGAAGATGAGGTAATATAATTCACAATTGTATTCATTTTGAAATTTATAACTTCTTTTTGTCAGTCTATGATTAATCGAGTAAAACATTACGCTTGCAGGCTACTGAAACATATGGTGATATTGACATCTACATATCAAATTTCAGACCTCTCAGGGCAACTCTTTCTGGTCTACCTGATCGTGTGTTTATGAAGGTTATTGTGTGTGCCAAAACAAACAAAGTCCTTGGAGTGCACATGTGTGGTGAAGATGCACCTGAGATTATTCAGGTTTGTGCGTGTGTTGATTTTCTATTGATTTATATCTTCATATCCATTCTTTAGTTAATTCATTATGGATGTACATTATTATACAGGGTATTGCAATTGCTGTTAAGGCTGGGTTGACAAAGCAAAATTTTGATTCCACTATTGGTGTTCACCCTACAACTGCTGAGGAATTTGTCACAATGAGAAACCCAACTAGGAAGGTCCGAAGAGATACTACTGCTGAGGTATGTTAATTCCATATTACATCGTAGAAATACATTATTTAACTCTGCTCAACTAGTGTGTTCTGTGTCTACTTCTTACCTATTCATCTTACAACTTCAGGCAAGGACTAAAGATGAGGCTGCAAGTCAGAAATAGCTATCACTCGTTTTACAGTGAGGTAAGCATTTGTAACATGAATATACAAATTTAGAATCATGTGGCATGATCGACTTCTTTCTTAAATATAATGGAGAGCAATAAATTTCTCTTTGTTATTATCCTGTACCTTACCAACATCATCCCAAAACTGTGCTCTTATAGTTTTGTTGACAAGAGTTATCTGTGGCATTGAAACTTTACAATGCAATGTGGTTTTTCTACAAACTAACATAAATTAACTTTTGTAAGATGTTTTCCTCAACTCGCAAATGAATGAATGCGATCGTTTTTATTCCTCCATTTGTTTGACTCTGATGTACTTTTGCTTGCAGGCATTTAGAGGCGGCACATCCAAACCTGGTCAGTATCTAACTTTGGGAACAAGAGGCAGTTAACTGTATAGTAGAGTAGCATTTGGTGAAGAATCCACAATTGCAGCTGCTGAAGAATGAAGATGTATTATAACTTGATCAACTGTCTCAATGTCTCATATTGCATTACTTTCACAATACGTTGTTGAAATACCTAGTGTAGAAATTGCATTACTTTTGCAGCGCTTTGTTGAAATACATACTGAAGAAGTGGAGATCTTGGTATAACCACATAGAGTATATTTAGATGGTTTTCTTCTGTTGGGGTATATCCAGTTTACTGGCTTATATGCATGCATATGCATCAACCCTTTTTTCTATTCCTTGCAGACACGCTGAAGTAACTATTATCTGAGGGGGTTTTTTTTTTTTTTGGCTGTAAGTGTTGTCATCGTGCCTTCCCTTGTGTATTTGTTTTTCTCGAAACAAACTCTTTCAGTATATGTTTTCAGATAATAACGTGTCAGCATATATCAAATACCATACTTGGGCCACCCAGGAGACCAACAAAAGTTTGAGAAATGAATGACTATGATGGTTGAAGCCTATAAATAAAGTGAATGATTTTAGAGTTAAGGATTCCAAAATGTAATAGTGTTACACTTGCAGATTGAAAAAGGTTATTGTTCTTTTTTTGATACAATGGTTATTGGAGTGGTTGCTTTCAGCTTTGTCAGGTCGACATAAGCCCGTGTTGTTGTCGTAATATACTTGATTAATTACTTTGTACTCGGCCCTCAATTCCAAGTTATATATTACTTTAGCCTTGTTATAAGTTAAAATTTTCTATCTCTTGACTAAGTTTACAGAAAATGCACATGCATCCACCTCGAATTAGTTTCATTAAATTCTCTGGATACTCGTCTTGAGCTGGGGAATTACTAAAAACCCCTTGCACTCTGTAGATCGACTGATCTTCACTGCTAATTAAGTACTCGGTCAGTGCAACTGTTACTATTGCTATATGTGCATACAATACAGCGAGAACTAGAAACTTTGTTCAATGCCCTTTTGATATACAATATAAAACTAAAAGCAGAGCATTATTTATTTCGCTGTCAGCAAAAGAAGGTTATTCCCGGGCTGGGGGCTCTCGTGTCCAAAAGACGGCCATGCCCATCTCCAGAGTTAAGGGGCATATATCCTTTTGATAGGATGAACAAAGTAGCTACTAGCTGCTAGTAACATCACATAACATACCAATATGGGTGCAGAAAAGGCTGTCCCATGTATTCCCTAGCCATGGATGGGCCTGGCGCATGGAATTTCCAGTATACAAAATCTTGATACGTGGTCGACGAATGCACCTTGGAATCTCTCTCTATAAATAATAAATATATGTAAAGTCGGCCTCCTTTAAAGGACGACTGTAGGCTATAGATAAGATAGGACGTCCATTTGCTTGCTTCACATATATATTTGCACCGGTGGCAAGGACGATGACGTCGTATTCGTAGACCCGCAGGGAACAGCAAAGTGAAGGTCGAACAGTTGAGTGACGAGGTTGATCCATGCATTGTCGACTTAAAGCAGCCGAAAGCCCCTATTTTACATTCATCTACAGCTTCAGCGGCGGCACGACCGCTACACTGTCGGCACGGGTGCCACCTGAGAACGAACATCTGTTGTTTCTATAATTGTGGTGAGAAACAGAGAAACTATATTCGAGTCAGCAGCTACCAGCTAGCCTATCACATAGCTGTGTGCTAGATGTGATATATATGATCTAGTGTGATCTACTCCTAGTAGGCAGAGGCACCCATGCGTCCCCTTCCTTCCGGCGATGCGACTGAACTTTCCTCCCGGCCGAGCAGCGAGCACTCCTCTGATGGCGATCGATCGAGCTTTCCACGGCCACACCTCATGCAGATGCGTCGTCCCTTTATGGGTGGTCCATCCATCTTATGGAATAAGTTCCATCACCACCTCATTCCTCACAGACAAATAATTAGTATATGCATGAGGAATAAGTTGGTTCCACCAAAATTTATGGGATGAACTTACGATACATTAGGTGACTTCACAGATCAAACACACCCTTGTTTTCCTGTCCAGTCCACCTCTCTCCAATACAAGCAACGTGCTAATTCTTCTTCCGTGGACTACACCAAGCCACCTCTCTCCGCTCCGATTTCATCTTTCCATCTTGCTTTCAGTTCGACTCACGCGTGTACCTAGCGGTTTAGTCTACTGATTCATAGTCATTAGGGTGTCTGTATTTGTCGACTCACGGGTGTATGTGTCGTCAGGAAATTAAATACATGTCTTTCATAACAGTATTATAATTATATACGAGGACTTCCACCAATGAGCAAATAAATATTCTTACAAGACACAGTTTATTGGCTACTAACGCGACTGCGATCGAGCTGTCGGCTGCCGACCGTGTGAAATCGAGACCACTCAATCACCGTCGTCCGTTTTGTAGATGTTGCCAAAGACAACGTGTAGGGGGGTTAGTTCTAGAAGTGACTGCTTTCCATAAGATCTTCCGTGACAAATATATCAGATCCCAACCTGGACCCACACATATCCAAATTTAGATCAAGCAATTCTTGACGAGACAACTCAAAAAGATCTTTTCTGTTCCAGCCCTCCAAACATATTTGCTGCATTTCCCAGTATTTGCTATGATATCCTCCATTCATTTAGGAACGTAGTAGTCTTCATGTCACAAAATCCAGCAACTTAACTTTAATTTGTTTCAAGCTGAACGCCAGCTGAAACTTTCGGCCTGATTAACGGATTAGCCATTGTGGTCCTACCTTTGCCTCTATCTATCACTACCACAGGTCCGCACATCACTGTCGTGTCTAAAATGGGTATGATCACTACTGTAACTGGATCCAGTAGAAGGTGATCAACGGTAGGTGATGGGGTTCATCAATCACTATAGGTTCTCATACCCGATAGTGATACGAAGATATCACTGTCAGGTCAAGGCTTGACCCAGTACTGATATCATTGGAATCACTTGTCCGGTCTAGCCTCTACTATACATCGATAGCATTGGGGTCAGTGTCGGGTCTAGCCTCTTCTATACATTGATAGTATCGGGGTTAGTGCCAGTTCAGTAGCTTCAACCGACAATGACCTTCATTTTCCTATTTTTATATACTTTATTTTGCTTAGGAGACAAGTCCCACGGGGACTTAAATATAGGGCTCATGTAACCCTTTGGATTTTAAGCAAGAATTGAGCAGTTGTTGTTCCCTCTATCCCTCTCCATCTCTCCCTGTGCCTCCTCCCCTCTCCCTACGCCTGCCCTACCCTAACCTTCGCCTCCCACTCTAATAGGGGCAGGGTTCCCGATCTTCCATCATGTGGAGATAACTATCGATTTGGTTGGAAAGCGACACACCGATCTAGCTTCAGATTACAAGACTTGAACCATGCAATCTTTGCTCCATGTCTCCTCTAGTTATCAATTGTGTCACAATCCAGTTGACCTTACCGAGAAGGCTAATCCATGTTGCGAATTGAACAACACAGCAAGAACATGATAGACACAATCTGAATATGAGTGACAATTACGGATGTATGATTAAGCACTTGAATTTGAAGTCTCACAAACCGCCTCTGGAATATTGGTGATCTATTTACATTGATGACAACCTTAAGCTAACCATCAATGTAAGTGAATTTACACGGTTGATGAAATATCACCATTTTTGCTGACATTTCAAACTAACTGTTCACAAGACTGTAAGTGGAAATCCAAGTGTTCTCTATACTAGCGAACTCCGACTAAGGACCTATTTGGATTTCTCCCTCTAAACTTTAGAGCTAAACAAGTGGTCTTAAGTTAGCTTTAAACTTTATCTCACCCCACATTAGAGCTTTGGAGCTCAAAAGTGAGCAAAAGTGCTCACTTGCTAGCTCCCGGACATCCGATCCGGGGTGCTAGCGTCGTACGGTACCCGCTCAGTGACGAGCAAGCACCCCAGCACGTGGGCTTGCGGGCGAGCGCCCCAGCAGCAGATCCACGCCGTCTCGGACATTGCCCACGCTGCCCCAAATGTCACCTACCCTGCCCCGGACGTCGCCCGCACCGTCAGCCGCTTCCCACACACATCCCATGGGTAAACCCAATCTACTTTTGAAACATTCAGGTGCAACAGTTGCAACATACAAAGAAGATATACAAAACACATGAAACATGTGTCTGAAACACTTGCAAAAACACCTGAAAAATACTTGGATACTATTGCAAACATATGCAATATCCAGATGAAACACTTGCAAAACACCTAAAACCACTTGAAAAATATGCTTGCAACATGCATGTATATGCAATATCCATATCTACTTTTGCAACATCCAGATAAAAATACTTGCAACATACGCCTGATCCAGATGAAACATTTAGAACATAAACTTAAAACACACGTGTATAGCCATTGCAACATGTGCAACATCCCGATCCACTTTTGCAATATTCCGATCTACTTTTGCAACACCGATACGAAACACTTGCAGCATACCTCTGAAACACCTGAAACATATGTTTGCAACATGCATTTTCAGTGCAACATCTTCTCGCTGCTTGGGAATGGAAGTCGTCAGTTTGTGGAGTTCACCGGTGTAGAGCTCCCCGCTCCGATGGAGAAAAACGTGATAGGTCCGGTGGAGAAGGCCACGGTAGGTCGCTCCGGTAGACCGCAGTGGGTGGCAATGGTGGGTAGGAGGCGCCATGGAGAGGGAGAAAGACGAGCAGTCATGCTAGGGTGCGGTGGAGATGCCGAACGGCGTGAAGAACGCTGAGGCGGCAGTGCAGCGAAGCGCTGTCACGGGGCTGCGGTGGAGAGCCTTCTGGAGAGGACGAATGGACGAGAGGGTTCTAGAGTGGACGAGTGGACAAGAGAATATGATGTTGGGCCGTTGGGCTATGTGTAAGCATTTCTGTTTTTTTATTTGTATGTTGCCGTTTGATTCAAGCTGGGGCGTCCGACGCCCTAAACCTAGCATTTCCAAAAGTTTAGAGAAGAGGATCCAAACATGCCCTGAGGAGCTATTTAACTGATAGTTTTTGCGACTAATAAACTGACTAATGTTATTTTATTAGAAGAGAAAAATACTGTACCACCCTGGCCGATAAGTTCAAGACTCGAGTGCCCCGTATACGCTTAGAAACGCCAACACGATTACATGCAGGTCGGACTCAAACTGGTGAGGACACTGACTCAACATATAATAAAATATGGCTAAAACTAACGCAAGTCCGTATATATATAATAAAATAAAGGCGGGCAGATGATAATCACGTGTCTGCATCAAGGCATATGTATATGTAATGATGAAATTACCACTACCTCTCCAGGTATATTTCTGCAAGGCAATAGTAATTGAAGTCATCTTAATTTGTGTGTAGCCTATAATTAAACACATATTTCTTGGCTTCTTATTTTCTCATTTCTATAATGTTGCTCCACTAAATATGATTATTGATGAAAGTCCACCTGGAGTAAATATTTCCTTGTTCAAGATATATTTTTAATTTCGCCACAAGGATCAGTGCCAAACTGAATAGGACAATTTTCATAGTGTTATCTTCTAAATATTTTGAATCATTGCACTTCTTCATACTACACAACGATAATGATACAATTAAGACGTCCAGACCGACGGACACCTCCCACCGCTCACTCCCGCATGCGCCGCTCGTCCAGTGACCATATCCGCTCGTCTCGTCTGTGCGCCCCAATGCTCGCTGCACCATTTCCTCCCTGTGTCGCAGTGCCCATCCGCCTACCCCACTCTGCCTCACCGCCGCCGGTCCCCCGTAGCTCCATGCTGCGCCCCATCCCCTGCGCGCGTCCTCCGCGCTACCTCCTCCGTGCCGCATTCCCCACCAGGCCTAGCCTGCCTCGCCCGCGCTCCACTGCGCTGCCTCCTCGCCACGGCCGGACCGCTCACCGTGACTGCCTCCACCGAGCTGGCGAGCCGCGGCCGCCTCCACCGAGTTGACGAGCCTCCACGACGGATGCTCCAGCAAACAGGCGAGGAGGGACAAGATTCATGTGACACCGCGCCCACCAGCGAGTTGTCCGTGCCGCTACTGCATAGTGAGGTCCAAGCATCGTCGTCGACCTCCGCGCCGGTGTGCCTCCATTCGTCCAAGCAAAGCCCATGTTGCAAGAGTATGTTTCAAGTGTTTAAGATGTTTCATCTGGATGTTGAAGTGTTTCATTTTGATGTTGCAAAAGTAGATCGGAATGTTGCACATGTTGTAGTGGCTATACACGTATGTTTCAAGTATATGTTCTAAATGTTTCATCTCGTTTTCTAGGCGTATGTTTGCAAGTATTTTACCTGGATGTTGCATATGTTTTCACACATATGAAGTATTTTCAGGTGTTTTTTTCAAGTGTTTCGCACATATGTTTCGAGTGTTTCAGCTGTTTCACACGTATGTTGCAAGTGTTTCATCTGGACGTTTCAAAAGTAGATCTTGTGTTGCAGCTAGTGTTTCAGATGCATGTTTCATGTGTTTCATCTGTCTTCAAATGTATGTTGCAAGTGTTGCATTCGGATGTTTTAAAAGTAGATCGGGTGTTGCATCTCTGTCTTCGCTTTTCTACTGCCTCACCTTTGCCTCAATGTCTCCTCCTCCCGGCACCAGTTGGGCATCCATCGCCCCCTCCCCTCTTCTGGATGCTGGCATAGCCACCTGCTGCAGCTGCTGGCCGCGTGCATGCGCGTGGGAAGCTTACGGGGTGCTAGCAGGGACTCTCCACGTGCAGTCGGTTGGGTCGGGCGACGTGGGCCCCGCGTAGGCTGGCGCGGGATGCAGGTGCGTGGGGGGAGACAGAGTACGTGCAGGCACGGGCGTCCGTCCGGGTGCTAGCACTGGTGACTATACAAAGATCATTTGTGTAGTGATGCAATTAGATCCATAAAAGCTAACTCCAATGTCTTCAAATAGTGGAGTTAGTTCTTTTTTTCAGATTATTATGGAATACACAATATTTCATCCCCAGCATTATTCAACCGTGAATGAGTATAGCCGTTCGGAAAAAAACACTCTTAGCAGGTAGATCACACTTCACCATAAAGTGATAGAGAAACTTTAAATACTAGTACTCAATAAAGAGATTCAAGCTTCCATCCCATTTCTACTTCCCCAATCCCCATCCAAATTAAAGTTATCACCATGATCCGTGAGGTTATCTACCAGATGATGAAGTTAATTAGTTGCAACTACAACCATATCCACATCAGAACTTGTTCTGAAAACCATGGCTTATCTGCTAGAATCATTAGCAACCTTTTGAAATCTGACGCATAAAACTCTTCGGGTTTATATAGCAGATCGACGCAATGAACCAAGAGCTTGCACCAGACGGCCACATGTTTGGTACGTACACTACTACCTTACCAGACAACTTTTGGACTCCAACCCACGTTGGGTCAACCCAGACGTCACATGCTCACGTTGGGCCCTGCCGTGTGTGTGTTTGCACCAGATAGAAGAAGCCGATGGATGTATTATGGTCATGGTCATGGATGACGCATCTCCATCAAGTGCAGGTACAACCCATGTGTCATGTGTGCGCAGAAGCCAGAAGGCGTTTGGCCACAGCCGAGCCGAGTTTTTTTTTTTTGAACCACAGCCGAGCCGAGTTGAATACAGACAATACCCGAACCACAACCTGGTACTCCTGTCGTGTAATAGTATATACTCCGCGTTGTGCGTGTGCTTGTCTTCAGCTGGGTTTTGGTCGGGACTCGGGAGCATCTTCTCCTTGCACCGGCGCGAGATGCTTTTAGGTACGACAGTTACTGTATATTTAATTATTCAATCAAGGTCCCAGACTAGCTAGACTTAGCAATTAACATGTGTGTTTATATTTTTTATAAATTTATTTCATATTCATAAAGAAACAGTGGTAAGCAACGATGCTTATTAATAAATAACGAGGTGCATGAGTTACCAACATGCTTAAAGTATACTCTCTCCGTCTCTGAACAAATTAATTTGCAGAGCTGTTCTAAATTATTTTTTATCTTTAACCGACTATAGAAAAGTGCAAATATTTGTGACATCGATGAGCACACTATAAAATATATAGTTTATGGTGTATCTAATAATGATACTATTTGGTGTCAAAAGTCTGGGTGTTCTTTTCTATAAATTTAATCAAACATAAAAAATTTAACTTAAGACAACTGTAAGAATTGATTTATTCAGGAACGAAGGGAATACGTACGTTCAAAATAGGTGAATGTAGGTGTGTGTATATGAACTTCTGAGTATATGCTATGTTTTCTAAAAAAAATGCTTTTGTGTTCATTTCCTTGAGCCCATTTGGATACTAATAATTGGAACATTTGAATTTTGGTTCCGTTTCTATATGAATCAAAAGCAATGGAATTTGGATTTAAATTCCAGTGCTTCTATTTGTTAATATCTATAATTGTGAGAAGAAATAAACCCAAAATCACATCTTAGATGAAGCGCATGACGCTAAAATGGCTTGGTGATCCACTTGCACCAGCACCCTGACCTGATGCACATGTCACCGAACATGGCTGTCCTATGCCATATCCTTTTGTGTTTTTTTTATCAATAGAATTAACATATGTACTATGTATTGTTAGATATATTCATTAAGACGGTACGCATGTATACAAGGAAATAAGTGGAGTGAATTTCAGAAAAATAAACAAATTCAAACCAAATAAAATAAAATAGAGAAAACAAAGCACCAGACAGTCGGCACATGAGAGAAAATGAATGTGCTGGACAATAAGGCTTGTTTGGAACTCTGGAATTTCATAGGAATCACACACAAATTTTATAGAAATTCGTTCAGTTTTAGAGGAAAAAATGTAGGAATAGAAAAAAAATTCCGCGTTCCAAATAGATCTCAAGAGACGAACAATAACTCAAGGTATCTTCCCCTGATACTATATTTAGTTGTATGCATGAGCTAGTTTAATCCAACGATTAAGCTGATGAAAACGATGAGCAATTCTTATATTTCAACAAGACAAACTAAAGAAAATATAATTTATTTTTTTATTAGGAGAAATAAACTACCCACATATGTTGCGTCCCCTTTGAAGGTTTTTTCCTAAGCAGTTTATAATATATTTATGATGTGTCATCCGAGAGAATAACCATGAAACCAACATCTCCAAATAAAACCTCCTTGTGAATAAAATAAATAGAGATATCTATTTTTACATTTCTCCAGTAATCTCCAATAGTTAGGGCGCGTTTGGCAGCGCTCCTCCGCGCGTGCTCCTTATGCAGAGCTAGAGCCCTCTAGGCTAAGCCAGTTTTTGGCGCTCTGGCTCTGGCCGTCAAAACGGCTCGGGCTCCACATATCCCGGTGAACAAACACTCCTCCACACGTCCTCGTTTGGTAGGGCTCCGCCCGCTCCGGTGCCGGAGCCACACACGGAGCCCGCACAGGAGCCGCACCAAACGGGGCCTTAGCTTCTTCAAACATGAAAACCAAACAGGAGGAGGATAACTGCGCGAAAACCTCGGAGGATGGGTGCTCGGGTAGATAACAAGTGTGGAAGGCATGCACATATATAACAGTTGATGGTTGATTTACCAAATACTTATTTAGGGAGTTGTTTTACAAAACAACTTGAGTGTTTTCTCCTTTTTGCCAATAAAATAGAGAGTTCTTCTAAGAAGGTTTTGGAGATTCTCACATGCATTTTGTCCAATTCACCTTTAGCATTAGAAGTTTATCTACTTAGAGGTCAGTGTTTTCAAGGCAATGGACACTTAGATTTTTGAAGCATTGGATTAAGATCCAACTCTCATCTCTTTTCTAATCTATTTCTTCTTCATGTCCTATGTTTCTTCCCCAACTGCTCATTCATGGTGTATATATGTGATGTCCCATTCTACTCGCCTATATCGTCTCCAGCAGCTCCCCTCCAAATGATCTTGCCATCCCCATTGGCAACAGCATCGGTGGTCATGCGCTCCCCTCCTTCCCTGATGTCGATCTCGATGGCTGGTGGAACACGGGCCCGAAGTTGCTCCAATCCTCCTCCGATGTGGATCTCAGTGGCCTCCTTGTCGAGTGGTGGGTCTTGTGCATAGACCTATTCCCTTCCTCCTCCGATGCGGATCTCGGCGGGCCTCTCCACCCTCGTAGTGGGAGGTGGATCTTGGTGGCCCTATCGGCGTCTAGTGGATTTCAGTGCAGAGCCACGATGGCATTTTATGAACTATGTCAAGTTATACCCCTATGCAAGTTTTTAGGGTTGATTACATCCCAATGAATCATGCTACACACACGAATGTGAGTTCCCCCTAACACTTATCTTCTACCGGTTCTAGCCAACTAAGCATGATTAGTCGTCCCAAGCCCTTCATGTAGTTGGATAGGCTAACATTACTCTAGGTTGAGCTAACCTTAGTGGGCATGATATATAGTTGTTTAAGCAACCTTAGGTTGAAATGCATTTGTATAATGACATGTATAATGAGTATCCAAAATATGGTTAAGTAGTAGTGGTTCCTGTCTGGCATGATGTATGGGTGATTGCAGGAAGTCATGACAACTCATACTCGTACCTAGCTTCATACCATACCTGCAAGAGAGGAATAAAGTCTATGGAATTGAGATATATAGTTCTTGAAAATTGATGGATTAGAGTGATAAAGAGGTAGGAATCTTGTGATCCAAAATGAAGAGCTTGCTTGATGAACCAAGGGTGGATTAGTATTGTTCTAAGAGAGGTTTAGATATGGGGTAGGGTGGTTAGGTTGATACATTAAGGTTTTCCAACACATAAATTTGAAGTGTTCTATCGAACAGTCGGGGTGTTCTCTAGAACAATCCGCGGTGCATTCCCGAAGAGGGGGTCTTCTGGTTTTTGGGTCTAGGTGTTCCCAAAGAGCGTAGACAGTCTGATTGTTCTACAAAATAGTCCATGAGTGCAGTAGACGGTTCCTGTGAGCAAGGGAAACAGTCTGGGGGTGCATGCTGAGCTGATGTGGCTCTATGTGATTCCTCTATGGTCTGCGTGATCATGCGCATAGTCCGGGTCCTAGGTGAAAAAGGTGTCTAAGTGTTAACTATCCATGCGTTCTAGAACAGTCCAGTTCTGTCGGACAGTTCGGTAGAGCAGTCGGATGGTCCACTAGAACATCGACAAAACCTATGTGATGGGTTGTTCTTGGTGTTCTTTGGGCTTGTTCTTAGGGTTTTGCGGGTGATGTTTCCTAGGTGTGTTTAGTGATTATCTAAGGGTGTCTAGGTGATGTGTTGGTGTTATGTAGCCTAGGGTTTACCCTTGCATGGAGATCTTTGAACTAGGATTCGAGATTTGGTAAAACATGATTAAAAGGGAATAATACATGGAAAAGGAGTTTGATGAACTTAATCATGATGAGTTGGCCACCTTGTGTCACCAAGCTCAATCATGTGATCTAGACCTTCTTGCATCCAAGTGAGGGAGGAGAATTTGAGAAGGATTGAGATTTCCTTGCATGAAACATACATGCTTATTAGAGAGAAATTCAAGATAGCCATGAGATGAGAGGTAAGGGAATGAGTAGAGCTTACACTTGAGATGGATTTGGCACTAACAACCTTCATCTTCCATCACATGCAAGATGAAACCAAAGATCAAAGTTGGAATTTGCAATTTGAGAAAGAAAATGGAGGAATGTCTTGAGCTCACTGTTATGATAGAGGGGGAGAGGAGGAGGATGAATTTCAGCTTCTTCTCTTGTTGATATCGGCCTTGCCTTGGCTTGAATCCCTTCTCCTATGTTCTTCTTTCTTCATTTCTTGTTTCTTATCTTTCTCACTCTAGTTCTTGGTCTTTCCTTTCTTGAGAGCTGGGAGGGGGAGGGATGAGAGTGGGAGAGAGATGAGAGGAGGGGACTAGATCTAGTGACTTCAAGGTGTTAGGTCGAGCTGACATGTGGGGCCATGGTGAGAGAAAAGGAGGATAGATCATCTAGTGACTTCAAGGTGTTAGGTCGAGCTGACATGTGGGGCCATGGGGAGAGAAAAGGAGGATAGATCATCCAAGTGCATGGTTGCTGCATAAGTGCTCTAGCGGTCGGTCCTGCAGAGTAGGCGGACAATCTTGTTTACTCCGCCGTGTTGACTGGTCAACTTGGGTTTGAGTTGATCTCTGGAACAGTTCGAGGGCACTTTACAACAATCTGAGTGAACATCAAGAGATTTTAACTTTGTGATTAAGATGGGGTAATCAAGGTTGGGGGCTGAGCATTACTCTTAAGAGTTTGTAGAATGCCATTTGAGCTTTTATTAGAGAGAACCTTTCCGGCGATATATTCGGGATTTTGGCTTTGGTTAATCGATCGGGTTGACTTGAGTTGACTTGGGTTTGACCTAGGTCTTCGTCGTCAAAAATTATTGGATGACATCCACGTGGTTGACGAGGGTATAATTACAGGAGAGGAACAAAAGAGATATGCCATGGGGCATGATCAACATGAGGCTCGTAATCCAGGAGGAACACGGGTGATTGACGAGGGTTCACTTCATGGACCAAGGAAGTAATGGATAGGAGTTAGAGCCTCCAAGATTGTTTTTTGAAAATATTTAGGGCACATTTGGTTGGTGACGAGAGGTCGCCACGCCAAACATGCGGCGCGCTGCGATTCTTTAGGCCATCGTTTGCTTCATGGCTGCACGTTAGGCAGCCACACTTCCTCATGCCTCCAATTTGCTCGCCAAAAGTTGGGCGCTCGTTTTGCTCGCCACAAATTTGGCGCCGTTAGAAACACAGTGTGGCAGGTTGACAACACAAACCAAATGCGCCCTAAATTTCTTACGACCACGAGTCATGAGAGTAACAACCAAACCTGGGCAGTGTAACACCTCAGGTGTTTAGCTCCATAATTGCATTGCATTGCATGAGCATAAGCATGCATCATTTCATGTTATTTCATATGGTTGCAACAAATGTGATTTGTTTTTAAAGTTTTGTTTGGCTCACATCAGGTGACACTAGGGAGTTGGTGTAACTAAAGGGTAGAGTAGCTAACTACGTCTCACAGCACCTTAGTTATACTTAGGGTCACTCATGGAGCAAGGTTCATGTTGACCAAAATCACCAAAATGCCCTCCAAGGTGTAGTTGACCACCATTGAGCCCTAGGATGCTCTAGTTTGACCAATTAAAAAGTCTAGCTTAGAGACCTTGCATGGAGGAGCACCCTTAAGCAAAGTTGTAGGGAATTTCATAAGGAACAAAAGTTCTAATATGGCCATCTCATGAAAATGATCAGAACATGCTCAAAAATGGCCCACAAGTCAGTATTAGAGGCTGTTTTGGGACTTAGCAATTTTGGCTAAGTGTGAAGCTGAAAACCGTTTCACTGTACCTCACTTTGGCAACTTGTAACTCACAAACTAGGCCGAACCAGTCTTTGAGCCAATTGACAAAGTTGTTGTCCACACATAGCTCTACAACATTGTCAATATCACCATTACCTAGTTCTAAATGGTTTAGGAGATGTGGTGTCTTGAAAATAGGGTTTCAGTCGGGTTCACTGACTGAAAACATGTTTCAGTTTCCAAGTACACCACTTTGGAGCTCTGTGGTTTCAAATCCAGGCCGAACCAGTCCAAACTCCAATTGACAAACTTGTAGACCTCATGTAGCTCTACAAAATTGGTGTAATCATCTTTGACTAACTCGAACCGGTTTGGGAGATAATCATCGACAAAGTTGCTCTATCAGTCACCGTTTCGGCCTCGTCGATTCAGTCGACCGTTCTTCAGTCGGTGGCCGATCGACGGTAGGGCAACGCCGACGCGTGGCCGTGCGGTGGCAGCCGTACGCCGGCCGCGGTCCCACCCGTCAGTTCACCAAGCCTTCAAGGCCGCCACGACGACGGTCTCTGCCTCACTCGCGCCACACCTCCCTCTCCCTTCCGTTCTCCCCTCCACCGGGCGAAACAACCGAGCGTAGCTCCCGCCTCCACTCCGGCGAGCTCGTGCGCGCTCTCCACCGCACTGTCGCCCACAAAAACGCATCCACAGCTCCGCCTTGAAGCCCGCTACCTCACCGTCCACTCCACGTAGCCAATCACGCCTCAGTAGGGTTGCATTTTCGTTTTCCGCCGCCGCGTTACCTCGCCGGAGTTCCTCCGCGCGACGGCTCTCCGTGGCCAGGGGTCTCGGGGCGTCTCTGTCGCCCACTTGTAGGTGCGTTAGGGTCGAGGTAGAATGGGGATGCTCATCGAGGGTTAGGGTTGGGATGTCATGCTCACCGGCGGCGAGATTTCGCCACCACCGTGCCGGTGGTCCGCCATGCCCGACGGCGAGCACCTTACCGTGGCTCTGCCGTCCCGTTCTTGCCACCAATCGGCTTAGCTCGATGACGTGGTCATGCTCGTCCGCTCAGCTTCGCCGGTCGGCTCACCGACGGCGAGCTCCGACGACCCCAGCTCCGCCCCTCCGCCTCTCTCTCTGACCGGTGGGGCCACCTGGTCAGTCGCACGCGCGCGCACGCGGGAACCGTAGCAGGCCGCGCGCGGGAGCGGGCCACGCCGCGAGTTTTGGGCCGCGTCGGTTCCCAGGCCGGCCCAGTAGCGAATAGGAATTATGTCATTTTATTTATTCTGTCACAGTTTTGGTTAAGTTTTAGAAAATATAGATCTAGGGTTTTACTTGCCCAAAAAATTATGAGATAAATTTTGTTAGGATCTACATGATGTGTAGTATTTTAGAAAAATATGAATTGGTTATGTGATGTTTGGTTTCCGGGATATTTAAATAGGTCTTTGAAATGTGTTTTAAATCACATGTAAACTTGTATAAATCATATCTTGAGTTTCAGTGTTCCAAAAATTATGAAATTTGGTGGGTAGACTAATTTATACTTGCTCTAGCTCTGGTAAAAATGTGGGCAGTAGTGCTTAAATACTTTTCAAGTTATAATGCTATCTTGTTATTTTAGGAAATACTTAAATGAATTTTTGTAATTTTCTACATGTGCAATGTTCATATAATTTTTTGGAGAATGTCTTGGTACCATAAAGTGTCTAAGAAAAATATGAAATCTATTGTTTGATACTTTCAATATGAATTGTAAATTATACAAAAATCAGCCTTTTGGGCTTGTGAATTTTGTGTAGGGAGTTCCTGTGAATAAATTTAGTTCCAATTTTTACAGTAGCCTCTATTTGGGTCAGAGAGTCTCCTGTAATTTTTGTAGAATTTTAGGAGCAGTTTACATATATGATTAAAATTCCACTTAATTACTTAAGTAAATTAAGAAATGAGTTTAAATAAATATTCTAGGTGGGCACACCTTACTTTCTGGTGTTTTTGTGACCTACGTGAACTTTGGTAATATTAGTTTGGTCTTATGGGATGTTTGCCACATAAATAAATATTTAATCTTTGCAATTCTAGGTTTTCTGGACAGCTGGTAGTATCTTTAGGTTTGACCCTTAATAAAAGTGTTTGCTGGAAAACTTGTGAATACCAAAATTGTAGTAAACTTGGTTTGTAATATTTGCGACTCCGTGTGTGTAAACTTATTTCAGAACTACTTGTGAAATGTAACGTATGATGTTGTATGTTGAATGATGCGATCCTGGTTGTAAGCAAGTTGGTTTGAAATCCTTCGTGGTTTCGATTGACTACCGGGATTATATGGGCTCAAGTTCGAAAATTTGAGCACTTCGGTGCTTGTTTTTGTACTTATGCTCTTATAATTTGGTCGGTTCTGTGACAGCTGGTACCGGAGCATAATTCAACATTAAACACATCGTACGAGTATTTAAAAACAAAAGTATTTGATTATGAAAAAGGGTTAAAACACTAAAAATTATTTTTTTGGTATGCCAGTGATCACATCCCTTAGCCCAAATAAGGACTCTTAGGTGGCTTATTATAAAGACTAACTTGGGGGCTTTGTTTGTTTTTGTTTCGTCGTCCATACGGCGTGATATTGTATGGATGCCATCCACTTGGGTGGTAATGTATGGATCAATTGCCTCGACGCTCTAGTAAGTGTGAGTTGTGAGAGCATGATTGTCCAACCGGCGATCTAGGAGAGAGTAGTTTTGGTGACTTGCATACTTACATGTTTAAACCATGTAATTACGTAAGTACTTAATTGTGGGAATATATTTATATCGGGTAGCTTTGATACTGAAGTATATACATCAGGGGATGTGTATATGGAAAGTATTTAAATTACTGCTTTCTTGTGTGCATATATTGGGAAACTGTTGGGCTGAAATAAGATTTTCTACAGGTACACTAACAGTGTAACGAGTAGACCGATAGTTTCGCTTATATGAGAGAACGTATGTATGCCACCGCCTAGCGTTAGAACTTTAGGTTTCTACTAAGGTGAGAGGGCGTACGGAACGTGCATGCATCATGTTTAATTATATCATACATATCATTTACTCCCTCCTTAAAAATTTCAGTACTCCCGACTAAAGTAAATTTTGTATCCCCTAAATGATCCTCACTTTAAGTCGTATTTGGTTGCTACAGATGGCACGTACCAAGAGGACCGCTCGCAAGTCCACTAGGGGCAGGGCACCTCGTCACCAGCTCGCTCCACGTGAGCCCCGCCCTGAGTCTACTGAGGTGGAAAGGCTGAGGGCAGAATTGGCTGAAGTGACTGCTGCCAGGAATGCAGCGCGTCAGCAACTGGAGCAAATGATACGTGACCGCGATCAGGAAACACTTGCAGTCCAGAGATTGACAGTAGCACATCGCAACTGTCAACGCATGCTGGTCCATGTCATGAACCAGAGGGATGAAGCCTGGCACGAGGAGAACGTTCTGAGAGCTCGTCAGTTTGAGCTCGAGCAACAGTTGGAGAATGCTGAAGAATACAATGACAATCTTCATGAAGAAGTGCACCGCCTGAACAACCAGCTAAATCCTCTGCTGCCTCGAAATATCAACGTAGATGAGGACATGGGTTCGGGAATCTTCATGGCTGAAAATAATGATGAAGTGGAGGTCAATGGGCCCTAAGATGCCGCACCAGAAGAAGCACTATAAGAAGAGCCAGAAGAAGAAGAAGATGAGGAGTTAGAGCCTGTTAGTGATGAGGACGGCGGGGAGATCCTTGACACCGACTCTGAGGACGATGCTTAGAGTAGTTATCACGTAGCTATAATGTTAGGGTTGTCTTTTGTGCCCTCCCTGTGTTGGAGTGAGGCTTTGTAATAACTTGACTTTTGGGATATAAGGTCGAACCCTATGTTTCCTGGATGTTTAGTTGGAACCTGTTAATTTCGATCGCAATTGGATGTCTTATTGTGTTGCGTTCGATGATGGTGTCACGATTAGCACCCTTCGGTGCCACGACGAAACCGAGGGCCACCTGGTCAGTCGCGCGCGCGCGCGGGAGCCGTAGCAGGCCGCGCGTGGGAGCGGGCCACGCCGCGAGTTTTGGGCCGCGTCGGTTCCCAGGTCGGCCCAGTAGCGAATAGGAATTATGTCATTTTATTTATTTTGTCACAGTTTTGGTTAAGTTTTGGAAAATGTAGATCTAGGGTTTTACTTGCCCAAAAAATTATGAGATAAATTTTGTTAGGATCTACATGATGTGTAGTATTTTAGAAAAATATGAATTGGTTATGTGATATTTGGTTTTCGGGATATTTAAATAGGTCTTTGAAATGTGTTTTAAATCACATGCAAACTTGTATAAATCATATCTTGAGTTTCAATGTTCCAAAAATTATGAAATTTGGTGGGTAGACTAATTTATACTTGCTCTAGCTCTGGTAAAAATGTGGGCAGTAGTGCTTAAGTACTTTTCAAGTTATAATGCTATCTTGTTATTTTAGGAAATACTTAAATGAATTTTTGTAATTTTTCTACATGTGCAATGTTCATATAAATTTTTGGAGAATGTCTTGGTACCATAAAGTGTCTAAGAAAAATATGAAATCTGTTGTTTGATACTTTTCAATATGATTTGTTAATTATAAAAAAAATCAGCCTTTTGGGCTTGTGAATTTTGTGTAGGGAGTTCCTTTGAATAAATTTAGTTCAAATTTTTACAGTAGCTTCTTTTTGGGTCAGAGATTCTCCTGTAATTTTTGTAGAATTTTAGGAGCAGTTTACATATATGATTAAAATTCCACTTAATTACTTAAGTAAATTAAGAAATGAGTTTAAATAAATATTCTAGGTGGGCACACCTTACTTTCTGGTGTTTTTGTGACCTATGTGAACTTTTGGTAATATTAGTTTGGTCTTATGGGATGTTTGCCACATAAATAAATATTTAATCTTTGCAATTCTAGGTTTTCTGGACAGCTGGTAGTATCTTTAGGTTCGACCCTTAATAAAAGTGTTTGCTGGAAAACTTGTGAATACCAAAATTGTAGTAAACTTGATAAACTAGCTTGTGTCAAAATTTGGGAGCATTTGACTTAGTAGTTTAGGAGTTATTGCTGTTTTAAGTGACAGTCCAGAATTGGCTGCTCTCTGTTTGGGGAGGGCAGATTCTGGAACTTTGGAATTTCGATTAGGTAAACTTTGGATTTAAGTGTTGTGGTCTGAAAATATTTTGTGGTGCATTTCATAAGCTTTCCAGATTGTCTTAGATCATATCTTTTGGAGTTTGGAATCTCCAGTTATGATAGAAACAAGTAGCTGTTGTCCAGAATGTCTTACTGTGATATTTTGGGTTGGATGTGGTAACCTAAATAATGTCACTCTTGTGTTTGTTAGGTGTTAGGGCCTTAACCGAAGATGAACAGCTATACCTTAGGTTGAGTAGATTAGGTAAGTACTTCTCCACCGGAGAAGAGATTTGCACGTAATGGTGAAGTGACTGGAATAGAGTACTCTTACTGCTGAAATGCATTTCATTCCGAGCATGTTGCACCCATTATGCATCCATGATATTTATTGTGCACTCATGCAATAGGTGTTCCGGAGGGGATAACACTCCTCGAGTTCGAGCCAGTGATTCCGGAGGAAATCCAGGACCAGCTAGAGGAGCCAGCGGAACCAGTCGGTGCAAGTAGTTAACCAACTGGTGTGTGTTTGCTTCCGCAACTTTATAAACTTGGTTTGTAATATTTGCGACTCCGTGTGTGTAAACTTATTTCAAAACTACTTGTAAAATGTAACGTATGATGTTGTATGTTGAATGATGCGATCCTGGTTGTAAGCAAGTTGGTTTGAAATCCTTCGTGGTTTCGATTGACTACCGGGATTATATGGGCTCAAGTTCGAAAATTTGAGCACTTCGGTGCTTGTTTTTGTACTTATGCTCTTATAATTTGGTCGGTTCTGTGACAGCTGGTACCGGAGCATAATTCAACATTAAACACATCGTACGAGTATTTAAAAACAAAAGTATTTGATTATGAAAAAGGGTTAAAACACTAAAAATTATTTTTTTGGTATGCCAGTGATCACATCCCTTAGCCCAAATAAGGACTCTTAGGTGGCTTATTATAAAGACTAACTTGGGGGCTTTGTTTGTTTTTGTTTCGTCGTCCATACGGCGTGATATTGTATGGATGCCATCCACTTGGGTGGTAATGTATGGATCAATTGCCTCGACGCTCTGGTAAGTGTGAGTTGTGAGAGCATGATTGTCCAACCGGCGATCTAGGAGAGAGTAGTTTTGGTGACTTGCATACTTACATGTTTAAACCATGTAATTACGTAAGTACTTAATTGTGGGAATATATTTATATCGGGTAGCTTTGATACTGAAGTATATACATCAGGGGATGTGTATATGGAAAGTATTTAAATTACTGCTTTCTTGTGTGCATATATTGGGAAACTGTTGGGCTGAAATAAGATTTTCTACAGGTACACTAACAGTGTAACGAGTAGACCGATAGTTTCGCTTATATGAGAGAACGTATGTATGCCACCGCCTAGCGTTAGAACTTTAGGTTTCTACTAAGGTGAGAGGGCGTACGGAACGTGCATGCATCATGTTTAATTATATCATACATATCATTTACTCCCTCCTTAAAAATTTCAGTACTCCCGACTAAAGTAAATTTTGTATCCCCTAAATGATCCTCACTTTAAGTCGTATTTGGTTGCTACAGATGGCACGTACCAAGAGGACCGCTCGCAAGTCCACTAGGGGCAGGGCACCTCGTCACCAGCTCGCTCCACGTGAGCCCCGCCCTGAGTCTACTGAGGTGGAAAGGCTGAGGGCAGAATTGGCTGAAGTGACTGCTGCCAGGAATGCAGCGCGTCAGCAACTGGAGCAAGTGATACGTGACCGCGATCAGGAAACACTTGCAGTCCAGAGATTGACAGTAGCACATCGCAACTGTCAACGCATGCTGGTCCATGTCATGAACCAGAGGGATGAAGCCTGGCACGAGGAGAACGTTCTGAGAGCTCGTCAGTTTGAGCTCGAGCAACAATTGGAGAATGCTGAAGAATACAATGACAATCTTCATGAAGAAGTGCACCGCCTGAACAACCAGCTAAATCCTCTGCTGCCTCGAAATATCAACGTAGATGAGGACATGGGTTCGGGAATCTTCATGGCTGAAAATAATGATGAAGTGGAGGTCAATGGGCCCTAAGATGCCGCACCAGAAGAAGCACTATAAGAAGAGCCAGAAGAATAAGAAGATGAGGAGTTAGAGCCTGTTAGTGATGAGGACGGCGGGGAGATCCTTGACACCGACTCTGAGGACGATGCTTAGAGTAGTTATCACGTAGCTATAATGTTAGGGTTGTCTTTTGTGCCCTCCCTGTGTTGGAGTGAGGCTTTGTAATAACTTGACTTTTGGGATGTAAGGTCGAACCCTATGTTTCCTGGATGTTTAGTTGGAACCTGTTAATTTCGATCGCAATTGGATGTCTTATTGTGTTGCGTTCGATGATGGTGTCACGATTAGCACCCTTCGGTGCCACGACGAAACCGAGGGCCACCTGGTCAGTCGCGCGCGCGCGGGAGCCGTAGCAGGCCGCGCGTGGGAGCGGGCCACGCCGCGAGTTTTGGGCCGCGTCGGTTCCCAGGTCGGCCCAGTAGCGAATAGGAATTATGTCATTTTATTTATTTTGTCACAGTTTTGGTTAAGTTTTGGAAAATGTAGATCTAGGGTTTTACTTGCCCAAAAAATTATGAGATAAATTTTGTTAGGATCTACATGATGTGTAGTATTTTAGAAAAATATAAATTGGTTATGTGATATTTGGTTTTCGGGATATTTAAATAGGTCTTTGAAATGTGTTTTAAATCACATGCAAACTTGTATAAATCATATCTTGAGTTTCAATGTTCCAAAAATTATGAAATTTGGTGGGTAGACTAATTTATACTTGCTCTAGCTCTGGTAAAAATGTGGGCAATAGTGCTTAAGTACTTTTCAAGTTATAATGCTATCTTGTTATTTTAGGAAATACTTAAATGAATTTTTGTAATTTTTCTACATGTGCAATGTTCATATAAATTTTTGGAGAATGTCTTGGTACCATAAAGTGTCTAAGAAAAATATGAAATCTGTTGTTTGATACTTTTCAATATGATTTGTTAATTATAAAAAAAATCAGCCTTTTGGGCTTGTGAATTTTGTGTAGGGAGTTCCTTTGAATAAATTTAGTTCAAATTTTTACAGTAGCTTCTTTTTAGGTCAGAGATTCTCCTGTAATTTTTGTAGAATTTTAGGAGCAGTTTACATATATGATTAAAATTCCACTTAATTACTTAAGTAAATTAAGAAATGAGTTTAAATAAATATTCTAGGTGGGCACACCTTACTTTCTGGTGTTTTTGTGACCTATGTGAACTTTTGGTAATATTAGTTTGGTCTTATGGGATGTTTGCCACATAAATAAATATTTAATCTTTGCAATTCTAGGTTTTCTGGACAGCTGGTAGTATCTTTAGGTTCGACCCTTAATAAAAGTGTTTGCTGGAAAACTTGTGAATACCAAAATTGTAGTAAACTTGATAAACTAGCTTGTGTCAAAATTTGGAAGCATTTGACTTAGTAGTTTAGGAGTTATTGCTGTTTTAAGTGACAGTCCAGAATTGGCTGCTCTCTGTTTGGGGAGGGCAGATTCTGGAACTTTGGAATTTCGATTAGGTAAACTTTGGATTTAAGTGTTGTGGTCTGAAAATATTTTGTGGTGCATTTCATAAGCTTTCCAGATTGTCTTAGATCATATCTTTTGGAGTTTGGAATCTCCAGTTATGATAGAAACAAGTAGCTGCTGTCCAGAATGTCTTACTGTGATATTTTGGGTTGGATGTGGTAACCTAAATAATGTCACTCTTGTGTTTGTTAGGTGTTAGGGCCTTAACCGAAGATGAACAGCTATACCTTAGGTTGAGTAGATTAGGTAAGTACTTCTCCACCGGAGAAGAGATTTGCACGTAATGGTGAAGTGACTGGAATAGAGTACTCTTACTGCTGAAATGCATTTCATTCCGAGCATGTTGCACCCATTATGCATCCATGATATTTATTGTGCACTCATGCAATAGGTGTTCCGGAGGGGATAACACTCCTCGAGTTCGAGCCAGTGATTCCGGAGGAAATCCAGGACCAGCCAGAGGAGCCAGCGGAACCAGTCGGTGCAAGTAGTTAACCAACTGGTGTGTGTTTGCTTCCGCAACTTTATAAACTTGGTTTGTAATATTTGCGACTCCGTGTGTGTAAACTTATTTCAAAACTACTTGTAAAATGTAACGTATGATGTTGTATGTTGAATGATGCGATCCTGGTTGTAAGCAAGTTGGTTTGAAATCCTTCGTGGTTTCGATTGACTACCGGGATTATATGGGCTCAAGTTCAAAAATTTGAGCACTTCGGTGCTTGTTTTTGTACTTATGCTCTTATAATTTGGTCGGTTCTGTGACAGCTGGTACCGAAGCATAATTCAACATTAAACACATCGTACGAGTATTTAAAAACAAAAGTATTTGATTATGAAAAAGGGTTAAAACACTAAAAATTATTTTTTTGGTATGCCAGTGATCACATCCCTTAGCCCAAATAAGGACTCTTAGGTGGCTTATTATAAAGACTAACTTGGGGGCTTTGTTTGTTTTTGTTTCGTCGTCCATACGGCGTGATATTGTATGGATGCCATCCACTTGGGTGGTAATGTATGGATCAATTGCCTCGACGCTCTGGTAAGTGTGAGTTGTGAGAGCATGATTGTCCAACCGGCGATCTAGGAGAGAGTAGTTTTGGTGACTTGCATACTTACATGTTTAAACCATGTAATTACGTAAGTACTTAATTGTGGGAATATATTTATATCGGGTAGCTTTGATACTGAAGTATATACATCAGGGGATGTGTATATGGAAAGTATTTAAATTACTGCTTTCTTGTGTGCATATATTGGGAAACTGTTGGGCTGAAATAAGATTTTCTACAGGTACACTAACAGTGTAACGAGTAGACCGATAGTTTCGCTTATATGAGAGAACGTATGTATGCCACCGCCTAGCGTTAGAACTTTAGGTTTCTACTAAGGTGAGAGGGCGTACGGAACGTGCATGCATCATGTTTAATTATATCATACATATCATTTACTCCCTCCTTAAAAATTTCAGTACTCCCGACTAAAGTAAATTTTGTATCCCCTAAATGATCCTCACTTTAAGTCGTATTTGGTTGCTACAGATGGCACGTACCAAGAGGACCGCTCGCAAGTCCACTAGGGGCAGGGCACCTCGTCACCAGCTCGCTCCACGTGAGCCCCGCCCTGAGTCTACTGAGGTGGAAAGACTGAGGGCAGAATTGGCTGAAGTGACTGCTGCCAGGAATGCAGCGCGTCAGCAACTAGAGCAAGTGATACGTGACCGCGATCAGGAAACACTTGCAGTCCAGAGATTGACAGTAGCACATCGCAACTGTCAACGCATGCTGGTCCATGTCATGAACCAGAGGGATGAAGCCTGGCACGAGGAGAACGTTCTGAGAGCTCGTCAGTTTGAGCTCGAGCAACAGTTGGAGAATGCTGAAGAATACAATGACAATCTTCATGAAGAAGTGCACCGCCTGAACAACCAGCTAAATCCTCTGCTGCCTCGAAATATCAACGTAGATGAGGACATGGGTTCGGGAATCTTCATGGCTGAAAATAATGATGAAGTGGAGGTCAATGGGCCCTAAGATGCCGCACCAGAAGAAGCACTATAAGAAGAGCCAGAAGAAGAAGAAGATGAGGAGTTAGAGCCTGTTAGTGATGAGGACGGCGGGGAGATCCTTGACACCGACTCTGAGGACGATGCTTAGAGTAGTTATCACGTAGCTATAATATTAGGGTTGTCTTTTGTGCCCTCCCTGTGTTGGAGTGAGGCTTTGTAATAACTTGACTTTTGGGATGTAAGGTCGAACCCTATGTTTCCTGGATGTTTAGTTGGAACCTGTTAATTTCGATCGCAATTGGATGTCTTATTGTGTTGCGTTCGATGATGGTGTCACGATTAGCACCCTTCGGTGCCACGACGAAACCGAGGGCCACCTGGTCAGTCGCGCGCGCGCGGGAGCCGTAGCAGGCCGCGCGTGGGAGCGGGCCACGCCGCGAGTTTTGGGCCGCGTCGGTTCCCAGGTCGGCCCAGTAGCGAATAGGAATTATGTCATTTTATTTATTTTGTCACAGTTTTGGTTAAGTTTTGGAAAATGTAGATCTAGGGTTTTACTTGCCCAAAAAATTATGAGATAAATTTTGTTAGGATCTACATGATGTGTAGTATTTTAGAAAAATATGAATTGGTTATGTGATATTTGGTTTTCGGGATATTTAAATAGGTCTTTGAAATGTGTTTTAAATCACATGCAAACTTGTATAAATCATATCTTGAGTTTCAATGTTCCAAAAATTATGAAATTTGGTGGGTAGACTAATTTATACTTGCTCTAGCTCTGGTAAAAATGTGGGCAGTAGTGCTTAAGTACTTTTCAAGTTATAATGCTATCTTGTTATTTTAGGAAATACTTAAATGAATTTTTGTAATTTTTCTACAAGTGCAATGTTCATATAAATTTTTGGAGAATGTCTTGGTACCATAAAGTGTCTAAGAAAAATATGAAATCTGTTGTTTGATACTTTTCAATATGATTTGTTAATTATAAAAAAAATCAGCCTTTTGGGCTTGTGAATTTTGTGTAGGGAGTTCCTTTGAATAAATTTAGTTCAAATTTTTACAGTAGCTTCTTTTTGGGTCAGAGATTCTCCTGTAATTTTTGTAGAATTTTAGGAGCAGTTTACATATATGATTAAAATTCCACTTAATTACTCAAGTAAATTAAGAAATGAGTTTAAATAAATATTCTAGGTGGGCACACCTTACTTTCTGGTGTTTTTGTGACCTATGTGAACTTTTGGTAATATTAGTTTATTCTTATGGGATGTTTGCCACATAAATAAATATTTAATCTTTGCAATTCTAGGTTTTCTGGACAGCTGGTAGTATCTTTAGGTTCGACCCTTAATAAAAGTGTTTGCTGGAAAACTTGTGAATACCAAAATTGTAGTAAACTTGATAAACTAGCTTGTGTCAAAATTTGGGAGCATTTGACTTAGTAGTTTAGGAGTTATTGCTGTTTTAAGTGACAGTCCAGAATTGGCTGCTCTCTGTTTGGGGAGGGCAGATTCTGGAACTTTGGAATTTCTATTAGGTAAACTTTGGATTTAAGTGTTGTGGTCTGAAAATATTTTGTGGTGCATTTCATAAGCTTTCCAGATTGTCTTAGATCATATCTTTTGGAGTTTGGAATCTCCAGTTATGATAGAAACAAGTAGCTGCTGTCCAGAATGTCTTACTGTGATATTTTGGGTTGGATGTGGTAACCTAAATAATGTCACTCTTGTGTTTGTTAGGTGTTAGGGCCTTAACCGAAGATGAACAGCTATACCTTAGGTTGAGTAGATTAGGTAAGTACTTCTCCACCGGAGAAGAGATTTGCACGTAATGGTGAAGTGACTGGAATAGAGTACTCTTACTGCTGAAATGTGTTTCATTCCGAGCATGTTGCACCCATTATGCATCCATGATATTTATTGTGCACTCATGCAATAGGTGTTCCGGAGGGGATAACACTCCTCGAGTTCGAGCCAGTGATTCCGGAGGAAATCCAGGACCAGCCAGAGGAGCCAGCGGAACCAGTCGGTGCAAGTAGTTAACCAACTGGTGTGTGTTTGCTTCCGCAACTTTATAAACTTGGTTTGTAATATTTGCGACTCCGTGTGTGTAAACTTATTTCAAAACTACTTGTAAAATGTAACGTATGATGTTGTATGTTGAATGATGCGATCCTGGTTGTAAGCAAGTTGGTTTGAAATCCTTCGTGGTTTCGATTGACTACCGGGATTATATGGGCTCAAGTTCGAAAATTTGAGCACTTCGGTGCTTGTTTTTGTACTTATGCTCTTATAATTTGGTCGGTTCTGTGACAGCTGGTACCGGAGCATAATTCAACATTAAACACATCGTACGAGTATTTAAAAACAAAAGTATTTGATTATGAAAAAGGGTTAAAACACTAAAAATTATTTTTTTGGTATGCCAGTGATCACATCCCTTAGCCCAAATAAGGACTCTTAGGTGGCTTATTATAAAGACTAACTTGGGGGCTTTGTTTGTTTTTGTTTCGTCGTCCATACGGCGTGATATTGTATGGATGCCATCCACTTGGGTGGTAATGTATGGATCAATTGCCTCGACGCTCTGGTAAGTGTGAGTTGTGAGAGCATGATTGTCCAACCGGCGATCTAGGAGAGAGTAGTTTTGGTGACTTGCATACTTACATGTTTAAACCATGTAATTACGTAAGTACTTAATTGTGGGAATATATTTATATCGGGTAGCTTTGATACTGAAGTATATACATCAGGGGATGTGTATATGGAAAGTATTTAAATTACTGCTTTCTTGTGTGCATATATTGGGAAACTGTTGGGCTGAAATAAGATTTTCTACAGGTACACTAACAGTGTAACGAGTAGACCGATAGTTTCGCTTATATGAGAGAACGTATGTATGCCACCGCCTAGCGGTAGAACTTTAGGTTTCTACTAAGGTGAGAGGGCGTACGGAACGTGCATGCATCATGTTTAATTATATCATACATATCATTTACTCCCTCCTTAAAAATTTCAGTACTCCCGACTAAAGTAAATTTCGTATCCCCTAAATGATCCTCACTTTAAGTCGTATCTGGTTGCTACAGATGGCACGTACCAAGAGGACCGCTCGCAAGTCCACTAGGGGCAGGGCACCTCGTCACCAGCTCGCTCCACGTGAGCCCCGCCCTGAGTCTACTGAGGTGGAAAGACTGAGGGCAGAATTGGCTGAAGTGACTGCTGCTAGGAATGCAGCGCGTCAGCAACTAGAGCAAGTGATACGTGACCGCGATCAGGAAACACTTGCAGTCCAGAGATTGACAGTAGCACATCGCAACTGTCAACGCATGCTGGTCCATGTCATGAACCAGAGGGATGAAGCCTGGCACGAGGAGAACGTTCTGAGAGCTCGTCAGTTTGAGCTCGAGCAACAGTTGGAGAATGCTGAAGAATACAATGACAATCTTCATGAAGAAGTGCACCGCCTGAACAACCAGCTAAATCCTCTGCTGCCTCGAAATATCAACGTAGATGAGGACATTGGTTCGGGAATCTTCATGGCTGAAAATAATGATGAAGTGGAGGTCAATGGGCCCTAAGATGCCGCACCAGAAGAAGCACTATAAGAAGAGCCAGAAGAAGAAGAAGATGAGGAGTTAGAGCCTGTTAGTGATGAGGACGGCGGGGAGATCCTTGACACCGACTCTGAGGACGATGCTTAGAGTAGTTATCACGTAGCTATAATGTTAGGGTTGTCTTTTGTGCCCTCCCTGTGTTGGAGTGAGGCTTTGTAATAACTTGACTTTTGGGATGTAAGGTCGAACCCTATGTTTCCTGGATGTTTAGTTGGAACCTGTTAATTTCGATCGCAATTGGATGTCTTATTGTGTTGCGTTCGATGATGGTGTCACGATTAGCACCCTTCGGTGCCACGACGAAACCGAGGGCCACCTGGTCAGTCGCGCGCGCGCGGGAGCCGTAGCAGGCCGCGCGTGGGAGCGGGCCACGCCGCGAGTTTTGGGCCGCGTCGGTTCCCAGGTCGGCCCAGTAGCGAATAGGAATTATGTCATTTTATTTATTTTGTCACAGTTTTGGTTAAGTTTTGGAAAATGTAGATCTAGGGTTTTACTTGCCCAAAAAATTATGAGATAAATTTTGTTAGGATCTACATGATGTGTAGTATTTTAGAAAAATATGAATTGGTTATGTGATATTTGGTTTTCGGGATATTTAAATAGGTCTTTGAAATGTGTTTTAAATCACATGCAAACTTGTATAAATCATATCTTGAGTTTCAATGTTCCAAAAATTATGAAATTTGGTGGGTAGACTAATTTATACTTGCTCTAGCTCTGGTAAAAATGTGGGCAGTAGTGCTTAAGTACTTTTCAAGTTATAATGCTATCTTGTTATTTTAGGAAATACTTAAATGAATTTTTTGTAATTTTTCTACATGTGCAATGTTCATATAAATTTTTGGAGAATGTCTTGGTACCATAAAGTGTCTAAGAAAAATATGAAATCTGTTGTTTGATACTTTTCAATATGATTTGTTAATTATAAAAAAAATCAGCCTTTTGGGCTTGTGAATTTTGTGTAGGGAGTTCCTTTGAATAAATTTAGTTCAAATTTTTACAGTAGCTTCTTTTTGGGTCAGAGATTCTCCTGTAATTTTTGTAGAATTTTAGGAGCAGTTTACATATATGATTAAAATTCCACTTAATTACTCAAGTAAATTAAGAAATGAGTTTAAATAAATATTCTAGGTGGGCACACCTTACTTTCTGGTGTTTTTGTGACCTATGTGAACTTTTGGTAATATTAGTTTGGTCTTATGGGATGTTTGCCACATAAATAAATATTTAATCTTTGCAATTCTAGGTTTTCTGGACAGCTGGTAGTATCTTTAGGTTCGACCCTTAATAAAAGTGTTTGCTGGAAAACTTGTGAATACCAAAATTGTAGTAAACTTGATAAACTAGCTTGTGTCAAAATTTGGGAGCATTTGACTTAGTAGTTTAGGAGTTATTGCTGTTTTAAGTGACAGTCCAGAATTGGCTGCTCTCTGTTTGGGGAGGGCAGATTCTGGAACTTTGGAATTTCTATTAGGTAAACTTTGGATTTAAGTGTTGTGGTCTGAAAATATTTTGTGGTGCATTTCATAAGCTTTCCAGATTGTCTTAGATCATATCTTTTGGAGTTTGGAATCTCCAGTTATGATAGAAACAAGTAGCTGCTGTCCAGAATGTCTTACTGTGATATTTTGGGTTGGATGTGGTAACCTAAATAATGTCACTCTTGTGTTTGTTAGGTGTTAGGGCCTTAACCGAAGATGAACAGCTATACCTTAGGTTGAGTAGATTAGGTAAGTACTTCTCCACCGGAGAAGAGATTTGCACGTAATGGTGAAGTGACTGGAATAGAGTACTCTTACTGCTGAAATGCATTTCATTCCGAGCATGTTGCACCCATTATGCATCCATGATATTTATTGTGCACTCATGCAATAGGTGTTCCGGAGGGGATAACACTCCTCGAGTTCAAGCCAGTGATTCCGGAGGAAATCCAGGACCAGCCAGAGGAGCCAGCGGAACCAGTCGGTGCAAGTAGTTAACCAACTGGTGTGTGTTTGCTTCCGCAACTTTATAAACTTGGTTTGTAATATTTGCGACTCCGTGTGTGTAAACTTATTTCAAAACTACTTGTAAAATGTAACGTATGATGTTGTATGTTGAATGATGCGATCCTGGTTGTAAGCAAGTTGGTTTGAAATCCTTCGTGGTTTCGATTGACTACCGGGATTATATGGGCTCAAGTTCGAAAATTTGAGCACTTCGGTGCTTGTTTTTGTACTTATGCTCTTATAATTTGGTCGGTTCTGTGACAGCTGGTACCGGAGCATAATTCAACATTAAACACATCGTACGAGTATTTAAAAACAAAAGTATTTGATTATGAAAAAGGGTTAAAACACTAAAAATTATTTTTTTGGTATGCCAGTGATCACATCCCTTAGCCCAAATAAGGACTCTTAGGTGGCTTATTATAAAGACTAACTTGGGGGCTTTGTTTGTTTTTGTTTCGTCGTCCATACGGCGTGATATTGTATGGATGCCATCCACTTGGGTGGTAATGTATGGATCAATTGCCTCGACGCTCTGGTAAGTGTGAGTTGTGAGAGCATGATTGTCCAACCGGCGATCTAGGAGAGAGTAGTTTTGGTGACTTGCATACTTACATGTTTAAACCATGTAATTATGTAAGCACTTAATTGTGGGAATATATTTATATCGGGTAGCTTTGATACTGAAGTATATACATCAGGGGATGTGTATATGGAAAGTATTTAAATTACTGCTTTCTTGTGTGCATATATTGGGAAACTGTTGGGCTGAAATAAGATTTTCTGCAGGTACACTAACAGCGTAACGAGTAGACCGATAGTTTCGCTTATATGAGAGAACGTATGTATGCCACCGCCTAGCGTTAGAACTTTAGGTTTCTACTAAGGTGAGAGGGCGTACGGAACGTGCATGCATCATGTTTAATTATATCATACATATCATTTACTCCCTCTTTAAAAATTTCAGTACTCCCGACTAAAGTAAATTTCGTATCCCCTAAATGATCCTCACTTTAAGTCGTATCTGGTTGCTACAGATGGCACGTACCAAGAGGACCGCTCGCAAGTCCACTGGGGGCAGGGCACCTCGTCACCAGCTCGCTCCACGTGAGCCCCGCCCTGAGCCTACTGAGGTGGAAAGGCTGAGGGCAGAATTGGCTAAAGTGACTGCTGCCAAGAATGCAGCGCGTCAGCAACTGGAGCAAGTGATCCGTGACCGCGATCAGGAAACACTTGCAGTCCAGAGATTGACAGTAGCACATCGCAACTGTCAACGCATGCTGGTCCATGTCATGAACCAGAGGGATGAAGCCTGGCACGAGGAGAACGTTCTGAGAGCTCGTCAGTTTGAGCTCGAGCAACAGTTGGAGAATGCTGAAGAATACAATGACAATCTTCATGAAGAAGTGCATCGCCTGAACAACCAGCTAAATCCTCTGCTGCCTCGAAATATCAACGCAGATGAGGACATGGGTTCGGGAATCTTCATGGCTGAAAATGATGATGAAGTGGAGGTCAATGGGCCCCAAGATGCCGCACCAGAAGAAGCACTATAAGAAGAGCCAGAAGAAGAAGAAGATGAGGAGTTAGAGCCTGTTAGTGATGAGGACGGCGGGGAGATCCTTGACACCGACTCTGAGGACGATGCTTAGAGTAGTTATCACGTAGCTATAATGTTAGGGTTGTCTTTTGTGCCCTCCCTGTGTTGGAGTGAGACTTTGTAATAACTTGACTTTTGGGATGTAAGGTCGAACCCTATGTTTCCTGGATGTTTAGTTGGAACCTGTTAATTTCGATCGCAATTGGATGTCTTATTGTGTTGCGTTCGATGATGGTGTCACGATTAGCACCCTTCGGTGCCACGACGAAACCGAGGGCCTCCTATGGCGCGCGACATAAGGCTGTGCTGCTTGGCACGCGCTGGTATCGAGGTGGCTAGTCATGATCCACCATGGAACTCCACCGTTGAGAAGTCTCCTTGTGGTCAGTTTGAAGTAGCTTTCTCAGTCAACTAAAAACTTTGATATCGAATCCAAGTACCGGGCGAAAGATCAAAAATTACGTAGATTTTGGTGTGAACGGTTCAGTAACTGCTGTGCTCCTTATGTGTGAGCCTTTATCAAAGTACATCTTGTTGGATTCTCTCGCATGATTGCGCCAAATTAATCCGCTTGAATGGATTGTGCGGTTGTGATGAATTATTGTGCCATGATTATTTTGAGAAGTCAATTTCATGAAGTCAGTTTGACATATTTACAATAATTCATCTACAAACTTCCCACATCGTCAGTGCTCATTGGCTATGCATTTTGTAGATGTCGTACAATCTCCATCGGGGTCGTGGCAATGAGGATGAGGAACAGCCACCCCCTCCGCCACCACCTACCCCGGCTGATCTGATGCAGACCGTGGTCGAAGGGCAGCGCATGCTGGCAGATGCTATGCGCCAGCTTGCCAACCAGGAGGCTCATCATGGCCGCCAGGGCCCAGAACCCAATCAGTACAGTGATTTCAAGGACTTTCTTGATACTAAGCCCCCGCTCTTTAAGGAGGCAGAGGAACCACTGCAAGCTGATGAGTGGTTGAACACTATTGAACAAAAGTTTCGTCTGCTTCGCTTGACTGATGAGCTAAAGACTGAATATGCTTCTCACCAATTGCATGGTCCAGCGGGTATTTGGTGGAGCCACTATCGTTCCACACTGCCTGCAAATGTCCCTATTGCTTGGGACCAGTTCAAGACCGCATTCCGTGGGAACTATATTCCTCCAGGTCTTATGGCTATCAAGCACACAGAATTTATGAGGCTGTCGTAGGGCAATAAAAGCTTGACTGAATATCTGCAATCCTTCAACAACCTGGCAAGGTATGACACGGAGTTTGTGGATACCGATTCCAAGAAAATTGCTAGCTTTAAAAGAGGCCTCGGCCCAAAGCTGATGAAGACTATGGGCACTAGCAAGTGCACTACTTTCAATGAATTTATCAGTGATGCTCTGACTCAAGAGAACAATAATTCTATCTATGCTGCTTCTAAGAGCCGCAAGAGGGCACTTGAGGCAGGTGCTTCACTGTCTCGAGCTCCAGCTGCCCCGAGGGCTCCTCCTCGCCCTCCTGCCACAAGTGCTAAGTTCCGTCCTCCGTAAAAGAAGACGCCAGTGAAGACTGGGTTTCGCAAGGCATATACAGTGGCTCTGCCAAAGAGTAATTCGGGCCAAGGCAGCTCTAGTGTCCCTCCTAGCAACATGTCTTGCTGGAACTGCAACAAGCCAGGCCATTGGTCCAGAAACTGTCCTTACCCTAAGAAGAATGTTAACCAAGGTGGCCGTCAAGGGCACGCTCATTATAACAGTATTGAGAAAATCCCATTTGGTGAGGTTGTCACTGCTGGTAAGTTCCTAGTTGACCAACACCCTGCAGTGGTACTTTTTGATTCAGGTGCTTCGCATTCCTTTATCAGTCCTAAGTTTGCATCAGAGTTTGCACACAAATTGCATACTGTTGAAGGTGGGGGTTATTGTATTAGCGCAGCAAGTGGGAATATTTCCACAAATAAAGTAGTGGGGAATCTTGAGCTTGAGATAGAAGGGCGAAAGTACTCGCTTACCTTAGTGGTTTTGCCGGGATTAGGCATAGATGTTATTTTGGGCATGAATTGGATGCGTCAGAATGGGGTACTCATTGATACATCCACTCGGGTAGTTATGCTCAGAGATCCTACAGATCAAAAGGGTTTTCTGGTACAACTTCCCAGAAAAGTTGATTTATCTGGGGAAGTTCATGCTGTGCAAGCAAAGGCATTGGCCGAAATTCCAGTAGTAAATGAGTTTTCGGACGTTTTTCCCGATGATTTGCCGGGGCTCCCTCCGGATCGGGATGTGGAATTTAAAATTGAGTTGTTGCCTGGCACGGCGCCCATCTCTAGGAGACCCTATAGGATGCCTCCAAATGAACTCGCTGAACTTAAGGTGCAATTGAATGAACTTTTGAAGAAGGGGTTGATTCGTCCTAGTTCGTCACCGTGGGGATGTCCTGCTATCTTTGTAAAGAAGAAGGATCAGTCGTTGCGGATGTGCGTAGATTATAGACCTCTCAATGCAGTCACTGTCAAAAATAAGTACCCTCTACCACGTATCGACATCTTGTTCGATCAGTTGTCTAAAGCTAAAGTTTTCTCCAAGATCGATCTAAGATCTGGCTACCATCAAATTAAAATCCGCCCGGAAGATGTTCCAAAGACAGCCTTTTCTACCAGATACGGTCTTTATGAGTATCTTGTTATGTCTTTCGGCTTGACCAACGCCCCCGCACACTTCATGTACTTGATGAATTCGGTATTTATGCCCGAATTGGACAAGTTTGTGGTGGTATTCATTGATGACATCCTGATATATTCTGTAAATGAGGAAGATCACGCTGAACATCTGCGTATAGTCCTCACCAGACTGCGCGAACATCAATTATATGCAAAGTTCAGTAAGTGTGAATTCTGGCTTCGTGAGGTACCTTTCCTTGGTCATGTGTTGTCCGATGGAGGAATTATGGTGGATCCCACCAAGGTACAGGAAGTATTGAATTGGAAGGCTCCTACTTCGGTTCACGAGGTCCGGAGTTTTCTTGGTTTGGCTGGCTATTATCGTCGCTTCATCCCGGATTTCTCCAAAATAGCCAAGCCAATGACTCGATTGTTACAAAAAGACACCAGGTTTGTCTGGACTCCTGAGTCTGATGCGGCTTTTCACCAACTGCGAACCCTCCTAACCTCAGCTCCGGTTTTGGCACAACCGGATATCGAGAAACCATTTGATGTTTATTGTGATGCCTCAGGCATAGGTGTGGGAGGTGTGTTGATGCAGGAAGGCCGAGTGATTGCATATACCTCTCGACAACTTCGGAAACATGAGGTGAATTATCCAACGCATGACTTAGAACTCGCCGCAGTTGTTCATGCTTTGAAAGCCTGACGGCACTACCTGTTGGGCAATGTTTGCAATATCTACACAGACCACAAAAGCCTCAAGTACATCTTCACCCAACCCGAGTTAAATATGCGTCAAAGAAGATGGCTCGAGTTGATTAAGGATTATAACCTTCAAGTGCACTATCATCCTGGCAAGGCAAATGTGGTTGCGGATGCTTTAAGCCGTAAGTCTCATTGCCATTCCCTAGTTGAAACTGATTTTCATCGATCTCGCCTTCTACATCCAGCGGTCTTGTACAACATCACTGTCAGTTGTACTCTCAAAAGCAGAATTATTGAGCTCCAAAAGACTGACACTGGTATATTCCACATCAAGCGTAAGATGAAAGAGCAAGAAACTACACAGTTCAGGGTAGATGAAGAGGGTGTACTATGGTTCAAGGATAGGTTAGTTGTGCCTAAGGACCGGGAGCTTAGAAATGATATTATGTCTGAAGCACACTCCTCTAAGTTGTCCATCCATCCTGGTAGCAATAAGATGTATTATGATTTAAAGCCATACTATTGGTGGACCAAGATGCGGAAAGAGATAGCTGCATATGTGGCTAGGTGTGACACATGCTGTAGAGTTAAAGCTGTGCACATGAAAGCTGGGTTGCTTCAACCACTTTCTATCCTAGGTTGGAAATGGGAAGAGATAAGTATGGATTTCATTGTCGGTCTTCCTCCTACTGTCAAAAATCATAACTCTATCTGGGTAATTGTGGATCGTTTGACCAAATCAGCTCACTTCATTCCAGTTAGAGTGGACTATCGTCCCACTGACTATGCTGAGTTGTATTTCAATCAGATAGTCCGGCTCCATGGGATACCTCGTACTATCATATCTGACCATGGTCCCCAGTTCACTGCTCGCTTTTGGGAGCACTTGCATCACCTTCTGGGAACCAAGTTAGTGAGAAGCTCTGCTTATCACCCCCAAACATCAGGACAGACGGAACGGGTTAACCAAATCTTGGAAGATCTGTTGCGGGCATGTGTCATTTCATCCAAGGGTTCTTGGGAAAAATGGTTACCTCTAGCCGAGTTTTCGTACAATAATAGTTATCAAGAGAGTATTAAGATGGCTCCATTCGAAGCTTTGTACGGTCGTAAGTGTAGAACTCCACTAAACTGGGTAGAAGCTGGTGAAAGGAGGTATTATGGTATTGATTTTGTTCATGAAGCTGAGGAACAAGTCCATACCATCCAAAAACATATGGCTACAGCCCAAGCTAGACAGAAAAGTTATGCTGATCGTCGTAGAAAACCACTCGAGTTTGAAGTTGGAGACTTCGTGTATCTGAAAGTTTCTCCAATGAAGAGTGTCCAACGTTTTGGTGTTAAGCGGAAACTTGCGCCGAGATACGTGGGTCCTTTCCAGATCATAGGCAAGAGTGGAGCTGTTGTGTACAAAATCCAGTTACCTCCTGAAATGAGTGCCATATTCAACGTCTTCCATGTATCTCAGCTCAAAAAGTGTCTTCGAGTTCCTGAGGAAAGAGTCCCTTTAGGAGATCTCAGACTGGAATCCGATTTAACTTACGAAGAAAAGCCAGTCCGAGTGATCGATACTCAGGAACGAGTGACTAGAAGCAAAGTGGTTAAGTGGTATAAAGTAATGTGGAGTAATCAGGGTAGTGAAAGTGACGCTACATGGGAACGGGAGGACTATTTGCGGGATGGTTATAAGGAATTCTATGAAAAATGGTACGCTTTCCAAATCTCGGGACAAGATTTTTATAAGGGGGGAGGGCTGTAACACCTCAGGTGTTTAGCTCCATAGTTGCATTGCATTGCATGAGCATAAGCATACATCATTTCATGTTATTTCATATGGTTGCAACAAATGTGATTTGTTTTTAAAGTTTTGTTTGGCTCACATCAGGTGACACTAGGGAGTTGGTATAACTAAAGGGTAGAGTAGCTAATTACGTCTCACAGCACCTTAGTTATACTTAGGGTCACTCATGGAGCAAGGTTCATGTTGACCAAAATCACCAAAATGCCCTCCAAGGTGTAGTTGACCACCATTGAGCCCTAGGATGCTCTAGTTTGACCAATTAAAAAGTCTAGCTTAGAGAACTTGCATGGAGGAGCACCCTTAAGCAAAGTTGTAGGGAATTTCATAAGGAACAAAAGTTCTAATATGGCCATCTCATGAAAATGATCAGAACATGCTCAAAAATGGCCCACAAGTCAGTATTAGAGGCTGTTTTGGGACTTAGCAATTTTGGCTAAGTGTGAAGCTGAAAACCGTTTCACTGTACCTCACTTTGGCAACTTGTAACTCACAAACTAGGCCGAACTAGTCTTTGAGCCAATTGACAAAGTTGTTGTCCACATATAGCTCTACAACATTGTCAATATCACCATCACCTAGTTCTAAATGGTTTAGGAGATGTGGTGTCTTGAAAATAGGGTTTCAGTCGGGTTCACTGACTGAAAACATGTTTCAGTTTCCAAGTACACCACTTTGGAGCTCTGTGGTTTCAAATCCAGGCCGAACTAGTCCAAACTCCAATTGACAAACTTGTAGCCCTCATGTAGCTCTACAAAATTGGTGTAATCATCTTCGACTAACTCGAACTGGTTTGGGAGATAATCATCGACAAAGTTGCTCTGTCAGTCACCGTTTCGGCCTCGTCGATTCAGTCGACCGTTCTTCAGTCGGTGGCCGACCGACGGCAGGGCAACGCCGACGCGTGGCCATGCGGTAGCAGCCGTACGCCGGCCGCGGTCCCACCCGTCAGTTCACCAAGCCTTCAAGGCCGCCACGACGACGGTCTCTGCCTCACTCGCGCCACACCTCCCTCTCCCTTCCGTTCTCCCCTCCACCGGGCGAAACAACCGAGCGCAGCTCCCGCCTCCACTCCGACGAGCTCGTGCGCGCTCTCCACCGCACTGCCGCCCACAAAAACGCATCCACAGCTCCGCCTTGAAGCCCGCTACCTCACCGTCCACTCCACGTAGCCAATCGCGCCTCGGTAGGGTTGCATTTTCGTTTTCCGCCGCCGCGGTACCTCGCCGGAGTTCCTCCGCGCGACGGCTCTCCGTGGCCAGGGGTCTCGGGGCGTCTCTGTCGCCCACTTGTAGGTGCGTTAGGGTCGAGGTAGAATGGGGATGCTCATCGAGGGTTAGGGTTGGGATGTCAAGCTCACCGGCGGCGAGATTTCGCCACCACCGTTCCGGTGGTCCGCCATGCCTGACGGCGAGCACCTTACCGTGGCTCTGCCGTCCTTTTCTTGCCACCAATCGGCTTAGCTCGATGACGTGGTCATGCTCGTCCGCTCAGCTTCGCCGGTCGGCTCACCGACGGCGAGCTCCGGCGACCCCAGCTCCGCCCCTCCGTCTCTCTCTCTCTGACCGGTGGGGCCACCTGGTCAGTCGCACGCGCGCACGCGCGGGAGCCGTAGCAGGCCGCGCGCGGGAGCGGGCCACGCCGCGAGTTTTGGGCCGCGTCGGTTCCCAGGCCGGCCCAGTAGCGAATAGGAATTATGTCATTTTATTTATTCTGTCACAGTTTTGGTTAAGTTTTGGAAAATGTAGATCTAGGGTTTTACTTGCCCAAAAAATTATGAGATAAATTTTGTTAGGATTTACATAATGTGTAGTATTTTAGAAAAATATGAATTGGTTATGTGATGTTTGGTTTCCGGGATATTTAAATAGGTCTTTGAAATGTGTTTTAAATCACATGCAAAATTGTATAAATCATATCTTGAGTTTCAGTGTTCCAAAAATTATGAAATTTGGTGGGTAGACTAATTTATACTTGCTCTAGCTCTGGTAAAAATTTGGGTAGTAGTGCTTAAGTACTTTTCAAGTTATAATGCTATCTTGTTATTTTAGAAAATACTTAAATGAATTTTTGTAATTTTTATACATGTGCAATGTTCATATAAATTTTTGGAGAATGTCTTGGTACCATAAAGTGTCTAAGAAAAATATGAAATCTGTTTTTTGATACTTTTCAATATGATTTGTTAATTATACAAAAATCAGCCTTTTGGGCTTGTGAATTTTGTGTAGGGAGTTCCTGTGAATAAATTTAGTTCAAATTTTTACAGTAGCCTCTTTTTGGGTCAGAGAGTCTCCTGTAATTTTTGTAGAATTTTAGGAGCAGTTTACATATATGATTAAAATTCCACTTAATTACTTAAGTAAATTAAGAAATGAGTTTAAATAAATATTCTAGGTGGGCACACCTTACTTTCTGGTGTTTTTGTGACCTACGTGAACTTTGGTAATATTAGTTTGGTCTTATGGGATGTTTGCCACATAAATAAATATTTAATCTTTGCAATTCTAGGTTTTCTGGACAGCTGGTAGTATCTTTAGGTTTGACCCTTAATAAAAGTGTTTGCTGGAAAACTTGTGAATACCAAAATTGTAGTAAACTTGATAAACTAGCTTGTGTCAAAATTTGGGAGCATTTGGCTTAGTAATTTAGGAGTTATTACTGTTTTAAGTGACAGTCCAGAATTGGCTGCTCTCTGTTTGGGGAGGGCAGATTCTGGAACTTTGGAATTTCGACTAGGTAAACTTTGGAGTTAAGTGTTGTGGTCTGAAAATATTTTGTGGTGCATTTCATAAGCTTTCCAGATTGTCTTAGATCATATCTTTTGGAGTTGGGAATCTCCAGTTATGATAGAAACAAGTAGCTGCTGTCCAGAATGTCTTACTGTGATATTTTGGGTTGGATGTGGTAACCTAAATAATGTCACTCTTGTGTTTGTTAGGTGTTAGGGCCTTAACCGAAGATGAACAGCTATACCTTAGGTTGAGTAGATTAGGTAAGTACTTCTCCACCGGAGAAGAGATTTGCACGTAATGGTGAAGTGACTGGAATAGAGTACTCTTACTGCTGAAATGTGTTTCATTCCGAGCATGTTGCACCCATTATGCATCCATGATATTTATTGTGCACTCATGCAATAGGTGTTCCGGAGGGGATAACACTCCTCGAGTTCGAGCCAGTGATTCCGGAGGAAATCCAGGACCAGCCAGAGGAGCCAGCGGAACCAGTCGGTGGAGGAGACGCCGCTGAAGACTTGCCTGAGTGTCCTGACCACCGGCTTTCGACCTTTCTGAAAGGCAAGCCCCGGTGCATGTTGAACCTACTGTTTTATAAATTAATCTTGAGTACTTTTAATTGTTTACTGCATTAAGTTGTAGGAGTTGTATGAAAACAATTGTTGCATTATACCTGTCCTTGTCCAGATATCGTACTTAATCCTATATTAGGTTTAGGCACGTGTCAATGCTTAGCCCTGCTTAGTTCGGTAAAAGTCGGGTGATTTCCGGTCATCCGCGAGATGTAGGAAGGAGTCACGAGTGGCTTTATGGCTATCGTGGATGGAACCATGCCTTAAAATGAAATTGAGACCGGGCGGGAATCCGATAGTACAGCTGCAAGACACTTCACGTCTTGGGTGTGGAGCTACGTCCGTCTGAGTCGTTTAAGGACCGCTTCGCTGTACGTCCTTGAGTCATGTTGAACGCAGTCTAACACTTAGTTGGCCGGATAAGTCGTTCCGACCGCGAAGTCGAGTAGTATGGTTCAGGCCGGGAATCGAATGGTAGGTTGCATCTTGGAGGAGAGAAAGGATGTGCTTGGGGACATTGGCGTGAGACCAAGGGGGGTTAGAGTCCCTATCACCTGACAGAGTGTCGCCCTTGGGGACGCGACATTATTCGGACCCGCGATTCCTGAACTGTATAAAAGATGACCTGAGCAGTCCTCGCCAGGCGTGACTCGGTGAGTGTTAGAAATACCCCTCCAGCTGGATAGGAATTCGATTCGAATCGCCGTCGCTCCCGGTTAGTGAGCACTTGACTTGAGCAGCGGCAACGTAGATCTCATTAAATGAACTGGTGGTTAAGGGAATGATACAATGTTGCCACAATTCATACCTGCTCTGGATATAATAATGATAATTGTTTGATTATAATCAAGTGCATGCTTAGTACAGGTGCTAAGATAGATGACAGGTAAATGATAAAAATAACTGCTAGTACAGGTTATAAGAGTCTCAATTACTTATGCCTTTATGCAAAAATGTGATGTCAGCTAGCCTCTTGTGTAAGCCTTGCATAATCCTTGGTGTCATCTTATTTCTGGTTTTCGACGGGTAAGTCTAGCTGAGTACATTCCAGTACTTAGGGTTTATTCCCTCCTGTTGCAGATGATATGCTCTACCAAGGCTTCTGCAAAAATTGTCTCCACCCTGCGGGTGACGAAGACTAGATCACTAGGGCGTGATCATCCTTTATGTACTTTCCTGATGCTTTTGCGGATTGTTGATCAACAAGACTGGCAGTAGTTAACCAGCTGGTGTGTGTTTGCTTCCGCTACTTTATAAACTTGGTTTGTAATATTTGCGACTCCGTGTGTGTAAACTTATTTCAGAACTACTTGTGAAATGTAACGTATGATGTTGTATGTTGAATGATGCGATCCTGGTTGTAAGCAAGTTGGTTTGAAATCCTTCGTGGTTTCGATTGACTACTGGGATTATATGGGCTCAAGTTCGAAAATTTGAACACTTCGGTGCTTGTTTTTGTACTTGTGCTCTTATAATTTGGTCGGTTCTGTGACAGGCAGCCTCGTGATGGTAGTGTTGTTGCTATATATGGGACAGGCCATGGGCCACGTGTCACGTGACGACGTGCCGCTCACAGTGATACATATATCGTACACTCATGTCTATAAATACACATGCATATATATGTGCTCCTCTTGTAAGAACACCTTACCTATGGGCCACGCATGCTCTGCAAAAAAAACATATATATATACAGGGGCGGATTTGGGCCTAGGGTCAGTAGGGCCACGGCCCTAGGCGTGGCCCAAAAAATCTCTTACAGTGCATGTAGTTTCTGGCCTGGTCCTAGTAATTGGGCCAAATCTGTACACTCCTAGCCGGCCCAGCAGTTCAGACAGAGACAAGAGAAGCAGAGCGCAGAAGGAACTCGCGAGCGCGGCGCTAGTTCCCGTTCGACTTCCTCTCCGGACTCCGCCTCTCGCTGCTAACCCTAACGCCGCCTAGCCGCCTAGCCGCCGTGGCGTCCTCCTCCGCCGATCCACCCTCTTGCGGTTCCTCCGGTCCTCCACCCCACCTGCCGCCGCCCGGTGCCACTGCTCCTTTTGCCCAGTGCGGCGGCGTTCGGCCGGGCCAGGCCTCTCTGCACACACTGGCCGAGCAGCGAGCCGGCGACCTGGTGCTGGTGCCTGGCAGGCCAGCATCTTGTCGTGGGGGCGTAAGAAGGAAACATGCAAGTACACAGCAGGCAGGCCGTAGGCGGCTCTACGACTCTATATGGTCTGTCTGTGTCCGTCCGTGCCTCTGTTACTCACTGGTTGCATCCGTGCCTCTGTTACTGGCTGCAAAGAGGACCAGCTGACTGTGCCTTGGTAATTCTTCCCATTCTCGAATCTAAGTTCTTTGTTAACATTGAACTCTACCCAATCTAAAATTCCTGAATGATTAATTGATTAGGTCGATTTTTGTTAAACTGCACAATGAAGAGGTCCAGGACATTAAAAATGTTTTTTCTCATGCTTTTAGGCCAATTATGGAACCAGTATCTACTAAAATCCAACCTTCTACACTAGAACAATCAGTAGTAGAAGAATTATGTTGTGTGTCCAAGCATAGAATTAAGATATCATGTAAACTTATGTATTTCTAAGATAGTTTTATTATTTATCGGTATATTAGAACTGGTACAGGCGGTATTTTAGCTCAGTACAGACGGTATACATGTTGATAGTGGCCCTAGGCGTCAAAATTGACGAGCTCCGCCACTGTATATATATATATAAGCACCTAGGAAGGATTGAGACTGAGCTGACCGATGTCGAGATTGACGTGATATATGATACACACCAGCTAGTAGGAGGATCAGGGGCGGCGAACTGAACCGAGCGAACGGGAACGAGAATCAGCTGCCTGATCTATATCTATAGTAGGGTGTTGGATTGCGCTGCGATCGACATCGCAGCATCGGCAGCGTGGCTCCTCTGCTCTCCAGCCTTTTTTTCGCTTTGGCAACTGGTTGAGTTGAGTTTCAATCAGGTCCATGCCGTATCTGCTGCTAAAGCAAAATGCATTCAGCGGCGGCAACGGCGTGTGGGGGCTGTCCGACTCTTGCTTTTCTGCTGCTGCATGCACCTGTCGCTTTTTTTTTTTGATTTCACTCATCAAAATAAAGCAACCAGCAAGCTTCCACAGTCTTCACCTGTCGAGGTAAAGAAACATTATTTGTGCGTCCCTCTGTACGTCCTAGTTTGGCAGGCATCTTCCCTAAAACAAAAAGGAAAACACCCGTCCCAAGTTCGATCTTGGTGCTAGCTAGCTTTTTTGTGTCATTGTGCGTCTGTGTATACGTACGTACGTGTATGTATATATTTATATAAAAAGGTATGTATGTGTCGGCTGTGGACGGATTATTGAGGGCATCTTGTTGTGACGGGGTGACGAATGTCCGTCTCTCACCACCCGTTCCGTTGACAAGAAAGCTAGGCAGCAGCATAGCGCACGCAGCGAGCGAGAGGAAATTAGGGAAACGGTGGTGGGTTTTTGTCCACTAGCCGGTGCGTCCCCGCACGAGAATCATTCGGGCGGCCTCGCCTGCTGCTGCTCCCCTCACTCCCAGTCCTACTCCTAACTCCTGGGTACGTGAGGTCCGGCCCGGCCCGGCCCGGCCCTCGCGCGCATCGCAGGCATCAGCAGACAACGCGCGGGCACACTCCCTCCCTCTCTTTGGGCTACACTGCTATATATACCACGCTACGCTAGCTAGCTGAGGTGCTCTGCTCACAATATATCATCTGCTGCTATCCCTCGCTCTCCCAATGAATTGAATGAAAAATGATTATTAGTTGCCATACTTGCTCCGCCTATTAATAGCTACCGTGCGTTTTTGGTGCCTTTTAACTGACTTCCTGGGGGCGTTTCTGTGTTTTACGTGGCACAAATTAAACATCCATCCATCCATCCTTATCGTCTCCCGGTCTCGTCGTCGGCCGTGCCGGTGCCGGAGCCGGAGCCTGCCCGTGCGTGCCTGCATTGCGATTGCAACGATCAAGGGGCGCAGCGGCGGCGGCGGCGGCATGCAGCTCCTCTTGCCGGCCTCATCATCCTCACCTTTCTTCCCTCCTTGCGGCGTCCTCAAAGGTACGTATGGTGAACTAGCTCCGCCGCGCCGGGCAGCCGGCGGGCCGGTTCCATGTCTATCTCTATCTATCTATATGCCTGCCGCAGCGCCCCTTGCCTGCTGTGTGTCATATATATTTTTTTGGCATGGCTAGCTGCCATCCAATCTAAACAGCAACCTCGATCTGTTCCATCAAACTTCAACTTTGCGTAGTCCTCTCCTCGGCTGCTATACAAACATTCTCTTGGCTGGGTTTAAATAAATAAATAAATTGTACGTATATATCTGGGTTTGGTTCGTCGTCTAGGTTAGGCCGATGGGCAATCGGACAAAGAAACAAACATTAGCAACAGAGAAGGGAGGCAGGCTCTGCGCTGCTGCTGCCCAATCAATATCTCCTGTAGTGCTAGGGGTTGCTGCTTTGTGTCTTTCTTTGTCTGTCCTAGCTGACTCCTGATCGATCAGTTCCTGCTCGGCTGCTCCTGTTCGTGTACGACCGTCCGGCCTGCGGCTTCCTCACCATTGCTTTAATTTGCTTTTTCTGCTATCACTTGCTCATCAATCAGGTCCATGCCGTATCCGTATCCGTATCCATGGCAAAGCTGCTGCTGGTGCTGGAGGTGCGGGCGCGACGGGGCCCCGCGGCAACCTCAGGCTCGGCGGCGGGCTCGCCGGGTGGTGGAGGCCGCAGCAGCATCAGCAGGCCCCGGCCTCGGCAACGCAGCAGCCCGACAACGTATCCAGTGCTAAAGGTATAGTTGCATGGTCATTTGACTCTCATCATCCCAGTTCCCAGTCACACAGATAGATGCTCTCTCTTCTGTATTTTTTTTTCTTGCATTATACGTACGTATTGGTGAACGAAACACTCACAGATGCTGTGCTGCGCTGCGCCCGTCGTAGCCTCTCTTTCTCTGCCATGTTGCACCTGCGCTTGTCGCTTTCCTCTTACTATATCTCCTCCTGCTGCTTTTCCTAAAGCCCAAAACAAAAAAAGTTGTGCTTTTCGTAATTTCGCTTTACTTATTGAGTGATCCGTTCTGTTTATATGACCTTATTATTGGCTTCTGTGCTAGGACAACTTACTTAGTATAAGCAAGTCGGCAAACTACTATATAGTGCGTTTTCACCAACAAAATATGGGATCGAAGAGGCATTCCCCAACAAAATCTTGCTAATTAATTATTTTGTCTTCCTCGTTGGCCGTCGATCGTCTTCTGCTTTGTTTGTTTCTTTTCTGTCTTCCCATGTAGTAATATATAATAATGGGACTGATTGCTTCATCCCTGCTCAAAATACTTTCATCATCATCTATCGGGACGTCCTTTCGTTCAGTATATACCACGACTGCAAAATAGTTTCGTTCCCCTCAAATTTACCGCATGCTTGTTCTATATATGAGCAGTTAATATTCCAAAATATCTAATAATAGCTACTCCCTTTGTCCCACAAAAGATACCGCTTAGGATTATATGCAGGTCAAACTTTCTTAAGTTTGACTAGAGTTATAGAAAATATTAGCATCATTTGTATTTTTAAATAAGTTTATTATAAAAATATATTTAATAATACTTATTAAGCATCATAAATATTAATGATTTTTTCTATATATTTGGTTAAAGTTAAAAAAATATTTGACTTTTTCGTGAATCGAGAGTGACACTCTTTGTGGGATGGAGGCAGTACGTACCATGTTTACTACTAATTATTATGGTAAGACCAATACCTGTTATTCTGCACTGTATCCATCCCGCAAAGATTCAATTTTTTGATTAAGTTCACAAGGTTCACATTTCATTAAGTATTTATTTATTTGAAAAAAATATCTGCCACTTTATTTATTTGAAAAAAGGAACTTTAACCCATTCACGGCGATCGTTCGATGCATGTGTGGGTGATGGAACGTCGATCGCTATCAGCCGTACTGCTCAACAGTAGTTGACTGCGAAATTAAGATTCTTGTTGTGTGATTGATTCTATGGTAACTGTTCACATTGTCCTCTTTGTTTCTTGAGCCCAAATTCTTAGTGGACTTCACTCAATCACAAAGGTATCTCTATGTGTGCATGCAGCATGCTAAGGGATCCTGTCCTCTTTAATTGTACCCCGCTGTTCTTTTTTATCCGAGTAGCCAGTGGACCAACTTGGTGGTTGATGAACACAAAGATCAAAAATATCCGATCAGGAATATCGTCGTAGATATGGAATTTACAACCAACTGTCCGAAACAAATGATTAGACTGGACCGCAGAGGTATCTTTAGTTTTTGCCAAGATCATGCATGTACTCGCGCTCACAGAGAATCTGATGGGTATATAACACTAACTGCTGAGGAAATAACTTTTGTAAGGAAAATTTTAGAGGCGGGCCGGGGAACGTAAATTAGAAAAGTTAAATCTAATTGATTTTGGTTTCTTATATCAGGCAAACTTAACTTCTGATCATTATTGGATTCCTGTCTAGCTTACTGTACTTATATGGGCCCGGGAGAAAAGAAGTCAAAATGGGTAATGGAGTGCCGAATGTTCTGATGCTCTTAATGTTATACTATAGTTGGTAGTGGGCATTGGACGGCACTACTCTGCTCAGGCCAGGTCCTCGATGCTTTGATGCATGTCTCATGCGGCTGAACACTTACTAGAGATGTAAGTGGGTACCAGACACCAACAGTACCTCAATGTGATCACTTACATCAGTTTTGTTTCTTTGAAACTAAATCCGATTTAGTTCATTTCGATGAGTTTCAGTTTCTGGTCAGCCCAATGGGCTAGAGTAATCAAAACTTGCATCACGGCAGAAACTAACTACTTGTAATGTACACAAATGTTTAAGTGTTGGTGTTGGGTTTGAAGCAAATAAACTAACTAAAAGTTGTTGGCACCTGCAGTTTTCCAGACCACCCGTGTCGAAACCGAGACTGAAATTGCCAAATGGCCAGGGAAACCGCGAGATCTTGATGAGTACCAAGTGATCCCTGAGGTACGTACGTACGTCTTCTTTTCACAGATGTTCTTTCTTTCTTTCTGGGCGACATTTGTTTTCTTGACAAGGACGACAACGGTCCTTAGTTGCTATATATAATGATATATAATCAATCCCATAATAATAAGTTTAGTTGTTGCTGAAATTAAATTTGCATCTATATAGCAGGCTGATGAGACAGAGCTGCAGCCACTTATCGATCAAGTGAGGGCGATGCTAAGATCAATGAACGACGGGGATATCAGCATCTCGGCGTACGACACCGCGTGGGTGGCGCTGCTGCCGAAGCTGGACGGCGGCGGGGGCGCCCAGCCCCAGTTCCCGGCCACCGTGCGTTGGATCGTCGACCACCAGCTGCCTGACGGCTCCTGGGGCGACTCGGCCTTGTTCTCTGCCTATGACCGCACGATCAACACCCTCGCCTGCGTCGTTGCACTCACCAAATGGTCGCTTGAGCCTGAAAAATGCAAGGCAGGGCTCTCGTTTCTCCACGAGAATATGTGGAGGCTAGCAGAGGAAGAGCAGGAGTCGATGCCCATCGGCTTCGAGATCGCGTTCCCTTCTCTCATTCAGACAGCTAGGAACTTGGGCATCGACTTTCCGTATGATCACCCGGCTTTGCAGAGCATATACTCCAACAGGGAAATCAAGCTGAAGAGGATCCCAAAGGACATGATGCATAGAGTTCCTACGTCCATTCTGCATAGCCTTGAAGGGATGCCTGATCTGGACTGGGCAAGGCTTCTGAATCTCCAATCAAGTGATGGATCCTTCTTGTATTCTCCTTCGTCTACCGCATATGCACTTATGCAAACTGGTGACAAGAAGTGCTTCGAATATATCGATAGGATTGTCAAAAAATTCGATGGAGGAGGTAAGTCGATCGTCCATGACATAGCATATATAGGTGAATGCTCACAATATTAGATACTCATCTCAAATTGTGTCTCATGTCAAACTGTTTGTCATCACCATTTCAGTCCCCAATGTTTATCCAGTCGATCTTTTCGAGCACATCTGGGTTGTTGATCGGTTAGAGCGACTCGGGATCTCCCGCTACTTCCAACGAGAGATTAAGCAATGCATGGACTATGTGAACAGGTTTTTGCTTCTGCGATCGATCCCCTCTTTTCAGTACTATTGTTTTTCCATTTAAAGGCAGATATATCATGCATGGCAACACTAAGCTTCAGTGACAGTGAGCACCGTACCTTATGATGAATTTCTTTGGCTTGTCTTCTCATTTTGTAGGCACTGGACTGAAGATGGGATTTGCTGGGCTAGGGACTCTACTGTAAAAGATGTGGATGACACAGCTATGGCTTTCCGACTACTAAGGCTACATGGATACAATGTCTCCCCAAGTATAGAGACCATTCCCCTGTTTAATTTAAATATCTCATTGGCTTATGTTTAGCTGAGTGCAAACACAACTTAAATAGGCTAATCATAAAATTAGTAGCAAGTTTCTGGTGAACCAACCGATGCTCAGCTAACTAGTGAAGTGATATATATAATGCACAGCATGATATAAATGTCAAAAGTATTTCACACAATCCCCTCTGCTCTTCAAACTTCATTAAGCTGTTACATCTCAGACATAAGTCGATCGTGTTCTGTAGGTGTGTTTAAGAATTTTGAGAAAGATGGAGAGTTCTTTTGTTTTGTGGGGCAATCAAATCAAGCCGTCACTGGGATGTACAACCTCAACAGAGCCTCTCAAATAGCTTTTCAAGGGGAGGATGTATTACACCGTGCTAGGACTTTCTCATATGAGTTTCTCAGACAAAGAGAAGCCCAAGGCATGCTCCGTGATAAATGGATCATCGCGAAGGATCTAGCTGGCGAGGTAATCCAAACTATTCAAACATTTGGTGATCTTAGATTGATTAAAACATGAATAGAGGTGAAAATTATTTGCCATAAAGGTCATGATTGTGTCCCTTTATACCGATATGCTATGCACAAAAATATTTTCCAAATAATATATGACAACACATATGTCTATGTTGATCAATAGGTACAATATACACTAGACTTCCCTTGGTATGCAAGCTTGCCTCGTGTCGAGGCAAGAACCTATCTAGATCAGTATGGCGGTAAAGATGATGTTTGGATTGGAAAGACCCTCTACAGGTGCACACTTATACTTCATAGCCAAAAAAATTGTTCATAAATTTTGCTGCATATTCATTAGTGAAAGTAAGAGAGATGCTTTACCTATATGTGCGGTCCATTTTTGGCAGGATGCCTCTTGTGAATAACGACATATATCTTGATTTGGCAATAATGGATTTCAACCGTTGCCAAGCTCTACATCAGCTTGAGTGTAATGAGCTTCAAATGTAAACACCACAATTTCATTTTTATTTCATGAATTTTATTTTGGAAGGTTAACTTTCATTTAATTTGAAAATATTTTGGCACTATATTTAGGTGGTACATAGAGAATTGCCTTGACACTTTTGGAGTGCAACCGCAAGATGTTTTAAGAGCTTATTTTTTAGCTGCGTCTTGCATTTATGAACCTAGTCGTGCTGCTGAGCGGCTTGCATGGGCTAGAACATCAATGATTGCCAATGCCATTTCTACACATCTTAATGACATTTCGGCAGACAAGAAGAGATTAGAATGTTTCGTGCACTGTCTCTATGAAGAAAGTGATGTATCATGGTGAGTACTACACCTTACCTTAGTTGAGCATTGTATCCATTTATGAATCATCATGTGGCACAGGTCATGTACCAAGCATAATTGATGTTTAATTTCTTAATATAAAAATAGAAAATTAATTTGAGTAATTGAACAAATAACTTCCATAATCATAGGAATATCAATAATGATCATTTTAGCTATTAGGAATTATGTACTTACATAATATTTGGTATACTCATCACATGATAGATATAACAATTAATTGTACCATTGATCTTTGATATTCAAAATGTGCATTGTTCTTTCGATTCTAAATTTTAATCTTCACACTTATCATTTATTGCATGAATCAATACTATGCGCATTACTTACATATATTACAAATGAGGTAAAGATGGCATCATATTCTTTGTTGTAAGCCCTGTTATGGTGAGTAGTGGTAGCCATTTAACCTTCCTTTTTGTCAAGTCACGTGGATTGATTGTGCTATACTTTGGTGGCCAATATGGCATGCCACTTAAATTTTGATGTATTATGAATGCTTCATAAGTTATGACCTCCATGAAAAGTTGCATAAGTTTATTGTTAGTATATACTCTAGATGTTTTTATATGGATGATGTAATTTTTAATTCGCATTGCATTTTAAAGTGACCTATTTGATTGTTAGGTGTTTCATTTTCAACATTTATCTTTCATTTTTCACTGCCTATTACATACTATGTAAAATTGAGAGAAGATTATTTCTCTGACATAAACGGTAAATTTAGGCTTAAAAGAAATCCTAGTGATGCTATTCTCGAGAGGGCACTTCGAAGATTTATTAACTTATTGACACAAGAAGTATTGCCAATTCATGAAGGACAAAGGTTCATACACAGTCTACTGAGTCTTGCAGTAAGTTATCCTCACTTGTGCTTAATTAGATTATACCGACGTCTTCTCAATAATCATTCTAATATCTTTATCTACACTTCTAGTGGACCGAATGGTTGCTACAAAAGGCAAATAAGGAAGAAAATAAATATCACAAATCTAGTGGTACAGAACCACGATACATGGTTCACGACAGGCAAACATATTTGCTTTTAGTCCAGGTTATTGAGATTTGTGCTGGACGAATTGGTGAGGCTGTATCAGTGATAAACAACAATGATAGTGATTGGTTTATTCAACTCACATGCAATACTTGTGACTGTCTTAACCACAAGGTGTTACTATCCCAGGTATACCCTTTATCACAATAAAAAAAATTTACTCGTTGTGCATAGCTAGATATATGTGTGATACAATGATTGTTCCCTTAGGGGAAAATAATAATTTGAGAATCAAACCATTGCATACTATTTGTTAGCACCTCAATTCTCCACTAAAGGCTAGAATTTGTTCCTAGTTCCTTACAACCTCAAGTTAGGGGGTCAGGTCAACTGTTTATGTAGATTTTCTATACCTTTTCATGGCTTAGTGAGTTTAGAAAGTTTATGGCTATGTTTAACTTCAATATTTCATGAGTTCAGATCTTCAAAATTTCTACACATGCAAATTACCTCAACCTTATTCAATGCAATATCATACAAACAAACTTTATTTCCTGCAATATAGATGCTCAGTAAATTTTCATATATTGTTCTAGTTTCATCATCGCTATTCCTCACATGTATAAGTAATCATTCCTTAAGTCATATTTCTATCTAAGGACAAGTGAGTAAGTTTATATTTAAAATAATATTAAATATATTTTTATTTACTTTTGAACCTGTATATGGACATGACCAAAGTAATATAAAATGTTTCTTTTTTGTAATATATATTTAAGAAAAGTATAGATACTTTCTTTCTCGACAATTATAGCAATCATGAATTCTAATATGTTCCGTGGCCACTAATTTAGAATAAGTAAAATTTCTAATAATTTGTACATATAAATCATGTTTTTCATAAAATCCATTTAGATTTGCATGCCAATATGTCAAACTAATCATACCATGTGCAGGACGCTAAGAAGAATGAAGCAACAATAAATTGCATTGGCAAGGAAATCGAGTTGAATATGCAAGAACTTGCTCAATCTCTGCTCCTGAGGTCTGATGAGAAAACCACCAATAAGAAGACCAAGCAAACCTTATGGGATGTCCTAAGAAGTTCATACTATGCTAGTCATTGCCCACAACATATCATCGATAGACATGTTTCTAGGGTTATCTTTGAGCCCGTTTAAAAACGTTTAAGTGGTAGATCCTTAGGTTTAGGTGTAAATGTGTACATAAAGAAAGTATCATAAGGAGTAATGGTAGTGGAAGCATGCAATTGTAAGTTTATTTATAGTCGCTTAGGATGGAAATTAGTGTAGTTGTAATATCAAGAATGTTCTATATGAGTTATTAATCATATTGTGGATAGAGGTGTTCATTTGAATAACATTTTTGTATGGTAAGTGTTATCTCAATTCATTCCTAGAACCTTTTGAATTGTTTGGAGAACTTCTCTGATTTCTTAGCATTAAAATGCATTTCATAGTTATTAAAGAACTAATAAGAAAGACATGTTAAAATAACAGATTTATAAAATGCTGAGAATAAATTCTTGGATTTTCTAGTATTTCAAGAGATTTGAACCTTTAAACTATTTTTTTTGTAGAAATCATTAAAATTTCTAATATTTTTCTCTACAAAACCATGTCCAGATAGTTAGAAAGACCACAAGTCATTTGCTTTCAGGTTGTGACAGCAGTAATCTCCATCTTTAAATCACATGAAGCCCTTATCACATCGCCTAAGTCATAGCCCACTCACTTCAATGCACTACCCTTTGTAGCATCCCACCATGATGCCACTTGATATACCCTAAGTGTAAATCACATTTATTAAACATTTGTAGTGGTAATATCTTCTTATATCCATTTTGTTTATTGATTTTTCTCACACATGTATAAGCTTTGTGCCATTTCATTATAAAAAGAAAGAAAGTACAAAACACAACATCAAAAGTAAAAATGAGGGATAAGATTGTAAGAAAAGAACACATTGCGAGAACAAAACCAAGAAAAATATTATAAACAACAACATGACAAATAGAGGTTGTAGAGCAAGGTCGTCTAAGCCCTAGCACACTTTCATAGGACATTGTAGAATCTTGTCATATATTGTACAAGAGGGCTCCAATGCCTATTGTACAATCATGTGGTGAGTACGTATATTGCAGATTTTCCCGGGCTCCCAAGCATGCACCCATGCCAAATGCATCACTAGCAAATGAGCCCTTTTCCAATGCTACTTATTATCAACCCATTGAATTGGACACCAAGTACAAATACAGTGCTTGGGAGCCCCTCCCTCCCCATTCTCCATGCACCCCTCATCCTCCTATGTTTGTTGTATTTGGACCTCTCTAATATACAAACTACTACATGCACCCCAAACTATATATATTATATACTAGATAACACCTTGCGCGTTGCTGCGGGAATTTTGTAGTATTATATGAAAGGATTCATAGGGTGAGAAATAATGAAACCCTGAAAAAAATATGCACATGTTTATTTATAGTCTTCTATGAGATTCTGAGCACCGCAACGACCGTATGTCGTTCATTCGGCCATTCATGCAGTATCTTTGACTCAAACTACATGGATGAACACGCAAGAAAGATGACCGTGTCACAACTTTGATTGTGTATGCAACATTTGTATCTCCAAATAAATTTATTAAAAAACTAGATTCAAAGATCTATCTAATGATATCAACAATGCATCATAAATATTATTATTTTTTTATATAAAATTAATCAAAGTTATTTCTCGGGAAGCAAGAAAGACAGATATTTAGGGATGGGGGGAGTATCTTATTAGCATTATTAGCCCTGCTACATAGCAACATGCCAACTAGAAGTTGGTATTAACTATGCATTGACCAACATCATAGTGACTATTACAAAATTCTAGTTTCAGCCTGTTGTTGAAGGAGGGGAGATTGTAGGGCCATTAGTGTTTCTAGTTTTGACCTGTCTATGGTCCATGTGTTGTGTTCTAGTAGAATTAATCCCACATAGGTTGTTTAAATATGTTTGGTGCAGTTTATATTCCTTATTGCTCCAAAACATAGCACTTCCAAGTAAACCCTTTTACATGAAGCGAGGACAAAAGTGAAAGAAATGTCATGCGCATATGCAGGAATGTTCCAAGTGAGTGTGGTAAGCTTTAGAGGGCATCAACCCTAAAGGAGGGGAGAATGTAATGCCTATTTTGTCCCATTATCCTATTTTGTCCCTTCAATAATAATCCTCTTCTTTGTTTGTTAATAGCCATTTTATTTAAGTCCATTGCAATCAGCTAAAAAATTGATTTGTACTAGAGTATGCACATTACAAGATTAACCTACACAATAGATAAATTGGGGACTAACATATAGTCTATGCCTCCATCGAGAACAACTTAATATGGGCTTGCCATACCCAAATTTCATGAGTATTCCGCATGCATTTCCCAAGTCAAAACTAGTAGCTTTCACAAAAGCCCCAATACAACATTTAATCCACTAAAATGTAGTAAAAACGTATTCATACCTATGTAGGGTGATTCGATCTATAGTAAAGAGGAATGTGATATCAAGTCATTAGAGGAGCTATCACCCCCATGATAGTTCTACCGAAGTGAAGAGGCACCATCACCATCTCAACAATATCCTTCATCTTCATCTCATGCGTTTAGGATCAATAGACCAAATTCAATCAATGTGTATGTGGACATCTATTAACTTTTCACAATATTATATGTTATTTGTCCATTTTCTTGCTCACGTTCCATGATATTCTATGTTCTTCATCCATTTCCTTGCTTGTATTCATGATATTCTATGTTCTTCGTCCATTTCCCTACTCGTGTTCTATTCATGGTGGGTTAGTAATTTCCATGGAGTAAGCGGATACACATATTTGTGATGTGTATCTTTGTTAGTAAGAACAAAATAAATTTGTGTATCTTTATCATGTTCTTTTTGAAAAATTTATGTTATGAGAAATTCTCAAAAGTGCTTTGACAAATATTTTGTCACTTTGTTGCATCTGTGGGTTCCATGACCTTGTGTGTCTTTCTAACGTGATGTCTTATCATTTCTAAAGTTTGTTCACGGTGCATGCCTTAGGTTAACAACATGAGACCACCATAAAAAGCCATTGCTTGATAGCATTGTACAAGTGAAAACGTGATTAATTTCAAGATGCACTTGTACCTCCTTTCAGTTATACAATGAATGCTGAATTCAGACATTACTTTTTGGAAAGTATTTACACATGAATCGCACATTTCCTATTGAACATAACATCTTTTGTTATATTAACAATGAAGTTTATTATTTAGGACAAGGCCCTTATCATTGTGTCGGCATCGATAAGGCTATCAAAGCTCATCTTCTTCTTCCTCACATCTTCTCGCATCTTTTTACCTCTTTCGCTTTTCTTCTCAGGTCCCTCGCCTCTCACACTGTGACCCCACACCTGCCTCCCCATTGATGGTGGGCTTTGTCCCCGACGCCATAGCCATAATTACCCCCTCCCACTTTCATATTGCCGCCTACATTCCGCCCCTTGCTTCTACCCCGCGCTTCCTAACTTGGGCGCCCCTCGCCCCTACCCCAATCCGCAACCTGCCACCTTACTGGTCTGGCCTGCATCTTTCCAACTCTGATGGCCATGGAGCCCTCTCTAAACCCCACAAACCTCAACATCTCTTCTTCGACTCTAGCTCTTCGGTGTCACGGAGGATGACAGAAATTTAGACGTGGGCTCTACTGTGGTTGGAATTTGCATGCCACGATACACGTGTGTCAAATAAGGCTTTGGTATTTAGAATGCAAGTGCACGCTTGTTCTCACATTAAAAAGTTTCCATTCTCCTAAACCCCGGACAATAATTTCCTATTCTTTGAGAATGTATTGCAATTTTTTAAAATAAATCCTAAAATTTTATTTTCACTTGTCGTTTATTTTTTTTAGAAAACATTTTGAAGAAAACACTTTCGCCACTGGCTAAACCCTTTAGGAAATGCTTTTTGCAAAAAAAAAAACAAAGTCTCAGTGTAGTGTCTTTATTAAGAAAACTTTTTCTAGATCACACGACGGACGCAGGCCGGCAACATTGGACGTACCGGCGCGCAGCCTGGAACCCAAAAACCCATGGTTGTTTTCTCCAAACAAGCAAAACCTCAGTGGCAGTGGAAGCCGCTAAAATCCATTCGTAACTGATGACAGTCACATAGAAACGGACACCCCCCTCTTCTAGTTTTTCTCTCTCTCTCTGCCGCCGTCCGCCGGCCTCGCGCACCCCGCCGGCAACGGAACCGATCCCAGGTACGGGCCGTCGCCCTTTCATCATTCATTCCCCGCATCCTCTCTCAGCTCTCACACCACCCTATCCCGCTCCCTCACAGGACGCCGCCGCCGGCCGTCAATCGTGCCCCACTCGACCCGGGGACTCTCCGTTCAGGTCCTCCCCCGAACGCGCACTGCTCTCCGTCGGTTCAGGTGAGGATCTCCCTTAATCCTTCTCCCTCTTCTCCTCTCGCCTCGTCCTCTACCTGTGCATGTGCGCGTGATGGGACGCAGGGGGCGTTAATAGTTGCGGAGGTCGGCGGCGGCGGAGGAACTCCAGCGGCTGCTACCTGGGCAACCGCCGCCTCCGGATGGGCGTTTGGGACCAAGTCCGTAGCCTCAACCAGCCGATGGGAGCCCACTAGTACTTCCTGCCTGCCCTAGTGGCTCTGATCCTAGCACTCTGTTCCGTTCCGATTTCTGCACCGCGTGTTGACGACATCTAATGGAACACCGAGTCCATTTCCCCATCTTATTTTGGATCTGTTTTCCCATCTTATTTCGTGATGTACCTGTGTCAGTACAATGGTGAGTGTGGTGCCCATGGGATGATATTTTGATTTCCTATTTTTAGGACAGCCTTTACCTGTCATCTCTGTTTAAAAAGGCGGCGCCTAGCTCCATTTCTAGGCTCTTTCACGCATAGATATGTGTTTGGGCTTATGTATTCATGAAATTAGGAAAATTTAGAGATCGGCAAAAATGAGTCATGGTCATATTACTCATGGATGCATGATAACATCAACTTTTTTAACCTAATATGCTAAGTTTCCTTTATTTAGTATATGTGGCATTTCTCTAACCGTCCACATAAAAGTATAAACGCTTAGGCACGTCTAGTTCCTAGGCAGAGCCCAACTGCTTGCCTAGCACTTTTTAACACGCTGCCTGTCATCAGTAGTGATGTGCCCTGATATTGTGCACTTCCATTGTGCAATGCTTCTGCCATGTAAGACTCCACTATGCAGTCACTCAGATTTGTATCTGCTCCGGGCTCCTTTTACCAGCATGACTTGTCTGGGGGAGCAACGGTACTAAGTACATGTAACGCAAATCTATTTAGAATTTTCCCACCTCTCTCTCTCTCTCTCTCTCTCTCTCTCTCAAAAGCGATGTGGTTTTCATGAATTGCCATTTCTCTCTCTCTAAAAAATGATGCAAATTTCATGGATTCCCATTTCTCTCTGCTTGGGTGGTGTTCTATTCTATGCATTTGTGGCATCTAATAAGCACTTTGAAACAGTCCAAGCATGTCTTATCTTTCTGTCTTTCCTTTTGTTTTGCAGTTAAAAACATGACTGCTCAGACAAAGAAGAGGGGCGCTACGGAAAATGGGGATGGTGGTGTTGGATTGGGCCTTGCTGCCTTCATTGCGAACAATGAGGATGTGGGTCCCATAGTCCGGCATGCTTTCGAGTCTGGGAAGCCTGAAGCCCTCTTGCACAGCCTCCAGAACATCGTGAAGATGAAGGAGGTTGAGATTGAAGAAATTTGTAGACTCCACTATGAGGAATTCATCCTTGCTGTCGATGAGCTTCATGGTGTCCTGGTTGATGCTGATGAGCTTAAGGGCACATTGTCTGATGAGAACCTGCGGTTGCAAGAGGTTGCTAGCGCCTTGCTACTGAAGCTTGATGAGCTTCTTGAGATCTATTCTGTAAACAGTAATGTTGGGGAAGCCCTAGCTACATTGAAGATTTGTCTGCAAGTAACCAGTCTCTGCAAGATATGCAACAGGGACATTGCCGAAGCAAAATTACTTTCTGCATTGAAAACATTGGAGTTGATTGAGAAGGACTACCTGCAAAATATTCCACTGAAGCTTCTAAAAAAAGTTATTCATAAACAAGTTCCTATGGTAAAGCTGTACATTGAGAAGAAAGTTTGTAGTGAGTTTAATGAGTGGCTTGTGTATATCAGAAGGACTGCTAAGGAGATTGGACAGGTTGCAATAGACCAGACATCTCTGACTCGTCAGAAAGATGAGGGAATGTGTGCCCGACAGAGGGAGGCGGAAGAATCTAGCCGTGTTGGGTTCGATGTGAATGCTTACACCTTGGATTTGGAGCACATGGCTGAGGAAGCAATGCTGGAATTTGATCTTGCGCCAGTGTACAGAGCACACCATATCCACATAGGCCTTGGTCTTGGGGAGAAGTTTCGAGAATATTACTACAATAACAGGCTCATGCAACTCAATTTGGACTTGCAAATTTCTACATCACAACCCTTTGTTGAGTTCTATCAACCTTTCCTTGCTCAGGTAGCTGGCTTTTTTATTATTGAGGACCGTGTCCTTCGAACTGCAGATGGGCTTCTATCTGAGAGCCAGGTTGATACAATGTTGGAAACAGCCATTTCTAAAGTTACTCTGATCTTAGAGGAACAGTTCTCCCGCATTGATGCTGCCAACCACCTCCTCCTCATAAAAGGATATGTCAGTCTTTTTGGTGCAACCCTGAAGAAATATGGATACCGATCCATGTCACTGGTTGAAATTCTTGACAAAACTAGGGACAAGTATCTTGAACTTCTTCTTTCTGACTGCCGGAAGAAGCTCAACTATGTCTTTTCTAAGGACTCATATGAGAGGATGGTTATAAAGAAGGAAAATGAATATGACACTAATATAGCAGCATTCCAACTTGAACCCGTTGATGGAGTACCAAATTTGCCATATGTTGCTCCATTTTCCTCCTCTGTTCCCAATGCTTGTCGTATTGTGCGTTCTTTCATTGAGGAGTTGGTCAGCTACTTGTCACACAGTGGTAGCACAAACATCTATGATGTGGTGAAAAGTTACTTAGACAAGTTCTTGATTGAGACGTTGAATGATGGTTTTCTGAACCTGATACATGGTGGTTCCCTGGAATTTCCACAGGTGGTGCAGATTGCAGGAAATATTGCCATTCTTGAGCAGTCCTGTGATATGTTCCTTTGGCATGCAGCTCGACTTTGTGGTGTCCCTAGGTGCCTCCTTGAGAAGCCCCATTCTGGTTTGACTGCTAGAGCTGTGCTCAAAGCCTCCCAGAATGCAGCATACAATGGATTGATTACTTTGGTCAATTCCAAGATTGATGAGTTTATGTTGCAGTTGACTAGCATCAATTGGACTCTGGAGGAAGCTCCAGAGCACGCAAATGACTACATGAATGAAGTTGTTATCTATCTTCATGACGTGGTATCTTCTGGGCAGCAGATTGTACCAAGAGATGCCTTATTCAAGGTTGTATCTGGTGCACTAAGCCACATTTCAGATTCTATAACAACGGTACTTCTTAGTGACCGGGTGAAAAGGTTCAACGCAAATGCTGTTGCTAGTATTGACATTGATCTGAAAGTGTTGGAGGGGTTTGCTGATGACACATACCGCATGACTGGGTTTTCGGACCTGAGAAAGGAAACAAGTTTCAGAGATTGTCTAGCCGAAATAAGGCAGCTAATAAATCTTCTGCTCAGCAACCAACCTGAAAGCTTCGTGAATCCTGTAACCAGGGAGCAGAATTATGGAGCCTTAGACCACAAGAAGGTGGCAATAATTTGTGACAAGTTCAAGGATGCCCCAGACAGTTTGTTTGGGAGCCTTTCAAGCCGAGCTACAGTGCAGAGCGCCCGGAAGAAATCCCTGGATGTGCTGAAGAGAAGGCTAAAGGATTTTAGCTGAGATTAGCTGTGCTACATCATTAAATAAGCTAGTACTCAGTTTTAGGAAAACAATGGTTCAGTGCAAGTCTTACCATTTCAAACTTCTTTCCATCCTTCTTTATTCCCTTTTTAATCAACTTCCGTTTCGCCTTTGGGCGAAATCCTTGGATGTGCTGAAGAGAAGGTTAAAGGATTTTAGCTGTGATTAGCTGAGCTAGATCATTAAATAAGCTAGTACTCTGCTTAGGAAGACAATAATGGTTCGGTGCAAGTCTTAGCCATTTCAAATTTCTTTCCATCCTTATTTATTGCCTTTTTATTCTGCTTCTGTTTCGTGTTCGTTTTGGAGCTAATGTAGCCGTAGTGATCTGTATAGATGAAATATTCATCATTATTATGATCAGTACACTTTGTTGTGATGTCGGGAAACAAGGTAACTTGGTGCCGCAAAACCATCATCACATCACATATCATGGAAGAACTTATAGGTTTTGACGTCGAGCGCGATTGATCTGATTGCGCCGATGCATGCAAGGGCACCTATGATTGAGAACAAGATTGCGACAGCAGCGCCGAGCATCTTCACAGCACACTGCAATCCTGGGTTATCAGGCATCGTCCAGGTCTTGAGAAGTGCCATTGCGGGAAGCACGAAGTCCAGAGGGGTGAATCCAATTGCTCCGCAGACTGATACAAAGTCCCCAAAGAAGGGCATTGCTGCGGAGACGAGCGTGATCACGGCCATGTATGCAGATGTGTATGTCAGCCGGCACAGGTAGGATATGCAGCTCCTGTTCTTCGCCTGAACCCGCTCTTCAAAGTGTGCAAACGTCGGCCTGCAGTATATCTTGGCGAAGAAGCAGTGTTACTTGATGGTTTTGCCACCAACCAAATTACAGATGGGAACAGCGCAGGTGTTTAGTTTACCTGAAAGCAACCTGCTATCTGAATGACTGCAAACAGGTTTGCCATTACAGTTGCCCATCTTGGAGCTGTCAGGGAGGACAGGATGTAGGGCTGGACCTGAGAGCCAAATGCCCAGTAGCCACTGAATGCGAGGGTCCAGTAGGACACGACGATGATCGTGTACGCTGAAGAGACGCCTCTGTACATGTTTGCCCTCACCGGTTCTCGCACAGTGCTCTGAATTTCAGTTTTTTTTTGAAACATTTGAATTTCAGATTTTCAGTCGAGAGTCTTGAGAGCGGCAGGTTACGGCATACATGGATCTCATCATATGTGAACATCAGATCAGATGGGCACCTGAATTTCTGGCAGCATGGCGTCGCCAAAGGAGAACGCTATCGTGCCCAACGCGTTGAAAGCTCTGAAGATCTTAGTTGCGGTGCTTCCTTGTAGACTGTAACTGATTTCCTTTCTTTCGATCCGATATCCTGCAGTAACTCAGTAACCATATTCATCAGTGACAATTCCACGCCCATCTTGTTCTGCAGACAAAAAAAAAGATAGCTAATACTATGTTATATTACCGTCATATATTGTGACACCAATGGTTGTCCCCGCAAATCCAACGGTGCTGGCAGTGCAGATAGCATTGACCCACCGGAGCGAATGGATGTCAGGGAGCTGGGAAAGGAGCAACTCCAATGCACCGAACACAAGGATGAACTGCTGCAGCGTCATTGCGCCGTCGTCGGCGGTGTGGTAGTGCTTGTACACGGCCTTGAGGCTGCTGCCGGCTGCGATCTGGATTGCAATGTTGTTGCCTACAGATGCCACCTGCTGGAAGAACGAGACATACCAGTAGCCCCAAGGACCTGAACAAATTCAAAGCACACTTTTCAGTTGCAGTACTGCTAACAGTGTTACTCTATACTGAAACGGAATTCACTAACGAGAAATCAAAACTACGTACCATAATCAGTCTCTTTTCAGAAAGTTTCTGCTGTTAGAATGCTCCTATCAGGTATAAATAAAGAGAGAAGTTTATCTGCTGTGGCAAATAGTGCTATTACTGACCAAAGATGCTCTCTGCCAGGAGCCGGTAGTTGGTGTGTTTCTCCCCATTCCACCGCCACAGCGAGGCCACGACCAAGCTCGAGCACCATGTAACCAGTGTCCCAATAACCAAGCTGCAGGCACCTGTACGTGGTTAACCAATTAAGCTCCCGTTAAGTACCCAAGCACACAATGAATGAACACGCTGAAGCCACTTTGCTCACCAAGAGGCCAGCCAAGGGAGGCGACAGCAAAGGGCAAAGGGGCGTAGGCCGCCGGCGTGGCGATCGTCGTCGCCACGTGGAAGGCCGCGTGCCGCCACGTGCCTCTCCCAGTCTCCTCCACGTCGGCCTCCGCCTGATCCTCCAGTGCGCCGCCGGCTCTCGCCGGTGACGACGACATGTGTGACTGTGAAGCTGCTGGCCGCTTCACCTAGTTGCTTCAGGCAGACGAGACGAGCACGTGGTGCACCGGAGGGCAGACCGGCAGAGATGTCAGCTGTTTGGTGGTGGGTACTCAAGTGAGTCAGAGATCTCGAAAGGGACGTACTCCTACTAGGAAAATGGCGCACCGATTTGGCTTATCTTATTCTTATGTTGACTACAGAGTACAGAGCCGAGAGAAAGATGTCCGTCCTCACGTTGATGTTGGACAACAGGGAAACTGGAATACAGCCTGTAATGACGTCGGACTCTCCTTCTATGAAAGTAGTATCTCACTGACATTCAGGGCCACAGGTCAGCCTAGCATTAGTGGTATATCGTCGATCTATCCGGTTTTGTGTTGTGTGAGCTTAAAGCGATATTAGGGTCACGAGTACATGAAATGAGTTTGACGTCATAACTACGTGATGATTTGAAACACAGGGTTTAGTTTATATGTAAGTTTAGATTTAGTCGAGGCAGAAAATTCCTGTGAAAGGAAGGAAAACACCTCCATAATCAGAACAAGCTTTGTTGCAGTTACGAAGCTAGAGTGATTTCGAGAGGGATGCACTTGCTTTGTTCTTATCGGTATATAGATACATGTTATAGAGGATGCAATCAAACTCGCTATTTTTATATTTTTGGGATGCATTTACACTTCTAGACCCAACATATCTTGACTTCACCCCTGCTTTGTTGTGTGGTTCCAAAGTACTCTTTGCTAGCATTTTGTTCGAGCTGTGGAATAGGCTTGCAAACATTCGTCAACTGGACCTCTCTTAATGGAACACGTGTCAACGGACACGTTTCAAAAAAAAAACATTCATCAACTGGACTACTCACCAGCGCGCGCCTATTCAGCTTGTGATTACCTTTCGAGAAAAAACACAAATATGGACCAGTGAATGTTTTTTCCTCGATGGTAACTAGTACTCCAGTAGAGATAACAAAAGGACAAGGCCACACCAAACGACTATATAAAACAATTAACAAAGAAAAAAAAATCTTCACGAGGATGGCCTTAGTTTGGAAGCAAACTGCCTGTTCCATTATATATTATTTTAAGTGCATGAGCAGTATTATTTGCTAACTTTGTAGGAAATTTCTATGCAGTTATCAATTTTTTAAAGAAACAGTAGGGGTAGACCTCTACTGGTTAAAATACATAATAATAAAAGAAAAAAAGTTAAAATACCCCTTTAGACCGGGATATAACTAGTAAAAAGACAAAAACTCAAACAATACCATCAAAGTATGGCTTTCTTGGCGAGTGAATAGCATATTAGCATGGTTGCGGAAACCCTCCCTATGACAATCTGCAGGGTTTCGTCATTGGTTGGCTACAGTGCATGTGCACCGATGTCACAATGGTTGGTCACACATGTCTGCTACCAATTTTTCACGGTTGCAGGAACCTAGTGACATGTCTGCTACCATTTTTTTCACGGTTGCAGGAACCTAGTGACATATGTTTGTTACCAATTCGTCACGGTTGTGACAACCATCTAGTGGTGGCTTCTCACCAATAACAATGATTAGAAGCTTGCGGGTTGACACTGTGTGGCGGCGGTAGGGCAACTATTTGCCCTTGCTCAATATGGTAGGTTAGAGGCGGTCTTTGGAGGCCACCGCTGCATTGACGACTATGGCTTGGTCAGCACGGTAGTGGCTTGCTATGGACATTGCCTAGATGGATGACTAGTTGTAGCATGGCCCATATGCGAGACACAACAATTTAACCCGAGGTTCCACCACACCACCAAAGGCATGCTTATGTCCCCGTTGTTGAGGTGACCACAAGGTCTAATGTCTCTTTCAACTCCAATCCTCTTCTCGAGTGACCTCAGAGGTCAAGCCCAAAATATCCACTAGAAAGCAAGGGTAATACAAACCTTTTGGAGCTTCACCGCAAGAGTTGGGAGCTTCACAGGACCGTCTAGCTGTCTAGGTGCAAAGCTGAAAACATCTGGACCCCATTTGGGTTTTGTTAATTGAGTGAGAACATTAGTGGACTAATATGTTTCATGCGAGTGAAGGTGATGTTTAGTCCACAAGGAATGTTGAGCTATATCAACACCAGCCAATGGAAAATTGGCAGTTTGGAGAAAGGAAATTGGATAGTCATGACACCTTGCATCCCAGAATAAGGGATATCGTGTACAATTTAACTCCTCTTGGCAGGAACCATCAAGGTTGGTTGCATCTACAGTACAGGCTTGCTCCTAATTTCAGCAAGAGATGTTTCATCTCTTTCAGTAATTCTCTTTAGAGTTCCATCTGTTTTCAGTAATCTGCAAATGTTGACGAGAAACTCAAGCCCAAGAGATGGAAAATTTTGGTCTGCTATTGAGTCCGATCAGAAGGAAGAGCATGGTATTCCTGCAATGGCATCCATCTTCAGGTTTGTACGATAAGATAGATGGCATTGTGGGCACTCACTGGAAGCGCTCTCTTTAGCCTGCATATATCTGCATGAGGAGAGCTGTAAAGGCATTGGATATTTAGGAACTGTAAACACTGGTATCCACCGCAAAAATTTTGCTTCAAAGAAAATTGAAATGACAAATCAATAGGTTTCTACTGTGGTGGGAAAATATCAAGAAAGTATATATAATTTAGGCAATAAAGTAGGCAGTTGTTAATCTGGGCAACTTCTGAAACCTCAATATGGTAAAACAGCTATATTTGTCATTTAGGCAATAAAGTAGGCAGTTGTTAATCTGGGCAACTTCTGAAACCTCAATATGGTAAAACAGCTATATTTGTCATTTTTAGGGAAGACGCAGGTGGGCTTGAGTTTCAACACATAATATTTCCTAAAAGGCTTGACCTTCATAATACCTCTGTATCGCAAAGCATAAGGTTTCCATGATGAGCATTTTCAGGTTTTCACGCATCATGGCTAATGAAGGTTTCAGGTTCTCATTTGTTACGATGTTTGCATAATATAAGCAATGCTATAAAATTTCTTTGCTTTTCAGAACATGCCCCCCCTGCAATTAAACGATGACTAGAATAGTTTTTACCTCATGATGGCCAAATAGTGTGAACTCGGGGCAAAACCATTTTCCTTAATGAGTCACAACTCTTCGCAACTCTGCTAAATGGCTGGTTATCTCCTGTATACACTGCAGTCCATCACTACCACATCGGAGGGAACTCAATACCTGCTTGAGAAACTCCTGATCCTCTTCAAGTGCCCTCAGTCTTATATTCAACAGAGAAATTTCAATCTTAAGACTTGCTACACCACTCAACTTGTCACTGTTGGAAGAAGATCCATCAGCTCTTGTATGATCTTCAAACAGTATGTCTTCTTGACTATTTCTGGCGTCACCAGAAGCAATTCTGTTTGTGGAAATGCCAAGATTTTCCTCCAATCTGCTTAAGGATTCCAAAATGTATGCCTTATCATCTTCAAAATGCAACATGGCGCTCCCCACAAAATCCGTGTTGTTCAATGTATCAGTGCCATCAAGTCTGTCACCATTGAATGGATCGTTCTGCAGGAGCCTCCTGCAGTGTGCAAGTTCAGCGTCCAAGTCAAGCAATTCTTTCTCCCTCTCTGTAAGTAAATCATGTAGATCCTGTATTGCTAGGTGGTCGTGGTCAGCCTGCTGTTCCATCATCCTCAGGTACTGCAGTGCTTCCATCTGCATTGCAGCCTTCTCCTCCTGCAATCTATTGATCATGGCCATTGTCTGGCTAGCTGCGACTGCCGAAGCGCTCCGTTCTTCCTCAAGCTCTTTGTAAAGAGCAGCCATTGACTTCTTGTTGAGCTCAAGCTGTTTCTTTACGTTCTCGAGAGAACTCTCCCCTTCAACATCGTCAGTGAGGCTCCCGTCTGAAGGTTCCAGCACAGAATAGTTCCTCTCGAGATATGGCCTCTTGCTCGTAGGGTTGCTTTCTTCATTCAGAGCATTGATACCAGGGCTAGGAGATCCTTCACTCGAAGAACTATCGAGGCCCCGTACAGAAGATATCTGAGAAAGGAGCGCCTTCACTTCTTGCTGGGTTGTTGAATTGCTGTCCCTAGCAGAGATAATTTCTGATGGCCGAGGAGATGTTAAGTTGACCCTAGGAACAGAAGCATTTTTCACGCTGCCATTGCGGTCCACAGCAATGCGTGTTGGCGCGGCCGATCTATAGTTGCTCTTTGCTGTCCCAACATTCGCAGAAGTGGCGCTGTCCTTTCTAGATTTTCCATGTGAGCCTGGTGAACCATCTGATTCATGGACTTCCTCAATACCCACCACAAAAGCTACATCAACAAATACGCGTGCAGTTAGTCAGAAGATCAAAATATATATCCTGTTATATATACTAATGACACTAGAGTACAGCAGTTTAGATAGCTACACATACTCTTCTCATTTGGATGATCTGCAGGTACACTATTCCAAGACTCCACAGCATTGGCTGCTTCAGAATGCTTCTGCGCGCTGCGAGCATTCTTGAATGGATCTGAGCAACAAGAACACAACCTTGTTGACCTGCTGGATGCAGACCGAGAGTTCACCTCCTCACCGACACTTACTGCTTTGCATGAAAGCAGGCATGCTTTGCAGAGATCCCCAGAGCGTGCAAGCTGGTCATGGCTCTTGCAGTGAGCCAGAGATGAGACCTCAGAGCGATGCACGGCACAAACCAAGTCCCCGGAGAACCATGGCTTTCCATGGAGGGCGCGGTCCAGCATCGTGCACATGATGCAGGGCGGCCGGAGCCCGCAGATGCGCGCCAACCTTGTGGCTGCATAGGATGCCAAGGCAGCCACGTAGAGCAGTATGATCACACATAGCTCGCCGCAAGCGTAGGACAGCATGGGCCAGAACCTGTGTCCCAAGTCTTGTGATCCCGAGCCATCTTTCGCAGCCATGTCTGGTCAGTTTACATCAAAATTCGCCTACAGGTGACAGCGCTTTCTGAATGAATCACATCAATGCCTCAATGCAGCCCAAGAAAGTTTGATCTTTATATATATAAGGAGCTTCCGATCCTTGAGAAGGCTGAACGAATGCCAGAACCAAAATATGAATGGCTGATTGCACAGAGGGAAGTGGAATGGAGGAATTCGAAATTTTGCACCGGTTGCAGCAGAAGTAAAAAATTTCCCTGCAAAAAGGCTGCAGCAACGTTATTATGTGGCATTCCACGGTGGTCAAGTTTCCTCTTTGCAGCATTGATGATAGAAAAGAAAATCAAAACTTTCACAAAAGACATTCCACATTCCAGAACATAGATCACATCCTGACGGATTATGATGCATACCCTATGGAGAACCTCGCCGGAGAATCGAATCGGAAATCCTAAAGAAAATTGGTTACAAACCCGTAAGAAATCGTGGTTTCTTGGCAGGGAAGAGGAGGTGGCCGCTCCCCTGTTTCTCTCTCTCCCTCTCCGCGCGGGAACGAAGAGAAGAGAGAGAAACGAGGAGCCGAATGCGTCTGTCTGCCTTGCAGCGGAGACCCCAAACGCGGCGTTTTCCCTCTCTAATGCCTGCATGCCCAACAGCGTCAGGCGAGAGGTTTCAGCGCAGCCTCACACGTCCGGGACCAAAAGGTTTTCTTTCCCATCATATCAAATCAGAATCAGAAAAATAAAAACACACATGTGGAGCCCCTGATTTTCTCGAGGTACCTTTGTGCAGCACCCAGACCCAGTAAACCAGCAAATATTAATACTAACAGATAGGGGGACACTAGAGCAGCTAACAGAGACAACAAACAATAGGTATCTCATGGAGCAAAGATTAGTACGAATTTGTTTCAGCGAAGCGCAACCGTTCAATCATCTGGGCACACATATCGTGCTACCCCATCTTCGCAGAATCGACCAAAACTTTACTTCCATATATAGCATATGCTCAGGCTCTCTAGTTTCTAACGTTCAACCCATGGAATGAATCAAGGCTACAACAAAAAAGGGTCTAAAAGTAATCCAGATGAAATCCTTAGGGTTGAAATTGTAAAGCTAGCAGTCTCAGGATGAATATCAAAACATCTTCTGAATTTACTGTCTCTGGTATATTCCTGTGTTGCCGGTATTGGTGCTTGGCTATCTTTGGTGGTATGTGCAGAAATAAAACTGTTGGGGATATTCAGTAAATCATTTGCAGGCGTCGTTCTGGCAAACTGGACACTTCGCTTCTCCCAGGGGAAGCAAGAACATCAGCTTGGGCAGATCTGGGTGCTGGCAAATATGATGGAATGAAGTCGAAACTGTGACCAGGGGAGGCGGCAGCTGCTTCGGCCATAAAGTTCTAGAAAAGGAAACAATGATCAAGAGTGTGAAAAGGCAATGTTTATAACCCTGATAACCATAAACAGAACAAAATTTAAAGCATCAGCTTAAATTACTACCTCCGCCCCAAACATAATGTAATCCTAGGTTTGGACTAAGTTAAACTCTCTCAAGTTTGACTACTCCCTTAGTCCCAAAATATTTGACGTTTTCAGCTCAGACACCGGCATTAAGAAATAGTGAAAATGTGTGTTGCACAGAAAACAGAGAGAGAGAGAGAGAGAGAGAGAGAGAGAGAAATAGAGATAGAGATGTATTGGGAAAAGAAAAAGGTTTGTTGGGGGAAGAGAAATGTGTATTTGGAAGTGAGTGTCAAATATTTTGGGACAAAATTTTAATCTTATAAGGTCAAATATTTTGGGACGGAGGGAGTACATTTATGCTCGCTCCATTTTAACTTATAAGATATTTTGGCTTTTCTAGATACATTGTTTTTATTATGTATCTAGATATAGTGTATATTTACGTATCTAGAGAAGCCAAAACGCACCGTTCTCCTCAAGGAGGGCTTTGCGTGGGGTCCCGAGGCGGCCGCGGCCTTCCTCGCCCTCAAGGACGCAGTCACCACGGCGCCGGTGATGGCCATGCCGGACTTCGACAGGCCATTCGTCGTCGAATGCGATGCGTCGTCCCACGGGTTCGGTGCTGTCCTCATGCAGCAGGGACACCCGCTCGCCTTCTTCAGCCATCCTGTGGCGCCCCGACACCGGTCCTTGGCGGCCTACGAGCGCGAACTCATCGGCTTGGTCCAAGCGGTCCGGCACTGGCGCCCGTACCTCTGGGGTCGCCGCTTCTGCGTCAAGACGGATCATTACAGCCTAAAGTACCTGCTGGACCAGCGCTTGGCCACCATTCCCCAACACCATTGGGTTGGCAAGCTGCTGGGCTTCGACTTCGCCGTCGAGTACAAGCCGGGCGCGACGAACGCAGCAGCCGACGCGCTGTCCAGGCGCGACACCGTCGACGGGGAGCTCCTCGCCCTCTCCGCACCGCGCTTCGACTTCATCGACAGACTCCGGCAAGCGCAGCGCGAGCACCCTGCCTTGGTCGCCCTCCACGCAGAGCTTGCTGCTGGAACGCGACAGGCGCCCTGGTCTGTGGTTGATGGCTTGGTGCAGTTTGCTGGGCGCCTGTACATTCCAGCAGACTCCCCGCTCCTGCAGGAAGTCCTGGGCGCCATCCATGAGGACGGGCATGAGGGTGTCCAGCGGACGCTCCACCGGCTGCGCCACGACTTCCATTTTCCTAACATGAAGGAAATTGTGCAGGACAGGGTGTGCACGTGTGTCATCTGCCAGCGCTACAAGTCCGAGCACGTGCACCCGGCGGGTCTCCTTATGCCGCTGCCAGTACCCCAAGGCGTTTGGACTGATGTGGCGCTCGACTTTGTGGAGGCACTTCCCCGAGTCCGCGGCAAGTCAGTGATTCTCACCGTCGTCGACCGGTTCAGCAAGTACTGCCACTTCATCCCCTTGGCGCACCCGTACTCTGCTGAATTCGTTGCCCAGGCCTTCTTCGCCGACATCGTGCGACTCCACGGCGTTCCACAGTCCATGGTCTCCGACCGGGACACGGTGTTCACGTCCACATTTTGGCAGGAACTCATGCGGCTGATGGGCACCAAGCTGCAGATGACTACGGCGTTCCATCCCCAGTCTGACGGGCAGTCCGAGTCAGCCAACCGCGTCATCATCATGTACCTGCGGTGCTTGACTGGGGACAGGCCGCGCGAGTGGCTCCGGTGGCTGCCATGGGCGGAGTTCCTCTTCAACACGGCCTATCAGTCGTCGCTGCGGGACACTCCCGTCCGCGTGGTGTATGGGCGCGACCCTCCGTCCATCAGGTCCTATGAGCCGGGCGACACCAGGGTGCCGGCTGTCGCCAAGACCATGGAGGAGCGCGCCGAGTTCCTGGCGGATGTCCGCTATCGTCTGGAGCAGGCGCAGGCGTACCAGAAGAAGCATTATGACCGCACGCACCGTCCAGTCAGCTACCAGGTGGGCGATTGGGCGTTGCTTCGGCTCCGGCATCGTGCGGCGTCCTCCCTGCCCCAGGCCGCGGTTGGCAAGCTCAGGCCGCGCTTCTTCGGACCGTACCGCGTTGTCGAGCTCATCAACGAGGTCGCTGTCCGGCTGGCTCTTCCTCCACGCGCCCGCATCCACAACGTCTTCCATGTGGGGCTGCTCAAGAAGTATCAAGGACCGCCGCCAACTGAACCCCCACTGCTGCCTCTACTGCACCATGGCGCGGTTGAGCCAGAGCCTGGGCGCGCAGTCCGGTACAGGCTGGCCAGAGGAGTGCCTCAGGTGCTCATTCAGTGGAAGGACGCTTCAGCGGCATCGGCTACTTGGGAAGACATTGCTCCATTCCGCGTCAAGTTTCCGCAATTCCAACTCGAGGACGAGCTGGTTCTCGACGGGGAGGGAGATGTCATGTGTGGGCGCACGTACACGAGGCGCCATAGGGCCCGTGACGTACGCCGTGCCCAGGAACGCGCTGCTGAGCACGCGCAGGCCATGCAGGGCGACATGCAGGGCCCAGCTGAAATTAGTGGCTAAGGAGGAAAGTAGGAGATTAGTTTCTATTTCAGTTAGCCCTTGATTAGTGGAGTTTGTTGCTCTTTTTGGGCCAGCCGATGGCTATAGATATGGATGTAAACAGAATTGAGAATCAATCAAGAATTACCATCCAATCTCTCCTCTCTTCTACCTCAAGCCGGCGACTAGGGGGAATAACCCTGTCGACGAAGAACACGGCACGGGGGCATAACCCTGCCATCTACCACGGACCGAAGCTACGAGCTCCGTAGTCAAGGTCCGGCGTCCTTGGGCCCTAACGCCCTTGACAAAATAGTATCAATATTTGTATCCCCAAATAGATTTACTATAAAAATATATTCTATGATTAATCTAATGATACTTATTGTGCATCATAAATATTAATTCTTTTTTGTCTCATCAAAAAGTAAGGATTACATTCTTTTTGGTATTAAAAATGATCTCTTTGAGTAGTACAACAGCAGAAGATAAGATGGAATGCAAAAACAAGTAAATTTGAACCTTGACCACTGTACACTGCTCACACTAACAAAAGTATTGAGTTGTTTCTTTGGTCAATCTCAATTTAAAATCAGGTTACAATTGAAAGACTCAATTGTAGTGCATTTGAACGTTAACAACTAGAATGTGTAAGCATGCTTAGACTAACATTGAGTATCTGAACAAGACCAGCAGCATCCGTTGAACGGAGGCGTATTCTTACCCGAATAAGTATCAATTAATCAAATATATTGAATACTGTAGACACTGAACATAGGCATCCCACCAAAGAAACTACTTTGTTTTAAAAAAAAGTACAGAAAAACTTTATGTTTTACTCCCTCCGTCCCAAATTATAATGCATTCCAAGAATCTTGGAGAGTCAAAGGATCTCAAGTTTGACCAAATTTATATGATAAGATAATAATATTTATGACACCAATTAAGTATCATTAGATTCTTTATTAATTATATTTTCATAGTATACATATTTGATGTTATAATTTTTTGTAATTTTCTCTATAATTTTGGTCAAACTTAAAATGCTTTGACTCTCCAAGATTCTTGGAATGCCTTATAATTTGGAACGGAGGGAGTACATGTGTAACCACAAAGGAGTCAGGTGGGAAATTTAAGTATTTGCTTATCATATAGCCTGGGAATGTCCTCTGTAAATGATTAATATTACTATCTCAGCAGAGGTATGAAAAATTTCTTAGAATACCTTAATCAGCTGCTCTGCAGTTAGAACATCTGTTGCAGCACTTCCAGTGATCTCAATAGACATTGCGCCCTCAGAATTGGTTATCAAAATGCTCGACCTGCTGGTACGACGAATGTATTCAATTCTTTCACCAGCTGGGCCAATGACAGCTTCAGCATAGAATATTGGTACTTGCATCTTTTTCTTAACCTGTCAAACAAACCACCAACCAAATAGACACAAATCAATTTTTTAGCAAAACAATGAAAACATGTGGTCAAGCAAATAAATAAGACTCCTTGGAAATCATACAGACTTGAGAAGCAACTGCTGTTGATCGACTAGTTGATGATGTTGGAGCCGGATGTAGTGGTAGTTGTGCTTCTGGTCCACATGCAGATACACGACAGTTTAGAAGATTTTCCACAGTAGTTGGTGGATGCATTCTGAAGCATGGAGATGCTTCTCGTCCACATGCAGAAATACCGGGAGATGGAGGTTGTTCAGTAGAATCTCTCGGAGATACCCTAGTTGGATGGGCTTCACTTCCATGTAAAGATATTCTGAACTGTGGATGTTTACCCAGTTTAGCTGATTGACATGTCTGTTTCTGTAGCCGTGCTTGTTGTCCATACACAGATATAAGGGAGCGTATTCTTTCAACAGAATCTGTTGAATTAACTGGAGATGAATGCCAACCATTTAGAAGGTTGTGGTGTGAATGTAATTCTATAGGAGCTGATAGATATGCTTCCATAGGTGATGATGCTTCTGGCCCATATGCAGTTATAGCATGATTTGGTGGTGTAACAGATCGATATCTCCTGAAAGGTGTAGGTGCTTCCCATCTGTATTCAAATGTATCAGCATGTCGAAGATTTCCCATAGGAAGCCTACCCCTCAAATAGACAGTGTCAATCCATTGTTCATGTTGGAGATCTTCAGCAGATACAGAGTGATAACCTGGACTAACTGGATGCAGAGGGCCCTCAGGATAGTCAATGTAGTGACATGGGGGCATGTCCATGTGCAAGATTGGCATAGGTACCTGAGAAGCAATGAGTCCTCAGAATTACATATTGGTGAGCATACAAATGTGCACCGTTTCCAGTGTGCCATTGAAATTGAATAACAAATGCTCAAAATAGTGGCTGACAACTTACATGACAATCAAACAATGGGATCACACTTCGATCAACCAGGTACTTTCTCAGATGAGAAGCAACAAGTTCCAAAGCCTTATGCACTCTTGCAGGCAGTCCCCATATTTCAACAACCCTATCTTCTTCCAGTGCAACAGGAGGCAGATCACCATCTAAACAGTGAATGGAACAATTTAGATACAGATAAGGTAAGAATCGTGCTTCATCAAATCAACAGATAGGTCGAGAAATCAAGCAGAGAAGTCAGTGTTATGAGAATTTGATCAATTCATACTTGCCAGTTGCCATGAGCAATCATTTTCAGTGTTAAAGTTGCTATTGCAAGATAGGTCGAGAAATCAAGTAACAAAAATAGTACATGAAAATTAAGGAGCTCAAAAGTTATAGCACAGTTTTATACTTTACCAGAACTCTTTGAAAGTAGCCGAGTCCCAGTTCAGTACAAGAAGAGACCATGTACACTGACTTCTCTGCTTGTTCTGTAACTAATAGATTGATTGATTTTTGTCAGAATCAAATGGGTAGGCACGACCATTAAGAGATACGGATATCTGACAGCATATAGAGCACATGTGTCACTAACAATTGCGACAGCAACAGTGCAACACTACATTTCAAAAGTGCATCTTCTGCCTAGCGTTTGTAAGTGCAACCATGTTTCATAAAAGATCCAGTTTGCAATATCAGTTGGACCTCTGTGATGGTAGCAAAACATACTTTATCTTTTCAAACATCAGATTTACCAGAGCAAATTTGTGCAGCAACAGGACTAACTATACTTCAGTAAAACATAAAATATGTTGCTTCCTGGCAGATTACTCATATTCCAATTACGTCAGTACAATAATCGATACACAAGCACTGAGCAGAAGCAAATAATAGTTGTCAAAAACTGAGCTGAGAGGTTACATCAAATTAAGTTACCAAGGACATGGATGTCGGTTTGAGAAGCTTCCATGATTGAATTAATCATCACACCATGCTCGCCAATAAGGCTTGCTGCCTGTTCACTGGGTGCAAGAATCCGCCTCACAATCACACTATCGGATCCCACATCTATAGAGTCATCGTTAATAGTTTGCTGATATACTCTTAGTAGGGCATCCACGGCTGGAGGTAATGGCTCATCAGGCTGTTCCCTTCCAAAAATGATTACCTTTCAAAAAAAAATGAGAGCAAATTTTAGGATTTCTTTTTTTCAATTAAGACAAAACATAAATCATGTTTTTCTTCTCAGGAGCCACCAGGACATATTTAAAGGAATTTTTAGCTGTAGAGGATCAGGGATGATGGCTATCTTACAGCTTGCTCTGCCACACAAAGATGACCACCAATAATACGAACACAGGCTCTTGTTTCCTCACAGAGCCTTCTGACCCTCTCGCCTTTGTGGCCGATAATTGCACCAACCTTCTGTGCAGGAATCAGCATCCTGAAGACACTAGTTCCAGGCCAACCAGGATACTTGCTTTCACCAGCAGAGGAAGTGGTATCACCAGAGTCTTCATCGTCAACAGTGTCTTGTTTCAGAACAGTCTGCTCATTGGATTTCCTGGCAACTTCATGAACCTCTTGCTCCTTCGATCTGGACTGCATCTGAGCCATGGTCACCAGAACTGAAGCATCAAACAGATAGACAGCACAGGTGAAACAACGCCCAACAATAACAATAGGTGCATCCTAAATGGGTAGAAGATATTAGAATGTTGCAATTAAATATCAGTGACACATATGTGCTGGCAGAGTGAATGAAAGCAATAAGCTTGGGTAATGTACTAATGTTGAACAATCAGGGCATTTCCACAGATAAACAATAGAACCAGACAACAGAAATATAACCTAATAGGCCCGGAAATAAGTGGTACACGCTGTCTCACAAATACAATACAAGTGAAATTCACACTCAAATGGCAGGTGCATACGGCAGCAACGGCTGATGCTGCTCTCAAGCAACAGCATTCACCGTCCAGACCATAATCAGTCAATCACAGTTTTAGAGTGGCAAAAGGGAGGCCCAACGCAGGCATCAGATGAGGGGAAATCCGCATACATAAACCCAAAACCAAGCAAGCATCGGATATAAGAACAAAAAGGAAGAAAAACAATCCAGCAACATAGCTTGCGATTGGGTCAAGTTGAAGCGGTTTTGCACCCCCAAATGCTCAGGTCTACTCTGTGTGCTCCATCAACCCAACCACGTCACCTTCCCCCAAACCCTACAAACGGAAGCGCTGCTCCTATCCGCCGACCGCTCCCGCTAGCTCTCCCAACCCGCCGGAGTCCGCGCCGCCGCCCAGCCCAACCAGAGGGAGTGATCCCCGGGACGCGCGCGCACTCACGCATGGGAAGCAGGACAGGTAGTAGGTAGGGGAGAGGCTACCCTTCCTTACCTCCGAGCAGCAAGTGGGGGGAGGTGGGGAGGCGTACACGCGGAGCACGTGGAGGAGGCGGCAATGGCGGCGGCGGCGGCGGCGGCGACGAGCCGCGGCGCGTCGGAGCACGTGAGGGATCAAGTGGAGAAAGGAAGAAAGAAAGGGGTTTTTAATGTTGGTGGAGAGCAGCAGCGGCCAGCGAGGGGGTTTTGTTGTTTTTTTTTCCGATTTTGGATTTTGGATTTTGGATTGGAGCAGACCACAACTGACACCTCCGTCGGCGCCGCAAGGCTGTTGTTGGGCCCTGTGCGGCTTTATAGTGGGCTGGGCTGAAAAAATTGCTCGTGCATTGTGAATGGTTCGGACCTCGGACGTTGTGTGCCTAAGGATACGGTGTGGCTACCCGGACGTTCCGACGCACGTCCGCTCCCGGACGCCGGCACATGCAGCTCCATTTAACGCGAATCCGTGCCCCCTCCGCGCCACCTGTTCGGACGCTCGTGCCTCCTCCCCTCTCCGCACCTGCACCTGCACCTGCACCCGCACCCCTCCATCCCCCTCGACTGATGATCGGGCGCCGGAGCTACTGGTGATCCACGACAGGCCGTGGCGCTGGTCCGAGAATTCGCGGATAAAGGGAAGGCGGTGGTCAGCCATCGACGCCGCTGCAACACGTGCAACATCTGATCTACTTTTAAAATATCTAAATAAAACATTTGTAACATACGTACGAAGACAGATGAAATACTTGAAACATTCATCTGAAACACTTGCAAAAACACCTGAAAACACTTGAAAAGTCATTGATGCAACATTTAGATAAAAACACTTGCAACATATCTGTGAAACATATACAACATCCAAATGAAACACTTGCAAACATACGTCTGAAAAACAGATGAAACATTTCGAACATACATTTGCAACAAATGTGTATAGCCAATGCAACATGTGCAACATACCTCTGAGACATCTGAACTCTGAAATACTTGAAACATACGCTTGCAACATGCGCTTTTAGCGCAATGTCACCTTACTGCTTGGACAAATTGAGACTCGTCATTGCGTAGCTCGACACCGGCACGGAGGTTGACGGCAGTGCATGGAGCTCACCAGCGGGGCGACGTCACACGAAGCTCCTCCCCTCACCTGCTTGCTGGAGCATCCGTCGTGGAGGCTCGTCGGCTCGGTAGAGACAGCCGCGGCAAGCGAGCGGCACGGTCGAGGTGATTGCGACGAGCGGGCATGCAGGCAGCGCGGTCGTGGCGGCCACGGCGCGCGGATGCGTAGTGCATGCAAGTGGCACGGTGGAAACGAAGCACAGTAGAGAGCAAGATTAATTTTTGGTAAAGGGCCGGGACGGGAGCGAGCGGATGCACGGTAGCGAGTGGGAAGCCGGGTTCGTCCCTCCGGACGCCCTCACGAGAGCATTAGTGCTAAGGATAGGGATGTGCATTTGGATAAACTGAAAAATGTGGGTAGTGTAGTTTAGGTATTTAGGAATTCAGGTATTATGAATACTTGAATTCAAAATGTAGGATAAAGACAGAGATTTTTGCTATGCATCTAAATATAAGCTATGTCTAAATATATAATAAAAATTTTATATAAAAAAGTTAGAATGACTTTTAATTTAAAATAGAGGGAGTATAGATTTTGTCCTTTTCCTATATTAATCATATATTTCTTAGGTGCAGGGACACCTAAAACATGAGAGTCATAGGGTCGTGCGCTCTACTGCGAGGCTGATCATGCCAATTTGGTGGCTTAGAGCAAAAGCTAAAAAGATAGACCATTTTAAAATAACTATAATAACAGCAATGTTTCTAATGAACACTTTAATGCATAAAAACAATATTTTTATAAAGTAAATTATAAATATTACTCATTCCCTTTCAAATTACGAGATATTTTGATTTTTCTAGATACATTGTTTTTTATGTATCTTTTTTTAGAAAATAGAATATATTAATATCTCAGTTTCTGCATCAACTAATGCATATAGTTGTTCCTTATTACAACCAACCATAACCAAACAAGGTTCCAAGCAATCTCAAAAACAAAGTTTTGAAGCAAAGTAGAAGAAGGTAAAAGTTTCAAATGCAACATTTAACACGTAATTCTATTGCTGAATCTCCACCCGTTTCTAGCAAACACCTCCATCGTGGTGGTCTCAAACTGCGTGCATCCCATCTTCATCCTTTGGTCATCCTCCTCCTTCTGAAGTAAGGACCAAAACCTGATCCAATACGTCCCCTGAAGATAACATGCAAACAAGATGGTAATGTGATCCTATCAAAGACCACTTCATTCCGAGTTAACCAAATTACCCAACACATCGCGCTCGCACCCATGAGAATTTTGGCTTTCAGTTTCCTATTAAACCCTTGTAACCGGCCTGTAAACATATTATGTATACTAGTCGGGGGTATTAAATTAAAGGAAATCTGAATCGTTCGCCACATAAATTTAGCAAAATGGCAATCAAAGAATAAATGTTGTATGGACTCCTCTGCGGAACAAAAACAACAGTTCTGATCTCCTTGCCAATGTCGTCTTGCTAAATTGTCTTTTGTCAAGATTATCCCCTTATATAAATACCATAAAATACCTTGATTTTAAGAGGTAGTTTAAGTTTTCAAATTAAAGTGTTGTAAGGTATAGCTTCGGTTCCTAATAACGATCTGTACATGGATTTGACTGAAAATGATCTATTGTGATATAGTCCCCACACAAAGTGATCCCTCTGGTTTGTTAATTGTACATGTGCAACCAAACCTACCACATCATGCCATGCTTGTAAATTAACACCTACCGGTGACCTCCTAAAAGCTACATTCAATGGTGTTGTAGACATCACCGTTCTCACCGAAGCACCTTTTTTTCCTAACAATGTTATAAAGCGCAGGAAAGAACGATTTTAAAGGACGTGGTCTTATCCACGCATCCTCTCAAAATCGTATCTGAGATCCATCACCAAGTTCAAACTTGCCTAACGAAAGGAATTTCTCCTTGACCTTCATGAGACCGGCCCAAATTTGAGAATCCCCAGGCACATATTGAATTTGAGTTAGGATCTTGGTTTTTAGATATTTATTCCTAAGCAATTGTTGCCAAATTCCATCTCCATTTAGTAACTTAAAAAGCCATTTACTTAGTAGACATTTATTTTGAACATCTAAATTTAAGACACCCAACCCCCTTGATCTTTCGGTGTACAAACTATCTCCCATTTAGTCAATCTATATTTCTTTTTGTGTTCGTCACTCTGCCAGAAAAACCTTGACCGGAAGTAATCCAACTTCTTTAGCACTCCTTTGGGTAATTCAAAAAAAGAAAGCATAAACATGGGAAGACTACTTAAAACAGAATTTAGCAGAACTAGTATCCCTCCTACTGACATCTTACTTTTCCAGCAATTCAACCTTCTTTGAAAACGCTCTTCGACGTGTTTCCAGTCCTTATTCATGAGTTTTCTATGATGCATAGGAATTCCCAAATACCTAAAGGGAAAAGAACCTAAGTCACACCCGAAAATATGCGCATATTCACTTTGAACTGCTTTGGCTGCTCCATAGCAGAACAATTCACTCTTATAGAAATTGATCTTGAGTCCTGATAACTGCTCAAACGCACAAAGCAAAAGCTTCATGTTTTTGGCCCTCTCTTGATCATTATCCATAAAAACTGACTGTATCGTCTGCGTATTGAAGGACTGAAAGCCCCTCATCCACCAAATGCGGGACAACCCCTCGGACCTGTCCAGCCTCTTTTGCCCGTGAAATGAGAACAACCAACATATCAACCACTATATTAAAAAGGATAGGAGATAACGGGTCACCTTGCCGCACACCCTTCCTAGTTTGGAAATAATGGCCTATATTATCATTGATCTTTATTGCAACACTCCCTCTGACATGATCTTGGAGATCCAATCACATCAAGTTTGTGAGAATCCTTTCATTCTGAGGACCTATTGTATAAAAAAGTCACTTTAACTTATCATATGCTTTTTCAAAGTCTAACTTCAAAATCACCCCATCTTGTCTTTTCCTGTTTAACTCATGAACCGTTTCATGCAACATAACAACTCCTTCCATTATATAATGACCGGGGATAAAGGCCATTTGTGACGGTCCAATCAGTTTATCTACCACTTTCAAAATTCTATTATTTAGCACTTTCGTAAAGATCTTAAAGCTCACATTTAACAAGCAGATTGGCCGCATCAGCCATCTTTGGTAGTAAAGTGATAATTCCAAAGTTTAAACTATGAATAGGCAGTCTCTCAGCATGGGATTCAACAAAGAGCTTCATTAAGTCCAGCTTTACTACATCCCAAAGAAAATGATAAAAATCCGCTGGAAAACTATTTGGACCTGGTGCTTTGTTATGTTCCATGTCAAAACTGCCATTTTGACTTCCTCCTCACTGAATGGAGCAGTCAACAACTCATTCTCCTCCGATGAGACTTAAGGTATATCAAGCCTTATAGTCTCATCCATTGAGAAAGAATTCGGTGTATGAGGTCAAAACAATCCTTTATAATACTCAGTTATATAATTATTCAGGTTTTCATCCCCAACAATAATTTCTTCTTCTTGTTCTAATTGTACAATTTTTGTCTTTCTATGTCTTCCATTTGCCACCATGTGGAAGTATTTAGTATTATCATCTCCTTGCAGTAACTTTGTTGTTTTCGATCGTTGGAGCCAATAAATCTCCTCTTCTCTCAACAACTTAGTTAACTGCACTTTGAGATGGTTTCTAAGATCCACCTCCTCAGGTGACAACAACAGAACCTCTGCTTTCCTATCCAACTCATCTATCTTAGCTAATAAATTAGATTTAAGGTTCTTATTTTGTGAAGATAAGTTCCTAGCCCAACCCCTAAGGAAGCGTTGTAGTCTCCTAATTTTATTTTGCCATTTCTTCAAAGGTGACCCACCCCTATTCTCAGATTCTCAAACCTCTTTGACCAATTCAAAAAAAAACCATCTCTCATCAGCCACGCTAGTTCAAATCTAAAGTTTTTAGCGTTCCCTCTATGAGATGGCTCCCCAGTATCTAGCAAGAGAAGTGTATGATCCGAGATCTCTCGAGTAAGTGCTTGGACTGAGGTTAGTGGGAATTTTTGTTCCCAATCTGTTGTTACTAAGATGCGGTCTAACTTTTCGTATGTTGGCACCTCAGCATAATTTGCCCAAGTATATTTCCTACCTGAGATCTCAAGTTCTCTTAAATTCAAGGTCTCAATAATAGCATTAAATAACATAGGCCATTTATTCTCATACCTTGAATTATTTTTCTTAGAAGGGTTCCTAATGATATTGAAATCTTCCCCTACTATGAAAGGGAGATCCCCACAGCTAGTACAAGCTCGTACTAACTCTGATAAGAAATGCTCTTTGTGCTCCTCCTAAGCTGCCCCGTAAACAGATAAAAGAGCCCAAAGATAACCGTCCATTTTATTTTTTAATATAAACTTAATATGATAATCACCATCCTCAATATTCTGTACTTCATAACAACCCTGATTTATACCCATCAGCATCCCCCCCGGACATGCCACAGGGACACCGCCAATGCCAAATAAAATCAGTCCCCGCACTGAAGTTGTCTAAACGCTGAGTCAAGAACTGTTTTTGTTGGTCTCTGAAAGTGCTATAAAATCAAGGTTATTATCCCGAGCCACATCATGCAAGAAAGTATGTTTAGCTAGGTTTCGCAGACCTCTGCAATTCTAGAACACATCTTTCATTGAAAACTATTTTTTCTTTACCACCGTATTTTTATTAAGGAGTTTCTTTTTCTTTTTTTCTTTTTCCACCTTGATGGGTACATCAACAAGAACTCCATCTAGGTTCACACTATTCTCGTCCATCACCTCTTCCGTTAAGTCACCACAGAGTCGACTTATGATAAAGGTATCAAGATCGATATCATCCTCCTCTGGCTCAAATTCATTCTCATTTTTTGTTAAACAAAAAGATGATTTTAGTCTATCATTTTCAACTTCTTTTAAAATATCAATGGATCCGTCAATCAAAACATCAGTATCACCCAACCTTATGCCTACTCCCCCTAGGTTTTCCTCAATACGAATTTTAGGAAAGAAATAAAATGATTTAACATTTAAATTACCTTGCGGTTCCTCGAGGTTCTTGACCGCAATCCTTTTTTCTGCTTTATCTAGTGATCCCACATCAACCATGTCTGCATTCTGTTTACTCCGTCGTACCGGTGTCAACTCCCCATCTGACAAAAGTGCCATCTTCATGACACTCCCCAAATCCTTTTCTAACCCACCATCGGCTGCAATCCCAGCTTCTAGCATGGCATCACACAGAAAACCAATACCCTGTTCGTTTGGACTTATCAGCAGAATCAGCAGCCATCCAGCAGTGTTTTTCTCTCACAACAAACCAGCGAACAGTGCTTTCAGCACAATAAACCAGCGAAACGAACAGGCTCAAGTTGTTGAGATCCCTGAGCATGCGCCCCTTCAACCCCATCCTCCTGGCACGCCGACACCTGCTGCTCGAAACCAAGCTGCTGCTCCGCTGCACCTGCGCTAGCAGCCAGCGCAGGCTGCTGTGCCTAGCCGCCAGCCCCTCCCTTCATCCTTCCCCCATCAGCCTGACTCAGTGAAAGCCCAAGTGCCTTAGGAAGTGAGAAGCGCTGCCCCAAGCACGCTGGTGCTGACAACAACCCAGCTGACTTCGTCGAAGCAAGTATTGTAGTATTTGTTACATTAACTTCTTCTCCGTCTTGGACTCCTAAAAAATTACGAGCCGACTCACTAAGTTCATCCTTCTCTCCTAGCAAGTCATCATTGGACCAATCATAATCCATCTGCGCCTCAGGAGCCTTGGCATCATTTTTGGATGAAATATTATTTTCTGCAGAACTAACATTCGCATCTGGTGCAGCTCCATTATTTTGAACCTCCTTCATCTCAGTGTCTTTTGCTGCCCCATCACCCTGATCCTTATTCCCACCATTTTGTAAATTCCCCAAATTCCTCAGACCAAGATTTGGAGGAAAGGGCTCAACCTCAACAATCAGCTGAAAGTACCTAATCCCGAAGATTACATCATGTTTGGTTGGAATTGCCGCAGGTTCAAGTACCGCCACTGCAAACCGCCCAAAGTTGCTTGCTCTGGTAGTCACCATGTCCACCTCCTGGGTAACACCGAAAAGTGTTCCTAAGGCCCACATAATAACATACTCTCTGAGAATTGTTGGAAGGTTGGTAACCTGCATCCAAACCACAGGTAACACATGATCAAAATATTCTTCCTCCTCTTTGAACTCTTGGAACTTAAGTGTGACCCCTCTTTCATATCTGCATTAAATTTTGTCATCTTCGTCAAGTCCCTTTTGTAGGGAAAAGGACCTTAAACTCGGAACCACTGTGCCTTTTAACCTCCCAAGCAAAAGTATCTGACACCAACACCTGCAAATAAGCTACTACTTCGTCCTCGGTTACATTTTTGCCTGAAGTAGATATTAGAGCCATTCTCGAGTATTTCTTTGCCGGCTGAATAGAAGCATAAGGAATATAATAGCCAGCAAGTGTATCTGCAGCTTGACCCACTAACTGGACTATTGGCTTCGGTTGTTTGAGGACCGGGCACCGAACCATGGCATGATCACTACTCCTGCAGATTTCACAGAACACTATCGCGGTGCACTCATACATCAGGTGTCCCTTGACTCCACACCTTCTGCAAACTTTATTAGTGGAATCCCTGTGCGCTACATCTGTTGCGGCTGCACCAGCTACCACAATCTCTGAATTCTCAATTTGCATATCAACTGCGACACCTGCCGAAGAAGAACCATGTAACACCTGAGACACCGGCTGCTTCTCGGCCTTACCCAATGTCGCCAAAGAGGAGACACCCGTCTCTAGCGCTGGCTGCTGGGGAGGCGCGACATGCTGGTTCAACCCTTGTCCCGCTTGCTGTAGCACTGGATGTGTCATCGTGCCGGCCGACTTCGGTAGTGGCAGCGGCACATGGGGTTGATGGCTCGGCTGCTGGGGTTGATGGTTCGGCTGCTGCTGAATCGGCACCTGTGGAGGTACCGGAGCCTGCTGCTGCGGATAACCTTGCTGCTGTCCTCGCTGCTCCCGGTACGGCGCATGCCGAAAGTTGCGCCCTGGACGATAGGAATTGTTCCATCCACGGCTGCCATTGCCGCCATGCCGACCTCGTCGACCATGTTCATACTCCCAACCCGGGCCAAAGTTCGGTGGATGGGAGCCCAGTTGGGGTTGAACCGTGATCCGTTGAAACGTGCGCCGTCGTCGCTGTAGTTGTACCCGAAGCCGCCACCAGAGCCATGCCCAGCGCCGACGCCAAAGCCATGTCTGACACCAGAGCTTTGCCTGCCACCACGCATGCCTACTCCTCCGCCTGTGCGTCCACCACCGCGCCCCGCAGTAAAGCCTCGGCCTCCTGCACCTCCGCCGTCACCTCCAGCACCTCCACCTGCACCACCAGTCGCGCTTGCCGCAGCCATGCTTGCTGCCACTTGCGCATATGAAGGATAAACCACGTAGGGAGTGGTGGCTAGGGTTGTTCGATTGATTGAGTCGATGTCCAACTCTGTACAAAAGAAGCGGTCCGCTAGTTTCCCTGAGCCATAGCGACCCCATCTGGATCCGCCAACGACACCAGGCCTTCGTTGGGCTCCAACCTTGGGCCCACATGTCTCTGTTGGTAACAAAGAAATTGCATGGTACTATTCCTTCACCGATGAAAACGGATCGGGCACCGTTTGAAATTGTGGACGCAAAGATGCCGGGTCTGACCTCGCCGTCGATGATGACAGTGATCTCTCTAGGGCCTCAGCTAGAGTACCCCTAACACTGATCGTCGACCACGCAAGTTCGTTGCCGCGCAATCGCCTAGCGTCATCGCCGGTGATGTTCTTGGTCACGGCAACTTCCCGGACCACGGCGTCATTGACGGTCGCCGCCGATCCACCCAAGATTTAATTATATTAGGCACCAACATAACCTTGGTGTCAGAAGATGCCGGAGACGTAGATGCTTCTACCCGTCGTTGGATCGACGAGTCATGCAAAGCTATCTCCGCCTCGACCAGCTTTTCCTTTCCAAATCCATGGACTGCTGCCTAGCGTACCAAGTCTGGTGTAAACGGTGACTGTATGATCTCCTCATCGGATTCATTGTCGTCCGCTATTGCCCAGAACTTGGACTTAACCCCTATGGGATGGAGATCTTTCGCATGATCGGAAAGAACCCAATCACCACGACCACCAACGGTTATCCAGCTGTCGTCATCATCCTCCGTCCCTCCACTGTTTACCACGTCACTACTAGAACTTACCTCGTTTTGAACAGTCAGATGTGTCGGACGCCCGCGAGATTCCAAGATCACCGGAATGCGAGGTCGCCTTGCGAGAGATCTACCAGGCATTCCGGTGATCATCTTCACTCCGACGTGGTCGATGAAGTCGTCGAGACATCGGCCTTCAGAATCACCGCCATTGATCACGACGGCCTCCTTCAAACACCTCACCGCGACGCTACTGTTCCTGGCAACGGCGCGACCATCTCCATCACCGCGGAGGGGCTGCATCGCGATGCCGCTGTTCCCGGTATCTACGTTGTCCGGCAGAAGGTAATCGTCTCCGGCAACAAGGTGTGGCCGCCCAACGGCATCACTGATCCCGGTAACACACTTGTTGGACGCAACAACGAGGCCCTCTCCGGCAACGCGGAGGAGCCGATCATCATCGCGGACAGCGCGGAGGGACCGATCATCAACGCAGTGTGGGAGGACTCCGAGATCACCGACGTCAACAAGCCGCCGGCTAACATCACCATCGAGATCATCGGAGTCGCCACCCGAATCGCCCTCAACGGTCATATCTATGCCTAGGTGACGTACCCTTACCCCGATTAGACATAGTATATAACAGATGCTATGTATTAGAAAAGCTAATGCGTCTTATAGTTTGCAATGGGGAAGTACTTTATATTTTATTCTAATATTTGTAGGCATGAAGTTATTATGATGGAAATAAGAAGAGTTAGTAAATTACTAAGACCTTGTTTGGATGTGCATGTATTCATTCACATGTGAGTGGATTGGAGTGAAATTAAACTAAGTTCCATTCCAATCCACTCCAACATATGTTGATTAAAGTGGATGCACGTACATCTAAACAAGGCCTAAGTTGAGAACTTAAGAACTAAGATAATGATTATTCACTAAATAAGTAAATAGGCTCTAGTCACGCTACCCACATGATTCCTAAAATCTTAAGGCCCCCTTTGGATTGTAGAAAACATAAAGGAAAAAAATATAGGATTCACACTCCTATGGATTGAGTTATTTTAGCGCCCTTTGTTAATAGGAATCGCCTATAGGAAAAATATAGGAAACTTTCTTTTGCGTTTGATTAACATAGAAAAACCATAGGGAAAAAATATCCACTGAAACCTCATGTTTTGGTTTCATGTGTTTCTCCAGCAGTTCATCCAAACACCTATTCGTATAAATGTCCTATGTTTCCTCTGTTTTACATATGCAATCTTATCTCATTACTTTGTTTTTTTTCTATTTCTGTTTTTTAATCCTGCGTTTTAAAGGCCTAATGAGAATGTTAGAAGAGTCTAAAGTATTGTACTCTAAATAATAGATATTGGGGGTAAAGCAAAAATAAATATCCATTAAACATATAATTAATGTAGATTTGTTGGTCGTACTTAGTTTTTTTTGGAGGTGCTCTATGATGTGTTTCTAAGGGTGAGTGTGTCTTCGTGTATTTGAGCGTTCATGTCTATACTTAATCTAACAAAATAGATTAATAACAAAGGGGAAACTGGGCAAAGTACATGTTACCGACGTCCATAACTGATGTATTGTCTCGGCGCTGCAGCCAGCAAAAATGGAGAGCCTCTGCTCGGCTGTCTTTTTTCTGTTCTTTTTTGGCCGTGGCTGCATATTTTCTTATTCCCAGTATAGTAGCTAATGAGGACTTACCTTCAGCGGCAGCAGCAGCGCAGCCGATCAGACAAGGAATGAGCGACTATCTAGGCGTTGGAACAAAAGTGAGCCACACGGCGACGGAGGCGACTAGCGACCGTGCAACTCATGATCGGCGACAAAAGAGCAGACAACGGAAGACGGCAAATTATCAGGTTTTCTTTTCTTATGGACCTAACCTTGACCTACAGGTCTGTTTGGTTCAGTTGTGAGCTATATAAAAAACTATCATAAGCTGTGAGCTACATGCTATGAAAAAGCTATAAGCGGTTCGATTAAAACAAATGAAATGTACCCTCTTCCTTTATCTCTCTTGAAACAGTTGTAAAATGTCTCTTTATTTCTATCTATTTGGAAAAGCTAAAAGCTAATTACAGTGTTCAAGGTGCTACGAAAATTGTACTACACAAAACAACTGTTTCTGGAAAAGCAACTTCTGATTCTACCCGTTTGATTAGCTTTCTACTTTTTTTGGTAACAGAAGTATTTTTCCAAAAGCTGAACCAAAGTAGCCAATGTACTATGCATGCATGACATAGGGTTGGTCCCCTTGGTTTTTGAGGGGCTAGTGTTGCCGCCCAGCTCAACCCTCTAAGGTTGGGCATGTCTACTGTAGTGCGACCCATTATGAGGTAACATAGTCCAAACATCTAATTTTCGACCAATCGTAAGATGCATTCCGCGCCGGTGTTGAGATCTCCCACACCGCCATGGGTCTAGCTGGCCGCCATTGCTATCGCTGGTGGTAGCAATGGTAGCCCTGCTTATTTCTCACCCCTTGGTTTGTTGTAACTTTTTCCTAGCATCTAGGTTGTGCACCTCGATCGAATCTAGTGGCTTTCGGGTGTTGTCTTATCAATCGATACATCAGGATTTTTCCTTGGTGAGTGCTATGGTGGCAACCTAGACCGTTGGGGCTTCTCTCCCACTTGTCATCTCCCTACTCTATTCATCGCGGTGGCTTGCCTCGACTGTTTTGATAACATGAGTAGTGTTGGGTTACTATTACTAGCTTTTGGAGTTGGAATGTTGGTGGTGTCACGTTAGTCTTGCATGATGAGGTGTCTGGGTTGATGGGAAATCGTTGGCGAGAACACTAACCATGACAGGCCATTGACCAGCTTCAATGACGAACGACGCCTTTCCCTCCATGGAGGCGTTGTTTTGGCGATTCCCACCACTCCTCTCTACTATATCTAGATGAAAACTTTGCTCTAACTTCTGGACAGGCAGCAATGGCATCTCACATCTCATTTGCATTGGAAGTGCTACTTTGGACGACCTACTTGTGTGGCGTTGTTTGTCAGTGGACCTAGAATGCCTTAACAACATGTTGGAATTCTCTTCAGCTATGCAGCTAGTAGTCCTATATTTTAGGAGAAGAGAGGCTCTAGTTTGATGAGCTTTGTGAAAAGAAGATCATGAATGTTGTTCATCTATTCAGTTGTTTTAGTCATTGAAAGCCCTAGTTTGGTTTTGGATAATTGATGAAACTTAGTACTAACCTTTATGCTAAGTGTGTGAAGTAGATAAGGTTAGTACATTCCAAGTGGTGAAGCTAGAAGATGGTCCATGGAGGTGATGATGGACATAGATGATCAAGTGCTTATCATTTGGAAAAGAAGAAAGAGAAAAACAAAAAAAAGGGCTCAAGACAAAGGTATATATGATAGGACCATTTTTGTTTTGCACTCAAGACACCATATAGGGTGTGATTGACTTAGAATCGATAATCGTACTATAAAGAGAAAAATCTTTGGCTAAATGGTTTATCGAGTGCCACTAGGTGACATGATTCATGCATTGTATTTAGGGACCTAGTGTGCTAACATGTGACCCTTGTAAAATGCTTTGAAAAATACTAACATATGTGGACACAAGTTCTACACTTTGTGGCTAGCAAGTTGGAAGCAAGGTGAAAAGGTTGTGGACTTAGAAAAAGAAAAAGGCAAGGAAGTCCATGACTGGACGCAGCGACCTGACGTTGGCCGTGCGTCCAGTCATGATAGCGCGGCCGGCCGAGAGGAGCAATGAACGATCGAACGCTGGATGGTGTTACACTAGCGCGTCCGGTCACATTCTGAATGGTGGTGGTTTCACGCGATCGGATGCGCAGGGTGCGCGTCAGGTGAAGGGTGACATAAGCTGACGACAACTCGTGGACGAGCGCTGTGAGGATCGGACGCACCGGCGCATCCGGTCACCTTTGACCTGATGTGTCTGGTCATCATTTTCATGCTCTGGGTGTTCTCTGATGTTGAACGAACGCTGCGGTTCTCCGAGTCCGGTCAGAGGCAGCGGCGCGTCAGGTCAGTGGCTGACTCGCACGCGCACTAGCGGCTAACAGCTTTATTTGAATCGCGTGACGTGGCGCGTCGTGATTGGTTGGCAGGAGCGACCGAACGCACCTGATCGGACGCGAGGTTGAGTCCGGTCGGTGAGTCCGATCACCCCCGAGCAGTGTAATGATTGGATTTTTGTTGGGGGTCTATAAATAGACTTTGGCCGGCCCTTGGCTTACGCTCTTGGCACTTTGATATACTTGACATCCTTGTGAGCCTAAGCAAACACCTTTCACTCATCTCCATCATTGATTCATCATCATAGTGAAATTAGAAGTGATTCCTAGTGCATTTGCTTGAGTGATTGCATCTAGTGGCACTTGGAGATCGTTGTGACTGCGGATTTCTTGTTACTCATGGTGGTTGCCACCACCTAGACGGCTAGGAGCAGCGGTGGAGGTCCAGCACGTATTGGTGATTGTTCGTGGCCAGCTTCGGTGATTGTGAGGGGTCACCTTTCCCGGCGGAGAGCCGAAAGGTAACTCCAGTGAATTGCTCGTATCATTGAGTTACCTCGATCACTTGTGGGTCGGTTCTTGCGGTGTCTAACGTGTGAACGAGGTTCGTGCAACACCTCTTAGCTGCCAAACCACCAAGTGTTGGTCAATACAATGGGGACTAGTGTGTCAGTAAGCACGTGAACCTCACGAGAAAAATCATGTGTCTCCATTGTGATTGATTCATTAAATTTCTCCCGGTGATTGGTCTTCATCTTATTGTGATCGGTTCATTCCTCGACGTGGCGGTATAAAGATCATGTTCCTCTTATTTACATTCCCGCAAACTAGTTGTAACAAGCTTTTTAGTGTAATTAGTCTTGAGAGCTTGTCTTATCTTTGCTAGTATAACTTCTCACCTAGTTGAACTCTTTAGTGTAACTAGCTTTTGAGAGCTCGTAGTGACTTAGCCATTGATTGACTTAGATATTATAGCAACTAGAATTATTGGGATATGTGGCTTGCAACACTTGTTAGAGCTTGTGCAAAAAGCTTTATAGCCAATTAGTCGTCTAACAAGTTCACCTAGTGTTTTGTAGATTTTAAATTAGGCTATTCACCCCCTCTAGCCAATTAGGACCTTTCAGTCATCATCTGTGATTATCAAGTCATGTTATCAGACGATCGATTGTTGATGGAGAACATGTGGACTTCGGAGACACAAGACATGTGAGATGCTTTGGATGCAATGTTCATCACCTTCTTTTGTTGAAGGATAAGTCAGAGTTTTGAAGGCTTTGCCCATAATTCACTCCGTGGCACAAGAAAATAGAGGCAACCATGTCAAGCCATTTCTTAGTAATTGGACTATAGGTAATATGTGGTTTTGAGTTGTATATTGAGACATTGAGTCTAAGACCCAAATGTTATTGGGCCTCATTCTTCTTTCTTTCTTTCTTTTATTATAGTGGTTTACAGGGACCAGAACTTTATTTTAAATAAAGCTTCTTTCATAAAAAATCTAAGTTCCCAGTGCTTAGTTAAAATCAAGTGGCCTTGACAATATAAAAGGGTCATTTGTTTTCCGTTGACATTTCTTGCTGATATCTAGGTCAGATGTACAGTAGTATGAGAAAAGTTCCTTTAATGAATATTTCAACGGATTTTTTGGGGCACACTAGGGGACTGTGGTGGATAATATCAAAATGGTTTTCCTACGTTCTAAGGAACGTCTAGCGCCCGGAACGTACGGACGAGGCTAGCATCCGGACACCCTCGCCTGCTACGCCTACTTCACGTGGGGGTCCGTGCTGCTCCGTGTCTCGTGCTTGCATCGTGGCACGTGCCGCTTCGTGTCTCGCGCTCGCACCATGGCCCACACGCACTTTGTGTCCTGCGCCCGCATCGTGGCGCCCCCTCCACACCCATGCGCACGAAGACGGGCCCAGTAGCTGCAACAGGTGGTTGTCCCACTGCAACATGTGCAACACCAAGATCTACATTTGCAACAGCTAGATGAAACACTTGCAACATATGTCTGAAGGAATTGAAACACTTGCAACACATGTTTGAAACACCAGAAAATACATTTGTAGCCATTGCAAAATAAATGCAACATCCAGATGAAACACTTACAACATATGTATGAGACACATGAAACACTTGAAATATATGCTTGCAACATGCATGTATATGCAACATCTAGATGAAACACTTGCAACATACGTCTAAAACAGATGAAAAACATATGGGACATACACTTAAAAACATCATTGCAACATGTGCAACATCCCGATCTACTTTTACAACATTGATATAAAACACTTGCAACATACCTCTGAATCATTTAAAACACTTGAAATAAACACTTGCAACATATAGTTCTAGTGCAACATCTCCTTGTTGTTTGGGAGAATGGATCTTCGTTGGCGTGTAACGTCTAGCGCCCGGAACGTCTGGACGAGGCTAGCGTTCGAACGCCCACGCCTGCTACGCCTACTTCATGTGGGGGTCCATGCTGCTCTGTGTCTCATGCCTGCACTGTGGCACATGCCGCTTCGTGTCCCACGCTCGCATTGTGGCCCACACGCGCTTCGTGTCCCGTGCCCACACTGTGGCGCCCTCTCCACACCCACGGGCATGAAGGCAGGCCCAATAGCTGCAACCCCTCTCCACACCCACAGGCATGAAGGCAGGCCCAATAGCTGCAACAGGTGGATGTCCCACTGCAACATGTGCAACACCAAGATCTACATTTGCAATAGCTAGATAAAACACTTGCAACATACGTCTGAAACAATTGAAACACTTGTAACCTACATCTGAAACACTAGGAAAATACATTTGTAGCCATTGCAAAACAAATGCAATATCCAAATGAAACACTTGTAATATATGTATGAAACACATGAAACACTTGAAATATATGCTTGCAACATGCATACATATGTAACATCCAGATGAAACTGTAGTCAGCGGCAAAAGGTGACGGGCCGCTGGGACACATAGCAAGCCAAGAGAAACTGCGCAGATCCTGAGCTCTCCCCAGACATAGGAAGACACCGGATCAGATGGTCGTGACCAAGGGTGTGCTAGTCAATTTGACCATGCAATTGACAAGGAGAGAAAATTGATCAGTAATTTAAAGTGAAACATGCCGATGTTTGTCCAAACAATTCTAAATATGCGGCTAAGTAGCCGATGAAAACAAGGCTATCGACTAGAGAGTTGATATCCAATATGTTCATGATACATGGTAAGTAAAATAAGCATATCGGCAATTATCAGTTACTCAAGTATATAGATCTTAACTAGCCGATAATCATGAAAACATGCAAAAGATGTAAGGATAGACGTGTAAGCATTCATGTGAGAAACATACTAGCTTTCAACCAAGATAAAAACAAATAAAAATATGTAAATAGCTAGTACATCCTCAACAAAACAGGCTATCGGCTAAAATAGCCGATTCCGGTGATCTTGTCATATAGCATACGATCACTCATCCATTGAATATAAATAAATCTACAAACAACTAGACTCAATCTATTGTACTGTCAACAGGTCAAGTTATCTGATGCAGCATTGACAGTAGGACCCTAAATCAGAGAACAGCAATCGATAGATCTACTTATATCGCAAAGAAATCGTGAGGGCATATTATAGTATGAAAGCTCAGGCCATCGGCTAAATAGCTGATGGAGACATAGCAGGTGGTTGACGTCATGCTTTTCTTAATAGATAGATCTACTAATCGATAGTGTCCAATCTGACATGCTACCAACAGATTGAGTTGGCTGATGCAACATTGATAGTGGAGTCATTCCGGACACTGGTGATCAATGAATCTCTCTCTTAATAGAACACGACTTCAAACACCCACCATTTACGATCAGGATTGAGATAGATTAGACATCAAACATGATCTACGTCAAAAATTGAATTCGACCATAAAAATATTGGCAGACGATAGATCAAAATAATAAGACTAACAAATCTCAACCTAGATCGGATAATTGGTGATATTATATTAAACAGTTAACACAATATTGATAACTTTGATTAATACCAACATTTACAAGAGATCAGTCGTCTGTTACGGTCTTATAAAGGTTGATACAAATCGATAACTAATCTATACCATGATTTGTAAGAGATCAGTCATCTGTTGCAGCCTTACAAATAACAGTATAGATCGATAACTACCTTATACCGCGACTTGTAAGAGATCAGTCATCTGTTGCAGCCTCACAAGTAACAATATAAGTCATGACGGATACTCACAAACAAGCTGGAGGTCAGGTCGTCCGATGCAGCCCTGCCTGCCCAAAGAACTCGTCGAAATCTACTCTACTCCTACTCCTAAGGGGTAGCGTAAGCCAAAAGGTAAATGTACTTATTTGGTTGATCGATAAGAGATGTCTATTACAATAGTAGAGGTTCACTATTTATACTCGAGGCTTGACTACGAGTTATGGTCGAACAAGACCGGTTATAAATTTGAAAAAGAAAATAAAGCTTTCTAAATTACGATAACTTGGACCTCACTCTTTCCCTTCTACGAAGTCCGTGCGTCTTTTTGCTTCATGCCTGTTCGTTCTTGCTGATGGCAATTTAGTTAGCCGATCTTTGCTGAGTTACTTCGGCTTCTCCCTAACAAGTTTCCGATCTCATGGCCTTCGTATTTCGAACCAAATTTTGGTGTCAACAGAAACACTTGCAACATATGTCTAAAATAAATGAAAAACATTTAGGACATACACTTGAAAACATCATTGCAACATGTGCAACATCCCGATCTACTTTTATAATATCGATATAAAACACTTGCAACATACCTCTAAATCATTTGAAACACTTGAAATAAACACTTGCAACATATAGTTCTAGTGCAACATCTTCTTATTGCTCGGGAGAATGGATCCTTTTCGGTGTGTGGAGTTCTATCCCGGCCATCAAGGGCTGCACGCGGGCGAGTTCCACCCCGGCCACAGCGAACTAGGTAGGCGGGCGCGAGATGTGCGTGGGCGGGCTCCGCCCGAGCTGCCGTGAGCTGCATGCGGACGAGCTCCACACCCGGCCGCAACGAGCTAAGCAGGCAGAGGCGGAGGTCTTCCTAACCACTGACCAAGTGTCTGGACCCGTGGTGGAGGCGGCAGCGGTCTCCCTCACCACGGACCGGCGGAGCTCGTGCGTACGCGGCTAGCGGCATCACTCGATGCTATGCGTGTGCGGATGGAGGCGGCCCTCGTGCGGACACAAGCGCTAGCAGAGCTCGTGCGTACGTGACCGAAGGGCAGGTGGTGCGGTAGAGCCGAAGCGAATGGAGAAGATAAGATGTCACTCTCTTTTCTTTTTTTAGAGAAACTGTGTATGCCGATGAGAGGAGCAGGCCTCTGGGCCGGTCCGCGGTCCAGCTAGCCGCGTCTGGACTGACCGACATGGAACGAACGACCGTGGTGAAAGATTGACGTTCTAAATTTATCTTTCAATAAAGTTGTTTAAGTCTTGGAACTTAGAAGCCATGTTGACGCCAAATACTCCCTCTGTCCCTAAATATTTATCGTTTACGTTTCCCTATATACAACTTTAACTAAATATATATTTAAAAATATTAATACTTATGTAATATAATTAGTATTATTGGAAAGATATTTGAATCTAGTTTTATAATAAATTTATTTGAAGATACAAATGTTGCACGCATTTTATACAAATCATGTCAAACTTGTGGCACGAACACCAATGGCAACAAATATTTAGGGATGGAGGGAGTAGGCAGTAGAAGATGAACTTGATCTCCTGTCAACCGAAAAAGCTTAACATTTAATAAATTCTAACAAAACGAACAGAAAAAGAAAAAAAGAAAGAGAAGGAATTATGTGAATAAAATGGATTTGTTCATGAGTACTCTTAAGAGGAGAGAAGAAAGATCTTCAAGGCTTGAGAAAAGGACCCTCCTTCTGTTGCAGGGTGTATCTCACTCGTGGCCAGTAAGTTTTTCCATGTCTGTCATTTAGGTTTCACAAATGTCTCAGTAGGAGTAAAATTTCACCACCGGTCTCTGAATTTGGCCAATGGTGTCGTTCAAATCCTTAAACTTCTAAAGTGATATCTGTGAGTCTCTAAACTTGGCAGACTGTGTTATCCAGATCCCTAAACTTTCGAGGTGATCACCGCAGGTCCCTAAACTTGGGCTGCGGTGTCATCCTGGTCACTGAACTTTCAAGGTAATCACCGTCGGTCCCTAAACTTGGCAAGCGGTATCATCCATGTCCAAATGTCATTTAACCTACTCCATAAGCTGGCGTGGCACGCTGACTGTACGTTAGACGTGGATCCAACATGTGTCAATTAATCAATCATTATTTATATAATATTTATCATGAAAATATAAATTATATAAAATGATTTACATCAGCAAAAAATGAATTAAAATATAAAAATAATTTACAACAACAAATATATTAGGTTTAAACTAAAATAGAAAAATACTAAAATTAATTTAATATTTATGTATCATTAATAGTATTAAAATAATATTAAAATTCCTATAGTATTAAAAGTTTTCTCTATTAGAAGTTACTTCTAATTTTACTATTATTTTAAAAGTTTTAATAGTAGCATTATAGAAATAACTTTTCTCTATTATTAATACTATAATACTATAGTACTTTTAATAGTAGTATTATAGTATTAGAACTTCTAATTATAGTGTTATAGTAATAAGTTTTAATAATAATGTTATAGTATTAATAATAGAGAAAAGTCACTTCTATAATACTACTATTAAAACTTTTAAAATAATACTAAAATTAGAAGTTACTTTTAATAGAGAAAACTTTTAATACTATAGGTGGCTTTTAATATTATTATATTTGGACATGAATGACACTGTTTGTCAAGTTTAGGGACCTGCGGTGATCACCTTGAAAGTTCAGGGACCAGGATAACAGCGCCAATCAAGTTTGGGACCTACGGTGATCAGCTTGAAAGTTTAGAGATCTGAATGACACCATCGGCCAAGTTCAGGAAGCCACATATATCACTTTAGAAGTTTAGGGACCTTTAGGGACCAGCGGTGAATTTTGCTGTTTCAGTAAAGTTATTCAAGTGGGTTAAGCAAAGAAATAACAAAAGCAATCGAAAAGCCTGACAGTGAAGTTCTGCTATGGTCTGCCCACCAAAAAAAGGAATAACAAAAACAAATTACGCGAAGGTGAAGAAAATATTTGTCCATTAGTGCCAGATGGCAATAAAGAAATAAAGAGGAGAACAAGACTGTTTTTCTCTGATCCATTTGTCATCCGCTGCCTCAGAATCAGGAAAAATAAAGGCTCTGTTTTCTGTAGCAGCAGCCAGCCGGAGCACTGTGCCTCAAGACCGTGGTTTCTCAAGTGCTAAGCCTGGAATCAAAACAGCCGGGCAATGCAATGCAATGCAATAATGCAAAGCTAATATAAAGAAACCCCCTATAATAATTTGGTCTTTGCTGGGGAATAAAAATCATGAACTGATGTCAGAGTCAAGTACTCATGAAAGAACAAACCCTTTTACTAATCCTTTCCCCCAGCAACTCAATATTATGCTTAATCATAGCCAAGAATAAGCGTAATGATGATGGCTAAAATTTCAGAAAGGACTCATTGACTTTTGGGTCTATAATCTTATCTGCACAGTTGACTATTATTCACGGAATCTTGGTGCCAAGTTTTTGCATAATCATCATAGCTGAGCATATATTACTCATGATTGCGATTTGCGACTAATTAAATGTGTATGCCCATATTCAAATGCATGGCCATGACTAAATGTCTCAGTCAGTCCGTCCCCTTGACATAAATCTCCTTTTGACATTGCAGATATGGCGTTGTGATGCGTAGGCAATGCAAAGATTTGTTGGTGTACTTGTGCAGGCAATGCAAGATGTAGTGTGAAAGCAGCAAAGAAGCTCAGCTCGGCTAGAAAGGGGATTGCTTGTGGACTTGACGCCATTGCCTGCCACAAGGCAGCATCATTTGCTGCAGGGTGCAGGCAGCCTGTATGTATAAGAAAGAAGAAGAAGAAGAAACTCGCGGTCGATCGGTCCTCTTCCTCCTCCGTCTTCCTTCGTTCTGACGATCGTCTTGTTGAGGGGAATGTCGTCTGGCGCGAGACCGGCCGGACAGTCGGCCAGCGGCGTCCTCTCGATCGGACGGTCTCGGACCAGGCTTCATTCCCCTCAACAGCTCAATCCATCACGGAGTCAGGGAAGAAGACGACGGTGATCTCTGCTGTGATCTGAACAACTCGTGCTTGCTGCCGGCAGTAATGAAGTCTTCTTGTTTGCAGTAAGTGTTCCCATTCTCGTTTGATTTTTTTTGAGTTCCAGTGTTGCTTCACCATGAATCTTCCAGTAGGTTCCTCCATCTTCAATCAATCGTGCTCTATCTTCAATCAATCGTGCTCTGAACCTTCCAGCTAGCGTTGTTTCAGATCAACTCAATACTGTCCATGTCTTCATGAAGATTATTGAAGAGGAATGCGTAGAGAGGCCACACACAGCTTCAGACCTGCACCTTCTCGACCTAAGCTACTAGTATCAATTCTTGTATTCCAGTGATTTGTACCATGGTTAATTTGTCACCGCAGCCAGGAATGGGTGTAATGAACGGAGTAGCATAGTTGGTAGGTTTGGTTAATCTTGAGTCGTCGTGGGGCCGGGTCACCGTGACGGTGATGGTGATGATGACCGGCGGCCTAATCTGCGTCGGTTCTCGTGTCGTCCTCGTTACGAATCTTTCCGATCATGGAAAGATGGCTTCCAAGATTGCTTCGTCAGTCGTCTACACGTGCGCGTGCCAACACCCAGCTCCGTGCGTGTGCGTCCACAGTTGAGCTGCCGGCAGATGCAATGTGCGGGGCGACATGACAAACAAGCAATCATCAAATTCCAAACGCCAATGTGCAGCACCTACCCGTACTAACATAGCAGAGGTACAGGGTTTACAAGGAAAATTCATGGACCACGTGCTCCATTCATCAGATAAAATAAAAGGAAAAGGCCTCTGGCATTTGTTCAATCAATATCCGACCTACAGATTTTGGCTGTGAATAATTTGTAGGTTTGATATAGCAAAAAGCTTGTTTGGATAAATCCATTCCTTCTCAATACATGTGCATTGTAGAGAAAAATTGAATGACTAAAAAGGTGATGGCACGTTTAGGCCTTGTTCGGCTGTCCTGGTAATTAAAGAGATTGGAGGGGATTGAGGGAGATTTTTCTAGGGCATGTATGGGACTATTTCACGAAATTTATTGTTGAGCAGCTCCATAAAAATCTTAAAGCTTGTGGAGCACCTCTTTAGATGCTCTCACAACTTCACATTTTTCCTCGAGTAGCATGCGTGGAGTTGAACCTATTTGGCTAAAAAACAAAAAGCGGTGCCACATAGAGTGGAGCAGTCCCAGACACTCTCTTAATCCCCCTCAATCCCTCCCAATCCCCTTGGTTTTGGGATCAAACAAATGGGCCCTCAACCTTTTGCTATTATTAGGGGCCGGCCACATTTAATCCCTCTCGTGTTCACCTCTCACAAAGTCACTAATCATTTGCCACTCACGTCTCTATTCTAGTTCTTATCAAGAATTCAAGATCACGTAGTCACAATATACCTACTATAACCTTTAAAATAAGGCTAGAAAGATATGAAAGCCAAACCAATAAATAATAGTGGAAACACCAAAACACAATAAAACCCGACATAACTGGTATGCCCAAATCGGTCAGCCTGCTTCTCTAGAAAACAACATAGGTAGATGATCTCATCACACAGATCACCAAGGTGGCAGAAGCACAAGATAGCGGAATAGGCAGCCTTTTGGGACGGATGACGGGACTAGGGGTCTTGCCACGAGGCGACAGGGCGACCTCCACGGGCACAACGACCTCCCCGACAATCTCGCCGGCGAGCAAGCCTGCGAGCGACTCCAGAAAGACGAGCACCTCTACTAGTGCTTCATCCTAGACACAGGCGACCTCGCGGATCTCGACGACTTGCGGGTGGGTGGAGGTGAGTGCAAGTTCAACCCCGGTGACGGATGCTCTCCGCCAAAGGGATGCATGGAGAGCTGCTAACCTAGGTATGCCTCTGCCCTTCATGCTACATTCAGAGGGGGATCAGGGGTCTGGGGAGGGATCCAATGTTGTTCATGGCGAGGGTTTGAGTTCGTCTACAGAGACAAGGGATACTCTGGATCATGACAAATGGCCTACAATCGAAGAGAGTATCCAATTGGGCAAGGGTGCTCAGAGACGTTTGATGATGATTCCCCAAAAATTCAGCAAATGGTGCGTGGATGCATCTGGGTATCATCCGACGACGCGAGGGGGTCAGGAAAAGCTGCGTCTGCAGACGGAAAATGAGATCAAATGTCACATGTTCTCTAATCAGAAATGGGATTCTAAAATGAGAGATTTGGCAGCTGCTTCTGATTGCTTGGAAGAGTCCATGGAGAAGATGCGGAGGCTTGGATCCACCATGGGTGAACTCGATAATCAGTTGGTCAGTCAGAATCGCAAGAAGAAAGATGACCAATTCTAGAACTCAGTGGACTCCCGCTTTGACCATTCCTGGACCCCGAGTGGACCTGGGCCGAGTTGGTTTTGGATGCCCAAAGGGAGACTTTGTATGGATATTGTCTACCCAGCTAACAGAGAAGAGATAAGATGCTTTGGCCACTTTGCAAGAATGGTTCGAGCCATTTCCCCACCACACAGATTAGCAAAATCATTCGTGGAGGCGGTGAAGCCTGGAGCCATGGCTCAACCCAACCGTGGCGTGGGGAAGCGCCGCCAGGAAGAATGGATGGAGGAGGATGATTTGCTAGGGGGTGAGTTGAGGAAGGAACATGATATGTGACACCAACTATAGAAGGGAGGAAGAGATCAGATCGACCCAAACCAGGCGGGTTTCAAGGGTAGATGTCTAGAGCAAGGGGATAGAGATCTAGAGAGGTTTGTGAGTGGAAGGAACTTCAATCAAGGGCAATTAGAGCAGGGCATACAACAAGGACAATAAGGGGGCTGGACCTACAATCAGCAAGGGAACTGCAATCACCAGGGGTGGAATCGAGGGGATCATCATCCTACTAACAGGAATGGGGCACCATCTTTATCTGAGGTATGAGACCATCCTCTCTTGCTGATGTGAGATGCTATCGTTGTCTGGATTGGGGTAATCATCAATCAGATTGTACCAAGGAGCCAGTGTGTTACAAATGCAAGCAAAAAGGGCATATGGCTGTAGATTGCAGATCTACCAAGAAACTCAAGGTATGTGGCTTTGGAATTCCTGGTCAAGGATTTTATGCTATTGATATTCCAGAGGCAAAGATCAAGGTGAACTAGGCCACGGCGTTTCTGACAGTCTTAGAAGGTGAGGCCACTGAGGAGAAAATATCTAAGAAACTAAAGAATTTGGTTAGGGGTGACTAGGATTTTAGAGTGAAGAAGTCACATAAGCAGGAATACATGGTGATCTTTCCAAATAAGAATACTTTAGGGATCTTTAGCAAGTTGTCTGAGTTTGAAATGCCTCTCTATGGTCTAAAAGGCAAAATTGACATAGCCAATATGGACCCAGAAGCTACATCAGTTTTGCATACAGTCTAGATACAAGTTTCCAACATCCCGAGGATGGCAAAAGATGTAGAAACTGTTAAGGAAATAGTGAATTTGGTCGCTGAGCCTATTGTGGTTGATGAGGTTAGCTTAATCAAGCCTGACCCTGTAAGGGTTCAGGGGAGATGCAGGAACCCAACTCTAATCAAAGGTTCAATCGAGGTGTTCTTCAATGGCTCTGGGATCCCCATTGGATTTAAGGTGGAAGATGACATAGGGTCCTACAAGGGTGGCCAAGATGGGCCACCGGGATCAGGTTCAGGGAAGCCCGGGGGAAGTTCTGACAAAGATCTTGACAACCATCAACAGGAAGAAAGAATGAGAGGGAATGATAAGTTCAAAAGATTTAGGAATATTAGTAGAGACATGGATGCCAATCAAGATGATTCGATGGAAGATTGCTTGGGGGAGGAAACCTTAGGGGAGTCTCATGATTTGGGAAAAGGAGTCTTAGTTACTCCTATTGCTGCCTTCCACCCAGAGGTTGGGCATATGATCGTGGATACAAGCTCTACATCTCTGATACATGAGGTCCTAAACAGGTCACTAGAGAAGGATGGCCAAATGGGCAGCAAGACACCCATGGAAGGGGCTGCTGATAAAATGGGGGTTAAGACCAATATCATCAAGGAGGTTGAGATGACTAGAAATGATGATCAGTACATTGTCCATGGTGCAGATGGACCATTCCTTATGGACAGGAACAAATGGCCAAAGTTGATTCTCTCTACTGAACATGACTCACAAGAACAAGAGGGGCCTGGAGAACTTACTCAAGAGGATAATGTCATAGATGAGAAAGATATCTAGGGATCTGCAAATGCTGGGTTTTCAACACCTGACAATAGGAGCATGAAAGAGGGAAGCCACAAGAACCCACTACAACTTGATGAGGAGGATTTTATGGATTATCTTTCTGACCAGAGCAAGAAGTCAGACATGGAGAATGTTTGCCAGGGGTGGCAGTCTCCCAAGACTAGGAAGTACAAGAAGAAGAAGAGCGAGCAGGTGGTGGTGGCAACAAGGACTAGCAGCAGGGTGCCAAGGGATGGCATCCCCATTGCTACAAAAGCTATAAACAGGGCTAAAGCTAAAGGCAACACCACAAGTATTGTTTCTTCCCAAAATCCTTTTACTGTGCTCAATGATACTGCTACTGCTAGTCTTAAGGAAGTCATTCTAGATTTGGACATTGAGGTTGAAAATGTGGAAGAACAAATAGATATCTTTAGGGTTGAGGAACTTGCTAGGGCAGCAATTGCTGAGGCAAACTATGCAGCTTATCTGGAAAACAGAAAGAGAGGCAAGGGCCTCTATCTAAATCTCAATTAGAAGATTTAGCCATGGAGGCTATTTCTAATAAGGAGAGAAGTGTCACCACTAATCCAGCCAAGGGAGGCCTGGACAGTGAGGAAGCTAATAATTCTATAGGAGATAATTCTTGTAGACATTCCAATGAAGCACATGTTCTGGAATGTTAGGGGTTTGGGGACAGCTCATAGGAGAGGTTTAATTCTTAATCATGTTATCCAAGAAAACCTAGACATTGTGGGTATTCAGGTGACTATAAAGCAAGAGTTTAGTGACCATGAGTTGAAAGACATGTCTAGCACAGTGGACTTTGCTTGGAATTGGATTCTAGCAAGGGGTCACTCAGGAGGGTTATTGTTGGGTATAAAAGTGGAAAGTTTTGAGGTAGAACATGTGGAAGTAGCTAGCTACTTTTTGGGGTTTTTTGGTAAGAAATAGGCTGACCAATTATTTTGGGTGATAAACGTTTATGGTCCTGCTCAACATGATATGTCAAAAGATTTTATTCTGGAGCTATCAAATTTTTGTGCTAGGGAAACTCTCCCTATCCTGATGCGAGGAGACTTTAACCTCATTAGGAGCAACAGGGATAGGAATAAGGGTCAAGGAGATCCTAAACTAATGGACCTTTTTAACAACTTCATTGGTACCTTTCACCTTAGGGAGATTTTTATCAGTGGAGTCAAGTTTACCTAGAGCAATAAACAAAAAACCCTACCCTGGTCAAATTAGATAGGATCCTGGTCTCTGCTGGTTGGGATCTTAATTACTCTCAAAGTTTTGCTTGGTCTAAAGCTAGATTTGGCTCTGATCACTCACCACTTGTTCTTGATATTGGAGAGCAAGGGGCTCCTAGGCCTAAGTATTTTTTTTTGAAGAAAAGTGGATCCACCATGAGGGTTTTTTTTGACCTACTGTACACCAAATGGGGGGAATTTAAACTGAGGTTTGCTGACCATTCTTACTCTCTGGATATTTGGCATGAGTGCCTTCAAGCCTTAAGACAGTACTTGAGAGGATGGAGTCTAAGAATGTCTAGGCAGAGAAAAGAAATCATGCAAAATATTTCCAATAGAATTGAAGAAATTGATATAATAGCTGAAAAGAGACTATTAAGCAACTCTGAATGGCAGGAGAGAATTAATTTGGAAGAATCTCTAGATAAAATGAACTTAATTGAGGAACTATAATGGAAGCAGAAAGTGGGAAATAACTGGATTTTGCAAGGGGATGCAAATACCTAGTTTTTTCACCAGTTTGTTAATGGAAGAAGAAGGAAGAAAACTGTTGACGGTAGATAAGTATCATTTTTTAATAGTCAACATAGCATGAAAAAGGACTAAACAATAATTACCACTTAGATATAGGGGGTTTACCGACATAATTCCATGAGTTTTGGTAAATGTCTATTTCTACAGGGTGTCAGCTGAGAAGAACTAAGGAAGACCCACATGTCAGGTTTACATAGGGACAAAGGGGCTACACATAAGTTTTCTGGAATGTGGAAGGTATGAGAAGACTCTGAAAATAAATGGGAGGTGAAATGGGCCTAAAAGTGGGAAGCTCGTCCCCCTCCTTAGGCGCCCGCCCTAGTGGCTCAGCCAATTAGGCTCCACCTCGTGGATCCTGCTTCCACCGCCTTTGAGGATCAATAATAATCATAGATCAAGGTCGGTTTGATCCGAGGGCTGTGGTGCTTCCTAGAGAGCTATATAAGCAAGGCCCCTAGCCCCTAGAGGAGGCATCCCATGAAACCCTAATTCATTTTTTTAGTTGGGATTAGCTAAGAGGGGTCCCTTGAATGGATCTTCTCTCTTAGGGCACATATAAGAGAGATTAGCTTTGTAGTCTCCATGTGAGATTAGAGTTCTTCTTCTAGATTGAGAGAGTTAGAGTGGAGGGATGAGTTAGAGGAAGCCTGGCATGTCGGTGTCTCTTCTCTGGCTTGTACCTGCGGGATCAAGTCTCCTAACCCGAGGCTTGGTTCTATGATTCTTCGGTAATTCAACTTCTAATACTAAGTAAGTACGTTGTTATTATTGTTCTATGGTTTACGAGTTTACTTTATTCTCTTCTGTGGTAGAGGGTAGGGTAATCATCTGTAGCGTAAGCGTGGTGCTTAGGCTAGAGATACTCGTAGATATCCCCTGTCTGGCTGGATCCGTGGTAGTAGCGCGGGGTGTGACAATCCCGTTGCTTCCTTTGTACCCCACATCCCGTTAGAAGGATTGGTAGGATTAAGTGCCCTGGTTAAGCATCCTCTGTGGTGTCTCTTTTCCATCGGTATGTCACCATAGACTAATAGTTTCATAGCTTACCATAGGTTGGAACCAGACTATCGTCGTAATCTTCTCTAATCGCTTATATCTTCGCTACCTTGTAGTGTGGCCCAGGGGTTAAGTATAGATTTAGGTTAGTCATCGCACGCTTTCTCCTTGCGGATAAACAAATGCGATACTCTAGAAATATCTCCCGGGTGAAATGCTCACCGATATCTGTGGTCTTTCTGATCCTTTTCTGTGTGCGTTAACAAATATCAACAAACATTTCTGGCGCCGTTGCCGGGGAGAAAGACGTCTGCTGAGTTAACCTCAAGTCTTGCTTAACCTTGTATTATACTTTTCTCTTTTTCTCTTTTTATTTTGCCTTTTCTTTTCTATCCTTATGGATAACCCAAATTCCACACCTATCTATCAGTATCCTGCACCCATGAACCAAAGCTTAGAGCTACTAGAACCCATGATTCTCACATTTAGCTATGAGCTACACCCATGTTTTGTTGCAATAGGTCAAAACCAACCCTTTCCTACAACCAAGGTCCTATCTTCTAATCAAGAAGGTAATGAACTAAAGGTCCTATATTCTAATCAAAGAGATAATGAACTTTTGGCTACACTAAGGGAATCTTTAAAGCGTCTTATAAATTTAGGTTTAGACCTAGCCTTACAAGACCATGTTCTTCTTCCATATTTTTATACGGGTCTTGATAATATTGCCTTTGAAGGAGTTTTTCTTTCTTTATCCATTAGTGGAGTGTGGTTTGTCCTTATTAGTAGACACACTCCTTGCACTAGCCTTCATGATAAACTCCTTGAGAAAAAGAATGAATCATCCCCCAAATTAGAAGAGGAAGTTTTCATAGCCATATTACAAACTTTCCAATCCCACGATTTGGCTATCCATCCCAAACCAGTTATACTCCAAAATCATTTGAGGGGAGAAGTAATTCTACCCTTGGAAATCCTTTCCAATGATTTTGGGAGGAGCATAAACTTTCCGCTTCATAAGAGACCTTTTTAGTACATATAGTTTGAATCTTTTTAAGAAGGGATCTCTTTGGAAGCTTTTCAAATCTAATCCCTTTGAAGGATATTTAGAAAGACTCAAGGATGGCATGTCAAGTGATGCCATAGAAGGAGAGCAAAGCCATCTAAAATCTACTCCTATCTTCTCCCTTTCTATACCCACATTAGATATGAAATTCGAACCCATCTTTAAACCCATCCTTGACCCCTATGAATCTTCCTATGCTCTTTCTCCTTAGCGATCCTAAAAATCCACTGAGACATTTAAAGCATAGGATTCATCAAGACCATAAGGAGGATCGAGAAGAGCAACATCAATGGCAAAAGAGCATTAAAAACCTATGTGCTATTTCCATTGAATGTGTAGGCGAGTCCTTACATGAGACCTACTCAAGAGGCAATACAAGGGAAATTTTGGACATTTATGCCAAATCACCCTTGGAAGTTAAAAATGATGGAGACTTCAATAAACAAGGAAGTTACTTTATAAAAACCCTATCAAGTCCTTGCTCATATAAGAAATCTCCTGATTCACTTAGTCTCTCTAACATTGCCCCACACGAGATCTTCAACCCCCTTATGCTCCCTGTTCCTAAAGATTTTGAAAGGGTGGTTGAAGACACATATGTTTATCATAAACATTGTAGATCTTGTTGTGTTGAATCATGAGATTAGTACACATAAACAAGTGCTATAGGGGAAACCACTTTGTCAATTCATATCTTGAAGGTTTCCCAAGGACAAGCTTAGTGTCCTAAAACAAGCACTGTTCAGACCATGACATGAGTATTCACCTTTCTGTTGCACTGCCCTTATGAAATGAGCATAGAGTTATAATTGTCAAAATATTCCTTCGGGTATTCTTGTCACTAACCATCCAAGTTGGAGCAAAAAGATTGAAGGAACAACAAATGCAAGGTATGTCCAACCAATCATTATGCAACATTGAATTACATTCATCCAATCTTAAATTTTGCAAAATTCAAGCTTGAGGGATAGACTTCCATAAATACATTTCTTGCCATGTTGCTACATTATTGTGGTTGTCCCTACCTTTAAGACATGCTCCATTTGCTAAACAACAATCATGCTCTTTCATCACTGTTTGAGTAAATCTCTATAACGCTTTCATGCTACCCTTGTCTACCCTAGTAAGTGTTAGTTTAGAAGTAGTGTACATGCTTCTATTAGCTTTTAAATTAAGTATGGTGCTTAGGTTAAACAACTTTCCTTAATCTGATTAGACATGGAGTCTAGTTTGGTTATTGAACTAAAAACTGCTAGTAAAGACAATGGTATATTTTGTTAGACTAACCCCTACAGAGAAACTCCAAAATTCAAAATGGGAAAGTCCTAAGATGAAGAGAGACAGAATAATCTTGCACAAGGGAGACACAACTCATTCATAGCCAAAGAGAAAGAAGAAGAGTGCCACAAAGCATGATCCACAATCAAAGCACTCACTCTATGGAAGCAGGTGAACAAATCTCCGTCATGCCCCTTGAAGACAAAGACCATCGTGGAGGATTTCGAGTTGCAGTTGTATTCTCTTGTCAATTATAAATTATCGGAAATCAAGAAAGATTGACAAGAGGAGAGCATGCAACTTTCTACACCCTCACTAGATTGAGAAGCTGATGCATGAGGAAGGAAGGCCAACTCCTTTAGATGATCCAACCATGACCTTCCTCCTATCATGCTCTCATCGCTCTACACGCTGGTTTGCAATCTCTCAATTAACTATTTCTTTATTTCTATAAGTTTGAGTTATTTCATAATGCCTATATATGATAATCAAATATAAGATAAAATCAATCCTCTAGAAAAGAAGTAATAGTGAATGTTTTTGTGCTAGTATGTTAATTCTTCTATAGCATAAAAATTGACCCTTAGCTTTGTGACAACAATGCCCCTATCATTACTTGTATACTCCTTCGGGTATGTGTGTCCACTAATGATTCACAGGAATGAAACAATAAGAAGAGCTAACGGTCCAAGCACAAATTGAAGAGAGAACGAAACATGGCATTACTAAATGTAAGAAAGGAGTGCAACAGAGAAGACATTGGTGCATGAACAAAAGAACAAGAACGACCAACGAAGAAAAGCTTCCACAAGGTGTTATAGTGCCAGCACGCTCCAACATTAAAGGTAACATCCTAAGGTTAGTGATCATCACTTTAAAATCCTTTCCTTGATGCTGGTATACACATAAATAGAGAACCAACCATGTTTGAGTTACAACTTCATTTGACCCAACCTAATTAACTCAACATGCTTAGTTCTCTAATCTTTATTCCTGTCACCACTTTCTTGATCTTATAATCTTAACTCAATGATCTGAAATGATTGTACGTCTTTTCTTTGGAAGTTGAAAGTCATAATCATGAAATCATTACACAATATGCATAGATATACTATCCTTCCATAAGGTTAAGAAATTTGATCTGCCCAATTGATTTAATGCTACATTCATGTTCATTGTTTGATCCTATCACCCATGTCAAGTTCAAGCAAAACACATAAACATCAACTTTATCTTGCTCAATATGCCTAAGGTTAGAGAAGAATAAACTTTTGGTTCTGTTGGTGTTTCTCCACCAACAGAGCTCATGCACTTGATCTCTGCCTTGTCTCTATGAGCAGGACCTATTTTGAACATAATAGTAGAGGAGCTTGTCAACTCCCCAAGAATCCTACAAATGAAGATCCTAGACCAACGAACATGTACAATGAGCAAGATGCTGCCAGTTTCCACAACTAATACTTCACTTCAAACTGCTGGAAGAGCAAGGAACATGGGTGACACCATCTCAGAGGTGCAAGCTATCAAGGTCTCTACTATGGGACCAGATGGTGCACCTACAGAATGAACATGGTAAGAGGTCCTATTTAGAGGACCTAAAAACACTGAACCCTTGCCGAAAGGTAAAATCGGTAGTTATCCATATTTATCCTTTTTCAGCATTGCATCAGTTTCCCTTTTCACATAGTTACTTTCCAGCAATTGCATAATCATTCTCCTTTTAGCATGTTTACTTTTCTGCATTAGCATTGCATTAAAAAATAAAATAAATATATGTTTGCTTTGCTGCATCATAAATTATAAGCCCCATGTGAATAATTTTGTGGCATGTAAGGACCCATAGGAATATTCACTGTGGTAGCATAAAATAAAAATAAATATGCATTCATCTTGTTATACTTTCTCTGCATTATAAAAATATAAAAAGTATTTGAGAGAAATCCTGTTGAAACTCTACTTAAAAGAATCAAGAACAATCTTAAAAACTCTGGACAATTAAGGCTTGAGTGGCCAACCACTAACGCTTAATCTATTCCACAAGTTTTGTTGTCTATTTGAGTTCCACAGGATTTGAAGGACCAAGAAGAGCCAACAAGCCAGTGGATGTTCTATCCACTAGTGGAGCACTATCTCAACAATCATCAACATCAATTAATGCTCCACTAGAGGAGGAAGAACAACCCCGCTACCAGTCTGCTATTTCATAAGATTGAACGACTACATCAACATCTAGCTTGGGGGAAAGCACCCCCATGTATCCAGCTAAGTATTTTCTTCTCTCAGTTTTACCTTATTCTTTATGAGTTTTCTTATTTAGTAATAATAATGTTCTAAAATAATAGAAACAAAATAAAAAGGGTGTGTCTAGTTTGCTTGTCTTTGTTCTTAAAGAAATTGTTGATAAAAGAAGAATCTCAAATAATCTCTTGCATGGAAATGATAAATAGTTGATCTGCCATAATTCCTTTCAAGTACCTAGTTTTCAACCTTGAACTCTCCTGAGTTTTAGACACAACTATTTTGATCTAAGATTTGCTCTGAACCTAAAACTCGTGGGTAGTGAATGCTTGATTTAAGTCTAGGTAGTTGGCGGATATGATATGGGAAGGTTTTGAGCTGTTGTTTATCATGCTCCTAGAGATACTAGAGTTCTGGAGAATTTATCTTTGAAAATTAAAAATCCTACATGATGAGTTCCTATATGATGAGAGTTTAATTTCTACCACAGCCATATATATATATGCTTACTAGATTAGGAAAGACTTTCACTTGTTAGCTTAGCTGCTTGTAAGCATTGAGTGTGGTCAGTCTGTGTTGACCCTATGGGATTAGTCATGCGGTTAAAATCAAGATTCACGTGCACTCCACCTACTTATGTTGCTTCTACCCTGGAGGTATGCATTTAAATATTTTCCATTAGACACAACCCAACAAGTTGTTCTGCTCCTATACTGGGAGTGAATAGAACCCTTCATCCATTGCTAGCCCCTTTTGTTATAAGCTCCAACATTTCTATTGCTATCTCTTATATATGTTTCTAAAAAGATACTTATGAATTATTCCATCGTATTCAGTTCCTTTAAAAAAATTTAAAAAAAAAAGAAAAGAGAGTGAGAAAGAAAAATAAAGAGAGAATAAAAGGACATGGGTCCTAATTATGAGAGATTTTTCAGCAACCCAAGTTCTTAGAAAGTTCTTCAAAGTTTAAGAGAGGTATAAATTTCTTTCAAGGAGCAAAAGTAGAAATAGATATTCATCATTTTTCCTCTACCCCTTCATTTCCACTTACATCCACCATCATTACCACTATATACATATCCACTCAGCCCATATTTAGGATCACACACATGCACATCTTAATTTGACTGTATGACCGGACTTGTCCCTCTAGATCCATGTGTCTGACTATGCAATAAATATTTGCAAGTATGGATTCCTTGTCTCCCACCTATGAGCTCTAGATAGACCTATTAGAAGTAGAGTGAGAGAGAGAAGGATAATGTTACTGTGTCTTATGCCAAAAATACCACATATTTTGGGAGAAGAGAGAAGGCATACACCATAAATGCCTTAGTGAGGATCCAGAAATACCATAAAGGAGAGACGTGAAAGGGTCATACACAGAAATCTCTGAGTTTTATTTGAAAATCCTGCAAAACTCTGGAATAATGGTTGATCAAAGAGCTTGAGACATAGCGCTTGACTTGACCGTTCTGTCTTTCAACTGCTCAAGACCCAAGTGATGGCTACAAGCCCCATGGTAAAAGGTAATATGGGTAAGTTTGAAGTTAGGATAGTTCATTCTAATCCGGAGAAGAGTTCTTGTTTGAACACATGTGTACTTTTGAGGTGTGAAAGTATTGTAGAAACACCTGATCCATCACTGAGTTTATCTTTGCTCAGGCACGAGCAAAGGGTAAGCTTGGGGGAGTTTGTTGACGGTAGATAAGTATCATTTTTTAACCGTCAACATAGCATGAAAAAGGACTAAACAATAATTACCACTTAGATATAGGGGGTTTACTGACATAATTTTATGAGTTTTGGTGAATGTCTATTTCTGCAGGGTGTCAGCTGAAAAGAACCAAAGAAGACCCACTTGTCAGGCTTACATAGGGACAAAGGGGCTACACATAACTTTTCTAGAATGTGGAAGGTATGAGAAGCTCTGGAAACAAACGGGAGGTGAAATAGGCTCGGAAGTGGGGTGCCCGCCCCCCTCCTTGGGTGCCCACCCCAGTGGCTCAGGCAATCAAGCTCCACCTCGCGGATCCTGCTTCCACCACCTTTGAGGTTTAATAATAATCGTAGATCAAGGTCGGTTTGATCTGAGGGCTGTGGTGCTTACTAGAGGGCTATATAAGCAAGGCCCCTAGCCCCTGGAGGAGGCATCCCATGAAACCCTAATTCATTTTTCCAGTTGGGATTAGCTGAGAGGGGTCCCTTGAATGGATCTTCTCTCTTAGGTCACATATAAGAGAGATTAGCTTTGTAGTCTCCATGTGAGATTAGAGTTCTTCTTCTAGATTGAGAGAGTTAGAGTGGAGGGATGAGTTGGAGGAAGCCCAGCATGTCAGTGTCTCCTCTCTGGCTTGTACCTGCGGGATCAAGTCTCCTAACCCGAGGCTTAGTTCTTGGATTCTTCGGTAATTCAACTTCCAATACTAAGTAAGTACGTTGTTATTATTGTTCTATGGTTTATGAGTTTACTTTATTCTCTTCTGTGGTAGAGGGTAGGGTAATCATCTGTAGCATAAGCGTGGTGCTTAGGCTAGAGATACTCATAGATATCCTCTGTCTGGCCAGATCCGTGGTAGTAGCGCGGGACGTGACAATCCTGTTGCTTCCTTTGTACCCCACATCTCGTTAGAAGGATTGGTAGGATTAAGTGCCCTGGTTAAGCATCCTCTGTGGTGTCTCTTTTCCATCAGTATGTCCCCATAGACCAATAGTTTTATAGCTTACCATAGGTTGGAACCAGACTATCGTCGTAATCTTCTCTAATTGCTTATATCTTTGCTACCTTGTAGTGCGGCCCAGGGGTTAAGTATAGATTTAGGTTAGTCATCGCACGCTTTCTCCTTTTAGATAAACAAATATGATACTCTGGAAATATCTCCCGGGTGAAATGCTCACCGATATTCGTGCGCTTGCGGATCCTTTTCTGTGTGTGTTAACAAATATCAACAAAAACTATTGCCTTTCTAGAATCTGGTAGTGAGGAGATTAGGGGTCAGGGAGCTATTATATCTCACATTGTGGACTACTATAAAGGCCTTTTTGGACACAATGAACCTTGTAGTATTCTGTTGAGATCTGATTTTTGGCCAGTTGACTTACAAGTTTCTAAGGAAGATAAGCTAGAGTTGGTTAAACCTTTCTCCATAGAGGAGATTAATGAAGTAGTGATGGGGATGAAAGAAAACTCTGCTCCTTGCCCAAATGGCGATGGGGTGGTGTTCTTTAAAAAATTTTGGGAGTTCTTGAAAGGGGATTTGATGGCCATGTTCACAGACTCTTACAATGACAAATTAGATATTAAGAGATTAAACTATGGAGTCATCACTTTAGTGCCTAAACTGAAGGAAGCAAATAATTTCAAACACTTCAAACCCATTGGTTTGCTAAATGTTGATTTTAAGTGTTTTACTAAGGTTCTGACCAACATACTAATTCTAGTAGCTAAAAAGGTCATTAGTAAGGATCAAACAAGGTTTATTGAAGGGAGAAATATTTTGGAGGGTGTTGTAGTGCTCCATGAAGTTTTGCATGAATTGAAATCTTCTAGGAAGAGGGGTCTTATTTTAAAACTAGATTTTGAAAAAGCATATGACAGAGTGAGGTGGAGCTTTTTAGAATAGGTCATGAAAGGAAAAGGTTTTCCTTTGGTTTGGATCTCTTGGGTGATGAAAATAGTGAAGGGTGGTAAGGTTTGTGTAAATGTGAATGGGGAAAGGAGTCCCTATTTTAAAACCTTTAGAGGTTTAAGGCAAGGAGATCCCCTCTCTCATTTGCTTTTCAACCTTGTAGCAGATGCTTTAGGAATGCTTCTTGATAAGGCTAGCACAAATGGGCGTATTAAAGGGATTCTTGAGGATTTAATTCCTAGGGGTATAACACATATCCAATACGCTAATGACACGGTGATAATGATAGATGGGTCAAGTACTTCCATCACTAATCTTAAACTGGTTCTGTATTGCTTTGAGTGGCCAACGGGTCTCAAAATAAACTACCACAAAAGTGAGGTGTATGGTTTTGGGCTTTCTCATTGGGAGAAAGAAGAAATGGCAAATATGCTAAATTGTGTCCTAGGAGAACTACCTATGAAGTATCTGGGAATTCCTATTAGTGATCAACACTTAGCCATGTGGGCTTTTAGGTTTTTACCACAAAAAATGACCTCTAGGCTTGATCCTTGGAAAGGGAAGTTTCTGACTTCATGTGGAAAGCAAATTTTAACCAATTCCTGCTTGAACAGCATACCTTTTTATTGTATGGGCTTTTACTAGCTAGCCGATGGGGTGCATAGGAAAATGGATAACATTCAAGCCAAGTTTCTTTAGCAAGGGGCTAAAGAAAAGTTTAAATACCACATGGCCAAGTGGGAGATGATCTGTCGACCTAAGGATCAAGGGGGCCTTGGGATTGTAAACACAAGAATCATGAATGACTGTTTACTAGTAAAATAGATTTGGAAGATCTTTCAAGAGCTAGATGAACTCTGGTTTAAAATCATAAAAGCAAAATATATGGGGGAGGGGAGTTTCTTTGACTCTAAGACCAAAGAGGTGTCTAAGTTCTAGCAGGGCCTTCATAAAGTGAAACATCTCTTTAAGTGGGGGCGGTGTTTAAGGTATGAAATGGAAAGCTCTGTGGGTTTTGGGATGATTGTTGGGCCAAGGAGGTCTCTCTTAAGATTAGTCATGAGAATCTCTACAGGATGGTGAGGCATCCTCATTGTTCTGTCTCTGAGTGGTAGGATGAGGAGGATTGGGACATAGAGTTTAGGAGAACTCTATCAATCCATAAATACAATAGCTGGCTAGACCTGGCCATTTCCTTGCAAGGATACAAGCTTGAGGGTGAGGCGAATGATATTGTGTCTTGGGCTTTAGAACCAAAGAAACTTTTTTCTACAAAATCACTGTATAGATTTTTGACTGATAGGGGTATGCCAAGTAGAGTGGCTTGTCTGATTTGGAAATGCAAGATACCTTTGAAAATTAAGTTTTTCCTTTGGCAAGTATTTCACAACAAATTACAAGTTTTTCCTTTGGCAAGTATTTCACAACAAATTATAGGTGACCGGGAACCTTGTGAAGGGAGGGTGGAAAGGAGATTTGGGTTGTTGCTTATGTGGGAGTACTGAATCTATTGATCACCTTTTATTCCACTGCCATTTGGCAAAATTAATCTAGGGAATTCTACAGGACATCTTTCAAATGGACTCCTATCCTTTGTCTTTAGAGGACCTTTCTGTTAAGTGGATGCAGGGCAAGGGGCCTTTGCCAAAAAGATAAGTTGTTTTCTTTTTTGTAGGATTTGCATGGGCACTGGGACAATGCGAAATAAGATGGCGATTGAGAAAACGTTTATTAAAGCTCCAACTGATGTGGTATATGTTGCGGTATCATTGTTGCAGTGGAGTACATTGTTGAAGGAAAAGGACAAGGAGAGGGTGGCCCAAACTCTAGATGCAATTCTGGGATGGCTGAAGACTTTTAAGCCAAGGTCTACAATGACAACTGATGTAGTAGAAATTTAGTCAGCTGAATGTTTCTGCCTTCTTGTAATAGCCTTTGTGCTAGTCCTTTTTCTGCTTGGAACTGTAATGTGGCTGGTAACCCCAGCATACCTTGTTACCTTGTTGCTTTCTTAAAAGCAGAGTTAATTCTTGTTTTAAAAAAAAGAAAACAACATAGGTAGTTCTTGGAGAAAAAGGCAAAACTCAATCAAATGATCTCTAAAAATTATAAATTTTGAAAGAAAGTTTTCACAATATCATGATGAACCAATCCCTAGAAGTTATACTAATAAGGACTTAAGGAGTAAGTTGTAAAAACTAGACTAACCAGTTTCCAAAAACCAGCCTGGCCTCTTTAAGACAAAGGACTATAACTCCAAAAGTTCAAAAACACTCTAAATCACCTCCAATAGTTATGAAACTTGGTCCATACTTTAACTAACTCATGGTGAAGGTAATCCCACCGTATCTTTCCAAAAAGGTCTAGGCTTCACAATGAATTGAGGAATTTTTCTCTCAAAGGGATTTTCTCAAGTAAGCACAAAAGAAAAAAAATAGACTATGCTTGTGGGAAATCTAGTGAAGGGAGAGCCTAAGTATGGTTCCAAGATATTCTAGCACCTAGACCTGAGCAAATTGAGCTCGGCCCGATCGGCTCGTAGGCCTGGCCTGAGCCTGACGGGTTTTGGCTTGCCCATGAACCTTACTGGACAAGGCATGAGCACAGATCTCGTTGCCTAGAAAATTTTTTCTTGGCCTGAGCCTAGCCTGAAATACTATTTTAGCTATTTCATAGTGTAAAATGTGTGGGTGGCCCACCCAAGCCCGAGCCTGGCCCAAAAAACTAGTTCCGACTTGCCCAGTGGAACAGTCATGGGCTTTTTGGCCCAAAATAGCTGGGCTTTTTTTGCTCGGCCTGAACCTGGCCCGGCCCGCAAAATGCTCAGGTCTAAGAACACCCCAATTACATCTCAAAAAAATAATGAATCCACCAAAACAGGCAAGTAAATAGGGTATTTTGAGGGAGTAACTTGTGAAATAAGAGCTAGGTTTTAAGACAAGATATTGAAAGCATCTAGGCCCCTAGTTGGGTTTTGGTGATTAATGACGACACAAGATTACTCTGACTAACGTGTGTTTTGCAGAGGCAATTTGAGTTAGGTCATGGTAATGATGGTTGATTGGGAAACTAAGGTATTCATGCCCCTATCGATGGAAATTATTTTGGTTTTCAAAGAATGGATGATAAGATTAAGGATGGACTGGTTCTAAGTGTCAATTGGCGTTGGAGAGACACTTAGAGTAGTTTAGAACTTTGTTTTTCCTTTGGCCGTACTATTAAGGGGGGTATGAACTAGTACCTTGATCTAGGTGTGTCTAATGATTTAGGTGTGGTGCGCACATGTCAAACTTAGCACTAGGTAGCTCAGGGACTGCCCAAAGATCAAGTGGAGTCAACTTCATTCATAAAGAATTTCGAATTGGAAGTGAATGGAGGGTCAAAATATTGACCGGATGCTGGTTTGGTGATGATCGGACTCACAGGTGCAGCATCCGGTCAGTGATCAGCACATGTAGCAGAAGTCGAGGACCGACTGGACATGTAACACCCCAGGTGTTGATCACCAATTAAGTAGTGGGTTTAAGCTCAAACATGATAAATTAGTGGAGATGACGATGCCAAAGTCAAACCTATGGAAATAAACCCTAATCTAAACTTGGATGATGCACCCTTCTTTGCATATAGGCTATTTTTAAGATATATGCTTGGGTGTTGTTATCAAAGTATCTTCACATGTCTCACATCAATAACTATCTATATTGATCCCTGGAAAAGTTTCATGAAGTTTGGAATAAAAAAGTCACATGAAATGATAAGTTCCATTCCTATTGGAATCTGTCCCATTAAGTTAATTGAACTATAGATCATCAACCAAACCTTGCAAACTTGTCCAAATGACTCTAGATGAACTCTACAAGACCTTAACTACACTTAGGACACTTAATGGAACAATGTTCATGTTGATCATTTTGCCTAAATATGCTTCTAATTGGTGGTTGACCATGTATGGACCCTAGAGCCCTTTGGTTTGACCATTTCAAAAGTGTGACTTAGGAGCTTTGCATGACTATGCACCCTTTCACAAAGTCGTAGAGAATTTTATAAGGAACAAACTTTATTTAAGAGTCAATCCATGAAAATGTGAGGAACATGCTCAAACAGGGCTCACAAGTCAGTTTTAGGGCTGATTTCAGCACTTAGCCATTTTAAGCCCTAATTCCAGTAACATCGACGTTGGCATCCCGCGTTCTCGTGAATTTGCTAACCAACATGATTTGACCCCTTAACAAAAGTTGGAGTTTATGTTATGAAGAACAACATGTAAAAAGTTGGGATCAATTTGATAAAGTTTGGCATTGCAAAATTCCAAAACTGAGCCCTAGCTTAACTTGTTGACAATGGTGATTTGGGGACTGATTATCTCCTAATTTGTGGGTCTTATGACCTTGGTGCTTAAATGAAATTTGTAGAGTATACTAAGATGAACAACTTTGCTACTTGACCCAATTCAAAAATCGGCCTGTATCGAGCCCAAAATGGCGTCCTAGCATGGCCTCACCGAAGCCCGCCACGTGCTCGACAGGTGTCCCCTAAGGGATGGGCGTGGCGGCCATGCGCCGTGCGTCTCCTCCATGGACGCTGCACGTCCTTCTCTCTGCCGCGTGCCCTGCCTCCTCCTCGCATGTGTTGAACGCTGAGCCGCTCACAGACGCGCCAGGCTCCCCACTGCTCACCCTCCTCCGCTCTCTCCCTCGCACGGCTACACCCTGAGCGCGCTGCCGCGACGTTCGCCATGGCCGAGCTCCGGCTGCCCCGCAATTCCTTGTCTCTGGCCTCCCTCCACCCAAACCGGCCGCGCCATCGTGTTCCCCATACCATGCCGCCCCTCCCGCGCCCCTTCCTCGGCCCCGTTGGTCGCCGGCAAGCTCCGGCAACGGAGCCGCCACGGCAGTTTCGCCGGTCACTATGGACAGCGAGCCATGGTTCCGCTCTCAATCGTCCACGACCACCGACAGAGTTGCTCGGGCACAGGGATGGACGCGCGGCCCAAGGCTCGCCGCCGTTGGCCTTCCCCTGGCCGGAGCTAGCACCGCCGGTGAATCGTTACCCCCCCTCCTCTGCTCTGTTCTTCCGGAGGAAGAAGAAGGCCCCTGTGCCTCTCTCTGTCTTTCTCCAAGAGCATGACAGGCGGGCCCGGTTGGGCGAAGGGTCCCACTTGTCGGTTTAAGGAGTGGCTGTTTTGGGTGTGTTTTCGGGTGCGCCTAGCATATTCGGTTAGGTATGGATAAATCCTGTTTTTGAAATTCAGATTTTATGTAAATCTTCTAAAATGCATATCTCTTGCTAGGTAAATCCAAAAATAGCAAAAGTAGACTTTTTGGAAACCTTGAGAAAATATCTATGCAGTGGAGTCATAATATGTTACATGTTTGTAGGTATTTTCTAATGTCTTTATTTAAGCTTTAAAAATGCTCTAAAATACGTATAAAACTTGACCAGAGCCATATCTTGAGTTTTAGAACTCCAAAAATAGTGATTCTTATTTTGTTAATTTTGTGATGACATGTACTTGCTAGGAAAAATATTAAACACACTATTTGTTCACTATTTTCTTAGGGTTTTGATTTGACCTTGATAAATAAGGAAATCTACATTATATTGCTTGTTATTTTTATATCTCGAGTTGTGTTGCCCCAATTGATGTAAAATTTTTATGGTAGGCTTGTCATGCCATGGATGTACTGTGGTATAAATTTCATAGCCTTTGCTTACTGTATGCTCAAGCTATTGATTTAACTTGTTTATTGCTTGATAAATAGCTTATAAATAATATATAAGTGATAAAATAGAAAATGTTGTCCCATCACCTTATTATGATGTTGCTCTTTGATGTTGGTTCATTTTATGGTCTTGTGTTCATAGAAAATGTTGAGTTATTGATTCATCTTGCTCTCAAATGAATTATGGCAATATCCATTTGTCTTTTTCATAGATGTTGATATCCATGTCCAAATGGCTTGAAATTTAGACAGTAGACTTTTGAGAGCATTTGTAGGCCACTGTAATATTGGTAGAATTTATTGTGCACTTTTGATATGTGTTCATAATTCCACCTAATTATTTAAATAAATTAAGAAAAGGCATTAAAAGAATTTATTTAGGAATGGACACTATGTTTTCTGGTGTTCATTAGTCATGTGTGACATGTTGGTAAAGTTGGTTTTGTCTAATTATATGTTTGCAACATAAGTTAATAATTATTTCTTGCAAATTAGGTTTCTGGATAGATCTGGGAACTTAGCAAAGTTCTTCAAGATAACGTGCTTTGTTGTGAAACTTATTTATACAAAAGTTGTAGATAATTTATGTATCTAGCTTCTGTTAAAATTTAGTGGCAGTTGGCCATGTGGTTTAGGAGTTATAGCTGTTTAAAGTTGGGTTACAGAATTGCTTGCTCTCTGTCTTGTTAGACCAGTTTCTGTATTTGTGTAAATTTGACATATTAAACTTTGGAATCATGCTGTGATGATATTAAATGAAATGTAGAGAATTTCTTAAGGTTTACATAATGTCTTCTTGCAAGTCATTTGGAATTGTAGATCTCCAGTTATGATTAAATTACTTAGCTGCTGTTCTGATGCCCTGAATGTGGCAATTTCTAGTTCTAGTGCTTTGATTAACTTTGCCATGCTTGTGTATTGAAGTGTGACACCTATATTTGTTGGTACTTGGTTTGGTACCCTAGGATCTTATAAGACTTGTGTCTTGATTGATGTATTTGCAATCTTCTATGTTATGCCCTATTGTGGATTAATTTAATTAGCTCTAGGTGTTTATGAGAACTTTGGTATGCTTGTTTGATTACTTTGTTTATTGCACTTCTATGCATTCATACATATGCATTGTTGTACCTCATTTAGGTACGTTAGCTGAAGTACATGAAGGACCTAAGGTGGAGCCAAACCCGAAGATGGAGTTGGTGGATCCATCCCGAAGGTAGAAAGATCGGACGAGTGCTAAATTGGAGAATGCTCGCCAAGCGGGTTTCATCTGACATACTCTAACTTGAGTCGGATCTCAGGCAAGCCCCAGAGCATTATAAGCCTCCTATCTTCAAAGCAATTAATTCTATATATGTTATAAGTATTGTTGCATTAAGTGGTAGGAGTTGGTTGAAAACCTTTCTGCATTATATCATTCCTTGTCAAGATATATGAATCCTTGAATCCAACATAGATTAGGATCGAGTAGATGCTTAGCCCTGCTTTAAGCGGTAGAAGTCAGGTGATTTCCTGTCACCTGTGAGATATAGGGATATTCATATATGGCACAGTTGGCTATATGTGCTATCGTGAAATGGAACCATGTGTTAATAAAATGAAATGAGACCGGGCGGGATGATGATAGTGAAGCGACAAGGCATGGAGGTCTTGGGTGTGGATCTATCCCCGTCTGAGTCATTTAAGGACCGATTCGCTGTACGTCCTTGAGTCATGTTGAACACAGTCTAACACTTAGTTGGCCGGATAAGTCGTTCCGACCACGAATCCGAGTAATACAGTTCAGGCCGGGAATCGAATGGTAGGTTGCTTCTTGGAGGAGAGAAACGATGTGCTTGGGGACATTGGCGTGAGACCAAGGGGGGTTAGAGTCCCTATCACCTGGCAGAGTGTCGCCCTTGGGGTCACGACATCATTCGGACCCACGGCTCCTGAACTGTACCAAAGGTGACCTGAGCAGCCCTCGCCAGGCGTGACTCGGTCAGTGTTAGAAATACCCCTCCAGCTGGATAGGAATTCGATTCGAATCGCCGTCGCTCCCGGTTAGTGAGCACTTGACTTGAGCAGCGGCAACGTAGTTTCCATTAAATTGAACGAATGGTTAATTGGATAACGATGGAAAGGTTGCCTCAATTTATACCTGCTATGGTTAATATTGTTTGCTCCTAATAAAGTGAGTGCTCTAGTACAGGTGCTAATATAGATGATAGGTTAATGATGATTAACTTGATGCTTAAGCATTAATGATTACTTATCTGTATTAAGCTTTTATGCAAAATGTTGGCAAGCCAGCCCACTTTATATCAGCCTTGCATGATCCTTGGTGTCACCTTATTTCTGGTTTCTGACGGGTAAGTCTAGCTGAGTACTTTGTCGTACTCAGGGTTTTATCCCCACTTGTTGCAGGTTGTGATGTATCACAGCGACTGCAAGAGTTGGTTGGCTCCTGCCTTAGTGGCGGAGTGTGATCACGGGCATGATCCTTCTGAGTCACCTTCTCTCTAATGCTTTTATTGGAAGTCGACCATGGTACTGGCATGTATTTGAAATAAGATTTATGTTAGTTTTAAATTAATTTGCTTCCGCTACTTTTGAACTTAAGTTGTAATAACTATGTTGAACTCTGATGTAAATTGATTTACTTGTGCAATGAATGTAACATGTGACTTGTTATGTTGAATCACTACGATCTTGGCTTGTATGTTGGTTGGTTTGAAATCCCTCGTGATTTCATTGGACTACCGGAGTTATATGGGCTCAAGTGCGAGAATTTGATCATTTCGGTGATTGTTTTTGTACTTGTGCTCTTATAATTTGGACGGTTCTGTTACAGCTGGTATCGGAGCAAGATTCAACATTAAACATGTCGTATGTGTATTTAAAATAAAGGTTTTGTTTTATAAAATCAGTTTTATCAACTTATAGCTAGATATAGGTTTGGGAAATCTGAATTCTAAACCTAAGATGCCAGTGGTCAATTTCCTTATGCCCATATAAGGATTATTAGGTGGCTTATATAAGTACTAACTTGGGGGTTTTTCATTTATGCATCTACGCCCAGGCCAAGGTATGTATGTGTGATGACTCTCCCACACTATGCTACCCGGTGTGTCAGATTAGAGGTAGCCTTCATATATGAAATAGCCATATATGTTGCTAGTTTACTTTTATGCAACATCGCACCTACGCTCAGGTAAGTGTGAGTTGTGAGAGCATGACCGTACAACTTGTGGTCTAGGGGAGAGCTAGTTTTGGTTACTGGATTATTTACATGTCACACACATGTATATATGAAGGTACTTAATTGTGGGTGATTAATGATTCGGGTAGTTTTGGTGCTACATGTATATATACGGGGGTATATGTACATGGGAGTACGTAGAATTTTACTTCTCTGCTTTCATTATGTGCTTTATTGGCGAATGTTGGGCTGCAATGAAACTTTTCTGCAGGTACGCTAACCACGAATGCGTAAGTCGAATGTAGCTGACGACTAGCTATATATCGAGAGTGTGCGTGTTATGCCACCGACATAGAACGTGATCGCCACCTTAGGTTGGCAGTCTTGTGAGGATGAATAGGACGAAGCATGCATTATCATGATTGTTGCTTTATGCATGGCTATACTCTTCTCACCCTTGTTCTATAGTGTGTAACTTGTGATCAATGTGTTACACTATCTTTCTTGAGTGAAGTAAAATAAAAATGCCTTGTTTCATGTTGCTTGAGAAATAAGTGTGGCTACATGCTTGAACTTAGAGATATCCTCTAGCTTAGCCAAGTGGTGGATATGTTGTTCACTCAAGCGTTTGCCAATGCTTTAGACCTCACTTAAATAATTAGGGATTCTCATGAATGAATTAAATTCATGTTGGTCTAAGGTAACAAAATTTAGAGCTACTAGAATAACATGTTTGTGTTCTCTCTTCTTAAGTAGAACAAAGGCAAGCTTTGTTTGCTTATTGAACGTTGGCTGCTAGAACGGTTTCTGATGTATTGATGCTTTCGTGGTCATAAATGTGTTTTCTGTGATTATGGAGAATATGAAAGTTTTAGCTAACTTACTTTTCTAGCTTGCCCTAAAATTTTATGACCCTAGGTCTAATGGTTTGAGAGTTATGAATTTTAGAAGTTTATTATCAGGTTTTGCTTATGCTCTGAATAGATCTAAATGTTTGGTTTGTTTGACCTATGGGCATATGGAATCATGTCTTGGAGATAATAGAAGAAGTGTATTACTTTTTCTAAGCTTTCCAAAGTGTCCTATAGCACTAATTTTTGGTGGTCGAAATTTCTAGTTATGAGCTTGTAAAGTGGAATGACAGAATCTGTCCAAATCTGGACAGAGATGTCTTCTTTGTCTTGTTTAACCTTGTTAGCTGTAGAATCATCTTAATATGATAATAAGAAAGTTATATACAACTTAATAAGCTTTACATAAAGTTAAGGCTCAGCCTTGTTGTGTCCCTAGAACTCCAGTTACGCATTTTTGAAGTTCTTGTCAGTTTTCTGTCTATATTGGTACAGATCTAAAATAGTAGCATTTTTTTGTCATGTTAATCTATGAATTAGCTTTTGGTGTGAATAACTAAAGTGTAGTCATCTTCCTAAGCTTTCCAGAAAGTCTAGGATCACCTTTGTGGGATGTCTACAACCTTAGTTATGGTTGAAACAAGTAACTACTGTGCTGCTGTCCAGATTCTATGCACATGCTAAGTTGGCTCCCTTAGCTAGCGTTTGTCTTAGGCTAAACTCGTAGTTAGTTCTTGTTTTAGATAAATGCTTATTTTGGGAGAGCCTGGTGCTTAGTAATGATTGCTTAAGCTAATTGTATTGGATCTCTCCAATGCTTGACTGTGATGTTTGTATGTATGCTTGTTATTTATTTAGTGCCATAGTTGTCACCTTGTTTGTCCTCGGTGAGCATACGAGGGTCACATAGCTTTATCCTATAACAAAGTTCACATACGTAATTGTATGGTGGTTATCTTCCATTAGGTTCTCTATCTTAGGAGCCTGAGCCTGTAGACTTAGTGGTTAGTCCTTGAATGTTTGTATCCATGCCTTTGCTTGACCAAAAGCCCAAAGTTGAGTTCTCCTATATGTTTGTATAAGTCGTGGATATTTTCCAACCCTTTTTGTGAAGACCCTTATTGACTGACCAACCAAGTTAACTTTCATCAACGCTAGGTGTGAGTGGAATCAAGTAAAAATTTCGTGCTTAGTCACCTTCGGCAATTGAGCTATGTTCTCTTGTGCTATGTTTTGATCTGCGAATAGCTTCCCTGTTGATTCTAAACCTTGTGACTACCTTTGCTTGCTATCCCTCCTTGTATGGCGCTTGTTCTTACAACCCATTGGTGCCACTTGAAATTTCACTTTCGTTGTATGTTTAGTAATGGTGTTATGAGTAGCAGCTGATGGTGCCGCGACGAAACCAAGGGTCTCCTGTGGCAGCAGACACATGGCTGGCTGCTTGGCACGCGCTGGTATCATGGTTTCTAGTCATGATCCATTATCAAACGACAGATGATGTGTGATTTTCTCGTGTCCTTCTTGGTTATCTCTCCATATCGTATCGTAAGATCCATATCTTAGACCAAAAGTAGTAGAGCTTCCTCCTGAAGTTGCTAAGAGGATAACCTTTGAAGAACAGGTCACTGACATAAACATTAACAGACTGCAATAGGTGGTAGACAAGTAACTCTACGTAGTTGTCCCAGTATTGACAAACATCATCCAGTGAGCAAAGTATCTCATCTTTGTTGGATAAAAAGGACACACAACACTTACTACTGGACAAGTCATCCGTTGGATAAGACTCAATCGTCACATTATGCAAGTTTTAACCTTGGGTGCATAATGACCATACAATCGAAATCAACCATCTCTGGTGTGACTCCTTATCTGCTGACCTCGATGGCAACCATTCGTTCCGCATCAACCACGATTACTGTGGTCAAGAGTGAAAATTGGGAATTTTTAGTGTTGAGAGACAACTAATTAGTTACCAATAGGAAGGTTAATCTCTAACTAGGTAACGACTCCTTGGTAGCTACGAAGGCTATGTCTTACAGAGCAATAACCAACCCGGAATTAATCAACTAGCCAATAACTTGAGTGATACTCTATCTTCCACAGCCATTGTGACCAAGTCAATTTTAGCTTGGACAATCACACAGATAGTGCAAGGTGTTCTATTAGCTAAAGGGAAGAATTAGAGAAAGTATGCCCTAGTTCAGATCTGTATCCTTGTGCCCATAGGTGCCACAAACGGTTTGTCCATAACTTTATTGGACGAAGTGTCGAGGAATTTTCGGAAGCGGTTCCTTATCCTTGTAGGAATGTTCTCCAGGTAGAGTATGTGTTTTGTCCTATAAAAGTAACCTGCAAGTTCAAAAGCGTGTGCATCCTCGGATTGATATGTAAATTAATAGTCGAGATCTGTTGTTGGATGGCCCTTTTGAGGTCTCACAGATACTAGTGTACACTCTTTCATTTTCTTTTGCTTTCTCGTATCCCCAATGTACGAGCAGCCTTGGTTTCTGCAAATCAATTTATACCATCGCGAATCAAAAGCAATTTGAAAAGTGTCAAACAACAGATTTCCCATCTTAGAGCTATTATTTGATCCTAAAAAGGAAGCCTCAAGGTGAATGTTGGCTTGACAAAGTTGTTATGCTGCAAGTCAACTCAACTTACAGTACAACTAAGTCACCAAGGAAAAATTTTACTCAATCGCTTGGTGGTAGACTACTTCCCGTGGTTTAGTAGATATTACAACTTTTGTTGTCCTTAAGGCCTCACTACATTTTGCGTTGGTACTAATTTTCCAATGATGACATACTTTAGTACCTTATAAATGTTTTTACCCAAGAGGTTGCATCTGCTTCAACTCAAATAACTGTGGTCTTTGGATAAAAGAATCTTTTATGTAACATTTGGCAGAAATACGAAGCCGACAGAGTCAGCTATCACATTCACTAACCCTTCACCAGACTCAGATAATACAGTGTTGTCATCAGAGAAAGAGGACTGCACACATGGAACCTCGAGTAGTTTTCCATTAGTTGGTGTCTAAATGAATGAACATTTATGACCAACATAGACCCTGTCTATTGGTTAGTCAGTATCCTATAACCTCAGAGAATGTTTGTCGTCTATGATCTCACCCTTTTTGAAAGGTTGTACTCAAGCCATTTGGTAGAGAACTGCTTTTCAAAACCGTGTGAACATAGAGTCATTTCAACGAGCATACTTCTGAATATTTTGATCTAGTGTCAAGTTCATACGGACTATGTTGTGTTCACTAAAGAATCAGATACTTGTGAGTGGTTCACTCATGGACCAAATGATCTCCGTACACTGAGAATGCAGTACGTGCTATCTTGGATTCCTCCCAAAGTAACAATGCTTCATGGAAGTCAATGAAGGAAATTCTTCAGACGAATTTTACCATAAAGAGTAAGTATCAGAAAGTGCCTTTGACCAAATTGTTCGCCGATGTTGAAGCTTTATAGCTGAATGCAATAGCAGATGTTGGGAACTAGATAGCGTGTCTCTCTTCCTTAAAAGATCTTCCATTCCGAATCTCGGGACGCGATTCTTTTAAGGGGGGAGGGCTGTAACACCCCAGGTGTTGATCACCAATTAAGTAGTGGGTTTAATCTCAAACATGATAAATTAGTGGAGATGATGATGCCAAAGTCAAACATATGGAAATAAACCCTAATCTAAACTTGGATGCTGCACCCTTCTTTGAATATAGGACATTTTTAAGATATATGCTTGGGTGTTGTTATCAATGTATCTTCACATGTCTCACATCAATAACTATCTATATTGATCCCTGGAAAAGTTTCATGAAGTTTGGAATCAAAAAGTCACATGAAATGATAAGTTTCATTCCTATTGGAATCTGTCCCATTAAGTTAATGGAACTATAGATCATCAACCAAACCTTGCAAACTTGTCCAAATGACTCTAGATGAACTCTACAAGACCTTAACTACACTTAGGACACTTAATGGAACAATGTTCATGTTGATCATTTTGCCTAAATATGCTTCTAATTGGTGGTTGACCATGTATGGACCCTAGAGCCCTTTGGTTTGACCATTTCAAAAGTGTGACTTAGGAGCTTTGAATGACAATGCACCCTTTGACAAAGTCGTAGAGAATGTTATAAGGAACAAACTTTATTTAAGAGTCAAGCCATGAAAATGTGAGGAACATGCTCAAACAGGGCTCACAAGTCAGTTTTAGGGCTGATTTCAGCACTTGGCCATTTTAAGCCCTAATTCCAGTAACATCGACGTTGGCATCCCGCGTTCTCGTGATTTTGCTAACCAACATGATTTGACCCCTTAACAAAAGTTGGAGTTTATGTTATGAAGAACAACATGTAAAAATTTGGGATCAATTTGATAAAGTTTGGCATTGCAAAATTCCAAAATCGAGCCCTAGCTTAACTTGTTGACACTGGTGATTTGGGGACTGATTATCTCCTAATCTGTGGGTCTTATGACCTTGGTGCTTAAATGAAATTTGTAGAGTATACTGAGATGAACAACTTTGCTATTTGACCCAATTAAAAAATCGGCCTGTATCGAGCCCAAAATGGCGTCCCAGCATGGCCTCACCGAAGCCCGCCACGTGCTAGACAGGTGTCCCCTAAGGGATGGGCGTGGCGGCCATGCGCCGTGCGTCTCCTCCATGGACGCCGTGCGTCCTTCTCTCTGCCACGTGCCCTGCCTCCTCCTCGCATGTGTTGAACACTGAGCCGCTCACAGACGCGCCAGGCTCCCCACTGCTCACCCTCCTTCGCTCTCTCCCTCGCTCGGCTCCGCCCTGAGCGCGCTGCCGCGACGTCTGCCATGGACGAGCTTCGGCCGCCCCGCGATTCCTTGTCTCCGGCCTCCCTCCACCCGAACCGGCCGCGCCATCGTGTTCCCCATACCATGCCGCCCCTCCCGCGCCCCTTCCTCAGCCCCGTTGGTCGCCGGCAAGCTCCGGCAATGGAGCCGCCACGGCAGTTTCGCCGGTCACTGTGGACAGCGAGCCACGGTTCCGCTCTCAGTCGTCCACGACCACCGACAGAGTTGCTCAGGCACGGGGATGGACGCATGGCCCAAGGCTCACCGCCATTGGCCTTTCCCTGGCCGGAGCTAGCACCGCCGGTGAATCGTTTCCCCCCCCTCCTCTGCTCTGTTCTTCCGGAGGAAGAAGAAGGCCCCTGTGCCTCTCTCTGTCTTTCTCCAAGAGCATGACAGGCGGGCCCGGTTGGGCGAAGGGTCCCACTTGTCGGTTTAAGGAGTGGCTGTTTTGGGTGTGTTTTCGGGTGCGCCTAGCATATTCGGTTAGGTATGGATAAATCCTGTTTTTGAAATTCAGATTTTATGTAAATCTTCTAAAATGCATATCTCTTGATAGGTAAATCCAAAAATAGCAAAAGTGGACTTTTTGGAAACCTTGAGAAAAGATCTATGCAGTGGAGTCATAATATGTTACATGTTTGTAGGTATTTTCTAATGTCTTTATTTAAGCTTTAAAAATGCTCTAAAATACGTATAAAACTTGACCAGAGCCATATCTTGAGTTTAGAACTCCAAAAATAGTGATTCTTATTTTGTTAATTTTGTGATGACATGTACATGCTAGGAAAAATATTAAACACACTATTTGTTCACTGTTTTCTTAGGGTTTTGATTTGACCTTGATAAATAAGAAAATCTACATTATATTGCTTGTTATTTTTATATCTCGAGTTGTGTTGCCCCAATTGATGTAAAATTTTTATGGTAGGCTTGCCATGCCATGGATGTACTGTGGTATAAATTTCATTGCCTTTGCTTACTGTATGCTCAAGCTATTGATTTAACTTGTTTATAGCTTGATAAATAGCTTATAAATAATATATAAGTGATAAAATAGAAAATGTTGTCCCATCACCTTATTATGATGTTGCTCTTTGATGTTGGTTCATTTTATGGTCTTGTGTTCATATAAAATGTTGAGTTATTGATTCATCTTGCCCTCAAATAAATTATGGCAATATCCATTTGTCTTTTTCATAGAGGTTGATATCCATGTCCAAATGGCTTGAAATTTAGACAGTAGACTTTTGAGAGCATTTGTAGGCCACTGTAATATTGGTAGAATTTATTGTGCACTTTTGATATGTGTTCATAATTCCACCTAATTATTTAAATAAATTAAGAAAAGGCATTAAAAGAATTTATTTAGGAATGGACACTATGTTTTCTGGTGTTCATTAGTCATGTGTGACATGTTGGTAAAGTTGGTTTTGTCTAATTATATGTTTGCAACATAAGTTAATAATTATTTCTTGCAAATAAGATTTCTGGACAGATCTAGGAACTTAGCAAAGTTCTTCAAGATAACGTGCTTTGTTGTGAAACTTATTTATATAAAAGTTGTAGATAATTTATGTATCTAGCTTCTGTTAAAATTTGATGGCAGTTGGCCATGTGGTTTAGGAGTTATAGCTGTTTAAAGTTGGGTTACAGAATTGCTTGCTCTCTGCCTTGTTAGACCAGTTTCTGTATTTGTGTAAATTCGACATATTAAACTTTGGAATCATGCTGTGATGATATTAAATTAAATGTAGAGAATTTCTTAAGGTTTACATAATGTCTTCTTGCAAGTCATTTGGAATTGTAGATCTCCAGTTATGATTAAATTACTTAGCTGCTGTTCTGATGCCCTAAATGTGGCAATTTCTAGTTCTAGTGCTTTGATTAACTTTGCCATGCTTGTGTATTGAAGTGTGACACCTATATTTGTTGGTACTTGGTTTGGTACCCTAGGATCTTATAAGACTTGTGTCTTGATTGATGTATTTGCAATCTTCTATGTTATGCCCTATTGTGGATTAAGTTAATTAGCTCTAGGTGTTTATGAGAACTTTGGAATGCTTGTTTGATTACTTTGTTTATTGCACTTCTATGCATTCATACATATGCATTGTTGCACCTCATTTAGGTACGTTAGCTGAAGCACGTGAAGGACCTAAGGTGGAGCCAAACCCGAAGATGGAGTTGGTGGATCCATTTCGAAGGTAGAAAGATCGGACGAGTGCTAAATTGGAGAATGCTCGCCAAGCGGGTTTCATCTGACATACTCTAACTTGAGTCGGATCCCAGGCAAGCCCCGGAGCATTATAAGCCTCCTACCTTCAAAGCAATTAATTCTATATATGTTATAAGTACTGTTGCATTAAGTGGTAGGAGTTGGTTGAAAACCTTGCTGCATTATATCATTCCTTGTCAAGATATATGAATCCTTGAATCCTACATAGATTAGGATCGAGTAGATGCTTAGCCCTGCTTTAAGCGGTAGAAGTCAGGTGATTTCCTTTCACCTGCGAGATATAGGGATATTCATATATGGCACGGTTGGCTATATGTGCTATCGTGAAATGGAACCATGTGTTAATAAAATGAAATGAGACCAGGCGGGATGATGATAGTGAAGCGACAAGGCATGGAGGTTTTGGGTGTGGATCTATCCCCGTCTGAGTCGTTTAAGGACCGATTTGTTGTACGTCCTTGAGTCATGTTGAACGTAGTCTAACACTTAGTTGGCCGGATAAGTCGTTCCGACCGCGAATCCAAGTAATACAGTTCAGGCCGAGAATCGAATGGTAGGTTGCTTCTTGGAGGAGAGAAAGGATGTGCTTGGGGACATTGGCGTGAGACCAAGGGGGGTTAGAGTCCCTATCACCTGGCAGAGTGTCGCCCTTGGGGTCGCGACATCATTCGGACCCGCGGCTCCTGAACTGTACCAAAGGTGACCTGAGCAGCCCTCGCCAGGCATGACTCGGTGAGTGTTAGAAATACCCCTCCAGCTGGATAGGAATTCGATTCGAATCGCCGTCGCACCCGGTTAGTGAGCACTTGACTTGAGCAGCGGCAACATAGATTCCATTAAATTGAATGGATGGTTAATTGGATAACGATGGAAAGGTTGTCTCAATTTATACCTGCTATGGTTAATATTGTTTGCTCCTAATAAAGTGAGTGCTCTAGTACAGGTGCTAATATAGATGACAGGTTAATGATGATTAACTTGATGCTTAAGCATTAATGATTACTTATCTGTATTAAGCTTTTATGCAAAATGTTGTCAAGCCAGCCCACTTTATATCAGCCTTGCTTGATCCTTGGTGTCACCTTATTTCTGGTTTCTGACGGGTAAGTCTAGCTGAGTACTTTGTCGTACTCAGGGTTTTATCCCCACTTGTTGCAGGTTGTGATGTATCACAGCGACTGCAAGAGTTGGTTGGCTCCTGCCTTAGTGGCGGAGTGTGATCACGGGCATGATCCTTTTGAGTCATCTTCTCTCTAATGCTTTTGTTGGAAGTCGACCATGGTATTGGCATGTATTTGAAATAAGATTTATGTTAGTTTTAAATTAATTTGCTTCCGCTACTTTTGAACTTAAGTTGTAATAACTATGTTGAACTCTGATGTAAATTGATTTACTTGTGCAATGAATGTAACATGTGACTTGTTATGTTGAATCACTACGATCTTGGCTTGTATGTTGGTTGGTTTGAAATCCCTCGTGATTTCATTGGACTACTGGAGTTATATGGGCTCAAGTGCGAGAATTTGATCATTTCGGTGATTGTTTTTGTACTTGTGCTCTTATAATTTGGACGGTTCTGTTATAGGACGCTGCACAATGATTGGCACATGACACGCAGCTGCCTGCTACTGTAGCAGTAGGGCTACGGTGCTGACATAGGACCGAATGTAGGAAGGAAAATGACCGGACATAGGGCTTGCGGAGTCCGATCAACAACAGTAAGGGTCCAGAGAAGAATTTCAGTGACTGAACATGTCAGGTGGGCGCTGATCGGACGATAACCAGCGTCAGGTCACTCCAACGGTCATCTCTAACAGGCACAGGTGTTGTAGCCACGAGATACTGACCTGCGCCTGGTCAAGTGGACCTACGAGTCCGGTCACTACGTATTTTGCTGAGTTGGATAGTAATGGTCATGTTTTGAATGGGGTGGTATAAATACAGCTCTGACTCATCCAATTGAGCTCTCTTGTCCATTTGTTCAGCTAAGAAAACACTTTGGAGTGCAAAGGAGAGCAATAGCCTAGTAGGGTGATTGAGATTTAAGAATCCAAGATTAAGGACCGCATTAGTGCATAGGGAGTAGCAAGTGTGCATCTACCTTTCTCATTAGGCTTGTCATGGTCAAGTGAGAGTTTGTGCTTGTTACTCTTGGTGATCACCATCACCAAGACGACTCGGTGGTGATTGAAAGCTTGGTGATCATCTGGCGGAGCTTATGGATGACCCAAGTGGTCTTGTGAGCGGTTGTGGGGGATTCACCGCAATGGAGTGTCGAAGACTCAGCCCGTAGAGAGCACTTGATCCTTGCACGGATCAAGGGGGAGCTACACCCTTGCGTGGGTGCTCCAACGAGGACTAGTGGAGAGTGGCAACTCTTCGATACTTGAGAAAAACATCTCCGCATTCCTCTCCCTCTCTTTACTTTGAGCATTTACTTTTGAGCAATTCAATTCATGTCTTTATATTCTTAGAATTGTCATGCTAGAGTCAGATTGGAACCTAGGGTGCAAAACTTTTGTGCGATAGAACAATAGAAACACTTTTAGGCACAAGGGGGTGGAATCGGCTAAGTGTAGGGCTTAATTATTGCAAGAAATTTAGAATTAGACTAATTCACCCTCCTCTTGAGCATCTTGATCCTTTCAGATATTGTTGATATTAGATACGCACATAAAGGAATTTAAGATAAATGATCCGCAAGCGCACGAATATTGGTGAGCACTTCACCCGGGAGATAAGTCTAGAGTATTGTATTTATTTTATCCGCAAGGAGAAAGCGTGCGATGACTAACCTAGTCTTTACTATTACCCTTGGGCCGCACTACAAGGTGGTGATGATATAAGCGATTAGAGAGAACTACGACGACAGTCTGGTTCCAACCTATGGCAAGCTATGATACTATTGATCTTAGGGGAAATACCGATGGAAAAGAGACACCACAGAGGATGCTTAACCAGGGTACTTAAATCCTACCAAACCTTCTGACGGGAGGAGACTCCAAAGGTAACAATGGGATTGTCACGTCCCACGCTACTACTCACTAATCCGGCCAGATAGGGGATATCCACGAGTATTCCTAGCCCAAGCACCACGCTTACGCTATGACTGATTACTCTATTCCCTACGCGAAGCGAATAAAGTAAACATGTAAACCAAAGAACAATAATAACAACGTACTTACTTAGTATTAGAAGTTGAATTGCCAAAGAATCCTAGAACCAAGCCTTGGGTTAGGAGACTTGACCCTATAGATACAAGCTTGGAGAATAGACACCGACGGGCCGGGCTTCCTCCAATCTTCTACCTCCACTCTAACTCTCTCAATCTAGAAGAATAACTCTAATCTCACATAGAGACTACAAAGCTAAACTCTCTTGTATGTGCCCTAGAGAAAGATCCATTCAAGGGACCCCTCTTAGGTGAATTCTCTCTGGAAAATATGAATTAGGGTTTCTGAACTCTCTCCTCCTGGGGCCAAGGGCCTTGCTTATATAGCCCCCTAGGAAGCACCGCAACCCTCGGATCAAACCGACCTTGATCAATGATTTTTATTCATCCTCAAAGGCGGTGGAGGCAAGATCCGCAAGGTGGAAGCTCATTGGCTCTCTGGGTGGGGCGGCCGCCCCTAGGGCTGGGCGCCCGCCCCTGTCACAGTGACAGGTGGGTCCTACCTCCTAGGGTTTGGCTTCTTGAACCTTCTAGATTATACTTTTTCCATACGTGGCCCTTTCTCTCTATGTAAACCTGACGTGTGGGCCATCTTTGATTATTTTCAGCTGGCACCCTGCAAAAATAGATATTCACCAAAACTCATGGAATTCTGTCAGTTAAACACCTAGTCTACGGTGGTAATTAATTTTACAACATTTTTTTATTTAAGTTGACGGTTAAAAATGATAGTTAACTACCGTCAACAGATATGACAAAGTTTGGAAGACCCAAAACCACTCCAAAATCATACCAAATCTCAGCCAAAGCTATAGAAAAAACATAAAAAAGTGGTCCAAAATTCTTGAAAAATAGAAATCTTGTATTCGAGAGGGAGCACCAAAAGAGATATGGGAGCACAAAATCAAACAAACTTCAATTGAATCACGAGGAATTTACCTATACAAACCATGTTTAACCTCTTCCCTTCATCCTCCCACTACAAATGAAAAAGCTACGGCAAGAGGAACTCAACTCTCTCTAACATAGCCTCCCTTGTCTTGAACACTTGGCTAACCTAATGGAAAATAAAATTAGGATTGCAAGAGATGTTCCTCCAATTAGTCACATCCCATATATAGGTCATGACAAAATACTAAAATGCCCCTAGCACCAATAGTAGATACATGCCCCTGAAGGCAAAATGATCTAGATTTTTCTTTGTCCATTAGACAGAATCAACACCTTCACAATTTTGCTTCACCTAGACGCAACCTTTGTGATGGTGCCACGTGTCCTTCGACTCACTACCCATAGTTTTGAGGCTGAAGTCAAAAAAATTCTTCTGTCCCAAGATTTTAAGGTCAAAATTGCCAAACCTCCCGATGTCAATGCATGCCCACTTTGTCCTCAACACGACGATCTTCAAGTTGTTCATGCCATGGCCATGCACTTGACTTGATCTTGATCCTGATTTGACTCTTGGTGATCGCCATCACCTAGAAAACTCGGTGGTGATTGGAAGCTTGGTGATCATCTGGCAGAGCTTGTGGATGACCCAAGTCATCTTATGAGCGGTTGTAGATGATTCACCGCGACATAGCGTTAAAGAATCAGCCCATAGAGAGCACTTGATGCAAGCGAAGATCCCATGCCAAGGTATAAAACTATACTAACCATACACATATAAGGCATAAAAGTAAATAGAGAAGATAAATATATTAAAGCATAAGTCTTGCAAAGGTGAGATACAAAAATATACCCGACCTCCGAAGATTTCTCTAGAACCTAAGCATGGCTCAACTCTCCCAAACTCTCAACTAGTGCTATTCTACTTCTACATCTTGAGAGCTGACTCTGATCCTAACGAGGAGGATATGAATTAGGGTTTTAGGGATGGCTCTAGGAAGGGGGGCAGGGGCTGATATATATAGGGGAGATAGAGTAAAGGGCAAGGAATTGCCACATCATCAATCTGCATCAACTCCCTCGACCACTGTTGGATCAACCGACCTAAAACTGCCTTAGAATCAACTGTGTAGATCGTAGGAAGGAGTACGAGGTGGCAGAGGGCAAGCAAGCGTCTCACTAGGTCAGGCGGCCTCCCTAATGGGCTGGCAAGCCCACTATAGTGGAATTTTAGCCCACACTTCGTCATTATGTCTTCTGGAACCTTCTAGAGTTGTCTTTCGTAGTTTCCGCAGGTTAAATCATATGTTGTCGTTGGTTTGCTTGTTTGGAGTGTATGACAGTGGTCCTGGGGCTATTTTCTGGATAAATCCTCCTGCATACAAATATTCACTAAAGCTCATGGAATTCATTAGTTTAAACTCCTATACCAATGTTTGGTGATGGAATTAAATATATATGCAGGTTATGTTAACAGTTTATAATTAACGTTAGTGACCGTCAACAGGAACCACAAAAGACGCCCATTCACTATGGTCAGGCATTTGTGCACTCCATGAGGGAACCAAGAGTGAGCGTGAGAAATGCTATCACCTTGTGATAAAGAAGCTTAATTCATTTGAAATGTTTCCTAGTGAAAGTGCTAATAAAATGTATTCTCACTTAAATGTTCTTGTAGAGGAGGTCAATGGGCTTGGACTCACTCAAAGGCAACCATCCGATGTTGTGAGAAAGATCTTGAGTGTCTTCCCCATTGACAAGTATGGGCATATTTTGATGGTGCTTTATCAAGGTGATCTTTCCACCGCTACCCCAACTCAAATATTGGGGAAGATCAATGCACATGAGATGTACATGCACATCACTCCATAAGATGGCTCTTCTTCCACCAACAAGAAAGATTTGGCATTCAAGGCTAGCCAAAAGAAGAGGGGCAAAGCAAAAGTTGATCATGATAGCTCAAGTGATGATGAGAACGATGATGCAAGCCTTGCTCTCATGGTGAGAAGAATTGCCAAGATGCTCAAAAAGCTCAATAAGAATGGTGTCAAGTTTGATGGCAAGAAAAAGAAATTCTTCACTAGTAGCAAGAGGAAGCCCATCTCCAAAATAGATTGTTACAATTATGGAGAACTTGGTCATCTAGCTCATCAATGCTCCAAACCCAAGAAAGATAGGTACAAGAAGAAGTACAAGGGCAAGAAAGATGACTCAAGTGATGATGATGATGAGAAGAAGAAGAAGAAGAAGAACAAGCTATACAAGAAGAAGGATGGCAAGAAGAAGGAATTTCACAAGAAGAAGAAGATGGCAAGGCTATATTGTTGGTGATTGGCTCACGGATATTGTATCATTAAGTGGCTCATCCGACGATGAAAGTGATAATAAGGAGAAGGCGGCCACTCTTGTGATTGGTTCTTCACTATCTCCACCACCACCGCCATCATCCCCTACACACCTATGCCTCATGGCCAAGGGTGAATGAAAGGTACAAAATGATGATGATAGTAGTAGTGATGACAATTCTAGTGATGATGAAAATGGTAGTGATAGTGATGAAGAATTTGAATCACCTTCTTATGATGATCTTGTCAAATTGCTAAACCAATACACTAAAATCATTAGAAAGACAAGAGCTAAAAATAAGAAGCTAGAACTTGAGAATGATTCACTTTTGGCAAAATATGACATTGCTGTAACGCCCTAGGTGTTTGGCTTCCTTAATTGCATTGCATTTCATAAGCATTAACATTAATCATCTCATTCATGAATTTGAGCATCATTCATTCATGCATGAGCTTATAATATGTGAAACATGCTTTGGAAACATTGCAACATGTGTTTATATTTCATGTGTATTATGAAGTGAGTAGTGTGCAACACCCAAGTGCCACATGTGCAACTTCCTTTTGAGACATGCCACCCACTTTAGTGAAACATGATTAGCAAGTGCTATGCAACACACTCATGCAACATGTGCAACATGATCTTGCAACATTTGAGTAGAAATATTGTTTTGCTTGTTCCAAATTATGTGACACTAGGAATTTTGTATAACCAATGTGTAGAGTGGCTAATTAGGTCTTATAACACCTTAATTACATTTAGGGTAAGTAGTGGAGCAATGTTCATGTTGACCAAAATTACCAAATTGCCCTTCCATATGTTGTTGACTAGGTTTTGACCCCTAGAGTGATTTGGTTTGACCAATTAAAAAATCTAGCTTAGAAATCTTGCATGGAGGAGCAACCTTAAGAAAAGTTGTAGAGAATTTCATAAGGAACAAAAGTTCTAATATGGCAATCTCATGAAAATGACCAGAACATGCTCAAAAATGGCCCACAAGTCAGCTTAAGGGGGTGCTCAACACTTAGAAATTTTTCTAAGTCTGGAAGTGAAATTTCAGTTTAATGTGCCTCACTTTGACACCTTATAACTCCCAAACCAGGCCGAACCAGTCCTTGAGCCAATTGACAAAGTTGTAGTCCTCATGTAGCTCTACAATTTTGTTGTTAACACCTATCGCTAACTCGGGCTAGATTAGGAGATTTGCTCGGTTGAAATCGCGCTATCAGTTGAATCCGTGGACACCGATTCAGTCAAATCGAGCAACATTCAGTAAACGTCATGGCTGACCGGCCATAGGGCCATGCTGCCGCGTGGGCGTGCCATGGCAGCCGTACACCGGCCATGGCCCCACCCGTCAGGTCGCGATGTCTTCAAGGGTGCCACGGAGCCAGCACTCACCCTCACTCGCACCTCTGCCCTCTTTCTCGCCCTCTCCGAGCTAGGGCGGAGCACCGAGGCGCCATTTCCGCCGCGGGCTTCCTCGTGCTCGTGCACCATCGTTGTCGCGCCTCGACCCAATTCCTTCCAGCAACAGCACCCCCGCGCCTTCCTCTACCCTCTCCACTCCTTCCGTGGGTCATTTGAGCGAGGGTAAGGCCACATTGGCCGATTTTGCCACCGCGGCCATGTGCGGGACCTCGCCAGAGTCGAGGCCACCGTGGTCAGAGTAGCTAGGACCCTTCCTAGTCTCCCTTTATCCCTCCATTAGATCCCTAGTTCCCTCGTGAAGCTCGTACCGAGCTTAGACGAGACGTTGCGACCTCGCCGTCGTCGGCGCACCATCACCGAAACACCGTCGTCCGCCTTCGTCATTGGCAAGTGCGCTCCGGTGCGGTAGCATTGGGGGAAAGGACATGCCTAGGTGCAGTTTGGGGTGGTGAGCACGACGGTGTGCTCGGTTTCGTCGGAGGGGCTACCGGCGGTGAGAACCCGCTCACCGGAGTTTCCCCCCTGCCTCTGTCTCTCTGACCCGAGGACCCGCCCTGTCAGCAGCTGCGTGCGTGGGCGGGAGGCCGAGCGTGGGCCGCGCGTGGAGGACTAGGCCGCACGGTCGCGTTAGCGGGCCGCGCGTGGGGTAACCGGCCAAGTGACGAATTTTAGTTTACGTTTTTGGTTTTTCTTTAATTGTTCACATATTTTATTGTTACTTGGTAAAATCCATATCTCATGCATTTTAGATCCAAAAATTGTGATCCAAATTTTGTTGGGCTCCAAATAAAGTGTAGTATCTAGGAAAAATATCAAATGCTTATGTGATGTTTAATTTCTAGAATATTTAATTAGGGTTTTGAAATATGTTTGAAATTGCATGCAAACTTGTTTAAATCATATCTTGATCTTTTTTGTTCCAAAAATTATGAAATTTGGTGAGTATGTTATTTCATATATATACTAGCTCTGGTAAAAGTTTGGATCCTATTGCTTGAGTAGTTTTCAAGTTATGATGTTGTCATCTTATATTAGGAGATATTTGAATGAATTTTCATAATTTTTTTATAGTTGCAGTAAAGGTAAAATTTTGGGAGTATTGTTCTTAGGTTAGAATGATACTAGAAAAAATCTGAAATCTGTTGTTTGACACTTTTCAATAGAGTTTCCTATTTATGCAAAAATCAGCCTTTTTGGCTTGTGAATTTTGTGTAGGGAGTTTCTGTGAATAACTTTAGTTCAAATTTCTACAGTAGCCTCCTAGTAGGCCAAGGAACCTCCTGTAATTTGTATAGAATTTTTCTAAGCAGTTTCATATGAGTTTAATTTCCCACTTAATTAATTAAGTGAATTAAGAAAGGGGTTGAAATAAATGTTCTGGGTTGACACACCTTACTTTCTGGTGTTTTCATGACATGTGTGAACTAGTAGTATCATTGGTTTGGTCATAGAGGAAGTTTGACATATGAATAAATATTTAATTTTCACAATTATAGGTTCTCTGGACAGCTGGTAGCATTTTTGGATTTGGATCCTTGATAAATGTGTTTGCTGAGAAACTTGTGAATACCAAAGTGGTAGCAAACTTAATAAACTAGCTTGTGACAAAATTTGGTGGCATTTGGCCTAGTAGTCTAGGAGTTATAGCTGTTTAAAATGGTTGTCCAGAAATGGCTGCTCTCTGTTTGGAGTGGATAGATTTCTGGAACTTTAGAAATTCGACTAGGTAAACTTTGGAATTAACTGTCGAGGTCTGAAAGTGATTTGTGGAGCATTTTATAAGCTTTCCAGATTGTCTTGTATCATGCCTTTAGGGTTTGGGAATCTACAGTTGTTATATAAATATGTAGCTGCTGTCCAGAATATGTTGTTACGATATTTTATGATTGGTTATTGGTAACCTAAGTAATGTTGTTCTTATGATTTTTAGGTGTTAGGACCTTAACTGAAGAGGAATATTTATACATTAGGTTGTGTAGATTAGGTAAGTACTTCTCTACCGGAGAAAATATTTGCACGTAATGTTGAAGTAACTTGAGTAGAGTACTTATATTGTTGAAATGCATTCCATTCCGAGCATGTTGCATTCATTATGCATCCATGAGATTTATTGTGCATTCATGCAATTGGTGTACCGGAGGGGGTGACACTCCTCGACTTCGAGGGAGCGATTCCGGAGGAGGACCAGGAGCAGCCAGGAGAACCCAAAGAGGCAGCCATGAAGGACACGCCGTTGATGAGTTACCGGAGTGTCCGGATCATCGCCCGTCCTCTTTTCTGAAAGGCAAGCCCCGGTGCATGCTGACCCAATTGTTTTAAATATAAATCTTGAGTACTTTTACTTGTTTACTGCATTAAGTTGTAGGAGTTGTATGAAAACACTTGTTGCATTACACATGTCCTTGTCTAGATATCATACTTAAACCCTAAATTAGGTTTAGGCACGTGTTAATGCTTATCCCTGCTTAGTCCGGTAGAAGTCGGGTGATTTCCGGTCATCCGCGAGATGTAGGAATGGGTCACGAGTGGCTATGTTGGCTATCGTGGATGGAACCATGCCTAAAAATAAATTTGAGACCGGGCGAGAGTTCGATAGTGCAGCCGCAAGACACTTCACGTCTTGGATGCGGAGCTATGTCCGTCTGAGTCGTTTAAGGACCGATTCGCTGTACGTCCTTGAGTTATGTTGAACGCAGTCTAACACTTAGTTGGCCGGATAAGTCGTTCCGATCGCAAATCCGAGTAATACAGTTCAGGCCAGGAATCGACTGGTAGGTCGCATCTTGGAGGAGAGAAAACGTTGTGCTTAGGGACATTGGCGTGAGACCAAGGGGGGTTAGAGTCCCTAGCACTTGGCAGAGTGTCGCCCTTGGGGATGCGGCATCAGTCGGACCTGCGGCTCCTGAACTGTACCAATGGTGACCTGAGCAGCCCTTACCAGGCGTGACTCGGTGAGTGTTAGAAATACCCCTCCAGCTAGATAGGAATTCGATTCGAATCGTCGTCGCTCCTGGTTAGTGAGCACTTGACTTGAGCAGCGGCAACGTAGATCTCATTAAATTGAATAGATGGTTAAGTGAAGGATATAATGTTGCCACAAATTTTATACCTGCTATGGATATAATAATATTATTGTTTGATTATAATCAAGTGAATGCTTAGTACAGGTGCTTAGATAGATGATAGGTTAATGCTAAAATAACTACTAGTATAGGTTAAAAGAGTTTAAATTACTTATGCTTTTCCCCAAAGGTGATGTCAGCTAGCTCCACTTATGAAAGCCTTGCATGATCCTTGGTGTCTCTTATTTTCCATTTCGATGGGTAAGTCTAGCTGAGTATATTCCTGTACTCAGGGTTTATTCCCTCCTGTTGCAGATGATATGCTTTTATCAGGGCTTCTGCAAGACCTGCCTCCACCCCACGGGTGACGAGGACTAGATCACTCGGGCATGATCGTTTGTTAGTTCCTTTCCTTAATGCTTTTGTGGGATGGTGATCTATAAGACTGGCAGTAGTATTTGAACTAAATGCATGTGTTATGCTTCCGCTACTTTATGAACTCAGTTTGTAATAATTTGTGACTCCGTGTGTTATAAGCGAACTTCCAAGCTACTTGTGAAATGTAATGTGTGATGTGTATGTTGAATGATGCGATCTTGGTTGTAAAAGAGTTGGTTTGAAATCCTTCGTGGTTTCGATTGACTACCGGGATTATATGGGCTCAAGTTCAAAAATTTGAGCATTTCGGCGCTTGTTTTTGTACTTGTGCTCTTATAATTTGGTCGGTTCTGTTACAATTGCCCAAAAAGCGAGTGATGAGCTTAGAGAAGAAAACAAAATTGTGTCATCTAAACTCAAGGCGCTCAAAACCTCTAAAAAGAAGCTTAGAGAAAAACATGATAAACTTGAGAAGATACACAATGAGCTCACTACTAGCTACAACTTGCTAAAAGATGAGTACACCAATCTAAAGATTAATCATGACAATCTTGTTCTTTCTCATGAGTTTTATCAAATAAGCCGCATGATGCTACTAACAATGTTGTTAAGATTGATATAGCCACATCATGTGATGACTTGATTGTTAAGAGTGTTGAGCAAGGTTCTAGTAGCAAAGGCAAGAAATTGGTTGAGTCCTATAACTATGATGATTACATCAAGCTCAAGAATGAGAATGAGAAAATTAAGAAAAATCTTGAGAAGCTAGCAACCACCAACACAATTGTTGTTGAAACACTTGACAATGATTATGACATGGCTCTTGAGAATGAGATGCTTAGAGAAGAGAACAAGAGGCTCAAGATGGAGAAGAATCTTGAGAGGCTATCAACTCATGATGAACTTAGAGAATAAAATAAGAAACTCAAGTTAGAAAAAGAGCATCTCAAGACCAGTTTGAGCAAAGTTCACAAGAGGCCAATACCTTCAAAGTGAGCTACTAATGAGCATCATGATGAAGATGGATAGAAGTGTCACTAGATACTTGGCAAATCAAGAGAAGAAAGCTCAAGCTCAACATCAATAATAATATAAGTCAAAGCCTAAGCCAAAGAGATGCTTTGAGTGTGGACAAGAAGGTCACTTTGCTCATGAGTGTGAAACTCCACCACCACAACCCTTGTCCAAGAATACTAGACCCTTTGCTCTCAATGCTCACTACATGCTTAGAAAGGATTCTAGTGGAAAGATGAAAGTCATGTTCTTAGGTCTACTCAACAAAAATAGGTATAAGCAAATTTGGGTTGCTCAGTCACTAGTTGAGAAAGTCAAGGGCCCTCATCAAGTTTGGATCCCTAAACAATAAGCTTGATTTCTTGTGTGTAGGTGAACTACAAGACCGGTGGAAGTCATTAGGTTATTGATAGTGGTTGCACTCAATATATGACCAGTGAACCTCATATGTTCACCTCACTAGATGAAGAAGTGGATTGTCAAGAAAAGATTACATTTGGTGACAATTCAAAGGGCAAAGTACAAGGGTTGGGCAAAGTTGCAATACCAAATGATCACTCAATTTCAAATGTGATATATGTTACTTCATTGAGCTTCAATTTGCCATCCATTGGACAATTGTGTGATCTTGGCTTCCAATGATTGTTCACCAAGAAGGAAGTGGTTGTGTCAAAGAAAGATGATGATCAAGTCATATTCAAGGGTTTTAGATACAACTTATATCTAATGGATTTCACCTCCGAAGATGCTAACTTGAAGACATGCTTATTCACCAAAACATCACTTGGGTGGCTTTGGCATAGGAGGCTTGCATATGTTGGGATCAGTACACTCAAGAAGCTATTGAAGAAAGAATTGGTAAGAGGTTTGAAGCATGTGAAGTTTGAGAAGGACAAGCTTTGTAGTGCATGTCAAGCAGGCAAGCAAGTTGCAAACACTCATCCAACCAAAGCTTATATGTCTACATCAAGAGTGTTAGAGCTTCTCTACACGGATCTATTTGGACCAACAACCTACAAGAGTTTGGGAGGCAACCTCTAGTGCCTTATGATAGTTGATGATTATTAAAGATACACTTGGGTGTTCTTCCTTCATGACAAGACCGAAGTTACCGCATGTTTCAAGAAGTTTGCCAAGAGAGCATAAAACGAATTCGATGTGAAAATAAAAAACATAAGAAGTGACAATGGGAAAGAATTTGTCAACACAAACATTGAAGAGTATTATGATGAAGTTGGGATCAACCATGAGGTCTCCACAATCTACACTCCTCAACACAATGGTGTAGTAGAGAGAAAGAACCAAACACTAATCACCCTTGCAAGAACAATGCTTGATGAGTACAACACACCATAAGATTTATGGGCGGAAGCTATCAACACTGCATGTTATGCATCCAACTGCCTATTTCTTCAAAAATTTCTTGGCAAGACCCCTTATGAGTTGCACAATGGGAAGAAGCTGAACGTGTCATTCTTCCGGGTGTTTGGTTGCAATGCTACATCTATAAGAAGCGGCAACACCTAAGGAAGTTCTAAAGACATTGTGATATTGGTTTTCTAGTTGGTTACTTATCAAAGTCCAAAGCATATCGAGTATTTAATCATGCCATCAGCTTGGTTGAAGAAACATATGATGTGGAGTTTGATGAATATAACGGCTCCCAAGGAGCACCTGAGAATCTTGATGATGTAGGTGATGAACCATTGAGGGAGGCCATGAAGAACATTCTGGTTGGAGACACCAAGCCTAAAGATGATGAAGATGAAGTGCATGTGATTGATCCACCTTCTTCATCAAGTGTGCCACAAGATGATGATAAAGATGAGAGAGTAAAAAATGAAGATACTCATGTCTCTCATGATCAAATGGTGGCACAAGCTCAAGATGTTGATGCTCCACAACCTCCTCCCCAAGTGGTTGATAGAAGAAATTCACCTCTACTTTAAGCACATCCATAAGATCTCATCATAGGGAGTCCTTCAAAGGGTGTAATGACCCGCTCTCAAAAACTTGCTTTAATTGTTGAACATCACTCATTTGTTTCTTGTATTGAGCCTAAGAATATAGAAGAAGCTCTTCAAGATCCAGATTGGGTAAATGCCATGCATGAAGAATTGAACAACTTCACCCGCAATGAAGTTTGGACACTTGAAGAGCGACCACAAGATGCAAGAGTCATTGGAACAAAGTGGGTATTTCGCAACAAGCAAGCTGGTCAAGGCATTGTTGTGAGGAACAAGGCAAGGCTAGTTGCAAAGGGGTTCTCTCAATTTGAAGGTTTGGATTTTGGAGACCTTTGCATCGTTTGCAAAACTTGAAGCTATTCATATCCTCCTTGCATATGCATCTCATCATGAAATGAAACTATATCAAATGGATGTTAACGGTGCATTTTTAAATGGTTTCATAAATGAACTAGTCTATGTTGATCAATCTCCTAGGTTTGAAGACCTTAAATATCCTAATCATGTTTATAGGTTATCCAAGGCGCTATATGGCTAAAGCAAGCCCCAAGAGCTTGGTATGAGTGCCTTTGGGATTTTCTTATTGAGAAGGGCTTCACCATTGGAAAGGTCAACACCATACTATTTACCAAGAAGCTTAATGGAGAGATCTTCATTTGTCAAGTATATGTTGATGATATCATATTTGGCTCAACAAATGAAGACTATTGCAAAGAGTTTGGTGAATTAATGTCGAAAGAGTTCGAGATGTCTATGATTTGGAGAGCTTACATTCCTTCTTGGTTTTAAAGTCAAGCAAATGAGAGAAGAGATTTTCATCCCTCAAGAAAAGTACACCAAGGATCTTCTCAAGCGGTTTAAAACGGATGAATGTAAGCCAATCAAGACACCAATACCATCTAATGGACATCTCGACCTAGATGAGGGAGGTAAATCGGTTGATCAAATTCTCTACCGTTCTATGATTGGTAGCTTGTTATATTTAACTGCATCTAGGCCCGACATTATGTTTAGGGTGTGTATGTGTGCTAGATTTCAAACTAGTCCTAAGGAAGCTCACTTAGTTGCCGTTAAGAGAATCCTTAGGTACTTTAAGCACACACCAAGCATTGGACTTTGATATCCCAAAGGAGCTAGATTCTAGCTAGTTGGTTATTCCGATTCGAATTATGCCAGTTGCAAAATTAATAGAAAAGCACATCTGGAGGGTGCCATTTGCTTGGTAGATCACTAGTGTCTTGGACCTCTAAGAAGCAAAATAGTGTGCCCTTATCCACCACCGAGGCGGATGCTTGTTGTGCACAAATCCTTTAAATGAAGCAAACTACTTTTGTCTGACAATGAGAGCACGGTAGAACTTGCTAATAACCTAGTTCAACACTCTTGGACCAAGAACATAGATATCCGTCATCACTTTCTTAGAGATCATGTTGCTAAAAATGATATATCACTAGAAGGTGTAAGGACCGAGGATCAATTAGCGGATATCTTCACAAAACCGCTAGATGAGGCTACGTTTTGTCGGTTGAGGAATGAGCTCAATGTGCTTGACCTAAGTAACTTCACTAAAAAATAAGCTTGTGTTGACCCTTGGATTACATTGTAACATAAAACATGTTTAATTTTTAGTAATGCACTTAGGGCTTGTCTAACATGGTTAAGATAACCACCGTAAAGCGTGTGAAAAAGCTTAACCTTGGATCAAACTTGACAAGCAACTAGATTTACTTTCTTGTATTGAATTGAATATGCATGTGTGTTGCTTTGTCATTCTTTTTGGTTATCTTTTGAGCATCCACTGTGTTCATCCACAAATAGAAAGAGCATTTGAAGCTCCTATTGGTTACAAACCCTATTTTGTGGCCACATGTTGCTCCTCGCACTGTTTGTTGCCTATTTTCCTAAAAAGAATTATAGCCAAAGGCAAATTATTTTGAAAATCTCAAGGGTTTGAGAGAGGTCTCTCATATCTATCCCAATTGGTGTTTATTTGGGTCTTATTGAAGTTGGGATTTGATTGGGAGAAAGCATCGCGAAGGAAGGAGGAGTAACAGCTGCAAAAGAGGGACCGAACGCAGGGACTAGACTCACCTATTATAGCGTCCGGTCAGTACATCAGGAGGAACAATAGCTAAAGAAGCACCAGATGATCAATAGTGTCTCTCTAGCGTCAGGTGCCGTATCATCTATGTGTCACCGGTGCATCCGGTTAGCACGAGGAGGAACACAGGAAAAGGACCAGACTCAGAGCTATGTCTGGTCATGGTGCCTTGGACGCATCTGATCATGTTTTGGAGCACTCTAGACCTCGCTGTTGTTGATCAGACTCTAGGGAAGCACCATTAGGTCATTTGCGTCGGCGCGTCCGGTCGCGCGTTTTGAATCAAACTCCGACTGACACGTGGGGCCCGCGTCTTCCATTTCCTATTTCGACAACCGCCTCTATCTCTCACTCTCTTCTATCAAGTGGGACCACATGCATCTTTCCCTTCCTAAATCAGCAATTGCTCGTGCTCATTGCTTTCTTCTCCGTACGTCGTCACGCCGCACCTAACCCTAATCTGTCGTTGTCGTGACTACTGTAACACCCCAGGTGTTTGGCTTCCAAAATTGCACCTGTATTTCATAAGCATGAGCATCATTTCATTCACTATGCATTGTTTGGCTTGTAATAAGGGTGTGCAACATACTTTACTAAGTTTGCTTCAAAAGTGGTAGCTTATGAAATGTGAGTAGTGCAACATATATATGCAACATGGTGTGGCAACATCTAGCTAAAATGCTTATTTTGTTTGTTCCAACCTATGTGACATTTGGTAGTGGGTGTAACCAAAGTGTACAATGGTTAATTATGTCCTATAGTACCTTAATCACACTTAGGATCATTAGTGGAACAATGTTCATGTTGACCAAAATGACCAAAATGCCCTCTTAGGTGATGTTGACCAAGCTTTGAGCCCTAGAATGCTTTGGTTTGACTATTTAAAAAGTCCAGCTTAGAGATCTTGTATGGAGGAGCACCCTTTTATCAAAGTTGTAGAGAATTTCATAAGGAACAAAAGTCTCAATGTGGCCATCTTATGAAAATGACTAGAACACCCTCAAAAGTGGCCCACAAGTCAGTGGTAGTGGTTGTTTTGGGACTTGGTAAAAATTTGCTAAGTCAAACACTGAAACTGTTTCAAAGTGCCCACCTTGGGAAGCTTGTAACTCACAAACCATGCCAAACTAGCTCAAGCTCCTATTGACAAACTTGTAGACCTCACATCCCTCTACAACTTTTATGTTCACAATTTTCACTAAAACGACTTGGTTTGGGAGATAAGGGACGAACAAAATGGACTATCAGTCATCGTGTCGGCGTCGATTCAGAGAAATGCAAGACTTCAGTGGCCGACCGGCTTCAGGCCATGACCGTCGCGTGGGCACGCCATGGCGCCCATACGCCGGCCATGGGCCCACCGGTCAGGTCTGAGAGGGACTCTAGAGCACCCCGACGCTGCACTTGCCCTAACTCCCGCCTCTGCCCATCTCTCTCGCCCTCTCTAAGCTAGGGCAGAGCACCAAGGTGCCATCACCGGCGCATGCTTCCTCACGCTCGTGCACCATCATCATCATGCCCCAGCCCAATTCATTTCGTTAGAAGCACCCTAGCACCCTCCTCCACTCCTTCCCTAGACCGTTTGAGCAAAGGTGAGGCCGCATTGGTCAATTCTGCCACTGCGGCCATGAGCGGGACCTCGCCGAAGTACATGGCCGTCGTGGTCGGGTAGCTAGGACCCTTCTCATTCTCCCCTTTTCCCTCCATTAGCTCCCTAGTAACCTTGTGAAGCTCGTACTGAGCTTAAACGAGGCACTGTGGCCTCGCCGTCGCCGGCGCACCGCCACCAGAACCCCGTCGTCCGCCTTGACCGGCCACGGGTACCCCCAGCCACCTCTAGGGTCACCGTAGCACCTCACTCAGTTCGGGATCACGCGGAGAGCATGACAGTGGTCTCGGCTTCGCCAGCCGACCCGCCGGCGGCGAGCTCTGCCGGCACCGTCGCTCCCCTGCTCCCTGTCCTCTGGCTAGTAGGCCCGGCCTGTCAGCAGGCGCGGGCGGGAAAGCCATCGCAAGCTGCGCACGCTGGTGGGCCGCGTCGGCCGGGTAAAGCCGCGCGCAGGGTAAACGGGCCGCGCGTGGTTGAGCCGGCCCAGTAGATCTTTAGGGTTTTTTATTTTTGGTTTTTCTTTATTTATTTCACAGATTTTCATGCTATTTTGTGAATTTCGTGTCTCAAGCAATATAGATCCAAATAAGATGATTCCAATTGTGTTTAGTTCTAGATAAAGTGTAGTATTTAGTAAAAATATCAAATGTATATGTGCTGTTTAGTTTCTGGAAGATAAAAAAAGGATATTTGAAATGTGTTTTAAAATAGATGCAACCTTGTTAATTGGATAACTTGAGTTCTAGTGCTCCAAAAATTATGAAATTTGGTGGGTGTGCTATTTCATGTCTAAGCTAGCTCTGGTAAAAATTTGGATGCTATTGCATGAGTAGTTTTCAAGTTATGTTGTTGTCATTTTATATTAGGAGATACTTGAATGAATTTTCATAATTTTTCTGTATGTGCAATGCTCATGAAAATTTATAGAGTGTCCTGGTACCCTAAGGTTGCTAAGAAAAATATTGTTTCTGTTGTTTGACACTTTTCATTATGATTTGTTAATTATGCAAAAATCAGCCTTTCTGGCTTATGAATTTTGTGTAGGGAGTTTCTTTGAATAACTTTTGTTTAAATTTTTACAGTAGCCTCCTAGTAGGGTATAGAGTCCCTTATCATTTTTGTAGAATTTTCTGAGTAGTTTGCATATAAGTTTAATTTTCCACTTAATTAATAAATTAAATTAAGAAAGGGATTAAAATAAATGACTTGGGTGAACATCTCTTACTTTCTAATGGTTTCATGTCATGTGTGACCTAGTAGTGGCATTAGTTTGATCATAGGGGTAGTTTGACACATGAGTAAATATTTAATTTTCACATTTCTAGGTTCTCTGGACAGCTGGTAGCATTTTTGGGTTTGGACTTTGAAAAAGGTGTTTGCTGGGAATCTTGTGAATACCAAAGTGGTAGTAAACTTGTTAAACTAGCTTGTGTCAAAAATTGAGGGCATTTGGCCTAGTAGTTTAGGAGTTGCAGTGGTTTGAAGTGACTGTCCAGAAATGGCTGCTCTCTGTTTGAAGGGGGCAAAGTTCTGGAACTTTGGGAATTCGACTAGGTAAACTTAGGAATCAAGTCTTGAGGTCTGAAAATGAATTGTAGATCATGTTATAAGCTTTCCAGATTGTCTTGTATCATATCAATTGGATTTTTTGATCTCCAGTTATGGTTAGATTACTGAGCTTCTGTCCAGATCTCTGTTGTGCTGTATTATGCTTAGGTTTGTGATAAGCTTAAGTAATGTTGTTCTGGTTGATTGTTAGGTGTTACGCCCTTAACTGAGGAAGAACAATTGTACATTAGGTTGTGTAGATTAGGTAAGTGCTTCTCTACCAGAGAAGAAATATGCACATGTGTAAAGTAATTTGAATAGAACACTTGTGTTGCTGTAGTTACATTTCATTCTGAGCATATTGCATTCCTTCTTATGTATCCATGGGATTTATTGTGCATTCATGCAATAGGTGTACCAGAGGGAGTGACACTCCTAGAATTCGAGGGAGCTCTTCCAGAGGAGGTTCAGGAGCAGCTAGGGGAACCAGAAGAACTGGCCAGCGAAGGAAGCACCGTTGAAGAGTTACCTGAGTGCCCGGATCACCGCCCTTCTTCGTTCCTGAAAGGCAAGCCCCGGTGCATGCTAACCCATCTTTTGTACACACATATAATTGAATACTTTTACTTGTTTACTGCATTAAGTGGTAGGAGTTTAGTGAAAACACTTGTTGCATTATATCTACCTTGTCGAGATATAGAACTTGAATCCCAATTTAAGTTTAGGCACGTGTCAATGCTTAGCCCTCCTTAGTGCGGTAGAAGTTGGATGATTTCCTGTCATCCGCGAGATTTAGGTGAAGTGGGTCATGAGTGGCTATGTTGGCTACCGTGGATGGAACCATGCTTAAAATGAATGTGAGACCGGGCGGGAGTTCGATAGTGCAGCCGCAAGACACTTCACGTCTTGGGTGCGAAGCTATGCCCGTCTGAGTCATTTAAGGACCGATTCGTTGTACGTCCTTGAGTCATGTTGAACGCAGTCTAACACTTAGTTGGCCGGATAAGCCGTTCCAACCATGAATCCGAGTAATACAGTTCAAGCTAGGAATCGAAGGGTAGGTCGCATCTTGGCGAAAGTAAGGATGTGCTTGGGGACATTGGCGTAAGACCAAGGGGGGGTTAGAGTCCATATCACCTGGCATAGTGTTGCCCTTGGGGATGCGGCATCAGTCAAACCCGTGACTCCTGAATTGTAACAAAAGTGACCTGAGCAGCCCTCGCCAAGCGTGTCTCGGTGAGTGTTAGAAGTACCCCTCCTGCTGGATAGAAATTCGATTCGAATCGCCGTCGCTCCCGATTAGTGAGCACTTGACTTGAGCAGCGGCAACGTAGATCTCATTAATTGAATAGATGGTTAATTGGATGATGAAGTACATGTTGCCTCAATTTATACCTGCTATGGTTATTATGGTTTGCTTAATCATCACATGTTTGTTTAGTACAGGTGCTAAGATAGTTGATAGGTTAATGCTAAAAATAATTGCTAGTATAGGTTAAAAGAGTTATCAATACTTATGCTTTTTTGCAAAACATGATGTCAGCCAGCTCCACTTTAAGAAAGCCTTGCATGATCCTTGGTGTCTTTTATTTTCTGTTTCGATGGGTAAGTCTAGCTGAGTACATTCCCATACTCAGGATTTATTCCCTCCTATTGCAGATGACATGCTATATCAGGGCTTCTGCAAGAATTGCCTCCACCCGGCGGGTGATGAGGACTAGATCACTCGGGCGTGATCGTCTTTTAGTTTACTTCTCTTAATGCTTTTGTAGTATGTTGATCTATAAGACTGGCAGTAGTATTCGAACTAAGTGTGTGTGTTATGCTTCCGCTACTTTATGAACTTGGTTTGTAATAATTGTGACTCCGTGGTGTTGTAAGTTAATTTCTGAACTACTTGTGAAATTTAATGTGTGATGTGTTATGTTGAATGATGTGATCTTGGTTGTAAGCGAGCTAGTTTGAAATCCTTCGTAGTTTCGATTGACTATCGGGATTATATGGGCTCAAGTTCGAAAATTTGAGCGTTTTGGCGCTTGTTTTTGTACTTGTGCTCTTATAATTTGGTCGGTTCTATTACAGCTGCATCTTCCTCTGGCCGCTTTGCCACCGCTAGCCTCGTGCCATGCTACCTCACCATTGGCGCCCTTGCCACTGCTGCTGCCCATGCATCCCACGCTCGCAACCATCTCGTGCCTGAGTCTAGCCGCACCCCTGCGTGCCATGCTCACCACCACCACCGCTGGGGCTATCTCTCTCGACCTTGTCATCAACTTTCTCAACTTCGGCGACCCTGTGCCTTTCTTCCTGGTGACCAGTGCATGCGCTCCATCATTCCTTGGCCACAGCACACCTCCTCCCTAGGTGAGTTTTCTGGACGCGCGCCAGGTGCTCAGCATAATGCCTTAACCAATTCCAGTGCGTTGTTTTGATCTATTTCTTCGCTGACTCTATTGTAGTACACTACTTTGACATCTAGCAGTCATGCTCTGGCATTTCCTTGACCATCAGTACCCCCCACCTTGTGCTATTTGTTGTGATCCTTGGTGCCCCGTTGCGTCAGCATCTCATCTTTTCACAGGTCCTTGCCAAATCTAAGGTAGCAAGCCATTCTCTCCTTCACTTATCTAAATTGCTTGCTTCCATTTAGGGCTCTCACATCTCTAAGATATAATGCTTCTTATGTACACCTTCTATTCTATCTATGCAACAAGTTTGGGTGGTTTGAGGTAGTGCTTGTCAGTGGATAGTGGCAGCTAACTCGGGGCCAAGTCCGTGAGTATGGATTGAGGCCAAGCCTTAGTGAGTGTCAGTCAGGTAGTGATTCTCAGTGCTAGGGGGAGTTAGTGACAGTTGTTATTTTAGTTGATCTCTTAGATGATGGGCAGTTGATCTTGTCAATTATTCTCTAAATCAAGGGGAGCTCTTGTTGACAGTGGTAGTGGTTCTTTGCTAGTCAGTTGGTTTATTTGCAGTGTCAGCCATGGTTCGATGCAAGAACAATTTTGGTGCTCCCAGTGATGATGAGAGGTGTCCGCCTCGTCTAACAGTGAAAGAGAAGAACAAGGGGCCAAAGAAGACACTTGCAAAGAAAAAGCATAAGCGTGGTGATGTAGATGCAGAGACAGCAGTAGCAGTGGCAGCAGCAGCTGAGCGTGCTGAGAGAGGTGTTGGTATTCACATTGGAGATCATCTGACAGCAGTTTAGAGGAGAGCTTTGGAGGAGGAGGTGATAGCTAGTGGTAGTCCACGTGGCACCGCCATACTTGTTGGTAGGCATGTTTCTCTTGCTGACCTAGTTGAGATAGAGCAGACAGAGCTGCCCTAGGGAGAGACAGAGCAGCCAGTGATAGAGGAGACTACTCCACAGTCAGAACAGGCAGTGCAGCCATGGCTTTGATGCTCCAGTCGTACTCGCACCTAGGTGTCTCTAAGGCCCGAGACAGAGACGTGACTCACGTCCACCACCCAGACCATAGGGCTGCCGCTAGTGGTACACTTGGACTTGATGGTAGCCACAGCAATGCAGGTTCAGCAGCTTCACTTTGTTGAGTTTGAGTAATGGTTCCCACCAAGATGTGATGAGAGAGCTTCAGAGTAGTTCTACACAGTGTTATGGGAGGATTTCTACAATGCCTACCTCAACAGTGGTGTGGCATTCCGTTCTCAGCAAGTGTGCTCCTTAGAGGCCATGGTTGCAGGAGAGCAGATCTGTCCTCACCTCAGCTACCTGCCAGGTCTGACAGATCTCTTGGGGTGGACTGGTCATTACGTCCCATCATGGGTTAGAGAGTTCTATGCTTCTTTGTGGATTGACCCGGGGCACAGGTACATTCACTTTGCTTTCAGAGGACATTACTATAGGTTGTAGAGCTCATGGCAAGAGAGATACTAAGGATTCTAGAGTCTCCTATTTGGATTCACGAGATTTGCTATGGAGAGACAGAGCCACCGAGACGCCCTCATGGCGGACGGATACCACCCACAGACTTAGTCAGAGCTTGCTTCACTGAGCCATTTGGAGAGGGATTGAGCCGCACACCATGTGACCTTACACCTATAGCTCGTATCATGGACGTGGTTATGAGGACTTTGCTCCCAAGGGGTGGCTACCATGAGGGATTGACACGTATACAGCTTTAGTTAGTCCACCACCTGATCTCTTAGATAGTGTTTGATTTTTGGGAAGTGATACTCTCAGAGATGGAGGACACCTTAGCAGAGGATTTCAAGGGCCATAATCAGCTGCCATATGCTCACTAGATTACCTTTCTTATTTGGAAGATAGTTACACAGATGTCCGTAGAGACAGTGGTCGAGTGGAGTAGTGCTACTATGGAGTTTTTTGAAGTACGACATGAGCCAATTGTTGCTTCACAGTCATGGGAGGACTCCCAGCTAGTTGAGCCATAGACCAGAGGTGCCAGAGACTGTAGCTGAGCAGGACGAGGCCATTAGGGCCATTGCAGAGACCGAGCTAGAGCAGCTAGAGGCATAGCAAGAGGACGTGGTCGAGAGTGACCCAATTGATACCTCAAATGAGGACTACCAGCCTATCCCGCATATGCCACCACGTGCACATGACAGAGAGGCTGGTGGCTCTAGCTCAGCTCCACCATAGTCATCGCAGACAGACCCTGCTCTGATAGTGATACTTGATAGGATGCAGCAGGAGCAGACATGTCATGCATAGGCCATAGCTATAGCTCTCGCTCAGATGCTGGCACGTTAGGATCAGTTCTAGCAATAGTAGCAGGCCATTTAGCAGCAGCAGCTAGAGACTCAGCAATAGCTTCTTGGTTTCATGTAGCATGTCCTTATAGCTACATGGATTGCTCCTCACTAGCCCATGTTGCAGCTTGGTTTGACTGTAACTAGTACCCCGGTGACTCTAGCTATACAACATAGTGGGTTTCAGAGTTAGGGACAGACAGCTGCACAGTTTGCTTCACCCGCCTAGCAGGTTTCTTAGTGGTTTGCTTCACTAGGGACTAAGCAGACTCAGGGTTTCACTCCTATAGTCACAGGCTTCACTCCTACTCAGTTAGAGTTAGTGCTAGTGACAGACACCCCAGTCTCTCAGAGTTTGGGTGCGACCTTCAGTGAGCTCATAGGACAGCCTATAGCTCTAGAGTTCTGAGTCCTTGCTCCTACTACAACAGTTTTGATTACTAGGACGACTAAGACTCTTCCGTCCTCTGTTGCTTTATTAGAGACACCTCCGAGAGTTACTCCTACACTTGAGGCTTCAGCGAAAGAGGCACCTATGGCTATACTTCTTAGAGAGACGACTTCAGAGCCATAGGGTCAGGCTACAGCTTTAGCTCCTACCTCTCACTAGCTAACCTAGTTATCAAGACCGCGGAGCTGACCCAGATCACTTCACTTGCAGTTTTAGAGTTAGAGGGTCAGCCACCACTAGCTCTAGCCGGCCTGATAGTTTCGAGTCTAGAGTCAAAGGATGATGTTATTCAGTTTCAGATCTCGCATCGTACATCAGTGCCTGACTCGTCTGCTCCTACCCCGTCGTCTAACCCTTAGGTTTTGGTGTTTGATGCCAAAGGAGGAGAGAGCGAGTATGTTAGACTTAGGGGTGTGAGATGGATTCATTCTTTTGTGTGTGATACTTCATGCATATTATGTTTACTTTCATGCACTGTGATACATGTGATATATGTGTGGTTGTGAGACTTCTGACATGTGTGCTCTCTACTTTGCCTTATATATGTCATGTCACTTGCTTATGCTCATTTGCTTTGCTTCTGCATTATACTCTGATTCAAATGAGCTTTACTTTTTGTACTCGTGCTTATTTCATATCTTGTGAGTACATTATGTTGGCTTGGGTCAATAAGCATGTCTAACCCCCTTGTTCTTCTTGTCAAATGCTTATATGAACCAAGCATGTTGAAAACCTCACCCATCTCTTACACATACTCGAGGTAGTGCCATCATCAATCACCAAAAAGGGGGAGATTAAAAGCATCTAGGCCCCTAGTTGGGTTTTAGTGATTAATGATAACACAAGATTACTGTGACTAATGTGTGTTTTGCAGAGGTAATTTGAGTTAGGTCATAGTAATGATGGTTGATTGGGCAATTATGGTATTCATGCCCCTATCGATGGAAATCATTTTGGTTTTCAAAGGATGGATGACAAGATTAAGGATGGATTAGTTCTAAGTATCAATTGGTGTTGGAGAGACACTTAGAGTAGTTTAGGACCTTGTTTTCTTTGGCCATACTATTAAGGAGGGCATGAACTATTAGCTTGACCTAGGTGGGTCTAATGGTTTAGTGTGGTGCACACTTGTCAAACTTAGCACTAGGTAGCTCAGGGACTGCCCAAAGATCAAGTGGAGTCAACTTCATTCATAAAGGATTTCAAATTGGAAGTGAATGGAGGGTCAAAATGTTGATCGGACGCTAGTTTGCTGATGATTGGACTCATAGGTGCTACGTTCGGTCAGTGATCAGCGCGCGCAGCAGAAGCCGAGGAGCGACCGGACACTACATAGTGGTTGGCACCTGATGCACAACTGCCTACAACTATAGCAGTAGGGCTACGGTGCTGACACAGGACCGAACATAGGAAGGAAAATGACCGGACGCAGGGCTTGCAGAGTCCGGTCAACAACAGTAAGGGTCCAGAGAAGAATTTTAGTGATCGGACGTGTCTGGTGGGCACTGACCGGACGCTGACCAGCGTTAGGTCACTCCAACAGTCATCTCTAATAGGCCCGCGCGCTATAGCTACGATACACTGACCTACGTGTCTGGTCAAGTGGACTTGCGAGTCCGGTCACTACGTATTTTGCTAAGTTGGACAGTAACGGTCATGTTTCAAATGGGGTGGTATAAATACAACTCCTACTCATCTAATTTAGCTCTCTTGCCCATTTGTTCAGCTGAGGAAACACTTTGGAGTGCAAGCTAGAGCAAGAGCCTAGTGTGGTGATTGAGATTTGAGAATCCAAGATTAAGAACCTCATTAGTGCATAGGGAGTAGCAAGTGTGCATCCACCTTTCTTATTAGGCTTGTCATGGTCAAGTGAGAGTTTGTGCTTGTTACTCTTGGTGATCGCCATCACCTAGACGGCTCGGTGGTGATTGGAAGCTTAGTGATCATCTGGCGGAGCTTGTGGATGACCCAAGTCGTCTTGTGAGCGATTGTGGGGGATTCACCGTGACGGAGTGTCAAAGACTCAGCCCGTAGAGAGCACTTGATCCTTGCACGGATCAAGGGGGAGCTACACCCTTGCGTGGGTGCTCCAACAAGGACTAGTGGGGAGTGGCGACTCTCCAATACCTCAGAAAAATCATCGCCGCGTTCCTCTTCCTCTCTTTACTTTGAGCATTTACTTTTGAGCAATTCAATTCATGTCTTTATATTCTTAGAATTGTCATGCTAGAGTCGGATTAGAACCTAGGGTGCAAAACTTTTATGCGGTAGAACAATAGAAACACTTTTAGGCATAAGGGGGTGAAATGGGCTAAGTGTAGGGCTTAATTATTGCAAGAAATTTAGAATTAGACTAATTCACCCCTCCTCTTGAGGATCTTGATCCTTTCAGATATGACAAAGTTTGGAAGACCCAAAACCACTCCAAAATCATACCAAATCTCAGCCAAAGCAATAGAAAAAACATAAAAAAGTGGTCCAAAATTCTTGAAAAACAGAAATCTTGTATTCGAGAGGGAGCACCAAAAGAGATATGGGGGCACAAAATCAAACAAACTTCAATTGAATCATGAGGAATTTACCTATACAAACCATGTTTAGCCTCTTCCCTTCATCCTCCCACTACAAATTAAAAAGCTACGGCAAGAGGAACTCAACTCTCTCTAACATAGCCTCCCTTGTCTTGGACACTTGGCTAACCTGATGGAAAATAAAATTAGGATTGCAAGAGATGTTCCTCCAATTAGTCACATCCCATATATAGGTCATGACAAAATACTAAAATGCCCCTAGCACCAATAGTAGATACATGCCCCTGAAGGCAAAATGATCTAGATTTTTCTTTGTCCATTAGACAGAATCAACACCTTCATAATTTTGCTTCACCTGGACGCAACCTTTGTGATGGTGCCATGTGTCCTCTGACTCACTACCCATAGTTTTGAGGCTGAAATCAAAAAATCCTTTTGTCCCAAGATTTTAAGGTCGAAATTGCCAAACCCCCCGATGTCAATGCGTGCCCACTTTGTCCTCAACACGACGATCTTCAAGTTGTTCATGCCATGGCCATGCACTTGACTTTATCTTGATCCTGATTTGACTTTGGTCAATGTTATTCCGAATCACCTGTGGTTCTCTAGGTCGGCCTCTATCCCTTCGCCTAGACTTCTTTTGTTTGCGTGCACCGCCCATCATACATTGGTGTGGACTAACCTTCACCATCACCATCAACCACTAAGTCTTTCCAACGCTTGCACATACACAACCAAGGTACATGTTGCACTACACCACTTTGCCTTCAGTTAGTCGTAAGTAAGAACAACTCAACTGCAAGGACTTACCAACCTTGAGAATCACTCACATAATGATAAGGGCACATCTCAACCTTGTCATCCTAGAAATAAACTAATGTCCCCACTTATCACCCCCACTCCAATCTACATGGAAAATGTGTTTTCTTCCAAACAAGCCCTTAGATATATCAACATGTTGCACATTGTAACCTTTTCTAATATGAAATCTTAGTGGCCAATGCTATTAGAGAAATAAGTGAATTTGAACACATTTTAATCAATGAATATATGGAGAAAAATGTGGCATTCATGTGTATGAGTTATCTACCAGTACCATACATAGCAACCATGCTTAGCATGGACATATTCATCACAATGCACATTGCCTACAAGCCTTTACCTTGTACTATTCAACTGCTCCCGAGTTTAGGGTTAGTCCTACCTTTAACTTTTCATATTTGAAGCTATATATAGGAGAAGAAGATGAGATTGAGTGGAGGATGGATGATGAGAACACAGTCCTTTGGATACACATAACAGTCCTCAAGTTTCTATACAAGGGCCAATTACTAGATCTCAAGCACAACAATTAAATATCAAAGGTGAGCTCCTTCCTAAGTACTCTTTTTTAAGATTGTGAGAATAGATTATTGCTACTTAACGATGTTCTTATTCTTAGCAACTATGGAGAGGACAGCGAAGTACTTGGAAAGATGCAAAGAGGTGGAGAAGACCAGTGTGGACATCCAAGCCAAGTTGGAGGCCCAGTCCATATCAAGTTCGAGTCTACCTTAGACTTCAGGAGCAACCTGTACTAAAATCATCGCCCAGGTGCATACAGACTCTATCTTCGATGTTCTACATATGAATAGAAAAGCTAAAGAGATAAGCTTTTTAATGTATATGTGGTGCTCTTTCTCCACATGACCCTGCTGGTGTGGTGGTGTCCTTTAACATTCCCCACCCAAATTGATCTCCTCCCTTCCCTCCTCTCCAGTCTTATAGATCTTGTAGCTCCAACCAATGACAGTGGGCCGTAGAGGGTGGCAGAGCCTCAAACTCTATACGTTCATCAGGCATTGCTCTATGCCAGCACTCGCTAGCGCCCCTTCATGGCTTCACCTATTGACACATATCTGTGAAGACAGAGGAATATGGCAAGCGGTGAGTAGGCTCGCCATAGGAACATGTCTTTGTGAGTCTAATTTGTGCTTGGTGAGATTTGTAATTTCCAAACTAAATTTTGTCAATACCAAATGACCAAAAGCCCACCCTTAACTGGACGTGGGGGCATCGACACATTGGTATGTGATTTGTTAATAAACATTTTGCCACGGTTGATAAACTATTGAAATAGATATTTATCTTAACTAGCAAATATGCTCGTGCGTTGCAACGGGAGAAAAAAAAACTATCGAGCATTCATGCAAACAGATGACGTGAATGGTACATATCTACTTATGTTTTATCCTTTTATAATTTATTTTATGATGGTCGTGACATCCATAATATAAGTTAGTGCTAACAATAAATAACAATGTCTTACTAAACCTATATCAAATTAAAATACACCTTGATATATTTTTCCTTTCATTGCAAAGCACATAATTATTTAGCTATAAGTATATCATAACTTTAATTTTTCATAATACCCAGGTGTTTCTATGACTCAATATCGACCTTTGTAGCTTTTTTGATGCATCATATCAACCTCCGTAATTTTTTTATCAATGTGTCAAGGATTTGTTTGTCCACCAGTGATTGAGACCTCTCTTAATTTTTTAGACGGCAGTCCTCGTTAGGATTTACATAAATACATTTATAAGATTTCATTAGATAATAATCTGCGAAGTTTTCGGTTCATAAAATATTTAGTTGTGCCGCAAAACTGGTTTGCCATTTTTATGATTTTAATATGATTTTGGCGAATTTTGCAATATCTCTGTTTTTATATAAAAAAAGAGAAAAAGGAAAGAAAAGGAAAAAGTCTTGCATAGGCTTGGTCCAGCCCACGACGAAGCCGGCTGCAAGGATTCAACCCAGGTCGGAAAAAAAAGCCCACCAGGAGAGGCCCACTCGGATCTGGACATTTTGCATCAGGAACCCTGATGTATTTCACAAACTATTAAGACCCTCCCAGCTTTTCTTTCTCTCTACTATCTTTACATCTGGAACCCCATATTACTTTCTATTCTCTTTCCTACTCCTAATCTCTGTTGGCAACGAGACTAAGACTGAGCCAGTGATTGGGGGAGAAAGAGGCAGAAAAAAATACGATGGAAATTTTGCCTTTTTTATTAGGTATAGATGTATGCATGTTTACTTGGTCTACCTGATGGCACATAGTATATGTTTACTTTTAATTTAACCATGGTAAAAGTGTGTAATTTAGAAAAAATATATACTATATAGCATACTTTATGGTTATTAAATTATTTTTCATAATAGGCTATATGGGTATTACGTGTAGGTGTACCGTGTACGAACATTTTTGTTTATTTGAATATTGTAGTTGTGGGTGGTTGAAAACAAATTTAGAAATTATCTTCTGTAATGGTAAAGGTGAGCAAATTTAGATGCAAATTTATGAGGTTATTTTAAATTATCTTTTATATTGGTGGATGTAGGTAATTTTGATGCAACTTTAGGGTTTCTTTGAAATTATGTTTCATTATGGCAAGGGTGTTTAATTTAAATACAAACTAGAAGATACCCAAAGCGCATTGCTGTAGGGATTATGAAGAATACAGAATGGAACTGAGTGGAGATTATGTATGTGGATAGCTTGCAATTAGAGGTTGAAAATTAGTAGGATGAGATGACTATCAGTGGATGATGATGTGGATAGTTAGTTGGAGACCATGTGAATGGCTTGCATGTTGAAATAGACTTGCAGTCGAGATCATCTTTATAAGAGATATAGATATAAATAGATTAGTGGACTATTTTATTTATTGATGGCAGAGGTTGATATAAATTAGAAAATAGAATAGATTCTATTGGTGATGATGATTATAGTGTATTGTATACCGAATTAAATGTAGATACTTTCAGCTATTGTAAGAATTTATAGAATTACTTTTAGCGTGGCTTATGAAAATTAACGCGTAGAATAACGTGGACAAGGCAACTAGGCAAGCACGGAGAGGAAGGACACGGCAAGCGCAAAGATGAAGACAGTCCACGTACAACCGTTGAATGCTTGGGAATTGGGATGGCTTGTTCCGTGATCGTTGTTTTCCACAAAAGTCGGCCCCCGGCGGCTCAACTATGCATTTGCAACCACATACAGATCGAGAGTTTGGAGTTGCCTCCTCGTTCAGGTGGAGTGGTGGACTCAGAACGAACACGTCGTGTCGTCGGCTCGTCGCATGCGTGTGAACAACGTAGACGGCCATCACATTTCTAGCATGCTTGATTGCTTCGAAAATCTACACACTGGTTCCACGAAATCGTCCACCGGTGGGCGGTGGCGAAACCGCGAAACATTTGCTGCTCCCAAATCCCAACCGCAGACATGGCCGGCACATGGAGAATCACCGTCCTTCTCTTCTACGTGCTCACGTCCCAGTTACTGAAACGCTCGTCATCCACCGTCTCTCCATCGCCAGCCGCCGCCGCCGAAGCCCACGCGCTGCTGCGATGGAAGTCCACTCTGCTACCGCCCGACTCCACCAGCAGCAGCTCCCCACTATCCTCGTGGTTACCAGGGGCCGCGGGCTCCATGTGCACGTCATGGGCCGGCGTCACGTGTGTCGACGCCGACTACGGCCGCGTCACCGGTGTCGCCCTCCCGGGCGCCGGGCTCGCCGGCACGCTCGCGGCCCTGGACCTCGCCGCGTTCCCGGCGCTCACGGGGCTCAACCTCAGCGGCAACCGCCTCGCGGGCGCCATCCCGAACACCATCTCCAAACTAACATCCCTCGTCTCGCTCGACCTGTCCAGCAACAACCTCACCGGCGGCATCCCGGCGGCGCTGGGGACGCTGCCGGCGTTGCGGGTCCTCGTTCTGCGCAACAACTCCCTCGGCGGTGCCATCCCGGCGTCTCTCGGCCGGCTGCACACGCTGGAGCGGCTGGACCTCAGGGACACGCGGCTGGTCTCCAAACTGCCGCCGGAGATGGGGAACTTGGTTAACCTCCGGTTCTTGGATCTCTCCGTCAACGAGCTCTCCGGTCCGCTGCCGCCGTCCTTCGCCGGGATGAGGAGGATGAGGGAGTTCTCCCTGTCAAGAAATCAGCTCTCCGGTGCGATCCCACCTCACATTTTCAGCAGCTGGCCGGACCTTACACTGCTCTACCTGCACTACAACTCCTTCACCGGAAGCTGCAGCTGCTTTCGCTTCTCTGCAACAACCTCACCGGCGTGATTCCGGCGCAGATCGGCGGCATGGCGAGCTTGCAGATGCTGCACCTGGGACAGAATTGTCTCACCGGACCAATCCCCTCTTCTGTGGGGAATCTGGCCCACCTTGTCATACTGGTTTTGTCCTTCAACAGCCTCACAGGCACCGTCCCGGCTGAGATTGGCAATTTGACGGCGCTACAAGACCTTGACCTCAACAACAACCAGTTGGAAGGTGGGCTGCCTGAAACCATGTCATTGCTCAATGATCTTTACTATCTTTCCTTGAAGAGCAACAACTTCGCCGGCGGTGTCCCAAACTTCCGTAGTACCAGACTGATCGCTGCTGAATTGGACGGTAACAGTTTCTCAGGAGGTTTCCCTCTGTCATTTTGCCTGTCGACGTCATTGGAAATCTTGGATCTATCAAGCAACCAACTTTCTGGTCAGCTCCCTAGCTGCATATGGGACTTGCAGGAACTCGTGTTCATGGACTTGTCCAGCAATACTTTTTCAGGGGATGTACTCGCTTCATCCACAAACTCTAGTTTATCGTTGGAATCTTTGCATTTAGCAAATAACAGATTCTCCGGAGACTTTCCATCTGTGATCAAAAACATGAAGATGCTATCTATCCTAGATCTTGGTGACAACTACTTCTCTGGTGAAATTCCATCATGGATAGGGTCAGGGTTACCTTTGCTACGAATTCTCCGATTACGGTGCAACATGTTCAGTGGCAGTAGTATTCCCTTGGAGCTATTACAGCTCTCCCATCTCCAATTCCTGGACCTGGCTAGCAACAATTTACAAGGGCCAATACCACATGGTCTCTCCAACTTAACATCCATGGTGCACCCACAGACTGAATTCAACATGAGATCGAGAGTGCATCATCAGATTTTAAATCTAAAAACAGACTTTTCTTATGCCGATCGAGTTGATGTGAACTGGAAGATGCAGACTTATGAATTTCAGGGGGCGATTGCGCTGATGACCGGTATAGATTTGTCAGGCAATTCTATCACTGGTGAAATTCCAACTGAGATAACGAATCTTCAAGGCCTTCGGTTTCTGAACCTATCAAGAAATAATCTCTCTGGTACTATTCCAGTGAACATTGGCAATTTAAAACTCCTCGAGTCCCTTGACCTCTCATGGAATGGACTATCTGGTCTTATTCCTTCAGGCATCTCGGAACTGATGTCTCTTAGTTCACTAAATCTCTCTAACAATATGCTCTCAGGTGAGATACCAACTGGTAATCAACTCCAAACACTAGCCAATCCTTCAATTTACAGCAACAACTACGGTCTTTGTGGATTTCCATTGAGTATATCATGTCCCAACAGTTCAGGTATACAAATATTGGACAGGAGTAAAGAATTTGAAGATGTATATGTCTACTACTCGATGATCGCCGGAGCTGTATGTGGACTGTGGTTGTGGTTTGGATCATTAGTTTTCATTACTTCATGGAGAACTTCATTTTTCTGTGCTGTCGATGTCATTTATATAAAGTTTCTGAAGGAAATTTTTAGAATCTAAATATGTGGTGTTGTAGAATCAAGTAATTATGTGAACAGCATTTGTTCTTATCATCTAATTTCTCTTTTTATTTTACCTTTACTGTGATATTTTCACATAGTGCTTGAGAAAAAAAGAACTTTTCCTGTTATAAAGTAGATCTTACAGTATCATGCTTGTAAAATATTGCTGTAATTAAATGGATATATTAGCTGGAGAAACTCTGGTGGCTGGACCACCTCGCTCTCGTCGCCGATGAGCTTACCGGAGGAGAAGGGCCAAGAACCACGGGTACACTAGGAAGACAACAGGAGAAACCTGCCCCTCCCTGTTCCTTAGAGCTACTGAACAGTGGATGGTGACAAAATAAAAAAAAGATAAAAGCAAGGTTCTGGGATGTGCCCCGAATTCGTCCAATTTGGTGAGACCGGAGACAAAATTAAACTGGCCAAATAATTTTGCCCCGATTTGGATTTTTAGCCAGCGTAAGGTCTGAAACAGTTCATTGATTTACTCCAATTTGGATACCAATTCCTACAAGAACGCCTGGGTTATGCATGTGGCAATACAGCTGCTCTGGTCTGTACGTGAGCAGATTCAAAAATCCAAGAGCTCAGACTTGCCTACAATTCCTGTTCGTGGAGTTCGATGCTATCAAGTGAACGATGGCCGTGTAGTGGGTGGGGCAGCGCGGCGCTGCCGCCCAAGTCATTGGCGGCCCCCTGTGCATGAGGGACTGGCAGAGGCAGGTGTCGACAGCGGTGATGCTGCACAATAAAGTTGTGGCTGATTTCTGTTAAATTTTGACAAATTTATCGAAATTCGATATTTTGACTGTTCAACTTAGTGTAGTTCCTGCCTGAATTTTCCGAAATTTCTAAATTTCGTATAATTCAGTAGTATCCAAATTTTGTACATTTTTGAATCCTAAAACCTTGGTAAAAGTACATTTTTAACCTCCAAATTGCATATTAATCTGATTTCAACTCTAAACTATGACACCGGATACCGGTCATCCTCTAAATATCAAAACACTACAAATTTAGTATTTGTTGGTTTCTAAGGTGGTTTTTTATTTCTCAAAATAATAATTGTCTAGTTTGATCTATAAAAAACCATAATTAATTTATTTTAAAATAGGTAAAAAATGAAATTAATACCAATTTTCTTCTAAAAACATTATTTATATATATCTGTTGCTGCTTTATTTAGAGTTATCTGGATCTTATTTATTTTTAATAAATAATGAGCACGCCTACAGGTAATAAAAGTAAAATAAATAACTTAGATAATAGTTGTATTTTGTCTTTTTTGTGATATTGAAGTGGTTGATTGCCATAAACTTACTTACAATATCATAAACGATCATCAGGTGCAAGTAGATTTCTCAACTTTTTTTTTCATCTTAATTGCTTGCTTGTGTGTTTATTTTAGTTTTCAAGTTAGGGCATATTTCTTTTCATTTATAATGGTACATAGTTTGATTAGTTCGTCATATTTTCATTTGCTTTGAAATTATTTACTCAAACAAGGTTTTCCTATTCAAAAACGCTTAAAAGAGATTATCTATAAAGTGTAAAATGATGTTGAATCAATATTTCTTGCAAGTACAGTTTTCGCTAAGTGAGAGAGTTGTAGATCTCTTTAATTTACAACGATTTCATCAGAACCATTTTTTAGATTACTTTCCCAATTACGCTTAATATGCCAACTAGGCAACTACACATGGATCACTATAGGGAAGATCACATATGTGTTTTTCATGGAACGATTTGATAATGTTTCAATATAGATAAATTTGGAGTCAAAATGTTCTAATTTCCTAGCAGTTTTTAGTTTTGTAAGAAAATCACATGCCTACTTAAATGAAGTTTCTTAAAAAATACAATACACTAGAGGACATAACCCTACATATCTTGATTTTTTTTACTGACAGATATTGATTTTGATTTGATGAGAAACCTCCTAGTTCACACAATACCATTCTAAATTATAATGTGTTTTAATTTTTTTTAGATACATAGAATTTGCTATACACTTAGATATACATTATATCTAGATACGTAATAAAAATAATGTAAATGTATGTAGAACAAAGGGAGTACCTATTTAGTTGTATATAATAAGATTCTGCTCATCTCCAACAACTTGGAAAAAATCACTTGGTAAATCTTGAGTTTTAGCAAGTTGCTAATTTATTTGGCAAGTGAAAAAAAAGACCTCTCTCCAATAACTCCTTAAAGCTCACTTGCCAAAATGAAGAAGTCCGCTAACGAACGAAGAGGCTCGCTAAACGAACGAAGAGCCCCGCTAAGCGAACGAAGAGCCCTGCTAACGAACGAAGAGTCCCGTTAACTTTTCTCGTCACAACGGCGGCCCGCGCTCGTCACCGGCGCCTCACCGGCGGCCGCGACACCTCCTCCCCGCGCCGGCGAGGAACAGCAGCACTGGCGGCGGTCCTCCTCGCTCCGACCAGCCCCGCCCCTCGGCTCCAGCCCCGAGGCCGTCCCGGAGCGCCGCCGAGGCTGTCCGGGAGCACCGCCGAGGCCGCCCGGGAGGCTTCTCCTTCGGCGCATTGGCCCCGAGATCGGGATAGCAAGTCCTTTCCGCGCGCATATTCTTCCGCGCGCGAGGCCGGTGAATAGCAAGTACGGATAAATAGCAAGTTGGTTTGATAAGTTGTTGGAGAAGGAATTTTGTGTTTTTGCCAAAGTTATAAGAATAACAATCTGTTTTAAGGAGTTGTTCCGCCCCAAACAGAATGTAACTCCTGCTTTCCGAGGAGTCAAACAATATCAAATTTAACTAAATATATATAAAAATATATTAATATTTATGATGTGCAATAACTATAATCAGAAAATATAAATACTCATACTTTTTTCGTAAGTTTAGTTAAATTTAGTTTTTTTACTTTTTAAGAAACAAGATTTGTACTTTTTTTATGCTTTATTACCCATAGCAAGGCATTGACATTTCAACGAGTCAACAAGAAGACAGCTCATCTTATGTGTGAGGTGACCAACGATCGAATCAACGGTACCTAGGCCTTGTTCACTTTGAAAAAAAAGGAAACCCGATAAATAATACTACTTTCGTCTTATTTGGCAAATATTGTCCGATCATGGACCAACTAGACTCAAAAAATTCATCTCGTGATTTCTAACTAAACTGTGTAATTAGTTATTTTTTTATCTATATTTAATACTCTATGCAAGTAGCTAAAAATTAATGTGACGGAGAGAGTCAACAAACTTGAAATTTGGATGCAAGGCCCTAGTGCTCGTGTGCCATCTTTTCGACTTGGGCAACTCGCAACTGACAGGCCTCCCAGTCCCAGCGCCGCCGCGCCGCCTCCCATCCCAATCCCATGGCGTCGCTGCTCCGCCTCCAGGCCCTCGCTCCAGCCATGACCGTTCCCCGCCACCATTTCCTCATCTCCTCTCTCCACCACGCCTCTGCAGCCACGGCTCCGCTCGCTCGACGCCTCTCCACCGCCGCCTCCAGCAACAAGCCGGAACCACACGTCTCGGAACCGGTGAACCCCTTCTCCCGTCCCCAGCAATGCCTAGTTATTTTATTTGTTCCGATGTTTTGTGGACAGTTCCAGTAGTGGAGTGAGGACTGTTCCTGTAGTGTGGACTTGTGGTTCCATCAAAGTCTCGCTACGACGTTTTGCTCGTATATCAAACTAAAATTGTTTCTAGCTCAGTGCGATTGGTTTAGGTTTGACCAAGTTAGAATTTAGGACTACCAAAACTCTTCTTATGTGAGTCTGAAGACGTTATGCGATTATTATGTGAAGTGAAGCATGTTCTCTGGCAAGTGGCAATTATTATAGATGCAGGGGCGGAACCAGAGTATTGAGCCACCGGGGTCACACGTCTAGTATAATGTTTTTTATTGTTTTGCTTAGAAGAGTGATTGATAGTTTTATGGCTGATTTATAGTGGAATTTGGACAGGTTGTCAGGGTCAGCTGACCCCGACAAATACATGTGACTGTGCCTAATGACGGAGCTTGAACTAAAATTGAGAGTGGGCCAATCAAACTTGAGGCACTAATAGATGGGGCTAGATTACCAATTCATCAGCACTTAAGTGGTGGATTTTTTTCGAAAAATGCAGGAGAGCTGCGTTTCATTGTATTAGAGAGATGAAAAAAAGGGAGGGCATGGGCCACTTCAGTGTACACAAAGCTCCGCCCCTTATTAGATTTACTTCATAGTGTTTATGGGATTGTTTTCTTCAAGTTTTTTCTAATAGAAAAGAAAATACCGGAAAGGAATTGCCTTTCTTTTGTTGTTTCTGCACTGAAGCATTTATCCTTGGTTAGAGCTGGAACATATTAGGAGATGTTTCTCTGTTTCTAGCGTTATGGGTCGATGAGTGTGCTAGATTTATGACAAGAAGTTGGGTCTGTTTGAGGACTCTGGCATGCTGCTGTAAATCTATTCTCAGAATTGGATTTACTGGTTTATGAAATATTCAGGATGAAAGAAGAGGGCAAGGGCTACCCATTGCCACCTGATTCCTTGCCTTTAATTTCAGGCATTTGTTCACTTCAGGGATAAAAGCATGATTAGATGGTTTGTTTTTTTATTGTCCAGCGCTTCTTCTGTGACGCTTTCAGTCATTTCATTTTAATATGCAGGATCTGGAGTCAGGTCTGTATCTTGTGGCAACACCAATTGGGAACCTTGAAGATATCACCTTAAGGTATATTTGCTTCACCTATTAGTCATTTTCTATAACCTCGCACCTCAGTTCATAAACATTTCGCACATGAAAAAGTTTCGAGTACTTGTGCTTATGCCTTGAAATCACTTTAGATCATGGAACATTTCCTGGTAATCACTAGTAACCGGTTTGTCATGCAGTCAGCCAAGTTATAGGGGTTTTCAGGTGATAAAATCAAAAGCAAACATATCATATACAAAAGAGAAGGTAGAATATTAAGTTTCTTAGTTTTCATTGTACATCCTCAAAAAACTCTTTATAAAAGTTTGAGAGAGCAATATTCATTTTAAATCCGTACTTTAAAATTTTATTTAGTCATTGCACTTAGCTATAGTCTTTCTTTCTAGCCTCTTCTACTTCACACAGAATTTGATTTTCATGAAACATACCTTTTATGCTGGTATTGTGTATGGATCTCGAGTTTACCCCCACTGCAAAATTTACCAGTGGTTCGCAGGTTTTAATTGGGAGCTGCATACTATATATTAGAGTCATCATTTTCTGAAATATATTCCTGCATTAAGCTTGGATGATTCTTCCTTCAGGGCATTGCGTGTTCTTAAATGTGCTGATGTGATACTATCTGAAGACACAAGGCATTCAGGAAAGCTACTTCAACATTACAACATCAAGACACCTCTTGTGAGTCAATTATATAGTTTGCGCCATGTTTAGAATATGAGAAATTCAACTTAATACTTAAACTGTAAGCTTGCAGCTTAGCTTCCATAAGTTCAATGAGCGTGAGAGAGAGCCCAGTATCTTAAGGAGGCTTCACGAAGGTGAAGCAGTTGCACTGATAAGTGATGCTGGCACGCCAGGTATTAGTGACCCTGGCATGGAACTGGTAAGTTGATTAGCCTAATTTTAAGTCTGCAAACTTCATCGTACATGTGACTATTTATTAGAAAACATCTCTGGCTGCTATCCTCATATCATGTGAAGGAGCCAGCAGTTGTCATCTTATAGTTGCTTTACCCTGGAACAAAACATTATAACTAGTGAACAGCACCAACTTCTTGCCTTAAGTCTAATGCTTCTCCTAATTTAAACCTGTGAGACGTTAAGCATGTTCTACTGTTTTTTCACAGGCTAGACTATGTGCAATTGAGAAAATCCCTGTCATTCCCATTCCTGGGCCTTCTGCTGCAATTGCTGCTCTTTCTGCATCGGGTTTGCCATCAAATGAATTCACATTTGGTAAATAATGCTGATACTGTACATAGTTTATTTTTCAGTTGTAAGGAACTATTGGGGTCAGTCCTGATTTTCAATTTTAGTTGGGTTTTTACCAAAGCATGCTCGGTCAAGAAGAGATAGGCTTGAGATATCTGCTCGTGAAGCTGCTACACAAATATTCTATGTTCCTCCCCATGGCATTCATCAGTTTCTTGTTGATGCTGCTTCATCTTTTGGTGATTCTAGGTAACAGATACTAAGTCACTTCTGCATGCCATTACATGATTTAGAGATCCTGTTGTATGAAAATCACAGCATAGTGCATTTATGTATAATGTGGTATTTTGTGTTACAATCATTAATTGCTATATGAATAGATTATTACAAAAATATTATGATTCTGGAGTTCGTTTGTCCAAGCCTTCTATCAGACATGTTGATTTGCTTGTTTTTGTTTGTATGTTGATATACAGGCATTGCGTTATTGCAAGGGAGATAACAAAAATACATGAAGAGGTAGTCTTCAAGTTTTATATTCTGTAATTGTCCTTCCCTTTTCCATCACAATATTGTCTGTTGATCACACAATCTTCAAAAAAGTACTTCAGTTTGTTTGCAGTGCTGTGGTTTCATGAGATATTCTGAACCTACTGCCAACTCATCAGATGTACTTTGCCTACTTGGTACTGTGACTAAAACTGAAAACAAGACCATGTCCACCTCATTCACATATTTTTGCCCGAACTCAATTATTTGCATTTCGTATGAAGTTCTGAATGCTGAGCTGTGAGCTCTTTGCATCTACACCCTTATTGCAAACATAGATCACATTCATTCCATTCCTTGTAAATTTATGATTTATATTTGCTTGCTATGTAATCTTGATCTTACTTTAAATTTTGCAGTTTTGGCGGGGAACTTTAGGTGAAGCAAATGAAGCCTTTGCAACTCGACAACCAAAGGGAGAAATAACAGTGCTCATAGAGGGGAAGTTAATTTCAGTTGACGAAACTCCATCAGAGGATTTCCTTGAGCATGAACTAAGAGAATTGACTGCAAAGGGATATACTCTTTCTGCGGTACACATGCAACCCAATTCATTGCTACAGTATGAGTTTCAACTGCTGATATTTTTCCTTCTAAACTACTGTGCTTTTTAATTATAGGCGGTGAAATTGGTCACTGAAGCCACATCAGCAAAGAAGAAAGATGTTTATGCACTCGCATTGAGGTTGTTTGGAAAATAAGTAAAATGCAACTTTTGATCGCATCTGGTAACTAAACTTATTTCTATGTACTGGCATATTTACCATTTGACTCTGTAGATACCATGAATCACATTGGGAAGGTGGTATTTCTCTGTATATTCTCTTTTGCCTCTGGATCATTTACCATATGTTGTGCATTTTGTGAATTTCATTGTCATCTATAGTCTGGGATGAACTTATTTCCCATTATTTGATTCTCATGTAAAACGTATGCACAACACACTTTAAGCGTGACTAGGCACGAGGAGGGAGACGTTAGCCTCGATGGGCAAGTGGTGGCCAAGAAGGATACTTTTCGGTATTTAGGGTCGATGCTACAAAAGGATGGAGACATTGATGAAGATGTTAGGCATAGAATTTCAGCCGGCTGGTTGAAATGGCGTGAAGCTTCTGGCGTCCTCGGTGACAAAAGGGTGCCTTAGAAGCTGAAAGGTAAGTTCTATAGGACGGCGATTCGTCCGGCGATGTTATACGGTGCTGAGTGTTGGCCTACAAAAAGGCGACATGTCCAGCAATTGAGTGTAGCAGAGATGCGTATGTTGCGTTAGTGTTGTGGGCACACAAGGAGGGATAGAGTCCGGAACGACGATATTCGGGATAGGGTTGGGGTGGCACCAATTGAGGAGAAATTGATTCAACATCGGTTGAGATGGTTTGGACATGTCCAACGGAACGGAGGCCTCCTGAGGCGCCGGTGTGTAGTGGAGTTCTAAAGCGGGCCGATAATGTAAAGAGCGGTAGAGGTCGACCTAAACTAACTTGGGACGAGTCCGTTAAGAGAGATCTTAAGGAGTGGAATATCTCCAAGGATTTAGCTATGGACAGGAGCGCTTGGAGATTGGCAATCAACGTGCCTAAACCGTGATCTCTTTTTGTCTTTGTCATTTATGTCCCTTTATGTGTCTCTCTGTTTCTCGTCTCTTTTGGGTTTCATCTCTAGCCTATCCCAACTTGCTTGGGACAAAAGGCTATGTTGTTGTTGTTGTATAAAAACCTGAAGTGGAATTTATGCATCGCCATCTAAAAGAACGTCCACAAGCTGTCAAATCCTGTGCAACTGCTACCTACTCCCTGATGGTTTTTTGCCTATCCTGCTTACCATGTTGCATGCAAGCGCACCAGGTTCGCTGCTGAAACGATCTTCCAGGTACGCAAGGACAAAGATTTCGTCTTGTGGTGGTCAGCTAGTGTTAGCTCACTTTTCTGAATCTGTTTGAAAGATTTTCGTAGCCCGTCTATTTCTTTCTTTTTGTGCAAGGTATGCACAGATTCTACAATTCAAACTTCTTATTTTTTTTGCCCAGCAATTAGCCTAAGAATTTGTAAATTGTACTGTACAAAATTAGTACCATTAGATTCGTATATGTTCAGTTATGTGGTCATAAGCAATGCAATGTAAGAGAGATTAATGATTAGATATGACCTTGAACTACGTACAGTGTTGCATTCATTTGATTGCCATTTGTCTTGTACCGATTGTGGACGTGATACTTTTCTGAACCCGTATATGTACGGGTAGTTCTGAATTGTCAGGTCCAATAGCCTCAGCGCCGTCAGTTTGTCTTCCCTCTGTGGCTGTTAACCTGAAGACCAAGTTACATGACCTGCTCGGCGGGTATTCTGGTCTGAAGCACGCCCTGAATGCCACAGGCCATTGGTACTCGGAGCACTTTTCGGCCACCAGATAGGGCCGGAGCAGTTCTGCATGCTTCAGCCTTTAGGGCATGTTTGGCAGAGTTTGCGAGAACTCTGCCAAACAAATTCTGTGAAGTTATTCTTGAAAATGAACTAGGGTCTGGGAGCTAAAAATAAATACCTTCTCATAATTTACTGTATGCACAAAGTTTATCCTATGGAATCATGGAGAAACATTTTTAAATAAAGAATCACTTCTCTTAGAGAATCAACTTTTATAAACTATTTGGCGCAGAAGGAGGTCTACCAAATAGACCCTCCGGCCTTCACCATCGGTCCACCCTGGCATGTTGTCTCAACTTCCACATCTGCGTCCGGTGTCCATGTCATATCCCTTGCTAGCCTCGTAGGGTGTCAGGTGCGCTTGCAGAAGAAGGGGTGTCCTCACCTCACAAAATAACGAGGCACTAGCTAAAGAGTGTTGCATTGAGGGCATGTTTGGTGTGCACCCTGGAGCAAACTTGATTGGACGCATTGGCGGACCCAGGCCTAGGGCCACTAGGACCAAGGCCCTAGTCATGGTCTAGGTAGTCTAGGTACAACTTAGTAATTTTTGGTTCAGTTATCAGTTTCTCAGAGTTCAGTCAACAGCTTCCAAACCAACCAGCCTAGGTAGATTAGGAACCGACACCTCGTGTTGTCTTGCCACTCTCGCTCGGATGCTCGCTCACTCACGTGGCCGGTCGTAGCTAGTGCCCGTCGCCTGCCAATGCCTCACTGCGCCGTAGTCGGTCGAGTAGGCAACCGCCGGCGCTGTCAGCCAATGAGCCCGTCCCTGCGCCGTGGCCATAAGATGCCTACCTGATCTGGTGTACGGGTCACCATCGACGAGGAGACGATTTACACAGAGCATGGGATTCATCTATGTGCAGGCAGCAGGACCACATCATCGCTGAGAGGAAGGAGCAGAAGATCAACCAACGCTTCATCGAGTTCTCACGCGTCCTCAAGAAGGTCCCGGTCATCGTAACATAAAACGGGCCCGAAGGCATCGACCCAGGTTCGTCGACCCCGACCAGGGTTCGCGGGTTCATTTTCGATGTAAAAATATCTCGGAAGTAGCATACCATGTCTCTCGACCCCGTACCACAACCCGTTGATCCAAAAACTTTGTGATTATGGCCTTGATCCAATTTACGAAGTAATTGAATCCTGCAATTCTTCTACTGTTCTGTTCTTTAAAAAAAACTCCACCATGCAACACATATAGATTATGGAGTAGTTTTCAGCTTTTCAATTTGGCCCTAGTCTTCGCTAAATCCTGAATCCGCCACTGATTGGACAAACAGTTGCCTGGATGTTGCCGGCAGTTTATTTGGTTGGAGCCTGGGATGGCTGCCTGGGCCAGGCAAGGGCACCTCCGCCAGGCGACCAAAAATGACTGCCTGGCTGCAGCACGCTGCTGCCCTGCTGCCTGGGTGCACTCAATACAGTAATGCATTTGTTTTTTTTTTGTTTTTTTTTCCCTATAGTCATTTAATCTTGTTCTTTTTTTCGTTTGTCTCAACGTCAGGATAAAGGTGTGGCCGAAACATCTTTCTTTGTTTCCTTATATAAAAATATCCATTCCTTAATTATACGTATACTCAGTAAATAGTTAACAAATAAAATAATAAAATTATTATTTTTTATATTATTGATTCATGAAAGCGTTTGATTTTATATTTCCATTTATTAATTGTGTTTATTACTCAAATCAAATGATATTAAGTAAGATTATATATACAAGAAAATACATTCTCTCTTATTAAACTTCTCAGGCACATGTTTTCAACCAAATGGACTATCCCTCTACTTGCCTGGCTAGATAAATTTTATCAATTTTTCAGACAACACTTTTTGTCAGGCAAGTCATCTAGGGCACCAACCAAAAAAGCTACTAAGAGAGAAAGAGAGAGAAACAGATGGCACAAGGATAAGGCTGCGTGGGGCACTAGACAGACCTTGGTGGCGGGCCAACAGCCAGGTCACCGCCACGCCAGCATCCACGTCTGCTCCACGCAACAAAGCTCGGTGCCAAAGCCCACGGCACCGAGACATGTAAACTCAGCGCCAATGGCCACGCCGCCGAGCCAGGGTCTAGAAAACAAAAGCAAACCTTCAAGGATCTATTTGTAAATATTTTTTTTAAAAAAAAGGCAAAAAAAAATCGGCGATCCCGCCTTCATGGAACTGAAAGGAACCCATGACGATTTCTGTTTACAAGCATCCGACTTTGTTGCAATCAAATTTCAAAATATGCATTGACCATTTTATTCCTTCATTTATTTATACGCGGTGAAACTATACAAATACGACAAAGTAATCAGATAAGACACGTTACACAAACAACTGAATGAACGAGTACCGCGTAGCAGAACAGCAGCAGAGGCGCCAAATCATTTAGGACACGCGGACCCCGAACTTTGCCTGGAGGAACCTCGTGAACTGCACCACCTTGTCCGTGTCCGGCAGGATGCGCTTGGCTGCGGGGTGCGCGGCGAAGCGCCGGCTCCACCCGTCCAGGAGCGGCGTCGTGGACGCATCGATGAAGGAGAGGCCGTGGAGGCGCTCGCAGGCCCTGAGCGCCGGCAGGAAGCAGCCGAGGGCCAGGTCCAGGAGGCCCGGCGCCGCGTCGCGGCCGGAGAAGAAAGCCGCGCCGTTGCTGCGGTCCTTGAACGCCTCCTCCAGGCGGTTTAGCGCGGCGCGGGTGTCTACCACGGCCTGCGCGCGTGCGTCCGCGGTCGGCGCCAGCGAGACGGCGTCCAGCGCCGGCCAAAACTGCAGAAATTAAGCCACAGCAGTTGCATGTTACTGTTAAAAGGCACGCGCCGTCTCCGGCGAGAACAAGCCCGGCAACAAATGCGCTAGCAGATAAACATGTGCTCTGCTCGGTGGTCGGTGCTCACCTTGTCGTCGATAAAGACGGTCCAGAAGCGGTGCATGGCGCGCTCGTAGGGGTCGTCCGGCAGCAGCAGGCCGCCGCCGCTTCCCCGCGCGACGTCCTCGACGTACTGGACGATGACGGCGGACTCGCAAATGGCGCGCCCGTCGGGGAGGAGCAGCACGGGGATCTTGCCGTAGACGGGGTTCGCGGCGAGGAGCCTGTCGCTTTTCTTGGGCCCGAGCGGCTCGTCCAGGAGCTCGTACGCCACGCCGCGCAGCTCCAGCGCCAGGCGCGCCCGCGCCGTGAACGGGCTGACCTCCCCGCCCAGCACACGCATGGTCCCGGCCGTCATCGGCGACGACGAGATGCAGGCCGGCCGGCTGGTCCCGACGTGACTTTTGTTGGGCTCCTCTTCTTGGAACTTGAGAAGCTTGCGTGCTCTGCCTCAGCTTGATGCGGCCGGCTCGCCTGCAATAAACGGAGTGGCGAGTCGTATCATTGACCGGTCGCTCGGTGCTCGTGCGGGTTGGTGCGAGCTAACTGATTCTGGTGCGTCCAACTTCGGCTCGCGCGCGTGCTTCTAGCTGGACCTTACACTAGAGCCGAATAGCAAGTGTGTCGAGTAGGCTGCGTTTGGATGCGAGGACAAGGTGGGATGTGACAGCACCAATGGCGGAGCTAGAGCAAATTCAAGGGGTACGTCTTGTTTTCCACTATTTTTTTAGTTTTGCGTGGGTGCGGCCGCATCCTCGGTGAGCAATATAGCTCTATCGCGGGACAAGACGGGACGACTCTGGGTTTACCTACGTTTGGTTGGGAGGTAAACTGTGTCTAGTAAACGCTGTAGCACTTCAGTACGTACCAAGCAGCAGATGTAGTACTCTATAGAGGCATGTTAATTTGGAAAAAAATTCAAATGGTAGATGTGCAAATATTATGGAACAGAAGGAGTAGCATCGTTTTCATAAAATCAAGTGAATCAGCCAAACCAAAGCACGATTAGTCAAACAAAGATGAAGCGAAAAAGGTGGGAAAGCAGCGAGCAGCAAATAAAAAGGCTTAGAAGAGACAGCGAGTGGCGTGCACATCTCGCAGCTACCCACCTGTGCGGCTGTGCGCTTGGGCCTACAGTGACTAACAACCACCAGCCAACGAGCTTTGAGCGGATGGTGGCGAGTGGCGACCGACGGCCATGTGTAAATAGAAAGTACGCTGTCCAGCTTCCAGCTTGGGCAGGGCGCCACCGCACTGCTACCGGTACTGAAGACTGAAGTCAATTTGATCTTGCTCTGTTCGTTTGTCCCTCTCCCTATTTCTCTCGATTTCATGTGTAAATGTTAGGAAAAAAATCCATATGACCTCTCTCAACTTTCGCGGAAGTCCGTTTTTTCTTCTCAAACTCTAAACCCGGGCAAAACACCCTCTCAACTTTTAAAGCCGTTCATCTTACATCCCTGATCATGTTATAAGCAGTTTTAAAGGCGGTTTTATCTTTTTCTTTTTTATTTATTTTGGATGAATCTTTAAAAAATCATAGTAAATCACAGAAAAATCATAAAATAGAAAATCTAATTTTGTTGGACTCCACGTGAGTAGATCTACACAGTGAACATATAATATGGTATGCTTTAGTACAGAGTTTTTGCTGTGGCTTTAGATCTATGCTTTTCTATAATTAAATGGAATAATTCATAGCTGCAGTTTCTATGGTCCAATTATGGTGAAATTTTTATGGTGAGTTAATTATTGTATGCTTAAACTGTAGTAAAAATTTCATACTCATCGGATCATGTATAACTTAGTTATAGATTTTATTTAGATTTATTCTTGTTAAATATAAATAAATATATAACTAAAGTATATATGATCGAATGAATATGATATTTTTACTACAGTTCAATCATACAATAATTATCCCACTATAAAAATTTCATCACAATTAGGCCATAGAAACTGCATCTATGAATTATTCTAATTAATTACATAAAAGCATAGATCTAAAGCCACAGCAAAAAATTTGTACTAAAATATATATATATATATATATATATATATATATATATATATATATATATATATATATATATATACTCATGTGAAGTCCAACAAAATTAGATTTTCTATTTTATAATTTTTCTATGATTTATTATGATTTTTCAAAGATTCAACCGAAATAAATAAAAAAGAAAGGACAAAACTGCCTTTCAAAACTGCTTATAACAGGACGAGAGAGGTAAGATGAACGGTTTTAATAGTTGAGAGAGGTGTTTTACCCGGTTTTGAAGTTAAGAGAGGAAAAACAAACTTTCACAAAATTTGAGGGAGGTAATGTGGATTTTTTTCCTAAATGTTGCTGGGCGGATCCCCTTGGGCCGAATTGCCATGGAGAAGTCCTCGGACTGATCGCAGCGGGTCCTGTAAAACCATACTGCAGGAGCTTCTGGTGTAAAGAAAGCGCCGCACCGCTGTCCTCTACCTAGTTCGGAAGGACCGCCCGTCCGCTATAGGTAGCGGAGTACCGTTCGTCCGCTACGGGCAGAGAGCTTGCGCGGGAGAGGTGAGAGCCTTCAACGGCGGGCCCCACTATTTCAAGTAACTTAAAAATGTTATAACTCACAAACTAAAAAACCAAATTAAATTCCGATTATACTATTGAATTCGTTTCAATAAATTCTTCGAAACTAGATCTCACATGGATATATTTAGATAAAGTGACCAGTGGGCTCCACAGTAGATAGAGGACGATATAGAGGATGGATGAGTGCGGAATAAATAAGTATAGATGAGAGAATCTTGATGACCAAGATATATAGAGGATGAAAATAGAGGATCATGAGTGCGCAGCCCAGCCCAAAATCCCCATTCAACCCTAAGCTTCAGCCTCTGGCCCCTGCCTTGCCGGACTGCCCGAGCGGCCGCGCCCGCACCGCACTCGCGAAAAGCGTTCGCTCGTCCGCGCAGCGACCGCGCCGGCGCGCCCCGCACCCGAGCTCGCGCCCTCCGCCCTCCGCCCGCGTCCGGCGTCCCGCCGCCGCCCTCCCCCTCTGGCCTTCGGCGGCTCCGCGCCTGCGCCAGGCCGCTAGCGCCAGGGCCCTTCGCGGCTTCGCCATCCCCTGCCGGCCAGGACTGCTGCGGGGTGCCGGCTGCCAGCTGCCCCCAGCTCCAGCGCCCCGTGCTGCCTACTGCCTACTGCAGCACACCACAGCTCACGGTAAGATCAATGTTTATTTGTTCAGGGAGCTACTATGGGAATAAATTATTTTAGTACTGCTTAAGAGAATTAGGAGAGGAGAAAACTTTCATCAGATCGGTAGCATGTGTTCAGTAATTTGCTGAAAAAAATGTGGATGCAAATTGACAACAGATCAATTGCTATGCGTCTGCCTTCTACTATGGCTGTGTTTGTTTCCAATTATGGCCGTATTATGGCCTTCTATGTGTATTTAGCCCCTCATTATTTAGCCCCCCCTGTCCCGATCCTGGATCCGCCACTGTTTCAGTCGGTTCTAATGAAAGCTGTTCCTAGATAATACCTCTACCAAAATGCTTTAAACACATAGGTTGAAATCTCCATGGTTTATGAGATCCAAATGCTCGATGATTGGTGAAGACACTAGAATTCACTGTTCGAGTCAGAGTTTAGCCAACGGGTTTGATTATGATTTTTTTAACTATGCAATTAGTGGTTAATGATATATCTTTTGTCAACAAGCTACATAATGTTTGGAAGATTATACTTCAGACTACCAATTTGCATTAGTATTTCATGTGCAATATATATTTGCATGCTATGCAACATGGTGTGGCTTGGATTTTAAATCTTTTGCATACTATGGCTTCACATGTGCTTAACACATGCAGTGTTACAATCAATATTTGGCTCTGGTTTTAAATTTTTGGCGCTAGCTAGTGGTCCTAGGCTTGGAGATTCACCAGCTCTGCCACTCTCCATGAATCAGCAAACTGCCCGTCATTATGTATTCAATTATTTTGCTTTAGCAGTAGGAGTCTAATGTAGTTACAACCATGGTATTGAACAGGATTTTATTTTTAGCAAATTGTGTATTGGATTATACTGAATTGCCTATTGCAGTATTGATTAGGCATACCCTGCCACTCTGGGTCCACCAATCTTAGCAGCCCTTGTTTGCTCCCGCATCAGATGAATCCAAGTCTTTCATCATCCTCTGAGTCAGTTAGTTGCGTATCTTCTTGCTGCCTGAGAAGTCTACTGAGCCATCTCATCCCTCTTGGGTTGATTAATCTATTCGTGTTCTGGACATATAATACATCTCGGTTGGCACTAGACACCATAGGATCAACCAACCTCAATGTATGGTTGCAGCTTATTTTTCCAATATTTTTTTGGGTTCAGTCAACTACTGCACTCAAGTCCTAGCAAAATTTGAGTTTGGAAAGGGCTTCTGGCGCGTATTAAGATGTGATGCTTTGTGGGTCTTGTATTAAGTGTGGTAAAGCTAATGCTTTGGAGGTTGTGATGTACAGCTCTGCTGGTTAGATAGATGGAGGTGCCAATGAACTCTACGCAATCTGGTGCTCACTTTCCTGTGCAGCATCGGTCCCTCTCGTTAGACATCAAGGTACCTGTCTTGCTGCAGAAAGTTTTGATTTGTGTTGCATTTAGTCAGATTAAGCAAATATGATGAATATAATGAACAGTAGAATATGATAGTTTTCCTAGACTGAGGACCTAACATATCTGCTTTGTATGATTATTAGTATTGAGTTGGTATTGGAGAGTATGCTTTGCTTTCTTAGAGTTTTATGAATATGAAGATAACTTGATTACCTTTTTCGCTTTTGGATTTTCTAGGGAAATAAAACAGATATTGTCATCAGTAAATATGAAGATACCTTTCTGGTAAGTTGAAAGTGTTGGTTTTTATTTAGTTGGTCCCTGTTTCTCATATGCCAAAGATGTTCATCTTTATTAAATCTGCAGGTGATTGTAACACAAATCGGTTGCATGGGAACTATACTAGCTGCCAAGTATGCTTATTTGTTTTTATGCAAAATTGTTCTCCTAAACATGTAAAATTCAGTTTTGTTATTTGCATTATTAGTTCTGCATAAGTAGCTTCGACCATGCTATTTGTTTCACAATGTATTGAAATTGTCATTCTGTGGGATCCTTATGAGAGCGTACTCAGGCTTCCTCCACAAATACTTTAACTGACTGGATCATCTAGTAGAAAGATCTGCATACACTGCAGTCACAAGCATATCAGGTCACAACTGCCAGGTTGTTCACATGTCTAAATCTGTATGCAAGATCATGCCTTTATTACTACCTCAGCATTCTAGATGATATCAATGAATCTATGATGCACTAACACACTCTACTTTGGTGCTGTATCAGTGTCTTCTGTGCTACTGCTTCTATACTTCTGTGAGCTACTTGCTTGCTATATCTTGGCTGTTTGAAAACCTAAACTTTGAATGTTGGAACTTGATTGATATGTTAATAGTTACTCTCACCATATTGTATTGTTTGTTTGTGACATGTACAAAAAAGCATGCTGATCATGCTATTCCTTTCCCAACTGAATGGGGGAAACTGTGAACAAGCAAGGATTGTTTTTATACAAGTTTTCCTAGTTGGCAAGTTACAATTAAAATAAACCCCTACATGTTATTATTATTGTTGCAATATATATACATTTTATGGCAAACTGCCATGTCTGACATGCGTGTTGGAGTCCATGCATCATATCTTACTATTTGTAAGACCTTATTGAATGACATTTCTACAAGAGGTGGAAAGTCTGTCTCTGAAGATTTCTAGCTTAAGAATACTGGTCTTATAATGAATATAGGCAGTCATTTTTCCTTTTACCTTGAAACTTTGTATACTGTATTTTTTTTATTAAAGCTTTAATTCCACTCGATAGGAAAGATGAAAGTGTTTTCTCGGACCCAACCTACAACGTTTCTGTTCTTTTTGGGAAGAGAGACGAGGTAAGCTCATTAAACCATCTGGCATCAAACATACATGAACATGCACAGATTAACAACTGTACCAAATTTTATGACTGCAGCCACTCCTACTAGCTTGTGCACGTCAACTTATTGAGCACATAAGGTTTGCTTCCTACACCATCTACTTCTGCTGTCTGGTCTATCTCCACATCTTCGAACATGTAAATTTACTTGTAATGGCAAACTGCACACAATTTCTGGCAATATGCTGTGGGCCGGACCGTATCTGTACCCTTGTATCAGTAGAAGTAGCAATAACTATTTGGAAATATAGTCAGCAGCAAGAAACTCCTCTTTCGTACTGTTTTTCGGACATCTATGCAAATATTCCCTAGCGATGGCTCTTTGATTATAATTGTTATAGTCTGTTCAACTAATCACTTCTGTGCTTCTATTATAACAAAATTTAATTAGTAATATTTCTAACACCACTGTTAACTGTTCCTTTGGCTGACGACAGATACACCATTTTTGTACGTTGGATACACACAAAAAATATACCCTGTTCGCTTATGCTAATGCTTATGCTGAAATGTTGTGAGAGGAAAACACTGTTCCATGGCTGAAAAGTAGCTCAAGCGAACTCATATATAGCATTGTCCTTTCATTTTTGTAGTGGCAGTGGCTCAGCCTGGTCATTGGTGATTTCTCTGGGTCTGAAAGATCATTCTCAGGTAAGATGGGAAAATTAACTGTCTGTTTCTAGTAATAGATTTGATGGTCTCGAGCCAATGTTATTTTCTCTGAAAACATGTTCTGACTTCTGAATCAGCAGGATCACAATGCGGATTAAAGTTGGTTTGAGGTTTCGAAACTCCTGGATATTATTAGAAGAAATGTTAACATTGAATAAAATTAATAGAATTAGTACTAGGCACTCTGGATAGTTCCCAGTTGAAATCATTAATGGTGAAGGCTGATGGCAAAATGTATGTCTGATGAGTAACAATTTTGAACTTTGCAGGGAGCACTGAAGGATATCATTGTAGCTGTGATTGAGAATCGCCTTTGGTGATGATTGAATAGCTGAGCTGGGCATGGGATTGGCTTATTCGGCCCATCGATAAAGATACTGTTTAGCATTGCGCAAGAGGAGCCATGGTTTACCATGTACAAAATTCTGGTAGTTTTGTAGTTAGACCTTTTATCTGCATGAACTAACAAAAGGTGGTTTTAGGCTGTTGTCAAAATTTGAGTGTCAACTCTCACGCTAAACAAAAGGCATGGTATATTGGTATTCGCCATAGAACGTCAACTCAATGCGAGCAATTGGGTGCTTAAATAATGTAATTACCTGTTCTTTTCGTATTACACGGTTGGAGATTTAGGCTTGGAATAATCCAAGCAAGAAAATAGTCCAGAACTAATTGTCGTAGACACAATCAAGTATATAGGAGCAGTATAATAAGCAACAGTAAAATCTTGAGTATATAGACTAAAGAAGAATCAAGAGTGGACTGAAAGGTGCGTCTCTCTACAGCTAGCTAGCTAGTAATATTTATTCCGCCTTAATTGTTGTCTCCCTGCTGCGTCGGCGGTGGTTCGTCCAACGTTGGGCACAGTTCATCCATCGTGAACAGGAATCTGTCATCAGACATCCACCCCAAGTCGAGATCCCACTCCGGCATCCCGATCCCGTCGTTGCTGTCGGCCGGAATGCTATCCTCGATCGGGGGAGGCATCCTCTCCTCCTCTGGCTTAACGCAGTCTGCAAACTGGACTTGCTGCCCTGTCTCCGCCGTGGCCGTGGCGGTGGCGGTGGCGTCTTGCGAAGAGCGCGAGGCCCCGAAGTTACCGCTGGCTTCTTGCCCAGCGCCGCCGTGCGTCGCCGTCATAGGAGACAGGTCTTCTGCCGAGGGGCTCTCGGCAGCTGGCGGCGGCGTGGACACTGGCGCCGAAGGCAGCGAGCGAGTGGCCCCGGAGTGACCGGCTTGTTGCCCAGCGCCGCCGTGCGTCGCCGTCATAGGAGACAGGTCTTCTGCCGAGGGGCTCTCGGCAGCTGGCGGCGGCGTGGACACTGGCGCCGAAGGCAGCGAGCGAGTGGCCCCGGAGTGACCGGCTTGTTGCCCAGCGCCACCGTGCGTCGCCGTCATAGGAGACAGGTCTTCTGCCGAGGGGCTCTCGGCAGCTGGCGGTGGCGTGGACACTGGCGCCGAAGGCAGCGAGCGAGTGGCCCCGGAGTGACCGGCTTGTTGCCCAGCGCCACCGTACGTCGCCTTCGCGGGAGCCTGGTGCGACGCTTTGTTCGCGGCGGCTGGCGGCACTGGCATCTGCGACGGCGCTGGCGGTCTCGCGAATTGCAATGACTGACGACCGGGCAACCCAGTGCCGGGCGGTCTCGCGAACGGGAACAACTGAGGATCGGGCATCCCGGTGCCGTACACCGGCGGCATGGTCATGGTGCGAACCCGCTGGTGGGCGGCGCTGGCCGGCGCGGCACCGAACGCGTACTGATGATGGTGGTAGTACTGCGGATGCCCAACGTTGGGTATGTGATGCTGCTGCAGCTGCGGCGGCAGCATCCGTGAGGTCGAGGCGCCGGCGGCGAGTGGTTGGTTCCGGCCGGTGAAGATCCCGAACGACGGCTGGCCTACTGAACACGGCGCCGAGAAGTAGCCGTCAGCAGCAGAGACGTTCGCCAGCGTCTGGTTGCTCCCGGCCCCGTCGTCGCTTTCCATGTCGTCGCTCTTGAGTTTGTAGAGGCGGTACAAGGCCAGCTCGTGCGACTGCATGCAGATCATCAAGAGTGACCAGTCAGTCAATCAATGTGTGTTTTGAGAGAGAGAGAGAGAGAGAGAGAGAGAGGAAATACTGACACGTCTGGTCTTTGCAGGCTTGGAAAGCTGTCGCTGGTCTACGGGGACGGTGAACTCGTGCATGCCCCACTGGCTCTTGACTTGCCCGCCGTCACGATGATCGTAGAACACCATGGTCACCATCTTCCCGGCGACGAAGCCGCCCTTTTCTTTTGGCCAACGCAGCACATGGCCGCCGCCCGAGGGCTTCCACCCGCCGCCTTTGGCCAAGCGCACCGGCCGCGGCTCGTTGTCGTCCTCGTCTTGGCCGGCGGCTCCCCGCTGCCTCTTCTTATGAACCGGACCACCGCCGGCGGCTCCGCCCGTCTTCTGGTACTGCCGCCAGCTGAAGAAGTAGATGTAGCGGTGCTCCTTGTCGCGCTCGTACATGTCTGCATGCATGCATGTTCTTGTTGGTTAGAGGTTGCTAGGATCGGAGCGAAATTAACTAAAGACGACGGCCGGCCGGGAGGGAAGGGTCGATCGCTAATTACCGTGGAGCTCCTCGGGGTGGTGCTCGAGGATGCTGAGCTCGTGGAAGATGCCGGCCACCTTGGGATGGAGCCGCCGGTCCTGGACCCTGTGTGAGAGGATGGTGATGAGCTCCAGGTGCGTGGGCACGAAGCGGAAGCCTTTCGGGAACCCGTGCTTCGTGAAACGCTTGTCTTCCATCGTCGTCCACGACATCGAGGTCGACGAGTCGAGTCGAGTCGAGTCGCCGGAGAGGAAACAAGGGGTCTATTGTCGTTCGAGTTGGAATTAACATGGAAGCTGCCCCCGCGCGGCGCCTGTTTTATTTATATGTCGTCGTCGTTGCCGCCGCGGCGTCTCGTTTCGACTCCGACTCCGACTCCTCCTCGGTCTGTTGCGACACCGACATCAATTCGTTTGTGATTCTATTTCTATTAATTTCTTATTAGTGGAAGTGGAGAAGCAAGCCGGACGAACCGAACTGAACTCAAAATTCTGAATTTGGGCCTTTCTCGCTCAGAAATTTGGGCCTTTCTCGCTCGGTGGTTTGCACTGGCCACTCATTTTTATTCAACTAGCATATATACACGTATGAAAAGCTATATTTGCTAAAAAAAACGTATGAAAAGCTATTAAATATTTATAATTATTTTACGATAACTATGAAATTCATAGTACAGGTTAATCTTAGCAAAAATATAGCAATGCACTTGTAACAGAACCGACCAATTATACGAGATTAAGTAAGAAAATCATCCACCGAGCAGACGATTTAGCAAACTTAAGCCCGTATAACCCGGTAGTCCGTGAAATCACGACGGATTTCAAACCAACTTACATACCAGCCAAGATCGTAATAAGTTCAGCAGTCACCATCACAAGTTACATAAAAGTTTACGTCACAAATACATCGGAGTTTAAACATAGTTATTACAAACCAGTTTCAAATGAAAGTAGCGGAAGCATTTAGTTCAAATCACACACTCATACAGAGTTCAAAATACAGTGCTAGCTCAGGATCATCTTCCAACAAAAGCATCAGACGAGATGTAGTGAATGACCATTGCCCATAGTCCTAAGCTTCTCCCATCGCAGGATAAAGGCAGTTGATACAGTAGCCGTAATACATCTGCCCATCTGCAACAAGTGGGAACAAAGCCCTGAGTACGAGAAGGTACTCAGCTAGACTTACCCAACAGAACAAAAAATAAAAGACACCAAGGATCATGACAGGCTTTCTGGTGGGGTAGCTGACTCATTTGCAAAAAGGTATTTTTAGCATTTAAATAATCTTTCCAAAAGCTTTGCATCAAGTTAAATCTTTATTAACCTGTCAACTACATTTTTCACCTAAACTAGAGTAACATGTAATTAAACAGGTAAGGATAACCAATGATCATTAACGACTTTAATCATGTCATATTCCATATAACTATTGTAACACCCCTGGGTGTTAAGCATGCATTATCATTCAAAGCATAAGCATTCAACATCATTGCATGATTAGCATTATTTGAATTGTAGCTCTTTCAAATTTAATTTGAAAAACAAATAAATGGGAACCCTAAGTTTGATATAAGTGTTAAAAAGTTGGTGAACTTTTGAGAAGTAGCAATTTTAAATAATCTAGAATAAATCAACTTGATTATTGGAGCAAAATTTTGAATTCAAGTCTTCCTCAAATTCTGTTTTAAAAATATTCTAAGTAAATGAGTTTTTGATTTTAAATTAGCTTTAAATCTCAAATTCAAAATCTATTGAGAATTTTGAAAAGTGCTCTATATGAAAGTTGTAGAGAATAAAATTTTGAACAACTTTTATTTTGGACCAAATTTCTGAAAACCTCTTTTTCATCTCCAAATTCAATTTTGAAACAAAGAATTAAATCTGAAAATATTTTTGTAAAAGAAAAATCGGATTTCGCTTTACTGGGCCGCAGCCTCACATCCCGGCCCATGGCCGAAGCCGGCCTGGCTCGCGCCCGCGTCGTCTCCCTCCCGCCCGCGCGCGCGCCCGCGCGTGGCGTCGTGGCACCGCGGCAGCGTTCGGCCGCCGCGTGGCCGAACGGCGGTGACGTCGCGCGACACGCGCCCCTGTGGCCCCCGCAGCCCCGCGCTTACCTCCGCCCGGACTCGCCAGCTCCCGCTCCCTCACCGCACTCCGCTCCCGCTCGCTCTCGCGTGCTTCGCCAGCACCGCAGCACGCCGAGCCGCCGCCGCGCCATTGCCGCGCCTCACCTCGCCACCGCGGCTCCTCCGCCAAATTCCGCCCGCCCTAGCTTTCCCCTCCTCCTGACCGACCTCGTCGAGTCACTGAACGCGCACCTCGGCAAGGTAAGCGGCCGAATTGGCCGTCTTCTCCCCCGCCGGTGAGCCCGCCGCCGCGGCTCCCGTCAATCCCACCTTCCCGCCATCACATTTCCATTCTACCCGTGCGCACCATGATCGCCTCCGCTCGCTGGAGCTCGTGCGCCCGTCCGTGACCTCCGCCATGGCCTGCTCCGGCCTAGCGCCGGCAAGCCGCGCCACCGCCTCCGCCATGGCCGCTTCGGCCCGTGCTCCGCTCTTCCTCTCGCCTCGATAATCACCTCGTTGGGTTCGCGCGGTTGCGGGGAGTCGCCTGGTGCGGACCTCGTCGCCGGCGACCTCGCCGACGGCAAGATTTCCCCGGTCAGCGCCTTCCCCGGCTCGGCTCCGGCTGACCGGTGGGGTCAGCTGACCCGTGGGACCCATCTGTCTGTCTCTCGGTGGGAGTTGGGGGTGAAACCGCGGTGTGCACGTAGCGTTTAAAGCCGGTTTTGATTTTCGGTTTTAAAGAAATTGATTTCCAGAAAATCTGAAAAAGGCTTCCAAAAATTGTATCTCAAGATTTATAGCTCCAAAAATCATGAAACAAATTGTGAAATGTTCCTTTTGAATAGATCTACAGTTTAAAAATATCTCATGTGATTTTTGTGACACTCTACTGTGCAATTTTATTTAATTGTTATATATGCTGTTATCTTAGAAAAAGTGTAGTAAATAAAATAATAAAGGAAAAAATATGATTCTTGTTACATTAGTCTTTATTAGTGATGTACTTTCTAGGAAAAATGCCAGTGAAGCATGTTCTGTGGAAAAATTTTGAAGTGTAGTTCAAATGCTTTTAATTGGTAATATCTGTTATTTTTACTATAGAGCAAAATTTGTATACAACATACATCTGATAATTTTTGTAGTATGTTGGTTTACTGTTAGTAACCTAAGAAAATTGTGAAATCTGTTGTTTGACACTTTTTCTAGTATAAAATAAATTCATGCTCACAATTAGGCTATAACTTGTTTATTTTGTACAGACAGTTTTACTTGTGCAATTCTCATGAAAATTTAGTGGTAGGTTACTTAGGGTAAGAGTAGTCTACTGTAATTTTTGTAGATTTTTATCTACACCAGAGATAGGTGTTGTTGTGTAACCCTAGCTAAATAGGGAATAAAAGATTATTCTTTATGAGAAATTGAGAGAAATAAAATATGTTTGGTGTATCTTTGAAGCATCATGATGCCTTGCTGATGTTATGGATGAGTTAGGTTGGTAAGCTTTGGTAGCTTAGGTTCACTTGTATGTGTAGATGGTAGGCTAACTAATAGAAGGATAAGGTGTATGTTTTAGGTTACATGTTCTTGGATGACGTTGACTACCTTGTAGAAGAAATAATTATATTCAAACTGCTCATTCCATGTGCTCATCTGCATCTCATGTCATCAAAGCACTCCACCGCAATTCGATGCATTCTTCGCATGTTTCCTTATGCACTTGCATCATACAGGATCACAGGAGGAGTTGCAGGTAGCAGTACCGGAGGAGCAGGCTTGGACGGATCAGCAGGAACCCCAGGCACAGGAGGTGCCCGAGGAGGAAGAGTCAGGCGAGGAACTGCTAGAGTGCGTTGACCACCACCCTAGCTCGTTCGAAAAAGGCAAGCCCCGGAGCATTTTAAGCCTCCTAAATTTATAAAAAGTTATTCCTTATTACAGGAGTTATAGTTATATATTGTTGCACTAAGTTATAGGAGTTGAGTGAAACCGTTGTTGCATTATTACCTTGGCCACCGGATTATCTTTTACCCTGTTAGGTCAGGATCGAGTAAATTGCTTAGCCATGCTTAGACCGGTAGAAGTCGGGTGATTTCCTGTCACCTGCGAGTTATAGGTGGATACCAGGTTATGGTTAGCTGTAATTGTGATCATGAAAAGTAACCAAGTGTTGATGGATAAACGGAGACCGGGCGGAATCTTATAGGGTTTTGAACTATAGTGATTTCGTCTGTGTCAGTTAAGGACCGATCGTTGCTCGTCCCTCTTGTCATGTTGAACGCATGCCTCACATTTAGCTGGCCGAATAAAGTACCTTTCGACCGCGAAGCTAGTGACACTTTTTGAGCCGGGATAAACTTGGGTTGGCAGACTGGTGTGGAAGGGGGGTAACGGGGACGCGAAGAGTGAGCCCAAGGTGCGTCCTGGCAGTCGGGCGGTCCCTGGGTAGTGCGATCCATGATTGTTATCCCGCGGCTTCTCGGAAAGTGTCATTGGTGATCTACGCGACCCTGACGGGGGAAGCATGGTTTGTGTGAGGAATAAATCTCCAGCTGGATAGGAATTCGATTCGAATCGCCGTCGCTCCCGGTTAGTGAGCACTTGACTCGAGCTATGGCATCGTAGTTTTAATGATGGAACACGGATGGTTATGGGGATAATGTTGGAATGGCCAAACCTGAGATGGTAATCTTTGATGTTAATGGTTAATCAAGTGTTTGTTTTAGTCATAGGTGCTCATTTAGCATGAATAGGTTGTCCTAAAAATGATGCTAAAGACACTTATCCTTAGTCATTCATAACAACTTGTGCTTTTCGCAAAGGAGTCAAGCCAATCCACTATGTAAAGCCTTGCATGCTCCTTGGTGTCATGTTATTTCTGGTTTATGACGGGTAAGTCTAGCTGAGTACATTCTCGTACTCAGGGCGTTGTTCCCATTGTTGTTGCAGATGGTCAGATGTACTACGGGTACTGCTCCAACTGTCTGTATCCGGCGATGGGTGACAACTAGGACCTTGGGCAAGGGTCTTTCTGTTTGTCTTATCTACTGCTTTTGTGGACCATGACTATCGACTGGCACTGTAACTGAACTAAGTGTGTGTGCGTAAAATTATTTGCTTCTGCTACTTTATGTTGAACTATGTTGTAATAACTTTTATTTCCGAACTCCGATGTATCTTACCTTTATGATCAGATTTGTGTATCGTGTGAATTGTGGCTGCTAAATCAGTACGATCTTGGTTGTATGTTAGTGGTTTTGAAATCCTTCGTGATTTCACGGAATCTCGGATTATACGGGCTTAAGTTTGTTAAATTAACCGCCTCGGTGGAAGATTTTCTTACTTAATTTCGTATAATTACGTTGATCCGTTACAGCTGGTATCGGAGCATGGTTTAGCATGCTACTGTTCACATGAGTATTTAAAAATAAAACTGTGTTTTCAAATAAGCTTTTGAACTTAAAAGTGTGCCAGTGGTCATATCCTTTATGCCCGATAAGGACTCTAGGTGGCTTAATTAAGTACTAACTTGGGGGTTTGCATCATATTTTAAATTTCGTCGCTCATACGGCGTGCTATGGTATGAGTGCCATTCACTTGAGTGGTAATGTATGGATCCTTTACCTCTATGCCTTGGTAAGTGAGAGTTGTGAGTGCATGGTCGGATACACTGCCGATCTAGGGGAGTGCTTATGTGATACCGAAATAGTTACGTGCCCTGCGCATGTTCGTATGAGGGTATCCAAGTTGTGGGGAATTCCGTCATGCAGTGACGATGCCGTCAATAGGACGACGATTCGGGTAGTTGTTACCGTTATACTCGTATCTGGGGATGCGTGTAGAGCGAGTAACTTACTTTACTGCTTTCTGCATGTTTTCATACTGTGAGGTTTGGGCTGAAGTGATTTCTTTTCTGCAGGTACATAACAACGCTTTCGAGTAGTACGTGTTAGTTACGTTACAAGAGATCGTTGTATGCCACCGTTTATTCCGTTAGTAGTCATTAGTTTTCTAAGTTTGTGAGGACGTACTGAACGTGCATGCATCATGTGTGCATTTCATTCATGGCACTGTTACTCCCCTTATAAGTTGATTATCTCATTTCGATAAAAATGCCAACTTAAAAATCTGTTCTCACCACGGTAATAAAATTTTTGCTACAGATGGCACGTACCAAGCAGACCGCTCGCAAGTCCACCGGCAGAGCTCCCCGTCATCAGCTTGCTCCGCGCACTCGCCAGCGTCACACTTTTCTTGGAGAGTTTGGGATGCCTACACTCTTGTGGAGAGTGCTCAGCTATGTAGGCTATCATGATGGGATGGAGCCCCGCTACTTTTGGTCAAATGAGCGGTTGGGTGAAGGACTTTTGGTGACTGTGGAAGCAGTAGTTTGTCCCCGAGGTGATGGTTCTGAGTGGACCGGTTGGCGTTTTGAGTTAACTGGCAGGACCCCTGAAGAAGCCGCTGAGAGGGCAGCCTTTGGAATCCTGAGAGATATCATGGATTGCTTTCCTCAGGAGTTGGCAGCAACTATAGTGGGAGTCTTTCCGAGGGGCAACCCCTCCACTGACTCGTGGCAGCAAGCAAGGGGCAGATCTCTGGAGATTAGCGCAGCAGAGGCACAGAACAGTGACAACCCCGCTATGAGTGCCATGTTCGCAGTGATGAGGGCCTTCGATGGAGTGGAAGGTAGTCTGAGACGTGTTTCTAGTGCTCTTGGTCAGGCTCGCGATGACCGCCGTCAGCTTCAGAGAGATCACGACGCCGAGATTGAGAGGCTCACTGCTGAGATGGCTCAGTTGACTCGTCAGAGAGATCAGGCCACTCAGAGGACTGTGATTTTTAAGGGAGATGTACGTGCCCTGAGAGAGCAGCTTGGGCAACTAACCACCGCCCACAGGAATGCTGAGAGCATGTTGGCTCATGTGCTCCATCAGAGGAATGAAGCCTGGTCCGCAGAGAATGTGTTGAGAGCTAGACAGTTTGAGCTCGAGCAGCGGCTGGCTGATGCCGAAGAGTACAACGATAACTTGCATGAAGAGGTCCATCGGCTGAACAATCAGCTTAACCCTTATGACCTTCCTGGCGCAGCAGAGATGGATTTGGATGCAGACGAAGATCCTGAAGAGCCCGTGGCGCCAGCTGAGGAGCACGACGACGCTGCAGTTGGCGACAACACCAACGTCTCGGACCTAGATAGCGATCACGATGAGTAGGCTAGTAGTTGTTGCACTAGCTACTAGGTTCCGTTTGCATGATCTTTTGCTTGTTGGCACTTTGGACATGTAATAATGAGTAGAAAGACTAAAGCTTGATGTAAGGTTGGAAAGCTTGGATGTGTTTGTGGCGGTATCCGAACGTCAAAAGTCCAGAGTATGTATGCTGGCAACTTGGTTGTAATGGACGCGATGTGTGTGCTTTAAGTAATATAATTAGTGATGTTGTGTTAATTGAAATGACTTATTGTGCCCCTGTTTTATTGTATGAATTTATTCTCTCCAGTGAATTCAGTTCGGCATGATTTTTCAGTCGGTCGCAATTCCTACAACATCACCTAATAATTATTGTTGCTGAAACATGCAGATGCCGAACACTCGTCGTACCGTGTATGGTACCACTGAGGCTGGTGGCAGTGCAGCTGCTAATGATGATCGGGATCCACCACCGCCTCCTCCACCTTACACTGCGGAACAGTTTTTCGCCCAATTCCTAGGAAGCCAACGAAACATGGAGAGCATGCAACAGAATATGGAAGTGGCGCTGCGCAGTATCGCAGATAATACCCGTCGGGGGATAAACCCGGGAGGTCACGAAGCAAATCCGTACAACAGTTTCAAGGACTTCATGGATACTCGTCCACCGATCTTCAAGGAAGCCGCAGAACCTTTAGATGCAGAAGAGTGGATTAATACGATGGAAGATAAGTTTCGTGTCTTAAGAATGACTGAAGTGTTGAAGACTGAGTACGTAGCTCATCAGCTTCAAGGTCCGGCAGGAATGTGGTGGAAGCATCACCGCACCACTTTTCCTCCCCACGCCCATATCTCTTGGAGGGAGTTCACTGAAGCCTTCCGTGGAACATACATTCCACCTGGTCTGACCGAGATGAAGCTTGGGGAATTCCTGGCATTAAATCAAGGCACGAAGACTGTGACTCAATACCTGCATGCCTTTAATATCCTGAGCCGTTATGCTCCGGACATGGTGGATACTGATGACAAGAAGATCGCTAGTTTCAAGAGAGGCCTGAGTCCCAAGATGATGAAACATGTGGGTACAAACATGAGGACTAGTTTCAATGACTTCGTTAGCGACTGTTTGAAGCAAGAGAAGAACAACCATGTGTATGCTGCTTCCAAGATCCGTAAGAGGGCTTTTGAGTCGGGTTCGTCTCAGTCCAGGACCCCAGTAGCCAACCGCCCAGCTTATCGATCGCCTGCCCCAGGTGCAAGGTTTAGGCCACCGCAAAGGAAGAATCAGAATGCTCAGCCACCCCAGAGGAACCAGAAGCCATTCAAGATGGCATTGCCTCAAGCAAAGGCAGGACAAGGCAGTTCATCTGGAACTGTGGCTCAGGTGAAGGGACCGTGCTTCAACTGCAACCAACCTGGACACTTTGCAAAGTATTGTCCCTACCCTAAGAAACAGCAAACGCAGTATCAAGCTCGTGTGCACCACACCACTGTGGATGACATCCCTGAGGGAGAACCGGTGACAGCTGGTATGTTTTCTATCAACAATCATCCTGCAGTAGTTTTGTTTGATTCCGGATCATCTCATTCCTTTGTAAGTCAAGCATTCGTTAAGCGACATGAGCAAAAGATAGTTGAATTGGAATGTGCATATAAAATCAGTTCAGCTGGGGCTGATCTGTTGACTAATCAGATTGTTCAGGGAGTAACCCTAAACATATCGAACCGGCAATATAAGCTTAACCTGATAGTCATGCCAGGGTTAGTTTTGGATGTGATCATGGGTATGAACTGGATGAATCAAATGGGAGTTGTAATTGATGTTGGAGGAAGGAGTATCTCTCTTAAGGAACCCAGTGGGGAAGGCACCTTTCGGGTGGTCCTACCTCGGAGGGTAGACCTAGCTAGCACATCTTATGCGATACAAACTACTCTGCTAGTCCAGATTCTAGTGGTCTGTGAGTTTCCAGATGTGTTTCCAGAGGAGTTACCTGGACTTCCACCAGACCGAGAGGTTGAGTTTGCCATTGAGTTAATTCCAGGAACAACACCGATTTCAAGAAGGCCTTATCGGATGCCTCCCAATGAGTTAGCAGAATTGAAAAAGCAACTTCAGGATTTGCTAAGGAAAGGGTTGATTCGTCCCAGCTCGTCCGAATGGGGATGCCCCGCTCTGTTTGTGAAAAAGAAGAAGGATAACTCCTTACGCATGTGCGTGGATTATCGGCCACTGAATGCAGTGACAATTAAAAACAAGTATCCTCTTCCTCGGATTGATATCTTGTTTGACCAATTGTCCAAAGCCAAAGTGTTCTCTAAAATAGATCTGAGATCAGGGTACCACCAGATAAAAATTAGGCCGCAAGATGTGCCTAAGACTGCGTTCTCTACCAGATATGGTTTGTACGAGTATCTTGTCATGTCCTTCGGATTGACAAATGCTCCTGCATACTTTATGTACCTGATGAATTCGGTTTTCATGCCCGAGTTGGACAAGTTTGTGATAGTATTCATTGATGACATACTGATATACTCAGAAAATGAAGAAGAACATGCGGAACACCTCAGGATAGTCTTGACTAGACTCAGAGAACATCGACTGTATGCTAAGTTCAGCAAGTGTGAGTTCTGGCTTAGGACAGTTCCTTTTCTCGGCCACGTGTTGTCTGAAAATGGCATTTCTGTCGACCCCAGTAAGGTACAAGAGGTTATGAACTGGAAGTCACCAATTTCAGTTAACGAAGTTCGCAGTTTCCTTGGTTTAGCCGGTTACTACCGTCGCTTCATACCAGATTTCTCGAAGATTGCCAAACCAATGACAAGCCTGTTACAGAAGGATCATAAGTTTGTATGGACAGAGGAGTGCGAAGCAGCCTTCTGTACCTTGCGGAAGTTGTTGACCACTGCTCCTGTTCTGGCCCAACCAGATATAGAAAAGCCGTTTGATGTTTTCTGTGACGCATCCAAGAATGGGTTAGGATGTGTGCTAATGCAAAATGGAAAAGTCGTTGCTTACGCCTCACGGCAATTGAGGAAGCATGAAGTTAACTATCCTACACATGATTTAGAGCTTGCAGCAGTGGTGCATGCTCTAAAGATTTGGAGGCACTACCTGTTGGGTAATGTGTGTAATATCTTCACAGATCATAAGAGTCTCAAATACATCTTTACCCAATCTGAGTTGAACATGCGACAGAGGAGATGGTTAGAGTTGATAAAGGACTATAATCTGAACGTGCACTATCACCCTGGAAAGGCTAATGTAGTAGCAGATGCACTGAGCAGAAAATCCCATGCTATTGATGTGCAACCGTTGTTTGAAGAAGGGTTCAATTTGTTACATCCTGCTGTGTTGCATAATATTCAGGTCAGTTGTACCCTGGAAAGCCAGATCATTGATGGTCAGAAAACAGATAAGGAAATCTTTCATATCAAAGAAAAGATGAAGAGAGAACCCACCAAACACTTTCGATTGGATGACCAAGGAGTGTTATGGTTCAAGGATCGCCTGGTAGTACCTAAGGATAGAGAGCTTAAGAACAAGTTGATGGATGAGGCCCATCGTTCTAAGTTATCTATTCACCCCGGAAGTAGTAAAATGTACCAAGATTTGCGACCCTGTTATTGGTGGACTAAGATGAAAAAGGAAATTGCAGCATACGTTGCTCGTTGCGACATGTGTTGTAGAGTTAAAGCTCTTCACATGAGACCTGCAGGACTTCTGCAACCTTTGTCGGTACCCGATTGGAAGTGGGATGATATAAGTATGGACTTTATCACTGGTCTCCCCACCACACAAAAGGGCCATGATTCTATTTGGGTAATAGTAGATCGTCTCACCAAGGCAGCTCACTTTCTGCCCGTTAAGACGACATTCCGACCACCTCAATATGCAGAGAAGTACATTGCCGAGATTGTCCGATTGCACGGGATACCAAAAACGATTGTGTCCGATCGTGGTTCGCAGTTTACCTCTCACTTTTGGGAACATCTGCATCAAGGTTTGGGTACTAGTTTGATTCGTAGCACGGCTTACCACCCACAGACTGATGGATAAACAGAAAGAGTTAATGCGGTACTAGAAGATATGCTTAGAGCTTGTGTACTATCATCCAGAGGCTCATGGGAATCCTGGTTACCGTTGGCAGAATTCGCTTACAACAACAGTTACCAAGAGAGTATCAAGATGGCACCTTTTGAAGCTTTGTATGGCAGGAAGTATAGGACACCGTTAAATTGGGTAGAGCCTGGAGAAAGAAGGTTTTATGGAATTGATTTTGTCGATGAGGCAGAGAAAAAGGTCCGTGTTATCCAACAAAACATGCAAGCTGCACAGTCTCGTCAGAAGAGTTATGCAGACAAGAGAAGAAGAACATTGGAGTTCCAAGTAGGTGACTATGTCTATTTGAAGGTTACCCCAATGAAGAAGAAATGGTTCGGAATCAAGAAGAAACTGTCTGCAAGATATATAGGACCATACCAGATCGTAGAGAAAAAGGGTCCCATGGCGTACAAGTTGCAGTTACCAGAAGAGATGAGTTCGATATTTCCCGTTTTTCACGTATCCCAACTGAAGAAGTGTCTGCGTGTTCCAGAGGAGAGGATAGAACCTCAGGGTATTCGGATCAAGGCAGACTTGGAGTATCGCGAGCAACCGGTTCGAGTCCTGGATACTAAGGACCGAGTCACTCGAAATAAAGTGGTCACAACCTACAAGATTCAATGGAGCCACCATGATGAGAGCGATGCTTCTTAGGAAACGGGAGAATATCTTCAAACCGCGTATAAAGCTTTTTACGATAAGTGGTTCGTAACTCAAAATCTCGGGACGAGATTCTTATAAGGGGGGAGGGCTGTAACACCCCTTGGTGTTAAGCATGCATTATCATTCAAAGCATAAGCATTCAACATCATTGCATGATTAGCATTATTTGAATTGTAGCTCTTTCAAATTTAATTTGAAAACAAATAAATGGGAACCCTAAGTTTGATATAAGTGTTAAAAAGTTGGTGAACTTTTGAGAAGTAGCAATTTTAAATAATCTAGAATAAATCAACTTGATTATTGGAGCAAAATTTTGAATTCAAGTCTTCCTCAAATTCTGTTTTAAAAATATTCTAAGTAAATGAGTTTTTGATTTTAAATTAGCTTTAAATCTCAAATTCAAAATCTATTGAGAATTTTGAAAAGTGCTCTATATGAAAGTTGTAGAGAATAAAATTTTGAATAACTTTTATTTTGGGCCAAATTTCTGAAAACCTCTTTTTCATCTCCAAATTCAATTTTGAAACAAAGAATTAAATCTGAAAATATTTTTGTAAAAGAAAAATCGGATTTCGCTTTACTGGGCCGCAGCCTCACATCCCGGCCCATGGCCGAAGCCGGCCTGGCCCGCGCCCGCGTCGTCTCCCTCCCGCCCGCGCGCGCGCCCGCGCGTGGCGTCGTGGCGCTGCGGCAGCGTTCGGCCGCCGCGTGGCCGAACGGCGGCGACGTCGCGCGACACGCGCCCCTATGGCCCCTGCAGCCCCGCGCTTACCTCCGCCGGGACTCGCCAGCTCCCGCTCCCTCACCGCACTCCGCTCCCGCTCGCTCTCGCGTGCTTCGCCAGCACCGCAGCACGCCGAGCCGCCGCCGCGCCATTGCCGCGCCTCACCTCGCCACCGCGGCTCCTCCGCCAAATTCTGCCCGCCCTAGCTTTCCCCTCCTCCTGACCGACCTCGTCGAGTCACTGAACGCGCACCTCGGCAAGGTATGCGGCCGAATTGGCCGTCTTCTCCCCCACCGGTGAGCCCGCCGCCGCGGCTCCCGTCAATCCCACCTTCCCGCCATCATATTTCCATTCTACCCGTGCGCACCATGATCGCCTCCGCTCGCTGGAGCTCGTGCGCCCGTCCGTGACCTCCGCTATGGCCTGCTCCGGCCTAGCGCCGGCAAGCCGCGCCACCGCCTCCGCCATGGCCGCTTCGGCCCGTGCTCCGCTCTTCCTCTCGCCTCGATAATCACCTCGTTGGGTTCGCGCGGTTGCGGGGAGTCGCCTGGTGCGGACCTCGTCGCCGGCGACCTCGCCGACGGCAAGATTTCCCCGGTCAGCGCCTTCCCCGGCTCGGCTCCGGCTGACCGGTGGGGTCAGCTGACCCGTGGGACCCATCTGTCTGTCTCTCGGTGGGAGTTGGGGGTGAAACCGCGGTGTGCACGTAGCGTTTAAAGCCAGTTTTGATTTTCGGTTTTAAAGAAATTGATTTCCAGAAAATCTGAAAAAGGCTTCCAAAAATTGTATCTCAAGATTTATAGCTTCAAAAATCATGAAACAAATTGTGAAATGTTCCTTTTGAATAGATCTACAGTTTAAAAATATCTCATGTGATTTTTGTGACACTCTACTGTGCAATTTTATTTAATTGTTATATATGCTGTTATCTTAGAAAAAGTGTAGTAAATAAAATAATAAAGGAAAAAAATATGATTCTTGTTACATTAGTCTTTATTAGTGATGTACTTTCTAGGAAAAATGCCAGTGAAGCATGTTCTGTGGAAAAATTTTGAAGTGTAGTTCAAATGCTTTTAATTGGTAATATCTGTTATTTTTACTATAGAGCAAAATTTGTATACAACATACATCTGATAATTTTTGTAGTATGTTGGTTTACTGTTAGTAACCTAAGAAAATTGTGAAATCTGTTGTTTGACACTTTTTCTAGTATAAAATAAATTCATGCTCACAATTAGGCTATAACTTGTTTATTTTGTACAGGCAGTTTTACTTGTGCAATTCTCATAAAAATTTAGTGGTAGGTTAGTTAGGGTAAGAGTAGTCTACTGTAATTTTTGTAGATTTTTATCTACACCAGAGATAGGTGTTGTTGTGTAACCCTAGCTAAATAGGGAATAAAAGATTATTCTTTATGAGAAATTGAGAGAAATAAAATATGTTTGGTGTATCTTTGAAGCATCATGATGCCTTGCTGATGTTATGGATGAGTTAGGTTGGTAAGCTTTGGTAGCTTAGGTTCACTTGTATGTGTAGATGGTAGGCTAACTAATAGAAGGATAAGGTGTATGTTTTAGGTTACATGTTCTTGGATGACGTTGACTACCTTGTAGAAGAAATAATTATATTTAAACTGCTCATTCCATGTGCTCATCTGCATCTCATGTCATCAAAGCACTCCACCGCAATTCGATGCATTCTTCGCATGTTTCCTTATGCACTTGCATCATACAGGATCACAGGAGGAGTTGCAGGTAGCAGTACCGGAGGAGCAGGCTTGGACGGATCAGCAGGAACCCCAGGCACAGGAGGTGCCCGAGGAGGAAGAGTCAGGCGAGGAACTGCCAGAGTGCGTTGACCACCACCCTAGCTTGTTCGAAAAAGGCAAGCCCCGGAGCATTTTAAGCCTCCTAAATTTATAAAAAGTTATTCCTTATTACATGAGTTATAGTTATATATTGTTGCACTAAGTTATAGGAGTTGAGTGAAACTGTTGTTGCATTATTACCTTGGCCACCGGATTATCTTTTACCATGTTAGGTCAGGATCGAGTAAATTGCTTAGCCATGCTTAGACCGGTAGAAGTCGGGTGATTTCCTGTCACCTGCGAGTTATAGGTGGATACCAGGTTATGGTTAGCTGTAATTGTGATCATGAAAAGTAACCAAGTGTTGATGGATAAACGGAGACCGGGCGGAGTCTTATAGGGTTTTGAACTATAGTGATTCCGTCTGTGTCAGTTAAGGACCGATCGTTGCTCGTCCCTCTTGTCATGTTGAACGCATGCCTCACATTTAGCTGGCCGAATAAAGTACCTTTCGACCGCGAAGCTAGCGACACTTTTTGAGCCGGGATAAACTCGGGTTGGCAGACTGGTGTGGAAGGGGGGTAACGGGGACGCGAAGAGTGAGCCCAAGGTGCGTCCTGGCAGTCGGGCGGTCCCTGGGTAGTGCGATCCATGATTGTTATCCCGCGGCTTCTCGGAAAGTGTCATTGGTGATCTACGCGACCCTGACGGGGGAAGCATGGTTTGTGTGAGGAATAAATCTCCAGCTGGATAGGAATTCGATTCGAATCGCCGTCGCTCCCGGTTAGTGAGCACTTGACTCGAGCTATGGCATCGTAGTTTTAATGATGGAACACGGATGGTTATGGGGATAATGTTGGAAAGGCCAAACCTGAGATGGTAATCTTTGATGTTAATGGTTAATCAAGTGTTTGTTTTAGTCATAGGTGCTCATTTAGCATGAATAGGTTGTCCTAAAAATGATGCTAAAGACACTTATCCTTAGTCATTCATAACAACTTGTGCTTTTCGCAAAGGAGTCAAGCCAATCCACTATGTAAAGCCTTGCATGCTCCTTGGTGTCATGTTATTTCTGGTTTATGACGGGTAAGTCTAGCTGAGTACATTCTCGTACTCAGGGCGTTGTTCCCATTGTTATTGCAGATGGTCAGATGTACTACGGGTACTGCTCCAACTGTCTGTATCCGGCGATAGGTGACAACTAGGACCTTGGGCAAGGGTCTTTCTGTTTGTCTTATCTACTGCTTTTGTGGACCATGACTATCGACTGGCACTGTAACTGAACTAAGTGTGTGTGCGTAAAATTATTTGCTTCCGCTACTTTATGTTGAACTATGTTATAATAACTTTTATTTCCGAACTCCGATGTATCTTACCTTTATGATCAGATTTGTGTATCGTGTGAATTGTGGCTGCTAAATCAGTACGATCTTGGTTGTATGTTAGTGGTTTTGAAATCCTTCGTGATTTCACGGAATCTCGGGTTATACGGGCTTAAGTTTGTTAAATTAACCGCCTCGGTGGAAGATTTTCTTACTTAATTTCGTATAATTACGTTGATCCGTTACAACTATCAAGTGTTCCATCAGAATTACTACGATGAAGTCACTCAAGTCAAGTGTTCACTATCCAGTGAACAATGGCGATTCGAATCGATTATTAACCAGCTGGTAATTTATTCCTCACACAAACCTCACTCACCCGCTAAAGTGAGGTGTTAGTCACCGAGTCAACCATTCAGGTAAAGTCGCGAGCTTGCCAGGAACCACATGTACCCGGGGGCCGCCCGACTGCTCTTTGGCCTTATCATCGCGCCCCGTATCCTGCCACTGCTGCTCCGGTACAGTGCGTTGCGGGCAATCCACTCGGCTCGAATAATCTCCCAGCTTCACAGTCGAAAGGTACATTATTCGGCTAGCTAAATGTAAGGCATGCGTTCAACATGACTCGAGGTCCAACAACGGTCGGTCCTTAATCGACACAGACGGAAAACACTGCAGTCCGAAACCCTGCAAGTTTCCGTCCGGTCTCAATTTTACATTAACACTTAGTTATTCTCAGATGACATACTTTCTCAAGCAGATCCAGGTAACCACCTATAGCTCGCAGGTGACAGGAAATCATCCGACTTCTACCGGTCTAAGCAAGCTAAGCAATTACTTGACTGCGAATAACAAGGTGACAAGGATAGGGTAGAACAGAGTAAACAAGGTATAATGCAGCAACGGTTGCAAACAACTCCTAAACATAATGCAGCAGTTAAAGTAAAGCATTAATAAAATATTTGCAAACCGGGGAAGAAAAATGCTCCGGGGCTTGCCTCTCTTGAAAGAGCTCGGACGGTGGTCTAGGCACTCTGGAAGATCCTCACCGACCTCCTCGTCGGCCTCGGGCACCTCCTGCTCCTCAGACTGCTCTTCCGGCTCCTCAGGAACTGCTACCGGCGTTACTTCCTGCGATCCTGTATGATGCAACCATATAAGTGCTTATGCCTAGGTGCATTGCAGAAATGACATGTAATGGTCATGATGAATGAAATGTAGATAAATAGGTTCACTTTATTTCATAAAGTAGGAATACAATTCTTCTACAAGGTAGTCAACATCATCCAAGAACATATACTACAAGAACATGTCATCTACTGCATTCTCTTCTACTACTACTATGCTAAGTCAATACATCTTATTAAATGCCTCAAATATACACCAAAGCAAAATCCTATTAACTAGTCATGCATTAACAAGGTTAATTAAACCCTAATTGCAACTAGGTTTGAACAGCAACACCTATTTTGGTAGCACAGAAAAGTCTGAGAAAATTACAGTAGCTTTCTATCATCAAATCTAGCCTACCATAAAAATTTCATTGCATTTGGATTACTAGAACTGTCTACACAAAAATAACACGCTAGGGCCTAAAAATGAGCATAAAAATACTTTATACTATGAAAAGTATCAAACAACAGATTTAACATTTTGCTCCATTCTACACAATAAACAATCCCTATAGAAAAATTATTACATGCATGTTTTATTCATATTTTTCTCTCTAGCAAAAATAACAATTATTAGCAATATTCAACACTTGTACTACACCTCAAGATTTTTCTACAGAACATGCATGGCATATATTTTTCCTAGAAAGTACATCACAAAAGAAAATTATTGCAAGTGGAACCATATTTTTCTGAGCTTTCTATGATTTATTACATATTTAACAAGAAAATAGCAGTTTCAGTGATTAAATAAAAACCCTACAGAAAAGTATTTCAAACTTGACATGCAATATTTTTAAACTGTAGATCTACTCATGAGAAATATTACAAAATTTGTTTCACAATTTTTGGAGCTAAAATGAGCAAGTTCTGGATTTAGAAACCCTTTTAACAATTTCTGAAAAATCATTTTCAAAAATCCTTTTAACATCCGCCGCTGGAAATGCTGGGTGCACCCGGTGCAGTGCACACGTGAGCGCGAGAGGAGGCAGACAGGTGGGCCCGTGACCCCACGTGTCAGCCACAGAAAGGAGAGAGAAACGCTGACCACGCGATTCTCGCCGCCGGTGAGCTCGCCGGCGGTGAGGTCACCACCAGCAGCTTCCCCGCAGAGAGGCGAAACCGAAGGTGCCTAGCATGTGGCCAGACGAGCTCGGCATTGAGCTCGCCAGCGCGCATGGCGGGGCGGCGGTGCTGTCGCACGGTGGCCGGCCGGTGCAGGTCACGGTGGTGGCCGATGAGGCGCGCGTGAGATCCGCGAGGTGGAGGCGGTCGTGACAAGGGAAAAATGGAGGGAGAAAAATGACGGAGGAGCTCCGGCCACGAGCGTCGGCCAACGGTGGCCATGGCGGCAGCGGAGGAGGAGTGCGGCCAAATTGGCCCTCACCTGAGCACGAGCCGCGGAGATGGTTCGCGTCCGGGAAAGCCGAAGGCGAGGCGGAGCTGGGGGTGTGGTGAATCGAAGAGAGGTAGAGCAGCGAGGGCGGAACGGCGGCGGCGATGGCACGGCGGCTGCCGCGGCGAGCTGAGCTGCGGGAGGCGAAAGCGAGCAGGCGGGGAGCGGAATGGCGAGGATGGCGAGAGCAGCGGCTCGGGTCGGCTGTTTTGGAGGTGTGGCGCAGCCGTGGGGGCCACTGCGGCCACGCGTCGGGCGGAGCCATATGCCGGCGGCCACGGGGCGGGCGGCTCCTGACCGCGGCCGGTCGCGCTGGCGCGGCGAGCGCACGCGGGCGAGCGCGCGGGCGGAGGAGAAACGCGGACGCGGGCCGGCTTCGGCTGTTGGGCCGGAAGTGGGGCGGCCGCCCGTTAGGCTGAAAAAATCGTTTTCCTTTTATAAATTAATTCCAGATTTTATAATTTGATTCAAATTCAAATTTTAAAGATGAAAAAGACATTTTCACAAGTTGCCCCCAAAACAAAAGTTGTTCAAAATTTAATTCTCTACAACTTTCATTTAGGGCACTTTTTAAAATTCTAAATAGATTTTGAATTAATGATTTAAAGTCATATTTTAAATAAAAACTTATTTTTCTGAAATATTTTTGAAAGCCAAAATTTTGGGGAGATTTTGAATACAAAACTTGCTCTAAAAATCATGTTAATTATTTCTAAGTCATTTAGAGTTATAGCTCAACAAATTTTTACCACTCTTAGTTAGAATTTTTTACTAATTCAGGGTTCAAACATGTGTTTTTAAAATTTGAATTAATGCCAATTTAAATTGCATGCCATGATGAACATGTATGAAATGGTATTGCTCATGATTTGGGATATGAATGCATGTTTAACACCCAGAGGTGTTACAGCACTATTAAGCCCATCTCAAATTAAAGTGTAACTTCGATAGATTCTTTTTTCTCTCGTTGCAAAAGATAAAGATGTATTTGGATTCAGTCAATGACAAGGTGTGGGATGTGATAGAGAATGATTTTGTGGTTCTTGATCCTGCAAATGCAACACCAAGAGAGCAAGAGAACAAGCAATGTAACACAATGACGCTCAACACCATCTACAATGCCATTGATTCGAAGGTGTTTGAGCAAATCAATGATCTTGATAGAGCACATAAGATTTGGACAAGATTGGAAGAAACCTATGAGGGCACACCGGCGGTCAAGAGTGCCAAGTTATACATTTTCAAGGATAAGTTGACAAGCTTCGAGATAAAAGATGATGAGAACATTCCAGAGATGTTCCATAGATTGATTGATGATCTCGCTTGCTAGGTGCGGTATTATCGACAAAATATGATCGGCAGTCCACCGAGGAGTATACCCACGATGGTAGATTGATCGGTAGAGGTGCGCGTAATCAGGAACCGGATGGTAACCGAGACATAAGACATAAGATTTATATAGGTTTAGGCCACCAGCGTGATGTAAAACCCTACGTCTTATGGGTATATCGGGTTATACCCCCACAGCTAGTCCCTGAGCACCTTATATCCGATGAGCAATGTCGTCTTCAGCTTGTCCAGGCTGTCCAACATGCATCCGAGCTGTTGAACACGAAGTCCGAGCTATTGAACACTAAGTCCGGGCTGTTTGAAGCAGATGTTCGAGCAGTTCAACAGGTCGCTGAATCCGGACTTGCTCGAGGCTGAGATTTGCCAGAAGGATGTAAGGGGCTCAAGATAAAATTTGAAAAATCTTGATTGGTGCAGTGTACACACTGAAGTGACAACTACGATGGCACTGACAACGTTGTTATAAAAAAAGAACCGGTGCATGCACCGCAAGGTACAATGTACACACTGTAGTCCCCGAACCTACTGGAAGACGAAGAATGAATCATGTAGCAGGGTCAAGGAAATAAGGCTGAAATATACTTATCAAGGCCCCGATGTGCTGCCCAAGATCAGCACCCTGATCCGAACAACGTGGAGCAACCTGATAGCACACCAGCTTAATCGGAGTGAAGCGAAGATATAACAAAACCCAACCACCAAGGGAGTCCCCAGCTCAGCATGCCACTCTTGCACGGAGAAGACGAACGCCGAGGAGTCCCCCGCTCAGCTAGCGACAGTTGCATGGAGAATCCGAACGTCGAGAAGTCCCCAGTGCAGCTGGTGAGCAGCCAGCGTAGCTGACGATGAAGTCCAAGCGATGAATAGTTGGAATGATTGATCGACAAGCACCGAGCAGTCCAACCAACTGGTCGACGACATAGTGAACGCTGAGCAGGAGTGAGCGCCGAACGCTCCGACCAATTGGTTGATGGTGAAGTCCATCTGAAAGGTGGTGCGACAACCCGAACGATGATTTTCTTGTCCTTCCCGAGTAATCTAGTCGCCAAGCATAAGCTTGGCAACCAAACCTTGCTCTAAAAAATAAACATGGAGAATAGGTAGTACATGATGCACAAATCAAGTATAAGAGCTCATGTTCTTTTTTAGTGTTTATACTCAGTATAAACATGCTCCGACCAGTTGGTATAAACACTCAATGTTTATTTGGTTATGCATTATACTAAGTATAATTTGTTAGGTGAAAAACTCAGTTTTTAGCCATTAGGTCGTTTAGATCAGCGCGAGTAGTTAGTCAGTCCTAGAGATTCGTCAGCTCTGGTCTGACCAGCGACCCCGGAGTGTAAGGCGTGGAGCCCAGGCACGCGGGAGAGTACTGGCCTTGTCAGAGAGCTACTGCCGACCACCCGAAACGTAGAGAGCGGATCTCATGCACGTGTGGAGAGGAGTTGGAGACAGCGTCGGCTCTGAGAAACTCAAGTAGGAGACATAACCGGTCGGTTAACTGTTGTAAAACATATACATCTTTAAGATTGTATGTATGAAAAAAAATTTACGCTGAACGCACCCTCAGGATGGTCGGTGCATATATATATATATATGGCAATCGAAGAAATATTTATTTAAGAAAATAACACTTAGCTTGTTGGTAGAGATGGGTCATCGCCGTCGTGGCCGAGTTGATGGATGTGTTTCGGATGGCTCGCTTGGAAGCTCGGACGGTTCGCTTCGAAGCTCGGCAGTGTTGGAGTCGTACGGATGTTGTCGGAGCTCGGTGGGGTTGTACGGACATAGTCAAACGGGCGTAGTCGGTCTGACGGAGTCAACGTGGTGGTGTAGATCGTGTACCTTTGTTCGTGCTGATGCAGATATGCAGACGGCCAGCATGGATCGCGGCCGAATTCCTGCAACATAGTAGATGCATGCACATATCCAAAGACACATATAAAAGTGTTAATCGAAATAAAAAGCATCACTTAGCTGGTGCTGCATCAAGCGGTGACGCTGATCGATCAGTAGCTGGAGAATCGCTCCACGGATGATATACGTGTATATGCATGATGAGCTTGCATGGCGGTGTAGATTGGACACGTTGCTTGCGTGGTCACGTAAATCATGCATGTCTTCCTCTTGCTAGCTTGCTGTAGTAGGTGCATAATCGTACACGGTGCCGATGCACTAGTACCCAACCAGCACATACACGAATCCTCAGCACGTGCACGGAAGTGATTCGGAGATTGATTCGACGCCGGAGAGCCAGCGGGCACTGTGCCGATCCCAGATCCAACGGGTCCCATGGTGGTGTTATTCCTCGTTGCTGGAGGATGTTGCCGTGGGACGTCAAGTCCTTGCCAGCCGCCGTGTGAAGCCGCCAAGATCCGTGCCACCAACGCGAGACGACGAGCATCCAGTTAGATTCCTACCGATATAAACATGTACATGCAGAGATCCAATGTATATTCGTTAGAATAGTTAATTAAAATAGGAAACATGACTTAACTTCTGTAGGACAGATGCGAACACACGATGCACATGCATGGATCTTGGTGCTTGCGTCATCTTGCGTGGCCGTCGCGAACCCGATTAGATCTCGCCTTCTCATGGAGACAGGGCGCTGCCCTCCTGGCTTTGTTGCAGAATCAGATCTGGCCAAGCAGCTGGATCAGGTGCCGGCGTAGAGCTGTACCGCCGGGCGCTGGTGGCCGTGAATTAACCCCACGTCTTCCTGCGTGATGGAGTGCCACCATGCATTTCCTCGGGACACTGTGTTGACGACAGAACCATGGCGAGTCGCGGATGAGGGTTGGTGGGGATCGCCGCGGGATCGATGTGGACTATGTTGTTGTTCTTGAGACCATCTGGTTCGCCATGGATGAGCACGCATGACCTTTACCTGGTGCGCCACTGTCGATGAAATATGGTCGGCAGTCCACCGAGGGGTATACCCACGATGGTAGATTGATCGGTAGAGGTGCGCGTAATCAGGAACCGGATGGTAACAGAGACACAAGACACCAGATTTATACAGGTTCATGCTGCCAGCGTGACGTAAAACCCTACGTCCCGTGCTTTGTTATTTTATATTGATTGGGTATGAGATCTGATCCTATGTCTAGGGGACCCCTGCCTCTCTTTATATACTCTGGAGGGACAGGGTTACATGGAAAATATCCAATGTGGTACAATATCTAATACACCATAGCGGCGTACGCCGAGCTGAGCCGTGCGCCATACGCCTCGATGTTGTGGGCTAGGCCACCTCTGATGGTGCGGCCCACGTACAGCCCTGTGGGTATATGGGGTTATACCCCCACAGGTATACCTTTCTCTACCTCTTGCATATATCTTGTGTAGAGGTAGTTGAGTAGCTAGTGTAGCTTAGCTTAGTTGGTAAACTAGTTGGCTAGCTTGCTCACTAGTGTAGCTAAGTAGTGACATAACAAATTGTGTGCATAGTGATTATAGCAACTAGAATTGTTGGTATAGATGGCTGCAACCCTTGTAGAGCTAGAGCAAAATTGCATTTTGCCATTTAGTGTACTAACCATTTGCTCTAGTGAATTTATAGAGAATTTTTGTAGGCTATTCACCCCCTCTAGCCATTTAGGACCTTTCAGATGCGCTCACCTTGTCCACCGATGAGGTTGCCAGAGAAGGGTGGCGGCACATGGCGGACGTTGCCATGAGATCTCGACGCTAGGAGGATTCTAGAGAATGGAACTAGAGACGCACGTTGGGTTGGGGGTTGGCAAGGGGCGACTGTGTTGCTTCATGCACTCGTGCTTGTCACACGCTCATGGAGGACATGGCGACCCAAGCCACCACCCAAAGGGAGCATGCTCCATCACCAAAGAAGACCCTTGTGATCCCATGCGAACCCCCTCCCCCAAATGCTTCTAGGGTTTTAGGCTTTTAGCTTCAAACTCGTGTCGATTTGATTCAATATGACTGCCATAGAGATGCTTCATCATGTTGATATGTCATGTTTAACGATTTTCCCCCAACGCTCTAGGGTTAGGGTTTTAGCTTCCATCCTGTGGTAGATTTGATTCAATGTGACTGCCATCACTACTACAAAATTGATTTTCAGCAATGGGAGCTTTTTTTTAGTTATGAGTCAATTTGTAGCTGCCTCTACAGTGGCCTCAAACCAAACCGCCTGTAGAAAGTTCCCAGCCGCCTCTACAAATGCCCCTATTTTAGAGGTGGCTCTATTTCCAGCCGCCTAGAAATCGATTTCAGTTGCCTATGAAAACAGGAGCTGCGTAGTAAAATTGGAATTTTCAAAAGACCTCGGATGGGGAAACAACCAAAACAAAAGTTGAAGATCTTGAAAAGTTATGCAACTTTATAGTTGACAACTTTTTTATTTGAATTCATCTATGCATGAAAAATTATGTTTGAACTTTTTACATTTGAAATTCAAAATTTTTAGACGGGAAAACGACCAAAACCAAAATTGTAGATCTAGAAAAGTTATAAAACTTTGTAATTGACAACTTTTATATTTGAATTCGTTTAGAATTCAAAAAACTCATTTCAATACCTGATGAAGATAAAATGAGGAGGACGAATATCCTAAATGAACGCAAGTATGTTATAGGTGGAGTGGTTAGGGGAGGAACGCATGCGAATAATATCGTGACTTGTGACTTGTGTCTACGCATGCGTGTGGCTGCCTAGTGGGGTCTCCCAGCCCGATATTAAATTTTTTGCCCAAATTTATAATTTCTGGACAATGATTTATAGAGGCGGCTTGAAATGCAGCCCTCTCTATAAATCGATTTCTAGAGATAGAAAAACATAGGTGGCTAGGGCAGTCGCCTCTATAGAGGCTTCCCAGCCTTTCTATAGTAGTGCATGGAGATTCTTTCACGATGTTGATCTATCATGCTTCACGATATTCTCCCTAATGCTCTAGGGTTAGGGATTTAGCTTCCATCCCATGTCAATTTGATTCAATGCGACTGCCATGGAGACACTTCATCATGCTAATCACATGTAGATTTTTTTATTCAAAATTTGATTGCCATTGAAGATGTTTCATAATGCTGCTATGCATTGTTACACCATAATGTATCAAATGTTAATGCATGCTTAGTTTCTTTTTGCAACAGTCGGCTATAGGGTGTTTAATTTACATTATGTCATGTTTCTTTTTAAAATGTGACAGGTTTTCCATGCTTGGCACCTGTGTGTTGATACATGTTTTTTGATATGTTGCAGAATACTGTCACTTTTATTTGTGCCCCTCCGTGTGTAGTCTATTTTATAGATTTTCTTTTTAGATGTTGTTTTTAATTTTTTTGCGCAGAAGTTATTGCTCCCAATAGCAATGTTGAGCACTTTAAGAGTAGGTCCTGAGATCCATAGGATATGTGAGATAGTTCCATATTATAACGATAATCACAAATTGTGGATAGAAGAGAGGCTGGTCTAGGTGCTTTATTCTTCATGTCTGAGTTTTCCATCCTTGTGAAGTTGGTCAAATTGATCATGAGATACGTTGATCCCTTATTGAGAGAGTTGAGGTTCGAAATAGAGTTATTGTAGTTGATCAGCAGCTTGTTTGCAAGATTCTTGGTCTTCACAATGGGGCCACACGCTGTCAAGGTGACCTGCAAAGTTGATGATTTTGATGCGTATCTCAAGATTTGTGACAGTTTCTAGAGGGAGAAAAGGCAAAGATAAAGAAGTGCATTGCGATATTGAACGGTGCTAAGGACAAAGTTTCTTTTATGAGGACATTTATGTTGCTTGCATTAGGGTCTGTACTCTTCCTATGAATGGACAATGGTGTCATCACATAGTACTTGCACTACTTAGTTGATATCTCTCAAATCAAAACATTTGACTCGGCTGGCCACATTCTTGATGTGTTGATGGATCATGTCCACAAGTACCAGTCACTTTCTCCTGAAAGTCTTCAACAGGACCATCAGATTGTTTTGTGCCTTGCTATTTTGGCCATACATTCATCCTTTTTTTGTCTGTCGCATTTTCTACTTCGGACTGCTCCCGCCGTCTTCACTGTCAAGCTTCTGGTCAAACCGCTGCGGGGCTTGTTCCCTCCTGTACATGATGGCGGCCACCCCACAAACGCTGTTGGTGTGGTCTCGTAAGACTACAAGCCCCTTCGGTGTAAAACAACGGTACGTGTAAGAACCGAGTGATAAGAGGTATGCAAATCTCATTAAACACTAGGCCTAAACCTAGTGCAAGCGTATAAGCAGTGGTCTAACTAGCCTAAGCACTTCAAAAAACACATACACTAATCACAAGTGTTTCACTAGACACTATGCATATGGAGAGCACTAGAGTGGAGCCACAACTCCCTTGTCTGTTTCCTAACTTCCACATACTTCAAATGGCCGGCCAAGGGGGTATAAATAGCCTCCCCTTTGGAAAATAGCGGTTGGAAGCTTCAGCAGCATTCTGCATAGGCACTGGACAGGTCCGGTGCCCTTATGCAGCTAGCGGTTGCCGTTAGCCGTTGCCGACCATTGGAACAGTGCCCGTCCGGTAAGTTGGTCCGGTGCACACTGGACTCGTCCGGTTCCTTATGGCTATCTAACCCAAGCTGCAACTTTCTCTGCTCGAATAGAGCGGTGCGCCCGTCCGGTCTCTGGTGTACACCTTGGTGTCCGGTGCCCCTGGCTGCAGCTGCCCTTGTGACACATAACTGTATCTATCCGGTGCCTGGTCTGGTGGTCGGTTCGGTGCACTGTCCCAAAGAGAGAGTCACCTCATCAAAAAAAAAAAAAAGAGTCACCTAGGGTATCATGCAGGTCAAATTTTCTTACTTCATCCCATATTAGTTGATGTTTTAGAATCTCTCACGGAAACCGGCACTGAAGCCAAAAGAGCAAAATGCCCCTCAAAGAGTAGAGATAGAGATGTATCGAGAAAAGAGAAATGGTGCATTGAAAAATAAGAAGGTCAAGGTTTTTTAGAAAAAATTTGAATGCTATCAGGTCATCTATTTTAGGACAGATGGAGTAAGATATTTGTAGAAAAGTATTAACAATATTTGTATCTCCAAATAAACTTATTATGAAAATATATTCAACTTAATCTAATGATATTTATTATGCACGATAAATATTAATAGTCTCTTGTAGGTATTAGACTAAAGTTAAAAATATTTAACTTTTTGAAAAGTGAGAAAGGTATTCTTCATGAAATGGAAGAAGTAGCTGAAAGAAAATAATATTTTATTTTCCGTGGTCTCTTTGTTAGAAATTTTATTTAGCTAAAATGTTGGAGTAATTTGAGGTAAAGAAGTAACTCATATGGATAGTTTTGCACGTATGAAAATAATTATTTGTACACTAAATACAAAGTAACTCGGATAGTTTTGCATCTATGAAAATATTTATTTATACATTAAATTTGTCTTTGGGCTCGGATAGTTTTGCATCTATTAAAATATTTATTTATACATTAAGTTTGTCTTTAGGGAGACTGAAAGCAGCCACAGTCTATGATTGGCTGTCAGCAGCGCGAGCGGGACACGTGACCAGACGTTTGACGCCCGAAGGATAGGATTTCATCGGACGGTTGTAACAGCCTCAAAATAGGTCCAGTGGGCCAAATTCGTGGAATGGGGCCGCTGTTACTGTAGCTCAGGCAGTGGGCCAGGAGGTACTGTAGATGGGGTTACTATAGCATCACGAAATACTGTGCACCCAAAAGTTTAGTACCATACTGTGAATTTTGAGTGAGTCTAACCAGCTTAAAATACCAGGGTCAGGGACGCGTAGTAACCTTCGGTTAACCGTTTTGAGCGAAGCGAGGACGAAAGCTCAAGTGGGTTGCACGCAGGTGGGACCACTCCTCGGTAGAGTGGGCCTGGACCGTGTATGCTGGGACTGGATATTACAACGGTAACGAATGGGCCAGCAGAAATGTGCCGCACTCCCACCGAATCGCTGCAGTCCTTCCCTATCTACCTCATCCCACCATGCACGCGTATCGCGTCCTTGTTAGTCTCGTCTCGCCCCACGTCCGCCGCTCCTTCCCCCTGACCCCCTCTTCTCTCTCCACGCGGGCGGGACTCAGGAGCTGGGATAAGGATGAGCACGTCCCATCTGTAGGACCTCAGGCGCGCGCCCCTTCCCTCCGGCGCCTGGGCCATGCCCCATGACTCTCTCTGAACATATCTTTGAAATACAAAACACTTGCAGCATGAAACACTTGAATGCAACATAAGTCTGAAGCACACGAAACATTTTAAACATATAATTGCAACATGTGTGTGAAACATATGTAATATTCAGATAAAACACTTGCAACTTGCAACATGAAAACACTTATTGCAACATAAGACTGAAACAGCTGAAACATTTCAAACATACTCTTGCAACATATGTAACATTCAAATAAGCACACTTGCAACATATATCTGAAAAAGCAGATGAATTTGGAACGGACGCTTGCAATATGCGTGTACAACCATTGCAACATGTGCAACATCACGATCTATTTTTGCAATATCCATATGAAACACTTGCAACATATCTCTAAAACATCTGAAACAATTGAAACATACTTTTGCAACATGCACTTTCAACGCAATGTCTCCTTGTTGCTCGGTAAAATAGAGGCTCATCGGTGTGTGGTGTTCACCGGAGGTAGCCGCCCAGCGACGCTTGTAGGCGGAGGGCCAACGGCAGTGGCTGCACGTTGTGGAAGGGAGGCATTGGCCGCACGAGCAGCAGGGAGGCCGCGGCCGCATGACTTGGAGAGGGCAGCAGCACGACTTGGAGAGGGCAATAGCGCGCCACGCCTAGCAGGGACGGCAGCCGAGCGTCGCGACTCACAGCCTGTTCGCTTGAGCTTATCAGCCAAATCAGCCAGCCATTCAATTGTATTTTTCTCTCACAACAAATCAGAGAACAGTACTTTCAGCCATGGCTTATCAGCCAAGCAAACAAGCTGTCAGAGGCGGCTGCACGCTATGCCTGGCAAGGCCAACGGCCGAGCGGTGTGCCTAGGAGAGCCTGCAACCGTTCTCTCGAAGGCAGCAGACGAGCGTATAAGAGCGATAGAAAGAGGAACAAATGGATATGAATAAGTGAATGAGCAGTTTTCTTTTGAGAAAGGAAGGAACATGGATTGTTGGGCTGATGTCGTGGCCTAGCAAAAATGCGTCCGGGCGGACGCAAAAGAGCGTCCGGACGGACGGACGCCAAGGTCATACCCATAAAAAATTAATCAGGAGAGGGGCAGGAAGAGGTTTGCACCGACCCGCACCCTTTCATTTGCATTTTGACTTGCATAGCACGCATCGTGTGTATACCTGCCCGACAGGGGCATCCCTCTGGTTCATCATTGGAATCGTCAGCAACTATCAACTGACGCAACTTCATAGTTTTGCCGATAGACGAGTTCATGCTGCTTCATACTACGGAGTAGTCTTGATGCACGACAACGTAACGTGCATGTCCTTACCGAACACTGGTTAAATGATTTGATCAAAGAAATAAGGATTACATGCCGCGACGTAACGCTTGTACCATCAGCTCCAGATTATATTCCTAATTAGCTTGAACTCCTAGAGATAGATAGGATATCCATCTTGTTTTAAGGCCGCTTTGGTGGAGCCCCGGTGGCTCTGGCACTAGCCACTATAGCAGCACTGTGGCGGTGCCACTGGAGCACCTAATTGCAGGCTCCTCCGGCTCCTCCTACTTAGGCGTTGTTTTTTTGCAAGAGAAAGAGCTTACCGGCTCCTGGCTACAGGGGAGAATAGGAACAAATAGTACCGCAGCACAAAGAGCCGGAGCCGTCAGAGCCGGTGCCAAACGCGGCCTTATACTCTGCACGTTGAGTTTATTGCACTCGTATAAATTCTCTGGGGAACACCATTTATTGCTTCATCTTTACCGTGCTTTTTTTTTAGCGGGTCTTTACCGTGCTTTTAGTGGTCTATAAAACTTTATTCGCGGACAATTTTGTGTGTTAACACTTAGGCCCGTTTGGTTTAGGTGTTAAAGTTTAACAAACACTGTAGCACTTTCGTCTTATTTTACAAAAAGTTTTCAATCTTAGACTAATTAGACTTAATAGATTCGTCTCGTAAATTACTCCTAATCTGTGCCGACATACATGCAATTAGTCTACATTTAGTACTCCATGCATTTGAGGGAACATTGATGTGATGGGAGTTAAACTTTAACACACCCAAACCAAACGGGGCCTTAGGTACTCTCTCCGTCCTAAATTGAATAAAATTCTCACTTTTCGATATGTCGGACAATTTTAAATTTAATCAAATCTATATAAAAATATAAATATTTATGATACCAAATAAATACTTAGGCGTTTAATTATGAAATATATTTTATTAATAAACCTATTTAAAGAAAGACATGCTAACACTATTTTCTATATATTTGGTTAAAGTTAAGAAAATCCTACTAGTTCTAAACTTAGATTTGGATTTTTTTAGAAGGATGGCGTATATTCTTTATTTTTTTTGAAGGTTGTGCGATGTGAAAGAACATGAACAAGTGGCGATCGAAAAGCACTTTCTCTCTAATCCAGATGTGTGGTGATTCAGAACGACTATCAAATTTCTGCACATGTAGACAGACACAGATTTGCTAAAAGGACAGAGACAGCATGAAGCAGACAGTTCATTACTTCATTCAGTGGCTGAGTTATCAAGGACTAAAGGAGTACACCCTCCGTCCCTAAATGTTTGTCTCTAAAAAATCGTATTTCCCTCACAAACACATTTCCCGGACGAAAAAAAAGAACAGAGCAGTAGGTGAACCAGCCTTGCTCTAACGTCATGATCATGTAGCTTCTTTTGTACTCCAGCAGTCAGGTGCTCCAGTGATGAGAGTGGCTAGCATACCTGAGGTGGTGTCTCTGCTGTTCCGAGTAGGTAGCTGGAGTCCCTAGCTAGTATGACTTTTAATAAGCTTTCTCAGAAGGAAAGTTCACGAGTAGATAAACGACTTTTGGTTCACATGTTTAGTGTCGGTTTTGTTGAGGTTCACGACTAATCTAAGCATTAGTTCCGTGTCTAAATTTTATAGGCACCGAAGACCATTTTTATTTCGGTTGGTAACACCAATTGAGACTAAAAGCCACACTTTATTCTCGGTTGGTGTTACCAACCCGGACTAAAGGTCCTCCAACCTTTAGTCCCGGTTTGTAACACCAACTGGGACTAAAGGGTGACCTTATAGTCCCGATTGGTGTCACCAACCCGGGCTAAAGGTCTCCCACCCGGGACTAAAGGTCCTCTACGGGTGAATTCAAAAGGAGAGCGCTCAGGATTTTGACAAATGTGGTGTGCAATTGAGTTAGTAAGGAACCTATGTGAGAGGCAAGATGTCTTGGGTTCGAATGTCATGCATCGCAAGAGCGGTCTCCTAGGATTTAAACTATTTTTGTAGTTACGAGGATGGGCGGTTGCGTGACCCAGGACTAAGGGTCCTAGATCCACAGTCCGGATTCCAATCCGGATTCCAATCGGGACTAAAGCCAGTTCCCAGCCAAGATTAAAGCCCACCTATGTACCGGTGGCTATTCTCCTTTAAAAAAATCGGTCTTAACCTTGTGCACACAACATATTAAGTACGAAAAACGAGTGTACTACATAGAAAAGTTTACCTCTTCTTTTTTTTGGCAGTCTGCATTTTTTTTGACAAAACTGACAACCTCTATCGTTAATTAATATAGGTAGGTTATGTATGAGGCAAAAAAAACATTCCATCAAACTGCGTTAAACTGTGCCACCTGCATTCCTTGCGACCACCGTAGACCAGCATATAAACAAAGTAAATAAATAGAGTGCATCAATGAGATAATTGCGCACGAATACAGATCGGTAAGTTGCTTCAGTTCTTTCCCAACAATCCTCCGGTTAAAATCATAGACAGGTGCAATTTTTATATGGACGATCGATACAAATTTTTTTTAGAAAAGAAAGTATATTAATATCTCAGCTTCTGCATTGACCAATGCATATAGCTGTTCCTTATTACAAACATGAGCAATGCGGCCCATGGAAGGTCAAATACAAAGTTTTGAGCCAAAAAGAATAAAAATAATGTTTCCAAATCCACATCTATAAAGCAACTCTATTGTTGAATCTCCAACCATGTCTTGCAAACACCTCCATCGCGGTTGTCTCAATGTTTCTGCATCCCATCTTCATGGTCCGGCGATCCTCCTCCTTCTGCAGCAGGACCAGGACCAGCTACATAGCCCTTTCTCTCATTCGGAATTTGGGATCTGGACTTGCTGTCCAAGGTTTGATAAATTATGTAACCATCCTGATGGATTGTTTACAAGATAGATAAGCGCGCTTCGCTGTGCTGGTTTTAGCCTCGCGCATGTTCTTACTGTTGTTTCGGTTAAAGAATTAGGTTGGAAAAACTTAACAAATGGTGACTCCTCCGGTCCATTCCCACTGCATAGAGACCTCAGACGTAGTACACACGTCAGGGGCGGAGCTAGGATTTTTGGTGACTAATGTCAATAGAAAAATTTTAACCGACAAAAACGAATTCTATAAACAATATAATAATACATAAACGAGTGTAAATAGCCGTCTGAAATTGTTGCTAGAAACAATAATAAAATATGTACCTCTTAAAGAAGCATTTTTCAATTGCGATTTTCCATCTTTTGAAAGCGATTATAACATTGTCTGGGATTGTCGCTACAAACTTTGGCTCAACAAAGCACATGATGCAATCATTCATAAACTTGTTACCAATACGTTTCCATGATATCATCTTCACCGTTTTTGTGGCCGAGAAGCACCTCTCCACAAATGCAGCGGGATATTTGGAAGATCATCTAAATTAACATCTTTTGGTGAGAGTATCAGAAAAGGAAGACCTGTCGCATTGATATTTGATGCAACATTTCTCTGTGATGTCCCTTCATCATTGGCCGCTAGTGGTACTTTTCTTTTCAAGAATCAATCCATCAAATTCTTGCTAGCTGTACAATTAGTTAATGGTTAAATTAAATAACCAATCAATAAAATAAAAAAACCCAAACGAATCTGCATACACGGAGAAGTGGAGAACCTTATCTGATCAGGCCGGGCAGCAGATGGAGTCCAGGATTGCAAGCTACAGCGCTGCGGTGGCCGATCAGGAAGACTGATGCCGTGACACGCCACCGGCCACTCTCTCCGTCTCGGCGTCTATCTCGTTTGTGTCGTTTCGGCTTCGGCGCTTCGCTGCTATCTATCGTGCATCGTGGGGAAGGAAGCGGCGGCTTCGCTGCGCGTATCGTGAAGGAAGCGGAGGGAGGCTGGACTCGATAGTGGCTGAGGACTGATGTCACGCAAGATTTTGGGCTGCTGTCAACGTGTCTGATACAGAGAAGCATACATGGGCCGGGCCAAAGGCCACCTGACAGCAGTGCGACAATGCTGGCTCCGCCCCTGACACACGTTATTACCCGCCAGCTCTCGGAGGATTAACTCTTAGGGCAGCTCCAGCGTATGATCTAAACAGGTGCAAAGAAGAGAGAGAGTAAAGTAGACGAGATGCAATACATTGGACCAAGCAAGGGTGCTAAGTTAGCATTTGTAAGAACATGTAGTTTATTTGAGCACCCGCTACATAGAATAAAAAAATAATCACCACAAGTTCACTGGGCTGCTAGCTATTGGCATGCATGCTACTTCCTCTGTCCTAAAAAAGAAAGACACATATGGTTTTGTGCAGGCCAAACTTTTCTTAAGTTTGACTATATTTTTTAGAAAATATTATCATTTTTTGTATCTCAAATATTTTATTGTGAAAATATATTCAGTTATTAATCTAACGATACTTATTATGCACAATAAATACTAATAGTCTCTTGTACATATTTAGTTAAAGTTAAAAATATGTAAATATTTAGAAAGTGAGAATAGCACTCTTTGTAGGATGAAGGAGTAGCTAATAGAAAATAATATTTTATTTCAATGAATCCCCATTAGAAATTTTAGTCATGTGAAAATATTTATACATTAAAGCTCGAGCTGTAAGCACAACGCAGGGATCCGTAACCACACGCAGCAGATACGCTGGGAGGCCAGCGATCCTCCCACGGTTATAGATTTTAATTTTAATATATGTGTCACACTTTAATTACCAGGCTTTAACATAACTGTAGGGTATTATATCTACCTCATAATGCTTTCTTAGATCCTGGGTTTATAATGATTATGATGCACAATATTTACCTTATATAAATATGTATGTCTGAGACCTAGTTGTTTAAAGTTGGAACAAGCCCAATTAAATCCAACCAATATGTGGCTATGATCACAGGAGAAATATCTGGAGAAACACAACTGGCCGTAAGATTTTGATCATATGGTTTGGAAAGGGGCGGAGCTAGGATTTTTGATGACTGATGTCAATAGAAAAATTTCAACCGACAAAAACGACTTACTATAAACAATATAATAATACATAAACGAGTGTAAATAGCCGTCTGAAATTGTTGCTAGAAACAATAATAAAATATGTACCTCTTAAAGAAGCATTTTTCGATTGCGATTTTCCATCTTTTAAAAGTGATTATAACATTGTCTGGGATTGTCGTTACAAACTTTGGCTCAACAAAGCACATGTTGCAATCATTCATAAACTTGTTACCAATACGTTTCCATGATATCGTCTTCACCGTTTTTGTGGCCGAGAAGCACCTCTCCACAAATGCAGTAGGATATTTGGAAGATCATCTAAGGGGGTGTTTGGTTGGAGAGTTAAAGTTTAACAAACACCGTAGCACTTTCGTCTTATTTGACAAAAAGTTTCCAATATTGGACTAATTAGGCTTAATAGATTCGTCTCATAAATTACTCCTAATCTGTACCGACATACATGCAATTAGTTTACATTTAGTACTCTATACATTTGAGGGAACATTGATGTGATGGGAGTTAAACTTTAACATACTCAAACCAAACGGGGCCTAAATTAACATCTTTTGGTGAGAGTATCAGAAAAGGAAGACCTGTCACATTGATATTTGATGCAACATTTCTCTGTGAAGTCCCTTTATCATTGGCCGCTGGTGGTACTTTTCTTTTCAAGAATCAATCCATCAAATTCTTGCTAGCTGTACAATTAATTAATGGTTAAATTAAATAACCAATCAATAAACTAAAAAAACCCAAACGAATCTGCATACACGGAGAAGTGGAGAACCTTATCTGATCAGGCCAGGCAGCAGATGGAGTCCAGGATTGCAAGCTACAGCGCTACGGTGGTCGATCAGGAAGACTGATGCCGTAACACGCCACCGGCCGCTCTCTCCATCTCGGCGTCTCTCTCGTTTGTGTCGTTTCGGCTTCGGCGCTTCGCTGCTATCTATCGTGCATCGTGGGGAAGGAAGCGGCGGCTTCGCTGTGCGTATCGTGAAGGAAGCGGAGGGAGGCTGGACTCGATAGTGGCTGAGGACTGATGTCACGTAAGATTTTAGGCTGCTGTCAACGTATCTGATACAGAGAAGCATACATGGGCCGGGCCAAAGGCCACTGCTGTCACCTGACAGCAGTGCGACAATGCTGGCTCCGCCCAATCGTGTGGTTGAAACCAATGGAAACACTCGATTTTGTATGTCCTCTTACCGGTTGTTTAGAGTTGTCTCACCAGTACAGTACAGTACAGTACAGTACACACGGTTGTTGGCAGCCGCTGAGTCAACCGAATAACAGGTAGCTAGACAGCCCCATGTTACTCCGTCACATGCACTGCTGAATGCTTGCAAACGCCGCATTCTATCACTCCCGATCGATAAGTAGCTGGGCAATATACACACACAACACAACGATTGCATCCGTCACCCTGACCCTGCAAGAAATCTACAGTAAGATCGACTCAGCTCGCCAGTGATCGATCGAGTGGCATGGACGATGGGCCAATTGCAAGCGTGGAGGCCGAGCCACTGCTCGTGCCACGCCGCTCCACCGACGATAGTTGCTCGGCGGCGGCAACCGAGTCGAAGAGACAGCTGCGTCTCGCCGGGCCACTGGTCCTGAGCTTCATCCTGCGGAACGCCGTCCAGATGGTGTCCGTCATGTTCGTGGGCCACCTCGGGAAGCTCCCTCTCGCCGGCGCCTCCCTGGCCGCGTCGCTCGCCAACGTCACCGGCTTCAGCCTGGTGGCCGGCATGGCCGGCGCCCTCGACACGCTGTGCGGGCAGGCGTTCGGGGCGCGGCGGTACGCGCTGCTGGGCGTGTACAAGCAGCGCGCCATGCTGGTGCTCGCGCTCGCCAGCCTCCCCGTCGTGCTGGCGTGGGCGTTCGCCGAGCGGATCCTCCTCGCCATCGGCCAGGACCCGGACATCGCCGCGGAGGCCGGCGCGTACGCGCGGTGGCTGATCCCGTGCCTCGCCGTGTTCGTGCCTCTCACCTGCCACATGAGGTTCCTGCAGACGCAGAGCGTCGTTGTGCCCGTCATGGCCAGCTCGGGCGTCACGGCGCTCGCCCATGTCTTGCTGTGCTACACGCTGGTGTACAAGGTGGGCATGGGGAGCAAGGGCGCCGCGCTCGCCGCCGCCGTCTCCTACAGCGTCAACTTGACCGTGCTTGCTCTTTACGTCAGGCTGTCCAGCGCTTGCAGGGCAACGTGGACAGGGTTCTCCACTGAGGCCTTCTCTTTCTCTGGCCTGCGGGACTACGCTAAGCTCGCCGGCCCCTCGGCGATGATGGTTTGGTAATTATATAAGGCAAATTAAATTACGCTAGCTCTTTACTACTATTTCTACTCCCTCAGTCCCTGAATATAAGGCATGCACATATATTTCCAAATTCAAAACTTGTTATCTTTAACTAACATTTAGCCTAATTATATAAAAAAATTTATTACAAAAGTAGTTATATTAGATTTGTATTTAGAAATACTTTCTACTAATCAAACTTTTGTTCCCATAAATTATGTATTATAAGAAAAAATTATAGGTCAAAATATGTTTTTGAAGACCTCACCAAGGTAAGTCGCATCTTATATTCGGCGATGGAGAGAGTACTATCTAATCTGACCATGCAATTAATTTGACTAGTTGGTGCTTTCATTAATTCTTCAGCTTGGAGTGGTGGTCGTTTGAACTGCTCGTTCTGTTCTCTGGGTTTTTGCCAAACCCTAAACTCGAGACTTCCGTCTTGTCAATATGGTAACGATTGAACAGAGATAGTATCTGTTACTTTAACATGATACTAATTGCTTATCTGAACACATTATATTGCTAATGAATTGAATTTGCAGCGTCAACACCGCTATTCTGCTGTACATGGTACCGCTTGGCCTCGGCACATCTGCAAGGTGTTGGATCTGTTTGCATCGTCCTCTACTGTATTAGCATTTCTTTAGCACCGTACCATAGACCATATTATATCTTTTCATTTGCTAATTACTGATTTATACGTTTGTTTTCTCCTGTCTACTAGTACACGTGTCTCCAATGAACTCGGTGCAGGGCAGCCTGAAGCAGCAAGGCTAGCCGCGCGAGTTGTGGTGTGTATGACCTTGTGTGGAGGGGTGGTGTTGGCAACCATCATGATTCTCCTGCGCAACATTTGGGGATACGCATACAGTAGCGACAAGGATGTGGTGACATACATGGCCAGAATGCTTCCCATCCTTGCTGTTTCCTTCTTCGTCGATGGCCTTAATGGTTCTCTTTCAGGTCGGAAAACGAATTCAATGGTCGATATGTTTTGGAGACATCTCGTCTAATAATACTGTACTTCCCCGGTTAAAATTGAAGGAAAAAATATCATTTTTAGCAGGACACAATTTGGTCAAATCAATAAAACCACAAACACCAATGACTACTAAATCATTCAGCTAAAACCGTTTTAAGTTGAAACTATAGTACTATTTTACTTCTTATTTGAAACACTTATTTTTTATTTTATTAATATTAAATTTTAGGTCCTAGACGCACTCTTACCTCCTACAATGACATAAATAGTTGTTTCGGCGCTCATGTGCTCATGTTTTTCTTAGAGCCTGTGAATCCACAATTTTAGCTTTACTTGCTTTGACTACTCCGTGGAATATAGCAAGGAACTGAAGTTATTTGGAGCCATGGCAAAGAGGACCTTAGTGATCATTTTATATTATTTTTGTAATTAAAAAGTGTAGAACTTTTTAGAAAGCAAGATAGACTTAGTGCCTATTTTTCAAGACCAGAGCCTACAGAATTTGAGGCGATATTTTTATTTTTATTTTTGTGAGATTCTATGGTTTATCTTTTTTTAGCATGTATAGTAAGAATTAACATGAAGGTATAGTAACAGTAAGTTTGTTTAATTTGGCACTTTAGAGACATATATGATTTGATGAGTATTTTTTTGGTAACTTTCCAGGGGTAATCATAGGATGTGGCAAACAGAAAATTGGAGCTCGCGTTAACCTCGGCGCCTTTTACCTGGTTGGCATTCCTACAGGGGTGTCGCTTGCGTTTGTGTTCCATCTAAATGGAATGGTACAATGTTTCTAGTACATTTCTCCTCTGCCCTACCAATTGTTGTAACGGTCGCTTTCACTTACAATGTCTCCAGTACATTTCTCCTCCGCCTCCCGATCTGAATAATTATTGTTCTGTTTCTTCACAGGGCCTTTGGCTTGGCATTGTGTGTGGAAGCATCAGCAAACTAGCGTTGCTCCTGTGGATTACACTGCACATAGATTGGGAGAACGAAGTAAGTAAAAATTCAGCTGCAAGGCTTTTACTATTTATATTACCGTGCAGCTTAACTGATGTGTTCTCATGGTCCCAAATTTAGGCTATCAAGGCCAAGCATAGGGTCCTGAGTTCATCAGTGCAGACATAGTGATGGGATCAGCTACCTTTTATCGCATGAATATATGTCGTTTGTTATGGTTATTTTAGTGTGAGGATCTGTTTGTCATTGCTCAACCACCCAATTCCAGCTCTACTTCAACACAGTTCATCGTGAAGTTAGAGAAGGAAAAAGAGCTAGCATGGGAGTAGATCCGGATGTTTTTACCCCGCGCCGTTACTCGCTCCCGCCCACGTGGATTCACCCTCGCTGTCACGCGCCCCACATGTCGCAGCTGTCTCGCGCAGGGCCGCCTCACCACGTTAGTTCACCACACCGCCCACATCAAGTTGCGCTGAAAACGCGTGTTGCAAATATATGTTCCAGGTGTTTCAGTTTCAGTCTTTCAGAGGTACGTTTCGAGTGTTTCGTATGGATGTTGCAAAGGTAGATCCGGATGTCGCACATGTTGCAATGGCTATATACGTATGTTGCAAGAGCCTATTCAAAATATTTCATCTGTTTTATATGTATGTTGCAAAAGTTATAACTGGAGGTTGCATATGTTGCAATGGCTTTGTTGCAAGTGTATTTTCTAAATGTTTCATCTGTTTTCAGACGTATGTTGCAATCGTTTTATCTTAGAATTGCAAAAGTAGATTTGGACGTAGAGTGATCGAGCCAGGAAGAGAGAGCTAGCATTGTGAGCCATGGCAGTGTCGGCTAGCATGTTTCCACCGGAGGTCGCGCGGGGTCACGTCTGCGCTGTCGTACGCGGCTCTGGAGGGTCCTTTATCGCGCTGCTCCTGAATCAACGCAACGGCCTGCAAGCCTACGCCATTACCAGGTTCGTGGACTACTTCAGGCTCAGACCGGCGCGGGCGACGGAGCGTAGTCAGGCGCGGGCGGACTCTGCGTCCGGAGCGAGGATGGGCGCGGCCGCACGGGCACAGGCGCTGCGTCGGGTGCATGCGCTGGAGCCGCCTCCGGCGTCCGGGCGCGCTAGTGTCGCCCTTCTTTAATTAGGTATAAAGGCATTCCTTAATTCAATGTCATCTCTGCCTACAACAAGAAACAGCGGCGGATCTAAGGGTGGGGCTGTGTGGGCTCCATCCCCCTCTAATGACTGGATTTACCACTAAAAACACCGTAGTAAAAACCTCAAATCACCGTTAAATCTTCATGCAAATCAACATCTCCATTGTTTTAGCCCCCCTTGATTTTCATCCTGCATCCGCCACTGACAAGAAATTATTATATTTGGAAGCAAGAGGACTTTTATTGTTGTATGTACGTATATACATATGTTAGTATGTAGAAATACTATGTGAAAACCCGCTAGAAGCACACAACGCATGCATATGTGCGAAAAGCTCGACGCATGGCGAGTTGGCGACTGTCGGACTGACGATGACGACATCAAATCTGAGCAGCACCAGCACCAGCACGATCGCCGGGCTCGTCGCCCCATCTGGACGGGCAGAAGGTGATGACGTACTCCTGCGCGTAGCACCCGCTGGGCGTCGCGGCGGTGGTGTCGTACGCGTAGCTGTAGTATGCCGGGCAGGCGTCCTTGAAGAGGCGCGAGTACACGGTGCCTCGGCACGTCGCCGGCGTCGCGTACGCGCCGCGGCAGCAGAAGGCATCGAGCCCGAACGCCAGGCACGCGCTCTTGCACGCCACCACCGTCTTGCCGCCGCCGCTGCCGGTAGCGGTCACCTGCAGCTCCGGCGGGCACACCGCGTTCACGTTCTTGGCGCAGCCGGCGATGGCGCACTTGTTCGGGTCGGCGCCCGTGCCCGTGGCGGAGACGGCCACGGGGAGGTTGTACCCGTCCACTAGGCTCACGTCGTAGGAGCTCCCTTTGGCGGGGTCCTCGTGCAGGCTCACCTCGACGAGCGTCGCCGGCGGGGCGCCCACGGACCCGTTGCAGGCGAGCCGGCCCTCGCAGTCGCCGGTGAGGCAGCCCGCGGCGCCCATGCCGTTCGCGGTGAAGTTGCACCCGGTGCGGGCCCAGAAGCGGCCGTTCCAGGTGGCCGGCGCGACGACGCGCCTCGACTTGCCCGGCGGCACGTAGAAGCCGCCGCCGGCGAGCACCGGGTGCCCGGTGTTGGGGACGGACGCCGGCCACACGGGGAACGGGCATTTGTTCGCCACGTGGAAGACGATGGCGTCGGCCAGCACCATGGGTCCTGCTCCTGTAGCCACAAAACTAACAAGAGCCATGAGCGCGTAGGAGAGTAGCGGATGACGAGCACCGGAGGTCCACGCCGAGTGGTGATCCGCCATCTCTTAGCCTCGGTCGTCGTCTCTACCGCTGGCTCTGATTTATATACGTGAAGGCCCAAGCTTTAGGTCGGTCGTCGTCTCTACCACGAGATATGACGACGACGAGGCGGAGATTTATATACGTGAAGAGTGCCAAAGAGGCTTCTTTTCTTTGTCTTAACGAAGGCCCAAGCTTTAGGCTTAGGATGGGCTTTGTCAGTGTGACTTGCATCGCAATGGAAGCAAAGGCAGCCATGATTGGAGAACGAGAACGGGGAGGCGAGGTGATGAGGCCGGCCAGCAGGCGTCCACCTTGTGGTGCATGCACGCGCGAGAGCCAAGAGGAAGTACACTACGCCACAGATTAACGACGACACGCGTTCAATAAAGTACAACATGGTTCAGGAACTGTCAGAGCTAATGGAACCACCGGGTTAATTTGGTGTTGCTGCCGCCACTGCCGGAGTTGCTGTTGTTGCCGCGGCCCCAGCGTTTTTTGTTATCACAGTTGTCGGACCGAGAACCGGAGCCTGTCAGGCTGTTGGCCAGTTCGTGAGCCACCGTCACACCCAATTTTAAGAGCAAAATCGAATGCAAACTATACCAATGGCAGGATCAATTTTCATACCAATAATGACATCATCAGTGTATAACAAAACCATATTTATTACATAAACAGTAACTTTAAATACAAAAGAGACACAAAGGTCTTACAAAAATCACAAGCGGAACGTCTAAAGTCGTAGCTAAACTCCACTCCACAGGAAGATCGACGGAGGGCTCCGTATGCCAAGCACTTTTGATAAACTTTTGAAAACTCCGTAATATCTTTATCGATCTTCTGAGCAGCTTTTACTAAAGACCGTGGGTGGGGAAATAGCAAGGGTGAGCTCATGTCGTACTCAACAAGTGCAAGGAAATATGACATCCATATGCAAGGATGCTAACGAGGTAAAGCTGACACAAGCTTACTGCAAGTTAGCATTTTTAGTAGGCAAGATTTTATTAGAACAACCTAAATTACTAAAGTGCGTAAAAGAACCCAAACCATTGATTAGATTGCATAAAGAGATTAACATCATCATATAAGTAACCATCTTCCAAAGATCCATTTCTAATCATGTGAGGGTCCAGGCCGCTCATAACCGTGAGCATGGTTGTTATAACAGTTTGATCAAACTTGGCAGAGGTATACAACTTTATCCCCAAGTCATGATTTTCTTTTGCCCGGGGTAGCTAGCCTCTTAACCCACTTCCAAGGTAAGTCGACAGGGTTTCACTACGAGACTTTTCACAGTTTCTCCTAGTAGGCGACAACTCGCTATAGGTTTCAATCTAGGGCTCTAGGTGCATGGTTAGCCATCCACGTAGGTAGCCCAAGTAATAGACCCAAAGCCTCCCTAGCGAGACCCAAACTACCATACTTAATAACGTAGGCCCCCTTTTGCGCCTACCCGGTTAGCTGTCACACTACTAGCAAAGGTCTGCTACTACGCCAAGCCAGAGCCAGGTAAGTGATGGCGGGGAAACAGGCGGCTATGACTTGCCTCCGCGTCAGCGGAGACAAATTTGGTTTTTGGTTTAATTTAGTTGGGACAAAGCAAAAGAATAGGTATTGCGAGTCCATACTTTCATAATTCTTATATTTGCATAAAAATTATGTTAATAGAGTTCCAACATAGAAACATGAAAATAAAGATTACATCGTATGACTAGCTATTAGAAACTACAAAAGAAAACAAAAGGTCTTCAGTCTTTGTAGTTGTGGATTGATGCATGTGTATGTTTTGTACTCGGCAATGGTCATTTTTTGAATGAATAGTGCATCGTATCATGTATGCACATGGTTTATCTAGAAGACTAAATTTGACATAGTCTTATTGGATCATGCAAGATGATGATTTGACATATATATATAAATGCACTGGCATATGGTGCAATATTTTGTATGGCAAAAACAAGATGTTTATCTTGTCAAGACTCGGGAATATATGTTGCTACGCCAAACTTAGGTGTGGCGCGTGCTGTTGATTTGTTCTATCAAAATTAGCGTACATGCTCATGAAATGTTTTTTCGTGGCCAGAGATTAACATGTGCGTTGATGTCCGATTTGATTTAATGACTTACCTAAATATGACCTTTTATGGGTGCAGTCTAGCTAAGGTGCACATTTCATTTACCCATGATGCATGGCATTATGAGTTATAATTGACATGCATATCCAAATTGGAATTTAGGATGAACGTGGTTACGTGACTAGGCTTGTTTGATTTAGCTAAGTCTTGTTTGTGACATTTGGGTTATTTTGACCACGGTGCAGTAAGAGTTTGATTAGCATAGGCATGGCTTGGGATTTAGCATGACACTATGCCAGAAAACCTTATCAGTGACGCGTCTAGAGGCTTATCAGTGACGCGTAAAAGACGCGTCACTGTTTTTGCGTCTGTGATAAGGGCAAATCAGTGACACGTAAAAACGCGTCACTGATAACCCTCTATCAGCGACGCGTCTAGCCAAGACGCGTCACTGATAACCCACTATCAGCGACGTGTCTAGCCAATACGCGTCACTGATAACCCACTATCAGCGACGCGTCTAGCCAATACGCGTCACTAATTGAGGGTTATCAGTGACGTGCCCAGCCAATACACGTCACTAATAACAATTTCAGAAAAACAAAAAAAAAATAATGATCCTATATATATACACACACACACATATCAGACATGTTCCACCATTTCAACAATCAATTCTTTACAAGCTTTTTAGATACAAGTTATACAAGTTATACTACAAAATGTGTTCAGTAACAGAATAACAACCCCACAGAACATTCTAATCATCCAACGAGTCAATTCTAATCACACTTGCTACTTAATTACATATCCTTTGCTTCGAATCCCCAAAAGATGAACCAAAACACAAATTGTATGAGACCTTTGTTGATTCTGCAGCAACAGGAACATATCTGTCATTGTCAACATACTGGTATTTCCCCCTAAAACAAGAAGAAACAGGTCTCAGATATTATAAACTAGGATTCATTGATCAGCGCACTAGAAATAAAAAAAATAAAAACCCAAAACACAACTATAAGAACTAACCTGCGCATATAACTGGGATTCATTGAGCTTGACAACCAAACTAGCACAAGACATTGGATTCACAGGTTGGTCAACTTGTGCACTAACCTGCTACAGGCCCAGATCGAGTTAAGAAATACACAACATATAAAGTCCAAAAAAAAGAAAGAAGGCAGCTTTTGTGATACCACTAAATTGGCAAAACTATTGTAGGTCCTGCAAACATATCACAACCAGCACATCATAATTCCCAGTTTAAATGAGATATCATTGTGCTGTGCTTAGTAGAAGCAGTCTAAACAGGGAACAGAAGGTAAAACTAAATTTGTCTAAACATATGGAGAACCTATTAGCATTTCAAAATTTGATACTAAGTAGGTACCAGTGGGGCACTTGTTCGAGCAGGCAGCAAAGCAGTAACATGAGTCCCGGACAAAGCACCATTTTACGAAATACAAAGGAGAGGACTATCGACAGTAGGTGTATTTGTGCAGAACAAAGTAATATGGTGAGAATTAAACTTAACTTTCCAGAAAAAACTTTAGTATCAAACTAATCCAATTTCACTTGAAATGCATGTGCAAGACAAAATTGAGATGTGCAAATCACAGTTCCATTGTATCATGAAACAATGGTTTAGTGGTAAAGTATCATGAAACAAAATTGAGATGCTTGAACAGCAACAATTTTTCTCACAGGATAAGTACATCATCAGCAATGGCATATGCTCAGACTAAAATAAAGAAGGCAGCACCATAGGCACACGGTTATATGTACCGAAAAGATTACAACAGCAGCACAGTGCATCGAGACATGCTTAAATTTTTCTGCCAGAACAAAAACCTTGAACCTCATAAGCAAAATAAATCTATAAATACATGAAACGAAATTAAGAGATCATCATCGGAGATAAAGGGGATTTTTTAGGTTACCATAGGAAGAGCTGGCATCTCAAGTGATGACAATTCATAGGAATTATAGCCCTGATATGAATTCCTCAAAAAAAAAGCTGGCATCAGTACCCTTTAAATTTATAGATATAATGGGAAATCTATGGCACAGGTTCCAAAATATAGACATGAAACAAAGAACAATTTCAGGTGGGGCCGTACTGATTCGAACATAATATTCCATTCTTTTAGGCAGCTTAAAAACAATCTGGCTATCAAAAGTTCCAAGGATATACATTTCCCAACAGAAGGACTGCATGAGGGGAAAAAATGGAAAACTAAATTAGGAAAACAACAGCTCTAGAGTTTCAGAACCTATCACATGATGTTCTTGCAACCAAGCTATCAATATTCAATATGAAGCGCTGCACGTAGAATGTTACGTAATTTAGTAAATTTCTAAAATCTCATTTCAATTTTATAAATTGGAAGGATAGCCACTCTCCAAAAGGGCAAAGAAATAGCATGCAGTATTCTCTATGAAATATAGAAATAGAATCAGGAGACTTGATCAGATGCATTATTTTCAGTTGCTAACAGGAATATGATTATCACTTTAGTGGTAACAGCATATATAGAATTCAGCAATGTTTAGGTCTGTTAGCTATGGGCATTGGACAGGTGAAAGCCTCCATGGTAGCACTGAGTAAGGCTAAAATGAGAAGGGAAAACAAATGCGGTACACATGCTTTTAGGACAAAGATGAAAAGTAGTAGCGATCTTCATCAGTTGTAAGTAGCCTTCAACTGAGTACCTGGTGACGACACGGTCGCCGTAGCCTCATGGGTATTTGGTATAGTTTGCAAAAGATGATTCATCTGGAAACCCTATAAGGGTGTAAGAATTTATATCCTCCACTGATAAATCCTGAAAGTGTTAATGGCAAGTAGACGGCGTACTGCATCATCAAAAAATAATGGCAGCTAGCATTTAGCAGAACATATGTAAATTTGGGCAACTCTGCACACAGCAATGTCCGAATCAGGTGGACAACAAACAGAGAGAGCTGAGGGCAACCAAAAATGGCTGAAGATAAATTGGAGGCGGCCTTATATACTGTAAAGTACATATGTAATACTACGACATTAAATTTGTGAAGGGGGAATTACCGCACAGATTATTGTCGAATCAGCCAAGATGGAGATCCTTTTCTCTGAACCATGCAGCACACCGAGAGAAATAGCCTAGGCTTCCTTGTTCCAAGATCTGGGTGAGCGATGGAGCATCATCAATAAATTCTAACCTGGCAAACTTATCCTTGTACTCTTGGGTTGTAAGCAACCTACAACTATGGGAAAAAGGGAGGAAATCGAAAGTACTTAGGATGAACCTGTGAAGACCGAAAGCGGACGGAGAAATAAAACCGGTCCGCCCGCGCGGGGTTCGCACGAGCCGAGGTGCAGCTTGGGTTGAAGAAGCCGCCGGCCATGGAGGTCGGGCCGGATCCGGTCGCGGCCATGGCTGGGAGGGGTCGAGGGGGAGATGACGCGCCGGTGCTGGCCGCCTGCGCAGGGTTCGCTGGAGCCGAGGCCGCCGACGCCGGGACTGGAGAAGTGGTCCGCGCAGACGCGGCCGCGGTCGCCGGGAGAGAGAAAGGGAGAGCAGGCAAGGGTGGGGGAGGGGGCAGCGGAGGCACCGGCGCGCAGCGCGAGGAGGCGGCCGTACCGCCCGTTGCCGCATCGGGAGGGAAGGGGAGAGAGAGGGAGGAAGGGGAGGGAGAAACGGAGGTGAGAGGCAGGAGAGGGAGGGAGGAGGAGGAGACGGAGGAGGAGGAGGGCGGCGGCGAGCGGCGCGGCAGCGGCGGCGTCCTACGGGGCGGGAGGGACGGAGGTGGGAGAAGTGACGAGAAGCTTCGGTCTGGGACACGGGAAGGGGAGAGGATAAGGACGACCCCGTGCGTTTGCATGGGCAAGGTTTTTTTTTGGTTTTTTTAGTGGGGAGGAGCAGAAGGGGAAAAAGAAAAGTGTATGGAACAGTAACGGTTTTGTGCTACAGTTACGAACCCGGTAACACGGAGCAGAAGTTGTTTGGTCATCGGCATGCACTGTCCGTAACAGCTATCTGTGACGCGTTTAGAAAAAATGCGTCACTTTCTTTATCTGTGACGCGTCTTGTTCACCCGTGTCACCAATACGGCCATATATCTGTGACGCGCCTGGGTAATACGCGTCACAAATTTTATCAGTGACGCATTTCCTTTGCAAGAGTCACTGATATATTGTTATTAGTGACGCGTATTGTTCCTAGAGCATGGGCAACAACTAATCAGTGACGCGTATCATTCACCCACGTCACTAATATTCTTATAGTGACGCGTTTCTTTTCTGAGTCACTAATCGAGGCGTCACTGATAAGCTTTTCTAGCATAGTGATATATTGTCAAACTGGATGCCTCACGCCGGCCGACGGTGAAATTTCCTGCCAAAGCAGCGAGTTGAGGGCAATGGAAGAATGCATGCAGCACTTATCAACAGTTGACCACGTGACTAATAATAAGAGAGGGCTAGCTTATGACATGATGTACGAGACGACTAGCATATGTATATGGACATATGTGGTTTGTCTGTATAATCGAATCATCAGTGTGTTGTTAGTAGCTAGTGGTATTTCATACTGGGTGGAGCCAGCGCAAAAAGGTAGAGTAAGTACGCGCCAACCGACGCGGTAGCCACTGGGTACACCAAAAGCGGTTACACGGGAACAATACTTTACTTAGAACAACATGCATACTACTAGTAGTACACAAAGATAATACAGTAGAAAACATCGGCACTGACCGCGTGCTGATTTTTCTAAGGATCCCTTTAGACCCACTCAAGTACTCCCTCCAGTCTAAACTACAAGACATCTTATCTTTTCCGGATATGTAGATACACTATATACAATAAAAACAGTATATATCTAGAAAAACTAAAACGTCTTATAATTTAGAATGGATATAGAGTAACTATAAGTTGTGTCAGCTAAAAATAATTGGCTAATAGCTAATTGTTAGTTAGATGATAGGTAAGAGATTGGGTGAGTTAATAGCTAAGGATCTAAATAGGACCTCAATTAGTTTTTAGCAACTAACTGTTAGCTACATGGATCAAAACAGGTCCTATTTGCTTTACTATAGAGGCTATTATCTGGCGACAGGTCGCACATCAGGGGCCATGTGACTCCTATTGTAGCGTTCTCTGAACCGATGATATGGCCTACTTGACTCCTATTCTAGCATTCTCTGGTCCGATTATATGGCCCGCTCGGTCGTCATGCATATGAGCGCGGGGTTTAATAGCTACTCCCTCCATCTAAAAAAATGCAATTCTTATTTTTTGAGAAGTCAAACAATTTTAAGTTTGTCTAATATGTCTTGTACAAAACTATGATGTCCCAAAGTTTATTTAGCAACTTATGTTGTTACAGTGTTAGTGTCGTAATTTATATGTCTAGTAGCACTTCTATCTTAATAATGATGATAAACTTTGTATTAACTTATTGATATCAATTTATGTAGATAACATGTACACCCTAGTCCCAGAACTTGCTATGATAGGGTTTCCAATTTTGGTGTTAAAAAAATTCTGCCAAAATTTTGCCGAATTTTTTTTGCAGACTTGCAAATGAAGTATGTTTTTCCTGAAAAAAATAGGCTAAACAAATATTAGCATATAACTATACATCTATCGAGTAGAAGAATATCCAACATAAATAATAGAAAATATGAGTTTAGAGTTACATAGCACATGTATTAGTGTATTACAAAATTTTTTATTTTTCTTTCGGCCACCACCGAAATTCATGAAATTTCAGTGAATTTTTGCCAAATTTTGAACCCTGGCTATGACCGCTAATAATCACAACATGTGCCGCGACCCCCCAAGAGTGGCATATAGATCAATCCCATTTCCTTGGTGTAATCCTGCTTCAACTTCATACACCCTGATAGCAGCTGGAGCACACAAGCTTCAACTTCATACACCCACAAAATCATGCCCTCCTAGCCGAACAAACATGATTCATGTCACAATGCTAACAGATAAAGGGAAAGGGTCAAAGTCCCATACGGTCATACGGTGCTCTAGGCTCCTCGCACTCGGCCATTGTGAGCGGTGGACACAGCCAGGCGATCTGGAGTCCCAGGCTCACACAGATGAACTAAACCTGTTTCCAACCATTTACATCTCGTTATGGAGTATCTCTTATAACAAATCAACCCACATTTACCTTGTTCACAGTCCTTCGCTGTTCACCTTCATCACCTGCCCCATCGTTTGAACAAAAAAACACGAAATCGAAATCAACCTGTACACGACGGTGATATAGCCACTACTGGAATGCCCCCCTTTGCCGACTGCCAGAAGCAGTCGGCAAAGGCACTAAAACAGGTGGCAAAGGCTTTGCCGACTGCATTACACGTGGCAGTCGGCAAAGAAGAGGTCGCAAAGAATTCGTCGGCAAAGAAAACTTTGCCGCCTGCCACGTGGAAAGCAGTCGGCAAAGGCTTTGCCACCTGTCAACACGGTAGTGGGCAAAGGAGACGTACACCGTCGTGAGATGACGGTGCGCATTTTGTTTGCCGACTGTCACGCGGCAGTCGGCAAAGGCTTTTTTTAATTTTTTTAGAACAGAATTTCTTTGACGACTGTCTTTATTGGCAGGTGGCAATGGTTTTTTTATTTTTTTCAGGACAGAAATTCTTTGCCGACTGTCTTGATTGGCAGGTGGCAAATGATTTTTTAATTTTTTTCAGAACAGAAATTCTTTGCCGACTGCCTTTATTGGCTGGTGGCAAAGGATTCTTTGCCGACTGCCTTGATTGGTAGGTGGTAATGTGGAAATGTGTGGGTTTTGTACATCTGACGTCACAATTTGCTCAAAAAAAATTCAAATTTTTATCATAGGCTCCTCATGTGATAACATGACACCTCAACAAGTTTCGTAATTTTCCGATTTCGTTTGAATTTTATATAATTAAAAATCACTTCTACCACACTTGGATGGTCATGTTCCGTGGACAAGGACTTCAAAATTTTGGGTGAGTTTTTGGATATGGCCTCAAAATACATTCTTCAATATGAATATCATTTTTCGAATGGCTAAGTTTTACTATTTCATGCACCTACAGTTCAAAGTTGGATTATACAGCGGAAAATTCAATTTAAAGAAATTAATTAACGAAATATAGCAAAAAAAGTCAAAAATCACAAAACTTTTTAAGGTTCACACTTATTGCATGTGGAGGCTAGAAAAAAACTTTGACCAAGTTTAGAGCAAGTGACGACGTCGAATGTCTAAAATCTAAATTCAAATTTTAAAAATAAAAAAGGAGTCTTTGCCGACTGCCTAACGGCAAGGCACGTGGCAAAGGGGACGACGATGGGCGCCCCACCACCTTTGCCACCTACTTTTCTTTGCCACCTGCTAGGCAGTCGGCAAAGGATGTCTTTGCCGACTGCTGGGAATGGCCGACAGTTGAGGAAATAATGGCAGTCGGCAAAGACTCCTTTGTCGACCGCTCATTGGGGCGGTCGGCAAAGAGCATGTTTGCCGACTGCCCTGTATTTGGCAGGTGGCAAAGGGTACTAGCAGTCGGCAAAGCCGAGTTTTCTGTAGTGAGCCCTCGTAGTCTAACGAAATAGCAGTCCCCAAACCAAATGTGTCCTTACTAATAAAATGCATACCATCCAATCCTATCTCACAAAGCAAAAAAAGAAATCATCCCAAAATTTTGAAATGAAAATTCATAATGGGGTATTTGCTGTGCTAGAGCTAAAACCCTCCTTCCGGTGTCAGACCCTCTAAAATCATCAAATTTTCAATATAAACATGAACATCAGTAGAAGCAGGGGAATGTTTCAAACAGCTGTGGTGCACATTGACATCACAGCTTGTACATACACCCGCCACAAAAGCGAAAATGATGCACAAATTATCAATGAGGTTAAAAAATTCATGTTAACACACCATGTAACAAGATACCTCCACAACTCCGCCACTAAAAAAAGGGGAGAAATGGCCTAAACCTGTTTCCACATATAAATACATAGGAGCGAGGGAAACTATACTCAAAACTACAAGGCCTTGAAGTTATACATGTAACTTCTCAATGTGCTGATATCTTGTATTGACTCCAGCAGCACATGGTCCACATAAAGGCTCAATGCACCAGCCCTGCACGGTAGCACATATATACAAGACAATATTATGTTATTCATGAGTAGCCGCTGAAAGAAGATTTAAGAGAGATTCAAGTTCATCATACATCAAAGGGCTGAGTGGGAGCTATGTAGCATCCCATCGGATTCTTGGCAACCTACAACACCAACAGTCAGAAGAAGACATATCTAGAATGGTTGTTGTGTGTTAATATAGCTGCAACAGCTAGAATAGTACTGGCATGATAGAAGTTGTTTCAAATGCTAACATTTTAGCAAAGCATTTGATTGACGCAGGAAGGAAAAAAGAGATGAACAGCCGGATGAGATGATATACCTCGAGATGTAGTATGTCCAAAAGGTGGCTACCAAAATGCCAATATAGCACGAATACCACATACACTTCTTTGATGAGCCCGAATTCTGTAGTATTCCTTTAATAGCAAATAGGCATGCTAGTGCAGCTATCCAATCTGCAATTTAACATTTATGTATCTTCATATCAAAGTGTAACACCTCAGGTGTTTAGCTCCATAACTGCATTGCATTTGCATGAGCATAAGCATGCATCATTTCATGTTATTTTGTGTGGTTGCAACTAAGGTGGTTGTTTTTAGAACTTTGTTTGGCTCACATCATGTGACACTAAAGAGTTGGTGTAACTAAGGGGTAGAGTAGCCAATTATATCTCACAACACCTTAGTTATACTTAGGGTCACTCATGGAGCAAGGTTCATGTTGACCAAAATCACCAAAATGCCCTCCAAGGTGTAGTTGACCACCATTTAGCCCTAGGATGCTCTAGTTTGACCAATTAAAAAGTCTAGCTTAGAGACCTTGCATGGAGGAGCACCCTTAAGCAAAGTTGTAGGGAATTTTATGGGGAACAAAAGTCTCAATATGACCATCTCATGAAACTGGCCAGAACATGCTAAAAAATGGCCCACAAGTCAGCCAGAGGGGCTGTCTCAACACTTAGAATTTTTCTAAGTCTCAAAAGTGTCCCTCCAGTTTTACTGTGGCCTACTTTGGAAGCTTGTAGTTTGCAAACCAGACCAAACCAACCCCAACTCATATTGGCACTTTTGTAGTACTCACTTAGCTCTACAACATTGTCAACATCACCATCACCTAGTTCTAAATGGTTTAGGAGATATAGTGTCAAGAAATTAGGGTTTCAGTCGGTGTCTTTAACTGAAAACCTGTTTCAGTTTCAAAGTGCACCACTTTGGAGCTCCATGGTTTCAAATCTAGGCCGAACCAGTCCAAACTCCAATTGACAAACTTGTAGCCCTCATGTAGCTCTACAACATTGCCAACATCAACCACGCCTGGTTCTCACTGGTTTGGGAGTTAAACGTCGACGAAGTTGCTCTGTCAGTCGAACGATGACGGCCTCCATTCAGTCAGCAGCATCGCCATTCAGTCGACCGACAGCTTCATGTCATGGCGCGTGGGCAGAAGAACGGCGACGCGTGGCGACCGAGCGCTGCCGTTCCCTCCACGTCGCGAGCCCGGGCGTGAGTTGAACACCGAGCGGCCACCTCCACCCCCTCGCGCGCGCTCATTCTCTTCTCCCTTCCTCTCGCTCTGGCCGGGCTCACTGAGGTAGAAACCGGGACGTCAGTGCCGCCGTAGCCATCTCCGAGCTCGCGCACTCACCATCGCTCGCCGAACCACGTCCATCCCTCCGCCTCCCCGTCCTACACCTCCTCGACCCGTCGCTAGGTTGGTTTGAGCCCAAGGTGAGCCGCATTGCCGTTTCCGCCCGCTCACCGAAGTTCACCGGAGCTCCGCCATGTGCGGGTCACCGTGGCCAGCACCACACCGTAGTTCTCCGTCTGCCTTCACCCACGTTTCCCCTCCCTGTCACGTGTAGATGCTAGGATGAAGATGTTACCGCCAGTATCGGGACAGCCTTGACGGAACGAGACCGTGCACGGCCGTGCCATGGCCATCGGCCAGCTGCTCACGCGGTCAAGCGGTTCCGCTCCACCCCCGTCTGTGGGAGTGATCTCGTTAGGTCCGCTAGGAGTCCAGGAAGGTGATGCGCCCTTCGGTAGGTCGTGCGACGGCCGGGACTCGCCAGCGTACCACCAGGCACCGCGGCCGTCCGCCATTGCCGTCGGTCTGGGTGCGGTGGTGCATCAACTTTGGGGAAAAGTGGTAGCCTCGGTGCGGTTGGGTTTGGGCAAGACGCCGGTGCACTTGGATCGGTCGGAGGAGCCACCGGCGGTGAGGAATTTCTCGTCGGAGCTCACTGCCGCCGCGTTCCTGTTCCCTTTCACCGACACACGGGGGCCACCTGTTAGGTGTCGCGCGCGGGCGGGAGCCCGAGCAGGCCGCGCGCGCGCCGTGGGCCGCGTCTTTTCCCGGGCCGGCCCAGTAACAAATAAGATTTATTTCATTTTTATTTATTCTGTCACAGTTTTAGATAAGATTTAGAAAATGTATATCTAGGGTTTTACTTGCCCAAAAATTATGAGATAAATTTTGTTAGGATCTACATGGTGTGTAGTATTTTAGAAAAATATGAATTGGTTATGTGATGTTTAGTTTCTGGGAGATTTAAATAGGTTTTTGAAATGTGTTTAGATTGCATGCAAACTTGTTTAAATCATATCCTGAGTTTCAGTGTTCCAAAAATTATGAAATTTGGTGGGTAGGCTAATTTATACATATGTTAGCTCTGGCAAAAATTTGGGCATTAGTGCTTAAATATTTTTCAAGTTATAATGCTATCATGTTGTTTTAGGAATTTCTTGAAGGAATTTTAGTAATTTTTCTACATGTGTATTGTTCTTATAAATTTTTGGAGAATGTCTTGGTATCCTAGAGTGTCCGAGAAAATTTGGAAATCTGTTGTTTGACACTTTTTAATATGATTTGTTAATTATGCAAAAATCAGCCTTTTTGGCTTGTGAATTTTGTTTAGGGAGTTTCTGTAAATAATTTTAGTTCAAATTTTTACAGTGGTCCCTTTTTGGTTCATAGAGCCTCCTGTAATTTTTGTAGAATTTTAGGAGCAGTTTACATATATGTGTAAAATTTCACTTAATTACTTAAGTAAATTAAGAAATGGGTATAAATAAATATTTTAGGTGGGCCAACCTTACTTTCTGGTGTTTTTGTGATCTATGTGAACTTTTGGTAATATTAGTTTGTTCTTATGGGAGGTTTGCCACATAAATAAATATTTAATCTTTGCAATTCTAGGGTTTCTGGACAGCTGGTAGTATCTTTGGGTTTGACCCTTAATAAAAGTGTTTGCTGGAAAACTTGTGAATATCAAAGTTGTAGTAAACTTGATAAACTAGCTTGTGTCAAAATTTGGGAGCATTTGGCTTAGTAGTTTAGGAGTTATTGCTGTTTTAAGTGACAGTCCAGAATTGACTGCTCTCTGTTTGGGGAGGACAGATTCTGGAACTTTAGAATTTCGACTAGGTAAACTTTGGAATTAAGTGTTGTAGTCTGTAAATATTTTGTGGTGCATTTCATAAGCTTTCCAAATTGTCTTAGATCATATCTTTTGGAGTTGGGAATCTCCAGTTATGTTAGAAACAAGTAGCTGCTGTCCAGAATATCTTACTGGGATATTTTGGGTTGGATGTGGTAACCTAAATAATGTCACTCTTGTGTTTGTTAGGTGTTAGGGACTTAACCGAAGATGAACAGCTATACCTTAGGTTGAGTAGATTAGGTAAGTACTTCTCCACCGGAGAAGAGATTTGCACGTACTAATAAAGTAACTTGATTAGATTATTGTTTTTTATTTCTGAAGTGCATTTCATTCCGAGCATGTTGCACCTCTATGCATCCATGATATTTATTGTGCATGCATGCAATAGGTGTACCGGAGGGGGTAACTCTCCTCGAATTCGAGCCTGTGATTCCGGAAGAAGTCCAGGACCAGCCGGAGCAGCTAGAGGAACCAACCGGCGACGAAGCTCCTGCCGAAGATCTACCCGAGTGTCCTGACCACCGGCGCTCGACCTTTCTGAAAGGCAAGCCCCGGTGCATGCTGAACCCATCATTTTATAAATATATCTTGAGTACTTTTAATTGTTTAATGCATTAAGTTGTAGGAGTTGTATGAAAACAATTGTTGCATTATACATATCCTTGCCCAGATATCGTACTTAAATCCTAATTTAGGTTTAGGCACGTATCAATGCTTAGCCCTGCTTAGTACGGTAGAAGTCGGGTGATTTCCGGTCATCCGCGAGATGTAGGAAGGAGTCACGAGTGGCTTTATGGCTATCGTGGATGGAACCATGCTTTAAAATAAATTTGAGACCGGGCGGGAGTTCGATAGTACAGCCACAAGACACTTCACGTCTTGGGTGTGGAGCTATGCCCGTCTGAGTCGTTTAAGGACCGATTCGCTGTACGTTCTTGAGTCATGTTGAACGCAGTCTAACACTTAGTTGGCCGGATAAGTCGTTCCGACCGCGAAGCCGAGTAATGTGATTCAGGCCGGGAATCGAATGGTAGGTTTCTTCTTGGAGGAGAGAAAGGATGTGCTTGGGGACATTGGCGTGAGACCAAGGGGGGTTAGAGTCCCTATCACCTGGCAAAGTGTCGCCCTTGGGGTCGTGACATTATTCGGACCCGCGATTCCTGAATCATATGAAACGGTGGTCTGTGCGACCCTGGCAGGGGTCTGCACGGTGAGTGTTAGAAATACCCCTCCAGCTGGATAGGAATTCGATTCGAATCGCCGTCGCTCCCGGTTAGTGAGCACTTGACTTGAGCAGCGGCAACGTAGATCTCATTAAATGAACAGGTGGTTAAGGGAATGATACAATGTTGCCACAATGATATACCTGCTATGGATATAATAATAATGTTGTTTGATTATACTCAAGTGAATGTTTAGTACAGGTGCTAACATAGATAACAGGTAAATGCTAAAAATAACTGCTAGTACAGGTTATAAGAGTTTCAATTACTTATGCCTTTTATGCAAAATTTGATGTCAGCTAGCCTCTTATGTAAGCCTTGCATAATCCTTGGTGTCATCTTATTTCTGGTTTTCGACGGGTAAGTCTAGCTGAGTACATTCCAGTACTCAGGGTTTATTCCCTCCTGTTGCAGATGATATGCTCTACCAAGGCTTCTGCAAAAATTGTCTCCACCCTGCGGGTGACGAAGACTAGATCACTAGGGCGTGATCATCTTTTATGTACTTTCCTGATGCTTTTGCGGGTTGTTGATCAACAAGACTGGCAGTAGTTAAACAACGGGTGTGTGTGTATGCTTCCGCTACTTTATAAACTTGGTTTGTAATAATTGCGACTCCGTGTGTGTAAACTTATTTCAGAACTACTGGTGAAAGGTAACGTATGATGTTGTATGTTGAATGATGCGATCTTGGTTGTAAAAAAGTTGGTTTGAAATCCTTCGTGGTTTCGATTGACTACCGGGATTATATGGGCTCAAGTTCAAAAATTTTATGGGGAACAAAAGTCTCAATATGACCATCTCATGAAACTGGCCAGAACATGCTCAAAAATGGCCCACAAGTCAGCTAGAGGGGCTGTCTCAACACTTAGAATTTTTCTAAGTCTCAAAAGTGTCCCTCCAGTTTTACTGTGGCCTACTTTGGAAGCTTGTAGTTTGCAAACCAGACCAAACCAGCCCCAACTCATATTGGCACTTTTGTAGTACTCACTTAGCTCTACAACATTGTCAACATCACCATCACCTAGTTCTAAATGGTTTAGGAGATATAGTGTCAAGAAATTAGGGTTTCAGTCGGTGTCTTTAACTGAAAACCTGTTTCAGTTTCGAAGTGCACCACTTTAGAGCTCCGTGGTTTCAAATCCAGGCCGAACCAGTCCAAACTCCAATTGACAAACTTGTAGCCCTCATGTAGCTCTACAACATTGCCAACATCAACCACGCCTGGTTCTCACTGGTTTGGGAGTTAAACGTCGACAAAGTTGCTCTATCAGTCGAACGATGACGGCCTCCATTCAGTCAGCAGCATCGCCATTCAGTCGACCGACAGCTTCATGTCATGGCGCGCGGGCAGAAGAACGGCGACGCGTGGCGACCGAGCGCTGCCGTTCCCTCCACGTCGCGAGCCCAGGCGCCAGTTGAACACCGAGCAAACACCTCCACCCCCTCGCGCGCGCTCATTCTCTTCTCCCTTTCTCTCGCTCTGGCCGGGCTTACTGAGGCGGAAACCGGGACGCCAGTGCCGCCGTAGCCATCTCCGAGCTCGCGCACTCACCACCGCTCGCCGAACCACGTCCATCCCTCCGCCTCCCCGTCCTACACCTCCTCGACCCGTCGCTTGGTTGGTTTGAGCCCAAGGTGAGCCGCATTGCCGTTTCCGCCCGCTCACCGAAGCTCATCGGAGCTCCGCCATGTGCGGGTCACCGTGGCCAGCACCACACCGTAGTTCTCCGTCTGCCTTCACCCATGTTTCCCCTCCTTGTCACGTGTAGATGCTAGGATAAAGATGTTACCACCAGTATCGGGACAGCCTTGACGAAACGAGACCGTGCACGGCCGTGCCATGGCCGTCGGCCAGGTGCTCACGCGGTCAAGCGGTTCCGCTCCACCCCCGTCTGTGGGAGTGATCTCGTTAGGTCCGCTAGGAGTCCAGGAAGGTGATGTGCCCTTCGGTAGGTCGTGCGACGGCCGGGACTCGCCGGCGTACCACCAGGCACCGCGGTCGTCCGCCATTGCCGTCAGTCTAGGTGCGGTGGTGCATCAACTTTGGGGAAAAGTGGTAGCCTCGGTGCGGTTGGGTTTGGGCAAGACGCCGGTGCACTTGGATCGGTCGGAGGAGCCACCGGCGGTGAGGAATTTCTCGTCGGAGCTCACTGCCGCCGCGTCCCTGTTCCCTTTCACCGACACGCGGGGGCCACCTGTCAGGTGTCGCGCGCGGGCGGGAGCCCGAGCAGGCCGCGCGCGCGCCGTGGGCCGCGTCTTTTCCCGGGCCGGCCCAGTAACAAATAAGATTTATTTCATTTTTATTTATTCTGTCACAGTTTTAGATAAGATTTGGAAAATGTATATCTAGGGTTTTACTTGCCCAAAAATTATGAGATAAATTTTGTTAGGATCTACATGGTGTGTAGTATTTTAGAAAAATATGAATTGGTTATGTGATATTTAGTTTCTGGGAGATTTAAATAGGTTTTTGAAATGTGTTTAGATTGCATGCAAACTTGTTTAAATCATATCCTGAGTTTCAGTGTTCCAAAAATTATGAAATTTGGTGGGTAGGCTAATTTATACATATGTTAGCTCTGGCAAAAATTTGGGCATTAGTGCTTAAATATTTTTCAAGTTATAATGCTATCATGTTGTTTTAGGAATTTCTTGAAGGAATTTTAGTAATTTTTCTACATGTGTATTGTTCTTATAAATTTTTGGAGAATGTCTTGGTATCCTAGAGTGTCCAAGAAAATTTGGAAATCTGTTGTTTGACACTTTTTAATATGATTTGTTAATTATGCAAAAATCAGCCTTTTTGGCTTGTGAATTTTGTTTAGGGAGTTTCTGTAAATAATTTTAGTTCAAATTTTTCAGTGGTCCCTTTTTGGTTCATAGAGCCTCCTGTAATTTTTGTAGAATTTTAGGAGCAGTTTACATATATGTGTAAAATTTCACTTAATTACTTAAGTAAATTAAGAAATGGGTATAAATAAATATTTTAGGTGGGCCAACCTTACTTTCTGGTGTTTTTGTGATCTATGTGAACTTTTGGTAATATTAGTTTGTTCTTATGGGAGGTTTGCCACATAAATAAATATTTAATCTTTGCAATTCTAGGGTTTCTGGACAGCTGGTAGTATCTTTGGGTTTGACCCTTAATAAAAGTGTTTGCTGGAAAACTTGTGAATATCAAAGTTGTAGTAAACTTGATAAACTAGCTTGTGTCAAAATTTGGGAGCATTTGGCTTAGTAGTTTAGGAGTTATTGCTATTTTAAGTGACAGTCCAGAATTGACTGCTCTCTGTTTGGGGAGGACAGATTCTGGAACTTTAGAATTTCGACTAGGTAAACTTTGAAATTAAGTGTTGTAGTCTGTAAATATTTTGTGGTGCATTTCATAAGCTTTCCAAATTGTCTTAGATCATATCTTTTGGAGTTGGGAATCTCCAGTTATGTTAGAAACAAGTAGCTGCTGTCCAGAATGTCTTACTGGGATATTTTGGGTTGGATGTGGTAACCTAAATAATGTCACTCTTGTGTTTGTTAGGTGTTAGGGACTTCACCGAAGATGAACAGCTATACCTTAGGTTGAGTAGATTAGGTAAGTACTTCTCCACCGGAGAAGAGATTTGCACGTACTAATAAAGTAACTTGATTAGATTATTGTTTTTTATTTCTGAAGTGCATTTCATTCCGAGCATGTTGCACCTCTATGCATCCATGATATTTATTGTGCATGCATGCAATAGGTGTACCGGAGGGGGTAACTCTCCTCGAATTCGAGCCTGTGATTCCGGAGGAAGTCCAGGACCAGCCGGAGCAGCTAGAGGAACCAACCGGCGACGAAGCTCCTGCCGAAGATCTACCCGAGTGTCCTGACCACCGGCCCTCGACCTTTCTGAAAGGCAAGCCCCGGTGCATGCTGAACCCATCATTTTATAAATATATCTTGAGTACTTTTAATTGTTTAATGCATTAAGTTGTAGGAGTTGTATGAAAACAATTGTTGCATTATACATATCCTTGCCCAGATATCGTACTTAAATCCTAATTTAGGTTTAGGCACGTATCAATGCTTAGCCCTGCTTAGTACGGTAGAAGTCGGGTGATTTCCGGTCATCCGCGAGATGTAGGAAGGAGTCACGAGTGGCTTTATGGCTATCGTGGATGGAACCATGCTTTAAAATAAATTTGAGACCGGACGGGAGTTCGATAGTACAGCCACAAGACACTTCACGTCTTGGGTGTGGAGCTATGCCCGTCTGAGTCGTTTAAGGACCGATTCGCTGTACGTTCTTGAGTCATGTTGAACGCAGTCTAACACTTAGTTGGCCGGATAAGTCGTTCCGACCGCGAAGCCGAGTAATGTGATTCAGGCCGGGAATCGAATGGTAGGTTTCTTCTTGGAGGAGAGAAAGGATGTGCTTGGGGACATTGGCGTGAGACCAAGGGGGGTTAGAGTCCCTATCACCTGGCAAAGTGTCGCCCTTGGGGTCGTGACATTATTCGGACCCGCGATTCCTGAATCATATGAAACGGTGGCCTGTGCGACCCTGGCAGGGGTCTGCACGGTGAGTGTTAGAAATACCCCTCCAGCTGGATAGGAATTCGATTCGAATCGCCGTCGCTCCCGGTTAGTGAGCACTTGACTTGAGCAGCGGCAACGTAGATCTCATTAAATGAACAGGTGGTTAAGGGAATGATACAATGTTGCCACAATGATATACCTGCTATGGATATAATAATAATGTTGTTTGATTATACTCAAGTGAATGTTTAGTACAGGTGCTAACATAGATAACAGGTAAATGCTAAAAATAACTGCTAGTACAGGTTATAAGAGTTTCAATTACTTATGCCTTTTATGCAAAATTTGATGTCAGCTAGCCTCTTATGTAAGCCTTGCATAATCCTTGGTGTCATCTTATTTCTGGTTTTCGACGGGTAAGTCTAGCTGAGTACATTCCAGTACTCAGGGTTTATTCCCTCCTGTTGCAGATGATATGCTCTACCAAGGCTTCTGCAAAAATTGTCTCCACCCTGCGGGTGACGAAGACTAGATCACTAGGGCGTGATCATCTTTTATGTACTTTCCTGATGCTTTTGCGGGTTGTTGATCAACAAGACTGGCAGTAGTTAAACAACGGGTGTGTGTGTATGCTTCCGCTACTTTATAAACTTGGTTTGTAATAATTGCGACTCCGTGTGTGTAAACTTATTTCAGAACTACTGGTGAAAGGTAACGTATGATGTTGTATGTTGAATGATGCGATCTTGGTTGTAAAAAAGTTGGTTTGAAATCCTTCGTGGTTTCGATTGACTACCGGGATTATATGGGCTCAAGTTCAAAAATTTTATGGGGAACAAAAGTCTCAATATGACCATCTCATGAAACTGGCCAGAACATGCTCAAAAATGGCCCACAAGTCAGCTAGAGGGGCTGTCTCAACACTTAGAATTTTTCTAAGTCTCAAAAGTGTCCCTCCAGTTTTACTGTGGCCTACTTTGGAAGCTTGTAGTTTGCAAACCAGACCAAACCAGCCCCAACTCATATTGGCACTTTTGTAGTACTCACTTAGCTCTACAACATTGTCAACATCACCATCACCTAGTTCTAAATGGTTTAGGAGATATAGTGTCAAGAAATTAGGGTTTCAGTCGGTGTCTTTAACTGAAAACCTGTTTCAGTTTCGAAGTGCACCACTTTAGAGCTCCGTGGTTTCAAATCCAGGCCGAACCAGTCCAAACTCCAATTGACAAACTTGTAGCCCTCATGTAGCTCTACAACATTGCCAACATCAACCACGCCTGGTTCTCACTGGTTTGGGAGTTAAACGTCGACAAAGTTGCTCTATCAGTCGAACGATGACGGCCTCCATTCAGTCAGCAGCATCGCCATTCAGTCGACCGACAGCTTCATGTCATGGCGCGCGGGCAGAAGAACGGCGACGCGTGGCGACCGAGCGCTGCTGTTCCCTCCACGTCGCGAGCCCGGGCGCGAGTTGAACACCGAGCAAACACCTCCACCCCCTCGCGCGCGCTCATTCTCTTCTCCCTTTCTCTCGCTCTGGCCGGGCTTACTGAGGCGGAAACCGGGACGCCAGTGCCGCCGTAGCCATCTCCGAGCTCGCGCACTCACCACCGCTCGCCGAACCACGTCCATCCCTCCGCCTCCCCGTCCTACACCTCCTCGACCCGTCGCTTGGTTGGTTTGAGCCCAAGGTGAGCCGCATTGCCGTTTCCGCCCGCTCACCGAAGCTCATCGGAGCTCCGCCATGTGCGGGTCACCGTGGCCAGCACCACACCGTAGTTCTCCGTCTGCCTTCACCCATGTTTCCCCCTCCTTGTCACGTGTAGATGCTAGGATGAAGATGTTACCACCAGTATCGGGACAGCCTTGACGAAACGAGACCGTGCACGGCCGTGCCATGGCCGTCGGCCAGGTGCTCACGCGGTCAAGCGGTTCCGCTCCACCCCCGTCTGTGGGAGTGATCTCGTTAGGTCCGCTAGGAGTCCAGGAAGGTGATGTGCCCTTCGGTAGGTCGTGCGACGGCCGGGACTCGCCGGCGTACCACCAGGCACCGCGGTCGTCCGCCATTGCCGTCAGTCTAGGTGCGGTGGTGCATCAACTTTGGGGAAAAGTGGTAGCCTCGGTGCGGTTGGGTTTGGGCAAGACGCCGGTGCACTTGGATCGGTCGGAGGAGCCACCGGCGGTGAGGAATTTCTCGTCGGAGCTCACTGCCGCCGCGTCCCTGTTCCCTTTCACCGACACGCGGGGGCCACCTGTCAGGTGTCGCGCGCGGGCGGGAGCCCGAGCAGGCCGCGCGCGCGCCGTGGGCCGCGTCTTTTCCCGGGCCGGCCCAGTAACAAATAAGATTTATTTCATTTTTATTTATTCTGTCACAGTTTTAGATAAGATTTGGAAAATGTATATCTAGGGTTTTACTTGCCCAAAAATTATGAGATAAATTTTGTTAGGATCTACATGGTGTGTAGTATTTTAGAAAAATATGAATTGGTTATGTGATGTTTAGTTTCTGGGAGATTTAAATAGGTTTTTGAAATGTGTTTAGATTGCATGCAAACTTGTTTAAATCATATCCTGAGTTTCAGTGTTCCAAAAATTATGAAATTTGGTGGGTAGGCTAATTTATACATATGTTAGCTCTGGCAAAAATTTGGGCATTAGTGCTTAAATATTTTTCAAGTTATAATGCTATCATGTTGTTTTAGGAATTTCTTGAAGGAATTTTAGTAATTTTTCTACATGTGTATTGTTCTTATAAATTTTTGGAGAATGTCTTGGTATCCTAGAGTGTCCAAGAAAATTTGGAAATCTGTTGTTTGACACTTTTTAATATGATTTGTTAATTATGCAAAAATCAGCCTTTTTGGCTTGTGAATTTTGTTTAGGGAGTTTCTGTAAATAATTTTAGTTCAAATTTTTCAGTGGTCCCTTTTTGGTTCATAGAGCCTCCTGTAATTTTTGTAGAATTTTAGGAGCAGTTTACATATATGTGTAAAATTTCACTTAATTACTTAAGTAAATTAAGAAATGGGTATAAATAAATATTTTAGGTGGGCCAACCTTACTTTCTGGTGTTTTTGTGATCTATGTGAACTTTTGGTAATATTAGTTTGTTCTTATGGGAGGTTTGCCACATAAATAAATATTTAATCTTTGCAATTCTAGGGTTTCTGGACAGCTGGTAGTATCTTTGGGTTTGACCCTTAATAAAAGTGTTTGCTGGAAAACTTGTGAATATCAAAGTTGTAGTAAACTTGATAAACTAGCTTGTGTTAAAATTTGGGAGCATTTGGCTTAGTAGTTTAGGAGTTATTGCTGTTTTAAGTGACAGTCCAGAATTGACTGCTCTCTGTTTGGGGAGGACAGATTCTGGAACTTTAGAATTTCGACTAGGTAAACTTTGGAATTAAGTGTTGTAGTCTGTAAATATTTTGTGGTGCATTTCATAAGCTTTCCAAATTGTCTTAGATCATATCTTTTGGAGTTGGGAATCTCCAGTTATGTTAGAAACAAGTAGCTGCTGTCCAGAATGTCTTACTGGGATATTTTGGGTTGGATGTGGTAACCTAAATAATGTCACTCTTGTGTTTGTTAGGTGTTAGGGACTTCACCGAAGATGAACAGCTATACCTTAGGTTGAGTAGATTAGGTAAGTACTTCTCCACCGGAGAAGAGATTTGCACGTACTAATAAAGTAACTTGATTAGATTATTGTTTTTTATTTCTGAAGTGCATTTCATTCCGAGCATGTTGCACCTCTATGCATCCATGATATTTATTGTGCATGCATGCAATAGGTGTACCGGAGGGGGTAACTCTCCTCGAATTCGAGCCTGTGATTCCGGAGGAAGTCCAGGACCAGCCGGAGCAGCTAGAGGAACCAACCGGCGACGAAGCTCCTGCCGAAGATCTACCCGAGTGTCCTGACCACCGGCCCTCGACCTTTCTGAAAGGCAAGCCCCGGTGCATGCTGAACCCATCATTTTATAAATATATCTTGAGTACTTTTAATTGTTTAATGCATTAAGTTGTAGGAGTTGTATGAAAACAATTGTTGCATTATACATATCCTTGCCCAGATATCGTACTTAAATCCTAATTTAGGTTTAGGCACGTATCAATGCTTAGCCCTGCTTAGTACGGTAGAAGTCGGATGATTTCCGGTCATCCGCGAGATGTAGGAAGGAGTCACGAGTGGCTTTATGGCTATCGTGGATGGAACCATGCTTTAAAATAAATTTGAGACCGGGCGGGAGTTCGATAGTACAGCCACAAGACACTTCACGTCTTGGGTGTGGAGCTATGCCCGTCTGAGTCGTTTAAAAACCGATTCGCTGTACGTTCTTGAGTCATGTTGAACGCAGTCTAACACTTAGTTGGCCGGATAAGTCGTTCCGACCGCGAAGCCGAGTAATGTGATTCAGGCCGGGAATCGAATGGTAGGTTTCTTCTTGGAGGAGAGAAAGGATGTGCTTGGGGACATTGGCGTGAGACCAAGGGGGGGTTAGAGTCCCTATTACCTGGCAAAGTGTCGCCCTTGGGGTCGTGACATTATTCGGACCCGCGATTCCTGAATCATATGAAACGGTGGCCTGTGCGACCCTGACAGGGGTCTGCACGGTGAGTGTTAGAAATACCCCTCCAGCTGGATAGGAATTCGATTCGAATCGCCGTCGCTCCCGGTTAGTGAGCACTTGACTTGAGCAGCGGCAACGTAGATCTCATTAAATGAACAGGTGGTTAAGGGAATGATACAATGTTGCCACAATGATATACCTGCTATGGATATAATAATAATGTTGTTTGATTATACTCAAGTGAATGTTTAGTACAGGTGCTAAGATAGATGACGGGTAAATGCTAAAAATAACTGCTAGTACAGGTTATAAGAGTTTCAATTACTTATGCCTTTTATGCAAAATGTGATGTCAGCTAGCCTCTTGTGTAAGCCTTGCATAATCCTTGGTGTTATCTTATTTCTGGTTTTCGACGGGTAAGTCTAGCTGAGTACATTCTAGTACTCAAGGTTTATTCCCTCCTGTTGCAGATGATATGCTCTACCAAGGCTTCTGCAAAAATTGTCTCCACCCTACGGGTGACGAAGACTAGATCACTAGGGCGTGATCATCTTTTATGTACTTTCCTGATGCTTTTGCGGGTTGTTGATCAACAAGACTGGCAGTAGTTAAACAACGGGTGTGTGTGTATGCTTCCGCTACTTTATAAACTTGGTTTGTAATAATTGCGACTCCGTGTGTGTAAACTTATTTCGGAACTACTAGTGAAAGGTAACGTATGATGTTGTATGTTGAATGATGCGATCTTGGTTGTAAGCAAGTTGGTTTGAAATCCTTCGTGGTTTCGATTGACTACCGGGATTATATGGGCTCAAGTTCGAAAATTTAAGCGCTTCGGTGCTTGTTTTTGTACTTGTGCTCTTATAATTTGGTCGGTTCTGTTACAACTGGTATCGGAGCATAATTCAACATTAAACACATCGTACGAGTATTTAAAAACCAAAGTATTTGATTATGAAAAGGGGTTAAAATATTAAAAATTATTTTCATAGGTATGCCAGTGATCACATCCCTTAGCCCAAATAAGGACTCTTAGGTGGCTTATTATAAAGACTAACTTGGGGGCCTTGTTTGTTTTCGTTTCGTCGTCCATACGGCGTGATATTGTATGGATGTCATCCACTTGGGTGGTAATGTATGGATCAGTTGCCTCGACGCCCTGGTAAGTGTGAGTTGTGAGAGCATGATCGTCCAACCGGCGATCTAGGGGAGAGTAGTTTTGGTGACTTGCATACTTACATGTTTAAACCGTGTAATTATGTAGGCACTTAATTGCGGGAACCCTTGTATCGGGTAGCTTTGATACTGAAGTATATATATCAGGGGATGTGTATATGGAAAGTATTTAATTTACTGCTTTCTTGTGTGCTGATTTTGGGGAAACTGTTGGGCTGAAATGAGATTTTTATGCAGGTACACTAACAGCGCAAACGAGTAGACCGATAGTTTCATCTATATGAGAGAACGTATGTATGCCACCGCCTAGCGTTAGAAATTTTTGATTCTACTAAGATGAGAGGGCGTACGGAACGTGCATGCATCATGTTTAATTATATCATACATATTATTTACTCCCTCCTTAAAAATTTCAATAGTCCCGACTAAATTAAATTTCGTATCCCCTAAATGATCCTCACTTTCAGTCATATCTTGTTGCTACAGATGGCACGTACCAAGAGGACCGCTCGCAAGTCCACTGGAGGCAGGGCACCTCGTCACCAGCTCGCTCCACGTGAGCCCCGCCCTGAGCCCACTGAGGTGGAAAGGCTGAGGGCTGAGTTGGTCGAAGTGACTGCTGCCCGGAATGCAGCGCGCCAGCAACTGGAGCAAGTGATCTGTGATCGTGATCAGGAAACCCTTGCAGTCCAGAGATTGACAGTAGCAAACCGCAACTGTCAATATATGCTGGTCCGTGTCATGAATCAGAGGGATGAAGCCTGGCACGAGGAGAATGTTCTGAGAGCTCGTCAGTTTGAGCTCGAGCAACAGTTGGAGAATGCTGAAGAATACAATGACAATCTTCATGAAGAAGTGCACCGCCTGAACAACCAGCTAAATCCTCTACTGCCTCGAAACAATAACGCAGATGAGGACATGGGTTCGGGAATCTTCATGGCTGAAGATGAAGAAGTGGAGGTCAATGGGCCCCAAGATGCCGCACCAGAAGAAGCACCAGAAGACGAGCCAGAAGAAGAAGAAGAAGACGAGGAGTTAGAGCCTGTTAGCGATGAGGATGGCGGGGAGATCCTTGACACCGACTCTGAGGGCGATGCTTAGAGTAGTCATCGCGTAGCTACAATGTTAGGATCGTCTTTTGTGCCCTCCCTGTGTTAGAGAGAGGCTTTGTAATAACTTGACTTTTGGGATGTAAGGTCGAACCCTATGTTTCCTGGATGTTTAGTTGGAACCTGTTAATTTCGATCGCAATTGGATGACTTATTGTGTTGCGTTCGATGATGGTGTCACGATTAGCACCCTTCGGTGCCACGATGAAACCGAGGGCCTCCTATGGCGCACGACATAAGGCTGTGCTGCTTGGCACGCGCTGGTATCGAGGTGGCTAGTCATGATCCACCATGGAACTCTACCGTTGAGAAGTCTCTTTGTGGTCAGTTTGAAGTAGCATTTCTTAGACAACTAAAAATGTTGAGATCGAATCCAAGTACCGGGCGAAAGGTCAAAAATCACGTAGATATTAACGTAAACGGTTCAGTAACTGTTGTGCTCCTTGTGAGTGAGCCTTTATCAAAGTACATCTTGTTGGATTCCCTCGCATGATTGCGCCAATTGATCCGCTTGAATGGATTGTGCGGTTGTGATGAATTATTGTGCCATGAGTATTTTGAGAAGTCTATTTCATGAAGTCAGTTTGACATATTTACAATAATTTATCTACAAATTTCCCACATCGTCAGTGCTCATTGGCTATGCATTTTGCAGATGTCGTACAATCTCCGTCGGGGTCGTGGCAATGAGGATGAGGAACAGCCACCCCCTCCGCCACCACCTACCCCGGTTGAGTTGATGCAGACCGTGGTCGAAGGGCAGCGCATGTTGGCAGATGCTATGCGCCAGCTTGCCAACCGGGAGGCTTGTCATGGCCGCCAGGGCCCAGAACCCAATCAGTACAGTGATTTCAAGGACTTTCTTGATACTAAGCGCCCGCTCTTTAAGGAGGCGGAGGAACCACTGCAAGCCGATGAGTGGTTGAATACTATTGAACAAAAGTTTCGTCTGCTTCGCTTGACTGATGAGATAAAGACTGAATATGCTTCTCACCAACTGCATGGTCCAGCGGGTATTTGGTGGAGCCACTATCGTTCCACACTACCTGCAAATGTCCCGATTGCTTGGGACTAGTTCAAGGCCGCATTCCGTGGGAACTATATTCCTCCAGGTCTTATGGCTATCAAGCACACAGAATTCATGAGGCTGTCGTAGGGAAATAAAAGCTTGACTGAATATCTGCAATCTTTCAACAACCTGGCAAGGTATGCCACTGAGTTTGTGGATACCGATGCCAAGAAAATTACTAGCTTTAAAAGAGGCCTCGGCCCAAAACTGATGAAGACTATGGGCACTAGCAAATGTACTACCTTCAATGAATTTATCAGTGATGCTCTGACTCAAGAAAACAATAACTCTATCTATGCTGCTTCTAAGAGCCGCAAGAGGGCACTTGAGGCGGGTGCTTCACAGTCTCGAGCTCCAGCTGCCCCGAGGGCTCCTCCTCGCCCTCCTGCCACAAGTGCTAAGTTTTGTCCTCCACAAAAGAAGGCGCCAGTGAAGACTGGGTTTCGCAAGGCATATACAGTGGCTCTGCCAAAGGGTAATTCGGGCCAAGGCAGCTCCAGTGTTCCTCCTAGCAACATGCCTTGCTGGAACTGCAACAAGCCAGGCCATTGGTCCAGGAACTGTCCTTACCCAAAGAAGAATGTCCACCAAGGTGGCCGTCAAGGGCACGGTCATTATAACAGTATTGAGGAAAATCCCATCTGGTGAGGTTGTCACTGCTGGTAAGTTCCTAGTTGACCAACACCCTGCAGTGGTACTTTTTTATTCAGGTGCTTCGCATTCCTTTATCAGTCCTAAGTTTGCATCGGAGTTTGCACACAAATTGCATACTGTTGAAGGTGGGGGTTATTGTATTAGCGCAGCAAGTGGGAATATTTCCACAAATAAAGTAGTGGGGAATCTTGAGCTTGAGATAGAAGGGCAAAAGTACTCGCTTGCCTTAGTGGTTTTGCCGGGATTAGGCATAGATGTTATTCTGGGCATGAATTGGATGAGTCAGAATGGGGTACTCATTGATACATCCACTCGGGTAGTTATGCTCAGAGATCCTACAGATCAAAAGGGTTTTCTGGTACAACTTCCCAGAAAAGTTGATTTGTCTGGGGAAGTTCATGCTGTGCAAGCAAAGGCGTTGGCCGAAATTCCAGTAGTAAATGAGTTTCCGGACGTTTTTCCCGATGATTTGTCGGGGCTCCCTCCGGATCGGGATGTGGAATTTAAAATTGAGTTGTTGCCTGGCACGGCACCCATCTCTAGGAGACCCTATAGGATGCCTCCGAATGAACTAGCTGAACTTAAGGTTCAATTGAATGAACTTTTGAAAAAGGGGTTGATTTGTCCCAGTTCGTCTCCGTGGGGATGTCCTGCTATCTTTGTAAAGAAGAAGGATCAGTCATTGCGAATGTGCGTAGATTATAGACCTCTCAATGCAGTCACTGTCAAAAATAAGTATCCTCTACCCCGCATCGACATCTTGTTCGATCAGTTGGCTAAAGCTAAAGTTTTCTCCAAGATCGATCTAAGATCTGGCTACCATCAAATTAAAATCCGCCCAGAAGATGTTCTCAAGACAGCTTTCTCTACCCGATACGGTCTTTATGAGTATCTTGTTATGTCTTTCGGCCTGACAAATGCCCCCGCACACTTCATGTACTTGATGAATTCGGTGTTTATGCCCGAATTGGACAAGTTTGTGGTGGTATTTATTGATGACATCCTGATATATTCTGTAAATGAGGAAGATCACGCTGAACATCTGCGTATAGTCCTCGCAAGACTGCGTGAACATCAACTGTATGCAAAGTTCAGTAAGTGCGAATTCTGGCTTCGAGAAGTACCTTTCCTTGGGCATGTGTTGTCCGATGGAGGAATTATGCTGGACCCCGCCAAGCTACAAGAAGTACTGAACTGGAAGGCTCCTATCTCGGTTCACGAGGTCCGGAGTTTTCTTGGTTTGGCTGGCTATTATCGTCGCTTCATCCCGGATTTCTCCAAAATAGCCAAGCCAATGACTTGGTTGCTACAAAAAGACACCAGGTTTGTCTGGACTCCTGAGTGTGATGCGGCTTTTCACCAACTGCGAACCCTCCTAACCTCAGCTCCGGTTTTGGCACAACCGGATATCGAGAAACCATTTGATGTTTATTGTGATGCCTCAGGCATAGGTTTGGGAGGTGTGTTGATGTAGGAAGGCCGAGTGATTGCATATACCTCTCGACAACTTTGGAAACATGAGGTGAATTATCCAACGCATGACTTAGAACTGGCCGCAGTAGTTCATGCTTTGAAAGTATGGCGGCATTATCTGTTGGGCAATGTCTGCAATATCTACACAGACCACAAAAGCCTCAAATACATCTTCACCCAACCCGAGTTAAATATGCGTCAAAGAAGATGGCTCGAGTTGATTAAGGATTATAACCTTCAAGTGCACTATCATCCTGGCAAGGCAAATGTGGTTGCGGATGCTTTAAGCCATAAGTCTCATTGCCATTCCCTAGTTGAAACTGATTTTCATCGATCTCGCCTTCTACATCCAGCAGTCTTGTACAACATCACCATCAGTTGTACTCTCAAAAGCAGAATTATTGAGCTTCAAAAGACTGATCCTGGTGTATTCCACATAAAACACAGGATGAAAGAGCAAGAAACTACACAATTCAGGGTAGATGAAGAGGGTGTACTATGGTTCAAGGATAGGTTAGTTGTGCCTAAGGACCGAGAGCTTAGAAATGATATTATGTCTGAAGCACACTCCTCTAAGTTGTCCATCCATCCTGGTAGCAATAAGATATATTATGATTTGAAGTCGTACTATTGGTGGACCAAAATACGGAAGGAGATAGCTGCATATGTGGCCAGGTGTGACACCTGCTGTAGAGTTAAAGCTCTACATATGAAAGCTGGGTTGCTTCAACCACTTTCTATCCTAGGTTGGAAATGGGAAGAGATAAGTATGGATTTCATTGTTGGACTTCCTCCTACTGTCAAAAATCATAATTCCATCTGGATAATTGTGGATCGTTTGACCAAATCAGCTCACTTCATTCCAGTTAGAGTGGACTATCATCCCACTGACTATGCTGAGTTGTACTTCAATCAGATAGTCCGGCTCCATGGGGTACCTCGTACTATCATTTCTGACCGTGGTCCCCAGTTCACTACTCGCTTTTGGGAGCACTTGCATCACCTTCTGGGAACCAAGTTAGTGAGAAGCTCTGCTTATCACCCCCAGACGTCAGGTCAGACGAAACGAGTTAACCAAATCTTGGAAGATCTGTTACGGGCATGTGTAATATCATCCAAGGGTTCTTGGGAAAAATGGTTACCTCTAGCCGAATTCTCGTACAATAATAGTTACCAAGAGAGTATTAAGATGGCCCCATTCGAAGCTTTGTACGGTCGTAAGTGTAGAACTCCACTAAACTGGGTAGAAGCTGGTGAAAGAAGGTATTATGGTATTGATTTTGTTCAGGAAGCTGAGGAACAGGTCCGTACCATCCAAAAACATATGGCTGCAGCCCAAGCTAGACAGAAAAGTTATGCTGATCGTCGTAGAAAACCGCTCGAGTTTGAAGTTGGAGACTTCGTCTACCTGAAAGTTTCTCCAATGAAGAGTGTCCAATGTTTTGGTGTTAAGCGGAAACTTGCACCAAGATACGTGGGTCCTTTCCAGATCATAGGCAAGAGTGGAGCTGTTACGTACAAAATCCAGTTACCTCCTGAAATGAGTGCCATATTCAACGTCTTCCATGTATCTCAGCTCAAAAAGTGTCTTCGAGTTCCTGAGGAAAGAGTCCCGTTAGGAGATATCAGGCTTGAGTCTGATTTAACTTACGAAGAAAAGCCAGTCCAGGTGATAGATACTCAGGAACGAGTAACTAGAAGCAAAGTGGTTAAGTGGAATAAAGTAATGTGGAGTAATCAGGGTAGTGAAAGTGACGCTACCTGGGAACAGGAGGACTATTTGCGGGATGGCTATAAGGAATTCTATGAAAAATGGTACGCTTTCCAAATCTCGGGACGAGATTTTTATAAGGGGGGAGGGCTGTAACACCTCAGGTGTTTAGCTCCATAACTGCATTGCATTTGCATGAGCATAAGCATGCATCATTTCATGTTATTTTGTGTGGTTGCAACTAAGGTGGTTGTTTTTAGAACTTTGTTTGGCTCACATCATGTGACACTAAAGAGTTGGTGTAACTAAGGGGTAGAGTAGCCAATTATATCTCACAACACCTTAGTTATACTTAGGGTCACTCATGGAGCAAGGTTCATGTTGACCAAAATCACCAAAATGCCCTCCAAGGTGTAGTTGACCACCATTTAGCCCTAGGATGCTCTAGTTTGACCAATTAAAAAGTCTAGCTTAGAGACCTTGCATGGAGGAGCACCCTTAAGCAAAGTTGTAGGGAATTTTATGGGGAACAAAAGTCTCAATATGATCATCTCATGAAACTGGCCAGAACATGCTCAAAAATGGCTCACAAGTCAGCTAGAGGGGCTGTCTCAACACTTAGAATTTTTCTAAGTCTCAAAAGTGTCCCTCCAGTTTTATTGTGGCCTACTTTGGAAGCTTGTAGTTTGCAAACCAGACCAAACCAGCCCCAACTCATATTGGCACTTTTGTAGTACTCACTTAGCTCTACAACATTGTCAACATCACCATCACCTAGTTCTAAATGGTTTAGGAGATATAGTGTCAAGAAATTAGGGTTTCAGTCGGTGTCTTTAACTGAAAACCTGTTTCAGTTTCGAAGTGCACCACTTTGGAGCTCCGTGGTTTCAAATCCAGGCCGAACCAGTCCAAACTCTAATTGACAAACTTGTAGCCCTCATGTAGCTCTACAACATTGCCAACATCAACCACGCCTGGTTCTCACTGGTTTGGGAGTTAAACATCGACGAAGTTGCTGTGTCAGTCAAACGATGACGGCCTCCATTCAGTCAGCAGCATCGCCATTCAGTCGACCGACAGCTTCATGTCATGGCACGCGGGCAGAAGAACGGCGACGCATGGTGACCGAGCGCTGCCGTTCCCTCCACGTCGTGAGCCTAGGCGCGAGTTGAACACCGAGCGGCCACCTCCACCCCCTCGCACGCGCTCATTCTCTTCTCCCTTCCTCTCGCTCTGGCCGGGCTCACCGAGGCGAAAACCGGGACGCCAGTGCCGCCGTAGCCATCTCCGACCTCGCGCACTCACCACCGCTCGCCGAACCACGTCCATCCCTCCGCCTCCCCGTCCTACACCTCCTCGACCCGTCGCTAGGTTGGTTTGAGCCCAAGGTGAGCCGCATTGCCGTTTCCGCCCGCTCACCGAAGCTCACCGGAGCTCCGCCATGTGCGGGTCACCATGGCCAGCACCACATCGTAGTTCTCCGTCTGCCTTCACCCACGTTTCCCCCTCCCTGTCACGTGTAGATGCTAGGATGAAGATGTTACCGCTAGTATCGGGACAGCCTTGACGGAACGAGACCGTGCACGGCCGCGCCATGGCCGTCGGCCAGGTGCTCACGCGGTCAAGCGGTTCCGCTCCACCCCCGTCTGTGGGAGTGATCTCGTTAGGTCCGCTAGGAGTCCAGGAAGGTGATGCGCCCTTCGGTAGGTCGTGCGACGGCCGGGACTCACTGGCGTACCACCAGGCACCGCGGCCGTCCGCCATTGCCATCGGTCTGGGTGCGGTGGTGCATCAACTTTGGGGAAAAGTGGTAGCCTCGGTGCGGTTGGGTTTGGGCAAGACGCCGGTGCACTTGGATCGGTCGGAGGAGCCACCGGCGACGAGGAATTTCTCGTCGGAGCTCACTGCCGCCGCGTCCCTGTTCCCTTTCACCGACACGCGAGGGCCACCTGTCAGGTGTCGCGCGCGGGCGGGAGCCCGAGCAGGCCGCGCGCGCGCCGTGGGCCGCATCTTTTCTCGGGCTGGCCCAGTAACAAATAAGATTTATTTCATTTTTATTTATTCTGTCACAGTTTTAGATAAGATTTGGAAAATGTATATCTAGGGTTTTACTTGCCCAAAAATTATGAGATAAATTTTGTTAGGATCTACATGGTGTGTAGTATTTTAGAAAAATATGAATTGGTTATGTGATATTTAGTTTCTGGGAGATTTAAATAGGTTTTTGAAATGTGTTTTAGATTGCATGCAAACTTGTTTAAATCATATCTTGAGTTTCAGTGTTCCAAAAATTATGAAATTTGGTGGGTAGGCTAATTTATACATATGTTAGCTCTGGCAAAAATTTGGGCATTAGTGCTTAAATATTTTTCAAGTTATAATGCTATCATGTTGTTTTAGGAATTTCTTGAAGGAATTTTAGTAATTTTTCTACAAGTGCATTGTTCTTATAAATTTTTGGAGAATGTCTTGGTATCCTAAAGTGTCCAAGAAAATTTGGAAATCTGTTGTTTGACACTTTTTAATATGATTTGTTAATTATGCAAAAATCAGCCTTTTTGGCTTGTGAATTTTGTTTAGGGAGTTTCTTTAAATAATTTTAGTTCAAATTTTTACAGTGGTCCCTTTTTGGTTCATAGAGCCTCCTGTAATTTTTGTAGAATTTTAGGAGCAGTTTACATATATGTGTAAAATTTCACTTAATTACTTAAGTAAATTAAGAAATGGGTATAAATAAATATTTTAGGTGGGCCAACCTTACTTTCTGGTGTTTTTGTGACGTATGTGAACTTTTGCTAATATTAGTTTGGTCTTATGGGAGGTTTGCCACATAAATAAATATTTAATCTTTGCAATTCTAGGGTTTCTGGACAGCTGGTAGTATCTTTGGGTTTGACCCTTAATAAAAGTGTTTGCTGGAAAACTTGTGAATACCAAAGTTGTAGTAAACTTGATAAACTAGCTTGTGTCAAAATTTGGGAGCATTTGACTTAGTCCAGAATTGGCTGCTCTCTGTTTGGGGAGGACAGATTCTGGAACTTTAGAATTTCGACTAGGTAAACTTTGGAATTAAGTGTTGTAGTCTGTAAATATTTTGTGGTGCATTTCATAAGCTTTCCAGATTATCTTAGATCATATCTTTTGGAGTTGGGAATCTCCAGTTATGTTAGAAACAAGTAGCTGCTGTCCAGAATGTCTTACTGGGATATTTTGGGTTGGATGTGGTAACCTAAATAATGTCACTCTTGTGTTTATTAGGTGTTAGGGACTTAACCGAAGATGAACAGCTATACCTTAGGTTGAGTAGATTAGGTAAGTACTTCTCCACAGGAGAAGAGATTTGCACATACTAATAAAGTAACTTGATTAGATTATTGTTTTTTATTTCTGAAGTGCATTTCATTCCGAGCATGTTGCACCTCTATGCATCCATGATATTTATTGTGCATGCATGTAATAGGTGTACCGAAGGGGGTAACTCTCCTCGAATTCGAGCCTGTGATTCCGGAGGAAGTCCAGGACCAACCGGAGCAGCTAGAGGAACCAACCGGCGACGAAGCTCCTGCCGAAGATCTACCCGAGTGTCCTGACCACCGGCCCTCGACCTTTCTGAAAGGCAAGCCCCGGTGCATGATGAACCCATCATTTTATAAATTTATCTTGAGTACTTTTAATTGTTTAATGCATTAAGTTATAGGAGTTGTATGAAAACAATTGTTGCATTATACATATCCTTGCCCAGATATCGTACTTAAATCCTAATTTAGGTTTAGGCACGTATCAATGCTTAGCCCTGCTTAGTACGGTAGAAGTCGGGTGATTTCCGGTCATCCGCGAGATGTAGGAAGGAGTCACGAGTGGCTTTATGGCTATCGTGGATGGAACCATGCTTTAAAATAAATTTGAGACCGGGCGGGAGTTCGATAGTACAGCCGCAAGACACTTCACGTCTTGGGTGTGGAGCTATGCTCGTCTGAGTCGTTTAAGGACCGATTCACTGTACGTCCTTGAGTCATGTTGAACGCAGTCTAACACTTAGTTGGCCGGATAAGTCGTTCCGACCGCGAAGCCGAGTAATGTGATTCAGGTCGGGAATCGAATGGTAGGTTGCTTCTTGGAGGAGAGAAAGGATGTGCTTGGGGACATTGGCGTGAGACCAAGGGGGGGTTAGAGTCCCTATCACCTGGCAAAGTGTCGCCCTTGGGGTCGCGACATTATTCGGACCCGTGATTCTTGAATCATATGAAACGGTGGCCTGTGCGACCCTGGCAGGGGTCTGCACGGTGAGTGTTAGAAATACCCCTCCAGCTGGATAGGAATTCGATTCGAATCGCCGTCGCTCCCGGTTAGTGAGCACTTGACTTGAGCAGCGGCAACGTAGATCTCATTAAATGAACAGGTGGTTAAGGGAATGATACAATGTTTCCACAATGATATACCTGCTATGGATATAATAATAATGTTGTTTGATTATACTCAAGTGAATGTTTAGTACAGGTGCTAAGATAGATGACAGGTAAATGCTAAAAATAACTGCTAGTACAGGTCATAAGAGTTTCAATTACTTATGCCTTTTATGCAAAATGTGATGTCAGCTAGCCTCTTGTGTAAGCCTTACATAATCCTTGGTGTCATCTTATTTCTGGTTTTCGACGGGTAAGTCTAGCTGAGTATATTCTAGTACTCAAGGTTTATTCCCTCCTGTTGCAGATGATATGCTCTACCAAGGCTTCTGCAAAAATTGTCTCCACCCTGCGGGTGACGAAGACTAGATCACTAGGGCGTGATCATCTTTTATGTACTTTCCTGATGCTTTTGCGGGTTGTTGATCAACAAGATTGGCAGTAGTTAAACAACTGCTGTGTGTGTATGCTTCCGCTACTTTATAAACTTGGTTTGTAATAATTGCGACTCCGTGTGTGTAAACTTATTTCGGAACTACTGGTGAAAGGTAACGTATGATGTTGTATGTTGAATGATGTGATCTTGGTTGTAAGCAAGTTGGTTTGAAATCCTTCGTGGTTTCGATTGACTACCGGGATTATATGGGCTCAAGTTCGAAAATTTGAGCGCTTCGGTGCTTGTTTTTGTACTTGTGCTCTTATAATTTGGTCGGTTCTGTTACACAAAGTGTTAGGAGAACTGTTAAAGGTTGGGTATGTAATATATATGCCTTTGTGCCTATTAGGCTATGAGCACTGTGTTCTCCATTTTATTTGGGGATCCTAGGTTAAAATGGGAATCCAAAATGGTATAGGTTAACCAGGTACTGGTAAGGTCGTACCAGTATCATTCTTTCTCCAGCCTCTTTCAGACTCCTAAGTTACAACTATCTACTGGTAGCAATTAGGATACTAATAAAATTGTAACTTGCTGAGTATAAACTGCCTTTTGATGCAAATGATCTGGGAAGCCCTAGCAGAACTAAGAAATAAGCATTCTGAATAACATGGTGCATGAACACACAACTATGCAAAGCAGATCCCTATATGAGCATCACAATTGTACAGTGTAATAAATCTGTGGTCTACAAATGGTGAAGCCAACAATTGTTTTAGGTGGCCAATCAAATTGTAAGCACCCTAGTCAACTTTAACTAAACAACAACGTGATCCAAAAAAAAACTCAGTTAGAAGCATCAACACAGTTTGCTTAGAACTTTGCAGACCAAATAGTTGAGGGAGATACCAAACCTGCAATTATGACCATTGGAGCAGGCAAATCTTCCATGAAGTAAGCATGATACTGCTGTTAATTTGAGAAGATAGTTTATAGTAAATAGATAAGTACACCAATTAGCAAAACTTGATTCTTCATAGTGCCAAGCATACATCAGTGATGGTTTTCAATATTGCAAGCATTTCAGTTATCTGGAAGCAAGAAAGCATAAGTGTACAAAACAAAATAACATGATTTTGATATTTATGATCCTAATCCAACAAGGAACTCGTTGTGCGGTGCCTGAATTAACTTGGGGCCCCAAATGATGGCAGGTGTACATCAACAATTGGGAATGACCAATAAACATCACGAACGGAAGAATAGTTGATAGGGGTAAGGAACCAACCAGCTCCCAGGAGACCAAGCATGGTGGAAACTGGAGTAGACAAGGAACGCCGCATAACCTAGGAGGAACCCCGCGAAGACACGCTGCGCAAAACAGTAGGTGAAGTGAGGACGAAATCATCAAAATTGAGACCCAAACCAGAGCCCTACGCCCACGGAAGACCTCTTCTCCCCTAACGCTAGGCCGAAGGAATGGGGAATCTCAAATGTATCCTCCAACGGCGGCTCTGCTACGCCTGCTTCGCCTCCAGTGTCCGAACCAACTCCTCTTGCTCTGCAAAATGCATCACAGCAGCAACAATCATTCAATTCCATGGCATCAGCAGCACCTAAAACCCCAAGGGCAGGGGAACAGGGAGGTGCGATCGTGAAACTGCATCGTACCTTGGGTGTCCATGGACGAGGTCGTCAGGGTCATCATCGACACCGTTGTGCCGCCTCCACCACCGCCTAGTCGCAGTCGTCGCCATCCTTGCTTCTCATCTCAGGAGGTCAGGCCGATGGCTCTGTGGTACGAGACGACGCTTCGACCTTCCTTGCACTCACTATTCTGGTGGGACATGTTACACCCGATTTAAAAGCCAAACAAAACCATGTGCAAATTATATGTATGCCAGGATCAGTTTACACAAATATAATGACATAATGCTTGAAACAGAAGACTTTAATCATTATAAAACTGACTCAAAGTCATTAAGAAAAGTAACTCGCCTTGGAACCCCCAATCTTATAGAAGTTAGAACTCTTGGAAGTCCTCTAGAAAGTCCTCAAATCCTTTGTCTGATTACCCATCTAGGATAAAGCAAGCGTAAATACCATCATACCTAGCAAGTGTTGAAACAAATGATATGCATAGGCTTAAAACAAGGATATAGTTGACTCTAGTTAGAACGCCATGAGCCTTTAGTTGGCATACTTTATTAGCATCCTACTTACTAGTAAAGTATGTTGATCCCATAGCCCTTAACAAAATTTTGTAAGTAAATTAAAGAACAAAAAGTAAAGTATGTATAAACATAAGCCATCATAACATAAATATCGAGAATATTAACAGTTCTAGTTCTAGTATTATGCAAGGGTCCAGGCCACTCTTAACCGTGAGCACAACTATTATACCATTTTAACACTCTATAGAGGTTGTGCACGTTACCAACAAGTCGTGATTCATGTTTATTGTAACAGAACCGCCCAATTATACGAGATTAAGTAGGAAAATCATCCAACGGAAGGACAATTTAACAAACTTAAGCCCGTATAACCCGGTAGTCCGTGAAATCTCGACGGATTTCAAACCATTTCACATAACAGCCAAGATCGTACTAAGTTTAGCGGTCACCATCATAAGGTACATAAAAGTTCGTGGCATAAAATACATCGGAGTTTAAACATAGTTATTACAAACCAGGTTCGAATAAAAGTAGCGGAAGCGGTAGTTCAAATCACGCACACACACAATATTTTGAAATAAAGTGTCAGCTTGTGATCATCTCTAGCAAAAGCATCAGATGAGAAGTAGCGAATGACCATTGCCCATGGTCCTAAGCTTCGCCCATCGCGGGATAGAGGCAGTTGATACAGTAGCCGTAATAAATCTGCTCATCTGCAACAAGTGGGAACAAAGCCCTAAGTACGAGAAGGTACTCAGCTAGACTTACCCGTCATAAACCAGAAATAAAAGACACCAAGGAATCATGATAGGCTTTCTGGTGGGATAGCTGACTCATTTGCAAGAAAAGCGTTTTTAACTTAACAATTCCTTTCCAAAAGCATGCAGTAATTAACTCTTTATTACCCTGTCAACTATGTTTGCACTGGTGCTAGAGTAACATGTAATTAAGCAAGTAAGGATTACCATTGATCATTAACAATAGTTATCATGTCATCTTCTACATAACTATCCAAGTGATTCATCAAGATTACTACGATGAAGTAGCTCAAGTCAAGTGTTCACTATCCAGTGAACGATGGCGATTCGAATCGATTATTAACCAGCTGGTAATTTATTCCTCACACAAACCTCACTCACCCGCTAAAGTGAGGTATTGGTCACCGAGTCAACCATTCAGGTAAAGTCACGAGCTTGCCTGGAACCACATGTACCCGGGGGCCGCCTGACTGCTCTTTGGCCTTATCATCGCGCCCCCGTATCCTGCCACTACTGCTCCGGTACAGTGCATTGCGGGCAATCCACTCGGCCCGAATAATCTCCCAGTTTCGCGGTCGAAAGGTGCATTATTCGGCCAGCTAAATACGAGGCATGCGTTCAACATGACTCGAGGCCCAACAACGGTCGGTCCTTAATCGACATAGACGGAAAACACTACAGTCCGAAACCCTGCAAGTTTCCGCCCGATCTCAAATTCATTTCGACACTTAGTTCTTTTCGTATGACATACTTTCACATAGATCCAAGTAATCTCCTAGAGCTCGCGGATGACAGGCAATCACCCGACTTCTACCGGTCTAAGCAAACTAAGCAATTATTGACCGCGGACACCAAGGTAACAAGGATCGGGTAAAGCAAGGTGAAACAAGGTGTAATGCAGCAACGTTTGCAAACAACTTCTAAATGTAATGCATCAAATTAAGTAAAGTTAATAATAAATTATTTGCAAACCGAGAGAGAAATGCTCCGGGGCTTGCCTCTCTCAAAAGAGCTCGGACGGTGGTCGGGGCACTCTGGGAGATCTTCACCGACCTCCTCTTCAGCTTCGGTCACCTCCTGCTGCTGCACCTCGAGCTGCTCCTCTGGCTCCTCGGGGATGACGACTGGGTTCTCGGTTTGCGATCATGTATGATGCAATGCACGTAAGTGATTATGCAACGTGCATCGAAGGAGATGAATGCAATGGATATGTTGAAATGCAAGGTAGTCAACATCATCCAAGAAACTATATACTACAAGCACATGTCATCTACTGCATTCTCTTCTACTACTAATATGTTAAGTTAACATATCTTATGAAATGCTTCAAAGATACACCAAAGCTTTACTAATTTCTTAATCACACTTAAAGCAACACTTAAAGCAACACTTGCTTAAACCCTAAATAATAATAGGTTTGAATAGCAACATATATTTCTGATGCTCCTAAAAATCTGAGAAAATTACAGTAGCATAATACTACCCTAAACAGACTACCATAAAAATTTCATGACATTTGGATAAGTAAACTATCCTATACAAAAATGACAAGCTATAGCATAAAAATGAGTATGAAATTACTTTGTACTATGAAAAGTGTCAAACAACAGAATTAATATTTTTCCTAGGTTCTTCATGGAATATAATGACTGTACAAAAATTATCACATGCATGTTTTATACAAAGTTTGCTCTCTAGCAAAAATAACAAAAATCAGCCATTAAAGATACTTGAACTACTTCTCCAAAGTTTTCCACATCACATGCATGAAACATATTTTTCCTAGGAAGTACATTATATAAGAAGAATAACAAACTTGGAAATCATATTTTTCTGAAACCTATAGATTTTTCTACACATTTTTCAAGTTATCAGCAATATATATGATTAATTAAAATCCTACAGAAAAGTAATGAAATCTTGACATGCAATATTTTTATATTGTAGATCTGGTTCCAATGAGTTTAGAGAATTTTATTTCACAATTTTTGGAGCACATTTAATCACCCAAACAATTACTAAAACATTTTTATTCCTAAATAATAAAAGAAAAGAAAACTGGAATCCTCTTTTTGAAAACGGGCCGACACAGTACGGGACAAACGGCCCGGTCTGGCTTAGCCCAAGGACACGCGCGCGCGGGAGAAAGGAAACGGGCCGTCTCCTGTTGGAGCAGGCCGGCCCAGTCACCTGCTTCAAACGCGGGTGAGCGGGGACAGCGCGCGCGGCCGAGCCGGTGCTCGCCACCGCGGCGGTACGACGGCCGCCGACAGCCAGCGGCTGCTTCCGTGCCCGAGCGAGCAAGGCGAGGCGCGCAACACTATCGCGGGGACACGGTGAACATGAACGCGCAGTTCGAGAGAGATGGGGAGGAGCGGAGGCGACGGTGGCCGAAGCGCGAGCGCGGCGGCTCCGTTCGCGGTGGCGCAGCGGGGCGGAGAAATTGTGCCCTACCAGAGCGAGCAAGGGGATGGTGGCGCTCGTTCGGAGGAGGGAAGAGGGTGGCGGAGCTCCGTGCACGAGCAATCGAGCTGCGGTGGACTGGCGTCGCCGGAACACGGCGGCGGAGGCGGAGCTCGCTGCGGCGAGCAGTTTGCCCGCTCGGGTTTTTCCGGAGGAAGGAGAAAGGGAGCGAGCGAGTGAGCGAGTGGAAAGGAGGCCGAGCGCATGCGGTGATTTGAGGCGGAGTGCGTGGGGCCACGGGCGGGCACGCGGAGGGCGTCACCGGCATGCGGCCGCCACGCGGCGAGCGCAGTCTGCCGCGGGCGCCAGCGAGCGCACGCGAGCGGGAGGGAGGAGGAGGCCGCGCGGCGTGGGCTGGGCCAAGGCGGCGGCTGCGGCGCGCGCGTGCGGGGGCGGAGCTGGGCCGCTTCCAGCAGCAGGCCGAAAACGAGGCGGCGGCCCGTTTAGGTTAGAATTTGAATTTCCATTTTCATATTTTCAAATAATTTCAAATAATAGTTTTCAAATCTCATTTTGAGCAAGAAAAGGACTTTTTTCTGGAAATGACCCAAAAATAAAAGTTGCTTAGAATTTAATTCTCTACAACTTTGATTAAGGGACCAACCTCAAAATTCTTATAGATTTTGATTTTTAGAATAAAAGCTAATTTAGGGAGGATTTTTGAATATTTTCAAATAACATTTTTAAAACAAATCTTTGACAAAACTTTGAGTGATTTAGTGGCTCCAAAATTTTCCTTATAATTCTAAGTGATATGAAATTTATAGTTGCATAAATTTGATAAATGTCATTAGCACATTATCACAACATGTTATGCAATACTAGTTTCCACACTTTTATTTTACTAAAGGTACACCCTAAGCACATATGATTATGAATGCCATGACATGTTATGCTCATGATTTGCAATGCAAATGCTTGCGTAACACCGGAGTGTTACAGCCCTCCCCCCTTATAAAAATCTCGTCCCGAGATTTGGGTTACGAATCATTTATTATAAAAATCTTCGTATGCTTTTTGTAGGTATTCACCCGTTTCCCAAGATGCATCTCCTTCATCATGATGACTCCATTGTATCTTATACATTTTCACCATACTGTTTCGAGTAGCCCTTTTTTTGGAATCCAAAACTCGAACTGGCTGCTCACGATACACCAGATCTGACTTAAGTTTTATGCCTCGAGGTTCAATTATTTCCTCTAGAACGCGCAAACATTTCTTGAGATGTGATACGTGAAAAACTGGGAATATAGCACCCATTGATTCTGGTAATTCCAATTTATAAGCCACTGGACCCTTCCTTTCCAAGATTTTGTAGGGTCCTACAAATCTGGCGGCAAGCTTTTTGCGTATTCCAAACTGCTTCTTCTTCATTGGCGTGACTTTTAGATAAACATAGTCACCAACTTCAAACATAAGTGGTCTCCTTCTCTTATTCGCATAACTTTTCTGACGTGACTGAGCTGCTCTCATATTTTGTTGAATGATATGAACTTTCTTTTCGACTTCTTCCACGAAATCAATACCATAATACCTTCTTTCCCCTAGCTCAATCCAGTTTAAAGGTGTTCTACACTTTCGTCCATACAGAGCCTCAAAAGGTGTCATTTTGATACTTTCTTGATAGCTATTATTATACGCAAATTCTGCTAAAGGTAACCATGACTCCCATGAACCTCTAGAAGACAACACACAAGCTCTTCACATATCCTCTAAAACAGCATTAACTCTTTCAGTCTGACCATCTGTTTGAGGATGATAGGTAGTGCTACGAATCAGACTAGTCCCCAAACCTTTGTGCAAATGCTCCCAAAAGTGAGCAGTGAACTGTGACCCTCTATCAGACACGATAGTCTTCGGTATGCCATACAATCTCAAAATCTCCGCAATATACTTCTTGGCATATTGAGGTGGTCTATAAACTGTCTTGACAGGCAAAAAGTGGGCTGTCTTGGTAAGACGATCCACGATTACCCAAATCGAATCATGGCCTTTCTGAGTAGTGGGCAAACCTGTGATGAAATCTATACTTATATCATCCCACTTCCAACTAGGTACTGACAAAGGTTGCAACAATCCGGCAGGTCTCATGTGAATAGCTTTCACTCGACAACATGTGTCACATCTGGCTACATAAGCTGCAATTTCCTTCTTCATCTTTGTCCACCAATAACGAGGTCTTAGTTCTTGATATATTTTACTACTGCCAGGATGAATGGACAACTTAGAGAGATGAGCTTCATCCATAATTTTATTCTTAAGCTCTCTATCCTTTGGAACAACAAGACGGTTGTCGAACCACAACACGTCCTGCTCGTCCACTCTGAAGTGTTTTGAGGGTTCTTCTTTAATTTTCTTTTTGATGTGAAATATCCCTTTGTCTGCTTTCTGACCTTCTATTATCTTACTCTCCAAGGTGCAACTGATCTGAATACTATGTAACACGGCAGGGTGCATTAGATTAAAACCATCTTCGAGTAAGGGTTGCATATTCAGACAATGCGACTTTCTACTCAAAGCATCGGCTACCACATTGGCTTTCCCAGGGTGATACTGTACATTCAAGTTGTAATCTTTAATTAGTTCTAACCATCTTCGCTGTCTCATGTTCAATTCTGGTTGGGTGAAAATGTACTTGAGACTCTTATGATCGGTGAAAATATTGCACACATTACCAAGTAAATAGTGTCTCCAAATCTTTAAGGCATGCACCACGGCGGCAAGCTCAAGATCATGTGTCGGATAATTGATTTCATGTTTTCTCAACTGGCGGGAGGCATAAGCAATGACTCTTCCTTCTTGCATCAGAACACAGCCTAATCCTGTTTTTGATGCGTCACAGAACACATCAAAAGGTTTCTCGATGTCTGGCTGTGCAAGAACTGGAGCAGTGGTCAACAATTTCCGCAAGGTGTGGAAAGCTATCTCACACTCCTCTGTCCACACAAACTTGTGATCTTTCTGTAACAGACTTGTCATTGGCTTGGCAATCTTCAAGAAGTCTGGGATAAAGCGGCGATAGTAACCAGCTAATCCTAGGAAACTCCTGACTTCTGGCACTGTGGTTGGAGTTTTCCAATCCATAACCTCTTGCACTTTGCTCGGATCTACCGAAACTCCATTCTCAGATAGAATATGACCAAGGAAAGGAACTTTCTTCAACCAAAATTCACATTTGCTAAACTTAGCATACAACTTATGATCTCTCAGTCTGGTCAAGACAATTCTCAGATGCTCTTCATGATCTTTCTCATTCTCAGAGTATACTAGAATGTCATCAATGAAGACAACTACAAACTTGTCCAACTCTGGCATGAAAACTATATTCATCAGATACATAAAGTATGCAGGAGCATTTGTTAAGCTAAAAGACATAACAAGATACTCGTACAACCCGTATCTGGTAGAAAAAGCGGTTTTCGGGACATCTTGTGGCCTGATCTTTATCTGATGATACCCTGATCTTAGGTCTATCTTGGAGAACACTCTAGCTTTAGCCAACTGATCAAACAAAATGTCGATATGAGGCAAAGGATATTTATTCTTGATAGTTACAGCATTAAGAGGTCGATAATCCACACACATTCTCAGAGTACCCTCTTTCTTTTTCTTCACGAACAAGGCAGGACATCCCCATTCAGACTTACTCGGTCGGATAAACCCCTTCTTTAACAGTTCTTCCAGTTGCTTCTTTAGCTCAGCTAACTCATCCGGAGGCATCTGATAGGGTCTCCTCGAAATATGAGCTGTCCCGGGGATCAACTCGATTCTAAACTCAACATCTCTATCTGGAGGAAGGCCAGGTAACTCGTCTGGAAACATATCCGGGAACTCACACACTACCGGGATCTGGTGGATAGGAACAACTTCCATGGCATAGGTCACACTCACAAGGTCTGTTCTTCTAGGCAATGGTACCAGGAAAGTACCCTCTGTCTGGGGATCCTTAAGGGTAAGCAACCGACTGCTTGTATCTATGACTGCCCCCCAGTTCTTCATCCAGTTCATTCCTATTATTACATCCAAAACTAGCCCAGGCATAACTACCAGGTTCACTCGAAACTTCTGACTACCTAACTCAAGGGTTGCCCCTCTAACCATCTTATTGGTTAACACATCAGCCCCTGCTGAACTTATGCGATAACCATAACTCAATTCTGTGCATAGTTGTTCATGCTTCCGTGCAAATGCTTGACTCATAAAAGAATGCGAGGATCCAAAATCAAATAGAACAACTGCAGGGTGATGGTTAACAAGAAACTTACCGGTAGTTACAGGCTCTCCCTCAGGAATCTCATCAACGGTGGTATGCTGTACACGGGCAGTGTAAGTCTGTTGCTTCTTTTTAGGCGGATAAGGGCAGAACTTTGAAAAGTGGCCTGGCTGACCACAATTGTAGCAGGGCCCCTTCACTGTACTAGCAGATCATATAGCTCCCTTAGAGTTGCTCTGTTCTGCAGCTGCGGTGATCTTTGCTGGCGGCATGGCCATCTTGTACGGCTTCTGTGGTCCCTTGTAGTTCTGGGTTTTATGCTGTGGCGGCCTGAACCTTGCACCAGGTGCGGACGGACGATAAGAAAGACGATTTGCAGTGACAACCCTGGACTGGGATGGTCCTGACTCAAACACCCTCTTGCGATTCTTGGATGCAGTGTAGGCGTTGTTGTTCTTTTCTTGTTTCAAACAATCACTGACAAAGTCATTGAACCTGACGCGGGTATTGGTACCCATATGCTTCATCATCTTCGGACTTAACCCTCTCTTGAAACTAGCAATTCTCTTTGCATCTGTGTCGACCATGTCTGGAGCATAGCGTCACAAGCTATTAAAGGCATGCAGATACTGTGTTACAGTCTTGGTACCTTGATTTAAGGCCAAGAACTCTCCGAGCTTCATCTCAACCAACCCTGGGGGAATATAAACTCCTCTAAACGCTTCAGTGAATTCTCTCCAAGTAATCTGGGCATTGGGAGGAAAGGTGGTGCGGTGATGCTTCCACCACATCCCTGCCGGTCCCTGTAACTGATGTGCAGCATATTCTATCTTCAGAACTTCTGTTAGTCTCAACACATGGAACTTATCTTCTATAGTGTTGATCCATTCTTCAGCGTCGAGTGGCTCTGCTGCTTCCTTGAAAATAGGTGGCCTAGTATCCATGAAATCCTTGAAATTGCTGTACTGATTCACTCCATGGCCACCACCTTGATTATTTCCTCTCTGAACATTTTCAGCGATGGTACACAGAAAATCTTCCATATTCCTTTGTGACTGCTCGGCGTTGCGCTGGCTTCCAAGGAATTGTGCGAAGAATACCTCTGTAGTGAGCGGTGGAGGAGGGGGCAATTGTGGCTCTGGCTGTGGCTCCTGGTGATTGACGTTGTTTGCACCACCCCCACCAGCCCCTGCACCGTTGCCACCAGTTTCAGCGGCCTCATACGTGGCACGGCGAGTGTTTGCCATCTGCATATTTCAGCAACAAGTAATAATTGAGCGAAGTGGTAGTAATTGTATTCGAATGAACAATCATGCCATACTGAATTTATTGGAGAGAACAAGTCATGCAATAAAATAGAGGCACAATAATCACATTCCAATTAAAACATCACTAATCAAATTACTTCGAATGCAACATCGCGTTTCATACAACCACGTTGCCAGCATACATACACTGGACTTTTATGCGTTCGAGCATCGCATACACAACCAAGATTCAAAAGATCGCCAGTCTCAAGATCGAACAGGATACAACATGATACATGGAAACCAAAAGAAGGCCATCGCGACAGAGCCTATCACTAACGCAAGGCAACTAGCCTACTCCTCGGGGCCGTCGTCGAGGTCGGAGGCATCACCATCGCTACCATCAGTAGCGGCGTCATCATCGACGTCCATCTGGGCGGCGTCCGGAGGAGCATACGGGCTCATCCCGTTGTAGAGGGCATGAAACTCTTCATGCAAGTTGGCATTATACCCTTCTACCTCCTCGACCCTCTGCCTCAGAAGGTCCCTCTCGTTCCAGGCTTCATTCCTTTCCTGCACTAGCTGTCCCATCATGCGGTCTGCATTTCTGTTGGCCTGAGTCAACGTCTGTACCCGCTGCATAGCACTCTCACCTCTCTCGAGAGCCCGATCTCGCTGCAAGCTCATGTCGGCCAACTGCTCTTGCAAGCTAGCTATAGCACGTGCTTGCTTCTTCTTCTGCTTCCTTGCTTCAAGCCGGTCATTGCCACGCAGACCAGTCAAGGTCCAATAGGTACTCTCAAGACCCTGGTATGCTCTGATGGCTGTATACATGGCACTCATTGTGTGGTTGTCGCTAGCCCGTCCTTCACTTGGGCCTCTAACCAGGGCACTTCCTTACGGTTGCACCCAAATGGCATCACGAGGATCATCTCTTGGGAAAGTACCGGTCAAAGCTGCTGCCAACTCATTAGGAAACCTGCTCATTATGTCTCGGATGACGTGAAAGGATGCACCCTCTGCACCCTCAACTGGAGTGCGTCCTTCAAACTCCAAATGCCAACCATCCCATTCCGGCGCATCACCAAGAGCAGGGACGGTGATTTCCACTACCACAAGTCCATCCTCAGCTAACTGGCTCTCACTCCAATGGTACACCGGCTCTTGACCCTCTGGGTACCCCACATCATGGAGTACTCTCCAAAGCAAGGTGGGCATGCCAAACTCACTTAGAAAAGTATCCGTGCTGCGGCGCTCCCGCGGGGCCATCTGGTGACGGGGTGCCCTTCCGCCAGTGGACTTACGGGCAGTCTTCTTCGTGCGGGTCATCTGTAGCACAAGTTTTAAATTACCCGATGAGAACATATTTTAAGTTGATGTCACTTTTATCAAACTGGGATAATCCTTTTATAAGGGGAGGAATGCATGTTATGAATGAAATGCACATGCAATATGATGCATGCGCGAGTCTTACGTTCTCACAAACTTAGAAAATAAAGACATCTAACGATGAATTCGGTGGCATACAAATGATCTCTCATATACGTAACTAATTCGATCTACACGATAAACGCTGTTATGTACCTGCGGAAAATTCATTTCAGCCCATTCCCCATGAATGCATGAAAGCAGTAAATCTACCTACACGCTCTACACGAATCCCCAGATGCGTGTACAACGGTAGTATCTACCCAAACACATCGTCCTATTGACGGCATCGCCTCAACGGACGGAACACCCACACATGCGATACTTTTATAAAAACATGTGTAAAACATGTAATTATTCTAGTATCATATAAGCACTCTCCCTAGATCGGCGGTGTATCCGATCATGCTCTCACAGCTCACACTTACCAAAGCGTAGAGATGACTGATCCATACATTACCACTCAATTAAGTGGCACTCATACAATAGCACGTCGTATGAGCAACGAAAGAGAAATATGGTGAAAGAACCCCAAGTTAGTACTTAAATAGCCACCTAGAGTCCTTAACTGGGCATATAGGATATGACCACTGGCACACCTTTAGTTTTAAAATCACACTTTTTAAACAGAATTTTGTTTCAAATACACTTATGAACAGTAATCACGCTAAACCATGTTCCGATACCAGCTGTAACAGAACCGCCCAATTATACGAGATTAAGTAGGAAATCATCTAACGGAAGGACAATTTAACAAACTTAAGCCCGTATAACCCGGTAGTCCGTGAAATCTCGACGGATTTCAAACCATTTCACATAACAGCCAAGATCGTACTAAGTTTAGCGGTCACCATCATAAGTTACATAAAAGTTCGCGACATAAAATACATCGGAGTTTAAACATAGTTATTACAAACCAGGTTCGAATAAAAGTAGCGGAAGCGGTAGTTCAAATCACGCACACACACAATATTTTGAAATAAAGTGCCAGCTTGTGATCATCTCCAGCAAAAGCATCAGACGAGAAGTAGCGAATGACCATTGCCCATGGTCCTAAGCTTCGCCCATCGCAGGATAGAGGCAGTTGATACAGTAGCCGTAATACATTTGTCCATCTGCAACAAGTGGGAACAAAGCCCTGAGTACGAGAAGGTACTCAGCTAGACTTACCCATCATAAACCAGAAATAAAAGACACCAAGGAATCATGATAGACTTTTTGGTGGGATAGCTGACTCATTTGCAAGAAAAGTGTTTTTAACTTAACAATTCCTTTCCAAAAGCATGCAGTAATTAACTCTTTATTACCCTGTCAACTATGTTTGCACTGGTGCTAAAGTAACATGTAATTAAGCAAGTAAGGATTACCATTGATCATGAACAATAGTTATCATGTCATCTTCCACATAACTATCCAAGTGATTCATCAAGATTACTACGATGAAGTAGCTCAAGTCAAGTGTTCACTATCCAGTGAACGATGGCGATTCGAATCGATTATTAACCAGCTGGTAATTTATTCCTCACACAAACCTCACTCACTCGCTAAAGTGAGGTATTGGTCACCGAGTCAACCATTCAGGTAAAGTCACGAGCTTGCCAGGAACCACATGTACCCGGGGGCCGCCCGACTGCTCTTTGGCCTTATCATCGCGCCCCCGTATCCTGCCACTACTGCTCCGGTACAGTGCGTTGCGGGCAATCCACTCGGCCCGAATAATCTCCCAGTTTCGTGGTCAAAAGTTGCATTATTCGGACAGCTAAATGCGAGACATGCGTTCAACATGACTCGAGGTCCAACAACGGTCGGTCCTTAATCGACACAGACGGAAAACACTACAGTCCGAAACCCTGCAAGTTTCCGCCCGGTCTCAAATTCATTTCGACACTTAGTTCTTTTCGTATGACATACTTTCGCATAGATCCAAGTAATCTCCTAGAGCTCGCGGATAACAGGCAATCACCCGACTTCTACCAGTCTAAGCAAACTAAGCAATTATTGACCGCGGACACCAAGGTAACAAGGATCGGGTAAAGCAAGGTAAAACAAGGTGTAATGCAGCAACGTTTGCAAACAACTCCTAAACGTAATGCATCAAATTAAGTAAAGTTAATAATAAATTATTTGCAAACCGGGAGAGAAATGCTCCGGGGCTTGCCTCTCTCAAAAGAGCTCGGACGGTGGTCGGGGCACTCTGGGAGATCTTCACCGACCTCCTCTTCGGCTTCGGTCACCTCCTGCTGCTGCACCTCGAGCTGCTCCTCTGGCTCCTCGGGGATGACGACTGGGTTCTCGGTTTGCGATCCTGTATGATGCAATGCGCGTAAGTGATTATGCAACGTGCATCGAAGGAGATGAATGCAATGGATATGTTGAAATGCAAGGTAGTCAACATCATCCAAGAAACTATATACTACAAGCACATGTCATCTACTGCATTCTCTTCTACTACTAATATGTTAAGTTAACATATCTTATGAAATGCTTCAAAGATACACCAAAGCTTTACTAATTTCTTAATCACACTTAAAGCAACACTTAAAGCAACACTTGCTTAAACCCTAAATAATAATAGGTTTGAATAGCAACATATATTTCTGATGCTCCTAAAAATCTGAGAAAATTACAGTAGCATAATACTACCCTAAACAGACTACCATAAAAATTTCATGACATTTGGATAAGTAAACTATCCTATACAAAAATGACAAGCTATAGCATAAAAATGAGTATGAAATTACTTTGTACTATGAAAAGTGTCAAACAACAGAATTAATATTTTTCCTAGGTTCTTCATGGAATATAATGACTGTACAAAAATTATCACATGCATGTTTTATACAAAGTTTGCTCTCTAGCAAAAATAACAAAAATCAGCCATTAAAGGTACTTGAACTACTTCTCCAAAATTTTCCACAGCACATGCATGAAACATATTTTTCCTAGGAAGTACATTACATAAGAAGATTAACAAACTTGGAAATCATATTTTTCTGAAACCTATAGATTTTTCTACACATTTTTCAAGTTATCAGCAATATATATGATTAATTAAAATCCTACAGAAAAGTAATGAAATCTTGACATGCAATATTTTTATATTGTAGATCTGGTTCCAATGAGTTCAGAGAATTTTATTTCACAATTTTTAGAGCAATTTAATCACCCAGACAATTACTAAAGCATTTTTATTCCCAAATAATAAAAGAAAAGAAAACTGGAATCCTCTTTTTGAAAACGGGCCGACATAGTACGGGGCAAACGACCCGGTCCGGCTCAGCCCAAGGACACGCGCGTGCGGGAGAAAGGAAACGGGCCGTCTCCTGTTGGAGCAGGCCGGCCCAGTCACCTGCTTCAAACACGGGTGAGCGGGGACAGCGCGCGCGGCCGAGCCGGTGCTCGCCACCGCGGCGGTACGACGGCCGCCGACGGCCAGCGGCTGCTTCCGTGCCCGAGCGAGCAAGGCGAGGCGTGCAACACTATCGCGGGGACACGGTGAACATGAACGCGCAGTTCGAGAGAGATGGGGAGGAGCGGAGGCGACGGTGGCCGGAGCGCGAGCGCGGCGGCTCCGTTCGCGGTGGCGCAGCGGGGCGGAGAAATTGTGCCCTACCGGAGCGAGCAAGGGGATGGTGGCACTCGTTCGGAGGAGGGAAGAGGGTGGCGGAGCTCCGTGCACGAGCAATCGAGCTGCGGTGGACTGGCGTCGCCGGAACACGGCGGCGGAGGCGGAGCTCGCTGCGGCGAGCAGTTTGCCCGCTCGGGTTTTTCCGGAGGAAGGAGAAAGGGAGCGAGCGAGTGAGCGAGTGGAAAGGAGGCCGAGCGCATGCGGTGATTTGAGGCGGAGTGCGCGGGGCCACGGACGGCCACGCGGCGAGCGCAGTCTGCCGCGGGCGCCAGCGAGCGCGCGCGAGCGGGAGGGAGGAGGAGGCCGCGCGGCGTGGGCTGGGCCGAGGCGACGGCTGCGGCGCGCGCGTGCGGGGGCGGAGCTGGGCCGCTTCCAGCAGCAGGCCGAAAACGAGGCGGCGGCCCGTTTAGGTTAGAATTTGAATTTCTATTTTCATATTTTCAAATAATTTCAAATAATAGTTTTCAAATCTCATTTTGAGCAAGAAAAGGACTTTTTTCTGGAAATGACCCAAAAATAAAAGTTGCTTAGAATTTAATTCTCTACAACTTTGATTAAGGGACTAACATCAAAATTCTTATAGATTTTGATTTTTAGAATAAAAGCTAATTTAGGGAGGATTTTTGAATATTTTCAAATAACATTTTTAAAACAAATCTTTGACAAAACTTTGAGTGATTTAGTGGCTCCAAAAATTTTCCTTATAATTTTAAATGATATGAAATTTATAGTTGCACGAATTTGATAAATGTCATTAGCACATTATCACAACATGTTATGCAATACTAGTTTCCACACTTTTATTTTACTAAAGGTACACCCTAAGCACATATGATTATGAATGACATGACATGTTATGCTCATGATTTGCAATGCAAATGCTTGCGTAACACCGGAGTGTTACATTTATCGAGCTGATCAGGCGCATTCACACTTCGTAAGTGTGTGGATGAGTTTCACCGCAAGGCCTTTCCTAAGAGTCCTCCTATATATATTAGTTCTCACAGAGCACGCATAGCCTACCCCGCATAGAAGCCTTCTTCCATAACCATGTCACTACGAGACTAATGTCCACAGAGGGATCCCCTAATTAATTAGCTAAGACCAGTTAATCTTGTGGTTGCACTGTTTTCTGGGTTGTCACTCCATATTTTTTATTAATTAAATTCATCATGTGCTATCACCAACAATTCCATATACATTAATAAGGTGTATGAACATGTTATAAGGTCATCATATATCATAAATAAAAGGTAAAGCAGCTAAGCATTTACTACCCTTTCAAAAATGTTAGTAACAAGGAAGATTGTACAACCTAGGAAGTCCTTATGTTTTGCTCAAGTTATGACACATGTATGCTTATAAATGAATTAATGTGAATGGGATTTCAAATTTATCAAGGAATACTTGCCTTCCTCCAAGTTCTGCTGCTGATGCTCAAAGAATTTCAATTCTTGGTCTTGCAAATTCAAGTACTGCTCTCCGTCTATAAGCACAAGAATCGTCCAAAGCAATACATACAAGGAAGTAAACAACACAAATTCAGAACAGTATACCAAGCAGCATAAACAGAACACAAAAATAATACTAAATTGCAGAACACGTCGCTACGATCGTGTGAACACAAGAATCATTAAAATCCGAGTCACGGCTTAATAAAAGGTATAACTATTCCAAGGTATATATATTTAGCATGGCAAGAAGGTATTTTCAAATAAAAGGAAAAACGAACATGTATACCGTGCAAATTAATATTTTTAATTTAATTTAATCACTGAACTCTACGATGTGCTATATTGGTTTAGATTTTAGAATAATATTATATTAATAAATGTGTAAGTTTTGGCAACAATATGAAGTTATAAGAGCTAAAAACATCTTACTAATTTTGCAGCTATACATAGTAATTTTGGTGGCTTATATACAAAATAAACACGGGTACCGAAGGGTTCTATATCACTAGATGAACTTGATATGAAAAGAATTGAACTAGCTGAGTTAGAACAGTCGGGGTTCCAGTTAAGAAAATCACCGGCGGTATGCGGCAGCACGACTTGGGCTCAAATAACGCGGCTGCAGGTCGTTGCTGACGGACGGGATCGACGTCGGCGGGTCGCGAGCTTGGCCGATGCAGTTGCAAAACTAGGGCGCGGCCGCGCGGGACGGCGGCGGAAACAACTCGAACTCCAGATCCGAGGAGGTGCTGGCCGCCGGTTGCTTGGGGCTTGGGCTTTTAGGGACATGGCCCGTGAGCAAACTGGGCTTGGAGCCGAGGAAACAGAGGGACAGGCCAGAAACGAGGTTGCAAAGAAAAGCCGAGGAAAAGTCATTTTTCTTGGTTTATAATTTCAGACTTTGAAAACTCTGAACAAAATTCAGACTAAACTTATTGATGCTGATGGTTCTAAAAATATTGTAGTTAGGTTCATATTATTTATGTCTGCTCTGTTTTATATCAAGAAACAATAAAATGGTTCATAGAAATCATATTTCGTACTTATTATGATTGCCTGGAAGCATTAAATAGATTTTTTTTGGATAACATAAGCATTAAATTAAATAGATTGAAATCGACAATGTATTGACCATAAGTCAGTCGTGTGTTTGTGGGTTATACTATAGTACATGCCATAACGCTGGTATCACCGGTGATCCTTGGGAAAGCGATGGGTGGATGGATATCCTGTGGGCTGTGGCCAATTGGCCTGGCCATTGCCCGCCCATACAGGTAGAGGCGACATATACGCAGCGGCGGATCTACAGGGGGTTGGGGGCTGGGGGCTCCAGCTCCCCTAATGACTTGATTTACCACTAAAAATGTTGTAGCAAAATCTCAAATCACCATTAAATCTTCGTACAAATCAACATCTCCATTGTTTTAGCCCTCCTTAATTCTCATCCTGCATCCGCCACTGCATATACGCATACGCGGCTGAATGAATCAAGGCACGACATGGTGATGGTGACCCAAGACGGAGAAGAAGAAGGAACCGTACCCTGTTGTTGTTAGTGTTACCCAGGCCAGGCAGAGGCAGAGGCAGGCAGCACCGGCATCACCCTACTGTACTGTACCATTTGTTGACTGGTGTCTCTGATGAATGCAGGCAAGGCATACAGTATGCAGATGCAGCAGCTACCTGGCTGGTGTCTCTGAAGAATGGAATGGAATCGGTCGGAATCCCGGGCGTCAGCTGAGTTGGTGTGCCCTCATCCAGACCGGGAGTTGAACCACCGGCATGGCCGCTACCTGGCTAGCTGCCTCCTCCTCTTTCATCAAATCAAACGGAACAAGAAGCTTCGCTTCTTTCTTCTTCTTCTGATCCGTCGATTTGATGTGCAGTTTGAACTGACATTTTTCCAGCGACCACCACAGCTGGTTGGTTGGTTGGTTAGTTACTTTCTCCTCTACTAGTAGTAGTATGCCGAGGTTGTGTGAGAGGGCAACCGGGCGGTGGAGCCACGGGTGATCCGGTGCTCGTTCTAGAGGATCTAAACGACTGAGACACTCGGGGGTATCGTATCAAAATTCGAAACACCTTTTTTTCTGAGCATTCCATTTTTTTCCGAAAGATATAACTTTATTAAAAATTAAGTAACATCCTTACGAGAGAGGGACACAACTCACTTTGGAAAACAAGCAAAAAAAAAACACTGACACTCCCTAGGCCTAGAAGCAAAACGCGTTAACTCATGCGTCATATTATTCTGATCCCTACTAATCTTAATAACCTCCAATTTGCATAACTGGCTGCCAACGTCATGCATTTCCGCGAAGACACTCCATAGAGCAGAATGATCACAACCCTTAATGTGAAATTTGGCGACTACCGTTTGACAATCAGATTCCAAGATCATCGGAATTTCCGGCCATCTCAGCGCCATGCGAACACCCTCCAGGCATGCTAACACCTTGGCCTCCTCAGCATCCTTGCAATGAGATAAAGTGCGCCAGGAAGTTAGTTTCAAGGAGCCCTGCCAATCTCGGACCACAATCCCCACTGCAACATCTCCGAATACTTGATCAAAAGCAGCATCAACATTAATCTTGAAGGTACCCTGCGATGGTAACACCCAATGCTTCCTCCTATGAGTTGCAGTTTGCCTCTGAATATTACTAGCCACAGGCTCTGCACAGCGTTTTCCTTTGGGATCCATATGATCAGGCTGTTGTCGGATATTATTCAAGGATGTCATATACCTGGTTAGAAAGGTGACCGAGCTTGCAATAAATGGGCAGGTATCCTCATGAATCACCTTGTTTCATATATTCCAAGTATGCCAAAAGAGCATGAAAACATTTGCCAATACCTCCCGAGTGTTATTGTGAATCAGCATCATCAACCATTCTGGATCAGCCTTGGCTAAAATCTGCTCTGACGGTAATTCCCAGTGCTCCCTCATAGCATGCCGCAGGGACACAGCATGTGGACAAGCCACCAAGGCATGGTGAACATCTTTAGCATGTTGCCCACATATCTGACATACATCCTGCTCCTCAAGATGGCGGTATTTCTTATTTACACGAGTCGGCAGACCATCATTAGCAGCCTTCATAGCAAACACGCTGACTTTGGATGGTACGTCAACCTGCCTCAATTTCTTCCAACTGACCGGCCTTGATCAGAACTGGAGATGCTCTCAATGTTGCCAACCCCGTAGAAATTCCGGACAGCTAGACTGTAAGCACTATAAACCGAGAAAATGCCCGTTTTCTCATAATGCCAGGCCACAAAATCTTCGGTCTCTTGAACCGGCAACTTATTTTAAAAATCTCAACAACATCACAAGGGTAAAAATACCTCCGAATAGCCGTTTCGTCCCAAGATCCACTGTCATCAATGAGGTGATGAACCCATCTGAGCCGACAAGAGTGTTGGAATAAACCACGCCATGTTCGGTCGTGGTGTGTGCGGCTGCATGCAGTGTGCATGCGTGGGTGTGCATCGAGTCGGTGTTGGCCAGGTCTTCGACGTTCGGCGACGAAGGCTGGAATATGCATGCGTGCTAAGTCTACGGTCAGGCTGGAGACTGATTCTTGTGGAGAGCAATGGCTCATGGTCCAAGTCTATGGTCAAGATGGAGATCTATTCTTATGGAGAGAGCAGCGGCTCGTGGCCAGGAGTTCGCGGTCACCAGCACGAAGCGTCCGTGCGCGTATTGATGGGGGCTACATGGGTGTTGTGTTGGTGTGGGCTATAAAGCCGCCTTGTAAGCATTGTGTGAGTTGAGCCGAGAGAAACAAAGAGAGTGACAATGTTGTGTTGCCGATGCGGCGTTCGTCGTCCCGGCAGGCGTGGGTCGCCCGTTGAGTCTTCTCTCGTGTTCCAAGTGTATCCCGAGTTGTGTTATCATTAATAATAGCCAAGATACAGGCGTTCGTTGCCACGGCGTTCGTCGCCGGAATTTTCTTGTCTATTGTTTATGTTACTATGATCGTTCGTCGATCCTCGGTTCCAACAATTGGTATCAAGAGCCTAGGTTAGGGAGAGGAGAGCCAGCTGAAAATGTCGACGTTGACACCATGTACGGGCGTGGTGGAGCGTGTCATTGGTGGCATGGTAGAGGTCCCAAAGCCTCGTCGTGCGATTCGTTCGTGCTGGTGGTGGCCGGCACGAGGTGGCGATCAACGACAGTGGGGCGCTCAAGCTCTAGACCGTGTGACAGTCTATGGAGGTGCAGAGCACGACGTGTGTCGCTGGCCCCAAAAAAACGGCGTGTGTCGCCGAGAAGAAAGATTGCGACGTTCGTGCGGAGATGGGGCATGCAAAGGTGGTCGCGTCAGGTCGGGAGGCTGTAGTGGCTACCATGGCGATGAAGACGATGATGGCTGTAGAATCTTCGGCAACGGCAGGTCAAGATTAGGGGGAGCCGTTGTTTGGCGACGCCGTTGATGTACCGATGCTCCTGTGTGGCGGGATGCATGGTGATGTCGTGGTTTAGGGGGAGTTTGTTGGAATAAACCACGTCATGTTCGGTCGTGGTGTGTGTGGCTGCATGCAAGTGTGCATGTGCAGGTGTGCATCGAGTTGGTGTTGGCTAGGTCTTCGACGTTTGGCAACGAAGGCTGGAATATGCATGCGTGCCAAGTCTACGGTCAGACTGGAGACTGATTCATGTGGAGAGCAATGGCTCATGGCCCAAGTCTATGGTCAAGATGGGGATCTATTCTTATGGAGAGAGCAGCGGCTCGTGGCCAGGAGTTCGCGGTCACCAGCATGAAGCGTTCGTGCGCGTATTGATGGGGGATAAATGGGTGTTGTGTTGGTGTGGGCTAAAAAGCCACATTGTAAGCATTGTGTGAGTTGAGCCGAGAGAAACAGAGAGAGTACCGGTGTTGTGTCGCCGCTGCGGCGTTCGTCGCCCCGGCAGGCGTGGGTCGTCCGTCGAGTCTCCTCTCATGTTCCAAGTGTGTCCCGAGTTGTGTTATTATTAATAATAGCCAAGATACAGGTGTTCGTTGCCGCGGTGTTCGTCGCCGGAATTTTCTTGTCTATTGTTTATGTTACTATGATCGTTCTGTTAGATCTATAGGATCATTCTAGGTGCGGATCAGTGGGTAGGTTCTTCTCATATTTGGTATGAACAAGTGACAGTTCACAAATCCAGAGAGGGAGAGAGAGAGGAGAAGCTGTAGGAGTGCCTGACCATCGGGCTTGACCGAGAGAATCCGGCTGTCACAGGATCGCTGAAGTTCTGCGCTAGGGCAGCGACGGGCGGTGGAGCAGTGGCGACGCCGGTGGAGACGCTGGTGATGCTTCCCGCCGCTGGCAGTGCACCCTCGGGATCGGATTAGGGTTAGGACGGTGGGTGGCGGCAGTGGCAGTGAACCTCGTAACCCTAACCACTGGCCCCCACCTCCTATTTATAGCACTGCGCAACGGGGGCCCACCAGCCACGTCATTGGGCTGGGCGTCCCCGATCAGGACGCGAGATTAGGGCCCAGATATGGCCGTTGGGCCAAGTCCGGTGGGGATCAAACTAACATTCTCCCCCTTGATCTCTCATCACTTTCTTCGTTCTTCAATTTCTTATTCAAAAATTTCAATTCATATTTTTCTTCCTTCTTTCCTATTTCATCACAGATTAGTGCATAGAACTGTCCCATTGTCACAGCAATTAGTGCCGCTAGACTAACAGCCACAATACACTTCTCCATTTTGAAATGACACCTTCTTTGGGCCCTTTATTGTCCGGAAATCATAGACTATACCATAAACCCATGTCGACTGTGCGTTCTCTGAACACACTGGGTGGTAAGCCTTTATAAGCAGATCTACAAGTACTTGCTTTTACTTATACATTCGAAAGCTTTTAAAAGATTCCGAACTTTCTCCTTCACAACGTCTAACTTCATGTCAATGTGTTTGGCAGCACACTTGACCCGTTGTCATAGGAGTCAATCACTTTAAATGGTAATTGCTGTTGTATACCATTACCAATTCCAGGTATAAGTTAACCATTTCGCCTATCCTATAAGCCTCACAATAAGTTGTACTATAGGTATGCATCATTGATGACACCACAACTGTTTCTTTGGAGCTTTTCCACAATAAAACTCCAACTGCGAGTGTTAGCTACTATGTGGGTTTCACTAAACATCTCACCGAAATTCAACATTCTTGTACCCACAACCATTTGAGAGTACTTGTTCTTTCTTAGTCATCATGAGGCTTATTAAATCTTTGCACAATTGCAAGATATTCTTAACTCCATTCCAGTGATCTATATCTAGACTGGACTTTCTGCCAAAACATCCCGGATAAATGAACTATGTTAGGGTAATATCATACTTGTGCACTCATTAAACTGTAATATCATAGTTGTGCACTCATCAAGATTCCAACAGCTGAAGCATATGGATCCATATTCATTTGATCTATCTCATGTTGGTTCTTGTAACACTAAGATTCTCAAAATTATTACCCTTGACTATATGAACAGGCGTAAGTTCACTTGCATGCATACTTTGTTTCTTTACAATCTTTTCTAAGCATGCCTTTGTGATAATCCTAATACCCATTTCATCTGTCTCGATGAATTTCAATTCTTATAACGAGAGTCATTTCACCGAGAATATTCTTATTGAGTCTCGAGGATAAGAACTTCACATATAGTAGATTGACATCACTACTAGCAAGTAAGGTGTCATCCACATATATAGGATTAGGAAATAAATTTCTCATTCTATAACTTTGTACAGATGCGATTGTCCTCTTATTCTCTTTAATCCAAAATTTCTATTTGACCTTTCAACTTGAAATGCCACTATTTAGAGACTTGCTCTAGTTCATAAAAGATTTCTACAAGTGGCATCCCTTTCGTTCTTTCTTTCCACAACAAAACCTTTAGGTTGTGCCATATAATCATTTTCATACAAATCCCATTAGGGAATATTGTCTTTACTTTCATCTGATGTAACTTAGATCATGATGTGCCAATAGCATTCATTGTAATCTATTCATTCTCTTTGTGTAAAATCTTTCGATTCAAGTCATGCTTTATATCTTATATTCCCTTTGGAGTCACATTTCGTCTTGTAGACCCTTTACAGCCTACTGTTTTGGCTCCATTGGGAACTGCTTCTGTTTCTCAAACTTCGTTGGTATTCATCGATTTCATTTCAATTTCCTTAGCTTCTTGCCATTTAGACGTGTTAACGTCTCTTATGGTTTCTTCAAATGAGGTGGGATCACCCTCCATTTGAATTTCTTCATCAATATATAACTTATAGTCATCAAAAATATCTGATTCTTTGAGACTTTCAGGTCTTTAACTAATGGCACTTCTTTCACATGGGGTTGTTGTTGCTCTTTCATCGTCAATCGATTCTATAGGGTCCTGTATAACAAGATCCTCGTTTTCTTATTCATCTTCTTGAAGGGCTAACAACATGTGTTGTATGAGTCATACAACATCAACATAGTGTTGAGCATTCGTCGATCTTGAGTCATTGGAGTAGGCATTGGTCCCACTTCTCTTCAAGTCGTAGATCTTTTCATACCATGCTCCCCCAGATTACTCCATCTTCTGTAAGGATAGTGTATTTTCAATCTTTCTTATTTTGGGTTTATCTTGTTAAAATCTATCTCATTTGGTGCTTTAAGCACTGTCTTAGTATTCTTAGTCTCATTGCTATCTTCCTGTCGAACTATAAAAGGTTCAGGAATTTAGCCATTTCTGTACTTAGGGGCATCTTCTTGAACCGTTGTACTCCCTCAACGATCACCTTCATCATTTATAGATCACTTTTTCTCTAAATGCAAAGCATACAATGGGGAATTTCTTTCAATTATCTTTCTTTCAATTATCTTTCTGAGTTTCTTTTTAATTTTCTTTCTATCTTTCTCAATTCATGTCACAATCCTCCCCCTCGAAATGTGGCACAAACTTTTCTGCCACAATTTCGAAACATTCATAACTCTTGTGAATAAGGATACTTTGATTACTTCATCCACATGATTACATCATGGAAGATGAAATTATTTCTTAATTCGTATGGGAGTATGTATTCTTTTCCTCATTTCACTTCAAGAACTCAATAGAGTCTTTTTCATCAGTACTTCTGCAAGTCATGCTTGCATGTCATTCTTATCCTGAGGTTTGTTTTCAACTTCTTTCATTCTTAAAATCATACTAGGATAGCACAAAAGCTACCCTAAACTTCTCTCCCTATGCGGGATACACATCGTCATCTCACTTTCTCCTGCCGTGCAGGATAAGTACTATACCAACTTCATCCCGCAAAACGGGTATTTTCTTAAAATTTATGTCACCATGCGAGACAATTCTCTTGAAGGGACATAAATGCCAGGATTGGCTCATATTCAATCATCAAATTCAGGAATAAATTCGATGTTTTTTTAACACACATGCTTAATCTGACGTTGGTCAAATTAAACATGCATGCCATTCGTTACAATTCATATCATGATGATAAAAACTGAAAATTAAAATATTTTCATAGAGAGTGCATAAAAGACATTTCTCATCAAGCCACTCATAAAGAGACACAGTCTCTCATGCAATGGCCTACTATCATATACACAATTTATGCTTAGGTTTTTCATCATCTGAGTCACAAGAACCCAGTGCTTTTTCTTTCTCTTTCTTTGCCTTCAAGAACGAAAGCAAGAAGATCTTTGTCTAAAAATTATTCAACAATAGTTATCATCATTAAATTCTGATTTCTTTATGTTCTATTCTACATCATCGTTGGACAGATTTAGAACAAAACAACTTTCTTCTACATTAATTCTATATCACCGTTGGGCAGATATAGAACAAATGCATAAAACTCATAGATAAAACTCATAAAATTTTCTATCAATAACTTTTGCTAAAATTAGCAACATCATGAATATAATATTCTTGTACATTAATTCCACATCACCGTTGGGTATAAATGGAATTAACATATGGAACAACTCAATTATCATTAACTCTCTTCAAATTAAATTCTCCCGTTGGTTCGAATTTAATTAGAAGATCATCATCATCATTGCAGTGGAAAATCATCTTTCTATTTCATGAGCATTTCTGGATCTTTATCTATTCTCTGAAAAATTGGTCGCTTTGATGCATAATTTATCAGAGATTTAAATTTCAACCTCAAACTCATAAATAAGCTTATAATATTGTTGTCATCAACGTTGGTCAGAAAATAACAATATCATAATTTTTCTTAAATCATAATGTGAATATCCATCTAATTAAAATTTTCTCGTTGGTTCCAATTTAAATTAGAGGATAAACTTTTCATTATTTTCTGAACAACTGTAATTGCTCTTCAAATTAAATCCTCCCATTGGTTCGGATTTAATGAGAAGACAATTAACATTTTTTTGCAGCGGAAACATTAATCAAAATTCTTAAAATAATTCTTATTCAGAAGCATTTTTCATACTCATGTACTCTCTAAACAAATTATCGCGTTGGTTCAAATTTGAGTAGAGATGTAACCTTCAAACTTGTCAAAATTCATTACAATTTGCTTCTGAAAAAAAACTTTAAAGCTTTCTATTCACTTCAGCCCGAAGGCCTGCTCGCGCGCGGCCCAGCGCAGCTCACAGCAGCTCCCCCGCGCCCAGGCCGCAACCTGGGCCTGGGCCGGGAAAGCGCTCGCCCGCCTAGGACGAAAGGCGGCCCGGTCGATCTTAGCCATCGAGCTGGATCCGACGGCTGTCCTGCGATTTCGGCCGGATCAAAACTCCCTGCCGGCCGCTTCCACCCCCAACCCTAATTTCATTTCTTCTCAGCCCCGTTCGTTCTCCACGCCACGGCGGCAGTGGAGACCCTTCTCCGGCGGTGAGGCGACGGCCGCGCCGGTGGCTCCCCGCTAGCCTATTTCCTCTTCTCCCTCCCCTTCACTCTCCAGCTAGCTCTTCCCGCAGCGCCGCCTGACAAGCAGTGGCAGCGTCCGCCCGAGGCAACCGGAGTTGGGGATGAAGATGGCGCCACCGTGGTTCCTCTCGCTGGTGCGCGCGTGCGGCCGGAGTCGCGCGTGACACCGTCGAGGGGATCCGCGGTGGTGCGCTGGAGCCCGTGGCTTTCTTTCTTTCTCTGAGCCTGAGCACGTGGCTTGGCTTTCTCTGGCTCGGCTTTCTCTTTCCTGCGCGGCAGCGGGGTCTCATTCCCGCACGACGGTAAAACGCTGACGACAAGGGGAGATACCGGTAGTTCACTCCCGATCCTTCTCTTGGTTAGGGTTAGGGTTCGTAGGTTTAGGGTTCCTTTTTCTTTGGCCCGATTCAAAATCGGTTTGTACTATCTTTCTTGATCCGATTCAATCGAATCCATTGCTTCATTTTCTTTTCTTTTCCTTCTACTAACCCCGATCTGTTCTTCCCGCGTGACGGCGGGTGTTCTACCCGTGTGACGCGCGGTGGTGACGGTGGGTTCCCTTTCCCCACTATCCTTTTCCCCTTCTAGGGTTACTCTCTGAGGTTAGGGTTTGTGTTCTTGCCGAATCAAAATTCGTTTTCCTCTTTTCTGTTTTCCGATTTCTTACCCCGATCTAGATCCACAACCACAATCGACCGGCTCCGATACCAATGTTAAATCTATAGGATCGTTCTAGGTGCGGATCAATGGGTAGGTTCTTCTCATATTTGGTATGAACAAGTGACAGTTCACAAATATAGAGAGGGAGAGAGAGAGGAGAAGCTGTAGGAGTGCCTGACCATCGGGCTTGACCGAGAGAATCCGGCCGTCACAGGATCGCTGAAGTTCTGCGCTAGGGCAGCGACGGGCGGTGGAGCAGTGGCGACGCCGGTGGAGACGCTGGTGATGCTTCCCGCCGCTGGCAGTGCACCCTCGGGATCGGATTAGGGTTAGGACGGTGGGTGGCGGCAGTGGCAGTGAACCTCGTAACCCTAACCACTGGCCCCTACCTCCTATTTATAGCACTGCGCGATGGGGGCCCACCAGCCACGTCATTGGGCTGGGCGTCCCCGATCAGGACGCGAGATTAGGGCCCAGATATGGCCGTTGGGCCAAGTCCGATGGAGATCAAACTAACACGTTCGTCGATCCTCGGTTCCAACAAAGAGCGCCTAGGACCAATCGGTTTCAGTCCATACCCTCTTGGTAGCCAGTTATCTCGCCAAATATGAGTGGATTTTCCATTACCAATCCGATGGATGACACCCTGTGTTTAGCAATTCCATACCATATTCAATGGCTCTCCATGTCTGTGATGCATCACCTGCCGGTGCCCAATCTAGCAGTCTACTGTTAGGATAGTATTTAGCTTTCCACACTCTTGCGCAGAGACTATCCGGGAAAGCCACAAGTCTCCAGGCTTGACGAGCAAGCAGCGCCTGATTCATCTGGCGAAGATCCTTGAACCCCATACCGTCCAAACCCTTCGGCTGCACTAGTTTCTCCCATGGAATCCACTGCACCTTCCGACGACCCTTCTCAGCTCCCCACCAGAAAGCATGAATCTGCTTCATGAGTTCATCACACAGGGTTAGAGGAAGCTTAAAAACACTCATAATATAAACTGGCAAGGCCTGAGCCACCGATTTGACCAACACCTCCTTTCCTGCTGTAGATAAATATTTTTCCTTCCATGCAACCATTCTTTTGTGGAAGCGCTCCTCAAGAGGTTCTCGCCTCCAACAGATCTTTTTTCGCACGAGAACCATCAGCTCCTGTCTCCATCACCGCGACCAGGATCAAGAGGACGCTGCCACAAATGATTTTAGGTGGGAAAGATCACCAAAGATCCCCCTGATCACACCCCGTCGTTATGGACAAGCGAACCGCAAAACCCTAGATGAGACCGCAGCGAGGAGAGACTTGCCAAAACCCTCTAAAAACACTAAAGGGGAAGAACCACGTAACTGATAGCCAGGTGGAGAGATGTAGGACTCTCCTTGACGTGGGGAAGACGGACTCCCCCGGCAGCTCCCGTCCAGCCCTAGTCGCCACCAGGAAGTCGGCGAGTCAAGGGAGACGTAGCACTCTTCAATAGTAATGCTGCTAGACTTCAGTCAGAATCTTCGGATGCTAAATGGAACAAGAAGCGCTTCTTTCTTCTTCTTCTGATCCGTCGATTTGATGTGCAGTTTGAACTGACATTTTTCCAGCGACCACCACTGCTGGTTGGTTGGTTAGTTAGTTATAGTTACTATGAACTAACCAGTTACTTTCTCCTCTACTTGGAATGGTATGCCGAGTTTGTGTGAGAGGGCAACCGAGCGGCGGAGCCACGGGTGATCCGGTGCTCGTTCCAGAGGATCTAAACGACTGAGACACTCGGGGGTATCATATCAAAATTCAAAACCCCTTTTTTTCTAAGCGTTCCATTTGGCTACACGCTTGCATTAATTAGCAACCATCAATCTACCGAAGGGGTGTTTAGTTGATGTGGTGAAAATTTTTGAGATGTCACATCGGATGTTTTGAGGGATGTCAGAAGGGGTGTTCAGACAAACGAATTACATAACTTGTTTGGAACTGTGAGACGAATTTATTAAGCCTAATTAATCTATCATTAGCACATGTGTTACTGTAGCATGACATTGTCAAATCATAGATTAATTAGGCTCAAAAAATTCGTCTGGCAAATTTATCGCAATCTGTGTTATTAGTTATTTTTTTGTCAAATTTAATACTTCATGCATATGTCCAAACATCTGATGTGATGGGTTAAAAAATTTTAGGGAAGAACTAAACACCCCCAAGTCCAAGTGATAGAAGCGTCATCCATAGTGGATTGGCCTTATAGCTTGCAGACTGACGCAAGCAAAGGAGGAGCTGTGCGCGTCTCCTGTGCAGTGGCGGACCTAGAATTTGAACTTACCCTATGCCTATCAAAAATATCTCACAATCAATACGGTATATAATCTAAGATATAATCTGAACCTAGTGGATACCAAGCGTAATTGAGCACTAGTTGAGAGGAGAGATTTAGGGCTTGTTTGGATCCTCTCCTCTAAAATTTAGAGCTCTAAAAACTTTAGAGCACTTTAGATCATTTTTGAGATCTAAGGCTCTAGGATGAGGTGGGCTAGAGTTTAGAGCTAACTTTGGATCACCTGTTTAGAGCTTTAGCTCTAAAGTTTAGAGCTCTAAAATTTAGATGAGAGAATCCAAACAAGCCCTTAATTTGGGACTGAAATACTTAAGAATGTTAGACTTTTGAACTCTCTAAATCTAACAAGTAATAATAATTTAGGCAAAATCTAGGGTAGTCCCCGGACTATCCAAAATTAGGTTACGTTGGTTCCACCCCTGCTCCTATGCGTCATTCACACAACACTCTCTCTGCTATATGGTCGTCTCGTCTCCAGCTCTTTAGCACAAGTTAGAAGGTGACATGCATTCTCATCTCGTAGGCCATAATATGGATATATAGATTTGTTTTATGACTTACTTTTACAAGTAGACAACAAAAACTTTGCTGCAAATTTTATTGATATATGAGAAAAAACTAGACTATGGACGGCCTAATTTTTTGTTGAGTGTAAACAGAGTAAAAAAACAAACACAATAAGGGTGCTGCATCCACACTTTCCCCACAACTTCGATTCATAGCTCGCACTTGATATTTTGTAAAAGAACAACAAGCCAACAAAGTTGTATTTTATATACCACATTTTATATGGAAAATGCCCACTTATTTGTGGCTAGCTTGAGTAAATTGGGACCGGATGCAAATTGATTGCTCCCAAACATTGCGCGTTCTTGGCCCCATCAGCTGAACCATTTCCTGCAGCCTGCAACTTTGCTAGTAGTACTAGCTAGAACGGTAAAGACTTTGTTGATATTAAACTGGATATATGTTATACTGCCTCCGTCCCTTTTGTTTGTTGTTCTAATTTTCCAAAGAAATCAAATTTATTCAACTTTGACCAAATATATATAAGAAAAACATTAATATTTACGGTACATAATTAGTATCACTAGATAAATCATTGAATATATTTTATAATAAATTTATTTGGAGATACAAATGTTGTTAATATTTTACACAAATCTAGTCAAAGTTGATAAAGCTGACACATGTAATCAATAGCGACAAATATAAAAGAACAGAGGGAGTAGATACGATGGTGCCAAGTGCCCATCCTTGACAATAAATGAGAAATTGAAGCCTCCCGAGTCCAGAATCCAGCCGTGTCACTATGTAACAAGCATCATCTAGCCCACTAAACACTAATTAGACCACAGGATGGGAGGCGAATCAGACACACCTACTCACTTGAGATTGCATGTCTCAACATCACAGGCTTTGGTGCCGATCTTTGCGGCCATGTTATAGCGTGACGGCTACGTGGCATAGCTCGATGTCGTGAGTCATGGAGTCGACCTTGGCGCTAAATCGTGCGGCGCCGAGGTCTGGGCCACAAGCCACCAGCCCACCCGACCCTACCACTGCACAATAGTGCCAGAATAAATATTGCAAAAATCGAAAATTAGATCACAAATCTTTATATCAAAATTAATTGCTATCCATAAAATTTCATTTACTCCAACCATAAATTGTTTTAGTATCAATCACAAAAACTTAGCTTCATGTTTGACCATAGAAACGTTTGATTCCCTTGTCCACTAATTAACAAACCATAAATTTCACATGTTCGAGCATTTAAGTTAATAACAGCAATATCTACCTTTAACATGTCCTTGCATTTTAGCCAATACCAACATCTGGCATGTTTTTCTTGTGAACGCCCACAGCTAACATGTGTGCGAAGGTCTTTGTTGGCGGTTCTTAACGCACATTTCTACCACCAACATTTAAATAAAATAAAGGGAATAAGACCACCAAAACTTAGGAATAGAACTTTGCAACTAACATTTCCACAAGTTTTGGTATATATATGTTTGCAGGCATGAATGCATGATTTCACCAAAATGCGCTTTTCAGAAGGCGTAATCAAGCAAAACGAAGACAAAGCCCAACCAAACTTCACAACTGGGCCAAAACACCAGCGTGGCAGGGGTCCAAACCCACTCAGAAGCCCACCTGGCGAAGATGGTGCGGGGAGGCGCCGACCAGGGTGCGAGCGCACCCTGGGTGCGGCCGTACCCCCCTTGCTGCCTCTCGGGCCCACTCTTCAAGATGCGGTGCATTCAATGCTCCTATGACGGTTGCATGCGGTGCTTACCAAAAAATACCACACCAAACCATCATACTCAAGCCTATATAAGAAGAGCTCCACCTCTCATTTCAAATAATCAACACACAAGAGAGCAAGAGAGGAGAAGAGCTTCATTCCTACCTAGGCTTTAGCTAGAATTAGAATAGGGAGTGAGCGAGCTACGAGTTGGAGGAGTACCAAAGTGTCGGCTACCTCTACTTCTTGTACTTGGTGACCCTAGTACATCGAGTAGACGGAATGCCAGGGTTGTCGGCTCCCTCTACATTTGTACCTCAACGAACCAAGTACTACTTGGAGTATAAGGTTCATGCTTATCTTTGGTGTTGAGTTCTTAAGAAAAATTATCTTTCCTCACTATATTCTCACGGGTTCGATGTCTGTCCTCATGACGAATACTCTAGTAGAATGGCCCTAATAAAGACGAATAACCCTTGTATGCGCGCTAAAGTAGTAGTTAACAGCATAGACGTGGTGTCTAGGCTTGAGGCTACCTTTGTTTGCCTTGTATCCTCCGGTTGAGGGGTAGGCGACAGGTGGTGACAACCCTATTCGCCTTTCGAAATCTCCCACGTTCAGATACAACGTAGAGCTGTAGGCCAGCAACGCTTGGCAGACCAAGTGTTATCTGATGCCCAAAGTAAGTCTATAGTGGCAAAGCTACTTAACCTAGGGAGTCTATCCTTAGAAAAACCTCACTACCTGAGCTATCCTTCTTCTTGTTATCCTGGGCGAACTAACTAAGAGACTTTACACATTCGTTTCTTTGGGAAAATACGATACCCTGAATACTTCCGGATGAAGTGCTACGATGGTATATCCGTGTGCTTGCGGATTCTTTTGCTTATGCTAAGAAATACCAACATGCCTTTCTGGCGCTGTTGCTAGGGACAGTTGTCGTAATTATCTCCAAACCTAGTTCGCCTGTGTATCCTTTTGTTTTTATCTTTCTTTTCTTTTTATTCTTTTCCAATGGAGCACAAAACAATTCATCAACTTTTTGTTCCTAAGGGTGAGTTCTTAGAGCCACCACAATCCTCGAAGCCAATCACAGCTTCAAGCTATGAACTCTACCATGTCTTTATAGCCATGGTTCGGGAAAAAACTTTCTCGGGGTTAGATCATGAAAACCCATATCATCACCTACGAGAATTTGAGCAGCTCTGTGCATGCCTAACCATTTCGAGCATGTTACATGAAACCCTTCGGTGGAAGTTGTTTCCCTTCTCTCTTGATGGGAGGGCAAAACAATGGTACGCCCATAATGTAGGGAAAGTAAATGGAGATTGGGAAGAATTGAGGAACAGATTCTATCTTGTGTTCTTCCCTATATCTCAAATAGCTTCCCTGTGATAAGAGATTCTCAATTTCCAACAAAAAGAGAAGTAAACCATAGGTGCAGCCTAGGCCAGATTTTCACTCCTAGCACACCCTGGCCTAGACTTGTCTATACCAAACCATGTGCTATTATAGCATTTTTGGTTAGGTCTTAGCAAGGAATCTGCCCTACAGCTTGATATCATTGCCGGAGGTTCGTTCAACCATAAAACCATAGCGGAAAGAGAAGCGTTACTAGACCGCATTCTAGAGATCACTCCTCCCTTGGAACCCCTCCGAGTAGAGCCCAAATCAAGCCACGAGGAAGTCTCTTCGGCTAAGTCCGAACCCATAGCTCCCATTCAGAGACCCTCACCCAAACCAAAAACTCCAAGGAAAGGTTTCCAACCTTCGGAATTTCTATTTTTCAAGGATGAATTTCGTGAAGATTTTGGAAATACCTCGAAATACTCATACCAGAAGAGACCACCAGTTCCTATCACTCCCCTTGACCCCCTAGACAAAGAGTTCCTTAGGGAATCCCTTAGGGAGTTGACTTCTATCCTAAGCAGCGAATGGGCAGAAGAAGCGGAGCTTTCTTCTAAAGAAATTCAGATTCGCACCCCTTCTTTAACCATCCAATACCAAATCTATAGAACCACGGTGGACGTGCTTTACAATCCTACTGTCGGAGCAAATCTCATGTCCACATCTTTCGCACACACCTACTTAGGTGCTGAACACCTTGCTCCAACAAACAAGTCTCTTAGGGTTGCCCCACGCTCCAATCTAGAAGGACGTGGGATCCTACACAACATAATAGTGCATCATGATAATGTCGAAATGGTCCTTGATTTCCATGTCTTTGACATCCAAGATTTTGACGTCATGATAGGGCATCCCCTAGAAAAACTTTTCATAGAGCCACCCACATTAGGCGACTTGGACATAAAGCTGGGGGAGAGACACTTTTTTCATTCCTATCACTCGAGCCAAAAACTCGGTGGCAGAATCTCTCCCCTATCCACAACTGCCCGAGGAGGTCATGTCGGTTTCGCCCTTTGAATCTCCCGAGTCGGCCTTAGAAAAAGGTGCCAAACTCTTCATTGAAGAGAAGGATGACTTAGTCCTTGTTTAGTTCCTCCCCCAAAACTTTATACCCTATCACATCGGATGTTTGGACACATGTATGGAGTATTAAATATAAACTAAAAAATAACTAATTGCACAGATTGCGTGTATTTTGTGAGATGAATTTTTTGAGCCTAATTAGTCCGTGATTAGACAATGTCGTGCTATAGTAAACATGTGCTAATGACGGATTAATTAGTCTTAATAAATTCATCTCACAGTTTATAGGCGAGTTATATAATTAGTTTTTTATTAGTATCCAAACACCTGACATCCCATGAAACATCTAATGTGACACCCCAAAACTTTACACCCTGGAACTAAACAAGGCCTTAGGTGAGACCATAAACCTTCCTAAGGAGGAAGTACCGGCACAACCTCCGATTGAACTTAAACCCCTACCCGCTGGCCTACGCTATGCTTTTCTTAATGGTGACACCAAAACTCCTGTAATCAGAAGTGACAAGCTTACTAATGAGGAGACAACCAAACTCATCGCTGTTCTTGAGAAACATAGGTCTATTTTTGGGTATTCCCTTCAGGATCTAAAGGGGATAAGTCCAACACTTTGCACCCATCTGAAAGGTCCTAAATGGCTAGAGGGGGGTGAATAGCCTTTTCAAGTTTCTACAAACTTCACTAAACTAAGATGTTAGTAAAACAAATAGCGAAGCTTCTCTAGCACTAGCTCATCTACACTATGCATGCCACCTAAACAATTCTAGTAGATATGAAGGCTATAATCTCTAATCCACACCAACAAGGCTAAGTCACTACTTACTCTACTCCTAGGTGAAAGAGAAACACTACACAAACTAGGAGCTAAAAACTATAAGAGATAACAAGCTAAGCAACTAGCAAGATAGACAAGTAAGTAAAGGAGTGAGGATGTATTGTTATACCGACGTTGATGAGAAGAGATATGTCCAATGAACCAATCAATCAACGCAATCACAAACATAAGATGAAATCCTCGGCAAAGAGATGACACAAGATTTTTTTACCGAGGTTCACTTGCTTCCTAGCAAGCTAGTCCTCGTGGTGATGCACCCACTTAATGGATCGTGAGCTAATTGACTATCAAGAGTCAAACCCTCAGCGGGTGCTGCATATCTACTCACAAGATGGGGATCCTTCAAGCCACGAGCTCTATTAGAGTAGCCAATTCATGAACTCCCGTGGAGAAGGCTCAAGAACCCCTCACAATCACTTGGTGAGGCTCGAAACAATCTCCAATCATGAGCTCAACACCACCGCTACTCCAAGCCGTCTAGGATGTCGGGAAACATCTAAGAGTAACAAGAAATCCACAGTCAACTCAAAGATCAAGTGCCACTAGATGCAAATCACTAAGCAATGCACTTGAATCTCACTCAATCTCACTAGAGTATGCAACCAAGCAAGGAGATGAGTAGAGAGGAAGTTCTCTAGCTCAAAGTATGTCTCAAGTGTTCAATGAGTCAAGAGTGGGGTCCTAAAGCTGGCCAAACAAGTATTTATAGTCATCCCTCAAAAACAGAGTCGTTAGGCTTGAGATGTCGCTCTGCGCGCGCTGACCGGACGTGCTGGTCTGATCGACCGGACACGGCCAGCGTCCGATCGCACCAGCATGACTTCGCCGATGCTCGCCACGTGTCCCTTTTTGAATCTTGCTCGTTAGATTTCCAACGGTCACGAAATGTTACGCTCTCAGGTAAAGTGTGACCGGACGCGCTCCACGCCACAACCGGATGCAATAATGCCAGCGTCTGGTCGTTGTCCAGAGAAGTTCCAGAGAGCGACTTTATTAACCGGACGCGTCCAATCGCACGTGACCGAACACGTGACCGTGTCCGATCAGCTCTGAGACTCACGCTGTTCTCTGGGTGCGTGACTGGACGCTCTGGTTCCACAAGGGACCGGACACACCAGTTGCAAACCCTAGCGCCCCGCGCCACGCACAGCTACTGCCACTGACTAGATGCGCCAGCCGTGCCGAGACCGCGTCCGGTCTAACGTTCAGTCATTCTAGTGACCTTCTTTCACCTCCGATTCTTCATCTCCGGCGTAGTGGAAAATAGGCGTTTCACTTCCACAAAAGCGTCGAATCCCGCCTCGCAAGCTCGGCGGGAGGAAGAGAGGAACCCAAACCCCTCCCTACCGCTCAAACTCCACCGCCTTCACAAATGTGCTAACACCACCAAGTGTACATCACCATGTGCATGTGTGTTAGAATTTTCACAATCATTTTCTCAAGGAGTTAGCAACTCACTAGATCCTAAATGCATATGCTCAAGAATATGGGCCTAGCAGCACTTGATTCATGAGATGACCGTGATTGCCCCTCTTGATAGTCGGCTATCAATTCTAAACCCGGTCAATCACTTCTCTACTCATCTTTAGACCAGCAAAAGAGAATCCTATGATTATACCTTTGCCTTGATCATCTTATTCCTTGTCCATCACCTATGTGCATGTTCACCATCATCTTTATCTCCATGCACTTGTGATCTTTATGGCCATCACCATCATGCTCCTTGCTCCTTCATCACATGTGTTGCTACGCCTAACTCAATTCACTTGACACGATGGCATTAGCAACTTGGTGTCATTAATTACCAAAACAAAACTTGGGCTTTCACCATCACATTCCAATCGATCCCTCTAGCACACCGTCTAGAGAACCTCAGCGAAAGCTAAATAATGCGATGAGGGAAGTCATGAAGAAGGAAGTCCTCAAACTTCTTCATGTGGCTTATTTATCTTGTACCACATAGCGATTGGGTCAGTCCCGTCCAAGTGGTACCAAAGAAAGGAGGAACGATGGTCATTGAAAATAATAAAAATGAATTGATCCCACAACGAACCGTCACAGGATGGAGAATGTGTATAGATTACCAAAAACTCAACTCAGATACAAAGAAAGACCACTTCCCACTGCCCTTCATTGATGAAATGTTGGAGCGGTTGGCGAAGCATTCTTTCTTCTGTTTCCTTGATGGGTATTCGAGGTATCATCAGATTTCCATCCACCCCGATGATCAAAGCAAGACCACATTTACTTGCTCGTATGGAACATATGCATATAGACAAATGTTGTTTGGGTTGTGCAATGCACCCGCATCGTTCCAACGGTGTATGATGTCTATTTTCTTAGACATGATTGAAGAAATCATGAAAGTTTTTATGGATGATTTATCAGTCTATGAAAAAACTTTCGATCATTGTCTTGAGAATTTAGACAAAGTCTTGCAACGATGCCAAGAAAAGGACCTAGTACTTAATTGGGAAAGTGCCATTTCATGGTCCGAGAAGGCATCGTCCTTGGACACCTTGTGTCCGAAAGGGGGATCGAGATAGACAAAGCTAAGATTGAGGTTATCGAGCAACTACCACCCCCTGTGAACATGAAAGGAATCCATAGCTTCCTAGGTCATGCGGGGTTCTACAGACATTTTATCAAAGACTTCTCACACATCTCTAGACCCCTCATGAACCTATTAGCTAAGGATGCACCTTCGAGTTCACCGGTAAGTGCTTAAATGGTTTCCATACCCTCAAGAAAGCACTCATCTCATCGCCAATCATCCAAACTCTAGATTGGTCGCTGTTGGTATTTCTTAATGCAAACAGAAATGATTCACAAGCACATGGAATTAATGTTGTAGCATTTTACCCGAAAGTATTCAGGGTATCATATTTTCCATAGGGAACAAAGGTACTCTTCTAGCTAGTTCGTCCAAATACAACACAAGGGCAGAGTTGGTAAAGGTTGAGGTAGATTCCTATGATCCTAGAGTCTATGGATAGATAAACTCTACTTCTACTTGCTTACTTCGGGCACTAGAGAACACCTAGTCTGCCAAGTGTTGCCGAATGTGGGGGAATACGAGGGACGGACAGGGCTGTCACCACCTGTCGTCTACCCCTCAACTATGGGAAATGAGGCAAACGAAGGTAGCCTCTAGCCTATACACCATGTCTATGCTATTGACTACTACTCTAGTGTGCTAGCAAGGGTTATCCGTCTTTATCAGGGCCCTTCTACTAGAGCATCCGCCATGGGGACGGACCACGAACCGGTAAACAAGTAAGAGTAAAGCTTAACTAAACAAGAGAACTTATAACCAAAAGAATCACAAACACTCACTTAGTGGGAAAACCCATTGAAGTACAAATGCTTGTCGAGGTACAAGGCGGGGAGACACTGACAAACCCAACGCTTTCCCAAACTCTTCCTCACATCTATCCCTTACAACTCTAGCTAGCTACTAGGGCCTAAGCCCTTTAGAGTGTTGCCCTAACTCAAGTGAGGTGTGCTCTTTGCCTTGTGTGTTGTTGTCTTGAATGATAGGGAGTGAGGGGTATTATAGGTTGAGAGGAGGAGTGGAGGCCACTCAACGTGCCATGTCAGCGATCCGTGTGCCTCTTCGCCACAGCCCTTGGATCAAACCGTCATAGGATTGGATGGTGGAGATGGACTAGAGTTGTGCTTCCATGCATGCCTTCCTATCTTGAGCAAACCGCCATTCTCTGTGCAAGTCTTCAGTGAAACACCATGCAACCGATGTTGAAGAGGTGGTAGGAAGTAGCCTGTGAAAGATGGGGCCAAAAGGAGCCAGTAGGGGAGCGGCCGCTCCCTTTTTGTGGACAAATTGGCCCATTTTTGGTGGGTGACCTCCTTTGGGCTTCTTAAGTGGGCCTATGAATGTTAACATGATTTGGAGATGGTTTGCTTCGGTTTTGGCCCTTTTTACTCCATGTGACTAGGCCCTAATTTGTCTGGTAAGTGGACTTTCTCCTCTTGGGCTCATGACGAGTGATGTTACGCCTTATCTTATCATGCATTTTGGGTGTGTTGTCCTTGTTATTCAAACAAGTGCCCTTCAAAATATGTAAACACCAAAACTCGTGGAACTGATTAGTTATAAGTCCTAATTCTAGGTTTGATGTTTATTTTAGCAGATTTTATACGTCAGTTGGTGGTTGGAAATATGAGTTAAGGACCGCCAACAGTCGCTGTCGTTTTAGATCATGTGTGATGCTAGTGACTATGCTGTTGGTGCGGTCCTTGGCCAAACCAAAGATAAGAAGCACCACGCGATCGCTTATGTTAGCAAAACATTGGCTGGAGCACAACTTAACTATGCCACCACCAAAAAAGAGTTGTTGGCAGTTGTTTTTACTATAGATAAGTTTAGGTCTTACTTAGTAGGAGCAAAAGTTATCGTTTACACTGATCATACTGCATTAAAATACTTGCTCACTAAGAAAGACGCTAAATCTAAATTAATAAGATGGGTACTTCTACTCCAAGAATTTGACCTTAAAATAAAAGATAAAAATGAGTAGAAAATACTGTTGCAGATCATTTGTCATGTATACAAGTCACTAACATGCAGGATCTACTAATAAACGACTTCCTACACGATGACATGCTACTGAAGGTGACAGACTTCAACCCGTGGTACGCGAACATAGTGAACTTCATGGTCACATGATACGTACCACTAGGGGAGAACAAGAAAAAGCTGCAAGTCAAAAGAAGACGTCACCTTTGGGATGACCCATACCTGTACAGGATGTGTTCTGACGGGCTATTGAGGAGGTGCATACCAACGGCAGAAGGGATGCAAATCATTGAAAAATGCCATGCAGCACCATACGGGGTCCATTATGGAGTATTCCACACACAAGCCAAAATCTAGCAGTGCAAGTTCTTCTAACCTACGATGTACGAAGACACCAAAGATTTCATCTGAAGGTGTTGGAAATGCTAGCTGCATGGGAGCATCACCGCTCGCAACGCAATGCTCCTACACTACAACCTTCAAATAGAGATATTTGATGTTTGGGCCATTGACTTCATGGGACCATTCCTTAAATCTCATGACAGCGAGTACATCCTGGTAGCCGTTGACTACGTATCCAAATGGGTGGAGTCCTTACCGTGCAGAGCTACTGATGCCAAGCATGCCGAAAGGATGTTCCATGAAGTGATCTTCCCTCACTTCGGAACACCCAAAATGATCATAAGTGACGGAGGGTCTCATTTCATTGACAAGACCTTCTAAAACTTCCTGAAGGAGCTTGGATCAAGGCACAACATAGCCACACCCTATCATCCTCAAACAAGCGGTCAAGTAGAGACATTGAACAAACAGATCAAAAACATCCTACAGAAAATGGTCAAGAGATGGAGAAAGGCTAGAAGGACAAGCTACCTGATGCACTTTGGGCATACAGGACAACTTACAAAACCCCTATCGGCATGTCACCATACCAGCTTGTTTATGAAAAAAGTTTCCACTTACCAGTTGAGCTAGAGCATAGAGCTCACTAGGCAATAAAGAGCTAGAACATGGATGTAAAACTAGCCGGCATAAATAGACAAAAGCAGATCACCGAGCTAGAAGAATGGAGGGAGAAGGCCTACCATAGTGCCAAGCTTTATAAAAAACCAAAAGATGGCACAATCCCCGAATCAAACAAAAAGAGTTCAAGGAAGGAGATAAGGTACTACTATTCAACTCCAAAGTAAAGCTATTCGGTGAAGAAAAACTCCGAAGCAAATGGAAAGGACCGTACACCGTCGTCAACACGTCATCACATGGTGTGATCACAATTCAAGAGGACGAAGGTAATATTTTTAAGGTAAACGGTCAATGATTAAAAGTTTTCTTGGAGCTTTCATATAATCCCAAGGAAAAGATAGATGTAATAAAATTAATTGCTTTAAACAAATTTCCTAACTCAAAATAAATACATCTCAGATTCAATAAAGATTATTAGTAGAATTGTTGTCTACACTTGTTTTGTGTTTTCTTTAGTTTACAAATAAGACAGGTACAAAAACAAGTGTGGGGGAGGAGACACGCTCAAACAACTCACCTCCGACTCGGTTGCACAAAAAGATGGACAAATTCAAAATTCGGTCTAATATTCCAAATAACTTGTGAACACTTATCAGTAGGTAACCCATTGCATCTAAGTAATTGACGAATGAGATATAGTAGGATGACATGAATCTTGCTCTTTCATTGCAAAGTACTTGGGATTTATTTCACAAATCAAAAAATTCAAATAGCATGTTCCTTAAATGACATTCAAAAACCTACCAAGGCCATATATGATTGTTCATGACAAAAACCTTCCACATATGCCTCTTACTTTTGTGTTGAGTCTTGTCAAAATTTGCGACCCCTGTTGAGAGTCATTTCATGCTCAAAGATCAAAACTCATGTACACGCCATAAATAATCAACTATTCCTACACTGGGGATACACTACAACATGCATTTCCATCCACAAAATAAATACTCCATGTTTTAAAAATACGATCTTTATAGCATATTTCCAGAAAAAGCGACATCAAGGTTATGCAGGAAAAAACAAAAAGAACGGGACACATGAAGGTCCCAAAGTATAGAAAAAAGGGGGACACAATGAAGGTCCCCAGAGTATTAAAAAAATGAAAATAAATGATTACGTGAAGGCTCATGGAAAAAATAGCCATGTCTCAAAATAAAAAGCTAGAAAAAGAGATCATATCCAACAAAGGAGTACAATTTCCACAAAAAAATATATTCCACACACTTACACTATTTTGATCTAGGAGTATGATGCTTCCCTCCGGTGCGGTCTAAAATTTGACTTGACAACATACGCAAGGTAAGTGTGCTTCACACTATTTATCCCTACCCAAAACTCCAGATAAGTTTTTAAAAGTATTTTTTTTTGCGACCATAAGTTTTTAAAAGTAGGGTGATCAAAAGAGGAGGCAAAATTTTCAAATATGCCTCGGTGAGAAACCACTTACAAATTCTGAGTGACTCGGGAACATCATTCAAGGAACAAATGCTATCTTTGTGGTTTCAAATCATACAAAAACCCAAGTTTCTAAGCATGATTAGAAGATTTGAATCCAAACTATTTTGTTTTTCAATTACCCAAGATATTGTGGTAGACACATGGAAGTTCATAGGTAAAGGTGAAGCTTGGAATAACCTGTATGCAGACCTTTCAAATCTAAGGAGATGAACCCGCTTAAGTCTTAGAACTTTACTCGAGGACGAGCAAAGGACTAAGTGTGGGGGAGGTTATTGGCGGTTCTTAACGCACATTTCTACCACCAACATTTAAACAAAATAAAGGGGATATGACCACTAAAACATAGGAATAGAACTTTGCAACTAACATTTCCACAAGTTTTAGTATATATGTTTTGTAGGCATGAATGCAGGAATTCACCATAATACGCTTTCTAGAAGGCGTAATCAAGCAAAACGAAGACAAAGCCCAACCAAACTTCACAACTAGGCCGAAACACCAGCGTGGCAGGGGTCCTAACCCACTTAGAAGCCCACCTGGTGAAGGCGGTTTGAGGAGGCGCTGACCAAGGTGCAGGTGCACCCTAGGTGCGGCCACACCCCCTTTGCCACCTCTCAGGCCCACTCTTTAGGAGGTGATGCATTCAATGCTCCTGTGACGGTTGCATGCGGTGCTTACCAAAAATACCACACCAAACTGTCATACCCAAGCCTATATAAGAAGAGCTCCACCTCTCATTTCAAATAATCAACACACAAGAGAGCAAGAGAGAAGAAGAGCTTCATTCCTACCTAGGCTTTAGCTAGAATTAGAATAGAAAGTGAGTGAGCTATGAGTTGGAGGAGTACCAGAGTGTCGGCTACCTCTACTTCTTGTACTTGGTGATCCTAGTACATCGAGTAGATGGAGTGTCGGGGTTGTCAGCTCCCTCTACATTTGTACCTCAACGAACCAAATACTACTTGGAGTATAAGGTTCATGTTTATCTTTGGTGTTGAGTTCTTAAGAAAAGTTATCTTTGCTCACTATATTCTTGCGGGTTTGACATCCGTCCTCATAACGGATACTCTAGTAGAAGGGCCCTGATTAAGACGGATAACCCTTACATGCGCGCTAGAGTAGTAGTTGATAGCATAGACATGGTGTCTAGGCTTGAGGCTACCTTCCTTTGCCTCGTATCCTCCGGTTGAGGGGTAGGCGGCAGGTGGTGATAGCCATGTCCGTCCTTCAAAATCCCCCACGTTCGGATACGACATATAGCTGTAGGCCGGCAACGCTTGGCAGACCAAGTGTTATCCGGTGCCCGAAGTAAGTCTGTAGTGGCTAAGCTATCTTAACTTAGGGACTATATCCTTAGAAAAACCTCACTACCTGAGTTATCCTTCTTCTTGTTATCTTGGGTGAACTAGCTAAGAGACTTTACACATCCGTTCCTTTGGGAAAATATGATACCCTGAATACTTCCGAGTGAAGTGATACGACAGTATATCTGTGCGTTTGCGTATTCTTTCGCTTACGCTAAGAAATACCAATAGTCTTCTAGTGACAGAGGATAGGGATAGACAGTGAAATAAAGAAACTTTAGTTGTGTGGATGGGAATAAAAAAACCTGTGACTAGAAAAAGATCAAATATATATATATATATATATATATATATATATATATATATATATATATATATATATATATATATATATATATAGCATAGAGTTAGACTAGCTAATCACCAATACATATGTAAAAGTTAAAACCTCTATATCAAACATAAAAAACACATGTATTTGCACCCATACAAACATAGCAAAATTTTATCATGTGTGACCAGAAAAACTAGTGAACCATAAAAACCTCAATTATTATGTATAGTCAAACTAGCCTAAGCACTAACTATATGTTTGTGTTAACTTTAATTTAGGCGATCACGATCAGGTCTTACTGATACAATTGAATACTCAGAGTTTACTAGACCTCAGATGCTATTGGAGGCAAACATGTGCGGTGCATGGAGTTTTGTCCGTATTGTATGTGTACCGATGAGGAGCTACATCCCCAGGCGTGTGAAACGATAAAAATTTCATGCAAACTTCACAACACTTGTGAAAAGTGATTAATACAATAATAAGCCCTACAAGCCTCTACTTTGCACTAGCTCTATTTCTCACCTACAAGCAAACCCCTACATAAGTCTAGTAGCTTTGAATTCTACTATACAGCACAACACAACACAACCAGCTAACAAGCTAACTAGATAGCTACAAATAAAAGCAACTAACAACCAGGACTATGCTACTCTAGCAAGCTAAATAAAGCAACCACCACACAAACAAAGCACAAGATATTAATGTAAAGAGCAAGTGTGCAGTATGCAAACAAACATACGCAATTGACGAACACAAGATTTATCCTCATGGTTCAGTTGCTTGTCGGCAACCTACGTCCACGTTTGTGGCAAGTCATCGAGAGATTATTCGCGTGTTAACTAGCATGACAAGATAGACCAACAACTTAGGTGCTGCAAGAATCGTGCACAAGAAGCACTTCTGAAAGGTCTTGATGGCTAGAGCGGGGGGTGAATAGCCTATTAAAAATTTCTACAAAGACAAGCTAAACAAGTTTATCAATAAAACAAATAGCGAGATGCGAGTTTTTCTTAGCCTACGGGGTGTTTGCAAGCCACCTAACCAATTCACAATTCTAGTGTATTTGCACTCAACCGCACAAGTCAAACCGAGAAGGAAACTACAACTAGCAAGCTACACAAAGAAGCTACTCTAGCAAAGCTAACTCGCTAGCAAAGATAACTAAGAAATTAATACAAGAGAGAGTTAGGAGGGTATCACCGAGGGGCGAAGAATTGAGCCAACCAATCAATATGATCAAGAGATGAATACCAAGATAACCGAACACCGGGATCAATCAATCACAATATGAAAGTGATGACACAAAGATTTATCCCGAGGTTCACGTGCTTGCCGGCACGCTAGTCCCCGTTGTGTCCCTCTTCACCACGTGGTTCGGTGGCTAATCAGTCACACACTGAGCCTCTCAAAAGACGCCACAAGAACCTACCAAATGGCAAAAGGTTGCAATGACATGAAGCAATTTACTAATGTTGCCTTTGGCGCTTCGCCGGGGTAGGCACAAACCCCTCACAATCACCGGAGGTGGCCAAGAACAATCACCAACTCTTGCCAATGCCTCCAAGCTGCTCCAAGCCATCTAGGTGGCAGCAACCACCAAGAGAAACAAGAATCCCATAGCAAATCAACCACCAAGTGCCAACTAGATGCAATCTCACAATGCAAATGCACTTGGATCACTCAATCTCACTTCGAATATGCAAAGAAGTAAGAGAGATGAGTGGGAGGGGAGTTGCTTAGCTCAAAGTGCTCACAAGTATGTCAAATGTTCAAGAGAGAGAGCCTTGAGCTGGCCAACAAGTATTTATAGACGTACCCCTTCGATTAGAGCCGTTACAAACTTAAACAGCTGAAATCGCGCTGATCGGACACGTTGGTCCAACTGACCGGATGCGCCGGTCGCGCAACGGCTAAGTCGCGAAGCACTGACCGGACGTGCTGGTCCAACTGACCGGACGCGCTGGTCGCCCAACGGCTAACTACGAAACAACGACCGGACGCGCTCATCGCGCAGACCGAACGCACTGCGAACGACCGGACGTGCGAGTCCCGTGAATGACCGGACGCGCTGGTCGCCTGAGCAGCGCTCAACGAAACAATGACCGGATGCACTGAAGAAACATGACCGGACGCGACAGAGCCAGCGTCCGGTCATAGTCCAGTAAGCTCCCTAAACGACCGGACGCGTCCGATCATCAGTGACCGGACGCGCCTCGCGTCCGATCATCGAACTAAAAAACACGCAGACACTGAACACTGACCGGACGCGTCCGGTCATGCAAAGACCGCGTCTGGTTCAGCGTCCGGTCACCTCTGTGACCTCTGTTCGCCTCCGTTTCTTTTCCGGACTTTTGGCGTAGTGGAAAATAGGCATTTCAACTTCTCAAAAACGCCTGAATCCTGTGCTCGCAAGCTCGGCGGGAGGGAGAGAGGAACCCAAACCCTCTCTACCGCTCAAACCCCACCGCCATCGCAAATGTGCTAACACCACCAAGTTATCTCGTCATGTGTGAGTGTGTTAGCATTTCACAATCATTTTTCGAGGCGATATTAGTTCTATCCAAATGCATATGATCATGAAATGCACATCTAGAGGCACTTAGGAGTTCAATAGCCGCGTCATTCCCCTCTTTATAGTACGGCTATCTATCATATAATGTAACCACACCCACTAGGTGTCTTGGTTACTAAAACACAACCCTTAAGCATATACCTTTGCCTTGATCACATAGGGTTGCGTCCAAATCCAAGTGTGGCCATCATGATCACCATGTCCATCTTGCCACCAACCTTGGAATGTACTAATCCTCATATGCTACATACAACTTAGGCATAGGATTAGTACTTAGGCATTGTCACTAATTACAAACACCAAACATGGGACTTTCAATCTCCCCCTTGTTGGTAATTGGTGACAAACCTTTTCACAAAGATGTTATGATGAAATTTTGATTGAACCCATGTCACATTGTCCAAGTATATTACCATGTGTAAGAATTATGGACATGTGATTATGAATTCAAATTGATAGCAATGGCTCCCCCTACATGTATGCTATATGTTTGGATTTTGGAAGCATACATGTTAGATAGGAAAAATATAGGAGCATTGACTATCAATAGGTGCTAAGTGTTTTAGATTATAGACCTTTGAAGCGTGATACCATCGGAGTAGCAATAAACACCATCTTAGCACCTTGTGTAGTTAGATTCCACTTGGAAAAACACAAACATAACTAGAAACCTCGTGAGATCAACATTATAAGCAAGGCTCTAGTACCACTTTGAAAAACATGAAGCAAGAAAAATATAACTACTTCCTATTCATGCTAGTACCTCAATATACCATTCATATTATACTAGCAAGTCACCACACAAGCAAAGTAACGGAGAAAAAGAAATGCATAACTATGCATCATACATATGAAGTGCACATGGAAATGCAACATTCATGTTTAAGAGCTTGCTCCCCTACTTGTGTGCTCAAAATTTTAGTTGATCCCCTTCTTTTATCAATTCTCCCCTTTAGGTTTTTTTACCCTTATCTTTGTGAACAACATTTTTCTCCCCCACAACATTCTCTCATTTTTGAGTTCTATCTTTGTGAACAACATTTTCTCCCCCTTTGGCACCAATTGACCACAAGGAGCAAACTTTAGATAGATTATCATGTTAAAAAAATGGGGTGAGGATCAAGTTTGTGATTCAACCTAGATTGCTTGCAGAAATAAAATACTTCGGTTTGATCCAAGGGCAAGCTTCTTCACACCTCACTAGAAGGGTTATCATGCACCATGTTGAAGCAAATATTTAGACAAGTGATTTAGATTAAACACTTAGGATCACAAGCTACTTAAACAAGTTATATGCTACCACTAGATCATACAAGTCATGAACACAATAGTGGCACCATATAAACTTCAAATTCATTTGATTTTCATGAAAGAGCCTAGAACATGTAAATTATGACTAGATGCACTAAACAAGTCCTTAGCATAGAATGTATGACATGTCAACCAATTGTACCTTGGGGCTCGAAGGAGAGGCATGTCATATATGGGGTGCATCAACTCATGTTGGAGAAGTCAAGTATGTTCAACTCATTCTTTAGCTTGTGAAATCTCTTCTCATCAAGTGGCTTAGTGAATAGATCGGCTAATTGATCTTCGGTGCCCACACTCTCAATAGCAATGTCACCCTTTTGTTGATGATCTCTAATAAAGTGATGGCGAACATCAATATGCTTTGTTCTTTGATGTTGAACCGGATTATTGGTTAGCTTTACGGCACTTTCATTGTCACATAGCAATGGCACATTCTTGAAGTTGATTCCAAAATCTTTCAATGTTGCCTTCATCCACAAGATTTGTGCACAACAACTACCCGCGGCGATGTATTCGGCCTCGGCGGTAGATAGTGCAATACTATTTTGCTTCTTGGATGACCATGAGACAAGTGATCTTCCCAACAATTGACAAGTCCCGGAAGTGCTCTTTCTCTCTACTTTATCACCGGCATAGTCAGAATCCGAATATCCAACTAGCTCAAAGCTTGTACCTTTGGGATACCATAATCCAACATCTTGTGTATGCTTTAAGTACCTCAATATTCTCTTTGTTGCCTTCAAATGACTTTCTCTTGGTGAGGCTTGAAATCTTGCACACATGCATACACTAAACATCACATCGGGCCTTGATGCCGTCACATAGAGTAGACTACCAATCATTGATCTATATAGCTTTTGATCCACCATGTTGCCACTCTTGTCACTATCCAAACTTCCACTAGTGCCCATTGGGGTTGTAATGCTCTTTGCATCTTCCATACCAAACTTCTTGAGCATATCTTTGATGTACTTAGTTTGACTCACAAATGTTCCTTCCTTCATTTGTTTGATTTGAAGTCCAAGAAAGAAACTAAGTTCACCAATCATTGACATTTCAAATTCCTTTGCCATCATTTTTCCAAACTCATCACAATAATCTTGATTGGTTGAACCGAATATGATATCATCAACATATATTTGCAACACAAACAAGTCTTTCTCAATCTTCTTGGTGAATAGAGTAGTATCAACTTTGCCCATGACAAATCCTTTGGATAGCAAGAAGTCCCTCAATCTTTCATACCATGCTCTAGGTGCTTGCTTCAATCCATACAAAGCTTTTCTCAATTTGTAGACATGATTGGGTTTCTTATCATCTTCAAAACCGGGAGGTTGCTCCACATACACCTCCTCTTGGATGTACCCATTGAGAAATGCACTCTTCACATCCATTTGAAATAGCTTGATATTGTGAGCACAAGCATAGGCAAGTAAGATCCTAATTGCTTCCAATCTTGCAACTGGGGCATAAGTTTCACCAAAGTCAAGACCCTCTATTTGTGTGTAACCTTGAGCCACTAGTCTTGCTTTGTTCCTTACTACTATTCCACCTTGATCTTGCTTGTTGCGAAAGACCCATCTTGTTCCAATGACATTGTGATCCTTAGGCCTTTCAACTAATTCCCATACTTTATTTCTCTTGAAGTTGTTGAGCTCTTCATGCATTGCATTTACCCAATCCGAATCTCTCAATGCTCTATCAAAGGATGGTCTCTTGCAATGTTAGTTGGTTGAAGCACTTGGACTTGATTGCTTGGATGTTGATGTTGATCATAAGTTGGAGATGATGAACTAGCCACATGTTGATCTTGTTGCACTTGAGATGATGTACTAGCTTGATTTTGCATTAGAGAACCACTAGCTTGTGTAATTAGACTTTGGAGCACTTGATCTTTGTTGTCATCCACATCAATCACTTGCTTTGGCCTAATATCACCAATATCCATTTCTTTCATAGCATTAGTCAATTGAGTTCCTCTCATATCATCCAAGTTATCTTCCTCATCTTGGGAACCATTTGTTTCATCAAACTCAACATCATGTACTTCTTCAAGTTGTCCACTAGATAGGTTCCATACTCTATAAGCTTTGCTAGTAGTTGAGTAACCAAGTAGGAAACCTTCATCACATTTCTTCTCAAACTTACTCAATCTAGTGCCCTTCTTTAAGATGTAGCATTTGCAACCAAATACCCGAAAGTATGCAATGTTAGGCTTTCTTCCATTTAAGATCTCATATGGTGTTTTCTCTAAGAACTTGTGGCAATAGAGGCGGTTGCTATAGAAGCAAGCCGTGTTGATTGCTTCGGCCCAAAATGAATGACTCACATTATACTCATTCAACATTGATCTTGCCATATCAATCAAAGTTCTATTTTTCCTCTCAACTAAGCCATTTGATTGAGGTGTATACTTGGCCGAGAATTGATGTTTGATTCCAAGCTCATCACATAGCTCATCAATTCTTGTGTTTCTAAACTCACTTCCATTGTCACTTCTCACTTTCTTGATTGTGGTCTCAAACTCATTTTGCACTCTCTTGATGAACTTCTTGAATATGTCAAATACATCACTCTTGTCCACAAGAAAGAATACCCATGTGTATCTAGTGAAATCATCCACAATCACAAAACCATACTTGTTGCCACCAATGCTTGTGTATGTAGTTGGCCCAAATAGATCCATGTGCAATAACTCAAATGCCTTGGAAGTACTCATAATGCTTTTCAATGGATGAGTGTTGCCTACTTGCTTTCCGGCTTGACATGCACTACATAGCTTATCTTTCTCAAATGTGACATCCTTCAAGCCTCTAACTAAGTCATGCTTCACTAACTTGTTCAATTGCTTCATGCCAACATGACCAAGTCTTCTATGCCATAACCAACCCATACTTAATTTGGTGAGCAAGCATGTTGAAAGTTGAGTGTCACTAGCATTGAAATCAACCAAGTATAGATTTTCATATCTAAAACCCTTGAAGATCAAATTGGAGCCATCAACACTAACTATCTCCACATCATCAACACCAAATATGCACTTGAAACTGAGATCACACAATTGAGCAACCGAGAGAAGATTGAAGTTCAATTTCTCAACTAAGAGCACATTGGAAATGCTATGATCATTTGAGATTGCAATCCTTCCAAGAGCCTTTATATCACCCTTGCTATTGTCACCAAATGTGATACTATCAATGCCACTATCATTTGATTTGAGAGAGTTGAACATTCTTGAATCACCGGTCATATGTTGAGAGCACCCACTATCAAGCACCCAATGCCTTCCTCTGGCCTTATAATTGACCTACAAAATAAATTAATGTTTCTTAGGTACCCATACTTGCTTGGGTCCTTGGAGGTTAGTCACTAAGCTCTTTGGTACCCAAATGACCTTCTTCTTTGGGCCCACAATTGGTGTACCAACAAACTTAGCATGCACACCTTTCTCACCCTTGGTAAGCACATAACAAGAATCAAAAGGAATGTAAGGTACATTATCATTTTTCTTGTTCTTGTTCATTTTATTACAATTAATCTCTAGATGCCCAACTTGCTTGCATCTATTGCAATAGCGACAATTGCCCTTCACAAAGCGAGGCTTTGGAGTAGCAAAGGCCACCTTGCCCTTCTTAGGAGTATAGCCCAATCCCTCTTTGTTAAGAGAGAACCTTTGGCTACCTAAGTATTTTAGCAAGCGGGCATCCCCACCATAGGCATTGCCTAATGCGCGGGTGAGATCATCCACCTCTCTCTTGAGAGTCTCATTCTCAACCACAAGTGATGAATCACTAGTAGTAGAGATAGGGTTGGTTGTGGTGGATGATGATGAGCTACATGAAGCATTAGTAGGACCAACACATAAAGAATCATCAATAATATCACATGTTAGTCCAATATCACAAGTGACAATCACTTGCTCCTCCTTAGCTTCCGTCATGAGCTTCTCCAACTTGAGGTCCTTTTCCTTGATGAGCTCAAGTAGAGTGGAGTGGGCTTCCTTAAGCCTAGTGTGAGCAATTTCAAGATCCTCGTGGTCTTCCTTTAGACACTCACGAGAAGCCTCTAGCTCATCAAAGGATTTCCTAAGAGCTTTGAGCTCTTGTTCAATTCCTTTGCACTCCTTACTCTTTTTGAGAGCAACAAGCTCCTCCATCAAGGCATCATTTTCATTACTCTTGGCAATGAGCTCTTGTTCCAAGATTTTATATTTCTTGGTTATCCTCTTGTAGCCCTTGCTCATTTGATCTATTATGCCCAATAGATCATCCTTGGAGTAGTCTTCATCCTCCTCCTCATCACTCCTACAATCATCACTAGCACAAGAATCATCATCACTATCATCATATTTTACCTTTGTAGGCTTGGCCATAAGGCATGTTGATGTAGTGTCGAAGATGGATGGCTTGTTGGAGAGGGCGATGTTTGCAATGGCTCGCCGAGTGGTCCTCTCATCATCACTAGAGCTTTCATCATCATCACTATCGGAGTTGTCACTATCCCAAGTGACCACATAACCACCACCCTTCTTCTTCTTGTTGAATGTGAAGCTCTTCTTTGCTTTCTTCTCCTTCTTGTCCTTCTTGTTCTTCTTCAACTTCAACTCCCCATTATGAAATCTCTTATCTTCATAGGGGTAATCCGCCACTATATGATCGGGGCTATTGCAATTGTAGCAAAGGGTCTTTGCCTTTATAATGTCTCTCCTCTTCCTTGCCCCATATCCTTTCTTCTTCATGAACATTCCCATCTTGTGCACAAGGAGGGCCATAGTCTCATCATCAAAAGGATCATCATCATCATTTTCCACCTTGCTCTTGCCCTTAGAGGATGAAGTCTTGAATGCAATGGGCTTCTCTTGCTTGACCTTGGTTTCCTTCTTCTCTTCTACCTCATCTTCATCATCATTGTATTGGACATCGGTCATTATATCTCCAAGCACATCGGTTGGTTTGACCTTGTCCAATCCCTCTCTAAAGATCATTCTTCTCAAGGTAGCAAACTTCTTGGGTAAACACATCAAGAACTTATGTGAGAAGTCCTTGTCCTCAACCTTCTCCTCAAGCCCCTTGAGATCATTGACAATGACTTGGAGCCTATAGAACATCTCCGGGATGGATTCATCATCCTTCATCTTGAAAGTGGAGAACTTGTCCTTGAGCATATATAGTTTGGCACACTTTACCGTTGAAGTGCCCTCATATGTTTCCTCTAATCTTGTTCACACTTCACTTGCCATTTTAAGATCCTTGATTTGCTCAAAGACCTTTGCATCAATCTCATTGTAGAGAGTATTGAGAGACATAGTGTTGCATTGGTTGTTGATGCGGTCATTGTTGGTGAGGTTGTCAGGATCAATGATAGCATAATCATGGTGTGTCACCTCCCAAACGTTCTCATGGAGAGAGCCAAGATATTGCTTCATCTTTCTTTTCCAATGATCAAAAGATGTGACACCATCAAAGAATGGAGGCTTGCCCCCGACATGGTTGAACATAACTTGAGCCATCTTACACCGAGGTTGTTAAGCCTTACAAACGGTGACCACGGCTCTGATACCACTTGAAAGGTCTTGATGGCTAGAGGGGGGGTGAATAGCCTATTAAAAATTTCTACAAAGACAAGCTAAACAAGTTTATCAATAAAACAAATAGCGAGATACGAGTTTTTCTTAGCCTACGGGGTGTTTGCAAGCCACCTAACCAATTCACAATTCTAGTGTATTTGCACTCAACCGCACAAGTCAAACCGAGAAGGAAACTACAACTAGCAAGCTACACAAAGAAGCTACTCTAGCAAAGCTAACTCGCTAGCAAAGATAACTAAGAAATTAATACAAGAGAGAGTTAGGAGGGTATCACCGAGGGGCGAAGAATTGAGCCAACCAATCAATATGATCAAGAGATGAATACCAAGATAACCGAACACCGGGATCAATCAATCACAATATGAAAGTGATGACACAAAGATTTATCCTGAGGTTCACGTACTTGCCGGCACGCTAGTCCCCGTTGTGTCCCTCTTCACCACGTGGTTCGGTGGCTAATCGGTCACACACCGAGCCTCTCAAAAGGCGCCACAAGAACCTACCAAATGGCAAAAGGTTGCAATGACACGAAGCAATTTACTAATATTGCCTTTGGCGCTTCGCCGAGGTAGGCACAAACCCCTCACAATCACCGGAGGTGGCTAAGAACAATCACCAACTCTTGCCAACGCCTCCAAGCTGCTCCAAGCCGTCTAGGTGGCGGCAACCACCAAGAGAAACAAGAATCCCGCAGCAAATCAACCACCAAGTGCCAACTAGATGCAATCTCACAGTGCAAATGCACTTGGATCACTCAATCTCACTTCGAATATGCAAAGAAGCAAGAGAGATGAGTGGGAGGGGAGTTGCTTAGCTCAAAGTGCTCACAAGTATGTCAAATGTTCAAGAGAGAGAGAGCCTTGAGCCGGCCAACGAGTATTTATATACGTACCCCTTCGAATAGAGCCGTTAGAAACTTAAACAGCTGAAATCGCGCTGACCGGACACGCTGGTCCAACTGACCGGACGCGTCGGTCGCGCAACGGCTAAGTCGCGAAGCACTGACCGGACGCGCTGGTCCAACTGACCGGATGCGCTGGTCGCCCAACGGCTAACTGCGAAACAACGACCGGACGCGCTCATCGCGCAGACCGGACGCACTACGAACGACCAGACGCGCTAGTCCCGTGAATGACCGGACGCGCTGGTCGCCTGAGCAGCGCTCAACGAAACAATGACCGGATGCGCTGAAGAAACATGACCGGACGCGACAGAGCCAGCGTCCGGTCATAGTCCAGTAAGCTCCCTGAACGACCGGACGCGTCCGATCATCAGTGACCGGACGCGCCTCGCGTCCGATCATCGAACTAAAAAACGTGCAGACACTGAACACTGACCGGACGCGTCCGGTCATGCAAAGACCGCATCCGGTTCAGCGTCTGGTCACCTCTGTAACCTCCGTTCGCCTCTGTTTCTTTTCTGGACTTTCGGCGTAGTGAAAAATAGGCATTTCAACTTCTCAAAAACGCCTGAATCCCGCGCTCGCAAGCTCGGCGGGAGGGAGAGAGGAACTCAAACCAACCCCACCGCCGTCGCAAATGTGCTAACACCACCAAGTTATCTCGTCATGTGTGAGTGTGTTAGCATTTTCACAATCATTTTTCGAGGCGATATTAGTTCTATCCAAATGCATATGATCATGAAATGCACATCTAGAGGCACTTAGGAGTTCAATAGCCGCGTCATTCCCCTCTTTATAGTACGGCTATCTATCCTATAATGTAACCACACCCAATAGGTGTCTTGGTTACTAAAACACAACCCTTAAGCATATACCTTTGCCTTGATCACATAGGGTTGCGTCCAAATCCAAGTGTGGCCATCATGATCACCATGTCCATCTTGCCACCAACCTTGGAATGTATTAATCCTCATATGCTACATACAACTTAGGCATAGAATTAGTACTTAGGCACTGTCACTAATTACCAACACCAAACATGGGACTTTCAACTTCAACTAGCCACAAGCATTCTACTAGTGTATCCTCAAGAGGAGGGTGAATTGGGCTAATCTAAAATTCTCACGAAATAAAATCTAACACTTAGCCCATTGTCTAATAGTGTTTTCTAGCCTATGCACAAAAGTTTTGCAACCTAGTTCCAATTCTACACTAGCATGACAATTCTAAGAATGTAAAGACATGCATCGAAGTAATTGCACAAAAATAAATATGTAATGTACAAATAGGGATAAGAACACAATGGTGTTTTCCCAAGGTATTGGAGAGTCAGAACTCCCCACTAGTCCTCGTCAGAGCACTCGTGCATGCAAGGGTATCGCTCCCCCTTGATGATCCGTATAAGGATTAAGTGCTCTTTACATGTTGATTCTTCGTCACTCCGGCACGGTTATCCACGACCGCTGACAACATGAGTTGGGTCTCCCACAATCACCACCAAAGATCACCAAGCTCCTGATTATCACCAAACCATCTAGGTAATATCGATCGCTAAAAGTGTAACAAGCACAAACTCTCCCTAACCAAGTTTTCAGGTGATGTAGAAAGAATGCTTGAGAGTTGCAAGTTGTGTGCTCTTAGAGCGCGTTTAGTTCCAACGCTGTCCCTCCGAGCATCGCACGGTCCCTCTCCCGTCATTCTGATTCAGCGTCGGACCACACATGCCCCCGTCTCTAAAATCGATTATAGCTTGTTCGGCTGGCTGGTCAGCCAACCAGCCAGCAGTGCTTTTCTCTAACATCAAATCAGTACCAGCCACCAGCCACTTGCCAGCTAACAGTATTTTTCTCTCACAACGAATCAGCACCGGGCACCGGCCACTAGCCAGCCGAACATAATACAGCTACAGTATGATTCCAGTGTTGCTCTCGCCCTTGCATTGCAACCATCGATCGTTTAGGTCGTTGATGATGAAGCTGGCCGGTGATGCCACCCCCTTGCCTTGCCCTTTGGAGTAGAGTATTACCACTAGTTAGCAGCAAACCATGCATTATATTGCGCATTAGTGTAATGAAGAAATGGAAATGATAGCCCATCCCTACCGCTCACCAACCAACCATACCGCTCCACCTCGCCACAAACGCGGGCACGGGCGCCGCGCGCCACCCCCCTACATATACATGCCCGCGGGAGCACAGCCAGATCGAGCTCGAGCTCGAGCTGGCACGCCGTGCGCAGTGCGAGAGACTGAGAGCTCGCAGGCGCGTGCGCAGTGCCAGGTCGGTCTCAATCTCACAACAGAGAGCTAAAGCCATGGAGGAGGCGGTGGAGGCTGTGGTTGCTGCCGGAGTGGAGCCGTTCCCGACGGTGGACAAGTGCGACGCCTCAGGCCTCGGCGCACACTCCTCCGTGGTGGCGGACCTGGACGGCACGCTGCTCCGCTCCCGCAGCGCGTTCCCGTACTACGCGCTGGTGGCCTTCGAGACCGGCGGCGTCCCGCGCCTGCTCCTCCTCCTGCTCCTGTCCCCGCTGGCCGCCGCGCTGCGCTTCCTCCTGGCGTCGGAGTCCGCGTGCGCGCGCGTGCTGGTGTTCGGTGCCACGGCGGGCGCCCGGGTACGCGACGTCGAGTCCGCGGCGCGCGCCGTGCTCCCGCGGTTCTACGCCGCCGACGTGCACCCGGCCGCGTGGCGCGTCTTCTCGGCGTGCTCCCGGAGGCGCGTCGTGCTCACGGCCACGCCCAGGGTCTTCGCCGAGCCGTTCCTCAGGGACTGCCTCGGCGCCGACGCCGTCGCGGGCACCGAGCTCGCCACGTGGCGCGGACGTGCCACGGGCTTGGTGGACGCGCGCAGGGGCGGCGTCCTCGTTGGCGCGCGCAAGGCCGAGGCGCTAAGGGAGATCTTGGCCGCCGACGGCGGCGGTGGCGACGCGCCAGACGTTGGACTCGGGGACAGCCGCTCAGACTACCCCTTCATGAGCATGTGCAAGGTACGGACAGGACACCAATTGTCACAACACTGTATTTACTTTGACAATCCTCCGTATTACCGTATTCGTATATTGCAACGTACCCCTTCATTTGAGGGCGTGTTTAGATGCGAAAATTTTTGGGGAAAAGTTCTCGTAGCACTTTTCGTTGTTATTTGGCAAAATTTGTCTAACCATGGACTAACTATGCTCAAAAGATTCATCTCGACATTTACAGACAAACTGTGCAATTAGTTATGTTTTTTACCTACATTTAATGCTCCATGCATACGTCCAAAGATTCGATGTGACAGTTACTATGCAAAAATTTTTGGCTCTTTTTGGTATCTAAACAGGCTCGGACTCTCTTGTCTCTCTCTATATAAATATATATATGATTCCTTATTCGTACAAGCACCAACTTATATATGTTCTCAGCTTTGCCTTCATGGAATTTAGGTATTTTGATTTGAATGGACGAAATTCACAATGATCTTACGGCACGAAACAGTATACAGCCAAAAGCAATCCCCTCCCTCACACTTGTACAGCAGTTCAACCACTATGTGAAAAAAGAAAAAATATAAATACTAAATGAAGGCCTGCGCTAGCTGCTCATATTATATATTATACTAGATGAAGCTGGATTTCTGTAACATATATATTCTTGCGTCCTTATTAGAGGAATTATATTCTTGCGTCCTTATTAGAGTAATTATTAAAGCCTGTCCGCATTTTTTTGTGATAATTGGGTACTGTTAACTGTGTCGCGAAATGGAGCTGCAAAGAATTATTGGCAGCGAAGTGAATGCTGTACTGTCACTGGCCACCGTGTGATCGGAGAAACAAGCTTAAACCTAGCTAATACTCCGTATATAGTAGTTAGTACAACCTTCAGCTGCACCATCATGTGGTGATTTGTGTTTGTGTCTACCTGCACGCTAGGCGGCATCTCGCCAACTAGCGATATTGGACGTGTCTTTGGTTACCTCTAAATTTTTCTTAATGAAATACGTGCAGCGCACATTCCAAAAAAAAGTATGGCACTGGCGCATCTGGATGTGGTACCGAGCCCGAGCGAACCGCGTTGCATCGCACGCATGTATTTGCAGCGAGAGGGGGGGTCTGGTTTTTGCATGTTCCCTCCATAAATTGGAGATATATGGCACTGTTGTGGTGTGGATCAGAGTTACTACTACACACTAGCTGCCACACGACGAAAAAGTAAAAGAAAGTGTTCAACTTCTTTGTAAATCGAAATTTAATAATTGAATTAATTTTTTTTGTGACTAATAATTGAATTAATATGCATGTAGCTAGAGGCGATCGAGTTAGTAGCATTGCATGCACGAGTCGGTTCAGTTGTCGACTTCAAATATCCTCGCGCCGCCCTTGACCTGGCAGAAATTAGTTGTAGAGAACAAACTAACACTATCAAGTTTCCCTGTGAGCCATGTGTAGAAAAACAAGGAGCTCCTTCGGAACGCAAAAAAAAATTCATATATAGGAAAGAAAATACAGAATTGAAGACAGACCCAAGCAAATTGTTTCTGCAAATTTCTGAAGGCTGTATTTGGTTCAAAGCATACTGCTCCAAACATGCTCTTAAACATGCTGCTTATATTTCTGAAGCACCTGATGGTTGTTCACATCAGCAAGTCAGCATGCATATATGATATCATATATGATAGGATACACCTTTCTCCATACTCGTACGTAGCACACCCACAACTACCAGTACTAAATAAAAGTACACACCGCACATATAGTTGTAGCGCTCAGATATGCAATATATTATACATAATAATAACGTTTAATTAATAATCTGGTTGGGTCACATCTTTGTGCAGTAAAGAGTGTTCGTTGGTCAGGGACCCGGCCGGCATGGCATGTATATGCTGCCCAGCAACCTACTGTACGCTCATATATAATCGATTTTTAGTTATTTGGTTGGCGTTAATTACGTCTACGCCCCAGTTTGCCGGTAGTTAGGACCGAGCCTTTTCTGCTTTGTCTGCAAGATAAGATTGCCTAATCAGTCAACACACACAAAGCAAACTCGTGTAGTAGGCTTTATTTGGAGTTTTGGACATCCTGCATGTCTGCCGTTAGCTGAGTATGGACGTACGCACGGCTAAGTTTGTGTAACCAGCTGCGTTGGTGAAACTTGTTGAGTTTTGGTGGTTTCCGTGTAAAACATGCATGCATGCAACTACCATATGGCAGAAGCTTGGCGAACACTTGGCCGCGCCAAAGTAGTTAGTGCTGCTATATCTACACGGCGACGCCAGTACAACCTTTTAGGTGAATCTAACTAACCGTAGTTACTACCACTATAGTCTATATAGCTAGCTAGACTAGGGCCATGTTTAGTTGGAAAAAAAAAATTAAAAAGCAATGTAGCACTTTTCGTTTGTATTTGACAAACTTTGTCCAATCATAGATTAACTAGACTCAAAAGATTAATCTCGACATTTACAGACAAACTGTACAATTAGTTATTTTTTTTACCTACATTTAATGTTTCATATATGTGTTGGCATATGCGATGTGACGGAGAATCTTGAAAACTTTTTGCATTTTAAAGCAATCTAAACATGGCCTAGATAGCTGGGCTGGAGTGACGTGCAGGGATGGACAGTGATGATACAGCATGTACCCCCTGCTACTGTTGCTTGTCTGTCCTGAGCTGAGATTTCAATCGATGGACACACATGTGCATGTGCTGATGTGCATGGTATGGATCGGCCGGGATCAAAAGCTTGTCCTGCCGAGCTCCTTTAATTGTCTAGACTAGACGAAATATTGCTTCCTTTCGACACTTGGCCTCGTTTAGGTTGTGATAAGTTAGAATTTTTCTAATAGTAGCACTTTCGTTTGTATTTGAAAATTAGTGTCTAATCATGGACTAACTGGGTTCAAAAGATTCGTCTCGTGATTTTATAACTAAACTGTGTAATTAGTTAATTTTTTATCTATATTTAATGTTTCATGCATGCGTGTAAAGATTGATGTGATAGAGAGAGTGAAAAAATTTCAACTTTTTTGGCTCAACACGGCCTTGCTTGGAAGTGAGTAGGAACACGAAGATGAAACATTTTAGGGGTCCTCGGTAGGATGCAGCAAGTAGCCATGCCCTGTACGTGCCCCAAACATTTTAGGTTATTGTCTCCGTCTCCAAAAGGCATCGGTCCATTAGTATGTAGACTGAACAACTAATGCAATAGTGTACGATTGGAGAGCAGTTTGGGGCACTTGATACAGTTTCATCTGTCCTGTTCGTTTCGCTAAAATTTGACTGATACTGGTACTTGCACTGAAATACTGTGAGAGAAAAAACACGTTTGGTTCGCTGAAAAACACTGCTGAAGTAGCGCAGTAGAATAGGGTCTGCTCCCTCTCTTCCGGTTTATCTGTCCTTTCTGATTTTCGTGCCATAATTTTAACTCGATTTGTAGAAAATACGTGCAACATTTGTTATCTCCAAATAAATTTATTAAAAAAATATATTCAAATTGTTATCTTTAAATAAATTTATTAAAAAAATAGATTCAAAGATCCTTCCAATGATACAATTATGTATCATAAATATTAATATTTTTTAATATATATTTTGTTAAAGTTATTTTTCGGAAAATGAAAGAGACGGATATTTTGGGACGGAGGGAGGACATTCTAAATGTGTGGATTCTAGGGGCCGGTTCAGTTCCAAAATTTTTGGCAAAACGATACTGTAGCAATTTTCGTTGTTATTTGGAATTAGTGTCCAATCATTGTCTAATTAGGCTTAAAAGATTCGTCTCGTCAATTTCGTCTAAATTGTGTAATTAATTTTATTTTTTATCTATATTTAATACTTCATGCATGTGTTCAAAGATTCGATGCGACGGGGAATCTTGAAAAATTCTGCAAAATTTTTTGGAACTGAACAGGCCTAGGTATAGCAGTATAGCACTGATTACTGATCGATGGCGCACGGTGGTGGTAGCTGCAATTCATTCATTGTGCTAGCACTAGTATAGTACGGCTTTTAATGCTGATGAGACCATGCATGCCCTCTTCTTAATTCGCCATTAACGCAAAGTTGTGGGCGCCGCGCCTGCGTGCGCTGTGCATGCATGGATGGATGATGCAGGAGGCGTACATGGTACCGCGCGCGCCGGTGGAGCCGCCGGTGCCCATGGACCAGCTGCCTCGGCCGGTCATCTTCCACGACGGCCGCCTGGTGCGCCGGCCGACGCCGCTGGTGGCGCTGCTGGTGGTGCTCTGGTTCCCCGTGGGCCTGGCGCTGGCCTGCCTGCGCATCGCGGCGGGGGCGCTGCTGCCCATGCCGCTGGTGTACTACGCCTTCTGGGCGCTGGGCGTGCGCGTCCTGGTGCGGGGCGCGCCGCCGCCGCCGCGCGCCGAGCGCGCCACGGGCCGGAGCGGCGTCCTCTTCGCCTGCTCGCACCGGACGCTGCTGGACCCCATCTTCCTGTCCGCGGCCCTGGGCCGCCCCGTCGCGGCCGTCACCTACTCGCTCTCCCGGCTCTCCGAGTTCCTGTCGCCCATCCGGACGGTGCGCCTGTCGCGGGACCGCGCCACGGACGCCGCCATGATCCGGGACCTGCTGGCGGAGGGCGACCTCGTCATCTGCCCCGAGGGGACCACGTGCCGGGAGCCCTTCCTGCTGCGCTTCTCGGCGCTCTTCGCGGAGCTCACCCACGAGGTGGTGCCCGTCGCCATGGAGAACCGGATGAGCATGTTCCACGGCACCACGGCCAGGGGGTGGAAGGGGATGGACCCGTTCTACTTCTTCATGAACCCAAGCCCGGCGTACGTCGTCACGTTCCTCAACAAGCTCCCGCCGGAGCTCACCTGCGCCGGCGGCAGGACCAGCCACGAGGTGGCCAACTACATCCAGAGGCTCATCGCCGCCACGCTCTCCTACGAGTGCACGAGCCTCACCAGGAAGGACAAGTACCGGGCGCTTGCAGGAAACGACGGAGTCGTCGCCACCCCCAAAGCCAATGGTTGCTAGCTAAGGTTATTTAAAAAAAAGGAAAGAAAATTGGGTTATTGTGGTGTGTATTTGCTACTAAATTCATTGTGATGATGATGCATAGCAATGGGCAGTATTTTTCTCTTTGTATTGTATTGGTCACCTCTACTACAGTATATTGTTTTTTTTATCACATACTACAGTATATTGTGATGATGATGATGTATGGCTATGTACCAACCGGAATTGAATGCAAGATCACACAAGGTGAGGCCGTGTTTAGTTGGACAGATTTTGGATGGCCAAAATCTGTATAGTGCTAGGTTCTACACTAGCATTTCGTTTGTATTTGTGAATTTTTATCCAAACATTGACTAATTAGGCTCAAAAGATTCGTCTCACAAAGTACAACTAAACTGTGCAATTAGTTTTTGATTTCATCTACATTTAGTACTCCATGCATGTGCCGACATTTTGATGTGACAGAGAATCTTCTTTTTGCATAGTAGAATTTGGAGAGAAATTTGGTATCTAAACAAGGCCTGAAGTGAAAAGGGGGGCAGGGACTATTCTCATTCGTGTCAGCAACGTGCATCTTTCTGCACCCAACAAAGAACATAAAGGCGGAGTTATTTCGTTTTCGTTTGGTAGTTTAGTTAGGCCATGTTTAGATCCCACCCAAAAACCAAAAATTTTCAAGATTCCCCGTCACATCAAATCTTGCGGCACATGCATGGAGCATTAAATGTAGGTAAAAAGAATAACTAATTGCACAGTTTGCCTGTAATTGACGAGACGAATCTTTTAAGCCTAAATAGTCCATAATTGAATAATTTTTGCCAAATACAAACGAAAGTGCTACAGTAGCTAAAAGCCAAAAATTTTTGGAACTAAACGCGCCCTTAGTACCAAAAAGAGCTAAAATTTTTTGCATAGTAACTGTCACATCGAATCTTTAGACGTATGTATGGAGCATTAAATGTAGGTAAAAAAATAACTAATTGCACAGTTTGTCTGTAAATGTCGAGATGAATCTTTTGAACCTAGTTAGTCCATGATTAAACAAATTTTACCAAATAACAACGAAAAGTGCTACAGGAACTTTTCCCCAAAAATTTTCGCATCTAAACACGCCCTTATTAGTTAGTTGACACAACCTTTGGCCACCCAGGCCTATACGTTTTGCAATTCAGTAGGCAACTGGAGCACAGCTCAACACGTAAAAGGACACCAAACACCATTTATATATACACACCACAAAGCACCCCCAGAGCCCCACACCCTTCCCCAAACTCCTATCTTAAGTAAAGCTTTCATTTCATTTCCCAAATGACACAAGACAAGTTATCACCCCAAATGAAGGAAGCAAGATTGCTCGAACCCTGGCCATTGATTTGATTGCTCAACTTAACAAGGTAACCCATCCGCATTTTTGAACTTTGGATGCACAAGACATGAGTTCTAGCTCTTACGATTCCTTCTTCCGGGTTGCACTTATACATGCTATACTCAGTCGTATCTAAACCCTGGTAATGGAAACAGCAACTATGCAACACGCCATGATACTTATCAGATTGTGGATTAATACCTTACTCTGCGCATACTTTGCAGCTCTTCCGGCAGAAGCCAGGGGCTTCCTTGGTCCCCACCATGTAGTTAGGGTTCTTGGCACACTCACCCACGGCCGCCCACTGGGGACAGAGGACATTGTCGTCCTCGCATCCGTCAGAGGAACCCGGCTGCTTGACAGGGAGGTCAAACGACCTCACATGGATCCATTTAGTTGCGGACCACTTCTGGCCTTCGATGACGGGGCAGCTACCGTGCAAGCTCTCAGAGTCTGTTGTTGCATCAGGGTGGAGACTGAAGAACAACAGGGCATCACCCTTTACCGGTTTAACTGCACATGGAAACCAGAAGCAGCTAGACATCAGAGTAAATATGCATGGTGGAAGGTACACGCATGATAAATCTATGAAAGCCTGCTAAGAAACTAGACTCTAGTGACATTATATCAAATCAAATAAATAAAAAGGGCCATGGGCCATAGTAACATCAGGTAAGAACTGGTCAAGATGATATATAGCTTGCGGATCTGCAATGTAACTCGAGTTCTACCACAAACACTGCTATATACCTGCATATCCATTTCTTGCACAATCAGACCATGTGTCGTCCTTGGGTTGTAATAGCTTCCCCTGTGGAATGTTGGGAGTTATTATTACAATTACAACTGGCGTTCTTGAGACAGTAACACAGGAAGGATAACTACCTCTGCATTGGGGAAGATGGTCTCTCCACCCTTCTCAACATTTGATAAGTACATGAGCACGGTGGCAATGCGATGGCCACCCAGGGCTTGATTATTTTTGTCATGGAAGTAGTCAAAGTGGGGTTCGTATTTCTCACCATTCTGGTAGTGCAATATCTGAATGGATTCACCATTCTCTGAGCATGCCAGAACCATAGAGTTAAGATTGTTGACAATCAAAAGGAAGGAAAAACAAGCCTAAAAGGGTTGAGTAATTTAATTGAAGTTTTCGAGGTACCTGGTGGAAGAAATGTCCAAGCAGATATCCTCTCCTCTATTCTTGTTACTACTTCATCCTGCCAAGTGAATATCTCAGTTAACATATCGTCATATACATAGGTAATTGTTGCCAGCAAAGACATAGATCTTCTACACTACATTACTAATTCCAAATAAGCCACGACACCTCAAGGCTTCGTTTGGAAACTAGAACCCTGGGGCCTTCCATCTTTTTCCCTGGGGAGTTTAGGCCACGTGGGAAAAAAAACTATAGGCCATTTCACATCTGCATTAGAAAACTCCGTTGACAGGGGTTGCCAGCCGAACCCACCCACTTCCCCTGGGGCAAGCCTTGACCCCTCGAGCAGCGCCTCCCTTAGCCCTGTGCATGGGTCGTCTAATCCACCCATCCAAAATCCAACCCAAACCGTGATAAGTATTGATAAATGACTTGGGTGGATATGGGTGACCAATTAGACCTTCAAAGTGCCGCAAACCCCGGAGAGAAGTGCTGCCATTGCTGGGTTGCTGGCACCTCCTTACCTCCACAGCCACCACCTCCTCCAGCCATTGCCTCGGTGTCCACCAGTGCCTCCACCTCCGCCTCCACATCAAGATCCCCCTTGCTGACGACCCATGACTGTTGGTGCTGCTGTCACCTCTTCCTCCGCATCCACTATGGCGTCTCGACCTTGTCTTCTTCCTCCAGAATCGCAACAATGTGAGTTCTCTACCCTATCCTATAGGGTTCCTATACTTTTCGCATCCTAGTTCTTGTAGATCTTCGAGAGAAGCATGGTGAAACTCGAAGATCATCTCCAAGGTCATAGCATACTGCAACAAGCACGTCCTCTCCTGCTACCTAGAGCTGGGGCCTGGGGCAAGGTCAGATCAGTTTATTTCTTGTTTGTTGCCAGTTTGAGCGATTCTTGGTCTATTAGTAATCCGAGTTTGTGAGTGCGATCCCAGTAATATATGAGTGATTCCTTCAAAGTGAAGTTTACCTTGTGCTACTGCCCTGTATCATAGTTCTCAGATCTGAGGGGCGCTATGTTTGAGCGACTGAAATTCACTACGCTAGACAGTGGGAGGGACTGAATTTCAGAATATTCTGTGTGCAGCAAACAAAATGGCCCTACTATTATTGTGCATTACATGCATAGAGGATAAAATCATTGGACATCTCAGGTCAGAGACATTAGGTACAAAAATGACATTATATGAATTAAATATTTCATAGACAGTTGAAATATATAAAGCTAGAGCATAGCATTTTTAAGTTGCACTGTAAAATTTGTGGCTCAGCATAATCCATCATGTTTATAATATGCTATACGTGCTAGCCTAATAACAAGAATATATTGCAGGAGAGAATTCCCAATGTGTGCATCCTATGGTCATCAAACTTCCAGACTTAGTCATTCACCATAACTTGCCCCCAAAATCTTTTGGTTCACAACCAAGATCATCAAACTTGCCATATATGTCAGCTGAGTCTCTCAAGTAAGCATAGTGGTCTACCTTAAGTGCCAGTGTATGTAGAAAAGGTTTCGAGATTTGCACTCAGAATGAAGCAAGAGCATTTAGCCAGCTAAAGTATCTTCCTTCCAGAGAGTTATGTTCTATAGTTCGTTTGGTCCCCTTTTTTTCACAATTCAACTTCTCCATTTGAAGGAACAGAAAATAAGCTTTATCCTTTAAAAGTGTATTTCTTGTACAAATGCATTAAATTAAAGATTAATCGATGAAGTATCTGTAAACCTTTATTCTAGTCCAACTGTTGCTGTCTTGTCAAAAATACAGAGTAAAAAACTTTTCACTGGCCCATAGCCCTGAATATTAGTCTGAATAACAAGTTGCCCATCTTCCTCTCTCCAAACGCCTCAAGGTGATGATATCGCTAGAATCAAGTTATTTGTAACTAATGTGTGCTAGCTCAGTCATTAGGTGAAAGCCAGTGAACAATTTGACTAGCTTTTTCTTCCTAGATTAACTAGAAAACAATGTACAGATCCATTGCAGACACAATTACAGATTAGAAGCAAGAATTGTCTATAAAAGCAGGGTACCAAAGCTACGGGTGTGTTTAGTTGGTGAAAAGTTACTGTATCACCTTTCGTTTTTATTTGACAAATATTATCCAACCATGAAGTAACTAGGCTCAAAAGATTCGTCTCGCAAAAACCAGACAAACTTAGCAATTAGTTATTTTTTTACATATATTTAATACTTCATGCATGCGTCCAAATATTTGATGTGATGGGTGGAAGAGGAAATATTTTGGGTTTGCATGGAAAGTGAACGGGGCCTACATCTCCAATCAAATTTCACACAAGTTGATTGGCTAATAAAGGTGTCAACATAGTGTCTTTGCCTACTTTTGTTAGGTGCAGTAAAACAGAGCATGTCAATAGGGCAATCTCTAGTTTTTAAAAAAAAATTGTATGCACAACAAGGCAATCTCTAGCTGTTTAATTGCTTCAGCCATTGATATTATGATTTACATTTTCAGTTTGCACAAAATTCATATCTCAGAAGTTAATAGATGAAGATGTCAAATGGTGCTCAACATGCATCTCCTATTTTGATCAGCATGTAGAAGTCAATTACAATGCAGTTTATTGAATTTTTATTGATAGTGAACAAAGGTTGCTTGATATTAGATGGTATTCGGTTCAACTTTAACTTAAAGTAATATATGTGGATGTATGGATAGTGGAACTCCAATTTGTCCTGGGGCTGGGTGTGTTTTAACTCTGCGGTGGAGTGCAAGTACAAGTGAGAGGCAGGGTTGAACTGTGCACTATTATACTCGGAGTTAGGTCAACTTGTAACCGTGGTACTAATTTAAAATTTCAATGGCCCTGTTATTCTTTTGAAATTTTCAGGACTTCTTTTTTTGGACCTAATACTTCTAATGCAGCTATAACCTAAATGGGTCGATACTCTCCTTAATTCTAGAGGTTAACAAACTAATTAAAAATCTATATAAGGATGGGCTTGTACCTCTACTCGTTGATCAAGATCTATTTCATAGTTCCTAGTATCTCTCATCTATCCCTGCCATGTTGTGTGGCCATCAGTCATCAGCAATTAACATACTGCTTTGGTTCAGGGCCATCTAACTAATACAGATGACACATGACAGAGTGTATGATGTTCTGAACCTAGAGGGATAGCTCAGGTTCAACTAGCAAGTCCTAAGCAATCACAGTAAGATGCACGAGAATGAATGGAATTAAGACATTGATGCCCATAGGTGGAACATGACTCAGAAACAGCTCGAACAGGTTTATCAAATGAGATGATAAATTGATAACGCACACATATAGGACCTGTTTGGCACAGCAATAGCTCCAAGACTATTTGGAGCTGGCCAGTCCTAGATCCAAGAATATTTGGAGCTGGTCATTCCTAGCTCCAAGGTTTTAGTTAAGCAATATTGTATTATTTTGGATTAAACACGTCTGTCTAATCCCTCTATTTTATCCTGAAAACTCCAAACTCTAAATCCTGCATGGATGTCAGAGCAGGAGCTGTGTCAAACAGGGACATATAGTAACCACATAAACTGTTAAACGAAACAACACATGTTGACCATGCATGTATGTGAAGGATGAGTGGATGACTGCGACCAATTCCTACACTAACAAAACCAAAACTTCATGGACAATTCAGACATTGAACCAGAACCCAATAAGCCAATGTGCAAAACAAAGACAAAATGGCATCAAACAAACTACAGCAGAACAGTACATCATCCAAACATGGTATTCAAAATCTTACTGTCTAGTGCAAAGAGTTCAGCAGATTAAACCCAAAGAATAAAGATGGCTGAAGAAATCTGACCCAAGTCAACCATGGTCTGTTTTCCAGATTCAAGTCCATCCCTGCTTACATGCTATTTTCTCTATGGCTGTTATAACACAGGTTTGGAACAAACACCTTGTTCTGGACTGACAGTTGGATTCATGGCAAAAGGATCAGTGACCTTGCGCCCCAAGTTTTTGCATTGGTCTAAACGAGAAGAGCTAGCAGGACTGTACACTAGGCCCTCTCAAATAATGTGGGTCTCTGATATCCAAGGCACTCAACTGTGGGAGTCATCTCAAATTTCTCTCTGTATGGGATTTGGTCAAGGATGTGATCCTGCAGCCCGGACCCCGGAGTCAGAGATTATCATATCTGGTGGTTATCATCAAAGGGCCAATATTCGGCAAGGCCAACTTACAAAAATCTCTTCCAGGGAACGAGTTCTTTTTGTCCTTATACTAGAATTTGGAAATCATGGGCTCCAGGAAAATATAAATTCTTCTTATGGTTGGTAGCTGCAGCCCGGAGTTGCGGATTATCATATCTGGTGGTTATCTTCAACGGGCCAATATTCAGCAAGGTCAGGTTACAAAAATCTCTTCCAGGGAACGAGTTCTTTTCGTCCTTATACTAGAATTTGGAAATCATTGGGCTCCAGGAAAATATAATTTCTTCTTATGGTTGGTAGCTCACAACTGGTGTCCGGTGTTAGACAGCAGACCTTTTGGCAAAAAGAGGGCTTCCTCATCCTTATAGATGTCCTCACTGTGATCAAACTGAAGAATCTATCAACCACTTACTCGTGTCATGTGTTTTTGCAAGAGAATTCTGGTTCAAACTTCTACAAAGAGTTGGCCTGCAGTTCCTTGCCCCACGGATCGGTGAGGAGTTATTTAAAGATTGGTGGGAACGAATCTAAACGTTGGCCACCAGTTACAGAAAGACTTCAACTCCCTTGTCATCCTTGGTGCTTAGACCTTGTGGATTCATTGTAATAAGCGTGTTTGATGGAGTTTCTCCAGACTTGGCTAGAGCCTTACTGCTCGCTAGGGATGAGTTATTTTTGGGGTTTGGCCAGGGCTAGAGGTATCTCCTACCTCCTTGCCCTTGTGCTTGTGCCGTTGTAGTGTGTTTGCTTTGGTTGGGTCATTTCATCCTTTGTCACAGGTGAGTCGGATTGTTAGTAGCAAGACTTTACTGGTGTTGGTGTGTGTGTTTGTAAGGGCTCTTCCCCCCTATTTTTCTTCTTAACATAATGATACGCAGCTCTCCTGCATGTTCGAGCAAAAAAAGAAAAAAAAAATCCAATCATCTTAACCCAAATATAAAGGGACAACACTCCTACCAAAACTCAAGTTTGTTAAAGAGACAAGCCAAATTTTGTGTGGGGTCATCAAGGGACACCACAATGTGTAATAAGAACCATTCCTACGATGCCACCCAATAAAGTTCAAGTTTCCTGCCATATGTTTAAGGTACAATGCCCCATTTGTGGAAAAATTACGAGAAGTGTATGATGCACTATTCTAAAAAACTGAAACTTAAAAAACATCACAGATGCAGTACAATGTTATGTTGTGTAGTCATGCAAAATTCATGGTTTTCTTTTTGGATCAACAGTGCGGCACCCACAGAGCACCAAGTGTGCACCCCAGGAAAAAAAAAGGGATACAAATTTAGTGAAGACGGAACCCAGCAAGAACAAATAATCCATTAGTGATTTTGTGTACATATGAGACAATATGGTCCTACTGTTCACATTTAAGATGCATATTTCAATCAAGTAATGTTATGAGCAATATAATTAAGCAACCAGTAAAACAAACAAGCCTTTAATAAAGAGAAATGAGTCAATTTTGTTGACCTTAATTCACAAAGTGTAAGATATAAAGAGGTCTAGTCAACTATAAATTAGTATGATATTTTGCTCTAGATAACTACAGGTACAGATGCTTAGAGACATCGGCGTTCAATGGATCACTGTATCTAAATATTTTTAAAAAAAAAGTTACTCGTTGAATTTATTGATTATAAATAGTGAAACCCAGCATGAAAATTATGTATGATCACCACAAGTAAAAAAACAAACTTAGTCATGCTAGCTGCAGTATCTACAGAACCATAAAGAAACGATCAAACTTCACAAAAGTCCACAAAAGAGCTATTATAGTAACAAATATTTAATTGCATGAAAGCATTAACCCATAGATCGCCACTGTTTAAGTATTAAGTCTTAACCTAAGAACCATGTAGAACAATCAGTAATTCAAGGAGCAAATAAATTTCCCTCTTATTTCAGGATTGCAATACCCAAAGTAAGTTGCAATTGTTGCTTAACAGTTTAACCAATGTGGCAATGTCAATTGCTTGTGGAGACCACCATGAATGTACAAGCATTACCTTCGATTACTTCATACACAGGCAAAGAATCTACATGATACTCCTTTCCATATCCGAACCATTCGAATCCAGAAGATGACAATGGAAAGAAAGTGAAACCGATTGGAGCGCCATCTGCTCACCTGCTTCTTCTCCAAGAACATGCCGGAGCTGGTGCGCACCTCACTCTGGACGCTCTTACCGGACTCGTTGTCCGCTACCATAGACTTCTCCAGCTTGTCCTTGGCCTTTCAACCAATCAAACACCGAATCAATCAACCAACCAACGAACCAAACCAGACATCACAAGCTAATCCGCCCAGCCTCCGGCACTCACCAGCGCGATGAGGTGGTCGCACTCCGCATCCGACAGGAAACCCTTGTGCAGGAACGCCCTAATAGCCACACGATATCTCACAGCCGTCAGACTCCCGCACTAGCTAGGGTTTTGGGGAAGGAGAGAGCGGAGTGTAGGAGGGAGATCAGATCGTCACCTGGGGCGCCACGAGAGTTGGACCACGCGGGAGGGGTCGAAGGAACCAGCGCCCCGGTTCGCCGCAGAGGCGCAGCCGGCAAGGAGGAGCGCGAGCACCGCCGCGAGGAGGAGGTGGCGGCAGAAATCCATGGCGCGGCGAAATGGGAAGGCGACTTGCGGTGTGACACTAGAACTGGGGAAGAAGAAGCGGTGTGCGTGGAGTTAACCGTCCAGGCGCCAAGGCGATGTCAGACTGCCACTGGCAGCGGGCCCGGCAAAACGTGGACCCCGAGCGAAGAATGGAGGGGTGGACTTTTGTTTTTGATCCAGGCCCGGTTTAGATGCAAAATTTTTGGCAAAATGGGCACTCTAGCGTTTTCGTTGTTATTTAGTAAATATTAACCAATCATGGTCTAATTAGGCTTAAAAGATTCGTCTCGTCCATTTCGTCTAAACTGTGTAATTAGTTTTATTTTTTATCTATATTTAATGCTTCATGCATGTGTCCAAAGATTCGATATGACGGGGAATCTGAAAAATTTTGCAAAATTTTTTGGGAACTAAACAGGACCCAAATGTACCTGTATTCAACTTAGGCATCGTTTAGATGCCAAAAATTTTGCCAAAATTTTCAGATTCCCCGTCACATCGAATCTTTGAATATATGCATGAAGCATTAAATATAGATAAAAAAAATAAAACTAATTACACAGTTTAGACGAAATGGACGAGACAAATCTTTTAAGCCTAATTAGACCATGATTGGACAATATTTACCAAATAACAACGAAACTGCTATAGTAGTGTTTCGCCAAAAATTTTGCCAACTAAACAGCCCCTTAAGGAATACGTACAAAGACCAGTGAAAGTACAGATACGACACTGTAGGATACAGAGGACAGCTGTCCACACCAAATGACACACAGGGACCTAGATAAAACAGAAATTACAAAGAAGTCCAAGAACCCTGTGGTCGCCGAGGTCGCCTGCATCAGTCGCCGCCGACCGCCGCCGGGAACCGAAGCCTCCAGGCGCCATCTTTCCCCGAACCGAGAGGACTCCATCGCACAAAGGCTTTGCAAGGAGCCGAAGTATACACTCGTCCCTAAGAACGAGATATGCCATCGTTGAAAGCTCATCGGTCGGGGCCGCGCCCCAAGCCCCCTCGGCCATGGATCGTACCTCGCCGAAGACGACAGCCGCCGCCCCGGGGAAGTCGAGGTCGATCCATTGCCGCAGATCCCACAGCTGCCTCCCTATCCTCGAAACAAAACGTCGGTGCCCACTACACCTCGACAGATGCCGAGATCGAAGGCCGCCGACCACTGACTCCTAGACAGGGACTCCACATAGGGAGTACCACCTCCACGGGCTCGCCGTTGTCGCCGGAGTAGAGCTTCAACGGGGTGAGGAAGAGTTTGAGAGGACTTATTCCACCGCGACACCGCCGCCATCGCCTCACCGACGCCGCCTGGAAACCTAAACCCCAACCTACCACCTACCCCACCCACCGGCAAGAGACAGACGATCTCCGCCACCTCGTGACATCCCGTAGGCCATCGGAGGCGGACAAGATCGACTTCTCCGCCAGCGGCGACGAGATCCCCTTTTTCCGCCTTCCTCAACTGTAGCAGGGTGGACTTGGTGAGGGAAGAATGCCAAAGTCTCTGGAAGTTTCCCACACCCACGCGGCTAGCGCGTGACGTGTCGCTTGCTACACTGGAAGTCGGTGACGTCTTTCGGGCTTACGGAGAGAATTTCATTGTTATCACTCAGACCTATATAACAATTCTTTTATTATCCTCTAAAATTAGGTCAGTCTCAATGGGTTTCATTAGAGTTTTATGGACATTAATTATACTGACGTTGCACCATATTAATGAAGAGAGATGATAAGAGTTTCATGGGAGTAGAGAGAGTTTCATGTGGATAAAACTCTTCTGATGTGTTGGAAACACTGACATAAAATCCCCACTGAGAGTGGCCTTGTAGACTTCGTTCGCTACCATCCATTTAGAGTTTTTTATCTTCTCATTGTCACTGTCATTGTATGAGCAAGCCTTATATTTCCTTAATTGTCATCCGTAAAGATAACTTGTGTAACACCCCGGGTGTTATAGTGCTAATTAATCTGCCATGTGATCATAATGCATTGTAAAGCATCCCTGTTAGGTTAAACTTGTTATGCATCAACTAAAACGAGTTTACTTATCTAGGTTGAATGTGTTTCTCAGTGGTGTGCTCCGAACCCGAAAACCCTAATTTCGAATGCCACCGCAAATACTTAGTCCATGCCCTGCGTAATTTGAGGTGTGCGACTGTGTTGCACACTAGTGTCAAGTGTAGGGTATGAGCTCAAGTGCAACATCTAAAATGAAGCTCCAAATTTGAATTTGAATTGGAGTCCCAAAACTTGTCACGAGTTTTCCGATTCAAATTTAAATTCAAATATGGGGAGAAATGTAAAAGATTTTTTTTAAAGCTAATTGGTCAACCAAGAGTGGCATTTGGTCAACCATGTCATGTTGGTCCAAATGATGCCCTTGGGTGAGGTTTTGATCACTAAGTAATCACAAATCAAAGTAGCAACAAATTCCAATTTAAAATCCCTCTGAAAACCCTAAATTTCAAAACCCTGTTTTACCCCTTTTGAAATAATTCAAAATCTAAGCAAAATTTGGGAAAAAGTTCAAAACCAAGTTTGTAGAACTTTTCAAGGGCTACAACTTTGGTGTTTTGAGTTTTCAAAGTTTTAGTGTAAAATGTGGAACAATTTTGAAAATAAGCAAATTTCAGATTTAATTCATTTTTGTCCCCAAACTAAGATTTCAAAATGGAGGTAGAATTTGAAAAAGTTTTGAACAGCAAAGTTGTAGGTCTGGTCAAGATATACAACTTTGATGTTTGGAGATTTTGAAGTTTCAATATAAAATCAAAAGTAATTTCTAAATTACCAAATCTGAAAAATGTGTCCCTTTTTGAATTCAAACTCAAATTTCAAAATCCAGTTAAAATTTGAAAAAGCGTTCAATACAAAACTTGTAGAGCTTGAAAATCTGAAGATGTCATACATTGGAAGATTTTCAAGTTGCTATACAAATTTGAAAGTAATTTGAAAAACCAATTTGAAAATTCAAAGTTTGGGGGTGAAGCTACAGTGACCGGTCAATCACCGCCGACCACCGCACGGTATGGGCGCCGGCGAGACGCCGGGCGGCTTCGGCCGGCTTCCAGGCGAGTCCTCGATCGCCAGCGCGACGTCGCGCGTCTTCCAGCACAGTCACCGCCACCGTTCCCTATATATACGTCGAGCTCACAGTGGAGATTTTCATTTTCCCTGTTTTCGCCACCGCCGCCACCGCAGCTCCGCCGCTCGTCGCTGCCGCCGTCGAGCCACCTCCAGCCACGCCAACCGCACCATTAGCTCCGCCTCATCCTCGCGCACCTCGTGAACCACCCGAGCGAGCTTAACTCCGCCTAGATTACCACAGCCGCCCGCTCCCGTGCCCAACTCCGGTCGGAGCACCGCCATCGTCGCCTTTCCGTGGCCAGGCCACTCCGGCTTCTCTCCGTCCTCCCCGAGACCGCCATCGTCACCGCTGTGAGCTCCTGATCGTTTTCCTCGCACTAATTTAACCGCTACCGTGTTGTACCATCGAGTCGCCGGTCACCGTGGTTGTCGAGCCGCCACCGTCGTCGGTGAACTGTCGCCGGAGCTCGAGACGAGCTGCAAGTTAGCAAAACGGGTTCGCTAGGTCGCGTAGAGGCTGTCGGATCGCTCGGTTGGTCGACCGAGGCTTCGGTCATCGGCCGGTCACCGCGGGCGAGCGCGCGGGCACGCGGGAGCGAGCGCGCGAGCGGGAGGAGGAAGATGACAGGTGGGGACGCGGTGTCAGCGAGAGAGAGAGCCAGCGCGCGGGGCAGGCCGGCGCTGGGCTGGGCCGCTCGGCTGGGCCGGTCGCGAGCGCGAGCGCGGGCGCGCGCGAGCGGGCCGCTCGGCTGGGCCGGACCGGAGGGAAGAGGAGATCGGCCCGGTTCGGATTTTCGTTTTTGTTTTCTTTTTCAAATAAATGAATAGTGTTGTTATTTGTTTATTTCATTAAAAATTGTGTAGAGTTCCAAAATTCATGAAAATTTTTGTGTAAGCTTTTCAATGTATAAACTATCTAGGAAAAATGTTAAATCATGAATTTGAATACTCTGAGCAGTAGAATTAATTAGTTTCATTAAAGATTAAATGCAACTTCCAGTAATTTTAATAATTAATTTATTTATCCAAAAATTATGAAATTTATTATAGCACTGTTATAAGTCATTCTTAACCCATAGAAAAAGTTTGAGCTTGATTAGGTAAAATTTGATCAACTTCTAATTAGGCCCTAATTATTAAATAGAAAATAAATATTAATTTGAGAACTTTAAGTGTTGTGTGCCTTTTAATTGAGTGATGTCCTTAGGTCACTACCTTTTTGTGATCTCTGGCACCTTAATTTCATGATTGAGCTCGTTAGTAACTTGTTAGGTTAAAAGCTGGTATCGCGGGAAAACGTCGCTACTAGTTAGTAGGTTTTCTGTTTACGTTTGTACCGTGAAGAAAAGTTGTACTCAAATCGTAACCGTGGCATGTTATCATCAAGCATCATGTTTATCATTGAGCATCATGTTAAAGCATGTTATGTATTCGTGTAGTCTCCGCTTTCGAGGAAGCCGAAGTCGTCGATCAAGCTTCCGGAGAAGAGCGATCGTCGGTGGGTTTTGGACCAGGGGGTGAAGTCCTCGAGTCTGAGTCGGTCGTCGTGTTTGAGCAAGGCAAGCCCCGGTGCATTTAAACCCTACCTTGAGTTTTACAAATGTTTTATTATTTATATTATGGTTGACTGCATTAAGTAATTAGGAGTTGAGTGATAACCTAATTGCTGCATTATCATCCTTGATTATTGTGATATCAACCTTGATACCTGCTTTACAGAAAATGCGTAGTATGCTTCGCTATGCTTAGAAGTTAAGCTTTTAAATGAATGTTTACTTAGCCATGACGGCATATCGAATGAATATTGAAATATGTGAATGAACTTGTAAGATCGGGCGGGTGGTTTGGCCACTGCTAACATGCATTGGGAAAGGAGTCCCACTGTATTGTTTCCGCCTTATCAGTTAAGGACCGTACGTTGTTGGCCCTCGCGTCATGGAGTTTTTATTAGTACTAGCCATGTGCCCATGTTGGGTAAGCCTTACTTTGGTTAGTCCATTACGAGAACGTCTAACCTCGCACTGGGAGTGGAGAGATGGCGAGAGTAACGTGTACCCTCGGGGCTAGAATTGGGCCGGGTTCGAGGAGTACTGTGCTCTCGGGTGGCGATGGACACGTTCTGGTTTTGGGTTATTCGGGTAAGAGTTGATATATGCAAGATTCAGTTCTACATATGTCGTGTGGTTAGGAATCCCCAGCTGGGTAAATGAAGCGGTTCGAATCGTCGTTACTCCACGAGAAAGGAGTCTTGGCCTTGCACCAACATCGTAGTTAAGAAATGGAATTGAAAGAAAGAATGAGAAAGGTTTTGATGATAATTACTTTGATCTAGATTAGGATCACCTAGATTTGGTTAATGAACCATCAATGGTAAAAGTAAAATGTTGAAGATAAGGACTTACCTTAGTAAGCTTTTCTGCAAAAGAAAATCTTGATTCTGATTTACCCGTACCTTGATTCCCTAAAGCTAGCATGCCCTTGGAGTCTTTGTCTTAGTCGGGTAAGTCTTGTTGAGTACTCTCGTACTCAGGGTTTGTTGAACCCCTTGTTGCAGGTGCGGTTCATGAACAAGTCTGCTTCGAGCCTTGTTGCATGACCGTCGTGGTTGAAGACAGTGACGACGAGTAGGTTGTGTGGCCTTTGGGCAAGGCATCTCGCTTGTGTGTTGTAATAAAGTTACTACCGATACTTCTCTACTACTGGTTTGTAATAATGTTACATAAGGTTTTAAGTTTGAAAACTGGTTTGTAACCTAAGTTATTGTAAGACTTCCGCTACTTTACTCTGTTGAATATTTTGAATAAACTGTTGTAATATTGCAATACTCCTGTGATTGGATCCTGTTCGGAGGAAAGCAGGCCTTTTAAGTTATGGTGAACATAAGTACGACTGTCAGAGGTCATTATGGCAATGATGTGTGCTTGTGGGCCATCATAATTAGGAGGTTCTGTGACAGCTGGTACCAGAGCATAATCACTTGAGTTATTGTAGTATTACTTTGTAAAACTTCAAAATGATTTGGGTCAAACAAATTTAATACTGATATTTTGTGTCCAAATTGCTTTTGCTTCTCTTAATCTATTCTACAGTTTCCTTAGCTCATATTTGAAAGCTTCGTAGTGAAGTATCATGTATAGTGCCCTATGTTATAAAGATTGCATGTGTTACTTAAATCTTTCTGTTAGATCGTAAGTACGATGCATGCATCATGTTTAATTAACCTGCTTAAGTTACCTTCCCTTTTAAAGTGGTTTGGGTTAAGTAAGGTTCAATCCTATTCATGCTAACCTTCAGATCCCCCTATCTGTTCCCATCGTCCTAATTCTATCTTGCTTTAGGATGGCACGTGTGAAGACGACTCCTCGCAAGAAAACGGGTCCGCAAGGAGTGCCGCGTCATCAGTTGGCCGCCAGAGTTGATGGAGCAAGCAGTAGCCGTAATCCGAACCCGGATTCGGAGTCAGAGGTTGCAAGGCTTACATCAGAAGTAGAGCGACTGAAGCGCAACATGCGTTTTTGGAAACAGTTCCAGAATGAGTCGCTGGAAAAGGAGACAGAAGCCAGGACTCGTGTTCGTGAGTTGGAGCTTTATGTGACACACCTGGAGCAGTACAACACAGTTCTGCATGAGGAAGTTCATAGGCTAAATGATCTGATGAATCCCAATCATCAGCCCCAGGCAGTAGAAGATGATGTCGGTGCTGTGGTTGTTCCTGATGGAGAGGACAATGAGGAAGATCCGGAAGAAGATGAACCCATGAGGGAAAGTGGGGATGATGCAAGTCATGTCACTGGTGCAAGTGCTCCAGAGAATGAGGATGAAGTAATCGTGATCAGCGATGATGATGAGGAGTGAAGTGTTAACATGAATGGTTGTGTAATATAGTAGTTTTTCCTGCTTTCTAAGAACCTTAGTGGGTAGTTTCTTGCTTGCAAGCCAGTTTGTAATGAAATATGTAAGATGAGTTTGTATGTGTATACAAGTTCTGTGCTAACTGCTTTTTAATTCAATAAAGCAATGAAAATAAACATGGTTTGTGTACAACAGATGGACGGTACTGGAACTTCCCAGGGAGGGGACAATACTCCGAATCCCCCACCGTTTTCACCCACCTTGGCAGAAGCTATTGCCGCACTGGTTAATGCCACTACCCTGTTGGCTCAGAATCAGAATCAGAATCAGAATCAGAATCAGAATGGAAATCAGGGTCGTCGAGGCCGTAACAATGGAGGGGAAACCACTTATGTGGATTTCACTGATACCCGTCCACTAGTGTTCTCAAAGGCAGATGAGCCGCTAGAGGCGGATGACTGGCTCCGTACCATGGAGCAGAAGTTTGAACTGTTACAGTGCACGGAGCACCAGAAGCCCGTGTTTGCAGCGCAGCAGCTTAGAGGTGCCGCAGGGGCGTGGTGGGCGAATTTGGTCGCCGCACAGCCTGCTGGCCACCGTGTCACTTGGCAAGAGTTTCGTGAAGCCTTTAGAGCACATTATATCCCAGATGGTGTCATGGCCATGAAGCTAGAGGAGTTTCTCTCGCTGAAGCAAGGGAACCAGACAGTTCTGCAGTATGTGGGCAAATTCAATCATCTGTCCCAGTATGCAGCGGAATATGTGAACACCGATGCGAAGAAGAAAAGTTGGTTCATGAGAGGTTTGAGTACCAGAATCCAGGAAGCATTAGTTACCTGCTATAATGCCACTTACCATGAGATAGTTAATGTGGCTATTGCGTCAGAAGAGAAGCCTCGACTGCACAAAGAGTTGAAGAAAAAGAAGCCAGTGTTTTCAAGTCCGTCTGGCGGCATTAAGAAGCGCCATAAGTTTGTTTATCACCCTCAGAACCATTTCTGCCCAACTTATCGTCCACCGCAATACCAAGCTCAGCCGCAGATGTTTTTCCGTCCTGCCGCAACCTCGCAATTCTTACAACAGCCGAATGCCCCTGGTATTCGAAACCAGACTCCGGTAACCCATAACTTTCCCTGCTACAACTGTGGAAAGCCAGGTCACTTTTCCAAGGACTGCCCATATCCAAGGCAGTACAATCCCAATTATCCCAGAGCTCCCGTACCACAACAGCAACAACTTCAGAGCAAGAATAATAATCTGAATGTTCAGAAGGGTAAGGGTGAGAAGAGGAAGACCGGACGTGTATTCTATACTCAAGCAAGTGCAATCCCAGAGGGAGAACCTGTTATGATGGGTATGTTCCCTGTTGCTAATCATCCAGCAGTACTGTTATTTGATTCAGGTGCATCGCATACATTCATAAATCGCACCTTTGTTGTTAAGCATGACATTCCAATTGTGGGAACACAAGAAGATTTCTTTATCCAGTCACCCGGGGGACGACTGTGTACTAAGGAGATGGTACGTGACGTACCTATAGAGTTAGGTGGGCATATATTCCCTACCTCAATGATAATATTACAGAAACAGGATATAGATGTAATCCTGGGTATGAATTGGATGTACCAAAGAGGAGCCCTTATAGATGCACTGCACAGAACTATAAGGTTGAACCTGTCAGATAATAAATCTCATCTTCTTATCCAACTTCCTATCCCAAAGAGAACAGTTGAAAGGGTATGTGCAACTTCAGTACAGGAGATTTGTGATATACCGGTAGTCTGTGAATTTCCAGACGTGTTTCCAGATGACCTACCAGGTCTGCCACCGGACAGAGATGTAGAGTTTGTGATTGAGTTAAAACCGGGTACTGCCCCAATATCCCGGAGAGCTTACAAAATGCCACCCAATGAATTGGCAGAACTTAAGGATCAATTACAAGAGTTACGTGACAAAGGTTTTATCAGACCCAGTTCCTCACCATGGGGATGTCCAGCTCTTTTTGTCAAGAAGAAAGATCAGACTTTAAGGATGTGTGTTGACTATCGACCGCTGAATGAAGTAACCATTAAGAATAAATATCCGTTGCCTCGCATTGATCTGCTCTTTGATCAGCTTGCGGGGGCAAAGGTATTTTCAAAGATCGATCTTCGATCAGGATACCATCAAATTAAGATTCGACCTGAAGATATTCCAAAGACTGCATTCACCACCAGATATGGACTGTATGAGTACCTAGTTATGTCTTTTGGTCTCACTAATGCACCGGCACATTTCATGTATCTGATGAATTCAGTTTTCATGCCAGAACTTGACAAGTTTGTGGTTGTTTTTATTGATGATATTCTAGTATACTCCAAAAGTGAAGAAGAGCATGTTGAGCATCTCAGAGTTGTTCTGACTCGTCTGAGAGATCATCAATTGTATGCCAAGTTCAGTAAATGTGAGTTTTGGTTAAAAGAAGTGCAATTCTTAGGACATGTGTTGTCAGCCGAAGGAGTAGCAGTAGATCCTGGCAAGGTGAAAGATATTCTGAATTGGAAGCCACCAATCTCAGTTCATGAAGTCCGAAGTTTTCTGGGAATGGCGGGTTATTACCGTCGATTCATACCTGACTTTTCAAAGGTAGCCAAGCCAATCACAGAGTTGTTGAAGAATCAAACTAAGTTCATATGGTCTACAGAATGTGAGAAAGCTTTTAGAATTTTAAAGAAGTCATTGACAACTGCTCCAGTTTTGGCACAACCAGATATAGAAAAGCCATTTGATGTTTACTGTGATGCCTCGGGTATTGGCCTTGGTTGCGTATTGATGCAGGAAGGCAGAGTCATTGCTTATGCCTCAAGACAGTTGAAGCGCCATGAAGAACATTATCCGACACATGATCTTGAATTAGCAGCTGTGGTTCATGCATTAAAAATATGGCGTCATTACTTGTTAGGTAATACTTGCCACATGTATACAGATCACAAGAGTTTAAAGTATATCTTTACTCAGTCAGAATTGAATATGAGGCAAAGAAGGTGGCTTGAGTTGATAAAGGATTATGATTTAGAAGTACACTATCACCCTGGAAAAGCGAATGTAGTTGCTGATGCACTCAGTAGAAAGAATCATTGCAATTGTACGACTGTGAAGCCAATGGATTACAGTTTGTGTTACGAATTGGAAAAGTTGAATATTGAAATAATTCAACAAGGTCAGCTGACTAGTGTCACAGTAGAATCAACACTCAAAGATCAGATTGTATCTGCTCAGAGAACAAATTCTGGAATCACTCACATCAAAGAAAAAGTTAGAACTGGTCAACAGACAGATTTCAGTATTGATGAGGCAGATGTGTTATGGTTTAAGAACCGGCTAGTGGTCCCAAAGGTTCCAGAGTTACGTCGGCTCATTCTTGATGAAGCACATAGTACAAGGTTTTCTATTCATCCAGGGAGTAATAAGATGTATCAAGATTTGAAACAGAGATTCTGGTGGACCAAAATGAAAATTGAGATTGCTAAGTATGTTGCTAGATGTGATACTTGTTGTAAAGTGAAGGCAGTACACCTGAAGTCGGCAGGAATGTTACAACCCTTGCCCATTCCATCCTGGAAGTGGGAAGATATCAGTATGGATTTCATTACTGGGTTACCCAAGACCTCAAGAGGCTTTGATTCAATTTGGGTCATTGTGGACCGTTTGACTAAGTCAGCTCACTTTGTACCTGTGAAGGTTGACTATAGAGCATCTCGATATGCAGAAATATATGTTGCTCGGATTATGAGTTTACATGGAATACCCAAAACAATTGTTACTGACAGGGGTACTCAGTTTGTTTCGCAATTTTGGAGACAGTTTCAAAAGTCATTAGGTACTAAACTTCTTTACAGCACAGCCTATCATCCACAAACTGGGGGACAGACTGAAAGAGTAAATCAAATTTTGGAAGATATGTTAAGATCTTGTGCTCTCACCTATCAAGATCAATGGGATGAATGTTTACCGTTAGCAGAATTCTCATACAATAACAGTTACCAAGAGAGTATCAAAATGGCACCGTTTGAAGCATTGTATGGCCACAGGTGCAGAACTCCGTTGAACTGGTCAGAACCAGGAGAAAGATGGTTTTATGGAGTTGATCTGGTGAAGAAAACGGAAGAAAAGGTTAGGCAGATACAAAAGAATTTAAAAGTTGCTCAGTCTCGACAGAAGAGTTATGCAGATAAAAGACGTAGACCCTTGATGTTTAAAGTGGGAGATTATATTTATCTGAAAGTGTCACCCATGAAAGGAGTTAATAGATTTGGAGTCAAAGGCAAACTCGCACCACGTTATATTGGTCCTTTTCAAATCATTGAAAAATGTGGGAAGGTGGCATATAGATTAAAGCTGCCTGAACAACTGTCAGCCGTGCATAATGTATTTCATGTATCACAAATGAAGAAGTGTCTGCAAGTACTTGATCAAGTGGTTGATGTTGAGGGAGTTGAACTTGAACCTGATTTGACATATTCTGAATATCCTGTCCGAGTTTTGGATCGAAAAGATCGTGTTACCTGGAGTAGAACAATTAAATGGTACAAGATACAATGGGATCAACATTCAGAAGAGGAAGCCACCTGGGAATCGGAAGGTTATCTGTTGGAGAATTTCCCGGAGTTCTTTGCTTCTATCTAGGTTGCAATTTCTTCTTTAAACTGTAACCTATCCTTTTAAAAATCTTTATAATGCAGAAAACCCCTACCCGTTTTGTAGACAAGTCTTGGACGTGTTTGCTTGACACGTTTCCTTTTCTATTACTTAACTCAAGGCTTTAAATCTCGGGACGAGATTTCTTTAAGGGGGAAGGGCTGTAACACCCCGGGTGTTATAGTGCTAATTAATCTGCCATGTCATCATAATGCATTGTAAAGCATCCCTGTTAGGTTAAACTTGTTATGCATCAACTAAAACGAGTTTACTTATCTAGGTTGAATGTGTTTCTCAGTGGTGTGCTCCGAACCCGAAAACCCTAATTTCGAATGCCACCGTAAATACTTAGTCCATGCCCTGCGTAATTTGAGGTGTGCGACTGTGTTGCACACTAGTGTCAAGTGTAGGGTATGAGCTCAAGTGCAACATCTAAAATGAAGCTCCAAATTTGAATTTGAATTGGAGTCCCAAAACTTGTCACGAGTTTTCCGATTCAAATTTAAATTCAAATCTGGGGAGAAATGTAAAAGATTTTTTTTAAAGCTAATTGGTCAACCAAGAGTGGCATTTGGTCAACCATGTCATGTTGGTCCAAATGATGCCCTTGGGTGAGGTTTTGATCACTAAGTAATCATAAATCAAAGTAGCAACAAATTCCAATTTAAAATCCCTCCGAAAACCCTAAATTTCAAAACCCTGTTTTACCCCTTTTGAAATAATTCAAAATCTAAGCAAAATTTGGGAAAAAGTTCAAAACCAAGTTTGTAGAACTTTTCAAGGGCTACAACTTTGGTGTTTTGAGTTTTCAAAGTTTTAGTGTAAAATGTGGAACAATTTTGAAAATAAGCAAATTTCAGATTTAATTCATTTTTGTCCCCAAACTAAGATTTCAAAATGGAGGCAGAATTTGAAAAAGTTTTGAACAGCAAAGTTGTAGGTCTGGTCAAGATATACAACTTTGATGTTTGGAGATTTTGAAGTTTCAATATAAAATCAAAAGTAATTTCTAAATTACCAAATCTGAAAAATGTGTCCCTTTTTGAATTCAAACTCAAATTTCAAAATCCAGTTAAAATTTGAAAAAGCGTTCAATACAAAACTTGTAGAGCTTGAAAATCTGAAGATGTCATACATTGGAAGATTTTCAAGTTGCTATACAAATTTGAAAGTAATTTGAAAAACCAATTTGAAAATTCAAAGTTTGGGGGTGAAGCTACAGTGACCGGCCAATCACCGCCGACCACCGCACGGTATGGGCGCCGGCGAGACGCCGGGCGGCTTCGGCCGGCTTCCAGGCGAGTCCTCGATCGCCAGCGCGACGTCGCGCGTCTTCCAGCACAGTCACCGCCACCGTTCCCTATATATACGTCGAGCTCACAGTGGAGATTTTCATTTTCCCTGTTTTCGCCACCGCCGCCACCGCAGCTCCGCCGCTCGTCGCTGCCGCCGTCGAGCCACCTCCAGCCACGCCAACCGCACCATTAGCTCCGCCTCATCCTCGCGCACCTCGTGAACCACCCGAGCGAGCTTAACTCCGCCTAGATTACCACAGCCGCCCGCTCCCGTGCCCAACTCCGGTCGAAGCACCGCCATCGTCGCCTTTCCGTGGCCAGGCCACTCCGGCTTCTCTCCGTCCTCCCCGAGACCGCCATCGTCACCGCTGTGAGCTCCTGATCGTTTTCCTCGCACTAATTTAACCGCTACCGTGTTGTACCATCGAGTCGCCGGTCACCGTGGTTGTCGAGCCGCCACCGTCGTCGGTGAACTGTCGCCGGAGCTCGAGACGAGCTGCAAGTTAGCAAAACGGGTTCGCTAGGTCGCGTAGAGGCTGTCGGATCGCTCGGTTGGTCGACCGAGGCTTCGGTCATCGGCCGGTCACCGCGGGCGAGCGCGCGGGCACGCGGGAGCGAGCGCGCGAGCGGGAGGAGGAAGATGACAGGTGGGGACGCGGTGTCAGCGAGAGAGAGAGAGCCAGCGCGCGGGGCAGGCCGGCGCTGGGCTGGGCCGCTCGGCTGGGCCGGTCGCGAGCGCGAGCGCGAGCGCGCGCGAGCGGGCCGCTCGGCTGGGCCGGACCGGAGGGAAGAGGAGATCGGCCCGGTTCGGATTTTCGTTTTTGTTTTCTTTTTCAAATAAATGAATAGTGTTGTTATTTGTTTATTTCATTAAAAATTGTGTAGAGTTCCAAAATTCATGAAAATTTTTGTGTAAGCTTTTCAATGTATAAACTATCTAGGAAAAATGTTAAATCATGAATTTGAATACTCTGAGCAGTAGAATTAATTAGTTTCATTAAAGATTAAATGCAACTTCCAGTAATTTTAATAATTAATTTATTTATCCAAAAATTATGAAATTTATTATAGCACTGTTATAAGTCATTCTTAACCCATAGAAAAAGTTTGAGCTTGATTAGGTAAAATTTGATCAACTTCTAATTAGGCCCTAATTATTAAATAGAAAATAAATATTAATTTGAGAACTTTACGTGTTGTGTGCCTTTTAATTGAGTGATGTCCTTAGGTCACTACCTTTTTGTGATCTCTGGCACCTTAATTTCATGATTGAGCTCGTTAGTAACTTGTTAGGTTAAAAGCTGGTATCGCGGGAAAACGTCGCTACTAGTTAGTAGGTTTTCTGTTTACGTTTGTACCGTGAAGAAAAGTTGTACTCAAATCGTAACCGTGGCATGTTATCATCAAGCATCATGTTTATCATTGAGCATCATGTTAAAGCATGTTATGTATTCGTGTAGTCTCCGCTTTCGAGGAAGCCGAAGTCGTCGATCAAGCTTCCGGAGAAGAGCGATCGTCGGTGGGTTTCGGACCAGGGGGTGAAGTCCTCGAGTCTGAGTCAGTCGTCGTGTTTGAGCAAGGCAAGCCCCGGTGCATTTAAACCCTACCTTGAGTTTTACAAATGTTTTATTATTTATATTATGGTTGACTGCATTAAGTAATTAGGAGTTGAGTGATAACCTAATTGCTGCATTATCATCCTTGATTATTGTGATATCAACCTTGATACCTGCTTTACAGAAAATGCGTAGTATGCTTCGCTATGCTTAGAAGTTAAGCTTTTAAATGAATGTTTACTTAGCCATGACGGCATATCGAATGAATATTGAAATATGTGAATGAACTTGTAAGATCGGGCGGGTGGTTTGGCCACTGCTAACATGCATTGGGAAAGGAGTCCCACTGTATTGTTTCCGCCTTATCAGTTAAGGACCGTACGTTGTTGGCCCTCGCGTCATGGAGTTTTTATTAGTACTAGCCATGTGCCCATGTTGGGTAAGCCTTACTTTGGTTAGTCCATTACGAGAACGTCTAACCTCGCACTGGGAGTGGAGAGATGGCGAGAGTAACGTGTACCCTCGGGGCTAGAATTGGGCCGGGTTCGAGGAGTACTGTGCTCTCGGGTGGCGATGGACACGTTCTGGTTTTGGGTTATTCGGGTAAGAGTTGATATATGCAAGATTCAGTTCTACATATGTCGTGTGGTTAGGAATCCCCAGCTGGGTAAATGAAGCGGTTCGAATCGTCGTTACTCCACGAGAAAGGAGTCTTGGCCTTGCACCAACATCGTAGTTAAGAAATGGAATTGAAAGAAAGAATGAGAAAGGTTTTGATGATAATTACTTTGATCTAGATTAGGATCACCTAGATTTGGTTAATGAACCATCAATGGTAAAAGTAAAATGTTGAAGATAAGGACTTACCTTAGTAAGCTTTTCTGCAAAAGAAAATCTTGATTCTGATTTACCCGTACCTTGATTCCCTAAAGCTAGCATGCCCTTGGAGTCTTTGTCTTAGTCGGGTAAGTCTTGTTGAGTACTCTCGTACTCAGGGTTTGTTGAACCCCTTGTTGCAGGTGCGGTTCATGAACAAGTCTGCTTCGAGCCTTGTTGCATGACCGTCGTGGTTGAAGACAGTGACGACGAGTAGGTTGTGTGGCCTTTGGGCAAGGCATCTCGCTTGTGTGTTGTAATAAAGTTACTACCGATACTTCTCTACTACTGGTTTGTAATAATGTTACATAAGGTTTTAAGTTTGAAAACTGGTTTGTAACCTAAGTTATTGTAAGACTTCCGCTACTTTACTCTGTTGAATATTTTGAATAAACTGTTGTAATATTGCAATACTCCTGTGATTGGATCCTGTTCGGAGGAAAGCAGGCCTTTTAAGTTATGGTGAACATAAGTACGACTGTCAGAGGTCATTATGGCAATGACGTGTGCTTGTGGGCCATCATAATTAGGAGGTTCTGTGACAACTTGTTTCCCTAAATACCATTGAGAGAACAAAAACACCATTACAAGGTGTTCGTTATGTAGGACTAACCCCATGAGCACGGTTAATAATCAAATTTGATCACTTTTTATAGTCTGGATTTGATAGTATGCTTAGACAATACATTTCACCGAATTAATTAAATTTAAGTTTAATTCACAGACAAAGCTACTAATTTCATGTTCAAACAACAATGTTCACAAGAGTTATCAGGCTAGGAAGAGCATGCATCGGAGGGAGATTTTTTAGGAAGTAATTAGAGATGGATCACGGTTAATATGGAAGGATACATTGTTTTTCAGACTTTGAATAGCGGAGGATGTCGATTTTTTAATAGATCTTAGAGATAAAAAAAATATAAAAGAATATCTACATAGAGATAGTACCAAATTAAACTTAAATTTAATTAGTCCTGATAAAATAAATTATCTAAGCATACTATCATGGTCAGACTATAAAGAGTGATTAAATTTGGTTATCAACTGTGCTCGTGGAGTAAGTCTCCTCTCAATGGTATTTAAGAGAACAAATTATCTATATGGATGGCAATCAAGAGAATAAGATTTGTCCATACAACATTAATGGCAAATGAGGGGATCAAAAATTCTAAATGGATAACAGTGGGGGAAGTCCATAATTTTAGATGGCAATAAATATAGGTTGTTATGGGTATGAGTGGCAATGAGGAAATTCTCTCTAAGTTTTGTGTGAGAGACTTTGTAAAAAGGATCTCTACCGATAAAAAAAAGATCCCTAAAGATTAGGTTTTTAACTTTAAAAGAACTGGAGTAACGCAACAATCTATTTATGAGTTAAACTACTCTTCGTATTTAACAGATTCACCATTTTATTGTAGAAGCAAGAGTAAAATACATGGACAATCTTTGAACTTGTCTCATTGTTTATTCGGATCTCTGGATTCTTAAAACATATTTTAGGTCTTCAAACTTATCTTTGTGTGTCGTGTAGATCATACTAACTCCTAAAATACTATTTTTGATCTCCAAACTTATCTTAGTGTTATTCAGATCTTAGAACTTACCATAGTGTATCATCGCAAAAAAAACACTTACCATAGTGTACCATTTAGGTCCAAATAGACCTCATATATTTAGTGCCACGACGTGACATGCTACAGTATTGGACCGATGGCTCTACCTCCAACCAATTGAGATAAAGTCTAGCGTGTTGTGCCAAATCTTGACCCATAAGCTAACACTTGAGGTTTGGATATCCTAATGCAATGGAAGCTTTTGACATAATATCAAAAGAAGCGAATGCCCTAGCTAAAAAAGAACCAAACAGGGCCTCAAAAAATTGGTATTCGATCAAAAACAAATATTGCCATTCGTAAATCTGCCTCCTGCGTTGCTACAGTACTTTATTGCTTTGCTTCTCATGTTTGTTCTCTATATATGTACTAGGTTCGTGCCCGTGCGTTGCTACGGGACAGCTAAATCATTGTAATAAAAACACACGGATCGCACGATAAGATAACAATACTGTAAAATTAAATACCGACGCTAAAGTGACATTTAATCCAAATAAAATAAAATTCGTGAAATTAACAGTCACGGAGATCGTTGCGTCGCAGGCTCACAAACTCTACTATATATATATATAGATATTTCCATGATTCGGCTAAGATAATGTTTTATATCGGCAGGAATAAATCTCCATGTCCAAGGTAATGGCAAAACAATCTTGACAATATAAAAAAAACATGATCTGAGTCGGTCTGTGGTCCAATAGTTAATTGATATCATTATTGGAAAAATAATTAATTGATCTACCATAAAAATCAATCTACCAAAAAGTAAAGAGTCACGTCCAGCAAAAATGAATCCCTTAGCAAAGTGTGTTGCTCCAATGGACTAAAGCAAGTTCATGATACAATTACGTGTTTGTTGGTGTCTCCGACAACACCCCCTTCAAGCCTTCTTCCTCCAAAGCTCAATACTTTTAGTTTTTTTAAAAAGTAATTATAATTTGAGCTACTGCCAGTTAGCCACTACTCATATATTACTTGCCCGGTTGACCCTGAAATCTGCAGTCCAACAAAAACAATTAAGAAAAAGTATGACAAATGATTATTTGGTATACATTGGTAGTTTAAATAACTTGCTAATTGCAACATTTATCCATAACTTGCTAATTCCATTTTCACTGATGCGCTGATGCTCCAAAGAGAATCAAGTTGTGATGGATGGATATGTGACATCATCAATCTGAAAGACAACTGGCAACATAGTGTAATGCCACCTAAACTGCCATGCACTATGCATACCTCCACCCTCTAATAAGACCGCAAGAAAATTTTTTGTTCATTCTGCGACCAGTATATATTAGGGGACTTAAATCATAGCATACAAGTGCAAAGCATGGAATCTAACAAATACCTTCAAGAATATTTTGAGCAGAGCATTGACCGCACACAGAAGCTACAGGGGAAAGAGATCACCAATGATGTGTCTGCGTCTGTAACAATAACAGGAGAAGAAAATCAAGGTAACATTGCAGGCGGGCTCGTTCGCGGCCGGCCGCTAACCCGCACCGCTTGTCGCAAAGTTTATTTGCGGGCTTGCTGCTAGCCACTAAGCTGCGGACCTTGCGGACAAGCGTTTCGCGGACACAACAAACTTGTTTGCAAAGCCCGCAACACCTCTCTGCAAATTCGTTCTGCATTCTCAAACTAAACTACTGATCGTTTCGTAAACTGGAATGAGCAGCGTCTTGTGTTGTGTGTTCGGCTGATTAAAGTTGCTAAGGCTCAGGCCTCCACGACCGCATGCAGGAGCTTGTGGAGGAGCTCGGCATATACATGCTCTTCTTCGGCAGAGCCGGGTACGGCGACAACGACGCCCACCCGAAGCGTGGCCTCAAGAGCGACACGCCACGGACGTCGAGGAGGTCACCGACGCGCTGCAGCTCGGGGACAGGTTCTACGTGGTAGGGTGCTCCATGGGCGGGTAGCTCGACGTTCGGGACGTGTACCGTAGGATCTTCTGGATCGCACACCACGCGTCGACGGACCAATACTGAAGAGCCTCTTCTTCCAGTTCCAGTTGCAGAAGCCACGAAGGCACCTCCGACGATGAAGAGGGGCACTTCCAGTTGGAGGTAGAGGGGCCTCTAGTAGATGAAGACGCGCACGAGCTGGCTGTTGCAAATGAAGAGTTGCAGGCGGGGTCTCTAGCAGACGACGTAGCGGTGGCTTCAGGAGATGCGGGTTATTGCGGGTTCTTAGCAGCTCTCTCTTTTGCCCAACGGGCTCGGCGGTTTGAAAGATATTAGGCCACAAACAAATGGCAGCTAGACCACAATAGCCACGAACATGAGTTTTGCGGGGCAAGCGGGCGGGTTATGCTAACAACCCGCCCCGCCTGCATTTCTAAATCGAGGTATCATGACCCTTCTTTAGGTCATTGTATTAGGACTTGCCAGACCTGTAGTGGCTCTGCGAAGAACTTCAGAAGTTGTTTGTGCCTATATCGCCATGTAGCTTAGCACAATAAAATAAGCTTTGAATGTATTACAATTACAAAGCTATAAAAAAGGAACTTACCTGAGCACACCCTCTGATCAGCATTGTCATATTATTAGAGGATTGTTGCTATTAGGCCATTTAAGTCTTAAACAAAAATTGTAGGTGAAAGTCCCTAGTTTGGTTTTGGCTAATTGATGAAACCTAGGACTAACCTTTGTATCTAAGAGGATGATTTAGATAAAGGTGGTCATTGAATATGAGACATGACATTGACTCATGTGACCAAGACGATGAAGACCAAGATGATGCTTGGCTCGATGGACCGGTTGTGAAGGTGAAGGGCAAGTCGAGGCTTCGAAGCGAAGGACCATGCGATGGTGAAGCTTGAGCAAGACTTGGCGCCGACGGACCGATGCAACGGTGAAGAGCAAGTGAAGTCAAGGTCGATGGATCGAGACAGTCATGTGATGATATGAAGTGGATCATATGTTTTGGAAAAACAAAATGGGCTCAAGGCAAAGGTATAACCATAAGGCCATTTTGTTTTACACTCAAGACACCATAGAGGGTGTGAGTGGTTTAGGATCGATAGCCGAACTATTAAGAGGGGAAGTCTTATCGGTTATTCGACGCACGGGTGCCACTAGGTGAATTCATGAAGTGCATTGCATGTAGGGCCTAGTGAGCTAACTGAAAAACCTTCGAAAATGATTATGAAAATGCTAACACACGTGCACAAGGTGGTGATCACTTGTTGGTGTTGGCACATTTACGAAGGCGTTGAAGTTTAAGCGGTAGAGAGGGTTTGGGTTCCTCTCTCCCTCCCGCCGAGCTTGCGAGCGCGGGATTCAAGCGTTTTTGAGAAGTTGAAATCTCTATTTTCCACTACGCCGGAAGTCGAAAAAGAAATGAAGGCGAACGGAGGTCACAGAGGTGACCGGACGCTGCACCGGACGTGGTCACTTTTGCACCGGCGCGTCCGGTCACTCGCGGGACCGGCGCGTCCGGTCAGGTGCCCAGAGGGAACTGCAGTTCGCAAGGTCGATCGAACGCGCGGCGTGTCCGGTCATACACGATCGGACGTGTCCGGTCGTTGAGGGAGCTTACTAGACTCTAACCGAACGCTGGCACTGTCACGTCCGGTCGTTGCATGGAGCGCGTCCGGTCGATGCTTCGCGGGCGTGTGGTACTGTGCGATCGGTGCGTCCGGTCGGTTGAGCGGCGCATCCGGTCGTTGCATTTGACCGTTGTCGCTTAGTGACCGTTGGAGGATCGGACGTGGGTGAGCGTGTCCGATCAGTTTCGACCGGCACGTCCGGTCATCCCAAAAAATGTCCAGTGAAGGGGTACAACGGCTCTATTCATTTGGGATGCTTATAAATACTTGTTGGCCAGCCCTTGGGGAGGTCTCTCGTGATTTCTAACACTCTTGTGCATCCTTTGAGCTAGAGCTTCTCCCTCCTACTCATCTCTCTTGCTTGATTGCAAATCAAAAGTGAGATTGAGTGATCCCAAAGTGCATTGCATAGCTTGAGGGCATCTAGTGGCACTTGTGGGTGGTTTAGCCGGTGGATCTCTTGTTACTCTTGGAGAGTACCGCTCCTAGCCGGCTTGGAGATTGTTGGAGACGTTGGCAAGAGAAGGAGATTGTTCTTGGCCACCTCCGGTTGATTGTAAGAGGTTCTTGTGCTTTTCTCGATGGAGCGCCAAAAGCAACTCTAGTGGATTGCGCGTGTCATTGAGTTACCTCACTTGAGAGTGGTGTCTTACGGTGCCTTGCGAGGTGTGCCTTGAGGGGCAAGTGACTTGAGGGTCACACCGAGGAACCATCTAAGTATTGGCCGACACAATCGGTGACGTAGCTTATCGGTGCACAAGTGAACACCGGGTGAACAAAAATATTGTGTCTCTTGTCTCTCGGTGATTGGTCTTCATATTGTGTTGTTGTCAATATTGATTGATTGTATATCATCTTAGTGATTGGCAACATCTTCACTCCACCATCGGTATAAGATTCACAATCCTCTCTCTCGCATTTATATTTACTAGTTATCTTGTGTAGCTCTAGTGTTAGCCTTTGCTAGTAGTTGTTAGCTTGCTCTCTAGTGTAAGTTTAGTGACTTAGCCCTTGTGTGAACTAGAGATCATAATCTACTAGACTTGTGGTTAAGAGGCTTGCATCACTACCGTAGGCTAAGCAAAACTCGCTTTACGCCGTTTGTTATTCTAACAAGTTTGCTTAGTATTTATTATAGAATTTTTATAGGCTATTCACCCCCCTCTAGCCATCTAGGACCTTACAAGTGGTATCGAAGCCGTGGTCACCGTTTTAATCAAGGCTTAACATCCTTCGGTGTGAAAAATAGTTCAAATTGTGTTCAATCATGTTGGGGGCAAGCCACCGTTCTTTGATGGTGTTAGTTCTTTTGCTCATTGGAAGAGAAAAATGATAATGTACCTTGGTTCTATTCATAAGAGAGTATTGCAAGTCACCGAGAATGATTTTGCTATCATTGATCCCGATCATCTCACCGATAAAGATAGAGCAAATAGAACATGTAATAGAATGGCTCTCAATACACTTTACTATGGTATTGACACGAAAGTATTTGAGGGCATCAAAGATTTAGAATTAACAAATAAAGTATGGACAAGGTTGAGTGAAACATATTAGGGCACTAAGGTTGTGAAGAGTGCCAAGCTATATGGGCTCAAGAGTGAGTTTGAGACCTTCAAGATGAAAGAAGAAGAAACAATCTTAGAGATATTTCATAGATTGCAAGTCATTGTGAATGATCTCAAGAGCTTAGGGCACAAGACACAAGACCAAGATTTTTGCCACAAGTTCTTATTGAGCTTACCAAGAAGATTCAAAATGTTGATCATGATGCTACAAAGAGATGGGCTTGATGAAATAAAGCCCAATGATTTGCTTGGAGAGGTATTAACCTTTGACAAGTATGATCAAGATGTTGATAAGAAGGAGAAGGAGGAAGAAAAGAAGAAGAAGACCGTGACATTCAAGGCCATCTCCTCTAAGGGCAAAGCTACCATCATTGAAGAAGAAGAAGACAATAATGAAGATGAAGATTTTGAAATTGATGATGAGATATTTGCTCTTGTAGTCAAGAAAATGGGTCACATGTTCATTAAGAGAAGAGGCTTCAAAAAGAGAAATGACAATTTCAAGAGCAATGAGCAACAAAGGAAGTGCTTCAATTGTGATAGCACCGAACATCTTCAAGCCGAATGTCCCTATGACAAGAAGAAGAAGAAGAAGAAGAAGAGGGGAAAGTTTGAGAAGAAAAAGAGAGAAGTCAAGATGACTTTCAAAAAGGGCAAGAATGAAGCCTATGTGGTCACTTGGGAAAGTGATGAAGAAGAAGAATCATCCAACAAGGCTTTTGCTTCCATTGCTATCAACAAGAAGCCATCACTATTTGGTTCATCCTCTTCATGCTTCATGGCCAAAGAAACTAAGGTATTATATGATGAGAGTGATGATGAAAGTGAAATGGAATATGTTCATGATAGTGATAATGATAATGATAATGATAATGATAATGATAATGATGATGATGAACCAACTAAAGAACAACTATATGACTTGATGCAACAAACTAGAGACATAGTTATTGCCAAGGACAAGAAGTGTAAGAAGCTTTCAATCAAAGTAGCAATACTTGAGAAAGTTCTTAGTGAGCTTAAGACCACTCATGAGAGTCTAGTGGAAGACCATAAGGATCTTGGTAAGGCTCATTCCAAGCTTGAAAAAGCTCACTCATTGCTACTTGAGCAACAAGCAAAGGAGGTTGTTGTATCATGTGATATAGGTGTTACATGTGATATAATTGATGAATCCTCTTATGAACCTATCATCATGTCAAATGCTAACCCTTCTTGTAGCTCTTCATCCACCAACACCGACTCTACCTTCACTACTAGTGATGGTTTCACTTGTGATGCATCACTAATGGTTGAGAATGAGACTCTTAAGAAAGAGGTGGATGAGCTCACTCACGCCCTAGGCAAGGCCTATGGTGGTGAGGCCCGCTTGCTTAAGTGCTTGGGTAGCCAAAGGTTCTCTCTTAACAAAGAGAGATTGGACTACACCTCCAAGAAAGGCAAGTCGGCCTTTGCAACTTCAAAGCCTAGCTTTGTAAAGGGCAATGGTCGGTTTTGCAATAGATGCAAGCAAGTCAGGCACCTAGAGCATAATTGCAATAAAAAGAACCAAAACAAGAAACTTGTTAATGCTATACCTTTTGATTCTTGCTATGTGCTTACCAAGAGTGTGAAGGGTGTGCAAGCTAAGTTTATTGGTACACTATTGTTGTCCCAAAGAAGAAGGTCATTTGGGTACCAAAGAGCTTAGTTATTAACCTACAAGGATCCAAGCAAAAATAGATACCTAAGCTTCATTGATTTGCTTGTAGGTCAATTACAAAGCCAGAGGAAGGCATTGGATTATTGATAGTGGGTGCACTCAACACATGACCGGTACATCAAGAATGTTTGACTCAATCAATAACAATGATAGTGGTGTTGATTCTATCACATTTGGCAATAACAAGAAAGTCAAGGTTATTGGCTTGGGCAAGATTGCAATATCAAATGACTTGAGTATCTCCAATGTGTTGCTAGTTGAAAGCTTGGATTTTAATCTTTTATCTATGGCACAAATATGTGATCTTGGGGTTGATAATGTGGAAGTCATTAGTATAGATGGTTCAAATGTGGCATTCAAGGGCTTTAGATATGAGAATCTCTACCTAGTTGACTTCAATGCTAGAGAAACTTCTTTGACAACTTATTTAATCTTCAAATCAAGCATGGGTTGGCTTTGGCATAGAAGGCTTGGTCATGTTGGCGTGAAACAATTGAAGAAACTTACAACTCACAATCTTGTCAATGGTTTGAAAGATGTTGAATTTGAGAAGAATAAGCTTTGTAGTGCATGTCAAACTGGGAAGCAAGTTGGAAGCTCACATCCAAATAAGAGTACAATGAGCACATGTAAAGCATTTGATTTGATGCACATGGATCTATTTGGCCTAACAACATACTCAAGCATAGGTGGTAATAAGTATGGTTTTGTCATAGTGGATGACTTCACAAGATTCACATGGGTATTCTTTCTTAGTGATAAAAGTGAAGTGTTTGACACCTTCAAGACCTTTCTCACTAGAGTTCACAATGAGTTTGAGATTAGAATCAAGAAAGTGAGAAGTGACAATGGAAGTGAGTTCAAGAATACAAGAATTGAAGAACTTTGTGATCACTATAGCATTGGACATCAATTCTCGGCCAAGTACACTCCACAATCAAATAGCCTAGTTGAGAGAAAGAATAGAACATTGCTTGATATGTCTGGATCAATGCTTCATGAGTACAATGTGAGTCAATTATTTTGGGATGAAGCAATCAATACCGCTTGCTACTACATCAATAGACTATATTGTCATCCATTGCTAGAGAAGACCCCATATGAGCTACTTCATGGAAGAAAGTCAAATATTTCTTACTTTAGGGTGTTTGGTTGCAAATGTTATATCTTAAAGAAGGGCACTAGATTGGGAAAGTTTGACAAGAGATGTGATGAGGGGTTCCTACTTGGTTATTCAACTACAAGCAAAGCTTATAGAGTTTGGAACAATTCAAGTGGCATTCTAGAAGAAGTCCATGATGTGCAATTTGATGAAACCAATAGGTCACAAGATGAAGAAGAGAATCTAGATGATGTTGGTGGAACTCTATTGGTGGAAGCAATGAAAAACATGGACATTGGGGACATTAGAGCAAAGCAAGTAATTGATATTCAAGACGATGATAAAGATCAAGTGCTCAATTCTCCACTCAAGCTAGCTAGTGACTCTCAAGTGCAAGATTATGGTGCTAGTTCATCTCATCGAGATACATCAAGTGATCAACCATGCTCAAGCAATCAAGTGCAAGTACTCCAACCACAACATATTGCAAGAGATCACCCCATTGATAGTGTTATTGGTGATATTAGAAGTGGTGTGCAAACAAGATCAAGATTGGCTATGTTTTGTGAGCATGCATCATTTGTGTCAACCATAGAACCAAAGAAAATAGAAGAAGCTTTGAAGAATGTCGATTGGATCATGGCTATGCAAGAAGAACTTAACAATTTCACAAGAAATGATATTTGGGAATTGGTAGAAAGGCCAAATGACTACAATGTGATTGGAACCAAGTGGATGTTCAAAAACAAGCAAGATCAAGATGGCATTGTGGTGAGAAACAAAGCAAGACTAGTTGCTCAAGGTTACACTCAAGTAGAAGGTCTTGACTATGATGAGACATATGCTCTCGTGGCAAGATTAGAGGCAATAAGGATTCTATTGGCTTATGCTTGTGCACACAACATCAAACTATATCAAATGGATGTCAAAAGTGCATTTCTCAATGGAATCATTAATGAGTTAGTCTTTGTTGAGCAACCTCCCGGATTTAGAGATGACAAGAAACCCAACCATGTGTATAAGTTGAAGAAGGCTTTATATGGCTTAAAGCAAGCACCTAGAGCATAGTATGAGAGGCAAAGGGATTTCCTTCTCTCTAAGGGATTCAAGATGGGCAAGGTTGATACAACTCTATTCACCAAGAAGATTGGGAATGATCTATTCATAGTGCAAATATATGTTGATGACATCATCTTTGTATCAACCGATCAAGCTTATTGTGAAGAATTTGGTGCTATGATGGCCAAAGAGTTTGAAATGTCTATGATTGGTGAACTTAGCTACTTCCTTAGTCTCCAAGTCAAACAATTGAAGAATGGGACATTTGTGAGTCAAGGGAAATACATAAGGGACATGTTGAAAAAATTTGGAATGCAAGATGCAAAGCCAATTTCAACTTCAATGGGTACAAATGGCAATTTGGATAGTGATCTTGATGGTAAAATGGTGAATCAAAAGGAATATCGGTCTTTGATTGGAAGTCTACTCTATGTCACCGTATCAAGGCCGGATGTCATGTTTAGTGTTTGTATATGTGCTAGATATCAAGCCTCACCTAGAGAGAGTCATCTCACGGCCGCAAAGAGAATATTGAGGTACTTGAAGCAAACAAGAGATGTTGGACTATGGTATCCCAAGGGGTCAAAGTTTGAATTGATTGGATATTCGGACTCTGACTATGGGGGTTGCAAGATCAATAGAAAGAGCACAAGTGGAACATGTCAATTACTTAGAAGATCACTTGTGTTATGGTCCTCAAAAAAACAAAATAGTATGGCAATCTCTACCGCCGAAGCTGAATATATGAGTGCGGGGAGTTGTTGTGCACAATTGCTATGGATGAAATCAACTTTGAAGGATTATGGCCTCAGCTTCAAGAATGTGTCATTGCTATGTGATAATGAAAGTCTAATCAGGATGACACAAAACCCGGTTCAACATGGAAGAACAAAGCATATTAACATAAGGCATCATTTCATTAGAGATCATCAATAAAAGGGAGATATTGCCATTGAAAGTGTTGGCACCGATGATCAACTTGCCGATATTCTCACTAAGCCACTTGATGAAAAGAGGTTTTGCAAGCTAAGGAATGAGTTGAACATTCTTGATTTCTCAAACATGAGTTGAATGCACCCCACCCACTTATTGACATGCCTCTCCTTCGACATTGTAAGGTAAAGTTGATTGACATGTCATTCATCCTATGCTAAGGACTTGCTAGAGCATGTAGACATAATAAGTGATATGCATGAGCATTTATGATAAATCAAATGAATTTGATGGATATATGTTACCACTATTACTTCTATGCTTGTTTTAATCTAGTGGTGGCATGTGACATGTTTGTGAGCTTACAAACCTAGTGTTGAATCTAGAAGATTTGCTTTACATGTTTAATTCAACATAGGCAAGATAACCCTTATCATGAGGTGTGAATAAGCTTGTCTTTGGTTCAAATCAAATTAAATATCTTTGGCAAGTGTTCTAGGTTGAATCAAATTTGATTAATTTTAACCTACTCCATCAAACATTGTTTTTCTCTCCACAATTTGATCCCATTTTTGGGTAAGTTGTTGACAAAGGGGGAGAGAAAAAGATGATTCAACATGATAATAAAGGGGTAAATAAAATTTTTTGATGCACACAAGTAGGGGGGGCAAGCTCATAAACAAAGTTGTTGCATTTGTTTGTGCATTCTCATATGACTTGCTCATTGCACATATATTTAAATTCAATATACAAGCTTGTGTGGTGCAATGCTAGTATAGAACTTGAATGATGAAATGATCTACTAGCATGCATAGGAATAGTTTACATGTGGTATCTAGACATGCTTAAAGCTTTACAAGTGGTTGGTATCTAGACATGCTTAAAGCTTTACAAGTGGTCCAAGAACCTTTACATATAATATTGATCTCACGGGGTTCTTGAGTTGTGATGGATGCCTAATTACTTCATGATGCTAAGGATGGTGTAAAAGGCAACTCTGATTGGTATCACGCTTCAAAGGTCCATTTCTTATACCTTAGCATTATTTTGGTAGAATTACTCTCTCAACACTTCTATCCATGCATATGTCCAAAGCTTTCAATCCAAACTCTATGTACATATGTAGGGAGAGCTAATGCTACCAAAACCGAGCTTGTGATAATTGTCCAAACTTTACTTATGAGCAAAATGATTGGACAAGTATGACAAGTTCAAAACTTTTATTATCAAAATCATCTTTGTGAGGGTTGTCATCAATTACCAAAAAGGGGGAGATTGAAAGTCCCTAGTTTGATTTTGGCTAATTGATGAAACCTAGGACTAACCTTTGTATCTAAGAGGATGATTTAGATAAAGGTGGTCATTGAATATGAGACATGACATTGACTCATGTGACCAAGATGATGAAGATCAAGATGATGCTTGACTCGATGGACCGGTTGTGAAGGTGAAGGGCAAGTCGAGGCTTCAAAGAGAAGGACCATGCGATGGTGAAGCTTGAGCAAGACTTGGCGCCGACGGACCGATGCAACGGTGAAGAGCAAGTGAAGTCAAGGTCGATGGATCGAGACGGTCATGTGATGATATGAAGTGGATCATATCTTTTGGAAAAATAAAATGGGCTCAAGGCAAAGGTATAACCATAAGGCCATTTTGTTTTGCACTCAAGACACCATAGAGGGTGTGAGTGGTTTAGGATCGATAGCCGAACTATTAAGAGGGGAAGTCTTATCGGTTATTCGACGCACGAGTGCCACTAGGTGAATTCATGAAGTGCGTTGCATGTAGGGCCTAGTGAGCTAACTGGAAAACCTTCGAAAATAATTATAAAAATGCTAACATACATGCACAAGGTGGTGATCACTTGTTGGTGTTGGCACATTTACGAAGGCGTTAAAGTTTGAGCGGTAGAGAGGGTTTGGGTTCCTCCGGTGGGATTCAAGCATTTTTGAGGAGTTGAAATGTCTATTTTCCACTACGCCGGAAGTCAGAAAAGAAACGGAGGCGAATGGAGGTCATAGAGGTGACCGGATGCTGCACCGGACGCGGTCACGGTTTGCCCGGACGCGTCCGGTCAGTTCAACGCAGCAGTCAGGCGCGCGGGAGTTAGGGTTTTGCACCGGCGCGTCCGGTCACTCGCGGGACCGGCGCGTCCGGTCAGGCGCCTAGAGGGAACTGCAGTTCGCAAGGTCGATCGAACGCGCGGCGCGTCCGGTCACACATGATCGGACGCATCCGGTCGTTGAGGGAGCTTACTGGACTCCAACCGGACGTTGGCACTGTCGCGTCCGGTCGTTGCCTGGAGCGCGTCCGGTCGATGCTTCATGGGTGCGCGGTACTGTGCGATTGGCGCGTCCGGTCGGTTGAGCAGCGCGTCCGGTCGTTGCATTTGACCGTTGGCGCTCAGTGACCGTTGGAGTATCGAACACGGGTGAGCGCGTCCGATCAGTTTCGACCGGCGCGTCCGGTCATCCCGAAAAACGTCCAGTGAAGGGGTACAACGGCTCTATTCGTTTGGGATGCTTATAAATACTTGTTGGTCAGCCCTTAGGGAGGTCTCTCGTGATTTCTAACACTCTTGTGCATCCTTTGAGCTAGAGCTTCTTCCTCCCACTCATCTCTCTTGCTTGATTGCAAATCAAAAGTGAGATTGAGTGATCCCAAAGTGCATTGCATAGCTTGAGGGCATCTAGTGGCACTTGTGAGTGGTTTAGCCGGTGGATCTCTTGTTACTCTTGGATAGTACCGCTCCTAGCCAACTTGGAGATTGTTGGAGGCGTTGGCAAGAGAAGGAGATTGTTCTTGGCCACCTCCGGATGATTGTAAGAGGTTCTTGTGCTTTTCTCGGCGGAGCGCCAAAAGCAACTCTAGTGGATTGCGCGTGTCATTAAGTTACCTCACTTGAGAGTGGTGTCTTGCGGTGCCTTGCGAGGCATGCCTTGAGGGGCAAGTGACTTGAGGGTCACACCGAGGAACCATCTAAGTGTTGGTCGACACAACCGGTGACGTAGCTTGTCGGTGCACAAGTGAACACCGGGTGAACAAAAATATTGTGTCTCTTGTCTCCCGGTGATTGGTCTTCATATTGTGTTGTTGTCAATATTGATTGATTGTATATCATCTTGGTGATTGGCAACATCTTCACTCCACCATCGGTATAAGATTCACAATCCTCTCTCTCGCATTTATATTTACTAGTTATCTTGTGTAGCTCTAGTGTTAGCCTTTGCTAGTGGTTGTTAGCTTGCTCTCTAGTGTAAGTTTAGTGACTTAGCCCTTGTGTGAACTAGAGATCATAATCTACTAGACTTGTGGTTAAGAGGCTTGCATCACTACCGTAGGCTAAGCAAAACTCGTTTTACGTCATTTGTTATTCTAACAAGTTTGCTTAGTGTTTATTGTATAATTTTTATAGGCTATTTGTAACACCTCTGGGTATTAAGCATGCATTCACATCCTAATTCATGAGCATTTGCATTTCATACATGACCATCATCCCATGTAAATTAAGTTAAAATTTATTTAAAACTGTGATAATCATGTTTGAGCTCTGAGTTTGGTAAAAATCCTTGGTAAAAGTGGTAAAAATTTGTGGAGCTATAACTTTAAATAACTTAGAAATAATTAGCATGATTTTTGGAGCAAGTTTTGTATTTAAAATCTTTCCAAATTTTGCTTCTAAAAATATTTCAGAAAATTGAGTTTTCATTTAAAAATTTGACTTTAAATCATCAATTCAAAATCTATTTAGAATTTTGAAAAGTGCCCTAAATGAAAGTTGTAGAGAATAAAATTTTGAACAACTTTTATTTTGGGGGCAATTTGTGAAAATGTCTTTTTCATCTTCAAAATTTGAATTTAAATCAAATAATAAAATCTAGAATTTTATTTAGAAAAAAAAAACGGTTTCTTACCTAACGGGCCGCCGCCCCACTTCCGGCCCAGCGGCCGAAGCCGGCCCGCGTCCGCTCCCGCGCGCGCTCGCCACGCCAGCGCACCGGCCGCGGTCAGGAGCCGCCCGCCCCATGGCCGCCGGCGTACGGCTCCGCCCGACGCGTGGCCGCAGTGGCCCCCACGGCTGCGCCACGCCTCCAAAACAGCCGGCCCGAGCGCTGCTCTCGCCATCCTCGCTATTTCCGCTCCCCACTGCTCGCGTACGCCTCCCACAGCTCAGCTCGCCGCGGCAGCCGCCGTGCCATCACCGCCGCCGTTCCGCCCTCGCTGCTCCACCTCTCTTCGATTCGCCACACCCCCGGCTCCGCCTCACCTTCGACTTTCCCAGACGCGAACCGTCTCCACGGCTCGTGCTCAGGTGAGAGCCAATTTGGCCGCGCTCCGCCTCCGCTGCCGTCATGACCGCCGTTGGCCGGCGTCCGTGGCCGGAGCTCCTCCGTCGTTCTTCTCCCTCCATTTTTTCCTTGCCACGACCGCCTCCACCTCGCGGATCTCGTGCACCGTGCGACCGCACCGCCGCCCCGCCATGCGCGCCGGCGAGCTCAATGCCGAGCTTGTCTGGCCACATGCTAGGCACCATTGGTTTCGCCTCTCTGCAGGAAAGCTGCAGGTGGTGACCTCACCGCCGGCGAGCTCACCGGCGACGAGAATCACGCAGCCAGCGTCTCCCTCTCCTCTGTGTGGCTGACATGTGGGGTCACGGGCCCACCTGTCTGCCTCCTCTCGCGCTCGCGTGTGCACTGCACCGGGTGCACCCAGCATTTTCAGCGACCGATGATAAATGGATTTTTGAAAATGATTGTTTAGAAATTGTTAAAAGGGTTTCTAAAATCCATAACTTGCTCATTTTAGCTCCAAAAATTGTGAAACAAATTTTGTAGTGTTTCTCTTGACTAGATCTACCGTTTAAAAATATTGCATGTCAAGTTTAAAATACTTTTCTGTAGAGTTTTTATTTAATCACTAAAACTGTTGTTTTCTTGTTAAATATGTAATAAATCACAGAAAGCTCAGAAAAATATGGTTCCACTTGAAATAACTTTCTTTTGTGATGTACTTTCTAGGAAAAAAATATGCCCTTCATGTTCCGTGGAAAAAATCTAGAGTTGTAGTACAAGTGTTTAATATTGCTAATAATTGTTATTTTTGCTAGAGAGAAAATTATGAATAAAACATGCATGTAATAATTTTTATATGGTGATTATTTATTATGAAGAATGTAGGAAAAATGTTAAATCTGTTGTTTGATACTTTTCATAGTATAAAGTATTTTTATGCTCATTTTTAGGCCCTAACTTGTTATTTTTGGGTAGACAGTTCTAGTAATTAAAATGCAATGAAATTTTTGTGGTATGCTAGATTAGATGATAGAAAGCTACTGTAATTTTCTCAGATTTTTCTGTGCTACTAAAATTGGTGTTGCTGTTCAAACCTAGTTGCAATTAGGGTTTTATTTAACCTTGTTAATGCATGACTAGTGAATAGGATTTTGCTTTGGTGTATCTTTGAAGCATTTAATAAAATGTGCTGGCTTAACATGGTAGTAGTAGAAGAGAATACAGTAGATGACATGTGCTTGTAGTCTGTATTCTTGGATGATGTTGACTACCTTGTAGAAGAAATGTATTCCCATTTTATGAAATAAAGTGAACCTAATTATCTACATTTCATTCATCATGACCATTACATGTCATTTCCGCAATGCATCTAGGCATAAGCACTTATACGATTGCATCATACAGGATCGCAGGAAGTAACGTCGGTAGCAGTTCCCGAGGAGCCTGAAGAGCAGCCCGAGGAGCAGGAAGTGTCCGAAGCCGGCGAGGAGGTCGGTGAGGAGCTTCCAGAGTGCCCAGACCACCGTCCGAGCTCTTTCGAGAGAGGCAAGCCCCGGAGCATTTCTCTCCCCTGGTTTGCAAATATTTTATGAATGCTTTACTTTAACTGCTGCATTAAGTTTAGGAGTTGTTTGCAACCGTTGCTGTATTATACCTACGTTCTACCCTATCCTTGTGGTAGTAATTAAAATGCAATGAAATTTTTGTGGTATGCTAGATTAGATGATAGAAAACTACTGTAATTTTCTCAGATTTTTCTGTGCTACTAAAATTGGTGTTGCTGTTCAAACCTAGTTGCAATTAGGGTTTTATTTAACCTTGTTAATGCATGACTAGTGAATAGGATTTTGCTTTGGTGTATCTTTGAAGCATTTAATAAAATGTGCTGGCTTAACATGGTAGTAGTAGAAGAGAATACAGTAGATGACATGTGCTTGTAGTCTGTATTCTTGGATGATGTTGACTACCTTGTAGAAGAAATGTATTCCCATTTTATGAAATAAAGTGAACCTAATTATCTACATTTCATTCATCATGACCATTACATGTCATTTCCGCAATGCATCTAGGCATAAGCACTTATACGATTGCATCATACAGGATCACAGGAAGTAACGTCGGTAGCAGTTCCCGAGGAGCCTGAAGAGCAGCCCGAGGAGCAGGAAGTGTCCGAAGCCGGCGAGGAGGTCGGTGAGGAGCTTCCAGAGTGCCCAGACCACCGTCCGAGCTCTTTCGAGAGAGGCAAGCCCCGGAGCATTTCTCTCCCCTGGTTTGCAAATATTTTATGAATGCTTTACTTTAACTGCTGCATTAAGTTTAGGAGTTGTTTGCAACCGTTGCTGTATTATACCTACGTTCTACCCTATCCTTGTCACCTTGTCATTCGCAGTCAAGTAATTGCTTAGCTTGCTTAGACCAGTAGAAGTCGGGTGATTTCCTGTCACCTGCGAGCTATAGGTCCACCTGGATCTGCTTGAGAAAAGATGTCATCATGAAATAACTAAGTGTTAATGTGAAATTGAGACCGGACGGAAACTTGCAGGGTTTCGGACTGTAGTGTTTTCCATCTGTGTTGATTAAGGACCGTCCGTTGTTGGGCCTCGGGTCATGTTGAACGCATACCTCATATTTAGCTGGCCGGATAAAGTACCTTCCGACCGCGAAGCTGGGAGATTATTCGGGCCGAGTGGATTGCCCGCAACGCACTGTACCGGAGTAGTAGTGGCAGGATACGGGGGCACGATGATAAGGCCAAAGAGCAGTCGGGCGGCCCCTGGGTACATGTGGTTCCTGGCAAGCTCGCGACCTTACCTGAATGGTTGACTCGGTGACCAACACCTCACTTTAGCGGGTGAGTGAGGAATAACTTACCAGCTGGTTAATAATCGATTCGAATCGCCATCGTTCACTGGATAGTGAGCACTTGACTTGAGCTACTTCATCGTAGTAATATTGATGGAACACTTGGACAGTTATATGAAATATGCCATAATAGAAGTTGTTAGTGATCATTGGTTATCATTACCTGTTTAATTACATGTTACTTTAGTACAGGTGCAAATGTAGTTGACAAGTTAATAAAGATTTAACTTGCTACAAAGCTTTTGTAAAGATTCTCTAAATACTAAAAATGTTTTTTTTTTGCAAATGAGTCAGCTACCCCACCAGACAGCCTGTCACGATTCCTTGGTGTCTTTTATTTTTGGTTCTGTCGGGTAAGTCTAGCTGAGTACCTTCTCGTACTCAGGGCTTTGTTTCCACTTGTTGCAGATGGGCAGATGTATTACGGCTACTGTATCAACTGCCTTTATCCTGTAATGGGAGAAGCTTAGGACCATGGGCAATGGTCATTCACTACATCTCGTTTGATGCTTTTGTTGGAAGATGATCCTAAACTGGCACTGTATCTTGAACTCTGTGTGCGTGTGTGATTTGAACTAAATGCTTTCGCTACTTTCATTTGAAACTGGTTTGTAATAAATATGTTTAAACTCCGATGTATTTGTGTCGTGAACTTTTATGTAACTTGTGATGGTGACCGCTGAACTTATTATGATCTTGACTGGTATGCAAGTTGGTTTGAAATCCGTCGTGATTTCATGGACTACCGGGTTATACGGGCTTAAGTTTGCTAAATCGTCTCCTCGGTGGATGATTTTCTTACTTAATCTCGTATAATTGGTCGGTTCTATTACAGCTGGCATCGGAGCATGGTTTAGCGTGTTTACTGTTCACAAGTGTATTTAAAACAAAATGTGTTTGAAAAACGTGATTTGCAAACTAAGAGTGTGCCAGTGGTCATATCCTTTATGCCCAGTAAGGACTCTAGGTGGCTTAATTAAGTACTGACTTGGGGGTTCTTGCACCATATTTATCTTTCGTTGCTCATACGGCGTGCTATTGTATGAGTGCCACTTACTTGAGTGGTGATGTATGGTTCAGTTGCCTCTACGCCTCGGTAAGTGTGAGATGTGAGAGCATGGTTGGATACACCGCCGATCTAGGGAGAGTGCTTATATGATACTGGAGTACTTACATGTTTTACGCATGTTTTTACAAAAGTGTCGCATGTGTGGTTGTTCCGTCCGTTGAGGCGATGCCGTCAATAGGACGATGTTTTAGGTGGTTACTACCGTTGTACGCGTATCTAGGGATTCGTGTAGAGCGTGTAGATAGATTTACTGCTTTCATGCATGCATAGGGTTTGGGCTGAAATGAATCTTCTGCAGGTAAATGACAGCGTTTCTCGTGTAGAACGTATTAGTTACATTTATGAGAGATCGCCTGTATGCCACCGAATTCATCGTTAGATATCATTTATTTCTTAAGTTTGTGAGAACGTAAGAAACGTGCATGCATCATGTTGCTTGTGCATTTCATTCATGCCATGCATTCCTCCCCTTATAAATGGATTATCCCCTTTCGATAAAAATTGTACCAACTTAAAATATGTTCTCACCAGATAATCGAAACTTTTGGTACAGATGGCCCGCACGAAGCAGACTGCCCGTAAGTCCACAGGTGGAAGAGCACCCCGACGCCAGTTGGCCCCGCGGGAGCGCCGCAACACGGACACCTTTCTGAGCGAGTTTGGCATGCCAACTTTGCTTTGGAGAGTGCTCCATGATGTGGGGTACCCGGAGGGTCAGAAGCCGGTGTACTCTTGGAGTGAGAACCAGTTGGCAGAGAATGGACTGGTAGTAGTGGAGATCACTGTCCCTGCTCTTGGTGATGCTCCAGAATGGGATGGTTGGCACTTGAAGTTTGAGGGACGCACTCCGGTTGAGGGTGCAGAGGGAGCAGCTTTCCGTGTCATCCGGGACATAATGAGTAGATTTCCCAACGAGTTGGCAGCAGCCTTGGCTGGCACTTTTCCGAGAGATGATCCTCATGATGCTATTTGGGTGCAGCCGCAAGGAAGTGCTTTAGTCAGAGGCCCAAGCGAAGGACAGGCTAGCGACAACCACGCTATGAGTGCGATGTATGCAGCTATCAGAGCATATTAGAGTCTGGAGTGCACTTATTGGACTTTGACTGGTTTGCGTAGTAATGATCGGCTCAAAGCAAGAAAACAAAAGAAGAAACAGGCATGTGCTATCGCTAGTTTGCAGGAGCAGTTGGCTGACATGAGCTTGCAGCGAGACCAGGCTCTAGAGAGAGGTGATAGTTCTATACAGCGGGTGCATACGTTGACTCAGGCCAACAATAATGCAGACCACATGATTGGACAGTTGGTTCAGGAAAGGAATGAAGCCTGAAACGAGAGGAACCTCCTGAGGTAGAGGGTCGAGGAGCTAGAGGAGTACAATGTCAACTTGCATGAGGAGTTTCATGCACTCTACAACGGGATTGGCCCGTATGCTCCTCCAGAAGCCACCGGTATGGACGTCGACGATGACGAGGACGAGCCCGCAGCCGCACCTGCCGACGACTACAACGTTGCTACTAATGGTAGCAATGGTGACATCTCCGACCCCGACAATGGCCCCGAGGAGTAGGCTAGTTGCTTTGCGTTAGCTCATAGGCCCTGTTGCGATGACCTTCTTTTGGCTTCATGTATCTTGATGTATCTCGTTTGAACCTTGAGACTTGGTAGAATGTTGGATCTTGGTTGTTCATGCGATACCTGAGCGCATAAAGTCCAGTGTGTGTATGCTGGCAACGTGGTTGTATTGGACGCAATGTTTGCATTTGAAGTAATTTAATTAGTGGTGTTATTTTAATTGGAATGCAATTATTGTGCCTCTGTTTTGTTGTATGACTTTGTTCTCTCCAATGAGTTCAGTACGGCATAATTTTTCATTCACTCACAATTACTACAACTTCGCTTAATCATTACTTATTGTTGAAATATGCAGATGGCAAACACTCAACGCGCCACGTATGAGGCTGCTGAAACTGGTGGAAATGGTGTCGGGGCAGGTGGGAGTGGTGCTAACAACGCCAACCATAATGAGCCACACCCGGAACCGCATTTGCCGCCTCCTCCACCGCTCACTGCAGAGGTGTTCTTTGCACAGTTTCTGGGAAGTCAGCGCAATGCCGAGCAGTCACAGAAAAATATGGAAGATTTCCTACGTACCATTGCCAACAACGTGCAATGGGGTAACATACAAGGTGGTGGCAATGGAGTGAATCAGTACAGCAACTTCAAGGATTTCATGGACACTAGGCCGCCAATTTTCAAGGAAGCAACCGAGCCACTTGACGCTGAAGAATGGATTAACACTATGGAAGATAAGTTACGTGTATTGAGGCTGACAGAAGTACTGAAGATAGAGTATGCTGCACATCAGCTACAAGGACCAGCAGGGATGTGGTGGAAGCATCATCGCACCACCTTCCCTCCAAATGCTCAGATCTCATGGAGAGAGTTCACCGAAGCCTTCCATGGAGTTTATATTCCATCAGGGCTAGTTGAGATGAAATTGGGAGAGTTCTTGGCTTTAAATCAGGGTACCAAAACCGTAACACAGTATTTGCATGCCTTCAACAACTTGTGTCGTTATGCTCCCGACATGGTTGACACAGATGCTAAGAAAATTGCTAGCTTCAAAAGAGGGTTAGGTCTGAAGATGATGAAGCATGTGGGTACCAATACCCGCGCCAGATTCAATGACTTCATCAGTGATTGTCTGAAACAAGAGAAGAACAACAACGCGTACACAGCATCCAAGACTCGCAAGAGAGCCTTTGAGTCAGGACCGTCATAGTCCAGAGTTATCACTGCTAATCGTTCAACCTATCGTCCGTCTGCACCTAGTGCAAGGTTTAGGCCACCGCAGCATAAGACCCAGAACTACAAGAGACCGCAGAAGCCGTACAAGATGGCAGTGCCGCCAGCAAGGACAACCGCAACCGTGGGACAAGGTAACTCGAAGGGAGCTATCGGATCTGCTGGTACAATAAGGCGACCTTGCTATAATTGTGATCAGCCATGCCACTTTCCAAGTTCTGCCCTTATCCGCCCCGAAAGAAGCAATAGACTTATAATGCTCGAGTGCACCACACCACTGTGGACGAGATTCCTAAGGGAGAGCCCGTAACTGCTGGTAAGTTTCCTGTTAATCAAAACCCTGCAGTTGTTCTATTTGATTCTGGATCATCACATTCTTTTATGAGTCAAGCATTTGCACGGAAACATGAACAACTATACACAGACTTAAGTTGTGGTTACCGTATAAGTTCAGCAGGGGCTGATGTTTTAACCAATCAGATAGTTAGAGGGGCAACCCTTGAGTTAGGTAGTCGAAAGTTTTGGGTAAATCTGATAGTTATGTCTGGACTAGTTCTGGATGTCATCATAGGGATGAATTGGATGGAAGAATGGAGAGCAGTTATAGATACAGGAAGTAGGGTACTTACCCTGAAGGATCCCCAGGAAGAGGGTACTTTTCAGGTACCATTGCCCAAAAGAACAGACCTTGTGAGTGTGACATGTGCTCTGGAAGTCATTCCGATTCATCAGATTTCGGTCGTGTGTGAGTTTCCGGATGTGTTTCCAGATGAGTTACCTGGTCTTCCGCCGGATAGAGATGTTGAGTTTGGAATTGAGTTGATCCCCGAGACAGCTCCAATTTCGAGGAGATCGTATAGGATGCCTTCGGATGAGTTAGCCGAGTTGAAGAAGCAACTAGAGGAGTTGTTGAACAAGGGGTTTATTCGGCCAAGTAAGTCTGAATGGGGATGTCCTGCCTTGTTTGTGAAGAAAAAGAAGGAGGGTACTTTGAGAATGTGTGTGGATTATAGGCCTCTTAATGCTGTAACTATCAAGAATAAGTATCCCTTACCTCACATTGATGTTTTGTTCGATCAGTTAGCCAAAGCCAGAGTGTTCTCTAAGATAGATTTGAGATCAGGTTATCATCAGATAAAGATTAGACCACAAGATATACCAAAAACCGCTTTCTCTACCAGATACGGGTTGTACGAGTATCTTGTTATGTCCTTTGGCTTAACAAATGCTCATGCATACTTTATGTATCTGATGAATATAGTTTTCATGCCGGAGTTGGACAAGTTTGTGGTTGTGTTCATTGATGATATTCTAGTATACTCTGAGAATGAGAAAGATCATGAAGAGCATCTGAGAATTGTCTTAACCAGACTGAGAGATCATAGTTGTATGCTAAGTTTAGCAAGTGTGAATTTTTTCCCTCTTTTACTAACATACATTTGAGTAATGGTGCACATATTCCTTGTTTGTATAGCTGATTGTTGATGATTTTGTAATTTCTTGTTTTTGCTTCATTCTTATGTTGTTGACTTCATTTTTAGGCTCATAGTGCCCACGAAGGTAAGCCATAATTGGGGCTCTCCAGTCTTCACTTTGTCTTATATGGACTTCTCTGGGTGTAGCTTGCAATGCTTTGATTGATGCTTGCTTTAAGATTTGATAGAAAACATCTTGAGGGATACCTGAATTTTGTGCTGCAGCTTTTGCTAGTTTGTCTGCCTCTGAATTGTCATTTCTTGAGATGTTTTTGACTATGAAACCTTCAAAATGTTTCTCTTGATCTCTGAGAAATTGCAAGTATTTTGCTAATTCTAGATCTCTTGCTTTGTAGTATTTTTCAATGTGTCCTGTTATAATTTGTGAATATGTTTTGATTACCAATCTTTGGATTCCTATTATTTTTGCTTTGCGAAGTCCCAGTAAAACGGCTTCGTATTCTGCTATGTTGTTTGTGCACTGAAATTCTAGTCTTGCAGCATATTTCATCTTTACGCCTGAAGGTGAGGTGATTATTGCAGCTACTCCAGCCCCTGCGAAGCCCCATGCGCCATCGCAATATATTGTCCATTCTAGTTGCTTCTTGTCTTCTCTTAAACTTTGGGAGGGTGTTCAATCTGCTAAGAAGTCTGCTATGACTTGAGATTTTATTGATGTTCTTTTTTCAAATTCTATAAAATGTTGAGATAATTCTACTGCCTATTTTCCCAGTCTTCCTGTTGTTCTGTAACTTTGTAATACTTCTTGCAGAGGGTAATTTGTGAGAACTCTGATTTTGTGGGCCTAAAAGTAGTGCTTCAACTTTCTTGATGTTGTTAAAACTGTGTATGCGATTTTCTCAATCTCAGAGTAGCATACTTTTGATCCAGATAATGCTTCTGAAATATAGTAGACTGGTACTTGATATTTTGAATGATTTGTTTCTTGTTCTTGGACTAGTACTGCACTTACTGTTGTTTCTGTGACTGAGACATATAATAGCAAATCTGCTCCTAGTGTTGGTGAAATCAATGTGTTTGGCTGTAGTAGATATTTTTTTATCTCTTCAAATGCATGTTGCTGCGAAGGTCCCCATACGAAGTCTCTTTTGGATCCTTTGAGTGCCTGAAATATTGGTAAGCTTCGTTCTGCTGATTTTGAGATGAATCTGTTTAAAGATGCAAGTCTTCCAGTCAATTTTTGAACATCTTTTATATTTTCAGGAATTCTCATGTTCAAAATTGCTTGAACTTTGTCTGGGTTTGGATCTATCCCTTTTGCTGATACAATGCAGCCTAAAATTTTTCCTTTTTGTACTCCAAAGGTACATTTTTCGGGATTTAGTTTCAAATTTCCTTTTCTCAGATTTGATAATGTTTCTTGAAGGTCTTGAATATGATCTTGTCTTTTCTTGCTCTTGACAACTATGTCGTCGATATAAGCTAGCAAGTTTTTGCCAATCTGACTTTTGAGCACTGTTAAAGTCATCCTAACAAATGTTGTGCCTGCATTGCGAAGCCCCTCTGCCATTCTTACAAAGCAGTATGTTCCAAGTGGTGTGATGAAACTTATAAATTCTTCATCTTCTTTTCTTATTCAGATTTGATGATATCCATTGTTGTGCTGGACCTTTTACTGCCATGACAAGTGACTTTGCAAGTGTGGTTTTATCCCCACTGCCTGCAATTACTGCAGCTTCAAAACTCATTAAGAATTGTCTTGGGTCTGATTCACCATCGAATGTTGATATCATGTTGAATTTGTACCCTATAGGCCATTGAGCTAGCTGCAAATTTGTTGATAGTGAGGAGCTTGTATCAATTGATATGAATGATTTCTGAATATTTCTCTCTTGAGAGATTCTTGTTGCTGGATGCGATTCTTCTTGATTCATAACTTCATGATTTGCATTTTGCAGTTGCTCGTTTAAATTGCGAAGGTTAACTTCGACCTCTTCTATTCTTTGTTTGAGTGTCTTTTCTCGTGCTCTTGCGCGACATTCTTCAAGTTATTTTTGCCTTCGTAAAACTTGTTCTTCAAGTTCTTTGAGTCTTTGTTCTTCAGCTTCGTCCGTTCTTGAAGAGTTTGCACCATGAGAGACTTCTTTTGTAAGACCTCTGTCTTCTCTGGGTGGTTGTTCGTCTTCGGTTTCTTCATTGACGGTCTTCTTGTTTGATCTTGCCATTTTATTTCTTGTGGTCATGAAGATCTTTAGATGCACGCACAAACGGTGGACGTCAGATGTTGGGTGAAAAGTTCAGGTCAGACGACACGATTCACACAATCATCAGAAAAATTTCATCCAAGGCAAAATTACATGCAAAGTTGCATTTATTTCATGATCATACCATAGATGTCAGATGGGGTATTTATAGGGCCCTAGCCTTCGTATTTTACATAAAATGACTTTTTTACCCCTGACCTAACTATTTACAACCCTTTATTTGCGTAAGGGCGAAGTGGTCATTTTCTCCTAATTCAGTCTTCTTTTTCGTATCCGATCCTCTTTTTCTTCAATGAATTTGTTTTCTTCAGATCATCTTATGTTTCTTGTTCACTTCTCTGTCCAGCGAAGTTGAATTCTTGACGACGAAGTCGACAGTCGAAGTTGAATTTCTAACGACGAAGTCGACAGGCGAAGTTGAATTCTTGACGACGAAGTCGATATGCGAAGTTGAATTCTTGACGACGAAGTCGATAGGCGAAGTTGAATTCTTGGCGACGAAGTCGATATGCGAAGTTGAATTCTTAGCGACGAAGTCGATATGCGAAGTTGAATTCTTGGCGACGAAGTCAAAATACATTCTTCGCTGTATTTTTTTCTGCAAGTGAATTTCATCAGAATATTTTTATATCTTTTATACTCTAAAGTTTGGGCTTGAGTTTTTTTTGGACGAAGTTAATTTTCCGACAAGCAGCCACATGAGTGATCCGGATGCGAACTGGAAGGTGGTGATGGTGTAAGGGAAGGGTATGGCTTTCAGAACCTTGTCAACTCAAAAAAAGCTCCTTCATGAGGCTAAACTGAAAAAAATTAGCTCCTTCATGAGCCTAAACTTTTACAAAAAAAAACTCCTTCATGAGCTAAACTGAAACAGAAAAAACATGCTCCTTCGTGAGCCTAAACTGAAAAAACATGCTCCTTCATGAGCCTAAACTGTAAGAAGAAAATATCATGCGTACATGTCCTTTACTGGATCTGCGCCTGCAGTCTTCGATCCCTTCCAAAGATTATCATGCCTACAGTAGTTTAACTCCACAATTAAAACAAAATGGAAGATTTCATAAAGCAGATAAACTGAGGTACTCACCGATGACGAAATACATGTGAGAGGTGTCAGCTTGCTAACACAAATGGAAGATTTCATCAACAGATAAGTATGAAGTTCACTAATTCACATATTAATTGAATTGGCCAAACAACTCTCAGCTTGTCTATGGCATTATTTTTTATAGTCTGCAACTAATAATATACCAAATTTTAGACTGAGCTATGATCCTCTTTTGCTCATTTCATCCATACTTATATTTCACCATGAATATAGATCATAGATTTGGATTTATCTGTTTGTTTGCATTAATAAGCTTTGGCAAGAAACAGGAAGAAAAAAAACAGGAACATGATCACTGCCTGTAACATAATACTCATTTCATTAACATATATAAGGGCCAGTATGTCTTACCTATTGGTGATGGGTGTTGGCGTTTAGGCCTTCCTCCTGCTCCTATCTGTTTCCTTCAGACCATGATTCAGGGTGCTGATGCGCTCCTGTTTGTTTGCTGCGGAGATTTCAGGATGGAGAATGAGATGGTTTACTCAAACTATTAGACTGACTATTCCCAACCTATTTGCATCATCTATGTCATCAGAAAAAATAATATTTTTTGAAGTATTAACAGATGAACAAAGTTTCCTTTCAGGCCATAATACAAGCATATATTTAACTCGGTGATGCCTACGCAGATGCTGCAGCAGCCGGTATACCTGAATCCGCCCAGTACGGCGTATCCGTAGCCTGTAGGCGATGGGTGCTGGGCTGCTGGCCTTCCTCGTGCTCCTATCTGCTGTCTTGAGACCATGATTAGGGCAATGCCATGTGAAGGATAATAGGATCAGAATGTGGATGTCAGGGATGGATGATGGAAGCGCTTGAAGGCAAATACAAATGACGGCAGATACACTTGTAGTTAGATCAGATCTGAATACAAATTGCTGCAGGGTTCGGGTGCTTGGTTTTGCATAGCACGAAGGGTAGAGAAGGGTGGGCATACCTGTAGAGAAGGTCGTTGTTGCAGGGCATGGCACGGCGTCGCGGACACGCCCTGCCGTCGGCTTGTCGTGGCAGCCTCGATCCGACGAACAGTGAACGCTGAGGTCGACGGCGCAAGGAGAGGAGGTGGCGGCGTGGACGAGAGCGGGGAACGACGGATTGGAATTGGAAGCAGGCGGTCAAGGGCTGGGGTAGTCGTGGCTGTAGCCGGCGGCCGAGGAGAGGGAGAAGGCTCGGGTCGAGCGTAGGTGGAGGAGAGGCTCGCGTGATTGGAGGAGGGAATCGCGTCATTGGAGGAGAGCGGGGAGGAGATCACACGGGCGGGCAGCAGGGTTTTTTTTACCGACCGGTTTCCGGTAACCGCCGGTAAACCGGCCCGGTTTACCGGTAACCGGTCGGTAACCGGCCGAATTCAAAATCAAATTCAAACCCGCTTCGGTTCGGTTCGAGTTCGGTAAACCGGCCGATTTGGAGCGGTAACCGGCCGGTTTGACCGGTTTACCGCTCCAAACCGTTTTTTCTTTCATGAATAAAAAAAAATTGGTACTTCCTTTGCACAAATTAATGTAAAAAGACCACACAATGTGGTAAAAAATAACATAAGTCACTAAAGCAACAATATATAGTCGCATACAAATACATATTCGCTTAAATATATAGTCATTAAAACAACAATATATAGTCGCATACAAATACAATATATAGTCGCTTAGACAAACAAAGATATAGTTTCCGCTCGCATGGTCAACTACGTAGGATGTATGGGAAGACCTCTTGTTGGCACGACATTTCATATTCGACGGTGGACATAAGAGAGATACCTTGCTGTCTAAGCAGGTCAGCCTTGTAATCTTGCCAAGTTTGACCTGTCCATGCTGCTGTTGTCTCCCATTCTTGAACTAACATATTGTAAAAATTAGGGTCTTCCCATTCATACACCCATCTAGTCTGAGTATGCATGGTCATGTCAGGAATGAGATAGCTATAAGTAGGCTGCGAGGTATCGCTGTAGGAGGAAGAAGAGTATTGTGGAGTGTCGTAGTCCGTCGGTGTATATGCTCTCCTCTGCGATGTCGGTTGTCCATGGTCACGGTCTTGAGTAGCATATGTGAATTGGGTCTCGCCTGCAATCAACCATAATTAGTAGGCATAGACAGAAACAATTGTGTGTATGTAGGTGCAATGGATACCTGTGAAATGAAGACCTACATAACTACTACCACCAGCACCAATAGTACCATCCCCACTCCCACCACCACCACCGTCTGTCCCACCAGCACCGCCACCGTCACTCCCACCAGCACCGTCATTGTCACTGTCATCGTCACTACTGTCATCGTCACCACTATCCTGGGACTGGTATTGCTCATCCTCAGTCTTTGTGTCGCTGGTCACTGCTTTTCCTTTTCCTCGGTGACGCTTGTCGTGACCCTTCGGAGGCAGCATCTGCATCTTCCTCTTCCCGAGGTGAGTTGCACCCACATTTCTACGGGCCCAATCACTGATGCAATCATGCCCCGTAGCCTGACGTAGATCCTCGGGGTCTATTTGGTCACTGCCAACACAAACAAATGAATCACATAATACATGGTGAGACATATACACACATTTGTATATATATAAATATAATGTACCTAACAAGATGTGATGGCAGAGGGACGTCCACTTCGTCAGAATCCTCATCAAGAACAGGAGGCAGGTTAGATCTACCGTACTCCATCCATTCCCTAACCGGATTGGTACAGTCATAGAATGAGACTTCGGCGAACCGGTCGATAAAATCTTCTTCATCATACCTTCGATGAAAGCTCTCTAGAAACATGTAGTTGGTCCCAAATCTAGTGCCATTCCACTTGACCAACTCACCACCAATTGCTTCCTTCATCATATGATTCAACTGAGAATGGTTGTGCAACCAAGTTGAAATTCGCTTGCATACTTGCAACATACCTGCATGATCGGTCCTGTTACCAATATCCTTCAACATCAAGTTGATGGTGTGTGCCAGACAAGGTGTCCAAACAATGTGTCCATACTCCTCTTTCAGTGAGGTGCAAGCTTTCTTGTAGTTGGCGCCATTGTCGGTGACCACATGTACAATATGCTCGGCACCAATCTCCTCCACCACCTTCCGAATCTCCTGAAAAACCGCATAACATATTATATATACACACACATATATATATATATAAATAAAAAGAAACACATGACAACTATGTTTAGGACGTACCCTATACAAATAGTTAGCATCTTGACTTTTTCCAGATGCATCAATGGATTTGTGAAACCATGTGACCCCATTGCAATAAATCAGAAAGTTTATGACACTCATTTTTGTGGGGCCAGTCCATGAATCACACATCAACGTGACGCCAAAGTTGGGCCACTCCTTCTGAAACTTCGCATATCTATCCTTCAAGTCTTTCTCATTCTGATCTAGGTACTTGCCATCAATATCCCTTCCAGTGGGTGACGCGATGCCTTCACCTGAAACCATAAGCAAACAATGAGAATATGAAAAGATACATAAGGCCATAGGTCTCCAAGTATAGGTACTTACCCCACTTCTGTGTCTCTCGCACCGCACTGACAAAGTACGGATTGTCGGCATTTCGTCCTGAGATTCCTACATAATGGAAAAACTTTCCCCAAGCTTTACTAATAGCTTCCTTTGCATTTTTCCCCTTCTGCGTCCAAGACCCTGTATCAATCCTTTGTTGCTGCATTCCTCTCCTCCCACCCGCTGCCACATGATAGTCCTCCATCTCCACTGGAGTCTCCCTCCATGATCCTGCTCTTCTAAACAACCTGTCAATAGGATTCCCACCTTGCGAACCACCACCACCACTACCCCCTCCACAGTGGTAATTACCTCCTCTCTGTTGCACCCTCTGCTCGTAGTCATATTCTGCTCTCGACTGGTTTAGTGCTTCCTTCATCTGAGCCTCATATTCATCAACACCGAGGGGATGGTTTCCCTCCGCTGCAGCTTTTTCTTGTGCCAACCTTTGTCGAGCCCGGTCAGCAGTCGTCTTCTTAGCTCTGTCAAGATCTCGCCGAAAGTACGCACGCACATCTGGTGGCACACGGGCGCAATGCAAGGTGTCCGCCCCGTACCCAGCCAAATGCTGTTTAAATCTAGTGCAACCACCGCCTGCTCTCATCACATGACAATAATTGCATCTCCATCCAGGAGCAAGATTTTCACCATGTTCCCATACAACGTCTCTGTTTCTGCCTGACATTGTCTACTCTACCTGCATAAACGGACAACACAAAGTCACACCTAAATAAAATGTATCCTAAATCCTACCACAAATCCTCCACAATATATACCTAAAATCTATACCTCACTTACACAAAGTCACAATATATACACAAAGTCACACAATATATACCTAAAATATACATCCTACCACAAATCCTACCTCTAATCCTAAATCCTAAAAAAACATCCTAAAATAAATCCTACCTAAAACCTAACAAAAAACTATCCTAAATCCTAACACAAATTCTACCTAAATCCTAAAACTACTCTAAATAAAAAAAAACAAAAAAAACTTACCTGCGCGGTTAGCCGCGGATCCGGTCGATTTACCGGGCTAACCGACCGGTTAACCACTAGATCCGTCCGGTTAACCGACCGAGCGTCGCGGGCTCGGTAAGCCGCGCTGACCGGTCGATAAACCGAGGCGTGGGGGCGGTAAGCCGGCGGCGGCGGCCGGTCGGCGCGGGTGAGGGTCGGACGGGGGGCGGACGGGAGAGGAAAGGAGCCTCGGCGCGTTGACCCCCCCGCGAGCTCCCGTCTCGTTTTGTGCCCGTGGCGGCCTAATGGGCCTCATGGGCCTGAACGGGCCGGGACCGGTTTTTTTTCTTCTTTTTTTTCAAACTTCTATTCGTATAAATAAATACTAAACGAACTCAAATTTAAAAAAATTTTACACCATTGGCTTCTATAAATCATGAACTATTTTTAGGAATTTTTTCAGCAAATTTTTTTTTTCAAATTTTAAATTTGAATTTGGGGAATACCTAACCGGACCGGCCGGTTAGGGCGGTTACCGCGGTAAACCGCGGTAAACTGACCGGTTTTTTTAACCCTGGCGGGCAGAGCGTCGACGTGAGAATTTGTTTCGCACGGGGGGAAGCGAAGGTGAGGCGAAGGATCGTCGCACCAAAACAATGTCTTATTTTAGTCTTTTTAGTTGGTATTCTTAACGTCGGGTGTGTTCACTTCGCGAAAAGTAGGTGAAAAGTTATTGTAGTATCTTTCGTTGTTATTTGGCAAAATTTGTTCAATTATGGGCTAACTAGACTTAAAAGATTCGTCCCGACATTTACAGACAAACTATACAATTAGTTATCTTTTTTACCTACATTTAATGTTCCATGCATGCGTCGAAAGATTTGATGTGATAGGTGGAAGAGGAAATATTTTGGGTTGGGATGGGGAAGTGAACACACCCGTAACTTATATATATCAGCCCCGGCCAATGATGCAGGTATTGGCCGTTTTGTGCATCGTGCCAATTTCAGACGTATAGGAAATGTGAGCAAACAATGCATTGGCTTGGACATTTGGACCGACAAAAATCACCAAACATCCTCTTAAAGTTTTGCTCTCTCCGCCGTTGACCCCAAACACTGATCCTCATTAGTCATCGCTTATTCAAGACATGACAAGAGATTATCTAAAAACACCAAAACTGCAAACAGTTTGGACCACAAGCTAACCACAATTTTCTTGTTTCACCTGTCCTTGTACACAAACGTTTTACCTGCCCGTGTTTCAACTGAGATCATGTAGATGTGTATGACAACTTATGGGTTCATTTGGTAAAACCATTTGGCTATTGTCCATATTCTTCTTGAAATGAACTAGAACCACTGTGAAACACCTGTTTAGGTGATTCCCATTCCTAGTACAAAACTAAAATCATTTACAAGAATCTATGAAACCATTTGGCTATTGTCCATCTTTTGAACATCACTATGGGCAGTTCAGACGATGGAAGTGTGTTAACAGTCGATTGTACTTATTTGGAGATATAAATGTTGCACGTATTTTTTACGAACCTAGTCAAAGTTGAGTAAGTTTGATATGCACACATCTCATAACGACTTCTATTTTGAGACAAAGGGAGTAGACTGTTTTAGTTGTCCTAAGTCTCTGTCCCAAAATGTAGAACTGTAGGTTGTTTTAGTTGTCCTGAGTCAAACTTCACTAGCTTAAGTTTATAGAAAAAATACACTAACATCTACAACATCAAAATTAGTTTCATTAATACAAAACAAATATATCTTGGTATTGCAATTATTTCGTATTGTACTCCCTCCAATTACAAGTGTAGGTTGTTTTAGGATTCTATCAGGTCAAACTTCTTTAGTTTGCCCTATCAATATATGTAAAACTACACAGATCTAGGGCTTGTTTATATTGCAAAAAATTATAACCCGATAAATAGTATCACTTTCGTCTTATTTGGCAAATATTGTCCAATCGTGGACCAACTAGGCTCAAAAGATTCATCTCGTGATTTCCAACTAAACTGTGTAATTAGTTATTTTTTTACCTACATTTAATGTTGCATGCATGCGTCCAAAGATTGATGTGATGGAGAGATAGTGAAAAAATTCTAACTTGGCGCTATAACACATGATTCATCATAGAAAATTTCATAATAATAGCTAAATGGACGGTCCATGGTCATTTCAGAATTAGAAAAAAAAAGAGGGAGAGAGAGTAACGTGGCAATAACACGTCAAGTGTCGCATTAGAGACCATGTCAATATATCCTGAACAACCTATACGTCTGGAATCAGAGGGAGTCAGTAGATGCTTTTTTTCCCTATAAACTTGGTAACTTGGTCAAATTAGAGAGGTTTGACTTAAGACAACTAAAATGGCTTACATTCTGGAATGAAAGGAAGTATCGTATAGTTGAAGAGAGTAGTAATTTATATTAAAAGAAAGACAATGACTATCGGACCATCGGAGCTTATATATGAATAGGAGTAGTAAGAAATTAGAGCATCTTCAGCGTCCCTCAATTTCAATCCCCGATGAGAAAAAACAACCACTCGTAAAACAAAAAAAAAATATAGGTATAGTTTTCACTCATCTGTTCCAACCGGATTGCATAATATTTGCCTATTACAACACATGCACCTTACTCGTAGGGAAAAAAAAAGTATCAGAGTACCAAAATCCTCAAATTTATTTTAACTCAAGATTTCACAAAGCAAAATTCTGATGCAGCAAACGATGCATTGGCTTGGAGATTTGGATTGACAAAAATCACCAAACATCCTCTGAAGCTTTGTTCTCTCTCCTTAGCTGCAGAGAGAGAGAGAGAGAGTTCCCTGACCCCAAACACTAATCCTCACTACTCATCGATTATTAAGTCACGGCAAGTGATGATCTCGCATCTCCAAGAACACGAAAACTGCGAACAGTTTGGACAAAACATATTACCACCTTTGCTGGATTCAGTCAAGAAAGCCAGTCTGCCGGAGCACGGCGTCGCGCACGCGGCGGAGGTCGCGTCCCTTGAGCGTGCGGCCGACGCCCTCCAGCATCGAGGACGGTTTCCCTGGCGAACCGTAGCCGCCGCCCGCGGACGCGCGCGCCACCATCTCGTGCGGGGGTAGCATGGCGGCGTCCCCATGAAAGAGCTCCTCATCGTCGTCGTCCCCGTCGCCAGGACCGCCGGCGAGTTTGTCCCATTTGCGCCCGCGACTCCAGGGTGGAGGGACGGGAACCAGGACGGGAGCCGACTGGTGGTACGGCACCGCGGGCGGCAGCTCAGGGTCCCTTGGCCTCGGTGCCACCGGGATGGCACGCGAGGCGGACGTAGGGGACAGTGAAGGCGTAACTGAGGAAGCCGACGACGCCGCGGCTGCGGCCGCGGCGATGGTCGCCTTGCGGCGGAGCAGCGTCCCGGAGGTTCCAGCCGTGGCCGTGGACGCGGCGGCCACAGTAGCAGCTCCGCCGCGCCCACGTACCTTCCTGTCGCCTTCGTGGAGCGCGGCGAGAAGGCCGAGGTGGCCGCCCTGGACGCGGCCCGGATTCTTGGAGGCGTCGGGCGGCGGGTCCGAGGAGGAGGGCGGCGCGGGGAAGAGGAGGTCGCCCTCGAGGAGCTCGTCCCCGGCGGAGGGCGAGGAAGCGGGGAGCGAGTGGTACGGGGAGGAGAAGAGGCCGAGGAAACGGTCGACGGGCGGAGAGCGGCGGGGCCGGCCGGGAGAGTCCATTGGGGAGGGGTCGTCACTCGTCAGGCGAGGGCCGGCGGGGTCAGACTACCCGCACTCATGAGTCCATTGGGGAGGGGTCGTCACTCGTCAGACTGTCTGCAGTGGCGTACTCTAAACGATACTCTAAAGTTTTAGAGTTTGAATATAGAGTAAAAACTGCTGTACTGGGTACTCTAAAACGATACTCTATTCTTTCTCTCACTCTATATTTAGAGTAGTACTGTGCTTACTCTATATTCTGTAGTGGCGGACCCCGCTAGCTAAACAAAGGAAAAAAATGCTATAACTCACAAACCAAAAATCCAAATTAAATTTCGATTGCACCATTAAATTCGTCTCAATAAATCCTTCAAAACTAGATCACACATGGATATATTTAGATAAAGTGACAAGTGGGTCCCATAGTGGATAGAGTGGATAGAGGATGATATAGATGATGAATAGGTGCGGGAGAATTGAGTATAGAGGAGAGAATCTTGCTGACTAGGACATATAGAGGATGAATATAGAGGTCCATGAGTGCGGATAGCCTCAGGCGAGGGCCGGCGGGGTCACACTACCCGCACTGATACACCTCTATATTCATCCTCTATACGTCCTAGTCAACAAGATTCTCTCCTCTATACTCAATTCTCCTGCACCCATACATCCTCTGTATCATCCTCTATCCACTCTATCCACTGTAGGACTCACTTGTCACTTTATCTAAATATATCCATGTGTTATCTAGTTTTGAAAGATTTACTGAGACGAATTTAATGGTGCAATCGAAATTTAATTTGGATTTTTGGTTTGTGAGTTATATCATTTTTTCCTTTGTTTAGCTAGTGAGGTCCGCCACTGCAGAGTATAGAGTAAGCACAGTACTACTCTAAATATAGAGTGAGAGAAAGAATAGAGTATCGTTTTAGAGTACCCAGTGTAATAATTTTTACTCTATATTCATACTCTAAAGCTTTAGAGTATCATTTTAGAGTATCGGATGCGGGTAGTCTCACGAAGCGGGGGCAGAGTCAAAACGGCCGCCGAGCCCACGTACTGTGAAATGGAAACCAAACAAAACTACCCACACCCGCAGTTGAAAATTACACGCAAATGCCACTGGGGGGTAACCCTGCGGTCTGCCTCTGTCGCGCCTGCCTCCTCCGGTCCTCCCCGGCACCTCTCCCCCGCACGCTCTCGTTCCTGCAAACCCTAGGGAGACGCCGCCGGAGCCAGCTCGCCGGACCGGAAACAGCGAATCGGGTCGCGTGAAAGCCGCCTAGTCATCCCCCCTCCCCCACCGGAACTCGCTGCGCATCCGTCGCAGGTCGCCGGGCCGCCGTCGCAGGGCAGCAGCCAAAGGGAAGACGCTGTCTCCTAGCCGCTGCCGCAGGGAGATACCGTCTCGGGGCCGCTACTGCAGGGGCAACTTGTCGCCCAGCCGCGGGCGCTCAGATTCATGGCGCCCATGGAGGTGAGGTCGACCACCTAAATTTGAACGGCCCAGATTTTTTTTTAATGAAATCGCATCGTCTTGTCTGGAGTTCGTCAGATAGATATTGTAGTTTTCGTGATGAGTTGAGCAAGAACAGTCTGCACCTACATTCATTATGAACCATAAGATGGTTGTATTTTAGTTTTGCATTTTCTTTTCGACCACTCAGGCTCTGTATTGGATTTTTAGGATGTCTTTTTACCATAGAAAAACCATGAGTCTGACTATAGTGCGGTCTGCCTTATTGTGAGCTACAGTGTCGGACTCAATTTTGCTGATTTGCCAATATCAGCAACAGCCTGCAGTTCCTGGTATTTAACTAACACCTATTGCTATGGAAATCAATTTGTGCTTCGAAGTGCAACTAAATTGATCTTATTAGTTCTTGTACGGTCAGTACAGAAATGTATGTGTACTTCATGCACGGATGTGAATGTATATCAGTATTAAATTATTTATTTTTCATTTCCTCTGTTAGAACTCAATTGATGTGGCAATCTGAAGATTATTTGTATGTTTTCATTTACCTACCTGTTTCTTTATAGTACTCTTTCAATATGTTCTGTGAGATTTTAAGAGGTTTTCTGCCTATCCTTCTATTTACCGCAGACTTATGCAAGGGATGACGATGCAAAACTTGAGGCCACTCGCGCAAGGCGTAAGAACCTTTTTTTTTCATGTCCCAACAAACGTTATTTTGTGTTGTGATAAGGGGACTTTCTACCCCTCACATGCTTAATAATTCTATAGGAATACCATAAATCATGTAAAAGGTGCTGTCTTAACTCATTTTTTTATCATTTTGTTTTGCAGTGTCAAACATCCTCAGAAGGCATGAAGATCTGAAAGAGCGCCTTTCACGGTACTCCTTTAACTTTGCAAAAGCTTCCCATGGATCCAGACCAGGCTCACTGTTTAAAATAATTATTGTTTAGGTACTTTGGCATGTAACAATTTATGATAGTGGAATTCTTGTTTCTCTGTTCAAATTGAGAACCAATTTGCAAACTGTGAGCTACTTGTTAAGCTCTTCTGTTCCCATTTCATCTATCCTTCGTTCCTTCACTGTTAACAGTCATTGCAAACCTGAATCCAACTGTATTTTTCTATGTCTGTTCCTAACTGTGTACCTCTTGCGGTGGTGCTCAATTGAAACAGGAAAAGTAATGAAAAATGAATTATAGTGGTTGGTAGAACACTAGAACCATCTGTACTAAATTTATGTAAATGGATTTGACATCTTTCTTCGGATTATAGGGTTGTCTTCTGTACTGAAGTGTGTTATTGGCTCATTTCAAGAAGTTCGTGATCCAAAGTCTTCGCATAAAAAAGAACACCACTGTAGTTATGTTATATAAATAAGCCTGGTTTGATTTAAAATGCTGCTATGCTAATGCTATTGTATGTTGGTAATTGTTTTTCCCTGTGGTTAATGCTTCTAACATTATTGGCATTAGCCCAAGGAATGTGATTTTCTACAGAAAGCTCCCACTACTTCCTGTTTGATATTTCAATGTGTCACATGGGAGGTGTTTTGAGAAAAAGTTTCTGTTGAGTTATATTTCTTTAATCAATATAGATTCTTTGCAGCTATTGACGTGTCTGAACCATGACTAGGGGCTCATGTTGGGTTTCAACTCTAGCCTACCCCAACTTGCTTGGGACTAAAAGGCTGATTCTTTGCTTCTATTACTAGAATAGAGTCTAAATTCTTTGTCCTGTCAGATGAGTACTACTTTGCTTCTATTACTAGAATAGAGTCCATTGATGAAGATGTTAGGCATAGAATTTCAGCCGGCTGGTTGAAATGGCGTCAAGCTTCTGGCGTTCTCTGTGACAAAAGGGTGCCTCAGAAGCTGAAAGGTAAGTTCTATAGGACGGCGATTCGTCCGGCGATGTTATATGGTGCTGAGTGTTGGCCTACAAAAAGGCGACATGTCCAGCAATTGAGTGTAGCGGAGATGCGTATGTTGCGTTGGTGTTGTGGGCACACAAGGAGGGATAGAGTACGGAACGACGATATTCGGGATAGGGTTGGGGTGGCACCAATTGAGGAGAAATTGATTCAACATCGGTTGAGATGGTTTGGACATGTCCAACGGAGGCCTCCTGAGGCGCCGGTGCGTAGTGGAGTTCTAAAGCGGGCCGATAATGTAAAGAGCGGTAGAGGTCGACCTAAACTAACTTGGGACGAGTCCGTTAAGAGAGATCTTAAGGAGTGGAATATCCCCAAGGATTTAGCTATGGACAGGAGCGCTTGGAGATTAGCAATCAACGTGCCTGAACCGTGACATCTTTTGTCTTGTGCCCTTTATGTCCCTTTATGTGTCTCCCTGTTTCTCGTCTCTTTTGGGTTTCATCTCTAGCCTACCCCAACTTGCTTGTGACAAAAGGCTATGTTGTTGTTGTTGTTGTTGTCTAAATTCTTTGTCCTGTCAGATGAGTACTAGTGTGCACTACTCTTAACTCAAAACGCATACCCTGTAAACTCTGTCGTTTGGAGGATATTTATATCAATGTACATCTAGCCATATTCTGGACAATCTTCTGAAAGTTGGCTGTGGGTATTTTTTTACTGGATGTATTTTTTTCTTTCATCTTGTTTCCTTTGCTGCTTGTTTTTATACTCACTGCTCATGCTCTGAGCAATTCCATGCTTTGTAAACTACTATTCTACTTCATAAGATTTTTTTTATTTTTTATTTTTACTTTAGGGATTCTGATAAGCTGATTTTTGAGCGCCTACAGAAAGAATTTGAGGCTGCACGTGCTGCTCAAACCGAAGGTACACTTTGCTATACTACATTGTATGGATCTTTGTTACCTAGTTATATAAGTAAGCTTGCCAATTCATATATGTTATTTATATATGCACAGAGATATGGATGGGTGAACTGGTAATAATACTCTTCCGCATATTTAGTAGTCTCTTGAACTTATGGCAAGACCAAGCTATTAACTATGCTTCGTATTGTTTCCAAAACAAATAGGTAATTTAATTCTGAGTGTTAAATAGATGAATTACCTGCTAACATTAGCAAATCTTGCACAGTTTGTGGAAAGACATCTGTCAATCGTGTGTTGAATATCTGTTCAGTTATAACCTCCGTCGCACATTTTAAGTTTGAACTCTCTTGTGCTGACATTGCAATTGAATCTTAAGTCTTCCTTTGTTTGGCTAATTAAGTTCTGACAGTGCATCCCTTTGGTGCTGATCAGTTTTTTTAACTTTTTTATCAGTTCATCAGATCACACTGATAGATTTTTTTACTGTGCACTACAACAACAACAACAACAGTCTGGCGAACCAACAGTAAAAAAAAACAGCCACTCTCATGGATTTGAAACCCACAAGAGATTTTTTTTACTGTGCACTACATATGATATTTTGAATGTTTCTGGGTTTGGGAGGCACGTTGCCACTGTTCTTGAATTAACTATTTGAGAGTTGTTTACTACAACCGAAGTGGTGCAGGCTGTTGGATCAACAGAATTATCTTTCTGTTATAAATGGAAAACATGATATGTTGAACAAAGTGTGTCAATGTGCTCCAATTGATAATTTTCTTTAGATGGTTTGGATCCTTCAGTTGGCCAGATTTGATCTGTAGATCACAGGTACAGACTACAGAGATCAAGAACTATAACATAAATTCTCTATGTAGGAATACAAAATTGTGTTTTCCATCCATTCATAAAGCTAAAAGGTGTATACTTCCTTTGAAGTAGTGCCTGAATATATTGCAAGCAAGTGTTACAACTCTTCAAGTTAACTCTGAACGTAATTTTGTTGGTTAGATGTAGCTGTGTTTCTGGGTGTAAGGAAGTGTTAGCAATAGCAACACATTATGGTGGACAGGGCCAGGGTATATTTGTCATGTTTGTCGCAGGTTTCAGTTTAGTATGAGCTCTGGTGGAATGACCTCTACACAGATTCAATGTATCAAAAGACATTACTACCAAAAAGTAGCTCAGTAGGATAAGTTGATGATATATGTCATTTGTTTCCTGAAGTTTCTTGTCATCTCTGAAGAGGTGGAATAATCTCGTACTTGGTTTTTACTATATGTAGCATTTAACATTCTAATACCAGCATCACAAAATTGTTGTGCTGTGAATCATATTGTTCTCTGGGAGAATTGTCGACTCATTCTTTTGACATTCTGTAGAGATTTCAATAGATGATGAGGAGTGGAATGATGGTTTACTGGCAACCATCCGTGAGAAGGTATTTATTGTGTGTTCAACATCCTTAATTTTCTTGTCACATGAGACAGACTATTTGTTCTGTGAATTATGAGTTTTTGTTAAGTTTGCTCTATTTCGTAGACCAGGTCCATATAGAGGCTGATAGGAAGGCCATGGCCAACCAAGTAAATGTTCCAGCAGATCTTCCATTTCAATCAAGGACTACATATAGGATTAGAAATAAGGTAGCATTTGCTCCCCCGATCATTGCCTTTTCTAATATAGTTTTGTATCTGGTTAGCATGTATGCTGAGATTGGTGCTGCTTTGGTAGGATTTTTTTTTCTCCTTGTTTATTTGCCTGTTTAAACTTTATTCCTCTTGCACTAATTGTTCCTTTTGACTTTGGTGTTGACTAGTGGCATATCATATGATTCCTTGTCATCACAATATAGTATATATACTAACCAGTAACCAGTGATTGTGTTGGCTGGTGTGGAAAGTGGTGATTCATGAGCTGAAATTTGATTTTGTATCTAGAACTTGCGGAACATCTATACTAGTTGCTGCCACAACCAGTATATCTGTCAAATCATCATTGCAGACTTTCAGCTTCCTTACTCCAGCTCAAATATGGTTATGATGCCCTTATGAATTAGCATAAATGCATTGTTTTGGGGCACCATCATGCTATTATTGTTTTCCAGAATGAGTCTCGTCATTGGTAAAGACTATCCATGCTAGATTTAGTTTTTCTTAATCTGTCAATTAAAGTAAATATCTTCTCTTTAATAGGTTATCTATTGCTTGGATGGAGCGAGGATTGGCATACAGTATGAGACATTCTTTGCTGGTGATTACCTATAATATTTTTTGTTGCATTTTTCACACAAATATTTGGTTTTTCTCCTATTCGAAACTTTCTTAGATGCATAATGTTCCTGTTGTACATAGCAGTTTGGAAACCCCAATGCCTAGGTTTTTACAAATAATTTACTATAAACAATAACATAATCTTTTGCACTATGCAGACCTACGATGTTGTGAATAATAATTGATAATACCAGCTAAGTGCAGTAGTTTAGCTTGAAAAAGATGAAAAGACATGATATGATACGCCCAAATCTCTAAACACATTATTTTCTGTAGTATATAAACACAGCCATTCTATTTTGCAGGCGAGCCTTGTGAAATTTTTCATTGTGTTTTGGAAAGCAAGTCATTCCTGGAAAAGATGATTGTGATTGAACACACCTTACCTTTCTTTCTGCCCATACGTGAATTAGAAAGTGATCTCTTGTCATCTAATTCCATTGTAAGTTTTTGCACAGCTTGCTATTACCATATGAATTAAATACAAAGTTCCATATGCTAACATAGTTGTTTTTCCTTACAGAAATTCATTGATCATCTTGAAGAAATTTTACAGGCTTATATTGACAGGAGAGAGCAGGTCAGTATCAGCTAGTAGGAGTCACTACACAACTTATCTGTGTTTTTTTATATTCAAATTACCTTATCTTCTATTATGTAATGCTAGAAATTAGTTTAACATAATTATTGTTCAGCTCTGCTACAGCTCTCACCTAAACTAGAACTGAACAATAATTACGTCTCATTAAATTGCCTTCTAGCTTCTACCATTTGGCCAATCAACTGTTGAGGCATTTATGGCTGTAAAGATTGTAGCTAGGGTCAAGTGTGGAAGCTGGAGACAGATGGGCCATACAGCCTTTGACATTAGATTGTTAATTTCTATTTCATGTTAAAGGTTCGTCTTATCAAGGAGCTCTACGGGAACCAAATTGGCGAGCTGTTCCATAGTCTTCCTTACAATATGATAGAGTTTGTATTGGAGGATTTTGAGTGGTAAGGATAATATTTAATTACTGCTAATGCTAGGATCTGCATCAATAAGTTCTGTTATGTTGCTAGTACACCTAGTGCAGCCATTTATTTTTGTTGTCTTGCAGCATGCATGTTGATCTGTTTGCCACTTATAAGCAGCAAGGTTACAATCAGTATCCGATATTCGGATCTACTGCAGACCCTGCTGAGTCAAGCAAGGGTCTTGGCTTGGCCACTTCGCTCAGCCAAGAGAATATCCACAAGAAGCAGCAGTGCTTCAGCTGCGCAACCAGTACCTTTTCACCTTTCATACGCTGAGGAAGCTCTCAAGACCTTGTGTCTACCAGAAGGTGTTTCCTGTCACCTTGCCTTACAGCATACATAGCTTTGTGCTGAACTCTGTTCTGATCAATTTCCCCCCTCCCTATTCTGTGTTTCAGACATTGTGCTGGAGCTACCCCATGCTCTGAAGAGGATTTTCTCCTCTCGGGACAGTGACTGAATCGTGACCTCAGGGTCTCTGTAAGATTCACATCTCAATCGTGGGTCAGGTGTTTGAAGATCTATTGTTCACAATCTTTTGGTTGTATACCGAGCAGTTGTGGACTGCAATTCCTGTGAAAGCAAGGCAGGCACATTTGCTCCGTTGACCGCTCGAAATATTCCAGCATACTGTCAAAAAAATAATCAAAATCCTAGGAAGGCCTTAGGGTCGAAGCATAATCGTGCCAACTACTGTCCTTGTCCGTGATGCGTGCCTTTTTTTTTCTCTTTGTGAGAGGATGATGCAGTCAATCATACCTGTCGCAAGCAGACGAGGCTATCCTGTTCGAAGATGATGATTCAAATATCGAGTAATGCAAGATGGACATGTTTGGATGCAAAATGTTTTTAAAATTTAGAAAAATGCTTTGTAAATATTTTGGTTTTGGAGCGACGTGGAGTGTTTGGATGTAATAAATTTTATGGTTTTAAAAATTATAGTATCACTGAAACTGAGGTCTTTTGGAGTTACTTGCTAAACTCTAGACTTGTTTTTTTTCAACTATGGTTTTGGACATCTATAAATACCAAAACTGTAGTTTCTTAGTACCACCTATAGTACTATAGTACGCAAACAGGGCCGCATCCACCCCTCCCCAGGGATTACAGTCCGATGCATAAAAGTGGCTGTGGTTGTGCTCGCCTCCAAGTTATGTCATTTTCGTGTGTAATGTCCATGATGGGTGGACCTAAGAATAAGAAACACCCGATAGATCTCAGTGTTTGTAAAACTTTGCTTTTGCAGTTTGCTAGAGATAGAGTAAATACTTTGCTTTTTCCATAGTGGGCATGTGCATTGGAATCGGTATTCCAAAATGGCCTGTCATTCTAAATGCTAGCAGCTTTCTTCCATCCAACAGAGATAAACGACAACTTTATATATAGGTTTTGGCATGAGTGTTTGGAAAAAAAGAACACAATAGAGTAACTAATGTCTCACCTTATAATAAGTGTTCTATTTGCATTATATCTTAGCTCACCTTAGAGCATCTTCAAGAGTCTTTCTAAATTTTACTCTCTAAATTATCATTTGGAGAGTCATTTGCATAAAATCGTTTTTCATATCTTTTCACTCTCCAACACTTTTTCCTCTATTTCATACGCACTCTAAAGAGACATTCTCGTCTTTTATATTTGCCTAGTGAAAAATCCGGCATAGAAGATAAGCTGTGGAAGGGGATTTTTTCATCACCATCTCTATTTTTAGTATTGAGGAAGGATATGAAGAGTCTCTTGGAGATGCTCTTTATAATAAGTGTTCTATTTGCATTATATCTTAGCGGTTATGCAATATGATGTGTCATGCGGGTTGTTTGGTTGATTTTTTTTGACTTGTTTATGTTAATGTCCACATGGGTTTCACTTGAATCACCTTGAGTTTTGGACTATATATCGGCAGGCTTTGGATGTCATATGCTAAGTGATATTAATCAATTGGAATTATGCCTCTAACTAGTGTAGTATCAGAAAAATGCTTAGTTTGAATGAGCTATTGTATCTTATGTGGTGGTATGTGCGCTATCAAACGTTTGTTTTAGCAAAAATAGGCTTGGTGAGTCAAATATCAACAATAAAATTGTGATGTTAACGTAAGAAGAGATGTGTACCCTCATATTCATCTTGTGGATTAGATCGAAGGCTAAGTGCTTATGAAACATGAGCCAAAGTAGTGTGCCTGATGTCGATTTCTATCTTCTCATGAATTGTCACCACAGTGATCCTCTCTGCTAGGATGGAATTGGTGGCATGGATAGGCGGTCTGACCTAACATGAGTTGGCAAAGGATTTGTTTTCTCCATTTTTTTAGAGGGAGGAACATTTCAAAGACGATTTTTTTTTATTAAACAAGGTGCGTGAATGACAACAAACAAATTTTTTCGTTGCACATGCAAAAATGAAGTCAAAACTAAGGAGAAACTGGTGCCAGAAGAAACGCCGAAATGGATAAGGGCAGCCATGAAACCTTACATATCTTTTAAATAGAAAAAAATGTAGACCATAGCTATAGATGTAGATAGAGATAGAGATGTATATGAGATAGAAATATAAAGATAAGGGAAAGACAGAGATAGATATGTGCATTGGGGTTAGAAAATGATATGGCAATTAGTTCTAATATGCATAAGTTCCAAATAGGTATAATGTTAAAATTTGTTCAAAGATGAATTCAATGTTGTTTATTTTTGGTAATATAAATATCATATTTTTATAAAGCTTAGTCAAAATTAAGATAGTGTGGCTTAGATAGAACTATCACGTTGTTTGGTTGGCTCATTTATTGGTGTGATCCGATCCACACTGCTAGCTATTTGCGTTTGTTTCAGGGACCATGCAATCGGATAGCGTGGAAATGGATATAGGCCTTCAGCATGTCGGTTACACCAGATGGTCGGTGGAAAGTGTCCACACCCACACTCTGACAACGACTGGACCAAACAAAATTAATAATTAATGATTCCCTTTACGTTGCCGCCGCGGAACCCTTCCATTTACGTTAACGTTGCTCCCTTCCATTTATGTTAGTGTTGCTTTTCTGGAACCAAACAACACCTATAAAACCAAGTTGTTTAGGATGGAGACAGCAGGATCTTAGTTTTGTGCACCTTAGATGTTGTCTAGTTAAACTGCGAAAAACTAACATGCTCAACTCTTCGATTAGTTATTTTTATTAATGAATTAAGTAATTAGGTGTTCAAGTATTTGGGCTGGGATACCCTCGGGGATGTACTTTTAACACGGAGGAGCTTTAAATAGAAGCATATAATTTTAGTTTTGTGCATCTTTCATGTCGTCCAAATATCCAATTAAGCTGTCCACAACTCACACATGGAAAACTGGCTTGGTTTTGCCCACCCACAGAAACAGAATACCCTATTTCCGGGTGCCGCCTACCATTTCCCGTGTCTACAAATACCCAGAGGGCACGGCCCTTGGCAGCGCCACAAAAAAAAACCCAAAATTCCAACGCGCACCCACTGACCCATCCCTAAACTGAAGCTCCAAAGTCCAAGCGCGACGCGAGCACACAGACAGACAGGAAGAGCGAGAGAGACGAAGGAGAGACAGAGAGCAAAACCCAAACCCTAACAATAATTTCCAGGCCCCCGCCCCCGGCGTCTCCAGAACGTTCCAGAACCTTCAAGGAACCATCCACAGGCGAGGCCTCGCTCCCCTCCCGGATCTCCCATTTCCACCTGGCCGGCGCGGCGGAATCCTGACACTGGTGCTGTCTGCTGGGGTTTCGTGTAGGAGCAGTGGATCGGGGGAGGCAACGCTGGCGGCTCGCGGCGGCAGCAGGTGATGGCGGATCCGCCTAGCGGTGGGGGATCTAGGGCTTGCGTCTGCAGGGAGAGACAGGTCGAGGAGGCAGCGGCGGGGCTGGGGCTGGGGCTCGGGACAAGAGAGCAGGGGAGGAGGGAGGGAGGATGCTGAGCGTGGTGCGGGTGCACCTACCGTCGGAGATCCCGATCGTGGGCTGCGAGATCACGCCCTACGTGCTACTGCGACGGCCCGACGGTGCAGTTTCCACCGACGATGTCCCCGAAACCGCGCCAGCTGATGGCCAGTTCATGCGGTACAGATGGTAAGCAGCTACTTTTGATTGTAATTTTTCAATCTTTTGTTGGTAGGACATGGGATTTCATCATTTTGGATTGCTCAGTTGTCGTTTGTTTGCTTGTGTTAGTGAGTTTTTGACCAATTTTAGGGTTTCTTAGCAGATACCTAGGTGCTTGAGCAGTTGCTAAACTCATGATGAGAATGCACATTTATTCAACCAATTTGTACACGTTAGAATTATGAATGTGCGATCACAGCTATTAACCATACGGAAGCTCTCTTAATAAATATACTGCTGCTTTCAGTTTAGATAGGTCACACAGACAGATTTTAAGGTTAGGACATAGTTGGGTACAGAACTGTCTGATACCTGTTTTCAAATGGAACCATAGTTCATCAGATGTCTTAGATGGGGAGTTGGGGACGGTGGCAGCTAGTAGGCACATAATTCGATGAACAATTCGACAAGCCATCTGATTTAAGGTCTATTTGAATGTTGGAAGCTGAAAATGTGTGGTTAGAAGTTAGAACCATAGACATCTAGATAGGAGTCATCACAGGAATTTTATTTTGCACCGTTCGCCTTTTAATACATCTTATTACTTCAATGGTTGGCACATCACTAAATACTATCTAACTGGCTTGAGGTCATCCAGCTAAATTTTCTATCAGGACCCAATAGTGGAAGAAATTTGCTCCCTTTGTCAGAAGAGTTGGTATGAATTGAGTTATACATTTTCGCTACTCAAGCACAAGCTTATGGTTCATATGATTCTATAGGGTGGGTTGTTCCTTGAAGTAAACAGACCGTTAACTTGACTAGTTGAACCTCAATTGTGGCAATGCTGGGTCTGGACTTTAATCTTAACCTGTTTCTATTGTGGAGCTTGGTCCGGCAGCAAATACTTTTATTGATTTAACTCGCAGCCATGTTTTTTTGGTTGATATTCAATTATTCATTCTGGGCTTTTGATTCCACTATACTTGGGGAAATTTTATGCATAATTGATTCTTTTCGTACTCTATCCATTTCAAGAAATCTACCCAGCCTCATGAACATAAAACCTTTTTTGTCATAGGCAAATTGAGAAAGATATTAATAATAGAAAACTACTTAATTTTTTACGACAAGTATTCAAGTTATCAAATCATTATCAAATCATATGCAAGTTTGTTGTACCGATTCATATCAGTTAGTTCACACTCTGAAGTACGTTTAATATCAATTCTTGAAGCCTACGTATTAACTTGTGTTTCGCAGCACTCAAAGCAGCAGAAGCGTGCTTTTGCACTGGATTGGCCAGTGCTAGTTGTATCACACATGCATGCATGCAAATGTGGAAACTAATCCATCCAGCTTGGGTGACGTGGCATGTAAAACGAACACGAGCACGGCACCCAACGCTAGATTAATTCTCGGACGTGTTGTGCTTTGGTGTCTTTGGTATCTGAAGTAACGCTCGTAACGCCTAAAAAGGAGAATGTTTATTAACTTATTATGTATATTTTGATTAAAAAATGGCAGGATCAAAATCAGCTGGTTCTGGTACTATGAATTAAAATAGAATTCATGCACACACACACACTGGCAGTTGACACATTGCAGTGACTTGAAGCTAACATATTTACACCTTGCCACCTGTGCAACGTTGACCAAAATATTGCATACTCAAGTTGTCCTGACAAACTGGTTTTTGAGCTGATGGTACCAAATTTCAATGAGCTGATATTTGCAACACATCAGCTCCTTAGAGGGCCTGTTGATTTTTCAGGAAGTTTTTAAAGTTTTCTGTATGTCTAATTGTGGTTTTGTTGATTTGGTTTCTTTCTTGAAGGTACCGCATACAGAGTGATCGGAAAGTCCCTATCTGCAGTGTGCATCCAATGGAACAAGCAACTATTCAGTGCCTCGGTTGTCTCAAGTCAAAAATACCTGTTGCTAAGAGCTACCACTGTTCAGCTAAATGCTTCTCTGATGCATGGCAGCACCACAAAGTTTTGCATGAACGAGCCAATAGTGCTCTAAATGAAAATGGGGCTGAAGAAGAGGAGTTATTTGGCAGATTTGGCAGCGGTGGTTCTGGGGTTCTAAGTACTGCTGGATCTGGTTCTTTGTCAAATTTTGGACAAAGCCCTGGTGTTAACAATGGACCTGTGTCTTTGTATCCCTCAGGCACTGATAAAAATTCTGGAGAAACTTGGTTTGAAGTTGGACGCTCGCGAACATATACACCAACTGCTGATGATATTGGGCATGCATTAAAATTTGAGTGTGTAGCTGTGGACTCAGAAAAAAGGTCTCCAATTGGACCTCCGACCTCAATTATGACATCACGTGTAATCCCTGCGCCAACTCCTACCCCTCGTCGCCTTATCCAAGTGAATGGGGATGTTTTAGGTCACTTGGATTTAGACAGCCAAACTTCGTCCTTGGGGACATTCACTGTGTTATCTTACAATATTCTTGCTGATGCATATGCTACAAGTGATGCATATAGTTACTGCCCAACATGGGCACTTACCTGGACTTATAGAAGACAAAATTTGTTGCGTGAAATTATTGGTTATCATGCTGATATCATCTGTCTTCAGGAGGTATCATATTCGAATCTAACCTATCAAATTTATTTTTGCTGGCAACCTTTTTCTCTATTTTCTTGATGGATATGTTTTACTGTGTAAATTAAGAAAGTCTAGAATTATGCAATCCAATGGACGTGTAAGAGTGGTAGCACTATACAATGATGTTTTAGATATCTTGGCAAAGTTGTTGAACTAACTTTTTCTGCTTGTTAAGTTCAGTTTGGTTATGACTCATGATATTTGCCAGCTATTTCGGGTAGCATAACATTCTATGCTTGACTGCTTGTACATTACCAAGAGGTTTCTTAATCTGCTTGCATTTATGTTATGCACTTTGCAATATTGTTCTCTTAGTTTTTTGCATGGAGTATAATGCAAAGAAAGTCTAAACCCAACACGTAGTCCCTTCGTTCTAAAAAGCTGTTTTAGGGCGCGTTTGGTTCGTGGCCGCACCGCGCCGCACATTCCGTCTCACAGTTTTGGGCTTTCGGCAGCCATTTTGTTGGGTGCCGCACTTGCGGCGTGAGCACAGGGCCGTAGTTCATTTTCTACGCCACACCCTGCCAAAAGTGCGGCGAGGAAAACGGCCGCCACAGTCTTGGCGCTGCCCCTGCTGTGGCTTGGCGAGCTTAGGCGCAGGCCAAACAGGCCCTTAGCTTTATTCATAAGTCAAACTTGTCTAACTTTGACCAAGTTTATAGAAAAATATATTAGCATCTAAGGTACTCAAATAAATGCATCTAAGGTACTCAAATAAATGCACTATCGAAATATATTTAATGGTGTATCTAATCAATCTAGTTTGTTGTTGTAGATGTTTTTGTATTTTTCTATAAACTTGCTCAAAGCTAGAGAACTAAGAGGAGTTTGACTTAGGACAAAGCTAAAATGACTTGCAATTTGGAACGAAGCGAGTAATTGTTGGAATCTTTTGTTAAGCTAAATTCAATAATCAATAGTGTCTGTGTTCATCAAAACAAGATCTAAATCCTCCTTTTTTTAGGTACAAGTAAACCACTTCGAAGATTTTTTTTCACCTGAGCTTGACAAACATGGATATCAGGCGCTTTACAAGAAAAGGACGACAGAGGTAACTTCGAGTTTCTTTTACTTGGTTAATTTGATTCGGTACCTTTTACTGTCCTGTTTGACAATGTTTTCAAGTCGTCCAATTAATCGCGATTAATCGCGATTAATCGTCCTGGTCGGTCTCAGGTGACCGATCAGGGGTACTGTCGACCTGTACAAGTCGTCCGATTAATCGCGATTAATCGTGATTAATCGTCCTGGTCGGTCCCAGGTCGACCAGGTCCGACCAGACGATTTGAAAACATTGCTGTTTGATACTGCTCCTTTGCTGTCACAGGTGTATTCTGGAAATCCTATGGCCATAGATGGCTGTGCTACTTTTTTCCGCAGAGACAAGTTTTCACATGTTAAAAAATACGAGGTACGATCACTTCTGGGTTCGTGGTTATTGGCTGGTTTGCACCAATCTAATTCTTGCACTTGCTTGTGTAGGTTGAGTTCAATAAGGCTGCACAGTCTTTAACAGATGCAATTATTCCTGCTGCTCAGAAAAGAGTGGCTTTAAGTCGATTGATTAAAGTAAGAAAACAATGAAACATTATTTTATATGTCCCGTCATTAGTTCTATTTATGAGTTTTAATAATGTCCCTTCCTTCATTTCCTTTGAAGGACAATATTGCACTAATTGCGGTGTTAGAAGCCAAATTTGGTAATCATGGAGCTGAAAATCCTGGTAAAAGACAGCTCCTTTGTGTGGTACGTGAATAAAATCTTCTTTCTTTTGGTGTGTACAAAGAGCTTGTAAGATGCGTAACATCCTCATGTTGAAAATTGACGTTTACCATTTTTCTCTAGGTTTTGAGGCCTGCTTCTATCATATATTGCTTTTTTTCTTCATCATTTACGCCTTTCCCTCTCTTCTTGGCACACTAATAGAATTCTGTTGTCACGAGGGTCTCTAGCCTCATTGTTTTTCTAAACGATTTCAATTTGCAGGCAAATACACATATAAATGTCCATCAAGACCTAAAAGATGTGAAGCTATGGGAGGTCCGTATGACCACATTTGCTAGTGGTCTCTGTTATCTCAATTTTCCAGGATTACAATAACTATGGTTTTTACAGGTTCATACCCTCCTAAAAGGATTGGAGAAGATAGCTGTCAGTGCAGACATTCCTATGTTGGTCTGTGGAGATTTCAACTCGACCCCTGGGAGGTGTGTCTGCATTTGAAAATCATGGCAATATTTATCAGGGTTTTTTTTTTTGCTTGAACTATGATTTTCTAAGCACACAATTGTACATTTCAGTTCTCCACATGCGCTTCTTGCAATGGGCAAAGTTGATCAGCATCATCCAGATCTGGCAATAGATCCCCTTGGAATTTTACGCCCTCCAAGCAAGTTGAATCATCAGCTTCCTCTGGTCAGTTAATCTGCCATGGTTTTGATACCCTTTTTGCTCTGGTCATGCTCTGATCAATGGTGTTGCCTGTACATAGGTCAGTGCATACTCTGCATTTGCAAGAATGGTAGGTGTCGGCTATGATCTGGAGCACCAGCGGAGAAGGACGGATCCTGCAACAAATGAACCACTCTTCACAAATTGCACAAGAGATTTTACTGGAACTGTTGATTACATATTTTACACAGGTTGGTGCATGGAGCCCCTCACTCACTGCATGTAGCCTGTTATTCTATGTTTGCAGCTTCTGTATTTCCATGTTCTTGAATAAGATTATAGGCAGTAATTGTGCTTATTCTTTTCATGATGGCCATGTTTGCCCTCTTTCAGCGGACTCATTGACCGTGGATTCATTATTGGAACTTTTGGATGAGGAAAGCTTAAGAAAAGACACAGCTCTTCCATCCCCTGAATGGTCATCAGATCACATAGCGCTCTTAGCAGAGTTCCGGTGCAAGCCTAGAATTAGACGGTGACGCATTAGGTATGTTACAAAGGAAATCGCTGCTGTCATATTGCTTATTGGAACTGCATGTTGATTTTTTTGTTGACATGAATGGTGTTAGATTTTACAATGATTATTTGTGTGTTGGGTTCCCCCCTCATTGCTCCCAATGTGGGTGTTTAGTCAAATTTCAATAGTATGTTTGCATATCTGCATTTATGTGACCAGTGCTTGCAATATTCTTTTGCTGCACCAGAAATCATTTCATTGTCGACAGAAGACACTATTTGTGTTGTAGGAGTTCATCATGCTTTGTTCTTTTGGGTCATGCTTTTGCTTGGGGAAAAATAATGCTGCAAATCATGCCAAATTTCTGCTATGTGCTTAGAATGCTTCATATACAACACTCACCACACAACTCGCGACAACTGTGTTTAAGTCCTTGATTCTGCGGTGACAAATTAACACTGAAATCATCACACTTGTGAATCTTTCCAGGCCTTGTAGAAAAGGTTATTCTCATCATCCTTGGTGGTGGAACACTGTTCCATGTGGGAACTTGAGGCAGGGCGGGGACGCTGGCTCTCGGGGAAGCAAAGCAGCCTTAGGAAGCAGCCTCAGAAAGGGGAAGAGGCTTGTAACATTTGATTTTACCCTCTTACATTTGAGCTCAGTGATATTAAGCTGCCCCTGTGTACCATTACTTTCTATAGAAGAAAAATACTTGAGAGAAATATTTAAAGGGTTATAAACCCTTTCTTTTTCTTTCATTCACTGTGGTCGCGTTCGATTTACCCTCTTGGCTGTATCCATGCTCGCTGCCTACAAGATGTAGGAGCCCTCAGTTTCTCTAAATTCTGTACCAATGTAATGCCAGTTCTAGTTTTTGTTTTCCATGTTGCTGGTTGCTGGTGCTGGTGCTGGCCCTGGCACTGGCACTCATATCTGCCTGACCAGGCATTTTTATAAACCGGTGGCACCGTGGCAGGCAGCTCACAGGCAGGTGGAATGCCCAGGCAAATAGCTCAGGGTTGCATCCAAACATGCCCTCATTGCCCCTAGATGTGTTATGCCTTTTTGTTGTTTACTTGAATGGAATCTGGCCGTACGGCTGTTGGCTCCGTGACACCTCTTGTTACGAGTTGATCACTGGTCAGAACGTGTCCTCTGCCCAAGAGCCGATGCTCGAGCGTACGGAGTACGCACGTACAGCTCGGCTCCTTGGTTTCTTCGACCAAACTGGCACCAACCACGTTCGGCTCCTTGGTTTCTTCGACCAAACTGGCACCAACGTTGGCGATTAAGGGTGTGTTTAGATGTGTAAAAAGGTGTAAAAAGGTGTAAAAAAGTACTGTAGCACGTTTTGGCTTTATTTGGCAAATAGTGTCCAAACGTTGACTAATTAGGCTCAAAACGTTCGTCTCGCAAAGTAGAACCAAGTTGTACAATTAGTTTTTTATTTCATCTACATTTAGTACTCCATGCATATATCGCAAGTTTGATGTGACGGAGAATCTTTTTTCTGCACAGTGTTTTTTTTTTGAACTAAGGCCATGTTTAGTTACCCTCAAAATTCCAAGTTTTTTCACTCTCTCTCCATCACATCAATTTTTAGCCGCTTGCATGGAGTATTAAATGTAGGTAAAAAAAATAACTAATTACACAGTTTAGTTGGAAATCACGAGATGAATCTTTTGAGCCTAGTTGGTCCACGATTGGACAATATTTGTCAAATAAGACGAAAGTGGTACTATTCATCAGGTTGAAAAAACTTTCAATCTAAACAAGGCCTAAACACAGCCTAACGCAAAGTTCAGATGTCGATGTCGGACGTGCTGGTAACCTCTACTAAACGGCACGATAAATCAGAAGAGGCATGCAGAGAGAGAGAGGAAGCTTCTGTACGGTCAGCGAGGGCGTCCTCAACGGTGCGATTGTCACTTCATTACGTGAATTCCACGTGTAAATGATTTTTTATTCTATATCTTCTTTTCTCTCTCATTTTTTATGAGCAGGTCCACAAACTATCTTATTTTCTAAGCGAGATAGGTGTTGAGATAAAAGATAGTCTCTTCTCTTTTCTATCTTCTTTTTTCTCCACGTAAGAAAAATACTGACATGAACGGTTATGAGCTAGCTGAAGTGGCACTGTTGATGAGAGGACAGGCTTGGGCAAATCTTGACCTGAGCCTTTGTAGCTGCAGCTTGCAGGCACGTAAAAAAGTCAAACCTGTGGCGCGTCAGAAAATTTGCAGACGTTTGACCGCATGCAAGTCTCTCGGTGCCACTGACGCCGCGGGACCCAGCTTGCGAGGACCATGGAAACGTGATCGTCGGCGCCGCCGGTACTTTTCTTACCCATGCCTAAAGTACACGGACAAGTTTTGCTCTTTTTCTTTTTTTGCAGGAGTTCATTTGAATACGTGGTTCAACTCCAACTTGTACATAGTAGGGAGAAAAATCTCAAAAAAAAAAAGATGGTCTCAAGAATGGCAAATCATATGGAGACGCCTTGTCACTCCTCACTTGGCGGAATCATATTGCTTTTGTTCGTTCCTCTGCTTCAGAGGAGCTTGTAAAATACTCCTCCGAAGCTAGACATAGCGCTACCAGGAAATTAAAATAATTATTTAGTTTTTCTGGTAACATAGGTCCCATTCGGCTGTGCTGATAAGCCGGCTGAAAAACATTATTGATTGATTTGTTGTGAGAGAAAAACATTGTTCCGACTGAAAAAACAAGCTGAAAAAGACGGATTATATAAGCCGGGTGAACAAGGCCATAATGATCAGCTTAACAGTTCGTTAACTATTAAGCTTTTCTGGTAACACAATGGCCAGCTTATTTGTCATTGACAATTCCTTGTATACAATGTATATTTATGTCCAAAATAAAACATAGTATACTATTCCTCCAACGGACAAGTCTCAATGGAAAATTGATAGAGCTATACGCACATGATAGAATCATGTCACACAATAGTATAAAGCTAATGCTAAAAAAATAGTATAAAGCTCTATCACGACACATAGAGCAAACATAAATGACATATTGATAAAGTACTAGATAATGTTGCATATATCCGATTAAGGAAGCAATTACCTTGCAGTTAACAAAAGAAATAATACGTACCCAAATACAAATGGCTCATTAACATCTTACTCACAAATACTATATCACTAATGCAAGGAGCAACTAGATTCCTTTGCATATCCCACATATCCCAAGACACAGATTATATTTTTTCTGAAGGGTAGTGATTTTGTGCCAGAGAAGCTGTAAGGTCCAAATAGGCTAGAGGGGGGGGTGAATAGCCTAATTAAAACTTCTATCAGAATTACTTAACCACAAGTTAGTACGAAAGGTGGCGAAGCAAAAGCACTAGCTCTAACTAATTAAGCAAGACACCTACACAAGTATAGTACAAGACTATTCACTAAACACAACAACAACTACAAGCTAGAAATAAGAAGTAATACGAGAGAAGAGCTTCGAGTGATTATACCGCCGTGTAGAGATGAGAAGTACCAATCAATCAATCATACACGAGAAATCCTCGGGAAGAGATTGACACAAGAATTTATCCCGAGGTTCACTTGCTTTCCGGCAAGCTACTCCCCGTTGTGGCGATACACCCACTTGTCGGTTCGCGAGCTAATCGACTATCAAGAGTCGAGCCCTCGGCGGGCGCCGCACAACCGCACATAAAATGGAGATTCTCCAAGCCACGAGCCCCACTAGAGTATCCAATTCGCGAACTCCCGCGGAGAAGGATCAAGAACCCCTTACAACACTTGGTGAGGGCTCCAACAATCTTCAATTGTGAGCTCAATCACCTCCGCTGCTCCAAGCCGTCTACCGTGTCGGGAAACACGGAAGAGTAACAAGAAATCCGCAGCAACTCAAAGATCAAGTGCCTCTAGAATGCAACTCTCAAGCAATGCACTTGAATCTCACTCAATCTCACTCAAGATGTGCAACTAAGCAAAGAGATGAGTGGAGGGGTTGTTCTCTAGCTCAAAGTATGCCTCTAGGTCTCAAAATATACAAGAGATGCCCTCAAACCCCGGACATCTTCTATTTATAGCGAAGGGGTATGCAGCTAGCCGTTACCGGACGACGTAGTTCAAAACGCGCTGACCGGACGCACCGATCAGGGTGACCGGACACGTTCCAGCGAATGACCGGACGCGCCGCTCAATTGACCGGACGCGCCGATCGCACAGCACCGCGAGCCCACGAAGCAACTACCGGACGCGCTCCAGGCAACGACCGGACGCGATAGTGCCAGCGTCCGGTTAGAGTATAGTAAGCTCCCTCAATGACCGGACGCGTCCGATCGCACGTGACCGGACGCGCCGCGCGTCCGATCATTACTCCTCTGCGCTCTGCCCCTCTGGACGCCTGACCGGATGCGCCGGTCCCGCGAGTGACCAGACGTGCCGGTTGTAAATCCTAACACCCGCGCGCTTGACTGCTGCGTTGAACTGACCGGACGCGTGATACCAATCAGAGTTGCCTTTATATACCATCCTTAGCATCGATATAGCTAGACACCACTTGTAATACATCACTTGTAAAAATCACAAACACTAAAGTACCCCGTGAGATCAATATTATAAGCAAAAGGTGTCTAGAAACCACTTGTAAAGCTACTCTTAACAAATCATCATTCAAGTTCTATTTCTAGCAATCACCATTCAATCATGAATATGAATTTAAGCTTTCCAATGCAACAATTCATCATGTTAATGCACATACAAATGCAACAAATAATTCATGAGCTTGCTCCCCCTACTTGTGTGCTCAATTTTAATTTCTCTCCCCCTAACTATATCTTTCTTCCTCTTTGTGACTTTTCTATCTTTGTGACTTTTCTCTCCCCCTTTGTCAACAATCACTAAAAAGGTGTGAAAGCATCTAGGCCCCGGTGTAGGTTTCGGCAATTGATGACAACGCTTAATTATCATGACTAACGTGTGTTTTACAGAAACGTTGGTAAGTTAGGTCATGGAGATGATAACTGCTTTGAGCAATATGGTATTCATGTCCCTTGATGGAAATCGTTTCGGTTTTCAAAGGATCAACGATAAGATTAAGGACGGTTAGTTCCGGATGTCAAGGTGTTGAGTTACATCTAAAATAGTCGTTAGGATCTTTGTTTCTTCCTTTAACCGTACTATAAAGGGGGGCATGAGCGAGTAGCTTGACCTAGGTGAGTCTTATGTTTAGGTGTGGTGCACACTTGTCAAACTTAGCACTAGGTAGCTCGAGAAAAGCTTAGAGTTCAGTTGGAAGCAACTTGGTTCAAAGTTGCATCGCGTTTAGAAGACGTTTGAGCCGTTTACCTATGACCGGACGCGGTCCTGGTCATGACCGGACGCGTCCGGTCAGTACTAACACTTCACTGCGGTTTCAACTGATCGACCGGACGTGGTCCTTGAGAGGACCGGACGCGGTGGTCAGTCTGACACGTGTTCTAGAGGGTAAATAGAGTAATCGGACGCGACTGTGAAATGATCGGCGCGTCCGATCATGTTCTAGTAAGGTCCCGTGGTGACCTGACGCGTCCGGTCACCTATGATCGGACACGGCTGTAACAGAACCGACCAAATTATAAGAGCACAAGTACAAAAACAAGCACCGAAGCACTCAAATTTTCGAACTTGAGCCCATATAATCCCGATAGTCAATCGAAACCATGAAGGATTTCAAACCAACTTGCTTACAAACAAGATCGCATCATTCAACATACAACATCATACGTTACATTTCACAAATAGTTTCGAAATAAGTTCACACACGGAGTCACAATTATTACAAACCAAGTTTATAAAAGTAGCGGAAGCAAACACACGCCAGTTGTTTAACTACTGCCAGTCTTGTTGATCAACAACCCGCAAAAGCATCAGGAAAGTACATAAAAGATGATCACGCCCAAGTGATCTAGTCTTCATCACCCGCAGGGTGGAGACAATTTTTGTAGAAGCCTTGGTAGAGCATATCATCTGCAACAGGAGGGAATAAACCCTGAGTACTGGAATGTACTCAGCTAGACTTACCCGTCGAAAACCAGAAATAAAATGACACCAAGGATTATGCAAGGCTTACACAAGAGGCTAGCTGACATCACATTTTGCATAAAGGCATAAGTAATTGAGACTCTTATAACTTGTACTAGCAGTTCTTTTTAGCATTTACCTGTCATCTATCTTAGCACCTGTACTAAGCATGCACTTGATTATAATCAAACAACATTATTATTATATCCATAGCAGGTATATCATTGTGGCAACATTGTATCATTCACTTAACCATCTGTTCATTTAATGAGATCTACGTTGCCGCTGCTCAAGTCAAGTGCTCACTAACCGGGAGCGACGGCGATTCGAATTGAATTCCTATCCAGCTGGAGGGGTATTTCTAACACTCACCGCGCAGGCCCCTGCCAGGGTTGCACAAGCCACCTTTTCATATGATTTAGGAATCGTGGGTCCGAATGATGTCGTGACCCCAAGGGCGACACTCTGCCAGGTGATAGGGACTCTAACCCCCCCTTGGTCTCACGCTAATGTCCCCAAGCACATCCTTTCTCTCCTCCAATAAGCAACCTACCATTCGATTCCCGGCCTGAACCACATTACTCGGCTTCGCGGTCGGAACGGCTTATCCGGCCAACTAAGTGTTAGACTGCGTTCAACATGACTCAAGGACGTACAGCGAATCAGTCCTTAAACGACTCAGACGGGCATAGCTCCACACCCAAGACGTGAAGTGTCTTGCGGCTGTACTATCAAATTTCCGCCTGGTCTCAGTTTCATTTTTAAGCATGGTTCCATCCACGATAGCCATAAAGCCACTCGTGACTCCTTACTACATCTCGCGGATGACCGGAAATCACCCGACTTCTACCGTACTAAGTAAGGCTAAGCATTGACACGTGCCTAAACCTAATATAGGATTAAGTACGATATCTGGACAAGGACAGGTATAATGCAACAAGTGTTTTCATATAACTCCTACAACTTAATGCAGTAAACAATTAAAAGTACTCAAGATTAATTTATAAATCAGTAGGTTCAGCATGCACCGGGGCTTGCCTTTCAGAAAGGTAGAAGGCTGGTGGTCAGGACACTCAGGCAGGTCTTCTGCGGGAACTTCTCCGCCGGTTGGTTCCTCTAGCTGCTCCGGCTGGTCCTGGACTTCCTCCGGAATCACTGGCTCGAACTCGAGGAGTGTTACCCCCTTCGGAACACCTATTGCATGAGTGCACAATAAATATCATGGGTGCATAATGGTGCAACATGCTCGGAATGAAATGCATTTCAGAAATAAAACATAATAATCTAATCAAGTTACTTTATCAGTACGTGCAAATCTCTTCTCCGGTGGAGAAGTACTTACCTAAGCTACTCAACCTAAGGTATAGTTGTTCATCTTCGGTTAAGGCCCTAACACCTAACAAACACAAGAGTGACATTATTTAGGTTACCACATCCAACCCAAAATATCACAGTAAGACATTCTGGACAGCAGCTACTTGTTTCTAACATAACTGGAGATTCCCAACTCCAAAAGATATGGTCTAAGACAATCTGGAAAGCTTATGAAATGCATCACAAAATATTTTCAGACCACAACACTTAATTCCAAAGTTTACCCAGTCAAAATCCCAAAGTTCCAGAATCTGTTCTCCCCAAACAGAGAGCAACAAATTCCGGACTGTCACTTAAAACAGCAATAACTCCTAAACTACTAAGCCAAATGCTCCCAAATTTTGACACAAGCTAGTTTATCAAGTTTACTACAATTTTGGTATTCACAAGTTTTCCAGAAAACACTTTTATTAAGGTTCAAACCTAAAGATACTACCAGCTGTCTAGAAAACCTAGAATTGCAAAGATTAAATATTTATTTATGTGGCAAACATTCTCTAAGACCAAACTAATATTACTACAAGTTCACAAAGGTCACAAAAACACCATAAAGTAAGGTGTGCCCACCTAGAATATTTATTTAAATTCATTTCTTAATTTACTCAATTAATTAAGTGGGATTTTAAACATATATGTAAACTGCTCCTAAAATTCTACAAAAATTACAGGAGACTCTCTGACCCAAAAAGAGGCTACTGTAAAAATGTGAACTAAATTTATTCACAGGAACTTTCTACACAAAATTCACAAGCCCAAAAGGCTGATTTTTGTATAAATAACAAAGCATAGTAAAAAGTGTCAAACAACAGATTTCCTAATTTTCTTAGACACTCTAGGGTACCAAGACATTCTCCAAAAATTTATATGAACATTGCACATGTAGAAAAATTACAAATTTTCATTTAAATATTTCCTAAAATAACAAGATAGCATTATAACTCGAAAAGTACTTAAGCACTACTGCCCAAATTTTTACCACAGCTAGAGCAAGTATAAATTAGCATGCCCACCAAATTTCATAATTTTTGGAATACTACAGTTCAAGTTATACATTTAACAAATTTGCATGCATTTCAAAACACATTTAAAAGATCTATTTAATTCTCCAGAAACTAAACGTTACAATACCAGATTTATATTTTTCTAAAATACTACACATCATGTAGATCATAACAACATTTATCTCATGATTTTTGAGCCAGTATAAACCTAGATCTACATTTTCCAAACATTATCTCAAATCTGTGGCAATTAAAAAGGAAAACAAAACTAAAACCGAAATCCCACTAAAGGGCCGGCCTACAGGCCGACGCGGCCCAATCTCTCGGCGTGGCCCACTCCCGCGCGTGGCCTACTACGGCTCCCGCGCGCGCGCGTGCGACTAACCGGATGGCCCCACCGGTCAGCGAGAGAGAGGCGGAGGAGGGTGGCTGTGGTCGCCGGAACTCACCGTCGGTGAGTCGGCCGGTGAAACTAGATGAACGAGCATATCCACGTCATCGAACTACGTCGATTGGTGGTAAGAACGGGGCGGCGGAGCAACGGGAAAGCACTCGCCGTCGGTCATGGCGGCACGGTGGAGGTGCGCGGCGGTACGCCGGCGACGGTGAGCCCCTACCGCCTCAACCAAACCCGATCCAAGCTCCCCGGAGTCACTGGAAAGCTGACTAAGGGAAAAGGAAGGGATGAGAAGGGCAGAGCTGCTCTGCCCACGGTGGCCTCGAACTCCGGCGAGGTCCCGAACACGGCCGTGGTGGCGGAAGCGAGCAATGTGGCCTCACCTTCACTCAACCACTCCCGGAAACGGGTGGAGGTGGTAGAGGAAGATGCGACGGGGTTGCTGACAGGAGGAATTGAGCCGAGACTCAACGACGACGGCGCACGAACGTGGGGAAGAGGCGCGGCGGCAATGGCGGAGCGGCTGCTTGCTTGGCGCAGCGCGCGGTGGAGAAGAAAGGCGAACTGGAGCGGGTGAGTGTGTCGGCAGGCGCAGGGTGGCTTCAAGACGCGGCTGCGACGCTAGAATACGCACGGCGCGTGGCCAGCGCGGTCAGCCGGCCGTCGACGCGCGGCGTACACGTGGCCACCGAGTTCTGAATCGCCCAAGCACTGTAGCGTCTGAACTTTTCGTTTCAGTATCCATCGAACCGACTGACAGCGAAACTTGTTGACAATGGATCTCCTAATCCGTGGCGATCCGGGGTAAGTTGTAGTTAACAAAGTTGGAGATCTACATGTGGTCTACAACTTTCACAATTGGAGCTCGAGCTAGTTCGGCTTGGTTTGCAGACTACAGAGCTCTCAACTAGGGTATATGAAACTGAAACTCAGTTTTCATACTTAGAAATTTTCTAAGTGTTGAACCCAACCTCAAATCTGACTTGTGGGTCCTTTTTGAGTATGCTCTGGTCATTTTCATGAGATGGCCATATTAGAACTTTTGTTCCTTATGAAATTCTCTACAACTTTATTTACGGTTGCTCCTCCATGCAAGATTTCTAAGCTAGACTTTTTAATTGGTCAAACCAGATCACTCTAGGGGTCCAACTTAGTCAACAACATTTGGAAGGGCAATTTGGTAATTTTGGTCAACATGAACATTGCTCCACTACTTACCCTAAATGTAATTAAGGTGTTATAAGACCTAATTAGCCACTCTACACATTGGTTGCACAAAATTCCTAGTGTCACATACTTTGGAACAAGTAATTCAATACTTTCACCCAAATGTTGCAAGCTCATGTTGCACATGTTGCATGAGTGTGTTGCATAACACTTGCTAATTATGTTACACTAAAGTGGTTGACATGTCTCACAAAGAAAATTGCACATAAGGTACTTGTGTGTTGCACACTACTCACTTCTTACTTCACATGAAATATAAACATATGTGGCAATGTTTCCAAAGCATGTTTCACATATTATAAGCTTATGCATGAAATGAATGATGCTTGCTTATGCTTATGCAAATGCAATGCAATTACGGAGCTAAACACCTGAGGTGTTACAGCCCTCCCCCCTTATAAAAATCTCGTCCCGAGATTTGGAAAGCGTACCATTTTTCATAGAATTCCTTATAGCCATCCCGCAAATAGTCCTCCCGTTCCCATGTAGCGTCACTTTTACTACCCTGATTACTCCACATTACTTTATACCACTTAACCATTTTGCTTCTAGTCACTCGTTCCTGAGTATCGATCACTCGGACTAGCTTTTCTTCGTAAGTTAGATCGAATTCCAGCCTGATATCTCCTAAAGGAACTCTTTCTTCAGGAACTCGAAGACACTTTTTGAGCTGAGATACATGGAAGACGTTGAATATGGCACTCATTTTAGGAGGTAACTGGATTTTGTACGCAACAGCTCCACTCTTGCCAATGATTTGGAAAGGACCCACGTATCTTGGCGCAAGTTTCCGCTTAACACCAAAACGTTGGACACTCTTCATTGGAGAAACTTTCAGATAAACGAAGTCTCCAACTTCAAACTCGAGTGGTTTTCTACGACGATCAGCATAACTTTTCTGTCTAGCTTGGGCTGCAGCCATATGTTTTTGGATGGTACGGACTTGTTCCTCAGCTTCCTCAACAAAAGCAATACCATAAAATCTCCTCTCACCAGCTTCTATCCAATTTAGTGGGGTTCTACACTTACGACCGTACAAAGCTTCGAATGGGGCCATCTTAATACTATCTTGGTAACTATTATTGTACGAGAATTCGGCTAGAGGTAACCATTTTTCCCAAGAACCCTTGGATGATATTACACATGCCCGCAACAGATCTTCCAAGATTTGGTTAACCCGTTCTGTCTGTCCTGACGTCTGGGGGTGATAAGCAGAGCTTCTCACTAACTTGGTTCCCAGAAGGTGATGCAAGTGCTCCCAAAAGCGAGCAGTGAACTGGGGACCACGGTCAGATATGATAGTACGAGGTATCCCATGGAGCCGGACTATCTGATTGAAGTACAACTCAGCATAGTCAGTGGGACGATAGTCCACTCTAACAGGAATGAAGTGAGCTGACTTGGTTAGGCGGTCCATAATTACCTAGATGGAGTTATGATTTTTGACAGTAGGAGGAAGTCCGATAATGAAATCCATACTTATCTCGTCCCATTTCCAACCTGGGATAGAAAGTGGTTGAAGTAACCCAGCTTTCATATGCACAGCTTTAACTCTACAACAGGTGTCACACCTAGCCACATATGCAGCTATCTCTTTCCGCATCTTGGTCCACCAATAATATGGCTTCAAATCATAATACATCTTATTGCTGCCCGGATGGATGGACAACTTAGAGGAGTGTGCTTCAGACATGATATCATTTCTAAGCTCTCGGTCCTTAGGCACAACTAACCTATCCTTGAACCATAGTACACCCTCTTCATCTACCCTGAACTGTGTAGTTTCTTGCTCTTTCATCTTACGCTTGATGTGGATTATACCAGTGTCAGTCTTTTGGAGCTCAATAATTCTGCTTTTGAGAGTACAACTGACAGTGATGTTGTACAAGACTGCTAGATGTAGAAGGCGAGATCGATGAAAATCAGTTTCAACTAGGGAATGGCAATGAGACTTACGGCTTAAAGCATCCGCAACCACATTTGCCTTGCCAGGATGATAGTGCACTTGAAGGTTATAATCCTTAATCAACTCGAGCCATCTTCTTTGACGCATATTTAACTCGGGTTGGGTGAAGATGTATTTGAGGCTTTTGTGGTCTGTGTAGATATTGCAAACATTGCCCAGCAGGTAATGCCGCCACACTTTCAAAGCATGAACGACTGCAGCGAGTTCTAAGTCATGCGTTGGATAATTCGCCTCATGTTTCCGAAGTTGTCGAGAGGTATATGCAATCACTCGGCCTTCTTGCATCAACACACCTCCCAAACCTATGCCTGAGGCATCACAATAAACATCAAATGGTTTCTCGATATCCGGTTGTGCCAAAACCGGAGCTGAGGTTAGGAGGGTTCGTAGTTGGTGAAAAGCTACATCACACTCAGGAGTCCAGACAAACCTGGTGTCTTTTTGTAGCAACCGAGTCATTGGCTTGGGTATTTTGGAGAAATCCGGGATGAAGCGACGATAATAGCCAGTCAAACCAAGAAAACTCCGAACCTCGTGAACCGAGATAGGAGCCTTCCAGTTCAGTACTTCTTGTACCTTGGCGGGGTCCACCATAATTCCTCCATCGGACAACACATGCCCAAGGAAAGGTACTTCTCGAAGCCAGAATTCGCACTTACTGAACTTTGCATATAGTTGATGTTCACCTAGTCTTGTGAGGACTATACGCAGATGTTCAGCGTGATCTTCCTCATTTACAGAATATATCAGGATGTCATCAATAAATACCACCACAAACTTGTCTAATTCGGGCATAAACACCGAATTCATCAAGTACATAAAGTGTGCGGGGGCATTTGTCAAGCCAAAGGACATAACAAGATACTCATAAAGACCGTATCTGGTAGAGAAGACGGTTTTTGGGACATCTTCAGGACGGATTTTAATTTGATGATAGCCAGATCTTAGATCAATCTTGGAGAAGACTTTAGCTTTAGACAACTGATCGAACAAGATGTCGATGCGCGGTAGAGGGTACTTATTTTTAATAGTGACTGCATTGAGAGGTCTATAATCAACGCACATTCGTAATGACTGATCCTTCTTCTTTACAAAGATAGCAGGACATCCCCACGGCGACGAACTAGGACGAATCAACCCCTTCTTCAAAAGTTCATTCAATTGCACCTTAAGTTCAGCTAGTTCATTCGGAGGCATCCTATAGGGTCTCCTAGAGATAGGAGCTGTGCCAGGCAACAACTCAATTTTAAATTCCACATCCCGATCCGGAGGGAGTCCCGGCAAATCATCGGGAAAAACGTCCAGAAACTCATTTACTATGGGAATTTCAGCCAACGCCTTTGCTTGCACAGCATGAACTTCCCCAGACAGATCAACTTTTCTGGGAAGTTGTACCAGAAAACCCTTTTGATCTGTAGGATCTCTGAGCATAACTACCCGAGTGGATGTATCAATATGTACCCCATTCCGACTCATCCAATTCATGCCCAGAATAACATCTATGCCTAATCCCGGCAAAACCACTAATGCAAGCGAGTACTTTCGCCCTTCTATCTCAAGCTCAAGATTCCCCACTACTTTATTTGTGGAAATATTCCCACTTGCTGCACTAATACAATAACCCCCACCTTCAACAGTATGCAATTTGTGTGTAAACTCCGATGCAAACTTAGGACTGATAAAGGAATGCGAAGCACCCGAATCAAAAAGTACCACTGCAGGATGTTGGTCAACTAGGAACTTACCAGCAGTGACAACCTCACAAGATGGGATTTCCTCAATACTGTTATAATGAGCGTGCCCTTGACGGCCACCTTGGTTGACATTCTTCTTAGGGTAAGGACAGTTCCTAGACCAATGGCCTGGCTTGTTGCAGTTCCAGCAAGGCATGTTGCTGGGAGGAACACTAGAGCTGCCTTGGCCCGAATTACCCTTTGGCAGAGCCACTGTATATGCCTTGCGAAACCCAGTCTTCACTGGCGCCTTCTTTTGCGGAGGATGAAACTTCGCACTTGTGGCAGGAGGGCGAGGAGGAGCCCTCGGGACAGCTGGAGCTCGAGACTGTGAAGCACCTGCCTCAAGTGCCCTCTTGCGGCTCTTAGAAGCAGCATAGATAGAATTATTGTTCTCTTGAGTCAGAGCATCACTAATAAATTCGTTGAAAGTAGTGCACTTGCTAGTGCCCATAGTCTTCATCAGCTTTGGGCCGAGGCCTCTTTTAAAGCTAGCAATTTTCTTGGAATCGGTATCCACAAATTCAGTAGCATACCTTGCCAGGTTGTTGAAAGATTGCAGATATTCAGTCAAGCTTTTATGTCCCTGCGACAGCCTCATGAATTCTGTGTGCTTGATAGCCATAAGACCTGGAGGAATATAGTTCCCATGGAATGCGGCCTTGAACTGGTCCCAAGCAATCGGGACATTTGCAGGCAGTGTGGAACGATAGTGGCTCCACCAAATACCCGCTGGACCATGTAGTTGGTGAGAAGCATATTCAGTTTTCAGCTCATCGGTCAAGCGAAGCAGACGAAACTTTTGTTCAATAGTGTTCAACCACTCATCAACTTGCAGTGGTTCCTTCGCCTCCTTAAAGAGCGGGGGCTTAGTATCAAGAAAATCCTTGAAATCACTGTACTGATTGGGTTCTGGGCCCTGGCGGCCATGATGAGCCTCCCGGTTGGCAAGCTGGCGCATAGCATCTGCCAACATGCGCTGCCCTTCGACCACAGTCTGCATCAACTCAGCCGGGGTAGGTGGTGGCGGAGGGGGTGGCTGTTCCTCATCCTCATTGCCACGACCCCGACGGAGATTGTACGACATCTGCAAAAATGCATAGCCAATGAGCACTGACGATGTGGGAAATTTGTAGATGAATTATTGTAAATATGTCAAACTGACTTCATGAAATAGACTTCTCAAAATACTCATGGCACAATAATTCATCACAACCGCACAATCCATTCAAGCGCATCAATTGACACAATCATGCGAGGGAATCCAATAAGATGTACTTTGATAAAGGCTTACTCACAAGGAGCACAGCAGTTACTAAACCGTTTACGTTAAAATCTACGTGATTTTTTTTGATCTTTCTCCCGGTACTTGGATTCAATTTCAAAGTTTCTAGTTGACTGAGAAAGACTACTTCAAACTGACCACAAAGAGACTTCTCAACGGTAGAGTTCCATGGTGGATCATGACTAGCCACCTCGATACCAGCGCGTGCCAAGCAGCACAGCCTTATGTCGCGCGCCATAGGAGGCCCTCGGTTTCGTCGCGGCACCGAAGGGTGCTAATCGTGACGCCATCATCGAACGCAACACAATAAGTCATCCAATTGCGATCGAAATTAATAGGTTCCAACTAAACATCCAGGAAACATAGAGTTCGACCTTACATCCCAAAAGCCAAGTTATTACAAAGCCTCTCTCTAACACAGGGAGGGCACAAAAGACGATCCTAACATTATAGCTACGCGATGATTACTCTAAGCATCGCCCTCAGAGTCGGTGTCAAGGATCTCCCCGCCGTCCTCATCACTAACAGGCTCTAACTCCTCATCTTCTTCTTCTTCTGGTGCTTCTTCTGGTGCTTCTTCTGGTGCGGCATCTTGGGGCCCATTGACCTCCACTTCATCATCATCTTCAGCCATGAAGATTCCTGAACCCATGTCCTCATCTGCATTGTTGTTTTGAGGCAGTAGAGGATTAAGCTGGTTGTTCAGGCGGTGCACTTCTTCATGAAGATTGTCATTGTATTCTTCAGCATTCTCTAACTGTTGCTCGAGCTCAAACTGACGAGCTCTCAGAACGTTCTCCTCGTGCCAGGCTTCATCCCTCTGATTCATGACATGGACCAGCATGCGTTGACAGTTGCGATGTGCTACTGTCAATCTCTGGACTGCAAGTGTTTCCTGATCACGGTCACGGATCACTTGCTCCAGTTGCTGACGCGCTGCATTCCTGGCAGCAGTCACTTCAGCCAATTCTGCCCTCAGCCTTTCCACCTCAGTAGGCTCAGGGCGGGGCTCACGTGGAGCGAGCTGGTGACGAGGTGCCCTGCCCCCAGTGGACTTGCGAGCGGTCCTCTTGGTACGTGCCATCTGTAGCAACAAGACACGACTTAAAGTGAGGATCATTTAGGGGATACGAAATTTAATTTAGTCGGGAGTACTGAAATTTTTAAGGAGGGAGTAAATGATATGTATGATATAATTAAACATGATGCATGCATGTTCCGTACGCCCTCTCACCTTAGTAGAAACCTAAAGTTCTAACGCTAGGCGGTGGCATACATACGTTCTCTCATATAAGCGAACTATCGGTCTACTCGTTACGCTGTTAGTGTACCTGCAGAAAAATCACATTTCAGCCCAACAGTTTCCCAATATATGCACACAAGAAAGCAGTAATTTAAATACTTTCATATACACATCCCCTGATGTATATACTTCAGTATCAAAGCTACCCGATATAAATATATTCTCATAATTAAGTGCTTACGTAATTACATGGTTTAAACATGTAAGTATGCAAGTCACCAAAACTACTCTCCCCTAGATCGCCGGTTGGATAATCATGCTCTCACAACTCACACTTACCAGAGCGTCGAGGCAATTGATCCATACATTACCACCCAAGTGGATGGCATCCATACAATATCACGCCGTATGGACGACAAAACAAAAACAAACAAGGCCCCCAAGTTAGTCTTTATAATAAGCCACCTAAGAGTCCTTATTTGGGCTAAGGGATGTGATCACTGGCATACCTACAAAATAATTTTTAGTGTTTTAACCCTTTTTCATAATCAAATACTTTTGTTTTTAAATACTCGTACGATGTGTTTAATGTTGAATTATGTTCTGGTACCAGCTGTAACAGAACCGACCAAATTATAAGAGCACAAGTACAAAAACAAGCACCGAAGCGCTCAAATTTTCGAACTTGAGCCCATATAATCCCGGTAGTCAATCGAAACCACGAAGGATTTCAAACCAACTTGCTTACAACCAAGATCGCATTATTCAACATACAACATCATACGTTACATTTCACAAATAGTTTCGAAATAAGTTCACACACACGGAGTCGCAATTATTACAAACCAAGTTTATAAAAGTAGCGGAAGCAAACACACGCTAGTTGTTTAACTACTGCCAGTCTTATTGATCAACAACCCGCAAAAGCATTAGGAAAGTACATAAAAGATGATCACGCCTAAGTGATCTAGTCTTCGTCACCCGCAGGGTGGAGACAATTTTTGCAGAAGCCTTGGTAGAGCATATCATCTACAACAGGAGGGAATAAACCCTGAGTACTAGAATGTACTCAGCTAGACTTACCCGTCGAAAACCAGAAATAAAATGACACCAAGGATTATGCAAGGCTTACACAAGAGGCTAGCTGACATCACATTTTGCATAAAGGCATAAGTAATTGAGACTCTTATAACTTGTACTAGCAGTTCTTTTTAGCATTTACCTGTCATCTATCTTAGCACCTGTACTAAGCATGCACTTGATTATAATCAAACAACATTATTATTATATCCATAGCAGGTATATCATTGTGGCAACATTGTATCATTCACTTAACCATCTGTTCATTTAATGAGATCTACGTTGCCGCTGCTCAAGTCAAGTGCTCACTAACCGGGAGCGACGGTGATTCGAATCGAATTCCTATCCAGCTGGAGGGGTATTTCTAACACTCACCGCGCAGGCCCCTGCCAGGGTCGCACAAGCCACCTTTTCATATGATTTAGGAATCGCGGGTCCGAATGATGTCGCGACCCCAAGGGCGACACTCTGCCAGGTGATAGGGACTCTAACCCTCCCTTGGTCTCACGCCAATGTCCCCAAGCACATTCTTTTTCTCCTCCAAGAAGCAACCTACCATTCGATTCCCGGCCTGAACCACATTACTCGGCTTTGCGGTCGGAACGGCTTATCCGGCCAACTAAGTGTTAGACTGCGTTCAACATGACTCAAGGACGTACAGCGAATCGGTCCTTAAACGACTCAGACGGGCATAGCTCCACACCCAAGACGTGAAGTGTCTTGCGGCTGTACTATCAAATTCCCGCCCGGTCTCGGTTTCATTTTTAAGCATGGTTCCATCCACGATAGCCATAAAGCCACTCGTGACTCCTTCCTACATCTCGCGGATGACCGGAAATCACCCGACTTCTACCGTACTAAGCAAGGCTAAGCATTGACACGTGCCTAAACCTAATATAGGATTAAGTACGATATCTGGACAAGGACAGGTATAATGCTACAAGTGTTTTCATATAACTCCTACAACTTAATGCAGTAAACAATTAAAAGTACTCAAGATTAATTTATAAATCAGTAGGTTCAGCATGCACCGGGGCTTGCCTTTTAGAAAGGTAGAAGGCCGGTGGTCAGGACACTCAGGAAGGTCTTCTGCGGGAACTTCTCCGCCGGTTGGTTCCTCTAGCTGCTCCGGCTGGTCCTGGATTTCCTCCGGAATCACTGGCTCGAACTCAAGGAGTGTTATCCCCTCCGGAACACCTATTGCATGAGTGCACAATAAATATCATGGGTGCATAATGGTGCAACATGCTCGGAATGAAATGCATTTCAGAAATAAAACATAATAATCTAATCAAGTTACTTTATCAGTACATGCAAATCTCTTCTCCGGTGGAGAAGTACTTACCTAAGCTACTCAACCTAAGGTATAGTTGTTCATCTTCGGTTAAGGCCCTAACACCTAACAAACACAAGAGTGACATTATTTAGGTTACCACATCCAACCCAAAATATCACAGTAAGACATTCTGGACAGCAGCTACTTGTTTCTAACATAACTGGAGATTCCCAACTCCAAAAGATATGGTCTAAGACAATCTGGAAAGCTTATGAAATGCACCACAAAATATTTTCAGACCACAACATTTAATTCCAAAGTTTACCCAGTCAAAATCCCAAAGTTCCAGAATCTGTCCTCCCCAAACAGAGAGCAGCAAATTCCGGACTGTCACTTAAAACAGCAATAACTCCTAAACTACTAAGCCAAATGCTCCCAAATTTTGACACAAGCTAGTTTATCAAGTTTACTACAATTTTGGTATTCACAAGTTTTCCAGCAAACACTTTCATTAAGGTTCAAACCTAAAGATACTACCAGCTGTCCAGAAAACCTAGAATTGCAAAGATTAAATATTTATTTATGTGGCAAACATTCTCTAAGACCAAACTAATGTTACTACAAGTTCATAAAGGTCACAAAAACACCAGAAAGTAAGGTGTGCCCACCTAAAATATTTATTTAAATTCATTTCTTAATTTACTCAATTAATTAAGTGGGATTTTAAACATATATGTAAACTGCTCCTAAAATTCTACAAAAATTACAGGAGACTCTTTGACCCAAAAAGAGGCTACTGTAAAAATTTGAACTAAATTTATTCACAGGAACTTTCTACACAAAATTCACAAGCCCAAAAGGCTGATTTTTGTATAAATAACAAAGCATAGTAAAAAGTGTCAAACAACAGATTTCCTAATTTTTTTAGACACTCTAGGGTACCAAGACATTCTCCAAAAATTTATATGAACATTGCACATGTAGAAAAATTAAAAAAATTCATTTAAGTATTTCCTAAAATAACAAGATAGCATTATAACTCGAAAAGTACTTAAGCACTACTGCCTAAATTTTTACCACAGCTAGAGCAAGTATAAATTAGCATGCCCACCAAATTTCATAATTTTTGGAATACTACAGTTCAAGTTATACATTTAACAAATTTGCATGCATTTCAAAACACATTTAAAAGATCTATTTAATTCTCCAGAAACTAAACATTACAATACCAGATTTATATTTTTCTAAAATACTACACATCATGTAGATCATAACAACATTTATCTCATGATTTTTGAGCCAGTATAAACCTAGATCTACATTTTCCAAATATTATCTCAAATCTGTGGCAATTAAAAAGGAAAACAAAACTAAAACCGAAATCCCACTAAAGGGCCGGCCTACAGGCCGACGCTGCCCAATCTCTCGGCGTGGCCCACTCCCGCGCGCGGCCTACTACGGCTCCTGCCCGCGCGCGCGTGCGACTGACCGGATGGCCCCACCGGTCAGCGAGAGAGAGGCGGAGGAGCGTGGCTGTGGTCGCCGGAACTCGCCGTCGGTGAGTCGGCCGGTGAAACTGGATGAACGAGCATATCCACGTCTTCGAACTACGTCGATTGGTGGCAAGAACGGGGCGGCGGAGCAACGGGAAAGCACTCGCCGTCGGTCATGGCGGCACGGTGGAGGTGCGCGGCGGTACGCCGGCGACGGTGAGCCCCTACCGCCTCAACCAAACCCGATCCAAGCTCCCCGGAGTCACTAGAAAGCTGACTAAGGGAAAAGGAAGGGATGAGAAGGGCGGAGCTGCTCTGCCCACGGTGGCCTCGAACTCCGGCGAGGTTCCGAACACGGCCGTGGTGGCGGAAGCGAGCAATGTGGCCTCACCTTCACTCAACCACTCCCGGAAACGGGTGGAGGTGGTAGAGGAAGATGCGACGGGGTTGCTGACAGGAGGAATTGAGCCGAGACTCAACGACGATGGCGCACGAACATGGGGAAGAGGCGCGGCGGCAATGGCGGAGCGGCTGCTTGCTTGGCGCAGCGCGCGGTGGAGAAGAAAGGCGAACTAGAGCGGGTGAGTGTGTCGGCAGGCGTGGGGTGGCTTCAAGACGCGGCTGCGATGCCAGAATGCGCATGGCGCGTGGCCAGCGCGGTCAGCCGGCCGTCGACGCGCGGCGTACACGCAGCCACCGAGTTCTGAATCGCCCGAGCACTGTAGCGTCTGAACTTTTTGTTTCAGTATCCATCGAACCGACTGACAGCGAAACTTGTTGACAATGGATCTCCTAATCCGTGGCGATCCGGGGTAAGTTGTAGTTAACAAAGTTGGAGATCTACATGTGGTCTACAACTTTCACAATTGGAGCTCGAGCTGGTTCGGCTTGGTTTGCAGACTACAGAGCTCTCAACTAGGGTATATGAAACTGAAACTCAGTTTTCATACTTAGAAATTTTCTAAGTGTTGAACCCAACCTCAAATCTGACTTGTGGGTCCTTTTTGAGTATGCTCTGGTCATTTTCATGAGATGGCCATATTAGAACTTTTGTTCCTTATGAAATTCTCTACAACTTTGTTTGTGGTTGCTCCTCCATGCAAGATTTCTAAGATGGACTTTTTAATTGGTCAAACCAGATCACTCTAGGGGTCCAACTTAGTCAACAACATTTGGAAGGGCAATTTGGTAATTTTGGTCAACATGAACATTGCTCCACTACTTACCCTAAATGTAATTAAGGTGTTATAAGACCTAATTAGCCACTCTACACATTGGTTGCACAAAATTCCTAGTGTCACATACTTTGGAACAAGTAATTCAATACTTTCACCCAAATGTTGCAAGCTCATGTTGCACATGTTGCATGAGTGTGTTGCATAACACTTGCTAATTATGTTACACTAAAGTGGTTGACATGTCTCACAAAGGAAATTGTACATAAGGTACTTGTGTGTTGCACACTACTCACTTCTTACTTCACATGAAATATAAACATATGTGGCAATGTTTCCAAAGCATGTTTCACATATTATAAGCTTATGCATGAAATGAATGATGCTTGCTTATGCTTATGCAAATGCAATGCAATTACGGAGCTAAACACCTAAGGTGTTACAACGGTCATGTGTCAGGTCAGTTTTCCAGTAAGCTCTTGCATGATCGGACGCGTCCGATCATCCCTGATCGGCGCGTCCGGTCATCTCAGACCGGCGCGTTCGGTCATCACAGATCAGCACGTCCGGTCACTTAGCGCAGTTTTCGGTTTTCGACCGTTACACCTGACCGGCGCGTCTGGTCATGTCGACAGGCGCGTCCGGTCAGTGCGCGTTTTGCTGATTCGAAAGGTAACGGTTGGATTTGTTTGAGGGGTGTATAAATACATCCCCTCCACCTCTTTTAGAGGTCTCTTGCTCATTTGTTCAGCTAAGAAACACCTTTGAAGTCCAAGGGAGTGCAAGAGCCCTAGTGAGGATAGAGATTTGCGAATCAAAGTTTGAGAATCCTTTCTAGTGACAAGAGTGTAGCAAGTGTGCATCCATCTTCTCATTAGGCTTGTTGTAGTCAAGTGAGAGTTCTAGCTTGTTACTCTTGGTGATCGCCATCACCTAAACGGTTTGGTGGTGATTGGGAGTTTGGTGATCATCCGACGAGATTGTGGGTGACCCAACTCAAGTTGTGAGCGGTTTTGGGTGATTCGCCGCGACGGAGTGTCGAAGAATCAACCCGTAGAGAGCACTTGATCCTTGCACGGATCAAGGGGGAGCTACACCCTTGCGCGGGTGCTCCAACGAGGACTAGTGGGGAGTGGTGACTCTCCGATACCTCGGCAAAACATCGCCGTGTTCCTAACCCTTACTTTCAAGCATTTACTTTCGTGCATTACTTTCATTGCTTGTTTACTTTCCTAGAATTGCCATGCTAGTATAGGATTGGAACTTAGGGTGCAAAACTTTTATCGGTAGAATCACAAGGAACACTAGTAGGCACTAGGGGTGAAGTTTGGCTTGTAGGATTTAATTCTTGCAATTAATTTTTAGAAAAGCCCAATTCACCCCCCCTCTTGGGCATCTTGATCCTTTCAATTAGTATCAGAGCCGTGTTGCTCTTAATTTAGGCTTCACCGCCTAGAGCAAGATGTCTAATGGGGAAGGACCACCTCCCACTTTTGAGGGAGACGATTTTCCATATTGGAAAATTCGTATGGAGGCGTATCTCGAAGCCATAGATGTTGGGTGTCTTAGAGCCGCAACCGAAGGGCTTCCTCCTATAAGGGATCCCGCTAACCCAAGTGGTGACGAGGAGAAGTACGACCGGTGGAATACAAAGGCAAAAAATGCACTCTACCGGGGCTTAGGCAAAGATATCTTCAATCATGTGCGCAATACCAAAAACACTCATGAATTGTGAGAAAATCTTTGTGCTCTCCATGAGAGAACTAAGAGTGAGCGTGAGGAATGCTATCATATTGCCTTAAAGAAAATTAATTCTTTTGAGATGCTTCCCAAAGAAAGTGCTAATGAGATGTACACTCGTTTGAATGTTCTTGTAGAAAATCTCAATGCTCTTGGACTCACTCCAATGAGTCAATCGGATGTTGCAAGGAGGATCTTGAGTGTTCTTCCCGTTGAGAAGTATGGACACATTGTCACCGTACTTCACCAAAGTGATCTCTCCGCCACAACACCGATTCAAGTATTGGAAAAGATCAATGCTCATGAGATGTACATGCATATCCTCTGGAAGAGGGCTCATCATCTTCCAAGAAGAAAGACTTGGCTTTCAAAGCTAGCCATGAAAATAAAAAGAAGAAAGGCCAAGCCTTGATAGTGCAAGAAAGCTCAAGTGAAAGTGACATTGATGATGAATCACTTGCACTTATGGTGAGGAAGACCACTAAGATGCTAAAGAAGCTCAACAAGAGTGGCATCAAGTTCGATGGCAAGAAGAAGAAATTCTTCACAAGTAGCAAAAGGAAGCTAATCTCTAAAATGGATTGCTTCAATTGTGGAGAACTTGGCCACCTAGCTCACCAATGCCCGAAGCCTCCAAAAGACAAGTACAAGAATAAGTACAAGGGCAAGAAAGATGACTCAAGTGATGAAGAAGATAAGAAGAGAAAGAACAAGCCATACAAAAAGAAAGATGGCAAGAAAAGAGAGTTCTACAAGAAAAAGAAGGGAGGCAAGGCTTATATTATTGGTGATTGGCTCACCGACATTGAATCATCATGTGAGTCCTCCGGCGATGAAAGCGATAATGAAAAAGAGAAGATCGCCGCATTTGTGATTGGGCCATCATCATCTTCACCGACATCTTCATCACCACCTTCACCGCCACCTTCACCATCATCTTCCGCTACTCATCTATGCCTTATGGCTAAGGGTGATCGAAAGGTACAAAATAGTGATAGTGATGATGATGATAGTGATAGTGATGATGAATATGATGCACCTTCTTATGATGAACTAGTAAAATTGTTGAACAAATACTCTAAAATCATAAGAAAAACTAGAAATGAAAATGATGAGCTTCAACATGAAAATGAATCACTCACATCCAAGCTTGAGAATGCAAATAAGACTAGTGATGAGCTCAAAGATCAAAATGAAACTATATCTTCCTCTCTCAAAGAGCTCAAAACTTCTAACAAGGAGCTTAGAGATAAACATGATAAAATTGAGAAGAAGCATAGTGAACTCTTCACTAGGCTAAACTTGCTAAAAGAAGAATATACCGCATTGAAAATCAATTATGATACCCTTATTGTTGCTAATGAGCTTGCCCTCAAGACACATGATGCTACTAACCAAGTTGTTAAGATAGATATAGCTACATCATATGATGATTTGATTGTTGAGAACTTTGAGCAAGGCTCTAGCGGCAAAGGCAAGAGTGTGGTTGAGGCAAATGACTATGATGAGTATGTCAAGCTCAAGAGTGAGAATGAGATGCTTAAAGTTGAGAACAAGAAGTTGATGGCTCTTGAAAAGCAAGCTTCAAATGAGTCACTTATTGAAGAAAACAAGAATCTCAAGCAAGAGAAAGAGCATCTCAAGACCGGCCTAAGCAAGTTCACAAGAGGCCAACATTTGCAAAGTGAGCTACTCATGAACACCGTCATGAAGTTGGATAGGAGTGGCATTGGTTATTTGGCAAATCAAGAGAAGAAGGTCAAGGCTCAACAACTCCAAAGCAAGTCAAAGCCCAAACCAAAGAGATGTGTTGAATGTGGACAAGAAGGCCATTTTGCTCATGAATGCAAAACTCCACCACCACAACCCTTGCCCAAGCATGCTAGACCCTTTGCCTTCAATGCTCATTACATGCTTAGAAAGGACTCAAGTGGAAAGATGAAAGTCATGTTCTTGGGTCCCCCTAACAAGAATAGGCCTAAGAAAATATGGGTTGCCAAGTCACTAGTTGAGAAAGTTAAGGGTCCCTCTCAAGTTTGGGTCCCTAAACAAAAGGCTTGATCTCTTGTGTGTAGGTGAACTACAAGACCGGTGGATCTCATTGGTGATTGATAGTGGTTGCACACAACATATGACCGGTGATCCTCGTATGTTCACCTCACTTGAAGAGGATGGGGTATGTCAAGACAAGATCACATTTGGGGACAATTCAAAGAGCAAAGTCAAGGGTATAGGCAAAGTTACAATATCAAATGATCATTCTCTCTCAAATGTGCTCTATGTTGCTTTATTGAGTTTCAACCTACTATCCGTTGGGCAACTTTGTGATCTTGGCTATCAATGCTTGTTTAGTCCAAATGAAGTGGTTGTTACAAAGATAGATGACAAGCAAGTGATTGTCAAGGGTTTTAGATACAATAATCTCTATCTAGTTGACTTCACCTTCGAAGATGCAAACTTGATGACATGTTTGTTCACCAAGACTACACTTAGATGGCTTTGGCATAGGAGGCTTGCTCATGTTGGAATGAACACTCTCAACAAGCTATTGAAGAAAGAATTAGTGAGAGGTTTGAAGGATGTAAAGTTTGAGAAGGACAAACCTTGTAGTGCATGTCAAGCCGGCAAACAAGTTGCAAACTCTCATCCAACCAAAGCCTACATGTCAACATCAAGAGTACTAGAACTTCTACACATGGATTTGTTTGGTCCTACAACTTACAAGAGTTTGGGTGGAAATCTTTATTGTCTTGTGATTGTGGATGACTTCTCAAGATACACTTGGACTTTCTTCCTTCATGACAAATCCGAAGTGGCAAGTTGCTTCAAGAAGTTTGCAAAGAGAGCTCAAAATGAATTTGAAGTCAAGATAAAGAAGATTAGAAGTGACAATGGAAAAGAGTTTGATAACACCAACATTGAAGCTTATTGTGATGAAATTGGAATCAAGCATGAAGTGTCATCAACCTACACTCCTCAACAAAATGGTGTAGTTGAGAGAAAGAACCGGACCTTGATCACTCTTGCAAGAACAATGTTAGATGAGTACAACACACCGGAGAAATTGTGGGCTGAGGCAATCAACACCGCATGCTATGCTTCAAATCGCCTTTTCCTACAAAAGTTTCTTGGCAAGACCCCCTATGAGTTGCTAAATGGGAAAAAGCCGGACGTCTCATTCTTCCGGGTGTTTGGTTGCAAATGCTATATCTACAAGAAGCGTCAACACCTAGGGAAGTTCCAACAACGTTGTGATATTGGTTTTCTTGTTGGCTACTCATCAAAGTCCAAAGCATATAGAGTATTTAACCATGCCACCGGTTTGGTTGAAGAAACATATGATGTGGAATTTGATGAATCTAACGGCTTCCAAGGAGCAATTGAGAATTGTGATGATGTAGGTGATGAACCATTGAGGGAGGCCATGAAGAACATGCCGGTGGGTGACATCAAGCCTAAAGATGATAAAGACGATGTACAAATTGTAAATCCACCATCTTCATCATATGTGCCTTAAGATGATGACAAGAATGAGAGAGTTGAAAATAAAGACACCCATGTCTCTCATCATCAAGCCGAGGCACAAGCACAAGATGTTGATGCTCTCCATCCTACTCCTCAAATGGTTGATCGAAGAAACTCACCCCTACTTCAAGCACATCTACAAGATCTCATCATAGGGAGTCCTACAAAGGGTGTAATGACTCGATCTCAAAAGTTTAATTCTTTTGTTGAACATCACTCCTTTGTCTCTTGTCTTGAACCTAAGAATGTAGAAGAAGCTCTTCAAGATCCGGATTGGGTGAATGCCATGCATGAAGAATTGAACAACTTCGCCCGCAATCAAGTTTGGACACTTGAAAAGCATCCAAAAGGTGCAAGAGTCATTGGAACCAAGTGGGTGTTCCGCAACAAGCAAGATGATCAAGGGGTAGTAGTAAGAAACAAGGCAAGACTAGTAGCAAAAGGGTTCTCTCAAGTTGAAGGTCTTGATTTTGGAGAGACTTTTGCACCCGTTGCAAGACTTGAAGCCATCCGTATCCTTCTTGCATATGCATCACATCATGATATGAAACTATATCAAATGGATGTAAAAAGTGCATTCTTAAATGGCTTCATAAATGAACTAGTCTATGTTGAACAACCTCCCGGGTTTGAAGACCCTAGATATCCTAATCATGTTTATAGGTTGTCCAAGGCACTATATGGGCTCAAGCAAGCCCCTAGAGCGTGGTATGAGCGCCTTCGGGACTTCCTCATTGAGAAGGGCTTCACTATTGGAAAGGTTGATACCACACTATTCACCAAGAAGTTTAATGAAGAGATCTTCATTTGTCAAGTCTATGTTGATGATATCATCTTCGGGTCAACAAATGAAGACTATTGCAAAGAATTTGGTGAATTGATGTCAATAGAGTTTAAGATGTCAATGATTGGTGAGCTAATATTCTTCCTTGGGTTTCAAGTCAAGCAAATGAGAGAAGGGATTTTTATCTCTCAAGAAAAGTATACCAAGGATCTTCTCAAAAGATTCAAGATGGAAGAATGCAAGCCAATCAAGACCCCAATGCCAACTAATGGACATCTCGACCTAGATGAGGGCGGTAAACCAATCGATCAAACTCTTTACCGTTCTATGATTGGTAGCTTGTTGTACCTTACCGCATCTAGGCCCGACATCATGTTTAGTGTGTGCATGTGTGCCCGCTTTCAAGCGTGCCCTAAAGAACCTCACCTAAGTGCCGTAAAAAGAATCCTAAGATACCTTAAGTATACCCCAAGCATTGGACTTTGGTATCCCAAAGGAGCTAGATTCCAACTAGTTAGCTACTCCGATTCGGATTATGCCAGTTGCAAAATTGATAGAAAAAGCACATCCGGAGGATGCCATTTGCTTGGGAGATCCTTAGTATCTTGGTCATCTAAAAAGCAAAATAGTGTGGCTTTGTCCACCACCGAGGCGGAATACATTACCGCAGAGGCTTGTTGTGCACAAATCCTATACATGAAACAAACCCTCCTAGACTATGGAGTTGTTCTTGAAAAGGTGCCGCTTTTATATGACAATGAAAGTGCGGTTAAAATTGCAAATAATCCGGTACAACACTCTCGCACCAAGCACATAGATATCCGCCACCACTTTCTAAGAGATCATGTTGCTAAAAATGATATATCACTAGAAGGTGTAAGAAGTGAAAATCAATTAGCGGATATCTTCACTAAACCTTTAGATGAGGCTACCTTTTGTAGATTGAGGAGTGAACTAAATGTGCTTGATTCTAGTAACTTTAAAAGATGAGCTTGTGTTGTCCCTTGCATTGCATTGTACTTTATGCCATGTTTATTTTCCCGCAATTGCATCTAGGACTTGTCTAACACGGTTACGATAACCCTCCTTTGGAGGAGTGAAAAAGCCTAACCTTGGATCAAACTTGACAAGCAACCTAGTTCTCCTTTCTTGTTTTGCATTGCATATGCATGGTTGTTGCTTTGTCGTTTCTTTTCGGTTAAGCTTTGAGCAACCTCTGTGTTCGTCCATGAATAGAGAGAGCATTTGAAGCTCCCAAGGGTTCATAAACTCTATTGCATGGCCATACGTTGCTCCTCGGGTGTTTATTGAATATTTTCTTAAAAATAATACTAGCCTAAGGCAAAATATTTTGAAAATTTTGAGGGTTTGAGTGAGGTCACTCATATCAGGTTCCAATTGGTATTTATTTGAGTCTCTTTGAATTGGAACTTGATTGGGAGAAGTCGCGTCGAAAAACGGTTTGGAAAAGAGCTTTTTACAGCGACCGGACGCTGGACTGGACGCTGCATCGGACGCGGTTCAGTTTCACCACCGCGTCCGGTCTCAGCGTCCACCAGTGTAACAGAACCGACCAAATTATAAGAGCACAAGTACAAAAACAAGCACCGAAGCGCTCAAATTTTCAAACTTGAGCCCATATAATCCCGGTAGTCAATCGAAACCACGAAGGATTTCAAACCAACTTGCTTACAACCAAGATCGCATCATTCAACATACAACATCATACGTTACATTTCACAAGTAGTTCTGAAATAAGTTTACACACACGGAGTCGCAATTATTACAAACCAAGTTTATAAAGTAGCGGAAGCATACACACACCAGTTGTTTAACTACTGCCAGTCTTGTTGATCAACAACCTGCAAAAGCATCAGGAAAGTACATAAAAGATGATCACGCCCTAGTGATCTAGTCTTCGTCACCCGCAGGGTGGAGACAAGTTTTGCAGAAGCCTTGATAGAGCATATCATCTGCAACAGGAGGGAATAAACCCTGAGTACTAGAATGTACTCAGCTAGACTTACCCGTCAAAAACTTGAAATAAGATGACACCAAGGATTATGCAAGGCTTACACAAGAGGCTAGCTGACATCACATTTTGCATAAAGGCATAAGTAATTGAAACTCTTATAACATGTACTAGCAGTTCTTTTTAGCATTCACCTGTTATCTATCTTAGCACCTGTACTAAGCATGCACTTGATTATAATCAAACAATTATCAACATTATATCCAGAGCAGGTATGAATTGTGGCAACATTGTATCATTCCCTTAACCACCTGTTCATTTAATGAGATCTACGTTGCCGCTGCTCAAGTCAAGTGCTTGCTAACCGGGAGCGACGGTGATTCGAATCGAATTCCTATCCAGCTGGAGGGGTATTTCTAACACTCACCGTGCAGACCCCAGCCGGGGTCGCACAGGCCACCTTTTCATATGATTCAGGAATCGCGGGTCCAAATGATGTCGTGACCCCAAGGGCGACACTCTGCCAGGTGATAGGGACTCTAACCCCCCCTTGTCTCATGCCAATGTCCCCAAGCACATCCTTTCTCTCCTCCAAGAAGCAACCTACCATTCGATTCCCGGCCTGAATCACATTACTCGGCTTCGTGGTCGGAACGACTTATCCGACCAACTAAGTGTTAGACTGCGTTCAACATGACTCAAGGACGTATAGTGAATCGGTCCTTAAACGACTCAGACGGGCATAGCTCCACACCCAAGACGTGAAGTGTCTTCCGGCTGTACTATCGAACTCCCGTCCGGTCTCAATTTCATTTTAAAGTATGGTTCCATCCACGATAGCCATAAAGCCACTCGTGACTCCTTCCTACATCTCGCGGATGACCGGAAATCACCCGACTTCTACCGTACTAAGCAGAGCTAAGCATTGATACGTGCCTAAACCTAAATTAGGATTTAAGTATGATATCTGGGCAAGGATAGGTATAATGCAACAATTGTTTTTATACAACTCCTACAACTTAATGCATTAAACAATTAAAAGTACTCAAGATAGATTTATAAAATGATGGGTTCAGCATGCACCGGGGCTTGCCTTTTAGAAAGGTCGAGGGCCGGTGGTCAGGACACTCGGATAGATCTTCGGCAGGAGCTTCATCGCCGGTTGGTTCCTCTGGCTGCTCCGGCTGGTCCTGGACTTCCTCCGGAATAACTTGCTCGAATTCGAGGAGCGTTACCCCCTCCGAAACACCTATTGTATGAGTGCATAATAAATCTCATGTATGCATAGTGAAAGATGCAGTATGCTCGGAATGAAATGCATTACAACATTCTTAAAGCTCTAATCAAATCACTTCAAATATTAGGTGCAAAATTTCCTCTCCGGTAGAGAAGTACTCACCTAATCTACTCAACCTAAGATATAGCTGTTCTTCTTCGGTTAAGGCCCTAACACCTAACAATTACAAGAGTAGCATTACTTAGGTTATCACATCCAACACCAAAATACCACAGTAAGACATTCTGGACAGCAGCTCAAAGATTCTAATATAACTGAAGATTTCTAACTCCAAAAGATATGATCTAAGACAATCTGGAAAGCTTAAGAAATGCACTACAATTCATTTTCAGATCTCAACCCTAAATTCCTAAGTTTTCCATGTCGAATTTCATAAGTTCCAGAATCTGTCATCTCTAAACAGAGAGTAGCAAATTCTGGACTGTCACTTTAAATAGCAATAACTCCCAAACTACTAAGCCAAATGCTCCCAAATTTTGACACAAGCTATTTTATCAAGCTTACTACAACTTTGGTATTTACAAGTTTTCCAGCAACCACCTTTATCAAAGGTCAAACCTAGAAATACTACCAGCTGTCCAGAAAACCTAGAATTGCAAAGATTAAATATTTATTTATGTGGCAAACATCCCTTAAGACCAAACTAATGTTACCACAAGTTCACATAGGTCACAAAAACACCAGAAAGTAAGGTTTGCCTACCTAAAATATTTATTTATACTCATTTCTTAATTTACTTAAGTAATTAAGTGGAATTTTAAACATATATGTAAACTGTTTCTAAAATTCTACAAAAATTATAGGAGACTCTATGAACCAAAAAGAGACCACTGTAAAAATTTGAACTAAAATTATTTAAAGAAACTCCCTAAACAAAATTCACAAGCCCAAAAGGCTGATTTTTGTATAATTAACAAATCATATTAAAAAGTATCAAACAACAGATTTCATAATTTTCTTGGACACTTTAGGGTACCAAGACATTCTCCAAAAAGTTATAAGAACATTGCACATGTAGAAAAATTACTAAAATTCATTTAAGTATTTCCTAAAATAACAAGATAGCATTATAACTTGAAAAGTACTTAAGCACTACTGCCCAAGTTTTTACCAAAGCTGAAATAGGTATAACTTAGCCTACCCACCAAATTTCATAATTTTTAGAAGATTATAGCTCAAGTTATACATTTAACAAATTTGCCTTCATTTCACAACACATTTGAAAGATCTATTTAATTCTCCCAAAAACTAAACATCACATACCAGATTTATATTTTTCTAAAATACTACACATCATGTAGATCCTCACAAAATTTATCTCATAATTTTTGGGCAAGTAAAACCCTAGATCTACATTTTCCAAACAACAACAAAAATCTGTGACAATATGAAAAGAAAAACCAAAACCAAAACCGAACCCTAACCCGCTACAGTGCTAGGCCGGCCCGGCTTGCTAGCGCGGCCCAGCCAGCGCGCGGCCCGTCCCGGACTCCCGCCCGCGTGCGTGGCGCTGACAAGAGGGCCCCCCGTGTCAGTGGAAGGGAGACAGGGGAGCGGCGATCCGAGAGCTCCGGCGAGCTCAAACTCATCGGAGGGGAGCTCGCCCGGGAAACCGAACCCACCCACACGTTCCCCATCACGCGGCGCTTTGATTCGTGCAAGTAGGAAGGCTTGGGTTGGAGTGGGAGGGGCTCGCCGTCGTGAGCGGCGGCCGGTGAGGGTCGGGTGACGGTGCGCCGCCACCGGTGAGGCCGCACGGTCACATCTGAGCTCGGTACGAGCTTCACTGCAACTAGGCGGACTGATTGAGGTAGAAAAGGGAGATGGAGAGAGGCCCTAACTACCTCGGCCACGGAGTGCCCAACTCCGGCAAGGGGGTCGCCCATGGCGGCAATGGCAGAACTGGCTCAAGATCCTTACCACGGCTCGGCTCGCTAGACCAAATGGTGGAGAAGCTAGAGGGGATTGGGCTCAACCGTGGTGACACGGCTGGCCGAGCACGTCGGCGGTCGCGGCAGCGAGGAGGAACGGCGTTTTTCCGCCTCCGGTGCGCGCGGGAAAGAGAGAAATGGCTGGGCGAGTTTGGCGAGGCGGCAGGGACGCCTTCTAAGCGTCGAGCAGCTGGCCACGACGCCAGGTCACGCGTGGCGTGTGGAGGGACACGCGGCGGTGACGGTCTGCCCCTGTCAGCCACCTCACGCTGATGTCTGAACTTAGCTGCGATCGAGCCCTCCATGCCCGACTGACAGAGCAACTTTGGTGTTGATTAACTTCGAAAACAGCTCGATTCGGTCCAAGATGACATCATCAAATTTGTAGAGCTATGTGAGGGCAACAAGTTTGTCAATTGGAGTTTGGACTGGTTCGGCCTAGATTTGAAACTACATAGCCCCAAAGTGGTGCCCTTTGAAACTGAAACGTGTTTTCAGTTAGTGAAACTGACTGAAACCCTATTTTCAAGACACCATATCTCCTAAACCATTTAGAACTAGGTGATGGTGATGTTGACGATGTTGTAGAGCTAAGTGAGTACTACAAAAGTGTCAACATGAGTGTGAGCTAGTTTGGTCTGGTTTGCAAACTACAAGCTTCCAAAGTAGGTCACAGTAAAACTGGGGGGCACTTTTGAGACTTAGGAAAATTTCTAAGTGTTGAGACAGCCCCTCTAGCTGACTTGTGGGCCATTTTTAAGCATGTTCTGGCCAGTTTCATGAGATGGTCATATTGAGACTTTTGTTCCCCATACAATTCCCTACAACTTTGCTTAAGGGTGCTCCTCCATGCAAGGTCTCTAAGCTAGACTTTTTAATTGGTCAAACTAGAGCATCCTAAGGCTAATTGCTGGTCAACTACACCTTGGAGGGCATTTTGGTGGTTTTGGTCAACATGAACCTTGCTCCATTAGTGACCCTAAGTATAACTAAGGTGTTGTGAGGTATAATTAGCTACTCTCCCCCTTTTGTTACACCAACTACCTAGTGTCACATGATGTGAACCAAACAAAATTCTAAACAACCACATTAGTTGCAACCACATAAAAGAACATGAAATGATGCATGCTTATGCTCATGCAAATGCAATGCAATTATGGAGCTAAACACCAGAGGTGTTACAACCAGCGCGTCTGGTCATTCCTGAAGTTTTTCTTCGAAACCTCTAACCGGACGCTGCATCGGACGCGCCCCTATCGACCACCGCGTCTGGTCCCGGTAACCACCACCGCGTCTGGTCATCCGTTCCAACTTTCTGGGCTGTGTCTAACCGGATGCTGTCAGCGTCCGATCGTGGATAATCGGACACGTCTGGTCATTCCAGGAGCTTACTGGAATGTGACCGGACGCTGCCTCCACCGTGTCCGGTCATTCGACCACCGCGTCCGGTCATCACGCTTAAAGCGGATCTACCCCTTCTTAACCGTACGATTGGATCTATTCTCTTTTTCCATCTCGTCGTGCCTTCGCCGCGTTCCATCTCGCCGTCTCGCCGCGTCCAGCCGCCGCGCCCGCGCCCTAGCAGCCGCGACCTCATCCAGCCGCCGCAGCCATGCCCTTTGCTACAGCCGCGCCCTTGGCTCCGCCGCAGCCGCCCTCGCCTCCACCGCCATCGCGCCCGCGCTCGTGCCAGCGCCCTAGCTCGCACCACGCCCGCGCTCGCGAGCCACCACAGCCTCACCGCCGGCGACCTCCCCTGCGCCCTAGCTTCTCCCTGGGAACCTTTTGCCGAGCATGCTCTTCAAAGACCATCGCAAGGTTCACCTCACCCGAGATCGCAAGGCTCTCCATAACCCTAACCCTAGATCGCAAGTTACACCTAAAAATCCTAACCCTAGGTTGATAGGTTTTCATCTTTGAATCCTCGCGGTCGTCTCCGTCTTCGCAAGGTGACATTTTCTCCTTGGATTAGGGTTTACCGTCGATTTTTCGGTGAATTACTAATTCAATTGTCGTTCGATCGTCGATTGTATTCCAGGGTTTTGGTCGCCGTCTTCGGGTAACCCTAATACGTCGAGATCGTCTTCCGGTCATCGGATCATCGCTCATTGAGGTAGCTATCATGGTCATCTCATATCTTACCTCACCTGCTTGCTCTTACTAGGATCTCACTTATCTTTTAGATATATATGTTGCTTATAGTAGATCCATCTATTCTATCGTTTCAGTTTGTCCTGTCAGTGCTGAGTGGTTCAGGTGATCAGTTGTGAATCCGAGGCCAAGCCTACGGATACGGATTGAGGCCAAGCCTCACAAGGTTCAGTACATCATCTATCTTTTCAAGTTTGTGTCAGTACATCCTCTTGTCAGTATGGTTCGATGCAAGAACGCTGGTGGGGCATCTAGTGATAGGGATGATAGTCCCCCCAGGAGGACTAAGGTAGCTCGCGGGAAGCGAGTCAAAATTGCTGCCAAGAAAAGGAAGAGAACTCTTACAGAGTCAGAGATAGCTCAGGCAATGGCAGATGCAGCTGATGCAGCAGAAAGGGGTGGCAGGAGCAGTGGTATTCGCATTGGAGAAAGTCGCTTTCATCTTAAAGGTCGACAACTTGGCGCAGAGGCCATAGAGGAGACAGTAGAGGCTATAGAGGAGACAGTGGATGCCCCTGCAGAGCAGCCTTTAGAGGATCCACAAGAGACTGAGGAGCAGACAGCACAGACTCCACAGCGTCGTCGCTCAGGACGTATGCATGCTCAGGTCACTCCCAGGCCAGAGGGACAGCGTCGTGGAGGTCATCCACCTCCCAGGGCTAGAGGTCACCCCCTAGTTGAGCACTTTGACCTCAGGGGTGCTACAGCCAGACAGGTCTAGGCCCTCAGGTTTGTTGAGGTCACTCGGTGGTTTCCATCCCAGCGGGATCCCCGGGCGTCAGAGGGCTTCTACACACCTCTGCACGAGGATTTCTACAAGGCCTATGTCGATAGTGGGATAGCTTTCAGACCACAGAGAGTCTGTCGACTAGAGGCACTAGTTGAGGTGGTTGATGAGCAGCTTCGTCCACATCTGTCTTTTTTGCCAGGACTGTCAGATCTACTTGGACGGACTGGAGCATACTGCGGAACCTGGGTCAGAGAGTTTTAGTCGTCACTGTGGATTGACCCTGCACATCAGTTCATCCACTTTGCCTTTAGAGGTCATGACCGCAGGTTATACAGCACTAGGGTACGGGAGATTCTGAGACTCCCTGCTTCAGAGACCAAGATCCATCAGCTGTGCTTCGGACAGACTGCTCCTCTGAGACGCCCTCATGGTGGGACAGTGCCTCCTACAGATCAGATTCGACCCTGCTTCCGTGAGCCTTTTGGCGAAGGGTCTCGATGCACGCCAGCCAGCTTGACACCCATAGCCAGAGTGCTAGATGCTATAGTGAGGAGGACACTTCTTCTTAGACTTGGATACAGAGAGGGTCTCACTCGCATACAGCTATGGGTGATACATCACCTCGTCTCACAGACCCCGTTCGACCTTTGGGATCTGATGTTTTGTGAGATGGAGGATACCTTGGCAGAGGGGTTCAAGGGACATATGCAGCTCTCATATGCACACTGGATCTGTTTCATCATCAGGACTACCTGTGAGTTGCCTGCAGAGATTGAAATCTCTGATACTACCACAGCATTCCCAGAATATGACATCCGCCAGCTATGGGCATCAGTGACTAGAGAGTAGGCACCTGGCCCAGGATAGAGACAGAGGCCAGAGGTACCAGAGACAGCCACTGAGCAGGACAAGACCATTGAGGGTCTTGCCGAGGCAGAGCTTGTAGACTTAGATGCTCAGCCGGCTGATCAAGCCGAGGATGTGGCCACTGATAGTACAGATGAAGACTACTAGCCCATCCCCCGGTATCGCTCTCCTCGGCCTCATGATCACGAGGCCGGTGGCTCTAGCTCAGCCTCCCGCTCAGATTCAGCCATGGTGGCTATCCTTGAGAGGTTGACCCAGGCCCAGGAGCGACAGGAGATATAGATGCAGCGACAGGCACAGGACTCAGCTGCAGCATTTGCACAGATTCAGGCTCGCCAGGACTAGCTTCAGAGGCAGCAGCTTGAGTTTCAGCATCAGCAGTTCGAGATGCAGAGGCAACAGGCAACTACTCAGCAGCAGTACTTAGAGCTTCTGCACCACCTTGTCACTGTGGGAGTTCCGCCACCGCCATCTGTTTTGACTCTAGCCTTATAGTCTAGTGGACCTCAGAGTCAGGGGCAGCCGAGTTTTCAGTACACCTCCCCTCAGCAGCAGATACCGCAGACTTTTTAGTCTCCGAGCTTCACGCCTATTCAGACAGGTTTTACTCCACCAGCTCAGCCGGGACCACATCTCCTCTCAGGCCCGGCATTTCCTGATTTTAGTGCTACATACAGTGAGCTGACTGGACAGCCGACACCGTCCTATTCAACTTTTGTGACTACCTCAGAGATGTCGGCTTCAGAGACTGCTGCGTTTCCAGTGACAGGGGCTTCTACTACAGACACTCTTCCTTCCTCAGTTGCATCTACAGATCCTCCCACTATAGGTGTCTTTTAGGCTCAGGCGACAGTGACCGATCCGATAGTTGTTTCTACACCTTCAGTCACTGCACCGCTTCTATAGACCCAGACTACTTCACTGCCACGTTCAGCTTCAGAGGGTCAGCCTGACAGTTCAGAGTCTGAGGAGGATGCTACGCAGTTCGTGATCACTCCGCGCTCCTCAGCACCTGACACGACAGCTTCTGTTCCCCCGTTAGATCCCTAGATTAGTTTTTTGGCGTTTGATGCCAAAGGGGGAGAGAGAGCATAGATTCAGGGGGAGTGGTGTTAGAGGGTTTTGTTTTTCGTGTGTGCTACTTTCATGCATCATGTTACTTTTCTCGCCCTGCATTGTGTGACTATGAGTTTGTGAGACTATGTTTTGTTTTATGTCACTAAATGATGTTTAGCTCATAAGGTTGTGCTTCCATGCCTTACTCCGATTTCATATGAGCTATATTTTTTTTGTGTACTAACTCTTCATGTTTTATCTTATAAGTACACTCAGTTGGCTTGGAACACATAAGCATTGACTAACCCCTTGTGCTGACAGCTTTATGCTTATGTGAACCAAACATGACCGAAAACCTCAACTCATATCTTCTGAATCTAAGTGTTGTCATCAATCACCAAAAAGGGGGAGATTGAAAGCATCTAGGCCCCGGTGTAGGTTTCGGCAATTGATGACAACACTTAATTACCATGACTAACATGTGTTTTGCAGAAACGTTGGTAAGTTAGGTCATGGAGATGATAACTGCTTTGAGCAATATGGTATTCATGTCCCTTGATGGAAATCGTTTCAGTTTTCAAAGGATCAACGATAAGATTAAGGACGGTTAGTTCCAGATGTCAAGGTGTTGAGTTACATCTGGAATAGTCGTTAGGATCTTTGTTTCTTCCTTTAACCGTACTATAAAGGGGGGCATGAGCGAGTAGCTTGACCTAGGTGAGTCTTATGTTTAGGTGTGGTGCACACTTGTCAAACTTAGCACTAGGTAGCTTGAGAAAAGCTCAGAGTTTAGTTGGAAGCAACTTGGTTCAAAGTTGCATCGCGTTTAGAAGACGTTTGAGCCGTTTACCTATGACCGGACGCGGTCCTGGTCATGACCGGACGCGTCCAGTCAGTACTAACACTTCACTGCGGTTTCAACTGATCGACCGGACGCGGTCCTTGAGAGGACCGGACGCGGTGCTCAGTCTGATACGTGTTCCAGAGGGTAAGCAGCGTAATCAGACGTGACTGTGAAATGATCGGCGCGTCCGGTCATGTTCTAGTAAGATCCCGTGGTGACCTGACACGTCCGGTCACCTATGATCGGACGCGGTCATGCGTCAGGTCAGTTTTCCAGTAAGCTCTTGCATCCCAGACCGGCGCGTCCGGTCATCACAGATCGGCGCGTCCGGTCACTTAGCGCAGTTTTCGGTTTTCGACCGTTACACCTGACCGGCGCGTCCGGTCATGTCGATAGGCGCGTCCGGTCAGTGTGCGTTTTGCTGATTCGAAAGGTAACAGTTGGATTTGTTTGAGGGGTGTATAAATACATCCCCTCCACATCTTTTAGAGGTCTCTTGCTCATTTGTTCAGCTGAGAAACACCTTTGAAGTGCAAGGGAGTGCAAGAGCCCTAGTGAGGATAGAGATTTGCAAATCAAAGTTTGAGAATCCTCTCTAGTGACAAGAGTGTAGCAAGTGTGCATCCATCTTCTCATTAGGCTTGTTGTAGTCAAGTGAGAGTTCTAGCTTGTTACTCTTGGTGATCGCCATCACCTAGACAGTTTGGTGGTGATTGGGAGTTTGGTGATCATCCGACGAGATTGTGGGTGACCCAACTCAAGTTATGAGCGGTTTTGGGTGATTCGCCGCGACGGAGTGTCGAAGAATCAACCCGTAGAGAGCACTTGAACCTTGCACGGATCAAGGGGGAGCTACACCCTTGTGCGGGTGCTCCAACGAGGACTAGTGGGGAGTGGCGACTCTCCGATACCTCGGCAAAACATCGCCGTGTTCCTAACCCTTACTTTCAAGCATTTACTTTTATGCATTACTTTCATTGCTTGTTTACTTTCCTAGAATTGTCATGCTAGTCTAGGATTGGAACTTAGGGTGCAAAACTTTTATCGGTAGAATCACAAGGAACACTAGTAGGCACTAGGGGTGAAGTTTGGCTTGTAGGATTTAATTCTTGCAATTAATTTTTAGAAAAGCCCAATTCACCCCGCCTCTTGGGCATCTTGATCCTTTCAAGGTGTCAATTTTAGTGAGAGATAAGTCAATCAATATGAGGGAGTCCAAATTATGGTTCAATCTAGATCACTTGCCTAGAATATGTAATTCGGTTTGACCCAAGGACAAGCTTCTTCACACCTCATAAAATATAAGGGTTTATCTTGACCATGTTGAATTACACATCATGAGCTCGTTTACTAGATTCAACACTAGGTTTGCAAGGCCACAAACATGTCATATGCTACTACTAGATCAATCAAACATAGAAGCAATAGTGGTACCATATATACATCAAAATCATTTGATTTTTATGAATGAGCCTATTTGTCATGCAAATATGTCTATATGTTCTAACCATGTCCTTAGCAAAGTATGAATGATATGCCAAACAACTTTACCTTGCTATGTTGGAGGAGAGGCATGTCATATAAGAATGTGGGGTTGCACTTATTTCAAGTTGGAGAAGTCAAGTATGTTCAATTCATTCTTCAACTTGTAAAATCTCTTTTCATCAAGTGGTTTTGTGAATATGTCGGCTAATTGATCTTCGGTGCCAATGCTTTCAATGCTAATATCACTCTTTTGTTGATGGTCTCTTATGAAGTGATGCCTAATATCAATGTGATTGGTTCTTGAATATTGAACCGGATTTTGTGTCATCTTGATAGCACTTTCATTATCACAAAACAATGGCACATTCTTGAACTTGATTCCAAAATCATTCAAGGTGGCCTTCATCCAAAGCAATTGTGCATAACAACTACCGGCACTTATGTATTCGGCCTCGGTGGTAGATAGTGCAACACTATTTTGTTTCTTTGATGAACATGAAACAAGAGACCTTCCAAGCAATTGACAAGTGCCACTTGTGCTCATTCTATCAATCTTGCAACCACTATAGTCGGAATCCGAATATCCAATCAACTCAAAATTAGACCCCTTTGGAAACCATAATCCAACATCATGAGTGCCCTTAAGATATCTCAATATCCTCTTGGTTGCTTTCAAGTGACTTTCTCTAGGTGAAGCTTGATATCTTGCACACTTGCACACACTAAACATCACATCCGGCCTAGAAGTGATGACATAGAGCAAACTTCCATGAGTGCCCTTAAGATATCTCAATATCCTCTTGGTTGCTTTCAAGTGACTTTCTCTAGGTGAAGCTTGATATCTTGCACACTTGCACACACTAAACATCACATCCGGCCTAGAAGCGGTGACATAGAGCAAACTTCCAATCATAGACTGGTATTGCTTTTGGCCTAGAAGGATGACAAGGAGGAGGACCCTAAGGGTGGCGACAAGGATGGGGAATTCCCCGAGATCCGCGACTGCTACATAATCTACGGGGGCCCCTCGACCTGCCTCTCTGCGCGCCAGCGCAAGCGAGAACGGCGCGAGGTCTTCTCCGTACAATCGGCAGTACCCCGTTTCCTTGAATGGTCTGCGGTGGCCATCACTTTCGACCGTGATGACCACCCAGACTACGTCCCCAACCCGGGGGTCTATCCACTCGTCGTTGACCCCGTCATCGCCAACACACGCCTCACCAAGGTCCTCATGGACGGCGGAAGCAGCCTCAACATCATCTACTCTCAGACCCTCGACCTCTTGGGGGTCGACAAAGCGCGCCTCCAGCCTAGCGTCGGGGGCTTCCACGGAGTCGTGCCGGGAAAACGGGCGGAACCCCTCGGGCGGGTCGATCTGCCTGTTTGTTTTGGCACACCGGCCAACTTCCGAAAGGAAACTCTCACTTTCGAAGTGGTCGGATTCCGTGGAACGTACCACGCTATCCTGGGACGCCCATGCTACGCCAAGTTCATGGCGATCCCGAACTACACCTACCTCAAGCTCAAAATGCCTGGCCCAAACGGTGTCATCACTGTAGGGCCCTCGTTTGAACATGCCTACGAGTGCGATGTCGAGTGCGTCGAGCACGGCGAGGCTGTTTTTGGGTCAGCGATCTTGGCCGCAGACCTCGACGGTCTAGCCAATGCGATCCTCGACCCAAAATGCCATGCCGGCAGCTTCGAGCCCGCCGAAGACGTCAAGCTCGTACCCCTCGACCCCGCTGATCCTAAGGGGAGGGCGCTGAGCGTCAGCGCCACCCTCGATCCTAAATAGGAAGCAGTGCTCGTCGACTTTCTCCGCGCGAACGTCGACATCTTTGCGTGGAGTCCCTCGGATATGCCGGGCATACCCAGGGAAGTCGCCAAGCACGCCTTGGAGATCCGGGCCGGATCCAAACCGGTGAAGCAACGCCAGCAGGGTCTCCGACGCTACCACGACAGATACGTCCGCAAGCGTGACCTCAACGTTGGTGACTTGGTGCTACGGCGGAACCAGGACACCAAGGGACGGCACAAGCTTACACCACCATGGGAAGGCCCGTACATCGTCGCAGAAGTACTAAAGCCGGGCACCTACAAGCTATCCAACGAGAAGGGCGAAATCCTCACCAACGCTTGGAATATTGAACAGCTACGTCGCTTCTTTCCTTAAAAAAGCCTCGAGGCTCTGTATTTCCTTTTCGTCAATAAAGAATACAGCGATGTTCATTTTTTTTCGTTTCGCGATGAGGAAGGATCGACCCTGCACTCCCAGGGTCGACCCTCCCTCGGGGGCTGCAAGGGGGGAACCCCCGGTCCCCGAAAAACCGAAAAAACTTATGCTCTTTTTTAAAATTTAAGAACCGTTTCTTAGATCGACTTCGCTGAAAGAGCACCCTAAGGTTCGAAAGGGCTCTCGAGCCTGGAGCATCACCTATGCCTCCGAGGCTACGGTACCTCCACTCGACCCTTGCGCCTTTTAGAGGTACGCCTTCACGCTAGGAAGATCTAAACAACGGCTCCTAAAATTAAAAAAGAGCATACCCCCTGTCGCTTAGATCAGACTCTCACACGATTTACTAGGCCGCAACATCACCCCGAAGCTCGAGGGCAGTCGAGCCACGAGATCACTTACGCCTCCGGGCTACGGTACCTCCACTCGCTCCCTTACGCCGAAGGATGCAGCTGTGCGCTAAGTAAATCACACGAGAACGCGATCCGAGCGATAAAGGGAAGAAAAGCTCGAGTAAAACTAAATCAACCACGAACCGGTTTATGTTTCGAGTCTTTTAGGCCCCCGCGGCCACCACGATCAAAATTCGAAATACTAACTTATTACATGGGCCTTCATGCCCAGATTTGGCTCACATGCCTTCGTCGTCAGCAGGCGGAACCACCTCGGCTTCAAAAAGCGAGGCCAGGCGGCTCCCGGGTTCCTCGGCGGCCTCGATCAGCTCCACGCACGCATCTTCGTTCTCCTCGTCTGTCCGATCGGGGTCTGTGATGAAACCCTCGGCCACGAGCCTCATGTCAAACACAAACCCCGAACGAACGACGGCCAGCGCCCTCTTCACGCCGTGATGGAGGCCGTTCCGTATCTTCTCCCGGGCAAGGCGGCCCAGCGCCACCATCCGTCGGACGAAGGAGTTCCCCGGAACATCCTCCCCGGTGTCGGCGTCGGGCTCGACCCCTAGGCCATCACACACGGTGGTGATTGCGCCCTGGAGAAGTTGGCTCCTCCGGACCTCGGCTTCGAAGAGGCTCTGGAAGGAGTTGGCACATGATTGAGCCTCTCGGTTCTCTCTCTCCAGCTCTGAAACACGACAAACAGATTAGTACCCAACGCGGGGCCTTCAACGTCGTGACTGTAACAACCACACTTACCCTCGATGTGGGTCTGTAGGCCCACGACCTCGTCACGGAGCCCCCCGCAGGTTCGCTCGAGCCCCAGGAAGGCGCTGTCCTTGTCATGGATAGCGGCCTTTAGCGCCTCGACCTCCTGCCGAGCAGACTCGAGAGCTGCGTCCTTCTCTTGGGAGGCTCCCCGCAGCGTCGTGATCTCGGCGTGGAAGGCGTCGCGCTGAAGACTGACCTGGGAAACATCCTCCTCGAGCTCCTTCACCCGCGCACACAAGGGCTCGAGGTCCCTGCGCGCCTGGGCAGCTTCCTCCTGAGCCTCGTCCAGGCCAGTGCGCATCACAGCCTCGGTCGCCCATGCTTGCGTCGCCTCTTCCTTCAATATGGCGTATGCGACGCGCAGTTCAGCCATCTCGGCGTTCCGATCGGATAGCCGTTTCTGGGCCTCCTCGACCAGAACCCGTTGCTGAGACAGTGTGCCCCACACGCCACTCTCGTCCCGGATGAAGAGCGACTTGCGGCGGGAGTACTCCTTCAGCTCCTGAACGCGATTCGAAAAGGTCACAAATCCGAAGAAAAAACAGCCTATCAAGCGAGCCGACGGGTCGATCATACCTCGGTGGCATCCCCCATACTCCGCATAGCGCCGGACGCCACTCGAAGCAACCGGTCGAGGTGCTGGCGGACGCCCTCGAGGTACTCCCATCGGTGCACTTCGTCTTTGTCGCTAAGGACAAAGATAGGCTCGGCGTCGGGGTTCGTAGCGTCCCTGAACTGAAGGGACGGTCCCCCCCACTTCGGCAGCTCCGTCTCGGCCCGCGCTATCGCCAGCGCGGCGATGTCGGGCCACGACGAGGATGACCCAGCCGGGGCGTCTCCCGGTCCCGCGGAAGGACCGGCCTCCCCCGCAGTATCCACTTCTCCAACGGCCATCGCGACACCGGCCTGGTCCGCGACCTCACCCCCCTCGACCCCCATTGTTTGTTTTCCTTTGTCCAGGGAGATGTTGTCGAAGGGAGCGTGAGGGCGGGCACTTACGATCGCCGGCGCCTCCGGAGCCGGCGCCTCGACCGACGACGGCTCCGGTACCCGCGCCTCGACCGTCGGCACCTCTGGAGCCGGCGCCTCTTCTCCGGGTGCTCCGGATAGGGGCTCGACCGCCCCGACCTCCACCATGCCCGCTGGCTCTCCCAACGGGCCTTGTCGCGGCTGCGACCCCTTCACCAGGACCGTCTCTTGCCCTAGCACCGACGCGACCTCCGCCTTGGTCAAGTCAGCACCCGCCCGCTCCGCGTCGCGGACGGGTGCCTCGTCCGTCGCGACGGCAACGGCAGCCTCGGCCGTCCCCGATGACCTAGGCCCCGCCTCGACCACGTCAAGAGCCGCCGCCTTTGCCGGTTCGGCCCCCTCGACGGCGGGCTCCGGGCCGGCAACCGTCGCGGCGTCGGCTGACCCTTGCTGATGTCGCAGGCGCCCTTTCGCGGCCTCGACCTGACGGACCCAGGCCACGTCCTGCTCCGCCGTCCGGTTGAGGACAACGGCGCTGGCTCGCAGCGACTTCACAGGGGTAGGCCCCATTGGCTCCGCCTTCCGCTTCAGCCTGCGAAGTGAGAAGAATTGTCGGCCAACGGACTTTGGGAAAGGCAGGACGACCAAGTTGAGATACTTACCCGGAAATCGGCACCAAGTACCTCGACCCCGCGCGGCTCGAGCCTCCCGGGACGGCCGCTGGTGGCCTCGCGGCGGCCTCACCAGCAGGCCGAGCGCTCCTGGGAGCCCCGGCCGACGCACCGCCCTGCACCCTTTGTGCTTCCGAGGCCAGCTGACCTCGGGTCCTTACTCCCGCCGGCGCCGCCGCCGATGACGACGCCGGTACCGCCGTCTCCGCCCCTTCCGGAGCTTGCGAGGCCCCGGCTGGTGCGGACGTCCCCGTCGACCCCTCTCGCCGGGTCCGGGGTAAAACGGCCCCTCCCCTCGAGGGGCCCGCTTCCTTCTCCACCTTCTTCCCCTCGACCTCCTCGACCACGACGACCGAGGAGGACCCCCCTGATGGGCTCCAGCAGGGGGCGAATGTCGGGAAGGTCGCCCAGCCTGGTCGCAATCTCATACCGCGACAGGGCATCATCATCTTCGTCGCTGCTGCCGTCGTCCTCCCCCGAGACTGTCTCGGAAGGCGACGGCGACAGGGGCACTCCGTCGATGGTCTGCTGGCGCCGGCGCTTCTTCAACGCCTCCGCCTCTTTGGCCTTGCGGATCGTCCGCTTTTTGGCCGTCTCCTTGGCCTGCTTCTTCTGGGAGGCATGCAGGCGTCGAGCCTCCCGGGCGGGCCGGTCCTCCGGGACTGGTGGGCGCGTTTCCCGCAACACCGACAAATCCTACACGCTGGCCTCGACTACATCAGCAAAATCCATAGAAAAACAAGAATAGCAATACCTCAGCCCCGAGACACGTACCACGGACTCGCACCCTTCGGTAGGCCTCATGGGAACCTGATTGGCCTCCTCCGCCTTGAAGTTCCCGACCATCCGGCGAGCCCGCCGGAGGACCTCCTCAAAGGTGAGGGATTCGTGGGACATCCGGGTACCCTCCAGGTCCAGGCGGAGACGGCGCTGGCACAACGGCATCACTCTGCGGCGATGGAAGCCCGCAGCCACCGCCGCAGCCGTCAGGCCCCGAAGGCGAAGCTGCTGCAGCGCCGCCAGCAGTGGATCCAAGCGCGTCTTCTCAGCCTCGGGCACTCCGTACGACCAATGCTCTTCTCGAGCAGTCAGCACGGGGCCGGTGTACCTCGGCAACTGATTTTCATCATTGCGGAGGTAGAACCAACCCTCGTGCCACCCACTGTTCGAGGAGATGAGGCGGGCCGGGATGTATAGATCCGTCCGACCCGATCTCACCTGTAGCACGCAGCTCCCAACTCGGGCCGCGCACAGGACGCCTTTCTCCCCCGCCCTCTTGGCGAAGAGCTCGGCCTTGAAAAGGTGAAGCCACAGGTTCCACTGCGGCTCCACCCCGAGGTAGCCCTCGCAGACCGCCGCGAAGATGGCGGCCTGCGCGACGGCGTTGTTGGAAAGGTGATGAAGCTCCACCCGGTAGTAGTGGAGGAGCGCGCGCATGAAGACCGACGCCGGCACGCCGAACCCACGCTCATGAAAGCTGACGAAGCTCACCACGTACCCTTCAGGGGGCGCTGGCTCCTGATGGGCGGGGGGCGGCGCCACCCACTCCGGCTGCTCCAAGTTCGTCCTCGGCCGCAGCAGCCCATCCTCGACCAACTCCTCCAACCTCCTCTCCATCACCGAGGAGGCGGCCCAGTCGTCGGCGGGGAGGATCTGGCTCTTTCCTGCCATCGATGTCGTCGGGAGGGGATGGAAGGAAAGGATGCGGTGGCTGCGGCAAGACGGGCGGAGAACACGATGGGGCAGGGGATGTCTAAGGCAAAGGATTGCAAGGATGCAAGTAACCAGTGGGGAACGAAGACCCCAAGGCCCTAGCTTTATATGCTCGGACGGAAGCCCAACGGCCGCGCGAAAAGTAAGGAGCGGTTTTTCGCGATAAACGCGCTCACCTAACCGTTTCCTTATATCTCGCAGGAACTGAGCACGTGGCCGCTCCCCACGTCGTAACCGTACGCCGATACCGCGCCGATCTCGTCTCTCGAAAAAACACGCCCGGCCAACGAAATATCTCCAGGTATGTCTTAAATGGGTGCGAAACCCGCAATAAGTCTCGAGGGAGCGAAAGCTGGCCCTCGAACGGGGTTCGACAGCTGCCCTCGAGCAACAGAGTTAGGGACGACCCAGGGTGCGCCCGTACATGGCCAAGGGCTCGAGCCACGCTCTCGAGGCACCCCAGGACGTATTCGAGGCCGAAGGAGAAGGTTGTGGTAGGAATCCCTTCGGGGGAGGCACCGAGCCCTCGAATCCTGTCGAAGGGAATCGAGATCCACGCGACCACTTCTTGGCATTTTTGAGGGCGCCTCCGGGCCACTAGCCGACCCCTAACGAACGGGGCACGGGTTCTCACTCGAATTCTCCCGTTAGCAGCTCACCGGAGATCGTCGGAACTCGAGCCCAAACGAGGGTAGTACGACGTTCTCCACCCCTCCTCCTTTTTTCGAAAAAGGAGCGTGAGGGTCGCGAAAGACGACCGGGACTCTGATCGACCTCGTGCGTGCGAGGCTCGGGGTCCCGACCGCAAAAATGGGTGCGAAGCCCGCAATAAGTCTCGAGGGAGCGAAAGCTGGCCCTCGAACGGGGTTCGACAGCTGTCCTCGAGCAACAGAGTTAGGGACGACCCAGGGTGCGCCCGTACATGGCCAAGGGCTCGAGCCACGCTCTCGAGGCACCCCAGGACATATTCGAGGCCGAAGGAGAAGGTTGTGGTAGGAATCCCTCCGGGGGAGGCACTGAGCCCTCGAATCCTGTCGAAGGGAATCGAGATCCACACAACCACTTCTTGGCATTTTTGAGGGTGCCTCCGGGCCACTAGCCGACCCCTAACGAACGGGGCACGGGTTCTCACTCGAATTCTCCCGTTAGCAGCTCACCGGAGATCGTCGGAACTCAGGCCCAAACGAGGGTAGTACGACGTTCTCCACCCCTCCTCCTTTTTTCGAAAAAGGAGCGTGAGGGTCGCGAAAGACGACCGGGACTCTGATCGACCTCGTGCGTGCGAGGCTCGGGGTCCCAACCGCAAAAATGGGTGCGAAGCCCGCAATAAGTCTCGAGGGAGCGAAAGCTGGCCCTCGAACGGGGTTCGATAGCTGCCCTCGAGCAACAGAGTTAGGGACGACCCAGGGTGCGCCCGTACTTGGCCAAGGGCTCGAGCCACGCTCTCGAGGCACCCCAGGACGTATTCGAGGCCGAAGGAGAAGGTTGTGGTAGGAATCCCTCCGGGGGAGGCATCGAGCCCTCGAATCCTGTCGAAGGGAATCGAGATCCACACGACCGCTTCTTGGCATTTTTGAGGGCGCCTCCGGGCCACTAGCCGACCCCTAACGAACGGGGCACGGGTTCTCACTCGAATTCCCCCGCTAGCAGCTCACCGGAGATCGTCGTAACTCGGGCCCAAACGAGGGTAGTACGACATTCTCCACCCCTCCTCCTTTTTCGAAAAAGGAGCGTGAGGGTCGCACGGCGAAAGACGGCCGGGACCCCGATCGACCTCGCGCGCACGAGGCTCGGGGGCTTAACCGCAACGTAATGTCCCCCGATCAAACGCGAACAAGACCTCGGAGGAGTCTTCATACTCCACCGAGGCCTCGGGGGCTACACCCGGCGGGTGCGCTCGCGCGCCCCCATCAGAAAAAATCACGATGCCACGACTCAAGTTCTGACCATCCTCTGGGAGAGTGATCACACACTCACCCAAAGGCTCGGGGGCTACTGTCGGTACCAACAGTACGGGGGTACCCACACCTATCGCCAAAACACTAACATAACCGAAACCACAATGAAAGATAGCCCGCTCGACGGGGGCCTCGACCGCGCCCCGGCTCCGACTCGTACGAGGCCCGCTCGACGGGGCGCCTCGACCGCGCCCCGGCTCCGACTCCTACGAGGCCCGCTCGACGGGGCGCCCCGACCGCGCCCCGGCTCCGACTCGTACGAGGCCCACTCGACGGGGCGCCTCGACCGCGCCCCGGCTCCAACTCGTACGAGGCCCGCTCGACGGGGCGCCTCGACCGCGCCCCGGCTCCGACTCGTACGAGGCCCGCTCGACGGGGCGCCTCGACCGCGCCCCGGCTCCGACTAGTACGAGGCCCGCTCGACGGGGCGCCTCGACCGTGCCCCGGCTCCGACTCGTACGAGGCCCGTTCGACGGGGCGCCTCGACCGCACCCCGGCTCCTCGACACCCTTTCTTTACCTACCCAGGACAAAAGCCATAGCATTCAATGCGGTTACCTACTACCACCGACCGGCATGGCCACGGCATGGGTCAACGCGGGAACAATACCCACGTCAAGTCTCACTGTTTTACCGCCCATCCCGTGATGGGAGGTGAAAGCCGTCACTGTATCCACCTTACCGCGCACTATTCACCATCAATCACCCTCGAGGGAGGATAAGACAAGGTCCGTCCCCCGCGATACCAGGGATTCGGCCTTATCCATCCGACCTCGACCCGGCCTCGACCCGGCCCCGACGCTCGACTTAGCTCGAAGGGCGGTATGGCGTGGCGCTCTAGGTCATTTCACCCTCTTGTCCCGCACCACGTCAGGGTACCCAGGGATGGCCGGCCATCCCGAAGCCATGTCGCTACAGTCAACTCAACAGGAATCGACGAAGCATCGCCTCAAGGCTCCCCTCGGCCTGGCCTCCTCTCGCCCTATAAAAGGACAGGCCAGGACGACGAATAGGGGGGCGAAGGATCACGGAAAAAACGCGAAGCAACCATCTTTCTCCTTTTTCTCTTTGAGACTTGGGCTCGACACCCTCTCTCGCCTGCTTGTAACCCCTACACGAGCACCTCGGTGCAAGGAAATACAAACCTCTCTTCCCCGCTGGACGTAGGGCCTTCTTTTGCCCGAACCAGGATAAACCCCCGTGTGTTCTCCTTGCATCACCATCCAGGAAAGAGTCACGCAGCATTTACTCGTTGGTTTAGGACCCCCCGGGTCCGAACACCGACACTTTATTTGCTTGATTTGAAGTCCAAGGAAGTAACTAAGCTCTCCAATCATAGACATCTCAAACTCATTAGCCATCATATTTCTAAACTCTTCACAAAAAGTCTTGGTTAGTTGATCCAAAGATAATGTCATCCACATAGATTTGCAACACAAACAAGTCATTTCCAAGCTTCTTGGTGAAGAGAGTGGTGTCAACCTTTCCCATCTTGAACCCTTTAGAGAGAAGAAAGTCCCTCAATCTCTCATACCATGCTCTAGGTGCTTGCTTCAAACCATACAATGCCTTCTTTAGCTTGAAAACATGGTCGGGCTTCTTGTCATCTTCAAAACCGGGAGGTTGCTCAACATAAACTTCTTTATTGATGTAGCCATTGAGAAATGCACTCTTGACATCCATTTGATAGAGCTTGATGTTGTGTGCACACAAATATGCTAATAAGATTCTAATTGCCTCCAATCTTGCGACGGGTGCATATGTCTCTCCAAAGTCAAGACCCTCAACTTGAGTGTATCCTTGTGCTACTAATCTTGCTTTATTCCTCACAACCATGCCATATTGATCTTGCTTGTTTCTAAAGACCCACTTAGTACCAATCACATTGTAGTTCTTCAGCCTTTCAACAAGTTCCCAAACTTGATTTCTAGTGAAGTTGTTTAGTTCTTCATGCATGGCATTTACCCAATCGGAATCCTTCAAAGCATCTTCTAATTTCTTAGGTTCTTCAAGTGACACAAATGAGTAATGCTCACAAAAGGATGCTAGCCTTGATCTAGTTTGAACACCATTTTGAATTCCACCAATGATTTGGTCCAGTGGATGATCTCTTGCAATACTAGTAGTTGGAGTATTGGGAGTTGATTGCTTCCACTTGTTTGACCTTGAACTTGAGCTTCATCATGAGTACCACTTGAGCTTGCTTGATTTGTATTAATTTACATATCTTGATTAATCATATGTATGTCACTATCATCATCAACTTGCATCGGCCTTATATCACCAATGTCCATGTTCTTCATTGCATTTGACAATTGATCTCCTCTCACATCATCAAGGTTTTGAGCTTCATTTTGAGACCCTTGGGTTTCATCAAACTCAACATCATGAACTTCTTCTAAGGTGCCATTTGTGAGATTCCACACTCTATATGCTTTGCTTATGGTAGAATAACCAAGTAAGAACCCTTCATCACATTTCTTGTCAAACTTGCTCAATCTAGTGCCTTTCTTGAGAATATAGCATTTGCAACCAAACACTCTAAAGTATGCAATGTTGGGCTTTCTTCCATTCAATAGCTCATATGGTATCTTCCCAAGCTTCCCATGGCAATAGAGACGGTTGCTACAATAGCAAGCCGCATTTATGGCTTCACTCCAAAATGAATGACTAACATTGTATTCACTAAGCATTGATCTAGCCATGTCAATCAAGGTTCTATTTTTCCTTTTAACTACACCATTGGATTAAGGAGTATATGTTGGTGAGAATTGATGTCCAATATCAAGATCATCACACAAATCTTTAATTCTTGTGTTTTTGAACTCACTATCATTGTCACTTCTAATCTTCTTGATGGTAGTCTCAAACTCATTTTGCACCCTCTTGACAAAAGACTTGAATAGATCATATACATCACTCTTGTCATAGAGAAAGAACACCCAAGTGTATCTAGTGTAGTCATCCACAATCACAAAACCATACCTGTTGCCACCAATGCTAGTGTATGTTGTTGGCCCAAATAAGTCCATGTGCAATAGCTCAAACGCCTTTGATGTGCTCATTTCACTTTTGCTAGGATGTGTATTTCCAACTTGTTTGCCGGCTTGACAAGCACTACATGGTTTATCCTTTTCAAAGGTAACATCTTTCAAGCCTCTAACTAAGTCATGCCTCAAAAGTTTGTTCAATTATTTCATTCCAATATGACCAAGCCTTCTATGCCATAACCATCCCATACTAGATTTGCTAAGCAAGCATGATGTCAATTGTGTCTCACTATCATTGAAGTCAACCAAGTATAAGCTACCATGTCTAAATCCTTTGAATATCAAATTTGATCTATCAACACTTATGACTTCAACATCATCACTACCAAATATGCACTTAAAGCCAAGATTACAAAGTTGTGCTACCGATAAAAGATTAAAATCCAAGCTCTCAACTAGCAATATATTAGATATGCTCATGTTATTTGAGATTCCAATTTTACCAAGCCCTTGACCTTGCCTTTCTTTTTGTTGCCGAAAGTGATAGCATCAAAACCACCATTTTGACTTGCATCAATTGATTTGAACATACAAGAGTCTCCAGTCATATGTTGAGTGCATCCACTATCAAGCACCCAATGCCTTCCTCTGGCTTTGTAATTGACCTACAAGACAAGATCAATTCCTTTTAGGTACCCAAACTTGTTTGGGTCCTCCAAGGTTAGTGACCAAGCTCTTTGGTACCCAAATGCCTTTTTTCTTTGAGCCCATCCATGGTGTACCAATGAACTTAGCATAAACACCATTTATACCCTTGGTAAGAATATAGAAAGAATCAAACTTAATTAAGGATACATTAGCATTTGATTTCTTGTTCATGCAATGTTGCTCTATGTGACCAACTTGCTTGCAACTTTTGCAATAGCTACCATTGTTCTTCACAAAACGAGTCTTGTGAGGAGCAAAAGCGGCCTTGCCTTTCTTGGGGTTATAGCCCAATCCCTCTTTGTAGAGAGAGGCTCTTTGGTTACCCAAGCACATAATCAAGCAGTCCTCACCACCATAAGCCTTAGCTAAGGTGTGATTGAGCTCTTTTACCTCCTTCTTGAGATTTTCATTCTCAACTATAAGTGTGGAGTCACAAGTGAAACTATCACTACTAGATGAGGATGATGTAGATGCGCTATATGAAGGGTTAGTGGGAGCAACAACAATAGGCTTGTAAAAGGATTCATCAAATATATCACATGATATGCCTATTGTAACAACCCAGAATTTCCAGGAAACAAAAATCACAACCACAATTTTTTTTAAATAAACCTATGTTTGGTGAAGTGTCATATAGGAAACCTAACCTAGTTGCACAAGTAGCACCTAATTTAGCTAACTACATCTTTGCATTTAACCATACATGCTTGAGTTGGACTTTATGTTCTTTGGATTGAATTAAAAGCAACAACATTCTTGAATTAATTGCCTAAGTAAATAAAATATAGAAATATAAACCTATTAAATAGTTGAAAACCAAAAGTATATTTTTGTGGGCCCCATTGTGTTAACCAAGTGGAGGCAATATATTGGTATGCATACACATGCCTTGGCTTAATGGGAATAAAGGAGAGATAAATAGAAAAGCTTGATATTTAAATCAGAAAAAGGAAAAGAAACCCTATGTGGCCCAGCCAACCCCGCCAAACCGGCCTGCCAAGCCAGCCCAAGTCGCACAGTGCACGCCCAACCGTGCGTGGGCCGGCCCAGCAGGCCACCGCTCGCCAAACACCGCACTCGCGCGCACACGTGCTCACCGCACGATGGGCGACCCGGTAAGCCGCACACGCCTCGGCCCGCGTCGAGCGCCAGAGAGCAGCGCGCCTCCATCCCCTTGCGTCGCTGACCAACGGGCCCCACGGCTCATCCCCTTCCTCCCGCTCGACCGGCTCCTCTGCTTCGCCCAAACAGAAATCGGAGGGGAAGCAGGGACACGCAACGCGCGAGGGAAGATTCACTTTGCCCCCTCTACCATCCGTGCGCGCCAAGCCACTAACCCGGTCCCGCACGCCAGTCGCTGGCCCTCGCCAAACACGCACCGCGCGTGTGAAGCCGATGCCGCCATGGCCGTGAAATCGGTTGACACCGCCTGACACTGCCTGACACCGCCAACCGTCTGTGGTATTCGATTATGGCATCTCCAATTCAAATCACGCCTCTTCCAATCACCCTAGTCCAGCCCAGGACAGCATATCGACCCTCCGTGCCTACCGATTGCCATCGCACCGTCCGCCTTGCCATGGGCGAGCATGGGGTATAAAGCTCCACCCCGTGTCGTGCCCAAGCCCCTTCCAATCTTTTCGCCACCGCCCTGGTGGTACCACCGCACACACTACATCTCAAGAAGGGGAGAAAGGGGGGAAAAGGCCGCCACCGGAGCCGCCAGCCGCCGCCGAGGAGCCACCGGAGCCCGGAGCGTCGACCGAACAACCACGCCGACGTTGCGGTTCTCCCTGCACGGCACCGACTCTACACTGCTCTGAATCACCTCTGCACCGATATCCTTTCGTCATCGCCACCTACGGTGAGCCCACCGTCTCGCCCCGCTCGCCGCCGGTTGTGCTTGGCATAGAACCATCTCGCCTGCTAGTACCGTGGATCATCTAAACTCGTGGCCCTCATGCTTTGATCGCTCACTCACGCACACCTTATGCGCACACCCGTTGGCCTGGCCGAGCCTCAGAGCTCGGAAATGCCGCGACACGCCCCTGCACCGCGCACAGTCGCCATGGACACACCCGCCATGGCAAGATCTCGCTTTTGGTATGCTGGGCAATAGAGGAAGGGAGAAAAGGCGCACAAGGACATGTACACGCCCGCACTCATGTTTCAAAACCAAGCACCACGGTACCGAACGTCAGGGGAGCAGGAACGCGCCACCGCGAGCAGCGTCTAGAGCGCGCTCGCCATGGCCAGCGCACGGCCATGGCGAGGTCGTTCCTTCCAAATCAAGTCAGTAGAGAAGAAAGGGAGGAGCTAGATCGAATCGCCTTGGCGAGGACACACCATGCGCACCTTGAGAGAAGGAGGGATCCCCGGAGGCCTGATCGGCGGTGTTCCGCCCGGTCGGAGCCGTCGAGCCGCCACCACCGCGGGAGGTTCTGCTGGAGCTCAATGTCGTCGTCTTGACCTCACCATCGTGCTCCTTTTGCGGCCGTGAAACGGTAGGAGACCTTATCACCCGAGCCAAGTCACCGTGGAAGCCTTGCCGCCGCTCACTGCACCGGTCGAGCCGCCACCGCCATGAACAAGCCCCCTAGACACTCCAATCCACACTGCTGACCCCTCTAATGAGTTCCATGAGACCACACGGTGCCCTCGGGCCAACGAATTTTGCCCTTGAGCCCTCAGAGCGCGAGCTCGGCTGCTCACCGCCGGCGAGAGTGCGGCTAGGAAAAAAAAGAAACAAGGGAAGAGGAGCAGAGAAGCGACTAGGTGCCTTCGGTGCACATGGTGCACAAGGACCAGAGAAAGGAAGGGGGAGAGATGGACCGGGTCCACCGTGGACCGTGTTCAAGACCCGTGGACCGCCCGCACGAGACCACCGTGAGCCGAGCTCACCAGCCCGAGCCCGTTTGCGAATCCGAATGGGCGACGTGGCCGCACTAGCGTCTGACACGTGGCAGGCCCAGCCCGGCCAGTTTGGCCCATATCTGGCCCAACCTAGGCCCACCGAGGCCCGGTCTCAGCCCGGTCAGAGTTGACCGTTGACCGTTGACCAGTCAAACGGGCCCACCTGTCAGTGACTCGATCGGTTTCGGCCAATCAAAGCGTGACGCGTGTCACTGCCTGGTTTTTCCTTTTCTTTTTCTTTTCCAGAAAATCATTTAATCTTTAGAAATTCATAACTAATTCATTTTAACTCAGAAAAATACCAAACAAGTTTCTAAATTTTTCTTAAAATGAGCTCTACATCTTAGGCTTATGTTTGAGTGCATTTGGATCTTTTGAATTTCTGTTGCTTCTTTGTGCACCTCTATAGGAGTCGTTAATGCGGCTCTACGATACGTTTAACAGAGCCGGAGGACCTGCCAACTGAGGAGTATGACCCCGACTACAGCGAGGACTTGGGTGACGACCTGCTAGGTGCCACGCCCCACCCATCTCCGTAGAACCTATTACGCATGCAAATATAGAATTGCTAGCGCTTTATTTTTATACATTATTATTGATGATAGGCTGCATGGTAGATGCTTTACTTTGAGCCTTTTACCTTGTTGTAACCTTACTCCTGCTCACCCTGCTGTTAGGTTAGATGCTCACATGTTACATATTACTGCTTTTGCTCTTACTGGCATTATATCTGTGATGTGATGCCGGTGAGAGAGAGACGTATATGTATAAGGCACATAGTGCCAAGAACTTGATAAACCTGACTAAAGAACTAGGGAGATCTTGGCGTGCGTCTTGGGTGAGTGGTGAGGGTTGAGTCGATCGGACAGGATCCTACGACGAGTCTTTGGGGCAAGTCTTGCTGGAGGGGTGCGACCTGGGCATCCCACACGAGAGATACCTGTGGCGGGTATATTTGAGAGGTGAACTGGGGTATTGGTTATCCCTGGTGGAGGTGCTGTCGTGGCACGGGGAAGACGGTGTCTCCCCCTTGAGAAGACATCATGTCTGGTCACCCTAAGGACTGGTATGTCTTGAGAACCGGAACCATGGGACCTTCGTGCACACCACTCGCCCCCGATGGGCGGGAGACGATTACCCGACTGACTAGGGCGGTACCACTACTACTAGGTTGGAAGGTGATAGTGTAGGGAGGTACGGGCATGGGGACCCACACCCTCCTAAGACAGTGTAGTGACCCTGGGGGTCCGGTACTACGTCTCACAGTCTCAGCGTTTCAGTGGACGCCGGGGTGGCCCAGGGCTGAGTGGTAGGGTGGTACTGTACCGGTTGGAAGGCAGTTGGAATCAGCCTAGACGAGCCGGATCGTCAAGGATGGTGATCTTGTGGATTATCAGGTGTACACGCTCTGCAGAGTTGATCGATCTATACGTATAGCCGCGTCCGCGGATATGGACATTCCCATGACCTACGCTTCACTTGATTAGATGAGAGGAGTCCTTTCTACCTTTCCCCCGGGTTCTGTGTCGGATTCCGGCTTTGGCCATTGAGACGAGATCTGAGCGGGAGTCAATCTCGTCGCCTAGAGAGAGAGAGTGAGATGAGATGTGTTGTGTGTGGTGGGATTGGGAAAATGTGTGACTAAGATGAGATAAAAACTGAGGAATATCTTATTAAAATATTAACTACTTGCATAGGAAACCCACAACCTAAGTAGGTCTCTTTCTACTTCCCTCAATGCATTCCACTTTCCACAAAGCATTGCAAGCATAGGGTGGGCGATGCGTGGCCAGTACCAAGTGTACTGATAGATTTTTGACAGGTTCCGAGCCCGAGTACGACTACGAGGGCGATGATTAGGAGAATTAGAGGGTCTATTCTACGCTCAAGCTGGATCTAGAAGATCTTTTCCGCTGCTATCTACGTCGGATGCTGTTCCGTATGCTTGTGTGAGTGTGTTCCACCCTGCGAGGCGAAGAGAATAAATTATGTAAAACTGCCTTTTGTGCTCTGATATTCGTGCATGACTTTATGTATCGCTGAGATTTGGGTAAAATGACGGAATGTTTCATCATTTTACACTTCGTTTCTGTGGATTTCCCTTCGTGGAAATCAAGGACGTTTCAGTTGGTACCAGAGCCATGCTGACCCTAGGACGGACCCATAGGATTGGACAATAGAATTAGGAGGAATCTTGACACTTTCGGTTATATTACCGACCGTGCTGCATTTTCGTGCATGGCTTATCTCAATTTCACACTCTCTTACTTATATTTCATTCTATCTTACCTATCACATCGCTCTGTTCCACCCTGAATCACCTAAGAATTCATCAAGTATCACTCTGAGTTACAGTGTTTCGCCTTGTCTTACCAAGTTTCACTCTGAAATACTCAAGTTACTACATGCACAACAAGGTACTGACTCCGTCTTACGGTTAATTTGTAGATGGCCCCTATTGCCAAGCTCCCTGTGGATGGACTAGCCTACCGTGGGTTCGCCACGATCCTGTATGACGTGCTGGACTCACTAGGCGTTCCCACAGAGCAGATCGAGTACGTGTGCCGGGTGAGCCTAGACCCGACGGGTTCAAGGGCCACATCGTGGTCCACCTCAAGGTCCCCGCCAGTGAGTTCGTACCCGTACTGCGTGCCTTCAAGACACTGGAGGTGGAGAACTCTATTGCTTCATGCATACAGTCCGTCTCACGCACATCTCTTCGCAGTGTGATGCGTGACGCACACGACTACCTCAAGACGGGACCGTACCGCCTACTGCCTGCCGCTCTGGACCTAAATAGGTTCTCAGAGCCATAGATCACTGTTGTAGATTGTGCTGCGCATGACGAGGTCGACCCCTGTCTAAGGGCCTCCGCACAGTACATCATCGCCCAGGATCGCTACATCATGGATGTAGAGATGCAGAACCGCCGCCACCGAGACCTCCTGTTCCGTTGCGACGAGGAGTTCCTCAAGGTGGAGCACAAGGAGAGGGAGATGGTCAGTAAGCTCGAGGAGGAGCGCATGGGCTTTGATAGGATGAAGACCTTCTATGAGAACCGTGAGCAGTCACTTCACAAGGAGATCGCCAATCTCAAGGACAAGGTTGGGGAGGCTGAGCTTCGCCATGACTATCTTGAGTCCAAGGTGCTTGAGTGTGAGGATCGGATTGAGCGTCAGAGGCTTACCCTGAGAGAGCTCCACGAGAAGGAGAAGCAGTGTGGCTTTAGGAAGCTTGCCTTGGAAGCCCGTTGCAACACAATGGAAAAGCTAGCTGTGGAGGCTGCCGTCACCACCAGCTACTACATGCACCACTTGGTTCACTACATTAAGAGCACCGAGTATCTTCAGGACAAGGTGAACCGCATCAGTCAGGCTTGGATCGACGCTGATCGTAAGCGTGTCCAGGAGATCGGAAAGGTCCAGGACGTCCTCTTACCTGGGATGCGCAAGAAACCACGCAGACAGCCTTTCCACGTTGAGGCCACCAAGCTCAACTTCAAGGCTTGCCCGACTAAGGGATACTCAGAGGTTTTGAGGATTGAGATGCTGGACTACGCTCTCACTTATGTCGCGAGGATCCACCACTCCGACGACGAGCTTCGTGCCATGGAGGGCACTCCCAAGGCTTCCACTTCTGGTCCTTCTACACCACCCGCCACTCTCGGACAGGAGTAGTCACCTTTTTCACATAATCATGTAATAAGATAGTAGTAGACATGTTGAGCCTTGTGTGGCCAGAGTTATAATGATGCACTTAAGGAGTAATGTAGGATGTCCCACTTTTGGAGCTGCCTACGAGTAGCACGATTCCCGTGAATCTGTCAGTGTAGCTACTAAAGATATCACTATGTAATAAATTAATGTAATGAATGTTTTGGATCTTATTGCATCTTTGTATGAGTGTTGGATAGCTATCTCTTTTTAAATTGATAAACTGCTTAACCATGCATCAAAAAAAATGTGTGTGTTAAACAACGATCTGACCCTGTAGAGAGATGTCTTGTCATCGATCCGCTCGTCTGAACAACCGCTCGCTTTCCCCCGCGCCTATGGCCCGTGGTCGTGGTCGAGGCCGTGGAGGAGACCGGGGAGTCCCCTTCGGTGTTGGGGAGGAGCCTGCACCAGAGGAGCCTGCACTGGGGGCGGGTGCCGCCCAGCATCTTGGGGAAGAAGCACCACCGCCGCCACCACCACAGTTGGCGGAGGTGATGGACCGCCAAACCCGCCTCTTGGAGACACTGGCTCAGGGAATGCTTCACCGCCACGGGGGTCCTCCCAACGACTTCCAGCGGAAGTTGGAGGGTTTTCTCAAGCTGAGGCCTCCTACTTTCAACACCGCCGACGATGACCCCATCGCCGCTGAGGACTGGCTCCGTGAGATGGAAAAGAAGCTGGACCTCACCACCTGCACTGACGAGGAGTGTGTGGGGGTAGCCGCCCACCAGCTCACCGGCGCTGCACGTGAATGGTGGGACAGCTACTGCGACACCCACGAGGACCCGGGGAGTATCTCTTGGGAGGAGTTCGCTGAAGTTTTTCGTGAGCAACACGTGCCTGAGGGCGTCATGGATGCCAAGGTAGAGGAGTTTCACAACATTTCCCAAGGCTCCCAGAAGGTTCAGGAGTACACTACTCGTTTCACCCGCATGATGAGGTATGCTCCAGGTGAGACCGATACCGAAAAGAAGAAGATGTACTGTTTCAAGAAGGGGCTGAACTCTCGTCTCAAGGTGGCCCTCTCGGGTCATGCTTGTCGCACCCTTCGTGAGATGGTCAACAAGGTGCTGGAGATGGAGAGGGACCGTCTGGAGGCAGACGCCCTCCACAAGGAGAAGAAGCGCTGGTTCAAGAGTTCCACTCGTGGCCCGGCTCCGCAGAGGCCACATGCTCACGTGCTTCCTCCGCCCCGCTCTCGCTATACTCAGGGGGCAGTGACCGCTCCGAGCCGTGGAGGTGGTACCTACACCGCCAACTACCACCACCCCGCTCAGAGCCGACCCGCTCCAAATCGCCCCACTCAGGGAGCTGGCACGTGGAGGACCGCTACGCCTACCTCCACAGGTAGCGCGCCCTTCACCTGCTTCGGTTGTGGCCAGCCCGGTCACAAGATCGCTGAGTGCCCTGTCAAGAAAGGCACACTGCCTGCTTCGACCCAGAAAAGACAGGCTGCTACACCTGCTGCTCTGTGCAAGAACGTTGCTGGGGCTGTCCGCAGTCGTCTCAACCACATGACCGCAGAGGACGCCCAGGACGCTCCCGACGTGGTGTACGATATGTTTTTGGTACAGGGAGTTATAGCTTCAGTCTTGTTTGATTATGGAGCTACTTGTTCTTACATTTCCACTAAGTTTTCACGAGAACATAGCATACATGTGACTCCCCGCAAGGAGCCCATTGATACTAGTTCACCTTTGGGTCGCATTTTATGCACCAAGAGATGTCAGGGAGTGAGTATCACCATTGAGGGCTACCCTTTTCTAGCCGATCTCACCTTACTTCCATCTGAGGGACTAGATATCATACTGGGAATGGATTGGTTGACACAACATAAAGGAGTGATATCTTGTTCACCAAGGTATGTGGAGATCACACACTCAAGTGGACACATAATCCGTTGTAAGCCAAATCAGGGAAAAACAGTCTCTAAGTTGTGTGCCCTAGAGGCCAAGACAATCGAGGAGGTACCCATTGTGAATGAGTACCCTGACGTGTTCCCTGAAGAGTTGCCAGGCATGCCACCTGATCGGGACGTGGAGTTTGTGATTGACCTTCTGCCTGGTACCGGTCCTATTGCTAAAAGGCCCTATCGCATGTCAGTCGATGAGCTAGAGGAGCTAAAGAAGCAACTCAAGGAGTTGTCAGATAAGGGATACATCAGACCCAGTGCTTCACCCTGGGGTTCCCCTGTTTTGTTCGTGAAAAAGAAGGATGGATCCATGAGGATGTGCATTGACTATCGGAACTTGAATGCCGTAACAGTAAAAAACAAATATCCTCTGCCCAGGATCGATGATCTCCTAGATCAGCTGAAAGATGCTAAGTTCTTTTCTAAGATCGATCTCAGGTCCGGGTATCATCAGATGAAAATTAGACCCGATGACATTCCTAAGACAGCTTTTGTCACCCGATACGGGCAATATGAGTTCACAGTGGTGTCCTTCGGACTCACTAATGCTCCGGCTTATTTCATGAACATGATGAATAAGGTATTCATGGACGAACTAGACAAGTTTGTAGTGGTGTTCATTGATGACATCCTTATCTATTCTTCCACCGCCGAAGAACATGAGCAACACTTGAGAGTGGTTTTGGAGAAGTTGAGGCAAAATCAGCTATATGCCAAGTTCAGCAAATGTGACTTTTGGCTTGAAGAAGTTGCTTTCCTTGGTCATGTACTCACTGTTGAGGGAGTTGCTGTAGATCCCGCAAAAATTGAAGCTGTGAAAGAGTGGGAACAACCCCGTAATGTGACCGATGTCCGCAGTTTTCTTGGTTTAGCTGGGTACTATCGCAGATTCATCGAGAACTTCTCAAAGATAACCAAGCCCATGACTAACCTGCTAAAGAAGACTAATGAGTTTGAATGGACGGCCGAGTGCGAGCACAGCTTCCAGACTCTGAAACAGAAGCTTACCACCACACCTGTTCTTGCCTTGCCAGATATCCAGAAAGACTTCGTGGTCTATTGTGATGCATCTAGACAGGGACTTGGTTGTGTTCTGATGCAAAGTGGAAGGGTCATTGCATATGCGTCCCGACAATTGAAGGACCATGAGCAACGCTACCCAACCCATGATCTGGAGCTTGCCGCTGTCGTGCATGCCCTAAAGATATGGAGGCACTACTTGATCGGAAATAAGTGTGATATCTACACCGACCACAAGAGCCTGAAGTACTTCTTCACTCAAGAAGATCTAAACATGAGACAGCGCCGATGGCTTGAGCTTATAAAGGATTATGACCTGGAGATTCACTATCATCTGGGAAAGGCTAATGTAGTCGCTGATGCCTTGAGCCGAAAGAGCTATTGCCACAATCTGTCCATGGAAGCCGTACCACCTGAGCTATGTCAGGAAATGGGCGAACTTCGTCTCGAAATCCTACCTAGGGGTATGTTGAACGAGCTTCGAGTGCAATACAACCTTAAGGATCGGATCCACAATGCTCAACTGGAGTGTCCTAAAATTTGGGAAATCCGAGAACTCATGAAGAAGGGCAAGTGCCCCGAGTTCAGGGAGGATGAGCAATGAGTGTACTGGTACAAGGATAGAATCTGTGTACCGTCTAATTCTGCCTTGCGGCGAGAAATCTTGGATGAGGGTCATGACTCCAAGTATTGTATTCACCCAGGAAGCACCAAAATGTATGCTGATCTAAAGAAACAGTTCTGGTGGAAGAACATGAAGGCAGATATTGCCGGGCATGTCGCGCGATGCGACATCTGCAATAGAGTCAAGGTTGAGCATCAAAGACCAACCGGATTGCTTAAACCCTTGGACGTTCCGGTGTGGAAATGGGAAAGCATATCCATGGACTTTATAGTAGGCTTACCTCGAACTCCTAAAGGCCATGACTCGATTTGGGTGATCGTTGACCGACTGACCAAGGTAGCTCACTTCATAGTTGTGAGGGCTAACTACAGAGTTGAGAAGCTAGCAGATCTGTACGTCGAGCACATTCTCAGACTCCACGGAGCCCCCACTAGCATAGTGTCTGATCGTGGTACGCAATACGTGTCTAAGTTCTGGAAGAGTCTCCACAAGGCTATAGGGACTCGACTTGACTACAGTACCGCATACCACCCACAGATAGATGGTCAGACAGAGAGAGTTAATCAGATTTTGGAGGATATGCTCCGAGTTTATGTCTTGAAGTATGGAACCAATTGGGAGAAAAATTTGACCCACGCAGAGTTCTTTTACAACAACAGCTACCAGGCTAGTCTCAAGATGTCACCGTTTGAGGCTTTGGATGGCAGAAAGTGTAGAACCCCTCTGATGTGGTCAGAAGTGGGAGAGAGATCATTCTTTGGTCCCGCAAAGATCAAAGATGCCAAAGAAGGAGTAGCCCAAGTACGAGAGAACCTGAGGATTGCCCAAAGCCGACAGAAGAGTTATGCAGATAACCGTCGGAGAGACCTCGAGTTTCAGGTCGGGGACTATGTCTATCTCAAAGTCTCCCCACTCCGAGGTACCATCAGATTTCATGTGAAGGGAAAGTTGGCACCTAGGTATGTGGGACCTTACAGGATTGGTCAGAGTATTGGCAAGTTAGCATACAAAGTGGAGTTGCCCGAGGAGTTAACAGGAGTACACCCAGTGTTTCACGTATCTCAGTTATGCAAGTGCTTGCAGTTGCCAGAACAAGAGGTACACACAGAAGCACTGGATATCCAGGACACCTTGGAGTACAAGGAGCACCCAATCTTAATTTTAGACAGAGCTGAGAAAGAAACTAGAAGCACAGTGATACCCATGTGCAAGGTTCAGTGGAGTAACCACACAGAACGGGAAGCTACTTGGGAGAAAGAGTCCGAACTTCGGATGCTATACCCCTACCTCTTTGAAAGGTATGCCACACCTTAAATCTCGAGACGAGATTCCTATGAGGGGGAGGACTGTAACAACCCAGAATTTCTAGGAAACAAAAATCACAACCACAATTTTTTTTAAATAAACCTATGTTTGGTGAAGTGTCATATAGGAAACCTAACCTAGTTGCACAAGTAGCACCTAATTTAGCTAACTACATCTTTGCATTTAACCATACATGCTTGAGTTGGACTTTATGTTCTTTGGATTGAATTAAAAGCAACAACATTCTTGAATTAATTGCCTAAGTAAATAAAATATAGAAATATAAACCTATCAAATAGTTGAAAACCAAAAGTATATTTTTGTGGGCCCCATTGTGTTAACCAAGTGGAGGCAATATATTGGTATGCATACACATGCCTTGGCTTAATGGGAATAAAGGAGAGATAAATAGAAAAGCTTGATATTTAAATCAGAAAAAGGAAAAGAAACCCTATGTGGCCCAGCCAACCCCGCCAAACCGGCCTGCCAAGCCAGCCCAAGTCGCACAGTGCGCGCCCAACCGTGCGTGGGCCGGCCCAGCAGGCCACCGCTCGCCAAACACCGCACTCGCGCGCACACGCGCTCACCGCGCGATGGGCGACCCAGTAAGCCGCACACGCCTCGGCCCGCGTCGAGCGCTAGAGAGCAGCGTGCCTCCATCCCCTTGCGTCGCTGACCAACGGGCCCCACGGCTCATCCCCTTCCTCCCGCTCGACCGGCTCCTCTGCTTCGCCCAAACGGAAATCGGAGGGGAAGCAGGGACACGCAACGCGCGAGGGAAGATTCCCTTTGCCCCCTCTACCAGCCGTGCGCGCCAAGCCACTAACCCAGTCCCGCACGCCAGTCGCTGGCCCTCGCCAAACACGCACCGCGCGCATGAAGCCGATGCCGCCATGGCCGCGAAATCGGTTGACACCGCCTGACACTGCCTGACACCGCCAACCGTCTGTGGTATTCGATTATGGCATCTCCAATTCGAATCACGCCTCTTCCAATCACCCTAGTCCAGCCCAGGACAGCATATCGACCCTCCGTGCCTACCGATTGCCATCGCACCGTCCGCCTTGCCATGGGCGAGCACGGGGTATAAAGCTCCACCCCGTGTCGTGCCCAAGCCCCTTCCAATCTTTTCGCCACCGCCCTGGTGGTACCACCGCACACACTACATCTCAAGAAGGGGAGAAAGGGGGGAAAAGGCCGCCACCGGAGCCGCCAGCCGCCGCCGAGGAGCCACCGAAGCCCGGAGCGTCGACCGAACAACCACGTCGACGTTGCGGTTCTCCCTGCACGGCACCGACTCTACACTGCTCTGAATCACCTCTGCACCGATATCCTTTCGTCATCGCCACCTACGGTGAGCCCACCGTCTCGCCCCGCTCGCCGCCAGTTGTGCTTGGCATAGAACCATCTCGCCTGCTAGTACCGTGGATCATCTAAACTCATGGCGCTCATGCTTTGATCGCTCACTCACGCACACCTTGTGCGCACACCCGTTGGCCTGGCCGAGCCTCAGAGCTCGGAAATGCCGCGACACGCCCCTGCACCGCGCACAGTCGCCATGGACACACCCCGCCATGGCGAGATCTCGCTTTTGGTATGCTGGGCAATAGAGGAAGGGAGAAAAGGCGCACAAGGACATGTACATGCCCGCACTCATGTTTCAAAACCAAGCACCACGGTACCGAACGTCAGGGGAGCAGGAACGCGCCACCGCGAGCAGCGTCTAGAGCGCGCTCGCCATGGCCAGCGCACGGCCATGGCGAGGTCGTTCCTTCCAAATCAAGTCAGTAGAGAAGAAAGGGAGGAGCTAGATCGAATCGCCTTGGCGAGGGACACACCATGCGCACCTTGAGAGAAGGAGGGATCCCCGGAGGCCTGATCGGTGGTGTTCCGCCCGGTCAGAGCTGTCGAGCCACCACCACCGCGGGAGGTTCTGCTGGAGCTCAATGTCGTCGTCTTGACCTCACCATCGTGCTCCTTTTGCGGCCATGAAACGGTAGGAGACCTTATCACCCGAGCCAAGTCACCGTGGAGGCCTTGCCGCCGCTCACCGCACCAATCGAGCCGCCACCGCCATGAACAAGCCCCCTAGACACTCCAATCCACACTGCTGACCCCTCTAATGAGTTCCATGAGACCACACGGTGCCCTCGGGCCAACGAATTTTGCCCTTGAGCCCTCAGAGCGCGAGCTCGGCTGCTCGCCGCCGGCGAGAGTGCGGTCGGGGAAAAAAAGAAACAAGGGAAGAGGAGCAGAGAAGCGACTAGGTGCCTTCGGTGCACCTGGTGCACAAGGACTAGAGAAGGAAAGGGGGAGAGATGGACCGGGTCCACCGTGGACCGCGTTCAAGACCCGTGGACCGCCCGCACGAGACCACCATGAGCCGAGCACACCAGCCCGAGCCCGTTTGCGAATCCGAATGGGCGACGTGGCCGCACCAGTGTCTGACACGTGGCAGGCCCAGCCCGGTCAGTTCGGCCCATATCCGGCCCAGCCCAGGCCCACCGAGGCCCGGTCTCGGCCCGGTCAGAGTTGACCGTTGACCGTTGACCAGTCAAACGGGCCCACCTGTCAGTGACTCGATCGGTTTCGGCCAATCAGAGCGTGACACGTGTCACTGCCTGGTTTTTCCTTTTCTTTTTCTTTTCCAGAAAATCATTTAATCTTTAGAAATTCATAACTAATTCATTTTAACTCAGAAAAATACCAAACAAGTTTCTAAATTTTTCTTAAAATGAGCTCTACATCTTAGGCTTATGTTTGAGTGCATTTGGATCTTTTGAATTTCTGTTGCTTCTTTGTGCACCTCTATAGGAGTCGTTAATGCGGCTCTACGATACGTTTAACAGAGCCGGAGGACCTGCCAACTGAGGAGTATGACCCCGACTACAGCGAGGACTTGGGTGACGACCTGCTAGGTGCCACGCCCCACCCATCTCCGTAGAACCTATTACGCATGCAAATATAGAATTGCTAGCGCTTTATTTTTATACATTATTATTGATGATAGGCTGCATGGTAGATGCTTTACTTTGAGCCTTTTACCTTGTTGTAACCTTACTCCTGCTCACCCTGCTGTTAGGTTAGATGCTCACATGTTACATATTACTGCTTTTGCTCTTACTGGCATTATATCTGTGATGTGATGCCGGTGAGAGAGAGACGTATATGTATAAGGCACATAGTGCCAAGAACTTGATAAACCTGACTAAAGAACTAGGGAGATCTTGGCGTGCGTCTTGGGTGAGTGGTGAGGGTTGAGTCGATCGGACAGGATCCTACGACGAGTCTTTGGGGCAAGTCTTGCTGGAGGGGTGCGACCTGGGCATCCCACACGAGAGATACCTGTGGCGGGTATATTTGAGAGGTGAACTGGGGTATTGGTTATCCCTGGTGGAGGTGCTGTCGTGGCACGGGGAAGACGGTGTCTCCCCCTTGAGAAGACATCATGTCTGGTCACCCTAAGGACTGGTATGTCTTGAGAACCGGAACCATGGGACCTTCGTGCACACCACTCGCCCCCGATGGGCGGGAGACGATTACCCGACTGACTAGGGCGGTACCACTACTACTAGGTTGGAAGGTGATAGTGTAGGGAGGTACGGGCATGGGGACCCACACCCTCCTAAGACAGCGTAGTGACCCTGGGGGCCTGGTACTACGTCTCACAGTCTCAGCGTTTCGGTGGATGCCGGGGTGGCCCAGGGCTGAGTGGCAGGGTGGTACTGTACCGGTTGGAAGGCAGTTGGAATCAGCCTAGACGAGCCGAATCGTCGAGGATGGTGATCTTGTGGATTACCAGGTGTACACGCTCTGTAGAGTTGATCGATCTATACGTATAGCCGCGTCCGCGGATATGGACATTCCCATGACCTTCGCTTCACTTGATTAGATGAGAGGAGTCCTTTCTACCTTTCCCCCGGGTTCTGTGTCGGATTCCGGCTTTGGCCGTTGAGACGAGATCTGAGCGGGAGTCAATCTCATCGCCTAGAGAGAGAGTGAGATGAGATGTGTTGTGTGTGGTGGGATTAGGAAAATGTGTGACTAAGATGAGATAAAAACTGAGGAATATCTTATTAAAATATTAACTACTTGCATAGGAAACCCACAGCCTAAGTAGGTCTCTTTCTACTTCTCTCAATGCATTCCACTTTCCACAAAGCATTGCAAGCATAGGGTGGGCGATGCGTGGACAGTATCAAGTGTACTGATAGATTTTTGACAGGTTCCGAGCCCAAGTATGACTACGAGGGCGATGATTGGGAGAATTAGAGGGTCTGTTCTACGCTCAAGCTGGATCCAGAAGATCTTTTCCGCTGCTATCTACGTCGGATGCTGTTCCGTATGCTTGTGTGAGTGTGTTCCGCCCTGCGAGGCGAAGAGAATAAATTATGTAAAACTGCCTTTTGTACTATGATATTCGTGCATAACTTTATATATCGCTGAGATTTGGGTAAAATGACAGAATGTTTCATCATTTTACACTTTGTTTCTGTGGATTTCCCTTCGTGGAAATCAAAGACGTTTCACCTATGTTACAAGTTTTAGCTTTCTCAACATTAGTTGGCATGTTTTCATATTTTTCAACTAGAGAGGAATGAGCTTCTTCAAGCTTAGTGTGAGACTTTTGAAGCTTCTTATGGTCTACCTTAAGACTCTCATAAGATGCCCTAAGCTCATCAAGTTCTTGCATAAGGTTTTTCTTTTCCTTAAGTAAGCCCTTGCACTCCTTTCTAGATTCTTTAAAATGTTGAGTGTAATCTTCTAGCATAGTGATTAGTTCATCTTTAGTGAATTCTTCTTCATCACTATCACTATTACTAGCATTATTATGATCACTCTCATCGTCGGATGATACCTTAGCGGCCTTAGCCATGAAGCATGATGGAGTGTCGAAGAGGGAGACCTTCTCTTGGATGGCAATACTAGCATGTCCCTTCTTCTTGCTCTTGTAGTCATCATCATCATCACTTGAGGAATCATCACTATCCCATGTAGCAACATGAGAATAATTCTTCTTCTTATAAGAGTTCTCCTTCTTCTCTAGCTTCTTTTTTTCTTCTTCCTCTCCTTCTTGATAGCATCTTCATCATCAATATCATAAGGACACTTTCCAATGAGATGGTCCTTGCTATGGCATCTAAAACATCTCATGGTATGCTCATTCTTCTTGGATGAGTTCTTCCTCCTTGCACGAAAGCCCTTCTTCTTCATGAATTTTCCAAATTGCTTGATAAAGAGAGTCATCTTCTCATCAATGTCATCACTATCATAAGAGCTTGAGTCTTCATCATTTGATGATCCAATCTTGGATTTGCCCTTGGATGTGGTGGCTTTGAATGCCACACTCTTCTTCTTCTCATCACCCTTCTTCTCACTTTCCTTCTTCTTTTTTTTTGACCAACTCCCTTTTCTCATCATCTTCTCTATATGAATCATCGGTCATCACTTCTTGGAATATTTATTGAGGAGTTGAATCCTTCAATGTAGTCCTCACTAGCACGGTGATCAATGTATCAAATCTCTTGGGCAAGCTTCTCAAGAACTTCATAGAGAATTGGTTGTCCTTGACCTCCTCACCAAGTGCCTTGAGCTCATTCACAATGACTTGCAATCTATGAAACATTTCCGGTACACTCTCATTTTCTTGCATCTTAAAGCTAGAAAACTTTTCTTGCAAGATATATGCTTTAGCGGTCTTTGTGCCTTCGGTGCCCTCAAAAGTTTCTTCTAGCTTGGCCCAAGCATTATGTGCAACTTCTATGTTCTTCACTTGCTCAAATGTCTTATCATCTAATGCCTCATGAAGAGCACTAATGGCAATGTCATTGCATTGGAGCTTCTTCTCTTCCACCGGTGTAGGTGCTTCCGGATTAGCAACCTCAAATTTTATTTCGGTGACCTTCCACACTTCTCTATTAATTGACTTTAGGTGTGCGGTCATCTTAACCTTCCAATATGTATAATTTGTGCCATCAAAGTGATGTGCCTTCTTGGTGTTATTGATGTGCAAGCTTAATTGAGCCATTTCTTTTTTACCGTAGGTTGTTAAGCCTCAATTAAATGGTGCCTCGGCTTCGATACCACTTGTAAGGTCCAAATAGGCTAGAGGGGGGGTGAATAGCCTAATTAAAACTTCTACAAAAATTATTTAACCACAAGTTAGTATGAAAGGTGGCGAAGCAAAAGCACTAGCTATAACTAATTAAGCAAGTCACCTACACAAGTCTAGTACAAGGCTATTCACTAAACACAACAACAACTACAAGCTAGAAATAAGAAGTAATACGAGAGAAGAGCTTCGAGTGATTATACCGCCGTGTAGAGATAAGAAGTACCAATCAATCAATTATACAAGAGAAATCCTTGGGAAGAGATTGACACAAGAATTTATCCCGAGGTTCACTTGCTTCCCGGCAAGCTACTCCCCGTTGTGGCGATACACCCACTTGTCGGTTCGCGAGCTAATCGACTATCAAGAGTCGAGCCCTCGGCGTACGCCGCACAACCGCATATAAGATGGGGATCCTCCAAGACACGAGCCCCACTAGAGTATCCAATTCGCGAACTCCCGCGGGGAAGGATCAAGAACCCCTTACAACACTTGGTGAGGGCTTCAACAATCTTCAATTGTGAGCTCAATCACCTCCACTGCTCCAAGCCGTCTACCGTGTCGGGAAACACGGAAGAGTAACAAGAAATCCGCAGCAACTCGAAGATCAAGTGCCTCTAGAATACAACTCTCAAGCAATACACTTGAATCTCACTCAATCTCACTTAAGATGTGCAACTAAGCAAAGAGATGAGTGGAGGGGTTGTTCTCTAGCTCAAAGTATGTCTCTAGGTCTCAAAATATGCAAGAGATGCCCTCAAACCCCGGACATCTTCTATTTATAGCGAAGGGGTATGCAGCTAGCCGTTACCGGACGACGCAGTTCAAAACGCGCTGACCGGACACACCGATCAGGGTGACCAGACGCGTTCCAGCGAATGACCGGACGCGCTGCTCAATTGATCGGACGCGCCGATCGCACAGCACCGCGAGCCCGCGAAGCAACGACCGGACGCGCTCCAGGCAACGACCGGACGCGACAGTGCCAGCGTCCGGTTAGAGTCCAGTAAGCTCCCTCAACGACCGGACGCGTCCGATCGCACGTGACCGGACGCACCGCGCGTCCGATCATCACTCCTCTGCGCTCTGCCCCTCTGGACGCCTGACCGGATGCGCCGGTCCCGCGAGTGACCGGACGCGCCGGTTGCAAACCCTAACACCCGCGCGCCTGACTGCTGCGTTGAACTGACCGGACGCGTCCGGTCATACCATGACCGCGTCCGGTGCAGCGTCCGGTCACCTCTGTGACCTTCGTTCGCCTCCGTTTCTTTTTCGACTTCCGGCGCAGTAGAAAATAGATATTTCACTTCCCCAAAAAACGCCGAATCCCGCCTCACAAGCTTGGCGGGAGGGAGAAAGGAACCCAAACCCCTCTCTACCGCTTAAACTCTATCGCCTTCGCAAACTGTGCTACACCACCAAGTGTACACCATCATGTGCATGTGTGTTAGCATTTCACAATATTTTCCAAGACGTTACGTTAGCTTTCTACTAGATCCTAATGCATATGCTCAAGACATTGATCTAGTGGCACTTGATTTCAGAGCTAACCGTGATTGCCCCTCTTGATAGTCGGCTATATATCATAAACCAGGTCAATCACTTCTCTACTCATCTTAGACCGGCAAAAGGCAAACCCCTATGGTTATACCTTTGCCTTGCGCTATTAGATCCTTCTCTTCCACTTGATCATCATGTCCCTCATTTTATGTGCATCTCCACCATGATCATCATTTCATGTCCATGCACCATCTCTTTGTGATCTTGTGGCCACACCTCCTTGCCACATACACCTTCATCACATGTGTTGCTTATGCCTAACTCAAAACACTTAACACATGACATTAGCAACTTGGTGTCATTAATTAACAAAACCAAACTTGGGCTTTCAGAAGCCCAAATAGTTTGCAAATGAACCTTTTCCTTTGCTTGCTTCATCATTGTTTTAGCCCTTCTTAACTATTCATGTACACAACGAAACTAAGCTAAACCGATAACACATTTCACATGCAGTGCGAATGACTTTATCGTTTATGCCAATAATGGCTAATTAAACACACGGTTCTACAAGAACACGATCATGGGTTTTAATTAATACTTATATAATCATGCCCGGGGTAAAAGTCAAATTTTGCTTGAGATTTTATATAAAATTTAGTTAAATTTAAGATTGTTTGACTTCAATCAAAACTATAATTATATTCTTTTTTGACGCAAAAGTTATGCAGGCGAGTATATTTTCGAAAACTATTGATTCCGGTGTCGGTGTCAAGGAAAAGAAAGAATACTCCCGTATGGAAATGGAGATAAGTAAAAGGTGAAGAAGATCCAACTACACAGCTCAACTTTCGAAACGCAGTATTCCTAGGGGAAAAGGAAATCTTTCAAAAACGCAGCTCTGAAACCCGTATTTTGAGGTTAGGCCAGGCAGGGTGCATCTCACAAAAAATCATCCACTTCCACACCTCCTCTGAGGGCGTTTCTTCCAACGTCTCCTCTCCCGGCGAAGGAAGGAAAGGAGCCACGCCCACGCGAAAGAAAGCTGACGCCCACGCGCCCAGGAGCACCATCCGCGACCGACGCGTGATCAGATTCGAGCACCAATCCCTCCTCCTCCCCAGCCCCCCGCGCTAAAATCTACACAAAGCCTCGCGAATCCGGCCTGATTCGCGCTCCCGATCTCGCGCTCGATCCCCAGCCCACCGGGAGGTCGGTCCTCCAGCCTCCCGCCAGATCTCAGCGTCGCTCGTGCGGTTTCGATTTGGTGGTGGAAGGGAGGGGAGGCGGGATGAGCGCGCGGATAAAGGAGATGGTGCGCGTGGCCACGGCGCGGCTGGGCGGTGAGCAGGCGGGTGGTGGTGTCGGGGCTTCCTCCTCCTCGGGCTTCACGCGCCGGGAGTCCACGGCGCGGCTCGGCGGCGGGGGCACCAGCCTCCGGAGGCAGCCGCAGCCGATGGCGCCCTCCGTGCGCACCGTCTACTGCAACGACCGCGAGGCCAACGCCCCTGTCGGGTACAAGGTACGCCGCGCTTGCCCCCGTCATTCTGACATTCAGTTTCGTCGGCCCGCCGGTTGGATCTCGGCGATGTCTCGTATCGTATGGTTGGTTGTGTTCGAGCTGGATCGTCTGGCGCGATAAGCTAGCTGGCTCGTCCTTCGCCCTGGGCGTTTAGGATTTCGCTTCATGAGGATTGTGTTGCTGCTCAGCTGCGAGTGCCCTGGGTTGGATTGGAATTTTCCCTGCAGCCTATATACAGTTGGTTTTGGGAGATGGGAATGACAGATGTTTGATATGTTATTGCGGTAAGTGGTACCGTGCTATATTGCCAGGGACCGGTGCAGTTTAGACCTCCACAGGATTGCCTGACGACTCTTCATGCTTTAATTGTACATCTTGGGGTTCATACTATGGCCTGGTAACTGTGGTTTAATGTCAGTGGAACGCAAACACATGAGGTTGTTCTGAAACTTGTTTGATCTCACCTCTTTGCCATTGCAGTTTGTATTTGAATGGGTCCTATTGGTAGTATTTCCCCCTTCTCTTCCTAGTTCCTATACAAATGTTGCAGCTGTAGTATATTTAAGTGTATTTGCAAGAACTTTGGTGCATCACACTAATGACAGCCCCCCTTCAATTTTTGGTTTGTATCAGTTATTCATTATAGAGTTATTCGAAGCTGACACCTAAACATCAAACTTTGTTTTGCCCATGTTGGCACTAAACTTTACTCCCTCCATTCCAAATTATAAGACATTTTGTCTTTTCTAGATACATAGTAAAATCAACATATCTAGAAAAGCTAAAATGTCTTATAATTTGGAATGGAGGGAATAGTTTGTTTGACTATGATGATTCGTCTGTTTTTTTCCTTTTATGATATGATTCAATCTCCACAAAAGCTGTCAATTCTGCAGAGTAAATTGTCAGGATATTACTTTTCCTTTTCGCTGTTGCCATCTGATGTTAGTTCCGCGTTTAAAATTCTTTTGTATGCTTTATTCGTATGTCTCAGGGAAATTCTGTGTCGACTACAAAGTACAACATCCTGACTTTCCTACCTAAAGGATTATTTGAGCAGGTATTAATACATTATTTTTGTTCATGACACATGTTATCAATCAAGCAAGTTCTTTAGATTCAGCATCTTTTATAGCAATTTTCCCTTCATTTTTAATGGAAAGGATTATTTGTGTCTTATCAAATTTTCATATGCGCAATCGATTGAATTTGCTTTGCTCCCCTTTTCTGTTCCCCAAATACTAATTTGTTTTGACAAGAAATGTGGACTTATACTTAATTGAATGAAACACCTATGTTCGTGTGCCTTTTCTGCAAACTGATCTCCTAGAACTGTTCCTTTCCTGATCATGGTATCTCTTAATTGGCTTAATAAAGGATTGATGATATGTCTGCTGGGTTTTCAAATGCCACAGTTTATTTAAAATGTGATTCTGTTGTCTTTGCATATTATGCATGCGCTGTTAAAATTGTATCTTGTTTTTTTTTTGAAAACACTAAATTGGTTCAGCAGTTTACGCTGCATTTTGTGCGACTTCTCATATCTGGTAGCTTCTTCCTAGTTCACAGCTTTGGTAGATAAGGGGAAACAAACTTCATATCATAGACAGTTGTCATCACGGACTCAAATATGAGTGTTATCATTCATGTTTCCCATGCCCAACCAATCACTCACTAATGCAACATAAATTTGAATGTTTTATCGTCACCAAATCATGCAACAGTATTGGACCAGAAGAACCTTTTGTAATTCATTTGTCTTTTGCTTTGACAGTTCAGGCGGGTTGCAAATCTTTATTTTCTCATGATCTCAATCTTGTCGACTACACCTATTAGGTCTCTCTCTCACTCTCATGTGCATTTTCCTAGTTTTGAGTCAACTTGTCATTCTTTGCTTTTTGCCAGCCTTAATTTTAACTTTGCACTTGTGCTTACAGTCCAGTTCATCCTGTCACTAATGTTGTTCCCCTAAGTATTGTGCTTCTGGTGTCTCTCATCAAGGAAGCTTTTGAGGATTGGGTTAGTATTGCTATTCACTATTTTGTTCTGCCATGCTTAAGTTAAGAGACCTGATGTTGCTCCTTTTCCTTTTCTGCTCTTTGTACAGAAGCGTTTCCAGAATGATATGTCAATTAACAATGCACATATCGATGTATTGCAAGGTCAATGTTGGGAAAGTACTCCATGGAAACGACTGCAGGTTGGAGATATTGTGAGGGTAATGTCTTAAATGCCTATTTAGTATATTGTGAGTTAATCAACATATTCCATACTGAAAGTAATTGTCCTGACCTGTTTGTTGTGTAATGTTGAGGTTTAATGGCATAAAAAACTAATAGTGATGACACTTCTTTAGAGCAGATCAAGCAAGATGGTTATTTCCCTGCTGACTTGCTCTTCCTATCAAGTACAAACCCTGATGGTGTCTGCTACATAGAGGTCCATATTCATTTATACTTTTTATTCATTTATTGGCTCAATTTGAAACTGAAGCCCTAATAAATATGCTTTGGGGAAAATATTCATTGATTTTGGATGAGAAAATAATTGCAGACAGCAAATCTTGATGGGGAAACAAATCTGAAAATAAGGAAGGCTTTGGAGAAGACTTGGGACTATGTACTTCCTGAAAAGGCTTCTGAGTTCAAAGGTTTTGTGCCTCTTATTTTCTGATTAAGGAAGCTGTGTCTTTTTTTGCTTAACTCCACATTGGTTTGTCCTGTTTTATGTGCCTTGGAATTCTTCATATTTAACTTAGATAAACGGCTTACAGGTGAAGTGCAGTGTGAACAACCAAACAATTCCCTTTACACGTTTACTGGCAATCTTATCATGGACAAGCAGACTATACCTCTCTCACCGAACCAGTTACTCCTAAGGGTAAGATTTGTTTTCCTATCTTTTTCTTTCTTCTATGATTAGCCTTATTGTTTTTTTCCTTGTCCCTAGACAAGCAACATCTTTGGAGTTCCCTAGATTGGCCACATGTCAGTGTCTGCTCTATATCCTTCATGAAATGCTTCTAACAATGATTTGTAGAACTAGGATAGCTTCTGTAGATTAGCCTTTCCTCACTTTTAACAATTTTATACCTTTTTCCTAGTTTTATAGATGACCAAGCAGGTGGCATGGCACAGCCTGGCCTGGCCCAGCTTAGGCATGGCATGGCAAGGCATGATTAGCTAGCCATGCCATGCCGTGCCAGCACACGAGCTCCGCCTGCGGCCCAGGCATGGCAAGGCAGCCGCTTGGTCGTGCCGTGCCGTGCTGGCCCGACGAGCCTGGCGAACTCCCAAACACAAATCTGTCAGAAGTTCAGAGATTGGAGATTAACAACGGCAGCAACATCTTTACATCCAATCATCCATACAGGCACAAATCCATATATACACAAATCAATCCAAGTCCATCTACTGAGCCAGATCCATGCCGGCAGTGGAGTATTTGAGTGCTGCATGAGGTGGCCGTCACAACTCACCTGATCAACCCTGGCAGTAGATGAGAAAGGACAGAGGAGAGCAGTGCTGACCACCTCGTCTGAGTTTGGCCATTACTCCTACACAAACAGTGGATGGGTGGAGAAGGGAGGGGAAGGGAGCGGCGCTGGTCTTGAAGGGGAGAACCGGAGAAGGGAGGGGGAGGGAGTGGCGCTGGTCTTGAAGGGGAGAACTGGAGAAGGGAGGGGAGGGGAGGGGAGCAGCACTGGCGTTGCTGCGTTGGAGGGGAGAGGAGAGTATGGGAGGGGTGGTGGAGGGGAGGGCTGGAGTGGAGCGCCGCACGGCAGGAAAGGAGAGTGCGGGCATGTGACTGCACCGCAGGAGAGTGCGGTGAGTGGCTAGGGTTTGGGGTGCAATTTATATGTGGGGCGGGGATGGTGATGGCTTAGGATGGCCCGTTAATGGGGCCGCCTACTAATCATGCCATGCTTGGACTGGCACTATGGGCCGATGGTGTGGCCCAGGCATGACACTAGCCATTTGTCTGTGCTGGCACGGGCACGGATGGCACTGGGCCGTGTCATGCTTAATCAGGCCATTCCCCGTGCTGCCTGTTAGATCTGCCCCCTCTTGGCGTCTTACCTAGTTTTGCTTGAATGATGAATAGTTGATGGTGGGGAAGGTATTTGTAAGGTGCATGATAAAAGATTTGTACCATGCTTTATGTTGAAAATATATACTATACTAAAAACCAATACTGAAAGCTATATCTCTTAAAATTGAAAAGTAGTGACCTTACTTATAACCATAGTTTGTGGGGATGGTAAAGCATCTCCTCTGGTCTTTGTTAGAGGGTGCTTAGGTTTAGTTTATTTTCCGTGATAAGAGAAGGTACCTATACCTGATATTTGGTGCCTTTGGCTAAGAGAACATCCTTTTAGTTCTTCAGTGAAATTTGAGTTCATCTTTGAACCCATGACAAGCTACATGCATTTGGATATTTCAAGTCCAGGATAGATCTGTGGTTAAGAGTCATGCTCTCCTTTCTAGTCACCATCCTGCAATACAACATTTGAAATGCTTAAAATATTCGTTTTTCTCTTTCTATCCTTTGCTTCATCAGATTGATTTGTTCCTTGTGTGGTTGTGCCCCCTTGGTCTACTCTTTTCATGCACCAGAGAACTTTAAATTCGCTCTGTGCTTGAGTGAGCATTGACTTATCATTGCCATCTTGCTACAGGGATGCAGCCTTCGTAATACAGAATACATTGTTGGCGTTGTCATATTCACTGGGCACGAGACAAAAGTATGGGCATCTTTCTATTCCCTATCTATTCGATGTGGAAATTTGAAGTTTTGATTTTCTTCAAGTTTAAGAAATTTACTCCTGTAGAAAACTGTTGCAGGTTATGATGAATTCCATGAATGTTCCCTCCAAAAGAAGTACATTGGAAAAAAAGCTAGACAAGCTTATCCTTGCTCTTTTTGCAACCCTCTTCACAATGTGTGTTATTGGTGCCATTGGAAGGTCAGTTCTTTTACAATCTATGTCTTTATTTAACGTACCTACTTTATATGTCAAAACAAATGTCTGCTTCATTTATGAATGTCAATGTCATTTATTGTTCTGGAATATGTGTAGTCAAACTATTTTGACTTTTAAGAACATAAACTGACTATTAGATTTATCACAAACAATATTGTTGGAGTATGTGTTTAGGCCCATGAGGCTAAGGCCCATGTGGCCCATGTATATGACCTATATAACTACCCTTCTAGGGTTAGCCCCAATGTGAGATTATTCCTCTAGCATGGTAATCAGAGCATAGGGTTAGTTTTCCCCTGCCTCCCAGCCGCCGCCCCTCTCCTGGAGGTGCCGCCGCCGGTCCAGCCACCATGGCCGGCGGCCCTCCCCCTCCCCCTTCCCTCTATTCCTACTTCCCCTCTTCTTCCTCTCCATCCTGGGCCCAGATCTTGGCCGGCGCCCCTGCGGTCTCCTCTCCAGGCACGGCATCTCCCTCCCAGCCGCACCTTCTTCCCGCCGGCCACCCTCTGGCCGCCGGCCACCTTCTTCCCGCCGGCCAGCCACTGGCCGCCGGCCACCGCCCACCCGCCGGCCAGCCCCTGGCCGCCGGCCACCACCCACCCGCCGGCCAGCCCCTGGCCGCCGGCCACCATCCAGCCCTTCCAGGCGCCGCCCGCCCCCCTCTGGTTGCTGACCCAGCCCTCCAGCGCTGCCCCCTCCCTTCTTCACCTGAGGCTGCGGCTGCTGCTGCTACGGGCACCGCGGCAGCCCATGCCTTGGCCACCTCCTCTGACCTGGGCACGGTGGGGGACGGCACCGAGGACGTCGCGCCTGCGGGGGTGGTCCAGCCCGAAGCTGTCCAGCCGCTCCTCCGTCCCACAGCTGACCCGGGGGACCCCGCTGGTGCCGGTGCCGGTGCCACTGCTCCTTCTGTTGATCTTCTTCTCGGTGGCCCTCATCTTCTACGCGCCCCGGGGACGGACTCCACTCTCGCTGCTGCCCTTGTGGCTGCCCGTGCTGCTGCTGCGGAAGGCCAGGCTCGTGTACGCGCGGCGGCTCTCGTGTGGGAGCGCGAGCGCAACGCGGCCGACGCTCTGGCTCGCCAGATCGCCGAGGCGGAGCAGCTTCTCGTTCCGCCCGCCTCCCGGGACATTGGTGCCACCTCCTCTGCCTCGCCCGGGCGTCCCATCTCACACACCACCGTCATCTGGCATGACCCGGCTGATCCACTCGTGGCCCAGCTCCACTACCAGGCCGGGGGGGTCCAGAACATTCGACTTCTGGTCCCGGTCGTCCTCGAGCCGGAGTCTCCTTCCTACGCCCGTTGGCGGGATCTGGTGGTTCTCACCCTTCGCCGCTACGCCCTCGACGACCACGTCCTCCTCGACGCCCCGGTCACTGCCCAGACGTCATCGTGGCTCCGACTCGACAGCATCGTCCTCTCCTGGATCCTGGGGACGATCTCCCTGGACCTCCACGACCTCGTCCGCACCTCTCCTGACGCGCGCCGGGCGTGGCTGGCCCTTGAGGGTCAGTTCCTGGGCAACGCTGAGGCCCGGGCTCTCCGCCTCGACGCGAGCTTCCGCACCTTCGTCCAGGGTGACCTCTCCGTCGGTGAGTTCTGCCGTCGGATGAAGGCCATGGCTGACTCGCTGGGGGACCTCGGGTGGCCCGTGGAGGATCGCATCTTGGTCCTCAACGTCCTCCGGGGGCTCAGCGACCGCTACGCCCACCTCCGGACGTGGATCACCCGCCAGAGGCCCTTCCCCACCTTCCTGGAGGTCCGTGACGATCTTGTCATGGAGGAGCTCACGCAGGGTCTCCAGCCGGGATCCACCACTTCCGCGGGGTCCTCGTCCTCCTCGACGGCCCTGGCTGCCTCTTCGCCGCGCCCGTCTGCTCCACCGCGGTCCACCGCTCCACCACCACCGTCGTCTCTCCTGGGCCCTCCTCCCTCCGGGCCGAGCGGAGGTGGGGGGGGTCGTGGCTCTCGTCGTCGCCGTGGAGGGGGCCGCGGGGGTGGCCGGGGTGGTCACCCCCAGGCTCCGGCACCGGCCGGGATACACGGGGGGGCACCATGGCCTACGTTCCAGAACCCGTGGTCCGGTCGCATCTCCATGTGGCCCTACCACGCCCCCGGAGCCGACACTCGCCCACCAGTGGCCATGCTCACCGGAGCTCTTCCTGCCGGTCTTCCACCTGGCGCCTTCCCTGCTACGCCGTGGGTTCCACCCTCCGGGACTTCACCGGGGGTCACCGGCTGGGACCAGGCGGCTCTGGCTCGCTCGTTCAGCACCATGGGCCTGACACCTCCGGTTGGACCCGAGTGGATCGCTGATTCGGGGGCCACCTACCACACTACTCCGGACCCCGGTATACTTTCGTCGATTCACTCTCCCTCTTCCTCTATTCCTTCGTCCATTATGGTCGCAAATGGCTCTTGTATTCCGGTCTCGTCTGTGGGTACCGCCGGTGCTCATGGCTCCTTTCGTCTTCCTGATGTTCTTGTTGCTCCTTCTATGGTTCATAATCTTCTTTCTATTCGACGTTTTACAGCTGACAATTCGTGTTCTGTGGAATTTGACTCTTCTGGTCTTACTGTAAAGGATTTGGCTTCCCGGCGTCCTCTGCTCCGATGTGACAGCACCGGGCCCCTTTACACTCTTCGCTTCCCGGTGGCTCCTTCGTCTTCTTCGCCGCCCGTTTTGTCAGCTGCCTTCGTCGCTTCTACTTCCTCTACTACCTGGCACCGGCGCCTCGACCATCCTGGACGTGATGCCCTGATACAGCTCAGTCGTAGCTCCGGTCTTCCATGTACTCGAGCTCATGATGAGCAACTGTGTCATGCGTGCCAATTGGGCCGACATGTTCGTCTTCCGTTTTCTAGTTCTACTTCCCATGCGGCCCGTATTTTTGATCTTGTACATTGCGACCTATGGACATCTCCTATTCTGAGTATTTCCGGTTATAAGTACTATCTTGTGGTTGTTGATGATTTTTCGCATTATTCATGGACTTTTCCTCTCCGTGCGAAGTCAGATACATTTACCACGCTCCTTCACTTCTTTTCGTGGGTGTCTACACAGTTCGGCCTCCCCATCAAGGCCGTCCAGTGTGACAATGGTCGCGAGTTTGATAACTCCACCTCCCGCGATTTCTTCCTCTCTCACGGCGTTCAACTCCGCATGTCTTGTCCATACACCTCTTCGCAAAATGGCAAGGCTGAGCGGATGATTCGCACCACCAATGACACCGTGCGTACCCTTCTGTTTCAGGCCTCTCTTCCCGCTCGCTTTTGGGCTGAGGGCCTGCACACCTCCACCTACCTTCTGAACCGTCTTCCTTCCGCGGCCTGCCCCGCTCCCACTCCTCACCACGCCCTCTTCGGTACCCCACCTCGGTACGATCACCTCCGCGTGTTTGGGTGTGCGTGTTACCCCAACACCGCTGCCACTTCTTCTCACAAGCTGGACCCTCGCTCCACGCTCTGTGTCTTCCTCGGGTACTCTCCGGATCACAAGGGGTACCGGTGCTTTGACCTTACCTCCCGACGGGTTCTCATCTCTCGCCATGTGGTGTTCGATGAGTCCGTCTTTCCCTTTTCTAGCACCACCACCCCTCCGGTACCTGACCCACCCTCCCTGTTTCCCACTGACCCGGTGGTCCAGCCACCTTTTTCGTGGTCTCCTGCAGGTACCGCTTCGCCGCGTGCCGGGCCGGCCTCCTGTCCCGGATTCCCAGCAGGTCCGTGCCCGTCGTCCTCGGGCGCGGCCCCGTCCTCTCCGGTTGGTGCAGACCCGGGGCCTTCATCCCCCGCTGCTGCCCCGGGGGGGTCGTGTCGGTCGACGACGCCGGATCCCATCCCGGCACCTGCCCCGGCACCTTCGTCGAGGTTCGCCGCGCCGGTACGAGTGTACCAGCGCAGGCCGCGGCCGCCGCCGCTCGCGCTCCCTTCTCCACCGGGGACACCGACACCACCGCCGCTGTCTCCGCCGGCTCGTGGTGCCCCGCCGGTCTACCACCCGCCGCTGCTGCACCGACACCCGCGGCATGTTCACCCGATGGTGACACGACACGCGGCTGGCACCCTGCCGCCTCGTGCCCTCGAGGCTTCGACCGGCGATGCGGTGGTCTCTCCGGTACCCTCCTCCGTCCGTGACGCCCTGTTGGACCCTCACTGGCGCCGCGCGATGGAAGAGGAGTATGCCGCGCTACTCGCCAACCAGACGTGGGAGTTGGTGCCCCGGCCGCCGGGCTCCAACGTCGTCACCGGCAAGTGGATTTGGACCCACAAGCGCCGGGCCGACGGCTCTCTCGAGCGCTACAAGGCTCGCTGGGTCCTCCGGGGTTTCACTCAGCGCCCTGGCGTCGACTACGATGAGACCTTCAGCCCGGTGGTCAAGCCGGCCACCGTCCGTACCGTGCTATCGCTGGCACTTGCCCGGTCTTGGCCCGTCCATCAGTTGGACGTCAAGAATGCTTTCCTCCACGGCCTTCTCACCGAGACGGTGTACTGCAGTCAGCCGGCGGGGTTCGTCGACACCACCCGTCCTGACATGGTCTGCCGGCTCAACAGGTCCCTCTACGGCCTCAAGCAGGCACCTCGGGCGTGGAACCACCGGTTCGCCGCTTTCTTGCTGACCCTGGGGTTCATGGAGGCCAAGTCCGATACGTCTCTGTTCGTCTACCACCATGGAGCCGACACTGCATACTTGCTGCTCTATGTTGATGACATTGTCCTCACCGCCTCCAGTGAGTCACTTCTCCGCCGGATCATCACCGCTCTCCAGCAGGAGTTCGCGATGAAGGATCTGGGTGAGCTCAACCACTTCCTCGGTGTCACTGTTGAGCACCGTCCTACCGGGCTCCTACTTCACCAGCGACAGTACACTCGGGACATCCTGGAGCGGGCTGGGATGACCGACTGCAACCCCTGCTCCACTCCGGTCGACACTCAGGGCAAGCTGTCTGAGGCTGAGGGACCACCGGTGGCCGATCCCACTGCATACAGGAGTCTCGCCGGGGCTCTTCAGTACCTCACCTTCACCCGGCCAGACATCACCTATGCAGTTCAGCAGGTCTGCCTCCATATGCATGACCCCCGGGAGCCTCACCTCACGGCTCTCAAGCGCCTCCTCCGCTACCTCCGGGGCACGCTCGACTACGGCCTCCTCCTCCACCGAGCCTCCTCCACCGACCTCACCGTTTACACCGACGCTGACTGGGCCGGGTGCCCGGATACTCGCCGCTCCACCTCCGGCTACGCCGTCTTCCTGGGCGGCAACCTGGTGTCTTGGTCGTCCAAGCGCCAGCCGGTGGTCTCCCGGTCCAGCGCCGAGGCGGAGTACCGCGCCGTTGCTAACGGCGTGGCGGAGGCCGCCTGGCTCAGGCAGCTGCTTGCGGAGTTGCACACTCCGCCCTCCCGAAGCACACTGATCTACTGCGACAACGTCAGTGCGGTCTACCTCTCCACCAACCCCATCCAGCACCAGCGGACGAAGCATGTGGAGATCGACCTCCATTTTGTCCGTGATCGGGTGGCCATGGGCGAGGTGCGGGTTCTTCATGTTCCGACGACCTCCCAGTTCGCGGACATCTTCACCAAAGGCCTCCCGTCCTCGACCTTCGCCGAGTTTCGCTCCAGCCTCAACATCACTGGTGGCTAGTTGCGTCTGTGGGGGGGTTGTGTGTGTTCTTTCTTGTTCAGCCTCGAACTCCGCTGCGCCGGTAGTTCAGACTGCGGGGGGGTGTTGGAGTATGTGTTTAGGCCCATGAGGCTAAGGCCCATGTGGCCCATGTATATGACCTATATAACTACCCTTCTAGGGTTAGCCCCAATGTGAGATTATTCCTCTAGCAAATATTTTCACATTTTTTAAGTTCTTAAACTTGATATTACAGTAAATTGGCGACTGAGGCAGATGGAGATGGGAGGGACCATAATCACAAAAAAATCTGAGTTGGTCAGGTCTACAATCGACACTAGTGTAGGCATCTCTTTGGAACATTGCATTCCGAATCCGGTTCGTGACCCCAAGATATCCAGATCGATGACGCTGGAACAAAAAGAAATATAAGGGAAAATAATAAAAGAAAAGAAAATAGATGGGCTGCCAATTCTTGGCACATCCAGACACCTCCAGCTTGACCTATTGTACCCTCCACGAACTCATCTAGGCACGCTATGCACAAGCAACAGCTGTTTCTTGCCCCTTTGGTCTCTCTCCCACGGTACATTGCCTCTGTCACCAGAAGCCACCACTACTACGTTCAAACCTTTGTTGCAGTGCCTACTCCGTTGCCCCCGAAGAGCTGGGCCACCTTGGGCCAGCTCTGATGTAAGTTCCCTCCTTCCTTCAGCCCTTCTCTCACATGGGAGTCTTGATTTGGAGCTTGTGACGCTGCAGCAATGGGACAGCAGCCCGGTTTGATCCCGACTCTCAAATTGGGACGATGATCCAGGGTTGCGGAATGTGACATCATCCCAGGGACTTGGGAGAGACATACACATGCTCATAGGCTAGCTGTTAAATTTAAATTCCTTTGTGACATCAAAATGAAATTATTTTATCTAATAAAAGCATTATGCAGTTATAGTTGTCCTTACATAGAATTTGCTCTTGGTTATTAAAGCTATATCTGTACTAGTACTGATGGACCTATTTTTCCTTTTTTTCAACAGTGGTGTGTTTATTAATGAAAAATACTTTTATCTTGGATTGCGTGGGCATGTTGAGGACCAGTTCAATCCCAAAAACAGATTTGTGGTATATACTGTTTTAGACAATTTTAGTTGTATCTAAATTCATACATGTAGCTCTAAAACACTATTTCTTCCACAGGTGACCATTTTAACCATGTTTACTCTAATAACTCTATACTCAACAATCATCCCCATTTCGCTTTATGTGTCCATTGAGGTACTTTGTTCAACTTGTTATTTATTTAGAATGACCTTACCTAAGCTTGGACAATCAGAGCTTATGTTTCCTTTGGCTGCCAGATGATCAAATTCATACAATGCACACAGTTCATTAATAACGATCTTCATATGTACCATGCTGAGAGTAACACCCCTGCTTTGGCACGGACTTCTAATCTTAATGAGGAGCTTGGACAGGTAATCTCTTCCTTTTGCCCCTCATCCTGTTTTCAATTTGAAGAAAACTACTATTTGGTCACTCAATTGGGACTATCTGATCAATGCTACATGGTTGTGTTTGTATTGGCATAGATTACATCTTTCTAGCATGATTCATTCCACAAGTTAGATAATTTGCAGTTGCACCATTTGTGGAGAAGGGAGGGGTTTGGGGGTGGGGGGAGGAGTGTTGTTGCCCACTGAGCATAAATATGGAAATGTCTTTTGGCTTCTTTCCGTCCTTTTTTTTTTGAAACAATGGCAGGAGCTCGGCCGCTCAATTAAGACGGAAAAATTTATGTACAAGAAATGTTAGCCCAACGAGATGCCAAAAGGAGGCATCTGAGGGGCTAACCAACCCATGTGACGCGGTTGAGCACAAACACGACACTGCCATGGGTCATCGTTGCCTAGCATGGAAGCAAAGCTGCTAGCAGCTCTGACTTTCCATGGCAGGCCACCCACGAGCCACTAGTCGACGGTTCACCGCCACCATGGCCATCGAGGAGGGGGGCAGGCGGAGAAGAAGAAAGAAGCCCTGCGCCCCTGCACAGGCACTGACTGGCGCCGCCCGCACCGGCAGTCTCCGGTTGGATCCGCACTGGCGGCAGCGGTCCTAGCCGCGGGAGGGCCGGATCCAGTGGGAGGGGTGCCAGAGCCGCCGCTAGAATGCCCGGGCAGCGTGCCCCCTCTGGATCCCTCTGCTGTGCGACGCGCCTCCTCTGGATCCCGCCGCCCTAGCCGCAGCACCGCTCCAGCCGCCGAGCGACGCGCCTCCTCCGGCAGCCTCCGTGCGCCACTCCTGCCGCGCCTAGCCACGGTGCCATCCCGGCCGCCGAGTTCCGTCCCCGCACGGAGGTGCTTGCGACCCTCCTGGGCGAAAACCTCGCCACTGCCGTCCTAGGGAGCTGCACGGGCCTCCCGGCAGTTCCCTCCAGCGGCGGCGAGGGAAGGGGAGGTGGTGGTTGATGATGGCGGCGGCGGCGGCGGCTAGGGTTTGCTTGCCGCCTGTGTGGGTGGGCGACGCGGGGGCACTCCTCTTTCTGTCTATATCATGGGGATATTCCATATAATTTGTACATTTTAACTGAATGCTTGGGATCTTTGGTGTCAGATTTTGACGATTGTAGATATGAGATATAAACATTGTTACATTTCGCCTTACTTCAGATCTAACTCATCATCTTATGGTTCAGGTTGAATATATATTTTCTGACAAAACTGGAACACTTACAAGAAACCTGATGGAATTCTTTAAATGCTCGATTGGTGGAGAAATGTATGGAACTGGCATCACAGAGATTGAGAAAGGAGGAGCAGAGCGGGCTGGAATTAAAATCGATGACGATGAGGTGCAATGTTTATTGTTGTTGAAGTCAATAAATTGTATCATTATGTCTGCAAATCTAACAATGTTTACATTTCTTTATTTACTTTCATAGGGTAAAAGGTCTGCCAATGTGGTCCATGAAAAAGGATTCAATTTTGATGATGCTAGAATAATGCGCGGTGCATGGAGAAATGAACCTAATCCTGAGGCTTGCAAGGTAGGTGTTTGGAGATTTTTTTTTAAAATAAGTTTGGAGTGTTCTGCATGAAAAGTCATTTTTATTCGTCTCTTGTTAACTCAGATACGATGATATAAAATTCTAGTTTGTTCTGAAAACCAACCTTTTGTTTTTCTGATGTTATTTTTAGGAATTCTTTAGATGCCTTGCAATCTGTCATACAGTTCTTCCAGAGGGTGAGGAGACTCCGGAAAAGATAAGTTACCAGGCTGCCTCACCTGATGAGGCTGCACTTGTGGCTGCTGCTAAGAATTTTGGCTTCTTCTTTTATAGGTAATTATATTCCTGCAAATAGTCTTAGATTCCTCAGACATTTCCATTCTTCTATGTAATATCCAAACAGTCAACATTTTCTGAAAAAACCCTCACTGTCTTAAATGCACTGCACATGAAAATACCCCATGTTTTGCTCATATGGCTATCTAATTGGGAAAATTGGCTCCACATCAGCACCATTGTGAACAAAGCTTTAGTCCCAAACAAGTTGGCGTATGCGTACGCTAGTATCATATATATGAGCCTGTGGAGTGTGCTACCAAACTGGACAGGTGTAAGCCATTGCAGGGGTATGCAATAAGAGAAACTGAACTGCCACTGGTCAGGGGCATCAAAGAGCAGAATGGAAAGCTTCAGAGTCACCTTCTTCGGTTCTCCTTTGTGCTGCCTCTCAACCCCAATTCTGATCTCTGATCTGATTCTACTGCCTGTTCTGACCTTCTCCGGTTCTCCTTTGTGCTGCCTCTCACCCCAAGTTCTGATCTCTGATCTGATTCTACTGCCTGTTCTCTTTTTTCTCAAACAAGCAGGAGAGCTGCATATCTTTGTATTAAGAGAGGAAAAAGAGGGGAAAGAATCCCATACAAGACAACCCTCTTGACCCAGCTAGGAGATAAGAGAAGGTTGCAAACATTACACCTCAAAAACCACATGTGCCCTGAACACGACCAAATAGTAACTTCTGGAGCTTTCAGGCTCAAAGCCAAACACCAGTCTCATCTCTTCTTTGAAGGAGTGCTAGCTGTCTTCAGGAAGGGAGAAGCTCCATCAATATCACAACTGTTCCTGTGGTTCCACAGTATCCTAGTGCCAAGTAGATAGTACTGTTACATACTTTTCTTTTTGGTCTTTCAATCTTTTTACTTGTTTTTCTCACTAGTCTGCAAAGCACTTGTCATGTTGATGAGGCACTGGTGCACTGTACGCTCCAGCCCAAGAAGGCTAAACAGATTGAGTCAGAACTGACGAGCAAAGACAATTTTGTGAGGATGTGCTCCACTGTCTCCAATTATCAGGATGTGCAGTCCCCCTTTTTGCTAAATGATCAGCTGTCAAACACTTGTTTCTAATAGCAAGCCATAGAAGACCTTGCATTTGGAAGGCGCCCATGATTGCCTTGCTGTAAAGTCAACCAGTAAGCAGAGGGAATTGCCTTTGTAAAGTCAACAAGGCTGCCATAATATCAGGTTTAATTACTGAGCAGCAACCCTTGTAAAATCTGCCAGTATACCTGTCAGGCCCAGGAGCTTGATCAGATGGTAAACTGCATATAGTCTCCCATACCCCATCTTCACTGTAAGGTGCATCTAAAACTGACAGGTCATATCCTTCTGGATGAAAATACTGAAGGTTCACAGTTGTATTCCTAGGCAAGTGTACGTGACGGCTAGAGATAAAACCCAACAATAGCCTCACGAAAAAAAAGTAATAATATAACAATGGTATGTCGTAGTGGCATTAGAAATTTGAAGATACTTGTACCACTGCCCCATTGTGAACATTTCCCATAACTAGGTCTATTTATATCCTTCAGGTTTATGTTTCTACTGGAGTTGTTCCTTTATTTCTGTAGTTGCAAAAAGAATAACCAGTTTTCAGATATTAGTGAATGGTATTGTTTTGAGGGTCAGAATGTGCTTGTTTTGTAGGCGTACACCCACAACAGTTATGGTTCGTGAGTCACATGTTGAAAGGATGGGGAGTATACAAGATGTTCCATATGAAATTCTGAATGTTCTGGAATTCAACAGGTGACTTCATTTGTTGTCTTTGTATGTAAATTCAATGAGATGAAATTATTGTTTTGTTTATATTTTATTATCGTACTAACAGTACGAGAAAGCGACAATCGGTGGTTTGTCGTTTCCCAAATGGAAGATTAGTTCTCTATTGCAAGGTAATACAAGGAAGACGACCTTGGTTTGACTTCTTTTATGTTCGTCGCACTGGCTGACATAATCTTTGTGTAAATAGGGTGCTGATAATGTCGTATATGAACGATTGGCTGATGGAAATCATGATATGAAAAAGATCAGCAGAGAGCATCTAGAGCAATTTGGTTCTGCTGGCTTGCGTACACTTTGTCTTGCCTATCGGGATCTTAGCAGGGAGCAATACGAAAGCTGGAACGAGAAGTTTGTACAAGCAAAGTCATCTTTACGAGATCGTGATAAGAAGCTCGATGAGGTTAATGGGTTACCATCTTTTGGTTATTACTATGACGATTGACATGAATTCTGACAATGTATTTGCTTGAACCGTGGTCCTTTCTGTTAGAACTTATGCTACTGGATCTATAATTTGTTTAGTACCACGTCTTCACTTGCTTGGATGGTTTCTTATTTAAGTGGGTGCACCTCATGCGTTGTTAGAAGGAAGCATGACTCAGTAGCATGAAACATTTCGAGCTCTAAACATTGTTATTAATTTTTCCCCTGAAAAGTTTATTTGTGACATTCATTAGCGCTTTGCTATTGTGCACTCTGTAACATATTAGAGTTTTCTTACTTCCTTTGTATATTTAATGAGATTTATCTGAGCTACATGGGACTTGCCGCCTATGAAAGCAGCCATGTGCAATTATTTCAGTTTTGTGTAGTTTGTAGTCATTTGCTGAAATACCAATGCTAAGTGGTTTGAACATCCTGTAATGGTGACCCCAATTAGATAAAACTGTTGGAATGTATGTGTATTAGGCCCATGAGGCTAGGCCCATGTGGCCCATGTATGGTTACCTATTTAGCTACCCTTCTAGGGTTAGCCCAAATCAATCAAGTCCATTCATTCTAGCATGGTATCAGCAGCTTAGGTTCTCTCCTTCCCTCCAGCCGCCGCTGCCTCCTCGGGCCGGCACCGGCGCCGCCGCAGCCTCCCCATGACAGGCCAGCCGCCTCCTCCTCCTCCCCCTCTCCCTTCTTCCTCCTGGCCCCAGGCCGCCGCCACTTCGGCTCGGCCCCTGCTTCCTGGCGCTACTGCCTTTGCTCCGGCCGCCGCCGGAGGGACAGCAGCCGACCACACAGCCGTGGGGCTCCCTCCAGGCTCGCGGTTTCCTCCTCCTGGCGCGGCCTCCGCCCTAGCGGTCGTTACCGCAACTGCTGCTGGCGCCGAGACTGCTGCCGGCGCCGGCGCGGGTGCTGATGCCGCCGGCCTGAGCGCCCCTGCTAGAGCCCCCGCCGGCCTGAGCGCCACTCCTGGAGCCCCCGCTGGCCTGAGCGCCGCTGCCCCTGCTGGCCTGAGCGCCGCTGCTGGAGCCCCCGCCGGCCTGAGCGCCGCTGCCCCTGCAGGCCTGAGCGCCCCTGCTGGAGCCCCCGCCGGCCTGAGCGCCGCTGCCCCTGCAGGCCTGGCCGCTGCTGGCTGGCACGCAGCCGCCCTTGCCGCCGCGGGGGTGCTGCTGCTGCGGCCGCGGGCTTGCGCAGCACCAGAGCCGGCGCGACCGCCGCTGCGGGCGCGGGCGTGCGCAGCACCAGCGCCGCTGCCACGTGCCGGCGCCGCGTCGCGCGCAGGGCCTCGTCGGCTCCCTACCCTCCACAATCGGCTCAGTCTCCTCCGCCGCCGCAGCTAGGCCATCTTCCAGGCGCTGCCACCACCATGGCCGCGAGCGCCGGGGAGGCGTCACCATCATGGTCGTCGGTGCTTCCACGGAGTCCGCTTCGCCCGTCAGCGGCCATCCTCACTGGTGCTCCTCCAGGGTTTCACTCCACCTCCCTGTGGGCTACACCTCCCGGTGCCTCGTCCGGGCTTGTCGGTTGGGACCCAGCTGCCTTGGCCTACTCCTTCAGCACCACCGCCAGCCCTCCGCCCGCAGTTCCTCCTGCCGCAGGAATGCGATCCGCCAATCCTGATTGGATCGCCGACTCGGGCGCCACTTTCCACACCACGCCCAATGCGAGTCTCCTTTCTTCTCTTCGTCCTCCCCACCCTTCCTGTCCTTCTTCCATCATGGTCGCCAATGGCACTTGCATTCCTGTCTCCTCCGTGGGCACTGCCAGTTCCCACGGCTCCTTTCATATCCCTGATGTTCTTATGGCTCCCGGTATGGTTCACAACCTTCTCTCTATTCGCCGTTTCACAATTGACAACTCTTGTTCGGTTGAGTTTGACCCCTCTGGTCTCACCGTGCGGGATTTGGCCTCCCGGTGTCCTCTGCTCCGGTGTGACAGCACTGGACCCCTCTACACACTTCGGTTTCCGGCGTCTGTTTCACCTTCTTCGCCTCCCATCTCCTTGGCCGCTTTCGCCGCTACGACTTCCTCCACTACTTGGCACTGCCGCCTCGGCCATCCTGGCCGGGATGCCCTCATGAAGCTCAGTCGTAGTTCAGACATTCGGTGTCCTCGGGCTCACGATGAGCACTTGTGCCATGCGTGCCAGCTGGGCCGTCACGTTCGTCTTCCCTTTCAGTCTTCTTCCTCACATGCCACTTGTGTGTTTGATCTTATCCATTGCGACTTGTGGACTTCTCCTGTTCTCAGCATGTCTGGCTATAAGTACTACTTGGTGGTGGTCGATGATTTCTCCCATTACTCCTGGACTTTTCCCCTGCGTGCCAAGTCCGAGGCGTTCCCCACTATCAGCCACTTCTTCGCTTGGGTATCCACTCAGTTCGGCCTCACCATCAAGGCTGTCCAGTGCGACAATGGCCGTGAGTTCGATAACTCAACCTCACGTGCCTTCTTCCTCTCTCACGGTGTCCAGCTGCGCATGTCTTGTCCGTATACCTCATCTCAAAACGGCAAGGCAGAGCGCATGATCCGCACAACCAATGACACCATGCGCACCCTTCTGCTCCAGGCATCCCTTCCCGCTCGCTTCTGGGCTGAGTGTCTGCACACATCCACCTATCTCCTTAACCGTCTTCCTTCTACTGTCTGTCCGGCTCCCACACCTCACCACGCTCTTTTCGGTACCCCTCCTCGATACGACCACCTTCGAGTCTTCGGGTGTGCGTGTTACCCTAACACCGCCGCCACCACTCCTCATAAACTGGCCCCCCGGTCGACCCTCTGTGTGTTTCTCGGATACTCTCCGGATCACAAGGGTTACCGATGCTTCGACCTTTCCTCTCGCCGTGTCCTCATCTCTCGCCATGTCGTGTTTGATGAGTCGGCATTCCTTTTCTCCACCACCTCTACCTCCACACCTGCTGACTCTGTGGAGGCTTCCTTTTTTCCCACTGACCCGGTGATTCCGCCACCCTTCTCCCTCTACCCTGCAGGTACTACTCCGGCACGCCCTCCTGGTGGTACCACCTCGCCCCTGCCGGCCTCGCGCCAGGACTTTCCTCCCGTACCTGCTACGCCCGAGGCCGCACCGGAGCTTTCACCTTTGCTCCCTGTGGCTTCGCTGCCTCCCGTTGTGCCCGACGCTGCCGTTCCGATCGTGGGACCGAGCGTCCCGACCCCACCTCCTCCCGGGCGCTTCGGCCTCGTCTACTAGCGCCGCCAGGAGCCGGGTCCGCCCCCACCTCCTCTACGGCGTTTCGGCATCGTCTACCAGCGGCGGCGGGAGCCGGCTCCTCCGCTGCCGCCGGCGTCGTCGCCTTCGCCACCAGTGTGTGCTTCGCCGGCCCCGCTGCGCTCTCGCGCCGACCCGCCAGTGTACCACCCGCCTCTTCTTCACCGGGACCCTCGTCACATTCACCCGATGGTGACGAGGCAGGCGTCTCGCCCGCAGGCCCTCACCGCCGCCGCCTGCGAGCCAGGGATCTCTCCTGTACCCTCGTCCGTACGCGCGGCCTTGGCGGATCCTCACTGGCGCCGCGCGATGGAAGAGGAGTACGCGGCTCTCCTCGCCAACCAGACTTGGGACCTCGTGCCCTGACCGCCGGGCTCCAACATTGTCACCGGCAAGTGGATCTGGACGCACAAGAGGCGTGCTGATGGCTCCTTGGAGCGCTACAAGGCTCGCTGGGTCCTCCGCGGCTTCACCCAGCGGCCCGGCATTGACTATGATGAGACCTTCAGTCCCGTGGTGAAGCCAACTACAGTCCGCACCGTCCTCTCACTGGCTCTCGAGCGCTCCTGGACTGTGCATCAGCTGGATGTCAAGAATGCTTTCCTCCATGGCACTCTGACTGAGACGGTCTACTGCAGTCAGCCGACCGGTTTCGTGGATTCTTCTCGTCCTGACTTGGTCTGCCGCCTCAACAAATCTCTCTACGGGCTCAAGCAGGCTCCCCGGGCTTGGTACTCTCGATTCGCTACCTTCCTGCAGACTCTTGGTTTCACGGAGGCCAAGTCTGACACCTCCCTGTTCATATACCACTATGGGGGTGAGACTGCTTACCTGCTCCTATACGTGGATGACATTGTTCTCACCGCCTCCAGCGAGTCTCTACTCCACCGCATCATTGCTTCTCTCCAGAAGGAATTTGCTATGAAGGATCTTGGGGTGCTCCACCACTTTCTCGGCGTCACTGTTGAGCCCCGACCTTCAGGCCTGTTCCTCTACCAGCGCCAGTTCACTTGTGACATTTTGGAGCGAGCAGGGATGACTGACTGCAAGTCGTGCTCTACCCCGGTTGACACCCAAGGGAAGCTGTCAGAGGCTGGGGGTCCGATGCTTGGGCCAGCAGACTCTACCACCTACCGGAGTCTTGCTGGCGCGTTCCAGTACCTCACCTTCACACGGCCGGACATCACTTATGCCGTACAGCAGCTCTGCCTCTACATGCATGCTCCGCGGGAGCCCCACCTGGCTGCTATGAAGCGGCTTCTCCGCTACCTACGTGGCACCCTAGGCTACGGGATGCTCCTCGGCCGGTCCCCCACTGCCGAGCTGGTTGTCTACACCGATGCTGACTGGGCGGGCTGCCCGGACACCCGCAGGTCCACCTCCGGCTACGCTGTCTTCCTCGGCGGCAACCTTGTCTCTTGGTCGTCCAAGCGCCAGCCGGTGGTCTCATGCTCCAGTGCCGAGGTAGAGTACCGTGCCGTTGCCAACGGCGTGGCCGAGGCCGCATGGCTCCGCCAGCTCCTGGCTGAGCTTCACCGCCCTCTCGCCAAGAGCACGCTTGTCTACTGCGACAACGTCAGTGCGGTCTACCTCTCCACCAACCCCGTGCAGCACCAGCGGACGAAGCATGTGGAGATCGACCTACACTTCGTCCGTGACCGTGTGGCCATCGGCGACGTCCGGGTCCTTCACGTTCCGACCACCTCCCAGTTCGCGGACATCTTCACCAAAGGTCTCCCATCCTCGACCTTCACCGAGTTTCGCTCCAGCCTCACCGTCACCTCACCGTCACCAGTGGCTAGTTGCGTCTGTGGGGCGGGGGGGGGGGCGTGTGTGTGGTCTTTCCTCTTTCTTGTTCAGCCTCGAACTCCGCTGCGCCAGTAGTTCAGACTGCGGGGGGGTGTTGGAATGTATGTGTATTAGGCCCATGAGGCTAGGCCCATGTGGCCCATGTATGGTTACCTATTTAGCTACCCTTCTAGGGTTAGCCCAAATCAATCAAGTCCATTCATTCTAGCAAAAACAACATAGCCTTTTGTCCCAAGCAAGTTGGGGTAGGCATGACCCCAATTAAATATTGAAGAATATTTTAAAATAAACCACAGTAGTTATATCAAAATCATTTTGGTGAACACGTTACTGTCATGGGAGTGATGATATCTGAGTGTTAATCTGTTCATTTCCTATTTTAGAATATACCTTTTTCATTGGTTTATATGTGAATTTTATCATGCAAATCACTGACTATCTGCATTCTATAAAGAATAGGTGATCCTTCAAGTTGAAGCTAAATTATTCTGCTATTGCTGGCAACATTGTGATTGAATTTTCCTTCTTTACCCTGTAGGTGGCTGAATTGATTGAAAAAGACCTTGTATTAGTTGGGTGCACAGCTATAGAGGACAAACTGCAAGAAGGGGTGCCAACCTGCATTGAAACTCTCTCTGCAGCTGGCATAAAAATTTGGGTGTTAACTGGAGATAAGATGGAAACAGCGATTAACATTGCATATGGTGAAGCTTCCATCTATCTTGATTAGTTGGTGTTGCTTGTTCTTCTCCTTAAACTATTATTTCTGTCATTTTTGGATTCTGGGTGTTCTTTTCCTGATCTCTCTTTCATCTAACATACGCAGCATGCAGCTTGGTAAACAATGACACCAAACAATTCATCATTAGTTCAGAGACAGACGCTATTAGGGAGGCTGAAGACCGGGTAAGCTGCACATACTGCACTTTGGACAACTTATATAATGCTTTTAGCTTGTTTATTTCTATTGCTAAAGGTTTCTCCTGTAAAATTTAAAAATTAAAATAATGGGATAAATTAACTGCAAAAAGTTCTTGCAAAGTAGGACTAATAAGTTGTTGAGTCCATTTGGTACTTGACTACTTGTGCTGCTGTGGTATTATGCATTTATGGGTGTCTGTTCATATGGGATATTAACCATGATTTTGACTCGTGTTTCTGGAAATTTAATTTTAAGGCCTGCCTCCCAGTAATGCTCTTTTTTTTTGTGGAATACATATAAGAAAGTAGTCTTCTTTATTTAGTTGATATGGACAGTGGTGTTTATTGCTTTAGTGCTTTGGCCTCTATTTCTTTGACGTTGTTTTCTTTTACATATCTTATTATGCTTATTTTCTTACATAATCAGTTGTATGATTGTTTCCTGTTAGTATGATCAACTTGTGACCAGTAGTTTGTACTTTTGGGGGATATTATGAGCTTGTTTTGGGGGAAATGCATTATATTTTTCTGCTACCATCGGTTTTTTTATATGGTAGCATGCACTATATTTTCATAGTTATGTGTGGACTGTTCTTCCTTAGTGCTTGGGTTGATTTCTCCCAAGTTTTTGTTGGTGCTCTTTGTTGCTCTGCCTGTACTAGACTAGTTTATTTGGCCTTGGGTCTCAGCCACAGGTCATGTTAGTTGTGGAAGGCTAGTTGCTCTGGTCTAGTGTTCCCTTGGGGAGGGGGATTCTTCTCCCTCCTTTGTACTTTATTTTTTTGCTCTCAATGAAATAATGCACAACTCTTGTCTGTTCGAGAGAATAAAAAGCCTCATTATATTTTCATAGTTGTGTGTGGATTGTTCTTCCTTAATGCTTAGGCCTTACTATATTGTTGATGGTTATCTTGGACATAAATCGTGCCTACATTTTTCTTATTTGTTTGTACTTGGTTCAAGAATAACCAGCTATATTATTGCAGCCTGGTGTAAACTGACTTACCACCAGTAGCATATACTTTTTTTTGCATACCTACTCCTACACGTGCCATACATAACTTGTCCTTTCAGGGTGACCCTGTGGAAATTGCACGTGTTATTAAAGATTCAGTAAAACAGAGTCTGAAAAGCTTTCATGAGGAAGCCCAACATTCTTTAACTAACACCCCTGAAAGGAAGTTGGCTCTCATTATTGATGGTAGATGCCTGATGTATGCACTGGACCCAACTCTTCGTGTTGATCTTCTTGGATTGAGTCTAAGTTGCCACTCAGTTGTATGCTGCCGAGTTTCTCCGCTGCAGAAGGCACAGGTAAATAACATTTCTTGAAGTACGACTTTCCTCTTACCCACTGAAGAATTAACAATATTGCATTTTGTCGGGAACAGACCCACACACAGAGGCCAGAAACGGAATGAATGTTTTTTTACTACACTAGATATATTACTAATCAATATACATTATACAATGGATACTTTAACTACCTTGGTTGGTCTTTACTCTTTAGCATACTGTGTACACTCATGTACTTCTGAGTTCTGAGTTGCATTTTCTGATGTGTGATCGTTCTGTTATCAGCTGTCATTATTCTTATCAAGGGTCTTTAGTTTGAGGTATCAGCTAATCTTGTATAGGGTGGTGCACCATGGTTCTGTTGTGATACCAGTCCTCATGTTCGTACTGGATATGTGCATACTTGGGATGAGGTGTTGATTGGCTAGGCCATTCCATTCCTCAAACCAAACCAGTAGGAAGAGAGGACTGGTGGGTCCATTCTCAAAGCAAACGTGGCAATAGTCTCTGATTGATTGTATGGTTTCATTGCACAATCTAGTTATGTTAGAGTTACGCGAACATTTAAAATGCTGACATTTAATGTGTATATGTAGGTTACAAGCTTAGTTAGGAAGGGTGCTCAGAAAATAACTCTCAGCATTGGCGACGGTGCTAATGATGTGAGTATGATTCAAGCTGCTCATGTTGGGATTGGCATCAGTGGCCAAGAAGGAATGCAAGCTGTTATGGCTAGTGACTTTGCCATTGCACAGTTTCGTTTTCTTACTGATTTGCTTCTTGTACATGGACGGTGGTCTTACTTGAGACTGTGTAAGGTATGGCTATAATTGCTCACCTTTAACTCTGCATATATTTCAAGTACTGAGTATGAGATGTTCTGTTGCAGGTTATCACATACTTCTTCTACAAGAATCTGACATTTACACTAACTCAGTTCTGGTTCACTTTCCAAACTGGCTTTTCTGGTCAGCGGTTTTATGATGACTGGTTTCAGTCTCTATATAATGTTATTTTCACGGCATTACCTGTAATTATAGTTGGATTGTTTGATAAGGTATGATTATACTTACTTGTTCATGGAGTTATGTCTCCTGCATCGCACTAAACTGACTCCTTTCAGGATGTTAGTGCGTCACTGTCAAAAAAATACCCACAGCTTTACAAGGAGGGAATCAGGAATTCATTCTTCACGTGGAGAGTGATTGCTGTGTGGGGTTTCTTTGCCTTCTATCAGTCAATAGTGTTCTTCTACTTCACTGCAGCTGCAAGTCGGCATGGTCACGGTTCATCTGGCAAGATTCTTGGCCTATGGGACGTTAGCACTATGGCCTTTACTTGTGTCGTGGTGACTGTGAATCTCCGCCTTCTCATGGCATGCAACTCTATAACAAGGTGGCATTACATAAGTGTGGCGGGCAGTATAGTGGCCTGGTTTATGTTCATTTTCATATACTCTGCAATAATGACGTCATTTGACAGACAGGTAAACTTGTTTACTGATCTGATCTGAATAATCTATTATTCCTGTGGTGGTTTTCTTGCTTCCTCACACGATTTATTGCTTTTGCAGGAAAATGTGTATTTTGTGATTTATGTTCTAATGAGCACCTTTTTCTTCTATCTGACTATCTTGCTTGTTCCGATCATCGCCCTGTTTGGTGATTTCCTATATTTATCGTAAGATACCCGATTCCTGTGAAATTATGACAAGTTCAGCTTTTTACTTGACCATGTCAACCATCTCTGATCCTGTATTGTTGTCAGGATTCAAAGGTGGCTATTCCCCTACGACTACCAAATAATCCAGGAGCAGCACAAGGACGAGCCCCACGAATACAGCAGGGTGCAGCTACCAGAGACCAGCCACTTAAGCCCAGAGGAAGCGAGAAGCTACATGATCTCGATGCTCCCTCGGGAGTCATCAAAGCACACTGGCTTTGCCTTTGACTCCCCAGGATACGAGTCGTTCTTCGCCTCGCAGCAAGGCGTCGGGGTGCCACACAAGCCCTGGGATGTAGCCCGGAGAGCGAGCATGAAGCAGCAACGAGCAGGGAAATCCTAATCGCCCGAAAACCTCTCCGCTGTGTAAAATTTTGTATATCTGGTTTCTTGATCGCAGTCGCAGACCACAGGTGCTTGTATAGGTAGCCCTATAGCCCTTTTTCGTGTTTGTCAGTGGTTCGCCCATATGTTGTTTTGGGATGAAAAGTAGGCATCGGTGTTAAAGAATAGGGATACTTGGTAGATAAACCAAGGTGGAATTGGAAATGCAGTTAGGAAAGCTTTTTCTGGCGTTCATTGCGTGGTGCATTCTGCTTTTTCAACTTTTCGAGTTGATAGGTCGGCGCATGCAACTTGAAACATGTTTTTATTGGTGGCCTGTGCATTGATCATAGCCCATTTTATTTTAATACAAGAACTTGACATCCTACTCCAATTCCTTGTCTAGAGCAGCTTTTGACCTTTTGTTCGGTTGGTCGCGAGGCATGGCAACTATCCTTCCTGAGTAATTGGGAGATTGCCTTGTGTGTATGGTGCACTACCTTACCGACGAAGGATCAGTGGCTTCGACTCTTGGTGCAACGAAACCAGGACGGCTATCGTCTGGACGCTTGACCCCAGGACGCGTTCGGACGTATCTACGACCTGTATGATACTTAACACAGGAGTCGTCTGATCTCACAGCAGTGCCTGACCGCACCATTCGTCTTGCCGTGCCGCCATTGCACGTTGCGCCGCCAGCATCGAGAAGGTGAGGGAGTGGCGCCCGCCGTCTCTGGTTCGGATGTCCAGCCGGCGTTGAGAGAAGATGGAGACACCGAGGCGAGGCAGCCGAAGACGAGACGAGGGAGCGAGATGCAACACCCTAATTTACTTTTGCAACATCTAGATGCAACACTTGCAATATATGTCTAAAGACAGATGAAACACTTGCAAAAACACCTCAAAACCGTTGTAAAAATGCAACATCGAGATAAAACACTTGCAACTGTGGAACATGTGCAACATCTAAATAAACACACTTGCAACATATATCTGAAAAAACAGATGAAACATTATGAACAGAAGCTTGAAACATACGTGTACAACCATTGCAACATCCTTATGAAACATTTGCAACATACCTATAAAATATCTGAAACACCTCAAACTTAGGCTTGCAACATGCGTTTTTTTAACCTTCTTCTTCCGTACGACACAACACAAGCGGGGGATGGGCAGGTGGAGGGCAATGCCGTCGCGGGCCCTTCTGGAGACGAGTGGAGGGGGCGGCGGGGAAAGTCTACTGGCGAGCTTTGGCCGGGATGCAGGTTGCCGTCGTCGTAGGCGAGCGGAGGGGGAAGGCGGGCTTAGGCCAGCGATGGCGCAGGCCGTCGACGGGCTCTGGCTAGGCGAGGGCCGGGAGGAAGGGGCCGGCCGTAGGCGCAGGTTGCTGCCGGCAAGCTCTGACCAGGCAGGGGTGGGAAGAAGGGGCCGGCGAGGAGCTTTGGCTAGGTAGGGGACGTGAAGAAGGGGCTAGTGGTAGGCGCAGCGGCGGATGGAGGCTCCGCGGGCAATGCACGGGATGGAGGCGCCGCGAGGAGCGGAATGAGCGGACGAGATTTTTCTTTTGAATGCGTCCGGACAGGAGTCACGGGTTGGACGTCCTCATCGTACCATTATCGCAACGCCAATCTACATGTCTACATAGTACTATGTACTGTATGTCGTAGAACAGAATGCATGTCCCTCATCAAACCTATCTAGGTTTGTAACACCCCGATGTTAAGCGTGCATTAGCATTTGCAAATCATGTGCATAAACATAATCATTCATGGTTAAGCATAACATGAAATATCGATCTTGAAACATATGAAACATGTGAGTGAAACATGTGTGTTGCATTTACTTGTTTTCAATAGGTTAATGCTAGTTGGATGCTTGTTATGCTGCATATGTGCTTATGTGTCATCTTAAACAACTTAGTAATGTGTAGCAAACAATTTGGAGCAAGTTTTGTATTCAAAATTTTCTCAAATTTGGCTTTAAAAATAATCTTAGGAAATGGAGTTTTGATTTAAAATGGACTTTAAATCCCTATTTCAAAATCTAGTTGGAATTTCAAAATGTACCCTAAAGCAATATTGTAGAGAATAATGTTTTGGACAACTTTTGTTTTTTGGTCAACTTGTGAAAATGATTTTTGGCTGCTCAATGAAGATTTATGTGCTGTGATTTGAAAAAGAAAAAGAAAAGGGTTTTAATTTTCCTAAACGGGCCGCTGCTCCCTTTCCGGCCCACTTCGCGAAGCCGGCCTGCTCTCACCGCGCGCCTGCCTCCCCGCCCGCGCGCCCGCGCCCCGACCGCGCTCAGGCGCCCGCCGCCGTGTGGCGGCCGAACGCCGGCGATGTCGGCCGGGTGGCACGCTAGTGGCCCCGCGCCCCCTGCCTCGCCTTCACCCGCAGCACCGCGTCCGCCTCCCTCTACTCCATCTCATTTGCTTCCCCACCCAGCCAGCAGTAGCAGAGCACGCGCAGGCGAGCTCCGCCACCGCACACGCGCGCGCCTCGCCGGAGTAGGTCGTAGCCGCCGCTAGAGCTCGCCGCCGACGACTACGTCTCACCCAGAGCACAGCTACGCCTCCCCGCATCCGGTGCCCCCCTTGGTAAGCGGTGGTAACGCCCCCATCGCTGGGGATTCCTCGCGGAGTTGGGCGCGGCTCACCGGAGCATCCTGCTCCGCGGGTCCAGCTCCTTCGCTCCATCTCTCGCCCTCCTTTCTCGCGCACAAGCACCGCACCGTGTCACTATTGCTCCCGAGCGCCTCCATCCACCGTGCCGTGGCCGAGAACGCCTCACCAGCGATGAACTGCGCTGCCGCTCGCCATGCACGGCGGCGGCCGGCTTCCCGAGTGAAAGGATCAAGATGCCCAAGAGGGGGGGTGAATTGGGCTTTTCTAAAAATTAATTGCAAGAATTAAATCCTATAAGCCAAACTTCACCCCTAGTGCCTACTAGTGTTCCTTGTGATTCTACCGATAAAAGTTTTACACCCTAAGTTCCAATCCTAGACTAGCATGGCAATTCTAGGAAAGTAAACAAGCAAGGAAAGTAATGTACGAAAGTAAATGCTTGAAAGTAAGGGTTAGGAACACGGCGATGTTTTGCCGAGGTATCGGAGAGTCGCCACTCCCCACTAGTCCTCGTTGGAGCACCCACGCAAGGGTGTAGCTCCCCCTTGATCTGCGCAAGGATCAAGTGCTCTCTACGGGTTGATTCTTCGACACTCCGTCACGGTGAATCACCCAAAACCGCTCACAACTTGAGTTGGGTCACCCACAATCTCGTCGGATGATCACCAAACTCCCAATCACCACCAAACCGTCTAGGTGATGGCGATCACCAAGAGTAACAAGCTAGAACTCTCACTTGACCACAACAAGCCTAATGAGAAGATGGATGCACACTTGCTACACTCTTGTCACTAGAGAGGATTCTCAAACTTTGATTCGCAAATCTCTATCCTCACTAGAGCTCTTGCACTCCCTTACACTTCAAAGGTGTTTCTCAGCTGAACAAATGAGCAAGAGACCTCTAAAAGAGGTGGAGGGGATGTATTTATACACCCCTCAGACAAATCCAACTGTTACTTTTTGAATCAGCAAAACGCGCACTGACCGGACGCGCTTGTCGACATGACTGGACGCGCCGGTCAGGTGTAACGGTCGAAAACCAAAAGCTACGCTGAGTGACCGGACGCGCCGATCTGAAATGACCGGACGCGCCTGTCGACATGACCGGACGCGCCGGTCAGGTGTAACGGTCGAAAACCGAAAGCTACGCTGAGTGACCGGACGCGCCGATCTGAAATGACCGGACGCGCCGGTCTGAGATGACCGGACACGCCGATCAGGGATGATCGGACGCATCCGATCATGCAAGAGCTTACTGGAAAAATGACCTAACGCATGACCGCGTCCGATCATAGGTGACCGGACGCGTCAGGTCACCACGGGACCTTACTGGAACGTGACCGGACGCGCCGATCACTTTACAGTCGCGTCCGATTACGCTGTTTACCCTCTGGAACACGTGTCAGACTGACCACCGCGTCCGGTCCTCTCAAGGACCGCGTCCGGTCGATCAGTTGAAACCGCAGTGAAGTGTTAGTACTGATCGGACACGTCCGGTTATGACCAAGACCGCGTCCGATCATAGGTAAACGGCTCAAACGTCTTCTAAACGCGACGCAACTTGCACCAAGTTGCTTCCAACTGAACTCTGAGCTTTTCTCGAGCTACCTAGTGCTAAGTTTAACAAGTGTGCACCACACCTAAACACAAGACTCATCTAGGTCAAGCTACTCGCTCATGCCCCCTTTATAGTACGGTCAAAGGAAGAAACAAAGATCCTAACGACTATTCCAGATGTAACTCAACACCTTGACACCCGGAACTAACCGTCCTTAATCTTGTCGTTGATCCTTTGAAAACCGAAACGATTTCCATCAAGGGACATGAATACCAAATTGCCCAAAGCAGTTATCATCTCCATGACCTAACTTACCAACGTTTCTGCAAAACACACGTTAGTCATGGTAATTATGCGTTGTCATCAATTGCCGAAACCAACACCGGGGCCTAGATGCTTTCAATTTCCCCCTTTTTGGTGATTGATGACAACAGTTAGATTCAGAAGATATGAGTTGAGGTTTTCGATCATGCTTGGTTCACATAAGCATAAAGCTGTAAGCATAAGGGGTTAGTCATTGCTTATGTGTTCCAAACCAACTGAGTGTACTCATAAGATAAAACATGAAGAGTTAGTACACATAAAACATAGCTCATATGAAGTCGGAGTAAGGCACGGAAGCACAACCTTATGAGCTAAACACCATTAAGTGACATAAAACATTAAGACATAGTCTCACAAACTCATAGTCACACAATGCAGGGCGAGAAAAATAAACATGATGCATGAAAGTAGCACACACAAAAAATGAAACCCTCTATCACCACTCCCTCTGAATCTATGCTCTCTCTCCCCCTTTGGCATCAACCGCCAAAAACTAATCTAGGGATCTGACGGGAGAACAGAAGCTGTCGTGTCGGGTGCTGAGGAGCGCGGAGTGATCACGAACTGTGAGGTATCCTCCTTAGACTCTGAACTGGCAGGCTGACCCTCTGAAGCTGAACGTGGTAGTAAAGTAGTCTGGGTCTATAGATGAGGTGCAGTGACTGAAGGTGTAGAAGCAACTATTGGATCGGTCACTGTCGCCTGAGCCTGAAAGACACCTAGAGTGGGAGGATCTGTAGATGCAACTGAGGAAGGCAAAGTGTCTGTGGTAGCAGCCCCTATCACTGGAAACGCAGCAGTCTCTGAAGCCGACATGTCTGAGGTAGTCACAAAAGTCGAATGGGACGGTGTCGGCTGTCAGTCAGCTCACTGTATGTAGCACTGAAATCAGGGAATGCCGGGCCTAAGAGGAGGTGTGGTCCTGGCTAAGCTGGTGGAGTAAAACCTGTCTGGATAGGCGTGTAGCTCGGAGACAGAAACGTCTACGGTACCTGCTGCTGAGGAGAGGTGTACTAAAAGCTTGGCTGCCCCTGACTCTGAGGTCCACTGGACTGTAAAGCTAGAGTCAGGACAGACGGCGGTGGCGGTACTCCCACAGTGACAAGGTGGCACAGGAGCTCTAAGTACTGCTGCTGAGTGGCTGTCTGCTGCCTCTGCATCTCGAACTGCTGACGCTAAAACTCGAGCTGCTGCCTCTGGAGCTCGTCCTGGCGAGCCTGAATCTGTGCAAACGCTGCAGCTGAGTCCTGTGCCTGTCGCTGCATCTGTATCTCCTGTCACTCCTGGGCCTGGGTCAACCTCTCAAGGATAGCCACCATGGCTGGATCTGAGCGGGAGGCTAAGCCAGAGCCACCGGCCTCATTGTCGTGAGGCCGAGGAGAGCGGTACCGGGGGATGGGCTGGTAGTCTACATCTGTGCTGTCAGTGGCCACATCCTCGGCTTGATCAGCCGGCTGAGCATCTAAGTCTGCAAGCTCTGCTTCTGTAAGACCCTCAACGGTCTCGTCCTGCTCAGCGGCTGTCTCTAGTACATCTGGCCTCTGTCGCCGTCCTGGGCCAGGTGCCTGCTCTCTAGTCACTGATGCCCACAGCTGGTGGATGTCATACTCTGGGAAGACTATGGTAGTATCAGAGATTTCAGCTCTAATCTCTGCAGGCAACTCACAGGCAGTCCTGATGATGAAGCAGATCCAGTGTGCATATGGTAGCTATCTATGTCCCTTGAACCCCTCTGCCAAGGCATCCTCCATCTCACAAAGCATCAGATCTCAAAGGTCAAATGGGATCTGTGAGACGAGGTGATGTATCACCCATAGCTGCATGCGAGTGAGACCCTCTCTGTATCCAAGTCTAGGAAGAAGTGTCCTCCTCACTATGACATCTAGTACTCTCGCTATGGGTGTCAAGCTGGCTGGCGTGCGTCGAGACCCTTCGCCAAAAGGCTCACGGAAGCAGGGTCGAATCAAGTCAGTAGGAGGCACTGTCCCACCGTGAGGGCGTCTCGGAGGAGCAGTCTATCCGAAGCACAACTAATGGATCTTGGTCTCTGAAGCGGGGAGTCTGAGAATCTCCCGTACCCTGGTGTTGTATAACCTACGGTCACGACCTCTGAAAGCAAAGTGGATGAACTGATGTGCAGGGTCGATCCACAGCGACGAGTAGAACTCTCTGACCCAGGTTTCGCAGTATGCTCCAGTCCGTCCAAGTAGATCTGATAGTCCTGGCAGAAAAGACAGATGTGGACGAAGCTGCTCACCAACCACCTCAACAAGTGCCTCTAGTCGACAGACTCTCTGAGGTCTGAAAGCTATTCCACTGTCGACATAGGTCCTGTAGAAATCCTCGTGCAGAGGTGTGCAGAAGCCTTCTGACGCCCGGGGATCCTGCTGGGGTGGGAACCACCGAGTGACCTCAACAAACTTGAGGGCCTAGACCTATCTGGCTATAGCACCCCTGAGGTCAAAGTGTTCCACAGGGGGGTGACCTCTAGCCCTGGGAGGTGGACGACCTCCACGACGCTGACCCTCTGGCCTGGGAGTGACCTGAGCTCGCGTACGTCCTGAGCGACGACGTTGTGGAGTCTGTACAGTCTGCTCCTCAGTTTCCTGTGGATCCTCTATAGGCTGCTCTGTAGGGGCATCCACTGTCTCCTCTGTAGCCTCTACTGTCTCCTCTGTGGCCTCTGTACCAAGTTGTCGACCTTCAAGATGAAAGCGACTCTCGCCAATGCGAATACCACTGCTCTTGCCACCCCTCTCTGCTGCATCTGCTGCATCTGCCACTGCCTGAGCTATCTCTGCCTCTGTAAGAGTTCTCTTTGTAACAGAACCGCCCAATTATACGAGATTAAGTAGGAAAATCATCCAACGGAAGGACAATTTAACAAACTTAAGCCCGTATAACTCGGTAGTCCGTGAAATCTCAACGGATTTCAAACCATTTCACATAACAGCCAAGATCATACTAAGTTTAGCGGTCACCATCATAAGTTACATAAATGTTCGCGGCATAAAATACGTCAGAGTTTAAACATAGTTATTACAAACCAGGTTCGAATAAAAGTAGCGGAAGCGGTAGTTCAAATCACGCACACACACAACATTTTGAAATAAAGTGCCAGCTTGTGATCATCTCCAGCAAAAGCATCAGACTAGAAGTAGCGAATGACCATTGCCCATGGTCCTAAGCTTCGCCCATCGTAGGATAGAGGCAGTTGATACAGTAGCCGTAATACATCTGTCCATCTGCAACAAGTGGGAACAAAGCCCTGAGTACGAGAGGGTACTCAGCTAGACTTACACGTCATAAACCAGAAATAAAAGACACCAAGGAATCATGATAGGCTTTCTGGTGGGGTAGCTGAATCATTTGCAAGAAAAACATTTTTAACTTAACAATTTCTTTCCAAAAGCATGCAGTAATTAACTCTTTATTACCCTGTCAACTATGTTTGCACTGGTGCTAGAGTAACATGTAATTAAGCAAGTAAGGATTACCATTGATCATTAACAATAGTTATCATGTCATCTTCCACATAACTATCCACGTGATTCATCAAGATTACTACGATGAAGTAGCTCAAGTCAAGTGTTCACTATCCAGTGAACGATGGCGATTCGAATCGATTATTAACCAGCTGGTAAGTTATTCCTCACACAAACCTCACCCACCCGCTAAAGTGAGGTGTTGGTCACCGAGTCAACCATTCAGGTAAAGTCGCGAGCTTGCCAGGAACCACTTGTACCCAGGGGCCGCCCGACTGCTCTTTGGCCTTATCATCGCGCCCCCGTATCCTGCCACTACTGCTCTGGTACAGTGCGTTGTGGGCAATCCACTCGGCCCGAATAATCTCCCAGTTTCATGGTCAGAAGGTACTTTATCCAGCCAGCTAAATGTGAGGCATGCGTTCAGCATGACCCGAGGGACAACAACGGATGGTCCTTAATCGACACAGACGGAAAACACTACAGTCCGAAACCCTGCAAGTTTCCGTCCGGTCTCAAATTCATTTCACACTTAGTTATACCATGACTTCATAGTCATCCAAGCAGATCCAGGTAACCACCTATAGCTCGCAGGTGACAGGAAATCACCCGACTTCTACCGGTCTAAGCCAGCTAAGCATTGACTCGACTGCGGATACCAGGGTAACAAGGATATAGTATAACAAAGGTAAGCAAGGTATAATGCAGCAACGTTTGCAAACAACTCCTAAACGTAATGCATCAAATTAAGTAAAGTTAATAATAAATTATTTGCAAACCGGGAGAGAAATGCTCCGGGGCTTGCCTCTCTCAAAAGAGCTCGGACGGTGGTCGGGGCACTCTGGGAGCTCTTCACCGACCTCCTCTTCGGCTTCTGTCACCTCCTGCTGCTGCACCTCGAGCTGCTCCTCTGGCTCCTCGGGTAAGACGACTGGGTTCTCGGTTTGTGATCCTGTATGATGCAATGCGCGTAAGTGATTATGCAAACGTGCATCGAAGGAGATGAATGCAATGAATATGTTGAAATGCAAGGTAGTCAACATCATCCAAGAAACTATATACTACAAGCACATATCATCTACTGCATTCTCTTCTACTACTATTATGTTAAGTTAACATATCTTATGAAATGCTTCAAAGATACACCAAAGCTTTACTAATTTCTTAATCACACTTAAAGCAACACTTAAAGCAACACTTGCTTAAACCCTAAATAATAATAGGTTTGAATAGCAACATATATTTTTGATGCTCCTAAAAATCTAAGAAAATTACAGTAGCATAATACTATCCTAAACCGACTACCATAAAAATTTCATGGCATTTGGATAAGTAAACTATCCTGTACAAAAATGACAAGCTATAGCATAAAAATGAGCATGAAATTACTTTGTACTACGAAAAGTGTCAAACAACAGAATTAATATTTTTCCTAGGTTCTTCATAGCATACTATGACTGTACAAAAATTATCACATGCATGTTTTATACAAAGTTTGCTCTCTAGCAAAAATAACAAAAATCAGCCATTAAAGGTACTTGAACTACTCCTACAAAGTTTTCCACAGCACATGCATGAAACATATTTTTTCTAGGAAGTACATGATATAAGAAGATTAACAAACTTGAAATCATATTTTTCTGATACATATAGGATTTACTAACCATTTTACAAGATATCAGCAATATCAAGAATTAATTAAAGCTCTATAGAAAAGTATCCCAAAAATGACATGCAATATTTTTATATTGTAGATCTGGTTCCAATGAGTCCATAGAAATTTATTTCACAATTTTTGGAGCTCAAATGAATACAAAAACATTTTTCACAATATTTTTCATCATGAATAATAAAAGAAAACAGAAAACGATTTTCATTATTGAAACTGGGCCGGCCCGTGGAAGTAAACCGGCCCGTGGCCGTTCTCGGCCTGGTTCACGCGCGCGGGGGAAAGAGCGAGCAGGCCCGGCTCGGGCTTCGGCCCACGGCTGCTCGCGCGAGGAGGTCGGGGGGAGAAGCCGGAGGCGTCGGTGACCGCAATGTCGCGGCCGCGCGTCGACCGGCCGGTGGCCATTGCCGACCACGCCCAGGTGCGGAAAAGCGAGCAACAGGTGCGCGGGGAGGAGGCGGACCTATTTTCGGTGATAGAGAAGCAAGAGGGGTAGCGGGGAATCACTCCCGCGGGAGGCCACGCGCGCGGTGGCGCCATGGCCGCCGGCGGCGGATGCACGGAATCCGCACCTGCTTGGCTCGGGTGACGGCAACAAGGTGCGCACGGGGTGCCGGAGAAGGAGGTGAAGTTGGGTGCGCGAGAAGGCGAGCTATGGCGGCTCACCGTCGGCCAATTTGGCCGGTGGGTGCTGCGGTGGCGGTGCTTGCGCGGTGCGGTGCTCGCGCGGCACGGAGCGGAGGAAGGCCGAGGCGGAGAAATTCGGAGAGGGAGGGTGGACGCGGAGCGTAGGTGACTTAGAAGAGCGTGCCGCGTGCTGGCGGGGGCCACCGACGGCCAGCTGTCGACGGCGAGCGGCGCATGCCGGCCACAGGGCGCGCGGTGCCTGCGCGGGCGCGTGCGTGTCGCGGCGAGCGCGGGCGAGCGGGCATGACGCGCGGGCGGGTGGGCGAGCGCGGGGTCAGCTGGGCCGGGCCGCTTCGCGGGCGGGCCGAGAAGGGAAGCGGCGGCCTGCTTAGGTTAGTTTTGATTTTTTTTTTAAATTTTCTAAATTCAAACCAATTTCAAATACAGTTTTCAAACCCTATTTTGAACAAGAAAAAGACATTTTCTGGAAATGACCCAAAAATAAAAGTTGCTTAGAATTTAATTCTCCACAACTTTGATTAAGTGGCCAACCTCAAAACTCTTATAGATTTTGTTTTTTAGAATAAAAGCTAATTTAGGGAGGATTTTTGAATATTTTCAAATAACATTTTTAAAACAAATCTTTGACAAAACTTTGAGTGATTTAGTGGCTCCAAAAATTTGACCTATAATTCTAAGTGATATAAAATTTTTAGTTGCACAATTTTGATGAAAGGTAATTAGCACATTATCACAACATGTTATGCAATACTAGTTTCCACACTTTTATTTTACTAAAGGTACACCCTAAGCACATATGATTATGAATGATATGAAATGTCATGCTTATGATTGCAATGCAAATGCTTACGTAACACCGGAGTGTTACAGCCCTCCCCCCTTATAAAAATCTCGTCCCGAGATTTGGGTTACGAATCATTTATTATAAAAAAATCTTCGTATGCTTTTTGTAGGTATTCACCCGTTTTCTAAGATGCATCTCCCTCATCATGATGACTCCATTGTATCTTATATGTTTTCACCACACTGTTTCGAGTAGCCCTTTCTTTGGAATCCAAAACTCGAATTGGCTGCTCACGATACACCAGATCTGACTTAAGTTTTATGCCTCGAGGTTCAATTATTTCCTCTGGAACGCGCAAACATTTCTTGAGATGTGATACGTGAAAAACTGGGAATATAGCACCCATTGATTCTGGTAATTCCAATTTGTAAGCCACTAGACCCTTCATTTCCAAGATTTTGTAGGGTCCTACAAATCTGGCGGCAAGCTTTCTGCGTATTCCAAACCGTTTCTTCTTTATTGGCGTGACTTTCAGATAAACATAGTCACCAACTTCAAACACAAGTGGTCTCCTTCTCTTATCCGCATAACTTTTCTGACGTGACTGAGCTGCTCTCATATTTTTCTGAATGATATGAACTTTCTTTTTGGCTTCTTCCACGAAGTCAATACCATAATACCTTCTTTCCCCTGGCTCAATCCAGTTTAAAGGTGTTCTACACTTTCGTCCATACAGAGCCTCAAAAGGTGCCATCTTGATACTTTCTTGATAGCTATTATTATACGTGAATTCTGCTAAAGGTAACCACGACTCCCATGAACCTCTGGAAGACAACACACAAGCTCTTAACCTATCCTCTAAAACAGCATTAACTCTTTCAGTCTGACCATCTGTTTGAGGATGATAGGCAGTGCTACGAATCAGACTAGTTCCCAAACCTTTGTGCAAATGCTCCCAAAAGTGAGCAGTGAACTGTGACCCTCTGTCAGACACTATAGTCTTCGGTATGCCATGCAATCTCAAAATCTCCGCAATATACTTCTCGGCATATTGAGGTGGTCTATAAACTGTCTTGACAGGCAAAAAGTAGGCTGTCTTGGTAAGACGATCCACGATTACTCAAATCGAATCATGGCCTTTCTGAGTAGTGGGCAAACCTGTGATGAAATCCATACTTATATCATCCCACTTCCAACTAGGTACTGACAAAGGTTGCAACAATCCGACAGGTCTCATGTGAATAGCTTTCACTCGACAACATGTGTCACATCTAGCTACATAAGCTGTAATTTCCTTCTTCATCTTTGTCCACCAATAACGAGGTCTTAGTTCTTGATACATTTTACTACTGCCAGGATGAATGGACAACTTAGAGTGATGAGCTTCATCCATAATTTTATTCTTAAGATCTCTATCCTTTGGAACAACAAGACGGTTGTCGAACCACAACACGTCCTGCTCGTCCACTCTTAAGTGTTTTGAAGGTTCTTCTTTAATTTTTTTTGATGTGGAATATCCCTTTGTCTGCTTTCTGACCTTCTATTATCTTACTCTCCAGGGTGCAACTGATCTGAATACTATGTAACACGGCAGGGTGCATTAGATTAAAACCATCCTCGAGTAAGGGTTGCATATTCAGACAATGCGACTTTCGACTCAAAGCGTCGGCTACCACATTGGCTTTCCCAGGGTGATACTGTACATTCAAGTTGTAATCTTTAATTAGTTCTAACCATCTTCGATGTCTCATGTTCAATTCTGGTTGGGTGAAAATGTACTTGAGACTCTTATGATCAGTGAAAATATTGCACACATTACCAAGTAAATAGTGTCTCCAAATCTTTAAGGCATGCACTACGGTGGCAAGCTCAAGATCATGTGTCGGATAATTGATTTCATGTTTTCTCAACTGGCGGGAGGCATAAGCAATGACTCTTCCTTCTTGCATCAGAACACAGCCTAATCCTGTTTTTAATGCGTCACAGAACACATCAAAAGGTTTCTCGATGTCTGGCTATGCAAGAACTAGAGCAGTGGTCAACAGTTTCCGCAAGGTGTGGAAAGCTGTCTCACACTCCTCTGTCCACACAAACTTGTGATCTTTCTGTAACAAACTTGTCATCGGCTTGGCAATCTTCGAGAAGTCTGGGATAAAGCGATGATAGTAACCAGCTAACCCTAGGAAACTCCTGACTCTTGGCACTGTGGTTGGAGTTTTCCAATCCATAACCTCTTGCACTTTGCTCGGATCTACCGAAACTCCATTCTCAGATAGAATATGACCAAGGAAAGGAACTTTCTTCAACCAAAATTCACATTTACTGAACTTAGCATATAACTTATGATCTCTCAGTCTGGTCAAGATAATTCTCAGATGCTCTTCATGATCTTTCTCATTCTCAGAGTATACTAGAATGTCATCAATAAAGACAACTACAAACTTGTCCAACTCCAGCATGAAAACCGTATTCATTAGATACATAAAGTATGTAGGAGCATTTGTTAAGCCAAAAGACATAACAAGATACTCGTACAACCCGTATCTGGTAGAAAAGCGGTTTTTGGGACATCTTGTGGCCTGATCTTTATCTGATGATACCCTGATCTTAGGTCTATCTTGGAGAACACTCTAGCTTTAGCCAACTGATCAAACAAAACATCGATATGAGGCAAAGGATATTTATTCTTGATAGTTACAGCATTAAGAGGTCGATAATCCACACACATTCTTAGAGTACCCTCTTTCTTTTTCTTCACGAACAAGGCAGGACATCCCCATTCAGACTTACTCGGTCGGATAAACCCTTTCTTTAACAGTTCTTCCAGTTGCTTCTTCAGCTCAGCTAACTCATCCGGAGGCATCCGATAGGGTCTCCTCGAAATAGGAGCTATCCCGGGGATCAACTCGATTCCAAACTCAACATCTCTATCTAGAGGAAGGCCAGGTAACTCGTCTGAAAACACATCTGGGAACTCACACACTACCAGGATCTAGTGGATAGGAACAACTTCCATGGCACAGGTCACACTCACAAGGTCTGTTCTTTCGGGCAATGGTACCTGAAAAGTACCCTCTCCCTAGGGATCCTTAAGGGTAAGCAACCGACTGCTTGTATCTATGACTGCCCCCCAGTTCTTCATCTAGTTCATTCCTATTATTACATCCAAAACTAGTCCAGGCATAACTATCAGGTTCACTCGAAACTTCCAACTACCTAACTCAAGGGTTGCCCCTCTAACCATCTTATTGGTTAACACATCAGCCCCTGCTGAACTTATGCGATAACCATAACTCAATTCTGTGCATAGTTGTTCATGCTTCCGTGCAAATGCTTGACTCATAAAAGAATGCGAGGATCCAGAATCAAATAGAACAACTGCAGGGTGATGGTTAACAAGAAACTTATCGGCAGTTACAGGCTCTCCCTTAGGAATCTCATCAACGGTGGTATGGTGTACACGGGCAGTATAAGTCTGTTGCTTTTTTTTAGGCGGATAAGGGCAGAACTTTGAAAAGTGGCCTGGTTGACCACAATTGTAGCAGGGCCCCTTCACTGTACCAGCAGATCCTATAGCTCCCTTGGAGTTGCTCTGTTCTGCAGCTGCGGTGATCTTTGCTGGCAGCACGGCCATCTTGTACGGCTTTTGTGGTCCCCTGTAGTTCTGGGTTTTATGCTGTGGCGGCCTGAACCTTGCACCAGGTGCGGACGGACGATAAGAAAGACAGTTTGCAGTGACAACTCTAGACTAGGATGGTCCTGACTCAAACACCCTCTTGCGATTCTTAGATGCAGTGTAGGCGTTGTTGTTCTTTTCTTGTTTCAAACAATCACTGACAAAGTCATTAAACCTGGCGCGGGTATTGGTACCCACATGCTTCATCATCTTCAGACTTAACCCTCTCTTGAAACTAGCAATTCTCTTTGCATCTGTGTCGACCATGTCTCGAGCATAGCGGCACAAGCTATTAAAGGCATGCAGATACTGTGTTACAGTCTTGGTACCCTGATTTAAGGCCAAGAACTCTCCGAGCTTCATCTCAACCAACCCTGGGGGAATATAAACTCCTCTAAACGCTTCAGTGAATTCTCTCCAAGTAATCTGGGCATTGGGAGGAAAGGTGGTGCGGTGATGCTTCCACCACATCCCTGCCGGTCCCTGTAACTGATGTGCAATATATTCTGTCTTCAGAACTTCTGTCAGTCTCAACACACGGAACTTATCTTCCATAGTGTTGATCCATTCTTCAGCGTCGAGTGGCTCTGCTGCTTCCTTGAAAATAGGTGGCCTAGTATCCATGAAATCCTTGAAATTGTTGTACTGATTCACTCCATGGCCACCACCTTAATTATTTCCTCTCTGAACATTTTCAGCGATGGTACGTAGAAAATCTTCCATATTCCTTTGTGACTGCTCGGCGTTGCGTTGGCTTCCAAGGAACTGTGCGAAGAATACCTCTGCAGTGAGCGGTGGAGGAGGGGGCAATTGTGGCTCTGGCTGTGGCTCCTGGCGGTTGACGTTGTTTGCACCACCCCCACCAGCCCCTGCACCGTTGCCACCAGTTTCAGCGGCCTCATACGTGGCACGGCGAGTGTTTGCCATCTGCATATTTCAGCAACAAGTAATAATTGAGCGAAGTGTTAGTAATTATATTCGAATGAACAATCATGCCATACTGAATTTATTGGAGAGAACAAGTCATGCAATAAAACAGAGGCACAATAATCACATTCCAATTAAAACAACATCACTAATCAAATTACTTCGAATGCAACATCGCGTTTCATACAACCACGTTGCCAGCATACATACACTGGACTTTTATGCGTTCGAGCATCGCATACACAACCAAGATTCAAAAGATCGCCAGTCTCAAGATCGAACAGGATACAACACGATACATGGAAACCAAAAGAAGGCCATCGCGACAGAGCCTATCACTAACGCAAGGCAACTAGCCTACTCCTCGGGGCCGTCGTCGAGGTCGGAGGCGTCACCATCGCTACCATCAGTAGCAGCGTCATCGTCGACGTCCATCTAGGCGGCGTCCGGAGGAGCATACGGGCCCATCCCGTTGTAGAGGGCATGAAACTCTTCATGCAAGTTGGCATTATACCCTTCTAGCTCCTTGACCCTCTGCCTCAGAAGGTCCCTCTCGTTCCAGGCTTCATTCCTTTCCTGCACTAGCTGTCCCATCATGCGGTCTGCATTTCTGTTGGCCTGAGTCAACGTCTGTACCCGCTGCATAGCACTCTCACCTCTCTCGAGAGCCCGATCTCGCTGCAAGCTCATGTCGGCCAACTGCTCCTGCAAGCTAGCTATAGCATGTGCTTGCTTCTTCTTCTGCTTCCTTGCTTCAAGCCGGTCATTGCCACGCAGACCAGTCAAGGTCCAATAGGTACTCTCAAGACCCTGGTATGCTCTGATGGCTGCATACATGGCACTCATTGTGTGGTTGTCGCTAGCCCGTCCTTCACTTGGGCCTCTAACCAGGGCACTTCCTTGTGGTTGCACCCAAATGGTATCACGAGGATCATCTTTCGGGAAAGTACCAGCCAAAGCTGCTGCCAACTCATTAGGAAACCTGCTCATTATGTCTCGGATGATGTGAAAGGCTGCACCCTCTGCACCCTCAACTAGAGTGCGTCCTTCAAACTTCAAATGCCAACCATCCCATTCTGGCGCATCACCAAGAGTAGGGACGGTGATTTCCACTACCGCAAGTCCATCCTCAGCTAACTGGCTCTCACTCCAGGAGTACACCGGCTCTTGACCCTCTGGGTACCCCACATCATGGAGCACTCTCCAAAGCAAGGTGGGCATGCCAAACTCACTTAGAAAAGTGTCCGTGCTGCGGCGCTCCCGCGGGGCCATCTGGTGACGGGGTGCTCTTCCGCCAGTGGACTTACGAGCAGTCTTCTTCGTGCGGGCCATCTGTAGCACAAGTTTTAAATTACCCGATGAGAACATATTTTAAGTTGATGTCACTTTTATAAAACTGGGATAATCCTTTTATAAGGGGAGGAATGCATGTTATGAATGAAATGCACAGGCAATATGATGCATGCGCGAGTCTTACGTTCTCACAAACTTAGAAAATAAAGACATCTAACGATGAATTCGGTGGCATACAAACGATCTCTCATATACGTAACTAATTCGATCTACACGATAAACGCTGTTATGAACCTGCAGAAAATTCATTTTAGCCCATTCCCCATGAATGCATGAAAGCAGTAAATCTACCTACACGCTCTACACGAATCCCCAGATGCGTGTACAACGGTAGTAACTACCCAAACACATCGTCCTATTGACGGCATCGCCTCAACGGACGGAACACCCACACATGCGATACTTTCATAAAAACATGTGTAAAACATGTAATTATTCTAGTATCATATAAGCACTCTCCCTAGATCGGCGGTGTATCCGATCATGCTCTCACAGCTCACACTTACCAAAGCGTAGAGGTAACTGATCCATACATTACCACTCAATTAAGTGGCACTCATACAATAGCACGCCGTATGAGCAATGAAAGAGAAATATGGTGTAAGAACCCCAAGTTAGTACTTAAATAGCCACCTAGAGTCCTTAACTGGGCATACAGGATATGACCACTGGCACACCTTTAGTTTTAAAATCACACTTTTTAAACAGAATTTTGTTTTAAATACACTTATGAACAGTAATCACGCTAAACCTGGCTCCGATACCAGCTGTAACAGAACCGCCCAATTATACGAGATTAAGTAGGAAAATCATCCAACGGAAGGACAATTTAACAAACTTAAGCCCGTATAACCCGGTAGTCCGTGAAATCTCGATGGATTTCAAACCATTTCACATAACAGCCAAGATCGTACTAAGTTTAGCGGTCACCATCATAAGTTACATAAATGTTCGCGACATAAAATACGTCGGAGTTTAAACATAGTTATTACAAACCAGGTTCGAATAAAAGTAGCGGAAGCGGTAGTTCAAATCACGCACACACACAACATTTTGAAATAAAGTGCCAGCTTGTGATCATCTCTAGCAAAAGCATTAGACTAGAAGTAGCGAATGACCATTGCCCATGGTCCTAAGCTTCGCCCATCGCAGGATAGAGGCAGTTGATACAGTAGCCGTAATACATCTGCCCATCTGCAACAAGTGGGAACAAAGCCCTGAGTACGCGAGGGTACTCAGCTAGACTTACCCGTCATAAACCAGAAATAAAAGACACCAAGGAATCATGATAGGCTTTCTGGTGGGGTAGCTGACTCATTTACAAGAAAAGCATTTTTAACTTAACAATTTCTTTCCAAAAGCATGCAGTAATTAACTCTTTATTACCCTGTCAACTATGTTTGCACTGGTGCTAGAGTAACATGTAATTAAGCAAGTAAGGATTACCATTGATCATTAACAATAGTTATCATGTCATCTTCCACATAACTATCCACGTGATTCATCAAGATTACTACGATGAAGTAGCTCAAGTCAAGTGTTCACTATCCAGTGAACGATGGCGATTCGAATCGATTATTAACCAGCTGGTAAGTTATTCCTCACACAAACCTCACTCACCCGCTAAAGTGAGGTGTTGGTCACCGAGTCAACCATTCAGGTAAAGTCGCGAGCTTGCCAGGAACCACTTATACCCGGGGGCCGCCCGACTGCTCTTTGGCCTTATCATCGCGCCCTCGTATTCTGCCACTACTGCTCCGGTACAGTGCGTTGCGGGCAATCCACTCGGCCCGAATAATCTCCTAGTTTCGCGGTCGGAAGGTACTTTATCCGGCCAGCTAAATGTGAGACATGCGTTCAACATGACTCGAGGGACAACAACGGACGGTCCTTAATCGACACAGACGGAAAACACTACAGTCCGAAACCCTGCAAGTTTCTGCCCGGTCTCAAATTCATTTCACACTTAGTTATACCATGACTTCATAGTCATCCAAGCAGATCCAGGTAACCACCTATAGCTCGCAGGTGACAGGAAATCACCCGACTTCTACTGGTCTTAGCCAACTAAGCATTGACTCGACTGCGGATACCAGGGTTACAAGGATATAATATAACAAAGGTAAGCAAGGTATAATGCAGCAACGTTTGCAAACAACTCCTAAACGTAATGCATCAAATTAAGTAAAGTTAATAATACATTATTTGCAAACCGGGAGAGAAATGCTCCGGGGCTTGCCTCTCTCAAAAGAGCTCGGACGGTGGTCGGGGCAATCTAGGAGCTCTTCACCGACCTCGTCTTCGGCTTCTGTCACCTCCTGCTGCTGCACCTCGAGCTGCTCCTCTGGCTCCTCGGGTAAGACGACTGGGTTCTCGGTTTGCGATCCTGTATGATGCAATGCGCGTAAGTGATTATGCAAACGTGCATCGAAGGAGATGAATGCAATGAATATGTTGAAATGCAAGGTAGTCAACATCATCCAAGAAACTATATACTACAAGCACATGTCATCTACTGCATTCTCTTCTACTACTATTATGTTAAGTTAACATATCTTATGAAATGCTTCAAAGATACACCAAAGCTTTACTAATTTCTTAATCACACTGAAAGCAACACTTAAAGCAACACTTGCTTAAACCCTAAATAATAATAGGTTTGAATAGCAACATATATTTCTGATGCTCCTAAAAATCTAAAAAAATTACAGTAGCATAATACTACCCTAAACCGACTACCATAAAAATTTCATGGCATTTGGATAAGTAAACTATCCGGTACAAAAATGACAAGCTATAGCATAAAAATGAGCATGAAATTACTTTGTACTATGAAAAGTGTCAAACAACAGAATTAATATTTTTCCTAGGTTCTTCATAGCATACTATGACTGTACAAAAATTATCACATGCATGTTTTATACAAAGTTTGCTCTCTAGCAAAAATAACAAAAATCAGCCATTAAAGGTACTTGAACTACTCCTCCAAAGTTTTCCACAGCACATGCATGAAACATATTTTTTCTAGGAAGTACATGATATAAGAAGATTAACAAACTTGAAATCATATTTTTCTGATACATATAGGATTTACTAACCATTTTACAAGATATCAGCAATATCAAGAATTAATTAAAGCTCTACAGAAAAGTATCCCAAAAATGACATGCAATATTTTTATATTGTAGATCTGGTTCCAATGAATCCATAGAAATTTATTTCACAATTTTTAGAGCTCAAATGAATACAAAAACATTTTCCATAATATTTTTCATCATGAATAATAAAAGAAAACAGAAAACGATTTTCATTATTGAAACTGGGCCGGCCCGTGGAAGTTTCTTAGAATTTAATTCTCTACAACTTTGATTAAGGGGCCAACCTCAAAACTCTTATAGATTTTGATTTTTAGAATAAAAGCTAATTTAGGGAGGATTTTTGAATATTTTCAAATAACATTTTTAAAACAAATCTTTGACAAAACTTTGAGTGATTTAGTGGCTCCAAAAATTTGACCTATAATTCTAAGTGATATAAAATTTTTAGTTGCACAATTTTGATGAAAGGTAATTAGCACATTATCACAACATGTTATGCAATACTAGTTTCCACACTTTTATTTTACTAAAGGTACACCCTAAGCACATATGATTATGAATGATATGAAATGTCATGCTTATGATTGCAATGCAAATGCTTGCGTAACACCGGAGTGTTACACTCTTCCTTTTCTTGGCAGCAATCTTAACTCGCTTCCCGTGAGCTACCTCTGTCCTCCTGGGGGGACTGTCATCCCCATCACTAGGTGCCCCACAAGCGTTCTTGCATCGCACCATACTGACAAGAGGATATACTGAGACAAACTAAAAAGACAGATGATGTACTGAATCTTGTGAGGCTTCGTCTCAATCCGTATCTGCAGGCTTGGCCTCGGATTTACAACTGCTGAACCACTCAGCACTGACAGGACAAACTGAAATGATAGAATAGATGGATCTACTATAAGCAACATATATATCTAAAAGATAAGCGAGATCCTAGTAAGAGCAAGCTGGAGAGGTAAGATGTGAGATGACCGCGATAGCTACCTCGACGAGCGATGATCCGATGACCGAAAAATGATCTCGACGTATTAGGGCTACCCGAAGACGGCGACCAAAACCCTGGAAAACAATCGACGATCGATCGATAATTGAATTAGTAATTTACCAGAAAATCGATGGTAAACCCTAATCCAAGGAGAAGACGTCACCTTACGGAGACAGAAACGATCGCGAAGACGGAGATGATTTTGAAGACGAAAAACTAGTGACCTAGGGTTAGGATTTTTGGTGAGAAAAAACGAGGACCTCGACGATGGGTGAGCGGGACAGGGAGAGAGCTCCGAGGAGAGGCTAGGGCGCAGGGGATCTCTGGCGGCGCGGCTGCGGTGGCGCGGCTCCGGCGAGGTGCACGCGAGCGCGGACGCGGCGGCTCAGTGCGGGCGCTGGCACGAGCGCGGGCGCGGCGATGGGTGCGGTGCTGCTCGGTGCCTGGTAGGAGGAGCTAGGGCGCTGTGGCAGCGGTGGTGTGGATGCGGGCGCGAGGAGGAGCTTGCGGCGGAGATGGCGCGACGGCGAAAACACGGCTAGTCGGCGAAACGGTGAAAACAGCGGCGAATGAAGAACGAGATTGAGATCCAATCGTACGGTTAAAAAGGGTGGGATCCGCTTTTAGCGTTATGACCGGACGCGGTGGAGACAGCATCCGGTCACATTCCAGTAAGCTCCTGGAATGACCGGACGCGTCTGATTATCCACGATCGGACGCTGACAGCGTCCGGTTTGACATTGCCCGAAAATTTGGAACGGATGACCGGACGCGGTGGTGGTTACCGGGACCGGACGCGGTGGTCGATAGGGGCGCGTCCGGTGCAGCGTCCGGTTTGAGGTTTCGAAGAAAAACTCCGAGAATGACCGGACGCACTGGTGGACGCTAAGACCGGACACGGTGGTGAAACTGAACCGCGTCCGATGCAGCGTCCGGTCCAGCGTCCGGTTGCTATAAAAACTCTTTTTCAAACCGTTTTTCGACGCGACTTCTCTCAATCAAGTTCCAATTCAAAGAGACTCAAATAAACACCAATTGGAACTTGATATGAGTGACCTCACTCAAACCCTCAAAATTTTCAAAATATTATGCCTTTGGCTTGTATGATTTTTAAGAAAATATTCAATAAACACCCGAGGAGCAACATATGGCCATGCAATAGAGTGTATGAACCCTTAGGAGCTTCAAATGCTCTCTCTATTCGTGGACGAACACAGAGGTTACTCAAAGCTAAACCGAAAAGAAACGACAAAGCAACAACCATGCATATGCAATGCAAGACGAGAAAGGAAAGGCTAGGTTGCTTGTCAAGTTTGATCCAAGGTTAGGCTTTTTCACACCTCCAAAGGAGGGTTATCGTAACCGTGTTAGATAAGTCCTAGATGCATTGCGGGAAAATAAACATGGCATAAAGTACAATGCAATGCAAGGGACAACACAAGCTCATCTTTTAAAGTTACTAGAATCAAGCACATTTAGTTCACTTCTCAATCTACAAAAGGTAGCCTCATCTAAAGGTTTAGTGAAGATATCCGCTAATTGATTTTCACTTCTTACACCTTCTAGGGATATATCATTTTTAGCAACATGATCTCTTAGAAAGTGATGACGGATATCAATGTGCTTGGTGCGAGAGTGTTGTACCGGATTATTAGCAATTTTAACCGCACTTTCATTGTCACATAAAAGCGGCACCTTTTCAAGAACAACTCCATAGTCTAGGAGGGTTTGTTTCACGTATAAGATTTGTGCACAACAAGCCCCAGCGGCAATGTATTCCGCCTCGGCGGTGGACAAAGCCACACTATTTTGCTTTTTAGATGACCAAGATACTAAGGATCTCCCAAGCAAATGGCATCCTTCGGATGTGCTTTTTCTATCAATTTTACAACCGGCATAGTTCGAATCGGAGTAGCCAACTAGTTGGAATCTAGCTCCTTTGGGGTACCAAAGTCTGATGCTTGGGGTATACTTAAGATATCTTAGGATTCTTTTTATGAAGATATCTTAGGATTCTTTTTATGGCACTTAGGTGAGGTTCTTTAGGGCACGCTTGAAAGCGGGCACACATGCACACACTAAACATGATGTCGGGCTTAGATGCAGTAAGGTACAATAAGCTACCAATCATAGAACGGTAAAGAGTTTGATCGATTGGTTTACCTCCCTCATCTAGGTCGAGATGTCCATTAGTTGGCATTGGGGTCTTGATTGGCTTGCATTCTTCCATCTTAAATCTTTTAAGAAGATCCTTGGTATACTTTTCTTGAGAGATAAAAATTCCTTTTCTCATTTGCTTGACTTGAAACCCAAGGAAGAATGTTAGCTCACCAACCATTGACATCTCAAACTCTTTTGACATTAATTCACCAAATTCTTTGCAATAATCTTCATTTGTTGACCCGAAGATAATATCATCAACATAGACTTGACAAATGAAGATCTCTTCATTAAACTTCTTGGTGAATAGTATGGTGTCAACATTCCCAATAGTGAAGCCCTTCTCAATGAGGAAGTCTCGGAGGCACTCATACCACGCTCTAGGGGCTTGCTTGAGCCCATATAGCGCCATGGACAACCTATAAACATGATTAGGATATCTAGGGTCCTCAAACCCGGGAGGTTGTTCAACATAGACTAGTTCATTTATGAAGCCATTTAAAAATGCACTTTTCACATCCATTTGATATAGTTTCATATCATTGTGTGATGCATATGCAAGAAGGATACGAATGGCTTCAAGTATTGCAACGGGTGCAAAAGTCTCTCCAAAATCAAGACCTTCAACTTGAGAGAACCCTTTTGCTACTAGTCTTGCCTTGTTTCTTACTACTACCCCTTGATCATCTTGCTTGTTGCGGAACACCCACTTGGTTCCAATGACTCTTGCACCTTTTGGATGCTCTTCAAGTGTCCAAACTTGATTGCGGGCGAAGTTATTCAATTCTTCATGCATGGCATTCACCCAATCCAGATCTTGAAGAGCTTCTTCTACATTCTTAGGTTCAAGACAAGAGACAAAAGAGTGATGTTCAACAAAAGAATTAAACTTTTGAGATCGAGTCATTACACCCTTTGTAGGACTCCCTATGATGAGATCTTGTGGATGTGCTTGAAGTAGAGGTGAGTTTCTTCGATCAACCATTTGAGGAGTAGGATGGGGAGCATCAACATCTTGTGCTTGTGCCTCGGCTTGTTGATGAGAGACATGGGTGTCTTCATTTTCAACTCTCTCATTCTTGTCATCATCTTGAGGCACATATGATGAAGATGGTGGATTTACAATTTGTATATCATCTTCATCATCTTTAGGCTTGATGTCTCCCACCGGCATGTTCTTCATGGCCTCCCTCAATGGTTCATAACCTACATCATCACAATTCTCAATTGCTCCTTGGGAGCCGTTATATTCATCAAATTCCACATCATACGTTTCTTCAACCAAACCGGTGGCATGGTTAAATACTCTATATGCTTTGGACTTGGATGAGTAGCCAACAAGAAAACCAATATCACAACATCTTTGAAACTTCCCTAGGTGTTGACGCTTCTTATAGACGTAGCATTTGCAACCAAACACCCAGAAGAATAAGACGTCCAGCTTTTTCCCATTTAGCAACTCATAAGGGGTCTTGCAAAGGAACTTTTATAGGAAGAGGCGATTTAAAGCATAGCATGCGATGTTGATTGCCTCGGCCCACAATTTCTCCGGTGTGTTGTACTCATCTAGCATTGTTCTTGCAAGAGTGATCAAGGTCCGGTTCTTTCTCTCAACAACACCATTTTGTTGAGGAGTGTAGGTTGATGAAACTTCATGCTTGATTCTAATTTTATCACAATAGGCTTCAATGTTGGTGTTGTCAAACTCTTTGCCATTATCACTTCTAATTTTCTTTATCTTGACTTCAAATTCATTTTGAGCCCTCTTTGCAAACTTCTAGAAACAATTTGCCACTTTGGATTTGTCATGAAGAAAGAAGGTCCAAGTGTATCTTGAGTAATCATCCACAATTACTAGGCAATAGAGATTTCCACCCAAACTCTTGTAAGTTGTAGGACCAAACAAATCCATGTGTAGAAGTTCTAGTACTCTTGATGTTAACATGTAGGCTTTGGTTGGATGAGTATTTGCAACTTGTTTGCCGGCTTGACATGCACTACAAGGTTTGTCCTTTTCAAACTTTACATCCTTTAAACCTCTTACTAATTCTTTATTCAATAGCTTGTTGAGAGTGTTCATTCCAACATGAGCAAGCCTCCTATGCCAAAGCCATCCAAGTGTAGTCTTGGTGAACAAACATGTCATCAAGTTTGCATCTTCGGAGGTAAAGTCAACTAGATAGAGATTATTGTATCTAAAACCCTTAAAAATCACTTGCTTTTCATCTATTTTGGTAACAACCACTTCATTTGGACTAAACAAGCATTGGTAGCCAAGATCACAAAGTTGCCCAACGGATAGTAAGTTGAAACTCAATGAAGCAACATAGACCAAATTTGAGAGAGAATGATCATTTGATATTGCAACCTTGCCTATACCCTTGACTTTGCTCTTTGAATTGTCCCCAAATGTGATCTTGTCTTGACTTACCCCATCCTCTTCAAGTGAGGTGAACATACGAGGATCACCGGTCATATGTTGTGTGCAACCACTATCAATCACCCAATGAGATCCACCGGTCTTGTAGTTCACCTACACACAAGAGATCAAGCCTTTTGTTTAGGGACCCAAACTTGAGAGGGACCCTTAACTTTCTCAACTAGTGACTTGGCAACCCATATTTTCTTAGGCCTATTCTTGTTAGGGGGACCCAAGAACATGACTTTTATCTTTCCACTTGAGTCCTTTCTAAGTATGTAATGAGCATTGAAGGCAAAGGGTCTAGCATGCTTGGGCAAGGGTTGTGGTGGTGGAGTTTTGCACTCATGAGCAAAATGGCCTTCTTGTCCACACTCAACACATCTCTTTGGTTTGGGCTTTGACTTGCTTTGAAGTTGTTGAGCCTTGACCTTCTTCTCTTGATTTGCTAAATAACCAATGCCACTCCTATCCAACTTCATGACGATGTTCATGAGTAGCTCACTTTGCAAATGTTGGCCTCTTGTGAACTTGCTTAGGCCGGTCTTGAGATGCTCTTTCTCTTACTTGAGCTTCTTGTTTTCTTCAATAAGTGACTCATTTGAAGCTTGCTTTTCAAGAGCCATCAACTTCTTGTTCTCAACTTTAAGCATCTCATTCTCACTCTTGAGCTTGACATACTCATCATAGTCATTTGCCTCAACCACACTCTTGCCTTTGCCGCTAGAGCCTTGCTCAAAGTTCTCAACAATCAAATCATCACATGATGTAGCTATATCAATCTTAACAATTTGGTCAGTGGCATCATGTGTCTCAAGAGCAAGCTCATTGGCAACAATAAGAGTATCATAATTGATTTTCAAGGCGGTGTATTCATCTTTTAGCAAGTTTAGCCTAGTGATGAGTTCACCATGCTTCTTCTCAATTTTATCATGTTTATCTCTAAGCTCCTTGTTAGAAGTTTTGAGCTCCTTGAGAGAAGAAGACATAGTTTCATTTTGATCTATGAGCTCATCCCTAGTCTTATGTGCACTTTCAAGCTTAGATGAGAGTGATTCATTTTCATGTTGAAGCTCATCATTTTTATTTCTAGTTCTTCTTATGATTTTAGAGTATTTGTTCAACAATTTTATAAGTTCATCATAAGAAGGTGCATTATATTCATCATCACTATCACTATCATCATCATCACTATCACTATTTTGTACCTTTCGATCACCCTTAGCCATAAGGCATAGATGGGTAGTGGAAGATGATGGTGAAGGTGGCGGTGAAGGTAGTGATGAAGATGTCGGTGAAGATGATGATGGCCCAATCACAAGTGCGACAATCTTCTCTTTTTCATTGTCACTTTCATCGCCGGAGGACTCACATGATGATTCAATGTCGGTGAGCCAATCACCAACAATATAAGCCTTGCCTCCCTTCTTCTTCTTGTAGAACTCTCTTTTCTTGCCATCTTTCTTTTTGTATGGCTTGTTCTTTCTCTTCTCATCTTCTTCATCACTTGAGTCATCTTTCTTGCCCTTGTACTTGTTCTTGTACTTGTCTTTTGGAGGCTTCGGGCATTGGTGAGCTAGGTGGCCAAGTTCTCCACAATTAAAGCAATCCATTTTGGAGATTGGCTTCCTTTTGCTACTTGTGAAGAATTTCTTCTTCTTGCCATCGAACTTGATGCCACTCTTGTTGAGCTTCTTTAGCATCTTGGTGGTCTTCCTCACCATGAGTGCAAGTGATGCATCATCAATGTCACTTTCACTTGAGCTTTCTTGCACTATCATGGCTTGACCCTTCTTCTTTTTCTTTTCATGGCTAGCTTTGAAGGCCAAGTCTTTCTTCTTGGAAGATGATGAGCCCTCTTCTAGAGTGATGTGCATGTACATCTCATGTGCGTTGATCTTTCCCAATACTTGTGTCAGTGTTGCGGCGGAGAGATCACTTTGGTGAAGTACGGTGACAATGTGTCCATACTTCTCAACAGGAAGAACACTAAAGATCCTCCTTGCAACATCCGATTGACTCATTTGAGTGAGTCCAAGAGCATTGAGATCTTCTATAAGAACATTCAAATGAGTGTACATCTCATTAGCACTTTCTTTGGGAAGCATCTCAAAAGAATTAATTTTCTTTAAGGCAATATGATAGCGTTCCTCACGCTCACTTTTAGTTCCCTCATGGAGAGCACAAAGATTTTCCCACAATTCATGAGCATTTTTAGCATTGCGGACACGATTGAAGATATCTTTGCCTAAGCCCCGGTAGAGTGCATTTTTTGCCTTTGCATTCCACCGGTCATACTTCTCCTCGTCACCACTTGGGTTGGCGGGATCTCTTATAGGAGGAAGCCCTTCGGCTGCGGCTCTAAGGCACCCAACATCTATGGCTTCGAGGTATGCCTCCATACGAATTTTCCAATATGGAAAATCGTCTCCCTCAAAAGTGGAAGGTGGTTCTTCCCCATTAGACATCTTGCTCTTGGTGGTGAAGCCTAAAATAAGAGCAACACGGCTCTGATACCAATTGAAAGGATCAAGATGCCTAAGAGGGGGGTGAATTGGGCTTTTCTAAAAATTAATTGCAAGAATTAAATCCTACAAGCCAAACTTCACCCCTAGTGCCTACTAGTGTTTCTTGTGATTCTACCGATAAAAGTTTTGCACCCTAAGTTCCAATCCTAGACTAGCATGACAATTCTAGGAAAGTAAACAAGCAAGAAAAGTAATGCACAAAAGTAAATGCTTGAAAGTAAGGGTTAGGAACACGGCGATGTTTTGCCGAGGTATCGAAGAGTCGCCACTCCCCACTAGTCCTCGTTGGAGCACCCACGCAAGGGTGTAGCTCCCCCTTGATCCGTGCAAGGATCAAGTGCTCTCTACGGATTGATTCTTCGACACTCCGTCGCGGCAAATCACCCAAAACCGCTCACAACTTGAGTTGGGTCACCCACAATCTTGTCCGATGATCACCAAACTCCCAATCACCACCAAACCGTCTAGGTGATGGCGATCACCAAGAGTAACAAGCTAGAACTCTCACTTGACCACAACAAGCCTAATGAGAAGATGGATGCACACTTGCTACACTCTTGTCACTAGAGAGGATTCTCAAACTTTGATTCGCAAATCTCTATCCTTACTAGAGCTCTTGCACTCCCTTACAGTTCAAAGGTGTTTCTCAGCTGAACAAATGAGCAAGAGACCTCTAAAAGAGGTGGAGGGGATGTATTTATACACCCCTCAGACAAATCCAACCGTTACTTTTCAAATCAGCAAAACACGCACTGACCAGATGCGCCTGTCGACATGATCGGACGCGCTGGTCAGGTGTAACGGTCAAAAACCGAAAGCTACGCTGAGTGACCGGACGCGCCGATCTGAAATGACCGGACACGCCTGTCGACATGACCGGACGCGCCGGTCAGGTGTAACGGTCGAAAACCGAAAGCTACGCTGAGTGACCGGACGCGCCGATCTGAAATGACCGGACGCGCCGGTCTGAGATGACCGGACGCGTCGATTAGGGATGATCAGACGCGTCCGATCATGCAAGAGCTTACTGGAAAAATGACCTGACGCATGACCGCGTCCGATCATAGGTGACCGGACGCGTCAGGTCACCACGGGACCTTACTGAAACGTGACCGGACGCGCCGATCACTTCATAGTCGCGTCCGATTACGCTGTTTATCCTCTGGAACACGTGTCATACTAACCACCGCGTCTGGTCCTCTCAAGGACCACGTTCGGTCGATCAGTTGAAACCGCAGTGAAGTGTTAGTACTGACCGGACACGTCCGGTTATGACTAGGACCGCGTCCGGTCATAGGTAAACGGCTCAAACGTCTTCTAAACGCGACGCAACTTGAACCAAGTTGCTTCCAACTAAACTCTGAGCTTTTCTCGAGCTACCTAGTGCTAAGTTTGACAAGTGTGCACCACACCTAAACACAAGACTCACCTAGGTTAAGGTACTCGCTCATGCCCCCCTTTATAGTACGGTCAAAGGAAGAAACAAAGATCCTAACGACTATTCCAGATGTAACTCAACACCTTGACATCCGGAACTAACCGTCCTTAATCTTGTCGTTGATCCTTTGAAAACCGAAATGATTTTCATCAAGGGACATGAATACCAAATTGCCCAAAGCAGTTATCATCTCCATGACCTAACTTACCAACGTTTCTGCAAAACACATGTTAGTCATGGTAATTATGCGTTGTCATCAATTGCCGAAACCAACACCGGGTCCTAGATGCTTTCACCGAGCTCCATTGGCCACACCACGGGCACCGTTGGGTTCGCACGAGGGTGGGGAGTACGTCGGTGGTCTTGGCCTGGCCGGAGACCGCGCCGTCGGCGAGATCTCGCCGGTCAGCGCCGCCCTGGCCATGTGTCGCTGACGAGTGGGGTCCCTCTGACCCGAGGGCCCGCTTGTCTGTCCCTCTGTGCCCGCGTGGGTGCACTGCACCGGGTGTACCTAGCATTTTAGATTCGGTTTTAAAAGAAAATTTATTTTCAGAAATTGTGTAAATGCCTTGAAAATTCATAACTTGATGAATTTAGCTCCAAATTGTATGGAACAAATTTTGTTGTGTATCTTAGCAGTAGATATATAATATAAAAATGTTGCATATCATTTTTGTGATACTTTTATATATAGTTTTATTTAAATGTTTAAAATGCTGATTTCTTGGAAAATGCATAGTAAATAGAATATAAGTCAGAAAAATGTGAAACTTATTTTGTTGATCTATTCATGTGATGCACTCTCTGTGAAAAATATATAACATGCATATTCTGTAGAAAAATATGGCTATCTAATTTATGTGCAATTAATTGCTATTTCTTGTAAAATTGCTAGAGCCAAAAATATGAATAATACATGTAGGTGAAAATTTTTCTATGGTGTTTGTATACTGTATAGAACTTGGGAAAAATGCTAAATCTGCTGTTTGATACTTTTCATAGTATAAAGTATTTTCATGCTCATTTATCCACTATAGCTTGTCATTTTTGTGTAGGTTGTTGTCCTTGTCCAAATAGAATAAAATTTTTATGGTAGACTATGTACTACATGATGAAGGTACTGTATTTTTCTTAGATTTTTTTGAGCACCAAAAATATAAGTTGATGTTGTAGCCTTAGTTTAATATGGAATAAAATACGATTCTTTATTGCATGATTAGTTAAATTGTATAGCTTTGGTGTATCTTTGAAGCACCTTGAATTACTGATATGACTTGACATGGTAGGATAGTGTTGTGGTGTTAGCATGAGTAGCACCTGTGTGTGGCTTTATGATAGTTAGGGTGCATAGTGGTAGTTAGTAGTAGAAGAGAATGTAGTAGATGACATGTACTTGTGGTACATGTTCTTAGATGATATTGACTACCTAGTAGAAGAGTTTTATATCTACTCTGTCTAACAATGCTAAACATGTTTATCTCCATTACATGCAATCATGATCATCATATGTCATTTCATTTGATGCACCAATTGCATAATTACTTATACAAATACATCATACAGAATCACAGGAGAAACTGCAAGTAGCGGTACAAGAGGAGCAGGTCGGGGCCGACCCACAGGAAATCCAGGCACAAGAGGTGCCGGAGGTCGAGGAGCAAGGAGAGGATCTGCCCGAGTGCATGGATCATCAACCTAGTTCCTTTGAGCGAGGCAAGCCCCGGAGCATTATAAGTCTCCTCCTTTATAAAAGCAATTACTTACATAGTGCTATATTTATTGTTGCATTAAGTTATAGGAGTTGAGTGAAACTGCATTTGTCATATCCTTGATTACCTTGCTATATCTGTACACCCTGCTAAGTCTAGGCCTGCGTTAAATGCTTAGCCCTGCTTAGATAGGTAGCAGTCGGTGATTTCCTGTCACCGACAACTATAGGTGGTTACCAGAATATTTTAGCTATAAAATTGATGATATCTGGGAGATAACAGTGTTAATGGATAATTGAAGACCGGGTGGAATAGTTGTTATGCAGTCAGACAGAGTTCTGGGGTGCTTATAGTTTCCTCCTGTGTCAGTTAAGAACCGATCATTGCTCGTCCCTCTTGTCATGTTGAACGCATGCCTTATATTTAGCTGGCCGAATAAAGTACCTTTCGACCGTGAAGCTAGTGGCACTATTTAGGTCGGGATCGATACGGGTGCGCAGACTGGTGTTGGAGGGGGTATGACGGGGACGTAAAGAGTGAGTCCAAGGGTGGGTAAGCCGACTCTTGGTTGTCGGGCGGTACCTGGATATTGCGGCTCCAGTTTGTCCCCCGATGTTTATCGAAATAGTGTCATTTGTGATCTAAGCGACCCTGACAGGGGAAGCGTGGTTTGTGTGAGGAATAAATCACCAGCTGGTTAGAAATCGATTCGAATCGTTATTGCTCCTGAATAGTGAGCACTTGACTTGAGCTACAACATCGTAGTAATTAGGATAGAACACAGATGGTTATGTGAATGAGGTTGAAAATGCTAAACTTGCAATGGTAACTGGATGTTAATGGTTAATCAAGGGATTGCTATAGTGTAGGTGCTTACCTAGATTGATAGGTTATGATAAATATGATGCAAAATATTTAAAATGGTTTATTCATAAATAACATATGCTTTTAGCAAATGAGTCAGCTAGTCCACTACAAGAAAGTCTTGCATACTCCTTGGTGTCATTTTATTTTAGTTTAAGACGAGTAACTCTAGCTGAGTACCTCCTCGTATTCAGGTTTTGTCCCCACTCGTTGCAGATGGGCAAATGTACTATGGCTACTGTATCAACTGTCTGTATCCTGCGATGGGTGATGACGAGGACCAAGGGCATGGTCGCTCCATACTTCTTACCTGATGCTTTTGTTAGACATGACTATCTACTGGCACTGTAATTCAATTAAGCGTGTGTAAAGTCTCAAACTATTTGCTTCTGCTACTTTATTATGAACTTGGTTTGTAATAACTTTATGTTTTAAACTGGAACACACCATCTGGCCGGCGTCGCCCCTTGGCTTACTGGTGCCTGCTTCTCGTTCACACCAAGATCACCCATAAGCTGCAGCACCGCCGCAGCCACTTCATCCCCAGACATTCCCTTCTCACCTTTGTTTATCTTGTTCCTAACACTCCACCACTTCCAGAGTAGGAGCATTGTCTTAATACATGTTTTTCCCTCCATGGAAAGCACTTCAATTAACTCCCAGGCTGATTTTTTTGGACAGAAGTTTTTGGCGAACTGGCTCAAGGGAAAGGCTAGACCAGCAGCGCTTGACCATCTGACATTTGAGGAAGCAGTGACCTCCATCCTCATCAAGACGAAAGCATACCGGACATCTCGTGTCGAGTAGCACCCCATGACGAAGGATATTCATCTTCAAGGCCAAGCTATTGTGAGCCAGATGCCAGATAAAATGTCGAACTTTCGATGGGCAAGGGAGCTTCCAGAGTTTGCGCCAGATAATCCTTGATGTATTTGACTCCCTCCGTTACCGCTGCTCTCACCCTTCTGACGGATTTTCTCCCGTTGCTTCTCATCATCCAACACATGATAGGCGCTTTTAGCCGAGAAGAGACCCTTCCGATCAAGTTGCCATGCTAAAGCATCATCATGGCCCAGGTTTGTTGGAGTTGCATGAATAAAACTCACATCTTCTTCCCAAAACACATCCCGTACCAACTCCTCATCCCATGTGCCTGATACCGGATTTAGAAGTTCCACTACTCTTGTCAACCAAGTGCGACCCCTTGGAGTGATCGGCCTCCTGGACATACCCTTACAAATCCACGGATCTTCCCATATTTTAATTTGAGAGCCATCTCCAATACGGCCAGATCATCCCTTTTGCAAAGCTTGGAGGCCCCGCACAATACTCCGCCAAGAATACGAAATACCCGGCCCCTTGGCCTGCAGAATTGAGCCGTTAGTGCCATATTTTGCCCTCAATAGCTGTGCACACAAGGAATCCGGGTTTGGCAAAATCCTCCATCCCTGGCGTGCCAACATTGCTAGATTGAAGAGATGAAGATCTCTATATCCAAGCCCACCTTCCTACTTTCGCCTACACATTTCCTCCCAAGGAGATCAGAGGAAGAAACAGTAGACCTTGGCAACCGACTCGAGTCGCCTGCAGAACAGGCGCCGAGACAACCGCTGACTTTTGAGTAATCTCATTGCAATTTAACCAACTATTGTTACCCCCAAAAAGTTGAAAAAGGCTCCTCTAGTGACTGAATATATTAACACAAGAAAAGATAATCATAGACATTCCCATACAACCCTGCTGCCGTAGCCGTACTGTAATAGCAGCGGCAGTAATAACGACTCAAAAGCTTCAATATTTATTTCCTCGCCGGCTGCACGTCCGGCGACACGGCAGCCCAGAACTCGTCGTCCTGCTCCAGCGCTACCATGTGCTCCGGCGCCAGCACCACCTCCGCGTCGATGCTGCCTCCGCCCTCCCGCCCCGGGAACAACGACACCTTGCCGTCGTACTTGTTGGCCTTGCCGCCCCGCACCGCCAGCGCCTTTCCCCACCCGAAGTCGCAGCCGTACATGTCGAACCGGGGCGAGCTGCTGATGAACATTGCGTTCGGGTCGAACAGCCTGAACGCCGACAGCCCCGGCTCCGCCGCCCAGGCCGCCGCGAGCGCTCGGATGCCCGCGTCCGTGTGCGCCGCCACCGCGCGGCCCACGGCGGCCGCCGCCCACCCGTGCCCGCGCGCCAGCAGCTCCGACGCGCGCACCGCCTCCGTCGAGACGGCGTTGATGGCGTTCCCGAAGTACTCCGCCGGCAGCGGCGGCCGGAGCCGCCCGCGGTTGTTGGCGGACGCGCGGAACACCACCTCCTGCTCCGGCGCCGTGCGCCGCGCGCGGACGAAGCACCTCCAGAGCAGCGAGCTCAGCGCCTGGAAACTTGTCACGGCGGCCGCCCCGGCCGTGTCCCCGGCTGCCAGGAGCTCCTGCCGTGCACGCTCCTTGAGCGCCACCAGGGACTCCGCCGAGAAGTGCAGCATCCGGTCCCTCTGCGGCGGCGACGGCAGCGTCGGCCTCGCGATCAGCCCCTCCAGGTCGGCGTAAGGCAGCACGACCGGCGCCGCCGCCGCGCCACTACCACCGTCGGGCGACCAGCGCTCGAAAAGGGGCGGCGTGCGCGACGCGAGCACGCGGGGGCCGCCGCCCGGGGACGACAGCCTGGCCCGCGCGATCTCCGCCCACGCGTTGATGAAGTTCCAGAAGGCCGTGCCGTCGGAGAGCGCGTGGTTGTACACGAACCCGACGAAGACGCCGTCGGCGAGGTGGGTGACCTGGACGACGAAGAGCGGGCGCTCGTGGCCGTCGTAGTTGTTGGCCTCGTTGAGCGGGAAGAAGGACCGGACGACGCTCGGGACATCGGCGTCGGGAGGAACGACGTCGGCGACCGCGACGCCGTCCGCGACAGCCTCGAGGACCTCGACGCCCTGGCCCGCGCAGTCGACGGAGACGGAGCAGCCCACGACGTGGCCCTCGTCGTCATGGTGCTGGTCGATGGCGAGGCGGCCGGCGACGGGGTAGTAGGTGGCGATCGCGTCGGCGAGGGCGGCCTGGAGGTGGTCGACGAGGTGGATGAGGGTGGAGAAGCAGGGCGGCGGCGCGAAGAGCAGCCCCTTCTGGATGTAGTCGGCGGAGAGCAAGGAGAGGTCTCAGGTGGTGAGCGGGATGCGCTCGCGTGGCCGAGGCGGCGGCTTCACGGTGCGCCTCGACACCACTTGCACCGGTGACTGCTGCATTCTCGATCTCGGAGGTTGCACGAGTAGTGGATTGCAGTTGCAGGTGGAGTCGAGCACTCGAGCTGCTTCTTGCTGATTCGTTTTCTTCGTTGGTGCAACAAATAACAACCATGGAGTCATATATAGGAGTATATAGCAACAGCATATGTTAAGGTGCAGGTTCATGCACGCATCGTCAGCCCGGCGGCTCTGCCAACCCATATCATGATCCACATTGTGGATTTGTGGTTAGTTTAGTTCCTGCAGGTCGCCCTGGAAATTGCCGTGCCCAATGGCAAGTGTCCATCGGCAAAACCTAGTCTATTTTAAGAAGAAAGACACCGGAGGTCTTCAATTCAGATTGGATTTCATTAAAAGAAATACTATGACCGGATTTGCTTGGTACTCCTAGAATAGTCATACATCGGTTGCGTACAATGCAAAATTAGTCACCCTCAGGCTGTGTTTAGTTGGGAAAGTTTGGGTGAAAAGTTACTGTAGCACTTTTCGTTGTTATTTGGTAAAATTTGTCCAACTATGGATTAATTAGACTCAAAAGATTCGTCTCGAACTTTATAGACAAACTATGCAATTAGTTATTTTTTTACCTACATTTAATGCTCCATGCATGCGTTTAAAGATTTGATGTGATGGGTGGAAGAAGAAATATTTTGGGTTTGCATGGCAACTAAACAGGGCCTCAGTTTCAAAAAGAAAAGAAAAAAAAGAGAAAACGTCACCCTTTGTCACTACCCCATTATTATTATGAGTCACCCCATATCACTACCTCATCCATAATGAACCTGACAAGCTCCTTTTGAAGTGACAATAACTCATACTCCTTTCTTCCCAAAAAAAAGTGTCGCATGGGATTTTATACTAGTCAAACTTTCTTAAATTTAAATAAGTTAGTAGAAAATATTAGTAACACATTTGTATATCTAATATTATGATGAAGTATTTTCAACCATTAATCTGATGATATTATATACTTATTGTGCACCACAGATATTTTACTCCCTCCGTTTCATAAAGTGTCGTCATGGGCCTGATCGGTTGTGATTTTTACAGCGTTGTAGCTGTTGCTGCACAGCCTCCCCTAACAGCTACAATAGCCAACAGGAAAAATGAACCTACACAGCAACAGCCTAAACAGCTACAGCCATATGTACCAAGTAAGTTGATGAGATTTGTGTTGAAACTTTCTTAAGCTTGACTAGATTTATATAAAATATTAGCAATATTTATATCTTTAAGTAATTTTAGTATGAAAATATACTCAATAATCTATCTAATGCTACTAATTATGTGTCATAAATATTAATATTTTCTTATATATTTAATTAAAATTAAAAATATTTGACTTCTAGGTAAGTGAGAATGACACTTTTTATAGGATGGATGGAGTATATATTTTATCAAAGATGAAAATATTTGACTTTTCGAGAAGTGATAATGACACTGTTTTTGGGACGAAGGGAGTATAACAACAGGTTCTACGTAACATTGATTTTCTTATGGTACTTCACAAAAGGCCTATATGAGATTACGAAGAGTGAATATAACTAGATTGAAGAATACCTACTGGACCGCAAGGCCACCTCCTAGGTCGCGCCGTTGCGTTGGTATTGGTTGTTTTCTTTTAATGTAATATCGATTGTAGAGGTCTCTTGCTAGGATGGTCCAGCTACGGCTGTGTTAGATTGACCTTCGGCGCTCGATATAAGCGTGTTGTATGTTTGTCTAAATTCTTCTACTTAATATAATGATACACAAAGTTTTTGCGTATTCGAGAAAAAAAAGAATACCTACTGGACCACTATATCAGTAAAAGAGAGATTGTGTATAACTGCTTGCTTGGGACATCTATGAGGGGCTGAGTATGTTCATGTTTTCACCTTTTTGAGTTGTATAAACCATGATCTTGCTCTTGTCCAGATTGATGTCAATGAGGGCGTAATGATAACTGCATTTACAAGAACCCTTTTAGATTATTCCTAAGCTTGATCAATGAAAATAGGAGTTAGGACTGTGCCATTGAACACTCTTACTCGCAGTTGTAGGCTAAACTGCAGAGTCCTTTGCTTGCTGCTCGATTATAGTTTCGTACAATACGTCAATGGTGTTCTCCCGTTCAATGGCCAATGTTTTCTCATTTACATAAATAAGGTCAATGACCAATGTATGAGTGAGGCAAAACTTCGAGGTTCTTTTCAATCTATGTGAGAATGTTTTCTTATTAGCAAAATAATGAGGGTTGTTGTGCCGAATAACCCGGGCCCACAGGGCTTGCATTTTTTTTTGAGAATTCAACACGCCCCCTCGGGCCTGCTTTTAACAGTCCAGTCCAGCCCAGCGTTTAAGACTGTATGCACTCACGTCTGGTAAATTGCAGTGGAGTAGCATATGGTGGAAATCGTAGCCGCAGCGGCTCCGGTATGTGCTGCGCTACGCTTCCGGATGATCCAGATGTCCGCTAAATTTGAAGGAATTGAGGAGGACGCTAAAGGCTACGCGGGCCCGCTGCTGCTGCTTTTCTGCGCTAGAATGGGAAGGAGAGAGCATGTGTGGGTCCTGTTGCTGCAGCTACTTTTTTCATCTAACTTTTAAAAAAAGTTATAAATCACAAACTAAAATACCAAATTAAATTCTAATTGCGCCATTAAATTCGTTTCAATAATTTTTTCAAAAAAAATCTCACATAGATATATTTAGATAAAGTGACAAGTGGCCCTCACAGTGGATAGAGGATGATATAGAGGATGGATGAGTGTGAGAGAATTGGGTACAGAGGAGAGAATCTTGATGACCAGGATGTATAGAGGATGAATTTAGAATACCACGAGTGCGGATAGCTAAGTGGGCCTAAACTTCCTGGGCATCAGCGTGCCAGAACCGAGCGGAGAACCGGAGATCATCTGGAGCCGCTCCCGGGGGGCCCCGGCGACTACCTGAGCGGCGCCAATGGAGCCCGAGGCGTCGATGCTGTCGCAGCTGCAGCTGCAGCTCCTCGCCCTCGTCTCCGAGTTCGGCCTCCTCCGCGTTAGCCAACCGCCCACCCCGCCTGGCCTTCTAGACTCTTCCAGACCCGCGCACTAACAATCGTCCCCCCATTTCCCGTTCGCAGGAGCGGGAGCGCGGCGCCCGTGAGGAGCTCCGCGACGCCGGCCAGGTGAGGGCTTCTCTCGGTGTTTATTATAGGGTCCTGCGCCACGTCTACTGATGAAGGTTTGTGTATCCTGGCAATCTAGCGCAGAGGTGGGAGGCGGCGGCGGAGGAGCACCGTAGGGAGGCCCGGGAGCTGCGAGCGGAGGTGGCCGCGCGGGACGACTCGATACGGAGGCTCGAGGCCAGGGTTCGTCCTCCCTCGCCATTTCTCTCCTGTCTCCAGTTTTTGTCCTTACTGCTTGGGGGCGTCGTTGTTGGGTTCTGACTGAATTTACCTGTGAAGCTGCCGGAAGCCTGCAGTGCACTCACACTTGGTTCACTGGGCCGCGGCTTCTGGTTTGATATGATGTTATGGTTATCAGTTTTAAGGTTGCGTTGTTGTTGGAGACCTGTTCCTCGTTAGGTTATGCTGCCCATTTTGTCTCTATCTCTGGTGGGTCCTTCCCATGATATGCGTTCCTCGTTAGGTCATGATTCTGGACAGTATCCATCATATGTGTGCCATTGCTTACAAGTCAGTGTCGTCATACCATAAAGCTAGTTGCCGATGCCGCTTTGATCTATTGGTCTCCTAGTTGGTATTTCCAATTATTGCGCTTCTGTACAGATAAAGTGCCTTGAGAATGAGAATGAGCTGCTCGAGAAAAACGAAAACAACTTGAAAGAAAGCATGGAGGTGCTGCTTCAATCAAGGGAGGCTTTCATAAAACACTATGAGGCAGGTAGCTTCCTTTTTTGTTTGCCCACTTATTTTGGGCCACCGTTTATTTGCATGCTCTCTTTCTCTATAAAAATTACTAAACTTGCTAGTGTATATCTGTATTCATCGCAATCACACATTTGTGCAAATCTTGTTCCAGTTAACCCACTGACGTTTTTTCTTTTTACAATCATGAATCATCATCCCCACAATTATGGCTTCTGAAACCAAGAGCATGATACAACAGATTTGCTGCTCCCTTTTTTTTTTGTTATGTTTGGTTTCCTTGCTCAACTTTGCCTACTAGCCTTGCTTGGCAAGGTTGGGCAAGGCCGCAAGGCATACCTTGCTAGGTGAGGAGAGTTAAATTGGCTCTCTATCAAAAGTATTTACATCTTCACAGACCTTCCCCAATTCAAACCAAGCAACAGAATCAAACATTGTTCTCTGACCTTGCTAAGTTGCTAGGCAAGAGAACCAGACATATTTGACGAAAATCGGGCACTGTTTACTATATATCATGGAATTCGCATTATTTGTTTTTGTTTTTTCCAGAGGTTTTAGCTTAGGTTCTGAATCAACCTGTGCATGAAACAAACTGACATTTGGCTCATATACCATGTTCGTAGGCAGGACTCTACTTGTTCTATGCAATGGACAATCCAGATGAAGGATAAACAGATTGCCGTAATTTCAGAGAAATTGAATTCACATATTGTTTTGTTAAGTTCGGTAGAAAAGGAAGTTGCTGCTATGAAACAAGTACTAGGTGATGTGCATTGTCTGGTTGGTGAGAAGGAAAATGTAGGTATGGCTATGATCACTCTTGACACTTGGATTCTCCAGTTTTCTGATCACTCAATTTCATTTTCATTATTATGTTTCACTGCTTCTCTGATTATTATGTTTCCGTACCGTCACTTGTATTGGTATTTCAGTTGCTGACTTGAAGGATAAAGTCCAAAGGATTTCTGTGCTCGAAAAAGATTTTGTAGGTATTTCCTCTTCTTGTGTCTTGCTTGATGAGATTGTGTTTTCTATATGATGATAATGGCTACTGTATATGCAGTTTCTTTTTATAATTCTCATGTTTCATTTATGCAGAGAAACTTAATTTCTTGGAAAGCAAAATCACTGCGTACCAGCTTGAACTCCGTAGTAGGGCAAGGATCATATATGAATTAAAAAACCGCCTTGAGACAGAGAAGCTTAACAGTAGTTTTGAGCCCCATCTGGAAGAAATATCCATTAACTAAGTCAATAAATTGCATATGTTTCATCTTCAGTTTATATCAAAATCATGTCGGTTGTTTTCTACCTTAATGATGTTACCTTAAGAAAACTTTGTTGGTGAAGGATGAGACTATTGAGAGATTAACTTCAGAGAATCAGGTAATTCTGTTACCAATATTTCAACTTCCCAGTTGCGTTGAAGATCCAAATTGAATTCCTGTTTTTTGCAGGCAATGCGTTTGGAACTTCATAATATGGAAATTGCTTTACAGAAATTTCAAGATTTATTCGGTAGTATTGGGCATGAGGTAAGATTATTTTAGTAAAAAAATTGAATGACATATTTACTGTTCATACTATCAGTCTTGCATTATATTATAATTTGTTCATCATGTCTATAGCTAAATACTATTTTTTCTTGATCTACTAATTGTGTACTAGAAGATGAAGAGTTTACCAGCAATTTCTGAAAGTCAGGATGTACAGGATGTAAATAATGAGCAGCTTGAAAGGTGAGTGATTCATTAAACATTTATTGTTCTGGACAATAAATTGACTTCTTTTTAATCTGAACATGCTGTAAGTTGTGCGTGGTGAAACCATTAGCATTCCAGGTACACAATGTGGCCTAGCAAATGAGCATACCTCGGTAACTGCAGTTGTCAAAGAAGGTAAGTCCTCCTTTTCCTCTTTTAAGAGCTCAGTTTCAATCCGCCCTTAGGAGACCTGGACATGATTGTCATAATTTATATTTATATTTACTCTGTGCAGTTGTACTCGTACACTTGGTTTTGAAAACTCTTAATAATCTTTCTTTGTTCAAGTACCACTGTAGACTATCAAAATTATCCAGCTTCATATCCTGTTTAGCACTTGATATATCATTGTTGGACCGAATCTTAACATCGACAATTTGCATCCACTTTATATTATGTTTCTGATTTCTACTTTGTGTCTTGTATGTCAAACAATCAACTATTCTATTTCTATATTTTCTACAGCCACCACACAAAATGTAGACCACCAGTTGGAAACTGATCCAGGCAGCATGCATGTACAAAGTCCAGTGCACTTCAAGGTAAGTTGCCTATTACTTCATTGTTTGTCTATTCTAGCATCGGTAAAAAACCCCACTTTCCATAGTTCTGTGATCATATACTGAGTTCTCTTCATGCTTGTAGTCTGGTGCCTTGCCATCTCCGGAGCTAGTAGCTGTGAATACAGAAACAACCGACAGCCTTCTTGAACCCAAAGGAGACATTAACATGGTATTGAAATCTTACGCTCCTTACACTATGGAGGTTGTTTGGAGCACAGGTTTTGTGGAAACCAAAATTCATAAAACAATTTTTAACCTAACTACCTGAAAAACATTGTTTAAAAACTATCTCACATTTAAAGAAAACTCAGTTTTCCATAGTACCCCCAGAAAAATAATTATATCCGGTTTCATGACTACCGGCTTTCAGAATGTCATGCGAAACTTTGTTCATGGTCCGGGTTTCATTTTGGTGGTTCATGTTCGCTTCGCTAATTACAATCTGGGTTAAAGCAGCGCTCCACATCTGGCCTGCTGATGCAAATTTTTTCGTCATCATGAAGCCTGTTGCTTCACACCTGTACGGTTGCTTTTGCTTCTTCCCGAAGGCCGGTGACCGCTTTAGCCATAGTGTTGGTGGCCTGCTTAATTAGTGGTGCTACTTCACTGGGACATGGGGAGCAGGGGAGGTGCATGGCGAACTGCTGCTCTCGTCGAGGGCTTGACTTGCAGTGTCCAGGTTATTGCTGCTGGACACTAACAAACAGGAGCTGAAAGAGTCGCAATGTCGATTTCTCTATTGGCTATGGCTTAGGTTGAGTAAAAGAGGTGGTTAGGAAACAGTGTTTTGTTCATGCTGTATCAAGAAAGAGATGAGATCACACTTTGTTTTGCCCAAACAGAGTATACGTAAAACAAAGTTTCACGTTACCCACAAAACCTGAAGTCAATGAAACAACCACCTAAAGCTGTCTTTTCCAAAAGTTGCTCATAAATTGTATTTTACCAAAAGAGACTTGTTGGTCATCAGATCCAAACAACCACTATAAGCCCCATGCCCCCAAGCATCTTCCTTACATGATAAGTTATTACTTTAAAATACAGTGCATTATGCTGGTCCACTGAACTTGGTGTTTTGCAGGGCGGTTTATCTCCTGCACGACCAACAGATTGTTTGAATCTTGATCCTGACATGGAGAATAAGTCCTGACCTTGCAATTTGTATACCTTCACACCTGGAATTCGGATATGTATAGTTGCTGACTCTGTGGCTAGTCGTCGAGCATATATTCTTGTCTCCTAGTTGATCCCCCCCCCCCCCCCCCTTTGCATAGCCCGTTTAGGTAGCCACTAAAGAGATAGATCAGGTAGTGTAAGGTGTATTTGGTTTTCGGTTCTTGTTCTGTTAACTTGGGGTGTCTTGAGAAGTGTCAACAGTATTATTGTACATTGCAATTGTTGAACATCATTGATATGAATTTAAGTCAACCTTATTTTGGTGATAAGTTAAGTATTTGCTTAATTTTGTAAGATCAAGCATAATATTTGTTTTGTAACCTCAACCGGATTCTGGGCCGCTGGATCCGCTGCCAACGTTCCCGGCTCGTGGTCGTGGCATGGCTATCCTCTGGTCTCGCTGACGCCTGACGGACCAAAACCACACCTCACGTTAACTCACTCACACAGATGCTGGTCACTGCCCCAACCTACCCCACACCAATAATTCCGTTCCCGTCCAAAACGCCGCTTCCTTCCCGTGCGTGATGCTTGACCATAATTTGTAAATTTTGTGAAGATTTTGTATTCTTTTTGAAATTTTTGAAGAATTTATGAACAATTTGACATATATTTCTCTAATGTTTGGAATCCATAGAAATAATTTATAATTTTTCTTAAAAAAATTTAGCATATATTTGTGTTATTCTCAAATTACATCACTTTGTCCAAGAAATGACACTGAAGAAATCATTGTAAATATAGTATTAAGGCGGTGTAAATATAGCTATAAGATAGTATAAGTGCATGAAAAAAATCTGGTTGTTAGGAGGGGCTAAAACAACCAGTTGTTAGCTAGACAGATTTTTTTTTGCCAACTTTCTGACCCTTGCACGAAGAGAGGGAAAAAAAGAACAATATACTATTATACTTTGCTTTGACCCGGTCAATTTCATTTCTCTTGAATCTTTTTAGGGGGACAGATTCGTTTTGATTCTTTCCAGAGGAATATAATTGTTTATATTGGCCTAAAACCTTTTTATTAAGAAGACGAAGTGGCCTAAAATAGCGAGGTCTCATGAGGCTGCTGTTGGCTGTCTGTCGTCTGCAGTTGCTGTCTTTAAAATGTAAACGGTCTTGGTTGTGTATTGCTTATCAAGTTATCCGACACTGCTTTATCTTTGATTTGGCTAAGTATGGTTAAGAGCAATGGAAATGTAGTGTGAGTACTCATCTGGTTACAGTTTTGGTACATTTGTATCTGAATTAGGATATGCTGTCACATTGGGTAAAGTTACATGAGTTGTTTGAATGCTTGCTGCATTGCCAACATGAGCCAAATTGATGTGTTTCACTGTCACAGCAAATCCAAATATTTTGTTTGGTTGTGCCCTGGAGTGGACTAGCTGCATGATTGTTGCTTCACTGTCAAAACAAATCCATTTTTTTTTCTTTTCATCCAGTTGTTTAACATGATTTGCTCTTGATTTATGTGTAATCTGAGAATGGTTTCACTGAAGTGATACTTCATATTTGCTCCTTCCATGCACTTATAAAACAGCAAGAGCTTGCTCATCAACCTATCAGTACCATTACAACGGCATTACCCAGTGTTTGCCAAATGTTAATTCTGATCCTTCTATCCTCGTCTACGTACAATGTTGTGAAGCATGCTATCTCACATTTGCCTCAGTATGCATGCAGAGTCAGCATCACCATCATCATCCTGCCGTGAACGTGAAGAAGCAAGAAAAAACTGAAGGAAGCATGCATGCCATCTCAAAATGCAGTCCAAGTGGCACTCCTCTGCCTGGGCTTGAGCGACGCGTGCACGCCGTCGCCTTCAGCCATAAGGGAGCCACACTTGGCGGCAGGGATGCTGTTGGGCGTGAGCGCGCCCGGCCTGGGCGACGGGAACCTCGCCGGCCTGCCGCCGCCGCCGCGGGGCGACAGGCTGACCTCCTCCAGCGCCCGGAACTGGAGCTCGGAGGGGTAGTCGCGGACGCAGCCGATCCTGGGCCCGGCGCCGGTGCTCCAGTGGAAGTGCAGCTGCTTGCCGAGCTGGTACGAGTGCATGGCCCGCTTGGAGTTGATGCGGCTCAGGATCAGCGCCTCCGGCACCTCCGCGAGATCGTCCAGGTAGTGATCCTCGTACCCGTCCTCCGCGAACAGGTTCCGCTTGCAGAAGTCGAGGCACTCGCCCAGCATGGCGGAGTCCGGGTCCACGTCCTTCACGCCGGGCGACGGCCTGGCGTTGCTGCTGTGCGTGGTGGGCGGCAGCGGTGCTATGTTGTTGTTGGAGCTGATCAACAGCCTGGGCGGCCGCTTCCCTTGCAGCCTGTTGTCTGAGGAGGTCTTCCTGATCGTCGTCGCCGGCATGCTGCAGGTCTCTGTAGATGTTGGCAGGGTGGGTTCGTGGCTGCAGGTCTCGGCTTCGTCTTCGTCTTTGCCATGGCATTGCGCAGATTGTGCCTCCTGTTCTTGGCTCTCTTCCTGCTGGCAGAGTTGGGTCAGGTCCAGCTGAGAGTGGCTGCCCCTGAGGCTGAAGTCGCCGTCTTCTTCACCTTCTTCTGATGGGCTCAGCTGTAGCAAAACCGAAAAGCCAGCAAAGTGATACCAGTATCAGCTGAAGCGTCTGGGATCATTAGCTAATGTACATACATAGGAGTCACAATATATTAGGCTTCTTACCATCACATTGGTAAGATCCACACTCCTCTCCTTCAGGAAGTTCATGAACTCCTGAAAGTTCTGCTCGGTCGGCCGGTAATGCCCACTGTGAGGCCACACAGCCTGAAATGAACACATCTCTAACTTGAGCAGGAGAAAAAAAAAAGTGATGTTGGGATGAATGAATCCCACAGTACAAATTTCTATGCCACACCTTGAGAATTCCATCCTCCACAACCAGTCTTCCTGCAGCAGATGTGGCTCCCCCTGCAAGGAAGCTTGAGTGCTGGAATACGCCCTTCTGCTTCTGCAAACATGTCAAAGTTTCGGTCTCACTTCAGTCACTGAATTGCTCTCAGTGTTCAAAAGAATTCCATCCGAACTTGTCAGGGAATTATCATTCACCTGGCCTATGTAAAGAGTCTTGCATGTACTGAGCACAAAGATCCACTTGGTCCCCTTGGTGCTTCCAGTCGTGTCGACTATCTGACGGCTCAGCTTGTACATCAGCCTCTTATCGTCGACTATCACTTCATAATTTTCCCTTTCTTTCTGCACGAGCACGAGACGACATATTTGGTTATCTTCCCTTTCTTCCTGCCTGAATGATTCTTTTTTTTACTTTGAATCTGAGGAGGAACAAACAGTGGAACTTACAGGGCCAAGGTACTTGATACATTGCTTGTGCAACTTCGATCTAGGGCAATGCTCCTCTAAGTTGACATCTTTCCCTTCTCCTACATCCAACCTGTCCAAAGAATTACAGAACCGTCAGTACTCGATCAGTAACTATGTTGTTCATTGGTTCAGACACATGACTTTTGCTCTGTGTGTGTGTGTGTGTGTACCAATAGAAGAATGGCTGCTTGCTCTGGCAGTGGAGCCAGCGGTGGTAGTAGAAGTGCAGGTTGTGGCCATACCGATGTCGAGGGTCAATCTGACATTCAGAAATGGATCAAAATGCAGTTTTTGACTGCTCAGTGGCATAATCTGACCAGCATTATATTTATGAAGACATTTAGGGTGTGTTTGGTTTGTGGAGTCACCCCATACATCATAAGGTGGTGCATCATGAGTTCATTCCATGAATTTTAGTGGAACCAACTCATTCCTCATGCATATACTAATTGTTATCTTATGAGGAATGAGTTGGTGATGGATCAACTCATTCCATTCTACAAACCAAATACAACAAGTGAGGAGTGAGAAGACGATGGACCACCCCATTCCTCAAACCAAACACACCCTTATATTCTTAGTACATAACATACCGCCTCGAGCCAGTGCTGCAGCGCAAGTTTCTGGGCCTTTTCATCCTTGGAGAGACCTTTGCCAACCTAAATGCGACAGCAACACTACACACCTGTCAGGAATGCAGTGTATTCCAAGAAAAGAAAAACTGCTGATACAAAGTTGGTATTCCACTGTACAGGATTTATAATGCTGATTGCTGAAGTTATGATGATATATCTGAACAGAAGAATACAATTGGTACCTTGGCAGCCCTCATTCTTGCCCGGGACCATTTTGAGACAGCAGTCTCAGGCTTCTCTATGTCAAAGAATGACACCGAGTTCCGCTTGAGCAGTGCAAAATCAAGCAACTTCCACCTGCATTTTATATAGGACCATAAATAAAATTCAGAAAAGCACCACCTTGATGGCGGCTTGATGACAAGGACAAGCTCACCCAACCCAACAAATAGCATAGAACAAGGCAGTGTCCTACCATCGTTGTTCCACAAGAACAGCACAATCCGCAAGCTGACGCCTTGTCCTGAAGCTCTTGTACACCTTCTGCAGCCTGACGGCCGCGGCCTGGTGCTTGGGGCTGTCCATTCCGACCATGGCGTAATCATAATCTGGTGGACGGTCCCCGATTGGCCCGAATCTTGATGACCCAGAAGTAGCAGCACCGGCACTGACGATGTTGCAAGCTTCTCTATCAGGAGGTTTAGGACTCCTGATGGACAACACATTCTGCATCTGAATTCTGTCAGCCTCTCTCCTTTTGAAGCTCAGGGAGCCTTCTATGATGAGCTTCCCGGAGCCAAAGGCGAGGGGCAATGCCGAAGGCGAAGACAAAGGCGACTCAGCAGCGGCCTCCATGTCGTCGAAGCTGAGAGATCGGATGAAGAGCCGCCCCATGTTGTCCTCCACTGCTGGCAGGTAGTCGTCCGGTGGGTATGAGATTGACAACCCCATTTCCCCTGATGCCAAGATGTGGTGCCACACAGACAAAGGCCTTTCGCCGTCTTTCCTTTTTCTCTGATTGGATTAGATTGGATTCGGTTGTTGGATCTCACAATCTGTCCCGTCTCAACCAATCTGTTCCAAGAAACAACTCATTAATGGACACCAAGTTCGAACTTTGTGAATGGGTAAGAACTGTTTCAGAAGAATGGACACATTTGAAGCCCTTTTTGGGTTCATGCTGCTCTTTCCAAACGATTTCCATCTTCAGGAACAGATTGCATGTCAGGATGCAAGGAATAAACAACAATCAATGAAGGGAAGAAAGAGAGCATGCATGATGCAACTCAACAAGAACATGCTGCGTCTCCTTCAAACTTTGTTTCTTCCTTGTAAAATCGGAAGGACCCATTATCTATCTATCTAGAAAACTTAAATGGTAAACCAAGAATCAAGAAACAGACCTTGCCTCCAAAATCCAAATCCTCATGCGAAGCAAGTTGCAACCGCCTCAGAGGCAGGCAAGCTCCTTGATTGTGCGACAGACAGGCTTGCTGTGAGGCAGAAAGCTATTTTTGTGAAGCGCAGGGGCCAATGGGGAGGAGATTTAGGAGGAACAGAATCTAAATGGGGCGGTGGCCATACGGGGAAGGTAGGTGGCAGGAGCTAGCCCAAAAGCCCCTGCACTCTATAAATAACAAACCAAAACTTGCGGTGTCCTATGCTAGCTAGTTCCCTGATCAAAAGTCTGTCACTGACAGATTTGATGAGTTATAAAAAATAGTAATACTACGCCCGCGTTTAGTTTCAAAGTTGGAGCACCTAACTTTGGAATATTGCGCGTCACATTGTACTGTAGCAACTTTTGTTTTTATTTGGTAAAAATTGTCCAAACATTGATTAATTAGGTTTAAAATGTTCGTCTCGCAAAACTTTTGTTTTTATTTGGTAAAAATTATCCAAACATTGATTAATTAGGTTTAAAATGTTCGTCTCGCAAAGTACAACGAAACTGTGTAATTAGTTTTTTATTTCATCTATATTTAGTACTCCATGCATGTGCCGACATTTCGATGTGATGGTGAATCTTTTTTTTATATAGTGAAATTTAGGGTAGGAATTAGGAACTAAACAAGGGCTACGAGGAGCTTTGACGCTGGTCCTCCTTGCCTTGAAGAATGCGTTCTGAATGAATTGAAAAGGGGATCAAGAGTGTGCTGGCAACAGATGGCCGGTCTATTCTGTCTTTTTTTTTGCCCTGTTTGTTCCTCCTCTCTAAAAACTAAAAAGGGTTCAAGTGAATGAATCCTATTGCTTGCTTACTTGTAGATAATAAAGAACATGATGGAGGTTTCTACTGTAGTAGTCTCTTCATTATTTCAGGGCGATATATATTAGCATTTGCTTGACCTAGCTGGTACATTTTGGGTCCAAATAAATACCTGTATAGAACCTGACAATTTGTGTGTAGCATCGTGTCTCGATTTTTGTTTTGGGTATTTTATGAAAAAAAATATATACACCAAGTCTTGCAGAAGCATTATTTTGCCGACACATAGCATGGTGCAATGCAAGAGACATTAGGACTAACCAATGGTGTTAATTTAAATCAAGATCTGGTGATCCATATTCTTATCCAAGGCCATGTTTAGTTTGCAATTTTTTTTGAAAAAGTACTGTAGCACTTTTTGTTTGTATTTTACAACCTTTGTCCAATCATAGATTAGCTAGGCTCAAAAGATTTGTCTCGACATTTACAGACAAACTGTGCAATTAGTTATTTTTTTACCTATATTTAATGCTCTATATATGTACCGACATATGCGATGTGACGGGAAATTTTGAAAACTTTTTGTATTTTGATGCAAACTAAACATGACCCAAGTCTACATCAGAATGACCAGAGGGGCCGCTTTCGGTTGGCATGCAGTTGAATCTCATGAAGAGAGCCATTAACCCTTTGCCAAATGTTAGCACGGGAAAACACAATAATAAGCTAGTACGGAGTAATTAAAAAGGTGGCCACAAGTCTACTCCAGCCAGCTCTCCATGACCAACTCCATGACAGGGCAATCTTGAGCTGAAATATCATGAGGCCTAGCTTTCTAATTCCCTTTTAAAAAGGATCCAGCTCAACACTTTAGCCCATTGCTAATTTAACTTCTGCCCATCACAACTGGACAGCGACTTCTCAGACGCAAAGGAACTGAATGACCCACACGTTACGTTCTCGAGTATTCCAGCACTTTAAATTATAAGTCGTTCGTTTTTCATAGGTATATATATTATGTCCAGATACATAGTAAAATGCTACGTATCTAAAAAAAAAAAGCTAAAACAACTTATAACTTAAAATGGATGAAGTATATATAGACGTTTGCATTCCAGAGAAAGTAGTAATCACTGTAGAAGAAAAGTCGCTGTATATACGAAGAAAGAGCATATGTAATGATAGAATATTAAAAATGGAGTAGAAAAAACCACTCCTGTACAAACAAGAGCTCGCAAAGTCTTGTACGAATAAATAATGAATTTAAAAATGGCCCAGACTGAGATGGACGTCCGGCCAGGACTCAGGAGTCAAATAGCGAGACAAGGCCAGCTGGCAAGGCGTCGGAAGGCAGATCCGATTCTGCAATCCATCACCGGCATGCACGTACGTACACGGCCGTACATGTTAGCCGTACTGCAGTCAACCATCCCAGGAGTACGCGCTTTGCTGTCCTTGGATTTTCTCAGCGCATTAAAAAGAAATGCACGCTGGATCATACAGCTCGATACATTGGAGTATAGTTTTTTTTGTGCAATGTCTTTTTAACTTACTACGCTGAAATTTGGTTTAGTCTGATGTTTATGCTAATTTATTGTAAGAGAAAAACACTGTTCGTTCGCTGAAAAGTACCGCTGAAGTAGTGCGGAAGAACAGAGTTTCATAATTTTTTAGTTAAGACTGTCGTAACAATCCATCATCTTACCATTCTCCTTGTATAGGAAATAGCACGCACACAATATAGTGTGCTCTATTGATCTAATTTAAGCACCCGTTTTCACTTAATTAATGACCTTCATTAACTAAGCTTTTCTTCCTTCACACACCATTTTGGAACTACTCTTAGCATCCAAGTTGGGCGATACGTACGCAGGTTACTCACTCTACCAAGATGTGCTCATGGTACCAATTGATAATGTAGGTAACCACATAAAAAATAGATAAAGTCATGTTTCTTGCAGCTGTCGTGAGGCCCAGGTATGAGGAAGGCAATTATTACCCCTCGTGCACAAAAACACCCTCTCATTGGAATTCTACAGCGTGAATCTCTGTTGGGGTTGAAAACTCAAATGCTAAGTATGTGATTAAGCTAGGTGGGCTTGGAGATGGATGAAGGGTGATCAATCCAATTGAAGCAAGATCTCACTTGGAAAAGAAGAAAAGAAAAGCAAAATCAAATGGTGTGAAGGCAAAGGTATAAATAGGGAATTTGTATTGCTAGTCAAAACGCAATAGAGTATGTGTTCGAGTTTAGGACAGATAGACATACTATTAAGAGGGGAGCTCTAAAGTCAAAATCAGTTATCTAAGTGCCACTAGGTATGAAAATACATTGCATATTCATTAGACCTAGTGACATGATGAGAAGTGAAAAACCCCATTAAAAATATTTGTGAAAATGCTAACTCACTTGCACATACTGCACATATGGTGGACACATATAGGAGTTACCACATTTGAAAAATAGGGTTGAAAAGAAGTTGTTTGGTGCCTCTGGTGGAACATCAGATTGATTCGATGGGTCCCCAGGAGGACCATCGGAGTGTAAGCTTCGCATAGTGAGGTTTAACTATGCCTATGGTTAGGCATCAGATTGTTCCGATGGTTCACCCTAGAGTAACATCGGAGTATGCGTTTAGCACTATTCCAAAGGGTGCACTGACAAGGGTCATCAGATTGTTCCGATGTAGGGACAAAGGAACATTTTGATACAAAAAAACCCTTTCTAGAACCCTCTATGTATGGCATCGGACTATGCGTTACCGTAGTCGTTGGAGAAGCCTAATGAGTAGTTTTCTGAGTAAGAGCGCATGTGGCCATCGGATTGATCCGATGGTGCATGACTAGGGCATCGGATTATAGGCTTAGGTTAGCCATAGCGCATAATTAATCCGATGGTGTTGCATCGAAACAATCCGATTCCTACATAGACAACCCAGTCAGCCAGCCCAACGACTAGTTTTTGGAGGTGATTATAAATAGATGTTGTCTAGCTCTTTGAGATCTCTCTTGGCATTCTAAGCAAAACAACTTGTCACTCATCTCTTCACTCTTATTGGTTGGTGCCACCTAGATGGCTTGGAATAGCCGTGGTCATTGAGGAAGAGTTGGTGATTGTTCTTCACCTCTAACCGGTGATATTGTGAGATGTTTTGTTCCCACCTCGCGGAGTGCAAAGGGATACTCAAGTAGAATGATCATAGCTAGTTGGAGTGGACCATTTGTTTGATTCTTGTGGCACCCAAATCGTGGGTCTAGCTTGTCATGCTAGTTAGCGCATGAATCATCACTTGGGGACTCGCCAACGAGGACGTAGGTTGCCGGCAAGCAACCAAACCTCGAGGATAAATCTTGTGTCTATCACTTGCCCTTAGTAATTTGCTCTCTATACACTTGTTCCTTACTTTGCATTTACTTGCTCGTGTGTAGTTGTTTGCCTTGCCAACTAGAGTAGTTTAGTTGTAGTTGTAGTAGTAACTAGTTTTAGTTGCTCTCTTTTGTGTATCAAGTGTTCTTGTAGCTTGTGTGGTGTTGTGCTCTTTTAGAACTCAAAGCTACTAGAATTGTGTAGGGGCTTGCTTGGGTGTTAGTAGAGCTAGAGCAAGTAGTGGCTATTAGGTTTTCTTGTTTTACTAATCACTTTGCTCTAGTGTTGTGGGTTTGTAGAAATATTATAGGCTATTCATCCATCATCTAGCCATCTAGATCCTATCAGGGGTCACTGGAGAGCTCTGGTGCCCCTGTTTGAATTTCCCGTGCGCTACCATCCACAATTGCCCATCACTACCTAAGCTCCAGTGCCTTGCTCTCCGGTGGCACCAAAAGTTAGGGTTTGTGGTGCTTTTTTGTACTGTGCTAGGGCAATGAACTAAACTCGATCTGGTGGGTGAGCTCCGATAAGGGTAAAAAATCTCCATTGAGCTCTTTTTCTAAAACCTTTTCAATTGGCTAACTCCAATAGGTCTACTACGGGATGACCAACACCTTCAGTCTTTAGTTAGTATTTTTTTTAAAAAAAATCCAAAGGTTTTCACTTCCTTCTCACCAAGCCACTCGATCCTAATGCATATGTAATGTTAGACCTCATCTTATGACACTAGAGAACTGTCAACGAATTTGCTCCTCTTTATAGACGACTATCTATCATAAACAACCTGGCCATTCATCTTATCTAATCACCACATGGTTGATGAAAGCAAAGCCCTATACATATATTTTTTCCTTCACTTTTTTCCATTCTTTGCTCTTCTAGCATCCATCATCTTCAATACTCACTTGTTGAGGTTTTGCACCACATGTTCCTTGCCATCCACCATGGCCTTCATGTTGCTCAACTCTAGCTTGTGGACTAACCTCAACCTTTCATCTCAAATGAAACATACTAGTACATAAATTGTTTTCATTCAATTACCAAAACCTGAATAGGTCTTTCATCCGAACCTTGCTGTAACAGAACCGACCAAATTATAAGAGCACAAGTACAAAAACAAGCACCGAAGCGCTCAAATTTTTGAACTTGAGCCCATATAATCCCGGTAGTCAATCGAAACCACGAAGGATTTCAAACCAACTCGTTTACAACCAGGATCGCATCATTCAACATACAACATCATGCGTTACATTTCACAAGTAGTTCCGAAATAGGTTTACCCACACACGGAGTCGCAATTATTACAAACCAAGTTTATAAAGTAGCGGAAGCATAACACATACCAGTTGTTAACTACTGCCAGTCTAGATGATCGACAACCCGCAAAAGCATGAGGAAAGTACATAAAAGACGATCATGCCCAAGTGATCTAGTCTTCTTCACCCGCAGGGTGGAGACACGTCTTGCAGAATCCCTGATAAAGCATGTCATCTGCAACAGGAGGGAATAAACCCTGAGTACTGGAATGTACTCAGCTAGACTTACCCGTCGAAAACCAGAATAAGATGACACCAAGGATTATGCAGGGCTTACACAAGGGGCTAGCTGACATAACATTTTGCATAAAGGCATAAGTAATTGAAATTCTTATAACCTGTACTAGCAGTTATTTTTAGCATTTACCTGTCATCTATCTTAGCACCTGTACTAAACACGCACTTGATTATAATCAAACAACATGATTATTATATCCATAGCAGGTATATCATTATGGCAACATTGTATCATTCCCTTAACCACCAGTTCATTTAATGAGGTCTACGTTGCCGCTGCTCAAGTCAAGTGCTCACTAACCGGGAGCGACGGCGATTCGAATCGAATTCCTATCCAGCTGGAGGGGTATTTCTAACACTCACCGCGCAGGCCCCTGCCAGGGTCGCACAAGCCACCTTTTCATATGATTCAGGAATCGCGGGTCCGAATGATGTCGCGACCCCAAGGGCGACACTCTGCCAGGTGATAGGGACTCTAACCCCCCCTTGGTCTCACGCCAATGTCCCCAAGCACATCCTTTCTCTCCTCCAAGAAGCAACCTACCATTCGATTCCCGGCCTGAACCACATTACTCGGCTTCGCGGTCGGAACGACTTATCCGGCCAACTAAGTGTTAGACTGCGTTCAACATGACTCAAGGACGTACAACGAATCGGTCCTTAAACGACTCAGACGGGCATAGCTCCACACCCAAGACGTGAAGTGTCTTGCGGCTGTACTATCGAACTCCCGCCCGGTCCTAATTTCATTTTTAAGCATGGTTCCATCCACGATAGCCATACAGCCACTCGTGACTCCTTCCTACATCTCGCGGATGATCGGAAATCACCCGACTTCTACCGTACTAAGCAGGGCTAAGCATTGACACGTGCCTAAACCTAAAATAGGATTAAGTATGATATCTGGACAAGGACAGGTATAATGCAACAAGTGTTTTCATATAACTCCTACAACTTAATGCATTAAACAATTAAAAGTACTCAAGATTAATTTATAAAACAGTAGGTTCAGCATGCACCGGGGCTTGCCTTTCAGAAAGGTCGAAGGCCGGTGGTCAGGACACTCAGGAAGGTCGTCTGCGGGCACTCCTTCGCCTGCTGGATCCTCGGGCTCCTGCTGCTCCTGGTTCTCCTCCGGAATTACAGGCTCGAATTCGAGGAGAGTTACCCCCTCCGGTACACCTATTGCATGAATGCACAATAAATACCATGGATGCATAAATGGGTGCAACATGCTCGGAATGAAATGTATTTCAGAAATAAAATACTCTATTCAAGTTATTTTATTAGTACGTGCAAATCTCTTCTCCGGTGGAGAAGTACTTACCTAAGCTACTCAACCTAAGATACAGTTGTTCTTCTTCGGTTAAGGTCCTAACACCTAATAAACACAAGAGTAACATTATTTAGGTTACCACAATAAGTTATTCTGGACAGCAGCTCAAAGATCCTGACATAACTGGAGAATCCCAACTCCAAAAGATATGATCTAAGACAATCTGGAAAGCTTAAGAAATGAACTACAATTCATTTTCAGACCTCAACTCCAAACTCCTAAGTTTTCCATGTCAAACTTCACAAGTTCCAGAATCTGTCCTCTCAAAACAGAGAGTAGCAGATTTTGAACTGCCACTTTAAACAACAGTAACTCTCAAACTACTAAGCCAAATGCTTCCAAATTTTGACACAAGCTAGTTCATCAAGTTTATTCCAACTTTGGTATTTACAAGTTTTCCAGCAACCAATTTTATCAAAGCTAAATTTAGAATTACTACTAGCTGTCCAGAAAACCTAAAATTACAAAGGTTAAACATTTATTGATGTGGCCAAAGACCCTTAAAACCAAACTAAGACTTCCAAAAGTTCACATGGGGTATAACAACACCAGAAAGTAGGGTGTGACTACTTAGAACATTTATTTATACTCATTTCTTATTTTACTTAATTAATTAGGTAAAATTTTAAACATATATGTAAACTGCTCCTAAAATTCTATAAAAATTACAGGGTACTCTCTGACCCACAAAGAGACTACTGTAAAATTTTGAACTCAATTTATTCACAGGAACTTCCTACACAAAATTCCCAAGCCAAAAAGGCTGATTTTTGTATAAATAACAAAGCATAGTCAAAAGTATCAAACAACAGATTTCTTAATTTTCTTGGACACTCTAGGGTACCAAGACATTCTCCAAAAAGTTACAAGAACATTGCACATGTAGAAAAATTACAAAAATTCCTTCAATTATCTCCTAGAATAAAATGATAGCCTTATAACTTGGAAATTACTTAAGCACTGATGCCCAAATTTTTACCAGAGCTAGGGCTAGCATAGAGTAACCTACCCACCAAATTTCATGATTTATGGAACACAACAGCTCAAGTTATAAATTTAACAAATTTGCATGCATTCCAAAACACATTTAAAGGATCTATTAAATTCTTACAGAATTTAAACATCTCATGCCAGATCCATATTTTTCTACAATACTACACATCATGTAGACCCTAACAAAATTTATCTCATGATTTTTGGATCATTAAAACCCTAGCTCTATATTTTTCCAACTTGTACAAAAATCAGTGACAAAATAATAAAAATGAATTTCATTTCGGATGAACTGGGCCGGCCCGGAAAACTCGGCCCACACACTCGCGCGCGCGCGGCCCGCTCAGCGCCCCGCCCGCGCGCGACACTGATGGGCGGGCCCCCGCGGTCAGTGACCAGAGGTAGGGGAGGCGGAGACCCGCGAGCTCCGACGAGCTCGAGCTCGCCGGAGAAGAGCTCGCTCGGCCAATTGAACACCGCCTCGTGTTCTCCGTCACCCGGTGCGTCGATTGGTGCTCGTGGAATGGATGGGGATGGGGTGGAAGGGGCTTGTCACCGCGAGCGGCGGCCGGTGATGTCCGGTGGCGGCGCACCGTCGCCGGTGAGGATGTACGGTGCGGTCTAGGCTCGGTACGAGCTTCACCGAAGCTAGGCGGATCCATTTTGATAGGAATGGAGGATGGAGAGAGACCCGAAGCACCCCGACCACGGTGGGGTCCCATGGCGGGCTCCGGTGACCTCTCGGAGACGGGGAAGAAAGCAATGCGGCTCACCTTGAGTCAAATTGCGGGCTTCGGTGGGTCAAGGGGATGGAGGGTGGTGAGGCGGAGGGAGTGGCGAGGTCTGGCGGCCGGTGATGCGGTGTAGCTCGCGCTTGAGCTCGCCGGAGAAGAACGGCAATGGCGGCTCGGTTTCGGTGTTTTTGCAACTGGAAGAGAGGGGGCGGAGGAATGGAGGCCGGCTCACGCGTCGTGGCGTCTTGAAGGCGTCGCGGCCTGACTGGTGGGGCCAGGGCCGGCGTACGGTCGCCACCGCATGCCCACGCGTCGGCGAGGCCCTGTGGCCGGTCGGCCACGCCCCCTCCTCTGACGAAACTGAATCGCGATGAACGGTGCCATCGAGCTCGACTGACAGAGGGATTTCATCGCTTCATAGCTCGTGATCGAGGCTGATTCGGTGAGAGTCGTAGTTAACAAAAGTGTAGAGCTACGTGAGGTCAACAACTTTGTCAATTGGTGTTTGGGCTGGTTCAGCCTATATTTCAAACTACATGGCCTCAAAGTAGGGCTTGATGAAACTAAAACCGGGGTTCAGTTAACGATGCCGACTGACAGCCTAAGTTCATGACACGATATCTCTTGAACCATTGAGAACCAGGCTTGGGTGATGTTGACAAAGTTGTAGGGTTACATGTGATCTACAAGTTTGTCAATATAAGTGAAAGCTGGTTTGGCCTGGTTTGCAAACTAAAAGCTCCTAAAGTAGGCATCAGTAAAACTGTAGGGTCAGATTCCAGACTTAGAAAAATTCTAAGTCTTGGAGCTACCTCTCTAACTGACTTGTGGGCCACTTTTGAGCATGTTAGGGTCAATTTCATGAGATGGTCATATTGAGACTTTTGTTCCCCATGAATTTCTTTACAACTTTGCTTAAGGGTGCTCTTCCATGCAAGGTCTCTAAATTAGACTTTTTAATTGGTCAAACTAGAGCCTTCTAGGGTCAAATGGTGGTCAAACTTCTCTTGGAGGGCAAATTTGTAATTTTGGTCAACATGAACCTTGTTCCAAATGTTACCCTAAGTATAACTAAGGTGTTGTAGGTCATGATTGGCTACCTTACCTTTTTGTTACACCAACTATCAAATACTTCATGAAATAAATCAAACAAACCCTAGAACAATCACATGTGTTGCATCACATAAAATAACAAACATGAATGATGCATGCTTATGCTTATGCAATGCAAATGCAATGCAATTAAGGACTAAACACTTGAAGTGTTACAGCCCTCCCCCCTTATAAAAATCCCGTCCCGAGATTTGGAAAGCGTACCATTTTTCATAGAATTCCTTATAACCATCCCGCAAATAATCTTCCCGTTCCCACGTAGCGTCACTTTCACTACCCTGATTACTCCACATTACTTTATACCACCTAACCACTTTGCTTCTAGTTACTCGTTCCTGAGTATCGATCACTCGGACTGGCTTTTCTTCGTAAGTTAAATCGGATTCCAGTCTGATGTCTCCTAAAGGGACTCTTTCCTCGGGAACTTGAAGGCACTTTTTGAGCTGAGATACATGGAAGACGTTGAATATGGCACTCATTTCAGGAGGTAACTGGATTTTGTACGCAACAGCTCCACTCTTGCCTATGATCTGGAAAGGACCCACGTATCTTGGCGCAAGTTTCCGCTTAACACCAAAACGTTGGACACTATTCATTGGAGAAACTTTCAGATAAACGAAGTCTCCAACTTCAAACTCGAGTGGTTTTCTACGACGATCAGCATAACTTTTCTGTCTAGCTTGGGCTGCAGCCATATGTTTTTGGATGGTACGGACTTGTTCCTCAGCTTCATGAACAAAATCAATACCATAATACCTCCTTTCACCAGCTTCTACCCAGTTTAGTGGGGTTCTACATTTACGACCGTATAAAGCTTCAAATGGGGCCATCTTAATACTTTTTTGGTAACTATTATTGTACGAGAATTCGACTAGAGGTAACCATTTTTCCCAAGAACCCTTGGATGATATTACACATGCCCGCAATAGATCTTCCAAGATTTGGTTAACCCGTTCTGTCTGATCCGATGTCTGGGGGTGATAAGCAGAGCTTCTCACTAACTTGGTTCCCAGAAGGTGATGCAAATGCTCCCAAAAGCGAGCAGTGAACTGGGGACCACGGTCAGAAACGATAGTACGAGGTATCCCATGAAGCCGGACTATCTGATTGAAGTACAACTCAGCATAGTCAGTGAGACGATAGTCCACTCTCACTGGGATGAAGTGAGCTGATTTGGTCAAACGATCAACAATTACCCAAATAGAGTTATGATTTTTGACAGTAGGAGGAAGACCGACAATGAAATTCATACTTATCTCTTCCCATTTCCAACCTGGGATAGAAAGTGGTTGAAGTAACCCAGCTTTCATATGCACAGCCTTAACTCTACAGCAGGTGTCACACCTAGCCACATATGCAGCTATCTCTTTCCGCATCTTGGTCCACCAATAGTATGGCTTCAAATCATAATACATCTTATTGCTACCAGGATGGATGGACAACTTAGAGGAGTGTGCTTCAGACATAATATCATTTCGAAGCTCCCGGTCCTTAGGCACAACTAACCTATCCTTGAACCATAGTACACCCTCTTCATCTATCCTGATTGGTGTAGTTTCTTGCTCTTTCATCTTACGCTTGATGTGGAATATACCAGTGTCAGTCTTTTGGAGCTCAATAATTCTGCTTTTGAGAGTACAACTGACAGTGATGTTGTACAAGACTGCTGGATGTAGAAGGCGAGATCGATGAAAATCAGTTTCAACTAAGGAATGACAATGAGACTTACGGCTTAAAGCATCCGCAATCACATTTGCCTTGCCAGGATGATAGTGCACTTGAAGGTTATAATCTTTAATCAACTCGAGCCATCTTCTTTGACGCATATTCAACTCGGGTTGAGTGAAGATGTATTTGAGACTTTTGTGGTCTGTGTAGATATTACAAACATTGCCCAACAGATAGTGTCGCCAGGCTTTCAAAGCATGAACAACTGCGGCGAGTTCTAAGTCATGCGTTGGATAATTCGCCTCATGCTTCCGAAGTTGTCGAGAGGTATATGCAATTACTCGGCCTTCCTGCATCAGAACACCTCCCAAACCTATGCCTGAGGCATCACAATAAACATCAAATGGTTTCTCGATATCCGGTTGTGCCAAAACCGGAGCTGAGGTTAGGAGGGTTCGTAGTTTGTGAAAAGCCACATCACACTCAGGAGTCCAGACAAACCTGGTGTCTTTTTGTAGTAACCGAGTCATTGGCTTGGCTATTTTGGAGAAATCCGGGATGAAGCGACGATAATAGCCAGCCAAACCAAGAAAACTCCGGACCTCGTGAACCAAGATAGGAGCCTTCCAGTTCAGTACTTCTTGTACCTTGGCGGGGTCCACCATAATTCCTCCATCGGACAACACATGCCCAAGGAAAGGTACTTCTTGAAGCCAGAATTCGCACTTACTGAACTTTGCATAAAGTTGATGTTCATGCAGTCTTGTGAGGACTATACGTAGATGTTCAGCGTGATCTTCCTCATTCACGGAATATACCAGGATGTCATCAATAAATACCACCACAAACTTGTCCAATTCAGGCATAAACACCGAATTCATCAAGTACATGAAGTGTGCGGGGGCATTTGTCAAGCCGAAAGACATAACAAGATACTCATAAAGACCGTATCTGGTAGAAAAGGCTATCTTTGGAACATCTTCCGGGCGGATTTTAATTTGATGGTAGCCAGATCTTAGATCGATCTTGGAGAAAACTTTAGCTTTAGACAACTGATCGAACAAGATGTCGATACGTGGTAGAGGATACTTATTTTTGACAGTGATTGCATTGAGAGGTCTATAATCTACGCACATCCGCAACGACTGATCCTTCTTCTTTACAAAGATAGCAGGACATCCCCACGGCGATGAGCTAGGACGAATCAACCCTTTCTTCAAAAGTTCATTCAATTGCACCTTAAGTTCAGCGAGTTCATTTGGAGGCATCCTATAGGGTCTCCTAGAGATGGTAGCTGTGCCAGGCAACAACTCAATTTTAAACTCCACATCCCGATCCGGAGGGAGCCCCGGCAAATCATCGGGAAAAACGTCTGGAAACTCATTTACTATGGGAATTTCAGCCAACGCCTTTGCTTGCACAGCATGAACTTCCCCAGACAATTCAACTTTTCTGGGAAGTTGTACCAGAAAACCCTTTTTATCTGTAGGATCTCTGAGCATAACTACCCGAGTGGATGTATCAATGAGTACCCCATTCTGACTCATCCAATTCATGCCCAAAATAACATCGATACCTAAGCCCGGCAAAACCACTAAGGCAAGCGAGTACTTTCGCCCTTCTATCTCAAGCTCAAGATTCCCTACTACTTTATTTGTGGAAATATTCCCACTTGCTGCGCTAATACAATAACCCCCACCTTCAACAGTATGCAATTTGTGTGCAAACTCTGATGCAAACTTAGGACTGATAAAGGAATATGAAGCACCTGAATCAAAAAGTACCACTGCAGGGTGTTGGTCAACTAGGAACTTACCAGCAGTGACAACCTCACCAGATGGAATTTCCTCGATACTATTATAATGAGCGTGCCCCTGACGGCCACCTTGGTTGACATTCTTCTTGGGGTAAGGGCAGTTTCTGGACCAATGGCCTGGCTTGTTGCAGTTCCAGCAAGGCATGTTGCTAGGAGGGACACTGGAGCTGCCTTGGCTCGAACTACTTTTTGGCAGAGCCACTGTATATGCCTTACGAAACCCAGTCTTCACTGGTGCCTTCTTTTGTGGAGGACGGAACTTAGCATTCGTGGCAGGAGGGCGAGAAGGAGCCCTCGGGGCAGATGGAGCTCGAGACTGTGAAGCACTCGCCTCAATGGCCCTTTTGCGGCTCTTAGAGGCAGAATAGATAGCATTGTTGTTCTCTTGAGTCAGGGCATCACTGATAAATTCATTGAAAGTAGTGCACTTGCTAGTGCCCATAGTCTTCATTAGCTTCGGGCCTAGGTCTCTTTTAAAGCTAGCAATTTTCTTAGAATCGGTATCCACAAACTCTGTGGCATACCTTGCCAGGTTGTTGAAAGATTAAAGATATTCGATCAAACTTTTATTTCCCTGCGACAGCCTCATGAATTCTGTATGCTTGATTGCCATAAGACCGGGAGGGATATAATTTCCCTGGAATGCCGCCTTAAACTGATCCCAAGCAATCGGGACATTGGCAGGCAGTGTGGAACGATAGTGGCTCCACCAAATGCCCGCCGGACCATGCAACTGATGGGAAGCATACTCAGTTTTCAGCTCATCAGTTAGGCGTAGCAGACGAAACTTTTGTTCAATGGTATTCAACCACTCGTCAGCCTGCAGTGGTTCTTCCGCTTCCTTGAAGAGCGGGGGCTTTGTATCCAGAAAGTCCTTGAAATCGCTGTACTGATTTGGCTCTGGGCCCTGGCGGCCATGACGAGCCTCTCGATTAGCCAGTTGGCGCATGGCGTCAGCCAACATACGCTGCCCCTCAAACACTGATTGCATCAACTCGGCCGGAGTAGGTGGTGGCGGAGGGGGTGGCTGTTCCTCCTCCTCATTTCCACGACCCCGGCGTAGATTGTACGACATCTGCAAAAATGCATAGCCAATGAGCACTGACGATGTGGGAAATTTGTAGATGAATTATTGCGAAATGTCAATCTGACTGTATGAATAGATTTCTCATAATAATTAAGGCACAATAATTCATCACAACCGCACAATCCATTCTAGCGCATCATTTGGCGAGATCATACTTGGTAATCCAACAAGATGCTCTTTGATAAAGGCTCACTCACGGGGAGCACAACGGTTACCGGACCGTTTACGTTGCTATCTACGTGATTTTTGACCTTTTGCACGGTACTTGGATTCGATCTCAAGATTTTTAGTTGACTGTGAAAGGCTACTTCAAACTGACCACAAAGAGACTTCTCAATGAAGAGTTCCATGGTGGATCATGACTAGCCACCTCGATACCTGCGCGTGCCAAGCAGCACAGCCTTATGTCGCGCGCCATATGAGGCCCTCGGTTTCGTCGTGGCACCGAAGGGTGCTAATCGTGACACCATCATCGAACGCAACATAATAAGACATCAAGTTGTGATCGAAATTAACAGGTTCAAACTACATTCAGGAAACATACGGTTCAACCTTACATCCCAAAGTCAAGTTATTACAAGGCCTCACTCCTTCACAGGGAGGGCACAAAAGACAATCCTAACATTATAGGCACATGATGACTACTCTAAGCATCATCCTCCGAGTCAGTGTCAAGGATCTCCCCGCCGTCCTCATCACTGACAGGCTCTAACTCCTCGTCTTCTTCTTCTGGCTCTTCCTCTGGTGCTTCTGCAGGTGGGGCATCCTGTGGTCCATCAACCTCCACTTCATCATCATCCTCAGCCATGAAGATTCCTGATCCCCTATCTTCATCTACATTGTTGTTTCTAGGTAGCAGAGGATTTAGCTGGTTGTTCAGGCGGTGCACTTCTTCATGAAGATTGTCATTGTATTCTTCAGCATTCTCCAACTATTGCTCGAGCTCAAACTGACGAGCTCTCAGAACGTTCTCCTCGTGCCAGGCTTCATCCCTCTGGTTCATGACACGAACCAACATGCGTTGACAGTTGCGGTTTGCTACTGTCAACCTCTGGACTGCAAGGGTTTCCTGGTCACGATCCCGGATCACTTGCTCCAGTTGCTGACGCGCTGCATTCCTGGCAGCCGTCACTTTAGCCAACTCTGCCCTCAGCCTTTCCACCTCAGTAGGCTCAGGGCGGGGCTCACGTGGAGCGAGCTGGTGACGCGGTGCCCTGCCCCCAGTGGACTTACGAGCGGTCCTCTTGGTACGTGCCATCTGTAGCAACAAGATAAGATACGACTTAAAGTGAGGATCATTTAGGGGATACGAAATTTAATTTAGTCGGGAGTACTGAAATTTTTAAGGAGGGAGTAATGATATGTATGATATAATTAAACATGATGCATGCACGTTCCGTACGCCCTCTCACCTTAGTAGAAACCTAAAGTTCTAACGCTAGGCGGTGGCATACATACGTTCTCTCATATAAGCGAAACTATCGGTCTACTCGTTACGCTGTTAGTGTACCTGCAGAAAACCTCATTTCAGCCCAACAGTTTCCCAATATATGCACACAAGAAAGCAGTAATTTAAATACTTTCCATATACACATCCCCAGATGTATATACTTCAGTATCAAAGCTACCCGATATAAAGGGTCCCACAATTAAGTGCTTACGTAATTACATGGTTTAAACATGTAAGTATGCAAGTCACCAAAACTACTCTCCCCTAGATCGCCGGTTGGACGATCATGCTCTCACAACTCACACTTACCAGAGCGTCGAGGCAATTGATCCATACATTACCACCCAAGTGGATGGCATCCATACAATATCACGCCGTATGGACGACGAAACAAAAACAAACAAGGCCCCCAAGTTAGTCTTTATAATAAGCCACCTAAGAGTCCTTATTTGGGCTAAGGGATGTGATCACTGGCATACCAAAAAAAAATAATTTTTAGTGTTTTAACCCTTTTTCAAAATCAAATATTTTTGTTTTTAAATACTCGTATGATGTTTTTAATGTTGAATTATGCTCCGGTACCAGCTGTAACAGAACCGACCAAATTATAAGAGCACAAGTACAAAAACAAGCACCGAAGCGCTCAAATTTTTGAACTTGAGCCCATATAATCCCGGTAGTCAATCGAAACCACGAAGGATTTCAAACCAACTCGTTTACAACCAGGATCGCATCATTCAACATACAACATCATGCGTTACATTTCACAAGTAGTTCCGAAATAGGTTTACCCACACACGGAGTCGCAATTATTACAAACCAAGTTTATAAAGTAGCGGAAGCATAACACACACCAGTTGTTAACTACTGCCAGTCTGGATGATCGACAACCCGCAAAAGCATGAGGAAAGTACATAAAAGACGATCACGCCCAAGTGATCTAGTCTTCTTCACCCGCAGGGTGGAGACACGTCTTGCAGAATCCCTGATAAAGCATGTCATCTGCAACAGGAGGGAATAAACCCTGAGTACTGGAATGTACTCAGCTAGACTTACCCGTCGAAAACCAGAATAAGATGACACCAAGGATTATGCAGGGCTTACACAAGGGGCTAGCTGACATAACATTTTGCATAAAGGCATAAGTAATTGAAATTCTTATAACCTGTACTAGCAGTTATTTTTAGCATTTACCTGTCATCTATCTTAGCACCTGTACTAAACACGCACTTGATTATAATCAAACAACATGATTATTATATCCATAGCAGGTATATCATTATGGCAACATTGTATCATTCCCTTAACCACCAGTTCATTTAATGAGGTCTACGTTGCCGCTGCTCAAGTCAAGTGCTCACTAACCGGGAGCGACGGCGATTCGAATCGAATTCCTATCCAGCTGGAGGGGTATTTCTAACACTCACCGCGCAGGCCCCTGCCAGGGTCGCACAAGCCACCTTTTCATATGATTCAGGAATCGCGGGTCCGAATGATGTCGCGACCCCAAGGGCGACACTCTGCCAGGTGATAGGGACTCTAACCCCCCCTTGGTCTCACGCCAATGTCCCCAAGCACATCCTTTCTCTCCTCCAAGAAGCAACCTACCATTCGATTCCCGGCCTGAACCACATTACTCGGCTTCGCGGTCGGAACGACTTATCCGGCCAACTAAGTGTTAGACTGCGTTCAACATGACTCAAGGACGTACAACGAATCGGTCCTTAAACGACTCAGACGGGCATAGCTCCACACCCAAGACGTGAAGTGTCTTGCGGCTGTACTATCGAACTCCCGCTCGGTCCCAATTTCATTTTTAAGCATGGTTCCATCCACGATAGCCATACAGCCACTCGTGACTCCTTCCTACATCTCGCGGATGATCGGAAATCACCCGACTTCTACCGTACTAAGCAGGGCTAAGCATTGACACGTGCCTAAACCTAAAATAGGATTAAGTACGATATCTGGACAAGGACAGGTATAATGCAACAAGTGTTTTCATATAACTCCTATAACTTAATGTATTAAACAATTAAAAGTACTCAAGATTAATTTATAAAACAGTAGGTTCAGCATGCACCGGGGCTTGCCTTTCAGAAAGGTCGAAGGCCGGTGGTCAGGACACTCAGGAAGGTCGTCTGCGGGCACTCCTTCGCCTGCTGGATCCTCGGGCTCCTGCTGCTCCTGGTTCTCCTCCGGAATTACAGGCTCGAATTCGAGGAGAGTTACCCCCTCCGGTACACCTATTGCATGAATGCACAATAAATATCATGGATGCATAAATGGGTGCAACATGCTCGGAATGAAATGTATTTCAGAAATAAAATACTCTATTCAAGTTATTTTATTAGTACGTGCAAATCTCTTCTCCGGTGGAGAAGTACTTACCTAAGCTACTCAACCTAAAATACAGTTGTTCTTCTTCGGTTAAGGTCCTAACACCTAATAAACACAAGAGTAACATTATTTAGGTTACCACAATAAGTTATTCTGGACAGCAGCTCAAAGATCCTGACATAACTGGAGAATCCCAACTCCAAAAGATATGATCTAAGACAATCTGGAAAGCTTAAGAAATGCACTACAATTCATTTTCAGACCTCAACTCCAAACTCCTAAGTTTTCCATGTCAAACTTCACAAGTTCCAGAATCTGTCCTCTCAAAACAGAGAGTAGCAGATTTTGAACTGCCACTTTAAACAACAGTAACTCTCAAACTACTAAGCCAAATGCTTCCAAATTTTGACACAAGCTAGTTCATCAAGTTTATTCCAACTTTGGTATTTACAAGTTTTCCAGCAACTAATTTTATCAAAGCCAAATTTAGAATTACTACTAGCTGTCCAGAAAACCTAAAATTACAAAGGTTAAACATTTATTGATGTGGCCAAAGACCCTTAAAACCAAACTAAGACTTCCAAAAGTTCACATGGGGTATAACAACACCAGAAAGTAGGGTGTGACTACTTAGAACATTTATTTATACTCATTTCTTATTTTACTTAATTAATTAGGTGGAATTTTAAACATATATGTAAACTGCTCCTAAAATTCTACAAAAATTACAGGGGACTCTCTGACCCACAAAGAGACTACTGTAAAATTTTGAACTCAATTTATTCACAGGAACTTCCTACACAAAATTCCCAAGCCAAAAAGGCTGATTTTTGTATAAATAACAAAGCATAGTCAAAAGTATCAAACAACAGATTTCTTAATTTTCTTGGACACTCTAGGGTACCAAGACATTCTCCAAAAAGTTACAAGAACATTGCACATGTAGACAAATTATAAAAATTCCTTCAATTATCTCCTAGAATAAAATGATAGCCTTATAACTTGGAAATTACTTAAGCACTGATGCCCAAATTTTTACCAGAGCTAGGGCTAGCATAGAGTAACCTACCCACCAAATTTCATGATTTATGGAACACTACAGCTCAAGTTATAAATTTAACAAATTTGCATGCATTCCAAAACACATTTAAAGGATCTATTAAATTCTTACAGAATTTAAACATCTCATGCCAGATCCATATTTTTCTACAATACTACACATCATGTAGACCCTAACAAAATTTTTCTCATGATTTTTGGATCATTAAAACCCTAGCTCTATATTTTTCCAACTTGTACAAAAATCAGTGACAAAATAATAAAAATGAAGTTCATTTCAGATGAACTGGGCCGGCCCGAAAAACTCGGCCCACACACTCGCGCGCGCGCGGCCCGCTCAGCGCCCCGCCCGCGCGCGACACTGACGGGCGGGCCCCCGCGGTCAGTGACCGGAGGTAGGGGAGGCGGAGACCCGCGAGCTCCGACGAGCTCGAGCTCGCCGGAGAAGAGCTCGCTCGGCCAATTGAACACCGCCTCGTGTTCTCCGTCACCCGGTGCGTCGATTAGTGCTCGTGGAATGGATGGGGATGGGGTGGAAGAGGCTTGTCACCACGAGCGGCGGCCGGTGATGTCCGGTGGCGGCGCACCGTCGCCGGTGAGGATGTACGGTGCGGTCTAGGCTCGGTACGAGCTTCACCGAAGCTAGGCGGATCCATTTTGATAGGAATGGAGGATGGAGAGAGACCCGAAGCACCCCGACCACGGTGGGGTCCCATGGCGGGCTCCGGCGACCTCTTGGAGACGGGGAAGAAAGCAATGCGGCTCACCTTGAGTCAAATCGCGGGCTTCGGTGGGTCAAGGGGATGGAGGGTGGTGAGGCGGAGGGAGTGGCGAGGTCTGGCGGCCGGTGATGCGGTGTAGCTCGCGCTTGAGCTCGCCGGAGAAGAACGGCAATGGCGGCTCGGTTTCGGTGTTTTTGCAACTGGAAGAGAGGGGGCGGAGGAATGGAGGCCGGCTCGCGCGTCGTGGCATCTTGAAGGCGTCGCGGCCTGACTGGTGGGGCCAGGGCCGGCGTACGGTCACCACCGCATGCCCACGCATCGGCGAGGCCCTGTGGCCAGTCGGCCACGCCCCCTCCTCTGACGAAACTGAATCGCGATGAACGGTGCCATCGAGCTCGACTGACAGAGGGATTTCATCGCTTCATAGCTCGTGATCGAGGCTGATTCGGTGAGAGTCGTAGTTAACAAAAGTGTAGAGCTACGTGAGGTCAACAACTTTGTCAATTGGTGTTTGGGCTGGTTCAGCCTATATTTCAAACTACATGGCCTCAAAGTAGGGCTTGATGAAACTGAAACCGGGGTTCAGTTAACGATGCCGACTGACAGCCTAAGTTCATGACACGATATCTCTTGAACCATTGAGAACCAGGCTTGGGTGATGTTGACAAAGTTGTAGGGTTACATGTGATCTACAAGTTTGTTAATATAAGTGAAAGCTGGTTTGGCCTGGTTTGCAAACTAAAAGCTCCTAAAGTAGGCATCAGTAAAACTGTAGGGTCAGATTCCAGACTTAGAAAAATTCTAAGTCTTGGAGCTACCTCTCTAACTGACTTGTGGGCCACTTTTGAGCATGTTAGGGTCAATTTCATGAGATGGTCATATTGAGACTTTTGTTCCCCATGAATTTCTTTACAACTTTGCTTAAGGGTGCTCTTCCATGCAAGGTCTCTAAATTAGACTTTTTAATTGGTCAAACTAGAGCCTTCTAGGATCAAATGGTGGTCAAACTTCTCTTGGAGGGCAAATTTGTAATTTTGGTCAACATGAACCTTGTTCCAAATGTTACCCTAAGTATAACTAAGGTGTTGTAGGTCATGATTGGCTACCTTACCTTTTTGTTACACCAACTATCAAATACTTCATGAAATAAATCAAACAAACCCTAGAACAATCACATGTGTTGCATCACATAAAATAACAAACATGAATGATGCATGCTTATGCTTATGCAATGCAAATGCAATGCAATTAAGGACTAAACACTTGAAGTGTTACACTTGTGAGCTGCTGCTAATGGTGGTGGTCATTGTCACCCTAGTACGTTAGCATTCGGCAGGGCATGGTGGCTGTGGTCCTTAGCAGAGGCTAGATGCATGGAGAATCGTGTGATTGTGTCAAGCGAGGGAGCTTGTCGATGGACTTAGTTCGAAGTCAGTCTCCTCGCATCGAGAGTCAAGGTCCTATAATCTCTTCTGTGCCAAGAATCGGCCTTCCAACCTCCTTCTTGTGGCCCACCTCCATCACCCGCCATCGTTGCCCATCTCATCCCTAGCATCTTGACGTCCATGTCAATGGTGTGGATTCAAGGTGTGAAAGGGAAAAAGATTGATCTGAACTGTAGGGCTTAAACTTGGTGAGGCAGCTAGTAGGGCGAGGAGGCCGAGGAGAGGGGCGGCAACGACTGTGTGGTTCATAGAGGTGGGTGGAGGGAGAAACCGGATGTCAATGCACAAATTGGGGATGAAGAGAAAAACATAGAAAACTGTATGAGTATGTGCTGGATAGGTGGTTTTTGTTAGAAAACCAAAAGAGACATGGAAGAATGAGAGGACCACACGTCATAGGGGAGAGGGCTCATATGCGTTTCTTTAACCATAGAGAACAGAGGTAGTATTAGAACGTCCCAAATGATGTGTGTTCTTTTTTTCATTCGTCAACAACTTAGCGATTTGGATGCGAACTTATTAGGAGAACTTCATATGTATGTTCTTTTTTATTCTATTTTATCTCACTATACTTTTTTTTGGAGGGGGGCGCTCTCCTCTCTCAGCAAGATTGTACGACTTTACAACTCTCTTCACGTTGGCTAAGTTTTCTTGAGGCGCACAAATAGACTAGCGAGGTGTTCGTCGCTAGTGTGGATGTTTTTTTCTCTTTGCCACGTCAGCTAAATTCCAGCTCAGCTAGCTCGGAGTTATGTAACTTAGACCGTCTGCACTGGGAGCCTGTAAAAGCTACACCATCCATTTACAGGACGTCCAGCTCAGATGAGAACCCCGCAGCGGGGATGCTAAAACAATACGCTGCCTGCCTGGGCACGCCAAATATAGCGAGAGAACTGGCATGTGGCGTACATATGGTGTCGACCTGTTGCGAGCTCCACGAGCGAGGCACAGCGTGCGCGGGAGGGAGAGAGGAGAGAGGTTACAGCATGCAGTAGCGGGACCCACTTATTCAACTAACTAAAAAATATTATAACTCTCAAACAAAAAACCAAATTAAATTCCGATTACGCGATTGAATTCGTTTCAATAAATTCTTTAAAACTAGATCTTACATGGATATATTTAAATAAAGTAATAAGTAAGTCCCACAGTGAATAGAGGATGATATAGAGGATGAATGAGTACAGAAGAATTAGGCCCTGTTTAGATCCTAAATTTCAACCCCAAATTCTACTATGCAAAAAGAAGATTCCCATCACATCAAAATATCGGCACATGCATGGAGTACTAAATGTAGATGAAATTAAAAACTAATTGCACAGTTTTGTTGTACTTTGTGAGACGAACATTTTAAGCCTAATTAGTCAAAATTTAGACAATTTTTACCAAATACAAACGAATTGCTACGCACTGTGCAAATTTGGGTCCCCAAATTGGGGATCTAAACACGGCCTTAGATATAGAGAAAAGAATCTTAATAATTAGGATGTAAGAGGATAAATATAGAGGTCTATCAGCGCGGATAGCCTCATGTTGTCGAGGACGGCCACACCTGGAGTTGAGAGCCCCGCACCTGGTGACACGCTCCCAAGCCACAAGACCCCATCTAAACCAACGGCCTTGATCTCTTCGCCACTCCTCTTCTCGCACAGCTGATAGTAGCTGACACCTGACAGGCATAGCTCATGTTCCTCCGCCGCCGCCTCCTCTCCACCGCGGCCGCGGCGGCCGCCGCCCGCGGCCCACCGCCGATCCGGGTGTCCCTAACGGAGTCCGCGGGCCGCGGCGTCTTCGCCACCCGTCCAGTCTCCTCTGGCGAGCTCCTCCACTCGGCGCAGCCCCTCGTCTCCCACCCCTCCCACTCACTGCTCCACGAGGTGAGGTGGCCGCTCTTCCTGCTCCTTGCCCCTGCCAGTGGAACCAACCAACTGGACTGTTCTGGGCTCAGGTTTGCTACAATTGCCTCAGAAGGAAGCCCTGGGAAGGGCGCGTTTCAAGCGGAGGTTACTACTTCTGCAGCGACGCTTGCAGGGACCACGCCAAGGTGGTACCTCTCTGCCCATTTCCTTAGCGATTCTTGCATATCTGCGTGTGTTTCACCTTGGTGCATATGATGCTTAGTCTGCTCTCTTCGCCTCACTAACTATTAGTGGCGAGCGAAACCTGTTCTGTGTACAAGTGTTCATGTCTCAACATTCAGCAGGTCTTATTATAATGGTGTGTTCGAAGTTCGAACATAGTATGTGTTTCCAGTTATGTCTTGCGTTTGTGGAAATGCAATGTGAATTCTAACTCGTGGATCTTTGAATGAGACGTATTTTAATTTTCCTTTACATCATTACATTTCAGAAAGATTGAATGATGTTGCTTATTTGCCTGCCATAGAATAACAGAAAGCAAAAATGTTCAGCATTTGAGGCTAGGTTTTGCTAACAATTCGTGTGATTTCCACCAATCTAGGGGTTCCATGACATTGACAAGAACGTAGATTGGTCTTTATTCGATTACCACTGCAGGTATGATAGTACTCGCCTTTCATCTTTCTGCAGATGTGCACCTCTTGACTTCTTCATTTTGTGTTTTTCTGTTCTAAAGTTCACGTGGTCTGAAGTACCCATACATGGCCAAGCGCCTTGCTTGCATGGTTATATCAGGAGCTGCTAATGCAGATTGTCTTAACATACTTCAGCCAGCTCGGTTGCACCAGGGGACATTGATTGAGGTAGTGACTCCTCTCCTTCCAGGTCACCCTGGACTCAGTTCTTGTATTATTGTTGTTATTGTCACATCATAATACTAATACAGTAATCACAAAAGTTATTTGGTTCAATGCTTATTGTAGCGATGTTATATTACAGATGGAGGAGGAATTTGAGTTGTTGGAGTCCACTTTTAGAAAAGCTGGGTTTCAGGAAGAAGTCACAAACTGTATCCTTCAAATTTTGTTTCCTCTCATTGCGACTATTCTTAGTTTCTTACAACTGAATGTTGAGAAAATTGGGTCTTTCATAGAGTTCTTGTCTCAGTCCTCTTCAAATTTGGTTGACTTTGACAAAATTAGTTTTGACCATAGATTGGTACATCAATGTATTGGCAAGAATACGCATAAATGCATTTCGTATTGAATTGGTTGCAAGCTCATATGAGGATCTCTTATCCTCAGCGGCAGCCTCCGTATCATGTGATTCATCAGTTGGCAATGCGGTTTATATGCTCCCCTCTTTCTACAACCATGACTGCGGTATGCTCTTCACCTATACATTTGGAATGAATGCATCTTTTTTATCATCTTCGCTATTTAAATTTCATTTTGCTAGCAGTGATTCAGTTGATAGGTTGACCAACCAAATTCCAGGATTTGTCACCACCCTTGTGGTATGGTGCTTGTTCACTACTCCCTCTGTCCCTTTTTATCTGTCGTTCTCACTTCCCGAGAAGTCAAACATATTTAAATTTGACTAAATATATAAAATAAAATATTAATATTTATAGTACATAATTAGTATAATTAGATAGATCGTTGAATCTATTTTCATAATAAATTTATTTAGAGATATAAATGTTGATAATATTTTCTACGAACTTAGTCAAACTTGAGAAAATTTGACTGACATGAATCGCACAGCGACACTTAAATAGGGACGGAGGGAGTATGCTACTTAACTTGTCGTATCAATATTAGACTATTAGTCTTCTATTGCATTTGATAGTGGATGTCTCTGCTAAACTACTCTCAATATAAGATCATATTTAGTTAAGCTTTTTTATGTATGGTAATGTAATAGTGACAGGAGTATACTATTTGATACAATAGCAGAAATTTTTAGGCTGCTTAATATAACCCTTTTTTCATTATGCATTAATGATTCAAATATGCACTATTGTTTGTGTTGACTATCAGATCCAAATGCTCACATAGTTTGGCTGGATAATGCGGATGCGAAATTGAAGGCCCTCCGTGACATTGAAGAAGGTATGGAAAAATGTAGTGATACATACAGGAGTTCTGTTACACTGGCAACCTTGTGCACAGTTAAAAACAAAAACAAAAGTCATAGATGCTAACAAAATTGTTGTATTGAGTTGTTGCATCTGTTATAGGTGAGGAGCTGCACATCTGCTACATCGATACTAGCCTAGATGCCGACGCTAGACAGAAGATTCTTGCTGATGGATTTGGCTTCAAGTGCCATTGCCTTCGGTGCTTGTCTGGAGACTAGAAATCATGTTTACTTTCTTCCTGAGCATGAGGAGATTGTCTTTGATTGAAGCAGCTTGAGGTTGGTGCTGAGTACCATCTTGCAGAATCTTACAGAGTTGCAATCTTCTGTACACTAGTTACAGCCACGGCAATTGAATTCTTGTGGTTAAGCATTACTTTGGCTTTTGCACTTCCCTACTACGACATGCTAGAAAGCCAGAAATGCTGATTTATTTACTTGAAAGTGCTGAAAGTTGTGTTGTAAATGTTGTAGCCGTTTTTGTTTTGCTTCTTTATCAGTCTTTAGTGTCAGAAATAAAATTTTGAATTTTTGATAATACTCAGATCATTTGAATATCAAAAGATTTTGTAGCTATAGTTGGGGTAGCATTACATATATTCATATATATACACTAAAGCGAGGTAGTGTCATATGGAGCTGGGGTGCCTGGCCTGCATGTACACAAAAGAATTAGGAGCACTGGTGTGCATCAGAATTACTCGTTATAATATTACTAATAAAGCAGGTAGGTGATTGAAGCTTTTGATCGGCTGTATTTTTGTTGCAAACGGATTACGCATTGTGAGTACAGAAGAGGCATGTGTATTGTTTTAATTATGATCTGATCTGGAATAGGTGATTGTATTTTCCAGCCAAGAACAAAATTGTTGTGGATCGTTTTGAATTGCTAAAACTTTTTTCTACAGTATATTGATGCTGGTTAATTTCTTTTTCAGTGTGGAAGGCTACCCGAAACAATGAACCTTTTTTGGTTAATCTGTAGCTCGTAAGTGCTTGCTAAGGAAAAAAAATATATATAGTAGTGATCTAAACTCTTGTGTGCACATTTATCTCATTACCTGCCATGTCCATTGATGAAGAATGATTTAATCCTAACTAGCAGTGATCTAACCCTTGTATTCACATTTATCTCATGAGTTGCCATGTCGATAGATGAAGAAAGATTTTAGCTAAGATAAGTTAGGGGGTTGTTTAGTTGGTAGGTGAAAAGTTTTTGGGTGTCACATCGGATGCTTCATGAAATGTCAGGGGTTTTCAGATACTAATAAAAAAAGCTAATTACATAACTCGTCTAAAAACCGCGAGACGAATTTATTAACCCTAATTAAGCCGTCATTAGTGCATGTGTTGCTGTATCATTTAAGGCTAATTATGGACTAATTAGGTTCAAAAGATTCATCTTGTGGTTTCAACCAAACTGTGTAATTAGTTTTTTTTTTCGTCTACATTTAGTACTTCATGTATGTGTCCAAACATTGATGGGGTGAAAATTTTTTAGGTGGAAACTGAACACACCTTAATAACATATCACCTCTTTTCTGTTCTTGAGTGGACAAATGTCAGATAAACTGCACAGCCGGAGGAAAAGGGCAAAAAATACCGAGGAATCGAAGGATCCGACAGCATCTTGTTTTGCTGCAATAGGGAATGAGTTCGTTGCAAACATACACGGATCTGGATTTCACGTATGCTTCAAAAATGCACTCCCGCACGTCATCGTTTTTTTTAGAACAAAAGTGATATTTAACTTTTGAACTTAAGAGTCTTCGTTTGAAAGCGCTGGATGATGGTGAGAAGTAGCGAGACTATGAGATCAGTTGTGTAATAAACAACTAAAATTCCAATGCGCAGGCGACCACATTGATCTGGAATTTAGGCCATACATCTGACCACTTTAAGCCATCGGTTAGCCGTCAGCAGTTTTTGTTTAGTTCAGAGAAGATCGTCCAAGAAGATGGGAAGCAAACATTGTTCATTTAATTACCATGAGCATTAACATGACAAAAATGAGATGGAACAACTTGACGGTAACTTGTTGCTGCTACATGAGAAGAGTGGCTAACACTCGTGTATCAAGGGCATGGATAAAGAAACAAAGGAAGAGCTAGCAGAATTCGTTGAATTGTTTCCAATTCTTGCAACAAGATCAGCTTGTCTGTTGTCATTTAACCACAGAAGTTACAACTAACAATCACACAACCACAAAACTAGCTGACAGAGAAGACAGAGCTGAGGCAACTTACGCTGAAAATGTAAGCTCTGACGTCCCAACGCCCTTCGAAACAGTGAAGGTCCATGGGGCCAAAGCCCGAGGGAGGTGCCAATTCACCACTGGGTAGACAAGCGGATCTATTGACAGCTTGGGATGTAGGATGATCTGATAGAACCTCTTGCAATGACAAATGCGGATATGCAGCTTCCGCATTTTCTTACTGTTTCTGGTCGGTTATCATATAGATCCAACAAAAATGTTACTGATCAGCATCACTATTGCAATATTGGACAAAATCCAAAAATAGTATGGCAGATAACTCAAAGGAAATAGTCAGGTGTTCTCCGTGTCACATCTGGTTCGCCTCTCCTAGGAGCTGGCTCAAACTGCAGGAAAGAATCCGATGTAACTTCAGACACAACAGTAATGCAACCAAAAAAGGAAAGAAAAGAAGAGGCATTTCCTTGTTATTCTGATTTTCAAGCATGTGAAATTACCAATTTTCTATAATGTTACATGTACAGACTAAAGAAAGCAGCTACACCTAACCCTACCAACTACCAAGGAAACGAAACGAACAATAAGAAAAAAAAATGTAGTAACCTGAAACAATGAAGAACCAGTTACCTGAATAAATGTGTGATTCCTACAATCATCAACCTCGAGGATGGATGCCATGTTGCCACACCGGTAACAGTAATTAGGTGCGCTGAATATGGTCACCACCTTTTGTTCCTGTGAATTTGGATTAAGAAATCATAGGATCATATCAAGTAAACAAATGCTATATGCTAATCCATGCTGAAAAGTGAAAACTTACATGTGCCCAGTTGTATCCCTCCATAACCAACTGGTGAGCCCGAGCTACAAGTTTAAGATTGTTGGTGTGATTAAATTGTTCCGATATGTCCTGAAAATGAAAGCCACACAGTTGAGGACAAAACTGAAGAAAGAGCATGGCAATAAGTAGAAGATATGGTATATCAAGTACTTGGCCAAAAGTGTATCCAGCGCCCCGAGGAGATATGCCCCAGCCACATCGATCGTCTGGATCAGACCATAGAAGGTCACACATAGGTCCCTCGTGAGGGACCTCTTGGACACGGTCTAAACTACGAACACTATCAAGATTCTCAATGGATGGAGATAAACCACCATGGAGGCAGAAAATTTCTGATTCCACCTTCAAGCAGAGAAGAAATGTAAAAATGATTTCTGAACGAAAAAAAAACAAACGACCATTAAATTAAGTCATGGAGCTGAGAGTAGAAATCGCAGCATAAAGATTCAAACATCAAACAGAATGTGTAGTAAGTCCATCAGACCATTTCTAGTATTTCAAATGTCATATTCACATACATATTTATCTGGACTGCAACGAGAATGGAAAACAGACAGATGGGTGCTTCAGCACATCACCTCCTTAGCAGCCTTTCTTCTATCTTTTTGAGAGTAGTTAAGCCTTAAGTTAATAAATAGCACATGTGTGAATGACGAATAAGCTTAACCTCGCAACACTTAATATCTAATAGATGAATGATAGTGTCATCAACGAAAGACAGTTGCAGATTTAAGTTGGCAAAGTAGCATGTGTGGAAAGTAGCTTAAACTCACAGTACTTTAACATGTATGATGGATCAATTTCATAAAAGAAATACAATTGCATGAGTCGAGGGACTAAGGTACGAAGAAAGGAAAAGGGCTTAAAGCTGAGCGAACGTACCAATGCTGTCAACGGAAAATAATCAAAAAGATCGGTGAAGATCTTCCAGACATTTGCACTGCCATATCTGTTTTGAAGAATCAAAGACAGTACAACAGAGTCAAACAAAAAAAATCAAGCTAAACACATTGTAGTCAACAACGATAAACAGAATAACTAAGGAGTTTTTGAGTTTATCCAGAATATGAGAAGAACAGCATGATGAATCAGAGCACTACAATAATAATCAGACAGATTTGAACTTCCTTTACTAATGTTATGGGACATGATTAATAGGACATTTCAAATATACTAGACAACAACAAAAAAAATACTCTAAAAGCTCCATGGCAAATGCAGTCTACAGAGAAAATGAAGCATATACATTGTAACTAATACAGTGGAGAACTGAAATAACACTAGGTTGGCAATCTCTTATCATGGAGGCAGCCCACATGAACTCAAAACCAGGCACTCCCAAATGCGGATACCTCCCTGAGATTTCTGGCTAGCTTGTTCCAAGCAGGCAACGGTTAGGTACAACACAAACACCCCTCTGAGCAATGCCAGGAGGCCATCTTTTCCCCATGATTGGTTATATATATATATATATATATATATATATATATAATACAAGAAGGATGCCCTGGGCTTTGCTGCAGGGATCGTGGATGATTTGGAATGAAAATTAGATGGCTCATTTTGCTGATGTGGACAATTAAGCGCATGTTGGTGGATGATGTGGCTTGATGAAATGGATAGCTTGCACTAAGAGATTAACTATCATAACTGCATGCTAGTGGGCTGCTGATGTGGATGGCTTACATGCAGAGATAGATATGCATCCTTAGAGCACCCCCAAGAGTCTTTCTTAAATCACTCTCTAAATCATCATTTGGAGAGCCATTTGAATAAAAATCTCTCTATATCTTTCCACCCTCCAACAACTTCTCTATACCTTGTGCGCACTCTAGACAGCCAACCCCACTCTCCATCTTTGGCTAGCGAGAAATCCGGAATAGATAATGACAATATTTGGAGATCTAATTAAAGCAGCTGTTGGAGGACATTTTTCACTAAAATCTCTATTTCTATCAATAAAGAAGGGTATAAAGAGGCTCTTTGAATTGATCTTACAGTATTCAACTATGGTATAAGATCTCTAACTTGTCATAGTCTTATGATCACCGTGGAGCAACTAAGTATCCTAAGGTTAGGTGCTCTAAATTTCTGCCACACTTTCCTAATCCTAAGTAGTCTTCTAGTATGAATGTGATGCTGCAGTACACAGGCTACACAAGGAATAAGAGTAGATGAGTAGGTGATTTTCAAGCACCTAAATAACTCACTTTCGTAGGCATTCATCATAGAAGCCATACACCTGTGTGATCTGCAGAAATAGAAGATTCCTCAAATGAAATACAGACTTCGAGTGAGATTTACATCAAAGAGCAGGCGTGATTCTATATGCATTCATACCAGAATATAGCTAAAGAAAGGAACACTAATAAACAAAATGAGAAGGTTTGTATTTTAGCTAATGAAGGAGCAAATAATTTCAAGTGAGATATACATAAGAGTTGGCACGATTCTATATGCATACAAATTGGACAGTAGCTAAAGAAAAGGTAACACTAATAAACAAAATGAGAATGTTTGTATTTTAACTAATGAAAGAGCAATTAATTTCATAGGCGTTGTGGAGTTACCGTACCTGCCTGCTCTCATGGTTTCCACGAAGAATTGTGATGCGTTGTGGGTACCGCACCTTAAGTGCAACCAAAAGCTGCACGATGGCCACTATATCATGTCAACAAATAATGACTAACAGAAAATTCATTAACATAATAGAATCAACAGATATGCTTAGTTTCATAAGTAATCCTATTTTTGGTAATGGTTGCTAGAATTGACACACATTTGGTTTAGTTCAAAATATTCTACAAGGATTTCATTCCATTTGTATCGGCAGGGTGCACTGGGGCGCCGATCAAACACATCCATAGCACCCTTGCAACAAACTGCTAATGCCAAACTTCAGGGGAAATTTGCAGAGTGAAAACTAGCACTAGCCAAATCATCTGCAACTTATGCTCTGCTCTTGTTCTTGTTTCTAGATAACAAAAACATTAGAACAAAAAGAAACAATTTACAGCCATTTACTAAACAAAGGAATAGAGAAAATCACACTAACAGAAAAGTGGCCAAGAGATAAGGAAAAAAAACATTCTATGAACAGTGGAAAGGAAATTAGGGTGACAACAACAGCAGTGATTTGTGAGTGTCCATGTTAGTCGCTGGATTCGCACTCTTGGTAGCAGTAGAATCCTTACTCTCATCGAGAGAGGATGACACTAGGAGTTAGGACAATTTTCTGGTTTATTTCTCACACAAACTCATACAATACCATGCCAACCTGAGGGGTTGTGGATACATATTTATAGGGCTGCCAGCCAGCCAAGCATATACTAAGATGCTGCTAAGATGCTGTCCTAGATGCTAGTCAAGATGTTGTCCTAAGATGCCGATACTGTCCTAAGATGCTGTCCTAAGATGCTAACTGTTGTCCTAAAAGCAGTCAAGGATGCTGTTACAAGGACATAAGGACCATGTGTTGCAGTCCCACAAAGACCAGCCACACACGGACTTATTTCTGTCATTCTCCCCCTAAGTCTTGTGTGGCGCCGTCTAGGGAACTCGGACCATCCCAATCCTGGCGCAAAGCTCCTGGAACTTCACTCGCCTAAAGGACTTGGTGAGAAGGTCTGCCAGCTGATCCTGGGTGTTGATGTAGCCGGCCTTGATGCTCCCCTCGTCCAAGCAGCTCCGAATGAAGTGGTACTTGATGCAGATGTGCTTGCTGCACTCATGGAAGACGGGGTTCTTTGCTAAGGCCAAGGCGGACTTGCTATCCACCCTAAGCTCCACCGCTTCAGTGTCTCTGCCGAGGAGATCACCAAGCAGTCGAGCGAGCCAGAGCGCCTAAGTCGAAGCGGTGGAAGCCGCTATGTACTCGGCCTCGCAGCTGGACAGGGCCACCACCTGCTGCTTGACCGACTGCCAGCTAACGAGGCACTTGCCGAGGAAGAAGAGGACCCCGCTTGTGCTCTTGCTGGTGTCGATGTCGCCCGCGTGGTCACTGTCGCTGTACCCGATGAAGTGTGTCGCGCCAGGACACCTCGGGTAGTAGAGACCGTGGTCGAGAGTCCCCGCAACGTAGCGGATGATCCTCTTCACAGCCTGCTGGTGCTCCGTTGTCGGTCGTTGCATGAACTGACTAACGTAGCCGACGGAGAATGCCAAGTCTGGCCGTGTGTGGGCGAGGTAGCGAAGGCTCCCCACAAGACGCCGGTACTACGTAGCGTCCACCTCCTCCGTCGTGCTGTCGCGGCTCAGCTTCAGCCTCTCCTCCATCGGAGTGAGGGCTAGGTTGCAGTCGGTGAGCCCAGCTAGCTCAACAATGCGCTTGGCGTAGGCAGTCTGTCGAAGTATGATCTCAGAGTCATTCTGGTGCACCTCGATTCCCAGGTAGAAGGAGAGAGACCCCATATTACTCATCTGGAAGGTGACCTTCATCTCTTCCTTGAATGCCGCCACCTCCGCATCCTTGGTGCCGGTGATCACCAAGTCGTCGACGTAGACACCCACCAGCAGGGCCTTTCCTCCGCTGCCCCGCCGGTAGATGGCCGCCTCGTGCGGGCTTTGCTCGAAGCCCATCCCCTTTAGCGTGGAATCCAGTTTGGCATTCCACGCCCTCGGTGCCTGCCGCAAGCCATAGAGGGCCTTGCGCAGGCGGAGCACCTTGCTGGGAATCGCAAATCCCGGCGGCTGATGCACGTAGACCTCCTCCTTCAAGTCGCCGTTAAGGAACGCCAAGTTGACATCTATGTGATGGACACGCCAGCCCTCATGGGCAGCTAGCGCAAGGAGTCGCACGGACTCCATCTGTGCAACGGGCGCGAAGGCGTCGTCAAAGTCGATTCCTTCTTGCTGGACGAAGCCACGCGTCACCAGACGCGCCTTGTGCTTGATCACCTCTCCGGTCTCGTCCTTCTTGAGCTTGAAGACCCACTTGAGAGAGATGACGTGGTGGCCGGCTAGAAGATCGGCCAGCTCCCACGTCTTGTTCCGCTCGACGGCGTCCATCTCCATCTGCATCGCGGCACGCCATGCCGCGTCCCTCTCCGCCTCGGTGAAGGAACGAGGCTCGCCATCGTCCTGTGCGAGGTGTAGCTCCGCCTCAAAGTCGTGTTGCGCCAGTCCAGGGACCGACTGCTCGCCGAGGAGGTTGTTCACGGTACGGTAGCGCAGAGGCTCGCTGCCGTGGTAGGCGTCAATGCGATCCTCGTCGTTGGACAGCGGAGTGGCGAACTCCACTGTGCGCTGCTCGTCGTGGGCCGAAGCTGCCGGTGCCGAGCCTGAAGGGGTAGGGTCCGGTGTAGGAGAGCGAGGCGTGGCCGGCGGTGCTGGTGGACTTGCCGGAGCTGGTGGTGGCGGTGGTGAAGGACTCGCCGGAGGTGGTGGCGAACGAGGTGGTGGGGTAGGCGAGCTCGGTGAGGACGAGCTGCTAGCTCCCCCCGCCTCCTTGAAGTGGACGTAGTCGATGACGAAATCGCTGGTCGTCGGAGTCGAGCCGTCATCCACCATCTTGCCCCACGTCCAGCTTCGCCCCTCGTAACACGACGTCACGCGTGATGCGCACGCGTTGTGTCGCAGGGTCGAGGACGCGATAGGCCTTGGCGCCCTCCGCGTAGCCGATGAAGACCCCTGGCGTGCTCCGGCCGTCGAGCTTGCCGACGTGGTTGAGCTCCTTGACGAAGGCCAGGCAGCCAAAGACGCGAAGGTGGCTCACCGCGGGCTTGCGCCCGTGCCAAGCCTCGTATGGCGTCTTGCCGTCGAGTGCCTTGGTGGGGGAGCGGTTGAGCAAGTGGACGGCAGTCATCACCGCCTCACCCCAGTAGATCGCCGGCATCCCTCTCTGCTTGAGGAGGGCACGGGCGGTGGCCACCACCGTCTGGTTGTGGCGCTCGACGACGCCGTTCTGCTGCAGAGTGTACGACGTGGAGAAGTGGCGGTGGATCCCCTCATCGGCGTAGTACGCCGCGAACTCGGCCGCCGTGAACTCGCCGCCGTTGTCCGTGCGTAGGACCCGAAGCTTGCGGCCGCACTCCGCCTCCGCAACAGATTGAAGGCGCTTGATGGCGTCCGCTACGGCTGCCTTGGCGTCGAGCAGGACAGCCCACATGTAGCGGGACACGTCGTCGACGAGGAGGAAGTAGCGCCGGCCTCCAGGTGTAGCCTGTGTCACGGGGCCACAGAGGTCACCGTGTACGAGCTCCAGCTTCTCCTTGGCGCGGAAGCTCGCCTGGCGAGGGAAGGGGAGCCGCCGCAGCTTGGTGAGGACGCAGGTGTCGCAGAACTGCTCCACGTGGTCGACGTGCGGCATGCCCCGCACCATCTCCTTGCTGCTGAGCTGCCTCAGGGCCTCAAAGTTGAGGTGCCCAAAGAGCTCGTGCCACCTCCAAGCGTCGTCATCACGGCGGGCTGCAAGACAAAGAGGTTGTGCCACCTGTGCGTGAAGGACGTAGAGGCGGTTGCTCCTGTTGACCTTGACCAGGAGCTGGTGTCGATGATCTCAGATGCGCAGCACCCCGTGCTTGATCTCCACACGTGATCCGTTCTCATCTAGCTGTCCCAAGCTGATGATGGAGTTCCTCAACGCGGGGATGTAGTAGACACCGGTGAGCAGCCTGTGCTCGCCAGTCTTGGCGACGAAAACGACAGAGCCGACGCCCTTGATCTCCACAGCGGAGGCGTCGCTGAACTTGACGGTGCCTCGAACGCCTGAGTCGAGCTCGGAGAAGAACTCCCGCCGCCCGGTCATGTGGTGGGTGGCGCCGGTGTCAAGGCACCACCCGTCGGTCTTGTTGTTGCCGGAGCTGTCGTCGAGGAGGGCGTGTGCTTTTGGCTCATCAAGGTGGAGGAGAGCCGCTGCGGCCAGTGCCACTGGAGGTAGTTCGATGCTCGCATGAGCAATGAACAGAGCTGGCTGCTCCTCCGCCTGCGCGACGTGGGCCTGGCCGCGTCGTGGCTGTCGACAATCCTTGGCCCAATGACCAAGCTTGCCGCAGTTGTAGCAAGGGTCGTCTCGTGCCGGCTTTTGCTTGCCAGTGGCGCCGCCCTAGGCACCTCCACGGTCATCACCCTCGGCACGTCCTCGCGCCCCTGCTTGGGCGTCTTTGCGCGGCTTGCCACGCTTGCGGCCACCTGTCGTGGAAGAAGGCTCCCCCTTCTTCCTGTCACCTTGGCCGGTAGCCCACTGCTCCCGAGTGAGGACCTTCCCGCCAATGGTGACGGGTCCCGAAAGGGGCTGTGGCTCATCGCTGTCAACGACCTTGAGGCGGCCCAACGCCTCCTCGATCGTCATCGTGGAGAGGTCCAGCAGAGACTCGATTGAGCGAGCCATCTGCTTGTACTTCTCGGGGACGCAGCGGAAGAGCTTCTCAACAGCTCTCTCCTCGCCGTAGGTGTCGTCGCCGAACTGCACCAACTTCTGCAACAGAGTGTTGAGACGGAGAGCAAAGTCATCAACGTCCTCACCTGGCTTGAAGGCCAGGTTCTCCCACTCCTTGCGAAGTGCAAGGCAGTGTGGACTTGCGGGCGCGGTCGCTGCCGATGCGTGCTACAGCGATGGCGTCCCAGACCTCCTTGGCAGTCCGCTTGCTGGTAAGCGAAAACTGTATCTCGGACGGGACTGCAGCAATGAGAGCATCCAGCGCCCGTCGATCTTAGTCGTAGTCGACGTCGCCGTACCGGACTGCATCCCACATATGCCGCACCTGGAGTCTTACCCTCATCACCGCCGCCCACTCAACGTAGTTGGTCTTGGTGAGGGTAGGCCACCCGCCGCCGGGGCCGACGTCCCTGACGACAGCCTAGTACTCGTGGTGACCACGGTACCGAACCGGGGAGAGAGAGCCGCGCTGCCTGTGAAGGCCGCGCTCTCCGTCGACCCGTCTGCCGCCGCCATGCGCGCCTCCTCCAGGAGCGCCACCGCCGTGCGCGCCTCCTTCAGGAGCGCCGTCGGCGTGTCTGCGCCTGTCTGGGCTGCCGCCGCGCTCGTGGGCGTGCGCGGCTGCCCACTACGCCGCTCGCCCTCGCGATGCCTCCCTCTCCAGCAGCTTGAGGTCCGCGTCGGCGCTGTCATTAGCAGCGATGGAGCTGCTGTTGCTGCCGCGTAGAACCTCGACCTCCGCTGCTGCTGCACGCGCTGCATCCGCCGCTGCTGCTGCTTCTGCTTCCACCTCCGCTCTAGCTACTGCCAGCTCCGCTGCTGCCAGCCTCGATGCCCTTGCCGCTGCTGCTGCGGCGTCTGCTGCCGCTCGCTCGCGCTTCTCTGCCGCGGCGAGGTCGGCCTCCTGCCGACGCTGCGTGCTCGAGGTGACCAAGCCCTGAGACTGTCCTGCGGACATGGCGCGCTATCGAGGGGGCTGCTGTGTGGAGAGCAGGGGCAGCCGGAGCTGCTGCTGCTGCTACCGGCTGGGGCTGCTGCGAGGCCGGAGAAGGAGATGAGCAGGAGATGCTTAGGGTACAGGATAATACGGCTCCGATACCACTTGTTAGTCGCTGGATTCGCACTCTTGGTAGCAGTAGAATCCTTATTCTCATCGAGAGAGGATGACACTAGGAGTTGGGACAATTTTCTGGTTTATTTCTCACAAACTCATATAATGTCATGTCAACCTGAGGGGTTGGGGATACATATTTATAGGGCTGCTAGCTAGCCAAGCATATGCTAAGATGCTGCTAAGATGCTAGTCTAAGATGCTGTCCAAGATGCTAGTCAAGATGTTGTCCTAAGATGCCGATGCTGTCCTAAGATGCTTGTCCTAAGATGTTGTCCTAAGATGCTAACTGCTGTCCTAAAAGCAGTCAAGGATGCTGTTACAAGGACACAAGGACCATGTGTTGCAGTCCCACAAAGACCAGCCACACACGGACTTATTTCTGTCAGTCCACACGACAACATTGACTTAACAATTATGCATGCTAGACTTAGATTATAGATCTCCCTGCTATTCAAGAAAAACACTGCACATATAACTTGTGAATTTGACAGTTAAATGAGTTAGACAGAAAATTAAAAATAGGGGTGGAATGAAACCAACACAGCAGCCGATGAAAACTAAATATGGAACATTGGTCTTCTATTACCATAAAAAAAACAAATGCAACTATCAGGCTAGATCTTACCGTTACTGTCTCAACAGAGTAATAGCCACGATCCACATAATCACCCATAAACAAATAATTCGTATCTGGACACTGGTAAACAACAAAGAATGATCTGTCAGCTCTCGGAGAATGAAATAAACAGCATCAAAAGTGCAAAGAGAGAGATAATGCACAAAGATTGCAGTGTACTGAGTACCTTCCCACCAATCTGGAAAAGTTCTACAAGATCATGGAACTGGCCATGAATATCACCACAAATTGTCACGGGGCTTTTAACTGGCTGTACATATATAGCATAAAAAGGCCAAGTTAAAGCAGCTTCTGCTGGAACATAAAACAGCATAGTTGCATGCATGTCAAATGTACATGAAGCATGCATTCTTTGGCTGTGGCCACAGTTTGGCGCATCAAACTTCACACCAGAAACTAACAGTTAATCAAATGGATATAAAGAAGTGTAAACACATCAGATCATCCTTTTGATTGTAGCTATACACACAGCACTCATAAGGGGTCAAAACTTACCAAAAGAAACTTGAAAAATTAAACAAACATGCAAATAATAAATAAATCATTATTAGCTTGAAAGTACATGCACAAACTTGGGATTACCTAGCCAATAGTGAGGCACCCATACTTTCCCTCTCGTTTGTCATTAAATCACTTTTGCATGCCAACCAGCACATAGAGTGTTGACTTTATATTCCACAGGTGGAAGGTACCAGTACCCTTAAGGTATTAAACTCCAAAAAGGTCAACTTCTTTCATGGGACACCCAAGAAAAAGGGCACGAAAGTTTCAATTCTTCCTGCATATGATGTTGGTTCCCTCTATACATATACATAAATACTAAAATAATAACATGCCAATTACAAATAGATTATCACTGAGGATGATGTTACCCAAACTAAGTAGAGCATGCATTCGCTATATTCCCCAACCAACCTTAGGCCCCAAAACCATTGATGTTATGATAGTCAGTGAAGAGAAAAACATTGTAGCACCAAAAACAAAAAGTCAAGCTGAGTAAATTGTGTGAGAGATCCGCCGTACCTGAACATTGCTTTCCTCCATTAATATCTCCTTGGCCTTCTCACACAGTGTTTTAACCTGCCAATGCTCCAGGCAGTTAAAAAAGCATTTCAATCCTATCACCGGAACCAAACAGCAGTGCAGGCCATAAAGTAGCATGAATGTCGATGCAAAGACAAATACGGCCACCATAAATTCAGGTAAGGGCTGGTTTAGTTCCAAAAAATTTTGCAAAACGACACTGTAGCTCTTTTCGTTGTTATTTGGTAAATATTGTCCAATCATGGTCTAATTAGGCTTAAAAGATTCGTCTCGTCCATTTCGTCTAAACTGTATAATTAGTTTTATTTTTTATCTATATTTAATGCTTCATGCATGTGTCCAAAGATTCGATGTGACGAGGAATCTGAAAAATTTTGCAAAATTTTCTGGGAAACAGGGGTGACAAAACACAGAGCAAAGCTAGATTCGGCATCTATGGCATAAGCTGCTATAGCATATTCTGATCCAGAAACCATAGGAGCATAAAAAGCTGCAGGATTTATTCCACTCAATGACGTAAAGACATGAGAGATCTACCGCAGCCGGCGAAACCCGCACCACAGAAAAGGCGTCATCTTTCCCGAAAACGATCTAACCCTAAAGAAACTCCCCCGCCGAAACCGGCCGTCATAAGCCTCCCAGATCTCGCCGCGAATCAAATAAGCCAGAGTGAAGGGGATTGGGTGGCACGCCTCACCTCCGTCTCCGAGAGCGGGCGGCACTCCATGAGCTGCTCGATCTGCGCGTCAAGACCACCGCAGCCCCCGCCGCCATGCGAACCCGCGAGGTCCTCCATCCCTTCCACGCGTGCCGGCACAGCACCCTGATCTACCAAACTCTGGAGAGAGCTTGTCGCCGGAGGGAGCGCGAGGGGCAGGGAGCTCGCGGTGGGGCGCGGGAGGAGAAAAGCGCGGCGGCACGGAGGGGAGAGAGGGTGTGATGGAGAGGAAGCGGGCGGGAGAACGTGGGGCCTGCCAGTCAGTGGGTCCCGGTATCAATGGGACCATGTGACAGTGAGAAACGAAGGGTGCGGGGCCCAGCTTCAGTGGGACTAGGTTGAGGAGAAACGGGAACGGGAACAGAACGGAGACCGTGGCAACGGGCTGGGCACGTACAGCCGGTCAGGTGTCCTAAATAGTGTTGGGCATTCCATATTACCGAATTAGTTCGGGTCCTAGTTCTCACAAAAATTCAGTTCCTATGATCAACAAAAAAAATTCAGTTTCTAAAAAAAATAAGGTACCAATTGGTTCCTTTCAAAATTCCCTACCAAAAACTCATTAAGGGCCTATTTGGTTGGTGACCAGAACGTGTCACGCCAAACCTTCGGCAAACTGTGGTTGCTAGAGAAAGTTTGGCGAATAAAATTAAAGCCACACTTGTGGTAATGTTTGGCAATAAAATGAGTCTATGACGTGTGAGACAGGGTGCTAAAAAAGTGTGGTACGCCGTAGTTGTGGTAGCGAACCAAACAACTGATAGAAAAACTGTGGCATGACACGTTCTGGTCACGAACCAAACATGCCCTAATTTTTTTTGTTCAATTTCGATGTTTTAAGAAAAACATAATAGATTATCGATCATCGTATGGCGCGCTGAGGTAGCCCGCAACCGCTTGATATTCGGTCCTCAGAGGGTGAAGCCATGCACACGCCTAGCCCATGGGCACAAGGCTCGTCAGCGCCGGCCCAGCGAGCGTCAGGTGGCAGTGACAGCGCGACACACCTACCGGTGGTGGCAAGTGGTGGCTTGGGCGGGGAGGAAGAACGACCGCTGTTGGCACCTTGGCGGGCGGCGTGTGGCCCTACTGGCGGTGGTGGGCAGCGGCGTATTAGGTCCTAGAATGGCAGAACTACTAGTGCCCAGACGTTCGGGCATGGGCTGCAGTACATTTTCCCATGTCCACGCATGGGCCCGCGTCAACCGAATGTTGCTCGCCCGTGGGGACCGCTCGCGCCCCTTCTAGCTTCCCACGCGTATCCCACGTGAACCACCCGATATACTTTTAAAAACATTCGAATGCAACATTAAAAAAAGAAAGATGGAACACTTAATAGATGCGTCTGAAACACTGGCAAAAAAAATACTTGAAAAACACTTGCAACATATGTGTGAGAACATATGCAACATCCAAATAAACACGATTATAACATACGTATGAAAAACAAATAAAACATTGGAGATAGATTATTAACATACGTGTACAACCATTGCAACATATGCAACATCATGATCTACTTTTCAACATCTGTATGAAAACACTTGCAACATACTTCTAAAACAAATAAAACATCTAAAACATGAGCTTGCAACATGCATCATATCTCGGTGCGGCCTCCATTGTCTGCATCGCGGCGCCACAGCCGTAGGAGTAGGCAAGGCCGGAGGGCTTCCGCGCCAGGGCCTGACGCTTCTCCTTGCACTGGTGGCGCTTGTCAGCATCGTCAGGCCTGGCGGGTAGCAGAGCGGGAGCAGTAGGCATGGGCGGTAGAGCAGTGGTAGGAGTAGTGAGACAAGCGCATGAAGCATGAGTAAGAGCAGCGAGGCAGGTGCACATGGAGCAGTTGCACGAGCAGTGGTGCAAGCAACGAAGGAGGAGCAGAAGCAGTGTAGGACAAGCGGCAGAAGCAACGGAAGGGGGATGTGGCGGAGGAGAAGAAGGAGCGGCACGAGGCGGGCGGCATGAGCTATAGAAGGGGGCAGACATGAGGTTTATTGGGCTGGCTGGTCCGCAGGCCCAGTGTTGACGGTAGTTAACAAGCATTATAAACCATCAATAAAACATGTATAAGGGCATAAATATGATCATCAACAAAGGTCTAGGGGTTTAAACTAACAAATTCCACGAGTTTTGGTGAATCTGTGATTTCTGCAGGGTTTATTCAGAAAACCGTCAAGGTGGACCTAGATGTCAGAATTAATCGCGCTTATCCGCAGTGAAACGGACATCAGAAGACTCTAAAAGACACCAGAGGACACCACACCGAAGCAGACCATGAGGGGCTACCACCTATCAGCTGCCCGGCCTTTGGGGGCCCACATGTCGGTCCCTGTTGCTATGTCGGTTCTCCACCACCTCCTAAGATGCATCTACGCCGTCTTTAACTCGGTTTGATCCAAGGACTCACGATTGACGCTCCGGCCTATATGTACCAGCCCCTACCATCCCCTTCAGGAATAAGTCATTTGAGAAGACAGAAACCCTAATCATCCTTAGAGCTCCACCATATTCTAGGGTATAGCTAGTTACGCTAGGTCTAGAGGGAGGCAAGCAGGCTTCGCTTGAATTCCTGATCGTGTCAAGAGCGTGGTTTGGTATAATCTTTATACTCCCTCTTTTGTATCTCCATTACTTTTATATATTTGCTACAATTGTTATGACAACATTAGTATTCATCTTATTCATGTTCTTAGTTATAATGTTCATCGTCTACTTTGATTATATACTTAGTATAGCTAGTTTATCATTATGTTTATGCATAAGTTCATATAACGCTCGCTTTGGTGTACACGGGGTGAGTGGTCGACATTGTGTAATCGTGGTGCTTATACGTTTTTTTGCCTGTGGATACACCCTATATTCCGAGTCATGTGGTAGATCGCGGATGTGACACTCCCGTTGAGTCCTTTGGAGTCCACTCCCCGAATATAGTTGCAAGTAGGGTCCGGTTACGAAGGAAGAACAAGCTTTGTTCTTAATCTTCCTTAGTAATATCCCTTATATGTAAATATAAAGATGACCTTAGCCATGACTACTAGATGTAATTGCACTAATCAATGTATGCTTTCATTTATAATTAAGAATGACTTAGGAATTTTTCCTCTAATATTCTACTTAACCATGTTAATGTCATAGAAAGGAGTACTCTGAGTGATTTATCATTGATTCATACTTATCATATACATAATTTATCCTATGACTTATCCCTGTTGTGAGTAGAATCTTGGTTATGGTTTACTTCTCCATCAATAGTATAAGTTATCAATATATGTCTGTGCCAGACCTTCCCTGTGGTAAAAAATATAAATAACGATACGTGGAATACTCTCGGGTGAAGTGCTACAATGGTATATTATCTGTGTGCTTGCAGATTCCTTTCCTTTTATATCTATATATTCTTTATAGTCACATAAAATAATAAAGAACTTCTTAGTATTATTCTAGTAGTAATACTAGGTAGTACTAACAAGTATCTCTGGCATCATCACTAGGGATGACAACATAGTTGTAACATCCCAGATTTTCGAACAACCAAAAATACAAACTTTTTAAAATTTTTCCTGCAAGTGTGTGAAGCATGTACTCTCTAGGTCTACCCGAGTCCAACCCGCTAACAAAACGTTGCACGCATATAGAATTGTTTGTAGGAGTGTGCCAGAGTTCTTTAGTTGGTTAGGGTTTTGTGTTGGAGTGCACAAATTCGTAGCAAATCTCCTATCGAATTCCTTTTGAATTCACCTCCAATTGCTTTTGAACTCCCTTCTCAACCTCCCCATTGAATATCTCTCAAATCACCCATGAGTTCTTTCCAATCTCTTTTCGAACCCCCCTTTGAAAACCCTTCTCAAATTTATTCCTAAATCCTCCCTTCAAATACGTCCTAGGTCTCTTTTCAATCCCTCACAATCCCGTCCTTGAGCTCATGTCAAATCTCTTCTCAAATTCCCCTTGCATGTTTCTCAAAGTCCATAATTCGAATTCATAAGATCGTGAAAGGAAAAGTTCTTTTCCTTTTTCCCCAATCCCTTTCTTGAATTTGCCTCAAATCTATTTGAATTCCTTTATGTTGTTCTCTAAAGTTCATGAGTCAAAATACATAAAAGGGAAATCCTCCTCTCATTTCGGCCTAGCCTAGGATCTGTTCGTGCCCTGCCCTCTTGGCCTAGCCCTGGCCGCGAGGCCCACCAACAGCCTGAACTGCCCTCCTCCTGGCTCACCCGGCCTCCTTCTTCTCACTCGGGGCCAAGCCGCCAATGTAGCCCAGCTCGTGATCCCAATCTGCTGGCCCAGCTCCTACTCTCCGGCCTTGGGCCTCGGTCGCAGCAACCTCATAGGCGCCAAGAGTAGGCCCAGCTCGCGCTACCACCTTGGCCCAGCACGGCGAGTCCCCTATCCAAACCTTCTCTCCTAGGCAGGAGACCAGCCACCGCCGCTACACGTGATGTGGAGACACCCGCGCCTTGCCTCGACGTCCGTACCACGGACTCCGCATCCAGCGCCGCGTGCCCCGCTGTAGGCACAGATGCCTAGGATGGTCGACACCCTTCTAAACCCTAGCCTCGCGCGTATAAAGGCAGCAGCAGCCGCACCCTTCACCACTCCCGCCAGCCGCTGCCCCTCCCTCCTCTTCTCGCCCTCACTGCCTCTAGCACAGAGCGCCGCCGTCTGCTGCTCCCAGAGGGTGCCAGACAACCCTCGCCAGCAACCCACCTTGCTTGACCCTTAGCTGAGCCAAAGCCACGGTGTCGCCGCGACGCCATGCTCCTCACCCGCTCGACGAGCACCGTTCCAGACCTGAGGCTGAGCCTGGGGTGCTGTCCTCCGTCTCCTCGTCCAAGACCGCGTCTGAAAGCCCAAGTTTGGTTTTGGAAATTGAGTGACACCAAAGTTGCTAATGTTATGTGATCAAGTGTGATTAAGCTAGGCATAAGCAACATGTGATGGAGGTGGAAATAGCATGGAGAGATGGCCACAAGACCACATGATTTGGTGCATGAAATGATGAGCAAGATCATGAAGTAATGCACATAAAATGATGGACTTGATGATCAAGTGGAGGAGAAGGATCTAAGAGCGCAAGGCAGAGATATAACCATAGGGTTTTCCTTTTGCTGGTCTAAGATGAGTAGAGAAGTGATTGACCGGGTTTAGGATACATAGCCGACTATCAAGAGGGGCAATCACGGTTAACTCAGGAATCAAGTGCCACTAAATCAATGTCTTGAGCATATGCATTAGGATCTAGTAGAGAGCTAACATAACGCCTTAAAAAATGTTTGTGAAATGCTAACACATATGCACATGGTGGTGTATACTTGGTGGTGTTAGCACATTTGCGAAGGCAGTGGAGTTTGAGTGGTAGAGAGGGGTTTGGGTTCCTCTCTCCCTCCCACCGAGCTTGCGAGGCGGGATTCGGCGCTTTTGGGGAAGTGAAACACCTATTTTCTACTGCGCCGGAGGCGGAGAAACAGAGGCGTAAGTCCGGTGTGTTTCTCACTGAAAAACAGTGACCGGACGCTGGACCGGACGCGGTCCAGGGTGGACCTGCGCGTCCGGTCAGCTCAAGTCGAGGGCAGAGGCGCAGCGCGCCTAGGGTTTGTGACTGGACGCTGGTCTGGCCTGACCAGCGCGTCCGGTCAGTTCACCTGGACGTAGAGGAAAGGCGCACGACCAGCGCGTCCAAGGGTCCTCGGGACCGGAGCGTCCGGTCGGGCACCCAGAGGAGTAGAGCGTGGTGTGGAGCTGATCGGACGCGCGGCGCGTCCGGTCACATACGATCGGACACGTTCGATCGCACGGGGAGCTCTCTGGACTCCGATCGGACGCCGGGTGCAGCGCGTTCGGTCAAACGGTGAAGCGCATCCGGTCACGGCAACGACTCTCTCTGACGCACGCTGTTACTGTTTGTCTTGTAGTGACCAGACGCGTCCGGTCATCCTGACGGGTGCGTCCAGACGCGTCCGGTCATCCTGACGGGTGCGTCCGGTCATCACGTTTTTCTCTATGACGTCTTATAACGGCTAGTTGCTTACCCCTTCGCTATAAATAGACGGTGGCCGAGTTTAGGGGAGTTCTCCCTGGCACATTTTGAGATCTTGAGACATCCTTTGAGCTAGAGAACAACCCCTCCACTCATCTCTTTGCTTGGTTGCACATCTTGAGTGAGATTCAAGTGCATTACTTGAGAGTTGCATTCTAGAGGCACTTGATCTTCGAGTTGCTACAGATTTCTTATTACTCTTCTGTGTTTCCCGACGCGGTAGACAGCTTGGAGCAGCGGAGGTGATTGAGCTCGCAATTGGAGATTGTTGGAGCCACAGCAAGTGTTGTAAGGGGTTCTTGATCCTTCCTCGTGGGAGTTCACGAATTGGATACTCTAGTGGAGCTTGTGGCTTGGAGGATCCCCATCTTGTGTGCGGTTGTGCGGCGCCACCGAGGGCTCGACTCTTGATAGTCGATTAGCTCGCGAACCGACAAGTAGGTGTATCGCCACAATGGGGAGTAGCTTGCCGGAAAGCAAGTGAACCTCGGGATAAATTCTTGTGTCATTCTCTTGCCGAGGATTTCTCTTGTGTAATTGATTGATTGGTTCTTCTCATCTCTACACGGTGGTATAATCACTCAAAGCTCTTCTCTCGCGTTACTCCTTGTTTCTAGCTTGTAGTTGTTGTTGTGTTTAGTGGATAGCCTTGTACTAGACTTGTGTAGGTGGCTTGCTTAATTAGTTAGAGCTAGTGCATTTTGCTTCGCCACCTTTTGTACTAACACTTGTGGTTAAGTAAATCTTGTAGAAGTTTTAATTAGGCTATTCACCCCCCTCTAGCCTATTTGGACCTTTCAAGTGGTATCGGAACCGAGGCACCGTTTGATTAAGGCTTAACAACCTCTGGTGAAGAAATGACTCAATTAAGTTTGCATATCAACAACACCAAGAAGGCACCTCACTTTGATGGTACAAATTATGCATATTGGAACGTTAAAATGACCGCACACCTCAAGTCAATCAATAGAGAAGTGTGGAAGGTCACTGAAACTAAATTTAAGGTTGCAAATCTAGAAGCACCAACTCTGGTGGAAGAAAAAAAGCTCCAATGCAATGATATTGCCATTAGTGCTCTTCATGAGGCACTAGATGACAAGACATTTGAGCAAGTGAAGAACATTGAAATTGCTCATGATGCTTGGGCAAAGCTTGAAGAGACTTATGAGGGCACCGAAGGCACCAAGATCGCCAAAGCATACATTTTACAAGAAAAGTTCTCTAGCTTCAAGATGCAAGAAGATGAGAGTGTGCCAGAGATGTTTCATAGATTGCAAGTCATTGTGAATGAACTCAAGGCACTTGGTGAGGAGGTCAAGGACAATCAATTCTCCATGAAGTTCTTGAGAAGCTTACCCAAGAGGTTTGACATGTTGATCACCGTACTTGTGAGGACAACATTGAAAGATTCAACTCCTCAACAAGTATTCCAATAAGTGATGACCGATGATTCATATAGAGAAGATGATGAGAAAGAGGAGTTGGTCAAAAAGAAGAAGGAAAGTTAGAAGAAGGATGATGAGAAGAAGAAGAAGAGTGTGGCATTCAAAGCCACCACATCCAAGGGCAAGTCCAAGATTGAATCATCAAGTGATGAAGACTCAAGCTCTTGTGATAGTGATGACATTGATGAGAAGATGGATCTCTTTGTCAAGCAATTTGGCAAATTCATGAAGAAGAAGGGCTATCGTGTAAGGAGGAGGAAGAACTCATCTAAGAAGAATGAGCAAACTATGAGATGCTTTAGATGTCATAGCAAGGACCATCTCATCGCCAAATGTCCTTATGATAGTGATGATGAAGATGCTATCAAGAAGGAGCGGAAGAAGCAAAAGAAGAAGGAAGAAAAGAAGGAGAGCTCTCATAAGAAGAAGAATGATTCTCATGTTGCTATATGGGATAGTGATGATTGCTCAAGTGATGATGAGGACTACAAAAAGAAGGGGCATGCTAGCATTGCTATTCAAGAGAAGAGCTCCATATTTGACACTCCATCATGCTTCATGGCTAAGACCGCTAAGGTATCATCCGAAGATGAGAGTGATCATGATAGTGCTAGTGATAGTGATAGTGATGATGATGATCTAACTAAAGATGATCTAATCACTATGCTAGAAGATTGCACTCAACATTTTAAAGAATCTAGAAAAGAGTGCAAGGGCTTGCTTAAGGATAAAAAAACCTTATGCAAGAACTTGATGAGCTTAGGGTATCTTATGAGAGTCTAAAGGTAGACCATAAGAAGCTTCAAAAGTCTCACTCTAAGCTTGAAGAAGCTCATTCCTCTCTAGTTGAAAAATGTGAAAACATGCCAACTAATGTTGAGAAAGCTAAAACTTACAACATAGGTATATCATGTGATATAATTGGTGAATCTTTACATAAGCCTATTGTTGTTGCTCCCACTAACCCTTCATGTAGTGCATTTACATCATCCTCATCTAGTAGTGATGGTTTCACTTGTGACTCCACACTTATAGTTGAGAATGAAAATCTCAAGAATGAGGTAAAAGAGCTCAATCACACCTTAGCTAAGGCTTATGGTGGTGAGGACCGCTTGCTTATGTGCTTGGGTAGCCAAAGAGTTTCTCTCTACAAAGAGGGATTGAGCTATAACCTCAAAAAAGGCAAGGCCGCTTTTGCTCCTCACAAGACTCGTTTTATGAAGAACAATGGTAGCTATTGCAAAAGTTACAAGCAAGTTGGTCACGTAGAGCAACATTGCATGAATAAGAAATCCAATGCTAATGTATCCTCAATTAAGTTTGATTCTTTCTATATGCTTACCAAGGGTACTAATGGTGTTCATGCTAAGTTCATTGGTACACCATGGATGGGCTTAAAGAAGAAAGCTATTTGGGTACCAAAGAGCTTGGTCACTAACCTTGGAGGACCCAAACAAGTTTGGGTACCTAAAAAGAATTGATCTTGTCTTGTAGGTCAATTACAAAGCCGAAGGAAGGCATTGGGTGCTTGATAGTGGGTGCACTCAACATATGACCGGGGATTCTTGTATGTTCAAATCAATTGATACAAGTCAAAATGGTGGTTTTGATGCTATCACTTTCGGCAACAACAAGAAAGGCAAGGTCAAGGGCTTGGTAAAATTGCTATCTCAAATGACATGAGCATATCTAATGTATTGCTAGTTGAGAGCTTGGATTTCAATCTTTTGTCGGTGTCACAACTTTGTGACCTTGGCTTCAAGTGCATATTTGGTAGTGATGAAGTTGAAGTCATTAGTGTTGATGAATCAAATTTGATATTCAAAGGATTTAGACATGGTAGTTTATACTTGGTTGACTTCAATGATAGTGAGACCTAATTGACTTCATGCTTGCTTAGCAAATCAAGTATGGGTTGGTTGTGGCATGGAAGGCTTGGCCATGTTAGAATAAAACAATTGAACAAACTTTTGAGGCATGACTTAGTTAGAGGCTTGAAGGATGTCACCTTTGAGAAGGATAAACCTTGTAGTGCTTGTCAAGTCGGCAAACAAGTTAGAAATGCACATCCGAGTAAAAGTGAAATAAGCACATCAAAGGCATTTGAGCTATTGCACATGGACTTGTTTGGGCCAACAACATACACTAGCATTGGTGGGAACAAGTATGGTTTTGTGATTATTGATGATTACACTAGATACACTTGGGTGTTCTTTCTCTATGACAAGAGTGATGTTTATGATCTATTCAAATCTTTTGTCAAGAGGGTGCAAAATGAGTTTGAGACTACCATTAAGAAGATTAGAAGTGACAATGGTAGTGAGTTCAAGAACACAAGAATTGAAGATTTGTGTGATGATCTTGGTATTGGACATCAATTCTCACCAACATACACTCCTCAATCCAATGGTGTAGTTGAAAGGAAAAATAGAACCTTAATTGACATGGCTAGATCAATGCTTAGTGAATAGAATGTGAGTCATTCATTTTGGAGTGAAGCCATCAACACGGCTTGCTATTGTAGCAACCGTCTCTATTGCCATGGAAAGCTTGGGAAGACACCATATGAGCTATTGAATGGAAGAAAGCCCAACATTGCATACTTTAGAGTGTTTGGTTGCAAATGCTATATTCTTAAGAAAGGCACTAGATTGAGCAAGTTTGAAAAGAAATGTGATGAAGGTTCTTACTTGGTTATTCTACCATAAGCAAAGCATATAGAGTTTGGAATCTCACAAATGGAACCTTGGAAGAAGTTCATGATGTTGAGTTTGATAAAACCCAAGGGTGTCAAAATGAAGCTCAAAACCTTGATGATGTGAGAGGAGATCAATTATCAAATGCAATGAAGAACATGGACATTGGTGATGTTAGGCCAAAGCAAGTTGATGATGATGATGATACTCATGTGATCAACCAAAGTATGCAAATTGATACAAATCAAGCAAGCTCTAGTGGTTCTCATGATGAAGCTCAAGATCAAGGTCAAGCTAGTGGAAGCAACAAACTCCCAATACTCCAACCTACCAATATTACAAGAGATCATCCATTGGATCAAATCATTGGTGGAATTCAAAGTGGTGTTCAAACTAGATCAAGGCTAGCATCTTTTTGTGAGCACTACTCATTTGTGTTACTTGAAGAACCTAAGAAAATAGAAGATGTATTGAAAGATTCCAATTGGGTAAATGCCATGCATGAAGAGCTAAACAACTTCACTAGAAATCAAGTTTGGGAACTTGTTGAAAGGCCAAAGAACTATAATGTGATTGGTACTAAGTGGGTCTTTAGAAACAAGCAAGATCAAGATAGTGTAGTTATGAGAAACAAAGCAAGATTGGTAGCACAAGGTTACACACAAGTTGAAGGTCTTGACTTTGGTGAGACATATGCACCGGTTGCAAGATTGGAGGCAACTAGAATCTTATTAGCATATGCTTGTGCACACAACATCAAGCTCTATCAAATGGATGTCAAAAGTGCATTTCGCAATGGCTACATCAATGAAGAAGTTTATGTTGAGCAACCTCCCGGTTTTGAAGATGACAAGAAATCCGACCATGTTTTCAAGCTAAAGAAAGCATTGTATGGTTTGAAGCAAGCACCTAGAGCATGGTATGAGAGATTGAGGGACTTTCTTCTCTCTAAAGGGTTCAAGATGGGAAAGGTTGACACCACTCTCTTCACTAAGAAGCTTGGAAATGACTTGTTTGTGTTACAAATCTATGTTGATGATATTATTTTTGGATCAACAAATCAAGACTTTTGTGAAGAGTTTGAAAAAATGATGGCTAATGAGTTTGAGATATCTATGATTGGAGAGCTTAGTTACTTTCTTGGACTTCAAATCAAGCAAATGAAGAATGACACTTTTGTAAGTCAAGGGAAGTACATCAAGGACATGATCAAGAAGTTTGGATTGCAAGATGCTAAGCCAATGAGTACACCAATAGGCACTAATGATCAATTGGGTATTGATGCTAGTGGAAACATGGTAGATCAAAAGCAATACCGGTCTATGATTGAAAGTTTGCTCTATGTCACCGCTTCTAGGCCGGATGTGATGTTTAGTGTGTGCAAGTGTGCAAGATATCAAGCTTCACCTAGAGAAAGTCACTTGAAAGCAACTAAGAGGATATTGAGATATCTTAAGAGCACTCATGATGTTGGATTATGATTTCCAAAGGGGTCTAATTTTGAGTTGATTGGATATTCAGACTCCAACTATGGTGGATGCAAGATTGATAGAATGAGCACAAGTGGTACTTGTCAATTGCTCGGAAGGTCTCTTGTTTCATGGTCATCAAAGAAACAAAATAGTGTTGCACTATCTACCACCGAGGCCGAATACATTAGTGCTGGTAGTTGTTGTGCACAATTGCTTTGGATGAAGGCCACCTTGAATGACTTTGGAATCAAATTTAAGAATGTGCCATTGTTTTGTGATAATGAGAGTGCTATCAAGATGACACAAAATCGGTTCAACATTCAAGAACGAAGCACATTGACATAAGGCATCACTTCATAAGAGACCATCAACAAAAGGGTGATATTAGCATTGAAAGCATTGGCACCGAAGATCAATTAGCCGACATATTCACAAAGCCACTTGATGAGAAAAGATTTTACAAGTTGAAGAATGAATTGAACATACTTGACATCTCCAACTTGAAATGAGTGCACCCCCACATTCTTATATGACATGCCTCCCCTTCGACAATGTAAGGTAAAGTTGTTTGGCATATCATTCATACTTTGCTAAGGACATGGTTAGAACATATAGACATATTTGCATGACAAATAGGCTCATTCATGAAAATCAAATGATTTCGATGTATATATGGTACCACTATTGCTTCTATGTTTGTTTGATCTAGTGGTAGCATATGACATGTTTGTGAGCTTGGAAACCTAGTGTTGAATCTAGAAAATGAGCTCATGATGTGTAATTCAACATGGTCAAGATAACCCTTATACTTTATGAGGTGTGAAGAAGCTTGTCCTTGGATCAAACCGAATTACATATTCTAGGCAAGTGATCTAGATTGAACCATAATTTAGACTCCCTCATATTGATTGACTTAATTCTCACTAAAACTGGCACCTTTTTGGTGATTGTTGACAAAGGGGGAGAGAAAAGTCACAAAGATAAAAAGTGAAGTTGCAAAGGGGGAGAAGTAATTCACAAAGGTATATTAAGGGGGAGAAAGATATAGTAAGGGTTGGAGAAAGCAAAAGATATGACATTGGAAAGGGATCAATTAAAATTGAGCACACGAGTAGGGGGAGCAAACTCATAAATTATTTGTTGCATTTGTATGTGCATTAACATGATGAATTATTGCATTGCAAAGCTTAAATTCATATTCATGATTGTATGGTGTATGCTAGAAATAGAACTTGAATGATGATTTGTTGAGAGTAGCTTTACAAGTGGTATCTAGACACCTTTGCTTATAATGTTGATCTCATGAGGTATTTTAGTGTTTGTCATCTTTACAAGTGATGTATTACAAGTGGTGTCTAGCTACATCGATGCTAAGGATGGTATATAAAGGCAACTCCGATTGGTATCATGCTTCAAAGGTCCATTCTATATACCTTAGCGTGAATTTGATAGTAGTAACTCTCCCAAAATTCAAATCCATACATATGTGCACAATTGAACCAAACTCATGGAAGCACATATGTAGGGGGAGCTAATATTATCGAAATTAAAAATTGATTTCATTTCATATCTTTGTGATGGTTGTCATCAATTACCAAAAAGGGAGAGATTGAAAGCCCAAGTTTGGTTTTAGAAATTGAGTGGCACCAAAGTTGCTAATGTTATGTGATCAAGTGTGATTAAGCTAGGCATAAGCAACATGTGATGGAGGTGGAAATGGCATGGAGAGATGGCCACAAGACCACATGATTTGGTGCATGAAATGATGAGCAAGATCATGAAGTAATGCACATAAAATGATGGACTTGATAATCAAGTGGAGGAGAAGGATCTAAGAGCGCAAGGCAAAGGTATAACCATAGGGTTTTCCTTTTGCTGGTCTAAGATGAGTAGAGAAGTGATTGACCGGGTTTAGGATATGTAGCCGACTATCAAGAGGGGCAATCACGGTTAGCTCGGGAATCAAGTGCCACTAAATCAATGTCTTGAGCATATGCATTAGGATCTAGTAGAGAGCTAACATAACGCCTTGAAAAATGTTTGTGAAATGCTAACACACATGCACATGGTGGTGTACACTTGGTGGTGTTAGCACATTTGCGAAGGCGGTGGAGTTTGAGCGGTAGAGAGGGGTTTGGGTTCCTCTCCCTCCCACCGAGCTTGTGAGGCGGGATTCGGCGCTTTTTGAGGAAGTAAAACGCCTATTTTCTACTACGCCGGAGGTGGAGAAACGGAGGTGTAAGTCCGGTGTGTTTCTCAATGAAAAACAGTGACCGGACGCTAGACCGGACGCAGTCCACGGTGGACCTGCGCGTCCGGTCAGCTCAAGTCGAGGGTAGAGGCGCAACGCGCCTAGGGTTTGTGACCGGACACTGGTCTGGCTTGACCAGCGCGTCCGGTCAGTTCACCTGGGCGTAGAGGAAAGGCGCGCGACCAGCACATCCGAGGGTCCTCGGGACCGGAGCGTCTGGTCGGGCACCCAGAGGAGCAGAGCGTGGTGTGGAGCTGATCGGACGCACGGCGCGTCCGGTCACATGCGATCGGACGCGTTCGATCGCGCGGGGAGCTCTCTGGACTCTGATCGGACGCCAGGTGCAGCGCGTTCGGTCAAACGGTGAAGCGCGTCCGGTTACGGCAACGACTCTCTCTGACGCACGCTGTTACTGTTTGTCCTATAGTGACCGGACGCGTCCAGTCATCCTGACGGGTGCGTCCAGTCATCACGTTTTTCTCTATGACGTCTTATAACGGCTAGTTGCTTATCCCTTCGCTATAAATAGACGATGACCGGGTTTGGGGGAGTTCTCCCTGGCACATTTTGAGATCTTGAGACATCCTTTGAGCTAGAGAACAACCCCTCCACTCATCTCTTTGCTTGGTTGCACATCTTGAGTGAGATTGAGTGAGATTCAAGTGCATTACTTGAGAGTTACATTCTAGAGGCACTTGATCTTCAAGTTGCTGCGGATTTCTTGTTACTCTTCTGTGTTTCCCAACGCGGTAGACAGCTTGGAGTAGCGGAGGTGATTGAGCTCGCAATTGGAGATTGTTGGAGCCTCAGCAAGTGTTGTAAGGGGTTCTTGATCCTTCCCCGTGGGAGTTCAAGAATTGATACTCTAGTGGACCTTGTGGCTTGGAGGATCCCCATCTTGAGTGTGGTTGTGCGGCGCCGCCGAGGGCTCGACTCTTGATAGTCGATTAGCTCGCGAACCGACAAGTGGGTGTATCGCCACAACGGGGAGTAGCTTGCCGGGAAGCAAGTGAACCTCGGGATAAATTCTTGTGTCATTCTCTTGCCGAGGATTTCTCTTGTGTAATTGATTGATTGGTTCTTCTCATCTCTACACGATGGTATAATCACTTAAAGCTCTTCTCTCGTGTTACTCCTTATTTCTAGCTTGTAGTTGTTGTTGTGTTTAGTGGATAGCCTTGTATTAGACTTGTGTAGGTGGCTTGCTTAATTAGTTAGAGCTAGTGCATTTTGCTTCGCCACCTTTTGTACTAACACTTGTGGTTAAGTAAATCTTGTAGAAGTTTTAATTAGGCTATTCACCCCCCTCTAGCCTATTTGGACCTTTCAGCGTCACGCCAACATATGTGGCCACGACGCCGGCCTCACCACATCGCTCGAAGTTCATGGCCGCGTCGAGCCTATCCACCACCGCATGTCTGCCTCTCATTCGTGAGCAACATCTCGCCTCTGCGTTCACGTTGTCCTCGACGTCGTCCATGGCCGTGTCTCCGCCAGCGCGTCCGCGACAACCACCATAGGCTGAGCCCGAGGACCCGTGACGTCCACGCAGCCACGACCACCTGTCTCCGAGCTCGCCATTCCACCAGAGTGCGTTGCCGTCATGCCCTGCCTCACCGTGGGCTCACCACGGTGGCATCCTTTGCAACCGCGTCGAGCAGGAGCGACGACGACCACGAGCCGGCCTGCTCTGCTTCGACCACGCCGATAGCTACACCGAGCCATGGGTAGGAGCAGCACCGTCTTTGGCTCGTGCTCCACCTCATCACCGGCTTCCTCTTTCCCACCGAGCAGCAGAGCATGGCCTAGAATGGGGACAGCGCCACCCTTGCAGCGCCCAACTGCTGTCCGTGGTGAGCCCTAGCACCCAAAGCCCCTAACCTTTCCCTTCCTGCTATGTTGACACCTGAGCCTGCCCTTGTGCCATGGTTTTCACCATAGCGGAGAAGCCACTGTCGAAAGGCATGGCTATCGCCCCCTCCACCCTCGACAGAACGGACAACAGCACCACCTTGCCATGTCCATCCTTGTGTCTGGCCTTCGTGCCATGAATCTTTGCCTTGCAGGGAGGATACGCCTCATTTCTCTTAGTGTGGCTTCCCCGTTCTTCAACACTGGTGCCCCGTCGTCTCTTGGTCGCCTGCTGCCATGTTCTGGGACAAGCCGCAACAGCCCTCCACCTCCCCGCCTTCGTCAAGGTTGACCCCTCGAACCTAGTCGACGCCGTACGCGACGTCGACAAGACCCTTGCCTTTCATTTCCATGTTCTCTTCATACTGTTGACATTGATCATCAATATCATTTATCTACATTGTTACTTGATCTATCAATACCCATTGTCTATACATGATCATGATCTTTATCTATTCTATGTCTGTGCCGTGCCTTCACCGCCGGTCTATCTTCTTGTGATTGCTATGGAGAAGTGCTACTCCACGTCGCATTGTGTGTGGTCAGTTATCGAGTCATGGTTCGTTGTTGTGCCTTGTGGTCCTTTGTGGGTTGTTCGTGTGTCTTCTATGGACCGTGCCTTCGAGCCGGTTGGGAAGCGTTGTGTTCGTCCATCTCGGTCATGGGTTTATCCCACCGTGGCCGTGGTGCCAAGCATAACTCATTCCCCTGTGTTTTGTTGACTTCGTGGTGCCATGATCGAGAGCTCCTACCTACATTCCTAGGATGTGGTCACCATGGACTTGATGTCATTATCGACGCGGTTCTCATCCACACCGTTCGAGCCCTGCGAGACCTAATCTAGTGGGATATGAGTTAGGGGATGACAATTGTGGTACTAGCGAAAGCCAACTCGTGTAGGTACAGCTTGTGGTCGTGGGTTCACCTCACCATGACCACCGGGCTCTACCTCTTTTGTTCGCTTGTTTTATCCTAACCAACTCGTATGCTCGTACCACTTTGACCATGGCGTTCCTTTGGGTCTAGCGATGATAATCGCATCACTATGAGCCATAGGAATAGCCTTGTGCCATTTAGTTGCATGGTTGTGGTGCCCTACAAGTGGGTTCGGATCGTGGGACCGTACCTCTTCTTCCAACCGTTGTCTGTTCCATGACGAGTCGGTTGAAGGAGTGCAGGTTCCATTCTTTCTTCTTCCTCTCTTGCTCTCAATCCCCATCGATCTAGTAAGATATGGATTGGGCTCTTGACTTGTTTGGTGTTTGTTGCTCATTTGATTCCATTCCTTCAATCCCCATTGTTACAATGGTGAGTGGATTAAAGGAAGATGAACCTCGTGTCTCCTACCGTCTTTTGGCTCTTCCGTGCTCAAGCCCTTGTACGCTTGTACCTTCTAGACCATAGCGTCTCTTTGGTTCTTGCAGTGACAACCGCACCGCAAAGAACCCTAGGGATGTCCTAGTGCATTTAGTGCACCTAGGTCATGGTACCCTACAAGTCATTTGGGCACTTGTGTTTTTTTGCTTGTCTCTTCTTTCGATGCCCGTCTCTTGCCATGGCGTGTGTATTGGAAGTAGACCACCTCTCTTCTCTTCTCTTCCCGTTCCACCCTCTCTTGGTTCTCGTCGATTATAATGGCATATGGATTGAGAAAGAATGGAACTTCTCTTGCTTGTAGTCCTTTTGGTTCTCGTTAGTCTCCATGATGATTGGATCGAAAGCCGCAAGCCGTGGTGTTTGCTTAGGATGAGCTAAGGCCTATGCCATTTCCATTAAGCCGTACAGGTCGACACGATTGACCCAGGAAGTACTGGCTAGGCTAAGGCTTAAGCTTGTACTTAGCAAATCACCACTCTTGTTCTTTGGCCCAGGGATCGGACATCCGCCGAGAGGGCTAAATCGTTCTTCCTTTTGCGTTCTTTCGGTGTAGTTGTTCTTTCTGTGCCTTGTTGCCTCTCTTTTCACAGTCTTTCTAGGTCTAGTGGTCTAATTGCTCTTTTGCTTGTCGCTGTATCGAGGTAGTTGCGTCAAGGATAGCCATGATCGGTTCGGGACCGTTGGAGGAAGGACATGCGGATGGAGGAAGGACCATGGAGAGCAACTACAAGTACACTGAGGATCTCAGAGTTGACATTCAATAGGTGTTCCACATCCCACCCAACCTCGTAGAACCTATTAGACATGCTACATGTAGATTCTAGTGCTTCACTTTTATGCAAATGAACTATGATAGGTTGCATGGTAGATTACTTGTAAGCCATTCCCTTGCACACCCGCTGTTAGGCTAGACGCTTGCATACTACTTACTGCTTTACTTTCACTATGCATTATACCTATGATGTGATGCTTGGTGAAGGGATAATGTGAGTGGATAAGACACGTGGTGCCGATAACTTGGTAAAAACTGGATAATAAACTTGGGGAGATCTTAGCATGCGTCTTGGGTGTGTGGTGAGGGTTGAGTCAATCGAATAGGATCCTACGACGAGTCTTTGGGGCAAGTCATGCCGGAGGGGTACGACCTGGGCATCCCTCGTGAGAGGTACCTGTGGTGGGTGCATGTGTGAGCAGGCGGGGTGTTGGTTATCCCCGGTGGAGGTGCCGTCGAGGCACGGGGTGTTGGTTATCCCCTTGAGAAGATATCCTGTCCGGTCCCCCCTAAGGACTGGTATGTCTTGAGAACCAGAACCATGGGACCCTTCGTGCACACCACTCGCTCCTGATGGGCGGGAGACGATTACCCGACTAACTAGGACGGTGCCACTACTACTAGGTTGGAAGGTGATAGTGTAGGGAGGTACGGGTATGGGGGCCCACACCCTCCTAACTCCTAAGACAGCATAGTGACCTTGGGGGCCTGGTACTACGTCTCACAGTCTCAGCGTTTTGGTGGACTCTGAGGTGGCCTAGGGCTGAGTGGTAGGGTGGCACCGCACCGGTTGGGAGGCAGTCGACATCAGCCTAGGCGAGGCACCGCCGATGATGGCGATCTTGTGGATTTCTAGGTGTACACGCTCTGCAGAGTTGATTAATCTATACGTATAGCCACGTCCGCAGATATGGACATTCCTATGACCTATGCTTCACTTGATTAGAGAGAGGAGTCCTTCTACCTTCCCCCGGGTTTCGTGTTGGTTTCCGAATTTGGCCATTGAGGCAAGGTATGAGCGGGAGTCGACCTTGCCACCTAGAGAGAGTGTGAGAGTGTGGTGAGATGTGTGTGATGAGATGGGAGAACATGTGGATGAGATGGATTAAAACTTGATGAACTATTATTATAAAATCTTGTTGAACTTGCATAGGAAACCTACAACCATATATAAGCCTTTTCAACTACCCTTACATTCCACTTACCACAAAGCGTACGCAAAAGCATGGGGTGGGAGATAGTGGCCAGTATAAATCGTACTAATAGATTTTAGATAGGTTTGGACGAAATCTACGATGACCATGAGGATTTGGATCAGGAGTAGGTGGTCACTCAAGTGTGGTTGAGAAGGTGGAGTCTACGCCCGCTGACATTCTATGCCAACTCTAATGACTGCCGTGAAGGAGGAGCCTTCACTCGCCGATGTGCTACAACAACTCTGATGAAGATGTGTGTGCATTTTTGCTAGATTAATCGATGTAATAGGTGTGTTAACCAGTGTTGTAAAGTGTTGTAACTTGTAATTATACGATGACTATGATGTCAGCTGATAATTGATAATGTGATGGATTGCTCTTGTGATCTACTACATTACAAATCGTATCTGTGGATTTTCCCTTCGAGGAAAATCAAGATTGTTTCAATAGTAAGCAATGTAGGAGATGTAGGCATACAATAAGTGGCTACTAAAACAAGTAACAAGTTAATAAGGTTTTTCTAGAATAAGATTTTCCAAAGGGTGGCCTATGAGAAGATCGAACTCAAGGATGGCATATATGTGGAAATCTAAGTGAACCTTCGTTGCCCTAGCAATCCTACAACATTCGAAGAATAGTCCCAAAGGACTTTTGAAAAGTTGATTGGTCAGCACTAGCGGCATGTTACCCAAAAGGTGTTTCGCTAGGAATTCTGATATGATACTAGTCCCGACTGTGGGGTTGTGCAGGGATTCTAAGTTTGTTCCCCTTAACGAGCAAGGTATGGTTGTGGAAGGTGAAAGAATCTAAATTGCTTCAGGAGAACGTTCCACTTCCATTAACCATTCCTTTGGTGGTATTTTGGGGGAAACAATGGGAACATGTGGTGCCTTAGGATTTTCAAGGTATTGCCATGATCCTTGAATTTGATGGGGAACTCCGAAGGATAGATTACTCATTCCTTCGGTGTTCGTGGTTTGGGTGGGGGCTCATAAGTTGAATCTATGGATGGTATGTGGTTGGATTCACCCAATGAGGATTCCTCCACACTCAACATGACTGTTTCCTGGAGGGTTCTAGGGTTCATGACGAAAAAAGCGTGTTTGGCTATAAAGTGTTCAAGGAATTCTACTTGTTTCGTCATGGTTTTATGTGTAAATCTACCTCCAGTAGTCACGTCTAGGCATAGATCAACATCTATGTCAAGTCCTAAACAGAAGAGACGAAAAAATCACGCCATCGGGTAATGACAAGTCTAGGCTAGCATGTAATAATGTTGAAAACCGGGCCTAGGCTAGACCTATAGACTCCTCACGTTGCTCGAATTCAAGGATTGCCCTTGGTAGAGAGCTGATACGAGACATGGGGAAAAATGCAAGATAAAATTTATCTTTAAGTTCATCCTAGTTCCCATTCGCACTCCCCACGGCTAATGTGTACCATTGCTTCGCCTTCCCCATCTGGGAGAAGGGGAAAAAATTCCACCTTATGGTTTCTTGTGTCATGCATGAGCTGTACAGGCATGAACATATTTCCTCAAAATCTAGCAGGTGTTGGCATGGCTTTTCGTTTTCGTGCCCTGAAAAGGGTAATGCCTGAACCGTGGCTATTAACCATGGGTGGAGTTCATAGCCAGATGAATGGTTTGGTTTTGGAGAAAGTGGCGGCTCTTGGAACTCTCCCTTTGAAGCAAAAGGGTTTGAATTTGTGGTTGGCTTCATGTTTGGAAAAAGATAAAAAGAAAACTATTTTTGTGTTTTTATAAGAAGGATACAAATACAATGACAAACTAGGTTCAAACAAAATAACAACCGTTTTCCGGCAATGGTGCCAAAAATCTTGTTGGTTTTTCTTAACGAATACGGAAGAATCCACAAGCGTACGGAATTACCGTTGTAGCTTTCACCCGAAAGTATTCAGGGTATCGTATTTTCCATAGGGAACGGAGGTACTTTCTTCTAGCTAATTCGTCCAAGGACAACTTAAGGGGTAGAGATAGAAAGGGGTGTAGAGATGGATTCCTATAGTTCTTAGGTCTTATGGACAACGATACTCTACTTCTAGTCATTTACTTTGGGCACCAGATATCACCTGGTCTGCCAAGCGATGTCGGCCTATAGCTCTATGCCGTACCCAAACATGGGGGAGTTTAAAGGACGGACAGGGCTGTCACCACCTGCTGCCTACTCCTCGATCGTGGGGCACCAGGCAAACAAAAGTAGCCTCTAGCCTAGACACCACTTCTACGCTATTGATTACTACTCTAGCGGCTCGAAGGGCGATCCGTCTCTATCAGGGACCCTCTTGCTAGAGCATCCACCACGGGGATAGACAACGAACCCGTAAACAAGAGAAGGTAAAGCTCAACTAGACAAAAGACATAAAAGACTATAAGCACCACGAAAACTTACTTAGCCAAGATCCTATGAAGGAGCCAAGTACTTGCTCGTAGAGGTACAAGCTCAGGGAAGCACCGATAATCCTGGCTCTCGAGCACAAGATCAGGGAGACACTGACAAGTCCGGCTCTTCCCTGCTCTCTCCCTCACATCTCACTTTCTTTCTCTACTAGCTAGAAGGGCATAGCCCTTCGAGGTGGAGCTCTAGCTCTTGCTACCTTGGCTGGTGTGTGGAATGAGGGAGAGGAGGCCCTCTACTTATAGGAGTGAGGAGGGGGATCATCCTTGGAATATTCTCCTCATCACTCCACAAACTGACCTCCACCTATGTCTAGGTACAGAGAATTAGGCAGCGCACCTTAGAACCGACGTCCACTGCATTCAATGCACCGCCACGCTTGAGATGGGCCAAAATGGTGGCTCGGGAGGCGGGCCATGCCTTAGCTGGCTCCCCTGAGACCCATCTTTTGCGATGTCGTAGATAATTTCATTAGCTTTCCGTGGACGGGTGGATGGCCCAAAACGAAGTCCGGATGTATCCTGGGCGTCCATTTTACCCGGGCCTGCTCCTGTAGCCCGAGATAGATTTGGACTGGGTTTTGGACCTCCACTTCTTGGGTTCTTTGTTGGGATTTTTGGGCTATGTTGAGGCCCAGATTGTCTGGTAAGTGGGCCTCTTTATCTTTCCATGGTTTCTTTGTATTTCTTGGGCCATATATGCCTAATTCCATATATGTCCTGCAAAATGAGTGAAACACCAAAACTCATAGAAATCGTTAGTATAAAGTCCTATTCACTAAGTTTTTGGTGAATCCTATGCAAATGTTGGCAGGGTAAGATATGAGTTAAGGATCGCCAACAGACATGTTGCAAGTGTTTGCTGAGGTTTATTCAAAATGTTCATTTGTTTCAGACGTATGTTGCAAGCATTCTAATTTGGATGTTTGAAGGGTCCTAATATGGCTAGAGGAGGGATGAATAGCATATTTAAAAATCTACAAGATTACTAGAGTAATTTGATTAGTATGACAAATGGCGAAATGCAAACTTGCTCTAGCTCTACAAGGGTTGCAAGCCACCGACTCAACAATTCTAGTTGCTGTGATCTCTATGCACACAAGCGGCTATGTCACTACTCACTAAGAGCTCTCAACAAGGCTACACTAAAGAGCTTCACTAGATGAAACTAAGCTACAAAGCAAGCTCTCAATTCTAGCTACACTAAAGAGCTTGCTACAACTAGTTTGTAAAAAAGTAATGGAGAGTAAGGTGATTATTCCACCATGTCAAGGAATGAACCAGTCATAATATGTAGACAACCAATTACCAGGAGAAATCCAATCACACAAGGGACACAAGATTTTTCTCTCGAGGTTCACGTGCTTGTCGGCATGCTAGTCCCCGTTATGTTGACCAACACTTGGTGGTTTGGGGGCTAAGAGGTGTTGCATGAATCTCGTCCACACAATTGAACACCGCAAGAATCTACCCACAAGTGAGGTAACTCAATGACACGAGCAGTTTACTAGAGCTACCTTGCGGCGCTTCACCGAAGAAGGTGCAAGACCTCTCACAATCACCGGAGCCGGCCACGAACAATCACCAACATATGCCGAAGCTCCTCCGCTGCTCCAAGCCATCTTGGTGGTGGCAACCACCAAAAGTAACAAGAAATCTGTAGCCACAACGATCCCCAAGTGCCATTAGATGTAATCACTCAAGCAAATGCACTTGGAATCACTCTCAATCTCACTATGATGATGAATCAATGATGGAGATGAGTGAAAAGTGTTTGCCTAGGTTCACAAGGATGTCAAGTATGTCAAAGTACCAAGAGAGTCATCCCCAAGCCGGCCAAACACTATTTATAGAGCCCCTCAGACGAATAGAGCCGTTGGATCAAGAGAGGGGGCTCTGCGCGTCGACCAGATGCACCGGTCGCATCGACCGGACGCAGCGAACCTAGCATCCGGTCGCTTGATCGCCGCCATGTGTCGTAGCTTTGAATGTCAGCCGCCAGATCCCAACGATCAAAACTTGATCGCTCGGTGTTAATGATCGACCGGATGCACCACTCGCATCACCTGACATAGGAGCCCTCGGCGTCCGATCATTTCCAAAGACGACCTAGAGCCGGAAAAAAGTGACCAGATGCGTCAGGTCAACGTTGACCTGACACGCCTCAGCGTCCGATCAATGCACCACTCCTGCGTGCTCTCGCCCGAGGCTAACGTCAGCACGCACCTGACGCTAGCCCTGCATGTCTGATCGCGTGAGAACGCAGCCTTTCAACAAGTGGCCAAACTCGCCAATCGTGCCCTGGCTAGCGTCCAGTCATTCTCCTGCCCTCTCGGCCAGTCACCGTGCCAACGCTATAGATGACCGGACGCGCAGGTCACTCCAACTACAACGTCCAGTCATGGACTTTCTGCTCCTTTCATTTTTCTAAGTCCACAACCACTTCATCCTTGCTTCCAACTTGCTAACCATAAAGTGTAGAATTTGTATGCATGTGTGTTAACATTTTTCAAAATATTTTATAAGGATCAAAGTTAGCACATTAGGTTCCTAAATGCATATGCAAGAACAATGTCACCTATTGACACTCGATAACCATTTTGCCAAAGATTTTTTCTCTTTATAGTACTACTATCAATCCTAAATCACTCACACCCTCTATGGTGTCTTGAGTGCAAAATAAAAAATGGCTCCTATCAGTATACCTTTGTCTTGAACCTATTTTTTCTCTTTCTTTTTTTTCAATTAGAGCTTGATCATCTTCATTTTATGTCCATCTTCATCACTATAGACCTCTAACTTGCTCCATCACTTAGATTGGACCACCTTGTCTAATTCACACACTTCGATCAAAAGTCAGTCCTCGATTTCATCAATTATCCAAAACCAAACTAGGGCTTTCAATGTTGCGTATGTTTAACACATATGTTGCAATAATATGTTCTAAATGTTTCACTTATTTCATTCTTATGTTACAGTAAGTGTTTTTATGTTGCAAGTATTTTATCTGGATATTGCATATGTTTTACACATATGTTGCAAGTGTATGTTACATATGTTTCATACGATGTTATATAGTGTTTCATGTTGTTCGAGAGTTAGGAGGCTGTTGATATAAATTAAATGCATACAAGAAAATAAGGTATCTGCAAATGCACAGATAAAACTACTGTTGTAGCTCTTCACCAAGATTATCCCAGTTTTAATATCGAACCCAAAGGAACAGTAGGTGAGGATAACTAAGTCTATAAATTTAACCCAACTTCACAACTAAGGTCAGAAAATATGGAGTATAAAGGAGACTACTAAGGACTGTCTAGTCCCAATCTCGATAAACTTTGTTTTCTATCGTTCTATCGTGGGCGATGTTTCATAAAGAACAAAATCAGAGTTTCTTCCCTACAAGCACCATTTAGCCTACCAAGTCCTATTAACGGGAGGTGGACTACGTAGGACTCAACGAAGCTATAAAAATCACCTTCGCGATCTACCACCGATCCGAAAAATAGGGGGCATTCACAAGTAACCCTAGTCTAAGCACCACGCTTACACTACGAATACTACTTCAATCAAGGATCTACCAAGATCAAAGCACTCAAAAGAGAGTTACAAACTTAAAAAACAATATAAACAAATTGCTTACTTAAATCAGAAGTCGATTACCAGAGAATCTCAAAAGCAAACTCTAGAAGAACTTGATCCCGTAGAGTACAAGCTGTAGAGAAGCACCGACAGGCCGAAACTCCTCCAAATTGTTCTCTCTCACTCTATATCTCTATCTCTAATACAAGACTAAATCCTATGGAGAACTAATCTTCTCTTGATTGCTCGCTAGATCCTGGTGGGGATAGGAATTAGGGTTTATGACTTTTCAGCTCTCAGGATCTGACTTGGCTTGAGGGAAGGGGTGCAACCCTGTATTTATAGCCCTGGGGATTGAATACGAGCTCTTGGATCAAATCGACTTGAGGTACGGTGAAGATACATCCTAGGAGGCGGTGGAGAAAGACTCTGGAAGCTCGTGGATGTTTCCCACCGTGGCAGGCCGAGCAGCCTGCCTGGCAGGGTCTCGTGCCCTGCCTCGGCGTGGTGTCCTCTAGAACATTTCTGCGTAGTAGGCACGAAATTATTCTGCGATCTCTTTTGATATTTAGGTCCTCCTTAGCGGTTTTCTGTGTAAATCCTGCTAAAAACATAAACTCACCAAAACTCGTGGAAACTATCAATTTAAACCTCCTATTTTATGATATTCATCCATTTTGATCATTTATATGAGAAAGGTTAACGGTTCATGACATTCTTTAACTACCGTCAACCGGGACATGGGAAGTGACGGTGGCACGGCACAGGTGCTGGGGAATAAGACGCGACGAGCTAGGGGTTGGTGGATGGGCGCGCTCGGGGCGTCACGGGGGCGGGGTGTGCCTGTCAGGTAAGGCAGGGCAAACGACCTCAAATCGAGACGGATAGGGGGCGTGCTATGCAAGTCATCTGAGCGCGTGGACGCTGCAGACGGGCGAGGTGTGCGTGCAGGGCGGAAAAACTCCGTGAACGCGGCGTCGAGACGTTCCGATGGTAGAACTGCCGCATGAATAAACATGGGTACCGTTTAGATGCCAAAAATTTTACCAAATTTTTCAGATTTCCCGTCACATCGAATCTTTGGACGCATGCATGAAGCATTAAATATAGATAAAAAATAAAACTAATTACACAGTTTAGACGAAATGGACGAGACAAATCTTTTAAGCCTAATTAGACCATAATTAGACATTAATTACCAAATAACAACGAAACTGCTACAGTTACATTTCGCCAAAAATTTTGCCAACTTAACGGGCCCATGGAAAGGCAGCCAAAATGTCCAACACGGCTTGAGTCAGACACGCAAAAGTCAAAGCCAGCTCTCACAAAACCCATCGACGAAGAAAAGGTTGACATGGACCGCGACCGGTGTCCCGTGACTGGTGTAGTGAGACCTGACAGACTACGCGCGTCCACAGAGCTGTCTACTGCTCGCAATTACTTGGGCCTCGTTTACTTCGAACTGAGGAGAAAAACACTATATCAAAATTTCTGTAGCATTTTGTTTGTATTTGGTAAAAATTATCTAAATTTTGACTAACTAGACTTAAAATGTTCGTCTCGCAAAGTACAATAAAACTGTGCAATTAGTTTTTGATTTCATCAACATTTAGCATTCCATGCATTTGCCGACATTTTGATTTGACGAGAAATTTTCTTTTTATATAATGGAATTTGAGGGAGAATTGAGGAAGGGTTGATCAAAACACCCCCCTCATTTCCACCCTCTTTTCCCTGATCCCACCGAGACCGAGGTTTTTGTCCAAAAAAACCAACAGCGCCCCCTCCTCCCTCCCTTCCCTGCTCCTCCTCTCCCGGCGACCGGCTGGCCCCTCCTTTGCTGAGGCGAGAGACCCCCGCCCGATCCGGCCATGGACGCCGCGTCCAGGCCGCCACCGCCCCACGGAGCAGGGGTCCGCGTCCGCGCCCCGCTGGTGAGCTCCGCTCCTCTCCGCCTCCCTTCCCTTTCCTCTTGTTCGTCGCTCAAAGACGCGTCTTTTAGGCGGGATTTGTTAGACCGGGTGTTGGGGGTGAAGGTGCCGCCTCTGGGCTGAAAGCTTCGATCTTTCGGGGTCGGGAATGAGGATTTCATTGTACGGATTGAGGGTTTTGGTCGATCCCGTCGCGGTTGACGGCCTGGATCTGGGTGCTTGCCTACTTGGTTGGGGCTGGGGTTGTTCGCTGAGTTTTTTTTGTGGTGTTCTTGCGCTTCAGGGCCACGAGGGAATCGCTAGTAGTTGTAGGAAACTAGGAATGGACCGGGGAAACTGTCTTATCTACCATAGCCTTTGTTTGTTTTATACCGCGGAATCCGTCGATGGTAGTGTTGCCTGACTGCTTGTAGCAAGTCAGCTTCAGTTCTAATTTGTGGATGGTGCCGATTACTGTTAAGTACGTAAGGACTACCATATGGGTTTGCATATTGCGCATGCTGAAGTTTTGTTTTCTCTAGTTGTGATTGTTCAATCTTTAAGTACCATCGTAAATTGCATGGACTTTCGTTATGCTTAGTAGTGTAGTGGTGCATTGTCTGCTCCAAATTGATGAACTGGGATTTCATTTTGCATATGTCCGGCTCTAGTGTTGTGATATGTTCATTAATTTCTGAACATTCCGCAGATTATCTGCTTATGTTTTGTTAATTTGAAGGCTACACAAGTTTTATAACGATTTTGGTCTAACTGATAAAACCAGAGATAACAAACCTTTCCTGAATTCCTGTACCATTTCATGAATAAGCTCAACAGTAGTTCAGTTGATGGTTGTCTTTAAGCTGCTTCCACACTCGTTCAGTCTACCTGGGACATTGGTCCATGTTTTTCAAACCAACTGCATAATCTTTCAGTTGTGCAGATTTCCAGAACTGAGCTAGCCCCTGTTGGGGACATTGGTTCAGGTCCTATGTTGATGAACTTACATGTATTGATATTTCCTTACTTTTAATATTCTTGATTTGGGAGATCTGATTCATGATATCCTTACATATTTTGTTTTTGGCAAAGTAATGCCTTTAACCCTCATATAGTCATAATGTTGAACTAGTGTCAACTCAATTTGAAAACATGATAGTTCTCTTGTTCATGATTTTGCATGCCAAATGTCATTTGATTTACTGATGCATTAATGCCCAAATCTAAATTGATACATTAAATATGAACCTGTAATTTATAGGAAACACAGTTTACTAGTTTAGAATCTTTTGCTGCAGTCGAAATATCCTACAATTGCAATCATCTTGGGGAGCTGATTATTGATGTTATTTTTGACGCAAATACTGTGGGGGAGATCCCCACAGTGCTGATTATTGATGTTGACATTTATTTGAAAGTTTGAACAAAAAGAAATTCTAGATGTAAAGAAACGAAGTTATCCATGCTGCTATGCATCCCTGATGCTTCATTTGTAGTATTTAGGTTTTATTGTTCATGTCATTGTTTTGTGCCTAGAGTTGAAGCTCCTAATAATATTTTGGTGTTTTACTTATTTATTTGTTTATTTACCGTTATTTATAATACCATTCTTTTCTGGCAATACTACTTCTAAACATTCTTTTTATCATGGGCTGCCAGGTGGAGTCTGTCTCCTGCTACTGCAGATTAGATACAGGCCTTAAAACTGTTGTTGATGCTAGGAAGTTTGTTCCTGGCGCGAAGATGTGCATGCAACCTGAAGTCAAACAAAACAAGCGCAAGTCAAGGGGCCCAAGAAAGGAAAGGTCCAGGAAGCAAGAACCACTTTTACCAGGCCTTCCTGATGATCTTGCTATTGCCTGCCTTATACGAGTTCCTCGAGTTGAACACCCCAATCTTAGGATGGTTTGCAGAAGATGGAACCGCCTTTTGTCTGGGAATTACTTTTACTCCTTGCGTAAGAAAATTGGAGTGGCGGAAGAATGGGTGTATGTCTTTAAAAGGGACCGTGAAGGGAAGATATCCTGGCATGCCTTTGATCCACTACACCAGCTATGGAAGTCACTCCCACCAGTTCCACACGAGTATTCAGAAGCATTGGGCTTTGGGTGTGCTGTTCTGAGTGGTTGCTATCTGTACTTATTTGGTGGGAAAGATCCTTTGAGGGGTTCTATGAGGCGTGTTGTATTCTACAATGCTCGGACAAACAAATGGCACCGTGCTCCGGATATGATGAGGAAACGTCACTTCTTTGGTTCTTGTGTAATAAACAATTGTCTCTATGTTGCTGGTGGGGAGTGTGAAGGAATACAGAGGACACTGCAGTCTGCAGAAGTTTATGATCCAAATAGGAACAGATGGGCCTGCATTACTGAAATGAACAATGGGATGGTGCCTTTCATTGGAGTTGTATATGATGGCAAGTGGTTCTTAAAGGGGCTAGATTCCCATCGCCAAGTAACTAGTGAGGTCTACTTACCATCATCCAATACATGGTCAGCGATTGATGATGAGATGGTTACAGGTTGGCGGAACCCAAGTATTTCCTTCAATGGCCGGCTCTATTCAGCTGACTGCCGCGATGGCTGCAAGCTTAGAGTCTATGATGAGAACACAGGAACATGGACAAGATTCATGGACAGCAAGCACCATTTGGGCAGCTCACGTGCCTTTGAAGCTGCAGCTTTGGTGTCACTAAATGGGAAACTCTGTGTTATCAGGAACAACATGAGCATAACTCTTGTTGATGTCTCAGACCCAACAATGAGTGTTGAGACAGGTAGTGCACGCATGTGGGAAACTGTTTCTCGGAAGGGCCAGCATAGGTCGTTTGTGGCAAACTTATGGTCCAGCATTGCAGGACGGAACTTAAAGAGTCACATTATCCATTGCCAGGTGCTGCAAGTTTGAATGCAGATTTTGTTAGTGGGAACATGATCAAATGTTAAAAGAAGCAACAGGTTCAGAATTCAGATCAGTGATACAACTCTCCATTTCGAAGGTAGTAAGATTTCATTGCAGAATCATGGGGAAAAAAAGTCATTGGCGTGCCACTGTGGCTCCCAAAGTCCCAAATAGTTATTTGTTCTCTTTGAGAACTGAACTCCAATTACATTCTGGCAGCGTTGGAAGACCATCATTCATGGGAGAAGGTTTTTCATATTTTGAGTGCAAACCAGAACGTGAGAAGGAATTTCCCTAGTGTAATGGCATTTTCTTTTTCTTGGTGGCAGGCTGGGAAAATTGTTTGGTGGGGATATATTGTTCTCTTATCAAATCTATTCTATCAATCTTTTCCATCGCGTAATGACTGGCATCTTACTGTGTAATGTTGATGTATATTGTAGCAGCAGACTAGGTAAGACTCTAGATCAGAGTAGTCAGGATTATGCCTATTATACTTCAAATTTTTGTTGAAATTTCTGATATTTACGTATACCTTATCTATGTAGATGCTGGATAAATGCAAGAGAATCTGCTTTTTTAGTCTCTCTCTCTCTCGCTCGCAATCGTAGAAACACAAGCCGTTGTTTTCCAACTCAATTTTAGATATGCAGTCGATGACCTTATTAAAATAAGGTAAATGGTATTGAGATGATCGGAGAGTTTTGGTTGATGTTTCATGGAGCAGCATGACATTATTGTAATATGGTTCGCTCGATGGTAACTTCGCCGGTGTAACGAACTATGACGCTCCTCTCGGCAAAATACCTGATCCTGGACCCAGACTTAGAAGTACCTTAACCTAAAATACCCGATCACAAGGTGATCTCCTTTCAGAAAAGGTTACTATCGCGGTTGCTAGTCTCGGTGCCCGTGCTCCAGGTGACTCGAGCCGGTTGCTAGGCGGTTCTAGCCTCTAGGTTTTTACATCCTTCTTCTCCGATCTTCTCCATTGCTGCCCTGATCTTGTACTGATCTCAGGGTTTGAGTCCACAATCCCACCCTCCACTTGCGTCCACGGTCAATTCTCCGCTGTTCGGAGCCCAGCCCAAGTTCTGCTAGCCTTAGTCCTCACCGTCCGGTGACCGTGGGCGCCTTAGTCCTATGTTGGAAGCAGGCAGGAAGAGGGGTGTGGAGGACCTGATGGTGGTGGATACTGATCTGGTGTCGAAGAAGGCGAGGAAAGAAGAATCGGAGAAGTTTGCTTCGGAATCTGAAGTCTTGAAAGTGGGGCTGTCGGAATAGCTCCGCAGGGACCAATGAAGATCATTGCGTGGAACTGCCGCGGGTTGGGGAACGGCGCGGCAGTACGTGGCCTTCTGAGACTTCAGAAGGAGGAGGACCCCGGTATCTTGTTCTTGTCCGAAACTAAAATGGATGAGCGCAAGATGGATGGCTTTAGGTGGAAGTTGGGGCTAACAAACATGATGGTAAAGGACTGTGAAGGGAGAAGTGGGGGCTTGGCAGTCTTCTGGCGGAGGGGGGTGAACGTGCCTGTTCGTAGGATGTCTAAACTATACATCGATGTAGACGTGACAGAGGATGATGGTTTTGTGTGGATATTCATGGGCTTCTATGGGGATCCGAGGACGGATCAGAAGTCCCTGTCGTGGAAGGCGTTGAGAACGTTGAACGCGGCGAGGCGACACCCGTGGTTGTGTATGGGGGATTTCAATGAGATCTTGTTGGGATGTGAGAAGGAAGGGGGCCTGCCGAGATCGCAGACATGTATGGATGCTTTCAATGAGGCTTTGGATGATTGTGGCATGACTGATCTAGGTTTTTCTAGAGATCCTTTCACTTGGTGGAACAACAACCATGATGATGAACGTTATGTCCGTGAGAGATTGGACCAAGCAGTGGCGGATGGTGAGTGGAGGGCTCGGTTCCTAGCTTTCAAGGTCACGAATGGTGATCCAAAGCATTCTGATCATCGGCCGGTGATTGTGGAGACTAATTGGGGGGGGGGAGACCTATCCATCTAGTAGAAGCGATAGCCCGCCTTTCCATTTCGAGGCTGGGTGGGTGCGGGAAGATCAGTGCGTGTGGGGGAGATTGTAAATAATGATTGGAAATTGTCGATGGAGGTTCGGGGGGGGGGGGGGGGCAAGGTGCAGGATGCCCTGCAAGGTTTAGCTCTTGTTCTTCAAGATTGGAGTAGAAATATTCTGGGCGACCTAGAGAAGAGAATAAAGAGAGCTCGTAAGTGTTGGGGGGCCATTGAGGGAAATCTAGCTAATCAGGTGGAGCTATTGAAATTTAAGCTAGAAAGGTTGGAGGAGCAGAGAAATTTGTATTGGAGACATCGGGCGAAAGTACATTGGCTAGACAAGGGGGATAGAAACACAAAATTTTTCCACCAATATGCCACTGAGAGGAAGCGTAGAAGCAGAATCCGGAGAATAGTTTTGGATGACAGTCGTGTAATGGAGGAGGAGGGAGATTTGTTGGGGGCGGTGACTGATTTTTACCGTGACTTACTTCACATGCAGGTGGCGCGCGACACAGATGAGCTGCTGCGTTGTATTGATGCTCGTGTCACGCCCGAGACGAATGATATATTTGTTGTAGGAGTTTTCGGATGAAATTAAACAAGGACCGGATAGTATTGGCAACTGAAAGCATCTAGGCCCCGGTGTTGGTTTCGGCAATTGATGACAACGCATTATTACCATGACTAACGTGTGTTTTGCAGAAACGTTGGTAAGTTAGGTCATGGAGTTGATAACTGCTTTGGGTACTATGATATTCATGTCCCTTGATGGAAATCGTTTCGGTTTTCAAAGGATCAACGACAAGATTAAGGACGGTTAGTTTCGGATGTCAAGGTGTTGAGTTACATCCGGAATAGTCATTAGGATCTTTATTTTTTCCTTTGACCGTACTATAAAGGGGGGCATGAGTGAGTAGCTTGACCTAGGCGAGTCTTTTATTTAGGTGTGGTGCACACTTGTCAAACTTAGCACTAGGTAGCTCTAGAAAAGCTCATAGTTCAGTTGGAAGCAACTTGGTTCAAGTTGCGTCGCGTTTAGAAGTCGTTTGAGCAGTTTACCCTTGACCGGACGCGGTCTTTGTCATGATCGGACGCTTCCGGTCAGTACTAACAAGTCACTGCGTCGTTAACTGATCGACCGGACGCGGTGGTCAGTCTGACACATGTTTCTAAGGGTAAAGGTGTAATCGGACGCGACTGTGAAGTGATCGGACGCGTCTGGTCATGTTCCAGTAAGGTCCTAAGCTGACCTGACGCGTCCGGTCATCTATGATCGGACACGGTCGAGCGTCAGGTTAGTTTCCAGTAAGGTTCTTGCATGATCGAACGCGTCCGGTCATCCCTGACCGGCGCGTCCGGTCACTCAGCGCTGACTTTCGGTTTTCGACCGTTACACTCGACCGGCGCATCCGGTCATGTCGACCAGCGCGTCCGGTCAGTACGAGTTTTGCTGATTTGGCAGGTAACGGTTGGATTTGTCTGAGGGGTGTATAAATACATCCCCTCTACCTCTTTTAGAGGTCTCTTGCTCATTTGTTCAGCTGAGAAACACCTTTGGAGTGCAAGGGAGTGCAAGAGCCCTAGTGAGGATAGTGATTTGAGAATCAAAGTTTGAGATTCCTCACTAATGACAAGAGTGTAGCAAGTGTGCATCCATCTTCTCATTAGGCTTGTTGTGGTCAAGTGAGAGTTCTAGCTTGTTACTCTTGGTGATCGCCATCACCTAGACGGTTTGGTGGTGATTGGAAGTTTGGTGATCATCCGGCGAGCTTGTGGGTGACCCAACTCATGTTGTGAGCGGTTTTGGGTGATTTGCCGCGACGGAGTGTCGAAGAATCAACCCATAGAGAGCACTTGATCCTTGCGCGGATCAAGGGGGAGCTACACCCTTGCGTGGGTGCTCCAAAGAGGACTAGTGGGGAGTGGCGACTCTCCGACACCTCGGGAAAACATCGCCGTGTTCCTAACCCTTACTTTCAAGCATTCACTTTCTTGCATTACTTTCATTGCTTGTTTACTTTCCTAGAATTACCTTGCTAGACTAGGATTGGAACTTAGGGTGCAAAACTTTTATCGGTAGAATCACAAGAAACACTAGTAGGCACTAGGGGTGAAGTTTGGCTTATAGGATTTAATTGTTGCAATTAATTTTTAGAAAAGCCCAATTCACCCCTCTCTTGGGTATCTTGATCCTTTCAATTGGTATCGGAGCCGTGTTGCTCTTTATTTAGGCTTGACCGCCTAGAGCAAGATGTCTAATGGGGAAGGACCACCTCCCACTTTTGAGGGAGACGGTTTTCCATATTGGAAAATTCGTATGGAGGCATACCTCGAAGCCATAGATGTTGGGTGCCTTAGAGCCATAACTGAAGGGCTTCCCCCTATTAGGGATCCCACCAATCCAAGTGGTGACGAGGAGAAGTACGACCGGTGGAATGCAAAGGCAAAAAATGCACTCTATCGGGCCCTAGGCAAGGATATCTTCAATCGTGTGCGTAATGCCAAAAATGCTCATGAATTGTGGGATAATCTTTGTGCTCTCCATGAGGGAACTAAGAGTGAGCGTGAGGAACACTATCATATTGCTTTAAAGAAAATTAATTCTTTTGAAATGCTTCCCAAAGAAAGTGCTAATGAAATGTACACTCGATTGAATGTTCTTGTAGAGGATCTCAATGCTCTTGGACTCACTCAAATGAGTCAATCAGATATTGCAAGGAGGATCTTGAGTGTTCTTCCCATTGAGAAGTATGGACACATTGTCACCGTACTTCACCAAAGTGATCTCTCCGCCGCAACACCGACACAAGTTTCGGGAAAGATCAATGCTCATGAGATGTACATGCATATCACTCTGGAAGAGGGCTCATCATCTTCCAAGAAGAAAGACTTGGCCTTCAAAGCTAGCCATGAAAAGAAAAAGAAGAAGGGTCAAGCCATGATGGTGCAAGAAAGCTCAAGTGAAAGTGATATTGATGATGCATCACTTGCACTCATGGTGAGAAAGACCACCAAGATGCTAAAGAAGCTTAACAAGAGTGGCATCAAGTTCGATGGCAAGAAGAAGAAATTCTTCACAAGTAGCAAAAGGAAGCCAATATCCGAGATGGATTGCTTCAATTGTGGTGAACTTGGCCACCTAGCTCATCAATGCCTGAAGCCTCCAAAAGACAAGTACAAAAAACAAGTACAAGGGCAAGAAAGATGATTCAAGTGATGAAGAAGATGAGAAAAGGAAGAACAAGCCATACAAAAAGAAAGATGTCAAGAAAAGAGAGTTTTACAAGAAGAAGAAGGGAGGCAAAGCTTACATTGTTGGTGATTGGCTCACCGACATTGAGTCATCATGTGAGTCCTCCGGCGATGAGAGTGACGATGAGAAAAAGAAGATCGCCGCATTTGTGATTGGGCCATCATCATCTTTGCTGACATCTTCATCACCACCTTCACTGCCACCTTCACCATCATCGTCTACTTCTCACCTATGCCTTATAGTCAAGGGTGAACGAAAGGTACAAAACAATGAGAGTGATGATGATGATGATAGTGATAGTGATGATGAATATGATGCACCTTCTTATGATGAACTAGTAAAATTATTGAACAAATATTCTAAAATCATAAGAAGAACTAGAAATGAAAATGATGAGCTTCAAAATGAAAATGACTCACTCTCATCTAAGCTTGAAAATGCACAAAAGACTAGTGAAGAGCTCAAAGATCAAAATAAAATTATGTCTTCTACTCTCAAGGAGCTTAAAATTTCTAACAAAAAGCTTAGAGATAAACATGATAAACTTGAGATGAAGCATAATGAGCTCAACACTAGGCACAATTTGTTAAAAGACAAATATACTACATTGAAAATTGATTATGATAGTCTTATTGTTGCTAATGAGCTTGCGCTTGAGACACATAATGCTACTAACCAAGTTGTTAAGATTGATATAGCTACGTCATGTGATGATTTGATTTTTGAGAACTTTGAGCAAGGCTCTAGCGACAAAGGCAAGAGTGTGGTTGAGTCTGACAACTATGATGAGTATGTCAAGCTCAAGAGTAAAAATGAGATGCTTAAGATTGAGAACAAGAAGTTGATGGCTCTTGAAAAGCAAACATCAAATGAGTCACTCATTGAAGAAAACAAAAAGCTCAAGTAAAAAAAGAGCATCTTAAGACCGGCCTAAGCAAGTTCACAAGAGGCTAACATTTGCAAAGTGAGCTACTCATGAACACCGTCATGAAGATGGATAGAAGTGGCATTGGTTACTTGGCAAATCAAGAGAAGAAGGCCAAAGCTCAACAACAACAGAGCAAGTCAAAGCCCAAGCCAAAGAGATGTGTTGAGTGTGGACAAGAAGGGCATTTTGCTCATGAGTGCAAAACTCCACCACCACAACCCTTGCCCAAGCATGCTAGACCCTTTGCCTTCAATGCATATTACATGCTTAGAAAAGATTCTAGTGGAAAGATGAAAGTCATGTTCTTGGGTCCCCCTAACAAAAATAGGCCAAAGAAAATATGGGTTGCCAAGTCACTAGTTGAGAAAGTCAAGGGTCCCTCTCAAGTTTGGGTCCCTAAACAAAAGGCTTGATCCCTTGTGTGTAGGTGAACTACAAGACCGGTGGATCTCATTGGGTGATTGATAGTGGTTGCACTCAACATATGACCGGTGATCCTCGTATGTTCACCTCACTTGAAGAGAATGGGGAATGTCAAGAGAAGATCACATTTGGGGACAATTCAAAGAGCAAAGTCAAGGGTATAGGCAAGATTGCAATATCAAATGATCACTCTCTCTCAAATGTGCTCTATGTTGCTTCATTAAGTTTCAACTTATTATCCGTTGGGCAACTTTGTGACCTTAGCTACCAATGTTTGTTCACTCCAAATGAAGTGGTAGTTACAAAGATAGATGACAAGCAAATGATTTTCAAAGGCTTTAGATACAACAATCTCTATCTTGTTGACTTCACTTCCGAAGACGCAAACTTGATGACATGTTTGTTCACCAAAACTACACTTGGATGGCTTTGGCATAGGAGGCTTGCTCATGTTGGAATGAACACTCTCAACAAGCTATTGAAGAAAGAATTAGTGAGAGGTTTGAAAGATGTAAAATTTGAGAAGGACAAACCTTATAGTGCATGTCAAGCCGGCAAACAAGTTGCAAATACTCATCCAACCAAAGCTTACATGTCAACATCAAGAGTACTTGAACTTCTACACATGGATTTGTTTGGTCCTACAACTTACAAGAGCTTGGGTGGAAATCTTTATTGCCTAGTGATTGTGAATGACTACTCAAGATACACTTGGACTTTCTTCCTTCATGACAAATCCAAAGTGGCAAATTGCTTCAAGAAGTTTGTAAAGAGAGCTCAAAATGAATTTGAAGTCAAGATAAAGAAGATTAGAAGTGACAATGGCAAAGAGTTTGACAACACCAACATTGAAGCTTATTGTGATGAAATTGGAATCAAGCATGAAGTTTCATCAACCTACACTCCTCAACAAAATGGTGTAGTTGAGAGAAAGAACCGGACCTTGATCACCCTTGTAAGAACAATGCTAGATGAGTACAACACACCAAAGAAATTGTGGGCCGAGGCAATCAACACCGCATGCTATGCTTCAAATCGCCTCTTCCTACAAAAGTTTCTTGGCAAGACCCCCTATGAGTTGCTAAATGGGAAGAAACCGGACGTCTCATTCTTTCAGGTGTTTGGTTGCAAATGCTACATCTACAAGAAGCATCAACACCTAGGGAAGTTCCAAAGACGTTGTGATATTGGTTTTCTTGTTGGTTACTCATCAAAGTCCAAAGCATATAGAGTATTTAACTATACCACCGGTTTGGTTCAAGAAACATATGATATGGAATTTGATGAATCTAATGGCTCCTAAGGAGCAATTGAGAATTGTGATGATGTAGGTGATGAACCATTGAGAGAGGCCATGAAGAACATGCCGGTGGGAGACATCAAGCCTAAAGATGATGAAGATGATGTACAAATTGTCAATCCACCATCTTCATCACATGTGCCTCAAAATGATGACAAGAATGAGAGAGTTGAAAATGAAGATACTCATGTCTCTCATCAACAAGCCGAGGCACAAGCTTAAGATGTTGATGCTCCCCATCCCACTCCTCAATTGGTTGATAGAAGAAACTCACCTCTACTTCAAGCACGTCCACAAGATCTCATCATAGGGAGTCCTACAAAGGGTGTAATGACTCAATCTCAAAAGCTTACTTCTTTTATTGAACATCACTCTTTTGTCTCTTGTCTTGAACCTAAGAATGTAGAAGAAGCTCTTCAAGATCCGGATTGGGTGAATGCTATGCATGAAGAATTGAATAACTTCTCCCGTAATCAAGTTTGGACACTTGAAGAGCATCTAAAAGGTGCAAGAGTCATTGAAACCAAGTGGGTGTTCCGTAACAAGCAAGATAATCAAGGCGTAGTAGTGAGGAACAAGGTAAGACTAGTTGCAAAGGGGTTCTCTCAAGTTGAAGGTCTTGATTTTGAAGAGACCTTTGCACCCGTTGCAAGACTTGAAGCCATTCGTATCCTTCTTGCATATGCATCACATCATGAAATGAAACTATATCAAATGGATGTGAAAAGTGCATTTTTAAATGGCTTCATAAATGAACTAGTCTATGTTGAACAACCTCCTGGGTTTGAAGACTCTAGATATCCTAATCATGTTTATAGGTTGTCCAAGGCGCTATATGGGCTCAAGCAAGCCCCTAGAGCGTGGTATGAGCGCCTCCGGGACTTCCTCATTGAGAAGGGCTTCACTATTGGAAAGGTTGACACCACACTATTCACCAAGAAGCTTAATGAAGAGATCTTCATTTGTCAAGTCTATGTTGATGATATCATCTTCGAGTCAACAAATGAAGATTATTGCAAAGAATTTGGTGAATTGATGTCGAAAGAGTTCGAGATGTCAATGATTGGTGAGCTAACATTCTTCCTTGGTTTTCAAGTCAAGCAAATGAGAGAAGGGATTTTTATCTCTCAAGAAAAGTATACCAAGGATCTTCTCAAAAGATTCAAGATAGAAGAATGCAAGCCAATCAAGACCCCAATGCCATCTAATGGACATCTCGACCTAGATGAGGGAGGTAAACCAATTGATCAAACTCTTTATCGCTCTATAATTGGTAGCTTGTTGTACCTTACCGCATCTAGGCCCGACATCATGTTTAGTGTGTGCATGTGTGCTCGCTTTTAAGCGTGCCCTAAAGAACCTCACCTAAGTGCCGTGAAAAGAATTTTAAGATATCTTAAGTACACCCCAAGCATCGGTCTTTGGAACCCCAAAGGAGCTAGATTCCAACTAGTTGGCTATTCCGATTCGGATTATGCCGGTTGCAAAATTGATAGAAAAAGCACATCCGGAGGATGCCATTTGCTTGGGAGGTCCTTAGTATCATGGTCATCTAAGAAGCAAAATAGTGTGGCTTTGTCCACCGCCGAGGCGGAATACATTGCCACGGGGGCTTGTTGTGCACAAATATTATACATGAAATAAACCCTCCTAGACTATAGAGTTGTTCTTGAAAAGGTGCCGCTTTTATATGACAATGAAAGTGTCGTTAAAATTGCTAATAATCTGGTACAACACTCACGCACCAAGCACATCGATATCCGCCATCACTTTCTAAGAGGTCATGTTGCTAAAAATGATATATCACTAGAAGGTGTAAGAAGTGAAAATCAATTAGCAGATATCTTCACTAAACTTTTAGATGAGGCTACCTTTTGTAGGTTGAGAAGTGAACTAAATGTGCTTGATTCTAGTAACTTTAAAAAATGAGCTTGTGTTGTCCCTTGCATTGCATTGTATTATATGTCATGTTTAATTCCCCCACAATGCATCTAGAACTTGTCTAACACGGTTACGATAACCCTCCTTTGGAGGAGTGAAGAAGCCTAACCGTGGATCAAACTTGACAAGCAACCTAGTCTTCCTTTCTCGCTTTACATTGCATATGCATGGTTGTTGCTTTGTTGTTTCTTTTCGGTTTAGCTTTGAGTAACCTCTGTGTTCGTCCATGAATAGAGAGAGCATTTGAAGCTCCCAAGGGTTCACAAACTCTATTGCATGGCCATACGTTGCTCCTCGGGTGTTTATTGCATATTTTCTTAAAAATAATACTAGCCTAAGGCAAAATACTTTGAAAAACTTGAGGGTTTGAGTGAGGTCACTTATATCAAGTTCCAATTGGTGTTTATTTGAGTCTCTTTGAATTGGAACTTGATTGGGAGAAGTCGCGTTGGAAATCGGATTGAAGAAAGGCGTTAAACAGTGACCGGACGTTGGTCTGGACGCTGCATCGGACGCGGTGTTGCTTCACCACCGCGTCCGGTCATAGTGTCCACTAGCACGTCCGGTCATTTTTGAAGATCTTCTCCAAGATCTGTGACTGGACGCTGCTTCGGATGCGTCGTTGCTGACCACCGCGTCCAGTCATCCGTTTTAGTTTTCCGGGCAAAATATGACCTGACTCTGTCAGCGTCTGATCGTGCATAATCGGACGCGTCCGGTCATTCTAGGAGCTTACTGGACTATGACCGGACGCTGCCTCCACCGCGTTCGGTCATGCGACCACCGCGTCCGGTCATCGCGCAAAAAGCGGATTTCACCCTTTTTGACCGTACGTTCGGATCTTGCGTTTTCTTTTTTCTTCCCGATCCACAGCCGCTCCAAACCCTAGCCACCTCGCCGGAATCTCGCGCGCCATCGGAGCTGCCCGCAGCACAGCGCCGCCGCGCCGCTGTAGCCAAGCCGCAGCCGTGCGCCGCCGCCCCGCGCGCCACTGCAGCCGCCCTAGGCGCCACAGCAGCCGTGCGCAGCCGCCCCGCGCGCCACCACAACCGCCCTGTGCCGCCGCACCACGTGCCACCGGAGCCGCCCCGCGCGCCACCGCGCCCGAGCACCATCGCCGTGTGCCCGTGCTCTCTGCCGCGCACGCCACCGCACCGAGGTCTGCGCCCGCTGCCGCGAAGACCTAATCCTAGGAGACCTAACCCTAATAGTGGTTTCCGTGAACGTCTCCATCTCCGCAAGGTGACGTTTTTGCCTTGGATTAGGGTTTGTCGTTGATTTTTCGGTGAATCACTAATATAATCTTTGATATCTCAGTACTCTAGGGTTTCGATCGCCGTTTTCGGGTAACCCTAGTGTGTCGAGATCATCTTCCGTTCATCGGAACTTCTCTCATCCGAGTTCGTCCTGTCGGTGCTGTGTGTGTCAGGTGATCGGTTGTGAATCCAAGGCCAAGCCTGCGGATACGGATTGAGGCCAAGCCTCATGAGTGTCAGTTCATCATCTGTTACTGTCCAGTTTTTCTCAGATACAACACTTTGTCAGTATGGTTCGCTGCAAGAATGCTGGTGGTGCACCTAGTGACGGGGACGAAAGTCCTCCTAGGAGGACAGAGGTGGCTCACGGCAAGCGAGTGAAGATAGCCACGAAGAAGAGAAAGAGGACACTCACAGAGGCAGAGGTGGCTCAGGCAGTTGCAGATGCAGCAGAGGCAGCAGAGAGAGGTGGCAGGAGTAGTGGTATACGTATTGGCGAGAGTTGCTTTCACCTTGAAGGTCGACAGCTCGGTACAGAGGCTACCGAAGAGACAGTGGATGCACCTGCAGAGCAGCCTACAGAGGACCCAGAGGAGACTAAGGAGCAGAAAGTTCACTCTCCATAGCGTCGTTGCTCAGGACGTACGCGAGCTCAGGTGACTCCCAGGCCAGAGGGTCAGCGTCGTGGAGGTCGTCCACCTCCCAGGGCTCAAGGTCACCCCCAGTTGAGCACTTTGACCTCAGGGGAGCTACAGCTAGACAGGTCCAGGCCCTCAGGTTCATTGAGGTCACTCGGTGGTTCCCATCTCAGCGGGATCCCCGGGCTTCAGAGGGTTTCTACACTCCTCTGCACGAGGACTTTTACAGAGCCTATGTCGACAGCGGGATTGCTTTCAGACCTCAGAGGGTCTGTCGACTGGAGGTCTTAGTTGAGGTGGTTGGTGAGCAGCTTCGTCCGCATCTATCCTTTCTACCAAGCTTGTCAGATCTTCTTGGACGGACTGGAGCATACTGCGGGACCTGGGTCAGAGAGTTCTATTCTTCACTTTGGATTGACCCAGCTCATGAGTTTATACATTTTACATTCAGAGGTCATGACCGCAGACTGTACAGCATCAGGGTTCAGGAGATCCTTAGACTCCTAGCTTTAGAGAAAAAGATACATCAGCTGTGTTTTAGATAGACTGCACCTCTGAGACGCCCTCATGGCGGGACAGTGCCCCCTACAGATGTGATCAGACCCTGTTTCCATGAGCCTTTTGGCAAGGGGTCTCGACGTACACCTGCCAACTTGACTCCCCTAGCCAGAGTCCTTGATGCTATTATGAGGAGGACACTACTTCCGAGGCTGGGATACAGAGAGAGACTGACCCTTATGCAGTTATGGGTAGTGCATCACCTCATCTCACAGACACCGTTCGATCTTTGGTATCTGATGCTATGTGAGATGGAGGATACCTTGGCAGAGGGATTCAAGGGTCACAGGCAGCTTCCGTATGCTCATTGGATATGTTTTATCATAAGATCTGCGTGTGAACTGTCTGCAGAGATTCGAGCAGAGATTTCTGATACCACTACACCTTTTCCAGAGTATGATATCTGATAGTTGTAGGCATCAGTTACCAGAGAGCAGGCACCTAGCCTAGGACAGCGTCAGAGGCTAGAGGTACCAGAGACAGCTGCTGAGCAGGACGAGACCGTTGAGGGTCTTGCTGAGGCAGAGCTAGAAGATCTTGATACTCAGCCAGCTGATCTAGTCGAGGACGTTGCTACTGACAGCACAGATGAGGACTATCAGCCCATCCCCCGGTACTGCTCTCCTTGGCCTCAGACCATGAGGCCGGTGGTTCCGGCTCAGCCTCCCGCTCAGACCCAGCCATGGTGGCTATTCTTGAGAGGCTGACCCAGGCCTAGGAGAGACAGGAGATTCAGATGCAGAGACAGGCTCATGACACAGCTACAGCATTTGCCCAGATTCAGGCTCGTCAGGACGAGTTCCAGAGGCAGCAGCTAGAGTTTTAGAGGCAGTAGTTCGAGATGCAGAGGCAGCAGGCAGCCACCCAGCAGCAGTACCTAAAGCTCCTACGACATCTTGTCACTGTTGGGGTACCTCCACCACCGTCTATTCTGACTCCAGCATTACAGTCCAGTGGACCTCAGAGTCAGGGCCAGCCGAGCTTTCAGTTCACCTCACCCCAGCAGCAGGTGCCTTAGACATTTCAGTCCCTGAGCTACACTCCTATACAGACGGGGTTTACTCCACTAGCTCAACCAAGGCCTCACCTCCTCTCAGGCACTCCTTTCACTGACTTGAGTGCCACCTATAGTGAGCTGACTGGACAGCCGATACCCTCGTACACCACATTTGTGACCACTTCAGGGATGTCAGCTTCAGAGCCTATTTTTCCTCCAGTGTCAGGGGCCGGGACTACAGAGACTTTACCTTCGTCAATAGCATCGACAGATCCTCCTACTCTTGGTGTCTTTTAGGCTCAGGCGACAGTAACTGCTCCTATAGTTGCTACTACACCTTTAGTTGCTGCACCTGCTCTATAGACCCAGACCGTTTCACTGCCACGTCCATCTTCAGAGGGTCAACCTGACAGTTCAGAGTCTGAGGAGGTTACTTCACAGTTCGTGATCACTCCACGCTCCTCGGCACCCAACACGACAGCTTCTGTTCCCCTGTCAGATCCTTAGGTTTCTTTTTGGCGTTTGCTGCCAAAGGGGGAGAGAGCGTAGATTCAGGGGGAGTGTTGATAGAGGGTTTCATTTTTTCTTGTGTGCTACATTCATTAATCATTTTTATTTTCTCGCCCTGCATTTTGTGACAAGTGAGTTTGTGAGACTTTATGTCATAATTATTATGTTACTTAATGGTGTTTAGCTCATAAGGTTGTGCTTCCATGCCTTACTCTGATTTCATATGAGCTATGTTTTATGTGTACTAACTCTTCATGATTTATCTTATGAGTACACACAGTTGGCTTGGAACACATAATCAATTACTAACCCCTTGTGCTTACAGCTTTATGCTTATGTGAACCAAGCATGATCGAAAACCTCAACTTATAACTTCTGAATCTAAGTGTTGTCATCAATCACTAAAAAGGGGGAGATTGAAAGCATCTAGGCCCCGGTGTTGGTTTCGGCAATTGATGACAACGCATTATTACCATGACTAACGTGTGTTTTGCAGAAACATTGGTAAGTTAGGTCATGGAGTTGATAACTGCTTTGGGCACTATGGTATTTATGTCCCTTGATGGAAATTGTTTCAGTTTTCAAAGGATCAACGACAAGATTAAGCACGGTTAGTTCCGGATGTCAAGGTGTTGAGTTACATCTGGAATAGTCATTAGGATCTTTGTTTCTTCCTTTGACCGTACTATAAAGGGGGGCATGAGCGAGTAACTTGACCTAGGTGAGTCTTTTGTTTAGGTGTGGTGCACACTTGTCAAACTTAGCACTAGGTAGCTCTAGAAAAGCTCAAAGTTCAGTTGGAAGCAACTTGGTTCAAGTTGTGTCACGTTTAGAAGTCGTTTGAGCAGTTTACCCTTGATCGGACGCGGTCTTTGTCATGACCGGACGCGTCCGGTTAGTACTAACAAGTCACTACATCATTAACTGATCGACCGGACGCGGTCCCTAAGAGGACCGGACGCGGTGGTCAGTCTGACACGTGTTTCTGAGGGTAAAGGTGTAATCGGACACGACTGTGAAGTGATCGGACGCGACTGTGAAGTGATCGGACACGTCCGGTCATGTTCCAGTAAGGTCCTAAGCTGACCTGATGCGTCCGGTCATCTATGATCGGACGCGGTCGAGCGTCAGGTTAGTTTCCAGTAAGGTTCTTGCATGATCGGGCGCGTCCGGTCACGTCGACCAGCGCGTCCGGTCAGTACGAGTTTTGCTGATTTGGCAGGTAACGGTTAGATTTGTCTGAGGGGTGTATAAATACATCCCCTCCACCTCTTTTAGAGGTCTCTTGCTCATTTGTTCAGCTGAGAAACACCTTTGGAGTGCAAGGGAGTGCAAGAGCCCTAGTGAGGATAGTGATTTGAGAATCAAAGTTTGAGATTCCTCACTAGCAGTGGCGGAGCCAGAAATTGGCGGCTGGGTATGCCAAATGCATAAAATTTCGAAGCAAATAAGCAATACAATGGACGATAATTTATAATGGTCATAACATTTAGCAAATCCATAATAATAACCAAAGTAGAAGTTCAAAACATAAATATTAAGAAATATTACAAAACAGTAACGACTACTACAATATAACTCTACGATCCACTTGTTGGAAGAGATTGATGATATCCTCATCTTTCACTTGATTGAAGAATTCCTTCTCATTAAATGTAACCAAGAAATTATTCAAATATTCATCACCCATTTTGTTCCTTTGCTTGTTCTTCACATAATTCATTGTGGAAAACACTCTTTCAACACTAGCAGTGGCTACGGGAAGAATTAGCACCAACTTAAGAAGCTTGTAAACAACATAATATTGTTCATCTTTTTGTGTGTCCACAAGCTTAACTGAAAGCTCACATAGGTTCTTCAAATTTTTAAACTTTTCATCTCTACGAACATGAGAAATATACATATTAAGCTGCCATGGAAGTTTCCCTAATTTCTCAGTTGTGAAATCCTTAGGATAAAACTTTGTAGCAAGTGTAACCAACTTGGATTGATCATAAGCAACAAATGAATCAAGTGGGCTAAATGCTGTCATGCAAGAAAGTAGTTCTGTGTTTACCTCATCAAATCTGTCATTTAGTTCTCGAAGTTGCCTATCAATGACGCTCACAAACATGTCAACATGGAAGCGATGATAGTTCATTGCGCCATTATAGAACCCTCTTTTAGGTCTCCCAGCAGGATAATAAGGACCCTCCATGTCAACAACTTTAATCTTGTACTTCACACAAAAAGAAGTGACCCTCTGAAGAAAATCATTCCATCCTTCCTCTTTCCGCAAGCACTGCAAATGAAACTTTGTAAGATCAACAAGAACCATGGCATTCACAATATCTTGATCTTTCTTTTGCAAAGCCCTACTCAAGTCCTCTGTATAACTAAATATTTCTTGCATCAAGTGTGCCATGAATACAAACTCGAATGACCGAAATGATGTCAACATAGTCATAGCTGATTGGGCCTCCGCTGTAGTATACTCTTTTCCAATCTTCACCAGAACATGCTTGATTGCAGGATACATAAGGATAACATGCATCACAGTTTTGTAGTGAGAGCCCCATCGAGTATCACATGGCCTTCCCAAACTCATTTCTTGATTCAAACCCCTTCCGATTTCTACTTCCTCCAACTCTAATGCATCAATTAATTCCTCAGCCTGAGCCATTCGAAGCATTCTCATCTTTTTACAAGAATTGCCAAGAACATTTAACAAGATAGCGAGCTATCCAAAAAACCATGTGCAATCCCCACTCTCCTTAGCAACAACAACAAGAGTTAATTGTAGCTGATGAGCAAAGCAATGAACATAATAAGCATATGGAGACTCGTCCATAATTAGTTTCTTTAGCCCATTAGCATTACCTTTCATATTGCTGGCTCCATCATATCCTTGCCCACGAACCATTGCAAAAGTCAATTTATACTTCATAAGCATATGCTCCACTGCAGCCTTAAGTGTCATAGCACTAGTATCTTCAACATGTGCAATACCAAGAAATCTTTCAACTGCCATTCCTTTCTTATGAACTCATGTTGTATATCATGGCATGTCATCTTACAGTTTTGTGGAGCATTCTTTAGAACCACCTTGTCAACCTCTTCGAAATTTCCTGCTAGCCAATTTAAAAGCTCAAGAAAATTTCCATTGTTTAGCGAGTCTTCACTTTCATCATGCCCTCTAAATGCCAAGCCTTGGCGCAATAGAAATCTTAAACACTTGAGTGTCCATGTCAAACGAAGCTTATATAAAGCTTTGTACTGTGTTGTTTGAAGCAATAGACTCTCGAATTGATGTTGTTGGTGTAGTGAATCTATCATATTTCTCTTGATCTTTAGCATGAGCACTACTGACAGCACCCATGTGTTTTTTAAATCTTGATTTCAGGTGCCAGTTTCGCCACCCATCCTTCACAAATGTATCTTCACCTGGGCATTTTGTTTTATCCTTGAACAAATAGCAAACAAAACAGAAAACGGCATCTCTTTCTACACTGTACTCAAGCCACTTATGTTGCTTAAACCAAGCTGGGCAAAAGCGACGTGGATGACCACTTATATTTCTATATTGAAAATCATGATTCTTTGGCTGATATGGACCCAACTCAATATATCTCCTTCTAACTCTATCCTAGTCATTGACATCGTACCTTGAGATGAGTATTCGCTTCCTAGGATCATGCTTAAGTGCTTCCAAATCTGCTCCAACTTCACCCTCTTCATCAGTTGCTGCATCATCTTGTACAATTGGAGTTGGGGAGCCTCTGTCCGATTGGGGAGCTTCATCATTTGCTTCAACAGCGGACTGTGCCACTGCCAGTGCTTCATCATCATCCTGTGCTTGCACAAGTGCTACCTGCAGATTGTTCTCAGTCTGAACAAGAGGAGGATTTGGTGTATATGTGGGTTCTGTTTTTTTGCCTTCGCAGCTTTCTCCCATAATGCAAATATGCTGCTGCTACTGCCCTTCTTCTTCATCTTGACTACAATTTACAAAGAACTGAATGTTAGAAAATTACTAAACAAAGTAGCACTCAGCATAGCACTAGCAAGAACAAATAAATTAGAGGAGAAAATGAAATCTTTACCTAGCTGCCTGCTGCAATTGTGGTGACGAACTGACGATGCGCTGTTGCTTGTCACTGCCTCACCGGCCGCCCGTGGCGCAGAGGAAGCAGATCGAGATGTGCTGCGCGGCCGCCCACTGCAATTGCGGTGATGCTGTGCTGCTGCCTGCTGCTACTGGTAACTACCTCACCGGCCACCCGCCACCGCAGAGGAAGCAGATCGAGATATGTGGATGTGCCATCGGCCGCCCGCTGCCGTAGCAGTCAGCAGATCGAGATGCGCCGCCCCCGCTTGGGACGAGAGTTGTTGCGAAGAACGGGACCACGGGAGTCGCGACTTGTGAACGGGATGCCGACGGGGGAGGGATTCTGGCCGCTTGGGCTTTGGCCAAATTGGCCTGCTCGCTGCTACTTTGTTTGTGGGTTTTCGGTCCATTAGAAAATAGAATATATATATATATAATTATACATGTATTTATTTTTTGTACCAAAATCTTGGGTATTCCAAGGAATACCCAGGCATACCCTTAACGCCGCTAGTGCTCACTAGTGACAAGAGTGTAGCAAGTGTGCAACCATCTTCTCATTAGGCTTGTTGTGGTCAAGTGAGAGTTCTAGCTTGTTACTCTTGGTGATCGCCATCACCTAGACGGTTTGGTGGTGATTGGAAGTTTGGTGATCATCCGACGAGCTTATGGGTGACCCAACTCATGTTGTGAGCAGTTTTGGGTGATTCGCCGCGACGGACTGTCGAAGAATCAACCCGTAGAGAGCACTTGATCCTTACGCGGATCAAGGGGGAGCTACACCCTTGCGCGGGTGTTCCAACGAGGACTAGTGGGGAGTGGCGACTCTCCGACACCTCGGGAAAACATCGCCGTGTTCCTAACCCTTACTTTCAAGCATTCACTTTCTTGCATTACTTTCATTGCTTATTTACTTTCCTAGAATTGCCTTGCTAGACTAGGATTGGAACTTAGGGTGCAAAACTTTTATCGGTAGAATCACAAGGAACACTAGTAGGCACTAGGGGTGAAATTTGGCTTATAGGATTTAATTCTTGCAATTAATTTTTAGAAAAGCCCAATTCACCCCCCTCTTGGGCATCTTGATCCTTTCAGCAACCTGAAGGCACTAGGTGATGACGGGATGCCCGCTATTTTCTATAAATCCTTTTCGGAGACAATAGGAGATGATGTTATCAGAGAAGTGAGGAATTTTCTGAGAGGGGGGCCGATGCCAGATTCATGGAATGACACAGTGGTGGTGCTTATCCCTAAAGTGCAATTACCGAAAAAAACTCAAGGACCTTCGTCCGATTAGCCTATGCAACGTGGTATACAAAATTGCTTTGAAGGTTCTTGCAAATCGCCTGAAGATTATATTGCCAGAGATTATCTCTCAAAATTAGAGTGCTTTTGTGCCAGGTCGTCTGATTACTGACAACGTGCTCATTGCCTATGAGATGAATCATTTCATGCAGAATAAAAGGAGTGGAGGTGATGGTTATGTGGCGCTCAAGCTTGATATGAGCAAGGCATACGATCGAGTGGAATGGTCATTCATGGAAAAGATAATGAGAAAGATGGGGTTCCATGAAAGATGGATCAACCTAATTATGCAATGCATCTCAACAGTTACATACCGTATAAAGGTTAATGGGAGTTTAACAGAGCAAATTATACCATCCCGGGGGCTACGACAGGGGGACCCGCTTTCCCCATACCTTTTCTTGTTGTGTGCTAAAGGTTTTTCTGGCTTGATCAATGCTGCTGAGGAGAGAGGAAGTATACAAGGGGTGACTGTATGTGCTGGAGCCCCAAGCATAACTCATTTTTTGTTCGCTGATGACTTGCTGCTTCTCCTGAAAGCAAATGAAGAGAAAGCAGCCCATTTGCGACAAGTGCTATAAATTTATGAGACATGCCTGGGGCAGAAAATTAACAAGGACAAGTCATCCATCGTCTTTAGCAAGAATACAAAATCCCAGGATAAAAGAAAGTTTATGCAAATTATGGAGCTCACGCAGGAGTCTTTGAATGCGAGATATTTGGGTTTGCCAACCTATATGGGGAGATCTAAGGCAAGCTTATTTGCATATCTAAAGGGAAGGCTATGGAAACACATTCAGGGGTGGAAGGAGAAATTGTTATCAAAATCGGGCAAGGAAACCTTGACAAAAGCAGTGGCGCAAACAATTCCTTCCTACGCTATGTCCTGCTTTGACTTGACAAAACCTTTATGTGATGAGATGAGCAAAATGGTTTGTCGATATTGGTGGGCGCAGCAAGACAAAGAAAACAAGATGATGGGTTTCTTGGGAGGAAATGTGCAGAAGGAAAGAGGAAGGCGAGCTGGGATACAGAGATCTCCATTTGTTCAATTTAGCTATGTTGGCTCATCAAGGACGGAGGATTCTACAGAACCCGTGCTCCTTATTATGTGCGCGGTTGTTGACGGTGAAGTACTGTACCAACATATCATTGTTGCAAGCCAGGGAAGGGCCGGACATATCCTATTCTTGGCGCAGCATTGTGAGAGGCCTCCAAGCGCTGCAAGAGGGACTAATATGGCGAGTAGGAGATGGATCTCAAATCAAAATCTGGGAGGATCCATGGATACACAATGGAGTCTCTAGAAGGCCGATAACTCCAAGGGGACGCACGTTGGTGACAAAAGTTGCAGAGCTACTAAATCCAGAATCGGGCACATGGGATGAAGAGATGGTACGTGATATTTTTTGGACTGAAGATGTGCGGCACATCCTGGCAACCCCTACAAGTCCAGGACACGAAGATGCTTTAGCTTGGCATTTTGATCGCAGGGGCCAGTTCTCGGTTAAGAGTGCTTACCATATGCTTGATGATGCAAAAAACCGGGCGAAGGCCCGTCAGGCTGGCGAGACTAGCAGCAGTGGCAGGGAGAAGAAGGAGAATGGGGCGATCTAGCGTAAGATCTGGAGACTCCAATGCCCGCCAAAGGTGAAGCACTTCACATGGCGCCTGGCGCATAATAGCCTGGCTCTGAAGATGAACATCCGTCGTCGGGGCCTCGGGGGATACTCGATCGATACAAGATGTTCTGTATGTAATCGTCTAGATGAGGATGGGGGACATTGCTTCCTCAAATGTAAATTGGTCAGGCGCTGCTGGTCCAGTCTTTCGCTTGAACCAGTCTGTCAAGTGTTGTTGATGAAACAATCAGCCTGGGAGGTGATTACAGAAGTGCTTCAGATGAAGGAGGATGTCTGCATCAAGACTTTGCTTTTGCTCTGGAAATGGTGGAGTGTGAGAAATAAAATAAATAAAGGAGAGAAGGGACTGACGGGGGAGGAAGTAGCAGCTGTAGTGACGCAGCTCATTGGCGATCTGGGCAGAAAGGAGAAGCAGCAGCCGGCCCGCTCGAACCTGTCCATGCCTAGATGGTGTGTGCCACCACCAGATCAGCTGAAGATTAATGCGGATGGTTCCTTTATCCCGGAGACCTTGCAAGGTAGTTGGGGCTTTATAATTCGTGATCATGAGGGGGAGTCGATCCTGGCAGGAGTTGGACGTCTTGGTGCGGTACCAGATGCGCTCACGGCTGAGGCAGCCGCATGCTTTGCAAGCGGCCACCAGGGTTCGCTTTACCGATAGGAAAAAAATACCGGAGGTCACCGATAAACGGGTTTATCGGATTTCTCGGAAAATTTCTCGGTCAAAAAATAAAACAAAAAATACCTAATTTATCTAGAAAATTACTAAAGTTCTCTCTAAAGCATTTAACATTGAGAACTAGTACACAATAGCATTAATATAACATAATATTATACTTTCATGGAGGTGGACTAGTGAAAATTGCAATCTCGGCGATAAATAAAATTTACCGGACCTTAGCGATAAACGGGATTATCGGATTTCTCGGTTTTTTCTCGCCGAGATTTTATTCCCTGGCGGCCACTGACTATTGTATTTCACGCATTCAGCTAGAGACAGATTCTGCTGTTCTAAAGCAAGCTCTGCAATCTCCCTCGATGGACTTGGCGGCGTGCGGAATGTTGATTAGGGACACCCGCTTCCTGCTGCGGGAACAGTTTGTTTGTAGTGACATCTTATCGGTCCCTAGAATTTGTAATTTCGTAGCTCATGACTTAGCCAAGATGGCTATGAGTTGGGACTTGGGACCCGGGTGAGCTCTATGTTTGGGCAAACCCCCTCCCAGAATTTGTAAAAACTCTTGTTGCTCGCGATTTGGTCGAGCCCGTGGTTGCAATGGAAAGGCCATAGAACCGAATATTGGATAAAAAAATACCCGATCATAATTTTGGAATAGCAATGTAAAAACCTGAATTTAATTTGGGTAGTTGTATCCGAACTACCCAAATTACCCAAAATATCTTCTGTTCCTAATATGAAGACATGAAGTGGTTCAATGCAATATAAATTCAATATTTGGTATGAATTAATGTAGATTTATGCTAACTTGATAATTAAGTTGTTATTAATTGATATGAAGACATGATGTGATTTGAGGAACCGTTGTTTACTGCCTTAAAATGCTACTAGAATTCTTCCAAAATAGTTGGTTTTTGTCAATTTCGGGTATATTCAGGCAAAATCCAAACCTGAGCTCAAATTATCAGGTATCCGAAAATTCTAGTAATAGGCCAAGATCGGGTAGCAATTTCTAATATCCGAACTTTTAATTACTTGATCTGATTTTTCAAGTAACCCGAATGCCTAACCCCGTTCTCATGATCAAACATGGGCTTCCACTTTTGATGCTTCTAGAACCCAAGTAGCATGACCTATTGGGCCTGCTTGGTTCTAGCCCGGCCTCCGTTTGGTTGGAGGCTATACCTTATTTTTTGGAAAAGTCCATTTTATCTTTCCAAACCTTAGATTTTATTTTAAAACAAGACATCTTACCCCTAAACTACAAAACTATTCAAATTACCTCCATATCCTGTTTTGAAATAGCTTTGAAATTTTTAGTTAAAAAAATCTAGTAAATACTCCAACCAGTGCATTCTGTTAGGCCTTAGCGGGTTTTGGAAACTAGTGATATTTACACGGCATGCAATGGTACTGTAGAGTCCAAGGGGTTGAGAATTTTCCTCGCAAAAAAAGGGTTGACAATAATAAGCCTCATATGAAGCTAAGAGCATCTCAAGGGTCTTTTTTAAATTCACTCTCTAAATCATCATTTCGAGAGTCACTTGAACAAAAATGGCTCTCTATATTTTTTTCATCCTTCAATAGTTTCTCTATATCTTGTACACACTCTAGAAAGCTGGTCCCGCACTTTATCTTTGGCTAGCGAGAAATTTTGAAGAGAAAATTAGCTGGAGATCTAATTAAAAAAAGATATTGAAGGGTATTTTTAATCAAAATCTCTATTTACAAGGAAGGATATAAATAGTTTCTTGGAGTTGCTCTAAGCATTGATTGCATGTTATAGTTAAGGCGTTGTTCATATTTGTGGGATGGATCTCTAACCATTTTGTGGCGACTTGTGCCCCTGCGGAGACGGTGAGGGGATACTCCTAGCACAACGATAGACACTCTATTTTGGTATTTGTTTTTCTATCTCTCACGGTTGTCCCTAGCAGCCAACTCAATCACTGATGCCACACCTACAATGCCCCTGTCTAAAGCTTCAGTCTGAAAGTATGAGAAGTCATGAATTATGTATCCATTGATGCCAAGCTCATTCGGACACATTCTCATAGCATTTCTCTTAGCAGTTCTTGCTTTTAGCACCATCGTTCCTCAAGCGCTAATTTCAACGATCTCTTGAGGTCCATCCCATTTTGAAGGAATGTTGAAGGATATATGACAATGAAATCCCTCTCCAGCTCGCGCGATGATAGTATGATGGCTAATGTCAATAAAGCCAAGAAACCAAAGTGTACTTCGAGCCATATAATCGTCTCAATCATTTAAGTTAAATTACAAACATGTGTTTGGATGAAATAGAATATATGTTAGATTGAGCATAAGAAAAGATTTGGCGCAAATAGAATATACCTACTATGGTCACAAAAGGGAATCGTGCCGGCTGCAAATTTGGCGCAAACAGCGTAGCTCTGGGGAGGAGTCCAGGTGCCTAAGGAGGAAGTGAGGGACCCTGCATGACCGACCATGAACACACAAGTTATGTTTCTAATAGTAGTCAGAATTCGGTTCCATTAATTTGGTTCACACTTCATGATATATACTTTACAAAATATTAGCACATCATGGTAACTGATCTAACTAGAAAGTAGCTTTATATTTATTTAAATAAGATACAGTAATCACAATCGCAATGCTGATATTTACATGCTTTTTTTTTCCAGTTTACATCATGTTTATAGGAAGGTTGAAAACAATACACTAGCAAATTATTGGGGTTTAGGGTTTATAGCAATACACTAGCATAACTGATCTGTTAACTCATGCTCAAACAGACATTACATAACTCTAACTCTGCATCAAATTCGAATATATCTACAACATAATCACATTCTCATAGTGAATCGAAGGAGAGGATGTAGGTTGGGAACTTTACTAAAGGTTGACGGAGAGGATGTGGGCGGCGACGCTCTTGGGGCCGATGATGGGGATGACACGGTGGATGGGTATGATGGGGATGACGGCGAACGGGGACAGGGACCGTGCGTGATGGATGGGGACAGGGACGACACGACGGATGGGGATGATGTGGTCAGAGCCAGCGGGAACACTCTTAGGTCTTGTGCAATTGGCGTGGATGCAGAAGGCGGCGCGAGGGAGATGAAATGTTAGTGCTAGGGAGACAGATCAGATGGCGAGGAACATAAATTTTCAATATATAGGGAAAAGGACATCACTGCCGGTTCTTTTCTTGAACCAGTAGTGTTGTTCCCATATCACTGCTGGTTTAGTTATGAAATATGCAGGGATGATCACAGATCACTGCCGATTCAGTAGCAACCGACAATGATGACCCCTTGATCACTGCCAGTTTAGTTTGTAGCTAGCAGTGATACACCTCTATCACCACGTGTTTATATTCTAACCCGACAACGATATGTGGTCCAAGACTTTATTTGCTTGGCCTGACCAGTGGATGGACCAATCATCCCCAATATTCTGTCCTTGTCTCCCATTGTCGCAGCTAGTTTGTTGAAAATGGAGGTGCCCTCGCTGTGTAGATGGGGTCCCCGTCCAGGTCCTTGGCCTCGCATGTTGTTTGTGAGCGACTAGGCCAGAGCTCCCTCTTATTACATGCGGCGAGTGTAAGCAGAAGACTGTGTTGGAGTACAGAGTGAAGAAGGAATGTCCCAATTGTGGCCTCATCTTCTACAATTCTAGATCGCAATGTGAGGTCTTTTTGGCTATGTTTTTTTATGATTTATAGCCATTTTTCTGTGATGATTCTAATTCAAAGTTGTTGATTTGGTGTTCTCATTCTAGTGGGATGGTAGTGGATGTCTCGGCTGGTACTGGAGGAAGCATAAGTTAAGCATGTGCAAAACTTGACTAGAGGCTGATGAGAGTGCACCAGCCCATGAAGAGGTGAATCAGAAGAAGCCCGTCGACAAAGAACAAATGAAAAAAATTTCTCTTTTAGTTGGAATTGGACGCAAAATCCTTATTTTGTTGAAGTGCATTGTAGGTTTAGTTTCTTTAGTGCTATTTGGGATTGTCTATCCTATATCAAGGCTTTAAATGTTCGAGTTTGTAGCTAGAATGATTCAAAATAATTCTAAAAATTATGAAACACTCCAGTGCAATTAGTAATACGACTGACAATGATACTACACACACACAATAATCAATTTAAACTGTAGTCATCAGGGAATCATTTGAAAACTACAAAACAGTATGAAGACTACAAACATATTACAATATTTTACCAACTAGAGTGTTGTTACAATCAAAGTCTACAAACACATTACAATATAAGCACCTCACAAACATTCTAATAGAACCCGAGTGGGGTCTCAGAGGTGCAAGAGCATGTCGGAGGCAGTGGAGAGAGGCAACTGGGTGAAAGGTCCTTAGTTTGGTTTTAGTAATTGAGTGACAACCTAGGTGGACTAATATAGTTTGGTTTTAGTAATTGAGTGACAACCTAGGTGGACTAATATGTGTTTATGTGAGATACACAGGGAATTAGTCCACATATAAATATATGATGAAGGAGCTAATTGAATATGGGACATGACATGGAGTCATGTGACTAAGGTGGAGAAGATCAAGACAAGACTTGACTTGATGGACTGGTTGTAAATGTGAAGGGCAAGTTGAGTGATGACTTGGCACCGATGGACCGAAGCAACGGTGAAGAGCAAGTGAAGTCAAGATCGATGAACCAATACAGTCACATGATGATATGAAGTGGTTCATATCATTTGTGATTGGTTGGTGCATGTGTTGCATCAACATTGGAAGAGTGAGATGGAATGCGCAAGGCAAAGGTATAACCTATAGGGCATTTTATTTCACCGATCTAAGCTTGAGTCGAGAAGAAATAGACCAAATTTAGGATAGATAGCCGTACTATAAAAATGGAAAATCTTTTAGTTGCAACAGTTATCTAGTGCCACTAAGTGTGAGTTTTATTTGCATATGCATTAATTGCGCTTAGTGACATGGTGAGGTGCATGAGAAAGCTCGGGAAAATTCTTTGCGAAAAGCTATCTCAAGTACTAAAATTGGTTTGGTGCTTTTTGGGATGAGATAGCACTTGTTTTGGGCAAGTTGTGGAATGTGGGCTTCTTATTCTAGGAAGGGGTCCTCTGTTGGTTGGCCAAAATTAACTGGAATTTTAGTTAGCCCGAATTGGAATTTCTAGTGTGGGAGGCGCACCTGGTGAGTGGAGCGCCCACCCAAGAAATTCCAAGCCGCCGCCTGGAATTTCTAGTGCAGGAGTCCTCCTAGTCGGAAGAGGTGCGTCCGCCCGAGAATTTCTAGGCCACGCTGGTTGGAATTTCCAGTGCGGGAGTCCTCAGCGCCAATGGTCGAAAGAGGAGCATCTGCCTGACAATTTCTAGGCCGTGCTGAATGGAATTTCTAGTGCAGGGCTGTGAGCTGAAGGAGGCTGTGCATGAGGGGATAAGCCTGCCTCCTCTCCTCTCTTCTTCCTCCTTCAACTATTCCCTATTCTTGCACACTTCAAGTTAGGGTTCATCCCCTACCTCTCTCTCTCTCCCCCCAAGCTTTGTGCTCCATGATTTTGAGAGATTGAGTGCCCTTTGTGGGTGTGCGTGAGAGGTTGAAGATCCACCATCTCCCCCTCAAGCTTGGTGCTAATTTGAGTGAGGGATTATGTGACCTAGTGTGTGCATTTGAGGATTGGATTTGGTGGCACTAGGAAATCTTTGTGATTTGGGGATTTCTTGTTACTCTTGGTGATTGCCATCACCTAGACAGCTTGGTGGATTGTGTTTCTGTTGTGAAGCCCGCGAGAAGATTGTGCGGAGCTCTAGAGAAGTGATTGTGAGGGGCATTGTCCTCGCCCCGCGGGAACCGCAAAGAGCAACTGTAGTAAAGCGTGTCATTGAGCTACCCTCACTTTTAGGGTAGGTTCTTGCGTTGCCCAACATGTGGGCTAGGTTTGTGAAACACCTATAGCCACCGAACCACCAAGTGAGTGGTTGACACAATGGGGACTAGCGTGTTGGCAAACACGTGACCCTCGAGATAAAATTCACCGTGTCATCTTCTTCCCATTGATTTGCATTTCCCATACACAAGCTTGTATTTACTTTCATACATATTGTGCTTATGTAGTTGCTCTTGTAATTAGTTATCTTGTGTAGCTTGGTAGTTAGCTTCTTGCTTGTGCAGCTTAGAAGTAGTTCCCTTGTGTAGCTAGTTTACTTTGGTAGTAAATTAGTTGCTCTCTTGCGTGACTAATTGGCTTGAGTAGCCTTGTTAGTCACATTGCTTAGTTTGTGTAGCTAAGTAATTTATGCTCTCTAATTTGGCTTGTGTAGCCTTGTTACTAAGCATTGCTAGTGAGCTTAGGAGCTTTGTGCTTTTGCTTACTAGTTTGTGTAGGAGCTCCCCTAGTGCTTAAAGTACTAGTTGCATAGGTTTGTGTGACCTTGCTTCTAGAATTGTTGAGTGAGCTCTAGCTAGCCTAGCACCTTTGTTGCCTAATTAGAATCTTTATAAGGTGCTTAAGAACTTAGATAGAGGGGTTTAGTCTTGGCTAGACTGATAGTTTTAATTCTGCATTTGCTTCGGTTAGCCAACATAATTAATTTTAGAAAGGACTATTCACCCCCCTCTGTCTGCCATCTCGACCCTACACTGGGGTGCAAAAGGGTTTGGAGCCTGTGATGTGCAAGGTGGTCGATGCTAACTCAACACAAACTAACAACCATTAGATTCATGATGAGCAACTCTGCCCCGCTAACTCAGTGCAGCGCCAACAACCTACTGGGGGCCAAGAAGCAATGTATAGCTAACAGCACCCAACCTTCAGCATCATCTCCATCTTCACAAACATTCTTCTAGTACCTCTCATGTGCATCATTATGACTACACATAATAAAATGTATATGTGTAGGGCCTCACACAAAACAACCCATGTATGTGGATAATATATAACTGGCAGAAGCATTATGAGTGCATACTAAATCGGTGAAAGGTCCTAAATGGCTAGAGGGGGTGAATAGCCAATAAAAAAATCTACAAATACACTAGAGCAAGTGGTTAGTACACTAAATGGCGAAATAGCATTTTGCTCTAGCTTTAATAAAAAAGCAAGCCACCTACCAACAATTCTAATTATCAATGATCACTAAGCACCCAATGGCTATGTCTCTACTTTCTAGTCTAGTTGAACTAACTAGAGGCTAATTACAACTAGCCAAACTAAGCTACTCAACTAGCTAAGCTACACTAGCTACCTCTACACAAGATATCTCTAGGAATATAAATACAAGAGAGGTAGAAGGGATATACCACCTTGGCAAGAGACAATAAATCAATATCAATGAAAACCTTAGAAACAAGATGACACAATGATTTTCCTTCGAGGTTCACTTGCTTGCCGGCAAGCTATGTCCCTGTTGTAGCGATTCACCCACTTGGAGGTTCACGCGCTAATAGGCTTCACATGCCTAACCCGCAACTGAGTCCGCACAACCAACACAAGATGGGGATCCACAAGCTACGAGCAATCCACTAAAGATGTATTTCGTGATCTCCCATGGGGAAGGCTCAAGAACTCCTCATGATCACCACGATCAAAGCCAGAGACAAGCACCACCCTCTGCTGAACAATCCTCAGTGCACCAAGCTGTCTAGGTGATGGCAACTACCAAGAGTAACAAGTGAATGCCATAGCGAAACACAATCACCAAGTGCCTCTAGATGCAATTACTCAAAGCAATGCACTTGGATGCTCTCCAAACACACAAAATGATAAATCAATCAGGCAAGATGAGTTAGAGAGGATTGGCTAGGCTCACTAGGGTGTATTCTCAATAGAAATGGCCTAGAGTGTGAGCCATGGCCGGCCAACCACTATTTATAGAGGCCCCATCAAACTAGAGACATTGCCCCCCTTACTACGCTAAATTCGTGGCGACCGGACGCACTGCACACGATGACCAGACCCACTGCCCTAGTGTCTAGTCAACGGATGTGCGCCACACGTCCCCCACATTCAAGCACAACCGTGCGATCCCAATGGCCAAATCCCTTCGCTCGCGCAGTGAAGTGACGACCGGACCCACTGGTGTCATGACTGGACTCACCCTAACGCAGGGTCCGGTCGGGGCAATTTTTACACAAAGAGGTTCTAGAATGCGTTTTCACGACAGTACACATCCGGAGACCCTCCCAGTGTCTAGTCCTTTCTTCTACTCGAGCTGCCGTGCCACATCACGAAGATCGAACCTAGGAATACTGTTCTGCCAGGGTCTGGTCCTCTCAATCTCCAGGGTCCGATCGTGACCCCCGCACGCACCTCCTCTGCACGCTAGAACTAGACTCTCTTCATCAGGGTCCGGTCCCTGTTTTTGCCTCCAATTCTTCTCCAACTTCACCACCCTTGCTCACAAGTGCTAGTCACCAAGTGTATCACCATTTGCATGTGTGTTAGCATTTTCACAAAGCATTTTCAAGAGTGTTAGCACTCATTAGAATCTAAATGCATATGCAATGTGTTAGAACATCTAGTTGCACTTTAATAATCGCATTTCACGACAAGTTTCACCCCTCTTAATAGTACGACTATCTATCCTAAACCCACTCACACCCACTTGGTGTCTTGAGTGGCAAAACAAAGTAGCCCTATCAAATATACCTTTACCTTGAGCCCATTTTGTCTTTCTCTTTCTTTGTTTCCAAGTTTAGATCTTGATCACCATCATCACATGTCCATCATCACCTTCATGGACTTCATCTTTGATCCAACACTTGGTGTGTGATAACATTATCTCTTATTCACTTAGAGCCAAAGGTTAGTACCCAGAGTTTCATCAATTAACTAAAACCAAACTAGAGCTTTCAATCAGCTGGTAGGGGGGACCTCATCTTTGGCTGTGGAGGCGTTAGGACACTGCTTTTATGACCAGGTGGGATCAATGATGAAGAATCAATGTTGTGATAGTTTGGTGGATCCAACAACCAAAAGACAACTAATATTGACGGGCTAGAACGAAAACCGGTAGTGATATGAAATATTTCAGTGCCGGGTTGTGGCTTAACCACGCGGGACACCAGCAGCTACAGGGAGGTCGTGATGATGCCTGGGTAAAGAGGTGGCCACGACGACACCTTGGAAAGAGGAAGCGGCGACGCCTATAGGGAAGTCGATCGTGCACATGTATGTATACCACTATACTAGATCCGATCCTGTTTCAATACTTAAACGGGTTCTACATTATTTTGTATATGTTCCTATGACTACTAATAACACAAACACATATATGGTGTAGTGGTAAGTACCTATGTTCTAAACTCTGATGAGATCTCAGGTTCAAAACCTGCTGGTGATTTTTTATTTAATTTTCTTACTTAACCATTGTGCTCCAGAACCTTAGGTATTGCAACAATTTAGTCTTTCGTTGCTATATGTAGAATCTTTTTTGCAATGTAGGAGACTCTTACATACAACAAAACATAATTTTTGCAACATAGATGTGTTATTAATTTGTATAAGCTTATGTGGCTATCAATGACAAGAACACAATTATGTTGTAGTGGTTAGTAGCTTTGCTTTAGTGTTAAATGATCTCAAGTTCCAAACCTAGTTACACATCTTTTTTTTATTTTTTTCCTAAAAGCGTCATGCTCCCGAACCCTAGTGATTGCAACAATTTAATTTTTTCATTGCAATATGTACAACTCTTTTGCAACACAAGAGACTATTACACACAACGAACCATATTCATTGCAACATAGACGCGCTTTCGCAACCATCAACTAAATAGTTGCAATATCATCTCAGTATTGCAACACCAATAAAACTGCCTGCAACGCAAATGAAATCGTGGCAACAGTGACCACTTATGGCAACCAATTTACAATTGGTTGTGATAGCACTTACTTATTGCAACGATCTTCGCACTCAGGGCCGTGAAATAGTTTGCGTGGCAAAAATTCCACCTATCGCAACAGAAAGTGCAAATGGTTGCGATAACACCATTTATTGCAACCAAATCTTGCCGTCGTGACAAAAAAGTGTGGCATAAGGGTCAGAAGTTAGTAGTGTAGCATAAGTGCATAACCCGACAATGATATGGTACCTATCCCTGCTAGCTCATACAATGAACTTTTAGTGATACATGATTGCCAGGTGGTGGTCTCAACCACTAGTGATGGGCTCTGTCACTGCCGGGTGTTTAACTTCCCACCAATTTTCTAGATCTTTGTCTTATCACCTGGCTACAGGTCCAAGCACACCCAGTAGTGATGCTCCAGAGTGATTGAGTGTTCTAGCTAGTGAACTTTCAACTGAAATAATATGCAAATATGGTTTTCATGTTTCCAAACTACATGTTATAGATGACATGATATTAGCAGCTATTACAAAAGTGTTCTAAAAGTTGGCTGAGTTGTAACTTTAAGTATGTGTTGTACATGGTACTCCTAGAGCTAAATATAGATGATTTTAGTGGGAGTCCTTTGATTTCAACCACCTCAATTTTTTTTGCCTTTGATCATCTAACTTATGTTTCACTTGAGGACGGGCTCAGCTTCCATTGGAAGTTTTGATGTGTCCAACGTGCGATGCTCCCTTCCCCAGAGTGCCCCCAAAAGGGTGACTCGGGGCGACATTGTCGGCACCCTAGGGCCCATTCCCTAACTCTCCTCCGGCCGCTGTCTCCGCCCTCCAGCGTGCAGCGGCAGTGGCTCACGGTGGCCTTATAAAAGGGTGCAGACCAACATGCCTCCCTCCCACTCACTCCTTGACCACCCCCTTCAACTTCAGCCACTAGGTTCATCGCCAGCGAGGAAGCACGGCCTGCTGTGGGGATCTGGGCCTCCCACGGCTAGATCTAGTGCCTGCACCTTCTAGCGACCCTTCTTCGTCCCACGTGGTGATGTTGTCCGGTCCTTCTTCCAGTGTCCCAAGAGCTTCTTGCGGCGGTCTGCACCCCTCTTGGGTCACCAACGGCTCCTCGGGGCCAGGGCCAGTGGTGTCCTAGCTAGGCCACGTGACAAGATCCTAACATATGGGTATGTTAAGCCCCAGGATCAAAGGTTCCTGACCGAGAGACCCCTTAACCGACCCTTCTAGGATCGTTCAGGGCTATACCAGTTGGGTACACTTGTGCACACCCTGAGGTCAGAGGATTGGACCGAGCCCGAGTAAGCTTGCCGCCTCTACTCAGCACTTGGGGGCTCACCTGAGCCTAGGGCTCCCGATCAATGGGAGCCTGGACCCAATCCTTGGCCTTCTCCTAGCCTTAGGCGCTAGACATGGCCCGGGCATAAGAAGACATGCCCCGAGCCTGCAAGCGTGGCTCTATCAACCACTCCTCCGATAGGGTCATGTAGGGGGTGTGACATGAGAAGACAAGCTTCTCCATGGCCTCCATGGGCTTGGGGGCCCTGGGGCCCGCATGTCAGCCCCTCCAGCCGGCCTCCTTCACCACCAAGAAGTCTCTAGAAGGCCCACTTGGGGGAGGTTGGTCCAAGCCGACATAGCTTGACACTCGGTGTGTTAGGACAGAGCAGCCGGATGACTCGCAGAGCTTCTTCAGTTCCACGACATTGCCACGGTCCACAGAGCACCGTTGCAAGACCCTCCTAGACATCGACGCATATAGACCACAGGCTCATCCCCCCAAACCACCATGTACCTGACCTATCTCATTATATAAGGGACAGGTCAGAACCTAGAGGAGGAGAAGGATCTGAAATAGATCATTCCATTCCACACCGATCTGCTCCTGCTCAGCACCGAGAGCAGAGCAACCTAGAGAGAGGGGCACTGAGAGCTCCTCCACCGCACCCGTCGTCTTCCTCCTCTCTGACAAGGGGAAGACTCCACCGATGGTGATGCAACCTTAGGATTATCACCAAGCTAACCCCCTACCCAATCTCTTTTTCCTGTACACTCTGTTGGAAACCCCTGATTTTGGGAGCTCTTGAGTATAAGGATCATCAGCTGCTGGATGTAGGGCACCGATTGGTCCAAACCTGAATAAACCATTGCGTCTTCTCTATGATTCTTGTGTTCTTGAGTCCACCTGAGCCACCAGAGACACGTAGTCTGACACCACCTTAAAAAATAATGCTTGCCATAGTTTTGACCATGTGACAGCTGGCGTGCTAGGTAGGGGGCAGTATTAAGTGCGATTTAGGCTCTACGGTGGCTAGAGCCACCAACCTTATGACCAGAGCAGGCGGCGCTGCCCTAGACAGCGGCGACCGCTTCCCCAGCGTGTTCTTCATCATAGTCGGTGCCTTCATTTAGGGCCAGGTCCTCAACTTTGGGAGCCTAGCCTACGTCGCCGACTGCTACGGCAAGCTCCACTCGCTCAACGAGGTCTCACCGGTAGGCAATGAGCCCCCACGCTGCCTACTTCGCCGAGCCTCCTAGGAGCAGATCTTGAGGTCCTAGCCTAGCAGATCCAGCGTGGTCTGGGTCCCCACCCAACTGTGTCAGATCAACACCAGATGTTCTACATGCTATCCAACGTCCATCACCAGATCACCACCGACGAGGTGCTCCCGTCGCTTGACTGCTTCTAGTACTACCTCTCGGACCAGCCTTTTAGGATCCAAAATGTGGCGGCGTCATTCTAGCGGAAGCTAGAGCACCTTGTTAGCCGTGAGGTGCCACAGAGCACCGTCCTGTCTGATGCGATGGGGACTAATGTACCCTCGCTACGCACCTTCCTTGAGATCCTCACGGGGAATGGCCCAGAGTATGACTCTGATGACATCGATTGCTACACCCTACCTTGCATGTGCTACCACATCGTGAGGATCCCATTGAGGAGGCACCTGTGCTCACACCACCAGACCAAAGTCCCCGCAGCCACGTGAACTACCTTCTAGAGAAGGCAGCTCGCCTACAGGCTCGGCAGGTGGACCTAGAATCTGCTAAGGCAGAGCTTGAGCTCCGAAGGTAGGAGCTTGCACGGCTACAAGCTGTGCAACCCCCTATCAATGATGATGATGCCCGCACGGGGGCTCCTAGTGCCCAACGCTTCCCCCGGGAGGCCTACAACATGGCGGCCACCGCCTATCGGCTAGAGGACATCTCTGACATGCCGAACCCAAAGACCAACGAGTGGTTGCACAAGGCAAGATGGCTCTTTTGCGTTGCCCTCGAGTAGTAGGCAGAGAGTTTGGCTTCTTTGCATTGAATTAAATACTCATGAGTTACTTCTTATGTTTTCCTTGTAATGTTAATAAAAGCAACAACAATCAATTAATGGTTTAATTAAATGTGTGAGTGTGTTTGTGTTGTTGCCAACCCTTGGTATGGAAAGCTTAAACCCTAAAGGACCTCTAGTGGACCCCACTAGGACATACACATGTTGGCAACACAAGTGTATGCACATAGAAACAAGAACTAGTTAGTAAAAGAGAAGAAATAAAATAGAAAAGCTTTTCTAAATAAATAGAAAAGGAGAAACCTCTTCTGGCCCAACGCCTGAGCCGACCTGCACACTCAAGCTAGCCTGCCCGTGCCCATGAGCCACGTGGTGAGCCAGCTTGCTAGCCTGCACAGCTACGCTGGCAAGCCGCAACCCAGCCGGCCCGATTGCCCTGGCCATCCCAGCCCGCTGCAAGCCGATGTGGCCCAGCATCGCTAAACCGGCCCAGCGATGTAACACCCTGGTGTTATCTTGCCTGTTTAGGCACTAACCTTGCATGTGCCTAGCTTGATCCACTCCTATCATGAACCTATCCTCTTGTTGGTTAAACCAAAGTGATGAAACATTTATTTTGAACCAATGAAACATCCCTGTTTCACTAGTGCAACATCTCTGTTCAATTATTGAAACATAACTTGTACCTAAGTGCTATGATGCATGGCATGATATGGCCATGTGTACCCTATGCATGTACTTGCTTTACATGTTGGTAAACATCTTTGGGATGAATGATTATCATGTAACAAGACCCTAAAACATAGTGATGAAACATATGAAACAATGCTTGTATTCTACATTCCCATTATGTGTTAACTAGGGATGCTATGTAAATGATACTTGGGATGGTCTAACATGTTCTATAGTACCTTAACTATGTTTAGGATACCTAATGGAGCAATGTTTAGGTTGATCAAGTTGCCTAATTAAGCTTCTAATCCTGAGTTTGACCCTAGTTGACCAAATGACTCCTTTTGCTCCCTGGTTTAAAAAGTGCATCAAGATGACCTTGCATGTTGGTGCACCCCTAAGAAAAATTGTAGAAAATTTATTGTGGAACAAAAGTCTTTTAATGATCATCTCATGAAAATGCTTGGAACATGCTCAAACTGGGGCCACAAGGCTGAATTGGCATGTTGTTTAGCACTTAGCCATTTTAGTTAAGTCCTAACTGCTATGCAGTTCGAGGTGACCCTCTTTGGAGTACTGTAACTTCCTAACTAAGCCAAACCAGCTTGAGCTCCAATTAGCAATCTTGCAGTACTCATGTAGTTCTCCAACTTTGTTAATTACACCATGGCCTAACTTGAGCCGGTTTGGAAAATAATTAGCACCAAAAATCAGCCGTTAGTTGGCCTTGCCTTGAACTGAATCAGGTTCAGTTTGAAATTGCTGAACACGTCATGGCCGACCGGTTTTAAGCCATGTGCGCCACTTGGCGGCCATACATTGGTAGGAGGCCGCAGTGTCAGGCCTAGGATCCTTCAAGGCAACACCAACCCACTACCTCTGCCCTCACTCTCTTCTTCCCCTTCTTACTCTCACCCAAGGCGGAAAACAGAGCGCCGAACACCGTTGTGAGCCTCGCCGCCATCGTGCGCGCGCCTCACCATGTCGTAGCCCACCAAACCTTGCACACAGCTCTGCACTGCTTCGCTATGCACTAACGTCGCCTTGGTTTGGTTGTTGAGTTGAGGTATAAGGCGTGTTGCCCGGTTTCGTTTCCGCTGGAGCTCAAGCTCCCTTGTGGTCGACCCTCTCCGAAGTCGTTTTCCCCCTTCTCGGTCTTGTCTTGGGGTCCCCATAGTGTGTAGCTGCTATAACCCTAGCGAATCAAAGCTCTACCAAGCTCATTCCGTCAGAACGGGCCATGATGCCGTGCACGCCCGCCATTGCCGCCCAAGAGCTCGAGTCTGATCTCTTCGTGCCCATGCATTCTTTGGTCGATTCGGTCGATGTCTAGGGTTTTTGGGTTAGTCTTCTTGTTGTGTGCATGACGGAACCGCCAGCTAGAGTTTCACCGGAGTGGACCGCTGTGCCCCTGCCGCCGCGCACTCGGCTCTGCGCCACCATGCATGTCGGCGGTGAGGTCAACGAGGATCTCCGGCACCCTAGTTGCCTTGATGTGTCTGCTAGGTCACCTCGGTGCTAGTGCCATCCTTCTCCTGTCCGATTTGGGTCAGAGCATGCCGGCGCATCGGCGGGGAGCTTCACCGAGCCACCACGAATGCCGACGAGGTCCCCCTGGTGTCCCTGCCGTGGCGTGTCTTACCTCGTTGGGTTCGGCTTGGCAAGAGGAGCACGTGGGTGCATTTCATCTTGCCAGAGGAGCCGTCGGCGGCGAGCTTCACCAACGAGCTCTCTTCCCCCTCCTTGTGCTCATGTGTCGGGCAGGGAAAAGGACATGGGCCTAATGGGGCAGCGGGCCGTGCAGCTTGAATGGGCCGGCCCAGTAACAAGAGAAGTTTTGGTTTTGTTTTATTTAAATATACAGATTTTTGTGTATTCTTGTAAAATTCATATTTGGAGTTTGGTAGCTCCAAATTAACTGATTCTAATTTTGTTAGCTTTGTAATAAAGTTCTCTGCATGATAGATCTATAACATGTACTGTCCTATACAAGTTTCTGTGCTATAGAAAATTATTATTGTTGAGTGCTTTTGGGAATGCTTAATTCTTGGTAAATGTATATCTTGAGTTTGGCATGTGTAAAAATGATGATTCCTGTTGTGTTGGTCTTGTGGTGACATGCTCTAGCTAATAAAAATAGTAACCATGATAGTTGTTTACTGTTTTTCTGAGGTTTAGGTTTAATCTTGCTAGATAGGCATTTCTTGTATATGTTGTTTGTGAAATTCATCACTAATTCTGTGTTGCTCCAAATGATGTGAAATTTTCATGGTAGCCTAGTGATTCTATGTTTGTACTGTGGTTAAAATTTCATAAGCTTTGGTTGCTGGATGAGTGAGATATAGGTTTAACTTGCTCTCACATGATTTATTGCAATAGCCATTTGTCCTTTTCATAGAGGTTGATATACATGTCTAAATGGCTTGAAATTTGGTCAGTAGACTTTTGGGGGCATATGTAGGCCACTGTAATTTTTGTAAAATTTATTGTGCACCTTTAATATGTGTTCATAATTCCACCTAATTATCTAAATAAATTAAGAAATGTATTAAAATAATTTATTTAGTAATGCACACTATGTTTTTTGGTGTTCATTAGTCATGTGTGACATGTTGGTAAAGTTTGTTTTGTCCAATTATATGTTTGCAACATAAGTTAGTATTTATTTCTTGCAAATGTGATTTCTGGACAGATCTGGGAACTTAGCAAAGTTCTTCATGATAATGTGCTTTGTTGTAAAACTTATTTACACAAAAGTTGTAGATAATTGATGTATCTAGCTATTGTTAAAATTTGGTGGCATTTGGCCAAGTAGTTTTTGAGTTATAGATGTTTAAATCAGGTCCCAGATTTGGTTGCTCTTTGTATGGAGCAGACCAGATTCTGTAGTTTCATCTTTTAGTCCTATTAAACTTGGGAATCAGGCTTAGTTGATATTAAATGAATTGTAGAAAATTTCATAAGCTTTCCAGAATGTCTTGTTGCACATCTTTTGGAGTTGTGTATCTCCAGTTATGATTAAATTACTCAGCTGCTGTTCTGATGTTCAGAAGGTGGCAAATTCTAGTTCTAGTGCTTTGATTAACTTTGCTATGCTAGTGTGTTGAAGTGTGACTCATATCTTTGATGGTACTTGGGTTAGTACCCTATGATATGATGAGACTTGTGTCTTGATTGATGTGCTTGCCCTCTTCTATGTTATGCCTTAGTGAGGATTAAATTAATTAGCTTTAGGTGCTTATGTGAACATTGGTATGAATGCATGATTACTTTGTTATTGCATTTCTATGTATTCATACATATGCATTGTTGCACCTCATTTAGGTACGCTAGCTAAAACACATGAAGAACTTGATGTGGAGCTAACCTGAAGATGGTGTTGGTGGACCATCTCGGAGATGGAAGGATCGGACAAGTGCTAGAGTAGGGGAATGCTCGCCAAGTGGGTTTCATCTGACCAATACTAACTTGAGTCGAATCCCAGGCAAGCCCCGGAGCATTATAAGTCTCCTACCTTCAAAGCAATTAATTCTATATATATTATAAGTATTGTTGCATTAAGTGTTAGGAGTTGGTTGGAAACCCTTGCTGCATTATATCATTCCTTGTCCAGATATATGAATTATTGAATCCTACATAGACTAGGATCGAGTAGATGCTTATCCCTGCTTTAAGCGGTAGAAGTCAGGTGATTTCCTATCACCTGCGAGATGTAGGGATATTCATATAAGGCACGGCTAGCTATATTTGCTACTGTGGAAAGGAACCATGTGTTAATAAAATGAAATAAGACCGGGCGGGATGACGATAGTGAAGCAACAAGGCATGAAGGTCTTGGGTGTGGATCTATCCCTGTCTGAGTCATTTAAGGACCGATTCGCTGTACATCCTTGAGTCATGTTTAACGTAGTCTAACACTTAGTTGGCCAGATAAGCCGTTCTGACCACGAAGCCGAGTAATACAGTTCAGGCCAGGAATCGAAGGGTAGGTCGCATCTTGGAGGAAGTAAGGATGTGCTTGGGAACATTGGCATAAGACCAAGGGGGTTGAGTCCATATCACCTGGCAGAGTGTTGCCCTTGGGGATGTGGCATCAGTCGATCCCGCGACTCCTGAATTGTACCAAAGGTGGCTTGTGCGACCCTAGTAAGGGCCTATGCGGTGAGTGTTAGAAATACCCCTCCAGCTGGATAGGAATTCGATTCGAATCGTCATCGCTCCCGGTTAGTGAGCACTTGACTTGAGCAGCGGCAACGTAGATTCAATTAAATTGAACGGATGGTTAATTGGATGATGATGTAAATGTTGCCTCAATTTATACCTGCTATGGTTAATATTGTTTGCTCCTAATAAAGTGAGTGCTCTAGTACAGGTTCTAATATAGATGACATGTTAATGATAATTAGCTTGATGCTTAAGCATTAATGATTACTTAACTATATTAAGCTTTTATGCAAAATGTTGTCAAGCTAGCCCACTTTATATCAGCCTTGCATGATCCTTGGTGTCACTTTATTTCTAGTTTTTGACGGGTAAGTCTAGCTGAGTACCTTCTCATACTCAGGGTTTTATCCCCACTTGTTGCAAGTTGTGACGTATCTTGGCTACTGCAAGAATTGGTTAGCTCCTGCCGTAGAGGCGGAGTGTGATCACGGGCATGATCCTTCTGAGTTATCTTCTCTCTAATGCTTTTGTTGGAAGTCGACCTTGATACTGGCATGTATTTGAATTAAGGGTGTTGTTAGTTTCAAATTACTTAGCTTTCGCTACTTTTGAACTTAAGTCGTAATAACTACGTTGAACTCCGATGTATATTGAATTACTTGTGAAATGGTTGTAACATGTGACTTGTTATGTTGAATCACTACGATCTTGCTTGTATGTTGGTTGGTTTGAAATCCCTCATGATTTCATTGGACTACCGGAGTTATATGGGCTCAAGTGTGAGAATTTGATCACTTCAGTGATTGTTTTTGTACTTGTGCTCTTATAATTTGGATAGTTCCGTGACAAGCGACACCATGAGCCCATGTTGCCCTTCGCTGCACGCCAAGGATGCCGCTTCCTTCTCCTTGCGTCACTGCTAAGTGGACCCCATCTGTCATCCCTCTCCCCACCTCCTGTGCTTCATGACAACAGAGCGCAACAGCCTAGCCAAGGAGAATCCCTTAGTCCCCCATGCGCTTGATGTGCGTGCCAAGCCGTTGCACCCCAGCCCTCGCAAGCGCACCACGTTGGTTTTCCACGCTCCTCACCGCCCCAGCTAGAACCCGATTGTGCCATGATGACATCACCATGGCCAGCCTCCGCACAAAATCAGGAGCACCATGACATCTTCGTGATCGTGTCATGCCCCAAAACCGTACCGTAACACCCTTCGATCACCTCCATGTGTCCATGTGATCTCACTCGCAGTTCGCCATCGCCATGGCCGAGCTCGGGGTATAAAAACCCCAAGCGGGAGCCCTAGCCTTTCCCATCCGTTTCGCCGCCGCTTGGTGGCCTCACCAACTCGCTTTGACTTGGAGAAGAGGAGAAGGGAAGGAGAAGCGGGGAGGGGAAGAGAATCCAAGGTCACAAAGCCGCCATTATCGTTTGGGGCACCGGAGACAGAGAGGATGCTGCCGTCTTCTTCTCAGAGTCGATCGACACATCACTGCACCACTTCTTCATGGCCGCACCTCGCCCTGCATCGCTAGCCTACTCTATTGCCACCACGGTGAGCTCACAACCTCTCCTTGCTCACCGCTATTTGTGCTTGGCATGGTGCCACCTCACCGTTCCCGTACCAGGGAGTAGCAAGGGGAAGCCACGACCCTCACACCTTGATGACATGCATGCGCACACACGACACGCGCACGCGTTGACCTTGTCGATCCATAAGGGCTCAGGAATGCCCGTAGCATGCCATTGCACCGCGCGCAGTCACCATGGCCAGACCCTGCCGTGGTGAGGTCTTGCTCTTGTTGTGCTAGGTCGGTAGAGGAGAGGAGAGGAGACCCATCCGGTTCACCTTGGTGAGAAACACAACCCGCAATAGAAGATGGAGGAAGAGGAGTAAGGGAGTTGCTAGACGCCTCCGCCTCACCGAAGTCGACGCGCTCCCATGGCGCCACCGTGGCGAGGCCTTCCTGGCCAACTTCGTCTGCCTTGCAATGCAAGGATGCGTCGTCGAGCATCATGTCGTACCCGCATAACCTGCCACCTAGTTAATGCAGGAAGAAATCCCGACCGCGCTTTGCTTTGCCTTCATCACGAGCACGACGGAGCACTGCCGCGCACCCTGCTGTGGAGAGGTCCTCCAAGGACTCCAACCCACCGCCTAGACCCCACCGTCGTGTTCCTAGAGATTGTGCGAAGCCGTAGAGACCTTGGACGCCGTTGTTGAGCCTCCGTGGCGTCAGGATGAGTCCCTCGTCGCCGGCGGGAGCACGACCGTGAAGGAGAGAAGGGGAAGGAGAAGCAGCAGCGCTGCTTGGTGCACCTAACACTTGTGAGCCGAAGAGAGGAGGAGGGAGGAGTGGACGTAGTCCACCATGGACCATGCCTACACTCGTGAACCCTGACCGTGTGACCACCATGAGCCAAGCCCATCGACTCAAGCCTATTTTGGAAATCCATCTATGTGACGTGGCACAGCCAGGAGCCGACACGTGTCCAAGCCGGCCCAACCCAAACTAGCCCATATGCAGCCGTAGCCTGACCCGCCTAAGCCCAGTTGAGGCCCGGTCAACGTTGATCGTTGACCGAAGACCTTTGACCAGTCAATGGGACCCACCTGTTAGTGACTCATTTCGTCCTAGCCAATCAACGACTGCCACGTGTCACTGCCTGGGATTTTCAATCTTTTTTCCTTTTTCTAATAATTGATTTAATCTTTGAAAATTCATAACTAATTCATTTTAACTCAGAAAAATACCAAACTAGAGTCCAAATTTTTCTAAAAATGATATCCACATCATAGGCTTATGATTGAGTGCATTTGGCTCTGTTGAATTTCAGTTGCTTCTTTGTGCACCTCTATAGGAGTCGCTCACGTGACTATATGTTAGGTTTAACAGAGCCGAAGGACCTGCTGACTGAGGAGTACGACCTCGACTACAGTGAGGACTTGGGTGATGACCTACCAGGTGCCACGCCCCACCCAATCTCATAGATCCTATTATACATGCCATAAGTAGAACTGCTAGTGCTTTATCTTTTATGCAATAATATGATGTTAGGTTGCATGGTAGTTTTACTTTGAGCCTTATACCTTGTTGCAACCTTACTCCTGCACACCCGCTGATGGACTAGATGCTTGCTTGTTACATACTTACTATTTTACTCTTACTCGTGTTATGTCTCTGATGCGATGTTGGTGAGGGAGAGACGTATGCGTGTAAGGCACGAGGTGCCATAAAATTGGTAAAACTAGATAATAAACATGGGGAGATCTTGGCATGTGTCTTGGGTGTGTGGTAAGGGTTGAGTCGATTGGACAGGATCCTATGATGAGTCATTAGGGCAAGTCTTGCTAGAGGGGTGTGACCTGGGCATCCCTTATGAGAGTTACCTATGGCGGGTATATGTGAGAGGTGGATTGGGGTGTTGGTTATCCTTGGTGAAGGTGCTATCGTGGCACGGGGAGTTGGTGATCCCCTTTGAGAAGATATCCTATCTGGTCCTCCTAAGGACTGGTATGTCTTGAGAACCGGAACCATGAGATCTACGTGCACACCACTCGCTCCCGATGGGCGGGGGACGATTACCCGACTGATTAGGGCGGTACCACTACTACTAAGTTAGAAGGTGATAGTGTAGGGAGGTATGGGCTTGGGGACCCACACCCTCCTATGACAACGTAGTGACCTTGGGGGCCCGGTACTACATCTCACAGTCTCAGTGTTTTGGTGAACTCCGGTGTGGCCTAGGGCTGAGTGGTAGGGTGGTACCATACTAGTTGGGAGGCAGTCAGAATCAGCCTAGATGAGCCGGATCGTCGATGATGGCGATCTTGTGGATTACCTGGTGTACACGCTCTGCAGAGCTAATCGATCTGTACGTATAGCCACGTCCACGGATATGGACATTCCCATAACCTATGCATCACTTGATTAGAGAGAGGAGTCCTTTCTACCTTTCCCTGGGTTTCGTGTTGGATTCCGGCTTTGGCCGTTGAGGTGAGATCTAAGCGGGAGTCGATCTCGTCGCCTGAAGAGAGTGAGATGAGATGTGATGTGTGTGATGGGATGGGAAAAACATAAGAACGAGATGGGTTAAGACTCAATAAAACTAATTTTATTAAAATATTGACTACTTGCATAGGAAACCCACAGCCTAAATAGGTCTCTTTCTACTTTCCTCAATGCATTCCACTTTCCACAAAGCAATGCAAGCATAGGGTGAGCGATGCGTGGCCAGTACCTAGTGTACTGATAGATTTTTAGCAAGCTCTGAGCCTGAGTACGACTACGACGGTGATGACTGGGAGGAGTAGAGGGTTCGTTCTACGCTCATGTTGGTTTGAGAAGATCGCTTCCCGCTGCTGTCTTCATCAAATGCTGTTCAGGATGCTGCATGTGAAGGTGTTCCGCCCTACGTGGTGAAGAGAATAATTTATGTAAAACTCTCTATTGTACTCTGATAATCATGTATGACTTTGTGTATCACTGATATTTGGGTAAATTGATGAATTATTTCATCATTTTACACTTCGTTTCTGTGGATTTCCCTTTCGTGGAAATCAAGAATGTTTCAGTTGGTATCAGAGCTATGCTTGACCCTAGGACGGACCCTTAGGATTGGACAATAGAACTAGGGATGGATCTAGACACTTTTGGTTATTTTACCGATCATGCTGCATTTTCATGCATGGCTTACCTCGAGTTCACACTCTCTTACCTAAAATTCACTCTATCTTACCTTACTCATCGCTCCGTCCCACCCTGAATCACCTTGTCTTACTCAACATTACCATGGGTCACCCTGTCTCACTCTGTTCGTCATGTCTTACCAAGTTCACTCTGTATTACTCAAGTTACTTCATAAATAACATGGTACTGATTCCGTCTTACGGTTGAAATGTAGATGACTCATGTGGTCGAGCTTCCTGTGGACGGACTGGCCTACTGTGGGTTCGCCATGATCCTATATGACGTACTAGACTCGCTAGGCATCCCCATAGAGAAGATCGAGTACGTGTGTCGGGGTAAGCCTAGACCCGACGGGTTCAAGGGCCACATCGTGGTCCACCTCAAGGTTCCCGCTAGCGAGTATGTGCTCGTGCTACATGCCTTCGAGACACTAGAGGTGGAGAACTCCATCGCTTCATGCATGCAGTCTGTCTCACGCATTGCTCTCCGCAGCGTGATGCGTGACGTGCATGACTACCTCAAGACAGGGCTATACCGCCTACTGCCCGTCGCTCTAGACCTCAATAGGTTCTTGGAGCCATAGATCACTATTGCAAACCGTGCTACGCGTGACGAGGTCAACCCCTACCTAAGGGCCTCTACATAGTACATCATCACCCAGGATCGCTACATCATGGATGTGGAGATGCAGAACCGCCGCTACCGAGACCTTCTGTTCCATTGCGACGAGGAGTTCCTTAAGGTGGAGCGCAAGGAGGAGGAGATGATCAGCAAGCTCGAGGTGGAGCACATGGGCTACAACAAGATGAAGACATTCTACGAGACCCATGAGAAGTCACTTCGGGAAGAGATCACCAACCTCAAGGACATGGTTGGGGAGGCCGAGCTTCGCCACGACTACCATGATTCCAAGGTGCTTGAGTGCGAGGATCAGATTGAGCATCAAAGACTTACCCTGAGGGAGTTCAACAAGAAGGAGAAGCACCGTGGCTTCAAGAAGCTTGCCCTAGAGGCTCGTTGCAACACGATGGAGAAGCTAGCTGTGGAGGTTGTCGTCACCACCACTTACAACATGCACCACCTGGTTCACTACATCAAGTGCACCGAGTACCTTTAGGATAAGGTGATCCGCATCAGCTAGGCCTAGATCAACGCTAATCGCAAGCGCGTCCGAGAGGTTGAGAAGGTCTAGGACATCCTCTTACCTAGATGTGCAAGAGGCCGCACCACCAGCCTTTCCATGTTAAGGCCACCAAGCTCAACTTCAAGGCTTGCCCGACTGAGGGTTACTCAGAGGTTCTGAGGATAGAGATGTTGTACTATGCTCTCATCTATGTCGCGAGGATCCACCGCTCTGACGATGAGCTCCGTGCCATGGAGGGCACTCCTAAGGCTTCCACTTCTGGTCCTTCTACACCACCCGTCACTCTCGGACAGGAGTAGTTACCTTTTTCACATGATCATGTAATAATGTAGTAGTAGACATGATGAGCCCTACGAGGGCCAAAGACATGACTCACCCATGGAGTAGAGTAGTATGTCCCACTTTTGGAGCTGCCTGCGAGTAGCACGATTCCCGTGAATCTATTAGTGTAGCTACTGGAGATGTCACTATGTAATAAACCAATGTAATGGATGTTTTGGATCTTATTGCATCTTATAGTTTTATTTGCATCTTTGTATGAGTGTTGGATATTAATCCCTTTCAATAAGTAAATTAAATTGACAAACCACTTAACAATTCATCTAACAAAAATGTTAAATAATGACCTAATCCTACAGTGAGATGTCTTGCTGCCGTTCTGCCCATCTGAACAACCACTCGCCTTCCCCGCGCCCATGGCCCATGGTCGTGGCCGTGGCCATGGCCGTGGAGGAGGCAGGGGAGCTCCCTTCGGTGCCATGGAGGATCCCGCACCAGAGGAGCCCACACTAGGGGCTGGTGCCACTCGACAGCCTAGAGGAGGTGCACCACCACCGCTGTCACTACCACAATTGGCGGAGGTGATGGACCATTAGACCCATCTCTTGGAGACACTGGCTCAGGGAATGCTTCACCGCCGTGGGGGTCCTCCTAATGACTTCTAGCGAAAGTTGTAGGGTTTCCTCAAGCTGAGACCCCCCTACTTTCGACACTACCGAAAACGACCCCATCACCGCCAAGGATTGGCTCCATGAGATGGAGAAAAGCTAGACCTCACCACCTCACTGGTGCTACACGCGCATGGTGGGACAACTACTGTGACGCCCACGAGGACCCGGGGAGTATCTCTTGGGGGAGTTCACCGAGGTCTTCTGTGAGCACCACATGCCTAAGGGTGTCATGGATGCCAAGGTGGAGGAGTTCCACAACATCTCCTAGGGCTCCCAGAAGGTTTAGGAGTACGCCACTCATTTCACCCGCATGATGAGGTATGCTCCAAGTGAGACCGACTCTGAGAAGAAGAAGATGTACTATTTCAAGAAGGGGCAGAACTCTCATCTCAAGGTGGTCCTCTCGGGTCATGCCTGCCACACCCTTCGTGAGATGGTCAATAAGGTGTTGTACATGTAGAGGGATCGTCTAGAGGCGGATGCCCTCCACAAGGAGAAGAAGCACCGGTTTGAGAGTTCCTCTCGTGGATCGGCCTCGCAGAGGCCACGTGCTCACGTGCCTCCTCCGCCCCGCTCTCGCTACACCCAGGGGCTGTGACCTCTTCGAGTAGTGGAGGTGGTACCTACACCGCCAACTACCACCGCCCTGCTCAGTGCCGACCTGCCCCGCTCAGGTTACTAACACATGGAGGACTGCTACGCCCACCTCCATAGGTAGCGCACCATTCACCTGCTTCGGTTGTGGTCAGCCAGGTCATAAGATCGCCGAGTGCCCATCAAGAATGGCACACCACCTACTCTGACCTAGGCGAGGTAGGCTGCTACACCTACTGCTTCGCGCAAGAACGTTGCAGGGGCTGTTCATAGTCATCTCAACCACATGACCGTGGAGGATGCCTAGGACGCTCCTAACGTGGTGTACGATATGCTTTTGGTATATGGAGTTATAGCTTTTGTTCTGTTCGACTCTAGAGCTACATGTTCTTACATTTCCACCAAGTTTGCATGAGAGCATAGCATACCTGTGACTCCCCGCAAGGAGTCCATTGACACCAGTTCACCTTTAGGTCACATTATATGCACCAAGAGATGTCAGGGAGTGAGTATCACCATTGAGGGCTACCCTTTTCTAGCCGATCTCACCTTACTTCCATCTAAGGGACTAGATGTCATACTGGGGATGGATTGGTTGACATAGCACAAAGGAGTGATATCTTGTTCACCAAGGTATGTAGAGATCACACACCCGAGTGGTCACGTGATCCGTTGTGAGCCTAATCAGGGAAAGACAGTCTCCATGTTGTGTGCCTTGGAGGCCAAGACAATCGAGGAAGTACCCGTTGTAAATGAGTACCCTGACGTGTTTCCCAAGGAGTTGCCAAGAATGCCACCCGATCAGGATGTAGAGTTCATGATTGACCTCCTGCCTGGTACCGGACCTATGGCTAAAAGGCCCTACCGCATGTCAATCGATGAGCTAGAGGAGCTAAAGAAGCAGCTCAAGGAGTTGTCAATCAAGGGGTACATCAGACCTAGTGCTTCACCCTGGGGTTTCCCTATTCTATTTGTGAAAAAGAAGGATGGATCCATGAGGATGTGCATTGACTATCAGAACTTGAATGCCGTGACAGTCAAGAACAAGTATCCTCTACCTAGAATCGATGACCTCCTAGATCAGCTAAAAGATGCCAAGTTCTTTTCCAAGATTGATCTCAGGTCTGGGTATCATCAGATGAAAATTAGGCCCAAGGACATTCCTAAGACAGCTTTTGTCACCAGATATGGGCAATATGAGTTCAAGCGGTGTCCTTCGGACTCAGTAATGCCCTGGCTTATTTCATGAGCATAATGAATAAGGTATTCATGGATGAGCTGGATGTTGACACTTCTTAGCATCACTCGTGTTAGGTTGTCATCCCCAACATGACACCAAGAGTGTGGTTGTATTGTACTCATGCCACTTAACTATATAAAGATATTAAAGTATATATCCGGAAGCACACAGATAAATACACCCGTGGCAGCATTTCACCCAAGTTTATCCTAGGTATCGTTATTTATATTTAACCAAAGGAGAACAAATGGAGGGACACATATTAATTAAAGGCTACTCTACACATATGATATGAATATTCAAAATCACTATCCTTTACTCTCAAACAGGAACCAATCAAATAAAAAGAGATAAAAATATATGATAATCAGACCATTCAGATGATATTCCTTAGAGAAGTACTACTATGGCAAGTCATTGATCAGAATATAAAGTAAGAGAATAACTCCTAAGTAATCCATTAACTATTAGTCATAATCTACATTGATTAGTGCAATTATATCAGGAAATCATTGGCTAGGTTATCTCATATCCATAAACAAGGAACATCTCCATTACAAAGCTAAGAAATAGAGTAACAACTAAGTAATGAGACCACGTTCTACTAAGTTCTACACTCGGGGAGTGGACTACAAAGGACTCAACAGGAATATCACACCCACGATCTACCACATGGCCCGGAGTATAGAGTGCATTTGCAGGTAAAAAGTGTATAAGTACCATACTTACACAATGTTGACCACCCACCCATGACTCAATAAGGTGAGTGCTTTGCAAACATGTGTATAAACATAATGATAAACTATCTATGCCAAATATATAATCAAAGCAGACTAATCTCATAATAATCAAGGATATAATATAGATTATGAAAGGATCAAGATGCCCAAGAGGGGGGGTGAATTGGGCTTTTCTAAAAATTAGATGCAAGAAATAAATCCTACAAGCCGGAATTCACCCCTAGTGTCTACTTGTGTTCCTAGAGAGTCTACCGATACAAAGTTTTGCACCCTAGTTTCCAATCCTAGTCTAGCATGGCAAGTCTAGGAATGTAAACAAGCAATGAAAGTAAATACGAGAATGTAAATGCTTGAATGTAAAGGGGCAAGGGACACGGCGATGTTTTTCCGAGGTATCGGAGAGTCGCCACTCCCCACTAGTCATCGTTGGAGCACCCGCGCAAGGGTGTAGCTCCCCCTTGATCCGCGCAAGGATCAAGTGCTCTCTACGGGTTGATTCTTTGACACTCCGTCGCGGTGAATCACCCACAACCGCTCACAAGACGAGTTGGGTCATCCACAAGCTCCGCCGGATGATCACCAAACTCCCAATCACCACCAAGCCGTCTAGGTGATGGTGATCACCAAGAGTAACAAGCTAGAACTCTCACTTGACCACTACGAGCCCAAATGAGAAAGTGGATGCACACTTGCTACTCTCTAATCGCTAGTGAGGAACTCTCAAGCTTTGATTCTCAAATCTCTATCCTCACTAGTGCTCTTGCACTCCCTTGCACTCCAAAGGTGTTTATCAGCTGATCAAATGAGCAAGAGACCTCTAAAAGAGGTGGTGGGGATGTATTTATACACCCCACAGACAAAACGAACCGTTACCTGCTGACTAAGCAAAACTCGAGCTGACCGGACGCGCCGGTCGTACTGACCGGACGCGCCGGTCGCTCGTAACGGTCGAAAACCGAAAAACCACTGAGTGACCGGACGCACCGGTCAGGGGTGACCGGACGCGTCCGATCGTGCAGGGAGCATACTGTACTCGCATCGGACGCGCGACCGCGTCCGATCGGTGATGACCGGACGCGTCCGGTCGTCTCTGGACCTTACTGGACTGTGACCGGACGCGCCGATCACACCCAGGTCGCGTCCGATCGGGTGTTTCCCTCAAGTGACACGTGTTGACTTCTGACCACCGTGTCCGGTCCTCGCGAGGACCACGTCCGGTGTTCAGAGTTGAAACCCTAGCCGCGGAACTGTACTGACCGGACGCGTCCGGTCATGCCGAGGACCGCGTCCGGTCAAGGGAAAACAACCCGAAACTCTCCGAAACGCGTCACAACTTGAACCAAGTTGCTTCCAACTGAACTTTGAGCTAATCTAGAGCTGCCTAGCGCCAAGTTTAACAAGTGTGCACCACACCTAAACATAGGACTCGCCTAGGTCAAGCTACCCGCTCAAGCCCCCCTTTATAGTACGGCCAAAAGAGAAAAACAAAGATCCTAACGACTATTCCAAATGTCTCTCAACACCTCGACATCCGGAACTAACCGTCCTTAATCTTGATGTCACTCTTTTGAAAACTGAAACGATTTCCATCAAGGGGCATGAATACCATGGTGCCCAAAGCAGTTAAAACCTCCATGACCTAACTTACCAAAGTTTCTGCAAAACACACGTTAGTCATGGTAATAAAGCGTTGTCATCAATTGCCGAAACCAAACCTCGGGGCCTAGATGCTTTCAATCTCCCCCTTTTTGGTGATTGATGACAACACTAAGATATGAAAGATTGGAGTTGAGGTTTTCGAACATGCATGGTTCACATAAGCAAAAAGCAATAAGCATAGAAGGGTTAGGAATTGCTTATGTGTCCCAAGCCAAAAGAGTGTACTCATAAGATAAGACAAAAAGCGTTAGTACACAAACAGATATAGCTCATAAGAAATCGGAGTAAGGCACGGAAGCACAACCTTGGAGCTATAAATAACAACGGTGACAAGAGATAACAATGACAGGATAAAACATTAAGACTCAAGGTTTTAACTCACAACGACATGTCACACGAATGCAATGACTGAAAAGTAAACATGATGCATGAATGTAGCACACAGGAGAAAAAACGAAAACCCTCTCTCAAAAACTCCCCCTGAAACTACTCTCTCTCCCCCTTTGGCATCAAGCGCCAAAAAAACTAATCTAAGGATCTGATGGGGGGACAGACGGAGTCGTGTTGGGTGCCGAGGTGCGCGGAGTAATCATGAAGTGTAGAGAATCGCCCTCGGAATCTGAACTATCTAGCTGACCCTCTGAAGAAGCATGTGGCTATGTAACTATCTGGGTCTGAACGGCAGGAACAGGTACTGTCGTAGTAGCAATAATAAGATCCGTCTGAGTGACCTGAGCCTGTAGCGAGCCAATAGCAGGGGGATCTGTGGAGGCAACTGACGAAGGTAGAGTCTCTGTAGTACCAGTCCCTGTCACTGGAGGAATAGCTGCCTCTGAAGCTGACAACCCTGAAGAAGTAGCAAATGTAGTGTGCGAGGGCGTCGGCTGACCAGTCAACTCGCTGTAGGTAGCACTGAAATCACCGAAAGGTGTGCCTGTCAGGAGGTGAGGGCGAGGCTGGTCTGATGGTGTAAACCCCGTGTGAATAGGCGTGAAGCTCGGGGACTGGAAAGACTGGGTAACCTGCTGCTGTGGAGATGTGAACTGGAGACCCGGCTGTCCCTGACTCGATGGATCAGTAGATGGTAAAGCAGAAGTCAGGACGGAAGCAGGCGGAGGAACCCCAACAGTGACTAGGTGGCGCAGGAGGTCCAAGTACTGCTGCTGACTAGCTGCAGTCTGTCGCTGAATCTCGTACTGCTGTCGCTGCATTTCGACTTGCTGCCTCTGGATCTCAAGCTGCTGACGCTGAAACTCGTCCTGACGAGCCTGAATCTGTGCAAGTGCTGCAGCTGTGTCCTGAGCCTGTCGCTGTATCTGCTGTTGCTGCTGCTCCTGTGCCTAGGTCAACCTCTCAAGTATTGCCACCATGGCTGGGTCTGTGCGGGAGGCTGAACCAGAGCCACCGGCTTCGTGGTCATGGGACCGAGGAGACCGGTACCTGGGGATGGGCTGGTAGTCCTCATCAGTGCTGTCAGATGTCCCATCCTCAGGAAGATCAGCAGGCTGAGCGTCAAGATCTGCAAGCTCTGCCTCTGCAAGCTCATCAACTGTGGCGTCCTGCTCAGCTGCTGTCTCAGGAACCTCAGGTCGCACACGCTGTCCTGACACTGGGGCCTGATCTCTGGTAATTGAAGCCCAAAGCTGACGGATATCATACTCAGGGAAAGCAGTAGTAGTATCTGATATCTCAGCTCGGATCTCTGCTGGTAACTGGATGGATGATCTAATAATGAAGCAGATCCAGTGTGCATAGGGCAGCTGACGATTACCCTTGAAGCCCTCAGCTATGGTGTCCTCCATCTCACTAAGTATGAGATCCCAAATGTCAAACTGAGTCTATGAGAGGAGGTGGTGAACAACCCATAGCTGCATCCGAGTCAGTCCCTCTCTGTAGCCAAGTCTAGGAAGTAAAGTGCGTCTGACTATAGCATCCATAACTCTGGCAAGTGGTGTCAAACTGGCAGGCGTGCGTCGAGACCCTTCGCCAAAAGGCTCACGGAAGCAGGGTCGAACCAGGTCTGTAGGTGGCACTGCACCGCCATGAGGGCGTCTCGGTGGAGGAGTCTGACCAAAGCACAGCTGATGTATCTTCGTGTTGGAAGCTGGGAGTCTGAGAATCTCCCGCACTCTGGTGCTGTATAGACGGTGATCGCGGCCTCGGAATGCAAAGTGAATGAAATCATGGACAGGATCAATCCATAGTGAAGCATAAAACTCTCTGACCCATGTGCCGCAGTATGCACCTGTCCGTCCAAGAAGATCTGACAAGCCTGGCAGAAAGGACAGGTGCGGACGTAGCTGCTCTCCCACAACCTCAACTAGTGACTCAAGTCGACAGACCCTCTGTGGTCAGAAAGCAATACCGCTGTCAACTAGAGCTCTGTAGAAATCCTCCTGAAGTGGGGTATAGAATCCTTCTGAAGCTCTGGGATCCCTCACAGGTGGAAACCACCGACTGACCTCCACGAACCTCAACCCCTGCACCTGACGTGCTGTAGCACCCCTCAAGTCAAAGTGCTCGACCGGGGGTGAACCTCTAGCTCTGGGAGGAGGACGTGCTCCACGACGCTGGCCCTCTGGCCTAGGAGACACCTGAGTACGTGCGCGTGTGGAGCGGCGACGTGGTGGAGACTGAGCTGGCTGCTCCTCTGTGTCCTCTGTAGCCTCTGGAGCCTCTGGAGCCTCTGGAGGTGGATCAACTGACATACTCTCTGCAGCTCCAGTATCCTCAGTACCCTCAGTGGCCTCTGTGCCGAGCTGTCGACCTTCAAGATGAAAGCGACGCTCGCCTATGCGTATGCCACTGCTCCTGCCACCTCTCTCTGCCTGCTCTGCTGCATCTGCCACGGCCTGAGCAATCTCTGCCTCTGTGAGTGTCTTTTTCTTCTTTCTGGCCAAGATCTTGACACGTTTCCCACGTGCAATCTCAGACCGACGAGGAGGACTGTCGTCCCCGTCACCAGGAGCACCACCGGCGTTCTTGCAACGCACCATGCTAACAAACTGACTGAAAACCTCTGAAAGATGATGAACTGTCACTCAAGAGGCTTGGCCTCAATCCGTATCCACAGGCTTGGCCTCGGATTCAGCAAACTGATCTCACCCGACACACGACAGACTCGCTGCAAAGACGGAATAGAGAGATCTACTATAAACACATATATAACTAAAAGGTACGAAACCTAGAGATAGCAAGCATATGAGATACGATATGAATCGAAACATGAAGCTACCTCGGATCATCGAGATGACTGACAGGGTGAGGTGACCTAGATTGCGAGATTCCCGAAATCGCCGAACGAGCTCTCGCGAAGAAGACGGCGCGCGACGAATCTCGTCGACGAACGACGAACCCTAGGGTTAGGGTTAGGGCGAATCGACGAAAATTGATTTGAGGCGAGGACGAGTCGGTCCACCGTCGGAGGAGAGGCTGACTGCAGGAACTTGGCTCACGGGCGGAGATCCACGGACGGCGGTGGCGCGGCGGTGGCGCAAGGGCGGTGGCGGCGCGGCTGCGAGCGAAGGCCGGTGCGGGCAGGAGATGCGCAAGGGCAGCTGACGCGCGCGCGGGCGAGAGCCGGGCGAGGAAGACGGCGCAAAAGCGGCGGCTCACCGGCGGTAGGCGGTGTGGCGGTGGCGCGTGCAAGCAGCAAGGGCGGCGGCGGCGCGAAGAGCTCGGGCGGATGAGAAGGTACGGCCGAAAATGAACCGTTTTATGAAGGGTTAGATCCGCTCGATGCGTGATGACCGGACGCGGTGGTCGTTATGACCGGACGCGGTGGTGCAGCGTCCGGTCACACTCCAGTAAGTTCCTGGAGTGACCGGACGCGTCCGGTGAGGACTGACCAGACGCGGTCAGAGTCCGGTCGAGGGGAGCTCGGGAAATTATCGCGAATGACCGGATGCGGTGGTGGTAACCGGGACCGGACGCGGTGGTCAACAGAGGCGCGTCCGGTGCAGCGTCCGATCACTAGATCTGGAGTTGGTCTTCTGGATGACCGAACGCGCTGCTGGACGCCGGGACCGGACACGGTGGTGAAGCATCACTGCGTCCGGTGCAGCGTCCGGTGACTGTTCTTCGCCCTTCTTTGTTCCGAGCTACGACGCGACTTCTCCCAATCAGGTTCCAATTCAAGAAGACACAAAAAAACACCAATTCGAACACGATATGAGTGACCTCACTCAAACCCTCAAAATTTTTAAAATAGATTGCCTTAGGCTAGTATTATTTTTAAGAAAATAGGCAATAAACACCTAAGGAGCAACGTATGGCCACGCAATAGAGTTTTTGAACCTTTAGGAGCGTCAAAATGCTCTCTCTATCCATGGACGAACACAGAGGTTGCTCAAAGCTTAACCGAAAAGAAACGACAAGAACAACAACCATGCATATGCAATGCAATACAAGAAGGTAAAACTAGAAAGCTTGTCAAGTTTGATCCACGGTTAGGCTTTTTCACTCCTCCAAAGAAGGGTTATCGTAATCGTGTTAGCCAAGCCCTAGAGACATCGCGATAAAAATAAACATGGCATATTATACAATGCAATGCAAGGGACAACACACGCTCATTTTTTAAAGTTACTAGAATCAAGCACATTGAGTTCACTTCTTAACCTACAAAAGGTTGCCTCATCCAAAGGTTTAGTGAAGATATCCGCTAATTGATTTTCACTTCTTACACCTTCTAGTGATATGTCATTTTTAGCAACGTGATCTCTTAGAAAGTGATGGCGGATATCAATGTGCTTGGTGCGAGAGTGTTGAACTGGATTGTTAGCAATTTTAACGGCACTTTCATTATCACACAAAAGTGGCACCTTTTCAAGAACAATTCCATAGTCTAGGAGGGTTTGTTTCATATATAATATTTGTGCACAACAAGCCCCCGCGGCAATGTATTCCGCCTCGGCGGTGGACAAAGCCACACTATTTTGCTTTTTAGATGACCAAGATACTAAGGATCTTCCAAGCAAATGGCACCCTCCGGATGTGCTTTTTCTATCAATTTTGCAACTGGCATAGTCCGAATCGGAATAGCCAACTAGTTGGAATCTAGCTCCTTTGGGATACCAAAGACCAATGCTTGGGGTGAGCTTAAGATATCTTAGGATTCTTTTTACGGCACTTAGGTGAGGTTCTTTAGGGCACGCTTGAAAGCGGGCACACATGCACACACTAAACATGATATCGGGCCTAGATGCGGTAAGGTACAACAAGCTACCAATCATAGAACGGTAGAGAGTTTGATCAACCGATTTACCTCCCTCATCTAGGTCGAGATGTCCATTTGATGGCATTGGGGTCTTGATTGGTTTGCATTCTTCCATCTTGAATCGTTTGAGAAGATCCTTGGTATACTTTTCTTGAGAGATGAAAATCCCTTCTCTCATTTGCTTTACTTGAAAACCAAGGAAGAATGTGAGCTCACCAATCATTGACATCTCGAATTCCTTCGACATCAATTCACCAAATTCCTTGCAATAATCTTCATTTGTTGATCCGAAGATGATATCATCAACATATACTTGACAAATAAAGATCTCCCCATTAAACTTCTTGGTGAATAGAGTGGTGTCGACCTTCCCAATGGTGAAGCCCTTCTCAATGAGGAAATCCCGGAGGCGTTCATACCACGCTCTAGGGGCTTGCTTGAGCCCATATAACGCCTTGGACAACCTATAAACATGATTAGGATATCTAGGGTCTTCAAACCCGGGAGGTTGATTAACATAGACTAGTTCATTTATAAAGCCATTTAAGAATGGACTTTTCACATCCATTTGATATAGTTTCATATCATGATGTGATGCATATGCAAGGAGGATACGAATGGCTTCAAGTCTTGCAACGGGTGCAAAGGTCTCTCCAAAATCAAGACCTTCAACTTGAGAGAACCCCTTTGCAACTAGTCTTGCCTTGTTCCTCACCACTATGCCTTGGTCATCTTGTTTGTTTCGGAACACCCACTTGGTTCCAATGACTCTTGCACCTTTAGGATGCTCTTCAAGTGTCCATACTTGATTGTGGGTGAAGTTGTTCAATTCTTCATGCATTGCATTCACACAATCCGGATCTTGAAGAGCTTCTTCTACATTCTTAGGTTCAACGCAAGAGACAAAAGAGTGATGTTCAACAAAAGAAGCTAGCTTTTGGGATCGAGTCATTACTCCCTTTGTAGGACTCCCTATGATGAGATCTTGTGGATGTGCTTGAAGTAGTGGTGAGTTTCTTCTATCAACCACTTGAGGAGGTGGATGGGGAGCATCAACATCTTGAGTTTGTGCCTCGACTTGTTCATGAGAGACATAAGTGTCTTCATTTTCAACTCTCTCATTTTTGTCATCATCTTGAGGCACACGTGATGAAGATGGTGGATCAACAATTTGTACATCATCATCATCATCTTTTGGCTTGATGTCACCCACCGGCATGTTCTTCATGGCCTCCCTCAAGGGTTCATCACCTACATCATCACAATTCTCAATTGCTCCTTGGGAGCCGTTAGATTCATCAAATTCCACATCATATGTTTCTTCAACCAAACCGGTGGCATGGTTAAATACTCTATATGCTTTGGACTTTGATGAGTAACCAACAAGAAAACCAATATCACAACGTCTTTGAAACTTCCCTAGGTGTTGACGCTTCTTGTAGATGTAACATTTGCAACCAAACACCCGGAAGAAGGAGACGTCCGGCTTCTTCCCATTAAGCAACTCATAGGGGGTCTTGCCAAGAAACTTTTGTAGGAAGAGGCGATTTGAAGCATAGCATGCGGTGTTGATTGCCTCGGCCCACAACTTTTCTGGAGTGTTGTACTCATCTAGCATTGTTCTTGCAAGGGTGATCAATGTTCGGTTCTTTCTCTCAACTACACCATTTTGTTGAGGAGTGTAGGTTGAAGAGACCTCATGCTTGATTCCAATTTCATCACAATAAGCTTCAATGTTGGTGTTGTCAAACTCTTTCCCATTGTCACTTCTAATCTTCTTTATCTTGACTTCAAATTCATTTTGAGCTCTCTTTGCAAACTTCTTGAAGCAATTTGCCACTTCGGATTTGTCATGAAGGAAGAAAGTCCAAGTATACCTTGAGTAGTCGTCCACTATTACAAGACAATAGAGATTACCACCCAAGCTCTTGTATGTTGTAGGCCCAAACAAATCCATGTGTAGAAGTTCTAGCACTCTTGAAGTTGACATGAAAGCTTTGGTTGGATGAGTGTTTGCAACTTGTTTGCCCGCTTGACATGCACTACAAGGTTTGTCCTTTTCAAACTTCACATCCTTCAATCCTCTCACTAGTTCTTTCTTCAATAGCTTGTTGAGAGTGTTCATTCCAACATGAGCAAGCCTCCTATGCCAAAGCCAACCAAGTGAGGTCTTGGTGAACAAACATGTCATCAAATTTGCATCTTTGGAGGTGAAGTCAACAAGATAAAGATTATTGTATCTAAAGCCTTTGAATATCACTTGCTTGTCATCTATCTTTGAAACTTCCACTTCATTTGGTGTGAACAAGCATTGGAAGCCAAGGTCACAAAGTTGCCCAATGGATAACAAGTTGAAACTCAATGAAGCAACATAGAGCACATTTGAGAGTGAGTGATCATGTGATATTGCAATCTTGCCTATACCCTTGACTTTGCTCTTTGAATTATCCCCAAATGTGATCTTCTCTTGACATATTCCATTCTCTTCAATGGTGGTGAACATACGAGGATCACCGATCATATGTTGAGTGCAACCACTATCAATAACCCAATGAGATCCACCGGTCTTGTAGTTCACCTACACACAAGAGATCAAGCTTTTTGTTTAGGGACCCAAACTTGAGAGGGGCCCTTGACTTTATCCACTAGTGACTTGGCAACGCATATTTTCTTTGGCCTATTCTTGTTTGGGGGACCCAAAAACATGACTTTCATCTTTCCATTTGAATCTTTTCTTAGCATATAATGAGCATTGAAAGCGAAAGGTCTAGCATGCTTGGGCAAGGGTTGTGGTGGTGGAGTTTTGCATTCATGAGCAAAATGACCTTCTTGACCACACTCAACACATCTCTTTGGCTTGGGCTTTGACTTGCTTTGTTGTTGTTGAGCTTTTGCTTTCTTCTCTTGATTTGTCAAGTACCCAATACCACTTCTATCCATCTTCATTACGGTGTTCATGAGGAGCTCACTTTGCAAATGTTGGCCTCTTGTTGTAACGGAACCGTCCAAATTATAAGAGCACAAGTTCAAAAACAATCGCCGAAACGATCAAATTCTCAAACTTGAGCCCATATAACTCCGGTAGTCCACGAAACCACGAGGGATTTCAAACCAAACCGAGAGCAACCAGATCGTAGTGATTCAACATAACACAACACTTGTTACAGCAGTCGTAAATAGCTCTCATACATCGGAGTACAAATAATTTTATTACAAAACTAAAATAAAGATTAGCGGAAGCAACCTAATTTCTGAAACCATTTAAATTCAAATACTGCCAGTACATAGTCACATCCTGCAAAAGCATACCAGAAGAGATACTACAGAGACCATGCCCATATGGTCTAGTCTTCACACCCACATGGCGAAGACAATACTTGCAGCAACAAGTATGAATCTGCTACCTGCAACAGGTGGGAAATAAACCCTGAGTACGAGAAGGTACTCAGCTAGACTTACCCGTCAAAAACCAGAAACAACGGTGACACCAAGGAGTATGCAAGGCTTTATAAAGTGGGCTAGCTTGACTCATTTGCAGAAAAGCTTATTACAGATAAGTAATCATTAATGCTTAAGCATCGAGTTAATAATCATTAACCTGTCATCTAGATTAGCACCTGTACTAGAGCAATCACTTTATTAGGAGCAACCAATATTAACCATAGCAGGTATAATAAGGCTATCATCATCATTATCCTCAATTTCAAACCATCATTAATCATTAGTGTATCTACGCTGGAGATAACCAGTCAAGTTTCTCACTATCCGGGAGAGACGGCGACTCGAATCGATTCCAACTCAGCTGAGGGGGTATTCCTGACACTCACCCGGCAAACCCCGCTAAAGGCAGCCGTAGATAACCTTTGGTACAACTCAGGGTGGGCCTGAACAGCGCCGCGTTCTCGGGGATACCAGTGGCCAGGAAGCTCAGGACTTTTAACTCACCTGCCCTTGGACCCTCTGGCTCCCTTCCGAGGCGACTTTCACTTTTCAACTTCGCAGCCTGAGTTGAGCTACTAGGCTTCGCGGTCGGCAACCTCAGGCCGGCCAACTAAATGTCAGGCATGCGTTCAAAATGACATAGAAGGCTCCAGGTCTCGGTCCTTAATCGACACAGACGGGGATAGATCCACACCCAAGGCCTCCATGCCTTGTTGTTTCACTATCATCATCCCGCCCGGTCTCATTTCATTTTATTACACATGGTTCACTTCCACGATAGCAAATATAGCCAACCGTGACCTGATCAAGCCCTATATCTCGCAGGTGACAGGAAATCACCCGACTTCTACCGGTCTAATTTAGCAGGGCTAAGCATAGATACGATCCTGTCTACATAGGATTCAAGGTTCGAATTGCTGGACAAGGAGTGTTATCAATGCAGCAAGGGTTTTCAACCAACTCCTATCACGTAATGCAACAATACATATAACATGTACATAAAGATAATTGCTTTAAAAGTAGGAGGCTTATAATGCTCCGGGGCTTGCCTTAACCGAAAGAAGAGAGATCAAGGTTCGGCTTCAAGAACGATTCCCACGTCTTCTCCGGCTTCGTCGGACTGGACCTCCGGTTCTCGAACGGACTTCAACTTCGGGTTCCACGCCCAGCGGGACTTCACTTGAAACACGATTCTTGGCACACCTATTGCATGCATATGCATCCAATGAATTTCATGTATGCATCCAAAAATGACATGATGATTTATGGACGTGCACGAATGATGTGAAGATGAATGCAATGACATTGCAACGTCGTAAGCACAAAACCAAGTTATGTGGTGCTCTAATCAAATCACTTCAAGCTTAGGTGCAAATTTCCTCTCTGGTATTAACCCGTTTGAACACCTCTAAGAAACCACTAAGTATCACAAAGTTAAGACTAAACACGCACGTAACAAGATTCCAGACATTAGTATTTACAACATATTATCAACAGTAGCTAAGAAAACTCACAACTGGAGTTCTACTAATCCAAATGACCTGAAAGAGGACATTCTGGAAAGCTTATGAAATTGTCTACCTTTCATTTATAAACATCTAAACATGATTTCACCATTTACCAAGTTAAAATAGCATACATACAGAATCTGTTCTAAAAGACAAAGAGTACTTCTAAAACTGAACCCAACTTGGAACAGCTGTCATTTCTAAACTATAAGTCTAAATGCTACCAAAATTTACCAGCAACTAGTTCATGAAATTCTCAACAACTTTACTATAGATCACCAAGCATGAAAACATCATTAACATAGGGTAATTCTCTTAACTAGCAATTCTGTCCAAACAAATGGCAGGATCACTAATTTAAATATTTAGTGATGATTCAAAAGCACAATTGGACCAAACCAAGTTTACCAACTTGTTGTGCATACCAAAGAAACATCAGAAACTATAATGCCAACTTCTAAATAAATTATTTAATATTCTTTTATAATTTATTTAGTTAATTAGGTGATTAAAGAAACATATAGTAAACCTATATATAAAAATCTACAAAAATTACAGTAGCCAACTAATGCTTCACATAGGCTACCATAAAAATTTCACTTCATTTTGACAAGCAAATATGGAGATATCAAAACTAACAGATGGCAGGTTTATTTCTAGCATAAATAGGAAACCCTATTGAAAAGTATCAAACAACAGATTTCATATTTTTCCTAACATCTTTCTAACATAAGAACAACATTCACCAAGTTTCACCCTTACTGGATCTATAGAAAAATTATAAAAATTCACACAAGATCCATTCAAGCAAACAAGATAATTATATAACTCCACCAAACTACATCCAAATTGCATGAAAATTTAACCATAAGCTATTCATGGTATGAGAAGTTCACTATAAAATTTTCATGACATTTGGAGCTTCACAGAAAGAGATATCAATTTCTCCTTTTTCTTCAGGAATAAAAGAGATAAATAATAACTATTTATTTCATCACAAACCATGGCACATTTTATATTTTTATAATAAACTAGACACTATGTAGAGCACATCAAAATTTATAGCATCTCATTTGGACCTCTAGAATAGGAGATACACATTTTTGAAGTTTGCACATGAATCAAATAAATAAAATTGAAAACAAAAACACTAGCCGGCCCAACCATGCCAGCTCGGCCCAGCAAGCGGCTCGGCCCGCTCAGCAGCCCAGCTGGGCAAGCCAGAGGAGGGAGCCCGCGCCGACAGGTGGGCCCCCGAGGCCAGAGAGAGTGGGGCAGGGGAGACACTCGCCGGTTACCTTCCTCGCCGCCGGCGAGCTTTCCGGTGAAACAGAGGACACCTACGTGACCAGCTCGTCGAGGCGAAATGAACGGAGTACTATACTGACCATAGGGGTAGCTCGCGGCGGCTCACCGCCGGCAATGGCGGTGGCGGCGACGGCAAGATCACGGGGTCGTGGCGTTCCTCGACGACGGAGTTACGAACGGTGGTAACATCTCGCAGGAACGCAATTGCAGCCCTAGGACATGCTATGCGCAAGCTACAGGGGCAAAAGGAAGAGCGAGCCCGACTGAATCGGGGGTGGCGGCGCCGGCGGCCATGGCGGATCGCACACGACGACACGTCCGTTCCGGCCACACCGCGACGGTAGAGTCTAAGCGGGTTGTATTTACACCATATACGCCCTACAAGGAGCACGAGACAAGGCGAGGAGGGGACGGAGGAGCTACAGACATCGACGGCCATGGCGGCTCCTCGTTCGGCTGCGCGCCGGTGAAGGCGGCGATGGTGGATATGTCGTTTCCGCCCTATCTGCGGCTCGATCGAGCCAACCAAGGGTGGAGAAGGTAACGCGAAGCACGACGACGCGATTGGTGCGAGCAATTTGGTAAGAGGCGCGGTGGTGCGATGCAAGGCGCGGTGAGGTGAGCGGCGGTACTCTGGCAGCTTGGCGGAGCGAACCAGAGCGACAAGGAGCGAGTGCACGGGCGTGGGGAGAGGAAATGGAGGGCGAACTGAGGATCTCCAAGCGCGTGGCGACCTTGAACACACGAGGACAGTGCGGCCTCGACGCGTGTTGGCCACGCGGCGTCGAGCTCCTGCCCTCGGTCGGCCACGAATGGAAACAAGTTCAAAAGCTTCTGACTCTGACGAACTGAAACGAAGGAATGGAGGCCGATGGAGGTGACTGTCAGACCAAGTTTGGAGCTCAAGATCTCGCAAACCATTTTGAATTGGGCCAAAGCGTTAACTACAAAATGATAGAGCTATAGGCATACTACAAGATTGTCAATAGGGTCTTGGGCTGATTTGGCTTAGGTAGTGAGATACAACTCCCCAAAGTAGGTCACAAGGAAACTGAAACTAAATTTCAGTTAAGGCTCGACTGAACCCTGATTTTCAAAATACTTTAGCTCATAAACCATTGGGAACTAGGTGGTGGTGTTATTGGAAATATTGTAGAGCTATGGTAGGTCTCCAATTTTGTCAATATGGACTTGAGCTAGTTTGGCCTGTATTTGAAACTGTAGAGCACTAAACTGGGGTACACTGAAACTGTAAGTCAGTACACAAGACTTAGAAAAATTTGCTAAGTGTTGAAACAACATGGAAACCTGACTTGTGGGCCCTGTTTGAGGATTTTCTAGCCATTTTCATGAGATGGGTATATTGAGACTTTTGTTCCTTGATAAATTTCCTACAACTTTGGTAAAGGGTGCACCTCCATGCAAGGTCTCTAGATACCACTTTTAAATCGGGCAAAGTAGATCAGTACTATGGTCAAACTGGGGTCAAACCTAGTCAAATTGGATTTTGGTCAAAACATGAATATAGACCCTAGCTCATTTTGCTCCACTAACATATCAAAGATGTTTTCAAGCCCCCAAGTCACACCATAGCATCACATATGTCATCTATACAAAACCCTAGCAACACATAAAAGAAGCACATAGAAATCACAATGTTGCAAGGTCATGTTCCAAGCAATGATGCACATGAAATGACGATGCTTATGGTAATGCCATGCCATGATCATGCATTATGAATGTATTATGAGGCTAACTAACACCAGGGGTGTTACAGCCCTCCCCCCTTATAAAAATCTCGTCCCGAGATTTGAAAGTCGTACCATTTTTCATAGAAAGCGGAATAGTTGTCCTTTAGATAATCCTCTTTTTCCCAAGTTGCATCACGTTCACCGTGATTACTCCAAACCACCTTGTATAATTTGACTACTCGATTTCGAGTCACCCTTTCCAAAGTATCTAGAACATATACCGGTTTCTCCTCATAAGAAAGATCAGATTTTAATTTGATGCATCTCACTTCTACTCTTTCCTCAGGATGACGGAGACATTTCTTTAATTGAGATACATGGAAGACTGGAAAGATAGTTCCCATTTCACGAGGTAGATTGAGCTTATAGGCTACTCTTCCACTTTTCTCAATAATCCGATAAGGTCCAACATATCGAGGTTCAAGCTTTCTTTTGATCCCAAAATGCTTTACTCCTCTCATAGGGGACACCTTCAGATAGACATGGTCACCTATTTCAAACTCAATAGGTTTCCTCCTGTTATCTACGTAGCTCTTTTGTCTAGCCTGAGCGGCTGCTATATTTTTCTGTATAGCACGAACTTGCTCCTCGGCTTCTTTTACAAAGTCAATACCATAGAGCCTTCTTTCCCCTGGTTCCACCCAGTTCAAAGGAGTTCTACACTTGCGACCATATAAAGCTTCAAATGGAGCCATCTTGATACTCTCTTGATAACTGTTGTTGTAAGCGAATTCAGCGAGAGGCAACCATTTCTCCCAGGAGCCATTAAAAGAGATGATGGAAGCTCTAAGCATGTCTTCAAGAATCTGATTCACACGCTCAGTCTGCCCCGATGTCTGTGGATGATAAGCAGAACTACGGACCAAATCAGTTCCAAGATTCTGATGTAGGCGCTCCCAAAAACGAGCAGTAAACTGTGGCCCTCTGTCAGAGACAATAGACTTAGGCACTCCATGAAGACGTACGACTTCTTGGAAGTAAATGTCAGCATATTGGTGTGGGTGATAGTTACTCTTCACAGGGATAAAATGAGCAGATTTTGTCAAACGATCAGCTATAACCCAAATAGAATCAAAACCTTTTTGGGTGGTTGGCAAACCGACAATAAAGTCCATAATAATGTCATCCCATTTCAAACCTAGAACAGACAAAGACTGGAGTAAACCAGGCTTCATGTGAATGGCCTTAACTCTACAACAATTATCACACTTAGCGACATAGGCTGCAATTTCCTTCTTCATCTTGGTCCACCAATAGTACGACTTGAGGTCCTGATACATCTTACTACTACCAGGATGGATGGACAACTTAGAAGAATGGACTTCAGATAAGATTTGATTTCTGAGCTCTTGATCTTTTGGCACAACGAGTCTATCTTTGAACCAGAGAATTCCCTTCTCATCGATTCGGAATTGCTTAGTTTCTTGCTTTTTCATCTTTCTCTTGATGTGAAATACACCAGTATCAGTCTTCTGTAACTCAATGATTCTACTTCTCAAAGAACAATCTACAGTGATATGATGGATTACAATAGGATGTAAGAGGTGGGACAAATGAAAATCTTCTTCTATCAGAGAGTTGCAGTGAGATTTTCTACTCAAGGCATCGGCAACCACATTTGCTTTACCCGGATGGTAATGCACCTGGAGGTTATAATCCTTGATCAACTCTAACCATCTTCTCTGGCGCATATTTAACTCAGGTTGAGTAAATATGTACTTAAGACTCTTATGATCTGTATAAATATTGCATATATTTCCAAGCAAATAGTGTCTCCAGATTTTCAGAGCATGCACTACAGCAGCTAACTCTAAGTCATGAGCCGGATAGTTAACTTCATGTTTTCTTAACTGACGCGAAGCATACGCAACAACTCGACCTCCCTGCATCAGTACGCCACCTAAACCAGTACCTGATGCATCACAATACACATCAAACGGTTTCTCAATGTCAGGTTGCGCTAATACCGGAGCTGATGTTAACAAAGTCCGTAGCGTGCAGAAAGCTTGTTCACACTCCGGAGTCCAATCAAACTTTCTATCCTTCTGAAGTAGTCGAGTCATAGGCTTAGCTATTTTAGAGAAATCCTGAATAAAACGACGATAGTAGCCAGCCAATCCAAGAAAACTCCGAACTTCATGTACTGTAGTTGGTGCCTTCCAATCCAAAACTTCCTGTATCTTAGTCGGGTCTACTGAAATTCCTCCACCAGACAACACATGACCGAGGAAAGGTACCTTCTCTAACCAGAATTCACATTTACTGAACTTGGCGTAAAGCTTATGTTCACGCAATCTGGATAAAACAATTCTCAGATGCTCGGCATGTTCTTCTTCATTTTCAGAATAGACGAGAATATCATCAATGAATATCACCACAAACTTGTCCAGCTCTTGCATGAATACTGAATTCATCAGGTACATGAAATGTGCAGGAGCATTGGTCAGACCAAAAGACATGACAAGATATTCATATAACCCGTATCTGGTAGAGAAAGCGGTCTTTGGTATGTCTTCCGGACGGATTTTAATTTGGTGATAACCAGATCTCAGATCAATCTTCGAGAATACCTTTGCTTTAGACAACTGATCAAACAAGATATCAATACGAGGCAGCGGATACTTGTTTTTGATAGTGACTGCATTGAGTGGTCGATAGTCTACACACATACGTAGAGACTGGTCCTTCTTCTTCACAAAGATAGCAGGACAACCCCACGGAGAAGAACTAGGACGGATCAGCCCTTTTAATAAAAGGTCACTAAGTTGGGTCTTGAGTTCAGCTAACTCATTCGGCGGCATTCTATACGGTCTTTTGGAAATTGGAGCGGTACCCAGAATTAACTCAATCTTAAACTCTACATCACGATCTGGAGGTAATCCTGGCAATTCATCTGGAAAGACATCTGGAAATTCACACACTACAGGAACTTCTGCAATCTCTTTTGCTTTTGCTATCATAGCGTTAACTGTAGTCTGAGGACTAATGTCTCTAGGAAGTTGTACTAGAAAAGCTTGTTGATCTTTTGGATCCCTCAACATAACCACTCTCGTAGAGGTATCGATCAGAACACCGTTTCCACTCATCCACTTCATACCTAAGATTACATCTAGACCCAATCCTGGTAATACCACGAGATCTAGATCATACAGACGTCCTTCTATCTCGATCTTTGCTCCTAAGACCAACTGATTGGTTGAAATATTATTTCCGGCAGCACTAATATTATAACCACTATTATCTAAAGTAACGACCTTCATACCATGCTTGGCTGCAAACGTTGAACTGATAAAAGAGTGGGAAGCACCTGAATCGAACAGCACAATTGCAGGGTGTTGATTTACTAAAAATGCACCGGCAGTGATAATCTCACCCGCAGGAATGGACTCCACCGTGGTGTATCGAACCCATCCTTTACACACATCTGCCTTATTATCATTTGATTTCTTCTGTGGACGAGGACAATCTTTGGCCCAATGACCTGACATCTTGCAATTCCAACATGGCCGATTAATTGGCGGTGCCTTAGGCTTTCCTTTCTTAATACTGCTCCTCTTGACCTGATACTGTTTCTGATATGGGTGATATCGAGTAGATATGCCAGGCGAATAATACTGAGGTGTAATCACCACCAGAGTATTGTTCGTAGGTGCATTAGATTCATGAGATTTCTCTTGGCTCTTAGAAGCAGCATACACAGTATTACAGTTCTCTTGAAGGATAGTATCACTGACAAACTCGTTGAAAATTGCACACTTGCTATTGCACATGGCCTTCATCAATTTAGGACACAATCCTCTTTTGAAACTTGCAATCTTCTTAATTTCCGTATTAACAAATTCCGAAGCATATCTTGACAAGTTGATGAAAGCGTGTAGATATTCTGTTACACTTTTGTCTCCTTGAGTGAGCTTCATAAACTCGGTGTGCTTGATTGCCATGAGACCAGCAGGAATGTAATGCCCCCGAAATGCTTCCTTGAACTGATCCCAAACTACTTCCATATTCTCAGGCAGGGTACTCCGATGGTGACACCACCAAACACCTGCAGGTCCTTGCAACTGTTGCGAAGCATATTCTGTTTTCATATCATCTGCCACCTTGAGCACACGAAACTTCTGTTCGATAGTGTTCAACCATTCGTCTGCTTGAAGTGGTTCTTCAGCTTCTCGAAAAATAGGAGGCTCTGTATCCAAGAAATCTTTATAGTTGCTGTACTGGGCAGGCTCAGGTTCCTGATGGACATGGTTTCTGACACTCTCGTCCAAGGCACGCTGACTTTCGGCAAGCATTTGCAGCAACTCAGTAGAGGTAGGTTGCGGAGGAGACGATGACGGTCCTGTATTGACACGACTCCGACTGCTCGAGCGAAGCTGACGAGACATCTGCAAGTAGTTGAAACTAGTAAGCGTTGATGACGTTGGAAGGCTGCTGACGCATTACATAGGCAGGAGGAAGAGATTATATCCAACTATCCAGATTCCAATCTCCAACAGAAGGAAATCTCTTGGGTTGAGGCACTGATCTTCGGACAAGATAGGGAATGGCATTCAAGGAAAGGTTCACGAGAAGATAACACATTGGTGTAGCTCCATAATGGATCATGACTAGCAATCCTTGATACCTGCGCGTGCCGAGCAGCACAACCTTGTGTCGCGCGCCACAGGAGGCTCCCGGTTTCGTCGCGGCACCATGGAGTACTAATCGCAACACCATTACCGAACACACACCCAGGAGGAATCCTCACGTGTCAGGAATTAGACGTGTAGAAACAGTATCATCCAAAGATGATAGCAAACAAGGGTGGATACAATGGTAGAAGCAATGGAGAGGCGAGTTGCAGATCAAAACACATCCCAACCCGAGGAGATACATCTTGAAATTGTGTCTTGCTTTCCTTCACGAGCCAGGTCTAAATTAGGTTTCTAAGCTGACACTACTAATCACTCCACTAGGTTGGTTGACCACCCCCAATTCTTTATGAAAGAATGCAACTATTTAAGGGACAACCGTTTGGAGGGAAGGAAATTTTAAAAGAATGGGATAAGCAATTTATAAGGGAGGGAGTAATGCAGAATGCAATGTATGATGCGAACATGGTGCATGCACGAACCGTACGTCCTCACAAACCTAGGAAGAATTTCAAAATTCTAGCGTATAGTTCGGTGGCATACACACGTTCTCTTAATAACGATAACTAGTCGTTCTACAGGAAACGTTGTTAGTGTACCTGCAGAAAATTGCATTTCAGCCCAACAATTCCCAATATAGCACACAAGAAAGCGGTAAACTAAATACTTTCCATACATACATCCCCCGATGTATATACTTCAGTATCAAAGATACCCGACAGATATACCCACAATTAAGTACTCTCATAATCACATGATTAAACATGTAAGTATGCTAGTAACCACAACTACTCTCCCCTAGACCGACGGTTGGACGGTCATGCTCTCACAACTCCCACTTACCAGGGCGTAGAGGTATTTTGATCCATACATTACCACCCAAGCGGATGGCATCCATACAATAGCACGCCGTATGGACAACGAAATAGAAAACAAGCAAGAACCCCCAAGTTAGTACCTTAGTAAGCCACCTAATAGTCCTTATTTGGGCATATAGGATATGACCACTGGCACTCTTTAGTTTAGAATAAAGATTTTTCACAAAAGCTTTCGTTTAAATACACAAATGATGTGTTTGTTGTTGAATCTTGCTCCGATACCAGCTGTAACGGAACCGTCCAAATTATAAGAGCACAAGTTCAAAAACAATCGCCGAAACGATCAAATTCTCAAACTTGAGCCCATATAACTCCGGTAGTCCACGAAACCACGAGGGATTTCAAACCAAACCGAGAGCAACCAGATCGTAGTGATTCAACATAACACAACACTTGTTACAGCAGTCGTAAATAGCTCTCATACATCGGAGTACAAATAATTTTATTACAAAACTAAAATAAAGATTAGCGGAAGCAACCTAATTTCTGAAACCATTTAAATTCAAATACTGCCAGTACATAGTCACATCCTGCAAAAGCATACCAGAAGAGATACTACAGAGACCATGCCCATATGGTCTAGTCTTCACACCCACATGGCGAAGACAATACTTGCAGCAACAAGTATGAATCTGCTACCTGCAACAGGTGGGAAATAAACCCTGAGTACGAGAAGGTACTCAGCTAGACTTACCCGTCAAAAACCAGAAACAACGGTGACACCAAGGAGTATGCAAGGCTTTATAAAGTGGGCTAGCTTGACTCATTTGCAGAAAAGCTTATTACAGATAAGTAATCATTAATGCTTAAGCATCGAGTTAATAATCATTAACCTGTCATCTAGATTAGCACCTGTACTAGAGCAATCACTTTATTAGGAGCAACCAATATTAACCATAGCAGGTATAATAAGGCTATCATCATCATTATCCTCAATTTCAAACCATCATTAATCATTAGTGTATCTACGCTGGAGATAACCAGTCAAGTTTCTCACTATCCGGGAGAGACGGCGACTCGAATCGATTCCAACTCAGCTGAGGGGGTATTCCTGACACTCACCCGGCAAACCCCGCTAAAGGCAGCCGTAGATAACCTTTGGTACAACTCAGGGTGGGCCTGAACAGCGCCGCGTTCTCGGGGATACCAGTGGCCAGGAAGCTCAGGACTTTTAACTCACCTGCCCTTGGACCCTCTGGCTCCCTTCCGAGGCGACTTTCACTTTTCAACTTCGCAGCCTGAGTTGAGCTACTAGGCTTCGCGGTCGGCAACCTCAGGCCGGCCAACTAAATGTCAGGCATGCGTTCAAAATGACATAGAAGGCTCCAGGTCTCGGTCCTTAATCGACACAGACGGGGATAGATCCACACCCAAGGCCTCCATGCCTTGTTGTTTCACTATCATCATCCCGCCCGGTCTCATTTCATTTTATTACACATGGTTCACTTCCACGATAGCAAATATAGCCAACCGTGACCTGATCAAGCCCTATATCTCGCAGGTGACAGGAAATCACCCGACTTCTACCGGTCTAATTTAGCAGGGCTAAGCATAGATACGATCCTGTCTACATAGGATTCAAGGTTCGAATTGCTGGACAAGGAGTGTTATCAATGCAGCAAGGGTTTTCAACCAACTCCTATCACGTAATGCAACAATACATATAACATGTACATAAAGATAATTGCTTTAAAAGTAGGAGGCTTATAATGCTCCGGGGCTTGCCTTAACCGAAAGAAGAGAGATCAAGGTTCGGCTTCAAGAACGATTCCCACGTCTTCTCCGGCTTCGTCGGACTGGACCTCCGGTTCTCGAACGGACTTCAACTTCGGGTTCCACGCCCAGCGGGACTTCACTTGAAACACGATTCTTGGCACACCTATTGCATGCATATGCATCCAATGAATTTCATGTATGCATCCAAAAATGACATGATGATTTATGGACGTGCACGAATGATGTGAAGATGAATGCAATGACATTGCAACGTCGTAAGCACAAAACCAAGTTATGTGGTGCTCTAATCAAATCACTTCAAGCTTAGGTGCAAATTTCCTCTCTGGTATTAACCCGTTTGAACACCTCTAAGAAACCACTAAGTATCACAAAGTTAAGACTAAACACGCACGTAACAAGATTCCAGACATTAGTATTTACAACATATTATCAACAGTAGCTAAGAAAACTCACAACTGGAGTTCTACTAATCCAAATGACCTGAAAGAGGACATTCTGGAAAGCTTATGAAATTGTCTACCTTTCATTTATAAACATCTAAACATGATTTCACCATTTACCAAGTTAAAATAGCATACATACAGAATCTGTTCTAAAAGACAAAGAGTACTTCTAAAACTGAACCCAACTTGGAACAGCTGTCATTTCTAAACTATAAGTCTAAATGCTACCAAAATTTACCAGCAACTAGTTCATGAAATTCTCAACAACTTTACTATAGATCACCAAGCATGAAAACATCATTAACATAGGGTAATTCTCTTAACTAGCAATTCTGTCCAAACAAATGGCAGGATCACTAATTTAAATATTTAGTGATGATTCAAAAGCACAATTGGACCAAACCAAGTTTACCAACTTGTTGTGCATACCAAAGAAACATCAGAAACTATAATGCCAACTTCTAAATAAATTATTTAATATTCTTTTATAATTTATTTAGTTAATTAGGTGATTAAAGAAACATATAGTAAACCTATATATAAAAATCTACAAAAATTACAGTAGCCAACTAATGCTTCACATAGGCTACCATAAAAATTTCACTTCATTTTGACAAGCAAATATGGAGATATCAAAACTAACAGATGGCAGGTTTATTTCTAGCATAAATAGGAAACCCTATTGAAAAGTATCAAACAACAGATTTCATATTTTTCCTAACATCTTTCTAACATAAGAACAACATTCACCAAGTTTCACCCTTACTGGATCTATAGAAAAATTATAAAAATTCACACAAGATCCATTCAAGCAAACAAGATAATTATATAACTCCACCAAACTACATCCAAATTGCATGAAAATTTAACCATAAGCTATTCATGGTATGAGAAGTTCACTATAAAATTTTCATGACATTTGGAGCTTCACAGAAAGAGATATCAATTTCTCCTTTTTCTTCAGGAATAAAAGAGATAAATAATAACTATTTATTTCATCACAAACCATGGCACATTTTATATTTTTATAATAAACTAGACACTATGTAGAGCACATCAAAATTTATAGCATCTCATTTGGACCTCTAGAATAGGAGATACACATTTTTGAAGTTTGCACATGAATCAAATAAATAAAATTGAAAACAAAAACACTAGCCGGCCCAACCATGCCAGCTCGGCCCAGCAAGCGGCTCGGCCCGCTCAGCAGCCCAGCTGGGCAAGCCAGAGGAGGGAGCCCGCGCCGACAGGTGGGCCCCCGAGGCCAGAGAGAGTGGGGCAGGGGAGACACTCGCCGGTTACCTTCCTCGCCGCCGGCGAGCTTTCCGGTGAAACAGAGGACACCTACGTGACCAGCTCGTCGAGGCGAAATGAACGGAGTACTATACTGACCATAGGGGTAGCTCGCGGCGGCTCACCGCCGGCAATGGCGGTGGCGGCGACGGCAAGATCACGGGGTCGTGGCGTTCCTCGACGACGGAGTTACGAACGGTGGTAACATCTCGCAGGAACGCAATTGCAGCCCTAGGACATGCTATGCGCAAGCTACAGGGGCAAAAGGAAGAGCGAGCCCGACTGAATCGGGGGTGGCGGCGCCGGCGGCCATGGCGGATCGCACACGACGACACGTCCGTTCCGGCCACACCGCGACGGTAGAGTCTAAGCGGGTTGTATTTACACCATATACGCCCTACAAGGAGCACGAGACAAGGCGAGGAGGGGACGGAGGAGCTACAGACATCGACGGCCATGGCGGCTCCTCGTTCGGCTGCGCGCCGGTGAAGGCGGCGATGGTGGATATGTCGTTTCCGCCCTATCTGCGGCTCGATCGAGCCAACCAAGGGTGGAGAAGGTAACGCGAAGCACGACGACGCGATTGGTGCGAGCAATTTGGTAAGAGGCGCGGTGGTGCGATGCAAGGCGCGGTGAGGTGAGCGGCGGTACTCTGGCAGCTTGGCGGAGCGAACCAGAGCGACAAGGAGCGAGTGCACGGGCGTGGGGAGAGGAAATGGAGGGCGAACTGAGGATCTCCAGGCGCGTGGCGACCTTGAACACACGAGGACAGTGCGGCCTCGACGCGTGTTGGCCACACGGCGTCGAGCTCCTGCCCTCGGTCGGCCACGAATGGAAACAAGTTCAAAAGCTTCTGACTCTGACGAACTGAAACGAAGGAATGGAGGCCGATGGAGGTGACTGTCAGACCAAGTTTGGAGCTCAAGATCTCGCAAACCATTTTGAATTGGGCCAAAGCGTTAACTACAAAATGATAGAGCTATAGGCATACTACAAGATTGTCAATAGGGTCTTGGGCTGATTTGGCTTAGGTAGTGAGATACAACTCCCCAAAGTAGGTCACAAGGAAACTGAAACTAAATTTCAGTTAAGGCTCGACTGAACCCTGATTTTCAAAATACTTTAGCTCATAAACCATTGGGAACTAGGTGGTGGTGTTATTGGAAATATTGTAGAGCTATGGTAGGTCTCCAATTTTGTCAATATGGACTTGAGCTAGTTTGGCCTGTATTTGAAACTGTAGAGCACTAAACTGGGGTACACTGAAACTGTAAGTCAGTACACAAGACTTAGAAAAATTTGCTAAGTGTTGAAACAACATGGAAACCTGACTTGTGGGCCCTGTTTGAGGATTTTCTAGCCATTTTCATGAGATGGGTATATTGAGACTTTTGTTCCTTGATAAATTTCCTACAACTTTGGTAAAGGGTGCACCTCCATGCAAGGTCTCTAGATACCACTTTTAAATCGGGCAAAGTAGATCAGTACTATGGTCAAACTGGGGTCAAACCTAGTCAAATTGGATTTTGGTCAAAACATGAATATAGACCCTAGCTCATTTTGCTCCACTAACATATCAAAGATGTTTTCAAGCCCCCAAGTCACACCATAGCATCACATATGTCATCTATACAAAACCCTAGCAACACATAAAAGAAGCACATAGAAATCACAATGTTGCAAGGTCATGTTCCAAGCAATGATGCACATGAAATGACGATGCTTATGGTAATGCCATGCCATGATCATGCATTATGAATGTATTATGAGGCTAACTAACACCAGGGGTGTTACACTTGTGAACTTGCTTAGGCCGGTCTTGAGATGCTCTTTTTCTTGCTTGAGCTTTTTGTTTTCTTCAATGAGTGACTCATTTGTTGGTTGCTTCTCAAGAGCCATCAAACCTTTTAGCTTCTTGTTCTCATTTGCAAGCTTCTCATTCTCACTCTTAATCTTGGCATAATCATCATGGTTGCTTGACTCAACCACACTCTTGCCTTTGCTACTAGAACCTTGCTCAATGCTTTCAATGATCAAGTCATCACATGATGTAGCTATATCACACTTAACAACATGGTTAGTAGCATCATGTGTCTCAAGAGCAAGTTCATTAGCAACCACAAGACTATCATAGTCAATTTTTAATGCGGTGTATTTGTCCTTTAGAGAATTATGTCTAGTGATGAGTTCATCATGCTTCTTCTCAAGTTTATCATGTTGATCTTTAAGCTCTTTATTAGAGGTTTTGAGCTCCTTGAGAGTGGAAGACATCACTTCATTTTGAACTCTAAGCTCACCACTAGTCTTTTGAATATTTTCAAGCTTGGATGAGAGTGATTTATTTTCATTTTGAAGATCATCATTTTCACTTCTAGTCCTTCTTATGATTTTAGTGTATTTGTTTAGCAATTTTACAAGTTCATCATAAGAAGGTGAATCATATTCATCATCACTATCACTATCATCATCATCATCACTATCATGGTTTTGTACCTTTCGTTCACACTTGGCCATAAGGCATAAGTGAGTAGTGGACGATGATGGTGAAGGAGGCGGTGAAGGTGGTGATGAAGATGTTGGTGAAGATGATGGCCCCATCACAAATGCGGCAACCTTTTCTTTTTCATCATCGCTCTCATCTTCGGAGGACTCACAAGATGATTCAATGTCGGTGAGCCAATCACCAACAATGTATGCCTTTCCTCCCTTCTTCTTCTTGTGAAACTCCTTCTTCTTGCCATCCTTCTTCTTGTATGGCTTGTTCTTCTTCTTCTCTTCTTCTTCATCACTTGAATCACTTTTCTTGCCCTTGTTCTTGTTCTTGTACTTGTCTTTTGGTGGTCTAGGGCATTGATGAGCTAAGTGGCCAAGTTCACCACAATTGTAGCAATCCATCTCCGAGATTGGCTTTCTCTTGCTACTTGTGAAGAATTTCTTCTTCTTGCCATCGAACTTGATGCCACTCTTGTTGAGCTTCTTTAGCATCTTGGTGGTCTTTCTCACCATGAGTGCAAGTGATTCATCATCAACATCACTTTCACTTGAGCTTTCTTGCACCATCATGGCTTGGCCCTTCTTCTTCTTGTCATGACTAGCTTTGAAGGCCAAGTCTTTCTTCTTGGAAGATGATGAGCCCTCTTCCGGAGTGATATGCATGTACATTTCATGAGCATTGATTTTCCCTAAAACTTGAGTCAGTGTTGCGGTGGAAAGATCACTTTGGTGAAGCATGGTGACAATGTGTCCATACTTCTCAATGGGAAGCACACTCAAGATCTTCCTTGCAACATCCGATTGGCTCATTTTGGTGAGCCCAAGAGCATTGAGGTCCTCTACAAGAACATTCAAGCGAGTGTACATGTCATTAGCACTTTCTTTGGGAAGCATCTCAAAAGAGTTAATTTTCTTTAAGGCTATGTGATAGCGTTCCTCACGCTCACTCTTAGTTCCCTCATGGAGAGCACAAAGATTTTCCCACAATTCATGAGCGTTCTTTGCATTACGCACGCGATTGAAGATATCTTTGCCTAAACCTCGGTAGAGTGCATTTTTGGCCTTTGCATTCCACCGGTCGTACTTCTCCTCGTCACCACTTGGGTTAGCGGGATCCCTTATGGGGGGAAGCCCTTCGGTTGCGGCTCTAAGGCACCCAACATCTATGGCTTCGAGGTACGCCTCCATACGAATTTTCCAATATGGAAAATCGTCTCCCTCAAAAGTGGGAGGTGGTCCTTCCCCATTAGACATCTTGCTCTAGGCGGTAAAGCCTAAAAATAGAGCAACACGGCTCCGATACCAATTGAAAGGATCAAGATGCCCAAGAGGGGGGGTGAATTGGGCTTTTCTAAAAATTAGATGCAAGAAATAAATCCTACAAGCCGGAATTCACCCCTAGTGTCTACTTGTGTTCCTAGAGAGTCTACCGATACAAAGTTTTGCACCCTAGTTTCCAATCCTAGTCTAGCATGGCAAGTCTAGGAATGTAAACAAGCAATGAAAGTAAATACGAGAATGTAAATGCTTGAATGTAAAGGGGCAAGGGACACGGCGATGTTTTTCCGAGGTATCGGAGAGTCGCCACTCCCCACTAGTCCTCGTTGGAGCACCCGCGCAAGGGTGTAGCTCCCCCTTGATCCGCGCAAGGATCAAGTGCTCTCTACGGGTTGATTCTTTGACACTCCGTCGCGGTGAATCACCCACAACCGCTCACAAGACGAGTTGGGTCATCCACAAGCTCCGCCGGATGATCACCAAACTCCCAATCACCACCAAGCCGTCTAGGTGATGGCGATCACCAAGAGTAACAAGCTAGAACTCTCACTTGACCACTATGAGCCCAAATGAGAAAGTGGATGCACACTTGCTACTCTCTAATCGCTAGTGAGGAACTCTCAAGCTTTGATTCTCAAATCTCTATCCTCACTAGTGCTCTTGCACTCCCTTGCACTCCAAAGGTGTTTATCAGCTGATCAAATGAGCAAGAGACCTTTAAAAGAGGTGGTGGGGATGTATTTATACACCTCACAGACAAAACGAACCGTTACCTGCTGACTCAGCAAAACTCGAGCTGACCGGACGCGCCGGTCGTACTGACCGGACGCGCCGGTCGCTCGTAACGGTCGAAAACCGAAAAACCACTGAGTGACCGGACGCACCGGTCAGGGGTGACCGGACGCGTCCGATCGTGCAGGGAGCATACTGTACTCGCATCGGACGCGTGACCGCGTTCGATCGGTGATGACCGGACGCGTCCGGTCGTCTCTGGACCTTACTGGACTGTGACCGGACGCGCCGATCACACCCAGGTCGCGTCCGATCGGGTGTTTCCCTCAAGTGACACGTGTTGACTTCTGACCACCACGTCCGGTCCTCGCGAGGACCGCGTCCGGTGTTTAGAGCTGAAACCCTAGCTGCGGAACTGTACTGACCGGACGCGTCCGGTCATGCCGAGGACCGCGTCCGGTCAAGGGAAAACAACCCGAAACTCTCCGAAACGCATCACAACTTGAACCAAGTTGCTTCCAACTGAACTTTGAGCTAATCTAGAGCTGCCTAGCGCCAAGTTTAACAAGTGTGCACCACACCTAAACATAGGACTCGCCTAGGTCAAGCTACCCGCTCAAGCCCCCCTTTATAGTACGGCCAAAAGAGAAAAACGAAGATCCTAACGACTATTCCAAATGTCTCTCAACACCTCGACATCCGGAACTAACCGTCCTTAATCTTGACGTCACTCTTTTGAAAACCGAAACGATTTCCATCAAGGGGCATGAATACCATGGTGCCCAAAGCAGTTAAAACCTCCATGACCTAACTTACCAAAGTTTCTGCAAAACACACGTTAGTCATGGTAATAAAGCGTTGTCATCAATTGCCGAAACCAAACCTCGGGGCCTAGATGCTTTCAGATTAAGAACAAGATCATATCTAATGTATCAAGAATAATGATCAAGAACAATGAACTAGAACTAGACAATGTTGAACTAGAACAATTACAAACTAGAACATAAACAATTAGAACATGAAGAACTAGAACATGAACTAGATCAAGAATTAGAAGAACTGATGAACTAGATGAATATCTGAAGAACAATGTTGATACAAGAGAGAAGAACTGGATTTACCAAGCTCCTCTTGACTAGATCTGGAGCCCAAGGCTGCTTGACTCCTCTACTTCTAATTCTAATCTAGCTATGCCTAGATCTGATGGAGCACTAAGGAGATGAGAGTTGCTGGTTGGTCTTCTACTTTTTGGTTGATGATTGATTGAATGAATTCCTCTCTGGAGGGGGGTCTGGGGCCTCATTTATATAGCCCAGAGCATGGAACCGTGGCCCTTGGATCAAACCGACCTTTACGTAGGGTTAGGATGCATCCTTGGAGGCAGTTGAAGTAGCTTGCAAAGGAAGGAGCCGAGGGGTGGTGGCCAGGGGTCGGTCGCCCTAGGGTTGAGGCCGGTCAGCCCCACCTGGCGGCGCCTCGTGGTGGCTCTCCTCGTGGAGTTCTCTGGTGTCCTCTAGAAGCCTCTTGCGTATTCGTGACGTGGAGATTAGGCTAATTGACGTGGGTTCCTTCTCGTGGAAGATACCAATTCCTAAATTATTCTGATAACCCCCTGCAAAATATAGATTGACCAAAACTCATGGAATTTCATTAGTTGACACCCTAAACCTATGTTGGTGATCATTTATTAGCCCTTTATATATTTATTTTAACCCTTTATTATGGTAGATAACCATCATCAACACTGGACAAGTTCGTAGTGGTGTTCATTGATGACATCCTTATCTATTCCTCCATCGCCGAAGAGCATGAACAACACTTGAGAGTGATTTTGGAGAAGTTGAGGCAGAATTAGCTTTATGCTAAGTTCAGCAAGTGTGACTTCTGGCTTGAGTAAGTTGCCTTTCTTGGTCATGTTCTCACTGCTGAGGGAGTCGCTATAGATCCCGCTAACATCAAGGCTATAAAAGAGTGGGAACAACCCCACAATGTGACATATATCCGTAGTTTCCTTGAATTAGCTGGCTACTATCGTAGATTCATCGAGAACTTCTCAAAGATAGCCAAGCCCATGACCAACCTATTGAAGAAGACTAACGAGTTTGAATGGATGCTTTAGTGCGAGCATAGCTTCTAGACTCTAAAACAGAAGCTTACCACCACTCCTATTCTTGCTTTGCCTGATATCTAGAAAGATTTCGTGGTCTATTGTGATGCATCCAGGCAGGGACTTGGTTGCATATTGATGCAGAATGGGAGAGTCATTGCCTATGCGTCACAATAGTTGAAAAACAATGAGCAACGCTACCTGACCCACGATCTTGAGCTTGCTGCTATTGTGCATGCTCTGAAGATCTGGAGGCACTACTTGATCAGAAATAAGTATGATATCTACACCGATCACAAGAGCCTAAAGTACTTCACTCAAGAGGATCTAAACATGAGACAACGCAGGTGGCTAGAGCTTATAAAGGACTATGACCAAGAGATTCACTACCATCTGGGAAAAGCTAATGTAGTCGCTGATGCCTTGAGCCGTAAGAGCTATTGTCATAGTTTGTCCATGGAAGTTGTACCACCTGAGTTGTGTCAGGAAATAAGTGACCTTCGTCTTGAGATCCTACCGAAGGGTATACTGAACGAGCTTCGAGTGCAATACAACCTCGAGGATTAGATCAGTAATGCTCGACTAGAGTGTCCAGAAATCTAGGAGATCCAAGAGCTCATGAAGAAGGGCAAGTGCCCCGAGTTCAGGGAAGATGCGCAAGGAGTGTACTGGTACAAGGATAGAATCTGTGTACCATCCAATCTCGCTTTGCGACGAGAAATCTTGGAAGAGGGTCATGACTCCAAGTATTGTATCCACCTAGGAAGCACCAAAATGTATGCTGATATGAAGAAACAGTTCTGGTGGAAGAACATGAAGATAGATATTGCCAGGCATGTCGCACGATGCAACATTTGCAATAGGATCGAGGCCGAGCATCAAAGACCGATCGGGTTGCTTAATCCCTTGGATGTCCCAGAGTGGAAATGGGAGAGCATATCTATGGACTTCATAGTGGGTTTGCCTCAAACCCCTAAAGACCATGAATCGATTTGGGTGATTGTTGACCGACTGACTAAGGTAGCTCACTTCATAGTTATGAGGAATGACTACAGAGTTGAGAAGCTAGTAGATCTGTATATCGAGAACATTCTCAGACTCCATTGATCCCCTACTAGCATAGTGTCTAATCATGGCACACAATCATGTCCAAGTTTTGGAAGAGTCTCCACAAGGCCATTAGGACTCGACTAGATTACAGCACCGCTTACCACCCACAGACAGATGGTCAGATAGAGAGGGTTAATTAGATTTGGAGGATATGCTCTAAGCGTGTGTCTTGAAGTATGGGTCCAATTGGGAGAAAAGCCTATCCCACGCAGAGTTCTCGTATTACAACAGTTACCAAGCTAGTCTCAAGATGTCACCGTTTGAGGCATTGTATGGCAGAAAGTGTAGAACCCCTCTGATGTGGTCAGAGGTGGGAGAGAGATCATTCTTTGGCCCTGCAAAAATCAAAGATGCCGAAGAAGGAGTCGCCCAAGTGCAAGAGAACCTGAGGATTGCCCAAAGCCGACAGAAGAGTTACGCAGATAACCGTCGGAGAGACCTCGAGTTTTAGGTTGGGAACTATGTCTATCTCAAAGTCTCTCCACTCCGAGGCACCATCAGATTTCATGTGAAAGGGAAGTTGGCACCTAGGTACGTGGGACCTTACAGGATTTGTCAGAGAATTGGCAAGTTGGCATACAAGGTAGAGTTACTCGGGGAGTTGACAGGAGTACACCCAGTGTTTCACATGTCTCAGCTATGCAAGTGCTTGCAGTTGCCAGAGCAGGAAGTACACACTGATGCGCTAGATATCCAGGACACCTTAGAGTACAAGGAACACCCTATCCGGATACTAGACAGAGTTGAGAAGGAGACTAGAAGCACCGTGATACCCATGTGCAAGGTTCAGTGGAGCAACCACACTAAATGGGAAGCTACATGGGAGAAGGAGTCCAAACTCCGGATGCATTACCCCTACCTCTTCGAAAGGTATGTCACACCTTAAATCTCGGGGTGAGATTCTTGTGAGGGGGGAGGACTATAACAACCCAAAAATTTCCATAAACCAAAAATCACAACTACAAATTTTTTTCTAAAACAACCTATGATTAGTGAGTGACATGTAGGAAAACTACTACCTAGTTGCACAAGTAGAACCTAAAGTAGATATTTACATTTTTGCATTTAATTAAATATTCATGAGTTGCTTCTTATGTTTTCCTTGTGCTGTTAATAAAAGCAACAACAATCAATTAATGGTTTAATTAAATGTGTGAGTGTGTGTGTTGTTGCCAACCCTTGGTATGGAAAGCTTAAACCCTAAAGGACCTCTAGTGGACCCCACTAGGGCATACACATGTTGGCAACACAAGTGTATGCACATAGGAACAAGAACTAGTTAGCAAAAGAGAAGAAATAAAGTAGAAAAAGCTTTTCCAAATAAACATAAAAGGAGAAACCTCTTCTGGCCCAACGCCTGAGCCGGCCTACACACTCGAGCCAGCCTGCCCACGCCCATGAGCCGCACGGTGAGCTGGCCTGCTAGCCTCCACAGCTACGCTGGCAAGCCGTAACCCAGCCGGCCCGATCACCCTAGCCAGCCCAGCCCGCTACTAGCCGACATGGCCCAACATTGCCAAACCGGCCCAGCGACACCGCAAGCCCACGTCGCCCTTCACTGCATGCCAAGGATGCTGCTTCCTTCTCCTTGTGTCACTGCCAAGCAGACCCCATCTGTCATCCCTCTCCCCGCCTCCTCTGCTTCACGCCAGCAGAGCGCAACTGCCTAGCCAAGGAGATTCCCTCGGTCCCAGTGCGCTTGCCATGCATGCCAAGCCGCTGTGCCCTAGTCCTCACAAGCGTGCCACATTGCTTTTCCATGCTCCTCATCGCCCTAGCTGGAACCCGATCGCGCCATGATGCCATCGCCATGGCCCACGCCCGCAACCACCTCCTAACACCACCGTACGGTGCTAGGCGAGCCTTCGCACAAAATTAGGTGCGCCACGGCATCTTCGTGATCATGTCGCACCCTAAAACCCTATCGCAACACCCTTCGATCGCTTCCACATGTCCGTGCGGTCTCACTCACCGTTCGCCATCGCCATGGCCGAGCTTAGGGTATAAAACCCCCGAGCGGGAGCCCTAGCCTTTCCCATCCGTTCTGCCGCCGCCTGGTGGCCTCACCAACTTGCTTCGACTTGGAGAAAAGGAGAAGGGAAGGAGAAGCAGGGAGGTGAAAGGTCCTTGTTTGGTTTTGGTAATTTTGTGACAACCTTAGTTGGACTAATTATGTTTAATGTGAGATACACAGGAGATTAGTCCACAGGTGATGGTGTCATGGAGGAGCTCATTGCATATGAGACATGACATGAAGTCATGTGGCCAAGGTGGCAAAGATCAAGATGAGGCTTGGCTCGACGGACCGGTTGCAAGTGTGAAGGGCAAGTCGGAAGCTTTGGAGCGATGGACCATGAGGCGGTGAAGCTTGAGCAAGACTTGGTGCTGATGGACCAACGCAACAGTGAAGAGCAAGTGAGGTCAAGATCGATGGACCAAGGTCACATGATGATATGAAGTGGATCATATCATTTGTGATATGGTTGGTGCATGTGTTGCATCAATGTCGGAGGAGATGGAGTGGAATGCGTAAGGCAAAGGTATAACCTAGGGCATTTCCATTTCACCGGTCATAGGTGTGTAGAGAAGTTGATGACCGGGTTTAGGATAGATGGCCATACTATCAAGAGGGGCAAACTTGTTTGCATATCGGTCATCTAGTGCCACTTGAGTGATCTAACTTTGCATATGTGTTAGGATCGAGTGGCGAGGCAAGTTGAGTGCCTAACTCCTCAGAGAAAAAGATTGTGAAAATGCTAACACACGTGCACAAGGTGGTGATCACTTGTTGGTGTTGGCACATTTGCGAAGGCGATGGAGTTTGAGGAGTAGAGGGGGGTTTGGGGTTCTCTCTCCCTCCAGCCGAGCTTGCGAGGCGGGATTCAGACATTTTCGACGAATTGGAATGATTAATTTCCTTTGCGCCGAAGGTTGGAAGAAATGGCGAAGTCATGAAATCGTTTGGTGTGGAAAAAGGAGCGACGTACGCTGGCTCCTGCAGCGACAGACGCTAAGGGCCGTGTCTGTCCAGTTCACTGCGTAGCCGCGCGAGTTTGCACGCGACAGACGCGCTGCTAGGGCAGCGATGGACACTGAGTCCGAGTTTGTCAGGCAACCCTAGCTCGGCCAACTGCAGCAAATGCGACAGACACGGGGGTGGTCACACGACGTGTCATGGAACCGTCCAAATTATAAGAGCACAAGTACAAAAACAATCACTAAAGTGATCAAATTCTCGCACTTGAGCCCATATAACTCCTGTAGTCCAATGAAATCATGAGAGATTTCAAAGCAACCAACATACAAACCAAGATCGTAGTGATTCGACATAACAAGTCACATGTTACATCCATTTCACAAGTAATTCAACATACATCGGAGTTCAACATAGTTATCACAACTTAAGTTGAAAAGTGGCGGAAGCAAAGTAATTTGAAACTAACATTACTCTTATTTCAATTACATGCCAGTACCAAGATCAACTTCCAACAAAACCATTAGAGGCGAGATAACTCAGAAGGATCATGCCCCTGATCACACTCCGCCACTACAGCAGGAACCGACCAATTCTTGCAGTAGCCATGATACCTCACGACCTGCAACAAGTGGGAATAAACCCTGAGTACGAGAATGTACTCAACTAGACTTACCCATCAAAAACTAGAAATAAAGTGACACCAAGGAGTATGCAAGGCTTGATATAAGTGGTCTAGCTTGACTCCTTTGCATAAAAGAGCTTATGAGCATAAGTAATCAATTAAACTTAGCATCAAGTTCATCATCATTATCATGTCAACTATATTAGCACCTGTACTAGAGCACTCACTTATTAGGAGCAAACAATATTAACCATAGCAGGTATAATGAGGCCATCATCATATCATCAATTCTGAACCATCATTATAATTAGTGTATCTACGCTGGAGATAACCAGTCAAGTTTCTCACTATCTGGGAGAGACGGCGACTCGAATCGATTCCAACTCAGCTGAGGGGGTATCCCTGACACTCACCCGGCAAACCCCGCTAAAGGTAGCCATAGATAACCTTTGGTACAACTTAGGGTGGGCCTGAATAGCGCCGCATTCTCAGGGATACCAGTGGCCATAGGACGATCATGACTTTTAACTCACCTGCCCTTGGACTCCCCTGGCTCCCTTCCGAGGAGACTTCCACTTTTTGACTTCGCAGCCTGAGTTAAGCTACTCGGCTTCATGGTCGGCATCCTCAGGCCGGCCAACTAAGTGTCAGGCACGTGTTCAAAATGACATAGAAGGCTCTAGGTCTTGGTCCTTAACTAACACAGACAGAGATAGATCCACACCTAAGACCTCCATGCCTTGCTGCTTCACTATCGTCATCCCGCCCGGTCCCATTTCATTTCATTTCATTAACACATGGTTCTTTTCCACGATAGCAAATATAGCCAACCGTGCCATATATAAGTATCCCTAAAGCTCGCAGGTGATAGGAAATCACCCGACTTCTACAGCTTAAAGCAGGGCTAAGCATCTACTCGATCCTTTCTACGTATTATTCAAGGATTCATATATCTGGACAAGGAATTATATAATGCAGCAAGGTTTTCACCCAACTCCTATACGTAATGCAACAATACATATAACACATATATAGTATTTGCTTTGAAATAGGGAGTCTTATAATGCTTCGGGGCTTGCCTGGGATCCAACACTTGTCAATGTTTATTAGATGACCCATGCTTGGCGAGCATCTCCCATCCTAGCACTTGTCCGATCCTTCCATCTTCAGGATGGATCCACCACCACCATCTTCGGTTAGCTCCACATCACGTCCTTCACGTGGTGCATCTAGCATACTTAGATGAGATGCAAGATGCAAGCATATGAATACATGGGAATGCAATAGATGATGCATTACATACTAATCAAGGCAAGTATAAAGTTACGCTAAAAACACATAAGCACTTCACATTGCTTAAAGAAACATTATGCCACCTATCATGCTAAGACAGCAAGGGAAGCAATACCAAACATGACACAAGATTTGCAAAGCCTCAGGTCTACTAACTTCATCACTAAGGACATGAATCACACTTAGCAACAAGCAAGCAAAGTAACCAAACATCCATATATTTTCAGCAATTCTGGACATACATGCAGTAGCTGAGTAAATCAATCCTAGAGTTCTATAAATCCAAATGACTTGCAAGAAGATATTCTGGAAATCTTATGAAATTTTCTACAATTCATATATAATCATCACAGCATGATTCTAAAGTTTAACATGTCAAAATTACACAAACACAGAAACTGGTCTAACAAGACAGAGAGCAAGCAATTATGTAACCCAACTTTAAACAACTATAACTCCTAAACCACATGGCCAAATGCCACCAAATTTTAACAGCAGCTATATATATGAGTTATCTACAACTTTTGTAGAAATAAGTTTTACAACAAATCACATTATTATGAAGAACTTAAGTTCCCAGATCTGTCCAGAAACCACATTTGCAAGAAATAAATACTAACTTACGTTGCAAACATATAATTGGACAAGACCAACTTTACCAACATGTCACACATGACTAATGAACACCATAAAACATAGTGTCCATTCCTAAATAAATTATTTTAATACATTTCTTAATTTATCTAGATAATTAGGTGGAATTATGAACACATATCAAAAGTGCACAATAAATTCTACCAAAATTACAGTGGCTCTCATATATCCCCAATAGTCTACTGTCCAAATTTCAAACCATTTGGACTTGCTTAGAAACCTCTATAAAAAAGGCAAATTGCTATTACAAGAATTCATGTGAGAGCAAGATCAATCAATAACTCATTCATACTGCAACTAAAATTCATGAAAGTTTTATCACACACCAAACATCACATGAGTAGCATGCTACAAAAATTTTACTTCATTTGGAGCCCTACATTTGCAGTTATGAAAATAACAAATACAACTAACATTGAAAACCTAATCTGAAAAATCCATTTCTACAGCAAAAACATTAAACTAAAACATGACATATTATAGATCCACTGAATATATAATTTCACAAGAATTCCAAAAAATCCTCATTTGCTATTTTACAAATTTTCTATGATTTACTATGAATTTCCAAAGTTGCAGCAAAACAAAACAAACAAGTCCTTAATGCTACTATTCATATGAGTCTGCGGGTGTGTACTTAGACCCCTGCCTTTTATCAAATTTGAGCGCGATGTCCCTGACGTGAATTGGAACAGAGGGGGTTGTCGGAGCTCACGGTGTCGGCCGGAGGGGGCTCGCCGGCGATAGGGAAGTGGAGGGGGAAGTAAGAGGAGGCCGGCGTGCACCCGTGGGTGGCCACGACTCGTCTCGAGGTGGCCCGAGGAGGCGGGGCCATGCAGAGCAGCGGCTCGCCAGCGGCTGTGCTGGTGGCAGCGGTCCTCCGGTGGTCTGTGGCTTGGCCGTGGTGCATCGGGCGTAGTAGGAGGAAGAGGCGGAGGTGGTGACACACGTGGTGGGGCAGGAGGGGCTCAGAGGCCAGGAAACAACGGCTGCCAAGGAGTTCGGTGGTGGTGCCCATGGCGGAGCGTGCTCGCGAGCTGTAGTAGCACGAGAGGGCGAGCGAAGAGAGGGCGAGAGCGAGTGAGAGACTGAGAGGGAGCTCAGGCGTTCGCTTTGGAGGAGCAGGGCGAGGCAGGACGCGCGTTAGTGGTGTGGTGCACGAGCTCGTGCATAGCCGACACACACCAGGCACGTGTCACCCATTGAGGCATTTCATCGAGCGCGTGGCGGGCAATGCTGTGGGTAAAGTGGACGCCGGTTTTGGGCCTCTGACGGGCCGAATTGGCGAACAGGCCTTAAACGAAGTTTGTTCATCTTGGCCTGCTCTACATTTCCTATTGAGGGTGCATAGCAATTAGAGCCATGGATTAGTGGATATTTAAGCCCAAAGTTGACACTGTCAACAAATAAATGATGATCACATTAGAGCTCGGTTTTTGCTGGATTTGGGATACCAAGCTTGATCAAATTGATCTCAACTTTTTGTATGTCCTTCTCAAAGATGTCGGCTACAACTTTTATTTTGGGATCAAGCCAAGTTACTTAATGAAATTATGAGAACGCAGCATGCCAATCAAGTTGTTACTAACCTCGGCCTTAATTATTTCTAAGACTAAAACAGCTGTAGATTCGATCTTCAAGCCTCAGTTTCACTTCCTTCCAAGCTGATTCATGGTATGCTCCAAAAACAAAGTTTGTTGTACTCAAACTAAACTACAACTCTTATTAAAGAATCATCAACCAGTTCAGCATGGTTAGGAAACTACACAGCTCCAAAGTAGGGTACCTGAAACTGAAACTCAGTCAGGACTCAAGCCAAATTTCTAGGCTCCAAGACAACACTGCATTGAATCTTGTGAGCTCTATTTGACTTGGTTAGAGGCCAAACTAGCTCTTGACCATTAAACAAAGTTTGTTCTACATAAGAAGAACTACAACTTTTCTTTAAGGTCAAACCTCATAACTGGTACAGAAGTTGAACTTTCACTTTGGTCAAAGTAGCAACTCGATAAAGCCTAAACTATTGTTTTAGGCCAATTAAGACATTTTCTTGGCATTTGCTCAACATGAACCATTCATGACTTTTGTTATAGAGTTCATCTAGAGTCATTTGAGCAAGCTTGCAAGGTTTGGTTGATGGTCTATAATTCCATTCACTTAATGTTGCAATTCCAACACTTAGTAAAGTCATTGAAACAAAGACATGACTTATCATTTCATGTGACTTTTTGATTCCAAACATCACGAAACTTCTCCAGGGGTCACTATAGATAGAAAGCAATGTGAGACATATGAAGATATTCCAATAACACCATCCAAGCATATATCTTGAAAAGGGGCCTATATGTAAAGCAAAGGTGCAATATCCAAGTTTAGATTGGGGCTCATTTCCATAGGTTTGACCTTGACATATTCATCACCACTTAATCTATCATGTTTAAGCTAAAACTCCTTGCTTAACTAGTGACAAACACCAAGGGTGTTACACGACGGATGTTGGCGTCAGCGTCTGTCGCGTGTGGCGTCAGCCAGGCTGCGAGCCGCGGCAACGATGGACGCTGGGCTGCGTCTGTCGCTCGTCCGATAGACACGTCTGTCATGGCTGAGCGCGGCGCGAGAGCATTCTGGACCACGTCTGTCATGCGACAGACACTTAGGGTGGTTTCTCATCAGACGCGTCTAACGCTGGAGAATTTGACCGTTGGCTTTTCGGTTGAGCGGGACACGTGGCACGCGGTGGTGCGACAGACGCGCCTGTAGCGTCTGTCGGCTTGGTGACAGATGCGTCTGTTGCCCCCAAAATCCACCCAGTGAGGTTTCCAATGGCTCTATTTAGTTATGGGGCTATAAATAGAAGTGGTGGCCAGCCTTGGCAGGTGTTGAGCACCCTTGGGACTTAGTGTCCATGCTTGTGGAGTGCTTAGAGAGCCTCTAACTCACTTGAGCTTGATAGTGATCATCCGATCGAGTGAGTGAGCGATTCTAGTGCGTTGCATTGTGAGGATTGCATCGAGTGGCACTAGGTGATCGTGTTGCAAACTGGTGGTGCTTGTTACTCTTGGAGATTGCCACCTCCTAGATGGCTTGGTGGCTTGCGACTCTGTTGAAGCACGCGTGGAGATTGTGCGTGGCTCCGGAGGAGGATTTGTGACGGGGATTGTGCTCACCCCGCTGGTATCACGAAGAGCAACTCTAGTAAAGCTCGTGGCTTGGAGGATCCCCATCTTAAGAGTGGATGTGCGGCACCCGCTGAGGGTTTGACTCTTGATAGTCAATTAGCTCGTGATCCATCAAGTGGGTGTATCGCCACAACGGGGACTAGCTTGGTGGCAACCAAGTGAACCTCGGTGAAAAACCACCGTGTCAACATTGTGTACATCTTCTCGGTGGTTTGCTTTCGATTCATAAGCTTGTATTTACATTCATATACTTGTTCTTGTGTAGTTGCTCTTGTAACTAGTTGGCTTGTGTAGTTTGCTAGTTACCTTCTTGCTTATGTAGCATAGAAGTAGCACCCATTGCGTGGCTAATTTGGTTTGTGTAACCTTGTTAGTCATATTGCTTAGTTTGTGTAGCTAAGTAATTTGTGCTCTCTAGTTTGGCATTAGTTGCCTTGCTATTGAGCATAGGTGGCTTTGTGCTTTTGCTTACTAGAATTGTATAGGAGCTCCCCGTTGTTGCAAAGTACTAGTGTATAGGTTTGTGTGACCTTGCTCTAGAGTTAATTAGGAGAGCTCTTGCTAAGGAAAGCACCTTAGTTGCTTTTTAGAATCTTTGATATGTGCTTGTGAACTTAGATAGAGAGGGTGTAGTCTTGGCTACACTGATCGTTTTAATTCCGCATTTGTTTCGGTTAGCTGACGCGATTAATTTTAGAATGGACTATTCACCCCCCTCTAGTCCGCCATCTCGACCCTTCAGGAGGGGAGCGAGAAGCCAAGGTCACGAAGCCACCGCTGCCGTTCGGGACACCGGATACAGAGAGGACATTGTCGTCTTCTTCCCAGAGTTGATCGACACGGCACTGCACAACTTCTTCATGGCAGCACCTCGCCCTACTTCGCTAGCCTACTCCATCACCACCACGGTGAGCTCACAACCTCTCCTTGCTCATTGCCATTTGTTCTTGGCATGGTGCTGCCTCGCCGTTCCCGTACTAGGGACTAGCAAGGGGAAGCCACGACCCTTACACCTTGATCACACACATGCACACACATGACACGTGCACGCGTTGGCCTTGCCGAGCCACAGGGGCTCAGGAATGTCCGCGGCATGCCACTGCACCGCGTGCAGTCACCATGGCCAGACCCCGCCATGGTGAGGTTTCGCTCTTGTCGTGCTAGGTCGGTAGAGGAGAGGAGACCCATCCGGTTCACCTTGGTGAGGAACACAACCCACGGTAGAAGATGGAGGAAGAGGAGTAAGGGAGTCACTAGACACTTCTACCTCGCTGGAGTCGATGTGCTCCCATGGTTCCACCGTGGCAAGGCCTTCCTAGCCAACTTTGGCCGCCTTGCGAAGCAAGGATGCACCGTCGAGCGTCACGCCGTACGTGCGCAACCCGCTGCCTAGTTAATGAAGGAAGAAATCCGAACCACGCCTTGCTTCGCCTTCATCACGAGCACGGTAGAGCACCACCGCGCACCCTACTGTGGAGAGCCCCACCAGGGACTCCAATCCACCGCCTAGACCCCACTGTCGCGTTCCTAGAGATCGTGCGAAGCCATAGAGACCTTGGTCGCCGTCGTTGAGCCTCCGTGGCGTCGGGACGAGTCCCTCATTACCGGCAGGAGCATGGCCATGAAGGAGAGAAGGGGAAGGAGGAGCAACAACGCTGCTTGGTGCACCTGGCACTTGTGAGCCAAAGAGAGGAGGAGGGAGGAGTGGATGTAGTCCACCATGGATCGTGCCTACACCCATGAACCCTGACCGTGTGACCACCGTGAGCCAAGCCCACCGACTCAAGCCTGTTTTCAAAATCCATCTACGCGACATGGCACAGCCAGGAGCCGACACGTGTCCAGGCCAGCCTGGCCTAGACTGGCCCATATGCAGCCCCAGCCCGGCCCGCCTAAGCCCAGTTGAGGCCCGGTCAACATTGACCGTTGACCGAAGACCTTTGACCGGTCAATGGGACCCACCTGTCAGTGACTCATTTCGTCCTAGCCAATCAGCGACTACCACGTGTCACTGCCTAGGATTTTCAATCCTTTTTCCTTTTTCCAATAATTGATTTAACCTTTGAAAATTCATAACTAATTCATTTTAACTTAGAAAAATTCCAAACTAGAGTCCATATTTTTCTAAAAATGATATCCATGTCATAGTCTTATGATTGAGTGCATTTGGCTCTTTTGAATTTTAGTTGCTTCTTTGTGCACCTCTATAGGAGTCACTCACGCGACTATATGTTAGGTTTAACAGAGCCGGAGGACCTGCTGACTGAGGAGTACGACCCCGACTACAACGAGGACTTGGGTGATGATCTGCCAAGTGCCATGCCCACCCAATCTCATAGATCCTATTAAGCATGCCATAACCAGAACTACTAGTGCAGTTTAAGATGTCATTTTTTATTTGAGCAGAAGATGGTAGGCCTATGAGCTGAAGCATAAAAAAACTAAGGGTGGTTGTGTTGTTCTGCTTCCAATGAAACTTTGGTGGATGGTTTTATGCTGAAGAAGTCTGTTTTGTTGATGTCTCATGATTATCCTTTGTCTACTGGCGTTGTCTTGTGAAACTTAGCACATGTATAAATCCTGCATCTTTAAAATACAGTAAGTTGAGTGCGCAGCTATTGATATGTACTCTGAATTCTACTAATTTAACTTGCAACATTTCTCCTGTCTGCCATTCTTCTGCTAGCTTCAAAGTTCTTGTCATATTTGACAGTTAGGTCATGGAGATTACTCTGCCTCAAGCACAAAAGTACTGCACATGGTAAATACTCTTGGAGTCGACAATGAAGCCAAGCAGACAATAGAAGCACTACAAGCTGAACTAAAGAAAACAAAAGAGAGGCTGCAGGCAGTTGAGGAACTGAAAGGACAAGCTGGTATGCAGTCACATCTCACATTATTTGTAGTGTTCATGATCCTATGGATTTCTATTTTAATTTATTGCCGTATTCCAAAACTTGTTTACTGCTTCTGCTTACTCTAGTCTACAATGTATTTGCTAAGTATAACAAAAGTTACAAGATAATCTGTATTTAAATGGAGTGAACTGTCTTTGGACATCTTAAACAGTGTCAAAATTATGTTGCCTATTTAAATTCCATCTGAAATAGCCTATTATGTATTTAATAGGAGCATAGGCTCCTATTTTAATGGGGCAGTATCTGAAATTTAAAAGCTGTCTGCAAAATAGAGACTACATGTGAATTCTTAAGTATAATGCCCAGAAAAAAAATTTGTGAAGTTTATTTGAGAGCCCAGAAAACTATAAGTGAAGTTTATTTAATAGCCCTGAAACTATAAGTGCCTTCTATTGTACTGAGCAGTTAGTGCTATTTTGATTTGGTTGACATGTGAATTTGTGATTACATATTTGTATGTTTGTATCTGCTATCTAAGCACATGCAGATAATTTATCAATACCGCATCTAGTTTGTTACAGACTGAAAAAATAGTGAAGTTTATTTAATAGCTGTTTACTTTCTTGCAAAAAGTACCTGTTTAATAACTGTTATGTTTCCAGTATTAAAAAATCATTTCTATGCATGGTGTGTAGGCTGTGTTGAAGAAATGCTTATGCTGAATGTCCAAGACCGATTTCAGAGGCTGCTTCTGCACGGTGTTTGTGAGGTACGTTCCCAAGTCTAAAGATAATCCAACAGCTTCCTCGGGGAGAACATAGTCTCTCGCTTAAACAACTGTAGTGTTGATCATGGCTGTCTATATGCAGTTCTTCAATTTTAACATGTTCTTTTATTTTCTTAAAGCCATCTGTTCTATTTTAAACAACTAATGGTTGTAACCTTCTAACACTTTGTAGGTGGGTAACTCAGGAATGAAATGGTTTTCATGAAGCAATTTAGTTGTTGCTTTTGTAGAGTTTACATATGCTGCCCACGTATTAGCACTAGCATTGTGGACACCTGATCAAGTGGGAGCCATTTGAATTGTGAACTGTAAATTGGTGATGAACATATTAATAAAAAATGTGTTTATACATTTAGGTACATGCTGATTAATGTATACCATGGCTATGATGGCTTGTGAATCCTGATTAATGTATGTGACGGATTGTGAATGTATGTAACATGTGCCTACATACATGCTAGAATTTTATTTTATAAAATTGTTATTGTATTGCTCCATAGTTGATTCCTGTCGGCTGATTTATTATTCCTGTCGGGAGCCTTGTCAGGACAGGGTGAAGACTTCTCCTGACGGTTTATAATCCTGACGGTTTGGCTGTCAGCTAATGATTTTGGCAGGTGGAACGTAGGCCGTCAGGAACTGCCGATAGGAAAAGTTTCCTGTCGGCTAGCCGTCAGGAAAACTCAGTCATTCCTATCGAGCTGTTCCTGACAACTTGTTCCTAACGGCTAGCCGTCAGGAATCACATTCCTGATGGTTTTTGGTCCTTTCCTGACGGTTTTTGGCCGTGAGGAAAAACCTCTGCTCTGGTAGTGTGTATGATACATACTCCCTCCATTCCAAATTATAAGTCAATTTGACTTTTTTGGTTCATCATTATTATATCTAGAAACATAGCAAAATGGATGAACCAAAAAAGTCAAAGCGACTTATAATTTGGAACGAAAGGAGTATATAATATGTATACTTAAATGAGGTCGCATTCTTAGCTTTCTTAATTAATAGCAAATCAATTAGCTATTCAGATGAGTCCATTAGAAGTAAATGCCTAGAGCACAATGTTTACTTCTTATTATGTCGCTCAATCACTCTTATATCCCGGCGGCTAGCTCTCCACTGCACTTGGTTCGGTAGTCAAATGAACTGAACCTTTTTAATAGGAATACTAACTACAAAATTCTAGGTCCGACACCGCCCAGCCTAGCTACATGTACATTGTATCTGGTTTCAGCAAAACCACAAAACCTTGCGCGCTTTACAGGACTTGCTACTGTTACTAGGATATGTGCAAACAAAATGCAGACATAAATAGACTTGGCGAATCTTGGAGAAATCATGTGGTGGATAGGTGATAAAGGAATGCACTCTTTGGTTCAGTGGAATGTCAGAATACAAAATTTGGAAGCATGGTTCAAATCTGCCGTCTAAGTTTTGTTTGGTCAGCCACCTATATCAAGCCCATATATCTACTTAAAGAAACAATCAAGATGGATCGATGATTCATTGTACTTGGTGTGTGGCTTTATAACTAGCTAGCGCAACTTAGCAAACTGTCTCTAAAGGTGTTGTTGCTTTGATTCTATTTGATGCATGCATAAAATGGATGATGATGCTGTTTAGGCTATTATATTACTTCAGATATATGTGGTTAGGGGCGGACCCAAGCTCAAGCTAGGGCCTGGGCTAAGATCAAGCTTGAGTAGCCTTGTTAGTCACATTGCTTAGTTTGTGTAGCTAAGTAATTTGCGCTCTCTAATTTGGCTTGTGTAGCCTTGTTATTGAGCATTGCTAGTGAGCTTAGGAGCTTTGTGCTTTTGCTTACTAGTTTGTGTAGGAGCTCCCCTGGTGCTTAAAGTACTAGTTGCATAGGTTTGTGTGACCGTGCTTCTAGAATTGTTTAGTGGGCTCTAGCTAGCCTAGCACCTTTGTTGCCTAATTAGAATCTTTATAAGATGCTTAAGAACTTAGATAGAGGGGTGTAGTCTTGGCTAGACCGATAGTTTTAATTCTGTATTCGTTTCGGTTAGCCGGCGCGATTAATTTTAGAAAGGACTATTCACCCCCCTCTAGTCTGCCATCTCGACCATACACCGGAGTGCAAAAGGGTTTGGAGCCCATGATGTGCAAGGTGGTCAATGCTAACTCAATGCAAACTAACAACCATTAGATTCATGATGAGCAACTCTGCCTCGCTAACTTAGTGCAACGCCAACAACCTACCGGGGGCCAAGAAGCAATGTATAGCTAACAACACCCAACCTTCAGCATTGTCTCTATCTTCACAAACATTCTTCTAGTACCTCTCATGTGCATCATTGTGACTACACATAATAAAATGTATATGTGTAGGGACTCAAACAAAACAACCCATGTATGTGGATAATATATAACTGGCAGAAGCATTATGAGTGCATACTAAATTGGTGAAAGGTCCTAAATGGCTAGAGGGGGTGAATAGCCAATAAAAAATTCTACAAATGCACTAGAGCAATTGGTTAGTACACTAAATGGTGAAATAGCATTTTGCTCTAGCTTTAATAAAAAAGCAAGCCACCTACCAACAATTCTAGTTATCAATGATCACTAAGCACCCAATGGCTATGTCTCTACTTTCTAGTCTAGTTGAGCTAACTAGAGGCTAATTACAACTAGCCAAACTAAGCTACTCAACTAGCTAAGCTACACTAGCTACCTCTACACAAGATATCTCTAGGAATATAAATACAAGAGAGGTAGAAGGGATATACCACCCTAGCAAGAGACAATAAATCAATATATCAATGAAAACCTTGGAAACAAGATGACAATGATTTTCCTCCGAGGTTCACTTGCTTGCCGATAAGCTACGTCCTTGTTGTAGTGATTCACCCACTTGGAGGTTCACGCGCTAATAGGCTTCACACGCCTAACCCGCAACCGAGTGCCGCACAACTAACACAAGATGGGGATCCACAAGCTACGAGCAATCCACTAAAGATGTCTTTCGTGATCTCCCATGGGGAAGGCTCAAGAACCCCTCACGATCACCACAATCGGAGCCAGAGACAAGCACCACCCTTTGCTGAACAATCCTCACTGCACCAAGCCATCTAGGTGATGGCAACTACCAATAGTAACAAGTGAATGCCGTAGCGAAACACAATCACCAAGTGCCTCTAGATGTAATCACTCAAAGCAATGCACTTGGATGCTCTCCAAACTCACCAAATGATAAATCAATCGAGCAAGATGAGTTAGAAAGGATTAGCTAGGCTCACTAGGGTGTATTCTTAATAGAAATGGCCTAGAGTGTGAGTCATGGCCGTCCAACCACTATTTATAGGGGCCCCATCAAACTAGAGACGTTAGCCCCCTTACTGCGCTAAATTTGTGGCGACCGGACACGCTGCACGCGATGACCGAACCCACTGCCCCAGTGTCTGGTCAATGGATGTGCGCCACGCGTCCCACACGTTCAAGCACAACCATGCGATCCCAACGGTCAAATCCCTTCGCTCGCGCAGTGAAGTGATGACCGGACCCACCGGTTTCATGATCGGACTCACCCTAACAGAATGCGTTTTTCATGACACGACACTTCCAGAGACCCTCCCAGCGTCTAGTCCTTTCTTCTACTCGAGCTGCCGCACCACATCACTAAGATCGAACCTAAGAATACTGTTCTGCTAGGGTCCGGTCCTCTCAATCTCTAGGGTCTGATCCTGACTCCCGCGCGCACCTCCTGTGCACGCTAGAACTGGACTATCTTCATGAGGGTCCGGTCCCTGTTTTTGCCTCCAATTCTTCTCCAACTTACCACCCTTGCTCACAAGTGCGAGTCACCAAGTGTATCACCATTTGCACGTGTGCTAGCATTTTCACAAAGCATTTTCAAGAGTGTTAGCACTCACTAGAATCTAAATGCATATGCAATGAGTTAGATCATCTAGTTGCACTTTAATAACCGCATTTCACAACAAGTTTCACCCCTCTTAATAGTACGGCTATCTATCCTAAACTCACTCACACCCACTTGGTGTCTTGAGTAGCAAAACAAAGTAGCCCTATCAAATATACCTTTGCCTTGAGCCCATTTTGTCTTTCTCTTTCTTTGTTTCCAAGTTTGGATCTTGATCACCATCATCACATGTCCATCATCACCTTCATGGACTTCATCTTTGATCCAACACTTGGTGTGTGATAACCTATCTCTTATTCACTTAGAGCCAAAGGTTAGTACCTAGAGTTTCATCAATTAACTAAAACCAAACTAGAGCTTTCAATCGGCTGGTAGGGGGACCTCATCTTTGGCTGTGGAGGCATTAGGACGCTGCTTTTATGACCAGAAGTAATGGTGGTAGGTGGGATCAACGACGAAGAATCAATGTTGTGATAGTCTGGTGGATCCAACAGCCAAAAGACAACTAATATTGATGGACCAGAATGAAAACTGGTAGTGATATGAAATATTTTAGTGTCAGGTTGTGGCTTAACCACGTGGGACACCAGTAGTTGTAGGAAGGCCACGACGATGCCTAGGGAAAGAGGCGGCCGTGACGACACCTTGGAAAGAGGAAGTGGTGATGCCTATAGGGAAGTCGATCATGCACATGTATGTATACCACTATACTAGATCCGATACTGTTTCAATACCTAAATGGGTTCTACATTATTTTGTATATGTTCCTATGACTACTAATAACACAAACACATATATGGTGTAGTGGTAAGTACCTATATTCTAAACTCTGATGAGGTCTCAGGTTCAAAACCTGCTGGTGATTTTTTATTTAATTTTCTTACTTAACAATTGTGCTCTAGAACCTTAGGTATTGCAACGATTTAGTCTTTCATTGCTATATGTACAATCTTTTTTGCAAAGCAAAAGACTATTACATACAACAAAACATAATTTTTGCAACATAGACGTGTTGTTAATTTGTATAAGCTTATGTGGCTACTAATGACAAGAACACAATTATGGTGTAGTGGTTAGTAACTTTCCTTTAGTGTTAAAAGGTATGAGGTTCCAAACCTAGTTACACATCTTTTTTAATTTTTTTTCCTAAAAGCATCGTGCTCCCGAACCCTAGTGATTGCAACAATTTATTTTTTCGTTGCTATATGTAAAACCCTTTTGCAACGCAAGCGACTATTACATACAACGAACCATATTCGTTGCAACATAGACGCGCTTTCGCAACCATCAACTAAAGAGTTGCAATATCATCTTAGTATTGCAACGCCAATAAAACTGCCCCCAATGCAAATGAAATCGGGCAACAGTGACCACTTATTGCAACCAGTTTACAATTGGTTGCGATAGCACTTATTTATTGCAATGATCTTCGCACTCAGGGCCATGAAATAATTTGTGTGGCAAAAATTCCACCTATCGCAACCAAAAGTGCAAATGGTTGGGATAACACCCTTTATTGCAACCAAATCTTACCATTGCGACAAAAAATTGTGGCATAAGGGTCAGAAGTTAGTAGTGTAGCATAAGTGCATAACCCGGCAATGACATGGTACCTATCCCTGCTGGCTCATATAATGAACTTGTAGTGATACATCATTGCCAAGTGGTGGTCTCAACCGGTAGTGATGGGCTCTATCACTGTCGGGTGTTTAACTTCTCGCCAATTTTCTAGATCTTCGTCTTATCACCCGGCTACAGGTCCAAGCACACACAGTAGTGATGCTCTGGAGTGATTGAGTGTTCTAGCTAGTGAACTTTCAAATGAAATAATATGCAAATATAGTTTTCATGTTCCAAACTACATGTTATAGATGACATGATATTAGCAGCTATTACAAAGTATTCTAAAAGTTGGCTGAGTTGTAACTTTAAGTATGTGTAGTACACAATACTCCAAGAGCTAAATATTGAAGATTTTAGCGGGAGTCCTTTGATTTCAACCACCTCAATTTTTTTTGCCTTTGATCATCTAACTTATGTTTCACTTAAGGACAGGCTCAGCTTCCATCAGAAGTTTTGACGGGTCCAATGCGCGATGCTCCCTTCCCCTAAGCGCCCCCAACGAGTGACTCAGGAGCGATATTGTCAGCACCCTAGGGCCCCTTCCTCGGCTCCCCTCTGGTCGTCATCTCCACCCTCCAGCATGCGGCGGTGGTGGCTCACGGTGGCCCTGAAAATAGGGTGCAGCCGTAGCATGCTGTTGACGGTAGATAAGTGTCAATTTTAATCGTCAACGAAACATGAAAAAGGACCTAAAAGCAAATACCACATAGATATAGGGGGTTCACTGACAAAATTCCACTAGTTTTGGTGAATGTCTATTTCTATAGGGTGTTAGCTGAAAAGAACCAAGGAAGGCCCACATGTCATGTTTACATAGAGAGAAAAGACCCACGCACGTGAATGAAGACTCTAGAAGACACGAGAAGGCACCGGAACGAACAAGAGGCCGATCTGCCACGGTGGTAGGGTGCCCGGCCTACCTTCTTAGGCACCCACCCACCAACGTGGACTAATCAAGTCAAGTCTCGTGGATCATGCCTCCACCGCCTTTGAGGATCAATAATCACTGTTGATTAAAGTCAGTTTGATCCAAGGGCTGTCGTGCATCCTAGGGGGCTATATAATCAAGGCCCCTGACCCTGGAGGAGCAATCCTTAGAAGCCCTAATTCATTATTTCTAGAGAGGATCAGTTGAGAGGGGTCCCTTGAATGGATCTTCTCTCCAGAGCCTAGCATTCAAGAGAGATTAGCTTTATAGTCTCTATGTGAGATTGGAGTTCTTCTTCTAGATTGAGAGAGATAGAGTGGAGGGAGAGTTGGAGGAAGCCCAACATGTCAGTGTCTCCTCTTTGGCTTGTACCTATGGGATCAAGTCTCCCTAACTCGGGGCTTGGTTCTGAGATTCTTCGGTGATTCAACTTCTAATACTAGTAAGTACAATGTTATTATTGTTCTATGGTTTACGAGTTTACTTTATTATCTTTCGGTTGAGGGTAGAGTAATCATCTGTAGCGTAAGCGTGGTGCTTGGGCTAGGATACTCGTAGATGCCCCCTGTCTGGCCATATCCATGGTAGTAGCGCAGGACGTGACAATCCCGTTGCTTCTTTGTACCCCACACCCCATTAGAAGGATTCGTAGGATTTGTGTGCTAGGGTTAATCATCCTTTGTGGTGTCTCTTTTCCTTTGGTACGTCCCCATAGAGCAGTAGTCGCATAGCTTACCACAGGTTAGAACTAGGGTGCCATAGCAGTCTTCTCTATATCCCTTATATCAAAATACCTTGTTTGCAGCTCAGGGGTTAAGCATAGACTGGGTTAGTCATCGCACATTTTCTCCTAGCTGATAAACAAATACGATACTCTATAAATATTTCCTAAGTGAAGTGCTCACTGATATCCATGCGCTTGCAGATTATTTCTCTTTGATTCTTCTGTGTGCATAACAAATATCAACAAGCATTTCTAGCACCGTTGCCAGGGAGAAAGACGGTCTGCTGAGTTAACTTTAAGTCTTACTTAACCTTGTACTATACTTTTATCCTTTTATTTTTTATCTTTTCTTTTTCTTTTCTATCCTTATGGATAACCCAAATTCCACGCCTATCTTTGAATTATCTGCACCTTCGGAGACCAGCCACACACCATGGGAATCATCAAAGCCTATATTTGCCCCTAATTATGAGTTGTGTCCGAAGTTGGTTGCAATAGGTCATAACCAACCCTTTTCTACAGCCGAGGTCCTATCTTCTCATCAAGAAGGTAATGAACTTTTGGCTACACCTATGGAATCTTTTAATCTTCTTATAAATTCAGGTTTAGACCCAGCCTTACAAGACCTTGTTCTTCTCCAACATTTTTATATGGGTCTTAATCTTTTCACCTTTGGAGGAGTTTTCCTTTCTTTTTCCATTAGTGGAGCAAGGTTTGTCCTTATTAGTGGACACACTCCTTGCACTAGCCTTCATGATGAATTCCTAGAGGAAAAGAAGGAATCCCCCAGACAAGAGGAGGAAGTTTCCATAGACACATTACAAACATTCCAATCCCATGATTTGGCTATCAATCCCAAACCTTTAGTACTCCAAAATGCTCTAAGGGAAGAAGAAATTCTACCCTTGGAAATCCTTTCTAATGATGATTTTGGAGGAGCATAAACTTCTCGCTTCATAAGAGATCTTTTAGTGCATATAGTTTAAATCTTCTCAAGAAGGGATCTCTTAGAAAGCTTCTCAAACCCGATCCATTTGAAGGACATTTAGAAAGACTCAAGGATGGCATATCAAGTGATGCCATAGAAGGAGAGCGAAGCCATCTAGAATCCACTCTTATCTTTTCTGTTTCTATGCCTGCACCAAATATAAAATTTGAACTCATCTTTCAACCCATCCTTGACCCCTATGACTCCTCCTATGCCCTTTCTCCTAAACCTCCTGATGATCATAGAAATCCATGTAAACATCCAACGCATAGGATTCTTCAAGACCACAAGGAAGATCGAGAAGAACATCATCAATGGAAAAAGAGCATTAAAAACCTATGTGCTATTGCCATTGAATGAATGGATAATGCCTTATATGAGGCCAACTTGAGAGGCAATCCAATGGAAACTTTGGACATTTATGATGAATTATCCTCAAAATTCAAAAATGATGGAGACTTCAATGAGCAAGGCAGCTACTACACAAACACCCCATCAAGACCTTGCTCCTATGAGAAATCTTCTGATTCACTTAGTCTCTCTAACATTGCCCCATACGAGATCTTCAACCCCTCATGCTCCCTGTTCCTAAATATTTTGAAAGGGTGGTTGTAGATGCATATGTTTATCATAAATATTGTAGATCTCGTTGTATTAGCTTGATCTTGAGATAGGTGCACATAAATTAGTGTTGGAGGAGAAACCACTTCACCAAATCACATCTTGAAGGTTTCCCAAGGACAAGCTTAGTGTCCTAAAACAAACACTTTTTGACCATAACATGAGTGTTCACCTTTCTACTGCATCGCCCTTGTGAAATGAGCATAGAGTTATAATTGTGAAAATATTCCTTTGGGTATTCTTGTCACTAACCTTCCAGGATTGGAGAAATAGACCGAAGGAATGATAGATACAAGGTATGTCCGACCAATCATTATGCAACACTGATTTACATTCATCCAATCTTGATTTTTGCAAAATTCAAGCTTGGGGATATACTTCCTAAAATAAAAAAATCTTCTGCCATGTTGCTACACTATCTTGGTTGTCCCTACCTTTAAGACATGCTCAATTTGCTAAACACTAATCATGCTCTTTCATCATTGCTTGAGTAAATCTCTATAATGCTTTCATGCTACCTTTGTCTATCTTAGAAAGTTTTGGTTTGGAAGTATTGATCCTACTTCCATTGGCTTTTAAATTAAGCGTGGTGCTTAGGTTAAATAGCCTTCCTTAATCCAATTAGCCATAGAGTCTAGTTTGGTTATTGAACTAAAAACTACTTGTGTAGACAATAGTATATTTTTGTTGGACTAACCCTTGTAGGAAAACTTTCAAAATCAAATTGGGAAAGTCCTGAGATGACCTCACACTAGAGATAAAGAGACATAATAATTCTGCACAAGGGAGACACAACTCAAGGAGAAGAAGAAGAGTGCCACAAAACATGATCCATAATCAAAGCACTCATTCTATGGAAGTAGATGAACAAGTCTCCATCATGCCACTTGAAGACAAAGACCATCGTGGAGGACTTTGAGTTGTAGTGTTAGTTGCATTCTCTTGTCAACCACTAATCGTCAGGAATCAAGAAAGATTGACAAGAGAAGAGCATGTAACTTTCTGCATCCTAGCTTCTTAGATTGAAAAGTTGATGCATGAGGAAGGAAGATCAACTCCTCTAGATGATCCCATCAAGCTCTTCCTCCTCTCATGCTCCCATCGCTCCACACGCTGGTTTGCAATCTCTCAATTCACTATTACTTCATTTCTATGAGTTTGAGCTATTTCATAATGCCTATATATGAGAATCAGACATAAGATAAAAATCAATCCTCTAGAAAAAAAAGTAATAGTAAATGTTCTATGCTAATATGTTCAAACAAACTTCAGGATAGCATAGAAAGTGATCTTTAGCCTTATAACAACAATGCCCCTGTTATTAGTTGTATATTCCTTCAGGTATGCGTTGTCCACTAATGATTGCAGGAATGAAAAGAAAAGCAAAAAGGTCTAAACACAAATCTAAAGAGAGCACAAAGGATGGCGTGACAAAAGGCAAGAAAGAAGGAGTGCAATAGAGACAGTGGCGCATGAGCAAAGACACAAGACCAACCAACAAAGGAAAGCTTCCACAAGATGTCACAGTACCAGCATGATCCAACATAAAAGGTAATATCCTAAGGTTAGTGATCAGTACTTTAAAAAGCTTTTCTTCGATTCTAGTATAACATAAATAGAGAACCAACCATGTTTGAGTTACAACCTTTCTTGATCTCACAGTCTTAATTCAATGAGTTAAAAATGTTGCGCATCTTATCTTTGGAATATGACAGTCATAATCATAAAATCATTACACAATATGCATAGATAGACTATCCTTCTATAAGGTTGAGTAATCTAATCTGCCAAATGGTTTAATGCTACATTCATTGTTTGAATCACCCATGTTAAGATTGAGCAAAACATACAAACATCAACATTATCTTCTTGCTCAAAATACCTAAGGTTAGAGAAGATGAATATAGTTTTGGTTATGTTGGTGTTTTTCCACCAATAGAGCTCATGCACTTGATCTCTGCCTTGTCTCTATGAACAAGACACACTTTAAGCAGAACTATAGAGGGTTAATTCCCCAATAATTATACAAGTGAAAGTTCTAGACCTACAAACATGCACAATGAGCAACATGCTGCCAACTTCCATAACTAGTATTTCACTTCAAACTACTGGAAAAGCAATGAACATGGGAGACACCATCTCAAGAGGTGCAAGCTATCAAGGTCTCTACAGAACAAACATGGTAAGCGGTCCTGTTCGAAGGACCTAATCACTGAACCCTTGCCGAAAGGTAAAATAAGTAGTCATCCATATTTATCTTTTTTAGCATTGCATTAGTTTCTCTTTCTACATAGTTACTTTTTAGCATTTGCATAATCATTCTCCATTTAGCATGTTTATTTTTCTGCATTAAGCATTGCATTAGAAAAGAAAATAAAAATATAAGTTTGCTTTGCTGCATCATAAATTTTAAGCCCCATGTGAATAATTTTGTGGCGTGTAAAAACCCATAGGAATATTTATTGTGGTGGCATAAAAATAAAAATAAATATGCATTCATCTTGTTAGACTCCCTCTGCATCATAAATATAAAATTACAAAAATATTTTTCTGTTGAAACTCTTGTTAAAAGAATCAAGAACAATCTCAAAAGCTTTGGACAATTAAGGCTTGAGTGGCCAACCACTAACACTTAATCTATTCCACAAGTTTTGTTGTCTATTTGAGTTTCACAGGATTTGAAGGATCAAGAAGAGCCGACAAGCAAGTGGATGTTCTATCCACTACTGGAGCACTGTCTCAACAATCATCAACAACAATTAATGCTCCACTAGAAGAGGAAGAACATCTCCGCTGCTAGTCTGCTAAGATTGAACAACTACATCAACATCCAGCTTGGGGGGAAGCACCCCCATGTATCTAGCTAAGTATTTTCTTTCCTCAGCTTTACCTTATTCTTTATGAGTTCTCTTAATTAGTAATAAAGATGGTTTAAAATGATAGAAACAAAATAAAAAGGGTGTGTCTAGTTTGCTTATTTTTGTTCTTAAAGAAGTTGTTAATAAAAGAGGAGTCTCTATGAATAATCTCTTGCATGGAAATGATGAATAGTTGCTCTACCATAATTCCTTTCAAGTACCTAGTTTTCAACCTCGAGCTCTCTCAAGTTTTGGACACAATTGTTTTGATCTAAGATTTGTTCTGAACCTGAAACTCGTGGTAGCGAATGCTTGATCTAAGTCTAGGTAGTTGGCGAATATGATATGGGAAGGTATGAGCTGCTGTTTATCTTGTTCCTAGAGATACTAGAGTTCTGGAGATTTATCTTTTGAAAACTTAAAAATGCCACATGATGAGTTCCTGTATGACGAGAGCTTAGATTCCTACCACAACCATATATGCATGCTTGTTAGAATAGGAAAACTTCTACATTTATTTACTGCTTGTGTGCATTGAGTTGGGTCCAGCTATGTTGATCCTTAGGAACTTTTCATGCGGTTAAAATCAAGATTTCACACGCACACTTTGCACCCTTGCTACTTCTACCCTGGAAGTACGCACCACCATATTCACCCATTTAGATCCACTAAAAAATGTTTCGCTCCTACACTGGGAGTGAACACCAAAAAAAATATTTCCCATAGGTTTTCCTTGTTTGCTACCCAAGTTCTAAAATAAATGCTCCAAGTTGTTATCATCTTTCATCTCAAAAAATTCCATTGTATCGGAGAGTGGGCTATTTAAAAAAGAAAGAAAGTGTGATGAAAAAAATATAGAGCAAAGCCCTAGTTTTCCGAATCCTTCAAAGTTTCAAGTTGAGACAAGTTACCCTTTTGTAAAGGAGCATTATAGAATTAGGCTTTCACCCCTTCTACCTTCCATAAATATTCTCTTCGATATTGATTGATCACTACTCAGTTGTAACCACACATGCACATCTCGATTTGATTGTATGACAAGTTCCTTTGGATCCATGGTTGGACTAGGCAACATATGCATTGCAAGTATGTATGAGTTGTTTCTTTCCCACCTATGAACTCCACATAATTTTACTAGTTATAGGGTGAGTGAGAGAAGGCATAATATTACTCTGCTTTAATCCAAAAATACCACATATTATGAGAGAGAAGGCATACACCATCAATGCCTTGGTAAGGATCCACAAATACCACAAATGAGAGACTTGAGAGGGTCATACAAAGGAATCTCTGAGTTTTATTTGAAAATCTACAAAAACTCTAGAATGAAGGTTGATCAAAGAACTCGAGACATAGTGCTTGACTTAACCGTTCTGTCTTCCAACTGCTCAAGACCCAAGTGAAGGCTACAAGCCCCATGGTTAAAAGGTAATATGGGTAAGTTTGAAAGTCAGAATAGTTCACTCTAATCCAGACAAGAGTTCTTGTTTGAATGCACGTGTACTTTTGAGGTGTGAAAGCATTATAGCAACTCTTGATCCATCACCAAGTCTATCTTTGCTCAATGACGAGCAAAGGGTAAGTTTGGGGGAGTTGTTGACGGTAGATAAGTGTCAATTTTAACTGTCAACGAAACATGAAAAAGGACCTAAAAGCAAATACCACATAGATATAGGGGGTTCACTGACAGAATTCCACTAGTTTTGGTGAATGTCTATTTCTGCAGGGTGTCAGCTGAAAAGAACCAAGGAAGGCCCACATGTCATGTTTACATAGAGAGAAAAGACCCACACACGTGAAGGAAGACTCTAAAAGACACGAGAAGGCACCAGAACGAATGGGAGGCCGATCTGCCACGGTGGCAGGCCGCCCACCGTACCTTCTTAGGTGCCCACCCACCTACATGGACCAATCAGGTCAAGTCTCATAGATCATGCCTCCACCACCTTTGAGGATCAATAATCACCGTTGATTAAAGTCGGTTTGATCCAAGGGTTGTCGTGCATCCTAGGGGGCTATATAAGCAAGGCCCTTGGACGCTAGAGGAGCAATCCTTAGAAACCCTAATTCATTATTTTTAGAGAGGATCAGCTGAGAGGGGTCCCTTGAATGGATCTCCTCTCTAGAGCCTAGCATTCAAGAGAGATTAGCTTTGTAGTCTCTATGTGAGATTAGAGTTCTTCTTCTAGATTGAGAGAGATAGAGTGGAGGGAGAGTTGGAGGAAGCCTAACATGTTAGTGTCTCCTCTTCGGCTTGTACCTATGGGATCAAGTCTCCCTAGCCCGGGGCTTGGTTCTGAGATTCTTTAGTGATTCAACTTCTAATACTAGTAAGTACAATGTTATTATTGTTCTATGGTTTACGAGTTTACTTTATTCTCTTTCGGTTGAGGGTAGAGTAATCATCTATAGCATAAGCATGGTGCTTGGGCTAGGATACTCGTAGATGCCCCCTGTCTAGCCGGATCCGTGGTAGTAGCGCGGGATGTGACAATCCCGTTGCTTCCTTTGTACCCCACATCCTGTTAGAAGGATTCGTAGGATTTATGTGCTAGGGTTAAGCATCCTTTGTGGTGTCTCTTTTCCTTCGGTATGTCCCCATAGAGCAGTAGTCGCATAGCTTACCATAGGTTAGAACTAGGGTGCCGTAGCAGTCTTCTCTATATCCCTTATATCGAAATACCTTATTTACAGCTCAGGGGTTAAGCATAGACTGGGTTAGTCATTGCATGTTTTCTCCTAGCAAATAAACAAATACGATACTCTAGAAATATTTCCTGGGTGAAGTGCTCACTGATATCAGTGCGCTTGCGGAATATTTCTCTTTGATTCTTCTGTGTGCATAACAAATATCAACACATGCCTCCCTCGTACTCGCTCCTTGACCACCCCCTTCAACTCTAGCCACTAGGTTCATCATCTGCGAGGAAGCATGACCTACCATGGGGATCCTAGCCTCCCGTGTCTGGATTTGGTGCTTGCACCTTCTAGCGACCCTTCTTCGTCCCACATGGTGATGTAGCTTTGTCTGACCCTTCTTCTAGCGTCCCAAGAGCTTCTCGCGATGGCCAACCAAATCCGAACAGGAGCTAGCGTCTTGCACCCCTCTTGGGTCACCAGCGGCCCCCTAGGGCCAGGGCCGATGGTGTCCTGGCTAGGCCGCGTGATGAGATCCTAGCATATGGGTATGTTAAGCCTCGGGATCAAAGGTTCCCGACCGAGAGACCCCCCGACCAACCCTTCCAGGATTGCTCGGGGGCTATACCCGTCAGGTACGCTTGTGTGCACCCTAAGGTGAGAGGATCGGACCAAGCCTGAGTAAGCTTGCTGCCTCTGCTCAGCGCTTGAGGGCTCGCTCAAGCTCAGGGCTCTTAATCGATGGGAGCCTGGACCTAATCCTTGGCCTCCTCCGACCTTAGGCGCTAGCCGAGGCTCGAGCACAAGAAGACATGCCCCGAACCATTAGAGCTCAGGGGCTTCTAGGCGCCGTCCTGCAAGTGTGGCTCTATCAACCACTCCTCCGATAGGGTCACACACGGGGCGTGACACAAGAAGACAAGCTTCTCTATGGCCTCTAGGGGCTTGGGGGCTCTAGGGCTCGCACGTCTGCCCCTCCAGTCGGCCTCCTTTGCCACCAAGAAGTTTCTAGAAGGCCCACCTAGGGGAGGCCGGTCCAAGCTGACATAGCCTGACACTCGGTGTGTTAGGACAGAGCAACCAGATGACGCCTAGAGCTTCTTTGGCTCAATGACATCACCATGGTTCATAGAGCGCAGCTGCAAGACTCATCTAGACTCCGGTGCATGTAGACCATAGCCTCATCCCCCAAACTGCCATGTACTCGACCTATCTCAGTATATAAGGGACAGGTCAGAACCTAGAGAGGGGAGGAGGATCTAAAACAGATCATTCCATTCCTCACCGATCCGCTCTTGCTCAGCACAGAGAGCAGAGCAACCTAGAGAGAGGGGCACCGAGAGCTCCTCCACAGCACCCATCGTCTTGTTCCTCTCCGACAAGGGGAAGACTCCACCGATGGCGATGCAACCTTAGGATTAGCACCGAGCTAACCCCTACCAAATCTTTCTCCTATACACTTAGTTGTAAACCCCCGATTTTGGATGCTCGTGAGTATAAGGATCATCAGCTGCTGGATGTAGGGCACCAATTGGCCCAAACCAGGATAAATTGTTACGTCGTCTTTGTGATTCTTGTGTTCTTGAGTCTACCCGAGCCACCGGAGACACGTACTCTGACACCACCTTGAAAACAATGCTTGCCACGGTTCTAACCTCGTGACAATTGGCGCACTAGGTAGGGGGCAGTATTAAGTGTGATTTAGGCTCTACTGTGGCTAGAGCCACCTGCCTTGTCATCGAAGTAGGCGGCACTACCCTAGACGGTGGCGACCGCTTCCCCGGTGAGTTCTTCATCACGGTCGGCGCCTTTGTTTTGGGCCAGGTCCTCAATTTTGGGAGCCTGGCCTACGTCACCGACTGCTATGGCGAGCTCCACCCTCTCAACGAGGTCTTGCCAGTGGGCAACGAGCCCCCGGCGCTGCCAACTCCGCCGGGCCTCCTAGGAGCAGATCTCGAGGTTCTAGCCAAGCAGATCCAACATGGTCTGGCTCTGCACCCCACCGTGTTAGACTAGCACTAGATGTTCTACATGCTGGCCAAACTCCATCACTAGATCGCCACCAGTGAGGTGCTCCCGTCGCCTGACCGCTTCTGGTACTACCTCCCGGACTAGCCTTTTGGGATCCAAAATGTGGCGGTGTCATTCTAGCTGGAGCTAGAGCACCTCGTCAGCCGTGAGGCACCACGAAGGGCCATCCTGTCTGACGCTACGGGGACCGACATCCCCTCGCTACACACCTTCCTTGAGATCCTCTCAGGGAATAGCCTAGAGTACGACTCTGACGACATTGACTGCTACACCCCGCCTTGCATGTGCTACCACATCACGAGGACACCATTGAGGAGGGGCCTATGCCCATGTCATCGGACCAGAGTCCCTGTAGTCACACAAACTACCTTCAAGAGAAGGCAACTCACCTGTAGGCTTGGCAGGTGGACCTAGAAGTCACCAAGGCAGAGCTCGAGCTCTGAAGGCAGGAGCTTACGTGGCTACAAGCTATGCAGCCCCCTATCAACGATGATGATGCCCGCTCGGGGGCTCCTAGCGCCTTCCAATTCCCCCGGGAGGCCTACAACATGGCGGCCGCCACCTGCCGGCTAGAGGACATCTTAGACACACCAGATCTGAAGACCAACGACTGGCTACATAAGGCAAGATGGCTCTTTCACGTCGCCCTCAAGTAGCAGGCTGAGAGTTTGGCTTCTCAGTGTTGCACCATGCTCTCTCGATCGTCCCAGCTAACGACCACCGTCAACGGGACCGCTTTGACACACACGCCCCACCGCGGGGCAGAGGCAGCGGTGACTCCTCTAGCAGCAGCTCTGACCGACCGCAGACCAGGGGCACCAAGCACCGACAGGAGCAAAGGCACAAGCTTTCCCCTCGACACCCGCCTGCACACCACCAGATCGGCGACGCCCGTGACATCTACGACGTCCGCGACACTATCGAGGCCAGACGCCATGCTCAGGCGTAGTCCAACTCTCTCGAGTGAAGGAGCAGGGGCACCGCCCTGGATCACTTTGGCCCCCTAGCGTTTGGGGGCAGCGATCCGAGTGGCCCCCTATAAGGTCCAAAAGGCTAGAGGGGGTGAATAGCCTATTTAAAAATCTACAACAACACTTAGAAACAATTGATTAGTACTTAAGATGGCGAAGCTAGTTTTGCGCTAGCACTACAAGAAGGTCACAAGCCACCTACCCTTTCTAGTTTCTATGATCTCTAATGTAGCACACAATGCTATGGCACTAGTTACTCCTAGGTGAAAAGCTAAAGATAAGCAAGAGAGCTACACAAGAGCAACTAAACAATGTTAAGTAAAGGATATGATGGAATATTATACCACCGTGTAGAGGATTTAGCCGATCACAAAAGAGAATATCAAAAGAGACCAATAACCTTGGAAACAAAGATGACACAATGATTTTTTACCGAGGTTCACTTGCTTGCCAGCAAGCTAGTCCTTGTTGTGGCGATGCACTCACTTGGAGATTCACATGCTAATTGGCATCACACGCCAAACCCTCAATAGGGTGCCACACAACCAACACAAGAGAGGATCACACGAGCCACGTGCATTCCACTAGATTACATTATGGCTCTCCGTCGGGGAAAGGTCAAGAACCCCTCACAATAACCATGATCGGAGCCGAAGACAAGCACCTTCCTCCACTCGACGATCCTCGCTCCTCCAAGCTGTCTCGGCGGCGGCAACCACCAAGAGTAACAAGTGAATCCTGCAACGAAACACAATCACCAAGTGCCTCTATAAGCAATCACTCAAGCAATGCACTTGGATTCTCTCCCAATCTCACAAAGATGAAGAATCTATGATGGAGATGAGTGGGAGAGGTTTGGCTATGCTCACAAGGTTGCTATGTCAATGCAAATGGCCAAGAGAGTGAGCAAGAGCCGGCCCACAAGCTTATATAGGAGCCCCCTATGAATAGAGTCGTTGGGCTCACTACACAGCACAAGTCAGGGTGACCGGACACGCCGGTCTGGGCTGACCGGACGTGCCCATAGCGTCTGGTCTCTCCACCATGACCAACCGACTCGCGCCACATGTCACATTTTAAATCTTGTATGTTAGATCATAACGGTCACTTGAAACGATACAACACTTAACATAGATCGACCTGACACGTCGCTCGGCACGACCTGACACGATAGTAGAGTCTGGTCGCTCGCTCACACGCATAGCCACGCACCATGGTCGACCAAACACGCTAGTCCCATGACTGACCAGACACACAGGTCAGACGAAGGCACACACCGTAGTGCCAAGACCTAACGCGCCAGCACCTCGACTGGACGCGACAGTGCCAGTGTCCGGTCGTAGTCTAGAGAGGTTCCTGAGCGCAATATTCGTGACCTAACGCATCTGGTCACACTTGACCTAACGCCCTTAGCGTCCGGTCAGTGCACCAGACCGTCTACTCCACAGCGCGTGCCACCAGAATTGACCGGACACGTCCAGTCACCCGAGGACCGCGTCCGGTCAGTGAAAAAACAACCGTTTCACTTCTCGAAAAGCGCCGAATCCCGCCGAGCTTGAGATGCGGGAGGGGGAGAGGATCCCAAACCCTTCTCCACCACTCAAACTTTACCACCTTTGCAAATGTGCCAACACCAACAAGTGTTCACCACCTTGTGCACGTGTGTTAGCATTTTCACAATCATTTTCTCAAAGGAGTTAGCACCACACTAGATCCTAATGCATATGCAATGAGTTAGAGCATCTAGTGGAACTTTGACAACCGCATTTCACAACAAGTTTCACCCCTCTTAATAGTACGGCTATCAATCCTAAATGTGATCACACTCGCTAAGTGTCTTGATCACCAAAACAAAATGGCCCTATGGTTATCACCTTTGCCTTGAGTCCATTTTGCTTTTCCTTAATTTCCAAGTCCAAAACACTTTGATCACTTGAGCCATCATGATCATCACCTCTTGCTTCACCACGTGGAATTGTGCTACTATCTCATTCACACTTGATCAAATAGGTTAGCACATAGGGTTTCATCAATTCTCTAAAACCAAACTAGGACTTTCAATCTCTCCCTTTTTGGTTAATTGATGACAACCCTTATACAAAGATATGAATTGAAATCATTTTGAATTCATGTTCCTTGCCCATGCATATTTACCATTTGTAAAAGGATTTGGACAAGTTTCATGAATCCAAATTGGTAGCATTGCTCCCCCTACATATGTGCTAAGAGTTTGGCAAAGAGCTTGCACATATGCTTTAGATAGGAAATATAGGAGTCAATGTCTACCGAATGATGCTAAGGTATAAAAGATGGACCTTTAAAGCGTGATACCAATCGGAGTGCACCAATATACCATCCTTAGCACCATTGTATGTTAGGTAGCCCTTGTGAAACATAAACACTAGATAACCCGTGAGATCAACATTATAAACAAGGTTCTAGTATCACTTGTAAAAACAAAAACAAGGCATATCTAACTATCAACCTATGCATGCTAGTTTTTCATTTCATCATTCATATCTAAAACTAGCATACACCACACAAGCATGTATATTTGAATTTAATCTTGACAAATGCAAACAAGCATATGAAAATGCACATTCAAATACATCAAACAAGTTCATGAGCTTCTCCCCCTACTTGTGTGCTCAAAATTTTAAGTGATCCCCTTACTTTCATATTTCTCCCCCTTTTATCTTTGTTTCTCTCCCCCTTTGTCATCGAATGACCACAAAGGTTCCAATTTAAGATAGATTATCAATGTTAATCAATGGGGTGAGGATCATTTTCCCAAATTTGGTTCAATCTAGATTACTTGCCAAAGGTATTTAACTCGGTTTGATCTAAGGACAAGCTTCTTCACACCTCCAAATAAGTGTTATCTTGTACCATGTTGAGTTAAACACTTATAGCTCATTTTCTAGATCAAACACTAGGTTCACAAGCTCATAAACATGTCGTATGCTACCACTAGATCAAGTCAAACATAGAAACAATAGTGTTACCATACAAGCATCAAATTCATTTCTTTTCATGATTGAACCTATGACATGCAAAGATTGGCTAGATGCACTAATCATGTCCTTAGCAAAGAATGTATGTCATGTCAAACAACTTTTACCTTGGTTGCTCGAAGGAGAGGCATGTCATATGAGTGGGGTGCATCAACACATATTTGAGTAATCCAATATGTTCAACTTATTTCTTAGCTTGCAAAACCTTGTCTCGTCGAGTGGCTTGGTGAATAAGTCGGCTAGTTGATCGTCGGTGCCTATGTTCTCAATTGAAATATCCCCTTTTTGTTGGTGATCTCTAATGAAGTGATGGTGAAAATCTATATGCTTTGTTCTTGAGTGTTGGACCGGGTTGTTGGTGAGCTTCACGACACTTTCATTGTCACAAAACAATGGAATATTCTTGAATTTGATTTCAAAATCATTTAAAGTGGCCTTCATCCAAAGGATTTGTGCACAACAACTACTGGCGGCTATATATTCAGCTTCGGCGGTTGAGAGTGCAATACTATTTTGCTTCTTTTATGACCATGACACAAGTGATCTTCCAAGTAATTGACATGTGCTCGATGTGCTTTTTCTTTCAACTTTGCATCCTTCATAATCTGAATCGGAATATCCAACTAGCTCAAACTTTGCACCTTTGGGATACCACAAGACAACATCTTGTGCATGCTTTAAGTACCTCAATATTCTTTTTGTTGCGGTGAAATGACTTTCTCTTGGTGAGGCTTGAAATCTTGCACACATGCATACACTAAACATGACATCCGATCTTGATGCGGTCACATAGACTTCCAATCATTGACCTATACATGTTTTGATCCACCAAGTTGCCACTTTTATCACTATCTAGGCTTCCATTTGTTCCCATGGGTGTACTAATTGGCTTTGCTTCATTTATGCCAAACTTCTTGAGTATGTCTTTGATGTACTTTCCTTGACTTACAAATGTACCATTCCTTAATTGCTTGATTTGAAGACCAAGGAAATAATTCAAATCTCCAATCATGGACATGTCAAACTCATTTGCCATCATATTTCCAAACTCTTCACAAAAATCTTGAGTGGTTGACCCAAATATGATATCATCAACATAGATTTGCAATACAAACAAGCCTTTACCAATCTTCTTAGTGAAAAGAGTTGTGTCAACTTTACCCATTTTGAACCCTTTAGAGAGCAAGAAATCTCTCAATCTCTCATAACATGCTCTAGGTGCTTGCTTCAAGCCATACAAGGCCTTCCTCAACTTGTATATATGGTTGGGTTGCTTGTAATCTTCAAATTCAGGGGGTTCCTCAACATATACTTCTTTGTTGATGTAGCCATTGAGAAATACACTCTTGACATCCATTTGATAGAGCTTGATATTGTGTGCACAAGCATAGGCTAGCAAGATCCTAACTGCTTTCAATCTAACAACCGGAGCATATATTTCTTCAAAGTCAAGACCTTCTACTTGTGTGTACCCTTGAGCAACAAGCCTTGCTTTGTTCCTTACCACTATCCCATCTTGATCTTGCTTATTTTTGAAGACCCACTTGGTGCCAATCACATTGTGTCCATTTGGTCTCTCAACTAACTCCCATACTTGGTTTCTCTTGAAGTTGTTTAGCTCATCATGCATGGCATTAACCCAATCGACATCCTTCAATGCTTCTTCTATCCTTGTTGGTTCTTTGTATGATACAAATTATGAGTGAGCATAAAATAAAGTTAACTTAGATCTTGTTTGTACACCTCTAGATATATCTCCAATTATAGAATCCAATGGATGATCCCTTATAGTACTTGTTGGTTGGAGAATCGGAACATTGTTTGCACTTGGTTGAGATGATGTACTAGCCTCTTGTTGATCATGCACTTGAGAGGATGAACTAGCTTGATTTTCATCAACATATTCACTTGAGTCAGGAAGCACTATCACTTGACCATCTTCATCATCTTGCGCCATTCCCTCGTTGGAGGCGTTGTCATGTTCCCTGCCATTTTTCACCTTCTCCATCAGCACATTGCGTTCTGCACTCCGCTGATGGGACTCGGCATGGTGGCTTCTCCCACATCCCTACCCGCTAGACGGGGATGAGGTCAAAGAGGTCTTAGATGTTAGCGGACATCTTAGATGGTGGAGAGTTGCTCCTACGATGTGTGCTATCTTTACTAGATGAATGTAGCCACTTGAAGACGTATGAGGTGTAGAGTTACTTCTACACAAGATCAAGACAGGTTGAAAGCAAAGACAATGAAGAAGTTCTGAAGCTTAGTCTTTGTAGCTTCTTTTAGTCCTTAAGCTCTTTTTTTGCTCCTCTATTTTGAGGCTTTGAGCCTAAGAACTCATGTAACTTTAGGCTGTGTATATCGCAAGCGAATATAGATGTTGGATTTTGTATCCTTTATCTACAAAGATTTCAAATATACTATAACACATGCTCAAACGATTATATTCTAGAAAAAGGCAAACATGTAGCCGTAGGAATTTCCATTTGCTCACTACACCATAACACTGAGATTGGCGATGGACGATTTGACGCTAAAAGCGGATATAGTGACAGATGATCTGTCGCTAAAAAGTTATGGCGATAGACTTGTGCAGACAGTGTAAGTTCTGTCGCCAAAATCTTTAGCGATAGACAGTACTTTTAGCGACAGATAATCTCTTGCCCTGAATATTTTAGCGACAGATAACCCGCCGCTGTTCTTTGGCGATTGATAACCTGTTACCACTTTTATCGACAGACCATTTGAGGGTACATATAGCTGTAGGAGTACTTTACCATACAACAATGAAATGCATATCCGATCCGTGACAAGGATAATCTACAGCATGCCAAAGTGTCGACTATTATGTGCTAGATAACAAGCTCAAGCAATAGGCTAGTGTACTTTTGTCGTTTTGTGCCCATAATTTCAAAAAAGACATATGGATGCTCTACTGTTCTTATTTATGCATTCAATCGTTGAGTAAATTACAGTAGATACGTATGTAGAGACAAAACTACAGTAAGTATGATTCGTTGATAGTTCCTTCGTCTATGCGTGCATGTTTATCAAGCAGCCCGCACGAAAGAAACTAGGCTAATCACTACTGGAAACTCAAATACTCCGGTGTGTAAAAACCCACAGAAAAATGTGAATCCTGACAGATGACGGTGTACCATCAGAAAATAACCCACAGAAATAGAATGATAGAAATTCAAATTTTTCTGTTGGTTTACCAATAGAAACAATTTTTCTATGGGTCTTACACGCATAGAAAAATTGCGTTCGTGCAGATTAAAAAAAATTCTGTGACGTCGGGCCGAGGCAGGGTCGTCGCCGCCGTCCCCAACGCTGAGGTGGCTGGCGGCCTTGGCCTTGGCACTGAAGTTGGCCTGGACAGCCTCCTCGCCAGTGGCGTACTGGGTGGCGACGTCCAGGAGCTCCCGCGTTGTGCGCTTGGTCTCGTGGCCGAGCACGGGATAAACGCCTCGCACGTCGTGTCGCAGATGAAGGCATTGATCGCGTCAGCGTCGGTGACATTGGGGAGCTCGTTGTGCTTCTTGGAGAAGCATTGGATGTACTCCCGGAGGGTCTCGTCAGCCCTCTGTCGGCAGTTGTGAAGGTCCTAAGAGTTCCCTTGCTGAGTATACATGCCCTGGAAGTGACCGGCGAAGACGGAGCGGAGGTCGCCCTAGCAGGCGAGGCTGCCAGGCTCGAGCTGCTCGAGGCAGGCCCTGGTCGAGCACAATAGGAGAAGAGGAAGGTACTGGACGGCGAAGTCGTCATCCGACCCCCTGGCCCTCATGGCGAGGCGATCATCCTCTAGCCAATGGTCCTGGTTGGTCTCATCGTCGTACTTGGTGATGTATGTCGGCGGCCGGAATCGCCTGGGGTAGTGGGTGAAAGTTCTAGTTTGGTTTTAGAGAATTGATGAAACCCTATGTGCTAACTTATTTGATCAAGTGTGAATGAGATAGGTAGCACAATTCCACGTGGAGAAGTAAGAGGTGATGATCATGATGGCTCAAGTGATCAAGGTGTTTTGGACTTGGAAATGAAGGAAAAGCAAAATGGACTCAAGGCAAAGGTGATAACCATAGGACCATTTTGTTTTGGTAATCAAGACACTTAGCGAGTGTGATCACATTTAGGATTGATAGCCGTACTATTAAGAGGGGTGAAACTTGTTGTGAAATGCGGTTGTCAAAGTGCCACTAGATGCTCTAACTCATTGCATATGCATTAGGATCTAGTGTGGTGCTAACTCCTTTGAGAAAATGATTGTGAAAATGCTAACACGTGCATAAGGTGGTGAACACTTGTTGGTGTTGGCACATTTGCAAATGAGGTAAAGTTTAAGTGGTAGAGAAGGGTTTGGGATCCTCTCCCCCTCCCGCCTCGCAAGCTTGGTGGGATTCGGCGCTTTTCGGGAAGTGAAACGGTTGTTTTTTTCACTGACCGGACGCAGTCCTCGGGTGACTGGACGCGTCCGATCAATTCTGGTGGCGCGCGCTGAGGAGCAGACGGTCTGGTACATCATCTTAACCAAGTGGCTGATGGAGAAGGCTTCCACTGCCAATGGTGTGCAACCTACCGCGGCCTTCTCAACGCCGATATCTGGGATAGAGGGGCCCTATCGTCTCCTCTCCCAGGCGGCGGCGGGAGAGTGGAGATAGGGTGGCAGCGGGCTAGGGTTTGGGTCGCTCGGGAGACTTTATTAGTACTTGACTGTGGAGGCTTTAAGCATGATGGTACAAAGAAAAAGTGTGGCGAGGGATCAGGGACACGTATTTTACTGTTATTATTATCCTCCTTCAAAATGAGCTTCCATGTCTAAATATGCTTTTATCCTATATATTTCTCATTTTATTTAAGGAAATCTAGTCCTCACTTACCTTCTAGCATTGCCAAATGTACAGCTGGAAAAAAACCATCTAAAAAGTTAGGGCTGTATTGGGTTTGGGTTAGGTGCTATCTGTACTTGCGTTGATGGTTATAAGTGTTGTTAATTGAACAATCATACAATTATGAACCAGATATTATATATCTGTGTGAAGCACGACGAAGAATTTAAGTTCCAGAAGTATTGTGTTGTCTGCCATGGCCCATATGGGGCAAGCGACCAACTCATCTCTCTACCCCTCATTTATCTCACAGCACACAAACAAGTGAACAACACAACCCCACCTCTACCCCTCTAGGTAGCACCTATACATGGCTACTCCGTCTCTCACGTTGCTTTTTTTTTGTTCCTCTGCCCAGCAATAGTCCTGGCAATTGCTAGCACCGTTCAAAAAACAGTGTCCCCAAGAGAATGAGATTCGCCTGCATGGCTGCATATGTACCTACACCAATTCCCTGCCTGGCCAAACGTCTCAAACCGCCACGACTGGTTTCTAACCATAGGACCCAATCCGAACGAAAAGATCGTTGCACGTGCACAAGGCTTCCATTTCCAGGCTGGTCAAACCGCCACCATTTGGTACACTTCTCACATTATAGTGTTCCACGACGACAGCAGGTAAGATGTTTTCTTTTACATACAAGAAGGCTGGGACGAGTATAATGTTGGGAGTAGGGTGAAAACTGTCAAAAACGGTATTACAATATAGAAAACGCAAATGGCCGGTATGACATTGTTCTACATTTATGAAATTAATGAATACAAAAAATGGTCAAAATAGTTGTGAAACCAGTTGAAAATAACAATATTTATGTTTCGCTATATTCAAAAACAGTATCATAATATAGAATACAAAAACGTCAGTATGGAATCTATCCGTTCACTTTCACACCTAGTTGCGAGCAATTTTTCTTCTTTTCGGAGAACATTTATGTGGATGTTATTGCCCCCACAATATTCAATACTTATAGAGAGATTGATGATATAGGAAGATTCATGTACCACATAGAGATTTAATTTGGACTTGTAGGATTGCTCTATAGCTAGGAATTCTTGCTAGGTGAATTAAACCCTAAGCATTGTTTGGGTTGTATCCCAGTTCCGAAAGACGTCTTTTTCATATTTCTAGCTATTACTATGTGATTTACCACATTTACTATAGCTCCTCCAAAAGACACTAAGGGACTGTTTGGCACAGCTCAGCTTCACCAGTGAAGCTGGTTTTTTTTTGCAAAATAGCTTCCCAAGCAACTTTTTTAGTGAAGTTGAGCTGTTTTGGAAAAAGTGTTTGGCAAAATAGCTTCACCAACAGCTCATGAGGGAGAGAGATAGGATAAGCTACTATTTTTAGCTTCATCCCAACTTATGTCTTTGTGAGAGGAGAAAATCAGCTTCATCCATAAAGCTGTTTTGGAAATGAGTGCTTAGCAAAAAAAAACAGCTCAATGTGCCAAACAGGCCCTAATTTAACCTTGTACTCTCTCTCTACATCCCAAATTATAGGTCATTTGAAATATTCTAGGTACATAGCTTTTGTCATGTACTTTAATATATATTGTGTTTAGATACATAGTAAAACTATGTGTCTCAAAAAATAAAAACGACCTATAATTTGAAAAAGATAGAGTAGAACATCTAATTATAACTCAATAGGGAATTTATCGGCCATTTTAACCCTATTTTTGCATCAAAAAGGTGTGTACTACACATGACGAAGAGCTTACTCTATTGCAATGTAGCAAGCTCAATGTAGACGTGGCTCATGTAGACTCCCTTGAGAAAGCAGAAAAAAGTTGACGTCAAGAATCTTGAGGAAACCCAAGGTAAGCCAATTGTAAATTCAGTTTGTGCATTTTCTAACTTTCATATTGAGCAAAACTTAACGGGAGTGGGCATTAGTTTGGGTGACTGAGAAAGTTTAAAAACAAGAATTTGTTGCTTTAATCAAGGATGTTGAGAGAGATAGATTGAAACCTTCTAATTTCTTAAACCTATCTGAGAACGAAAATGATGGTGAAGAGGATGAGATCAATCCGGACATCACCACCCTAAGTCGACTTTGTGGCGACTTAACGGAGGAGGTGATGGATGATAATAGTGTGGACCTTGATGGAGTACTAGTAAATGTACCCATTAAGGTGGCAAAAAATACAAAGAAAAAAAAGAAACCTCTCAATAAGAATACAGCGGCTTGAAAAAAATCTTGTTTTAATGAGAGGTATTTTTGGAATTGTAGAGGGCTGCGGGACTTAGCTAAACACATGTTTTTACATGATGTGGCCGAGGACAATAAACTTGGTTTTATAGCTCTATCACAAACCAACAAAAATAGTTTCTCGACTCAGTGTCTGGAAAAAGTTTTGTGCGGGGACTGATTTTGTTTGGCATTGGTGGTGTCCTCGGGGTATAAATCAAGGTTATTTTGATTTAGAGAATATTGAGGATGAAGAATACCATATCAAGTTTGTCTTAAAAAATAAAGTGGATAGTTTTCGATGGGCTCTTTTGTCTGTTTATGGTGCAGCACACGAGGACCACAAAGAACACTTTCTATCAAAGTTAGTACGAGCTTGTACTAGCTGTGGGGATCTACCTATTTTAGTGGGGGGAGATTTCAATATTATTAGGAATCCATCCGAGAAAAATAATGCAAGATATAATGACAAATGACCACTTTTGTTCAACGCTATTATTGAAACATTGAATCTAAGAGAGATAGAGATGATGCGGAGGAAATTTACATGGGCTAACTATGTAGAAGTGCCAACTTTTGAAAAGTTGGACCATGTTTTGGTAACAATAGATTGGGAATAAAAATTCCCATTAGCTTCCATTCAGGCTCTCACCCGACACACACCGCTTTTGCTGGATGGGGGGAACCATCCCATAGAGGCAATGCTAGGAATTTCAAATTCGAAATAGGATGGCTAACACGAGATGTTTTCTTTGACTTGGTGAAAGAGGTTTGGGAATTTGAGAATAGGGGTCGGTTACCCATGGAAAGGTGGCAAAACAAGATAAGAAGATTGGGATGCTTTCTTAGAGGATGGGCTAGGAATTTAGTCTCACAAAACAAGAATCACATCAAATCTCTTAGCTAACATTGATGTCTTAGATAGAAAGGCTGAGACATGTTTGTTGTCACCGCAAGAGGGAGAACTTAGACATCACCTAAAAGAGCAGTTAACTAAGTTATTGAGAGAGGAGGAGATTTACTGGCTCCAATGATAAAAAACAAGGTTATTGCAAGGGGATGATAACACTAAGTATTTCCATCTAGTGGCAAATGGGAGGCATAGGAAAACAAAAATTGTACAGTTAGAACAGGAACAAGGGATTATTGTTGGAGATGCGAACCTGGAAAGTTTCATAACTGAATATTATAAAGGACTGTTTGGACCACATATACAAAATTCTTTCTCATGGATGAGACTATGAGATATGATATACCTCAAGTGTCGGAGGAGGAGAATCAAGTATTAACGGCTCCATTCAGTGAGGAGGAAGTGAAAATGGCAATATTCGATATGGAACACAACAAGGCACCCGGTCTAGATGGCTTTCCTACTGAATTCTATTAATTCTTTTAGGAGATTGTTGGTATAAATTAAGGCACATAGAATATATCCGTAAGCGCATAGATATTATACCATTGTAGCACTTCACCGAGAATAACCCAGTTTTAATATCGAACCCAAAGGAACAGTTAGTGAGAATAACTAAGTCTTAGTCTTAACCCAACTTCATAATCAAGGTCAGAAAATAGGAATATAAAGGAGACTACTGAGGTATGTCTAGTTCTAATCTCAATAAGCTTTGTCATCTATTGTTCTATCGTGGAAGATGTCTTATAGGGAACAAATTTAGAGTTTCTTCCCTAAAAGCGATCAAATTCCTGCTAGTCCTATTAACGGGAGGTGGACTACAGAGGATTCAACGAAGCTATAAAAGTCACTCTACTACCAAAAATAATCATTATTTGATGATTTTCATGCTAAAAAAGTTAATATTAGCATGATTAACTGTAACACCCTAAAATTTTGGACGTTAAAAAAATAGGAAAATATGATTTTATATAATTTTGTGACCATGCAAATTTAGAGTAATAATAACTTTTATGAACTTAAAATCAAATATAAGAGTAGAAACATATTTGTGCACTCATGTTGTTGCATTTAAATTTTTGAGATGAGTGGTTTGATTCAAATTCAAAAGGGAATTCAAAATCTATTTAGAAAATGCTTTGGAAAATTTGTAAAGAAAAAGAGTTTTATTCATTTTCTCAGCTTTCGGCCCAGCTCTCCCCCGCAGCCCGCTTACTTTCCGAACCGAGCGGCCCATTCCTCGCCTCAGCGCGCGCGTCGCGTCCCGCCTGGGCCGAGCCCCTTTCTCGCCCGCGGCCTGGTTCGCGCGTGCACCGCCGGCCCAGCAACGCGCGAAGCGAGCGGCATCGCTTTCCTTCTTCGATTGTGTCGCTGATGTCGCGGACCCATCTATCAGGCGTGCCTCCTTCCTCAAGCCGACGCCGTCGTCGCTTTCCAAAAATGCCGACGTCGAATCCTCCCCTCAATCTCCCCTTTCCTTCCGTGGAGACGCCTTCGGGCTATATAAATCGAGCCTGTGATGCTTCCGCCTCATCCTATCTTGACGCGGAGCTTTGAACCATCCAGAGATGCCACAGCGAGCTTGGAGCTCTACCGCGCCACCACCGTCCGCCATTCCGAGCACCGCACTGTCTCCGGGCCAATTTCGTCTGCGGTTCTTACCTTGGTGAGCTCACCTTGTTCCCCACTCCATCCCGGTGTTTTTCTTTCGTGAGATAACGCTGTGAATCGAGCTTTCGCCTTCTCCGGCGATGGCGCCGCCGTGGAACATCGTCGCGGCTCTATTCCGGCCGAGCGCCGCCATCGGCTGATTCCCAATACAATCCGAGCCGTCCAAATCAAATCCAACGGCCCAGACTTAAAGATACCGGTTCGGCCGGCACTTTTGCCAAAGAAACCCTGAGTTTTTCAATTGATTAACCCGCAGTCCAAAGCGTACTTCCGTATTGCGTAATATCTGTTTGAAAGCGTAGTTTGATCTCAGTAAAGCCAAAATACGTTTTCAGCTATTTACAGTTATGTCACTGAGTTTGTTTTAATCATAATTTATTCGTTTTAACTCCGATTTGATCCGTTCAAATTGCGTTAGGTTCGTAACTAAGAGCTCTACATGTTAGTAGGACTGTTCAGTAGGTTTGTGACAATTTATTTTCGAGCTTGAATTAAAGTAATTACTTTTCTATAGGAAATCTTCGTAAATTCATAACTTCGTCGTTTTAGCTCTGTTTTTCGTGATCTTTGCGTCTGTGTGATCCTAGCGAGTTGTAGATTTGTTTTAAAAACTTTTTATTTTATTTTATTACTGTTGGTGTACTGTTCTAATTATAGTCTTGTTTGTTTATGCATGATTGTTCTGGATGAATATTGTTGCTATTGTTGATCGAGTATAGACGGTGAGCAATTCGTTGGAGATCAGGAGTTTTACTACGAACAAAATCACCAGGACCAGTTTGAGCAAGGCAAGTATAGCATGGGATTATCCTTGTTGTCCTATTCACATTAAGAAAATAATACCATTATGCATATATTCCTTGTTAAGGATGACTTAGAGTTGATCTTATTCCTTGATACCTATTATACTGCATGGATTAGTATTGCTAGTGCTCAACATGAACTATGATCATGTAATTTGACTAATGGAATATGCAATAAACATTAAAAGATGATTTTATTATTGTTAAAGGGTACTAGAGCATGGGTTTACTTTGGTGCTCTCGTTGCTCTCCATAAGGACTTATCTGTAAGCGAAAATCCGGGATTTACAGTACAACTATGAGGGCTAAAATGGCTCTGGCTTTAGTCATATAGAAGGAACTTTTCTAGCTTGTTAGAGGTTACCCTTGTGGCGCAAATAGGGTAGAGCAGACTGTGGATCCCTGCGTGGTGAATCACACAGACTGACTTTGGAAACCTAGCGACCCTAACTTGTTAGACGAACCTTTGAAAGGCTTCATAGTGTTTCCCTGCCTGCTCACCTTGGAAGTGTTTTGGGAGTAATTAACCCGGGCATATGGGCAACATGACTCACAGTGAAAGTGTACAACCTCTGCAGAGTGTAAAACTGTTATAACAGCCGTGCTCACGGTCACGAGTGGCCTTGGACCCTTATGGAATAGTGGATCATTAATAATGAATATGTTTTTGCTATTCGTTAATCATTTCACATGAATCATATGTTTATTGTTTATATTGAGACACTTTGATATCATTGATATACTGAATTAATGCTAATTAAAAGCTACATGCTGATAAACCTATGTTATGCCTTTGAGCCTCATGAACCCCATGTTACACTTGTTGAGTACGAGATGTACTTACGCTTGTTTATTTTTCTTATTTGGATAAAAATCCTAGATGGGTAACAGATGGTGCAAGTAGTGACTACTTCTACTTCTCGGAAGATTACTAGACTTGCTGTCAACCAGTCAATGTGCCTGTGATTGGAGCTACCACGAGAGTTTTTATATTTTACTTCCGCTATATTATTGTAAAGACTATGTGTTATTAATCGTGATGTAATAACATTTGTGATGATACATCCTTTATAATTTGTTAACTTATGTGTGATTGATCTCTGGGCACACATAAGGGTATGCACTCCATTTGGTCGTTAAATGGGTGTGACATTAACTATGGTATTATAACTCTACTACCAAAAAACTGATGCTTCTATAATCCAACAGTTTAGGCCCATTTGCCTGCTGAATTGCATACACAAACTCATTACAAAGGCCTTGACTATAGGATTGAAAAGATTGTTGAAAAGTTAATATATTCCAATCAGTTTGCTTTTATGAAAGGCAGAAATATCATGAGTGGGATAATGATTCTTCATGAGGTTTTATATGAAACTAAGTCAAAAAACAGATTGGTGTGATTTTAAAACTTGACTTCAAAAAAGCATATGATAAAGTCAAATGGAATTTTTTATTTGAAAGTTTGAATGCCAGAGGTTTTTTGTCACAAATGTTGTAGATGGATTGAGCAGGTGGTTTCAGGTGGCACAGTTAGTGTCAAGCTTAATGAAAGAATTGGACCTTACATTAAGAGTTTTAAGGGGGTTCGACAAGGTGATCCTTTATCACCAATCCTATTTAATTTTATAGCTGATGGGTTAACTAGGATGGTCTTAAAATCTCAATCAAATGATAAGTTCTGTGGATTGGTGGATCACATAATTGACAAAGACATAGCTGTTCTGCAATATGCCGATGATACTATTATTTGTCTAAAGCATGATCTTGAAGGGGCAAGAAATCTTAAACTGCTACTATACTTGTATGAAATGATGGCAGGTCTAAAAATCAATTTTCACAAAAGTGAAGTCATGACTATAAATGATGAGGAAAATTAGGACCAGACTTATGCTAGCATTTTTAACTGTCAAGTGGGGAAGTTTCCCATCAAATATCTAGGGGTTCCTATAAGCCCTAGTAGATTGCATGTCATAGATTGATCACCCCTGATTGAGAAAAAATCATAAAAAGCTTGATATATGGAAAGGTGGAACTTTATCTATTGCTGGGAGGAAAACACTCATTGATTCTAGTCTTAATAATACCCCTATCTATCACATGTCTTTATATTTACTCCCCAAAACAGTGATTTACAAATTGGATAAGATAAGATCTTTCTTTTGGCAAGGGGTGGAGTAAAGAAAAAATATCATTTGATAAGATGGACAAAAATCTATAAAAGCAAGAAAAAAGGGGGCCTGTGCATCAAGGATATTAGGAAAAATAAACCTGGGCCTATTGTGTAAATGGTTATGGAAACTTGATAGGGAGACTGGTTTATGGCAGCAAATTATTAAATTCAAATATTTGAGACATGATAGCATCTGTTCTGTTAAGCACAAACAAACTAACTCACCCATGTGGGCTGACCTGTTGAAAGTGAGAAATTTGTATTTGCAAGGGAGAAAATTTGTCATTGGAAATGGTAAGAATATTCTTTTTTGGAAAGATAGTTGGTTATATGATCAACCTATTGCTATGCTTTATCCTAATCTGTTTAAGATGACCTAGCAACAAGATGTTACTATGGCAGAAGTGATGTTAAATCCTCATGCTTTAACTTTCTCTAGATGGCTAGTTGATGTCTGGGCAGAACAATGGAAGATGATCCTTAATGATATGTCTAAGATCTCGCTGAAAGACTATAATGATGTAGTATGCTGGAAATTTGGTAAGAAAGGCCTCTTTACTGTCAAAGATTATGTATGATTGCTTAACAAATAATGATCTGGCCCTTATCACAAGAAAATCTAGAAAAGTAGAATTCCAAGAAAAATTAAAATATTCCTTTGGCTAGTAATCAATAATGCAATTCTAATGAAGGATAACATGATTAAAAGGAAATGGCTAGGTGATCCAAAATGGTATTTCTGTGCTCTAGATGAAAATGTGTCTCATCTACTTTTTCAGTGTATCATGGCCAAAGCTGCCTGGGCCACTTTTGCTACATGTGTTGTGGCTACTGATATCCCAAGTTCCATTAGCCAATGTTGGTTGTGGTGTGAGAAATGGATTCCAGAGGGAAAAAAGTTTCATATGCTTGGTATAGCGGCCATATGTTGGTCAATCTGGAAAGCAAGAAACAAGCTCTGTTTTGAAGGCAAATGGGTGAAGAACCTCCTCTCTATTATGTCACGCCTGTGCACTCATGTCTCACTGGGCAGGGCTCTATCCGGCTGAAGACAAGGAGGTTCTGGCCGTCGGGGCGGAGCTTATGCTACAGATAGCCATAAAGCTCTTGAACAAGAAGGCGAAGATAGATGAATGTCGGTAGCTTCAAGATGGTGGTGATGGTGAGCAAGACGAGGACTGATGCCATGTGTGATGAATTTCTATTATCTACCGAGTCGAACTCTGAGAATTATATTATCAACATGAACTATGATCATGTAATTTGACTAATGGAATATGCAATAAACATTAAAAGATGATTTTATCACTGTTAAAGGGTACTAGAGCATGGGGTTACTTTGGTGCTCTCATTACTCTCCATAAGGACTTATCTGTAAGCGAAAATCCGGGATTTACAGTACAACTGTGAGGGCTAAAATGGCTCTGGCTTTAGTCATATAGAAGGAACTTTTCTAGCTTGTTAGAGGTTACCCTTGTGGCGCAAATAGGGTAGAGTAGACTGTGGATCCCTGCGTGGTGAATCACACAGACTGACTTTGGAAACCTAGCGGCCCTAACTTGTTAGACGAACCTTTGAAAGGCTTCATAATGTTTCCCTGCCTGCTCACCTTGGAAGTGTTTTGGGAGTAATTAACTCGGGCATATGGGCAACATGACTCACAGTGAAAGTGTACAACCTCTGCAGAGTGTAAAACTGTTATAACAGCCGTGCTCACGGTCACAAGTGGCCTTGGACCCTTATAGAATAGTGGATCATTAATAATTAATATGTTTTTGCTATTCATTAATCATTTCACATGAATCATATGTTTATTGTTTATATTGAGACACTTTGATATCATTGATATACTGAATTAATGCTAATTAAAAGCTACATGCTGATAAACCTATTTATGCCTTTGAGCCTCATGAACCCCATGTTACACTTGTTGAGTACGAGATGTACTTACGCTTATTTATTTTTCTTATTTGGATTAAAATCCTGGATGGGTAACAGATGGTGCAAGTAGTGACTACTTCTACTTCCCGGAAGATTACTAGACTTGCTGTCAACCAGTCAATGTGCCTGTGATTGGAGCTACCACGAGAGTTTTTATATTTTACTTCCGCTATATTATTGTAAAGACTATGTGTTATTAATCGTGATGTAATAACATTTGTGATGATACATCCTTTATAATTTGTTAACTTATGTGTGATTGATCTATGGGCACACATAAGGGTATGCACTCTATTTGGTCGTTAAATGGGTGTGACAAATTGGTATCAGAGCTATTGTTGACTGTAGGACGCAAGCCTAGCTAGAAATGGTCGATTTAGTGTCATCTTTTCACTATTTTTATGCTCATTACCTTGCTCTTGTTATTTGATAAATTTTTATGCTTCTTATGTCTCATTCTATTACGTAATTTTGCCTCTATTCTAATTATATCTAAAAACTCTGTAGATGGTTCATGGCCGTAAGACTGCCCGCATCACCACTGGAGGACACTATCCACCTCGTGCTTTGATTGCACCTGAAGAGCTACAAGAGGAAGTACCCCAGGAGAATGAGCAGACCCTTGAAGCACCAATCCAAGTGCCAGCACCTCCTCAGGAAGAACCCGAGCCTGAAGAAGACCCTGAGATCATCGAGATTGAAGATGATGAAGAGGAGGAAGCCAATGGAGGAGAGCAAACCCCATCTCCCCCACCTGGTGCAGCTGCTGAGGATGTGCCACCCCCTCCAATGGGTTGGACTGTGAAGATTTACCACAAGGCTGGAGGAAATGCTGTTTCTCACCATCGACTTGTGGGAATGCTCTCTGCCTACTTCGCTGATTGGCACCTAGCTGTGGAGTACGTCTGTTGGGAGTACACCCATTTGCTAGAGGACACTTACTGGAAGGCAAGGGCGAGCATTTTTCCTAAGGATGAAGAAAAGGGGCATACCAGCTGGACAGGATGTATGCTCACATGGGTCGTCGAGCTACCATGGAGGATAGTATTGAAGATGCTGCTTTTGAAGCATGTATGGGCCTTCGCTACCTTCACTTTGACAGCATGAAGCATGATATCCACCGCTACCTCCCTCGTACACACCCCGACCTTGGATGGGCCATGATGGATCCAGTGCAGTTGGAACCACTTCCTCGGGTGATGGTGAACTTTGTCTATGACATGATGGAGAGAAAGCTGCAGTTAGAGGAGATGGTGAAGGCACAGGGGAAGACCATCAAAAGGTGCCAAGCAATGATTGATGAACTCCGAGCAAACCAAGGCATGGCCAAGATTTATGAGACATTAGAGCATGAGCCACGCCAGTAGAAAATAGAAGTCCTTTATGTAATAAGAACGTTCTTAGTAACGTCAGTTGAGTCTTCGAGTCTGTCGTGTGGTTTGAACTTTGATGTGATAGTTGCTTTATCATTATGCTTATGTGTGAGTTGGATTTTTTTTATGAGTGCTGGGACTTGTAGGCATGTCTATAAGTTCCATTTTTAAGAATAAAAAGTCTATTAGTCAAGGGAATAATAGTTGGGTTTGGTATTGTCACGTTTCTATCCTTGCTGTTTTCTGGAGCAGTCTGCAATGTTTCTGATATGGTTCAAAAACGGTTCGTGCAACATTTATGAAATTTTTATGAGAGAAACTAGGCTTTAGCACCTTTCAAATTCCACTGGAATCACCTTTTTATCTGATCTGGTTCCAGAGATATAACTATCACAAGTTAAAGTTTCTGCACAGTCTGGAATCTGGAACAGTTTCTGTTGCGCCTTAATTTTCATTAACTTAACGACAGAATCTGGTCTTATGGTCTAAATAGAAGTTGTGGGGAACTTCATAAGATTTTCAACCATATAAAGCACGCCTCTATTGGACTTATGTAGTTCGAGATATGATTGATTTACTGAACTGTCAACATTGATATTCGCCCAGAAAACTTTCAGATCTCATTCTTTATCTTATAAGTGGTCGATAACATGGAAATCTCAAAGTTTGCATTCTTATGGATGGCAGATGGCCGGAAGAGGAAGAGGCAGGGGTCATGGAGGTGTTCCCCCAAATCCACCACCGCCACCGCCACCAACTATTGAGCAACTTCTGGCAGTGCAGACGCAACTTATGCAACAATTGGTGCAGAACCAACATAATCATCCGGTTGCTGGAGCACCACCACGTGATAAGCGTGGTGAGTTTTTGAAGGGTCATCCCTCGGTGTTCACGCATGCCGCTAATCCATTGGAAGCGGATGATTGGCTCCATGCCGTGGAAAAACAACTCAACATTGCTCAATGTGATGACCGACAGAAGGTGTTGTTTGCTTCTGGACAACTCCAGGGAGAAGCTCAGGACTGATGGGAATCATATGAGTATGGTCGTCCTGATGATGCTCCCGCAGTCACTTGGCAGGAGTTTAGAGAGAACTTTAGAGCTTATCATATACCAGAAGGAATAATAGAACTGAAGGCAGAGGAATTCTAGAATTTGACCTAGGGGTCATTGTCTGTAGCTGAGTATCGTGACAAGTTTGCCCAGTTGTCACGATATGCTCCACATGAGGTGGCCAATGACAATGATAAGCAGCGCCACTTTTTGAAGGGATTGTATGATGGATTACAATTGCAGCTGATGTCCAATACTTATCCCAATTTTCAGACGCTTGTGAACCGCGCTATCGTGGTGGACAACAAGTGCAAGGAGATGGATGCCAAGAGGAAAAGGCTTCAGGGACAGACTTCTGGTAGTAACACTCGTCCTCATACTGGTTTCCAGCAGGGTAATCAACAGAGACCTTCTTCTGGTCAGTGGAATCGTGGTCAGGTCCCTTTTCGCAATCAGTTCCCGCAACGTCCCCTATTTCAGCCGCAGAATGGTAACCAACGCCCTCCGCAGCAGAATGGGAATCAGCCTCAGCGCCAGGGTCCTTCCAATAATACTCCAATGAAGACCAGTGCTCCCAATACCCCCAACAAGTGTTTTTGATGTGGCAAAGAGGGTCACTTGTCCTATAATTGCCCTGAGAAGATCAACCAGTAGACTCCACAGAGGCAGGGTAGTCACCAGAAGCCTGCATCTAATACTGGAAGGGTGAACCACTTGTCCCAGGAAACCACAGTGGAGGAACCAGAAGTTATGCTTGGTACGTTCGATGTCCATTCCACTCCCGCCACTGTTCTTTTTGATTCTGGAGCATCACATTCTTTCATTTCACAATCATTTGTTAGAATACATAGAATTCATTTGTGTGCCATGAAGAATCCTATATTAGTAAACTCACCTGGTGGAAGTATGTCAGCATCTTATCGTTATCTCCCGATTAGTCTCATTCTAAGGGGGTAGAGTTTAAGGTGAGTCCTATAGTATTGAGAACAGCTGGGATTGATCTTATATTGGGAATGGATTGGATGATACAACAACAAGCAGAGATTCAGTGCAAAAGAAAATCAGTAGTACTGACAACACCAAAGGGAGATAGGATCAGAGTTGATGTGAAAGTGCAAAAACAGGAGACCGCTATAGTGAACCAGCTCACTGATGGTGCCAACAAGGAGGACCAGGTTGTGGAAGAGTTCTCCGATGTGTTTCCTAAGGAATTGCCAGGTATGCCGCCAGACCGTGATATTGAATTTATTATTGAATTATTACCTGGAACTGCACCTATAGCTAAGCGTCCATATAGAATGGGAGTAGATAAATTAGAAGAACTTAAGAAACAAATTAATGAATTGCAGGATAAGGGTTTCATTCGTCCTAGTTCTTCACCTTGGGGAGCACCAGTGATTTTTGTGGATAAGAAAGATGGTACTTAGAGGATGTGTGTAGATTATCGGTCTCTCAATGAGGATGTGGCAAAACTAATACTGGTGCTAATTTTGAGGAATTGAAGAAAAGATTGACCACTGCACCAGTATTAGTTTTGCCAGATCTGAGTAAACAATTCTCTATTTACTGTGATGCATCTCGTTTGGGTTTAGGATGTGTTCTTATGCAAGAAGGTAGAGTTATGGCATATGCATCGAGACAGTTGAGAAAGCATGAATTAAATTATCCTACTCATGACTTGGAATTAGCTGCAGTGGTTCATGCATTAAAGATATGGAGACACTATTTGATTGGACATAAAAGTGATATATACACCGATCACAAGAGTCTGAAGTATATCTTCACTCAATCAGATCTGAACTTGAGGCAACGTAGATGGTTGGAATTGATAAAGGATTATGATCTAGAGGTGCATTATCACCCAGGAAAGGCTAATGTTGTTGCTGATGCTCTTATTAGGAAAAGCTACACTAATGAGATGCAAGTAATGCCCTGGTCAAGAGAGTTGTGTGCTGAATGTGAGCATTTGAACTTAGGGTTTACCACCAATGCAGTAGAATTGGTACTAGAACCTACTCTGGAGCAAGAGATACGCAAGGCTCAGATGAAAGATGCAAAATTGAGAGAGATAGTAGAGAATATAGTGAAGGGCAAATCACCAGGATTCCACAAGGATGATAAAGGTACATTATGGTTTGGAAAAAGGTTGTGTGTGCCAGAGGATAAGACTATCAGAAAGGCAATTTTGAGTGAAGCTCATGAGTCAGCTTATTCCATACATCCTAGGAGTACTAAGATGTATCTGGATCTGAGAGAGAAATATTGGTGGTATGGTTTGAAAAGAGATGTTGCTGAATATGTTGCTTTGTGTGACACATGTCAAAGGGTGAAAGCTGAACATCAGAGACCTGCAGGATTGTTACAACCTATGCAGATACCCAAATGGAAATGGAAAGAGGTTGGTATGGATTTTATAGTTGGATTGCCACGTACTCAGAAAGGGTATGGTTCGATTTGGGTAATAGTAGATCGCCTAACAAAGGTTGCTCATTTTCTACCAGTTAGGACTACGTATAGCAGTGCAAGGTTGGCAGAATTGTATATGGAAAGAATAGTGAGTTTACATGGAGTTCCTAAGAAAATTGTGTTGGATCGGGGTACCCAGTTTACATCTCATTATTGGCAAAAGATACATGAATCACTAGGAACTAAGTTGAACTTTAGTATAGCCTACCATCCACAGACAGATGGACAAACGGAGAGAATTAATCAGATATTGGAGGATATGTTGAGAGCTTGTGCTTTACAATATGGTACTAGTTGGGATAAGAGTTTGCCTTATGCAGAGTTCTCATATAACAATAGTTATCAGAAGAGTCTTCAGATGGCACCGTTTGAGGCTCTGTATGGATGAAAGTGTAGAACCCCGTTGTTCTGGAATCAGACAGGGGAAAGTCAAGTGTTTGGGCTTGATGTACTCAAGGATGCTAAAAGGAAAGTAAGAATGATTAGAGATAATCTAAAAATAGCTCAGTCCAGACAGAAGAGTTACGCTGATACTCGGAGAAGAGAGTTGATTTTTGAAGTAGGGGATTATGTATATTTGAAAGTATCACCAATGAGGAGTGTGAAAAGGTTCAACATGAAAGGGAAATTGGCACCAAGGTATATTGGACCTTTCAAGATTGTAGGGAGACGTGGTGAGGTGGCATATCAGTTGGAATTACCAGAGAGTTTGGTAGGTGTACATGATGTGTTTCATGTATCCCAACTTAAGAAATGTTTGCGAGTACCAGAGGAGCAGATTCTGTTAGAGGAGCTCACTGTTAAAGAGGACCTCACATATGAAGAGTTTCCAGTTAAAATTCTAGAGACTGCTGAAAAAGTCACGAGAAGTCGAACTATCAAGATGTGTAAGGTTCAGTGGAATTGGTACACAGAGGGTGAGGCCACCTGGGAAAGAGAAGAGGATCTAAGGAAAACCTACCCGCAACTGTTCGAGTAAGCATCAACCAAATCTCGGGACGAGATTCATCTTAAGGGGGGTAGAATTGTAACACCCTAAAATTTTGGATGTTAAAAAAATAGGAAAATATGATTTTATACAATTTTGTGACCATGCAAATTTAGAGTAATAATAATTTTTATGAACTTAAAATCAAATATAAGAGTAGAAACATGTTTGTGCACTCATGCTGTTGCATTTAAATTTTTGAGATGAGTGGTTTGATTCAAATTCAAAAGGGAATTCAAAATCTATTTGGAAAATGCTTTGGAAAATTTGTAAAGAAAAAGAAAAAGAGTTTTATTCATTTTCTCAGCTTTCGGCCCAGCTCTCCCCCGCAGCCGCTTACTTTCCGAGCCGAGCGGCCCATTCCTCGCCTCAGCGCGCGCGTCGCGTCTCGCCTGGGCCGAGCCCCTTTCTCGCCCGCGGCCTGGTTCGCGCGTGCACCGCCGGCCCAGCAACGCGCGAAGCGAGCGGCAGCACTTTCCTTCTTCGATTGTGTCACTGATGTCATGGACTCATCTGTCAGGCGTGCCTCCTTCCTCAAGCCGACGCCGTCGTCGCCTTCCAAAAATGCCGACGTTGAATCCTCCCCTCAATCTCCCCTTTCCTTCCGTGGAGACGCCTTCGGGCTATATAAATCGAGCCCGTGATCCTTCCGCCTCATCCTATCTTGACGCGAAGCTCTGGAACCATCCCGAGACGCCACAGCGAGCTTGGAGCTCTACCGTGTCACCACCGTCCGCCATTCCGAGCACCGCACTGTCTCCGGGCCGATTTCGTCTTCGGTTCTTACCTTGGTGAGCTCGCCTTGATCCCCACTCCATCCCGGTGTTTTTCTTTCGCGAGATAACGCTGTGAATCGAGCTTTCGCCTTCTCCGGCGATGGCGCCACCGCGGAACGTCGTCGCGGCTCTGTTTCTGCCGAGCGCCGCCGTCGGTTGATTCCCGATCCAATCCGAGCCGTCCAAATCAAATCCAACGGCCTAGACTTAAAGATACCGGTTCGGCCAGCACTTTTGCTAAAGAAACCCTGAGTTTTTCAATTGATTAACCCGTAGTCCAAAGCGTACTTCCGTATTGCGTAATATCTGTTTGAAAGCGTAGTTTGATCTCAGTTAAGCCAAAATACGTTTTCAGCTATTTACAGTTATGCCACTGAGTTTGTTTTAATCATAATTTATTCGTTTTAACTCCGATTTGATCCGTTCAAATTGCGTTAGGTTTGTAATTAAGAGCTCTACCTGTTAGTAGGACTGTTCAGTAGGTTTGTGACAATTTATTTTTGAGCTTGAATTAAAGTAATTACTTTTCTATAGGAAATCTTCGTAAATTCATAACTTCGTCGTTTTAGCTCTGTTTTTCGTGATCTTTGCGTCTGTGTGATCCTAGCGAGTTGTAGATTCATTTTAAAAACTTTTTATTTTATTTTATTACTGTTGGTGTACTGTTCTAATTATAGTCTTGTTTGTTTATGCATGATTGTTCTGGATGAATGTTGTTGCTATTGTTGATCGAGTATAGACGGTGAGCAATTCGTTGGAGATCAGAAGTTTTACTATGAACAAGATCACCAGGACCAGTTTGAGCAAGGCAAGTATAGCATGGGATTATCCTTGTTGTCCTATTCACATTAAGCAAATAATATCATTATGCATATATTCCTTGTTAAGGATGACTTAGAGTTGATCTTATTCCTTGATACCTATTATACTACATGGATTAGTATTGCTAGTGCTCAACATGAACTATGATCATGTAATTTGACTAATGGAATGTGCAATAAACATTAAAAGATGATTTTATTACTGTTAAAGGGTACTAGAGCATGGGGTTACTTTGGTGCTCTCGTTACTCTCCATAAGGCCTTGACTATAGGATTGAAAAGATTGTTGAAAAGTTAATATATTCCAATCAGTCTGCTTTTATGAAAGGCAGAAATATCATGAGTGGGATAATGATTCTTCATACTGTTTTATATGAAACTAAGTCAAAAAACAGATTGGTGTGATTTTAAAACTTGACTTCGAAAAAGCATATGATAAAGTCAAATGGAATTTTTTATTTGAAAGTTTGAATGCCAGAGGTTTGTTATCACAAATGGTGTAGATGGATTGAGCAGGTGGTTTCAGGTGGCACAGTTAGTGTCAAGCTTAATGAAAGAATTGGACCTTACATTAAGAGTTTTAAGGGGGTTCGACAAGGTGATCCTTTATCACCAATCCTATTTAATTTTATAGCTGATGGGTTAACTAGGATGGTCTTAAAATCTCAATCAAATGATAAGTTCTATGGATTGGTGGATCACATAATTGACAAAGACATAGCTGTTCTGCAATATGCCGATGATACTATTATTTGTCTAAAGCATGATCTTGAAGGGGCAAGAAATCTTAAACTGCTACTATACTTGTATGAAATGATGGCAGGTCTAAAAATCAATTTTCACAAAAGTGAAGTCATGACTATAAATGATGAGGAAAATTGGGACCAGACTTATGCTAGCATTTTTAACTGTCAAGTGGGGAAGTTTCCCATCAAATATCTAGGGGTTCCTATAAGCCCTAGCAGATTGCATGTCATAGATTGATCACCCCTAATTGAGAAAAATCATAAAAAGCTTGATATATGGAAAGGTGGAACTTTATCTATTGCTGGGAGGAAAACACTCATTGATTCTAGTCTTAATAATACCCCTATCTATCACATGTCTTTATATTTACTCCCCAAAACAGTGATTTACAAATTGGATAAGATAAGATCTTTCTTTTGGCAAGGGGTGGAGTAAAGAAAAAATATCATTTGATAAGATGGACAAAAATCTATAAAAGCAAGAAAAAAGGGGGCCTGTGCATCAAGGATATTAGGAAAAATAAACCTGGGCCTATTGTGTAAATGGTTATGGAAACTTGATAGGGAGACTGGTTTATGGCAGCAAATTATTAAATTCAAATATTTGAGACATGATAGCATCTGTTCTGTTAAGCACAAACAAACTAACTCACCCATGTGGGCTGACCTGTTGAAAGTGAGAAATTTGTATTTGCAAGGGAGAAAATTTGTCATTGGAAATGGTAAGAATATTCTTTTTTGGAAAGATAGTTGGTTATATGATCAACCTATTGCTATGCTTTATCCTAATCTGTTTAAGATGACCTAGCAACAAGATGTTACTATGGCAGAAGTGATGTTAAATCCTCATGCTTTAACTTTCTCTAGATGGCTAGTTGATGTCTGGGCAAAACAATGGAAGATGATCCTTAATGATATGTCTAAGATCTCGCTGAAAGACTATAATGATGTAGTATGCTGGAAATTTGGTAAGAAAGGCCTCTTTACTGTCAAGATTATGTATGATTGCTTAACAAACAATGATCTGGCCCTTATCACAAGAAAATATAGAAAAGTAGAATTCCAAGCAAAATTAAAATATTCCTTTGGCTGGTAATCAATAATGCAATTCTAATGAAGGATAACATGATTAAAAGGAAATGGCCAGGTGATCCAAAATGGTATTTCTGTGCTCTAGATGAAAATGTGTCTCATCTACTTTTTCAGTGTATCATGGCCAAAGCTGTCTGGGCCACTTTTGCTACATGTGTTGGGGCTACTGATATCCCAAGTTCCATTAGCCAATGTTGGTTGTGGTGTGAGAAATGGATTCCAGAGGGAAAAAAGTTTCATATGCTTGGTATAGCGGCCATATGTTGGTCAATCTGGAAAGCAAGAAACAAGCTCTGTTTTAAAGGCAAATGGGTGAAGAACCTCCTCTCTATTATGTCATGCCTGTGCACTCATGTCTCACTGGGCAGGGCTCTATCCAGCTGAAGACAAGGAGGTTCTGGCCATCGGGGCGGAGCTTATGCTACAGATAGCCATAAAGCTCTTGAACAAGAAGGCGAAGATAGATGAATGTCGGTAGCTTCAAGATGGTGGTGATGGCGAGCAAGACGAGGACTGATGCCATGTGTGATGAATTTCTATTATCTACCGAGTCGAACTCTGAGAATTCTATTTTTTTGGGCCGTGAAACTAGCCGTGTAATAAGTTTGTTCTAAATTTCCCTGCTACTGTGGAAATGTTGGTGGTCTGATACCTGGTAGTTAGCAGGCAAGTCAGTTAGAGGTTGTTCAGATGGTAGCGTAGCTTCTTTGCCCTAAGTCTATCTAGTTCTACCTCGATTGTTCCTAGTTCTGTCTCTAAAACTTTGTGTATTTCCATTATGGTAATGGAAATGGGGTATCCCCGGTTCTAATATAAAAGTCACATTCACGAGCTACCACCGATCCGAAAAATGAGGATGCATTTACGAGTAACCCTAGTCTAAGCACCACGCTTACACTATGAATACTACTTTAATCTAGAGTCACCAAGATTAGAGCACTCAGAAGAGAGTCATAAACTTGAAGAACAATATAAACAAGATGCTTACTTGAATCAGAAGTCGATTACCAGAGAAATGTCACACCCATTTTTTTGAACAAAATGGAATGCATAATCTTATGTGCGCCCAGAGATCAATCACACATAAGCTGACAAATTAAAGGGAGTATCATTACAAGTGTTATTACATCACGATTATTATCACATAGTCTTTACATAATCATAGAGGAAACAAAAAGATAACTCTCTCGTGGTAGCTCCATACACAGGCACATTGACTGGTTGACCGCAAGACTAGTAATCCTTAGGGAAGTAGGAGTAGTAATCACTATTTGCACCATCTGTTACCTATCCGGGATTTTTATCTAAATAAGAGAATAAACAAGCGTAAGTACATCTCGTACTCAATAAGTGTAACATGGGGTTCATGAGGCTCAAAAGCATTGGCAATAGTTTAACAGCATGTAGCTTTTAGTTGGCATGGTTTTAGCATATAACATCATCAAGTTGTCTCAACTTACAATAAACATATGATCAATGTAAAATGAATAACGAATAGCAAAACATATTTATTATTAGTAATCTACTATTTCATAAGGGTCCAAGGCCACTCGTGATCATGAGCACGGCTGTTAATTATAATAGTTTTACACTCTATAGAGGTTGTACACTCTCACTATGAGTTGTGTTGCCCATATGCCCGGGTTAATTACTCCCAAAATACTTCCAAGTTGAGCAGGCAGGGAAACACTATGAAGTCTTTCAAAGGTTTGTCTAACAGGTTAGGGCCATTAGTTTCACTCGGCAAATAGATATAGAGCCCCTCTTCCAAATGGCACAATGACGTATAGCCTATACACATAAGGCCAGAGGCCGCACTATACCCAATTCGTCAAGCCATTCTTATGCCATGAAGGTTACCACTAACAAGCTAGAAAAGGTCCTTCTATATAACTAAAGCCATAGCCATGTAGCTCTCATAGTTGTACTGTAAGTCTCGGATGTTCGCTTATAGATGAGTCCGTATGGAGAGAAACTATAGCACCATAAGATAGCTCAATGCTCTAGCCCCCCTTTAAGCATGTTACTAAAAAGTCATATGTTAATGTTTGTTGCATATTCTATTAGTCAAATTACAATATCATAGTTCATATTGAGCACTAGCAAAGCTACTCAATGCAATATCATGGGTGTCAAGGTAATGGATCAAAACTAAATCATCCTTAATAAGGAAATACATGCATAATGAATTTAATTATTTATTGTGAATAGGATAACAAGGATAATCACATGCTATCCTTGCCTTGATTAAACTGGTCCTGTTGATCTTGCTCATAGAAGAACTCATGGTCACCAACGAACTGCTCACTGTCTATACTTGATCAACACATCAACGTCATTCATCCAAAAGCAATCATGCAAAGCAAATAAGGCTATAATTAGAACAGTACACCAATAGTAGTAAAACAAGATAAAAAGTTTATAAAACAAATCTACGTCTTGCTAGGATCACATAGACGTGAAAATCACAAAAAACGAAGCTAAGACGGCGAAGTTATGATTTAAATAAGATTTTCCTTAGTTAAATAATAGATTTAATCTAGGCATGAAATTTAAAGTTTGAAAACATAATTAACAGTAGTACTAACATGTACATTATGTAATTACAAATCTAACGCAACTTGAACAGGTCAAATCGGAGTTAAAACAAAGATTTTATGACTAAAACAAAATTAGTGGCAAAATTGTAAATAGAGAAAACATATTTTGAATCTACAGAGATCAAACTACGCTTTCAAAAGAAGAAAACATATTCTCAAATTATGTTTTGGACCGCGGGTTCCAAACTATAAAAATGTAGGGACTCTTTAGCAAAACGAGCGATGAAAGGGTATGTTCTAATCTGGATCGTTCATCACGGATCTGACAGCCGAGATTAGAAGGGGAAGAAGGGTTGCCGGCGCATAGGAAACCGACGGCAGCGCCATGGACAGAAAATAGGGGACCTCGCCGGTGCTCAGCGATTCAATGCTATCGTACATCATCGGCCATGGGGAACTCATGGGGAGGGAGAGAAAGGAGCAACGAACTCAAATAGGGGATCGAAGGCAGCTGCGACGGCACAGAGACGAGCTTAGGCTTGATTTGGCGGCTCGGCTATGATGGCGAGCTTGTGCAGGCTCAAAGAAGTGAGAGGGGAAGTATAGAAGATATGGGCGACTTCCTTACCTTCATGCGTAGCTCGGGAATGCGGTCACAGTGACAGGAGAGTCGCGGCGATGGTGATCAAAGCGACAGCGGCGCTTCTAGGGTTTGGGAAGGAGAGGGCTACGGGTGCTGCGAAAGCTCGAGATGGAGAGCGGAGGGTGCGGGGCACCGGCTTTTATAGCCCCGGGGTTGCGCTAGGAATGGAAAGGGGAGGATTGGATGCGGGATTTGGCTTGGTCGAGCTCGATAGAAGAAGGAAGGTGCCGACTTCCATTTTCGGAAGATGACGGAGGTAGAAGATGGAAGGGGAGAGAGGCCACTGACATGTAGGGTCAGAGCGTCAGCGGGAGGGAGCAGAGTCGGGCGCACGTGGAGCTAGGCCAGTGGTGAGCTGGGCTTGGCCCAAGGCGAGGCACGAGGAAAGAAGGGGCTAGGCTCTTGCGGTTGAGGCAGTGGAGCTGCCGCGCTGGGCCTATAGGCCAGAGTGAGGCGAAGGGGTGAGCGGGCCTGCAGGAGTGGAGCTGAGCTGCTGGAGGGGGGAAAAGGCAGTGGCTTCAGCTGGGCCGCGAAGAAGAAAATGGCCGAGCGGGCCAAAAGAGGGGGAGGAAGGGAGAAGTCCTTTTTTTCAAATTTTTCAAAGCCATTTTTAAATGGATTTTGAATTCCTTTTTGAGTTTTCAAACAGATCACACAATACAAAAATAATATGCAACAGCATGAATGCATAACATGTGTCTAGACCTTTAAATTAATAAAAAAATGTTACTTTTCTAAGTTGACATGCTCACAAAATTCATAATTAAATTCAAATTTACCTATTTTAAAATGATTGCAAATTTTAGGGTGTTACAAGAAATCTTAGAAGCAAGCTCCAATAGAACTTGATTCCACCAGAGTACAGCCATAGAGAGAGCACCGATAGGCCAAAACTCCTCCAAAACTCTACTCTCTCACTTTATCTCTCTATCTCTAATACAAAACTAGATCCTATGGAGGACTAATCTTCTCTTGATTGCTAGCCCTAAATCCTAGTGGAGATATGAACTAGGGTTTCTGGTCTTTCAGCTCTTAGGATCAGACGGTTCTTGATGTATGTTAACCATTTATGCAAGGTAGGTTGACGGTTCTTGATGTATGTTAACTATCGTCAACAAGCTCCCCCACACTTAGGCTTTTACTCATCCTTGATAAAAAAGGATGGATTACTCAAGATATAACCTTAGGACAAGACATCAACACAAGACCATTCCTAGTCATACATGCTCTGTAGGATTCAAAGTATCTACCATGAAACTTTGAGAGGTTGAAGAACGAAACAGCTCGAACTAGATCACCATCTTCGTTAGTCAAGTCAATTGGAGAAACATTTAAAATTTTGAAAACAAAACATAGCTTACCTTCTCCTTTTGTAGTACTCACAAATCACTTATGTATGTGGTATTTTTTTGGATCCTCACCAAGGCATAGATGATCTTGCCTTCTTTTACCTACTCTTAAAAGCTTATGTGGATCTCAGGTAGGAATGAAAGTGAAAACATACTCGCATTGCATATATTATAAAGTCAAAACAAAGATCTAAGGAGAAAAGTGTCATACTCTTAGATCAGGATGTACATATGTGTGGAAAATATGTATGGTGGCTATCCTAATTCTACTATGCTCCTTGAATCATGCCTCTCTTGTTTGAAACTTGAAAACACTTTCACTAGAGAGCATGGGCTATCTTTTTCATTTCTTTCTTTTTTTATGGCAGGCATATGAGTACCCATTGTTTTAGATATCTTAGACACTTGTCTATTTTTTCAATACTTTTCTCTTTTTGCATAGCCACATGCCTCTTTCTGCAAATTGGAAAACTTTCAAGAAAGGCATTTACAAGAACTTGGAGCATTTATTCCTAACAAACTTCTTTTTGTGTCATCTCCCAGTGCAGGAGTAAAACATTTTGGATGGATGGAAAACATGTTGTTGCATACTCCTAGGGTAGGAGTAGCAGATATATGTGGAGTGTACGTGATCTTGATCTTGAGAGCATGATAGGTTTCTCAACAAGGGTCATAAGGTTTGACCAAACTCAATACAAACACAAGTAGTATATGTAGAAGGCTTATCTATCCTATATATGACTCTGGTGGGTCGTTACTTACTACAAAGGAGAGGTGTAGCTATATATTTTTTTTCCTTTTTGAAATAAAATTCTCCGTCAAATTCTCTTATTCTACTATATCTCATTCCGCAACAACTTAAGTGGCATGGGGTCCCTAAAAATAAGTTTCCAATAGTAGCAAGACTTCCAGGAAAAGTAATATGTGAGTCTATCCATAACTCATGAATGAAATATTCTTTCCTCATGTTTAAAATTATTTTATCATGTGATTTTCAATTAGGTTTGAAACGGAAAGCGAAACATATGAAATGGAGTGTATTGGGCTCAAACTTGACCGTGGACGAAGCGTGAGGTGAGACGGTGAGGTGATGGGCCGGCCGGCCCATAGAGGATGCCGGGTGGCTTGCTCTGGTAGCCTTTCAGGGCCCGCTTCATCGTACATGGTCACTGGTTAATTACTTTCCATAATTTGTAACTTTTGTAATCAAATTTCATTCCATTATCGTAGTGTGTCTCCCCCACACTTGTTTTCCTATATAACTTTTCTGCACAATATGTGGAGACAAACACATATCCAAAATAGAGATAGAGAATAGGTAATCATGATAACAAATCTCCATTAATGATTGCATAAGGCACTTTATTACAAATCACAAAATTCAACCTAACTTTAATCGATCTAACAACTGAGCTAACGACATACCTAACATTTCAAGCAACAAACCTAAAAACTTTAACCTAACTAAAACTTGTGCCTTATTATCACTGCCTAGCTTTTAATTCTCTCTCTTCTTTCCAACACAATTGGAAAGAAGTTCATTCTGCTTCTCTAATCTCTTCAGTCTTTGGTTTCTAAGTCTATTTTCTTGCTTAGAGCGTCGACTGTCCTAATGAGGAGAGTGTTTTGCTGCTGGAGAGAGTGACGGTCTAGGAAATATGGTCAATCCTTGTCTCAAGCATCGCAATGGTCATTCTTGGGTGCTTCTCTTCTCATTCCAATGGTGGAGCAGGTCGCTTGGGTGTCTCCCTTGATGGAATAAACTTGACTTGACCTGGTGCAGCTCGTATTTTATCAAGAGACACTCGGGGAGTGGCAGATGTGTACTTTACACAGGTGACTTCTAAAGCTTATTGGTCTTGACACCAACTAGCTTCTCATTGGACCATAGAGGTCGGAGCTGGATGTCCTTCGATACTGTGATTTCGGGCCCTTCGGTGCATCCTTCAGAAGTAAATGATCTGGCGGCTGAGGAAGCGTCAGCTGACAAACTTGAGCATAGTAGGCTTGCTTGTAGCTCCTTCTTGGTAGCACCGCGGCTACTTGCTTCAGAGGAATGACATCAAGAGGTAGAGGCTCTTCTACTAGGACAATGGCAAGAGAGTCTTCCCTAGGAGAAATTTTGTTGAGGTTGACTCCAAAAGGGATGATCTCTTTTCTGGCCATTGGATCTAGAGAGGAGGAGAGCTCTACTATGGAGGAGAGGAGACTTGGATGGAATGAGGAAAGAGGCAGGCAGGGGTGTGTTTATATAGGGGGGGTTCATCTTACAGCAAGGGTCAAAATCTTATCTCTATAGGCTCTATATGAGGGAATATGCAAATGGATCTAAAATATACATGATTTTTTCATGGAAGAGTATAGAAATAGTGAGAGAACCGATGGAGGACAAGAGGCGCTGATAGGGGGCCGCCCGGCATTAGGGTAGGGCAGGTCGGCCCCATATGTCATCCCCTCGGGGTGACTTTCCTCGCATGGGCTCTAACTCGTTTCTATTCCTGGAAATCATATTTTTGCAATATATCTTGTAACAGTTAATGGCAGTGGTGTAATTAAGGTAAAATCTGAAAATCTACCTCATCAACAACCTTAGGTCATTTTTTAGGTTCTAAAAAGATTTTAAGATGGTAGCCATTTACCTTGAATAACATACCTTCATCAGTTTGAAGAGTTACCGCTCCATGTGATGAAGTGCTTATTACCATAAATGGTCCTTCCCACTTGATTCGAAGTTTTTTGTGCCCGAGTAATTTGACCTTGGAATTAAAAAGTAATACCTTATCTCTAGGTGCAAACTCCTTCTTGATCCTCTGGTCATGTCATCTTTTGGTTCTCTCCTTGTATATTCTTGAGTTGTGAAATGCTCGTTCACACAATTCATCCAACTCAGAGAGTTGCATCTTCCTCTTTACTCCTACGACTTCAAAGTCTATCTTCCATCGCCTGATGGCCTAGTGAGCTTTCAATTCTAGCTCCACAGGTAGATGACATGTCTTCCCATAAACCAACTGATATGGTGACATGCCCAATGGTGTCTTATAGGCTATTCTGTATCCTATAGTGCATCGGGTAGTCGATTTTTCCATGTGGTTCCCATCTCGTTGACCGTCTTCTGCAGAATATTCTTGATTTGCTTATTGGATGTCTCTGCTTGTCCACTTGTCTGAGGGTGGTATGGAGTAGCAACATTGTGGCAAATCCCATGCTTCATTAAGTATCTATGGAAGCCCTTATCAGTGAAGTGAGTTCCTCCATCGCTAATCACCATCCTCAGAACTCTAAATCTTGGAAATATTATTTCTTCAAATATCTTCTTGGAGTTCTTTGCATTAGCATCTCTGCATGGCATGGCTTCAATCTACTTGGACACAAAAGTAGCTACTACCAAGATGTATTCATAGTTCACTGACTTTGGGAATGGTCCCATATAGTCAATTCCCCAAACATCGAAGAGCTCAATCTAGAGGTTGTTGGTGAGTGGCATGACATCTCTTGAATTGATATTGTCATGCCTCTAACACACTCCACATCTCTTGATGAAATACTTCATGTCTTCATACATGGTTGGCCAAAAGAATCCACTCTACCAGATCTTTGCATAAGTGCGGAATACCCCATAATGTCCTCCATATGGTGATGAGTGGCATCGTTCAATGATCTTGATGCCTTCTTTCATCGGTACACATCTTTTGAGCAAGCCATCAGAGCAGACTCTGAAGAGGTACGGTGGATCCCATATGTGGAGACAACTTCCATAGACAAGCCTCCTCTTGTTCTCCCCTGGTGGTACATAACCTGCAACCATAAAATTGACAATATTCACGTACCAAGGGTCTGATCTGGTGATCTTGAAGAGCATGTCATCCCTCGGTGAATCATTGATGGGTAGTTCCTGTGAATTCTCAAACTACATTCTAGACAAGTGATCGGCAACAGAATTTTCTACTACCTTTTTATCTTTTATTTCTAAATCAAATTCTTAGAGTAACAAAATCCATCTTATCAATCTTGGTTTAGCATCTTTCTTCATGAGTAGGTATTTCAAAGCAGCATGATCAGTATAAACAATCACCTTAGCTCCTACTAAGTAAGATATAAACTTGTCAATAGCAATAACAACATCTAGGAGTTCTTTTTCAGTTGTTGCATAATTAAGTTGTGGTCCTATCAGAGTTTTGCTAGCATAAGCAATTGCATGATGTTTTCTATCTTTTGTTTATCCCAAAACTATCCCCATAGCATAATCACTAGCATCACACATGATTTCAAAAGGTAGCGACCAATCAGGGGGTTGAATGATTGGTGTAGAGATGAGTGCTTCCTTAAGAATATTAAAAGATTTTAAGCATGCATCGTCAAATTCAAATGGAATATCCTTAGCCAAAAGATTTATTAGTGGTCTAGTAATGTGTGAAAAATCTTTTATAAATCGGTGATAAAACCACAATGACCAAGAAAGCTTCGGATCCCTCTGATATTTACAGGTGGAGGTAGTTGTTCAATTACTTCAATTTTAGCTCTATCTACCTCAATCCCTCTTTCAAACACCAAGTGTCCAAGCACTATGCCCTCTCAAACCATGAAATGACATTTTCCCCAATTAAGGACTAAGTACTTTTCTTCACATCTTTGCAAAACCTTATCTAAATTTTCAACACAATCATCAAAAGTTTTCCATAAACAGAAAAGTCATCCACGAAAACTTCCATGATTTCTTCAATCATTTTAGAAAATATAGACATCATGCATCTTTGAAAAGAAGCGGGAGCATTACATAATCCAAAAGATATTCTACGATAAGCATATGTTCCATATGGACTTGTAAAGGTGGTTTTGCTTTGATCATCTGGATGTATCTGAATCTGGTGATAACCTGAATACCCATCAAGAAAATAAAAGAAAGAGTGGTTCGCTAGTCGCTCCAACATTTCATCAATAAAGGGCAACGGAAAGTGATCTTTCTTTGTTGCCTTGTTAAGTTTTCGGTAATCAATGTACATCCACCAACCAGTGACGGTTCTTTGGGGGATTAATTCATTCTTTTCATTTTTAACAACAGCCATGCCTCCCTTTTTAGGCATAACTTAAACAGAGTTTACCCACTCACTGTGTAGCGTAGGATAGATGATCCTGGCGTGTAAGAGTTTTAAGACATCTTTCTTAACAACCTCTCTCATCGCATTTTTAAGCCTATGCTAGGGCTCCCTAGAAGGTATAGAATCTAGATCTGTAGGGATGCAATGGGTGCAAAGAGCAAGGCTGATTCCCTTAAGGTCTTAGAGTGAGTAGCCAAAAGCAGAATGATGCTTTTCTAAGATAGTTAGAAAGCGTAAGGATTCTTTCTGAGAGAGTTTATCACTTATGATCATAGGAGAATCCTGATTATTATTGAGAAAAGCATATCTAAGACCAGAAGGTAGGGGTTTAAGCTCAATGGAGGGCTTAGGTGGTTCTAGCAATTCATCGAGAGGTTCGGGTTCTATGGGGCCTTCGTCTTCTTCCTCATCAATGAAGAATTGGGCATCATCTTCAAGGTTGGGTTCAATCAAGTCATCAAGAGATGCAACCTTAACCTTATCCATTGGGTCTTGCTCGGGAATTGGCTCAATCTTAGCATTAAGAGAGTGAGTGATGGACACAGAGAGATCAAAGTTTTTTCCAAGTTTTATGTTTAACTTTCCCTTTTTTCCTTAATGGATAAGTCTTTCTATTGGTTGTCCTATCAATAGGTCGAATTCCATAATATCAAAGATATAGAAATTCAAGTGCACTTTTGTTCCATTTACCAAGATAAGAAAGGCACAAAGAATTCCAAAACTTGGGACAATATATCCTGAAAGACTTTTTAGCAACTTGGTTGTTGGGGCTAATGGCATGTCTTTTAATAAATTATGAGCAAAAATCAAAGACATGATATTGACACCCACAACCGGATTGTAAAAGGCATCGAAAGAATCCTTGTTGATTTGGCAATGAATGGTAGTAGAAGGTGAATCTAAGCGAATTACTTCAGGAGAAAGCTCTGATTCTTCTAACCATTCATCACTCATGATGGACACTAAGTCTTTCGTTGTCTTTTTACGAAAGGCTTCCTCAGAAGGGTCTAAAGGTTCTATAGATGATGATTTTCTAGGCTGCTGAGGTTTCCTCATTACGTGATAATTCAAGGTATTTCCATATTTGACAAAAAGTTTATCCTCGAATTCAAGCATAAAATTTGAAATTGGAGTTTTCTCCTTTCCTAGTGGTTTGGGATCTAGAATAGCCAAAGTTGGTGATGGTTCTGATAAAGATTCAGGTTCTGCTAATTGGGATTCTTCTTCTAACAACTTCTCTTTTCTTCAGGAAGGTCTACTAAGATTTTTGTGAGAATGCTTCTCGAGGTTTGGCAGAGACATGCATGAATGAATCTCCTACGGTCGTATTAAGATATTCTATGATTTTTCTAGTAAGGCCCATGAAGAAGTGCTGGAGAAGAATAGGTTCTGGAATGGTAAGGTCAGGGCTAGAATTAAGAAGAGTGTTAAAGCATTCCCATGCCTTGCCTAGAGATTCTTTCTTCTTTTGTTTAAAAGTTAGAACCTCTTCACAAAGTTTAACACCCTATAGGTGGGGAAGAATTGTAAGCAAAAGCTAGAGCACAATGCTCCCCAATCTCCTTGGCTATTCCCAATGGTGAGCTTATGCCAACATTTAGCTTCTCCCGTCAAAGGGAAGGGAAAGAGCTTCCATCTTATGGTCTCATCTGACATGCCTTCAATGTGTAGACATGCATAGGTCTGCTCAAACTCACGTAGGTGGGAATAGGGGTTTTCATCTACTTCGCCAGAAAAAGGTTGATCCTAAACCATATTGATTAACCGCGGGCATAGCTCATAGCCAGGTGCTAGGATAGGTTTGGAAGATTTAGCTCGTTGTAGGCTTGTACCCGTGGGTGCACCGTATTGGTAGAAAAGGGTGGATAAGGGATCCATGATAGAAAGATAAAGATAAAAGGAAAGATAAAAGTATAATACAAAGCACTTCACCTAGAATAACCTAGTTTTAATATCGAACCCAAAGGAATAGTTAGTGAGAATAACTAAGTCTTAGTCTTAACCTAACTTCACAATCAAGGTCAGAAAATAGGAATATAAAGGAGACTATTGAGGTATGTCTAGTTCTAATCTCAGTAAGCTTTGCCTTCTATTGTTCTGTTGTGGAAGATGTCTTATAGGGAACAAATTAAGAGTTTCTTCCCTAAAAGTGATCAAATTCCTGCTAGTCCTATTAACAGGAGGTGGACTATAGAGGATTCAACGAAGCTATAAAAGTTACCTTCGTGAGCTACCATCGATCCGAAAAATGAGGGTGCATTTATGAGTAACCCTAGTCAAAGCATCACGCTTACGCTATGAATAATATTTTAATCTAGAGCCACCAAGATTAAAGCACTCAAAAGAGAGTCATAAACTTGAAGGACAATATAAACAAGATGCTTACTTGAATCAGAAGTCGATTACCAGAGAAATCTCAGAAGCAAGCTCTAGTAGAACTTGATTCCACTAGTGTACAGCCATAGAGAGAGCATCGACAGGCCGGAACTCCTGCAAAACTCTACTCTCTCACTTTATCTCTCTATCTCTAATACAAAACTAGATCCTATGGAGGACTAATCTTCTCTTGATTGCTAGCCCTAAATCCTGGTGGAGATATGAACTAGGGTTTCTGGCCTTTCAGCTCTCAGGATAAGACTTGGCTTCTCTCCAGGGGGTGCAGGCCTGTATATATAGCCCTAGGGGTGCAACGTGAGCTCTTGGATCAAACTGACTTAAGGAACGGCATAGATGCAATCCTAATAGGTGGTGGAGGAATATTCGGGAAGCTCCTGACAAGTGGGCCCCATAGGGGACCGAGCGGCATGGAGGTTGGGCTAGTCGGCCCACCTGTCATCCTCTCGGGGTCCGCTGCTGTGTGGTGTCTTTTGATGGAACCTTGTACAGTAGTTTTCATCGTGGTTAAGTTTGATTCTATTTGATGTTTTGATCCTCCTTTCGAGTTTTCTGATTAAATCCTGCTGGAAACACAAATTCACCAAAACTCATGGAATTTGTTAGTAATAACCTCCTACTCTATGATATTGATCTATTTTCACTATTTATGCAAGGTAGGTTGGTGGTTCTTGATGTATGTTAACTACCGTCAACAGAGATCGTAAAACCGAATTTGATGAGCTTATTTCTTGAATTCCGTATCGGGAGTCTGCCTGTTCATAGTCTAAATTTTGGAGTACTTACTTTACTACCAAAGGTTTCTGATGCAGTCTGGATACAGCAATATAGACCAATTTGCCTCCTAAATGTAAGTTTTAAGATTTTTACAAAAAGTACTAAACAGTAGACTATTGAAAGTGGCAGATAAATTGATAGGACCATCTCAAACAGCCTTTATTCCAGGTCGCTATATAATGGAAGGAGTTGTGACTCTACATGGAACAATTCATGAGCTACATAGGAAAAAACAAGATGCTGTAATTTTAAAACTAGACTTTGAAAAGGCTTATGATAAGCTAAAGTGGCCCTTCGTTCAACAAGTTCTTCGAATGAAAGGTTTCTCACCAACTTGGTGTGACTGGATTTCAAAAGTTATCTCTAGAGGGAGTGTTGCAGTTAAGTTTAATGACAATGTAGGCCATTATTTTCAAACAAGAAAAGGAGTGCGTCAAGGGGATCCACTATCCCTGACTTGTTTAATATAGTGGTAGACATGTTAGCCGTTCTTATTTTAAGACCTAAATAGGCGAAACAAATCAAAGGGGTTGTTCCACATTTGTTTGATGAGGGACTTTTGGTCCTCCAATATGCGTATGATAGTATTATCTTTATGGACAATGATCTAGAGAGAGCCAAAAACATGAAGCTCCTGCTTTGTGCTTTTGAACAATTATCAGGACTCAAGATCAACTTCCATAAAAGTGAGTTGTTCTGCTATGGGGCGGCCAAAGCCAATCAACTTGAATATACACAAATTTTTGGATGCAGTGTGGATCTTTCCCATTCAGATACCTAGGAATTCCTATGCACCATAGAAAACTTTTGAATAAGGACTGGAAATATGTTAAGGAAAGGTTCCAAAAAAGACTCAATTGTTGGAGGGGTAAGATGTTGTGAGTTGGAGGAAGGCTCGTTCTTATCTACTCTATCTTGAGTAGTCTCCCTATGTACATGTTATCCTTTTTTGAAATTCTAAAAGGGGGTTTTGATGAAATTGGATTACTTTATATCATGATTTTTTGGCAGAGTGATGATCATAAGAAAAAATATAGATTGACTAAGTGGGAGGTAGTTTGCACTCTAAAAGACCAAGGAGGGCTAGGAGTCCTAAATCTAGAAATTCACAATAAGTGCCTCCTTAGCAAATGGTTGTTTAAATTAATAAATGGTGACGGGGTTTGGCAGCAATTGCTTAGGAATAAATACCTAAGGAATAAAAGTTTGACTTAGGTTCAATACATGCCCGGAGATTCTCAATTTTGGGCTGGCCTTATGAAGGTCAAGACGGAGTTTCTCCCATTAGGCAAGTTTGATCTAGGTGATGGGTCTCAAGTGCGATTTTGGGAGGATTCGTGGATAAGATCCCGCTCGCTGAAATCGCTCTTCCCTACACTTCACAATATTGTGAGAAGAAAAATTCATCTATATGATGAGTGATGTCTATGATACCATTAAATGTAGCCTTCATGAGATCTTCTGACAGGTGTTAACTTGCAAGCATGGCACAATGTAGTGGCTATGGTGGCAAATATACAATTGATAAATCAGAGGGACCACTTTGTGTGGGGGTTACATCCGAATGGATTGTTTTCTGTTAAATCGATGCATAGAGCTCTTTTAGAAACACAAACTTTACCTTTTAATACTTTTATTTGGAAACTAAAGCTACCTCTCAAAATTAAAGTATTTATATGGTACTTGTACAAAGGAGTAGTTCTAACCAAAGATAATTTAGCACGACGGCAGTGGCAAGGAGATAGGAAATGTTGTTTCTGTTCCTCTGTAGCACCTGGTTTTAAGAACAAAACCAGATACACACCATATGTGAGCCTAGGAAGTCAAATCACACATATGGCCACAAATAAGGGGTACTATCAAAAGACAATACTTATAATATTATGTATTAATACAAAGAATATAACCTTAGATAACAGACAATAGAAAAACACTCCGATCTTCAAGCGAAAGCTCCAACTCCACAGGGATAACTGACTGGTTGATCACAAGGCTAACTAGTGTGGTTGAAATAGCAAGAGTGAGCACATGTCGTACTCAGCAAATATAACACGGGGTTCATGAGGCTCAAAAGGTTTGACACAGGATTACTGCGATACCTTTTAGTGAGTCATCTTTTAGAAATTAAGTAGCAACAAGTTTATCATAAGCCCAAATAACCTCATGATCATGTAAACGAGAATAATGTATAGCAAGAAACAATAATCATTAGTGAGCATCAATATCATCAGTATTAACATTATCATCAGTGTTCATCATTTATTCTATAAGAGTCTAAGGTCGCTTGTGACCGTGAGCACGGCTGATATACTAATTTTAAGACACTCTACGAAGGTTATACATCTTTACCCACGAGTCGTGATTTGCCCTTTCGCCCGAGGTTGCGAGCCCCTTAACCCACTACCAAGGAAGGTCGGCAAGGTTCACTATGAAGTCTTTCAAAAGACTCTCCCTAACAAATTAGTGACCACCAAAAAAGAGCTAGGCGAATGGAGGCCCTCTAACAAAGTGGCACACTCCACGCAGGCTATACACACTCTGAGAGACAAGAAGCCATTCTTGAACCGAGGTTTTCCTTAACGCCTTTTGGTAACCACTAACAAGCTAGAAAAAGTCCCCATACTTGACTAAAGCTAGAGCCATGTAGTCCTCATGGTTGTACTATAAGTCCTCAATGACCACTTACAGATAAGTCCTTAGGGAGAGGAATCCAAATCACCATAAAAATAATGCTCTAGCCCCTTATTCCATGTTGCTAAAAATCATATTTTAACATTTATTGCATATACCATTAGTCAAGTTACAAGATCATGATTGTTGAATTAGAGCACTAGCATAAATACTACCCAATGCAATGTCCCACGGGTGTCAAGGTACAAGATACAAAAGCTAGGATATCCTTAGGGCAACAAGGTAGACACATGCACATGAATTAAGTGTATTAAAGGTGAATAGAAAATAAGGATGATCCCATGCTATACTTGCATTAAACTGAGATTCTTCTTCTATAGATTTGTAACCTCCAAAAAAACTGCTTCTTGATCACCAACGTATTGCTCACCGATTGGACATGATCATGAAGCACCACATAAGCATCCAAGCATAGACATGCATAGCATACAAACATAGGTAAATTAGAACAGTACACTAATCAGTGAAAATGTTTGAAAACTAATCTATGCATCGCTACGAACACGTAGACGCAAAAATCACGTTAAACAGAGCTATGGTTGAGAAGAAACGGCTATCGAAAGATTTTGCTCTATAAAAGAAAGAAAACCATAAGCTTGATTTAATTATATAAAATCATATAAGATATTTCAGAGAAATTACTAAATTGGATTAAGTCAAGTTATATTTGAATTAGAAAACTAGCATAAGACTAACCTTATTTTATTTGTAAAAAGACCAAAGTGAAAAGCCTAAGTTGCTTTTAATTGGAAAACTAATTACATATAGATTAATCAAATTAATATTTTATTCAAAAGCACAAAACATGTTAAACAATGTTGCGATCACGTAGGTTACCTCATTACGAATCTAACAAAACTAGAATGAGACAGAATGGAGCTAAAATGCAGGAGTTATGTTGAAAACATGATTTGGATGGCAATTTTGTAAATACAGCAAACTATTTTTGGTTTAAAATAAATGAATTCATGATTAAATCTAAACCAGGGAAGGTGGGTTAGAAAACGAGAAACTGGAGGGGCTCTTTAGCAAAAAGCCACGGCCGAATCGGTATCAATCGACCTGGGCCGTTGATCTCGCGGTGAGCGGCTGCGAATAGATGGGAGGGAGAGAGAGAGGATGTGGCCGGCCAAAAATAGAAGATGGCGCAGCAAAGCTCCATTGCCGACGGCGAGCTTCTCACCGGCGAAATCAATTTAGGGCCTACGGCCACCGCTTGGTGAACCAAGAGCATAGGGAGGTAGCCGAGGTGACGACAAGCTCATATAGGGGGTCGGGGACGACCGCGACGGCACAGAAATGGCGTAGCGCTACCCTAAGCGGCTTAGGTACGGCGACGAAACTTCGGCAAGCACACATGCACAATAGGGAGCAAGAGAGAGGGCATATGCGGCACGTGCAGCTTTCTTACCTTGATGCGAGGCTTGGCAAATAGTTCAGAGCGGCGGTGAAGCTGCGGGGCAGCAGATCGAGCGACGGTGGCGGCTTAGGGTTTGAGGCCGCGCTGCGAGCTCGGGTGGAGGCAGCGGCTTGCGCTAGGGCTAGGGTACGGCGGTGCGGACGCAGGGGCTTGCTATTTAAGGGGCGGGTGGCGTGGCACACACACCTAGGATCCGTGGAAGATACGGCAACGGCAGTGGATTTCCATCACGGGAGGAGTCCTGCTTGGGGACAACTGGAGGTAGGGGATGCCACTGACATGCGGGCCCGGGGTGGCAGTGGCATGGGGCGCGGAGCCGGGCTGTCAGCCAACGGAGAGGGTGGATGGTGGGGCGCGTCCACACAGGCTTCGGCCTGGGCCGACGGGTTTGGAGAGAGGAGGGCGCGCGGTGGCTGGGCTAGCCCGCCACTGGGCTTGCGGGAGGGGGAGCACACCTTGCGCGGCTTGGGCCTGAGCGCGAGCTGGGCCGCGGAATGGGGAAGAAAGTGGAGCAGGAAGGGGAGAGGAAGAGTGGGCCTTGGAGCCAAAAGAGAGGGAGAGTTTTCTAAATTATTTTTCCTTTTCTTTTATTTCAAATCTATTTTCAAACATTTTCAAAAGCTAATCGTTTTGAGTTTTGACCACTCACCTCAATAAAGCAAATGCAAAGGCATGAATGCTCAAACATGTTTCTACACCCTATGATAAATTTAGTTTAAAGAAAAATATTATTTTCCCATATTTCATGAGCACAAAAATTCAAAATTAAATCAATTTATCTCTAATTCAAAAGGGGGAAATTTTAGGGTGTTACATCCTCGAACAAGTCTATTCAACACCTATTTTTTGACTGTCAGTTTGCTAAGTTTATTTGAAGAATTGTTCATGTTTCCTTTAATTTATCACCGCCAACTACTATACACAATATTTTCTCAAACTGGTTGGAAGGGATAAATAGGAAACTGAAATCCCAGATTATTGTGAGTGCAAGTGCATTTTGTTGGACAATTTGGCTAAGCAGAAATGATATAGTTTTTAACAAGACTGTAGCACCATCTTACTTGCAGGCTATCTTCAGGGACCTACTGGACCAGGTTTTGGTCTCTTTACAGAAGGAGGAGGATCGCCATTTCATGAAGATGGGTTGTAAGACCATTGAGATAGCCGCGATGGAAGTGTTTGTTAGACATGGCTGGAGTTTTAGTAATAGAATTGCTCTCTAGTATCGGTTTTTTAGTCCTTTAACGCTATGGTGCAAAACTTTGTTTTTGAGATACCCTGAACCTTTTCTTCCTAGATTATAATAACGAACAGCCATATGCATTGATCGACGCAGAAGCTAGAATATTAATATATTCCCTTTTCTAAAAAAAATATGCTAGAGGATGGCAAATTAAAATGAGGATTCTCGACTCGATTACTTTTCTAGGGTGTTTCTACCCTAATATGCATCTTTTTGTTTGGCTTTTATGTTCATACCAACAAATTTGTTATATGGAACTTGTATGCATAAAATGGTTTTGCAGGATCCACACTTAAGTGTCAGGGCTCATTCGTCCCAGGCCCACCATTGGCCAGTGGTCCGTCATGGGTGGCACTGGAGCATTTACTAATGCACATGGTAATATCAAGTACAAAAGATGTTCAGGCTCACCATTGGCCAGTGGTCCATTATAGGTGGCACTGGAGCATTTACTAATGCACATGGTAATATCAAGTACAAAGATGTACAAAGTATCGTGACCAGCATCACGGATAACGTAAGAGAGCTTGCATCACTGATAACGTAAGAGGGCTTCATATATTGTACACTCCAGAAACATCAACAGCGGTATGTACAGCTAAATAAAAGCAGTGTTTTACCTATACTACTTTACTTCTAATAAGTGTCCTTAAACCTTTGCTAAAACATAATGAAAATTACAAGTATTTCCTTATTTGCTTCTTTTTAGTTACCTCTTGCCCGTTTCTAAACTTTTCACCCCACCTGAATTCTCAAAAATATATTAAAAAAGGATTATTATTATTATTATTATTATTATTATTATTATTATTATTATTATTATTATTATTATTATTATTATTATTATTATTATTATTATTATTATTATTATTATTATTATTATTGGCCGCCGCAGCCGCAGTAGTAGTACTACTCCAATGAGCTTTCATGTCTAAATATTCTCCTATATATTTCTCATTTTATTTAAGGAAATTTAGTCTCGCACTCTCCTCACATCCCTTCTAACATAGTGTCAAATGTACGGCTGAACAAAAACATCTAAAAAATTAGGGTTGCATTGGGTTAGATGCTATCGGTAGGTTCAAGTGTTATTAAACAATGGTGGGCCTGCAGACAAAAAGAATTCATTATTTTATTTCTCAAATTTTTGTTTGGTTTGTGGAATGGAATTATTGATTCATCACCACTTTATTATTCCTCACAAGTTAATAATTCGTATTAGTATAGGAAATGAAGTCATTTCACTAAAATTGAAAAATGGATTTATAATACATCACCTCATATATAGAATAGATTGATTCCACAAGCTAAACACTTGAAGTGTATCAGACTATGCAGACAAAGTATTGTGTTGTCTGTGTGTGCTTTAATCATGGTGCATAGAGTGTGTCACGGGGCAAGCTAATATCAGATATGCTCTTGCCTAAATGATTTCGCTGCCTCTCCCACGCACTCCATCTCTCCAAGAGTACTCTATAAATACCACCTCCTGCCCCCTCTAATCTCACATCTCACAGCACACAAAGAAGAAAGAACACGAGCCCTACCCCTCTGGCCAGCGCCTCGCCATAGTTGGCCACCAATCATATCCCTTATTACAATGGCTACTCCCTCTCTCACCTTGCTTTTTCTGTTCCTCTGCCCAGCAATAGTCATGGCAATTGCTAGCCCCGCTGAAAAAACAGGTCTAGATCCATGCGTGTGTCCCCAAGAGTACGAGATTCGCCTGCATATGTACCTACACCAGTTCCCTGCCTGGCCAAACGTCTCAAACCCTAACGAAGTAGGTGCGATAGCTTCATCCCATCCTATTGGGTTTGGCACCATGTATGTTCACGACTGGTTTCTAACCATAGGACCCAATCCGAATGAAATGATTGTTGCACGCGTACAAGGCTTCCATCTCCAGGCTGGTCAAACCACCACTAGTTGGTACACTTCTCAGATTATAGTGTTCCAGGACGACAGCAGGTAATTAAGATGTATATATGTTTTCTTTAAATTACATGCAATGCTGAGACCAGTAATATAATGTTTGCAAATTGCAGCAGTTTTCTTTTTTTTTGGAGGACATTTATATATTCGGATGTCTACCGCCAGCCCCACAATGTTCAGTTATAGAGAGATTGATGCATGATATAGGAAGGTCATTCATGTACCAACGACGGATTTTTTAATTTAGACATGTAGGATTGCTCTATAGGTCTTCTTATAAGGTGAACTAAATCCTAAGGGATATCCCATTCTGAAGCATGCCTTTACGATACTGCTTCCTCCATAAGAAATGATAATCATATTTGACCAGAGAAAAAGTCAAACTTTATAAGTATTGACCGACAATTAATCAAGTTATATACAAGGTTATATCATAAAACTTGCATCAATAGATTTTTGTTCAAAGCGTCTCTAAGATGATATTGAATTTTTAGCAATTGGCTCTATGTTATAAGATTAGCGGTCAAAACTCACTATGTTTAACTTCTCCTTTGGTCATGTTGTGATTTGCAATGCTTATGATAGGTCCTCCAAAAGACACTAGTTTAACCATGTACTACTAACAATCCGTCCCAAATTATAAGTCATTTTAGCTTTTCTAATTATATAGCTTTCCTGTGGACCTAGATATAGGTTATGTCTTGATACATATGTATTTTAAAAGCCAAGACAACCTATATATTGGAATGGATGGAATAACATCCAAATTGATAAAATCGATGACGAATGGACCAGCCATTTGAAGCCCTTTTTTCAACAAAACGGTGTGTACAACATGTGCTAGAGGATGGTAAATACGGGGTGCTAATGGATGTCGAGAATCCTGAAATATTGGAATCTTTTTTTTCTTGGGGTGTTTCTATCTCTAATATGCATCTTCTTCTTTAGTTTTTATGTTCATACAGTTATTAATATAATTGTTATATGGCCCTTGTATGCATGAAATAGTTTTGCAGGATCCACACTCGAAGTGTTAGGGATCACTCTCCCTCCCAGGCCCTCGGGTGGTCAGTGGTCCATTATGGGTGGCACCGGAACATTTACTAATGCACACGGTAATATCAAGTACAATGATGTCCAAAGTACCGACAGCAGCATCACTGATGTCGTAAAAGAGCTTGATATTCATATATTCTACACTCCAGAAATATCAACATAGGTAAGTACAACTCGCTAAATAAAGCACAGTGTTATACCCATATTTCACTTCTAATAAGTGTCCTTAACCCTTTGCTAAAACATAATGAAAAATAAATTATTTCCTTATTTTTTTCATTTATTTACCTCTTGTAAGCCGCTTCTAAACTTTTTGTTTAACCAATATAGTTAAGCAGAAGAACAATAAAAAAAGAGAATATTTGAGTTGTTGAGTACACATTTTGTTTTACAATTGACCTCTACCAGCAACCAGCTACTCCAATAGTACTAGAAAGTAGCAGCATGAGCATGTAGTAGGTTACAAACTTAATTTAGGTGCAAACTAGTCATCTCACAATGCCATGTACTACACAGCTGTTCCAGTATTCCTAAAGGACCATGGATAATAAACACAAACCGTTTATCGTGTATATATATGTGCAATTTGTATGATTTGCCTTCATTTTTATTTTATATATACAGGTGCATGGTGCAGCAGTTTATTGAAGTGCAACTGGTCAGGCCAGACCAAAATAAATCTCCCACGGGAGAGTTTGCTCTAAAGCACCTGCTAAATTTATAATTTAAAGGACATTTTGTCCATGGAAGCTAGCGATGTGCCCTAATGCTGCTGTGTCGCCCGTGACTCTCCAATATCGAAGTACTCGGTTTTTTTTTCATGATGATGATGTGTCGGTGACCATGTAGTAGTGTTTCCGTTTCTATTTCTCATGTATGTGAAATAATACATGGGTTTATACATCATAGGACTATGAATCCTGGCTATATATATATTATATATCCATGCTCTGTTGTTTGTTGCTGCATATGTAAAATTGAGATGAATAAGTGTTGGAAAGTTAGGCATTTGTTCCGAATATAAATCATGACATGCACGATTCGATAAGTATGCTATTTCTCGTAAACTAGCATATGTAGTGGGAAGTAGTACTAGAATGAATAGAATAAACCATTATATAATAGTTAGGAAATTGTACCCTTAAGTGGGACCGGTATCAGTGCCACTAGTGGCGCGGTTACTCGGGTCTAACCGAGCCTTGTTGATGTAGTCAAACTCAGCAGATACAGTGTAGCAATTTCAACGCAAACTTGAAAACAACATATTAGTAATTGTCGGAGGTTTCAAAGTTTGGGCCAAAACTTCCGACACTTGTTGGAAGTTCCGACGCAAACTGTTGGAGGTTAGAAGGCTACGAAATCAAAGTAAAATGAACTTCAATTTAAGATATGCTAATTACCCCACTTCCCAAGAGGTAGATGAAGGTGTAGAGGCACTTCCTTGTCCTTGGAGCACCACCAAATTGTAGATCGAGATCAAACCCTAAGAATAAGCTTGAGGGAGAGAGAGAACCAAATACAAGTAATTTCATGCGATCACAACAACAAGAAGCATGCAGAACCCTTTTTCCTGTCAACACTACATCGATTATTCGCGTGCATGATTACTGAAGTACCATTGATAATAAACACAAGTCGTGTATGTATATATGTGTAAGCTGTAAGATTGTCTTCATTTTTATTTTATATATATACAGGTGCATGGTGCAGCAGCTTATTGATTGAAGTGCAACTGGTCAGGCCAGATGAAAATCTCGCGCTCCAGAGTTCGCTCTGAAGTTACCTGTTAAAATTATAATCTAAAGGACATTTTGTCCATGGAAGCTTGCGATGTTCCCTAATGCTACTATGTCGCCAATTACTCTCCATTACAAAAGTATTACCGATTTTGTTTTATGATGATGATGTGTCGATGACAAAGATACAAAAATGTTCCTGGTAGAAACCAAGCTATGAAAATCCAGCAGAATAGTGCACATGATGTACAGTATAGGGAATGCGCAAATGAGAATATATAGTGAGAAGAAAGAGTAACAAATGGGCATTCTATTCACAAATGAATACACAGACTGTTAAAACCTTTTGCAACATTTGAATTCTAATTTAACATCAATATCTGCTTGTGGCTAGATCTTACACGTATTCACAGCATAATCTACAAACTACAGTTGGTTAAAGACATAAGGTGGCCTAAAGGCCCCTAAATCAGTGCAAGGGTTAGTTTCTAGCACTAGACTTATAATAAATGAGCCTGGTGCTAATTCGAGTGTACAACCAGCCTCTTTGCAACCAGCCGAATGCCAGCATTTTGCTGGTAATCGTATAGCTCCGGTGAGAAGAATGCGTCCACCTTGCCCCCTTTAACAAACAGGGAGTCCAATTATGTGGTGGCTACATTGCTGAAATCAAGTTTCTGGGTGCTGCCACTAGGCTCTTTCTGGCATATATCAGTTGAGTAGGCCGTAGCATCGCTGTTTGAAATAGTAGGGATGCTGCACGGAAAGGCCATCCTTAGAGCTCAGGAAAACATCATGACCACACCAAGGTAGAAAATGGAAGAAAAGAATATTATTCAAAGAAAAGAGTAGAACTCACTTCAGGCGGACAGTTGGACGATTAACGTATCCATACTTCTTAATCAGGGGTCTCCATTCAGAACTGCTACCAGATTCCTGGGATAACTTCCTAGCAAGATCATCGCAGAATTCCAAAACTTTACTGAGACTCTCAGGGATCTCAACCACTATGCTCATCTTTGGCCGCCCTGCGTTATCAAGAAACTTTGTACTGACACCAAACTGTACTTTCAAGCCTGCACAACAAAGCTGTAGTGGGCAATCTCTGTGCTGGATAGATGACCTTCGGCCAAATTGGTGTAATGGAGCAACTGAGATTTCAATACATTCAATGGAAACATCATCTGGCTCAAGAAATCCAGAATAACCACTAGAACTTGCATCCATATGCGTGGTGGTATCTAGCTTCATCTCCTCAATGTGGGATACCAACTCAACAGATTCCCTGTTGGTAGAAGGATCACTTGTTCTTTGATTACCTTCCTCAGGCATGACACACTCAACTGGAGAAACTGTCCGTTGCCTTTTTGATGAATCCGGTGGAGACTTTGCTTCAGGTTTTGGCAAATCAGGGGATGCAGTACCATTAGCTCGGCTCCTTGTTGTTGCACCTTCAACCAGATTTTCAACAGTGAGCACCTCTGGAAGACTTGCCTCCTGTCAGAATAACTTTGGGGTTTAGCTAATAGATCAACTTCAACATTTAACAAACAATTAACTCTACAAATATATGGAAGCAACATGCTGATTCCATTTCTTTGTAGGGGTATTATTTATGCAGTAATTCAAGTTGTAAAATTGGACATGAGTTGTGGTAAATTCCTAATTGAATTCAAATTACTTGTGGAAAACTCACAACTGCAAGAATCAGAACTGATGTACAAATTTCCATATGAAGCAGGAGTTTTCAAATTATTACCACAGCAGCAATACGGCTCACTTTTTGCAAGGGCTACTGTTTCTATAGTAATTCAAGGTGCGATGGAATGTGAGTTATGGTATCAGTTATATAAATTTCTTGCAAGACTGCAAATTATTTGCGCAAAACCAACAACTGCAACATCAGAACTGAGCTACAACATCTATGGTATCATAATAAAAATCTTTAACATAAGACCTACATTCCAATAGCTAAACCAATTATTGATTGAGGAACTGAGCTTTTCCCACTTCAGATGCCTCAATACATGGGAGGCCAGTAGGGGAGAAAATTTCATCAGTGCTTTAATGCAAAGCAAAAAAAAACACAGATTTATGTGGCTGGGACTGCCTAGTTGATGAAATTAGTCAGGCATGGGGAAAATATGTTAACGAAAACATACCAGGAACAGAACTGTAGCACAGTATTTGAGAACTTCAAGGTTCATTCTAACATCATCAAGACTCCTGTAGATAAATTACCAACAAATTTAGTGGGAGATCATTCAGTCCAGCTTTGTGCAGGACAAAATAAAATCAAACAAGCAAGGGAAACCTCAACATGTAAGTTTTAACTAATATCCTATCAACAATCATTGGATTTGTTTTTGCAGAAATTGGAGTTTATTTAATAATATTTTTATCAGAAGACATTCATGTCAGGTAGGCAATTTTTCGGGTGAGATTTGACATGTTGGACCTGTTTGATCCCATGGGCAACAGCTAGCAGCTAAAAAAAGCTCTAGTCCATCCAAACAGGAGGGCTAATGGGTGGGCTAATTTTTAGCCAAACCCTTGGCTAGCTGTTAGTTCATTAGCCAAGTACAACTAGCTAACAAGGGCTAATAGTTCATTGCTAGGGATATGTGCACCTTTTAGCCTGGGATCCAAACATGCATGAGCTAATAGTTAGATGGCTAATTTTTAGCCCTTGCTAATAATTAGCCATAGCTGATCCAAACAGGTAGCAGAGTTATATTGATGCACCACAGAATTATGGCATCTATTCAGCATGATCTATCTAAAGGAAAGAACCATCATAGGCTGTGTCATATTTTGGATAATAATCCATCCAGATGAGGGAATCCCCAAACCTAGAAGGGATGGCTTTGGACATCCTGGAACGGATGGATGCTTACTTAAAATTGTGAAGGACAACATTCTCCAATCGAATTCATCGTATAGCTAGGTCTACACTTATAGTTGGCGCATCTTGTGTTATGTTACACAAGATGTGCCAACTAAAATGGGTAACCAAATACAAGCTAAAAGGATTACAAGCCAATTTCAACAAACTGATGTGGTTCAAAGGGTGAATATTTGTTTGATATTAAAAAAAAAGGGAAAAGGTGTAAATGAAAAGTAGACATTGAAAGAAGTGATTAAAATTGAGATGTCCTGATATCACTAGGATTGGCATGATACCAACCTGTGCCTTTGCTTCCCTAGGCCAAAGTAATTTGCCAAGCTTGCCATCTGCAGGTAAACAGACAAGGACAGAACATGAGATATCCCTTTCAATGTTAGAAGGAACAGACAAAATTCCACTAGAGATTGTTGTTAGTTTTAAGTAGGATACAAATTGAACTGTCATTATTACTGAACTCAATCTAAAACACGCTTCTCTAAACTACAGGCTAACTCTGAGTCAACACATAGTTGTATACCTTCATGTCCCCTGCTCTCCTTCCAAACCGTTGGGTAAGCAGGGGCAAGGTGTCGATCATCCCCTTGGGTTGAGGAGGTGACCGACCAATCTCAGCGAATGCCTCTCTTATTCTTGCAGAATCAAACCTCACAATGTTGTGCCCTGCCCAGACCCGCCCTGTCAAAAGTTCAGAAGAGTTATTTCAGTGCAGCTTCTTCATGAAAAGATTAGGTTTGTACATAAAAAGATAATGCTATCAGGTAGCTTATGCTTCAATGATTCCTTTCAAACTAATGACAAAAGTGAAATGACTAATTGACTCTATGACCTCTATATGAAACAAAATAGTAGCTACCACAATGGTCTGATTAGCACCTAGTTTATACTTGCAATGAAAACGCAATATACAACTTATAACGAGTAAACAACTTGCTTGAACATGATTTCAATTCCAGGAACAGGAAGATCAATTATAAGTAAGTTATAGCATTCATTAGAACAAGACCATTCCTTGACTTTCGTCCATGTGGCTAGAATGAGAACAGTTTCATGCAACGAATGTGGCCATTTCTGTCCCTATGCGGTTCGTATCCCTAATTAATTAATGAATCGATCCATGAACAATTGCAACTGAAGACAAGATGGAACGGAACAAGGGAGCGAGTCGCGGCGTGGCGAAAAAGAAGCTCACCGTTGAGGAGGTCGTAGACGGCGTCAGCGACGTCGCGGAAGGGCGGCGCCGCGGACACGGCGTCCCTTGTGATGCCGTTGCAGCGCACGGAGGCCGCCGAGACCGCGGAGACCGGGTCGGCGGGGCGGACGAGCGTGGCGTAGGAGGCGACCTCGACGAGCCTGCGCGGGCAGACGAGGATGGCGCCGACCTCGAGCAGCGCGTAGCCCTGGCCCGCCCGCTGCGGCACCGAGGTCTCGACGTCGAAGAAGGCGATCTCGGGGCCCCCCTCGCCCGCCGGCAGGACGGTAGCTGGAGGATCACGATTACCCTCAGGAGCCGGCGCCGGCTCGGTCGCTGCAGCAGGCTCGGTCGCAGACGCGGACGGGGAGGCGGAGGTGGAGGCCATCTTGTCAGCAGGTAGTTAGTTGAGGTGTCAGGTGTGCGTGTGGTGGGGCGAGGTGGCGGATATATAGGACGGAGGAGACGGTTGGGGCTCGCGTGGGGAGAGGGGCGGCGCGGAGAGGAGGCGTGACGGGAGCGGCGACGGGGAGGAGCTAGGGAGGTGTTTGACGGAATGCTTGCCGGCGCGGCGGGGCGGGGTGGGGTGGCGTGGCGTTGGGGGTTTTGGTTGGACAGGGAGGTGGAATTGGAATAAGGAGTTGGTTATGGTAGCTTCCGGGCCAAGGAAGGTTGCTCCACCGTGGTCCGTCCGCGTCCGACCAGAGGAGCGAGGGCCGATGAGTAGGACTGTAGGAGAGCTATGCAATGCAAACTCCGTTGAGATGTAGCCCAAATCTGGTGCACTGTAGCAATTCATTTTGTATTTAGTAAAAATTATCCAAACTTTGACTAATTATGCTCAAAATGTTCGTCTCGCAAAGTACGACAAAACTGTGCAATTAGTTTTTAATTCCATCTACATTTAGTGCTTCATGTCTGTGCCGCCATTTTGATGCGATGAGAATCTTCTTTTTGTATAGTGAAATTTGGGATAGAAATTGAAAACTAAACAAGGGCATAGCCGGTGGAGCTGGGCTTCCTTTCCCCTACTGCAAGAAAGCAACAGGCGAGGAACAAGAGGATGGCATATGCGTGCAGCGTGTCGTAGCCTGGGTAGGCAGGCTGTGGCTTTGGGTCCGTCACTTCGAATTGATTTTTAGACAGGTAGTTTCATCAGAATTTAACAAGTTATTATTATCATATATAACATTTTTTATAACATAACAATATTTATCCAAAAAAAAGAGATGAAGCTCTTAGTTTTGCTGAATTTGATCTCATCCACGATGACTTTGTCAGACTTCTAAGCTCAAGACTGTTGTTGGTAACTTCATCATTAATCTGACAATGGATGGTATAAATTTGCATCCAGACACGGGATAATGGCCCTCCACAATGTTCCATCTTATTTACCACCAAACGTGTTATCACATGCTTGGATACAACAGATTCCCCTGCCTTTTTTTGGAACAAAAAATACTTCAAGTGGTGGTGCCATAACATCAAGTATACTTCCCCCATCTTAACAAATTATTGTACGTGTCTCAAATGCTTTGATGATGGTATCCAATTCATGTGAATCCCATCTCATAATAAAGTTGGGAGGCTTCATGGTCATCTGGCTAGAAGCTGGCGTCTTCTGTTGTCGGCCGCCTCAAGAAATAGCGCAAGCTATTAGAAAGAACCTGAACATATGAGATAAATCAGAATGTGGTGCTGACATGAGTTCTATGAGAATCTAGATGTGTAGGAAAAAGTGAAAACCCCAAGAATGGGCATCGAACGCCAACCTGTTTTAAAGCCTCCATCAGTGGTTTGCCCCTGTAGCTGACATGGAATTTTGCTTTAGCCAGTAGCCCCTACAAGAGTATAAAATGTAAGGAGATGAATATGGTTCATTGCATGAACAGACACTTTGTAAAACTGTTGTCACCTCAGTATCAAACTCTCCAGATTGGACATTAATGTTGATGTCTGAGATGATCTTAACAAGGTCAACCAACAACCCTGGACGATCTGCTGTTTCCACCACAAGTAAGCTGAAATGGAACAATAAAGAAATTTAAATCAGTTTGATATTATAGAGGCTAGAGTATGCATTTTCGTATACCCAGCATTTATGTTGATGAAACAATAGCAATGGAACAAGCAAGGAAAGCCCAGTATATATATGTAACTAGTAGGCGTAGGCAATGTGTTTTTTATTCAAAGGGCATATATAAACTCTGTGAACATGTTCTTATGTTGCTTTTTGCTGGATGAAATCAAATCCTTTGGATTGATGACAAAAGAGCATAATTTTCCTTACATTTGAAGAATAATGCACAAGGTAAGAAAAACGCATACCTTCTTTCAGGGCCATCATAGATATCTATGTGGGTTGCTATGTCCACATCAACCTACCAATGTACAAGTGAACAATGTTTATATTCAGTGAAGGTTTTCATGCCTCCAGAACAGACACATAATTCTGACACTGTACTTGGCAGCAATTTGATCACTATTGTACCATGGGAAGATCAATCAAGTCTGTTCTACTATAAACAGATCCAGCAATAAGGCGATCCCAGATAAGAAAATTTGATGCAATTAAGTTTTGCAATGAAGCAGAGACAAAAAGGAAATAAACAGCTAACTTGGAGACACTAAAGAAATGTGTCTTTTGTACACCGTTGTGTGCTAATTCTTTCTCGCGATAGATATAGACAAATAAGATGGTTTCATGGATCTCCATAGAGAACTGAGAAGTTTTCAGTTCATATCTTAAGCATTTAGAAGATGCAAGTCTATGACATAGTTTAGGTAATACCTCTTCTGTAGGGGCTTCTGGCCCAAAAGTTGCTCCCATAGCCAATTGACTGCTGGACTCCTGGCACCAAATTAACAACATTTTATTATTATTATCATTGTAAATTATAAAATAAAAAGGAAAAACAAAGTTAAAATAGTTACCGGATGATACACTATCATGTTGTTAATGATCGTCAGTCGAATTGCTTCTAACAACTCTGGATCATCAATTTTACGGCCAGTGGACCTGTAGAGCATTCCTGTCACTCATTGGCAAGAACTGATAGATGCAGGAAAGTACAAAGAAGAAAGATGTCATATTCTGTTGTACAAGAAGGAGACTAAACTTATATGAGAGATTCCTCATGTCAAGTTTTACATATCTGATGAAATATCATAGGAAAGAAGATTCACTTACGCTTTAGTTATAGAAAACTTGTTATGCTTGCCAGTAGAATCGAGACAGACACTAGCTTTAACGACATTTAGCTCCAAGTTCTTTAGGGCATTCATCTGCATGTGAAACAAAGCATATTTTGTCAGTTTATTTCTTGTAGATCTAATATATGGGAGATGTCAATAAGATCATATGGTCCGTTCGAAGAAGAAAAAAAGATCATCTGGTCAATGGTGAGAATATACTGAAAATTTTATGTGAACAACATACCGTATCAAGTAGCTCGCCAAGACGATCGCCCAAGGTTATTTCTACAATAGTTGCATCCGGATCTGAGTCTTGATCTATTATAACTTTCGGGATAGGGACTATATCAGTGTTGCTCCAATCCTGCTAACCAAAGTATACGCGGTTGAACAAGCAAGTCCACCCAATGTTTTAGGTAACCTATGCTATGTACCCTGCTATGTACCTCAAAGGGCTATAAAATAGCGAAGATGGTTGCAAAGCGAGCTGTGAGTGTAGCAAAAGGTCAGGCGTATGATGGCCTTTATCAGCGGCTAGGCACGAAGGAAGGGGAGAAGGACATTTATAGGATGGCTAGAATCCGCGAGAGGAAGACAAGGGACATCAACCAAATAAAATGCATCAAGGATGGGACAGATCGACTTCTGGTGAAGGATGAGGAGATCAAGAACAGATGGAGAGAGTACTTCGACAAGCTGTTTAATGGGGAGAATGAGGGTCCTACCCTTGAGTTGGACAACTCATTTGATGATACCAACAGACGCTTTGTGAGGAGAATTCAGGAGGCAGAGATCGGAGAGGCTTTGAAGAGGATGAAGGGTAGTAAAGCGATGGGACCTGATGGTATCCCCATTGAGGTGTGGAGATACCTGGGCGTCAGAGCGATAGTATGGTTAACTAAGCTTTTTAACCTTATTTTTCGGTCTAACAAGATGCCTGAAGAATAGAGGAGAAGTATATTAGTATCTATCTTCAAGAACAAGGGAGATATTCAAAGTTGTACTAACTACCGTGGGATTAAGTTGATGAGCCATACGATGAAGCTTTGGGAGAGGGTTATCGAGCATCGCCTAAGGAGAGTGACACATGTGACCCAAAATCAGTTTGGGTTCATGCCTGGTAGGTCGACCATAGAGGCGATTTTCTTATTACGACAATTGATGGAGAGATACAGGGAGCAGAAGAAGGACTTGCACATGGTCTTTATTGACCTCGAGAAGGCATATGACAAAGTACCGAGAAATGTCATGTGGTGGGCCTTGGAAAAGTACAAAATCCAAACTAAGTACGTTACCCTCATCAAGGATATGTACAGAGATGTGGTGACGTTTGTCCGAACATGTGATGGCGACACCAGTGACTTTCCAATTAAAATAAGACTGCATCAGGGGTCAGCTTTGAGCCCTTATTTATTTGCTTTGGTGATGGATGAGGTCACAAGGGACATACAAGGTGATATCTCTTGGTGTATGCTCTTTGCTGATGATGTGGTGCTAGTTGACGACAGTATGGCAGGGGTTAATAGAAAGTTAGAACTATGAAGACACACTTTAGAGTCGAAAGGGTTCAGACTTAGTAGGACTAAGACCGAGTACATGAGGTGCGATTTCAGCGCGACTAGGTATGAAGAGGGAGACGTTAGCCTCGATGGGAAAGTGGTGGCCAAGAAGGATACTTTTCGGTATTTAGGATCGATGCTACAAAAGGATGGAGACATTGATGAAGATGTTAGGCATAGAATTTCAGCCGGCTGGTTGAAATAGCGTCAAGCTTCTGGCGTCCTCTGTGACAAAAGGGTGCCTCAGAAGCTGAAAGTAAGTTCTATAGGACGGCGATTCGTCCGGCGATGTTATACGGTGCTGAGTGTTGGCCTACAAAAAAGCGAAATGTCCAGCAATTGAGTGTTGCGGAGATGCGTATGTTGCATTGGTGTTGTGGGTACACAAGAAGGGATAGAGTCCGGAACGACGATATTCGGGATAGGGTTGGGGTGGCACCAATTGAGGAGAAATTGATTCAACATCGGTTGAGATGGTTTGGACATGTCCAACGGAGGCCTCCTGAGGCGCCGGTGCGTAGTGGAATTCTAAAGCGGGCCGATAATGTAAAGAGCGGTAGAGGTCGACCTAAACTAACTTGGGACAAGTCCATTAAGAGAGATCTTAAGGAGTGGAATATCTCCAAGGATTTAGCTATGGACAGGAGCGCTTGGAGATTGGCAATCAACGTGCCTGAACCGTGACCTCTTTTTGTCTTGTGCCCTTTATGTCCCTTTATGTGTCTCTCTGATTCTCGTCTCTTTTGGGTTTCATCTCTAGCCTACCCCAACTTGCTTGGGACAAAAGGCAATGTTGTTATTGTTGTTGTTATGCTATGTACCTCAACCGCCGCAGCAGAAGTAGCCCTTGGAACCCTCACAGCTGGAGAGGACAATCTGGAGATAGGAAAAGATCAGTTACAAACACTCCAAACTAAAAAGAAGCAACATAGTGGAGTTCTCTGCTATGACACTGTAAGACGGAACAACACAGTAGGTTAGTACTAACATCATTGCACTCTGAAGCAACTAGACTAGGTGCCTCCAAAGGAAAATTCATGCAGTATTTTTGAAATACTACAAACAAGTGTACTCTTACTTCAGCTTTTTTAATATATGATAGACTAATAAATGAAACCCCAACTTTCGGTTGCATACCTACTTGCCGCTGCAAATGGACTCAGCAAACTGTAGAATGTTTAAATTAGCACATAAGACCATGGAAACTGTCAAATCCATGATGTCAGACACAAACAAGATAATATGTTGTCAAATTCTTGACATAAAAATATCATATGGACGGAGTTCAATGACATATAGCTGGAGTGTTTTGTTCTCAGACTAAGTTAATATATTTTTCCTGTAATTAACTAGAAAATTAAGAAGTTAAACAAGCTTGGAAGAATGATGATTGCGTAAGGAAATTTTTGGAAGCGGCTTCCAAGCCTCACTCAAACTGTGAAATGAAAAGCAGGCATGCATGTGTTGATACACATTGAACAGCTCATACAGCTATAACAGATATCAGCCTCGTGATCACATTGGTGGTTTTGCCAATCAGCACCGCCACTTAGCCACAATATATCATCCATACATGACCCCAAGCAAAAGCTGTTTTGCAATCTTTAACCCCTTTAGGTTAAGCAGAGCAACAAGTAGTATATTCTGCGGTCTGTGCCTCAAATAGAATCAAAGAATCCAAGAAACAAGCCATGCCATCATGATGTGAATGAATGAGCATCCTGTACTAAGAGCATCTCCAAGGCCCACTCTCTAAATTATCATTTGGATAGCTATTTGCATAAAAATCGCTTTCTATATCTTTTCAGTCTCCAACAGTTTTTCTATATCTTGTTTGCACTCCAGAGAGTCATTCTCGTTTTCAATCTTTGGGTAGCTAGTAATCCGGAATAGAATATGATTATATTAATTAAAGAAGCTGTTGGACGATATTTTTTTCTTTCCCAAAGTCTCTATTCCTAGAGATTAGAAAGGATATAAAGAGTCTCTTCAGGTTGCTCTAGCAAATTCAAGAATGAAGCTAAACTGTACAGTCCCAACCGAACAAACGTATATTCTCTGCAAGTCAACTGCAACCTTTGAAACATCCTAGCATGGCAGGAAAAAAAATGGTAAACGAAGGCGCGGAGTTTAGTGCAGCGAAAAGGGGATGGCAAAAAACTGAATCTTGGCCAATGGCCAATCCCCTCACCTCAAGTTGGCTGGCGCAAGAGGCCACCACCGACCAAGAACCGCAGCACGGCGGCCGCCGGGCGCCGTTGGAGACACGCCGGAGCACGTCCGGAGGGTGCCGTTGGCTGCCGCAACAGTAATGGCTATTTTGGCCATCTCTCCTCCAGGAAACGGGCGGACGGGATCCAATCCGATCTAGCAACCCAAGTGGGAAGAAATAGGGGGCCGGTGGAAGAGGAGGCAGTGCTACAAAGGCGAAGGCGAGGGCGATGGGATCATGACGATGATGCCTGCGGCTGTCGCGGCCGCTCTATCCATATCTCGTCGCGGCTGGCGGCAGTAGAGGGAGGGGGAAGATGGAGAACGCGTGAGAAGGGGGCCTAGCGGCACGGCAGCATGTCCTTTTCTGACAGAAATCTGGATTTTTGAGATTAAAAAAAACTGGAGTTTTGAGACAATTGGAATGGAAATACTATAAGATAATACAATAAAGTCCACACAAGTAGCAAAGGGTGTGTTTAGTTCCGCGAAAAGGTGTAAAAAAAGTATTGTAGCATGTTTTGGTTTTATTTGGTAAATAGTGTCCAACCGTTGACTAATTAGGTTCAAAACGTTCGTCTCGCAAAGTACAATCAAGCTGTACAATTAATTTTTGATTTCATCTACATTTAGTACTTCATGCATGTATCGCAAGTTTGATGTGACGGGGAATCTTTTATTTGCACAGTACTTTTTTTTAGGAAGTAAACACAGCCAAAGTATCTGCACAATGATGTGACATCTACTTAAAAGTGCAATATGCAAAAAAAAAATCTCGTCATATTAAACTTGTAATACATGCATGGAGTATTAAATATAGATGAAATCAAAAACTAATTGTACAGTTTGGTTGTACTTTGCGAGACAAACGTTTTGAACCTAATTAGTCAACGGTTGGACACTATTTGCTAAATAAAGCCAAAACGTGCTACAGTACACTTTTCAGCATTTTCAGGGGAACTAAACAAAAGCACTATAAAAAAAGATTCCCTGTCACATCAAACTTGCGATACATACGTAAAGTACTAAATGTAGATGAAATCAAAAACTAATTGTACAGCTTGGTTGTACTTTGCGAGACGAACGTTTTTGAACCTAATTAATCAACGGTTGGACACTATTTAACAAATAAAGTCAAAACGTGCCTTTTCAGAGCAACTAAACACAGCCTTCGTGACAAAATCGACATCAAACTAAAATCCAAGACGAAAAAAAATATTGCGCAACGTGGGAGAAAAACGATAAGAGTAACGGACAAAGTATCTGTAACATCTAAAGAAGTAGCAACGTGAAGCCACCGTATACCACTGTTTGAGAATGGACAAAACGGAGTTCTCTGATTTTTTTTCTATCCTACGAAACGCACCCGTGCTTTTAGTTGGGCAATCTTTAGTGTTGCGATTTTATGGAACTAGAATAGTGGATACATTTTTTAATCATGGTTGTTTATGATCTCTTCATGGTATGAATACGTCGAATTTTAACCACACACTACTTTTATGAATGCCTATAAAAGACTTGGCCAACAAATTTTGAAACCACTCAAGTTTTATCATTGGCAACTTGCTTCCAGAGCCTCGCCTCATGAGTTAGTATATTATTTGTTTTACCAAAAACAACTATGTTCTTGTTTAGTCATTTCCCTTAAAGTTTAGTCATGGGATGTTTGACATATGCATAAAGTATGAAATATAGACTAAAAATAACTAATTGCACAGATTGCGTCTAATTTGCGAGAAGAATCTTTTTAAGTCTAATTAGTCCATGATTTGATAATGTTGCGCTACAGTAACATATGCTAATGACAGAATAATTAGGCTTAATAAATTCGTCTCATGGAGGAATGAGGACTTCTATAATTTGTTTTATTATTACTATTCAAATACTCTCATATGACACTCTAACGTAACAGTCGACGTGACACCTCAAAACTTTATATCCTGAATTTAAACAAGGCCTATGATTCTTAAATAGTCATGCAAAGAACACTAATGAGGGACATTAGGGCATTCCCATGTTTTAGAGGTTTCAATCTCATTAATTGAATAAGATGCCACATAAGTAAATCTGTAAATGTAACAATATGACAAGAAATTTCCGAAGAGAGAGAAAAGATGGGTTTGATCTTGATGACACTCGGTGAAAAATGTTACCAAGAGTGTGAAACATATTGAAACTGTCATTGAGGACTTATGCTTCATTTTATCTAACTGTGCTACCCTTAAAAAAGACTAACTGTGTTGAATCTAGTGCATTACAACTTATGATGATGCTTATACTAATTTGTTACGAGAGAAAAGCACTATTCGTTCGCTGAAAAGTACTGTTGGAGTAGTGTTTGCAGAACAGGGTGTTAATGTTATGGGTAGCTTATGAAGCCCCATAATGAAATTTTGCATTGGAGACCAACCTCTTTAGAGCTTGTTTGGATCTCATTTTCATAGTGAGGATCTAAATTCTAGATAGCGAATATAAAATCTAGATTCTAGATTAAAAAATGAGAACTCTTATTCTCATAGTGATTATTGTCTTTGTATAACGAAAAATATCCAAACAATAGGTTTTATGTAGATAGTTGGACTATAGGATTTAATTTTAGAATCTAACTATTTTGATCTCATTCTGTCGGGGTTATAACCCCGGGTGTCTTAAGGCACTAATTAGTTAGTGGGCCACGTGGCCCACGATATATCAGCTAGCAAATGCCCTGTTGAGAATTTAACTTCGTCACTAAGACATAGCCTCAAACTTTGGAGATAGAAAACTCTAAAACTTTGTAATAGTATTTGTTTGTAGGGAAAAGGGAAAGCGAAGATGTTTTCTCCACTTCACGAGAAAAGATCCAGCTTCGCCAAGAAATAATAGATTAAAGAACAAGACGGGAGCGAAGACAAAAGTTTGGCTTCGTTAGCATAAAGTCGGCTTCGCTATCAAACGAAGACGAAGAAAGGCTAAGCAAAAATTGGCTGAGTCAAAAAGACTACTCTCACTGGGAGAACAACAACCAAAAGGGAATAAGAAGACTGAAGTAGAAAAAAATTACCACTTCGCCCTTGTAGTTAAAAAGGGTTGTAAACATTCAAGTCAGGGGTAAAATAGTAATTTTGTACATGTACGAAGACTAGGGCCTATAAATACCCCCTCTGACGCATGTTGTATGGAGACAACATGAATACAACTTCGTCTTGTGTTCCAATTACGATGCTTGAGTGATGCTTGAGCAATTTCTTACCCAATAGACCCAAACGATCGAGGCCCAACTGAGCCGAGCGAACCAGGCCAGACGCCAAGGCTAGGGTTAGTCATGACCCCTTCCTTCTGTCTCGGTCGCATAACGAACAGAAGACTCACAACCTCTTCGCCTTCATGACCCCTGGGAGGAATGGGGAGAGGTCAAGCCTCACCAAACGTGCCTGCTCTGATAAGAGGAGGCATGCCATAGTTACCCCGCAAGTACTAAGGGGATAGCGGTCACCTCGGTCTGGTCAGACGCCATCCCTACGCCACGCTGTGCAAACAGGACAACACTGCATGGCGGTGACAACAAGTACGGTGATCCATTGTCCAAATAAGGTCTGACAGGATGCATGTACGATTCTACCCACCACGAGATGGGATCCACAACGAAGGCCTTGACTTAGAGGCCATCTAGATCGATGGGAGCCACAACCTCAGGGATCAAGATCGTGGCCCTCAGTTCTTCAAACCAACAAGGCGATCGATGACTTAGGGGTGGCTACCAACTCCTGTATGACCCCCCAGGAAACCAGGAGGCAATGACGAAGACCATGGTGAGGACCACGTCGCACAGGACAGCTGGCGAACCACCACTGTGCCTGCAGTGCCGCTATGGCTGGTACAGTAGCACCATGTCACACCATGCTGCGACATGGCCACAAAGAACATGATGACAACCACACCTAGACGTGCTCCACAAGACGACGTAGCTTGCAAGCCAAGTTAGCTAGGACCTCCCTTAGACTCATAACCCTTCGGTCAGGAGAACCTTCTTCTTTGTATATGCCCTGGTCCTAAACTCAATATAAGGGCAGCTAGGGCACCCATCTTGGGCATCCAACTCTCATTCACTCATTCTTACACCGTAGAAGGGCTCCTGAAGCTTCCCTTCGGGCAGCCCATCTCCTAGATCTAGATCTCCTACCTCTTCCACCATTCTTGCACCCCCATTGTAAGAACTTTAGAGCATTTAAGTGAGGAACATGCACTCGATCATCTCTAAGACTAGACATAGGTCTCTAGCCTAAACCAATATAAATTCTTATGTCTTTTGGATGCTACTATCGTCTTCCTAGAGCAGCGCGATGATCATATAAGTTTACTATTCTGGTTTACAAAACATCGACAGTTGGCACGCCAGGTAGGGGATAGTCACGCACTCTTGATTGTTGAGCAGGAAGCGATGGCATCCCAGAGTACACCTACATAGGGGCCCGTACCCTCACTCATCACCAACCATGGCTAGGTCTTCTGTCCAAGAAGTCAGAAGACCATGGCTCATGATGAACTCACCTAGGGAATGGCCTTAACCGGCCACATCCTTTTAGGAAACCATGAGGTTATCTGCACTAGCGGGTCAGTGCCCATCACTAGCCTCTACCCCGTCCAAGTCAACCGCGTGGGAAGCCTGGGTTCGATGGTAGAACCATGCCTCGAGTAGCGTCCCTACAACCAATGGAGCGCAATGTGTTAGGGCACGCATGAATGACGAAACTACCTGCCGCCCCGCAACGACGTTGTTAGTGATTAGGCGGCTACCCGGAACCACACCTCGCGTAACTAAGCCCAAACCAGGGTTTAATCCCACATGGCAGACAAACTACCCATCACGCCTCAGCAGACTGTCAGTTGTCACTCGAAGGCGCGTGCATCCGAGGAAGCGAGCTCCCTTAGCACACCGCGTGCCGTGACGAGCGGACCAAACCACATGGTGCCCAAACTCCGCTTCTGCAGCGACAGGTCGAGCCAACTCCTCGTCGGGAGCAGCAACGCACCTAGAGGCAGGGATGCGACGACCACGATGTCATCGCGCCACGAAGGCTCAAGCATCAGAACACACGAGCCCCACCAGCTAGAAGCCATAGTGGGATGAACTCGAAGAAGTCACCCTCGGCTCACAGGCCCGCTGAGGATGTCGACCCAGCAAAGGTCGACCCAAAGCCATCCAAGAGATCGACCCGCACTAGCTACAACCATTCCAAGCACTGAAGAAGCATCCTCATTAGCTCATGGCCCAAAGATCGCAATGACTTCGCCATGGATAAGCGCTTGGGGGCTCACTACGCTCCGAGCAACGACGGCCAGATCTGCAATGGCTTTTGACACATCAGTTAGTTACATCAGCTTTGACCCTAGCCGCTCTGCCTAAACACATCCACATCCACATGTAGGCTCACCCATAAGTACTAGAGGGCTAGAACCAAAGCTGACATGTAGAGTGAACCAAAGACCATGGCATCCATACATCAAATCCTAGTATCGCATGGATCCCTGAGTAAACAGATCTGACTTGCGCAAGCAACCGGACATGATTCACCTGTGAAGGTTGCACACATAGGCACATGCATGTGATCCATAGCGTAGCACTATTTGTCATCATCCTAGCGACCCACTTCTAAGTCTCTGCCAACCTCTCCCTACGTCGTGACGAGCTAGTGACCCACGTCCTGATCTCTCGCTTATGCTAAGGTCGCCCTGGCCAGGCCTCATGGACCAGCACCTAGGCAAGGCTAGGCACCTGCTCATGAGATTGAAAGGAAATAGGGAACTCATACACTGAAGATGAAGGGAACGAAGGAAAAGAAGAGTGTTCGTTGTCCTCTTGCTTCTTTTCTAAATCATGTTGGATCTGCGACCTACCTTTGACGTCCTGTCACTCTAATGGATTGCGCACATTTTAGCCCTACAGGCCAGCCCCTAGGATGAAACATGCATTCATGAGCACGAGACTAAGGGGATGAAGCACATTCCAATTTAGATGAGAAGTGAAAGAATGGCAGAATGACAAACGAATACGCCAAGCACACATCATATATATGTAAAGCCTAAACACCATTTGTCGTCGGACAAAGGACTTGTTTTGAGCCTCTCCATCCGTACTCATGGCAGGATAGATTGGCAAGCTGATTCCCAATCTCTCAAACGCACCGAGGTGCCATTCAGACCAAGCCTCACGAACTAGCTCCTAGGCGAAGTTGGGCACTCGCGCGTGGGAGTGAAAGGAAACAGAACGTCGCTCTGCCCAAACAGGTAGAACAGGGAAAGACAAGGCTTGTACCTTCTGCTCGTTTACCTCTTGCATCGAAACGGATCTGCAACCTATCCCCAATGCTTTGATTACGCCATTGGGTCGTGCAACGTTTAGCCCTATGGACCAACCCCCAAGCTAGAACGTGCACCCACATGCACAAGGCTTGAGGAGATAGAGCACATTCTAGCCCAAACAAGAGGAACACAAGTGGTGACATGACAGATGAGCTCACACACCATGCACCTCAGCGCGCATCCGGACGACAACACCCACGAGACAACGAGGTCGCTTCATCCGGGCTACCGACGACTGCTCCACTGAAGGGAGGACCAATGGAAAAATGACAAGTGTGCCGCCTCCTCTAGGGCAGGAGCCAAGCCAAACCACTCCACGAACAAAGTATCCTCGACTATGGCAGAACGCGCCATGGAACATGAACACGAACTCACACCGTAGCCCGGCAACAACTTGATGACGGGCCCAACTGGGTGGGGCGATTCACGAGATCCATCAATAACCTAGGAGCCACAAAACTCAGGCAAAGTTCCTCACACCGAGACTCACCAAGGCAAATCAGTCAAACAGCCAACAGTGGCAACGACAAAGAAAAAAATCAAAAGAATAATGCATGCACTGAAGACTCAAAGGCTTCTGCGTTACAATCATAAGTATTTAGGATCATTGGCTTCTAAGCCATGGGCAAATACATCTGGTCGAACACACCACAAGACTAGATGTCAACACAACCTGAGGTTACACTGATCATCGGATCCCTTCCCGCTCACGATGGACATCTCATGGAGCGGAGAGACCAGCACAAGGCATCTCTTGCCTTTGGATCTACACCGTGAGCAGTAGAGGACTGTTGTCGTAGGGTCAGAACTGTGGCAAGCATTATTGTTTGAGTCGGTGTCAGAGTATGTGTCTCCAGTGGCTCGGGTGGACTCAGGAACACAAGAATCACAGAGAGGATGCAATAGTTTATCCTAGTTCGGGCCAATCAGTGCCCTACGTCCAGTAGATAATGATCCTTATACTCAAAGCACCCAAAATTGGGGGTTACAATAGGGTTGTAGAGAGATTTGGTAGGGGGTTAGCTTGGTACTAAGGTTGGCTTGCCACTGGTGGAGTCTTTCCGTCATCGGAGAGGAGGAAGACGATAGGATGCGGTGGAGGAGCTCTTGGTGCTCCTCTCTGGGTTACCTTGCTCTCGGTGCTAAGCAAAAGCCAAGGAATGGAATGGAGTGGAATGATCTATCTTCTGATAATCGTCTCCCCTAGGTCTGACCTTATCCCTTATATAACAAGATAGGTCAGGTATAAGGTGGCTTAAGGGAACTAGTCTATGGTCTACATGCGCTAGAGTCTACGAGGGCCTTGTAGCGATGCGTTGTGGAATGTGGTGGTGTCGTGGAGCCGAAGAACCCTATCAGGCTATGTTGGCTTGGACTGGCTGCTCTGTTCTGACACTCTGCATGTCAGGCTATGTCGGCTTGGACCGGCCTCCCCCAAGTGGACCTTCTGAAGTTTTTTTGGCGGTGAAGGAGATCGGCTTCAGGGACTGATGTGTGGGCCTGGGGGCCTTCGAGCCCCTAGAGGCCATGGGAAAGCTTTGTCTTCTTGTGTAATGCCCTATGCGTGACCTAGTCAGGAAAGTGGTCGACAATGCCATGCCCAAGGGGCAGTGCCGGGGAGCCCCTGAGCCTCGATAGCTCGGGGAGCATCTTCTTATGCCTAGGCCTTGGCTGGCATCATTGGCCAGGCAGGAGCGAAGGCTTGGTCTGGAGTGTTGTCACAGATGGGAGCCTCAGGGCTCGGGCAAGCCCGCGAGCCCCAAGCGGAGACCATGTCATAGTCAGGCTCGGTAGGGTTTCTTCTTCAGAGGGTGCACGTGAGTGTACTCGATGGGTATAGCCCTCAAGCCCTCGGGCGATCCAGGAGGGGTCGGTCGGGGTCTTCTTTGTTTATGAACCATTGGACCCGAGGCTTAACATACCCATATGTTAGGATCTCGTTAGGAGCCCCTGAGCCCTTCGTGGCCTCACTCAGCGTGATGGCGATGACGGGCTGAATTTGATCTTTTGGTGACCGAACCCTCCTTGGTGGGGATGGCTTCCATTGACAAGGGTGATGTGCCCTGCTTAGGGCCTTCTTCTTTGATGTGATGGGTGTTGCTCGACTGTCGGGATCGAGCGATAATGGTGCTGATCCCTTTGTGAATCTATGTCACATAGGTCTTCAACTCGAGCGAAGGCTCAGTGAACTCATCTAGGAGTTGCCGATCTTGAGCCTGGAGGTGCCCTCCTTTTTTATCGGAGCCTGCCGTGGGCTAGATGATCGAGAGCGTCTAGGCTCTGGCTCGGGCCATCTGATCATCTAGAGCGCCATGCCCTTCTAAGGGCTGCTGTTGCAGGTCCCAATCCTCTCGAGCCAACCTTCTAGGGCTAACCTTCTATGGCCATATATTAGGGTATGAGGAGCATGCTGAGCCTTGAACGAAGGCCCTCATTGGGCCCACTACTTAGCAGCTCCCGCCCCAACTCCAGGGAGTTGGTTGGTTTTGGGGGGTACATTGCCTGAGCGCCCATCGATCGGGGTCAGGTTGGTTTGTCTGGGGAGCTGACACAACCCCTAAGGCCGCTGGGGCCTCCCTATCAGGGAATGTGGTGGCTTCTGGGCATGTCCATTCTGCTGATGGCTTGCGCAGGCGGTCGATGGAGTTTGGGCTATCATGCCTAGAGGAGTTATGGTGTGCACCCCCGTGCCATCCTACTTCGTCTAGGAGATGGGACGTCGAGGCCATATAGCACTTCAACACTCTCACTACTAGGACTCTTCCTCAGGAACTAACATATAGCAGAGGCTAGTGCCAGCCTGCTCTTGTTGTTCACCTGCAACAAGGGTTTAACAAACCCTGAGTACTTGAGGGTACTCAACAAGACTTAACCGATGAATAGGAAAGATTCCAATGATATGCAAGGCAAGGGGAATCAAGGTGAGTCGGTAGCAAGATCAAGAACACTTTTGTGGAAAATTGCACTAAAGTGGATCCTTACTTTCCAAGTTTTATCCTTCAATTTAATATTAAGACCTATCATTAGAATCTATTCTAATTCCAAGCGCTTCTTATAAACCAACACCATATGGTCTCATAACTAAAGTTCCAGTTGATTAACTACGATGTAGCACAATTGATCGAGTCTTCTTCACCGAGAAGCAACGGTGATTCGAATCGGTTTGGCCTAGCTGGGGTTTTCTTACCACACGACATATGTAGGTTTGGGCCTGGACCCGTCCCTACATATATCAACCCTCACTCGAATCCTCCTATATAGGAATCGGTCCAGCGCTACCCAAGAGCCAGTATCCCACCTCTTGGAATCGTTCAAGCCTGACACATTCACAAGCATGGGTACACAATGCTCCCGCCATCTCTCCACTCCCAATGCACGGTTATCGTTTTCCATACAAGAATAGCCTAGATGTTGGACTTACCGGAGTATGTGGCCAGTACTGCAAGTTACAATCACAGACAGCTCTACAACGATCGGTCCTTGATCGACACAGGCGCGGTCACTACGTCCATATCCATACTGGGCGCAAACCAAGATTCCGCCTGGTCTAGATTTATAAAACATGATCATCCTCATACTTCAGGTTCATCTTTAAGTTCAGCAAAACCTACCTCTAGCATTTATATCTAAGCAACGCTAAACATTTTAAAAAATATTACTTAAACATAGGTACCATGGGTAAGTAAGGATAAACAAGGTAGTCATGTAGCAAAGTTTATCATACAACTCCTAATATTTAAATGCAATATTCATAAGACTTATGTGATAAACATTTTATAAAACTCAAGGAATGGTGCTAGATGTTTCAAGATTAACCCCACTCTCCAACTCAACACCCTCTGAGTGAACACCCGCCTCAGAGGTCTGCTCAACTAACGGGTCTCCGCTTTCATTCACTATACGTTAAAAGGATGCATGGTTAAGGATGGTGCTAACATGGCATAATATAAAAGGGATATTTAGAAAGGATAAATATTAGTTATCTACTTGAGTACAACTTTCCTTCATGGTACAGTTACAAGCAGTTATCATAAAAATATTTCACTTTTTACCCAAGAGGTTGCATCTGAGAGTTAAACAGGTTCATTAACATTTATCTATCATTTACTAAAAGCAAGTTAAATACTTCTCTAATTGCAACTATTAGCACCTCATAATTGAAAGGTATTTATTATCTTAAGCAAGTAGAGACTAACATGAAGAAGCATATATTTAATCAAGCAATTTCCGTTGCCTTGGAACAGTAGAGTAAAATATTCCAAGGTCCACAATCAATCCAAAAATACACATCATCATCTTAATGATATCTTTGAAATCATTTTCATAATTTTATTAATTCATAAATCAAGCCTTCTTAAGTGCAACAATTATTTTAACTCAAAACAGTACCAAACTTTTTGTGTAGCTTCACAACAGTAGATTAAGGTTGCTCATAAATTTTCATGAATTTTGGAGTTATATTTTAAGCTATAAAAATCATGGAAGTTACATTTCTTCATTAAAACATGTAATTTTTAGTCATCCAAAACTTATTGTTTTTCTTAGATTTATATTTTTCTTATGTTAAACATACCAAGAATAGCTTACTCACAAAGTTTCACAATTTTAGCACCATTATTTATTTAGTTATGGAATTTACAAGATTCAACATTTAATTCTTTTTTATTTTAGAAAATAGAAAAGGAAATTTCCTTCCCTAACCTCTCTCGGTCCGGCCCAGCGACGCTGGCAGCCCAGCTACGGTCTTGGCCTAGCTACTCTCTCTCTCTCCCTCCCTTTTCTCTTCTCCTGGCCTGAGCCGACCCAGGTCGAAGCCAATGCCCAAGGCCGAGTCGGCCCAGCTCGCTCTCTCCTTCCCCCTTCCTCTGCTCCTGCCTCCGATGGCGAGGGCACTCCAGCCGCCCAGAGTTCACAGTCGGTGAACAATCCGACGAAGCCAAGGACGCAGCTATCATTGCCTCTCCCTTTCCGCACTCCCTGGTACACCTTTTTCCTTCTTCGATGATTGGTGGTGAGCGCACCTGCAGCTCCGGTGGCATGGCAATGATGGCGATGATAGCTCCAATGAACGGTGGCTCCTCTGGTCATGCTATCTCCCTATTCCTTTCCCTTCTGCTCCACTAAGCCCTCTCCTAGTGAACCAAACAACTTAGAACACCACGACTCCTTACTGGCGAGCATGGCAGCCTAGCGGAACTCCAACAAGGTCGGTTCCACTCCAAAGCATGCCTCCAATGCTGCTAAGAGAGTCAGAACGTTCCTCTCTACCTCACGTACCCATCCGAGAGGTAAATCGAATGAATTCAAGCGTGAAGGTCACTCATCATGGCCATGGTGGCATGGCCGAGCGGTGCACGATGACTACACGACGTCTTGACCTATAGGGCACAATAGCGTCTAAACCTACTTCACTAGCACACTCACAAGCTCACCTAGCTTCATGAACAGGTTGATGGTGTCATTCAATCTGGGCATGAAAAAACGAATAACAGAAACCGAACCAAAAGAACCGGGAACCGAGATCAAACTGACCGAACCGATCGGTTTCGGTTCCTATTCGGTTCTAGCATCTCAGGAACCGAATTTAGTACAGTTATTTCAGTTCTAGACCTCGGTTAACCGAAATACCCAAATTAACCGAACTATATGCAGCCCATAGTGAAAACAGCCTAGCCCATTAGCCATTTAGCCCATTAGTCACTCAATGTCTCAGTTCTCTCCTCCCCAAACCCTACCCTGACCTCACTCAGAGTCGCCCGTGCCATCCCCGAGCATAACTGCGCCACGCCACCACCCGCGTCCCCCGACCTCACTCCCTCCGCAACCGTGAGTAACCACACCGCCCCGTCCGGTTGCCCGCGTGACGGCGCGAGCCCTCACTCCTCCCGTCCCCAACCTCACTCCTCCCATCCGGCCGATCACCCTCCACCGGTCCATGAGGCCAAGACTCCGTCGTTCGCCATACCGCCATCCACCGAGACTCTAGGTGCCACGCCGTCCGCTGGTGTCCGCCACTCCACCGTCCGCCACTCCGCCCTCCGTCGGTCTTTCGTCCGCCCTCCACTGGTCCACGACTCCAGGACATGACGGCGTGACTCCGACTCCATCTTCTCTGTCCTCCGCCCTCCGCCGGTCCACGACTCCAGGCGTCCCCCCTCCGGGCTCTGGCCATCCCCTCCGCCACCGACACCCTGTTGGTGGAGCAGCAGCGGGCAGCGGCCGTAGCCGCAGCTCGCTCCCTTCAAGATCGGCAGGAGCAGGGCCAGGAGCCATCGAGGCAAGCTGCAATGGTGGCTGCTGTAACAGAACCGACCAAATTATAAGAGCACAAGTACAAAAACAAGCACCGAAGCGCTTAAATTTTCGAACTTGTGCCCATATAATCCCGGTAGTCAATTGAAACCACGAAGGATTTCAAACCAACTTGCTTACAACCAAGATCGCATCATTCAACATACAACATCATACGTTACATTTCGCAAGTAGTTCCGAAATAAGTTTACACACACAGAGTCGCAGTTATTACAAACCAAGTTTATAAAGTAGCGGAAGCAAACACACGCCAGTTGTTTAACTACTGCCAGTCTTGTTGATCAACAACCCGCAAAAGCATTAGGAAAGTACATAAAAGATGATCATGCCCAAGTGATCTAGTCTTCGTCACCCGCAGGGTGGAGACAATTTTTGCAGAAGCCTTGGTAGAGCATATCATCTGCAACAGGAGGGAATAAACCCTAAGTACTGGAATGTACTCAGCTAGACTTACCCGTCAAAAACCAGAAATAAGATGACACCAAGGATTATGCAAGGCTTACACAAGAGGCTAGCTGACATCACATTTTTGCATAAAGGCATAAGTAATTGAAACTCTTATAACCTGTACTAGCAGTTATTTTTAGCATTTACCTGTCATCTATCTTAGCACCTTTACTAAACATGAACTTGATTATAATCAAACAATTATCATCATTATATCTAGAGCAGGTATGAATTGTGGCAACATTGTATCATTCCCTTAACCACCAGTTCATTTAATGAGATCTACGTTGCCGCTGCTCAAGTCAAGTGCTCACTAACCGGGAGCGACGGCGATTCGAATCGAATTCCTATCCAGCTGGAGGGGTATTTCTAGCACTCACCGAGTCACGCCAGGCGAGGGCTGCTCAGGTCATCTTTTGTACAGTTCAGGAATCGCGGGCCCGAATAATGTCGCGTCCCCAAGGGCGACACTCTACCAGGTGCTAGGGACTCTAACCCCCCCCTTGGTCTCACGCCAATGTCCCCAAGCACATCATTTCTCTCGTCCAAGATGCAACCTACCATTCGATTCCTAGCCTGAACCATACTACTCGACTTCACGGTCGGAACGGCTTATCCGGCCAACTAAGTGTTAGACTGCGTTCAACATGACTCAAGGACGTACAGCGAATCTGTCCTTAAACGACTCAGACGGGCATAGCTCCACACCCAAGACGTGTAGTGTCTTGTGGCTGTACTATCGAACTCCCGCCCGGTCTCAATTTCATTTTTAAAGCATGTTTCCATCCACGATAGCCATAAAGCCACTCGTGACTCCTTCCTACATCTCGCGGATGACCGGAAATCACCCAACTTCTACCGTACTAAGCAGAGCTAATCATAGAGACGTGCCTAAACCTAATATAGGAGTAAGTACGACATCTGGACAAGGACATGTATAATGCAACAATTGTTTTCATACAACTCCTACAACTTAATACAATAAACAATTAAAAGTACTCAAGATTAATTTATAAAACAGTAGGTTCAGCATGCACCGGGGCTTGCCTTTCAGAAAGGTCGAAGGCCGGTGGTCAGGACACTCAGACAAGTCTTCAGCGGCGTCTCCTCCGCCGACTGGTTCCGCTGGCTCCTCTGGCTGGTCCTGGATTTCCTCCGGAATCACTGGCTCAAACTCGAGGAGTGTTATGCCCTCCGGAACACCTATTGCATGAGTGCACAATAAATATCATGGGTGCATAATGGTGCAACATGTTCGGGATGAAATGCATTTCAGAAATAAAAATAATAATCTAATCAAGTTACTTTATCAGTATGTGCAAATCTCTTCTCCGGTGGAGAAGTACTTACCTAAGCTACTCAACCTAAGATACAGTTGTTCCTCTTCGGTTAAGGCCCTAACACCTAACAACACAAGAGTAATATTACTTAGGTTACCACAGTAAGACATTCTGGATAGCAGCTCAAAGATTCTAAGATAACTGAAGATTCCTAACTCCAAAAGTTATGGTCTAGGACAATCTGAAAAGCTTAAGAAATGCACTACAAATCATTTTCAGACCTCAACCTTAAATTCCTAAGTTTTCCATGTCGAATTTCCCAAGTTCCAGAATCTGTCCTCTCTAAACAAAGAGCAGCCAATTCTGGACTGTCACTTCAAACAGCAGTAACTCCCAAACTACTAAGCCAATTGCTCCCAACTTTTGACACAAGCTAGTTTATCAAGTTTACTACAACTTTGGTATTTACAAGTTTTTCAGCAAACACCTTTATCAAAGGCCAACCCTAAAAATACTACCAGCTGTCCAGAAAACCTAAAATTACAAAGATTAAATATTTATTTAAGTGGCAAACATCCCATAAGACCAAACTAATGTTACCACAAGTTCACATAGGTTACAAAAACACCAGAAAGTAAGGTTTGCCTACCTAAAATATTTATTTATATTCATTTCTTAATTTACTTAAGTCATTAAGTGGAATTTCAAACATATATGTAAACTGCCCCTAAAATTCTACAAAAATTTACAGGAGACTCTATGAACCAAAAAGAGACCACTGTAAAAATTTGAACTAAATTTATTTAGAGAAACTCCCTAAACAAAATTCACAAGCCCAAAAGGCTGATTTTTGTATAATTAACAAATCATATTAAAAAGTGTCAAACAATAGATTTCCTATTTTTCTTAGACACTTTAAGGTACCAAGACATTCTCCAAAAATTTATAAGAACATTGCACATGTAGAAAAATTACAAAAATTCATTTAAGTATTTCCTAAAATAACAAGATAGCATTATAACTTGAAAAGTACTTAAGCACTACGGCCCAAATTTTTACCAAAGCTAGAGCAAGTATAAATTAGCCTACCCACCAAATTTCATAATTTTTGGAACAATGAAACTCAAGATATGATTTAAACAAGTTTGCATGCAATCTAAAACACATTTCAAAAACCTATTTAAATCTTCCAGAAACCAAACATCACATAACCAATTCATATTTTTCTAAAATACTACACACCATGCAGATCCTAACAAAATTTATCTCATAATTTTTGGGCAAGTAAAACCCTAGATCTACATTTTCCAAACATCAACTAAAATCTATGACAAATATGAAAAGAAAAACAAAACCGAACCCTACTCGCTACTGGGCCGGCCTCTACGCGGACGCGGCCCAACTTCGCGCACGGCCTGCTCAGGCCGTCCCGCCCGCGCGCGCGTGGGGCTGACAGCGCGGGCCCGTAGGCCATAGAGAGAAGAGCGGAGGGGGGAGACGGCCACGACTCCAGCGAGCTCTAGCTCGCCGACGACGGCGCCTCCGGCGACGGGAAGGGCACCAACGGATTCCCCGTGACTTTCCGCATCGACCGAACCTAGCTTGGCTGACCCTAACCCAACCTAGCTACGACGGCCATGGCGACCGCGGCTCGGAGGCGGCACCCGGCGGTGGTCCGGCGAGCTCCGGGGCCAGGGACCTAAGTGAGGTGTGCTACGGCTTCCTGAGGATATGGCGGACCTCTCTATGCCAAGGAAGAGGACGGAGGAGGAGCGAGTGCCGCTGGCCACGTGAGCACTGCACCGGCGGCCATGGCGCGGCAGCGCACGATGGAGTTTCGCCGTGTACCGGCCATCCCATCCGGTAGCGTCATTACCTAGGCTGCTCTACCCACCCCGGAACCCAGAACACGTAGCGGGAAGACTGTAGGGTGACCGTAGGGAGCTGGCCACAGTGAGCCGCTGCGCGGACGGTACGCCGGCGAGGACTCGCGGTGGCAGAAACCGAAATTCACCCTCACCTCTGCACAATCCAGTCAAGCAGCAGGTGAAGGAGGTGGAGGGGATGTTGGCAGAGTAGTGAACGGGATTTGGAGGACGGTGGTGAGACGGTGAGCTCGCGCGAGCACGGAGAAGGCTGCGGCGACAATGGCGTCTCCGATTTCCGCCTCGGTGACCCCGGTCAGAGCGAGAGGGAGGGAGAAGAGAGTGAGCGTGAGTGAGGGGGTGGAGGTGTCCGCTCGGTGTTCAACCCCGCGCCTGAGCTCACGACGTGGAGGCGACGGCAGGACGCGCACGCCACGCGGCCACCGGGCTCTGCCCGAGCACCACGACGCGAGTTGGCTGTCCGACTAAATGGCGATGCTGCTGACTGAATGGAGGCCGTCATCGTTCGACTGACAGAGCAACTTCGTCGATGATTAACTCCCAAACCAGTGAGAACCAGGCGTGGTTGATGTTGGCAATGTTGTAGAGCTACATGAGGGCTACAAGTTTGTCAATTGGAGTTTGGACTGGTTCGGCCTGGATTTGAAACCACAGAGCTCTAAAGTGGTGCACTTCGAAACTGAAACGTAGTTTCAGTCATTAAGCCGACTGAAACCCAATTTTCTAGACACTATATCTCCTAAACCATTAGAACTAGGTGATGGTGATGTTGACAATGTTGTAGAGCTAAGTGAGTACTACAAAAGTGTCAACATGAGTTGGAGCTGGTTTGGTCTGGTTTGCAAACTACAAGCTTCCAAAGTAGGCCACAGTAAAACTGGAGGGACACTTTTGAGACTTAGAAAAATTCTAAGTGTTGAGACAGCCCCTCTAGCTGACTTGTGGGCCATTTTTGAGCATGTTCTGGCCAGTTTCATGAGATGGTCATATTGAGACTTTTGTTCCCCATAAAATTCCCTACAACTTTGCTTAAGGGTGCTCCTCCATGCAAGGTCTCTAAGCTAGACTTTTTAATTGGTCAAACTAGAGCATCCTAGGGCTAAATGCTGGTCAACTACACCTTGGAGGGCATTTTGGTGATTTTGGTAAACATGAACCTTGCTCCATTAGTGACCCTAAGTATAACTAAAGTGTTGTGAGATATAATTGGCTACTCTACCCTTTAGTTACACCAACTCCCTAGTGTCACATGATGTGAGCCAAACAAAACTTTAAAAACAAATCACACTTGTTGCAACCATATGAAATAACATGAAATGATGCATGCTTATGCTCATGTAATGCAATGCAATTATGGAGCTAAACACCCGAGGTGTTACAGCCCTCCCCCTTATAAAAATCTCGTCCCGAGATTTGGAAAGCATACCATTTTTCATAGAATTCCTTATAGCCATCCCGCAAATTGTCTTCCTGTTCCCATGTAGCGTCACTTTCACTACCCTGATTACTCCACATCACTTTATACCACTTAACCACTTTGCTTCTAGTTACTCGTTCCTGAGTATCTATCACCCGGACTGGCTTTTCTTCGTAAGTTAAATCAGACTCAAGCCTGATATCTCCTACGGGACTCTTTCCTCAGGAACTCGAAGACACTTTTTGAGCTGAGATACATGGAAGACATTGAATATGGCACTCATTTCAGGAGGTAACTGGATTTTGTACGCAACAGCACCACTCTTGCCTATGATCTGGAAAGGACCCACGTATCTTGGCGCAAGTTTCCGCTTAACACCAAAACGTTGGACACTCTTCATTGGAGAAACTTTCAGGTAAACGAAGTCTCCAACTTCAAACTCGAGCGATTTTCTACGACGATCAGCGTAACTTTTCTGTCTAGCTTGGGCTGCTGCCATATGTTTTTGGATGGTACAGACTTGTTCCTCAGCTTCATGAACAAAATCAATACCATAATACCTCTTTTCACCAGCTTCTACCCAGTTTAGTGGAGTTCTACACTTATGACCGTACAAAGCTTCGAAAGGGGCCATCTTAATACTCTCTTGGTAACTATTATTGTACGAGAATTCGGCTAGAGGTAACCATTTTTCCCAAGAACCCTTGGATGATATTACACATGCCCGCAACAGATCTTCTAAGATTTGGTTAACCCGTTCCGTCTGTCCTGACGTCTAGGGGTGATAAGCATAGCTTCTCACTAACTTGGTTCCCCGAAGGTGATGCAAGTGCTCCCAAAAGCGAGCAGTGAACTGGGGACCACGGTCAGAAACGATAGTACGAGGTACCCCATGGAGCTAGACTATCTGATTGAAGTACAACTCAGCATAGTCAGTGGGACGATAGTCCACTCTAACTGGAATGAAGTGAGCTGATTTGGTCAAACGATCCACAATTACCCAAATGGAGTTATGATTTTTGACAGTAGGAGGAAGACCGACAATGAAATCCATACTTATCTCTTCCCATTTCCAACCTGGGATAGAAAGTGGTTGAAGCAACTCAGCTTTCATATGCACCGCTTTAACTCTACAGCAGGTGTCACACCTAGCCACATATGCAGCTATCTCCTTCCGCATCTTGATCCACCAATAGTATGGCTTCAAATCATAATACATCTTATTGCTACCAGGATGGATGGACAACTTAGAGGAGTGTGCTTCAGACATAATATCATTTCTAAGCTCACGGTCCTTAGGCACAACTAACCTATCCTTGAACCATAGTACACCCTCTTCATCTACCCTGAACTGTGTAGTTTCTTGCTCTTTCATCTTGCGTTTTATGTGGAATACACCAGGATCAGTCTTTTGAAGCTCAATAATTCTGCTTTTGAGAGTACAACTAACAGTGATGTTGTACAAGACTGCTGGATGTAGAAGGCGAGATCGATGAAAATCAGTTTCAACTAGGGAATGGCAATGAGACTTACGGCTTAAAGCATCCGCAACCACATTTGCCTTGCCAGGATGATAGTACACTTGAAGGTTGTAATCCTTAATCAACTTGAGCCATCTTCTTTGACGCATATTTAACTCGGGTTGGGTGAAGATGTATTTGAGGCTTTTGTGGTCTGTGTAGATATTGCAGACATTGCCCAGCAGATAATACCGCCATACTTTCAAAACATGAACTACTGCGGCCAGTTCTAAGTCATGCGTTGGATAATTCACCTCATGTTTCTGAAGTTGTCGAGAGGTATATGCAATCACTCGGCCTTCCTGCATCAGAACACCTCCCAAACCTATGCCTGAGGCATCACAATAAACATCAAATGGTTTCTCGATATCCGGTTGTGCCAAAACCGGAGCTGAGGTTAGGAGGGTTCGCAGTTGGTGAAAAGCCGCATCACACTCAGGAGTCCAGACAAACCTGGTGTCTTTTTGTAGCAACCGAGTCATTGGCTTGGCTATTTTGGAGAAATCTGGGATGAAGCGACGATAATAGCCAGCCAAGCCAAGAAAACTCCGAACCTCGTGAACCGAGATAGGAGCCTTCCAGTTCAGTACTTCTTGTACCTTGGCGGGGTCCACCATAATTTCTCCATCGGACAACACATGCCCAAGGAAAGGTACTTCTCGAAGCCAGAATTCGCACTTACTGAACTTTGCATATAGTTGATGTTCAGGCAGTCTTGCAAGGACTATACGCAGATGTTCAGCGTGATCTTCCTCATTTACAGAATATATCAGGATGTCATCAATAAATACCACCACAAACTTGTCTAATTTGGGCATAAACACCGAATTCATCAAGTACATGAAGTGTGCGGGGGCATTTGTCAGGCCGAAAGACATAACAAGATACTCATAAAGGCCGTATCTTGTCGAGAAAGCCGTTTTTGGAATATCTTCGGGACGGATTTTGATCTAATGGTAACCAGATCTTAGATCGATCTTGGAGAAAACTTTAGCTTTAGACAACTGGTCGAACAAGATGTCGATGCGCGGTAGAGGGTACTTATTTTTGACAGTGACTGCATTGAGAGGTCTATAATCTACGCACATTCGCAATGACTGATCCTTCTTCTTTACAAATATAGCAGGACATCCCCACAGCGACGAACTAGGATGAATCAACCCCTTCTTCAAAAGTTCATTCAATTGCACCTTAAGTTCAGCTAGTTCATTCGGAGGCATCCTATAGGGTCTCCTAGAGATGGGCGACGTGCCAGGCAACAACTCAATTTTAAATTCCACATCCCGATCCGGAGGGAGTCCCGGCAATTCATCGGGAAAAACATCCGGAAACTCATTCACTACAGGAATTTCAGCCAACGCCTTTGCTTGCACAGCATGAACTTCCCCAGACAAATCAACTTTTCTGGGGAGTTGTACCAGAAAACCCTTTTGATCTGTAGGATCTCTGAGCATAACTACCCGAGTGGATGTATCAATGAGTACCCCATTCTGACTCATCCAATTCGTGCCCAGAATAACATCTATGCCTAAACCCGGCAAAACCACCAAGGCAAGCGAGTACTTTCGCCCTTCTATCTCAAGCTCAAGATTCCCCACTACTTTTTTTGTGGAAATATTCCAACTTGCTGCACTAATACAATAACCCCCACCTTCAACAGTATGCAATTTGTGTGCAAACTCCAATGCAAACTTAGGACTGATAAAGGAATGCGAAGCACCTGAATCAAAAAGTACCACTGCAGGATGTTGGTCAATTAGGAACTTACCAGCAGTGACAACCTCACCAGATGGGATTTCCTCAATACTGTTATAATGAGCGTGCCCTTGGTGGCCACCTTGGTTGACATTCTTCTTAGGGTAAGGACAGTTCCTGGACCAATGGCCTGACTTGTTGTAGTTCCAGCAAGGCATGTTGCTAGGAGGAACACTGGAGCTGCCTTGGCCCGAATTACCCTTTGGCAGAGCCACTGTATATGCCTTGCGAAACCTAGTCTTCACTGGTGCCTTCTTTTGCGGAGGACGAAACTTAGCACTTGTGGTAGGAGGGTGAGGAGGAGCCCTCGGGGCAGCTGGAGCTCGAGACTGTGAAGCACCTGCCTCAAGTGCCCTCTTGCGGCTCTTAGAAGCAGCATAGATAGAGTTATTGTTCTCTTGAGTCAGAGCATCACTGATAAATTCATTGAAGGTAGTGCACTTGCTAGTGCCCATAGTCTTCATCAGCTTTGGGCCGAGACCTCTTTTAAAGCTAGCAATTTTCTTGGCGTCGGTGTCCACAAACTCTGTGGCATACCTTGTCAGGTTGTTGAAAGATTGCAGATATTTAGTCAAGCTTTTATTGCCCTGCGACAGCCTCATAAATTATGTGTGCTTGATAGCCATAAGACCTGGAGGAATATAGTTCCCACGGAATGCGGCCTTGAACTGGTCCCAAGCAATCGGGACATTTGCAGGCAGTGTGGAACGATAGTGGCTCCACCAAATACCCGCTGGACCATGTAGTTGGTGAGAAGCATATTCAGTTTTTAGCTCATTGGTCAAGCGAAGCAGACGAAACTTTTGTTCAATAGTATTCAACCACTCATCAGCTTGCAGTGGTTCCTCCGCCTCTTTAAAGAGCGGGGGCTTAGTATCAAGAAAGTCCTTGAAATCACTGTACTGATTGGGTTCTGGGCCCTGGCGGCCATGACGAGCCTCCCGGTTGGCAAGCTGGCGCATAGCATCTGCCAACATGCGCTGCCCTTCGACCACGGTCTGCATCAACTCAGCCGGGGTAGGTGGTGGCGAAGGGGGTGGCTGTTCCTCATCCTCATTGCCACGACCCTGATGGAGATTGTACGACATCTGCAAAATGCATAGCCAATGAGCACTGACGATGTGGGAAATTGTAGATGAATTATTGTAAATATGTTAGACTGACTTCATGAAATAGACTTCTCAAAATACTCATGGCACAATAATTCATCACAATCGCACAATCCATTCAAGCGGATCAATTGGCGCAATCATGCGAGGGAATCCAACAAGATGTACTTTGATAAAGGCTCACTCACAAGGAGCACAACAGTTACTGAACCGTTTACGTTAAAATCTACGTGATTCTTGATCTTTCGCCCGGTACTTGGATTTGATTTCAAAGTTTTTAGTTGACTGAGAAAGGCTACTTCAAACTGACCACAAAGAGACTTCTCAACGGTAGAGCTCCATGGTGGATCATGACTAGCCACCTCGATACCAGCGCGTGCCAAGCAGCACAGCCTTATGTCGCGCGCCATAGGAGGCCCTCGGTTTCGTCGCGGCACCGAATAGTGCTAATCGTGACATCATCATCGAACGCAACACAATAAGACATCCAATTGCGATCGAAATTAACAGGTTCCAATAAACATCTAGGAAACATAGGGTTCGACCTTACGTCCCAAAAGTCAAGTTATTACAAAGCCTCACTCCAACACAGGGAGGGCACAAAAGACAATCCTACATCATAGCTACGTGATAGCTACTCTAAGCATCGTCCTCAGAGTCAGTGTCAAGGATCTCCCCGCCGTCCTCATCACTAATAGGCTCTAACTCCTCATCATCTTCTTCTTCTTCTTCTGGTGCTTCTTCTGGTGCGGCATCTTGGGGCCCATTGACCTCCACTTCTTCATCATCTTCAGCCATGGCGATTCCCGAACCCATGTCCTCATCCGCGTTGTTGTTTTGAGGTAGCAGCGGATTTAGCTGGTTGTTCAGGCGGTGCACTTCTTCATGAAGATTGTCATTGTATTCTTTAGCATTCTCCAACTGTTGCTCGAACTCAAACTAACGAGCTCTCAGAACGTTCTCCTCGTGCCAGGCTTCATCCCTCTGATTCATGACATGGACCAGCATGCGTTGACAGTTGCGATGTGCTACTGTCAATCTCTGGACTACAAGTGTTTCCTGGTCACGATCATGGATCACTTGCTCCAGTTGCTGACGCGCTGCATTCCTGGTAGCAGTCACTTCGGCCAACTCCGCCCTCAGCCTTTCCACCTCAGTGGGCTCGGGGCGGGGCTCACGTGGAGCGAGCTGGTGACGAGGTACCTTGCCTCCAGTGGACTTGCGAGCGGTCCTCTTGGTACGTGCCATCTGTAGCAACAAGATACGACTGAAAGTGAGGATCATTTAGGGGATACGAAATTTAATTTAGTCGGGACTATTGAAATTTTTAAGGAGGGAGTAAATGATATGTATGATATAATTAAACATGATGCATGCATGTTCCGTACACCCTCTCATCCTAGTAGAATCATAAATTTCTAACGCTAGGCGGTGGCATACATATGTTCTCTCATATATACGACCCTATCGGTCTACTCGTTTGCGCTGTTAGTGTACCTGCAGAAAATCTCATTTCAGCCCAACAGTATCCCCAAAATCAGCACACAAGAAAGCAGTAAATTAAATACTTTCCATATATACATCCCCTGATGTATATACTTCAGTATCAAAGCTACCCGATATAAGGGTTCCCGCAATTAAGTGCCTACATAATTACACGGTTTAAACATGTAAGTATGCAAGTCACCAAAACTACTCTCCCCTAGATCGCCGGTTGGACGATCATGCTCTCACAACTCACACTTACCAGGGCGTCGAGGCAACTAATCCATACATTACCACCCAAGTGGATGGCATCCATACAATATCACGCCGTATGGACGACGAAACGAAAACAAACAAGGCCCCCAAGTTAGTCTTTATAATAAGCCACCTAAGAGTCCTTATTTGGGCTAAGGGATGTGATCACTGGCATACCTATGAAAATAATTTTTAATGTTTTAACCCCTTTTCATAATCAAATACTTTTGTTTTTAAATACTCGTACGATGTGTTTAATGTTGAATTATGCTCCGGTACCAGCTGTAACAGAACCGACCAAATTATAAGAGCACAAGTACAAAAACAAGCACCGAAGCGATCAAATTTTCGAACTTGAGCCCATATAATCCCGGTAGTCAATTGAAACCACGAAGGATTTCAAACCAACTTGCTTACAACCAAGATCGCATCATTCAACATACAACATCATACGTTATATTTCGCAAGTAGTTCTGAAATAAGTTTACACACACGGAGTCGCAGTTATTACAAACCAAGTTTATAAAGTAGCGGAAGCAAACACACGCCAGTTGTTTAACTACTGCCAGTCTTGTTGATCAACAACCCGCAAAAGCATTAGGAAAGTACATAAAAGATGATCACGCCCAAGTGATCTAGTCTTCGTCACCCGCAGGGTGGAGACAATTTTTGCAGAAGCCTTGGTAGAGCATATCATCTGCAACAGGAGGGAATAAACCCTGAGTACTGGAATATACTCAGCTGGACTTACCCGTCAAAAACCAGAAATAAGATGACACCAAGGATTATGCAAGGCTTACACAAGAGGCTAGCTGACATCATATTTTTGCATAAAGGCATAAGTAATTGAAACTCTTATAACCTGTACTAGCAGTTATTTTTAGCATTTACCTGTCATCTATCTTAGCACCTGTACTAAACAAGCACTTGATTATAATCAAACAATTATCATCATTACATCCAGAGCAGGTATGAATTGTGGCAACATTGTATCATTCCCTTAACCACCAGTTCATTTAATGAGATCTACGTTGCCGCTGCTCAAGTCAAGTGCTCACTAACCGGGAGCGACGGCGATTCGAATCGAATTCCTATCTAGCTGGAGGGGTATTTCTAACACTCACCGAGTCACGCCTGGCGAGGGCTGCTCAGGTCATCTTTTGTACATTTCAGGAATCGCGGGCCCGAATAATGTCGTGTCCCCAAGGGCGACACTCTGCCAGGTGCTAGGGACTCTAACCCCCCTTGGTCTCACGCCAATGTCCCCAAGCACATCCTTTCTCTCCTCCAAGATGCAACCTACCATTCGATTCCCGGCCTGAACCAAACTACTCGACTTCGCGGTCGGAACGGCTTATCCGGCCAACTAAGTGTTAGACTGCGTTCAACATGACTCAAGGACGTACAACGAATCGGTCCTTAAACGACTCAGACGGGCATAGCTCCACACCCAAGACGTGTAGTGTCTTGCGGCTGTACTATCGAACTCCCGCCCGGTCTCAATTTCATTTTTAAAGCATGTTTCTATCCACGATAGCCATAAAAGCCACTCGTGACTCCTTCCTACATCTCGTGGATGACCGGAAATCACCCGTCTTCTACCGTACTAAGCAGGGCTAAGCATAGACACGTGCCTAAACCTAATATAGGAGTAAGTACGACATCTGGACAAGGACAGGTATAATGCAACAATTGTTTTCATACAACTCCTACAACTTAATGCAGTAAACAATTAAAAGTACTCAAGATTAATTTATAAAACAGTAGGTTCAGCATGCACCGAGGCTTGCCTTTCAGAAAGGTCGAAGGCCGGTGGTCAGGACACTCAGGCAAGTCTTCAGCAGCGTCTCCTCCGCCGACTGGTTCCGCTGGCTCCTCTGGCTGGTCCTGGATTTCCTCCGGAATCACTGGCTCGAACTCGAGGAGTGTTATCCCCTCCGGAACACCTATTGCATGAGTGCACAATAAATATCATGGGTGCATAATGGTGCAACATGCTCGGGATGAAATGCATTTAAGAAATAAAAACAATAATCTAATCAAGTCACTTTATCAGTATGTGCAAATCTCTTCTCCGGTGGAGAAGTACTTACCTAAGCTACTCAACCTAAGATACAGTTGTTCCTCTTCGGTTAAGGCCCTAACACCTAACAACACAAGAGTAATATTACTTAGGTTACCACAGTAAGATATTCTGGACAGCAGCTCAAAGATTCTAACATAACTGAAGATTCCTAACTCCAAAAGTTATGGTCTAGGACAATCTGGAAAGCTTAAGAAATGCACTACAAATCATTTTCAGACCTCAACCTTAAATTCCTAAGTTTTCCATGTCGAATTTCCCAAGTTCCAGAATCTGTCCTCTCTAAACAGAGAGCAGCCAATTCTGGACTGTCACTTTAAACAGCAGTAACTCCCAAACTACTAAGCCAATTGCTCCCAAATTTTGACACAAGCTAGTTTATCAAGTTTACTACAACTTTGGTATTTACAAGTTTTTCAGAAAACACCTTTATCAAAGGCCAACCCTAAAAATACTACCAGCTGTCCAGAAAACCTAGAATTGCAAAGATTAAATATTTATTTAAGTGGCAAACATCCCATAAGACCAAACTAATGTTACCACAAGTTCACATAGGTCACAAAACACCAGAAAGTAAGGTTTGCCTACCTAAAATATTTATTTATATTCATTTCTTAATTTACTTAAGTCATTAAGTGGAATTTCAAACATATATGTAAACTGCCCCTAAAATTCTACAAAAATTTACAGGAGACTCTATGAACCAAAAAGAGACCACTGTAAAAATTTGAACTAAATTTATTTACAGAAACTCCCTAAACAAAATTCACAAGCCCAAAAGGCTGATTTTTGTATAATTAACTAATCATATTAAAAAGTGTCAAACAACAGATTTCCTATTTTTCTTAGACACTTTAAGGTACCAAGACATTCTCCAAAAATTTATAAGAACATTGCACATGTAGAAAAATTACAAAAATTCATTTAAGTATTTCCTAAAATAAGAAGATAGCATTATAACTTGAAAATTACTTAAGCACTACTGCCCAAATTTCTACCAAAGCTAGAGCAAGTATAAATTAGCCTACCCACCAAATTTCATAATTTTTGGAACACTGAAACTCAAGATATGATTTAAACAAGTTTGCATGCAATCTAAAACACATTTCAAAAACCTATTTAAATCTCCCAGAAACCAAACATCACATTCATATTTTTCTAAAATACTACACACCATGCAGATCCTAACAAAATTTATCTCATAATTTTTGGGCAAGTAAAACCCTAGATCTACATTTTCCAAACATCAACTAAAATCTGTGACAAATATGAAAAGAAAAACAAAACCGAACCCTACTCGCTACTGGGCCGGCCTCTACGCGGACGCGGCCCAACTTCGCGCGCGGCCTGCTCAGGCCGTCCCGCCCGCGCGCGCGTGGGGCTGACAGCGCGGGCCCGCATGCCATAGAGAGAAGAGCGGAGGGGGGAGACGGCCACGACTCTGGCGAGCTCTAGCTCGCCGACGACGACGCCTCCGGCGACGGAAAGAGCACCAACGGATTCCCCGTGACTTTCCGCATCGACCGAACCTAGCTTGGCTGACCCTAACCCAACCTAGCTACGACGGCCATGGCGACCGCGGCTCGGAGGCGGCACCCAGCGGCGGTCCGGCGAGCTCCGGGGCCAGGGACCTAAGTGAGGTGTGCTACGGCTTCCTGAGGATATGGCGGACCTCTCTATGCCAAGGAAGAGGACGGAGGTGGAGCGAGTGCTGCTGGCCGCGTGAGCACCACACCGGCGGCCATGGCGCGGCAGCACACGATGGAGTTCCACCGTGTACCGGCCATCCCATCCGGTAGCGTCATTACCTAGGCTGCTCTACCCACCCCGGAACCTAGAACACGTAGCGGGAAGACTGGAGGGTGACCGTAGGGAGCTGGCCACAGTGAGCCGCTGCGCGGACGGTATGCCGGTGAGGACTCGCGGTGGCGGAAACCGAAATTCACCCTCACCTCTGCACAATCCGGTCAAGCAGCGGGTGAAGGAGGTGGAGGGGATGTTGGCGGAGTAGTGAACGGGATTTAGAGGACGGTGGTGAGACGGTGAGCTCACGCGAGCACGGAGAAGGCTGCGGCGACAATGGCGTCTCCGATTTCCGCCTCGGTGACCCCGGTCAGAGCGAGAGGGAGGGAGAAGAGAGTGAACGCGAGTGAGGGGGTGGAGGTGTCTGCTCGGTGTTCAACCCCGCGCCTGAGCTCGCGACGTGGAGGCGACGGCAGGACGCGCACGCCACGCGGCCACTGGGCTCTACTCGAGTGCCACGACACGAGTTGGCTGTCCGACTGAATGGCGATGCTGCTGACTGAATGGAGGCCATCATCGTTCGACTGACAGAGCAACTTCGTCGACGATTAACTCCCAAACCAGTGAGAACCAGGCGTGGTTGATGTTGGCAATGTTGTAGAGCTACATGAGGGCTACAAGTTTGTCAATTGGAGTTTGGACTGGTTCGACCTGGATTTGAAACCACAGAGCTCCAAAGTGGTGCACTTCGAAACTGAAACGTAGTTTCAGTCATTAAGCTGACTGAAACCCAATTTTCTAGACACTATATCTCCTAAACCATTAAGAACTAGGTGATGGTGATGTTGACAATGTTGTAGAGCTAAGTGAGTACTACAAAAGTGTCAACATGAGTTGGAGCTGGTTTGGTCTGGTTTGCAAACTACAAGCTTCCAAAGTAGGCCACAGTAAAACTAGAGGGACACTTTTGAGACTTAGAAAAATTCTAAGTGTTGAGACAGCCCCTCTAGCTAACTTGTGGGCCATTTTTGAGCATGTTCTGGCCAGTTTCATGAGATGGTCATATTGAGACTTTTGTTCCCCATAAAATTCCCTACAACTTTGCTTAAGGGTGCTCCTCCATGCAAAGTCTCCAAGCTAGACTTTTTAATTGGTCAAACTAGAGCATCCTAGGGCTAAATGCTGGTCAACTACACCTTGGAGGGCATTTTGGTGATTTTGGTAAACATGAACCTTGCTCCATTAGTGACCCTAAGTATAACTAAAGTGTTGTGAGATATAATTGGCTACTCTACCCTTTAGTTACACCAACTCCCTAGTGTCACATGATGTGAGCCAAACAAAACTTTAAAAACAAATCACACTTGTTGCAACCATATGAAATAACATGAAAATGATGCATGCTTATGCTCATGTAATGCAATGCAATTATGGAGCTAAACACCTGAGGTGTTACAGCTGCTACATCAATTGCTTCCCACAACGTAAGTGTTTCATCTAAACTCTGAAGAGTGTGTGGTCTCTGGTTTGGGATTGTGGGGAAAATTAGGAAATCTTTAACGTTAGATGCACTCTTCTTTGATCTTTGTTCAGATGAATGATGAGGACTGGGAGCAAGAGATGAAGCATTAGGAAGAGACCCATGGTGATAGTGAGGGGAATTTGAAGGATTGTACTGATGAAGAGAAGGATGTTGATGCTACTGGAGGTCAAGGCGAGGCAAAGAAGGATGGTGATGGTGATGCAAAGAAGGGGAAGGAGGTCATTGATGTAGAAGATGAGGAGAAGAAGAGGAAGTCGATGGCAGCCAGATCTAGCATGTGGGAGCACTTCACCAAAATATTGGACAAAGGCAAGTTGGTCAAGGCAAAATGCAACTATTGTGGTAATGAAATTGCTGTTCATCCTGTGCTAAATGGTACATCTGCTATGCGTAAACATTTTAACACTTGCAAAAGAAATCCTCATAGAGCTCATGATGATGCGCAACAAGGTGTTTTGTCAGTAACTCAAGGGCATGGCACTAGTGTAGGTACTTGGAAGTTTGATTAGGAATTGATTAGGTCTGCTTTTGCTGAAATGATCATAGAGGATGAGGAACCTTTTGGACATGGTGAGAAGCCTGGTTTTAGAAAGTTCATGTCTGTTGCTTGCCCTAGGTTCATTATCCCTTCTAGAAGGACATGTACTAGGGACGCAGTGCAGTTGTACTTTGAGCAGAAAGCAAAACTTAAAATGTTCTTTCAAGAAAATTGCAATAGAGTTTGTCTCACAACTGATGGTTGGACATCACAGCAACAAGATAGTTACATGACTGTGACAGCTCACTTTATAGATAAAGATTGGTGCCTGCATAAAAAGATCATTAGTTTTTTCTTGGTCAAAGGTAAAAAGGGGGATGATATTGGAAAACACCTACACAAAGTATTGCTTGATTGGGGCCTGGACAAAGTAATGACAGTAACGGTAGATAATGCTAGTGCAAATGATAGTGGAGTTACTTATTTGAGAAGACAAATGAACAGCTTGAAAACTAGCATAGCAGAGGGCAAATACATTCACATGAGATGTGCTGCACACATACTTAATTTGGTTGTCCAAGATGGTTTGAAAGAAGTAGACTAGTCTATCAAGCACGTACGGGCTGCTATTAGATTTGTTAGACAAAGAATGGCCAAATTCAAAGAGATTGCACGATGGGAGAAAGTGGACAGCAAGGCATTCTTGAACCTTGATTGTCCAACTAGGTGGAACTCCACTTATGAAATGCTACAAGCAGCTTGCACATATGAAAAGGTGTTCCTGAGGTATCCAGATGAAGATCCATACTACACAATTGATTTGCTTAGTGAGATCAAGCCAGGTGTTCCCGATCTAGGAGTTCCTGAGGAGCATGATTGGGAAAATGCAAGAAAACTAGCTGAGTTTTTAGGGCATTTTGCTACAATAACAAAATGGGTGTCAACATCATTAAGTGTGACTGCTCACACTTACTTTCATGAGATAGGAGAGATCAATGAATTGGTGAAGGAATGGATGAGTAGTTTAGATTTTGTCTAGCAAGAAATGGGGAGAAGAATGAAAGAGAAGTATGACAAGTATTGGGGGAAGTGGCATGAAAATGCAGAAGTGCAAAATGAGAAGGAGAAGGAGAAGGGAAAGGGAAAGGGAAAGGAGAAGGAAAATATAAACTTACTCATATTTGTTGCTGTTGTACTTGATCCTAGATACAAGCTTGCACAATATACAAAAATGGCAATTGAAGAGATGTATGGTGATGGTGTTGGACATAAGGTTTGGGCTGCAATTACCAAATGCTTGCAAGACCTTTATGAAGAATACATGATCAATAGTTTGGCATCTACTGTGCAGCCCCAACAAAATGAATCATCCCAATCTAAGCAAAGTGAAGAGCATGGTGGAAAGTTCAAGGCTAAGCTGAATAAGAAGATTAGGCTCAATAGTGGAGCAAGCAGTTGCAGCAGGCCTAGGGACAGGACTGAGCTAGATAGGTACTTAGCTAAAGAGTGTGAAGAAGATCATAAAAAGTTTGATATTCTTGCTTGGTGGAAGGGGCAGTCTAGTAGATTCCCCATCTTGTCTACATTGGCTAGAGATGTGCTTGCTATTCCAATCTCCATAGTTGCTAGTGAATCGGTCTTTAGCATAGGTGGGCGTATTCTAGATGATTTTAGGAGTTCACTCACCCCATTTATGATTGAGGCCCTTGTTTGCACTCAAGATTGGCTTAGAAGAGCAACTCCCATCAACTTAATGGAGAATACTGAAGAAATTAGCAAAATGTTAGAAGGTGAACATCTATTTTCCATTTCCTTACTGTTTTCAACAATGACCAAAATAATTAATGTTTCCTTTGTATGTTATTTTCTATTTTCAGAACTTATTCAAGAATTCAAGGACAAAGCGATTATTGATGCTCATGCTGCCAAGTCCCAAATTCAAGGAAGCAAAAGGAAGATGGTTACATCCACCAACATAAGCTCACAGTCACAGCCAAGCAAATCCTCTAATCCAAGCAAGTCCTCAAAGGAAAGCAATAATAAGACATAGGAGGTGATCTAAATATATATATCATAGTTATATATTTATCTTCAAAGTGCACAATCTTACATGTTCTACTTTACAAATCTTGTTTCAGGTAGAGCGTGGAGCTGTGGAGGTGGGCTAGGTGGTCTTTGGAATGAAGCTGAGGTCCTGTGAAATGTGAATTGAAGATGATGCTATGATTCGTGAAGGTGGCTATCATTTTGTGTGTTTTGTGGAACTTGCATTCTGTGTGTTTTGTGGAGGTGATGTTGCCTGCTGTGCAGCTTGTGTGTTTTGTGGACGCCTGGAGCCTGGAGGCTTGCTGTTTGTGACTTTGTGGATTGTTGCTTTGCTAGTTTTCCTTAGCATTTGAGAAAACTATGACATATATGTGTGCTACTATTTTCATTCTTCATTGCTCTTTAAATTGTCCTGTTTGGTGCATGAAAATGAGGGGAAATGTTGTTGAAATTAGCATTTGAATCAGCTATTTTTTCATTCTCTAAAAAGTTTGGTTCCCTTCGGTTAGAACCGAAACCGAACCGAATTACCCGAAATCGAAAAACCTCGGTTCCTTGTTTTGCCATGAACCGATCAGTTCTAAGTTTCCAGATAACCGAATTATCTAATTACCCAAAGAACCGAACCGATCGGTTTTGGTTAACCGAACGCCCAAAGTGAGTGGTCATCGAAGATGGTGGCTTCGGCGGTGTTCTTCGGTGGTGAGGACGTGTTTCATCATGTATGCTCATGTGCTAAAGAAAAAGGTGAGCCAATGAGCAACAAGGAACCTTGAGGAGTATAAAACGTGAACAAAATGGATTAGAAAGGGTCTGTGGTGCTCTGGCCGCACAGAGGGGGCTCATGGCGGCGTGGTGACCTCCGATGAGGAAGATGATCCCACGCGGCTTGCTCAAACAGGGAGGAGTAGCTCTGGTGGACTTAATCGGGGCACAGATTGGTGGCGGACATGGTGACAAATGGAATTTGGAATTGGTAGAGTGAGGAGGGTGAATTGGAGCTTGAGTTGCTCATGGTGGCGATGGCGTCGGGCGGAAGGAGAAGAACGGAGGGGTGCTCTATGGCTCAAGTAGGAGAAGAAGGGGCGACGAGCGGCTTCAAGATGTCCAGCACCTGCTCTCCAAGGCGGTGGCGGGCAGCTGTGTGGCTCAGCACATGTGAGCGGCGGTGGCCGGGTAGTGGGCAGCAAGGAGGAGGTGGCAGCGCGGCGGAAACAGAGAGGCAAGGAGGAGGTGGAGTTGAAACAAAGAGATGAAACATGAATATTGCATCAACCAACAACAACTTGTTGCACCCAATAGAGCAAGATAGAGATAGAATTAGAAGATGCTCCAATTAGGAAAATTGTTTCTCATGCCCTAAACTATAGCTTTGCTTAAGAGACCAAACCCAAAAACTAAACAGATCAAGAGGAAAAGGAAAGGGCAGACTAGGGTTACATATGAAACACTCATGTTTCAAAGCTGAAACATGCATGTTTCACTAGTAGGTTTCAAAAGTAATTGGATTAGCATCTTTTAGGGATTTAGTTGATGATTAATTAGTGAACAAACCACTCAACTATTTTCACCATCTCATAGCACAAACTTTGTACTAACCAATAGTGCCAAAAGTTGAGACAATTTATTTAGCAAAAATCATTTTAATTGAGCTCTCAAAATTGAACTTATAAATCCATTTCAAACACTTAATAAAAAAACTTAAGTATTGAAATTTCATTATACTTTCAAAGTTGGGACTCCATTTCTAATTAGTTGGACTTGTGATCATGGCCCACACTTGGTCCTAGTGTAATTACACTAATTACACTCCCAAGTTTATTAAGGCATAAACACAAGTATTTTAATGGAATTCAAAAATAAAATGTCACAAAGTACCTTGAAAGGATTTTTGATTTGAGCTCTTCACATCATAACAATGCATTAAAACAAAGTAATTAAATATTATTTTATTGAATGCATCACATGGTGATCTACTAAACATGGTGCATGGTGCATGATGATGACATGACCAGTTTTAGTTTGTTGCTTAACACCTAGGGTGTTACAGGCGGCGTGCATGGTGGAAAGTGGAGCAGGGACTTGACTCGTTGTCAGCGGTTCCTTGACTCTGTCTTTACTGTGCAATGATCATCATGCAACCACCTGAAGGCATGCTGTAGGGATTGAAGAGATGCCTGGCCAGTTCCCGAGGGCCCCTTTAGGCCACTGATGGCTGATCGGAGGGCTTGGAGCCGCTCACAGTGCATCATCTGGGCTATAAAGGGTTGTCCCAGGGGACATGGCATATTTAATCCCTTCCTCTAGCCCCTTCTCTTCTTTCTCTTAGATCCATCTTCTTCGGCGGCGATGGCAACGATGAAGTGTGACGCTTCCCTCTGGGTGAGCCTGTCTTGGTGCGCTGGGCGATTGCATCTTCGAGTGTGGAAGGACTCCAACGAAGTGGAGGCCATGGCACCACACAAATGGGGTAAGGGTCAGTGTCGAGGGACGCTGTCCTTTCCTCATGTGCTGCCCCCTTAGCACTTCCTCGATCGCGCATGCTGCCATGCTTCTTTCCCACCATCTTCCTATGCAGGGCCCAAGAACCCCAACGATGTGGATCGCTGGGGCTTCCCTCTTTTATCAGAGGAAGAGCATTTTGTCAACCGCGGGGGTCACCGGCCAATGCAGAGTTGGAGCCCAGTGGGAGAGGGGACAAGGTCGAGCCTTGCTCTCCCCATCTGCTTCGCCCCTTGTTGTTGTTGCTGCGGAGCTGCTCCCACCTCCTAGGTCAGGGGAGCGGCATCTAAGTCTCCCCATGGTTATCAGCGAATTGCACGCCCCCGACTGTAGGTTGGTAGGGGTCAGGTAGGCTGGTGCAGCTGCTGCCGCCATGTGGGCGGTTCTTGGAGCAACAGTTTTTTGCCACCGTATATTGTAATCAGGTTGCTCCCAATTAATGAAATGAAACTACTTTTGTTTGTAATCCCATTGTTCTTGAGTTGTGCTTAGAGACTTAGTCCCTTGTTGGGATGGGCTGTTACGATGATGGCCTCATTGGCCAAGATCGCCACACCCATGCTATGAGTGGATAAGTCCGTGAGAACCCCGGGTTTATGGTTGTTCTTTGCCTTGGTCATGTCCCCTAGAGGGGATATCCTTGGCTTCCCAATCAAACCACTCGTATAGTTCCCAAGCCCATCTGTTGGTACTCAGGGGCTCGCTACCTCCCTCAATCGGTCACCACGAGCAGCTCAGAATTGGTACTCAGACATCGCTTGTCCAGACGACCGGGACGCTTCTGGGCGTTCCGGCTATAGCCTCTTAGGCACATCTCCTGAGTGTCCCTCACACTTTAGGTGCTTTAGGCAGCCTTGAAGCCTAGTGGGCTGGCCTTAGAACCCTTGATGATGCCCCTTCTGGTGGGCCCCTATACCGTCATGTGGTGGGGTGGCGTGATCCAATGAAGGATCAGGAGACAGGCAGGTACCTGCAAAGAAAATGGGAATGGACATATGAGAAGGGAGATATGATAATGCTGGTAATGAGCTAGTCAGGGTCATTCCGTTAGTGCCTTGCTAATCCTTCACCCTATCATATCGCTTTGTCCATCTGGTCCTCGCCTCGCTTGGGGGGCCCTCTGTAGTAGTCCTCCTTCAGAAAGGCCAATAGATGGTCAACTCAGTTGATCCTCTGGTGTAGTCAAGCTACCGCCTAGGTGACTCAGGTTAAAGGAGACAATTATAGAGACAAGCAAAGCAATAGGGTTGAGAGGACATGACTAATCTTTGTTTTTGTTGTTGGAGAGGTAGGCCAGCGAATGAGGTCGACAGGCAGGTCATGGCTCGGGAGATGGTGCTTCTAGGTGGATGGCACGATGTTTGGCCTTCCCTCATGGGGAAAGGTCAGAACTCACCTCAATCAAGTCAACCCCTTCTGGGGTCCAAGCACTTGTAGGGAGGGGCCAACCGAGCCACCACTGCTGCTTGAAACTTTATCTGCCTCACCGATGCTTGGTCGATCAAGCACTGCCCTGCCTTGGCTGCTTCCTCCGCTGGCGTCCCTCATGCATCATGGTCAGGGCCATTGGGAGTGCAGGAGGCAATGAGTGTGGTCGCTTGGGTGACACAGTGTTGCTCGCACTAGTAGGCTTGCTCAAAGCTACCCTCGACAGTGATGATGCCCTTTAGGCCATGTATCTTGAGCTTCAGGTAGGTGTAGTTGGGGATGGCCATGAACTTAGTGAAGCACGATCGATCGAGGAGAGCATGGTAGACACTGGGGAAGTCAACCACCTCAAAGGTGATGGCTCCTTGCAGAAGTTGTCTAGGTATCCAAATGTGACGTTGAGCTGGATGAGCCCGAGGGGCACACTTCCTTCCCCGACACGATCCCATAGAATGGCACCTTGCTAGGGCACAGGTTGCTGCGAGGGATGCCCATCTTGTCAAGGGTGCTAGCTTAGAGTATGTTGAGGCCACTGCCCCCATCCATCAACACCTTGGTGAGGCATGTGGTGCCCACGATCGGGCTGACATTGAGCGGATAGTGCCCCGGATAGGGGACACGATCGGGGTGGTCTTCCTGGTCAAAGGTGATGGCCATCTAGGACCATCTTATTAATGTTGGGGCAGCAAGGGTGTGAATGGCGTTGACCTCCTGTTCTATGATGTGGCACTATTGGCGGGATTCGTAGGCGTGGGAGCCCCCAAATATCATGAGGCAGTGCTCAGCCTCGGGGAACTTGGTGTCTTCCTCCTGGGCGCCTCCTGTTAGGTCACCAGCCTTCAGGGCAGGCTTCTAGGCCTTGCTCTGTTGGCCGAGGGTGCCACTGATGTAGCATTCATGGTGGTGCAGTCCTTGAGGAGGTGCTTTGCCTACCCCCTATCGAACGGGTAGGGGCCTCGAGTGCCTTCTCAAAGTGTTCTTGGCATGCGCCTCACCCATGAGGTTGAGGTCTGGTAGCGCGGTCAGCCACGGTCACCCTCTCCTCGTGGTGCTTCTAATCCTTGTTCCTCCTGTCACGGCGTCACTAGGACAAGGCAAGGTCATCATCGTCCTCACCTTCGCAGAGGTAACCAGTAGCCTTGGCTTTGCCGCTGAAGTTGGCCTAGACTGCCTCCTCACTGGTGGCCTACTGGGTGGCGACGTCCAAGAGCTCCCACGTTGTGCACGGGGTCTCACGGCCAAGTGCATGGATGAGCGCCTCGCAAGTCATGCTGTAAATGAAGGCATTGATGATGTCAGCATCGGTGATGCTGGGAAGATCATTGCGCTTCTTTGAGAAACACTAGATGTACTCCTGGAGGGTCCTGTCAGAACTATGGCAAGACTAAGAAATACTATATCACGGTTGTTTACTTCGGAGCATACCTGCCCTAACCTCACCTAGAGGGTTGATTAGGCACAACAGCACCACGAGCCCTACAATTTAATAACTAGACCTATCATGGTGGAATACAAAGGATGGATAGGGCTATCACCACCTGCCACCTACCACAATCTATCTAGAGGCATAGCCATAAACGCAGGCGAGCTATAGCTTAAGCACCACACTTAATCTATAGACTCACTACTCTAATCCTGTACATGATGAATTGAGACTAGAGCACTCTAACCAAGCGATGAAACCGGCAAACATAATAATATAAATAATATTTAAATAATGCAAAAGAGCAAAGTTACCACATAGAAGATGGCGGACTTCACTCGAAGAAGAGCATCCGCTGAAGCACAAGTGGAGAGGATGCCGACAACTCCGGCCCTTCCCTAAGCTTCTCCTCACTCTCTCCCTATCTTCTACTTCTAAATAGTAGAGCTAAAGAGCTAGCCTAGCTACTACTCATCACTTGGAGTGATGGAATGAGATGGTGTGCATCTCCACCGAGCTCTGCTGCCCCTTTTATAGTGTCTAGAGGTAGTGGGGGTACTTATACGCAACGTAGAAGGTCGATGGAGGAAACTTGGGCGCCGGGCGGCCTAGGTGGGGCGCCACCCGACGTTGGATATCACAATCTTTCGATCGTAGGGCCTTGGTTGTCTCCTAAAGGTGGTTGTGAAGGCAACACATGCAAAGATTTGGCTGGTAAGGCGGTTCCAAGGTCTATTGTAGCCTCCAAGTGTATGACGGTAGGCTAGTGGATTCGTGTCAACTTCATCTTGGCCATCGGTTGAAACTGACTTAAATCAATGAATGAGAGAGCTTCTGGAGGAGCTGTTGATTACGGATAATCTTCAGTCTACCACGGGATGCCCCACGGTAGTAGAGTTTCGGCAAGGGTTACGTTTAGACCGCGATCTGGATGTTGAGGAGCAAGACGACAACCCAGACAAAAGATTTACCCAGGTTCAGGCCGCTCAGAAGCGTAATACCCTATGTCCTGCTTCTCGTGTTATCTGTGTTCTCAAGTATCGGAATACAATAAGGTGCTCAGCTCGTAGATCTGAGGTCCGATCTAGGGCTGATTGAGTTGAAGATTAGATGCGTTCTAGGGGGGTCCCTGGCTGCTTTATATAGTCAGCCGCCAGGGTTACAGAGGTCGGTTACACCAAGTCGTATCCTCGGAGGACTCGAGCTATCCTAACCGATAAAGACTACTTGCGGGACAAGCTTCCTTGTACGTGATCCGAATTGAGGTCGGTTATGGACCACACCTCCGTCTTGATATCCAGCCTACCAGCCTTGTTGCCAGCAAGCTGGGCTTCGCCTAGTCTAGGCCGTCTTGCCGAGCAGCCCGAGACTACCTATGAGGGTATACGGGGTCTATCCCCCCATAGCTAGTCCCCGAGCGCCATGTATTCTGATGCGACACGCCATTTTAACCTTCTCCGAATAGTGAGGCTTGAGTTCTTGACATCTTCGACCACCGTTGTCGCCGGAGAAGTAGGTTGTCTAAAGAATGTATGGTGCTCTTAAGAAGAAAGAAAAAGATTTCCGTCCCGGGAAGTGTGCCCACTTGTATTTCTGAAAAGAAATGTAAGTGCGTCTTGAAGTGTAGCATCTTTGATCATCAGAGGCGTAGTGGTCGAAAAATAAGCACATTGACCGCGAGGTGAAGTGTGCCCACTTAGTCCCCAAGCCTAGTAGTAGGTGACGTAGGCACATGGTGTTAGGGTCTAAAAAGAATTCCCAGTTAAGTTGAGAATCCAATCGTCATACAGGCGATACGAGATGCATCGATAGGTGCATTGTACCGATGTAGTCCCCGAGCTTGCTGGAAGGCGAGGTATGAGCCTTGTAGCAAGGTCCAAATGAGAAAAAATATCCCAACTGTATGCGAGTTGCCAGTCACATGTAGTTGAGACGCAAAGTCCCCGAGCCGTGGTCGGAGAGTGGTTGAGGCAGTCCCCGAGCACAAGTCGAGGAGCGATCGATGAAATCCCCAAGCCGTGGTCAGAGAGCAGTCGAGGCACGAGCGACGAAGTCCCCGAGTCGTGGTCAGAGAGTGATTGAGGCAGTCCCCGAGCACTGGTCGAGGCGCAAGCGACGAAATCCCCAAGCCGTGGTCGGAGAGCAGTCGAGGCGCGAGCGACGAAATCCCCAAGCCATGGTCGGAGAGCAGTCAAGGAGCGAGTGACGAAATCCCCGAGTCGTGGTCAGAGAGCGATCAAGGAGCGAGTGACGAAGTCCCCGAGTCATGGTCGGAGAGTGATCGAGGCAGTCCCCGAGCACTAGTCGAGCCTACAGCCTTCTAGGAACTGTTGGTCAGTCCCCAGATTAAGTCCGTTCCCGTTATAGGGAAGTGCATCCTGCCATCGTGTCCCTTGGGATCGCTCTGGAGCTAGACGACGACGCTGCTGAAGAGCTCCGGGCCTCCTCTGCTCCTACCGCCGTAGCCTTGGTAGAAGACATGGTGCTGATCGAAGATCCTGTAACGATAGACGATGGTCAGTAGGCAGCCATGTAGAAACATTATGTATGAACAATATGTTTAGGAGTTAAACAGAGCACGAGGTGCTCAGAAACTCGTTATGGCAATGTATATTTCAGGCGTTTACTTAAGCGTGTGATAAGTATTTTGCCATTTCTAAGTTTTACTTTATGCATAACTAAACACATAAAGTTTATTTCGAAAGTATGTGTCGACATCCAAGTTTTATCCTTGCTCTCGAAGCAACTAGCTCAATTAGGTGACCCAGGGACGCACTAGTGAATAGCGCGATGCGCTAGGATCACTAGGTACGATCCTAAGTACCGTTAGAGGACAACCATCGGATCTCCTAGTGCTGAGTAGCGCGGAGCTGTAGCACATCGACAGAGGACCGAGACGTGGTGTCTTGTCAAGTCGTTCTCGGTGAGCAAGAATAAAGTTTGGATGTGACATATGCAGGGTGCATGTATGCAAGGTGTGTACAAAACCCTTTTAAAGAAGATTGCAACTGGAAAGTAGAGAGAGACGAAAACTTCCATTATATAAAGAAATAAATTAGAGGTGATGAAATACATATCTTAGGATTTACACGTGGTAGCGTATGAGCAGCTCTATGTGCCAAGAATTAGGCTCTTCAACACCTTCTAATGTCTCCAACCGATAGGATGTTGGGCGTGTGACGGCCTTTACCCTGAACGGTCCTTCCCACCTTGGTGATAGTTTATGGAGGCCATCGGTCTTTTGAATCCGACGGAGCACGAGATCACCGACCACGAACAAGCGTCCTCGGACGTTGCGATTATAGTAGCGACGTACGGCCTCTAAGTACTTGGCAGTCCGAACACACGAATCCAATGTCTGTTCTTCTTTAGTGATGATGTCGACATCCCTGGCAGAGTTGGAAACGTCTTCGTTGTAGTAGGCGACTCGTGGTGATCTGAATGCGACTTCAGCTGGTAGAATAGCCTCGGAGCCGTATACCATGAAATATGGTGATACTCTGGTATTTCGACTTGGTTGGGTGCGCAGTCCCCAGACCACAGCAGGGAGCTCCTGGAGCCACCGACCAGGTTTGAGAACCTTGTCTGCCTGGTAGACTCGCTTCTTGAGAGCGTCAAGGATCATTCCATTTGCTCGTTCTACTTGACCGTTTGCTCTGGGGTGAGCGATGGAGACGTATTTAACTTTGATGCAGTTGTCTTCACAAAAGTTGAAGAAAGCATCGCTTGTGAATTGTGACCCCAGATCGGTGATTATAGAGTTTGGGATGCCAAACCTATGGATAACCTCGTATATAAATTGTACAGCCTTCTCAGCGGTGGCTTGCTTGACCGGTTTGTACTCTATTCACTTGGAGAACTTGTCGATGAGCACGTAAACAGAAGCATAGCCGTCGGGTGCTTTTTTGAAAGGACCGATCATATCCAGTCCCTAGCACGAGAAGGGCCAAGCAACTAGAATGGTTTGCAAATCATATGCTAGGACATGGATCTGCTTTGCAAACATTTGATAGTTTGCGCATCGCCGCACATAATCTTCGGCGTCAGTAACAGCTGTAGGCCAGTAGAAACCTGCTCGGTAAGCTTTGCCGACCAGCGTCCGAGAAGCTGCATGGTTACCGCACATACCCTCATCGATCTCTTTCAAGAGCTTGAGGCCCTCTTTCTGGGTAATGCACTTTTGGTAAATGATGGACCTGGGTCCTTTTCGCATTAGTTCACCATTGACCATGGCATAAAGCTTGGCTCTGTGGACCAATTGCTGGGCAGCAACCTTGTCTTTCGGAACTAGGTGTTCATTCAGGTATTTGATGAAGGGCTCTCTCCAATCTGGCTGGGGAGGCACTACCTGCTCGGGTAGCTCTGTACCTTCATCAGCTTCCTGCTGACCTGGTGACTCATTGTCCTTCGTATTGTTACTAAGCAGTGCGACTAGATCTGACGCCGTGGCATCAGGTTTCGTAGTCTGGTCAGCCTGATCTGAGATCGAAGGCTTTAAGAGGTCTTGAACAAATACCCCGGGAGGTAACTTAGCACGGGTCGAGCCTAGCTTGGACAACTCATCGGCTCCCATGTTCTGTGCTCGTGGGATGTGGATGAACTCGAGTCCGTAAAACTTGATTTCCAACTTGCGTATTGCCACGACATAAGCATCCATCTTTTCGTGGACTGTGTCCCACTCCTTGTTCACCTGGTTGATGACCAAGGCAGAGTCCCCGTAGACCAGGAGCCATTTGATACCAAGCTCGACTGCGATACGAAGGCCTTGCAAAGCTGCTTCGTATTCTGCTACGTTGTTGGAAGCCCGGAAGTGTATACGCAAAACGTATTTGATCGTATCCTTAGAAGGAGAGATGAAGTATACGCCTGCACCAGCACCATCTATCTTTAAGGACCCGTCGAAGTACATTTGCCAGTGCTCGGTGACGGAGTCAGTCAGAGGTAGGCAAATGTCAGACCACTCCGCGATGAAGTTCGGGAGAACCTGTGATTTTATGGTTCGACGGCTACGAAACTGCAGCGTGAACTCTGATAATTCCAGCGCATATTTCATGATGCGACCACTGGCGTCTCTGTTACGGAGGATATCGCCAAGCGGCACGTCACAGACCACCATGATCTTGAATGCTTGGAAGTAGTGGAGTAATTTGCGTTTGGTAATCAGTAGTGCATACAAGAGCTTCTGTACCTAGTTGTACCGCTGCTTGGATTCGGTAAGCACTTCACTGATGTAGTATATGGGTCGCTGGACCCCATAAGCTTTCCCTTCTTCCTCACGCTCGACTACTAGCACCGTGCTGACCACGTTGGTCGTAGCAGCTATGTATAGGAGCCACTCTTCGTCCGGCTTTGGGACTGTCAGGAGGGATGGGGACGCAAGATAGGCGTTGAGCTGTTCGAAAGCCTGGTCAGCTTCCTCTGTCCACTTGAACTTTTCCTTGGCTTTGAGTAGCTTGAAAAAGGGAAGTCCTTTTTCGCCCATGCGGGAGATGTACCTGCTGAGGGCAGCCATACAACCGGTAAGTTTCTGGATATCCTTGACGCACCAAGGTGGTCGGAGATTAAGGATATCGACAACTTTTGCAAGGTTTGGCCTGATGCCATCCTGGCTGACCAGGTGGCCAAGCAAGATTCCCGACGGGACACCGAAAACGCACTTGTTTGGGTTCAATTTCCACTTAAACTCATTGAGTTTATCAAAGGTGCGCTGAAGATTTTCGATTAGAGTGTCGGCTTTCCGAGTCTTTATCACCACATCATCTACGTATGCCTCGACGAGATCGTCGGCGATCTCTTGTTCTAGGCAGGACTGGATAGCCCGTTGGTAGGTAGCCCCGGCATTTTTGAGACCAAATGCCATGGTCGTGTAACAAAAAGCACCGAAGGGGGTGATGAAAGCTGTTTTTTCTTGGTCCTCCAATTTGAGAGCTATTTGATGATAGCCGGAGTAACAGTCAAGAAACGAGAGCAACTCGCAACCTGCAGTGGAGTCTACAACCTCGTCGATGCGAGGGAGATTGAAAGCCTGCTTAGGGCAGTGCTTGTTGAGATCTGTGTAATCAACGCACATCCTCCATTCTTTATTCTTCTTCTGAACAAGCACCGAGTTGGCTAACCAATCCGGGTGGTTGTGGTCTGCGGTCTGTGTGCTCTGCGATGTCGTTGTCGGCGAGGAGCGAGACTTGGGCGTCATGCTTCGATGAACTCGTGCAGCAGCACGGGCCGTGGGGCTTGCATGCTGCGCACGGATGAGTCGTACCGAGGCAGTAGGCGACCCGATCTACGCTGGCGGACCACCCCCTGGGATCCTGTTGGAAAGAGGGAGGGTGGGTTTCTTGCAGCGGGTGCTCGGCGCTAGTTGGGATCTAACCAATGAGGGCTGTTAACTGGATCTGCAGCGCGTGCTCGGTGGACATGGCTGCGCTGTCGTGGTCGGACAGGGGTGAAGCCAGAGAAATCTGGCTCTTGGTGAAGCTGGTTGCGAGCAGTCTCAACTAGATCGAACATCTCCACCAAACCACGACCCTGTCGGTCGATTAGCTCAATCAGATCTGAGTTGTCAATGTGCCTCCTCTGGTAGCGAGGAAGCTGTCTCCGGGGGGCCTGGGCGGCCATCCTCTCCGTGGCCGCTGAGGGCAACACGGAATCTTGCGCAACTGGTGCTGGGACCAGCGGCGATGACCTTGGCGCTGTGACCGAAGGTGCAGCAAGCGGTGCTGTGACCGGCTAAACAGCAGGTGGTGCTGGGACCATCCTGGACGCTCCCGAGGACGTGAGGGCCGTAGCTACGCTCGTGGTCCAGGTGAAGGATCCGACGGTGAGCGTGTAGCCGGCTTGGAAATCCATGGAAGTGGGGAAGGAAACCATCTGGATCGCCTCAAGATCTAAAACACCAACCCCTACCTGGCGCGCCACTGTTGATTACGGATAATCTTCAGTCTACCACGGGATGCCCCACGGTAGTAGAGTTTCGGCAAGGGTTACGTTTAGACTGCGATCTGGATGTTGAGGAGCAAGACGACAACCCAGACAAAAGATTTACCCAGGTTCAGGTCGCTCGGAAGCGTAATACCCTACGTCCTGCTTCTCGTGTTATCTGTGTTCTCAAGTATCGGAATACAATGAGGTGCTCAGCTCGTAGATCTGAGGTCCGATCTAGGGCTGATTGAGTTGAAGATTAGATGCGTTCTAGGGGGGTCCCTGGCTACTTTATATAGTCAGCCGCCAGGGTTACAGAGGTCGGTTACACCAAGTCGTATCCTAGGAGGACTCGAGCTATCCTAACCGATAAAGACTACTTGCAGGACAAGCTTCCTTGTACGTGATCCGAATTGAGGTCGGTTACGGACCACACCTCCGTCTTGATATCTAGCCCACCAGCCTGGTTGGCAGCAAGCTGGGCTTCGCCTGGTCTGGGCCGTCTTGCCGAGCAGCCCGAGACTACCTATGAGGGTATACGGGGTCTATCCCCCCACAGGAGCTCCCACAGATTAGTGACATGGCAAAGTGGAGGGCCGGGCGACGCCTAAGTAGGGCCAGCCGGTGGGCCCAAGTGGCCCCAAGGCTTCCTGCCATGAACACTCATATTTGTCACCTTTTTGCTTATTTTTGCTCAAATTTCCTGCATACAAATAAATCTCCATGTACATAAATCTTCATATGTGATGATGATTTTCCATGCTTTTGGGTGAAATGTTGATGGTCAAAACAGGTGTTAGTGACCATCAACAAACTCCCCCACACCAAATCTCTGCTCGTCCCGTGTAAAGGATTCGAACAAGATAAAGGACCGAGCTAAGATTCTGGTGGATATGATACATAACTTTCTTAGGATATGATCCAAGCATAAATGATATTCAAAGTCACATACTCATACCTATGGGTTTTGAAGTGGCTGGAACATCACCTTGGGCGGTTGAGAAATGGAACAGTTCTGACTGACATAGATCCCTTCTCCTTCTCAAGTAAAATTGGAGTTTTTAATAATATTTTTCAAAACAAAACATAGCTATGTTACTCCTCATATGGTTCTCTCAAATCACTCAATTGTATTTGTGTATGTGTCTTCACCAAGATCTTACTTTGCCTCAAGGCCCTACAACTATATCTTATGTGGAGTTTTGGGTAGGGAAACTTAAAAGACATACTTAGAATGTTTATATTGTAAAGTCAAAGCATGGATCCCTAGAGGAAAACAACATACAAACATGATCAAGAGTATAGGTGTGTGGATATGAGTGGAAGGTAACTCCTTAAAGATTATCTCTCCAAATCTAGATGATTGAGATCATGGGCTATCTTTGATGCTCATCCTTTCTCTTTTTTTTTGCTCAACACTTTTTTCTTCTCTTTCTCTCTCTCTTTTCATCATCTTTTCTAGCTCTCTTTTTTTATCTCTCTCTCTTTTTCAAAACATATGGCCCATGTCTCTTTTTTCAGACTTATATGGAGAATGGAGAGAGATCTTAATACATGGAGTCTTTATTTTGTGGAAAGATGGAAATGCATGTTTGTGGAGAGTTGGAAAGGAATGTTTGTGGAGAGGTAAAAAAGGCATATTGTACTAGCTCTCAGTGTGAGCATAGCATGAGTGTGGAAAGCATGTTTTTGCTTACTCTTAGTGTAAGAGTATAGCATATATGGGTGGAGTGTATGTGATCTTGATCATGTAAGCATGGTGCATCACTCACTAGGGTCACACAATTTGACAAAACTCAAAACAAAATCTAAGCAGCAAGAAAATGTGTGTTTGTCATGGTGTTGCCTATGGCTCTAGTAGGACATTTATACCATAGGAGTTATGAAGCCATGGTTTTAGATTTTGTTCAAAACAAAAGTCTCCAAAACACTTGATTAGAAAGGACTAGTCTTGTCATCGCTATATCACACTTCACAACAACTTAGGTAATGTTATCCTAATTGAGTATGGTTCTCACAAGCATTAAGTGTAAGACAAGGAAAAAAGATTTTGCAAGCCAATCTCATAAGAAAAGTCATAATCAAATCTTGGGGTCATGTTTTAGAGTTCATCAAGTTTTATTAACATGAAGGAATTGGCTTTTAGGCATTCATTTTTAAGGAGATAAATGTAGGAGAGGGGTACTAAGATATAAACCAACGTCTCATAATGAGATGAAGTCCAGTGAGTTGATGTTGATGTGTGAAGTGCTTCTGTGTGTAGCCTCGGGGTTTTTCATTGGAGGAGAAGTTGTTTCAGCTGGGGTTGGGTTGCCCAATCCCCACACCTATTCTTTTGGCATCTGTGCTTTTTCAAAGACACAAAGAGTGAAAGCAACAGGGTTCTACTAGTACAAGTGTACTAGTGAACCAAAACTTTATTCCTTTTATTGAAAAAAACAAATAGGGGCACATAGCATGATTGAAAATGAAACAAAAGTGTCTAAACATTTATCATGCCAAAGGGGGAAATCAAGGTGAAGGAGAAACATACCTATGTCATGTATATTGTTAAGTTGAACAATACTAGTGAAGGTTGTGACACTTCTCAAGCTAATGATCCTGTTGGGTACCAGCAAAATAGGGTACCCCATTTTTATCGCAAAACCACCCACCAAGATAAATATTACGGCCCATGACCCATCACAGCCAGCCCAGGTCTTACTCCGCTCAAAACCAAAGCCAAAGGACAAGCGCCCGAGCCCCCTAGCGCTCCTCCGCTTCATCCAACCCCTCTCTGTCTCATCTGACCCCCGTGACATCATCTAGGCACCTGAGCCCTATGATGTCATCAAGGCGCTTGACCCCTTTGCGCAACTACTGCTTTGCTCGACCCCCCAATTGTAACACACTGCTACGGGCATGCACGGGCCCCTACCTTTTCTTGCTAAGAAACAGGAGCTCACCACGTTGTGCAAGATTGCCTGGGAACTTGTAATACCAAATTCATAATCCAGTCAAGGCTTCCACGATTCTTTCTCGCCCCCACGATAGTAATAGGGAGAAGCTACGGTATGCCTCACCCTACCATGTCCACCTCAACAAGACAGGGAGCAACGGCCGTCTAGGCCCCCACCTTTTCGCCGACGCTGCTTCAGGGCCACGAAATCCTCTTCATCATGACACCATGTCAGGGTATGGCCTCACCGCATAACTATGATATATCTACAGCCACGGCATGCCACCACCACAACGACGACTGTGCGAATGCACAAACTAAGAGGAAAGCTAGCAATAGAGAGCACCTTAGGGCCTTTTCTTTCTATTTTCGTACATCCAGATACTGTAACCCGACCCCTCCCTTTGCATACTATAAAAGGGGAGGGAGGGACCCTCAACAAAATAGGTTGGACAATGCCTAGCAATGGCAATATACTAAGCACACACTCAAACACTCAAACACACCCACACATAGAGACCTAGGAGACATCCCTCTCTCGACCAGCTTGTATCCCCCTACTACAAGCACTTTAGTGCAAAGCAACACGAGCAAGAGTGAGCACTGGAAGTAGGGACGTTTAGCCCAAACAAGTATAAACCTTATATCCACCTTGCACACCATCGGAGGCTCTGATGCGCAGCATCATTCACTTGTCTCGTCTCTAGACACCCCCCGGTTTTAGAACACCGACAGTTGGCGCGCTAGGTAGGGGAGCTCTGCATGTCACATTCTACTCCACCAAGTCTCCAATGGCCGAAAATGACATCAACTTTGCTCTAGGCTCCCACATCTGGTTTGGGAGCCTTGAGTTCATCGTTGTTAGGGAGGGCTATGACCTTGACCTCCTTCCACCGACCGGTAAGCCCGCCAGCTTCTCTGAGCTGGTGGCCAACCTACGACCCTGCTCCGACAAATTGAAGGGCACATGGCCCAAGTTCAGCTACCCTAGCGTACCATGAGTCGGCTAGCTGTTGGTATTTATTAACATGAACAGAAAAGATCTGCAAGCGCATGGATATCGTTGTAGCTTTCACCCGGAGGGTTTTAAATATCGTATCCACAGGGAAACGTGTAAATCAACTACGTGTTCTAACTTAACCAGAAAAGGTGAATGAGTTGGAAATATAAATAAGGTGGGAACAACTAAAGACTAAAATGTAAGAGAGGATCAATCTAGTATGGGGTCGATAGTAGGAGTATAGAGAGGATAACTCGATCAGGGTTTCTACTTCTAACTTGGGCAGTCCACATCTTCTACTATCCAACTGGGGAATTACTATGGAAGACCGCAAATAGAGTACGAATCTACCATGTAATTATATATCCTGCTAGGCCTAAAGACGGGAGGTGGACTACAAAGGACTCAACGAAGCTATCACCTTCGTGATCTACCACTGATTCAGAATATAGGGTGCATCTACGAGTAACCCTAGTCTAAGCGCCACGCTTACACTACGAATTATACTCTAACCTAGTCAACTAGATTAAAGAGCTCAAAAGAGACTCACAAACCAGAAGAATAATATAAACATGAATCTTACTTGAATCAGAAGTTAATTGCCAGAGCCTAAGCCATCTTAGGAGCAAGCCCATGTAGAGCTCGATCCTGCCGAAGTACAAGTTGTTGAAGAGGCACCGATAGGCCAGCACCTCCTCCGAACTCCTCCCTCACTCTCCATCTCTCTACTATCTAGAAGACTAGATCTATTTTAACTTGGGAGTTGAGAGGACATCCATTCGAGGGACACCTCTCTTCCTCAAACCCTAGCTTTTCTCTTAAAGGTGATTATGATGATGGATTGAATGAATTCCCCTCGGAGGGGGGTCTAGGGCCTCGTTTATATAGCCCAGAGCTTGGAACCGTGGCCCTTGGATCTAATTGACCTTCACGTGGGGTTAGAATGCATCCTTGGAGGTGGTTGAAGTAGCTTGCAAAGGAAGGAGATAAGGGGCGGCGGCCAGGGGCCGATCGGCCTAGGGTTGAGGTCGGTCGGCCCCACTTGGTGGCTCCTCGTGGTGGCCCTCCTCGTGGAGTCCTCTGGTGTCCTCTAGAAGCCTCTTGCGTATTCATGATGTGGAGATTTGGCCGATTGACGTGGGTTCCTTCTCATGGAAGATATCAATTTTTGAATTATTCTGATAACCCCCTACAAAATATAGATTCACCAAAACTCGTGGAATTTCATTAGTTGACACCCTAAACCTATGTTGGTGATCATTTATTAGCCCTTTATATATTTATTTTAACCCTTTATTATGGTAGATAACCATTGTCAACACCAGCCTTGCCACGACAAGAAGGTTCGTAAATCATCAACAAACATCTATCATCTCAATCTATAGGCAGGAGAGGTACCGGAGGATCTACCCTAACAGCTCATGCGTTCCATCACTGACATCCTGGCGTTGGTGGAGACAAGCTCCAACTCCGACTTCCTCGACTCCGACAATGATGACGACGACAAAGGCGACACTGGCTTCACCAAGCTTCAAGAGATGCAACACTTTTTGTGCATTAGCAACTACCTCCTCGATGACGAGCCATGCATTGATGACTTCGTTGATCGCTTCGACGGCCACGAGCTTTCATGGCCATAAAGGGAACAAGTAGGTCCCCAGACAGAAGTTGGTAAAACAATTGCCGAGCCCACCTCCCGTTGTTTTCATTATTAATACTGCTATTAAGATGCTCTTAAAAATCTTTCTTTAAGTTGCTCTTCATATCCCTTGCAATGCTTTATATACAAAGTCATTAGATGCATCATGGCCATACATGCATCATGCTGCATCATTTGCACATGGTCTGAATCTGGCTCTGGAGTTCATAGGCTGGCCCTGCGGAGGGGTTTCGTAGTCGCTCCAAGCCAATAGAGTGAGGGATGGAATGAGGAGTGGCACACTAGTGCCCAATACCCGGTTGCACCGAGCACCATATGGGACTCTTCGATCCATGTTTGAGTCTTGATGAACACTAGTCCAGGGTATTTTATCAGAAAAAGGCAATGAGCTACCAGGGACGGTTGAATGACCCTAGTTACCCTGCTGAACCAGTCGTCAAGAGTTAGGGGTCGATCACTAGCTACCTCCGTTGGATCCCTATCGAATGGGAACCGGGGCCCCGCTTGAACTGAGAAACCCATTAGCAACTCAAACGGGCACCACGTTTTGACCCTAGGCGAGAGGGATGACGTGCTGCTGTCCAACCCCTCCTTCTTTGCGGAGAAGAAGCATGAGGGGAATGCATTGGGCCTCCTGACCGGAACGACGCACGGGCAAAGATTTTTGGAGGCCCAGATTCATACGCATAACTACTTTCTGATTTCAAAGGCCCATTGAGGCCCACATACAGGTATGACGTCTACCCGGGCCATCGCCCATAGTCTGGAAGCGCTCGAGGGCAAAAAAAAGTTTGGCTGGTGGCTGTCCCTTTCATGCGTTGGCATTAAGGGACACTGACCCTGTCTTGGGACACGACAGTGGTAGTAGTCACATCGACCCTAATATGCTACGTGCACCTAGGAGTGGTTCCTTCCTCACAGGGAACCCCACCAAACTCGTCACCGATGTTTTATACTAATCACATGCTAACCCAAAAATGTAAACAAAAGCGATAAAACTAAACACTCATTAATTCACATCTCAAAAGGTCCATTACAAAATGAAAGACATCGATGCACCACAAGAAAAGCAAAACACAAAAAACCCTAATGAGGGGGAGCCTCGCCAGCACCTGTGCAGTAGGGACATGGGCGGCCACCGCCTCCCTCGCCAGGCCAGAGCGCGCTACCATGTCCTTGTGGTAGCGCAGCTCCTCCCCCGTAGGGAAGCTCCTAACTCTGGTGAGGTCTGCCTCCACTAACACCTCTGCCATGGCCAAGGCAACCCCAGCGCCATGATGGACGCCGCTCTCGATGGCGTAGAGGACACAACGGCGTGCATTCCAGAGGCGCTCCTCCTAGGCGCCTGGTGCAACCCCTAGGAAGTTGAGGAAAGTGTCTGCCACCACACGGAGACGCTCTAGCTCTGCCGTCGCCTCTGATGAAAAAACTCTATTTCTATCAGACGAAAGCACAAAAGAAACTAGAAACGAGAGAAAGAATAGAGAACGTACGAGTGCCATGGCTGTAACACCCCTGAGTGTTAAGCATGCATTAACATTCCAAAGCATGAGCATCAACATCTCATACATGTTTATCATCACATGCAATATAAATTCACTTGAATTGAAATGTGAAAAACATTGGTTTAAACCAAAATGGTTGCATTTGCTTGCTAGAGTGTAGAACTTGTTTAGCTACAATTTTAGATAATCTAGGATTTAGTAACATGGTTTTTGGAGCAACTTTTGTATTCAAAATCTCCTCAAATTTTGCTTTTTAAAATATTGTAGAAAAGTGAGTTTTTATTTAAAATTTTGGCTTTAAATCATTTATTCAAAATCTATTTAGAATTTTGAAAAGTGCCCTAAATGAAAGTTGTAGAGAATTAAATTTTGAACAACTTTTATTTTGGGGACAACTTGTGAAAATGTTTTTTCATCTTCAAAATTCAAATTTGAATCAATTTAGAAAATCTGGAATTGAAATTATAAAAGAAAACGAGTTTTTTGGCTTACTGGACCGGCGCCCCGTTTCTGGCCCAACTGACCGTGCTGGCCCAACTATTTTGGGGAAGATTTTCTCCCCCGCGCTCGCCCCGCTCCCGCTTGAACGCAGCCGCGCCGACCGTGCGCAGGCCATGCCCGCCGCGTGGCCGTACGCCGCCGGTGCGCTCGCCCGGTGGCACGTCGGTGGCCCCCGCCGCTCCGCGCGCCTTCGCCTTAACCCTACCCAGCTCGCTCTGCCTCACGCTAGTCCATTTCACCTCTGCTCGTCTCGCCAGCACACCGCAGCCAGCCACCACAGCGCCCGCACCGCCGCAGGATTCGCCGACGCCATGCACCCTCACCACAGCACCGGCTGTCGATTCGCCTCGCTTGCGCATCCGCCTGGCTCTGCTCCATCCCTTGCTCGAGCTTGCAGCACCGCTCACGTCGAGGTAAAGCCCAATCGGGCATTCCTCTACTCCGCGTCCGCCATGGCCGCCGTGCTCGGCCACCGTGGCCGGAGCCCCTCCACTCGCTTTTCTTCACCTTTTTCTACCCCTTCGTGCTCGCCTTGTCATCGCGAAGCCGCAGCACCGCTCCGCTTGCCTTGACATGGCCGGAGTCGAGTTCCCGCCGGTGAGCTGCACCGTCGTGCCGCCATGCACGTCGACGTGCCTGCTACCCACCTTCCCTAGCCCCGCTAGCCCCACCGCTAGGTTCGCCTCGTCGGGGTGAAGCTTAGGGTGGCGACCTCGCCACCGATGACCTCGCCGTCGGCGAGATGCCGGCCGGTCAAGGTCTCCCCTCGCTCTGGGTGACCGACTTGTGGGGTCGGTTTGACCCCTGGGGCCCAGCCGCAGCGACTCAGTAGGGTTTGGGGTAAACGGATCTGGGTGCGTGTAGCCATTGAGCCGACATAAATTTTCGGTTTTCAAAGAAATGAAATAAATGATTTCCAGAAATATGTGAAAAATGCTTTCAAAAATCTTAACTCGAGTTTTATAGCTCCAAAAATTGTGAAACAAATTTTGTAGTGTTTCTCTTGAGTAGATCTATAGTTTAAAAATGTTGCATGTTAGTTTTGTGATACCTTTTTGTGTAGATTTATTTAATCTTTATAATTGTTGATATCTTAGAAAATGTGTAGTAAATTAAAGGTAGGTTAGAAAAATATGGTTCCTGTTTCATTAATCTTCTTTGGTGATGTACTTTCTAGGAAAAATGTTTATGAGGCATGTTCTATGAAAAATTATTGAAGTGTAGTTCAAATGCCTTTAATTGATGATTTTTGTTATTTTTGGTAGAGAGCAAAATTTGTATAACTCATGCATGTGATAATTTTTATGGTGTGCTTGTTTACTGTGGTTAACATAGGAAAATATGAAATCTGTTGTTTGACACTTTTTCTAGTACAAAGTATTTTCATGCTCATTTTTATGCTATAGCTTGTTTACTTTGTATAGATAGTTTTACTTATTCAAATTCCATGAAATTTTTGTAGTATACTATTTGGAGTAGTAGTGTACTACTGTAATTTTTGTAGATTTTTACCTGCAACTGAAATAGATGTTGATGTGTAACCCTAGTTTAAATAGGAAATAAACGTTATTCTTTATAAGTAATTAAAAGAAATAAGAAGTGTTTGGTGTATCTTTGAAGCACCAAACTACCTTGCTGGTGTTACTTGGTAGGTCAAGGTATTAGGGTTTGGCAAATGTAGCAACAATTGTGTGAGAATTTTACGCTACCTAGTATAAGAGTAGATGACTTGTTTTGTGGCACATGTTCTTGGATGATGTAGACTACCTTGTAGAAGATGTTGTCTGTAATCCATACTATCAGTTCAATGTACTCATCTGCATATCATGTCATCATAGCATTCCACCGCATCCTATGCACCATCTACATGGTTACTTATGCAATTGCATCATACAGGATCGCAGGAGGAGTCGCAGGTAGCAGTGCCGGAAGAGCAGACTTGGACCGATCAGCAAGAGCCCTAGGCATAGGAGGTGCCCGAGGAAGAGGAACCAGGAGAAGAGTTGCCCGAGTGCGTAAATCACCAGCCTAGCTCGTTCGAAAAAGGCAAGCCCCGGAGCATTCTAAGTCTCCTACTTTATAAAAGCAATTCTTTATAAATGAGTTTTATATATTGTTGCATTAAGTTGTAGGAGTTGAGTGAAACCGTTGTTGCATTTATAATTATCCTTGTCTACCTGAATACCTCTTTACCCTGTTAGGTCAGGACCGAATAATTGCTTAGCCTTGCTTAGACCGGTAGAAGTCGGGTGATTTCCAGTCACCTGCGAGATATAGGTGAATACCTGGTTATGGTTAGCTATAATTGTATCATGGAAAGTAACCAAGTGTTGATGAATAAAGGGAGACCGGGTGGAGTCTTATGGGGTTTTGGACTATAGTGATTCCATCTGTGTCGATTAAGGACCGATCGTTGCTCGTCCCTCTTGTCATGTTAAACGCATGCCTCACATTTAGCTGGCCGAATAAAGTACCTTTCGACCGCGAAGCTAGTGACATTATTCGAGCCGGGATAAACTCGGATTGGCAGACTGGTGCTGAAGGGGGTATGACGGGGACGCGAAGAGTGAGCCCAAGGTGCGTCCTGGCAGTCGGGCGGTCCCTAGGTAGTGCGATCCATGACTGTTATCCCGTGGCTACTTGGAAAGTGTCATTGGTGATCTAAGCAACCCTGACGGGGGAAGCGTGGTTTGTGTGAGGAATAAATCACCAGCTGGTTAGGAATCAATTTGAATCGCCATCGCTCCTGGATAGTGAGCACTTGACTCAAGCTACAGCATCGTAGTAACAATGATGGAACCCGGATGGTTATGGGAATGATGTTGGAAATACTAAACCTGATATGGTAACCTTTCATGTTGATGGTTAATCAAGTGATTGCTCTAGCATAGGTGCTCACTTAGACTAATCAGGTTTAATCAAGTGGATGCTTATATTTAAATGGTTCATAACTGATAACTTGTGCTTTTCGCAAATGAGTCAAGCCAGCCCACTTTATAAAGACCTTGCATACTCCTTGGTGTCTTTTATTTCTGGTTTTGACGGGTAAGTCTAGCTAAGTACCTTCTCGTACTCAGGGCATTGTTCCCATTGTTGTTGCAGATGGCCAGATGTACTATGGTTATTGCGTCAACTGTCTATATCCGGCGATGGGTGACAACTAGGACCAAGGGCAAGGGTCACTCCGCTCATCTTATCTCATGCTTTTGTGGGCTATGACTACCTGCTGGCACTGTAACGGAACTAAGTGTATGTGTGTTTTAAACTACTTGCTTCCGCTATGTTATTTTGTGCACGTGTTGTAATAACTTTTTATTCTGAACTCCGATGTATTCAAATCTTGTTGCAAACTTCCTATAGCATGTGACTATGGCTGCTAAATCAGTACGATCTTGGTTGTATGTTGGTTGGTTTGAAATCCCTCGTGATTTCATGGAATCTCAGGTTGTATGGGCTTAAGTTTGGTAAATTATCTGCCTCGGTGGAAGATTTTCTTACTTAATCTCGTATAATCATGTTGATCCGTTACAATGGCAATCGGCATACTCAAGCTGCTTGATGAGGGCGTCTGACCACTCATCAACGTCCATGGCCACGGTGCCTACCAGCACCCGCTCCTCCGCCTCCATCACCATCGGCTCCGACAGGCCATCCCAGGCCATGGCGGCAATGCGAAAGAAGCCACCAGCGAAAAGGCCACTGGTGTTCAGCACGCAACCTGACCCGGTGAAGGCCCAGTCATCAGTATGGTGGGACTAAGTGGGAGAGGAAATAGGAGAAGGAAGGCAAGGACAGTGAAAGGGTCAGGCTCTGAGCCAGGTATAAATAGACCCCAAGCGACCATTCGGTTTCATGGCCTCCTGGGGCGATCAGTGTGATCTTGATTCACAAACTACCGTCCTCTCCTCTCACCAAGACCACAAAGTTCCAAATCACGAACCGTCGCCCACTTTTTCCACTAGCCAAGCCACGACGCATCAAAACTGCACTCAATTACCTCTGACAAAAACCACCACTGCACCCTTTCACCTTCCATTCCACACAACTGATCACCAGTGCATCCATGGGCTGACCATGGGCCATGGTAAAAGGAAAACCATCTTTCACTAAGACTCACCTAGAAAGGCCTTCTTTGGGCCCAACAGAATACACCAAAACTGTACCAAGAGCCGGTGGACGGTGATTGGGACATCCCACATACTTCAAGCCAAGTTTCAGAGGCCCACAGAGGAAATCGAAGGACTTGGCATGAAGAACCATTGCAAAGAGAAGAGGCTTGGAGGTAGACCCCACCACGACCAGCCAACGACTGGTTAAGGACGCCTGTTCTCTGAAGCATTCCAACTTTCATAGAGCAAGGGCTCGGGGGCTGACCCTACCTTGTTAGCCTAGCGAACGGCCAAGGTTGCCCACAACTCTTTGATCACGCGCTCGAATCTTAGCCCTTGAAGGGGTACACTACCCTCCAAGGCCTCGAAGGCTACACTCGGCGGGTGCGCTCGCGCCCACCCATCGAAAAAAATCCTCGAGAACACAAAACAAATCGCTCGCTCATCTCTAAGCCTTTGGAAGAATAAAACTTATTCCTCTAAAGGCTCGAGGGCTACTGTCGGGTACCAGCAAAATAGGGTACCCCATTTTCATTGCAAAACCACCCACCAAGACAAATATTACGGCCCACGGCCCATCACAGCCAGCCCAGGCCTTACTCCACTCAAAACCAAAGCCAAAGGATAAGCGCTCGAGCCTCCCATCACTCCTCTACTTTGTCCTACCCCTCTTCGTCTCATTCTACCCCCGTGACATCATCTAGGCGCCCAAGCCCTGTGATGTTGTTGACGGTAGTTAACTATTAATTTTTTTACCATCAACTTAAACAAAAGAAGGCTATAAATAAAGTTATCACCCTAGAGCAGGGGTTTAACTAACATAATTTCATAAGTTTTGGTGAATATCTATTTATACAGGGTGCCAACTGAAAATGACCAAAGATAGTCCACATGTTAGGTTTACATAGAGAGAAAGGGCCATACACCGAAAAAGTATAATCTAGAAGACTCGAGAAGCCACCCCCTAGAAGGTGGTGTTGGGATGCCCTTGAGGTTATCATAGAGATGATTGTATTGCCTTGTATCCATGGCATATTATGAGTCCATTGAATATCCATTAAAGACAACTTGTATCGATTAGCAATTATGTGAATTATTTGTGAAACTCTTTTACTTGTATGGTTATTCTAGAATGGTCCCTGATCAGAGTTCATGTTAGGACACACATGAATATTAGATCAACACATTATTAGTTGATGACTATATTTCACAAGTCATAGACATAGAGATGTCAAACTAATAATGTGGGCACATGTGTGACATGTAGGCTAGACTGACCCAACATGAGATGTTGTTATTGTCTCGATTCACATCATGTACATTATGTCCTTAGACCTGAGATTGTTGTATGTACTCAAGATGTGAAATGACCTACTTAGAGACTATCAAACGCTACTCCGTAACTAGGTAGTTATAAAGGTGGTCTTCGGGTTTGTCAAGAAACATGCTGTGAGACATAGACAATCAAGATGGAATTTGCCCCTCTCTATGTGAGAGAGATATCAATGGAACACTCTAATGATTGGATCAACAAATGCATGGTCGTGCTTAGGTTAAGTGTTAACCTATGAGTTGGACCAAATATCATGTGGCAAAAGGAATAACATGTATATGGTTTGTGGTGGTTCATCTGATATGATCTTTGCATACACATAGGAGTTGACATGTCTTGCTAGAGACCGCTATCAACTAATGGCCGAGTAGGAGTACTCGAGCCACGTCTACGTGTGCGTGAACCCATAGGGTCACACGCTTAAGGGGCTAGAAGGCTAATTCGGGTTGGACCCAAATTTGACTAGGCTTAGGGTTTTCTAATTGGGCCTCCAACTTGGGGCTGATTAGAGGCGCCTATATAAGAGAGGGAGGGGGCGCGGGCAGGGCTCTGACGCCATTGAGCAGCCGCTGTCGCCCCCCACGCTCACGCCTACTGCTCCTCGCGGACCTAGCAGTCCGAAGGTGCAACGCTTCCTCTCCGTACGTGCGGGATACCTTGGAGGTGCTACATCTGGAGCACAAGGATGAACCGCATGAGTGGGACGATCCGCGAGCAGAGGGTGGATGATCCGTGAGCAGAGGGTGGACATGACGGACGACCACACAATTGCACAGCACTGCTACGACGCGTTCGACTACATCGAGTCGCTTCCACTGCACATGCGCGTCTAGTGGTAATCCCATAACCTATAATTAGCAGTAGATCCTAGTTTATAAGGTCAAAAATTTTGATTTTATGGCTAGCGTAGCCCCCTCATATCCCTATAGTGGTATTGGAGCCATAGCTGCTTCGTTATAGGTTTGGTTGTATGCATATGGAGATATGCATGGTTGTAGATGAGTCTCTAATCATGGTTCGTGATCTTGCTGTGTTGGTCTTGTAATGATCTACTCGTACCGGTCAGAATTCCGCCATCCGAGTTAAGTGATACATGTAAACCCAATTATGGCAAGATGGAGATCAATCAGATTGATAGAATCAAACTTAGGTCAAGTGCCGAGCACATATGATGTGTGACGGTGGTAGATTGGATCTACTACCGGGTGTCGGGGTGCAGGAAAAGTGCTATTCAGTAAAACAGCCATAACTTTTGTATACGACCTCGGATTGAGACGCATTTTATATGAAAATTGATCTACAAAAAAATTTAAAGAGAGAGATTTGTGAAAAATGGCCCAGAAAATGATGTTCTGGACGTTTTATGTTTAGACGTCGGAATTGGTTAACTCTGTTTTGCAGGAATTCATGACTGGTATAGCCCTTATGTGTATGTGATGCATGTATGTAATTAATTCATGGCTTGCATGTCATGAGTATGACAATATGACTGGAGCCACATAGATATTGTCAACTTGATGTAATGGCCTGCATGCCAAACTGTGATGATCCTATCCGCGGCTGTGTAATATTACTTCATTGCCTTGTGTTAGTGATAGATAGTCTTGGTGGATTCATCACTGATGGACGACATACATGGATCATGGAGATGGAGATCATCATGATGTACAAATTGATGGAGATGTAGATCCCCAAATTGACAATGGGCTATACCAAGTCATATATGTGATAATGTTGTTCTTATTATTATGTTCTACTTTCACGTGATAATGTTTTTGTCTACATATGCGATAGTGAAGTAGAACGATCCCTCAGCAATGTTTAAGTTATATGCTTCCCCAAACCTTGCACTGTCATGTGTCTTGTACGATCATTGGTGGGTCTATGAAATTAGGGTGCCACTGGTTTTCCTTGACTAGGCAGGTTCGTATCGGATACTTACTGCAGAAGGATTGGTTACTTGAACAAGGTCATCCTAATGGTTCGGGACCTTGAAGCATGAGTAGTTGGGCGTTCAGCATAGAGGTGCTACCCAACAACAAGAGTCATATGTGACATGATTAGCAAAGAGTTGCTTACCGATCTACCATGTCTTCTAGGGGTGATGCTAAAGCTCACTAGTATACTAGTTAGTTGTGGGTCTTGAATCACTAAGTTTCAATTGAGGGATATTGATTTTAGTGGGAGTAGATTCTATTAAGATTTTAATATGATTTACTCTGTCTTGGATACTTGTCTTAGTATTTTGTATTACTTTTGTTGTAGATAAATGGCGCCTAGCAATCAACCATTTACTTTGCGTTCAATTCTTGAGAAAGATAAGTTGAATGGAACAAACTACGCGGATTGGATCCGCAACCTAAGAATTGTTCTCAGGGTTGAGAAAAAGGAAGAAATTCTAGACAACCCATTACCTGAAGCACCTGCTGACAATGCACCTGCTGCTGAGAAAAACGCTTACAAAAGGGCATGTGATGCTGATCTTGAAGTGGTTGCCTTATGCTTGCATGTATGGAACCAGATTTGCAGATGCAGTTTGACAACAACCATGCAGCGCATGATATGATCGTGGCGCTAAATGATATGTTCCAGACTCAAGCTAGGACTGAAAGGTTCAATGTCTCTAAGGCATTTATTGAAACCAAGCTTGCAGAGGGCGCACCCGTCGAGCCACACGTGATCAAAATGGTTGGTCACACTCAGAGGTTGGAGAAGCTAGGCTTCCCAATTGGTCCGGAGTTGGCTACTGATTTCATTCTCGCGTCTCTTCCACCCAGCTATGGGAACTTCATCTTGAACTACCATATGCATGGGGCGGAGAAGGGCTTGAATGAATTGTGTGGCATGCTTAAGACAGATGCGGCTGATATTAAGAAAGGTGCTGGCACTAGCCATGTGATGGCGGTCCAAAACAAGCCTAACTTTAAGAAGAAGGGCAATACTTGGAGGAAGCAAAAGGGCAAGGGCAAGGCCAAAGGTGAGACCTCAAAGCCAAACCCACCTGCGCCCAAGGCTAGACCATCTACTGATGAAGAGTGCTTTCATTGTAAGGGTAAAGGTCACTAGAAGAGGAACTGCAAGCTGTATTTGGAGTCCTTAAAGAAGGATGGTGGTAAAGGTACTACCGTTGCTCATACACTTGTTGTTTATATTATAGACATTTTCCTCGCTAACTCTTATATTAATTCTTGGGTATTTGATACCAGATCGGTTGCTCATATTTGCAATACGATGCAGGGAATGATAAGAAGTAGAAGCGTGGGAAAAGGAGAAGTTGATTTCCACGTGGGCAATAATGCAAGAGTTGCTACGTTGAATGTCGGGATGATGCAACTCCACCTACTGTCAGGATTTATTTTGGAATTGAATAATTGTTATTATGTTCCTAGTATAAGTCAAAACATTGTGTCACCTTCATGTTTGATGAAGGATGGTTATTCATTTGTGAGTAAAGACAATGGTTGTGTAATCTCCAAGGATGATGTGTTTGTGGCTTTTGCATCCATTGTGAATGGGACATTTATTTTAAATCTTGATGATGCATTTGTCTATAATGTTAATGCCAAAAGGCCTCGGCTTAATGAGTTAAGTCCTACTTATATGTGGCATTGTCGTTTAGGTCATATAAGTGAGAATCGCATGAAGAGGCTCCATTCTTATGGGCTTCTAACTTCGTTTGATTTTGAATCATACGAGACATGTGAGGCTTGCTTCATGGGAAAGATGACCAAGGCGCCATTCATAGGTTTTCCTGAGAGGGCGGTAGACTTGTTGGAACTTGTACATACTGATGTATGTGGACCAATGAGCACGACAGCTAGAGGCAGATTTCAATACTTCATTACCTTCACTGATGATTTTAGTAGATATGACTATGTCTACTTAATGAAACATAAGTCTGAGACTTTTGAAAAGTTCAAAGAATTTCATAATGAAGTAGAGAATCAACGTGGCAAGAAAATTAAGGCCTTACGATCTGATCATGGAGGCGAATATTTGAGCCACGAGTTTAGCAATCATCTAAAGAGTTAAGGAATTATTCCACAGCTTACGCCACCTAGAACGCCTCAGAGAAATGGCCTATCCGAGCGACGTAACCGGACTTTGTTGGACATGGTTTGGTCTATGATGAGTCAGTCAGACCTTCTTTTATCATTTTGGGGATACGATCTAGAAACAGCCACTTTCACACTGAATAGGGTACCATCTAAGTCCATAGTTAAGACACCATATGAGATGTGGACTGGTAAGAGTCCCATTTTGTCTGTTCTGAAAATTGGGGGCTATGAAGTTTATGTCAAACGACTTATATCAGATAAACTAACACCCAAGTCGGACAAGTGTTTTTTCGTGGGATATCCAAAGGAAACTTTAGGGTATTATTTCTACAACCGATCAGAGGGCAAAGTGTTTGTTACTCAAAACGGTGTTTTCTTAGAGAAAGAGTTTCTCAAAAGAGAGAAAAGTGGACAGAAGGTGTATCTTGAAGAAGTTTAGGATGAGCCAATAGGGAATGATTCTACGAGTGATGCTAATGTAGTAGAATAAGTTGACATACCTATGGCAATAGAGACACTGCCACAACCACAAAGGTCAGCTTGAATCCATGCATTATGTGGCGATTTGTTATTGTTAGACGATGATGAACCTGCGACATATGTGGAAACAATGATGGACCCAGATTCCGAGAAATGGCAAAGTGCCATGAGATCCGAGATAGATTCCATGAGTGAAAATCAAGTTTGGAACCTGGTTGACCAACCTAATGGGGTTAAACCTATCGAGTGCAAATGGATCTATAAAAAGAAAAATGATATGGATGGTAATGTTCATGTCTATAAAGCTCGACTTGTCGCAAAGGGTTTACGTCAAGTTCAAGGAATTGACTACGACGAGACTTTCTCGCCGGTAGCGATGCTTAAATCTATCCGGATCATTCTAGCAATAGCTGCTTATTTTGATTATGAGATTTGGCAGATGGATGTTAAAACAACCTTTCTAAATAGAAATTTGGAAGAGGACGTGTATATGATACAGCCTAAAGGTTTTGTTGATCCTAATAATATTGGAAAAATATGCAAGCTTAAGAAATCTATTTATGGGTTAAAGCAAGCATCTCGGAGTTGGAATATTCATTTTGATGAGGTAGTCAAAGGGTTTGTCTTCCGTCAGAATGATGAAGAACCTTGTGTTTACAAGAAGAAAAGTGGGAGTGCTGTAGTATTTCTAATCTTGTATGTGGATGACATACTATTGATTGGAAATGACATTCCTATGTTGCAATCTATAAAGACTTCACTGAATAATACTTTTTCTATGAAGGATTTAGGAGAAGCAACATACATTTTGGGCATAAGAATCTATAGAGATAGATCAAGGAGGCTTATAGGTTTAAGCCAAGATACGTACATTGACAAGGTGTTAAAACGGTTCAACATGGAGCAGTCTAAGAAAGGGTTCTTGCCTATGTCACATGGTATGCGCTTCAGCGAGAAACAGTGTCCTTCGACAGCTAAAGAGCGGGAGCACATGAGTAAGGTTCCATATGCCTCGGCTATTGGTTCTATCATGTATGCCATGATATGTACTCGCCCAGATGTCTCATATGCTCTAAGTGTTGTGAGCAGGTACCAAGCTGATCCAGGTGAGAGTCACTGGACACTTGTCAAAAACATCCTTAAGTACTTGAGAAGGACTAAAGATGTGTTCCTAGTCTATGGAGGTGAGGAGGAACTCGTTGTAAATGGTTACACCGATGCTAGCTTCCAAACTGACACGGATGATTTACAATCTCAATCAAGTTTTGTGTTCACAATAAATGGTGGTGTTGTAAGTTGGAAAAGTTCCAAGCAGGAGATGGTGACCGATTCTATAGCAGAAGCCGAGTATATTGCAGCCTCTGAAGCTACAAAGGAAGGTGTTTGGATGAGGAGGTTCCTCACTGAGCTTAGTGTGTTTCCTGATGTGTCTAGCCCATTGAATCTACATTGTGATAATAATAGGGCGATAGCACAGGCTAAGGAGCCAAGGAATCACCAGAAGAACAAACATGTACTGCGGAAATTTCATCTTATTCGAGAATTTATTAGACGAGATAAGATCAAGATGTGCAAGATACACACGGATTCAAATGGTGTAGATCCTTTGACAAAGGCTCTTCCACAGCCTAAGCATGAAGCGCACGTGAGAACTATGGGTATTAGATATCTTCGAGATTAACTCTAGTGAAAGTGGAAGATTGTTGGGAGAATGCCTTGAGGTTATCATAGAGATGATTATATTGCCTTGTATCCATGACATATTATGAGTCTATTGAATATCTATTAAAGATAACTTGTATCGATTAGCAATTATGTGAATTGTTTGTGAAACTCTTTTACTTGTATGGTTATTCTAGAATGGTCCCTGATTGGAGTTCATGTTAGGACGCACATGAATATTAGATCAACACATTATTAGTTGATGACTATGTTTCACAAGTCATAGACATAGAGATGTCGAACTAATAATGTGGACACATGTGTGACATGTAGGCTGGACTGACCCAACGTGAGATGTTATTATTGTCTCGATTCACATCATGTACGTTATGTCCTTAGACTTAAGATTGTTGTATGTACTCAAGACGTGAAATGACCTACTTAGAGACTATCAAACGCTACTCCGTAACTGGGTAGTTATAAAGGTGGTCTTCGGGTTTGTCAAGAAATAAGTTGTGAGACATAGACAATCAAGATGGAATTTGCCCCTCTCTATGTGAGAGAGATATCAATGGAACACTCTAATGATTGGATCAACAAATGCATGGCTGTGCATAGGTTAAGTGTTAACCTATGAGTTGGACCAAATATCATGTGGCAAAAGGAATAACATGTATATTGTTTGTGGTGGTTCGTCTGATATGATCTTTACGTACACATAGGAGTTGACACGTCTTGCTAGAGACTGCTATCAACTAACGACCGAGTAGGAGTACTCGGGCCACGTCTACGTGTGTGTGAACCCATAGGGTCGCACGATTAAGGGGCTGGAAGCCTAATTCGGGTTGGACCCGAATTTGACTAGGCTTAGGGTTTTCTAATTGGGTCTCCAACTTGGGGTTGATTAGAGGCACCTATATAAGAGAGGGAGGGGCGCGGGCAGGGCTCTGATGCCATTGAGCAGCCGTTGTCGCCCCCACGCTCACGCCTACTGCTCCTCACGGACCTAGCAGTTCGGAGGCACAACACTTCCTCTCTGTACGTGTGGGATACCTTGGAGGTGCTGCATCTGGAGCACAAGGACAAATCACATGAGTGGGACGATCCATGAGCGGAGGGTGGATGTGACGGATGACCACACAACTGCACGGCACTGCTACGACGCGTTTGACTACATCAAGTCGCTTCCGCTACACCTGCGCATCTAGTGGTAATGCTGTAACCTGTAACTAGCAGTAGATCCTAGTTTATGAGATCAAAATTTTTGATTTTATGGCTAGCGTAGCACCCTCATATCGCTACATGTGGGGCCCACCTTTCACAGAGACATGGGCGGGCGCCCACACCCTTCGGGCAGCCGCCCCCTTGCAGAGCCAATCAAGCTCCGTCTCGTGGATCATGCCTCCACCGCCTTTGAGGATGAATAATAATTGTTGATCAAAGTCGGTTTGATCCGAGGGCTGTGGTGATTCATAGAGGGCTATATAAGCAACGCCCCTGGCTCCTGGATCAAAGAGTTTAGAAATCCTAATTCATATTTTCCAGAGAGAATTTGCCTGAGAGGGGTCCTTTGAATGCATCTTTCTCTAGGGCACATACAAGAGAGTTTAGCTTTGTAGTCTCTATGTGAGATTGGAGTTATTCTTCTAGATTGTAGAGAGAGTTAGAGTGGAGGTAGAAGTTGGAGGAAGCCCAGCCTGTTAGTGTCTCCTCTCTAGCCTATACCTATGGGATCAAGTCTCCTAACCCGGGACTTGGTTCTAGGATTCTTTGGCGATTCAACTTCTAATACTAAGTAAGTACGTTGCTATTATTGTTCTTTGGTTTATGGGTTTACTTTATTCGCTTCGCGTAGGAAATAGAGTAATCGTTCATAGCGTAAGTGTGGTGTTTAGGCTAGGAATACTCATAGTTATCCCCTATCTAGCCGGATCGGTGTGTAGTAGCATAGGACGTGACAATCCCATTATTACCTTTGGAAACCTCCTCCCATCAGAAGGTTTGGTAGGACCTAAGTGCCCTGGTTAAGCATCCTTTGTGGTGTCTCTTTTCCAATGGTACGTCCCCCTAGAATAGTAGTATCATAGCCTACCATAGGTTGGAACCAGACTGTCGTAGTAGCCTTCTCTAATCGCTTATATCCTCACCACCTTGTAGTGCGGCCCAGTGGTAATAGTAAGGACTAGGTTAGTCATCTCATTCATTCTCCTTGTGGATAAAACAAATATGATACTCTGGACTTATATCCCGGGTAAAGTGCTCACCGATATCCATGCGCTTGCAGATTATTTCTCTTAGATTCTTTCATGTGCGTAACCAATGTCAACAGATGTCATCAAGGCGCTTGACCCCTTTGCGTAGCTACTGCTTCGCTTGACCCCCCTACTGTAACACACTGCTACGGGCACACATGGGCCCCTACCTTTTCCTGATAAGGAACAGGAGCTCACCACGTCGTGTAGGATTGCCTAGGAACTTGTAACACATGATTCATAATCCGGTCCAGTCTTCCACAATTCTTTCTTGCTCTCCATGGCAGTAACAGGGAGAAGCTACGCTACGCCGCACCCTACCATGTCCACCTCAACAGGATAGCGAGCAACGGCCATCCAGGCCCTCCACCTTTTCGCTAGCGCAGCTTCAGGGCCATGAAATCTTCTTCATCATGACACCATGTCAGGGTATGGCCTCGCCGCGTCAACTGTGATACATCTACAGCCATGGCATGCCTCCACCACGATGATGATTGTGCAAATGCATGAACTGAGAGGAAAGCTAACAATAGGGAGCACCTTAGGACCTTTTCTTTCTATTTTCGTACATCCAGATACTGTAACCCGACCCCTCCCTTTGCATACTATAAAAGGGGAGGGAGGGACCCTCGACAAAATAGGTTGGACAACGCCTAGCAATGGCAATGTACTAAGCACACACTCAAACACTCGAACACACCCACACACAAAGACCTAGGAGCCATCTCTCTCTTGACCAGCTTGTATCCCCCTACTGCAAGCACTTCGGTGCAAAAGCAACAGGAGCAGCAACGAGCACTAAAAGTAGGGATATTCAGCCCGAACCAGTATAAACCTTGTGTCCGCCTTGCACACCATCAGAGGCTCTGACGCACAACATCATTCACTTGTCCCATCTCTAGACACCCCCCAGTTCTAGAACATCGACAGACCCCCACAAGATAACAATTGAGATCATGGAGCTATTATTTATATATATAATATAGTTTTAATATACTTGGACCTTCATGTGCCCATATTTTTTTGTTTTTTATTTTACTTGGACCTTCATTTGCCCAACTTTTTTTAGCTCCATGTCTCTCTTCACAAGGATAGTTCAAATCTTTGAAATGCCACTAGTTCATTAGGTAACAAAATTTATCTAAACTCAACATGACAACAGGTTGCATAAGAAGAGGTTCATGTTTAAGCATTTGTTTTAGAGATGAGAATGTAAAGACAAATGATGATCATTCAATTTTAACATCTCAATCTACACTCTTTCTATGTTGGATTAAGACAAGATAAGATAGAGGAACATACGCACAATCATTTTAAGCACACCTCTACTGCTCAATGTGACACAAGTTTAAAAGAGTTGGCTATGATTATGAACAGGAAGAAGACATGATTGAAAAGCTAAGCTAAACAAGTTTAATCATATCAAATATTCATTCTTATCAGGTCAAAGGTAATGATTTAAACATTAACCACATACCTTAGAGATGTTACCTTTGTTGTTTTGAAGTGTGACGGATCATAATGATGACTTTGAATGGACCATCACATTTGCTTCCAAGCTCTCCATGCCCAATTAGCCTCACTCTTGAATTTCACACTTGTACCTTGTCCTTGACTTGAATTCCTTCTTCTTGATGTTACTTATGATGCTTGCTCAAAAGTCTTGATTCATGATTTGATATCTGCAACAAAGACTAGTGCAAGGTGATACTACAAACCCGACCGAATGTGTGAGCACATCGGCCGATGCAACAATCAAGCTCAATCTTCAGTGGGTTCACTCTATTTTATTTGAAAAGAAAAGCATAATTTAAAAGGCAAACTATTTTTATTTACTACTACTACTTATGATAATAATATGATAGAAACTAAACAAACTTTATTGGACTGAAAATAGCAGGCAAACGGGTTATCTCTTGGCAGCGCTTTGTTTTAAGTCATAAGCTCAACCTTTGCAGTTTTAACTGCAAGAACTTGCACCAAGGCAACTAAGATCTTTGGAATACTTATGGTAAACAAAAGCATCCACAACCATCCTCTCGAGGATTTGATAAAAGAGAAGCACAGGATGGTTGTAACTTTCGTAGGTGCAGTTAGAAGGAAAGATTGACTCTCGAGATTTCTCACGAAAGCATGGATCTTGTGGCTCTTCTAGAATGTAGCTTTGATGTTTGTCCACATGATCCTCCTTCTTGGACTCCAAAGTGGGTCCCACAAGAATGCCCATAGACCAAACATATTCATCCCTCATCTCTTATATATGACATTTTATGAGTGGATTTTCATCCTTGTCCTCCATTAGGATAGGGATCCTAGCCTTAGATGATTTATGCTCCCATTTGGTGTCAACCGAAAGGGGTGAAGTGCCTCCTTGGTTTGAATTATCAACAAAGAAACAAGGATGGACATCGGGGACATCAAAGTCTAAGGTGGAAAATGGTGTTGATTTGAGGGCCCCCTTGGCAACCAAATCTTGAGATGAATATGGAAGATGATGATTTGGGGTAAAGTATGCCAAGGATCTCTATTGGATTGGATGCTTAAAGGTGTTCCCAACATCAAGAGAGGGGGCCCCCTCGAATTCAAAAGGAAACTCCAAAGGATGAATTTCTTCCTTTGGTGTCCCTGGGAATGGTTCATGCATTGGGTCAGCAGCTAAAGCTTTAGATAGAATTGGCAATGACTTAGCTGTCGAAACTTCTTCTTGCTTGGGGGTTGGAATGTCCTTTTCTATAACACCCTAGGTGTTAAGTAAGAACTAAAACTTGTCATGTCAACATAAAACATAATACACCATGTTTAGTAGATCGCCATGTGATGCATTCACTAAAAATAATATTTAATTATTTTATGTCTTGTTATGATGTGTTGAGCTTAAACCAAAAATCTTTTAAGGTTCTTTGTGGCCTTGTATTTTTGGAATTTCATTAATAACTTGGAATTATGTCTTAATAAGCTTTGAGGTGTAAAGTGAGTACTTTGCACTAGTGGCAAGCATGGGGCATGAATTCAAGTCTAACTAATTAAAATTGGAGCCTCAAGACTGAAATCAGAATTGAAATCCAACACTTAGGCAAATTTGCCCGTCCTAGAATTTAGTTTTAAATTCAATTTTGGGAGATTTATTAAAATGAATTTCATAAATAAACTTGCTCTAATCTTTGTATCATTGTTTAGTACAAGTTGTGTACTAAGTAGTGGTAGCTTAGGTTGGGATGTTTGTCAACTAATTAATCACCAATTAATTCCCTAAGAAGCTAAGTTATTACTTTGGAAACCCTAAACCTTGTTTCATAGTAGTGAAACATGATGTTTCATTCATTCTATAGCCTAACCCCTCTACTATCTCCCATTCGGTTGAGTTTCACTTCTCCATGTCTATAGCAAAGTGGGAGTTCTTGAGGTAAGGAGCAACTTTCCTTTTTGGAGCTTGACCTAATTCTACTTGCTTTTTGATAAAATTAAGGAGGGGAGCTGCTATTCTTGATCTGCAACATGTGTAACATGTTGAAATGTTTCAATGTTTCAAGTCCTACCCCTCTCTATTTCCTCCTCTACTCCCAGTGCCACCTCCTGCTTGCCGCTCACCGCCCTCGCCTCCACCGCTCGCCCGCATGTGGACACGCAGCAGCAGCTTGGCCACATCACAAGCACGAGCTGGTCGCCTAGAAGCCGCTTGGCTTCACTTTCAAATGCCTGAGCTGGTCATCCCTATCCTTTCCTTTCCTCTGTTCGCCACCACCACCGTGAGCTCGTCAGAGCAATTCACCTCCATCACTCCATCGTTTCCAAATTCACCTCGCCATCATGTCCGCCATAGCCTTGCGCCCCTCTTGATCCCATCTGCACCACCCAGCGCTATCCCAGTTGCCCGCACACCGCCTTCTTCTCCGATCCTAATCGAGACACCGCTGTGAGCTCCCTCCATGTGGCTAGGCCACCATGGCTTCTTTTTGTGTCATCTATCTAGTGTTTTGTGCTCCTCGTATCATCTTGATTCTCATGGCTCTTTTGGATTCTGCAGAGAGGGACTCGACATGCCAGAATGGAGCTTGGTCATTAGAGTTCACCACTGGAGCCACCGTTCATGATGCCAACACCACTCTATCATGTCCTAATGTCAATCAGTTGTTGCTTCGTAGCTTGGGTGAGCTCGAGTACGATAGTACCTTTAGGTTAATCTTTACCAAGCCGTCGAGCTCAGAATGCGGCCATGCCGGTGAGCCATGGCTTGTCGAGCTACCATGGTGAGGAGAAGCAAGCTCCACACTCAAATTCTCCTGACCTTCACCTCGAGTGGGCTTACGGAGTTGAGAGAAACACGTAGGCACTCATAGTTGAACCAGAGGTGCCACCGTGTTCAGTGTTGAGCTCGTCGGAGCTCCGCTAGGCCGCTGTGGTTGTCGGCGTAGAGCCGCCGAGTTCCTGTGTGAGCGTTGTTGCTTGGAGAGTGTCTGGGAGGGCAAGAGGAAGGAGTAGAGCCAGAGATTGTGGATGGAGATATCGCAGTTCGCTGGAGTTTTGTCGCCGGAGTAGCCGCCGGCGCCGGTCAACGTCGGGAGTGAGGGAAAGAGGGAGAAACCGACCTAGGCCGTTTCGGCTCTGGCCACGGCCGCATGCTAGGCTGGCTCGGTTCTAGTTGAGAAAGAGAGAGAGGTAAGTGGGCCGCCTGCTTAGGCTGGCCCAGTTGCGGAAGAGAAGGTCTGTGTCTTCTTTTTCTATTTTCTGAAAATATATTAAGTATAGAATCTTATAAAAAATTGTAACTAAATAATTAATGTTGGTAAAATTGTGAAACCTTTTGTATGAGTTGTTCATGATGTGCTTAATCTGGGAAAAATGTAAAACTGAGAAAAACAATAAGTTTGCTAGGTTCAAAAATTCTAGGTTTTAATTAAGAAATGCAACTTACATGATTTTTGTAGCTTAAAATATAACTCCAAAATTCATGAATTTTTATGAGTATGTTTAACTTACTATTAGGAATCTACACAAAAAGTTTGGCACTATTTGGTAATAAAATGTATTGGTCACTTAAATAGACTTGATTTTATGAATTAATAAAATATGAAAATGCTTTCCTTGAAATTTCGAATTGTTGATTTGTGTTTTTGGGTTGACGGAAGACCTTGGAGCACTTTACCCTTGCTGTTCCAAGGCATTGCTATTCAATGATTAAGTAATACCTTTCATCATGATAGTTTATAATGTTAAGGTAGAATAAACATCTTTGAATCTCGAAATGTTTTAAATTGCTTTGTGAAGTAATTAACTTGTAATTATCGAAGGAAAGTTATACTCAAGTAGATAATTTGATAAGTCACTTTGATACATGTTTTATGCCATGTAAGCATCATCATTGAAGCATGCATCTTTATTTAACGTATAGTAAACAAGTGTGGAGAACCTCTAGTTGAGCAGGCCTCTAAAGCGGGTTTTTCACTCAGAGGTAGTTGGGTTGGAGAGTGGAGCAGATCTTGACATAGCTGACAACCCCAACACTACAGGCAAGCCCCAAACCATAAACCATTTCTTGTGTTTTATAAAATGTTTATCACATAAGTCTTAGGAATGTTGCATTTAAAGTATTAGGAGTGAATAATAAACTTTTGATGCATGACTACCTTGTTATCCTTATTCACTCATGGTACTTGTGGTAAAGTAATATTTACTAAAATGCTTAGCCCTACTTAGATGTTAAATGCTAGTAGTAGGTTTTCCAAAGTAAAATTTAACCTAAAGTATAAGGGTGATCATGACTTTTAAACTTAGATCGGGTAGAATCTTGGCTTATGTTATGGTTTGAGGCCTGACATAGTGACCCGGCCTGTGTCGATTGAGGACTGTACTGTTGTAGTCCTGTCTGTGATCATGATTTGTAGTACTGGCCACATACTCTAGTAAGCCCAACATCTAGGCTATTCCTTTATGGGAAACGATAATCGCGCACTGGGAGTGGAGAGATGGCAAGAGTACCGTGTAAAACACTCCTGTGAATTCGTCAAGGACGAACGATTCCCATATAGGAGCGCTGGACCGGTTCCCATATAGGAGGATCCGAGTGAGGGTTGATGTATGTAGGTGCGGGTCTGGGCCTAACCCTGTATATGTCGTGTGGTAAGGAAACCCCAGCTGGGCCAAACCGATTCGAATCGCCGCAGCTTCTCGGTGAAGAAGACTTGATCAACTGTACTGCATCGTAGTTAATCCACTAGAACTTTAGCTATGACATCATGTTGTGATGAGAATAATGAAGTGATTGGAATTAAAATAGGTTCTAAGAGAGATTTCTTTAATATTAAATTAAAGCATAAAACTTTGAAAGTAAGGATCAACATTAGTGCAGCTTTTCAACAAAAGTATTCTCGATCTTGCTATAGACTCACCTTGATTCCCCTTATCTTGCATATCATTGGAGTCTTTCCTTTTATCGGTTAAGTCTTGTTGAGTACCCTTAGTACTCAGGGTTTGTTAAACCCCTATTGTAGGTGAACAACATGAGCAGGCTAGCACTAGCCTCTGCTATATGTTGGTTCTTGAGGAAGAGTCCCAGCAGTGAGAGTGTTAAAGTGTACCCTAGGGCAGGGTGAAGTTCTTTTAGTGATGTAATCTTAGGGACGTACCCTCCTTTTGCTACCCCAGTACCTGTATGGCAAAACTATGGTTTGTAATAATAATGGTTTGTAAGAACTTAATACTGGTTTGTAAACTTATGTTATTGTAAGACTTTCACTGTACTCTGATGTAATACATTTGTATATTTGTATAACTGTTATAATCCTACAATGCTACTGTAATTGATCCTGCTCGAAAGACAAAACATGGATGATTCGGGTTTTCCGAGGACACCCGACGGACTATCAAGTTATAGGGCACTCATGTGCTACTACTAGAGGCCTGAAAGACAATGGTAAGTACATGTGGGCCATATGATTCAAATGGTTCTGCCACATTTTCTTTAAGGGAATCATCATGGACATCAGTGTAGGGAGTGTTTTCAAGGATTGTGTCAAGGATAGCTCACCCCTCACTATCAGAAAGATGTATGAAGGCTCCTCCAAAAGCGTGTCAAGGAATTGTGTAGATTCCTCACTAAGACCTAGATAGAAGTGTTGTAGAAGGATAGGACTGTGTATACCAAGATCAGGGCCAAATGAATAGAGATCTATTAAATGCGCCCATGTAGCACCTAGGGATTCGTTCTCCCTTTGCTTGAAATCTAGGACCTCTTTTCGAAGACTACCAACTCGGGAGATGGGGAAGAAGGTTAAGCAGAACTTGGCTCGAAGAACTTTCCACTCTTCTTGTGCACTCTCCAAAGTTTGAGCATACCATGGTTTGGCTAATCCCATCAAAGAGAAAGGAAATAGCTTCCACTTAAGGGTTTCGTGTGACATGCCTAAAATGTGAAGGCATAAACACACTTGCTCGAACTCTCACAGATGAGCATATGGGTTGTCATCTTTTCCCCAGAAAAAGATAGCTCCTGAACCTTAGTTATGAAATAAGGGCGAATTTCATAACGATGGGTGAGGATAGGTTTTTATGAGGGAAGTGTCTCTAAACTAGCACCCTACCCTTTGGAGCAGCGAATCACATGATAGGAATGTGATCCATAGTATGAAACATAAGGAAAGAAAAACTTGGATGACTCGGTTCTAAACTAGAATAGCTATCTTCCCTGGCTACAGCGCCAGAAAGCTTATTGACACTAGATATGGAAAATAGATAAATCCACAAGCATACAGATATCAATGTAGCTTTCACCCAATAGTATTCCAAGGTATCATATTTCTATAGCGAACGTGAAGTGAACTAGACTGAGAACTAAGTTTATCCAAGGAATAGAACAAGGGAAAATAATAGGTAGAGAGGATATATGTGGTTTCTCTAAACTAAGGCAAGACTAAGGAATACTATATCATGGTTGTTTACTTCAGGGCATACCTACCCTAACCTCACCCAGAGGGTTGATTAGGCACAACAGCACCATGAGCCCTACAATTTAATAGCTTATCATGGTGGAATACAAAGGATGGATAGGGCTGTCACCACCTACCACCTACCACCCCAAAGTAAACAATTGTGATATAGTCTTCTTTAGTATTGTCTTAGTTCATAGAAACCACAGATATCCTCTCTACCTGTTACTTTTACCCTTGGACACTCTTAGTTCTTAACTAGTCCACTTCACGTTGCCCATGAAAATATGATACCTTAGAATACTCCCGGGTGAAAGCTACATTGACATTCGTGCGCTTGCGGATTTATCTGTTTGCCATATCTAGTGTCAACAAGCTTTCTAGCACCGTTGCCGGGGAATGATTGCTATTCTAGTTTATAACTAAGTTATCCAAGTATCTTTTATCCTTTGTATTTCATACTATGAATTACATTCCTATCATCCAATTCACTACTCCAAAGGGTGCTTGTTTGGAGCCACCTTAATCATCAAAACCTATCCTTACCCATAGTTATGAAATTCACCCTTGTTTTGGGGAAAAAGATGACAACCCATATGCTTATCTATGAGAGTTCAAGCAAGTGTGTTCATGCCTTCACATTTCAGGCATGTCACACGAAACCCTTAAGTGGATGCTATTTTAGTTCTCTTTGACGAGATTAGCCAAACTGTGGTATACTCGAACCATAGAGAGTGCACAAGGAGAGTGGGAAGTTCTTCGAGCCAAGTTTTGCTTAACCTTCTTCCCCATCCCCTAAGTTGGTAGTCTTCAAAGCGGGGTCCTAACCTTCAAGCAAAAAAGAGAAGGAATCCCTAGGTGCCGCATGGGCATGCTTGATGGATCTCTATTCATCTAGCCCTAATCTTGGTATACCCAGTCCTATCCTTCTACAACACTTCTATCTAGGTCTTAGTGAGGAATCTATACAATTCCTTGACATCACTTCAGGAGCCTTCTTACATCTTTCTAATAGTGAGGGGAGAGCTGTCCTTGACACAATCCTTGAAAACTCTCCCTACACCGATGTCCATGATGATTCCCCTAAAGAAAAGGACATTCCAACCCCCAAGCAAGAAGAAGTTTCGACAGCTAAATCATTGCCAATTCTATCTAAAGCTTTAGCCACCGACCCAATTCCTAGATCTTTCCTAGGGACAACAAAGGAAGAAGAAATTCATCCTTTGAAGCTTCCTTTTGAATTCGAGGAGGATCTCTCTCTTGATGTTGAGAACACCTTCAATCATCCAATCCAACAAAGATCTTTGGCATCGTTGACCCCAGATCATCATCTTTCCTATTCATCTCATAATTTGGTTGTCCAAAAGCCCCTCAAATCAACATTATTTTCTATGTCAGACTTTGATCTCCCCGATTTCCATCCTTGTTTCTTTGTTGACAATTCAAGCCAAGGAGGCACTTCACCCCTTTTGGTTGACACCAAATGGGAGCACAAATCATCTGAGGCGAAAATCCCAATCCTAAAGGAGGATGAGGATGGGAATCCACTCATAGAATGTCATAGAAAAGAGATGATGGACGAATATGTTTGGTCTATGGACATTCTCGAGCGATTAAATTTGGAGTCCAAAAAGGAGGATCATGTGGACGAACATCAAAGCTACATTCTAGAAGAGCCACAAGATCCACACCTTCATGAGAAATCTCTAGAGTCAATCTTTCCTAGCGCTACCTACACCTATGAGAGTTGTGACCATCCTATGCTCATATGTTATCACATCCTCAAGTGGATGATTGTGGATGCTTTTGTCTATCACAAGTACTCCAAAGCTCATAGTGGTCTTAATGCATGTTCTTGCAGTTGAAACTACAAAGGTCGAGCTTATGACTTAAAACAAAGCACTATTAGGAGATAACCTATTAGCTAGCTATTTTTATTCAATAAAGTTTGTTTAGTTTCTATGATCTTATTATCATAAGTAGTAGTAGTAGTAATAAATAAAAATAGTTTACCTTTTAAATTATACTTTTCTTTTTAAATAAAATAGATTGAACCCAATGAAGATTAAGCTTGATTGTTGCACCGGCCGATGTGCCGACACATCGGTCGGGTTTGTAGTATCACCTTTGACTAGTCTTTGTTGCAGATATCAAAATCATGAATCAAGACTTTTGAGCAAGAATCAGGAGTGACATCAAGTGAAAGGAATTCAAGTCAAGGACAAGGTACAAATGTGTAATTCAAGAGTGAGGCTAATCAGGCTTGGAGAGCTTGGAAGCAAACGTGATGGTCCATTCAAAGTCATCATTATGAGCCATCACGCTTCAAAACAACAAAGGTAACATCTCTAAGGTATGTGTTAATGTTTAAATCATTACTTTGACCCGATAAGTATGAAAATGAAGAAATTGATATGATTGAACTTGTTTGGTTTTGCTAACACAATGGTCAAACTTAGCTTTTCAAACATGCCTTCTTTCTAATCATAATCATAGCCAACTCTTTTAAACTCTAGTCACCTTGAGCTGTAGAAGTGTGCCCAAAATGATTGTGCATATGTTCTTCTATCTTGCCTTGTCTTAATCCAACATAGGAAGAGTGTAGATTGAGATGTTAAAATTGAATGATCATGATTTGTTTTTACATTCTCATCTCTAAAACAAATGCTTAAACATAAACCTCTTCTTATGGAACATGTTGTCATGTTGAGTTTGGATAAATTTTGTGACCTTATGAACTAGTGGCACTTCAAAGATTTGAACTATCTCCTTCATAAATACCCCTTTTTGCCTTTTTGTGAAGATAGACATGGAGTTAAAAAAAGTTGGGCACATGAAGGTCCAAGTATATTAAAAGTATATTATATATAAGAAAATTTTAAATAAACAAAAATAATAGCTCCATGATCTCAAATGTTATCTTGTGGGGGTCATTAGCTTGAGAAGTGTCACAACCTTCACTAGGAACATTGTTTAACTTAACAATATACATGACATGGGTATGTTTCTCCTTCACCTTGATCTCCCCTTTGGCATGATAAGTGTTTAGGCGCTATTGTTTCATTACCAATCATGTTATGTGCCTCTATTTGCTTTTCAATAAGAGGAATAAAGTTTTTGGTTCACTAGTACGTTTGTACTAGTAGAACCCTATTACTTTCACCCTTTGTGTGCTTGAATAAGCATAACTTTCAAAGGAATAGGTGTGGGGGTTGGGCAACACAACCCCAGCTGAAGCAACTTCTCCGATGAAAAACACTAAGGCTACACGCAAAAGCACTTCACACATCAACATCAACTCGCTGGACTTCATCATTATGAGACGCTGGTTTGTATCTCGATACCCTCTCCTGCATTTATCTCCTTAAAAATTAATGCTTAAAAGCCAATTCTTTCATGTTATTAAAACTCGATGAACTTTAAAACATGACCTCAAGATTTGATCATGACTAGTCTTATGTGATTGGCTTGCATAATCTTTATTCCTTGTCTTTCACTTAATGCTTGTGGGAACCTTACTTAATTAGGATAACATTACCTAAGTTGTTGTGAAGTGTGATATAGTGATGACAAAATTAGTCCTTCTTTCTAATCAAGTGTTTTCGAGACTTTTGTTTTGAACAAAATTTAAAACCATGGTTTCATAACTCCTCTATGGTATAAATGTCCTACTAGAGCCATAGGCAATATCTTGACAAACCCACACTTTCTTGCTACTTAGATTTTGTTTTGAGTTTTGTCAAATTATGTGACCCTAGTGAGTGATGCACCATGCTTACATGATCAAGATCACATACAATCCACCCATATATGCTACTCTTACACTAGGAGTAAGCAAAAACATGCTTTCCACACTTATGCTATGCTCTTACACTAAGAGCTAGCACCTATATGCCTCTTTACCTCTCCACAAACATTCCTTTCCACCTCTCTACAAACATGCCTTTCCATCTTTTCACAAAATAAAGACTCCATGTATCCAAGATCTATCTCCATTCTCCATCCAAGTCTAAGAAAGAGACATGGGATATATGTTATGTAAAAAAAGAGAGAGAGTTGAAAAAAAAGAGAGCTAAAAAAGATGAGTGAAAAAATGTCAAGCAAAGAAAAGAGCTTGAGCATCAAAGATAGCCCATGGTCTCAACCATCTAGATTTGGAGAGAGAAACTTTTAGGAGTCAACCTTCCACTCATATCCATACACTTGCACTCTTGATCATATTTGTATGTTGTTTTCCTCCATGGATCCATGCTTTGACTTTACAATATAAATATTCTAAGTATGCCTTTCAAGTTCTCCTACCCAAAACTCCACATAAGCCATAGTTGTAGGGCCTTGAGGAAAAGAAAGATCTTGGTGAGGACACATGCACAAATACCATTGAGTGATTTGAGAGAACCATATGAGGAGTAACATGAGCTATGTTTTGTTTTGAAAAATATTGTCAAAAACTCCAATCTCACTTGAGAAGGAGAAATGATCTATGTCTTCAAGTCAGAACTGTTCTATTTCTCAGCCGCCAAGGTGATGTTGTAGCCACTTCAAAACCCACAGGTATGAGTATTTGACTTGGAATATCTTTTATGCTTGCATCGTATCCTAAGAAAGTTGTGTATCAAATCCACCTGAATCTTTGCTTAGTTCTTTTTCTTGTTCGAATCCTTTACTTGGGATGAGCAAAGGTTCGGTGTGGGGAGCTTGATGATGGTCACTAACACCCATTTTGACCATCAACATTTCACCCAAAAGCATGATAAAGTGAGGAAAATCCTCATCACATGTGTAGAATTTTATTTATAATTCACCTAGTTCCACTTGTACATGGAGATTTATTTGTATGCAGGAATTAAAGCAAAAATTGTGCAAAATAGTGAAGAAAATGGACAAGGGAGGCAAGTGGACGTGGCGGGGAGGCCAGGGGCCCATATGCCACATCGGCTAGCCCCACTATGGCGTCGCTCGATGCCCCCACTTACCCATTCCACGTCACCGATCCATGGGAGAGGTCATCGAAGCCTTCTCCAGCATTGATCTTAAGTCGGTTTGCACCGATGGTCACAATGGAGCGGTCTTGGATCCATGGGTCCTCTATCATGGACTTGGAGCCCTCCAACCGACCTTGGAACCGCCTTACCGGCCAAATCTTTGCACGTGCTGCCTTCATAGCTGCCTTTGGGAGCCAACCAAGGCCCTACGATCGAAATGCTATGTGCCCAAGTTATCTCCACCTCCTTACTTGACATTTATAAGTACCACCTTGCAGCAACTGACCTTGGAGAGCTATAAATAGTGGTGTGAGGCGCCATTTGTAAAGCGCACCATCTCATTCCATCACTCCAAGTGATGAGTAGTTGCTAGGCTAGCTCTGTAGCTTTGCTACTTAGAAGTAGAAGATAGGGAGAGAGTGAGGAGAAGCTTGGAGAAGGGCCGAGGTTGTTGGCATCCTCTCCACTTGTGCTTCGACGGATGAAGCTCTTCTTTAAGTGAAGTCCAACATCTTCTTTGTGGTAACTCTGCTCTTTTACATTACTTAAGTATTATTTATATTATTGTGTTTACTAGTTTCACCGCTTGGTTAAAGTGCTCTGATCTTGTTCCACTGTACGTAGGATTAGGGTAGTAAGTTTATAGATTAAGCATGTTGCTTAGGCTATAGCTTACCAATGTTTACAGCTAGGCCTCTGAATAGATTGTGGTAGGTGGCAGGTGGTGATAGCCCTGTCCATCCTTTGTATTTCACCACGATAGGTCTAGTTATTAAATCGTAGGGCTCGTGACAAACCTTGTCTAGTTATCCCTCCTAGTTGCTAGGCGAGCTGTGCCCCAAAGTAAACAACCATGATATAGTCTTCTTTAGTATTGTCTTAGTTCATAGAAATCACATATATCCTCTCTACCTATTACTTTTACCCTTGGACACTCTTAGTTCTTAACTAGTTCAGTTCGTGTTCCCCATGAAAATACGATACCTTAAAATACTCTAGGGTGAAAGCTACATTGACATCCGTACGCTTGCAGATTTATCTGTTTGCCATATCTAGTGTCAACAGTCGCGAACCCCGACACATAGCACACTGACACGGCAGGGCTTAGCGGTCATGTACCACATCATCAGGATGTCCTGACGATGAGGTACATGACCGCTGAGCCCTGTGCGGAGCACAATGGCCACCTACCGCATTGAACGCACCAACCCGCAAGGGTCGAGCGACGAAGCTTGAACGAGCCACGAACTATGAACCCGTATTCGATATGCACACGACACAGCGCTTTCACGATCACCTCGTGATCATGAAAACGCTCGGAGGCTACTATTGGGGTTATAACCCTGGGGTGTCGCAAGGCACCGATTAGCTAGCTGGCCACGTGGCCCATGATATATCAGCTAGCAAATGCCTGAACGACCGAGGCCCTGCTGAGCCAAGCGAACCAGGCCAAACGCCAAGGCCAGGGTTAGCCATGACCGTTCCTTCTGTCTCAGCCGCATAACAAATAGAAGACTCATGACCTCTTCACCATCATGACCCCTAGAAGGAATGCAAAGAGGTCAAGCCTCGCCAAACATGCCCGCTCTGACAAGAATGGGAACGCCGCGCTGACCCGCAAGGATCGAGGGGATAGCGGTCACCTCAGTTCGGTCAGACGCCATCCCTACGCCGCGCTATGCAGATAGGACAACACCACACGGTGGTGACAACCAGTATGGTGAAATACGGTCCGACATGACGCATGTACGATTTTATCCACCATGGGATGGGATCCACGACGAAGACCTTCACTTGGAGGCCATCCATAGGCCCGTCTTAGGGGAGGGCAGGGAGTGCGATGGCTGAGGGGCCATGGCGCTGGGGCCTATGAGTATATGCCTCTATAGTATGTGTATTTGGCCCATATGTAGTCTGTGCGACGACGAGTCATATTCACGAGTGCGACAGCGTCCTGCTGTGGCCGGTTGCTGTGTTCCTGATTCCCTCCGTGGCTCCATCTCCAATCATATTTGGCCAGCAGGCAGTGGACGGCAGCAAACGTAGCGGCACTGTGGTCGCTCTGCGGATGCCGAATGGTGATTGGTGAAGCCTGAAGCCTGAATGCTCAAGGTGACGGTAAGTGATTTACTGATTTCTGTTTATCAGTTATGGCCTTATAGGGCCTAGCGGCCCACACTTGCAGCTGCAGCAATTTCAGCATTTGTTTGATCAGACAACTTTACTTTTCGACTTTGTAATTGCAATCCAATCCATACAGGCTATCAGACATTAACTAATTATTTCATTCTTGCAATTGCAATCCAATCCATATAGGCTGTCAGGCTTCTTTGATGTACTATGTTATTTTTTATGAACTAAATATATGTTGCAATGTTGCAAGTTAACCCTTATTAATAGTACTATATACTTTAATTATCAAATTAGAATATTAGAGGTTGGGCCCTTACTATCTTGCTTGCCTCCTAGAAATTGTTGAGACGGCCCTTGCCATCCAGACCGATGAGAGCCATGACCCCGGCGATTGGGATTGTAGCCCTCAGTTCTTCAAACCAACAAGACGATCAATGACCTAGGGCGGCTATCAATTCCTATATGATGCTCTAGGAAACTAGGAGGCAATGATGAAGACCACGGTGAGGACCACGTCGCACACAGGACGGCTGGTGAACCACCACCGTGCCTGTAGTGCCACCACGGTCGGCACAGAATCACCACGTCACACCATGTCGTGACGTGACCATAAGACCATGACGACAATCATGCCCAGACGTGCTCCACAAGACGACATAGCTTGCAAGCCAAGTTAACTAGGACCTCCCTCCGGCTCACAACCTTTTAGTTGGGAGAACCTTGTTCTTTGTATACGCCCTGACCCCGAACTCTATATAAGGGTAGCCAAGGCACCCATCTTAGGGATCCAACTCTCATTCACTCATTCTTACACTATAGAAGGGCTCCTGAAGCTTTCCTTCGGGCAGCCCATCTCCTAGCTCTAGATCTCCTACCTCTTCCACCATTCTTGCACCCCTATTGTAAGAACTTCAGAGCATTCCAGCGAGGAACACACACTCGATCATCTCTAAGACTGGATGTGGGGCTCCGGCCTGAACCAGTATATATTCTTATATCTTTTGGATGCTACCATCGTCTTCCTAGAGCAGCGCGGTGACCATATAAGTTTACTAGTCCGGTTTATAAAACACCAACACATTCTCATTCTTATTTTTCTTGAGATCAAATGTGCCATTGTAGAAAACCGTGAAATAAAATTCTCACGAGGAATGGCCTTTATCCTTTCGGAAGGCCTAGCACCTGGACATCTGATTGCAGGAGGCGTCCGGACGCTGCTTCCTTCGAGCGCATCCACCACGACCTGTTCTGTCCCCACGTAACAGAAGCGTGCCCCGTCCCGTCCTCGTAATAGAAGCGAGTCTGTAACCCCGCAACGACATAATAGACAGGAGTGGGTCTGCCTCACCCCGTGTGTGGATGCATGCTATGGAGGCATTTGCTGGCCTTAGGCGCCCGCACAGTGACCACGATGGTGCCCCAGCAACAAGAACAAGGGTTGCGGCAGGTGTGTCGCATTGCACCATGTGTAATACCCAATCTACTTTTGAAACATCCATATGCAACACTTGTAACATATGTATGAAGACAGATGAAACACTTGAAACATGCATCTGAAACACTTTCAAAACATACCTAAAAACACTTGAAAATCATTGCAAAACATACGCAACATCCGGATAAAATACTTCCAATATATGTGTAAAACATATGCAACATCCAGATAACACACTTGCAACATACGTCTGAAAAAAATAAAACTTGGAAACATAAGCTTGCAATATACGTGTACAACCATTGCAACATATGCAACATCCCGATCTACTTTACAACATCCATCTATGTAAAATACTTGCAACATACCACTGAAACATCTAAGACACTTGAAACGGGTACTTCCAACATGCACTTATAAGCACAACATCTACTTGCTGCTTGAACAAAATGCAATACAAAGCTCCATACCACGGAGTGGCAGGGGATGCCAGCGGGTGGGTGGCAGCACGTCCCCTGGCGAGCGGCTGCACGGCTCCAGCGATAGGCCGGTAGGGTGGGTGGAGTCCCTCTGTGGCGAGGCACCTCCATGGTGGGGGCGGCAGAGGCCGGGGCAGATTCTCTGACTTACTGAACGTAAGTCACGGGTGCCTTACCCATGCCTGATGCCCTCCATTTCTCATCCGATGGTTCATAAAAGAACCAACTTTTTCACCACAAATAGCACAGGCCAGTTGCAGTTCTAGCCCAAATACAGCCCAAGCCCAACTTGGAATTATATGTGAAACAAGTATTTTCAGTAGTTACATGGTCCAAATTACCAAAATAAACTCTACTGAAAAGCACCACTACATCATATATGGCTAAAAACAAAATAATCTTTGCCAAGAGCCATCTGTTAGCGCACATGCTAGACAAATTTAACCATAAGAACAAAATATCCTTCCATGTGATAGCAGCCTAAAGATCTTGAACAGACATATAGTCAATTCTGCTACGACCCTGCAAAGACAAAGATAAAAGTTAAAATAGGAAGAATTAATAGTTAATTCTATATATTTGAAAAAAAAAATTAGTACTATTGAAACTACCATTATCAGATCTGTGAAGCTAGGAAAGACCAAGATATTATGGCCGTTATTGTTAGATTATCCTAGAGTACTGTGCTAGTATCTCTTTGGGCCTTGTGTCATTTACCCCTAATTACTCTGCTTTGCGCCACCCTATGTGGCTAGTGTGAACTGGCCCTTTGGGCCTCTATATATTGTAACTCCTGTGTAAACTCTATTCAATCAATCTAAGCCAGTCGGCATTCTGCCTTCATGGTATCATCCGCCTAAGATCGGGTCCTGTGCCGACCCTCTCCTCTGCTTCCGCTCCCCTTCCCTCTCGGCGTTCGCGCCCATGGCTGCCACCGGTGTTTCCAGCGCCAGCGCCACTGCTGCTGCCCTCACCGCCGCCAACGCGGCCCAGCTCCGCGACGATGCCCTCGCGGCCGCCAAGCACCTCGAAGACGAGGCCTCTGCTGCTCGCGCGGCCAACGACGATCGAGCCGCCCAACTCCAGCAGGAGGCGGCTCTCCTCAAGTCCGCCGCCGCCGCCCAGGAGCGAGTCCGTGCCGCCGCTGATGCTCTATCCAAGGAGCGCGCGCAGGCCGACGCCCTGGAGGCCCAAGCGGCCGAAATCCGCGAGCGGCTCCGCCTGGAAGCCAGCCGCGACGAAGACGTCGAAGACGACGACGAGCGCTCCGTCTCCTCTGAGGCCGCTGCTATTGCGCACCTGCATAATCAGGCCTGCGCGGTTCAGAACGTCAAGTACCTGATCCCCATCTTCCTCGACCTCAAATCCCCCCACTACTCCAAGTGGCGCGGGTATCTCCTTCTTGCCCTCGGCCGGTACTCTCTGAAGGATCACGTCCTCAGCGATGAGTCCCGCCCCACCGATCCGGCCTGGTATCGCATGGATTGCGTGGTCGTCTCGTGGATCTTCAACAGCATCTCCACCGACCTCCTTGACATCATCCACGCGCACGACGGCGTCACTGCTCGCGTGGCCTGGCTCGGGATTGCGGAGCAATTCCTGGGCAACCGCGAGTCCCGGGCGCTGCTGCTTGATGCTGAATTCCGCAACCTCTCCCAGGGCGACCTCTCTGTCGATGACTACTGTCGCAAGATGAAGGGCATGGCTGACGCCCTTGCTGATCTTGGTGAACCAGTCAATGATCGAACCCTTGTACTCAACGTACTGCGGGGCCTCAATGAGCGTTTTCAGTTCATGGCTCAACTCATCACTCGACAGAAGCCGTTCCCTCCATTTGCCGATGTCCGTGCTGATCTTCGCCTTGCCGAGCTGAACATGGTGCAGCCCTCAGCGGCCCCTACTGCCCTCCTCGCCTCCTCCTCAAGCAAGTCGTCCTCTCCAGCGCCAGCACCCAGTCCTGCTCCTCAGCGCCCTCCGACCGTACCTTCACCCGGTGGAGGTTCTTCAGGCAGCAGTTCAGGTGCTGGTCGTGGCCGGCGTCGCCGTGGCGGGCGCAACCAGGGCGGCCAGCAGGGCAACCCAGGCGGCCAGCAGTGGCCGTCCCTCTACAACCCGTGGACCGGGTCCATTCATATGTGGCCCGGAACCACACCCGGCGGCCCTCGTCCTCCTCCAGCACGCACCGCCGCCCCTCCTCAGCAGCACGCCATGATGGCTGGCGTGCCTCCTCCAGGCTACCTGGCTTCTCCAGGGACGGGCTCCTACTCCCCGGCGCTGCTACCTACTCCTCCGGCGTGGACTCCCTGGACTCCTCAGTCCCTTGCCCAGGCCTTCAGCACGGTTTTGCTCACTCCACCGAGCAATACAGACTGGGTCTTCGACTCCGGCGCCTATTCCCACGTCGCCTCAAATCCCGGTATTATTACCCCCACATCCTCCTCCTTTCCCTCCTCTATCATGGTGGGTAACGGTGCCACACTCCCTGTTGTTGGCACCGGCTATGCCACAATTCCTGGTCCCTTTCGCCTCAACAATGTTCTTCTTGCTCCCGGCATTGTTAAAAACCTCTTATCAGTACGTCAGTTTACCAGTGATAATCATGTTTCTATCGAATTTGACCCCTCTGGCATTTCTGTGAAGGATCTTCGTACCAGGAACGTCCTCCTTCGATGTAACAGCTTGGGGCCCCTCTACACCTTGCAGTTACCATCGACGCCCTCTGCTCCCTGCGTCCTTGTCGCCACTCCTTCGTCGTCCATCTGGCACCGTCGTCTCGGTCACCCCGGCAACGAGGCCCTTCAGCACCTTGCTCACTCTTCATCGATCGCCTGCCATCAGCCTGCAGATGATCACCTATGTCATGCCTGCCAGCTAGGACGCCATGTGCGCCTTCCTTTTTCCAGTTCTTTGTCAAGGGCTTCCAAACCCTTTGATTTAATACATTGTGACCTATGGACGTCCCCTGTTCTAAGTGTATCTGGATTCAAATATTATCTAGTTATCCTCGATGATTTTTCTCATTTTTTATGGACCTTTCCACTTCGTCTTAAATCTAACACCTTTCCAACTATTTCTAATTTCTTTGCATATGCTCGTACTCAGTTTGGGTGCCACATCAAATCTGTCCAATGTGACAATGGTCGCGAGTTTGACAATTCTGTCTCCCGCACCTTCTTCCTCACTCACGGTGTCTCTCTTCGCGTGTCGTGTCCCTACACCTCTCAACAAAATGGAAAGGCTGAGCGCATCCTCCGCACCACCAACAACATCATCCGCACGCTCCTTTTTCAAGCGTCTATGCCCCCCTCTTACTGGGCCGACGCCCTCTCCACCGCTACCCATGTCCTTAACCGCCTCCCCACCAAAACTCTAAACATGTCCACTCCCTTCTTCGCTCTCCATGGTACACTACCCTCCTACCATGACCTTCGAGTCTTTGGATGCACCTGCTATCCCAACCTCACTGCCACCACCCCCCACAAACTTGCTCCTCGTTCCACTCTGTGTGCCTTCATCGGCTATTCCTCCGATCACAAAGGCTACCGGTGCCTCGATCTCTCTTCCAATCGGGTCATCATCTCTCGTCATGTCATTTTTGACGAGACAACCTTCCCTTTCTCAAGGCACCGGACCACAACCTCCCATGAACTTGATTTTCTAACTAACGATGAGCTCCTACCAGCTCCCTCTCCTCCTGCAGGTACATCTGTACACACCCCCGGCACCCCTGTACAGTCCACGCAGCAGGCTACGGCTGAGGCTGAGTTGCCTGACGACGCTCCGGTGACGCTCATGCCCCCCATCCCAGCTGGGCCAGCGCTCCGGTTCTCTCCTCCAGGCTTCTCCGCGCCTCGACACGCATCACCTGTGGCACAGCCGCCACGGTCCTTCCCGGTGCCCCCAGCAGCACCTTCAGCAGCACCGGTGCTGCCCCAGGCAGCTGCCCCGGCGCCCACTGTACTGCCTTCAACAACAGCTCCTGCGCCCACAATGCTGCCCCAGACAGCAGCCCCGGCACCCACTGTTCCTCCCGTGCAGCCTATGACAGCAGCTTTCCACAAGCCGCCAGTCACCCAAGTCTACTCTCGGCGTCCTCCACTAGTTGCTGCTCCACCACCGTCATCACCGCCAGCTACTGCTCCTCGCCGCTCCAACTTCATCCCTTCACCACCACGGTTTGTCAAAGATGCTCCCCCAGCTGGTGTTGTACCCATTCCTCCGGTTGACAACAATCATGGCATGATGACTCGTGGGAAGTCTGGATACATTCAGCCTCGTATCCTCCACGCCGAGGTTCTTTCTCCGATTCCTCGGTCTTGCCGCGACGCCCTTGCTGATCCTCACTGGCGTCGCGCCATGGAAGATGAATATGCAGCCCTCATGGAGAACCACACTTGGGATCTCGTTCCTCGCCCCGACAAGGCCAACGTGGTTACTGGCAAGTGGATTTTCAAACATAAATTTCATGCTGATGGCTCTCTGGACAGATACAAGGCTCGCTGGGTCCTTCGCGGCTTTACTCAACGCCCCGGCATTGATTATGATGAAACATTCAGTCCCGTTGTCAAACCTGCCACTGTCCGTACAGTTCTCACCCTAGCTCATTCCCAGGACTGGCCGATTCATCAACTCGACGTCAAAAATGCATTTCTTTGTGGGACTCTTTCAGAAACAGTGTACTGCTCTCAGCCAACAGGATTTGCCAACTCTGCCCTTCCTCAGCACGTTTGCAGACTTAACAAATCCCTCTATGGCTTGAAGCAAGCCCCCCGTGCATGGTACAGCCGCTTTGCTTCCTTCCTGCTCTCCCTGGGTTTCAGTGAAGCAAGATCAGATACCTCTCTTTTTGTTTACCGTCGCGGTACAGAGACTGTTTACCTGTTGCTCTATGTGGACGACATTGTACTCACTGCCTCTTCCCAGCAGCTCCTCCGCCGGGTCATTGATGCTCTGATGAAGGAATTCGCCATGAAAGATCTTGGCCCTCTCCATCACTTTCTTGGCATGGCAGTTCAGCGACAAGGTGGCTCATTATTCCTCTCCCAACGTCAGTATGCTCTGGACATTCTGGCCCGCCATGGCATGAGTGATTGCAAACCTTGTTCCACTCCTGTTGATACCTGCGCCAAAGTCTCTGCTGATGAAGGTCCTCCTCTTGCTGATCCTACAGACTACCGCAGCCTCGTGGGCGCACTTCAGTACCTGACTTTCACCAGGCCCGACATTGCTTATGCAGTCCAGCAAGTGTGCCTTTACATGCACGACCCTCGGGAGATTCACCTAGTTGCTGCCAAAAGGATCCTCCGTTATCTCCAGGGTACTGTTGACCATGGCCTCATCATCCCTCGGACTTCTCCATCACAGCTAGTTGTCTATACTGATGCTGACTGGGTTGGCTGCCCAGACACACGCCGCTCCACCTCTGGTTACGCCGTCTTCCTTGGTGGCAGCCTCGTCTCCTAGTCCTCCAAACGGCAGCCCACCGTCTCTCGCTCCAGCGCTGAGGCTGAATACCGGGCTGTCGCTAACGGTGTCGCTGAGGCTTCTTGGCTACGGCAGCTTCTCCAGGAACTACATCAGCCCCTTAACTCCGCCTGTCTCGTCTACTGCGACAACGTCAGTGCCGTCTACCTCTCCACCAACCCCGTACAACATCAGCGCACCAAGCATGTGGAGATCGACCTTCACTTCGTCCGTGAACGTGTTGCCATTGGTGTTGTCCGCGTGCTCCATGTTCCGACCACTTCCCAGTTTGCTGATGTCTTCACCAAAGGTCTACCTACTTCGGTGTTTCAAGATTTTCGCTCCAGTCTGAATGTCCGTGGTTGCGACGTTCCGACTGCGGGGGGTGTTAGATTATCCTAGAGTACTGTGCTAGTATCTCTTTGGGCCTTGTGTCATTTACCCCTAATTACTCTGCTTTGCGCCACCCTATGTGGCTAGTGTGAACTGGCCCTTTGGGCCTCTATATATTGTAACTCCTGTGTAAACTCTATTCAATCAATCTAAGCCAGTCGGCATTCTGCCTTCAGTTATGAGCATTATCCATGGATTCTTGAGTTTGTACACCACCACCATTCTCTTCATGCTGCATAAAGCATCCAAATTTATTTGTTAGCTAGTAGTGTAGATAGTTACAATATATTGAAAGGGTTTTCAGCAACATACATCAGATTCGTTTGGTATTTTCTTTTTGAACTTTTGAGTCTTGTCGAGCCAACTTTTTTGCCGCTTTGAATTTTTTGATTGAATCTCTTTTTTCTTTAAACGTGCAGCACTAAGCATGTCTTCATCTTGTTGAACAGTTGGCTGGACATTGTATGAATCAGACAAAATACTTGTAGACGCATTGATTTTCTCCTTCAGTTGATTAATAAGACAATCAAGTGCATCATCTACCAACAGGCAACACTCTATTGAGCTTGCAGCTTGATATGCTAAGTTCAGAAATTTATGAGACATAGCCCTGTAGCGCAGCATAGCATCCAGTTTTGGATTTTCAATAATGCTCCTTCCTTTGCTGTCCTGTATAGTTCCATATGTTGCTTCCCTTGTCCACCGCTACAGAATGTAATGATTGGGCAATAACTTGACATTCATCAAGTCAAGAACTTTCAAAGCATGGCCACACAAAACACCGGTCCTTGTAAATTGCTCACAGTTGCACGAAGCTGTTTGCTCTTGAGGATCACCAACAACTATGCGCTCTTGTTCAGAACTTAAATCACCATTAGACCTCACAATCGAAACAGCATACGTGTTATTTCCATCCAATGCTCTAGTGCATGCTGCCATAGATCTCTCATATTCAGCTTGGAACGCTTTAAATATTTGGGGGGTGTAAAGTTTGCTTGCTTGGACCAGCATAGGTGTCCTCATTCTTATTCTAGGTAGTTTTTTCCTAGCCTCAAATTCTTGATCTAGTTCTTTGTTTCTTTTTCCTTGCACCGCTCTTTCAAAATGTTTCAAGAACCGAATGATGTCAAAATCTGATTTCAGATGGTTTTTCAAGTCACTATTGAAACTTTCACTTAATTATGTGCTTCTCATACCCAATGTGAAAATATCCCTCATGTAACATTCAGCCCATTTTTCCTTAAACTTGTAGATGCTATCAAGCCATGACACCCTCTTATTGTCAACCTTATTCCTCATGATATTAAATGCTTCCTCAAAGGTTATCCTGTCCTCAATGTTGTACATGCAAGCACTAAAATCTGTCAAAATATGTGATTCTTCATCTTCATCATTTTTCTTGTTGCATAAGTGCTTGACAACATTTTGCATTATGTGATGAGTGCACAGACCATGCCAAGCTTCTCTGAATACCTCCTTAATAGCATTTCTCATTGCAGTGTCTTGATCAGTAAATATAGCTCTAGGTTCTTTCCCATTGTGTGCAGCTAGAAAAGCTTTAAATAGCCATGTAAAAGATGCACATGTTTCATCAAATAGAACAGCAGCCCCAAAAATAACAGTCTCTCTATATTGATTGAATCCAACAAAAACACCGAAAAGGCCTATATTCTTTGTTTGTGCCAAAAGTAGTGTCAAAAGTCACCACATCACCAAAGTGACCATAATAATTATCATCTTAGCATCAGCCCAGAAAATATTAGTTATATGTTCTTCCACATCTAATTGTAGAGCATAGTGGAAAGAAGGGTTCTCAGAGATCTTGTCTTGAAAATACTTTAGCATGCTTCCTGCCTGACCATATGCCAACTCTCTTTGGCGCCTCCCCTGCAAGTAATTTTTTGATCACGACAAGTGTAGCTGAGATTCATTGGTCCTCCAATTTGACGACTAGCCAATTCATGTGCAGCTTTTGGCCTAATTCCTGAATCATCAGCAGCCTCAATTTCAAAAGCTTGCAGTTCTGAAATCTTTCTTTGTGATAGCATCTAGTGGAAGGTTTGTGGCAAGTGAAGAACATGATTGTGCACAATAATTAGATCAGCCACTTCATAATTACCTGTTCTTGTTTCTGCTCGAGGATTCTTTGTGACGTGATCTCTCTTGTCTCGTGCTCGAAAACCCTCCTTGGCACACACATATCTACGTGAAGTTACCTTTCCATCCAATTTACTTCCATTTGTGTACCTTTTTCTAACCTCAAAACCTGCATGACCTCCATAGTTTACCCAAAATGACCAAGCATCATCCAAGTTTGTAAATTTCTGACCAACTTGAGGTACCCAGCTAGGATTCACATTCTCTCTGTACATGAAAAAAATTGCATTCTCAGATGGATCAAGCAGGAAATCTATAAGTATGATTAGATGGTATGCTGTAAGTATTATTAGATGAATCCAGGTTCACACATGTAACAACTTGGTCTGTCATCTACTTTTCTGGATAAATAAGGATAGGATAGTGCACGAATAAATGTATTTTGGTCTAGAAAAAAGACAAATGATCTGCACTGCATATTCCTGCACTACCAATTTACTCCATTGTATTCTCTGAAAGCATCCATGTATATGATGGCTTTATGACTTATCTCTGACATTTGGACAATTTGACTGTTCACTTCCAACTTTATATTACCTTTTTTTTGCGATTAACTTTATATTACTTTTCACTAATGCTGTTGTGATGAAATGTAATCAGTCTTTTAAAAATTATAGCATGCCAGGCACACGATTTACCAATGGAACATCATTCTCATTGCATTCTCATTGCTTGCATCTGCCATCTGACAACAGAAAATACAAGAATAATCCAAATCTGGAATGCGAACATAACTTACTTGTTGGGTTGTGCTTGTGCCATTGAACCTTAACTGGATTTTGACTACAAAATCATCAGCAGCCTGCAGCGACGAAAGAAGCCACGCCGACAGCAAGTGGACGAAGGTGAAGCAGACGTGCGAACACCGACGTAGCTGGGCACACGGCGTCGTACACGCGAGCGAAGCTAGGTCGGCGGCTGAGATGTGGCCGGAGCTAGGGCGGCGGCGGCGGCGCAGACTCAAGAAGGCAGGCGGCGGCGCGGCCACGGCCACAGGCGAAGCTGGGCAAGCGGCGGCGTGGACGTGGGCGAAGCAGAATAGAAGATCGCGCGCACGCGGGCGTAGCTCAGCAGCAGACCTCGCGGACACGGACACGGCTGGGAAAGCGGCGGCGTGGACGCTCGACCGCGGTGGCGCGCCAATCCCGCCCAAACCCCGTCGTATCACGCCCTTTTTTTCCGCTGGCCGCACGAGCAAGGTAGAGATGATGTGAGGGAACCCGAGCTGGGCCTTATTTGGGCCATGAAATGCAACTAGGCTGTGTTGGGAAGGTGCTCCTTTTATCAACCGTTGGATAGCAAATGAATGGCATCGGGTGGGGGGCAAGTTACCCATGACTTACCTAAGTTAGAGAATCCACGGCCGGCAGAGGCGGCCCGCGGCAAGCGCCTGTGCTGCCCGTGATGAGGGATGGATGCAGGTAAGGATGAAAACGGTCGGAAATAATCGAAAATGGACTTACGATATAGAAAAACGAAAACGGTTGGTTCGAGATATTTCTATATTTAACAATTAAAGAGTACAAAAAATGGTTGAAAATGGTTGTGAAACCGATTGAATCTGACAATTTTTCATGTTAAAAAACGGTTCATAATATAGAAAATAAAAACGATCAATTCGGAATATTTCCGTTCCGTTTTCGTCCCTAGCTGGGTGTGCGGCGCCAGCGGACGGTGCAGTAGCTTGTGGAAAATTTCTGCGGCACGCACAAGGACGTGCTGCACTCCCAGCAGCGAGCGGAGCGTGCGGAGCCAGGCTCAACCAAGCATTACCGTTATCCTTTCCATGCTCTCTTTTTTGTTGTAAATAAATTTATTTTGCCAGAGAAGATAAGCTCGATATCATGATAATATACAGTATTTGTGCGTTTTTATACAAATCTGGGCATGGTCTTCTTCCCTACGTCAGGTACGTACTTTATTTGCTTCCAATAAAACTATACAGGAGTTTTTTTAAAAAAAAAGAGTTATACAGAAGGATTGTTACAAAAGGAAAATACAAAGATGGCCCATATGATTCATGATTGGATCTCAAGCATGTGGATATAACTTGCCTTTCCTTCTTTTGGCGAGGAATATGGATAATCAATCATTTGACCATATCCGGGTACGCGCAATATAATTTTTTCTGCTGTTGATATAACAAATGAAAGATCTGAAATTTAACGCGTCATGTTCACTTTAAATTACCGCATTATTCCTGTGGATTCATATTGAATGAGTTCCATTCATGCACGCAATAGTGATCTTGAAAAGCTACCGGTGCAGGACTGGCAATCAGAATGTTCAAGACGATTCATCGATCACTCCTCTCTCTTGGCCTACCTACCTTTCTGGCCTGGTGGCTACGATTGTATCCAGATCTCGTTTAGAGGCCTTCCAAATTCTAAAATTTTACACTCTTTTTTTATCACATCGAATTTTTGAACACATATATGGAGCATCAAATATAAATAAAAAATAACTAATTATACAGTTTGGTTGTAAATCACGAGACAAATATTTTGAGCTTAATTAGCCTATGATTGAACATTAATTGTCAAATACAAACGAAAGTACTACAATAGCCAAATTTCTAAATTTTTTTTCATCTAAACACCTCTGAATGGAATAAAAGCTAGTAGAAGAAGACAGGTCCACTGAGACTGGCCTAACAGAGAGAGATGATGTGTCTAGTGCGCTGTGGCACGAGAGGCCGAGTCAGCTTCCCTTCCGTGTGGATCCTGGCTTCCGGAGAACGTGAACGTGATAGGTGCAAGCAACCAACAAGGGCCCAGTGTCGTGACCCCTAAAGCCAGATGAGAAACTCCAGTCACCACGATCCTGTCGCTCTACACGTTTCCTAGCTCCCAATTACGTGTCTTTCTTTGGGTTCGTAGGCAGCGCCACATAAATCAAATACATTGGAGAGCAGTTGCTTTTTCAAAAGAAACAAAAGATCTCAGAGTCCGTTTAATTTGGCAATACACGGGGGTTTCGGGAAGCATCTTCTTTCTTCTTGTTACAACTGCAAAGGGTTGCTCTCATCTGTGAACGTTCCCAGGACGGGAACTGCCCACGCTCCTCTCTTCCTCTATCTTGTGAACCGTCGGCTTCATGGAGCGGTTGCCTGCGAGCACGTCTCACGTCTCTATGGTGTCCTCTATGGTGTCCGTACGATATATATATATATATATATATATATATATATATATATATATAGTATACTCTATAGCTAGCTACAAAATAAGTTATCTTGTAGCCACCTCTATTTACGATAATTTCATATACTATTTTACGATAATGTCAGTATATATTTACGATAGTTGAATTACTATAACACATGGAAATATTTACTATAATGTTATAGTAAATCACATAGTAAGGAGTTATTATAATCTCGTAAATTAGCATAGCAGTTATCGTAACTCAAACTGGCTACAAAATAAGTTATTTTGTAGCCAACTATAGGGTAATAGTTATATATATATATATATATATATATATATATATATATATATATATATATATATATATATATATATATATATATATATATATTATACCCTGGGTACTGAATAATAATCGGTACCCGAGCCTAATCACCGAGCCCAAACCGCGAGACCCGACCCAACCCACGGACGCTCCGCGCGCCGGATCCCCGCGCCCGCCTCCTCATTATTATCGTTTTTTGTTTCCGGATCCCGATCTAATTTCGAGATCGTGGGGAATAGATGCCGGTTTCACCCAGCTCGCTGTCCCCTCCGCCCACGAGCCCAGCTCGCCGCCACCTCCGCCGCACGAGCCTACCTTCGCCGCCGCCGAGGGCCCTCATGGCGCTGTCTCCTCCCCATCCCCTCACCCTCTCAGCTAGCCGTCGCTATTGGCCGTGACCGCGGTCTTGAAGGCCCAGTTGAGGGTCGGCACTGACGGTTGCCGTCGGGCTCGGCACCGGCGAGTTCGCCGCATCGGGGCGGCCGTCCTACCCGCACCTTGCCATCATCCGCAGCCTCCCGTGCTCGCCCGTGACTCATCGTCAGCTCCCGTCGCGAACTCCTGGAGAAAGGAGTTGCGACTCGCCTGGCGGCGTCGTCAGCTCGCCACCACCGCCGCTCCTGCGTGTGCTTCTGCAACAATGGTGGCAGATCCATGTGCCCCTCCTCCAGATCCCCTTCCCCAGCTCCTCATTTGCAGCATCTTCCCCTTCCCCTTCCCCTTCTTGATTCGTTTTCATGATTCGAGTGCAGGATGCGTTCCCTTGAGATGCTCTTCGTCTCATGCGAGTGTTCGATTGTTAGCCCATTCGTTGAGGAACCACCACGGCCAGGAGCTCCTCTTCACTAGCAGCAAGGTTGAGTCTAGGTCTAAATATCTTTTTTTTGTTGCTTTATGCTTGTATATTTATTATTATCCTATGAATGGATGCAACAACATTCACTTGATTGTCATTCATTTTTCAGGCTTATTGATGCCAATTGTAGCCATATATCATTGCATTGCATGTACCCTGTAGGTACAGTCTTGCTGCATTTTTTTTAATTTTTTGTGGTCATCCAATTCCCGGTCCGGCAATCGTTGTTGTTGCCTTTGTTATTGTTGCACTGGGTGGTATTCAGACAAATCAATGTATTGCATATTGTTATTGATTTTCTGAAAATAAATTGCCAATTTGACTTGTTATCTGGTTTTTAGTGATTATGTTGTCTTCATCCTGGTGAACTGAGCAGAGCATGAGATTATCTCTTAGTTTTTTGTACCAACTGTCTTTGCCAGGGAGGATTCCTCCCTGTTTATTGACACCCTTTATGTACTGTAATTAGGAATCCCTGGTCATGTGCCCTAGTTCCATTTTTCATTATATAATCTGAAATAATCTTGCACCGAGTTCTCTGTCATGCTTAATGGAACTATATCAAAAGTCTCCTGCTAGCTGCCTAAATAAGTATGCGCAGGCGGACCAGGATCCAGTAGTAACTACTACTGCAACTTTAGCAGTCGCCTATAATTTTGTTCAAGTAGTTTATAAAACTCATGCAACCCCTTCCACCTGCTCGACGAGTTCTCAGGTCTAAGGAAGGGGAACCTTGACTGACTTCCGCCCAAAATTCCAGTTTTTTGCAAATTGCATGATTGGGTCTTCGTCTTGCCTTAATTGTTGCTCATCCTCTCTCTCGGTTCATGTCAAACATGCAATGGGACAACCATGATGTTTATTAAATTAAATTAATTAAATTTGATATATCTGAGACTTTGGATCTACTGGCATCATTCTAACTTGCATGTCAATACTTTGCATAATATATATTATGTAGGTTATCTGACTAGTGATGCCATAGCCTGACCTTATGCTGGGTAGTGTTCCTGATAATGATCTTATTTGGTCCAATGACTATTAGAGGATGTAGTTATTTCGTCATTAATCTTGTAACAAAAGCAGAAGCAACAACCTTTTTTCTATTTAGAGCAAGTTGAAGTAGTCATCATTAGTCTGACCGATGTAAAAACACAAAATTGTGATAAGTTTCCTTTTTGTTCATCTACTGCAGCCTAAAATTGTGACTCCTTTTCAACCAGTGAAGCTGGATATGTCTCCTGGTATCTATCTGCAAGGCTAATGGACACTCTCTGCAGGTTTGGTGTTGATTATGGATTTTTCCATCTCCAGTGGATCCAGTGGTAGCTGGTAAGTCTGATCCCGTCGCGCCTTAGAGCCAGCGGACCCGGTCTGTGGGAGCTGCTTAAGGCTACACGGGCACCGCGGTGGGGCGAGGAATACCATCTTCAAATTGAATTTGTTAGAAATCTGTTATTTAGTTCTTATTAGTTGAGCAAGGACTACAAACAGGCCGGCACTTCATGTTATGTTGTCGCTTTAGGCTTCAAAATTCTGCATGTTTTATTGATTTATTACTACTGGCAGAATGGGTTAAGATGATGCATTTGCTTATGAAATAGTTTTCATCAAGTTCATTTCATGATTGGATGATTTATGTGTTGACATTTAGAAGTGTTATCCTTTAGACCTTTACCATGTTCTGTTTATGTGGTCATATGTTGCTAGGAATTCTATTTGTAAGCTGTTTTTTTTCTATTTTTTGTTGCTGATCATTGAGTCTTTAGAGTTCAAGTTTAGCAGGTCTAAATGTTATTTGGAAGGTTCATCCCCTGCAGAAGGCCTAAATACTAATTCTGTAATTTTGGTCCTTGTATCTGATGTGAAAATGGAATCATTGCTTTGTTATGAGTAGCACCGTAAGAATAGGAAATGTTATAAATAAATTTGAACTTACCTTTGTCATTCAAATATAATAGTTAGCCTTCAATAATTCAGCGCTACTTTTCCTTTCGGATCTCTCCAATTTTTATTTATCTTGTTCTTTTTTGCTTTAGGGTTTGGACTACAGCTCCTTTCTTTTTCTCTATGCAATGCCGAATATCTAGAAGCCATTTCTGTGTATGGCTGTGGTGTTAGGGCCTTTAGTGGTGGACTGGTTGTTGTTTGGCACAAGTTTCTAAAACATTGGTGCATCATATGATATCTTTAGTTTTCCCCGTCACCCACTGTTCATGACTTTTCCACCTACAGTGAACCCATTGCAGCCGTCCGTTCCTATCCATCGCAGCTGTTCCTTCCCTTGTCTCCACCGCTAAAAAAACCTCCACCGCCTCGCTGCCTCTGCCTGCTGCCTCGCAGGGTCGCGTCTCTCTTCCTCTCCCCGCCCGCCGCCGACATTGGTGCATAATCTATATGCGCCGCTCCTCAACTCACCCATCGCCGGCTCAACCCAATTCCATCAGCCGGCGCTGCTCTGCGTCCAATCTTTGACCGCTCTGACGAGACACCGTCACTGGCTACATGCAGTTGCTTGTGGGTCCATGGGTGTCGTGGTGTGGTGAGGAACCAACATCAATTTTGATATGCTAGAAATCTGTTATTTAGTTCTTAGTTCAGCAACGACTACAAGCAAGCTGGTATATCAAGTTGTGTTGTCGATTTAGGCTTCAAGATTCTGTACATTATATTGATTTATTACTGCTGGTAGAATGGGATACATATCATGTTTTTAGGAGTAAAATAATGCATTTTCTTATGAAATAGTTATCAAGTTAGTTTCATGATTGGAGGATTTCTGTGTCAGTAGTTACAAGAGTCATCCTTTACACCTTTACCATATTCTGTTTCATTGATCATATGTTACTAGATCTCTTTATAAGCTGGTTGTTTTTTTCTATTTTGCTGCTGGTCATTGAATCTTTATAGTTCACGTTTACCCTATCTAAATGTTATTTGAAGGTTTATGCTCTGCAGAATGTCTAAATGTTAGTTCTATAATCTTTGTCCTTATATCTGATCTGAAAATGGAATCATTGCTTTGTTAGGCTTCTAAAAATAGCAAATTTTTCATCTTCTAGAATGATCAGTGGTTGGATCTTGGTTTATTTATTGAGTTTTCTAAAGCTTGTAGTCTTCAGACTGCTTCACCAATGATCCAGGGAAAAAAACAGTTATCATGCATTCGTGGCTGTCAAGCAGGAAAACAAAATAGCTAACTGATTATGCTAGTGAACCGTAAGGAAACGAACTATAAAGGTTTTTTATTAGAATTAACACAAGGAAAAGTGACTAGCACTAGCAGCCATTAGAAACATATATGCGCCCAGTATTCTTGTTGTATGGAAGACTTTTACTCTTTTCCTTATTTGTATTTCTTCAATTTGTAGTACCCTAATGCTACTCATGACAAATTACCCTCTATTTTTGTTTTTTAAGCTCTGTTTTTGGACGTGCAGCGCCCAGTTGCAGGACTACCACTTTTTGGCTGCATACACATCAAATGCCGAGCTTGCCTTGGATGGAGTCGTCCGGTCCATCAGGTACCCTTTGAGCCAATATTTAGCCAAGACATTTGGGATTTGCATCTTTTATTTGCTCAAGAGTAGTGCATTATTTAGCTCAAATTCTGATGTTTTTATCAGTATGGGAAACTTTTGGAAACCACTTCAATGAAATGTTTATATGCTCCATGGTGATGAACGCTTACAATCTTTGATATGCTGCTATCTCAACTCATGGTTTGCTAGCTGTATGATCAATTCATGTGTTGCTACCTTCGGTTTTCAGCTATGGCCGCATCTATCAGCAATATGAAATTCATGTATATACTGCTCGTTAGGTCATCTCAATTCATGTATATACTGACTGCTGCATTAACTTAACGGCATCCGACATTCAGAACATACTCCATATATATGAAAATAGTTGGTACCAATGCTCATTAGAAAAGATCCTTTTTGACAAATTATTGTACCATTAGTTAGTAATCGACACTTCAGCATGAGCTATAATTATAATATTCTTTTGTAGTGACTCTTATTCATCTGTAAGTGAGAGCATATGTAAGTATATAATTTTGTTCTTTAACTGCAACTCCCACTGATGTCAGTAGGAGCTAGAACAATTCAATATAACAAGTGACTACCACATGACTCATGGATCATCAAAAGGGAGTAGTCTGAGCAAATTGTATTGACCTGTTGTTGTAATTTAGTTTCAGATGGCATAATGGCTACAAAAATATCCCTTCATGTTTGGTTTGCTGGGCTGATCAATTCCTACTCCTAATTTCTTCTTTGCATGCTGATTTCTTGTCCGTCCTCCGCGCACCTCCTCTTCAAAGGCGCCCTAATGGACGAATTGACAACCAGACCGGTAATCTCCTGGATTCGTGATTTCTGCGTTGTTTTATTTTTGTTTTTTTAGCACATTTTTTTTCTTGCTCCTTGTAGGATTTCTTGCCTCTTTGTAGGGTTAAGATTTTGGTTCAGGGTCAACATTGGGAAGCCGGTCATGCGCAGCGCCTGCTGCTGCAGTGTGTGTCTATTGCCTCTTGCCACGTCTACTCCCGGTGCCTTCTCCCTACAGGTTCAAGCCTTGCAACTATATAGCAGTGCAATTTATCCTCGGTACTTCATATGGCAGATATTGACAATATTTCACCACACATCAACACTGTCCTTATGTGTTCTCAGTTTAATCTAACTGAATGCAAACTTGGGAACCAACAGACCAACCCGAAAACAATTCTGCAAAGTTGATTCTTTGTACATTGTGGTGATGCATTGGTCAATCAGTCATCAGTGGTTACTGCATTAGCTATAATTAGTACGAATGTAATCCAGGTCTCAATGGACTCACTACATAATTTAGGTGTCGATTTGTCTCACCTTTACAATTTTAGTCTTGATTCGCACCCTTTCCTCTTTCTATATTGTACTGATGAAATTTTGATAGTTCTAATGATCTACATGTACATGGCATCGAAAACTGAATAAAGAAATTAGATTTAATTAATAAACTGTTCACCAGCCACCTATGCATAACACAGGCACACCTCTCTTTATTTATTATGTTGCTTCGCACAGGAAGAATACGATACATACTGATCCTGGAAACACAATAAGATAAATTAATGGATCGGCTTCAAAACAAACACTGCCCTTTTACTTTGCTCGCTACTAAAAATAGTGTAACATAGTTGTCAACAGACCAACCTGAAAACAATTCTGCAAAGTTGATTTTTTCTCCATTGTACGGATACATTGGTCTGATCTTGTAGGGATGCAACTAAGGCAGCATCCAAATCAGTCATGAGTGATTACTGCAGTAGCTATAATTAGTAACAGTGTAATCCAGGGATGCAACTAAGGCAGCATCCAAGTCACAAGTGCATGCTTTTCAATCATATTTGGTCCAATAGTTCAGGATGGGTGGCTTTTGAAGTGATACACACAGTACTTGCCTAGATTATTTTTCTGCTAGTAGAACTACGTGCAGTATTAGTAATTCGGGGTTTTTGGAGTGATTGCGATGGTCGTATTGTAGGCTGATTAATCAGGCAACTTAAAAAAAAGTGACTTGTAAGATAAAAAACAGAGTAAATTAATGAGTTTGGAAACATAGCTTAGATTGCATCCTTATTTGCATATGCTTGCCTCTAGTATGGATCCATTAATATATTGACCTGATGTGTACATACATGCATGTAGAAAAACAGTTTTAAGTTTTTGAAGATAGCTAGGATTTTACATGTACATTTGACATTATTTGCCACTATGCCATATTACATTGAGTTCATGTTTTTGCGTCCACGCATGGTATTATTTTCGATCAAGCTCCATTGGATGCAAATTTATCTGGTTTTCTTGCCTAATTCCAGGAGTTGAGGTGCATGATCCCAATAATATGGCGAGATCCAGTTTGTTCCCTCTTAACTCTTTTTTGCTTTTGAACTAGAAGGGTCATGCTTTAGTTAAAAGGCTTTGCATGTGTGGATGTTCTAGTTCTGGGCATATATGGATTCTTTTTCCTCTCTTGCTAATTTTGTTCATGTGACCTAGTTTTTTTTAGCTAATATCGTTTACGATCTAGATCAGTAGGTGTGTATCGTTCACAAAATTAAAGATATTGATTTATTGCAGTTCAGCTTGTAATGATCATTCTTTCTTTTTTGAATAATGTACTCATAATCTTTAGTCTACTGTTTGCTATTACTGATATTTGTTACAATACAAGACTATATATAGTCCAGGTGCAAAAAATATATTTTCAGATAGCACAGGTGCAGTTTTTAGTTCAAAATGAGTCATTTGCTTCTCAGTTGGCTAAACTGAGCCTTAAGCTATCGAAGATGGCACAATAGGGCATAGCAGATCATGTGTCTCTGCTTCTCTGGTACCTAGGTCGACGTGAGTATTAGAGAGCATAGATGCATTCCATTAGTAAATTTTATCAGTCGGCAAGCTGCAGTTCGATCTGTTGCTCTTTGTATGCATGTTTGTGCATCACATGAATAAATAGTTCAGTTCAGATTTGCCCATCACTAGTACCTGGGCAGTGCGCTTGTAGTAGTAGCTCATCTGAGGCAAGTATGCCAGAAAAACAGAGCTTATGGAGTAGAAAACATAGCAAGGCCATTAGAGTAACATGGTTCTTGGTATTTTTTGAAATAATTTGTGACTTGAAGAGTAGATCTACATTTTAATTGTTTTGTGCTTTAGCATTTAGTGGTGCAAAAACAGGTCTTAATTGCAACAGTGACAATGATAACATGGCAGATTGGCTCATCTTCTTGATAGCCAGTAGCTGCAATGATGGATGCATGCATTTGGCAAGATGACACGTGAAGGGATGTGGTGGATGCATGCCTCAATGAACCACATTAGCCGGTGGATGATAATTTAGAATTTGTCAACCTATCCCTGGATTACAGTGATCTAGTATCTTAGTAATCAATTGCATGATATTTTAGTTAGTTGACATACTAGTTTTTGTTTTGGTAATATGCATCCTGTTGACATACTTTTTGACTGAATAAAGTGAAATTATATTAGTAGAAGCTTTTGACCAGCTATTTCAATTTTATCCTTGATGTCTATATTTTTGGAAAACTAATGGATGGGGGAAAACGGTAATTTTACCAAGTATCAACCATGGCACAACAACTGCCTTACAATAATTCCGTTTAGCTTCTAGTGAAGACTTCTCCATTCACAGATAGCATATGTTCCTCCAGGTGTTCCTCCTTTTCTCTTTACTCAATTTGATATGCTGTTAGTTCATTTTCTTGATTCCTTAGTCATTGCATGATAAATCACCTGTGTACTAGGTAAATGAAAAGATCAACTCTTACATTTTAATATATAAATTTAGACTTGATTTTAATTGGATCAAATTGTCCTTTCACTTGATTAAGAAAAAAATCATTTTGATAAGGATGACCTTAGAATACTCCTATTATACTCTGTTAAGGTCTTCATACAAAGATTCTTTTTTAATGTTTTCCTCTGTTTCGCATCTTTTGACAGGTGAAGCAATTAGCGGCCATTAGAGAGGCAAGAGAAGCGAGGGATGTATGAGTTTTCTTTTTTTCTTTTTTTATAAAAAAGGTATTGTATGTGATTTAGTGTAATAATAACTCAGACGGAGGCACAAAACTATGTGTATTCAAACTGTAAAGTGTATTGCACTAATCTTTGACGATTCATTTACCTGAAAATTTATGTTATCGGCGAAAAAAGGTTTATGGTTTGAAATACGATTGTATGATTCATTTACCTATTTCAATATGAAATCTACCTTTCAAATCCAAATAAGAAAACAATGCACTTTCAAGCCTTGTTTCTTGGACGTTCACCAGGCTAAAAGAAAACCGACCAAAATTGGCTGCAAGAAAAAAAGGAAAAAATTGGCTGCAAGAGCCAACCACGTGACGTAGAAAGAAAAACTAAAAGAAAATTGATGATGAGATGATTAAAAAAAGGGGGAAAATCGGCCAAAGCAAAAAGGGGAAAAAATCAGCCGTGACCAAAATGAAAAAAAAACAGCCACAAGAGCCGACCACACGTGACGTAGAAAACGGAAGAAATCTCATCCGAGACTTCGGCGCGGGGTGCGTTGTGCTCCGGCATGTGGAACGTCGGGCGCGCGTGGGGTCTCGGGTACCGAATATTATTTAGTACTCTGGGTATTATTTAGCGCAGTCCTCTATATATATATATATATATATATATATATATATATATATATATATATATCAAAGATCAATTAAAACTCTCTGGTTCACTTGCCCTTACTGTGTTCCATTTACATTCTAAGTTTCACACATTATCAGCACTTGACGCTCGCAATCTGTGCTCTCGAGAGGGAGTCCAGAAGAAGCCGGCGAGAAGGCCGGCGAGAAGGAGAAGGCTGGCAAGATCCAGAGCAGAGAAGATTCAAAGATTGTATGGGAGTCGATTTGATGGATGAGAAAATGTGTCTAGTGAACAGTGATACCACTAACTCTATATTCAGGGAGATAAAATATTTCCAAACTCTCACAAAGAATAAAGAAAATGTTTAAACAATCACTGGACGCGATGTTGTAATAGCTGGCACCGGTCGGGCCACTATTATGCTCCTTATGGATACATCATTAACAATTGAGGATGCATTACTATATCCTGATTCAACGCGTACCCTATTGAGTTATAGCGACATCCGTAAGAATGGGTTCATGTTGAAACCCATGCGGACGACAATGAGGAGTTCCTTCTCGTTACAAAAGATCACGGATATGGCAAAGAGACACTTGAAAAAGTTCCCTCACTCCCGTCTGGATTGTACTACATACATCAAACCCGTACCACATGTTGCTTATAAAGTAATTTTTCAGAATGTTAACACATTCTAAACTTGGCATGATCGCCTTGGCCATCCTGGCATTGGGATGATGAGGAAAATTATAGGCAATTACATTGGTCACACTTTAAGTGATTCAAAAAAAAATCAATCCTTAGATTTTGTGTGCACCGCATATGCTACAAGGAAATTAATTTTGAGGCCCTCTTACCTCAAAATTCATGCCAAACATCTAAAGTTTCTAGAACTCATTCAAGGTGACATATGTGGTCCCATTTAACCATTATCTAGACCGTTCAGGTATTTCATAGTTCTCATAGATGCATCTACACGATGGTCTCATGTGAGTCTCCTCTCCATAAGGAACCATGCATTTGCTAAGATTGTTGCACAAGTTAATTATCAAACTTAAGGCACAATATCCTAAACATCAAATCTGATCTATCTGTAACTGCTGAATTTTCCTCACGTGTCTTCAATGATTATTGCATGGCTTTAGGAATTCAAGTTCAGCACTTGGTCCCATATGTTCATACTCAAAATGAGTTGGCATAATCTCTCATCAAGAGAGTAAAACTTATTGCAAGACCATTACTACAGAATTGTAATCTATCAACATCTTGTTGGGGTCACGTAGTCTTACACGCTGTTGACTTGATTTAATTGTGTCCAACCATGCAACCTTCCTGTTGCAACTGGTACGTGAAAATACACCAAATATTTCTCATATGTGGAAGCTCAGTTGCGCTGTATACGTACTGATCCCACCACCACAGCATACATCTATGGGCATGCTGGTACAAATTAAACGCACACAAGTTATAAGGTATCCGCAAGCACACAGATAAATTTATCCCGTTGTATCACTTCACCAAGATAATCCCAGTTTTAATATTGGACCCAAAGGAATAGTATATGAATGTGTTCTAACTAGCTGGTCTATAAACTTAACCTGAATTCACAATCAATGTCAGACAATAAAAGGGGAATAAAGAAGACTACTAAGGACTATCTAGTTCCAATCTCGATAAACTTTATCAACTAAAGCTTAATTCGTGGGCGATGTCTTCTAAGGAATAAAATCAGAGTTCCTTCCCTATGAACACCAATTGGCCTACCAAATTCTATCGACGGGAGATGGACTACACAGGACTTAACGCAACTGTCACCTATGCGATCTACCAAATTCATTTATGAAAGAAAGGTTGATGGTTCACGGTATACTTTAACTACCATCAACAAGCTCACCCACACTTAGGCTTTTACTCGCCCTCAAGAAAAGGATGGATTACTTAAGAAATAACTTCAGAACAAAACATCAACATAAGACTATTCCTAGTCATGCATATACTGCAGGATTTAAAATGTCTACCTTAAAACTTTAGGTGGTTGAAGAACAGAACAGCGTGAAATAGATCACCTTTATTCTTTCAGTTGAGTTAATCGGAGAAATAGTTGAGATTTTGAAAAATAAAGCATAGGGTACCTTCTCCTTTTGTAGTACTCTCAAATCATTGATATATGTGGTATTTTTGAATCCTTACCAAGGCATAAATGACATTGCCTTCTTTCTTCCTACGTCTAAAAGCTTATGTGGATCTCAGGTAGGTACGAAAATGTGAAAACATACTTGTATTGCATATATTGTAAGGTCAAAACAAGAATCCAAGGAGAAAAGTGTCACACTTTTAGATCAAGATATGCTTGTGTGTGGAATATATAGTGGCTAATCCTAATTCTACTATGCCCATTGAAACATGTCTCTCTTATTCAACACTTGAAAACTTTTGCTAGAGAGTATGGGCTATCTCTTTTCTTTCTTTTTTAGCGGGTATTTAAGTACTCATTGTTTTAGATACTTAGACACTTGTTTATTTTTCCTATACTTTTCTTTTTACATAGCCACATATCTCTTTCTACAATTAGAAAATTTCAAGAAAGACATTTACAAGAACTTAGAGCATTTATTTCTAACAAATATTTTTGTGTCTTCTCCTAGTGTAGGAGTAAAATATTTTTGGTGGATGGAAAACATGTGATTACATACTCCTAGTGTAGGAGCAGCAGAAAATATGTGGAGTGTACATGATCTTGATCTTGAAAGCATGATAAATTTCTCAACAAGGGTCACAAGGTTTGACCAAACTAAATACAAACACAAGGTGTATATTAGAAGGTTTATCTATCCTATATATGGCTCTGATAGGACATTGCTATTACTACAAAGGAGAGGAATAGTTATTCATTTTACTTTTGAAATAAAATTCTCCAATGACAAAACTTCAAGATTGAGGTTCTCATTATTCTACTATATCATATTTCTCAACAACTTAAGCAATCATGGGGTCCCTAAAATAAGTTTCCAACAATAGCAAGACTTCTAGGAAAAGTGTTATGTGAGTTTATTCCTAAACCATGACTGAAATAATCTTTCATGTCTCTTTTAAGATGTCTTAGCATGTGATTTTCAATTTGGTTCGAAACAGAAGGCGAAACATATGAAACTGGAGTGTATTGGGCTCAAACCTGACCTTGGATGAAACACGATGCGAGGCAGCGAGGTGGTGGACCGGCCGGCCCAATAGGGTGGCCGGGTAGCACCCTCTGGTGTCCCTTCAGGGCCCACTTTGGCGGATGAGGTCCCTGATTAATTATCTTCCCAATTTCATGATTTTCCCGATCAAATATCATTCCGTGGTCGCGATGTGTCTCCCTCACACTTATTTTCCTGTATAAACTTTTCTGCACAACATATGGAGACAAACACATATCCCAAAATAATAGGGATATAGAGAATAGGTAATCATATCAAAAGCTTTATTAAAAATGAATAAGTAACTTTATTATTCCGAACCAATCTTCTAAATAATTGAGCTAACAAACCAAACCTAATATTTAAAATGAACCTAACAATTTGAAGCGACAAAACTAACTCTTAACCTAACTGTGCCCTATTACTTAGATACATAATTTAATCCGTCTTGGCTAGCCTAACCATCTATCTAACAAGCCTCTCATTCTCTTTCTTGAAATTGCTAATTTCTAACATATTCATCTCGGTCTGCCTACTCATAGTATGAACAGTACTAGTAACAAGCGCAAGTGCTTGCTTGAGAGATTCGACCCTATCTTCGAGCATGGCTATGGTCATTCTGGGGCGCTTGGCTTCTCTTTCCAAGGAAGAATGTGCAGATCTTTTGGGAGCTTCTCTTAGCGGAATTAATTTGACTTGACTTGGAACAGCGCAAATTCCATCTAGAGAGACACGGGGAGTGGCATTAGTGTATTTCACACATGTTATCTCTCCCAACTTGTTGGTTTTCACACCCACAATTCTCTCATTGGGTCAGGCAGCAGCTTGGTGATCTTTGGCACAACAACCATTGGTCCCTTCGGTGCATCCTTTAGGAGTAGACGCTCTTGTGGCGCCGGGAGCGTATATTGACGAGCTTGGGCGTAGTAGGACTGGCCATAGGTCTTCTTGGGTGGCATGGGCACTACTTCCTTGGGATGAATGACAGCAAAAGAACGAGCTTCTTCTATAGAAACGATGACCAGCGAGTCTTCCTTCGGAGGATTCTTGTTAAAGTCAACTCTGAAAACTACGATCTCTTTTTCGGCCATTGGATCATGGAGAAGGATAGAACTCTTGCTATGGAGAGGAGAGAAGGCTTGAATGGAATGAGTTTGAAAGTAGGCATGGGGTTGTTTATATAGGGAGCTTGACTTGCAGTAGAGGTCAAAATCTTCCCCTGGATAGCTCCGTGCGAAAGAATATCTGAATGAATCGCAACTAGATGCCATTCTATCTTGGAAGGGTGTAGAAGGGTCGTGAGAGTTGGTGACGCGTGAGAGGTGGAGATGGGGGGCCGAATAGCACAGAGGTGGGGCCGAGCGGCCCCACCTATCATCCTCTCGGGGTCATTTTTGTCTCGTGTGTTCCTAAATGTATTTCCTTCCCGAAAAACATATATTCGTATTTTATTTCACAACGGAGAATGGCAGTGGTGTAATTATCCTATAATAAAATCTAATTCATCAACTACCTCAAGCAATTTATCAGATTCTAAAAAGATTTTGAGATGGTGGCCATTTACCTTAAATAATGTACCTTTGTTGTTTTGAAGAGTTACCGCTCCATGCGATGAAGTGCTTACCACCGTAAATGGTCCTTCTCACTTGGTTCGTAGCTTTTCATGCCCAAATAATCTAACCCTAAAATTAAAAAGTAATACCTTATCTTCGGGTGCAAATTCCTTCTTCTTGATTCTTTGTCATGCCATCTTTTAGTTCTCTCTTTATAGATTTTTGAATTGTGATAAGTTTTCGCCATTCTTCTAATTCAGAGAGTTGCATCTTTCTCTTTTCTCCTGTGGCTTCAAAGTCCATATTCCATCGCTTGATAGCCCAATGAGCTTTGAATTCTAGCTCCATAGGTAGATGGCAAGTCTTTCTATTTACCAACTGATATGGTGACATACCCAATGGTGTCTTGTAGGCCGTATGATAAGCCCAATGTGCAGCGGGTAGTTTATCTTTCCATGTGGTTCCCATTTCATTGACCGTCTTTTGTAAAATATTCTTGATTTGCTTATTTGAAGTCTCTGCCTGGCCACTTGTTTAAGGGTAATATGGAGTAGCAACATTGTGATGAATCCCATGTTTTAATAAATAGTGATGGAAATTCCTATCAATAAAATGTGTTCCTCCATCACTTATCACCATTCTTGGCACTCCAACTCTTGGGAATATTATTTCATGAAACATTTTCTCGGAGTGTTTAGATGGCATGGCTCCAACCCACATGGAAACATAATCAACTGCCACCAAGATGTACTCACAGTTATTTGACTTTGAGAATGGTCCCATATAGTCAATTCCCTAGACATCAAAGTGCTCAAACTGGAGGTTGTTAGTGAGTGGCATGGCATCGTGTGAATTTATATTCCCATGCTTCTAACATGCTCCACATCTCCGAATGAAATCTTTTGTGTCTTTATACATGGTTGGCCAATAGAATCCACTCTACCAAATCTTTGCATGAGTCCGGAATACCCTATAATGTCCTCCATATGGTGATGAGTGACATCTTTCAATGATTTGAATGCCTTCCTCTGCTGGTACACATCTTCTGAGCAAGCCATCAGCACAGACTCTGAAGAGGTATGATAGATCCTATTATGGAGATGACTTTCATAAATGAGCTTCTTCTTATCCTCCCCTGGTGGTATATAACCTGCAACCATAAAATTGATAATATTCGCGTACCAGGGGTCTGATCTGAAGACCTTTAAGAGCATGTCGTCCCTCATCGAATCATTGATAGGTAATTCCTGTGGATTCTCAAATTGCATTCTAGACAAGTGATCAGCATCAAAATTTTCAACTCCCTTTTTATCTTTGATTTCTAAATCAAATTCTTGGAGTAGCAAAATCCATCTTATCAATCAAGGTTTAGCATCTTTCTTAGTGAGCAAATATTTTAAGGTAGTGTGATTAGTGTAAACAATTACTTTCGCTCCTACTAAGTAAGATCTGAATTTATCAATAGCAAAAATAATAGCTAGGAGTTCTTTTTTAGTTGTTGCATAATTAAGTTGAGCTCCTGTCAGAGTTTTGCTAGCATAAGCAATTCCATGATGCTTTCTATCTTTTGTTTGTCCCAAAACTTCCCCCATAGGATAATCACTAGCATCACACATAATTTTAAAAGATAATGACCAATTTGGGGGTTGGATGATTGGTGCAGAGATGAGTGCTTCTTTAAGAATGTTAAAAGAATTCAAACATGCATCATCAAATTTAAAAGGAACATCCTTAGCTAACAGGTTTGTTAGTGGTCTAGCAATATATGAAAAATCTTTTATGAATCGGCGATAAAACCACAATGACCCAGAAAACTTTGGATTCCTTTAATATTCATAGTTGGAGGTAATCGTTCTATTACTTCAATTTTAGCTTTATCTACCTCAATTTCTCTTTCAGACACTAGGTGTCCTAGCACTATTCCTTCTCTAACCACAAAATGACATTTTTCCCAATTAAGGACTAAGTGCTTTTCTTCACATCTTTGCAGAACCTTGTCTAAATTTTAAGACAATCATCAAAAGTTTTTCTATAAATAGAAAAATCATCTATGAAAACTTCCATGATTTCTTCAATTATATCAGAAAATATAGACATCATGCATCTTTGAAAAGAAGCTGGGGCATTACATAATTCAAAAGACATTCTTCTATAAGCATAAGTTCCATATGGACATGTAAAAGTGGTTTTGCTTTTGTCATCTGGGTGGATTTGAATTTGGTGATATCCTAAATATCCATCAAGAAAACAAAAGAAAGAATGGTTCGCTAATCTCTCTAACATTTCAACAATGAAAGGTAGCGGAAAATGATCTTTCTTAGTTGCCTTGTTAAGTTTTCGGTAATCTATACACATACGCCATCCAGTGATAGTTCTTTGGGGGATTAATTCATTTTTCTCATTTTTAACAACAATCATTCCTCCTTTCTTAGGTACAACTTAAACCGGACTTACCCACTCACTATGCGGCATAGGATAGATGATCTCGGTATGCAAAAGTTTCAAAACCTCTTTCTTCACTACCTCCCTCATTGCTTTATTAAGCCTACGTTGGGGCTCCCTAGAAGGTGTATAATCTGGATCTGTAGGGATGCAATGGGTGCAAAGAATAGGACTAATCCCTTTAAGGTCTTGGAGTGAATAGCCAAAAGCAGAATGATGCTTTTCTAAAACAGTTATTAAGCGCAAAGATTCTTCTTGAGAGAGTCTATTACTTATGATCACAAGGGAATTCTGATCATTATTGAGAAAAGCATATCTCAAACTAGAAGATAGGGTTTAAGTTTAATAGAGGGCTTAGGAGATTCTAGCAATTCATCGAGAGGATCAGGAACAGGATCATCCTCTTCCTCATCAATGAAGGGTTGAGCATCATCTTCTATGTTGGGTTCAATTGGGTCATCAAGAGATGCTACCTTAACCTCTTCTATTGGGTCTGATTCAGGAAGTGGCTCTATCTTAGCATTAAGAGAACGAGTAATAGGCATAGAGAGCTCAAAGTTTTTCCCAAGTTTAATATTCAATTTTCCTATTTGTCCTTCCTGAATAAGTCTTTCTATTGATTGCCCTATCAACACATCGAATTCTACCACATCAAAAAAAATATAGAAATTCAACAGGACTTGGGTACCATTAACAAAAATATGAAGGGCACACAAAATTTCCAAACTTGAGACAATACGTCCTTAAAGACTTTGCAGCAATTTGGTAGTAGGAGCTAATGGCATGTCCTTTAGAAAATCTTGAGCAAATAAAGTAGACATGATATTAACACCTACTATTGGATTATAAAAAGTACCAAAAGGAGATTTGTCAAGTTGGCACCGAATAACGATAAAGGGTGAATCTAAACGAATTATCTCAGGTGAAAGCTCTGATTCCTCGAACCACTCGTCGCTCAACACAGACACAAGCTCTTTTGTTGTCTTTTTAAAGAATTCTTTCTCAGAAGGGTCTATGAATGATGGCTGTTTATACTCCTGAGGTTTCTTTATCATATGATATTTTGAGGTATTTCCATAATCATCAAAAAGTTCATCCTTGAATTCAAGCATAAAATCCAAAATTGGAGTTTCCTCCTCCTTCGGTGGTTCAGGATAGCCAAAGCTAGAGGTTGGGATGGTTTCAGCAAAATTTCTGGTTCAGCTATTTTGGTTTCTTCCTCTAACAACTTCTCATTCTCCTCAGGAAGGTTATCTACGATTTTCATAAGAATGTCTTTAGCGTGTTCAGCAGTGATATGCATGAACAAACCTCCTACGGATGAATTAGATGTTTTATGGTTTTCTTATTAAGGCCCACAAAGAAGTGTTGGAGAAGAATGGGTTCAGCCAAAGCAAGATTGAGACCAGAATCTACAAGAATGTTAAATCGTTCCTAGGCCATACCTAAAGGTTCATTTTTCTGTTGTTTAAAAGTTAAAAGTTTTGCACGAAGTTTGACAACCTTATAAATGGGAAAGAATTGTAAACAAAAGCTAGAACTTAGGGCTTCCCAATTTCCTTTACTCCTCTTAACGTGACGTCTATACCAGTATTTAGCTTTTTTATCAAAGAGAAAGGAAAAAGCTTCCATCATAAAGTTTCATAAGACATGCCCTCAATCTGAATACATGCGCAAATTTGCTCAAACTCACGTAAATGGGAATAGGGGTTTTCATTAACTTTGTTAGAAAAAGATTGATCCTTAACCATTGGAATTAACTCTGGACTAAGCTCATAGCCAGATGATAGGATAGGTTTAGAAGATTCGGCTGGCTTAAGGCTCAGGTCCATGGGTGCTCCATATTGGTAAAGAAGGGTACGCACGGGCTCCATAAAGTAAAAAACTAAAAAGATGAAAGATAAAAGTATAATATAAGATTAAGCTAGACTCAAAGTTAACTCAACAAACCGTTCCCTAGCAACAGCGCCAGAAATGCTTATTGGTATAAATTAAATGCACACGGGTTATAAGGTATCTGCAAGCACACAGATAAATTTATCCCATTGTAGCACTTCAAATAATCCTAGTTTTAATATCAAATCCAAAGAAACAGTATGTGAGTGTGTTCTAACTAGCTGGTCTATAAACTTAACCTGAATTCACAATCATTGTCAGACAATAAAAGGGGAATAAAGAAGACTACTAAGGACTGTCTAGTTCCAATCTCAATAAACTTTGTCAACTAAAGCTTAATTCGTGGGTGATGTCTCCCAAGGAATAAAATCAGAGTTCCTTCCCTACGAGCACCAATTGGCCTACCAAATCCTATCGACAGGAGATGGACTGCACAGGACTCAACGCAGCTATCACCTATGTGATCTACCACCTTCCGATCAATTAGGGGATATTCACAAGTAACCCAAGTCTAAGCACCACACTTACACTATGAATACTACTTCAATCAAGGAGCTACCAAGATCAAAGCACTCAAAAGAGAGCTACAAACTTGAAGAACAAAAGAGATAAATTGCTTACTTGAATCAGAAGTTGATTACCAAAAAATCTTAGAAGCTGAAAGTCCCTAGTTTGGTTTTGGCTAATTGATGAAACCTAGGACTGACCTTTGTATCTAAGTGGATGATTTAGATAAAGATGGTCATTGAATATGAGACATGACATTGACTCATATGACCAAGATGGTGAAGACCAAGATGAAGCTTGGCTCGGTGGACCGGTTGTGAAGGTGAAGGGCAAGTCAAGGCATCAAAGCGAAGGACCATGCGATGGTGAAGCTTGAGCAAGACTTGGCGCCGACGGACCGATGCAATGGTGAAGAGCAAGTGAAGTCAAGGTCGATGGATCGAGACAGTCATATGATGATATGAAGTGGATCATATCATTTGGAGAAACAAAATGGGCTCAAGGCAAAGGTATAACCAAAGGGCCATTTTGTTTTACACTAAAGACACCATAGAGGGTGTGAGTGGTTTAGGGTCGATAGCTGAACTATTAAGAGGGGAAGTCTTATCGGTTATTCGACGCATGGGTGCCACTAGGTGAATTCATGAAGTGCATTGCATGTAGGACCTAGTGAGCTAACTAGAAAACCTTTGAAAATGATTAAGAAAAAGCTAACACACAAGCACATGCAGATGTACACTTGATGGTGTTGGCACATTTGCAAAGGTGGCATTGGTCGTGCTGTGGTTCAGGCGATTTTGGGGAAATAAAATGCCTATTTTCCACTACGCTGGAAGTCAGAAAAGAAACAGAGGCGAACGGAGGTCACAGAGGTGACCGGACGCTGCACCGGACGTGGTCACGGTTTGACCAGACGCGTCCGGTCAGTACAGCGCAGCAGTCAGGCGTGCGGGCTAGGGTTTGCAACCGGCGCGTCCGGTCACTTGCGGGACCGGAGCGTCCGATTGGGCACCCAGAGAAACAGTGCGTGGCGAAGGGCTGAGCGGACGCGTGGCGCGTCCGGTCACACATGATCGGACACGTGGCACGTCCGATCACACATGATCGGACGTGTCCAGTCACGAAGGGAGCTTACTGGACTCCGACTGGACGCTGGCACTATCACGTCCGGTCGCTGTGTGGAGCGCGTCCGGTCGATGCGTCGCGGGCGCGTAGTGCTGTGCGATCGGCGCGTCCGGTCATCGCGTTTGACCATTGGCGCGTAGTGACCGTTGGAAGATCTGGCAGCCGCGTTTGAATTCGAGGGACACGTGGACGTCGCAGGGCGACCGGACACGGTGAAGCGCGTCCGGCCAGTTTCGACCGGCAAGTCCGGTCATCCCCAAAAACGCTCAGTGGAGTGGCAACGGCTCTATTTGTATGGGATGCTTATAAATACTCATTGGCCAGCCCTTGGGGAGGTCTCTTGGCATTTCTAACACTCTTGTGCATCCTTTGAGCTAAAGCTTCTCCTCCCACTCATCTCTCTTGCTTGATTGCAAATCAAAAGTGAGATTGAGTGATCCCAAAGTGCATTGCATAGCTTGAGGGCATCTAGTGGCACTTGTGGGTGGTTTAGCCGGTGGATTTCTTGTTACTCTTGGAGAGTACCGCTCCTAGCCGGCTTGGAGATTGTTGGAGGCGTTGGCAAGAGAAGGTGTTTGTTCTTGGCCACCTCCAGTTGATTGTGAGAGGTTCTTGTGCTTTCCTCGGCGGGACGCCAAAAGCAACTCTTGTGGAATGCGCGTGTCATTGAGTTGCCTCACTTGAGAGTGGTGTCTTGCGGTGCCATGTGGGGCATGCCTTGAGGGGCAAGTGACTTGAGGGTCACACCGGGAAACCATCTAAGTGTTGGTCGACACAACCGATGATGTAACATGTCGGTGCACAAGTGAACACCTGGTGAACAAAAATATTGTGTCTCTTATCTCCCAGTGATTGGTCTTCATATTGTGTTGTTGTCAATATTGATTGATTGTATATCATCTTGATGATTGGCAACGTCTTCACTCCACCGTCGGTATAAGAATCACAATCCTCTCTCTTGCACTTTTACTAGATTATCTTGTGTAGCTCTAGTGGTAGCTTTGCTAGTAGTGTTGTTAGCTTGCTCTCTAGTGTAAAATTAGTGACTTAGCTCTTGTGTGAATTAGAGATCATAATCTACTAGACTTGTGGATAGGAGGCTTGCATCACAACCCTTGGCTAAGCAAAACTCGCTTTACGCCGTTTGTTATTCTAACAAGTTTGCTTAGTGTCACTTGTAGAATTTTTTATAGGCTATTCACCCTCCCTCTAGCCATCTAGGACCTTACAGAAGCAAGATCTAGAAGAATTTGATCCTACAGAATATAGAGGCCAAAACTCCTCCAAAACTCTACTCTTGCACTCTATCTCTCTCTATCTCTAACAAAGACTAAATCCTATGGAGGACTAATCTTCTCTTGATTATTGATCTAGATCCTGATGGAATATGAATTAGGGTTTCTGGCTCTGGATCTGACTTGACTTCACGGGGGGTTCTACCCTTTATTTATAGCCCAGGAGGTTGAATACGAGCCCTTAGATCAAACCGACTTCACATATGGCTGAGATGCATCCTTAGAGGTGGTGAAAGAATACTCTAGAAGCTCATGGTGGCTTCCCGCCATAGGGGGGCTGGGCGACACAGGGTTGGGGCCGGCCAGCCCCATGTGGCAGGCTCTTGAGCCCTACCTCGGTGTGGAGTCCTTTGGTGTCCTCTAGAACCTTCCCGTGTATACACCACAAAATTATCCCGTGATATCTTTTGATGTTTAGGACCTCTTTGGTGGTTTTTTGTTTAAATCCTGCAAAAAATATAAATTCACCAAAACTCATGGAAACTATCAGTAATAACCTCCTACTCTATAGTATTTATCCATTTTTATCATTTATGAAAGAAAGGTTGATGGTTCATGGTATACTTTAACTACCATCAACAGGGCCCGCATAGGAAATTAGGGATCTACGTGTGATATCAATCTCTGTCGATCATTATGTGAATACAGGGTTGATATGTGCCATTATAGTTCATATTGTGATGAGTGATTGTCAACATGATCCATGAACTAGGTTGAGTTTGTGACTAACCATGGCATGAGTTGGGTTGTGCGACATGTCTCTTAGCGTGTGGTGTGCAGGTGTGGAACTCAGAGGCGGTGGTCAACGGCGAGGTGAAGGTCAAGTAGGGACGTGTTGTATCGATGGACCAGGAGCGATGAAGGGTGGATATGAGGCTTGGACCGAGTGACCAGGAGGCCGGGTGACCAGCCGCGGTGGCTGACATCTGGGACATCGACAAGCGTAAGTGTACATGGAAGTGACTGTGTTGACCGAGTCAAGACGACAGAAGTGCAAGTCGAGCGGGGCTCAGGAGGACTTGGCGGACAGCCAGTCGAGGATGGCAGTGACACATGTTGAGTGGTGGGGGATGCGTTTGGAGTATGCTACTCACGGACGGTTTGATGGTTTGGGCCTTAAAACCATCGGGTGGACGGGTTTATGGGTTTAGGCCTCAAAACCCGGGCAGAGATTTTGAGGAGGAACAAACGGCATGTGGTGGCATTAAGAAGTTCACGTTGAGGCGAAGCTATCTCATGAAGGGCGCAGTGGCCATCAGATAAAGATTACCTCAGGTTGGACCATAACAGCCTCGGGTTATGTGGTTCGACCCATCTAAGGGCAAAACTGGAATTGTGTATAGCCCTGTTAAATAGGATGAGGGAGCCTCCATCTCCCTCACCTCTTTCATTTTCCCTTCCTTAGTTTCCCCTCCCCCATAGGGTTCTCATGAGAGAGGTCCACAAATTAAGAGAATTGCGTAAGAACTCAAGTTCTCCAACCATGTTTTTAAACTCCACAAAGCCTTGTATGGTTTGAAACAAGCCCCGAGAGCTTGGTATGAGCACTTGAAAGCTTTCTTGCTTGAGAAGGGTTTTAGGATGGGTTCAGTTGATAAAACTTTGTTCCTCCTTAAGCAAGGCACTGACATCCTTTTGGTTCAGATATTCATGGATGATATAATCTTTAGTGGCTCTTCTCATGCTCTTGTTGCCAAGTTTTCAGATACTATGAGCAGGGAATTCGAGATAAGCATGATGGATCAATTGACTTTCTTCCTCGGGCTACAAATCAAGTAAACTCGTGAGGGGACGTTCGTGCACCAAGGCAAGTACACCAAGGACGTGCTCAAGAAATTTAATATGGATAAGGCCAAGCCTCTTTTGACACCCATGTCGACCACGATGGCCCTGGACGAAGATAAGGAAGGAGAAGCCGTAGACCAGAAGGAGTACCAAAGCATGATTGCAGCGATGAGACCGGACATTCAGTTCACAGTCTGCTTGTGCATGCGCTTTCAGTCTTCGCCATGCACATCTCATCGTCAAGCAGATCCTCAGGTACCTTCGTTTCACACCTGAGTTTGGTCTTTGGTTTTCGGCCTCTTCCTCTCTTTCTCTTTGTGGGTATTCTGATGTGGATTATGTTGGTTGTCGTGTTGAGAGAAAGTCCACTTCGGCGACTTGTTAGTCTCTTAGATCTTCTCTTGTGTCTTGGTCTTCTTGTAAGCAATCTAGCATTGCCCAATCCACCATAGAAGTGAAGTATGTTGCTACTGCTGTTTGTTGTTCGTGTTCCTAGTTGCTTAGGACGATAGCTACTCTGAGAGACTTTGGGTTAGAGTTTAGGCGAGTGCCTTTGTTTTGTGACAACACCAGCGCCATAAGCATAGCCAAAAACCCAGTCCTCCCCTCAAAAACAAAGCACATAGAAGTTTGCTTTCACTTCTTGTGTGAACACTATGAGAAAGGTGATATTGATCTGCACCACATTGATATCCAAAAGCAGCTTGTAGATATATTTACCAAACCACTTGACCAAGCCCAGTTTGCATGCTTGCAAAGGGGAGCTTGGAGTTTGTTTCCCTTTTTAGAGGAGGGGAACTTTGGTTGTTTTATTCTAGTTTTGCTTTTCTTTGTAGCTTAGCTTTTGCTTTGTCTTTTGTATCATATTGCATTTTGCATTTCATTTCATCATGTCCTATAGTGCATTTTGAGCTTCATGACTATAGTGATTAGATGAAATTATGCTCTATTTGGGATGTTATGCGTGTACATGATGGTGCCTTTGGCTTAGGCTCCTTTTGATCAATTGATGCATGTTATGAGCTAAGCTTGTTTTCAAACTATGAACTTGATTAAAACTTGTTGAAATATGAAAATTGTTCACCGCTAAGTTGGCACCTAGCATGTGTAGGACTTGTTGAGATCCCTGATGCTATCACTTATATGCTAGGTTACTACATCTCATGCTTTGAGTTACTCACTTGCTTGGACAACTTAGAGATTCTTGTGCTAAAATTTGAAAATCAAGCTAAGTGATGAGAAAAGATCGAGATGGGTCTGTACTGTCCTACGTCAAAGTACCAAGACTGCTTCCAATTGCACATTTGGATGAACTTGAGCCTTGTAGTGGATGCCAAAACCATTGTCTTAAGCTTCTGATTGTCTATGACATAGGCTTGGTATGGTTGCTAAGTTAGGCCTAACGGTATAGATAACCTCTCGCACACACATGTTTGGACTAATTCTTGTGTTACGCTGCAAACTCTGATAAAATTAAAATTTGATGAAAACACAAGTCTTAGGTTCATCTTAGACATGATGTGTGACCATTGTTTGGGGTCATTCACCTTATATACACTTGTTAGCAGTAGGTTGATTTCTAGCTTATACCTGCTATGTGCTACTTTTAGTGGTGAGCCCCTTCTTGAAATTGCTCAAAATTGATTCAATGCCATATTTTGTTTCACTCAATTAGTTTGAGCATTTTCTTGCACTAGTACTTGATGCTACACACACATAACAGCACCAACTAGAGCATCTTTTCAATTTACTTACTATACTCCTGAAGCTTTTGCATTTCTACATCTTTGCATTCATAGCATGTTTTGAGGGGGAGTTACAGTGTTTGGGCTTTAGCTTGATAAGTGCATGTATCAACAAGGGGGAGAAATAGCACATGACTCTGAGAGAGAGAAGATCACACTCCAAGGGAGAGATGAGACACACAAAGGGGAGAGATACTAAATCTACCTCATGTTGAGTGCATGCATTCATCTGGGAGATTGCATTTGTTCAGGGGGAGTTGCTTTTCAATTGCTTCTGCTAGATGTGTTGAGCCTTTGCCTCTTCTGGAGGGTCTAGCTACTTTTCTGGCTTTTCGAGCTTTGCTAGTGGTGTTGAGCCCATTGCCTCTTCTTGAGGGCTAGCTGTGTTTTACTTGGTTGCGTCGAGCCATTGCCCATGTCTTTGTTGACTAAGTTTTGCTCATTTCACATGACCCTATTTTGGCTTTTCTTTGGCTTTTGGTCATTTGGGTGAGCTCCTTATTTTCTCTTCTTCTTTTTTTCTTTTGCTCAAGCTGCTCATGTGTTGGTGTTGACAATGCACTCATCAAGGGGGAGATTGCAAATACAAGGTTGATATGTGCCCTTTTAGTTCATTTTGTGATGAGTGATTGTCAACGTGATCCACGACCTAGGTTGAGTTTGTAACTAACCATGACATATCTCTTAGCATGTGGTGTGCAGGTGTGAAGCTCGGAGGTGGTGGTCGACAGCGAGGTGAAGGTCAAGTAGGGACGTGTCGTGCCGATGGACCGGGAGCAGTGAAGGGCGGACGTGAGGCTTGGACCGAGGACCAAGAGGCCAAGTGACCAGCCATGGTGGCTGACATTTGGGACATCGACAAGCGCAAGTGTACACGGGAGTGACCGTGTTGACCAAGTCAAGATGGCAGACGTGTAAGTCAAGTGGGGCTCAGAAGGACTTGGCGGATGGCTGGTCGAGGATGGTGGTGACACATGTCGAGTGGCGGGGGATGCGTTTGGAGTACGCTACTCGCGGATGGTTTGATGATTTGGGCCTCAAAACCATCGGGTGGACAGGTTTACGGGTTTGGACCTCAAAACCCAGGTGGAGATTCTGAGGAGGAACAGACAGCACGTGGTGGCATCAAGGAGTTCGTGTCAAGGCGAAGCTATCTTATGAAGGGTGTGGTGGTTGTCAGATGAAGACTACCTCGGGTTGGACCATAACACCCTTTGGTTATGTGGTTTGACTCAAAATATCTAAGGGCAAAACTGAGATTGTGTAATAGCCCTGTTAAATAGGATGAGGGAGCCCCCATCTCCCTCACCTCTTTCATTTTCCCTTCCTTAGTTTCCCCCTCTCCCTTAGGGATCTCATGAGAGAGGTCCACAAATTGAGAGATTTGCATAAGAACTCAAGTTTTGATGTGGGAATGGTGGCCCTTACCACCTCATGTACTCCGAGATTCAATTTGTGATGAGTTTCTTGCGATTCGCATTTTGTTCTTCGCATTCTTCCTCTTCTCCCTTTCGTTCTTGCCCTAATTCATCACTTTGAGACTGTTTCGATCTATTCCTTTTGCGTTGGAGTGATCTATAACGTGAGTTGAGCCTTTCCACCGAAGAAAATCACCCAATTCCTCACGAGATCATAGATCAGGTCAAATCACGAACTAGGGTTTCAAAACTGGTGTTTTCCATTCCCTTTTGATTTCCCATCAATTGGCTTCGAATTGGGCAATGACCTCTTAGAGGTAGCTCCCCTACTGCCTTGTGATCATGCATACCAAGTTTGATGGCAGTTGGTGTTGATTTGGCCACAAATCAGGAGGATCAAAGGAGAATGATTTTTGGGGGTCTGTTTTCTTCTCTGTTTCATGAGTCTTAGACAGTCGGGCTCTAACCCTGGATAGTCCATGGGTAAGGGTTGAGCATAGGTGAGTCTTGACTCTGCTCAAAGTCAGGTCGTGGATAGTCCGGAAGGTCTTGATGGCTAGAGGGGGTGAATAGCCTTTTCAAAATTTGTACAAAGACAAGTTAAACAATTTTATCAATATAACAAATAGCGAGATGCGTGTTTTGCTTAGCCTATGGGGTGTTTGCAAGCCACCTATCCAATTCACAATTCTAGTAAATTCGCACTCAACCGCACAAGTCAAACCAAGAAGGAAACTACAACTAGCAAGCTACACAAAAGAGCTACTCTAGCAAAGCTAACTAACTAGCAAATGTAACTAAGAAGGTAATGCGGAGTTGAGTTATGAGAGTTTCACCGAGGGGCGAAGTATTGAGCCAACCAATATGATCAATAATGAATACCAAGACAACCGAACACCGGGATCAATCAATCACAATATGAAAGTGATGACACAAGATTTATCCCGAGGTTCACGTGCTTGCCGGCACGCTAGTCACCGTTGTGTCCCTCTTCACCACGTGGTTCAGTGGCTAATCGGTCACACACCGAGCCTCTCAAAAGGCGCCACAAGAACCTACCAAATGGCAAAAGGTTGCAAATGACACAAGCAATTCACTAATGTTGCCATTGTCGCTTCACCAAGGTAGGCACAAACCCGTCACAATCATCGAAGGTGGCCAAGAACAATCGCCAACTCTTGCCAATGCCTCCAAGCTGCTCCAAGCCATCTAGGTGGCGGCAACCACCAAGAGAAACAAGAATCCCGCAACAAATCAACCACCAAGTGCCAACTAGATGCAATCTCACAATGCAAATGCACTTGGATCACTTAATCTCACTTCGAATAAGCAAAGAAGCAAGAGAGATGAGTGGGAGGGGAGTTGCTTAGCTCAAAGTACTCACAAGTATGTCAAATGTCCAAGGGATGGAGCTTTGAGCTGGCCAACGAATATTTATAGATGTACCCCTTCGAATATAGCCGTTAGGCACGAGATTCGGCTGAAGTCGCGCTGACCGGACACGCTGGTCGCGCGGATCGGACGCACTGGGCTCGACTGGACACGCCGGTCCCGTAACGGACCGGATGCGCTGGTCAAGCCTGAGCAGCGCTCTAACGAAACAGTGACTGGACGTGCTGTAGAACTGACCGGACGCCACAGTACCAGCGTCCGGTTGGAGTCCAGTAAGCTCCCTCAACGACCGAACGCGTCCAGTCGACTGTGACCGAATGCGCCACCGCGTCCGATCAACAAAGTGAAACACGCGCAGACGCTGAACACTGACCTGACGCGTCCGGTCAAACAGAGACCGCGTCCGGTCCAGCGTCCGGTCACCTCTATGACCTTCGTTTGCCTCTGTTTGCCTCCCGACTTCCGGCATAGTGGAAAATAGGCATTTCAATTCTTCGAAAACACCTGAATCCCGCCTCGCAAGCTCGGCGAGAGGGAGAGAGGACCCCAAACCCTCTCTACCTCTCAAACTCTGCCGCCTTCGCAAATGTGCTAACACCATCAAGTGATCACGTCATGTGCGAGTGTGTTAGCATTTTCACAATCATTTTTCGAGGCGTTATTAGTTCTATCCAAATGCATATGATTATGAAATGCACACCTAGAGGCACTTAGGAGTTCAATAGCCGCGTCATTCCCCTCTTTATAGTACGACTATCTATCCTATAATGTAACCACACCCACTAGGTGTCTTGGTTACTAAAACACAACCCTTAAGCATATACATTTGCCTTGATCACGTAGAGTTGCGTCCAAATCCAAGTGTGGCCATCATGATCACCATGTCCATCTTGCCACCAACCTTGGAATGTACTAATCCTCATATGCTACATACAACTTAGGCATAGGATTAGTACTTAGGCATTGTCACTAATTACCAACACTAAACATAGAGCTTTCAATCTCCCCCTTGTTGGTAATTGGTGACAACCCTTTCACAAATATATTATGATAAAATTTTAATTGAACCCATGTCACATTGTCCAAGTATATTACCATGTGTAAGAATTATGGACATGTGATCATGAATTCAAATTGATAGCAATGGCTCCCCCTACATGTATGCTATATGTTTAGATTTAGGAAGCATACATGCTTAGGTAGGAAAAATATAGGAGCATTGACTATCAATAGGTGCTAAGTGTTTTAGATTATAGACCTTTGAAGTGTGATACCATCGGAGTAGTGATAAACACCTTCTTAGCACCTTGTGTAGTTACATACCACTTGGAAAAGCACAAACATAACTAGAAACCTTGTGAGATCAACATTATAAGCAAGGCTCTAGTACCACTTTGAAAAACATGAAGCAAGAAAAATCTAACTACTTCCTATTCATGCTAGTACTTCAATTCATCATTCAAATTATACTAGCAAGTCACCACACAAGCAATGTATTAGAGAAAAAGAAATGCATAACTATGCATCATACATATGAAGTGCACAAAGAAATGCAACATTCATGTTTAAGAGCTTGCTCCCCCTACTTGTGTGCTCAAAATTTTAGTTGATCCCCTTCTTTTATCAATTCTCCCCTTTTAGGTTTTCTTCTCCCCCTTTAGAATCTATCTTTATGAACAACATTTTCTCCCCCTTTGGCACTAATGACCACAAGGGACTAATTTTAGATAGAATATCATGCCATGTAATGGGGTGAGGATCAAGTTTGTGATTCAACCTAGATTGCTTGCAAGAATAAAATGCTTTGGTTTGATCTAAGGGCAAGCTTCTTCACACCTTACTAGAAGGGTTATCATGCACCATGTTGAAGCAAATATTTAGACAAGTGATCTAGATTAAACACTTAGGATCACAAGCTCTCAAACAAGTTATATGCTACCACTAGATCATACAAGATAAAGAAGAAATAGTGGCACCATATAAACTTCAAAATCATTTGATTTTCATGAATGAGCCTAGAACATGTAAATTATGACTAGATGCACTAAACGAGTCCTTAGCATAGAATGTATTGACATGTCAACCAATTGTACCTTGGGGCTCGAAGGAGAGGCATGTCATATATGAGGTGCATCAATTCATGTTGGAGAAGTCAATTATATTCAACTCATTCTTGAGCTTATGAAATCTTTTCTCATCAAGTGGCTTGGTGAATAGATCCACTAATTGATCGTCGGTGCCCACATTCTTAATTGCAATGTCACCCTTTTGTTGATGATCTCTAATAAAGTGATGGCGAACATCAATATGCTTTGTTCTTTGATGTTGAACCAGATTATTGGTTAGCTTCATGGCACTTTCATTGTCACATAGCAATGGCACATTCTTGAGCATATCTTTTATGTATTTGGTTTGGCTTACAAATGTTCCTTCCTTTATTTGTTTGATTTGAAGTCCAAGAAAGAAACTAAGTTCACCAATCATTGACATTTCAAATTCCTTTGCCATCATTTTCCCAAACTCATCACAATACTCTTGATTGGTTGAACCGAATATGATATCATCAACATATATTTGCAACACAAACAAGTCTTTTCCAATCTTCTTGATGAAGAGAGTAGTATCCACTTTGCCCATGATAAATCCTTTGGATAGCAAGAAGTCCCTCAATCTTTCATACCATGCTCTAGGTGCTTGCTTTAATCCATACAAAGCCTTCCTCAACTTGTATACATGGTTGGGTTTGTTGTCATCTTCAAAACCGGGAGGTTGCTCCACATACACCTCTTCTTGAATGTACCCATTGAGAAATGCACTCTTCATATCCATTTGATATAGCTTGATATTGTGAGCACAAGCATAGGCAAGTAAGATCCTAATTGCTTCCAATCTTGCAACCGGGACTTAAGTTTCACCAAAGTCAAGACCCTATATTTGTGTGTAACCTTGAGCCACTAGTCTTGCTTTGTTCCTTACTACTATTCCATCTTGATCTTGCTTGTTGCGAAAGACCCATCTTGTTCCAATGATATTGTGATCCTTAGGCCTCTCAACTAGTTCCCATACTTCATTTCTCTTGAAGTTGTTGAGCTCTTCATGCATTGCATTTACCCAATCCGGATCTCTCAAAGCTTTATCAATGTCCTTGGGTTCTTCCATTGACACAAAAGAAGAGTGAGCACAAAATGATGCCAATCTTGATCTAGTTTGAACTCCCCTTTGTATGTCACCAATGATGGAATCCAATGGATGGTCTCTTGCAATGTTGGTTGGTTGAAGCACTTGCACTTGATTGCTTGGATGTTGATGTTGATCATAAGTTGGAGATGATGAACTAGCCACTTGTTGATTTTGTTGCACTTGAGATGATGTACTAGCTTGATTTTGTATTAGAGAACCACTAGCTTGTCTAATTGGACTTTGGAGCACTTGATCTTTGTAGTCATCCACATCAATCACTTGCTTTGGCCTAATATCACCAATATCCATTTCTTTCATAGCATTGGTCAATTGAGTTCCTCTCACATCATCCAAGTTATCTTCCTCATCTTGAGAGCTATTTGTTTCATCAAACTAAACATCATGAACTTCCTCAAGTAAACCACTAGCCAAATTCCAAACTCTATAAGCTTTGCTAGTAGTGGAGTAACCAAGTAAGAATCCTTCATCACATTTCTTCTCAAACTTGCTCAATCTAGTGCCCTTCTTCAAGATATAGCATTTGCAACCAAATACCTGAAAGTATGCAATGTTGGGCTTTCTTCCATTTAAGATCTCATATGGTGTCTTCTCTAGAAACTTGTGGCAATAGAGACGGTTGCTATAGAAGCAAGCCATGTTGATTGCTTTGGCCCAAAATAAATGACTCACATTATACTCATTCAACATTGATCTTGCCATATCAATTAAGGTTCTATTCTTCCTCTCAACTAGGCCATTTGATTGAGGTGTATACTTGACCAAAAATTGATGTTTGATTCCAAGCTCATTACATAGCTCGTCAACTCTTGTGTTTCTAAACTCACTTCCATTGTCACTTCTCACTTTCTTGATTATGGTCTCAAACTCATTTTGCACTCTCTTGATGAACTTCTTGAATATGTCAAATAAATCACTCTTGTCCACAAGAAAGAATACCCATGTGTATCTAGTGAAATCATCCACAATCACAAAGCCATACTTGTTGCCACCAATGCTTGTGTATGTAGTTGGCCCAAATAGATCCATGTGCAACAACTCAAATGCCTTGGAAGTACTCATAATGCTCTTCAATGGATGAGTGTTGCCCACTTGCTTTCTGGCTTGACATGCACTACATAGCTTATCTTTCTCAAATGTGACATCCTTCAAGCCTCTAACTAAGTCATGCTTCACTAACTTGTTCAATTGCTTCATACCAACATGACCAAGTCTTCTATGCCATAACCAACCCATACTTGATTTGGTGAGCAAGCATGTTGAAAGTTGAGTGTCACTAGCATTGAAATCAACCAAGTATAGATTCTCATATCTAAATCCCTTGAAGATCAAATTAGAGCCATCAACACTAACTATCTCCACATCATCAACACCAAATATGCACTTGAAACCAAGATCACACAATTGAGCAACCGAGAGAAGATTGAAGTTTAGCTTTTCAACTAAGAGCACATTGGAAATGCTATGATCATTTGAGATTGCAATCCTTCCAAGAGCCTTTACATCACCCTTGCTATTGTCACCAAATGTGATACTATCAATGCCACTATCATTTGATTTGAGAGAGTTGAACATTCTTGAATCACCGGTCATATGTTGAGAGCACCCACTATCAAGCACCCAATGCCTTCCTCCGGCCTTGTAATTTACCTACAAAACAAATTAATGTTTCTTAGGTACCCATACTTGCTTGGGTCCTTGGAGGTTAGTCACTAAGCTCTTTGGTACCCAAATGGCCTTCTTCTTTGGACCCACAATTAGTGTACCAACAAACTTAGCATGCACACCTTTCTCACCCTTGGTAAGCACGTAACAAGAATCAAAAGGAATGTAATCCATTTTAGCATGAAACTTGTTGTTGTTCTTGTTCATTTTATTACAATTAATCTCTAGATGTCCAACTTGCTTGCATCTATTGCAATAACGACCATTGCTCTTCACAAAGCGAGGCTTTGGAGTAGCAAAGGCTGCCTTGCCCTTCTTGGGAGTATAGCCCAAACCCTCTTTGTTAAGAGAGAACCTTTGGCTACCCAAGCATTTTAGCAAGCGGGCATCCCCACCATAGGCATTGCCTAATGCGCGGGTGAGATCATCCACCTCTCTCTTGAGAGTCTCATTCTCAACCACAAGTGATGAATCACTAGTAGTAGAGATAGAGTTGGTTGCGGTGGATGATGATGAGCTACATGAAGCATTAGTAGGACCAACAAATAAAGAATCATCAATAATATCACATGTTAGTCCAATATCACAAGTGACAATCACTTGCTCCTCCTTAGCTTCTTTCATGAGCTTCTCCAACTTGTGGTCCTTTTCCTTGATGAGCTCAAGTAGAGTGGAGTGGGCTTCCTTAAGCCTAGTGTGAGCAATTTCAAGATCCTCGTGGTCTTCCTTTAGACACTCACGAGAGGCCTCTAGATCATCCTTGGAGTAGTCCTCATCCTCCTCATCATCACTCCTACAACCATCACTAGCACAAGAATCATTATCACTATCATCATATTTTACCATGGTAGGCTTAGCCATAAGGCATGTCGATGTAGTGTCAAAGATGGATGGCTTGTTGGAGAGGGCGATGCTTGCAATGGCTTGCCAAGTGGTCCTCTCATCATCACTAGAGCTATCATCATCACTATCGAAGTTATCACTATCCCAAGTGACCACATAGCCACCACCCTTCTTCTTGTTGTTGATAGTGAAGCTATTCTTCTCTTTCTTCTCCTTCTTGTCCTTCTTGTTCTTCTTCAACTTCAACTCCCCATCATAATATCTTTTATCTTCATAGGGGCACTTTGCCACTACATGATCGGGGCTATTGCAATTGTAGCAAAGCACCTCCTTTGCCTTCATGAAGTCCCTTCTCTTTCTTGCACCATATCCTTTCTTCTTCATGAACCTCCCCATCTTGTGCACTAGGAGGGCCATGGTCTCATCATCGAATGGATCATCATCATCGCTCTCCACCTTGCTCTTGCCCTTAGCAAATGAAGCCTTGAATGCAATGGGCTTCTCTTGCTTGACCTTGGTCTCCTTCTTCTCATCTTCATCTTCATCATCATCATATTGAGCATTAGTCATGACATCCCCAAGCACTTGGTTTGGAGTCACCTTGTCCAAACCCTCTCTTTGGATCATCTTCCTCAAGATAGCAAACTTCTTAGGTAAGTTCATCAAGAACTTGTGTGAGAAATCCTTGTCCTTGACATCCTCTCCTAGACTCTTGAGATCGTTGACTATGACTTGAAGCCTATAGAACATCTCCGGTATGGACTCATCATCCTTCATCTTGAAGCTTGCAAACTTGTCCTTGAGCATATAAAGCTTGGCACTCTTTACCGTTGAAGTGCCCTCATATGTTTCCTCTAATCTTGTCCACACTTCACTTGCCATCTCAAGATCCTTGATTTGCTCAAAAACCTTTGCATCAATCCCATTGTAGAGAGTGTTGAGAGCCATAGTGTTGCATTGGTTATTGATACGATCATTGTTGGTGAGGTTGTCGGGATCAATGATAGCATAATCATGATGTGTCACCTCCCAAACTTTCTCATTGATAGAGCCAAGATATTGCTTCATCTTTCTTTTCCAATGATCAAAAGATGAGACACCATCAAAGAATAGAGGCTTGCCCCCGACATGGTTGAACACAACTTGACCCATCTTACACCGAGGTTGTTAAGCCTTACAAATGGTGACCATGGCTCCGATACCACTTGGAAGGTCTTGATGGCTAGAGGGGGTGAATAGCCTTTTACAAATTTCTACAAAGACAAGCTAAACAAGTTTATCAATATAACAAATAGCGAGATGCGTGTTTTGCTTAGCCTATAGGGTGTTTGTAAGCCACCTATCCAATTCACAATTCTAGTAAATTTGCACTCAACCACACAAGTCAAACTGAGAAGGAAACTACAACTAGCAAGCTACATAAAAGAGCTACTCGAGCAAAGCTAACTAGCTAGCAAATGTAACTAATAAGGTAATGCGGAGTTGAGTTATGAGAGTTTCACCGAGGGGCGAAGTATTGAGCCAACCAATATGATCAATAATGAATACCAAGACAACCGAACACCGGGATCAATCAATCACAATATGAAAGTGATGACACAAGATTTATCCCGAGGTTCAGTGCTTGCCGGCTCGCTAGTCCCCGTTATGTCCCTCTTCACCACGTGGTTCGGTGGCTAATCGGTCACACACCGAGTCTCTCAAAAGGCGCCACAAGAACCTACCAAATGGCAAAAGGTTGCAAATGACATGAGCAATTCACTAACGTTGCCTTTGTCGCTTCGCCGAGGTAGGCACAAAACCCTCCCAATCACCGAAGGTGGCCAAAAACAATCACCAACTCTTGCCAATGCCTCCAAGCTGCTCCAAGCCGTCTAGGTGGCGGCAACCACCAAGAGAAATAAGAATCCCACAACAAATCAACCACCAAGTGCCAACTAGATGCAATCTCATAATGCAAATGCACTTGGATCACTCAATCCCACTTCGAATAAGTAAAGAAGCAAGAGAGATGAGTGGGAGGGGAGTTGCTTAGCTCAAAGTACTCACAAGTATGTCAAATGTCCAAGGGATGGAGCTTTGAGCTGGCCAACGAATATTTATAGACGTACCCCTTCGAATATAGCCGTTAGGCATGAGATTCGGCTGAAGTCGCGCTGACCGGACGTGCTGGCCGCGCGGACCGGACTCACTGGGCTCGACCGGATGCGCCGGTCCCATAACGGACCGGACGCGCTGGTCAAGCCTGAGCAGCGCTCTAACGAAACAGTGACCGGACGCGCTGTAGAACTAACCGGACGCCATAGTACCAGCGTCCGATTGGAGTCCAGTAAGCTCCCTCAACGACCGGACGCGTCCGGTCAACTGTGACCAGACGCGCCACCGCGTCCGATCAACAAACTAAAACACGCGCAGACGCTGAACACTGACCTGACGCGTCCGGTCAAACAGAGACCGCATCTGATCCAGCGTCCGGTCACCTCTAAGACCTCCGTTTGCCTCTGTTTGCCTCCCGACTTCCGGCGTAGTGGAAAATAGGCGTTTCAATTCTTTGAAAACACCTGAATCCTGCCTCGCAAGCTCGGCGAGTGGGAGAGAGGACCCCAAACCCTCTCTACCGCTCAAACTCCACCGCCTTCGCAAATGTGCTAACACCACCAAGTGATCACGTCATGTGCGAGTGTGTTAGCATTTTCACAATCATTTTTCGAGGCGTTATTAGTTCTATCCAAATGCATATGATTATGAAATGCACACCTAGAGGCACTTAGGAGTTCAATATCCGCATCATTCCCCTCTTTATAATACGACTATCTATCCTATAATGTAACCACACCCACTAGGTGTCTTGGTTACTAAAACACAACCCTTAAGCATATACCTTTGCCTTGATCACGTAGAGTTGCGTCCAAATCCAAGTGTGCCATCATGATCACCATGTCCATCTTGCCACCAACCTTGGAATGTACTAATCCTCATATGCTACATACAACTTAGGCATAGGATTAGTACTTAGGCATTGTCACTAATTACCAACATCAAACATAGAGCTTTCACAGTCCTGACCCAAGTGGCGGATAGTCCGGCCCTCTCGCTGAGACGTGTCTAGAATTGTTTCTGCACAGTTTGGTTTTCTAATTTTGACCTGCGGACAGTCCACCACTAGGTCTCGGATAGTCTGCTGTTGTGTTTTCGCTTGATCTAGAACTGTTTACTGTCTGTGCATTTTTGGGTTGTTGACCAGTGAACAGTCTGACACCTTGTCCTAGACAATCCAGCATGCTAGCTGCGGACAGTCCACTAGTTGTCTATCTTCTCCGATTCTTGGTGTTTCGTCATGAGTTCAGTTTGAGTGTTCCTTGACAGTCCTGTTGTGCCTCTAGGTGTTCACTGGATGTGCCTAGCCACTAGTTGGAGTGTGGATACATCTTCTCGAGCGTGTTTGCTTTTTGGGGTTTGTTTTTGGTACAGCGGTCAATAGTTTTGAAAGAAATTTGAGGCTCCCATTCACCCCTCCTCTAGTTGCCGTTTTTGGTCCTTCACACTAAATACTTGGAACCCCTTACAAGGGATGTATTTACTGCTCGGTACGCTGATTGTATCTTCAATGAAGATCATTTCTCGGCATTAGGAGGATGAATTGAAAACCAAAAACAATGCCACAAAATCAATTGGGATGCCACAGACATCTCTAATTCAGATCCACGTACATCTGAAACAGAACTTCAAGTTCAGAAGATCATCAATTTGCAACACATTACAAATAACATGCCAGATGCATTTGTTGAGTACAAGGGTGTTACAATATCCTACAATCCTACGAGAAATGTGCTGGAAAGAGTAGAGGTACCATATATGTCACACCCAGTTTTGCAAAGAATAAAACCAGGCTCGTCATATGTGTGCCCAGGAAGTCCACACATACAACAATAGAATAAAAATATCAAAACAATGTTTATATAGAGCGGGAAACATACTTTATTAACACTTACAACTATCAGAGTGTTGCGGAATGGTCACTAATCTTTTCTTCAGGCTCCAACATCACAGGGACGGCTGACTGGGGGCTCCGTATGCCAAGCACTTCTTATAGACTTCTGGAAACTCCACTACACCTTTATTCTTCTTCTAAGCAGCACCTTACTACACACTGGAGTGTGGGGAAATAGCAAGAGTGAGTCCATGTCAAACTCAACAAATATAACACGGGGTTCATGAGGCTCAAAAGGTTTGACACGGGTTTACTGCAATAGCTTTTAGTGAGTCATCTTTTTAGCATTTGAGTAGCAACAAGTTACGTAAGCCCAAATAACCTCATGATCATGTAAACGAGAATAATGTATAGCAAGAAACAATAATCATCAGTGAGCTTTAATATCATCAGTATTATCATTACCATCAGTGTTCATCATTTATTCGGTAAGGGTCCAAGGCCGCTCGTGACCATGAGCACGGCTGATATACCAGTTTTACACTCTGCAGAGGTGTACACTTTCACTGTGAGTCGTGATTTACCCTTTCGCCCGAGGTGATCAGCCTCTTGACCCACTACCAAGGAAGGTCGGCAGGGTTCACTATGAAGTCTTTTAAAGGTTTGTCTAACAAGTTAGGGTCATTAGATTCACTCAGCAAATAGATGTAGAGCTCCCCTTCCAAATGGCACAATGACGCGCAGCCTATACACATAAGGACAGAGGCCGCACCGCACTATACCTGATTCGTTAAGCCATTCTTACGCCATGAAGGTTACCACTAACAAGCTAGAAAAGGTCCTCATACTTGACTAAAGACAGAGCCATATAGCCCTCACAATTGTACTGTAAGTCCTGGATGTTCGCTTACAGATAAGTTCTTAAGGAGAGAAACTAGAGCACCATAAAAACAGCCCAATACTCTAACTCTCTTGAGCCATGTTTCTATAAAGCATCTTTTAAACATTTATTGCATATACCATTAGTCAAGTTACAGATCATGGTTATTTATCTTGAGCACTAGCATAAATACTACCCAATGCAATGTTCCACCGGTGTCAAGAAACAAGATACAAAAGCTAGGATATCCTTAGGGGTAACAAGGTAGACACATGCACATGAATTAAGTGTATTAAAGGTGAATAGGAAACCAGGATGATCTCATGCTATACTTGCCTTTTCCCAAAGTTAGCTACTCAGAATCTCCAGTTGCCATCTTCTGGACCGACTGTTTGTCCTCAGCTCCTCATCTTTAGCGCTAATTAACCATACTTCTTCTACTCTCAGCAATCAAGTAGAACAAACAGACAATAAACATAACTAAAAATAACACACCAAACAAAAGAGACACTTTAAAAGAGCACACTAGACTATACGACATGGCTATGATCGCGAAAACGTAAGACCAACGGATAACAGATCTACCATCAAAGAGGACACGCGACTATCGAGGAGTTGCAACAAATCGGAGAAGACAAACTATACATTTGATTTATTTTAGTTAATGAATTAAGGTGATAGACGTCTAGAGAATTATCCTAAAGTTGAATTAACCAATTTACACTGAATTATAAAAGATGAAGTTAACCTTATTCATATTTTATTTATAAATATTTATTTAGTGTTTAAGTCATTTAAACATTTACAAATTAGAAAGCATAAAGAAGGTGATAACAGCTAATCGAATCATTATATGTTTCTTACATAAACTAAACAAGTTATATTTAAGAAGCACTTAAGTTCTTATTAATTATGATAGCATTTGATTACTTATAAAAGACAAATTATAAACCAAAGTTGCTTTTAATTTGAAAAGACAGTAGATAAATATTAGTTAAATTAACTACATGCTTCATGTTTAACTAAACTAATTATGATTAAGAAACATTTAAGTTAATATTAATCTAGTTAACATTTATTTAAGAATGTTCTATGTATGAACCTAAGTCGCTTCTAATTTAAAAGAGCATGAAATAAACATTAATCAAATAAATATAATTTAATTTGTAAACACATAACGTGACATGGTAAACAACGTTGCTAATACGTCTCTTACGTCAGCATAGTCACAAGCAACAAGAACGAAATTATACCCCTATGTTGCTTTTAGTTAGAAAGTTGTTAAATAAATATTAATCAAGTTGTATTTAAATAGATAAATTCATACTTAAGTGACATCACAAAAACTATTGCTACTGTATAGAGCGCGACGCTACGAAACTGTCGCAATAAGAGCGGATTTTACAAACCTAGATTGCTTTTAATCATAAAACTAATTGCATATCAATTAAATTAATATTTAATTTATATATGACTAGCATGTAACACGTCTACGCTGATAGCATGTAGCTTCGGTTGGCATGATCGCAAAATCACAAGAATGAGTTACTACACTAGGTTGCTTTTAATTAAAAATGTATTAAATAAATATTGCACGTAAATCAATAAATTCATAATTGGGTGACACAATATACGTCAGCACTACTACATAGAGCGCGACTATACAAAACTAACGCAACTGAAACGGAGTAAAACGGAATTAAAATAAAGAAACGACAAAGATATTATGAACCAGTGGCAGAACTGCAAATACTTCATCTTCTACCTCCATCCATCTGAAGGGCATCGGCCTAGGGCGACACGAGAAGAAGAAAAAATATTTAATTTACTACACGAGAGATTTCCCAAACTAGGGGCTCCTCCATGGTAGTTTTGGTATGCTTTTACCCAAGGGGTAGGTACGTATATATATGGAGAAAAACTTCCTACCTCCACGTCAACTAGCGATACGGTACTAATTGATGTTGCACCCTCCACCTCTACTGATGGGCCTAATTAGACATTAAGGTCCATTAGTAAATAAAGACATAGGCCTTTAAGATTATTGCACATAGGCTTTGAGCGTTGAGAAAATGGGACATTTATTTATTTATTTATTTTCGGAATTAATTAATTTCATGGATAAAATAATTCTAGAAAAGTCTAAAATTATTATTTAAGCCACGAAAAATACTCTGAAAGCTCCAAAAATTTAGAGAAAATTCTCAAAGACATTATGGAACATAAGGAACCAAAATAAAGTATTTGGAGCTCATGAAAAGATATTTTGGAGTATCTGAAAATTAGATAACGCTCGTAGAAAAGCGTGAACTAGCTTTAGAAAAAGCCAGAACAATTCCTGAAGAGTTCATTGAGATTGATTGACATATGAGAAACTAAAAGGAATAATTTACGTTATAAAGAAAAGATTTTAAGTAACTCCCAACGAGAACTTAAGATGAGAAACAAGGAACATTGATCGCAGAAAAAGATAAAGGCGTGTCGGAGAAGGAAGATCGATCCACTAAACGCATTTTGAAAGACTTTGTTCGCTCTTAACACACAAGAGTTAACGAGCAACGTCACATCAAACAATAGCCCGTCAAATTAGTTTAGAAAAATTTAAAGATTCTTATTATTTTTTTTTCATTTTTTATAACTAATTGATGTTGTCATAAACTAAACTTAGGAAATTTTATCTGAATATTAAAACATTTATTTTATTTAGTGTTTCCTATGCACAACCTAAAATTAGAAATTTTGGGGTGTGACAATATAAAACTACTCAACTCCCAAGTAAGTGGGGGAGAAGTACGACTATTTCCACGGATGCAGCTTCTAGCAAGCAAAGGAAAGGGAAGAACAAATCTCCCAACACAGCAAATGCAACTCAACCTCATGTTGAGAAACACCCTGTGGAGGTTCAACCTTCACATCCCACATCAACAGTGCACTCAATTACTGATGTTGGGACATCGGAATGCCCTGATGCAATATTAGAAAATAATGATACATCACAAAGGGTGCGTGAAATTTCCATCAACTACATTGAATCTGGAGAATTATATGATAGAAAGTCTACAATTATCAACATCTATTTCGCTGAGTCAATTGCAGAAATCATCCAAAATGATTCAAATCCTAAGAGCATGGCAAAGTGCAAAAAGCGTTCGAACTGGAATCAGTGGAAAGATGCAATTCAAGCGGAATTAGCCTCACTCTCCAAAAGAAAGGTATTCACTCATGCAATACCTACAACTCGTGGAATCTTCCCTGTGGCATTCAAATGGGTTTTCATCCAGAAACGGAATGAGAACAATGAGGTTGTGAGATAGAAAGTGAGGCTTGTAGCACAAGGGTTCACACAGAGACCCGGCATTGATTTCAATGAAACATATTCTCCAGATATGAGGAGAATAACATTCCGATATCTTATATCTCTAGCTGTTTAAAATCGTCTATCTATAAAGTTGATGGACATAGTGACCACATATCTACCTAGATCACTTGATTCAGAAATCTACATGAAGTTTCCTGATGGAATCTCTATACCGGATCAAAATGCAAATCGCAAAATGTACTGTGTAAAACTTCAAAAGTCACTCTATGGCTTAAAGCAGTCAGGAAGAATGTGGTATAACCAATTTAGTGAGTTCCTTCTGCAGAAGGGATACACTAACAATGATGATTGTCCATATGTCTTTATCAAAAAGTCCCAAAAGGGATTTTGCATAATATTAGTGTATGTTGATGATTTAAATATCATTGGCAACCCAGAAGATATTGATGAAGCACGCAATCATCTAAAGATGGAGTTTGAAATGAAGGATTTAGGTCAAACCAAATTTTGCTTAGGTTTACAACTTGAGCACCTTCCCATAAGAATTTTAGTGCATCAATCGGCCTATATCCATAAAGTATTGGAGAAATTCAATATGGACAAGTCATATCCCTCCAAAACTCCTATGGTTGGTCGGTCTTTAGAGCTGAAGACTGATCAATTCAGACCACAGGATGAAGGAGAAGAGATTTTGGGACCTCATTATCCATATCTCAGTGCCATTGGAGCACTCATGTATCTTGTAAATTGCACCAGGCCTGATATTGCATTTGTAGTGAACTTGCTAGCTTGACATAGCTCTGCTCCTACCAAATGTCATTGGATGGGAGTAAAACACATCCTCAGATATGTTAATGGTATAAGAGATCTTGGATTATTTTTCCAAAGGAACCCAGACACCAATATGATCGGATACATTGATGCTGGCTATTTATCTTATCCCCATAATGGTTGATCCCATACAGGCTTTGTGTTCTTACACGGAGAGACAGCCATTTCATGGAAGTCTTCAAAACAAATCCTTGTGTCTACCTCCACTAATCACTCAGAAATAATTGCACTATATGAGGCCTCATGTGAATGTGTTTGGCTTCGCAGAGTGATCAACCACATACAACAATCATGTGGTATTGGTGGCATTGATTCACCAACTGTTATCTATGAAGTTAATTCTATTTGTGTTACACAGATGGAGACATGCTACATCAAGAGCAACATAACCAAGCATATTCCTCCCAAGTTGTTTTATCCCCATAAGTTAAAACAAATGGGTGAAATAGACATCTTGCAAACCAAATCATGTGATAACCTCACTAATTTGTTCACTGAGTCCTTACCAGCTTTCTCATTCTAGAAATGTGTTCAAGGAATTGGTATGCGATGACTTTGAGATTTGTAAGGTTTAGGGGGAGAAATCTCCTAGATGTTGCCTTGTCCAAACCATCATATTGCACTATTTTCTTTGCATGAGTTTTACTCTCAAGGTTTCTCATATAAAGTTTTTAAAGAGGCAATATTAGCATAAGCATATGTCGTATTTCCTATTTTCCCTATCGGGGTTTTTAAGGAGATATCAATGACATATGTTGTCCTCTAAATAATCTATGAGTTTTCTCGTGCAAGGTTTTCTCATATGAGTTTACAATGAGGCAATAATCGTTATATGTTGTATCACTTTCTCCTTGTTTTTTCATTGGGTTTGAAGGAGTTTTTAACAGCGCATCTATCAAGTATTTCTCCTTATTTTTATCCTATAGGACTTTTTGGAGGATTAATACTGTTCATTGATCTCAAGATGGATTCGATCAAAGGGGGAGTGTTACAACTGCAAAGAGGTTGCTCTCATCTGGGAATGTTCCCAGCATGGGAACTGCCCATGCTCCTCTCTTCCTCTATCTTGCGAACCGTCGACTCCATGGAGCAGTTGCCTACGAGCACATCTCCATGGTGTCTGTACGACATGTATATATATGTACATCAAAGATTAATGAAAACTCTCTGGTTCACTTGCCATTACTGTATTCTATTTACATTCCAAGTTTCACACTTCTCTCTCAATAAGGAGCTTTTCTTCCGATCATTGTCTGCATATATAGGCTTGTATATATCTCTGGCTTGTCGATGTGTGCCACGCATGCCTGACTCCATTTTCTTGTGTGAGCCAGTGCACGAAGGTAGTAGCCACTATTGGATTTATTGTGGGCTTGGCCCATAATACATTTAATAAATCAATAAACTCTATGGTTCGTAACATTATGTGGTGTATGATTTGTACCGTACGGGAGTTTGACTAAACGTTGACTCAACTTATATGGTTGGATTTTATCTGTCTATATTGAGAAGTTGAGAAAAGGACAAAAGCATGCCACACGCGTGCGCGTGCGCCGCTGCCGCCGCCACCGGCCGGGCCGAGCCGTGGGCGTGGCGTGGTAGGCAAGCGGTGGTGGCGGCGGTGAGCGAGCAGGCGTGGCGTGGCTTGGTTTTGCCGCTCACCTCTCATGATTACTAGAGTTTCAACTCTTTTGCATTATGGTGAATGTGGGTTGGCATTAATCTTGTGAGTTACCATCTCCTGATCTCTCCTGCTAGTCCCTTCTCCTCCCCGCTATGGAAATAAAGAGTCCTCACTCCTATCTTTCTCCCTCAGAAAACACAGACACCAAATCCTCTGCTGTGAGATGGCTCTCCCCGTCTCGTGATTCTAAGTGCACAGAACCGCGAGAGAGTAGGTGCCTCTGAAGCCCTTGCTACCTAAGAATCCTGCTCGAAATGTGCGGCAATTAGGTTTTTGGGGAGCAACTACGTGACTGCTCGTTCTTCTTCCTAGAGGCGCAAACGGCACTGTGATCCTCTCCCTGCACCAACTGTGATCCACTACTTCAAGCAACTCACTGATTCTACCATGGGTAGTACAAGTGAGAATGGAGCCTCCAATGCCCTAGGCATGGGACCCTCCTCTGGGTACACCCTAAACTCATCATCTTATATTAACATCTTGATATTCATGCTTTGCACTGTCTCTGCTGCGTATAATATGCCATGGATATATGTGTTTATCCTTGTTGATGTTATGTTCATGGCTTGTGCGCTTCTTGGTATGTTTTATATAACATGGTTATATGTTTTTATCATGTCTTTGGTTCATACATGTTTTATGATCTTGCTGGTATATACCTTTGTCATGGTTTGATGCTTATAATCATGTTGATCATGCTTATGGTTTTTGGATGAACATATATGATGCCATGATGTTATTGCTTATTTTCTCATATGACAACATCATGATACAATTAATTTTTTGGATTAAATTGACCTGAAAATTGTCTAAATTTCTAACAGCCACACTACTCACACGTGCTTCCTTTATTTACATTCACCGGTTATGTCACTTGCATGGTGGATTAGGCCATCAAATCAATTGCTTATTTTACTTAACCAACAAAACATCACATTTTCATGTGAGTACACGGTATTCAATCTACCCTCAGAAGCACATATGTATACGCCTTTGCTCATGCATTTTAAGTGCACTAGATTTCATAGCTTCATTTGGTCTATCATCCATTTCTTATTTATATGGAATTTGGCCATATATATTATTTACATTTATTTTATAATTGAATATCACATATATTATAGGTGAGCCAAAAACCATGTTAACCTAAGATAGGGAAGCATATATATATACATACATACATACATACATATATATACATATATACATATATATACATATATATATACCAACACCATCAGAGAATCGAGCCTGCAACCACCGAAGACACACCACCAGCAACACTCCACTCCACCACCACTCCACTTTCACATACTCCATGAAGACATGATCTCAGAAACTCTCTAAAGATCATCCACCGCTTGTAATACTCCACTACCGTTGTATTACTCCACCACTTTATAAATTAGAGAATAAAGGAAGTCCTCGTAATCTTCCTGAGCTTGTAAGGTAATCCCTAAGGTTTGTGGTAAGTGCTTGGGGTTTTTCGAAAGGGAAAGCTGTATGTAAGCTTGCTCTGTAGAAATGAATTAAGCTTTCCTGTTTTAATCCATGTTTTCCTTTAATCTATGCTATGGACCCTAGAGGAGAAACCTCTGCGTGTGTTGTTCTCGTGTTAACCCTGGTAGCGGCGTTTGTAGAGAACCTTGTTTGCGCAGAGAAGTGTTCCCTTCGAGTGAAACTGCCTGGGGAGACGATAGAGCCTGAGTCCTGTGTGATCGTGGCTGGGGATAGCGAGGGAGAAGAACTAGTTAGCATGGTTCTGAAGCGAGTTAGTGATGCATATGGTGAGTACCGAGTAGGACTGACACAAGCATAGTCGCACCAACGGCTGAATCTTTGGTCTCACCAGCCTGCAAAAGATCCTAAGAATCATTATTTCCGCATACTCATATTCTGCATACTCACTAATCACGCACACTCATTAATCACGCACGAATTCGTCCACCCACCAAGTGCTCTGCATAGTGCCTCTAATAGTGCTAAATAGTAGCCTAAATAGTAAAGAGTTTGGGTGCCTGAGCCACTTCCAGGTGAGTGCTCATGCACTGTTCATATTCTGAATTTGAATAGTATCCAGTAATTTGAATAGTGCCACGAATTTGAATAGTAACCGCTGAATTTGAATAGTGCTATGAATAGTAACTCATAAATTTTAAGTTTGAATTTCAAGTTCAAATTTTCTCCCATGCCCATGTTTCCTTAGCTTTCCCTTGATCAAGCTCCACGGAGCCACCTTGGACCTGTTTAGTAGGCTAAACATGCCTTCTAGCGAAGCTCTAGCAAGCCCTAGCAAACGGGCAGGGGTGGGGGGAGAGAGAGCGGGCTGGGCTTGCTAGAAACACTAGGGTCGGTCGTTTCCAGTAAGTCTTGCTCCGCCTGATAGCATGTGGGAGTGGGAACCTTTTTTGGGTGGACTTGTCTGTCTTGCTACGATTTCCAACCTGGAGTCCATTAGTGCCAAGGATCGTCGTCACCACACGCTGGTATATGTGAGGCCCAGTAGTTACTTAGCAGCGGTGTGGATCCATAGATGGCCGATGATTATAGATTTATGTAGTGCACCCTAAGATGTCACAGCCTGACCTTGTACTTGGTACTTGATTAGTGCATTTCCATACTACATGATGCAATTTGAGTCTAATTTGTTAACCTCCCTTTCTTGTTTAGCCTCATGGGTCCGTCTACTAGGCGTCGTCGCCTTACCATTAGAGGTGCAGCCCTCATGGTAGTCATCAGTTGCTTGGCTATTTGTTAGATTCAGGCGCATGTCATCCTATAGGAGAGGGATTACGTACTTATGGTAGTCATCAGCACCTGACAAATTGTTTGAGTCATAATCTCATTAGCATTTTGTTCTGAATATTGCAGGGTCATCCGATCCTAAGGATGCTGAGTATCTCAATGTCCCAATTGTAAACTATGTTCGGACGAAAGACTATCTTTGGGACTGGAGTGACACCGGGAGATTTGCAGTGGGATCCGGTGAAGCACTTGACAACCGACACTAATATCAGCAAGATTGCTTAAAATAATTAAAAGTTTTTTTATTAATTATTACATTTAGTGAAATGAAATAAAAAAGTTATAAATGAATAAGATATAAAGAAGACTCATTAAGTTCAAGGATATCATTAATCATTCGACATTCTTTATCATGGTCCAAATCACTATCTTAATATTTTTTATTACCACTAGTCCATCAACTCGTGCTCTTGTACGGGCTAGAATTTTCAAAGAAGTACTATTAATATATTTGATTAATAAAAATTACTTATATTAAATTAAATTTTTTTCTTTGTTTATTTTCTACAAAATAGACATAATAGATATTTTGTCATCTATATCTAATTATCATAAACTTATTAATTACATTTTTTGCAAAGGGGTTGACTTTTATATTTTTCATTTATATTCATATTTTTACTTTGCATGGCACCATGTATATTTTAATATGCAATTAGTTTGAAACTTTGCCATTAACTATAGTGACCCTTGTTGCATCACATATATTAAGTTATGAATCTGAATTTTGATTTTCTTAACTTCATTTTCATTGACTGCTGCAGATTTTTTTCCTCAAGTTAAAATTCTTGTGTTTATTGTGTCCTCCACTAATTCTCATTTTGGACCATTTGAAAATAAGGTTGTAGGTCGTATAGTACATCCTAAATACTAGAATAGCATATGCAATCATTTGAAACTTACTCCATGTCACCTGAAACAAGTGATAGAGCTTGAAATGAGATCTCAGATGGGGTAGCCGTGCTAACCTCAAGAGAATTTTAAATCTTATTAAGCCTTATAATGATCGAATTACTCTAGAGAAATGTTACAGGGCCAAAAAATATAGCCATCAGTAGTCTCCTATAATTCTTCTTAAGATGGTTGAATTTTTCTATCAAGGCATTATACGTGCAATTAAGGTTTTACTATCAATATAGAGGTGTCAAACATTTAGTTAATATATATAAATATATATAGATAAAGTAACAACCTATATAAATTATGTCATGGTTATTAATATGGTTTTAAAATAACTTTTAGCATCATTGGTATATGTCCACGAAAAATGGTCGGTAGTCTACCGAGGGGTACACCTATAGTAGTAGATGGATCGGTGGAGGTGCTCGAGATACGAACTAGATGGTGACAGGCGTAGAGACAATGATTTAGGCAGGTCCAGGCCATCAAGTCGATGTAATACCCTACGTCTTGTGTCTTTGGTGGATTGTATATTATGATGAGATGAAATCAAGGAGGTCCCTACCTGCCTTATATAGCATGGGGGTAGGGTTACAGGTTGGTTGAATCTAATCCTGATCGGTTACACGATATATGTTTACAAGGAATACGATATCTTAGCATATCCGATCAGATCTTCCTTCGTCATCAAGAATGCTTCACATAGCCTTGCAACGTACGCCGACCAGTATCGTGCACCATGTGGCTTGATCTTGTGAGCTGAGTCATCCCTAGCGGTGTGGCCCATGTATAGTCCTGTGGGTATCCAGGGTCATACCCCCATAGCTAGTCCGCGAGCACCTTGTATCCGCTGAGCAACGCCATCTCAAGCTTGTCCGAGCAGTTCAACTTGTAGCCGATCAACCGGAGCAAGCATCCATCCAGTTTAACTGGGAGCCGAGCAGTCAAAACAAAAGTCTGACCAGTTTAATTGGATGGGCGACCTCAGACTTACTCAAAGCTAATGTTTGCCAGAAGGATGTAAGGAGCTCATGTTTAAAATTTAAAAACTCTTCACCTTAGGCGATGTGTGCCCACTTAGGTTTTGTGCAGTGAAGTTGGATGCTTAGCATCCCTAATTTAGTCAGTGCAGAGGAACTTAGTCCCTTACAGCAGAAGTTGGACGGTGAGCATCCATGCCTTAGGTCAAAAAGACTCTTAGAGCCAAACTGAGGGCTTGGATGATTATCATCCATGACTTAGTCATTTAGGAAAAGCAGAGGGTCCTAGAAATAACCAATTCACCGCGAGGTGAAGTGTGCCCACTTAGTCCCCGAGCCTAACAGTAGGTGAAGTATTCACGTGGTGCTAGGGTCAAAAATAGTAGACTCCAGATGCCAAACCAGTCCCCAACTTAGCTGAAAACCAGTCCCTAGCTTAGTTGAGAAGAAATAGTATTGTCATTGCTAGATGACATGTACACATGTAGTCCTCGAGCCTACTAGAAAATGAAAAATAAATTTTGTCGCAAGATCAGAGAAAAAAATGCTCTTAATAATCCCAGAAAAATATCGGTTGAACTTGACATCAATTTCAGCCCATGTATAACTCGGCTTGAAGTGTGAATCCGTTAGGCCCATTTAGCGGCCCAGGAAAGTGCATGGATATTTTGGAAGCAAATGCGGCGCGGCAGGGCACAGTTTCCCAAAAACCCTTGAAGTCAAAAGGTTGGGGTCAAATCCATATAAATTAGCCGTGACACCGGCTCACACTCCCATTTCTCCACCCCATCGCATCATCTTCTTCCACGCGCACGCGCCCTCTCATCTACAATCGCTCTGCCCTTAGGGTAGAAATCACTCGCAAAGCCATCTTCTCCTCGCTAGATCTCCCCAATGGCACCGAAGAAAACCCGTGTGAGCTCGAAGAAAGCCGCCCATGGGACCAACCGTGACAAGGAGTTGTACCATCGATTAGCAGTGAGGCTACCCTGAATAGCTTGGTGGTGCACGGCGTCCTCACCGACAGGGCGACCGGTGGGTGGCGTCCGGCAGCTGGTGAGCCATTTCCAACGCCCCACACTGATGAGCTGGTTGTGTTTGAAGATTACTTCTTCCATGGTTTTGGCATTCCTGTTCATCCTTTCCTTCATGGTTTGATTGACTACTATGGAATCAGCCTCTGCAATCTGAGTCTAAACTCTATTTTGCATGTTTCCATGTTTATTAATCTCTGTGAATCATACATGGGGATCCTCCCCCATTTCAATCTATTTCGCCACTTCTTCTACCTCAAAATCAAGGGGGTGGCTCCAGGGTGGTCGGTGTGCCTATCTGCAGTTGTGGGATGGGATGATGAGTGAGTACATCGTCGTTCCCCTTAACACCAATGTGAAGTATTGGAACTCCAAGTGGTTCTACATCAGGCAGGAACAGCCATATGTTCCATGCAATGTGGATTAGGTCCCGGTGAGAAACAAGAAGTGGTTAGCGAGACAGGATCTGAATGGCATGGAGTAGGTGAAGGAGCACCTAACTTTCTTGGATCACAGAATGATTGATGGAGTTTGTGTGGCGACAAACTTCATTTTTTAACGGATTCAACCCTACAAAGAGAGGCTCCACCTCGGATATGAATTCTGGCGGGAGACTGATAGTACTCGAGAGGTGCCTGAGCAAATAGAGCGGGACAAAGTCCTTCATCGTGTCACGATGCTACTCAACACCACGGCGCTTGTTGCCATCAAGGGGCCACAGAGGGCCTTCAACGTTATGAATCCTCCTCCGGCGGTAATAATATGTTTGGGTGTATTCTCTTGCTTTATCATTGTGTGATGTACTCACTCATGTTTTTCAAGATTCATGGGTAGGACCAGGCGGTCTACTTCTCCGCCGTACCGTCGGATGACTAGCGAGTGCATTGATGCTCAGCCGAGTAGTAGCTAGCGTTAGTTCGGCTCAAGGACTGACGAGGAGGGGTTGGCCCATTATGGGGATGAAGGAGACTGGTCTTCCTATGTTTGGGAGAAGGTTTAGGGAAAACGACCGGTAGAGGACGAGCTGTCCCCGAAGAGGAGGAAGACGTCAGGTTCCTCTCTCCGCGAGGCAGGAGGTATCAGCATTAGAGACCCCACCCGTCCTCAGAGGCGGAGGATGGTTGTGTCAGACTCGTCTAATGATGATGAAATGGTGGCTCCACCTCCTTAGACCACCAAAACTCTTGCACCAGCTATTGCGCTGGGTAGAGACGAGGGAGAGACACTGAGCACGGGAGACCACTGGCCAAGTCCCTAAGGCTGCTCGGGTGACCCTGTCGATGGTGCTTGAGGCCATCAGCCTAAGAACTACGAGGGCACCGGTTGGCCCCACCACCAGGAAGGGCAGCTCAGGAAGGTCACATCACTTCAAGACGACCCAACGGGAGTCATAGTTGTAAGTTTTCTTCATTCATAGCTGTTATCGAGTAGTAGGCTGATTGTTTGATGAATTATTCCGCTACCATAGTGCAGAGTCAACTAAAGATCTGCATCTAGCGGGCACTGCTAAGAGCTAGCACGAGACAGAGCCGGTGGCGCCAAGCACCACGGAGCCGACTGCTACTAGTTGTGAGGCTCGTGATGAAGAGGGCGCAGCGGGCACCCGACCGGTTCGAAAATGCTGGCCACAGCAGGCATGCCGATTGACCCTATAGGAGGAGGAGCTGAGCCCTCAATAGATGCACCGGTTAATGGAGCGTGGGATTCAGTCGCACCTGTGGAACAGGCGGCGTAGCCCGCAGAGATGGGCCTCGAAGGTGTTGTCCAAGCACAGCGCTACCAAAGGAGGTCGCCTCCAAGGGAAGCCACTTTTGAGGTCAAAGAGATTGAACGAGAGCCGGTAAACGCCACTCTCAAGCCTTTCTCATGGTTCTCCATCGTGACGACGAGTTTGACATGCTAGAAGAAGAGGTGGCTAGCGAGGAAGTGAAGGCGTTGAGAGTCGACCTATCGGTGATGATGCGCCACATTGAAGTAAGTTGAAAGCAACTTTGTTGCTAGACCCTTTTGAAGTGTAATCTACAATCATTGCTTCTGTAGAGTGTGATGAAGACGTCCGAACACCGCCGGTGCCTCCTGGAAGAAATGGCTCTAGTCCTTGCGGAGAACAAGAGGCTACATTCATCGGTGGATGATCTCGATGCTAGCCTGACTCTAGCATGCGATCGGGAGAGGGAGTTGGAGTTGTAGGTGGTGGAGCTAGAGACAGAGAAACGGTCGTTGACATAGTGGCTTAGCCATGCCGCTAGTCAGTAAAATGGTAAACCTTTGGCTTTTGCTCTATAGGAGTTCGACATCATATTTTAATTGCGTGTTTCATCTATCTTGTGCACACTTGGAGACAGAGCTCGGCCTGTCCCATGAGGCTATTGCCCAACTCCAAAAGGAGAAGGAGGTAGAGGAGCGAGCCGAGCGTGTCACCAAGGACCTTGAATGTAAGAATGATCTTTGAAATATGTGCTCACAGTGTAAGGGACATGTTTAACATGCCGTTGTTGTGCTACAGAATACTGGTATAATGCGCAGGCGCAATTCCAAGAGTTCGGGGCTTAGGTGCAGGTCCAAAAGAACAAGTGTGAAGCATTGATTGCAGGGGTAAAGCCCATGCTCAACTGCATCGACTTAGAGTCTTCTGAGGCGATGGCGCTGCAACTTGGCGACAGGCCTCCTCAACCAGATGCGATCATTGATAGGTGCAAGGGGGCCTAGAAGAACTTCTAGGAATTCACCCATAGTGCTACCAACTCTATCATTGTTCACACACTCGCGGTGGTTCGGTCGCAACTATCCCTTGGTTAAACCTGAGGTGGTAGGGATGGGCTTCTCCCGGGGATGAGCTCGAAGAGGATTACAAAGCTAGAGGATGAGGCAGAGGAGGCAGCGGTGAAACTGGCTGGTGACGTCGACCTATTCGGTGAGGGAGAGAACAACACCAAATAGATTAGGGAAAAACTTACCAAAAATATTATGTAAAGTTGCCTAATAGCTGGTGTAAACATTAAGTGTCCTTTTGGAGATGTGTTTATATTTAATATAAACCACCCCAACCAGTTAGTTTGTGATTGAGCCCCTAGCCCTGACTAGCCCGTAAACCGTAACGTGGAGTGTTGGAGCTCATGTACTTGTAGGAAGACAAGTGTCACCGAGGAGCTGCTGCCGACCACCCATAACGCAGAGGGTTGGCGCTTATGCACATGTAGGGAGAAGCTAGAGACAGGGCTGTCTCTGGAAAACACAAGCGTAAACGTGGCTATTTGGGGAGCCTTTGAGGCAAAAACGTATGTCATCTTTAAGATGGTATACATAGAGGAAAGTCGTTTGGAGAATAATCATGCAGAGAACAGTATGGAGAAACATCATGGCAAAAACTTTATTTAATACTAAAACATAAAAGGGTACATATCTTTATCTGGAATGTTTCAAGGATAGAAAAGCCTAACGAGATCGATGTGCTAGGAGTTGGGGACGTCTGCTTCATTCAAATCACAATCTATAGGACCCTGGTCGGGTGACCACCTTGACCATGTAGGGACCTTCCCAGGGTGAAGAAAGCTTATGCATCCCATCGATCTTCTATTTCCTGTGGAGTGCTAAGTCACCGACCATGAAGGACCTATCGTGGACATTGTGGTTGTAGTACTTGCGCAGGCCCTCTAGGTACTTAGCCATCTAAACAGATGTGACTAGGCGCTCTTCCTCTAGGTGATCAACATCAACAAGCTAGGCCTGGTTGGAGTTTTCTTCATCATAGTTCTCCACCCTAGGTGCTCGGAAAGCAACATCAGCAGGTAGCATAGCCTCGAAGATGAAAACTAGAAAATAGGGAGAGACACCAGTGTTGTGACTGGGTTAGGCCCTTAGTCCCCAGACCACAGCCGGCAATTCCTTGAGCCATTTGCCTAGGTGCTTCTGGTCCTTCTCATAGAGTCTCTTCATCAGGGCATCCAAAATCATGTTGTAGGCGCGCTTGACCTACCCGTTAGCCCTAGGGTGTGCGATTAAGATGTACTTGACTGAGATGCAGCGCTCGTTGCAGCAATCCCAGAAGTCACTGCTAGTAAATGTAGACCCTAGGTTAGTGATGATGTTGTTCGGCAAGCCGAACCTGTGGATGGTATCGTCGAATAGCTCTGTTGCCTTCTTCGCTATAGCCTGAATGAGGGGCTTGTATTCGATCCACTTGAAGAATTTGTCGATGGCGACATAGACCCAGTGAAAACCTCCTAGAGCGAGCTTGAACGGCCGAATCATAGCCAGTCCCCAGCATACGAATGGCTAGGAGGCAGGGATCGTCTGTAGAGCCTTAGCTAGAACATGGATTTCTTAGCAAAAAACTGACAACCCTCACACCGGCGAACAAGTGCTTCTGCATCGGCGATGGCCGAAGGCCAATAGAAACCTGCTCGGAATGCCTTGTCGACCAGCGTTCTTGACACCACATGGTTGCCGCAAGTGTCAGCATGGATGTCTAGGAGTATCTTCTCTCCTTCCTTGGAAATGCACTTTTGGAGTAGTTCCATCTTGGCGTTTTTGCGCATTAGCTTCCCATCAACTAGAACATAATGTTTGCTATGGTGGATGAGGTGCTCCATCTCTATCTTGTTAGTCGGGATGTCTACAGTATTTAGGTACTTGATGAAAGGTTCCCTCCAATCACTACTCGGCCCAAGAACTACTATGACTATCTTCTCGGCAGGTGGCGCATCTTCGATGACTTCTTGCCCCTGCTTATTAGTTGCTTTGTTTTCATCCTGAAACCACATGGTGGTACTCAATGCCGTAGAATTTGCCTTCAAGTTTCCTTATCTCAGCGTAGTAGGCATCCATCTTCTCGTTGGTGCAATTGCAATCTTTGTTGACTTGGTTGATAACAAGCACGGAGTCACTATACACCATGAGGCATTTAACGCCAAGCTCTATGGCTATACGAAGACCATGTAGTGCTGCCTCATACTCCACAGCGTTGTTGGAGGCCAAGAAGTGGATCCAGAGAACATAGCAGAGCTTATTCCCGGATGGAGAAATAAAGTATATGTATATTGTTGACGGTAGTTAACAAACATTATAAACCATCAATATAACTTGTATAAGGGCATAAAATGATCACCAATATAGGTTTATGGGTTTAAACTAACAAATTCCATGAGTTTTGGTAAATCTGTGTTTTTAGCAAGGTTTATCCAGAAATCCATCAAGGTGGACCCAAACGTCAGAACTAATCATGATTATCCATGATGAAAATAGCTCTAGAGGACACCAGAGGATTCCACACCGAAGAAGACCATGAGACACCTCTAGGTGGGGCCGGCTGACCCCACCTACAGGTCGACCAGCCCCCTAGTCCCACCATCAACCTCCTCCTTCCAATGTCAGTTCTACACCGTCTTAGGGTTTGCATCTACACCGTCCTTTCAAGTCAGTTTGATCTAAGGGCTCAAAATTGATCCTATGACCTATACATACCAGCCCCTACCCCCTCCCAGAGGCATCAAACATTGAATAAGTCATTCAGTCAAGAAGGCAGAAACCTTAATCATCCTCAAAGCTCCACTATATTCTAAGGCATAGCTAGCTAGGCTAGATCTAGAGGGAGGCAAGCTTCACTTGGAATCCTGATCGGGTCAAGAGCGTGGCTTGGTATAGCCCCTTGTATCCTCTTTTATATCTTTCATTATTCATATGTTTGCTACAATTGATTCGACATTATTCTTAATAGTATTCATGTTCCTAGTTATCATGTTCATCGTCTACTTTGTTTATATGCTTAGTATAGCTAGATTATCATCATGTTCAAGCATAAGTTCGTATACCGCTCGCTCTAATGTACATGGGGTGAGTGGTTGATATCGTGTAAGCATGGTGCTCATACGTTATTTATCTACAGATGCACCCTATATTCTAGGCCATGTGGTAGATTGTGGATGTGATACTTCTGTTGAGTCCTTTGTAGTCCACTCCCTGAATATAGGACAAGTAGGATCTAGTTATGAAGGAAAACAAGCTTTGTTCTTAATCTTCCTTAGTAATATCCCTTATGTGTAGATATGAAGTTGATCTTAGCAATGACTACTAGGTGTAATTGCACTAATCAGCGTATGCTTTGATTTATAATTAAGAATGACTTAGGAATTATTCCTCTAATTTCTACTTAGCAATGCTAACGTCATAGAAAGGAGTACTCTGAGTGATCATTTATCATTTATCATTACTTATCCTATTTATCTCTTGACTTACCCCCGTTGTGAGTAGAAGTTTGGTTATGGTTTACTTCTCCATCATACGTATAATTTATCAATATATTCCAACTGTCTGTCCTTCCCTGTGGTAAAAATATAAGTAACGATACCTGGAATACTCCCAGGTGAAATGCTACAATGGTAAATTATCTATGTGCTTGCAGATCTCTTCATATATATATTTGTATATTCTTTCTAGTTACATAAAATACTAAGTTACTTCTTAGTATCATTCTACTAGTGATGCTAGGTAGTACCAACAAGCATTTTTGGCATCATAGCTAAGGATGACAACTTAGCAAAAGTGATGTTAATAAATGTCAACAACATTAGGTGGCTACATAAACAAGTGACATGTAATAAATACCAACACCTACCCCAGCACCATCAAGGTTAAGGGAACTGTCGAAGTACATGGTCCAATGCTCGGGATGATTGACCAAGATGGGGGTTTGCATGTTAGTCTACTCAACAACGAAATCGGCAAGCACCTGTGACTTAATCGTCTGGCGGCTTCTGAAATCAATGGTGTAGGTGCCAAGTTCGACCGCCCATTTAATGATGCTGCCATTGGCTTCCTTGTTGCGGAGGATATCGCCAAGTGGGTACTCAGTAACCACTGCTAAGGGGTATGTCTCGAAGTAATGACAGAGCTTCCAGGATGTGATCAGTATGGCGTATAACATCTTTTGGACCTAAGGTAGCAAGTCTGACCTCTTCTTGCTCGACGATGATAGCCATACTGACCATTCAGTTGGTTGTCGCGATGTAGACCAGCAAGGTTTCACCGATTTGGGGTGTAGTCATGATCAGAGGTTCTGTGAGAATTGCTTGAGCTTGACAAACACCTTGTCAGCATCCTCTGACCAGGTGAACTTCTCTTTAGCCTTAAGCAACTTGAAGAAGGGGAGTCCCTTTTCACCTAGCCGGGATATGAAACGACTTAAAGCCGCCATGCACCCCGTTAGCTTCTAGACATCTTTGACATAGGTCGGTGGTTTCATCTTGGTCATAGCCTCTATTTTCTCTAGATTGGCCTTGATGCCGTGGCGACTAACGATGTTGCCTAAGAGGATACCGGATGGAACGCCAAAAATGCTCTTAGTGGGACTTAGCTTCCATCGGTACTCCTTTAGGGCTTTGAATGTTTCATCAAGGTCGGCGATCAGGTTATCAACAGTCTTAGACTTAGCCACCACATCATCGACGTAGGCCTCGACGTTCTTCCTGATCTGATCCTTAAGGCAGCGCTAGATGGCTCTCTGGTATGTAGCGCCAGCATTCTTAAGCCTGAAGGACATGGTGGTGTAGCAGTAGGCGCCGAAGGGCGTGATGAATGATGTCTTGATCCGGTCTTCCTCCTTTAAGGAGATCTGGTGATAACCAGAGTAATAATCTAAAAAGGACAGGAGATCGCAATCGGTTGTGGAATCTATGACCTCGTCTATGCGAGGTAAGCCGAAGGGGTCTTTAGGGCAATGTTTGTTGAGATTGGTGTAATCAATGCACATTCTCCATTCTTTATTCTTCTTTCATACGAGAACTGGGTTAGCTAGCCACTCTAGGTGATACACCGCTTTAATAAAATCGGCTACTAAGAGCCATGTTATTTCTACCCTAATAGCCTCCTTTTTGTCTTGCATGAATCATCAAAGCTTTTGCTTGATTGGCTTGGCGATCGTTGAGACGTTTAAGGAGTGCTCGATTAGCTCCCGAGGTACGCTAGGCATGTCTGCAGATTTCCATGCAAATATATCGACGTGCTCCCATGGGAAGCTGACGAGTGCATCTTCCTATTTAGGGTCTAGATGGGCCCCGATCCAAGCAGTCTTGCTCTGGTCACCAGGGACGAGGATCACCTCCTTGACCTCCTTGGATTTGGTGGCTGGTCGGGGGCTTCCTTGATCGGGATCTCCTGCTCCTCTAGTAGCATCTGCTGTGAAGCAACGAAGCATTCCTACATGCGGATGGAGATGTTACCAGAGATCCAAATCTGTGATAGAAATACCCCTCAAACACAACAAGTTCATCACTACCAAGGGTCAGAAAGCCCTCACCAGTAGCGGGGCGCCATCCCATTGTCTCCCTGTCGGGCAGCATGCCATCAACCACCAGGCGGTTGAGTGCCACCTCGATGCTTATAGACTCCATCCATTCCTCCGCGCGGTTGACCTCGCGCTCCTCGGCTTGACCTACCACGACTCCTCTTCGATGCCATCCCAACGGGTATGTTGACCATAAAGCTTGTACACGCGTAACTGTGGCAATGGTAGGATGGCCACTAGGTAGAGCGAGTGCGAAAGGAAGGAAGAAGGCAGGGCAAACAAGATAGTGAAGGAGGTGCCTTCGGCTATAGGAATTAATAGCAGCCCTCCCTCGCCTCTTCTACTTCAAGAGTTTATGGGAAACTATGCCAAAACTGTCGCTTCACCTTCCGCATTTCCCACTGGCTTCACAGGCCATTAGCTGGGCCGGCGTGATCGGCAACTATGGTAAGCGCTCCACGTGGGTGGATAAAATGTGCAAGGACGCCGGAATTAAAAGCCCACGTGATGATATTTTCAATAGGTCATTTTCTTTATGACCCTGCTACAAGATTTTTTTCAAAATCTTCCAGCAGGCTCGAGGACTATGTTGTACACATCATCTTGCAATGACTGTACTTATTTCTGTATTGGACCCACACCTGATGACAACAACTTTGGACCCTGGCACCATATGACTACTTCACCTACTGGCAGGCTCGAGGACTAAGTGTGCACACTTCACCTCACGGTGAATGTGCTTACTTCTGAATTCAATCTTCTATCAGGCGATGGCTTAAGTTCTGCCGCGCTGACCAAGCCAGGGAGGCAAAGCATCTGGATTTAACGCCCAGAACCTATGTGGGCACACTTCGCCCAAGATGGAGACTTCAAAAAAAATTTACTTGAGCCCCTTACATCCTTCTGACAAACCTTGACTTCAAGCAAGTCTGTGCTCAGTTTCTGGATTAATAGCTGGACACTCGCTCTGATAGCTCAAAGGCTCGTTCAAACCGCTCCGGTGTTTGACCAACTGCTCGGACATCTTCAATAGCTTGATTCCTAGTTAGACTAGTCAAAAGCCTGTTCCTGGTGATTAGCAACACGTTGATCAACTCGGACAAGCTCAAGACGGTGTTCTCAAAGGATACAAGGTGCTCGGGGACTAGCTATGGGGGTATGACCCCGGTATCTACATTGGCCGAGCCGCTAGGGGAGGCCTAGCCCACGAAGGGATGTCGCGCAAAGCTCAGCACGGATCAGTAGGCTACACAAGACGGCGCAAGAATCCTTGGCGAGCAAGTAGGATCCGATAGGATATGCTAGATCCTACGATATTTGTAACTTTCAATCTTGTAATCGACCAAGATAGAATGGGTCGATCTGTAACCCTACCCCTCAAGCTATATAAAGCGGGTAGGGACCCCATCATTTTCATCTAATCATAAGCAATACAATCCATAGAGACACAGGACGTAGGGTATTACGTCACGCTGATGGCCCGAACCTGCTTACATCACGTTCTGTGTCACGTCTAGTTCATCTCTTGCGCACCTCTATCGACTCATCTACTACCACAGGCATCCCCTTGGTAGACTACTGACCATATTTCATCGACACTTGGCCATGCCTTTGCACTCATGCATGGTATGCTTGCTGCCTTTATGAACGGGGTAGGGACCGTCGAGGAGCTTCTCGTAGTCAGCGTTGTAGCTATGCTTAGCGTGACCATTTATGACATTAACAGAGCTATTTGGCCTACATCGGTAGGGTTGTCTGCCTCTTGAGCCTTCTGGCATATCATCGTGCCAGTGGTCATGGTCACACTCATCATAGCGGCGGCCACGGTCATCATAGCGCCTTTCTTCGCGGTGGTCATCATTGCGATGCTGTTGTCGTTTGGAGCGAGAGACCTAGGTGACGTCGTCCTTGTGTTGGTGATCAACTTCCTCGGCGTCAGCATAAGCGTTTGCTATCTGTAGCAGGTCATCGATGGTTACTGGCCTTTTGCGGTATAGCTTGGAACAAAGCTGCTCGTGGTAGCAAAGCCCCCTGGTGAACGCAGAGATGGCCACGCTGTCGCTAATGTTGGGGATGGAGTTCCTTATCTCTGAGAAACACCTGATAAAGCCATGCAGAGGTTCCCTAGAGGTTTGATGAAGCTTCTCCAGGTCATACTTAGTGCCCGGTTGCTGACAGGTGGCCATGTACTTCTCGATGAAAACCTTCTTGAGGTCATCTCAAGTTTTTGATGGAATCCACCCTTAGGCTAAGTAGCCAGTTGTTCACGGATTGGTTGAGCATAACAAGCAAATAATTTGCCATCACATCATTGCTTCAGCTACCAGCGTGCACGGTGATCTCGTAGAGCGTCAGGCACTGCTTGGGATTGGCTTTGGCGTCGTACGTGTCCACCCCGAAGATCTTGAAACTTGCAGGCCATCGGATGGCTCGTAGTCTTGCCATGAAAGGACAAAGTCCAGAGGTATTGGTGATGGGTGGTGCTTAGGCGACACCAGGAGCGCCATGCTTAGCATCATACTGCTGCCGACATTGATTTCCGCATTGTGGCATGCAGATCGGCTATTCTCGATGTGGTCACAGATGTCGATGTTGGTGTTGATGCGCTTGCGAACATCATACAGTAGGGGTTGGCTAATCTCCTGGTTGGCATTACGGCGGTTGTCTCAGACGCCATGTGGGCAAGGGGGCCTCCATCCGAACCTGGGTGCCCTTCGTAGTTGTCTCTAGACCCTCTATAGAGATAGGGGCCACTTGCTTGATAATGAGGGTGTTCGGAGCCCTGGTAACGACATCCCCCATCGTGGCAAGAGCCACGAGGGTGGCGGCTACACGCTGATGCAATTGAGTGGGATGGAGCAGGATTCTAGATCTCATTGATTTGGACTTGGGCAACTTTAAGTTAAGCGTCGATCCTCTCAACCTTCGGAGTCTGTGTAAGTATGGCTAACACATTGAATGCGACGATGAGGTTAGCACTTTGCATCTTCTCCACCGTTTGATTGCCCACCATGTTGAATTCCTAGTCGAGGTTATGACAGACATGGTGTGGGGCACTTGGATTTCCATCAACCGTGCGAGCGGCTTCTTCATCCCGACAACGTTGGCAGTTGGCATTCTTCGCTAGGCGAGCATTGCGCTCATCGGTGGTCTCACCATCTTTGGTGATGCTGTCATGGTAGATATGGAAGAGCTCGCCCCCGAACCCTAGGAGAAAGGGGGGAAACTGGAGGCAGTCCTGGTGGAGCCCTCGAAATATGCGTCGGGGCTTTCCTCCAGGATGGTGGGTGGATAGATTCATCCAAAAGCTAGCGAATATTCACCATGTTCACCACGGGGGCAGGCTGATCGGCCTTAGGCAGAACAATCAAGTAGAGGTCATCGATGCGATCGCGCACAGCGTGGTCGATGAAAAGGTGCTAGACGGTGTCTTGATACGCGAATCCCGCACCCACCTGCCCAAAGGGATAGGACTTCGGCATGTTCTCCATCAGGGCTTCATAGTCGGCGAGGCGCAGGCCGGTAGCAGGAAGTGGCCGGCGTTGCACTGTACTCCCTTGCGAATTGGCTGTGATCACCAGATCAGAATCTTACCACCGTGGACGGCACGGATAAGCAGATCGCTCGGCTGCAGTGGCTTAGTGACCTTAGAGTGTAGAAACTTCATCACTCGTAGTAGATCGATCTAAGACCGAGTCCATGAGAGATAGGCATTCGACTAAGCCGTCTGTGACCCGATTGATGGATACGATCAGATCGTCTTGATCGATGGATCTCCTAACCCAGCGGCGGGGTGCCGAGGTCGATTGATGTTTTCGAAGATGTTGGCACGATCAGCGCAGGGTGATTCAGCACTGTCGCCATGATCTCCCCGATGCCATTGGCGCTGACGATCCAGGTCATGGATCCGATCGTGAACGACTGGCTGGGCTCGAGAAGGACAATCGAGCTCAGAAAGCGGACCATCTGGTTTGCCATAGAATGAGCCGGCACACCCCTTACCTGGCACGCCACTATTGATAAAATATGGTCGGCAGTCTACGGGGGTATGCCTACGGTAGTAGATGAATCGGTGGAGGTGCACAAGATACGAACTAGATGATGACATAGACGCAGAGACAACGATTTAGATAGGTTCAGGCCATCAAGTCGACACAATACCCTACGTCATGTGTCTTTGGTGGATTGTATATTATAATGAGATGAAATCAAGGGGTCCCTACTCGTCTTATATAGCATGGGGGTAGGGTTACATATCGGTTGAATCTAATCCTGATCGGTTACATGATATGTGTTTACAAGGAATACGATATTGTAGCATATCCGATCAGATCTTCCTTCGTCATCAAGAATGCTTCACATAGCCTTGCAGCGCACGCCGATCAGTACCGTGCACCGCGCGGCATGATCTTGTGAGCTGGGCCTTCCATGGCGGCGTGGCCCATGTATAGTCCTGTGGGTCTCTAGGGTCATACCCCCATAGTATATGAGTTGTTAAGGGAATTTTGTTGATGAAACATAACATATATATTTATCGCTCATGCATGCTGACACAATGTGTATGCTTATATTAATATTGATAGAAGTGGGCAATATATAAACCTCTACATTCTATATGGTTATTTAAATAATTTTTAATAGAAGATATTGATTACTTTTAGATGTAGATTTGAGAGGATATTTAATTTTCTTAGTAACGAGATGAAAATTGGGTTACATAAATTATTTTTGTAATAGGAGTACGTGGGTAATTAGATGCAAATTTAGGTCTACTTTAGATGACATATGTGGGTAGTTTAAATATAGAATCATGAGTTAATTTATGTTATTTTATGTATTACCAAAGGTGGGAAATTATTTAGAAAATAAAATAGTTTCAATACCTATTATTATCAATGGTGATTAGATTATACCGAATTGATGATCAAATATGTCAGACTTTTTGTGAGAAATTTTTAGGATCTATATTTTATTTTTCTATTGTGTCTCGTGAGGAGTAATGGGGAGGCTCCATTAAGGATCTCCGGTTAGCATTTCTAGTATTTATCTTTTTTTAGTGTGACATGTATTTAGTTTAAACCTAGCCATAAGATATATAAATTCTTATTGCATCCCTTTCAGTAACTCCACGAATATAGCTTAGCCTTCGACTTTTAACCAAGTTGTACAATTCTTTCGACATGTTAAGTAGAAACTCTAGAGTTTTTCATTTTTCATTCAAAAATTATTTTTATTAAAAAGAGTTTAGGTCTTAGTAATATTGTTTTCCACACAATAAATAAGTTGAAACTCATATTGCGCCTTAGCACTGAACTTGTTGAATTTGTTATATCACAGAATCATGTGTGTCGTATTATTTTATATATCATAGAGTGAAAATTAAATTCCAAATATTGATGACATAATGTTTTAGTTAAAATGTATAAAGTTATTTAAAATAACTTCTGAAATTCATTATTAGGGAGTACTAATACAATCTATGGAGAATTGCCGGTGTTATGTTATTGCTATGTGGTTTGTTAATTAAATATTTTTCATGCTTATAAGCTATTAAAATAAATATTTATCATATTGTATATAAGTTTACTTAGTATACATGGTTAAAGATAGCATTGTGGTTGTTTGATTTCATAGTTGTAGAAGTTTGTAATTTAGAAATTATGAAATTCATTATTAAGGAGTACTATTATAATTTAAAGGAAATTGCCAGTGTTATGTTATTGCTATGTGGTTTGTTAATTAAACATTTTCCATGCTTATAAGCTATTAAAATAAATATTTATCCTAATGTATATATGTGTACTTGGTATACATGGTCAAACATAGCGTTGTGGTTGTTTAATTTCATAGTTGTAGAAGTTTGTAATTTAGAAATGTATATATCTCATATATACATGGTCAAACATAGCATTGTGATTATTTAATTTCAGAAGTTTGTAATTTAGAAGTATATATATATATGTCTCATACTTTATGAATATTGACTTTTTTGTAATAGCATATATTAGTATCTACATATAGATTTAAGGGAGGCGGGTAATTTAGATGCAATGTGAGTGGGTAATTGTGAATTATTTTTGGGTAATTTAGATACAATTTTAGGTGGTTATTTTGAATTATTTTTCATGATGTCAAGTGTGGATAATTTATATACAAATTTAGAGGGTTATTTTGAATTGTCTTTTATAATGACAGAGGTGAGTAATTTATATGCAAAATTAGGGGGTTACTTTAAGTATTTTTCATAATGGCAGAGGTGGGTAATTTTCTTTATAAATAACAATAGATCCAATGGCTATTATCGGAGATGCTAATTAGAATCTCTAATTAAGGGATAGATGTAACAGAACCGACCAAATTATAAGAGCACAAGTACAAAAACAAGCACCGAAGCGTTCAAATTTTCGAACTTGAGCCCATATAATCCTGGTAGTCAATCGAAACCACGAAGGATTTCAAACCAACTTGCTTACAACCAAGATCGCATAATTCAACATACAACATCATACGTTACATTTCGCAAGTAGTTCCGAAATAAGTTTACACACACGGAGTTGCAATTATAACAAACCAAGTTTATAAAAGTAGCGGAAGCATAAACACACCAGTTGTTTAACTACTGCCAGTCTTGTTGATCAACATCCCACAAAAGCATCAGGAAAGTACATAAAAGATGATCACGCCCAAGTGATCTAGTCTTCGTCACCCGCAGGGTGGAGACAATTTTTGCAGAAGCCTTGGTAGAGCATATCATCTGCAACAGGAGGGAATAAACCCTGAGTACTGGAATGTACTCAGCTAGACTTACCCGTCGAAAACCAGAAATAAGATGACACCAAGGATTATGCAAGGCTTTCACAAGAGGCTAGCTGACATCACATTTTTGCATAAAGGCATAAGTAATTGAGACTCTTATAACCTGTACTAGCAGTGATTTTTAGCATTTACCTGTCATCTATCTTAGCACCTGTACTAAACATGCACTTGATTATAATCAAACAATTATCATCATTATATCCAGAGCAGGTATGAATTGTGGCAACATTGTATCATTCCCTTAACCACCAGTTTATTTAATGAGATCTACGTTGCCGCTGCTCAAGTCAAGTGCTCACTAACCGGGAGCGACGGCGATTCGAATCGAATTCCTATCCAGCTGGAGGGGTATTTCTAACACTCACCGTGCAGACCCCTGCCAGGGTCGCACAGGCCACCGTTTCATATGATTCAGGAATCACGGGTCCGAATAATGTCGCGACCCCAACGACGACACTCTGCCAGGTGATAGGGACTCTAACCCCCCCTTGGTCTCACGCCAATGTCCCCAAGCACATCCTTTCTCTTCTCCAAGAAGCAACCTACCATTCGATTCCCGGCCTGAACCACATTACTCGGCTTCGCGGTCGGAACGACTTATCCGGCCAACTAAGTGTTAGACTGCGTTCAACATGACTCAAGGACGTACAGCGAATCGGTCCTTAAACGATTCAGACGGGCATAGCTCCACACCCAAGACGTGAAGTGTCTTGCGGCTATACTATCGAACTCCCGCCCGGTCTCAATTTCATTTTTAAGCATGGTTCCATCCACGATAGCCATAAAAAGCCACTCGTGACTCCTTCCTACATCTCGCGGATGACCGGAAATCACCCGACTTCTACCGTACTAAACAGGGCTAAGCATTGACACGTGCCTAAACCTAATATAGGATTAAGTACGATATATGGACAAGGACAGGTATAATGCAACAAGTGTTTTCATATAACTCCTACAACTTAATGCGGTAAACAATTAAAAGTACTCAAGATTAATTTATAAATCAGTAGGTTCAGCATGCACCGGGGCTTGCCTTTCAGAAAGGTCGAAGGCCGGTGGTCAGGACACTCAGGTAGATCTTCGGCAGGAGCTTCGTCGCCGGCTGGTTCCTCTAGCTGCTCCGGCTGGTCTTGGATTTCCTCCGGAATCACCGGCTCGAATTCGAGGAGAGTTACCCCCTCCGGTACACCTATTGCATGAATGCACAATAAATACCATGGATGCATAAAGGTGCAACATGCTCGGAATGAAATGCATTTCAGAAATAAAATATAATAATCTAATCAAGTTACTTTATTAGTACGTGCAAATCTCTTCTCCGGTGGAGAAGTACTTACCTAATCTACCCAACCTAAGATATAGTTGTTCATCTTCGGTTAAGGCCCTAACACCTAACAAACACAAGAGTGACATTATTTAGGTTACCACAACCAACCCAAAATATCACAGTAAGATCTTCTGGACAGCAGCTACTTGTTTCTAACATAACTGGAGATTCCCAAATCCAAAAGATATGATCTAAGATAATCTGGAAAGCTTAAGAAATGTACCACAAAATGTTTTCAGACCATAGCACTTAATTCGAAAGTTTACCTAGTCGAAATTTCAAAGTTCCAGAATCTGCTCTCTCTAAACAGAGAGCAGCCAATTCTGGACTGTTACTTAAAACAGCAATAACTCCTAAACTACTAGCCCAATTGCCATCAAATTTTGACACAAGCTAATTTAACCAGTTTACTACCACTTTGGTATTCACAAGTTTTCTAGCCAATACCAGCTGTCCAGAAAACCTAGAATTGCAAAGATTAAATATTTATTCATGTGGCAAATATCCCATAAGACCAAACTACTGTTACCACAAGTTCACAAAGGTCACAAGAACACCAGAAAGTAAGGTGTGCCCACCTAGAATATTTATTTACACCCCTTTCTTAATTTACTTAAGTAATTAAGGGGAATTTTAAACATATATGTAAACTGCTCCTAAAATTCTACAAAAATTACAGGCGACTATCTGACCCAAAAAGCGACTACTGTAAAAATTTGAACTCAATTTATTCACAGGAACTCCCTGAACAAAATTCACAAGCCCAAAAGGCTGATTTTTGTATAAATACTAAAGCATAGTAAAAAGTGTCAAACAACAGATTTCTTAATTTTCTTGAACACTCTAGGGTACCAAGACATTCTCCAAAAATTTATATGAACATTGCACATGTAGAAAATTTACTAAAATTCATTTAAGTATTTCCTAGAATAACAAGATAGCATTATAACTTGAAAAGTACTTAAGCACTACTGCCCAAATTTTTACCAAAGCTAGAGCAAGTATAAATTAGCCTACTCACCAAATTTCATAATTTTTGGAACACTGAAACTCAAGATATAATTTAAACAAGTTTGCATGTGATTTAAAACACATTTCAAAGACCTATTTAAATATCCCAGAAAACAAACATCATATAACAAATTCATATTTTTCTAAAATACTACACACCCTGTAGATCCCAACAAAATTTATCTCATAATTTTTGGGCAAGTAAAACCCTAGATCTATATTTTCTAAACATTATCTAAAACTGTGACAGAATAAAAGAAATAAAATAAATCCGATTTGTTACTGGGCCGGCCCGGGAAAAGACGCGGCCCAAGACGCGCGCGCGCGGCCCGCGACGCACGCGCGGCCTGCTCGGCCATCCCGCCCGCGCGCGTGGGGGCTGACAGCGCGGGCCCGCAGGTCATAGAGAGAAGAGCGGAGGGGAGGAGACGGCCGCGACTCCGGCGAGCTCAAGCTTGCCGACGACGGCGTCTCCGGTGACGGGAAGATCACTGACGGTTTCCCCATGACTTTCCGCACCGACCGAACCAAGCTTGGCTGACCCTATCCCCACCTAGCTACGACGGCCATGGCGACGGCGGCCCGGTGATGGCGCACGGTGGTGCAGTGGTGAGCTCCGAGCGCCAAGTGGTCACCGGAGGTGCGCATTCGCTCCCCAGGGCCAAGGCGGACCTAACGAGATTCCTATTGAGGACCGAGGCAAGGTGGAGGAGCATGGCCACGTAAAAGCACCGCAGGCGGTGGTGCGCCGGTGAGCTTCGAGCGGGGGAAAAGCCGGCAATGCGCCCTTACCCTGCTCGGTTGCTCCAAAGGAGGGTTCGACGAGGTTCGGGAGGTGGTGACGGAGCTGTGGGCGTGGTGTATTGGCCGGTGGTGCGACGGTGAGCGCACACGACGGCGGCGGAGCGCGCGGCACCGAAGGCGGCTCGGTTCTCTCCGCTCGGCGAGCTCAGGGCGAGAGAGAGAGAGGCGAGGGCGGGAGTGAGGCGGAGGCCGCGTCGTGGCGTTCAAGAAGCCCGCTCGGCCTGACCGGTGGGGCCAAGGCCGGCGTACGGTCGCCACCGCGTGCCCACGCGGTGGTCGCGGCCTGAGGCCGGTCGGCCACTTCCCCCCTGCCCGATCTGAACTGCAACATAGGCAACATCACGTTGCAACATTTGCAACATTTGCCACCCCAAATAGCAGCAGCTTTCAAGCCCTGTAGCTCTAAAACCAGCCCGAATCACGAGATGAGATAATTAACAAAGTTGTAGCTCATGAAATTCTCTACAACTTTGTCAATATGAGCTAAACCTGAATCGACATGTTTTGGGATTTACAGAGCCAGGAACAAAATCTGTTTTTGTGAAACAACAGAAAATCAGCGGCACGGTAAAGTGAAAATTTGGCCGGCTTAGGGGCTGAATCATGAATTGTGCTAATTGACAAAGTTGAAGCTTACAATTTTTACTACAACTTTGTTAATATGGACTTGAACTGGTTTTGCTTCTAAGCTAGTGATTCTGAGGGTTCAGTTTACATGACTTCACTAATTAGCATGGAAACACACTTAGGAGGGCAATTTAGTCACTTTGGTCAACATGAACATTGTTCCACTAATGATCCTAAGTGTAATTAAGGTGTTGTAAGGTATAATTAGCTACTCTACCCTTTAGTTACACCAACTACCTAGTGTCACATGATGTGAATCAAATAAAACTTCAAAACAAATCACATTTGTTGCAACCACATGAATTAACATGAAATGATGCATGCTTATGCTCATGTAATGCAATGCAATTATGGAGCTAAACACCTGAGGTGTTACAGCCCTCCCCCCTTATAAAAATCTCGTCCCGAGATTTGGAAAGTGTACCATTTTTCATAGAATTCCTTATAACCATCCCGTAAATAGTCTTCCCGTTCCCATGTAGCGTCACTTTCACTACCCTGATTACTCCACATTACTTTATACCACTTTGCTTCTAGTCACTCGTTCCTGAGTATCGATCACTCAGACTGGCTTTTCTTCATAAGTTAGATCGGATTCCAGCCTGATATCTCCTAAAGTGACTCTTTCTTCAGGAACACGAAGACACTTTTTGAGCTGAGATACATGGAAGACATTGAATATGGCACTCATTTCTGGAGGTAACTGGATTTTATACGCAACAGCTCCATTCTTGCCTATGATTTGGAAAGGACCCACGTATCTTGGCGCAAGTTTCCGCTTAACACCAAAACGTTGAACACTCTTCATTGGAGAAACTTTCAGATACACGAAGTCTCCAACTTCAAACTCGAGCGGTTTTCTACGACGGTCAGCATAACTTTTCTGTCTAGCTTGGGCTGCAGCCATATGTTTTTGGATGGTACGGACTTGTTCCTCAACTTCATGAACAAAATCAATACCATAATACCTCTTTCACCAGCTTCTACCCAGTTTAGTGGAGTTCTACACTTACGACCGTACAAAGCTTCGAATGGAGCCATCTTAATACTCTCTTGGTAACTATTATTGTACGAGAATTCGGCTAGAGGTAACCATTTTTCCCAAGATCCCTTGGATGATATTACACATGCCCGCAATAGATCTTCCAAGATTTGGTTAACCCGTTCCGTCTGTCCTGACGTCTGGGGGTGATAAGCAGAGCTTCTCACTAACTTGGTTCCCAGAAGGTGATGCAAATGCTCCTAGAAGCGAGCAGTGAACTGGGGACCGCGGTCAGATATGATAGTACGAGGTATCCCATGGAGCCGGACTATCTGATTGAAATACAACTCAGCATAGTCAGTGGGACGATAGTCCACTCTAACTGGAATGAAGTGAGCTGATTTGGTCAAACGATCCACAATTACCCAGATGGAGTTATGATTTTTGACAGTAGGAGGAAGTCCGACAATGAAATCCATACTTATCTCTTCCCATTTCCAACCTGGGATAGAAAGTGGTTGAAGCAACCCAGCTTTCATATGCATAGCTTTAACTCTACAGCAGGTATCACACCTAGCCACATATGCAGCTATCTCTTTCCGCATCTTGGTCCACCAATAGTATGGCTTCAAATCGTAATACATCTTATTGCTACCAGGATGGATGGACAACTTAGAGGAGTGTGCTTCAGACATAATATCATTTCTAAGCTCTCGGTCCTTAGGCACAACTAACCTATCCTTGAACCATAGTACACCCTCTTCATCTATCCTGAACTGTGTAGTTTCTTGCTCTTTCATCTTACGCTTGATGTGGAATACACCAGTGTCAGTCTTTTGAAGTTCAATAATTCTGTTTTTGAGAGTACAACTGACAGTGATGTTGTACAAGACCGCTGGGTGTAGAAGGCGAGATCGATGAAAATCAGTTTCAACTAGGGAATGGCAATGGGACTTACGGCTTAAAGCATCCGCAACCACATTTGCCTTGCCAGGATGATAGTGCACTTGAAGGTTATAATCCTTAATCAACTCGAGCCACCTTCTTTGACGCATATTTAACTCGGGTTGGGTGAAGATGTATTTGAGGCTTTTGTGGTTTGTGTAGATATTGCAAACATTGCCCAACAGATAGTGTCGCCAGGCTTTCAAAGCATGAACAACCGCGGCGAGTTCTAAGTCATGTGTTGGATAATTCACCTCATGTTTCCGAAGTTGTCGAGAGGTATATGCAATTACTCGACCTTCCTGCATCAGAACACCTCCCAAACCTATGCCTGAGGCATCACAATAAACATCAAATGGTTTCTCTATATCCGGTTGTGCCAAAACCGGAGCTGAGGTTAGGAGGGTTCACAGTTGGTGAAAAGCCGCATCACACTCAAGAGTCCAGACAAACCTGGTGTCTTTCTGCAGCAACCGAGTCATTGGCTTGGCTATTTTGGAGAAATCCGGGATGAAGCGACGATAATAGCCAGCCAAACCAAGAAAACTCCGGACCTCGTGAACCGAGATAGGAGCCTTCCAGTTCAGTACTTCTTGTACCTTGGCGGGGTCCACCATAATTCCTCCATCGGACAACACATGCCCAAGGAAAGGTACTTCTCGAAGCCAGAATTCGCACTTACTGAACTGTGCATATAGTTGATGTTCACGCGGTCTTGTGAGGACTATACGTAGATGTTCAGCGTGATCTTCCTCATTCACAGAATATACCAGGATGTCATCAATAAATACCACCACAAACTTGTCCAATTCAGGCATAAACACCGAATTCATCAAGTACATGAAGTGTGCGGGGGCATTTGTCAAGCCGAAAGACATAACAAGATACGTATAAAGACCGTATCTGGTAGAAAAGGCCGTCTTTGGAACATCTTCCGGGCGGATTTTAATTTGATGGTAGCCAGATCTTAGATCGATCTTGGAGAAAACTTTAGCTTTAGACAACTGATCGAACAAGATGTCGATACGTGGTAGAGGGTATTTATTTTTGACAGTGACTACATTGAGAGGTCTATAATCTACACACATCCGCAACGACTGATCCTTCTTCTTTACAAAGATAGCAGGACATCCCCACGACGACGAACTAGGACGAATCAACCCCTTCTTCAAAAGTTCATTCAATTGCACCTTAAGTTCAGCGAGTTCATTTGGAGGCATCCTATAGGGTCTCCTAGAGATGGGAGCTGTGCCAGGTAATAATTCAATTTTAAATTCCACATCCCGATCCGGAGGGAGTCCCGGCAAATCATCGGGAAAAACGTCCGGAAACTCATTCACTACTGGAATTTTGGCCAACGCCTTTGCTTGCACAGCATGAACTTCCCCAGACAAATCAACTTTTCTGGGAAGTTGTACCAGAAAACCCTTTTGATCTGTAGGATCTCTGAGCATAACTACCCGAGTGGATATATCAATGAGTACCCCATTCTGACTCATCCAATTCATGCCCAAGATAACATCTATGCCTAAGCCCGGCAAAACCACTAAGGCAAGCGAGTACTTTCGCCCTTCTATCTCAAGCTCAAGATTCCCCACTACTTTATTTGTGGAAATATTCCCACTTGCTGCGCTAATACAATAACCCCCACCTTCAACAGTATGCAATTTGTGTGCAAACTCTGATGCAAACTTAGGACTGATAAAGGAATGCGAAGCACCTGAATCAAAAAGTACCACTGCAGGGTGTTGATCAACTAGGAACTTACCAGCAGTGACAACCTCACCAGATGGGATTTCCTCAATACTGTTATAATGAGCGTGCCCTTGACGGCCACCTTGGTTGACATTCTTCTTAGGGTATGGACAGTTCCTGGACCAATGGCCTGGCTTGTTGCAGTTCCAACAGGGCATGTTGCTAGGAGGGACACTGGAGCTGCCTTGGCCTGAATTACTTTTTGGCAGAGCCACTGTATATGCCTTGCGAAACCCAGTCTTCACTGGCGCCTTCTTTTGCGGAGGACGAAACTTAGCACTTGTGGCAGGAGGGCGAGGAGGAGCCCTCGGGGCAGCTGGAGCTCGAGACTGTGAAGCACCTGCCTCAAGTGCCCTCTTGCGGCTCTTCGAAGCAGCATAGATAGAGTTATTGTTCTCTTGAGTCAGAGCATCACTGATAAATTCATTGAAGATAGTGCACTTGCTAGTGCCCATAGTCTTCATCAGCTTTGGGCCGAGGCCTCTTTTAAAGCTAGCAATTTTCTTGGCATCGGTATCCACAAACTCGGTGGCATACCTTGCCAGGTTATTGAAAGATTGCAGATATTCAGTCAAACTTTTATTACCCTGCGACAGCCTCATAAATTCTGTGTGCTTGATAGCCATAAGACCTGGAGGAATATAGTTTCCACGAAATGCGGCCTTGAACTGATCCCAAGCAATCGAGACATTTGCAGGCAATGTGGAACGATAGTGGCTCCACCAAATACCCGCTGGACCATGTAGTTGGTGAGAAGCATATTCAGTTTTCAGCTCATCGGTCAAGCGAAGCAGACGAAACTTTTGTTCAATAGTATTCAACCACTCATCAGCTTGTAGTGGTTCCTCCGCCTCCCTAAAGAGCGGGGGCTTAGTATCAAGAAAGTCCTTGAAATCACTGTACTGATTGGGTTCTGGGCCCTGGCGGCCAGGACGAGCTTCCCGGTTGGCCAGCTGGCGCATAGCATCTGCCAACATGCGCTGCCCTTCGACCACTGTCTGCATCAGCTCAGCCGGGGTAGGTGGTGGCGGAGGGGGTGGCTGTTCCTCATCCTCATTGCCACGACCCCGACGAAGATTGTACGACATCTGCAAAATGCATAGCCAATGAGCACTGACGATGTGGGAAATTTGTAGATGAATTATTGTAAATATGTCAAACTGACTTCATGAAATGGACTTCTCAAAATACTCATGGCACAATAATTCATCACAACCGCACAATCCATTCAAGCGGATCAATTGGCGCAATCATGCGAGAGAATCCAAAAAGATGTATTTTGATAAAGGCTCACACACAAGGAGCACAGCAGTTACTGAACCGTCTACATTAAAATCTATGTGATTTTTGATCTTTTGCTCGGTACTTGGATTCGATTTCAAAGTTTTTAGTTGACTGAGAAAGCTACTTCAAACTGACCACAAGGAGACTTCTCAACGGTAGAGTTCCATGGTGGATCATGACTAGCCACCTCGATACCAGCGCGTGCCAAGCAGCACAGCCTTATGTCGCACGCCATAGGAGGCCCTCGGTTTCGTCGCGGCACCGAAGGGTACTAATCGTGACACCATCATCGAACGCAACACAATAAGACATCCAATTGCGATCGAAATTAACAGGTTCTAACTAAACATCCAGGAAACATAGAGTTCGACCTTACATCCGAAAAGTCAAGTTATTACAAAGCATCACTCCAACCCCAGGAGGCACAAAACACGATCCTAACATCATAGCTACGTGATAACTACTCTAAGCATCGTCCTCTGAGTCGGTGTCAAGGATCTCTCCGCCGTCCTCATCACTAACAGGCTCTAACTCCTCATCTTCTTCTTCTTCTGCTTCTTCCTCTGGTTTGGCATCTTGGGGTCCGTTGACCTCCACTTCATCATCATTTTCAGCCATGAAGATTCCCGAACCCATGTCCTCATCTGCGTTGATATTTCTAGGCAGCAGAGGATTTAGCTGGTTGTTCAGGCGGTGCACTTCTTCATGAAGATTGTCATTGTATTCTTCAGCATTCTCCAACTGCTGTTCGAGCTCAAACTGACGAGCTCTCAGAACGTTCTCCTCGTGCCAGGCTTCATCCCTTTGATTCATGACATGGACCAGCATGCGTTGACAGTTGCGATGTGCTACTGTCAATCTCTGGACTGCAAGTGTTTCCTGGTCACGATCATGGATCACTTGCTCCAGTTGCTGACGCGCTGCATTCCTGGCAGCAGTCACTTCTGCCAACTCTGCCCTCAGCCTTTCCACCTCAGTAGGCTCAGGGCGGGGCTCACGTGGAGCGAGCTGGTGACGCGGTGCCCTGCCTCCAGTGGACTTGCGAGCGGTCCTCTTGGTACGTGCCATCTGTAGCAACAAGATACGACTTAATGTGAGGATTATTTAGGGGATACGAAATTTAATTTAGTCGGGAGTACTGAAATTTTTAAGGAGGGAGTAAATGATATGTATGATATAATTAAACATGATGCATGCACGTTCCGTACGCCCTCTCACCTTAGTAGAAACCTAAAGTTCTAACGCTAGGCGGTGGCATACATACGTTCTCTCATATAAGCGAAACTATCGGTCTACTCGTTACGCTGTTAGTGTACCTGCAGAAAATCTCATTTCAGCCCAACAGTTTCCCAATATATGCACACAAGAAGGCAGTAATTTAAATACTTTCCATATACACATCTCCTGATGTATATACTTCAGTATCAAAGCTACCCGATATAAATATATTCCTACAATTAAGTGCTTACGTAATTACATGGTTTAAACATGTAAGTATGCAAGTCACCAAAACTACTCTCCCCTAGATTGCCGGTTGGACGATCATGCTCTCACAACTCACACTTACCAGAGCGTCGAGGCAATTGATCCATACATTACCACCCAAGTGAATGGCATCCATACAATATCACGCCGTATGGACGACGAAACAAAACAAACAAGGCCCCCAAGTTAGTCTTCATAATAAGCCACCTAAGAGTCCTTATTTGGGCTAAGGGATGTGATCACTGGCATACCTAAAAATATTTTTTTAGTGTTTTAACCCTTTTTCATAATCAAATACTTTTGTTTTTAATTACTCGTACGATGTGTTTAATGTTGAATTATGCTCCGATACCAGCTGTAACAGAACCGACCAAATTATAAGAGCACAAGTACAAAAACAAGCACTGAAGCGCTCAAATTTTTGAACTTGAGCCCATATAATCCCGGTAGTCAATCGAAACCACGAAGGATTTCAAACCAACTTGCTTACAACCAAGATCGCATCATTCAACATACAACATCATACGCTACATTTCGCAAATAGTTCCGAAATAAGTTTACACACACGGAGTTGCAATTATTACAAACCAAGTTTATAAAAGTAGCGGAAGCATAAAGACACCAGTTGTTTAACTACTGCCAGTCTTGTTGATCAACATCCCACAAAAGCATCAGGAAAGTACATAAAAGATGATCACGCCCAAGTGATCTAGTCTTCGTCACCCGCAGGGTGGAGATAATTTTTTGCAGAAGCCTTGGTAGAGCATATCATCTGCAACAGGAGGGAATAAACCCTGAGTACTGGAATGTACTCAGCTAGACTTACCCGTCGAAAACCAGAAATAAGATGACACCAAGGATTATGCAAGGCTTTCACAAGAGGCTAGCTGACATCATATTTTTGCATAAAGGCATAAGTAATTGAGACTCTTATAACCTGTACTAGCAGTGATTTTTAGCATTTACCTGTCATCTATCTTAGCACCTGTACTAAACATGCACTTGATTATAATCAAACAATTATCATCATTATATCCAGAGCAGGTATGAATTGTGGCAACATTGTATCATTCCCTTAACCACCAGTTTATTTAATGAGATCTACGTTGCCGCTGCTCAAGTCAAGTGCTCACTAACCGGGAGCGACGGCGATTCGAATCGAATTCCTATCCAGCTGGAGGGGTATTTCTAACACTCACCGTGCAGACCCCTGCCAGGGTCGCACAGGCCACCGTTTCATATGATTCAAGAATCGCGGGTCCGAATAATGTCGCGACCCCAAGGGCGACACTCTGCCAGGTGATAGGGACTCTAACCCCCCCTTGGTCTCACGCCAATGTCCCTAAGCACATCCTTTCTCTTCTCCAAGAAGCAACCTACCATTCGATTCCCGGCCTGAACCACATTACTCGGCTTCGCGGTCGGAACGACTTATCCGGCCAACTAAGTGTTAGACTGCGTTCAACATGACTCAAGGACGTACAGCGAATCGGTCCTTAAACGACTCAGACGGGCATAGCTCCACACCCAAGACGTGAAGTGTCTTGCGGCTATACTATCGAACTCCCGCCCGGTCTCAATTTCATTTTTAAGCATGGTTCCATCCACGATAGCCATAAAAAGCCACTCGTGACTCCTTCCTACATCTCGCGGATGACCGGAAATCACCCGACTTCTACCGTACTAAGCAGGGCTAAGCATTGACACGTGCCTAAACCTAATATAGGATTAAGTACGATATCTGGACAAGGACAGGTATAATGCAACAAGTGTTTTCATATAACTCCTACAACTTAATGCGGTAAACAATTAAAAGTACTCAAGATTAATTTATAAATCAGTAGGTTCAGCATGCACCGGGGCTTGCCTTTCAGAAAGGTCGAAGGCCGGTGGTCAGGACACTCAGGTAGATCTTCGGCAGGAGCTTCGTCGCCGGCTGGTTCCTCTAGCTGCTCCGGCTGGTCCTGGATTTCCTCCGGAATCACCGGCTCGAATTCGAGGAGAGTTACCCCCTCCGGTACACCTATTGCATGAATGCACAATAAATACCATGGATGCATAAAGGTGCAACATGCTCGGAATGAAATGCATTTCAGAAATAAAATATAATAATCTAATCAAGTTACTTTATTAGTACGTGCAAATCTCTTCTCCGGTGGAGAAGTACTTACCTAATCTACCCAACCTAAGATATAGTTGTTCATCTTCGGTTAAGGCCCTAACACCTAACAAACACAAGAGTGACATTATTTAGGTTACCACAACCAACCCAAAATATCACAGTAAGATCTTTTGGACAGCAGCTACTTGTTTCTAACATAACTGGAGATTCCCAAATCCAAAAGATATGATCTAAGACAATCTGAAAAGCTTAAGAAATGTACCACAAAATGTTTTCAGACCACAGCACTTAATTCTAAAGTTTACCTAGTCGAAATTCCAAAGTTCCAGAATCTGCTCTCTCTAAACAGAGAGCAGCCAATTCTGGACTGTTACTTAAAACAGCAATAACTCCTAAACTACTAGCCCAATTGCCATCAAATTTTGACACAAGCTAATTTAACCAGTTTACTACCACTTTGGTATTCACAAGTTTTCTAGCCAATACTTTTATTAAGGGTCAAACCTAGAAATGCTACCAGCTGTCCAGAAAACCTAGAATTACAAAGATTAAATATTTATTCATGTGGCAAATATCCCATAAGACCAAACTACTGTTACCACAAGTTTACAAAGGTCACAAGAACACCAGAAAGTAAGGTGTGCCCACCTAGAATATTTATTTACACCCCTCTCTTAATTTACTTAAGTAATTAAGGGGAATTTTAAACATATATGTAAACTGCTCCTAAAATTCTACAAAAATTACAGGCGACTCTCTGAACCAAAAAGAGACTACTGTAAAAATCTGAACTCAATTTATTCACAGGAACTCCCTGAACAAAATTCACAAGCCCAAAAGGCTGATTTTTGTATAAATAACAAAGCATAGTAAATAGTGTCAAACAACAGATTTCTTAATTTTCTTGGACACTCTAGGGTACCAAGACATTCTCCAAAAAATTATATGAACATTGCACATGTAGAAAATTTACTAAAATTCATTTAAGTATTTCCTAGAATAACAAGATAGCATTATAACTTGAAAAGTACTTAAGCACAACTGCCCAAATTTTTACCAAAGCTAGAGCAAGTATAAATTAGCCTACTCACCAAATTTCATAATTTTTGGAACACTAAAACTCAAGATATAATTTAAACAAGTTTGCATGTGATTTAAAACACATTTTAAAGACCTATTTAAATATCCCAGAAAACAAACATCACATAACAAATTCATATTTTTCTAAAATACTACACACCCTGTAGATCCCAACAAAATTTATCTCATAATTTTTGGGCAAGTAAAACCCTAGATCTACATTTTCTAAACATTATCTAAAACTGTGACAGAATAAAAGAAATGAAATAAATCCGATTTGTTACTGGGCCGGCCCGGGAAAAGACGCGGCCCAAGACGCGTGCGCGGCCTGCTCGGCCATCCCGCCCGCGCGCGCGGGGGCTGACAGCGCGGGCCCGCAGGTCATAGAGAGAAGAGCGGAGGGGAGGAGACGGCCGCGACTCCGGCGAGCTCAAGCTTGCCGACGACGGCGTCTCTGGTGACGGGAAGATCACCGACGGTTTCCCCGTGACTTTCCGCACCGACCGAACCAAGCTTGGCTGACCCTATCCCCACCTAGCTACGACGGCCATGGCGACGGCGGCCCGGTGATGGCGCACGGTGGTGCAGTGGTGAGCTCCGAGCGCCAAGTGGTCACCGGAGGTGCGCATTCGCTCCCCAGGGCCAAGGTGGACCTAACGAGATTCCTATTGAGGACCGAGGCAAGGTGGAGGAGCATGGCCGCGTAAAAGCACCGCAGGCGGTGGTGCGCCGGTGAGCTCCGAGCGGGGGAAAAGCCGGCAATGCGCCCTTACCCTGCTCGGTTGCTCCAAAGGAGGGTTCGACGAGGTTCGGGAGGTGGTGACGGAGCTGTGGGCGTGGTGTATTGGCCGGTGGTGCGACGGTGAGCGCACACGACGGCGGCGGAGCGCGCGGCACCGAAGGCGGCTCGGTTCTCTCCGCTCGGCGAGCTCAGGGCGAGAGAGAGAGAGGCGAGGGCGGGAGTGAGACGGAGGCCGCGTCGTGGCGTTCAAGAAGCCCGCTCGGCCTGACCGGTGGGGCCAAGGCCGGCGTACGGTCGCCACCGCGCGCCCACGCGGCGGTCGCGGCCTGAGGCCGGTCGGCCACTTCCCCCTGCCCGGTCTGAACTGCAACATAGGCAACATCACGTTGCAACATTTGCAACATTTGCCACCCCAAACAGCAGCAGCTTTCAAGCCCTGTAGCTCTAAAACCAGCCCGAATCACGAGATGAGCTAATTAACAAAGTTGTAGCTCATGAAATTCTCTACAACTTTGTCAATATGAGCTAAACCTGAATCGACATGTTTTGGGATTTACAGAGCCAGGAACAAAATCTATTTTTGTGAAACAACAGAAAATCAGCAGCACGGTAAAGTGAAAATTTGGTCGGCTTAGGGGCTGAATCATGAATTGTGCTAATTGACAAAGTTGAAGCTTACAATTTTTACTACAACTTTGTTAATATGGACTTGAACTGGTTTTGCTTCTAAGCTAGTGATTCTGAGGGTTCAGTTTACATGACTTCACTAATTAGCATGGAAACACACTTAGGAGGGCAATTTAGTCACTTTGGTCAACATGAACATTGTTCCACTAATGATCCTAAGTGTAATTAAGGTGTTGTAAGGTATAATTAGCTACTCTACCCTTTAGTTACACCAACTACCTAGTGTCACATGATGTGAATCAAATAAAACTTCAAAACAAATCACATTTGTTGCAACCACATGAATTAACATGAAATGATGCATGCTTATGCTCATGTAATGCAATGCAATTATGGAGCTAAACACCTGAGGTGTTACAATAGATGTTTCTGATTATTCTAAAAATTTCTAGAATTTATCTTTTTTTCCTAACACGACTTATAAGAGTTAATATGGTGCCTCTGATTAGTAATAGTAAAATTGGTACCATTTATGTAGGGAATAGCGGCCAACAACAGCAACAACGGCTTGCAATAGTAACCACCAAGTACAATAGCGAATGTTAAGTTTCAACATGTTATTTTTTTTATCCATTATATTGTAGCAATAGCCGATAGCGGTAGAAGCCCAATATCGTTATAGTGGCCGATATTGTGGATGCTATTTTATAGTGCTATATAAAAACAGGTACTGACACGGGTATTCCTTCCTGCCTGCACAATGGGATGCCATGTTCGTTTCGCTAAAAAGCTAGATTGAAAAGTATTGTTCGTTGATTCGTTGTGAGAAAAAATATTGTACCATGACTGAAAAGTCAGGCTCAAGATGGCAACGGGACATCCCCGCGGGGACTAGAACGCCGTCCCCGTCCCTAATGCCTGCGATTCCCCCGCTCCCCATCCCTGATCCCCACATCGGGGCTGTCTTTCTCCCGTCCCCGTCCCCGATTGGAGTCGCGGGGCCCCGACGAGTGCCACGCACCCGACTGCAAGTCAGGGGTAGTTTCGTCCGCGTCGCCATGGGGAAGGCAACAGGGCAAGGGAAAACGGAGCCGGGGAACTGAGGGAGCAGGGCCGCAGGAGAGCTGAAGTCGACAGAAGGAGCCAAGTTTTGGGATTTAGGAACCGAGGGAGCATGGCGCCATGGCTGCAGGAAGAAGCGATGGGGGAGAGAAAGGGACCGAAGGAGCAGACGCGCGCTTGGTCCTGGACTCCTGGAGTCCTGGTCCTCAATGAGCGATGAGGGCGGCAGCCGATGGGGAAGACGGGAAGAGAGAGGGAAGCGGCGGCCGGTGGGGAAGAGTGGAAGGGAGAGGGAAGGGGTGACCGGTGGGGGAAGACCGAAAGGGAGAGGGGGGACGACGAGGAAGCGCCTGAGCGCTAGATCTGCAGCTTGGGATGGGAGAGGAGCACCGCTTTGGGCTTGGGCTGGGGCGCTGGTGGGCTTCTTTTGGCCTGCTTTCTCGGGTTCCGGCGGGTATCGGGGACGGGGAGCTATAGAACGTCTCCATCCCTGCTTCACCCGACGGGGCTGGCCTTTCGCCTGTTAAGCTCCCCGCGCGGAGCAGATTCAACCCGTTTCATCCTCAAATGGATGAAATCCCCATCGGGGATCGAGAATCGGGGCCCGTTACCATTTTGAAGTCAGGCTGATAAGTTCAAGCAAAGGGCCTAGAATGTTTCATGAGTGTCATTTTTAGTTTAGGTGGGCTTAACTTCTCTCTCAGAACTGAAGAAGAAAGGCCGAGATCTTAAGGTGGATTCAAAATTTCCTGTCCGAAAGCCCATAACTCGAAAACTTGCGTGGCCCGCGTTCTCCCACTCTTCCTAGAAGAGAAGCTCGTCGTAGTAGCCCAGCCCATCGTCCATGGCGGCGGCAACTTGCTCGCGGCGGCGATTTTTCCGCGCACCACATGCGAACTCCCCGCCGCCAGCTCCCGTCGCTGACGCTGAGGCGCGTGTCCTCGTGTTCCCTGCGACCCTCCCCGTCCCGCCCCGAGGCGTCGCCATGGACCTCGTGGCCGTCCCATGCAACATTATCTGTTGTTTAGCAATAGTTGTAGCGTAAAACTCTGCTTGTGGTCAGAAATCTCTGTCAAGTTGCGCACTGCATGTCTGAATCCTCGTGGGCGGGCACCCGTACATAATTTTATTCTGCTATTGAAAACAGAGCGTTGTGCCTACTTTCCACTTGGTAGATGATCTTATCATGTTTAGTTAAGAATCGGTCATGCTGTCTTGAAGATACAACTAACCATAGTATAGGTTATGATCCTTACATGTAATTTGTAAAACTGACTGCCTCATTACAGAGGACATATATACAGTGCTTCCTTTCACCATGATGTAAAGAGACTTTGGAATCCGACCGATAGAAAGGGGCACGAGTGACTATCTCTTTCTACCATTAGCTTAGCAGTGAATAATGCCACCGTCTGGTATAGGATTCCAGTGTCGTGAGGCATCAGTTGCTTTTGATGTGTGCTCTCCTTTTCCTTTAATTTGTTGGCAGCAATGTCATCTTGGGCGTCCATGGAATCCGTCCTGCTCTGATCCTGCAGAGAAAAGAACGTCAAAGATGGACGTATGGAAAAGGGAAAAAGGGAATCGACCAGGTGCCTACAGGACAGGACAGGGCACCGCGTGAACCTAACGCAAGGCATATGCATCTGACGAGTCATTCCTCAGCTTTTTCCCATTTGTGTTGAACAAGCATTCAGAAAAGTCCGGCAAGTGCAAGACAGGTTAAAGGTCATTTGGGCATGTCCAACTCCACACTCCGACTAGTAGCCTTAGCATGTTTGGATTGATGGTTCACTTGGGTTGGAACTGGTTAGATCCAGATTATTAGCAGTGTTTGGTTGGAGATTCTAAGTGGGTTAGATTCGTCTCCATAGAGAATCTACCGTGTAGGTATGGATTGGATTGATTTCTCAGAAACGAAGGAATAGGGGCAACCCACTTCTTCATCCATTTGTCACGCGTGCTTGCGTGAGTGCTTGGACCATCCTTTCCATTGTTCAGCTCAATAGTGAAACCCTAATGGTGAACATTTTGAACTTATTCCGGAGGCTCTTCGGCAGCACCACATTGCCTTTGGGTGGATCATCCTTTCTATTTGTCTTTAATAGTAGTGGTTGGAACTTTGCAAAGAGCTCTAGCTTCAGCAAATTATTCGAAGATTGTGTAGCGCTATCCACCATCACAGCTGGACCGTCCGCTCCGTGAGAATGAACAGTTCTCACCTAGAAAACCATAGGCCGATCTTGACCTTCAACGGTCCGGTCCCGTCACTTCATGCTTCAATTGAGGTCTAACTTGTTTTATTGGATTCCTCGTTGTATAACCAAGTTCTGGAGACCATTGGTTCACCATGTTGGCACTAAGAATGAAAACGGTCGGAAACGGTCGAAAACGGACTTACGATATAGAAAAACGAAAGCGGTCGGTTCGGGATATTTCTACATGTAGCAATTAAAGAATACAAAAAATGATTAAAAATAGTTGTGAAACCAATTGAAACTGACAATTTTTCATGTTAAAAAACGGTTCATAATATAAAAAACGAAAACGGTCATTTCGGAATATTTCTGTTCCGTTTTCATCCCTAGTTGGCACCACCATACACATTGAACATTTGGTCGAGTTTATCGTACTCAAATCCAATCCCCTTAATCATGATACTTGACTCTTCAGAGATTCTTTGCCTTATCTTGAGTCCTTGATTGTAGCGCATGACTCTTGAATGATCTTCATCTTTCAATACGGAGTTTCTGATCACCTTCTCATCAGCGCTTAGGGACATCTTCATATATTATGACCTGGGCGTGGTTAGCGTCCGGACATCTGGACACTAGCCCCCGTCTGGACACCTGCGCGTGTCTGCTTGCTTCGCCTACACATGCTGTTGTTGCACGCCCTGCCTGTTGCACGTGCCCGCATGTGTCTGATGCTGCTATGCGCCTACGATGCTACTGTTGAATGCCCCGCATGCGCAAGATGCTACTGCACGCCTACGCATGCTACTGCTGGGCTGCACGCGCCCACATGCGCCTCTGCTGTTGTGCGTCGCTGCTGGGCTGCAGGCGCCTACAATGCTACTGTTGAATGCCCCGCATGCGCAAGATGCTACTGCACGCCTACGCATGCTGTTGCTGGGCCGCACGCACCCACATGTGCCTGCTACTGCTTCGCATGCTACCCGGTAATGAAAACACGTGCAACATGAAGCGCTCCACAACGTATATCTGAAATAGGTAAAATATTTGGAACGGTTGCAACAAATGTGCATAGCCACTGCAACATACGCAACATCCAAATAAAACACTTGCAATATATTTCTGAAACAGCGGAAACATTTAGAACATACACTTGCAATCTACGTGTATAGCCACTGCAACGTATGCAACATCCAGATAAAACACTTGCAACGTACGTTTGAAAACATCTGAAACATTTAAAACATATACAACGCGTTCGGCTGGCTGGATGCCAGCCAGCCAACGGTGCTTTTCTCTCACACCAATTCAGCACCAGCCACCGGCCACCAGCCACCAGCCAGCCAGCAGTATTTTTCTCTCACAACAAATCAGCACCAGCCACCAGCCACCAGCCAGCGGAACGAGGCCATACTTGCAACATATATACGTGTATAGCCATTGCAACATATGCATCAGATCTACTTTTGTAACATCTAGATAGAACATATGTTCTGAAACGCATGAAACATATGGTTGCAAACATATGCTCATCTACTTGCTATGACCCAATAGAGCTCATTGACACGGTGTGAGGGAGCGCAGCGAGACGGGTCCGGTGCAAGACACGAGAAGCAAGGGCGCGTGACGCGAGTCGGGTCCGTGCCATCCGAAAGGATGGACGCTCTGAAGGTATCATTATCATAACATTAATTATGTTTCTCCCAGAACATTTGTTTGTTACGCATACAAAGTTGTCACTAACCACCAAATCCACATACCTGAGAGGTTGGGATTCTTACGGCCGTTCTCAGACATACAAACCTGAGAGGTTGGGATTCTTACGGCCGTTGTCAGACATACAAACAATCGATTTTACTTTGCACGGACATTGGAGGCCTTCGCATGAGAGGAAGAAAAGACGCGTGAGATTGATTTGTTTTGGCCTCTTTGCAGTTGTGATTTCTCCTGGCAACCGGCTAGTGCGAATTCGCATACCAGTCTAGGAGTATTACCAGGCCCTTGTTTAGTTCCTCCAATTCTCTCCAAATTTCACTATGCAAAAAGTAGATTCCCTGTCACATTAAAATGTCGGTAAATGCATAGAGTACTAAATGTTGATGAAATCAAAAACTAATTGCACAGTTTTATTGTACTTTGCGAGATGAACATTTGAAGACTAGTTAGTTAAAATTTGGATAATTTTTACCAAATACAAACGAAATGCTACAGGAATTCTGATACAGTGTTTTTCTCTCAAATTCACCGAACTAAACGAGGCCCAGAGATGCTCATCTCGTCCCCTCACAAACATTGACCCATGCATCTGTCACTCTGTCAGCCAATCGCGTCAACGGTTCGTTTGAACTATTGGCCTTGTTTAGATGTTGGAATTGGGAGGAGAAGTTGGAATAGTGTAGGTCACGTCGTACTGTAGCAACTTTTGTTTTTATTTGGTAAAAATTGTCCAAACTTTGACTAATTAGGCTCAAAATGTTCGTCTCGCAAAGTACAACAAAACTGTGCAATTAGTTTTTAATTTCATCTACATTTAGTACTCCATGCATGTGCCGACATTTTGATGTGACGGGGAATCTTCTTTTTGCATAGTGAAATTTGGGTGTTGGATTTGGGAACTAAACAAGGGCATTAGGTGTTGCTAGCGGCGCGGCTGAAAGAATCTTCTAAAGTTTGGCTGACGGCAACCACCGCCCACACAAGCGGTCGTCCCTCGCTTTCGGTCTTGGGCCTTGTTTAGATGCACATGAAAAGTTAAAAAAAAAATTTGTTCTCTCTCCATCACATCAATCTTTAGACTCATGCATGAAGTAATAAATGTAGATAAAAAAATAATTAATTACACAGTTTAGTTGAAAATCACGAGATGAATCTTTTGAGCCTAGTTGGTCCACAATTGGACAATATTTACCAAATAAGACGAAAGTGGTACTATTCATCAGTTTCAATTTTTTTTCGATCTAAATGAGGCCTTGCTGTGGCCGTGTGGATTCAAAACCGCTGAACGGCCGCCTATTTAAGCCCTCCCCCGCCGGTTTTCTCTTCTCCTTTCCACGCTGGTCCACGCGGCTCCAACACCTGCCTGCCTGTTACACCAACCACGCGCGCCTAGCCGAAGCCTTCGTCTTCCACCGATCCGCCCGCCCGTTCCCATTGCTTGCCATGGCGCAGCAGCAGCAGGAGGTGAGGCGGGTTCTGAAGGTGGCGCCGCCGGGGAAGGGCGACGGGGAGTCCTTCCCCACGGTGCAGGCGGCGGTCGACGCGGTGCCGCTGGGCAACCGGGCGCGCGTCGTCATCCGCCTCGCGCCGGGGGTCTACAGGGAGCCCGTCCACGTCGCCAAGACCAAGAACTTCATCACCATCGCGGGGGCCTCGCCCGAGGCCACCGTCGTGTCATGGGACAACACCGCCACGCGCATCAAGCACTCACAGGTACGCGGCGGCGGCGGCGGCGTCTGCTCCCTCTCTCTCCGCCTGCTTGCGTCCTGCTCGACGAAATGCCCGGCAGGCTGTGCGTGTGTTTCGCTATGATTAGTAGGTTCCAAGGACTGCTGTTGCATGCCTGACCGGATTTAGCCGATTAACGTAAAGTACTTTAGTTGCTAATCACATGGATTTCAGGCTTTGACCTTTGCACGCATGAACCTTTCTTAGCTTCCGCCACATAGTTTGATCAAAGCCATACAAACCTTTAGCCTTTGGGGGTTTATTATAAGATAAGATGCATGTTTCTTTGCATTCCTTTCCGTACGAGCAATCCTATAAGCAGGGACAACACTGCTGGTGCATAGAGACAACCGGAAAACTGCTTTCACCGATTTTGAATAGGCAATTCTTCTATCCTATCAGCACAAATGGATATTCGAATAGGCAATTCTGTAGCCACACCCCCTTGAGTTTACTCCTGAGCACAGCTCGAAATGTGCTTAACATTTTGAATAGTTCTTATTTATATCTCATAATGATGAACTGTGCTGTTTTTTCTCATAAAGTCATCCAGGGTTATAGGAACAGGAACATTCGGCTGTGGTACCTTCATTGTTGAGGGGGAGGATTTCATTGCAGAGAATATTACGTTTGAGAATTCAGCTCCCCAGGTATTGCTTCTTTGCTTCTTCTCCTGGCATAAACAGATGATCATGCTATAGGTGTGAGATGGGAAGTTGATGTGTGCTACTCATTGATACAGGACTCTGGGCAGGCTGTTGCAGTCCGGGTGACCGCAGATAGGTGCGCTTTCTACTACTGCAGGTTCCTTGGTTGGCAAGTACGTCTGTCTCTTCAGCTCCTGTTTAAATCGCCTCAACAACCACGATATATACTTTTCAATAACATTTGGAAACTCTAATTCTAAACAAAAATTTAACAGGACACATTATACTTACACTATGGAAAACAGTACTTAAGAGACTGTTATATTGAAGGCCATTGTGACTTCATCTTTGGTAACTCTATCGCCCTTATGGAACATTGCCATATCCATTGCAAAGCAGCAGGATTTATTACTGCTCATAGCCGGAAGTCCACATCAGAATCTACTGGCTATGTATTCTTGAGGTGAGTCTGGTGTATGTAGTTTTGTTTAATAAGGCACTTAACTATTTTCATATTTTTGAAACTTTATTTGCTTGGTGTGTTTTATAAAAAAAACATTTAGAATGTTGCTTTAGCATTATTAATGTGTTGTTTTTGCTCCTTTTTGTTTTGACACTTCAGATGTACTATTACTGGAAATGGAGATGGTGGATATATGTTCCTAGGTCGGCCATGGGGGCCCTTTGGAAGGGTTGTCTTTGCATACACTTTTATGGATCGATGCATTAAGCCTTCTGGGTGGCATAACTGGGACAAATCTGAGAATGAGCGTACTGCTTGCTTTTATGAGTACAGGTAATAATTGGACAATTGCATGTAACTATCAGCTAGTGATATTAACCCGAAATGTTACAAAAACCTCCATAGTTGCCTTGTCACTAACACCAATCGATCCTCATGAAGACTATCGACTTATGCTCTTTGGCTGTTCTGTTTGTAATATGATTGTGTTGTTGTGAATCTAGTGTGTTGGGGATGGATGATGTAGAGCATAGACTGCAGTGGTATCTGCTAACACTGGTTTCTGCAGGTGCTCAGGGCCAGGCTCCCAGCCGTCGAACCGGGTGACTTGGTGTAGACAATTGCTGGATGTTGAAGCAGAGCAGTTCCTTGCGCACACTTTTATCGACCCAGACGTTGATAGGCCATGGCTCCTCCAAATGATGGCAATAAGAATACCAGCCTCAGCATAGGTTGATCCCAGGTCCTCCTGGTTCATGCCTCCTTTGTAGGCCATCTAATAAACAATAATAAAGTTGGTGGATGCATTTTATTTGTACAAGTTTGTAACGTTTGTTGAATTGGTATCCACTTTGATCTCACTGAGAATGGTGGGGATAGAGAATGAGAGGTTTTGTTGTGAGAAGCTTGTAACGAACTCGAGCACTGGGCTGAAATACATGCAGATATTATTTTGCATGTCCTGTTTTTTTTTGTTTCAATCTGATGAAAGTGCACAAACGTTTATATATGAAGAAAATGTGGCGACCCGTTGCAGGTTTTTCTCCCCTGAATGCAGCGGTGAAGCTGCCTGTTGCAGGTGTGCAGTGCTGCTGATTTCTGGATGAAATTCAGCCACGACCAGTATGCAGATTTTTCCAGGTAGCTGTGCTGCTAAACATTTTTCTAAAATTACCTGAAAGGAAGGCTTTTATGATGTGTACAAGTCCCGGTCCTGTCCATTTATGGACCCGCCCTTTAATAAAACTCTAATAATATAATAACGTTTCTAATAAGTGTAATGCATAAAAAACATTCTTATAAAACAAGTTATATATCTTATCTTACTTTAAAATTTTCTTCTAACATTTACTGCTGTGAAGTCATTAATGATGGCCTCAATATCAATTTTATTTAATAGTTTCTTCTCGATGTATAAAGTTGCCAAACCATTGCCCACTCATCTGGATTTATTGTAGTGCTTGTATTACTCTTAAAAAATATATCAATTGATCCTCCTTTTGATTCTATCGAGCCCTCTATCCTTCTCTTCTTTTTTCTTTTCTCACTTCCAGATTCATGCTTTTTGGGCAACATGAGTACACTATAAATTTAGAAAAGTAGTAAGTAATTAAAAAAATATGCCATACTAAATTCAACATGATTGCTACACCATATGGGATTCCTAAATCCTAAATCTAAAGAAGTATAAAGAATAAAGATTGGGGACAAAACTCAAAAGCAAATATTGATTAGGGGGGCTTGGCCGCTTAGGGCCAGTTTCTTAATTCTTACCTCCGTATAGGAAGACCTGGAGCAGGACAGACGGAAGTGGATGCCGCCGGCCGGCGGCCACTCACACTTGCACGGGAGTCGCGATTCGCGAAGATCACCAAGACGCACGGGGTCGATCGCTCGCTGCTCGCAGCCTCGTACGGGAGTCACTCACTCGCACAGGAAGGCGGAGTCGTGGCCGCGCGGCGGAAGGGCACTGGAGTTGCGAACGCGGAAGGCCAGCATACTCAACGCGGAGTCGTATGCCTGGTTTAGCCTACTCGACACGGGCCATAGAAAGAAGAATACTACTACTTACGTATTTGGGGCTGGCCCCCCTAGCCTCGAGGGCCCTGTGTGGCAGCCCGGCTCGAACCCCCCAGGGCCAGGTCCAAGTGTAACTACTCATTGATAATTGGAAAAAGTCCACTTTACCTCCCTCATCTTTTGCGGTAGTCAGCTTTGCCTCCCTGATCCTGAAAACCAGACAAAGGACCTCCCTCATCTATCCAAACCGTGCACGTGACCCCCAAGGCTGGTTTGGACGCTGGTTTCTGCCTTGTAGGCGCCACGTCAGATGTGGGGCCTAGCTGACTCAACCCTTGGGTAAATGAAGAAGAGGAGGCCTGCGTCAATAAAAAAAAATAAAAAACAGTAGGCCTGTTCATCTCTACTCCATCTCATCTCGTCCCCAGCGGCGCTGCTCAGACATCGCCGCCACGGTAGTGCTCTGCTCTTCCTCGACGCCTTCTTATCATGCCACCCTTAGCCTGTTCCATGCTTCCCCTCGAATCCCCTATGGCCCCTAGCACATCGCGTCCGCTCTTGCCGCAGCCAGAATCGGCGCCGGAGCCACCGCTTGGAGAAAGTGGGCTGCCGCTCATCTGGTGTCTGAACTGCGGCATGGGGAGGATTTTGGAGCTGATGTCCAAATCAGATAAGCACCCAAAGGAAAGGTTCTTTAAATGCCCGAGGAAGTTAGGTTCGTTTTCCTTATAGAAATTTATGGTAGTAAATCAAAGTTAGGGTTTGTATAGTGGGGGCTGATTTTTTTTTGTTGCCATTTCAGTTTCCTCTTTGTGAGTTCTACATGTTCGAAAAAGAATATGCTAACTTTCTTGTTAATTATGGGATGCTTGAAGACTCTCAGATGTGTCATCACCGTCCATTGGAGATGACAGAGACTGTGGAAGGGATTGTGCAATCTGAGATGTATGAAGTGAAGAAAGAACCTGCTGGAAGGACTGCAGCTGCGGCCAAGAAGGGAGGCACGAAGAAGCAAGGACATATGAATTGGATGATATGTTTTGGTGTTGCTGTACTAGTGTTGTTAGGTTTCAATTCGGCCATTCTCCTTGTGTTGGTGCTGATGCAAATGTTTAAGTGATAGCTGTTTAATTATTGTAAAATAGTTCCAGTTTGTTGATCCTCAGTAGTCAATGTTTGCCAGCATCGGCAGGATGTTAACCTCTGTAATGGCATGAATCAAATTCCCTTCTTTTTTTTGCCAACAAGCTCTCTTCTAGAAAAGAAACAAAGCATAGACTTGCTAGGCTATTTGGATGCAGTCGTTCAAGACATGCACGCCATTCTTGCTAATCTGTGCGGGAGCAATTCAGGAACCAATCACAGTCAACTCTACAGATAAAGCCAGATGTTTGGCATAACACATAGTTTGGCATACATAAAAGGTAATCAACCACAGTACTTAAGTTTCCTGCCTACATAATTGTCATACATGGCATAATTATTCAAGTTTGGCATACAGCCAGCAGGCTGTACACATCACAGCTTATCAGATTGCCATGGAGGAAGCATCAGGAGTGGAACAGTTCTAGATTGCTTTGGAGCAGGCCTGGGCTTCGTCTTGGCCGGTTCTTGAGTTGACACACGAACAGATGCAGTCCCGCTAGTTAACTGTACATGCATGCTAGAATTAACATTGGAAGTGGGAACTCTGGCTTGCAGGTTAATTGTAGCTGAGCCAGAAGGAATTGTCGAAACTCTGGCATGTGCACTCGATTTGATGATTTTCTGTGAGTTCGTTCCCTTTACCTACATCAGTTACATAAAAAGCTAGAATTAATTTCAAATACAAGCTGCATAAGTTACAACTTTGAGATGTAGGTAAACATACCTTTTTCTGAGTCTATGTACTAGATACATTAGATGTGGACTTCCTTTTTGTACAGCTTGAGCTGCTCTTTTGTGTATTAGACAGCACAACCATAGCATTTGGGTTACCTCTTGCAGCTGACTAAGAACCTGTTGGGTGTGATCCTGCAAGTGACTGATTCTTTTTGGATGTGAGCTACCTCCGGTTGACTGAGATCCTCCTGCCTGTGAAGTTCCTGTTGCACTTATATTGGTACATGTTGACCTGTTGTGCCCAGGCAAGTGGCATTTGCTGCATCTGATAATTGTTCCAGTTTTTGGCATTTTAGTGGTCTTTCTCACTTCTGTTGGCTCCCTTCTCCTCTGAGTCTTTGGCCTGCCAGGCATCTTCCCATAACCAGAAGCTCTAACGGGTATCCTACCAGATGAGGGTCAGCTATTCATACCCTCAATTGGGTTCAAGCAATGGTTGTATATTTGTTTGAAATGGTGCACAGAGTAGCAGTCGGTCACATATTCATCTAGGCAGTTTGTCTTGAACAAAATACAAGAAATGGCATGGCAACAAGGAAGTCCAGACAATTGCCAATATCTACGGGAACATGTCTTTGACACCAAATCCACTATGAACCTATTGTCGTAATGCTTAACTTCATATTTGTCTTCCCCATTGCAGATGGCATGGCAGTGTGCAGACAAAGATATATAGACATTTAATTTTTTATTGATGTTTGGGCAGATAACACTTGTCCACTTCTCTGATTTAGTTCTTTGTTCTTGGATCCTGACCATTACTGTCCTTCTAATAGTTTCTAGCATGGTGATTATTGGGAAGAACCTAGCCTCAATGATCCATTTGTTGAATGACTCACAAATATTATTATCTACTGAGTCATAGTTAGAGCCCAACCTGAACCAAGCTCTGCTCCAATGCTGTGGATGAGTGTTCAGAATAGCTTGTGCACCTTCTCTGGTTTTTTGTGCTAGCCTCGCTCTTGCCAAGTTCAAAAGCATAAGGCAAGGTGCTTTAGCACACATCCAAAACCTTTTCTGGTAGTCCTTCTTGGAAAACTCTTTCTTCCTGTTTGCATAAATGTGTCTAGCACAGTTCTTATGTTCAGCTTCTGGTGCCCATTTGCTAACAGCATTAAGAATTCCCTGCACAAGTTGAAAAAATTATAAATCATCTACCATCACATGTTTAAAATTCTAACATCAAAAAAGTTTAATAGGAGATTACCTTTTGCTGGTCTGAGATGAAAACCCACTCCTTTCCTCCATGCACACCAACGTCCCTAAAGAGCATATCACAGAACCAATCCCAATTGTCATTGTTCTCCTTGTCCACAACAACCCAAGCAATAGGATATATCTGGTTGTTAGCATCCCTCCCAAGAGCACAAAGAAGTTCACCGTTAGTTGCCCCTTTGAAGAAACTCCCATCTAACCCAACAACCTTCCTGCAGCCAGCTTTGAACCCTTCTTTACAAGCATGCAGACATATGTACATTCTTCTAAAAATAGGAGGCTCTATATTATCTTTCTTGTTAACAATAACAGTGCTTCCTAGGTTGCTTCTGAGAAGCTCCATCTGGTAGTCATACAGCCTAGAGTACTGCCCTTTAGTTGCATCCAAAGCTTTCTTCATCACTGGTGCTTTTGCTCTCTCTAGCTTGGACATAGAAACTTTGGCAAACATTTCTTCTTGAACTGTCCTGCAACATATTCCCAAGTTTCCAGCATGGGTTGGCAAAAATAAACTTCTCATATTTTTTTAGCAATCACAGTTGAGGTGACTAGTTTGTTGTCTCTTCTAGGTGGACACCTATGATTATTTACAAATGTAGATATCTGCCAACTATCAGACCTAGAAGTATTTGACAACAAACACACCATGAACAACCTTTCCAGTCACATTTGTTTGCTAGTGGATGCGCAGCTAGTCTGTTGAAGTTAGACCCCTGACGAGGAGCTGTTGGACAGCAACGTGGTGATGCGCCTGCCTGAACAAACGGTCGAACAGATGAGCTGAACTTGTGGCAAAAGTCCTAATGTGCTACAGTAACGGAAGGGATCTGGCACACACATTTGGGGGTGAGTACGCAGCACAGTAGCGGATTGGATAAGAACCTAACTTTCATCCTCCATGCCTCTTCTTAAATACTAGTAGTACCTGTGATCTTGGACGGACAGGAGCCCTGCCTAACACAAGCTGTGATCTCTCTCTAGATGGAGTCTATTCATCAGTCTAGTAGGCTTGGGACATGCATGCACGGCTCTTGGCTCTTGAGCACAATCAGCACTCAGCAGTATCCCCCACCCAGCAGTTTGATTTGCCGTGCGTGCGATACCAAGCATGGTTGATATGGGTCCAGTAGCGTCGCCGTCGGGCGTGGATAAAGATCCAGGACCAGGCAAGCAAAGCACAGCTGCAGGGGGTCGCTGTGCGCTCATGGACAGACAGACAAACAGCGATGGCAACGGCCTGCCAGCAACGCATAACGCCACGGCCCACGGCCGTGCTATGCTAGCTTTGGTTTTCTTTTAGTATAGTTTTTTGTTAATAAAAAATCTGTTTGTCAGTGTTGGTACGGGTTCCCAATTAATTAATTATAAGAGACCATGGACGGATTTACAACGTTGGATGTAGAGATTGAGATGGAAGGACAGGCTTCACTTCCATTATATCTAATAAAGAAGAGTTTTATACTGTCAGATGAGTCTCAAAGCTTGCTCGAATCATCCTAAGTTTTTTTTTATTTGAAATACTTTTTGCTTGAGGAAAATCTACCATGATACTATGAACCATAGATATTAATTAGAATTGTTTGTCTCTAACATGTGTATGGGTCATGGGTGTTTAATTTAATTTGTAGGGAGAGAAACAGCAACATAATCAAGAACCCAATGTAAAGGCGTTTCTGTTTCTTCCCCCCCACATTTCCATAGGTGCTTCAAAAGATGGCATGTTCTATTTATCGAAGTATCAAGCATTGATGCTACAAGATATGGTACTACTAGTAAGTTAGTAACCCTTTTTAACCTACTCCTACGTTGGCAAAATTAATTAGTCATCATGTATGTTCTCCTTCAGCACCATCTTGGAACGGAAATTGCATTCCGTCTGAGATGACCCGAGTTAAGTCCATGCACAAGCACAATCAATCAACAGTAATACAAATTCAAACAGCTAGCTAGGAGCCCAAGGCCAACGGCGCATGCAATGCAATGCAATCTACCATTTCCATATGCTATTGTGTTGTGTGTTACATAAAACTCTCATCTGACACCGTTCAAGATGGTTACAATGGCATGAATGAATATACGTATACACAAGCAGAAGAAGGCTACAAAATAAAGAATTCGTCAGGCGCCATTCCGTGCCTTGTGAAATCCTTCCCTGCGCCGCTGCTGCATCGCCACCACCGCATTAGGCACGGCCTTCGTTGTCGTCGCCGTCGACACGTCCAGGGCCCTGTGGCTGGCGCACCCCGCCAGAATCCCGGGCGGCCGGTGCCTCCGCAGCTGCCTTCCGGCGACAGGAGGACCCCTCGCGCCGCCGCCGCCGCTGACCCATCTGGAGGGGACGCGGTCGCCGCGCTCCGACGCGTCCGCGGTCACCACGCTCCACTGGATGCTCGCCTCGCTCGGCTCGTAGGGGCAGTCGCCGATCATCAGGTTCTTGATCTCGAACAGGTCGGAGCTCGACTCGCTCCCGGCGTCGTCGTCGTCGTCGTCATCGTTGTCGTGGAGGTGGTGCGCGCCACCGCCACTGCCAACTTTACCTGCTCCGCCGGGATCGCCAACGACGCGGCCGCTAGCCGGCACGCTGGCTCTGACCGGAGCCACCAGAGTAAAGTTGCTTCTCCTCCTCGTAGAACTTGAGAAGGTGAGCTCAGCAGCAGCCTCCTTCTCCTCTCCTGTCGTCACCTCCCTCCCGATGGCTGCCACTTTCGCCGTCCCAAGATTCAAGCTTGGCGGGAGACCCAGACCGGCGGCCACCAGGCCATGGCTATTGCCATCCCCAGAGACAGAGAGCCCAAGCGCGGCCTTGTGCATCCTCAGCTCTCTGTACCAGTCGATCCCGTTCGCCGCCGCCGGCTCGACGGCGACGTCGGGGGCTTCCTTGGCCGCCGCGCAGCCGTCCACGCGCACCGACCGCTTCCCGGAGCACGTGCGCATGAGCACGCCGACCTGGACGCAGCACTTGTTGTCTCGGGAGCTCCGCCGTCGACGGAGCCCGCCCCGGAAGAGCGCCGTCTGGCTGTTGGCGCTGGACGCCGAGCTCGCAGTGAAGCTCACCGTCGACGCGCGCGTCGAGGACGGCTTAGCCATTACCACGGCCTCCGGATCCGCCGCCGGCCTCGCAGCGGCCGTCTCCACCAAGGGCTGCTGCACCTGCACCGCCGCTACCGCGGGGGTGGTGGCACTAAAACCTTCGTTGCGGTCCCCGTCGCCGTCCATTGCGCCTCTGAAGTACCGCTCGGCAGCGAACACGTCGAGCTCGCCGTCGGCGTACATGCGCCGCCGGCTCGCCATGGCATGCGCCGGCAACGGCAGCGGCGTCGCGCGGCCACCGTCGGCGTCCCGGCCCATGTCAAGGTACGACGACAGGGAGCTGCCGTTCCGGCGCCTCCCGCTGATGGCGTCGTCGAAGCTGACCACCTTGCCGCCACCATTTCCCGATCGCCCCATCTCCATGGTGCAACCAACACACACCAGTACAAGGATGAAGGAGATGTTGTGAATAGGCGCACTTATATAGACACCACAGTACACATCACCAAAAATAAAATAAAGATAAAAAAATATATGGACACATAAATTTCATCAACTGTTCATGTACGAAAACTACTCCTATATATATTTTCATATAATAATTCAACAGACAAACCTAATTGCCAATTTGTCGGCATGAAGGAATGAATAACTGCAACGGCAACAGGGAGGAGATGAGGAGGCTGTGAAGTTTGTTCTGCTGGAGCACCGATGGCTATACACAGGAGCTTGATGCCGCCCTGACACTCATGCTAACAACTAAATTTGAAACTGTTGTGCAGCATGACTCCGACAGTGACCTGCGAAGGCGACAAGGAAACCATTGCTGTTCGTCAGGGAAAAAGAAAAGGGCAACGATGGCCGTTTCCTGTCCATCTGCACAATGAGACACCAAAGAAATTTGAACAACAGTGATGCTTTTCGTCTCCAGGTAACACTTGGGATGCATGATAAGGGTCTTTATCTTGCGAGATGCTAATTTCCCGGGGAAAATATGCGAATTTACAAACCGCGTTTTCTGAATTAAGAGGGCAGACGCGCGTTTTTCGCCCCCAAATGAGATTGAGAGGTGAACGGAAGCCCAAGGTACTATCTGGAACAGTGGGATCAAGACAGTCTGGTGTTTTATGCAACAGTTGAGCTGTAACTGTGTACCATGGAACAGTTCATCACTCTGCTCCACAAACCGCTCTAGCTGTTCAAAATCTGCTCTGCTGTCATCACTGACGACATCTAAGGGGTGTTTGGTTATCATCATTTCACTTTCTAGTTTTTTTTGTTTGATTTGTAGAATAAAATAAGTTGATTCATTATCACCTCATTTCTCACAAGTTAATAATTAGTACCAATACGGGGAATGGGGTCATTCTACTAAATTTGAGGAATAGACCAAACCAAACACTCCAACTAGTGTTTTGAAAAACTGCATTGTGCACAAAGATTGGAGATATTCTTCTGGTAATGCTAGGAAGCTGCGCTTTTGGGAAGATAATTGGTTTGGGTACTCTAGCTTAGCTATCTCTTTATCAAAAAAAAAACACAGCTATCTAGTTTTGGCCGCTGTACTGTATGTGATTGTAAATGAAAAGAGGTACCATAGCAGATTGTTGGGATGCAAAGCAGCTCATATTTACTTTTAAATAGTAGCGTTGTGTCTCGGGGTCTGATGAATATGTGGCATCATTTTCACTATGACCATTTGGGCTTATAACTCTAATGCCATATGTTCATTTCAATCCTTTTTTTTCTTTTGCTTTTATTAATAGAAGAGAGAATTACATCCAACAATTATCCATGATTCTATCAAGTCTGAACTTACCAAGATCATTGATCGGAAGGTGTGACCTACGCAATCCTTGCGATACAAATCTCACTCACAGGCAAACAATCTGCGACCAGGCGCAGCTAAGTATAGAGAAACGGAAATAAGGGCCTGTTTGGTTTCATTTTGTTAAAGTTTAACTCCCATCACATCAATGTTCGCTCAAATGCATGGAGTACTAAATGTAGACTAATTGCATGCATGTCGGTACAGATTAGGAGTAATTTACGAGACGAATCTATTAAGCCTAATTAGTTCAAGATTGAAAACTTTTTATCAAATAAGACGAAAGTGCTACAGTGTTTGTTAAACTTTAACTCCTCAAACCAAACACCTCCTAACAAAGTCACAACTAAAACGACTATAGGTGAAACGACCTATGCTATAGAGACCACACAACTCTCCGTCAGCGGTGACCAGTGAGCACAAGAGGCACAGCCACCTTCTTGCGACCATGATGCTTGATGACTTGATGAGCATCATAATAAATACCTGACCACTGCTTGACGCCTAACATCTTGAAATTCTTTACCAATGAAAGCCCACGGTTAGGAGTTCAGTCCTTGTACTCAATGATCACCTTTACAGGAGTTAAGCCAGTTTATGTTCCAGCTGTTTGAAAGCTCGCTGTCCCTCCCCGAGTTCATATCATCCTGTTAACTAGAGATAACTTGAGTAAAAGAAGGAAGATAGACGATCAGTCATGTTTCTTTTGTTGTGAAAAAGAATCGCTTGGACATCTTTTCTTTGATTGCAGTATTGCTTGCAATCTTTGGGCATTATCACTACTTTTATGAATGTAAAAGTGGGTGTTGACTTTAAGTGGTCGCTGGTTGGTGAGTAACAAGAAAGATACAGTTTTGAACTGTGTGCGCTGCTGTGTTATGGTGCATTTGAAAGAAATGTAATGATCTATCTATCTTTTCATGGCAAGGCGTGGAAGCATCTGAACCAACTGATGGAAGACAGATGCAGCTCTTTCACGTGTTTTTGAGAAAAAAAAGAGGTAGATAGACAATGTTATTGGAAGTTTGGAGGTGGCAGCAAGAGCTAGCATCACCAAGAATCGGCTGGACGAAATCAGCTTCAGGTTGGGGAGCTTTGGTAGTAGTGTCGAGACGGCTGGAGCAGGACTTGGTCGATGCGATCTGCGGAAGTTCAGTAACGCCTCGGAGTACTGATACCCTGCCTGGTGCGGGGACGGCCAACACAACCAGTGATGCTCCTTCGTTAGTTAGTCATCCTGATAATGAGGACCGTGTGATTAGCACTCAAACAGTATATCGACCACGGGAAGTGCGGCATCTGTTGCTTGGTCTCCTAGCAGGGCTTGGACTTCAGTTCGGTATCTCTTTTCTATTGACCTGTATTTTGCAGGTGTTAAATTTGGTAGGTATAGTCGAATTGAGATTATCTGCATCTTCGAGTTGTGACGCTTTGTTTTGAAATAGCACAGCAGCAGCGTTGGCATTAACGAAGGGTTATCCAACTCAGTTTGGTCTGTATTAGTCTGTGTTCGACAGACACGCCTCAATATGCTTCAACCAAATGGGCGTCCGGACGTTCAGAGCCCCCAAAATATAGGACGTCTTCGGTCCATGGGTCCATCACGCAGCCCCATGCGAAAAAAGCCTGTGTCGCCTCTTTTTACGGGCCCCACCGTGTGGATCCCGTGCTGCCTATCGCCCTACCATCATGCTTGTCTTCCGGCATCAGGCGCTCGCACGGCAACCCACGGTGCGCTCCAGCAGCTGCAACAGGCGGCTACGGTAGGTGGGTCACATTGCAACCCAACATATTTTTGTAACATTAAGATGAAACATTTATAACATACGGCCAAAATAGTTGAAATACTTGTAACATACGTCTGAAACACTTGCAAAACAAAACAAAAATTAAAACACATGCATAACCATTGTAAACATATGCAAACATCCAGATTAAACACTTACACTATACATATGAAAACACCTGAAAACACTTACAACATCCAAATGAAACGCTTGTAACATACGTCTGAAACAGATAAAACATTTGGAACATACACTTGAAACATACGTGCATAATCATTTCAACATGTGCAACATCCCGATCTACTTTTGCATGCGTATATAGCCATTTCAACATGTGCAACATCCCGATCTACTTTTGCAACATCGATATAAAACAATTGCAACATACACACCTGAAACATACGCTTGCAACGTGTGCTTTCAGCGCAATGTCACATGGCTGCTCGGACAAATGGAGTCTCGTCGGCATACAGAGCTTGATGCCGATGCGGAGATCGACGAATTGGGGGTGCAGCGTGGGGGGGTGTAGTGCCCGCGACGGGTGCCCCTGCCCTGGAGACATGCCGCAGAGGAAGGGGATTGGGCGTTGTCAGCGGGAGTGAGCGTCACACGTGCGGATAGGAGCAAGTGTCGTGGGCGCGGATGGGAGCTCGCGTCACAGGTGGCATCGCAGGCGCGGACAGGAGCTCGCGTCATGGGCGGGGCGCACGATGAACTGGAGCGAGCGGCGCTGACGGGAAAGCGCGTCGTCCGTCGGATGGACGTCCTGAGGAGAGCATTACAACGACCACATCATTAAAACTTTGCAAGCTTTAGTTCGAGTAACAAATGTGGGGTGTATCCTGTTCTCTAAAACATAATTGTCGAATTGAATAAAACTGGGTTAAGATACCATGATATGACATGAGACACTGAAAACCTGTGTTTGGTAGAGTTTTGTCTGTCCAGTTCCGCTGCATCCAAACTTCAGAGTCCGGAGCTATGCGCCAATCTCAAATGGGCGATTTGGCGCCTCTTGTCTTGGTTGAAATAAAAGAATGATCGACGATTCACGGGCTTGATTAGCACTCAAACAGTATATTGACCGCGTGAAGTGCGGCATCTGCTGTTTGGTCTCTTAGCAAGGCTTGGACTTGAGTTCGTTCCCCTTTTCTCTTGACCTGCATTTTGGAGGTATTGTATTCGGTAGGTAGTTTAGCTTTAGCCGCGTTGATATTATCTGCATCTTCAAGTTCTAATGCTTTGTTTTGAAATTGTGTCTGTTTTCAGGCCTTCTTTGGTGCATGAGATTTTTGCACAGTGGATTTCACAGTATTTTCGCATGAATCAATTCAATTCTTGCAAGATTCAGGCCCTGTTGGAACAAAAAAAACACACAGGAATTTAGGAGATTCCAAACCCATAAGAAATTTCCTATATACATCTTGGGAACAGAGGATTACACGTATGAAATTTATTTGGATTCCTATGAGATGCATGAAGCAATAGGAACTTTTGGAGGAAAACTAATATGAGGGTATGCAAAATTCCATTGTGTTTCTATCTTTATAGATTCTTGAATTTTTCCTGTGTTGCATCCAAAGGCCACATTGAAACCCTCTAGATTTTTTATTTGGCCCCTTTGTGAAGGAAAATCATGCATGAATTTCATAGGAATAGATTTATTTTTACGTGAAAGGTGCAGTAAATAGCACTGTTTGCCTAAACCGTTATTTTTCCCGTTTACACGCTGTTTAAACGCTACACAGTGGCACACCTTTTCTGTTTAATCGGTTGTTTTGATCGTTTAAAGGGCCGTTTTGTCTGTTTGAACACCAGTTTTGTCCGAATAATGGCTAAACAGCAGGTAACCAACTGTTTACCATTTAGCGTTTGGGATAACATTGGTAAATAGAAATAATCCCATCTCCTAAAGAAAACATTCATGTAGGATTATAAGTTCCGTACAACAGTGACCCTATCGGCCTATACTATGTTCTGATAATGCTATGTAAAGAGAGAAAAATCGCTTGTTCAAAAGGAGCACTAGTCTTCTTTTTCCAACTACCATACGAAATTTCCCTAAAAAAGAAAAAGGAGAAAAGAAACAGAAACAGTTGCGGCGTCAGCATCAATGAAGGGTTACCCGTACTTAGCAATTGTTGAACACTACTTGTCAGAAATGAAAGAAACAACAGCAATACAAAATGCAGACAAAGGAGATAGAAATCTTTTAAAAAAAACTCATGGATGTCACCCACGATGTTTTTCGTGCAATATTTGAGGTGACACGAGGCACACGTATGAACTTATGGACCACAAGAAGTCTCGTTTATCTTAGTCTCGATATCATGGTAGGAGTTTGTCACCATTCTCCACAAATTAAAAATTGCATCACAATGATCGTTAAATCTCATCATTATCCAGGTTTGACGGGCAACAGACTTTATATCGAGCAAGTAGATCACCCAGAGTTTGTTTGGTGCGACTTCAGCTCACATGGGGTAGAGGCGTAGAGCTACACCAAACAATATCGACACGGAGCCAGAGCCGTTTCCAAAGTTGGCCTCATCCTGGTCGGGTCCCTACATTTAACATGGAGCCAATCAATCAATTCCCAATAGGTTTCAGCGAAAGCTACAGGGTTTGCCCGGTTAATGCCTACAGCCTACCCATGTTCTGAAGTGACGATGTGAAAGAATCGTCAGAGAGCTCAAAACCATGGAAAAGACGGCCAGTACGTAGTACAAAAGTTTCCAGATACATTCGTCAATTACAGAGGCAACACTGCAGAGCTTTTGCAGTTGCAACAGCTGACAAGTTAGGATATCATAGTATTGCTATAGCACATGGCGAGGGATGGTTTCTAATAGTAATAGACAAACAAAAATACAACACCGTTTTTATCAGGGGTGGAGTCATTGAGGCTTCTCTCCTTGTTCTTGTTCACCTTCACCTTCACCCTTCCCAACAAGCTGTCAACATTAAATAAAGCTTGGGTCAGCCCTCATAAAGAACATCATACTATGATAGCATTATGGCAACACAATTTGTGTCAATTGATCAAATGTTAAAACATGATCTGTTTGAATTTGACATAGACTCATCATAAAGCATGCTTTCTAGTAGCCTGCCCAAACTACTGTCTCACCAGTTCAAGAGTGCAACAATGTCATGGATCAAACATATAGAAGCAGAGCAGATGCCGGGGGGTGGGGGCAAGAACAGGAACATTAACAATTACAGAGACTAAAAGTAACATAAGGGTAAACTCATCACGAGAAAGTCCTGCATCATATAGTTAATAACTCTTGGAACACCCTCCGGCTGGTTGGTTTGTTGTTATTTCTCTCTCTTTTGTACAGGTTTCTGTTTTTATTTAATATAAAATCCTACAGTGGGGGGCTTCCCCTGCTGTATTTCCCGTTCAAAAAAGATGCCGAGGACATGCAGAAACAGCATGTCTATAAAGCAAAAACCATTCAACTAGTATATGTAACACATGGTCGAACTAACCAGAGAAAATACTAAAAAGTTAAGCAGTTATACCAGGGAACCAATGAGTTCATATGCTTCCATCACTTTCGGGTCCTCTTCATCTTCATAACCAACCTGCAGAATTCGTGGACCATTAACTGACCAAAAGGACCTTCGGCCATCATCCTGAAAAAGGTAAATTTTCAGTAAGTATACAAGCAAGTGGCAGAATAGCATGACTGCATGTGATGTGAGGTAAAAAATATATATAAAATCAAGTCATTTGCCAAAATAGCTGGTATAAAGTATATTAGCCCTTATTTTTAAAATTCAACATACGAATTTGATGGCTAATAAATTGGTCAGTAGTGCCTGGCCTGAAACTGTTCCAAGCTTGGCCTCCCAGGCAAGTGTCTTTTATTGGTTATATGCTTATATTCTGCTACACTATACATCTGGTTTTGAGCTGTGAATACTGAGGCATCAACATACGGCATCACCCATGCCATAATGGCAGATTGCAGGATGCTATCAAACAGGGGTGTGTGTGTGGCTTTGGTCATTTCAATTCATTATAGCTGGATCATGTTGATCTACTGACCTCAGCCACAAGTGCAGGCCCACCACAAGTGCATGGGGTGGAAGCCTATTTATATGTACTTAACCTTGGACCAGGTATGCACCTCTGCGCATGGATTCACCCTTTTAGTTTAACAAGTACCCTATCTTAGAAAAGTGTAGTATGCAGTGCTGGAAATTTCATTTAAAACGGAATTAGTAACAAGTCCACAACCAAAGTCATTAAGTCTTTTAATATGTACTACACTAACAAAGTCAAGAGAAATTTACAAGTCTTTCCTGAGGTAACCAACCATGTATTGTTAAGGTTTCACAGTAGAAATGATAAACTGCGCAACATGATCAACAGGACAACAATGGTTAGAGGTACAAAGGTGGACAATGCATATACAATAACTTAGCTGTACGATTACAGGGGGCAGGAATGGAGTTTATTTAGTTAAGACATCTTAAAACAAGGCAGCACATGATATTGTATAATTGGAAATAGGCATGCAAAATGAACCAAAAGTCACTGCCAAGAGATGTAAAAATCACCTGCAATACAATCATATAAATAGCCTCCAATGCCTGCTGCCGAATTTCAGAATCCTCAACAGCTTCCCGTTCATGAGAGAGTGCACTTGATAGCTCAAGTGGCATTTTAGATCTGTCTTCTTCACTATATATCTGCAGTATCAGCCAAAATCCATATAAGTACTAACACATGAATATCCATCACTCAGCACAAAACAACAGAAAAGGAAAGTATTTTTTTGGGAAATTACTCTAGGAAGCTAAAAGCCATATATGTGCCCCTTGCACAACAAGAATAACAGATTCACCCTTCCTATTATGGATCCCTATTTCTGTACTTTTGCAAAAGTGTACTAAGGAATTGAATGTGCAACAAATGCATTTCTACATGAAAATATAGAAGTAGAACTAAGTCTTCAACAAGAAGAAAGTATGTTGTAAAAACTTGACCCTACAGCCTGGCAGACTTATTGGAAACATTGCAAAGCTTGTGTGTTTGAGGGTGCCGTGCCTTGTATTTCGGTAGTGTTACAGGCAGTGGCAAATGAGAATAGTTTGTGGTGTTTGGCTGGTGCGTCAGCTCTCCATGAACTACTACTCAGGTTGCTTAACCTCGACATCTAGGTCAAGGTCTGTTTGGTCGACATTGAGTCTTTATTGTGAGTAGCGTGTCTGTAACTAGACATCTGCGGGAATTGACCACTGGCCTCTCCTTATTTTCTCTCTTCTTAACGAAATGAAACACAGCTCTCCTACATTATTCAATGAAAAAAAAGACAGTCTTCTACAAGAATATGCCTTTTAAGCACAGTCTTTGCCATCAAAAAAGAATATGCCTTTTAAAACATTAAGAAAATGCAACGCAAGATTGCTCAAAGCAAGAAAACTTACTATTAGTTTCAATTGTAAGATGTGTAATCAGCTAACGAAGTCCACATGACAGTGGTCATCAGGGCTACTTGGCCAGTACAAAATATTAGTTACTAATCAGAAGGGGATGATAATTACCCCCAAAAATAAAAACAAGGAAACTGGCAGTCTGGCACTCAAAAGTTTATGCCAATAAAGGATACAGTAATAGAAATGTTAATGATGTGTAGTACCTTCTTTCCAGCTACAGGCAAAAGTAGAGCTGGCCAAAGATATTCTGCTAAAGAAAGCAAACTCTGAAGCTGAGTATCAGCCTCAAAGCAACAGTTACGGATTGTACCAGCAACCTGCAAAAAGCTCACCAAGGAATAGAGAAGCACAAAAATTAGTGGTAATACATCAATTTGATAATAAATTATACCAGATTCATAACATGACAATGTACATAAAGAAGGAAAACTATGACACTCAAACAGAAACTGGGTGCAGGGCAGCAACTAGTTCTAAGTGAAGGCAAATCTAAAATTGGTACATGAATACAAATAACACAGCAAGGAATTATGAAACAATGCAGCATGCCAAATTACAAATTGAATTGTCAGCAAACTGAACTGTTAGCATTTCCCTATGTATGTCTGCTGTAGAATCCTTCACAGCAACTCGCTAAAATACAACAGTTGATGGTATGCGACAATGATTAGCAAGTAGTAACTGATAAAGAGCTGGTCAAACTATGTCAAAAGTAAGGAAACCAGGGGAAGCCCCTTCAGTGTAGATGTCACGTTTATGCCATCATAAAGATTTGGTTGCACATACCCCTTTCTTCCTAAGTTGATTTGTTGAATCAAATTGTCGAATAATCTGCTTCAGAAGACCTCTCTTAGGCTCCATCAATATTCTCCTTCCAGCTTCAACCTTTGATATATTGACAAGTATGGAGGCAACGTATTCAAAAATGTCTTGCTCTGCATTTTTGTAAAAGAAAAAAAAAGGTTGTTTACATGTCAACTGAATATTTCAGCGATGACTCAAGACAAACAACCACAAAAGGGATCACAGAGATGAGAGGTAGATCAATTAGCAAAAAAAAAAAGCTGAATCTAGAAAAGAAGTTTCATGTGGACAAAAAGATTCTTCAAGCCATGTGAAAAGATCGCAAGATAAGATCATAGTATAATATAATCAGACAGCCAAAAAAAAGGAAAACTTAAAGAAAAAGGAACAAGTCCAACACGGAGCAGAATCTTCTTAAATATAATCAAATTGAATAAAATAGAGGAATTAATCACACAGTTTCTCATCTGAAAGCTATATAGAACAGAAGAAACTAACCTTCAGAATCACTAGATGACCTACAGAATGATCGCACGAGCTTAGCAACATACAAGCCTTGCACCTTCTCATCCCCAACCTTTCAAAATGGAGTCACATAAGTCTTTCCATGAATGATCACCAGTAAGAATCTCTATATATAGTACTAAAACTTGGTGAAGCCGCTGCCTCCACCCCACCGCACGTCCGCACCCACCACACGTTTGTGCCTCCCATCAGATAAAAATCAGCACTGACAGGTGGGACACACATTTCACTCTCCTCTCCCATTTCTCTTCCTTCCTCTCTCCACTCTCGGTCTCGGAGTTCAGGGCTCCACCAATAGCTCCGGGAACGGCAGCACATCTGCGTTGTGGGGTGGGCGCTCACTAGCCGCATCATCCGTCTGCATTTGCCAAGGCAAGTCTACCGTTTGTGACCTCCCTCAGCACCTGCAAACTCGAAGGGCGTCGCCCCATCTCCAAGTACTTGCTGCCCGCCCCGTCCACAATGCCACTGCATTGGCGTCCTCCAATTTCAATCAAGCCGATGCCTTTGACACTATCTTAGACGCCAAGCCGCAACCAATGCACGTGTAATCAGGCATTCAGACAACAGGCACCGCAGTAGGTGAGTTGGCTCTTCTTTCCACCCCTTCTTTGATTCGACATACATCCAAAATAAAATCAGCACATCATCTCGATGCAGCAGAGTGCCAGCGAACAGCTATTTGTGAAAATGCCCCTTCACCCAACAGTGTTTGTGTGAACCCCAATTGCTTAATTCACTTATTTATGTGTGCCTTGTTTTGCTTCTTCATATTGAAAGAAGAAAATGATGCTTGTCCTTAATCTACAGCTATAATAGCAAGTTCATTGATGTAAAGTAGTGTGAACATTGGCTTACAGGAGGAACAGATATGTCTTGGTTGTTAAGCATATGATTTGTCTATCTCGAATTTTTTAATCTCTTAGCTAGGGACATACTATATATACCTCAATCCCATTACACGTAGCATAATATACAGGTTGAGTGGCTGGCTGTGGTTTCACAACGATAATGTTTCAGTCTTGTACTATGTTTCTACCGCAAGCATTTACTCCCTCCATCCAAAAATTGGCATCATTTTAGCCTATGGCACAGTGACCAAGTAGCATCAAAGCACAGTGGCCATAAAGTAGGAACATGCGGCCACGGAAACAAACTCACCATGCAGCAATCGCATCCACGACTGCAGTAGCGCATGCGCGGCGTCAGTTTGGTCACGTGCTGCATACGAGGCGTCGTATTCATTAGGCAATGCATATGAGGCATTGCGCATGCGGAAGATCGAGAGAAAAAATGGTAGGACCACATAAAACGATCCCGATTTTTGGAGAACTCATTTTTGCTCAAACGATGCCGATTTTTAGATGGAGGGAGTATTTTGATCTATAAACACGATAGTTCACCGATCTTGCACATGACAGTTCATCGATCTTGCACAGAGCTGATTAAATGCTCTTGTTCAGAAACTGATCAAGAACAGCTATGGCTTTCCAGGTTATCTGAATTAAGCTGCAGCACTGGCTTGGTGCATGTATAACTGAAACTAAGGCCGAAAGAAGAACTTATTGTAAGGCATTTTTGTTCCCTTGTCCACAAATATTACATCTTGTTTACCAAGGAATTCATGATTGCTAGCTTCTCTGTCATATAACTGGATTGAAGTGGCAACATTGCATTCAATTGTTGTATCATGTGCAGGTTTGATGTTCATTTTACTGATTTTGTTTTTGCTACCTATTTCCTGATTGCTCTTGCCATTTGTTGCAGATGAGGTCACTTGATCTGTTTTTCGACAATTGCCGCAGCTCCCAGGGATGCATAATCATTTGACTTACTGTTTATGCCTTCTCTGCCATGGTCTCCTGTGTTGCTCCCAGGGATGCATAATAAAGGAATCACATGTTGGCATTCGAAGGATTCTGTCGATGTTCCTCAGGTGGTATTGTGGTTATTTGGGAAATGGCAATTGGGCCCACCCCTGATATTAAGATGGCTTACACTTGTGGAATATGAATATTACTGTTACGAGCTTAATTTTAAAAGCCATGCTGGTTTAAGTATTCAAACTCTTTCTTTTTTATCTTATAATATGATGACCTTGTCGATTTGCAATTTTCGGGAACATGCGCTATTTTTGGCAGTGGATGGTCTAGATCACATGGCCAGATTTATTGTGGGGATAAGGCAGGCAGGTTTGTAATTTAATGTTTTGAAACAGCTTTCTTTGTTTAGTGTTCCATTCTCGTTCCTTATCTGTGATGATCAGTGAAAAACACATCTTCTCCTTATTAGCTTGTCTTAGGACATAACCAAACCATTCAGACATGGAAAATGACCTGAGAAACTGTTTCTTCTGGCTCCACGGTACAATTGAGGAATGGAAATATTGAGATGACCTCCAATATCGATTATCGAAGGATCTCTATTCTAGCCGGTAACACAAATTACCAAGCATCATTCAAAGGTTGAAGCAAAAGTTGCTCATTTGGAGCATCATTTATACTATTGGATAAACTAAGTAGCACTCTCCTTGAGTAGAATGGCTAAACGGACCTGGAGGAGCGCAGCGACGCCGGACTCGACGTGGGTGAGGTTGACGAGCAGCATGACGAGCCTGCTCGCGAGGGCCGGCTGCTCCCCGCCTCGCTTGGCCACGACGTCCATGGCGGCATCGACGGCCCCGAGCGCGACGAGGCGCGCCGCGAGGGCCGCGTCCTGGCTGAGGTTGACGAGCGAGTCCGCCGCGGCCTCGCCCGCGCCGCTGCCGACCGCGGAGGCCAGCAGGCGGAGCAGCGCCGGCAGGGCGCGGTCGGCGCGCGCCGTGAGCGCCCGGAGGCCGTCCTCCCCGCCCGTCAGCCCGCGCACGATGTCCACCGCCGCGCCCCGCACCTGGGGGTTGCGGTCGGAGAGGAAGCCGATCAGCTCGTCGAGCTCGTCGGCCATGGCGCGGCGGCGGCGGCGAGGGTTTAGCGGGCCTTTTCCTCGGGTTAGGGGATGTTTTTTTTTTGGCTGAGATGATACAGCACACACACAGCGGCGGGATGAATACGGTGATGATGGTTTACGTGAACGTGGCACGAACACGTATCTCTCAGAGATTACGTAAGCTTCGTTGACGACGCGAACAACACAGATCTTCATGGTGTGGGACGGAGGCGGAGGGGAAGGAGGACTGCAGCAGGTGGTAGGCACTCCCCCCATAGAGGATTAGTTGCGCTCATCGCAAAAAAAGAAGAGGATTAGTTGCGCAGAACACGTGCGGTGGTCTCGTTGGGGACTGGGGAGTGGGGACCAACAGAGGGTCCGGTTCGCATATTCGCTCGCATATGTGGGGACCAGGACCGGGACCCGCTCCGCCCCTCGTGTATCACGGACATTTTCCGTTAGCACCAAATTCTTCATGTAATCAACGCTTCAGAAAAGGCATGCCTATGCCGGAGAAGGAATCGGTTGGCTATCATTCAGCTATGTACTGTACTCCCTCCGTACAGGGAATACATGTCGTTTAGGACATGATTGCGATTATCAAGGAGTACTTATCCATCCTGTTCGACAGATGGTTTCTGCGGCTTATAAACCGGCTGTGACTGTGTTTGTTGTGAGAGAAAAACACTATACCACGGCTGATAAGCCGTGCTGATAAGTTCAGCCGAACAGGGTGATCAGTTTATGTATAGGGAATACATGTCGTTTAGGACATGATTGCGATTGGGAATACATGTCGTTTATGTACTGTACTCCCTCCGTATAGGGAGTACTTATCAGTTTTTTTAATTTAAGAATTAAGAAAGAACTCATACGTAGGGTATTGGTGCAATTTATGCCTATATCCATACTCAAGTGGATAGTGGGTACCCGAGTTATCCACACTCGAAAAGAAATATAACGCATGCGTTAAATATTTAAATTATGACTATGTGAGAAAACAATAGAACTTCAAATATATAACAAATATATGATATACCTGAAAAATATTATATGTCGCTCCTTATATAACACCGTGTAGTTGGACCATGTTTTGAAATGTATTAGGTTGAGGGATGGTTTTGAATTATAGTTGCATGATACCCATGAATTTAGCAGTGCAAACTCATACATGCCCACGAAGCCCGTGGGCAAGAATTTTTTTTGTGTGTATTTACATATACGTGTGTAAGTAAATTAGCCCACACTCATATACTAATGGGGTAAATTTATTAGATTTTGTGTCGAGAGTATCCATTGACATCCCAAGATCCCTACCACAGGAGCGTAGGGGGCATGGCCTAACATATCCTCTAGCCCAACTAAGGCCCCGTTCGGCTGTGCTGATAAGTCGGCTGGAAAACACTGTTGACTGATTTATGGTGAGAAAAAAATACCGTTTCAACTGAAAAAACAAGCTGAAAAGTACGAATTATAAGTCGGATGAAGAGGGCCTTAAGTGTGTATGTGTATACATAGAACTAGTAGGCCATCTGTGTGTTACCGCAGGAAGAATAGGTGTTTGAGAAGAGAAAAGAAGAAAAAGGAAAGATGTATAGATGAGCCCAAAAAAGGTGACCAAAAAAGAAAGAGAAAAGGTGGCTACTACTGTCCATTGAGGAAAAAAAGATTTGTTACCTGATAGGTAAGGAAGGAAAAGAAAGAAAGATGTACCCCGGAGCCAAAAAAAAGAAGGAAAAAATAATAGGTGTTTGAGGGAAAAAAAAAAGAAGAAAAGGAAGGATATAGAGTAGAGTAAAAAAAAGGTGAGGAAAATAAGAGAGAAAAGGCGTCTTCTACTTTTCAGTGAACAGTGGAACATTAGGTGGCAAAAAAATCATCAAATGGAAGAACCAAAAAAATATTAAAAATTGACAGAGAAAATGAAAGAAACAAAAAGAAAAAAGGGAAAAAAGGAAAACGCTGCAACAGTGGAACAGTAGGCGGCAAAAAAATCATCAACAGGAAAAACCCAAAAAAAATAATTTAAAAAATTTATCAGAGAAAAGCAAAAAAGAAAAGCAATAAAAGGTAAGCCACCGAGTTCAAATGCTAATCAATCATTGTCTCTTATTCTTTCAGTATAAAACCTACATATTTTATATTGTCATATTCAATCGTCACTAAAAAAAGCCAGGCATATTATTTTTGAAAGCCCTATATTTGGTTTTGATAATTGAGACAATTTGTGGACTAACCTTTTGCTAAGTGGTTGATTAAGCTAGGTTAGAACCACACAAAGATGGAGAGAAAGGCTTGGAGATGGATGAAGGATGATCAATCCAATTGGTGAAAACTCTCATTTTGAAAAGAAGAAAGAGAAAAAGAAGTGCAAGGTGCGAAGACAAAGGTATAAATATGGATTTTATTTTGCTGGTCAAGATGTAATAGAGTGTGTGGTCGGGTTTAAGATAGATAGTCGTACAATTAAGAGGGGAACTCTAAAGTTCAATTTGGTTATCTAAGTGCCACTAGGTGTGAAAATTCATTGCATATGCATTAGACCTAGTGACAAGATGAGATCATGTGAAAAATTGTTTGAACACTTGTGAAAATGATTGTGAAAATGCTAACTCACATACACACATGTTGGAACACTTGTAGGGTGGGCACATTTGAAAAATGGGTTCAAAACCAAGGTAAAAGTGCCTCTAAGGTACCATCCGAGCAAGCGTTGCGTAGAGCGCAGTAAGCATCTAACCTTGGCTAGGGTTAGCCATTGGATGCTCCGATGGTTGGCCCTGGTGCTTCATTGAAGCAAGCGGGCTCACTGTTCATCAGTTGGGCCCACTGTTAGTTGCACAAGAAGTTCAAAATGGGGCATCAAATTGTGCCGATGCGGAGCGCTAGCTCAATCCGATGGTAGAAAAACCTCTCTGGGTAGTTTCTACGTAGCATCGGATTAAGAGGGGTATTAGATTGATGGGGCCATAAGAGACTATATGCTCCACTAGCCGTTGGCCCATCCAATGACTAGTATCTGATAGAGAACGTGCGAGGAGCATCGTAATGGGCATCGGATTAGTAGCCTCAGCATTGGAGCATGCACTACGGCTAAGGGTTAGCCGTAGCATCTATTCTGATGGGTTAATCCGATGACCATTAGAGGATCTGTGCCGATTTCAGTGCAGTGAGCAGCTCAATGGCTATCTCAGCTTGGGGTGTTATAATACAAGTTGGCCAGGTCTTTGCCATCTCTCTTGGCATTCTAAGTAAACAAACACCCTTGTGAGTATCCAAGAACACCTCTCACTCATATCTTTGCCTTGCACTTCATCCAAATTGAGATTGGGAGCAAATCTAGCGTGATTGCATTGAATGTTGCACCTAGTGGCACTAGTTGGTCTTTTTGGGCCACGGTTTCTTATTACTCTTTGTGGTTACTGTTACCTAGATGACTTGGAGCAACTTGGGGTCATTGAGGAAGATTGGTGATCGTCCTGCATGTCCGACTGGTGTTCTTTGTGAGATGTTTTGATCTCACCTCGTGGAGTGCCAAGGGACACCTAGTGGAATACTCGTGGCTAGTTGAAGTGCACCATTTGATTCATTATTGAGGCACCCAAGTTGTGAGTCTAGATTGTCATGCTAGTTAGCGCTCGAATCATAACTTGGGAACTCGCCACAACGAGGATGTAGGTTACCAGCAAAAAACCGAACCGTGGGGATAAATCTTGTGTCTATCACTCATACTTGTTGGTTTGTCTTCTACTCTTATATTTACATTCATATCTTGCTTGTGAGTGGTAGTTGTTTGCCTTGCTAGCTAGAGTAGCTTAGTAGTAGTTGTAGTAGTAACTAGTGTTAGTGCTTTGTTTACTAGCTCTCTAGTCTCTAGTGTAGTTCTTATTGGTAGTAGCTTGTTTAGTGTTGTGCTTTAGACTAGAAACCAAGTTATTAGAATTGTGTAGGGGCTTGCATTGGGTGAATTAGAGCTAGTGCAAAGTAGTTGCTAGTAGGGTTTCTTGTTGTACAAATCAACCTTTGCTCTAGTATTGTGACTCCGTAGAATTTTTTTTATAGACTATTCACTCAGTCTAGCCATCTAGATCTTTTAGTATTATATAAGTCTCTTTTGTGTCTATATTTTAAATTATCAATATGATGTTTGAACTATTTACAGTGTAGTTTGTGGAAGTTTCCAACTTAATATTTGAATGTAATACTTATCATATTATTTGATGCCTGTATGTCGAATTATGTTGTAAATTTTATAATAACACATGTTCGGCTGCCCTTTCTTGTACAGTAACTTGCAACCATTTCACCTGTGAGACAGCTACAGTGATCAACAGTGACAAGTACAGCCGCTGCCGCTAGAAAAACTAGCAGCTAAACAGACCTGGCAATTGTCTACACAAATAGTTTTACCAAATTGCATATAATTTTTTTTTGTATGACATACATTTTTGGGTCCGTTTCGCACTATTTCTCTCTGGAGCATTTGAATAGGAGTCACCTTTTGCAGCTCCCTTCTCTACTGTACGCTAGAAAATCTCTCAACTTCTTAAATTGTTTGGTATAGCTCTTGCATACTTCCTCTGTCCCTTTAGAGTCGTTCTCGTTTCTCAAAAAGTTAACAACTTTTAACTTTGAACAAATATATTTAATAAAATATTAATTTTTATGATACATAATTAGTACTATTAAGTAGATCGTTGAATTTACTTTTATAATAAATTTATTTGAAGATATAAATGTTGTATATATTTTTTTATAAAACTTAGTCAAAGTTGAGAAAGTTTGACCGGTACGGTTCCCGTAGCGACTTTTTTTTTTAAGGGACGGAGGGACTTTAAGCTGCCCGGCCGAATAATACGAAACAGAGCCTTAGCGTATACACATGGCTTTCGGTCTTAAATGCTTGACCTTGATTTTTGGTAGCCGAGAAGGATGCGTGTTGATGTTGTAATCCTATAAAAACATGTTGATCGATGTATTCCATCTGTGTTTAGCACTAATAGCACGGAGTATTGGCTTTTGCTACAACGACGTGACTCGCTTTCCTTGCCTGTCATATGACGTTACCATCAGTTGTCTGTGTCTACTGTTCTCTTGCGCCGTGTCCGTATTACCTGTTGAAAACAAGGCAAATACTTGTACTATTCTTGGGATATAGCCAAACTCAATCTCCAAGACAAACGACTGTGTTCCATTATCTAAGAAAAAGACGAACATGTCTAGGATGTTTTTCCTAAACGCAAGCACACAACCAGAAAAATCTTGGTTGGCGTGAGACGCAAACCGCCGCCGCCTAGAAAGCTTAGAGCTCTTGTCTCACTTCTCTTCCCGCGATCTCGCCAGTGGCAATGAGGAGTGATCCTAATGATAATACATAAAATTTTGCGATAACTTCCTTCCAAGAAAGTATTAACGAAGCAGAGGAGGGTGTGTTTGCGTGGCAGTCTGGAATACTTGTTTAGTAAATAGTATTGCTTGAGAGTCATCTAAAAATTCAATAGAATCCGTCTAGTAGACAAGTTAGACGATGATTTGTTTGGTTGGAGGCTAAACGTACAATAATTTTTTATGTCTAATGTAAATTTAATATCATATTTTAATCATGCACAATTATAATATAAACTCGTAAACGAATACATACAATATAGTAATATATTTAAAAGATAAATCTTTCAGCTCATTCCTAAATATTATACTCATCAGGTATAGCAGTTTTTTTATATAAAAATGGTGGTATGGTTGTATTTAGCAGTGAGGTAATAAATAGTTATTTTATTTGAAAGTCGAGAAGTAAAAAAACAACGCAAAGAAAGAACATGTGCAGGAAAAAATAACTTTATACAGTACAATACTCCTTCCAATTTAAACGTGAACTAGGGGCTTGTTTACTTCCCTTCTAAATTTTAAATTTTTACGCTCTCTTTTCATCACATCAATTTTTAGACGCATGCATGAAGCCCTTAGGTAAAAGAAATAACTAATTACACAGTTTGGTTGTAAATCACGAGACAAATCTTTTGAACCTAATTAATCCATGATTGAACACTAATTACTAAATACAAACGAAAGTGCTACGGTAGCAAAACTTCATTTTTTTTTCATCTAAACACCCCTGGTTCGAGAGCAATGGAAGGAAGAAAAAAAAACAAAAACGCACATATATACGGAGTAGACCAAAAACGCTACCGTCGGTGACATGATTTTGATTGCAGAGCCAGACACGCCCCGGCTCTCGTATTGGGTGGCCTGCTCTCGCTGCAGTTGCCTGGGCCAGTCACTGCTCAGGTTTAGTTTCTAAAATTTTACAAAATTTTTTAATATTTTCTGTCACATCGAATCTTTGGACGCATGCATGAAACATTAAATATAGATAAAAAATAAAACTAATTACACAGTTTAGACGAAATTCACGAGACGAATTTTTTAAGCCTAATTAGACTATGATTGGACATTAATGGCTAAATAACAACAAAAGTGCTACAATATCATTTTTCAAAAAAAATCACGGACTAAGGTCTTGTTTAGATTCCTAAATTCACCCCAAATTCCACTGTGCAAAAAGAAGATTTCCTATCATATCTAAATGCCGGCACATGCATGGAGTACTAAATATAGATGAAATCAAAAACTAATTGCACAGTTTTATTGTATTTTGCGAGACGAACATTTTGAGCCTAATTACTTAAAGTTTGGATAATTATTACCAAATAAAAACAAAAATCTATAGTAATTTAGAACAGTAATTCGGGTGCCCGATTCAACTATCTAAACACGGCCTAAACAAGGCCTCGCTCTCCAACCAAACACCGAGCGGGCGTGGTCCAGACAAATTAAAATCAAGTCCAGCCTCTCATTCAAACATGGAGGATCGTATCTCGAGGTTATGAAGCCACGGGAAGGCATCCAATCCAGCGGGACGTCCGTCCTGGCACCTTTCCCCACATCCAATCCAAAATGTGCTCGCTCCTCTTCCTCTCGCAGTTGCAGCATCGCCATCCACACCACAGACCCCAGCTACCACCGCCCCATCCCGGCCCTTTCAAAAAAGCGCACGCAGGCAGGCAGAGCTGCTGCACGCGGGCGCACGCACACCCACTCCTACCCCCGCTCTCGGCTCTTCCGTTCCGTCCGCTCCAAGCAAAGCACCCCATCCAATTCCAGATGGCGCCGGCCTGGGCGGTTCCGGCGCTCACGGCCGCTGCGTGGGCGCTGCGGGCGGCGGTGTGGGCGTGCCTCGCGGCGTCGGCGATGCTCGTCGCCGAGGCCGCGTACATGGGCCTCGTCGCCGCCGCCGCCGCCGCCGCCGCGATGCTGTGGCGCTGGCGCCGCCCCGACGCGAGGTACCGCTGGGAGCCCATGCCCATGCCCGGGGCCGGGGGCCGCGACGACGTCGAGGCGGCGGACTTCCCCATGGTGCTCGTGCAGATCCCCATGTACAACGAGAGGGAGGTGAGGCGCGCTCTACTTTTCTTTTGGGCACAGCTGGCTCTATCTGTGTGCCCCCATTAATTGCTGGCCTATTTCACGTCGCGGTCGCGAGACTGTAGTACAACCTTACTGCTCTGTTCCTTTTGTTTTTTTTCGGGAAGCGGGTCTGTGACGGAAATACAGTTTTTTTTACAAACATTTACAAGGGTGTAGGTAGGATGCGGCGTTATGAGTTTACGAGGTTTTAGACGTCGACCGTAGTAGGGCCTCAATACCTTAAATGCATCATCATGCTGATAATTTCTGGGCATTGTGTTGGAATTTCTGGGCGCGCTGTGTCTGATAAGGGTTCTTACTTCTTAGGGGTCCTTTCTCTTGTTTCTGAATGAGATGGGGAGTTTATTATGGATTCAAAGCAACAAGTGTCTCGTTGTGTTTGTACTGTACTTCTCAACTCTCAAGTCGCAAGGTGGAGCTAGGATAAGAAATGGGCTCCACTGTTTACGCGCAAGCTGCCTTTTGTTAGTGACTTAGTGCAATCATGATACTAGTACTAGGACATAATTATGGTTTTTTTTCACTACAAGTGACGGCATTGTGGTTCAGTTATGAAAGAAAATCTAAAAAATACCATGGGAACCTAAAGGAAAAAAAGAATCCTATTAATGAGGACAAGTGGGGCACAATGCAGTGTCGGCTTGTGCTATCCTAGCGTTGAGTAAAGGAAACCAGTGACGATTAAGATGGATGGGGACCGTCTCGTTTTTTCTTGCTGTGCAGACGCTGTGCCTAATGCAAGTAGTAAGCAAGTTTATGTTGGAGTATGTGTTTAGGCCCATGAGGCTAAGGCCCATGTGGCCCATGTATGGAACCTATATAGCTACCCTTCTAGGGTTAGCCCTAATGAATAGAGAATCAATTTCCAACATGGTATCTAGCCTAGTTTTTCCTCTCTCCCTATCCTGAGCCGCCGGCCAGCCACCACCCGCCGGCGCTGCTCCCACTGCCGCCGCCGGCCATGGCTGACCGATCTCCCTCCTCTCCCTCCTCCTTCTTCCCTTCCCCCTCCACCCATCCTGGGCGCAAATCGCGGCATCTCCTCCTGGGGCCGCGCCCGCTACCGTGCTCCCTGCTGCGGGTCTCCCGACCGTGGGGGGAACTCCCCATCTCCCTGCCGCGCCCGGGGCGGGGGCGGACGTCCAGGGTGCGCGCGTGAAAGTCCCTAGTTTGGTTTTGGCTAATTGATGAAACCTAGGACTAACCTTTGTATCTAAGTGGATGATTTAGATAAAGGTGGTCATTGAATATGAGACACGACATTAACTCATGTGACCAAGATGATGAAGACCGAAGTGATGCTTGGCTCGATGGACCGGTTGTGAGGGTGAAGGGCAAGTCGAGGCTTCGAAGCGAAGGACCATGCGATGGTGAAGCTTGAGCAAGACTTGGCGCCGACGGACCGATGCAACGGAGAAGAGCAAGTGAAGTCAAGGTCGATGGATCGAGACGGTCATGTGATGATATGAAGTGGATCATATCACTTGGAGAAACAAAGTGGGCTCAAGGCAAAGGAGATTAGTCCACATGTGATGGTGTCATGAAGGAGCTCATTGCATATGAGACATGACATGGAGTCATGTGACCAAGATGGAGAAGATCAAGATGAGGCTTGGCTCGAAGGACTGGTTGTGAAGGTGAAGGGCAAGTTGAGGCTTCGAAGCGAAGGACCATGCGATGGTGAAGCTTGGGCAAGACTTGGCGCCGACGGACCAATGCAACGGTGAAGAGCAAGTGAGATCGAGGTCGATGGATCAATACGGTCACGTGATGATATGAAGTGAATCATATCATTTGGTGATTGGTTGGTGCATGTGATGCATCAACGTCGGAGGAGATGGAGTGGAATGCGCAAGGCAAAGGTATAACCTAGGACATTTCCATTTCACCGGTCATAGGTGTGTAGAGAAGTCGATGACCGGGTTTAGGATAGATGGCCGTACTATCAAGAGGGGCAAACTTGTTTGCATATCGGTCATCTAGTGCCACTTGAGCGATCTAACTGTGCATACGTGTTAGGATCGAGTGGCGAGGCAAGTTGAGTGCCTAATTCCTTCGAAAATGATTGTGAAAATGCTAACACACGTACACAAGGTGGTGATCACTTGTTGGTGTTGGCACATTTACGAAGGTGTTGAAGTTTGGGTGGTAGAGAGGGTTTGGGACTCTCTCTCCTTCCCGCCGAGCGTGCGAGCGCGGGATTCAGGCGATTTCGGGGAAGTGAAATGCCTATTTTCCATTGCGCCGGAAGTGGGAAAAGAAACGGAGGCGAACGCGGTCACGGAAGTGACTGGACGCAGCACCGGACGCTGCACCGGACGCGGTCACTGTGGACCGGCGCGTCCGGTCAGTGCAGCGTCGGGGTCAGGCGCGCGAGCTAGGGTTTGGCACCGGCGCGTCCGGTGACCCACGGGACCGGCGCGTCCGGTCTGGCGAACAGCGAGTCACGAAGTCATCGGACGCGGTGCGCGTCCGGTCCTACACCATCGGACGCGTCCGGTGGTCTAAGGAGCTTACTGGACTCGCACCGGACGCGGGTACTGTGGCGTCCGGTGGTTGCGAGGAGCGCGTCCGGTGTTGTCTTCGCGGGCGCGGGTGCTGTGCGCACCGGCGCGTCCGGTGGTTCGCAACAGCGCGTCCGGTGGGTCGTTTGACCGTTGGGGCGCAGTGACCGTTGGTGGATCTAACGGACGAATTTGAATTCGGAGGACACGCGGATGTCGGAGGGGCACCGGACGCGGTTGAGCGCGTCCGGTGAGTTAACACCGGCGCGTCCGGTGCTCCCGCAGAAAACGGAAGTGTGTGCAACGGCTCTATTTGACCGTGGGGTTATAAATAGATGCCTTGGTCGGCTGTGGCCGAGTGCTGAGCACACTTTAGCCTTGGTGGCTTGTGTAGTAGTGCTTGGGAGCCCTCTAACTCACTCATGCTTGATAGTGTTCATCGGATCGAGTGAGAGAGCGATTCTAGTGCGATTGCATCGTGAGGTTGCATCGAGTGGCACTAGGTGATCGTGTTGCAAGCCGGTAGTGCTTGTTACTCTTGGAGGTTGCCACCTCCTAGACGGTTTGGTGGCTTGTGGCTCCGGTAAAGCTCGCAAGGAGATTGTGCGAGGCTCCGGAGAAGCTTTGTGAGGGGGATTGTGCTCACCCCGCGGTGATCGCGAAGAGCAACTCTAGTTGAGCGTGTCATTGAGTTACCTCACTTGAGAGTGGTGTCCTGCGGTGCCTTGCGGGGCGTGCCTTGAGGGGCAAGTGACTTGAGGGTCACACCGAGGAACCATCTAAGTGTTGGTCGACACAACGGGGACGTAGCTTGGTGGCATCCAAGTGAACCTCGGGAGAAAATCACCGTGTCAACATTGTCTACTCTTCTCGGTGGTTTGCCTTCGTGCAACACAAGCTTGTATTTACTTTCATATATACTTGTGCTTGTGTAGTTGCTCTCGTAACTAGTTTGCTTGTGTAGCTTGCTAGTTGTCTTCTTGCTTGTGTAGCTAGAAGCTTCCCCTTGCGTGACTAATTTGGTTTGTGTAACCTTGTTAGTCACATTGCTTAGTTTGTGTAGCTAAGTGTTTTGCGCTCTCTAATTTGGTATTAGTTGCCTTGTTATTGAGCATTGCTAGTGAGCTTAGGCTTTGTGCGCTTTGCTTACTAGAATTGTGTAGGAGCTCCCTCTTGCTTGCAAAGTACTAGTGCATAGGTTTGTGTGACCTTGCTCTAGAATTAATTAGGAGAGCTCTTGCTAAGGAAAGCACCTTAGTTGCTTAAATTAGGATCTTAGTGAGGTGCTTGTGAACTTAGTTAGAGGGGTGTAGTCTTGGCTAGACCAATAAGTTTAATTCCGCATTTGTTTTGGTTAGCCAACTCGTTTAAGTTTTAAAAAGGACTATTCACCCCCCCTCTAGTCCGCCATCTCGACCTTACAAGTGGTAACGGAGCCGGGTCTCTCATTTGTGGTCTTCACCGACCCGAGAGGATGGCGGCTTATGGGCTAGATGTTGAGTGTCCACACATTTTTGATGGCACACACTTTGTATGGTGGAGAAATTGGATGACATGCAATTTTAAGTTTATTTCTCCTCAAATGTGGTGGATCGTAGATGTGGGCTTTTCCTTTGCAATTGATAAAAAGAATGCAACTCAAGCGCAAAGTAAATGCCTACATCTCGATAGCCAAGCTACTAATACTTTATATCGATCTATGGATAGTAGCATACTTCATGAGATCATAGACTTTGAGTCCGCCCATGAAATTTGGGTGTTTCTAAATGAGAAATATGGGGTGATCTCCAATGATGATGAGCCCAAGGAAGAGGCGCATGAGGATGTTGAGCATGACCACAACAAGGTGGTTGTGGAGGATTGCTCCACCTCACGGTCAAGTGATGACAAAGATGATCATATCACAAGATCACTTGACAAGAAGAATGATAATGCCACAAGTGATGCAAGCAATGATTCTACTCCATGCACACTTGATGGTGAAGATGATGGCTATGAGAGTGATGCTTCAACAAGCTCTTCAACATCACCACATTGTTCCATGTCACATGGTGACACTAAGGTATCTATTGGTGGTTTTGTTGTTGATTGTGATGGTCCAAATTTTGAGCTTCTATATAAACTCTCAAAGGTCCTAAGAAATGAGATGGCAAAAACAAGGAAATTGAAAAATGAAAACTCATTTCTAAAAACCACATGTGAACAACAAAAGCATCTACTTTATGTTACTACTTGTTCACATGAGGAGCTAAAATTGGCTCATGAGGAACTTAGTGTTGCTCATGATAACTTGGCACAAGAACATGCTTCACTCACTAAGAAGGCTTCTAATGAAGAAATCAAATCTAGTGAGAGCTCATCATTTGGGTCAAATGATCAATCACATATTACTAACCCTTGTGATGTAGGCAAGAAGCATGTATCCACCTTTTGTGATGATTTATTAGATATGCCATGTTCTTCACAATTAAATGCTTGTTTTACTTCTATGTCTTGTGAGACTAACCTTTTGAAGGAGAACAATGAGCTTAAAAGTGAAGTGAAGAATTTGAGCAACAAGTTAGAGAGGTGCTACAACTCAAAAGTCACCTTTGAGCACATAATGAAGACTCGAAGAAACGTTGGTGACAAAAGTGGCCTTGGCTTCAAGAAGAAAATGACAAAGGGCGAAAGAAAGCAAGAAAAGAGGATGAAGAGGCTACTCCAAAAGAAGCTCTCGCATTCCATGTGCTATCGATGCCATGAAGCGGGACATCTTGCTAATGGTTGCCCAAACATTGAGAAGCTCAAGAAGATGAAAGAAGAAGAGAGGCTAAAGCATGTCAAGTGCTTCAAGTGCCGCACTTGGGGTCATCTCACCTCAACGTGCCCAACCAAGCAATTGGTGAAGCAACAAGTAAAGCCTCAACCAAAGCCACTAGTTGAGCAAGAGAAGACACCCCAAGAGCAAATCAAGATCAACCATGAAGATGATGGTGACTTGATGAAGAAAAAGAAAACAAGAAGGGGTGGAAGAGCAAGACATCCAATGCAAATTCAAGATGTCAAGATGATGAGCAAGAATCAAGATGAGAAGAAAGTACATGCTCACATCAAGTGCTTCAAATGTGGAGATATAGGACACTTTGCCTCGGGATGTCCTACCAAGCTTGAGAAGAAGGCTCAAGCAACTCATGAGAGGCAAGGCAATGAAAAGCATCACATGAGCAATGAAGAAAAGGCTCAATCAAAGAGAAGATGCTACTCATGCCGGGAAAGGGGACACATGGCACATTCATGTCCCCTAGGTAACACTTCTAAGCATATTTCAATTGATGATACTAATGTGCTTAGAAAGGATGTAAATGGTACCTCTATGGTTGCTATTGCAAAACATCCCGCTACTCATACTAAGGCAATGCCTAAGTATGTTGCACCTAACTTGAGAGGACCCAAACTTGTTTGGGTACCATCAAAAAGTGGATGAATGTGTGTAGGTACTATGGCATTGGAGGCTTGACTCAAATTGATTTCATATTTATCATTATATGTTGACTCAAGTATTGAAGCTTATTGCAATTCTATCCCAATGCCAAGTCAAAATGAGTGAGGTCCAAAGTACTACAACATACAAGTGTCATGATCAAGTTGTGGATGATTTATTGGAATTATTTGATGGCTTACAATTTATTTGAGTAAAAGCTTGCTATGTGGATGATCATGAGCTAACCAAGGTATATCTCTTGTTGATTATTTCATTTGGGTGCATATGAGTTGATTGAATTGGATATATATGCAATGTTGCTTGCTATGAGATGATCGAATGGATTAAATGCTTAGCAATCAAGTTTGGATTGATTTGGGTTGGATAAGTTCATGAGATGACCTTTAGTAAGTGGATTGAATGGATATATATCTTATGAAAGTATTCAAACAAGTTAGTTTCAAGTTTGATTCACTTTTGATGAAGAATTGCTCAATGTATTAAAATCTGTCCAAAATTAAAAAATCTGAGCTAGCAGTGATCTTAGCTATGTTTGAGTGATCAAATCTATTTGGATTGGCTTGAAATTTGGTATACATGCTCTACACTTATGAAAGAAGATGCTGTACAAATTTCATGAGAATTGGATAAGAGATGCTTCAGCTTTGGAGTACATCTTGTCAGCTATAATGCAGCAGTTTTCAGCATGTAGCAGTGGTGGAAGATTTGAAATCTGGTAGCAATCTAGATGTCAAATGAATCTCAAATTTTTACAGATGCTAGATGACTTAGTGAATCACATCTCCACCAAATTTTATAGAATTTGGATCTGTATATTGGAAGATATGAATTATTCTTTGAAGGGTACAGAATCTGCCAGAAAAGTGATAATCATTGGATTAATCTAGAGTCACTTTAATTGAAAAGTCCTCAAGTTGGAAACCTGTTTATAAGTGGTTGAGGTACCTAAGTCTGGTTTTGGATTGATCTATAAGCATGAAAAGCAATGAGTACAAGAACATTTGATTGTGGAATGTACTTGGTGTACTTATTTGGTACTCAATTTAAAGATTAAGATCAAACTTAAGATGAAGATGAAGTTTAAGTTCTAAGTAATGATTAGAGATCATTTGGTAGAAAGAAAAGGACTTAAACAAGTAGAAAGAGTTGGACTCAAATGTAGATTCAAGGATTATTCATCAAGATTGAGTTCATCATTTGAATCAATCAAACTACTTCATTTCAAGTGAGTATCAAGAGTGGTTCTTTGGAGAAAGGTCACTTCTCCCTAGTGAGGGGCTTGCCGCCGTGTGTAGGTGAAACCAAGTTTGGGACTTGGAAGGCTAACATGGAAGTGGTGATCTAAGGAACTTGTGATGCTTAGTTGAAGCAATCAAAAGGATTGATCAAGAAAAGCAAGCAACACCCAAAAGAGAGCTAGTCATGTATTTCAAGTGGTATTCTAAGTAGTTCTCTCATACAAGCAAAGATGATATAATGAAGCAAAGTCAACCACAACAAGAAAGTGCACTTGATCATAAGTGGTTTATATTTCATATGGGTGAAGAATGGATTTATCTATGATGATTGGTCTTCACCAAGCTTTTAAATTGGACTTCATATTGCTATTGGAGTAATGAATTGAAATCTATGTGACTATCCTCTACTCCAATATAGCAAAGGTATCATTGCAATGTGCATGATCATTTCATTTCTTACTAGTATGCGATTAGTGCATATAGTACATGCTTACTAGGATCATGCATAACAAATGAAAAGTTTTAGATTCATTGCCTACCACTATTGCTTGAATGATTAAAATGTTCTAGTGGTATGTATATGAGTTTGTTCATGAGCTAGTAAACCCAAGTACTTGATCTAGTTTGGATTGCTAACGAGTGACAAGTACAACATTGGCAAGATAACCCTTAGCATGAGGTGTGAAGAAGCTTGTCATTGGATCAAACCGGACTTGGAATCTTAGGCAAATAAACATAGTTCAAGTCATACAAGAAGCTCATGACAATGATAAGAGTACAAGCACAACAATGAAAATGGATATCTAGTTTATTTCAAGTGGTATCTAGACTCAAATTGATCTTCCAAGTGGTATGTACAAGTGGTGTCTAGATAATGATCTACAAATGATATCTTACAAATAGTACTCATGAAGATAGCAAATGTTCAAGAAGTGAATATTATTGCCAAATCCTTCAAAGTGGATCCATACTAGAAAATTCTTTCAAATGGTATCACATTCCTACTCATGGTATCTTCAGATGGTATCATTCATGCAAGACGATGGTTTCACAAGTAATCCTCAACTTTAAGTGATCAAATCAAGCAATGCTACCCTCATCTTCAAATGATATCTCAAGTGAATGACACATGCTATGACATAGGGGGAGGAGCCCCACCGATTGGTATCAAGGTCAAAGATCCTATGTGGTATCTCAAGAGCAACCATAAAGTTTGTCATTCCAACATATGTGGTAATGTCCATCAAAAATGCAAGATTCACGTCTCAACCATCTACCCCAATGCTAGCCTTTGCATCAATGAGAAGCACACCTTTTATGGAAATTGATGACAAAGGGGGAGAAATTGGACAAAGATATGAAAGCTTTTTGAGCTTCGGGGAGAGAATGGGCATGGACAAAGAGGGAGCAACATTGAAGAATGTAAGGGGATCAAATATTCTTGGACAAAGAAAGCACACAAGTAGGGGGAGCAAGCTCATGAACTTTGATTGATTACATTTGATATGTGCATAATTCATGTGCTTGCTTGCAATGCATAAAGTTCTTAAATTCAATATGCATGCTTGTGTGGTGCATGCTAGTATAGAACTTGAATGATGAAATGATCTACTAGCATGCATAGGATTAATTTACAAGAGTTTACATGTGGTATCTAGACTTGCCTTAATCTTTACAAGTGGTTCAAGAACCTTTACAATAATGTTGATCTCACGGGGTTCTTAAGTTTTGATGGATGTCTAGTTACTTCATGATGCTAAGGATGGTGTAAAAGGCAACTCCGATCGGTATCACGCTTCAAAGGTCCATTTCTTACACCTTAGCATCATTTTGGTAGAATTACTCTCCCAACACTTCTATCCATGCATATGTGCAAAGCTTTCAATCCAAACTCTATGCACATATGTAGGGGGAGCTAATGCTACCAAAACCGAGCTTGTGATAATTGTCCAAACTTTACTTATGAGCAAAACGATTGGACAAGTATGACAAGTTCAAAACTTTTTATTATCAAAATCATCTTTGTGAGGGTTGTCATCAATTACCAAAAAGGGGGAGATTGAAAGTCCCTAGTTTGGTTTTGGCTAATTGATGAAACCTAGGACTAACCTTTGTATCTAAGTGGATGATTTAGATAAAGGTGGTCATTGAATATGAGACACGACATTAACTCATGTGACCAAGATGATGAAGACCGAAGTGATGCTTGGCTCGATGGACCGGTTGTGAGGGTGAAGGGCAAGTCGAGGCTTCGAAGCGAAGGACCATGCGATGGTGAAGCTTGAGCAAGACTTGGCGCCGACGGACCGATGCAACGGAGAAGAGCAAGTGAAGTCAAGGTCGATGGATCGAGACGGTCATGTGATGATATGAAGTGGATCATATCACTTGGAGAAACAAAGTGGGCTCAAGGCAAAGGAGATTAGTCCACATGTGATGGTGTCATGAAGGAGCTCATTGCATATGAGACATGACATGGAGTCATGTGACCAAGATGGAGAAGATCAAGATGAGGCTTGGCTCGAAGGACTGGTTGTGAAGGTGAAGGGCAAGTTGAGGCTTCGAAGCGAAGGACCATGCGATGGTGAAGCTTGGGCAAGACTTGGCGCCGACGGACCAATGCAACGGTGAAGAGCAAGTGAGATCGAGGTCGATGGATCAATACGGTCACGTGATGATATGAAGTGAATCATATCATTTGGTGATTGGTTGGTGCATGTGATGCATCAACGTCGGAGGAGATGGAGTGGAATGCGCAAGGCAAAGGTATAACCTAGGGCATTTCCATTTCACCGGTCATAGGTGTGTAGAGAAGTCGATGACCGGGTTTAGGATAGATGGCCGTACTATCAAGAGGGGCAAACTTGTTTGCATATCGGTCATCTAGTGCCACTTGAGCGATCTAACTGTGCATACGTGTTAGGATCGAGTGGCGAGGCAAGTTGAGTGCCTAATTCCTTCGAAAATGATTGTGAAAATGCTAACACACGTACACAAGGTGGTGATCACTTGTTGGTGTTGGCACATTTACGAAGGTGTTGAAGTTTGGGTGGTAGAGAGGGTTTGGGACTCTCTCTCCTTCCCGCCGAGCGTGCGAGCGCGGGATTCAGGCGATTTCGGGGAAGTGAAATGCCTATTTTCCATTGCGCCGGAAGTGGGAAAAGAAACGGAGGCGAACGCGGTCACGGAAGTGACTGGACGCAGCACCGGACGCTGCACCGGACGCGGTCACTGTGGACCGGCGCGTCCGGTCAGTGCAGCGTCGGGGTCAGGCGCGCGAGCTAGGGTTTGGCACCGGCGCGTCCGGTGACCCACGGGACCGGCGCGTCCGGTCTGGCGAACAGCGAGTCACGAAGTCATCGGACGCGGTGCGCGTCCGGTCCTACACCATCGGACGCGTCCGGTGGTCTAAGGAGCTTACTGGACTCGCACCGGACGCGGGTACTGTGGCGTCCGGTGGTTGCGAGGAGCGCGTCCGGTGTTGTCTTCGCGGGCGCGGGTGCTGTGCGCACCGGCGCGTCCGGTGGTTCGCAACAGCGCGTCCGGTGGGTCGTTTGACCGTTGGGGCGCAGTGACCGTTGGTGGATCTAACGGACGAATTTGAATTCGGAGGACACGCGGATGTCGGAGGGGCACCGGACGCGGTTGAGCGCGTCCGGTGAGTTAACACCGGCGCGTCCGGTGCTCCCGCAGAAAACGGAAGTGTGTGCAACGGCTCTATTTGACCGTGGGGTTATAAATAGATGCCTTGGTCGGCTGTGGCCGAGTGCTGAGCACACTTTAGCCTTGGTGGCTTGTGTAGTAGTGCTTGGGAGCCCTCTAACTCACTCATGCTTGATAGTGTTCATCGGATCGAGTGAGAGAGCGATTCTAGTGCGATTGCATCGTGAGGTTGCATCGAGTGGCACTAGGTGATCGTGTTGCAAGCCGGTAGTGCTTGTTACTCTTGGAGGTTGCCACCTCCTAGACGGCTTGGTGGCTTGTGGCTCCGGTAAAGCTCGCAAGGAGATTGTGCGAGGCTCCGGAGAAGCTTTGTGAGGGGGATTGTGCTCACCCCGCGGGGATCGCGAAGAGCAACTCTAGTTGAGCGTGTCATTGAGTTACCTCACTTGAGAGTGGTGTCCTGCGGTGCCTTGCGGGGCGTGCCTTGAGGGGCAAGTGACTTGAGGGTCACACCGAGGAACCATCTAAGTGTTGGTCGACACAACGGGGACGTAGCTTGGTGGCATCCAAGTGAACCTCGGGAGAAAATCACCGTGTCAACATTGTCTACTCTTCTCGGTGGTTTGCCTTCGTGCAACACAAGCTTGTATTTACTTTCATATATACTTGTGCTTGTGTAGTTGCTCTCGTAACTAGTTTGCTTGTGTAGCTTGCTAGTTGTCTTCTTGCTTGTGTAGCTAGAAGCTTCCCCTTGCGTGACTAATTTGGTTTGTGTAACCTTGTTAGTCACATTGCTTAGTTTGTGTAGCTAAGTGTTTTGCGCTCTCTAATTTGGTATTAGTTGCCTTGTTATTGAGCATTGCTAGTGAGCTTAGGCTTTGTGCGCTTTGCTTACTAGAATTGTGTAGAAGCTCCCTCTTGCTTGCAAAGTACTAGTGCATAGGTTTGTGTGACCTTGCTCTAGAATTAATTAGGAGAGCTCTTGCTAAGGAAAGCACCTTAGTTGCTTAAATTAGGATCTTAGTGAGGTGCTTGTGAACTTAGTTAGAGGGGTGTAGTCTTGGCTAGACCAATAAGTTTAATTCCGCATTTGTTTTGGTTAGCCAACTCGTTTAAGTTTTAAAAAGGACTATTCACCCCCCCTCTAGTCCGCCATCTCGACCTTACAGCGCGGCTCCCTTCCACCTCGCGCCTCCCTTCCCCATCCCATGGACGGCCGCACCTCCCTCCCAAACCCTACCCCACTGGCGGCGGCCTTCACTGCCGGCACGGACGCCGCGGGTTTAGGCACTGGAGAGGACGCGGCTCCTGCTGCTGGGGCTGAGGCTCCCCTCCAGCCGGCGGCCGGATCTCCCCTGCTCCCTGCCGGATCTGCCACTGCCGCCCTCCAGACCGCCCTACACAGCCTCCTGGGTACTGATGCCGGGACCGGGGGCGCTGACCATCTTCACACCGCCCTCGCTGCCCTCCTACGCGCTGCCGGGACTGATGCCGCCGTCCACCCTCGGGCAGCCATGGCTACGGGTGGGGGTACGCCTCCTCTTCCTGGCACGAGTTCCGACTCCCCCCTCGCCGCCGCCCTTATCGCTGCCCACGCGGCCGCCGCGGAGGGGCAGGCTCGTGTGCGTGCGGCCGCCGCCGTCTGGGAGCGTGAGCGCGACGCGGCTGACGCCTTGGCTCGCCAAATCGCCGAGGTCGAGCATCTTCTCATCTCTCCCGCGGGCCAGGACGCCGGCGCCACCTCCTCTGCCTCGCCGGGACGCCGCGTGTCACACCCTGCCGTCCTCTGGCACGACCCGGCCGATCCGCTCGTGGCACAGCTGCACTACCAGGCGGGGGGGTCCAGAACATTTGCCTGCTCGTTCCGGTCGTCCTCGAACCGGAGTCGCCCTCGTACGCCCGCTGGCGGACCTAGTGCTCCTTACCCTTCGCCGCTACGCCCTCGACGACCATGTCCTCATCGACTCCTCCGTCGCCGTCCAGACGCCGTCGTGGCTCCGTCTCGACAGCATCGTCCTCTCCTGGATCCTGGGGACGATCTCTCTGGACCTCCACGACCTCGTCCGCACCTCTCCAGACGCGCCCCGGGCGTGGCTCGCTCTTGAGGGCCAGTTCTTGGGCAACGCTGAGGCCCGGGCTCTGCCTCTCGACGCGAGCTTCCGTACTTTCGTCCAGGGTGACCTCTCCGTCGGCGAGTTCTGCCGTCGGATGAAGGGCATGGCTGACTCCCTGGGGGACCTCGGGTGGCCCGTCGAGGATCGCATCTTGGTCCTCAACGTCCTCCGGGGGCTCAGCGACCGCTACGCCCACCTCAGGACGTGGATCACCCGTCAGAGGCCCTTCCCCACCTTCTTGGAGGTCCGTGACGATCTTGTCATGGAGGAGCTCACGCAGGGCCTCCAGCCGGGATCCACCACTTCCACGGGGTCCTCGTCCTCCTCGACGACCCTGGCTGCTACTTCACCGCGTCCTCCTGCTCCACCGCGGTCGTCGGTTCCTCCTGCTCCACCGCGGTCGTCGGCTCCGCCACGGTCGTCTCTCCTGGGCCCTCCTCCCTCCGGGCCGAGCGGAGGTGGGGGGGGGTCGTGGCTCTCGTCGCCGTGGAGGGGGCCGCGGGGGTGGTCAACCGTCGGCTCCGGCACCGGCTGGGACACACGGGGGGGGCACCATGGCCTTCGTTCCAGAACCCGTGGTCCGATCGCATCTCCATGTGGCCCTACCACGCCCCCGGAGCCGACACTCGCCCACTGATGGCCATGCTCACCGGAGCTCCTCCTGCTGGTCCTTCACCCGGCGTCTTCCCTGCTACGCCGTGGGTTCCACCCTCCGGGACTCCACCGGGGGTCGCCGGCTGGGATCAGGCGGCCCTGGCTCGCTCGTTCAGCACCATGGGCCTGACACCTCCGGTCGGACCCGAGTGGATCGCTGATTCGGGGGCCACCTACCACACTACTCCTAACCCCGGTATACTTTCGTCGATTCACTCTCCCTCTTCCTCTCTTCCTTCGTCCATTATGGTCGCTAATGGTTCTTGTATTCCTGTCTCGTCTGTGGGTACCGCCGGTGCTCATGGCTCCTTTCGTCTTCCTGATGTTCTTGTTGCTCCTTCTATGGTTCATAATCTTCTTTCGATTCGACGTTTTACAGCTGACAATTCTTGTTCTGTGGAATTTGACTCTTCTGGTCTTACTGTAAAGGATTTGGCTTCCCGGCGTCCTCTGCTCCGATGTGACAGCACCGGGCCCCTTTACACTCTTCGCTTCCCGGCGGCTCCTTCATTTTCTTCGCCGCCCGTTTTGTCAGCTGCCTTCGTCGCTTCTACTTCCTCTACCACCTGGCACCGGCGCCTCGGCCATCCTGGACGTGATGCCCTGATATAGCTCAGTCGTAGTTCCGGTCTTCCATGTACTCGAGCTCACGATGAGCATCTGTGTCATGCGTGCCAATTAGGCCGACATGTTCGTCTTCCTTTTTCTAGTTCTACTTCTCATGCGGCCCACATTTTTGATCTTGTACATTGCGACTTATGGACATCTCCTATTATGAGTATTTCTGGTTATAAGTATTATCTTGTGGTTGTTGATGATTTTTCGCATTATTCATGGACTTTTTCTCTCCGTGCGAAGTCTAATACGTTTACCACGCTCCTCCACTTCTTTACGTGGGTGTCCACACAGTTCGGCCTCACCATCAAGGCCGTCCAGTGTGACAATGGTCGCGAGTTTGATAACTCCGCCTCCCGCGATTTCTTTCTTTCTCACGGTGTTTAGCTCCGCATGTCTTGTCCATACACCTCGCAGAATGGCAAGGCGGAGCGGATGATCCGCACCACCAACGACACCGTGCGTACCATTCTCTTTCAGGCCTCTCTTCCCGCTCGCTTCTGGGCTGAGGGCCTGCACACCTCCACCTACCTTCTTAACCGTCTTTCTTCTGCGGCCTGCCTCGCTCCCACTCCTCACCACGCCCTCTTTGGTACCCCGCCACAGTACGATCACCTCCGCGTGTTTGGGTGTGCGTGTTACCCCAACACCGCTATCACTTCCTCTCACAAACTGGACCCCCGCTCCACGCTCTGTGTCTTCCTCGGGTACTCCCCGGTTCACAAGGGGTACCGGTGCTATGACCTTATCTCCCAACGTGTTCTCATCTCGCGTCATGTGGTGTTCGATGAGTCCGTCTTTCCCTTTTCCAGCACTACCACCTCTCCGGTACCTAACCCACCCTCTGTTTTCCCACTGACCCGGTGGTCCAGCCACCTTTTCCGTGGTCTCCTGCAGGTACCGCCTCGCCGCGCTCCACGCCGGCTACCGGTCCCGGATCCCCTGCGGGTCCGGGCCCATCGTCCTCCGGCGCGGCCCCGTCCTCTCTAGTTGGTGCAGACCCGGGGCCTTCGTCCCCCGCTTCTGCCCCGGGGGGTTGTGCCGGTCGCCGACGTCGGATCCCGTCCTGGTACCTGCCCCGGCACCTCCGTCGAGGTTCACCGCGCCGGTACGGGTGTACCAGCGCAGGCCGCGGCCGCAGCCGCTCGTGGTCCCTTCTCCACCAGGGACTCCGACACCACCGCCGCAGTCCCCGTCGGCTCGTGGTGCCCCGCCGGTCTACCACCCGCCGCTGCTTCACCGACACCCGCGGCATGTTCACCCGATGGTGACCAGACACGCAGCTGGCACACTGCCGCCTCGTGTCCTCGAGGCTTCGACCGGCGACGTTGTGGTCTCTCCTGTACCCTCTTCCGTCCGCGACGCCCTGTTGGACCCTCACTGGCGCCGCGCGATGGAAGAGGAGTACGCCGCGCTACTCGCCAACCAGACATGGGAGTTGGTGCCCCGGCCGCCGGGCGCCAATGTCGTCACCGGCAAGTGGATTTGGACCCACAAGCGCCGGGCCGACGGCTCTCTCGAGCGCTACAAGGCTTGGTGGGTCCTCCGGGGTTTCACTCAGCGCCCTGGTGACGACTACGATGAGACCTTCAGCCCGGTGGTCAAGCCGGCCACCGTCCGTACCGTGCTATCGCTAGCGCTTGCTCGGTCTTGGCCCGTCCATCAGCTGGACGTCAAGAACGCCTTCCTCCACGGCCTTCTCACCGAGACGGTGTACTGCAGTCAGCCGGCGGGGTTCGTCGACACCACCCGTCCTGACATGGTTTGCCGGCTCAACAGGTCCCTCTACGGCCTCAAGCAGGCACCTCGGGCGTGGAACCACCGGTTCGCCGCTTTCTTGCTGACCCTGGGGTTCATGGAGGCCAAGTCCGATACATCTCTGTTCGTCTACCACCATGGAGCCGACACTGCATACTTGCTGCTCTATGTTGATGACATTGTCCTCACCGCCTCCAGTGAGCCACTTCTCCGCCGGATCATCACCGCTCTCTAGCAGGAGTTCGCGATGAAGGATCTGGGAGCTCCACCACTTCCTCGGTGTCACTGTTGAGCACCGTCCTACCGGGCTCCTACTTCACCAGCGACAGTACACTCGGGACATCCTGGAGCGGGCTGGGATGACTGACTGCAACCCCTGCTCCACTCCGGTCGACACTCAGGGCAAGCTGTCTGAGGCTGAGGGACCACCGGTGGCCGATCCCACTGCGTACAGGAGTCTCGCCGGGGCCCTTCAGTACCTCACCTTCACCCGGCCGGACATCACCTATACAGTTCAGCAGGTCTGCCTCCATATGCATGACCCCCGGGAGCCTCACCTCACGGCTCTCAAGCGCCTCCTCCGCTACCTCCGGGGCACGCTCGACTACGGCCTCCTCCTCCACCGGGCCTCCTCCACCGACCTCACCGTTTACACCGACGCTGACTGGGCCGGGTGCCCGGATACTCGCCGCTCCACCTCTGGCTACGCCGTCTTCCTGGGCCGCAACCTGGTGTCTTGGTCGTCCAATCGCCAGCCGGTGGTCTCCTGGTCCAGCGCCGAGGCGGAGTACCGCGCCGTTGCTAACGGCGTGGCGGAGGCCGCCTGGCTCAGGCAGCTACTTGCAGAGTTGCACACTCCGCCCTCCCGGAGCACACTGATCTACTGCGACAACGTCAGTGCGGTCTACCTCTCCACCAACCCCATCCAACACCAGCGGACGAAGCATGTGGAGATCGACCTCCACTTTGTTCGTGATCGGGTGGCCATGGGCGAGGTACGGGTCCTTCATGTTCCGACGACCTCCCAGTTCGCGGACATCTTCACCAAAGGCCTCCCGTCCTCGACCTTCGCCGAGTTTCGCTCCAGCCTCAACATCACCGGTGGCTAGTTGCGTCTGTGGGGGGTTGTGTGTGTTCTTTCTTGTTCAGCCTTGAACTCCGCTACGCCGGTAGTTCAGACTGCGGGGGGTGTTGGAGTATGTGTTTAGGCCCATGAGGCTAAGGCCCATGTGGCCCATATATGGAACCTATATAGCTACCCTTCTAGGGTTAGCCCTAATGAATAGAGAATCAATTTCCAACAGTTTAGTCCTTTCTTTACATTGCTGGGCGATTGACTAACAACACTAAAAGACCGTAGATTTTCCAAGATGTCTGAACAATGTTCTTGTGTGTCTTGCAATGTTATAAAATTTGACACCGGATCATTGCAACGACCATTTCTTTGTACAGGTGTACAAGCTATCCATTGCTGCGGCGTGTGCCCTCACATGGCCACCAGACCGTATTGTAATACAAGTCTTGGATGATTCCACTGATCCGATTATTAAGGTAGGCCTTGGTTTCAGGGACATAGTTTATCTTGATTGACTAAATGTAGAAATATTCATATGATTTTGGGTCAAATTGTGGTTGATGTGATGTATTTTTAAACATTAATTGTGACTTGAAATTGTAAAGGAATGATCAGTTTCTCATTATCAAATGGGGCATATGAATGTTGATACTAATTTGCTAGGTTCGCTCCAGCAACATTGTGTTGGTCTATTGTTGTTATGAATAAGATCATTTAGTCCCTTAGCGAATTTGGAAATATTGATGCTTCAAAATATTTAAAATTTAGAAATGCTTTGGATCAATATACTGGAATATTAAGAGAAAAGGGATTAACAAAGCTTCTGTATGTGCCTCACTACAGTCAGTATTAATTGGCGTTTGGACAAACGAAAAGTAATAAAGTCTAAGTTAATTTAGTTGTCTGAAACGTCAACTACATCTGACTGTAGGTGACACTAGATCACTTGATTACTGCACTGCCATTGTGTAAGATATTAAAGATATTTGTGTTGGCTAGCAGCCTGGTATAATGCAAGTTACAAGATATTTTAAGTGTCTAGTATAAGGTTAGCTAAGGTTGTTCTGTTTTTTCTATAGAAAGGGCATTTAGTATGTATGTCTTCAGTTCAATGGCCCCACATGCTAAATGCATCCAGACTCAAGAGCTTCCATTTCATGGTTGTATTTAGAAAGTCATGCCACTGTAATATTTTAAAACCATTTTCCTTGAATGCAGGAACTAGTGGAGCTTGAGTGCCAGGATTGGGCCACCAAAAAAGTTAACATCAAGTATGAGGTTAGAGATAACAGAAAGGGATACAAAGCAGGTGCTCTGAAGAAGGGCATGGAACATATATACGCCAAGCAATGTGACTTCGTTGCTATCTTTGATGCGGATTTCCAACCTGAACCTGACTTCCTTTTAAAAACCATACCGTTTCTTGTGCATAACCCAAAGATTGCACTTGTACAAGCACGTTGGGAGTTTGGTAAGCATAAATATATCATTTTGTAGTCATGCATATATTTTGGAATACTCTGTTTTTGGAGTTCCTACCTTTTTCTGTGAACAATATGTAGAAAAATTAAAACAAAATGTTATGTGTGTGGTTCTGACACATGCTGTTGTCCACAACAAGTTTTATTCATGTGTAGTTCTCTTTATTCATTAGAGATTATGTTGGTTTGGTTAATTTAAATTCTTTTGTTTATTTTAATTGTTTCATTACAGAGCTTATTTCTTAATTCTCAGGGTTAGCCAATTCATCCTTGTAAGAGACATGGTATTTCCTCCTTTTAATTAACTAAAGACATCGCCCAAGAACTCATGTGCTAACTTGGATGCGCATACCTGATTGGCATTTGGAATATTTCCACCTTACATTGGATAAATGATATTCAGCATTAAAGCCTTTTTGATAGTGAGGACGACAGGATTCTGTTTCATTAATGATCCTTTTGGGGAAGCCTTTTTGTATGCTCTTCAGTTTAGGCTCTTGATAACAAAATTTCGAGTGACATGACACAGTAATATGTCAGCTGACAATTTTAAGCTGTAAAAAAGGTTCTGATTACTACTGATGTTCTGATGCAATTTCTTTGCATTTGCTATGGCAGTGGTCATATTGATAAAGTAAGCGACAAATTTTGTTCATTATGATTACAGGATGTTCCTGACCTGGCCTTTGCCGGGTGATTTTGCAGTGAACTATGATGTTTGCCTGATGACAAGGATACAGAAGATGTCTCTGGACTATCATTTCAAAGTTGAGCAGGAATCAGGATCATTTGTGTATTCATTTTTTGGCTTTAATGGTAAGTGCCGGTTCGTAGCCATACACAGGTTCTGATTTTTCCCTGATAAGTTTCTTGTCAGTTGTCACAGGATGGGGTGGGAATGTGGGATAAGCTATGTCATGTGAAAAGCAATAACTATATTCTGTTTACAGGTACAGCTGGTGTGTGGCGTGTATCTGCTATTAATCAGTCTGGAGGATGGAAAGATCGCACCACTGTAGAAGATATGGACTTGGCTGTACGGGCAAGCCTCAAGGGATGGGAATTCTTGTATGTTGGTGATATTAAGGTATTCCACTGATTCTCTGTGAACTTCGAACAGTTGCTTTTTGATGAAGCTATATATACTGTACCATGTCAGCATTACAATAATTGCAAATCTTATACAGGTTAAGAGTGAACTACCAAGTACCTTCAAAGCCTACCGTCATCAACAACATAGGTGGACTTGTGGTGCTGCCAATCTCTTCAGGAAAATGGCTTGGGAAATCATTACAAACAAGGTTTGTCTTCTTGGTCCTCACCTCACAAGGAATTAACATGAGTTTGTCATGTTATAATTGCCATCTGCACATGATGCAGGAGGTGTCAATATGGAAGAAACATCATCTGCTATACAGCTTTTTCTTTGTCCGAAGGGTTATTGCTCCCCTTGTGACATTCTTGTTTTATTGTGTTGTCATCCCTTTGTCTGCCATGGTTCCTGGTGTCAGCATTCCTGTATGGGGGCTGGTCTATATTCCCACCGCAATTACATGTATGAACGCCATCAGAAATCCTGGGTATGCATAATACAACAATGCACAACTTTCCATCTCCCGTCGTCTGTCAATGTGGCCATCTTCAGATTATATTGTGTGATATATCAGGTCTCTCCATCTGATGCCCTTCTGGATTCTGTTCGAGAATGTTATGTCCATGCACCGCATGCGTGCTGCTGTAACCGGTTTACTTGAGACTGCACATGCAAATGATTGGGTAGTCACTGAGAAGGTAGGAGATCTTGTGAAGGATGACCTGGATGTTCCACTCCTTGAACCAGTGAAGCCAACAGAATGCGTTGAGAGGTAACTGAAGAGGCTTACATAGCATATCAATTCACTTTTTCAGTGTTGAAGGAATAAATAATGAATATTGCTACTTGTTTAATGTGCTTATTTTCAATCATTGCCTTTGCAGGATTTACTTTCCTGAGCTCTTGCTTGCACTCCTCATCTTAATATGTGCTTCATATGACTTCGTACTTGGAAGCCACAAATACTATCTTTACCTATACCTCCAGGCCTTTGCATATGTTGTAATGGGTTTTGGTTTTGTTGGAACAAAAACTCCATGTTCATAGCTGCTGATATGATGTTACTATTCCCCATTTCGCAGTTAGTTCCTACGAATACGGTCACTATGTGCAAAGGTGAATTTTATCTGATGGTAGTGTTATTCAGGATGCGGGGCCATGCTTAGTCTAGTGGGGGTGGGGGCGGGGGCGGGGGCGGGGGCGGGGTGCAGGTTGGGCCTTTGGTTCTTAGATTCCTAACAAGTTCCTCAGCTACCACTGGTAAACTCAGTTTTATGATTTGCCACTGGTAAACGCATTTTCACTGACATACATGTGTTTTCTCAGTAATTGCCCTGTGCTAGAGTTATTCATCTGTAACAGTCCCATCGCAGAACTGAGAGTATCATTGGCATGGATTTCAGATTATGGATTCATGGTTGTAATAGGGCGAGAGGCAAATTTGTATCCTAGCTGGATTAGGAACTTATTGTAGCATATTCTTACGATTGTCATGTGTAGATTGGCACCAAGGATGTATGGGCACAATGAGAAGACGATGAAAGATGAAATTAATTCGTGTACTGTGACATAGCAACAGCCATTGTCATCCATCATTTGCTCCATTATGCAAATCAGAGCAATGTGGGGTTCTACATCGGTCTCAAAGCATAAACCATATATTTCGCTGCATGTAGATTAGCTGTGTTGACGTTATCTATGCCACATAGTTATGTAGACCAGTAATTTCTTTTATACATGTCAGGGAGATGATCATGAAGGATTTGTATAAATGAAATAACGGAAATTCTCTGGTCAGGCCGTCTAATCGTCCGGACGTCTAATCGTTCGGACGGTCGTGTTCTAGGCCGCGGCACCAGCCCAACAGCATCTCTAACCTTATCCTGCTGCCACCATTATCCAGATATAAGGGTAAGGTTCTCTCCATCGCACACTACCGAGGCCTGCCCCATCCTGACAGCGACCGCGACGCCCTGTCACCTTCCGACGGTGGCCGTGGTGGCCATTCCTCTCCCGACAGCAGCGCTCCCTCTCCTTCCCCTTCGGCGGTGCTTCCTCCTCGCCTATGGATCTGGCCGCAATTCCCTCCCTTCCTCCTCAATGGTGGTGGTGGCAGCAAGCCGCCTCCCCTCTCCTATTGATGGTGACAGTGGCAGGCACCCTCCCCCGCGCGGATCCAGACCCAGTTCTCATGGTACCTCAAGAGGCCTATGGCGGGGCGCAGAGCGCGGCTGTGATGCGCTCGATGGCATCACGTCCCCCTTGGTTGGTCGCTCTGCGCCACCGGTGAGCTCTACACAGATGAACTTCAAATTCCAACGAGCCTCCATTTCTCCCAAACAACACAGAGATGTTGTGCTAAAAGCGCATGTTGCAAGTGTATATTTCGAATGTTTCAAATGTTTTAGAGGTATATTGTAATTGTTTCATACGGATGTTGCAAAAGCAGATCAAAATGTTGCATATATTGCAATAGTTGTACATGTATGTTGCAAGCTTTTGTTCCATATGTTTCATTTGTTTTTTCAGACGTATGTGTTATTCAAGTGTGTTTATCTGGATGTTGCTTATGTTTCACACATATGCTGCAAGTGTTTTATCTGGATGTTGTATATGTTTTGCAATGTTTTTTTTATGTGTTTTTCATGTGCTTTTGCAAGTGTTTGAGAAGCATGTTTTAGTGTTTCATATATCTTTCAGACGTATATTGCAAATGTTGCATCTTGATGTTTTAAAAATAGATCGGGTGTTGCATATGGGGATACGCGTGGGAAGCGGGAAGGAACACAAGCGGTCCCGCGTGCAGTCTAGCGGTGCGAGCGATGTCTGGGCAGCACGGGAGACGTCCAGGGGCACGCTGGCGGAGACGTGCTGACGCGAGTGGGTGCGGTGCGCGGGAGACAAAGTGCAGCACGGGCGTCTATCTGAACTTCAATAAAGATGGATAATAGGCAGTGCTGCTGCACATCAATGTAAATTTAGTTACTATATCCTACTATAAAAGAGCGAGTTTTTTTTAAGGGCGCTCTTCCTCTAGAGTAACCGTTAGATCTAGACGTCATGATATATAAGTCCTCCGTCGTCTGAGATCTTGCATGTGTAAGATGTAAGACTCATTTTCAACCAAGATTCCTTTTAGATCTCAAAAAAAGAAAAATAATAAAGACTCCAACGCCACAAACCAAATTATTACGTTCTCCTCTAACCACAGTAGACCCGTAGAATTAATTGCGGTTTGCTCTGTTTCTTCCCCCGTAGAATTAATTGCTTGAGTGACTAGGGGAACCGCTGCTACCCTACCCTTGTCGGGACCAGGGTCTGTGAGTTCAACGGCTTCCACGTTGCCGGGACGGTGAATCGGTGATAGGCGCTGGGAGCGTGCCGCTGTACTGGCTCTTCACGTTCACGGCCCAGACGGAAGCCGCGCTGATGGCCGTGGGAGCAGTGGCCACGGTGGCCAACGAGATGGGGCGGCCCTCATGCCCTTCATCTTAGATTAGACGACGTCATCGACGCCTTCGGCTCCACCAACTCCTCCGGCGTCGTCCACAACGTCGCCAATGTACGTCTGTGTCGCTGCCTACTTATTTCTTCATGCTGCGTTTTGATTCCGTGATGAAAAACCAACTCTTCTGTTAATTAATGAAGTTGCCACTGACGAATAAAATTAAAAGATACGGCGGCCTTTTGCATGAATAAAAGAGAGATCGATCTGTCGAGATGGGACGCCGGACTCAGGTCCGACTATATGCCTGCGAGCATCTGAGGCCAGCCGGGCGTTGCATGTCTGCTGTTTAACATGTTTTAACCATGAATTAACCTGCTCCATGTGGACCACCAGGACCATCAATACTAATAGGGCTATTATATATATTTTTTCATGTCAATCATGGTTTTAAGATATGATCACTCAATAGTCAGTATACTGTAGAATTCATAAAAAAACTCTAATAATTATTCTAAGATATCAATGCTAGGATTTAATTTATTTTTGTAGTATCGGGACTTAATATTAAAATATTGTTCATGTGTGATGCTCATATGAAAGTGTCCATATAAATTAGGCAAATACCCTACATTTGCATGTGGCAAAGTCTATATCTGAATGTCTAAAAAAGAAGAATGTCAATGCTACTAAATAGAAAAGAATTGTAAAAAAAACACGTGCGTGTCGTATGTGCCCGTTTAAAACACTTGCTAAAAAACAAGAGATAATTAGTTCATAATTTCATATTCATACATAATTTGAACAATATATTATTAATCAAAATAATAAACACGTGCATGTCGCACGTGTATATTTGCTAGTTTTATCAAACGAGCGATGTAACCAGAGGCTTTTTCATGGGGATGTAACAATAATTTTTCTACAGGAACCATACTAGTCGTCTAGAGCGAACCCCCCCCCGCCCCGCACCAATTTACAATAGATGCAGAACTGCCAAAGATTACGAAAGCCCGAGCTCAGTATGCAGGTGCACATAGGCCTAGACGAAAAACTCGTAACTCGCTATCTCGCTCGACTCGCTCGTTCGCGGCTCGGCTCGAGCTTGACTTGTTTGAATTTTTAAACAGCTGAGCCAGCACTTTAGCTCGGTTAATCAATAAGCCAGCTGTCGAGCCACTCGCGAGCCAAAACGAAACAAGGTAAATAAGATGACATCAATTTAAATCAGCCCATATATGCCATGGCCTATTGGCCCAATATGATAAAACCCTAACCCCCAACTCCCACGTTCCCACCCGTAGGCCCTAGACTTCCCCACCCGCCGTTCAGTGTAGGCCTAGCCGCAAACGCATGCACGCTCGGCTGTTCCTCTCCTGAGCTGCCGCACGTGACACACGCGTAAGTCGTCCGGCGCCTGCTGCTCGCTAGGGCCTTACGGTCGCAGCTTTGCTTACTCCCTTGAAAGCCAATGCACAGCAACCAGCATTAGCTTTTGTATTGTTTTCTTGATTTTTCCAAACACATCAAATTATCCGTCTACTTATCCCTATCTTTTGCTATATGAATAACCCCAACATGAATAAATAAAATTTAAGTTAGCTCGCGAGCCAAACCGACCTATAGGGCCAGACCCTCAGTTCTCCGGCCGGCGACCATCGAACGAGCAAGGCGAGCGAGTGGCGGCGGCCAGGGAGGCAAGTACGGGAGGTTGAAGAAGGGGGCTACTCTAAGGGAGCCAATGCACTGCTAGGCTGTATGGCCTTTAAGGCCCACCCCCAACCCAATCCTCACTGGCCCATTTTCTGGCCCATTTTGACCCTTAGAGTAGCGGATGGCCAGGGGCGCACGCGCATCACAGTATCGCACAGCATCGGAGGCTTGTAGCTCGGGCGCTCGGCAGCAGTGCTGCATCTGGCGGCGTTGCTCCCTCCAAGCCGTGCTCCCTGCCTCCCCGTCCCTAGCCCCAACGCCAGCGGCCAGCAAGGCGAGCGAGCGGCGGCGGGCGGCCCTGCTCGGCTGCGCCCGGGCGGCCGAGGCGCCAAGCTACGAAGAGCAGGCAGGTGCAGGAGCAAATGGATGGGGAGGAGATGAAGCCATCGGAGAAGAGATGAAGCTAGAGCTGGCGATGTGTCGGCAGCTCCAACTGCATTGAGCCAGAAGCTGTATAAGAAACTTATCAATTAAATAGATATAGAGATTGATCTCAAAATTCTGATTAGTGAAACCAATTAAATTGTTAATTGGTTTTACAGATTTGAAAAGTTTTTACCTAGTACAAATTCCGCAAGTGGAAGCAATTCAGGGCCAAGTACTCGTGAGAGCTGTAATGTTGCTATTGCTAAATCCAAAGAATAAGAGCTATGAGATTCAGAGCCACACGACAATCCGCCCTGGCTCATATTTTCGGCTGGGCCCGCCACTTGCCGCACGCGACACACACGTAAGTCGTCTGGCGCCTGCCGTTTGCTAGGGCCTTGCAATCGCAGCTTTACTTACTCCCTTACAACCCAATGCATAACAACAAGCATTAGCTTTTGTTTTTTTTTCTTGATTTTCCCAAACTAACATTAAATCATCCGTCTTCTTATTTATTTTGCTTTTCCCAAATCAGTACTCGTCTCCGTCTTTTGCTATATGAATAACCTCAACAGGAAGAAAAAAAATTTAAGTTAGCTCGCGAGCCAGACGAGCCAGCTTGAAATGCTAAGCGAGCCGAGCCGAGCCATAACGAGCCAAGCTGATTCGATATCTAGCCCTAGGTAAACATGAGGGACCTTTTTTTCGTTTTCAAAAAAGAAAAGCAAAAAAAGTGAAATAAAAGGGAAAGTTTTTTTATATAAAATAAAATAGCCTTCCTTTTTAGCTTTTCTTTTTTTACATATCTCATGAGAATTTATATAAATCATGTACAGATCATATTAGAACATATCTAATTTCCGTTATTATTAATGATGAGGATTTATTAAGCCAATTGTCAGCACAAATCATGTATTTATACTTGCTCTTCTCTTAAACTTACCGCCAGTGTTAGCAGTACTCCTAAGAGGACTGCTAGTGCTAGTGTAAATATATGATTTTTACTGATGGTAGGCTTAAGAAATCTGCTAGTAAAGATCTTTACAACTTGGCACTGGCACCAGTACAAATAATTAAAATTATTTTTATAGTTTTTTCAAATGATCTCGATGGAGATATGATCTAAAATAAAGTTGTAGTACTCAAAAAGGTTTGCAACTTTTTAGTTGGCTACTTTTTTATTTGAAATCATTCAGAGCACAAAAATTATGTTCTAAGATAAATAATTTTGGAATACATATTTTTTGAATTTTTCAAATGACCACGAAAAGAGAAATAACCTAACCCAAAGTTATCGAAGAGATCTAAACTTTTCAGTTCAAACTTTTTCATTTGCATTTGTTTAAGATCTCAAATATGCATTACAATATTCACTGAAGTAAATACAAAAGAATGTACTCCCTACGTCCACAAAAGAATATAATTATGGGATCCGCGCCGGTCAAAGTAGTTCAAGTTTGACCAAGTTTATAGTAAATACTCCATCTGGTCCATTTTATCTGACACAAGTTAGAATGACACGGTCTCTTAGATTACACTTTGACCATTCATTTGTTTTATATTATGTATTATTTATGCTTATAACTTATAATTATTGAATAGTATAATTCCTTATAAATGTAATCATATAAAGTTTGTATTATAATAGTTAAAAATTATAAACCTAATTATTGGTCAAAGTTTTTAAAGTTTGAATCTTGATATGCGTGTGTCCCAGATAAAATGGACTAGAGGTAGTAGTATTAACATTTATGTTTTTAAATAAATTTATTACGGAAATATATTCTATCACTAATCTAATAATACTTGTTTTGTACCATGAATGTTAGTAGTTTTTATGTAAATTTAGTCAAAGTTCACATCATTTGACTTCTCGAAAAACGAGAATTGTATTATTTTATAGACGGAGGTAGTATTAGTGAATACAAAGTAATGTATCTAGTACTCAGTCTTAACTGACTTGCGTAGTGATTAAGGAAAACACTCATGGGGCCTGAGTTTGTGAGTTCAATCGCTGGCAACTGCATGCGCATGGAAAATCGTGTGATGCGCGACCTTGGGGAGCTGGTTGGTGACCCAACTAGTGGTTAAGGCAGTGTTTAGATGGTGTAAAAGTTGGTGTAAAGTTCCTGTAGCACTTTTCGTTGTTATTCGGTAAAATTTATCCAATTATGGACTAACTAGGCTCAAAAGATTCGTCTCGACATTTACAGACAAACTGTGCAATTAGTTATTTTTTTTACCTATATTTAATACTTCATGCATGCATCCAAAGATTCGATGTGACAGAGAATCTTGTAAAATTTTTGGAACTTCGAATGAACTAAACGCACCCTAAGGAAGAAATGCACAAGGTCTGAGGTTACGAATTTCATCCTCGACAACCAAACGTGTGTGAAAAGTCGCATGACTTATAACTTGTGACGCACAACCATAGGGGCTGGCTAGTGACCCTCTCCTAGATTAGTTTTTTTTGCTGGCCTTATTTACAAATTATAGAAATGATTTGCACAGATGGTTTGCGTAAATATGCTCTACTCCCTCCATCCCATTAAAAGTGTTATTTTTTATTTTTAGAATTCTTGTTTGACCATTCATCTCATTCAAAATTTTTGTATAAATATTATTTATTTTGTTATGACTTATTTTATCATTAGAGGTACTGTAATAATGATTTGTTTATTTTATTATTTGCATCTAATTGGAATAAAAAGTTCAAAGGTATGTCGTGAGTCCATATAAACTGCCATTATCTGCTCTGTCGTGAGTCCATATCACTTGCTATTTGTTGCCATCGGAATGCCCATCTTCAGCTTGAATGCACTTCACGTGGCCCACCATCGTTTCTGTTGTGCGCCGCCTCCTGGTGCGCCCCCGGCTGCTTTGCCGCCGCGCGGTTCGTCCGCCCACACCGGTACAGTGTGTCTCCGCTGCTGCTGTTAGTCTGCTTTGTTGCCGGTGGCGGACCCAGAATTCAGTTAAGACTAGGGCCAAATTTCAGCGGCAAAATGCTGATAGCTAGCCTCTAGATCAAGCACATGATTAGAACCGCCCTCCACAAAATTCGCATTTTCATTACTAGTTTGTTCTGCAAGAGGTTGGCTCAACTCTACTGTAGCTGCAGGCAAACTAGTTTGGTTGTGTTTAGATTCATTGAAAAGTGCACTACTCATTACCTTATTACAAGCTCGCCTCTTTGCAGGCATGAGTTTACAATAAGCTTATAAAAATTAACTAATCCTATGAACTATTTGTAGGTTCCTCCTACTGTTGGCCCTTTGGTAGTTCGGAGACCTTTGGCGTGGTCGAGGATGGAGCAGAACGTGCTTCGCTGGAAGCCAGAGATGGTGGCACGGGTATTTGACCCACATACAACTGAATTGTTCCTCCGGTTGATGGGGCTCTAGCTGGCCACAAGATGATGTCCTTCGTGATCGCGGCAGCATGCTTCATCTCCTCCGACCGCAGCTCGTCAGCTCGCTCCACCCCGACCTCCCTGGGAAAACCAGCTTTCAGGCGAGCAATATCCAACAAAGGGTAGTGGGCACATACCAAGCTAAGTACATGTGCACCCACGTACTCCTTGATGTCATTCGTCCATTGTTGGAGCCATCCCCAGGCTTCTAGGATTTCTCGACCAGGCCTATTTTTGGTGCATCCACTTCAGCTTCGGTGGAGTCGGCGCCAATAACGTCGAGTACTGGTGTGATCCCTTTTGCCATCTCAGCGCAGGCGTGCTTCCATGTCTCTCGCTCCTTGATGAGTATCTTGCATTTGCCATTAAGGGCCTCTTGCTCCTTCATGAGCTTGTTGCACTTCTGGGACCACGCCTCGATCTTTTTTGCACCAGCCTGGTTTTGAAGCTCCAGGTCATCGTAGTCGTTCTTCATTTTCTCAAGGTGCAATTTGACATTTTTCTTTACAACTGCAAGGCATCACGTCAATATGAGTTTAACGCCGCAAACTTCAATAAAAACTACGACAATGATGAGGAGTACTTACTCTCCAGATCCTTGGCTAATTTAGCATTCTCCTCCTTCATGGCCTGCTATGTTTGCAGCCATTTGATCTTCTCTTCGGTTAGCTGTTCACGCTCAGCAGTTACCTGAGCATTTTCTTCATGAAGCCGACTGACTTCGATGTCCAGACCTGTATCAATACTCTGATTATGAACATTACAGTAATACGACACCCTACAGAGCTTGAGTACCTAAAATAGAAGGGACCCTTACCCGATCTCTGGTTCTCGACCACTTCCAGCCATTGAAGTACCGTGCACATCTTTTCTTCATGCTCGATGCTTTGCTTCGCATAACTCTCCAACTGCTGTTACAGTTTCTTCTGTTCTGCACTCAGCTGTTTGTTTTTCTCGGCTACAGTCTGCATTACACAGGATCACAAAGCAGTTCATATGGATTATACAACAACAGATTATACAGTTGCGAGAGGCTTACCTTCACTTCCTCCAGGAATATTTTGTCAGCTGCTTCTACGGCCTCGACCTCGTCTCCTATTGGGATCTCCACAGTGTAGGAGCGGGTACCACAAAATCTGCTTTCTTCTTCGTAATGCCCGATGATTTCTTCCATGGCTGGGGCTGAAGACTCGGCCTTTTCTCCTGGTCTGGCACTTCCAGTTGGCTCCTTGGTGGTCCTAACAACCTCTGCAGATTTAGGGACTTGCTGCTCTGGGGCCGGCTGGGGCTTTTCTTGTTTCTCTGACGCCGGCTGGAGCTATTCTGGGTTTTCTAGTGCTGGCTGGTGCTGTCCTTCTGGTTGTGGGGCCTCCTATGGTTGTTCCGTCAGCTCTGGGCCCCACCATCTCCTGCTTGCCCCAAAGTTTCAGTCTGCGGACCAGGAGCATATGCTGAAGGAGCTTGTGACTCGGGGACTGCCCTCTCTGCTCTGGTCTGCCCTAGGACCTGTCGCTCGGTGATGGCAGTCTTAGGTGGTGGCGGTGTTGCACCGCCAGACAGTTCTTCTAGCCTTTGGGTCGATGCAGAGCTATACAAATCCATAACAAGTTACAAAAGTGATGATATAGACCAATTATGTTATACTCATACAAGTTCACGACGACTTACAGGTCTGTACAACGGAATATGGTGACACACTGAGAGTTCTTCGCCTTCTCGGGCCCGGCGCCCTTCTCTGCCACTAGTCCGGTGGGTGGGACTAGCTTAGCCACGTCGCTTCTAACAGCGGCAGCATGCTTTGATATTCCTGAGGCCTGTGCCTGTGGTTGCGGTGGTCGTGGTGGTGGCTTAGTTGTTGGCAATGGCGGTGTCGGCTCCTGCCTTCTAGCAAGCCGCTCCCTCCGGCTGCTTGCTACGATACCGAAGACCTCCTCGACCTCCTCATCTTCCTCTTCTGGCCAATCAGCAATAAGGCATCGATGTTTGCTTCCTGGGTCCTCTGCTTCTTTTAGGTCACTTACCTCTTCTGGATTTTCATCTGCGGAGGCTCCTTGTGAGGTCTGGCCCCTTTTCTTCGTCGGGGCAACAACTGGTTTCTTGCCTACAAGTCGGCTGGCTTGCTCTGATTCATCTTCAATTGCATGCCAATCAACTTCGGAAGGATCGTCGTCCACGGGCAGCGGTTGTCCATCATGGGCCCGCGACACGACCTTAGGCCATTCCACGCCTGGGGGACAAGAGACGAATGCTTGCGCTCTCTCGTGTCCATTAAACTGGGCAACAGATAGCAATATGAATATCAGAATGACAGCACACCAACAAAGTGGTTATTATGCAAAGTTTCAATCACAAGGATAACCTAGCAGATAACATTTGATTTACCAGTGGTGGTGGGCGAGTAAGCTTGAACGCTGGCTCGATGACTGTCAGCTTCTTGAAGTTGGGATCTTTCAGATTAAACAGGTCTAGGACCCTGATCTTCACTTCTTTCGGTTCGAGGTCCTCATTCCTCATCCTGGTCGGGTCCATGCGACCTTGGTATTCATATGATGCGTGCACTCTGGCCTAACACGGTTAGATCCGAGGACTGATAAAATTACTGACTACACTTGGTCCATCCAGCCTTGACCAAGGTAGCAGCTGCATTATTGCTTCAATCTGGATTGTGTTCTGTGGCAGCTCTTTCCAACTGTTAGTCTTCTCTAGGACCAAGGATACGTCGCAATATGAGGCCTGGCTTGGTTCTTCACGGATGTAAAACCAATGCATGTACCAGTCCTCTAATGTGGTCTTCCATGGGCAGTGTAGGTACTCTGTCCTGATCCCTTCCTGCATGTTCAGATAGCAGCCACCAGCCACATTGGAGCCGCCTCGACCTCTTTTCTTCTTCAACCAAAACAAGTGACGAAAATAGTCGAAGTGGGGTTGGAAACCACTGTATGCTTCGCAGAGATGGATGAAGCAAGCAACAAGCAACATAGAGTTCGGATGCAGATTGTAGATACTGATTTCGTAATAGTTGCAGAGCCCTTACAAGAATGGATGTATAAGAACACCAAATCCATGAGTAAAGTATTCTTAAAAAAACAATTTCACCTCCTTTGGGATCCGGGAACGGCTCCAGATCGGGTGTCCACCATCCCGCCAGTTCTTGGGCATGCAGCACACCAATCCGCACCACTTGTTCGAGACTTAGTGGGGTGCACTTTGACATATTCCACTCCTTCATTATCTCCTTGCGAACTTCGGTCTCCGTCTTTATCTTCCTCGTGGCCATTCTCTGACTCTTTTGACTCTTCCTTTCTACGGACAAAAAGGAGGGCACCGCTCTTCCCAGTGGCTAGGGTTTGGTGGCGGCGATTCAAGCGACGGCGGCAAGTGAGGAACTTGGGGCAACTTCGTCGATGCCTACTGCGAAGATTGTGGATTGCACTACGGTGGTGGCAGTGGGGCTCGAGAGGGCTCTGTAATGACAATGGTGCGGCGGCGGTGGAAGCAAGAAGACGGTTGATTGCGAATGTGCGAGTGTGAGTAGACTGAATCATTCCCTTTCCCAGTCTTTAAGAGGCAGGGTTGATTCAGTTTCCAAAAGAATGGGGCACGTGGCGTGAGATTTGCGGTAACTGATAGATTTCCTCCGCAAAAATTGCGTCCCTTTGATTTTGGTGCCGTTTGGTATGCGACCCAAACGTGTCTTGTTATAGACATTGGGTCGCTGTTCACATGATGCGCCAGAAAGGAACTACGGCGGCGCCCATGTCATCAGCACGTCAGATTGGACTAGTTAAAAAAAAGAAAACGAAAATGAAAATGAAAAAATAAAAAAAGAAAGAGAGATACCGAGACAGCGTGGCGATGGATTCGCTAGACCACTGTGCTCTAGAACCTGTAGCCAGAGCTCTGAGCTCTGGAACCTGCAGCCAGACCTCCAAGCTCAGAAAATCGCTAGACCAACGTGCTCTGGGATCTGCAGTCAGACCTCCGAGCTTGGGGACTCGTCGCCAGACCTCCAGACTCGTCACCAGACCTCCAAACTTGGGGACTCATCGCCAGACCTCTGAGCTTGGGGACTCATCGCTAGACCTCTGAGCTCGGGGACTCATCGCCAGACCTCTGAGCTCGGGGATTCGTCGCTAGACCTCCGAGCTTGGGGACACGACGCTAGACCTCTGAGCTCGAGGACTCGTCGCCAGACCTCCGAGCTCGGGGATTCGTCGCTAGACCTCTGAGCTTGGGGACATGACGCTAGACCACTGAGCTCGAGGAGTCTTTGCCAGACCTCTGAGCTCGGGGACTATTTGTTAGACCTTCGAGCTTGGGGACTTGTTACACCACTTCCTGCTCTAGGATTTGTCTTGCTCGACTACATGTACTATGCTTGCATACAGTTAATGGACGCTTGATATTCTTAGACCTTGCTACAAGGCTCATTTTTCGCCTTCCAGCAAGCTTAGGGACTACATCATATATGATGCACCTGACGGTGCATAATGATAATTGGTTCTTGAGGATTCTTTTTTAGACCCTGGCATCACGTGCCTATATCACCTATTACCAGGTTCGGGGACTAAGTGGGTACACTTCACCTGACGGTGAATTGTTTCTATTTTTCGCCCCTACGATCTAGAATTTTTCGTAAGTTACTTCCATCAAGTACGCACACTTACATTTCTTCTCAGAAATACAAGTGGGTACACTTCACCAGGAAAGAATTTTTTCTTTTTGGACCACTATGCAATCTTCACCGACAACTGTAATCTTCATCAATAATCATGGTTTACTGATTCTGATCCAGACGGAACACTAGTGCATGCTCGGCTAACATTTCAAGGTGATGTGAAGACGAACCTCGCAAGTTGAAGAAGACTAAGACAGTGTGTCGATACAGAATACATAGTGCTCGGGGACTAGCTGTGGGGGTATAAACCCCTATACCCTTACGGCTAGACATAGGCAGGCCCAGACCAGACGGTCCGGCCCATTACATGATGACACGCGATCTAGATCATCGGGATGGAGTCTCGCACAAGGCATCAAACCAGACTTGGGAATCAAGCAAGGTCTTGGTCGGTTAGATTAGGAATCCTTATCCGGCTCTATATGGCAATTGTAACCGGCTAAGATTAGTTTCCAAATCTGTAACCCTGCCTCCCGGACTATATAAGAAGGGCAGGGGACCCCCCTCAAAAACATCAAAACATACTCTAGGGCAATCTAGCTTGTAATACATTGTTCGAGACAGCAATAACAGCAGAGCAGGACGTAAGGTATTACGCCCACATGACAGCCTGAACCTGGGTAAACCCGCATGTTGTTCTGCATCACCATCTCGTTCGTGACTTGCACACCTGTCTGCTGACAATCTACTACCTTGGGCATACCCCTCGGTAGACTGCCGACCAGGTTTCGTCAACATCTGTCAGCGTGGGCAGGGTACTAGAGGGAACCGTATGCCATTCAACCACCGCCTAGGGCTTTGCTTACACCCCGCGGTGCTCTTCGGTTCGCTTGGTGCGTCGTTTCGGTCCCCGGGCGGCCGGAATGGCCGCGCGGTGCCGGCCGGAGCAGCGTCATCGTGAGCAGGGGCACCGGGGACTGCCCTGTTGTAAAGATGGCACTTTTGGAGGTCGTGAATGGAAAGCGTGAGTCTAGGGTAACAGTAAACTACCGCCCCGGTTGTTTACCTAATAAGCGGAGCCCTCTTTTGCAAAAGGGCGCGGGCGCGCGGGCCCCCCTGGATCTTGGGCCGTTGCTGGGCCAGGGCGCCGGGAGCAGCCGCGTTCCGCGTGGGCCGCTGAGGTGGCTGGGCTGAATTAGCATCACCAGCCCTTTTCCGTTTTATAAAGCAATTTCTAATTTAGCTTCTAAGCAAACTTGTAAAATTAAAATAGAATTGTGTAGAAGTCCAAAAATTGTGAAATCAATTTTGTTAGGTTCCTAAAATCATGCTCTATCTGTTAGTGTATTTAGTTAACATAATATTTTGATGTTTCTAGGAATGCTTTATATAGTTTAAGGTGTTTAATATTATCAGAGTATAACTTGTAGGAATTATTGTGATAAAATGGTGATAGTAGTAATTCTAGAAATTTTATAGTAAGCTCCTAGTATTATTATGTGCTCGCTCTGATTTTTGTAGCTCCAAAATAATTAGTTGCTATAATAGTAAATGAGCCCTAGTTTGAATACGTAGCAAATCGATAAAGTGAATAACGCGACATCTGGGGTTCGTATAACTAAAGCACTTGTTGAGAAGTAATGTCTTGATCAACGACGTGGGTACGTGGCCTAGTACGTAGAATTAGCTCGTTAGCTTATGAAGCGTAACGTGTCTCCTAGTTGCAATTATCATTGTCTATTTACATCTATGCGTTGCATCCGCGAGTGTCATAATAGGGATATCAATGGACCGTGGAGTCAACTGGAGTGGTGGAAATGATGGTGCCTTGATGATCGTGTCACATCAATGGAATGCTAACTTGGTTATTCTACCCAGGCAAGCCCCGGTGCATAACCCCTATTATTCTGCACTTTATTTTATGCTTGTGCATTAAGTGTAAAGGAATTGAATGAAACCACTTGCATATATATATCCATATCCTATGAGTCTTACTAGTATAATAGGATCATGTAGTGTGCTATGCTATAGGATCTCAGTAGAAGTCGAGTGATTACCTGTCACTCACGAGAGATAGGAGATATATTCTTGTTACTATTATCATGTTACTATCACATGGAATATAAATGTATATGGATAATTAGAGACCGGGCGGAACGGGTTGGATGGACTTGGACCTGGTTGGGCAACAGAGCGGGGCTTTGGTTGCATTTGTTCCGCCTGTGTCAATTAAGGACCGTTTGTTGCATGGACCCTGGTCAAGTCGCAGATTTATTGTCCCGAGTATATATTTGCTTATGGGGGCGGGAAGACTTGTTTCTCTCTTGTCATGGGTTCTGGCTCTTTCCGAACCAGCTTTTTAGGGTGGTTATATATATTGGGTTGAGGAGGTCTAAGCACCATACTGAGGCCGGGCCTGCAGTGTTGGGGGCTTAGAGTCCGAGCTTGGACAGGGACCTAGACCCCTTGACAAGAGTGGAACGGGTTGGTCTTGCTTGTGCCCAGGGTACAAGCAAGGCGTGTGTTTTTGGGGCACCCAGCTGGGTATATTGATTCGCGAATCGCCGTTTCTACGTGACGGTACGGCTTGACTACGCTCTGGCATCGTAGTAAGAACTGGCAGTCAAAAGATGAAGAAATGGTTCCTTTTGCTCAACCTTGCTTGATTATAGACTAGGTGCTTACATAGAAGGTTGGATAAGAAATAAAATTTGGCTATTAAAAGTAAGAAATTAAGGACACGCTCTTAGTGTTGCGTCTCGGAAACAAGAAACCCACAAGCCAAAAAGTCTTGCATAATCCTTGGAGTCCTTTTCTTTCCTCCTGACGGGTAAGTCTTGCGGAGTATAATTGAGTACTCAGGGTTTGTTCTACCCTGTTGCAGGTGATAGGTGCTGATAAGCTGACACTTATGTGTGGAAACCTCCTAGTGGGCTCAGCGAGGATTTCCTTTACGATGCGGAGTAGAGTTCAATTATTAAAACTCTTATCAAAAGTTTTATGAGGAAAATACTATTAATCTATTACCATTTCATGCCTTTAAACGTTCTTCATGTAAATGTTTAACTTGTCATTAAATGGTTTCATTTCCGCTAAACTCTGATAATGTTTTATATTCCACTAAACTACATACTGAATTACTCTGATGTTGTACTAAAAGTGATGTGAGAAATGATAAGGTTGTTGTAAGCTTTACTCTCTCATTCGTGACCCTGATGTAAAAATGTGGATCTTCGAATTCTCCCTTGCGGTGTGCTCGACGGAATCACGTAGTTAGTGTTCTCCTCTGGGTTCTTAGTGTCTAATGGAAGACGTGTACTCTTGGGAGGGCACTAGATTAGGCGGTTCTACCACATTTAAAACGCCATTGATTTTTTATTTTGCTAATTTTGTCAAATTTGGTACATTGGGTATACCCAAACTTGAATTTTGGTACCCCGAATGTTTTCTCGGAAAGAAAATCTAATATCACTTTGCAATATCCAAACTACTGGACCCATATATTTAGGTTTACCGAATATCCACCCACTGCCAACAAACATGCTCTTAGTGCAAATTTCATAGAGATAAAGGTTATCCTTGCTAAAGAACAAAGACAAATGTGAATTGGCGGTCTATTTCAGCTAGTTAGCTTTAAGTCAAGGAAAGATGTTTCCATTCTCTTGCTATTCTTCATTGTGCAAACAGCAGCACTAGTGCCTATCCGGACACCCACGACTGCTCTGCCTCGTCTGCTCGGATTCGTGCGCCACCCGCGCCAGCTCTGTTTCCCTCGCTCATATCTAAACCGCTCACTTCAGATTCGCTGCCCATGCTGCTTGGATGACTCGCCCTGGCCTCTTCCACACTGACACGATGCTCGTCTCTTCTAGGCCGCCTACAAGACTCGCCCCGCCTCTTCTACAACAGCGCCACGCGGACTATGCCTCCTCCCCACACCGTCGGTGGTGGCCTGCGCCTCCTCTAGTCATCGGTGGCCGCAACTTGGCCCTGCTCGCCCTCATGGACACCAACGCCAGAAGTTTGCACTTGCAACATGAAACAGTTGAATACAACATACATTTAAAACAGATAAAATATTTGGGACATACGCTTGCAACATGTGTGAAACATATGCAACATTGACAGACCAGGGTTCTAGGGGTTCCCTACGGGGTCTACAACCTGGCTAGGCCGTGGGTTGGCCCACAATTTGTTGGAGGACGCGAGGCAAGATGGCGTGTACTCCAAGCTATCAAGGACCGACCTAGTCGGATTATTAGGAAAGTTAGATTCTGTAGTAGAACTAGAACTCTTCTGTTATAACCGACTAGGACTAGATACGTGCCCATACCCTCTGTCCTATATAAAGAGAGGTATGGTGCACCTCCTTGTACATACAATCATACAAACCAATCCAACGCAAAAGGCCACATGCCGCACTGGAGTAAGGTATTACACGCATTGCGGCCTGAACCAATATAAATCGTCATCTCTCTGTGTTCACTGTCGGGTTCCGCGTACGTCGAAGCCCACCAACTATCATCTTGGGTAACCCCATGACAAGTTGTCAGTCATCAAACACCGACAAACATCCAGATAAAACAATTACAACATGAAAAAGCACTTAGCGCAACATAAGACTAAAATAGCTGAAACATATGGAACATACTGTGCAACATATGTGTGAACAAATATGCAACATCCAGATAAAAAATAATTGCAATGTACGTCTAGAAATAGATGAAACATTTTGAGCAAGTGCTTGCAACACGCTTCTAAAATACTTGCAACATATGCAACATGTGCAACATCCCCTGATCTACTTTTGCAACATCCATAAGAAACAACTGCAACATTTGTTTGAAACGAGTGAAACATCTGAAACATACATTTACAATATAGGGGAGGGAAAGCATGGACCAGTCGATTCTGGCCGTCAGGGTCAGAGACGGCGGCGAGCGGCGGTGCACGAGCACCATCGCCAACAGTGCCACCAGTACCGGGCTTGGCTCGACGACGCCGGTGGGGGATGAGGGGGGAGGGCCGAGGAGTGCCATGGCTGCTGAGGTGTGGGGAGCTCAGTCGCTGGGGTGAGAGAGGGCGTTGCCGGGGTGGAGAGGGCGCCACACTAGGGTGGAGGAGAGCCACCCACTCCCCTGCAAAAGCTACCACGCCACCTCCATGGATCTCGACGAAGGCGAGTGGTTCTCGCTCCTGCTCCATGGATCTTGCAGGGGTAGGGGCGAGGGCCACCGGATCCGTGGGGCTTTCGGTGGGGGAGGACGCTAGGCATTGATTCGCTGCGGCAGGGGATGAGGAGCGCGGAAGGAGTAAGGGCGGCAGCAGAGCGGAGCGAGGCGTGTGTGGTAGAACTGCCCGAAATAACTCACTTTCAGAGGCACTTGTCTTCCACTAGACACTAAGTACCCCGAAAGTGAGCTAGATCGAATAGTTCTGTCGAGCACACCCAACGGGAGAACTCGAAACAATACACATTTTTATTCAGAATTCAATAATGAGTACAAGCTTACAATACTTAGTCCATTTCATACAACAAGAGCCTTGGAAATTATTTATTACAATACCAGAGTTTAGAGTGCGATAACTAAACAACGGAATTGAAATAAAACGTCTAGCGGTAACGATACAAGGATTTGTCTATGCCCATTAGAAGAATCCTCTACATAAGAGCTACGCCTCAAGCTGCACTTGCAACAAGAGTAAATAAACCCTGAGTACACAATGTACTCATAAGACTTACCCAACTAATGAGATTATATTTCCCGACTCTCAAGGGTTATGATAGGTAATATGGCTTGTGGTTCCTTTTGTTTTGCGAAAGCATTACTAATAGTTCATCCTTAAAATAAAGTTTTATTAGCAGTCAAGATTAGTTCATTATCCAACCATTCTATGTAAGCACTTGTTCTACTCTCAAGCAAGGGTTGAGCAATCAGAATCATTTCATCATCTTTCATATTCCAGTTCTTACTACGGTGCTAGACTGTAGCCAAGTCATACCGTCACGTAGAAACGGCGATTCGTGAATCAATGTAGCCTAGCTGGGTACCTAAAAAACACACGCCTCGTTTGTACCCCAGGCACAAACAAGACTAACACATTCCACTCCTGTCGAGGGGTCTAGGTCCCCGTCCAAATTTGGACTCCAAGCCTCCCCATTTGAGACCCAGTCTCAGTGCGGTGCTTAGACCTCTACCTTTTTCCTTCTCCAATCAGTCGGTCCGAAAAGAGCCAAAACCCACGACAAGAGAGTAATGAGCATTCCCGCTCTCATAAGCAAGTATGTGCTCGGAATAATAAATCTGCAACCTAACTACCATTCACAGCAACAGACGGTCTTCAATCGACGTGGATAGGGAAAATGGTGCAACCAAGCTATGCCCCATGGCCATGGGACACAATCTGTTACACCCACCAATACCCATACCAGATCCCTGCCCGATCACCATTTTCCTTTCCATCATTTTATCATGAGTGTAATCATAATATCACCTATTTGTGAGTAACGGCAGGTTACTCGCGCTACCGATAACCTAAGCATAGCATCTACTCGATCCTGCACTAGTAAGACTCATAGGAAGATATATATGCATATGGTTTCCATAACATTTCCTGCAACGTAAATGCACAACAAATATATATACGGTGATTAGCAAAATAAGGGTTATGCACCAGGACTTGCCTTGAGCAGGCGTAGTGTCAGCGGTGTCAGTCATGGGTGGCTCCGGAACCTCCTCCTGTACGAGTACCCCCTCCTCGTACTCCTGATCGTCGGGGGCCACATACTCCACCAACTCGTTCTCTATATGCATGCGATGATGAGGGTGCAACAACTTAGTATTTTGGCAATAACAACTCTTAAAATAAAAGTAATATGTTAAGCTACTAAGTTAGCTCTAATAACTAAGATGTTAATCTAATCATCAACTTCATCAAACCAGATAGCAAGCTCACCCTAACAAGCGCTTAATTTTATAAATCAATACCATGCCACTATTCATATTAGTTTTTAATTGGCATTTAGCTACCATATTAAACAGTCTATACTAGGGCTATAAAAATTACAGCAAACACATAATAAATACCATGAAGCTACTATAAAAATTTCAGGATCAAATCTTTCACCAATTTACCACAAAAATTCCTATACTTATTAATCTAAATAATACTAAGCATCACAAATATTTTAATGGCCCTTAGCAACAACATGATATAACTATACTAACAGGTAGATAATGATTTTAGGAATCTAACAAAATTTATTTCACAATTTTTGGACACCAACAAGATTTTATATTAATTAAACAAAGCTGGATCACAAACAAAAATAAAAAGCTATTTCTAATTCTCTTCGAAAAAGAAAAAGGCGAATCGGCCCAACGTGGCCTGCTACGATCGCGGCCCACACGTGTGATGGCTCAAACGCGGGGGAGCCCACGCGCGATGGCGCTTTTGCGAAAAAGCCCCTGATCTTCGACCAATTTGCAACGACAACTAATCCCTATACCTCCCTCTCTATGACTTATTCACTTAACCCCCTAGCTTTACTCACATTCCCCCGCGCACACCCTCAGCAGCCCTGTGCGCAGCGGCGCGGCGAGCAGCGGCACAGAGTGGCCGCGCCGGCCACCGGAGGCTCGTGCAGGCCCAGCTAACGGGCCGAACCCCACTAGCGACCCTAGCGCCTACCCTACGCGGCAGTGCGGGAGCAGCGGAGCTTCGCCGAAGCAGCGGCCATGGCGAGCGGCCGCACGTGACGGTGGTGCGGCCATTTCAGCCACCCTAGGCCAGCGCACAGCTAGCTAGCTGGTGCGTGGGCATCCGGTTCTTACCGCGAAACCGGCTACCGTGATGGTTGGAGGGGAAAGTGACAGAGGAGAGCTGGCCGCGTGCGGCCGGACGGTGCAGTGGCGCACCGCGATGGACACGGCCGCGTCGGCTACTCCAGTGAGGCAGTAGAGGTACGGGTGAGGTGCGCTGGGCAGAGAAGGGAACATGACAAGGCTAGCGGTGCGACCAATTAGGTTCTAGGCGGTCAGGTGGGAGCTGCCCACGGTGTGGGGCGAGGTCAGCCTTAAAGGCACAATGGCGGGGCACGACTCCAAAATTGGAGCTTGTCACGACGTGGTTGAAGGCGGTGCGGGGTTGGTTGGCTGGCAGACTAGACGGCGGAGCCAGGGGCGTGTTGAATTGAATAGAAGTGACCTCTCCATGCCGGATTGATGGTGTGACTCAGCTGGCCCGGGTAGCGAGGAGGGATGGAAAGGGGATGGGTCCGGGCTTGGCTTGTCCGAGCCCTTGGCGGGATGTGGCTGGCTGCATGCGTGCAGGCGGTGGCAGCGCGGCAGGTGTAACCGTAGCACCGTTAATGGCGAGACAACACGCGGGTAGTAGGGGAGGGAACACGCCCATGCGCACATAGCGACGAGCGACAACATCAGCACTGCGTGGCAAGGTCAACAGCAGCGCCCGCGGCTGCACCACGAAGCGAAGCAGTGAGGGCAGCAGCAACACGAGGAAGCGGGGCCATAGCGGCAGCAGAGCGGCAGCGGTGGGGCAGGGTGATCGCCGGGGTATGGTGGCCAACGGCTGGCTGGCAGCAGGCGTTGTGGCCCGAGCGGCCAAGCCACAGCCGGCCACAACCAGGCCGAGGGCGGCCCTGGCCCTAGCAATGCGTCCACGCACACGTGGCTCAGCCAGGATGACCACGACAAGCACATGCACCTGGTGACCGCGCCCACAGACCAGCCAGGTGATGTGCACGATTTTTAAAGCGCGTGTTGCAACTAACCTATGCGAGTTGAGACTAAACCACCTCTACTACGTTGTAGAGGACACATTAGGCTATCCAAAAGATCATACACGTGATGCCAATTTCTAACTAAATTTCCCAGAATAAATTCCCAAACATAGCCTTTCCATTCTGTTTTTTCAGACTTAGGAAATTGGCTAAGTCTTGGCTGATTTTTGTTTCAAATTGGATTTCCAAGCTATTAGAAATATTAGCCAGCATTATTAATTTGTTGAAACAAAAGGTGCATTGTCAACTATAAAGTTCATGCTTCAAACTTTAATTAAGGACCACCTATGCATTCTATAGTATTTATGCTTAATAAAAATTGGTTTTGAACACTAAGTGACATAACATGAACCATCGGATAAATTTTTATTTAACATTTTTAATTACCATTTGGTTGGCAAATTTTTTTTATCTCAATACTTTAGCACATGCAATAACACATGAATATGATGCTCATGACATGTTTTGGTGAGTTGTTCAGGGCGTAACACTAAGGGTGTTACAACGTGAGAGAGTTGATTTTGTTTTTTTAGGTGAGCGGCGCATGGGACAGTGAGTGGAGCGAGACGTTTGACCTTCCGGACATCTTAATGGTAGCATTACCATTGTGCAAATTAAAGTGAACCGACTGACTAATAACGAATTGAACTAAAGAAGGTCGCTGTCTGTAATGGGATGTTACCAAGGATGGGGACTAAAGAAAGATTTATATTAATTAAAGGTGAAGAAGTTTCTGGAAGAGGAACGTGGAGTTCCACTCCACGACGCGAGTTGGACGTTTCATCAGTGGTTTGACTTCAACGTTTTATATTCTTAGACCAGATTTAGCGGGAGTTTCACGTGCGTTTCATTTGCATTAAATATGTTATTATATATGTATTTTGAATGACATGACAGTGTATTTAAGAAGAGAGAGAAGAAATATGTTTCATTTAGATGAAACTCTGTTGACACGATTACCAACTCTCTATGAGTTTTGAAATTAAATGCCTATGAAACCATGAAATAAAATTCTCCATTGAGAGTGGGTGTTTCATGTAAGTTTCATTTCATTTGATATGACATGACAGTCTTAGAAACTAACGTAATAAAATTCCCCATTGAGAATGGGCTTATTAACTCCCTCTCTTAGCTTGTCTATAGTGACGACGGAACAAAGAGATCGATGCTCTTATTTTCTTTCCCTTTTTATTTTATTTTTATGTTTCAACTTAGGAGACGGAGTTAATTATGATGGAGTATATATAAATGATGATATGTCATTTAATTAACTCTTACTTTTTTATACTATATATTTGTATGTATCTTTGTAGTATTGTTTGTACCTAGTCCAAATGAGACAACATAGTGGCAAAATAAAGGATGTTATAAAATAAATTAAAGTGATAAGAGAAATGCAATACATATACTCACTATTCACTTACATATCTTGATAAACTTACAAAGCCCTTGCAGAGACCAAAATAAACTCTCTTTTCTAAAAAAAGAGATTAAAGTAATTTCTGGACAGCCTACATTTTAGTGGGTCTTAAATTATTATTATAATTAAAGAGGTAGAATTGGAGTACAAATGCAGTAATACAGGAGTAACTTTGAAGAAGAAGTTGATGGTGTAGACGTGGTAATAAGAAACCAAAGAAACTAGAAAAGGCAGTGACAAAATCCAACTTGGCATATCATTAGCTTGTCAATATATTATATATACCTGTGTGGGATCAAGTGTGACGCATATATAACAGGTGCAAGCATCAACCTGGTGGACCAGGTCCATCTAGACACGCTTTATGGACTTTATTGGATGGTGAGTAGGAAGGAATTGAAGCAAAGCGATCCCTCCACCATCTTTTTCTCACACCATATTGAAACCTTTTTTTTAAAAAAAATGGAATTAAAACACTTTATACATATATACTCCTCTTTTAGAAAGACCCCAAAAACTCAAAACATATACTAATTAAGTTTTTTTTATAACGAGCTGAGTTTTGTAACATTTTCTTTATAATAAAAATACCTTGGAAATAATAATAACCAATCGTTCAACTACACACAGCTACGTTATCAGGCACATGATACCATAGCTATCTATGTCCGTAGGATTACGTCAGCTTGCAACCTCATGATCACAAAACGGTGATTTGTACTGCAAAGGCGAGCTAGCTAAGCTTGCACGGAAGTATCATCTATCGATCTAGGCTTCAACAGAAAGAAACCAACACATGCATAAGTAAACGGCTGAACCACAGCCACACAGAAGTTGACGGTCGAGTTAGGCGACACCATGTTATGAGAGAGAGAGAGAGAGAGAGAGAGGTGCTTTCCGCACGCTAACGAAGTCCTTGCGTGACTGCTGGATGCAACCAAAGGAAACAAAGGAGAGAGAGTACCAGGACCACATATACATACATGCAGCACGATCGCTCATCAGTGCACGATGGGCAATTCCTGTTAAATCAATCTCTTCTAGACATCTGGCTCTCTTTTCCCCCTCTTTCTCTTCGTAGTACTCCAGTTGGGGGGTGTTTAGTTATCACCTAAAATTTTTTCACCCCATCACATCCAATATTTGGACACATGCATAAAGTACTAAATGTAGACAAAAAAACTAATTGCACAGTTTGGTTGGAAACCACGAGACGAATCTTTTTAGCCTAATTAGTCCATGATTAGCCTTAAGTGATACAGTAATACACATGTGCTAATGACGGCTTAATTATGCTTAATAAATTCGTCCCGCGGTTTCCAGACAAGTTATATAATTAGTTTTTTAATTAGTATCCGAAAACCTCTTCTGATATCCCATGAAACATCTGATGTAACACCCAAAAACTTTTCACCTCCTAACTAAACACCCCCTTATAAATATTGGTTTTCAGCAGCAGCAAGATAAGTCCTGGGTTTTGTTTACATATAATGTTTAGATAAGTCCTGGGTTTTGTCCATAACAAAAGCTAAGACGGTTAGATTTGGCCTAACCTAGGGAGACTCACTCAGGCAAAGTAGATTCAGCCCCAGGCATCTGCCTGGTCCAAGTCTCCCACCAGTTTTCATCGAACATGTTTTATGTATCTACAAAAGCCAAAACAATTTACAATTTAGAACTGGGAAGAACCATAAAAATACGATCAAACGGGAAATGCAAAATAATATTTACTGACAGAGCCACTTACATCATCTCGTAATAACCTAGTATACAAACCTTGTAAAGCCACATGGAACTTGCAGCAGGCAGTCGCAACGTGCAAACACACATATCTTGTCATGTCTTAATTAATTGCTCCATCAAACTTAAACCTCATGCAACTACCACCGCGTGCATTTCTTGCTGATTTCTTTCTTAAAAAAGGGCAACTTTGCAGTGCCAAAGTTAGGTTTTTGCAAGAAAAATTGTGTGACCAAAGTCTGATACGCTACATGCATATGGAAAACTATGTAATATCGATAATACACCCAAAATTGTCAAGATCATGCATGAGCCCAAGTTTCGTTGAACATAATAATGAGCTTTTGCATGGAACAAAACCAAGTCCAAAGATAGCCACCAAAATGTTGCCAAGCAAGGCAATTTGATAAAAACATTAGGTACAAAAATAACCTAGGTGGCCTTCGCAAAAAAAGAAAAGAAAAGAAAATAACCTAGGTGGAGTTTTGTGTATGGCCACGGATGGATTTCAAGAAAAGCAACGGGACCTAACAGAAAAATCATACAGATTATCTCACATATCATATAGATTATATTATATTTTTTCTTTTTCAAATCACTGTACAAACATAGAAAAACAAACACTCATACATGTACACCCTGAAACACTTTCAAAGACTGAGATTGAACCAGTTTGTTGGATTATTTAGCTCCGGTAATGCCTAGCAATGTGATCGTGTAGACGGATCCAGATGGTAGTACACGAGACAGAAGGATTTATACTGGTTTAGGGCGCGGTAGCGCGTTAAACCCTACTCCATTGGTGCTGCTGCTCTTGTATTCGTATACTCAATTACAAGGGTTTTTGCTCCTAGCTACGGGGTAGATTGGAACGGCGGATGGTGTCGATCCCGAGCTCGAGGTCCCTACTCTCCTTTATATAGGAAGGAGAGGTAGGGTTATGGAGAGGGCGATCGGGCCAACAGACTGAGTTCCTAGTTTGTTACACGATATGCGCAACGGATTGATCCTGGCTATCGTCCAGATACAGTCTTGGTTTGCCTTTATCTCCACGTTGGTCGATTGCGTCAGCCTTCATGAGCCTCCTCCGTGGCGGCTGCTGGGCCGATAGCCTGGCGTTGGTCACATATACGAGCAGTGCAGGTACCCCTGGCCCATATATCTAACATAGTAGATCTTGAGATTGATAAAGTCACCATAGGAATAAATCTACTAAAAGAATAATGTCATTAAATCTAGAAATAAATCTATAAAAATAGGAGCACCATGTCAAATAAAAAACTTAAACACGGTGCCTCCATCCTCAAATATAACTGGTTCTAATTCATTCACAGTCAAGCTATTCTTCCTTTGGACAAGTTTATAGAAAATAGCAATACCATTTATAATATTAAATAAGTATCAGTAGATCCATTATGAATTGCTCTATGATTTACTTTTATGATAAGGTTGTAACTCTTATCTATAAATTTGATTAACTTAGGATTTTTTTGACTTATGACAACCTCAGAATCTCATACGTACAATACATGTTTTAAGATAACATCAAAAGTTCTTCTCGTATGAAGCCACATGCATCCCACAAAACATGGAAATTGTACCACATGTAGACGTCCAAAAAGAATAGAAAAAAGGAAAAAACAACGGGACCTAGACCATTTGAGCTCAAGTTCTCATATATGAAGTTTTGGAATGATATATGACATCACAATATAAGCATTTCTACATCCGGGGGTTCAACAGTATCAGATGCAGGAACTGCAAATAAATAGTTTGGAAGAAGCTAATTAGACAGGGGTTGGATGCTAGAGGCTCTAGATATGCAATCATAGGTAAGCAATTGCTATTGATCCTAATCCATAGGTCAATGTGCAACAGTGCAGTCTCTCTGTTAATGGCAACGGCATGGTGGATAGACTACATTGGTTCAGCTCTATTGGCAGAGGCTGAAGCTCTTGGGGATGGCATTCGAATCATACCAGAAGGAACGGCTGAACACATCATAGTTGAATCCAACTCCTAGGAGCTGGTGGCGCTGTGGAAGAACAGAGGAAAGCATCGTTCGGAGATCACGGCAATACTTGATGATCTTGAGGAGATGGTCTCCAACTTCACCTCATTTCAGGTTCTCCACACCAAAAGACCGGCAATTTTTGCGGCACACCTATGTGCCCAACATGCTTCTTCTACTTTGGCTTCTTTTGTTTGGGCTGACCCCTAGCTTCTTGCAGCATTGCCTACAATTTGATTGTAATAACGTTGTTTAATTAATGAAGCAAACCCCCCCCCCCCAAACCCAAAAAAAAAGATTCAGGAACACTTTCTGTACATGCTATGTACAAAGATTGCATTAACTTTTTGCAACCTCATGAGCAATAATGATGCCAAAAATGGAAAACTTTACTACAAAGTCTGGCTAGCTTGCATGGCAGTGTCACCTAAGCTTCTCACGCTAGAGCAGTACGACGCAGTAACTATGAAAATTGCAGCAACACACAAGCTGTGTTGAGCAAGGTAATCCCCATTATATTGTATTGCAGATAGACGAAATGCAGTTAGCACACCATATGCAATTCAAGGGAAGACATGCTCACTCATATACCCAGGTACGGAGTACATCATAACATCATGGTGAAGTCCTTGTGCCCACACAGTTGTCACCTATCTTTTGGACTCCGACTAAGTACTGTCCATCAAACAAAATTATCCATGCGGCGGCCTAGGGTTTAATTGGGCATGATGAGGGCAACTTGGCCTCTCAAGGGTTGAGAAACCATGTTACAAAGATAGCCACGAGTTGGTTGTCAAGTGATGATAAGGCAACATGGCCACAAACCATAGTTTTAAATCTCCCGTTATAGCTGCCGCTATAGCCCGCTATAGCCTTTTGAGACAGGGTGCCGTTATTTGAGTTCATGTACAATTTAGCCGCTATATCCCACTATAGCTTGATATAGCTCTACTATTAGCTATTTTAGAGATATACCGCTAAACACCTTAGCCCGCTATTTAAAACATTGCCACAAACACACTCATTACTGCAGAAATGATTTGTAGCAACGTCTCTTTTTTTTTTGCCAAATAAGCCGCCTTTACAAATGGATTTACAGGGGCGGCTGCAAATGACCCGATTTGTAGGGGCGGCTCTACATCTAGCCGCCCCTACAAATCGATTTGTAGGGGTGGCTCAATATTAAACCACCCCTACAAATGAGCGCTGAGTATTAAAAATTAAGCATTAAAATTCAAAATTTTTAAACGACCTCGGACGGAGAAATGACAAAAATAAAAGTTATAGATCTTGAAAAGTTATGGAAATTTGCTGTTTTTAACTTTTTCATTTGAAATCATTTACTGCTTCAAAATGTTGTTTGAAATTCAATTTTAAAATTATTGAAGAACTTTGATTTCTCTTTTTAATCTCTGGCTAGAACTTGTAACTAGTCTTTCTCCCTCGTACTAACTTCAAATTTGATGATTTTTTCTTAAAATTTTCTAAAATCATGATCTATCAATTTATTATGTTCTTAAAGCAATTTTTAAATCCATCTTTTCATGTGACTGTGTTTTATTTATTTAAATTTTGAATTTCAAAAAATAGCAACTTCAAACGTTATTTTGAAACATTAAATGATTTCAGCTGAAAAAGTCATGAACATAAAAGTTGTAGAACTCGTCAAGATCTATAACTTTTATTTTGGTCATTTCTTCATCCGACAAAATGATAGTAACATTGTTCATAAAATTTACATCTCTCTTATAGTTTCAAGAGTGATGTGTAAAATTTGTGAACAGTGTTACTGTTACTATATATCAGATGACTAAATGATCAAATGACCAAAATAAAAGTTGTAGATATCAAAAGGTTATAGATCTTTGTAATTGACAACTTTTTCATTTGAATTCATCTTGTCATGGAAAACTATGTTTGAATTTCTCAAATTTTAAATTCAAATTTTATAAATAACCTCGGATGGAGAAACAACCAAAATGAAAGTTGTAGATTTCGAAAAGTTACGAAACTTTGTAGTTGACAAGTTTTTGATTTGAAGTCATCTTGTCAAGGAAAACTACGTTTGAATTTTTAAAATTTTGAAATTTGAATTTTTTAAATGACCTTGGATCGACAAACAACAAAAACGAAAGTTGTAGATCTCGAAAAGTTATGAAACTTTGTAGTTGACAACTTTTTCATTTGAAATCATCTTGTCATGGAAAACTACGTTTGAATTTCTTAAATTTGAAATTCAAATTTTGTAAACGACCACGGATGGAGAAACTACCAAAATAAAAGTTGTAGATCTTGAAAAGTTAAGAAACTTTGTAGTTGACAACTTTTTCATTTGAATTCGTTTAGGGCCTCAAATAATTAATTTATGTTCAGTTTAGTATAATACGTGGAGAAAGAAAAGTGATGGGTAGAGTGGTCAGAGGAGGTGGTTCATGAGCCTGAGGTCGCAGGTTCGAACCATGGCAGCTGTGACTTCTGATTTTCGTGTGAAAAAATGTGTAGCTGAGCGCGCGATGTGCGACTGACTTGGGGGCGGGGGAGGGCTCTCCGGATTTAAAAAAATCCTATTTTTTTCTACCCGATTTCGAGAATTTCTAGAAACGTCTAGGCGCCCCTACAAATCAGCAACCGCCCCTATAAATCGGCCATTTCTAGCAACGATTTTGGTAGGGGCGGCTGCCAAAACCTTTGCTAGAAATGGTTATGAGCCGCCCCCTACTAATCTTGGCTGGCGTAGTGACTGCCACGTTAAGAAACAAAAGCAATACATGTGAACTGAAAAGAAAGTCCGTTACTATACTATGTATATAGAGTTCCACGGGTGACTCCAAATTAAAAGCTCGTACCATTTATGGAACGGTTTGTATCAACACACAAGGTGTGGTGCGTGGGTTTTTGTGTAGAAAAAACATAGAATTTAGGTTTGCTACTTGCATGCATGGTAGCCGAACCAAACCCTTTCCATATATACCTAAATGAGTGCGATCGATGAAGTAGTTTTTTTAAGATTACATATTACAACACAGGCGGTGCCTCGTTTAGATAGAAATGTCATCTACCATTGAAAATACAAAACCATTAAATTCTGGAATGCTCACTCCCACAGGGAGTTGAACCAGGACCTCAAATGCTACTAAGGCTCTTGTAACCACTAGACTATAGATCCAGTGACCGACCAAGGAAGTAGATAAAAGCACAAGAGCCACACGATCAACATTAATTAACTAAGCGTTGTACCACTAGGCACTAGCACATGAAATGCTTTGTGTTTCCAGAGGCGACCACCCCATCCGCCTGCTTTTTCACTGTAAAATGTGATTTACACAAGCGGGCTGAATCCCAAATAAGTAAATGCAATTAACAAAAAATAAAAAAATACAACATAGTGAGTCTGGCCTACCGAGCTCACTGTGGATGTCGAGCTCGCCATTGCTCGGGACTCCGTCATTGAGCCTGCTCCCACTGCAAATTCACCACCACGCCCTTCCTTCCTTGCCACCACCATTGCCACCCGTGGATCCCTGCCACCATGCACCTCCGCCAGAAGGGAAAGGGAGCAACCATAACCGCTGGAAAGGGGACGAAGCCCATGCACCACTGCCAGTTCCATATATGGGTGTGGTGGCTGCTCCATTGCCATTTTATTCACCGCTCTCTCAGCCACGACCCCTCTAGAGAAGCGTTGACACTAGATCTGCTCCCACCCTTGCGGATCTGGGCCGCAGCTGCACAACATGCCGCCACCGGGAGCCACGCTACAATTGGAGAGGCATGTGCGTTGGGTTGGTGGTGCTCACGCGCCGCCGCTCACTGTTGGCTCCCACCCTAAGGCCGGAATCGACCGCCCCCGCCTCTCTCCCTATGTTACAAATGCATGTTTCAAATGTTTCAGAAGTATATTACATGTGTTTCATATGGATGTTGCAAAATTAGATCGGGATGTTGCATATATTAAGTGTTTCAGAGGCATGTTGCAAGTGTTTCAAAGGCATGTTGCAAACGTTTGTTTGAAATGTTTTCATCTAGATGTTGCATATGTTTCACACATATATATCGCAAGAGCATGTTCGAAATATTTTAGCCATTTTAGTCTTATATATGTTGAAATAAGTGTTTTTATGTTGCAAGTTGCAAATATTTTATTTGAATGTTGCAAATATTTCACACACATGTTTCAAGCATATGTTCCAAATGTTTTATCTGCTTCAGACGTATGTTGCATCAACTGTTTTATATTTCGGAGGTAGAGAGTCATGGGGCACGGCATGAGCACTGGGGGATGAGGTGCAGTGAGCCGGGGCCGGCGGGTGGGGCGTGCTGGGGGCTGACAGTCGAGGTGCACGGCGGACCTAGGGTCATGCGGACGGGGCACGCTCATCTAGTCATCCTTATCCCGGCTTGTGGGTCCTGCCCGTGTGGAGAGAGGAGGGGTTCAGGGGGAAGGAACACGCGGGGGCGGCGGCGGGCACGGGGAGGAGGCGCGATGTCTGAACTCGTGGAGAGAGAGGAGACGGTAAGGAGAAAGGAGCAGCGGGCGCGGCGTTTCCGTGGGCATGTGTGATGGAAGAGGCGTGGACGTCCGGACACGTGCTTGTGTTCAGATGTCCAAGCCCTAATATCTCTCTAAGAAAAAAACCAAAAAAATCAGCATAAGCCTGAGGCGCTACATTCCCAAGAGAGAGAGAAAAGAAAACAGTAAGAAAGCGGCGTACAAAAAGGGCAGAGGAGTAAGCGATCGTGGGAGGCACAGCCAAGGGGAGGGCGCCAGCTGCGCGGCGACGGCGACGCGCGGGACGAAAAGGCGAAGGGCGAGTGAGGAGGAGAATCAAATAACGCACCCCGGAGGCCACAAGCCAAGCTTGTGGCTGTGCACCCCTCGCCGTGGCCCCCACCCTCCTTCTTCCCCCTCTTATACCCGCTCGCCCTCCCCTGCCCATAGCCAGCCAGCAGCAGCACACCAGTCGTTGGTTTCTTTGCCGGCCTCGTCGTCTCTTCCGGTTCCGGCTGCAAAGTGAACCTACCTGCGGGACCTCGACCTCGTCCGTCTGTCGCCTAGCTAGCTGCTTCGTTCGGCTTTCGCTTGCAGCAGCAAGAGGAGAGAAGAAAGCAGCAAGCCGGGAGGGTGTGTTTGTTTGGATCGAGTGAGAAGAAGATGATTGCAGAGTGCCAAGGAGGAGGAGGGGACTTCCTCATCAAGCTCTTCGGGAAGACCATCCCCGTGCCGGAGTCCGGCGACGCCAAGGTTGGATATATATATATATATATATATATATATATATATATATATATATATATATATATATATATATATATATATATATATATATATATATATATATATATATATATATCATCTTGCTTGTTTTGTTATTACCTGCTGTCTTGAGTTCATTTCCAGCGGAGTCTCTGTTTCTTCGTTACTGGGGTTGGTTTACTAGTTAGGACATGGACATGGGCATGAGCCAGCGGTGAGTTGTTGATCTGCTCAACAGGGAGGGGGATGATTGATTGATTGATTAATTCCTCTCCTCGGGCTATTAATTGGACTTCGCCCGGGGACGGGGCTGATTAATTTGGATTTCAGTGCCATTTTTGATTGCCAAAAGATAGACGACGCTCTTCTTCTCCGAAACAGGGCATTTACGTAGGAGTATTGTTATTGCAGAGCGGTCCAACAGATGAAGGAAATCCGTTTTGCTTACTCCCTCCGTTCCAAAAAAAGAGTCATTCTCGTTTCCCAAAAAGTCAACAGCTTTTAACTTTGACCAAATATATTTAACAAAATATTAATATTTATGGTACATAATTAGTATCATTAGGTAGATCTTTGAATATACTTTCATAATAAACTTATTTGGAGATATAAATGTTGCACACATTTTCTACAAACGTAGTCAAAGTTGAGAAAGTTTGACCAGCACGCTTCCCACGGCGACTCTATTTCTGGGACGGAGTAGTATACTACTACTAGTGAATTCTTTCTCTAGCTTGGAAGTCAATGATATGATGGGCCGGCCGGGAGAAAGCTAAGGCCACATATTATTCTCAGGCATGGTGTAAACGTGGAGGCCTAAAGTTGTTTCTAGTGGTCTCCACTGACTGCCTCCTTGCTTGGGCATCACATCATTTCCTTGTTAAGCTCTAAGAAAACAGACTTGCTTTCGCTCGCTCATGTCCGAATACGGTGGGGGGGGATACAAAATCAAGCACCACCACCACTACTACTACATACAAGTAATTTATTTAATGTAGTGCGTGCTATTATCACAGTGTAAAATATAAGAAATTGCCCCCTAAATTTCCACCCATGGAAATCAGATGTCTAGTTCAAGTGGGAAAACACAAGAACTAGCCTTGTAACTAATAAGGCATATGATGAAATTCGAATTTTACAACTGTTTTCCATGCATCAACTATGTACAGGAGCTGATCAAATAAAATTTTATGATTCTACTAGGATCTTCAGCAGAGCAGCAGCAGCAGCTGGACTGAACAGGATCAGGATGCCCATGCCCTGGAGAACGCGCGCGGGCACGCGCCCGCGCAGCCGGACTCCTCCGAACCGTCCCCGCAGCCGGAGGTCGTGGACGCCGAGGACCCCAAGAGCTCACCGGAGACGCATCAGAAGCCCGGCGACGCTGCCAGCCAGAGGGAGAAGCTGAAGAAGCCCGACAAGGTGCTGCCGTGCCCGCGCTGCAACAACATGGACACCAAGTTCTGCTACTTCAACAACTACAACGTCAACCAGCCGCGCCACTTCTGCAAGAACTGCCAGCGGTACTGGACCGCCGGCGGCGCCATGCGCAACGTGCCCGTGGGGGCCGGCCGACGCAAGAACAAGAACGCCGTCGCCGCCTCGCACTTCCTCCAGCGGGTACGGGCTGCGCTGCCCTCCTGCGGCGGCGGCGGCGACACGCTTAAGACGACCAACGGCACGGTGCTCAGCTTCGGCCATGGCGGCGCGCCTCCTGCCTGCTTGGACCTCGCCGAGCAGCTCAGCCACCACCTGGCCCCAGTCATCAGGAACGCCGGCAACCCGGGTCCTTGCAGCGAAGGATCGAGCAACAGGGACGACCACAAGGCCATCAACGACAGGTCTTCTGTAGATGAAGCTGCAGTAAACGCAGACGTCGACGGATCAGTGCAGCACCCAGCAAGCATGAACAACGGGGCAACCGTGTGGCCGCCGTACAGCTGCGCCCCATCTCCGGCGGCGTATTTCTCCTCGGGCATCGCGATCCCGATATACCCGGCCGCGCCGGGTTACTGGGGCTGCATGGTTCCCGGAGCTTGGAGCCTGCCATGGCCGGTGCAACAGCCCCTGTCGCAGTCGCAGGTGCCGGGCCTCTCGTCGTCGTCGCCCACCGCCACCAGTGCTCCTTCGGCCGGGGCAGCTGACTCCCACACGCTGGGGCTGGGCAAGCACCCCCGGGATCGGGAGGGTGACGATGGAAGAAACGGCAATGCCCGTGGTGGCAACGCCAAGGTGTGGGCTCCCAAGACCATCCGGATAGACGACGTCGACGAGGTGGCCAGGAGCTCGATCTGGTCCCTCATCGGAATCAAAACCGACAAGAAGCAGCAGGACGCAGATGCCGGGGGTGGGCACAAGCAGCTTGGGACGGTGTTCGAGCCCAAGCGCGAGGCCACCAAGAAGCAGGCTATGATGACAAGCTCGCCGCTCCTGCACGCCAACCCCGTCGCGCTCACGCGCTCGGTGGCCTTCCAGGAGGGCTCTTGATTCTTCCATCAGCAGCAGCAGGAATTTTCTCATGCAGCCTTCTCATCTGATCATGAGCTTAGCCTGACAGTACTGAAATTTTTTTTGGTAAATCATCAGAGGATTGTATGTAATATATATCGATATGTTGGGTGGGAAACAGAGCTATGTGTATGTGTAAGTATGACATAGCTACTTGTGGACTTGTAATATAGGCGGCACGCAGGATGTACATAGAATTAGCTATTTGGCTTTGAGAAAGACCAGGAGATCAATAAGGTCCCTGGGTGTAGATAAATAACATTAAGAAGGGGAATATATTGCTTCAGGTATTGCACTCTTCAGCAACTAGCTTGTTGTCAAGTCCTTTCTATAACAAAGTATTCTCTTTTGGTTCATGTGCATATACCAGTCCATTAGATTCAGAATATATTCTACTAGTATAGTACTTTATATTTGTCTACTTTATTCTTGCATCAGGATAGGCAACAACGAATATGGCTAACAGTATCTGATTTCTTTGTTGCGTTCTCTGTATCAGTCCTTTTTTCCACGTTTCTTTTTTGCCCTTTTGGTTGGGATAATTGGACCATGAAAGTGGTGCAAAAAGTGGAGCCGGGCCGGGCATGGCCAAAACCCAAAAGGAGGGAAAGTGACATGCAACTGCTTGTGCAGTTGCCCCCACTGACCTTAAAAGCCAAAGCTGAATATTTTAGCTCTCCTTTGCAATTTGCATACTGCTGCCAGCTCACTCCTACGAAAAGAAGTCCAATCAATAAGGAAAATGACAGGCAAAAGAAATGGAGAAATACAGATCTAGCACATAGATTTATGAGAGGGGTGGGGAGGAGCAAAAGAGATATGGGAGATATGGACCTATGACATAAAATGTTTACTAATTAAACTAAACCAGTATTAGGGCACTGATAATCACGTACTTCCTCTATTCCTTTTTAAGTGTCGATATGGTATTCATGCTAGTCAAATTTTCTTAAATTAGACCAGATTTGTAGGAAATATTAGCAATATTTGTATCTCCAAATAAGTTTATTACGAAAATAGCTAAATTCAATGATCTATCTAATGATACTAATTATATACATATTATTATTTTATTATATATATTTGGCCAAAGTTGAATATGTTTGACTTCTCGAGAAATGAAAACGATAGATAAAAAGAGACAGAGGGAATACTATGCAAACTGAAAATTTGATTGCACGCCACCATAGAAAGAAACCATCGAGGAAGTTTCTTATGGATAATACCTAATAATACTGAGGGGGCCTTTGGAACGCAGGAATTTCACACGAATTGTATAGGAATTTCGCAGGAATCAATTCATTTTCATGGGAAAACACGGGCAACACGAAAGTTTCCTCCGTTCCGAGGGGGGCTAACGAAGGAAATATTATTTCTTCCATCTCTCACCCTCTTCCCTATCTGTACGTCTCTCTCTTGTTCTGTCCCTTGGTTAGTCGTCCCTCACTCTTACTCTTGTTGTTTTGAGTTTGGAGCTGCAAAATTTATATTATCGCCATACCACTCGTGTCATAGCCTGGCTACCCAAGCGCATTGGTGTCGCGGCATGTGTGCTGCCTTGTGGCTCGTCTTTCTCTTTACTTAAGCTCACAATAGGTGCACATAATTATAACTTATTTATGTCGAGTCAATTTTTCATATGGGATTAATCCTTCGTTGCACCAGCATTTATTATGGATCTTAAAATTTATTTAATTTAAGGTTGGGCTAAGTCTAATTAAATTCAATAAACATTATTATTGGCACGAGCATCACGAAACAAATTGTACGTTAACACATGGGCATGCTTGCTAGTTAATATTAATAAGAAAAAACATGCATATGCGGTCGTAAAATGAAAAGAAACATGAATGTCGTAAACAGATGATGCATAAAAAATGGTCGATGAAGTTCCTATCTGTTAACTAGGAAACCATCTTTGCAGTGCTTGAAAACACAAACAATCATTACCACCATTCACACTGCCTTTTTGGCGCTTGACATTTGGGTGGTGCCATCTCCACTTGCACAATTGTCAACCAATTTAACAGGGCATTATATTATTTTACCTAATCTCCTTCCCCACAAAGTTCACACGCGTATGTCCAATTGTCAACCTACTGGTCAACCAAGGTTCTGAAAAGTGAAGTGATTAATGGTAATTGTACAAAAGTGCTGAACACTACTGCTGAAGTGCTGAACACCCAATACCTTAGTAGGAGGACTAAGCATTGTGCTTATAAAAAAGTTGGGCAGAAGGTTTTCGTGCTTACAACTGAGTTCCACTTAGATAGCCTTTTGGGATATTCAGTGGTGCGAGTGCATTCATATTGCACCCACGACTCAGACGACAAATATATGTTCATAAAGTACATTTCGTTGCGCCCATAACTCAGAAATATGTGATTGAGAGTAGATTAACTTTCAAATTATAACCTGAAAGCGTTATGACCTAACAATACGTTTAGACTTTAACATATTTAAAAATATCTTCTATTTGAAAAATATTGTTGAACCTATGTTTGCTGAGGCGCAAAGCAAAATCTTAAATACAGAAACTTAGAGAAACCGCCAAGTTTAATTGCACATGTAACCTCTATCATCAGTAACTTTCGGCAAGCCATATGCTATAAAACAAGTGAAATAATCACTTTTGACACCTGGATGTTAAATCCTATAAGAATTCGACATCTGTGCAGCCTCCTGCATGCCACCTTTTCAAAGTGATGCACCGAAAAAGACTTTTAAAAAAGAACTTTGAACAAGCTTTGAGTGCACTTTCCAATCAAAGGCAAGTAAAGAAAAGAAAAGTAGCCACACAGTGGCTAGAGATGACTCACGAGTAACTAGCTAGCTATGAGAATTCTAACTTCCTAGTCCACATCGAGTTTTAAACAATCTTATCATGATTATTTTGAATGGTAGTACTAGTATTTGTTTTACGTGTGGTCAAGTTTTAATAAGAAAAGAGCATAGAGAAAAGAGACGAGATAGTGATGCCCAACCAACCCACCACAGACGCGCGCAGATTTTTTTTTTGGCATGTCGCTCTCGAAAAGGGAAAAAAAGATATGAAACCAAAGGTGAACATGCCCTGTAATTGACGCAATTGATGTGGACCAGTAAGTTGTTTGTAATCACACAGGCTGATTACAGGTACTACTAATTGTCTAATGGTGGAATTGGTCAAGGTCTATTAATTAGTCGGTACATGGAAAACTTTAAAGCAAATTAAAGTGTATATATGCTCGTGTTTCAAATGGTTTCAAGTGAAAATGCCGTGTACACATGAATAGAACACAGGTCCACACTACTAAAAAAACAATTTGTAGCAACGGGAGGTTTTTTTTTAGAGGTAGCTCAATTTCCAGCCATCTCTACAGTGGCCCTCCAAACTGATCAAAAAATGATCCCTATTTTTAGAGGCGGCTCTATTTTCAGCCATCTCTATAAATCGGTTTTTGGAGGCGGCTCAATTTCTAGTCGTCTCTAGAAATTGATTTCTAGAGGCAGCTATAAATTGAGCTGTATCTAAAATAGAAGCTACACAGCAAAATTTAAATTTTTTTCAATGATTCTTGGATAGAGAAATGACCCAAATAAAAGTTTTAGACTTTCAAAGTTATACAACTTTATAGTTGACAACTTTTCTATTGAAATCATCTATGCAAAGAAAGTTACATTTGAAATTCAAAATTTTCAAATAACCTTGGATGGAGAAATGACTAAAACCAAAGGCGGTGTAGTTCTTGAAAGTTATAAACTTTTTAGTTGAGAACTTTTTCATTTGAACTCGTTTAGGGTCTAAAATAATCATTTCAAAACTGAATGAAGATAAAATGAGAAGGACAAATATTCCAAATGAACAAAAGTGTGCACAAACCTAACTCAATAGACTCATATAGGTCAAGCTACTAGTTAATATCCCCCTTTATAGTATGGCCAAAAGAAAAACAAAGTCCTAAACTACACTAAGTGTCTCGCTCTCAAGGCCAAACGACACTTAGGACTAGTCCATCCTTAACCTTGTCACATATCCTTTAAAAACCAAAACGAATTCCATCAAATAGGGCATGAAAACCATTGATTATCCATTCATCAATCATTATTGTGGCCCATCTTATAATGCCTATACGAAACATATGTTAGTCACAACAACTGTGTCATCATTAATCGCAAAAACCAAATTAGGGCTAGATGCTTTCAATCTCCCCTTCCGGTGATTGATGACAACACAACCTCGAGTATGTCCATATAAGAGAGAAATGAGGTTTTCAAATACTTGGTTTGCATAAGCATGAGACAATAAGAACAAATGGGTTAGGCATGCTTATGTGAACCAAGTCCACAACATGTACACAATATATAAGAATTAAGCAAGTGCACAACAAAGTAAGCTCATTTGGCAAAGAATATGATGAAAGCAAAACAAGCGAGCAAGCAATGGTGAATGACATATGATATGTAGTAGAGAGCACACACATGTCACATAGTATCACCATAAACATGCAACACACATAGTATCTCAAAATGCATGAAAACATACACATGATGCATGAAAGAGTGGCACACAAAAGAACCAAGTCCTCTCACAAATGCTCCCCTAAGTCACGTACTCGCTCCTTCTCCCCGTTTAGCATCGAGCACCAAAACTCCATAGGTTGGGTAGATGAAGATGAGTCGAGCGTTGTCGTGTGCGGAGCTACCTCGAAATGAGGGAGCAAAGCCTCCACGTATGACTCTGAAGAACTATCAGTCTCTACCTGACCGACTGTTGATGTCTGAGTGGAAGGCTATGAGGATTCTAGAGCTAGGTCTACCGTCTAAGTCTCAACTGAGGTAGCCTCAGGAGTTGTAGTGGTGTGCTGACCCTCTGACACTAGAGTTGTCACCTCTTTCTCTCAGTAGTTGTAGTCTCAAGAGCTGAAGTAGTAGGAGGAGGCAAACTCAACTCAGGTGGCGGCTCTGACAACACTACTGATGAAGGAAGTGTCTCTATAGTCCTAGTAGTGGGAGCCACAGAAGTGGTTACCAGCACTGAAGTAGTGAGCACTGTAGAGTGTCCTGTGATCTCACTAAAGCTAGCAGAGAGGCTCCAAGTGGTTGGTGTCGTCTACATAAGTAGTGACTCAGTTTGACTAGGTGTGAAAGTTGTACAGGTCTATAGCTGAGTCATCATCCCCTGAATCATCCTCGAACCTAGAGTAGCAATGAACTGTGGAACATGTGACTGAGGTGACGGGGAGGTAAACTGCATTGGTGCCAGACAAACATGTCCTAGAAGTCCACTGGACTATAACGCTAGGACTACGATTGTTTGCATCTAAACTGTAGGTGCTCAGAGCACTGGTGGAACAAAAGTTAGGACCCTGGTGTGCTGTAGCAAGTGTAGGAAGAAAGCCATGTTAGTGGTTGTGTCTCTCATCATCTACTGCTAGAACTGGTCCTGCCTCGCCTACATCTGCGAGACCATGGTAACCATCTACTGCCTGCTAGCTCTGCTGCTCCTAAACCCTGGCCTGATGCCTCTGCTCTACATAGATATCCTCATCTCTCCTCTGCTGCTTGGTTGTGATCCGTTGCTGATCTGCTAGCATCCTCTCAAGAACAATGAGTGAGTACAAGAGTCCTAATTTACTTCTACTACTAAGCACAACTTTGGTATGAGCTATATCAACGCAGTTAAACCAAGAAATAGAGGGATCCGAGGGATTCAATAGCACCTTAGGGCATAGCCCAAACACCAAATCGAGATTGATGAAATAAGCTGCAAAGAGACCTATGTTTTATGAACTAGATCAAACGAGGTGGAATACATAGGATGGATAGGGATGTCACACTACTACTAAGTTTAACCGAGGCGGCTGTTTTGGATTATCCGAAGCGGGCAATGCAACTGCCTTGAACAAAAGGTCACGGTTAATACACGAACTACCGAGGCGGTTGTCTGCCCGCTTCGGTTAATTAAATAAAAAAACAAAAAAAAAGAAAAAGTCCGTACCCAGCCCTAACCGGGCCTGGATCTGGGCCATTGCCACCGGGAGAGCAGGCCCCACCCCGCGCGCCACCGCAACTGAGGGTGCTCGATCCGCCATCGGATCTGCCACTGGATCCATGTACCAGGGCTCCTCGTCGGTCGCAGATGCTCGTTGTCGGTCGGAGATGCTCGCCGCCTCCTAGAGGACCTCCACAGCGCCACCTCCACTGCTACTCGTCGGATCTACGGCCGCCACCACTGTGGGTCACCGAATCCATGCCCGCCGCCACCGGCTACTCGGAGGTTGGGGGAGTAGCCGTCGCGGACACCACAACCGGATCTGACAGCCTGAGAGAGAGAGAGAGAGAGAGAGAGAGAGAGAGAGAGAGAGAGAGAGAGAAGGTGAGAGATGTACTGAGAGAAGAGAGAGAGGGTGAGAGACATACTGCCAACTCTCAGATCCATGCATGGCCAGCCTCGTACTGGCCGGATTCAGGCGTGGCGACCGGCCTCCTCACTTGATCTGGTAGCCTGGAGAGGGAGCAGTGGTGAGCGCCTACGGGAGGGGAGGGACCACGCCATCGGGAGGGGAGGGGCGCGCCGTCAGGAGGGGAGGGCCGCCGAGCTTCCTAGCACGGGAGAGAGGGAGGGGCGCCGCGTGCCATGCGCTCGGGAGAGAAGGGGGCCGATCGCGCGCCGCACGTTCTGGAGAGGAGGGGAGACGACCGCGTGCCACTCACGAGAGGAGGGGATGGGGTGACGCGTGCTCGGGAGAGGAGGGGGTGCCACGCGGTCGGGTGAGAGTGGAGGCTAGGAGGGAGGGAGAGAAAGACTGAGAAGTGAGAAAACCTAAGTTGTAGTTATATATTCAAGGTGGTAATGGCTGGTGTGGGCTAGTGGGCTGGGCCTAATTAACCGAGGCGGTTGAGTTAGAATGCCCATCTCGGTTAATGATGTACCGAGGTGGTTGCGTTAGGATACCTACCTCGGTTAATATATATTAACCGAGGTGGACCTATTAGGTTGCCCACCTCCGTTAATGATTTACCGAGGTGGTTGCTGGGCCGGCTGCCCGGCCACAAATAACCGAGGCGGGCAACCGGCCCAACTGCCTCGGAGGCCTATTTGGAAATGCCTCACAAAATATTTTGTGTAGTAGTGTCACCACCTACCAACTACCAAAAACTATCTGTGGGTCTAGCCATAAAAACAGGCAAGCTATAGCTAAGCACCATGCTTAATCTATAAACCTACTACTCCACTTCAAGCTTCGGTGAAATGAGACCAAAGCACTCTATAAGAGCATTGAAACCCATGCAAGATATGACCACATTAAACAAGGTAGTAAAAGTACTAAGTGAAAGGTCCTAATGGCTAGAGGGGGTGAATAGCCTAATAAAATTTTCTACAAAATCACTAGAGCAAAAAGATTAGTACAACAAATGGTGCAAAGCAATTTTGCTCTAACTCTACTAAGTGTTACAAGCCACCTATTCCAACAATTCTAGTCAATTACAATCAACAATGAGCACACAAGGCTATGTCACTACTACTACCACTAGTGAGCTAACTAGCACAAGTAATAAACAACTAATTACTCTAGTTACTCACTAAGCTACTCTATCAAGCTAAAGCTACCACTACACAAAGTGAATAAGAAAGTAGATACAAGAGAGTGGTAGAGGGGTTATACCACCATGACAAGTGACAATCAATCAATCAATACCAAGTGAATACCAAGAGAATTCCAAAAAAACAATTGACACACAATTTTTCTCCCGAGGTTCACTTGATTGCCGACACACTAGTCCCCTTGTGTTGACCATTCACTTAGTGGTTCACGAGCTAATAGGCATCACAAGCCTAGCCCTACACAAGGGTGCTGCAAGAACCTATACAAATGAGGGTATTCAATGACACGAGCATTCCACTAGAGTACCTTTTGGCTCTCCGCTGGGGAAAAGGTCAAGAACCCCTCACAAGATCACCGGGAGATGGCCATAAACAATCACCAACTCGTGCCAATGCTCCTCCACTACTCCAAGGCATCTAGGTGGCGACAACCACCAAGAGTAACAAGAAATTCCGTAGCTCACATGATTGCTAGTGCCACTAGATGCTCAAACTCTAAGCAAATGCACTACAATCACTCCCAATCTCACAAAAATGATGAATCTATGAAGGAGATGAGTGGGAGGTGTTTGGCTTAGCTCACAAGGATGTATCGATGATCAAAATATTCAACAGAGTGAGCTAGAGCTGGCCAACACCTATTTATAGAGCCCCAACAAGTCACATACCCGTTGGCCAACTCATCTCAGCTTTTGCGTACTGAGCGGACGCTCCAGCAGTTGATCGGACTCATTGACGCCAGTGTCCGGTGCTTAGATCGCTGCCACATGTCACTAGCCATTTGAAGCTAGCCGTTACCGCCGATGGCTACTTCACTCTCACGCATTCACTGAACCGGACTCACCGAGCAACTGACTGGACTTGGCTCACTATGAAGTCTGGTGCGGAACAGAGAGGTTCCATAACGTGAAAATACCGACCAGATGCGTTCGGTCACTCCTGACCGGACTCGCCTCATCATCCGGTCCACACTTAGTGCATTTGTCAGTTGATGAATAGTGTCACGGTCGAGTCCGATGCGCCTCAGAGCCAAGGTTTTGTCCGAGCCAGCAGACTGGCCAAGACCTAGGGTTTGCTACCAGACGCGTCCGATCCACCCGGGGACATCGTCCGGTCACTGCAGTGACCCTCTATCTCATTTCCTTTCTTCATCCCTTGTGCAAATGTGTCAACTCCAACAAATTCCATCACTTGTGCACGTGAGTTAGCATTTCACAAATAAGTTTTCCAAGGGATGTTAGCCCTCACTAGGTCCTAATGCAAATGCATGAGTTAAATCACCTAGTGACACTTAGATCACCGCATTAACCATGAGATCACCCATCTTAATAGTACAACTATCTATCCTAAACCCAAACATACCCTCTATGGTGTCTTGATTGGCAAAACAAAATGGCTCTATCAATTTTACTTTTGCCTTGAGCCAATTTTGTTTTTCTCTTTCATCTTTTCCAAGTTGGAGCACTTGAACTTCCCTTTTTTGTCACCTCCATCACCATGACCATCATCTAGCTCCACCACTTGGTGTGTACCAACCTAGCCCATAAACATCACTAATGACAAGGGTCAGTACACTTAGGTTTCATCAATTATCCAAAATCAAACTAGGGCTTTCACTAAGCTTATAACAAAGCTCCAAATATACTTCTAAAGCAATCACACTTCAATGAAGTACTTAAGTGAAGTACAAAGTCCCTACAACAAATGTTGCATTTTTTGACATTGAACTTATGTCCTACTATAGGAAAGTTATGTCATAGGTTGCTATTTATGACATTAGGTTGAAAAAATGCAAATGTCAAAAAAATGCTTGTCGCAAAATACACTTTTTGACGTTATATTTTTCATGTCATTAACCTTATGACATTGGCTTTTACGTCATACAAATTTATGACATTGGTTTCTAAGTCACAAATAATACATAGACCCCTGCCACGTGTGCAAGGCACCACGTGGGATGTCGTGCTGACGTGGCACTCACTTGGCAAATCTAGAAAATGTCATAAAACTGAAATTTGGCCTATTAAGGCCCATAAGAGAGGAAGGCTTCTAAAAGGCCACAAACATTGTAGAGGTGATTCTTTTCATCTGGACCCATTTAGTTTTTTTTATTGTTTTCAGCCCATATTTTTTTTGTCCCAAATCAGCCTATTTTTTCTCAAATCAACTAGTCCATTTTTTGGCAAATCAGCCCAGGCCCAAATATGCTTTTTCTTGCTTTTTTTTTTGCAAATCAGCCCAAGTCCAACAATACTTTTTCAGTCCATTTCTTTCGCAAAATAGCCAAGGCCCAGCTAGTAGCCCATAGCACATTCAGCCCATGCCCAGCTTTACACAGTACAACCCACACTGCAATCAGCCCACACAATTTTTTCAGCCATTAACAACTGCATTATAAAATAGAAATCACCAAACAATTGCATTATAAAACAAAAATGAGATTCTAATCATGCAACAACATATAGATAGACATTACAGCAAGTTTCACAAGTCATCCAATACCAAATTCATAACCATTACATCAAGTTTCACAAAGTCATCCATCACTAAATTCAGCAGGCAAGGGATAACTTGGCATCGAGGTACCATGGCTAGGGTGAATAAGAGAGTGCTTGCATTGAGTTGAGGTACTAGTCAAGCTATGCAAAGTCATGTTGATGTGGAGGATCAAATCATTATTGAATTATATGGAAAGATGACTTTTGGATGAGAAGTGTAATCTTGATCAAATGGTCAGAGATATCCAAAGTCATAGCTCAAGGTAGTTCAGCTCAAAGCCATGAAAGTATTAATTGCCCTCAAATGATGGAGATTGAAGAAACCACAATGTTTGAAGGAAGACAAACTCAAGTGGTTTTATTTATGTATCATTAAATCTTAAGTATATATCTGTCGTACTATTATGGGGAATGCAACACTAAATGCTAGATGTGGCCTAGAAGTGCCCAAAACAGCCCAAGTGAGAAATCTGAGTGATTAGCATAGTTGAGAGAGCATTTTGTGTGCTGTCAGGGAAATCCAGCTAGGCCAGTTTCCCAAATTGGCCAAGCCGATTTTGCAAACTGAGAGAGCAATGACTAGCCGATTTGAAAAAACCAATTAGGTCGGTTCTGAGATCCGGCCAGGCCGGTTTTTGCATTCAGAGTGCAACGACTAGTTTTTGTGGGAGGGCTATTTATACCCACTCCCACTGCCCTTGGTGGTTTTCTAAACTTTTCCACATCCATACACACCAGCTAAGTCCAGAAAGAACCCCCATTCACTCTTTGTGGGACTTGAATGAAATTAGTCATATCCTTTTAATTGGAGAGCAAGATTTGAGCCTTGTGAACTTGTGTGAGAGCAATAGAGAGCTGAGCAAGCCTTGAGCACTTTGTCGCTCTTGGAGCTTTGCTACTAAACAGCTAGATGTAACCGGTGAGCACCCAAGGTGTGGAGTGCCGAGTTTGTGTGGGTTGCAATCTTGCCCCCAAAAGGGAAAATATCATCTAGTAGTGTCGAAAGTGGTTGAAACAAACTAGCTAGAGCCTGACCATGGAGGGGGACTTCCGCAGTGGAGGGCGTGGGATCCAAGTGGGGATCTGTACTCGGAGAAATACATCGTTGCATCTCCTTGTTTTGGTTTGTCTCACTTTCATATTCACATTGCACATATTTCATATATAGTTTTGTTTGTGGCTACTTGGTTATGCTTGTTCGTGAGTGCAGGCATATTTTGAATAAGTTTCAAATCACTCAAAAGCACCATCAAGCACCGTGGACTGAAGAAGGGAAGGAAAGAAAGCAAAAGGGGAGGCTAACACATTTTCTGTAGGATTTCCAGATAAACAGGCCTAGCCGTTTTTTAGAATCGGCAATGCAGGATCTACAGGCTTGTGTGGTAAGGTAGAAAAAAACAGCCTAGCTGATTTTTCAGACTCTGTGTTTTATTTAACGTATATTTTGCATAAGAATTTTTGTGAAGCCTATCCAACACACCCACCCCTTAGCATCGATTAGATCCTTTCAACATGATGGGTCATTAATTCTTGAAATCTATTTGGTTCATAACAACTTGTTACATCACAGGTTCGTCATTGCACAGTTTTTTAGGTAGTTGTTTGGTTTGCTATCACTGCACATGTTATAGACTTTTTTTTTTGCCAAACTATGCGCAACTGTAGATTTGATTTCACTCGCCACACTTTCTATAGCAAGCATAATTTACTTAAGGCTAGGCGTAGCAAACTACAACATCAATCAAACAGGCTTAAAAGGCACAGTACAGCTGTAGCGTTGAAGTGTTCAGATTAATATAACCACATCTTCGACGGTAACCTGACTGCGTCCAACGTCGAAGCACTGGACGTGCTCTTCCCGGGCGGTGGAAAGGGCTCGTCTAGGCAGCCATGAAGGCACAAGGCCACCTCCTAGGTCACATCGCTGTGTCGGGTTTGGTTGTTTCCATTTATGTAATATCGAAACTAGAGGTCTTTTGCTAGGATAGTCCAGCCACCGCTGTTTTAGGTCGATGTCCTTCGGCGCTCGGTAGAAGCACGTTGTTTGTATGTTTAAACTCTTCTACTTAATACAATGATACGCAAATCTTTTGCGCATTCGAGAAAAAAATATAACCACCACATATCATGGTCTTGAAAAGAGCGCAGCTGCGGAAGGCACACTTGAGGTTGACAGAAAGCAAGAAGAGACTCCAATCGTTGATTCAAATATTCCACAAAAATGTACAGAAGTAGACAATATATATCTCATGGTTAGCATATTATATGCAATAACTTGCAGAAGAATCACATTATCCCTTGATTTAGTTATATATACTGCAAAACGGCTCCTGAAACAAAAGCCAGGAGGCTGATCGGTTATTGCTTATTTTTCCCCGAGACCAGGAGAGGGACTGTTCCATCTCGAAACCAGATCTAGCGCCTCAAACTGTGTAGGATGTATTCAGCATATAAGTCCCTGGTACAACAACAAAACAGATTAGAAGTAGTACCCTAACTAGAAAAAAAAAGATAATTCTAACATATAATGTGAGGATTCAGACAATAAAAGGAAGCTAATGTTTCAGCGAAGGTGAAAAGATTTGTCAAAGTACTCCCTCCGTCTAAAAAAGAATAGAAACATTGCTTCCCGAGAAGTCAAAGGATCCTAAATTTAACTATGTTTATAGAAAATAGTATCAACATCTATATCTTTATAAACGTTTATTATGAAAATATAGTTTGTTAAGAAAATATATTTCATAATTAATCTAGTGATGATACTCGTTATGTATTATAAATATTGATATTTTTTGTATGTATTTGATAAACTTGAGATTGTTTGACTCCTTGTGAAGCGAGATGTCTATTCTTGGGATGAAATGAGTAGAAAGAAAGAATTCAGATGATCAAAGCTTTCACCTCTGACGATCATGTTAAAGCATATTTTCAGATGCATTGCATCACCAGTTTCTGATGGAAAAGCAGACTCACATTGAGTGTTGAATGGCCTCCAGGGAAGTAGTTGGTGGCAAGAAATCGTTCACAGCAACTTCCTTGTTCTCGTTCTTCTTGTCTGCAAATACATGTGAAATAAATTTCAGCGTTTCTGGAGCAACTGTAGTGCTATGATTATAGAAAATCAGACAGATTTGGAAACAAATGGCACGTACAGTCTTCAAAGAAGCGACGGATTTCATTAAGGCGATGTGGAGAAAGTTCCTTGAGATCGGTTAAGTGACGGTATTCAGGATCATCAACGCAAACTGCAATTATCTTATCATCTTTCTCTCCCTAGTTATTGCAGAAACAGATAGGCCATCAATCCAACATAATTTGATATGTAAAAGTTTTAATGAAAAGTCCATAAATGCATCATGCCTGATCAATCATGGGCATAAGGCCAATGGCTCTTGCCCGAAGAAAACAGCCAGGTATCACCGGTTCCTATTTGGTTGTAAACCAGTTAATGATTAACCTCATAAGCAGAAGACATAACCTATATAACTAATACTAATGGGTTAGATGAAACAAACAGTCGTAAGACATGCTGACCTGCATCAACACCAGCACATCCATCGGATCTCCATCTTCACACAATGTTCGTGGAATGAAACCATAGTTGTGTGGGTAGACCACTGATGAGTATAGCACCCTGTCAACCTAGGAAAGCGTATTTTCAAATTTTCAGTGGCATCAGGAAAACAATGGTATTTTTTCTCTTTCATGTATAAGCTTAAATTTCAACAGATAATTTTGTACCTTGATCAATCCAGTCTTCTTGTCTAGTTCATATTTCACTTTACTGCCCTTTGTGATCTCAACAACCTGCAAGCATGGAAGGTTTTGACTTCTGGAGGTCTGATGCATCTAATACTAATGGCTTCCTCTACTTCACTACCCAGGATGAACAACAACAGGACATGATGCTTACACAATTAAAAACAGCAGGGGCTCCAGGTCCTGGTATGTTGAAATATGAAGCATCAGCTTGTATAAACCTCCAGAATCATACCGCAGTGCAAAAGATGTACTTACCTATCTCAAGGTCATGCCAGGAATGCGCAGCAACCGACCGCTTTGAGAGGGAGGACATGATCCGCTCGTTTAGCCGTGGATGGCTCTTCTCTTCAGCCATGCTCCTACAACTAGAGAGAAAGATCACAGTGAATCTCCTTGCATGGAACGAGCAATGTACAGGAATTCTGCGGCAGTACTTGCAGCAAAAGTCCAACAAAATTCTAGGCCTACATAATAACAGTCAAAAAATGCATTTGCCAAGAGTTTTTGCCATTTACCAAATTTGAATAGGATTTGATCTGGGTGTGATCACCAGGACGAGGATGCAGGAAGCACAGTAATACAGAAGCAGCAGCGATGTTATATGGAGGAGCTCTCGGTCTGTCTGAAGCGGCTGGATGGAGATCCTGGAGAAGTGGCGGGAGAAGCGGCCGCTACGCCTCCTGCACTCCTGAATTAGGCAGGCGAACATGCAGCGAAAAACTGAACTATCCAGATGCAACTTCCATTCAGAGCCAACCAAAGCAATGTCAACACCTCCTGCCTCCTGGGAAAAGGTTTCACGAGCACCTGAAAAATTGCTTTTCTAGTATGTTCCAATTTGCGTTTTGGTTTACAGATCATACAGAGTAGCAGCCAAGTTCAATGTTACAGCCAACAGATTCTGCTTATCGATGTCTAATTGCAGTGTCAAATCTCGTCTCAACATTAACAACGTTACAATCATACAAAGTAGGGCCGTAGGGCTGTAGGGGTAATTGCGGTAGTTTCATAGAACTGGCTGAGCAGTTACAGAGGTCAGTTTACCTGCATTCCAGCACATACAATTTTATCTGGAACAGATTCAGCCCATAAAAATAATCGGTAGAGACCTAAGGCCTTTATGCACAAGTGGCAACCCTGATAACTGATAGGAGATAAATTTAGTCAGCTACACAGGCATAATCTATGTCATTTCCTAGCCGGACCATTAAGCCATGAAAACATCCGTAAGCATACATAACTTGCAACTATAACAATGCGAGGTCATGAATATAACCTACTGAGTGCATTAGGAAGTTACATGCAAGTATTTTTTGATGTTTCAGCGCAGTCTTTGCTAGGCTCTCCCTTCGAAGATGCATGTCTCTTGTGACCACTCCGAGTCAATAGAGCAATGCTATTTGATCTTGGCATCTGGACAGCCCCAGCAACACAATCACCAGCATGAGCACAGCTCCAAACTCGAGAAGGCCCTTCCCCTAGTGAACGTAATCTTGGGAATCCATTTTTTAACCTGCAAATTGACCACTGCTCGGTATCTTTACCAGCCAGCTTGTCGCACACAGGGCAAGGAGGGTCATGCTTCTGCCCCTTGGGAGTGGTCCGCTCTAAACACTCAGCATGGTAGACATGGGAGCATGGGAGAACACCAGCAACTGGCAAATCTCCAGTGCGTACAATTCTACGAGAACCCCAAGGTGATCTCTTTGTCAGAAGCCTCTCACAGAGGTCACACCTTGTTTTCTGCATTACATTATTAGGATGCAGTGGTCCAGCTTCAGATCTTTCTGATAAATCAGTAAGATCCATGCTACTTGCAGCACTCCAATTTCCTGACTCCCCGTGACTACCACTACCATAGTCCATGGGACCTGGAATGCGAAGCTCTCCTGTTCCCTTGAATTCAGAGCACAGAGGATTGTTGGAGCTTGCACTGGCAACAGGACTTTGAGTTTCTTGTGCTTCTAGTGCATGTTCTGGAAATGAAACAGGATGGATTGGCTTTGACAGGAATGATCGACGACTCGGGAAGTTGCAGGGCGTTGATGTGTATGATTTAGGTACAATATCATATTCACTTCCATCAGAGCGAGAGGAGGTGGAACCACCACTATTCTGTTGTCCTGACATTCCCTACGAAAAGAGGATACAATTCAGTCCCCTGAAGCCTGGAGCAAGAAATGAATATTACTACAACATGAACACCTAGCATATTACATACCTCTGACAATAATAAAGCACCAATAGGCTCAGCAACTGAAACTGCAAAAAAGGTCCAATCAATACAACTGAACAAAATTTTGCATGCACATGCCCATACATATAATAAATGCTCAATTAACATAACTGATCTCATTGTAAAATTCTTTGGAAAAGGTTGCACGCGCCCATAGCTATGTGCAGACACAAATTAACAGCCTGTTCGTTTCGCTGGTTTATTGTGCTGAAAGTATTGTTCGCTGGTTTGTTGTGAGAGAAAAACACTGCTGGATGGCTGCTGATTGTGCTGATAAGTCCAAACGAACAGGGCGTAAGGTGATGATAAAGTGACCACTAATGAAAAGGTTGCACGCACCCACCCGTAGTCAATCATTGTTTTATGCAATTCAAAAACATTAAAAATGCTCATCTAGTAGAAAAGGACATACAAATGACCATGCACAGAGAACTTGAACCACATGGTAAAAGCACAGATGACAGAATATTACAGGACACAAGATACTCTGAGGAGAGATGGAGATAATTTAACCAGAGTAGCGAATGTACTATCTTGTACCCATGCTGAACACTAATGATTGAAATTACAACCATATCACGTCATTCAAATAATGCCACATTCTTAAAGAAGAATAGATTTTGGGAAAAAGTCTACTTGACCCTTCCCAACTATTGGGGGTGGTCTAGTTTACCCCCTCAACTATGAAACGGTCTAATTTACCCCCTTAACTTTGCAAAACCGGCCAAATCACCGCCTCAAGCGGTTTTGGACGGTGGCTTTGCTACAGTAACAACGGTTGCTACAGTAACAGTAGTTTTCCCTTTTTCTTTTTTATTTATTTCGTCTGAATCTTTGAAAAATCATAGTAAATCACAAAAAAATCATAAAATAAAAAATCTAATTTTGTTAGACTCCACATGAGTATATCTACACAGTCAATATATAATATATTATGTTTTAGTACAAAGTTTTTGTTGTATGAATTATTCAAATTAATTACAGAAAAAAAAGATCAAAATTTACAGCAAAAACTTTGTACTAAAGCATACTATATTATATGTTCACTGTGTAGATCTACTCATGTGGAGTCCAACAAAATTGGATTTTTCATTTTATGATTTTTTTGTGATTTACTATGATTTTTTAAAGATTCAGATGAAATAAATAAAAAGAAAAGGACAAAACCACTGTTACTGTAGCAAAACCGTTGTTACTGTAGCAACCACCGTCCAAACCCGCTCGAGAGGGTGATTTGGCCGGTTTTGCAAAGTTCAGGGGGTAAATTAAACCGTTTCATAGTTGAGGGGGTAAACTAGACCACCCCCAATAGTTGGGGGGTCAAGTAGACTTTTTCCATAGATTTTGCCAACTCATTTGTAATTCCACTGCTACCATATTGGTACAGGAACTACTTTGCCTTAAAGAAGGTTATCGAGAGTCGAGATAGCTCAAATGGTTCAGACAAGAAGGAGCATATCGATCAGAGAGATACGTATATAAGATTTGGATGTTTAATTACTCAGTACCATATTGTAGTTGCAACTGAATAGTTAATAAATTGAGAAATATGGAAAAATTCCGACTGATCATCAACCTTTTCCGCATAGATGATATGTTACCAACCATTTTCATCCCTAGGCACAGTGGCACCCCATTCTCCGTATCGGTCTCCACCAGACCCAGCACTGTTTATCCTAGGAGTCTTAGGTTTGGAAACATTAGGGAGTTTAATCTGGTTAGGTTGAGATAAGAATAGGAGATTGAGTTAGAATTGGTTTGTGAAGGGAAGGTCCAATCTGTAAGGACTGTATTCCTACTTGTCTTAGGAGTAAAGAAAGAAATGGAGGTGTAGATGTATATGTTGTGCATGTATTTAGTCACTAGTGTAGGGTGTAGGGAGCTATCTGCACCTTGTACATCTCCATATCTTAGCCATTCGGCATTGGAATACAGTGAGTTGCATTTCCTAACAGGAGGTATCCCCCCTCCCCCTTTCTCTTTCGTCTGTAACTGTAACCACCGGTTGCCAAACTGTCGGCCTCTGATTCCTCACCCACCGACCTTCTTTGGCTACAATGTACACAATGTGCCACACACCAATCAAGCTCCTGACAACTAGATAAAAGTGACACAGACCTTACCCACCTACAGCTCTGAGATGCTTTGGCACAATTTAATTAAATTGTAAAGTGTATTGCTTTGTCATTTATGTTCACAGCCTAACAGCCCACAACAGCCATAGAAGTATGGAAGCAAGAGAATATTGTCCTTTCAATAGAAAATCTTCAATATCTTCTTTTATTTTGTTCCTACATCATAAGAAACTGGTATTATTTGTAGGAAGATTTTTATCCTTAGCACAGCATTAAGAAAAGCAGTAAAACTACACTCTCCACCAAGTTACAGCTTTCCCTCCATATTCCCTGTCACAAGTCATGTACAGTATCTATCACAGGCACTATACCTAGAGTTTCATAGAGCTCGTGGAAGGTTTATAATTTTTACCTCCCACCACGAGGAACACTCATTTCAGGGGCAATGTTCAATCACCTAACACTAACTAATTAGAGCTCAGACACACTGGATTGACTTAGCTTGTTCTCAAAGTATTTTACGGTGCATATGTTTCTAATATATAGATAATGTAACTGCTCAGTGATCACATTGGAATGCTGGATCAGCCTAATCAATTAACCATGCAAGACCCAATGCATCTCAAATATCAGTTGAAACACTAGTATAAGCATTGAGCATAACATAACCATGGTACATTCAATCAAAAGGCCAAACAATTCAGAATCCAGGAGCCATCTTGAAAAACTATGCAACAAGCCATCTGCAATCTAGAACTAAACCTGGAAATATATGATCCCAGCTATAGCATTAAAATTTGCAAACAAAATTTATCAATCCACATTTGCACTCCCAAATTTTGAAATCCTAAATCAATATGATGCACTACCTCCAGTTACAAACAAGTGGCATTTTGGACATCTACATGGTGTCCAAAAGACAACTTTGACTATAATCTTTTTTTTGGTTATAATAGATTTGTAACACATAGGAAAAGTATATTATATCATATCATTTTCAAATACCGAAACTCCAACATGTTAAAACTAATTTGAAATCAAAGTTTAGAATGGCTGATTTCAAACAACCGAAAACATTATTTATTTGCGACTAGAGGGAGTATTAGTTAAAAATTACGCTAGAGCATTAGTGAGAACCTGTAAAATGGACAAATCAACCTAGCAGATCAATCATTCATGCAAGTGTCCAAATAAAAAAAAAACTCGACCTGATGGGGGTATGACGGCCCCCGGGCATTTTATAAGAAGGATGATCTTCTCACACAGATCGAGAAAACCCCCGAACCCCCGCCCCCATCCTGACGCAGCGGAATCCGTTGCCCTGTGAGAACCGGGCTGGGCCATTCTGCGCTTTGGCTTATAGGGACAGGCGAGGGGATTTTTTTACCCCCAGCCTGAAATTCACTCCCACGGGGAGTCGAACGCAGGACCTGAGGGGTGCCACTCACGCCCACATCTATTTTAATGAAATGATAAACAGCTCTCCTGCGCATTCAATTAAAAATCGAACATCTACAGCAATCATGAATCATGATCACTAGGCAATGGTTAAATCCAAATTAATGCTACTGTAGAACTGATTTGAGATCAATCATTGACATCATGAAAAATCTGCCAGTTAATCATGATGGAATTCAACTCCAAATCTGATAGGTTTGCAATCATATAATTGAAGATTCAAAAGTCACTCAAAGTAATACACAAAATTACGCTGCATATCAGTTTAGTAGTAATTCTGTCACTCGATCCACAAAGACCCTTGTTCCCACTAAGACATAAACAATACATATCAAGCCAACCAGCAGGAAGGCTGCTACCTGCTAGTATTTAGAGCATAACCAGATTTGCAAACTCAAATTATTCAAGAGACGAATAAGGAACATCTGCATTTAGAATTGGTCGAGAAAATTATTGTTTTGTTTGCTTAAACAATTTTTATTGCTAATTAAATAATTAAAAAACAGTTGCATAAATGAAGCATAATTTTTAGTCAAATATATGAGGACCATTTAAATAATATTCCCTTCGTTCCAAATTATAGGTCGTTTTGGCTTTTCTAGATACACAACTTTTATTATGCACCTAGATATACACTATGTCTAGAAAAAGCCAAAACGGCTTAGAATTTGGAACATAGGGAGTACATGGGTATTGCACTAGATTGGAGTTCACATTTATGCTGAGTTGCTGACTGTTATCAAATGGCAATCCTGTTGCACATAATAGCAATGATGGTATGAAACTAACAGCAAGTCTCTATTGTTACACAAACAGATTTTGCTATAGGGAAATGGGTTTAATGTTATGTAATTTGGAATGACTATGGTCCCAATAAATCAGGATCAATTTGTCAAGTTCATGAGTTTCTCTTGATCGTCACCCAAGAAAAGAGGTACAGTTCATAGTGTTGTGAAAGGGCATGGCTTTTGCCCTGTGGCAAATTTACTATGAAATAAAATTTTGCTGAATTCTGCAGTGATTGATACTTGATAGAATCATGTGGTAGCAATTTTCATTGGGATGAAAAGGAAAGGTGATTTATCTGTAGCCCTTATAAAACAGTAACTTCCAGTATTCTCCGAAAAAAATGTTTGTTAAAACAGCAAGACAAAAACTATTTTTTACACCAACATGCTATATAGCTGGTGCAACAGACATGATTTTTGAGGCATTCTGGTGTCCTGTGGCGCTGGTGATATGTCTGGACGTCTAGGCAATATAGCATAACTAAAACCTTGTGGAGTCCTGTGGCACCTAGGGTATGCCTGGCTCAACACCTAGGCAATGCCTGAAGAACCATGGCAACAGATATATTAAAATCAAACAGCAGCAGGGGACAAAGTGACACATAAACAGAAATTTAAATTGATGCATAGTACAGAAGGCAAAAATAAAATACAGATCTTGAGTTTGAACAATCTTAAACATTCTTAACCCAAGAAATATAAAAATTACAAAAGCAGCTGAAACATCAAAGAGGACAGAGAAGTTTGCTACTCCAAGGCACATACCTCTCATGTATTCATCAACACTAGAATCTTGCAGCATTGGTAGCATAATATGGTGGTTCTGGAAGCTGACATCTGGGCTGTTGAGATATGAAATGGCACCCTCAGACGTAGAGTAGCGGTGCTCTTGTGGAAGCTCATTCCTCTCCCAGCTCCTACTAGCCCCTTTACTATTCGATGATAGTGATGACCCATAATTCACAGCGACGCCGCTATCACCATGGGATCCATAAGACAACCCTTCCGAGTTGATCCTGTACTCCCACCCCCTGGACAGAGGTGGAGAAAAGCCAGCACCAGTCCGCCAGGGTGGGTCGCTGCGGCCAATAGAGGACCACTCCTGGCTTGCTGTGCTAGCCCCATGTGGCCGTGCCGCCACGCAGCATAACGAACCCATCCTGTTAAAACTCTAATACAGCACCCTAAGTAGTATGTACATTCATTCCAAGGTTTTCTTGCTGCACATCCAACAGAGCATCCCTATTCAGACAACATGGGCGGCCTCCTAGCTGTTTCAATCTGTGAGGCAGGGTAACCGACTCATCTTAATTTCAAAGAAATTCTGTCTAATATCCAAGAGACCTTAAAAGAAACAAGAAATGACATGAAAGGATCCCAAACTTACCACTATGTTGCCATCACCGCTGCAAAGTAGGACTGAAATGCCCCTGACCGTGGCTTACTGGTGACGCCTGTTCGTCGCTAGTTCCGGTCCCGGCTCCCCCCCCAGCGGCCAAGCCTCCCCACCGCCCCCCGCTCCACTACCTCCAGCACAGCACCGACCCCACGGATGGGCGGCGCAACCTGCCACGGCCACGAATCACGAGTGAGGGTGGGCGGCGACCCATCTAGGGCTAAGGGGAGGGGAGCGATCCAGACCTGCTTGACGGGGGCGACGCTGTGTCCCAGTGCTCCGTAGTAGCTCAGTGTGGTGGCCTGGTGGGGGTGGGGAGCGTTCCTACTGGAGCAGGAGCGGCGGATTGAAGTGGAGTGGAGGTAGCGGATGGAAGTGGAGTGGGAAGCGGATGGCGAGGGAGGTGAGGAGGCGCGACTGGCGAGGAATCGGGCTGAACTGAGCCAGTCGACCAAGGGGCAGGAATGTCATTTTTTTATGTGCCTTTTTGAGGAAACAAGTAACAATCCTTTTGCGTGTTTGCTTCACGGCAACGGTAGCTTAAGTGTAGCCTAGACCATCTTACACAATATTATCAGAAATTATACTGCAGTTCTTTGATAGCTCTAACTCCTTAGATATCGACTTCCCGTGTGCTTTCAGTGTTACGATGTTCTTGTCGATAATGAGACGCTTGTGGTGACTTTGTCAAGTCGGCCCAATCTTCGAAAATGTTTATAAAGTTAGGGTTTGCGTGTGTGCATTTATAGAGTGAGTCATTATAAGTGTCTGTGTTATACTGTATAATCGTAAAAAAACTTTTTTTACAACAAATTGCAAAAAACTTTGTTTACCCGAAACCAAGATATAAAGAGATTAGGTACATGATAGAGAGAAGACATGTGATTGAAAAAAATATTTTAAACAAAACAACTATACCATGGAAATATAGTTTCTATGTATAGTGTCTTTGACAAGTATGAAAACTACCTCATAGTTTTTGAGTTGAGACTTGTCCTTAGCGATTAATTATTCTAGCCCATGTGAAAATCTTCTTTTCCCACCATTAATTATTTTGTTTTTATTTTCTATCTTTTTATTCTAAATAGCATATATGGAAGGAAATGTAAACTAATATCAAGGTGAAAAACATCTCTCCCACACCTAATTTTAGTTACTACCAATGTATACTAGATTTACACATGACTTCTATTAGATTTACAACGACTTTTTTAAGGGAAGGGGAATTATATTAAAACTTGGTATAGTACATTCCAAATTACATATGAAAAAATTTAAAATAAATAAAATATAATAGTTTATCCAAATTCTCCTATGCAACCGATGCTCTAGATGAACATAGCCTCGTTGAACATCGAAGTCAGAGTGCATTCCTTATACTAGATCCACCGATCAACTACGAAATATTGGACATGCCGAAAGATCAAATCCGGAACCAGTCCAAAACATATCTAAATCGATGAAAGAATATTGGCAATTGCATAGGATGCAGATTCATTACCTCCGATGCTTGATTTCCTCTCCGCGACCACCATTGACGACAAGATCGATGACCCGAAGTGTAACTGTCCTCATTTGGGAGTGCCTAGGAGCATCCCTCCCCTTGCAGATAATGGCCACAAATTGGCCGCCTGTCGATGAAACGCCTGTAACGACGATTTTATCATGGCAATCACTGAAGTCATCACATGTAACAAGATCCCGACCAAAAATCATCTGATTTTGCCGGTAAATTTATTTGAACTCAACCCTAAAAAAATTTGGATATAAAAACTACAAAAAAGAGATGGGTCCCCCCTCCTTCCTACCTCCGGTAGACGTACTGGAGAGGAAGAAGGAGAGGGGCCCTAGGCGGAGACGTGGCGACGGTAAGGAAAGCAAGGGTGGTGATGGCGTTTCCTAGCCCTAGGCAATGGCTCGTACAGGTCCTAGGCGGTGTTAGTTTGATGTTTTCTTACCGCGATTATTTTTGGTGTAATTGTTATATAGAATTGATGTAATCTAGTGTTCTAAACATCGGGTTATAGCATTTAGCGGAGGGGGTATGCTTAGCCAATATAGCGCCACTATATCATATTATTTAGTACAACAGTGTTGTAGTGGCAACCGGTGTAAATTGTTATAGCCTGCTATTTAGAATATTGATTCCACCTAATTCTTACAATATTTTAAAATTTGGATGTAGAACATCTGCTAGTAGAAGTCGGATATACGACTAAAGTTTTTCAATCGAATATGACATGAGCTTTAGCTATCTTCTGATGTATTTCCTTGGTCCCAAAATAAGCACATTCTCATATCAACATTTTGTATATCTAAATTAGATGTATTATAAAAATATATGACGTAATTTATTTAATGATGCTTATTAGGTATTATGAATATTAATATTTTTATATGTTTGACGAAATTTAAAATTCATTAGTTTTTGAAGGGCGTGAGAAAGAATAAATAGTAGATAAGAGTTTCTGATGCATATGTACAAGATAGAAAAGTGGATACAATAATTTAGACATAGTATAAAATTCCTATTGTAAAATTGCCTTATATATTTTAAGAGTGAATTATTGAAAATTATTAGAGATAGTCTTATTTTTCCCTCAATATTTTTTGGCGAGTTGATTTTGGATGAAAAACTCGGTCCATCCTTTGCCCGGACTGCAAGAACGCATGAATCGGAGAAAGAAAAAAAGTGGCCGTAAAGGACCCCGCTCGTGGGCGTGGCGCTTGGCGGAAACACATGAGCCTCATGGGTCATGGCAGTCAGCGCCCCGACTTTTCATCTTTCCTCCCACCACCCCGTCAAATTCTGGCAACAATTTCTCCTCCCCAACCCGTCGACCCCTCCTCGTCGTTGTTCTCGACGCTCGGTGGAAGAAAACAAAAAGTCTGCGTTTTATCCCTTGTTGTTCCAGGAACAAACAAATTTTACAGGTTTCCCAAGAAACCAGGACGGAGACATCGAGGAGGCGGCGTATAACAACAAGCCCCTTCGGCCCCGTCTCCTCTGTCCATCGATCACCTCGTGCGTGTGCCGCAGCAGGCATCTCCGGCGAATCTGGTTCGAGGCGCGGAGAGAGGTGAGTTTGCTGATCATAGGTGATCTTACTCCTTCTGTCCGGTTCGATTTGCTGATGCGGCCGGCAGGTTTGGTCGTTTTTGGGTGCGATTGTTGTGATTGCTTTGTGGGGTTGCGGCAGGCAATGACACTGATTCTAGAATTTGTTCTATTGGTTGGTTGTTCAGTGGGAAGGGGATAGATTCTTTTTTCCCTTGCCTTTCCTCCCGGCAAAAGAGAAGTTGCTTTGGTCAGTATTATGATTTTTTTCCCACTTCGGTATAGTAATCCAGTATGCACATGGAAAATCGTACTTCTTTACTCGTTGGAACTCCAATATTGTTGGAGCATACTGTGCTCGTATCATCCGCCTTTTTAACAACACGATTAGCTCACTTTGTTCCATGTAGTGTAGGAATACTGCTGTCTTCTCTTCTTTCTACTATTTTTCTGTGTTTTTTTTCTAATTCATGTACATGAACTCGTGGGTGCTCTTCGGGGAGCTTTGTTAAATAATTATGATTTTACCATAATCTCGATCTGATACTGATAGCAAGCTGGAACCTGTCCCACAGGATATTTGCATGCTGAGCAATATAATCTAAACAATGGCACTAGCGCCCATGGACTACGCTGGTTCGATTAGTTCAGGCCAGAAGTACCTGGGCCGTTTCGGACTACCCACCAGCAGTAGATTGCAATGGGTGGGATATGACATGAAATCAAGGACATATCAGTTGGTTGCTAGAGCCATGTCCGTGGATCAACCGCAATTAGACTTCTCGAATCCAGACTGGAAGAAGCAGTTTCAAGAGGATTTCAATAAGCGCTTCAGCTTGCCACACTTGAGAGATGTAATTGATGTGGAACCGAGGCCAACCACTTTTTCCCTCAAGAGCAGGTGACATATTTCCCCTCCCCTTTATTTGATTGGTCTCATACTAATCCTAGTTTATATTATTTGTGACCAAAATGTCTTTTAGGATTTGTTTAATGTGTGTAATATTGTTACTCTGTCTACAACAGGACCCCTCTTGAGAATGTGAATGGTACCATGCAAGAATCATGGAACGGCTATGTGAATGATGATGACAGAGCACTTTTGAAGGTATGCGTTTAGCATTGAGTTATATATTTACTGAGGCATGCTTTGTGTCCACAAGAAAAATACTTTCTAGATTGAGTTATATATAGCACAACATTCTTTATCTATAATTGTTTCACTTGGGAGATAAATATACAGTGAATATATATTTATGACTTGAACTTTAAGTGTCTTGATCTCTACGTAAAACACACACAAAAAAAATGATGATTTTCTTGCCATGTAGGATCAATCTTGCTATTCAAGTGCATGCTTGTGATAGTGCTTAATGTGAACTGCTTCTGAATAGAAAATGAGCCTTTTCTGTTTCTAGGAAATAGTCAAGTGTTGAATCTCAGGTAAACAACAGTAGATGGATTAGAAGTTACCCTTACAAACTTAATGCTTCTTCAGGTTATTAAGTTTGCCTCACCAACTTCTGCTGGAGCTGACTGCATTGACCCTGATTGTAGCTGGATTGAACAATGGTGGTGCCACTACATGAATTCAAATTTTGTAGTGTAGAAATTATTTTTTATTTCCCTAACCTAACTTATTATCATTTCCAGGGTGCATCGTGCTGGTCCACGCAAACAAATATATTTTGAGCCTCAATATGTGAAGGCTGGGATTGTATCGTGTGGTGGGCTCTGCCCTGGTCTCAATGATGTCATTCGGCAGGTAGGTTAGAACTGGTGTGAATCTTGTATTATTTAGAATGAAAATTTCTTAAAATTGCATTATAGAGAACAACATTCTAAGCTTTGAATTTGATCAATTTTTCTGTCTTGTAGATTGTGCTTACACTTGAAAAATATGGGGTGAAAAACATTGTTGGGATACAGCATGGGTTCCGTGGATTTTTTGAGGATCACTTATCAGAAGTGCCAGTAAGATTCTTTTCTACTTCATTTTAATCTGGAAACATTGATAGACCTGTTGAAGGGAACTTACTCTTTTCCTTCATTCAGCTTTCTAGGCATGTAGTCCAAAATATCAATCTTGCTGGTGGTAGCTTCTTAGGAGTCTCTCGCGGTGGTGCAAACATTTCAGACATTGTTGACAGTATTCAGGCAAGTATATGTCCTGTTACTTTGCGAAATTTGTCTACAATAATTACTAACTGAAAGGCTCATCAACTTAATTTCGACATGCCACATTCAGGCTAGGAGGCTTGATATGCTCTTTGTACTTGGTGGAAATGGAACACATGCTGGAGCTAATGATATACATGATGAGGTATTATTGAAACCAATGTTCATTGTAATGAATAGGTAGCTTATCTGAGTTCCTCTCATATAGTATTAAAAATTTGTTGTTCTGGATAAATATAGCATGAGTGAATGGCTCATACTTCCATGACTACTTATGCCACAACATTCTTAATGCAGTGCCGCAAGAGAAAACTGCAGGTATCAATTGTATGTGTCCCCAAAACTATTGACAACGACATATTACTGATGGACAAGACCTTTGGATTTGATACTGCAGTGGAAGCTGCACAAAGAGCTATCAACTCTGCATACATTGAGGTGATTCCTTCAGCAACATCTTGGTTTATCAAGCACATATAAATATAAATCTTATGAAATGTATGCACAGAGTGCCTGTGGTTAACATTTTACTGGACTTAGGCACATTCTGCATTTCATGGCATTGGATTGGTCAAGCTGATGGGAAGAAGCAGCGGCTTCATCACAATGCATGCCTCCCTGTCAAGTGGCCAAGTAGATATCTGTCTGATACCTGAGGTATGAAGAGCACGTTTGGTTCAGTCTATGACAGGTGGGCCAAATGACTAAGGCCCTTCTTTTGATCCCAAGGCTAAAAATTCGCCCATCTTGTGATAATTGGCTAAATATGGGCTAATGGGTTCTAACCACCAATTAGCCCATGTTTAGCCCTCTTATTTGGCATCCAAAAATAAGGGCTAACTGTTAGCTCCCTGGATCCAAACAGCCCCTAAGAAGTTAGGCTGATTAAACACTGACAAAGAAAACTGTGACTGCCAAGCTTAGTTGTGGCAACCTTAGGCTGCAATCCAAACATGCCCGAACTCTTCTATTGTTTATGCATCCCCATGTACCACACTGGTTAATCTAAATCATTGGTAACCAAAATGAAGGTACCATTCACTCTTGATGGACCGAACGGAGTTCTTCGACATCTCGAGCACTTGATAGAGACCAAGGGATTTGCTCTGGTTTGTGTTGCTGAAGGAGCAGGACAGGTTAGATCCTATTGCATTAAAAGATAATCGTGTTACCTCTAGCACCAGTTTGGGTGTCTTTTATGTTGTTACTGTGGTTGCTCGTGTATAATATGAGAAATCCAGTTTAAGTAATTCTCTTTTCTATATGTTGGGTTATACAAATTGTTCAAGAAGTAATGTTCTGATGCATTTTCAGGAATATTTTCAAAAGTCAAATGCAACTGACGCATCAGGGAACATGGTTCTTAGTGACATTGGTGTCCACCTTCAGCAGAAGGTTAGTCCAGTTTAATATTCAGCCACTGTAATGGGCATGGAATGGCTTTACCTGTGTTGGATTTACAGTTGATGAACCTTATTTAACTTTAGTCGTGCCATGCCACAGATCAAGTCCCGTTTCAAGGATATAGGAGTTCATTCTGATGTCAAGTATATTGATCCCACGTACATGCTCCGCGCTGTGCGTGCCAATGCATCTGATGCCATCCTGTGCACCGTGCTTGGTCAGAATGCTGTAAGATATCATTTCTCCTTGCTGCCTCTCTGCCTCATGACAAAATCCTGCATTTTTCGTTCCTAACCATTTGTCGTTCTGTGTAAATCCTGCAGGTTCATGGTGCCTTTGCGGGTTTTAGCGGCATCACAACCGGGGTGTGCAACACACACAATGTTTACTTGCCGATACCAGAAGTCATCAAATCCACAAGGTTTGTCGATCCAAACAGTCGGATGTGGCACCGGTGCCTGACCTCAACCGGGCAGCCGGACTTCCATTGATCAATCATTAACGAAGCTTGTACTAGAGCATCTGATTGTAAAAGGAAGGTGGTGTATAGTATAGTATAGTGTAGCGAAAGGGATTTAGTTACTTCGTCAGTATGGCAAAATAACCATCTGATGGATTTTTCATACTCCATCTGAAAAAGGAGAAACATCTTTGTGACCTTGTTGAGATGCTAGATGGATACAATAGGCATCTCGCTACGCTAACCAGTTATTCATCTGCTGATCCGCAAGGGAACAGTGCCCAGTTCCCTGTTTTCTTTAGTGCATGATAGCAGAACTGGACTCATTGGAGAAGCACTGCCTGTATTTTGTTTCGAGCACCATCTTTGTCTTCTGAAATAAACTGCATCGTCGTCGGATTGCCAGTGATTGCTTTTGAAATCAACTGCAAATCACTAGAGCTATGTTGATCTGGAAAAGTCCCATTCCTCTGAAAGTGAAGATTTTTATTTGGATGGCGGTCCATGACAGAATACAGTGTGGAGTTCAGTTAAAAAAGAAGAAGTGGCCAGGCTCTGATAAATGTCTTATGTGTGACAAACTTGAAACATCTGACCATATACTCTTTCAGTGCCCCCTGGCTATTTTTCTGTGGACCTTCTTGAGAGACTGCCTGGGATGGCCTGTGTCACCGACCAGCTGTTCATCGCTGTTCTTCGAGATTGTGGAAAGATGTCGAGGTAAGATGCAGATGACAACCTTGTTTCTATGTGCAGGTGCGTTATGGTCCATTTGGAAGTTTGCAATGATGTGGTGTTTAACAAGATCATGTCGTCACCGGTGGCTTTACTTTACAAGACATTGATGCTGACCAAGACCTGGCGTCCTCTACTCAAGCCGAAGCTGATACCAATGGCGGATGAAATGATGAATAAGATCTTGGCTAATGTCGCTTCTATGATGTGATTTTCTTTTGGGGAACTGGGTAGCCTACAGCTCGGAGATAGACCTGTTTTGAGTTATGAGGTTTCTGTTGTGAGTTTTCTGGTGAAGTTGCTACCTTAGCCAAGTTTGGTTTTTTAAGTTTCTGCACTTCTTTGTAAAAGCTGGTGTCCCCAGCGTCGGATCAAGGTGTTCATTACGCTTTCTAATAAAGTTGGGTGAAAGCCTTTGATCTAAAAAAAATCAACTGCAAATCTGTGTATAAACAGCACCAGGAACAATGGCGCCACCAAACAGCTCCATTTGATTTTGATTTTTGGGCGCACAGCATCAATCCAGTGCAGTGCGTTCTCAACACAATGCTGACTCAAAAAAAAAAAAAAACCTCTGCGATACAGCATCTGTATTCCAGTTCACGTATCGCTGCAAGACGCTGGGTGCTGCGGGTTTTATTTGTCTGTAGTATTTAGGCAGTCATGCGAAACAGCCACACACGATTCTCCTGTACCCCTGTAAATGGAACCATAGACGTGTTTGCAATGTGCATCCTGTGTATCCTAATCTTTGCACCTGTGGTTCGTACTTGGATACAGTGAATGAGCTTGGATCAGTCAATCTGCAGTTTCTGCAATCAGCTCCTGGACTGGAGCACGTATTTCAGGCCCATTCATCCTCTTCGGTGACTTCTGCAGGAGTGTCAAAAACAGATAGATGGTCCTTGAACTTGTCCCGTTATGTCACTCAGATTCCCAAACACTTAAAACACATTTCTGGGCCATCAAACTTATCTTTGTGTATCATCTAGATTCCAAACTAACAAAATGCTATTTTAGATCCCTAGACTTTGTCGGTGTATCATTTAGGTCCCTGAGCCTGCTATGTTGTATCATTTATTAGGTCTAAATAAACGTGTTCTACTCCGTGTCACGATACCACATACCACAACAGTTGGAATTCATACCTTATTCTTGACCGGGGAAGAAACTTAATGGCAAAACAATCGTTTGCCTACCTCCTTCGTCTAAGAAGCACTAGCTAGACTTGTCGCCATCACTACTAATGATGTCGCGGCATTTGATGTCGAGGATGATGAAGACATACATGGGGTGGGGATGGTGAGTTGGTGACGGTGATGCGATGCCACACTAGATTTGAATGCGTAGAGAGGGAGAGAACATGGAGATTCAGCTAGAAGAGAGAGGGAGATAATGATGGAACGCTAGAGTCTAGAAACCAACATGTGGTTGCTGGTTACAGCTTGTTTGAACCAAGGTGACACATTATGACAAGTTTGAGGACCTAAAAAATAAAATTTTGAGAGCCTTGGACTTAGATGATGCCTCTAGATAAGTTTGGATACATAAAGATACACTTTGAGAGTTCAGGGGCCTAGATGACATCATAAGACAAATGTAAGAGTTAGTCCTTGTCACATCGAATGTTTAGATGCCAATTAGGAGGACTAAACATGATGTAATTATAAAACTAATTGCATAAGCTATGACTAATTCACGAGATGAATTTATTAAGCCTAATTAATTCATGGTTAGCATATGTTTATTATAGCATCACATTCGCTAATCATGGACTAATTAGGCTTAATAGATTCGTCTCATGAATTACTCACACTTTATGCAATTAGTTTTGTAATTAATCTATATTTTATATTTCTAATTAGCATCAAACATTCAATGTGACGGGGGCTAAAACTTAGTCACAGGTATCAAACACCCTACAAAATACTCATGCATTTTACTCTTTGGTCAACAAGACACATGTGAGCTTTGAAAATCGCTTTTGACCTAGTGTCTTCTGGACCTCTGCAGTTTTAGTTTCTGCATCATTGATCTCAGCCCCTAATGTTTTCTCGGCATTCACTAGGAGCATCTTGTCGGACAATTGAAAGCCCTAGTTTAGTTTAGGATAACTGATGAAACCTAGGACTAACTTTTGATCTAAGAGTGTGAATTAGATAATGTGGTCCAATCCAAGTGGTTCAGCTTGGGCACTTTGAAGCAAAAAACCGATAACCGACCCAAACCGACCTGAACCGAACCGAAGTTTCAGTTTGTTCGGTTTTTGGTTCGGTGTTCAGTTTTGAAATCATCAAAGTTCGGTCGTCGGCTTCGACTTCGGTTTCAGCATGCAACCGAACCGAAGCACCGAATAACCGATGTATACACTTATTACAGGCCAGTGTACCGTGTAGGTGTAGTAGTAGCAGTCACTCCACACTCCAGCCCAAGCAACGAAAGAGCACAACCACAGCCCACCTCGTCCACTTCACAGGCGCACAGCACAGCCGCAAATCCCCCCGCACGCAGCCACGCACATCAGACATCACACTCCAAAGTCCAAACCCTAAACCTAACACTCGAAGGCGGCGGCGGCGGCGTCGCGGTCTCGCGGTGTCAGGCGAGGAGCGGCGCGCGGGAGCGGGCCACAGGCCACAGTGGAGTGCGGAGCGGCAGGCCGACAGCGGCGCGCGGGATCAACGGCAGGGAACGCCGGAGCCCCGGCGACCTCCCCATCGCCCATCGCCCCCCTCGGCAACTACAACGGCAGCAACAACAGAGCTGTCCTCCAACGTGAGTGTGTGTTCTTCCATTCTTATCAGTTCAGTTCGTGTTGATTTGCTTCTTTTTTACCTCTCCATTCATTCTTATCAGTTGGTACACTGAGTCTCTATTTCTGCATCTATGCAGTATCTGTATGTGTAATATTTGGATTCAGCGTACTGTGCTGATTGTCTGATCGGTCGGTTCGGTTTAAACCGAAAAACCGAAACCAAAGTCGTCGGTTTCTGGTTTTCCTGTGAACCGATCGGCTTTCAGTTCCTAGAAACCGAAGTTATGGGAAACCAAAAAAACCAAACCAAAGCGTCGGTTAAAACCAAACGCCCAGGCTGACAAGTGGTAGAGCAAGTTAGAGGTCCATGATGATGAAGGTAGACATGAAATGAAGATGATCAAGCTCCAACTTAGAAAAGAAGAAAGAGAAAAAACAAAACCAAAGTGATCAAGGCAAAGGTATATGGTATATTTTGTTTTTGGTGATCAAGACACCGTAGAGAGTGTGATCACGTTTATGATCGATAGCCGTACTATAAAGAGGAAAAATGTTTGGCTAAATTGTTATCGAGTGCCACTAGGTGACATTGTTCTTGCATATGCATTTAGGAACCTAGTGTGCTAACTTTGATCCTTGTAAAATGCTTTAAAAAAATGCTAACATACGTACACATAAGTTCTACACTTTGTGGTTAGCAAGTTGAAAGCAAAGACGAAGTGGTTGTGGACTCAGAAAAAGAAAAGGAGTTGAAAGTCCACGACCGGATGCTGCAGTCGGAGTGACCTGCGCCTGCGCGTCCGGTCATTTATAGGCGGCGGCGCTGCGGCTGGCCGAGAGTGAGAAGTTGGGGCCGGACTCTAGCCTCGGACGTGCGTGGTGTGTCAGGTCAGTTGGCGCAGAGGAAAAGTAGCTTGGGTGGCGTGATCGAACGCTGGTCCTCATTACACCGGCGCGTCAAGTCACAATTTGTGAGGAGGCGCGTTGACACCAAAGACAGAACCAGCGATTCTGACTAAGGGGGCCAAATCATATTTTTTAGTGTGCTAAAATATACGTAATTATATGATTCAACAACTTTTTAAATATTTTACACTATTTATAACCAAAATCATAATATTTAAATAAAAAATAGGTGAAAATTGATATTTTTAGCTGTAAGTTCATATATTTATATATGTATTAAAGGAAACTTACTGTGCTTGGGGGGCCACGGCCCCTGCTAGCCCCCCTGGTTCCGTCTCTGGTTGACACGATCGGACGCGTGGGCTCGCGTCAGGTGCGTGCCGACGTCAGCCTTAGGCGAGCGCACAAAGGTGCAGTGTGTTGATCGAACGCTGGGCGCGTCAGGTCGACGATAACCTGACACGTCCTATCACTGTTTTTGTGCTCTGGATTGTCTCTAGAAATGATCGGACTCGGCTCAGTGGCGCGTCAGGTCGTTTGAGCAGCAAGTCCAGTTGTCACTTAACTACGCGAGCGCTGAGACTTGACCGTTGGGTTCTGATGGCTGAGGTTTAAAGGGAGGTGACACATGGACGACGGTGGTTGATCGGACATTGGCGCTTGTGTCCGGTCATGATCCACCTGCGCGTCCAATCAACACGTTTTCAGTACTAGCAGGGGGGCCAATGGCTCTATTTGTTGGGGCTCCCTATTTAAGTGCTTTGGTTGGCCCTTGGCTCATTCTCTTGGTACTTTGACATACTTGACATCCTTGTGAGCCCAAGCAAACACCTCCTACTCATCTCTATCATTGATTCATTATCATAGTGAGATTGAGAGTTATTTCAAGTGCATTTGCTTGAGTGATTGTATCTAGTGGCACTTGGGGATCATTGTGGCTGTGGATTTCTTGTTACTCTTGGTGGTTGCCGCCACCTAGATGTCTTAGAGCAGTGGAGGAGCTTCCGCACATGTTGGTGATTGTTCGTTGCCGACTTCGGTAATTGTGAGGGGTCTTGCACCTTCCCCGGTGAAGCGCCGCAAGGTAGCTCTAGTAAATTGCTCGTGTCATTGAGTTACCTCACTTGTGGGTAGGTTCTTGCGGTGTCTAATTGTGTGGATGAGGTTCGTGCAACACCTCTAAAGGCTCTAGTTTGGTTTTGGTGAATTGATGAAACCCTATATGCTAACCTAGTTTATCAAAGTGATCATGAGATAGGTAGCACTATTCTAAGTAGAGGAGCAATGGTGGAAATCATGATGATGGTGTGGTGGCCATTTTGATCAAGTGCTTGGATTTGGAAAAGAAGAAAGAGAAAAACAAAAAGCTCAAGGCAAAGGTAAAACTTGATAGGAGCTTGGTTTGGTGATCAAGACAATTAGTGAGTGTGATCACATTTAGGATCGATAGACGTACTATTAAGAGGGGTGAAACTCGTATCGAAATGTGGTTATCAAAGTGCCACTAGGTGCTCTAACTCGTTGCATATGTATTTGGATCTAGTGGAGTGCTAACACCCTTGAAAACGTTTGTGAAAATATGCTAACACATATGCACAAGGTGATACACTTGGTGGTTAGTACATTTTAAGCAAAGGTGGAGAAGCTGGTGAAGTGGATGAGTTGTTTTTCACTGAAAATCAGTGATTGGACGCTGAACCTGAGGTGAACAGACGTTGAGGTGGTGAGTTCGGTCATTTATAAAAGTGTTGGCACGCTCAGGCTTAGTCAGTTCAGTGACCGAACGCAACACAGTGAAAGTGACCGGACGCGCAAGGCCTGCGTTCGGTCACAAGTGACATATGCTAAGGTTGGTCGAATGGTTTGGCGTGCAAAGAAGAAGGACTGACCATACGCTGGCCTAGGTCCGGTTGAGGTGCATCTGATGCGTCCGGTCGTGATTTTTTGCCTTTGGATGCTTACCGAAGTGACCTAATGCTAGGATCTCACAGAGAGCGGCGTGTCTGATCACGGCGTGGCAGTGGCGCGCATGCGTGGGCTGACTTGGCACCGGTGCATCCAATCTTCGGGACAACACATCCGGTCGTGACTTATCACGTGACGCGAGGCTAACTAGCAGTTGGGATCACGCGGACAACATCAAATGTAGGGGGCACGTGGCGCTGATCCGATGACCGGACGCTAGCCTGGGTGCATCTGGTCGCCCCGACCAGCGTGTCCGGTCGATGCACTATGGGTTGCTCTGTGAGCCTAACAACTCTATTTCGATGGAGCCTCTATAAAAGGTGTTTGGCTGGCTAAGCTCACTCTCTTGGCTATTTGCATTGATATAGCAACCTTGTGATGTTAGCCAAAGCCCTTCCACTCATCTCCATCATTGATTCATCATCTTTGTGAGATTGAGAGTGAATCAAAGTGCATTGCTTGAGTGATTACATCTAGAGACACTTGGTGATTATGTTTTGCTGTGGGATTTGCTTGTTACTCTTGGTGGTTGCCAGCACCTAGACGGCTTGGAGCAGCGAGGATCATCGAGCGGAGGAAGGTGCTTATCTCTGGCTCCGATCATGGTGATTGTAAGGGGTTCTTGACCTTTCTCTGGTGGAGAGCCAAAAGGTACTCTAGTGGATTGCTCATGGCTTGCGTGATCCTCATCTTATGTTGGTTGTGCGGCACCTGATTGCCGGTTAGGCGTGTGATGCCTATAAGCATGTGAACCTCTAAGTGAGTGAATCATCACAACAAGGACTGGCTTGCCGACAAGCAAGTGAACCTCGGTAAAAAATTAGCATGTCATCTTGTCCGAGGATTTCATTGGTTATCTTGTAATTGATTGATTGGATCCATCTTGTGATCGGCTTAATTCCTCGACACGGCGGTATAATCATCACCATCCCCTCTTGCATCTACGTTCCTAATGTGTAAGCTAAGCTCTTTAGTGTAACTACTTTTGAGAGCTAGCTTGTGTCAGGTATAGTGGTTAGTGAGGCTCTTTAGTTAGTCTTTGGGAGCTCACTAACTTAGTGTAGTGACATAGCCATTGTGTTGATAGAGACTATATAAACTAGAATTGTGGTAGGTGGCTTGCACTTTTAGTAGGCTAGCACAACATTCGCTTCGCCTCATATTTGTCTAACCGGTTTGCTAAGTGTTGTAGAATTTTTAATAGGTTATTCACCCTCTCTAGCCATTAGGACCTTTCAAATGGTATGGGAGCCATGGTCACTATGATTTGAGGCTTAACAACCTTCGGTGTAAAAATGGCTCAAATCAACAACATCAAGAAGCCACCTTAATTTGATGGCTCCAATTATTCTTATTGAAAGGCTAAGATGACAACATACATCAAGTCAATCAATAGAAAGGTGTGGAAGGTGCATGAGACCAAGATTGAGATTGCTAATAAAGAGGCTCCCACCGCCGTCGAAGAAGTACTACTCCAAAACACTAACATTGCTCTTAGTGCCATTCGTGATGTTTTGAATGAGAGAACATTTGAGCAAATCAAGAACATTGAGAGAGCTAATGAGGCATAAAAAAAGTTGGAGGAGTCATTTGAGGGCACTCAAGTCGTGAAGGGTTCCAAGGCATACATTCTTAAGGAGAAGTTTGCAAGCTTTGAGATGAAGGATGATGAGAGTGTACCGGAGATGTTCCATAGGATTTAAGTGCTTGTCAATGATCTCAAAGCACTTGAAGAAGAAGTGAAGGATAAGGAATTCTCCCACAAGTTCTTGAGATACTTACCTTCAAGATTTAGAACATTGGTCACTATTCTAGTGAGGAGTGGTGTCGATGAGATGTGGTTGGGAGTCTACCGACGGGTATGCCCACGATAGTAGATTATCGGTGGAGGTGTCCAAGACAACGAACTAGATGGTGACACAAGATGAACACAAGGTTTATCTAGGTTCAGGCCACAAACTACATAATACCCTGCGTCATGTGTCTTTATGGATTGTATTGATACGTGATGATGATGATATGTTTTGAGGGGGGTCCTTGCCCACCTTATATAGTATAGGGGGCAAGATTATAGATCTAAGAAATCTAATCCTAGCTGATTACAACCGTTGTATCTGTGAAGGATATGATATCTATCCTAACCGACTTTGTTTCCTTGATCATCAAGTAGTCTCTGCTTGCTCTGCACGGTTCGCCGAGTAGTTCAGAGATCCGTGTGGCCCTTTTTCTGGCGAGTTGGGCCACCTTGTCTAACGCGGCCCATGTGGAGCCATGAGGGTATATGGGTCTATACCCCTATAGCTAGTCCCTGAGCACCATGTATTTTGAAGCAACATGCCATCTTGACCTTCTCCGACCAGTGAGGCTTGAAGTCCTGAAGCTCCCGACTAGCAAGGTGGTCTGTCGGGGAATATTCCCACCCTTCTGACCAGTTCAGCTGATAGCCGAACACCGCACTTGTCGAAGAACGCCTTATCAAAAAAATGCATGGTGCTCTAAGAAAAAAGAAAAACAGTTCATCTTTGATGAAGTGTGCCCACTTAAGTTTCATTGTGGAAAGTTAATAACGCGTGGCACCATTGGCTCTGCCATAATATCAGGAGATGAGATCCTTAGGATCTAGTTGTGTTACGATAGGGGTCGCGCCTCTAGCACTATGCAGCAAATCATGTGTGCAAAAAGTTAAGCACATTCATTGTAAGGTGAAGTGTGCCCACTTAGTCCCCGAGCCTGACAGCAGGTGACTTGATCACATGGTGCTAGGGTCTAAAAGAAAAATAAACCAAAACTAAATAAGCACACTCACTGCAAGGTGAAGTGTGCCTACTTAGTCCCCGAGCCTGACAGTAGGTGACTTGGTCATGTGGTGCCAGGGTCTAAAGAGCAACATCCCCAACTCAGTTGAAATTATGCACCATGGCTCTATCACAGCACAGTCCCTAGCTTTGCTATGGGCCTAGTCCCCAGCTCTGTCGTGGATAAAACCCATGGCTCTGCCATATGGCAACTCCTAGCTCTACTGCAAGACATCCCCCAACGTAGTTGTAGGCTCTAAAAAATAGCCCATGGCTCTGCCACATGGCAGCCCCTAGCTCCGCTGCGTGGCGATCCCCAACTCAGTTGTGGGCCTACTCCGCAGCTCTACCGCAGATTCAATCCCTAGCTTAGCCGTGGACAAAAACCCATGGCTCTATCATGTGGCAACTCCTAGCTCTGTTGCAAGACGTCCCCCAACTCGGTTGTGGGCTCTAAAAATAGCCCATGGCTCTGCCACGCGATAGCCCCCAGCTTCGCTGCGAGATGACCCCCCAACTCAGTTGTGGGCCCACTTCGCAGCTCTGCTGCAGATTCAGTCCCTAGCTCAGCCGTGGACAATTGATGCATACAGGTAGATCTGCCATGTAACAGTCCCTAGCTCGGCTGTGGGGCCACAAAACACACTGGCACGCTAGAATCGGACCGCATTGAAGAAACGGTGAAACAGGCCCACTTTGGGGTCTGCAACCACAGTCAAGGCCCACACAAAGGCTCGCTTAGAGATAATGATTGAGGGAGCGAAAGCGGCACATCGGGCGCGGTTACCTAAAAACCCTAGAAGTCAAAGGGTCATTCCGCTCTTATAAATACCTGTGCGGTGGCGCCCCACTTCTCCCACTGCATCCACTTCACGTCATTTTATCTTCCATATCGCTCGCTCTGCCTTCTTTGCCAGTTCTAGCGCCACTGTGTCCGTTAATCCAAAACCTAGATCTAGACCCACACAACACATCATTGCCAGATCTAGCTACTCCGACACCACCCCACACACCGCAGCCACGTTCCGCAGCTGAAGAAGAGAAGAAGGATGGCGTGCGGGGGCCATGGAGCAAGAGCGCAGTTGATGATGGTGGAGTGGAACAAATCGGTGAGCACGAAGGCCACCCTCATGAAGCTTGTCACCATAGGCGTAATGGCCGAGGCCACAATCAATGGGTGGAGGACATCAATTGGTGAGAACTATCTAGATCCCCGTCATGGAGAAATTGTTGTCTTTGAAGATTTCTATTGGTGCGAATTTGGAAATCCTTGCCACCCCTTTCTGCGAAAGCTTTGCAACTACTATAGGGTTAGCATCTACAATCTCCACCCCACTCCGTTCTTGTCGTGTCCGTCTTTATCACCCTCTGTGAGTCATATCTTGGCATCCAGCTCCATTTCAATCTGTGGTGGCACTTTTTCTGCCTCAAGAAGAAAGGAGGTGCGGGAGGATCCAAGGTAGCTAGAGGAGCGTACCTGAACTTACGGGAAGGGATGAAAGCCGAATATCTAAAAGTACCCCTGAGTTCATCCACAAGGGATTGGTACAAGAAATGGTTTTATGTGCAGCAAGAGCAGGAACCATTTGTCGCCTGTGATGTCGCTCAGATCCTAGAGCAGAGGAGATCTAGTCGGCAAGGCCGTCCAACGTCGAAATGGTGCAGGTTGAAGAGCTACTCGGGATGTTTGACAGGAACTGACACGATGGGCCAATAGTGGCATTAAACTTCATCTGTTGGCAGATACAACCTTGCAAGGAGCGGGTCCATCCACTGTATGAGTACTGAGGGTCAAGTGACCCCACTAGGGAGTTTGCAAGGAACCTCTCACATGAGGAGGTGAACTGGTGGTTGGTGCAACTGTTTGACTTGTCAGGATACCACCTGCTGTTGAACACAATGAAGGCATACAAATTGACAGCGCTGCCACCACCGGTATGTCCAAAGTCATCCAAACTGTCAATTTGATATCTGATAGTTGTTGGTTTGTAACCAAAATGCTTAATCTGATCCTTGCAAGATCCATGGCCAGGACCAGACAGCTGTGTACGTCTCCAATGTGCCCACCGATGACTGGCCGGTCGGCATGGATGCGTGGGAACCCCGCATGATGAGGAAGGCAGTCGGGAAGCGCCCTGCAGTAGAGGGGCCTTCCTAGAAGAGGAAGTCCACTGACCCCCTAGGCACGGAGGGTCCTTTGATTATTGATAATGAGGAGAGCAGCTGAAAATAACATAAAGTCATGGCTAGCTTGACCAATGATGAGGAAGAGAAGGATGAAATGCCATTGGCACGTCGGTAGAGGGCGTAGAGTACGCCCCACACGCCGATGCCACCAAGGGTGCCCACTCCTCCCCGAGCAACAACACCTCCAAGGGTGCCCACACCACCTCGAGCAGAGATGCCTCCAAGGGCGCCCACACTGCCTTGAGCAGCAACACCTCCCCGAGCAGCGATGCCTCCAAGGGCACCCACACCAAACATGGGGCGAACTGGCTCAGCAATCTTCGTGGGTGTTCAAGCTAGGAAGGAGCAAGCGAGCAGCAACCATGCGGCTAGTACCCACGCCACGGGGAGTAGGAGCTAGAGCGGCCAGCCATTTAGGGCCGCATTCAGGCGCTTAGAACTATAAGTAGTTTTATAACCCCTTGTTGTTATCCTAAGATAGTAGCTTATTAGGCTGGTGCAGGTCGGAGTCCACGGAAGATGTGGAGTACCCCACTAGCAGCCAACCGCCATCAGTTGGGGAGAGCAGCCGTGCTATAGAGGAGCGTGCTAGATCCAGCACCACTGCCAACTAGCACACCATAGAGCAGTAGCAAGAAGAGCCCGCACCCACTATCGAGGAGCCCAGTGCCACCTTAGGTGGCATAATGGGCATTGTAGTGGTCGACAAGAGCGGCACCGGGAACCTTGCTACAGAGGCTCCGGCAGTCAAAGCCGCTGTGGTTGAGGAGGAGGCAAAGATTAAGGAAATCATCTGCCTAGAAGAAGAAAACGTGGCGCCTCAATGCATCCGTGTTGCAAGGAAGCAGGGCGACGAGTGAGTGTTCTATGAAGAAGACCACTCAGACCGAGCCGTCCGTAAACTGCAGCGAATAGTTGACGACCTGATGGTCCAAATAAAGGTAAGAGCGCCGAAAACCCGATGCAACCCTATTAGGCTTTTGTAGAAATTGCTATTACTAATCCTTCATTATATTGCAGAGCATTGAGAGAACATCAAAGTACCAAAAATAGTGCTTCGATACTATCACCCCAACTGTGGAAGAAAACAGAGCCCTAAAAGAGGACGTAGTGCGTCGGCAAGAGATGCTACAGCAGGCCCGGAATGAACGGGACACGCTACAGGCCAGCGTAGATGAGCAGCGCCACCGCCTTGACTAGGAAAAGAAAGGTATATGACAAAATCTTCATGCATTGTTCTCCTTATGACTTGTTGACAAACCATGCTCTGCTCGGCAGGCATGGAGGCAGAGAAGATGCTTCTTATTGACAAGCTAGCTCGGCTAGCAAAAAGCAACAAGGAGCTGGTGGAGAAAAACGACCAGCTCAACAAGGAGCACAAAGATGAGGTTGCTCGCCTGACCAGCGAGAACACCAAGCTGAAGGAGTGGGTGACCAAGCTGGATAAGGACTTCTCAAGTAAGTTATAAACAACTCACTTGTTGATTCCCTTCACTATTATTCATCATGCTCAGCATGGTCTTCTGCTTGAGTGCAGTTGAATGCCAAAACACAAAGACACACCTAGAGGCGCTGATAAAGGAGAAGGACCACTTAGCGTCCAAGTGCAAGGCGATGGAAGAAGGAATCAAGCCTGTGCTAGACCTGATCAACATGGAACCTAAAGAGGGGCCAACCGACCGACCAGCCTGACCAGAGGCCAACGTCGAGAAGCGCTAGAGCTCCTGGACCTAGTTCAAATAATACATCTAAGACGCTGGCGAGTACGTGGCCGCCCACGTCCTGGCCGTGGTGCGGTCACATTACCCCCGCGTGGACCTACAAAGGCTTGAGGCTGGTGTGTCAAGAAACACCGACCAGGTGAAGGCAGAGTAGCTTAGAGCCACCTCCTAGGCGACGACCGTGAAGATGATTACTGACGTAGACCTGTATGGCGAGACTAGGTAGACCAGTTAGTAGGTTAGAGCTAGAAAGAACTTCTGTTTTGTAGTTTAAGTTGTAACAGAGCACTTGGTGCTTTTGTAAAAACATTAAGTAAGTTATAGTGGAGCACTCGGTGCCCATGTGAACCAGATATTATATCTCTATATAATACGTAGTCATGATTTTAGTCATGAAAACTCTATTTTTATGGTGTTTTATGGTAAGTGCGAGTAGTTATTTCATCATAGAGTCACTCCAGCGCGTGTTCGACCAGTAGTCCGGAGCATGAGGCACGGATCCTAGGCATGCGTAAGACTGCCGACCGTGCTAGGGAGCTACTGCCGACCATCCGGAATGTAGTGAACGGATCTCATGCACATGTGGGGAGAAGTCGAAGACAGTGTCAGCTCTGGGAAGCTCAAGTAGGAGAAAAAACTGGTCAACAAACCACTTAACAAAAATTTAGGAGATATTGTGATGCACAGAACAGATGGCAACAAAAACACGTTGAAACATTTATTGAATACTTGAGGTACAAAAAGACTACATATCTTTCTTAGTAGCAGATCAAGCGTAGAAGCGCCTAAGGTGGTCGATATGCCACGAATTTGGGACGTTGACTCTATCGAGATCACACAACCTATAAAAGGTAGGCCTAGTGACCGCCTTGACCATATAAGGGCCCTCCCAATGCGATGCTTACTTATGCAATCCTTCCGTCTTTTGCTTCCTTTGCAGAACCAAATCTCCGACCACGAAGAATCTATCCTTGACATTGCGGTTATAGTACCTGCGCAAGCCTTCCAAATACTTAGCCGTGCATGCGCAGGTGTCTAGGCACTGTTCCTCAGTGTAATTAACTTCAAGCCCTCTGGCTTCATTCGACCTCTCCTCATCATGGTTCTCGATCCTTGGTGACTAGAAAGCAATGTCAGTTGGCAGCATGGCCTTAGAGCTGAAGGCCATGAAGTACGGGGAAACACTAGTATTGCGACTGGGCTAGGTCCTCAGTCCCCAAACCATGGCCAGTAGCTCCTTGAACTATCTCCTAGGATGCTTATCGTTTTTCCTATACAATCTTTTCTTCAACACATCAAGGATCATACCGTTCTCTCGCTCAGCTTGTCCGTTAGCCCTTAGGTGCACCACAAAAACGTACTTGACTACTATGCCTCTATCATCACAGAAGTTCCAGAAATTGTTACCAGTGAACGTGGACCCTAGGTCGGTGATGATGCTGTTAGGTAGGCTGAAGCGGTGGATAATTTTGTCAAGCAGCTCAGCTGCCTTCTTTGTAGTTCCCAAGACTAAGGGATTGTACTCAATCCATTTGAAAAATTTGTCGATAATGACATAAACCTAGCGAAAACTTCTTGAAGCCAGCTTGAAAGGCCCAATCATATCTAGTCTCCAGCATGCAAAATGCTAGGATGCTAGAATGGTATAGAGTTCATGGGCTGAAACGTGAGTCTGCTTGGTGAAGAACTGGCACCCCTCACAATGATGGACCAGCTTCTTGGTGTCGGCGACGGCTGAGGGCCAATAGAAACCTGCCCGAAAAGCCTTGTCGACCAGTGTGCGTGAAGCAGGATGGTTGCCACAAGTGCCAGCATGGATCTCTTCCAAAATCTTCACTCTGTGTTCCTGGGACACACATTTTTGTAGCAATTCTCCTTCGTATTCTTGCGCATAAGTTTCCCCTCGACCAGCACATAATGCTTGCTATGCCGTATGAGGTGTTCCATCTCGATCTTGTCCTAGGCAACCTCTGCAGAGGTGAGATACCTGATGAATGGCTCTCCCCAGTCGGTGCCAGTGGTTGGAATCACAACAACTAGATGGTCTACAGATGGCTGTTCAGCCATAGGCTTCTCTTCTTTCTCGATGGATGGCTTAACAAGGTCATGAACGAAAACTCCATGGGGGAGCACTGCCCGTGTTGATCCTAGCTTCAATAGCTTATCAGCTGCCTCATTGTCAGACCAGACCATGTGATGAAACTCTAGGCCATAGAATTTATTCTCTAGCTTTCTGATCTGCGTGTAGTAAGCATCCATCCATTCACTGGTATAGTCCCAGTCCTTGTTCACCTAATTTATGACAAGAGCAGAATCATCAAACACCATGAGCCTTTTTATGCTGAGCTCAACGGTGATATGATGGCCGTGCAGAGCTGCCTCATACTCGGCGGTGTTATTGGAGGCCTTGAAGTGGATTCGGAGGACATAGCTCAGCCTATCCCTAGATGGCGAGATAAAAGTACACCCCTACCCTAGCACCATTAATATTGAGGAAGCCATCAAAATAAATCTTCCAATGCTCGGGGGAGCCATCAGAGACGGGTGTATTCATATCTGTCCATTTGACAATGAAGTCGACTAGCGCTTGTGACTTGATAGTCGTGCGACTTCAAAATTCTGGTGAATATGGGCTAAGCTCCAATGCCCACTTAATAATACACCCATTGGCATCTTTATTGCGCAAGATGTCCCCCAATGGAAACTTGGTGACCACTTCAATGGGGTAAGTATCAAAATAATGGCGCAGTTTGCAAGAGGTAATCAGGATGGCATAGAGCAGCTTCTGGACTTGGGGGTAACAGGTCTTAGACTCGTTGAGTACCTCACTGATGAAGTATACTAGTCGCTAGACCTTGTACACATGCCCGACCTCCTCGCGCTCGATGATGATGGCAGTGCTGACTACCTGATTAGTTACCGCAATGTAGAGCAGCAAAGTCTCGCCTTCCTTGGGCACCGTCAGGACCGGAGGAGATATGAGAAACTGCTTGAGCACTGCAAAAGCGGTGTTAGCTTCCTCTGACCACTCGAACTTCTCCTTTGCCTTGAGAAGTTTGAAGAATGTCAAACCCTTTTTGCCAAGCCCCGATATGAATTGACTCAAAGCGGCCATGCACCCGGTTAGCTTATGGATGTCCTTGACGCATTTGGGCAGTTTCATCTTTAGGACAACTTTGACTTTTTTTGGGTTAGGCCATATGCCGTCATGGCTAACTATGTTGTCGAGCAGTATGCCAGATGGCACGCCAAATATGCACTTCTTGGAATTCATCTTCCATTGAAATTTATTCAGTGCCTTGAAGGTCTGGTCAAGGTCGTCAACCAGTGTAGAGGCCACTTTGGTCTTTACTACTACATCATCAACATATGACTCAATGAGCTAATCTCTGATATGGTCTTTGAGGCATTACTGGATGGCTCATTGATAGGTTGCACCAGCATTTTTAAGCCCAAACAACATAGTCATGTAGCAGTAAGCACCGAAGGGTGTGATGAATGATGTCTTGATCTGGTCCTCCTCTCTTAGAGAGATCTGATGGTAGCCTGAGTAACAATCTAGGAGAGATAAGAGCTTGCAACTAGCGATAGAATCTATGACCTTGTCTATACGAGGCAAGCCAAAGGGGTCCTTAGGGCAGTGTTTGTTGAGATCGGTGTAATCAACACACATCCTCCATTCATTATTCTTTTTTCTTATAAGAACCGGGTTGGCAAGGCACTCTGGGTGATACACCTCTTTGATAAAGCTGGTAGCTAAGAGCCAGTTTACTTCTACCCTAATTGCCTCCTTTTTGTCTCGTGTGAACTATCATAGCTTTTGTTTGATTGGCTTGGCGGTCTTCGAAACGTCCAAGGAGTGCTCAATCAGCTCCTAAGGTACTCCGAGCATGTCTACAGGCTTCCATGCAAACACAATGATGTTTCCCTCAGGAAGCGTGTCTTCCTATTTAGTCTCCAGGGTAGCCCTGATGCGAGCCATCTTGGTCTTGTCGCCTGGGACTAGTTCCACCTCTTTGGTCTCCTTGGATTTTGTAGCAGTGTAGGTGGCTTCCTTGCTCGGAATCTCCAAATCAGAGGGAGGGATCTTCTTAGCGTCGGTGATGGAATATTACATGCGAATCGAGAGCTCGAGGGCTTCAGCAGTTACGTAACCCTCCTTTTCACAGTTGTAGGCGATGAGCACATTGCCCCTGAGGGACAGTATGCCTTTCTCAATTGGCATCTTTAGGATCAGGTAGACATAATGCGGTATCACCATAAACTTAGCCAGAGCTGGTCAGCCAAGTATGGCGTGGTACGTTCCTTCAAAGTCCATGACGATGAAGTTGACATAGTCGATACGGAAGTGGTCAGCGGTGCTGAATTGGCCTGGTAGCGGGATCTGACCCATGGGTTGAGAGGCCTGTCCTAGGAGCACTCCCCAAAAAGGTGCATCATAAGGCTCAAGGTCTTTTGGCTTAATGTCCAACTCAGCTAGAGTATTGCAAAAGAGGATGTCGAGGGCGCTGCCACCATTGATGAGCACCTTCTCGAACTGTACGTTCTTGATGATAGGATCCAGAACAAGGGGAAAATGCCTTGGCTCCAGAATATTGGCCCACTGATCAGCTCTACTAAACGTAATGGGCTAGTGGGACTAGTTTTGATACTTGGGGTCGACAACCTTTTTGTCAGAGTTATTGAGGGCCATGATAGCTCGGGCGGTAAGCTTCCTCTGTCGCTTGTTTTCTAAGGCAACCTTCCTACCAAAGATGATATAGACGCTTCAATCAGGATCCTTGTAGGCGTGATGAGGGTCCTTGTCACATTCTTCTTCGGTCTTGTCCTCCTCATCAGGCCTCTTGTCGTCCTAGCGGTCATTCTTGTCGTCATCTTTGTCACCGCCACGCTGCCTTATGCGGAGGTTTGGGCAGGGACCCTGAAGGACCTTGGAGTAAGCATCCTCATAGTTGCGCTTTAGCGCTGGCTTGATGGTGTTGACGGCGTTGTCAAATGGTTGGTTGCGGCTCTGCCACCCCTTAAAGTCGACTTGCTGACGCTGATCATGATTGTCGTTGTAGCGGTCACGGTTGTCGTTGCGCTAATCATCATGGCAGTCGTCATGACACCGATCATTGCACTGGTCGTCGGGGCAGCGATTTTGCTGGTCAGGGCGAGGAGCCTAGCCAATGTCTTCCTTGATCTGCTAGTCAGACTCGTCAGCATCTGCCTACTTCTTCGCCATCATGAGCATGTCCTAGACTAAGTTGGGCCTCTTGTGGAGCAGCTTGGTCCTAAGAGCATCATGGTGGCGGAGGCCTCTGATAAACATGGAGATAGCTTCATCACTGTTGATGTTCAGGATGGATATCCGTGTCTTCGAGAAGTGGCGGATGTAGTCACACAATGGTTCATTTTGATAGTCTCTAACTTTCTCTAAATCATACTTGTTGCCAAGCTACTGACAAGTGGCCATATAGTTATCGATGAAAGCCCTCCTGAGCTGAGCCCAGGTATCGATGGAGCCTTCCCTCAGGCTGAGGAGCCACTGGTTCATAGATTGGTTGATGACCATAGGCAAGTAATTGGCCATCACGTCTTCATCGCCATGGGCTGCTCGAAAAATGATTTTGTATAGTGTTATCCATTGTTCGGGATTGGCCTTCCTATCATAGGTGTCCAAATCGTGGAGCTTGAAATTTCTTGGCCAAACAATGGCACGGAGCTGATTAGTGAATGGCTAGAGGCTGAGGATATGGCCGGCACACGATGCATAGCCATAGCCGGGTGCGCCATGTGCTTCATCATATTCCTGCATGCGCTGCATCTCAGATGCATGTCTTTCCTCTTGATTGTTCTCGATGTGATCCCTCAGATTCTAGTTGGCACTGAGATGGTCACGGAGGTCACCTCTAGGCTGCTCCACTTCTTAGTCACCACCGCATTGTCTACCACGACCGCCACTGTGGTTTGCAGCATGCTCTCATCCATGACGTGCGCCACGCCCACCTTGCTGGTTATGTTCGCCCCCTTGATCGGCGTCATGCTCGCCTCGCTGGTCAGTATTGCGTCTTCCGCCTTGATCTTGTGGATGGTGCACCTCATACTTTTTGTTATAGCCCTAGTAAAGATAGGGACCTCCCCATTGCCAGGAACCTCATTGGCGATGACTTTGGGTGGTGGATGCTGATGGAGCAGGTGTACGCCTCTTGTTGACCTAGACTGTGGTCGCCTTCAAATAAGCCTTGACAGCGTCGAGTGCCAGGGATTCAGGATGCTTATTTAGTTTGTTAATGGAGACAACAATGTTGGTGCTCGGCGTCTTGAAAACTTGTTGGTTGTCGCACATGTTGAATGCGTCAACTAGATCACGACAGATATCGTGCTGGCCACCCGCGCCTGCGTCAGTCGCATCCTCTCCAACATTCTCCAGGTCGACTCTCTGAGCCCTATGATCGGTGTTTCTTTCCTCCTGAGCGACCCTCTCTTGATCGGTCTCCCCATCATGAGGGGCTCATCATTGCTAACAGCGAATACGGTGCCTTCGAAGCTAGGTGGAAAAGCTAGGAACCCCTGTCCATATGGATCAATGAGGGTGTAGGTATAGCTAGTTCCATGAGATTCAGTAGACCCAGTACTTTCTTCCAGGATTATAGAGAGCAAGTCCTCTCCGATCTGCCTGATCTCTACCACATTAACAGTAGGCGTGGGGTGGTTTAGTTCAGGCAAGTCTATCAGACAGAAATCTAAAATGCAGCCGCGCTCAGCGAGATCCACAAATAGGTGTGGTATGCGAGCGGTGTACTCAGACGCTGTGTTCACCAGTCCGTATGGGTAGGTGTTGGAGGAGTGCTCCATTAGGTCTTCGTAATCCATTGACCTCAGGTCGATTGCGGGTACTGGTTGGTAACAAACCATCCACCCCTTTGGAGTCATCGTGATCACAAGATTGGGGTCAAGATGCCTTTGGCGGCTAGCTCAAACAGGTTGAGCTTGGCAATCCTTGGCATATCGATCTCTGATCGAGTCTACTAAGATTAGGGTTTTAGCTAGGCCTATGGTGACCCAATCGATAGACTCGATCAGATCGGTATTGTCGAGAGGCCTCCCTCAATAGCAGGGAAGCGAACGACAGGTGGTCGGAGGAGGCAACCCCGAGACGGGTCCTGAGATCGAATCCACCATTGTTAGTGTAGATTTGGTTTGCGTAGGAGGAGCCTACACCGCCTCCATGACTTCATCGGGGCCGTCAGCACTGGTGGTCCAGGTGGATGTCCCAATCGTGAACATTAGGCCCACTGGAAGGACCATGGAAGTAGGGAAGTTGACCATCTGGCTCGCCATGGAGTCTACATGCACACCCCCTACCTGGTGCGCCACTATCGATGAGATGTGGTCGGTAGTCTACCGATGGGTATGCCCATGGTAGTAGATTATCGATGGAGGTGTGCAAGAAAATAAACTAGATGATGACACAAGATGAACATGAGGCTTATCCAGGTTCGGACCGCGAACTGCGTAATACCCTGCGTCCCGTGTCTTTGTGGATTGTATTGATACATGATGATGATGATGTGTTTTGAGGGGGGGGTCCTTGACCGCCTTATATAGTACAGGTGGCAAGGTTACAGATCTAAGGAATCTAATCCCAGCCGATTACAACTGCTGTATCCGCAAAGGATACAATATCTATCCTTACCAACTTTGTTTCCTTGATCATCAAGTAGTCTCTGCTTGCTCCGCACGGTTCACCGAGTAGTTCAGAGATCCGCATGGCCCTTTCTAGCGAGTTGGGCCACCTTGTCTGACGCGGCCCATGTGGAGCCATGAGGGCATATGGGTCTATACCCCCTCAAGTGGTTTGGACACTATGACACCAAACCAAGTATTGGGAGATGTGATGATCGATGACACATATAGAGATGATGATAAGAAGGAGAATAAAGATAAGATGAAGGATGACAAGAAGAAGAGTGTGGCATTCAAGGCCACATCATCCAAGGGCAAGGCAAAGCAAGAATCATCAAGTGAAGATGAAGACTTGAGCTTTGATGAGATGGATGATGAAAAGATGGCTCTCTTTATCAAGAGATTTGGCAAGTTTATGGTGAAGAAGGGCTACCGTGCTAGAAGAAAGAAGACTTCATCCAAGAACAAGGAAGAGTCAAGAAGGTGCTTCAAGTGTGGAAGCAAGGATCATCTTGTTGCTCAATGACCATACAATAGCGACAATGATGATAATGACAAGAAGAGCAAGAAGACAAACAAGAAGGAAAAAAGAAAGAGAAGAAGGACAAGATGACCATCAAGAAGAAGAAGAAGAATGGTGGTTTATATGTGGTCATTTGGGATAGTGATGCTTCCTCAAGTGATGATGATGATTGTGATGATGACAAGACCACCAAGACAAAGGCTCTTGCAAGCATTGCTATTAATGAGAAGTCTTCTCTCTTCGACACGCCATCATGCTTCATGGCTAAAACCACTAAGGTACAAACTTGTGATGATGGATGTGATGAGGAACATGATAATGAAAGTGAAAGTGACAATGATGATGAACCCACTAAAGATGAACTAATTGACATGTTAGAAGATGCTAAAGAATATTTTGACATTAAGAGAAGGGAATACAAAGACTTGCGCAACGAACTAAAAGCCCTTAAGCAAGCCTTTGATGTGCTCAATGCATCTCATGAGAGGCTAGAGGAAGTCCATAAGAAGCTTGGCAAGGCTCACAAGAAACTTGAAAAAGCTCATTCCTCTTTACTTAATGAGCAAAATAAGAAGGAGCATGTTGTAACATGTGACAAAGGCTTAACTTATGATATAATTGATGAATCATTCTATAAGCCTATCATTGTTGTTCCCACTAACCCTTCTTGTAGCACTTCCACTTCTACCTCATCTAGTAGTGATGGTTTCACTTGTGATGCCTCACTAATGGTTGAGAATGAGACCATCAAGAAGGAGGTTAATGAGCTCACTCGCGCCTTAGGCAAAGCCTATGGTGGTGAGAACCGCTTGCTTATGTGCTTGGGTAGCCAAAGAGCTTCTCTCTACAAAGAGGGATTGGGCTATACCCTAAGAAAGGCAAGGCGGCCTTTGTTCCTCACAAGACTAGTTTTATGAAGAGCAATTGTCAGTTTTGCACTAGTTACAAGCAAGTTGGTCATAAAGAGCATAATTGCAAGACCAAGAACAAGAATGCTAATGTATCCTCAATTAATCTTGATTCTTTCTATGTGCTTACTAAGGGTACAAATGGTGTGAAGGCTAAGTTCATTAGTGCACCGTGGATGGGCTCAAAGAAGAAAGCCATTTGGGTACCAAAGAACTTAGTCACTAACCTTTAAGGACCCAACCAAGTTTAGGTAGCTAAAAAGAATTGATCTTCTTTTGTAGGTCAATTATAAAGCCGAAGGAAGGCATTGGGTTTTTGATAGTAGGTGCACTCAACACATGACCGGTGATGCAAGAATATTTAACTCAATCAACACCAATGGCAACAATGGTTATGATAGTATTACATTTGGTTACAATGACAAAGGCAAGGTCAAAGGGCTTGGTAAGATTGCAATATCCAATGACTTGAGAATTTTCAATGTGTTGCTAGTTGAGAGCTTGAACTTTAATTTGCTATTTGTGGCTCAATTGTGTGATCTTGGATTCAAATACATATTTGGAGTAGATGATGTAGAGATCATAAGTGTAGATGACTCTAACTTGATCTTCAAAGGCTTTAGATATGAGAATCTATACTTGGTTGATTTCAATGCTAGTGAAGCTCAATTCTCAACATGCTTGTTCACTAAGTCTAGTATGGGTTGGTTATGGTATAGAAGGCTTGGTCATATTGGAATGAAACAATTAAATAGATTGGTTAAGCATGACTTGGTTAGAGGCTTAAAAGATGTTGTGTTTGAAAAGGATAAGCTTTGTAGCTCTTGTCAAGCCGGCAAACAAGTTAGTAATACCCATCCTAAGAAGAGCATAATGAGCACTAGTAAAGCATTTGAGTTATTGCACATGGACTTATTTGGGCCAACACAATACACTAGCATCGGTGGAAACAAATATGGCTTTGTGATAGTGGATGACTACACTAGATACACTTGAGCATTCTTTCTAGTGGACAAGAGTGATGTGTTTGCAACATTCAAATCATTTGTCAAGGACATTCACAATGAGTTTGAAACAAACATCAAGAGAGTTAGAAGTGATAATGGTAGTGAATTCAAGAACACTAAAATTGATGAGTTGTGTGATGAATTTGGAATTAGGCATCAATTCTCGGCTAAGTACACTCCACAATCAAATGTCCTTATTGAGAGGAAAAATAGAACCTTGATTGACATAGCAAGATTTATGTTGAGTGAGTACAATGTGAGTCAATCCTTTTGGGCCAAAGCTATCAACACGGCTTGCTATTGTAGCAACCGCTTGTATTATCACCCATTAAAAGAGAAGACACCATATGAGCTCTTGAATGGTAGAAAGCCCAACATTGCATATTTTTAGGTCTTTGGTTGCAAATGCTATAATCTTGAAGAAAGATACTAGATTGGGCAAGTTTGTGAAGTGCGATGAGAGATTCCTACTTGGTTACTCCACTACAAGCAAAGCATATATAGTTTGGAATTTGGAAATTGATACTCTTGAGGAAGTTCATGATGTGGAATTTGATGAAACCAAGGGTTCCCAAGATAAGAATAAGAACTTGGAAGATGTTAGAGGCATTCAACTTTCAAATACCATGAAGAACATGGATGTTGGTGAATTGAGGCCTAAACAAGTGATTGATGAAGAAGATGATCAAGTGCAAGTGCTCTCTAACTCACATGTGCAAGTTGACACTAATCAAGCAAGTTCAAGTGGCTCTCATGACAATGTTCAAGATCAAGTGGCTAGTGCATCATCTCAATCTAATGAGCAAGCAAGTGCAAGCAATCAAGTTCCAATACTCCAACCAACAAATATTGCAAGAGATCATCCATTAGACACTATAATTGGAGATATTTCTAGAGGTGTACAAACAAGATCAAAATTAGCTTCATTTTGTGAGCATTTCTCATTTGTATCATTCATTGAACCAAAGAAGATAGAAGGAGCTTTGAAGGATGTTGATTGGGTGAATGCTATGCATGAAGAATTGAACAACTTCACAAAAAATCAAGTATGGGAATTAGTGGAGAAACCAAAGGGACACTATGTGATTGGAACCAAATGGGTCTATAGAAACAAGCAAGATTAAGATGGCATAGTAGTAAGGAACAAAGCAAGATTGGTAGCATAAGGTTACACTCAAGTGGAAGGTCTTGACTTTGGAGAAACATATGGCTCAATTGCTAGATCGGAAGCAATTAGAATCTTGCTAGCCTATGCTTGTGCCCACAACATTAAGCTCTATGAAATGGATGTCAAGAGTATATTTCTCAATGGCTACATCAATGAAGAAGTATATGTTAAGCAACCTCCCGGTTTTGAAGATGACAAGAATCCCAACCATGTGTACAAGTTGAAGAAGGCTTTGTATGGCTTGAAGCAAGCACCTAGAGCTTGGTATGAGAGGTTGATGGATTTCCTACTCTCTAAAGGGTTCATGATGGGCAAGGTAGAAACCACTCTTTTCACCAAGAAGATTGGAAAGGACTTATTTGTGTTGTAAATCTATGTTGATGACATCATATTTGGATCAACCAATCAAGACTTTTGTGAAGAGTTTGGAAAGTTGATGGCTAATGAGTTTGAGATGTCCATGATTAGAGAGTTGAGTTACTTCCTTGGTCTTTGTTGGCATTTCTTAGCGTCGCTACTAAGAACAGGCTTAGGACCCATCCCTGGCAACGGCGCCAGAAATGCTTGTCGGCGTTTCTTAACGTCATCACTAGAATTGGTGTATCCTAGCAACGCCGTCCAGAAATATCGGGTGGTATTCTGCAACATTTATAGAACAAGTCCGCAAGTGCATGGAAATACCGTTGTAGCATTTCACCCGGTGGTATTTAAGGTATCATAATTTCCCAAGGATGACTTTCGTAGGTAGTCTCTAATTCTAGTTTAACCCTATGAACAAGAGAAGGATAACATGGGCAGTGAGGATATCTTAGGTAGCTTGCTTAAGGTTAGATATCGCTATCTTTATACTTCACTTCGGGCATCGGATATCAGCTGTCTGTGTAACACCCTAGGTGTTAAGAAAAAACCTAAAACTTGGCATGTCATCATAATGCATTTTTTCATCATGTTTTAGTAGTTCACCTGGATGCATTCACTAAAAGAAAGTTTACTTTATAAATGTCATGCATGGTTGATGTTCGTGTTGGAACCAAAAACCCTATAAGGTTCACTTATGGGACTTCATAATTTTTAATGGGACCTAAAGGTACTTGGTATTGTGTCCTAACTAAGATGAAGTGAGAATTGTATACCTCACACTTGTGATTGTTGGTGGGACATGAAAACAAGTCAAACATAAAAGATGGAGCTTCAAGTTTGGATTTGAAACTTGAATTTCAATGGTTGACCATGAGATCAACTAGTGAGGTCAAGAGTCAAGCTCAACTTGAAGGTTCAAATGAAAACTGTTTTGACATAAATTGATTCAAATTATGGTGCCATGTTTGTAACCCAAAATGTGGTCAACATAATGGTGTCATGGTTTGGATGAGTGTGATTGCTAATCAAACTCACTAATTACTCATCACTTTACTAATACAAAATAAATAAGCTAATTACTTTTGAACCCAAGGTTAAGGAGGTTAGTGTTTCAAATAGTGAAACATAAGCTTCAATCTATAAATCATCTTCTATCTCCTCATCTATTTAGTTTCATGCTTGGTCATCTACATAGGAGTTGTAGAGCTGTACATGAGGATCATTTCATCTTCTATAAACTTTGTCTAATTCTACTTCTATCTTGCTCTAATAGAGGAGGGGAGCTGCTATCCTTGACTTGCAACATGTGCAACATATTGCAATGTTGCAATGTTTTAAATCCTACCCCTCTCTGTTTTCTCTCTGCTCGCTGACCTTGCCACCTCCTGCTTACCGCTCCACCGTGCATGCTGCACTGCTCACCCACGCTTGGACACACAACAGTAGCTTGGCCGCGTCGCAAGCCAGAGCTGGTGCTCCAAAAGCCGCTCGTGCTCACCTTCAAGTAACCAAAGTCGGCCACCTCCTTCTCGTTCCTCTATTCGCATCCATCGCCACCGTCGGAGCTCAATCTCTAAATTCATCCTCCTCACTCCATTATTTCCAAATTCATCTCACTACCAGGTCTGCCACCTCCCCGCGTCCCAATTGAACCCACCAGAGCCACCCCTCCACTGTCGGTTTAGGTGCGTGCCACCATTTTCCTCACCGGAGGTCACCACGCCACCGTGAGCCCCCTCTACATGGCCGGAGCACCACAGAGCCCCTCCACTCCATCTTGTGCTCATTTTCAATCGTTGTTATCATGTTGATACTCATGCTATCATTCTTTTCCCTAGCGCACGAGTAGTCACACCGGAACGATGTCGTCTTCCTCGGTTCATGCCGTCAGAGCTGCTGCCCTCGACGACCACCATCAACCATCACCTTCTAGAGTCAACCAGCCATAGTTTGGGAAGCTAGGTGAGCTCATGAGTGTGCTGGTGGAGTAGGTTTAGACGCTACCGTGCCCTATAGGCCAGGATGTCGTGTAGCCATCGTGCACTGCCTAGCCGAGCGCCATGGCCGTGGTCAAGTGAGCTCCACGCTCGAATTCAACCGACAAACCTCTCGGGTGGATACGCGGAGGTGTGAGGAGTGTGTAGCGCCGCTTGATGTTGTCACCAGAGAGGTCGGCTATCGACGGAGTGACCTCATCGGAGTTCCATTTGCCGCTGTTGTTGCCGTTGTGTATGTTGGAAGCCTCGAGTCGGAGGGGAGATGGTAAGATGGGCTGCAAAAGGAGGAGAGGAAGCTAGTGGTGTGCCCGTTGTCGCTCGATACCTCGCCATCGCAATGCTCGGAGTTGTATCACCCAAAAATTTTAAAATTTTGAATTAGATAAAAATTGGAGTTAAAAGAGAATTAGTCATGAGTTTAAATAATTCAGATAATATTTAATGGGGATTAAAATTTAAAATATTAGGTGGAATATTGGTGATGCATTCATGTTGTTGCATTTATTTTATTGTGTGGTGTGGTTTTGGTTTTTATTTGATTTGAATTCAAAATCTATTTTAAAATGGCTTTGGAAACAAATTTAAATGAGAAAAAAGAGAAAGAAAATCTTTCCCTCTCACCTTTTCGGCCTGGTGGCCCAGCTAGCTGCTAGCCGGTCTGCTCCCTCTCCCTCCTTGTTTGGGCCGCCCGAAGCTGCCGTGCAGTCCATTTTCCCCGCAGACCGGCTCTCCCTCCCTTGCCATGATTCGCGTGGGCCAACCCAGGAGCCATAGCAGCCACCACTTCCTTCCTTTGTTTTGCTGACGCAGGGCCCACATGTCAGTCGTATCTTCCATCTCCGGTTCATAGACGAGTTGGACTCCAACTTGATGGAATTTGCCTCCGCCCGATCTTCTATGACTTGGACCGCAAGCCGTGTGCCCCTATAAGAGAGGTATGACCCGACACGTCCCGTTTTTCCCTCCACGCACCGCCCTAGGTCCTAGCCTCGCTGTCACGTTGATTTTGGATCTTGCCAAGTTTGGAGCTGAGGTTGTCGCTGCTGTGCTCGACGGCAGTTGCCTCTCTATCGTCGAAAATCCATCTGCCACCCTTCGTCTTGAGGTGAAGTAGCTGTAGGTGCCATATTTTTCTTCCTCTTGCTCTCTGTTGCTCACCCATTGTCGTCGGGATTCACAGGAGGCGGCCCTCCGCCTTTCTGAGCCAAGCACCACCGACGAGTCCTCTTGGCCGAAGAAAAGACACCAGGTGAGATCCCGTTGAGCTTCTCTTTCATTTGGAACCAGTCACGAGCCGATTGGTGGTCTAAATAGCAAAAACTGTGATCTCTGGCAACGTGGTTCGCGTCGGCCATGGCGGCCACCGGCCGGAGTTGGTGTAGATGGCCGGTTTCCTCTCTCTTTCTTGGAATGGATGTCAGCCGTCCATTTGTTGATCAATGATCAGGATTAGAAGATACCCCTTCGTGGGGTAAAATTGTTAAAGAGCCCCTGTGTTTTCATGAAATAGAACCCGCAGTCCTTAGCGTCATTTAGGAGATACGTTTCTTTGTTCTGAAAACGTATTTCTCTCGGTAAATCAAAAATATGTTTTCTGATATTTACAATTTTGCCACTAAACTTGTTTTGATCGTAAAATCTTCGTTTTAACTCTGATTGGACCTGTTCAAGTTGCGTTAGATTCATATTTACGAGCTCTAAATGTTAGTATAGCTGTACAGTAGGTTTGGAAAATTTAATTTTCGAGTTTATATTAAAATAATTATTTATCTATAGGAAATCTTAGAAAATTCATAACTTTTACGTTTTAAATCCGATTTTTGTGATCTTTATGTCTATGTGATCATAGTAATGTGTAGAATAGTTTTATAAGATTTTCAAACTGTTTTCTACTGTTGGTGTACTGTTCTAATTGTATCTCTTGTTTGCCTCGTGTATGATTGCATATGGATGCTTGCGTGGTGTTCTATGATAATGTCTAGTCGGTGAGCTTTACGTGTTGATTGAGATGGAATACAATTGAAGCTTTGGACTAGAAGAAGCATCAGAGTTTAAGGCAAGTATAGCATGAGACCATCTTTATTGTCCTATTCACTGAAATCATCATACATATGCATGTGTCCTCCTTGACAACCGTAGACATTATAACTTAGCTGTTGATACCCTGATTCCTTGTTGCCTATGGGTTTTGTATTGGATAGCTATTGCTAGTGCTTAATTATGAACAATGATCTTGTAATTTGATTAATGGATTAAGCGACCAACCATGAAGATGATTTTATTACTGTTGAAAGGGGGCTAGAGCAAGGGGTTATATTGTTGCTCTAGTTACTCTCCGTAAGGACTTACCTGTAAGTGATAACTAGGATTGACAGTACAGCTATGAGACTATATGGCTCTGGCTCTAGTTGTTTAAGAGACCTTTTGTAGCTTGTTAGTTGTTACCAAAAGGCGCAAGAGGGGTCATGTCTAGTATGGTCTTGGCCTGCTAAGGTGGGTGCAGTCTTTTGTAAGTCGCCCCTTGGAGGGAGGTTCATGCTTTCCAATTGAGAATCCTTATCGGCCCTAACTTGTTAGACGAACTTTTAAATGACTTTATATGATTTTTGATGTTTTGGGAATGGCCTCCCCATGCATTTGGAAGTCATGACTCATAGTGAAAGTGTACACCTCTGCGCAGAGTTAAAAACTGGTATACTAGCCGTGCCCACGGACACGGGCGGCCTTGGGGATTCTTACAGAATAAATATTCACTATTGTTATATCATGCTTATTATGGTTAATATTATTATGCTTATGTTAATTGCTATTTCATTATTCTTATTACAATTGATCATTGGTTTATAATGGGAATTTGGTTATCTTGATGCTACTCAATTGCTAAGTAAATGATGAATAAAAGCTAAATGCAGTAAACCAGTGTCTAACCTTTTTGAGCCTCATGAACCCCATGATATATTTACGGAGTTCGACATGGACTCACTCTTGCTATTTCACACACCTCAGGATAGTCTCTAGAGTTTTTAGGCTTGTGATCAACCAGTCAGTTTGTTTCTGGAGTGAAGTCTACACCAAGTGTTCAGAGTTGTTTTTCCGTTGTGTTGCTCTCTAAGGTATATTTTATACTATTGTGTTATGTATATTAAGCATTTATCTCTTGATATTACACTTATCTATGGCTATATGTGAGATTTGACTCCTTTATTTCACAGATAGTGTATATCTGATTTTGTCCTCAAAACCGGGTGTGACAGAGTGTATCAGAGCAATGCTGACTGTAGGACGCAAGCCTAGTTAAAACTGGTCGTTATAAGGTCTAAACATTGCCACAAAAATCCTTGTTCCATAAGACCTTGATATTTTCTTCTTATCTTACTGTTCACCTCTACCTTGTTGCTTATTTTTAAAAAATCTTGTGCTCATCCTATTCCTTGCTTTGATGTGCTTTTAGAACCTCATCTTATCATCTTCTTGCGACATCGGAAGATAAACATTAGGATCTTTGCCCTATATGAAGATAACGATAGCAATCGTAAGTTGAGTCAATGCGTGAAGTGTGAACCAATGTGTTAGTTGGATTGTCATTATGTTTATGCTTGATTTGGTGTTTTGTAATGATTGTTAAGAAGTTATGTGTTTCACAATTTTATCTTTAGGCACTCTTAAGGCATAAGGATTAATGAATAATTAGTTGGGGTGGTTTTATGTAATTCTCTGCCTGCTGATTTCTGGAGCAGCATTAAGTGTTTCTGTTATATCTTAAGATCTGGACGTGAGGAATACATGAAATTTTACTGGGAGAAACTAGGCCCTTACATCTTCCCAATACCATTGTAATCACCTTTTTATCAATTTTGAGTTATGAGATATACCCGTTCAAAGTTGAGGTTACTGCACAGTCTGGAGTTCTAGAACAGTTTCGGTTAAGCTTTGTTTTGACCAAGTTAATCGCAGAATCTGGAAAAGTGTTCTATAAGTAAGTTGCAGAGAATTTGATAAGCTTTCTAACGGTACAAGGTGCAACCTAATTGGATTAACAGAACTGGAGATATGGATGTTTTACTGTGCTACTATTTTTCTGCTCGCGAGGAATTTCAGTTTACTTGTTCTTGTTTATACACACGAGTTTTTATTAGATATCGGAAGGTCATCATGATAGTATATCCATTGAGAAGAAGGTTCAGGCTACTCTTTCGTTTCCATAGTTGATATTTTCTTAAGGGGGGTAGCCAAAATAAAGAGTTCGGTTGTCTATGTGGTTGGGTTTCTCTTACCTCTCATGCTATCAAGTCTTATCTTGTCATCTCATGAAGTTGCACTTAGGAATGTTAAGAATGACTAAATCCTACTGCATTCATGATTACAAACAGATGGTTAATACCAGAAGAAGTTCTTCACATGGTGACAGAAGGGACTCTTCCAACTCATTTAATCCTCCGTCGGCAACTAATTCTCCAACTATAGAGCAAGCTTTGATGACACAGAATCAATTGTTGCAGACTCTCATTCAACATGTGGTGAATAACTAGCATCAAGCACCACCTATTAGTAAGCATGGTGAATTTATGATGGGACACCCGCTGACATTCTCTCATGCGAGTGATCCACTAGAGGCAGATGATTGGCTTAGAGCCGTGGAGCGACATCTTGACATAGCTCAGTGTGATGACCATCAAAAGGTGCTTTATGCTTCCGAACAACTTTATGGTGACGCTCTAGATTGGTGGGAATCTTTCCAGGATGGACGTACTGATAATGCTTCTCAGATAACCTAGCAGGAGTTTAGAGATAAATTCAAAGCTCACCACATTCCCAAAGGGTTGATAGAACTTAAGCAGGATGAATTTCGGGCTCTAAAGCAAGGATCTATGTCAGTGTGCGAGTATCATGATCAGTTCACTCAGTTGTCTCGTTATGCTCCTAATGAGGTGAGAGAAGATGCAGATAAGCAACGTCTTCTTCTCAAAGGAATTTATTATGATCTCAGGTTACAACTGAAGGGCCACACCTATCCAAATTTCCAAGCTCTGGTGGACCATGTTATTGTGCTTGACGATATGCGCAAGGAGCATGATAGGAAGAGAAGGAAGATGCAACATCAATCTGCAGGTAGCGACACTTATCTTGGTTTTGCTGTATAACCAGAGTACCAGTAACACTCTATAAATCTACTTGGTAGTATAGATCGGGATCAGTACCAATTTCAGCAACCCAATAATGACGTTCATTAATTTAACTCTCAAGAACCATGTCTGTCACCTCCCATTATTAATACCAGTGAGAAAGGTCATGGTTGTGGTGAGATTGAGCACTATGAGAACGATTGTCTGCAGAAGTTTACTAAGAGTAATTGCAGATAGAATCAACAACATCAAGAGCCAGAACAAAGTGTCCATAATCAGGAGGTGCAAAGAAATAAATTGAATCAAAAATATATCCAAGGAAGGTTGAACAATGTGGATGTGGTTACCATTTACAAAGCTAAAGAGGTTGTTCTCAGCTATATTGGTGCAGGCTCAGACACTGCTATGGTTTTGTTTGACCCTAGGGCTACACATTCATTTATCTCTCGGAAATATGTAGAAGATCATAAGATAACTATGCTTCCAATGAGGAAACCGGTGGTAGTTAACTCTCCAGAAGGAGAAAAGAACGCAAACCATATATGCCCAAGAGTTAGTCTTGACATAAATGGGGTGAAGTTTGAGGCAAATCTTATTGTTCAGGAGTTAATGTAAATAGATGTTATCCTTGGAAAAGGTTGGTTACTTGCTTGCAAAGGAGTGATTAATTCTGCCCAACGTTCGGTGTTTCTAACCACATGGTTAGGAGAAAGAATTGAGTATGTAGGTGTTCAACCGGCACCTAAGGAAGACGAGAATGACCAACGGAGGATAGCAAAGTGGACCATGAGTTTACAGAAGTCATAGCAGAGGAACAAACAACTTTAGAGGAGCTCAATATGAGAGATGATCATGCTTACGCAGATTAGCTAGCGAGGATCTTAGGAACTATCTCATGATTCTCATTGAAAGATGTAACATGGAAAAATGAGGATCGAATGAAGACAGAATGTCACTATCTCTTTTATCATCATCTTCCGAATCTCGAGGACGTGATTCATTTTAAGGGGGATAGAATTTGTAACACCCAAAAATTTTAAAATTTTGAATTAGATAAAAATTGGAGTTAAAAGAGAATTAGTCATGAGTTTAAATAATTTAGATAATATTTAATGGGGATTAAAATTTAAAATATTAGGTGGAATATTGGTGATGCATTCATGTTGTTGCATTTGTTTTATTGTGTGGTGTGGTTTTGGTTTTTATTTGATTTGAATTCAAAATCTATTTTAAATGGCTTTGGAAACAAATTTAAATGAGAAAAAAAGAGAAAGAAAATCTTTCCCTCTCACCTTTTCGGCCTGGTGGCCCAGCTAGCTGCTAGCCGGTCTGCTCCCTCTCCCTCCTTGTTTGGGCCGCCCGAAGCTACCGCGCAGTCCATTTTCCCCGTAGACCGGCTCTCCCTCCCTTGCCATGATTCGCGTGGGCCGGCCCAGGAGCTGCAGCAGCCACCGCTTCCTTCCTTTGTTTTGCTGACGCAGGGGCCCGCATGTCAGTCGTATCTTCCATCTCCGGTTCGTAGACGAGTTGGACTCCAACTCAATGGAATTTGCCTCCGCCCGATCTTCTACGACTTGGACCGCAAGCCGTGTGCCCCTATAAGAGAGGTATGACCCGACACATCCTGTTTTTCCCTCCATGCACCGCCCTAGGTCCTAGCCTCGCCGTCACGTTGATTTTGGATCTCGCTGAGTTTGGAGCTGAGGCTGTTGCTGCTGTGCTCGATGGTAGTTGCCTCTCTGTCATCGAAAATCCATCCGCCACCCTTCATCTTGAGGTGAAGTAGCCGTAGGTGCCATATTTTTCTTCCTCTTGCTCTCTGTTGCTCACCCATTGTCGCTGGGATTCATAGGAGGCGGCCCTCCGCCTTTCCGAGCCAAGCACCACCGACGAGTCCTCTTGGCCGAAGAAAAGACACCAGGTGAGATCCTGTTGAGCTTCTCTTTTGTTTGGAACCAGTCGCGAGCCGATTGGTGGTCTAAATAGCAAAAACCGTGATCTCTAGCGACATGGTTCGCGTCGGCCATGGCGGCCACCGACCGGAGTTGGTGTAGATGGCCGGTTTCCTCTCTCTTTCTTGGAATGGATGTCAGCCGTCCATTTGTTGATCAATGATCAGGATTAGAAGATACCCCTTCGTGGGGTAAAATTGTTAAAGAGCCCCTGTGTTTTCATGAAATAGAACCCGCAGTCCTTAGCGTCATTTAGGAGATACGTTTTTTTGTTCTGAAAACGTATTTCTCTCGGTAAATCAAAAATACGTTTTCTGATCTTTACAGTTTTGCCACTAAACTTGTTTTGATCGTAAAATCTTCGTTTTAACTCTCATTTGACCCGTTCAAGTTGCGTTAGATTTGTATTTGCGAGCTCTACATGTTAGTATAGCTGTACAGTAGGTTTGGAAAATTTAATTTTTGAGTTTATATTAAAATAATTATTTATCTATAGGAAATCTTTGAAAATTCATAACTTTCACATTTTAAATCCGATTTTTGTGATCTTTACGTCTGTGTGATCGTAGTAACGTGTAGAATAGTTTTATAAGATTTTGAAACTGTTTTTCTACTGTTAGTGTACTATTGTAATTGTATCTCTTGTTTGCCTCGTGTATGATTGCATATGGATGCTTGCGTGGTGTTCTATGATAATGTCCAGTCGGTGAGCTTTACGTGTTGATCGAGAAGGAATACAATTGAAACTTTGGACTAGAAGAAGCATCAGTGTTTAAGGCAAGTATAGCATGGGACCATCTTTGTTGTCCTATTCACTAAAATAATCATACATATGCATGTGTCCTCCTTGACAACCGTAGACATTATAACTTAGCTATTGATACTCTGATTCCTTGTTGCCTATGGGTTTTGCATTGGGTAGCTATTGCTAGTGCTTAATTATGAACAATGATCTTGTAATTTGATTAATGGATTAAGCGACCAACCATAAAGATGATTTTATTACTATTGAAAGGGGGCTAGAGCAAGAGGTTATATTGTTGCTCTAGTTACTCTCCGTAAGGACTTACCTGTAAGTGATAACCGGGATTGACAGTACAACTTTGAGGGCTATATGGCTCTGGCTCTAGTTGTTTAATAGACCTTTTCTAGCTTGTAAGTGGTTACCAAAAGGCGCAAAAGGGGTCATGTCTAGTATGGTCTTGGCCTGCCAAGGTGGGTGTAGTCTTTTGTAAGTCTCCCCATGGAGGGAGGTTCATGCTTTCTAATTGAGAATCCTTAGCGGCCCTTACTTGTTAGATGAACTTTTAAATGACTTTATATGATTTCCGTTGTTTTGGGAATGGCCTCCCCATGCATTTGGAAGTCATGACTCATAGTGAAAGTGTACACCTCTGCACAGAGTTAAAAACTGGTATACTAGCCGTGCCCACGGACACGGGCGGCCTTGGGGATTCTTACAGAATAAATATTCACTATTGTTATATCATGCTTATTATGGTTGATATTATTATGCTTATGTTAATTGCTATTTCATTATTCTTATTACAATTGATCATTGGTTTATAATGGGAATTTGGTTATCTTGATGCTACTCAATTGCTAAGTAAATGATGAGTAAAAGCTAAATGCAGTAAACTAGTGTCTAACCTTTTTAAGCCTCATGAACCCCATGATATATTTGCGGAGTTCGACATGGACTCACTCTTGCTATTTCGCACACCTCAGGATAGTCTCTGGAGTTTTTAGGCTTGTGATCAACCAGTCAGTTTGTTCCTGGAGTGAAGTCTACACCCAGTGTTCGGAGTTGTTTTTCCACTGTGTTGCTCTCTAAGGTATATTTTATACTATTGTGTTATGTATATTAAGCATTTATCTCTTGATATTACACTTATCTGTGGCTATATGTGAGATTTGACTCCTTTATTTCACATATAGTGTATGTCTAGTTTTGTCCTTAAAACCGGGTGTGACAGGAGTGGCGCCGGCGTTGGTCGGCGTGAGAATAGAGGGAGAAGGGAGAGGGAGAAGGCAGGCCTGGGCTGCCTGTGGTCTTGGGCTATGGCTCCACGTTGGGCCGGCTCGGGCTGGCCAAGGAAAGAAGAAGGGGAGAGAAAGAGCAGCTAGGCCGCCAGTAGTGCTAATCGGGCCGAGAGAGGAAGTAAAGGAGATTTTCTCCTTTTCTATTTTTTGAAAAGTAATTAAGTAATGAACTTTGTTAATTCCATAACTAAATAAATAATGGTGATAAAATTATGAAAATTTGTGAGTAAGCTATTCTTGGTATGTGGAACATAGGAAAAATACTAATCTATGAAAAATAATAACTTTTGGATGTCTAATAATTATTGGCTTTAATTAAGAAATGCAACGTCCATGATTTTTGTAGCTTAAATACAATTCCAAAATTCATGAAATTTGATGAGCATGTTTAGCTTATTGTTATGAACCTACATAAAAGGTTTGGCACTATTTGGAGATAAAAATGATCTGGTCACTTAATAGACTTGATTTATGTATTAATAAAATAATAAAAATGATTTCCTTAATATCATTTAAGTTGATGATGTGCAATTGGGATTGATTGTAGACCTTGGGATATTTTACCCTTACTATTCCAAGGCAGTGAAAATTGATTGGTTCTATTAAGCTATTTACCATGATAGTCTTTACTTGCTTAATATAATAAATACCTTTTAATTTTGAGATGTTAATATTTGCTTTAAGAGGAGTAATTAACTTGCTTATGATAATTGATGTGTAGATGTTAATGAACCTATTAACTCTTAGATGCGACCTCTTGGGTAAAAAGTAAAATGTTTAAGGATAACTGCTTGCAACTATACCACGAAGGAAAGTTGTACTCAAGTAGATAACTAATGTTTATCCTTTCTAAATATCCCTTTCATGATATGCCATGTTAGCATCATCCTTAAGCATGCATCCTTTTAACGTATAGTGAACGAAAGCAGAGATCCGTTAGTTGAGTAGACCTCTGAGGTGGGTGTTCACTCAGAGGGTGTTGAGTTGGAGAGTGGGGTTAATCTTGAAACAGCTGACAACCCCGACACCGTAGGCAAGCCCCAGAGCATAAATCATCCCTTGTGTTTTATAAAATGTTTCTCACATAAGTCTTACGAATGTTGCATTTAAGTATCAGGAGTTGTATGATAAACTTTGTTGTATGACTACCTTGTTTATCCTTACTCACCCATGATACCTATGTTTAAGTAATATTTGTTGAAATGCTTAGCCCTGCTTAGATATAAATGTTAGAGGTAGGTTTTTCTAAAATTAAAGTTGAACCAGAAGTATGAGGATGATTATGACTTTTAAATATAGACTGGGCAGAATCTTGGCTTGCGCCTAGTTTGAGGCTGGACGTAGTGACCCTGTCCGTGTCGGTTAAGGACCATTCGTTGTACGGCCTGCTTGTGATCATGATTTGTAGTACTGGCCACATACTCCGGTAAGCCTAACATCTAGGCTATTCCTTTATGGGGAACGATAACCACACATTGGGAGTGGAGAGATGGTGAGAGTATCGTGTAACACACTCCTATGAATCCGTCAGGGACGAACGACACAATGAAGTGGGTATTGTGCTCTCGGGTAGCGCTAGATCGGTTCCCGTAATGGAGGAGGATCCAAGTGAGGGTTGATGTATACAGGCATGGGTCTATGCCTAACCCTATGTATGTCGTGTGGTAAGGAAACCCTAGCTGGGCCAAACCGATTCGAATCGCCACAGCTTCTCAGTGAAGAAGACTTGATCAACCGTCCTGCATCATAGCTAATCAACTGGAACTTTAGTTATGAGCTCATATTGTGATGGTTTTATAAGAAGTGCTTGGAATTAGAATAAATGCTAATGATAGTTCTTAATATTAAATTGGAAGTATAAAACTTGGAAAGTAGGGATCCACTTTAGTGCAGTTTTCTGCAAAAGTGTTCTTGATCTTGCTATAGGCTCACCTTGATTCCCCTTACCTTGCATATCCTTGGAGTCTTTCCTTTTTGTTGGTTAAATCTTGTTGAGTACCCTTAGTACTCAGGGTTTATTAAACCCTTGTTGTAGGTGAACAACATGAGTAGGCTGGCACTAGCCTCTGCTATATGTTGGTTCCTGAGGAAGAGTCCTAGCCGTGAGAATGTTGAAGTGCACCCTTGGGCAGGGTGAAGTTCTTTTTGGTGATGTAATATAAGTACCCCTTTTGCTACCCACTGCCTTTATGGCAAAACTATGGTTTATAATAATTATGGTTTGTAAGAACTTATTACTAGCTTGTAAACTTATGTTATTGTAAGACTTCCACTGTACTCTGTTGTAATAAATTTATATATTTGTACAATTATTGTAATACTGCAATGCTACTGTAATGGATCTTGCTTGGAAGTTAAAACGTGGATGATTTGGGTTTCCCAAGGACACCCAACAGACTTTTAGAGTTGTAGGGCACTCATGTGCTGCTATCAGAAGTCTAAAAGACAATGGTAGGCACAAGTGGGCCATATGACTCAGGAGGTTCTGCCATTGTCTGCCAGCCGATGCTGGCTTCTAGCTCTACACCGTACCCGAACGTGGGGGAATGCAAGGGACGAACAGGGCTATCACCACCTGCCCACCTACCCCTTGACCGTGGAGCATGAGGCAAATGAAGGTAGCCTCTAGCCTAGACACCACATCTACGTTATAGACTACTACTCTAGTATAAGCTAGGAGCATCCATCTTTATTAGGAGTCCATTCGCTAGAGCATCCACCACGAGGACGGACGACGAACCCGCAAAGCATAATGATAAATGATAAATCACTTAAGGAGTAATACCAAAGGAATATCATGACTTTCTTACCCCAAGTGGTAATCCGGTCGTCAAGGTACAAGGATAGCGGGTGCCGACATCTCTGGCACTCTGACTACTCGACGGACTCCGAGAGCCGCGCACTTAGGAGGAGAGGTGGACAATTCTGCCTTTCTCCTCCTCTTGCCCTCACTCACTCCCCATCACTACATCTAGCTAGAAGCTAGGACTTGAGGCTCTTCCTCTCTCTTGCTCAAGTGTGTATACTTGAGTGTGTGGAATGAGGAGGGGAGAGAGAGGGAGAAAGAGAGAGAGAGAGAGGGAGAGAGAGAGGTAAATGCTACATGGTGTATGAGATGATGATGTGATTAGATGAGATGAGATGATTTGTGTTAAGGGGGTTGCCCCTCCTTATATAGCAGCAGTGGCCGACCTCCTGGAGTCCAGGTTCAGTGAACCCACCCCCGCACTGACCTGAGTGCATTAAATGTAGTCAGTGGAAGGCGGTTGGGCCCGAGCGGTGCTGGGGAGGGCACGGTCGCACCCTTGGCACGCACGCGCCAGGGCCAGTGCCCCTTAGCCTCGTCTTCGCTCGGTCACTTCCCTGCTAGGACTGGATGCTTGTGTTGTGGTGTGCTTGGCCCAGATCTTCTCCAGGGTGACCTACTTCTCTCTCTCTCTCCCTCCGATACGCTTTCCTAAAAAGCGTATTCCTGCTCCTCTTCATCCAGCAGCTCCTCCTATAGCCCAGTAGCAGCGTGGCATGGTGGGCTTGGCCTGATTCTGAGTTGGGTTGGCCTACTCCTCTTCTATCTCCCTTTACGCTTTCTAGAAAAAGCGTAGTTTCTCTTCTGTTTTGCCTATTTCCACTTCCTGTTCCTATATTTTTTTTGATAATTCTAGGGTACAAGTGGAAACAAGGAATTATCACATGTATATGTGTGTATTAATGTTTATTTTCTCCTTTTTGGTCGAATGTTGGCGGTAAATATCTGTTGATAACGACTGCCAACAAACTCCCCCAAGCTTACCCTTTGCTCGTCCTTGAGCAAAAAGCTAAGACATTGGTTGTTGATCAGGAGTTGCTACAATGCTAATTACATTTCAAATATGCATAGTTCATAGCAAAGTTTTCTACCACAATTTGAATGAATTGGCTTTCTTGCTTACCCATATATTACCTTGCAGCTTGTGGAGCTTTTCAGCTTCTCTAGTCTTGGGTAGTTGCTAGACAGAATAGATAAATAGAGCTGCTTATCATTTGTTCTTCTGATTGACTATCATTTTGGAGGTTTTGAAAGTTTTATAAGATAAATGTAGTTCCTCAAATGATATACTCAATCGCTCAAAGTGTACATGTATTCCTCACCAAAGGCTTTTGACTTATGCCTTTCTTTCATCCTACCATTTATATAGGCTTTTGTGGATCTTGGTATGGATGAAAGTGGCCCACTTGCATCATGTCATGTTGCTAAGTCAAAAACCGGACCGTAGGAGAAACTAGTCATACACTTTGATCAAGATTGTGCAAGTGAATATTTTTGTATTTTCATGAACTCATGTGTCATACTTTTCCTCTTTTGAGATCTTCAAAAACTTAGGCTATATTTTATTCTCACTTTTTGTGGGTACTTTTGTACCCATTTTTGTCTCTCTTTTTGGCGGGCATTTAAGTACCCATTGTTTTCTCTCTTTTTTTTGGCACATACCTTTTTGGTATGGCATCTTTTATTGGCTCATGCTTCTTTGGCATGACATCTTTTTATATATAGCCCAACCTCTCTTTGACCACTTTTGGAAGAAAAGTTTTGACATAGAGTTTTATTTTAATAAAGTGTACGTGAATCTTGATCATGGGTGCATGAAAAGAATCTCAACATTGGTCGCAACAATTTGACAAAGCTCACCTTGAATGCAAGCAGCATATGACTAAGGTTTTGTATATGAAATGTGTCATATGGCTTTGGTAGGAATTTTGATCATTGAGGAACTTTTGATTTTAAGTTTTGAAAATGAAGTCTCCAGATGACAAGTCTTTCTTAGGAACAAAGTCATAGCAAGGTCTATTTCTCTATATGATGTCAGGCAATTACTTAGACTAGATTAAGCACTTGCTACCCACAAGATTCAAGTTTTCAGAGTAAACATGATTTAAGCCAATAAACTCAAACTTTGGAGAAAGCTAAGCTATAAGCTAGGCATACTATGAAATATAAGGCAGAACAACTATTCATCATTTCAACATGGATGAAATCAACTTTTCTACAACACATATGTATGGAGTGGAATTATTTTATTTATTTTATTTATATTATTGCTATTATTATTATTATTAATATTTTTATTTTGCTTTTCTATGCATGAGGTAAACAAATATGCAAACAAAGAATAAATATGCAATGCAACCATACCTGAGTGGGGCCCTCCCCCAAGCTAGCTCAAAGCCGAGGTTGCTTGATGAAGACTTTGAGGTATGTATTTTATTTATTTATGAATTTTTATGTTTTAAGCTCATCTTATACTTAGTAGTTTTTGAACAATAATCAAATTAAGCAATTTGTTCAATTTGATTAAGGTAGACTAATCAACCTAAGCACCACACTTAATTTGAGAAGTCTATGAAAACATGATTATGCAAGAACCATATTTTCAAACCAAAGTTTACTAGTACAGGCAAGAATTTATTTAAAGAAGTAAATATTTTTGGTCTGGTTAATCATTCAAAGTTTTATACTTGGCAAGTTTTAGGACAATGATCAAATTTGAAATTTAATCATGGTAGGTATTTCAACCATTGCATGTGTTAGATTAAAAGGCTTATGAAGACATGATGATTAAATCATGCTCCAAGCTAAAACATGCTTCATATAAGACTTAGAAGAGTAACCAAATTTTATCATGATTTTGAAATATGTTTTGTTTCCAGGTCATATGCAACCAATTCTAACTCTATGATCAGACTAAGAGCTTAGCATGATCAAAGTAGATTGAATAATCCAAGCACCATGCTTGCATTATGAACCTATGGGGTGGTGATGGATCAAGCATCACTCCCCCAAGCTAGATGGTTGTATATGAATGAAGTTTTAGTTTTGAGAAAGCAATAAATCTTTTTGTTGTTTTTATGTTTTATCATTACTACACTAGTAATGTTTTATTTAATATAAAAAAATAAAAAAGGTAACTACCATTTACCTGCGGCGAGTGTTCATAGTTTTAAGTCCTATGAACAGGACTGTCTCCCCCCTTTATTGCTTGCTTGATGAAGGGTTGTCCGTACTCGAGGGAGTGAGTACGGATGTCTCCTTGAGCCTCCACACCTTCTTCTTCTTCTTAGTTGCTGGTGTGGTGGTGGATTTGAAAGATTGACTCCCCCACACTTGAAGTGTGTTATGCTTATACAAACAAATTAGAGATCAAGTGCATAGCTTTGTTGGTGGAAAAACACCAACAGAACCAAAACTTTGTTCATTCTTCTCTAACCTTGGGCATGTTTAATATGTTCAAGTTGACATGATGTGCATTGTTCATAACATTGGTGATGGAATCAGAAAGATGAGTTCATTTTATTTAGACCATGAAATCAAGATGTTATGAACATGACATGTTGAGTCATTAGGATGTATCGAGCAAAATTGAAACTCAAACATGTGTATTCCATCATTAAGGAAAGGTTTTTTATATATACTAAAGAAAAGATGTTTCTTTTGGATCACTTTAGCAAAGTTTTTGGTTTATCATCATTTTTTTATGTGTTGGCTGTACTCTAACATGGTACAAGGCAAAGGTGACTTGCAAAAAAATACAAGGTGGATAAAAGTTGATGCTTACCTCTCTTCCATCTAGGATAAATGATTCGTGTCTTTTTGCGCAAAGTCATTTGGAGTTCAACTTATGCCTTGCTCATCTTCAATGTGAATTCATCTCTTGACTTACCTGAATTGAATTTGAAAGTTTTCTACAAGGGTTAGTCTAAAATAGCCAATGTCTACTAGGGCATACTTTTGGTTCAAAGATCAAACTAGACACCACGCCTAAATTGATCTAGGAAAGCTGTTTAAACTAAGCACCATGCTTACTTTAAAAGCTTTTGGAAGTAAGATTATCACACCTCTTGTTTCAAAAAGCAAATTAGACACCATGTCAGATTTGGTTTGAGAAAACATTCTTTAAACAAAGCTCCATGCTTAACTTAAAAAGGTGTTTTAAAGATACTCCAAACCTAAGCATACTATGGTAGACCAAGGTATCATGAAAGATATAGAGATTTATTCAAATGGAGATAGAAAATGATCATGGTGAGGAATATTATTTATTTGTTTATTTTTTTAAATGCAAGCAATATGGATATATGCATGAAATTTAAACATGTTGTGGATTTGATATGCAAAAACTCAAAATGGAGTGGATGCATGACTTATTCAAAGCAAACATGCAGTGGAATGCAAGAATAAAAAGATAGTTGCTCATCAAGTTTAAAGTCTATGAGCAAGACTTCCTCACCTTTTGAATCAAACTTACCATGACTTACAATTTGAATTTGAATTTTGTGAGTAGTGCAACTTTTATTGTCGTCACTTGAGATGGAATTTGAATTCTTGTGATGATGATGCATTTTATAATATATTTTTTTAAGTTTTATTTTTATTTGTTCATCCAACTTTGTTAAAACTTTTACTCTAGCAAGGCTATGGTAAAAGTTTGCGAAAGATTCTTAGCCGATCTATCACCAACATGGATTATTTCTATTGTTTATGAAAGCAATACTCCAAATTCATTAACAAGAATCTAACACCATGTTAAATTTTGATTAAAGAAAGCTTTTTTCAACCTAAGCACCATGCTTAATTTGAAATGCTTATGGATATACTACATGGGTCCATGTAAATATGCCCAAACCAAAGCATACTTCATAAACAAGAGAAACATGAATTTGTATATTCAAATGGTGATAAGCATGAGTAAAGGAGTTGATGAACATTTTTTCAAATTTTCAAATGCATGATTATGAATTTTAAATGCATGATTATGATTTTGTTCTTTTAATATGCAATTTGAAAAATAAGAATGCATTACAAAATTAAATATGAGATAACTACCGATTTACCTTCGGTGAAGGACCCATCATTTATCGTTCGTTGAGCAAGACTTCCAAAATTTTTTTCTTTCCCTTTTTTCAGCAAGGTAGAGCTAACATCATTTTTCTTTTTAACCAAGATGGCCTCGTGGTGAGATTCTCACCATCGCCCCCCACACTTGGACTTTTGTGTGAAAGTCAAGTGTGCGGAGTCTGGATTGATCTCCTCACAAAAGTCATCATGATGTTTATTTGATGCAGTTCTTATGTCCTCTGGCATCGTATGTCCTTTGTTCTTCTTAATCTCCTCCTAAAATGGTTAGCGACCAAGAATAGCCGAGGGTGCATACTAAATTGAAAACATATTCTTGCTTTTATTAATCAGAATTGTTTTTTTAATCTCTCTTTTTTAAGATAGTCCGGGGTATCTCCCAGCAGTGATTACTTTATGGTCATAAGCTTGACCTCAAACACTAGGATGGAGTTTGTAACCAGAAGCTATGATTGGCTTCGATGGCGGTAGCTCATCTTAAGGTTTTTTGACTGGGTTTCATGAATAGATGATAAGTAATAAAAAAAGATTTTTTCTTTTTCATGATAACACTCAAAGATACACAGGCAAACCATGTTCAAAGATAACTATGACAACCATCCTCGTCAACGGCACTAGAAAAGCTTATTGGCATTTCTTAGCGTCGCTACTAAGAACAGGGTTAGGACCCATCTCCAGCAACAGCGCCAAAAATGCTTGTTGGCATTTCTTAACATCATCACTAGAATTGGTGTATCCTAGAAATGCCGTCTAGAAACATCGGGTAGTATTCTGCAATGTTTACAGAACAAGTCTGCAAGCGCATGTAAATACCGTTGTAGCATTTCATGCGGTGGTATTCAGGGTATCGTAATTTCCCAAGGATGACTTTCGTAGGTAGTCTCTAATTCTAGTTTAACCCTATGAACAAGAGAAGGATAACTTGGACAGTGAGGATATCTTAGGTAGCTTGCTTAAGGTTAGATATCGCTATCTTTATACTTCACTTCAGGCACCGGATATCAGCTGGTCTGCCAGCCGATACCGGCTTCTAGCTCTACGTCGTACTCGAACATGGGGGAATGCAAGGGACGAACAGGGCTATCACCACCTGCTTGCCTACCCCTCGACTATGGAGCACAAGGCAAATGAAGGTAGCCTCTAGCCTAGATACCATGTCTACGCTATCGACTACTACTCTAGTATAAGCTAGGAGCATCCGTCTTTATCAGGAGTCCATTCACTAGAGCATCCGCCACGAGGACGGATGACGAATCCGCAAAGCATAACAATAAACGATAAATCACTTAAGGAGTAATACCAAAGTAATATCATGACTTTATTACTACAAGTGGTAATCTAGTCATCGAGGTACAAGGATAGCGGGTGCCAACATGTCCGGCACTCTGACTACTCAGTGGAATCCGGGAGCCACGCACTTAGGAGGAGAGGTGGACAATTCCGCCCTTCTCCTCCTCTTGCCCTCACTCACTCCCCATCACTACATCTAGCTAGAAGCTAGGACTTAAGGCTCTTCCTCTCTCTTGCTCAAGTGTGTATACTTGAGTGTGTGGAATGAGGGGAGAGAGAGGGAGAGAGGTAAATGCTACATGGTGTATGAGATGATGATGTGATTAGATGAGATGAGATGATTTGTGTTAGGTGAGTTGCACCTCCTTATATAGCAGCAGTGGCCGGCCTCCTACAGTCCAGGTTCAACGAACCCACCCCCGCACCAACCTAACTGCATTAAATGCAGTCAGTGGGAGGCGGCTATGCCCGAGCAGTGCTGGGGAGGGCGCGGGCGTGCCCCTGGTGCACGCGCCAGGGCCGATGCCCCTTGGCCCCATCTTCGCTCGGTCGCTTCCCTACTGGGCCTGGATGCTTGTGCTGTGGTGTGCTTGGCCCGGTTCTGCTTCAGGTTGGCCTGCTTCTCTCTCTCTCCCTCCAATACGCTTTCTTGAAAAGTGTATTCCTGCTCCTCTTCATCCAACAGCTCCTCCTCTAGCCCAATAGCAGCGTGGCATGGTGGGCTTGGCCTAATTTTGAGTTGGGTTGGCCTGCTCCTCTTCTCTCTCCCTTTACGCTTTCTGGAAAAGCGCAGTTTCTCTTCTGTTTCGCCTGTTTCCACCTCCTGTTCCTGTATTTCTAATAATTCTAGGGTACAAGTGGAAACAAGGTATTATCACATGTATATGTGTGTATTAATGTTTATTTTCTCCTTCTGGGTCATATGTTGGCGGTAAATGTTTATCGATAACGACTGCCAATAGTCTTCAAATCAAGCAATTGAAGAATGATACATTTGTGAGTTAAGGCAATTACATCAAAGACATGCTCAAGAAGTTTGGCATGAATGATAGCAGTGCAATTATTACACCAATGGAAACAAATGGTAACTTGGATAGTGATGCAAGTGGCAACATGGTGGATCAAAAGTTTTATCGGTCCATGATTGGAAGCCTACTTTATGTGACCGCATCAAGGCCGAATGTCATGTTTAGTGTATGCATGTGTGCAAGATTTCAAGCCTCACCAAGAGAAAGTCATTTGAAGACAACAAATAGAATATTAAGGTACTTAAAGCATACATAAAATGTTGGTTTATGGTATCCCAAACGAGCAAAGTTTGAACTTGTTAGATATTCGGACTCTAACTATGCGGGATGCAAGGTTGAAATGAAGAGCACCTCTGGCACATGTCAGCTATTGGGAAGATAACTTATTTTATGGTCATCAAAGAAGTAAAATAGTGTTGCATTATCAACCGCCGAAGCCGAATACATATCCACCAGTAGTTGTTGTGCATAAATACTTTGGATAAAGGCCACCTTGAATGACTTTGGAATCAAGTTCAAGAAAGTGACATTACTATGTGACAATGAGAGTGCAATCAAGCTAACCAACAATCTGGTTCAACATGCAAGAACAAAGCACATTGATGTCCATCACCATTTCATAAGAGATCACCAACAAAAAGGAGACATTTGCGTTTAGAGTGTGGGTACCGAAGATAAACTTGTCGACATATTCACCAAGCCACTTGATGAGAAGTTTTGCAAGCTAAGGAATGAGTTGAACATATTGGATTTCTCAAATATGTGTTGATGCACCCCCATTTATATGACATGCCTATCCTTCGAGCAATCTAAGGTAAAATTTGATTGGCATGCATACATCCTTTGCTAAGGACTTGTTTAGTGTATCTAGTCATTTCTCACGTCTTATAGGCTCATTCATATAAAATAATTGAATTTGATGCTTGTATGGTACCACTATTGCTTCTATGCTTGACTTGATCTAGTGGTAACATATGACATGTTTGTGGGCTTGTGAACGTAGTGTTTGATCTAGCAAATGAGCTATAAGTGTTTAAATCAACATGGTACAAGATAACCCTTGAAATGAGGTGTGAAGAAGCTTGTCCTTGGATCAAACCGAGTTAAATATCTTTGGCAAGTGCTCTAGATTAGACCAATTTTGGTAAAATGATCCTCACCCCATTGATTGACATTGCTAATCTTAACCTACCTAAAATTGAACCTTTGTGGTCAATGATGACAAAGGGGAAGAAATTGCACAAAGATAAGGTTGAATATGACAAAGGGGAAGAACTTTGACATAGGGGGAGAAATATGAAAGTAAGGGGATGAATTAAAATTTAAGCACACAAGTAGGGGGAGCATGCTCATGAACTTGTATGATGTGTTTGAATGTGCATTTGATATGTTTGCTTGCATGACACAAGTTTTACAATTCAATATACATGCTTGTGTGGTGTATGCTAGTTGTAGGCTTGAATGATGAAATGAAGAACTAGCATGCATAGGTTGAGTAACTAGACTTGTGTTTATTTTGTGAAAACTAGACCCTTGCTTCTAATGTTGATCCCATGAGGTATCTAGTTCTTATTTTTGCAAGTGGTATCTAACTACTAATGGTGCTAAGAATGGTATATTGGTGCACTTCGATTGGTAGCACGATTCAAAGATCTATCTCTTATACCTTAGCATCACTTGGTAGACATTAACTCCTATATTTCCTATCTAAGCATATGTGCAAGCTTCAATCCAAACTCTTAGCACATATGTAGGAGGAGCTAATGCTACCATTTTGGGTTCATGAAACTTGTCCATATTCTTTTACACATGGTAAATATGCTTGGGCAAGCAACATGGATTCAAATGAATTTCAATTAATATCTTTGTGAAAGGGTTGTCATCAATTACCAAAAAGGGAGAGATTGAAGGCTCTAGTTTGGTTTTAGTGAATTGATGAAACCCTATGTGCTAACCAAGTTTATCAAAGTGATCATGAGATAGGTAGCACTATTCCAAGTAGAGGAGCAATGGTGAAAATCATGATGATGGTGTGGTGGCCATGTTGATCAAGTGCTTGGACTTGGAAAAGAAGAAAGAGAAAAACAAAAAGCACAATGCAATGGTGAAACTTGATAGGAGCTTTTTGGTTTGGTGATCAAGACACATAGCGAGTGTGATCACATTTAGGATCGATAGCCATAAAATTAAGAGGGGTGAAACTCATATCAAAATGCGGTTATCAAAGTGCCACTAGCTTCTCTAACTCATTGCATATGCATTTGGATCTAGTGGAGTGCTAACACCCTTGAAAACGTTTGTGAAAATGTGCTAACACACATGCACAAGGTGATACACTTGGTGGTTGGCACATTTGACCAAGGGTGGAGAAGCTGGTGAAGTGGAGGAGTTGTTTTTCACAGAAAATTAGTGATCGAACGCTGAACTCGAGGTGAGCGGATTGATGAGGACATGGCACCTTCAGATACGAACAATGATTATAAGGTGCGCTCGTTCCTACATTTGCATAGTGGCTTTGGTTATAATTCACTTGGTTCCACATGTACATGTCACTATTTGATTGTAGGTTCAAATGTGTTTCATAATGGAAGTTCATCAAAGTTGAACTTTTGGTTCGTCGGCAGCCCAACAGTGCCTCATTGGGAAGGCCATAACTCATCCATCCGGAGTGCGATCGAGGTCAATGAGCACTTGATGGAAAGCTTGTTTGATAAGCTTTCAAATAGATCTAGTCCTATCTCAATATCACGTCGGCAAGGCCTTCAAATCACCAATATATTCTATCGCTATTTCTGGCGAGAGCTACACTGTCGTCATGGGCTTGTTAGACATCCTTGGGACCCAGGCCTAAGTTGGAGCACGCCCCAAGAAGATGGAGAAAACCTAAGAGATGGCCTTGGACGTCCACCTCCTTGGCCACCACCTTAGGAGGCCAGCAAGGACGTCCAAGCCAAGCCAGAGGCCCAGTCCAATCCGAGTTCGAGTCTGCCTCGGCCATCAGGACCAGTCTGCAATAAAACGGATGCCCAGGACGCATCCGAACTCCGTTTTTGATGATCCATATATGGATGGAAAGATAATTTGATAAGGAAGCCAATCCAAGTGGTTTCACATCAAAATCTCTTCAGAATCAACGGGAATCGTCAAAACAAGTCAGCATCCAGAATCTGTCAGGGTGCTGCGACACCTTCTTTTAGGCCGTTGGGCCTTGTAACGTGTTGGGACACCTTTAGGACGTGAAGAGGGATCCTTGGACATCCCTTAGGCTATATAATTAGTAGCTACCACCTGCTTTAGGGTTTGGGTTTTACTTAGATTATTCTGTTGACAACATATTTGCTACTCGCTTTATGTGTCCAAGGAGGAAGGTAAAAAATGTAGTTTGTATTTTACGACATTCTGCTTTATCTTGGTGGGAGTCTTTAAGGTGCATCGTGTCTATATTTGTTCAAATCTGAAATCTCCTTATATGATTCAAAAGTATGATCAACCAAAGGATTGCAATTGCTATAATCTTGTCATGTCGAGTTCCCCTAGTTTTATTATAAAGAAACATGTTAAATTTCAAGAAGGGGAGCAATGTTGGCTACTACCAACAATGTTTTCTTCATCTAATCCCAAACCGAGGACGGTTTGTTGTCAAGAAGGGGAGGATGATGAGGACATGACACCTTCGGATACGAACAATGATTATAAGGTGCGCTCGTTCCTACATTTGCATAGTGGCTTTGGTTATAATTCACTTGGTTCCACATGTACATGTCACTATTTTATTGTTGGTTCAAATGTGTTTCATAATGGAAGTTCATCAAAGCTGAACTTTCGGTTCGTCGGCAGCTCGACAGTGCCTCAATGGGAAGGCCATAACTCATCCATCCAGAGTGCGATCGAGGTCAATGAGCACTTGATGGAAAGCTTGTTTGATAAGCTTTCAAATAGATCTAGTCCCATCTCAATATCACGTCGGCAAGGCCTTCAAATCACCAATATATTCTATCGCTATTTCTGGCGAGAGCTACACTATCGTCATGGGCTTGTTAGACATCCTTGGGACCCAGGCCCAAGTTTGAGCACGCCCCAAGAAGATGGAGAACACCTAAGAGATGGCCTTGGACGTCCACCTCCTTGGCCACCACCTTAGGAGGCCAGCAAGGACGTCCAAGCCAAGCAAGAGGCCCAGTCCAATCTGAGTTCGAGACTGCCTCGGCCATCAGGACCAGTCTGCAATAAAACGGATGCCCAGGACGCATCCGAACTCCGTTTTCGATGATCCATATATGGATGGAAAGATAATTTGATAAGGAAGCCAATCCAATTGGTTTCACATCAAAATCTCTTCGGAATCAACGGGGATCGTTAAAACAAGTCAGCGTCTAGAATCTGTCAGGGTGCTGTGACACCTTCTTTTGGGCCGTTGGGCCTTGTAACGTGTTGGGACACCTTTAGGACGTGAAGAGGGATCCTTAGACGTCCCTTAGGCTATATAATCAGTAGCCACCACCTGCTTTAGGGTTTGGGTTTTACTTAGATTATTCTGTTGACAACATATTTACTACTCGCTTTATGTGTCCAAGGAGGAAGGTAAAAAATGTAGTTAGTGTTTTACGACATTCTGCTTTATCTTGGTGGGAGTCTTTAAGGTGCATCGTGTCTATATTTGTTCAAATCTGAAATCTCCTTATATGGTGCAAAAGTATGATCAACCAAAGGATTGCAATTGCTATAATCTTGTCATGTCGAGTTCCCCTAGTTTTATTATAAAGAAACATGTTAAATTTAAAGAAGGGGAGCAATGTTGGCTACTACCAACAATGTTTTCTTCATCTAATCCCAAACCGAGGACGGTTTGTTGTCAAGAAGGGGAGGATGATGAGGACATGGCACCTTCGGATACGAACAATGATTATAAGGTGCACTCGTTCCTACATTTGCATAGTGGCTTTGGTTATAATTCACTTGGTTCCACATGTACATGTCACTATTTGATTGTAGGTTCAAATGTGTTTCATAATGGAAGTTCATCAAAGCTGAACTTTTGGTTCGTCGGCAGCCCGACAGTGCCTCATTGGGAAGGCCATAACTCATCCATCCGGAGTGCGATCGAGGTCAATGAGCACTTGATGAAAAGCTTGGTTGATAAGCTTTCAAATAGATCTAGTCCCATCTCAATATCACATCGGCATTCCTTGAAATCACCAATATATTCTGTCGCTATTTCTGGCAGGAGCTACATTGTCGTCATGGGCTTGTTAGACATCCTTGGGACCTAGGCCCAAGTTGGAGCACGCCCCAAGAAGATGGAGAACACCTAAGAGATGGCCTTGGACGTCCACCTCCTTGGCCACCACCTTAGGAGGCCAGCAAGGACGTCCAAGCCAAGCCAGAGGCCCAGTCCAATCCGAGTTCGAGACTGCCTCGACCATCAGGACCAGTCTGCAATAAAACGGATGCCCAGGACGCATCCGAACTCCGTTTTCGATGATCCATATATGGATGGAAAGATAATTTGATAAGGAAGCCAATCCAAGTGGTTTCACATCAAAATCTCTTCGGAATCAACAGGAATCGTCAAAACAAGTCAGCATCCAGAATGTGTCAGGGGGCTGCAACACCTTCTTTTGGGCCGTTGGGCCTTGTAACGTGTTGGGACACCTTTAGGACGTGAAGAGGGATCCTTGGACGTCCATTAGGCTATATAATCAGTAGCCACCACCTGCTTTAGGGTTTGGGTTTTACTTAGATTATTCTGTTGACAACATATTTGCTACTCGCTTTATGTGTCCAAGGAGGAAGGTAAAAAATGTAGTTAGTGTTTTACGACATTCTGCTTTATCTTGGTGGGAGTCTTTAAGGTGCATCGTGTCTATATTTGTTCAAATATGAAATCTCCTTATATGGTGCAAAAGTATGATCAATCAAAGGATTGCAATTGCTATAATCTTGTCATGTCGAGTTCCCCTAGTTTTATTATAAAGAAACATGTTAAATTTCAAGAAGGGGAGCAATGTTGGCTACTACCAACAATGTTTTCTTCATCTAATCCCAAACCGAGGACGGTTTGTTGTCAAGAAGGGGAGGATGATGAGGACATGGCACCTTCGGATACGAACAATGATTATAAGGTGCGCTCGTTCCTACATTTGTATAGTGGCTTTGGTTATAATTCACTTGGTTTCACATGTACATGTCACTATTTGATTGTAGGTTCAAATGTGTTTCATAATGGAAGTTCATCAAAGCTGAACTTTCGGTTCGTCGGCAGCCCGACAGTGCCTCATTGGGAAGGCCATAACTCATCCATCCGGAGTGCGATCGAGGTCAATGAGCACTTGATGGAAAGCTTGTTTGATAAGCTTTCAAATAGATCTAGTCCCATCTCAATATCACGTCGGCAAGGCCTTCAAATCACCAATATATTCTATCGCTATTTCTGGCGAGAGCTACACTGTCATCATGGGCTTGTTAGACATCCTTGGGACCCAGGCCCAAGTTGGAGCACGCCCCAAGAAGATGGAGAACACCTAAGAGATGGCCTTGGACGTCCACCTCCTTGGCCACCACCTTAGGAGGCCAGCAAGGACGTCCAAGCCAAGCCAGAGGCCCAGTCCAATCCGAGTTCGAGACTGCCTCGGCCATCAGGACCAGTCTGCAATAAAACGGATGCCCAGGACGCATCCGAACTCCGTTTTCGATGATCCATATATGGATGGAAAGATAATTTGATAAGGAAGCCAATCCAAGTTTTTTCACATCAAAATCTCTTCAGAATCAACGGGAATCATCAAAATAAGTCAGCGTCCAGAATCTGTCAGGGTGCTGCGACACCTTCTTTTGGGCCGTTGGGCCTTGTAACGTGTTGGGACACCTTTAGGACGTGAAGAGGGATCCTTGGACGTCCCTTAGGCTATATAATCAGTAGCCACCACCTGCTTTAGGGTTTGGGTTTTACTTAGATTATTCTGTTGACAACATATTTGCTACTCGCTTTATGTGTCCAAGGAGGAAGGTAAAAAATGTAGTTAGTGTTTTACGACATTCTGCTTTATCTTGGTGGGAGTATTTAAGGTGCATCGTGTCTATATTTGTTCAAATCTGAAATCTCCTTATATGGTGCAAAAGTATGATCAACCAAAGGATTGCAATTGCTATAATCTTGTCATGTCGAGTTCCCCTAGTTTTATTATAAAGAAACATGTTAAATTTCAAGAAGGGGAGCAATGTTGGCTACTACCAACAATGTTTTCTTCATCTAATCCCAAACCGAGGACGGTTTGTTATCAAGAAGGGGAGGATGATGAGGACATGGCACCTTCGGATACGAACAATGATTATAAGGTGCGCTCATTCCTACATTTGCATAGTGGCTTTGGTTATAATTCACTTGGTTCCACATGTACATGTCACTTTTTGATTGTAGGTTCAAATGTGTTTCATAATAGAAGTTCATCAAAGATGAACTTTCGGTTCGTCGGTAGCCCGACAGTGCCTCATTGGGAAGGCCGTAACTCATCCATCCGGAGTGCGATCAAGGTCAATGAGCACTTGATGGAAAGCTTGTTTGATAAGCTTTCAAATAGATCTAGTCCCATCTCAAGATCACGTCGGCAAGGCCTTCAAATCACCAATATATTCTATCGCTATTTCTGACGAGAGCTACATTGTCGTCATGGGTTTGTTAGACATCCTTGGGACCCAGGCCCAAGTTGGAGCACGCCCCAAGAAGATGGAGAACACCTAAGAGATGGCCTTGGACGTCCACCTCCTTGGCCACCACCTTAGGAGGCCAGCAAGGACGTCCAAGCCAAGCCAGAGGCCCAGTCCAATCCGAGTTCGAGTCTGCCTCGGCCATCAGGACCAGTCTGCAATAAAACGGATGCCCAGGACGCATCCGAGCTCCGTTTTCGATGATCCATATATGGATGGAAAGATAATTTGATAAGGAAGCCAATCCAAGTGGTTTCACATCAAAATCTCTTCGGAATCAACGGGAATCGTCAAAACAAGTCAGCGTCCAGAATCTGTCAGGGTGCTGCGACACCTTCTTTTGGGCCGTTGGGCCTTGTAACGTGTTGGGACACCTTTAGGACGTGAAGAGGGATCCTTGGACGTCCATTAGGCTATATAATCAGTAGCCACCACCTGCTTTAGGGTTTGGGTTTTACTTAGATTATTCTGTTGACAACATATTTGCTACTCGCTTTATGTGTCCAAGGAGGAAGGTAAAAAATGTAGTCAGTGTTTTACGACATTCTGCTTTATCTTGGTGGGAGTCTTTAAGGTGCATCGTGTCTATATTTGTTCAAATCTGAAATCTCCTTATATGGTGCAAAAGTATGATCAACCAAAGGATTGCAATTGCTATAATCTTGTCATGTCGAGTTCCCCTAGTTTTATTATAAAGAAACATGTTAAATTTCAAGAAGGGAAGCAATGTTGGCTACTACCAACAATGTTTTCTTCATCTAATCCCAAACCGAGGACGGTTTGTTGTCAAGAAGGGGAGGATGATGAGGACATGCCACCTTCGGAGATGAACAATGATTATAAGGTGCGCTCGTTCCTACATTTGCATAGTGGCTTTGGTTATAATTCACTTGGTTCCACATGTACATGTCACTATTTGATTGTTGGTTCAAATGTGTTTCATAATGGAAGTTCATCAAAGCTGAACTTTCGGTTCGTCGGCAGCCCGACAGTGCCTCATTGGGAAGGCCATAACTCATCCATCCGGAGTGCGATCGAGGTCAATGAGCACTTGATGGAAAGCTTGTTTGATAAGCTTTCAAATAGATCTAGTCCCATCTCAATATCACATCGGCAAGACCTTCAAATCACCAATATATTCTATCGCTATTTCTGGCGAGAGCTACACTGTCGTCATGGGCTTGTTAGACATCCTTGGGACCCAGGCCCAAGTTGGAGCACGCCCCAAGAAGATGGAGAACACCTAAGAGATGGCCTTGGACGTCCACCTCCTTGGCCACCACCTTTGGAGGCCAGCAAGGACGTCCAAGCTAAGCCAGAGGCCCAGTCCAATCCGAGTTCGAGTCTGCCTCGGCCATCAGGACCAGTCTGCAATAAAACGGATGCCCAGGACGCATCCGAACTCCGTTTTCAATGATCCATATATGGATGGAAAGATAATTTGATAAGGAAGTCAATCCAAGTGGTTTCACATGAAAATCTCTTTGGAATCAACGGGAATCGTCAAAACAAGTCAGCGTCCATAATCTATCAGGGTGCTGTGACACCTTCTTTTGGGCCGTTGGGCCTTGTAACGTGTTGGGACACCTTTAGGACGTGAAGAGGGATCCTTGGACGTCCCTTAGGCTATATAATCAGTAGCCACCACCTGCTTTAGGGTTTGAGATTTACTTAGATTATTCTGTTGACAACATATTTGCTACTCGCTTTATGTGTCCAAGGAGGAAGGTAAAAAATGTAGTTAGTGTTTTACGACATTCTGCTTTATCTTGGTGGGAGTCTTTAAGGTGCATCGTGTCTATATTTGTTCAAATCTGAAATCTCCTTATATGGTGCAAAAGTATGATCAACCAAAGGATTGCAATTGCTATAATCTTGTCATGTCGAGTTCCCCTAGTTTTATTATAAAGAAACATGTTAAATTTCAAGAAGGGGAGCAATGTTGAATACTACCAATAATGTTTTCTTCATCTAATCCCAAACCGAGGACGGTTTGTTGTCAAGAAGGGGAGGATGATGAGGACATGGCACCTTCGGATACGAACAATGATTATAAGGTGCGCTCGTTCCTATATTTGCATAGTGGCTTTGGTTATAATTCACTTGGTTCCACATGTACATGTCACTATTTGATTGTAGGTTCAAATGTGTTTCATAATGGAAGTTCATCAAAGTTGAACTTTTGGTTCGTCTGCAGCCCGATAGTGCCTCATTGGGAAGACCATAACTCATCCATCCGGAGTGCGATCGAGGTCAATGAGCACTTGATGGAAAGCTTGTTTGATAAGCTTTCAAATAGATCTAGTCCTATCTCAATATCACATCGGCAAGGCCTTCAAATCACCAATATATTCTATCGCTATTTCTGGCGAGAGCTACACTGTCGTCATGGGCTTGTTAGACATCCTTGGGACCCAGGCCTAAGTTGGAGCACGCCCCAAGAAGATGGAGAACACCTAAGAGATGGCCTTGGACGTCCACCTCCTTGGCCACCACGTTAGGAGGCCAGCAAGGACGTCTAAGCTAAGCCAGAGGCCCAGTCCGATCCGAGTTCGAGTCTGCCTCGGCCATCAGGACCAGTCTGCAATAAAACGGATGCCTAGGACGCATCCGAACTCCGTTTTCAATGATCCATATATGGATGGAAAGATAATTTGATAAGGAAGTCAATCCAAGTGGTTTCACATCAAAATCTCTTCGGAATCAACAGGAATCGTCAAAACAAGTCAGCGTCCATAATCTATCAGGGTGCTGCGACACCTTCTTTTGGGCCGTTGGGCCTTGTAACGTGTTGGGACACCTTTAGAACGTGAAGAGGGATCCTTGGACGTCCCTTAGGCTATATAATTAGTAGCCACCACCTGCTTTAGGGTTTGAGATTTACTTAGATTATTCTGTTGACAATATATTTGCTACTCGCTTTATGTGTCCAAGGAGGAAGGTAAAAAATGTAGTTAGTGTTTTACGACATTCTGCTTTATCTTGGTGTGAGTCTTTAAGGTGCATCGTGTCTATATTTGTTCAAATCTGAAATCTCCTTATATGGTGCAAAAGTATGATCAACCAAAGGATTGCAATTGCTATAATCTTGTCATGTCGAGTTCCCCTAGTTTTATTATAAAGAAACATGTTAAATTTCAAGAAGGGGAGCAATGTTGGCTACTACCAACAATGTTTTCTTCATCTAATCCTAAACCGAGGACGGTTTGTTGTCAAGAAGGGGAGGATGATGAGGACATGGCACCTTCGGATACGAACAATGATTATAAGGTGCGCTCGTTCCTACATTTGCATAGTGGCTTTGGTTATAATTCACTTGGTTCCACATGTACATGTCACTATTTGATTGTAGGTTCAAATGTGTTTCATAATGGAAGTTCATCAAAGCTGAACTTTCGGTTCGTCGGCAGCCCGACAGTGCCTCATTGGGAAGGCCATAACTCATCCATCCGGAGTGCGATCGAGATCAATGAGCACTTGATGGAAAGCTTGTTTGATAAGCTTTCAAATAGATCTAGTCCCATCTCAATATCACGTCGGCAAGGCCTTCAAATCACCAATATATTCTATCGCTATTTCTGGCGAGAGCTACACTGTCATCATGGGCTTGTTAGACATCCTTGGGACCCAGGCCCAAGTTGGAGCACGCCCCAAGAAGATGGAGAACACCTAAGAGATGACCTTGGACGTCCACCTCCTTGGCCACCACCTTAGGAGGCCAGCAAGGACGTCCAAGCCAAGCCAGAGGCCCAGTCCAATCCGAGTTCGAGACTGCCTCGGCCATCAGGACCAGTCTGCAATAAAACGGATGCCCAGGACGCATCTGAACTCCGTTTTCGATGATCCATATATGGATGGAAAGATAATTTGATAAGGAAGCCAATCCAAGTGGTTTCACATCAAAATCTCTTAAGAATCAACAGGAATCATCAAAACAAGTTAGCGTCCAGAATCTGTCAGGGTGCTGCGACACCTTCTTTTGGGCCGTTGGGCCTTGTAACGTGTTGGGACACCTTTAGGACGTGAAGAGAAATCCTTGGACGTCCCTTAGGCTATATAATCAGTAGCCACCACCTGCTTTAGGGTTTGGGTTTTACTTAGATTATTCTGTTGACAACATATTTGCTACTCGCTTTATGTGTCCAAGGAGGAAGGTAAAAAATGTAGTTAGTGTTTTACGACATTCTGCTTTATCTTGGTGGGAGTCTTTAAGGTGCATCGTGTCTATATTTGTTCAAATCTGAAATCTCCTTATATGGTGCAAAAGTATGATCAACCAAAGGATTGCAATTGCTATAATCTTGTCATGTCGAGTTCCCCTAGTTTTATTATAAATAAACATGTTAAATTTCAAGAAGGGGAGCAATGTTGGCTACTACCAACAATGTTTTCTTCATCTAATCCCAAACCGAGGACGGTTTGTTGTCAAGAAGGGGAGGATGATGAGGACATGGCACCTTCGGATACGAACAATGATTATAAGGTGCGCTCGTTCCTACATTTGCATAGTGGCTTTGGTTATAATTCACTTGGTTCCACATGTACATGTCACTATTTGATTGTTGGTTCAAATGTGTTTCATAATGGAAGTTCATCAAAGCTGAACTTTCGGTTCGTCGGCAGCCCGACAGTGCCTCATTGGGAAGGCCGTAACTCATCCATCCGGAGTGCGATCGAGGTCAATGAGAACTTGATGGAAAGCTTGTTTGATAAGCTTTCAAATAGATCTAGTCCCATCTCAATATCACGTCGGCAAGGCCTTCAAATCACCAATATATTCTATCGCTATTTCTGGCGAGAGCTACACTGTCGTCATGGGCTTGTTAGACATCCTTGGGACCCAGGCCCAAGTTGGAGCACGCCCCAAGAAGATGGAGAACACCTAAGAGATGGCCTTGGACGTCCACCTCCTTGGCCACCACCTTAGGAGGCCAGCAAGGACGTCCAAGCTAAGCCAGAGGCCCAGTCCAATCCGAGTTCGAGTCTGCCTCGGCCATCAGGACCAGTCTGCAATAAAACGGATGCCCAGGACGCATCCGAACTCCGTTTTCAATGATCCATATATGGATGGAAAGATAATTTGATAAGGAAGTCAATCCATGTGGTTTCACATCAAAATATCTTCAGAATCAACGGGAATCGTCAAAACAGTCAGCGTCCATAATCTATCAGGGTGCTGCGACACCTTCTTTTGGGCCGTTGGGCCTTGTAACGTGTTGGGACACCTTTAGGACGTGAAGAGGGATCCTTGGACGTCCCTTAGGCTATATAATCAGTAGCCACCACCTGCTTTAGGGTTTGAGATTTACTTAGATTATTCTGTTGACAACATATTTGCTACTCGCTTTATGTGTCCAAGGAGGAAGGTAAAAAATGTAGTTAGTGTTTTACGACATTCTGCTTTATCTTGGTGGGAGTCTTTAAGGTGCATCGTGTCTATATTTGTTCAAATCTGAAATCTCCTTATATGGTGCAAAAGTATGATCAACCAAAGGATTGCAATTGCTATAATCTTGTCATGTCGAGTTCCCCTAGTTTTATTATAAAGAAACATGTTAAATTTCAAGAAGGGGAGCAATGTTCGCTACTACCAATAATGTTTTCTTCATCTAATCCCAAACCGAGGACGGTTTGTTGTCAAGAAGGGGAGGATGATGAGGACATGGCACCTTCGGATACGAACAATGATTATAAGGTGCGCTCGTTCCTACATTTGCATAGTGGCTTTGGTTATAATTCACTTGGTTCCACATGTACATGTCACTATTTGATTGTAGGTTCAAATATGTTTCATAATGGAAGTTCATCAAAGCTGAACTTTCGGTTCGTCGGCAGCCCGACAGTGCCTCATTGGGAAGGCCATAACTCATCCATCCGGAGTGCGATCGAGGTCAATGAGCACTTGATGGAAAGCTTGTTTGATAAGCTTTCAAATAGATCTAGTCCCATCTCAATATCACGTCGGCAAGGCCTTTAAATCACCAATATATTCTATCACTATTTCTGGCGAGAGCTACACTGTCGTCATGGGCTTGTTAGACATCCTTGGGACCCAGGCCCAAGTTGGAGCACGCCCCAAGAAGATGGAGAACACCTAAGAGATAGCCTTGGACGTCCACCTCCTTGGCCACCACCTTAGGAGGCCAGCAAGGACGTCCAAGCCAAGCCAGAGGCCCAGTCCAATCCGAGTTCGAGTCTGCCTCGGCCATCAGGACCAGTCTGCAATAAAACGGATGCCCAGGACGCATCCGAACTCCGTTTTCGATGATCCATATATGGATGGAAATATAATTTGATAAGGAAGCCAATCCAAGTGGTTTCACATCAAAATCTCTTCGGAATCAACGGGAATCGTCAAAACAATTCAGCGTCCAGAATCTATCAGGGTGCTGCGACACCTTCTTTTGGGCCGTTGGGCCTTGTAACGTGTTGGGACACCTTTAGGACGTGAAGAGGGATCCTTGGACGTCCCTTAGGCTATATAATCAGTAGCCACCACCTGCTTTAGGGTTTGGGTTTTACTTAGATTATTCTGTTGACAACATATTTGCTACTCGCTTCATGTGTCCAAGGAGGAAGGTAAAAAATGTAGTTAGTGTTTTACGACATTCTGCTTTATCTTGGTGGGAGTCTTTAAGGTGCATCGTGTCTATATTTGTTCAAATCTGAAATCTCCTTATATGGTGCAAAAGAATGATCAACCAAAGGATTGCAATTGCTATAATCTTGTCATGTCGAGTTCCCCTAGTTTTATTATAAAGAAACATGTTAAATTTCAAGAAGGGGAGCAATGTTGGCTACTACCAACAATGTTTTCTTCATCTAATCCCAAACCGAGGACGGTTTGTTGTCAAGAAGGGGAGGATGATGAGGACATGGCACCTTCGGATACGAACAATGATTATAAGGTGCGCTCGTTCCTACATTTGCATAGTGGCTTTGGTTATAATTCACTTGGTTCCACATGTACATGTCACTATTTGATTGTAGGTTCAAATGTGTTTCATAATGGAAGTTCATCAAAGCTGAACTTTCGGTTCGTCGGCAGCCCGACAGTGCCTCATTAGGAAGGCCATAACTCATCCATCCGGAGTGCGATCGAGGTCAATGAGCACTTGATGGAAAGCTTGTTTGATAAGCTTTCAAATAGATCTAGTCCCATCTCAATATCACGTCGGCAAGGCCTTCAAATCACCAATATATTCTATTGCTATTTCTGGCGAGAGCTACACTGTCGTCATGGGCTTGTTAGACATCCTTGGGACCCAGGCCCAAGTTGGAGCACGCCCCAAGAAGATGGAGAACACCTAAGAGATGACCTTGGACGTCCTCCTCCTTGGCCACCACCTTAGGAGGCCAGCAAGGACGTCCAAGCCAAGCAAGAGGCCCAGTCCAATCCGAGTTCGAGACTGCCTCGGCCATCAGGATCAGTCTGCAATAAAACGGATGCCCAGGACGCATCCGAACTCCGTTTTCGATGATCCATGTATGGATGGAAAGATAATTTGATAAGGAAGTAAATCCAATTGGTTTCACATCAAAATCTCTTCAGAATCAACGGGAATCATCAAAACAAGTCAGCGTCCAGAATCTATCAGGGTGCTGCGACACCTTCTTTTGGGCCGTTGGGCCTTGTAACGTGTTGGGACACCTTTAGGACGTGAAGAGGGATCCTTGGACGTCCCTTAGGCTATATAATCAGTAGCCACCACCTGCTTTAGGGTTTGGGATTTACTTAGATTATTCTGTTGACAACATATTTGCTACTCGCTTTATGTGTCCAAGGAGGAAGGTAAAAAATGTAGTTAGTGTTTTACGACATTCTGCTTTATCTTGGTGAGAGTCTTTAAGGTGCATCGTGTCTATATTTGTTCAAATCTGAAATCTCCTTATATGGTGCAAAAGTATGATCAACCAAAGGATTGCAATTGCTATAATCTTGTCATGTCGAGTTCCCCTAGTTTTATTATAAAGAAACATGTTAAATTTCAAGAAGGGGAGCAATGTTGGCTACTACCAACAATGTTTTCTTCATCTAATCCCAAACCGAGGACGGTTTGTTGTCAAGAAGGGGAGGATGATGAGGACATGGCACCATCGGATACGAACAATGATTATAAGGTGCGCTCGTTCCTACATTTGCATAGTGGCTTTGGTTATAATTCACTTGGTTCCACATGTACATGTCACTATTTGATTGTAGGTTCAAATGTGTTTCACAATGGAAGTTCATCAAAGTTGAACTTTCGGTTCGTCGGCAGCCCGACAGTGCCTCATTGGGAAGTCCATAACTCATCCATCCGGAGTGCGATCGAGGTCAATGAGCACTTGATGGAAAGCTTGTTTGATAAGCTTTCAAATAGATCTAGTCCCATCTCAATATCACGTCGGCAAGGCCTTCAAATCACCAATATATTCTATCGCTATTTCTGGCAAGAGCTACACTGTCGTCATGGGCTTGTTAGACATCCTTGGGACCCAGGCCCAAGTTGGAGCACGCCCCAAGAAGATGGAGAACACCTAAGAGATGGCCTTGGACGTACACCTCCTTGGCCACCACCTTAGGAGGCCAGCAAGGACGTCCAAGCCAAGCCAGAGGCCCAGTCCAATCCGAGTTCGAGTCTGCCTCGGCCATCAGGACCAGTCTGCAATAAAACGGATGCCCAGGACGCATCCGAACACCGTTTTCAATGATCCATATATGGATGGAAAAATAATTTGATAAGGAAGCCAATCCAAGTGGTTTCATATCAAAATCTGTAACACCCAAAAATTCTAAACTTTAGAAATAAGGAATTTCAAATAATTTAGATAGCGATTAATGGGGAATTAAAATTTTAAAAAAAATTATTTGGTGATGCATTCATGTTGTTGCATACCTTGTTTTGTATTGAATGTTGTTTGAGAATTTCAAAAGAGAATTCAAATTCTATTTAAATCTTTATTTGAAAATGCATTTGGAAAATTAGAAAAAAGAAGAAAATGGAAGTCTTCTTCATCTCTGTTTTGGCCCGAAGGCCTTCCCTCCTCTCTTCTTGGCCCAGCCTGTGCCTGCTTTTCTTGAGTTGGGCCGAAGCTAGCTAACTGGCCGCGTTGCGGGCCGGCCCAAGCTGCTGATGTCGCAGGCCGCCGCGCCCTCCTCTCTCTTGTCTCTATGACACGTCGGGCCCGCTTGTAAGAGTTGTCTTCTTCCCCTTGCTCGTAACCGAACCGGCCACCGGTCGGAGGAGTCCGCCTCCGCCTCGACCCCTCCTTGCTTGAAGGGCACGTCGGCTAGCCCTCATAAATAGCGGCCCATCTCCACCGCCTCCTTCCATCTAATCTTAGTAGCGAGCCACGCTGCAAAGCCTAGCCCTAGCTGCCGTCACCCAAGCTGCCGCTGCCGAGCTCGCCGAGGCGATTCCCGGCGCCAATCATCGCTGTAAGTTTGTTGACAAGCTCCGCGTCGTGATTCCGAGGTCGTCTCGATCGTTTTCTTCATCGAATTTTGGTTCGGATGGCTCATGGTGTCGCACCGTCGTGAACAGGGGCTCGTCGTCCACCGGGGGAAGCCGCGCGCCACCCGTGCCCGATTTCCGTTGCCAAAAACTGTCTTGGTGAGTCCGCAACGATCTCCTCTTCCTTTTTGCGCTTGTTCCATTGTCTATGGTGGCCGGAACACCGAAAACGGTGAACTCCGGTGAATATCTCACCGCCGGCCATGTCTCCACCATGCTCGGCACTGTAGCCGGCCGGAGATCCCCTTCCTCTCTTCCCCAGTCAAATCTCGGCCGTTCAAATCTAATCCAATGGTGTAGATCTCAGGATACCCCTTCGTAGCCACTTTTACTTAAGAGCCCCTATGTTTCTGTATATTTGAACCTGCGGTCCATAGCGTAAAGCCCGAATACGCGTTGTTCTTCTGAAAGCGTAAACTTCGTCGGTTTAGGTGAAAATACGTTTTCTAGTATTTACAGATTTGCCACTAGGTTTATTTTGGTCATAAAATCTTCGTTTTAACTCCGATTTGATCCGTTCAAGTTGCGTTAGGTTTGTATTTGCGAGCTCTACATGTTAGTGTAGTTGTACAGTTGGTTTTGATAATTTATTTTTCGAGTTTATAATTGAGTATTTATTTATCTATAGGAAATCTTAGAAAATTCATAATTTTCACGTTTTAACTCCGAATTTGGTGATCTTTGCGTCTGTGTGATCATAGAAATGTGTAGAAGAGTTTTATAAACTTTTATTACTGTTTTGTTATTATTGGTGTACTGTTCTAATTGTATCTCTTTGTTTGCTTCGTATATGTTTGATTGGATGCATGTGTGTTGTTGATTGATGATCGAGTATAGACGGTGAGCAATTTCTTGACGATCAGGACTATTATTTTGAGCCAGACCAGCAGTATCATCAGGAAAGCTTTGATTAAGGCAAGTATAACATGGGACTATCCTTGTTGTCCTATTCACTGAAATTATCATACATATGCATGTGTCCTCCTTGACAACCATAGAGATTATAACTTAGCTATTGATATCTTGTTTCCTTGTCACCTATGGGTTATGCATTTGGGTAGCTACTGCTAGCACTTAATTATGAACAATGATCTTGTAATTTGACTAATGGATTATGCAATCAACCAATTAAGATGATGTTATTTCTGTTGAAAGGGGGCTAGAGCATGTGGGTTATATTGTTGCTCTGGTTTCTCTCCATAAGGACTTACCTGTAAGTGATAACCGGGACATACAGTATAGCTGTGAGGGCTATATGGCTCTGTCTCTAGTTGTTCAAGAGACCTTTTCTAGCTTGTTAGTGGTTACCTTAAATGGCGTAAGAATGGCTTGCCATGTTGGGTGTAGTGCGAGCCCCTGGCCTAGTGTGTATAGGCTGCGGTTGTTGTGCCACAGGGTAGGGGGGTTCTACATCTGCCTGCCGAGTGAATCTAATGGCCCTAACTTGTTAGACGAACTTTTGAATGGCTTTATATGGTCTCTGATGTTTTGGGCCTTGCAAACCTATGCATTTGGAAATCATGACTCACAGTGAAAGTGTACACCTCTGCGCAGAGTTAAAAACTGGTATACTAGCCGTGCTCACGGATACGAGCGGCCTTGGGGATTCTTATAGAATAGTTGATCACCATTGTTATATCATGCTTAATTATTGTTGATTATTATTATGCTCATGTTAATGCTATTCATTATCCTTATTACAATTGATCATTGATTCATTAATGGGATTTGGATTACCTTGATGCTACTCAATTGCTAATTATATGATGATTAAAAGCTAAACGCAGTTAAACAGTGTCTAGCCTTTTTGAGCCTCATGAACCCTGTGTTATACTTGTTGAGTTCAACATGGACTCACTCTTGCTATTTCCCCAACACTCCAGTGTGTAGTAAGATGCCACTCGGAAAAAGGACAAAGGTGTAGTGGAGTTTCCAGAAGACTAGTAGAAGTGCTAGGCATATGTTACCCCCAGTCAGCCGTCCCTAAGAAGAATGGAGCCCGAAGTTTAGTCACCGTTCTGCGATACTCTGATGTAAGTGTTAATATAGCTATGTATACGTTATATAATAACATTGTTTCTGATACTTTTTCATTCTGGCATATGTGTGGACTTCCTGGGCACACATATGATTAGCCTGGTTTTGTTCTTTAGAAAATCGGGTGTGACAGAGTGGTATCAGAGCGGTGTTGACTGTAGGACGTATGCCAAGTAGCACTGGACGTATTCTAAAACTCATTTTACTATAAAACTATTTTGTCATCCCTTGACTCATTGATTTTGACTATTTTCTCTTCCTTGTCTTGTTGTATCCCTTCCTTGATAGCTTCCTTTGAGCTATTATTTCTTACTCCCTTGGATTTTGTTTTATGTTGTTTTTACTAAAAGTTTTCTAATCTTACCTTGTTCAAAAGTTCGATGGCCTTTCATCATCTCCAATGTGCCAATAGGATGACCACCATTGTTGAAGAAGCACGTGTAGTACCGATGATGTGATGTGTGCTTGTTTTGCTTGATGTGTTGCTTGTGTGTTGTTCTTGTTCTCGTGTTTCAAAGGTAGGCCCGGAAGGTATAAGTCTTGAGAAGTAGCTCGATCTATGTTAAGTGGGGTAGTGACATCTTGTATCTTACTTATCTTTCAATCGATCCTAATTCTTGCCATTTTCTCTTACACCGTTCCTGTCTACCCTTGGTTGTCATGCTACCTTATTAATCTTATCTTAATGGATGATCAACACATGAAGGACTTATCATTAGCAGCAAGCTTTAGAGAAAGTGTTGCCTTCAATAACATCGTCAGGTGAAACAAGATCTTTGTTAAGTGGGGTAGCATCTGCTATCAACAATAGCAAGTCCTGAATATCTCAAGCGACGAGGCATGAGGAGGTACAAAGAACTCAAGATCAAACCTTATCTTTCTTGTCATCCTTTGGCTATCCTTGATTCATGTCTTATATCTCATCAACACAAAGCAAAGAAGCATGAAGACTTGAAGATTAGTGTTATCTATCTCTCTAGTGTCTTTGAATCTCGTTTCTACCTTATCCTATTTTTTTATAGCAGTCTATCTTCCTTAGCTTATATCTCTATTTTTGGATGCCCAAAAATCATGGATAAATTCTGGACAATAGTAGACTTTAATATCTTTCTCTGACCGAAAGAACCGTCCTGATAGCTACTATGGTTTGGGAGTTATGAAAATCACAAGGCGACGCATCTGTGCTGTCAGCAATCCGGAATAGTTTCTGTTGTGCACAGTTTTCGACTACCTTAACTGCAGAATCTGGAGAAGAATTCTATAAGGAAGTTGTAGTAAATTTGATAAGCTTTCCAACGGTATAAGCTACAATATCATTGGATTCGTAGAACTCGAGATATAACTGTATTTCTGCACTGCTATTTTTCTGCTCGCGAGGAAGTGCAGGTTACTTGTTCTTGCATATGCTCATGAGTCTCTTTCACATGATAGAAGGACACGATAGTAGTTATCACTCAGAAACAAATGCAAGCTATCCTTTGGTGTACTCTAGTTGATCTCTTCTTAAGAGGGTTTGTCGAACTAAATGACGATACAAGATGGAGGTTTATATGTTCTATTTCGTCACCTGGAAGCATCAGCTAGCTACATGGTTGTAAAGTCACTATCGAGCGCAAGTATCTTTTCTTAGGGTTGGTAACCTGTTGGAACCATTGACAAGGATCGTAAGGGTCTAAAGGACACCTTTATAAAGTTGGTTATGAGCTTGTGACATCATCGTTGCATAAGAGTTGCTGAAGGAAAAAGAACTTAAGGAGCAAGCTTATAAGGAGATTGACCAATTAAGGGCGGAGTTAGGTCGTCCCAAGATTTATTAGAAGCTTAACTAGGAAATAGGAAAAATCCCTATGTAATAAGAACGATAGTAGTTGCGAGTCAATTTTAAGTTGGATTGTTTTGAGAGTCAGTTTGTGGTGTGAACAATTTTGTGATTGATGGATTGTTATTATGATAATGTGTGATTTGGATCTTTGTAATGTGTGCTGGAGTTTTGTAGACAGGCCTACAAGTTCCATAGTTAAGAATATTAAGTTTGATCAAAATATATTAGTTAGTTATGAGGTGAACATAGTTCTGTCCTTTGCTGATTTTTAGGTCAGTCTGGGATGTTTAAGAAATAACTTAAAATCCATTAATGGGAAATTTAAGAAATTATACTGAGAATAATTAGACTTCTATATCTTTCCAACCCCGCAAGAATTATTCTAATATCTATTAAGAGCTAAGAGATATATCTATTTCAAGTTGGGGTTACTGCACAGTCTGGAATTCTGAAACAGTTTCGGTTAAGTTCAGTTTTTGGCCAATTATTTGATAGATTCAGAAAAAGTGTTGTGAATAAAAGTTGTAGATAATTTTGTAAGCTTTCCAACCATGTAAAGATCATCTGAATTGGATGTCTGTAGCTCGAGATATGACAGTTTTACTGAGTTACTAAAATTAGAATTTGCACAGAGAAATCAGATTTTGCTTATCTATTGAATTGGAAACCACCTATTGACGTTAGCGAGATTCATAGTTTCTTGGGATTAGCTGGATATTACAGACGGTTCATTGAAGGGTTTTCTAAACTTGCTAAACCTATGACATCTCTATTAGAGAAGAATGCCAAGTTTGTGTGGTCGGATAAATGTCAAGCTAGTTTTGAGGAATTGAAGAAGAGGTTGACTACAGCGCCTGTTTTGGTTTTACCAGATTTGAGTAAGAAGTTTTCTATTTATTGTGATGCTTCTTGTCAAGGTTTGGGATGTGTTCTTATGCAAGAAGGCAGAGTTGTGGCTTATGCATCTAGGCAGTTGAGAAAGCATGAGTTGAATTATCCTACACATGATTTGGAGTTAGCAGCTGTAGTTCATGCTTTAAAGATTGGGAGACATTATTTGATTGGACATAAGAGTGATATATACACTGATCATAAGAGTTTGAAGTATATTTTCACTCAGTCAGACCTGAATTTGAGGCAACGCAGATGGTTAGAGTTGATTAAGGATTATGATATTGAAATACACTATCATCCTGGTAAGACTAATAAAGTAGCTTATGCTCTTAGTAGGAAAAGTTATGCCAATGAGATACGGACGTTGTCTATGACTAGTGAGTTATGTGCTGAATTTGAATATTTGAATTTAGGAATTGTTACTAATACAATGGAATTAGTGATAGAGCCTACTTTAGAGTAAGAAATTTACAAGGGTCAGTTGAAGGATGAGAAACTAAAGAAGATAGCAGAAGATATAGTGATTGGTAAGTCACCAGGGTTTTTGAATGGATGATAATGGGATTTTGTGGTTTGGAAAGTGGCTGTGTGTATCTGAGGATCAAGCTGTTCGACAGGCAATTCTTAGCGAAGCTCATGAGTCAGCTTATTCCATTCATCCTGGTAGTACTAAGATGTATTTGGATCTTAAACAGAAATATTGGTGGGTTGGATTAAAGCGAGATGTGGCTGAGTATGTGGCATTGTGTGACAGAGAGACTGAAAGGACCAACTAGGTATTAGAGGATATGTTGAGAGCTTGTGCATTGCAATATGGAACTAGTTGGGATAAGAGTTTGCCTTATGCAGAATTTTCTTACAATAATAGTTATCAACAGAGTCTTAAGATGGCACCGTTTGAAGCTTTGTATGGACGTAAGTGTAGAACTCCATTGTTTTGGGATCAGACAGGTGAATCTCAAGTGTTTGGTACAGATGTTCTCAGAAACGCAGAAGATCAAGTGCGAGTGATTCATGAAAATTTGAGAGTAGCGTAGTCTCGTCAGAAGAGTTATGCTGATAATAGGAGAAGAGATCTAGTTTTTTAGGTAGGTGATTATGTCTATTTGAAGGTGTCACCTATGAGAAGTGTGAAGAGGTTTAACATGAAAGGTAAACTAGCACCAAGGTATGTTGGACCATTTAAAGTTATTGCTAGACGTGGAGAAGTTGCTTATCAGTTGGAGTTGCCTGAGAATTTGTCTAGAGTACATGATGTGTTTCATGTTTCACAAATTAAGAAGTGTTTGCGTGTGTCAGAAGAGCAGATACCTTTAGAAGAATTGACTGTTAAGGAGGATCTTACTTATGAAGAAATTCCGATCAAGATTTTGGAAACTGCTGAGAGAGTTACTCGAAGTAGGGTTATTAAGATGTGCAAAGTACAGAGGAATCGATATTCAGAGGCAGAGGCAACTTGGGAAAGAGAGGATGAATTGAGAAAATCATATCCGCAATTGTTTGAGTAAGCAGTCCAATCTCGAGGACGAGATTCTTTTAAGGGGGGTAGAATTTGTAACACCAAAAATTCTAAACTTTAGAAATAAGGAATTTCAAATAATTTAGATAGCGATTAATGGGGAATTAAAATTTTTAAAAAAATTATTTGGTGATGCATTCATGCTGTTGCATACCTTGTTTTGTATTGAATGTTGTTTGAGAATTTCAAAAGAGAATTCAAATTCTATTTAAATCTTTATTTGAAAATGCATTTGGAAAATTAGAAAAAAGAAGAAAATGGAAGTCTTCTTCATCTCTGTTTTGGCCCGAAGGCCTTCCCTCCTCTCTTCTTGGCCCAGCCTGTGCCTGCTTTTCTTGAGTTGGGCCGAAGCTAGCTAACTGGCCGCGTTGCGGGCCGGCCCAAGTTGCTGATGTCGCAGGCCGCCGCGCCCTCCTCTCTCTTGTCTCTATGACACGTCGGGCCCGCTTGTAAGAGTTGTCTTCTTCCCCTTGCTCGTAACCGAACCGGCCACCGGTCGGAGGAGTCCGCCTCCGCCTCGACCCCTCCTTGCTTGAAGGGCACATCGGCTAGCCCTCATAAATAGCGGCCCGTCTCCACCACCTCCTTCCATCTAATCTTAGTAGCGAGCCACGCTGCAAAGCCTAGCCCTAGCTGCCATCACCCAAGCTGCCGCTGCCGAGCTCGCCGAGGCGATTCCCGGCGCCAATCATCGCTGTAAGTTTGTTGACAAGCTCCGCGTCGTGATTCTGAGGTCGTCTCGATCTTTTTCTTCATCGAATTTTGGTTCGGATGGCTCATGGTGTCGCACCGTCGTGAACAGGGGCTCGTCGTCCACCGGGGGAAGCCGCGCGCCACCCGTGCCCGATTTCCGTTGCCAAAAACTGTCTTGGTGAGTCCGCAACGATCTCCTCTTCCTTTTTGCGCTTGTTCCGTCGTCTATGGTGGCCGGAACACCAAAAACGGTGAACTCTGGTGAATATCTCACCGCCAGCCATGTCTCCACCATGCTCGGCACTGTAGCCGGCCGGAGATCCCCTTCCTCTCTTCCCCAGTCAAATCTCGACCGTTCAAATCTAATCCAATGGTGTAGATCTCAGGATACCCCTTCGTAGCCACTTTTACTTAAGAGCCCCTATGTTTCTGTATATTTGAACCTGCGGTCCATAGCGTAAAGCCCGAATACGCGTTGTTCTTCTGAAAGCGTAAACTTCGTCGGTTTAGGTGAAAATACGTTTTCTAGTATTTACAGATTTGCCACTAGGTTTATTTTGGTCATAAAATCTTCGTTTTAACTCCGATTTGATCCGTTCAAGTTGCGTTAGGTTCGTATTTGCGAGCTCTACATGTTAGTGTAGTTGTACAGTTGGTTTTGATAATTTATTTTTCGAGTTTATAATTGAGTATTTATTTATCTATAGGAAATCTTAGAAAATTCATAATTTTCACGTTTTAACTCCGAATTTGGTGATCTTTGCGTCTGTGTGATCATATAAACGTGTAGAAGAGTTTTATAAACTTTTATTACTGTTTTGTTATTATTGGTGTACTGTTCTAATTGTATCTCTTTGTTTGCTTCGTGTATGTTTGATTGGATGCATGTGTGTTGTTGATTGATGATCGAGTATAGACGGTGAGCAATTTCTTGACGATCAGGACTATTATTTTGAGCCAGACCAGCAGTATCATCAGGAAAGCTTTGATTAAGGCAAGTATAACATGGGACTATCCTTGTTGTCCTATTCACTAAAATTATCATACATATGCATGTGTCCTCCTTGACAACCATAGAGATTATAACTTAGCTATTGATATCTTGTTTCCTTGTCACCTATGGGTTATGCATTTGGGTAGCTACTGCTAGCGCTTAATTATGAACAATGATCTTGTAATTTGACTAATGGATTATGCAATCAACCAATTAAGATGATGTTATTTCTGTTGAAAGGGGGCTAGAGCATGTGAGTTATATTGTTGCTCTGGTTTCTCTCCGTAAGGACTTACCTGTAAGTGATAACCGGGACATACAGTATAGCTGTGAGGGCTATATGGCTCTGGCTCTAGTTGTTCAAGAGACCTTTTCTAGCTTGTTAGTGGTTACCTTAAATGGCGTAAGAATGGCTTGCCATGTTGGGTGTAGTGCGAGCCCCTGGCCTAGTGTGTATAGGCTGCGGTTGTTGTGCCACAGGGAAGGGGGGTTCTACATCTGCCTGCCGAGTGAATCTAATGGCCCTAACTTGTTAGACGAACTTTTGAATGGCTTTATATGGTCTCTGATGTTTTGGGCCTTGCAAACCCATGCATTTGGAAATCATGACTCACAGTGAAAGTGTACACCTCTGCGCAGAGTTAAAAACTGGTATACTAGCCGTGCTCACGGATACGAGCGGCCTTGGGGATTCTTACAGAATAGTTGATCACCATTGTTATATCATGCTTAATTATTGTTGATTATTATTATGCTCATGTTAATGCTATTCATTATCCTTATTACAATTGATCATTGATTCATTAATGGGATTTGGATTACCTTGATGCTACTCAATTGCTAATTATATGATGATTAAAAGCTAAACGCAGTTAAAAGTGTCTAGCCTTTTTGAGCCTCATGAACCCTATGTTATACTTGTTGAGTTCGACATGGACTCACTCTTGCTATTTCCCCAACACTCCAGTGTGTAGTAAGATGCCACTCGGAAAAAGGACAAAGGTGTAGTGGAGTTTCCAGAAGACTAGTAGAAGTGCTAGACATATGTTACCCCCAGTCAGCCGTCCCTGAGAAGAATGGAGCCCGAAGTTTAGTCACCGTTCCGCGATACTCTGATGTAAGTGTTAATATAGCTATGTATACGTTATATAATAACATTGTTTCTGATACTTTTTCATTCTGGCATATGTGTGGACTTCCTGGGCACACATATGATTAGCCTGGTTTTGTTCTTTAGAAAACCGGGTGTGACAAAATCTCTTCGGAATCAATGGGAATCGTCAAAACAAGTCAGCGTCCAGAATCTATCAGGGTGCTGCGACACCTTCTTTTGGGCCGTTGGGCCTTGTAACATGTTAGGACACCTTTAGGACGTGAAGAGGGATCCTTGGACATCCCTTAGGCTATATAATCAGTAGCCACCACCTGCTTTAGGGTTTGGGTTTTACTTAGATTATTCTGTTGACAACATATTTGCTACTCGCTTTATGTGTCCAAGGAGGAAGGTAAAAAATGTAGTTAGTGTTTTACGACATTCTGCTTTATCTTGGTGGGAGTCTTTAAGGTGCATCGTGTCTATATTTGTTCAAATCTGAAATCTCCTTATATGGTGCAAAAGTATGATCAACCAAAGGATTGCAATTGCTATAATCTTGTCATGTCGAGTTCCCCTAGTTTTATTATAAAGAAACATGTTAAATTTCAAGAAGGGGAGCAATGTTGGCTACTACCAACAATGTTTTCTTCATCTAATCCCAAACCGAGGACGGTTTGTTGTCAAGAAGGGGAGGATGATGAGGACATGGCACCTTCGGATACGAACAATGATTATATGGTGCGCTCGTTCCTACATTTGCATAGTGGCTTTGGTTATAATTCACTTGGTTCCACATGTACATGCCACTATTTGATTGTCAGTTCAAATGTGTTTCATAATAGAAGTTCATCAAAGTTGAACTTTTGGTTCGTCGGCAGCCCGATAGTGCCTCATTGGGAAGGCCATAACTCATCCATCCGGAGTGCGATCGAGGTCAATGAGCACTTGATGGAAAGCTTGTTTGATAAGCTTTCAAATAGATCTAGTCCCATCTCAATATCACGTCGGCAAGGCCTTCAAATCACCAATATATTCTATCGCTATTTCTGGCGAGAGCTACACTGTCGTCATGGGCTTGTTAGACATCCTTGGGACCCAGGCCCAAGTTGGAGCACGCCCCAAGAAGATGGATAACACCTAAGAGATGGCCTTGGACGTCCACCTCCTTGGCCACCACCTTAGGAGGCCAGCAAGGACGTCCAAGCCAAGCCAGAGGCCCAGTCCAATCCGAGTTCGAGTCTGCCTCGGCCATCAGGACCAGTCTGCAATAAAACGGATGCCCAGGACGCATCCGAACTCCGTTTTCAATGATCCATATATGGATGGAAAGATAATTTGATAAGGAAGCCAATCCAATGGTTTCACATCAAAAGCTCTTCGGAATCAACGGGAATTGTCAAAAAAAGTCAGCGTTCAGAATCTATCAGGGTGCTACGACACCTTCTTTTGGGCCGTTGGGCCTTGTAACGTGTTGGGACACCTTTAGGATGTGAAGAGGGATCCTTGGACGTCCCTTAGGCTATATAATCAGTAGCCACCACCTGCTTTAGGGTTTGGGTTTTACTTAGATTATTCTATTGACAACATATTTGCTACTCGCTTTATGTGTCCAAGGAGGAAGGTAAAAAATGTAGTTAGTGTTTTACGACATTCTGCTTTATCTTGGTGGGAGTCTTTAAGGTGCATCGTGTCTACATTTGCTCAAATCTGAAATCTCCTTATATGGTGCAAAAGTATGATCAACCAAAGGATTGCAATTGCTATAATCTTATCATGTCGAGTTCCCCTAGTTTTATTATAAAGAAACATGTTAAATTTCAAGAAGGGGAGCAATGTTGGCTACTACCAACAATGTTTTCTTCATCTAATCCCAAACCGAGGATGGTTTGTTGTCAAGAAGGAGAGGATGATGAGGACATGGCACCTTCGGATACGAACAATGATTATAAGGTGCGCTCGTTCCTACATTTGCATAGTGGCTTTGGTTATAATTCACTTGGTTTCACATGTACATGTCACTATTTGATTGTAGGTTCAAATGTGTTTCATAATGGAAGTTCATCAAAGTTGAACTTTCGGTTCGTCGGTAGCCCGACAGTGCCTCATTGGGAAGGCTATAACTCATCCATCCGGAGTGCGATCGAGGTCAATGAGCACTTGATGGAAAGCTTGTTTGATAAGCTTTCAAATAGATCTAGTCCCATCTCAATATCACATCGGCAAGGCTTTCAAATCGCCAATATATTCTATCACTATTTCTGGCGAGAGCTACACTGTCGTCATGGGCTTGTTAGACATCCTTGGGACCCAGGCCCAAGTTGGAGCACGCCCTAAAAAGATGGAGAACACATAAGAGATGGTCTTGGACGTCCACCTCCTTGGCCACCACCTTAGGAGTCCAGCAAAGACGTCCAAGCCAAGCCAGAGGCCCAGTCCAATCCGAGTTTGAGTCTGCCTCGGCCATCAGGACCAGTCTGCAATAAAACGGATGCCCAGGACGCATCCGAACTCCGTTTTCAATGATCCATATATGGATGGAAAGATAATTTGATAAGGAAGCCAATCCAAGTGGTTTCACATCAAAAGCTCTTCGGAATCAACGGGAATTGTCAAAAAAAGTCAGCGTTCAGAATCTATCAGGGTGCTACGACACCTTCTTTTGGGCCGTTGGGCCTTGTAACGTGTTGGGACACCTTTAGGACGTGAAGAGGGATCCTTGGACGTCCCTTAGGCTATATAATTAGTAGCCACCACCTGCTTTAGGGTTTGGGTTTTACTTAGATTATTCTATTGACAACATATTTGCTACTCGCTTTATGTGTCCAAGGAGGAAGGTAAAAAATGTAGTTAGTGTTTTACGACATTCTGCTTTATCTTGGTGGGAGTCTTTAAGGTGCATCGTGTCTATATTTGCACAAATCTGAAATCTCCTTATATGGTGCAAAAGTATGATCAACCAAAGGATTGCAATTGCTATAATCTTATCATGTCGAGTTCCTCTAGTTTTATTATAAAGAAACATGTTAAATTTCAAGAAGGGGAGCAATGTTGGCTACTACCAACAATGTTTTCTTCATCTAATCCCAAACCGAGGATGGTTTGTTGTCAAGAAGGAGAGGATGATGAGGACATGGCACCTTCGGATACGAACAATGATTATAAGGTGCGCTCGTTCCTACATTTGCATAGTGGCTTTGGTTATAATTCACTTGGTTCCACATGTACATGTCACTATTTGATTGTAGGTTCAAATGTGTTTCATAATGGAAGTTCATCAAAGTTGAACTTTCGGTTCGTCGGTAGCCCGACAGTGCCTCATTGGGAAGGCTATAACTCATCCATCCGGAGTGCGATCGAGGTCAATGAGCACTTGATGGAAAGCTTGTTTGATAAGCTTTCAAATAGATCTAGTCCCATCTCAATATCACATCGGCAAGGCTTTCAAATCGCCAATATATTCTATCACTATTTCTGGCGAGAGCTACACTGTCGTCATGGGCTTGTTAGACATCCTTGGGACCCAGGCCCAAGTTGGAGCACGCCCTAAAAAGATGGAGAACACATAAGAGATGGCCTTGGACGTCCACCTCCTTGGCCACTACCTTAGGAGTCCAGCAAAGACGTCCAAGCCAAGCCAGAGGCCCAGTCCAATCCGAGTTTGAGTCTGCCTCGGCCATCAGGACAAGTCTGCAATAAAACGGATGCCCAGGACGCATCCGAACTCCGTTTTCGATGATCCATATATGGATGGAAAGATAATTTGATAAGGAAGCCAATCCAAGTGGTTTCACATCAAAATCTCTTCGGAATCAACGGGAATCGTCAAAACAAGTCAGCGTCCAGAATCTATCAGGGTGCTGCGACACCTTCTTTTGGGCCGTTGGGCCTTGTAACGTGTTGGGACACCTTTAGGACGTGAAGAGGGATCCTTGGACGTCCCTTAGGCTATATAATCAGTAGCCACCACTTGCTTTAGGGTTTGAGTTCATATTTGCTACTCGCTTTATGTGTCCAAGGAGGAAGGTAAAAAATGTAGTTAGTGTTTTACGACATTCTGCTTTATCTTGCTGGGAGTCTTTAAGGTGCATCGTGTCTATATTTGTTCAAATCTGAAATCTCCTTATATGGTGCAAAAGTATGATCAACCAAAGGATTGCAATTGCTATAATCTTGTCATGTCAAGTTCCCCTAGTTTTATTATAAAGAAACATGTTAAATTTCAAGAAGGGGAGCAATGTTGGCTACTACCAACAATGTTTTCTTCATCTAATCCCAAACCGAGGACGGTTTGTTGTCAAGAAGGGGAGGATGATGAGAACATGGCACCTTCGGATACGAACAATGATTATAAGGTGCGCTCGTTCCTACATTTGCATAGTGGCTTTGGTTATAATTCACTTGGTTCAACATGTACATGTCACTATTTGATTGTAGGTTCAAATGTGTTTCATAATGGAAGTTCATCAAAGTTGAACTTTCGGTTCGTCGGCAGCCCGACAGTGCCTCATTGGGAAGGCCATGACTCATCTATCTGGAGTGCGATCGAGGTCAATGAGCACTTGATGGAAAGCTTGTTTGATAATCTTTCAAATAGATCTAGTCCCATCTCAATATCACGTTGGCAAGGCCTTCAAATCACCAATATATTCTATCACTATTTCTGGCGAGAGCTACACTGTCGTCATGGGCTTGTTAGACATCCTTGGGACCCAGGCCCAAGTTGGAGCATGCCCCAAGAAGATGGAGAACACCTAAGAGATGGCCTTGGACGTCCACCTCCTTGGCCCCCACCTTAGGAGGCCAGCAAGGACATCCAAGCCAAGCCAGAGGCCCAGTCCAATCCGAGTTCGAGTCTGCCTCGGCCATTAGGACTAGTCTGCAATAAAACCGATGCCCAGGACGTATCCGAACTCCGTTTTCGATGATCCACATATGGATGGAAAGATAATTTGATAAGGAAGCCAATCCAAGTGGTTTCACATCAAAATCTCTTCGGAATCAACAGGAATCGTCGAAACAAGTCAGCATCCAGAATCTGTCAGGGTGCTGCGACACCTTCTTTTGGGCCGTTGGGCCTTGTAACGTGTTGGGATACCTTTAGGACGTGAAGAGGGATCCTTGGACGTCCCTTAGGCTATATAATCAGTAGCCACCACCTACTTTAGGGTTTGGGTTTTGTTTTAGATCAATCTATCATTGAACAGTCGCCGTTATCGGTTTGCAAGACCCCAACTTCGAGTGCTTAATCATTCATCTGCAATTGTCACTTCAATTGAGTTGTGTTTTATCTTGTTCTTGCTTGTGTTCTTCGATTCGCAGCAGGGATTAGCCTTCTTGGTGAGGTCAACCGGATTGTGACACGGTTGATAACCAGAGGAGATGTGGTGCTAAGGTTGCACGGTTTGGGTCTTTGTGATCTGAAGCCGGATCGGTGTGTCGCTCTCTGAACAAATCGTTGTTTATCTTGAACCTGACGGAAGATCGGGAACCCTAGTTCACATCACGGATGCTGAGGTGGTGAGTTCGGTCATTTATAAAAGTGTTGGCACGCTCGAGCTCTATCGGTTCAGCGATTGGACGTAGCACAGTGAAAGTGACCAGACGCGCAGGGCTTGCGTCCAGTCATAGGTGATGTGCACTGACGTCAGTCGAATGGTTTGGCGCGTAGAGAAGGACTAACCGAACGGTGGCCTTGGTCCGGTCAAGGTGCATTTGACATATCTAGTCATGATTTTTCACCTCTGGATGCTTACTAGAAGTGACCTGATGCCGGGATCTCACGGGAGCGCCGCGTCTGGTCATGGCATGGCAGTGGTGCGCGCACGTGGGCGGACTTAGCACCAGCGCATCTGGTCTTTTGGACGACACATCCGGTCGTGACTTATCGCGTGACACGAAGCTAACTAGCCATTAGGATCACGCGGATGACATCAAACATAGGGGACATGTGGCGCTAATCTGATGACCGAACTTTGGCCTAGGTGCGTCCGGTCACCCATACCAGTGCGTCCGGTCGATGCGCTGTGGACTACTCTATGAGCCCAATGGCTCTATTTCGATGGAGCCTCTATAAAAGGTGTTTGGCCAGCTCAAGCTCACTCTCTTGGCCGTTTGCATTGACATAGCAACCATGTGTGCTTAGCCAAAGCCCTCCTACTCATCTCCATCATTGATTCATCATCTTTGTGAGATTAGGAGTTAATCCGAGTGCATTGCTTGAGTTATTGCATATAGAGGCACTAGGTGATTGTGTTTCGCTGTGAGATTCGCTTGTTACTCTTGGTGCTTGCTGCCACCTAGACAATTTGAAGTAGCGAGGATCATTGAGCGGAGAAAGGTGCTTGTCTCTATCTCTGATCGTGGTGATTGTGAGGGGTTCTTGACCTTTCCCTAGTGGAGAGCCAAAATATACTCTAGTGGATTGCTCATGGCTTGTGTGATCCTCATCTTATGTTGGTTGTGCGACACCCAATTGTGGGTTAGGCATGTGATGCCTATAAGCTTGTGAACCTCCAAGTGAGTGAATCGCCATAATGAGGACTAGCTTGCCGGCAGCAAGTGAACCTAGGTAAAAAAATCATTATGTCATCTTGTCTGAGGATTTCATTGGTTATCTTATAATTGATTGATTGGCTCCATCTTGTGATTGGCTTAATTCCTCGACACAGCGGTATAATCATCACCATCCCCTCTTGTATCTACATTCCTAGTGTGTAAGCTAAGCTCTTTGGTGTAACTGGTTTTGAGAACTAGCTTGCGTCGGGTATAGTGGTTAGTGAGGCTCTTTAGTTAGTCTTTGAGAGCTCACTAACTTAGTGTAGTGACATAGACATTGTGTGGATAGAGACTATAGAAACTAGAATTGTGGTAGGTAGCTTGCACTTTTAGTAGGCTAGCGTAGCATTCATTTCGCCTCATATTTATGTAACCGGTTTGCTAAGTGTTGTTGTAGAATTTTTAATAGGATATTCATGCCCCTTTAGCCATTTCAACCTTTCAATCTCTTAGCTGCCGAACCACCAAGTGTTGGTCGACACAGTAGGGACTAGCGTGCTGACAAGCACATGAGCATCGAGAGAAAAATCTTGTGTCCCTTGTATGATTAGATTTCTCCCAGTGATTGGTTATCATCATATCTTGATTGGTTCATTCCTCGACGCGGTAGTATAATCATCTTGCTCACTGCATTACTTTCCTACAAACTAGTTGTAGTAAGCTCTTTAGTGTAACTAGAATTGAGAGCTTGCACTATAGCTTATGTTCATCTAGTGGAGCTCTTTAGTGTAGCAAGTTTGAGAGCTCTTAGTGAGTAGCAACTTAGATTCTTGTGTGCCTAGTGATCATAGCAATTAGAATTGTTGGATAGGTGGCTTGCAACCCTTATAGAGCTAGAGCAAGTTTGTATTTTGCCATTTGTCATACTAATCAAATTGCTCTAGTGATATTGTGGATTTTTAAATAGGCTATTCACCCCCCTCTAGCCATATTAGGACCTTTCAAGTGGTATTAGAGTAGTGGTCACCGTTTGATTGAAGGCTTAACAACCTTGGTGTCAAATTATGGCTCAAGTTGTGTTTAACCATGTTTAACCCATGCATTATGGCACATGCTATGATTATTGGAAGAGATAGATGAAAATGTATCTTGGTTCAATCAATGACCAAGTATGGGATGTGACTGAGAGTGACTATGTGATTCTTGATCCAGACAATCTCACCAACACTGACAAGGTCAACAAGCAATGTAATACAATTGCTCTCAACACCATCTACAATGCTATTGATTCCATGGTGTTTGAGCAAATCAAGGATTGTGAGAGAGCTAGTGAGGTGTGGAAGAGATTGAAAGAGACATATGAGGACACACCGGTGGTGAAGAGTGCCACATTGTACATCCTTAAGGACAAATTGACAATCTTGAAGATGAAGGATGATGAGAGCATTCCAGAGATGTTCCATCGTTTGCAAGTGATTATCAATGACTTGAAGTCTCTGGGAGAGAAGATCAATGATGATGATGTCTCTTATCGGTTCTTGATGTGCTTACCTCTAAGATTTAAGATGTTGAGATTGCTTATCATAAGAGGAGGATTGAAGGAGATCACCCTAACCAAGTACTAGGTGATGTCATGACACAAGAGACATACCGTGTGGAAAGAGAGGGGGTTGACAAGGATGAGAAGAAGGAAGATGAAGACAAGAAGAAGAGTGTAGCATTCAAAGTTAGTTCATCATCTAAGAACAAGGGCAAGTCCAAGAAAGAATCAAGTGATGATGAAGATACTAGTGACATTGATGATGAGGCCATAGCTCTCTTTGTGCACAAGATGGGCAAATTTATAAAGAAGAAGGGCTATGGTGCAAGAAAGAGAAGTGGTCACAACAAAGAGTGTGAGGAGACGCTACGAGTGCAAGAGCCCTGATCATGTTGTAGCAAATTGTCCCTATAATAGTGACAATGATGAGGATGAGAAGAAGAAGAAGCGTAAGAAGGAGAAGAAGGAAAAGAAGGAGAAGAAGGAGAAGAATATGACCTTTCAAAAGAAGAAGGGTGGAGGCTATGTGGTCACTTAGGATAGTGATGACTCTTTAGATAGTGATGACTCTAGTGATGATGGCAAGAAATCTCTCAAGAAAGCACTAGCAAGTATCGCCATCAGCAACAAGCCTTCCATCTTCGACACTCTATCAACATGCCTCATGGCAAAGTCTACCAAATAAAATATGATGTGAGTGATGATAATTATGAAAGTGATGATTGTAGGAGTGATGATCATGATAAAAAGTACACCAAGGAGGAGCTCTTGGACATGTGTGAGCAAGTACACACTTGCTTTGAGATGAAGAGAAAAAAGTGCAAAGAATTGTGCAAGAAGATCAAATCTCTTGAGCAATCCTTTGATGAGTTCAATGCTTCTCATGAGAGTCTAAGGGAAGACCATGAGAAGCTTAGCAAAGCTCACTATAAGCTTGAAAAGGCTTACTTCTCTCTCCTCGAGCAAGTCAAGAAGGAGGAAGCCAAGAAGGAGCAAGTGATTGTGTCTTGTGATGTGGGACTAACATATGATATTCTTGATGAATCTTTTTATAAGCCCATTTTTGTTACTCCCACTAACCCTTCTTGTAGCACTTCCACTTCTACATCACCTTTGAGTGATGGTTTCACTTGTGATGCCTCACTAATGGTGGAAAATGAGACCCTCAAGGAGGTGAATGAGCTCACTCATGCCTTAGGCAATGCCTATGGTGGAGATGCCGCTTGCTAAAGTGCTTGGGTAACCAAAGATTTTCTCTCAATAAAGAGGGATTAGGCTATACTCTTAAGAAAGGCAAGGCGACCTTTGTCACTCGCAAAGCTAGCTTTGTGAAGGGCAATGGTCGGTTTTATAATAGATGCAAGCAATTTGGGCATATAGAACAATATTGCAAGACTAACAAGAACAAGCAACCTAATGTATTCTCAATTAAATTTGATTCTTGTTACATGCTTGTTAAGGGTGCTAATGGTGTGAAGGCTAAGTTCATTGGTACACCAATTATGGGCTCAAAGAAGAAAGCCATTTGGGTGCCAAAGACCTTAGTAACTAACCTTCAAGGACCCAAACAAGTTTGGGTACCTAAAAAGAATTGATCTTCTTTTGTAGGTCAATTATAAGGCCAGAGGAAGACATTGGATGCTTGATAGTGGGTGCACACAACACATGACTAGTGATTCAAGAATGTACAATTCGATCAATGAAAATGAAAGCAATGGGATTGATAGTATCACATTTGGTGATAATGGCAAAGGCAAGGTCAAAGGTCTTGGTAAGATTGCAATATCCAATGACTTGAGCATTTCTAATGTGCTACTAGTAGAGTGCTTGAACTTCAACCTATTATCGGTAGCTCAATTGTGTGATCTTGGTTTCCAGTGCATATTTGGTGTGGATGATGTAGAGATCATAAGTGTCGATGGCTCTAACTTGATATTCAAAGGATTTAGATATGAGAATCTATACTTGGTTGATTTCAATGCTAGAGAAGCTCAATTGTCAACATGTTTGCTCACTAAGTCTAGCATGAGTTGGTTATGGCATAGAGGGCTTGGTCATGTTGGAATGAAATAATTGAACAAGTTTATCAAGTATGACCTAGTTAGAGGCTTAAAGGATGTCACATTTGAGAAGGATAAGCTTTATAGTGCATGTCAAGCTGAAAAGCAAGTTGGTAACACATCCTAAGAACAACATGATGAGTACATCTAAGGCATTTAAGTTGTTGCACATGGATTTATTTGGACCAACCACATACACTGGTATTGGTGGAAACAAATATGGATTTATGATTGTGGATGATTTCACTAGATATACATGGGTGTTCTTTCTTGTTGATAAAAGTGATGTGTTTATAACCTTCAAGACATTCATCAAGAGAATTCACAATGAGTTTGAAACAATCATCAAGAAAGTGAGAAGTGGCAATGGAAGTAAATTCAAGAACATAAGAGTTGATGATTTGTGTGATGAGTTTGGGATTAGGCATCAATTTTTGGCCAAGTACACTCCACAATCAAATGGCCTAGTTAAGAGGCCTAAGGATCATAATGTGATTAGAACCAAGTGGATCTTTCAGAACAAGCAAGATCAAGATGGGATAGTTATAAAAGCAAGATTAGTGGCTCAAGATTACATTCAAGTTGTAGGTCTTGACTTTGGAGAAACATATGCCCCGTTTGTAAGATTGGAAGCAATTAGGATCTTATTAGCCTAGGCTTATGCCCATAACATCAAGTTATACCAAATAGATGTGAAAAGTACATTTCTCAATAGGTACATCAATGAGCTTGTGTATGTTGAGCAACCTCCTGGTTTTGAAGATGACAAGAAGCCCAACCCTATGTACAAGTTAAAAAAGGCTTTGTATGGTTTGAAGCAAGCACCAAGAGCATGGTATGAGAGGTTGAGGGATTTCCTACTTTCTAAATGGTTCATTATGGGTAAGGTTGACACCACTCTCTTCACCAAGAAGATAGCCAATGACTTGTTTGTGTTGCAAATCTATGTGGATAACATCATATTTGGATCAACCAATCAAGATTTTTGTGAGGAGTTTGGAAAGATGATGACAAATGAGTTTGAGGTGTCCATGATTGGAGAGCTTAGTTACTTCCTTGGTCTTCAAATCATGCAATTAAAGAATGATACATTTATGAGTCAGGGCAAGTACATTAAAGACATGCTTAAGAAGTTTGGAATGGAAGATGTGTTGACGGTAGTTAACTATCAATTTTAACCGTCAACTCGATCGAGAAAATGCTATAAAAAGAATCACCAACATAGAATAGGGGTTTAACTGACAGAATTCCATGAGTTTTGGTGAATTTATGTTTTATAGGGATTAAACAGGAAAATAACCAAAGATGACCCACATGTCAGGTTTATGAAGAGATATTTAAGCTACGTATACAAAAGAATATTCTAGAGACCTCGAGAGGATGACCCACCAGAGGTGGACCCCACCTAGCAGAAAGCTAGGGCGGTCATCCTAGACCCTAGGGTGCCCACCCAGTGGGCCCCACCTTTCAGCCTCTGCTTGCTAGGTCGGTTTTCCATTGCCATTGAGGTCCAATCTCAATCGTTGATTCAAGTCGGTTTGATCCAAGGGCTGACGTTCATCCAAGGGGCCTATATAAGTAAGGTCCCTTGCCCCTGGGTTAGAGCAATCCTCAATTCATAATTCATTATTTCTAGTCAGGATCAGCCTGAGAGGGGTCCCTTGAATGGATCTCCTCTCTAGAGCCTAGCATTCAAGAGAGTTTAGCTTTATAGTCTCTTTGTGAGATTAGAGTGTTTCTTTAGATTGAGAGAGATAGAGTAGAGGGAAGAGTTGGAGGAAGCTCGGCTAGTTGGTGTCTCCTCTTTGGCTTATACCTGCAGGATCAAGTCTCCTTAACACGAGGCTTGCTTCTGAGATTCTTTAGTAATTCAACTTCTAATACTAGTAAGTACATTGTTATTATTGTTCTTTGTTTTGTGAGTTTGTTTTATTCTCTTCGCATAGAGTTTAGAGTAATCATCCGTAGTGTAAGCGTGGTGCTTGGGCTCGAGTACTTGTAGATATCCCCTAACTGTACGGATCGGTAGTAGATTGCGGGGGTGACTCATATAGCCTCGTTGATCCTTCGGAGCCTCCTCCTGTCAGTAGGTTTGCTAGGACCTGTGTGCTAGGGTTAAGCATCCTCCGTGGTGTCTTCTCTCTAAGTACGTCTCCATTAGAACAGTGATTGCATAGCTTGCCAAAGGTTAGAACTAGGGTGCCGTAGTAGTCTTCTCTATGTCCCTTATACCTCAGACCTTGTTTGTAGCTCAGGGGTTTAGCATAGACTTGGTTAGTCATCACACGTTTTCTCCTTGCGGATAAATAAATAACGATACTATGGAAATATCTCCCAAGTGAAGTACTCACCGATATCCATGCGCTTGCGGATTATTTCTCTTTGATTCTTTGGATGCATAATAAATATCAACAAGCATTTCTGGCGCCATTGTCGGGGCAAAAGACAGTCTGCTGAGTTAACCTTAAGTCTTGCTCTACCTTGTATTCATACTTTTACCTTTTTATTCTTTTTATTCCTTATCTTTTCTTTTCTTTTCTTTTATCTTACCTTTTTCCATCCTTATGGATGACATAAATTCCATTCTTATCTATCAATTTGCTGCACCCAGGGAGACTAGCCTTATGCCATGGGAATCATCACAACCAATCCAAACACCTAACTATAGGTTGAGTCCGCGGTTGATTGCAATGGTCCAAAGCCTATCCTTTTCAGGAAAGGAAGATGAAAATCCTTACCTTCACATATGATATTTTGAACAAACATGTGATTGCCTCCGTATAGAAGGCATATCTGATAAAACTTTATGTTGGAAGCTATATCTTTTTTCTTTAAAGGGAAAAGCTAGACAATGGTATAATAAAGCTGTAGGTAAGCAATAAGGAGATTAGGGATCCTTATGTTCCAATTTTTGCATAGATTTCTACCCTATCTCCCAAATCATTGACCTTAGAGTCAAGGTTCTACCTTCAAACAAAAACACAATGAATCTTTGGCTTCATCTTGGAAGTGTTTTACCACTCTTTTAGATTTTGGCCTAGACCTTAGTTTACAAGACCCTATTCTTCTTCAACATTTTTACAAAAGGTCTTCATAGAGACAATTCACAGTTGCTCAATACAACTTCTAGAGGATCATTTTTGCATCTTTCCTTTGAGAAAGCAAGATTGATCCTAGATCAAATCTTAGCTTCTAAATCTGATAATATACTAGAAGTAGAACCTCAAGTAGCTAAACCTAATCCTTTGCTAGACATACCATCTACTTTAGCTACCCCATGTTCTGAGCCACCCAAAGAGGAAGAAATTTCGAGATTGATCTTTTTGTTGATTTTGGAAACATCTTGAACTACTATTCTATAAAGAAACCACAAAATCATCGTAAACGTTTTGGAAAATCTTTAGATCTTTCTAAGGGTTCTTCTTATAAAAGCACCTCAGGAGAGTTAGCATCGATCATAAGCAATGAATGGTTAGAAGAATCAGAGCTTTCCTCTGGTGTGATCCGTTTGGATTCACCTTCTATCCCAATACGTTGCCAAATTGATTTAGACCACTTTGATTCTCTCTATAATCTGGTTGTGGGTATTAATATCATGTCTGCTTCACTTGCACAAAATTTATTGAAGCACATGCCATTGACCCCAACAGTGAAATTGATGAAAAGCCCCTCAGGACACATTGTCCCTAGTTTGGGAGTTTTATATGTCCTACCCATCAAGGTGGAAGGAAGCATGGTTCATTTAAGCTTTTATATCTTTGATATATGGGACTTTGACCTATTGATAGGATAACCCCTCAGAAGACTTATTTATGAAGGACAAATCAGGAAATTAAACATTTGTCTTGGAAAAAATTTCCAATTCCCGATGTTCATATCTCACTCTCTAAACACTAGGACCGAATCTTGTCTTAAACTTGATCCGCTGGAGAAATTTAAGGTTGCCTCTCTAGAATTCTTGCTGAACTAGGTCTAGAAGATGATGCTCAATTCTTCATAGAAGAAGAAGCTGACTTTTCTAAGCCTGAACCTTTAGATGAGTTTGCAAAGCCACATAAACCTCCTATAGAGCTAAAACCTTTACCTACTAGTCTTAGATATGCTTTTCTAGATAATGATCTAGATTTCCCTGTGATCATAAGTGATAAGCTCTCTTAGGAACAAACTCTTCGCTTAATAACTATCTTAGAGAGACATTGCTCAGCTTTTGGCTACTCACTCCAAGACCTCAAAGGAATCAGTCATATTCTTTGCACCCATCGCATTCCCATAGATCCAAATGTTCCACCTTCTAGAGAACCCTAACGTAGACTTAACAATGCGATGAGAGAAGTTGTTAAAAAGGAAGTTTTAAAGCTGTTGCACACCGGGATCATTTATCATGTGCCACACAGTGAGTGGGTAAGCCCTGTATAAGTTGTGCCTAAAAAGGGAGACATGATTGTTGTTAAAAATGAGAAGAATGAGTTAATCCCTCAATGAACCGTCATAGGATGGCGGATGTGCATAGATTATAGAAAGCTTAATAAAACAACAAAGAAAGATCATTTTTTGTTACCTTTTATTGATGAGATGTTAGAGCGGTTAGCCAATCATTCTTTCTTTTATTTTCTTAATGGATATTTGGGGTATCATCAAATCCCTATTTACCCTGATGATCAAAGCAAAACTACTTTTATATGTCCATACGAAACTTATGCTTATTGTAGAATGTCTTTTGGGATATGTAATGCTCCACTTTCTTTTCAAAGATGCATGATGTCTATATTTTCTGATATGATTAAAGAGATTATAGAAGTTCTCATAGATGACTTTTCTGTTTATGGAAAAACTTTTGATGATTGTCTTGAAAACTTAGTTAGAGTTTTGCAAAGATATGAAGAAAAGCACTTAGTTCTTAACTGGGAAAAATGCCACTTAATGGTTAGAGAAGGTATAGTGTTGGGACACCTAGTGTCTGAATAAAGAATCAAGGTAGATAGAGCTAAAATTGAAGTACTTGAATAGCTATATGCACCTATAAATGTGAGAGAAATTAGAAGTTTTCTTGGCCATGCTGGTTTTATCGTAGATTTATAAAATATTTTTCGTATATTGCTAGACCACTTACTCATTTGCTAGCCAAGGATGTTCCTTTTGAATTTGATGATGCTTGTTTAAGATCTTTTGAAATTTTAAAGAAAGCACTCATCTCAGTACCAATCATTCAACCCCCTGATTGATCTTTACCTTTTGAAATTATGTGTGATGTAAGTGATTATGCTATGGGGGTAGTGTTAGGATAGACAAAAGATAAAAAGCATCATGCAATAGCCTATGCTAGCAAAACACTAATAGGACCACAACGTAATTATGCAACCACTGAAAAATAGCTCCTGGCTATTGTTTTTGCTATTGATAATTTTAAGTCTTACTTAGTAGGAGCTAAAGTAATTTTTTATTCTGATCATGCTACTTTAAAATATTTGCTCACTAAGAAACATGCTAAACCATGTTTAATAAGATGGATTTTGTTACTCCAAGAATTTGACTTAGAAATAAAAGATAAAAAGGGAGTAGAAAATTCTATTGTCGATCACTTGTCTAGAATGCAGTTTGAGAATTCATAGGAACTTCCCATCAATGATTCACTCCGGGATGACATGCTCTATGGGATCAACCGATCTGACCCTTGGTACGTAGATATTGTTAATTTTATGGTTTTAGGATATATATCGCCAGGAGGGAACAAAAAGAAGCTTGTCCAGGAGAGTCGTGTTCACATATGGGATGAACCATACCTTTTTCGAGTTTGCTCAGATGGCCTATGTAACACCCCAGGTGTTTGTCACTCACTAAGCAGTGGGTTTGAGCTTAAACATGACAGATTAAGTGGATGTTGCATCATTGATTTACATATAGGTCCCTTTTCAAAATATATGCTTGGGTAGTGTTATTACAATGTATTCATATGTCTCACCTTAGTACCTACCTATATTGATCCCTGGAAAAGTTTCATGGAGTTTGGAATAAAAAAGTCACATGAAATGATAAGTTCCATTCCTATTAGAACTTGCATCATTAAGTGAATGGAATTGTAGATCATCAGCCAAACCATGCAAACTTTCCCAAATGACTCTAGATGAACTCTACAACAAAAGTCATGAAGGGATCATGTTGAGCAAAATGTCAAGAAATTGCCCCGATTGGCCTAAAACCCTAGTTTCGGCTTTATCGAGTTGATACTTTGACCAAAGTGAAAGTTTGACTTCTGTACCAGTTATGAGGTTTGACCTTAAACAAAAGTTGTAGTTCATCTTGTGTATAACAAACTTTGTTTAATGGTCAAGAGCTAGTTTGGCCTCTAACCTAGTCAAATAGAGATCACATTGTGGAATCAGCTGCTGTTTTCAGCACTTAGAAAAATATTCTAAGTCCTTGTTGTGACAGCAGTAAGTTGGTTACTTTGCAACATTTTATCTTCCAATTTCATATGGTAGCTCAATTAGGTTCCTTAATATGAGTTGTAGTACTTTTCATGATGGAAACAATGGATCAAGTGTCACTCAAAATGGAGCTTAGTTGGACCTTCTATAAGAGTTTCCAAAACAGCAAAAAGTTATTTTATCACTATTTGACCTTGACATGTTGACATGCCGCGTTCTCGAGATTTTGTTAAACAACTTCACATGGTCCCAATATAAAAGTTGGAGTGTAGATGGTGTAGAAGAACATGCAAAAAGATGGCTTAAGTTTGACCTCATTTGATCAGCAAAAATCAAGTTTCCTTATTGATTAGTAATGTGTTGACATTACTAACTTAGATGCTAATTATCTCCTAATCTACAACACTAATTGTAACAGAACCATCGAAATTATAAGAGCACAAGTACAAAAACAATCACCGAAATGATCAAATTCTCGCACTTGAGCCCATATAACTCCGGTAGTCCAATGAAATCACGAGGGATTTCAAACCAATCAACATACAAGCCAAGATCGTAGTGATTCAACATAACAAGTCACATATTACAACCATTTCACAAGTAATTCAATATACATCGGAGTTCAACATAGATATTACAACTTACATTGAAAAGTAGCGGAAGCAAAGTAATTTGAAACTAACATTAATCTTATTTCAAATACATGCCAGTACCACGGTCGACTTCCAACAAAAGCATTAGAGATAAGGTAGCTCAGAAGGATCATGCCCATGATCACACTCCGCCACTAAGGCAGGAGCCAACCAACTCTTGCAGTCGCCGTGATACATCACAACCTGCAATAAGTGGGGATAAAACCCTGAGTACAAGAAGGTACTCAGCTAGACTTATCCGTCAGAAACCAGAAATAAGGTGACACCAAGGATGATGCAAGGCTGATATGAAGTGGGGCTAGCTTGACAACATTTTGCATAAAAGCTTAATATAGATGATCAATCATTAATGCTTAAACATCAAGTAAATTATCATTAACCTGTCATCTATATTAGCACCTGTACTAGAGCACTCACTTTATTAGGAGCAAACAATATTAACCATAGCAGGTATAAACTGAGGCATCCTTTCCATCGTGATCCAATTAACCATCAGTTCAATTTAATTGAATCTACGTTGCCGCTGCTCAAGTCAAGTGCTCACTAACCGGGAGCGACGACGATTTGAATCGAATTCCTATCCAGCTGGAGGGGTATTTCTAACACTCGCCGCGCAGGCCCCTGCCAGGGTCGCACAAGCCACCTTTTCATATGATTCAGGAATCGCGGGTCCGAATGATGTCACGACCCCAAGGGCGACACTCTGCCAGGTGATAGGGACCCTAACCCCCCCTTGGTCTCACGCCAATGTCCCCAAGCACATCCTTTCTCTCCTCCAAGAAGCAACCTACCATTCGATTCCCGGCCTGAATCACATTACTCGGCTTCGCGGTCGGAACGACTTATCCGGCCAACTAAGTGTTAGACTGCGTTCAACATGACTCAAGGACGTACAGCGAATCGGTCCTTAAACGACTCAGACGGGAATAGATTCACACCCAAGACCTCCATGCCTTGTTGCTTCACTATCGTCATCCCGCCCGGTCTCATTTCATTTTATTAACACATGGTTCTATTCCACGATAGCAAATATAGCCAACCGTGCCATATATGAATATCCCTATATCTCGCAGGTGACAGGAAATCACCTGACTTCTACCGCTTAAAGCAGGGCTAAGCATCTACTCGATCCTAGTCTATGTAGGATTCAAGGATTCATATATCTGGACAAGGAATGATATAATGCAGCAAGGTTTTCAACAAACTCCTACCACTTAATGCAACAATACTTATAACATATATAGAATTAATTGCTTTGAAGATAGGAGGCTTATAATGCTCCGGGGCTTGCCTGAGATCCGACACAAGTCAGTTTAGTTAGCTTGCACCGTCATGGTGACATCTCCGGTCCTAGCACTTGCATTCAGGGGTTCTTCCATCTTCTGGACAGCCCACCGTTACACCATCATCTGTCTCCACATCATGCGCTCCACGTCCACGTGCTGTACCTAGCGTACCTAGGATGAGATGCATAGATGCAGATGCATGAACATAAAGAATACACATGAAGGAATGCAACAAGCATACTAAACAAGCATATGTTACACTATACACACATAAGCATGTCATACAACCAGCTAGCTATACATGATCAAGTACTTCACAATTTAGCAAAACATTTTAGGCATGCTACCTTAACTCTAGGTGTCCAAGATAACCATTTGCAATCATTCAAATAAGAGCAAGTAGAAGCAAACAATTCTAGATACAAGTAGATTTGGACAGCAGCAAACAGTCACTTGTTTCAAACATAACTTAAGCTACAAACATCCCACAAGGATGATCTAAGACTTTATGAAAATCCATAGAAATTGTCTACAAGATTGATGTTTACATAAAAAGCTAATTACAAAGTTAAACAGGTCAAACATGTAGATGTTTCAGACCTACCCAGACATGGACATAAAACTGATTGCAACTTCAAAGAAGCATAACTGTAGTTACACAAATCCAAATGACTTGAAAGAAGACATTATGGAAAGCTTATGAAATTATCTAAATTTAATTTATAAACATCATAGCATGATTCCAAAGTTTAATATGTCGAATTTACACAAACACAGAAACTGGTCTAACAAGACAGAGAGTAAGCAATTCTGTAACCTAACTTTAAACAGCTGTAGTTTCTAAACCATATGGCCAAATGCCACCAAATTTTAACAGCAGCTAGATACATAAATTATCTACAACTTTTGTATAAACAAGTTCTACAACAAAGCACATTATCATGAAGAACTTTGCTAAGTTCCCAGATCTGTCCAGAAACCTCATTTGCAAGAAATAATTATTAACTTATGTGGCAAACAAATAATTGGACAAAACCAACTTTACCAACATTTCACACATGACTAATGAACACCAGAAAACTTAGTGTCCATTTCTAAATAAATTCTTTTAATGTCTTTTCTTAATTTATTTAAATCATTAGGTGGAATTATGAACACATATCAAAAGTGCACAATAAATTCTACCAAAATTACAGTGGTCTAAAATCACTCTTAAAAGTCTACTGTACAAATTTCAAGCCATTTAGATAAGTACATCAACCTCCATGAAAAAGACAAATAGCTATTGCAATAAATCATGTGAGAGCAAGTTAAACCTAAAACTCAATATTTTATATGAACACATGGCCATAGAATGAACTAACATCAAAGAGCGACATCATAATAAGGTGATGGAACAACATTTTCTATTTTATCATTTTTATATTATTTATAAGCTATTTATCAAGCTATAAAAAAGTTAAATCAATAACTTGAGCATACAGTAAGCAATGACCATGAAATTTATACCACAGTACATCCATATCATGACAAACCTACCATAAAAATTTCACATCATTTGGAGTATCACAACTGAAGATATAAAAATAACAAGGAAAACAAACATTTATTTTCCATTTAACAAGATCTAGGTAAAACATCATGAAACTCAGAAATAACCTATAAGTTTTATATTTTTCTTAGATAGTGCATATTACTAGAAGACCAACAAAATTGGAATCACTAATTTTGGACTTTTAAAACTCCAGATATTGATGAAAGCAAGTTAATCCAATTCCAAAACCACTTTTCACTAATGAATTTCTACAGCATAAACACATGCATGCATGGCACAACCGGTTACCCTAACATGCAGAGCACTTCACAAGGATTCCAACAAAACAAATTGCACAATTTTTGGAGCGACCAAATATGAGATATAGATTTTACAAGATAAAAGAAAAATCTGTAAATTCGGGCACCAAATGAAATCGGGCGGGACCCACATGTCATACTCCCAGTGGCTTCTTCTTCTTCACAGAGACAGCGGACGTCGTTTTCTTCTTCCGGTCGCCGAGCAGAGGAGTGGGAGGGACGGCTCGGCTATGGTGGAGAGGCGGCGCTAGGGCAGCTCAGGAGGGCCACCCGGCCTGACCGCGGCCAGCTGTGGCCCGCGCCCGGCAGCAGCTAGCAGCAGCGAGCAGCGGCCCAGCCCAGCACCTTCCTACGCGGCGGTTTAGGCGACTGACCAGGTCAGCGAGCGACGGCAACCAGGGTCATGGCTGGTTGCGGTAGCCCAGAGGCATGGCCAAACGGTGCGACGTGGCGAATGGGAACTACAAGGGCGCTCGACGGAAGGGGAACGCAGTGGCAACGGAGCTGCCTCGACGGCCATGGCGGAGCTCGGCGTTCGCGCGCGGGCGTAGAGAGGCTGGGCGAGAAAGAGGCAGAGAGGGTGCGAGTGAGAGAGGGAGCAAGCTCGGCATCCACTTCAGGAGGGCGCAGCGACGCGACAGTGGCATACCACGCGGCAGCAATGGCGGGCATGCTCTGTGCATGGCGGCCACGCACGGCACGCGTCGCCCCTTGAGGCATTCGAGCGAGCACGTGGCGGGCAGCGACATGGGCAAGGTGGAACGCCGTTTTGGGCCGCTTCTAGACAGAATTAGACATTGGGCCATAAACGAAATTTGCTCACCTCGGCCTGCTCTACGTTTCTTATTTAAGGTGCCCAGCCATTTGAGCTTTGTAACAGTGGATAATTAAGCTCCAAGATGATAGTGTCAATATGTTACCAGCGATCACGGAAACTCGCTTTCGGAGGTCGAAACTCGATCAAACTTAGTGCAACTTTTTGCATTCTCTTCTCCATAACATAATCTTGAACTTTTATTTTTGGACCAACTCCAGTTGCTTAACGAATTTCGGAGAACGCGGAATGTCAATGTCGACGACACTGAAATCTGGGCTTTAAATTTCTAAGTGCTGAAGTCAGCCCTAATTCTGACTTGTGGGCCCTTTTTGAGCATGTTCCACCCAATTTCATGACTTGACTCTTAAACAAAGTTTGTTTCTTATAAAATTCTCTACAACTTTGTCAAAGGGTGCATAGTCATGCAAAGCTTCTAGGTCACACTTTTGAAATGGTCAAACCAAAGGGCTCTAGGGTCCATACATGGTCAACCACCAATTAGAAGCATATTTAGGCAAAATGTTCAACATGAACATTGTTCCATTAAGTGTCCTAAGTGTAGTTAAGGTCTTGTAGAGTTCATCTAGAGTCATTTGGACAAGTTTGCAAGGTTTGGCTGATGATCTACAATTCCATTCACTTAATGATGCAAGTTCCAATAGGAATGGAACTTATCATTTCATGTGACTTTTTGCTTCCAAACTCCATGAAACTTTTCCGGGGCTTCATATAGATAGTTACTGATGTGAGACATGTGAAGATACTTTGATAACAACACCCAAGCATATATCTTAAAAATGGCCTATATGCAAAGAAGGGTGCAGCATCCAAGTTTAGATTAGGGTTTATTTCCATAGGTTTGACCTTGGCATCGTCCTCTCCACTAATTTGTCGTGTTTGAGCTTAAACCCACTACTTAATTGGTGATCAACACCTGGGGTGTTACAGCCCTCCCCCCTTAAAAGAATCGCGTCCCGAGATTCGGAATGGAAGACCTTTTAAGGAAGAGAGACACGCTATCTGGTTCACAACATTTGCTATAGCTTTTAGCTACAAAGCTTCAATGTCACACCCATTTATCGACCAAATGGAATGCATACCCTTATGTGCGCCCAGAGATCAATCACACATAAGTTCACAAATTATAACCAAAAGTATCATCACAAATGTTATTACATCACGATATTTAAACACATAGTCTTAACACAAATGTAGCGGAAGTATAAATAAAAATCTCTCGTGGTAGCTCCAGTCACAGGTACATTGACTGGTTGACAGCAAGACTAGTAATCTTCAGGGAAGTAGGCGTAGTAGTCACTATTACCTCCATCTGTTACCCATCCGGGATTTTTATCCAAGTAAAAGAAATAAACAAGCGTAAGTACATCTCGTACTCAACAAGTGTAACATGGGGTTCATGAGGCTCAAAAAGGCATATTCATTGGTTTATCAGCATGTAGCTTTTAGTTAGTATGATTTTAGCATAACAATAGCATCAAATTGTCTCAATATAAACATTAAACATATGATCCATGTGAAATGATTAATGAATAGCAAAAACATACTCATAAACAATTAATCATCTATTCCATAAGGGTCCAAGGCCACTCGTGACCGTGAGCACGGCTGTTATAACAGTTTTACACTCTGCAGAGGTTGTACACTTTCACTGTGAGTCGTGTTACCCAAATGCCCGGGTTAATTACTCCCAAAACACTACCAAGGTGAGCAGGCAGGGTAAACACTATGAAGTCTTTCGAAGGTTCGTCTAACAGGTTAGGGTCATTAGATTTCACTCGGCAAACAGATGTAGAGCCCCCCTTCCTGATGGCACAATAACACGCAGCCTATACACATGAGGACAGAGGCCGCACTATACCCGATTCGTCAAGCCATTCTTACGCCATAAAGGAATACCTCTAACAAGCTAGAAAAGGTCCTTCTATATGACTAAAGCCAGAGCCATATAGCCCCCACAGTTGTACTATAAATCCCGGATTGTCGCTTATAGATGAGTCCTTATGGAGAGCAATTAGAGCATCAAAAGTAACCCCCATGCTCTAATCCCCTTTAAACATTAATCAAAATCATCTTTTAATGTTTGTTGCATATTCCTCTAATCAATTTACATGATCATAGTCCATGTTTAAGCACTAGCCACACTACTCAATGCAATATAATAGGTACCAAGGTAAAGGATCAATCGCTAAGTCATCCTTAACAAAGAATAAATGCATAATGATATTATTTGCATAAGGTGAATAGGACAACAAGGATAATCCCATGCTATACTTGCCTTGCTCAAACTGGTCCTGAAGATCTTGCTCGTAATAAGGCTCTTGATCTCCAACGAATTTCTCACCGTCTAAACTCGATCAACCATTATCAACAACACACATCCAGAGGCAATCATGCATAGACAAACAAGACTATAATTAGAACAATACACCAACAGTAAGAAAATAAGATAAAAAGTCTTTAAAATGAATCTACAACTTGCTAGGATCACACAGACGCGAAGATCACGAAAATCGGATCTAAAACGACAAAGTTATGAATTTCCAAAGATTTCCTATAGAAGAATAAATACTTTAATAAAAACTCGTAAATAAATTAATCCAAACCTACTGTACAGTTGTATAATTACATAGAGTTCGCAAATATGAATCTAACGCAATTTGAATGGACCAAATCGGAGTTAAAACGAAAATTCTACAACTAAAACAATCTGAATGGCAAAACTGTAAATATCAGAAAGCGTATTTTTCATTTACCGAAACGAAATACGTTTTCAACCGATCAAAGCGTACTCTGAGCTTTACGTTTTAGGACTGCGGGTTGATATACTAAAAACTCAGGGTTTCTTTTACAAAATTACGAACGAACCGGTATCATTAAATAAGATCCGTCCGATTCAAAACGGACGGCCGAGATCAGATCGGGGGAAGGGAAAGAGAGAACGCCGGCGGCTACAGTAACCCCGACGGCGGCGCCATGGCCGGATGGAGCCCGAGCTCGCCGGAGCTTGAGAAGACGACCCTACCGAGCACCGTTCGCCAAACCGAAGACACCAAAAGAACGAGTAGCTCACGACGATCTTACCCCGCGCGAAAACAAGACCGGAGGACGAGCTGAGGGTGGTGGCTAGCTCGGGATGGCGGCGGTGGAGGCAGAGCTCCGACGGTGACCTTCCCGGGATGTCGAGGCTAGGGTCTAAGCGGCTCAATGAGAAGCGGGGAGGCACGGGGTTCCGTTTTATAGCCCGGAGGCGTCACCGGTTATGGAAAGGAGGGAGTTTTCGAAGGAAATTCGGATCACCGAATCGGTGAAGAAGGGGAAGGCTGCGTTCGGCCGGAGGAAGAAGAAAGGAAAGGGGAAACACGTCGCTGACAGGTGGGTCCCGCATGTCGGCGACTCAGAGGAAAAACGGGGCGGCGGCTGGGTGCGGGACGCGGCCGCGCGCGAGTTGGGCCGGCTGGCCGCGGCTGGGCTCGGCCCATGCGGGAGAAGGCGGGCGCTGGAGTGAGCGGGCCGCGCGCGGGGAGGCAGGCCGAGGCGTGGGCTGCGGTAGGAGAAAACGGCCCGAGAAGAAAAGAAATTCCTTTCCTTTTTCTTTTTCCAATTTTTCAAAACAAATTTTCAAAAGATTTTCAAATCCAAATTTGAATTTGATCAAACCACTCATCTCAAAAATTTAAATGTAACAGCATGAGTGCACAAACATGTTTCTACTCTTATATTTGATTTTAAATTTATAAAAATTATTCTTATTCTAAATTTGCATGCTTCACGAAAATAAATATAAAAATAATATTTTCCTATTTTTCTTCTTTTCAAATTTTTAGGGTGTTACAATTCTACCCCCCTTAAGATAAATCTCGTCCCGAGATTCGGCCGATGCTTACTCAAATAATTGCGGGTAGGTTTTTCTCAGATCCTCTTCTCGTTCCCAAGTAGCCTCTTCTGCTGTGTACCGATTCCATTGTACTTTACACATTTTAATTGTTCTACTTCTTGTGACTCTGTCCGCAGTCTCTAAAATTTTAACCGGAAACTCTTCATATGTAAGATCTTCCTTAACAGTAAGTTCCTCTAATGAAATCTGCTCCTCTGGTACTCGTAAACATTTCTTCAATTGAGACACATGGAACACATCATGTACACCTGCCAAACTTTCAGGTAATTCCAACTGATATGCCACTTCACCACGTCTCTCTAAAATCTTGAAAGGTCCAATATATCTTGGTGCCAATTTACCTTTCATGTTGAACCTTCTCACACTCCTCATTGGCGATACTTTCAAATATACATAATCCCCTATCTCAAATGTCAACTCCCTTCTGCGAGTATCGGCATAGCTTTTCTGTCTGGACTGTGCTATTTTTAAATTATCTCTAATCATTCTCACTTTCTTTTCCGCATCCTTTAATACATCAGGCCCATACACTTGACTCTCCCCTGTCTGATTCCAGAATAACGGGGTTCTACATTTTCGTCCATGCAGAGCCTCAAACGGTGCCATTTGAAGACTCTTCTGATAACTATTGTTATAAGAGAACTCTGCATAAGGCAAACTCTTATCCCAACTAGTACCATATTGTAAAGCACAAGCTCTCAACATATCTTCCAATATCTGATTAATTCTCTCCGTTTGACCATCTGTCTGAGGATGATAAGCTGTACTAAAATTTAGTTTGGTTCCCAATGATTCATGTATCTTTTGCCAATAATGAGATGTAAACTGAGTACCTCGATCAGACACAATCTTTTTAGGTACTCCGTGTAGACTCACTATTCTTTCCATATACAATTCTGCCAACTTCGCACTGCTGTATGTAGTCTTCACAGGCAGAAAATGAGCAACCTTAGTCAGACGATCCACTATCACCCAAATTGAATCATATCCTCTTTGAGTCCGTGGCAACCCAACTATAAAGTCCATACCAACCTCTTCCCATTTCCATTTGGGTATCTGCATAGGCTGTAACAATCCTGCAGGTCTCTGATGTTCCGCTTTCACCCTTTGACAAGTGTCACACAAAGCAACATACTCAGCAACATCTCTTTTTAAACCATACCACCAATATTTCTCTCTCAGATCCAAATACATCTTAGTACTTCCCGGATGTATGGAATAAGCTGACTCATGAGCTTCACGCAGAATTGCCATTCTGATATCCTTATCTTCGGGCACACACAGCCTTTTTCCAAACCATAGCGTACCATTATCATCTTTACGGAATCCTGGAGACTTACCTTTCGCTATGTTTTCAGCTATCTCTCTCAACTTTTCATCCTTCTGCTGACCTTTACGGATCTCTTGCTCTAGAGTAGGCTCTAATACTAATTCCACTGCATTGATAGTAAATCCTAAGTTCAGATGCTTGCACTCGGCACACAATTCCTTTGGCATAGGCATTACTTGTATTTCATTTGCATAACTTTTCCTACTAAGAGCATCAGCCACAACGTTGGCCTTTCCTGGATGATAATGCACCTCTAGATCATAGTCTTTTATCAACTCCAACCATCTACGCTGCCTCAAGTTCAGATCCGTTTGAGTGAAGATATACCTTAGACTCTTGTGATCAGTGTATATATCACTCTTGTGTCCAATCAAATAATGTCTCCATATCTTTAATGCATGAACTACTGCAGCTAATTCCAAATCATGAGTAGGGTAATTTAACTCATGCTTCCTCAACTGCCTTGATGCATATGCCACAACTCTACCTTCTTGCATCAGTACACATCCCAAACCCAATCGAGATGCATCACAATAGATAGAGAAAGGTTTACTCAGATCTGGCAAGACTAAGACGGGTGCAGTCGTCAATCTTTTCTTTAGCTCCTCAAAATTGGCCTGACACTTCTCGGACCACACAAACTTGGCATTCTTCTCCAATAATGCAGTCATTGGTTTTGCAAGCTTTGAAAATCCCTCTATAAATCTTCTATAATAACCAGCTAATCCCAAGAAGCTACGGATCTCACTCACATTGATGGGTGGTTTCCAATTCAATACATCTTTTACCTTGCCAGGATCTACTGATATTCCTCCATTAGAGACAATGTGACCCAGAAAAGAAACTTCCTTCAACCAAAACTCACATTTACTCCTCTTTGCATATAGTTGATGTTCTCTGAGCTTCTGCAAGACCAACCTCAAATGTTCAGCATGTTCTTCCTCAGTCTTGGAAAATACTAGAATATCATCAATGAATACCACTACAAACTTGTCTAGATATTCCATGAATACCTTATTCATCAAATACATAAAGTATGCAGGAGCATTAGTCAGACCAAAAGACATCACTGTATACTCATACAACCCATACCGTGTAGTAAAAGCTGTCTTTGGTACATCACTAGCACAAATCTTCAACTAATGATATCCAGAACGAAGATTAACCTTGGAAAATACACAAACTCCTCTCAACTGATCGAACAGGTCATCAATCCTAGGTAATGGGTACTTGTTCTTAATAGTAACCTCATTAAGAGACCGATAATCTACACACATCCTCTGAGTTCCATCTTTCTTATCCACAAAAATCACTGGTGCTCCCCATGGTGAAGAACTAGGACGAATAAAACCCTTATCCTGCAACTCCTTAATTTGTTTCTTAAGTTCTTCTAATTCATTTACTCCCATTCTATATGGACGCTTAGCTATAGGTGCAGTTCCAGGTAATAATTCAATAATAAATTCAATGTCACGGTCTGGTGGCATACCTGGCAATTCCTCCGGAAACACATCTGGAAACTCCTCCACAACTGGATCTTCCTGGTTGTCACCATCATTGAGCTGGTTCACTGTAGCAGTCTCTTGTTTTTGCACTTTTACTTCAACCCTGATTCTATCACCCTTTGGTGTTGTCAATACAACTGATTTATCCTTACACTAAATCTCTGCTTGCTGTTGCATCATCCAATCCATTCCCAATATAAGATCAATCCCAGCTGTTCTCAATACTATAGGGCTAACTGTAAACTCTACCCCCCTTAAGTTGAGACTAATAGGAAGACAGCGATAAGATGCTGGCATGCTTCCACCAGGTGAGTTTACTAAGATAGGGTTCTTCATTGCACACAAATGGATTCTATGTATTCTAACAAATGATTGCGATATGAAAGAATGTGATGCTCCAGAATCAAAAAGAACAGTGGCGGGAGTAGAGTGAACATCGAACGTACCAAGCATAACTTCTGGCTCCTCCACTGCAGTTTCCTGGGACAAGTGATTCACCCTTCCTGAGTTAGGTGCGGTCTTCTGGTGGCTGCTCTGTCTCTGGGGAGTCTGCTGGTTAAGCTTCTCCGGGCAATTGTAAGACAAGTGACCTTCTTTTCCACATCGGAAACACTTGTTGGGAGTATTGGGAGCACTAGTCTTCATAGGAGTGTTATTGGAAAGACCCTGACGCTGTGCTTGATTTCCTTGCTGCTGCGGTGGACGTTGGTTGCTATTCTGTGGCTGGAATGGGGGACGTTGCGGAAACTGTCCACGGAATGGGGCCTGACCACGATTCCACTGTCCAGAGGGAGGCCTCTGCTGAGTATTCTGCTGAAAACCAGTACGCAAACGGGTGTTGCTATTAGAGGCTTGTCCCTGTAACCTCTTCCTCTTTGCATCCATTTCCTTGCGCTTGCTATCCACCACGATAGCGCGGTTTACAAGCGTCTGAAAATTAGGGTAGGTATTGGACATCAACTGCAACTGTAGTCCATCATATAATCCCTTCAAGAAGTGGCGCTGCTTATCATTGTCATTGGCCACCTCATGTGGAGCATATCGTGACAATTGAGCAAACTTGTCACGGTACTCAGCTACAGTCATTGACCCTTGGGTCAGGTTCCTGAATTCCTCCGCCTTCAACTCTATCATTCCTTCAGGTATATGGTAAGCCCTGAAGTTCTCCCTAAACTCCTGCCAGGTGACTGCAGGAGCATTGGCAGGACGACCATACTCATATGACTCCCACCAATCCTGAGCTTCTCCCTGAAGTTGCCCAGAAGCAAACAACACCTTCTGTCGGTCATCACATTGGGCAATAGTGAGTTGTTTCTCCACAGCACGAAGCCAATCATCGGCCTCCAAAGGATCAGCAGCATGTGTGAACACTGGGGGACGACCCTTCAAAAACTCACCACGCTTATCACGTGGTTGAGCCCCAATAACTGGCTGATTTTGCTGATTTTGCACTAGTTGCTGCATCAACTGCGTCTGTACCGCCAACAGTTGCTCAATAGTTGGTGGCGGTGGTGGTGGTGGATTTGGGGGAATGTTCCCACGACCTCTGCCTCTTCCTCTTCCGGCCATCTGCCACCCATAAACATGCAAACTTTAAGAATTCCATGATTTCAACCACTTATAAGATTAAGAAGGAGATCTGAAAGTTTTCTGGACGAGTAGCAATGTTGACAGTTCAGTATTTCAATCATATCTCGAGTTACAGAAATCCAAAAGAGGCGTGCCTTATATGGTTGGAAAGCTTATGAAATTATCCACAATTTCTATTCAGACCTCCAGATCAGATTCTGTCGTTAATTCTATGAAAAATAAGGCGTAACAGAAACTGTTCCAGATTCCAGTCTGTGCAGAAGCTTTAACTTGTAAAAATTATATCTCTCGAACCAGATCAGATAAAAAGGTGATTCCAGTGGCATTTGAAAGATGCTTGAGTCTAGTTTCTCTCATAAAAATTTCATAAATGTTGCACGAACCTTTTTTAAACTATATCAGAAACATTGAAGACTGCTCCAGAGAACAGTAAGGACAGAAACGTGATAATATCAAACCCAACTATTATTCCTTGACTATTAAACTTATTATTCTTAAGAATGGAACTTGTAGACATGCCTACAAGTCCCGACACTCAAACAAAGATCCAACTCACACATAAGCATAATAATAAAGCAACTAGCACACCAAGGTTCAAACCACACGACAGACTCGACTGACTCAACTGACGTTACTAAGAACGTTCTTATTACATAAAGGACTCCTACTTCCTAAGGAAGTGGCTCATGCTCTAATGTCTCATAAATCTTGGGCATGCCTTGGTTTGCTCGGAGCTCATCAATGGTTGCTTGGCACCTCTTGATAGTCTTCCCTTGTGCCTTCACCATCTCTTCTAGCTGCAGCTTCCTATCCATCATATCATAGACAAAGTCCACCATTACCCGAGGTAGTGGCTCTAGCTGCACTGGATCTGTCATAGCCCATCCAAGTTCGGGATGTGCACGAGGAAAGAAGCGATAAATGTCATGCTTCATAAGGTTAAAGCGAAGATAGCGGAGACCCATACATGCTTCAAAAGCAGCATCTTCAATGCTATCCTCTATAGTAGCTCGATGTCCCACGTGAGAGAACATCCTGTCCAGCTGATATGCTCCCTTGTCTTCCTTATAGGCAAAGATGCTTGCCCTTGCCTTCCAATACGTGTCCTCCAGTGGATGAGTGTACTCCCAACAGACGTACTCCACAGCTGGATGCCAATCAGCGAAGTAAGCAGTGAGCATCCCCACCAGGCGAAGATGAGAGACAGCATTCCCTCCATTCCTGTGGTAGATCCTCACAGTCCACCCCATTGGAGCAGGTGGCATATCTTCAGAAGCTTCATGTGATGGAGGTGGTGGTTGTACTCCTCCATTAGCTTCCTCTTCATCATCTTCAATCTCGACGATTTCTGGATCTTCTTCAGACTCAGGCTCTTCCTGAGGAGGTGCTGGTGCTTGGACTGGTGTTACAGGAGTCTGCTCCTGTTCCTGAGGTTCTGGCTCTTGTGGCTCTTCAGTTGCATGCAGGGCACGAGGTGGGTAGTATCCTCCAGAGCTAATGCGGGCAGTCTTACGGTCACGGGCCATCTACAGAATTTTTAGATGAAGTTAGAATAGAGGCAAAATTTCATAATAGAATGTGACATAAGAAGCATAAAAATTTATCAAATAACAAGAGCAAGATAGTGAGCATAAAAATAGTGTAAAGATGATATTAAATCGACCATTCCTAACTAGGCTTGCGTCCTACAGTCAACAAGAGCTTTGATACCAATTTGTCACACCCATTTATCGACCAAATGGAATGCATACCCTTATGTGCGCCCAGAGATCAATCACACATAAGTTCACAAATTATAACCAAAAGTATCATCACAAATGTTATTACATCACGATATTTAAACACATAGTCTTAACACAAATGTAGCGGAAGTATAAATAAAAATCTCTCGTGGTAGCTCCAGTCACAGGTACATTGACTGGTTGACAGCAAGACTAGTAATCTTCAGGGAAGTAGGCGTAGTAGTCACTATTACCTCCATCTGTTACCCATCCGGGATTTTTATCCAAGTAAAAGAAATAAACAAGCGTAAGTACATCTCGTACTCAACAAGTGTAACATGGGGTTCATGAGGCTCAAAAAGGCATATTCATTGGTTTATCAGCATGTAGCTTTTAGTTAGTATGATTTTAGCATAACAATAGCATCAAATTGTCTCAATATAAACATTAAACATATGATCCATGTGAAATGATTAATGAATAGCAAAAACATACTCATAAACAATTAATCATCTATTCCATAAGGGTCCAAGGCCACTCGTGACCGTGAGCACGGCTGTTATAACAGTTTTACACTCTGCAGAGGTTGTACACTTTCACTGTGAGTCGTGTTACCCAAATGCCCAGGTTAATTACTCCCAAAACACTACCAAGGTGAGCAGGCAGGGTAAACACTATGAAGTCTTTCGAAGGTTCGTCTAACAAGTTAGGGTCATTAGATTTCACTCGGCAAACAGATGTAGAGCCCCCCTTCCTGATGGCACAATAACACGCAGCCTATACACATGAGGACAGAGGCCGCACTATACCCGATTCGTCAAGCCATTCTTACGCCATAAAGGAATACCTCTAACAAGCTAGAAAAGGTCCTTCTATATGACTAAAGCCAGAGCCATATAGCCCCCACAGTTGTACTGTAAATCCCGGATTGTCGCTTATAGATGAGTCCTTATGGAGAGCAATTAGAGCATCAAAAGTAACCCCCATGCTCTAATCCCCTTTAAACATTAATCAAAATCATCTTTTAATGTTTGTTGCATATTCCTCTAATCAATTTACATGATCATAGTCCATGTTTAAGCACTAGCCACACTACTCAATGCAATATAATAGGTACCAAGGTAAAGGATCAATCGCTAAGTCATCCTTAACAAAGAATAAATGCATAATGATATTATTTGCATAAGGTGAATAGGACAACAAGGATAATCCCATGCTATACTTGCCTTGCTCAAACTGGTCCTGAAGATCTTGCTCGTAATAAGGCTCTTGATCTCCAACGAATTTCTCACCGTCTAAACTCGATCAACCATTATCAACAACACACATCCAGAGGCAATCATGCATAGACAAACAAGACTATAATTAGAACAATACACCAACAGTAAGAAAATAAGATAAAAAGTCTTTAAAATGAATCTACAACTTGCTAGGATCACACAGACGCGAAGATCACGAAAATCGGATCTAAAACGACAAAGTTATGAATTTCCAAAGATTTCCTATAGAAGAATAAATACTTTAATAAAAACTCGTAAATAAATTAATCCAAACCTACTGTACAGTTGTATAATTACATAGAGTTCGCAAATATGAATCTAACGCAATTTGAATGGACCAAATCGGAGTTAAAACGAAAATTCTACAACTAAAACAATCTGAATGGCAAAACTGTAAATATCAGAAAGCGCATTTTTCATTTACCGAAACGAAATACGTTTTCAACCGATCAAAGCATACTCTGAGCTTTACGTTTTAGGACTGCGGGTTGATATACTAAAAACTCAGGGTTTCTTTTACAAAATTACGAATGAACCGGTATCATTAAATAAGATCCGTCCGATTCAAAACGGACGGCCGAGATCAGATCGGGGGAAGGGAAAGAGAGAACGCCGGCGGCTACAGTAACCCCGACGGCGGCGCCATGGCCGGATGGAGCCCGAGCTCGTCGGAGCTTGAGAAGACGACCCTACCGAGCACCGTTCGCCAAACCGAAGACACCAAAAGAACGAGTAGCTCACGACGATCTTACCCCGCGCGAAAACAAGACCGGAGGACGAGCTGAGGGTGGTGGCTAGCTCGGGATGGCGGCGGTGGAGGCGGAGCTCCGACGGTGACCTTCCCGGGATGTCGAGGCTAGGGTCTAAGCGGCTCAATGAGAAGCGGGGAGGCACGGGGTTCCGTTTTATAGCCCGGAGGCGTCACCGGTTATGGAAAGGAGGGAGTTTTCGAAGGAAATTCGGATCACCGAATCGGTGAAGAAGGGGAAGGCTGCGTTCGGCCGGAGGAAGAAGAAAGGAAAGGGGAAACACGTCGCTGACAGGTGGGTCCCGCATGTCGGCGACTCAGAGGAAAAACGGGGCGGCGGCTGGGTGCGGGACGCGGCCGCGCGCGAGTTGGGCCGGCTGGCCGCGGCTGGGCTCGGCCCATGCGGGAGAAGGCGGGCGCTGGAGTGAGCGGGCCGCGCGCGGGGAGGCAGGCCGAGGCGTGGGCTGCGGTAGGAGAAAACGGCCCGAGAAGAAAAGAAATTCCTTTCCTTTTTCTTTTTCCAATTTTTCAAAACAAATTTTCAAAAGATTTTCAAATCCAAATTTGAATTTGATCAAACCACTCATCTCAAAAATTTAAATGTAACAGCATGAGTGCACAAACATGTTTCTACTCTTATATTTGATTTTAAATTTATAAAAATTATTCTTATTCTAAATTTGCATGCTTCACGAAAATAAATATAAAAATCATATTTTCCTATTTTTCTTCTTTTCAAATTTTTAGGGTGTTACATTCAACATCGGTGAACAATTTGGTCAAAGGCACTTTCTTGATACTTACTCTTTATGGTAAAATCTGTCGGAAGAATTTCCTTTATTGACTTCCATGAAGCATTGTTACTTTGGGAGGAATCCAAGATAGCACATACTGCGTTCTCAGTGTACGGAGATCATTTGGTCCATGAGTGAACCACTCAGAAGTATCTAACTTTCTAATGACCACAACATAGGCCATATGAACTTGACTCTAGACCGAAATATTTAGAAGTTGATTCGTTGAAATGACTTTATGTTCACACGGTTTTGAAAAGCAGTTCTCTACCAAAATGGCTTGAGTACAACCTTTTAAAAAGGGTGAGATCATAGACGAAAAATATTCTCTGAGGTTATATGGTACAAACTAACCAATAGACAAGGTCTATGTTGGTCGTAAATGTTCAAACATTCATATATCAGCTAATGGAAAGCTACTCACTATTCCATGCATGCAGTTCTCTTTCTCTAACAACAACATTGTATTATCTGAGTCTATCGATGGTCAGTGAATGTGATAGTTGACTCTGTCGGCTGCGTATTCCTGCCAACAGCTATCTAAAAGATTCTTTTATCCAAAGACAACAGTTATCTGCGTTGAAGCAGATGCAACCTCTTGGGTAAAAACATTTATAAGGTACCAAAGTATGTCATCTTAGGAAAATAATTCCCAAAGAAAGATGTAACAAGGCCTTAAGGACAACAAAAGTTGTAATTATTCACTTAACCGCGGGGAGTAGTCTACCACCAAGCGGTTGAGTAAAATTTTCCTTTGTGACTTAGTTGCACTATAAGTTTAGTTGACTTGCAGTGTAGCAACTTTGTCAGGCCAACTTTCACCTTGAGGCTTCCTTTTTAGGATCAAATAACAGTTCTAAGATGGGAAATCTGTTGTTTGACACTTTTTAAATTGCTTTTGATTCACGATGGTATAAATTGATTTGCAGAAACTAAGGCTACTCGTACATTGGGGATACGAGAAAGCAAAAGCAAATGAAAGAGTGTAAACTAGTATCTGTGAGACCTCAAAAGGGTCATCCAACAGCAGATCTCGACTATTAAATTACATATCAATTCGAGGATGCACACGCTTTGAACTTGCGGGTTACTTTTGCAAGGCAAAACACATACTTTCTCTACTTCTTCACCTTAGCTGATATAACATCTTGCACTATCTGTGTGATTGTCCAAGATGGAATTGACTTGGTCGCAATGACTCTGGACGCCAGAGTATCACTCTAGTTATTAGCAAGTTGATTAACTTCTTGTTGGTTATTGCTCTGTAAGACCTAGCCTTCGTAGCTACCAAAGAATCGTTACCTAGCTAGAGATTAACCTTCCTATTGGTAACTAATTAGTTGTCTCTCAACACTAAAAAGTTCCAAATCTTCATTCTTGATCACAACAATTGCGGTTGATACAAAGCAGATGGTTGCTATCGAAGTCAGCAGATAAGGAGTCACACCAGAGATGGTTGATTTCGACGGTGTGGCCATTATGCATACAAAGGTTGAAACTTGCATATTGTAACGATTGAGTCTTATCCAACGGATGACTTGTCCAATATTAAGTGTTGTGTCCTTTTTATCCAACAGGGATGAGATATGTCGCTCACTAGATGACGCTCGTCAATACTAGGACAACTAAGTAGAGTCACTTGTCTATCACCTATTGCAGTTTGTTAATGTTTATGTCAGTAACCTGTTCTTCAAAGGTTATCCTCTTAGCAACTTTAGGAGAAAGCTCTACTACCTTTGGTTCGATATAAGGGTCTTTTGATAAGATATGGGAAAACAACCAAGGAAGAAGGTCACGTGAAAATCACATCAGTGTTGTTCTGTAATGGATTACGATTAGAAACCATGATACCAGCGCGTGCCGAGCAGCACAACCTTGTGTGTGCACCCACAGGAGGCTCTCGGTTTCGTCACGGCACCATTAGTTGCTACTCATAACATAATTACTGAACATGCACCCGATGAGGAATTTCAATGACACAGATTGGGTTGATAAGGTAGATGCACGAATTTGCAAGCACACGATTTTGAGGCCATAGCAGAGAGACATTGCGTCACACTAGCTAACCTTTAGAAGAGGTAACCGGAAGGTTCAACATGGATTTGGGTACAGTCTCCACAACTGGCAATGTACGAACCATGATCAAAGGCTAGCGTTGATGAAAGTTAACTTGGTTGGTCAGTCAATAAAGGTCTTCACACAGAAAGGGTTGCAAAACATTCACGGCTCATGCAAACAAATAGGAGAACTAAACTTTGGGCTTTCGGTCAAGCAAAGGCATGGATACAAACATTCAAGGGATAATCACCACGTCTACAGGCTCAGGCTCCTAAGAGAGAGAACCTAATTGAAGACAACAACCAAATAATTACATAACGTGAACGTTGTTCTAGGATAAAGCTATGTGGCCCTCGTATGCTCACCGAGGACAAACGAGGTGACAACTAGAGCACTACCCAGATACAAACACACATACAACCTCACAATCAAGCAGTCCTTTGAGAAATTCAAACGAATGGTTTAAGCAACCAATACAAGGCACAAGGCTCACCCAAAACAAGCATTTATCTCAAGCATAAACTAACTACAAGTTTAGCTCAAAACAATGCTAGCTAAGGAAGCCAACTTAGCATGTGCCCAGAATCTGGACAGCAACGCAGTACTTACTTCTTTCAACTATAACTAAGGTTATAGACATCCCACAAAGGTTAGGAAGTTTTCCACGTGTTTGTTATTCATACCAAAAGCTAAATCACAAGTTAGCATGACCAAACATGCTGATGTTTCAGATCTATACTAATATGGACAGAAAACTGACAAGAACTTCAAAAATGCATAACTGGAGTTCTAGGGACACAACAAGGTTGAGCCTTAACTTTATATAAAGCTTATTAAGTTGTCTATAACTTTCTTATTATCATATTAAGATGATTATATATCTAACAAGGCCAAACATGACAAGGAAAACATCTCTGCCCAGATTTGGACAGACTCTGTCATCCCACAATACAAGCTCATAAGTAGAGATTTAGACCACCAAAATTAGTGTTATAGGACATTTTAGAAAGCTTAGAAAAAGTACTACACTTCTTCTATTATCTCCAAGACAAGATTCCCTATGCACATAGGTCAAATAAATCAAACATTCAGATCTATTCAGAGCATAAACAAAACCTGACAGTAAACTTCTAAAATTCATAATTCTCAAACCATAATACCTAAGGTCATGAAATTTTTGGATAAGCTAGATAAGTAAGCTAGCTACAACTTTGGTATTCCCCATAACTATAGAAAACACCATTATGACCACGAAAGCATCACTACAACAGAAAACGTTCTAGCAGCCAACATTCGACAAGCAAAACAAAGCTTGCCTTTGTTCTACTTAACAAGAGAGCACACTACATGTTAGTCTATTTGCTCTAAACATTGTTACCTTAGACCAACATCAATTTAATTCATTTATGAGAATCCATAATTACTAAAATAAAGTCTAAAGCATTTACAATTACTTGTATGAACAACACGGAGTAAGGCATTCTTGTTAGCTTCTCACAAGGAAGGTAGTGTACTACATCGATCACAAGTTACTTAATATAGAATAAGGGCGAGAGGAGCATAGTCGTGCATAAAAGCAACAATCATGATAATGCATGCTTCGTTCTATTCGTCCTCACAAGATTGCCAACCTAAGGTGGCGATCACGTTCTATGTCGGTGGCATAACACGCACTCTCTCGATATATAGCTAGTCGTCAGCTACATTCGACTTACGCATTCGTGGTTAGCGTACCTGCAGAAAATTTTCATTTCAGCCCAACAATTCCCCAATATATGGCACACAATGAAAACAAAAAGGTGAAATTCTAAGTACTCCCATATACATATACCCCCGTATATATACATGTAGCACCAAAACTACCCGAATCATCAATCACCCACAATTAAGTACCTTCATATATACATGTGTGTAACATGGAAATAATCCAGTAACCAAAACTAGCTCTCCCCTAGACCGCAGGTTGTACGGTCATGCTCTCACAACTCACACTTACCTGAGCGTAGGTGCAATGTTGCATAAAAGTAAACTAGCGATATATATGGCTATTTCATATATGAAGGCTACCTCTAATCTAACACACCGGGTAGCATAGTGTGGGAGAGTCATCACACATACATACCTTGGCCTGGGCGTAGATGCATAAATGAAAAACCCCCAAGTTAGTACTTATATAAGCCACCTAATAATCCTTATATGGGCATAAGGAAATTGACCACTAGCATACTTAGATTTAGAATTCAGATTTTTACAAACCTATATATAGCTATAAGTTGATAAAACTGACTTTATAAAACAAAACCTTTGTTTTAAATACACATATGACAAGTTTAATGTTGAATCTTGCTCCGATGCCAGCTGTAACAGAACCGTCCAAATTATAAGAGCACAAGTACAAAAACAATCACCGAAATGATCAAATTCTCGCACTTGAGCCCATATAACTCCGGTAGTCCAATGAAATCACGAGGGATTTCAAACCAATCAACATACAAGCCAAGATCGTAGTGATTCAACATAACAAGTCACATGTTACAACCATTTCACAAGTAATTCAATATACATCAGAGTTCAACATAGATATTACAACTTACATTGAAAAGTAGCGGAAGCAAAGTAATTTGAAACTAACATTAATCTTATTTCAAATACATGCTAGTACCACGGTTGACTTCCAACAAAAGCATTAGAGATAAGGTAGCTCAGAAGGATCATGCCCATGATCACACTCCGCCACTAAGGCAGGAGCCAACCAACTCTTGCAGTCGCCGTGATACATCACAACCTGCAATAAGTGGGGATAAAACCCTGAGTACAAGAAGGTACTCAGCTAGACTTATCCGTCAGAAACCAGAAATAAGGTGACACCAAGGATGATGCAAGGCTGATATGAAGTGGGGCTAGCTTGACAACATTTTGCATAAAAGCTTAATATAGATGATCAATCATTAATGCTTAAACATCAAGTAAATTATCATTAACCTGTCATCTATATTAGCACCTGTACTAGAGCACTCACTTTATTAGGAGCAAACAATATTAACCATAGCAGGTATAAATTGAGGCATCCTTTCCATCGTGATCCAATTAACCATCAGTTCAATTTAATTGAATCTACGTTGCCGCTGCTCAAGTCAAGTGCTCACTAACCGGGAGCGACGGCGATTCGAATCGAATTCCTATCCAGCTGGAGGGGTATTTCTAACACTCACCGCGTAGGCCCCTGCTAGGGTCGCACAAGCCACCTTTTCATATGAGTCAGGAATCGCGGGTCCGAATGATGTCGCGACCCCAAGGGCGACACTCTGCCAGGTGATAGGGACTCTAACCCCCCCTTGGTCTCACGCCAATGTCCCCAAGCACATCCTTTCTCTCCTCCAAGAAGCAACCTACCATTCGATTCCCGGCCTGAATCACATTACTCGGCTTCGCGGTCGGAACGACTTATCCGGCCAACTAAGTGTTAGACTGCGTTCAACATGACTCAAGGACGTACAACGAATCGGTCCTTAAACGACTCAGACGGGAATAGATTCACACCCAAGACCTCCATGCCTTGTTGCTTCACTATCGTCATCCCGCCCTGTCTCATTTCATTTTATTAACACATGGTTCTATTCCACGATAGCAAATATAGCCAACCGTGCCATATATGAATATCCCTATATCTCGCAGGTGACAGGAAATCACCTGACTTCTACCGCTTAAAGCAGGGCTAAGCATCTACTCGATCCTAGTCTATGTAGGATTCAAGGATTCATATATCTGGACAAGGAATGATATAATGCAGCAAGGTTTTCAACCAACTCCTACCACTTAATGCAACAATACTTATAACATATATAGAATTAATTGCTTTGAAGATAGGAGGCTTATAATGCTCCGGGGCTTGCCTGAGATCCGACACAAGTAAGTTTAGTTAGCTTGCACTGTCATGGTGACATCTCCGGTCCTAGCACTTGCATTCAGGGGTTCTTCCATCTTCTGGACAGCCCACCATTACACCATCATCTGTCTCCACATCATGCGCTCCACGTCCACGTGCTGTACCTAGCGTACCTAGGATGAGATGCATAGATGCAGATGCATGAACATAAAGAATACACATGAAGGAATGCAACAAGCATACTAAACAAGCATATGTTACACTATACACACATAAGCATGTCATACAACCAGCTAGCTATACATGATCAAGTACTTCACTATTTAGCAAAACATTTTAGGCATGCTACCTTAACTCTAGGTGTCCAAGATAACCATTTGCAATCATTCAAATAAGAGCAAGTAGAAGCAAACAATTCTAGATACAAGTAGATTTGGACAGCAGCAAACAGTCACTTGTTTCAAACATAACTTAAGCTACAAACATCCCACAAGGATGATCTAAGACTTTATGAAAATCCATAGAAATTGTCTACAAGATTGATGTTTACATAAAAAGCTAATTACAAAGTTAAACAGGTCAAACATGTAGATGTTTCAGACCTACCCAGACATGGACATAAAACTGATTGCAACTTCAAAGAAGCATAACTGTAGTTACACAAATCCAAATGACTTGCAAGAAGACATTATGGAAAGCTTATGAAATTATCTAAATTTCATTTATAAACATCATAGCATGATTGCAAAGTTTAATATGTCGAATTTACACAAACACAGAAACTGGTCTAACAAGACAGAGAGTATGCAATTCTGTAACCTAACTTTAAACAGCTGTAGTTTCTAAACCATATGGCCAAATGCCACCAAATTTTAACAGCAGCTAGATACATAAATTATCTAAAACTTTTGTATAAACAAGTTCTACAACAAAGCACATTATCATGAAGAACTTTGCTAAGTTCCCAGATCTGTCCAGAAACCTCATTTGCAAGAAATAATTATTAACTTATGTGGCAAACAAATAATTGGACAAAACCAACTTTACCAACATTTCACACATGACTAATGAACACCAGAAAACTTAGTGTCCATTTCTAAATAAATTCTTTTAATGTCTTTTCTTAATTTATTTAAATCATTAGGTGGAATTATGAACACATATCAAAATTGCACAATAAATTCTACCAAAATTACAGTGGTCTACAATCACTCTTAAAAGTCTACTGTACAAATTTCAAGCCATTTAGATAAGCACATCAACCTCTATGAAAAAGACAAATAGCTATTGCAATAAATCATGTGAGAGCAAGTTAAACCTAAAACTCAATATTTTATATGAACACATGGCCATAGAATGAACTAACATCAAAGAGCAACATCATAATAAGGTGATGGAACAACATTTTCTATTTTATCATTTTTATATTATTTATAAGCTATTTATCAAGCTATAAAAAAGTTAAATCAATAACTTGAGCATACAGTAAGAAATGACCATGAAATTTATACCACAGTACATCCATATCATGACAAACCTACCATAAAAATTTCACATCATTTGGAGCATCACAACTCAAGATATAAAAATAACAAGGAAAACAAACATTTATTTTCCATTTAACAAGATCTAGGTAAAACATCATGAAACTCAGAAATAACCTATAAGTTTTATATTTTTCTTAGATAGTGCATATTACTAGAAGACCAACAAAATTGGAATCACTAATTTTGGACTTTTAAAACTCCAGATATTGATGAAAGCAAGTTAATCCAATTCCAAAATCACTTTTCACCAATGAATTTCTACAGCATAAACACATGCATGCATATCACAACCGGTTACCCTAACATGCAGAGCACTTCACAAGGATTCCAACAAAATAAATTGCACAATTTTTGGAGCGACCAAATATGAGATATAGATTTTACAAGATAAAAGAAAAATCTGTAAATTCGGGCACCAAATGAAATCGGGCGGGACCCACATGTCATACTCCCAGTGGCTTCTTCTTCACAGAGACAGCGGACGTCGTTTTCTTCTTCCGGTCGCCGAGCAGAGGAGTGGGAGGGACGGCTCGGCTATGGTGGAGAGGCGGCGCTAGGGCAGCTCAGGAGGGCCACCCGGCCTGACCGCGGCCAGCTGTGGCCCGCGCCCGGCAGCAGCTAGCAGCAGCGAGCAGCGGCCCAGCCCAGCACCTTCCTACGCGGCGGTTTAGGCGACTGACCAGGTCAGCGAGCGACGGCAACCAGGGTCATGGCTGGTTGCGGTAGCCCAGAGGCATGGCCGAACGGTGCGACGTGGCGAATGGGAACTACAAGGGCGCTCGACGGAAGGGGAACGCAGTGGCAACGGAGCTGCCTCGACGGCCATGGCGGAGCTCGGCGTTCGCGCGCGGGCGTAGAGAGGCTGGGCGAGAAAGAGGCAGAGAGGGTGCGAGTGAGAGAGGGAGCAAGCTCGGCATCCACTTCAGGAGGGCGCAGCGACGCGACAGTGGCATACCACGCGGTAGCAATGGCGGGCATGCTCTGTGCATGGCGGCCACGCACGGCACGCGTCGCCCCTTGAGGCATTCGAGCGAGCACGTGGCGGGCAGCGACATAGGCAAGGTGGAACGCCGTTTTGGGCCGCTTCTAGACAGAATTAGACATTGGGCCATAAACGAAATTTGCTCACCTCAGCCTGCTCTACGTTTCTTATTTAAGGTGCCCAGCCATTTGAGCTTTGTAACAGTGGATAATTAAGCTCCAAGATGATAGTGTCAATATGTTACCAGCGATCACGGAAACTCGCTTTCGGAGGTCGAAACTCGATCAAACTTAGTGCAACTTTTTGCATTCTCTTCTCCATAACATAATCTTGAACTTTTATTTTTGGACCAACTCCAGTTGCTTAACGAATTTCGGAGAACGCGGAATGTCAATGTCGACGACACTGAAATCTGGGCTTTAAATTTCTAAGTGCTGAAGTCAGCCCTAATTCTGACTTGTGGGCCCTTTTTGAGCATGTTCCACCCAATTTCATGACTTGACTCTTAAACAAAGTTTGTTTCTTATAAAATTCTCTACAACTTTGTCAAAGGGTGCACAGTCATGCAAAGCTTCTAGGTCACACTTTTGAAATGGTCAAACCAAAGGGCTCTAGGGTCCATACATGGTCAACCACCAATTAGAAGCATATTTAGGCAAAATGTTCAACATGAACATTGTTCCATTAAGTGTCCTAAGTGTAGTTAAGGTCTTGTAGAGTTCATCTAGAGTCATTTGGACAAGTTTGCAAGGTTTGGCTGATGATCTACAATTCCATTCACTTAATGATGCAAGTTCCAATAGGAATGGAACTTATCATTTCATGTGACTTTTTGCTTCCAAACTCCATGAAACTTTTCCGGGGCTTCATATAGATAGTTACTGATGTGAGACATGTGAAGATACTTTGATAACAACACCCAAGCATATATCTTAAAAATGGCCTATATGCAAAGAAGGGTGCAGCATCCAAGTTTAGATTAGGGTTTATTTCCATAGGTTTGACCTTGGCATCGTCCTCTCCACTAATTTGTCGTGTTTGAGCTTAAACCCACTACTTAATTGGTGATCAACACCTGGGGTGTTACACTAATGATCTTGCACCCTAAATGAAAGTTGTGGAGCATCAGTAGAACAACAAAATTTGTTTAAGGAGCTAGAGCTGAATCTTCACGGAATATGCTCAAAAACGGCAACCGAGGTGCTCAGTCCTTCACCCGCCACCTGTTCGGGAGGATGTCCACGCGCCCTCCATGCGCTGGCCGCGCCCCCACCTTGGCCGAGTGCAGCTGCCATGCGCTCCACCTTCCTAGACGCGTGCCCCGTGCCTCTGCGCCCTCAAGGGTGGACGTCTGAGTCCCCTCCCTCATCCCTGAGCGTGCCTCCGCCTTCGCCTCGCTCTGTTCGTCACGGGAGCGTGTGCCCGCCATGGCTGCCCATGGAGCTCCGAGCCGCCACCGTCATCCCTCCATCTCCGAGCTCCTTGGCATCCCCTAGCATAGCACCACCTCCACCTCTCCCTGCTGCACCACCGCACCATCTCCGGCCTCTCCTCGCCGTAGTAGAGCGCGGCCACCGGAGCACGCCATGGCCGACTGGCCGAGCTCCATGGCCACCGTCGACCCTCCACCACATGCCTCCCTAGCCCGAGCTGAGCGCGTCAACACCCTCACCACCTCACACCGCATTCAGCGCACCTCTTCCCTGTCCCCAACCATCGCCGGAGCACCCTGCCGCCGGAGACGCCCCGAGCATGGCCGCCGGCGCACGTGGCTGGGCCACCTCGAACCACCTCGAGCCGAGCCATGGCCACCCACGGGTGCGTGTCGGCCTCCTCTTGCTCCACCGCCATTTCCCGGCTGCCGGCGTGGCCTCCTCTGGCCGGAGCAGCGAGCTCCGACGAGCTCCTCTGTTCGCCGGGGGATGAAGACCGGCGCCCCTCCTCTCTGTCTCTCTCTCTCTCTGTGATTGACTGACGAGCGGGTCCGAATGAACAGCGGGTCCGGATGAACAGCGGGTCCCACATGTCAGGGTTCAGTTGTGGCAGAGCATGGGTACCCAATCGGGTGTGCCTAGCGAATATTGTTAGGGTTGTGTTAATTCCGAATTTGAATTTCAGATTTCATTTAAATCTTCAAAAATTCATATCGCATGCTAGGAAACTCCAAAAATAGTAAATAAGGACTTTTTGGAAACCTTGAGAAAAGATCTATGTAGTGGAGTCATAATATGTTACATGTTTGTAGGTATTTTCTAATGTCTTTATTTAAGTTTTAAAAATACTCTAAAAATGCCTTTAAACTTGACCAGAGCCATATCTGGAGTTTTAGAACTCCAAAAATGATGATTCATGTTTTGTTAATTTTGTGATGACATGTACTTGCTAGGAAAAATATAAAACTTATAGGTTGTTTCTAGGTTTCAGGATGTTTGACCTAGATCTTGTTAAATGAAAAATAAATGCTTGTTTTCCTTGTTATTTTTATATCTTGAGTTGTGTTGCTCCAAATGATGTAAAATTTTTATGGTAGTCTTTCCATGCTATGAATGTACTGTGGTACAAATTTCATGGTCATTGCTTACTGGATGATCAAGTTATTGATTTAACTTGTTTATGTCTTGATAACTAGCTTATGAATAAAATATAAATGATAAAATGGAAAATGTTGTTCCATTAGCTTAGTATGATGTTTATATATCATATTGATTCATACTATGTCCCTGTGTTCATAGAAAACATTGAGTTTTAGGTTTAACTTGCTCTCACATGATTTATTGCAATAGCTATTTGTCTTTTTCATAGAGGTTGATATACTTGCCCAAATAGATTGAAATTTGGACAGTAGACTTTTGAGAGCATTTGTAGACCCCTGTAATTTTGGTAGAAGTTATTGAGTACTTTATTATGTGGTCATAATTCCACCTAATGATCTAAATAAATTAAGAAAATATATTAAAAGAATTTATTTAGTAATTGAAACTATGTTTTCTGATGTTCATTAGTCATGTATGAAATGTTGGTAAAGTTGGTTTTGCCCAATTATATGTTTGCAATGGAAGTTAATAATTATTTCTTGCAAATAAGGTTTCTGGACAGATCTGGGAACTTAGCAAAGTTCTTCATGATAATATGCTTTGTTGTGAAACTTATTTATACAAAAGTTGTAGATAATTTATGTATCTAGCTTCTGTTAAAATTTAGTGGCAGTTGGCCATGTGGTTTAGGAGTTATAGCTGTTTAAAGTTGGGGTATAGAATTGCTTGCTCTCTGTCTTGTTAGACTTGTTTCTGTATTTGTGTAAATTCGACATGTTAAACTTTGGAATCATGCTGTGATGGTATTAAATGAAATGTAGAGAATTTCATAAGCTTTCTGTAATGTCTTATTTCATATCATTTGGATTTGTATATCTCCAGATATGATTGATTTGTGAAGCTATTGTTTGCTTGTCCAGAAATTGATAAATTCCAATTATAGTTGTTTGCTTGTATATTGTTAAGTGTGACTTATGCCTTTGAGGGTAGTTAAGTTAATTAGCTCTAGGTGTTTATTAGAACTTGGGTATGCTTGCATGATTGCTATAGTTATTGCGCTTCAATGCATTCACACATGTGCATGATTGCATCTCATATAGGTACGCTAGCAGAAACGTGTGAAGGATGTGGCATTGGAGCCAAACCCAAAGACGATGTTTGGTGGATCCATCCCGAAGATAGAAGGACCGAACAAGTGTTAAATGAGGGAAATGCTCGCCAAGCGAGTTTCATCTGACAAACTCTAACTTGAGTCGGATCCCAGGCAAGCCCCGGAGCATTATAAGCCTCCTACCTTCAAAGCAATTAATTCTATATATGTTATAAGTATTGTTGCATTAAGTGGTAGGAGTTGGTTGAAAACCTTGCTGCATTATATCACTCCTTGTCCAGATATATGAATCCCTGAATCCTACAAAGACCAGGATCGAGTAGATGCTTAGCCCTGCTTTAAGCGGTAGAAGTCAGGTGATTTCCTGTCACCTGCGAGATATAGGGATATTCATATATGGCACGATTGGCTATATTTGCTATCGTGGAATGAAACCATGTGTTAATAAAATGAAATGAGACCGGGCGGGATGATGATAGTGAAGCAACAAGGCATGGAGGTCTTGGGTGTGAATCTATCCCCGTCTGAGTCGTTTAAGGACCGATTCGTTGTACGTCCTTGAGTCATGTTGAACGCAGTCTAACACTTAGTTGGCCGGATAAGTCGTTCCGACCACGAAGCCGAGTAATGTGATTCAGGCCGGGAATCGAATGGTAGGTTGCTTCTTGGAGGAGAGAAAGGATGTGCTTGGGGACATTGGCGTGAGACCATGGGGGGGTTAGAGTCCCTATCACCTGGCAGAGTGTCGCCCTTGGGGTCACGACATCATTCGGACCCGCGATTCCTGAATCATATGAAAAGGTGGCTTGTGCGACCCTGGCAGGGGCCTGCGCGGTGAGTGTTAGAAATACCCCTCCAGCTGGATAGGAATTCGATTCAAATCGTCGTCACTCTCGGTTAGTGAGCACTTGACTTGAGCAGCGGCAACGTAGATTCCATTAAATTGAACGGATGGTTAATTGGATCACGATGGAAAGGTTGCCTCAATTTATACCTGCTATGGTTAATATTGTTTGCTCCTAATAAAGTGAGTGCTCTAGTACAGGTTCTAATATAGATGATAGGTTAATGATAATTAACTTGATGCTTAAGCACTAATGATTGATCATCTATATTAAGCTTTTATGCAAAATGTTGTCAAGCTAGCCCCACTTTATATCAGCCTTGCATGATCCTTGGTGTCACCTTATTTCTGGTTTCTGACGGGTAAGTCTAACTGAGTACTTTGTCGTACTCAGGGTTTTATCCCCACTTGTTGCATGTTGTGATGTATCATGGCGGCTGCAAGAGTTGGTTGGCTCCTGCCGTAGAGGCGGAGTGTGATCACGGGCGTGATCCGTCTAAGTTATCTTCTCTCTAATGCTTTTATTGGAAGTCGACCTTGGTACTGGCATGTATTTGAAATAAGATAAATGTTAGTTTCAAATTACTTTGCTTCCGCTACTTTTCAAACTAAGTTGTAATAACTATGTTAAACTCCGATGTATATTGAATTACTTGTGAAATGGTTGTAACATGTGACTTGTTATGTTGAATCACTACGATCTTGGCTTGTATGTTGGTTGGTTTGAAATCCCTCGTGATTTCACTAGACTACCGGAGTTATATGGGCTCAAGTGCGAGAATTTGATCACTTCGGTGATTGTTTTTATACTTGTGCTCTTATAATTTGGACGGTTCTGTTACAGCTGGTATCGGAGCAAGATTCAACATTAAACATGTCGTATGTGTATTTAAAACAAAGGTTTTGTTTTATAAAATCAGTTTTATCAACTTATAGCTACTTGTAGGTTTGAGAAATCTGAATTCTAAACCTAAGTATGCCAGTGATCAATCTCCTTATGCCCATATAAGGATTATTAGGTGGCTTATATAAGTACTAACTTGGGGGTTTTCATTTATGCATCTACGCCCAGGCCAAGGTATGTATGTGTGATGACTCTCCCACACTATGCTACCCGGTGTGTCAGATTAGAGGTAGCCTTCATATATGAAATAGCCATATATGTTGCTAGTTTACTTTTATGCAACATCGCACCTACGCTCAGGTAAGTGTGAGTTGTGAGAGCATGACCGTACAACTTGCGGTCTAGGGGAGAGCTAGTTTTGGTTACTGGATTATTTATATGTTACACATATGTATATATGAAGGTACTTAATTGTGGGTGATTGATTATTCGGGTAGTTTTGGTGCTACATGTATATATACGGGGATATATGTACATGGGAGTACTTAGAATTTTACTTCTCTGCTTTCATTGTGTGCTATATTGGGAATTGTTGGGCTGCAATGAAAAATTTTCTGCAGGTACGCTAACCACGAATGCGTAAGTCAAATGTAGCTGATGACTAGCTATATATCGAGAGAGTGCGTGTTATGCCACCGACATAAAACGTGATCGCCACCTTAGGTTGGCAATCTTGTGAGGACGAATAGGACGAAGCATGCATCTTCATGATTGTTGCTTTATGCATAGCTATGCTCCTCTCACCCTTGTTGTAGTTATGCTTTCGTGGTCATAATGGTGTTCTCTGTAGTTATGGAGAATACCAAAATTATAGCTAACTTACACATCTAGCTTGTCCAAAAATTTTCTGACCCTAGGTCTTATGGTTTGAGAGTTATGAATTTTAGAAGTTTACTATTAGGTTTTGCGTATGCCCTAAATAGATCTAAATGTTTGGTTTGTTTGGCCTATGTGGGTATGGAATCATGTCTTGGAGATAATAGAAGAAGTGTATTACTTTTTCTAAGTTTTCCAAAATGTCCTATAGCACTAATTGGGGTGGTCTAAATCTCTAGTTGAGCTTGCATAGTGGAATGACAGAATCTGTCCAAATCTAGGCAGAGATGTCTTCTTTGTCTTGTTTAGCCTTGTTAGCTATAGAATCATCTTAAAATGATAATAAGAAAATTATAGACAACTAAATAAGCTTTATATAAAGTTAAGGATCAGACTTGTTGGGTCCCTAGAACTCCAGTTATGTATTTTTGAAGTTCTTGTCAGTTTTCTGTCCATATTGGTACAGATCTGAAACATCAGAATGTTTGACCATGTTAATCTATGAATTAGCTTTTGGTGTGAATAACTAAAGTGTAGTCATCTTCCTAAGCTTTCTAGAAAGTCTAGGATCACCTTTGTGGGATGTCTACAACCTCAGTTATGGTGGGAACAAGTAGTTACTATGCTGCTATCCAGATTCTATGCACATGCTAAGTTGGCTACCTTAGCTAGCGTTTGTCTTAGGCTAAACTCGTAGTTAGTTTTTGTTTTAGATAAATGTTTATTTTGGGTGAGCCTAGTGCTTAGTAATGATTGCTTAAGCTAATTAGATTGGATCTCTCCAATGCTTGACTGTGATGTTTGTATGTATGCTTGTTATCTAGGTAGTGTCGTAGTTGTCACCTCGTTTGTCCTCGGTGAGCATACGAGGGTGTTGATGCAAAAGTAGATCTGCAAACACAAAGGGCTAATACCCGAAATCGATATCCAAAGCGTGCCAGTCGATTTGACCTGTTAATCGACAAGGATGAAGATACGAGCACTTTGGTCCTGACAACAGCGATACGCCCGGAAGTCACGGCCAAGAGGTACTCACGCGGAACTCGAGGATCGCCGAAGATTGCACTGGAGCAATGCAACTCGCCGAATCGATGAGAACTCGTAAAAAAGAAAAATATGCAAATTGACGAAGTCGTCGAAAGTAGATATAAATAAGAATAAAAGTTGTTTTTGATGTATTGATTGATCTCCTTTTTTACATTGCCCTTCACCCTATATTTATATCCTGATCTACAGAAACGTAACCAAATATGACTAGGACACTAAATCCAAATCTATGGAAACACATGACTTTGATACAACTCAGACTCTAATAAACGTATATAAGGAAATTAACTCCTATCTTATTCCATAGTCCGCCTCAGTCACGATGGTATTCTCATCGACCTCCTTTTTATCGGCACAATCCCTGTTCCATCGGCACAATCCCTGTTCCATCGGCAGCAGCCTTCAAGATCCTTCCATCAGTACATCCCCTGTTTCATCGGCAGCAGTCTTCAAACCATCTTTCATCGGCATCGGCAATAATACCCTTAACCTTATTGACAACATTTCAATTTGAACCCATACGCCGCTACCACTCATAAGCAAACTCATTTTCATCAGCTATCAATCTACACAATAATCTTTCCTCTGCTGATTAGCCCTTCCTGACCATCTTGACACGTGCTAAAAAATGATGTCAACACATGCCCCCGAATTTCGGAGTATAAGATATTGATGCTCCGAAATTTACTCCAGATAATGCCTGCTATTACCTATTTTTCAACCCATTCTCCAAGCATAACATGATCTGTTACCAGATTTAATCAAATCTAGATCTAATCCATGTATCTCAGTAAATATCGCACATTTTCCAACTATTTTTTGCCTCAATTACGGTTGAGATACCAAAATAACAATCCATCGGCAAGATCTTATCACAGCAACATCACCATTTTAGAACTGAAATATCCTATATCAAAATATCCTTCAAGTCATGACTACTTGTCATGCCATCAAATCTTCTGTACAATCCCTTGATTGTCGTGCGAACAGTTACCATATCTATCTGAACCACCTCGATCCATCCGCGTACGACATAGAGATAAGTCAAGAATACCCCTACCCCAAATGGCCTATAAATAGATTTCTCCGAACTGCTCATCTTCTACCTTCAAATTGAAATCTTTGGCATTCTCTCTCCGGCGGCAACCCTAACTGTGCATCCTCAACCCACCAGAGCTCCTTCCATCGTCATTTTCCAATCTCCAGCTCGTGCCCTCATCCTTCTCGAAACAATGGCGGTCAACTTCAACGTCCCTGCGATTAGTTTTTATTATTACTTTTACTTCGACCCTTCTGGCCTGTTGCGAATTCTTACAGTTGGTATTTTTTCTACTTCTTCCATTCTCTTGATCTTCCAAACTCAGGAACTACGCAACACACTAGTTATTCCAACCAACCAACCTCCCCTCCATTGCCTAGGTCCAATGGGTGATCCAGATCCAACCGACCTGATCAATGCAGAGGCTAATCGTATTCCCTTCAAAGCTCAAAATTTCTCTTTGAATCTATGGAAAGATACATTTCGATCTTGGCCCAAACCTACCAAAGGGTGGAAAAACTGGTACTTGAGAGTCAACAGATCAATGCAAGTGTTCTGGGCAGAACGGAAGATAGATCAATGTATCAGGCTATCCATTGCTGATATGCAAAGGAATGAATCCATGATGATAGCTGCTGCTCATTTTTGGTCAGATACCACAAATACCTTCATGTTCGGTCATGGCCCATGTGCCCCTACTCTTGCCGATGTATATATGCTCACCGGCTTGGATATCTCAACTGTCGATGAAGGCCACATTTTTGGCAGAAAAACTGAGTATAGAGTAAATACACGCAACATCGGCGGCTGGACAGGATACATCCAAGAGTACCAAAAAACTAGTACTGTCAATCAAAGGGAACACGCCATATTTCTAAACATGTGGCTAGAGAAGTTTATCTTCTGTGGTCGATCGGTAGGACCAACTAATGCCTTCCTCCCAGCAGCGGAACTCTTAGCCAACGGTGTCAGATTCCCACTTGGCCGTTACCTCATGAGCTCAACTTACCACCTTCTCCACCAAGCGTCTCAGAAGCTTCTACTTGGTGAACCCATCGGCAATCTGGGAGGCCCGTGGTGGTTCATCAATATGTGGTTAAACGCTCACATGCATAAGCGTCTACAATGGGATTTCTTTGCCCAAGAATTCCCACGAGAGATCGCCGAAGATTACATCCTTGGAGATGATGAATCGGTAACACGCCCTCCTCTCAACATTGGTGAAGCCATAATCGTCCTTCCTGGAATAGAGTCCAATGAAGATCAAATTGACAGGTTTTTTTTCAGAAATTCTACCATGGTCTCCCTCGTGATCTCAGAGCTTGGGTACCCTATATCGATGAGGATAACAAGTTCCCTCTTCTTTTCATTTTTGCCGATAGTGATCTGAACCAAGATAATGATCTTATGATGGCTATTATTACCCCTAGAGCAATCCCAGTAAACACATTTGGTAGCGGGAAGAATTCCCATATCACTTATGAATTCTACAATCCATCGGCAGTGTCTCGCCAATTAGCCTTTGGGCAACTGCCAATCAAGCTATGCTTTGCCGATGTGATTAAGCCCAGAGAAATTATTACAACTGGAACTGAATGGAGTAGAGTAGTAAGACTTGCTCCTGATGCCGATATTTCAAATGTTGATCTCTCTGCCTGGTCACCAGCGTCTTTCATCACAGAGTCATATAAGCAATGGTGGCAAGAGTGGAAAGAACAGTTGTTTTTAACATCCGTTCATACATATCGACACATGATCGATCCCGACTATGCTGTTCCTAACGATGCAGTAAGTTCCTTTTAACTTTCGTCTCTCTCCTTCCTTTTATATGTATATTGGTAACTAATCTTCCCTAAAACAGGCCGATGATCCAGTTTCATCAATAAGCTAAAGTGGAAGACCCTTCAACCTCCACCCTATTTCTCCAGTCTCAATAATTGGCTACAACGCCCCTACCTTAGAGGCCTTAACCTTCCAGAGGACTCGCGCCAAAACTATCACCTCCAGACCAAGACTAGCAACATCCAGGGCCACTCCAATGGCTGCTGCTTCACGCCTAATCAAGGTTTTTAAGGTAATAACCTTGCTTACTTTGTTTTTCTGTCGATGCACACTATATTAACATATAACTATCAGGATGTGAGAGCTGCAGCTGGATCGTCATCAGCAACTCTTCCAATATCAAGCACCACGACCTCTACTCCTCCTTCAGAGGTATTCTCTTATTTTTACATTTTTTCTGTTAAATATCCAATCTTATACTCGTTTTTGCAGCAACAAACGGGCACATCAGCAAGCACACCAAGCATGCAAGCTCCCCAATCAACACATGTTGATGCCCCCAACCAATTGTCGATGAGGCCCAAACAAAGCGCAAAGCTTTAACCGATGCTGAAGCTCAACAAAAGCGACAGAAATCTACACCAGCCCCTTCATCCGCTCTAACACCTGTCAATCGACCCACTGATATAATTGAACAAGCTACTTCTTCTGTACAAGATACACCATCAGCCATTATACCCCAAGGGCCGACTACTGATGAGGTCGTAGAAGACATTCCATCGGCATCCTCTGTCGATCCTTCGCATGATCTTTTTCAAGCCGCTCCCTCAAGCCAGGCTCAAGAAATTGCCCTGAAGCAGGTAAACCGATTAACTGTTTGGTTTATAATATCCCTAGACACCACAAATAGGATTCCTAACTCTCTTTATTTCACAGGAACAAGATTCTCCTGATAGCTTGTTTTCTTTTGCTATCGACATCTCCGATGATGACGGAGAAGAGGCGAGTTCTTCCCTGGCATTGGGAATAATATCGGCAGATACCTATGGCAAACTAGAAGTTCTCCTGAATCTGCTGCAACAAGATACTGCTCAACTGGTGATCAATTCAGACCCTGCAAGGACCATCTTCAAAACAATCCGTGGCCAAGTTCCTGCCGATGTTGAAGAAATCATCTTCCCAGCAGTCCATCTAGAGAGCAGACAACTTCAATATCAAAAGGTTGTTCATCGTATTGCCGACAGAGCAGCTCAGGCTCAACTTAAGGAAGAAATGCTGCAACTGAAGCAAACTGCCGATGAGAAGCACAAAAGCATCAGCAACTTGCAAGCCTCCAATGCTGATCTTATACAGAAAATCTTAGACCTATCGGCAAAAAGGGCAGCTCTGCTAGCCGAACTAGAAAAGGTTGAAACAGCCCTGACTCAAGCCAAGCAAGAAGAAGACTAGCTTCCTGACGCTATCAAGGCCCTTCAGCAAGAACGAGACGTCCAAGCTCACAAGGCCTTGGTTCTCAAGAAGAAACTCAAGCCTGTGGAAGGAAGTGCCGATGAAGATGCCAAGGAATTAAAAGAAACCGATGAAATTCGCCTGTGTGCGATATCGGCTATCCAAGCTTTGTTAAATTAGCGCATCGGCAATAATTGATACTTTGTTTTGACTCTAGCCAATAGGATTGTTATCGGCAATTACTCTTTTATGCATCCATCCAGATACTAGGGTAATATTTCTTTAAATATTTTCCATTTAATGCTCTAGGAAATACAACTCCTTCAAGAGTTTCAAGAATATATGCATTACCAGGAACATATTGATTTATCCGATATGGACCTTCCCAATCAGGTGACCATTTGCCAAACTTAGAACTTTTAGTCCCAATCGGTAAAATCAACTTCCAAACTAATTCTCCATCGACAAATTCCTTTACCTTCACCTTCTTGTCATACCATCTAGCTACTCTTTTCTTATTCTCCTCGATGCTAACTAAAGCTTTTAACCGATGACCTGCTACATCTTCCAACTCGTCCTTCATAAGAATATCATAATCATCGGCTGTCAATTGATCTTGAGAGCGTATTCGCCTAGAACCAATTTTAATCTCCCAAGGTAAGACTGCATCGTGTCCACACACCAACTAATAAGGTGTTACCTTGGTTGCACCATGACACGCTATCCGATATGACCACAAAGCTTCATTTAATACTGTATGCCACTTCTTAGGATACTCTTTAATCTTGCGCTTAATGAGCTTGATAATTCCTTTATTAGTTGCTTCAGCCTGACCATTAGCCTGGGCATAATATGGTGAAGAATTCAAAACTTTAATCCCCATTCCTATAGCAAACTCATTAAATTCACCCGATGTAAACATAGTGCCCTGATCGGTAGTGATGGTTTGAGGGATGCCAAATCGGTAAACAATATGCTCCTTCACAAAATCAATCATATTAGCCGATGTCACCTTTTTTAAAGGAATTGCTTCAACCCACTTTGTGAAATAATCGGTAGCAACCAGAATAAACTTATGCCCTTTACTCGATGGTGGATAAATCTGACCGATGAGATCAATAGCCCAACCCCGGAACGACCAAGGCTTAATTATAGGGTTCATAGCCTATGCGGGTGCCCTTTGAATATTACCAAATTTCTGACATTCCTGACATCCTTTAAAATATTTAAAACAATCTTCAAGAATAGTTGGCCAATAATATCCATTTCTTCTGATCATCCATTTCATCTTGAAGGCTGACTGATGAGCCCCACATACTCCTTCATGAATTTCACCCATCAGGCCTTTTGATTCCTCTATGCTAACACACCTGAGTAAAACTCCATCTATGGTACGGTAATACAATTCATCATTGAGGAGTACATACTTGGTAGCTTGGAACCTTATACGTCTTTCAACCTTTTTAGATGGATTCTTTAAATAATCAATAATTTCCTTCCTCCAGTCATCGATATCAGCTGCTGATATTAATACTTCTTGAACAGGTTGATATCCTGAAGCATGCTGAGCCAATCGGTTAGCCTCTTCATTATGCATCCGAGAAATATGTTCCAGATGAAAACTCCTGAACCCTTTTAATAATCTCAAACACTTTTCATGATATGAAATTAGAATTTCACTTCGGCATTCATAAATCCCAGTCAACTGATTTATAACTAACATAGAATCACCAAAGATCTCAACAGCATCAGCATGTACTTCCTTGAGCAATTCTAACCCTTTTATCAGGGCTTGGTACTCAGCTTGATTGTTTGTCGATGTAGCAACAATCGGCAATGAGAACTCACACTTCTTCCCCTGAGGGGAAATTAATATGATACCAATGCCTGCCCCTTCACCACAAGTAGACCCATCAAAGAAAAGTGTCCACGGAGCAATTTCTAGAGAATCCACCGTGTTGCAATGTTGAGTAACGAAATCGGCCATAACCTGTCCTTTAACTGCCTTAGCCAATTCATAACATAGGTCAAATTCTGATAATGCTAAAATCCATTTACTAATCCTACCATTCAGTATCGGCATTGACAGCATATACTTGACCACGTCATCTTTGCATATGACAGTACATTCAGCCGATAGTAAATAATGTCTCAGCTTAATACAAGAAAAGTATAAACATAGACATAATTTCTCAATGGCCGAATACCTGGTTTCAGCATCTATTAACCATCTGCTCAAATAATAGATAACACGCTCCTTTCCTTCAAATTCTTGAATAAGAGCTGAACCGATAACAGTATCTTCAGTTGATAAATACAATCTGAAAGGTTTTCCATGTTGGGGTGGAACTAAAACTGGAGGATTTGTTAAATAACTCTTAATTTCATCTAAGGCTAACTGCTGTTCATCCCCCCATTTAAATTCCTGATCGGCTTTCAATTTCAATAATGGACTAAAAGCCTTGATCTTACCCGACAAATTAGATATGAATCTTCTGATGAAATTAATCTTACCGATCAAGGATTGTAATTCAATTTTATCGGCAGGAGCAACAATCTTGTTGATTGCCTTAATAGATTTTCTACTAATTTCAATACCCCGCTGATGCACCATAAAACCCAAGAATTGTCCTGCCGATACACCAAATGCACATTTATTAGGATTCATCTTTAATCCATGTTTTCTTGTGCACTCCAATATCTTCTACAGATAGGTTAGATGCTTTGTGATGTCTCCAGACTTAATCACTATGTCATCAATGTAGATTTCCACCAATGTGCCGATATATTCATGAAAAATAAAGTTCATAGCTCTTTGATAAGTAGCACCGGCATTTTTCAAACCAAATGTCATAACTATCCACTCAAATAATCCCACATGTCCTGGACATCTAAAAGCAGTCTTAGAAATATCTTCTTCAGTCATGAATATTTGATTATAACCTGCATTACCATCCATGAAACTGATAATCTGATGCCCTGCTGCAGCATCAATCAACAAATCAGCAATCGGCATTGGGTAACCATCCATCGGTGTGGCCTTATTGAGATTCCTGAAATCTAGGCAGAGATGTCTTCTTTGTCTTGTTTAGCCTTGTTAGCTATAGAATCATCTTAAAATGATAATAAGAAAATTATAGACAACTAAATAAGCTTTACATAAAGTTAAGGATCAGCCTTGTTGGGTCCCTAGAACTCCAGTTATGCATTTTTGAAGTTCTTGTCAGTTTTCTGTCCATATTGGTACAGATCTGAAACATCAGAATGTTTGACCATGTTAATCTATGAATTAGCTTTTAGTGTGAATAACTAAAGTGTAGTCATCTTCCTAAGCTTTCTAGAAAGTCTAGGATCACCATTGTGGGATGTCTACAACCTCAGTTATGGTGGGAATAAGTAGTTACTATGCTGCTATCCAGATTCTATGCACATGCTAAGTTGGCTACCTTAGCTAGCGTTTGTCTTAGGCTAAACTCGTAGTTAGTTCTTGTTTTAGATAAATGTTTATTTTGGGTGAGCCTAGTGCTTAGTAATGATTGCTTAAGCTAATTAGATTGGATCTCTCCAATGCTTGACTGTGATGTTTGTATGTATGCTTGTTATCTAGGTAGTGCCCTAGTTGTCACCTCGTTTGTCCTCGGTGAGCATACGAGGGTGTTGATGCAAAAGTAGATCTGCAAACACAAAGGGCTAATACCCGAAATCGATATCCAAAGCGTGCCAATCTATTTGACCTGTTAATCGACAAGGATGAAGATACGAGCACTTTGGTCCTGACAACAGCGATACGCCCGGAAGTCACGGCCAAGAGGAACTCACGCGGAACTCGAGGATCGCCAAAGATTGCACTGGAGCAATGCAACTCACCGAATCGATGAGAACTCGTAAAAAAGAAAAATATGCAAATTGACGAAGTCGACGAAAGTAGATATAAATAAGAATAAAAGTTGTTTTTGATGTATTGATTGATCTCCTTTTTTACATTGCCCTTCACCCTATATTTATATCCTGATCTACAGAAACGTAACCAAATATGACTAGGACACTAAATCCAAATCTATGGAAACACATGACTTTGATACAACTCAGACTCTAATAAACGTATATAAGGAAATTAACTCCTATCTTATTCCATAGTCCGCCTCAGTCACGATGGTATTCTCATCGACCTCCTTTTTATCGGCACAATCCCTGTTCCATCGGCACAATCCCTGTTCCATCGGCAGCAGCCTTCAAGATCCTTCCATCGGTACATCCCCTGTTTCATCGGCAGCAGTCTTCAAACCATCTTTCATCGGCATCGGCAATAATACCCTTAACCTTATTGACAACATTTCAATTTGAACCCATACGCCGCTACCACTCATAAGCAAACTCATTTTCATCAGCTATCAATCTACACAATAATCTTTCCTCTGCTGATTAGCCCTTCCTGACCATCTTGACACGTGCTAAAAAACGATGTCAACACATGCCCCCGAATTTCGGAGTATAAGATATTGATGCTCCGAAATTTACTCCAGATAATGCCTGCTATTACCTATTTTTCAACCCATTCTCCAAGCATAACATGATCTGTTACCAGATTTAATCAAATCTAGATCTAATCCATGTATCTCAGTAAATATCACACATTTTCCAACTATTTTTTGCCTCAATTACGGTTGAGATACCAAAATAACAATCCATCGGCAAGATCTTATCACAGCAACATCACCATTTTAGAACTGAAATATCCTATATCAAAATATCCTTCAAGTCATGACTACTTGTCATGCCATCAAATCTTCTGTACAATCCCTTGATTGTCGTGCGAACAGTTACCATATCTATCTGAACCACCTCGATCCATCCGCGTACGACATAGAGATAAGTCAAGAATACCCCTACCCCAAATGGCCTATAAATAGATTTCTCTGAACTGCTCATCTTCTACCTTCAAATTGAAACCTTTGGCATTCTCTCTCCGGCGGCAACCCTAACTGTGCATCCTCAACCCACCAGAGCTCCTTCCATCGTCATTTTCCAATCTCCAGCTCGTGCCCTCATCCTTCTCGAAACAATGGCGGTCAACTTCAACGTCCCTGCGGTTAGTTTTTTTTTATTACTTTTACTTCGACCCTTCTGGCCTGTTGCGAATTCTTACAGTTGGTATTTTTTCTACTTCTTCCATTCTCTTGATCTTCCAAACTCAGGAACTACGCAACACACTGGTTATTCCAACCAACCAACCTCCCCTCCATTGCCTAGGTCCAATGGGTGATCCAGATCCAACCGACCTGATCAATGCAGAGGCTAATCGTATTCCCTTCAAAGCTCAAAATTTCTCTTTGAATCTATGGAAAGATACATTTCGATCTTGGCCCAAACCTACCAAAGGGTGGAAAAACTGGTACTTGAGAGTCAACAGATCAATGCAAGTGTTCTGGGCAGAACGGAAGATAGATCAATGTATCAGGCTATCCATTGCTGACATGCAAAGGAATGAATCCATGATGATAGCTGCTGCTCATTTTTGGTCAGATACCACAAATACCTTCATGTTCGGTCATGGCCCATGTGCCCCTACTCTTGCCGATGTATATATGCTCACCGGCTTGGATATCTCAACTGTCGATGAAGGCCACATTTTTGGCAGAAAAACTAAGTATAGAGTAAATACACGCAACATCGGCGGCTGGACAGGATACATCCAAGAGTACCAAAAAACTGGTACTGTCAATCAAAGGGAACACGCCATATTTCTGAACATGTGGCTAGAGAAGTTTATCTTCTGTGGTCGATCGGTAGGACCAACTAACGCCTTCCTCCCAGCAGCGGAACTCTTAGCCAACGGTGTCAGATTCCCACTTGGCCGATACCTCATGAGCTCAACTTACCACCTTCTCCACCAAGCGTCTCAGAAGCTTCTACTTGGTGAACCCATCGGCAATCTGGGAGGCCCGTGGTGGTTCATCAATATGTGGTTAAACGCTCACATGCATAAGCGTCTACAATGAGATTTCTTTGCCCAAGAATTCCCACGAGAGATCGCCGAAGATTACATCCTTGGAGATGATGAATCGGCAACACGCCCTCCTCTCAACTTTGGCGAAGCCATAATCGTCCTTCCTGGAATAGAGTCCAATGAAGATCAAATTGACAGGTTTTTTTTTAGAATTTCTACCATGGTCTCCCTCGTGATCTCAGAGCTTGGGTACCCTATATCGATGAGGATAACAAGTTCCCTCTTCTTTTCAATTTTGCCGATAGTGATCTGAACCAAGATAATGATCTTATGATGGCTATTATTACCCCTAGAGCAATCCCAGTAAACACATTTGGTAGCGGGAAGAATTCCCATATCACTTATGAATTCTACAATCCATCGGCAGTGTCTCGCCAATTAGCCTTTGGGCAACTGCCAATCAAGCTATGCTTTGCCGATGTGATTAAGCCTAGAGAAATTATTACAACTGGAACTGAATAGAGTAGAGTAGTAAGACTTGCTCCTGATGCCGATATTTCAAATGTTGATCTCTCCGCCTGGTCACCAGCGTCTTTCATCACAGAGTCATATAAGCAATGGTGGCAAGAGTGGAAAGAACAGTTGTTTTTAACATCCGTTCATACATATCGACACATGATCGATCCCGACTATGCTGTTCCTGACGATGCAGTAAGTTCCTTTTAACTTTCGTCTCTCTCCTTCCTTTTATATGTATATTGGTAACTAATCTTCCCTAAAACAGGCCGATGATCCAGTTTCATCAATAAGCTAAAGTGGAAGACCCTTCAACCTCCACCCTATTTCTCCAGTCTCAATAATTGGCTACAACGCCCCTACCTTAGAGGCCTTAACCTTCCAGAGGACTCACGCCAAAACTATCACCACCAGACCAAGACTAGCAACATCCAGGGCCACTCCAATGGCTGCTGCTTCACGCCTAATCAAGGTTTTTAAGGTAATAACCTTGCTTACTTTGTTTTTCTGTCGATGCACACTATATTAACATATAACTATCAGGATGTGAGAGCTGCAGCTGGATCATCATCAGCAACTCTTCCAATATCAAGCACCACGACCTCTACTCCTCCTTCAGAGGTATTCTCTTATTTTTACATTTTTTCTGTTAAATATCCAATCTTATACTCGTTTTTGCAGCAACAAACGGGCACATCAGCAAGCACACCAAGCATGCAAGCTCCCCAATCAACACATGTCGATGCCCCCCCAGCCAATTGTCGCTGAGGCCCAAACAAAGCGCAAAGCTTTAACCGATGCTGAAGCTCAACAAAAGCGACAGAAATCTACACCAGCCCCTTCATCCGCTCTAACACCTGTCAATCGACCCACTGATATAATTGAACAAGCTACTTCTTCTGTACAAGATACACCATCAGCCATTATACCCCAAGGGTCGACTACTGATGAGGTCGTAGAAGACATTCCATCGGCATCCTCTGTCGATCCTTCGCATGATCTTTTTCAAGCCGCTCCCTCAAGCCAGGCTCAAGAAATTGCCCTGAAGCAGGTAAACCGATTAACTGTTTGGTTTATAATATCCCTAGACACCACAAATAGGATTCCTAACTCTCTTTATTTCACAGGAACAAGATTCTCCCGATAGCTTGTTTTCTTTTGCTATCGACATCTCCGATGATGACGGAGAAGAGGCGAGTTCTTCCCTGGCATTGGGAACAATATCGGCAGATACCTATGGCAAACTAGAAGTTCTCCTGAATCTGCTGCAACAAGATACTGCTCAACTGGTGATCAATTCAGACCCTGCAAGGACCATCTTCAAAACAATCCGTGGCCAAGTTCCTGCCGATGTTGAAGAAATCATCTTCCCAGCAGTCCATCTGGAGAGCAGACAACTTCAATATCAAAAGGTTGTTCATCGTATTGCCGACAGAGCAGCTCAGGCTCAACTTAAGGAAGAAATGCTGCAACTGAAGCAAACTGCCGATGAGAAGCACAAAAGCATCAGCAACTTGCAAGCCTCCAATGCTGATCTTAAACAGAAAATCTTAGACCTATCGGCAAAAAGGGCAGCTCTGCTAGCCGAACTAGAAAAGGTTGAAACAGCCCTGACTCAAGCCAAGCAAGAAGAAGACTAGCTTCCTGACGCTATCAAGGCCCTTCAGCAAGAACGAGACGTCCAAGCTCACAAGGCCTTGGTTCTCAAGAAGAAACTCAAGCCTGTGGAAGGAAGTGCCGATGAAGATGCCAAGGAATTAAAAGAAACCGATGAAATTCGCCTGTGTGCGATATCGGCTATCCAAGCTTTGTTAAATTAGCGCATCGACAATGATTGATACTTTGTTTTGACTCTAGCCAATAGGATTGTTATCGGCAATTACTCTTTTATGCATCCAGCCATATACTAGGGTAATATTTCTTTAAATATTTTCCATTTAATGCTCTAGGAAATACAACTCCTTCAAGAGTTTCAAGAATATATGCATTACCAGGAACATATTGATTTATCCGATATGGACCTTCCCAATCAGGTGACCATTTGCCAAACTTAGAACTTTTAGTCCCAATCGGTAAAATCAACTTCCAAACCAATTCTCCATCGACAAATTCCTTTACCTTCACCTTCTTGTCATACCATCTAGCTACTCTTTTCTTATTCTCCTCGATGCTAACTAAAGCTTTTAACCGATGACCTGCTACATCTTCCAACTCATCCTTCATAAGGATATCATAATCATCGGCTGTCAATTGATCTTGAGAGCGTATTCGCCTAGAACCAATTTTAATCTCCCAAGGTAAGACTGCATCATGTCCACACACCAACTGATAAGGTGTTACCTTGGTTGCACCATGACACGCTATCCGATATGACCACAAAGCTTCATTTAATACTGTATGCCACTTCTTAGGATACTCTTTAATCTTGCGCTTAATGAGCTTGATAATTCCTTTATTAGTTGCTTCAGCCTGACCATTAGCCTGGGCATAATATGGTGAAGAATTCAAAACTTTAATCCCCATTCCTATAGCAAACTCATCAAATTCACCCGATGTAAACATAGTGCCCTGATCGGTAGTGATGGTTTGAGGGATGCCAAATCGGTAAACAATATGCTCCTTCACAAAATCAATCATATTAGCCGATGTCACCTTTTTTAAAGGAATTGCTTCAACCCACTTTGTGAAATAATCGGTAGCAACCAGAATAAACTTATGCCCTTTACTCGATGGTGGATAAATCTGACCGATGAGATCAATAGCCCAACCCTGGAACGACCAAGGCTTAATTATAGGGTTCATAGCCTATGCGGGTGCCCTTTGAATATTACCAAATTTCTGACATTCCTGACATCCTTTAAAATATTTAAAACAATCTTCAAGAATAGTTGGCCAATAATATCCATTTCTTCTGATCATCCATTTCATCTTGAAGGCTGACTGATGAGCCCCACATACTCCTTCATGAATTTCACCCATCAGGCCTTTTGATTCCTCTATGCTAACACACCTGAGTAAAACTCCATCTATGGTACGGTAATACAATTCATCATTGAGGAGTACATACTTGGTAGCTTGGAACCTTATACGTCTTTCAACCTTTTTAGATGGATTCTTTAAATAATCAATAATTTCCTTCCTCCAGTCATCGATATCAGCTGCTGATATTAATACTTCTTGAACAGGTTGATATCCTGAAGCATGCTGAGCCAATCGGTTAGCCTCTTCATTATGCATCCGAGAAATATGTTCCAGATGAAAACTCCTGAACCCTTTTAATAATCTCAAACACTTTTCATGATATGAAATTAGAATTTCACTTCGGCATTCATAAATCCTAGTCAACTGATTTATAACTAACATAGAATCACCAAAGATCTCAACAGCATCAGCATGTACTTCCTTGAGCAATTCTAACCCTTTTATCAGGGCTTGGTACTCAGCTTGATTGTTTGTCGATGTAGCAACAATCGGCAATGAGAACTCATACTTCTTCCCTTGAGGGGAAATTAATACGATACCAATGCCTGCCCCTTCACCACAAGTAGACCCATCAAAGAAAAGTGTCCACGGAGCAATTTCTAGAGAATCCACCGTGTTGCAATGTTGAGTAACGAAATCGGCCATAACCTGTCCTTTAACTGCCTTAGCCAATTCATAACATAGGTCAAATTCTGATAATGCTAAAATCCATTTACCAATCCTACCATTCAGTATCGGCATTGACAGCATATACTTGACCACGTCATCTTTGCATATGACAGTACATTCAGCCGATAGTAAATAATGTCTCAGCTTAATACAAGAAAAGTATAAACATAGACATAATTTCTCAATGGCCGAATACCTGGTTTCAGCATCTATTAACCGTCTGCTCAAATAATAGATAACACGCTCCTTTCCTTCAAATTCTTGAATAAGAGCTGAACCGATAACAGTATCTTCAGTTGATAAATACAATCTGAAAGGTTTTCCATGTTGGGGTGGAACTAAAACTGGAGGATTTGTTAAATAACTCTTAATTTCATCTAAGGCTAACTGCTGTTCATCCCCCCATTTAAATTCCTGATCGGCTTTCAATTTCAATAATGGACTAAAAGCCTTAATCTTACCCGACAAATTAGATATGAATCTTCTGATGAAATTAATCTTACCGATCAAGGATTGTAATTCAATTTTATCGACATGAGCAACAATCTTGTTGATTGCCTTAATAGATTTTCTACTAATTTCAATACCCCGCTGATGCACCATAAAACCCAAGAATTGTCCTGCCGATACACCAAATGCACATTTATTAGGATTCATCTTTAATCCATGTTTTCTTGTGCACTCCAATATCTTCTACAGATCGGTTAGATGCTTTGTGATGTCTCCAGACTTAATCACTATGTCATCAATGTAGATTTCCACCAACGTGCCGATATATTCATGAAAAATAAAGTTCATAGCTCTTTGATAAGTAGCACCGGCATTTTTCAAACCAAATGTCATAACTATCCACTCAAATAATCACACATGTCCTGGACATCTAAAAGCAGTCTTAGAAATATCTTCTTCAGTCATGAATATTTGATTATAACCTGCATTACCATCCATGAAACTGATAATCTGATGCCCTGCTGCAGCATCAATCAACAAATCAGCAATCGGCATTGGGTAACCATCCATCGGTGTGGCCTTATTGAGACTCCTGAAATCAATACAAACACGAAGTTTCCCATTTTTCTTGTATACAGGAACCACATTAGAAATCCACTCTGCATATCGACACTGCCGAATAAATTTTGCCTCAATTAATTTAGTTATTTTGGCCTTAATATCAGGAAGTATATTAGGATTGCAGCGGTGTGCCGGCTGCTGATGTGGCCAAAATCCAGATTTAATAGGCAACCGATATTCAACTATAGATCGGTCTAACCCAGGCATTTTAGTATAATCCCAAGCAAAACAATCTTTATATTCCTTTAACAAATCAACTAGTTGTTGTTTACACTTGGAATTTAACTTAGCGCTAATAAAAGTGGGCCTTGGCCCATCGCCTTCACCAATATCTACTTCTATTAAATCATCTGTCGATATAAATTCTTGACCTAATTTTCCATCATCGGCAAATCTATCCATTAAAACTCTTCTTCAGAACCGACTGCTTGGATCGGTAGAATTTCGTAATCGGCAACCTTGAGGAACTCTTTTTCCCAAGCTTCTCCTGATATGCACCTAGTTCGCTCATAAGTGTCTGATTCTGCCGATGCGATGATATAAGAAGAATCACCAAGAACAACTTCAATTTTGTCTCCAACCCATTGTATAAGACACTGATGCTTTGTAGAAGGAACACAACAATTAGCATGAATCCAATCCCTTCCTAAAAGCATATTATATGCACCCTTGCCATTAATAACAAAGGAAGTTGTCGGTAAGGTTTTACTGCCGATGGTCAATTCAACACACACTGCCCCTTTAGCTGGTGATACATTGCCTTCAAAATCCTTTAGCATCATATCAATCTTAGTTAAGTCTTGATCTCCCTTACCAAGCTTCCGATACATCACATAAGGCATAATATTAATTGCAGCTCCTCCATCAATAAGTATCTTAGATACAGGCTGCCCATCAACTCTGCATTTTACAAACAAAGCATTGAGGTGTTGTCTCTCATCATCGGCAGGCTTCTCGAAAATAGCCATCATTGGATCTAGTGTTAATTGAGCTATTTGGTCAGAGAAAAAACTTCTTCTTTGCTATCAGATAGAGCCAAAAATTCCATCGGCAACATAAACACCATATTGACATCTGCCGATGGGCCTTTATTTTTGTGCCTTATCTGCCACTGCTGATTACCAGATTTCTCATTGGAGGGACTTCCTTCTTGATAAAAGTCTTTTTGACGCTCTCGCTGCATTTTTCTCTTCTGTGTCTTTGTCAAACCCTCTGGACACCATTGAGGAAGTTTAGTTTTCCATACTGGCTGATAGGTCCTGGTTGTCTCCACACGACGTATATTAGGATCCCTGTAAAATATTTCTTCATCAGGAACTCTTGCATTTGCCATCTCTTCAAGTTCCTCTTGGTTTCTCAGAAAATATGCAACGTGTTTACCAAGCCTTTCATGTACACTGAGCCTGCCCCCCAGCCGATCATATACTGATGCTCTCCTTCTGATCGGCTCATTAATGGACAAACCTTGATTACCAGATTGAAATCTTCTTATAGGACGATTAACTCCATAATAACCATTGCACTCTGGGCAATCTTCAACATTAGGTAACTTAATACCTTCCTCCCAACAATGAATAAAAAAACAGACAATTCCAGTGATCCTTATGCCGATTCCACTCTTCTTGACGTCTTTCTTCTTGGTATTGTCGATATCGGTCCCTTCGCTGACGCCAGCCTTCCTGTTGTCTTTGTTAAGTAATCATGATGCCAGATCGAGGAGGCTTTCCAGAACTGCCACCTTCTGTCAATAGCCCCTTGCCTTTTGCATCATCGGTAGTTATCCGATGTTGGGAATCTACTGATGCATTCTTTTTAGCAGCTTCCGATGTCAACACCTTAATTTTACCTTCAGTATCCAACATATTTGCTGGAAAAGGATGTTGATCAATTTTCATCGGCTTCTGAATCTTGGAATTGCCAAATTTTATTCTCCCAGACTCAATAGCTAATTGTAATTGTTGTCTAAATACTTTGCACTCATTTGTACTGTGTGAAGTTGCATTATGCCATTTGCAATACAACATATGCTTCAACTCTTCTGCCGATGGGATCACATGATTAGGTGAAAACTTAATCTGGCCCTCCTGAAGCAAAAGATCAAATATCTTATCGGCTTTGGTGATGTCGAAAGTAAACCTCTCTGGCTCTTTGTGACCAAAGGGACAAGATATCGGCTTTTTATTCTTAACCCACTCAGCCAAACCGATAACTGGTTCTTCATCCGAATCAGAATCTTCTACTTCTTCGACAAATGAAACTTTCTTATTCCAATTCCTTTTAGGTTCAAAAACCCTACTGTCTTGATCAAAAATTCTTTGCACTAGATGACTTAGGCTTTCGAACTCCTGAGAAGCATATCTGTCCTTAAGGTGTGGCAACAATCCCTAAAAGGCCAAATCGGCAAGCTGCCGATCATCCAACACCAGGCTATAACATTTGTTCTTTACATCTCATAGCCTTTGCACAAAGCCTTCTACCAATTAATCATTGCATTGTTTCATCTTTACCAAATCGGTAAGCTTCTTTTCATGAACTCCAGCAAAGAAATACTTATGAAATTGCTTTTCCAGATCAGCCCAAGTAATAATAGAATTTGGCGGTAGTGAGATAAACCATGTAAATCCTGATCCAGATAGAGATGATGAAAACAAACGAACTCTCAATTCATCTCTACAAGCTGCCTCTCCACATTGAATAATAAAACGATTAACATGCTCCATGGTTGATGTATCGTCCTGCCCAGAAAACTTAGTAAAATCTGGCACCTTATAACAATTTGGGAGAGGAATTAAATCATATGCCAGAGGATACAGAGTCTGATAAGAATAGGTATTAACTTTGGGCTTGATCCCAAACTGATCCTTCATAATTTCTGCTATTTTATCGGCCCAAAAAGCATCAACATCTTGTTGACGACATGGTTGAATCTCCACTGGAGGTACTTGCTGATACCCTTCTGCATACCTTTGTGGCCCATGATCTCTAGCAATTGGCATATTTGTCACTATCTGTGGTCTATTAACCTGCTGAAAAGGGTTCATCGGTTGAGCTGTCGATGCTTGATTCTGAAAACCAGCATGCATGTGACCTTGATGAACACCTGTGGCTTGCTGATTTGGCTGAACTGAATGTTGAGTGGGAAACTGCCCTGGCCAATTATTAGCGTTCATTGGTACAAAATTTGCCGATGGTTGGTAACTTGTTGGCATTGCCAGATAATTACAACTAACTTGAGGTAAAACCTGGACTCTAGGTTGACTTACGATTGGAGCCTTCTGTTGCATCGGTAACAAATTTGCCGATGGACTTGAACTAGATGTTTGACCCAAAGACACCTGGAAACCTCCTAGAGTTGGTTGTACAGTAGTTGCTGTAGTATATTGGGGTACTTGAACTATCGGTGAACCGGCCGATAGCATAGGAGCTTTTCCCGTTGCATCAAACACTTGAGGTGATCCATGGTTAAAAACAGATGGCTCTGGAGGCATACCATATCCCCACCAATTAGCAGGAGTCTGATTATTTTGTGGTGTAGGACCTGATAAAGCCGATGCTGATAGATCTGTATTAAGCTGAACTCGTCCTGATAATGCTCAATCCGGACGCATCGGTGTAGACTATACGTTAGATAAACCTGCTGATACTGGAAGAGAAGAAATCTCTATACCCGCAACGGCCGGGGGAGCCGATGGAGCAATAGCAGATGCTGATTCTGGTTGATGATAAGCAGGCCTAACGTAACGAGGTAACGCTTGCCCTTCTTTGAAAGTTTGAATCATAGCATTATGAACAGTATTGGACAGCACATTGGAATGATTAATTAAAGCATGATTCACTACAGAATTAACAATCTCTTGAAGTTTACCCGGATTAGAATCAAAGGTAACTTGCCGAGGCAACGGCAAGTCTTGCTTCTGGATGACTTGTCCACTTTTGTTCAAACTGAATGACTTCCAGCAGAGCTGTCTGTATTCTTCTATAGCCCTCTCCATAGCCCGCTTCTGATCGTCCTTAAGATCTTCTTCTGTTACCGCGATGATGTTCCCTACATCGATCTCAGGATTAAGCATCTTGACTATCCCACCGAGCGTGCCAAAAGATGTGTTGATGCAAAAGTAGATCTGCAAACACAAAGGGCTAATACCCGAAATCGATATCCAAAGCGTGCTAGTCGATTTGACCTGTTAATCGACAAGGATGAAGATACGAGCACTTTGGTCCTGACAACAGTGATACGCCCAGAAGTCACGGCCAAGAGGTACTCACGCGGAACTCGAGGATCGCCGAAGATTGCACTGGAGCAATGCAACTCACCGAATCGATGAGAACTCGTAAAAAAGAAAAATATGCAAATTGATGAAGTCATCGAAAGTAGATGTAAATAAGAATAAAAGATGTTTTTGATGTATTGATTGATCTCCTTTTTTACATTGCCCTTCACCCTATATTTATATTCTGATCTACAGAAACGTAACCAAATACGACTAGGACACTAAATCCAAATCTATGGAAACACATGACTTTGATACAACTCAGACTCTAATAAACGTATATAAGGAAATTAACTCCTATCTTATTCCATAGTCCGCCTCAGTCACGATGGTATTCTCATCGACCTCCTTTTTATCGGCACAATCCCTGTTCCATCGGCACAATCCCTGTTCCATCGGCAGCAACCTTCAAGATCCTTCCATTGGTACATCCCTTGTTTCATCGGCAACAGTCTTCAAACCATCTTTCATTGGCATCGACAATAATACCCTTAACCTTATTGGCAACATTTCAATTTGAACCCATACGCCGCTACCACTCATAAGCAAACTCATTTTCATCAGCTATCAATCTACAAAATAATATTTCCTCTGTTGATTAGCCCTTCCTGACCATCTTGACACGTGCTAAAAAACGATGTCAACAGAGGGTCAGATAGATTTATCCTAGAACAACGTTCACGTTACGTAATTGTTTGGTTGTTGTCTTCAATTAGGTTCTCTCTCTTAGGAGCCTGAGGCTATAAGACTTGGTGGTTAGCCCTTGAATGTTTGTATCCATGCCTTTGCTTGACCGAAAGCCCAAAGTTTAGTTCTCCTATAGGTTTGCATAAGCCATGGATGTTTTGCAACCCTTTTTGTGAAGACCCTTGTCGACTGACCAACCAAGTTAACTTTCATCAACGCTAGCCTTTGACCATGGTTCGTACATTGCCAGTTGTGGAGATCGTACCCAAATCCATGTTGGACCTTCCGGGTACCTCTCCTAAAGGTTAGCTAGTGTGACGCAATGTATCTCAGCTATGGCCTCTAAATCGTGTGCTTGCAAATTCGTGCATCTACCTTACCAATTCAACCTGATTGACATATTGGTTTTCGTCCTTGAAGTTTGAGTAATCCGTCCTCAACCTTCCTAAGTCTTGAGATGTTTACCAGTCTTGATCTCATGTTGTGGTCCAACATGACCAAATCTCATGGTAATCTTGCATTTTGGCCTCACTGTGGTGAACGCTAGGTGTATGTGGAATTAAGCAACAATCTCGTGCTTAGTCACCTTTGGCAATTGAGCTATGTTCTCTTGTGCTATGTTTTGATCTACGAATAGCCTCCTCGTTGATTCTAAACCTTGTGACTACCTTTACTTGCTATCCCTCCTTGGTATGGTGCTTGTTCAGACCACTCAATCTGTGTCATTTGAAATTCCTCATCGGGTGTATGTTCGGTAATGGTGTTACGATTAGCATTCTATGGTGCCGCGACGAAACCTAGGGCCTCCTTGTGACCGGCCAGCATATGGTTGTGCTACTAGGCACGCGCTGGTATCGAGGTTGCTAGTCATAGCCCATTATGAAATTACATCAATGTGGACTTTTCTGGTGAGATATTCCTTGGTTATCTTTCCATATCATATCGTAAGATCCATATCTTAGACCAAAAGTAGTGGAGTGTCCTTCTGAAGTTGCTAAGAGAATAACTTTGAAGAACAGGTCACCGACATAAACATTAACAGACCGCATGAGGTGGTAGACAAGTAACTCTACTTAGTTGTCCCAGTATTGACAAACGTCCTCTAGTGAGCAAAGTATCTCATCTTTGTTGGATAAAAAGGACACACAACACTTAATGTTGGATAAGTCATCCATTGGATAAGACTCGATCGTTACAATATGCAAGTTTTAACCGTTGTATGCATAATGGCCATACCGTCGAAATCAACCATCTCTGGTGTGACTCCATATCTGCTGACTTCAATGGCAACCATATGCTTTGTATCAACCACAATTATTGTGATCAAGAATGAAGATTTGGAACTTTTTAGTGTTGAGAGACAACTAATTAGTTACCAATAGGAAGGTTAATCTCTAGCTAGGTAATGATTCTTTGGTAGCTACGAAGGCTAGGTCTTACAGAGAAATAACCAACAAGAAGTTAATCAACTAGCCAATAACTGGAGTGATACTCTATCGTCTAGAGTCATTGCAACCAAGTCAATTCCATCTTGGACAATCACATAGATAGTGCAAAGTGTTCTATCAGCTAAGGTGAAGAAGTAGAGAAAGTATGTGTTTTGCCTTGCAAAAGTAACCTGCAAGTTCAAAGCGTGTGCATCCTCGAATTGATATGTAAATTAATAGTCGAGATCTGATGTTGGATGGCCCTTTTGAGGTCTCACAGATACTAGTTTACACTCTTTCATTTGCTTTTGCTTTCTCGTATCCCTAATGTACGAGCAGCCTTGGTTTCTGCAAATCAATTTATACCACCATGAATCAAAAGCAATTTGAAAAGTGTCAAACAACAGATTTCCATCTTAGAGCTACTGTTTGATCCTAAAAAGGAAGCCTCAAGGTGAAAGGTTGGCCTGACAAGGTTGCTACACTGCAAGTCAACTCAACTTATAGTGCAACTAAGTCACAAAGGAAAATTTTACTCAACCGCTTGGTGGTAGACTACTTCCCGCGGTTTAGTAAATATTACAACTTTTGTTGTCCTTAAGGCCTTGTTACATCTTTCTATGGGAATTATTTTCCAATGATGACAAACTTTGGTACCTTATACATGTTTTTACCAAGAGGTTGCATCTAATTCAACCCAGATAACTGTTGTCTTTGGATAAAAGAATCTTATTAGGTAGTTGTTGGCTGGAATACGAAGCCGACAGAGTCAGCTATCACATTCACTAACCCATCGATAGACTCAGATAATACAGTGTTGTCATTAGAGAAAGAGAACTGCACGCATGGAATAGTAAGTAGCTTTCCATTAGTTGATATATGAATGTTTGAACATTTATGACCAACATAGACCCTGTCTATTGGTTAGTCAGTATCCTATAGCCTCAGAGTATATTTGTCGTCTATGATCTCACCCTTTTGGAAGGTTGTACTCAAGCCATTTTGGTAGAGAACTACTTTTCAAAACCATGTGAACATAGAGTCATTTCAACGAGTATACTTCTGAAAATTTTGGTCTAGTGTCAAGTTCATATGGCCTATGTGGTGCTCTTTAGAGAGTCAGATACTTGTGAGTGGTTCACTCATGGACCAAATGATCTCCGTACACTGAGAATGCAGTATGTGCTATCTTGGATTCCTCCCAAAGTAATAATGCTTCATGGAAGTCAATGAAGGAAATTCTTCAGACAAATTTTACCATGAAGAGTAAGTATCAGAAAGTGCCTTTGACCAAATTGTTCACCGATGTCGAAGCTTTGTAGCTGAATGCTATAGAAAAGGTTGGGAACAAGATAACGTGACTCTCTTCCTTAAAAGGTCTTCCATTCTGAATCTCGGGATGCGATTCTTTTAAGGGGGGAGGGTTGTAACACCATAGGTGTTTGTCACTCACTAAGCAGTGGGTTTGAGCTTAAACATGACAGATTAAGTGGATGTTGCATCATTGATTTACATATAGGTCCCTTTTCAAAATATATGTTTGGGTAGTGTAATTACAATGTATTCATGTGTCTCACCTTAGTACCTACCTATATTGATTCCTAGAAAAGTTTCATGGAGTTTGGAATCAAAAAGTCACATGAAATGATAAGTTCCATTCCTATTGGAACTTGCATCATTAAGTGAATGGAATTGTAGATCATCAGCCAAACTATGCAAACTTGCCCAAATTACTCTAGATGAACTCTTCAACAAAAGTCATGAAGGAATTATGTTGAGCAAAATGTCAAGAAATTGCCCCGATTGGCCTAAAACCCTAGTTTCGGCTTTATCGAGTTGATACTTTGACCAAAGTGAAAGTTTGACTTCTGTACCAGTTATGAGGTTTGACCTTAAACAAAAGTTGTAGTTCATCTTGTGTAGAACAAACTTTGTTTAATGGTCAAGAGCTAGTTTGGCCTCTAACCTAGTCAAATAGAGATCACATTGTGGAATCAGCTGCTGTTTTCAGCACTTAGAAAAATATTCTAAGTCCTTGTTGTGACAGCAGCAAGTTGGTTACTTTGCGACATTTTATCTTCCAATTTCATATGGTAGCTCAATTAGGTTCCTTAATATGAGTTGTACTACTTTTCATGATGGAAACAATGGATCAAGTGTCACTCAAAATGGAGCTTAGTTGGACCTTCTATAAGAGTTTCCAAAACAGAAAAAAGTTGTTTTATCACTATTTGACCTTGACATGTTGACATGCCGCGTTCTCGAGATTTTGTTAAACAACTTCACATGGTCCCAATATAAAAGTTGGAGTGTAGATGGTGTAGAAGAGCATGCAAAAATATGGCTTAAGTTTGACCTCATTTGATCAGCAAAAATCGAGTTTCCTTATTGATTAGTATTGTGTTGACATTGCTAACTTAGATGTTAATTATCTCCTAATCTACAGCACTAATGATCTTGCACCCTAAATGAAAGTTGTGGAGCATCAGTAGAACAACAAAATTTGTTTAAGGAGCTAGAGCTGAATCTTCACGGAATATGCCAAAAAACAGCAACCGAGGTGCTCAGTCCTTCGCCCGCCACCTGTTCGGGAGGATGTCCACGCGCCCTCCATGCGCTGGCCGCGCCCCCACCTTGGCCGAGCGCAGCTACCATGCGCTCCACCTTCCTGGACGCGTGCCCCGCGCCTCTGCGCCCTCAAGGGTGGACGTCTGAGTCCCCTCCCTCGTCCCTGAGCTTGCCTCCGCCTTCACCTCGCTCTGTTCGTCACGGGAGCGCGCGCCCGCCATGGCTGCCCATGGAGCTCCGAGCCGCCACCGTCATCCCTCCATCTCCGAGCTCCCTGGCATCCCGCAGCACAGCACCACCTCCACCTCTCCCTGCTGCACCACCGCACCATCTCCGGCCTCTCCTCGCCGCAGTAGAGCGCGGCCACCGGAGCACGCCATGGCCGACCGGGCGAGCTCCATGGCCACCGTCGACCCTCCACCACATGCCTCCCCAGCCCGAGCTGAGCGCGTCAACACCCTCACCACCTCACACCGTGCCCGGTGCACCTCTTCCCTGTCCCCAACCGTCGCCGGAGCACCCTGCCACCGGAGACGCCCCGAGCATGGCTGCCGGCGTACGTGGCTAGGCCACCTCGAACCACCTCGAGCCGAGCCATGGCCACCCACGGGTGCGCGTCGGCCTCCTCTTGCTCCACCGCCATTTCCTGGCTGCCGGCGTGGCCTCCTCCGGCCGGAGCAGCGAGCTCTGACGAGCTCCTCTGTTCGCCGGGGGATGAAGACCGGCGCCCCTCCTCTCTGTCTCTCTCTCTCTGTGTGATTGACTGACGAGCGGGTTTAGATGAACAGCGGGTCCCACATGTCGGGTTCAGTTGTGGCAGAGCATGGGTACCAAATCGGGTGTGCCTAGCGAATATTGTTAGGGTTGTGTTAATTCCGAATTTGAATTTCAGATTTCATTTAAATCTTTAAAAATTCATATCGCATGCTAGGAAACTCCAAAAATAGTAAATGAGGACTTTTTGGAAACCTTGAGAAAAGATCTATGCAGTGGAGTCATAATATGTTACATGTTTGTAGGTATTTTCTAATGTCTTTATTTAAGTTTTAAAAATACTCTAAAAATGCCTTTAAACTTGACCAGAGCCATATCTGGAGTTTTAGAACTCCAAAAATGATGATTCTTATTTTGTTAATTTTGTGATGACATGTACTTGCTAAGAAAAATATAAAACTTATAGGTTGTTTCTGGGTTTCAGGATGTTTGGCCTAGATCTTATTAAATGAAAAATAAATGCTTGTTTTCCTTGTTATTTTTATATCTTGAGTTGTGTTGCTCCAAATGATGTGAAATTTTTATGGTAGTCTTTCCATGCTATGAATGTACTGTGGTACAAATTTCATGGTCATTGCTTACTGGATGATCAAGTTATTGATTTAACTTGTTTATGTCTTGATAACTAGCTTATGAATAATATATAAATGATAAAATGGAAAATGTTGTTCCATTAGCTTAGTATGATGTTTATATATCATATTGATTCATACTATGTCCCTGTGTTCATAGAAAATATTGAGTTTTAGGTTTAACTTGCTCTCACATGATTTATTGCAATAGCTATTTGTCTTTTTCATAGAGGTTGATATACTTGCCCAAATGGATTGAAATTTGGACAGTAGACTTTTGAGAGCATTTGTAGACCCCTATAATTTTGATAGAATTTATTGAGTATCTTTATTATGTGGTCATAATTCCACCTAATGATCTAAATAAATTAAGAAAATGTATTAAAAGAATTTATTTAGTAATTGACACTATGTTTTCTGATGTTCATTAGTCATGTATGAAATGTTGGTAAAGTTGGTTTTGCCCAATTATATGTTTGCAATGGAAGTTAATAATTATTTCTTGCAAATAAGGTTTCTGGACAGATCTGGGAACTTAGCAAAGTTCTTCATGATAATGTGCTTTGTTGTAAAACTTATTTATACAAAAGTTGTAGATAATTTATGTATCTAGCTTCTGTTAAAATTTGGTGGCAGTTGGCCATGTGGTTTAGGAGTTATAGCTGTTTAAAGTTGGGGTACAGAATAGCAGTCTAACACTTAGTTGGCCGGATAAGTCGTTCCGACCGCAAAGCCGAGTAATGTGATTCAGGCCGGGAATCGAATGGTAGGTTGCTTCTTGGAGGAAAGAAAGGATGTGCTTGGGGACATTGGCGTGAGACCAAGGGGGGGTTAGAGTCCCTATCACCTGGCAGAGTGTCGCCCTTGGGGTCGCGACATCATTCGGACCCATGATTCCTGAATCATATGAAAAGGTGGCTTATGCGACCCTGGCAGGGGCCTGTGCGTTGAGTGTTAGAAATACCCCTCCAGCTGGATAGGAATTCGATTCGAATCGTCGTTGCTCCCGGTTAGTGAGCACTTGACTTGAGCAGCGGCAACGTAGATTCCATTAAATTGAACGGATGGTTAATTGGATCACGATGGAAAGGTTGTCTCAATTTATACCTGCTATGGTTAATATTGTTTGCTCCTAATAAAGTGAGTGCTCTAGTACAGGTTCTAATATAGATGATAGGTTAATGATAATTAACTTGATGCTTAAGCACTAATGATTGATCATCTATATTAAGCTTTTTATGCAAAATGTTGTCAAGCTAGCCCCACTTTATATCAGCCTTGCATGATCCTTGGTGTCAGCTTATTTCTGGTTTCTGACGGGTAAGTCTAGCTGAGTACTTTGTCGTACTCAGGGTTTTATCCCCACTTGTTGAAGGTTGTGATGTATCATGGCGGCTGCAAGAGTTGGTTGGCTCCTGCCGTAGAGGCGGAGTGTGATCACGGGCGTGATCCATCTAAGTTATCTTCTCTCTAATGCTTTTATTGGAAGTCGACCTTGGTACTGGCATGTATTTGAAATAAGATAAATGTTAGTTTCAAATTACTTTGCTTTCGCTACTTTTCAAACTAAGTTGTAATAACTATGTTAAACTCCGATGTATATTGAATTACTTGTGAAATGGTTGTAACATGTGACTTGTTATGTTGAATCACTATGATCTTGACTTGTATGTTGGTTGGTTTGAAATCCCTCGTGATTTCACTGGACTACCGGAGTTATATGGGCTCAAGTGCGAGAATTTGATCACTTCGGTGATTGTTTTTGTACTTGTGCTCTTATAATTTGGACGGTTCTGTTATAGCCTGCTCAGGATATGTGTACCTATTGAAGAAGGTATTAAAATTATTGAAAGATGCCATTCATCACAATATGGAGGACATTATGGGGCATTCCGCACACATGTAAAGATCTAGCAGTGTGGATCCTTTTGGCTAACAATGTATAAAGACACACGAGATTTTATCCGAAGGTGTGCACCATGTTAGAGGCACAACAATATCAATTCAGGAGATACCATGCCACTCACCAACAACCTTCAGATCGAGCTCTTTGATGTCTGGGGGATTGATTACATGAGACCATTCCCACCATCGAAGAAGTGCGAATACATTCTAGTGGCAGTGGACTACATCTCCAAGTGTCACACCCATTTTTAAGACCAAGTGGAATGCATAATCTTATGTGTGCCTAGAGATTAATCACACATAAGCTGACAAATTAAAGGGAGTATCATCACAAATGTTATTACATCATGATTATTATCACATAGTCTTTACATAAATATAGCAAAAGTAAAAAGATAAATCTCTCGTGGTAGCTCTAAACATAGGCACATTGACTGGTTGACCGCAAGACTAGTAATCCTCAGGAAAGTAGGAGTAGTAGTCATTATTTTAAACCATCAACATAAAGAAGAATAAATGATAAAAGGATCACCACAGTAGGTTTAGAGGTTTAAACTAACAAATTCTACGAGTTTTGGTGATTCTATGTTTTTCAGGGGCTAAGCTACATAATACAAAACTAATCTCCTTTCAAAGGAAGAAACCGAAGCAATCGGCCTAATCTCCACGTCACGAATGTGGATAGGGATTCTAGAAGACATAAACCGACTCCACAAGGCGACACGAGCCAACCCGTCGCTAGGTGGGGCCGACCGGCCCTAGGGCTAGGCCGACTGGCCCTCCCCTGCGCCGCCTCGGCTCCTTCTCTTGCAAGCTACCTATACCGCCTCTAAGGATGCATCTAAACCCCACGCCAAGGTCAGTTTGGTCCAAGGGCTACGGTTCCACACCCTAGGCTATATAAATAGCCCCTAGGATCTCCTCTCAAGGAATCAGTTGAAGAATTAGATCATCTCTTCCTCATTTGTGAAGGCAAGGCCAGAAGTTAGGGTTTTCAGAGAGAAAGAGAGTTAGAGTTCTAGTTCAAGTTTAGAGTTTAGTCTAGATTGATTCAAGTAGAGGCAAGCAACTGCTTGGGATCAGGATCGTTCATCAGAGACTTGGTAATTTCATTGTAATCATCATTTGACTTTATGCTACTTTAATATATTTCTATATTTCAACTTTATTCTATTCTTGAGATTGTTCTTGTTCTACATCTTGATATGAATATGATTAGTAGAGAGTTTATGAATATGTTCATAGAAAGCTTGATCCAATTCCGGATAGGATTGAGTGGCTGGCATATTGTAGGCGTGGTGCTTAGATTATGCTTGTCTGCGAATGCACTCTATGCTCCGGGCCATGTGGTAGATCGCGGGTGCGACATTCCCGTTCAGTTCTTTGTAGTCCACTCCTCAAGTATAGAACCTAGTAGAACGCGGTTACAGGGAAGAGATCATTACTCTGTTCTTGACTTTTCTCTCAGTAATGTTTCTTATTCATAGATGACATGTTGATTATATCATAGATGATTGTGTATAGCTAGATTGATTAATAGACTATTTGAATAAGAAACACTTATGATTTACATCTCTAAATTAATCTCCATGACTACTTGACTTGAATAATGTTAACTCCCTCTTGTCTCTAGAATACCCATGATTATTATTTACCATTTATCTTATTTGTCTTACCCCTTTCATGACAAGTGATTAGTTGTTTTGATATTTATTATTGAGTAAGTGCAAATGATTATCTCTACTGCCATTGTAACTATTTATATAGTCCCGTTTCGATTTTCCTTTCCTTGGTAAAATTATAAATTATGATACTTAGGAAAACCTAGGTAAAATGTTACAATTGTCACACCCATTTTTAAGGACAAAAATAGGATGTATAAAAGACTCATGTGCGCCCCAGAAACCAGTCGCACACATAAGTTGACAAATTACAAAGTATCATCACAGTGCTTATTACATAACGAATAAGTATTTAAGACATAGTCTTGAACGATAGATAATAATAACTAATAATAATTCTTCAGCGGAAACTCCACACAGGGACACGGTTGACTGGTTGACATCAAGACTAGTACTCATTCCGATAATCTTCCTCATTATCTTCATCTGTTTTGGTGGAAATAGCAAGAGTGAGTTCATGTCGAACTCCACAAATATAACACAGGGTTCATGAGGCTCAAAAAGGCTAGACACTGTTTAACTGCGTTTAGCTTATTAATCATATGTTGGCAATTGAGTAGCATCAAGATAAACCACTTCCCATTAAAGAACCAATGATCAATTGTAATAAGGATAATGAATAGCATTAACATGAGCATAATAATAAACAACAATAATTAAGCATGATATAACAGTTATGATCAACTATTCCATAAGAATCCCCAAGGCCGCTCGTATCCGTGAGCACGGCTAGTATACCAGTTTTTAACTCTGCGCAGAGGTGTACACTTTCACTGTAAGTCATGATTTCCAAATGAGTGGGGAGATCAAGCCCAAACACCCGAGAACCATATAAAGCCACTCAAAAGTTCGTCTAACAAGTTAGGGCCATTAGATTTCACTCGGCAGGCAGATGTAGAACCCCCCTTCCCTGTGGCACAACAACCGCAGCCTATACACACTAGGCCAGGGGCTCGCACTACACCCAACAGGGCAAGCCATTCTTACGCCATTTAAGGTAACCTCTAACAAGCTAGAAAAGGTCTCTTGAACAACTAAAGCCAGAGCCATATAGCCCTCACAGCTGTACTGTATATCCCGGTTATCACTTACAGATAAGTCCTTATGGAGAGAAACCAGAGCATCAAAATAATACACATGCTCTAGCCCCCTTTTAACAATAATAAAATCATCTTAATAGTTGATTGCTTAATCCATTAATCAAATTACAAGATCATTGTTCTTAGTTTAAGCACTAGCAGTAGCTACCCATATGCATTCCCAAGGTTGACAAGGAATCAAGATAACAATCACTAAGTTATAATCTCTAAGGTTGTCAAGGTAAGCACATGCATATGTATGACAATTCAATGTATAGGTAACAAGGATAGTCCTGTGTTATACTTGCCTTGATCAAAGCTCTCCAAGTGATACTGCTGACTTGGCTCAAAGTAATACTCCGAATCGTCCAGATACTGCTCACCTTCTATATTCGATCATCAATCAACAACACACATGCATCCAATCAAACATACACGAAGCAAACAAAGAGATATAATTAGAACAGTACACCAACAGTAGCAAAACAGTAATAAAAGTTTATAAAACTCTTCTACACGTTTCTACGATCACACAGACGCAAAGATCACCAAATTCGGAGTTAAAACGTGAAAGTTATGAATTTTCTAAGATTTCCTATAGATAAATAAATACTTAATTATAACCTCGAAAAATAAATTATCAAAACTAACTGTACAACTACACTAACATGTAGAGCTCGCAAATACGAACCTAACGCAACTTGAACGGATCAAATCGGAGTTAAAACGAAGATTTTATGACCAAAACAGTTCTAGTGGCAAAACTGTAAATACCTGAAAACGTATTTTTGACTTAACCGGAAGAGAATACGCTTTCAAAACACGAAAACACCTTTTGGGGTTTACGCCTAAGGACGGCGGGTTCTAATTCATAAAAATACAGGGACTCTTTATGAAATCTACCCCCGAAAGGGTATCTTCTAATCCTAACCGTTGATCAGCGAACGGACGGCTCGCATCTCTTCCAGAGGAGACCGGCGGCGCTTCCGCCGCCCCGCCCCAACACCACGGCGGCGCCATGGCCGGCAGCTCGCCGGACATGCCAAACCCGCCCTACACTTCACCAAAAGATGTGCGGGTGGTACCAATCGAACGAAAAGCTCATTGCGATCTCACCTAGGGCTCCAAGACAATCAATCGCGGCACGAAAACGACGGGCGGCTCCAAAAGGCGGTCGGTTGCTTCCTTCGAAGTTCAGCGATGCCGCGGGTGAGCTACAGCACCAAAGAGACAGGAAGAGAGGAATCTACTGCTTCGTCACCTTGACGCGGAGCTCGGTGGAGGGTGAAACGCTTCGACGGAGTAACGAAAAGCGGCAAGGATGACGGCGGCTCTGCTCCTTGCGGTGAGATGCGGCGTGCGCGGCGGTGATATCTAGGACTTTGGGGCGTCAGCCAGATGGGAAACAAAGACACGTCGGGGTCCTCTCCTTCTTATAGGGGTGGCTCGGCTTGCAGCACACGCAGGGAATCCCATGAAGATCGGGATCTGCTCCCGCGATTTCCAACCGAAGGACAGAGGAAGAGTCCGACTCGGCTACGACGCGATGAAGAAGAGGACTGACATGTGGCCCCCACCCGTCAGCGAAAGGAGGGAGGGCGCGGCTGGGCGGGCTCGGCTGCTGGGCCACTGCGGCGCTGGGCCGGTGCGGCGCTAGGCGAGCAGGCCTTCCGACCCGATGGCCCAAGGGAGAGGAGGCCGGCCGAGCGGGCTTCCAGGCCGATTTGGCACACCAGGTAAGTCTATTTCTCTTTTTTTTCTATTACTTCAAATACATTTTTCAAATAATTCTTGAAATAATTTTCAAATCAAATTTTCCTAAACCAAATCAATTAAAATAAAACCAATATAACCACACCACAAAATAAAATAAATGCAACAGCATGAATGCATCACCAAATAGTTTTCAAAATTTTAATTCCCTTTCTCTAAATTATTTAAAATTTGTTACTTCTAAAATTTGGGTGTTACAAATTCTACCCCCTTAAAAGAATCTCGTCCTCGAGATTGAACTGCTTACTCAAATAACTGCGGATATGATTTTCTCAATTCATCCTCTCTTTCCCAAGTTGCCTCTGCCTCTGAATATCGATTCCACTGCACTTTGCACATCTTAATAATCTGACTTCGAGTAACTCTCTCAGCAGTTTCTAAAATCTTGATCGGAAACTCTTCATATGTAAGATCTTCCTTAACAGTCAACTCTTCTAAAGGTATCTGCTCCTCAGGCACACGCAAACACTTCTTAAGTTGTGAAACATGGAACACATCATGTACTCCAGATAAATTCTCAGGCAACTCTAATTGATAAGCAACTTCCCCACGTCTAGTAATAACTTTAAATGGTCCAACATACCTTGGTGCTAGTTTACCTTTCATGTTAAACCTCTTCACACTTTTCATAGGTGACACCTTCAAATAAACATAATCAGCTACCTCAAAAACTAGATCTCTTCTCCTATTATCAGCATAACTCTTCTGACGAGATTGTGCTACTCTCAAATTCTCACGAATCACTCGCACTTGATCTTCTGCGTTTCTAAGAATATCTGTACCAAACACCTGAGATTCACCTGTCTGATCCCAAAACAATGGAGTTCTACACTTACGTCCATACAAAGCTTCAAACGGTGCCATCTTAAGACTCTGTTGATAACTATTATTGTAAGAAAATTCTGCATAAGGCAAACTCTTATCCCAACTAGTTCCATATTGCAATGCACAAGCTCTCAACATATCTTCTAATACCTGGTTGGTCCTTTCAGTCTGTCCATCTGTCTGTGGATGATATGCTGTACTAAAATTCAATTTTGTTCCCAATGATTCATGCACAGCTTTCCAAAAATGCGACGTAAACTGCGATCCTCGATCAGATACAATCTTCTTTGGTACTCCATGCAAACAGACTATTCTCTCCATATATAACTCTGCCAATTTTGGTCCATGGTAAGTAGTCTTAACTGGTATAAAATGAGCAACTTTAGTTAACCGATCTACTATCACCCAAATAGAGTCATAACCTTTCTGAGTACGAGGTAACCCTACTATGAAATCCATACCAACTTCTTCCCACTTCCATTCAAGAATCTTCATTGGTTGTAACAATCCAGCAGGTCTCTGATGCTCTGCTTTCACTCTCTGACAAGTGTCACACAATGCCACATACTCAGCCACATCTCGCTATAATCCAACCCACCAATATCTCTGTTTCAGATCCAAATACATCTTAGTACTACCAGGATGAATAGAATAAGCTGACTCATGAGCTTCGCGAAGAATTGCCTGTCTAACAGTTTGATCCTCAGGTACACACAGCCTCTTTCCAAACCACAAAATTCCATTATCATCCATTCGAAAGCCTGGTGACTTACCAATCACTATATCTTCTGCTATCTTCTTTAGTTTCTCATCCTTCAACTGACCTTTGTAAATTTCTTGCTCTAAGGTAGGCTCTAACACTAATTCCATTGTATTAGTAACAATTCCTAAATTCAAATATTCAAATTCAGCACATAACTCACTAGTCATAGTCAATGTCTGTATCTCATTGACATAGCTTTTCCTACTAAGAGCATCAGCTACTACATTAGCCTTACCAGGATGATAGTGTATCTCAATATCATAATCCTTAATCAATTCTAACCATCTGCGTTGCCTCAAATTCAGATCTGACTGAGTGAAAATATACTTCAAACTCTTATGATCAGTGTATATATCACTCTTATGTCCAATCAAATAATGTCTCCAAATCTTTAAAGCATGAACTACAGCTGCTAATTCCAAATCATGTGTAGGATAATTCAACTCATGCTTTCTCAGCTGCCTAGATGCATAAGCCACAACTCTGCCTTCTTGCATAAGAACACATCCCAAACCTTGACGAGAAGCGTCACAATAAATAGAAAACTTCTTACTCAAATCTGGCAAAACCAAAACAGGCGCTGTAGTCAACCTCTTTTTCAACTCCTCAAAACTAGCTTGACATTTATCTGACCACACAAACTTGGCATTCTTCTCTAACAGAGATGTCATAGGTTTAGCAAGTTTAGAAAACCCTTCAATGAACCGTCTGTAATATCCAGCTAATCCCAAGAAACTACGAATCTCGCTAACATCAATAGGTGGTTTCCAATTTAATACATCCTTTACTTTACCTGGATCCACTGATATCCCTCCATTAGAAACAATATGACCAAGGAAAGAAACTTCCTTCAACCAAAACTCACATTTACTTCGCTTCGCATACAGTTTATGCTCTCTAAGTTTCTGCAATACCAACCTCAAATGTTCAGCATGCTCTACCTCTGTCTTGGAAAATACCAGTATATCATCAATAAACACTACCACAAACTTATCCAAATATTCCATGAACACCTTATTCATCATGTACATAAAGTATGCAGGTGCATTGGTCAATCCAAATGACATAACAGTATACTCATACAATCCATACCTTGTAGTAAAAGCTGTCTTCGGAATATCAGAAACACGAATCTTCAACTGATGATAACCAGAACGTAAATCAATCTTAGAGAACACACATGCACCTCTCAACTGATCAAACAAGTCATCAATCCTGGGCAAAGGATACTTATTCTTGATAGTTACCTCATTTAATGATCTATAATCAACACACATCCTCTGACCGCCATCTTTCTTATCAACAAAAATAACTGGTGCTCCCCAAGGTGATGAACTAGGTCTAATAAAACCTTTATCTTGTAATTCTTTAATTTGTTTCTTAAGTTCTTCTAATTCATCTACTCCCATCCTATATGGTCGTTTGGCTATAGGTGCAGTTCCAGGAAGTAATTCAATAAGAAATTCAATGTCTCGGTCAGGTGGCATACCTGGCAATTCATCAGGGAAGACATCCGGAAATTCCTCAATCACTGAATTCTCCTTAATAGTATTTTCAAGCTGATTCATCACAGCGGTTGGTTGCTTCTGCACTGCTACATCCACATTGATTTTATCTCCATTAGGTGCATTCACAACTACCACTTTCTGCTGACACTGAATCTCTACCTGATTTTGCTTCATCCAGTCCATACCCAATATCACATCAATACCAGATGTCCTCAACACTATAGGAGTTATCTTAAACTCTACCCCTCTTAACACCATACTAATTGGAAGACAACGATTACTGGTTTGCATGGTACCTCCAGGTGAATTTACTAAGAGAGATTCTTTCATAGCTAGCATGGGTATACTATGCATTTTAACAAAAATGTTGGATATGAATGTATGAGATGCTCCAGAGTCAAAAAGAACAGTTGCGGGAGTGGAATGTACATTGAACGTACCAATCATAACTTCTGGTGCATCATGAGCTGTATCAGAAGACACGTGATTCACCCTTCCAGTACCAAATTGCTTCTGGTTGCTCTTCTGGCTCTGAGGAGTCTGCTAATTCTGCTTCTTAGGACAATGGTAAGACATGTGCCCCTCTTTACCACAGACAAAGCATCTAGTAGGCGTGCTGGGAGCACTATTCTTCATAGGAGTAACATTGGAATTCCCAGTGCGAGGAGTCTGTTGCCCGGTTTGCTGATACTGTTGACGTTGTGGATATGATGAACGCTGTTGTGACTGATTACTTTGCCAATTCTGGGACCACCTCTGATTCGGATTGCGATTCCATTGACTAACCGGTCCTTGAAACTTCTGATGGAAACCATGCTGAGAATTAGTGCGCTGACGGTTGTTGCTTCCTGAGCTTTGTACCTTCATCTTCCTCTTCCTGTCCATCTCTCTGCGCTCATTATCAAGCACAATAGCTTTATTTACCAGCTCTTGAAAGCTAGCATAGTTGTTCCCCTTCAACTGCAAGCGAAGATCATAATAAATTCCCTTCAAGAAAAGACGCTGTCTGTCTGCATCTTCCCTCACTTCATTAGGAGCATAGCGAGCCAACTGGGTAAATCTATCATGATATTCACTAACGCTCATTTGTCCCATCCTAAGATTTCTGAATTCTTCCTGCTTCAGCTCAATTATACCTTCAGGAATATGACGAGCTCGAAAATCTCTAACAAACTCATTCCAAGTGATAGGAGGAGCATTGTCAGGACGTGCAGCTTGATACGACTCCCACCAAGTCTGAGCTGTCCCCTGTAACTGACCAGATGCATATAACACCTTCTCCATATCATTGCATTGGGCTATATTCAGCTGTTTCTCCACTGCCCTCACCCAATCATCTGCCTCTAAAGGATCAGCAGCATGAGAAAACACTGGAGGGCGTCCCTTTAAAAATTCCCCACGCTTATCCCTCACTTGCACAGGTGGTGGTCCTCCTGCAGCGGGATTGTTCTGCATGTGCTGCATAAACATCTGCATCATCTGGTTCTGAGTTTGCATGAGTTCCTCCATAGTAATGGGTAGGTTAGCACCTCCACGACCTCTGCCACGACCTCTGCCTGACATCTGTTTCCAAAAACACAGAAATTGAAATTCAGTACGATCCGAGATGATGTATTCAATAGATAAACAAAATCTGATTTTTCTGGGCGATCTCCAATTTTAGCAACTCAGTAAAACTGTCATATCTCGAGCTACAGACGTCCAATTCAGATGATCTTTACATGGTTGGAAAGCTTACAAAATTATCTACAACTTTTATTCACAACACTTTTTTTGATTCTGTCAATAAATTGGCCAAAAACTGAACTTAACCGAAACTGTTTCCGAATTCCAGACTGTGCAGTTACTCCAACTTGGAACAGGTATATCTCTTAGCTCATAATAGATATTAAAATAATTCTTGCGGGGTTGGAAAGATATAGAAGTCTAATTATTCCCAGTAAAATTTCTTAAATTTCCCATGAACGGATTTTAAGTTATTTCTAAAACATCCCAGACTGATCCAAAAATCAGCAAAGGACAGAACTAAGTTAACCTCATATTCAACTAATATATTTTGATCAAACTTAATATTCTTAACCATGGAACTTGTAGGCATGTCTACAAAACTCCAGCACACATTACAAAGATCCAAATCACACATTATCATAATAACAATCCATCAATCACACAATTGTTCACACCACAAACTAACTCTTAAAACAATCCAAACTTAAAGTTAACTCGCAACTACTATCGTTCCTATTACATAGGGATTTTTCCTATTGCCTAATTAAGCTTCTCATAAATCTTGGGACGACCTAACTCCGCCCTTAATTGGTCAATCTCCTTATAAGCTTGCTCCTTAAGTTCTTTTTCCTTCAGCAACTCATCCTTCAAATCCACCTCATGGAGAGCCAATTCTCGAGCTAATCCCACCGTAGCTTGTAAAGTCAAGGAGGAATCATCTGCAGGCAGCACGGTCCAAATACCCTTGTCATGTAAGAAACAAGGAAAATGCCGAAGTGCACCCTTTAACGTCTTGTCCGAGCGTAGACCATGGTAGTAAACAAATGCATTGAAAGCGACATCCTCCATGCTTGTCTCCACGGTTGCCCGGCTCACTCTGGTAATGAACTTTGACTCCACCTTAGACTCCTTAGTGGTAGGATCCCTTTTCTTAACCCATAACTCAGTTTCCCAATAGGAATCCATCCAGGGATGACTAAACTCTGCACTACGATACTCCAACGTAGCTTCCCAGTCGTAGTAGTAGTTGTCCAATGTTCTTGTCAACATGTCATGGAAGAAAGCATCAGCTTTAGGAACCATGATATGAAACTTCGTAGTCCATCCCATAACTACATTCTCCATTGGTGTATCACCAACTCTTGATTCAGCATCAGATAGCTCTTGATCACCATCTTCATACAACTCCTGAGGTTTGAAACGGGCAACGTACTGTGCAGCTGACAAACGGGGATGAGGAGGCATCTATAAAATTTAGACATAGATTAGATAGAATCAATGTATTTTCGCAATGGAATAAAGTAGAGGAAGCATAAAACTTTAGTAATTAACAAGGTGAAAAGAGGAAGCATGAATTAAATGGAGTATGGATGCTATTAACGACCATTCTAACTAGGCTTGCGTCCTACAGTCAACACGGCTCTGATACCAATCTGTCACACCCATTTTTAAGGACAAAAATAGGATGTATAAAAGACTCATGTGCGCCCCAGAAACCAGTCGCACACATAAGTTGACAAATTACAAAGTATCATCACAGTGCTTATTACATAACGAATAAGTATTTAAGACATAGTCTTGAACGATAGATAATAATAACTAATAATAATTCTTCAGCGGAAACTCCACACAGGGACACGGTTGACTGGTTGACATCAAGACTAGTACTCATTCCGATAATCTTCCTCATTATCTTCATCTGTTATGGTGGAAATAGCAAGAGTGAGTTCATGTCGAACTCCACAAATATAACACAGGGTTCATGAGGCTCAAAAAGGCTAGACACTGTTTAACTGCGTTTAGCTTATTAATCATATGTTGGCAATTGAGTAGCATCAAGATAAACCACTTCCCATTAAAGAACCAATGATCAATTGTAATAAGGATAATGAATAGCATTAACATGAGCATAATAATAAACAACAATAATTAAGCATGATATAACAGTTATGATCAACTATTCCATAAGAATCCCCAAGGCCGCTCGTATCCGTGAGCACGGCTAGTATACCAGTTTTTAACTCTGCGCAGAGGTGTACACTTTCACTGTAAGTCATGATTTCCAAATGAGTGGGGAGATCAAGCCCAAACACCCGAGAACCATATAAAGCCACTCAAAAGTTCGTCTAACAAGTTAGGGCCATTAGATTTCACTCGGCAGGCAGATGTAGAACCCCCCTTCCCTGTGGCACAACAACCGCAGCCTATACACACTAGGCCAGGGGCTCGCACTACACCCAACAGGGCAAGCCATTCTTACGCCATTTAAGGTAACCTCTAACAAGCTAGAAAAGGTCTCTTGAACAACTAAAGCCAGAGCCATATAGCCCTCACAGCTGTACTGTATATCCCGGTTATCACTTACAGATAAGTCCTTATGGAGAGAAACCAGAGCATCAAAATAATACACATGCTCTAGCCCCCTTTTAACAATAATAAAATCATCTTAATAGTTGATTGCTTAATCCATTAATCAAATTACAAGATCATTGTTCTTAGTTTAAGCACTAGCAGTAGCTACCCATATGCATTCCCAAGGTTGACAAGGAATCAAGATAACAATCACTAAGTTATAATCTCTAAGGTTGTCAAGGTAAGCACATGCATATGTATGACAATTCAATGTATAGGTAACAAGGATAGTCCTGTGTTATACTTGCCTTGATCAAAGCTCTCCAAGTGATACTGCTGACTTGGCTCAAAGTAATACTCCGAATCGTCCAGATACTGCTCACCTTCTATATTCGATCATCAATCAACAACACACATGCATCCAATCAAACATACACGAAGCAAACAAAGAGATATAATTAGAACAGTACACCAACAGTAGCAAAACAGTAATAAAAGTTTATAAAACTCTTCTACACGTTTCTACGATCACACAGACGCAAAGATCACCAAATTCGGAGTTAAAACGTGAAAGTTATGAATTTTCTAAGATTTCCTATAGATAAATAAATACTTAATTATAACCTCGAAAAATAAATTATCAAAACTAACTGTACAACTACACTAACATGTAGAGCTCGCAAATACGAACCTAACGCAACTTGAACGGATCAAATCGGAGTTAAAACGAAGATTTTATGACCAAAACAGTTCTAGTGGCAAAACTGTAAATACCTGAAAACGTATTTTTGACTTAACCGGAAGAGAATACGCTTTCAAAACACGAAAACACCTTTTGGGGTTTACGCCTAAGGACGGCGGGTTCTAATTCATAAAAATACAGGGACTCTTTATGAAATCTACCCCCGAAAGGGTATCTTCTAATCCTAACCGTTGATCAGCGAACGGACGGCTCACATCTCTTCCAGAGGAGACCGGCGGCGCTTCCGCCGCCCCGCCCCAACACCACGGCGGCGCCATGGCCGGCAGCTCGCCGGACATGCCAAACCCGCCCTACACTTCACCAAAAGATGTGCGGGTGGTACCAATCGAACGAAAAGCTCATTGCGATCTCACCTAGGGCTCCAAGACAATCAATCGCGGCACGAAAACGACGGGCGGCTCCAAAAGGCGGTCGGTTGCTTCCTTCGAAGTTCAGCGATGCCGCGGGTGAGCTACAGCACCAAAGAGACAGGAAGAGAGGAATCTACTGCTTCGTCACCTTGACGCGGAGCTCGGTGGAGGGTGAAACGCTTCGACGGAGTAACGAAAAGCGGCAAGGATGACGGCGGCTCTGCTCCTTGCGGTGAGATGCGGCGTGCGCGGCGGTGATATCTAGGACTTTGGGGCGTCAGCCAGATGGGAAACAAAGACACGTCGGGGTCCTCTCCTTCTTATAGGGGTGGCTCGGCTTGCAGCACACGCAGGGAATCCCATGAAGATCGGGATCTGCTCCCGCGATTTCCAACCGAAGGACAGAGGAAGAGTCCGACTCGGCTACGACGCGATGAAGAAGAGGACTGACATGTGGCCCCCACCCGTCAGCGAAAGGAGGGAGGGCGCGGCTGGGCGGGCTCGGCTGCTGGGCCACTGCGGCGCTGGGCCGGTGCGGCGCTAGGCGAGCAGGCCTTCCGACCCGATGGCCCAAGGGAGAGGAGGCCGGCCGAGCGGGCTTCCAGGCCGATTTGGCACACCAGGTAAGTCTATTTCTCTTTTTTTTTCTATTACTTCAAATACATTTTCAAATAATTCTTGAAATAATTTTCAAATCAAATTTTCCTAAACCAAATCAATTAAAATAAAACCAATATAACCACACCACAAAATAAAATAAATGCAACAGCATGAATGCATCACCAAATAGTTTTCAAAATTTTAATTCCCTTTCTCTAAATTATTTAAAATTTGTTACTTCTAAAATTTGGGTGTTACAACAATGGGTGTATTTATCTATGCGCTTGCGGATATATACTATAATATCTTTATTTAGTTAAATGGAATAAGTATAATACAACCACACTCTTGGTGTCATATTGAGGATGACAACCTAACACGAGTGATGTTAAGAAGTGTCAACAGTACACCTGCACACTCACTCTTGTATCACTAAAGCTCAAACAACTAAATATCATTGCATGGCATCCTATAACTTAAGTATTGTACTCTATGCAAATCACTCATCAAGCATCATTCATATAGGTGACGCGATCTCTAAAGATCTTGTGCTTGAGGCAGAGCCTCAGGAGAAAGAAGCCACCAAGCCTAGCAACGACGTTCAAGGCAAGCCCCTATGCATCCCTATGCTTTTTAAATGCATAATGAACTATGGTTATTTATTGCATCGCTATGTTATTAAATGACTAGTGAACCAGAAGGGATTCACCTATATGCCAAGCCATAACCACATAACACCACCCCCAAGCATCCCGTGTGTCTTTATTCATTACCCTACTTAGTATGCTTAGATCTTAGAGTCGAGCTAATGATGGGTTTCTCATTACTTGCGTGATGATAGGTTGTCCACCCACTAAGCAATACCTTTGGAAAGGGATCAACACTTGTTCCACATGGGAATGGGAAGTGTAATGGTCAGCAAGGGGTATGGTCATGGCAAGAAGAGGGATTCTTGGATGACATATCTTGCTTATCGGTTAAGGACCATGCATTTGTGGTAGTGAGTAAGAACATAAAATTGTACATACCACTTGTCGCCAATGGGGTGACAAGCCAAGTAACTAATTGTGACCATTTTATTCATGAAACTGGCAAGGGGGTTGTGCCGGTCGGGAATGTTCGAGTCTATGACAATGACCGGGCACTAAGCCAAACCTTTTGTCGGACATCTTGGTCGAGTTAGGGAAAGGTTGAAACATCGAGGTATCCCTTATGTACCGACAGGTCTTATGGGCGATATCCCTTGTTTTGAGTGGGGTTAACTTGTACCCCTATGCAGAGTTTACATTTGAAAGAAATAAGTTCTAACTTCTAGATACGGACTAGAGTTGGTTTCAAAAATCAGGACTAGTGGAAGATCGACTTCCAATTGGCTAAAGGCTTACACTGATTACCTATGCTATGCTCTGCTATTGCTACATCATAGATCACCTTTACTTTTGGTATAAATGCTTTTATGCAAATGATACGCATTCCTTGCTACTACCCAAATTGCATAATCCTTGTTTATTATATTGGGTAAGACCTGTGGAGTACATTCGAGTACTCACCCTGTTGGATCTTAAGTTTTGCAGGTACCGTAGCTCCCGTCCATGGATTCTTCTATGCTCTAGACCCTTCATCGGATTAGGAGTGGTGAATGATTCCGTGTTCCATAGATACATGGATGTGGCACACCTGTGTATCAGTTATTATTAAACTATGCTATGTTGAAAGACTTCCACTAGACTTTGATGTAGTTGGTGTGATCGTGTTATGAACTAAGTGTGTGAACCAAAACTTGTAAACCTTAATTATTTGAACTATGATGTAACTTAAGCATGGTTGTGATGTATTCTCTCTCTTGAACTAATCCTAGATGAGGCCGAACCGAGTACATCTAATGGGGGGTATACCAGGATGACCTGTTAAGGGATGTGTCCAACTTAATAATCCCTAGTGGATTATCATCTTGAGTACTCACTTAAGAGGGTGTTGATCCTGACAGCATCAACATTGGAGAAGATGAAATGGAATGCACAAGGAAAAGGTATAACTTGTAGGGCATTTCAATTCACTAGTCATTGGTTGTGTAGAGAAGTGCTTGACCTGGCTTAGGATAGATGGCCATACTATCAAGAGGGGCAAACTTTATTTGAATAATGATCATCTAGTGCCACTTGAGCGATCTAACTTTGCATGCGATGCTAGGATCAAGTGGCATGGAAAGAGGAGTGAAAACCCCTTTGAAAATGTTCGTGAAAAGCTAACACACATGAGTTGGTTGAACACTTGGGTCTTAGCACATTTGAAAAAGGGGTTGAAGGAATGGAGGAGAGATGCTCACTATGGAGCATCGGACACAAGCGGTGTTGGCATCAGACAAATTGAGTTTGTGTCTGATGGCAAACCCTAACTCAGATTGTGTGGCCATGTTACATCGGACGATGGTGTTGGAGTGCATTGGACAAACAATGGTTGTGTCTAATGCCTTTCCTAGGCTTCATCCAAACTTACTGTTCATCAGGGTGATCCTACTCGTCAGATGTGTCTGAGTGATCTAGATCTCTCTGGATGCTGTCTAGAGTGCATCAGATAGAGTAGGGGAGTTTGTCAGATGATAAGTGACTAGAGACACATGGAGAGAGCCGTTGGGCACCAACGGTTGAGTTCAAATGGCTAATGACATGTGGTGGCAGATGGTGCATCAAACGCTGGTTGTTTTGTCTGATGCAATGACTATAGCGTCTGATGCCCCTATGAAAAGCCCAGTGAGGGCTACAATGGCTCCTTTGGCCTTGTGGCTATATGTAGCACTCTTGGTCAGCTTTGGCCAGTTGCTAAGCACCCTTGGGTCTATGTGGCCTTGCTTGGGAGCCCTCTTACTCACTTGTGCAAGTAACCTCTTACTCACTTGTGCAAGTAGTGATTGCATCCGATTGTGAGTGAGTGATCACTAGTGTGTTCATTGAGAGATTGCAAGGTGTGACACTAGGTGATCAAGTTGCAAGCTAGTGGTTCTTGTTACTCTTGGAGGTTGCCACCTCCTAGATGGCTTGGTGGTGTGATCTCCATCATGAATCCCATAAGAAGCTTGTGCATGGCTTTGGAGAAAAGCTTGTGAGGGGTGTTATGCTCGTCCCGCAGGAGACACAAAGAGCAACTCTAGTAGAACCGAGGTGCGAAGAGCGTCAAGTGGTCCAGCCATGTCGAGTGCTAGAGCTTGTGCTGAGCACTCCACATGGGAGAGTGTTACTTGAGGGTCACCACTAGCAAGAGGACCGACGACAACCTTGAGCTTGCCTCAACGGGGGCTAGGTGGTTGGCAAGCCACCGAACCTTGGGATAAAATCACCATGTCAACTTGTTCATCCCTTTGCTTTGATTACTCCCAACACAAGCTTGTATTTACTCTTCATATGGTGTGCTTGTGTTGTTGCTCTTGTGTAGCTAGCATGCTTGTGTGGCATAGTTGTAGCTCCCATGAGTAACTAGTTGGCTTGTGTAGCCTTGCTAGTTACATTGCTTAGTTTGTATAGCTAAGTAATTATTGAGCTCTCTAGTTTGGCTTGTGTAGCCTTGCTATTGAGTAGTGCTAGTGAGCTTAGGCTTTGTGCGCATTGCATACTAGCTTGTGTAGGAGCTCCCCGGTTGCTTGATTACTAGTTGCATAGGTTTATGTGACCTTGCAAACTAGAAATTATTTAGGTGAGCTCTATCTAGCCCGACACCTTAGTTTCTCAATTAGGATCTTTTTGTAAGGTGCTTGAGAACTTAGAGGGGTGTAGTCTTGGCTAGACCAAATTGTTTTAATTCCACATTTGTTACGATTAGCTAGCGCAATTAGTTTTAGAAAGGACAATTCACCCCCTCTAGTCCTCCATCTCGACCTATCGTGCGTGTGCATCCTATTAAACTACAAAATAAACACTTTCAAATTCATTAGTCCAACTCGGTCACGTTGATCATCAAACACCAAAATCCAAAGTAAATGGACCAAGGGTCCATTTTCCTTACATCTACCTATTAAGTTTCTAGAAATGTTGTCTCCATATATATTATCTTGTGAGAAATGTGATGGCAATGAGAATTCTCTGGTGCGTTATAATAATAGATGTCGGGTGTGGTATTGGACTGGCAATGGTCCTCAACAATTAATTTTCTAGTGTGCGCTGATCTAGCAGTGGTGCCGTGAGTGCCACCATCAGTTCATGAGTCAACCCGACAATGATACTCATAGATATCACTGTTGGTTGATGATTAGACTTGGTAGTGGTGTGCCTATTATCATTATAGGGTCATTAAACTGGCAGTGATAGGCTACCCATCACTGTCGATTATCCTTTGCTAGAAACAATTTTGGCAGTGACGGAGGGTTCCGACTTGGTAGTGATATACTATTCTAGCATAGTGATGCCCTCAATCTTTACACAAGCCCTCATTCCTAGGGGCACTACAGGAGGCCCCTACTTTTTAGTTTGTGGTCATTCCTCTCTTGCTCCCATCCGAAACAAAATGTGCTTGAGCTCCACCGATGCAAAATCTGTCATCTCAGTCTGTCCACGTCAGCCAGATCAAGCCTCACTGGTTCTTAGGTGCCTTTCTACCCTAGTTCTTCCATCCCTGCGCACCCTCTTGCCCAGGCACCTCCCACCGCCATGCACACCCATCTCCTAGCCACCTCCACCGTCCTATCGGCCACCATCCTCTGCGCTTGCGACCTCCATCTTTGTGTGAATCTTGATCCATCAGTCTAGTTAGGCACTAGATCCTATGAAAAATAGACATACACCAAAATCGAGGCTGCGAAACTCAACCATTGAAGACACTTGATTCAAAGATATTCAAATCTAATTCAACATTTTCACACAAATATGGAGCACGGATAATCAACATTTTGAAATACTAGATCCAACAATTATTCAATCCTAGTCCAACGTGTTAGATAATCTGTTTGAAATGTTCTAGGTTAAACGTTGATAATAGTGAAATCAAAATGTTAAAAGAGTAAACTCATAATGTTGTAGTTTATTTTTTATAAAAACGTTGAGTTTTCCTATATAAAAAATAAAATAGAAAAAAACTATGTTGAATCTTTTTTTTTGCATTAATTCTAAAAATATTGTAGTTAAAACAAATTTCTAAATAGATACATGGTTTTGGAGAAAAGTTCATTAAAAATTTGAAAAGTATTAGACCTATTTGGCTAGACAACTTGGGAGTTGAAAAAACTAGAAAGAACAGTCCCAAGCACCCGCTTAGAAAGTGCACCTGGCGTCCACGCCCATTCATATATGTCGCACCTCTTCAGGAAAACTAGATCCTGATTGCACCCTGATGAATTCAAAGATTTGTTTTCTGCTGCTGTTCACATCAGATAATGTGAAGCTGCAGACCTTTCACATCCACCATTGATCCGTACATCAACATGCTCCGAGGATGAGATGACCTGCAGCACATATGTCACACCCATTTAACGACCAAATAGAGTGCATACTCTTATATGTGCCCAGAGATCAATCACACATAAGTTAACAAATTATAAAGGAAGCATCATCACAAATGTTATTACATCACGATTATTATCACATAGTCTTTACACAAATATGGCGGAAGTAAAATATAAAACTCTCGTGGTAGCTCCAATCACAGGCACATTGACTGGTTGACTACAAGTCTAGTAATCTTCCGGGAAGTAGAAGTAGTAGTCACTATTTGCACCATCTGTTACCCATCCGAGATTTTTATCCAAGTAAGAAAAATAAACAAGCGTAAGTACATCTCGTACTCAACAAGTGTAACATGGGGTTCAAATCGGAAATACATCTGTTACTAACATGTAGAGCTCGCAAATACAAACCTAACTCAATTTGAACGGGTCAAATCGGAGTTAAAACAGATATTCTACGCATGAAATAACATAATGGCAAAACTGTAAATAAGTGAAAATGTATTTCTGACGTTACCGAGATCAAACTACGCTTTACGAAAAAGAAAACGCAATTCGGGAATACGCCTTGTACTGCGGGTTCTATATATAAAAAGTACAGGGACTCTTTAGCAAAATTTCTGGCCGAACCGGTATCTTAGATTTACGGCCGCTAGATTTAAAACGGACGGATCGGATTGGATCGGGAAACAACCGGCGGCGACGCTCCGGCCGGAACAGGAACCCGACGGCGTTCCGCGGCGGCGCCATGGCCGGAAAACGCGAGAGCTCAATTCCGAGCATCATTCAACGAATAGAAAGTACCGGGAGGGAGTGGAGGACATGGCGAGCTCACCTAGGGCAAGATCGAAGCCGAGGGCGAACCAAGGTAGTCGCGCGGCTCGGAGAGGCGGACGGCTAGGGCTGCGGCTCGTGCGTGGCCTCCTTGGGACGATGTTGATCCCTTGCTTCGGTGCAATATGGAGTAGAGGGGTGCGGCATCCCATTTTTATTATCCGGAGATGCTCTAAACAAGGAAGGAAGGGATATGGGAGGCGGATTCGATCGGTGGTGAACAAGGAAGAAAATCGGCCGACGTGGGGAGGAAGAAGATGCCCCGACACGTGGGTTCGTGGCGTCAGTGACACGTAGGGAGAGACAGGCGGTGCGCGCGCTCACGCGAGCTTGCTGGGCCAGCGACGCTCGCTGGGCTCGGCCCAAAGCGGGAAGCGGGGGAAGGGAAGACGGGCCGCACGCGGGGAAAGGAGAGCGAGCGGGCCGCGTGCGGGAGAAGCGGACACGGGCGAGCCGTGGGCTGCCGGCTGAGCTGGGCCGAGAGCTGGAAAGAGAGAAAATTTCCTTTTCTTTTTCTTTTCACAACATTTCAAAGCATTTTCAAATGAAATTTTTAAATTCTATTTGAGTTTTCAAATGGAGCACATAATACAAAATATTATGCAGCAGCATGAATGCTCAATCATGTTTCTACCCTTATATTTGATTTTAAATTAATAAAAATCATTACTTTTCTAAGTTTGTATGCTCACAAAAATACATAAAAAATCATATTTACCTATTTTTAAATATTTCAAAATTTTAGGGTGTTACAATTCTACCCCCTTAAGATGAATCTCGTCCCGAGATTCGGCTGGTGCTTACTCAAACAGTTGCGGGTAGGCTTTCCTCAGATCCTCTTCTCTGGCCTCATCTGCAGTGTACCGATTCCACTGAACCTTACACAATTTTATAGTTCGACTCCTCGTGACTCTTTCAACAGTCTCTAAAATTCTAACTGGAAACTCTTCATATGTGAGGTCCTCTTTAACAGTGAGCTCCTCTAACGGAATCTGCTCCTCTGGTACTCGCAAACATTTCTTAAGTTGAGACACGTGAAACACATCATGTACACCTGCCAAACTCTCAGGTAATTCCAACTGATATGCCACCTCACCACATCTCTCTATGATCTTAAAAGATCCAATATACCTTGGTGCCAATTTCCCCTTCATGTTGAACCTTTTCACACTCCTCATTGGTGATACTTTCAAGTAGACATAATCCCCTACTTCAAAAATCAACTCTCTCCTCCGAGTATCAGCATAACTTTTTTATCTGGACTGGGCTATTTTTAGATTATCTCTAATCATTCTTACTTTCTTTTCAGCATCCTTGAGTACATCAGGCCCAAACACTTGACTTTCCCCTGTCTGATTCCAGAACAACGGGGTTCTACACTTTCGTCCATATAGAGCCTCAAACGGTGCCATCTGAAGACTCTTCTGATAACTATTGTTATAAGAGAACTCTGCATAAGGCAAACTCTTATCCCAACTAGTACCATATTGTAAAGCACAAGCTCTCAATATATCTTCCAATATCTGATTAATTCTCTTCGTCTGTCCATCTGTCTATGGATGGTAAGCTGTACTAAAGTTCAGCTTGGTTCCTAGTGATTCATATATCCTTTGCCAATAATGAGATGTAAACTGGGTACCCCGATCAGACACAATTTTCTTAGGAACTCCATGTAGACTCACTATTCTTTCCATATACAATTCCGCCAACCTTGCACTGCTATATGTAGTCTTAACTGGCAGAAAATGAGCAACCTTTGTTAGACGATCTACTATTACCCAAATTTAATCATACCCTCTCTGAGTACGTGGCAACCCAACTATGAAATCTATACCAACTTCTTCTCATTTCCATTCGGGTATCTGCATATGTTGTAACAATCCTGCAGGTCTCTGATGTTTAGCTTTCACCCTTTGACACGTGTCACACAAAGCAACATATTTAGCAACATCTCTTTTTAAACCATACCACTAATATTTCTCTCTCAGATCCAGATACATCTTAGTACTCCCAAGATGTATAGAATAAGCTGACTCATGAGCTTCACGCAGAATTGCCTCTCTGATAGTCTTATCCTCTGGCACACACAACCTTTTTTTTTCTAAACCATAGCGTACCCTTATCATCCTTATGGAATCCTAGTGATTTACCCTTCACTATATTCTCTGCTATATCTCTCAACTTTGCATCTTTCAACTGACTCTTGCGTATTTCTTGCTCTAGAGTAGGTTCTAGTACCAATTCTACTGCATTGGTGGTAAACTCTAAGTTCAGATGCTCACATTCAGCACATAACTCTCTTGGCATAGGCATTACTTGCACTTCATTAGCATAGCTTTTCCTACTAAGAGCATCAGCAACGACGTTGGCCTTTCATGGGTGATAATGCACCTCTAGATCATAATCCTTTATTAACTCCAACCATCTACGCTGCCTCAAGTTTAGATCTGATTGAGTGAAGATATACTTCAGACTCTTGTGATCAGTGTATATATCACTCTTATGTCCGATCAAATAGTGTCTTCATATCTTTAGTGCATGAACCACTGCAGCTAATTCCAAGTCATGAGTAGGATAATTTAATTCATGCTTTCTCAACTGTCTCAATGCATATGCCACAACTCTACCTTCTTGCATAAGAACACATCCTAAACCCAAACGAGATGCATCACAGTAGATAGAGAAGTGTTTACTCAGATCTGGCAAGACTAATACTGGTGCAGTGGTCAATCTTTTCTTCAATTCCTCAAAATTAGCCTGACACTTCTCAGACCACACAAACTTGGCATTCTTCTCCAACAGTGCAGTCATTGGCTTCGCAAGCTTAGAAAATCCCTCTATAAATCTCCTGTAATAGCCTACTAATCCCAAGAAACTATGGATCTCACTTACATTGGTTGGTGGCTTCCAGTTCAATACATCTTTCACTTTGCTAGGATCTACTGATATTCCTCCATTTGAGACAACATGACCAAGAAAGGAAACTTCCTTCAACCAAAACTCACATTTACTCTGCTTGGCATATAACTGGTGTTCTCTGAGCTTTTGCAAGACCAACCTTAAATGTTCGGCATGTTCCTCCTTAGTCTTGGAGAATACTAGGATATCATCAATGAATACCACTACAAACATGTCAAGATATTCCATGAACACCTTATTCATCAAATACATAAAGTATGCAGGGGCATTAGTCAGACCAAAAGACATCACTGTATACTCATATAACCCATACCGTGTGGTAAAAGTTGTCTTTGGTATATCACTAGCATGAATCTTCAACTGGTGATATCCAGAATGAAGATCAATCTTGGAGAATACACAAGCACCTCTCAACTGATCAAACAAGTCATCGATTCTAGGCAACGGGTACTTATTCTTGATAGTAACCTCATTGAGAGACCGATAATCTACACACATCCTCCTGAGTGCCATCTTTCTTGTCCACAAAAATCACTGGTCCTTCCCAAGGTGAAGAACTAGGACGAATGAAACCCTTATCCAACAATTCCTTAATTTGTTTCTTAAGTTCTTCTAATTCATCTACTCCCATTCTATATGGACGCTTAGCTATGGGTGCAGTTCTAGATAATAATTCAATAATAAATTCAATGTCACGGTCTGGTGGCATACTTAACAATTTCTCAGGAAACACATCGGAGAACTCCTCCACAACCGGGTCCTCCTTGTTGGCACCATCATTAAGCTGGTTCACTGTAGCGGTATCCTATTTTTGCACTTTCACATCAACTCTGATCCTATCTCCCTTCGGTGTTGTCAGCACTACTGATTTTCCCTTGCACTGAATCTCTGCTTCTTGTTGCATCATCCAATCCATTCCCAATATGAGATCAATCCTAGCTGTTCTCAATACTATAGGACTCACCTTAAACTCTACCCCCTTAGAATGAGACTAATCGAGAGACAACGATAAGATGCTGACATGCTTCCACCAGGTGAGTTTACTAATATAGGGTTCTTTATGGCACACAAATAAATTCTATGTTTTCTAACAAATGCTTGTGATATGAAAGAATGTGATGCTCTAGAATCAAAAAGAACAGTAGCAGGAGTGGAATGGACATCGAACATACCAAGCATAACTTCTGGTTCCTCCACTGTTGTTTCTTGAGACAAGTGGTTCACCCTTCCAGTGTTAGGCGTAGGCTTCTGGTGACTACCATGCCTCTGGGGAGTCTGCTGGTTGGGCTTCTCAAGGCAATTGTAAGACAAGTGACTTTCTTTCCCACATCAAAAACATATGTTGGGGGTATTGGGAACACTAGTCTTCATGGGAGTATTATTGGAAGGGCCCTGACACTGAGTCTGATTCTCACTCTGCTGCGGAGGGCGTGGGTTGCCATTCTGCGGCTGGAATGGGGGACGTTGCGGGAACTAATTGCGGAAAGGGACCTGACCACGATTCCACTGACCAGAAAGAGGCCTCTGTTGATTACCTTGCTGGAAACCAGTACGCGGATGAGTGTTACTACCAGAAGTATGTCCCTGAAGCCTTTTCCTCTTGGCATCCATCTCCTTGCGCTTGTTATCCACCACGATAGCACGGTTCACAAGCGTCTAAAAATTGGGATAAGTATTGGACATCAGCTGCAATTGTAGTCCATCATACAATCCCTTCAAGAAGCGGCGCTGCTTATCATTGTCATTAGCCACCTCATGTGGAGCATATCGTGACAACTAGGCAAACCTGTCACGATACTCAGCTATAGACAATGACCCTTGGGTCAAGTTCCTGAATTCCTCTGCCTTCCGTTCTATCATCCCTTCTGGTATATGGTAAGCCCTGAAGTTCTCTCTAAACTCCTGCCAAGTGACCGTGGGAGCATTGGCGGGGCGACCATATTCATACGATTCCCACCAATCCTGAGCTTCTCCCTGGAGTTGTCTAGAAGCAAACAACACCTTCTGCCGGTCATCACATTGTGCAATGTTGAGCTACTTTTCCACGGCACGAAGCCAATCATCCACTTCCAATGGATCAGCGGCATGTGTGAACACTAGAGGATGACCCTTCAAAAACTCACCATGCTTATCACGTGGTTGTGCCCCAGCAACTGGCTGATTCTGTTGGTTCTGCACCAGTTGTTGCATAAGCTGTGTCTGCACTGCCAATAGTTGCTCAATAGTTGGTGGCGGTGGTGGTGGTGGATTTGGGGGAACACCTCCACGACCCCTGTCTCTTCCTCTTCCGGCCATCTGCCATCCATAAACATGCAAACTTTGAGATTTTCATGTTATCAACCACTTATAAGATAAAGAATGAGATCTGAAAGTTTTCTGGGCGAATATTAATGTTAACAGTTCAGTAAATCAATCATATCTCGAGCTACAGAAGTCCAATAGAGGCGTTCTTTATATGGTTGGAAAGCTTATGAAGTTCTCCACAACTTTTATTTGGACCATAAGACCAGATTCTGTCGTTAAGTTAATGAAAAATAAGGCGCAACAGAAACTATTCCAGATTCTAGACTGTGCAGAAACTTTAACTTGTGACAGTTATATCTCTCGAACCAGATCAGATAAAAAGGTGATTCCAGTGGCATTCGAAAGGTGCTTTAACCTAGTTTCTCTCATAAAAATTTCATAAATGTTTCACAAACCATTTTTGAACCATAGCAGAAACATTACAGACTGCTCCAAAAAACAGCAAGGACAGAAACGTGACAATACCAAACCCAACTATTATTCCCTTGACTAATAAACTTATTATTCTTAAAAATGGAACTTGTAGACATGCCTACAAGCCCCAACACTCATAACAAAAATCCAACTCACACATAAGCATAATGATAAAGCAACTATCACACCAAAGTTCAAACCACACGACAGACTCAAAGACTCAACTGACGTTACTAAGAACATTCTTATTACATAAAGGACTTCTATTTTCTAATGACGTGGCTCATGCTCTAATGTCTCATAAATCTTGGCCATGCCTTGGTTTGCTCGGAGTTCATCAATCATTGCTTGGCACCTCTTGATGGTCTTCCCCTGTGTCTTCATCATCTCTTCTAACTGCAGCTTCCTCTCCATCATATCATAGACAAGGTTCACCATCACCCGAGGAAGTGGTTCCAACTGCACTGGATCCATCATGGCCTATCCAAGGTCGGGGTGTGCGCAAGGGAAGTAACGGTGAACATCATGCTTCATGCTGTCAAAGCGAAGGTAGCGGAGGCCCATACATGCTTCAAAAGCGACATCTTCAATGCTAGCCTCCATGGTAGCTCGACGACCCATGTGAGCATACATCCTGTCCAGCTGGTATGCCCCTTTTTCCTCATCCTTAGGAAAAATACTCGCTCTTGCCTTCCAGTAAGTGTCCTCCAGCGGATGGATATACTCCCAACAGACGTACTCTACAGCTGGGTGCCAATCAGCGAAGTAGGGAGAGAGCATTCCCACAAGTCGATGGTGAGAGACAGCATCTCCTCTAGCCTTGTGGTAGATCTTCATAGTCCATCCCATTAGAGGAGGTGGCACATCCTCAGCAGCTTTATCATGTGGTGGAGACGGGGGTTGCTCTCCTCTATTGGCTTCCTTCTCTTCATCATCTTCAATCTCAATGATCTCAGGATCTTCTTCAGGCTCGGGTTCTTCCTAGGGAGGTGCTGGCGCTTGGATTGGTGCTTCAAGGGCCTGCTCCTGCTCCTGGGGTGCTTCCTCTTGTGGCTCTTCAGGTGCAAGCAAAGCACGAGGTGGGTATTGTCCTCCAGTGGTGATATGGGCAGTCTTGCGGCCACGAGCTGTAACACCCCAGGTGTTGATCACCAATTAAGTAGTGGGTTTAAGCTCAAACACGATAAATTAGTGGAGATGACGATGCCTAAGTCATAGCTATAGAGTAAAACCTCATTTTCAAGTTGTGGGTTTGACCGAAGTTGAACGATACTTTAGAGACTTTGCATGATTGTGCACCCTAAAACAAAGTTGTAGAACTCTATTAGTGCAACAACTTTTATTTTTGGGTCATGGTCTAATTAAGTTCCTAGCATGCTCAAAAATAGATCACAAAAATCAATGTGTTACTATTTTAGAGGCCAAAAATGTTTCTAAGTCTTTGTGCTGAATTTCAGTTTCAAGTAGGTATCTTTGGGGCTCTATAGTTTGAAATATATTGGGAATTAGCTTAAGCTCATGTTGAGACAATTGAAGTACTCATGCAGCTTTATGGCGTAGTGAAGTTGGTTGATCAAATCATCAATCGGTTTAGGAGCTACAGAGAGAGGAAATTTGGAGTTTCAGTGTATTTTTGCAGTAGTATTGCTCCTTCAGTTTTTGAATCATAGCAAAAATGGCGACAGGGACAGAGAGCAATGCCGCGTGGCCTGGCATTCGCCGCTGCTCGCCACCTCGCTCGCCCTCACGGCTTGCATGACCGCCAGCTCACCACCTTGCCGTGCTCTAGAAAAAGGGGAAAAAAATCGGCGCCCTCTGCTCTCCATCTTGGTTCTCCCTGCTCCTCACGCCGGCGCCCTGCTCCCTGCTCCCTGCTCCTCACGCCGGCACCCTGCAGCTCCCCCTCCTCTTCCTTTCCGAGCACAGGCGCCCCTTCCCCCTTTTCCTCTCCATGGTGCCCACCACCGCCGCCGTCCTGGCCAGGCAGGCTGCTGCTGCTGCGCCACTGTTGTGGCCGCCGGGGCCAAGCCCCTGGCTGCCAACCGCACCGAGCTGCCTGAGCTGGCTGCCGTGTCGCCCAACTGGGTGACCGACTGCAGCAACATCTCCACCCCGTGCTCGCCCATGCAGGGTTGGGCCTGGACGCGGGCCGATCCGCATCGGCTTCACTCGATCTGCATCATCCAGTCATGCAAGCTGTTTGTCCATCCTTTTGGTACTACAGATCGGACATGCATGTCCGCGGTGAGCTGTTTCCTGCCTCAGATGTACAGATGTTCGTTGCTGGTGGTTCTGGCGGATGTTGTTTTGCCCATCCGCATGTTGTGTTGTGGTGCCCGTGTAGCCTTGTAGTTGTTCCTGCTCGCTTGGATGTTACGCAATTATTTCGTATTGTGGCATAGTTGCTGGTTTGCTGCTCCCTTTTGGCCTCGGCCATAGTTAGGTTTTACTTTGCTAGCGAGCCTGTAGTTTCGCCGTAATGTGAAGTAATACTAGAGCTAATGATTGGGGATATGTTTTGTTATCCTAAGTTTTTGTATGTTTTTAACAATGTAAATGTATGAATACAACTGACTGAAATTGCACAGTATGCATGTTTAATCAGGGGTGGCTAATGTATACCTTTGTTTCCTCTAAGTGATTTGTCCTTTGTTTTTGGGTGAAATATTGATTTGGGCCTTGTTTGCTAATGCTAAGCGAGTTAGATAGTAGACTGTGTTGATAATCCATAAATAGCCAAATAGAACTACAGTTGGGGGCAAATTAGATTCCTTATGCATGTTTGATCCTTGGCAAATCTTTTAAAAATCAGAAAGGAAAGCTAAACAATAGTAAGTAGCTCTCTGTTATTATCATTTCAGGCACCAGTTGCTTTGTTCCAAAGTTGCTAGTTAGTGTTGTTATTAGTATGGCTTGCTGTTATCAGATTTCCTGAATTGTCCAAATCTGAGTGAACTAGGTTATACTAGGAAGGTTAAATTGAATGGTAACCAACTGTGTATGCTCTTGTTCTGTATTGTATACTTTCTTGAACTCACAGGATGCTTTCTAGAACATGGTGTGACCACTAGAATATAGGATCTGTTTTGTGTTAAACTTATCTTCTTTCTAAATTATCTCGGTTGACCAAATTAGATTGTTATTTTGCTTGGGACCATGACCTGCTTGTATGATTAAGAGTGATTTGACCTATGTAATTAGAGCATATGTGTGCTGTACTAAAGTAGATTTAAATATTGAAATGCATAAAAGAACATTTGACGTGTGTACTGAAAAATTCCTGCTGGTATAGTTCTGCTTGTGAAAATAATTCGTGTACATGGATGATCTTTTCTGTAGAACTTGACAATACAAAAGTTGTAGATAATTTAAATATCTTTGCTGCCCTGAAATTTGATGATTTTAGGCCATTAGGTTTGGGAGCTATTAAATTTTGAAACTCGCTGTTAAGTTTTGACTGTGTTCTGTATAGTTCTGGACTTTTGTGTATTTCGACCTTGTTAATCTTAAAATCAGCTCCTGATGATAACTAGGAAGTTGTAGTGTTTCTCTTAAGCTTTCCAAATTGTTAAAGAATAATATTTTTGGCTGCCTAGAACTATAGATGTGAATTTCTGAAGTTTCCTATCACGTTCTGTCCATGTCTGTGCAGCAATGTTTCTTTGTGCTTTTCGGCCCTGTTAACTTAGAAACGAGGCTGTGTTATAACTAGAAACACATGGAGAACTTCCCAAGCTTTCCAAAATATTAAAGAGCATAGTTTTTCTTGATCTAGAACTCTAGCTTTGTTTTATTCTTTCGACCGTACTGCTGCTGTCCTGAAATTCAGATCTTGCAATTGTATGATTTTGGCTATGTGTATAGCTTCAATTGAGCATGTTTCCTACATGAAAGTTATATGTGTTCCTTAGCTTTTATAAACAAATTTCCTTACTCTCACTCCACCAAAAATAAAACAATTATGAATAGCAAGGAAAAGCGCCGCTATTTTTGTTATCGAGCTATACTCTGTGAAGCCTTTGTAACACATGGTTAAAATATTGGCTAAGTTAACAACAACACCCTTAGTAATTTTTGTGATGCTATAAGTCCAGTTAATTCTTGTTAGCTGAATGTTTTGCAATGGATTAGCTTAAGTCAATCTTGTAGCTGAATAGCTCGGTGTTGTGACTAGCTATCTTTTAGAGTAGGCTTATTTGTGTTTAGTTGATAATACCTTATCTGCCTGAGTGCTCATGTCAAGTCTATGGTGACCGTATACATGTCTGATTTACCTTTATGAAATGTTCTATTTTTTTGTTTGTTGTTCTTATGTTCACGCATTGCATTGTTGCATATCATCTAGGTACGTTAGATGCATGACGTGAAGGTGAAGGATGTGGTGATGGAACTCATCAAAAGATGGTATAACGGTAACCAACTCCAGAAGATAAAGATGATGGATGATCATATCATAGAGATGAAGCTAACTAACTAAGATTATGCTTCAAACCCAGGCAAGCCCCGGAGCATTCTAAGCCTCCTACTTTACAAAAGCAATTGAGTATATATATATGTTATATATGTATTGTTGCATTAAGTTATAGGAGTTGATTGAAAACACTTGCTGCATATATATCCTTTCCTTGTCCCATAAATATGCCTGAAATCCTATTTTAGTTCAGGATCGAAAATATTGCTTAGCCCTACTTAGACCGGTAGCGACCGGTGATTTCCTGTCACCGACAATTATAGGTGGTTACTGGGAAACTTTAGCTATGGAATGGATGATATCCTGGAAATAACCAAGTGTTGATGAATAATTGGAGACCGGATGGAATAAGTATTGGGCAACCAGACAGGGTTCTGGGGTGCTTGTAGTTTCCGTCTGTGTCGATTAAGGACCGTCCGTTGTTGTCCCTCGGGTCATGTTGAACGCATGCCTCACATTTAGCTGGCCGGATAAAGTACCTTCCGACCGCAAAGCTGGGAGATTATTCGGGCCGAGTGGATTGCCCGCAACGCACTGTACCGGAGCAGTAGTGGTAGGATACGGGGGCGCGATGATAAGGCCAAAGAGCAGTCGGGCGGCCCCCGGGTACAAGTGGTTCCTGGCAAGCTCGCGACTTTACCTGAATGGTTGACTCGGTGACCAACACCTCACTTTAGCGAGTGAGTGAGGTTTGTGTGAGGAATAAATCTCCAGCTGGATAGGAATTCGATTCGAATCGTCGTCGCTCCCGGTTAGTGAGCACTTGACTTGAGCAGCGGCAACGTAGATTCAATTAAATTGAACTGATGGTTAATTGGATCACGATGGAAAGATTGCCTCAATTTATACCTGCTATGGTTAATATTGTTTGCTCCTAATAAAGTGAGTGCTCTAGTACAGGTTCTAATATAGATGATAGGTTAATGATAATTAACTTGATGCTTAAGCATTAATGATTGATCATCTATATTAAGCTTTTATGCAAAATGTTGTCAAGCTAGCCCCACTTTATATCAGCCTTGCATAATCCTTGGCGTCACCTTATTTCTGGTTTCTGACAGGTAAGTCTAGCTGAGTACTTTGTCGTACTCAGGGTTTTATCCCCACTTGTTGCAGGTTGTGATGTATCATGGCGGCTGCAAGAGTTGGTTGGCTCCTGCCGTAGTGGCGGAGTGTGATCACGGGCATGATCCTTCTGAGTCATCTTCTCTCTAATGCTTTTGTTGGAAGTCGACCATGGTACTGGCATGTATTTAAAATAAGATTAATGTTAGTTTCAAATTACTTTGCTTCCGCTATTTTTCAATGTAAGTTCTAATAACTATGTTGAACTCCGATGTATATTGAATTACTTGTGAAATGGTTGTAATATGTGACTTGTTATGTTGAATCACTACGATCTTGGCTTGTATGTTGGTTGGTTTGAAATCCCTCGTGATTTCATTGGACTACCGGAGTTATATGGGCTCAAGTGCGAGAATTTGATCATTTCGGTGATTGTTTTTGTACTTGTGCTCTTATAATTTGGACGGTTCTGTTACACGAACCATCTACAGAGTTTTAGATGTAGTTAGAATAGAGGCAAAATTTTGTAATAGAATGAGACATAAGAAGCATAAAAATTTATCAAATAACAAGAGCAAGATAATAAGCATAAAAATAGTGAAAAAGAAGATATTAAATCGACCATTTCTAGCTAGGCTTGCATCCTACAGTCAACAAAAGCTTTGATACCAATTTGTCACACCCATTTAATGACCAAATGGAGTGCATACTCTTATGTGTGCCCAGAGATCAATCACACATAAGTTAACAAATTATAAAGGAAGTATCATCACAAATGTTATTACATCACGATTATTATCATATAGTCTTTACACAAATATGGCGGAAGTAAAATATAAAACTCTCGTGGTAGCTCCAATCACAGGCACATTGACTGGTTGACTGCAAGTCTAGTAATCTTCCGAGAAGTAGGAGTAGTAGTCACTATTTGCACCATCTGTTACCCATCCGAGATTTTTATCCAAGTAAGAAAAATAAACAAGCGTAAGTACATCTCATACTCAACAAGTGTAACATGGGGTTCATGAGGCTCAAAGGCATGACATTGGTTTATCAGCATGTAGCTTTTAATTGGTATAATTTTAGCATATCAATAATATCAAAATGTCTCAATGTAAACAATAAACATATGATCCATGTGAAATGATTAACGAATAGCAAAAACATATTTATTATTAATGATCAACTATTCCATAAGGGTCCAAGACCACTCGTGACCGTGAGCACGGCTGTTATAATAGTTTTACACTCTGCAGAGGTTGTACACTTTTACTGTGAGTCATGTCGCCCATATGTCCGGGTTAATTACTCCCAAAACACTTCTAAGGTGAGCAGGCAAGGGAACACTATGAAGTCTTTCGAAGGTTCGTCTAACAAGTTAGGGTCATTAGATTCACTCGGCAAATAGATGTAGAGCCCTCCTTCCAAATGGCACAATGACTCACAGCCTATACACATGAGGATAGAGGTTGCACTATACCCGATTCGTCAAGTCATTCTTACGCCAAAAAGGTTACCACTAACAAGCTAGAAAAGGTCCTTTTACATGACTAAAGCCAGAGCCATATAGCCCTCACAGTTGTACTGTAAGTCCTGGATGTTCGCTTACAGATAAGTCCTTAAGGAGAGTAACTAGAGCACCAAAAATAACCCCATGCTCTAGTCCCCTTTAGACAGTAATAAAAAGTCATCTTTTAATGTTTATTGTATATTCCATTAGTCAAATTACATGATCATAGTCCATGTTAAGCACTAGCAATACTATTTAATGTAATATAATAGGTATCAAGGAATAAGATCAACACTAAATCATCCTTAACAAGGGAATATATGCATAATGATATTATTTGCTTAATGTGAATAGGACAACAAGGATAATCCTATGCTATACTTGCCTTGCTCAAACTGGTCCTGATGATCTTGCTCGTAGAAAAACTCTTGATCCCCAACGAATTGCTTATCGTCTATACTCGATCAACAATAGCAACAACATTCATCTAGAACAATCATGCATAAACAAACAAGACTATAATTAGAATAGTACACCAACAGTAATAAAATAAGATAAAAAGTCTTTAAAATAAATCTACAACTCGCTAGGATCACACAGACGCGAAGATCACGAAAAACGGAACTAAAACGACGAAGTTATGAATTTACGAAGATTTCCTATAGAAAAATAATTACTTTAATTCAAACTCGAAAATTAAATGTCACAAACCTACTATACAGTACTACTAACATGTAGAGCTCGCAAATACGAACCTAACACAATTTGAATGGGTCAAATCGGAGTTAAAACGGAGATTCTACGCATGAAATAACATAATGGCAAAACTGTAAATAAGTGAAAACGTATTTCTGACGTTACCGAGATCAAACTACGCTTTACGAAAAAGAAAACACAATTCGGGAATACGCCTTGTACTGCGGGTTCTATATATAAAAAGTACAGGGACTCTTTAGCAAAATCTCCGGCCGAACCGGTATCTTAGATTTACGGCCACTGGATTTAAAACGGGCGGATCGGATTGGATCGGGAAACAACTGGCGGTGGCACTCCGGCCGGAACAGGAACCCGACGGCGTTCCGCGACGGCGCCATGGCCGAAAAACGCGAGAGCTCGATTCCGAGCACCATTCAATGAATAATGAATAGAAAGTACCAGGAGGGAGTGGAGGACATGGCGAGCTCACCTAGGGCAAGATCGAAGCCGAGGGCGAACCAAGGTAGTCGCACGGCTCGGAGAGGCGGACGGCTAGGGTTGCGGCTCGCGTGTGGCCTCCTCGGGACGATGTCGATCCCCTGCTTCGGTGCAATATGGAGCGGAGGGGTGCGGCATCCTGTTTTTATAACCCGGAGATGCTCTAAACAAGGAAGGAAGAGATATGGGAGGCGGATTCGATCGGTGGTGAACAAGGAAGAAAATCGGCCGACGTGGGGAGGAAGAAGATGCCCCGACACGTGGGTCTGCGGCATCAGTGACATGCAGGGAGAGACAGGCGGCGCGCGCTCACGCGAGCTTGCTGGGCCAGCGGCGCTCGCTGGGCTCGGCCCAAAGCAGGAAGCGGGGGAAGGGAAGACGGGCCGCGCGCAGGGAAAGGAGAGCGAGCGGGCCGCGTGCGGGAGAAGCGGACGCGGGCGAGCCGTGGGCTGCCGGCTGAGCTGGGCCGAGAGCTGAAAAGAGAGAAAAATTCCTTTTCTTTTTCTTTTCACAACATTTCAAAGCATTTTCAAATGAAAATTTTAAATTCTATTTGAGTTTTCAAATGGAGCACACAATACAAAATATTATGCAGCAGCATGAATGCTCAATCATGTTTCTACCCTTATATTTGATTTTAAATTAATAAAAATCATTACTTTTCTAAGTTTGTATGCTCACAAAAATACATAAAAAATATATTTACCTATTTTTAAATATTCCAAAATTTTAGAGTATTACAACATACTGAAAACCGGTCCGGATGTACACGCACTGCAATCCATTCTTCAGACTTCCAAACTCCCGTTCAGGTAGGGAGGAAAACGGTACGGATATTTTCCATCCGTATTCGAGTCAATGATTTGACGATATGGTGCTACAGTAAGCGTGTGCTAATAAAGGATTAATTAGGCTTAATAAATTCGTCTCGTTGATTACTAAAGGCTTGTGTAATTTATTTTATTATTACTATCCGAACACTCCCACGTGACATGCTCTTACCGGTTGTTTTCGACGTGGAAACAACTATGCTTATTAGGGTGTGTTCACTTCACATACAAAACCAAAATATTTTCTCTTCTACCCATCACATCAAATCTTTGGACACATGCATGAAACATTAAATATAGGTAAAAAAGATAACTAATTATATAGTTTGTCTGTAAATGTCGAGACGAATCTTTTAAGCCTAGTTAGTCCATGGTTGGACAAATTTTATCAAATAACAACGAAAGATACTACAATAACTTTTCACCAACTTTTCACCATATGAACGCACCCTTAGTCGTATCTGTCAAAGACCTTGTTGCTTCTACGGCAAAGCAACCTGTATGCAGAGATGTTATTCTAGATAGAAAAATAAAATTCAGAGATGCATACAATAAAGAAGTCAAAAAGGAAGAACGGGACGGACATTCAATATATCATCATCTCAAGCGCAGACAAATTTATACAACCAAAACATTAGTCACACACCTTCAGATCCAACCCTTTTCAGATCACATTGCACTAAAAGTTGCGAGCCATCGCTTTTGACTAGGAAGAAAAAAAAAACACAGCATGAACCATGAGCTCTTCTTCCCCGCAATCCGTCCTTCCTCTCCCTCTCGCTCTGCCCATCGCTCGCATGAGTGACAAGATTACAGAACCAGAGGATTACAAATTATGCAAACTTTACAGTACAGAAGAAATCTAATAGCTATTTGCACAGGAGTTATGTGCTGTGATACTGCAGGAAGTTTTGGAATTCTTCATGCTCTGATACAGCATTGGAAATAGCTCAGGAACTTCTTCCTTCCCTGCATCGATAGCAATAGATTGGAGTTATTGGCCAGTCTTTGGCAGCACCGGTCAATTACGTGCAAGATTGGTGGAAACATCGCTACAGTTGGTCAATCATAAGCAATGGAACACATGATGGTAACCCAAGGGAAAGTTCGGCATGCAAGACATTGAAAATGTCATGTTGAGAATCTGAAAAACATGTGGTCCTCATGGGTACGTTGAATATGTTAGACTATGGGTCACTAATATCAGTGAACAACACATTGGCAATTTGGCACGCACTTTACGAGTATGCCTTGTTTCCCCCTCCTAAACTTAGGGCGTCCCCAACGGTGGTACAGTCAGCTAGCTAGGAGGAACATCTACCCAATCCAGAAGAAAGAGAAACGAAGAATTCATCTCGCTAGCGAGGAACCAAGAGCTTTGCTCGCACATTTCTCAACAAAATTTCACTCTCTGACATACTTTACCACCATCTACTTTTTATTATTTAATTGATCCCAGACTCCACATCAGCTAGCGATTAGAAAATGTTGTTGGGGACGCCCTTATAGTCTCTATCACAATGCATGCATAAAGTATTAAATATAGACTAATTACGAAATGAAATGCACAGATTGAGACTAATTTGCGAGACGAATTTTTAAGCCTAATTAGTCCATGATTTGACAGTATGGTGCTACAGTAAACATGTGCTAATGACGGATTAAATAGGTTTAATAAATTCATCTCGCAGATTACTGAGGGCTTGTGTAATTTGTTTTATTATTACTATCCAAATACTCCCATGTGACACCCTAATATGACACCCTTAAACTTTAGCCCCTAAATTTATGGCTGCAGTTCATTAGGTAGCACATCAACAAGATAATAAACCAACAATATAAGTCATGCACTCATCACAACCTGAAAGTAACGAGCCAAACTACTTTTCTAGAAGGGAATGACTTTACTTTATTGTGGCCAACTAAACCACATCTAGTCTCTTCTCATTAAAAAAGAAGCATCTATTAACCACCTGCACTAATCACACCATTCGGGACTTCGATCCTCAAAAGCTGCTCATAGCCTTATTAATTCAGATCATTTTACTCCGCCGCATCGCTGCCATCTAGGTTAGCTAAAATGTGCAGATGAACTAGATGAATACTTGAAGATAGGAGAGACTACTGCAATGGAGATATTGAAGAACTTTGTGAAAGGTGTTAGAGAAATATTTGGCGAGAGATATCTGAGGCGCCCAACTGTGGAAGACACTGAACGTCTACTTAAACTTGGTGAGAAAAGAGGGTTTCCTGGTATGTTTGGCAGCATTGACTGCATGCATTGGCAATGGGAGAGATGTCCAATAGCATGGAAGGGTCAGTTCACTAGGGGTGATCAGAAAGTACCTACACTGATTCTTGAGGCTGTGGCATCACATGATCTTTGGATTTGGCATGCATTCTTTGGAGCAGCTGGATCTAACAATGATATTAATGTATTGAACCAGTCCACTATTTTCATCGATGAGTTAAAAGGGCAAGCTCCTAGAATCCAGTACATGGTAAATGAAAATCAACACAACATTGTGTATTTTCTTGCTGATGGGATATACCCTGAATGGGTAGTTTTTGTTAAGTCAATTCGACTCCCTATCACTGAGAAGGATAAATTGTATGCCCAAGAACAAGAAGGGGCAAGAAAGGATATTGAGAGAGCCTTTGGTGTATTGCAGCGTCGATGGTGTATCTTAAAACGACCAGCTCGACTATATGACAGAGCTGTACTCCGTGATGTTGTGCTAGCTTGCATCATACTTCACAACATGATAGTTGAAGATGAGAAAGACCTAGCAATGATTGAAGAAAATATAGATATGAATGTGCCTCCTAGTTCGTCAACCGTTCAAGCACCGGAATTCTCTCCGGATCAGGACGTTCCTTTAGACAGAGCTTTAGAAAAGGATACTACTATTCGTGATCGAAATGCTCATCATCGACTTAAGAATGATCTGGTAGAACATATATGGAATAAGTTTGCTGGTCGTAGAAATAGAACTGGTACATTTCTCTATTTATAGTTACTTATCTATCTTAAGAATTTAACTACTTATCTGTGATATGATTCTGTATTGTTTTTTTTTTTTGTCAATGCTGAGAGCTCATGTTGAACTGTTTTTTTGTTTTTGTAGGATGAAAGCAAGGTTCAAGGCAATCTGAAACGGTGGCTGGAGGCAATCTGATCCTGCAGTATGCAAGCCTGAAGTCTATTTGAACTTTTGTTATCTACTTTATCTATGTTTGTCAATCTGGTCGAGTATACCAGATTTCTGTCACTTTAGTTATATTCTGAACTATCGTCATTTGGTTATCGTGAGTTGGTCCAGTACACCATATCAAATATTCTGAACTATCGTCAGTTGGTTATCGTCAGTTGAGTTATATGTGTTGAGTTATATTATGAACTATTGTCAGTTGGTTATCCCATTTTATATTGCATTCTGTGTGTGCGTTTTGGATGTCATCCTTTTTAATTGTGGTCTGTGTGTGATCGTGGTGTGCACCTGTTCAGCTATATTTGATCTGGACACACAATGGCTATACAGTTGAGCTAGTACATTTGATCTCAACAAAATAGCAGTATTGAATGCTACAATTAGCATATGAAACGCTGCAATGAAACTCACCATTGTGATAATCAATTTCGTTTCTTGTTTCACTGTGATTCAGCTGATGTGGCGTTTTGGTAACCGTGTATTGAAACACCCTCATTGAGACTGGCCTAAGCAATGGAACACATGATGGTAACCCAAGGGAAAGTTCGGCATGCAAGACATTGAAAATGTCATGTTGAGAATCTGAAAAACATGTGGTCCTCATGGGTACGTTGTGTTAGACTATGGGTCACTAATATCAGTGAACAACACATTGGCAATTTGGCACACACTTTACGAGTATGCCTTGTTTCCCCCTCCTAAACTTAGGGTGTCCCCAACGGTGGTACAGTCAGCTAGCTAGGAGGAACATCTACCCAATCCAGAAGAAAGGGAAACGAAGAATTCATCTCGCTAGCGAGGGAACCAAGAGCTTAGCTCGCACATTTCTCAACAAAATTTCACTCTCTGACATACTTTACCACCATCTACTTTTTATTATTTAATTGATCCCAGACTCCACATCAGCTAGCGATTAGAAAATGTTGTTGGGGACGCCCTTATAGTCTCTATCACAATGCATGCATGAAGTATTAAATATAGACTAATTATGAAATGAAATGCACAGATTGAGACTAATTTGCGAGACGAATTTTTAAGCCTAATTAGTCCATGATTTGACAGTATGGTGCTACAGTAAACATGTGCTAATGACGGGTTAAATAGGTTTAATAAATTCATCTCGCGGATTACTGAGGGCTTGTGTAATTTGTTTTATTATTACTATCCAAATACTCCCATGTGACACCCTAATATGACACCCCTAAACTTTAGCCACTGAATTTATGGCTGCATTTCATTAGGTAGCACATCAACAAGATAATAAACCAACAATATAAGTCATGCACTCATTACTAAGGATGAAAACGGTCGGAAACGGTCGAAAACGGACTTACGATATAGAAAAACGAAAGCGGTCGGTTCGGGATATTTCTACATTTAGCAATTAAAGAGTACAAAAAATGATTGAAAATTGTTATGAAACCAATTGAAACTGACAATTTTTCATGTTAAAAAACGGTTCATAATATAGAAAACGAAAACGGTCAATTCGGAATATTTCTGTTCCGTTTTCATCCCTACTCATCACAACCTGAAAGTAACGAGCCAAACTACTTTTCTAGAAGGGAATGACTTTACTTTATTGTGGCCAACTAAACCACATCTAGTCTCTTCTCATTTAAAAAGAAGCATCTATTAACCACCTGCACTAATCACACCATTCGGGACTTCGATCCTCAAAAGCTGCTCATAGCCTTATTAATTCAGATCATTTTACTCCGCCGCATCGCTGCCATCTAGGTTAGCTAAAATTGGACTAAAAAAAGGAGCACGCATGGAAGGTCGTCTAGTATCTGTGTAAACCCACACATTATACATCCTATGAATTTCAGAGGAAAAAAAAGAAATAAATTGTTGAAAAGTTGATGCACACGTGAGTGCTCCCAAACCCATTAACTCCTGCTTCCCACTGAATCAGCACCAAATACAATTGGCAATTGGACCAACATCATGCTGAAGCTACTAAAACCTTCCACTGATGGATGACGTTATTATACGCCATCAAATGAGGTACAAACATAAATCCGATTTAGGCCCTGTTTAGTTGCCATGTAAACCCAAAATATTTCCTCTTCCACCCATCACATCGAATCTTTAAACGCATGCATGGAGCATTAAATGTAGGTAAAAAAATAACTAATTGCATAGTTTGTCTGTAAAGTTCGAGACGAATCTTTTAAGTCTAATTAATCCATAGTTGGACAAATTTTAACAAATAACAACGAAAAGTGCTACAGTAACTTTTCGCCCAAACTTTCTCAACTAAACACAGCCTTATTTATTTTGCCCAGATAACCTTCTCCCCACTCCAAATGGACAACGACGTGGCCCATAGATCAGTACAGCTAACGATTCAGACACATGCAGATTTGGAGGCTAGGAAGACATTGATGAGGCTGTCTCTTTCATCCAACTTGAGACAAGCACTACTACTGCTACACTGCATGCGCATAATTGGATGCATTAGCCTGTTGTATCTGCAATTGCCGCATCAGAACGTAGACCAGTGAATCGCTACTAAGGCTGTGTCCAGTTCCTTAAAAAAAAAGCACTGTGCAAATAAAAGATTCCCCGTCACATCAAACTTGTGATACATGCATGAAGTACTAAATGTAGATGAAATCAAAAACTAATTGTACAGCTTGGTTGTACTTTGCGAGACGAACGTTTTGAACCTAATTAGTCAACGATTGGACACTATTTACCAAATAAAGCCAAAACGTGCTACAGTACTTTTTTTACACCTTTTCACGGAACTAAACACACCCTAAATTGTATTTGCTGATGTGGTACATGACAATTCTACGGATGTGATGGTACATGATAATTGGTCCCATGTCACGGCATCAACAAATAATATAAAATTCAACTCAATTTATTATTTATTTCATAATATACACCCATCGTGAACCTGTTTGTAATCTTTTCATTCAGAACCGCAGTGGTCTAGAACAACTGAAACTAGGCTCGCTTCTGTCTTCTAACAATTCATTCAGTAACTAGGTACTGATAGTTGTACTGTGTGTTAAATTAAATTTTCGATTTTGCCTCAACACGACATCGAAAAGTCGATCAAGAAATTCCAATCCTTTGAAGTGTAAACATACTTTTCGGTTGCTTCAGTTCCACGCCGTTCAATTGAACTTCAACCAAACCAACCGGATTTTGGTAGGTGAGGTGAGCCGTGAGGCGTGAGCGAGACAAGGTGAAAGAAGGCACTCTGCCTCACAATCCATGGGCGCTAATAACAAACTCTGCTGGGGTATGGGCTTTGGTACGAGTGAAAGACAGCTGATTAATCCAGAATTGTTACCGTAGGGGAGTCGTCGTGCAGCGGCCGGCGGTGGTCGTCGTCGGCGATGGCGGCGGAGGACTTGGGCGGCTGCGCCTTGCTACTCTGCTGCTGCTGCTGCTGCTGCTGCTGCTGCTGCTGCTGGAGGAGGTCCTCGTCGCCGCCGAGGCTGGCCCTGGAGAGCTCGCGCTTGTTCTGTTTGCGCATCTCGCGGATCTTGGAGAAGTCCATGGAGTAGTCCGGCACGGCGCCGTTCTTGACGTCCCACTCCCCGAACGCCGGCACGGTCATCCACCCAACCGCCGCGCCCTGCTGCTCCTGCAGGAACGGAAAGCAGCGAGCGGCAATATTCAGATTGTTGCCCCGCCCCAGTGGGGTCAAAATACGGACGGGCAAGACGGAAGGAAGGGCAAGTAGCTCAGAATCGAAGCGAGATTTCCCCAAGATCTCAAGAGATCTCAAGAAAGTAAGAAGAACAAGAAAACAACTTTCCCCAGGAAGCGTGCTCATGCTCATACCTCCTTGCGGTTCTCCATGAACGCTGAGCACCTGAGCAGCCTCTTCCACTCCCTAACCCCTCGCCGTTGCTTAACCTGTAAGCTTGTGACTGTGAGCGCTGCTGAATGCTGGAGGAAATCAATCAATCAATCAGGAGCCGTGTCAGCAGCAGCAGCAGCGTAACAAGCGGGGGAAGGGAAGGGAGGCGTTACTACCAGCCTATGAGCCTATCCCCGCCCCGGAGGCCGGGCCCATCTCATTCCAAGCCGACGGACCGCGGACGGACTGACACATCGGGCGCGTGAGCCGCCCGCCCGCATGGGAAACGCAACGGGAATTGCTCGAGAGCCGAGCAGAGAGTGGGCCCGGCACGAACGGAAAAGTGGGAAAGGTCGGCCACAACCTGTGGGCCCGGAAGCCGCACTAACATCCGTCAACGGTCAGCCGCGACCTGAGTCCACGTCCGCGGGCCGCCTTCGTCGTCCTCGCCCAGGGGTCGATCTCCGCGATTCGTCTAAACAGTAAAGTAACGTTATGCGTTGAGAATACATGGTGTAAAAGTATATTTTAAGTATTTTAGGTGTTTCATCTGAATATTTCAAATGTTTCACGTGAATGTTACAAAAGTAGATCAGTATGTTGCATAGGTTGTAATAGTTATACACATATGTTGCAAGCTTTTGTTCTCAATGTTTAAACTATTTTTTTCACACGTATGTTACAAGTGTGTATTATTTGGATGATGCATATGTTTCACGCATATATTGCAAGTATTTTATTTGGATGTTGTGTATATTTTACATGGTTTTCAAGTGTTTTCAGTTGTTTTTTCAAGTGTTTCAGATGCATGTAAGTGTTTTATCTGTCTTCAGACGTATATTGTTAGTGTTGTATTTAGATGTTTCAAAAGTAGATCTGGTGTCGTGTCTTGCTCCCTCCTCGCCTTTGACTGTCTCACCTCGGTGTCTATCTTCTCTCGGTGTGGCATCCGAACCACAGGCGTAGGCGGGTGCCGCCACTTCCCCTTCTTCTTGATGCTGGTCGTGCGTCGTGGGATGGCGGCGTGGCGGGGACGGGCCACCGGGAGTGGCACGGGCGGGCGCTCCTTCTGTTTCGTGGTTCCGTTACACGGGCGAACAGGCGCTCCTTCTGTTACGCTATTATGTGGTTCCGTAGCTGAGATCGGATGGCTCCCGTAGCAAGTATTGGACGCGTCGTAGCTACGTCCAGACGGACCGTAGGGCCAGCGTCCGAACGATAGTAGTCCCATTTTCCTTTTTTACCACTATATATGGGGTGTTTGATCAATGGGCTAGTAATTAGCCTTTTTGCATACCCATTACAAAAGGATAAATGTGAGCTAAATCTGAGCTAATAAAGGCTAGTGAGGGTTAACTAGTGGTTAGAGTCCATTAGCCCTTATTAACCTATAATTATATCATATTTAATCTATTTTTACATGATGAGTTAATTTTTAGCGCTAGAATCCAAACAGGCCCTCCCTGTCCTAAAATACCAGACCTCTCCACCTGTTCGAGTATATAAGGGCAGTATATTAGAGCATCTTCAAGTGTCTTTCTAAATTTTACTCTCAAAATCAATATTTAGAGAGTCATTTGAATAAAAATTATTTTGTCATGTTTGTTTCGCTAAAATTTGATTTATGCTGATGCTTATGCCGATTTGTTTTGAGAGGAAAACAATGTTCCTTCGCTGAAAATTACTGTTGAAGTAGTACTGCAGAACATATCTTTGTCTATTTCAATAGCTTCCTCGTATCTTGTGTGCACTTTTGAGTTATCATCGCTCTCCATCTTTGGCCAACGAGAAATCTAAAATAGAGGAAGTCTATATTTTTTAGAATTAAACATGGCAATGCAGATATCCACAATGGATGCATACTCGCCCCTATGAACGTACGCATGCAAATCCTACCCCTATTAAATTATCGAAGACCGGGCTAGCAAATCCTCAAGATTGATAAAGTCATCACAGACGCCTCGTAGTTGACGGAAACGTTGCCTACCACTGAAAGTATAACACCGTTAAATCCTAAAATATTTGCTCCCATGAGAGTCGAACTCAAGATCTGAAGTGCTACCGAGGCTCTTATAACTATTAGTCTACACACCCTTGTCTATATTTGGGTATATTCAATTAAAGATGTTGTTGATGGGTATTTTCAGCCAAATCTATATTTCTATGAATTAGAAAGGGTATAAAGAGCCTCTTGAAGTTGTTCTAAGGATAGCCTCAGGAAAATTTTATAGGAGTTTCAAGAGTATTAAATAGGCTGATATGATGTGGGGTGCTCGTCGCGATACTTCACTAAAATCGAGTGTCATCCACTTGACGTGCTCAATTTAAGCAAAACAACATTGCGCGGCCCTAGGAGCGCACTAAGCAACTCCTCTTCGGGATCAGGTTGAGTGGCACGCAACAATTTACATACCAAACCGACACAGTCTAATGGATAATGCTCAAACAACTTATACAGAAAAAGCTTACAAGATAGAGTTTACATAAATTACGTGATCTGGTCCAACCAATAGACAAGATCTAGGATCCATTCTAAAGTAATCAATTAAAGTCGCTCGAACAAGACTACGGAGTTAACGTGTAGCATACTCGGGGTCACCCTTCCCTGATGCTACTAAGCAGCGGTGATGGACACTCAACCTCCATCGATCTACAGCGTTCCTGCAAAACAACTTAACGACTGCACCATGAGTACATTGCGTACTCGCAGGGCTTAATTCCAACATATAATATTCAGTGATGCATTGGGTAATTATCGTGCATTTGTATAAGTGCGGAAAGCAATGATGTTCATTAGGATTATGACATGCTATGCTCAACATAGAAGTAAAGGTATTTATTATTATAACAAAGTGCTCATAGTCCATTACTCATGCTACCATGGGTATAGAAAGAAAGAACAACCGAATAGTTCCATCCCGAGGGACTCTAGGCTTTCAAGACTCCGTAGAGGTGTACAACTGTACCCACATGGAGAAACAGGACGAACCTCCATATCTCATGCACCAGAGATAAGGGTTGCCTCACGTCTCCAACCTTTCCCTAATCCGGCCCGAGTGTCAGATGAAAGGTTCGAGCGGGTGTCCAGTCAATGTCCCAGACATTCTCGACCGATGTCACTCTCCCTTGCTAGTTTCATGGATAAACATGTCGCAACTAGTTACTTGATTTGTCGACCCTATCCACGACATGAGTCTGTACGGGTGGTTACTCAGACTTACATATCCCAAAACACGATCCTTACTGCTCCACGAGCTACGTCGACTGAGATCCCATACTCACGATGACCTACCCCTTGCATGAGCAAGATATCCAAATTATCATTAAGATTATCATATTAGGGATATTAGTCCTTAGCTAGATTAGTTAGGTAAGTCAAGTTGTACCATCATTGGTTTTAGTAGTTAATTATCTAGGTGTAGCATCCTACATGCACGAGTATGAGTTTCCTTCTCATACTTGACTTCTACCATTGCCCAAGCAACTAAGCAATAAGCATTAAGCATTCCCATTCCTATTGTTTAGATGAGAGGCTTCTACAGATTATTATACTACTCTAAGTGAAGTATAAGAGTGATCATTATCCAATACTACATGTAATGAATAACTCATAATGCGACTTGATAAGTATCAAAAGTAGGGTTTATAATAGTGGGGTGCCTGCCTGATGGTGTTGCTGTCCAGACATCTAGAAGCTAACGACGAAGACTCACACACATTCCTAAGAGAATACGGAAGATCGTATAAGAGATACATCGATGATCGAAATGTTGAGAAGGAACATGGGTGAATAGGGTTAGGTTACTACCTTAGAACTTAAGGAGGGACATCTAATTGTGGCTGCATTGGGTATGATCAAGCTCTCTTGGTTGTAGGTTGGTTACTCGAGTAGGTTGCTTAAGCTAGCTCACTCTTCCTGTGACTGGCAGACACTCCGTTCTACCAACGGACACTCCGCTGAAAGTCCTATGTTTGGTGTTGGTAATTAGTGACAATGCCTAAGTACTAATCATATGCCTAAGTTGTATGTAGCATATGAGGATTAGTACATTCCAAGGTTGGTGGCAAGATGGACATGGTGATCATGATGGCTACACTTGGATTTGGACGCAACCCTACGTGATCAAGGCAAAGGTATATGCTAGGGTTCATGTTTTAGTAACCAAGACACCTAGTGGGTGTGGTTACATTATAGGATAGATAGTCGTACTATAAAGAGGGGAATGACACGACTATTGAACTCCTAAGTGCCTCTAGATGTGCATTTCATAATCATATGCATTTGGATAGAACTAATAACGCCTCAAAAAATGATTGTGAAAATGCTAACACACTCGCACATGACGTGATCACTTGGTGGTGTTAGCACATTTGCGATGGCGTTGGAGTTTGAGCAGTAGAGAGGGTTTGGGTCCCTCTCTCCCTTCTGCCGAGCTTGCGAGGCGGAATTCAGGCGTTTTCGAGGAGTTAAAATGACTTTTTTCCACTATGTCAGAAGTTAGAAAATAAATGGAGGCGAATGGAGGTCACAGAGGTGACTGGACGTGGTCTCTGTTTGACCGGACGCGTCCGGTCAGTGTTCAGCGTCTACGCATGTCTCAGCTTTCTGATCAGACGCGGTGGCGCGTCTGATCACTGGTGACCGGACGCGTCCGGTCATTCAAGGAGCTTACTGGACTCCAACCGGACGTTGGCACTGTGGCGTCCGGTCAGTTCTGCAGCGCGTCCGGTCACTGTGTTCGTTGTGCGCTGCTCAGGCTTGACCAGTGCATCTGGTCTGTTACGGGACCAGCGCGTCCAGTCGTTGCATGGGGCACGTCCGGTCAGTGCTTCGCGGTGTAGGCGCTGTGCGATCGGCGCGTCCGGTCAGTTTGACCAGCGCGTCCAGTCAGCACGACTTCGGCTGTTTTAAGTTTCTAACGGCTATATTCGAAGGGGTACGTCTATAAATACTCGTTGGCCGGCTCAAGGCACCATCTCTTGAACATTTGACATACTTGTGAGCACTTTGAGCTAAGCAACTCCCCTCCCACTCATCTCTCTTGCTTCTTTGCATATTCAAAGTGAGATTAAGTGATCCAAGTGCATTTGCATTGTGAGATTGCATCTAGTTGACACTTGGTGGTTGATTTGCTGCGGGATTCTTGTTTCTCTTGGTGGTTGCCGCCACCTAGACGACTTGGAGCAGCTTGGAGGCGTTGGCAAGAGTTGATGATTATTCTTGGCCACCTCCGGTGATTGTGAGGGGTTTGTTCCTACCTCGGCGAAGCGCCAAAGGCAATGTTAGTAAATTGCTCGTGTCATTTGCAACCTTTTGCCATTTGGTAGGTTCTTGTGGCGCCTTTTGAGAGGCTCGGTGTGAGACCGATTAGCCACCGAATCATGTGGTGAAGAGGGACATAACGGGGACTAGCGTGCCGGCAAGCACGTGAACCTCGGGATAAATCTTCGTGTCATCACTTTCATATTGTGATTGATTGATCTCGGTGTTCGATTGTCTTGGTATTCATTGTTGATCATATTGGTTGGCTCAATACTTCGCCCCTTGGTGAAACTCTCCTAACTCAACTCCGCATTACCTTCTTAGTTATCTTTGCTAGCTAGTTATCTTTGCTAGAGTAGCTCCTTTGTGTAGCTTGCTAGTTGTAGTTGTAGTTACCTTCTCAGTTTGACTTGTGCGGTTGAGTGCAAATTTACTAGAATTGTGAATTGGTTAGGTGGCTTGCAAACACCACGTAGGCTAAGCAAAACTCGCATCTCGCTACTTGTTATATTGATAAACTTGTTTAGCTTGTCTTTGTAGAAAATTTTAAAAGGCTATTCACCCCCCTCTAGCCATCAAGACCTTTCAAGTGGTATCAGAGCTGTGGTCACCGTTTGTAAGGCTTAACAACCTCGGTGTAAGATGGCTCAAGTTATGTTCAATCATGTTAATGGCAAGCCTCCATTCTTTGATGGTGTCTCTTCCTTTGATCATTGGAAAAGAAAGATGAAGCAATATCTAGGCAATATACATGAGAAGGTTTGGGATGTGACCAAAGAAGGATACATCATTCTTGATGAGGAAAATCTCACTCCAAATGACCGCATCAACAAACAATGCAACACGGCGGCACTTGACACAATCTACCGTGCCATTGATGACAAAGTATTTGAGCAAATCAAAAATCTTGCAAAGGCAAATGAGCTTTGGATAAGGCTTGAAGAAACATATGAAGGCACTTCAACGGTAAAAAGTGCCAAACTATATATGCTCAAGGACAAGTTCTCCACTTTCAAGATGAAGGATGACGAATCCATCCCGGAGATGTTCTATAGGCTCCAAGTCATTGTCAATGATCTCAAGGGGCTTGGGGAGAAGGTTGAGGACAAGGACTTCTCACACAAGTTCTTGATGTGTTTACCCAAGAAGTTTGCTACCCTGAGAAGAATGATCTTTAGAGAGGGATTGGACAAAGTCAAACCAACCGATGTGCTTGGAGATATAATGACCGATGCCTAATACAATGATGATGAAGATGAGGTAGAAGAGAAGAAGAAGACCAAAGTCAAGCAAGAGAAGTCCATTGCATTCAAGGCTTCATCCTCTAAGGGCAAGAGCAAGGTGGAGAGCGATGATGATGATCCATTTGATGATGAGACCATGGCCCTCCTAGTGCACAAGATGGGGAGGTTCATGAAGAAGAAATGATATGGGGCAAGGAAGAGGAGAGACACTATGAAGGCAAAGATCCTTTGCTATAATTGCAATAGCCCCGATCATATAGTGATAGATTGCTCCTATGAAGATAAGAGATTTTATAATGGGGGACTTGAAGCTCAAGAAGAACAAGAAGGATAAGAAAGAGAAGGAGAAGAAAGCAAAAAAGAGCTTCACATTCAACAAGAAGAAGAAGGGTGGTGGTTATGTGGTCACTTGGGATAGTGACAACTTCGATAGTGATGATGATGAAAGCTCTAGTAATGATGAGAGGACCACTCGAAGAGCCATTGCAAGCATCACCCTCTACAACAAGCCATCGATCTTTGACACTACATCGACATGCCTTATGGCCAAGCCTACCAAGGTAAAAATATGATGATAGTGATGATGATCCTTGTGCTAATGATGGTTGTAGGAGTGATGATGAGGAGGATGAGGACTACTCCAAGGATGATCTATTAGACATAATAGATCAAATGAGCAAGGGCTACAAGAGGACCACCAAGAAATATAAAATCTTGGAACAAGAGATCATTGCCAAGAGCAATGAAAATGATGCCTTGATGGAGGAGCTTATAGCTCTCAAAAAGAGTAAGGAGTGCAAAGGAATTGAACAAGAGCTCAAAGCTCTTAGGAAATCCTTTGATGAGCTAGAGGCCTCTCGTGAGTGTCTAAAGGAAGACCACGAGAACCTTGAAGTTGCTCACACTAGGCTTAAAGAAGCTCACTCCACTCTACTTGAGCTCATCAAGGAAAAGGATCTCAAGTTGGAGAAGTTCATGAAGGAAGCTAAGGAGGAGCAAGTGATTGTCACTTGTGATATTGGACTAACTTATGATATTATTGATGATTCTTTATTTGTTGGTCCTACTAATGCTTCATGTAGCTCATCATCATCCACTACAACCAACTCTATCTCTACTACTAGTGATTCATCACTTGTGGTTGAGAATGAGACTCTCAAGAGAGAGGTGGATGATCTCACCCGCGCATTAGGCAATGCCTATGGTGGGGGATACCCGCTTGCTAAAATGCTTGGGTAGCCAAAGGTTCTCTCTTAACAAAGAGGGTTTGGGCTATACTCCCAAGAAGGGCAAGGCGGCCTTTGTTACTCTGAAACCTTGCTTTGTGAAAAGCAATAGTCGTTATTGCAATAGATGCAAGCAAGTTGGGTATCTAGAGATTAATTGTAATAAAATGAACAAGAACAACAACAAGTTTCATGCTAAAATGGATTGCATTCCTTTTGATTCTTGTTATGTGCTTACCAAGGGTGAGAAAGGTGTGCATGCTAAGTTTGTTGGTACACTAATTGTGGGTTCAAAGAAGAGGGGCATTTGGGTACTAAAGAGCTTAGTGACTAACCTCAAAGGACCCAAACAAGTATGGGTACCTAAGAAACATTAACTTATTTTGTAGGTCAATTACAAAGCCGGAGGAAGGCATTGGGTGCTTGATAGTGGATGCTCTCAATATATGACCGGTGATTCAAGAATGTTCAACTCTCTCAAATCAAATGATAGTGGCATTGATAGCATCACATTTAGTGACAATAGCAAGGGTGATGTAAAGGCTCTTGGAAGGATTGCAATCTCAAATGATCATAGCATTTCCAATGTGCTCTTAGTTGAAAAGTTAAATTTCAATCTTCTCTCGGTTGCTCAATTGTGTGATCTTGGTTTCAAGTGTATATTTGGTGTTGATGATGTGGAGATAGTTAGTGTTGATGGCTCTAATTTGATCTTCAAAGGTTTTAGATATGAGAATCTTTACTTGGTTGATTTCAATGCTAGTGACACTCAACTTTCAACATGCTTGCTTACCAAATCAAGTATGGGTTGGTTATGGCATAGAAGACTTGGTCATGTTAGCATAAAGCAATTGAACAAGTTAGTGAAGCATGACTTAGTTAGAGGCTTGAAGGATGTCACATTTGAGAAAATAAGCTATGTAGTGCATGTCAAGCCGGAAAGCAAGTGGGCAACACTCATCCATTAAAGAGCATTATGAGTACTTCCAAGGCATTTGAGTTGTTGCACATGGATCTATTTGGGCCAACTACATACACAAGCATTGGTGGCAACAAGTATGGCTTTGTGATTGTAGATTATTTCACTAGATACACATGGGTATTCTTTCTTGTGGACAAGAGTGATGTATTTGACATATTCAAGAAGTTCATCAAGAGAGTGCAAAATGAGTTTGAGACCACAATCAAGAAAGTAAGAAGTGACAATGGAAGTGAGTTTAGAAACACAAGAGTTGATGAGCTATGTGATGAGCTTGGAATCAAACATCAATTCTCGGCTAAGTATACACCTCAATCAAATGGCCTAGTTGAGAGGAAGAATAGAACCTTAATTGATATGGCAAGATCAATGTTGAATGAGTATAATATGAGTCATTCATTTTGAGGTGAAGCAATCAACACGGCTTGCTTTTATAGCAACCGCCTCTATTGCCACAAGTTTCTAGAGAAGACACCATATGAGATCTTAAATGGAAGAAAGCCTAACATTGCATACTTTCAGGTATTTGGTTGCAAATGCTACATCTTAAAGAAGGACACTAGATTAAGCAAGTTTGATAAGAAATGTGATGAAGGATTCCTACTTGGTTACTCAACTACTAGCAAAGCTTATAGAGTATGGAACCTAGCTAGTGGACAACTTGAAGAAGTACACAATGTTGAGTTTGATGAAACAAATGGCTCTCAAGATGAAGAAGAAAACTTGGATGATGTGAAAGGAACTCATTTGAGTAATGCTATAAAGGGAATGGATATTGGTGATATTAGACCAAAGCAAGTGATTGATGTGGATGACAATAAAGATCAAGTGCTCCAAAGTCCAATTACACAAGCTAGTGGTTCTCTAATATAAAATCAAACTAGTACATCATCTCAAGTGCAACAAGATCAACAAGTGGCTAGTTCATCATCTCCAACTCATGATCAACATCAACATCCAAGCAATCAGGTCCAAGTGCTTCAACCAACTAACATTGCAAGAGACCATCCATTGGATTCCATCATTGGTGACATACAAAGGGGAGTTCAAACTAGATCAAGATTGACATCATTTTGTGCTCACTCTTCTTTTGTGTCAATGGAAGAACCCAAGGACATTGATAGAGCATTGAGAGATCCAGATTGGGTAAATGCAATGCATGAAGAGCTCAACAACTTCAAGAGAAATGAAGTATGGGAATTAGTTGAGAGGCCTAAGGATCACAATGTCATTGGAACAAGATGGGTCTTTCGCAACAAGCAAGATCAAGATGGGATAGTAGTAAGGAACAGAGCAAGACTAGTGGCTCAAGGTTACACACAAATAGAGGGTCTTGACTTTGGTGAAACTTATGCCCCGGTTGCAAGATTGGAAGCAATTAGGATCTTACTTGCCTATGCTTGTGCTCACAATATCAAGCTATATCAAATGGATGTAAAGAGTGCATTTCTCAATGGGTACATCCAAGTGGAGATGTATGTGGAGCAACCTCCCGGTTTTGAAGATGACAAGAAACCCAATCATGTATACAAGTTAAGGAAGGCTTTGTATGGATTGAAGCAAGCACCTAGAGCATGGTATGAAAGATTGAGGGACTTCTTGCTATCCAAAGGATTCTTCATGGGCAAAGTTGATACAACACTATTCACCAAGAAGATTGGGAAAGACTTGTTTGTGTTGCAAATATATGTTGATGATATCATATTCGGTTCAACCAATCAAGATTATTGTGATGAGTTTGGGAAAATGATGGCAATGGAATTTAAAATATCAATGATTGCTGAACTTAGTTTCTTTCTTGGACTTCAAATTAAACAAATGAAGGAAGGAACATTTGTAAGCCAAACCAAATACATAAAGGATATGCTAAAGAAGTTTGGTATGAAAGATGCAAAAGGAATCACTACTCCAATGAGCACTAGTGGAAGCTTGGATAGTGACTGTAACACCTTAGGTGTTTAGCTCCATAATTGCATTGCATTTGCATGAGCATAAGCATGCATCATTTCATGTTATTTTATGTGGTTGCAACTAATGTGGTTGTTTTTAGAATTTTGTTTGGCTCACGTCATGTGACACTAGGCAGTTGGTGTAACAAAAGGGGAGAGTAGCTAATTATATCTCACAACACCTTAGTTATACTTAGGGTCACTAATGGAGCAAGGTTCATGTTGACCAAAATCACCAAAATGCCCTCCAAGGTGTAGTTGACCACCATTTAGCCCTAGGATGCTCTAGTTTGACCAATTAAAAAGTCTAGCTTAGAGACCTTTCATGGAGGAGCACCCTTAAGCAAAGTTGTAGGGAATTTTATGGGGAACAAAAGTCTCAATATGACCATCTCATGAAACTGGCCAGAACATGCTCAAAAATGGCCCACAAGTTAGCTAGAGGGGTTGTCTCAACACTTAGAAATTTTCTAAGTCTCCAAGTGTCCCTCCAGTTTTACTGTGACCTACTTTGGAAGCTTGTAGTTTGCAAACCAGACCAAACCAGCTCCAAGTCATGTTGACACTTTTGTAGTACTCACTTAGCTCTACAACATTATCAACATCACCATCACCTAGTTCTAAATGGTTTAGGAGATATGGTGTCTAGAAAATCGGGTTTCAGTCGGCTTAATGACTAAAACTACGTTTCAGTTTCGAAGTGCACCACTTTGGAGCTCTGTGGTTTCAAATCCAAGCCGAACCAGTCCCAGTCCCAATTGGCAATTTTGTAGCCCTCATGTAGCTCTACATAATTGCTGTAATCACCTTCGACTAAATCAAGTTGGTTTAGGAGATTTTCTTCGACGCATTCACGCTGTCAGTCGAACGATGACGGCCTCCATTCAGTCAACCGTGTCGCCCTTCAGTCGGACAGCTGACCCGCATCGTGGTGCTCGGGTAGAGCCCGGTGGCCGCGTGGCGTGCGTGTCCTGCCATCGCCTCCACGTCGCAAGCTCACGCGCGGGAGTGAAGTGGGAGTCGACACCTCAATCCCCATCACTCACGCCGCTCCCTCCTCCATTCCATCACCCTCTGGTTCGATGAGCAGCACCACCCTGACCTTGCCACGGCCGGGCAAGCTTACCACCACACCGCAGCCCACCAAATCCCGTTCACTACTCCACCAACATCCCCTCCACCTCCTTCACCCGTTGCTTGACCGGATTGTGCAGAGGTGAGGGTGAATTTCGGTTTCCACCACCGCGAGTCCTCGCTGGCGTGCTGTCCGCGCAGTGGCTCACCGTGGCTAGCTCCCTATGGTCTCCCTCCAGTCTCCCCGCTACGTGTTCTGGGTTCTGGGGTGGGTAGAGCAGCCTAGGTGATGACGCTACCGGATGGGATGGCCGGTACACGTCGGAACACCGTCGTGCGCTGTCGCGCATGGCCGTCGCTGCAGTGCTCACGCGGCCAGTGGCACTCGCTCCACCTCCGTCCTCTTCCTTGGCATGGAGAGGTCCGCCATGTCCTCAGGAAGCCGTAGCACACCTCACTTAGGTCCCTGGCCCCCGGAGCTCACCGGACCGCCACCGGGTGCCACCTCCGAGCCGCGGTCGCCATGGCCGTCGTAGCTAGGGTGGGATAGGGTCAGCCAATCTAGGTTTAGTCGATGCGGGAAGTCACGGGGAAGCCGTTGGTGCTCTTCCCGTCGCCGGAGGCGCCGTCGTCGGCGAGCTTGAGCTCGTCGGAGTCACGGCCGTCTCCCCCCTCCGCTCTTCTCTCTCTGGCCTGCGGGCCCGCGCTGTCAGCGCCACGCGCGTGTGGGCGGGAGTCCGGGACGGGCCGCGCGCGTCGTGGGCCGCGTCTGTCCCCGGGCCGGCCCAGCAACAGTAGCGAATTAGGGTTCAGTTTTGTTTTCTTTTTCATATTTGTCATAGATTTTTGTTGTTGTTGGAAAATATAGATCTAGGGTTTTACTTGCCCAAAAAATTATGAGATAAATTTTGTTAGGATCTACATGATGTGTAGTATTTTAGAAAAATATAAATCTGGTATGTGATGTTTAGTCTCTGGGAGAATTAAATAGATCTTTCAAATTTGTTTTGAAATGAAGGCAAATTTGTTAAATGTATAACTTGAGCTGTAGTATTCAAAAAATTATGAAATTTGGTGGGTAGGCTAATTTATACTTGCTCTAGCTTTGGTAAAAATTTGGGCAGTAGTGCTTAAATACTTTTCAAGTTATAATGCTATCTTGTTAGTTTAGGAAATACTTAAATGAATTTTAGTAATTTTTCTACATGTGAAATTTTCTTATAACTTTTTGGAGAATGTCTTGGTACCCTAAAGTGTCCAAGAAAATTATGAAATCTGTTGTTTGATACTTTTCAATATAATTTGTTAATTATACAAAAATCAGCCTTTTGGGCTTGTGAATTTTGTTTAGGGAGTTTCTGTAAATAATTTTAGTTCAAATTTTTACAGTGGTCTCTTTTTGGTTCATAGAGTCTCTTGTAATTTTTGTAGAATTTTAGGATCAGTTTCCATGTATGTTTAAAATTCCACTTAATTACTTAAGTAAATTAAGAAATGAGTATAAATAAATATTTTAGGCAGACAAACCTTACTTTCTGGTGTTTTTGTGACCTATGTGAACTTGTGGTAACATTAGTTTGGTCTTAAGGGATGTTTGCCACATAAATAAATATTTAATCTTTGCAATTCTAGGTTTTCTGGACAACTGGTAGTATTTCTAGGTTTGACCTTTGATAAAGGTGTGATATGATCACGACAACCAACAACATGTTACAACCTCCAAGTCAAGTTATACCATCACCAGTCCAAGTCTTTGATGGACCAATTACACGTAGTCGAGCCAAGAAGCTACAACAAGAGGTGCACGCGCTACTTTCTGAAAATCATTTTAATGTTAATGAGAATTATATACTGCCTAAGTCGTGCACATTGCTATTGCTTAGGTGCACCACGGAGGATGACAAGAAGACACCAAGGGTGAACCAAAGAGGAGGATCACGTTCGAGCCAGTCCCGTGTGACAGAATCATCAGAAAGAATCAGTCACAACGTTTTGCTCGCAAAAGCTATGAAGGCCCATGAGGACTTGTTGGAAAGCTTATCAAGTCTAGTTTCAAGCCCAAGTTCTCTCACTTGATTTGGATTCTCCAATGTTGAGATTCGACTGATTTAGTACAGACTGGTAAGCTAGTCAGCAGTCAGCCTGATGTCCAAGTTCCCATGCAAAACTATACCAATCTACAATATTTCGTGGTACATGCTGCACATGGTGTGAAAGGTTATCAAGTTAACTTTCCAACCCAACAAACCGCATGTCATTTGGAGTTTCCAAGATAGAGTTATTGCCAAAACACTGAAGACTGCGCTGAAGACCAGCAGCCACGCGAAAACTCTCTAGGAAGGCATCTCGAGGAGACCCGTTCACATAGTGCGTCTTATATTTTTCTTTTCGAGTTTCCACCTATCTAGCAGAGCTGTTGCTAGTATAAATACCTCCTAGACTCATTGCAATCTCAGACTTTTGATAATAGAATACAAACCCCCCTTTTGTTCAGCTGTGTGCTAATAAATATTGAGAGAGATCTCTACCCCTTTGCTCTTGTGATTTCCTTTGCGAGATTTACAGAAGCGGCGGCTTCATCCGCTCCCAATTGGTGCTCCTACTCCCTTCGAGGTTTCCTCGATTGATTGTAGACTGTGTTGGTTGGTTCTTTGAGAGTGTGGTTGGGCGAATCCTCGATTCAGGTTGCCGGTTAAAGACGGTGGTTGGCTTCGAGTTTTATTTGCCAGGTTGCACTAGTTATCGCTGCCTGCAGCAAGTTATCCGACTGTTCTTCAGCTAGTTATCGGTGATCATCCTACGTCGTGAAGATCGGGACCCCCTGAGCGTATCATTTGGTATCAGAGCTTTTGTTACCACGGTAGGATTTCTTTCCCTTAGCTACTTATATATTTTGTTTCGTCCTATCCACCAAAAAGCCTAAAAAAATACATTGCTTTAGCCCTTTGTTTCAATCTGTTATTTTAGTGAGTTTTGTTAAGTTTCAGTTCATTAGAGTCTTTGTTTTAGTTGCTGATCATTATCCTTTGCGTGTCCTTTGAGCCTCTTTATATATCTGAAAATCCCTAAAAAAAATCTGAAAAACTCATATCATGTCCTTCGCGTAAACTTTGATCCTATTATAGCTACCGGTTGTGTTTTGTTCTTATCTTAATTGTGCAAGTGTCTTAATCTAGTCATTGTGTTTAGTTATAAAAAAAGTGTGTCAAAAAAAAAGATAAGAAAGAAAAATAAAAAAAAAGAATAGAGAAAAACTGAGAAAGAAAGGTTGAAAGATCAGTAGGTTTATGTGCACAAGTGCTGAAAGTTTTCATATCAAGTAGTGCAACCAGTGTGCTATCCTTGTTTAGGTGCAAAATTTTGGTTAGGTTTGATTGCAACACTTGCATCCCAATCATACTCCTTGTTTGCATCAAATCTGAAATTTCCTTGCGTGTGTGTGTGATCGATTTACATCTCATTCATATTCTGTGATCAGCACTAGGCAGAGAACTTCTAGTTTGGATTGTTACTTAATATTACAATAAGTAGAATTTAGATTGCATTCCTTGTTTTATTCTCCACCAAGCTCCACATACAAACCACCGTAATCTGTACTCTCTAGTCTTGTATTCGCCTCGCCATCACTTTCAGTTACCACCACACATTTGTTTCTCTATAATCCGCGGCAGGGAATTCATAAGAGCTTTGGTTGGTAAGAGAGGTGAGGTTGTGAGAGTTCTACATATTTTCCTATACCACATATAAGCTTGCTATTTTGCATATGCAATAACCATGATAGGCCGAAGATATACCAATCTTCCATTCTATGGAAGTAATGATCCGGAGGAATTTCTCGTTTGGGCAGAAGAAATGGAGATTGAACTTGAGGTTCAAGATTTTTCAGAAGCCAAGGAGATATCACGAGTTGTGCTTGAATTTGAAGATTATGCTCATGATTGGTGGAAACAATATCCACATAAGCATCTCATCAAGAATTGGGAAGATTTGAAGAAGGCCATGAGAAAAGAATTTGTTCTAAGGGAATATCGGCTGATTTTGCTTCGTCGTTTGCAGCGTGTGAAGCAAGGTAGTAAATCTGTCCAAGCATATTATGATAAGCTGAATTCTTCCTTGCATCGTGCAAATGTTGTTGATGACATGAATGCAATGGAATATTTCGAGAGAGGTCTTAATGGTAACATTGCTGCTGCACTTGAGGGCAAATATTTTAGAAGTATGCAAGATCTTCTAAGTTGTGCAATTAGAGAGGAAAAGAAAGTTATGAAGGTGCAGCAAGGCAAGGTCACCCAGAACATTAGTTTGTGCCAAGATAAAAGTGCTAAGTTGCAGCCCATTATGTCCTCCATTGTTGGAAAAAAGCAATCATCAAGTCCATGCAAGAAGAGAGGACATGTTGTCCCAAAAGTTTCTTTAGTTGATTCTAGTACCAAGAGAAGTGAACATCAACAAATCAACTCCAAGAAGAACTTTGTTGTGCAGCAAGAAGAAGGCTCTATGTCCCAAATTGATATGGAAAATGGTGAGGTGTGAGACATTACAATGGATCATAGTGTTACACCATCTCTTGATGTTGTTGCTATCCCAAAGTGCCATTTACAATCTGAGGTTGATGAGAATCAAGTTACAAATGTTCCCATCAATGTTTGTCTTAGTTTTGAGCAAGATCAAGAAGAAAATTCAGCTGCACATGACACACAAAGTGAGGTAGCAGAAGCCACTATGCAAGCTGTGGAAGATCATCAGTTGAGTTGTGAAACTAGAGAAGGTACTTCTCTGATCGAGGCTGATCCTTTGTGTGTTGAGTTGAGGGAACATGCTACAGTTCCACGCCATGGAAATCTAAAAAATTTTCATCAAGAAGCACTACCACCATGTCTGAACACAAGTGCTGCAGATCTTAAAAGTTCTAAGCCTTGTTCTAATGCTAAAAGTGGAGAAGTTATATGCTCCAAATCTGTCCAGAAATTTTTTATGTCATCTGATGAAAATTCAGTACCCAATTATGACCAAGAGGTTGACAACACTCTAATTTTTGAAGGTGAATCTAATCTGAATTTGAAGGCCAATCAATGTTTCAGTTTGAGAGCTGAATGTGAGCACAAAGATGATGCTATTGTGCCGTCTATTGCTAGTAATAAATCTGTCCAAGATGAAGTTCATCATGATCTAATGGATCTGAAGTTTCAAACCAACATGGTTCCAAGCACAAATGTGGTGTCAAGATGTGTTGTACCATCAGCTACATTATGTGATGAATTATTGGACAGTGGTGCTGAAATTTTGTGCTCCCCCATGTCACAGAGTGTTGAGATTATTGAAGGAAAGATTAGTGCACATGATTCCACTTATACTAATGCCAGTCCAGCATCTTTGGAGGAGGTCAAAGATGATTATTTGGTTGCATCTATTGCTATTCCAATGCCACAGAAAGTTCAGATTGAAGGCAATATTAGTGGAGATGAATCCACATTAGCAATTGAGAGATCATCATTGTTTGAAGAGGATAGACCCGATGGTGTTGCTGCCACCATTACTGCCCCAATGGCAATCGATTACGTCATGAATGATGGAAGATATTCATATGTTGCTCTAGAAGACATTGAAGATATTATGCATCAAATCCCTTGTGAGAATGAGTGCCACATAGCCAAATTGAGTGAGAGTGAAAACAAAAGTGAGTTGTGTGATTCCACCAAATGTGAGATTGAGAGTATCCACAGTATGAGTGTGAGGGATACACCACATAGAAAGAGAGAGCTTTATTGCAAGGCATGCACCGATGATTTTAACACTAACCCACTAATGTCTACTCTTAGTGTTGTTTCTCCTAACATGCAGGTCTATAAAGAAGATTCGGTGGAGATGGCTGCTCAAAAGACCCCCAAACTTGGCCAGAGAAATGCGAGGGTTGCCATTATTGAGAACCAACTCTATGCTGTGCAAAACCTGAACCATGACAAGGAAAAAGGTAAAAGTTTAGAGATACAATGCATCATTCATGCACCATCACAAAATCTGAAAGGTAATGCAAACAATTTAGAACTGAATCTGCAACATATATTGACCAGTAATTGTGATGACAAATTTGCTTCAACTAAAATTGAGTATACACGAAATCTTTATGCTGATTTGATTGATCCACATGTTGATACAAGTGCTGAAATTTGGAAAGTTGACAAACATTGTTCAATCATGCATGACCATTGCTATACTTTGACTGAAATATATGATAATTTACATGTCGATAATGTGGGCCGTGTGAAATTGATTAGTCATGCTGAATTCTTTAGAAGAATATCTCCTGCTGAATGTATGTTCTATGTCAAGCTTGATGAATTTGTTAATATTAATAAAATGGTTGAAAGTGTTCTTGATATATCATCTATGAAATCTTTGAATAGTGCCTACAGCTGCAAGTTTACATTTAACATCATTGGACACTACATTATAAATAAATTTTATGTTTGTGCTCTTTGCATAACATGTCACAACATTGCTGAATTGAAGTTGATAAGTTGTACATATTGTGAACCATACTTTTCTTTATTTGAGATAAAAAGGTTGTTTAGAGCTTGTTGTTCAGAACAATCAGTGTTATTTTCTTGTTCATATTCTTCACTGAAACAAAGAAATCTTGTGCAAATGTGTTTGGTTCATTCACCCAAAGTCTTTCTATATACATGTGGAACCATTGAGTATGAAAGGTACATTACTAAACCTTTGCATGAGTTGAGCATCAAGAATTATTGGAATACCAGACATGCTTCGTTCACATCTGTTGAAATGTTTGATTTTGCAAAGATAAAACATGATAACCTGAATCAAATGAGCGGTTTAAAAGAAATTTTTGTGCCTCCATTTTCAAAGTTAATTTCAGGTTCACAAAATCTGAGAAACTATTCATCTCATCGAAAAGGAAATAATGTGCATATGAATTATAAAGAAGATAATGAACAATCTTCAACAAGTAATCATAGCAATTGGCATATGCATCCACTCTCTATTTTCTTTAGACTGTTTTCAGGAGAGCAAAAGCAGAGGACAAGTTTTTTTGAAGAGAGGAAGGATGATAGGATCATACCAAGGACATCAACATTCACTCTTAATTCTAAGGATCCATTCAAGGTGAAAGCTAAACTTGATTCTAAATCCTTTTGGTTTCCACCTATAAGACTACTACTTGGTTTATATGATTACAGATTCAAACACATTGCTGTGATGGAAGAAGGAGATTGCAATAGAAACATAGCATCTACCCCTGTTGGCCTAGCACAATTTTTGGACTTCGATGGATTAGAGTCGAGGACGACTCTTTTTCAAGGGGGGGAGGATGATATGACCATGACAACCAACAACATGTTACAACCTCCAAGTCAAGTTATACCATCACCAGTCCAAGTCTTTGATGGACCAATTACACGTAGTCGAGCCAAGAAGCTACAACAAGAGGTGCACGCGCTACTTTCTGAAAATCATTTTAATGTTAATGAGAATTATATACTGCCTAAGTCGTGCACATTGCTATTGCTTAGGTGCACCACGGAGGATGACAAGAAGACACCAAGGGTGAACCAAAGAGGAGGATCACGTTCGAGCCAGTCCCGTGTGACAGAACCATCAGAAAGAATCAGTCACAACGTTTTGCTCGCAAAAGCTATGAAGGCCCATGAGGACTTGTTGGAAAGCTTATCAAGTCTAGTTTCAAGCCCAAGTTCTCTCACTTGATTTGGATTCTCCAATGTTGAGATTCGACTGATTTAGTACAGACTGGTCAGCTAGTCAGCAGTCAGCCTGATGTCCAAGTTCCCATGCAAAACTATACCAATCTACAATATTTCGTGGTACATGCTGCACATGGTGTGAAAGGTTATCAAGTTAACTTTCCAACCCAACAAACCGCATGTCATTTGGAGTTTCCAAGATAGAGTTATTGCCAAAACACTGAAGACTGCGCTGAAGACCAGCAGCCACGCGAAAACTCTCCAGGAAGGCATCTCGAGGAGACCCGTTCACATAGTGCGTCTTATATTTTTCTTTTCGAGTTTCCACCTATCTAGCAGGGCTGTTGCTAGTATAAATACCTCCTAGACTCATTGCAATCTCAGACTTTTGATAATAGAATACAAACCCCCCTTTTGTTCAGCTATGTGCTAACAAATATTGAGAGAGATCTCTACCCCTTTGCTCTTGTGATTTCCTTTGCGAGATTTACAGAAGCGGCGGCTTCATCCGCTCCCAATTGGTGCTCCTACTCCCTTCGAGGTTTCCTCGATTGATTGTAGGCTGTGTTGGTTGGTTCTTTGAGAGTGTGGTTGGGTGAATCCTCGATTCAGGTTGCCGGTTAAAGACGGTGGTTGGCTTCGAGTTTTATTTGCCAGGTTGCACTAGTTATCGCTGCCTGCAGCAAGTTATCCGGCTGTTCTTCAGCTAGTTATCGGTGATCATCCTACGTCGTGAAGATCGGGACCCCCTGAGCGTATCAAGGTGGTTGCTGGAAAACTTGTAAATACCAAAGTTGTAGTAAGCTTTATAAACTAGCTTGTATCAAAATTTGGGAGCATTTGGCTTGGTAGTTTGGGAGTTATTGCTCTTTAAAGTGACATTCTAGAAATTGCTAGTCTCTGTTTAGAGAGGACGGATTCTGGAACTTATGAAATTTTGACATGGAAAACTTAGGAATTTAGGGTTGAAATCTGAAAATGAATTGTAGTGCATTTCTTAAGCTTTCCATATTGTCTTAAATCATATCTTTTGGAGTTAGGAATCTCCAACTATGATAAAAACACGTAGCTGCTGTCCAGAAATTGTTGTCATGCTAATTGATGATTTGTGTTGGTAACCTAAGTAATGTTGTTCTTATGATTTTTAGGTGTTAGGGCCTTAACTGAAGCGGAACAATTGTACATTAGGTTGGGTAGATTAGGTAAGTACTTCTCCACCGGAGAAGAGATTTGCACGTAATGGGGAAGTGACTTGAATAGAGTACTTGTATTGCTGAAATGCATTTCATTCCGAGCATGTTGCACCCATTATGCATCCATGATATTTATTGTGCATTCATGCAATAGGTGTACCGGAGGGGTGACACTCCTCAAGTTCGAAGGAGCAATTCCGGAGGAAGTCCAGGACCAGCCGGAGCAGCCAGAGGAACCAACCGGCGACGAAGCTCCTGCCGAAGATCTATCCGAGTGTCCTGACCACTGGCCCTCAACCTTTCTAAAAGGCAAGCCCCGGTGCATGCTGAACCCATCAATTTATAAATCTATCTTGAGTACTTTTAATTGTTTAATGCATTAAGTTATAGGAGTCGTATGAAAACAATTGTTGCATTATACCTGTCCTTGTCCAGATATCGTACTTAAATCCTAATTTAGGTTTAGGCACGTATCAATGCTTAGCCCTGCTTAGTACGGTAGAAGTCGGGTGATTTCCGGTCATCCGCGAGATGTAGGAAGGAGTCACGAGTGGCTTTATGGCTATCGTGGATGGAACCATGCTTTAAAATGAAATTGAGACCGGGCGGGAGTTCGATAGTACAGCCGCAAGACACTTCACGTCTTGGGTGTGGAGCTATGCCTGTCTGAGTCGTTTAAGGACCGATTCGCTGTACGTCCTTGAGTCATGTTGAACGTAGTCTAACACTTAGTTGGCCGGATAAGCCGTTCTGACCACGAAGCAGAGTAATGTGATTCAGGCCGGGAATCGAATGGTAGGTTGCTTCTTGGAGGAGAGAAAGGATGTGCTTGGGGTCATTGGCGTGAGACCAAGGGAGGGTTAGAGTCCCTATCACCTGGCAGAGTGTCACCCTTGGGGTCGCGACATCATTCGGACCCGCGATTCCTGAATCATATGAAACGGTGGCCTATGCGACCCTGGCAGGGGTCTGCACGGTGAGTGTTAGAAATACTCCTCCAGCTAGATAGGAATTTGATTCGAATTGCCGTCGCTCCCGGTTAGTGAGCACTTGACTTGAGCAGCGGCAACGTAGATCTCATTAAATGAACAGGTGGTTAAGGGAATGATACAATGTTGCCACAATTCATACCTGCTCTGGATATAATGATGATAATTGTTTGATTATAATCAAGTGCATGCTTAGTACAGGTGCTAAGATAGATGACAGGTAAATGCTAAAAAGAACTGCTAGTACAGGTTATAAGAGTTTCAATTACTTATGCCTTTATGCAAAATGTGATGTCAGCTAGCCTCTTGTGTAAGCCTTGCATAATCCTTGGTGTCATCTTATTTCTGGTTTTTGACGGGTAAGTCTAGCTGAGTACATTCCAGTACTCAGGGTTTATTCCCTCCTGTTGCAGATGATATGCTCTATCAAGGCTTCTACAAAACTTGTCTCCACCCTGCGGGTGACGAAGACTAGATCACTAGGGCGTGATCATCTTTTATGTACTTTCCTGATGCTTTTGCGGGTTGTTGATCAACAAGACTGGCAGTAGTTAAACAACTGGTGTGTGTATGCTTCCGCTACTTTATAAACTTGGTTTGTATTATTTGTGACTCCGTGTGTGTAAACTTATTTCGGCACTACTTGTGAAATGTAACGTATGAGGTTGTATGTTGAATGATGCGATCTTGGTTGTAAGCAAGTTGGTTTGAAATCCTTCGTGGTTTCGATTGACTATTGGGATTATATGGGCTCAAGTTCCAAAATTTGAGCGCTTCGGTGCTTGTTTTTGTACTTGTGCTCTTATAATTTGGTCGGTTCTGTTACAGTGACAAGAATGGCAACATGGTGGATCAAAAGCTATATAGATCAATGATTGGTAGCCTACTCTATGTGACAGCATCAAGGGCCGATGTGATGTTTAGTGTATGCATGTGTGCAAGATTTCAAGCTTCACCAAGAGAAAGTCATTTGAAGGCAACAAAGAGAATATTGAGGTACTTAAAGCATACACAAGATGTTGGATTATAGTATCCCAAAGGTGCAAGCTTTGAGCTAGTTGGATATTCGGATTCCGACTATGCCAGTGACAAAGTAGAGAGAAAGAGCACCTCCGGAACTTGTCAATTGTTGGGAAGATCACTTGTCTCATGGTCATCCAAGAAGCAAAATAGTATTGCACTATCTACTGCCGAAGCCGAATACATCGCCGTGGGTAGTTGTTGTGCACAAATCTTGTGGATGAAGGCAACATTGAAGGATTTTGGAATCAATTTCAAGAATGCGCCATTGCTATGTGACAATGAAAGTGCCGTGAAGCTAACCAACAATCCGGTTCAACATCAAAGAACAAAACATATTGATGTTTGCCATCACTTCATTAGAGATCATCAACAAAAGGGTGACATTGCTATTGAGAATGTGGGCACCAAAGATCAATTAGCCGATCTATTCACTAAACCACTTGATGAGAAGAGATTTCACAAGCTAAAGAATGAGTTGAACATACTTGACTTCTCCAACATGAGTTGATGCACCCCATATATGACATGCCTCTCCTTCGAGCCCTAAGGTACAATTGGTTGACATGTCATACATTCTATACTAAGGACTTGGTTAGTGCATCTAGTCAAATTTTACATGTTCTAGGCTCATTCATGAAAATCAAATGAATTTGAAGTTTATATGGTGCCACTATTGTTTACATGACTTGTATGATCTAGTGGTAGCATATAACTTGTTTAAGTAGCTTGTGATCCTAAGTGTTTAATCTAGATCACTTGTCTAAATATTTGCTTCAACATGGTGCATGATAACCCTTCTAGTGAGGTGTGAAGAAGCTTGCCCTTGGATCAAACCGAAGCATTTTATTTATGCAAGCAATCTAGGTGGAATCACAAACTTGTTCCTCACCCCATAATTCAACATGATAATCTATCTAAAATTGGTCCCTTGTGGTCATTGGTGCCAAAGGGGGAGAAAATGTTGTTCACAAAGATAGATTCTAAAGGGGAAGAAAATCCTAAAGGGGGAGAATTGATAAAAGAAGGGGATCAACTAAAATTTTGAGCACACAAGTAGGGGGAGCAAGCTCTTAAGCATGATTGTTGCATTTCCATGTGCACTTCATATGTATGATGCATAGTTTTACATTTCTTTTTCCCTGATACATTGCTTGTGTGGTGACTTGCTAGTATAATTTGAATGGTATATTGAGGTACTAGCATGAATAGGAAGTAGTTAGATTTTTCTTGCTTCATGTTTTTCAAAGTGGTACTAGAGCCTTGCTTATAATGTTGATCTCACGAGGTTTCTAGTTATGTTTGTGCTTTTCCAAGTGATATCTAACTACACAAGGTGCTAAGATGGTGTTTATCGCTACTCCGATGGTATCACGCTTCAAAGGTCTATAATATTAAACACTTAGCACCTATTGGTAGTCAATGCTCCTAATCTTTCCTATCTAACATGTATGCTTCCAAAATCCAAACATATAGCATACATGTAGGGGGAGCCATTGCTATCAATTTGAATTCATGATCACATGTCCATAATTCTTACACATGGTAATATACTTGGACAATGTGACATGGGTTCAATCAAAATTTTATCATAACATCTTTGTGAAAGGGTTGTCACCAATTACCAACAAGTGGGAGATTGAAAGTCCTATGTTTGGTGTTAGTAATTAGTGACAATGCCTAAGTACTAATCCTATGCCTAAGTTGTATGTAGCATATGAGGATTAGTACATTCCAAGGTTGGTGGCAAGATGGACATGGTGATCATGATGGCCACACTTGGATTTGGACACAACCCTACAAGATCAAGGCAAAGGTATATGCTAGGGTTCATGTTTTAGTAATCAAGACACCTAGTGGGTGTGGTTATATTATAGGATAGATAGCCGTACTATAAAGAGGGGAATGACGTGGCTATTGAACTCCTAAGTGCCTCTAGATGTGCATTCCATAATCATATGCATTTGGATAGAACTAATAACGCCTCAAAAAATGATTGTGAAAATGCTAACACACTCGCACATGACGTGATCACTTGGTGGTGTTAGCACATTTGTGATGGCATTGGAGTTTGAGCAGTAAAGAGGGTTTGGGTCCCTCTCTCCCTCCTGCTGAGCTTGCGAGGCGGGATTTAGGCGTTTTCGAGGAGTTAAAATGACTTTTTTCCACTACGTCAGAAGTCAGAAAAGAAACGGAGGTGAACGGAGGTCATAGAGGTGACCAGACGCTGGACCAGACGCGGTCTCTGTTTGACCGGACGCGTCCGGTCAGTGTTCAGCGTCTGCGCGTGTCTCAGCTTTCTGATCGGACACGGTGGCGTGTCCGGTCACTGTTGACCGGACGCGTCCGGTCGTTCAAGGAGCTTACTGGACTCCAACCGGACGCTGGCACTGTGGCGTCCGGTTAGTTATGCAGCGCGTCCAGTCGCTGTTTCGTTGTGCGCTGCTCAGGCTTGACCTGCGCGTCTAGTCTGTTATGGGACCAACGCGTCCGGTCGAGCTTCACGCGTCTGGTCGTTGCGTGGGGCACGTCCGGTCAGTGCTTCGCGGTGGTGCGCGCTGTGCGATCGGCGTGTCCGGTCAGTTTGACCAGCGCGTCCGGTCAGCACGACTTCGGCTGTTTCAAGTTTCTAACGGCTATATTCGAAGGGGTATGTCTATAAATATTCGTTGGCCAGCTCAAGGCTCCATCTCTTGAACATTTGACATACTTGTGAGCACTTTGAGCTAAGCAACTCCCCTCCCACTCATCTCTCTTGCTTCTTTGCATATTCGAAGTGAGATTGAGTGATCCAAGTGCATTTGCATTGTGAGATTGCATCTAGTTGACACTTGGTGGTTGATTTGCTGTGGGATTCTTGTTTCTCTTGGTGGTTGCCGCCACCTAGATGGCTTGGAGCAGCTTGGAGGCGTTGGCAAGAGTTAGTGATTGTTCTTGGCCACCTCTGGTGATTGTGAGGGGTTTGTGCCTACCTCGGCGAAGCGCCAAAGGCAACGTTAGTAAATTGCTTGTGTCATTTGCAACCTTTTACCATTTGGTAGGTTCTTGTGGCGCCTTTTGAGAGGCTCGGTGTGAGACCGATTAGCCACCGAATCACGTGGTGAAGAGGGACACAACGGGGACTAGCGTGCCGGCAAGCACGTGAACCTCAGGATAAATCTTCGTGTCATCACTTTCATATTGTGATTGATTGATCCCGGTGTTCGATTGTCTTGGTCTTCATTGTTGATCATATTGGTTGGCTCAATACTTTGCCCCTCGGTGAAACTCTCCTAACTCAACTCCGCATTACCTTCTTAGTTATCTTTGCTAGCTAGTTAGCTTTGCTAGAGTAGCTCCTTTGTGTAGCTTGCTAGTTGTAGTTGTAGTTACCTTCTCAGTTTGACTTGTGCGGTTGAGTGCAAATTTACTAGAATTATGAATTGGTTAGGTGGCTTGCAAACACCCCGTAGGCTAAGCAAAACTCGCATCTCGCTACTTGTTATATTGATAAACTTGTTTAGCTTGTCTTTGTAGAAAATTTTAAAAGGCTATTCACCCCCTCTAGCCATCAAGACCTTTCATTCGCTGTATTGGGTATCGAGATAGGTTCTCTGGTCTAGCTCTGTACTGATCGATGGATGCTCCGTGGAGTTCACGAAGACTCCGATAGGTTTGGAACTTAGGCATTTCTAGGGTTCTCTATCCACATCAGATAGTCCGTTCAATCGATGGATGCTCCGGTATGGACTGGGTGTTCTTGGGTTGCTGGGTTACTGCTCTCTATAATTCAATGGAAACTCTGTCGTGGGTGACTGACGCTCCGCTATGCTAAGCTGACGGGGGATAAGGTTCCTTGGTGGTTTCCTAAGGATTGATGAACACTACGTCACATGGGTGACAGTATCTATGCTCCAAGGGAATCCTAGGCTTCAAGCTTAGATTTGTGGAGTTGTGCATCTTGCATGTGCCAACCATTCCTATGGTAGTTTAGGTGGCTTACTAGGCTCACTATGGCTGGGTTATAAGCTAGTTTCACTAAGTGTGGCTCAAGGCTTAAGAATTAAACCAAAACTCATGAGATGAGAGATAAACCTTGAGATTGAGATAGAGATGCTTGGCTCCGAGATCAAGAGCTTCCATAGCCTGAAGATTGAAAATCCAACTCTCCTTCCATCCAAGCTTCCATCATCTCCAACCTCCATCAAAACCACACATTAACTACTTTGGGGAAAATCCACAAAATGGGAGCTACTCTCTTGAGCTCACCATGATTATGTTGAAGAGGTTGATGGAATCCATGGGGAGGTGTTGATGCTTCTCTTCTTCTTCCTCTTTTCCTCCTTCAATCTTCTCTTCATTCCTTTCTCTCTCTAGTTCTAGGGTTCTTCCTTGTTTTTGAGAGGTAGAGAAAGAGGGTGTTTGCAAATGAGTGGATAGGTGAGAGGGTGCTCCTTCTACTAGTGAAGTATCTCAACTCGAGCTGACATGTGGGTCCAAGTCCATAAATAAGAAATAACTTAATTTCCACTTAGCTCTGTTCTGCCTTGACTCTTATTGGACGGTCCGGTGTACTGGCAAACAGTTCGGTATTCCCTGTCTTTGCTGAATTGACTAAGTCATTGAATGGATGTTCTCGATGTCGAGTGTTGCGTTTCACGGTGCAAGTCTTCACTAATGGTTGGTGACTGACTCCTTTTAATAAATCAAAACAGTTGCTAGATAGGTTGCAACGAACTCGGGTCGTTACACATGACATAGGACATTTTTGGATAGAACAGCTAAGAGTATCTCCAATAGTTTCCAAAATAACAATTGGTAAATTAATAAGTTTTCCATGTGGCTAAAAATAGTTGAGAGCAAATTTGTTTGCTTTCTTTCTAAATCTCGTTTCTCAAATATAGAAGGCAATTTTGCATCAGGAGTTCGAGCTATTTCCAAATCACCCTAACCGTGTTATACTTTCTATCTTTTATACATTTGCATTGGGAATTCTGTCCTAATCCTTATTCTTCTCATGTCCTTTCACCTCTAGATTCGCCAACCAATACGCGTGTATATTTCTACGTGAGTGGGTTGATTTTCTATGTGCATAAGATTGGGAGTGGATTCGATAAATATTGGAGATGCTCTAGTTGTTAGGTAGCTAAAAATTAGCAAAAATTAGCTCTAGTGCATCCAAACAGGAGACCAATAGACTAGTAATTTTTTAGCCATGTCTTCAGCTTGTTGTTAGCCAACTAGCTAAACAACATCAACTAATTTGAGCTAATTTTTATCCCCAAGTAGTAACGGGCCATGTGTATCAAATAGACCCATAGTATAGATGACGAGAGAGTTGAAAGTTTCATGGGATAAATTGAGTTTCATCAACACGAGATTTATCCACTGTTTTCACGGGGGACACGAGGTGAACTAGCAAGGAAACATTAATGTCCAAGGATACAGAAGATAACAAGTTTTGGTGGGTAGAGGGTTTTTCCTAAGGTTTTCCTGGATGAACTACATCAACAAGATTCAGGCTTACTGCAATTACTTACTTCGTAGCAACAGTGCCTTTCTGATCCTCGAGACGGGGTGAGAAATGCATGTTTTGAAAGACCACATGAAATTCATGTGATACGTAGTTTTGCCAGGTTTTTTCTCAGAAACGTTGTTTTCACCCCATCTGTTGCACTGGAGTTGTTGTGGCCACGGATGGATCGAACCTTGGACTTTTCATGTGGGGCCCCATGGGCGGGTCCACAAGGGCCCGTGGGCTGTCCTAGTGGGACTGGGTCCACTGTCCCATTCGTGGCTCATTTTTGCCCATTTTTGGCATGTTTTCACTCGTTTTCTCCTTGCCCTATTTCTAGACCGATTTAGTCATTTTCATCCATGTTTTGGGGCCTGATGTGACCCGTTTTGCGTCCCATTACTCATTTTCGCCCGTTTTTGGCCTCCCATGGCCCATTCTTGGCCTCATGAGCCGTTTTCGCCTCGCGTGAGAGGTTCTGGGCCTGATGTCAACGTTCTCTTTCTCCAACAATAGGCCAGAAGCATGCATCCACTGGGCGAGGCATTCGGCTAGTCGTAGCCAGCCATGGATAGTGGAGGCCACGAGTGTGGTCGAGGGCTGGTGCAACCATCTAAACCCTCTCTCCCTACTATACTTGAGGGACATCCACCCCCTCCCAGAAGTACTGGGAGCTTTCCCTTCACAAAACCATGCACGTTTTGGAGGACCCACGAAATCCATGTGATATGCAATTTTGCCAGGTTTTTCCTCACAAACATTGTTTTCTCCCTAGGAGTCGCATGAGAGTCATTTGTGGCCACAAATGGACCGAACCTTGGACTTTTCATGTGGGGCCCCATGGGTGGGTCCCCTAGGGCCTGTGGGCCGCCCTGGTGGTACCAGGTCCCGCGGGCCATTTGTGGCCCGTCTTCACTCATTTTGGCTCGTTTTTGCCCATTTTTGCTCGTTTTCGCTTGTTACCCATTTTTGGACCAACTTAGTCATTTTCAACCACTATTTTCATCCCAATGTGATCCACTCTCGCCTCTCGTTACTCGTTTCTAGCCTGACGTGAGCTATTTTCGCCTCCCATGGCCCGTTCTCGGCCTCGCGTGAGCTGTTTTCGCCTCGCGAAGATGATCTGGGCCTGATGTCAACCTTATCCTTCCCCAACATTAGGCCTGTGAAGGGTCGAGATGGCGGACTAGAGGAGGGGTGAATAGTCCTTACTAAAAATTAATTGCGTCGGCAAACCGAAATAAATGTGAAATTAAAACTATCGGTCTAGCCAAGACTACACCCCCTCTATCTATGTTTTCTAGCACCTTACAAAGATCCTTAGTAGCAACTAAGGTGCTTTCCTTAGCAAGAGCTACCTATCCAATTCTAGAGCAGTGTCACATAAACCTATGCACTAGTACTTTGCAACACTAGGGAGCTCCTACACAATACTAGTAAGCAAAAGCACAAAGCCACCTATGCTCACTAGCAAGGAAACTAATGCCAAACTAGAGAGCGCAAATTACTTAGCTACACAAACTAAGCAATGTGACTAACAAGGTTACACAAACCAAATTAGCCATGCAACGGGTGCTACTTCTATGCTACACGAGCAAGAAGGTAACTAGCAAACTACACAAGCCAACTAGTTACAAGAGCAACTACACAAGTACAAGTACAAGTATATGAATGTAAATACAAGCTTGTGAATCGAAAGCAAACCACCGAGAAGATGTACACAATGTTGACACGGCGGTTTTTCACCGAGGTTCGCTTGGTTGCCACCAAGCTAGTCCCTGTTGTGGCGATACACCCACTTGATGGATCACGAGCTAATTGACTATCAAGAGTTAAACCCTCAGCGGGTGCCGCACATCCACCCTCAAGATGAGGATCCTCCAAGCCACAAGCTTTACTAGAGTTACTCTTTGCGATCCCCACGGGATGAGCACAATTCTCCTCACAAATCCTTCTCCGGAGCCACTCACAATCTCCACGCGTGCTTCAACAAAGTCGCAAGCCACCAAGACGTCTAGGAGGTGGCAACCTCCGAGAGTAACAAGCACCACCGGCTTGCAACACGATCACCTAGTGCCACTCGATGCAATCCTCACGATGTAACGCACTAGAATCGCTCACTCACTCGATCAGATGATCACTATCAAGCTCAAGTGAGTTAGAGGCTCTCCAAGCACTCCATAAGCATGGACACTAAGTCCCAAGGGTGCTCCCTTACCTGTCAAGGCTAGCCACCACTTCTATTTATAGCCCCACAACCAAATATAGCCATTACCCCTTCACTGGGCGAATTTTGAGGCGACAGACACATCTATCGCCAAGCCAATAGACGCGGCCCTAGCGTATGTCGCTCTCAAATGTCGCCACATGTCCACTGCTCGTTCGAAATCCAACGATCGACTCCCAGCGTCAGACGCATCCAACGCGAGACCGCTCCAGCGTCTATCGCGCGACAGACGCAGTCCAGAACGCTCCCGCGCCCCGCTCAGCTGCGATAGACACATCTGTCATCGATCGACTGACGCGGCGCAGCATCTGACGCTCACGCGCTCGCTAGGCCACCGAACACCGAGCAACAGACGCTGACGCACGGCGTCTGTCGCCTTCGCGACCAGCGTCTGTCACTTATATTTCAAGGGAAACTCCACCTTTGCTTGCTCCACTTGTTCCACCCTTTCACAAATGAGCTATCCCAAGTATGTGTATCACAAAAGCACATGTTTTAGCTCATGAAACACCTCCATGATTTCACCTCCAATTCTCGACATCAGCATAAAGGAAAATAGTCATTTTAACTCCTCAAAAACGCCTGAATCCCCAAACCCCTCTCTACCCCTCAAACTCCATCGCCTTCGCAAATATGCCAACACCAACAAGTGATCACCACCTTGTGCACGTGTGTTAGCATTTTCACAATCATTTTCTCTGAGGAGTTAGGTACTCAACTTGCCTCACCACTCGATCCTAACACGTATGAAAGTTAGATCGCTCAAGTGGCACTAGATGACCGATATGCAAATAAATTTGCCCCTCTTGATAGTACGGCCATCTATCCTAAACCCGGTCATCAACTTCTCTACACACCTATGACCGGTGAAATGGAAATACCCTAGGTTATACCTTTGCCTTGCGCATTCTACTCCATCTCCTCCGACGTTGATGCAACACATGCACCAACCATATCAAAAATGATATGATCCACATCATATCATCATTGACCTTGTTGGTCTATCGATCTTGACCTCACTTGTTCTTCACTGTTGCGTCGGTCCATTGACGACAAGTCTTGCTCAAACTTCACCGCCTCACGGTCCATCGCTCTAAAGCCTCCGACTTGCCCTTCACACTTACAACCGGTCTGTCGAGCCAAGCCTCATCTTGATCTTCGCCACCTTGGCCACATGACTCCATGTCATGTCTCATATGCAATGAGCTCCTCCATGACACCATCACCTGTGGACTAATCTCCTGTGTATCTTACATTAAACACAATTAATTCACCTAAGGTTGTTACTCAATTACCAAAACCAAACAAGGACCTTTTTCAGCCTGATGGACCAAGATCTTAAGGGTATCCCATAGTGCCAACTACCTAGCAAGGAGATGGACCGGCACAAGATCTACCTACTAGAACAAGGCGGCGTGTTCTCCAAGGCTACAAGGACCGATCTAGTCGAATTCTAGGAAAATTAGTCTCTGTAATAGAATTAAAACTTCTGTTGTATCCGACTAGGACTCGATATATGCGCTTGCCCTCTTGACTATATAAAGAGAAGCAGGAGCAACCCCTTGTACAACATCTCATACACAACAATCCAACGCAAGGCACCACGCCTAACTAGACGTAGGGTATTAGGCTATTCTAGCAGCTTAAACTAGTACGAATCGTTGTCTTTGCGTTTACCATCGAATTCGCCTTCGTCGAAACCCACCAAACATCTTTTAGGGTAACCCTGTAACGTGCTGCCGGTCATCAGACACCGACAGCTAGCACGCCAGGTAGGGGCTTTTAGCGAATTCACGATTGGAAGATCAATGGACCTCGACATCACCATAATGTTCTCGGCGGGATCAATCTTCGTCTTTGGTTCCTGGGTCTGCTTAGTAGACGACTTCGGCAAACTCCAAGGTCACCTCGTGGAGATCTCGGCAGATCAAGCTACTTCAGCAGTTCGCCAAGCTGCTCCTGCACGGCCGGGCATTGTGGCCAGGCCGAGTGCTGCTACCTCGCCACGTCGTGAGCCCACGCCTCCTCTCCAACTGGACGCCTCGCCTCGCCTCGCCTCGCCACGCCTCCTCTCTGTCTCTCACTGACCGGGCGCCTCCTCCCTGCACATGGTCTGAGGAGACCAAGCTAGTAGCAGAGGGAGGCACGGCAACGCCGGACATAGCCCTGATGCAACATGTTCTTGGAGAAAATTCAAGAAAGGGATAAAACTATCTTTTCCCATCCAGTGAAACTATAATTCAAGAAAGAATATGGCTGCTTTTCACGGTGATGACAGTTAGGGTATCAAAAATTACAAATTGATTGCAGTCAAGAAAAGCTATAATTTTTTATGGCAACCAAGTAACCGGTATAAATTTCAATGGCAATGAGGGAATTCTGGGGTGTTTTTTTAGGCTACGTGCTCTTTATGCAGAGATTGAAAGTAGATTTACGATTATCATCAATTTGATGTAATAAGATATTTGCGTATATCATTAAAAAAGATCCGAAAGATGATGTGCGGTTTGCTGTAGTAAAATTTTGTCATGCTTAATAAATAAATTGTTTCGGTGTCGGTAGGCTGTCTGGACGAGTTGACAATTAACTTCGTATCTCCGGTGCCCACCGGCCACCGTAGCCTCCCAGCCTGTGAAGCTGCCATCAGTGATCCAATCAGACTACTCCCTCGGTCCTGAAATATAAGCAGAACTGTAGCAATGGTGTATGCATAGTGATCATAAAGCCAGCTACCGATCCAATCGATTATGAATCTGTGTTGTCTAGGAATGATCGGAGGCCTTTCAGGCGCAGATCACGCGAGATCATTGCATTAGTACTGTAATGTCTGAAACTTATATGGTTGTGTTGGTGATAACTACAGTACGTAGTAGGAGAATCAGTGGATAACCAACCTTTGGTTTGATACTCCCTCCGACCCGGTCCAAAATATTTTCCACGTGAAATATGTCAACGTGCGCGGTCGTCCTACCTAGCCTGCAAGCGGAATTCAGAAATGTGTCAACGTGCACTTCATTGATCATTACCACTGCTATACATGTACAGTGCTAGTGATGTCATTCAAACAGGTGATCGATAAGGTAAAAACATCGTCACCTGGTCGATCTGTGGCAGGTAATTAATTAATCTAACCCTACTGATGCTGAATCAACACATGCTTCTTTGGACCCTAAATATATACACCAAAATATTTTGTACAGTGGTTGTTGACTGCTCTATCACAAGGAAAACAACACATTGCAATGATTGCAAGGTAAAGCGATGAACGACAAGCGACACCCTGTTCACTTGTCCTATGAGCCGTACTTTTTCAGCGAACGAACGGTGTTTTTCTCTCACAACAAACCAATGAATAAGACTTTCAGCCTTGGCTCTTCAGCGAAACGAACGGGGCTAAAGAAGCAGCAATCCATCTCATCTCATAATGGCGAAACAAGGGTTCACTGTCTCATTCACAGAGCGGATTCCATGATACATTCACCCGCACGAACAAAAAAACACTTTGATTGGGAACAATACAGCAAAAATATACAGCTACATGGAACATAGCTACAGAGGCCTACAACAACACACATTCGCACTCCATTTCGTCCTTCTCTCAGCACGTCTAGTGCACCTGTGCTGTCCTACAAGACCGCCGGAGCGGGGAGCCTGCTGCTGCTGCTGGCAACGGGGAGGCCGAACCTGATAGGCGCCTTGGAGAAGGCTGTGCCTTGATGGGTGACCTGGGGACTGAGCCTGAGGACGACGGCGATGACGTCTGCCTTGTGTTGACTTGAGGCGCCGCCATGTTGTACTTGGGGTCCTGCAGCTGCTCCAGCTTCTCCACGACCTCGGACATTGCAGGCCGCATCTTGCCCTCGTTGCGGATGCACTGCAGGGCGATTCCAGCGACAGCATGGGCGCCTTTCTTCGGATACTGCCCTCCCAACTTCGAGTCCATGATGCGGTACAGACGGCGCTTTTCTCCCAAGTAGGGTCTTGCCCAGTCGACGAGGTTCTGCTCGGATACCGGTTTGGATTTGTCTAGCGCCCGCCGTCCTGTCAGTAACTCCAGTAGCACGACGCCAAAGCTGTAGACATCTGCCTTTACTGAGAGCCGACCTGGAGCATTTTTTTAAGAAAATGAGGAAAAACAATCTTACCGAAATAAATTGTGTGGCTGAGCAGATTATGAATTCACTGGTTTTATGCCCACTGCTTAAGAATGGATCTGGTTTATGTGGAGGTCTCTAGTACATATGTACCTAGACAAATTAGGGGGGTTTCCCCTGCTGTGTTCCATCAAAAGAATTCAAGAAAAGATATCTGAGCTTCCATCAGAGATTACGAATGGAATAGGCTATTTGTTTGTCCAATGACAATTTTTGAACATGACCTCTCCAAATGTTGAGTTAGGTTTCGCCAAAACCTAACTCAAAAGTGTTGAATGGAAAATAGATTGCCAAAACACTTTAAAAGATGCTAAAGTTTTGTGAAAAACTCACAGTTTTCTAACAAATGGAGTTGACCATCTTTTTAAGAGATGAAAATTCTTTAAGGGCCAAGATAGCATACAGAAGATAAGGCACGTTTTAGCAAGTTAAAGATCTTAGTCAAAAAACCAGAAGCGGCGTTTTACAAAGTATACACCATCATACCAAAACTAGGAATATACAGTAGATTGGAGTGGTTTGTTTGCAAACCAGTTCAATAGTACTGGCATTACAGCAATACTGCCAATTCTAGAACCATAAAATGAAAAATTAAAAGGTGACACAAGAAATATTTGGATTTCATTATCTTAGCACAGAGGCTATGTTGTTGTTGTTGTTTGTATCTTAGCACAGAGGCATGTGATCCTGGATCATAAGTAAATAAGTTTCCAACATAGGCGAAATATGATAGACTAGCTCAAAGTAAATACCACCTTAGCTAATACAAATTAAGAGCTTATATTGAACTTAAGGTGATATAAACGAAAAAATGTTGAAGAAATGGCAAGCATAAAGGAAGTAAACACATCCTATCATTCGGCATGTTTTCATTATTTCAGAATTGTTCATGGCTTACACTCAAAATTTAGATTGTTTTCTAACCTGTTGCAACATATTCTGGAGCTGCATAACCTCGTGTGCCCATGACTTGTGTAGAAACATGGGTCCTATCCCCAGTTGGACCTGCTTTTGCCAAGCCAAAGTCTGAAAGCTTTGCGTTGAACTCCTATATTAATGGGCAAAGAAGTTAAGAATATAACAATGTACCGTTTGCCAAAATAGGAGTTTGCCCAGAACAAGGATGAGTAGACATTTCATGTATACCGTGTCAAGGAGAATGTTTGATGCCTTGAAGTCACGATATATGACTTGGTTCTCAGCGTCATGCAGAAATGATAAACCCTTAGCGGCCCCAATTGCAACTTTGAGTCTTATTCCCCAGGGTAAAGGATCAGCACCTCCTAAAACAACAGAAAGTTTCTGCTGAACTAGGTAGAAATAGAAAAACACAGATTTCAGAAGAAAAGGGTTGCATTAGAATAAAAAACATACGTCTGAATAGATGATTTTCCAAACTTCCTTTAGGCATGTACTCATACACCAGGAGTCGGTTATCACCATCTGAGCAATAACCAATGAGTCTGACAAGATTCTGGTGGTGAAGTTGGCCAAGGTAGTCAACCTCTGTCTGCAGGAGAGCAACCCCAGTAAATACAAACAGAGAGGTCTCGAGAAACCTGAGAATATGGGCTAAAGCACTGACAAACATACCAGCCACTCCTTGTGGCCCTGAAAACCTTCTGGTTTTAGCTTCTTGATGGCAACAACCATACCACTTCCTGGCTTTGAAGGGGCAAGAGTTTGCTCATCAATCCAGCCTTTGAACACATAGCCAAATCCTCCTTCCCCAATAAGACTATCTGATCTAAAGTTCTTCGATGCAGATTTGAGATCACCAAATGAGAATGCCTTCAAATTTGACGACGACAAGATTTCCCCTTCTGTCCTAGGAGTAGGAAGCTCTCGACTATCTTTGTATGAGGCCACAGTCCAAGTTGACCGAGTCGAACCACTTTTGACCGTTGAGGGGTTGGATGATGAAATTGATTTGCTCCCTAATTTCGATTGATCTAACGGGTCAACAATAAACACAAAACAAAATGTGTAAAGCATACAGTCAATCACTTGTGGCTAGTTTAATTAATGATCGAGTTCCTTCAATTTTGCAGATAATGTGGTCCAAGACATAAGGATGGCCATGGTAACGACGTACAATACAAATTAAAAATCAGCAAGATGCAACAGCCACAACTATACTCCTAGCATCGACCAGCCAAACTGAAATGTCTCTAGCTGTCCAAACAAGTAAAAATTCAGGGAACAAAGTTCCTGTTGTCTCAGAAAAACCATGCTAATTCTGACAGATTGGAGCACTGGGGCTGAGTTATTAACTAACCTAGCCAGACACTGCCTTGCAGAAGACACTTCACAAGTTGTGCCCAAATTGTATCACATATAAAGAACCAAATTACAGATTAATTAACAGCCAAGTTCCTACAGTTCTGAAAAAAAGGGACAAATGTGAAGGCAAAGTGGCCTCGCTAATAGGACTACAATCTACAAAATCGGCAAGTAGCAAGACATGATGGTCATTACTGGTAAGTTCCACCGTCCAAACTGAAACTTCTGTGCCTAATAAACATAAATCCAGGAAACAGGTTTCCATTTCTGTCAGACAAGCATATGCTAATTCCAACTTTTTTTTTTCCTCGAATGCGCAGGAGAGCTACGCATCTTTGTTTTATAGAGAGAACTAATTCCAACTTTTAACAAGATAAAGCAAGGGTGATGCTCTTTTTTAGATAATATAACGAGACACTTGCTGCCAAGGCCACTCAATTAGTTGGGACCAAATTCTATGATTCGAACAACATTATGGCTGGGTGTATCATAATACCAATTTGACACTCTCTGCTTATAAGTGGGTAATTAATTCCCAACTGGAAAATGGAAAATGTTAACTCCTTCAATCTAAAAACAAAACTTATTTCCTCTTCTATGAATGAAATCCCCATACGGTACTGAAAATCAATAGCTAGCACTCCATATAGTAATAATAAGTAAGGAAAAGAAGAAAGGCACATAGACAAGCATACACAAGAATAGGCAGCAAAAGGCTAGCAGCAGTAGCAACACAACACCCAATCATGGTGAAGGAAAAGGCGTGCGTCTCGCTTAGCAAATACATCCACCAATTAGAACCCAACGGAATTGAACCCGTAAGGCAGGAGCGCCCTGTCCAGCCTCCCCGGAGCAGCTAGCCATTACCCCGGATCTGCCTAAGGGATCAGACGAGATGAGCACAGAGCAAGCAAGCAAGAAACAGTTGCTTAGAAATCCAGCGAGAAGAGGCTCGTGGAGGTGCACTCACAGGAGGTGTTGTGGTCCACCGGCACCGCCTTGTCCATGCAGTTCCCCATCTCCTCCGTCCGCTGCCGCCGGCCAATCTACCGGCGACACATCGACCGATCCGACCGCCCCGATGCCGGCTCCTGGGTAGGAGCTGCCAAGAACAGCAACGGTGCACCCCCCTCTTCGCACGCGCCTGCGAGAACTCGGCCGGGGTCAGCGCCAGCAGGAAGCTCCGCCACCAATAGCGCACTCTTCCAGAATCCAATCTTTGGAGGATCTGAGCCGAGCCCGACCGCCACGCCAACCCGCGCCGGCGAAAGCACGTAAGAACGTGTCCCCGCCGGAGTCAAGTCAACCCGGCCGGCGGGCTGCAGTGCGCGCCCCAGGAGTGTCGTGTGGATGGGGTTCGCGGCGCGCGTGCGTATGTCGCGGCCGCGGTCAGCCCAAGGCCACACCAGCCACCAGGGTTGGAGCGGAACGGAACTGCGGACGCCGCGAGGAGGACTGGAGGAGGAAGAAAGGTGGACTCCTTCCTACGCGTGAGTCGCTGTCTGAATGCCTGGTGGGGCTGATACTGCCGTGGAGTATGGGAGTAAAGAAATGGCCATGAGCATTGAGTAGGCAAAGGTTTTGCGGTTTTTTTAATGGCGAATATGATCTGGTCTTTGTTGAACAAATGATGAGTTTGTTCTTGTTGCTTATATATTGTGTCATGTCATGCGAGATGACAAAAACAAAGACAACGACATTTGTTCTAATGTATTAGGCTACATATATATCTTAAGCACGCAATAATGTATTAGGCTATAATTTCTTATACTTTTGCTCGCCAAACTGAGATCGATCTGACGGTCCATCTACATCTTCAACTTTGTGACGTTCTTCCTCTCTTTTTTTCGCAAAAAAGCTCTTCCTCTCTATAATGTCTTGTCTTATACCCATCTTGCTCATTCACACGCAATCCAGTCTTTAGTGACTTCCAAACGTCACTATGGGTGTGTTCACTTCGCGAAAAGTAGCTGAAAAGTTACTGTAGCATCTTTCGTTGTTATTTGGCAAAATTTGTCCAATTATGGACTAACTAGGCTCAAAAGATTCGTCCCGACATTTACAGACAAACTATGCAATTAGTTATCTTTTTTACCTACGTTTAATGCTCCATGCATGCGTCGAAAGATTTGATGTGATATGTGTAAGAGGAAATATTTTGGGTTGGGAGGGGGAAGTGAACGCGGCCTATGCTAACATGCCAAAATTGCGGTCCTTAGCTCCCATAGCCAACGGTGCTTATATCTTTGCTATCTAGCCCCCACGCCATCCACCGTAGTTAGCCACCCGACTGTCATCCAGAAGCCCGATGATTTTAAAGAACCCCGAGAATAATGTCGAGCCCTAAGCCCTAACATAGCCAAAGACTTGTTGGAGATAGGGAATGAGCTCCTTGGCCATGGATCCTTATGCACCAGGGGAACAGGTATTAACTGTTGCAAAAGTTGATTGAGCATTAGCATTTCTCGAGAAAAGAGATATTGAGAAAACAAGAATTACAAGAGAAAATGCCTCTCAAGAGTTGACGGGCATGCTCCCATAGGTTGCTATAATATCTACTTTTATATGTGCAAAATTTTGTTGCAAAATGCATTTATCCTACAAAATGTAATTGTATTGGAAGAGCTCATATATGTGTGCTTTGAGAAGAATCAGGGTGTGAAAAAGCATGAACATAAAACAAATAGGCGGCAATGATGCGATATAGTCAATGATGCTCCATCGCGTCGAAGCTGGTGGACACTACTACAATATAGATTTTCGCAGTCGGTCAAAATCCATTAATGCAGGCGGGCAAGTCGTCCGCCTGCATTTCAACGCCTGTGTTAATCAAGATCTACGGAGATAGCCATATGCGCGCCTGTAATCAATAAAAAATAAAAAAGTGAGCATGTCGATGGGACGCACTAAGCCTATCGACGAGGCCCGCCGAGCCCATCGACGCACCGACTCCACTGCCGCTCAGCGGATCCATGTGTGATGCCACTAATGCTTAGATTCAGTCGGTAACGAGCCCTATCGCCGCCGCTCCTCAGATCCGGATGGCCGCGAGCCCCCCGCTGTCGTGATCATGGGCGGTCACAAGTTCCCGTCACTGTGCCGCCGCGAGCCCCGTCGTCACACCGCCTTGCTGCTGGAGGGGAATGCTGAAGTTGCTAGCGAACTTCACTCGAGACTCCGCGCAAAGAGAGAAAGGAGAGAAACGGATGGGCTCGAGACTTCACAAGGTGGCTTGCAGCTAGGGTGTGTGGTGTAGGTTGAACGCTATCATATATGCTAGGGTTCGATTGTGGGCTGGGGGGGGGCGAATGGGCTTCACTCGATAACCAAAACGTGCCTTTTAAGAGGCCCATATCTATTAATAGATTTTTGGAGATGGGCTACTTTTGACCGCCTCTGTAAATCTATTTTGCGAGACGGTCATTTTGCGACCGCCTCTATAAATAAAGTGACCGCTTCCAAAAATTCTCAGGTATTTTGTGACTGTCTTCGTTATTGATTGGTAGTGTCCCGTGAAATCATTTATGTAGTAGTGGGAGGTTGCCAAGATAGACAATGGTTCCATAAGCACTGCCATTTGGGATCAAGTTTAATTTGGATCGCACCCTTTGTATATAGTTTTCCATATGTGGCGACATATTAAAGATGGCAACAGGGAATTCCCCATCGGGGAATAGGCCGCTGTAACACCTCAGGTGTTTAGCTCCATAATTGCATTGCATTGCATGAGCATAAGCATGCATCATTTCATGTTAATTCATGTGGTTGCAACAAATGTGATTTGTTTGTAAAGTTTTGTTTGACTCACATCATGTGACACTGTGGAGTTGGTGCAACTAAAGGGTAGAGTAGCTAATTACATCTCACAGCACCTTAGTTATACTTAGGGTCACTCATGGAGCAAGGTTCATGTTGACCAAAATCACCAAAATGCCCTCCAAGGTGTAGTTGACCACCCTCTAGCCCTAGGATGCTCTAGTTTGACCATTTAAAAAGTCTAGTTTAGAGATCTTGCATGGAGGAGCAATCTTAAGCAAAGTTGTAGAGAATTTCATAAGGAACAAAAGTTCTAATATGACCATCTCATGACAATGACCAGAACATGCTCAAAAATGGCCCACAAGTCAGTATTAGAGGCTGTTTTGGGACTTAGCAATTTTGGCTAAGTGTGAAGCTGAAAACCGTTTCACTGTACCTCACTTTGGCAACTTGTAACTCACAAACTAGGTCGAACCAGTCCTTGAGCCAATTGACAAAGTTGTTGTCCACACATAGCTCTACAACATTGTCAATATCACCATCACCTAGTTCTAAATGGTTTAGGAGATATGGTGCCTGAAAAAATGAGTTTCAGTCGGCATAATGGACTGAAACTAAGTTTCAGTTTTCGGGTACTCCACTTTGGAGCTCTGTAGTTTCAAATCTAGGCCGAACCAGCCCAAACTCCAATTGATAAACTTGTTGCCCTCATGTAGCTCTACAACATTGCCAACATCAACTACGCCTGGTTCTCACTGGTTTGGGAGTTATTCGGCGACGAAGTAACTCTGTCAGTCACCTTTTCGGACATCGATTCAGTCAAACGGGCGCTCTTCAGAGATCGTCGTGGCCGACTGGCCGCAGGCCGTCGTCGACGCGTGGCCACGCGGTGGCAACCGTACGCCGGCCGTGGCCCCACCGGTCAGTCCACCGGGCCTTCAAGGCCGCCACGACGCACCGGAGCTGTCCCCATTTCCTCTCCCTCCCTCATTCGGCTTCGACACGGAGAAACTGAGCCGCCATTGCCGCCGCACCCTTCCCGTGGGCGCGCGAGCTCGCCGTCACGCCACAGCCACCCAAACCCCGTCCACCACTCCACCGGAGTCCCCTCTACCTCCTCCATCTTTTACCTGAGCCAGTCGTGTGAAGGTACGGCCGTATTGCCATCTCCGCCACCGTCCGCCTCGGGCGTTTCTCGCCGGAGCGCCACCGTCGTCGTGGCCGTGCTCCTCTAGGACCCCACAGCTTTCTTTCTCTGGCCTTGTGAGTCCGCCTTGAGCCACTGATGCTCCTCGGACCGGCTATTAGGGCCGAGCAGCCGTCTAGCTCATCGGAGCCGGCATGTCGCGGCCGCGGGCCGCCATTGCCGTCGCTGACTACCTTAGCTGCCGCCGTAGGCCTCTTAGATGGTACCCTTAGAATCGTATCGAGGTGGGGAACATGACGGTGCACTTGGCCGCGCCGAAACCGCTACCGGCGGCGAACTCCGGCCACCGTTCCTCCCCTCCGCCTCTCTCTCTCTGACCGGTGGGACCATCTGGTCAGTCGCACGCGCGCGCGGGCGGGAGCCGTAGCAGGTCGTGCGCGGGAGCAGGCCGCACCGCGTGATGTGGGCCGCGTCGGCTTTGCAGGCCGGCCCGGTAACAGGGTTTTGGATTTAGTTTTTGTTTTCCTTTCATATTTGTCACACTTTTAATTCACATGCAAACTTGTTTAAATCATATCTTGAGTTTCAGTGTTCCAAAAATTATGAAATTTGGTGGGTAGGCTAATTTAGACTTGCTCTAGCTCTGGTAAAAATTTAGACAGTAGTGCTTAAGTACTTTTCCAGTTATAATGCTATCTTGTTATTTTAGGAAATACTTAAATGAATTTTTGTAATTTTTTCTACATGTGCAATGTTCATATAACTTTTTGGAGAACGTCTTGGTACCCTAGAGTGTCTAAGAAAATTAGGAAATCTGTTGTTTGACACTTTTTACTATGCTTTGTTACTTATACAAAAATCAGCCTTTTTGGGCTTGTGAATTTTGTGTAGGAAGTTCCTGTGAATAAATTTAGTTCAAATTTTTACAGTAGCCTCTTTTTAAGTCAGAGAGTCTCCTGTAATTTTTGTAGAATTTTAGGAGCAGTTTACATATATGTTTAAAATCCCACTTAATTAATTGAGTAAATTAAGAAACGAGTTTAAATAAATATTCTAGGTGGGCACACCTTACTTTCTGGTGTTTTTGTGACCTTTGTGAACTTGTAGTAACATTAGTTTGGTCTTAGAGAATGTTTGCCACATAAATAAATATTTAATCTTTGCAATTCTAGGTTTTCTGGACAGCTGGTAGTATTTCTAGGTTTGACCTTTGATAAAGGTGGTTGCTGGAAAACTTGTAAATACCAAAGTTGGAGTAAACTTGCTAAATTAGCTTGTGTCAAAATTTGGGAGCATTTGGCTTAGTAGTTTAGGAGTTATTGCTGTTTTAGGTGACAGTCCAGAATTGACTGCTCTCTATTTGGGGAGGACAGATTCTGGAACTTTGGAATTTCGACTGGGTAAACTCTGGAATTAAGTGTTGTGGTCTGAAAATATTTTGTGGTGTATTTCATAAGCTTTCCAGATTGTCTTATACCATATCTGTTGGAGTTGGGAATCTCCAGTTATGCTAGAAATAAGTAGCTGCTGTCCAGAATGTCTTACTGTGATATTTTGGGTTGGATGTGGTAACCTAAATAATGTCACTCTTGTGTTTGTTAGGTGTTAGGGCCTTAACCGAAGACGAACAACTATATCTTAGGTTGGGTATATTAGGTAAGTACTTCTTCGCCGGAGAAGAGATTTGCACATATTAATGAAGTAACTTGAATAGAGTATTTTATTTCTAAAATGCATTTCATTCCGAGCATGTTGCACCCATTTATGCATCCATGATATTTATTGTGCATTCATGCAATAGGTGTATCGGAGGGGGTAACTCTCCTCGAATTCGAGCCTGTGATTCCGGAGGAAGTCCAGGACCAGCCGGAGCAGCTAGAGGAACCAACCGGCGGAGAAGTTCCCGCAGAAGACCTGCCTGAGTGTCCTGACTACCGGCCTTCGACCTTTCAGAAAGGCAAGCCCCGATGCATGCTGAACCTACTGTTTTATAAAGTCATCTTGAGTACTTTTAATTGTTTACTGCATTAAGTTGTAGGAGTTATATGAAACACTTGTTGCATTATACCTGTCCTTGTCCAGATATCGTACTTAATCCTATATTAGGTTTAGGCACGTGTCAATGCTTAGCCCTGCTTAGTACGGTAGAAGTCGGGTGATTTCTGGTCATCCGTGAGATGTAGGAAGGAGTCACGAGTGGCTTTATGGCTATCGTGGATGGAACCATGCTTAAAAATAAAATTGAGACCGGGCGGGAGTTCGATAGTACAGCCGCAAGACACTTCACGTCTTGGGTGTGGAGCTATGCCCGTCTGAGTCATTTAAGGACCGATTCGCTGTACGTCCTTGAGTCATGTTGAACGCAGTCTAACACTTAGTTGGCCGGATAAGCCGTTCCGACCGCGAAGCCGAGTAATGTGGTTCAGGCCGGGAATCGAATGGTAGGTTGCTTCTTGGAGGAGAGAAAGGATGTGCTTGGGGACATTGGCGTGAGACCAAGGGGGGTTAGAGTCCCTATCACCTGGCAGAGTGTCGCCCTTGGGGTCGCGACATCATTCGGGCCCGCGATTTCTGAATCATATGAAAAGGTGGCTTGTGCGACCCTGGCAAGGGCCTGCGCGGTGAGTGTTAGAAATACCCCTCCAGCTGGATAGGAATTCGATTCGAATCGCCGTCGCTCCCGGTTAGTGAGCACTTGACTTGAGCAGCGGCAACGTAGATCTCATTAAGTGAACAGATGGTTAAGTGAATGATATAATGTTACCACAATGATATACCTGCTATGGATATAATAATAATGTTGTTTGATTATACTCAAGTGAATGTTTAGTACAGGTGTTAAGATAGATGACAGGTAAATGCTAAAAATAACTGCTCGTACTGGTTATAAGAGTTTCAATTACTTATGCCTTTTATGCAAAATGTGATGTCAGCTAGCCTCTTGTGTAAGCCTTGCATAATCCTTGGTGTCATCTTATTTCTGGTTTTCGACGGGTAAGTCTAGCTGAGTACATTCCAGTACTCAGGGTTTATTCCCTCCTGTTGCAGATGATATGCTCTACCAAGGCTTTTGCAAAAATTGTCTCCACCCTGCGGGTGACGAAGATTAGATCACTAGGGCGTGATCATCTTTATGTACTTTCCTGATGCTTTTGTGGGTTGTTGATCAACAAGACTGGCAGTAGTTAAACAACTGGTGTGTGTTTGCTTCCGCTACTTTTATAAACTTGGTTTGTAATAATTGCGACTCCGTGTGTGTAAACTTATTTCAGAACTACTTGTGAAATGTAACGTATAATGTTGTATGTTGAATGATGCGATCCTGGTTGTAAGCAAGTTGGTTTGAAATCCTTCGTGGTTTCGATTGACTACCGGGATTATATGGGCTCAAGTTCGAAAATTTGAGCACTGCGGTGCTTGTTTTTGTACTTGTGCTCTTATAATTTGGTCGGTTCTGTTACAGCTGGTACCGGAGCATAATTCAACATTAAACACATCGTACGAGTATTTAAAAACAAAAGTATTTGATTATAAAAGGGGTTAAAACATTAAAAATTATTTCATAGGTATGCCAGTTATCACATCCCTTAGCCCAAATAAGGACTCTTAGGTGGCTTATTATAGAGACTAACTTGGGGGCCTTGTTTGTTTTTGTTTCGTCGTCCATACGGCGTGATATTGTATGGATGCCATCCACTTGGGTGGTAATGTATGGATCAATTGCCTCGACGCTCTAGTAAGTGTGAGTTGTGAGAGCATGATCGTCCAACCGGCGATCTAGGGGAGAGTAGTTTTGGTGACTTGCATACTTACATGTTTAAACCGTGTAACTATGTAGACACTTAATTGTGGGAATCTTTATATCGGGTAGCTTTGATACTGAAGTATATACATCAGGGGATGTGTATATGGAAGGTATTTAATTTACCGCTTTCTTGTGTGCTGATTTTGGGGAAACTGTTGGGCTGAAATGAGATTTTCTGCAGGTACACTAACAGCGCAAACGAGTAGACCGATAGTGTCGTCTATATGAGAGAACGTATGTATGCCACCGCCTAGCGTTAGAAATTTATGATTCTACTAGGATGAGAGGGCGTACGGAACGTGCATGCATCATGTTTAATTATATCATACATATCATTTACTCCCTCCTTAAAAATTTTTCAATAGCCCCGACTAAATTAAATTTCGTATCCCCTAAATGATCCTCACTTTCAGTCGTGTCTTGTTGCTACAGATGGCACGTACCAAGAGGACCGCTCGCAAGTCCACTGGAGGCAGGGCACCTCGTCACCAGCTCGCTCCACGTGAGCCCCGCCCTGAGCCCACTGAGGTGGAAAGGCTGAGGGCTGAGTTGGCCGAAGTGACTGCTGCCCGGAATGCAGCGCGTCAGCAACTGGAGCAAGTGATCCGTGATCGTGACCAGAAAACCCTTGCAGTTCAAAGATTGACAGTAGCAAACCGCAACTGTCAATGCATGCTAGTCCGTGTCATGAATCAGAGGGATGAAGCCTGGCACGAGGAGAACGTTCTGAGAGCTCGTCAGTTTGAGCTCGAACAGCAGTTGGAGAATGCTGAAGAATACAATGACAATCTTCATGAAGAAGTGCACCGCCTGAACAACCAGCTAAATCCTCTGCTGCCTAGAAATATCAACACAGATGAGGACATGGGATCAAGAATCTTCATGGCTGAAAATGATGATGAAGTGGAGGTCAATGGGCCCCAAGATGCCGCACCAGAAGAAGCACCAGAAGAAGAAGAAGATGATGATGAGGAGTTAGAGCCTGTTAGTGATGAGGACGGCGGGGAGATCCTTGACACTGACTCTGAGGACGATGCTTAGAGTAGCTATCACGTAGCTATGATGTAGGATTGTCTTTTGTGCCCTCCCTATGTTAGAGTGAGGCTTTGTAATAACTTGACTTTTGGGATGTAAGGTCGAACCCTATGTTTCCTAGATGTTTATTGGAACCTATTAATTTTGATCGCAATTGGATGTCTTATTGTGTTGCGTTCGATGATGGTGTCACGATTAGCACTCTTCGGTGCCGCGATGAAACCGAGGGCCTCCTATGACGCGCGGCATAAGGTTGTGTTGCTTGGCACGCGCTGGTATCGAGGTGGCTAGTCATGATCCACCATGGAACTCTATCGTTGAGAAGTCTCTTTGTGGTCAGTTTGAAGTAGCATTTCTCAAACAACTAAAAATGTTGAGATCGAATCCAAGTACCGGGCGAAAGGTCAAAAATCACGTAGATATTAACGTAAATGGTTCAGTAACTGCTGTGCTCCTTGTGAGTGAACCTTTATCAAGTACATCTTGTTGGATCCCCTCGCATGATTGCACCAATTGATCCGCTTGAATGGATTCTGCAGTTGTGATGAATTATTGTGCCATGAGTATTTTGAGAAGTCTATTTCATGAAGTCAGTTTGACATATTTACAATAATTCATCTACAAATTTCCCACATCGTCAGTGCTCATTGGCTATGCATTTTGCAGATGTCGTACAATCTCCGTCGGGGTCGTGGCAATGAGGATGAGGAACAGCCACCCCCTCCGCCACCACCTACCCCGGCTGATCTGATGCAGACCGTGGTCGAAGGGCAGCACATGCTGGCAGATGCTATGCGCCAGCTTGCCAATCGGGAGGCTCGTCATGGCCGCCAGGGCCCAGAACCCAATCAGTACAGTGATTTCAAGGACTTTCTTGATACTAAGCCCCCGCTCTTTAAGGAGGCGGAGGAACCACTGCAAGCTGATGAGTGGTTGAACACTATTGAACAAAAGTTTCGTCTGCTTCGCTTGACTGATGAGCTAAAGACTGAATATGCTTCTCACCAATTGCATGGTCCAGCGGGTATTTGGTGGAGCCACTATCGTTCCACACTGCCTGCAAATGTCCCGATTGCTTGGGACCAGTTCAAGGCCGCATTCCGTGAAAACTATATTCCTCCAGGTCTTATGGCTATCAAACACACAGAATTTATGAGGCTGTCGTAGGGCAATAAAAGTTTGACTGAATATCTGCAATCCTTCAACAACCTAGCAAGGTATGCCACGGAGTTTGTGGATACCGATTCTAAGAAAATTGCTAGCTTTAAAAGAGGCCTCGGCCCAAAGCTGATGAAGACTATGGGCACTAGCAAGTGCACTACCTTCAATGAATTTATCAGTGATGCTCTGACTCAAGAGAACAATAACTCTATCTATGCTGCTTCTAAGAGCCACAAGAGGGTACTTGAGGCAGGTGCTTCACAGTCTCGAGCTCCAGCTGCTCCGAGGGCTCCTCCTCGCCCACCTGCCACAAGTGCTAAGTTTCGTCCTCCGCAAAAGAAGGCGCCAGTGAAGACTGGATTTCGCAAGGCATATACAATGGCTCTGCCAAAGGGTAATTCGGGCCAAGGCAGCTCCAGTGTTCCTCCTAGCAACATGCCTTGCTGGAACTGCAACAAGCCAGGCCATTGGTTCAGGAACTGCCCTTACCCTAAGAAGAATGTCAACCAAGGTGGCCGTCAAGGGCACGCTCATTATAACAGTATTGAGGAAATCCCATCTGGTGAGGTTGTCACTGCCGGTAAGTTCCTAGTTGACCAACACCCTGCAGTGGTACTTTTTGATTCAGGTGCTTCACATTCCTTTATCAGTCCTAAGTTTGCATCAGAGTTTGCACATAAATTGCATACTGTTGAAGGTGGGGGTTATTGTATTAGCGCAGCAAGTGGGAATATTTCCACAAATAAAATAGTGGGGAATCTTGAGCTTGAGATAGAAGGGCGAAAGTACTCACTTGCCTTAGTGGTTTTGCTGGGCTTAGGCATAGATATTATCTTGGGCATGAATTGGATGAGTCAGAATGGGGTACTCATTGATACATCCACTCGGGTAGTTATGCTCAGAGATCCTACAGATCAAAAGGGTTTTATGGTACAACTTCCCAGAAAAGTTGATTTGTCTGGGGAAGTTTATGCGGTGCAAGCAAAGGCGTTGGCTGAAATTCCTATAGTAAATGAGTTTCCGGACGTTTTTCCTGATGATTTGCCGGGGCTCCCTCCGGATCGGGATGTGGAATTTAAAATTGAGTTGTTGCCTGGCTCGGCTCCCATCTCTAGGAGACCTTATAGGATGCCTCCGAATGAGTTAGCTGAACTTAAGGTGCAATTGAACGAACTTTTGAAGAAGGGGTTAATTCGTCCGAGTTCGTCGCCATGGGGATGTCCTGCTATCTTTGTAAAGAAGAAGGATCAGTCATTGCGAATGTGCGTAGATTATAGACCTCTCAATGCAGTCACTGTCAAAAATAAGTATCCTCTACCCCGCATCGACATCTTGTTCGATCAGTTGGCTAAAGCTAAAGTTTTCTCCAAGATCGATCTAAGATCTGGCTACCATCAAATTAAAATCCGCCCGGAAGATGTTCCCAAGACAGCTTTCTCTACCCGATACGGTCTTTATGAGTATCTTGTTATGTCCTTCGGCTTGACCAACGCCCTCGCGCACTTTATGTACTTGATAAATTTGGTGTTTATGCCCGAATTGGACAAGTTCATGGTGGTATTTATTGATGACATCCTGATATATTCTGTAAATGAGGAAGATCACGCTGAACATCTGCGTATAGTCCTCACAAGACTGCGTGAACATCAACTATATGCAAAGTTCAGTAAGTGCGAATTCTGGCTTCGAGAAGTACCTTTCCTTGGGCATGTGTTGTCCGATGGAGGAATTATGGTGGACCCCGCCAAGGTACAAGAAGTACTGAACTGGAAGGCTCCTATCTCGGTTCACGAGGTCCGGAGTTTTCTTGGTTTGGCTGGCTATTATCGTCGCTTCATCCCGGATTTCTCCAAAATAGCCAAGCCAATGACTCGGTTGCTACAAAAAGACACCAGGTTTGTCTGGACTCCTGAGTGTGATGCGGCTTTTCACCAACTGCGAACCCTCCTAACCTCAGCTCCGGTTTTGGCACAACCGGATATCGAGAAACCATTTGATGTTTATTGTGATGCCTCAGGCATAGGTTTGGGAGGTGTTCTGATGTAGGAAGGTCGAGTAATTGCATATACCTCTCGACAACTTCGGAAACATGAGGTGAATTATCCAACGCATGACTTAGAACTAGCCGCAGTCGTTCATGCTTTGAAAGTGTGGCGACATTATCTGCTGGGCAATGTTTGCAATATCTACACAGACCACAAAAGCCTCAAATACATCTTCACCCAATCCGAGTTAAATATGCGTCAAAGAAGATGGCTCAAGTTGATTAAGGATTATAACCTTCAAGTGCACTATCATCCTGGCAAGGCAAATGTGGTTGCGGATGCTTTAAGCCGTAAGTCTCATTGCCATTTCCTTGTTGAAACTGATTTTCATCGATCTCGCCTTCTACATCCATTAGTCTTGTACAACATCACTGTCAGTTGTACTCTCAAAAGCAGAATTATTGAGCTCCAAAAGACTGACACTGGTATATTCCACATCAAGCGTAAGATGAAAGAGCAAGAAACTACACAGTTCAGGGTAGACGAAGAGGGTGTACTATGGTTCAAGGATAGGTTAGTTGTGCCTAAGGACCATGAGCTTAGAAATGATATTATGTCTGAAGCACACTCCTCTAAGTTGTCCATCCATCCTGGCAGCAATAAGATGTATTATGATTTGAAGCCATACTATTGGTGGACCAAGATGCGGAAGGAGATAGCTGCATATGTGGCTAGGTGTGACACCTGCTGTAGAGTTAAAGCTGTGCATATGAAAGCTGGGTTGCTTCAACCACTTTCTATCCCAGGTTGGAAATAGGAAGAGATAAGTATGGATTTCATTGTCGGACTTCCTCCTACTGTCAAAAATCATAACTCCATCTGGGTAATTGTGGACCGCCTAACCAAGTCGGCTCACTTCATTCCTGTTCGAGTAGACTATCGTCCTACTGACTATGCTGAGTTGTACTTCAATTAGATAGTCCGACTCCATGGGATACCTCGTACTATCATATCTGACCGTGGTCCCCAGTTCACTGCTTGCTTTTGGGAGCACTTGCATCACCTTCTGGGAACCAAGTTAGTGAGAAGCTCTGCTTATCACCCCCAGACGTCTGGTTAGACAGAACGGGTTAACCAAATCTTGGAAGATCTGTTGCGGGCATGTGTCATTTCATCCAAGGGTTCTTGGGAAAAATGGTTACCTCTAGCTGAATTCTCGTATAATAATAGTTACCAAGAGAGTATTAAGATGGCCCCATTCAAAGCTTTGTACGGTCGTAAGTGTAGAACCCCACTAAATTGGATAGAAGCTGGTGAGAGGAGATTTTATGGTATTGCTTTTGTTGAGGAAGTGGAGGAACAAGTTCGTACCATCCAAAAACATATGGCTGCAGCCCAAGCTAGACAGAAAAGTTATGCTGATCGTCGTAGAAAACCACTCGAGTTTGAAGTTGGGGACTTCGTGTATCTGAAAGTTTCTCCAATGAAGAGTGTCCAACGTTTTGGTGTTAAGCGGAAACTTGCGCCAAGATACATGGGTCCTTTCCAAATCATAGGCAAGAGTGGAGCTGTTGCGTACAAAATCCAGTTACCTCCAGAAATGAGTGCCATATTCAACGTCTTCCATGTATCTCAGCTCAAAAAGTGTCTTCGAGTTCCTGAGGAAAGAGTCCCTTTAGGAGATATCAGACTGGAATCCGATTTAACTTACAAAGAAAAGCCAGTCCGATTGATCGATACTCAGGAACGAGTGACTAGAAGCAAAGTGGTTAAATGGTATAAAGTAATGTGGAGTAATCAGGGTAGTGAAAGTGACGCTACATGGGAACGGGAGGACTATTTGCGGGATGGTTATAAGGAATTCTATGAAAAATGGTACACTTTTCAAATCTCGGGACGAGATTTTTATAAGGGGGGAGGGCTGTAACACCTCAGGTGTTTAGCTCCATAATTGCATTGCATTGCATGAGCATAAGCATGCATCATTTCATGTTAATTCATGTGGTTGCAACAAATGTGATTTGTTTGTAAAGTTTTGTTTGACTCACATCATGTGACACTGTGGAGTTGGTGCAACTAAAGGGTAGAGTAGCTAATTACATCTCACAGCACCTTAGTTATACTTAGGGTCACTCATGGAGCAAGGTTCATGTTGACCAAAATCACCAAAATGCCCTCCAAGGTGTAGTTGACCACCATCTAGCCCTAGGATGCTCTAGTTTGACCATTTAAAAAGTCTAGTTTAGAGATCTTGCATGGAGGAGCAATCTTAAGCAAAGTTGTAGAGAATTTCATAAGGAACAAAAGTTCTAATATGGCCATCTCATTAAAATGATCAGAACATGCTCAAAAATGGCCCACAAGTCAGTATTAGAGCCTGTTTTGGGACTTAGCAATTTTGGCTAAGTGTGAAGCTGAAAACCATTTCACTGTACCTCACTTTGGCAACTTGTAACTCACAAACTAGGTCGAACCAGTCCTTGAGCCAATTGACAAAGTTGTTGTCCACACATAGCTCTACAACATTGTCAATATCACCATCACCTAGTTCTAAATGGTTTAGGAGATATGGTGCCTGGAAAAATGAGTTTCAGTCGGCATAATGGACTGAAACTAAGTTTTAGTTTTCGGGTACTCCACTTTGGAGCTCTGTAGTTTCAAATCTAGGCCGAACCAGCCCAAACTCCAATTGACAAACTTGTTGCCCTCATGTAGCTCTACAACATTGCCAACATCAACTACGCCTGGTTCTCACTGGTTTGGGAGTTATTCGGCGATGAAGTAACTCTGTCAGTCACCTTTTCGGACATCGATTCAGTCAAACAGGCGCTCTTCAGAGATCGTCGTGGCCGACCGGCCACAGGCCGTCGTCGACGCGTGGCCACGCGGTGGCAACCGTACGCCGGCCGTGGCCCCACCGGTCAGTCCATCGGGCCTTCAAGGCCGCCACGACGCACCGGAGCTGTCCCCATTTCCTCTCCCTCCCTCATTCGGCTTCGACACGGAGAAACTGAGCCGCCATTGCCGCCGCACCCTTCCCGTGGGCGCACGAGCTCGCCGTCACGCCACAGCCACCCAAACCCCGTCCACCACTCCACCGGAGTCCCCTCTACCTCCTCCATCTTTTACCTGAGCCAATCGTGTGAAGGTACGGCCGTATTGCCATCTCCGCCACCGTCCGCCTCTGAAGTTTCTCGCCGGAGCGCCACCGTCGTCGTGGCTGTGCTCCTCTAGGACCCCACAGCTTTCTTTCTCTGGCCTTGTGAGTCCGCCTTGAGCCACTGATGCTCGCCGGACCGGCTATTAGGGTCGAGCAGCCGTCTAGCTCATCGGAGCCGGCATGCCGCGGCCGCGGGCCGCCATTGCCGTCGCTGACTACCTTAGCTGCCGCCGTAGCCCTCTTAGATGGTACCCTTAGAATCGTATCGAGGTGGGGAACATGACGATGCACTTGGCCGCGCCGAAACCGCTACCGGCGGCGAACTCCGGCCACCGTTCCTCCCCTCCGCCTCTCTCTCTCTGACCGGTGGGACCATCTGGTCAGTCGCACTCGCGCGCGGGCGGGAGCCGTAGCAGGCCGCGCGCGGGAGCAGGCCGCACCGCGCGATGTGGGCCGCGTCGGCTTTGCAGGCCGGCCCGGTAACAGGGTTTTGGATTTAGTTTTTGTTTTCCTTTCATATTTGTCACAGTTTTAGTTAAGTTTTGGAAAATGTAGATCTAGGGTTTTACTTGCCCAAAAATTATGAGATAAATTTTGTTGGGATCTACAGGGTGTGTAGTATTTTAGAAAAATATGATTTGGTTAGGTGATGTGTAGTTTCTGGGATATTTAAATAGGTCTTTAAAATGTGTTTTAATTCACATGCAAACTTGTTTAAATCATATCTTGAGTTTCAGTGTTCCAAAAATTATGAAATTTGGTGGGTAGGCTAATTTAGACTTGCTCTAGCTCTGGTAAAAATTTGGGTAGTAGTGCTTAAGTACTTTTCCAGTTATAATGCTATCTTGTTATTTTAGGAAATACTTAAATGAATTTTTGTAATTTTTTTCTACATGTGCAATGTTCATATAACTTTTTGGAGAACGTCTTGGTACCCTAGAGTGTCTAAGAAAATTAGGAAATCTGTTGTTTGACACTTTTTACTATGCTTTGTTACTTATACAAAAATCAGCCTTTTTGGGCTTGTGAATTTTGTGTAGGAAGTTCCTGTGAATAAATTTAGTTCAAATTTTTACAGTAGCCTCTTTTTGGGTCAGAGAGTCTCCTGTAATGTTTGTAGAATTTTAGGAGCAGTTTACATATATGTTTAAAATCCCACTTAATTAATTGAGTAAATTAAGAAACGAGTTTAAATAAATATTCTAGGCGGGCACACCTTACTTTCTGGTGTTTTTGTGACCTTTGTGAACTTGTAGTAACATTAGTTTGGTCTTAGAGAATGTTTGCCACATAAATAAATATTTAATCTTTGCAATTCTAGGTTTTCTGGACAGCTGGTAGTATTTCTAGGTTTGACCTTTGATAAAGGTGGTTGCTGGAAAACTTGTAAATACCAAAGTTGGAGTAAACTTGATAGATTAGCTTGTGTCAAAATTTGGGAGCATTTGGCTTAGTAGTTTAGGAGTTATTGCTGTTTTAGTTGACAGTCCAGAATTGACTGCTCTCTATTTGGGGAGGACAGATTCTAGAACTTTGGAATTTTGATAGGGTAAACTCTGGAATTAAGTGTTGTGGTCTGAAAATATTTTGTGGTGTATTTCATAAGCTTTCCAGATTGTCTTATACCATATCTGTTGGAGTTGGGAATCTCCAGTTATGCTAGAAACAAGTAGCTGCTGTCCAGAATGTCTTACTGTGATATTTTGGGTTGGATGTGGTAACCTAAATAATGTCACTCTTGTGTTTGTTAGGTGTTAGGGCCTTAACCGAAGACGAACAACTATATCTTAGGTTGGGTATATTAGGTAAGTACTTCTTCGCCGGAGAAGAGATTTGCACATATTAATGAAGTAACTTGAATAGAGTATTTTATTTCTGAAATGCATTTTATTCCGAGCATGTTGCACCCATTTATGCATCCATGATATTTATTGTGCATTCATGCAATAGGTGTACCGGAGGGGGTAACTCTCCTCGAATTCGAGCCTGTGATTCCGGAGGAAGTCCAGGACCAGCCGGAGCAGCTAGAGGAACCAACCGGCGGAGAAGTTCCCGCAGAAGACCTGCCTGAGTGTCCTGACCACTGGCCTTCGACCTTTCTGAAAGGCAAGCCCCGGTGCATGCTGAACCTACTGTTTTATAAAGTCATCTTGAGTACTTTTAATTGTTTACTGCATTAAGTTGTAGGAGTTATATGAAAACACTTGTTGCATTATACCTGTCCTTGTCCAGATATCATACTTAATCCTATATTAGGTTTAGGCATGTGTCAATGCTTAGCCCTGCTTAGTACGGTAGAAGTCGGGTGATTTCCGGTCATCCGCGAGATGTAGGAAGGAGTCACGAGTGGCTTTATGGCTATCGTGGATGGAACTATGCTTAAAAATAAAATTGAGACCGGGCGGGAGTTTGATAGTACAGCCGCAAGACACTTCACGTCTTGGGTATGGAGCTATGCCCGTCTGAGTCGTTTAAGGACCGATTCGCTGTACATCCTTGAGTCATGTTGAACGCAGTCTAACACTTAGTTGGCCGGATAAGCCGTTCCGACCGCGAAGCCGAGTAATGTGGTTCAGGCCAGGAATCGAATGGTAGGTTGCTTCTTGGAGGAGAGAAAGGATGTGCTTGGGGACATTGGCGTGAGACCAAGGGGGGTTAGAGTCCCTATCACCTGGCAGAGTGTCGCCCTTGGGGTCGCGACATCATTCGGGCCCGTGATTCCTGAATCATATGAAAAGGTGGCTTTGTGCGACCCTGGCAAGGGCCTGCGCGGTGAGTGTTAGAAATACCCCTCCAGCTGGATAGGAATTCGATTCGAATCGCCGTCGCTCCCGGTTAGTGAGCACATGACTTGAGCAGCGGCAACGTAGATCTCATTAAATGAACAGATGGTTAAGTGAATGATATAATGTTGCCACAATGATATACCTGCTATGGATATAATAATAATGTTGTTTGATTATACTCAAGTGAATGTTTAGTACAGGTGCTAAGATAGATGACAGGTAAATGCTAAAAATAACTTCTAGTACAGGTTATAAGAGTTTCAATTACTTATGCCTTTTATGCAAAATGTGATGTCAGCTAGCCTCTTGTGTAAGCCTTGCATAATCCTTGGTGTCATCTTATTTCTGGTTTTCAACGGGTAAGTCTAGCTGAGTACATTCCAGTACTCAGGGTTTATTCCCTCCTGTTGCAGATGATATGCTCTACCAAGGCTTCTGCAAAAATTGTCTCCACCCTGCGGGTGACGAAGACTAGATCACTAGGGCGTGATCATCTTTATGTACTTTCTTGATGCTTTTGTGGGTTGTTGATCAACAAGACTGGCAGTAGTTAAACAACTGGTGTGTGTTTGCTTCCGCTACTTTTATAAACTTGGTTTGTAATAATTGCGACTCCGTGTGTGTAAACTTATTTCAGAACTACTTGTGAAATGTAACGTATGATGTTGTATGTTGAATGATGCGATCCTGGTTGTAAGCAAGTTGGTTTGAAATCCTTCATGGTTTCGATTGACTACCGGGATTATATGGGCTCAAGTTCGAAAATTTGAGCACTGCGGTGCTTGTTTTTGTACTTGTGCTCTTATAATTTGATCGGTTCTGTTACAGCCACCATCCCCGTTCCCCGTTGGGAGTTTAATCCCTGCGGGGATACCCGTCCCCGAGCACAACAAACAATGTACCAAATCACAAAAACATGACTACACGAAAAAATTTATAGACACATATAGATTCATAGCAAGTCTAAGCAATTCAGCAGGCATTCGGCGGCAGCCATGGCTAATGCGCCTCGTAGATGGTGGCTCTGACAAGGCAGGCGGGCAGCTGACTCCTACGGGCGGCGGACGATGTCCCGTGTCCTGGCGAGTGGACACTGAGAGATGTATCAACGTCGGACATGGAGAGATGTAGCGGCGTCGGACACGGAGTGGAGTGAGTGGTGTAGGCAGCGGCGTCGCAGTAGAGGGTGGTGAGTGGACACCGAGAGGGATGGAGAGATGGAAAGCGGAGGTAGCAGCGTCGTAGTAGAGGTGTGATGCACTGCGTGACTGCGTCAGATTGAGGATTGGGGAATTAGGGTTAGAGAGTTGGTTGTGCGTATATATACTCGGTTGTAGTACATGGGCCTTTACATGGGCCTAGACGCTTGGTGCTTTGGCAGGACGGGGCGCATGGGGATCGAGGTCGAGGAGCAGCCAACCATCCTCATCCCCGTCATCCCTGATGGGGACAGATTTCCTACCAAATTCATCCCCGTGGGGAACAATTTGGCTCCATCCTCATCCCCTAATGGAGAAATTCCCCGCAGGGAATCGGGGGGATAGAGAGACTAAAAAATCACCAAAGTGTGAGAGATTGAGTTTGCAGTCCATGACGACCTTGAGATGCTTAATTGTGACTAGTAGCAAACTCATTATTGTAGTGACCCATTCACACTAGTTCATTAGTGCCAGCGATGGTGTGTTATTGGCCTATTTGTGACATGAAAAGAGACACACATGGGTGTGTGGGCTTTGGGACAAAACCCAGACATATAGTCACTATATATATGTGATGGTGCTAACCAAGTGATGGCATAGATACCTAGCATTGTTTCTACACTAGATCAGTGTCGACATGGATATATGTATGCATATCCTTCCTCCTCTATTAATGCCCCAAACCCTACCTCCTTATTTGAAACTTGCTAGTTCTAGCTTCCCCTAACTCTAATCCCAACCCTCTCGTAGATACCACCAAATCATCCTCCCTTCACCTCTCCTCCTCACAGATCCAGTAATCCCACAACCACCTCCCCATATTGTCTTCCCTCTTACTCTCTCAAGTCCCCGCCTCCTATTTCCTTCTCGATGATGTAGTATCATTGGCATCGCCAATGTCATTATGCATGTTGTTGTTGTATGTACACTCATTGTTGCCATCATCATTCAAGTCGTGCTGCTCTTCGTTATGTTCTTTTTCTTCTTAATTATGTTGCCTTGCCTACTCACATAGAATGTGGAGGTGTGTTGGATTATAGGTAGTGTAAGTGCTGACATAACTTGCTATGAATGAATTTGTAGTTTTTTTGTCTTGTGGAGAGTGGTTACTTAGTTAGCTATGGACTAGGTTAGTTTATTAGTTATGGTTATGTTCTAGCCATTAGTTGGGTAGTTATGATGATGACATAGCCATAATTGTATTATTTGTGGTGAATAACTAGTTGGTAATGGCGATGAACTTGAATAATTCATGATGAACTAGTCATGTTTAATTCATGATGAACTAGGTATGCTTAATTTGTGATGATGTAGTTATTGGTACTAAGTATGGTTATCATATTATTTTGATACTAGTAGCATTGCATGTTTGAGATATGATGAATTTCAATGATCTAGTGATCTCTAACAGTAGTAATAAGTGTTTGAGATGAATTTAACTAGATGTGATGGATAGTATAAATCTAGTTATCTTTACTTAGCAGTAATCCAACTGCATTATATTGTTGAACTAGACATGGGCAGACGATGAGTAAAGTACATGAAGTAATGGACAAGTAGCATGATATGCATTCATCTTGATACCTAATACATGTGTGCTTTGTGAAATTTTCTCATAATCAACATTATGCATATCCATATTAATTACTTCCATATTACATTTTGAAAGAGAAAATCCAAAGTGCCCTCTATGCACACTTCTAAATCAACCGGTTTTGCCACAATTAGACATTTTTAGCACGCATAGACCATGAATATTTCAACTTGTAGTTGCTACAATACCGGTTGAAACAAGCAAGCTGTGTATCAAACAATACAAAGGCCATTTTGTTACAATCAACAATCTCCTTCCTCGATTTGAATTTTCTTTATATTGGAGAAGTCCAATTTTAAATATCCAACTATTGTATATGTTTATTTTTGGCCATGCAACTCTTAGAGCAACTCCAACAGTTTCTTATTTTTTGGTTTCTCATATTTTGTTGTTTGGCAACTCTCAAAATGATATGGGGAGGAAAAAACAACTCATCTCCAAGAGTTTGCCATATTTCACTTGCCAAAATCAAAACTTGGTCCCACATCCAGATTTTTTGCCACTTCATTCCTTCCCTCGAGCGGCTCCTTCACGGAGTCTGGATTGTAGCCAACCCCTTGTCCTCTGGACGGCCTTCACCACCACGATCGGCGTTGCACATCGGAGCCAGCAGCACGTGGAACCAGGACCGGCACCAGCACGTCGTTGCCGGCCTTCTCCTCCCACCGGCCTTCACCGTCCCAGGTTTGTGCTGCGTTGATCATGCTCGTGCCGATCCCTTGCACGTCTCAGGCGGCGACGGCCAGCTTCCCGGCCATCAGCACAGTTGCATGCAGCTGGCTATCAGGCAAGCAGGTTCACCACGCGGCTAGTTGCTGCTTGACCGTGCTCTAGCAAACAGTACCATGCAAGCAGTAGAGCAACCGGCCAAGAGCATTACTTCAATACTCATATACACGGGAGGAACTATCGTCGGAGTTCATCGTGACCGACGGCAATCCTAGCACCGCGAGCGAGCACAGCACTGCGAGTGACGGCAATCACGGCGGGCACGGCACCGCGAGCGGGCACGGCAATCCTGGCGGCACCGGGCGGTAGCGAACTGCGATCAGCGTTGGTTCCGGGGCGGCCGCGAGAGAGATAGGGCAGATGCGGTGACCTGCATGGAGCCAGGCTGTAGACTCGCGGACGCAGCGAATCGGGGCGGAACATCGCCGGATGCAAGCTGCGGACCTGCAGTCGACATCGCACCGTGCAAGCGAGGCAGCTCCGGGGCGGCGGCGGCGCAAGACTCCATGGCGGCGGCGTGCGAGATCTCATCGGTGGTCTACCTCGACGTGCTGGTCACCTACAAGATCGATGGCGACTGCTCGTACAGCATCACCGTGTACGCGCCGATGATATGGATTGAGATGCGCAGTCGAAGACCGCGCGCATATATCCGCGTTGGGAGGCTTTTTTCCGAAGTTGCCAAAGATGGGGAGAAGAGATGGGAACTATTGAAAAGTGTTTTTTATCAATTTGCTAAAAAATGAAGGATGGGGAGGAGGGATGGGAAACTGTTGGAGTTGCTCTTAGGGAAACTGTTGGAATCTTTGAGCACTAAACTATTATTAGCAAACAAATTTGGCTACCTATCTGGTTTCAAAAGTTAATGATGAAAATAAAATAATCCTAGTTACCTGACCAAAAAATCACCTGGCTAGATTTGTTTGGTATTAATAGATCAATGGTCAAAGCTTGGTAGCTACCCGACCAAAAAACTTGGATAATAGTTCTAAAAAATAGACTTCTCCTTACTAAGAATAACATAAAAAAATCCTAAATGTGTGTCAAAATTACCTACCTCTTTTGTAATAAAAAGAATATGCTACAATACTATATATACTTCTAAATTAACCACCTATGTCATTGTTAATACAAAAATGATTAAGTTAAGATATGCATGTACTATGTGTGTCATGCAGACCATGCATATACGTATCTCGAACATTATTATAGAGGTGTGATGCAGATAGAAAACTATTAATAGATATTACAAACAACTACATATACATGTTTGAAAAAAAAGAACAAATATTACTAGCAGACATAAGTAATTTTGATTAGATGTATTATATATGTACTCTAAATTTGTATACAACTTTTTATATACATCTTTCAAATTGTTAAACTCCGAAATTGAGGACGGGATAATGGACTCGGGAGGGAGCGGTATAATTTAATATATAAAATAGTCATGTTGATGGGTGGAAGGATTGACTAATGACGCGATTTGTGTCGAGTATCTTAGAAATTAGCAACCCGATTCCTCGAGCTTACACGTCCGCTGCTACTCTGCTAGTAGTGGGATAGCTGCGACCTGCAGCCGGAAGGAACAATCTGTTGGGGTTTAAGCCTGATGACATGTGTGTGATCAAGTGGCTTGACACGTGGAAGCAACAGCATAGCGGGAGCATGGCCAGTTTGAATTCAAATAAGGCCAGAGCGCGGGAGCAGTTGCTGGGAGCGTGGTGGCTAGAGCAAGTCGTGTCTCAGGCAGTGAAAAACTGTCTCCTTGTATCGTGTGTGTTTGCGTTTTTTTTTCTCTTTAATCAGTGTGCTTGTAAGTCTTGGTATAAAAGGCTGGACCATTAGAGAGTGTGTTAGTGCTGTGAGTTGGTTGAAAAACCCATTGTACTCAGTTTCTCCTAAAGCGAAAAGGGGCGCTGTCACCCTGTTGCCTGGTGGCAGTTCTCAGATTCAAAGTTCATTTTCTTGCGGGTTCTTGAGCTTAGGTTAGCCACATTGATCATTGGCGCTGTGATTGTGATCCATTGATGCTCACATTTGGTGTCAGAGCCATAATCACGCGCTAAACACCACCTAATCCACACCATGAGTGAGCGGAGTGGGAGCGGCGGCGGCGGCGATCGTATTCATTATCCGGCGCTAACTGCAACCAACTATACAAGTTGGAGCATCCGTGTCCAAGCGATCATGGAGGATCAAGGAGTGTGGGAGATCATGGAGCCGTCAGGGGAGACGTCGGGGCGGGATGCCACGGCGGTTGCGGCGGCGCAGGCGAAGGACCGAAAGGCGAAGGCACATTTGCTGTAGTGCATCCCTGATGACCTGCTGATGCAAGTGGCCGGGAAGAAGACAAGCAAGGAAGTATGGGATTCGCTGAAGGCCAGATTCGTGGGCGAAGAACGAGTCAAGGAGGCGCGGTTGCAGACTCTAAAAAGCGAGTTCGATGCCTTAAGGATGAAGGATAGTGATTCGATTGACCACTATGCTAGATAGTTGACAGGGATGTCAGTCCGGTATAGCAATTTGGGTGGATCGCTCGATGATCTTGCACTTGTGAAGAAATTATTCGACATAGTGCCTGAGCGTTTCATCCAAGTGGTAGCAAGGATCGAGCAGTTCTATGATTTGAAGAAACTCTCATTCGTTGAAGCTATTGGCCGTTTGAAAGCTTTTGAGGAGAGAATTGGAAGGAGTTCAGGCAGTGCAGTCAAGTCAGAGCCCGGTCAGGCGCTACTGACTCAAGCAGAGTGGGAAGCTCGGCAGAAGCGCATGTCTGGAGAAGGATCAGGGAAATCCATACCTCATGATGGCGGTGGGGGGAGCCGTGGTCGAGGAAGAGGTCGTGGTGGTGCTGCAGGTGGCCGTGGAGGACATGGTGATGGCTCTATCAAACGTGACAAAAGCCACATCAAATGCTTTAAGTGCCATCAGTATGGGAACTATGCAAATAGGTGCCCAGGTGCAGAGAAGAAGAAGGAAGATGAAGCTCATCATGCCAGAGCTGAATTTGAGCCAAAAGTGTTGCTAGCAGAAACAGTAGAGCTAGGATCGCAGAACAACCTGTTGTCGGACGACTGTCAGGAGACTGTGTTGCTGAATGAGGTGAAGGTGATGCCAGAGCTGTACTTTACAGGTGATGAGCAGTCTTGTGGTGATACATGGTACCTAGATGATGGTGCTAGTAAACATATGACAGGAGACCTTCAGAAGTTCAGAAGCATTGACATGTCTGTCAGTGGCAAGGTGAGATTTGGAGATGGGTCAACAGTTGAGATTCAGGGAAAAGGTTCAATCCTGTTCCAAGGTAACTCTGGTAATTAATGGATTCTGAATGATGTTTATTACATTCCTAAACTTAGAAGTAATTTAGTTAGTCTTGGTCAGCTAACTAAAATTGGGAATAGAATTGTTATGGATGATGATGTGATAGAGGTTTCAGAAAAGAATCCATGGAGAATGATTATGAAAGTCTAGAGGTCTGTGAATAGGTTGTATAAAATTGATCTGAATCCAGCTAAACCAATCTGTCTTCTAGCTAACATGAATGATCAGTCTTGGTTGTGGCATGGTAGACTTGGTCATGTAAATTTTCAAGCAATGAAAATGTTAGTTGAGAAAGAGATGGTAGGGGGGTACCTCTGATAGATCACCCAGATCAAATGTGTCACTCATGTCTAGCAGCTAAACAGACTAGAAGTGGTTTTTCCAAAAGTTTCAATGTGGAAAGCTGATGAACCTTTGGAATTGTTGCATATTGATTTGTGTGGTCCAATTACTCCTGAGACTGTTGGGGAAACAAATACTTTATGCTTATTGTTGATGATTGCACTAGATGGATGAGTGTGACTGTCTTAAAATCCAAAGATCAAGCCAGTTCAGCATTTGCAAAGTTCAAAGCAGAAGCTGAAAACACTTTGGGTTACAAAATCAAAATGGTGAGATCAGATAGGGCGGAGAATTCTTGTCAGAAGCTTTCAGGGAGATATGTGAGCAGGCAGGAATTAGAAGACAATTCACTGCACCATTTTCACCACAACAAAATGGTGTAGTTGAAAGAAGAAACAAGACAGTCATGGAGAAGTCTAGGGCAATGATAAAGAGCATGAAGGTGCCTAGGAGGTTTTGGGGAGAAGCAGTAAGGCATTCAGTCTATTTGCTTAATAAGTTGCCAACTAGGAGTATGGGGTATAGAACTCCATTTGAGGCTTGGTGTGGAAAAAGACCATAGTTGGGTCATGTGAGAGTATTTGGGTGCAAAGCAAATGTCAGACCAGCTACACCTCATTTAAAAAAATTGGATGACAAAAGTGTGCCCATGATTTACCTTGGAGTAGAGGAAGGGAGCAAGGCTCATAGGTTGTATAATCCACAATCAAGAAGAATTGTTGTTAGCAGAGATGTAGTGTTTGAAGAAACTATATCTTGGGAGTGGAATTCTAAAAACTCAGAGGGCTCAGAGTTTGTTGTTGATGATGAGATTCAGGTTGTCACACAAACACATAGAGTTATTGGTGAACATGATGCAAAATAGGATGGCCATCACTTGGATGATATGGGGGGAGCATCTGGTGGTTCACAGTCCACAGGAGATGCAGTAGATTCTTCAGAGAACATTGCAGCTGACACACAATCAATTACTGTTCATGATCAGGCAACAGATGCTGATGCAGAAGGCTCAGGTGTTGTAGGAGGAGAAATGGAACATGAACAGATGGAAGTTGATGATACTATAGATCAAGATGATGGACCAGTGAGGTTTAGAAGCTTGAATGATGTGTATCAAGATTCAAAAGAGGTGGAATTAGCCTCAGATGCTGAAATTGAAGCTCTCTTAGCATTGATGGAGGAACCTGCTAAGTTTCATGAGGCAGCTGGTAATCCAAATTGGATGGCAGCAATGGACAGTGAAATACAGTCCATTAACAAGAACAAGACTTGGCATTTGGTTAAGCTACCAGCTGGACATAAACCTATAGGGCTGAAGTGGGTTTATAAACTAAAGAAGAATGCAGAAGGAGAGGTGGTGAAGCACAAGGCTAGATTAGTAGCAAAAGGCTATGTGCAAAAGGAAGGAATTGATTTTGAAGAAGTTTTTGCACCAGTGGCAAGATTAGATACAGTGAGGCTACCATTAGCTATGGCTGCTAATTGGGGATGGCAAGCGCATCATCTTGATGTCAAGACAACATTCTTGAATGGAGATTTGACAGAAGATGTCTATGTGACTCAGCCTAAAGGTTATGTGGTGAAAGGAAAAGAGCATTTGGTACTCAAACTGAGTAAAGCTTTATATGGATTGAAACAAGCTCCTAGGGCTTGGAATGTGAAGCTTGATGGCTGTCTGAAAGAGTTGAGTTTCAGGAAATGTGTTACTGAACCTGCTGTTTATACTAGAGGTGTGGGACAGTCAAAGGTGATAATTGGTGTATATGTGGATGATCTGATAGTGACAGGAGGAGATCTTGCAGAAATTGTGGCCTTTAAGAAGCAGATGACCTCACAATTTGATATGAGTGATTTGGACATGTTATCATTCTATCTTGGATTGGAGGTGGAACAGCAGAAGGACTACATAGCTATCAGACAAACTAGTTATGCCAAGTGTTGGTACCAATAGTATGGGGGTACCCACAACATCGATAATAAAAAACAAAATGACTAAGCCACAGTAAAACGCAGCCCACCTCAAAACCGCACGTCAGGTCTGTCTCGCACGAGGCCGGCTCGACGGAGCGCCTCGACCGCGCTCCGGCTCCGACTCGTACGAGGCACCCTCAACGGGAACGCCTCGACCGCACCTTGTACGGCGAAGCACCTCGGCCACACTCCGACTCGCATGAGGCCCAACAAAAAAAATCTCCGACTTGCGTGACCCCGGGTCGGGCGCTCGACCCCCTCACTTCACCTACCCTAGGACAAAAGTCAGAGCATTTAATGAGATTACCTACTACCACCAACTGGTATGGTCGCAACCAGGATCGACGTATGAGCAATGCGAGTGTCAGCCTTCACTGTTTTACTGCCCATCCCGTGATGGGAGGTGAAAGCTATCACTATACACACCTTACCGTACACTGTTTACCGACGATCACCCTCGAGGGAGGATACGGCAAGACCCGTATTCCATAATCTCGGGGATTCGGCCTTATCCGTTCGACCTCGACCCGGCCTCGACCCGGCCTCGACGCCCAGCACAGTTCGACAGGGAGGGAAGGACAGCATGGCACGGTGCTCCGGGTCATTCCGTCGTCTCATCCCTAATGTCACCATCGTATCCAGGGATGGCCGGCCATTTCTAGGACACGTCGCTACAGTCACCTCAACAGGGATCGACAAAACATCGTCTCAAGGTTCCCTGGTACCCTGGCCTCTTCCAACCCTATAAAAAGGGCAGGCCAGGACCCTACGAAGACAAGGACAATAGGCAAGACACAAGATAGAGATCAACATCTCAAGCAATCATCCATGTACTCTTTTTCATCTCTTTGAGACTTGGGCTCGTCGCCCTCTCTCGCAAGCTTGTAACCCCTACACAAGCACCTCGGTGCAAGGAAATACAAAACTCTCTCCCCCCGCTAGACGTAGGGCATTCTTCGGCCCGAACCAAGATAAACCCCCGTGTGTTCTCCTTGCATCACCATTCAGGATAGGGACACGCAGCATTTACTAGTCGGTTTAGGACCCCCTCGGGACCGGACACCGACAGTTGGCGCGCCAGGTAGGGGACCGCTGCGTGCCAACGTTGCTTTCCCGCCTTTCTTCCTGGATGGCTAACCCCGAACGCCCTATCCCATTGGCCACGGTGATCTGGTTCGGAAGTTTAGAGTTCATGTCGCTTGGCTATGGCTACGATATGGTCCTCCTCCTGCCCAGGCACCCAACCGACGAGGATTACGAGCTCTCCTAGCCTAGGGGAGCGATCCGCCAGTACCGTCGCTCTAGGCAGGCGTGAGTCGCCCGATGACGACGAGCCCGGCGCAACCACCATCTTCGCCTCACGGAGGGTGACGGGATTCCCCGATCCGGCGCCACTCAGCCAGACACCAGCCCAGATTTCCTCGTTGAGGGTCTGGGTAGGATGAGCTTGGCTGAGGGTATGATGCCAACGGAGAACTCCGCCGCTCCCCCGTCCGGTGAGACACCACCACTGCCTGGATCAACCATTCCGGCGTGGACAGCGACATCTCCATCACCATTCCCGCTTGGGCTAGACTCGGTTGCCCGGACCTATGCTTCCTCCATAAGCACTAGCATGAGTGCCTGCGAGGAACTCCCCGGGCACCATCTACGCTCCACTCTGGACCTCGTTGCATCCACGCCAGCCTTTGATTATCTGGATTCTACGGAAACCCTAGAAACAGAGCCCCGTGTGGCCGCTTCTCAGCGTCGCGATCACGAACGCAATCTACGACGGCCTCACATTCCCCCGTCATACTACTACTTTGGCGCTCCTGACTCTGACTCGGCTGATGACACCTATGATCCGACCCGCAAATGCTTCAACATCAATGTTGAAAGCATGTCGGAATCGGAGGACGAAGAGCTAGTCGAAGGAAGACACACGCCACCTCATGTCGAGCTCCCTACTGAGCAGGACGAGGCTCAGTTCCTCATGGATCAAGGAATGTAGCTCGAGCAGATTCGCGAGTTGCAGGACAGGCTTGACGAGGAGCGAGAAAACCTGCACCTACTCCAACAAACCCTCGAGTGTGAGTGCGCGGAACGCGCACTTGGCGGAAGGGCTCGCGAGAGGGCCCGCAACGTCAACCGTCGCATCGACGAGGACCGGATGGCTGACCCCCCGGTCTTCGCTTGAGCCAGCCAAAACGTCATCGCCGCCGCCATGCTCCTCCGCAACATGCCTGAGCTATCGAACCCCGATGCCCGTCGGGCTCGAGATGAAATCCGAGAACTCCTCGAGACCGTTGCCATGTAGCAGGCCGAGAGCTCTGCCTCGAGGCGACGCGAGCCCGCCTCGGAGCGGCTCGTTGAGCCCTCCCGATAGGAGAGAGAGGCTTCGGTTCATCCCGAGCCTGCCCGGCGAAACCGGGTAGCTCCTGCCCCTAAGCCCACCGCCAACGACCGCGAACCTCGAGACACCCGTGGCAACATCGTCGAGCGCCGCACACGCAAGCACGGTGATGGCGTGGCTCGAGGCTACCACGTGCATATGGGCGGACGCTACGACAGCTCGGAAGATCGTAGTCCTTCACCTGAACCTCTGGGCCCTCGGGTCTTCAGTAAGGCTATTTGTGAAACAATGCTCTCGGCTCGGTTTCGCCCTCCCACGACACTCACCAAGTACAACGGCGAGACCAAACCCGAACTTTGGCTCGCCGATTTCCACTTGGCGTGTCAGCTGGGCGGGGCCACCGACGACCGGGTCATCATCCGACAACTCCCCCTGTTCCTCTCCGACACCGCCTAAGCCTGGCTCGAGGATCTCCCACCTCGATAGATCCACGACTGGGACGATCTCATGAGGGTGTTCGAGGGAAATTTCAAGGGGACCTACATGCGCCCCGGCAACTCGTGGGACCTCCAGAGTTGCAAGCAGAAACCGGGTGAATCCCTCCGGGATTAGATCCGGCGCTTCTCCCGGCAGCGTACCGAGCTCCCCAACGTCACCGACTCTGGCGTAATTATGGCCTTCCTCTCTGGAACCACCTGCAAGGAGTTGGTCCGAGAGTTGGGTCGTAACACCCCACTCACTGCCAACAGATTGATGGACATCGTCACCAACTTTGCCGCCGGCGAGGAGGCAGTTGGTGCCATCTTTGGCGGTGACCAGGACAAAGGGAAACAAAAGGTCGACGATCCTGCGGGCTCCACCCGGGGCTCTAAGAGAAACAACCGGAAGAAGAAGAAGAACCAGCAAGGCAAGCTCGAGGCCCCGGCCGACGAGCTTGTCGCTGCTACCGAACGCAAGAAACCTCGAGCCCCCCCGGTGGGGGCATCTTCAACAAAATGCTCAAAGAGCCGTGTCCCTACCACAAGGGACCCACTAACCATAACCTCGAAGATTGTCACATGCTCCGCAGGTACTTTGAGGGCGTCGGCGTCAAGAAGGACGACAAGAAGGAAGACCCCAAGGGTGACGACAAGGATGGGGGATTCCCCGAGATCCACGACTGCTTCATGATCTACGGAGGACCCTCGGCCTGCCTCTCGGCACGCCAGCGCAAACGAGAGCGGCGAGAGGTTTTCTCTGCACAGATGGCGGTCCCCCACTTCCTTGACTGGTCTGAGATGGCCATCACTTTCGACCGTGATGATCATCCTGAGTACGTCCCCAATCCAGGAGTCTACTCGCTTGTTTTCGATCCCGTCATCGCCAACACACGCCTGACCAAGGTGCTCATGGACGGCGGAAGTAACCTCAACATCATCTATGCCTAGACCCTCGACCTTCTAGGGGTCAAGAGAGAGCGCCTCCAACCCAGCGTCGGGGGCTTCCACGGAGTCGTGCTAGGGAAACGGGCAGAACCCCTCATACGGGTCGATCTGCCTGTTTGCTTTGGCACACTGGCCAACTTCAGAAAGAATACGCTCACTTTCGAAGTGGTCGGATTCCGTGGAACGTACCACGCTATCCTCGGGCGCCCATGCTACGCCAAGTTCATGGCCATCCCAAACTACACCTACCTCAAGCTCAAGATGCCAGGCCCAAATGGTGTCATCACTGTGGGGCCCTCATATGAACATGCCTACGAGTGCGATGTCGAGTGTGTCGAGCACGGTGAGGCTGTTTTGGAATCGGTGACCTTGGCTGCAGACCTCGACGGTCTCGCCAATGAGATTCCCGACCCAAAGTGCCACGCCGGCAGCTTCGAACCCGGAGAAGACGTCAAGCTCGTGCCCCTCGACCCTGCCAATCCCAAAGGGAAGGTGTTGAGCATCAGCGTCACCCTCGATCCAAAATAGGAAGCAGTGCTCATCGACTTTCTCCGCGTGAACATCGACATCTTTGCGTGGAGTCCCTCGGATATGCCGGGCATACCCAGGGAAGTCGCCGAGCACACCTTGGAGATCCGGGCCGGCTCCAAATCGGTGAAGCAATGCCTGCGCTGCTTCGACGAGGAGAAGCGCAGGGTCATCGGTGAGGAGATACACAAGCTGCTGGAGGCCGGATTCATCAAGGAGGTTCACCATCCTGAGTGGCTAGCTAATCCTGTATTAGTTAAGAAAAAGAGTGGGAAGTGGAGGATGTGTGTAGACTATACTAGTTTAAATAAAGCATGTACAAAAGTTCCCTTTCCTTTACCACGCATTGATCAAATCGTTGACTCCACCGCAGGATGTGAAACTCTCTCATTCTTAGATGCATACTCCGGTTACCACCAGATTAAAATGAAAGAGTCCGACCAGCTCGCGACTTCATTCATTACCCCATTCGGCATGTACTGCTACATTACGATGTCTTTCGGTCTCCGAAATGCAGGGGCTACGTACCAGCGATGCATGCAGCACGTTTTTGGGGAACACATCGGGTCGACCGTCGAGGCTTACGTCGATGACTTCGTTGTCAAAACAAAACAAGCCAACGATCTGGTCAATGACCTTGACGTCGCATTCAAATGTCTCCGAGCGAAAAACATCAAGCTCAATCCTGAGAAATGCGTTTTTGGCATTCCTCGAGGTATGCTTTTAGGGTTCATCGTGTCTAAGCGTGGCATCGAAGCCAACCCAGAAAAAATCACAGCAATAACCAAAATGGGCCCCATCCGAGATCTGAAGGGCGTACAAAGGGTCACAGGCTGCTTGGCGGCACTTAGCCATTTCATTTCACGCCTCGGCGAAAAAGTGCTCCCACTGTACCGCCTCTTGAAGAAATCAGAGCATTTTTCCTAGACCCTCGAGGCTGAGGAAGCTCTTGCAAAACTCAAGGCCACACTCTCTAACTCACCGATCCTCGTCCCTCTGACCCCAGGAGAACCCCTCCTACTTTATGTCGCCGCGACATCGCAAGTAGTCAGTGCAGTCCTAGTTGTCAAATGGGCCGAGGAAGCCCATACCTTGCTCGTCCAGAGACCGGTCTATTTCATCAGCGAGGTGCTCTTGGAAACCAAGGTACAGTACCCACAAATCTAGAAACTGCTATATGTCGTCGTCCTGACACAGCGCAAGCTTCGACACTACTTCGAGGGTCACCCGGTAACTGTGGTTTCTTCTTTTCCCTTGGGAGAGATAGCCCAGAAGCGGAAAGCCTCGGGTAGAATTGCCAAGTGGGCGGTCGAGCTCATGGGCGAGACCCTATCTTATGCGCCGCGCAAAGCTATTAGGTCGCAGGTATTAGTGGACTTCCTGGCCGAGTGGAGCGACACCCAACTCCCCCCTGCACAGCTCAAGCTGAGCTCTAGACCATGTACTTCGATGGGTCATTGATGAAAACAGGAGCAGGCGCGGGTTTGCTCTTCATCTCGCCCCTCGGGGTTCACATGCGTTACATCATTCGGCTTCATTTTCCTACGTCAAATAACGTTGTCGAATATGAGGCGCTCGTTATAGGGCTGAGAATTGCCATCGAGCTCGGGGTCTAACACCTCGACGTTCGAGGCGACTCCTAGCTCGTGATCGATCAGGTCATGAAGAGCTCGAGCTGCCGTGATCCCAAGATGGAAGCCTACTGCCAAGAGGTGCGGCGCCTCGAGGATAAATTTCACGGCCTCAAGCTCAACCACATCGCACGCAGGTATAACGAGGCCACCGATGAACTCGTGAAAATCACGTCTAGTAGAACCACGGTTCCACCAGTCGTTTTCGCAAAAGATCTCCAGCAGCCATCTGTCCACCTTGGGCCAGACGGAGGGGTCGACGTGACGTTCCTCGACGCCCCACCTGAGGTAGAGGCCCCCTCGACCGGGGCTGAAGCCATGCAGGTGGAGGGCTCGACCCCACCATCTGACCTCGAGCTTGACTGGCGCGTCCCATACCTCGACTACCTTATCCGAGGAGACCTCCCCTTGGATAAGACCGAGGCTCGACGGATCGCTCGCAGGGCCAAAACCTTTGTAATCGTTGGCGACAGTAGGGAGCTGTATCACCGCAGCCCTACTGGCATCCTCCAACGATGCATCATGAATAAAGAAGGCAGAGACCTGCTCGACGATCTACACTCGGGGGCTTGTGGTCACCACGCAGCGCCTCGAACCCTTGTCGGAAATGCTTTTCGACAAGGCTTCTACTGGCCAACTGCAGTCTCCGACGCTGTCAAGCTAGTGCGCTCCTGTAAGGGTTGCCAGTACTATGCGAGACAGACCCACCTTCCAGCACATGCCCTGTAAACCATTCCCATCACGTGGCCATTTGCCATTTGGGGGCTCGACCTTGTCGGACCTTTGAAAAGAACAACTGGCGGGTTCACCCACTTGCTTGTCGCCGTCGACAAATTCTCCAAGTGGATCAAGGCTCACCCTATCACCAGTATTAGGTCCGAACAAGTTGTGCTCTTCTTCACCGACATCATCCATCGCTTTGGGGTTCCCAACTGTATTATCATGGACAACAGCACCCAGTTTACTAGCAAAAAAGTTTCTGGATTTCTGCGGCAACCACCACATCTGTGTGCTCTAGTCAGCCGTGGCTCATCCAAAGACGAACGGCCAAGTGGAACGTGCCAATGGCATGGTCCTGCAAGGCCTGAAGCCTAGAATTTTTGACAAGCTAAACAAACACGACAAGAGATGGGCTGCCGAACTTCCCTCGGTCCTGTGGAGCTTAAGAACAATGCCGAGTCGAGCCACGAGGTTCACTCCATTCTTCTTAGTCTACGGATCTGAGGCCATGCTCCCCACTGACATAGAATATGGGTCCCCAAGGCTAAAGGCCTACAACGAGAGAAACAACGACGCCGCAAGAGAGGATGCCCTCGACCAGCTCGAGGAAGCCCAGGATGTGGCTCTTTTGCATTCTGTCAGGTACCAGTAGGGTCTCCGATGCTACCACGACAGACACGTCTGCAAGCGTGACCTCAACGTCGGCGACTTGGTGCTATGACGGAACCAGAACACCAAGGGACGGCACAAGCTCAGGCCACCATGGGAAGGACCGTACATCATCGCAGAAGTACTAATGCCGGGCACCTACAAGCTATCCAACGAGAAGGGCGAAATCTTCACCAACGCTTAGAACATTGAACAGCTACGTTGCTTTTTCCCTTAAAAAGCCTTGAGGCTCTGTAATTTCTTTTCAATCTCGTCAATAAAGAATACAGCGATGTTCAAACTTTAGTTTTGCAAACAATGAGGAAGGATCGACTCTGTTCTCCCAGAATCGACCCTCCCTCGGGGGCTACAAGGGGGGAACCCACAGTCCCCGAAAAAACTTGTACTCTTTTTCAATGTTGAAGAACTACCTCCTAAGTCAAACAACGCTGCAAAAGCGCCCTGAGGCTCAAAGGGGCTCTCGAGCCGCGAGATCGCTTACACCTCCGAGGCTACGGTACCTCCGCTCACCCCTCACGCCTAGGGACACGACCGCACACTAAGCAGACCTAATGGCGGTTCATAACTTTGAAAAGGAATACACCCCCCATCGCTTAGATCAGGTCCTTACACGATCTACGAGGCCACAAGAGGCACCCTGAAGCTCGAGGATAGTTGAGTCGCGAGATCGCCTACGCCTCTGAGGCTACGGTACCTCCACTCGCTCCCTTATGCCAAAGGGCGCAACTGCGTGCTAAGTAAATCATGCGAGAACACGATTCAAGCGATAAAGGGAAGAAAAGCTCAAACAAAACTTAAAAAACCAAACACCGGTTTATGTTTCGAGTTTTTAAGGCCTCCGAGGCCACCACAACCAAAATATGAAATACTAACTTATTACATGGGCCTTTGCGCCCAGATTTGGCTCACAGGCCCTCATCGTCGGCAGGTGGAACCACCTCGGCTTCGAAAAGTGAGGCCAGGCGGCTCGCAGGCTCTTCTGTGGCTCCGATCAGCTCTAGGCAGGCGTCCTCGTTCTCCTCGTCTGTTCGGTCTGGGTCTGTGATGAAGCCGTCCGCGACAAGCTCCATGTCGAATACAAACCTAGACCGGACGATGGCCAGCGCCCTCTTCATGCCATGGTGAAGGCTGCCCCATATCCTTTCACGGATGAGGTGGCCTAGCGCCGCCATCCGGTGGACAAAGGAGTTCCCTGGGGCGTCCTCCCCGGTGTCGGCGTCGGGCTCGACCCCTAGGCCGTCACACACGGAGGTAATCGCGCCCTGGAGCAACTGGGTCCTCTAGGTCTCAGCCTCGAGGAGGGTCTGGAGGGAATTGGCAGACGCCTGGGCCACCCGATTCTCTCTCTCCAGCTCTGAAACAATAATAAACTGAATTAGCACTAACACGGAGCCTCGACGCCGTTGCCACAACAACCACACTTACCCTTGGTGTGGGTCTGCAAGCCCACGACCTCATCGCGGAGCCCTCCGCACGTCCTCTCGAGCTCTTGAAGTGCGCCGTCCCTGTCACGAATGATCGCCCTCAGCGCCTCGATCTCCTGGCAGGCGGTCTAGAGAGCCACGTCCTTCTCTTGGACGGCTCCGTTCAGCGCCGTGATCTCGTCCTTCAGAGCGCCAAAACGAGCCGTAACCTGCCCGATCTGGACGTTGAGGGCGTCACGCTGATGGCTGACCTGGGAAACATCCTCCTCGAGCTCCTTCACCCATGCCGACAGGGGCTCGAGATCCCTGTAGGCCTAAGCAGCCTCCTCCCGAGCCTTGACCGCGTCTGTGCGCACCACAGCCTCGGTCGCCCAGGCCTGCATCGCCTCCTCCTTTACCGCCGCGTAGGCAACGCGCAGCTCAGCCATCTTGGCATTCCGATCAGAAAAACGTTTCTGGGCCTCCTCGACCAGGACCCATTGGTGGGATAATGCAGCCCACATGCCACTCTCATCCTAGATGAAGAGTGACTTGCGGCAGGAGTACTCCTTGAGCTCCTGATCATAGTTCAAAAAAGACACCAAGAGAACCGCGAAAACGGCTGACAAGTCAAACATACCTCGGTGGCATCCCGCATACCTCGTGACACGGTCTCCGTCGCCACTTGAAGCACTCGCTTGAGGTGTCGACAGAGACCCTCGAGGTACTCCCAGCGGTGCACCTCGTCCCTATCGTTCAGGGTGAAGATGGGCTCGGCGTCGGGGTTCGCGACGTCCCTGAACTGGAGGGACGGACCCCCCCACCGCGGTATCTCCGCCTCCGCCCGCGCTATAGCCAGTGCGGCGATGTCTGGCCACGAGGATGATGATCCGGCCAGGGCATCTCTCGGCCCCGCGGAAGGGCCGGCCTCGCCCATGGTTCCCACCTCTCCGACCGCCGTTGAGGCACCAGCCTGGTCCGCGGCCTCACCCCCCTCGACTCCGACCACCTGTTTCCCCTTGTCCAGGGGAGAGTCATCGAGGGTGAGGTCCACCGTCACAGGCGCCAGCTCTTCTATGAGGGCTGGCCCCTCAACTGCCAGCACCTCAGGAGCCGGCGCCTCAACCACCGGTGCTTCTTCTTCTAGGGCCTCGGGCAGGGGCTCAGCAGCCCCACCCTCCACCATAGCCGCCGGCTCCGCCGGCGGGCCTTGCTGTGGCTGCGGCTCTCCCGCCTATGCCGCCTCTTGTCCCGCCGCCGATAGGGCCTCCTCCATAGCCATGTCTGCATCTGCCCGCTCCGTGTCGCGAACAGATGCTTCGGCCGGTATGGCCACGATGGTAGCCTCAGCCATCGACGATGGCCTAGGCTCCGTCTCGCCCGTGCTGGGTGCCACCACCTCCACCGGTCCTAACCCCTGCGCGGTGGGGTCGGAACCGGCAGCCCCCGAGGCACCTACCATCGCCTGGGCTGCCCCCTGCTGCTGCCGTAGCCGCTCCTTTGTGGCTTCGACCCGCTGGAGCCAGCCGGCATCCTGCGCCGCCGTCCGGTTAATGACGACGGCGCTCGCCCGAAGCGACTTCATGGGGGTAGGCCCCATCAGCTCCGCCTTCCGCTTTAACCTACAAAGTGAGAAGGAACGTCAGTGAGCGGATCTAGAGAAAGGCGGAAGAATCAAACACAAACACTTACCCAGAAATCGGCACCAAGGGCCTCGACCCCGGACGGTCCGAACCTCCCGGGGCGGCCGGCGGTGGCCTCGCGGCAGCCCCACCACCGGACCGAGCATTCCTTGGGGCCCTGGCCGGAATGCCGCCCTGCGTCCTCTGTGCCTCTGAGGCCAGCTGGCCCTGGGTCCTCACGCCCACTAGTGGTGCCGCCGATGACGACGCCGGGGCCGCCGCTCCAGCCTCCGCGTGAGCTGGCGGGGCCTGAACCGGCACAGGTGGCTCGGTCGACCCCCCCTGCTGGGCCTGGGGTAAGGCGGCCCCTCCTGTCAAGGGCCCCGCCTCCCTCTCCTTCTCCTCCTCTATCTCCTTGACCACAACGACCGAGGAGGACGACCCCCCGACAGGCGCCAACAGGGGGCGAATGTCGGGGAGGTCGCCCAGGCCGGTCGCGGCTTCATACCGCGACAGGGCGTCATTGTCTTCGCCGTCGCTGTCGTCATCGCCCTCCCCTGAGACTGTCTTGGAGGGAGACTCTGCCAGGGGGACCCCGTCGATGGTCTGCTGGCGCCGAAGTTTCTTCAGCGCCTCCGCCTCCTTGGCCTTGCAGATAGCCCGCTTCTTGGCCGACTCCTTGACTTGCTTCTTCTTGGACGCATGCCTGCGTCGAGCCTCCCAGGTGGGCCGGTCCTCTAGGACTGGCGGCTGCGTCTCCCGCAACGCCGACAGATCCTGCGCGTCGGCCTCGACCAAATCAGCGAAATCCAAAAATAAACGAAACAAGCAAAACATACCGACCCAAAAACACTTACCACGGGCTCGAACCCCTGGGTAGGTCGCATGGGGACCCAATCGACCTCCTCCACCTTGAAATTTCCCACCATCCGGTGTGCCCGCCGGAGTACCTCCTCGAGGGCGAGGGACTCGTTGGACATCTGGCTCCCCTCCAGGGATGCCTCTAGAGTTATCTGGTCGAGGCGGAGACGGCGCTGACACAGCGGCATTACCCTACGTCGGTGAAACACCGTGGCCACCGCCGCCGCCATCAAGCCTCGAAGGCGAAGCTGCTGCAGCGCCGCCAGCAGCGGGTCCAAGCGTGGCTTCTCGGCCTCCAGGACTCCGTAGATCCAGTTGTCCTCTCGAGCAGTCAGCACTCGGCCGGTATACCTCGGCAGCTGATTCTCATCATTACGGAGGTAGAACTAGCCCTCGTGCCAACCACTGTTCGAGGAGATGAGGTGAGCCGGGATATACAGATCCGCCCGACTCGACCTCACCTGTAGGACGCAGCTCCCTACTCGAGCCACGCACCGGACCCCCTTCTCCCCCCACCTTCTTGGCAAAAAGCTCGGCCTTGAAGAGGTGAAGCCATAGATTCCACTACGGCTCCACCCCCAGGTAGCCCTCACAGACCGCCGCAAAGATGGCGGACTGTGCAACGGCGTTGGGGGCAAGGTGGTGTAGCTCCACCCGGTAGTAGTGGAGGAGCGCGCGCATGAAGACAGACGCCGATACGCTGAATCCTTGCTCGTGGAAGCAAATGAAGCTCACCACGTACCCCTCGGGGGGCACCGGCTCCTGGTGGGTAGGAGGCGGCGCAATCCACTCCGGCTGCGACCGACTCATCCTCGGCCGCAGCAGCCCATCCTCGACCAACTCCTCCAACCTCCTCTCCGTCACCGAGGAGGCGGCCTAGTCGTCGGCGGGAAGGATCTGGCTCTTTCCTGCCATTGGCGCTACGGAAGGTCGGGCGAACGAAGAGGGTGCGGTGGCGGCGGCGATGTGGGCAGAGAGTGCAAGGGGCAAGGGCTGTCTGAGGCAGAGATTGCAAGAACGCAAAAGACCGGTGGGGGAGACGGACCCCTAGGCTTTGTTTTTATAGCCCCGGCGGAAGCCTAACGGCCGCGCGAAAAGGTAGGAGTAGTTTCCCGCATTTAATGCACCCACCTAACCGTTTCCCTCAATCTCGCAGGAGCTGGGCACGTGGCCGTACCCCACGCCGTAACCGAACGCAACGTTGCCCACTACCGCGCCGATCTCGCCCTAAAAAGACACGCCTGGCTAATGGGCGGGGCGAGATCCGTGGACGGATATTCCTAGATACCTGGTAAACGGGCTCCGAGCCCGCCATAAGTCTCGAGGAAACGGTTGCTGGCCCTCGACCCGGGTTCGATAGATGCCCTCGAGCAACGGAGTTAGGGACGACTAGGGGTGTTCCCGTGCATGGCCAGGGCTCGAGCCACGCTCTCGAGGCACCCCAAGACGTATTCGAGGCCAAAGAAGGAGGTCGATGTAGGAATCCCCTCGAGGGAGGCACCGAGCCCTCGGATCCCGTCGTAAGGAACTGACATCCACACGACCACTCCTTGGCATTTTTTGAGGGCGCCTCTGGGCCACTAGCCGACTCCTAACGACCGGAGCACGGGCTCGCACTCGAATTCCCCTGCTAGTAGCTCACCGGAGATCGTCGGAACTCACCCAAACAGGGGGTAGTAGGCGTTCCCCACCCCTCCTCCTTTCTGAAGGAGGAGCGTGAGGGTCGCACAACGAAAGACGGCCAGGACTCTGATCGACCTCACGCGCACGAGGCTCGGGGGCTCAACCGCAATGAAGCATTCCCAAAAAAGACATGTAAAAGACCTCGGAGGAGTCTCAACACTCCACCGAGGCCTCGGGGGCTACACCCGGCGGATGCGCTCGCGTGCCCCCACCAGAAAAAACTACGACGCTACGACTCTAGTTCATTAGCCAACAAACCTCTGGGATAGTGATCCCACACTCACCCAAAGGCTCAGGGGCTACTATCGGTACCAACAGTATGGGGGTACCAACAGCATCGATAATAAAAAACAAAATGACTAATCCATAGTAAAACGCAGCCCACCTCAAAACCACACGTCAGGTCCGTCCCGCACGAGGCCGGCTCGACGGAGCGCCTCGACCGCGCTCCGGCTCCGACTCGTATGAGGCACCCTCGACGGGAACGCCTCGACCGCACCTTGTACGGCAAAGCACCTCGGCCACACTCTGACTCGCATGAGGCCCAACGGAAAAATCTCTGACTCGCGTGACCCTGGGTCGGGCGCTCGACCCCCTCACTTCACCTACCCTAGGACAAAAGTCAGAGCATTTAATGAGATTACCTACTACCACCAACTGGTATGGTCGCAACCAGGATCGACGTGTGAGCAATGCCAGTGTCAGCCTTCACTGTTTTACTGCCCATCCCGTGATGGGAGGTGAAAGCTGTCACTATACACACCTTACCGTACACTGTTTACCGACGATCACCCTCGAGGGAGGATACGACAAGACCCGTATTCCACAATCTCGGGGATTCGGCCTTATCCGTTCGACCTCGACCCGGCCTCGACGCCCAGCACAGTTCGACAGGGAGGGAAGGATGGCATGGCACGATGCTCCGGGTCATTCTGTCGTCTCATCCCTGACGTCACCATCGTATCCAGGGATGGCCGGCCATTTCTAGGGCACGTCGCTACAGTCACCTCAACAGGGATCGACAAAACATTGTCTCAAGGTTCCCCGGTACCCTGGCCTCTTCCGACCCTATAAAAAGGGCAGGCCAGGACCCTACAAAGACAGGGACAACAGGCAAGACACAAGATAGAGATCAACATCTCAAGCAATCATCCATGTACTCTTTTTCCTCTCTTTGAGACTTGGGCTCGTCGTCCTCTCTCGCAAGCTTGTAACCCCTACACAAGCACCTCGGTGCAAGGAAATACAAAACTCTCTCCCCCCGCTGGACGTAGGGCATTCTTCGGCCTGAACCAGGATAAACCCCCGTGTGTTCTCCTTGCATCACCATCTAGGATAGGGACACACAACATTTACTAGTCGGTTTAGGACCCCCTCGGGACCAGACATCGACACCAAGAAAATCTTGTCTCAGTTTGGGATGAGAGATTGTAATCTGACAAGGGTGCCAATAGATCCTGGTACCAAATTGGTTACTGACAAATAGGGAGAAAGAGTGGATGCCACATAATACAGAAGAATAATTGGATGTCTGAGGTATTTTCTGTATACCAGACCAGATCTTTCTTATGCAGTGGGAATGGCAAGTAGGTTTATGGAAAAACCTACAAAGAAGCATCTGCATGTTGTAAAGCAGATAATGAGGTACCTGAAAGGAAGATTGAGCTATGTGTTGGTTTATACCCAAGAGAACAAGGAAGAGGTGTTGGTGGGTTACACTAACAGTGATGTTGGAGATGATTTGGTTCGGAGAAGGAGCACTGGAGGAATAGCATTCTACTTGAATGACAGTCTAGTGACCTGGTGCTCTCATAAAGAGAAAACTATGGCTTTGTCTTCATGTGAGGCTGAGTTCATGGCAGCAACAGAGGCAGCAAAGCAAGCTATCTGGCTTAGTAATCTGTTGAGTGAACTAATAGGAAGGAAGCAGAAGGTAGTGACTTTGTATGTTGACAACAACTCAGCTATTGCTCTTATGAAGAATCCAGTGTTTCATGGAAGAAGTAAACACATTGATATCAAATACCACTTCATTAGAGAGTGTGTTGAGCATGGTCAGATCAAAGTTAAGAGGGTGAGTACTCTGGAACAGAAAGCAGATTCTCTAACCAAAGCATTGCCAGCAGTGAAGCTGTGGATCATGATTCGTCTCCTTGGTGTGCGTGAGCTTGAGGTGTATCAGGCTTAGGGGGGAGATTGTTGGGGTTTAAGCCTGATGACATGTGTGTGATCAAGTGGCTTGACACGTGGAAGCAACAGCATAGCGGGAGCATGGCCAGTTTGAATTCAAATAAGGCCAGAGCGCGGGAGCAGTTGCTGGGAGAGTGGTGACCGCGGCTAGAGCAAGTCATGTCTCAGGCAGTGAAAAACTGTCTCCTTGTATCGTGTGTGTTTGCGTTTTTTTCTCTTTAATCAGTGTGCTTGTAAGTCTTGGTATAAAAGGCTAGACCATTAGAGAGTGTGTTAGCGCTGTGAGTTGGTTGAAAAACTCATTGTACTTAGTTTCTCCTAAAGCGAAAAGGGGCGCTGTCACCCTATTGCCTGGTGGCAGTTCTCAGATTCAGAGTTCATTTTCTTACGGGTTCTTGAGCTTAGGTTAGCCACATCGATCATTGGCGCTGTGATTGTGATCCATTGATGCTCACACAATCGGCCTCGTGGGTCGCATGCAGTGTGGTCAATGCGGCACTCACGAATGCGCGCAAAGGGTGGTTTTTGTTGCCTTGTGAATGTTCTCCGTCGACACATGGCATACAGCCTGCCTGTGTGATGAGTGATGACGAAGAAATCAATTAGCACGATTTTCCATTCTCCCCCTCTCACAACAACGATGACCATTTTTTCGGCAAGATTTCCAATACAAATGTATAAAAGAGAAAAAAGGAAAACAAAAGTTAGGATGATTTGGCAATAGTATGAGATTCCTAATGCAAAATTGTCTTCTATCTTCTACTTATATAAGTGAGATTTTGAAAACCATTGGAGGAACCCAACTTTTTTAGCCACTTGAAAAACTCATTGGTTTACCAATTATCTTTTTGGAGCATCTCGAGTAGTCTTCCTAAATTTACTTTCTAAATCATCATTTCTTGAGTTATTTAAGTAAAAATTGCTTTTTATATCTTTGTACTTTACAACCACTTTTCTACATTTTATGTGCACTTTGGAGAGTCATCCTCGCTTTTCATCTTTAGCTAGTGACAAATCTAGAATAGTGGAAGTCTATATTTTGATATCCAATTGAAGAGACTATTGCAGAACATTTTTTCACCAAAATCTTTATATTATTATAAATTAGGAAAGGTATAAAAAGTTTTTTTTGGATTTGCTTTAATGAACTAATTGTTAGCACCTTCACTTTGCTAATAGTTAGAGCAACTCTAAGAATCATCTAAAACTAATAGCCAATAAATTCCTCGTTTTAGCCATGGTATAAAATAGAAGAGTCCTAAAAAAAGAGGACTCTACAACAGTCTAGCTATTTTGCCTCTCGTATATTTGAAAGCATGCTATTTCTAGATAGCGACAACAGAATTCATATAGGGAGGGGAGCGCCAAACAGAAATTCAAGAAGGAAAGAGGAATAGCGAGCGGCCACGTCATGTTATTTCTAGATAGGGAGAAGTACGGGATATATGGCTTCTTATTTTGGATTACTGGGAACAATACCTGTTGGAGTCTTGTTTTTCCTAAAAAAATCTAAATTTAGAGTCCAAGACAAATATACACACGGCCGACCCTGAGGGCGGGCAAGCAGGGCGGTCGCCATGGGCCCCCAATCCTATGGGGTCCCACCCTAGGTATACACTCAGTATGTAGTTGTATCAGTATATGGCTTGGTTGGCTCGTTAAGGCCCAAGACAGCCTAGCAGATTGGCGTTCGCGGTTTGTTTGTTGACTCTGCAACTGCGACTTCTCATCTCGGAACCAAATCGCAAATCCGAAACACAACACAACAACTGTGACGCGATCCCCCAACTCAACGTCGGCGCCGCGGTGGGCGGCCGACTCGCAGTGACACTCCAACGAGGCGTACATAGCTTCGTATGAACTAGGTATGCACTAATATCTGAAGTCCCCCAAACGATCCCAACAGGCTATGCTAGCGCCGGGACGTCCGGACAGGACACCTGCGCTGTCTACCCCTATGCGCTGATACTGATTTTTATTCCCGCCCCACATGCGCACCCGCCCTGTCGCAACGCTCATGCGTCCAGACAACTCGCCTCGCCCCCACAACACGCCCTGTTTGCTTGGATTCGAAGCCGCCCGCCTCGTCCCGCACGCACACCCTGCCCCCATCGTGCCCCGACCGCTAGTCTCTAGCTTGTCGCGACCTATTCTCCGGCACCCGTGCCATGCCACCATCAGTCCCTGTGTCCATTGACTCTCCAAACAGTATGAAAGACATGCAATATGAAACATTTGAATGCAATATCAGTATGAAATGGATGAAACATTTAGAACATACACTTGCAATATATGTGTGAAACATATATAATATCAGATAAAGCACTTGCAACTTACGACCATGAAAACATGTACAACAACATAAGAGTGAAACAACTGAAACATTTAAAATATATTCTTGCAACATATGTGTGAAACATATGCAACATACATCTGGAACAAATGAAATATTTTGAACAACACCTCTGAAACACTTGCAACGTACCTCTGAAACACTTGCAATATGTGCAACATCCCTGATCTACTTTTGTAACATCCATATGAAACAATTACAACGTACCTCTGAAATACTTACAATATGTGCAACATCCCTGATCTACTTTTGCAATATCCATATGAAACAATTGCAACATACCTCTGAAACGTCTGAAACACTTGAAACATACGCTTGCAACATGTGCTTCCATCGCAACATCTCCTTACTGAAGTCGTGCGTCACGGTGGCTACGGCGTCGTTCATGTGTTTTTTTCTCGAATACCCAAAAGAGTTCCGTGGTTCATGTGTACATAAGGGCCCCAAAATTTTGTTTTGCTCTGGCCCCTAAAAATTCAGGACCGGCCCTGAATATACACCATCTCTTTGGATCCCAACTACTAATTTTAGATGCTAACTATTATCATTAATAGATCCAAACATGCTAAGATTAGAGTGATATATCTTTTGGACAGGGAGAGTAATCTCTAACAAAAAGTAGAAATTGTTTGCTTTGACTTGTTATTGTTTAATTAAGATAAATCCAATGAGATGAGACGAAACATACAGCACAAACATCCAAAGACCAAGGATCCGGAGTTGCTAAAGTCATGATCTTTGCCGGCCTAATTAGATGCGAAAGGTTCAAAACACTGGACGACTGGCGTCTCTAGTTCGCTAGAAATCGCTTTTGCTCTTGACCGGGCCATCGCTAGAAATCGCCCTGTCCTCGTCATGCCGAAAATTCATATCAGGTTTATTTATTTTTCTCACGGCCTGTCGCTAGAATCACGCGCAGTGTGTGTTATTTTCATCTTAGGCATTGAACAAGTCCTACATGTCACCTTCAGGTCCGACTGGATTGTCTTAATCGCAACTGTTGGAATAACGAGGGAATGATGACTTCGTTGAAATCTTAAAAACAGAATTAGCCGATGTTTTCTTCAACTCTGCCGTTTCTTTGACTTGCTCTCTTCTTACACAGTCTTCCACTTCATCATCCCACGGGTCTTCTATTTACGCTTTATGGGCATGTTTAGTTGGACCTCTCGTAGGCAGCCCATATGCAAGAATCTCAATACTAGGCCGTTCCCCTTCAAAATCGGATGCTTGAGCCAGGCAAGGTATACCTGCGGTGAAGGAAAAAGTCCATGTTACCTTATTAACTTTTACAAAAGTCTACTTTTTTCTGAACTTTAAAACCGGATAAACCACCTCCCTAAACTTTTAAAACCGTTCGTTTTACCTGCATGACCGGTTATAAGCGGTTTTCAAAGATGATTTTGTCTTTTTCTTTTTTTTTATTTATTTTGGCTAAATCTTTGAAAAGTCATAGTAAATCAGAAAAAATCATATAATAGAAAATCCAATTTTGTTGGACTCCACATGAGTAGATCTATATAGTGAACATATAATATGGTATACTTTAGTACAATTTTTTTGTTGTAGCTTTAGATCTATACTTTTTTATAATTAAATACTAGTTATAGTTTCTATGGTCCAATTATGGCGAAATTTTTATGGTGAGCTAATTATTATATGCTTGAACCGTTGTAAAAATTTCATAATCATTGGATCATGCATAACTTAGTTATAGATTTATTTAGGTGCATGCTTGTTAAAAAGTATTTATAAATCTATAACTAAGTCATACATGATCCAATGAGTATAAAATTTTTACTACAGTTTAAGCATACAATAATTAGTCAACCATAAAAATTTGACCATAACTAGACCATAGAAACTGCAGCTAGGAATTAATTATAGAAAAGCATAGATCTAAAGTTACAACAAAAAATTTATACTAAAGCATATCATACTCATGTGGAGTCCAACAAAATTAGATTTTTTATTTTACCTAGATAATTAGGTGGAATTATGAACACATATCAAAAGTGCACAATAAATCCTAACAAAATTACAGTAGCCTACATATACTCCCAATAGTCTACTATACAAATTTCATGCCATTTGGATAAGCATAGCACCCTCTACGAAAAAGACAAATTGCTATTATAAGAATTCATGTGAGAGCAAGATGAATCAATAACTCACTCATACTACCATAAAAATTCATGAAATTTTTACCATACATCAAACATCACATGAGTAGCATACCACAAAAATTTCACTTCATTTGGAGTCTACAACTGTAGTTATGAAAAAGACAAATGCCACTAGTATTAAAAGCCTAATCTGCAAAATCCATTTTTACAGCCAAAACATTAAACTAAAACATGCCATATTATAGATCTACTGTATATAGAATTTCACAAGGATTCCAAAAAGTACTCATTTGCTATTTTACGAAATTTCTATGATTTACTATGTAATTTCAAAGTTTCAGCCATAAAATGAATAAAAGAAAAAGGAAAAAAAACTACACTATGCGGCACTATTTATATGAGTCACAAACTTCGCAATTAGACCCCTTTCCTTGTCAAATTCTTGCACGAAGTCCTTGACAGGATTTGGAACAGAGGAGGGCGCCGGGGCTCACTGCCCCGACCGGAGAAGGCCACACCGGCGTCGGCTGAGGGGCGGGGAAGCACCGGGGAACCCACGCGCACTCATGGGGCTGCACAGCTTGACTCGAGCCGGGCCCAGGTAGCCTGGCCACGTGCTTCGGCGGCTTACAGCCATGCGGTATGGCGGCGGTGGACACGGACGCTAGCGGAGCTCCGGCGGCGAGCAGCAGCGGCAACGGCAGAGCAGCTCTTGGCTTGTGCGCGGCCGAGGAAGCACTCGGCTCGGTTCTCGGTGGCTGGTGGCTCTCTGACCACAGGCTGCTGTGGTCTGAGCCCGCGCGGCCATGGCAGCTTCACTGGCAGCAGCATGCTTCGGCGGCGGAGGCATGGCGTGGTATTGGGAGCAGGTAGTGCGGCTGTTATTGGAAGAAGAGGAGGGAGCGAGGCGGCTGCGAGCTTTTAGCCTGCCTCAGCCATGGCTATGGCGAGCACAGGACAGACAGCGAGAGGGAGGAGGAGAATGCAGAGGGCAGAGGGCGCCGGCCTATTCACTCGACGCGAGGACACGTGGGCACAAGGTGTCGAGCAGCAAGGGCACCGGAGAGCCACGCGGCGCTTGGCCTCAGTTACGCAGCGCTCGGCCTTAGTCCATGTCGGCCATTGCTGCTGCTACAACGATTTCAAAATTCCAATACCACCCCAAACGTACAGCTGAAACATCAACATTCCTCTCTTTGTAACTCCTAAACCATTTAGTTTTGGCATGGGCTGTAGTAACCAAAGTTATAGGGCTACGTGAGGTCTCCAACTTCTCTTAAAGGGTCAAAGTCTGATTCGGCATTCTTTGCAAGATACAAAGCTTCAAATGTGGGTACCTCAGAACCGATCGCTGCAGTTCAGTTTGCAAGTCAACTGAAACTCTCATCTTTCCCCTTCCCTGTCTCCTTATCTGTGCATTGATTTGATCAATAAATTTCACCATAAGCTAGACCTACATGAGTACTCAAACTTTTCTCAAAGGATCATAGTCTAATTCGGTTTGGTTTGCAATTGATAAATCACCAAAGAAGGGTAAACGAAAACTAAAACCCGAAAATGCAGTCATCCCAGACTTAGCCAAATTTTTCGTCCCTGAAAACAGCACAAGATGCGATTTTGCGAACCCTAATTGACAAGCTAGGCACAAAATAAGCTCTTGCTCATTAAACAAAGTTTGTAGTACTCAAACAAAACTACAATTATTATTTAAGGATCAAGGTTTGAATTAGCTTGTGTTGCAAGATATAAAGCTCCAACTAAGGCACTTAGCACTAAAACAGCATGAGGACTTAGCCAAATTTTGCAAGTGCCAATCAGCCCCTATTCCTGGCTTGTGGGCCACCTTTGAGATTGTTCTGGTCATTTTCATGAGATGATCATTAAACAACTTTTGTTTCATAAAAAATTTGCTACAACTTTGTTTAAGGGTGCAGCTACAGGAAAACACTTTTAGCTATCCTTTTTAAAACAGTCAAGCAACTGTGCTCTCTAGGTCAAACAAGGTCAAATCAAGGTCAACTATCACTTAGAGACTTAATTAGTCAACATGGTCAACAGGAACATTGCTCCATTAAGTGTCCTAAGCATAGTTAAGGTATTGTAGAGGCTAAACATACACACCATGCATAGGTTGCATAAGAATACATGCCTCACATGCATTGAAACATAGGAATTAAGTGAAATGATATAGTTGTTTCATCCCCATGTTTCAATTGTTTCATGTGTTTGTTTCAAAGTACATGCTTCACATGTTTCACTAGGTTGTTCCACATGTGTCCTAGATGTGTTGCACATGTTGCATTTGTATGTTGCATAAACACTAGTTCACATGGAATATAAGGCATGTTTCCTTGTTTCAAAAGCATATTTCAGTTATAATCTAAACAAGCATATAACTTATCATTTCATGTGACTTTTTGATTCCAAACATCATGAAACTTTTCTAGGCATCACTATAGATAGAGAGTGATGTGAGACACATGAAAGAAGTGACATCAACACTCACTTGCATTACTAAGCATGAACACGTAACATACACACTTGAAACACAATTAACAAAAGTATGTTGCATATGTTTCAAGGAGGTGTTGCAAGCACATTCCATATACACATGTTTCATATGTTCTATGCTCGTATATGAACAAATGATGCTTAGGCCTATGCAATGCAAGTGTCCAAAATGCAAGCCTAACACCTGGGGTGTTACATTGCCTATCTACACGGCTTGCTCTCATGAAAACAACCTTGTAGGGCAATGCAGTACTAAGCATTATGTAAGTTGAATTGCATCTTGTCTTACAATCTAATGCAATCTTCTTCTCAATTTTAACATTCACATACTTAGCTATCTCCTCAAATTTCTTTACCCTTTTTGCTGTGGTTGTTTAGTAAGCTACGCTATCACGAAAGTTTTCAATGGCATATTTTAGTTTTTCTAGTCCATCCTTAACAATCAGATTAAGGATATAAGCACAACAACGCATGTGTAGAAACTTTCCATCAGCCATAAGCTTAGTTTTGCTAATCATTCTAACAAGGTAAGAAATTATTGCATCATTTGAACTGCAATTGTTAAGCATGATGGTTGATACCTTCTCATCAATATTCCAGTCAACAAGGGAGTCATATAGTTCATCAACAATGACTTCATGAGTGTGTGGACTTGGCACATAAATAAACTTGTAAAAGTCCAGCAAACTTTATGAGTAGCATGTCAAAAAATCTATAAATTACAGCATGTCAAAAAAACTGTAAATTATAGCATGCCAAAAAAAACTGTAAATTATAGCATGTAAAAGAAATCATTAGCCTCACCTCATGATAATGTTTCTTAGAGTCCAAGTCTCATCAATAAAGTGTGCTGTGATAGCCATGTATCCTCTTTTCTGGTTATCAGAAGTCCACATGTCACTAGTGATTGCCACCTTAGACTTGATTCTAGCCATATATTGAATGGCTTTCTTCTTCTCCACTTCATACTATTCAAGGATGTACTTCCTAAAATAATGAAATATATGCACAAAAGATTAGAAAGTAGGTTGTAATTGGCATAAGCACACTACATACAAAAGCATGTACAAAGTCACACTATATATACCTTAATGTGTTTCTGGTGTCAATCTTGAACAAAGGTTGGATTGCATGTACAAATCTTCTAAAACCAGCATGGTCAACCATGCTCAAGGGATACTCATGTAGCACAATCTTAGCAGCAAGTTCTTTTCTAGCTATGTCTTGATCAAAGGTGTAGTTCTCTATAGAAACTGTTCCTGCATCTATGGTACCAAACCTCAATGATGTTTGAACAGTGTATTTTTCCTCCCAACTTAATCTTCCTAAGAGTGCATGACTTCAAGTGAACGTGAAGGTTTAGTCCCATCCCTTGTTTCTCCTCCAAGCTTGCTGCTGTAGTAAATGCATTTTGCCTTTATTTTGCCATGCCATCTAATTCTCTTGAACTCCTTCCAAACTACAGATGTGAGCTTTCTCTTTGACCCAACCTCAGCAAATCTTCCATTTCTGATGGTTCCTTTTCAATCTTGTCTTCTTCATTATCTATTTTAATTGCTTCTGATTCGTTGATAGATTCTAGATGCGATTCAGACTCAGGTTGAGAGCCCTGAGACATAGGAGCTTGGCTGCTGTTTGCACTAGATTCTGACATTTTTTTGAGCCTGTAGTTAACCACATAAATATTTAATTACTACCTAATATATAAAAGCACAACACCAGTTCATAAAAGCTTCAGATCTATTGAATTGGTAACACCAATTCAAACATAAGCTACTACAAAACACTAAATTGGTAAGTTCTACCATTAAACTTGCACATAATAAGAGACAAACAATATTCATCATCATCAAGTTTAAAAGCTTCAAATCTGAGTACTGACCCTAGAGAATTTTTGTGTCTAGGCTTCTCAGCTGCTGATATCTTCACGCAACGGTGCTTGCGGTTAGAACCTTTTGCCTGTGGTGGTTAGGGAAGCTTCTTGGGATTCCCAACTATGAAGGTGGCTTTGGTCGACGATGGTGGGGGAGCTTTTTTCTTCTTGGCAGTAGGTGCAGGGGGAGCTTTCTTCTTCTCGGTTGCAAGTGTAGATGGAGCAACCACCAACTCCTTGGATGCGACTGCAGCTTCGTTGGTGACGACTAGTCCGACAGTAGGAGGTCGGTGATGACCGGATCCGGCGACGGCGGTGGTTCAATAGCGGCGGTGTCCCTTGAGGAGGGATGGGGTCAGTAGAGGAACGCTACAAATGACAGGTTAATTCATCAAGGAGGAAGAAGGGCTTCACTGGGCAACGTCCATTGTAGCGAGCGATGATGGCAGACGGGTCCGCACTCCATGAGCAGCCAAGCAGTGTCATAGTGAAGTGGAGACTAGAGAGCGGTGAGGGCGGCAGGAAAGTGGAGAGGGATGAGGGCGACAGGAATACGGAGTCGGGCTTCGGGACGGGAGCAGTGCGGGTGTGGCGACTAAAAGGGATAGGGATGGGGGAGTTTTATGTAAATTAGGGTTAGCATCCCTTTTATATGAGCCTAACTGGGCTTGGGCCATCATATGTTAACTGGGCCTGTTTCATATATGATATACATAGACACACATATATTGTAGCATAGTGGGTTCCCCAGCGGGTAACGGGGACGGGTATACCGGGAACGTCCCCGTACCCGCCATCCCCGTTGGGGATAGATTCTTGCCCATTTAGATCCTCGCGGGTACATATATCATCCCATCCCCATCCCATAATGGAGCAAATACCCATCAGGTTTCAGGTGTCAGGTACCCATTGCCATCTCTGCTCGTGAGGTATGTTTTCCTCTACCTAGACTTACATTTTGGGTTGGAGTTTTCAATCCTCATCTTGGGTTCTTCAGCGTCCACTGATTGGGATCTATCATGGAGATGGAGGCCAGAGGCGTCAGATCCATTTCCTTGTGACAAAGATTTGGTTGACGATTGTTTGCCAGGGGCATTCAACGTTTCAAGAGCATGTTGATTTGTTCGATGTGCTGTTGTTGCCATTTGTAAACTGTGATGCATCTTCATACATACGGGGAACAATTTCAAGGTGTCCCAATAGGAGGTGATAAAGATTATGAGGACCTCAAAAGGACTTCAATGTAATTTCTATTTCTACAAGGGGTCCCCTTACATAGGGCTGGATGTAATACTTCATTTCCATATTAAATAAAATCCAACCCGTTTTCTCAAAAAAAAACCCTGCCCCATGGATCCTATGTGTACTTCTCATCTCATGGTTAAATGTTAACTGCTAGCCCACTTGAAGCTATTTGGCTATCAACAATATTCCCTGTCAGGCTTGCAACTTTTGTTGGCCTTCAGCAGTGACCGGCAAAGACTAATCTGAAAGGATCAAGATGCCCAAGAGGGGGTGAATTGGGCTTTTCTAAAAATTAATTGCAAGAATTAAATCGTACAAGCTGGAATTCACCCCTAGTGCCTACTTGTGTTCCTAGAGATTCTACCGATAAAAGTTTTGCACCCTAAGTTCCAATCCTAGTCTAGCATGGCAATTCTAGGAAAGTAAACCAAGCAATGAAAGTAATACAAGAAAGTACTTGAAAGTAAGGGCAAGGAACACGACGATGTTTTCCCGAGGTATCGGAGAGTCGCCACTCCCCACTAGTCCTCGTTGGAGCACCCGTGCAAGGGTGTAGCTCCCCCTTGATCCACGCAAGGATCAAGTGCTCTCTACGGGCTAATTCTTTGGCACTCCGTCATGGTGAATCGCCCAAAACCGCTCACAAGATGAGTTGGGTCATCCACAAGCTCCGCCGGATGATCACCAAACTCTCAATCACCACCAAGTCGTCTAGGTGATGGTGATCACCAAGAGTAACAAGCTAGAACTCTCACTTGACCACAACGAGCCTAATGAGAAGATGGATGCACACTTGCTACTCCCTAGTCACTAGTGAGGGACTCTCAAGCTTTGATTCTCAAATCACTACCCTCACTAGAGCTCTTGCACTCCTATGCACTCCAAAGGTGTTTCTCAGCTGAACAAATGAGCAAGGGGGCTCTAAAAGAGGTGGAGGGGATGTATTTATACACCCCATAGTCAAATCCAACTGTTACCTGCCAACTCAGCAAAATACGCGATGACCGGACGCGCCGGTCGATGTGACCGGACGCGCCGGTTGATCGTAACGGTCAAAAACCTGAAATACTGGCTGAGTAACTGGACACACCGATTAGGGGTGACCGGACACGTCTGGTCGTGCAGGGAGCTTATTGTACTCTGACCTGACGCGTGACCGCGTCCGATCAGTGATGACCGGACACGTCCGATCATCAGAGTACCTTACTGGAACGTGACCGGACGCGCCGATCACTTCCCAGTCGCGTCCGATTAGGTGATTTCCCTCCTGACACGTGTCAGCGTGAACACCGCGTCCGGTCCTCGCAAGGACCGTGTCTGGTCAACAGCGCTATGACGCAGTAGCAGTTTAGAACTACCGGACATGTCCGGTCAAGCCAGACACCGCGTCCGATCAAGGGAAAACGTCTCTAAACACTTTGAAACGTGACCCAACTTGAACCAAGTTGCTTCCAACTGAACTTTGAGCTATTCTAGAGCTACCTAGTGCTAAGTTTGACAAGTGTGCACCACACCTAAACAAAAGACTCACCTAGGTCAAGGTACTCGCTCATGCCCCCCTTTATAGTACGGCCAAAGGAAAAAGCGAAGATCCTAACGACTATTCCGAATGTAACTCAACACCTCGACATCCGGAACTAACCGTCCTTAATCTTGACGTCAATCCTTTGAAAACCGAAATGATTTCCATCATGGGGCATGAATACCATAGCGCCCAAAGCAGTTATCAACCCCATGACCTAACTTACCAAAGTTTCTGCAAAACACACGTTAGTCATGGTAATAAAGCGTTGTCATCAATTACCGAAACCAACTCTCGGGGCCTAGATACTTTCAATCTCCCCCTTTTTGGTGATTGATGACAACACTAAGATTCAGAAGATAAGAGTTGAGGTTTTCGAACATGCTTGGTTCACATAAGCAAAAAGCAATAAGCACAAGGGGTTAGGAATTGCTTATGTACCCCAAGCCAATAGTGTGTACTCATAAGATAAAACATGAAGCGTTAGTACATATAAAGACATAGCTCAAAAGAAATTAGAGTAAGGCATGGAAGCACAACCTTATGAGCTATAACCAAACAAGTGACATGATTTAAAAAGTAACTAGATAGACCACATAGACTCAAAGTATCTCACAAGACCACATGTCAAAAAATGCAAGTACGGGAATGTAAACATGATGCATGAATGTAGAACACAAATAAAAACGAAAACCCTCTATCAAAACTCCCCCTGAATCTACTCTCTCTCCCCCTTTGGCATCAACCGCCAAAAACTAATCTAAGGATCCGACGGGGGAACAGACGGAGTCGTGTCGGGTGCCGAGGAGCGTGGAGTGATCACAAACTGAGAAGTATCCTCCTTGGACTCTGAGCTGTTATGCTGACCCTCTGAAGAAGCACGTGGCTATGAAGCGGTCTGGGTTTGAACAACAGGAACAGGTACTGACGAAGAAGTAGCAACAAGTGGAGCAGTCTGAGTGACCTGAGCCTGAAGTGAGCCAACAGCTAGAGGATCTGTCGAGGCAACTGATGAAGGTATAGTCTCTGTGGTGCTCGTCCCTGTCACAGGAGGAACAGCTGCCTCTAAAGCGGACAACCCTAAAGAAGTCACTAGAGTGGTATGCGAGGGCATCGGCTGATCAGTCAACTCGCTATAGGAGGCACTCAAGTCAGCAAACAGAGTGCCTATCAGAACGTGAGGGCGAGGCTGGTTTGAAGGAGTGAACCTCATCTGAATAGGCATGTAGCTCAGGGACTGGAATGACTGGGGGACCTGCTGCTGTGGAGAGGTGAAATGGAAGCTCGACTGTCCCTGACTCGAAGGTCCACTAGACTGTAATGCTGGAGTCAGGACAGATGCAGGAGGAGGTACCCCAATTGTAACCAAGTGACGCAGGAGCTCTAAGTACTGCTGCTGGTTTGCTGCCTGCTGTCGCTGCATCTCGAACTACTGACGCTATAGCTCAAGCTGCTGCCTCTGGAACTCATCCTATCGAGCCTGTATCTGAGCAAAAGCGGCGGCTGTGTCCTGAGCCTGTCTCTACATCTGAAGCTCCTGTCTCTCCTATGCCTAGGTAAGCCTCTCAAGAATAGCCACCATGACTGGGTCTGAACGGGAGGCTGAGCCTGAACCACCAGCCTCATGATCGTGAGGCCGAGGAGAGTGGTACTAGGGGATGGGCTGGTAATCCTCATCAGTGCTGTCAGAGGCCTCATCCTCAGCTAGATCAGCAGGCTAAGCATCTAAATCAGCAAGCTCTGCCTCAGCAAGACCCTAAACGGTCGCGTCCTACTCAGCTGCTGTCTCGGGCACCTCATGTCTCTCTCGCTGACCTAGCACGGGTGCCTGCTCTCTGGTAACTGAAGTCCATAGCTGACGGATATCATACTCTAGAAAAGTAGTGGTAGTGTCTGATATCTCAGCTCTAATCTCAGAAGGCAGCTCACATGAAGATCTGATGAGAAAACATATCCAATGAGCATAGGGCAGCTGACGGTGTCCCTTGAAGCCTTCTGCCAAGGTGTCCTCCATCTCACATAGCATAAGATCCCAGATATCAAACGGTGTCTATGAGAGAAGGTGATAGACTACCCACAACTGCATACGGCTCAGTCCCTCTCTACACCCAAGCCTCGGAAGGAGTGTATGTCTGACAATGGCATCCAAGACTCTAGCAAGAGGTGTCAAGCTGGCGAGTGTACGTCGGGACCCTTCGCTAAAAGGCTCACGAAAGTAGGGTCGGATCAGATCAGTAGGGGTACTGTCCTACTGTGAGGGCGTCTAGGTGGAGCGGTCTGACCAAAGCACAGCTGATGTATCTTCGTGTCTGAAGCTAGGAGTCTGAGAATCTCCCGTACTCTGGTGCTGTAAAGTCTGCGGTCATGGCCTTGGAATGCAAAGTGAATAAACTCATGTGCTGGGTCAATCCATAGTGAAGAATAGAACTCCCTAACCCAAGTGCCGCAGTATGCTCCTGTCCGTCCAAGAAAATCTGATAAGCCCGGAAGAAAGGACAGGTGCGGACGAAGCTGCTCACCAACCACCTCAACAAGAGCCTCAAGATGACAGACCCTCTGAGGTCTAAAAGCAATCCCACTGTCGACATATGCTCTGTAGAAGTCCTCCTGTAGGGGTGTGTAGAATCCCTCTGACGCTCTGGAGTCCTGCACAGGTGGGAAGCACCGACCAACCTCAACAAACCTGAGGGCCTGCACCTGGCGTGCTGTAGCTCCCCTCAAGTCAAAGTGCTTGACTAGGGGGTGTCCTCGAGCCCTAGGAGGTGGGCGTCCTCCATGACGCTGGCCCTCTGGCCTAGGAGTCACCTGAGCTCGCGTACGTCCTGAGCGACGACGCGGTGGAGTCTGGAATGGCTGCTCCTCTGTCTCCTCTAGAGCCTCTGCAGGTGGATCAACTGACATAGCCTCTGTCCCCTCTATGGCCTTAGTACCGAGCTGTCTGCCTTCAAGATGAAAGCGACACTCGCCAATGTGAATCCCACTGCTCCTACCTCCCCTCTCTACCAGCTCTGCTATGTCTGTAACTGCCTGAGCGATCTCTGCATCTATAAGAGTCTTCTTCTTCTTTCTGGCCATGGTCTTTGTAACAGAACCGACCAAATTATAAGAGCACAAGTACAAAAACAAGCACCGAAGCGCTCAAATTTTCGAACTTGAGCCCATATAATCCCAGTAGTCAATCAAAACCACGAAGGATTTCAAACCAACTTGCTTACAACCAGGATCGCATCATTCAACATACAACATCATACGTTACATTTCACAAGTAGTTCTGAAATAAGTTTACACATACGGAGTCGCAATTATTACAAACCAAGTTTATAAAAGTAGCGGAAGCATAACACACACCAGTTGTTCACTACTGCCAGTCTTGATGATCAACAACCCGCAAAAGCATGAGGAAAGTACATAAAAGATGATTACGCCCAAGTGATCTAGTCTTCTTCACCCGCAGGGTGGAGACAAGTTTTGCAGAAGCCTTGATAGAGCATATCATCTGCAACAGGAGGGAATAAACTCTGAGTACTGGAATGTACTTAGCTAGACTTACCCGTCGAAAACCAGAAATAAGATGACACCAAGGATTATGCAAGGCTTACACAAGAGGCTAGCTGACATAACATTTTGCATAAAGGCATAAGTAATTTAAACTCTTATAGCCTGTACTAGCAGTTATTTTTAGCATTTACCTGTTGTCTATCTTAGCACCTGTACTAAACATGCACTTGATTATAATCAAACAATTATCATTATTATATCCAGAGCAGGTATGAATTGTGGCAACATTGTATCATTCCCTTAACCACCGGTTCATTTAATGAGATCTACGTTGCCGCTGCTCAAGTCAAGTGCTCACTAACCGGGAGCGACGACGATTCGAATCGAATTCCTATCCAGCTGGAGGGGTATTTCTAACACTCACCGTGCAGACCCCTGCCAGGGTCGCACAGGCCACCGTTTCATATGATTCAGGAATCGCGGGTCCGAATAATGTCGCGACCCCAAGGGCGACACTCTGCCAGGTGATAGGGACTCTAACCCCCCCTTGGTCTCACGCCAATGTCCCCAAGCACATCCTTTCTCTCCTCCAAGAAGCAACCTACCATTCGATTCCCGGCCTGAATCACATTACTCGGCTTCGCGGTCAGAACGACTTATCCGGCCAACTAAGTGTTAGACTGCGTTCAACATGACTCAAGGACGTACAGCGAATCGGTCCTTAAACGACTCAGACGGGCATAGCTCCACACCCAAGACGTGAAGTGTCTTGCGGCTGTACTATCGAACTCCCGCCCGGTCTCAATTTCATTTTTAAGCATGGTTCCATCCACGATAGCCATAAAGCCACTCGTGACTCCTTCCTACATCTCGCGGATGACCGGAAATCACCTGACTTCTACCGTACTAAGCAGGGCTAAGCATTGACACGTGCCTACACCTAATATAGGATTCAGTATGATATCTGGACAAGGACAGGTATAATGCAACAAGTGTTTTCATATAACTCCTACAACTTAATGCAGTAAACAATTAAAAGTACTCAAGATAAATTTATAAATCAGTAGGTTCAGCATGCACCGGGGCTTGCCTTTCAGAAAGGTCGAAGGCCGGTGATCAGGACACTCGGGCAGATCTTCGGTAGGAGCTTCGTCGCCGGCTGGTTCCTCTAGCTGCTCCGGCTGGTCCTGGACTTCCTCCGGAATCACCGGCTCGAATTCGAGGAGAGTTACTCCCTCCGGTACACCTATTGCATGAATGCACAATGAATATCATGGATGCATAAATGGGTGCAACATGCTCGGAATGAAATGCATTTCAGAAATAAAATACTCTATTCAAGTTACTTTTTTAGTACGTGCAAATCTCTTCTCCGGTGGAGAAGTACTTACCTAAGCTACTCAACCTAAGATACAGCTGTTCTTCTTCGGTTAAGGCCCTAACACCTAACAATACAAGAGTAGTATTACTTAGGTTACCATAGTAAGACATGCTGGACAGCAGCTCAAAGATTCTAACATAACTAGAGAATCTTAACTCCAAAAGATATGATCTAAGACAATCTGGAAAGCTTAAGAAATGTACCACAAAATATTTTCAGACTACAACACTAAATTCCAAAGTTTACCTAGTCGAAATTCCAAAGTTCCAGAATCTGTTCTCTCTAAACAGAGAGTAGTCAATTCTGGACTGGCACTTTAAACAGCAATAACTCTCAAACTACTAAGCCAAATGCTCCCAAATTTTGACACAAGCTCATTTACAAATTTTACTACAACTTTGGTATTTACAAGTTTTCCAGCAACCACCTTTATCCAAGGTCAAACCTAGAAATACTATCAGCTGTCCAGAAAACCTAAAATTGCAAAGATTAAATATTTATTGATGTGGCAAACATTCTCTAAGACCAAACTAATGCTACTACAAGTTCACAAATGTCACAAAAACACCAGAAAGTAAGGTGTGCCCACCTAGAATATTTATTTAAACTCATTTCTTAATTTACTTAAGTAATTAAGTGGAATTTCAAACATATATGTAAACTGCTCCTGAAATTCCACAAAAATTACAGGAGACTCTCTGACGCAAAAAGAGGCTACTGTAAAAATGTGAACTAAATTTATTCACAGGAACTCTCAGAACAAAATTCACAAGCCCAAAAGGCTGATTTTTGTATAAATAACAAAGCATAGTAAAAAGTGTCAAACAACAGATTTCTTAATTTTCTTGGACACTCTAGGGTACCAAGACATTCTCCAAAAAGTTATATGAACATTGCATATGTATAAAAATTACTAAAATTCATTTAATTATTTCCTAGAATAACAAGATAACATTATAACTTGAAAAGTACTTAAGCACTACTGCCCAATTTTTTACCAAAGCTAGAGCAAGTATAAATTAGCCTACTCACCAAATTTCATAATTTTTGGAACACTGAAACTCAAGATATAATTTAAACAAGTTTGCATGTGATTTAGAACACATTTCAAAGACCTATTTAAATATCCCGAAAGCTAAACATCACATAACAAACTCATATTTTTCTAAAATACTACACATCATGCAGATCCTAACAAAATTTATGTCATGATTTTTGAGTAAGTAAAACCCTAGATCTACATTTTCTAAACCACCACAAAAATTTGTGACAAAAATGAAAAGAAAAACAAAAAACCGAACCCAACTCGCTACTGGGCCGGCCTGGCTTGCTAGCGTGGCCAAGCCAACGCGCGGCCTGCCCCGGACTCCCGCCCGCGCGCGCGTGGCGCTGACAGCGCGGGCCCGCAGGCCAGAGGGAGAAGAGCGAAGGGGGAAGACGGCCGCGACTCCGGCGAGCTCAAGCTCGCCGACGACGGCGCCTCCGGCGACGGGAAGAGCACCAACGGCTTCCCCGTGACCCTCCGCATCAACCAAACCTAGCTTGGCTGACCCTATCCCAACCTAACTACGACGGCCATGGCGACCGCGGCTCGGAGGCGGCACCCGATGGCAGTCCGGCGAGCTCCGGGGGCCAGGGACCTAAGTGAGGTGTACTACGGCTTGCTGAGGACATGACGGACCTCTCCATGCCAAGGAAGAGGATAGAGGTGGAGTGAGTGCCGCTGGCCGCGTGAGCACCACACCGGCGGCCATGGCGCGGCAGCGCACGACGGTGTTTCGGCGTGTACCGGCCATCCCAACCGGTAGCGTCATCACCTAGGCTGCTCTACCCACCCCGGAACCCAGAACACTTAGCGGGAAGACTGGAGGTTGATCGTAGGGAGCTGGCCATAGTGAGCCGCCGCATGGACAGTGCGTCGGCGAGGACTCACGGTGGCGGAAACCGAAATTCGCCCTTACCTCGACACAATCCGGTCAAGCCACGGGTGGAGGAGGTGGAGGGGATTCAGGTGGAGCGGTGGAGGGGATTTGGAGGACGGGGGTGCGACGGTGAGCTTGCACGAGTACGGAGCGGGCTGTGGCGGCAATGGCGCCTCCGTTTTTCCGCCTCGGTGAACCCGGCCAGAGCGAGAGGGAGGAGGAAGGAGAGTGAGCGCGAGTGATGGGGACTGAGGTGTCGACTCCCACTTCACTCACGCGCGCGAGCTTGCGACGTGGAGGCGATGGCAGGCCGCGAGCACCACGCGGCCACCGGGCTCTGCCCGAACACCACGACGCGAGCTGGCTGTCCGGCTACATGGCATCGCCGTTTACTGAATGGAGGTCGTCCTCGTTCGACTGACAGAGCAACTTCGTCGACGATTAACTCCCAAACCAGTGAGAACCAGACCTGGGTGATGTTGGCAATGTTGTAGAGCTACATGAGGACTACAAGTTTGTCAATTGGAGTTTGGACTGGTTCAGCCTGGATTTGAAACTACAAGGCTCCAAAGTGGTGCCCCTTGAAACTAAAACTTAGTTTCAGTCATTAAGCCGACTGAAACCCGATTTTCTAGACACCATATCTCCTAAACCATTTAGAACTAGGTGATGGTGATATTGACAATGTTGTAGAGCTAGGTGTGGACAACAACTTTGTCAATTGGCTCAAAGACTGGTTCGGCCTGGTTTGTGAGTTACAAGTTGCCAAAGTGAGGTACAGTGAAACGGTTTTCAGCCCCACACTTAGCTAAAATTTGCAAGTCCCAAAACAGCCCCTAATACTGACTTGTGGGCCATTTTTGAGCATGTTCTGTTCATTTTCATGAGATGGCCATATTAGAACTTTTGTTCCTTATGAAATTCTCTACAACTTTGCTTAAGGTTGCTCCTCCATGCAAGATTTCTAAGCTAGACTTTTTAATTGGTCAAACCAGAGCATCCTAAGATCAAAAGGGTGGTCAACCACCTCTTGGAGGGCACTTTAGTAATTTTGGCCAACATGAACCTTGCTCCAAGAGTTTCCCTAAGCATAACTAAGGTGTTGTAGGACATAATTGGCCACTCTACCTTTTTGTCACACCAACTATCACATATCACATGATGTGAGCCAAATAAAATTTCTAAAACAATCACCGTTGTTGCATCACATAAAATAATATGCATGATGCATGCTTATGCTTATGCAAATGCAATGAAATTAAGGAGCTAAACACCTGAGGTGTTACAACCCTCCCCACTTATAAAAATCTCGTCCCGTGATTTGGAAAGCGTACCATTTTTCATAGAATTCCTTATAACCATCCCACAAATAGTCCTCCCGTTCCCTGGTAGCGTCACTTTCACTACCCTGATTACTCCACATTACTTTATACCACTTAACCACTTTGCTTCTAGTCACTCGTTCCTGAGTATTGATCACTCGGACTGGCTTTTCTTCGTAAGTTAGATCAGATTCCAGCCTGATATCTCCTAAAGGGACTCTTTCCTCAGGAACTAGAAGACACTTTTTGAGCTGAGATACATGGAAGACGTTGAATATGGCACTCATTTCTGGAGGTAACTGGATTTTATACGCAACAGCTCCACTCTTGCCTATGATCTAGAAAGGACCCATGTATCTCGGCGCAAGTTTCCGCTTAACACCAAAACGTTGGACACTCTTCATTGGAGAAACTTTCAGATACACGAAGTCTCCAACTTCAAACTCGAGTGGTTTTCTACGACGATCAGCATAACTTTTCTGTCTAGCTTGGGCTGTAGCCATATGTTTTTGGATGGTACGGACTTATTCCTCAGCTTCATGAACAAAATCAATACCATAATACCTCCTTTCACCAGCTTCTACCCAGTTTAGTGGAGTTCTACACTTACGACCGTACAAAGCTTCGAATGGAGCCATCTTAATACTTTCTTGATAACTATTATTGTATGAAAACTCGGCTAGAGGTAACCATTTTTCCCAAGAACCCTTGGATGAAATGACACATGCCCGCAATAGATCTTCCAAGATTTGGTTAACCCGTTCCGTCTATCCTGACGTCTGGGGGTGATAAGCAGAGCTTCTCACTAACTTGTTTCCCAGAAGGTGATGCAAGTGCTCCCAAAAGCGAGCAGTGAACTGGGGACCACGGTCAGATATGATAGTACGAGGTATCCCATGGAGCCGGACTATCTGATTGAAGTACAACTCAGCATAGTCAGTGGGACGATAGTCTACTCTAACTGGAATGAAATGAGCTGATTTGGTCAAACGATCCACAATTACCCAGATAGAGTTATGATTTTTGACAGTAGGAGGAAGACCGACAATGAAATCCATACTTATCTCTTCCTATTTCCAACCTGGGATAGAAAGTGGTTGAAGTAACCCAGCTTTCATATGCACAGCCTTAACTCTACAGCAGGTGTCACACCTAGCCACATATGCAGCTATCTCTTTCCACATCTTGGTCCACCAATAGTATGGCTTCAAATCATAATACATCTTATTGCTACCAGGATGGATGGACAACTTAGAGGAGTGTGCTTCAGACATAATATCATTTCGAAGCTCCCGGTCCTTAGGCACAACTAACCTATCCTTGAACCATAGTACACCCTCTTCATCTATCCTGAACTGTGTAGTTTCTTGTTCTTTCATTTTACGCTTGATGTGGAATATAACAGTGTCAGTCTTTTGGAGTTCAATAATCCTGTTTTTGAGAGTACAACTGACAGTGATGTTGTACAAGACTGCTGGATGTAGAAGGCGAGATCGATGAAAATCAGTTTCAACTAAGGAATGGCAATGAGACTTACGGCTTAAAGCATCCGCAACCACATTTGCCTTGCCAGGATGATAGTGCACTTGAAGGTTATAATCTTTAATCAACTCGAGCCATCTTCGTTGACGCATATTCAACTCGGGTTGGGTGAAGATGTATTTGAGGCTTTTGTGGTCTGTGTAGATGTTGCAAACATTGCCCAACAGATAGTGTCACCAGGCTTTCAAAGCATGAACAACTACGGCGAGTTCTAAGTCATGCGTTGGATAATTCGCCTCATGCTTCCGAAGTTGTCGAGAGGTATATGCAATTACTCGGCCTTCCTGCATCAACACACCTCCCAAACCTATGCCTGAGGCATCACAATAAACATCAAATGGTTTCTCGATATCCGGTTGTGCCAAAACCGGAGCTGAGGTTAGGAGGGTTCGCAGTTGGTGAAAAGTCGCATCACACTCAGGAGTCCAGACAAACCTGGTGTCTTTCTGCAGCAACCGAGTCATTGGCTTGGCTATTTTGGAGAAATCTAGGATGAAGCGACGATAATAGCCAGCCAAACCAAGAAAGCTTCGGACCTCGTGAACCGAGATAGGAGCCTTCCAGTTCAGTACTTCCTATACCTTGGCAGGGTCCACCATAATTCCTCCATCGGACAACACATGCCCAAGGAAAGGTACTTCACGAAGCCAGAATTCGCACTTACTGAACTTTGCATAAAGTTGATGTTCACGCAGTCTTGTGAGGACTCTACGCAGATGTTCAGCGTGATCCTCCTCATTCACAGAATATACCAAGATGTCATCAATAAATACCACCACAAACTTGTCCAATTCAGGCATAAACACTGAATTCATCAAGTACATGAAGTGTGCGGGGGCATTTGTCAAGCCGAAAGACATAACAAGATACTCATAAAGACCGTATCTTGTAGAAAAGGCTATCTTTGGAACATCTTCCGGGCGGATTTTAATTTGATGGTAGCCAGATCTTAGATCGATCTTGGAGAAAACTTTAGCTTTAGACAACTGATCGAACAAGATGTCGATACGTGGTAAAGGGTACTTATTTTTTACAGTGACTGCATTGAGAGGTCTATAATCTACGCACATCCGCAACGACTGATCCTTCTTCTTTACAAAGATAGCAGGACATCCCCACGGCGATGAACTAGGACGAATCAACCCTTTCTTCAAAAGTTCATTCAATTGCACCTTAAGTTCAGCTAGTTCATTTGGAGGCATCCTATAGGGTCTCCTAGAGATGGGAGCCGTGCCAGGCAACAACTCAATTTTAAACTCCACATCCCGATCCGGAGGGAGCCCCGGCAAATCATCAGGAAAAACATCTGGAAACTCATTTACTACTGGAATTTCGGTCAACACCTTTGCTTGCACAGCATGAACTTCCCTAGACAAATCAACTTTTCTGGGAAGTTGAACCAGAAAACCCTTTTGATCTGTAGGGTCTCTGAGCATAACTACCCGAGTGGATATATCAATGAGTACCCCATTCTGACTCATTCAATTCATGCCCAAAATAACATCGATGCCTAAGCCCGGCAAAACCACTAAGGCAAGCGAGTACTTTCGCCCTTCTATCTCAAGCTCAAGATTTCTCACTACTTTATTTGTGGAAATATTCCCACTTGCTGCGCTAATACAATAACCCCCACCTTCAATAGTATGCAATTTGTGTGCAAATTCTGATGCAAACTTAGGACTGATAAAGGAATGCGAAGCACCTGAATCAAAAAGTACCACTGCAGGATGTTGGTCAACTAGGAACTTACCAGCAGTGACAACCTCACCAGATGGTATTTCCTCAATACTGCTATAATGGGCGTGCCCTTGACGGTCACCTTGGTTGACATTCTTCTTAGGGTAAGGGCAGTTTCTGGACCAATGGCCTGGCTTGTTGCAGTTCCAGCAAGGCATGTTGCTAGGAGGGACACTGGAGCTGCCTTGGCTCGAACTACTTTTTGGCAGAGCCACTATATATGCCTTACGAAACCCAATCTTCACTGGCGCCTTCTTTTGTGGAGGACGGAACTTAGCACTTGTGGCAGGAGGGCGAGGAGGAGCTCTCGGGGCAGCTGGAGCTCGAGACTGTGAAGCACCTGCCTCAAGTGCCCTCTTGCGGCTCTTAGAAGCAGCATAGATAGAGTTATTGTTCTCTTGAGTCAGAGCATCACTGATAAATTCATTGAAGGTAGTGCACTTGCTAGTGCCCATAGTCTTCATCAGCTTTGGGCTGAGGCCTCTTTTAAAGCTAGCAATTTTCTTGGAATTGATATCCATAAACTCTGTGGCATACCTTGCCAGGTTGTTGAAAGATTGTAGATATTCAGTCAAACTTTTATTGCCCTGCGACAGCCTCATAAATTCTATGTGCTTGATAGCCATGAGACCTGGAGGAATATAATTCCCACGGAATGTAGCCTTGAACTGGTCCCAAGCAATCGGGACATTTGCAGGCAGTGTGGAACGATAGTGGCTCCACCAAATACCCGCTGGACCATGCAACTGGTGAGAAGCATATTCAGTCTTTAGCTCATCAGTCAGGCGAAGCAGACGAAACTTTTGCTCAATAGTATTCAACCACTCATCAGCTTGCAGTGGTTCCTCCGCCTCCTTAAAGAGCGGGGGCTTAGTATCAAGAAAGTCCTTTAAATCACTGTATTGATTGGGTTCTGGGCCCTGGCGGCCAGGACAAGCCTCCCGGTTGGCAAGCTGGCGCATAGCATCTGCCAGCATGCGCTGCCCTTCAACCACGGTCTGCATTAACTCAGCCGGGGTAGGTGGTGGCGGAGGGGGTGGCTGTTCCTCATCCTCATTGCCATGACCCCGACGAAGATTGTACGACATCTACAAAATGCATAGCCAATGAGCACTGACGATGTGGGAAATTTGTAGATGAATTATTGTAAATATGTCAAACTGACTTCATGAAATAGACTTCTCAAAATACTCATGGCACAATAATTCATCACAACCGCACAACCCATTCAAGCGGATCAATTGGCGCAATCGTGCGAGAGAATCCAACAAGATGTACTTTGATAAAGGCTCACACACAAGGAGCACAGCAGTTACTGAACCGTTTACGTTAAAAATCTATGTGATTTTTGATCTTTTGCCCGGGACTTGGATTCAGTTTCAAAGTGTTTAGTTGACTGAGAAAGGCTACTTCAAACTGATCACAAAGAGACTTCTCAACGGTAGAGTTCCATGGTGGATCATGACTAGCCACCTCGATACCAGCGCGTGCCAAGCAGTACAACCTTATGTCGCGCGCCATAGGAGGCCCTCGGTTTCGTCGCGGCACCGAAGGGTGCTAATCGTGACACCATCATCGAACGCCCCACAACAAGACATCCAATTGCGATCGAAATTAACAGGTTCCACTAAACATCCAGGAAACATAGGGTTCGACCTTACATCTGAAAAGTCAAGTTATTACAAAGCCTCACTCCAACACAGGGAGGGCACAAAGGGCGATCCTAACATCATAGCTACGTGATAACTACTCTAAGCATCGCCCTCAGAGTCGGTGTCAAGGATATCCGCTCCGTCCTCATCACTAACAGGCTCTAACTCCTCGTCTTCTTCTTCTTCTGGCGCTTCCTCTGGTGCGGCATCTTGGGGTCCGTTGACCTCCACTTCATCATCATTTTCAGCCATAACGATTTCCGAACCCATGACCTCATCGACGTTGTTGTTTCGAGGCAGCAGGGGATTAAGCTCGTTGTTCAGGCGGTGCACTTCTTCATGAAGATTATCATTGTACTCTTTAGCATTCTCCAATTGCTGTTTGAGCTCAAACTGACGAGCTCTCAGAACGTTCTCCTCGTGCCAGGCTTCATCCCTCTGGTTCATGACACGGACCAACATGCGTTGACAGTTGCAGTTTGCTACTGTCAACCTTTGGACTGCAAGGGTTTCCTGGTCACGATCACGAATCACTTGCTCCAGTTGCTGACGCGCTGCATTCCTGGCAGCAGTCACTTCAGCCAACTCTGCCCTCAGCCTTTCCACCTCAGTAGGCTCAGGGCGGGGCTCACGTGGAGCAAGATGGTGACGCGGTGCCCTGCCCCCAGTGGACTTACGAGCGGTCCTCTTGGTACGTGCCATCTGTAGCAACAAGATAAGATACGACTTAAAGTGAGGATCATTTAGGGGATACGAAATTTAATTTAGTCGGGAGTACTGAAATTTTTAAGGAGGGAGTAATGATATGTATGATATAATTAAACATGATGCATGCACGTTCCGTACGCCCTCTCACCTTAGTAGAAACCTAAAGTTCTAACGCTAGGCGGTGGCATACATACGTTCTCTCATATAAGTGAAACTATCGGTCTACTCGTTACGCTGTCAGTGTACCTGCAGAAAACCTCATTTCAGCCCAACAGTTTCCCAATATATGCACACAAGAAAGCAGTAATTTAAATACTTTCCATATACACATCCCCTGATGTATATACTTCAGTATCAAAGCTACCCGATATAAAGGTTCCCACAATTAAGTGCTTACGTAATTACATGGTTTAAACATGTAAGTATGCAAGTCACCAAAACTACTCTCCCCTAGATCGTCGGTTGAACGATCATGCTCTCACAACTCACACTTACCAGAGCGTCGAGGCAATTGATCCATACATTACCACCCAAGTGGATGGCATGTAACACCCCAGGTGTTTAGCTCCTTAATTGCATTGCATTTGCATGAGCATAAGCAAGCATCATTCATTTCATGCATAAGCTTATAATATGTTTATATTTCATGTGAAGAAAAAGTGAGTAGTGTGCAACACACAAGTACCTTATGTGCAATTTCCTTTGTGAGATATGTCAACCACTTTAGTGTAACATAATTAGCAAATGTTGTGCAACACACTCATGCAACATGTGCAACATGAGTTTGCAACATTTGGGTAAAAGTGTTGAATTACTTGTGCCAAAGTATGTGACACTAGGAATTTTGTGCAACCAATGTGTAGAGTGGCTAATTAGGTCTTATAAAACCTTAATTACATTTAGGGTAAGTAGTGGAGCAATGTTCATGTTGACCAAAATTACCAAATTGCCCTTCCAAATGTTGTTGACCAAGTGTGGAACCCTAGAGTGATCTGGTTTGACCAAATAAAAAGTCCAGTTAGAAATCTTGCATGGAGGAACAACCTTAAGCAAAGTTGTAGAGAATTTCATAAGGAACAAAAGTTCTAATATGGCCATCTCATGAAAATAACCAGAACATGCTCAAAAATGGCCCACAAGTCAGTATTAAGGGCTGTTTTGGGACTTAGCAAATTTTGCTAAGTGTTGAGCTGAAAACCGTTTCACAGTACCTCACTTTAGCAACTTGTAACTCACAAACCAGGCCGAACCAGTCTTTGAGCTAATTGACAAAGTTGTTGTCCACACATAGCTCTACAACATTGTCAACATCACCTAAGCCTGGTTCCCAACGGTTTATGAGTTAGCAGGCTTCGAAAATCGAGTTTCAGTCGGGGGAAAGTAACTGAAACTCAGTTCAGATTTCGTGTGCCTCACTTTGGAGCGTTGTATGTCACTAACCAAGCCGAATTGGCTCACGACCCTATTGGCAATGTTGAAGCCCTCACGTAGCTCTACACTTTTGTTAACTACGGCTCTCACCGAATCAGCCTCGATCACGAGCTATGAAGCGATGAAATCCCTCTGTCAGTCGAGCTCGATGGCACCGTTCACCGCGATTCAGTTTCGTCAGAGGAGGGGGCGTGGCCGACCGGCCACAGGTCCTCGCCGACGCGTGGGCATGCGGTGGCGACCGTACGCCGGCCCTGGCCCCACCGGTCAGCCCACGACGCCTTCAAGGCCGCCACGACGACGGCCTCTGCCTCACTCGCGCCACACCTCCCTCTCCCTTCCATTCTCTTCTCCACCGGGCGGAACAACCGAGCGCAGTTCCCGCCTCCACTCCGGCGAGCTCGTGCGCTCTCTCCACCGCACTGCCGTCCACAAAAACGCGTCCACCGCTCCGCCTTGAAGCCCGCTACCTCACTGTCCACTCCACGTTGCCAATCGCGCCTCGGTAGGGTTGCATTTTCGTCTTCCGCCGCCGCGGTACCTCGCCGGAGTTCCTCCGCGCGACGGCTCTCCGTGGCCAGGGGTCTCGGGGCGTCTATGTCACCCGCTTGTAGGTGCGTTAGGGTCGAGGTAGATTGGGAATGCTCATCGAGGGTTAAGGTTGGGATGTCAGGCTCACCGGCGGCGAGATTTCGCCACCACCGTGCCGGTGGTCCGCCATGCCCGACGGCGAGCACCTTCCCGTGGCTCTGCCGTTCCGTTCTTGCCACCAATCGGCTTAGCTCGATGACGTGGTCATGCTCGTCCGCACAGCTTCGCCGGTCGGCTCACCGACGGCGAGCTCCGGCGACCACAGCTCCTCCCCTCCGCCTCTCTCTCGCTGACAAGTGGGGCCACCTGGTCAGTCACACGCGCGCGGGCGGGAGCCCGAGCAGGCCGCGCGCGGGAGCGGGCCACGCCGCGAGTTTTTGGGCCGCGTCTTTCCCGGGCCGGCCCAGTAGCAAATCTGAATTATTTCATTTCCTTTTTATTCTATCATAGTTTTAGGTAATGTTTAGAAAATGTAGATCTAGGGTTTTACTTGCTCAAAAATCATGAGATAAATTTTGTTAGGATCTACATGATGTGTAGTATTTTAGAAAAATATGAGTTTGCTATGTGATGTTTGTTTTCTGGGATATTTAAATAGGTCCTTGAAATGTGTTTTAAATCACATGCAAAATTGTTTAAATTATATCTTAAGTTTCATTGTTCCAAAAATTATGAAATTTGGTGAGTAGGCTAATTTATACTTGCTCTAGCTTTGGTAAAAATTTGGGCAGTAGTGCTTAAGTACTTTTCAAGTTATTATGCTATCTTGTAATTCTAGGAAATATTTAAATGAATTTTTGTAATTTTTCTACATGTGCAATGTTCATATAACTTTTTTGAGAATGCCTTGGTACCCTAGAGTGTCTAAGAAAATTAAGAAATCTGTTGTTTGACACTTTCTACTATGCTTTGTTATTTATACAAAAATCAGCCTTTTGGGCTTATAAATTTTGTCCAGAGAGTTCCTGTGAATAAATTGAGTTTAAATTTTTACAGTAGTCTCTTTTTGGGTCAGAGAGTCTCCTGTAAGTTTTGTAGAATTTTAGGAGCAGTTTACATATATGTTTAAAATTCTACTTAATTACTTAAGTAAATTAAGAAATGGGTTTAAATAAATATTCTAGGTGGGCACACCTTACTTTCTGGTGTTTTTGTGACATTTGTGAACTTGTAGTAGTATTAGTTTGGTCTTAGAGAATGTTTGCCACAGCAATAAATATTTAATCTTTGCAATTTTAGGTTTTCTTGACAGCTGATAGTATTGCTAGGTTTGACCTTGGATAAAGGTGGTTGCTGGAAAACTTGTAAATACCAAAGTTGTAGTAAAATTTGTAAATAAGCTTGTGTCAAAATTTGGGAGCATTTGGCTTAGTAGTTTGGGAGTTATTGCTGTTTAAAGTGCCAGTCCAGAATTGACTGCTCTCTATTTAGAGAGAACAGATTCTGGAACTTTGGAATTTCGATTAGGTAAACTTTGGAATTTAGTGTTGTGATCTGAAAACATTTTGTGGTACATTTCTTAAGCTTTCCAGATTGTCTTAGATCATATCTTTTGGAGTTGGGATTCTCCAGTTATGTTAGAATCTTTGAGCTGCTATCCAGAATGTCTTACTGTGGTAACCTAAGTAATATTACTCTTGTATTGTTAGGTGTTAGGGCCTTAACCAAAGAAGAATAGCTGTATCTTAGGTTGAGTAGCTTAGGTAAGTACTTCTCCACCGGAGAAGAGATTTGCACGTACTAATAAAGTAACTTGAATAGAGTATTTTATTTCTGAAATGCATTTCATTCCGAGCATGTTGCACCCATTTATGCATCCATGATATTTATTGTGCATTGCATGCAATAGGTGTACCAGAGAGGGTAACTCTCCTTGAATTCAAGCCTGTGATTCCGGAGGAGGACCAGGAGCAGCAGGAGCCCGAGGATCCAGCAGGCGAAGGAGTGCCCGCAGACGACCTCCTTGAGTGTCCAGATCACTGGCCTTCGACCTTTCTGAAAGGCAAGCCCCGGTGCATGCTGAACCTACTGATTTATAAATTAATCTTGAGTATTTTAATTGTTTACTGCATTAAGTTGTAGGAGTTATATGGAAACACTTGTTGCATTATACCTGTCCTTGTCCAGATATTGTACTTAATCCTATATTAGGTTTAGGCACGTGTCAATGCTTAGCCCTGCTTAGTACGGTAGAAGTCGGGTGATTTCCGGTCATCCGCGAGATGTAGGAAGGAGTCACGAGTGGCTTTATGGCTATCGTGGATGGAACCATGCCTTAAAATGAAATTGAGACCGGGCGGGAGTTCGATAGTACAGCCGCAAGACACTTCACGTCTTGGGTGTGGAGCTATGCCCGTCTGAGTCGTTTAAGGACCGATTCGCTGTACGTCCTTGAGTCATGTTGAACGCAGTCTAACACTTAGTTGGCCGGATAAGCCGTTCCGACCGCGAAGCCGAGTAATGTGGTTCAGGCCGGGAATCGAATGGTAGGTTGCTTCTTGGAGGAGAGAAAGGATGTGCTTGGGGACATTGGCATGAGACCAAGGGGGGTTATAGTCCCTATCACCTGGCAGAGTGTCGCCCTTGGGGTCGCGACATCATTCGGACCCGCGATTCCTGAATCATATGAAAAGGTGGCTTGTGCGACCCTGGCAGGGGCCTGTGCGGTGAGTGTTAGAAATACCCCTCCAGCTGGATAGGAATTCGATTCGAATCGCCGTCGCTCCCGGTTAGTGAGCACTTGACTTGAGCAGCGACAACGTAGATCTCATTAAATGAACCGGTGGTTAAGGGAATAATACAATGTTGCCACAATTCATACCTGCTCTGGATATAATGATGATAATTGTTTGATTATAATCAAGTGCATGTTTAGTACAGGTGCTAAGATAGACGACAGGTAAATGCTAAAAATAACTGCTAGTACAGGCTATAAGAGTTTAAATTACTTATGCCTTTATGCAAAATGTTATGTCAGCTAGCCTCTTGTGTAAGCCTTGTATAATCCTTGGTGTCATCTTATTTCTAGTTTTTGACGGGTAAGTCTAGCTGAGTACATTCCAGTACTCAGGGTTTATTCCCTCCTGTTGCAGATGATATGCTCTATCAAGGCTTCTGCAAAACTTGTCTCCACCCTACGGGTGAAGAGGACTAGATCACTTGGGCATGATCATCTTTTATATACTTTCCTCATGCTTTTGCGGGTTGTTGATCATCCAGACTGGCAGTAGTTAACAACTGGTGTGTGTTATGCTTCCGCTACTTTATAAACTTGGTTTGTAATAATTGCGACTCCGTGTGTGTAAACTTATTTCGGAACTACTTGTGAAATGTAACGCATGATGTTGTATGTTGAATGATGCGATCCTGGTTGTAAGCAAGTTGGTTTGAAATCCTTCGTGGTTTCGATTGACTACCAGGATTATATGGGCTCAAGTTCGAAAATTTGAGCGCTTCGGTGCTTGTTTTTTGTACTTGTGCTCTTATAATTTGGTCGGTTCTGTTACAGCTGGTATCAGAGCATAATTCAACATTAAAAACATCATACGAGTATTTAAAAACAAAAATATTTGATTATGAAAAAGGGTTAAAATACTAAAAAATATTTTTTTAGGTATGCCAGTGATCACATCCCTTAGCCCAAATAAGGACTCTTAGGTGGCTTATTATAAAGACTAACTTGGGGGTCTTGTTTGTTTTTGTTTCGTCGTCCATACGGGGTGATATTGTATGGATGCCATCCACTTGGGTGGTAATGTATGGATCAATTGCCTCGACGCTCTGGTAAGTGTGAGTTGTGAGAGCATGATCGTCCAACTGGCGATCTAGGGGAGAGTAGTTTTGGTGACTTGCATACTTACATGTTTAAACCATGTAATTACGTAAGCACTTAATTGTGGGAACCTTATTATCGGGTAGCTTTGATACTGAAGTATATACATCTGGGGATGTGTATATGGAAAGTATTTAAATTACTGCTTTCTTGTGTGCTTATATTGGGAAACTGTTGGGCTGAAATGAGATTTTTTTCTGCAGGTACACTAACAGCGTAACGAGTAGACCGATAGTTTCGCTTATATGAGAGAACGTATGTATGCCACCACCTAGCGTTAGAACTTTAGGTTTCTACTAAGGTGAGAGGGCGTACGGAACGTGCATGCATCATGTTTAATTATATCATACATATCATTTACTCCCTCCTTAAAAATTTCAGTACTCCCGACTAAAGTAAATTTCGTATCCCCTAAATGATCCTCACTTTAAGTCGTATCTTATCTTGTTGCTACAGATGGCACGTACCAAGAGGACCGCTCGTAAGTCCACTGGAGGCAGGGCACCGCGACACCAGCTCGCTCCACGTGAGCCCCGCCCTGAGCCTACTGAGGTGGAAAGGCTGAGGGCAGAGTTGGCTGAAGTGACGGCTGTCAGGAATGCAGAGCGTCAGCAACTGGAGCAAGTGATTCGTGATCGTGACCAGGAAACCCTTGCAGTCCAGAGGTTGACAGTAGCAAACCGCAACTGTCAACGCATGTTGGTTCGTGTCATGAACTAGAGGGATGAAGCCTGGCACGAGGAGAACATTCTGAGAGCTCGTCAGTTTGAGCTCGAGCAACAGTTGGAGAATGCTGAAGAATACAATGATAATCTTCATGAAGAAGTGCACCGCCTGAACAACGAGCTTAATCCCCTGTTGCCTCGAAACAACAACGTCGATGAGGACATGGGTTCAGGAATCTTCATGGCTGAAAATGATGATGAAGTGGAGGTCAACGGACCCCAAGATGCCGAACCAGAAGAAGAACCAGAAGAAGAAGATGAGGAGTTAGAGCCTGTTAGTGATGAGGACGGCGGGGAGATCCATGACACCGACTCTGAGGGCGATGCTTAGAGTAGTTATCACGTAGCTATGATGATAGGATCGTCCTTGTGCCCTCCCTGTGATGGAGTGAGGCTTTGTAATAACTTAACTTTTGGGATGTAAGGTCGAACCCTATGTTTCTAGATGTTTAGTTGGAACCTGTTAATTTCGATCGCAATTGGATGTCTTATTGTGTTGCGTTCGATGATGGTGTCACGATTAGTACCCTTCGGTGCCACGACGAAACCGAGAGCCTCCTTTGGCGCGCGACATAAGGTTGTGCTGCTTGGCACGCGCTGGTATCGAGGTGGCTAGTCATGATCCACCATGGAACCCTACCGTTGAGAAGTCTCCTTGTGATCAGTTTGAAGTAGCCTTTCTCAGTCAACTAAACACTTTGAAACTGAATCCAAGTACCGGGCAAAAGATCAAAAATCACGTAGATTTTAACGTAAACGGTTCAGTAACTGCTGTGCTCCTTGTGTGTGAGCCTTTATCAAAGTACATCTTGTTGGGTTCTCTCGCATGATTGCACCATTTGGTCCGCTTGAAGAGATTGTGCGGTTGTGATGAAGTATTGTGTCATGAGTATTTTGAAAAGTCTATTTCATGAAGTCAGTTGACATATTTACAATAATTCATCTACAAATTTCCTACATCGTCAGTGCTCATTGGCTATGCATTTTGCAGATGTCGTACAATCTTTGTCGGGGTCGTGGCAATGAGGATGAGGAACAGCCACCCCCTCCGCCACCACCTACTCCGGCTAAGCTGATGCAGACAGTGGTCGAAGGGCAGCGCATGTTGGCAGATGTTATGCGCCAGCTGGCTAACCGGGAAGCTCGTCCTGGCCGCCAGGGTCCGGAACCGAATCAGTACAGTGATTTCAAGGATTTTCTTGATACTAAGCCCCCGCTCTTTAAGGAGGCGGAGGAACCACTGCAAGCTGATGAGTGGTTAAATACTATTGAGCAAAAGTTTCGTCTGCTTCGCTTGACTGATGAGCTAAAGACTGAATATGCTTCTCACCAGTTGCATGGTCCAGCGGGTATTTGGTGGAGCCACTATCGTTCCACACTGCCTGCAAATGTCCCGATTGCTTGGGACCAGTTCAAGGCTGCATTCCGTGGGAATTATATTCCTCCAGGTCTTATCGCTATCAAACACACAGAATTCATGAGGTTGTCGCAGGGCAATAAAAGCTTGACTGATTACCTGCAATCTTTCAACAACCTGGCAAGGTATGCCACTGAGTTTGTGGATACCGATTCCAAGAAAATTGCTAGCTTTAAAAGAGGCCTAGGCCCGAAGCTGATGAAGACTATGGGCACTAGCAAGTGCACTACTTTCAATGAATTTATCAGTGATGCTCTGACTCAAGAGAACAATAATGCTATCTATTCTACCTCTAAGAGCCGCAAAAGGGCCATTGAGGCGAGTGCGTCACAGTCTCGAGCTCCAGCTGCCCCGAGGGCTCCTCCTCGCCCTCCTGCCACAAATGCTAAGTTCCGTCCCCCGCAAAAGAAGGCGCCAGTGAAGACTGGGTTTCGCAAGGCATATACAGTGGCTCTACCAAAAAGTAGTTCGAGCCAAGGCAGCTCCAGCGTTCCTCCTAGCAACATGCCTTGCTGGAACTGCAACAAGCCAGGCCATTGGTCTAGGAACTGTTCTTACCCCAAGAAGAATGTCAACCCAGGTGGCCGTCAAGGGCACGCCCATTATAACAATATTGAGGAAATCCCATCTGGTGAGGTTGTCACTGCTGGTAAGTTCCTAGTTGACCAACATCCTGCAGTGGTACTTTTTGATTCGGGTGCTTCGCATTCCTTTATCAGTCCTAAGTTTGCATCAGAGTTTGCACACAAATTGCATACTGTTGAAGGTGGGGGTTATTGTATTAGCACAGCAAGTGGGAATATTTCCACAAATAAAGTAGTGGGGAATCTTGAGCTTGAGATAGAAGAGCGAAAGTACTCGCTTGCCTTAGTGGTTTTGCCGGGCTTAGGCATCGATGTTATTTTGGGCATGAATTGGATGAGTCAGAATGGGGTACTCATTGATACATCCACTCGGGTAGTTATGCTCAGAGACCCTACAGATCAAAAGGGTTTTCTGGTACAACTTCCCAGAAAAGTTCATTTGTCTAGGGAAGTTCATGCTGTGCAAGTAAAGGTGTTGACCGAAATTCCAGTAGTAAATGAGTTTCCCGACGTTTTTCCCGATGATTTGCCGGGGCTCCCTCCGGATCGGGATGTGGAGTTTAAAATTGAGTTGTTGCCTGGCACGGCTCCCATCTCTAGGAGACCTTATAGGATGCCTCCGAATGAACTAGCTGAACTTAAGGTGCAATTGAATGAACTTTTGAAGAAGTGGTTGATTCGTCCTAGTTCGTCGCCGTGGGGATGTCCTGCTATCTTTGTAAAGAAGAAGGATCAGTCGTTGCGGATGTGCGTAGATTATAGACCTCTCAATGCAGTCACTGTCAAAAATAAGTACCCTCTACCACGTATCGACATCTTGTTCGATCAGTTGTCTAAAGCTAAAGTTTTCTCCAAAATCGATCTAAGATCTGGCTACCATCAAATTAAAATCCGCCCGGAAGATGTTCCAAAGACAGCCTTTTCTACCAGATACGGTCTTTATGAGTATCTTGTTATGTCTTTTGGCTTGACAAATGCCCCCGCACACTTCATGTACTTGATGAATTCGGTGTTTATGCCTAAATTGGACAAGTTTGTGGTGGTATTTATTGATGACATCCTGGTATATTCTGTGAATGAGGAAGATCACGCGGAACATCTGCGTATAGTCCTCACAAGACTGCGTGAACATCAACTTTATGCCAAGTTCAGTAAGTGCGAATTCTGGCTTCGAGAAGTACCTTTCCTTGGGCATGTGTTGTCTGATGGAGGAATTATGGTGGATCCCGCCAAGGTACAGGAAGTACTGAACTGGAAGGCTCCTATCTCGGTTCACGAGGTCCGAAGTTTTCTTGGTTTGGCTGGCTATTATCGTCGCTTCATCCCGGATTTCTCCAAAATAGCCAAGCCAATGACTCGGTTGCTGCAGAAAGACACCAGGTTTGTCTGGACTCCTGAGTGTGATGCGGCTTTTCACCAACTGCGAACCCTCCTAACCTCAGCTCCAGTTTTGGCACAACCGGATATCGAGAAACCATTTGATGTTTATTGTGATGCCTCAGGCATAGGTTTGGGAGGTGTGTTGATGCAGGAAGGCCGAGTAATTGCATATACCTCTCGACAACTTCGGAAGCATGAGGCGAATTATCCAAAGCATGACTTAGAACTCGCCGCAGTTGTTCATGCTTTGAAAGCCTGGCGACACTATCTGTTGGGCAATGTTTGCAATATCTACACAGACCACAAAAGCCTCAAATACATCTTCACCCAACCCGAGTTAAATATGCGTCAACGAAGATGGCTCGAGTTGATTAAGGATTATAACCTTCAAGTGCACTATCATCCTGGCAAGGCAAATGTGGTTGCGGATGCCTTAAGCCGTAAGTCTCATTGCCATTCCTTAGTCGAAACTGATTTTCATCGATCTCGCCTTCTACATCCAGCAGTCTTGTACAACATCACTGTCAGTTGTACTCTCAAAAGTAGAATTATTGAGCTCCAAAAGACTGACACTGGTATATTCCACATCAAGCGTAAGATGAAAGAGCAAGAAACTACATAGTTCAGGGTAGATGAAGAGGGTGTACTATGGTTCAAGGATAGGTTAGTTGTGCCTAAAGACCGAGAGCTTAGAAATGATATTATGTCTGAAGCACACTCCTCTAAGTTGTCCATCCATCCTGGTAGCAATAAGATGTATTATGATTTGAAGCCATACTATTGGTGGACCAAGATGCGGAAAGAGATAGCTGCATATGTGGCTAGGTGTGACACCTGCTGTAGAGTTAAAGCTGTGCACATGAAAGCTGGGTTGCTTCAACCACTTTCTATCCCAGGTTGGAAATGGGAAGAGATAAGTATGGATTTCATTGTCGGTCTTCCTCCTACTGTCAAAAATCATAACTCCATCTGGGTAATTGTGGATCGTTTGACCAAATCAGCTCACTTCATTCCAGTTAGAGTGGACTATCGTCCCACTGACTATGCTGAGTTGTACTTCAATCAGATAGTCCGGCTCCATGGGATACCTCGTACTATCATATCTGACCGTGGTCCCCAGTTCACTGCTCGCTTTTGGGAGCACTTGCATCACCTTCTGGGAACCAAGTTAGTGAGAAGCTCTGCTTATCACCCCCAGACATTAGGACAGACGGAACAGGTTAACCAAATCTTGGAAGATCTGTTGCGGGCATGTGTCATTTCATCCAAGGGTTCTTGGGAAAAATGGTTACCTCTAGCCGAGTTTTCGTACAATAATAGTTATCAAGAGAGTATTAAGATGGCTCCATTCGAAGCTTTGTACGGTCGTAAGTGTAGAACTCCACTAAACTGGGTAGAAGCTGGTGAAAGGAGATTTTATGGTATTGCTTTTGTTGAGGAAGCTGAAGAACAAGTCCGTACCATCCAAAAACATATGGCTGCAGCCCAAGCTAGACAGAAAAGTTATGCTGATCGTCGTAGAAAACCACTCGAGTTTGAAGTTGGAGACTTCGTGTATCTGAAAGTTTCTCCAATGAAGAGTGTCCAATGTTTTGGCGTTAAGCGGAAACTTGCGCCAAGATACGTGGGTCCTTTCCAGATCATAGGCAAGAGTGGAGCTGTTGTGTACAAAATCCAGTTACCTCCAGAAATGAGTGCCATATTCAACGTCTTCCATGTATCTCAGCTCAAAAAGTGTCTTCGAGTTCCTGAGGAAAGAGTCCCTTTAGGAGATATCAGGCTAGAATCCGATCTAACTTACGAAGAAAAGCCAGTCCGAGTGATCGATACTCAGGAACGAGTGACTAGAAGCAAAGTGGTTAAGTGGTATAAAGTAATGTGGAGTAATCAGGGTAGTGAAAGTGACGCTACATGGGAACGGGAAGACTATTTACGGGATGGTTATAAGGAATTCTATGAAAAATGGTACGCTTTCCAAATCTCAGGACGAGATTTTTATAAGGGGGGAGGGCTATAACACCCCAGGTGTTTAGCTCCTTAATTGCATTGCATTTGCATGAGCATAAGCAAGCATCATTCATTTCATGCATAAGCTTATAATATGTTTATATTTCATGTGAAGAAAAAGTGAGTAGTGTGCAACACACAAGTACCTTATGTGCAATTTCCTTTGTGAGATATGTCAACCACTTTAGTGTAACATAATTAGCAAATGTTGTGCAACACACTCATGCAACATGTGCAACATGAGTTTGCAACATTTGGGTAAAAGTGTTGAATTACTTGTGCCAAAGTATGTGACACTAGGAATTTTGTGCAACCAATGTGTAGAGTGGCTAATTAGGTCTTATAACACCTTAATTACATTTAGGGTAAGTAGTGGAGCAATGTTCATGTTGACCAAAATTACCAAATTGCCCTTCCAAATGTTGTTGACCAAGTGTGGAACCCTAGAGTGATCTGGTTTGACCAAATAAAAAGTCCAGCTTAGAAATCTTGCATGGAGGAACAACCTTAAGCAAAGTTGTAGAGAATTTCATTAGGAACAAAAGTTCTAATATGGCCATCTCATGAAAATGACCAGAACATGCTCAAAAATGGCCCACAAGTCAGTATTAAGGGCTGTTTTGGGACTTAGCAAATTTTGCTAAGTGTTGAGCTGAAAACCGTTTCACAGTACCTCACTTTAGCAACTTGTAACTCACAAACCAGGCCGAACCAGTCTTTGAGCTAATTGACAAAGTTGTTGTCCACACATAGCTCTACAACATTGTCAACATCACCTAAGCCTGGTTCCCAACGGTTTATGAGTTAGCAGGCTTCGAAAATCGAGTTTCAGTCGGGGGAAAGTAACTGAAACTCAGTTCAGATTTCGTGTGCCTCACTTTGGAGCGTTGTATCTCACTAACCAAGCCGAATTGGCTCACGACCCTATTGGCAATGTTGAAGCCCTCACGTAGCTCTACACTTTTGTTAACTATGGCTCTCACCGAATCAGCCTCGATCACGAGCTATGAAGCGATGAAATCCCTCTGTCAGTCGAGCTCGATGGCACCGTTCACCGCGATTCAGTTTCATCAGAGGAGGGGGCGTGGCCGACCGGCCACAGGTCCTCGCCGACGCGTGGGCATGCGGTGGCGACCGTACGCCGGCCCTGGCCCCACCGGTCAGCCCACGGCGCCTTCAAGGCCGCCACGACGACGACCTCTGCCTCACTCGCGCCACACCTCCCTCTCCCTTCCATTCTCTTCTCCACTGGGCGGAACAACCGAGCGCAGTTCCCGCCTCCACTCCGGCGAGCTCGTGCGCTCTCTCCACCGCACTGCCGTCCACAAAAACGCGTCCACCGCTCCGCCTTGAAGCCCGCTACCTAACCGTCCACTCCACGTTGCCAATCGCGCCTCGGTAGGGTTGCATTTTCATCTTCCGCCGCCGCGGTACCTCGCCGGAGTTCCTCCGCGCGACGGCTCTCCATGGCCAGGGGTCTCGGGGCGTCTATGTCGCCCGCTTGTAGGTGCGTTAGGGTCGAGGTAGATTGGGAATGCTCATCGAGGGTTAAGGTTGGGATGTCAGGCTCACCGGCGGCGAGATTTCGCCACCACCGTGCCGGTGGTCCGCCATGCCCAACGGCGAGCACCTTCCCGTGGCTCTGCCGTTCCGTTCTTGCCACCAATCGGCTTAGCTCGATGACGTGGTCATGCTCGTCCGCTCAGCTTCGCCGATCGGCTCACCGACGGCGAGCTCCGGCGACCACAGCTCCTCCCCTCCGCCTCTCTCTCGCTGACAAGTGGGGCCACCTGGTCAGTCACACGCGCGCGGGCGGGAGCCCGAGCAGGCCGCGCGCGGGAGCGGGCCACGCCGTGAGTTTTTGGGCCGCGTCTTTCCCGGGCCGGCCCAGTAGCAAATCTGAATTATTTCATTTCCTTTTTATTCTGTCACAGTTTTAGGTAATGTTTAGAAAATGTAGATCTAGGGTTTTACTTGCTCAAAAATCATGAGATAAATTTTGTTAGGATCTACATGATGTGTAGTATTTTAGAAAAATATGAGTTTTCTATGTGATGTTTGTTTTCTGGGATATTTAAATAGGTCCTTGAAATGTGTTTTAAATCACATGCAAACTTGTTTAAATTATATCTTAAGTTTTAGTGTTCCAAAAATTATGAAATTTGGTGAGTAGGCTAATTTATACTTGCTCTAGCTTTGGTAAAAATTTGGGCAGTAGTGCTTAAGTACTTTTCAAGTTATTATGCTATCTTGTTATTCTAGGAAATATTTAAATGAATTTTTGTAATTTTTCTACTATGCTTTGTTATTTATACAAAAATCAGCCTTTTGGGCTTATAAATTTTGTCCAGAGAGTTCCTGTGAATAAATTGAGTTCAAATTTTTACAGTAGTCTCTTTTTGGGTCAGAGAGTCTCCTGTAAGTTTTGTAGAATTTTAGGAGCAGTTTACATATATGTTTAAAATTCTACTTAATTACTTAAGTAAATTAAGAAATGGGTTTAAATAAATATTCTAGGTGGGCACACCTTACTTTCTGGTGTTTTTGTGACATTTGTGAACTTGTATTAGTATTAGTTTGGTCTTAGAGAATGTTTGCCACAGCAATAAATATTTAATCTTTGCAATTTTAGGTTTTCTGGACAGCTGATAGTATTGCTAGATTTGACCTTGGATAAAGGTGGTTGCTGGAAAACTTGTAAATACCAAAGTTGTAGTAAAATTTGTAAATAAGCTTGTGTCAAAATTTGGGAGCATTTGGCTTAGTAGTTTGGGAGTTATTGCTGTTTAAAGTGCCAGTCCAGAATTGACTGCTCTCTGTTTAGAGAGAACAGATTCTGGAACTTTGGAATTTTAATTAGGTAAACTTTGGAATTTAGTGTTGTGATCTGAAAACATTTTGTGGTACATTTCTTAAGCTTTCCAGATTGTCTTAGATCATATCTTTTGGAGTTGGGATTCTCCAGTTATGTTAGAATCTTTGAGCTGCTGTCCAGAATGTCTTACTGTGGTAACCTAAGTAATATTACTCTTGTATTGTTAGGTGTTAGGGCCTTAACCGAAGAAGAACAACTGTATCTTAGGTTGAGTAGCTTAGGTAAGTACTTCTCCACCGGAGAAGAGATTTGCACGTACTAATAAAGTAACTTGAATAGAGTATTTTATTTCTGAAATGCATTTCATTCCGAGCATGTTGCACCCATTTATGCATCCATGATATTTATTGTGCATTGCATGCAATAGGTGTACCGGAGGGGGTAACTCTCCTCGAATTCGAGCCTGTGATTCCGGAGGAGGACCAGGAGCAGCAGGAGCCCGAGGATCCAGCAGGCGAAGGAGTGCCCGCAGACGACCTTCCTGAGTGTCCAGATCACCGGCCTTCGACCTTTCTGAAAGGCAAGCCCCGGTGCATGCTGAACCTACTGATTTATAAATTAATCTTGAGTATTTTAATTGTTTACTGCATTAAGTTGTAGGAGTTATATGGAAACACTTGTTGCATTATACCTGTCCTTGTCCAGATATTGTACTTAATCCTATATTAGGTTTAGGCACGTGTCAATGCTTAGCCCTGCTTAGTACGGTAGAAGTCGGGTGATTTCCAGTCATCCGCGAGATGTAGGAAGGAGTCACGAGTGGCTTTATGGCTATCGTGGATGGAACCATGCCTTAAAATGAAATTGAGACCGGGCGGGAGTTCGATAGTACAGCCGCAAGACACTTCACGTCTTGGGTGTGGAGCTATGCCCGTCTGAGTCGTTTAAGGACCGATTCGCTGTACGTCCTTGAGTCATGTTGAACGCAGTCTAACACTTAGTTGGCCGGATAAGCCGTTCCGACCGCGAAGCTGAGTAATGTGGTTCAGGCCGGGAATCGAATGGTAGGTTGCTTCTTGGAGGAGAGAAAGGATGTGCTTGGGGACATTGGCATGAGACCAAGGGGGGTTATAGTCCCTATCACCTGGCAGAGTGTCGCCCTTGGGGTCGCGACATCATTCGGACCCGCGATTCCTGAATCATATGAAAAGGTGGCTTGTGCGACCCTAGCAGGGGCCTGCGCGGTGAGTGTTAGAAATACCCCTCCAGCTGGATAGGAATTTGATTCGAATCACCGTCGCTCCCGGTTAGTGAGCACTTGACTTGAGCAGCGGCAACGTAGATCTCATTAAATGAACCGGTGGTTAAGGGAATAATACAATGTTGCCACAATTCATACCTGCTCTGGATATAATGATGATAATTGTTTGATTATAATCAAGTGCATGTTTAGTACAGGTGCTAAGATAGACGACAGGTAAATGCTAAAAATAACTGCTAGTACAGGCTATAAGAGTTTAAATTACTTATGCCTTTATGCAAAATGTTATGTCAGCTAGCCTCTTGTGTAAGCCTTGCATAATCCTTGGTGTCATCTTATTTCTGGTTTTCGACGGGTAAGTCTAGCTGAGTACATTCCAGTACTCAGGGTTTATTCCCTCCTGTTGCAGATGATATGCTCTATCAAGGCTTCTGCAAAACTTGTCTCCACCCTGCGGGTGAAGAGGACTAGATCACTTGGGCGTGATCATCTTTTATGTACTTTCCTCATGCTTTTGCGGGTTGTTGATCATCCAGACTGGCAGTAGTTAACAACTGGTGTGTGTTATGCTTCTGCTACTTTATAAACTTGGTTTGTAATAATTGCGACTCCGTGTGTGTAAACTTATTTCGGAACTACTTGTGAAATGTAACGCATGATGTTGTATGTTGAATGATGCGATCCTGGTTGTAAGCAAGTTGGTTTGAAATCCTTCGTGGTTTCGATTGACTACCGGGATTATATGGGCTCAAGTTCGAAAATTTGAGCGCTTCGGTGCTTGTTTTTTGTACTTGTGCTCTTATAATTTGGTCGGTTCTGTTACATGGCATCCATACAATATCATGTCGTATGGACGACGAAACAAAAACAAACAAGGCCACCAAGTTAGTCTTTATAATAAGCCACCTAAGAGTCCTTATTTGGGCTAAGGGATGTGATCACTGACATACCTAAAAAAATAATTTTTTAGTGTTTTAACTCTTTTTCATAATCAAATATTTTTGTTTTTAAATACTCGTATGATGTTTTTAATGTTGAATTATGCTCCGATACCAGCTGTAACAGAACCGACCAAATTATAAGAGCACAAGTACAAAAACAAGCACCGAAGCGCTCAAATTTTCGAACTTGAGCCCATATAATCCCGGTAGTCAATCGAAACCACGAAGGATTTCAAACCAACTTGCTTACAACCAGGATCGCATCATTCAACATACAACATCATACGTTACATTTCACAAGTAGTTCTGAAATAAGTTTACACATACGGAGTCGCAATTATTACAAACCAAGTTTATAAAAGTAGCGGAAGCATAACACACACTAGTTGTTCACTACTGCCAGTCTTGATGATCAACAACCCGCAAAAGCATGAGGAAAGTACATAAAAGATGATCACGCCCAAGTGATCTAGTCTTCTTCACCCGCAGGGTGGAGACAAGTTTTGTAGAAGCCTTGATATAGCATATCATCTGCAACAGGAGGGAATAAACCCTGAGTACTGGAATGTACTCAGCTAGACTTACCCGTCGAAAACCAGAAATAAGATGACACCAAGGATTATGCAAGGCTTACACAAGAGGCTAGCTGACATAACATTTTGCATAAAGACATAAGTAATTTAAACTCTTATAGCCTGTACTAGCAGTTATTTTTAGCATTTACCTGTCGTCTATCTTAGCACCTGTACTAAACATGCACTTGATTATAATCAAACAATTATCATTATTATATCCAGAGCAGGTATGAATTGTGGCAACATTGTATCATTCCCTTAACCACCGGTTCATTTAATGAGATCTACGTTGCCACTGCTCAAGTTAAGTGCTCACTAACCGGGAGCGACGGCGATTCGAATCGAATTCCTATCCAGCTGGAGGGGTATTTCTAACACTCACCGTGCAGACCCCTGCCAGGGTCGCACAAGCCACCGTTTCATATGATTCAGGAATCGCGGGTCCGAATAATGTCGCGACCCCAAGGGCGACACTCTGCCAGGTGATAGGGACTCTAACCCCCCCCTTGGTCTCACGCCAATGTCCCCAAGCACATCCTTTCTCTCCTCCAAGAAGCAACCTACCATTCGATTCCTGGCCTGAATCACATTACTCGGCTTCGCGGTCGGAACGACTTATCCGGCCAACTAAGTGTTAGACTGCGTTCAACATGACTCAAGGACGTACAGCGAATCGGTCCTTAAACGACTCAGACGGGCATAGCTCCACACCCAAGACGTGAAGTGTCTTGCGACTGTACTATCGAACTCCCGCCCGGTCTCAATTTCATTTTTAAGCATGGTTCCATCCACGATAGCCATAAAGCCACTCGTGACTCCTTCCTACATCTCGTGGATGACCGGAAATCACCCGACTTCTACCGTACTAAGCAGGGCTAAGCATTGACACGTGCCTACACCTAATATAGGATTCAATACGATATCTGAACAAGGACAGGTATAATGCAACAAGTGTTTTCATATAACTCCTACAACTTAATGCAGTAAACAATTAAAAGTACTCAAGATAAATTTATAAATCAGTAGGTTTAGCATGCACCGGGGCTTGCCTTTCAGAAAGGTCGAAGGCCGGTGATCAGGACACTCGGGCAGATCTTCGGCAGGAGCTTCGTCGCCGGCTGGTTCCTCTAGCTGCTCCGGCTGGTCCTGGACTTCCTCCGGAATCACCGGCTCGAATTCGAGGAGAGTTACTCCCTCCGGTACACCTATTGCATGAATGCACAATGAATATCATGGATGCATAAATGGGTGCAACATGCTCGGAATGAAATGCATTTCAGAAATAAAATACTCTATTCAAGTTACTTTATTAGTATGTGCAAATCTCTTCTCCGGTGGAGAAGTACTTACCTAAGCTACTCAACCTAAGATACAGCTGTTCTTCTTCGGTTAAGGCCCTAACACCTAACAATACAAGAGTAGTATTACTTAGGTTACCATAGTAAGACATGCTAGACAGCAGCTCAAAGATTCTAACATAACTGGAGAATCCCAACTCCAAAAGATATGATCTAAGACAATCTGAAAAGCTTAAGAAATGTACCACAAAATGTTTTCAGACTACAACACTAAATTCCAAAGTTTACCTAGTCGAAATTCCAAAGTTCCAGAATCTGTTCTCTCTAAACAGAGAGTAGTCAATTCTGGACTGGCACTTTAAACAGCAATAACTCCCAAACTACTAAGCCAAATGCTCCAAAATTTTGACACAAGCTCATTTACAAATTTTACTACAACTTTGGTATTTACAAGTTTTCCAGCAACCACCTTTATCCAAGGTAAAACCTAGAAATACTATCAGCTGTCCAGAAAACCTAAAATTGCAAAGATTAAATATTTATTGATGTGGCAAACATTCTCTAAGACCAAACTAATGCTACTACAAATTCACAAATGTCACAAAAACACCAGAAAGTAAGGTGTGCCCACCTAGAATATTTATTTAAACTCATTTCTTAATTTACTTAAGTAATTAAGTGGAATTTCAAACATATATGTAAACTGCTCATGAAATTCCACAAAAATTACAGGAGACTCTATGACCCAAAAAGAGGCTACTGTAAAAATTTGAACTAAATTTATTCACAGGAACTCTCTGAACAAAATTCACAAGCCCAAAAGACTGATTTTTGTATAAATAACAAAGCATAGTAAAAAGTGTCAAACAACATATTTCTTAATTTTATTGGACACTCTAGGGCAAGTATAAATAACAAGATAACATTATAACTTGAAAATTACTTAAGCACTACTGCCCAATTTTTTACCAAAGCTAGAGCAAGTATAAATTAGCCTACTCACCAAATTTCATAATTTTTGAAACACTTAAACTCAAGATATAATTTAAACAAGTTTGCATGTGATTTAGAACACATTTCAAAGTCCTATTTAAATATCCCGAAAGCTAAACATCACATAACAAACTCATATTTTTCTAAAATACTACACATCATGTAGATCCTAATAAAATTTATCTCATGATTTTTGAGTAAGTAAAACCCTAGATCTACATTTTCTAAACCACCACAAAAATCTATGACAAAAATGAAAAGAAAAACAAAAAACCGAACCCAACTCGCTACTGGGCCGGCCCGGCTTGCTAGCGTGGCCCAGCCAGCGCGCGGCCTGCCCCGGACTCCCGCCTGCGCGCGCGTGGCGCTGACAGCGCGGGCCCGCAGGCCAGAGGGAGAAGAGCGAAGGGGGAAGACGACCGCGACTCCGGCGAGCTCAAGCTCGCTGACGACGGCGCCTCCGGCGACGGGAAGAGCACCAACGGCTTCCCCGTGACCCTCCGCATCGACCAAACCTAGCTTGGCTGACCCTATCCCAACCTAACTACGACGGCCATGGCGACCGCGGCTCGGTGGCGGCACCCAGTGGCGGTCCGGCGAGCTCCGGGGGCCAGGGACCTAAGTGAGGTGTACTACGGCTTGCTGAGGACATGGCGGACCTCTCCATGCCAAGGAAGAGGATAGAGGTGGAGTGAGTGCCGCTGGCCGCGTGAGCACCGCACTGGCGGCCATGGCGCGGCAGCGCACGACGGTGTTCCGGCGTGTACCGGCCATCCCAACCGGTAGCGTCATCACCTAGGCTGCTCTACCCACCCCGGAACCCAGAACACTTAGCGGGAAGACTGGAGGGTGATCGTAGGGAGCTGGCCACGGTGAGCCGCCGCACGGATAGTGCGTCGGTGAGGACTCACGGTGGCGGAAACCGAAATTCGCCCTCACCTCGACACAATCCGGTCAAGCCACGGGTGAAGAAGGTGGAGGGGATTCAGGTGGAGCGGTGGACAGGATTTGGAGGATGGGGGTGCGACGGTGAGCTTGCATGAGTACGGAGCGGGCTGCGGCGGCAATGCCGCCTCCGTTTTTCCGCCTCGGTGAACCCGGCCAGAGCGAGAGGGAGGAGGAAGGAGAGTGAGCGCGAGTGATGGGGACTGAGGTGTCGACTCCCACTTCACTCACGCGCGCGAGCTTGCGACGTGGAGGCGATGGCAGGGCGCGAGCGCCACGCGGCCACCGGGCTCTGCCCGAATGCCATGACGCGAGCCGGCTGTCCGGCTGCATGGCGTCGCCGTTTACAGAATGGAGGTCGTCCTCGTTCGACTGACAGAGCAACTTCGTCGACGATTAACTCCCAAACCAGTGAGAACCAGACGTGGGTGATGTTGGCAATGTTGTAGAGCTACATGAGGACTACAAGTTTGTCAATTGGAGTTTGGACTGGTTCGGCCTGGATTTGAAACTACAAGGCTCCAAAGTGGTGCCCCTTGAAACTGAAACTTAGTTTCAGTCATTAAGCCGACTGAAACCCGATTTTCTAGACACCATATCTCCTAAACCATTTAGAACTAGGTGATGGTGATATTGACAATGTTGTAGAGCTAGGTGTGGACAACAACTTTGTCAATTGGCTCAAAGACTGGTTCAGCCTGGTTTGTGAGTTACAAGTTGCCAAAGTGAGGTATAGTGAAACGGTTTTCAGCCCCACACTTAGCTAAAATTTGCTAAGTCCCAAAACAGCCCCTAATACTGACTTGTGGGCCATTTTTTAGCACGTTCTAGTCATTTTCATGAGATGGCCATATTAGAACTTTTGTTCCTTATGAAATTCTCTACAACTTTGCTTAAGGTTGCTCCTCCATGCAAGATTTCTAAGCTGGACTTTTTAATTGGTCAAACCAGAGCATCCTAAGATCAAAAGGGTGGTCAACCACCTCTTGGAGGGCACTTTAGTAATTTTGGCCAACATGAACCTTGCTCCAAGAGTTACCCTAAGCATAACTAAGGTGTTGTAGGACATAATTGGCCACTCTACCTTTTTGTCACACCAACTATCACGTATCACATGATGTGAGCCAAATAAAATTTCTAAAACAATCACTGTTGTTGCATCACATAAAATAATATGCATGATGCATGCTTATGCTTATGCAAATGCAATGCAATTAAGGAGCTAAACACCTGAGGTGTTACAGTCTTTACGCGCTTACCATGCGCAACCTCTGTCAGATGAGGAGGACTCTCGTCCCCGTCACTAGGAGCCACCCCAGCGTTCTTGTAGCGAACCATACTGACCAACGGCTGAGAAACCCTGAAGATGAGGAACTGTCACTCAAGAGGCTTGGCCTCAATCCGTATCCACAGGCTTGGCCTCGGATTTAACCACTGACTTGTTGTCACCCAACACACCAACCAAACTCACTGAAAAGACGGAATAGATGGATCTACTATAAGCAACATATATATTCTAAAAGATAAGAAACCCTAAAGGTAGCAAGCATATGAGATAAGATGTGAATCGAACAGCGATGGCTACCTCGGATGGACAAGAACTCGGTGAAAAGATGAGATGACCTAGATTCGCGAGAGTTCCTCGAGAGCGCCAGATGAGCGCTGATTTGCCAAAACAAGAGACAGTTAGAATTTCAATGATGAAATTACAGCAAACCCTAAAGGAGATCAAGGTAATGCGAAACAACCTCGCAGAGAAGACATCGTGCGGAGACACCTCGACGATGAACGGCCGAAACAAACCCCGCGAGACTAGGGCTAGGGTTAGGGCACGCTCAGAGGCGGTCGCAGTGGCTGTGATGGAGGAGCTGGCGAGGCCTAGGGTTGGGGCGCGATGCTGCACGGGCAGAGCTCGGTGGTGGTGCGCGTGGCACTGCGGTGGCTAGGGTAGTGTAGCAGCAGCGCGGGCTAGGGCAGCACGGCAGCGGCGCGGGCGAGACGCGGTGGCACGAGGCAGGGCGGCGCGCTGCGCAGGCGGTGGTGGAGGAGGCGCAGGCGGTGGCGGAGATGGCGCAGGCGGCGGTCCCGGTGAGCTAGGGCATGAGAAAGCGAGATTGGGAGCGGCGGCGGGTCGAGAAGAAGATGAAATGGAAAAAAGACGAAGAGTTATATGAGGACTCAGATCTGCTTGCTGCGCACTGACCGGACGCAGTGGGGCAGCGTCCGATCACAGTCCAGTAAGCTCCTGGAGTGACTGGACGCGTCCGGTTAGGGCTGACCGGACGCGGACAGAGTTCGGTCGAAGGTCATCCGAGAAACTCATCGTGCATGACCGGACGCGGTGGTGGATACCGGGACCGGACGCGGTGGTCAACAACGACGTGTCCGGTCGAGCATCTGGTCACAGGTCCAAGAGAAAGTCTTTGGGATGACTGGACGCGCTGGTGGTCGCCGGGACCGGACGCGGTGGTGAAGCATCACTGCGTCCGGTGCAGCATCCGGTCTAGCGTCCAATCACTGATTTTCACCTTTCTTCAATCCGATCTTCGACGCGACTTCTCCCAATCAAGTTCCAATTCAAAGAGACTCAAATAAACACCAATTGGAACCTAATATGAGTGACCTCACTCAAACCCTCAAGTTTTTCAAATAATTTGCCTTAGGCTAATATTGTTTTTAGGAAAATAAGCAATAAACACCTGAGGAGCAACGTATGGCCATGCAATAGAGTTTATGAACCCTTAGGAGCGTCAAATGCTCCCTCTATTCATGGATGAACACAGAGGTTGCTCAAAGCCAAACCAAAAAGAAACGACAAAGCAACAACCATGCATATGCAATGCAATACAAGTAAAGCTAGGTTGCTTGCCAAGTTTGATCCACGGTTAGGCTTCTTCACTCCTCCAAAGGAGGGTTATCGTAAACATGTTAGACAAGCCCTAGATGCATTGCGGAGAATTTAAACATGACATATAATACAATGCAATGCAAGGGACAACACAAGCTCATTTTTTAAAGTTACTAGAGTCAAGCACATTAAGTTCACTTCTCAACCTACAAAAGGTAGCCTCATCCAAAGGTTTAGTGAAGATATCCGCTAATTGATTTTCACTTCTTACACCTTCTAGTGATATATCATTTTTAGCAACATGATCTCTTAGAAAGTGGTGGTGGATATCAATGTTCTTGGTGCGAGAGTGTTGTACCGGATTATTAGCAATTTTAACGGCACTTTCATTGTCACATAAAAGTGGCACCTTTTCAAGAACAACTCCATAGTCTAGGAGGGTTTGTTTCATGTATAAGATTTGTGCACAACAAGCCCCCGCGGCAATGTATTCCGCCTCGGCGATGGAAAAAGCCACACTATTTTGCTTTTTAGATGACCAAGACACTAAAGACCTCCCAAGCAAATGGCACCCTCCGGATGTGCTTTTTCTATCAATTTTGCAACCGGCATAATCCGAATCGGAATAGCCTACTAGTTGGAATCTAGCTCCTTTGGGATACCAAAGACCAATGCTTGGGGTGTGCTTAAGATATCTTAAAATTCTTTTTACGGGACTTAAGTGAGGTTCTTTAGGGCACGCTTGAAAGCGAGCACACATGCACACACTAAACATGATATCGGGCCTAGATGCGGTAAGATACAACAAGCTACCAATCATAGAACGGTAGAGAGTTTGATCAACCGGTTTACCTCCCTCATCTAGGTCGAGATGTCCATTAGATGGCATTGGGGTATTGATTGGCTTACATTCTTCCATCTTGAATCTCTTGAGAAGATCCTTAGTATACTTTTCTTGAGAGATGAAAATCCCTTCTCTCATTTGCTTGACTTGAAAACCAAGGAAGAATGTGAGCTCACCAATCATAGACATCTCAAACTCCTTCGACATCAATTCACCAAATTCCTTGCAATACTCTTCATTTGTTGATCCGAAGATGATATCATCAACATACACTTGACAAATGAAGATCTCCCCATTAAGCTTCTTGGTGAATAGTGTGGTGTCGACCTTCCCAATAGTAAAGCCCTTCTCAATGAGGAAGTCCCGGAGGCGCTCATACCATGCTCTACGGGCTTGCTTGAGCCCATATAGCGCCTTGGACAACCTATAAACATGATTAGGATATCTAGGGTCTTTAAACCCGAGAGGTTGATTAACATAGACTAGTTCATTTATAAAGCCATTTAAGAATGCATTTTTCACATCCATTTGATATAGTTTCATATCATGATGTGATGCATATGCAAGAAGGATACGAATGGCTTCAAGTCTTGCAACGGGTGCAAAGGTCTCTCCAAAATCAAGACCTTCAACTTGAGAGAACCCCTTTGCAACTAGTCTTGCCTTGTTCCTCACTACTATGCCTTGGTCATCTTGCTTGTTGCGGAACACCCACTTGGTTCCAATGACTCTTGCACCTTTTGGATGCTCTTCAAGTGTCCACACTTGATTGCGGGTGAAGTTGTTCAATTCTTCATGCATAGCATTCACCCAATCCGGATCTTGAAGAGCTTCTTCTACATTCTTAGGTTCAACATAAGAGACAAAAGAGTGATGTTCAACAAAAGAAGCAAGCTTTTGAGATCGAGTCATTACTCCCTTTGTAGGACTCCCTATGATGAGATCTTGTGGATGTGCTTGAAGTAGAGGTGAGTTTCTTCTATCAACTACTTGAGGAGGAGGATGGGGAGCATCAACATCTTGAGCTTGTGCCTCGGCTTGTTCATGAGAGACATGTGTATCTTCATTTTCAACTCTCTCATTCTTGTCATCATCTTGAGGCATATGTGATGAAGATGGTGGATCAACAATTTGTACATCGTCTTCATCATCTTTTGGCTTGATGTCTCCCATCGGCATGTTCTTCATTGCCTCCCTCAATGGTTCATCACCTACATCATCACAATTCTCAATTGCTCCTTAGGAGCCATTAGATTCATCAAATTCCACATCATATGTTTCTTCAACCAAACCGGTGGCATGGTTAAATACTTTATATGCTTTGGACTTTGATGAGTAACCAACAAGAAAACCAATATCACAATGTCTTTGAAACTTCCCTAGGTGTTGACGCTTCTTGTAGATGTAGCATTTGCAACCAAACACCTAAAAGAATGAGATGTTCGGCTTCTTCCCATTTAGCAACTCATAGGGGGTCTTGCCAAGGAACTTTTGTAGGAAGAGGCGATTTGAAGCATAGCATGTGGTGTTGATTGCCTTGGCCCATAACTTTTCCGGAGTGTTGTACTCATCTAACATTGTTCTTGCAAGGGTGATCAAGGTCCGGTTCTTTCTCTCAACTACACCATTTTGTTGAGGGGTGTAGGTTGAAGAAACTTCATGCTTGATTCCAATCTCATCACAATAAGCTTTAATGTTTGTGTTGTCAAACTATTTCCCATTGTCACTTTCTAATCTTCTTTATCTTGACTTCAAATTCATTTTGAGCTCTCTTTGCAAACTTCCTGAAACAATTTGCCACTTCGGATTTGTCATGAAGGAAGAAAGTACCTTGAGTAGTCATCCACTATCATAAGACAATAGAGATTTCCACCCAAGCTCTTGTAGGTTGTAGGCCCAAACAAATCCATGTGTAGAAGTTCTAGCACTCTTGAAGTTGACATGTAGGCTTTGGTTGAATGAGTGTTTGCAACTTGTTTGCCCGCTTGACATGCACTACAAGGTTTGTCCTTTTCAAACTTTACATCCTTCAATCCTCTCACTGATTCTTTCTTCAATAGCTTGTTGAGAGTGTTCATTCCAACATGAGCAAGCCTACTATGCCAAAGCCATCCAAGTGAGGTCTTGGTGAACAAGCATGTCATCAAGTTTGCATCTTCGGAGGTGAAGTCAACAAGATAAAGATTATTATATCTAAAGCCTTTGAATATTACTTGCTTGTCATCTATCTTTGAAACTACCACTTCATTAGGTGAGAACAAGCATTGGAAGTCAAGGTCACAAAGTTGCCTAACGGATAACAAGTTGAAACTCAATGAAACAACATAGAGCACATTTGAGAGAGAGTGATCATTTGATATTGCAATCTTGCCTATACCCTTGACTTTGCTCTTCGAATTATCCCCAAATGTGATCTTCTCTTGACATACCCCATTTTCTTCAATGGAGGTGAACATACGAGGGTCACCGGTCATATGTTGAGTGCAACCACTATCAATAACCCAATGAGATCCACCGGTCTTGTAGTTCACCTACACACAAGTGATCAAGCTTTTTATTTAGGGACCCACACTTGAGAGGGACCCTTGACTTTCTTAACTAGTGACTTGGCAACCCATATTTTCTTAGGCCTATTCTTGTTTGGGGGACCCAAGAACATAACTTTTATCTTTCCACTTGAATCTTTTCTTAGCATGTAATGAGCATTGAAGGCAAAGGGTCTAGCATGCTTGGGCAAGGGTTGTGGTGGTGGAGTTTTGCACTCATGAGCAAAATGTCCTTCTTGTCCACACTCAACACATCTCTTTGGCTTGGGCTTTGACTTGCTTTATTGTTGTTGAGCTTTAGCCTTCTTTTCTTGATTTGCCAAATAGCCAATGCCACTTCTATCCATCTTCATTACAGTGTTCATGAGTAGCTCACTTTGCAAATATTGGCCACTTGTGAACTTGCTTAGGCCGGTCTTGAGATGCTCTTTCTCTTACTTGAGCTTTTTGTTTTCTTCAATAAGTGACTCATTTGATGTTTCTTTCTCACGAGCCACCAACCCTTTTAGCTTCTTGTTCTCATTTGCAAGCTTCTTATTTTCACTCTTGATCTTGGCATAATCATCATAGTTGTTGGACTCAACCACACTCTTGCCTTTGCTACTAGAGCCTTGCTCAATGCTTTCAATGATCAAGTCATCACATGATGTAGCTATATCAAACTTAACAACTTTGTTAGTAGCATCATGTGTCTCAAGAGAAAGCTCATTAGCAACCACAAGACTATCATAGTCAATTTTCAATATAGTGTATTTGTCTTTTAGAGAGTTGTGCCTAGTGTTGAGCTCATCATGCTTCTTCTCAAGTTTATCATGTTGATCTCTAAGCTCTTTGTTAGAAGTTTTGAGCTCCTTGAGAGTAGAAGACATTATTTCATTTTGATCTTTGAGCTCATCACTAGCCTTTTGTGCACTTTCAACCTTAGATGAGAGTGATTCATTTTCATTTTGGAGCTCATCATTTTCATTTCTAGTTCTTCTTATGACTTTAGAGTATTTGTTCAACAATTTTACAAGTTTGTCATAAGAAGGTGCATCATATTCATCATCACTATCATGGTTTTGTAACTTTTGTTCACCCTTGGCCATAAGGCATAGGTGAGTTGTGGACGATGATGGTGAAGATGGCGGTGAAGGTGGTGATGAAGATGTCGGTGAAGATGATGGCCCAATTACAAATGCGGCAACCTTCTCTTTCTCATCATCACTCTCATCACCAGAGGACTCACATGATGATTCAATGTCGGTGAGCCAATCACCAATAATGTAGGCTTTTCCTCCCTTCTTCTTCTTGTGGAACTCTTTCTTCTTGCCATCCCTCTTCTTGTATGACTTGTTTTTCTTCCTCTCTTCTTCTTCATCACTTGAATCATTCTTCTTGCCCTTGCTCTTGTACTTGTCTTTTGGGGGTCTAGGGCATTGATGAGCTAAATGGCCAAGTTCACCACAATTGTAGCAATCCATCTCTGAGATAGGCTTTCTTTTGCTACTTGTGAAGAATTTCTTCTTCTTGCCATCGAACTTGATGCCACTCTTGTTGAGCTTCTTTAGCATCTTGGTGGTCTTCTTCACCATGAGTGCAAGTGATGCATCATCAATATCACTTTCACTTGAGCTTTCTTGCACCATCATGGCTTGGCCCTTCTTCTTCTTCTTCTTGTCATGGCTAGCTTTGAAGGCCAAGTCCTTCTTCTTGGAAGATGATGAGCCCTCTTGCGGAGTGATGTTCATGTACATCTCATGTGCATTGATCTTCCCCAATACTTGTGTCAGTGTTGCGGTGGAGAGATCACTTTGATAAAGCATGGTGACAATATGACCATACTTCTCAACGGGAAGAACACTCAAGATCCTCCTTGCAACATCTGATTGGCTCATTTGGCTGAGCCCAAGAGCATTGAGGTCCTCTACAAGAACATTCAATCGAGTGTACATGTCATTAGCACTTTCTTTAGAAAACATCTCAAAAAAATTGATTTTCTTTAAAGCAATATGATAGCGTTTCTCACGCTCACTCTTAGTTCCCTCATGGAGAGCATAAAGATTTTCCCACAATTTATGAGCGTTCTTTGCATTACGCACACGATTGAAGATATCCTTGCCTAAGCCCCGGTAGAGTGTATTTTTGGCCTTTGCATTCCACCGGTCGTACTTCTCCTCGTCACCACTTGGGTTGGCGGGATCCTTGATAGCGGGAAGCCCTTCGGTTGCGGCTCTAAGGCACCCAACATCTATGGCTTTGAGGTACACCTCCATTCGGATTTTCCAATATGGAAAATCATCTTCCTCAAAGATGGGAGGTGGTCCTTCCCTGTTAGACATCTTGCTCTAGGCGGTGAAGCCCAAATTAGAAGCAACTCGGCTCCGATACCAATTGAAAGGATCAAGATGCCCAAGAGAGGGGTGAATTGGGCTTTTCTAAAAATTAATTGCAAGAATTAAATCCTACAAGCTGGAATTCACCCCTAGTGCCTACTTGTGTTCCTAGAGATTCTACCGGTAAAAGTTTTGCACCCTAAGTTCCAATCCTAGTCTAGCATGGCAATTCTAGGAAAGTAAACCAAGCAATGAAAGTAATACAAGAAAGTAAATGCTTGAAAGTAAGGGCAAGGAACACGACGATATTTTTCCGAGGTATCGAAGAGTCGCCACTCCCCACTAGTCCTCGTTGGAGCACCCGCGCAAGGGTGTAGCTCCCCCTTGATCTGCACAAGGATCAAGTGCTCTCTATGGGCTGATTCTTCTACACTCCGTCGCGGTGAATCACCCAAAACCGCTCATAAGATGAGTTGGGTCATCCACAAGCTCTGCCGGATGATCACTAAACTCCCAATCACCACCAAGCCGTCTAGGTGATGGCGATCACCAAGAGTAACAAGGTAGAGCTCTCACTTGACCACAACGAGCCTAATGAGAAAATGGATGCACACTTGCTACTCCCTAGTCACTAGTGAGGGACTCTCAAGCTTTGATTCTCAAATCACTACCCTCACTAGAGCTCTTGCACTCCCTTGCACTCTAAAGGTGTTTCTCAGCTGAACAAATGAGCAAGAGGGCTCTAAAAGAGGTGGAGGGGATGTATTTATACACCCCACAGTCAAATCCAACTGTTACCTGCCAGCTCAGCAAAATACGCGTTGATCGGACGCACCGGTCGATCGTAACGGTCAAAAACCTAAAATACTGGCTGAGTAACCGGACGCACCGATCAGGGGTGACCGGACGCGTCCGGTCGTGCAGGGAGCTTACTGTACTCTGACCTGACGCACGACCGCGTCCGATCAGTGATGACCGGACGCGTCCGATCGTCAGAGTACCTTACTGGAACGTGACCGGACGCGCCGATCACTTCCCAGTCACGTCCGATTAGGTGATTTCCCTCCTGACACGTGTTAGCCTGAACACCACGTCCGGTCCTTGCAAGGACCGCGTCTGGTCAACAGCGCTGAGACGCAGTAGCAGTTTAGAACTGACCGGACGCGTCCGGTCAAACCAGACACCGCGTCCGGTCAAGGGAAAACGTCTCTAAACACTCCGAAACGCGACGCAACTTGAACCAAGTTGCTTCCAACTGAACTTTGAGTTTGACAAGTGTGCACCACACCTAAACAAAAGACTCATCTAGGTCAAGCTACTCGCTCATGCCCCCCTTTATAGTACGGCCAAAGGAAAAAGCGAAGATCCTAACGACTATTCCGAATGTAACTCAACACCTCGACATCCGGAACTAACCATCCTTAATCTTGACGTCAATCCTTTGAAAACCGAAACGATTTTCATCAAGGGGCATGAATACCATAGCGCCCAAAGCAGTTATCAACCCCATGACCTAACTTACCAAAGTTTCTGCAAAACACACGTTATTCATGGTAATAAAGCGTTGTCATCAATTGCCAAAACCAACTCTCGGGGCCTAGATGCTTTCATAATCCAATGTTGGCCTTCATTATCAGAGAGGATCACGAAGTACTTGGAAGAGAGGTGTGGATACAGAGGATGCTAGCAAGGATGTCTAAGTCAAGTGGGAAGCCCGGTCTGACTCGAGTTCGAGTCTACCTCGGCCTCTAGAAGTAGCGTGCACTAAAATAGGCGCCTAAGATGCATACAGACTCTGTTTCATACGACCCACCTATGCAAAGAAAGATAATTTCATAAGCTAACCAATGATGTTGGTCTTACATCAAAATTCCACCGAAGTCAACGGGGATTGTCGAAACAAGTTAGCATCAAAGTGCCGAGCCACCGTCTTTTGGTCTGTTGAGCCGTGTATCGTTTTATAGTCCATGGGTCATTTCCAGGAGGTGTGCATGCCCCCAAACAACTTACAATGAGTTGTCACCGCCCATTTTAGGGTTTGGTTTTGCTTTAGATGAACTTGTCATCGAACCGTCGCCATAGATACAACATGTTCAATAATTAACTAACCTGAGGTTCCTAAGAAATAACTCATATGCTATACATTTGATGAGTTGTATCATAACTTGTGTTTATATGATATGGCTCTTTTTGAGAGTAACCTGACAGCATATGTTGATCCACACAACACCAATATGCCGCCTTCAATGTCGGGCCCAAGTAAGCTGTATCATGAGATGATACTGTTTTCCTCTCTTAAGTAACTACATCATGCCATGTGGCAAAAAATCTGATGACAATCAATTAGGTAACTGGGAATAGGCCTCAGAGTATCAGTTCGTACGCCGGACGCCAGATGAATATTGTGCATTCTTACCTGCTCTCAACAGCAAAAGAAACACAAGCAAGAGACAGCTAATTAAGGAAAAGACGAGCATTCGGTGTCGTGCGAATACGTATCCATATCCATGTATGCATCTGCAGTTGTAGGTTGATTAAGAATTGCGCAAAGCTCAGTTTGCCGCACCGTTAGGGGACACGGACAGGGACATGTGGACACCGGCTTGTTCTTCCGGTCATGTGCTATGCCCATAATAGTTTATCTATATGTAATATTAAGAGCAGTAATTTTTCCGTTAGTCTCATATTCTTTTTGAGATCTTTTACAATGGTTGGGAAAGTACCTTGTACCTCCAGGTTCTTTCATCTTTTTCTATTTTCTAAGTAATTAATTGAGAAATAAATTATAGAGGGTATTTTAGTAATTGAGCTTGTGCACTTCCTAAAACCTATGTACGTGGGGTTGGTAGCGCATCCCGTTTACGCGCATGATACGCCTTCGATACGTATGAGAAACGTATCGGAAAAAAATAAATCCAATAAATCATGATACGGCGAGCAGATAATATCAAGGCAGACTGCCCACCGGCTGCCGGCCACGCGCTCCACCATGTTGGCAAGCAACGCACCTCCTCCTCCACGCCCATGAAGTAGATCCGCCATGCCTGCATCGAAGCATGCACAAGCGCAGCACCGATGAGGGCACCGCCGGCGACAAGCCTCCACCATGCCGACGATGCACCTCCACCACGACTGTGTTGCACTGTCGCAGTATGCATAGGCACCGATTTAGTAGCGAGTCAACGACTTCCAGTTCTAGTGACCTTTTCCAAATCACTATCTAGTTTTATTCTTCGGTTCTTGAGATTTCGGTTGATTTTCCTTGTCCTCACTCATGATCTAGTGTTGTCTGTTTCCCTCACTTTTCCCAGACGCGAGTAGATGGCATGACCCAACGAGTTCAAGTAGTACTAATGCCACTGTGCTAGTGCTTTATTTACACGAGGGCTCCTACATTACTTCTATGTTTTTATGTGAGACTTACGATCTTTATTACGTAGGAAATTAGTGAATGGAGATGCTCGGCTTTCTTTTCACTGATTGGAAAACTGGAAAAGAATAAAACACCAATATTGCAGGCAATTTCAATGCTCTTTTTTTGCTGCTACTATCGATTCCAGAACTCTGATATGCCTTATATTTATTTATTTAAAAAATACTGAAACATATGCCCTTGAATGATAGTACTAAATGACTGATTTGCCCTTATTTGAAAATAAAATAAAAAATAAAAAATAGATCTTGTCCCCACATATTTTGGTACTAGCCCCACCTAATTTGGTACTATCCTTACCTATTTGGTACCTTCAGATACTTTCAGTTGGGTACCTCCTATTTTTTCACCGTCCGATCTCTCTCAATCGATGGCCCATATTTTTTTCCCAACCATTGTAAAATTTCTCATTCGTTTTTATCCGTCCGTCGCTCACTGCTCTTGTTTCTCTGTTCTTATATCATAGCCTGGTTATTTGAACCCATGTGTGCATCGTGGCGCGCACATGCACGCATGTGGCTTGTATACCGTCCTTTTTACAACTGATGCACATAATAGCTACCTATTTAAGTTTAATCTTTTATTACATAAGCATTTATTATAGGCTTTACACTTTATTTGATTCAATTAAATCTAATAGATAACTTATTACCATTGGCACGACACCACACAACAAATTATGCATTATTTTACACACACACACACTAATATTAAGAAGCAAAAATTTCATTCTTCCATCTCCCTTTCTCCCCTGTCCGTCCATCTCTCACTCACCTTCCATCCCTCGATCCGCCATCTCTTACTCTCACCCTTCTTGCTTTGAGTTTAAAGATGCAAAACCTTTGTTGACACCACACAATTCATGTCATGGCCTAGCCACCTGAGCCCATTTGCGTCTCGACGTGCGTGTGGCTCACCTTTCACCTATTTTTAAACTCACAACATGTGTACACAATAGTCATCCATTTAAATTGAGTCAATCTCTTGTCAATTTCCTATGTGTAAGTAATCCTTTATTGCACTAGCATTTATTATGTGCCTTGAAATTTATTTGATTTACATCACAAAAAATTATTTGATTTAGGGTTGAACCAAGCCCAATTAAGTCCAACAAAATACCTAGATGTTTATCACTAGCATAAGCATTGCTTGACAAATTTTCTTGTTACAGCACGCGAACATGTTTTATAGTATACTTTCAAAATAAAAGGTAGCATGACCTAGACCGAATTTACCTTCGAGTAAGTGGATAAATATAGTAAGATTGGGCAAAGAGGTGCCCATACTGATAAAATTTACATAGGGTAATTGCCGTTTTAGAGCATCTCCAACAGTTTTTCTTAAATCCATTCTCTAAATCCTCATTTGGAGAGCCATTCTAATAAATTCACTATCTATATCTCTCCACCTTCCAAGAATTTATACATATTGTCTTATTGACACTTTGGAGAGCAAGCGCTATTCTCTATCTTTGGTGAATGACAAACTAGGAATAGAGGATGAAAATATTTGGAGATCTAGTTAAAGAAGTTGTTTGATGACACAAATTATTTCACTAAAAATCTCCATTTGTATTGATATATGGAAGGATATAGAGAGACGTAAGTTGCTCTAAAGTGGATTCGATTGAGATGTTTGATTTTCTTTTTCCAAGAGTGCCACGTTACCTAGAATGCTTTTAGTTGATAAACGAGAAAATCATCTCCAATGTCTTTTTTTTCTCAAATACACAAAAAATTTGCGTATCATTGTATTAAGAAGAAGAGTTTAAACATAGACAACACGCCTTTATTAAGCGCCGAAAGAGGTCAACCTAAAACAGCCATAGCTTGACCTAAATCATCTCCAATGTCTAAATGTCATTTTTTATTTATAGACTGGTCATATAAATTTAATACCTGGAGAATGAAATTGGAGGATCTTCGGATTAAACCAAACTATTTTACCCAAGACCGTGGGAAAAGTCTGAACTTTTCCCATAACTCTATAGTGCCATGCCAATCAGATGAGAATGATGAGATTTGCTTACGTGGCACCTCAATTAATTAATCAATGAGAATGAAATCCTCGTTAGCACCCGATCGACGTTCCCCGGACAAATCGCAGCAAGAAAGCAAGGGACCAGTCGACCAGGGGCAAGCTGTAGAGATGCAGTCGGTGAACCAAATCAGGCCCTCAATTGCCACAGAATTCCTATGCTGCTATCACCATTCCTGTGTTCCAAGCACCAAATTCTACAGAATTTTTGTGTTTTTCAAACATTTGTTAATTTATTTATCTTTGCATCTCTATCTATCTATCTATCTATCTATCTATCTATCTATCGCACTCTACATTTATTTGCATGATTCTGTTTTTTTCTATTCCTTTTGTTACACAAACGTGCCCTTAATTACCAGCTGTGTGGTGCGCGCGGTGAGGACAGGAGAAAAAAAAGGAAGTCGTTGCAGTATGATCAACTGTAGCGGCCAGACAAGCTAGAGAACAACTGTTGCAGGCATGACAATGCATGTGATCCTGCTGGGCATCAACATTCGCTTCTATTACCACTGTTTCGTGAACAAGCCAACAATAATGCACGGACAACAACGTTTGTGATGAACAGAGTAGTAATTTAGTAAAACTCGTCCATTTAATTAATTTGTTTGTGCTGCTGGCCGACTACTACCCAGAGAACAAATTCAAAGGTACTACTACGTAGATGCTCCAGTATTTAGTCAACTGCTGCTTTGTTTCATCTCAAGACATTATTTATGAACTGATTAATAATAATTAATTATATGCGTCTGAAATGCATGGTCATATGCTGCACGTACAGCTTGCACAACGTACAGTCTGTCCGTCCAAGCTGTCTGTTTCGTAGGCTCGAAGATGAGACCCACATGCCAAACACCAACCGCACACCACAGTACTACTGGTACCCCATGCCATGCATGAAAGCTCCCATCCACACCACTCATCCATCCTCCTCTTCATATTGGAAAAATAATAATAAAAACAAATTAAATATGTATTAATGTCCATTTCGTTTTGGTTCACAGTAGATCTATCATCATATCCACACAAGTAAGTAATGAATAAAGAGAAAGGAGATAGAATTTGCAAGATCCAAGTGCATGCGAATGAAGAAACAACTTAACTGGTACTCGATCACAAGGTACCATTTGTAATCCTATACACAATGCAACAATATCACCACTGCTTCTCACAATTGTAATAATCACATATATATATAACATTAATCAAACAGAAAAAATAGCGACCAAGAGGCCGGGAGGGGAAAATAAATAATAATAGAAAAAAAGGAGAGGAAAAAAAGTTACTACTCAACTCCAAAATCTACCTAGTAGACGACTGACATATATATGATCCATCCATCCATCGTCCACTCTCCGTCGTGAGCTTGAACTCAAATTAGATCATCTCATCACCTCATATCCTAGCTGCATGCTTCTTTGATCAATTTGCTTGTTTAACAACAATGCATCGGCCACATACGTCAGCGTCGGCGATCTCCTCCGGTCCGGCGTACCGCATAGATTGATGGGATGATGCCAAGAAACGAAGAGGAGTCAGGTCGGCGGTCGACGTGCTGTTGGATCAAAACCTGTGTCGCCCAAGATCATACGCTTGATGAATGGGTTTGTTCACTGGAAGCTGTGGTGGCCGTCGGCCCACGGCCAGAACGGCGGCTGCTCATCGACGGCGGCGCCGCAAAGCAGGCTGCCAAAGGTGCCTCCTCCGCCACCCACCGCGGCGGGGGCCGTGTCGGCGGCGCCGTGGCCGAGCTCCATCTTGGGCGCCGCGGGCGGGGACGGGTGGTGGCCGCTCTGCAGGAGCTGGTCGATGTCGGCGCGGGCGGCGGAGGCGTAGAACGGTAGGCCGCGGTAGCTGTTCATGGTGGGGCTCTCGTCGGCGGCCGGCGGCGCCGCCTGAGGCCTGGAGATGTCGAGGTTGATCTCGGAGCTGTTCTCGCTGCGGTTGCTGCAGGACGCCTCCGTCTCTTTGACGTTGAGGTTTATGAGCTCCGACGCCGCCTCCTGCCTCCCTCCGCCGCCGCCGCCTCCCTTGAGCGCCATGATCTGCACGACGCGAATTAACCAGCTCACGCACATGACGACATGGACAGAATGGGCCGCCCGGTGGGCTCAGAAAGAGAGACGACGGTACGTGATTGGTAGATCGAGTGGCTAATTGTGCTGCATGCACCACACATCACAAAAGGAGAGAGAGGGATGCGTGGGTGGCCGACAGCAGGCGCAGGCGTTCATATGGCCGGCACCGATCCCGACACGCGCCCACTTTCTGCAGACGATGCTGAAACCCACATGGATCCTATCTCGGCTACCTCTAGCTTGCTATTGCTATGGTATGGTGTGGAATTTATCTATGGATCTGCAGAGCAGTCAGTCCTAATCCAGCTACTGCTGCTCCTGCTACACCATGCATCCCAATCATGCATGCATTCTGACAGCAAGAACGAACAATAACCAAGATCGATCCATTCCAATCTAAGAACACTGCCAGAGCTGCTGATCCTCAAGATCTAAGAGTTAGAAGAACAGAAGCTACTAGCTAGCCAGTAGATCTTGAATTCTACGATCGATCGACATGCATGCATTTTGTGGGAAATTAAAGGACATAAACAACCGATCGAGTAGATCTTGATGGATGTGCATTATATTGTTAGTGGTTACATACGACATACCTCTGCCTGGAGCTTCTTGTTGTGGGCAAGGAGGGCGTCGTTCTCGGCGCGTGCGGCGTCCAGCTGCCGGCGCAGCGCGTCGTAGTCCTTCTCCAGCTGCTTGGTCTTCCACCTGGCGCGGCGGTTCTGGAACCAGATGGCCACCTGGCGGGGCTGCAGCCCCAGCGCTTGGGCCAGCTGCGCCTTGCGCTCCGGCTCCAGCTTGTTGGCCACCTCGAAGCTGCGCTCCAGGGTGCGCACCTGCTCCACGCTCAGCCGCCGCTTCCGCTCGCCGCCGCACCGGCCGCCCGCCGCGGCGGACCCCTCCTCGTCGTCCGACGCGGCGCCTCCGCCGTCCTGCTGCTGGGGCTCCGCCGCGTGCAGGTGGCTGTCGTCGCCGCCCATGCCGCCGAGGCCGCCGCCGGCCAGCATTGGTGGCGGCGGCGCGGCCATGGCGCCGCCGAAGTCGTGGAGGAAGGGGCTGACGAGCGCCGGGGGAGGGGGAGCCAGGAGATGGTGCGCCGCCTCGTGTCCGTCATGGTGTTGGTGGTGGTGGTGGTGCTCCTGCTGCTGCTGGTGGAGGGGCTGCTGCATTTGGAGGAGGAAGTTGGCGGGGAAGAAGGAGGGGGCCATGCCATTGGTGGCCATTGGCTTCATCACAGGAGCGAGAGGAGGAGCATGGGGAGCGAGTATATCAATCAATCACAGATTGACTCAGAGAGAGAGAGAGAGAGAGAGAGAGAGAGAGAGGGGTGGGGGGAGAGGGAGAGGTTGGTTGAGAGCGGCGAGTCTGTGACAGGCAGGCAGAGCTGGGATGGAACCTGCTGCAAGAGGGAGGGGAGCTGCTAATGCAAATATAACAACATTATATTATATATGTATATATATTTATTAAACAGATATTTTGTGGAAGATAATCGCTAGAGAAATCAAAAGGGAATTGGAGTGAGCAGAGCAGTGAAGCTAATCCTCCTGGCTTCTCGATCCCTCAAAAAAAAGAGAAAAATCCTCCTGGCTTCTTCATCTGACACGCATGGTGGTACTAGTGCAACGACGTTTGCATCTCTCAGCTCCCTGTACCAACCACGGACCACTGTTGTTGTACCACGACCATTTCCAGCACTCACCGCTGCGTACGTATCAGTACAGAGAATTGAAACTTCCAACGGTGCTTTGTCATGTACAGTCGTAGGAATGTAGGATTATTTTTTACAATAACGACATTGTTACGGCAACATTATTTATATACAAACAACGGGTGTGTTCACTTCGCGAAAAGTAGGTGAAAAGTTACTGTAACATCTTTCGTTGTTATTTAGCAAAATTTGTCCAATCATGGATTAACTAGGCTCAAAAGATTCGTCCCGACATTTACAGACAAACTATGCAATTAGTTATCTTTTTTTACCTACATTTAATGCTCCATGCATGCGTCAAAAGATTTGATGTGATAGGTAGAAGAGGAAATATTTTGGATTGGGATAGGAAGTGAACAAGGCCAACACTGAAATACTAAGAGAAACGTACACATAACACGTGCAGGCCGGTTGACCTCTCGCAATTTCCATGTCATGGTAATCCTTGTACTCACAATGCAAAAGGGGCCCACAGGGTGACAAACTATACTTATATCGGAGGGCATGTGTGTACACGCTACTCGTATTCACTCGTGTGTACTACGTGTGCAGTGTGCACATATAAATACACTACTGGTCCAGCTGCTCATTCTCTGACAGAGTAAATCCAGTGCACTGAACCTAAGCAGCAGGGATGTTCCAAAGTCAGACGATTATATTTTACCGTGCAAACACACAATCCGCATTGACGACGACGACGATGATGTTGCAATCATAGGACGGACGACACTGTCACGGGAAAGCTCTCCAGGCCAATCCGCCTCGGGAACCCAACTAACTAAACGCAGCTTTATTTCTACTACTGCCAGCTGCTCCTACTACGTACTCCTAGTGCAATGAGAGCCTTATGATAGATGAGCTAGCTAAAATACTAGTACAGTACAATGCGACCTTTTGGTAGACTAATCTGGATCGGAAATAGTAAATTAAGCTAAAGACGTACGGTTAATTAAAATAAGGCAGCATGATCCTTCCAAAGGCGTGGCCGGAGATTCTTTGCATGTGTTCAGTTGGGGTTCCGGTGGTTGCTGCCGCCTGCACTTGCAATATTCTTGTGTATGCGCCATGCGGACGAGCGCCCGAAAGTTGCTGGCTCCCATGTGACTATGTGAGGGGGAGGGGAGCCAAAGATCGCTTCGAAGAACCTTCCATCTAGTTTATTCCCCTACGCAGCAGCTCCATCACTTGCATGCCACCCATCTCACTTGCTTTATATTACTGCATTCCGAACCATTTTGCCAAAAATGTAAGTATAATATCTACGACAGTACGTACGTATAGTACAAGTTGTGTTGTAGGAGCTAGTTACATACTCTAAGATAACACATACATATCAAGGAATACTGGCTCCTTTGTTCGTGAACATGTTTAAACACATGTTTCATTAAGAGGAAGAGAATTATACGACGCAACTACAAAAAAACCCCATAGCATAGACTACAACCCACAAAGCTAGTCAAAGCAAGATTACAGCAATGCAATGGTTATCAACAGAGGAGATGAAGCCGCGGTCGCAAAGCATCCATTGAGAAGAGAAGAGACGAACATCTGGATAAAAGCGGCAAAGCATCTGCCAGATACATCCAGGGCGATCGAAGCGGCAAAGCATCCCATGTGGCGGTGAGACCGAAAAGACATCCATGGCAAAACATTCGCCCGAGCAAAAACAACGAAAAACCATTCGCTGAAGAAGAGCGATAGTGGAGAAGTATCCGCTATATAAAATCAAACGACTACGACAACAGAAAGCATTACATCTGGACAGACCACTGTGAAGAGGAGATTGAAGCACACATAGGCACAATATTGCAAGTAACAGCTCCGACAAGAGAAGCGAAAGATGGTGTAGAGGCATGGGCATAGGAGTGCTCCAATGATACCTTCATGAAGGGGAGTGACATTTGCAGATGCTACCATCGTTGGAAAGAAGCACACAAGTTGAACTTTCACCCCAAGGCCTGCCCCCAGTGCCATGCGCGACGAACAAAATCCTCAACGATGCCTCCAGAAGGTAGATGACACAGGTTATGTGACCGCTGCCGCCTAGAGCAAGAAGTAGGGTAGGGTTTTCAATAGAATCCACTCGCCCACAGACGCAGGCACACAACACGGCCTCCTAAGGCATCCCGAGCACCACCACCTCAAGGCCCATGTCACTGAGGGCAACGGCATGGACATGGCCTCGCCATGCTAAGGCCATAGACGTACGACCATGCCGCTATGCCATGGCCGCCACATCCATCGTGGAGCATGAGCAACCATATGGGAGCCACCCCCAGAGCAATGCTAAACATGAGCACGTGAATGACGACACCCAGTAGAGCTGCAAGGGCCTAGAAGGATCCGGATGACCCTAGGGACCCTGGACAGGGGGAGGCAACAACGTTGATGACCCTGGGAAGCACTACCGTGCGAAGGAGGCCACCAAGAAACCCCCTCGGGGCCAACACCTCACTAGCCAAAACAAGGCCCACCGCCTACAATAGCGCCATGCGGGACATTGCCATGTCGACTACCGCTACACTTACGCCAGACACCAAGGTCGTCACCATCAAGTCACACTCTAGATTTGGGGAGGAAGGTGCGAGATTCGGGCCCCGAAGGACCCAGATCTGCCTTGGAGTCACCAGCCGCCCACTCAACCTGAGATGCATGGGAAGAGGAGGTGTCATAGAGGAGTGGAAGGAGGAGGGGGGAGGGATTGTGGAATGACACCTTGTTGAGAGCCACCGGTCGAAGAGCAGTGGCGGTGGTGGTGGCGGTGGTGGAGGAATGGTAGGATGCCGGAGTTTGTGGCGGCACTGGCAAGTTGCCCTCCCCCCAAGAAGCTAGCTTCCCACTCTAGTGTGTGTACTATAATTTGCATTCATAGGGAATACTACCTCCTAAGGATGTCTTTATTTGTACACTGGTTTTGAATCATAATTAAATCCTCGTATATACGGTGCACAAAATCACCGGAGAATGAAGTAAACGGCCACTCCTAGGCTCCCTCCTCCTTTGGTGAGCTGCTCATCCATTAATTTTAGCCTTAGCATAAGTACACTATTTTGGTTTTCTTGTCAAAATAAGTCTATTGCCATGGTCATCACTAATGTTGGGCCTAGACCTTGTTACCTACGATGACTTTGATATTTGCCATGACGCGGTGTCCATTACATGTGTTGATCTCATGTTATCACATTAGGTTGTGGTCTCAACCTATGAAGTGGTGGCCACAAAGAGGGAATCATGTGTTCAACTTCATGGATAAAGAGTTGGAAGCAATAATGTTTCTGCTTCATGTTTTGTTCTTGTTGATGGAACTATCAATGTTATTAGCTCCTTAAGATGAATTTCGGCTTGTTTTATAACATTGGATATATATGATAGTGTTACATGTCCAATGTTTTGGGTTGGTTGGCTAATTTAGCATGAGGATTGCACTTTGGCTTTGTTGTCCGACAAGGCTCTCTTCATCTGTAGCATTTCCTACACCAATGAAGGCCATCAAGAAAGAAGATTATATATGGATTTTCCTATGTAGGATATCATATTTTCTTAATTTTAGTTTTGTTTTTGTTTATAATTTAGGTATATGCCTATAATTCTCCCTTCCCTAAGCAAATTAAAAAGAAGAAATGGTTAATCCCTAGATTTTTCTTAGAACACAAGAATGTTTTTTCATGAAATGATTGTGTTGATGCATCAGCAAAGAGCTCAGTAGAGGCATGGTGAAATTAGCCTAGCTGACTTTTAGATCAGTGGCCACCTAACAGCGTGTTCGTACATGAACACTTCACTTGGTCCCTCCGGCGATGGGTGCAATATGCATGACATGTTGCCAGAGGAGACTTGTTGCGAGTGCGATACTAAGACATGCCAATGACGTCGCTTGAAACCTGACACACTGCACACTAGGGATGAACCTCGTCTAGGCGCGTGGCGGCAATGGGTTGCCCTAGCCGACCTGACCACTCTAGAGCTTTGTCGTCGTTGAACCATAAGCTATCAGGAGCAAAGAAGAACCAGCAGCAGTAGTAGATGGCAAAAGTAAGGTAAAAAGTGTAGTATGATTTTTTGTCAATTGGATAGATAGATCTCTTAATTAATTGTGATCCCCTCATATAAATTGTTGGGATGGTCTTATCCCAGCAAGAAACTTATTTGACACATAACTTATAAGTTTTTTCACGAGATCGGATGAGTTTCTAAAGGAAAAACACGATTTGGGACTCGGACTGCTAAAACTAGCTTAGCCAGTTTCCAAAATTGGTGGCTTGGACTCGTTTGTAGAGGATCACATGAAGTCATAGCCGAAACCGGCCTCGGCCAGTTTTTCCAGGATGTTGCAAATTTTTTCAATTCAAACCAAATTTGCTCCTTTTTATTTACACTAGATTTTCCAATCCATCTTCAGTTCTCTAATTATATTTGGATTGACAACATATGCCCCATCTTTTTAAGCAAAAGCATTTGCGAGTTTAAAAACATACGATAACCAATAGCAATGACACCGAGTTTATCGGCTATTTTTTAGTATAAGGGCGAGGTATACATCATCCATGCTGTTCTAAGGATGATATGTGATGAGGACATCACTCATTTGGATGCACCCGCAACTCCTCCAACCGCTGAGCAAGGACCAATGACTAGATCTCGAGTGCGGCAATTAACTAAGGGTGAGCTCGTTCTTAAACGATCCTTTTCATAATTTTGGGAATAGCATAATTATGTTATCATGCTTAGGAAGAGGATCATAAAGTACTTAGAGAGAGGCGTGTAGGCAGAGGATAGCAGCAAGGATGTCCAAGTCAACTGAGAGACCTAGTCTAACTCGAATTTGAATTTGCCTCAGCCTCCAGGAGTAGCCCGCACTAAAATGGACGCTCAAGATGCATACGAACTCTATATTCGATGTTGTACCTATGGATGGAAAGATAATATCATAAGTTAACAAATGGCAATGGTTTCACATAAAAATTCTATCGGAGTCAACTGGAATCGTCGAAACAATTTAGCTTTCGGAATATGCCAAGGTTGCAACACTGTCTTTTGGTTCGACAAGCTGTGTATGGTCTTAGAGCCCATTAGGCGTCCAAGTGTTATCCACACCCTTAGACTATATGTTCAGTAGCCACTGCCCAGGTTAGGTTTTGGATTTTGCTTAGATCAATTTATCTTAAAACAATCTGTTCGTCAGTTTGTGAGACCTTAGATTCGAGTGCTGAATTGAGTTTGCATTCTTTTAAGTTCTTGATTGTGTTCTTGGATTCGCTTGTAGAGATTATCCTTTTTAACGAGGTCAACCGGATTGTGACATGGTTGATAATTAGAGGAGACATGGTGCTATAGTTGCTAGGTTTGGGTGCTTTTGATCTGAAGCTGGATTGGTATGTCGCATCTCCACCGAATCAATAGTTACCTCCACCTGACTAAAAATTAGAAACCTCATCCCCATCAATAAGAAACTCTAGGCATCTTGCTTGAATTTCTTACAACGAACACGTTGAAGCTTGCACCATTGCATCTTGGTCAAACTTTGGTTGGAAGTACTTGGAGTTCAGCTTGCTGCTCTCGGCTTTATCTTTATTTGGAGCAACTCTTGCCTTCACTTTTTGCATAGAGGATTGAACCAAATTTTCAGCTACTATTGACTCATCAACTTCATTAAGTGGTACCTCTTTAGAGACAATTGTAATAGATGTTTGCTTGATGACCTCCATAGGAGCAACAGGAACCTCCTTCTTGGGCACATACATTTGCTTAGGAGGAGACCGGACTTTTCTTCCTTCCTAATGGGTTGATTGATCAAATCAGCCAAAAGCTAGTTGTGATTGCACTTCTTTGCTGGATATTTTGATATCACTGGCCCTCAAGTTCCAACATTTGGATGTTTTGGTTTGTCTATGGGAGTCTTTGATCTACCTTTACTAGGCTATTTGAGAAACCGGTCTTGCTGTTTTTTTTGCTATTTAGAACTTTGAGCATCACTTAGGTTTTTCACCAAACACTTCGGAATAATTTTTAAGGTTTTTCCTGACACATCAGTGCTTTTGAGGGAATTACATAAGAATATTGAGCCGAGTATCAATCGGCTTTAACGAAATAGGAATAAAACCTTCTTTAGTGCAACTAATATATATAAAATTAGCAAGGTCTACTCTTGTCAAACAACTCATACCAGCATGCCTCACGAGCAAAGGAGCATCGGCCGTTGCAATACAGGTTGATGTGTCTGCATGTACTACCTCAATGTTATCATCAACCCACTGGATGAGAAACCGGTGTAAGCTCAAAGGTACACATTGATTGGCATGAATCCAATCACGTCCGAAGATAAGATTATAACTACCTCGTACCTTGGCAACGAATGAGGCAGTGGCCAACGTTTTATTCCCAATAGCCAGCTTCCATAGATGCAATTCCCTTGGTCAGATAAGCTCTCCTTCTCAACTCCACTGATCATCATACTAGACTTGATCAACTTCTCATCAAGACTTAGCATTTTTTTATACAGCGAGTATGGCATCAGATTCATACTTTCCCCATTGTCCACTAAAATGTGATTGATTGGTGTTCCATTGATATGACCCTTTATATGTAGTGGCTTGAGGTGATTTATAAAGTCTTTCGGCTGAAAAATAGCACTTCTGAAATTAAACTGAGCCGTCCTCTCATCACCTTCTATGAAATAATAATCAGAAGAATATATGTCATTGTCCTCCATATTTTATGGAAAAGACTTGAAATCCACTTATGCTTCATCTTTGTTATTTTTGGACACCTCTCTAGAGATGTAGGAGCAGCAGGGGCATCATTGGAAATTGAATTTTCATCGAAGGCTGGGAAAACCGGCATTGGCCGGTTTTAGAAACCGGCCTGATCTTTTTTATTTGCATGTGGTTTTCTAATCCATCTGTATCTCTTCAATCATATTTTGACCGTCAACAAATTCAAGCGTCATTTACCTAGGGATCGTGTGGAACAATAGTTGTTCAAGTTGAACAACATGTACACATACGAAAGTTCTTACGATTTACTTGTTGGAGTGGATTCGGGTGGAACTGTGGATTAAGGTGAATCTGATAACATCCAAACAAGGCCTCATGAATAATTTGAGTCTGGAAGGGATCATATATATAGATATACTCCTATGTGGTAGTTGGTCACAACTCACAAGTTTGCTGGCTTCCTTTTTCTTATAATAATCTTGAACTGTGGTTTACCAGATAATTGATTTTTACATAATTCTGACACCGAGCTTGGAAATGTTGGAAGATTCTACCATTCTAATTCAAAGTATTATAGTAGATTTTCCCTGAGAATACAACAGGTAAATAAAAAAAACAATGGATGAAAGATATTTAATTTAGATAACACCAGTATCACCCTAATACGTAGAAAACGATAAACGAGAAAGAACAGATGCGAAATTTAGAACAAAGCCCTCTGAAGCAGCCCCCATATTGGTCCCAAAACCACACCTACTAGCTCGCCCCTTTCCTTTATTTTCAAACTTGCAGCCAATGGGGGTACAAGGGCATGGAGTCCTGCAAAACCGATCGAGGACCATATATATGGACAGCACAAACCTAACTGCATGCATGCCAAGATAACTGGGACCATGCATATATAGACACTTTTTATTTTATTTGTTTTTCCTCTTTTGAGAATATATATATATATATATATATATATATATATATATATATATATATATATATATATATATATATATATATATATATATATATATGACCAAGCAAAACTGGATTGCTGTGCCATAGGAAGGATAGCTATACTAATTCGGTACACTCAAAATACACCTTTGGTACAAAATTGACAATCTCACAAGGATGAAATATCAGTAATTTTCTATTTACCGGTGGATCCCATCTTTTACGGAATCAATTCCTTTTTTGAATAAAAATTTTGGGAGCCCAAATAATTCGATTGGGGTAGTTGCTGATCCCAAACTTCTGCTTTCAATATGGATAAGAGACTTGCTGCCCTGCTAATCTACTACTTGACTCACGAGTTGCTCAAATCATCTCTTGGTTCGGAATCACGGGATCGGTAGATGTCACATAACTTGATTAGTTAGAAAATGATTATGCTATCGGCTTGACAGAATAAAAATATGAATAATACAAGTGCCGGTCAGCTAGCACCTTTGGTGACATGCTGTTCCCCACTAGTCTTCTTCGTACATGCCCATGTGGTCATCCCTAAAACCTATTCAGCACTGCACACTGGGTAGCACGTAACTAGTGGTCATGCTTACTTCAGATGTTCTCAGCCCAGCTCAGTCTATCACTTAGACTTCAGATTTCGTGCAGTGTTATATATATATATATATATATATATATATATATATATATATATATATATATATATATATATATATATATATATATATATATATATATATATATATATATATATATTACCCTAGAGCTGGCTACAAAATAACTTATTCTGTAGCCACTTTGAGTTACGATAATTGATATGCTAATTTACGAGATTATAGTAACTCCTTGCTATGTGATTTACTATAATATTATGGTAAATATCCTCATGTGTTATAGTAATTCAACTATCGTAAATATATACTGACATTGTCGTAAATTAGTATATAAAATTATCGTAAATAGAGGTGGCTACAACATAACTTATTTTGTAGCTAGCTATAGAGTATACTCTATATATATATATATATATATATATATATATATATATATATATATATATATATATATATATATATATATATATATATATATATATATATATATATATATATATATATAAACCTTTTCTAGTACTTTTACTTAAATGTAGAAGAATAATAAGCATGGGCTAACCTTAGTTGTATTTATACTTTTGTATCTTAGAGCTAGTAATTCGATCATTCATATACTCCCTCCGTCCCCAAAAAAGTAATGTTCTAGGATTTTTCAGACAGATTAGTGGAGACGAGAAATATCCCTAGTACCCTTGGTTCGTTGGACTTGATTCTCTAAAAAAGAATTGTCCCGTGCTTTACTTGCCTAATTAACATGTGCTGCATGGAAGCATGCAGACTTCCTGTGGGCCAAAAGCGTGTCTAAAGCTCAGAACATCATTTTTTCTAGGACAAATTTCAAATCATAGAATATCACTTTTTTTTTGGATGGAGGGAGTAATATGAAACCTTTGCATCTGTTTTGCATGGAAGGAAGCTAACTGCATAAAAAATTTTGCAGTTTATTGGTTCATCAGACTTTCCATTATTTACAATGGGCACTGAGGCCCATTAATTTTGCAGTTTATTGGTTCATCAGACTTTCCATTATTTACTTCGAAGATGTTGTCCTGAATCCCTAAAAAAGATGTTTGGTCTGAAAAGATGACGTCCAAAGACTAACACAGAAGAACTGCACAACAATATATAATTCTTGTACTGACTTGCAGTATATTAACCCAGTATTAATACTAATCATAATCCAGCATCCATGTAGGATTGAAAACATATGTTTGGACATGAAAGAGATGGTTATGGGATAATTGCTTGACATAGCTCCTAAATAAATATATATAATTAACACTCCATGTAAGATGCTACGGTGAAACGACAACAAGTACATATGGATCTATGCACATAATTGCTCGAAGTGCCATTCCATTAATCTGGGATATTCCTTAGCCCCTTGCACTCAAATAGTACATATAGTTTGGCTTGTTTGTTCAGGCCTTGGAGGGAGAGAGAGAGAGATCCCTCCAAATCTGAAGGGCCTATTCTTTTTCGCATTTTCCCACAGTCCACTACTACAAAATTTCTTATTGGTGGCGAGCAAAAAGGATTATTGGAGGCGGGCATTGCAACCGCCTCCAATGAAAGGTCACGGTTAATGGAGGATTAATGGAGGCGGTTATTTTGCCCGCCTCCAAAAATAAATTAAAAAAACAAAAAAAGGAAAAAACCCACAACCCAAACCGGGCCTGGGCCTAGATTTGGGCTGTTCGCCGCCGCCGTAGCCGCAGGGGAGCTCGATCCGTCGTAGGCGAGCTCGATCTACCGTAGGGGAGCTCTATCCGCCAAAGCTGGCCGTCGTGGTGGAGCCCACCGCCACCGGAGGATCTGCCCATGCCGAGGCCGGATCTGGTCTCCCCGTGCGCCACTGTCGCCGGATCCACCCGCGCCGGGGCCGGATCCGGCCTCACCGAGCGCCACCGTCGCCGGATCCACCCGCGTCGGGGCTGGATCTGGCCTCCCTAAGTGCCACCATCGCCATATCTGCCTGCGTCGGGGCTGAATCCAGCCTTCCCGAGAACCACCGTCGCCGGATCCGCCCACGCCGGGGCCGGATCTAGTGGAGGCGGTGGAGGAGTGCTGCCGGATCTGGTGGAGGCGGTAGATCTGCCACCACACCGCCGCTCGCATGCTGCCACTCGCACAGGGAGAGGGAGGAAGGAGCGCCGCCGCGCAGGGAGATGGAGGGGGAGCACCGCCACGCTAGGAGAGGGAGGGGGAGTGCCGCCACACCGAGACGCCGAGAGAGGGAGGAGGGCCTACGCCGGGAGAGAGAGGGGGAGGGCACTAGGAGAGGGAGGGGGAGGGTGTCGCGCTCGGGGAGGAAGGGTCGCGCGCTCGGAGGGATGCGCCATGCGTGTCAGGGAGGGAGAGGAAGGGAGTGTTGGAGAGAAATGTGAGAAACCCTAAGTCTCACTTATACATGAGCCCAGTAATATGGGCTTTGCTGGGCTCGGCGCTAGGCCAGGATTTTAGGAGGCAGGCCTTACAGTGTGCCCGCCTCCGAAAATAGATTTTACGAGGCGGGCACCTAAAGACGACTGCCTCCGTAAATAAACTATTTTTTGAGGCGGTTGTCTTAAGGTGCACGCCTCCGTAAATCGATTTTACGAGGCGGTTGATTGTCTGAGTTTGCACCTCACTTTGGTGTTTGACAAAAATTGAAGGGCTCAATGTTATGTTTTTCGCAACGCCGCAAAAGCGTTGCAAGTGGCCCTATTTGGTTGCAATAGGTAGCAATTGCCACCAAAACACTGTCGTTGCCAATGGTTGCAATAAGTTGTGTTGCAATAAGGTATTGCAACCGTTTTCAGTTTGGCGTTGCAAGTGCTAATGTTTATTGCAACCAAAGTGGTTCATTGCCAAGCATTGCAATTGGATGTTGTCGCAACGTCCATTGGCGTTGCAATACGAGCACTTGCAACGCTAGGCTTCGTTGCAAGAGGTTGATTGATGCGTTGCAATACGAGCACTTGCAACACTAGGCTTCATTGCAAGAGGTTGATTGATGTGTTGCAATACGAGCACTTGCAACGCTAGGCTTCGTTGCAAGAGGTTGATTGATGCGTTGCAATACGAGCACTTGCAACGCTAGGCTTCATTGTAAGAGGTTAATTGATGTGTTGCAATATCATTTATTGCCACGCTAAAATTTGGTTGCGAAATATTTTATTGCCACGGAATTTCACTCGTTGCGAGAACTTTTGCATTATTGCCACGACCACTCTAGCGTTGCAATATTACCTTTTGCCATAATTTTTATTCCTTGCGAGAGATGATATGTTATTGCCACGGTTGTTTTTTCGTGGCAATAGTATTATTTGCAACGAATTTTTCGCCATTGCAACAGACCATTCCCTATTGCCACAACCATTGTGTCGTGGCAACAGTATTGTTTGCAATGCAATTTTATCGTTGCGGTAGTTTAAATGTTTTTGGCAACAGTGGTAATGCCGTGGCAATATTATCTTTTGCCACGTAAATAATGTCGTTGCGGTAGTTTAAATGTTTATTGCAACGCTAGTAGTGACACTTCATGCTTTCCGTTGCAATATCAAGAAACCATAATAAAAGAGATTGCACTCGCATATATTAACTTTAATCAATCATCCAATTCAATATTATGACAAACAATTCAAATAGTAGCTAAAATAAAAAATGAAGTTCACTGATTATTGCACAGTTTTTAGAAACTTGTCACTAGACGACACTTCCAAACATCTATGTAGCCTTCAAGAGTTCACTATCAGCCCAACATGTCATCGCCTCGCCTCGCCTCCCACCGAATCCTTCTCCACTTACTTCCAAAATAGTAAGAATATAATATTAGAAAAATTTCAAGTTAATACATCATGCATAATATGTAAAATCATAACTTAGGAAATTAGAGATGGTTAATAGAAAAAGAATTGAAGAATCTGCTTAGGAATAGCTATAGACAATAAGTACGGTTGGACTCACACTTTATGTCAATGGTCTAGAGACAACACTACTCAGCTGAGCACGTAGCAACCAGTCTATGCTCAACTGAAGTAACTTTTCTTCTTTTCAGAGTATATGTATAGTTCCCAAATTTTATTTTTCCTACTACCAACTGTTCATATGCATAACAGGGCTAGCAACCAGAAGAAACTCATAGAGGTCACGATTATAAAAGAGAAGTAATTGAGACTTTGTTCCTGTCAGCTACATATATATATACTATCATGATCTCAGCCATAGCACTAGCAGAAAGAAATGGTTTTCATCAGAGAAAAGTGATACCACTGCTAAATGACTAGTGACAGCAGTTTTCATCCTAGAGAAAATGGGCATGCAAGGTACAAAAAGGAGCACATCCTGTTCATGAATAGACCTTAAATTGATTGTTCAGATTGGCACACATGTTTAGCTTGGCCACTTGCTCTGATGGAAGTAGATTCTCTAAAATAGGGTTATCTGAAAGTGCAAAGCTTAATCTACTGTGAAGGAAATCAATAACAACAAGCACACCAATCTTGGATAGGATCACAAATTCATAACTAAAGAGCAAGAATGCACAAAAAATTTAATCAAATATCTAAATTTGAAAATAAAAATTCATATGATGACTAAAAAATAGCTTTTCCCCAAGCTAACAGCCCAAAATCAGTCCATTACAAGGCAACTGAAATGCTATGCAGAGTTACAGACCAAGAAGCTTATATTTGCCAACAAAATCAACTAAATTATTATTTATACTCCACAAATATGGTATACATCGTTGATTCAACATTTAAAATTAAATACATGCCGATAGAATAGTATTATTTTATTCAATCCAAAATAGTGTTCTATTATCCTCAGGTCAACAATTAGTCCATTTTAAGGTGCTGCCGTGGTGCACAGAAATAAAAATTCATTGTAATTAGATTTAGAATGGTTCAGAGACACTAGAGTCTCCATGACTTGAAAGCTCACATCACCTTAGAAATTGAAAGCTCATAGCACCCATTCAAACTCACAGCACCCATTCAAGCTCACATAAATATAAAATGCAGGGACAGCGAGGAATAATGACCAAAATTTAGATTCCAATTAGCTGACAACGTGTTAAAGTTGTTACCTTCCTCCTTTTGTTACTTCTTGTTCTATTCATCAGCTGTTGTTGTGTGATATATGTCTTTGATGGTGCCATATTAGCAGTGTTTTCGTCGAAAAGGTTTTTGCTCACAAGACTAGTACTTTTACTAGAACGAGTAGCTGCATCTTTTTGTGCACTCACAACACTTCCAGGCTGAGTCTACAAACAATAAATTGTTTTTTATCTTTTTTAGCTACAGTTCATGGTACTCAAGATGACTTGAAAAATAGTGCAACAATGTCATTACCTGTTGTAACTCATTTTGTTGATCATGTTCAGTAGTCTCATCATCGTCTTGTATGGCTAGTGCAACTTCTACACTGTCAATGTTTTGCGGGGTACTCTAAACAACAAATATTGAGATAAAAGACTAGTCATCATCATAATCATAAGTTTATTAAGAGGAAGAATGATTAAAAATATTCTGAAATATTGCCTTATTCATATTTGCTTCTTTGTGCTGTGCTAACATATTAAGCAAGTCTTGCTTCATTTCTTCTCTTAGTTTTATCTTAGTCTCTTCCAGCTCATCTTGGATCTTCCTCCTATTTTCTTCTCTCTCCCTCTCCCTTTCTGCAGCTTCATGCGCAATTTGTTCTTTTAGCTTCTCAACCTCTACTTGAAAAGCTATGCTTTTCTCTCTGGCTGCAGCTTCAGCACATGCATATACTTCAAGGTTCTCTTCCATAAGTTCTTTGCGAGTTCGATACTTAGCCAAATATCCATGCCCATGTAATTTGGATGATTTGATTTGTGTGGTTTCTTTGTAGCATGACTGGAAAATCATGTTCTCCTCAACAGATGAAAGTGATTGTGTATCAGGTTGTAAGCCAATCTCACCAATTTTCATGGCTGCATTTTCCTAAATAAAATAACAATGTTTGTTACAAGTTGCTTGACACAACCAGCAGCTATATAAAAGGCTTTCGGAAAGATTTACTCACATACCAAATGGATTGAAGCCATCCGATGCAAGTCCCAGCCTAACATTACGTGGATCCGAAGCAAATTTCTTATACCTTTTATCGACGTGCTTCCATGCTGGTGAGTCTGCTGGGTGCCGCATTTTCCCATCACTGACCAATTCTTCCTTATGCCACCGCATCAATGATGATGTTTCCTCTGACATATATAATCTTTGCAATCTAGGAACAAGTGTAAAAAACCTTAGAATTTTGCAAGGAGTGCGCTTCTTTGGTCCACCACTTTCACTAGACTCGCCAGTGTCATCCTTCTTCCACCTACTCTCATGACATATGGGACATGTGTCCTTATCAGCTAATGGTCCACGAAATAACACACAGTCATTCACACAAGCATCAATCTTAACCTATGTGAGGCTAAGGTCGCGAATAATCTTTTGTGCTTTCTTGATAGTGTCAGGGAGACGATGTCCCGGGGGGGTGCATCCGAGAATAACTTAAGTGTTCGCTCTGCATTCTCGTTACTCCATCCACCCATGCACTTAAGCTCAAAGAGCCTAACCATGAATGATACCTTGGTAAGATTGGAGCAACCTGGATACAACTCTTGCTACGCTTCTTTCAACAATTCAAAGAATTTCTTTGCACTCTCATTTGGCTCTTCATCGGTATTACCACTGTTTACACCCCTAATTAATGTGGACATCAGATTGTTGGCACATGATGCATCATCTCTTGTGACTGCTAGATCCCTATCTTCATTGCAAGGTTCAGCTTTAGCTTTCTCTTTGACAAAGTTCTCATCGAACCCTTTATTTTAGTTAGCAAGTCCATCTGAACCTCGTTTTTTTTGTTTTGTATACGATGTTACGACAGCTTGAACATGGAGACGATGTAGTTTCTGATGCATAGGTGCCTTCAAAAATAGTACCAATAAATTTCTCGAGACCAGCTTGCCACTCGGCAGTTGATGGAGACAACAACATCCATCGCCGATCATCATCATGTGCCATTGATTCAATATTCCAAATGTAACGAGATTGAATTTCCTATAACATGTTAATTAATGGGATAACGCTAATTAAGTTATGAAAAAAACAACATAGAAAGTTGGAACCAAATTTGTTGTACTACAATATATATAAAATATAAAATATATTTATATTCAAGGCATGCATGCATACACATACTTGATGATGCTCTGCGCTTGTCGGCGATGGCTAGCCTCCGGTCTGTTGATCCTCGACGCTAGCTGCAGGGAAGGATGTCTATGGAGGGAAGGCCCGCTGTTCCTCGATGCTAGCTACAGGGAAGGGCAGGGGACCGATCAAGAGTTAGGGCATCACGCCATGGCCCTCGCTGCTGCAGGGGGGATCGGGGCAGAGTTAGGAAGACAGGGCTGTGAGAGGTACCTGTTGCTGGCCGGCGATCTCTGGCTGTGAGAGGGACGCCGAAGGAGCTCCCTGCAGCGGCGTGGCGCGGCTAGGGCAACGTGAAGGGCGGCTGCAGGACGTCGTCGCGTGATGAAAGTCGCGCGGCTGCAGGGCGCCATCCCGTGGTGAAGCTGGAACTGTTATTAAGTAATTTTGGATCTACGTTATAATAATATATTTATGTTACCTAATATTGCGTCTTCTGTCTACCAAAGACACAAACACAAAAAGGTTCTACTGGTTAGTGCGCTTCAATTAAACCAAAAGGTCTAGGGTTCAAATCCTATAAGCACTGTATTTTTTTCTTTTTTCTTTAACTTTTTATCAAATCATAGGTATTGCAACGCTACAATTTTTAGTTGCAATATGCAGTTTTTGCAACGCAAGCTAGTATTACATACAACAAAATAAATTCGTTGCAACATAAGTGCACTATCGCAACCATCAACTAAAAAGCGTTGCAATATCAATTTAGTATTGCAACGCCAAAAGAATCCTTGCAACGCAAAACAAATCATGGCAATATAAGCCACTTCTTGCAACCACCAAATAAAAACATTGCGATATCATTTTAGTATTGCAACGCCAAAAGAACTCCCCGCAACGCCAATCGGATCGTGGCAATAGTGGCCACTTGTTGCAACCACCCAAAAAACGTTGCAATATCATCTTAGTATTGCAACACCAAAAGAACTCCACGCAATGCCAATCAAATCATGGCAATAGTCACAATGTATTGCAACCGTTCTACATTTGGTTGTGACAACAACAACTTATTGCAACGATCTTTATACTTTTTGCCACGAGACAATTTTGGTGGCAACAATCTCATCTATCGCAACCAAAAGTCAAAATGGTTGCGACAACACCACCTTTTGCAACCAAATCTTGCCGTTGCGCCAGAAAATGGTTGCATTAGGGTCAAAAGTTAGTAGTGTTCCACAACCCAGTTCAATATTAACAAAACTTCAAGTGTAGTTGATTTAACATTGTTGCTTGGTTCTTTGGATTTGTTTTCAAGGCAAGTTGCTGAGTTTAGTGTTGACACTTCTTAACATCACCACTAGGAGTATATCCTAGCAACGGCGCTAGAAATGCCTGTTTGACGATGGTTCGTAAGTGTGTATATAGGAAAGGGGATTCCGCAAGCACATAGAACTATCGTGTAGCACTTCGCTTGGTGGGAACCAAGTGTCGAATTTATATTTACCCAAAGGAAGGCGGTTTGGCATGTCGAGAAATGTGGCTAGGTAGACTAGGTAGGTAGGTTTAGCAACACGGGGGTGATGAGAGTAGTATGGATTGTTGACATTTCTTAGCGTCACTACTAGGTTTCTATCCCGGCAACGGCGCCAGAAATGTTTGTTGATATTTCTTATGCTCAAGTAGATAATTCCGCAAGTGCACATAATATTATTGTAGCATTTCACTCGGGATTATTCTAGGGTATCATTATTTATATTTTACCACAGAGAAGCAAGGGTTAATGATGATGATAGTTAACCATCACGTGTCTACTAACTAGTATACCGACTAGACTAGAGTGGGAGTAAGTGATATACACTAAAATGGGTAACACATATTTATCTAATCATGGAAAGGTAAATTGGAATCTTAACTAAATAGCAGGACAATAATAAAGAGAATACTAGAATCCTAAATTACTTCTATTCAAGCACTATTCTAGCTAGTGACTGTAGCTATACAGATAAACCAAGATAATGCAAGGTAGGATGCAATTGCACTTGAGGCGTACCTTCCCCAAACTCACCCAAAGGGTTGACTAGGCACAATGCACCACGAGCCCTATGATTTAACAACTAGACCTATCGTGGGGGAATACATAGGATGGATAGGGCTATCTCCACCTGCTAACTACCCCGATCTATCCAGTGGCCTAGCCACATTGCAAGGTACCCGATAGTATAAGCACCATGCTTACACTATTTGATACTAACCTAGCCTCACGTTAAGATAAAGCATCAACTAGTGACGAACAACCCATGGTACTAAGAGCCCACTTATCATAGGAATATAAGCATAACCAAAGCATAACTAGAGCACAAGACTAATACTTAAAGTAAAAGACATGAAATAATACTTGCATAGTAAGTAATACACTAATAAAGTACTTACAAAAGAAACACAAAGCTATACAAGACTCCTGAAGACTACTCTAGACTCAGAGTAGGGCTCCTGCCAAGACTAACTACTAGAGCTACATCTTGAGAGAGTAGAGAGAGAACTAGGTGTAGGTGCAAGTTACAAGTGAGGGGTGAGGGTCCTATTTATAGCCTAAGGTGGAGTAGGGGCTACTCCATTGCCACGTCAGCGATCCGTGTGACATCCTCTCTTTGCCCTTGGATCAAACCGCCGATGAACTGCCTTAAACTGACACATAGGATTGCTCCAAAGTGTGTTTCCTTGCATGTGACTGAAGAAGAGGGGTATAGTGGAAGTGGGGTGCTAAGCGGCATAGGTAGGGCATCGACCGACCCTTGATTTCACTGCCTTTCGATCATAGGGCCTTGGTTGGCTCCCAAAGGCGGTTATGAAGGCAACACATGTGAAGATTTGGCCAGTAAAGCAGTTGTAAGGTCAGTTGGGGGGCTCCAAGTCCATGACAGTGGACCCATGGATCCAAGACCACTCCATCATGACCATTGATGCAAACAAACTTAAATCAACGCTTGGAAGAGGTTGTGGAACAGCTCCCATAGATCGGTGACGTGGATAGTGCCAATGTGGCACATGGGGGGCTGGGTGGCGCCCTAGTATGGCCGTCTGGTGGGCCCAAGTGGCCCCAAGGCTTCCTGCCATGTCCACTTGTCTCTATGTGTCTATATTTGTCACCTTTTTACTTATTTTTGCTCAAATTTCCTGCATACAAATAAAACTCCATGTACAAGTGGAACTAGGTGAATTGTAAACATAAATCACCACTTGTGTTGTTGTTTACTCCCATTTTGGTGCAATGTTGATGGTCAAAATTGGAATTTCATGACCGTCAACAAGCTTCCCCACACTAAACCTTTGCTCGTCCCGAGCAAAGCGAGAAAACAAAGATTCAAGTGCAACTTGATATGAAACAAGACTTCAAGATATGATGCTAACATAAAAAATATACCAAGTCATACCTCGTACCTTGTGGATTTGAAGTGTCTACCATGTCGCCTTGAGTGGTTGAAAAGTGGAATAGCTTTGACACCAAGTCATCACTATCCCCTATGAAACATACTTGGAGTCTTTATAATTTTTGCAATTGAAAACTTAGCTCATATTTCTCCTCAAATGGTACTCTCAAGTCACTCAATGGTGTTTGTATCCTCACCAAGGCATTGATGCTTTGCCTTTCTTCCTACTTCTAGTAGGCTTGTGGTGTTCGGGTAGGATAAAAGTAAACCACACTTGCATTGCATATATTGCTAAGTCAAACAATAGATCCATGGAGAAAAATATTATACACTCAGATCAAGGTGTGGATGTGTGTGTAAATGGGATGGTCATGATTACTCCCTAGCAATGATTCTTTCTCCATTCTTTATTTGAGAGCATGGCTAGTTTTTTTTTGCTCAATTGTGGACCAAAAAATGCGTCCTCACATATTTTTATATGGACCTTCATGTGTCCACATTATTTCCTTTTCTTTTTTTCAATACTATCCCATTCCTCATTTATGATAATGATCGGGAAAAGAACATGCTAGCAACCATGGAGTATTTATTTGGTGGAATTGGAAAGGCATGTTTTAGCTTACTTCCAGTGTACAAGCATACCTTATATTTGGTGGAGTGTATGTGACCTTGATCTTAAGAGCATGATAAAATTCTCAACATAGGTCAACAAAGTTTGACAAAGCTCAATACAAAGATAAGTAGCATATATGGAAGGTTTTCAACATATAGCATGATATTTGGCTTTGGTAGGAAATCTCACCATTGAGGAGAAGTGAGGCTATCTATTTTTGATGTTTTATCAAAACAAGAAATCTCCAAGATCTTATATAGGAAGATAGGATTTCTTTAGTCATTACCATATCTCACTTCACAATAACTTAGTTGACATGTTTTCCTAATATAGATATGTCCACAAGCAACAAGTATATGAACAAGGAATAAATTTTATGTTGGCCAATCTTTATAAAGTCATGTTCATTGTTTGGCATGATTCACATTTTAAGTTTAATTTTTGTATATAGCATTTTTCACCACAGCAAACATATAAGAATAAAGCAAGAGGGGTAGAGGGAGTGCAAACCAGTGTGCCAAAGTGGCGGAGGCCTAAGAGGAATTTGGACAGCCTCCCCCACACTAGGACTTTTATGTCACTTGACATTAAAGGCTAGTGTAGATGTTTGAGGCATCCCTCAGAGTGTACTCCCATGACGCCTCGTTCAAGTTGTTGCCATGTTGTTGTTTTGACCCTTCATCCTTTTTGTGTTTAACCTAAAAGGTTTAGCCACATATCTTTGTTCTCTAACTAGGCGGTTTGGCGTGTCGAGAAATGTGGCTAGGTAGACTAGGTAGGTAAGTTTAGCAACACGGGGTTGATGAGAGTAGTATGGATGATGAAAGGAAAATGATAAAAAGGGCTTTGATCATATAAACATAGGTAACTAGAAGTGTAGTGTAGCTAAGTGTAAGATGTAGAGTATGTAATCTTAAGCAACAAAACTAACTTAATAATAGTGAGATCGTCCTTAGTACGAGGGTCGTACTTGCGTTGGATTTAACTGAACACAAAGCACAATGAGCCCTATGTTTTAATAACTAGACCCAACATGGTGGAATATAGAGGAAAGACTGGGCTGTCATCACCTGTCACTGCCACAATGTATCCGGGGATCTAACCGTATCTATAGGCAAGATATAGCCTAAGCACCACGCTTAATATATAAACTCACTGTTTTGATCTGAGCTCCAGTGAAATAAGATCGAGACACCCTAACGAGACGGTAGAACAAGTACTAACAATGAACGAACTAAACAGTAAACACTAAGATAATAATGATGCAAATGCCAAAGGACAAGCACCTAGGCTCACTAATGATAGACAATAGCAAGACAATACTTGAACTAAGCAAAGCTATATTACTGAATAAAGTACTTACAAAGTAAAGTACTAAATAAAGTAAATGCTAAAAGAAAGATTACAAGAGGAGCTATACCAGACCAGGACACTTCTAGACTCCTAGGCGAGCTCCGCTCTACTCTTATCACTACTAGCTAGCTACTACTCTTGAGAGCTTGGAACACTTGGAATGCTTGAGAGCTGCTGAGTGATGATCTCCACCGAGCACCATAGCCCCTTTTATAGTTTGTAGAGGACATAGGGGTACTTGTAGGCAAAGATGAGGCGGTTTGGGGTGACTTGGCTATCGGGCGATGTCAAGAGGCGTTGACCAACCGTCCATCCCATCGCCTTGCCATCCAACGGTGCTAGATGGATCCTGGATGGCGGTTGCATGGCAGGTAAGTCAGTTTCCCAGCTGGTGAGGTGGTTTGGAGGTCGGTTTTGGTCATCCAAGTGTATGACAGTGGGCCTGTGGATCTAAGGTAGCTCAATGTGGTCCTTTGGATCAAACCAACTTGGTCAAGGGTGGAGAAGTAGTGTGGAGGCCCTCACTTGGATTAGTGGCATGGCAAGGGGTAGGGCCATTGGGCAATGCCAGGTGGCGTCGCCCAACACAGCATGTGGGCCCATGGCCTCCCTGCCACGTCCCATTGCCTCCTATGCATGTCATTTGTCTATTTTTGTAATTTTTTGTGCATACAAATAAATTTTCCTTGTACAAGTGGAGCTAGGTGAATTATAAACATAATATAGCACATGTGACGTTGTTTTACCTTGATTTGGGTGGAATATATAATGGTCAAATTGGGTGTTTAGTGACCATCAACATTTAGTTCATGCCTAAAAGGGACCTTATGTTCAACTTCAATTTCAAATTGGAATCCAGGAGCTACCAATGTACTTAATTCCATGTGGTGCACTAGGTGCCTTTCTTCATAACGCCCAAGAAAATTTTGTAAAAATGCTATTAAGTGTAATGTCTATTTTAATTGGGTACATATCACTACTACACAAAATCTTTTATGAGGCATTTTGAATTTGGCCTTGGATGTGACAAAACCACCTAATTTACACAAGATCAAGTACGGTTGTCCCCACTAAACACGTTAATACGCTCATACTCTCACTTATATAAACCCGGTAGTCCACCGAGTGTCACGAAGGAGCTCGGTAAATCAACTTCACAACCAAGATCGCATGATTAAGCAAATACACATAACATACATAGAGTTATAGTGGAAATAATATTACAAAAGCGTTCACAAATAACTAGTACAAATTTGGGTTTCAAAACCGATTAGTGAAAAGGAAAAAGTCTACTTCACCCCCAACTATGGGGGGTGGACTACTTAACCCCCCAACTATGAAATGGTCTATTCTAAGCCCTAAACTTTCCAAAACCGGTCAAATTACCCCTAGGTGGTTTTGAAACGGTGGATTTAGTACAGTAACCGGTGGTTTCTACAGTACCATGTGTTTGCTACAGTGACCGTGGTTTTGCCTTTTCTTTTTTATTTATTTCGACTAAATCTTTGAAAAATCACAGTAAATCACAGAAAAATCATAAAACGGAAAATTCAATTTTGTTGGACTCCACATGAGTAGATCTACACAGTGAATATATAATATGGTATGCTTTAGTACAACAAAATTGGAGTCCAAATTACAAAAAAATAGATCAAAATCTACAGCAAAAACTTTGTACTAAAGTATACCATATTATATGTTCACTGTGTAGATCTACTCATGTGGAGTCCAACAAAATTGGATTTTCTATTTTATGATTTTTCTGTGATTTACTATGATTTTTCAAAGATTTAGCCAAAATAAATAAAAAAGAAAAAGGCAAAACCACCGTTACTATAGCAAACCCACCGTGACTGTAGAAAAACCATGTTACTGTAGCAAGTCCACCATTTCAAAACCACCTGAGGGGTGATTTGACCGATTTTGAAAAGTTCAGGGGGTAGAATAGATCGTTTCATAGTTGGGGGGTTAAGTAGTCCACCCCCATAGTTGTGGGGTGAAGTAGACCTTTTCCTTAGTGAAAACAACATAGCTTTCAAATGATTTCAACAATATAAGTTTCAAATACATTGCTAGCATAAGTGATATCCTTTGACAAAAGCATATAGATGAGAACACTATATAGAGTCGCCAAGCCTACCGGCAATTAGCCACCATCTTTAGCAGGCCGAGAACTTCATTTGCAACATGGTGAGATAAAACCCTGAGTACTCGAATGTACTCAGCTAGACTTACCTGTCAAAAACTAAAAATAAAGTGACACTAAGGATTATGCAAGACTTTATTAGTGGAGCTGGCTTGACATCATTTTGCATAAAAAAGCCACTAGTTGAGCTACACATTTTATAATTTGGTTCATCAAGTTAATTATAGCTATTCAATCTACATTAGCAGCTAACCTTTGCCAAACATGTTGTGTACAATTAAGTCATCACAATGGAAACCATATCAGGTGTAGCATTATCATATCCATCATAACCATCACATTTCATTAAGTTACTACGATGCTAAAGCTAGTCGAGTTTCTCACTATCCGAGAGAGACGGTAATTCAAATCGATTTCAACCAGCTAGGAATTTATTGCTAACACAAACCCAGACATACCTGCGCCAAGGTAGCCTTAGGTCACCTTTGATACAACTCAGGTCCATTCATGGGTAAGACTAGAGCCGCACATTCAGGGACTGACCAGTTGCTAGGACGATCAGGCCCGGTTTGCCCTTGGACTCACATCCGACTCCCCTACAATGTGCGCACATTCATTGAACATGTCCCCAGAGCTACTCGGCTTTGTGATCAGAACGAGTTATTCGGCTAGCTAAATGAGAGGCATGCATTCAATGTTGACAGAAGTTCCATCAACGGTAAGGTCCTTAATCAACATAGACAGAATCACTATAAGTCCAAACACCACCACATATAAGATTCCGCTCGGTCTCCAGTTATAACACCACCACATGGTTATTTCCACGATAGCAAATATAGCCAACCATGACCAAGTATCCACCTATATCTCACAGGTGACAGGAAATCACCTGACTTCTACCGAGCTAAGCATGGCTAAGCATATATTCGATCCTGGACCTACATAGGGTTCAAGGTATATGTTTTCTGGACAAGGAAGATATATGCATCAAGTGTTTCCATCCAATTCCTACAACCTAATGCATCAAACATAAAGAACTCAAGTGGTATTTATAAAAATATAGGAGACTTAGAATACTCCGGGGCTTGCCTGTGATCCGATACAAAGTTAGTTTAGTTAGCTTGCACCATCTTGGGAAATATTTTCACTCTAGGCATGCACTCTAGGGGTCCTTCCATCTTCGGGATAGATCCATCAAACACTATCTTTGGGTTTGGATTCAACATCACGTCCTTCCGCTCTTGCGTGGTTCATCTAGCATACCTAAATAAGGTGCAACAATGCATATATATGAATGCATGGAAGTGCAATACACAAAGCATTCATAAAAATGTACCAAACTAATATAAGCACCTAGAGCTATTTAACTTCATCACCACTCAAGCATAATATAGGAGATGGCAAGCACATCAAGTATGGCACCCACTTTACTTGAGTGTAGCCATGGCAAATATTCATCAATCAATGTCGACTTAACATGTTTAACCAACAAGAGTAAGCTAAAGCAATCAACCTACACATGCAGTTTTTAGACAGCAGCACAGCAATCACTTGTTTTAGTCATAAACAGAGATCCTAACATCTAATAAAGGTTATCCTAGACTTTCTAGAAAGCTAATGAAATTATCCACAACTATTTTATTTACACTCAGAGCTGATTATAAAGCTAACCAAGTCAAAACACACAAAGAAGGAGGTCTGCACGAACAATGGACAAAAAACTGATATGAACTTTAGAGATGCATATCCAGAGTTATATCCATCCAAAAAATGGGGTTCTTAACTTTTTAGAAATATTATTAAGTTAGCTACAACTTTGTTATTATCATCTAAGGGTGATTTCACAACTAAAAGGATTAAACAACACAAAGAAGGTATCTCTGTCCAGATTTGGACAGAATCTGCCATTCTACTTTGAACAACAATAACTAGAGTTCTAGACAACCAAAAGTAGTAATCTTAGACATTTTAGAAATATTATGAGAAGCACTACAACTCTTCTAACATCACCAATAGGTGACTCAAAGCTTAGCTAAGCCAAACAACACAATCATTTAGATATGCACAGAGAGCATGCAAAACCTGACAGGAAAATTGTAAAATCCATAGCTCCTAAACCATTAGGCCTAAAATCATGAAATTTTAGGAAAAACAAGGTATTGGAGTTATACACCACTTTTGTATCAACCACATTCATATAAAAGATCATTTGCATCATGAAGTTATCAATACAACAGAAACTACGCATGTAGCCAAATCAGCACATATGCAACGAAGTTATTACTTGATGGGTTACTCAAGATAGCACACACATAAGTCATTCATACACTTCAAAGCACTCTTAACATAACTAAGCAACATCTTTCTTATATATATATATATATATATATATATATATATATATATATATATATATATATATATATATATATATATATATATATATATATATATATATATATATATATATATATATATATATATATATGAATGAGCTCACCTTCAGCCTTTATAAATGATTTATACATTAATTACATGTTATGTTGCAAACATGGAATTTAGAGCTGAGATTTTTATGAGAGAAATATGATGACAAAACATGATTACTATAGAAATTTCACATGCTCAGGTTTTATAATTTAATTACTATGAAAAAGACAAATCTTAATTATCACTAAGCATGTAAGAACACGATAATTATGAAACTCAATATTTTCTGCAAATGCCTAGCCATATTATAAATTATTTTGGTAGCATAACATCATAAAAGGTAGAGGAATAACATTTTCCATTTTTACACCTTCATAGAAATTATAACTTATTTAAAACCATTTTTCAAGCACTAAAGAAGTTAAATCCATAACTCACTCATATTGTATCCAATGAACATGAAATTTTTACCATAGCACACATATAGCATGAGTAGCCTACCATAAAAATTTCACAGCAATTGGAGCACCAAAACTTTAGTTATGAATTTATTCCTTGAAAACCCTAATTAACAAAGATAGTAAAAACAGCAAAACCTTCTATTAACACATGTCATATTATGACTGTACTGCGTGGATCTGCTCACAAGGATTCCAAAAAGTCTTTATTTGCTATTTTTGGATTTTTCTACGATTAGTTATGCATTTTACAAGAATGAGCATATTTATAGAAATTAACAAAACGCTGAAAAAGGAAAAAGGGTTTTGGACCCAAAGTGGCCTAGCTTGGCCCAGCTGCGTGAGCAAGCCGGTCCACACAGAGAGGTTAGGCCGGCCCAAAGCGGCCTGCCTAGGTGTAGCCTAGCGGTTTTGCAAAAAGGACCCTGCGCTTTACATAAACTAACTCAAGGTAAACAACATGTGCTACTATTCATACGAGTCATCACCTTTGCACTTAACACCCTGAAAATGCTTCTATTTCATCATGAGGCCCTTCTTCTTCTTAGAGTAGGGGATGACGGGGAGGCTTAGAATCCGAAGGCGTGGGGCGCGAAGGCGATGAGGGAGGGACGCTGGAGCATCACCGGGGTTAGGCACACCGGAGGGCTCCATCGGCAAGGACGGAGGTGGCTGGTGGCCTTGCAGCCACTTGTGTCAGCGGCTTGGAGTAGAGGATAGAGGGGCAGAGCTAATGCCAGCCAGTGAGGTCACTGTTGGAGTTGGGGAAGAAGTGCGGGAGCATGTGGGAGGCCAGCTGCACCTATGCGTGGCCCACGCTCGGCTAGCCATAGTCGGCTCTGGCCTTGCCACGAGCGTCGGTGGCAAGTTGGGCGCACTAGTGATGACGGCTGTAACAGAACCGACCAAATTATAAGAGCACAAGTACAAAAACAAGCACCGAAGCGCTCAAATTTTCGAACTTGAGCCCATATAATCCCGGTAGTCAATCAAAATCACGAAGGATTTCAAACCAAACTGCTTACAACCAGGATCGCATCATTCAACATACAACATCATACGTTACATTTCACAAATAGTGCTGAAATAAGTTTACACAAACGGAGTAGCAATTATTACAAACCAAGTTTGAAAGTAGCGGAAGCATAACACACACTAGTTAATTAAATACTGCCAGTCTGGATGATCGACAACCCGCAAAAGCATGAGGAAAGTACATAAAGATGATCACGCCCAAGTGATCTAGTCATCATCACCCGCAGGGTGGAGACACGTCTTGCAGAATCCCTGATAAAGCATGTCATCTGCAACAGGAGGGAATAAACCCTGAGTACTGGAATGTACTCAGCTAGACTTACCCGTCGAAAACCAGAAATGAAGTGACACCAAGGATTATGCAAGGCTTACACAAGAGGCTAGCTGACATAACATTTTTGCATAAAGGCATAAGTAATTGAAACTCTTATAACCTGTACTAGCAGTTATTTTTAGCATTTACCTGTCATCTATCTTAGCACCTGTACTAAACATACACTTGATTATAATCAAACAACATGATTATTATATCCATAGCAGGTATATCATTATGGCAACATTGTATCATTCCCTTAACCACCAGTTCATTTAGTGAGTTCTACGTTGCCGCTGCTCAAGTCAAGTGCTCACTAACCGGGAGCGACGGCGATTCGAATCGAATTCCTATCCAGCTGGAGGGGTATTTCTAACACTCACCGTGCAGACCCCTGCCAGGGTCGCACAGGCCACCGTTTCATATGATTCAGGAATCGCGGGTCCGAATAATGTCGCGACCCCAAGGGCGACACTCTGCCAGGTGATAGGGACTCTAACCCCCCCTTGGTCTCACGCCAATGTCCCCAAGCACATCCTTTCTCTCCTCCAAGAAGCAACCTACCATTCGATTCCCGGCCTGAACCACATTACTCGGCTTCGCGGTCGGAACGACTTATCCGGCTAACTAAGTGTTAGACTGCGTTCAACCTGACTCAAGGACGTACAGCGAATCGGTCCTTAAACGACTCAGACGGGCATGGCTCCACACCCAAGACGTGAAGTGTCTTGCGGCTGTACCATCGAACTCCCGCCCGGTCTCAACTTCATTTTAAAGCATGGTTCCATCACGATAGCCATAAGCCACTCGCAACCCAGCCCTATATCTCGCGGATGACCGGAAATCACCCGACTTCTACCGTACTAAGCAGGGCTAAGCATTGACACGTGCCTAAACCTAACATAGGATTAAGTACGATATCTGGACAAGGACAGGTACAATGCAGCAAGTGTTTTCATATAACTCCTAGAACTTAATGCAGTAAACAATTAAAAGTACTCAAGATTAATTTATAAATCAGTAGGTTCAGCATGCACCGGGGCTTGCCTTTCAGAAAGGTTGCGGGTCTGTGGTCCGGACACTCGGGTAGATCTTCTGACGGAGCTTCCCCGACGTTGGGTTCTTCTGCTAATTCCTCCGGTTGACTCAGCACCTCCTCCGGTATCGCTTGTTCGAACTCGAGGAGTGTCACCCCCTCCGGTACACCTATTGCATGAGTGCATAATAAATCCCATGAATGCATAATGAAAGATGCAATATGCTCGGAATGAAATGCATTACAACATTTTAACGCTCTATTCAAATCACTTCAAAAGAGTAGGTGCAAATTTCCTCTCCGGTAAAGAAGTACTTACCTAATCTACTTAACCTAAGATAAAGCTGCTCATCCTCAGTTAAGGCCCTAACACCTAACAATTACAAAGGTAACATGTCTTAGGATATCACACCATATCAATCAGCAAAACACCACAGTAAGCATTCTGGGCAGCAGCTACTTGTTTTTATCACAACTGGAGATTTACAAGTCCAAAAGATATGATCTAAGGCAATCTGGAAAGCCTAAGAAATGTACTACAATTCATTTTCAGACCTCAACTCCAAACTCCTAAGTTTTCCATGCCAAACTTCACAAGTTCCAGAATCTGTCCTCTCCAAAACAGAGAGTAGCAGATTTTGAACTGCCACTTTAAACAACAGTAACTCTCAAACTACTCAGTCAAATGCTTCCAAATTTTAACACCAGCTAGTTCATCAAGTTTACTCCAACTTTGGTATTTACAAGTTGTCTAGCAACCAATTTTATCAAAGCCAAATTTTAGAATTACTACTTAACTGTCCAGAAAATCTAAAATTACAAAGGTTAAATATTTATTGATGTGGCAAACATTCTCAAAAACCAAACTAATGCTACTACAAGTTCACAAATATCACAAGGACACCAGAAAGTAAGGTGTGCCCACCTAGAACATTTATTTAAACCCATTTCTCAATTTACTTAAGTAATTAAGTGGAATTTCAAACCTATGTGTAAACTGCTCCAAAAATTCTACAAAAATTACAGGGGACTCTCTGACCCAAAAAGAGACCAAAGTAAAAATTTGAACAAGTTTTATTCACAGAAACTCCCTACACAAAATTCACAAGCTAATAAGGCTGATTTTTGCATAAATAGGAAACCCTATTGTAAAGTGTCAAACAACAGATTTCTTAATTTTCTTGGACACTCTAGGGTACCAAGACATTCTCCAAAAAGTTATATGAACATTGCACATGTAGAAAAATTACAAAAATTCATTTCAATATTTCCTAGAATAACAAGATAGCATTATAACTTGGAAATTACTTAAGCACTGATGCCCAAATTTTTACCAGAGCTAGGGCTAGCATAGAGTAACCTACCTACCAAATTTCATGATTTATGGAACACTACAGCTCAAGTTATAAATTTAACAAATTTGCATGCATTCCAAAACACATTTAAAGGATCTATTAAATTCTTACAGAATTTAAACATCTCATTCCAGATTTATATTTTTCTAAAATACTACACATCCTGTAGACCCTAACAAAATTTATCTCATGATTTTTGGATCATTAAAACCCTAGATCTATATTTTTCCAACTTGTACAAAAATCAGTGACAAAATAATAAAAACGAATTTCATTTCGGGTGAACTGGGCCGGCCCGGAAGACGCGGCCCACGACTCGCGCGCGCGCGGCCTGCTCAGCACTCCCGCCCGCGCTTGGCAACTGACAGGCGGGCCCCCGCAGTCAGGGACAGAGGGGCAGGGGAGGCGGAGACCCGCGAGCTCCGACGAGCTCGAGCTTGCCGGAGAAGAGCTCGCTCGGCCAAGTGAGCACCACCTCGTGTTCTCCGTCACTTGGTGCGTCGATTGGTGCTCGTGGAATGGATGGGGATGGGGTGGAAGGGGCTGGTCACCGCGAGCGGCGGCCGGTGGTGTCCGGTGGCGGCGCGCCGTCGCCGGTGAAGATGCACAGTGCGGTCTAGGCTCGGTGCGAGCTTCACCGCAGCTAGGCGGATCCATTTTGCTAAGAAGGGAGGACGGAGAGAGACCCGAAGCACCCCGACCACGGTGAGGTCCCATGGCGGGCTCCGGCGACCTCTCGGAGATGGGGAAGAAGGAAATGCGGCTCACCTCGAGTCAAATCACGGGCTTCGGTGGGTCAAGGAGATGGAGTGTGGTGAGGCGGAGAGATTGGCGAGGTCTGGTGGACTGCGATGCGGTGGTGAGCGGGCACGAGCTTCGCCGGAGAGGAGCGGCAATGGCGGCCCGGTTTTCTCCGCTCTGGAAATGAGAGAGGAAAGGAGGGCGATGGAATGGAGGGGGAAGCGGGTCGTCCTGGTCTTCACGCTGAGCTCGCAGGCGACGTGGGGCGTCGGCAGAACACGCGCGCCACGCGGCCACCGGGCTCTGCCCGAGCGCCACGACGCGGTCGGCCGCGGCCGTCGGTGTCTGAACGTTCCGTTTCAGAGCTCAACGGCATCGACTGACAGGACAAGTTCAACACCGATTTTCTCCCAAACCAGTTCGAATTAGAAGAAGATGATAACACCAACATTGTAGAGCTACATGAGGACTACAAGTTTGTCAATTGGAGTTCGGGCTGGTTCGGCCTAGATTTGAAACTACAGATCTCCAAAGTGGTGCCCCTTGAAACTGAAATGCAGTTTCAGAGATCAATGTCGACTGAAACCCTAACTTCTTGACACTATATCTCCTAAACTATTGAGAACCAGGTGATGGTGATATTGACAAAGTTGTAGAGCTATGTGTGGACAACAACTTTGTCAATTGGCTCAAAGACTGGTTTGGCCTAGATGGTGAGTTACAAGTTGCTAAAGTGAGGTACAGTGAAACTGAAAAGTCCAATTTCCAGACTTAGAATTTTTCTAAGTGTTGATTCCCACTCAAGCTGACTTGTGGGCCATTTTTGAGCATGCTCTGGTCATTTTCATGAGATGGCCATATTAGAACTTTTGTTCCTTATGAAATTCTCTACAACTTTGCTTAAGGTTGCTCCTCCATGCAAGGTCTCTAAATTAGACTTTTTAACTGGTCAAACTAGAGCCTTCTAGGGTCAAATGGTGGTCAAACTTCTCTTGGAGGGCAAATTTGTAATTTTGGTCAACATGAACTTTGTTCCAAATGTTACCCTAAGTATAACTAAGGTGTTGTAGGTCATGATTGGCTACCTTACCTTTTTGTTACACCAACTATCAAGTACTTCATGAAATAAATCAAACAAACCCTAATATAATCACATGTGTTGCATCACATAAAATAACAAACATGAATGATGCATGCTTATGCTTATGCCATGCAAATGCAATGCAATTAAGGACTAAACACTTGAAGTGTTACAGCCCTCCCCCCTTATAAAAATCTCGTCCCGAGATTTGAAAAGCGTACCATTTTTCATAGAATTCTTTATAACCATCCCGCAAATAATCCTCCCGTTCCCACGTAGCATCACTCTCACTTCCCTGATTACTCCACATCACTTTGTACCACTTAACCACTTTACTTCTAGTTACTTGTTCCTGAGTATCGATCACTCGGACTGGCTTTTCTTCATAGGTTAGGTCGGATTCCAGTCTGATATCACCTAAAGGAACTTGTTCCTCAGGAACCCGAAGACACTTTTTAAGCTGAGATACATGGAAAACGTTGAATATGGCTCTCATCTCAGGAGGCAACTGGATTTTGTACGCAACAGCTCCACTCTTGCCTATGATCTGGAAAGGACCCACGTATCTTGGTGCAAGTTTCCGCTTAACACCAAAACGTTGGACACTTTTCATTGGAGAAACTTTCAAATACACGAAGTCTCCAACTTCGAACTCGAGTGGTTTTCTACGACGATCAGCATAGCTTTTCTGTCTCGCTTGTGCTGCAGCCACGTGTTTCTGAATGGTACGGACTTGTTCCTCGGCTTCCTGGACAAAATCAATGCCATAATACCTTCTTTCCCCAGCTTCTACCCAGTTTAGTGGAGTTCGACACTTTCGACCGTACAAAGCTTCGAATGGGGCCATCTTAATACTCTCTTGATAACTATTATTGTACGAAAACTCTGCTAGAGGTAACCATTTTTCCCAAGAACCCTTGGATGAAATGACGCATGCTCGCAACAGATCTTCCAAGATTTGGTTAACTCGTTCTGTCTGACCCGATGTCTGGGGGTGATAAGCCGAGCTTCTCACTAACTTGGTTCCCAGAAGGTGATGCAAATGCTCCCAAAAGCGAGCAGTGAACTGGGGACCACGGTCAGATATGATAGTACGAGGTATCCCATGAAGCCGAACTATCTGATTGAAGTACAACTCAGCATAGTCAGTGGGACGATAGTCCACTCTAACTGGAATGAAGTGAGCTGATTTGGTCAAACGATCCACAATTACCCAGATGGAATTATGATTTTTGACAGTAGGAGGAAGACCGACAATGAAATCCATACTTATCTCTTCCCATTTCCAGCCTGGAATGGAAAGTGGCTGAAGTAGCCCAGCTTTCATGTGCACAGCTTTAACTCTGCAACAGGTGTCACATCTAGCGACATATGCAGCTATCTCTTTCCGCATCTTGGTCCACCAATAAAGGGGTTTCAAATCATAATACATCTTATTACTACCCGGATGGATGGACAACTTGGACGAATGTGCTTCGGACAGGATCTGATCTCTAAGCTCTCGGTCCTTAGGTACCACTAACCTATCCTTAAACCACAGCACGCCTTCGTCATCTAACCTGAAATGCTTAGTCTCTCCTTCATTCATCCTCCGTTTTATGTGAAAGATACCCGTGTCAGTCTTTTGGAGCTCAATGATTCTATTTCGGAGAGTACCACTGAAAGTGATGTTGTACAGGACTGCCGGATGTAACAGACGAGATTGGTAAAAATCAGTTTCAATTAAGGAATGGCAATGAGACTTACGGCTTAAAGCGTCCGCAACCACATTTGCCTTGCCTGGGTGATAGTGTACTTGAAGATTATAATCTTTAATCAACTCGAGCCATCTTCTCTGACGCATATTTAGCTCGGGTTGAGTGAAGATGTATTTGAGGCTTTTATGATCGGTGTAGATATTGCAGACATTTCCCAGCAGATAATGCCGCCAGACTTTCAAAGCATGAACAACTGCAGCCAGTTCTAAGTCATGCGTTGGATAATTCACCTCATGCTTCCGAAGTTGTCGAGAAGTGTATGCAATTACTCGGCCTTCCTGCATCAACACACCTCCCAAACCTATGCCTGAGGCATCACAATAAACATCAAATGGTTTCTCGATATTCGGTTGTGCCAAAACCGGAGCTGAGGTTAGGAGGGTTCGCAGTTGGTGAAAAGCCACATCACACTCAGGAGTCCAGACAAACCTGGTGTCTTTCTGTAGCAACCGAGTCATTGGCTTGGCTATTTTGGAGAAATCCGGGATGAAGCGACGATAATAGCCAGCCAACCCAAGAAAACTTCGGACCTCGTGAACCGAGATAGGAGCCTTCCAGTTCAGTGCTTCCTGTACCTTGGCGGGATCCACCATAATTCCTCCATCGGACAACACATGCCCAAGGAAAGGTACTTCACGAAGCCAGAATTCGCACTTACTGAACTTTGCATATAGTTGATGTTCACGCAGTCTTGTGAGGACTATACGCAGATGTTCAGCGTGATCCTCCTCATTCACAGAATATACCAAGATGTCATCAATAAATACCACCACAAACTTGTCCAATTCAGGCATAAACACCGAATTCATCAAGTACATGAAGTGTGCGGGGGCATTTGTCAAGCCGAAAGACATAACAAGATACTCATAAAGACCGTATCTGGTAGAAAAGGCTGTCTTTGGAACATCTTCCGGACGAATTTTAATTTGATGGTAGCCCGATCTTAGATCGATCTTGGAGAAAACTTTAGCTTTAGACAACTGATCGAACAAGATGTCGATTCGCGGTAGAGGGTACTTATTTTTGACAGTGACTGCATTGAGAGGTCTATAGTCCACGCACATCCGCAACGACTGATCCTTCTTCTTTACAAAGATAGCAGGACATCCCCACGGCGATGAGCTAGGACGAATCAACCCTTTCTTCAAAAGTTCATTCAATTGCACCTTAAGTTCAGCTAGTTCATTTGGAGGCATCCTATAGGGTCTCCTAGAGATGGGTGCGGTGCCAGGCAACAACTCGATTTTAAACTCCACATCCCGATCCGGAGGGAGTCCCGGCAAATCATCGGGAAAAACATCCGGAAATTCATTTACTACGGAAATTTCAGCCAACGCCTTTGCTTGCACAGCATGAATTTCCCCCGACAATTCAACCTTTCTGGGAAGTTGTACTAGAAAACCTTTTTGATCTGTAGGATCTCTGAGCATAACTACCCGAGCGGATGTGTCAATGAGTACCCCGTTCTGACTCATCCAATTCATGCCCAAGATAACATCTATGTCTAAACCAGGTAAAACCAATAGGGCAAGCGAATAACTTCGCCCTTCTATCTCAAACTTAAGGTTCCCCACTACTTTGTTTGTGGAAATATTCCCACTTGCAGCGCTAATACAATAACCCACACCTTCAACAGTATGCAACTTGTGTGCAAATTTAGATGCAAACTTAGGACTGATAAAGGAATGCGAAGCACCTGAATCAAAAAGTACCACTGCGGGGTGTTGGTCAACTAGAAACTTACCAGCGGTGACCACCTCACCAGATGGAATTTCCTCAATGCTGTTATAATGGGCGTGTCCCTGACGACTACCTTGGTTGACATTTTTCTTCGGGTACGGACAATTCCTGGACCAATGGCCTGGCTTGTTACAGTTCCAGCAAGGCATGTTGCTAGGAGGAACACTGGAGCTACCTTGGCCCGCATTACTCTTTGGCAGTGCCACTGTATATGCCTTACGAAACCCTGTTTTTGCAGCAGGCTTCTTCTGCGGCGGACGGAACTTTGTATTCGGAGCAGGTGGGCGAGGGGAAGACCTCGGTGTCGCTGAGGCCCTTGACTGAGAAGCACTTGCCTCAAGGGCCCTTTTACGGCTCTTAGAGGCAGAATAAATAGTATTGTTGTTCTCCTGGGTCAAAGCATCGCTGATGAAATCATTGAAAGTAGTACATTTGCTAGTGCCCATTGTTTTCATCAGTTTTGGGCCGAGGCCCCTTTTGAAGCTAGCAATCTTTTTGGCATCGGTATCAACAAACTCAGTGGCATACCTTGCCAGGTTGTTGAAGGACTGCAAGTATTCAGTCAGGCTTTTGTTTCCTTGCGACAGCCTCATAAACTCTGTGTGCTTGATTGCCATAAGACCGGGAGGGATATAATTTCCCCGGAATGCCGCCTTAAACTGATCCCAAGCAATCGGGACATTGGCAGGAAGTGTGGAACGATAGTGGCTCCACCAAATACCCGCTGGACCATGCAACTGGTGAGAAGCATATTCAGTCTTTAACTCATCAGTCAGGCGAAGCAGACGAAACTTTTGCTCAATAGTATTTAACCACTCATCAGCTTGCAGTGGTTCTTCCGCTTCCTTGAAGAGCGGGGGCTTAGTATCCAGAAAGTCCTTGAAATCACTGTATTGATTGGGTTCTGGGCCCTGGCGGCCAGGACGAGCCTCTCGATTAGCCAGTTGGCGCATAGCATCCGCCAACATGCGCTGCCCTTCGACCACTGTCTGCATCAACTCGGCCGGAGTAGGTGGTGGCGGAGGGGGTGGCTGTTCCTCCTCCTCATTTCCACGACCCCGACGTAGATTGTATGACATCTGCAAAAATGCATATCCAATGAGCACTGACGATGTGGGAATTTTGTAGATGAATTATTGTAAATATGTCAAACTGACTTCATGAAATAGACTCCGCAAATTATTCATGGCACAATAATTCATCACAACCGCACAATCCATTCAAGCGGATCAATTGGCGCAATCATGCGAGAGAATCCAACAAGGTGTACTTTGATAACGGCTCACACACAAGGAGCACAGTAGTTACTGAACCGTTTATGTTAAAATCTACGTGATTTTTGACCTTTTGTACGGTACCTGGATTCGATCTCAAGATTTTTAGTTGACTGTGAAAGGCTACTTCAAACTGACCACAAAGAGACTTCTCAGTGAAGAGTTCCATGGTGGATCATGACTAACCACCTCGATACCTGCGCGTGCCAAGCAGCACATCCTTATGTCGCGCGCCATAGGAGGCCCTCGGTTTCGTCGCGGCACCGAAGGGTGCTAATCGTGACACCATCATCGAACGCAACATAATAAGACATCAAGTTGTGATCGAAATTAACGGGTTCAAACTACATTCAGGAAACATACGGTTCAACCTTACATCCCAAAGTCAAGTTATTACAAGGCCTCACTCCTTCACAGGGAGGGCACAAAAGACGACCCTAACATTATAGGCACGTGATGACTACTCTAAGCATCATCCTCCGAGTCGGTGTCAAGGATCTCCCCGCCGTCCTCATCACTGACAGGCTCTAACTCCTCGTCTTCTTCTTCTTCTGGCTCTTCCTCTGATGCTTCTGCCGGTGGGGCATCCTGTGGTCCATCAACCTCCACTTCATCATCATCCTCAGCCATGAAGATTCCCGAACCCATGTCCTCATCGACGTTGTTGTTTCGAGGCAGCAGGGGATTAACCTCGTTGTTCAGGCGGTGCACTTCTTCATGAAGGTTGTCATTGTATTCTTCAGCATTTTCTAACTGTTGCTCGAGCTCAAACTGGCGAGCTCTCAGAACGTTCTCCTCGTGCCAGGCTTCATCCCTCTGTTCCATCACACGGACCAACATGCGTTGACAGTTGCGGTTTGCCACTGTCAACCTCTGGACTGCAAGCGTTTCTTGATCACGATCATGAATCACTTGTTCCAGTTGTTGCCGTGCTGCATCCCTAGCAGCAGTCACCTCTGCCAGCTCTGCCCTCAGCCTTTCCACCTCAGTAGGCTCAGGGCGGGGCTCACGTGGAGCGAGCTGGTGACGCGGTGCCCTGCCCCCAGTGGACTTACGAGCGGTCCTCTTGGTACGGGCCATCTGTATCAACAAGATAAGATACGACTTAAAGTGAGGATCATTTAGGGGATACGAAATTTACTTTAGTCGGGAGTACAGAAATTTTTAAGGAGGGAGTAAATGATATGTATGATATAATTAAACATGATGCATGCACGTTTCGTACGCCCTCTCACCTTAGTAGAAACCTAAAGTTCTAACGCTAGGCGGTGGCATACATACGTTCTCTCATATAAGCGAAACTAGCGGTCTACTCGTTACGCTGTTAGTGTACCTGCAGAAAACCTCATTTCAGCCCAACAGTTTCCCAATATTAGCACACAAGAAAGCAGTAATTTAAATACTTTCCATATACACATCCCCTGATGTATATACTTCAGTATCAAAACTACCCGATATAAAGGTTCCCACAATTAAGTGCTTACGTAATTACATGGTTTAAACATGTAAGTATGCAAGTCACCAAAACTACTCTCCCCTAGACCGCCGGTTGGACGATCATGCTCTCACAACTCACACTTACCAGAGCGTCGAGGTAATTGATCCATACATTACCACCCAAGTGGATGGCATCCATACAATTTCACGCCGTATGGACGACGAACAGAAACAAACAAGGCCCCCAAGTTAGTCTTTATAATAAGCCACCTAAGAGTCCTTATTTGGGCTAAGGGTTGTGATCACTGGCATACCTATAAAATAATTTTTAGAGTTTAACCCTTTTCGCAAACAAATACTTTTTGTTTTTAATTACCCGTAAGATGTGTTTAATGTTGAATTATGCTCCGGTACCAGCTGTAACAGAACCGACCAAATTATAAGAGCACAAGTACAAAAACAAGCACCGAAGCGCTCAAATTTTCGAACTTGAGCCCATATAATCCCGGTAGTCAATCGAAATCACGAAGGATTTCAAACCAAACTGCTTACAACCAGGATCGCATCATTCAACATACAACATCATACGTTACATTTCACAAATAGTGCTGAAATAAGTTTACACAAACGGAGTAGCAATTATTACAAACCAAGTTTGAAAGTAGCGGAAGCATAACACACACTAGTTAATTAAATACTGCCAGTCTGGATGATCGACAACCCGCAAAAGCATGAGGAAAGTACATAAAGATGATCACGCCCAAGTGATCTAGTCATCATCACCCGCAGGGTGGAGACACGTCTTGCAGAATCCCTGATAAAGCATGTCATCTGCAACAGGAGGGAATAAACCCTGAGTACTGGAATGTACTCAGCTAGACTTACCCGTCGAAAACCAGAAATGAAGTGACACCAAGGATTATGCAAGGGTTACACAAGAGGCTAGCTGACATAACATTTTTGCATAAAGGCATAAGTAATTGAAACTCTTATAACCTGTACTAGCAGTTATTTTTAGCACTTACCTGTCATCTATCTTAGCACCTGTACTAAACATACACTTGATTATAATCAAACAACATGATTATTATATCCATAGCAGGTATATCATTATGGCAACATTGTATCATTCCCTTAACCACCAGTTCATTTAGTGAGTTCTACGTTGCCGCTGCTCAAGTCAAGTGCTCACTAACCGGGAGCGACGGCGATTCGAATCGAATTCCTATCCAGCTGGAGGGGTATTTCTAACACTCACCGTGCAGACCCCTGCCAGGGTCGCACAGGCCACCGTTTCATATGATTCAGGAATCGCGGGTCCGAATAATGTCGCGACCCCAAGGGCGACACTCTGCCAGGTGATAGGGACTCTAACCCCCCCTTGGTCTCACGCCAATGTCCCCAAGCACATCCTTTCTCTCCTCCAAGAAGCAACCTACCATTCGATTCCCGGCCTGAACCACATTACTCGGCTTCGCGGTCGGAACGACTTATCCGGCCAACTAAGTGTTAGACTGCGTTCAACATGACTCAAGGACGTACAGCGAATCGGTCCTTAAACGACTCAGACGGGCATGGCTCCACACCCAAGACGTGAAGTGTCTTGCGGCTGTACCATCGAACTCCCGCCCGGTCTCAACTTCATTTTAAAGCATGGTTCCATCACGATAGCCATAAGCCACTCGCAACCCAGCCCTATATCTCGCGGATGACCGAAAATCACCCGACTTCTACCGTACTAAGCAGGGCTAAGCATTGACACGTGCCTAAACCTAACATAGGATTAAGTACGATATCTGGACAAGGACAGGTACAATGCAGCAAGTGTTTTCATATAACTCCTAGAACTTAATGCAGTAAACAATTAAAAGTACTCAAGATTAATTTATAAATCAGTAGGTTCAGCATGCACCGGGGCTTGCCTTTCAGAAAGGTTGCGGGTCTGTGGTCCGGACACTCGGGTAGATCTTCTGACGGAGCTTCCCCGACGTTGGGTTCTTCTGCTAATTCCTCCGGTTGACTCAGCACCTCCTCCGGTATCGCTTGTTCGAACTCGAGGAGTGTCACCCCCTCCGGTACACCTATTGCATGAGTGCATAATAAATCCCATGAATGCATAATGAAAGATGCAATATGCTCGGAATGAAATGCATTACAACATTTTAACGCTCTATTCAAATCACTTCAAAAGAGTAGGTGCAAATTTCCTCTCCGGTAAAGAAGTACTTACCTAATCTACTTAACCTAAGATAAAGCTGCTCATCCTCAGTTAAGGCCCTAACACCTAACAATTACAAAGGTAACATGTCTTAGGATATCACACCATATCAATCAGCAAAACACCACAGTAAGCATTCTGGGCAGCAGCTACTTGTTTTTATCACAACTGGAGATTTACAAGTCCAAAAGATATGATCTAAGGCAATCTGGAAAGCCTAAGAAATGTACTACAATTCATTTTCAGACCTCAACTCCAAACTCCTAAGTTTTCCATGCCAAACTTCACAAGTTCCAGAATCTGTCCTCTCCAAAACAGAGAGTAGCAGATTTTGAACTGCCACTTTAAACAACAGTAACTCTCAAACTACTCAGTCAAATGCTTCCAAATTTTAACACCAGCTAGTTCATCAAGTTTACTCCAACTTTGGTATTTACAAGTTGTCTAGCAACCAATTTTATCAAAGCCAAATTTTAGAATTACTACTTAACTGTCTAGAAAATCTAAAATTACAAAGGTTAAATATTTATTGATGTGGCAAACATTCTCAAAAACCAAACTAATGCTACTACAAGTTCACAAATATCACAAGGACACCAGAAAGTAAGGTGTGCCCACCTAGAACATTTATTTAAACCCATTTCTCAATTTACTTAAGTAATTAAGTGGAATTTCAAACCTATGTGTAAACTGCTCCAAAAATTCTACAAAAATTACAGGGGACTCTCTGACCCAAAAAGAGACCACATTAAAAATTTGAACAAGTTTTATTCACAGAAACTCCCTACACAAAATTCACAAGCTAATAAGGCTGATTTTTGCATAAATAGGAAACCCTATTGTAAAGTGTCAAACAACAGATTTCTTAATTTTCATGGACACTCTAGGGTACCAAGACATTCTCCAAAAAGTTATATGAACATTGCACATGTAGAAAAATTACAAAAAATCATTTCAATATTTCCTAGAATAACAAGATAGCATTATAACTTGGAAATTACTTAAGCACTGATGCCCAAATTTTTACCAGAGCTAGGGCTAGCATAGAGTAACCTACCTACCAAATTTCATGATTTATGGAACACTACAGCTCAAGTTATAAATTTAAAAAATTTGCATGCATTCCAAAACACATTTAAAGAATCTATTAAATTCTTACAGAATTTAAACATCTCATTCCAGATTTATATTTTTCTAAAATACTACACATCCTGTAGACCCTAACAAAATTTATCTCATGATTTTTGGATCATTAAAACCCTAGATCTATATTTTTCCAACTTGTACAAAAATCAGTGACAAAATAATAAAAACGAATTTCATTTCGGGTGAACTGGGCCGGCCCGGAAGACGCGGCCCACGACTCGCGCGCGTGCGGCCTGCTCAGCACTCCCGCCCGCGCTTGGCAACTGACAGGCGGGCCCCCGCAGTCAGGGACAGAGGGGCAGGGGAGGCGGAGACCCGCGAGCTCCGACGAGCTCGAGCTCGCCGGAGAAGAGCTCGCTCGGCCAAGTGAGCACCACCTCGTGTTCTCCGTCACCTGGTGCGTCGATTGGTGCTCGTGGAATGGATGGGGATGGGGTGGAAGGGGCTGGTCACCGCGAGCGGCGGCCGGTGGTGTCCGGTAGCGGCGCGCCGTCGCCGGTGAAGATGCACAGTGCGGTCTAGGCTCGGTGCGAGCTTCACCGCAGCTAGGCGGATCCATTTTGCTAAGAAGGGAGGACGGAGAGAGACCCGAAGCACCCCGACCACGGTGAGGTCCCATGGCGGGCTCCGGCGACCTCTCGGAGATGGGGAAGAAGGAAATGCGGCTCACCTCGAGTCAAATCACGGGCTTCGGTGGGTCAAGGAGATGGAGTGTGGTGAGGCGGAGAGATTGGCGAGGTCTGGTGGACTGCGATGCGGTGGTGAGCGGGCACGAGCTTCGCCGGAGAGGAGCGGCAATGGCGGCCCGGTTTTCTCCGCTCTGGAAATGAGAGAGGAAAGGAGGGCGATGGAATGGAGGGGGAAGCGGGTCGTCCTGGTCTTCACGCTGAGCTCGCAGGCGACGTGGGGCGTCGGCAGAACACGCGCGCCACGCGGCCACCGGGCTCTGCCCGAGCGCCACGACGCGGTCGGCCGCGGCCGTCGGTGTCTGAACGTTCCGTTTCAGAGCTCAACGGCATCGACTGACAGGACAAGTTCAACACCGATTTTCTCCCAAACCAGTTCGAATTAGAAGAAGATGATAACACCAACATTGTAGAGCTACATGAGGACTACAAGTTTGTCAATTGGAGTTCGGGCTGGTTCGGCCTAGATTTGAAACTACAGATCTCCAAAGTGGTGCCCCTTGAAACTGAAATGCAGTTTCAGAGATCAATGCCGACTGAAACCCTAACTTCTTGACACTATATCTCCTAAACTATTGAGAATCAGGTGATGGTGATATTGACAAAGTTGTAGAGCTATGTGTGGACAACAACTTTGTCAATTGGCTCAAAGACTGGTTTGGCCTAGATGGTGAGTTACAAGTTGCTAAAGTGAGGTACAGTGAAACTGAAAAGTCCAATTTCCAGACTTAGAATTTTTCTAAGTGTTGATTCCCACTCAAGCTGACTTGTGGGCCATTTTTGAGCATGCTCTGGTCATTTTCATGAGATGGCCATATTAGAACTTTTGTTCCTTATGAAATTCTCTACAACTTTGCTTAAGGTTGCTCCTCCATGCAAGGTCTCTAAATTAGACTTTTTAACTGGTCAAACTAGAGCCTTCTAGGGTCAAATGGTGGTCAAACTTCTCTTGGAGGGCAAATTTGTAATTTTGGTCAACATGAACTTTGTTCCAAATGTTACCCTAAGTATAACTAAGGTGTTGTAGGTCATGATTGGCTACCTTACCTTTTTGTTACACCAACTATCAAGTACTTCATGAAATAAATCAAACAAACCCTAATATAATCACATGTGTTGCATCACATAAAATAACAAACATGAATGATGCATGCTTATGCTTATGCCATGCAAATGCAATGCAATTAAGGACTAAACACTTGAAGTGTTACAACGGCTATGGCAGCGACACTGCGGGGCATGGTAGCCGGCAAGGATGGACTGCGTGACACCGAGCGACCACGGAGCACTCACAGCTAGGCATCACCCGTGCTAGACAGGGCGTCGTGGCCTGGTCGTGTGCGTGTAGTGCGGCGGTGGCCGAGCAGAGGCCGCGGTGGCTCTTGGCAATGTGAGCTCCAATGAGCATGAGTGGGGCACCAAGGGGAGCGAGGAGGAGGCAGTGGCACTGATAGTCGAGCGCGAAGAGCGACAGAGCTGTGGAAGCAGCGGTGGCAAGGGAGCTCTGCTGTGCGTCCACGACAAAGCGCGCCCTGGCACGCGCGTGCAATGCAGAGGGCAAGGGAGGAGGAGAGCGAGTGAGCCAGAAGGGAGCTGAGGGTGCTAGGTCTCTGTTTTCTCGAGCACGGTCGTGAGCTGGCGAGCAGCGGGCACACTAGAGGGCCACGCGGCATGGAGGCAGGTCGCAATTGCCCTGCATGGTGGCCACGCGCCCATTCACTGAACACCTAGCGTGCACACTTCTGGCTGACTTTAGGTCCAAGTTTTGGCATATTCCATTAAGATTCGATCTCAAGTGCTATAGCAAATTATTCCTCTCCTGATGCTCTCCAACTCTTATTTAGGGTGTTCGGGCATTAGAGCAACATATTCGTGGATAATTAGGCTCCAAGTTGATAGTGTCAGCAGCTTAACATTACTTAAGGAAACTCAGACTTGAGGACCAAAACGAAGTCAAACTTGAGCCAAACTTCTCTAAACTCTTCTCCATGGAGTTAACTCCAACTTTTATTTTTGGGTCAATCCTTGGTTCTTAACAAAAACATGGGAACGTGACGTGCCAACCGAATTGCTACAATTCCCGGACTTAGAATATTTCTAAGTCTAAAAACTACCACAGGTTCAATCTTCGATCCTCTGTTTCACTTAATTCTAAGTTGATTCAGAGTATGCCCCAAAAATAAAGTTTGTTATAATCAAACTAAACTACAACTTTTGTTAAGGGTCAAACCTTGTATCTTGAACAGAAGTCCTTGGTTTGTTTTGGTCAAAGCAGCATCCATGAAAAAGGTATTTTGAAGCCAACTAACACTTAGGAGCATATTTGGACCAAGTCACGAATACAAGCATGGTTCCATTTTGCATCCTAAGTGTATCTAAGGTGTTTTAGTGATCAAACACCATTGCTTGCATTAACCAAGCATGGTCATTAAGCATACACATGGGAGAAACATATGAAACATCACTTATGTAACATATGAAACATCACCAATGTAACATATGAAACATCACCTATACAACATTCAAAATGTAGTTCACTTAATAAAGAAATTCAAGAAAGGTTATAACTTATCATTTCATATGACTTCTTGGCTCCAAACTTCATGAAACTTTTCCAGTGATCGTTATAGATAAAGACGGATGTGAGACACATGAAAGGGACACCTTCACATTACTCAGGCATACATTTGAAAAGAGTCAACATAGAAGCAGAGGTGTGTTGCCCAAGTTTAAGTTGGGGCTCATTCTTAAAGAGTTGACCACAACACCTTTGTCACCACTTACAAGTTTGAACTAGAGCTCTTGATTACCACTTAACTTGTCATGTTGGACCTCAAACCCACTACTTAACTGGTGATAAACACTTGGGGTGTTACATCGGAGGCAGGCGGGCTTGTAAACCATCTCAGTTAATGCCTGAGATTAACCAAGGCGGTCAATTTTTATTAACTAAGGTGGTCACAATCAACCGCCTCGTAAAATCAATTTACCGCAGCAGTTAAAAAATAATCGCCTTCTTAATTGAATTAACCAAGGCGGGCCTCTGGGAAAATTAGGCCATTTTTGGAGGTGGTGTTGGCCCCTCAATTTGAGAGTTCTAAGTGCATCCATATTTGTGCTATGATCACACACAAATATGCACAAAACATAAGAATGGTACACAGATATATAATAAAAGATTTCAAGCTTTATTGATATCTAGAAATAAGGTCTTACAATAGTGGCCCAAATGGCAATGGTCATAGGCTACATATCTAGCGGAAGACTACAGCCATAAAACGGCTTTATTAGTGGTCTCTAGAGTAGAATTATTATACAACGAAGCGGTGTCCTATTCCACAGGTAACTTGAGCGTGGTCGAAACCCTAGCCTCGATGTCATACTTCTATGAACAAATCTCCTAGCGGGTACTCTAATCCTTGTGGTACACTTCTTCGTCGAAGTTATAGTCTTCTATATCGAGGTCTGTGAGTCAACAACGAGTGAGTACATACGTACTCAGCAAGCCCTAACCATAGGGTGGAAATAGAAGTGTAGTAGTGATTATAATTAAGGGTTGGGTCCTAGCGGAGTATTACTATTCCCACTAGTACCCAGATCAACATCAATTCCATTACCAGTTTCATTACACATACAAGTAAAACTAATCATAGTATCTCATCCTAGCATTTGCCCATTCCAAGGATGTGGTTATTCGAATAGATTTAAATAAATTATGTAGAGGTGTACAAATTTTCCCACACGATAGGTGTAACCTTATCCATGATCAGTGGACGAAATAGACCTAACGAGACCTCATACCCAAATGTACATGACCTTAGATGTCCATATAACTCTACTACAGCTTCTTAGGGGTTGGAAACACAAAACCAGGAAGTTACCGAATCCCCCCAAACATGACGATACCAAATCATCACAAAAGAAAAACATGGCTCAAATATGGCCAAGAAAATAAGGGTTTGAACACGGCCAAAAAAACAAAACCTTAATGTGGAAATTCACAGCATCCATAACAACCGGACCATGAAAGAAAACCTATCGCCCGTGTCGACTTCTGATATTTCGATGCCTACTCCGGCCTCCTAATAGAAATTATACTTTATGTAACGGGGTGCGAGATCAAGCCTATCCATATAGACACATGGTTGTACGTAAAAACTCACTAGGCAAGAGGGACTACGAACCGGTCCTTATGTGACAGAGGCAAGTATCTCCTACAGGAATCCTCTCTAGCCATCTCTGTCACGGTAAACTACCTCCATAGTTTACCACCACTCACCCCATGTCAGGGTTTAGTTTCAGGTTTAACAAAATTTAAGTTCCATTATTATCCCTAAATCTATTCACAATGTGGAGCTCATAAAATAACAAGATAACCATTTATCTTAAGCATATCACATTAACCGAGCTCATATTCTAGGGTAATAATCTCATAATCATGTTTTAGCATTTCAGTGGTTTAAAGCAAGATGGTAGAGAGGGGAGCTAGGACTTGTCTTTGTCGTTGTACCTTCCAGCACGTCTACGAAATTCGGGTCTTCGTCCTCCTGACAATTACCGTTGTCTGTCGGTCATATCAATCGAAATAAGACTACCGCTAACCACAAAAGAAAGGACAAAAGCAAACATAGAACTTTATGGTAGCACTAGGTGCATATGAAAGGGTTGGATTTTAGAGGTGGTTTCATGTAAAAAGGAGTTAGGGTTTAAGAGTTATGTATTTTAGAAGTTTATTCAATAGCTTTTTAACTAGGTGGAATTTATATGCATTTTCTTGTGCATCAAAATATGTGCAACTACACTATAAGAAACATGCCGATTTATGACATTTATGGCATGACGTTAGGTTAAAATATCACTAAATCAGCTACTTTATGACGTTTTTTCTAGAGACCTCTCAACTTAGTGACTTAAGTGAATGTATGTCACAAAAAATATCTTAGAGCTGGTCCAATTATATATTGTGACAATGTTTGCCACGTCATAAAGAGAAATTTGCAAGGATGGTGTGTCAAATTATTTTATTGATTTTGTTAATCCATGGTGGCATGTAGGTCCATCTACCAAGATGGGTCTAGTAACACAACTAGGTGTTGATCAAGGTCGTTAATCCTATCCATAATTATATATCATTATGTTACCTGCAAGTTAAAGAAATTAAGATGTGTATAAAATATATAAATACACAACTATGTATATATGAATAACAATAAATAAATGTTCTAATATTTGTGGCTGAGTTGGGTATTAAGATAATAATTAAATAAAAATACATTTACATATACACATTTATCTCTCTGCTTATATGAATATAATTGTTTGTACACATGACAAATTGTTTTCTAAATAAACGTTTAATTAACAAAAAAAAAGAAATTGCCACGTACACAACATAGAAATGAGGAGCAGCAAAAAAAACCACTGTAGTAAAAAAGTGCTTAAACAATATCTAACACAATAGATGAATGGTGTATAAATACACATAAATATATACATGTATAAATATGTATACTGTGTGTTGCAAAACTGTTTAAATTGTATACAAACTTGACCCCAGCCAATATAGGTTATATACTTATATGTTATATAGGTATTTGCATATGTATATTTTATTTATGCATAACTAAATAAAATAAAAATAGAAAAAAATAAGGAGAAACACACGCACACGCTCATGAAGGCCCAATGCAAACACACGCACACGGGCTTTCTCCTCCTGTCCGCTCTCTCTCCGTCCCTTGTCTTCCTACTAGTGGAAGGGGCGTGCCCTCGCGCGCCGCTTCAGTCACGCAATGATCGGAGAAAAAGTCAGATGAACAGTAGATTTGGAGCCTTGATTTAGCTGTGACAAATTGCTCTTTTTCTTTTTTTAAAAAAAAATATGTATTTGTCTACATGTATATATCCGTGTATGTGTGTGGTCTGCGTAGACGGCCACATGGAAGGCAAATACAGTAAGAGTGATAGGCAATTATATACATCTATAAATATATCACATACGGTATTTTATAGTGGAAAAGGATAAGATCAGTTCCTCTAAAAGGAGAGTGAATCTTTCATATAAAAAGGCATACTCCTGGCCTCATGAGCAATCTGACCATTGATTATACGTAAAGCATGGTTGCAACATCTACATATGTCTTTTTGTCCGATGACATGTTCCTGTTGGCACTAAAAGTGTCGATTCGGTTCATATCAGCTATCCTGTATAAAGGACAGTAAATGGACTAGGCCATCAGCATGTGAGCATAGCTTGTAAAATACCATAACAACATGCAATAGTTCCGAGGGAGCACCAATAATCTCAGCAAACCACTGGAACTATGTAACGTTTCTTTTCTCAGGAATCAATGCGGCAAGCACATAAGGATAAAAAGAAATTTGAGACAAACAACTAAAATATAAATATAAAAGCAGGCCAAGGGAACGTACTTAAACAACACATATAAACAGAAGACCAAAGGAACCTTCTAAAACAATACATATCACATGGGGAAACGGCCTGAGCCATAAGAACCACACGAAAAAAAACAGATCACGAACCATTTCATGTGTAGTTTGGTGGTTATCATTTGGCGAGGTAAAAAAACATAGATAGTTACATGAAAGATTCTAATTTAGTCAGCTAAAGGGAAAACATAAACTGGTTGTAACTATATGCCTTTTGATATGGATTACTGAACAGAAATCTGTTAGTGGACAAAAAAAACAGAAATGTTAGTGAAGACCCAGTGAGACATGCCGAATTAGAAATCTGTTAGTAAGTATAGCCAATGCAGTAATAACTCATGGCTGAATTGGATGGTGCTTTGTTTATCCTGCCTGTGATATGATTGAATTTTCTTTCACTTTGGTGAAACATTAAGCCTTCCTATATCTCTCTCTATATATAAAATGTATTCTCATTTCATACAATATCTTAGGGAAAATATGAAGTAGCTGTAACAATATAATAAAAACATAAGGTCCTGTTACTTGCCTCTGAAATGTAAATTCACAAGAAGGTTTTTGTTACTTGTATATGAGAATAGATCGGCAAATTCATGGGACTGCATGTGCATCTGCAAACAAAGAGGTAAGAATTAAATTACCACCTTAGGTCCTGTCAGAAGCCATTTTGCATAAGAAAACGCACGTGTTTGATGGCAATACCTAAGGGCACATATAATTAATGAGGATAGGATATTCTTTTCAATAGAAACCAGCAAGTGCAGTACGAAGCAAATTTGAATAAGCTTATTGGAAATTAAGTTATGATAAGAGGCCGAGTGACTAGCGCTTTCATCGAAGATTCACAATGTTGGTTTCGTTAAAAAAAGAGCATGTTCTAAGATACTAAGCTCACCATAACAGAAATGACAGTAAAAAAGCATTAGATAAGGTCTAAAGGCACTGACTACATGTTGGAGGCATCGGTTATAAAGCACCCATCGGAACCTCAATTGCAGACGTTTCAAACATGCACACATGAAACAACATAAGCAACTCTATGGTAGGCACATGCTAGCAGGCACGACAAATCTAAAAGAACAGATGGCAATGAAAGGGAAAGAATGGACCAATTTGAAGCTAAAGCAAAGGAACAGACCAATTGGGAAAAAGCATAAATCAGGGAAAAGAAATAAGATCACATGACAATTGTTGCAGACAGATAGCTGGACTGATTTTCATTCTAGAATTAAGTGGGTAAAGCCTGTTCAAAAGGCTAGCAGTCTACCATAATGAGCATGAGGAAAAAATCTTATTGTTGTTGTTTGTCAGCTTTGGAAGGGAATGTTTCGTAAGAAAATTAGGAAAGGGAAGAGGAAAATATAAGGCCAAACAACATAAGGGAAAAGCAACAACAAATAAATTGAGAGTAAAATAGGAAGGGGGTCAAGCTTGTCAGTAACATTGGTAGGATTTAAGTATATTTGTATCCTCTAAAAGTAAAGGTTATGAGACAAGGTTGTCTATCAATGAGCTCTACATGTCTCAAAATAGGAAAAACCATAGTATTATATAGTTCTTTTGTTAATAACTTTCATCAGCTAAATGATAGCTGGTATGTCCAAAAATGAACATCTTTATACTAAAAAAATATACGCATCATTGTGGAGAAGTAAGATCTATATTCGTTTAGATGCCAATCTTACTATGGAATAGTTAACTAATGACATTGTAATAGAATGCATAACATGTGTGCATACCGCAGAAGTAAACCAATGAAGCCCCTTAATCTTTTAACTAACAATCAACTTTAATTAGGGACATGAGACTGCAAGTGAGAAATAAATAAATAAAACAAAGGATGAAATCTAACGATATCAGAACCTTCATTTTTTCTCAATATGGAGCTGTTAACCTTCATCTTGATGTATGCACTGTTAGGTTTCAGGACATAAATAAAAGCAATGAAATTAGAGCGTTCAGTTGTCAGTCTCACTATGAGAAACAACGTACCAATCACAACAGTACAAATTAAGATGAAGGCAGAACAAAGACGGAGTATATATAAAAACAGATCTGCAATGTAAATTATTGCTAAGCTCCATAGATATGAGAAAAATACACGTGGATCGATATAACGTCGTTGTTGTCTTAAAAGATCGGACAGGAGCATATATGTAATTACCCTAGCATCAGGTGCAAGAGCATCTTCCAGAAGCTTGACGATCTTCAGCGCAACATCTTGAGAATTAGAGGCACCACAAGCTTTTAATTAAAAGTGATGTAGGTTTAGTAAACACATGAGTCGGTAACCTTTCAAGGGATATATAATATAACTGTACTCTAAAATATTCACGTGCCAAGCAGAATCAAGCATCAAGGGGTTGTTCTTGCTTCAGTTTCCATCTTGCTAGCTCATAACAATAGAACATGTACTGAATTTGAATATGTCAGTTGTGATTAGTTCATTTGGAAGCAACCATCACTGGGAATTAGTACTGATTCAAATGTTCTATCTACTAAGATCACTCACTGTACTGAAGGTAAGTATGAAGTTCGTTCTTACATTCACAGTAGATAAACTGCATATAAAAAGGAGCAATGTATTATGGAAAAAGCTGGAAAAAGGAGCAGTGCCTATTCATGCATGATTTAAAGCTATCATTTTGTAAGAGGAGGAAGCTTTATCAAAGCACATGAAAAAGCGAGCTATGAAACAGCAGTAATTATGGAAGCAAACTCCAACTCCTAGATAGGAGCACAAAAAATATGTTAGCATCAATAATCACACGTACATCTATGCCGTGGATGTTGGTTAAAATATGCAACATCACCAGAGCGTAGAAAGTCCATACCTGTTAGCATGTAGAAATATGCTAGGTGAACTAACATAATAATTCCATTAACAGTTTCCAGTTCCCGCACCTCAAGTCTACTAATATTATGACGCAGTCAATGAGAGCCACAGGCAAACCAAGGTAGTCAACTTTCCTCACCTGGTGGCCGATTTGATTTTGCATCTCCTGCTACCTGATCCTTTTACTACCTGGACGCTGGGTCGCTAGCCGCTAAAAGCAACTAAAGTAATTATATTTGATCCTACTCAGAACATAAAAAATAAATAATCATTATATATGACAATTAGCAATGATTAGCTTGGAAGAGAAAACTATCATATATATGAAAGTGAGGTGTCTGTAACTCAGTAGAAACCTTTGTCTAATTGAAGCCTATACAGAGTGTTGGATTGTTTGCTAATATTTTCTTGTCTTTACAAAATGGAAAAAAGGCCATGTATTTATTCTGGAAGCGACAAACTACACTACCTGGTTAGTGGGAGATTGCTTGCACCGAAGTAGTGATGACTTAGAATGTAACACCCTAAAATTTTGAAAAGAAGAAAAATAGGAAAAATATGATTTTTATATTTATTTTTGTGAAGCATGCAAATTTAGAATAAGAATAATTTTTATAAATTTAAAATCAAATATAAGGGTAGAAACATGTTTGTGCATTCATGCTGCTGCATTTGAAGTTTTGTATTGTGTGGTTTCAATCAAATTCAAATTTGATTTGAAAATCATTTGAAAATTTGCTTTGAAAAATTGGAAAAAAGAAAAAAAAAAAGAAAAGTCGGCTTATTCCGGATTTCGGCCCGTCTCAGCCTGCCTTGCCGCGGCCCGCTTACCTCCCCGCGCCCGCATCCTCCTCCTGGGCCGAGCCCAAGTCGCGGCCTGTCGGCCGTCATCGCGCGCGTGCGCCTGCGTCCCGCAGCGGCCGCGTTTTCCGCCCGAGCCGCTGACTTGTGGGTCCCACCTATCAGTGACCGCTTCCCCTTTCCTTCTCCTTCCTCCGGCGCTTTCCAAAAACGAACACCGTCGCTTTCCTTCTTCCACCGATCGAATCCGCGGCTCAATCTCCCTATTTCCTCTCTTGAGGCCGCCTTCGGGCTATAAAAACGGGACCCCCGCACTATTCCGCTCCCATCCCATCCTTTTGGAGCAGCCGCAATCGCCTAGCCCCGCCACCGTCGAAGCACCGCCTCCACCGTCCGCCCCTCCGAGCCGCACGCGTTCCTCGCTTCATTCTCGCCTACGGTTTTACCCTAGGTGAGTTCGCGTTCGAGTTGTCTACCCGCAGGTGCTCTCCGTTCGCGTTTTCGTGCACCGTAGAGCAAGATGGCGTTTCCCGGCCATGGCGCCGCCGCGGAAGGGTCACCGTCGGCCGATTCCGGCCGGAGTGCCGCCGGATTTTCCCCAGATCCAATCTGGACCGTTCGTTTTAGATCTAACGGCTGTAAATAGAAGATACCGGTTCGCTGGTGATTTTGCAAAAGAAACCCTGAAGTTTTTAAGTATGTAACCCGCGGTCCAAAGCGTAATCTGGAAAAATACGTTTTGATTTATTGAAAACGTAATTCGTTTCGGAAAAAGAAAAATACGCTTTCTGATATTTACAGTTTTGCCATTCAGATTGTTTTAGTTGTAGAATTTTCGTTTTAACTCCGATTTGGTCCATTCAAATTGCGTTAGATTCATATTTGCGAGTTCTATGTAATTATACAACTGTACAGTAGGTTTGGATTAATTTATTTTCGAGTTTTTATTAAAGTATTTATTTTTCTATAGGAAATCTTTGGAAATTCATAACTTTGTCGTTTTAGTTCTGATTTTTGTGATCTTCGCGTCTGTGTGATCCTAGCGAGTTGTAGATTCATTTTAAAGACTTTTTATCTTATTTTCTTACTATTGGTGTATTGTTCTAATTATAGTCTTGTTTGTCTATGCATGATTGCCTCTGGATGTGTGTTGTTGATATTGGTTGATCGAGTTTAGACGGTGAGAAATTCGTTGGAGATCAAGAGCCTTACTACGAGCAAGATCTTCAGGACCAGTTTGAGCAAGGCAAGTATAGCATGGGATAATCCTTGTTGTCCTATTCACTTTATGCAATTAATATCATTATGCATTTATTCCTTGTTAAGGATGACTTAGCGATTGATCCATTACCTTGGTACCTATTATATTGCATTGAGTAGTGTGGCTAGTGCTTAAACATGGACTATGATCATGTAAATTGATTAGAGGAATATGCAATAAACATTAAAAGATGATTTTGATTAATGTTTAAAGGGGATTAGAGCATGGGGGTTACTTTTGATGCTCTAATTGCTCTCCATAAGGACTCATCTATAAGCGACAATCCGGGATTTACAGTACAACTGTGGGGGCTATATGGCTCTGGCTTTAGTCATATAGAAGGACCTTTTCTAGCTTGTTAGAGGTAACCTTTTTGGCGTAAGAACGGCTTGACGAATCGGGTATAGTGCGGCCTCTGTCCTTATGTGTATAGGCTGCGAGTTATTGTGCTATTTGGAAGGGGGGCTCTACATCTGTTTGCCGAGTGAATCTAATGGCCCTAACTTGTTAGACGAATCTTTGAAAGACTTCATAGTGTTTACCCTGCCTGCTCACCTTGGTAGTGTTTTGGGAGTAATTAACCCGGGCATTTGGGTAACACGACTCACAGTGAAAGTGTACAACCTCTGCAGAGTGTAAAACTGTTATAACAGCCGTGCTCACGGTCACGAGTGGCCTTGGACCCTTATGGAATAGTTGAATAATTGTTTATGATTATGTTTTTGCTATTCATTAATCATTTCACATGGATCATATGTTTAATGTTTATATTGAGACATTTTGATGCTATTGTTATGCTAAAATCATGCTAACTAAAAGCTACATGCTGATAAACCAATGAATATGCCTTTTTGAGCCTCATGAACCCCATGTTACACTTGTTGAGTATGAGATGTACTTACGCTTGTTTATTTCTTTTACTTGGATAAAAATCCCGGATGGGTAACAGATGGAGGTAATAGTGACTACTACGCCTACTTCCCTGAAGATTACTAGTCTTGCTGTCAACCAGTCAATGTACCTGTGACTGGAGCTACCACGAGAGATTTTTATTTATACTTCCGCTACGTTTGTGTTAAGACTATGTGTTTAAATATCGTGATGTAATAACATTTGTGATGATACTTATGTTATAATTTGTGAACTTATGTGTGATTGATCTCTGGGCGCACATAAGGGTATACATTCCATTTGGTTGATAAATGGGTGTGACAAATTGGTATCAGAGCTCTTGTTGACTGTAGGACGCAAGCCTAGCTAGGAATGGTCGATTTAGTATCATCTTTACACTATTTTTATGCTCACTATCTTGCTCTTGTTATTTGATAAATTTTTATGCTTCTTATGTCACATTCTATTACGAAATTTTGCCTCTATTCTAACTTCATCTAAAAATTCTGTAGATGGCCCGTGACCGTAAGACTGCCCGCATTAGCTCTGGAGGATACTACCCACCTCGTGCCCTGCATGCAACTGAAGAGCCACAAGAGCCAGAACCTCAGGAACAGGAGCAGACTCCTGTAGCACCAGTCCAAGCACCAGCACCTCCCCAGGAAGAGCCTGAGCCTGAAGAAGATCCAGAAATCGTCGAGATTGAAGATGATGAAGAGGAAGCTAATGGAGGAGTACAACCACCACCTCCATCATATGAAGCTCCTGAAGATATGCCACCTGCTCCAATGGGGTGGACTGTGAGGATCTACCACAGGAATGGAGGGAATGCTGTCTCTCATCTTCGCCTGGTGGGGATGCTCACTGCTTACTTCGCTGATTGGCATCCAGCTGTGGAGTACGTCTGCTGGGAGTACACTCATCCACTGGAGGACACGTACTGGAAGGCAAGGGCAAGCATCTTTGCCCATAAGCAAGACAAGGGGGCATATCAGCTGGACAGGATGTTCTCTCACGTGGGACATCGAGCTACTATAGAGGATAGCATTGAAGATGCTGCTTTTGAAGCATGTATGGGTCTCCGCTATCTTCGCTTTAACCTTATGAAGCATGACATTCATCGCTTTTTTCCTCGTGCACACCCCGAACTTGGATGGGCTATGACAGATCCAGTGCAGCTAGAGCCACTACCCCGGGTGATGGTGGACTTTGTCTATGATATGATGGATAGGAAGCTGCAGCTAGAAGAGATGGTGAAGGCACAAGGGAAGACTATCAAGAGGTGCCAAGCAACCATTGATGAGCTCCGAGCAAACCAAGGCATGCCCAAGATTTATGAGACATTAGAGCATGAGCCACTTCCTTAGGAAGTAGGAGTCCTTTATGTAATAAGAACGTTCTTAGTAACGTCAGTTGAGTCAGTTGAGTCTGTCGTGTGGTTTGAACCTTGGTGTGCTAGTTGCTTTATTATTATGCTTATGTGTGAGTTGGATCTTTGTTTGAGTGTCAGGACTTGTAGGCATGTCTACAAGTTCCATTCTTAAGAATAATAAGTTTAATAGTCAAGGAATAATAGTTGGGTTTGATATTATCACGTTTCTGTCCTTGCTGTTTTCTGGAGCAGTCTTTAATGTTTCTGCTATAGTTTAAAACCGGTTCGTGCAACATTTATGAAATTTTTATGAGAGAAACTAGACTCAAGCATCTTTTAAATGCCACTGGAATCACCTTTTTATCTGATCTGGTTCGAGAGATATAATTTTTACAAGTTAAAGTTTCTGCACAGTCTGGAATCTGGAACAGTTTCTGTTACGCCTTATTTTTCATAGACTTAACGACAGAATCTGATCTTGAGGTCTGAATAGAAATTGTGGATAATTTCATAAGCTTTCCAACCATATAAGGCACGCCTCTTTTGGGTTTCTGTAATTTGAGATAGGATTGAAATACTGAACTGTCAACATTGCTACTCGTCCAGAAAACTTTCAGATCTCATTCTTAATCTTATAAGTGGTTGAAATCATGGAATTCTTAAAGTTTGCATGTTTATGGGTGGCAGATGGCCGGAAGAGGAAGAGGCAGAGGTCGTGGAAACATTCCCCCAAATCCACCACCACCACCGCCACCAACTATCGAGCAACTGTTGGCGGTACAGACGCAGTTGATGCAGCAACTAGTGCAAAATCAGCAAAATCAGCCAGTTGCTGGGGCTCAACCACGTGATAAGCGTGGTGAGTTTTTGAAGGGTCGTCCCCCAGTGTTCACACATGCTGCTGATCCTTTGGAGGCCGATGATTGGCTTCGTGCTGTGGAGAAACAACTCACTATTGCCCAATGTGATGACCGACAGAAGGTGTTGTTTGCTTCTGGGCAACTTCAGGGAGAAGCTCAGGATTGGTGGGAGTCATATGAGTATGGTCGTTGTAACAGAACCGACCAAATTATAAGAGCACAAGTACGAAAACAAGCACCGAAGCGCTCACATTTTCAAACTTGAGCCCATATAATCCCGGTAGTCAATCGAAATCACGAAGGATCTCAAACCAAACTGCTTACAACCAGGATCGCATCATTCAACATACAACATCATCCGATACATTTCACAAGTAGTTCTGAAATAAGTTTACACCACGGAGTAGCAATTATTACAAACCAAGTTTGAAAGTAGCGGAAGCATAACACACACACTAGTTACTTAAATACTGCCAGTCTGGATGATCAACAACCCACAAAAGCATGAGGAAAGTACATAAAGACGATCATGCCCTTCTGATCTAGTCATCATCACCCGCAGGGTGGAGACACGTCTTGCAGAATCCCTGATAAAGCATGTCATCTGCAACAGGAGGGAATAAACCCTGAGTACTGGAATGTACTCAGCTAGACTTACCCGTCGAAAACCAGAAATAAGATGACACCAAGGATTATGCAAGGCTTACACAAGAGGCTAGCTGACATAACATTTTGCATAAAGGCATAAGTAATTTAAACTCTTGTAGCCTGTACTAGCAGTTATTTTTAGCAATTACCTGTCATCTATCTTAGCACCTGTACTAAACATGCACTTGGTTGTAATCAAACAATTATCATCATTATATCCAGAGCAGGTATGAATTGTGGCAACATTGTATCATTCCCTTAACCACCAGTTCATTTAATGAGATCTACGTTGCCGCTGCTCAAGTCAAGTGCTCACTAACCGGGAGCGACGGCGATTCGAATCGAATTCCTATCCAGCTGGAGGGGTATTTCTAACACTCACCGAGTCACGCCTGGCGAGAGCTGCTCAGGTCATCTTTTGTACAGTTCAGGAATCGCGGGTCCGAATAATGTCGCGTCCCCAAGGGCGACACTCTGCCAGGTGATAGGGACTCTAACCCCCCCTTGGTCTCACGCCAATGTCCCCAAGCACATCCTTTCTCTCCTCCAAGATGCAACCTACCATTCGATTCCCGGCCTGAACCATACTACTCGACTTCGCGGTCGGAACGACTTATCCGGCCAACTAAGTGTTAGACTGCGTTCAACATGACTCAAGGACGTACAGCGAATCGGTCCTTAAACAACTCAGACGGGCATAGCTCCACACCCAAGACGTGAAGTGTCTTGCGGCTGTACTATCGAACTCCCGCCCGGTCTCAATTTCATTTTAAGGCATGGTTCCATCCACGATAGCCATAAAGCCACTCGTGACTCCTTCCTACATCTCGCGGATGACCGGAAATCACCCGACTTCTACCGAACTAAGCAGGGCTAAGCATTGACACGTGCCTAACCTAATATAGGATTAAGTACGATATCTGGACAAGGACAGGTATAATGCAACAAGTGTTTTCATATAACTCCTACAACTTAATGCAGTAAACAATTAAAAGTACTCAAGATTAATTTATAAAATAGTAGGTTCAGCATGCACCGGGGCTTGCCTTTCAGAAAAGTTGAAGGCCAGTGGTCAGGGCACTCTGGCAAGTCTTCAGCGGCGTCTCCTTCGCCTGCTGGATCCTCGGGCTCCTGCTGCTCCTGGTTCTCCTCCGGAATTACAGGCTCAAATTCGAGGAGTGTCACCCCCTCCGGTACACCTATTGCATGAATGCACAATAAATACCATGGATGCATAAATGGGTGCAACATGCTCGGAATGAAATGCATTTCAACGATAAAAACAATAATCTAATCAAGTTACTTTATTAGTACGTGCAAATCTCTTCTCCGGTGGAGAAGTACTTACCTAAGCTACTTAACCTAAGATAAAGCTGCTCATCCTCAGTTAAGGCCCTAACACCTAACAATTACAAAAGTAGCATGTCTTAGGATATCACACCATATCAATCAGCAAAACACCACAGTAAGCATTCTGGACAGCAACTACTTGTTTTTATCACAACTGGAGATTTACAATTCCAAAAGATATGATCTAAGACAATCTGGAAAGCCTAAGAAATGCACTACAATTCATTTTCAGACCTCAACTCTAAACTCCTAAGTTTTCCATGTCAAACTTCACAAGTTCCAGAATCTGTCCTCTCAAAACAGAGAGTAGCAGATTTTGAACTGCCACTTTAAACAACAGTAACTCTCAAACTACTAAGCCAAATGCTTCCAAATTTTGACACAAGCTAGTTCATCAAGTTTATTCCAACTTTGGTATTTACAAGTTTTCTAGCAACCAATTTTATCAAAGCCAAATTTAGAATTACTACTAGCTGTCCAGAAAACCTAAAATTACAAAGGTTAAACATTTATTGATGTGGCAAACATTCTCTAAGACCAAACTAATACTACTACAAGTTCACCAATGTCACAAAAACACCAGAAAGTAAGGTGTTCCCACCTAGAATATTTATTTAAACCCATTTCTTATTTTACTTAATTAATTAGGTGAAATTTTAAACATATATGTAAACTACTCCAAAAATTCTACAAAATTTACAGGGGACTCTCTGACCCACAAAGAGACCACTATAAAATTTTGAACTCAATTTATTCAAAGGAACTTCCTACACAAAATTCCCAAGCCAAAAAGGCTGATTTTTGTATAAATAACAAAGCATAGTCAAAAGTGTCAAACAACAGATTTCTTAATTTTCTTGGACACTCTAGGGTACCAAGACTTTCTCCAAAAATTTATATGAACATTGCACATGTAGAAAAATTACAAAAATTCATTTAATTATTTCTTAAAATAACAAGATAGCATTATAACTTGAAAAGTACTTAAGCACTGACGCCCAAATTTTTACCAGAGCTAGGGCTAGCATAGAGTAACCTACCCACCAAATTTCATGATTTATGGAACACTACAGCTCAAGTTATAAATTTAACAAATTTGCATGCATTCCAAAACACATTTGGAAGATCTATTGAATTCTTCAGAAAACTAAACATCACATACCAGATTTATATTTTTCTAAAATACTCCACATCATGTAGATCCTAACAAAATTTATCTCATGATTTTTGAGCAAGTAAAACCCTAGATCTACATTTTCCAAACTTAACCAAAATTCTGTGACAAAATAATTAACTGAAATAAATTTCAATTCGAAACTGGGCCGGCCCGAGAATGGCGCGGCCCACGACGCGCGCGCGGCCTGTGTCGGCTTCCGCCCACGCGTGCGACTGCCAGGCGGGACCCGTGTGTCAGCGGCACAGGGCAGGGGAGGCGGACGGCGGTGGTCGGAGCTCGCCGCCGGTGGGTCGGCCGGCGAAACCGAGGGCACCAGCGCGATCTACGTGACGCGGGGAATCGATTGGTGCTAGTGGCACGACCTATGACCTAGCGTAGGTGGCACGTCGCCGGTGATGGCGGCACGGCAGGGCTCCGGTGCGAGCTGCCGGCGACGGCAACCCATGGCCGGCTCAACCGAACACGGTGTGAGCTACCTGAGGTCGTCACGGTGCTAACACCGCAAAGAACAGGGACGGAATGATTCCTAGCTACCCCGGCCACGGCGGCCTCATCTCCGGCGAGGTCATGCCCATGGCGGAGACGGCGAAAATGGTCACTGTGACCTTACCAAAGCACGAATGGCGCAGCTGGGAGGTGGAGAAGGTAGAGGAGGACACGGCGAAGCTATGGTGAAGACGGAGTTTGCGTTTTTGCGGTGGTTCGCGAGCTCGCGATGGCGAAGCTTGCTCGGCAGAAATGGCGGGCACTGAGATCGGTCGCTGCTTGCGGTGGAGGCGATGGAAATGAATTTCTTGGGCTACGAACCATTCGGGTAGGCGCGGGTGAGTGTGCACGTCGTGGCCGGCCTTGCCAGGGCGTCCGCGGCGCGTGGCAGCGTGATCAGGCGGCCGGCGACGGGTGTCACCACGCGTCGGCTGTTTTCTGAATCGAGGACACTGTTGATGTCTGAATGTTTCGTTTCAGAGCTCAAAGGTATCGACTGACAGGGCAAGTTCAACACCGATTATCTCCCAAACCAGTTCGAATTAGTTGAAGATGATTACACCAATTTTGTAGAGCTACATGAGGTCTACAAGTTTGTCAATTGGAGTTTGGGCTGGTTCGGCCTAGATTTGAAACTACAAGGCTCCAAAGTGGGTCACCCAAAAACTGAAACTTAGTTTCAGTCACTATGCTGACTGAAACCCTAACTTCAAGACATTATATCTCCTAAACTATTGAGAACCAGGTGATGGTGATATTGACAATGTTGTAGAGCTATGTGTGGACAACAACTTTGTCAATTGGCTCTAAGACTGGTTTGGCCTAGTTTGTGAGTTACAAGTTGCTAAAGTGAGGTACAGTGAAACTGAAAAGTCCAATTTCCAGACTTAGAATTTTTCTAAGTGTTGATTCCCACTCAAGCTGACTTGTGGGCCATTTTTGAGCATGCTCTGGTCATTTTCATGAGATGGCCATATTAGAACTTTTGTTCCTCATGAAATTCTCTACAACTTTACTTAAGGATGCTCTTCCATGCAAGGTCTCTAAATTAGACTTTTTAATTGGTCAAACTAGAGCCTTCTAGGGTCAAATGGTGGTCAAACTTCTCTTGGAGGGCAATTTTGTAATTTTGGTCAACATGAACCTTGTTCCAAATGTTACCCTAAGTATAACTAAGGTGTTGTAGGTCATGATTGGCTACCTTACCTTTTTGTTACACCAACTATCAAATACTTCATGAACTAAATCAAACAAACCCTAGAATAATTACATGTGTTGCATCACATAAAATAACAAACATGAATGATGCATGCTTATGTTTATGCCATGCAAATGCAATGCAATTAAGGACTAAACACTTGAAGTGTTACAGCCCTCCCCCCTTATAAAAATCTCGTCCCGAGATTTGGAAAGCGTACCATTTTTCATAGAATTCTTTATAACCATCCCGCAAATAATCCTCCCGTTCCCACGTAGCATCACTCTCACTTCCCTGATTACTCCACATCACTTTGTACCACTTAACCACTTTACTTCTAGTTACTCGTTCCTGAGTATCGATCACTCGGACTGGCTTTTCTTCATAGGTTAAGTCGGATTCCAGCCTGATATCACCTAAAGGAACTTGTTCCTCAGGAACTCGAAGACACTTTTTAAGCTGAGATACATGGAAAACGTTGAATATGGCTCTCATCTCAGGAGGCAACTGGATTTTGTACGCAACAGCTCCACTCTTGCCTATGATCTGGAAAGGACCCACGTATCTCGGCGCAAGTTTCCGCTTAACACCAAAACGTTGGACACTCTTCATTGGAGAAACTTTCAGATACACGAAGTCTCCAACTTCAAATTCGAGTGGTTTTCTACGACGATCCGCATAGCTTTTCTGTCTCGCTTGTGCTACAGCCATATGTTTTTGGATGGTACGGACTTGTTCCTCGGCTTCCTGGACAAAATCAATGCCATAATACCTTCTTTCCCCAGCTTCTACCCAGTTTAGTGAAGTTCGACACTTTCGACCGTACAAAGCTTCGAATGGGGCCATCTTAATACTCTCTTGATAACTGTTATTGTACGAGAATTCGGCTAAAGGTAACCATTTTTCCCAAGAACCCTTGGATGAAATGACACATGCCCGCAACAGATCTTCCAAGATTTGGTTAACCCGTTCCGTCTGTCCTGATGTCTGGGGGTGATAAGCAGAGCTTCTCACTAACTTGGTTCCCAGAAGGTGATGCAAATGCTCCCAAAAGCGAGCAGTGAACTGGGGACCACGGTCAGATATGATAGTACGAGGTATCCCATGGAGCCGGACTATCTGATTGAAATACAACTCAGCATAGTCAGTGGGACGATAGTCCACTCTAACTGGAATGAAGTGAGCTGATTTGGTCAAACGATCCACAATTACCTAGATGGAGTTATGATTTTTGACGGTAGGAGGAAGACCGACAATGAAATCCATACTTATCTCTTCCCATTTCCAACCTGGGATAGACAGTGGTTGAAGCAACCCAGCTTTCATATGCACAGCTTTAACCCTACAGCAGGTGTCACATCTAGCCACATATGCAGCTATCTCTTTCCGCATCTTGGTCCACCAATAGTATGGCTTCAAATCATAATACATCTTATTGCTGCCAGGATGGATGGACAACTTAGAGGAGTGTGCTTCAGACATAATATCATTTCGAAGCTCCCGGTCCTTAGGCACAACTAACCTATCCTTGAACCATAGTACACCCTCTTCGTCTATCCTGAACTGTGTAGTTTCTTGTTCATTCATCTTACGCCTGATGTGGAATATACCAGTGTCAGTCTTTTGGAGTTCAATAATTCTGTTTTTGAGAGTACAACTGACAGTGACGTTGTACAAGACTGCTGGATGTAGAAGGCGAGACCGATGAAAATCAGTTTCAACTAAGGAATGGCAATGAGACTTACGGCTTAAAGCATCCGCAACCACATTTGCCTTGCCAGGATGATAGTGCACTTGAAGGTTATAATCCTTAATTAACTCGAGCCATCTTCTTTGATGCATATTTAACTCGGGTTGGGTGAAGATGTATTTGAGGCTTTTATGATCGGTGTAGATATTGCAGACATTTCCCAGCAGATAATGCCGCCATACTTTCAAAGCATGAACAACTGCAGCCAGTTCTAAGTCATGCGTTGGATAATTCACCTCATGCTTTCGAAGTTGTCGAGAAGTATATGCAATTACTCGGCCTTCCTGCATCAACACACCTCCCAAACCTATGCCTGAGGCATCACAATAAACATCAAATGGTTTCTCGATATCCGGTTGTGCCAAAACCGGAGCTGAGGTTAGGAGGGTTCGCAGTTGGTGAAAAGCCGCATCACACTCAGGAGTCCAGACAAACCTGGTGTCTTTTTGCAGCAACCGAGTCATTGGCTTGGCTATTTTGGAGAAATCCGGGATGAAGCGACGATAATAGCCAGCCAAACCAAGAAAACTTCGGACCTCGTGAACCGAGATAGGAGCCTTTCAATTTAGTATTTCCTGTACCTTGGCGGGGTCCACCATAATTCCTCCATCGGACAACACATGCCCAAGGAAAGGTACTTCACGAAGCCAGAATTCGCACTTACTGAACTTTGCATATAGTTGATGTTCACGCAGTCTTGTGAGGACTATACGCAGATGTTCAGCGTGATCCTCCTCATTCACAGAGTATACCAGGATGTCATCAATAAATACCACCACAAACTTGTCCAATTCAGGCATAAACACCAAATTCATCAAGTACATGAAGTGTGCGGGGGCATTTGTCAAGCCGAAGGACATAACAAGATACTCATAAAGACCGTATCTGGTAGAAAAGGCTGTCTTTGGAACATCTTCCGGGCGAATTTTAATTTGATGGTAGCCCGATCTTAGATCGATCTTGGAGAAAACTTTAGCTTTAGACAATTGATCGAACAAGATGTCGATTCGCGGTAGAGGGTACTTATTTTTTATAGTGACTACATTGAGAGGTCTATAATCTACGCACATCCGCAACGACTGATCCTTCTTCTTTACAAAGATAGCAGGACATCCCCACGGCGATGAACTAGGACGAATCAACCCCTTCTTCAAAAGTTCATTCAATTGCACCTTAAGTTCAGCGAGTTCATTTGGAGGCATCCTATAGGGTCTCCTAGAGATGGGCGCCGTGCCAGGCAACAACTCAATTTTAAACTCCACATCCCGATCCGGAGGGAGCCCCGGCAAATCGTCGGGAAAAACGTCCGGAAACTCTTTTACTACTGGAATTTCGGCCAACGCCTTTGCTTGAATAGCATGAACTTCCCCCGACAAATCAACTTTTCTGGGAAGTTGTACCAGAAAACCCTTTTGATCTGTAGGGTCTCTGAGCATAACTATCAATGAGTACCCCATTCTGACTCATCCAATTCATGCCCAGAATAACATCTATGCCTAAACCCGGCAAAACCACTAAGGCAAGCGAGTACTTTCGCCCTTCTATCTCAAGCTCAAGATTCCCCACTACTTTATTTGTGGAAATATTCCCACTTGCTGCGCTAATACAATAACCCCCACCTTCAACAGTATGCAATTTGTGTGCAAACTCTGATGTAAACTTAGGACTGATAAAGGAATGCGAAGCACCTGAATCAAAAAGTACCACTGCGGGGTGTTGGTCAACTAGAAACTTACCAGCGGTGACCACCTCACCAGATGGAATTTCCTCAATGCTGTTATAATGGGCGTGTCCCTGACGACTACCTTGGTTGACATTTTTCTTAGGGTACGGACAGTTCCTGGACCAATGACCTGGCTTGTTGCAATTCCAGCAAGGCATATTGCTAGGAGGAACACTAGAGCTGCTCTGTCCAGAAGTCCCCTTTGGCAGAGCGACGGTATAAGCCTTACGGAACCCTGTCTTTGCAGCAGGCTTCTTCTGCGGCGGACGGAACTTTGTATTCTGAGCAGGTGGGCGAGGGGAAGACCTCGGTGCCGCTGAGGTCCTTGACTGAGAAGCACTTGCCTCAAGGGCCCTTTTACGGCTCTTAGAGGCAGAATAAATAGCATTGTTGTTCTCCTGGGTCAAAGCATCGCTGATGAAATCATTGAAAGTAGTACATTTGCTAGTGCCCATTGTTTTCATCAGTTTTGGGCCGAGGCCCCTTTTGAAGCTAGCAATCTTTTTGGCATCGGTATCCACAAACTCAGTGGCATACCTTGCCAGGTTGTTGAAGGACTGCAAGTATTCAGTCAGGCTTTTGTTTCCTTGCGACAGCCTCATAAACTCTGTGTGCTTGATTGCCATAAGACCGGGAGGAATATAATTTCCCCGGAATGCCGCCTTAAACTGATCCCAAGCAATCGGGACATTGGCAGGCAGTGTGGAACGATAGTGGCTCCACCAAATACCCGCTGGACCATGCAACTGATGGGAAGCATACTCAGTTTTTAGCTCATCAGTTAGACGTAGCAGACGAAACTTTTGTTCAATGGTATTCAACCACTCGTCAGCCTGCAGTGGTTCTTCCGCTTCCTTGAAGAGCGGGGGCTTTGTATCTAGAAAGTCCTTGAAATCGCTGTACTGATTTGGCTCTGGGCCCTGGCGGCCATGACGAGCCTCTCGATTAGCCAGTTGGCGCATGGCATCAGCCAACATACGCTGCCCCTCAACCACTGATTGCATCAACTCGGCCGGAGTAGGTGGTGGCGGAGGGGGCGGCTGTTCCTCCTCCTCATTTCCACGGCCCCGGCGTAGATTGTACGACATCTGCAAAATGCATAGCCAATGAGCACTGACGATGTGGGAATTTTGTAGATGAATTATTGTAAATATGTCAAACTGACTTCATGAAATAGACTTCTCAAATTATTCATGGCACAATAATTCATCACAACCGCACAATCCATTCAAGCGGATCAATTGGCGCAATCATGCGAGAGAATCCAACAAGGTGTACTTTGATAAAGGCTCACACACAAGGAGCACAGTAGTTACTGAACCGTTTACGTTAAAATCTACGTGATTTTTGATCTGTTGCCGGTACTTGAATTTAATTTCAAGATTCTTAGTTGACTGTGAAAGGCTACTTCAAACTGACCACAAAGAGACTCCTCAATGAAGAGTTCCATGGTGGATCATGACTAGCCACCTCGATACCTGCGCGTGCCAAGCAGCACAGCCTTATGTCGCGCGCCATAGGAGGCCCTCGGTTTCGTCGCGGCACCGAAGGGTGCTAATCGTGACACCATCATCGAACGCAACATAATAAGACATCAAGTTATGATCGAAATCAACAGATTCAAACTACATTCAGGAAACATACGGTTCAACCTTACATCCCAACGTCAAGTTATTACAAGGCCTCACTCCTTCACAGGGAGGGCACAAAAGACGATCCTAACATTAAAGGCACGTGATGACTACTCTAAGCATCATCCTCCGAGTCGGTGTCATGGATCTCCCCGCCGTCCTCATCACTGACAGGCTCTAATTCCTCGTCTTCTTCTTCTTCTGGCTCTTCCTCTGGTGCTTCTGCAGGTGGGGCATCCTGTGGTCCATCAACCTCCACTTCATCATCATCCTCAGCCATGAAGATGCCTGATCCCATATCTTCATCTACATTGTTGTTTCTAGGTAGCAGGGGATTAAGCTCGTTGTTCAGGCGGTGCACTTCTTCATGAAGATTATCATTGTATTCTTCAGCATTTTCTAACTGTTGCTCGAGCTCAAACTGGCGAGCCCTCAGAACATTCTCTTCGTGCCAGGCTTCATCCCTCTGTTCCATGACACAAACCAACATGCGTTGACAGTTGCGGTTTGCTACTGTCAACCTCTGGACTGCAAGGGTTTCCTGGTCACGATCACGGATCACTTGCTCCAGTTGCTGGCGCGCTGCATTCCTGGCAGCAGTCACTTCAGCCAACTCTGCCCTCAGCCTTTCCACCTCAGTAGGCTCAGGGCGGGGCTCACGTGGAGCAAGCTGGTGACGCGGTGCCCTGCCCCCAGTGGACTTACGAGCGGTCCTCTTGGTACGTGCCATCTGTAGCAACAAGATAAGATACGAATTAAAGTGAGGATCATTTAGGGGATACGAAATTTAATTTAGTCGGGAGTACTGAAAATTTTTAAGGAGGGAGTAAATGATATGTATGATATAATTAAACATGATGCATGCACGTTCCGTACGCCCTCTCACCTTAGTAGAAACCTAAAGTTCTAACGCTAGGCGGTGGCATACATACGTTCTCTCATATAAGCGAAACTATCGGTCTACTCGTTACGCTGTTAGTGTACCTGCAGAAACCTCATTTCAGCCCAACAGTTTTCCCAATATTAGCACACAAGAAAACAGTAATTTAAATACTTTCCATATACACATCCCCAGATGTATATACTTCAGTATCAAAGCTACCCGATATAAAGGTTCTCACAATTAAGTGCTTACGTAATTACATGGTTTAAACATGTAAGTATGCAAGTCACCAAAACTACTCTCCCCTAGATCGCCGATTGGACGATCATGCTCTCACAACTCACACTTACCAGAGCGTCGAGGCAATTGATCCATACATTACCACCCAAGTGGATGGCATCCATACAATTTCACGCCGTATGGACGACGAAACAAAAACAAACAAGGCCCCCAAGTTAGTCTTTATAATAAGCCACCTAAGAGTCCTTATTTGGGCTAAGGGATGTGATCACTGGCATACCTAAAAATAATTTTTAGAGTTTTAACCCTTTTCATAAACAAATACTTTTGTTTTTAATTACTCGTAAGATGTGTTTAATGTTGAATTATGCTCCGATACCAGCTGTAACAGAACCGACCAAATTATAAGAGCACAAGTACGAAAACAAGCACCGAAGCGCTCACATTTTCAAACTTGAGCCCATATAATCCCGGTAGTCAATCGAAATCACGAAGGATCTCAAACCAAACTGCTTACAACCAGGATCGCATCATTCAACATACAACATCATCCGATACATTTCACAAGTAGTTCTGAAATAAGTTTACACCACGGAGTAGCAATTATTACAAACCAAGTTTGAAAGTAGCGGAAGCATAACACACACACTAGTTACTTAAATACTGCCAGTCTGGATGATCAACAACCCACAAAAGCATGAGGAAAGTACATAAAGACGATCATGCCCTTCTGATCTAGTCATCATCACCCGCAGGGTGGAGACACGTCTTGCAGAATCCCTGATAAAGCATGTCATCTGCAACAGGAGGGAATAAACCCTGAGTACTGGAATGTACTCAGCTAGACTTACCCGTCGAAAACCAGAAATAAGATGACACCAAGGATTATGCAAGGCTTACACAAGAGGCTAGCTGACATAACATTTTGCATAAAGGCATAAGTAATTTAAACTCTTGTAGCCTGTACTAGCAGTTATTTTTAGCAATTACCTGTCATCTATCTTAGCACCTGTACTAAACATGCACTTGGTTGTAATCAAACAATTATCATCATTATATCCAGAGCAGGTATGAATTGTGGCAACATTGTATCATTCCCTTAACCACCAGTTCATTTAATGAGATCTACGTTGCCGCTGCTCAAGTCAAGTGCTCACTAACCGGGAGCGACGGCGATTCGAATCGAATTCCTATCCAGCTAGAGGGGTATTTCTAACACTCACCGAGTCACGCCTGGCGAGGGCTGCTCAGGTCATCTTTTGTACAGTTCAGGAATCGCGGGTCCGAATAATGTCGCGTCCCCAAGGGCGACACTCTGCCAGGTGATAGGGACTCTAACCCCCCTTGGTCTCACGCCAATGTCCCCAAGCACATCCTTTCTCTCCTCCAAGATGCAACCTACCATTCGATTCCCGGCCTGAACCATACTACTCGACTTCGCGGTCGGAACGACTTATCCGGCCAACTAAGTGTTAGACTGCATTCAACATGACTCAAGGACGTACAGCGAATCGGTCCTTAAACGACTCAGACGGGCATAGCTCCACACCCAAGACGTGAAGTGTCTTGCGGCTGTACTATCGAACTCCCGCCTGGTCTCAATTTTATTTTAAGGCATGGTTCCATCCACGATAGCCATAAAGCCACTCGTGACTCCTTCCTACATCTCGCGGATGACCGGAAATCACCCGACTTCTACCGAACTAAGCAGGGCTAAGCATTGACACGTGCCTAACCTAATATAGGATTAAGTACGATATCTGGACAAGGACAGGTATAATGCAACAAGTGTTTTCATATAACTCCTACAACTTAATGCAGTAAACAATTAAAAGTACTCAAGATTAATTTATAAAATAGTAGGTTCAGCATGCACCGGGGCTTGCCTTTCAGAAAAGTTGAAGGCCGGTGGTCAGGGCACTCTGGCAAGTCTTCAGCGGCGTCTCCTTCGCCTGCTGGATCCTCGGGCTCCTGCTGCTCCTGGTTCTCCTCCGGAATTACAGGCTCGAATTCGAGGAGTGTCACCCCCTCCGGTACACCTATTGCATGAATGCACAATAAATACCATGGATGCATAAATGGGTGCAACATGCTCGGAATGAAATGCATTTCAACGATAAAAACAATAATCTAATCAAGTTACTTTATTAGTACGTGCAAATCTCTTCTCCGGTGGAGAAGTACTTACCTAAGCTACTTAACCTAAGATAAAGCTGCTCATCCTCAGTTAAGGCCCTAACACCTAACAATTACAAAAGTAGCATGTCTTAGGATATCACACCATATCAATCAGCAAAACACCACAGTAAGCATTCTGGACAGCAACTACTTGTTTTTATCACAACTGGAGATTTACAATTCCAAAAGATATGATCTAAGACAATCTGGAAAGCCTAAGAAATGCACTACAATTCATTTTCAGACCTCAACTCCAAACTCCTAAGTTTTCCATGTCAAACTTCACAAGTTCCAGAATCTGTCCTCTCAAAACAGAGAGTAGCAGATTTTGAACTGCCACTTTAAACAACAGTAACTCTCAAACTACTAAGCCAAATGCTTCCAAATTTTGACACAAGCTAGTTCATCAAGTTTATTCCAACTTTGGTATTTACAAGTTTTCTAGCAACCAATTTTATCAAAGCCAAATTTAGAATTACTACTAGCTGTCCAGAAAACCTAAAATTACAAAGGTTAAACATTTATTGATGTGGCAAACATTCTCTAAGACCAAACTAATACTACTACAAGTTCACCAATGTCACAAAAACACCAGAAAGTAAGGTGTGCCCACCTAGAATATTTATTTAAACCCATTTCTTATTTTACTTAATTAATTAGGTGAAATTTTAAACATATATGTAAACTACTCCAAAAATTCTACAAAATTTACAGGGTACTCTCTGACCCACAAAGAGACTACTGTAAAAGTTTGAACTCAATTTATTCAAAGGAACTTCCTACACAAAATTCCCAAGCCAAAAAGGCTGATTTTTGTATAAATAACAAAGCATAGTCAAAAGTGTCAAACAACAGATTTCTTAATTTTCTTGGACACTCTAGGGTACCAAGACTTTCTCCAAAAATTTATATGAACATTGCACATGTAGAAAAATTACAAAAATTCATTTAATTATTTCTTAAAATAACAAGATAGCATTATAACTTGAAAAGTACTTAAGCACTGACGCCCAAATTTTTACCAGAGCTAGGGCTAGCATAGAGTAACCTACCCACCAAATTTCATGATTTATGGAACACTACAGCTCAAGTTATAAATTTAACAAATTTGCATGCATTCCAAAACACATTTGGAAGATCTATTAAATTCTTCAGAAAACTAAACATCACATACCAGATTTATATTTTTCTAAAATACTCCACATCATGTAGATCCTAACAAAATTTATCTCATGATTTTTGAGCAAGTAAAACCCTAAATCTACATTTTCCAAACTTAACCAAAATTCTGTGACAAAATAATTAACTGAAATAAATTTCAATTCGAAACTGGGCCGGCCCGAGAATGGCGCGGCCCACGACGCGCGCGCGTCCTGTGTCGGCTTCCGCCCACGCGTGCGACTGCCAGGCGGGACCCGTGTGTCAGCGGCACAGGGCAGGGGAGGCGGACGGCGGTGGTCGGAGCTCGCCGCCGGTGGGTCGGCCAGCGAAACCGAGGGCACCAGCGCGATCTACGTGACGCGGGGAATCGATTGGTGCTAGTGGCACGACCTATGACCTAGCGGAGGTGGCACGTCGCCGGTGATGGCGGCACGGCAGGGCTCCGGTGCGAGCTGCCGGCGACGGCAACCCATGGCCGGCTCAACCGAACACGGTGTGAGCTACCTGAGGTCGTCACGGTGCTAACACCACAAAGAACAGGGACGGAATGATTCCTAGCTACCCCGGCCACGGCGGCCTCATCTCCGGCGAGGTCATGCCCATGGCGGAGACGGCGAAAATGGTCACTGTGACCTTACCAAAGCACGAATGGCGCAGCTGGGAGGTGGAGAAGGTAGAGGAGGACACGGCGAAGCTATGGTGAAGACGGAGTTCACGTTTTTGCGGTGGTTCGCGAGCTCGCGATGGCGAAGCTTGCTCGGCAGAAATGGCGGGCACTGAGATCGGTCGCTGCTTGCGGTGGAGGCGATGGAAATGAATTTCTTGGGCTACGAACCATTCGGGTAGGCGCGGGTGAGTGTGCACGTCGTGGCCGGCCTTGCCAGGGCGTCCGCGGCGCGTGGCAGCGCGATCAGGCGGCCGGCGACGGGTGTCACCACGTGTCGGCTGTTTTCTGAATCGAGGACACTGTTGATGTCTGAACGTTTCGTTTCAGAGCTCAAAGGTATCGACTGACAGGGCAAGTTCAACACCGATTATCTCCCAAACCAGTTCGAATTAGTCGAAGATGATTACACCAATTTTGTAGAGCTACATGAGGTCTACAAGTTTGTCAATTGGAGTTTGGGCTGGTTCGGCCTAGATTTGAAACTACAAGGCTCCAAAGTGGGTCACCCGAAAACTGAAACTTAGTTTCAGTCACTATGCCGACTGAAACCCTAACTTCAAGACATTATATCTCCTAAACTATTGAGAACCAGGTGATGGTGATATTAACAATGTTGTAGAGCTATGTGTGGACAACAACTTTGTCAATTGGCTCTAAGACTGGTTTGGCCTAGTTTGTGAGTTACAAGTTGCTAAAGTGAGGTACAGTGAAACTGAAAAGTCCAATTTCCAGACTTAGAATTTTTCTAAGTGTTGATTCCCACTCAAGCTAACTTGTGGGCCATTTTTGAGCATGCTCTGGTCATTTTCATGAGATGGCCATATTAGAACTTTTGTTCCTCATGAAATTCTCTACAACTTTACTTAAGGGTGCTCTTCTATGCAAGGTTTCTAAATTAGACTTTTTAATTGGTCAAACTAGAGCCTTCTAGGGTCAAATGGTGGTCAAACTTCTCTTGGAGGGCAATTTTGTAATTTTGGTCAACATGAACCTTGTTCCAAATGTTACCCTAAGTATAACTAAGGTGTTGTAGGTCATGATTGGCTACCTTACCTTTTTGTTACACCAACTATCAAATACTTCATGAACTAAATCAAACAAACCCTAGAATAATTACATGTGTTGCATCACATAAAATAACAAACATGAATGATGCATGCTTATGTTTATGCCATGCAAATGCAATGCAATTAAGGACTAAACACTTGAAGTGTTACAGTCGTCCTGCCAATGCTCCTGCAGTCACCTGGCAGGAGTTTAGGGAGAACTTCAGGGCTTACCATATACCTGAAGGAATGATAGAGTTGAAGGCGGAGGAATTCAGGAACCTGACCCAAGGGTCAATAACTGTAGCTGAGTACCGTGACAAGTTTGCTCAATTGTCACGATATGCTCCACATGAGGTGACCAATGACAATGATAAGCAGCGCCGCTTCTTGAAGAGATTATATGATGGACTACAGTTGCAGTTGATGTCCAATACCTACCCTAACTTTCAGACGCTTGTGAACCGCGCTATCGTGGTGGATAGCAAGCGTAAGGAAATGGATGCAAAGAGGAAGAGGTTACAGGGACAAGCCTCCAATAGCAACACCCGTCCGCGTACTGGCTTTCAGCAGAATACTCAGCAGAGGCCTCCCTCTGGACAGTGGAATCGTGGTCAGGCCCCATTCCGTGGACAGTTCCCGCAACGTCCCCCATTCCAGCCACAGAATAGCAACCAACGTCCACCGCAGCAGAATGGAAATCAAGCGCAGCGTCAGGGTCCTTCCAATAACACTCCTACGAAGACTAGTGCTCCCAATACCCCCAACAAGTGTTTCCGATGTGGAAAAGAAGGTCACTTGTCTTACAATTGCCCGGAGAAGCCCAACCAGCAGACTCCCCAAAGACAGAGCAGCCACCAGAAGCCCGCACCTAACTCAGGAAGGGTGAATCACTTGTCCCAGGAAACTGCAGTGGAGGAGCCAGAAGTTATGCTTGGTACGTTCGATGTCCACTCTACTCCCGCCACTATTCTTTTTGATTCTGGAGCATCACATTCTTTCATATCGCAATCATTTGTTAGAATACATAGAATCCATTTGTGTGCCATGAAGAACCCTATCTTAGTAAACTCACCTGGTGGAAGCATGCCAGCATCTTATCGCTGTCTTCCGATTAGTCTCAACTTAAGGGGGGTAGAGTTTACAGTTAGCCCTATAGTATTGAGAACAGCTGGGATTGATCTTATATTGGGAATGGATTGGATGATGCAACAACAAGCAGAGATTCAGTGTAAGGATAAATCAGTTGTACTGACAACACCAAAGGGTGATAGAATCAGGGTTGAAGTAAAAGTGCAAAAACAAGAGACCGCTACAGTGAACCAGCTCAATGATGGTGCCAACCAGGAAGATCCAGTTGTGGAGGAGTTCCCAGATGTGTTTCCAGAGGAATTGCCAGGTATGCCACCAGACCGTGACATTGAATTTATTATTGAATTATTACCTGGAACTGCACCTATAGCTAAGCGTCCATATAGAATGGGAGTAAATGAATTAGAAGAACTTAAGAAACAAATTAAGGAGTTGCAGGATAAGGGTTTTATTCGTCCTAGTTCTTCACCTTGGGGAGCACCAGTGATTTTTGTGGATAAGAAAGATGGAACTCAGAGGATGTGTGTAGATTATCGGTCTCTTAATGAGGTTACTATTAAGAACAAGTACCCATTGCCTAGGATTGATGACCTGTTTGATCAGTTGAGAGGAGCTTGTGTATTTTCCAAGATTGATCTTCGTTCTGGATATCATCAGTTGAAGATTCGTGCTAGTGATGTACCAAAGACAGCTTTTACCACACGGTATGGGTTGTATGAGTATACAGTGATGTCTTTTGGTCTGACTAATGCTCCTGCATACTTTATGTATTTGATGAATAAGGTATTCATGGAATATCTGGACAAGTTTGTAGTGGTATTCATCGATGATATTCTAGTATTTTCCAAGACTGAGGAAGAACATGCGGAACATTTGAGGTTGGTCTTGCAGAAGCTCAGAGAACACCAACTATATGCAAAGAGGAGTAAATGTGAGTTTTGGTTGAAGGAAGTTTCTTTTCTGGGTCACATTGTCTCTAATGGAGGAATATCAGTAGATCCTGGCAAGGTGAAAGATGTATTGAATTGGAAACCACCCATCAATGTGAGTGAGATCCGTAGCTTCTTGGGATTAGCTGGTTATTATAGGAGATTTATAGAGGGATTTTCAAAGCTTGCAAAACCAATGACTGCATTATTTGAGAAGAATGCCAAGTTTGTGTGGTCCGAGAAGTGTCAGGCTAATTTTGAGGAACTAAAGAAGAGATTGACGACTGCACCCGTCTTAGTTTTGCCAGATCTGAGTAAACCTTTCTCTATCTATTGTGATGCATCTCGATTGGGTTTGGGATGTGTACTGATGCAAGAAGGTAGAGTTGTGGCATATGCATCGAGGCAGTTGAGGAAGCATGAGTTAAATTACCCTACTCATGATTTGGAATTAGCTGCAGTAGTTCATGCATTAAAGATATGGAGACATTATTTGATTGGACACAAGAGTGATATATACACTGATCACAAGAGTCTAAGGTATATCTTCACTCAAACGGATCTGAACTTGAGGCAGCGTAGATGGTTGGAGTTGATAAAAGACTATGATCTAGAGGTGCATTATCATCCAGGAAAGGCCAACGTTGTTGCTGATGCTCTTAGTAGGAAAAATTATGCAAATGAAATACAAGTAATGCCTATGCCAAAGGAATTGTGTGCCGAGTGCAAGTATCTGAACTTAGGATTTACTACCAATGCAGTGGAATTAGTATTAGAGCCTACTCTAGAGCAAGAGATCCGTAAAGGTCAGCAGAAGGATGAAAAGTTGAGAGAGATAGCTGAAAACATAGCGAAAGGTAAATCTCCAGGATTCCGTAAGGATGATAATGGTACGCTATGGTTTGGAAAAAGGCTGTGTGTGCCCGAAGATAAGGATATCAGAATGGCAATTCTGCGTGAAGCTCATGAGTCAGCTTATTCCATACATCCGGGGAGTACTAAGATGTACTTGGATCTGAAAGAGAAATATTGGTGGTACGGTTTAAAGAGAGATGTTGCTGAGTATGTTGCTTTGTGTGACACTTGTCAAAGGGTGAAAGCGGAACATCAGAGACCTGCAGGATTGTTACAGCCTATGCAGATACCCGAGTGGAAATGGGAAGAGGTTGGTATGGACTTTGTAGTTGGGTTGCCACGGACTCAAAGAGGATATGATTCAATTTGGGTGATAGTGGATCGTCTGACTAAGGTTGCTCATTTTCTGCCTGTGAAGACTACATATAGCAGTGCGAAGTTGGCAGAGTTGTATATGGAAAGAATAGTGAGTCTACATGGAGTACCTAAGAAGATTGTGTCTGATCGAGGTACTCAGTTTACATCTCATTATTGGCAAAAGATACATGAATCATTGGGGACCAAACTAAATTTTAGTACAGCTTATCATCCTCAGATAGATGGTCAAACGGAGAGAATTAATCAGATATTGGAAGATATGTTGAGAGCTTGTGCTTTACAATATGGTACTAGCTGGGATAAGAGTTTGCCTTACGCAGAGTTCTCTTATAACAATAGTTATCAGAAGAGTCTTCAAATGGCACCGTTTGAGGCTCTGTATGGACGAAAGTGTAGAACCCCGTTGTTCTGGAATCAGACAGGGGAAAGTCAAGTGTTTGGGCCTGATGTATTAAAGGATGCTGAAAAGAAAGTGAGAATGATTAGAGATAATCTAAAAATAGCACAGTCCAGACAGAAAAGCTATGCTGATACTCGCAGAAGGGAGTTGACTTTTGAGGTAGGGGATTATGTATACTTGAAAGTGTCACCTATGAGGAGTGTGAAGAGGTTCAACATGAAGGGTAAATTGGCACCAAGATATATTGGACCTTTCAAGATTATAGAGAGACGTGGTGAAGTGGCATATCAGTTGGAATTACCTGAAAGTTTGGCAGGTGTACATGATGTGTTCCATGTGTCTCAATTGAAGAAATGTTTACGAGTACCAGAGGAGCAGATTCCATTAGAGGAACTCACTGTTAAGGAGGATCTTACATATGAAGAGTTTCCAGTTAAAATTTTAGAGACTGCGGACAGAGTCACAAGAAGTAGAACAATCAAAATGTGTAAAGTACAATGGAATCGGTACACAGCAGAAGAGGCTACTTGGGAACGAGAAGAGGATCTGAGAAAAACCTACCCGCAATTGTTTGAGTAAGCATCGGTCGAATCTCGGGACGAGATTCATCTTAAGGGGGGTAGAATTGTAACACCCTAAAATTTTGAAAAGAAGAAAAATAGGAAAAATATGATTTTTATATTTATTTTTGTGAAGCATGCAAATTTAGAATAAGAATAATTTTTATAAATTTAAAATCAAATATAAGGGTAGAAACATGTTTGTGCATTCATGCTGCTGCATTTGAAGTTTTGTATTGTGTGGTTTCAATCAAATTCAAATTTGATTTGAAAATTATTTGAAAATTTGCTTTGAAAAATTGGAAAAAAGAAAAAAAAAAGAAAAGTCGGCTTATTCCGGATTTCGGCCCGTCTCAGCCTGCCTTGCCGCGGCCCGCTTACCTCCCCGCGCCCGCATCCTCCTCCTGGGCCGAGCCCAAGTCGCGGCCTGTCGGCCGTCATCGCGCGCGTGCGGCTGCGTCCCGCAGCGGCCGTGTTTTCCGCCCGAGCCGCTGACTTGTGGGTCCCACCTGTCAGTGACCGCTTCCCCTTTCCTTCTCCTTCCTCCGGCGCTTTCCAAAAACGAACACCGTCGCTTTCCTTCTTCCACCGATCGAATCTGCGGCTCAATCTCCCTATTTCCTCTCTTGAGGCCGCCTTCGGGCTATAAAAACGGGACCCCCGCACTATTCCGCTCCCATCCCATCCTTTTGGAGCAGCCGCAATCGCCTAGCGCCGCCACCGTCGAAGCACCGCCTCCACCGTCCGCCCCTCCGAGCCGCACGCGTTCCTTGCTTCATTCTCGCCTACGGTTTTACCCTAGGTGAGTTCGCGTTCGAGTTGTCTACCCGCAGGTGCTCTCCGTTCGCGTTTTCGTGCACCGTAGAGCAAGATGGCGTTTCCCGGCCATGGCGCCGCCGCGGAAGGGTCACCGTCGGCCGATTCCGGCCGGAGTGCCGCCGGATTTTCCCCAGATCCAATCTGGACCGTTCGTTTTAGATCTAACGGCTGTAAATAGAAGATACCGGTTCGCTGGTGATTTTGCAAAAGAAACCCTGAAGTTTTTAAGTATGTAACCCGCGGTCCAAAGCGTAATCTGGAAAAATACGTTTTGATTTATTGAAAACGTAATTCGTTTCGGAAAAAGAAAAATACGCTTTCTGATATTTACAGTTTTGCCATTCAGATTGTTTTAGTTGTAGAATTTTTGTTTTAACTCCGATTTGGTCCATTCAAATTGCGTTAGATTCATATTTGTGAGTTCTATGTAATTATACAACTGTACAGTAGGTTTGGATTAATTTATTTTCGAGTTTTTATTAAAGTATTTATTTTTCTATAGGAAATCTTTGGAAATTCATAACTTTGTCGTTTTAGTTCCGATTTTCGTGATCTTCGCGTCTGTGTGATCCTAGCGAGTTGTAGATTCATTTTAAAGACTTTTTATCTTATTTTCTTACTGTTGGTGTATTGTTCTAATTATAGTCTTGTTTGTCTATGCATGATTGCCTCTGGATGTGTGTTGTTGATATTGGTTGATCGAGTTTAGACGGTGAGAAATTCGTTGGAGATCAAGAGCCTTACTATGAGCAAGATCTTCAGGACCAGTTTGAGCAAGACAAGTATAGCATGGGATAATCCTTGTTGTCCTATTCACTTTATGCAATTAATATCATTATGCATTTATTCCTTGTTAAGGATGACTTAGCGATTGATCCATTACCTTGGTACCTATTATATTGCATTGAGTAGTGTGGCTAGTGCTTAAACATGGACTATGATCATGTAAATTGATTAGAGGAATATGCAATAAACATTAAAAGATGATTTTGATTAATGTTTAAAGGGGATTAGAGCATGGGGGTTACTTTTGATGCTCTAATTGCTCTCCATAAGGACTCATCTATAAGCGACAATCCGGGATTTACAGTACAACTGTGGGGCTATATGGCTCTGGCTTTAGTCATATAGAAGGACCTTTTCTAGCTTGTTAGAGGTAACCTTTTTGGCGTAAGAACGGCTTGACGAATCGGGTATAGTGCGGCCTCTGTCCTTATGTGTATAGGCTGTGAGTTATTGTGCCATTTGGAAGGGGGGCTCTACATCTGTTTGCCGAGTGAATCTAATGGCCCTAACTTGTTAGACGAATCTTCGAAAGACTTCATAGTGTTTACCCTGCCTGCTCACCTTGGTAGTGTTTTGGGAGTAATTAACCCGGGCATTTGGGTAACACGACTCACAGTGAAAGTGTACAACCTCTGCAGAGTGTAAAACTGTTATAACAGCCGTGCTCACGGTCACGAGTGGCCTTGGACCCTTATGGAATAGTTGAATAATTGTTTATGATTATGTTTTTGCTATTCATTAATCATTTCACATGGATCATATGTTTAATGTTTATATTGAGACATTTTGATGCTATTGTTATGCTAAAATCATGCTAACTAAAAGCTACATGCTGATAAACCAATGAATATGCCTTTTTGAGCCTCATGAACCCTATGTTACACTTGTTGAGTACGAGATGTACTTACGCTTGTTTATTTCTTTTACTTGGATAAAAATCCCGGATGGGTAACAGATGGAGGTAATAGTGACTACTACGCCTACTTCCCTGAAGATTACTAGTCTTGCTGTCAACCAGTCAATGTACCTGTGACTAGAGCTACCACGAGAGATTTTTATTTATACTTCCGCTACGTTTGTGTTAAGACTATGTGTTTAAATATCGTGATGTAATAACATTTGTGATGATACTTATGTTATAATTTGTGAACTTATGTGTGATTGATCTCTAGGCGCACATAAGGGTATACATTCCATTTGGTTGATAAATGGGTGTGACATAGAAGGTGCGCCTTGGTGCCGTTATTTGGCAGAGGAGATGAGCCTATACATGAGAAAAAACACAGTAAGAGGATAAGAATATAGGTCTCCAGCGGCAGAGATAGATATGGCACAAGGTAAATGGTGAAATCTGACAGATAAGGAGCAATGTAGATGCTTATATTGTGCGGCAAAAAGAGGAGCTATCAAAATAATGGAAATCCATGCTTCCAGGTCTATGCTGTGTAGGATCATCTATGTATCTGTGGTAATCTTGAAGCCAGTAACTAACAATGATCATCCTATCTGCAAATACATATGATGGCATAACTATTCCCAAAAGTCTTAAGACCAAATATAATAGATGGAAATAGAAGCAACAACATGGCCAACTCCTGTCCTATTGAATTTCGATAATAGCAGTCGGTAATCTAAAAAAATGGTACATTCAAAAACATGAAGAGAGCCAGATTCATTCAAATTTTAGAGTAGGCATAGCCAAAAAAAACACCAGAGTCATAGTTATTGGAGCATAGTAAAATTGTCATTTGATGCCCTGAAATCCCCATTTCAATACTGTATCCTGCATTTATAGCAAACAACAATAGCAAAGAAATGGTTGAAGCAAACTTAAGCAAAAATAAAGGATAATGTAGCAGAAAAGGCATAATACATACTAACCTGCAAATTGTATTGACCAGCAGGGCAATACAGCGTATGTTCCCCATAGAACCAGGAGAAGGGCAACATGGTGTTGGATCAGTGTATTTGCAAAAAAAGTTGAGAGAGATGGATAGGAATAAACACATCATTGAAAATGGGGTGTGGTCAGTAATAGAACATCCAACAAATTATGTGAAGTGAAGACATCATCGACAATGGACCTATCCTCAGTAACAAATGCATGACGTGTAGGAACTAAAGAAAACAAATGAAAACAAAACAACAAATGCAGAAGAGAATTGCCAAGATATAATGACATTGCCATCACAAAACCACTACAAATAGCAAGATTCATGGAAGGATGAAATAACTAATCACCATTGCACAATTCCATTGTCTCAGTCTAAAACAGTTCATCATCACACAATCCCAAAACCTCAATAGATAATACGACACCAAAGGATATCAGTTCTACTCATGACCTGCACATTTTAAAAACAAGAGAGCGGCAGGAGCCAACGGCCTCCTAGGGGAGGGGGGCCAAGATCCTCAGTGAGGAGAGGGAGCCGAGGGAAGGAAGGGAAGGTGGAGAATATGGTCCCTTTTTTTTTCTTCTTGTTTAGCCTGAAGGTCTAACATCAAGTTTTAAACCAGGCACCAGTAGTACCTTGTACATGGCAAATTTACGAAAGATAAGTCGATGCTATGCACCAATTGGCTTCCCCAAATAGAAACTACATGAACTCTCAATCTGGAGATAAAAGTGTGTATGCAAAATCAGGGGCATGAAAAAGGCAAAAAAATCCAGGAATTGAACCAGCTAACTGGAGACAAACGAACTGAACCTGAAAGCAGCAGTGAACAGATGTTACATGGCTTTGCGAGGACATTTATTTTCTGAAACATAAAACTACAAAAGGCAACATTGAAGACGAGTAATTCAACAGCCTAAAACCGAGTGCAATGTGGCATCAGTGATGCCTACTTTATATTTTAGGACATCAAACGCATACTTTGATTAAATCATTTCCTAAGAAAAGATAGCTCCAGTGTAATGTGGCAACAGACAGTATATATAGACAACCAAAAGCGTGGAACATTACTAATTGAAGAAGGTGCAGGCAATATATATAGCCAAAAGCCTGGAACATTGGAACATCAGTAACTGAAGAAGCTGCAAGGAATATATATAACCCAAAGCCTGGAACACTTCTAATTAAAGAAATCGTCTTAAATATGTTAGCATTAGTCCTGATGCAAGCTGCAGTAGATAGAAACTAATTTAGAGCAGATAGATGGCAGCTGCATCATGGAAAATAAGAGCACAAGAAAATGGCAGTTCAACTATGAACAACAAAGCTGAATTAACAGATCAGTTCATTATAGCAGCTCATTATTTTGTGCAAAATCTGCTACAACCTAGATGGCAAATCCAACATGCCTGAAGGTGTTACTTTGGGCATGATAATATACACCTCAAATTCGGAGGAAGCGTTGATCTAAAAAATCTTACATAAGGAACCTCTGTTTCCAACGGCATGTGAACATGGCTCACAGAAAGATGCCTGTATGCACAGCCTACAAATGTACCTGCGTAGGTAATAGGCATCCTGCGTTGCCCCTACACCTATTGCAATAGAACACGTAGCAAAACTGTAATAGAACAAGATGAGCCTAAAAATGAGAAGTGATCTGAGGAGAAAAGCACAATGGTTGTATGACGCAACGCAAGGCAATCCTGGAAAGGGAAAAAAACCCACCAATTAGTAATGACTGTACCAGGCCACAAATGATACATAGAGCAGCCATGAGACCGAGAAGGAGAATAAAAGGGTGAGGTACCGCTACACCTGATTTGCGAGCAGAGCTGAACCGCTGCGGTTGCCGCCAGCGAGGAAGAAGCCACTCGCAGGCGTGGTCGCCCATGCTGCGTAGTGACGCCGCCGGGAGCGGGTCGCGACGCAGCCGAGGTCCTCGACCACAAGAGGTAGGGTTTTGTTGAGCAGAGCAGACGCGAACTGCCGGAAGGAGGCACACTGAACCGCTGCGGTTGCCGCCGGCGAGGAAGAAGCCACTCGCAGGCCCATGCTGCGTGGTCACGCCGCCAGGAGCGGCTCGTGACACAGCCGAGATCCTCGAGCACAGAGCAGACGCGAACCGCCAGAAGGAGGCAGCGCCGGGGGGCAGGCAAGCCAGCGGGAGAGGATGCGAGGGTGACGGAGGGAGCGGCGGAGGCGCCGACGCGCCACATCGGGCTGCCCGCACAAGCTGGCCGCGCCACCCGCCGCCGCATCGGGAGGGCAGGGGAGAGAGAGAGAGGAAGAGGAGGGGAGAGAGGAGGAGGAGGAGGAGGTGGAGGTGGAGGAGGGTGGCCGCGGCGCGCCGCTGGCGCCCGGCGTCGTCGCCGTCGCCCCTGCTGGCGTCGGGAGGACGGAGGGAGCGAAGAGAAAGGAGAAGAGTGAGGAAAGGAGAGGAGGAAAGAGAGGTGGCCGTGTGCGCCGTTGTGGACCAATGAACGATTTCGGGGAGACGTGGCTGCCTGGCTGTGCGGGGGACTACTGTGGCTTTAAGAGGTTAACTTCTCCTTTTCCCCAACACGGAAGCGGCGACACCCGACCTCAACCCAAACCCTAGCACCTAGCGGTTCCAGGCCACGTCCGGCTTGCGTGCTCTGGCGCCAGGCGGGCGAGGCGACGTTGAAAGGTCTTGATGGCTAGAGGGGGGTGAATAGCCTATTAAAATTTTCTACAAAGACAAGCTAAACAAGTTTATCAATAAAACAAATAGCGAGATGCGAGTTTTACTTAGCCTACGGGGTGTTTGCAAGCCACCTAACCAATTCACAATTCTAGTAATTGCACTCAACCGCACAAGTCAAACCGAGAAGGAAACTACAACTAGCAAGCTACACAAAGAAGCTACTCTAGCAAAGCTAACTAGCTAGCAAAGATAACTAAGAAAGTAATGTGGAGTTGAGTTAGGAGGGTATCACCGAGGGGCGAAGTATTGAGCCAACCAATATGATCAACAATGAATACCAAGATAACCGGGATCAATCAATCACAATATGGAAGTGATGACACGAAGATTTATCCCGAGGTTCACGTGCTTGCCGGCACGCTAGTCCCCGTTGTGTCCCTCTTCACCACGTGGTTCGGTGGCTAATCGGTCACACACCGAGCCTCTCAAAAGGCGCCACAAGAACCTACCAAATGGCAAAAGGTTGCAATGACACGAGCAATATACTAATGTTGCCTCTGGCGCTTCGCCGAGGTAGGCACAAACCCCTCACAATCACCGGAGGTGGCCAAGAACAATCACCAACTCTTGCCAACGCCTCCAAGCTGCTCCAAGCCGTCTAGGTGGCGGCAACCACCAAGAGAAACAAGAATCCCGCAGCAAATCAACCACCAAGTGCCAACTAGATGCAATCTCAAAATGCAAATGCACTTGGATCACTCAATCTCACTTTGAATATGCAAAGAAGCAAGAGAGATGAGTGGGAGGGGAGTTGCTTAGCTCAAAGTGCTCACAAATATGTCAAAAGTTCGAGAGTGAGAGCCTTGAGCCGGCCAACGAGTATTTATAGACGTACCCCTTCGAATATAGCCGTTAGAATCTTGAAACAGCCGAAGTCGCGTTGACCGGACGCGCTGGTCCAACTGACCGGACGCGCCGGTCGCGCAACGGCTAGTTTCACGAAGCACCGACCGGACGCGCCGGTCGCAACGACCGGACGCGCCGGTCCCGTAACTGATCGGACGCGCTGGTCAACCCTGAGCCGCGCACAACGAACCAGCAACCGGACGCGCTGAAGAACTGACCGGACGCCACAGTGCCCGCGTCCGGTTGGAGTCCAGTAAGCTCCCTGGACGACCGGACGCGTCCGATCGCCTGTGACCGGACGCGCCTCGCGTCCGATCAAACAACTGAAAAACGCGCAGAGACTGGACACTGACCGGACGCGTCCGGTCCTGCAAGGACCGCGTCCGGTGCAGCGTCCGGTCACCTCTGTGACCTCCGTTCGCCTCCGTTTCTTTTCGGACTTCCGGCGTAGTGAAAAATAGGCATTTCAACTTGTCAAAAACGCCTGAATCCCGCGCTCGCAAGCTCGGCGGGAGGGAGAGAGAGACCCAAACCCTCTCTACCGCTTAAACTTCACCGCCATCGTAAATGTGCTAACATCACCAAGTGATCTCGTCATGTGTGAGTGTGTTAGCATTTTTACAATCATTTTTCGAGGCGATATTAGTTCTATCCAAATGCATATGATCATGAAATGCACATCTAGAGGCACTTAGGAGTTCAATAGCCGCGTCATTCCCCTCTTTATAGTACGGCTATCTATCCTATAATGTAACCACACCCACTAGGTGTCTTGGTTACTAAAACACAACCCTTAAGCATATACCTTTGCCTTGATCACGTAGGGTTGCGTCCAAATCCAAGTGTGGCCATCATGATCACCATGTCCATCTTGCCACCAACCTTGGAGTGTACTAATCCTCATATGCTACATACAACTTAGGCATAGGATTAGTACTTAGGCATTGTCACTAATTACCAACACCAAACATAGGACTTTCAGACGTGCGGCTGTAGCGGCCAGCGGGCGTGCGACACCGCTACTACTACGGCGCTTAGGGCTAGGCGGGGCCTATCGGCGTGGGGCCGCAAGTGGCTATGGTGGTGCGAGGGCGAGGCTGCGGCAGTGCGGCCTATAGGCGACCGCTGAGGAGCCGACGGCCGACCGGCCGGTGTTGCTGGCCACGTCGCTCTGGCCATGTCTGGCCATGTGGCTGCGCCGAGCTGACAGCTGACAGCCGCCGGAGTCTTGGTGCCCCATCATTGTCATGCTCCTCCGCTTACTTCATGCCTAGATCTGGTATCTGTTATTGTGGTGAGCTCCTAGTGCCGATGGATTTGTGTATGATTGGGGATCTAGGGTTAGTACTGATGATGGATTTATGCATAGACGTACAAGTGATTGGCAATCCAGATTAAACTCGTATAGAGCAATCTGACCTATTTGCCATTAGCAATTTGCCACTGGAATTTGCAATTAAAATTAGGAGATGCCGTTGCAGCAGGCCTTCTAGATTAAACTATTAGGGCTCTTATGTCTTCAAGTATCCGATTTAATAAATCCATACTGTCAGAATAGTGTTTTACTCATTTGATTTTATTTTTAGTACAATTTACAATGTAATCCTAGGGAATTAAACTTAAATAGAAAACTGTGATCCTTGGTCAATTAATATTGAACCTTAAACTCAAACTCGTATGGAGTAGTTGTTTTTCTAGTATTGCATTTAATCTAAGATATTTGTTCATAGGCAAGCCATGTGTTATACAGAAACTTTGGAGGTTATTTGATTGATGCTGCTGCATCGACTCACCAAACTTTTGCTCTCAATATTGGCAGGGAGTGCTGCTCTGATGTACTCTTCCATTGTAGATGCCTATGTTGATGATTTACAGTTAAGTTTGTGGTGGTTGTTCTTACAATATTTTCTTTTAGACTATTCAATATGCAAAAATGAGCAAAAAAAACTCAATAATAATAATGCACTGTCAGTATTTAGATACTTAGATATGGAGACCTTCTGCTAGAGACTATGTTAAATATTTTCTTTACTGCCTCTTGCCCATGTGCTATGTGTCAAAATAGCTTCACCAGCTCTTTCTGTTAGCAAAATCTAGCGTTATGCAGTGGCGGCTGCTGTTGCTATAGTCTGGTACGGTTGACCATGTGCTGATCTAGTATTATTCAGTATGCTGCTGCTATAGTCTGCTACTGCTACTGTTGTTATATGTTTTCTTGAAGCGATCCTTTATGTAAGCAAAAGTTAAATGGACTATTTGTTTTAATCCATGTCTGTATAGGATAAAATAGGATAATTCAATGTTTAAAATATGAACTTGAACTTGGGTGAGCAAGACTTGACTAATCAGCTAACTTAGTATTTATTCTAAATTCAGATGTACCATATGTTATCTAATTTTCTCAAATTCAATTTGTTTCTAACATAGGGTTTACGCAATGTTTGCTCTTGCTGCAGAGCTAAGGCTGTACTGATGGTCTTCGCCACAACTGTCGATTCCGCTTTGTAACTTAGAGATAAGTGCTCCCTCCTAATTTCCCAAATCCCTTTGCATTTAGTTGCTCTGAAGGCAGCCACCTGTGATATGTGATGTCTCTTGCTTGCCATATAAAATAGTACTTGTTTCGGCTTGTATTTATGTCCATTCAAGAGCGTAATCGTGAGATCTATGAGTTTCATCACAGAATTAGTTAGGCTGTGAATTTTGCTGCAGCACATGTTAACCTGATAGTATGATATTTAGCAAAAATAATCTTTCAACCAGATCTGGCCTGAACTAAATTGGGCCTTAACATAGGCTGAATATAAATAGATCATGTTTATTGTCTGCATCTCATGTTCTCCACCAAGTTGAAAAAGGTACATGCAACCATTGTGAAAAAAATCACTTTTGATTACTCATTTACTGTATTCTGTTGAGGTATTGATATGGACAATAATAGCTATTACAGTTGGTATATTATATAATTTTATTTGGTTCTTCAGTTTGCCTTGTCCAACCTCTAATTATTTTTTGTCATAGCCTGCATATATAATCTGATTGATTTGTCAATGATGTGTACTTATGTCTGTGTTTCCTTCCAGATAAACTAAGAGTGGTGCTACCCTCCTTGAAGAAGACTAGAAGCTGCTGCATGTGTGATCTAGTTGTGCCTAAAACTTGCCAATATAATTTTGATCGGTGAAGTTTGCATCTGTTCTTTTATCTGTGTATGTATGATCAGGTGTTGTCATCTATGCTAGTTATAGATTTGCACCTTTGACTAAGCATACGTTGGATTTGGTCATTAATGAATTCAATTGTATATGGATTTGGACGGATTCTGACTGATTGATTAAAATTTGATTTGGGCCTCAATGTGTTAAATGGGCTAGGCTTATATTTGTTTTGTATGAGCTGTTGTAATGGGATTTGCCCAATTGAAAATTGTACAATATGCAAATGGATATGTGGAAAAGTCTAAGAACCTATGACGTCGAAACAATTGTCATAAACCTTTATGACTTCAAAATCAATGTCATAGATTTATGACATTTACATATAAACGACACAAAACATGGTTTAAGACGCATGGTTGTGACTCAAGTTTTTTCGTCATACAAACGTCAAAATGGTAATATTTTACATAAATTCAATATATTATGATATAGATTAATTGTCAAAAACCCTCACATCTCTTGTAGTGCTACATGATTAAATTTTCTAATGCATCTAGTTTATTTACAAATTTTCTAGGAATTTTCCAAGCTAGGAAGGTGTATTTCTAACTCTCTGTGCACACTAGCCAGGTGTACCCAGCATTTTCTAAAGTATACCCCACGCTGTGTGTGTGGTGTGTTTGTGCGAATGACAGGTGGGCGACCCTACCTACGTCAGCTGTGATGGCGGCGTCAGTGTTATGGCCTTGGGCCCATGTGTCAGTGAAAAGGGAGAGAGAGGGGAACGGAGGGGGACGGAGGGATGACGGCAGCGCATTTCCACCTGGCCCACATGGTGGAGACAGAGAAGGGGGAGAAAGGGTGATGGTGACAGATGGAGGTGGCCGCCGTGATGTCGGAACAGGGGATGGAGGCCCAAGCTTGCCGAGGTTGGTTACGCCGGCAGCGTTGGCCCTCAATAGTGACGGATGAAGGGTGTACGGTGCTCGCGGGTCACGCCGCAACCAGTGGTGGGATCTTCGACAGCAGCAGTGCCCATGGCTGTGGTGGCGGCTCACCAGAGGGGTCGTGGTGGCGTCATGCAGTGGACTCGGTCCTTTAGGCCCTATCATAAACAACTAACTATGTGTACATGTATGCGAGTGGTTGAGGAGTGTAGTGGTGGTGGTGGAGTGCCCTGGGGTGGCCTTGCCAATGATGGCTGTTGGCCATGGCGGCTTGGCAGAGCGGGGCGCACGTGGGCAGTGCAACATAGAGACCTAGGCTACCAACTAGCTATGGAAAATGGAAGAGGAGAAGCTTGGGGACTCACGATCACTCCAATCGATTGATGTCGCAGCGGAGAAGGAGAAGATGGGAGGTGGTGCTAATGGCGCTAGTGAACTCCCGAATTGGGAAAATGGGAGAGAGTGGGATGGAGGAGGGGAAAGGGGAAGCAAAGGGGGAGATGGGGTGTTCTCGCCCTTGGCGGAGCTGATGGTGGAGAGGGCGAGGCGCGCGCGTCGCTGGTTGGGCCTATTTATAGGCCGGCTAGGCCGGTGTCCCAGTGGTGAGATATTTCTCATGGCCATGCTTATCCACCACATCAGGTCACATCACCATGGCTAGAGCTTGCCCATGCGCACATCGAAGTGCCTTAGTGGCTACTCTAGTAGCTCAAAACGGAGGCAACCATGGCGGTGGCGTTGACGAGTTCACAATGAGAGAAGAGAGGGGAATAGAGGAGAAAGGAGGGGCGCTAGGGGGTCCTATCATGCCACCGTGTCACCACTGACCTTCACTAGCACCAGGGTGGCGCTAGCAGAGCGTTGACGCGCGGCGTTGTGTTGTGTACAGAAGGTCAAAGCTGGTCATACATTACCCTACATAAGATACACAAGTAGACAAAACAAGGGTAAGCTTGTTTGAACAGAGGTCAATGGTTATTTCAATCACATCAATAAGTATAAGTTTATCAATACTTCCTATGCTAGCTACCTTCCCTAGCAGCAGTGTCAGAAATACTTGTTGGTATTTATTAACTTGTCACTTATTTTAAGTAGCCACCTATTATATGCCTACATCTCTTAGCAGTATTTGTACTAGGTTGTCATACCTAATGATTGTGCTAGATATGCTTGTTGGTATTGTCGGTGTCTAGAGGACCGGGTGTCTAAACAAAGCGACTAGTGAATTTGTATCTGCGCGTCTAGACCCTGATGGTGTGCAAAGCGGACACAATGATGTATATTGGTTCGGGCATGAACAACCCTACGTCTAGTGGGTTTCGCTGTGGTTCGTGTTGTCTTGCATCGGGGTGCTCGTAGTAAGGGTTAAGAGCTTTGGTGAGAGGGAGCAGATCCCAGGTCTCTTGAGTGGTGGTGGTGGTGGTTTCGACTGAGATGGGTTCTAGTTGTTGTTGCTTGATTGTTTCGTCTCTCTTTTAGACGTGGCCCCTGCCTCCCCTTTTATAACTTCTAAGTGGAGGGCTTGGGTTACATTTGTGGTAAAGTGGTGAAAACAGGGAAAATGAAAGAGAATGGCAAAAAAGGTGGCCTCGGGCGTAGCCGTCCTCCTCCTTATCTGATGGAAGCAGTTCCCTTGTAGCGTGGTGTCATGCAGGGCGTTGATCTTTTGGCCTCTCCATTCGCTGGTGCGACATGCTAGGGCTATGCCTTGACCTGTACGCCTCTGTGCCTTGAAAGTGGGCGGCACATGCGCCGAGATTTTCATAGCGAGGGGATTAGGTGGCACAGCTGCCGTCACCCTCGTTGCTGTGGAGGTATGGATGTCATCATGGTAGAATGACCGGGGTCATGTTGAGTTAGGGTGTGGTTCCTATGCCCCTGTTGACTGTGCATGGTCATGTCCATTACGTTGATGGGAGTGAGTACCGTAGTTGGGGGCTCTCGTGGCTCCCCATCTTGCCTTAGGGTTCCACGTGCCCCTCGGGCGAGGCAAAAACACACCACGGGGGGTCGGGAGCCTTTGATGATGCCACGGGGGCTTGGTGAGGCGAAGAGATGTCGCCTGAGACACCTATCATGCCCGTGGCCTCTCCACAAGGCTCGAGCGAGATAGAGTTTGCCATTTGTGCATTGAGCGGCTGACGCGTTGTCAGTGCTTTTTGGGTCCCCTACGATGGGCTTCTTTAACAAACGTGTAAGGTGCCATATTTTACTCCCTGTTGGGTACTCTGGGTATTTTGATACCCGACAGTAGCCCCCAAGCCTGTGGAGGAGTGGAGCACTCCTTTAGAGGCTTGAGAACGAGAGACTATAGGTAGTTTTTGACTCATTTTTGTTTTTAGAAGGACTATCCGGTGGGTGCACGCGAGCACACCCGATGGGTGTAGCCTCCGAGGCCTTGGAGGGATGGGTTACCCCTTCAAAGGCTTATAATCAAGCGAGCGTGGTGTTTCTAATATGACTATGGGTCAGGCGGGGAGCCCCTGCGGCCTTGGCCTAGACCATTCGCTAGGTCGGGATGTAGGAGAAGCCCCCGAACCCCTGCACGTTGCAAGGGATAGACCGGATGGCCTTCTCGGCTGTCGTATTATTTCCCTTGCGCTCTTTAGCAGAACGGAGGGGTATGCATGGGCCCTCATTACCCCATTTGGGCCTTATTGTGGCTTGTTTGATTTTGAGGAGACTATCTAGTGGGTGTGCACGAGCGCACCCACCGGGTGTAGCCCCCGAGGCCTTGGAGGGATGAGTTATCCCTTCAAGGGCTTTGAATCGAGCAAGTGGGCCTGCCTGGGCCGGGAAGATGAGGGGTCATGCCGGGCAGTTGCTATTTGTGACCCTTTGTGTTGTAGTGCGTGGGAAGGTTGGTGATTTGTGTTCAGTTGGTTATCTTTTCATAAGGCTTCGTTGTCATGTTGGGGTGTAAACCGCCTGTGAGAATGATTCACCTTCTCGAGGCGTGGTGTGAGACTGACACGGTTCCCTTGGGAGATGAGCGGGGCAGTTGGGCATATTGAATGCCTAGGAGTTGAGAGGCCTCCCTGGGGCCCTTTATAACCTGAGTTGTGGTGCCCGACCCTGACATCTCTCTTCTTCTATCCTTGCTCTTTGTTTTTTCTTCTCGCCAACTTAGCCATGGAGCACGGTGACTCGTCCAGGGGTTCCTGCATGAGTACGCCGAGAGAAGGGGACGGGGCACCTTCTCATCACCGTCCCCTTAATCTCAACATCGCTTCCTCATTGGGGTACAGGCAGGCCCAGAATGCAGTGGCCTAGGGTGTTCCTACCCTACTTTAGGAAGCCCGGGAGGAGTTGGCTAATGTGAAGGCGGTGGTGACCTCTTTAGAGGAGGAGGCGACGCTCGCCCGTTTGCAACGAACGGAGTCCGACTGTCGGTGCGTGGGTGAGTGATTTACCGTCTCCTTATTTCGCTTTTTTGGTTGATCTAATGTCTGATGCATGTCGTTTGCTTTGGGTAGAACTGCTCGTGGAGGTAGAGTCCCTCCGTGACACCGCCGACGTCCTGGTGGATTTTGTCCGTGCTCTGGCGGGGCACCAGGAGGAGCACCTTCTCAGCGCGCGAGCGCTAATCTGGGCAGTGATCGAGTGCGGCGTCGTTGAGGGGCGGCCGTCGTGCTGATGATGGCTCAGGTGGCAACAGATGTGGAGCTCTAGGATGTCGAGGGCTTCTTGTTGGGAGAGGGGCTAGGAGACTACAAGGACCTCCTCGAGGGCTTTGAACCAGTGGCGAACATCGTTGCTGTCCTGGTCCTTATGGACCAGGTTCTCAATGAGGACCCATAGGCCCATGAATGTAAAATGATCTATCTGAGAAATCATTTTGTTTGATCATTGTTATGATTTATTTCCCCAATCCTATCATTTCATCTTGTATTGATTGTTAATAGCGGTTTTGGCAAGGTCACCGAGACCCTGCCTATTGATGGTTTTTTTGGGGAGGAACTAACTTGTGTGCATGTAGTCCTTGGTGTTTTTGATAGATCAATCAGATGTTTGAGTGTAGCAATTTCTCGTGTCCCAAGACAGGGTCAGACGCGTTCTTATCGAGGCTCCTGCCATTACCTAGGACCATAGGTGCGTCAGGACGCCCGGGAGAGTTTGTTCGTGGGTCGAACATTTCTACCCTCGAGTCCTGTACCCCAAGGAGGGGTCAGGCTCTTTTGCCTTAGTCTTAGGATCGCTGGCCCATTGGGATGCTTAGGAAAGTTCATTCGTGCGTTAGGCATTTCTGCCCCCAGGTCCCATGCCCCTGAGGAGGGTTCAGGCTCTCTTGTCTAAGTCTTAGGATCGTTGGCCCACTGGGACGCTAAAAGGTCCTTGTTTGGTTTTGGTAATTGAGTGACAACTTTGGTGGACTAATTATGTTTTATGTGAGATACATAGGTGATTAGTCCACAGGTACATGTGTGTGAGCAACGTATGCCATGGATGTGGAAATGACTTAGAATTGTTGCAAAGCTTGCACATGTGATGACAGAGGAGCTTATTGCACGTGAGACATGGCATTGAGTCATGTGATCAAGGTGTAGAAGATCAAGACATGACTTAGCTTGATAGACCGGTTGCAAGTGTAAAGGGCAAGTTGGAGGCTTTGAAGCGAGGGACCGCGTGTGATGGTGAAGCTTGAGCAGGACTTAGCACCGATGGACCAACACAATGGTGAAGAGCAAGTGAGGTCAAGATCGATGAACCAATATGGTCACATGATGATATGAAGTGGATCATACCATTTGATGATTGGTTGGTGCATGTGTTGCATCAACATCGAAGGAGATGGAATGGAATGCGCAAGGCCAAGGTATAACCTAGGGCATTTCATTTCATTGGTCAAAGGTTGTGTAGAGAAGTGCATGACCGGGTTTAGGATAGATGGCCGTACTATCAAGATGGGCAAATTTGTTTGCATATCGGTCATCTAGTGCCACTCGAGTGATCTAACTATGCATCGTTGCTAGGATCGAGTGGCGTGGCAAGTTGAGTGTTTAACTCCTTTAAAATGATTGTGAAAATGCTAACACACATGCACATAGTGATGTACACTTGGTGGTTTTAGCACATTTGCAAAGGAGGTGTCGTTTGAGAGGTAAAGTGTGGACACTCCCTCTCCCTCCTACCGAGCTTGCGAGGAAGGATTCAATGAAGAAACGGAGGCGAACGGTGGTCACTAGTAGTGACCGAACGTGGTCACGGTATGACCAGACGTGTCCGGTCAGTGGCATCAGCAAGGCGCGGGGTGCTAGGGCTTTACACCGGTGCGTCCGGTCGGTCACAGGACCGAAGCGTCCGGTCACGCTCTAGAGAAGCTATGAAGCACGCGAGGTCGATTGGACATGGTGGCGTGTCTTGTAACAGAACCGACCAAATTATAAGAGCACAAGTAAAAAAACAAGCGCCGAAACGCTCAAATTTTTGAACTTGAGCCCATATAATCCCAGTAGTCAATCGAAACCATGAAGGATTTCAAACCAACTCTTTTACAACCAAGATCGCATCATTCAACATACACATCACACGTTACATTTCACAAGTAGAGCGGAAGTTCACTTACAACACACGGAGTCACAAATTATTACAAACTGAGTTCATAAAGTAGCGAAAGCATAACACACGCATTTAGTTCAAATACTACTGCCAGTCTTACTGATCAACATCCCACAAAAGCATTAAGGAAAGTAACTAACAGACGATCACGCCCGAGTGATCTAGTCCTCGTCACCCGTGGGGTGGAGGCAGGTCTTGCAGAAGCCCTGATAAAGCATGTCATCTGCAACAGGAGGGAATAAACCCTGAGTACGGGAATGTACTCAGCTAGACTTACCCGTCGAAATAGAAAATAAGAGACACCAAGGATCATGCAAGACTTTCATAAGTGGAGCTGGCTGACATTTACCTTTGTGGAAAAGCATAAGTACTTTAAACTCTTTTAACCTGCACTAGCAGTTATTTTAGCATTAACCTATCATCTATATTAGCACCTGTACTAAACATTCACTTGATTATAATCAAACAAGAATATTATTATATCCATAGCAGGTATAAATTGTGGCAACATTATATCATTCACTTAACCATCTGCTCAATTTAATGAGATCTACGTTGCCGCTGCTCAAGTCAAGTGCTCACTAACCGGGAGCGACGGCGATTCGAATTGAATTCCTATCCAGCTGGAGGGGTATTTCTAACACTCACCGAGTTACGCCTGGCGAGGGCTGCTCAGGTCACCTTTGGCACAGTTCAGGAGCCGCGGGTCCGACTGATGCCGCATCCCCAAGGGCGACACTCTGCCAGGTGCTAGGGACTCTAACCCCCCTTGGACTCACGCCAATGTCCCCAAGCACAATGTTTCTCTCCTCCAAGATGCGACCTACCAGTCGATTCTCGGCCTGAACTGTATTACTCGGATTCGCGGTCGGAACGGCTTATCCGGCCAACTAAGTGTTAGACTGCGTTCAACATGACTCAAGGACGTACAACAAATTGGTCCTTAAATGACTTAGACAGGCATAGCTCCGCACCCAAGATGTGAAGTGTCCCTAGCACGTCGGAGCAAGAGCGGCAATGGTGGCTCGGTTCTCTCCGCTTGAGCGTGGAGAGAGCGAGAGAGAAGATAGAGGCGCGAGTGCGGAGGAGTGCGGCGTCGTGGCGCCCTTGAAGCCCTCGCAGCCAGATTGGTGGGGCCCCAGCCGGCGTACGGTCACCACCGCGCGCCCACGTGGTAGCATGGCCCTGCGGCCGGTCGGCCATGATGTTTACTGAACATCGCCCGTTTGATTGAATCGGCGTCCGGAATGGTGACTGATAGAGGGATTTTGGCACCGATTATCTCCTAAACCAGCTTGATTTGGCAGAAGATGATAATACCAAAATTGTAGAGCTACATGAGGGCTACAAGTTTGTCAATTGGCTCAAGGACTGGTTCGGCATGGTTTGTGAGTTACAAGTTGTCAAAGTGAGGTACAGTGAAACTGAAAAGTCCCAATTCCAGACTTAGAATTTTTCTAAGTGTTGATCACCACTCAAGCTGACTTGTGGGCCATTTTTAGCATGTTCTGGTCATTTTCATGAGATGACCATATTAGAACTTTTGTTCCTCATGAAATTCTCTACAACTTTGCTTCAGGTTGCTCCTCCATGCAAGATTTCTAAGCTGGACTTTTTAATTGGTCAAACCAGATCACTCTAGGGGTCAAAACCTAGTCAACAACATTTGGAAGGGCAATTTGGTAATTATGGTCGACATGAACATTGCTCCACTACCTACCCTAAATGTAATTAAGGTGTTATAAGACCTAATTAGCCACTCTACACATTGGTTACACAAAATTCCCAGTGTCACATACTTTGAAACAAGCAAATCAACATTTCACCCAAATGTTACAAGCTCATGTTGCACATGTTGCATGAGTGTGTTGCACTACTCACTTCATAATACACATGAAATATAAACACATGTTGCAATGTTTCAAAAGCATGTTTCACATATTATAAGCTCATGCATGAAATGAATGATGCTCACACTCATGAATGAGATGATTAATGTTAATGCTTATGAAATGCAATGCAATTAAGGAAGCCAAACACCTGGGGTGTTACAGCCCTCCCCCCTTATAAAAATCTTGTCCCGAGATTTGGAAAGCGTACCATTGTTGATAGAATTCCTTATAACCATCACGTAAATAGTCTTCTCGCTCCCACGTAGCATCACTCTCACTACCCTGATTACTCCATATTACTTTATACCACTTAACCACTCGACTTCTAGTTACCCGTTCTTGAGTGTCAATCACACGGACTGGCTTTTCTTCGTAAGTTAAATCAGATTCTAGCCTGATATCTCCTAATGGAACTCTCTCTTCAGGAACTCGAAGACACTTCTTTAACTGGGATACATGGAAAACATTGAAAATGGCGCTCATTTCAGGTGGTAACTGGATCTTATATGCGACAATACCACTCTTTCCTATGATTTGAAAAGGACCCACGTATCTCAGTGCAAGCTTTCGCTTCACACCAAAATGTTGTACACTCTTCATAGGGGAAACTTTCAGATATATGAAGTCCCCAACTTCAAACTCGATCGGTTTTCTGCGGCGATCAGCGTAACTTTTCTATCTAGCTTGAGCTGCAGCCATATGGATTTTGATGGTACGAACTTGTTCCTCAGCCTCCTCAACAAAAGCAATACCATAATACCTTCTCTCACCAGCTTCTATCCAATTTAGTGGGGCTACACTTCCGACCGTACACTGCTTCGAATGGGGCCATCTTAATGCTCTCTTGATAACTATTATTATATGAAAGCTCAGCTAGAGGCAACCATTTCTCCCATGAACCCTTGGACGAAATAACACAAGCTCGTAACATATCCTCCAAGATTTGGTTGACTCGTTCAGTCTGACCTGATGTCTGAGGGTGATAAGCAGAGCTTCTCACTAACTTGGTTCCCAGAAGATGATGCAAGTGCTCTAAAAAATGAGCAGTGAACTATGGACCACGGTCCAAAATGATAGGACGAGGTATCCCGTGGAGCCGGACTATCTGATTGAAGTATAACTCAGCATAGTGAGTAGAACGATAGTCTACTCGAATAGGAATGAAGTGAGCCGACTTGGTTAGGCGATTTACAATTACCCAGATAGAGTTATGGTTCTTGACAGTAGGAGGAAGTCCAACAATGAAATCCATGCTTATCTCCTCTCATTTCCAACCTGGGATAGAAAGTGGTTGAAGTAATCCAGCTTTCATGTGCACAGCCTTAACCCTACAGTAGGTGTCACACCTGGCAACATATGCAGCTATCTCTTTCCGCATTTTGGTCCACCAATAGTATGGTTTCAAATCATAATACATATTATTGCTACCAGGATGGATGGACAACTTAGAGGAGTGTGCTTCAGACATGATCTGATTTCTAAGCTCTCGGTCCTTAGGCACAACTAACCTATCTTTGAACCACAGTACACCCTCTTCATCTACCCTGAAATGTGTAGTTTCCTGCTCTTTCATCTTACGCTTCATGTGGAATATACCAATGTCAGTCTTTTGAAGTTCAATAATTCTACTCTTGAGAGTGCAACTGACAGTGACGTTGTACAGAATTGCTGGGTGTAGAAGGCGAGACAGATGAAAATCACTTTCAACTAAGGAGTGATAATGAGACTTACGGCTTAAAGCATCGGAAACCACATTTGCCTTGCCAGGATGATAGTGTACTTGGAGATTATAATCTTTAATCAACTCAAGCCATCTTCTTTGACGCATATTCAACTCGGGTTGGGTGAAGATATATTTGAGGCTTTATGGTCAGTATAGATATTGCAAACATTGCCCAACAGATAGTGCCGCCAGGCTTTCAAAGCATGAACAACTGCAGCGAGTTCTAAGTCATGCGTTGGATAATTCACCTCATGCTTCCGAAGTTGTCGAGAGGTATATGCAATTACTCGGCCTTCCTGCATCAGAACACCTCCCAAACCTATGCCTGAGGCATCACAATACACATCAAATGGTTTCTTGATATCCGGTTGCGCCAAAACCGAAGCCGAGGTTAGGAGAGTTCATAGTTTGTAAAAAGTCGCATCATACTCAGGAGTCCAGACAAATCTGGTGTCTTTTTGCAGCAACCGAGTTATTGGCTTGGCTATTTTTGAGAAATCCGGGATGAAGCGACGATAATAGCTAGCCAATCCAAGAAAACTCTGAACCTCATGAACCAAGATAGGAGCCTTCCAGTTCAGTACTTCTTGTACCTTGGCAGGATCCACCATAATTCCTCCATCGGACAACACATGCCCAAGAAAAGGTACTTCTCAAAGCTAGAATTCGCACTTACTGAACTTTGCATATAGTTGATGTTCACGTAGTCTTGTGAGGACTATACGCAGATGTTCAGCATGGTCTTCCTCATTTTCAGAATATATCAGGATGTCATCAATAAATACCACCACAAACTTGTCCAATTCGGGCATAAACACCGAATTCATCAAGTACATGAAGTGTGCTGGGGCGTTGGTCAAGCCGAAGGACATAACAAGATACTCATAAAGACCGTATCTGGTAGAGAAGGCTGTTTTTGGAACATCTTCCGAGCGGATTTTAATTTGATGGTAGCCAGATCTTAGATCGATCTTGGAGAAGACTTTAGCTTTAGACAACTGATCGAACAAGATGTCGATGCGTGGTAGAGGATACTTATTTTTGACAGTGACTGCATTCAGAGGTCTATAATCTACGCACATCCACAACGACTGATCCTTCTTCTTTACAAAGATAGCAGGACATCCCCACGGAGATGAACTAGGACGAATCAGCCCCTTCTTCAAAAGTTCATTCAACTGCACCTTAAGTTCAGCTAGTTCATTTGGAGGCATCCTATAGGGTCTCCTAGAGATAGGTGTCATGCCAGGCAACAACTCAATTTTAAACTCCACATCTCGATCCGGAGGCAGTCCCGGCAAATCATCGGGAAAAACATCAGGATACTCACTCACTACGGGAATATCAGCTAATGTCTTTGCTTGCACCGCATGAACTTCACTAGAAAGGTCAATTTTTCTGGGAAGTTGCACTAGAAAACCTTTCTGATCAGTAGGATCTTTGAGCATAACTACCCGGGTGGATGTATCAATGAGTACCCCATTCTGACTCATCCAATTCATGCCCAAAATAACATCTATGCCTAATCCAGGCAAAACGACTAAGGTAAGCGAGTACTTTCACCCTTCTATTTCAAACTCTAGATCTCCTACTACTTGATTTGTGAAAATATTCCCACTCGCCGCTCTAATGCAATAACCCCCATCTTCAATAGTATGTAATTTGTGTGCAAACTTCAATGCAAACATAGGACTGATAAAGGAATGCGAAGCACCTATATCAAATAGCACCACTGTAGAATGTTGATCAACTAGGAACTTACCAGCAGTGACTACCTCACCAGATGGAATTTCTTCAATACTATTATAATGAACATTCCCCTGACGACCACCTTGATTGGTATTCTTCTTAGGATATGGACAATTCCTAGACCAATGGCCTGGTTTATTGCAGTTCCAGCAAGGCATGTTACTGGGAGGGACACTAGAGCTGCCTTGACCAAAGCTACCCTTTGGCAGAGACACTGTATAAGCTTTGCGAAATCTAGTCTTAGCTGGAGCCTTCTTCTGCGGGGGACAGAACTTAGCACTTATGGCAGGAGGGCGAGGAGGAGCCCTCGGTGCAGCTAGAGCTCGGGACTATGAAGCACCTGCCTCAAGGGCCCTCTTGCGGCTCTTAGAAGCAGCGTAGATGGAGTTATTGTTCTCTTGGGTTAGAGCATCACTGATAAAATCATTGAAGGTAGCAAATTTGCTAGTGTCCATGGTCTTCATCAGCTTTGGGCCGAGGCCACGCTTGAAGCTAGCAATCTTCTTAGCCTTAGTATCAACAAACTCAGTTGCATACCTTGCAAGGTTGTTAAAGGCTTGCAGGTATTCCGTCAAACTCTTATTACCTTGGTTTAATCTAATGAACTCAGTGTGCTTCATAGCCATCAAACCTGGAGGAATGTAGTTTCCACGGAAAGCCGTTTTAAACTGGTCCCAAGTGATCGGGACATTAGGAGGCAACATGGAGCAGTAGTGACTCCACCAAATATCAGCCGGGCCATGCAGTTGGTGAGATGCATACTCAGTCTTCAGCTCCTCAGTCAGACGAAGCAGACGGAACTTCTGCTCAATGGTATTCAACCACTCATCAGCTTGCAGAGATTCCTCCGCCTCCTTAAAGAGTGGGGGTTTGGTGTCAAGAAAATCCTTGAAATCACTATACTAATTTAGTTCCGGTCCTTGACAACCCTACCGAGCATCCCGGTTGACTAGCTGGCGCATAGCTTCTGCTAACATGCGCTGACCTTCAACCATCGTTTGCATCAAATTTGCCAGAGTGGGTGGTGGAGGAGGGGGTGGTTGTTCCTCATCCTCAACGCCACGACCACGACGGAGGTTGTACGCCATCTGCAAAATGCATAGCCAATGAGCACTGACATTATGGGAAATTTGTAGATGAATTATGTAAATATGCCAAACTGATTTCATTAAAAATGAATTCGCAAACAATCGAGGCACAGTAATTCATAACAACCACACAAACCCATCAAGTGCACCAATTGACGCAATTATGCGATGGACATAACAACAAGATATCTTCAGATGAAAAGATGGAATTTATTAAAGGCTCGCATGTAGGGAGCACCAACGTGACTGCACAGGTCACATTGATATCAACAGAATTTAAACCTTTCGCGATGGTTGTACGGATTCGAACTAAACTTCTAGCCAAATAGGAAAGGCTAACAAGAAATGACCATGAAGAGACATCCCATGGGTAGAGTTCCATGGTGGATTATGACTAGCCACCTCGATACCAGCGCGTGCCAAGCAGCACAGCCTTATGTCACGCGCCACAGGAGGCCCTCAGTTTCGTCGCGGCACCGAAGGGTGCTAATCATGACACCATCACCGAACACAACACGTGAGATATCCATTCATGACTGAAATTTAACAGGTTCAAATTAACATCCAGGATACATAGGGTTCGATGTTACATCCCAAAAGCTAAGTTATTACAAAGCCTCACTCCCACACAAGGAGGGCACAAAAGATAACTTCAGCATCATAGCTACGCGATGACTACTCTAAGCATCATCCTCAGAGTCAGTGTCGAAGATCTCCCCGCCATCCTCGTCACTAACAGGCTCTAACTCCTCATCATCTTCTTCTTCTTCTTCTGGTGGAACATCCTGTGGCCCATTGACCTCCACGTCTTCATCGTCTTCAACCATGAAGACTCCAGAGCCCATCTCCTCATCCTCGTCATTGTTATGAGGAAGCAGAGAATTGAGCTGATTGTTTAGGCGGTGCACTTCCTCATGAAGATTGTCATTGTATTCTTCTGCAGCTTCAATCCGTTGCTCAAGCTCCACCTGACGAACTCTCAGGACGTTCTCTTCGTGCCATGCTTCATCCCTCTGGTTCATCACGTGGACCAGCATGCGCTGACAGTTGCGATTTGCCACAGTCAACCTCTGGACCGCAAGTGTCTCCTGATCTCTGTCATGTATCACTTGCTCCAGCTATTGCTGAGCTGCATTTCTAGCAGCAGTCACCTCGGCCAACTCGGCCCTCAACCTTTCCGCTTCGGTGGGCTCAGGGCGGGGCTCACGGGGAGCGAGCTGGTGACGAGGTGCCCTGCCTCCAGTGGACTTGCGAGCGGTCCTCTTGGTGCGAGCCATCTATAGCAACAAGACATGACTTATAGTGAGGATAATTTAGGGGATACGAAATTTAATTTAGTCGGGACCATCGAAATTTTTAAGGAGGGAGTAAAATGAAATGTATGACATGAATTTAACATGATGCATGCACGTTCCGTACGCCCTCTCACCCTAGTAGAATCATAAACTTCTAACGCTAGGCGGTGGCATACATACGTTCTCTCATATAGGCAAAACTATCGGTCTACTCGTTTGCGCTGTTAGTGTACCTGCAGAAAATCTCATTTCAGCCCAACAGTTCCCCAATATAAGCACACAAGTAAGCAGTAAGCTAAATACTTTCCATATACACATCCCCGATGTATATATTTTAGTATCACAACTACCCGACTGATATACCCCAATTAAGTACTTTCATAATTACATGGTTTGAACATGTAAGTATGCAAGTAACCACAACTACTCTCCCCTAGACCGCCGGTTGGACAATCATGCTCTCACAGCTCACACTTACCAGAGCGTCGAGGTGTTTGATCCATACATTACCACCCAAAATGGATGGCATCCATACAATATCACGCCGTATGGATGACGAAACAAAAACAAACAAGACCCCCAAGTTAGTCTTTTAATAAGCCACCTAAGAGTCCTTATTTGGGCTAAGGGATGTGATTACTGGCATACTTATAGAAATAATTTTCAGATTTTTAACACTTTTCACAAACAAACCCTTTTGTTTTCAAATACACATATGATGTATTTAATATTGAATTCTGCTCTAATACCAGCTGTAACAGAACCGACCAAATTATAAGAGCACAAGTACAAAAACAAGCGCCGAAACGCTCAAATTTTCGAACTTGAGCTCATATAATCCCGGTAGTCAATCGAAACCACGAAGGATTTCAAACCAACTCCTTTACAACTAAGATCGCATCATTCAACATACACATCATACGTTACATTTCACAAGTAGAGCAGAAGTTCACTTACAACACACGGAGTCACAAATTATTACAAACTAAGTTCATAAAGTAGCGGAAGCATAACACACGCATTTAGTTCAAATACTACTGCCAGTCTTACTGATCAACATCCCACAAAAAGCATTAAGGAAAGTAACTAACAGACGATCACGCCCGAGTGATCTAGTCCTCGTCACCCGCGGGGTGGAGGCAGGTCTTGCAGAAGCCCTGATAAAGCATGTCATCTGCAACAAGAGGGAATAAACCCTGAGTACGGGAATGTACTCAGCTAGACTTACCCGTCAAAATAGAAAATAAATGACACCAAGGATCATGCAAGGCTTTCATAAGTGGAGCTGGCTGACATTACCTTTGTGGAAAAGCATAAGTACTTTAAACTCTTTTAACCTGTACTAGCAGTTATTTTAGCATTAACCTATCATCTATATTATCACCTGTACTAAACATTCACTTGATTATAATCAAACAAGAATATTATTATATCCATAGCAGGTATAAATTGCGGCAACATTATAATATTCACTTAACCATCTATTCAATTTTATGAGATCTACGTTGCCGTTGCTCAAGTCAAGTGCTCACTAACCGGGAGCGACGACGATTCGAATCGAATTCCTATCCAGCTGGAGGGGTATTTCTAACACTCACCGAGTCACGCCTGGTGAGGGCTGCTCAGGTCACCTTTGGTACAGTTCAGGAGCCGCGGGTCTGACTGATGCCGCATCCCCAAGGGTGACACTCTGCCAGGTGCTAGGGACTCTAACCCCTCTTGGACTCACGTCAATGTCCCCAAGCACAACGTTTCTCTCCTCCAAGATATGACCTACCAGTCGATTCTCGACCTGAACTGTATTACTCGGATTCACGGTCGGAACGGCTTATCCGGCCAACTAAGTGTTAGACTGCGTTCAACATGACTCAAGGACATACAGCGAATCGGTCCTTAAACGACTCAGACGGGCATAGCTCCGCACCCAAGACGTGAAGTGTCTTGCGGCTACACTATCGAACTCCCGCCCGGTCTCAAATTCATTTTTAGGCATGGTTCCATCCACGATAGCCATCATAGCCACTTGTGACCCATTCCTACATCTCGCGGATGACCGAAAATCACTCGACTTCTACCGGGCTAAGCAGGGCTAAGCATTGACACGTGCCTAAACTTAATTTTGGGTTAAAGTAAGATATCTGGACAAGGATAGGTGTAATGCAACAAGTGTTTCCAGACAACTCCTACAATTTAATGCAGTAAACAAGTAAAAGTACTCAAGATTTATATTTAAAAAAATTGGGTCAGCATTTATCGAGGCTTGCCTTTCAGAAAAGAGGACGGGCGATGATCTGGACACTCCAGCAACTCGTCAACGGCGGTTCCTTCGTAGACTGCCTCTTCTGGTTCTCCCAACTGCTCCTGAACCTCCTCCGGAATTGATCCCTCGAACTCGAGGAGCATCACTCCCTCCAGTATACCTATTGCATGAATTCTCAATAAATCTCATGGATGCATAATGAATGCAATATGCTCGGAATAGAATGCATTGCAGCAATATCAGTACTCTACTCAAGTTATTACAAGCAAATCTTTTCTCCAATGGAGAAGTACTTACCTAATCTACCCAACCTAATGTATAATTGTTCCTCTTCAGTTAAGGCCCTAACACCTAAAAATTTTAAGAACAACATTACTTAGGTTACCAACAACAAATCATCAAATATCGTAACAACATATTCTGGATAGCAGCTACGTATTCTTATTACAACTAGAGATTCCTAAATCCTAAAGGCATGATACAAGACAATCTGGAAATCTTATAAAATACTCCACAATTCATTTTCAGACCTCAACACTTAATTCCAAAGTTTACCTAGTCGAAATTCCAAAGTTCCCGAAATCTGTCCTCTCCAAACAGAGAGCAGCCATTTCTGGATCGCCACTTTAAAAAGCTATAACTCCTAGACTACTAGGCCAAATGCCATCAAATATTGACACAAGCTAGTTTAACCAGTTTACTACCACTTTGGTATTCACAAGTTCCCTAGCAAACAATTTTATCAAAGTTCAAATCTAAAATTGCTACCAGCTGTCCAGAGAACCTAGAAATATGAAAATTAAATATTTATTCATGTGTCAAACTTCCTCTATGACCAAACCAATGATACCACTAGTTCACACATGTCATGAAAACACCAGAAAGTAAGGTGTATCAACCCAGAATATTTATTTTAACCCCTTTCTTAATTTACTTAATTAATTAAGTGGGAAATTAAACTTATATTCAAACTACTTAGAAAATTCTATAAACATTACAGGAGGCTCTCTGGCCTACTAGGAGGCTACTGTAAAAATTTGAACTAAAGTTATTCATAGAAACTCTCTACACAAAATTCACAAGCGAAAAAGGCTGATTTTTGCAAAAATAGGAAACCCTATTGAAAAGTGTCAAACAATAGATTTCATATTTTTTTCTAGTACCATTCTAACCTAAGAACAACACTCCCAAAATTTTACCTTTACTGGAACTATAGAAAAATTATGAAAATTCATTAAAATATCTCCTATTATAAAATGACAACATCATAACTTGAAAACTACTCAAGCAATATGATCCAAACTTTTACCAGAGCTAGTATATATATGAAATAACATACTCACCAAATTTCATAATTTTTGGAACACATAAGCTCAAGATATGATTTAAACAAGTTTGCATGCAATTAAAAACACATTTCAAAACCCTAATTAATTATTCTAGAAATTAAACATCACATGAGCATTTGATATTTTTCCTAGATTCTACACTTTATTTGTAACCCAAAAAAAATTTGGATCACCATTTTTGGATCTACCAAACCCTAGATATGAAAATCACAAACATTATTCAAATCTGTGAAATAATAAAGAAACTAAAATTTCAAACAAATCAAAAAGGAACCACTGGGCCGGCTGACCCGCCAGCGCGGCCCAAGACTCGCGAAGCACACCTGAGCGACGCGGCCTATAACGCGCGCGGCCCGCGACGGCCTCCCACCCACGCCCGCGCTCTGATGAGAAGGGCCCACCGGTCAGCGAGACGAAGGCGGGGGGGGGGGGGAAACGGTCGACGGTGAACTCACCGCTGGTGGCAGCTCCAGCGAGACCAAGGGCATAGGCACGTTCGCCTCTCCCTTGCGCACCTAGAGGTGCCACTAATTGGACCAATGGCTGCGGCTATGGGGAATGGTGGCGGGCATGGCGGACCGGCGGAGCGGTGGTGGTGCTCCTCGCCGGCGATGACCTCGGGACCCTTTCCTAGACCCATGGTGAGCATCCCCACACTACCCCAGTCCTAATGCACCTACTAGCGCTCACCGTGGAAGCACCAAAGACCCCAGCCACGGTGAGCCGCCGCGCGGGAGAACGCCGACGAGGTCTGGCGGTGACGGAACTGGCGATTCGTCCTTACCGAGGTGTGTCTGAGGGCAGGGATGGGACGAGTGGGTAGAGGGGCTCAAGGTGTAGCTATTGGCTAGACTTGAGACGCGGTGGTGTGGTGGAGAGCACGTGCGAGCACGTCGGAGCAAGAGCGGCAATGGTGGCTCGGTTCTCTCCGCTTGAGCGTGGAGAGAGCGAGAGAGAAGACAGAGGCGCGAGTGCGGAGGAGTGCGGCGTCGTGGCGCCCTTGAAGCCCTCACGCCCACGCGGTAGCACGGCCCTGCGGCCGGTCAACCACGATGTTTACTGAACATCGCCCGTTTGACTGAATCGGCGTCCGGAATGGTGACTAATAGAGGGATTTTAGCGCCGATTATCTCCTAAACCAGCTCGATTTGGCAGAAGATGATAATACCAAAATTGTAGAGCTACATGAGGGCTACAACTTTGTCAATTGGCTCAAGGACTGGTTCGGCATGGTTTGTGAGTTACAAGTTGTCAAAGTGAGGTACAGTGAAACTGAAAAGTCCCAATTCCAGACTTAGAATTTTTCTAAGTGTTGATCACCACTCAAGCTGACTTGTGGGCCATTTTTGAGCATGTTCTGGTCATTTTCATGAGATGGCCATATTAGAACTTTTGTTCCTCATGAAATTCTCTACAACTTTGCTTAAGGTTGCTCCTCCATGCAAGATTTCTAAGCTAGACTTTTTAATTGGTTAAACCAGATCACTCTAGGGGTCAAAACCTAGTCAACAACATTTTGAAGGGCAATTTGGTAATTATGGTCAACATGAACATTGCTCCAGTACCTACCCTAAATGTAATTAAGGTGTTATAAGACCTAATTAGCCACTCTACAGATTGGTTACACAAAATTCCCAGTGTCACATACTTTGAAACAAGCAAATCAACATTTCACCCAAATGTTGCAAGCTCATGTTGCACATGTTGCATGAGTGTGTTGCACTACTCACTTCATAATACACATGAAATATAAAAACATGTTGCAATGTTTCAAAAGCATGTTTCACATATTATAAGCTCATGCATGAAATGAATGATGCTCACACTCGTGAATGAGATGATTAATGTTAATGCTTTATGAAATGCAATGCAATTAAGGAAGTCAAACACCTGGGGTGTTACATGTCTAGTCATGATCGACCAAACGTGTCCAGTCTCATGTGGGTGCTTACTAGAAACAACCGGACGCTCACACTATGGCGTCCGGTTTGTCAAGCGTGCGCGTCCGGTCGTGGTTTCATGCGTGCGAGTTGTGCGTGACCTGCGCGTCTGGTCTTGGACACTGGCGCGTTCGGTCACGCTTGACCGTTGGCGCATGGCAGGTGACCATTGAGATCATGCGCTATTGTTTAAAGGAGAGGACACATAGACGACCATGGGTGACCGAACGTTGTGCAGCGTGTTCGGTCACATCGATCGGCACGTCCGATCACTGCGAAAAATGCCCAGTGAAGGGTAACAACTATATTTGACTATGGGGTTATAAATAGAAGTGGTGGCTGGCCTTAGTAGGTGCTAAGCACCTTGGGGATGTGTTGCCCTTATGTGTGCTTGGTTTGAGAAGCCTCCAACTCACTTGTGCTTGCTAGCTTGCGAATCAATAAGCGAGTGAGTGATTCTAGTGTGATTGCATCATGAGGTTGCATCAAGTGGCACTAGGTGTTCTGTTGCAAACCGGTGGTGCTTGTTACTCTTGGAGGTTGCCACCTCCTAGATGGCTTGGTGGCTTATGGCTCTGTCGAAGCTCGTAAGAAGATTGTGCGAGGCTCTAGAGAAGCTTTGTGAGGGGGATTGTTCTCACCTCGCGGGAATCACAAAGAGCAACTCTAGTCACTACTAAAAATACCCCCCTCTAGTGACGCTTTATTCCTACATTAGACACGCTTTATTTCATGTCTATGAGAATATAGGGACGTTTTCATAAATTGTGTTAGAAGCGTCTTCGCATGGACCGTGTTAGAACTTGTGGAGACGAATTCTCAAAGCGTATCAAGCAGATGAAAGGACGCTTTGTAGAGACGTTATTTGCATGTCTACACATATTGATACACTTTTATAGATGTATTTATATAGCGCGTCTATTTTTTAGTTATGATGTCTAGCAACGCTTTATTATGTGTTAAGAAATTTAGAGACACTCTCATAGATACATTAATATAACATACGTACCTACTTAGTCACGCTGCGTAGTGACGCCTTATTGTGCATCAAAAAGTATAGTGACGTTTTAATAGATGCATTTATATGGTGTGTGTACTGATTTTGATACATTGTATAGGTACACCATGTTCGTCTCAAGAAAAAAGTAAAAATTTTATATCAGTGTCTACTAATATAAATACGTTATGTTGTAACATTTTAGTACATCTTAAAAAAATAGGGACACTTTCGTACATGCATCTATGTAGCGTAACTATTAATATAGACACACTTTATGCGAATAGCTTCTTACATATTAGAAACAAAGATATTTTTTTACTGCACATAAATAATTTTTATACTAATTTCTATGATTTGATAATAAGAAAGTGAATGATAAATTGCATTGATAAAATCTATTCTATCTTTACAAACCAAGATACTGATTAAATAATAGATTAAACTGCATTGAACAAGACAACCATGTTCATCAAGAAGCATAGGAAAATTGACCATATCATACAAATATATATAATTTGTCTCTAACGCCTAAAATCTATCTTGTTCACACTAAACTTGTAGCTTGCCTTCCCATCCACATCAAGTCACATGCATGCTTCCATGTACTTGTAGCTTCCATCCACATCAAGTCACTTGCTTCCATCATGCTACAAAATAAGAGGAACCGAAGTTTCTACGACATCAACAACTATTTACGTGCTATGCTTGTAGCTAGGGAAATAAGAAATAAAATAGGAAATGTATTACCTGCACATCATTTGTTGGGGAGTACGCATTAGCATTTCATTCTTCAGAACTGCTAGGCTATAGAGTAAAATAACATAACCTACTTAGTTGCCTTCTGAAATATAATGCCCAAATTTCAATTGTTACATGTTATCACATAGTTCCACTAACAACTCAATATCTACTCATCTGATTGTCGTGTATAGCACCTGTTCTTACCAATTTAAACAAGAAGCCATTTAATTTGCTCTCAGTCTTACTCTAAAGGCTAGTTAAGAATATATGCTCATATCAAAATTAATATAGGAAAAACAAAAAAAACCTGCTGAGTCTCATGTGGTACAGATAGACACAACAGACTGATATGAGGTGGTCTATCATTGGGCAACTATTTGCTCATGTGTGGTAACGATGGCTGGGCAAAATCCTGGTTTACTTTAGAATTAGGACATTAGAATGTAGCTAAATACTATATTGTCGCTAAGAAATTGGAGATAGAAGGGATATTGTGTTACCCGAACATCATTTGTTAGAGAGTAAACATTTTCATTTGAGGCTTCAGGATCGATGCCAATATCATTATTACTGTAAGCGCCATGGCCGTCATCATCACTACACATGCCCTGTATCATCACCATCCATTTAAATATGACCAACCTGCAGGAAAATGAAACATCAAACACAGTAAAGAGAAAATGAGAACAAAATGATCTCCAATGGACCCATATAGATGCTTACTTCACATGAAGAGCTAGTTCTATTTCATTTATGCAAATCCATTTCAGGGAAAATTTTAGATATAAAAGCAAGCCACTGCTTCATGATACAAGTAATGTGTTGTATATATCTTATTTTCCATTTGGCCCTACATGTACAAAATCGATGCATTAACATCATATCCAGATATGTAAGCAAGCAATATCAAACTTACATATTATCTTAATTGGAGTGGCTTGTTCGAGTGGCATGCTGGCTAATATATCATCAATATCTGGAGGACCTTCTAAATTCTCTTCGTGTCTGCCAAATTTTCAAGCCCCTCAGCATAGGTTCTCCATCCTGTACTTCAAGGTTCAAATTCCTTAATCTTCGAGATCCTCTTTCCATGATTTATGTATGTTGCAAAGAAACCCAAAATTAGGGAAAAACTAAGAAATTAAGTGATTGAAGTCTAAAGAACTCATTACTTTCATTCAGAATAGTAGCAAGCCAGCCAGTAGTGCTTCATTGCAAAGTAGCATCACCAAATTAGGGTACTCAAGAACAAAAGCATCTGAAACTACCACTATCTTCAATTAAGGACCATAACAGACTAATCTCCAATAATCCCTTCTTTTCTGAAACTCCAAAATTAAACCCAGACTAATCTCTACATTAAGGAGCATAACACTAGAATCCAGTAAGTAAGACCATCTAGGGAATAAAATCAGTAACTTGTCAAACTGATTGCAGTAGTATTCCAGCCAAACATTAGTGCTTCATTGCAAAGTAGCATCACCAAAGTAAATTCCTCGAAGACAAAAAGCATCTGAACCTACCACTACGTTCAATCAGATATGACCAATTAGGCTAGAAAGAATTAATCGATGGTAGCTGCAGCAGTAATATAAATTAGGCTAGGAGCAGTGGTGGAGGACTGAAAAATTTTAGGTATGGCAAAATTGATAACATAGATAGTAAAGTATAAGATTTAACATACATAGGCAATTGCACTTACCTATCTTTCACTGCTTCACAAATTAATCAACCAAATTGAGTAATTAACCAACATAAATAAATTAAACAACAATAATTTTAAAGTAGTTGGTTACTAAAAAGAACAAGTAATTTATCTGATCTAATGACTAATGCTTGATGGTGGGACATCGTTGGCGTGTCTGCTCCAGACTGATGCCTGCTAGCAAGACTACAATGCCGCCTAGCTTTGCCTACTCCCCTTGCTGTACTGTATTGGCATGAACTTGCAGTGCAGACAGCCGCCAAAACTTGCCTATCGCTAGAATCAGAAGTTCAGAACTCGCTTACTCGCCGGAACTCAACTAGCGCACAATTTCTTAGAGGATTGCCGGAACTGGAACTCACAGATTGACGGTGATGGCCAGACGCCCAGACCGGATGAGATCACGATTCAATTGTTCACGAGAAATTGCAAAGTCAGGAATATATATACATAGGCTTAAGACCCAAAATACAGATCGACTCGCAGAACATTTGCTGAGAGCAGAAAATTTCTTCTTCCTCTAGATGGCATTCAGAGGTTAGCAGCTCTCGTCTATGGCGGATTATTAGGGCAAGGGGAAGCGACCAAAGAACAGAGTAGTGGCATAATCGAGGTATGGCAGCAGCCTTACCTTTGCCATATTGGGTCCTCGGCCCCTGGATTGTTGCGAGATAACAGAAATAGATGACGAGGGGAAAAGGTGCAGATATGCTCACCGACGGCAAAAAGCGGATTAGCGACGGGAAGGAAAGATGTTTGCGGCACGATCGGAGTTGGTGAAGATCACCGCCACCCAGCCATCCACAGGCAGCAGTTTGCTCCGGGCCAAGAGGAACAGCGCCCGGCCGGGCGGCCGGCGGACGGCCTTCGCGATGTCGCAACGCTCGTGGCGGTTGTGTTGTTCCGGTGTGAGTCGGGGATGCGGCGGAGGATTGTGTGGTTGCCAGTTGATGCGAGGTGCAACAGAGTACGGAGGTTTAGATCTAGCGAAGATTATGGAGGAGGAGGAGGCGGGGAGAGTTTTAATCCAGTTTTTTCAGTCAAACTCGAGCGCGCGGGGAATTATTGGGCGGCAAATGAAAAAGGGAAACACTGCAATTACGGCGGCAAGTGCATTTTTTACATTGCAATGGCCGTCGGCAATGATACATAAATATTAAGTTAATTGTAATATTTTTTCTAATTTAGTTTCAACCTAACAAATTTTATTGTTTTAAATTATTTTAATAATTTAATTTTTTTGCTGATATAAATTATTTTATATAATTTGTAATTTCATGATAAATAATATATAAGTAACTATTGATTAATTGATATAATTAATTATTAAAATATTTATTGATAACTATATTATTTCAAACGACCTTGGATGGAGAAATGACCTAAATGAAAATTGTAGATCTCGAAAAGTTATGAAACTTTTCTGTTTACAACTTTTTCATTTGAAATTATTTATTACTTTTTAAAATTATCGAAGAACTTTGATTTCTTTTTTAATCTGGGACTAAAACCTATAACTAGTCTTTCTTCCTCATACTAACTTCAACTTTGATAATTTTTTTCCTAAATTTTTCTAAAATCAGGCTCTATCAATTTATTGTGTTCTTACAACTATTATTTTCTCCATCTTTTTATGTGACTTTGTTTTATCTATTTGAATTTTGAATTTCAAAAAATGACAACTACAAACGTTATTTTGAAACATTAAATGATTTCAGCTGAAAAATTCATGAACATAAAAGTTGTAGAACTCATCAAGATCTACAACTTTTATATTAGATTAGGATTCCTGTATGAGCACGAGTCTAGATAGAAAAAACTCTCTATTGTCCGTTAGTTAAAGGGAGACGGACCAAACAAATAGATGGACGAAAAAAAAGAGCCTGAAATTTTACCTCTTTATTATTATGGATAGATATAAATTTGATAGTGCATAATAATATTAGGACTCAATCCATATTACTTTGTGAAAATCGAGTCAAGTAGTAAGTCTGAAAAGTACATAAAATAGAATGTTAATGAAACATTTAAAAAAATTATGTTATGGTAATATATTTTATCATAAGAATAGATGTCTGGTTTTGACTTATATTTTCTTTGAACCAATCGTAATATCTGATTAGTGTGTTGTGCTATATTGATTACTGGTAGGTAGCTACAAATTTGCAGAAGAAGGTTGTGTGTGTGCGCGAGAGAGAGAGTGCAAGATACATATGGATGTTTAATATACTTTTAAAACGTCCATACATGTTGTTAATGGATGACCAAGGCATATCTAATTTTGTTTTTGAGACGTTTTTAATATCATATCAAGAAGCATGTTTACATGACTATGTATGATTATTGATACGCTTTGCAACGTGTATAAATTATACTCACGGTTCAAAGCGTGTCTAACTTCATGTTATATTGAGACGAATTTAGTATTGTATCAAAAAAAATGTCTTTAATTAGCTATGGAGCGTTTTTCTGATATGCTTTGTACCGTATCTAGAAGCTAATGACGATTAAAAGCGTGTCTAGCACCGTGTTAGTTTGAGACGTTGACAATATCATCGTAAAAAGTGTCTTTAGATGTCTTTTAACACTAAAAACGTGTCTAATGTCATGTTATGGTGAGACGTTCATAAAATCGTGTCAAAAAGCATCTTTACATGACTGTGTAGAGACACTTTTAGCGTGCGTTACTACTAAAACGTGCCTAGAGCCACTTTTTTATGTAGTGAGTAGAGCATGTCATTGAGCTACCACACTTGTGGTAGGTTCTTGCGGCGTCTTTGGGAGGCTCGGTTGTGGATACCAATTAGCCGTTGAACCACGAGGTGTTGGTCGACACAACGGGGACTAGCTTGGTGGCAACCAAGTGAACCTCGGTGAAAAATCATCGTGTCAACTATGTGTATTTCTTCACGGCGGTTTGCATCCTCTCTACACAAGCTTTTACTTACATTATATACATAGTGCTTGTGTAGTTGCTCTTGTAACTAGTTTGCTTGTGTAGCTAGCTAGTTACCTTCTTGCTTATGTAGCTAGAAGTATCCCCTTCGCATGGCTAATTTGGTTTGTGTAACCTTGTTAGTCACATTGCTTAGTTTGTGTAGCTAAGTAGTTTGAGCTCTCTAATTTGGCTTGTGTAGCCTTGTTATTGAGCATTGCTAGTGAGCTTAGAGGCTTTGTGCTTTTGCTTCACTAGCTATGTAGGAGCTCCCTCGGTGTGCAAAGTACTAGTGGCATGGTTTGTGTGACCTTGCTCCTAGAATTGGATAGGTGAGCTCTTGCTAGTCCGGCACCTTATTTGCTTGATTAGGATCTTTTGTAAGGTGATAAAGTTATAGATAGAGGGGTGTAGTATTGGCTAGACCAATAGTTTTAATTCTGCACTTATTCCGGTTACCAACGCGATCTGGTTTTAGAAAGGACTATTCACCCACCCTCTAGTCTGCCATCTTGACCCTTCAAATGCTCAGGAAAGTTCATTCGTGGGTCGAGCATTTCTGCCCCGGGGTCTCGTTCCTTGAGGAGGGGTCGGGCTCTTTTGCCTTAGTCTTAGGATTGCTAGCCCATTGGGACGCTCGGGAAAGTTCATTCGTGGGTCGGGCATTTCTGCCCCCAGGTCCCGTGCCCCTAAGGAAGGGTCGGGCTCTCTCGCCTAAGTCTTAGGATCATTGGCCTGTTGGGATGCTCGGGAAAGTTCGTTTGTGGGTTGGGCATTTCTGCCCCCGGGTCCTTCGAAGTCCTTACTGACGCGCAGGGCCAGGTAAGTGACTTTATTAGCATATCCCTCATGCATCTTTTCCGCAAAGAGGAGGGTTTGGGCAACACCACGGCTTCCCTCATTGGGTCGAGCCATGGTGCCTGTTGAGTTGCAATTGGGTCAGTTCAAGTGAAGCCCTGGTTCCCATTTGCGGGGATCCGACGGAGGTAAGCTAGTGACTGGCTTCAAAATTTCCCGGTGGTTGGTTCGGGGAGTTCCCGAGGTCGTTCGACGTCCCTGAGGGCTCGCTGCCTTTTTCAGAAAAAACTCCCGAACTTTAAACTGGCCTAAACTTGAACATGGTTCAAGAAGGCCCATGACGCTCCGCGCGTTCGGGTACTGGCCGCTCGTTGCCCCTTCTCATACCATCCCTCACTCGGGTGCCTCGGAGTGGCTGTCGAACCCTTCGTGGACTAGGCTTTGAACTCCATGCCGTGATTGGACCGCAAAGGGCGAAAACGTATTGCATAATTATCACCAATAATATAACCCATGATTTAACACATAAATGATGAAATAAATTATAGCAGATAACATGCAATGGTTTCACCAGTATGAAAAGATTATGTTCGAATAGAATAATAGATCATGGGCAGGGGATGATGCGGTGATCTACCGATCATGGCATGTCGGCGCCGTGCGCGACCTCAGCCCTCTAGTGTTATGGCCATGTGAGCTCATAGTCGTCATCATCGGAGTCACCGTTGTCTAGGAGGCAGTCACAGACACCGATGAAATGATGTAGAGCCCCCGGGTTGCTGAGCCCAGATAAGTCAGCACTGGTCCAACTGCTGTCGTCCTCGTCAGAGCTGGTACTAGAAGCTGTCTTGGTAGTCATGAGTACCTCCATGATAGCCTGCGCATGGTGAGTCGGTAGATCTACAGGAATATCCCCTGCAGACGGATCAAATCATATTGCAATCGAAGACTGGCCACGGGCCCTCCCATGGTCATGTGGCTTACCGGCTGACGTCGTTTGGCCTTGGGAACCTCCTGGGCAGTCATTCTCGGGGGCCTGCCCCTCGTCTGTGCCCAGGCGATGATTAGACAGGGCTTTAGAGATGGCGTCGATGTCGATGTTAGGGGGAGAAGAACCAAATCATAGTCCACTCCCGTGCAGATGAAATCTAGGTTCTCGAACTGGACATGGGAGCCAAGGGCAAAGCGGATGCGGGGATTGGCCATCAAGATCTAGTAGATGGGTTGTGATGCGCAGAAGGCTCCTACCTGACGCGCCAACTATCAGTGTCTAGAGGACCGGGTGTCTAAATAGAGCGATAAGTAAATTTATATCTGTGCCTCTAGACCTTGATGGTGTGCAAAGCAGACATAAGGATGTATACTAGTTTGAGCATGAACATCCCTACATCCAGTGGGTTTTACCGTGGCTCATGTTGCCTTGCACTGGGGTGCTCGTAGTAGGGGTTACAAGATTTTGAGGGAGGGAGTGGATCCTAGGTCTCTTGAGTGGTAGTGGTAGTGGTGGTGGTGGTTTCGACTGAGATGGGTTCTAGCTGTTGTTGCTTGATCATTTCATCTCTCTTTTAGACGTGGCCCCTGCCTCCCCTTTTATAACTTCTAAGGGGAGGGCTCGGGTTACATTTATGGTAAAGTGGTGAAAACAGGGAAAATAAAAGAGAAAGGTAAAAAAAGGTGGCCCTGGGCGTAGCCGTCCTCCTCCTTATCCGTTGGAAGCAGTTCCCTTGTAGCGTGGAGTCATGCAGGGCGTTGATCTTTTGGCCTCTCCATTCACTGGTGCGACGTGCCAGGGCCATGCCTTGACCTGTACGCCTCTGTGCCGTGAAGGTGGGCGACGTGTGCGCTAGGTTTTCATAGCGAGGGGGTTAGGTGTCATAGCTGCCGTCACTTTCGTTGCTGTGGAGGTATGGATGTCATCGTGGTAGAATGACTAGGGTCATATCAAGTCAGGGTGTGGTTCCTGTGCCCCTATTAACTGTGCACGGTCACGTCCATCACGTCGATGGGAGCGAGTACCGTAGTTGGGGGCCTCCGTGGCTCCCCGTCTTGCCTGAGGGTTCCACGTGCCCCTCGGGCAAGGCGGAAACGCACCGTGGGGGTTGGGCACCTTTGATGACGTCACGGGGGCTCAGGCGAGGCAGATAGATGTCACCCGAGACACCTATCGTGCCCGAGGTCTCTTCACAAGGCTCAGGCAAGATAGAGTTTGCCATTTGTGCCTTGAGCGGTTGACGCTTTGTCAGTGCTTTTTGGGTCCCCTACAATGGGCTTCTTTAACAAATGTGCAAGGTGCCGTCTTTTACTATCTGTTGGGTACCCTGGGTATTTTGATACCTGATTGGTACCACTTATTACTACTAAGTAGTTCTTTGTTATTAATATAAAGATATATTAATAATAGGATCTGCAAGCGCATAGATAATTGTACCATTGTAGCACATCACCTGATAGTATTCTAGGTATCGTTATTTATATCTTTACCATCGGGAAGGTCTAGCATGAACATGTATTGATAACTTATACTATTGATAGAGAAGTAAACCATAACCAATGTCTACTCATAATAGGGGTAAGTCATAGGATAAGATACATATATGATAAGTATTGATCAAGTGTGATAAATCACTCAGAGTACTCCTTTGTATGGCATTAGCATGGTTAGGTAGAATATTAGAGGTATAATTCTAAAGTCATTCTTAATTATAAGTCAAAGCATACATTGATTAATGCAATTACAACTAGTAATCACTGTTAAGATCATCTTCATATCTACACATAAGGGATACTACTAAGGGAGATTAAGAACAAAGCTTGTCCCCTTTGTAATTAACATCCTACATGCTACCTACATTGGGGAGTGGACTACAAAGGACTCACGGGAGTGTCACATCCGTGATCTACCACATGACCTAGAATATAGGTGTTGGCATTTCTTAACGTCATTGCTAGAATTAGCAACATCGCTAAGAAATACCTTGACGATAGTTCTGAATGATCACAGAATGAATCCACAAGCGCATGGAATTATCATTGTAACATTTCACTTGAATGTATTCAGAGTATCGTTATTTATATTTTTCCAAAGGAAGCATGGTGGTAAGAGTCTAGCATAAATATGAATAGGATAACATAACTGTATACCAGACCAATACTCAATACAGGGGTAAGCCATGATAGGTTTTAAGATAGTGTGACACACATTTGGGCCAACCTCAAGGATAAAAGGAAAATAAAGAATAAAATAATCTTCTAAGTGGAGCAGGCATGTTCCAAAATAGCCATGCAAAGAATAGTGAGTAATCATACATATACATGGTTAAGAGTTAGAACTAGGCAAGAGATGGGTCAAGAGACCACCGAGTACTGGTCTGCCAGCATCCTCATGTGGCAATTTAGACTGCTACACCCTAGACAAACGTGGGGGATTACAAGGGATGGATAGGGCTATCACCACCTGCTACCTACCCCTCAACTGAAGAAAGAAAAATGTATCCACTTGTTCCTTTGTACCTATTGACGGTCAATAACTACTAAAATATACCATCAATCAAGCATAGAAATGGACATAATTTAATACCAAACATAGAGATAGGGTTTACACTAATAGAATTCCATAGGTTTTGGTAAAATTGTGTTTCTACAAGGGGTTATCAGGAAATACGCAAGGATGGACCCACACGTCGGATTAAAATTGATATTTATCTGCGGCACTGACTTAGGAAGACTGTAGAAGACACGAGAGGATGCGTGGAAGAAGGCGGGACCCACCTAGCAGAGGTGGTGGGTGGCCGACCGTGGGCCTGGTCGGCCGACCATGTGACCCATAGGTTAGCCTCCCCCTTCTTATGTCGGTTCTCCACTGCCTTAGGGTTTGCATCTACGCCGTTGTTTCAAGTCGGTTTGATCTAAGGGCTCCATTGCATTCTATGAGGCTATATAAGCAGAGCCTCCACCCCCTGGCATCTAATTCAATTCATAAGTCTCAAGCCTGATCAAGTCATCCGAACCAGCAACCCTAGTCTCCTTAGAGCTCTACCATTATCTATAGCATAGCTACATAGGCTAGATCTAGAGGAAGGCAAGCTTCATCTTGGATTCTGGATCTGTCTATGAGCGCGGCTTGGTAAAGCCCTTGTAACCTCTCTTTTGTATCTTTCTGTTTATATTCTACTAGATACAATTGATATAACTTTGCTCTATATTATTATATTTGCAATTATATTGTTCTTTATATACTTTGATTATATGTCTAGCATAGTTAGATTGTTTTTATATTCAAACATAGGATCACAAAGCTCTCGCCCTTTGATATCAGGGGTGGGTGGTCGACATTGTGTAAGCATGGTGCTTAGATGTTGTTTACCTGCTGAAACACCCTATATTCCAGTCTTAGTGGTAGATCATGAAGTAGCATTAGAATGCAAATGTGACACTTTCGTTGAGTCCTTTGTAGTCCACTCCTCGAATATAGGCCAAGTTGGACCCGGTTGCCAAGGTAGATTTTATGCTATGTTCATAAACTACCTTATTAGTAATGTCCCTTATGTGTAGATATAATGCCTTGCTATGATTGCTAGACATATAATTGCACTAATCATGATATACATTGACATGTAGTTAAGAATAACTTAGGAATATTTCTCTATACCTACCTAATTCATGCTAATGCTTAGATTGGAAATGCTCTAAGATTGATTACTATTTATGACTTATCATATGCTTATCATTATTATTTTATCTTGTGACTTACCCCTATTATAAGTAGATAGATTGAGTATAGTTGACTCTCTCCATCATTTATACATACAAGTGATATATTCCTTTATCCTTCCCTTCCTAGTGGTATAAATATAAATCGACTACCTGGCAATACTCTTGGTAAAATGCTACAATAGTATATTCATCTGTGTACTTACGGATATATTTACTTTATCATATACATCTTTATAATTATTTTAGTCACATAAAATGATAGAAAGGTCATTAAACACTTTTAGCTTTCAATGCCGGGGATGACAACCTAGTATAATAAAGCTAGAAGTATAGGTGATTAATATGTGATTGTCCAAAACAAGTGTCGAGTTAATAGATACCAACAGTACCTGAGCACCACGCCCGTTTACAAGGAAACTACCCACATCTCGCTCGATCTCTGACCCTACAGATCGACAAGCATAGGACATGGGCACACCCAAAGGTACGATGAACTGCTAGCTCAACTCAGCTCTAATCCTCATCATATATATAGGATGAAAAGTTAAGCATAAAGTTCTAAATGCTAAGTTCATAAAATAATAACTATACTCTAGTTCATATGCTATGCTCATAACACAAGAACTATACTCTAATTCATAAGCGTAGATATAATTAAGATATGAAAGCTTGAACCTGGAAGAACTCTTCATAGTAATATTCATACCAAGATGATTCTCTTCTTCCAAGGAGACAAGCTTTCCTTGATAGCTTTGCCTTGCTCTCAACTACTACTAAAACTAAGACTAAGAATACACATGAGAGGTGTGAGGTGCTTTGCTCCAAAAGGTTGTGTGTTGAAGAATGAGCTCTAGCCCTAAATTTATAGTGATGGATGGTCAGTTTCGGCGCAGGTATTTTTGGTAACCACCGGGAACTGCCTCTGCATGGTGGCATGCAACCACCGGAGAAAAGTGGGGGCAAGGTGCGCCGGTGGTGGTGCAGCCGCATAGCTGGCCCGATTTGGGACTGCCTTCGCATGGTTGGTTCCTGGGTGGGCCTGGACCCCTCCCACATTGGTGCTTCAGCCCAGATGTGATGTGTTGGTGGGCTTCTCCATTCTTCTCCTTTGCGCATTTCTGAAATACACGTTCTGCTTTGCGCTTTTTGTTTGGTTTTGTATATTTTCCACTTGTTTCTAGAGATGTGTCCTAAAAAATATTTTTTCTCGAATACAAGTGGAATTATGGTAATAATATATGCATATATGTCAAAGTTTGTTTATTTCTCTTATTGTGGACTTAAATTGGCAGTTCTAAATATGTGTTAGTGACCGCCAACAATAGGGTGAATCCGCAGGTTAACAACGTATAAGCACCATGCTTACACAATGTCCACCACCCACCCATGGATCCTTAGGGTGAGCGCTATATGAACATATGCATGAATATGATGATAATCCAACTATACTAAGTATATAATCAAAGTAGACGATGAACATTATAATGAAGAACATAAATAAGATGAATATTAATATTGTCATAACAATTGTAACAGGCATATAAAAGTAATGGAGATACAAAAGAGAGGGGGTACAAAGGTTATACCAAACCATGCTCTTGATAAGATCAAGGATCCAAGCAAAGCCTGCTTTCCTCCCTCTAGACCTAGTCTAACTAGCTATGCCCTAAATATGGTGGAGCTCTAAGGATGATTAGGGTTTCTATCTTCTCAAATGACTTTATGTCTCAAGGGGGTAGGGACTTGCTTATATAGGCTAGAGCTTGCAATATGAGCCCTTGGATTAAACTGACTTGAAGTAACGACGTAGATGCATCCTAGGAGGTGGTAGAGAATCGACACAGCGAGGAGGGACTGACATGTGCTGGCTGGCCCGACATGTCAGCCTACCTAGGTTTGCTTCGGGTGGTTACCGTGATGGATAAGCCTCTGGAATCTTCTAGAGTTGTTACCACGACGGATAAGCGTGATTAAGTCTGGCATGTAGGTCCTCCTTGATAGTTTTCTAAATAAACCCTGTAGAAATCACAGATTCACCAAAACTTATGAAATTTGTTAGTTTAAACCCCCTAGACCTTTGTTGGTGATCATAATTGTGCCCTTATACATGTTTCTTTGATGGTTTATAATAGTTGTTAACTACCATCAATAGCGTACTACTACTCAGATTCTAGGCACTACTACTAGCGACTAGACACTACTAGCTACTAGACACTACTACTAGCTACTACAGTTGTCATTATTTATTTTACAAGAACTATGTCTCACAAAGGTCCCACCATGAGGTCCACATGCATGTCCCTTAGCATCCAGTCTTGAAAGAACTCGAGGGGTCCAATGGTCTTTGCATTCCCAACGGTCTTCTTGTTGTTGTGGGTAATTGATTCTTTAGTAGGCTCTCCTTCTCTTCCTCACTTTGGGCACTCAAGGGCCTTCTGTTGCTCTTGCTTGCATTGTTCCTTTTCTTCCTCATGGTCGATAGCTATGAGTTTAGCATGAGTAGCTGCATCCTTAATGATTGTGCTTCAGCTTTTGCTTCCTTGAGTTTGGTGTTCTTTATCTTCAACTCTATTTCCTAATTCTCGTAGAGAGTGTCAAGGGCATGTAGGTACTTGGCTGTAGTCATGAGAGTGTACTCTGGCGCTTGTGGCTTTGCCTTTTCCACTGGCTTAATCTTCTTGCGCTAAACAAGAGAAGTATGATCCATCACTAGGAAGAACTTTGCATGAGTGTTGTTGATTTCTGCTTCATATTCTAGACAAATGTTCATGAGAGCCCAACATGCTACATTATGACATGTGTCACTTAGTTCTCTTTTGATTGCTAGGATGCATCTGACCCTGAACTCAGTGTTTGTTGGACGCTCGGTAATATGTAGGTGCATCTCGCACTTGAGTACACCCTCCACATCGCACTCACAATAGTAGTACTAGGAGGCTTAGTGTAACCCAAGCACTGAAGTGTCTCCTAGAGGAGCGGTGGGAATCCTCCAGTGGTCAAATAGACCAAACATTCCCATGTGTCATCCATTGCTGCAAAAGTTCACCACAGGGTTAGAACATTTTTGCGACAAAAATGGGAAATGACAATGAGAAGGGTTCATCAATTATATTATTGCTAGGGTTGTGGTTATTCCTATTGCTATAAAACTATCTAATGCATTCCAAGGCTTCGTCCTATGGTCAAGCTCGGCTCTGATACCACTCTATCGGCCCCTCAATTTGAGAGTCCTAAGTGCATCTGTATTTGCGCCAGGCACGCACAAATATGCACAAAACACAAGAATGGTACATAGATGTATAATAAAAGGATCCAAGCTTCATTGATATCTAGAAATAAGGTCTTACAGCAGTGGCCCAAAGGGGCATGGTCATAGGCTACATATCTGGCGAAATACTATGGCCGTGAAACGGCTTTATTGATGGTCTCTAGAGCAGGATTATTATACAGCGAAGCGGTGTCCTATTCCATAGGCAACTTAAGTGTAACACCTTAGGTGTTTGTCACTCATTAAGCAGTGGATTTGAGCTTAAACATGACAGATTAAGTGGAGATGATGATGTCAAGGTCAACCTATGGAGATGAGCCTAACCTAAACTTGAATGTTGCACCCTTGCTTACATATAGGCTCAATTAAAAGATATATGCTTGGGTGTTGCTATCAAAGTATCTTCACATGTCTCACCTCAATAACTATCTATAGTGACCCCTAGAAAAGTTTCATGAAGTTTGGAATCAAAAAAAAGTCACATGAAATGATAAGTTATATGCTTGTTTGGATTATAAATAAAACCTGCCTTACATCCCATGGGAACTAGTGTTTGTGCAAAATACAATGCAACATGTGCAACACATCTTGGACACATGTGGAACAACCTAGTGGAACATGTGTAGCATGTATCTTGAAACAACCACATGAAATGACTATAGCATTTCACTTGAGTTCTATGTTTCAAGGCATGTGAGGCCTACACTTTTGTGCAACCTATGCATGGTGGGTATGTTTGGTCTCTACAACACCTTAACTACACTTAGGACACTCTATGGAACAAAGTTCATGTTGATCATTTTGCCTAAATGTGCTCCTAAGTGATGGTTGACCATGTATGGACCCTAGAACCCTTTCATTTGACCATTCCAAAAGTCTGACCTAGAAGCTTTGCATGACTGTGCACCCTTTTACAAAGTTGTAGAGAATTTTATAAGGAACAAACTTTGTTCAAGAGTCAAGTCATGAAAATGTGTGGAACGTGCTCAAAAAGGGCCCACAAGGCAATTTAGAGCTGATTCCCAACACTTAGCATATTCTAAGTCCCTAATCGGCAGCATCAAGTCAACATGTTCGTGACATTTTATCTTCCAATTTCATATGGTAGCTCAATTAGGTTCCTTAATAGGAGTTGTAGTACTTTTCATGATGGAAACAATGGATCAAGTGTCACTCAAAATGGAGCTTAGTTAGACCTTCAATAAGAGCTTCCAAAACAGCAAAAAGTTGTTTTTATCACTGATCGGCCTTGACATGTTGACATGCCGCGTTCTCGAGATTTTGTTAAACAACTTCACATGGTCCCAATATAAAAGTTGGAGTGTAGATGGTGTAGAAGAGCATACAAGAAGATGGCATCAATGGGACTTGATTTTGGCCATCAATTTTGAAGTTGTTAATTGTCATCAATGCTTTGACAATGCCATTTTGGAAGTTAATTATCTCCTAATCCAGAACCCTAATGCCCATGACCCCTTAATCAAAGTTGTAGAGTATACTGAGGTGAACAACTTTGACAATTGGCCCATAGCCTAGTTCAGCCCTTAACCAGCCCAAACACGGCCTCCAAGTCGAACTGGTTCATGCACACCACGTGTTCGACGTTGGTCACGCGTCCACCGTGCATGGCCACCGCGCGTCCTCCACCTTGCCACGCACCCTACGCCTTGCCACCGGGGAAGAGCAGCACCCGAGCGCCCTTCCCATCTCACCCCACTCTATTTCCTCCGCTCCCTCTGTTTTTCGTCCTAGCTCGCGCGCGCGCGCACACCATTGTGGCCGTGGCCGCCATTGCCGAGCCAAGTCGAGCTCATGGCCGGCCACCACCAAGCAACTACCATCAAATCAAACCACCGCGCCACCTTGCCCTCCTCGCACCGGCCCCGACGCCCCTCTTCCCGGCCGTATTCGCTGCCGAGAGACTCCACCGACGGAGCCGTCGTGAGCACGCCGCCGAAGCTCGTGGGCCAGCCACTGTGGACCACCTCACGCCGAGCCGTGACCACCTATGGATGCACCTCGACGCCGTGAACCTCCCCGGCCGCTTCCTCGCCGCCGGCGCCGCCCTACGCCGGCCGGCCGAGCCGGACCACCGCCTTCCCTGTTCGGCCGTCGGGAGGAAGGAGACAACCGACGCCTCTGCCCTTGTCTCTCTCTGTGTGTATGACCGGTGGGTCCAACTGAGCAGCTGGTCCCACTTGTCGGTTTAAGAAAGTGGTTGTCTGGGTATGTATTCGGGTGTGCCTAGCGAATTATGTTAGGGTGGTTTTAATTCCGATTTTGAATTTCAATTTCATGTTAATCTTTGAAAATATATATCTCATGATAGAAAAGTCCAAAAATAGCAAAAGTGGACTTTTTGGAAACCTTGAGAAGAGATCTATGTAATAGAGTCATAAAAGGTTACATGTTTGTAGATGTTTTCTGATGTCTTTATTTAAGTTTTAAAAATGCTCTAGAAATGCCTTTAAACCTAACCAGAGCAAGATCTGGAGTTTTAGAACCCCAAAAATGGTGATTCTTGTTTTGTTAATTTTGTGATGACATGTACTTGCTAGGAAAAATATTAAACACACTATTTGTTCACTGTTTTCTTAGGGTTTTGATTGGACCTTGATAAATAAGGAATTTACATTATATTGCTTGTCATTTTCATATCTTGAGCTGTGTTGCTCCAAATGATGTGAAATTTTTATGGTAGTCTTTCCATGCTATTCGTGTACTGTGGTATAAATTTCATGGTCATTGCTTACTGTATACTCAAGTTATTGAATTAACTTGTTTATAGCTTGATAAATAGCTTATAAATAATATATAAATGATAAAATAGAAAATATTGTTCCATTACCTTAGTATGATGTTTCTCTATCATATTGATTCATAATATGTCCTTGTGTTCACAGAAAATATTGAGTTTTAGGTTTAATTTGCTCTTACATAAATTATTGCATTAGCTATTTGTCTTTTTCATAGAGGTTGATATACTTGTCTAAATGGCTTGAAATTTGGACAGTAGACTTTTGAGAGCATTTGTAGACCCTTGTAATTTTGGTAGAATTTATTGAGCATCTTTATGATGTGGTCATAATTCCACCTACTTATCTAAATAAATTAAGAAAATGTATTAAAAGAAATTATTTAGTATTGGGCACTATGTTTTCTGGTGTTCATTAGTCTTGTGTGACATGTTGGTAAAGTTGGTTTTGTCTAATTATATGTTTGCAACATAAGTTAATAATTATTTCTTGCAAATGAGGTTTCTGAACAGATTTGAGGATATTGTTAATTACCCTATGCAAATGATGTTTTCATGTCTTGTGTGCTATAACAAAGTTGTTGTGAATTTCATGATCTAGCTGCTGTTAAAATTTGGTGGCATTTGGCCATATGGTTTAGAAACTACAGCTGTTTAAAGTTAGGTTATAGAATTGCTTGCTCTCTGTCTTGTTAGACCAGTTTCGGTATTTGTGTAAATTTGACATGTTAAACTTTGGAATCATGCTGTGATGTTTATAAATGAAATTTATATAATTTCATAAGCTTTCCATAATGTCTTCTTGCAAGTCATTTGGAGTTGTAGATCTCCAGTTACGATTAAATTACTCAACTGCTGTTTTGATGTCCAGAAGGTAGCAATTTCTAGTTCTAGTACTTTGATTAACTTTGTCATGCTTGGGTATTGAAATGTGACTCATATCTTTGATGATACTTGAGTGGTACCCTGTAATCTTGTGAGACTTGTTTCTTGATTAATGTGCTTGCCCTCTTCTATGTTATGCCTTAGTGAGGATTAAGTTAATTAGCTCTAGGTGTTTAGGAGAACTTTGGTATGCTTATTTGATTACTTTGTTTATTGCACTTCTATGCATTCATACATATGCATTGTTGCACCTCATTTAGGTACGTTAGCTGAAGCACGTGAAGGACCTAAGGTGGAGCCAAACCCGAAGATGGAGTTGGTGGATCCATCCCGAAGATCGAAGGACCGGACAAGTGGTAGATTGGAAGATGCTCGCCAAGCGAACTCATCTGACATACTCTAACTTGAGTCGGATCCCAGGCAAGCCCCGGAGCATTATAAGCCTCCTATCTTCAAAGCAATTAATTCTATATATGTTATAAGTATTGTTGCATTAAGTGGTAGGAGTTGGTTGAAAACCTTGCTGCATTATATCATTCCTTGTCCAGATATATGAATCCTTGAATCCTACGTAGACAAGGATCGAGTAGATGCTTAGCCCTGCTTTAAGCGGTAGAAGTCAGGTGATTTCCTGTCACCTGCGAGATATAGGGATATTCATATATGGCACGGTTGGCTATATTTGCTATCGTGGAAAGGAACCATGTGTCAATAAAATGAAATGAGACCGGGCGGGATGATGATAGTGAAGAGACAAGGCATGGAGGTCTTGGGTGTGGATCTATCCCCGTCTGAGTCGTTTAAGGACCGATTCGTTGTACGTCCTTGAGTCATGTTGAATGCAGTCTAACACTTAGTTGGCCGGATAAGTCGTTCCGACCACGAATCCGAGTAATACAGTTCAGGCCAGGAATCGAATGGTAGGTTGCTGAAAGTCCTATGTTTGGTGTTGGTAATTAGTGACAATGCCTAAGTACTAATCCCATGCCTAAGTTGTATGTAGCATATGAGGATTAGTACATTCCAAGGTTGGTGGCAAGATGGACATGGTGAACATGATGGCCACACTTGGATTTGGATGCAACCCTACGTGATCAAGGCAAAGGTATATGCTTAAGGGTTGTGTTTTGGTAACCAAGACACCTAGTGGGTGTGGTTACATTATAGGATAGATAGCCGTACTATAAAGAGGGGAATGACGCGGCTATTGAACTCCTAAGTGCCTCTAGATGTGCATTTCATGATCATATGCATTTGGATAGAACTAATAACGCCTCGAAAAATGATTATGAAAATGTTAACACACATGCACATGGTGTTGATCACTTGGTGGTGTTAGCACATTTGCGACGGCGTTGGAGTTTGAGCGGTAGAGGGGGTTTGGGGTCCTCTCTCCCTCCCGCCGAGCGTGCGAGCGCGGGATTCAGGCGTTTTCGGGGAAATAAAATGCCTATTTTCCACTACGCCGGAAGTCGGAAATCAAACGGAAAAGAAACGGAAGCGAACGGAGGTCACAGTGGTGACCGGACGCTGCACCGGACGCTGCACCGGACGCTGCACCGGACGCGGTCACTGTGCGTCCGGCGCGTCCGGTCAACGTCCAGTAACTACGCGTTTTTCAGTTGCTGCACCGGACGCGAGGCGCGTCCGGTCACAGGCCACCGGACGCGTCCGGTGGTCCAGGGAGCTTACTGGACTCCCACCAGACGCGGTCACTGTGGCGTCCGGTCTGTTCACCAGTGCGTCCGGTGGTTGTTTCGTTTTGCGCGACTCGGTGTTGACCGGCGCGTCCGGTGAGTCATGGGACCGGCGCGTCCGGTGGTGACCAGCGCGTCCGGTCGTTACGACCGGCGCGTCCGGTCAGTGTTTCGAAAATTAGCCGTTGCAGCACCAGCGCGTCCGGTCTGTTGCACCAGCGCGTCCGGTGATCGCGACTGCTGCTGATTTCAGTTTCTAACGGCTATATTCGAAGGGGTACGTCTATAAATACTCGTTGGCCGGCTCAAGGCTCCCTCTCTCGACATTTTGACATACTTGTGAGCACTTTGAGCCAAGCAACTCCCCTCCCACTCATCTCTCTTGCTTCTTTGCATATTCGAAGTGAGATTGAGTGATCCAAGTGCATTTGCATTGTGAGATAGCATCTAGTTGGCACTTGGTGGTTGATTTGCTGCGGGATTCTTGTTTCTCTTGGTGGTTGCCGCCACCTAGACGGCTTAGAGCAGCTTGGAGGCGTTGGCAAGAGTTGGTGATTGTTCTTGGCCACCTCCGGTGATTGTGAGGGGTTTGTGCCTACCTCGGCGAAGCGCCAAAGGCAACATTAGTATATTGCTCGTGTCATTGCAACCTTTTGCCATTTGGTAGGTTCTTGTGGCGCCTTTTGAGAGGCTCGGTGTGTGACCGATTAGCCACCGAACCACGTGGTGAAGAGGGACACAACGGGGACTAGCGTGCCGGCAAGCACGTGAACCTCGGGATAAATCTTCGTGTCATCACTTTCATATTGTGATTGATTGATCCCGGTGTTCGGTTATCTTGATATTCATTGTTGATCATATTGGTTGGCTCAATACTTCGCCCCTCGGTGATACCCTCCTAACTCAACTCCATATTACTTTCTTAGTTATCTTTGCTAGCTAGTTAGCTTTGCTAGAGTAGCTTCTTTGTGTAGCTTGCTAGTTGTAGTTTCCTTCTCGGTTTGACTTGTGCGGTTGAGTGCAATTACTAGAATTGTGAATTGGTTAGGTGGCTTGCAAACACCCCGTAGGCTAAGCAAAACTCGCATCTCGCTATTTGTTTTATTGATAAACTTGCTTAGCTTGTCTTTGTAGAAAATTTTAATAGGCTATTCACCCCCCCTCTAGCCATCAAGACCTTTCAAGTGGTATCGGAGCCGTGGTCACCGTTTGTAAGGCTTAACAACCTCGGTGTAAGATGGCTCAAGTTATGTTCAATCATGTTAATGGCAAGCCTCCATTCTTTGATGGCGTCTCTTCCTTTGATCATTGGAAAAGGAAGATGAAGCAATATCTAGGCAATATACATGAGAAGGTTTGGGATGTGACCAAAGAAGGATATGTTATTCTTGATGAGGAAAACCTCACTCCCAATGACCGCATCAACAAACAATGCAATACGGCGGCACTTGACACAATCTATCGTGCCATTGATGATAAAGTATTTGAGCAAATCAAAGATCTTGAAAAGGCAAATGAGCTTTGGATAAGGCTTGAAGAAACATATGAAGGCACTTCAACGGTAAAAAGTGCCAAACTATATATGCTCAAGGACAAGTTCTCCACATTCAAGATGAAGGATGATGAATCCATCCCGGAGATGTTCTATAGGCTCCAAGTCATTGTCAATGATCTCAAGGGGCTTGGGGAGAAGGTTGAGGACAAGGACTTCTCACACAAGTTCTTGATGTGCTTACCCAAGAAGTTTGCCACCTTGAGAAGAATGATCTTTAGAGAGGGATTGGACAAGGTCAAACCAACCAATGTACTTGGAGATATAATGACCGATGCCCAATACAATGATGATGAAGATGAAGATGAGAAGAAGGAGACCAAGGTCAAGCAAGAGAAGCCCATTGCATTCAAGGCTTCATCTTCTAAGGGCAAGAGCAAGGTGGAGAGTGATGATGATGATCCATTCGATGATGAGACCATGGCCCTCCTAGTGCACAAGATGGGGAGGTTCATGAAAAAGAAAGGATATGGTGCAAGGAAGAGAAGGGACTTCATGAAGGCAAAGGAGATGCTTTGCTACAATTGCAATAGCCCCGATCATGTAGTGGCAAAGTGTCCCTATGAAGACAAAAGATATCATGATGGGGAGTTGAAATTGAAGAAGAACAAGAAGGACAAGAAGGAGAAGAAAGAGAAGAAGAGCTTCACTATCAACAAGAAGAAGAAGGGTGGTGGTTATGTGGTCACTTGGGATAGTGACAACTCCGATAGTGATGATGATGAAAGCTCTAGTGATGATGAGAGGACCACTCGGCGAGTCCTTGCAAGCATCGCCCTCTCCAACAAGACATCCGTCTTCGACACTACATCGACATGCCTTATGGCCAAGCCTACCAAGGTAAAATATGATGATAGTGATGATGATTCTTGTGCTAGTGATGGTTATAGGAGTGATGATGAGGAGGATGAGGACTACTCCAAGGATGATCTATTGGGCATAATAGATCAAATGAGCAAGGGCTACAAGAGGACAACCAAGAAATACAAAATCTTAGAACAAGAGCTCATTGCCAAGAGCAATGAAAATGATGCCTTGATGGAGGAGCTTGTTGCTCTCAAAAAGAGTAAGGAGTGCAAAGGAATTGAACAAGAGCTCAAAGCTCTTAGGAAATCCTTTGATGAGCTAGAGGCTTCTCGTGAGTGTCTAAAGGAAGACCACGAGGACCTTGAAGTTGCTCACACTAGGCTTAAGGAAGCCCACTCCACTCTACTTGAGCTCATCAAGGAAAAGGATCTCAAATTGGAGAAGCTCATGAAGGAAGCTAAGGAGGAGCAAGTGATTGTCACTTGTGATATTGGACTAACATGTGATATTGTTGATGATTCTTCATTTGTTAGTCCTACTAATGCTTCATGTAGCTCATCATCATCCACCACAACCAACTCTACCTCTACTACTAGTGATTCATCACTTGTGGTTGAGACTCTCAAGAGAGAGGTGGATGATCTCACCCGCGCATTAGGCAATGCCTATGGTGGGGATGCCCGCTTGCTAAAATGCTTGGGTAGCCAAAGGTTCTCTCTTAACAAAGAGGGTTTGGGCTATACTCCCAAGAAGGGCAAGGCGGCCTTTGCAACTCACAAGCCTAGCTTTGTGAAGAGCAATGGTCGTTATTGTAATAGATGCAAGCAAGTTGGGCATCTAGAGATTAATTGCAATAAAATGAACAAGAACAAGAAAAATGCTAATGTACCTTATATTCCTTTTGATTCTTGCTATGTGCTTACCAAGGGTGAGAAAGGTGTGCATGCTAGGTTTGTTGGTACACCAATTGTGGGCCCAAAGAAGAAGGCCATTTGGGTACCAAAGAGCTTAGTGACTAATCTCCAAGGACCCAAACAAGTATGGGTACCTAAGAAACATTAATTTGTTTTGTAGGTTAATTACAAGGCCGGAGGAAGGCATTGGGTGCTTGATAGTGGGTGCTCTCAACATATGACCGGTGATTCAAGAATGTTCAACTCTCTCAAATCAAATGATAGTGGCATTGATAGTATCACATTTGGTGACAATAGCAAGGGTGATGTAAAGGCTCTTGGAAGGATTGCAATCTCAAATGATCATAGCATCTCCAATGTGCTACTAGTTGAAAAGCTCAATTTCAACTTGTTGTCGGTTGCTCAATTGTGTGATCTCGGTTTCAAGTGCATATTTGGTGTTGATGATGTGGAGATAGTTAGTGTTGATGGCTCTAACTTGATCTTCAAAGGCTTTAGATATGAGAATCTATACTTGGTTGATTTCAATGCTAGTGACACTCAACTTTCAACATGTTTGCTCACCAAATCAAGTATGGGTTGGTTATGGCATAGAAGACTTGGTCATGTTGGCATGAAGCAATTGAACAAGTTAGTGAAGCATGACTTAGTTAGAGGCTTGAAGGATGTCACATTTGAGAAGGATAAGCTATGTAGTGCATGTCAAGCCGGAAAGCAAGTGGGCAACACTCATCCATTGAAGAGCATCATGAGTACTTCCAAGGCATTTGAGTTATTGCACATGGATCTATTTGGGCCAACTACATACACAAGCATTGGTGGCAACAAGTATGGCTTTGTGATTGTGGATGATTTCACTAGATATACATGGGTATTCTTTCTTGGGGACAAAAGTGATGTATTTGACATATTCAAAAAGTTCATCAAGAGAGTGCAAAATGAGTTTGAAACCACAATCAAGAAAGTGAGAAGTGATAATGGAAGTGAGTTTAGAAACACAAGAGTTGATGAGCTATGTGAAGAGCTTGGAATCAAACATCAATTCTCGGCCAAGTATACACCTCAATCTAATGGCCTAGTTGAGAGGAAGAATAGAACTTTGATTGATATGGCAAGATCAATGTTGAATGAGTATAATGTGAGTCATTCATTTTGGGCCGAAGCAATCAACACGGCTTGCTTCTATAGCAACCGCCTCTATTGCCACAAGTTCTTAGAGAAGACACCATATGAGATCTTAAATGGAAGAAAGCCCAACATTGCATACTTTCGGGTATTTGGTTGCAAGTGCTATATCTTGAAGAAGGGCACTAGATTAAGCAAATTTGAGAAGAAATGTGATGAAGGATTCCTACTTGGTTACTCCACTACTAGCAAAGCTTATAGAGTGTGGAACCTAGCTAGTGGTCAACTTGAAGAAGTTCATGATGTTGAATTTGATGAAACAAATGGTTCTCAAGTTGAGGAAGATAACTTGGATGATGTGAGAGGAACTCAATTGATCAATGCTATGAAAGAAATGGATATTGGTGATATTAGACCAAAGCAAGTGATTGATGTAGATGACAACAAAGATCAAGTGCTCCAAAGTCCAATCACTCAAGCTAGTGGTTCTCTAATGCAAAATCAAGCTAGTACATCATCTCAAGTGCAACAAGATCAACAAGTGGCTAGTTCATCATCTCCAACTCATGATCAACATCAACATCCAAGCAATCAAGTGCAAGTGCTTCAACCAACTAACATCGCAAGAGACCATCCATTGGATTCCATCATTGGTGACATACAAAGGGGAGTTCAAACTAGATCAAGATTGGCATCTTTTTGTGCTCACTCTTCTTTTGTGTCAATGGAAGAACCCAAGGACATTGATAAAGCATTGAGAGATCCGGATTGGGTAAATGCAATGCATGAAGAGCTCAACAACTTCAAGAGAAATGAAGTATGGGAACTAGTTGAGAGGCCTAAGAATCATAATGTCATTGGAACAAGATGGGTCTTTCGCAACAAGCAAGATCAAGATGGGATAGTAGTAAGGAACAAAGCAAGACTAGTGGCTCAAGGTTACACACAAATAGAGGGTCTTGACTTTGGTGAAACTTATGCCCCGGTTGCAAGATTGGAAGCAATTAGGATCTTACTTGCCTATGCTTGTGCTCACAATATCAAGTTATATCAAATGGATGTAAAGAGTGCATTTCTCAATGGGTACATTCAAGAGGAGGTGTATGTGAAGCAACCTCCCGGTTTTGAAGATGACAAGAAACCCAATCATGTCTACAAATTGAGAAAAGCTTTGTATGGATTGAAGCAAGCACCTAGAGCATGGTATGAAAGATTGAGGGACTTCTTGCTATCCAAAGGATTTGTCATGGGCAAAGTGGATACTACTCTATTCACCAAGAAGATTGGGAAAGACTTGTTTGTATTGCAAATATATGTTGATGATATCATCTTTGGTTCAACCAATCAAGAGTATTGTGATGAGTTTGGGAAAATGATGGCAAAGGAATTTGAGATGTCAATGATTGGTGAACTTAGTTTCTTTCTTGGACTTCAAATCAAGCAAATGAAGGAAGGAACATTTGTGAGCCAAACCAAGTACATCAAAGATATGCTCAAGAAGTTTGGCATGGAAGATGCAAAGGGCATTACAACCCCAATGGGCACTAGTGGAAGTTTGGATAGTGACAAGAGTGGCAACATGGTGGATCAAAAGCTATATAGATCAATGATTGGTAGCCTACTCTATGTGACGGCATCAAGACCCGATGTGATGTTTAGTGTATGCATGTGTGCAAGATTTCAAGCCTCACCAAGAGAAAGTCATTTGAAGGCAACAAAGAGAATATTGAGGTACTTAAAGCATACACAAGATGTTGGATTGTGGTATCCCAAAGGTGCAAGCTTTGAGCTAGTTGGATATTCGGATTCCGACTATGCCGGTGACAAAGTGGAGAGAAAGAGCACTTCCGGGACTTGTCAATTGTTGGGAAGATCACTTGTCTCATGGTCATCCAAGAAGCAAAATAGTATTGCACTATCTACCGCCGAAGCCGAATACATCGCCGCGGGTAGTTGTTGTGCACAAATCTTGTGGATGAAGGCAACATTGAAGGATTTTGGAATCAATTTCAAGAATGTGCCATTGCTATGTGACAATGAAAGTGCCGTGAAGCTAACCAACAATCCGGTTCAACATCAAAGAACAAAGCATATTGATGTTCGTCATCATTTTATTAGAGATCATCAACAAAAGGGTGACATTGCTATTGAGAGTGTGGGGACCGAAGATCAATTAGCCGATCTATTCACCAAGCCACTTGATGAGAAGAGATTTCACAAGCTAAAGAATGAGTTGAATATACTTGACTTCTCCAACATGAGTTGATGCACCCCCATATATGACATGCCTCTCCTTCGAGCCCCAAGGTACAATTGGTTGACATGTCATACATTCTATGCTAAGGACTTGTTTAGAGCATCTAGTCATACTTTACATGTTCTAGGCTCATTCATGAAAATCAAATGACTTTGAAGTCTATATGGTGCCACTATTGTTTCCATGACTTGTATGATCTAGTGGTAGCATATAACTTGTTTGAGCGCTTGTGATCCTAAGTGTTTAATCTAGAAAACTTGTCTAAATATTTGCTTCAACATGGTGCATGATAACCCTTCTAGTGAGGTGTGAAGAAGCTTGCCCTTGGATCAAACCGAAGCATTTCATTTATGCAAGCAATCTAGGTTAAACCACAACCTTGATCCTCACCCCATAATTCAACATGATAATCTATCTAAAATTGGTCCCTTGTGGTCATTGGTGCCAAAGGGGGAGAAAATATTGATCACAAAGATAGAACTCAAAGGGGGAGAAACACAAAGGGGGAGAAAATGTTGTTCACAAAGGATAAAACCTAAAGGAGAAACACAAAGGGGGAGAAAATGTTGTTCACAAAGGAGAAAACCTAAAGGAGAGAATTGGTAAAAGAAGGGGATCAACTAAAATTTTTGAGCACACAAGTAGGGGGAGCAAGCTCTTAAACATGAATGTTGCATTTCCTTGTGCACTTCATATGTATGATGCATAGTTATGCATTTCTTTTTCCCCGATACTTTGCTTGTGTGGTGACTTGCTAGTGTAATTTGAATGATGAATTGAAATACTAGCATGAATAGGAAGTAGTTAGATCTTACTTGCTTCATATCTTTCAAAGTGGTACTAGAGCCTTGCTTATAATGTTGATCTCACGAGGTTTCTAGTTTTGTTTGTGCTTTTCAAGTGGATCTAACTACACAAGGTGCTAAGATGGTGTTTATTGCTACTCCGATGGTATCACGCTTCAAAGGTCTATAATCTAAAACACTTAGCACCTATTGATAGTCAATGCTTCTATATTTTCCTATCTAACATGTATGCTTCCAAAATCCAAACATATAGCATACATGTAGGGGGAGCCATTGCTATCAATTTTGAATTCATGATCACTTGTCCATACTTCTTACACATGGTAATATACTTGGACAATGTGACATGGGTTCAATCAAAATTTTTATCATAATATCTTTGTGAAAGGGTTGTCACCAATTACCAACAAGGGGGAGATTGAAAGTCCTATGTTTGGTGTTGGTAATTAGTGACAATGCCTAAGTACTAATCCCATGCCTAAGTTGTATGTAGCATATGAGGATTAGTACATTCCAAGGTTGGTGGCAAGATGGACATGGTGAACATGATGGCCACACTTGGATTTGGATGCAACCCTACGTGATCAAGGCAAAGGTATATGCTTAAGGGTTGTGTTTTGGTAACCAAGACACCTAGTGGGTGTGGTTACATTATAGGATAGATAGCCGTACTATAAAGAGGGGAATGACGCGGCTATTGAACTCCTAAGTGCCTCTAGATGTGCATTTCATGATCATATGCATTTGGATAGAACTAATAACGCCTCGAAAAATGATTATGAAAATGTTAACACACATGCACATGGTGTTGATCACTTGGTGGTGTTAGCACATTTGCGACGGCGTTGGAGTTTGAGCGGTAGAGGGGGTTTGGGGTCCTCTCTCCCTCCCGCCGAGCGTGCGAGCGCGGGATTCAGGCGTTTTCGGGGAAATGAAATGCCTATTTTCCACTACGCCGGAAGTCGGAAATCAAACGGAAAAGAAACGGAAGCGAACGGAGGTCACAGTGGTGACCGGACGCTGCACCGGACGCTGCACCGGACGCTGCACCGGACGCGGTCACTGTGCGTCCGGCGCGTCCGGTCAACGTCCAGTAACTACGCGTTTTTCAGTTGCTGCACCGGACGCGAGGCGCGTCCGGTCACAGGCCACCGGACGCGTCCGGTGGTCCAGGGAGCTTACTGGACTCCCACCAGACGCGGTCACTGTGGCGTCCGGTCTGTTCACCAGTGCGTCCGGTGGTTGTTTCGTTTTGCGCGACTCGGTGTTGACCGGCGCGTCCGGTGAGTCATGGGACCGGCGCGTCCGGTGGTGACCAGCGCGTCCGGTCATTACGACCGGCGCGTCCGGTCAGTGTTTCGAAAATTAGCCGTTGCAGCACCAGCGCGTCCGGTCTGTTGCACCAGCGCGTCCGGTGATCGCGACTGCTGCTGATTTCAGTTTCTAACGGCTATATTCGAAGGGGTACGTCTATAAATACTCGTTGGCCGGCTCAAGGCTCCCTCTCTCGACATTTTGACATACTTGTGAGCACTTTGAGCCAAGCAACTCCCCTCCCACTCATCTCTCTTGCTTCTTTGCATATTCGAAGTGAGATTGAGTGATCCAAGTGCATTTGCATTGTGAGATAGCATCTAGTTGGCACTTGGTGGTTGATTTGCTGCGGGATTCTTGTTTCTCTTGGTGGTTGCCGCCACCTAGACGGCTTAGAGCAGCTTGGAGGCGTTGGCAAGAGTTGGTGATTGTTCTTGGCCACCTCCGGTGATTGTGAGGGGTTTGTGCCTACCTCGGCGAAGCGCCAAAGGCAACATTAGTATATTGCTCGTGTCATTGCAACCTTTTGCCATTTGGTAGGTTCTTGTGGCGCCTTTTGAGAGGCTCGGTGTGTGACCGATTAGCCACCGAACCACGTGGTGAAGAGGGACACAACGGGGACTAGCGTGCCGGCAAGCACGTGAACCTCGGGATAAATCTTCGTGTCATCACTTTCATATTGTGATTGATTGATCCCGGTGTTCGGTTATCTTGATATTCATTGTTGATCATATTGGTTGGCTCAATACTTCGCCCCTCGGTGATACCCTCCTAACTCAACTCCATATTACTTTCTTAGTTATCTTTGCTAGCTAGTTAGCTTTGCTAGAGTAGCTTCTTTGTGTAGCTTGCTAGTTGTAGTTTCCTTCTCGGTTTGACTTGTGCGGTTGAGTGCAATTACTAGAATTGTGAATTGGTTAGGTGGCTTGCAAACACCCCGTAGGCTAAGCAAAACTCGCATCTCGCTATTTGTTTTATTGATAAACTTGCTTAGCTTGTCTTTGTAGAAAATTTTAATAGGCTATTCACCCCCCCTCTAGCCATCAAGACCTTTCAGTTGCTTCTTGGAGGAGAGAAAGGATGTGCTTGGGGACATTGGCGTGAGACCAAGGGGGGGTTAGAGTCCCTATCACCTGGCAGAGTGTCGCCCTTGGGGTCGTGACATCATTTGGACCCGTGGCTCCTGAACTGTACCAAAGGTGACCTGAGCAGCCCTCGCCAGGCGTGACTCGGTGAGTGTTAGAAATACCCCTCCAGCTGGATAGGAATTCGATTCGAATCGCCGTCGCTCCCGGTTAGTGAGCACTTGACTTGAGCAGCGGCAACGTAGATTCCATTAAATTGAACGGATGGTTATTTGGATAACGATGGAAAGGTTGCCTCAATTTATACCTGCTATGGTTAATATTGTTTGCTCCTAATAAAATGAGTGCTCTAGTATAGGTTCTAATATAGATGATAGGTTAATGATAATTAACTTGATGCTTAAGCATTAATGATTGATCATATATATTAAGCTTTTTATGCAAAATGTTGTCAAGCTAGCCCCACTTCATATCAGCCTTGCATGATCCTTGGTGTCACTTTATTTCTGGTTTTTGACGGGTAAGTCTAGCTGAGTACCTTCTTGTACTCAGGGTTTTATCCCCACTTGTTGCAGGTTGTGATGTATCATGGCGGCTGCAAGAGTTGGTTGGCTCCTGCCGTAGTGGCGGAGTGTGATCATGGGCATGATCCTTCTGAGCTACCTTATCTCTAATGCTTTTATTGGAAGTCGACATTGGTGCTGGCATGTATTTGAAATAATATAAATGTTAGTTTCAAATTTCTTTGCTTCCGCTACTTTCAAACTAAGTTGTAATAACTATGTTAAACTCCGATGTATATTGAATCACTACGATCTTGGCTTGTATGATGGTTGGTTTGAAATCCCTCGTGATTTCATTGGACTACCGGAGTTATATGGGCTCAAGTGTGAGAATTTGATCACTTCGGTGATTGTTTTTATACTTGTGCTCTTATAATTTGGACGGTTCTGTTACAGCTGGTATCGGAGCAAGATTCAACATTAAACTTGTCGTATGTGTATTTAAAACAAAGGTTTTGTTTTATAAAATCAGTTTATCAACTTATAGCTATATATAGGTTTGTGAAAACTAAATTCTAAATCTAAGTATGCCAGTGGTCAATTTCCTTATGCCCATATAAGGATTATTAGGTGGCTTATATAAGTACTAACTTGGGGGTTTTTCATTTATGCATCTACGCCCAGGCTAAGGTATGTATATGTGATAACTCTCCCACACTATGCTACCCAGTGTGTCAGATTAGAGGTAGCCTTCATATATGAAATAGCCATATATGTTGCTAAGTTTACTTTTATGCAACGTCGCACCTACGCTCAGGTAAGTGTGAGTTGTGAGAGCATGACCGTACAACCCTCGGTCTAGGGGAGAGCTAGTTTTGGTTACTGGATTATTTACATGTTACACACGTGTATATATGAAGGTACTTAATTGTGGGTGATCGAATGATTCGGGTAGTTTTGGTGCTACATGTATATATACAGGGGTATATGTATATGGGAGTACTTAAAAATTTTACTTACTGCTTTCATTGTGTGCCTTATATTGGGGAATTGTTGGGCTGCAATGAAACTTTTCTGCAGGTACGCTAACCACGAATGCGTAAGTCGAATGTAGCTGACGACTAGCTATATATCGAGAGAGTGCGTGTTATGCCACCGACATAGAACATGATCGCCACTTTAGGTTGACAATCTTGTGAGGATGAATAGGACGAAGCATGCATCTTCATGATTGTTGCCTTATGCATAGTTATGCTCCTCACCCTTATTCTATATTAAGTAACTTGTGATTGATGTGGTACACTATCTTCCTTGTGTGGAGTAAAATAAGAATTCCTTGTTCCATGTTGCGTAAATAGGAAATGCTTGAGAAAAGTGTGTGTTTAGCCTTGCTAGAAATAATTATGGTTACCTGCTTGAACCTATAAATTCCCTCTAGTTCAGTCAAGGGGTGAATTTGTTGTTCATACAAGCATTTGTAAATGCTTTAGACCTCACTTAAATAATTATGGATTCTCATGAATGAATTAAATTCATGTTGGTCTAAGTTAACAAAATTTAGAGCTACTAGAATAACGTGTTTGTGTGCTCTCTTGTTAAGTAGAACAAAGGCAAGCTTTGTTTTGCTTATTGAACGTTGGCTGCTAGAACAGTTTCTGTTGCAGTGATGCTTTCGTGGTCATAATGATGTTTTCTGTAGTTATGAAGAATACCAAAGTTGTAGCAAACTTACTTCTCTAGCTTGTCCTAAAATTTTATGACCCTAGGCCTTATGGTTTGAGAGTTATAACTTTTAGAAGTTTACTGTCAGGTTTTGCTTATGCTCTGAATAGATCTAAATGTTTGGTTTGTTTGACCTGTGTGCATATGGAATCATGTCTTGGAGATAATAGAAGAAGTGTAGTACTTTTTCTAAGCTTTCCAAAATGTCCTATAGAACTAATTGTGGTGGTATAAATCTCTAGTTATGAGCTTGCAAAATGGAATGACAGAATCTGTCCGAATCGGGGCAGAGATGTCTTCTTTGTCTTGTTTGGCCTTGTTGGCTATAGAATCATCTTAATATGATAATGAGAAAGTTATAGACAACTTAATAAGCTTTACATAAAGTTAAGGCTCAGCCTTTTTGTGTCCCTAGAACTCCAGTTTTGCATTTTAAAAGTTCTTGTTAGTTTTCTGTCCATATTGATATAGATCTAAAATAGTAGCATTTTTGGTCATGTTAATCTATGAATTAGCTTTTGGTGAATAACTAAAGTGTAGTCATATTCCTAAGCTTTCTAGAAAGTCTAGGATCACCTTTGTGGGATATCTACAACCTTAGTTATGGTTGAAACAAGTAACTACTGTGCTGCTGTCCAGATTCTATGCACATGCTAAGTTGGCTCCATTAGCTAGCGTTTGTTTAGAGCTAAACTTGTAGTTAGTTCATGCTTGAGATAAATGCTTATTTTGGGTGAGCCTTGTGCTTTATATTGGTTGCTTAAGCCCATTGTTTGAATTTTCTCAAATGTCTGCTTGACTGATGTTGTATGTATGTTTGTTATCTAGGTAGTGCCCTAGTTGTCACCTCGTTTGTCCTCGGTGAGCATACGAGAGTCACATAGCTTTATCCTAGAACAAAGTTCACATACGTAATTGTATGGTTGTTGTCTTCCATTAGGTTTCTCTCTTAGGAGCCTGAGCCGGTAGACATGGTTGCTTGCCTTGAGTGCTTGTATCCATGCCTTTCTTGACCGAAAGCCCAAAGTTGAGTTCTCCTATATGTTTGTATAAGCCATGGATGTTTTCCAACCCTTTTTGTGAAGACCCTTGTCGACTGACCAACCAAGTTAACTTTCATCAACGCTAGGCGTGAGTGGAATCAAGTAAAAATCTCGTGCTTAGTCGCATTCAGCAATAGAGCTATGTTCTCTTATGCTATGTTTTGATCTTTGAATCACCTCCTGGTTAATTCCAAACCTGGTGACTACCTTTGCTTGCTATCCCTCCCTTGTATAATGCTTGTTTTTACCACCCAAATTGTTTCACTTGAAATTTCATCTTGGTGGTGTGATCGGTAATGGTGTTATGAGTAGCAACTGACGGTGCCGCGACGAAACCGAGAGCCTCCTGTGGGCGGCCGACACAAGGTTGTGCTGCTAGGCACGCGCTGGTATCATGGTTTCTAGTCATGATCCATTGCAGAACAACATCAACGTGTTATTCTCATGTGAACTCTTCCTTGGTTATCTCTCCATATCGTATCGTAAGATCCATATCTTAGACCGAAAGTAGTGGAGTTTCCTTCTGAAGTTGCTAAGAAGATAACCTTTGAAGAACCGGTCACTGACATAAACATTAACAGACCGCAAGAAGTGGTAGACATGTGACTCTACTTAGTTGTCCCAGTATTGACAAACGTCATCTAGTGAGCAAAGTATCTCATCTGTGTTGGATAAATAGGACACACAACATTTAATGTTGGACAAGTTATCTGTGGGATGAGAATCGATTGGCGCATTGTGCATATGACAGGAGCTATCCAAGTCTCAATCTTGTGTGCATAATGACCATACAATCGAAATCAACCATCTCTGGTGTGACTCCTTATCTGCTGACCTCGATGGCAACCCTTCGTTCTGCGTCAACCACGATTATTGTGGTCAAGAGTGAAGATTTGGAACTTTTTAGTGTTGAAAGACAACTAATTAGTTACCAATAGGAAGGTTAATCTCTAGCTAGGTAATGACTCTTTGGTAGCTGTGAAGGCTATGTCTTACAGAGCAATAACCAACAAGAAGTTAGTTAATTAGCCAATAACTGGAGTGATACTCTATCTCCTAGAGCCATTGCGACCAAGTCATTTCCATCTTGGACAATCACAAAGATAGTGCAAGGTGTTCTATCAGCTAAGGTGAAGAAGTAGAGAAAGTATGTGTTTTGCCTTGCAAAAGTAACCCGCAAGTTCAAAGCGTGTGCATCCTCGAATTGGTATGTAAATTAATGGTCGAGATCTGCTGTTGGATGGCCCTTTTGAGGTCTCACAGATACTAGTTTACACTCTTTCATTTGCCTTTGCTTTCTCGTATCTCCAATGTACGAGCAGCCTTGGTTTCTGCAAATCAATTTATACTATCGCGAGTCAAAAGCAATTTGAAAAGTGTTAAACAACAGATTTCCCATCTTAGAGCTACTGTTTGATCCTAAAAAGGAAGCCTCAAGGTGAAAGTTGGCCTGACAAGGTTTCTACATTGCAAGTCAACTCAACTTACAGTGCAACTAAGTCACAAAGGAAAATTTTACTCAACCGCTTGGTGGTAGACTACTCCCCACGGTTTAGTGAATATTTACAACTTTTGTTGTCCTTAAGGCCTCACTACATCTTTCTTTGGGAATTATTTTTCCAATGATGACATACTTTCGTACCTTATACATGTTTTTACCCAAGAGGTTGCATCTGATTCAACTCAGATAACTGTTGTCTTTGGATAAAAGAATCTTATTAGATAACTGTTGGCAGAAATAGGAAGCCGACAGAGTCAGCTATCACATTCACCGACCATCGATAGACTCAGATAATACAGTGTTGTCATCAGAGAAAGAGAACTACATACATGGAACCTCAAGTAGTTTTCCATTAGTTGGTGTCTAAATGAATGAACAGTTATGACCAACATAGACCCTGTCTATTGGTTAGTCAGTATCCTATAGCCTCAGAGTATATTTGTCGTCTATGATCTCACCCTTTTGGAAGGTTGTGCTCAAGCCATTTTGGTAGAGAACTGCTTTTCAAAACCATGTGAACATAGAGCCATTTCAACGAGTATACTTCTGAATATTTCGGTCTAGTGTCAAGTTCATATGGACTATGTTGTGTTCACTAAAGAATCAGATACTTGTTAGTGGTTAGCTCATGGACCCAAGGATCTCTGTACATTGAGAACGAAGTACTGCGTTGTCTTGGATTCCTCCCAAAGTAACAATGCTTCATGGAAGTCAATAAAGGAAATTCTTCAGACAAATTTTACCATGAAGAGCAAGTATCAGAAAGTACCTTTGACCAAATTGTTCACCAACGTTGAAGCTTTGTAGCTAAATGCTATAGCAAATGTTGGGAACTAGGTAACGTGCCTCTCTTCCATAAAAAGGTCTTCCATTCCGAATCTCGGGACGCGATTCTTTTAAGGGGGGAGGGTTGTAACACCTTAGGTGTTTGTCACTCATTAAGCAGTGGATTTGAGCTCAAACATGACAGATTAAGTGGAGATGACGATGTCAAGGTCAACCTATGGAGATGAGCCTAACCTAAACTTGAATGTTGCACCCTTGCTTACATATAGGCTCAATTAAAAGATATATGCTTGGGTGTTGCTATCAAAGTATCTTCACATGTCTCACCTCAATAACTATCTATAGTGACCCCTAGAAAAGTTTCATGAAGTTTGGAATCAAAAAAAAGTCACATGAAATGATAAGTTATATGCTTGTTTGGATTATAACTAAAACCTGCCTTACATCCCATGGGAACTAGTGTTTGTGCAAAATATAATGCAACATGTGCAACACATCTTGGACACATGTGGAACAACCTAGTGGAACATGTGTAGCATGTATCTTGAAACAACCACATGAAATGACTATAGCATTTCACTTGAGTTCTATGTTTCAAGGCATGTGAGGCCTACACTTTTGTGCAACCTATGCATGGTGGGTATGTTTGGTCTCTACAACACCTTAACTACACTTAGGACACTCTATGGAACAAAGTTCATGTTGATCATTTTGCCTAAATGTGCTCCTAAGTGATGGTTGACCATGTATGGACCCTAGAACCCTTTCATTTGACCATTCCAAAAGTCTGACCTAGAAGCTTTGCATGACTGTGCACCCTTTTACAAAGTTGTAGAGAATTTTATAAGGAACAAACTTTGTTCAAGAGTCAAGTCATGAAAATGTGTGGAACGTGCTCAAAAAGGGCCCACAAGGCAATTTAGAGCTGATTCCCAACACTTAGCATATTCTAAGTCCCTAATCGGCAGCATCAAGTCAACATGTTCGTGACATTTTATCTTCCAATTTCATATGGTAGCTCAATTAGGTTCCTTAATAGGAGTTGTAGTACTTTTCATGATGGAAACAATGGATCAAGTGTCACTCAAAATGGAGCTTAGTTGGACCTTCAATAAGAGCTTCCAAAACAGCAAAAAGTTGTTTTTATCACTGATCGGCCTTGACATGTTGACATGCCGCGTTCTCGAGATTTTGTTAAACAACTTCACATGGTCCCAATATAAAAGTTGGAGTGTAGATGGTGTAGAAGAGCATACAAGAAGATGGCATCAATGGGACTTGATTTTGGCCATCAATTTTGAAGTTGTTAATTGTCATCAATGCTTTGACAATGCCATTTTGGAAGTTAATTATCTCCTAATCCAGAACCCTAATGCCCATGACCCCTTAATCAAAGTTGTAGAGTATACTGAGGTGAACAACTTTGACAATTGGCCCATAGCCCAGTTCAGCCCTTAACCAGCCCAAACACGGCCTCCAAGTCGAACTGGTTCATGCACACCACGTGTTCGACGTTGGTCACGCGTCCACCGTGCATGGCCACCGCGCGTCCTCCACCTTGCCACGCACCCTACGCCTTGCCACCGGGGAAGAGCAGCACCCGAGCACCCTTCCCATCTCACCCCACTCTATTTCCTCCGCTCCCTCTGTTTTTCGTCCTAGCTCGCGCGCGCGCGCACACCATTGTGGCCGTGGCCGCCATTGCCGAGCCAAGTCGAGCTCATGGCCGGCCACCACCAAGCAACTACCATCAAATCAAACCACCGCGCCACCTTGCCCTCCTCGCACCGGCCCCGACGCCCCCTCTTCCCGGCCGTATTCGCTGCCGAGAGACTCCACCGACGGAGCCGTCGTGAGCACGCCGCCGAAGCTCGTGGGCCAGCCACTGTGGACCACCTCACGCCGAGCCGTGACCACCTATGGATGCGCCTCGACGCCGTGAACCTCCCCGGCCGCTTCCTCGCCGCCGGCGCCGCCCTACGCCGGCCGGCCGAGCCGGACCACCGCCTTCCCTGTTCGGCCGTCGGGAGGAAGGAGACAACCGACGCCTCTGCCCTTGTCTCTCTCTGTGTGTATGACCGGTGGGTCCAACCGAGCAGCTGGTCCCACTTGTCGGTTTAAGAAAGTGGTTGTCTGGGTATGTATTCGGGTGTGCCTAGCGAATTATGTTAGGGTGGTTTTAATTCCGATTTTGAATTTCAATTTCATGTTAATCTTTGAAAATATATATCTCATGATAGAAAAGTCCAAAAATAGCAAAAGTGGACTTTTTGGAAACCTTGAGAAGAGATCTATGTAATAGAGTCATAAAAGGTTACATGTTTGTAGATGTTTTCTGATGTCTTTATTTAAGTTTTAAAAATGCTCTAGAAATGCCTTTAAACCTAACCAGAGCAAGATCTGGAGTTTTAGAACCCCAAAAATGGTGATTCTTGTTTTGTTAATTTTGTGATGACATGTACTTGCTAGGAAAAATATTAAACACACTATTTGTTCACTGTTTTCTTAGGGTTTTGATTGGACCTTGATAAATAAGGAATTTACATTATATTGCTTGTCATTTTCATATCTTGAGCTGTGTTGCTCCAAATGATGTGAAATTTTTATGGTAGTCTTTACATGCTATGAATGTACTGTGGTATAAATTTCATGGTCATTGCATACTGTATACTCAAGTTATTGATTTAAATTGTTTATAGCTTGATAAATAGCTTATAAATAATATATAAATGATAAAATAGAAAATATTATTCCATTACCTTAGTATGATGTTTCTCTATCATATTGATTCATAATATGGCCTTGTGTTCACAGAAAATATTGAGTTTTAGGTTTAATTTGCTCTTACATGAATTATTGCATTAGCTATTTCTCTTTTTCATAGAGGTTGATATACTTGTCTAAATGGCTTGAAATTTGGACAGTAGACTTTTGAGAACATTTTTAGACCCCTGTAATTTTGGTAGAATTTATTGAGCATCTTTATTATGTGGTCATAATTCCACCTACTTATCTAAATAAATTAAGAAAATGTATTAAAAGAAATTATTTAGTATTGGGCACTATGTTTTCTGGTGTTCATTAGTCTTGTGTGACATGTTGGTAAAGTTGGTTTTGTCTAATTATATGTTTGCAACATAAGTTAATAATTATTTCTTGCAAATGAGGTTTCTGAACAGATTTGAGGATATTGTTAATTACCCTATGCAAATGATGTTTTCATGTCTTGTATGCTATAACAAAGTTGTTGTGAATTTCATGATCTAGCTGCTGTTAAAATTTGGTGGCATTTGGCCATATGGTTTAGAAACTACAGCTGTTTAAAGTTAGGTTACAGAATTGCTTGCTCTCTGTCTTGGTAGACCAGTTTTGGTATTTGTGTAAATTCGACATGTTAAACTTTGGAATCATGCTGTGATGTTTATAAATGAAATTTATATAATTTCATAAGCTTTCCATAATGTCTTCTTGCAAGTCATTTGGAGTTGTAGATCTCCAGTTACGATTAAATTACTCAACTGCTGTTTTGATGTCCAGAAGGTAGCAATTTCTAGTTCTAGTACTTTGATTAACTTTGTCATGCTTGGGTATTGAAATGTGACTCATATCTTTGATGATACTTGAGTGGTTCCCTATAATCTTGTGAGACTTGTTTCTTGATTAATGTGCTTGCCCTCTTCTATGTTATGCCTTAGTGAGGATTAAGTTAATTAGCTCTAGGTGTTTAGGAGAACTTTGGTATGCTTATTTGATTACTTTGTTTATTGCACTTCTATGCATTCATACATATGCATTGTTGCACCTCATTTAGGTACGTTAGCTGAAGCACGTGAAGGACCTAAGGTGGAGCCAAACCCGAAGATGGAGTTGGTGGATCCATCCCGAAGATCGAAGGACCGGACAAGTGGTAGATTGGAAGATGCTCGCCAAGCGAACTCATCTGACATACTCTAACTTGAGTCGGATCCCAGGCAAGCCCCGGAGCATTATAAGCCTCCTATCTTTAAAGCAATTAATTCTATATATGTTATAAGTATTGTTGCATTAAGTGGTAGGAGTTGGTTGAAAACCTTGCTGCATTATATCATTCCTTGTCCAGATATATGAATCCTTGAATCCTACGTAGACAAGGATCGAGTAGATGCTTAGCCCTGCTTTAAGCGGTAGAAGTCAGGTGATTTCCTGTCACCTGCGAGATATAGGGATATTCATATATGGCACAGTTGGTTATATTTGCTATCGTGGAAAGGAACCATGTGTCAATAAAATGAAATGAGACCGGGCGGGATGATGATAGTGAAGCGACAAGGCATGGAGGTCTTGGGTGTGGATCTATCCCCGTCTGAGTCATTTAAGGACCGATTCGTTGTACGTCCTTGAGTCATGTTGAACGCAGTCTAACACTTAGTTGGCCGGATAAGTCGTTCCGACCGCGAATCCGAGTAATACAGTTCAGGCCGGGAATCGAATGGTAGGTTGCTTCTTGGAGGAGAGAAAGGATGTGCTTGGGGACATTGGCGTGAGACCAAGGGGGGTTAGAGTCCCTATCACCTGGCAGAGTGTCGCCCTTGGGGTCGTGACATCATTTGGACCCGTGGCTCCTGAACTGTACCAAAGGTGACCTGAGCAGCCCTCGCCAGGCGTGACTCGGTGAGTGTTAGAAATACCCCTCCAGCTGGATAGGAATTCGATTCGAATCGCCGTCGCTCCCGGTTAGTGAGCACTTGACTTGAGCAGCGGCAACGTAGATTCCATTGAATTGAACGGATGGTTATTTGGATAACGATGGAAAGGTTGCCTCAATTTATACCTGCTATGGTTAATATTGTTTGCTCCTAATAAAATGAGTGCTCTAGTACATGTTCTAATATAGATGATAGGTTAATGATAATTAACTTGATGCTTAAGCATTAATGATTGATCATCTATATTAAGCTTTTTATGCAAAATGTTGTCAAGCTAGCCCCACTTCATATCAGCCTTGCATGATCCTTGGTGTCACTTTATTTCTGGTTTTTGACGGGTAAGTCTAGCTGAGTACCTTCTTGTACTTAGGGTTTTATCCCCACTTGTTGCAGGTTGTGATGTATCATGGCGGCTGCAAGAGTTGGTTGGCTCCTGCCGTAGTGGCGGAGTGTGATCATGGGCATGATCCTTTTGAGCTACCTTATCTCTAATGCTTTTGTTGGAAGTCGACATTGGTGCTGGCATGTATTTGAAATAATATAAATGTTAGTTTCAAATTTCTTTGCTTCCGCTACTTTTCAAACTAAGTTGTAATAACTATGTTAAACTCCGATGTATATTGAATCACTACGATCTTGGCTTGTATGATGGTTGGTTTGAAATCCCTCGTGATTTCATTGGACTACCGGAGTTATATGGGCTCAAGTGTGAGAATTTGATCACTTCGGTGATTGTTTTTATACTTGTGCTCTTATAATTTGGACGGTTCTGTTACATTAAGCACGGTAGAAACCCTAGCCTCAATGTCATACTTCTATGAATGAATCTCCTAGTGGGTACTCTATTCCTCGTGGTATGTTCTTCATTAAAGTCATAGTCTTCTTCTGTGCCGAGGTCCGTGTGTCAACAACAGGTTAGTACATACATACTCAGGAAGCCCTAACCATAGGGTGGAAATATAAGTGTAGTGGAGATTATAATTAAGGGTTGGGTCCTAGTGGAGCATTACCATTCCCACTAGTACCTAGATCAACATCAATTCCATTACCAGTTTCATTACACATAAAAGTAAAATTAATTATAGTATCCCATCCTAGCATTTGCCCATTCCAAGGACATGGCTATTCAAATAGATTTAAATAAACTCTGCAGAGGAATACAAATTTCCCCACATGATAGGTGCAAACTCATCCATGATCATTAGACGAAATAGACCAAACGAGACCTTGTACTCGAATGTACGCGACCTTAGATGTCTGTATAACTCTACTACAGCTTCTCAGGGGTTAGAAACATAAAATCGGGAAGATACTGAATCCCCCCAAACATGATGATACCAAATCATCACAAAAGGAAAACATGGCTCAAACATAGCCAAGAAAACAAGCGCCCGAATGTGGCCAAAAACAAAAGCTTAACATGGAAGATCACATAGCATCCACACCAACTGGACCATGGAAGAAAACCTATCCTCCGTGTCAGCTCCTGATATTCCATTGCCTACTCTAGCCTCCTAGTAAAAATTATACTTTATGTAATGGGGTGTGAGATCAAGCCTACCCATATAGACATGTGGTTGTACGTAAAAACTCACTAGGCAAGAGGGACTACGAACCGGTCCTTATGTGATCGAGGCGAGTATCTCCCACAAGAATCCTCTCCAGGTATCCCTGCCATGGTAAACTACCTCCATCGTTTACCTCCACTCGCCCCATGTTAGGGTTTAGTTTTAGGTTTAATAGAATTTAAGTTCCATTATTATCCCTAAATCAATTCATAATGTGGAGCTCATAAAATAACAAGATAACCCTTATCTTAAGCATATCACATTAACCGAGCTCATATTCTAGGGTAATAATCTCATAGTCATGTTTTAGCATTTTAGTGGTTTAAAACAAGATGATAGGGAGGGGAGCTAGGACTTGCCTTCGTCGTTGTCACCTTCTGGCACATCTACAAAATTTGGGTCTTCATCCTCCTGATGATTATCGTCGTCTATCGGTCATATCGATCGAAATAAGACTACCACTAACCATAATAGAAAGGGCAAAAGCAAACATAGAACTTTATGGTCACACTAGGTGCATATGATAGGGTTGGATTTTAGATGGATTTTAGAGGTGGTTTCATGTGAAAAGGAGTTAGGGTTTAAGAGTTATGTATTTTAGAAGTTTATTCAATAGCTATTTAACTAGGTGGAATTTTATATGCATTTTCTAGTGCATGAAAATTTGTGCTAACTACTTGATTAAATATCCTAATGCATCTAGTTTATTGACAAATTTTCTAGATTTTTTCCAAGCTAGGAAGGTGTATTTCTAACTCTCTATATACACTAGCCAGGTGTACCTAGGATTTTCTAAAGTGTACCCCCACGGTGTGTGTGCGGATGATAGGCGGGGCACCCTGCCTACATCAGCAGCGATGACAGCATCAATGTTATGGCCTCGAGGCCATGTGTTAGTGAAAAGGGGGAGAGAGAGAGGGGAACAGACGGGGACGGAGGGATGATGGCAACGCCGTTTCCACCTAGCCCCACATGGCAGAGATAGAGACGGGGGAGGAGAGGTGACAGCGACAAACGGAGGTGGCCACCATGACGCCAAAATAGGGGATGGCGGGCTGAGCATGCTGGGGTTGATTAGTCAGTGGTGTTGGCCCTCGGTAGTGATGGATGAAGGGTGTACGATGCTTGTGGGGTCATGCCGCAGCTAGTGGCGAGATCTCTGTTGGTATTTCTTAATGAATACAGAAGAATCCGCAAGCGTACGGAAGTACCGTTATAGCCTTCACCCAGAAGTATTCAGGGTATCGTATTTTCCACATGGAATGGAGGTACTTTCTCCTAGCTAGTTCGTCCAAGGACAACACAAGGGTAGAGTTGGAAAGGGGTAGAGACGGACTCCTATAGCTCTTAGGTCTTAAGGAGAGCGATACTCTACATCTACTTGCTTACTTCGGGCACTAGAGATCACCTGGTCTACCAAACGATACTAGCCTATAGCTCTACGCTGTACCCAAATGTGGGGGAATGCAAAGGACGGACATGGCTGTCACCACCTGCCGCCTACACCTCAACCATGGAGGATGAGGCAAACAAAGGTAGCCTCTAGCCCAGACACCACGTCTATGCTATCGACTACTACTCTAGCATTCTGAGAGGGGTTATCTGTCTTTATCAGGGCCCTCAACTAGAGCATCCACCATAAGGATGAACGACAAACCCGCAAACAAGTATAGGTAAAGCTCAACTAAGCAAAAGACATAAAAGGCTATAAGAACCATGAATACTTACTTACCCAAGATCCCGTTAAGGAGCCAAGAAAATACTCGTAGAGGTACAAGCTCGGGGAGACACCAACAAGCCCGGTGCTTCCCCGCTCTCTTCCCCCACATCTCACTTTCACAACTCTAGCTAGCTAGTAGGGCATAGCCCTTTGGAATGTGGCTCAAGTGTAGCGTGTAGTAGCTCTTCTTCCCTTGGAATGTTCCTTGCACCCTTGAGTGGTGTGTGAGTGAGAGGGGGAGGCCCTCTATATATAGAAGGAGGATGGAGGGTGTGCCATGGAATATTCCTCCTTTACTCCCTCTAAACTAACCTCATTCTAGCATCCAGGTTTATTGTCTCAGCCAACGCACCCCGCAACCGACCTGCACATGTATTGATGGAACCGCTAGAGAAAAATGAGCCCGAAATGTACCCACAGAGGAGCGGCCATGCCTGGGCCTCAGCCGCACCCAAACCTTGCCCAAATGGCCCCATATTTGGTGAGCTTGTAGATCTTTTTGTTAGCTTTTCGTGAGGTGGATGGTCCAAAATAGAGTCCGGATGCATCCTGGGCGCCCATTTTATCTGGGCCAGCTCCTACAGCCCGAGATGGATTTGGATTGGGTTTTGGGCCTCCACTTCATGGGTTCATTGTTGAGCATTTTGATCTATGTTTGAGGCCCAAATTGTCTGGTAAGTGGGCCTCTTTGTTTTCCCATGGTTTTCTTATATTTCTTGGCCAATTTATGTGTATTTCCATATATGCCCTCCTGTAAATGAGAAATCACCAAAACTTGTGGAATTGAATAGTTGTAAGCCCTAGTTCTATGTTTTAGTGTTTGTTTTATGTAAATGTTGGTGGTTAAAATTGTGAGTTGAGGACCGCCAACAAGTACCCCCACACTTACTTCTTTGCTCATCCTCAAGCAAAGCTTTAGAGATAAAAAAACGATCATAAACATAACGTCCTAAGATATACAACTATACATGAAAGTTATTCCAACACATTCTTTACACAAGTGGGATTTGTGGTGCTGGCTAACATGTTTCCTTAGGTTGTTGAAAAGTGGAGCAGCTCTTGAAACAAAGTCATCTTCCCAATTTCACATCTTAGCAACTTGGAGTTTTTTAAAAGTTTTCTAAAACAAAAGCATGGTTCACTTTATACTCCTCAAATGGCACTCTCAAATCACTCAATGGTGTATATATCCTTACCAAGTCATTGCAAAGTTTTGCCTTCTTTTGTTGTCTCCTACTTCTAGAAAGGTTTATGTGGAGCTTCAGGTAGGGATAAACAATGTGGCATGCTTGGATTGTATATATTGTAAAGTCAAATCGAGGATCCAAGGAGAGAAGTGCCATACTCTTACATCAAGATGTTCATGTGTGTGGAATGAGGTGAACTATAACTATACGGTGGACTAAAACTATACTCCTTTTATAGATATGATCTCTTCTAACTATTTATTTTTGAGACATGGCTATCATCATTCATTTTTTCTTTCAATACCTTGGGACCTTCATGTGTCCTTTTTTTGGACCTTCAAGTGTCCAGATATTTTTTTTTCTCTTTTTTCATACTTTTGCATAGTCCATGTCTCTTAAACCATATATTGAGAGATCACTATCTTGTAAAACATGGGGTATTTTCCTAATAAACATTTGTTTGTCTACTCCTAGTTTAGGAGCAGAGTTTTGGTGGATGGAGGCATGTTTTTGCGTACTCCCAGTGTAAGAGCAGCAAGTGTATGTGGGAGTATGTGATCTTGATCTTGGGAGCATGATAAATCTCTCAACAAGGGTCAACAAGATTTGACCAAACTCAACACAATAACAAGTAGCATATGTAGAAGGTTTAAAACTTGCTAGATATTATATTTGGCCTTGGTAGGAAGTTGCTCACCAAAAGAGGAGTATGTGGTACTACGGTTTTTAGAATATTTTTATCAAAACAAATTCTCCAAGTGCTTTGAATGGAAACAGTAGGATTTCTAAATCAGAACTATATCACACCTCACAATAACTTAGTCAACATGGTTGTCCTATTAGCATATTTTCTCACTAGCATAAATACATGTATATGAAACAAACTTCATGCAAGCTTCTATCTTAAAGATGTTATGAACATGTCAAAATTTTAAGCAAAGTGTGGTTCAAAATATGCATGGAAACATAGCTGGTTCATTAAGTTCATTTTTTTAATTATCAAAATCATGTTCGTATAACTCAAGATTGTATGGAGATTGAGGGAGAGAGTTTGCACAAACCACCATTGAAGATAAAGGAGTTAAAGGATTCAGATGTGGTTTGGCTAAACCAAAGGTCCAGCCAAGCCTTTCTGAAACTATCAATCTCATCCTTCTGCAATTTAGGCCATTCGATGCTGTGCAACGTGTTGGGGAGATCTCTAGTGTGTGGTTGTTCTACTTGAGAGATCTCCCCCACACTTATTCTTGTACCTACTTTATTTGTAACAAAGAAACAAAACAAAAAGAAAAGGAAACAAGCAAGGGCTCTACCGGTTTAAATACCGGGAAACCAAATTTATTATTATTATTATTTATTAATTAGTTTTTTTAATAATTTTATTATTATTATTATTTGTTTGTATGATAATTATTTTTATATTATTATTGTTATTATTATTTATTATTATTTATTTGTTCACCAGATTTTGTATACTTAAGCAAGGCTAATGTGGAATTTGCAAGATAATCAACTTGTTTTATTTCCATTATTGATTACCACCATTGTTTATGAAAGTAGTACTCTAGGTTCTTTAACTAGAATTCAACACCATGTTAATTTTTGATTAAAGGAGGTCTTTTTAACCTAAGTACCATGCTTAATTCAAAAAGGCCTATGGGTATACCTATAGAATACACCCAAACTAGAGCATGTAACATAAACAATTGAGGCATGAATTTATATGATCTTATGGAGACAAGTATGAGTAAAGAAGTTTGGTGAATATTTATTTACCTTTGCATACCTGAGTCTAATTACCGGCAACATGTGGATGGAGCTTTCGAAGTTGTTGCAGTGGTTGCTTGGTTGCACATGATCCAACTCAGGTGATCAACAAGGCTTAAGTTATACACACAGATAGTGTGTATAGATCATAAGCCTTGATGATAGCAAAGGTCTAGAAGAGGAGAATCCTCCTCTTTTCCTTTTTTATCATATAATTTTTCTATCATATATATTTTCTTTTATTCTTTCTCTCTTTTTTATATAGCAAGACAGAGTTGTCATCATTGTTTTTTAGCCAAGGTGACCTTTGGTGTGGATCGAAAATTTGGCAAGGTTTCCACCATCCTCCCCCACACTTAGACTTTTGTGTAAAAGTCAAGTGTGGAAAGTCAGGACCTCCTCTTGAGTGTGTTCCATCACCAGAGACCACCATGGTATATTATTGATGAAGCTCCTCATATTCTCACGTAACATATGTACCCTTGTTCTTCTTGATCTCTTTCATGAAAGGTTAGTAACCAAGAATACCCAAAGGTGCATTCTAACATGATAACATGATCTTGCTTTATTGAAAAGGAAAGTTTTTTTTATCATAATCCGGGGTATCTCTCGGCAGTGCTTGATTTATGGTCTTAAGCTAGACCTCAGGAACTCATCTTATAGCTACCAATGGTGGTATAGTTCCTAGCTTTACCACCAAACATTTAGCATTATCGCTCAAGCTGCAAGGTTAGTACCACAATGCATCCACGGGATCTGCAATATTTATGATAAACGTAGGCATCGACAACCATCCTCTTAAAGAGTTTGCGAACAAGGATCAAGAGGTGGTTGTGATCTATGTAGGAGTAGGTGGTACTAAGCACAACGGACTTTGGAGGCTCCAAAAGTGAGCATGAAAAGTGAGGGGTCTCGAAAGAGAAACTTTCATGCTTAATGGTGGAATCATTCTCCTTAGTCTCCAGAGTTGGTGCTTTAGGCATGTCCATGGTCCAAAAGTTTTCTTTCTCGAGGGTTATATCGTTTGGCTAGAGGAACATGGTTTTGGCTTGAGTGAGGGTGATGATGGATGTTTAGTTTCACTCAAAAGCCTAGGTGAAACAAATAGGGAAATGATCTTCCCCTCCTCGACCGGATTGTGGTTGGGATTATGCTTTGCCATTGGGATTTCTAGACAAGGAATAGGAGTGGCAGAAGCAGTTGTTCCCAACTTTTTATCAAGGCCCTCATGGGAAGTTTTTTCTTGAATAAGATTTTCCAAAGGATGGCCTACGAGAAGATCAAACTCAAGGATGGCAAAGATGTGGAAGTCCAAACAAACCTCAGTTTCATTTATCTTCATTGGCACGGCCCTAGCAATCCCACAACACTCGAAAAATAGTCCCAATGGACTTTTGAGGAGTTTATTGGTCAGGACTAGCGGCATGTTTCCTAAAAGGAATTCTGACATGATGCTAGTCCCAATTGTGGGATTGTGCAGGGCTTCTAGGATTGTTCCCCTTAACAAACAAGGCATGGTTGTGGAAGGTGAAAGAATCTGAATTACTTCAGAAGAACATTTCACCTCCATTAACCATTCTTTTGAAGGCTCTACATTAGGGAAAACATTGTTCATTGTGTGGTTTTCATGCCAAGAGTGTTTTGAGGTATTTCCATAATCCTAGAATTTGATCGGGACCTCCTAAGGATGAAGCATTCCTTCCTTCAATGTTCACGGTTCGGGTGAGGGTTCAATAGTCAAATCTAAGGATGGCAAGGGTAAGGATTCGGCTGATGAGGGCTCCTCAAAGCTTGACATGCCCTTTTTATGGAGATGGTTGGGTTTTATGACGGGAGAAGCGTGCTTGATCAAGGATTTTCCTCTGATTCGTTGTAGTTTTATGTGTAAACGATCCTCCGACTGTCATGTCAAGGCATAGGGCAGCTTCTATGTCAAGACCCAAACAAAAGAGATGCAAAAGCACACTATCAAGTAATGACAAGTTTGGGTCAGCATGTATTAACATTGAAACCCTGGCCCAGGCTACACCTATGGACTCCTTCTCATTTTGCTCAAAATTGAGGATTGCCCTCGATAGAGAGTTGATACACGACATAGGAAAGAATGTAAGACAAAACTTGTCTTTAAGTTCTTCCTAGTCCCCATTCATACTTACTATGGCATTAGTGTACCATTGCTTCACCTCCCCTTTGAGGGATAAGGGAAACAATTTCCGCATAATAATTTGTTGTGTCATGCCTATGATGTTAAGGCATGAACACTTGTTGGTATAAATTAAGTGCAACTAAAATACGAAGGATTCTGCAAGCGCACAGAACATACCATTGTAGCAATTTACCAGGAGTAAATCAGGTATCATTATTTATATTTTACCACAGGGAAGCAAGGATTAAAGAATCTAATAATTCACCATCATGTATCTACTAACCTAGTAAACCAACTAGACTATAGTAGGGGTAAATGATATATGAAATGATAGGATTTATATAATATGACACACATGGGATAGGTCACTAAAGATATGCAAATAGTTAACTTGGGAGGTCAACGGGTGAGGTAGATTCCTATGATATTCTTATCACATGGTAAAGGTATACCCAACTATGCTAAGACTTACCACACTCTTGTGCACTTCAGGATGCCACTAGACAGGAGATAGCACCACAAAGGATACCTCTAATGACGTGACTACGGTCCTACAATTTAAGAACCTGCTCGATAGATATGGACGGGGCTATCACCTCCCGTAACTACCATACAGCTAGGGAACAGGGTGTACTCATAGGTAGAGCATCGTGTAAGCACCACACTTACATGAGGCTCGGCTACCTAGCCTAGTCAACAAACTAGAAGGCTAAGCGCTCTATGAACTAGCACAAAAAAGGAATGATAAACTCAACTAGCAAGATATATTCTGTCGGTGTTCGGACCCGAGGGGGTCCTAAACCAACGAGTAAATGCTGCGTGTCTCTTTCCTAGATGGTGATGCAAGGAGAACACACGGGGGTTTATCCTGGTTCGGGCAAAAGAAGGCCCTACGTCCAGCGGGGGGGGAGAAGTTTGTATTTCCTTGCACGGAAGTGCTCATGTAGGGGTTACAAGCATGCGAGAGAGGGCATCGAGCCCAAGTCTCAAAGAAAGGAAAAAGAGGACAAGGGTGATTACTTGAGATACCGATCTCTATCTTGCGTCTTGCCTGATGTCTCTTGTATTTCTTCGTTCTTTCGTCCCCCCATTGTAGAACCCTGGCCTGCCCTTTTATAGGGCGAGAGGAGGCCAAGACGACGGGGAGCCTTGAGGTGATGTTTTATCGATTCCTGTTGAGCTGACCATAGCGACGTGCTCAGGAATGGCCGGCCATCCCTGGACACCATGGCGTCATGGGAGGCGAGACGGCGAAATGACCCGGAGCGCCATGCCACATCATCCTTCCCTTGCCGTTGAACTGTGCCGAGCGTTGAGGTTGGGTCGAGGCCGAGTCGAGACCGGATGGATAAGGCTGAATCCCCGAGATTGCGGAGAACGGGCCTTGTCTTATCCTCCCTCGAGGGTGATCGATGGTAAACAGTGCGTGGTAAGGTGGGTACAGTGACGGTTTTCACCTCCCATCACGGGATGGGCGGTAAAACAGTGAGATCTAACACGAGCATTGTTCCCACATCGATCCTGGTCACAGCCATGCCGGTAGGTGGTAGTAGGTAACCGCATTAAATGCTATGGCTTTTGTCCTGGGTAGGTAAAGAGAAGGAGTCGAGGCGCTCGACCTGGGCTCACGCGAGTCGGAGTTTTTCCCAGTGGGCGGACGAGCCTCGCGCGAGTCGGAGCACCGTCGAGGTACCTTGCTGTACGGGATGGGGCGCGGTCGAGGTGCCCCGTCGAGCAGGCCTCGTACGAGTCAGAGCCGGAGCGCGGTCGAGGCACCTCGTCGAGCGGGCCTCGTACGAGGCGGACTAGATACGCGGTCGAGGCGGGCTGCCTTCTATTGCGGTTTCAGTCGTTTTAGTTTTTTATTAGCGATGGATGTGGGTACCCCCGTACTGTTGGTACCGACAATAGCCCCTGAGCCTTTGGGTGAGTGTGTGATCACTCTCCCAAAGGTTTGTTTGAACTAGAGTCATAGCGTCGTGATTTTTTCTGGTGGGGGCGCGCGAGCGCACCCGCCAGGTGTAGCCCCCGAGGCCTCGGTGGAGTGTTGAGACTCCTCCGAGGTCTTGTATTCGTTTTATTGGGGAATGATTCGTTGCGATCAAGCCCCCGAGCCTCACACGCACGAGGTCGATCAGAGTCCTGGCCGTCTTTTGTTGTGCGACCCTCACGCTCCTCCTTTAGGAAGGAGGAGGGGTGGGGAATGTCGTACTACCCTCGTTTGGGCGAGTTCCGACGATCTCCAGTGAGCTGCTAGCGAGGGAATTCGAGTGAGAGCCCGTGCCCCAGTCGTTAGGGGTCGGCTAGTGGCCCGGAGGCGCTCTCAAAGATGCCAAGAACTGGTAGTGTGGATCTCAATTCCCTACGATAGGATTCGAGGGCTCGGCGCCTCCCCTGAGGGGATTCCTACATCGACCTCCTCTTTTAGCCTCGAATACATCCTGGGGTGCCTCGAGAGCGTGGCTCGAGCCCTGGCCATGTACAGGCGCACCCTTGGTCGTCCCTGACTCTGTTACTCGAGGGCAGCTATCGAACCCTGGTCAAGGGCTAGCTTTCGATCCCTCAAGGTTTAGGTTTCTACGGTCGAGCCCCTGAGCCTCACGCGCACGAGGTCGATCAGAGTCCCGACCGTCTTTTGCTATGCGGCCCTCATGCTCCTCCTTCAGGAAGGAGGAGGAGGGGTGGAGGACGTCGTACTACCCTCGTTTGGGCGAGTTCCGACGATCTCCGGTGAGCTGCTAGCGGGGGAATTCGAGTGAGAGCCCGTGCCCCAGTCGTTAGGGGTCAGCTAGTGGCCCGGAGGCGCTCTCAAAGATGCCAAGAAGTGGTCATGTGGATCTCAATTCCCTACGATAGGATTTGAGGGCTCGGTGCCTCCCCCGAGGGGATTCCTACATCGACCTCCTCCTTTAGCCTCGAATACGTCCTGGGGTGCCTCGAGAGCGTGTCTCGAGCCCTAGCCATGTACGGGCGCACCCTGGGTCGTCCCTAACTCTGTTACTCAAGGGTAGCTGTCGAACCCTGGTCGAGGGCCAGCTTTCGATCCCTCAAGGTTTAGGTTTGTGCGGTCGAGCCCCCGAGCCTCGCGTGCACAAGGTCGATCAGAGTTTCGACCGTCTTTTGCTGTGCGACCCTCACGCTCCTCCTTTAGGAAGGAGGAGGAGGGGTGGGGAACGCCATACTACCCCTGTTTGGGCGAGTTCCGACGATCTCCGGTGAGCTCCTAACGGGGGAATTCGAGTGAGAGCCCGTGCCCTAGTCGTTAGGGGTCGGCTAGTGGCCCGAAGGCGCTCTCAAAGATGCCAAGAAGTGGTCGTGTGGATCTCGATTCCCTGCGACAGGATTCGAGGGCTCGGTGCCTCCCCCGAGGGGATTCCTACGTGGACCTCCTCCTTCGGCCTCGAATACGTCCTGGGGTGCCTCGAGAGCGTGGCTCGAGCCCTAGCCATGTACGGGCGCACCCTGGGTCGTCCCTAACTCTGTTACTCGAGGGCAGCTGTCGAACCCTAGTCGAGGGCCAGCTTTCGATCCCTCAAGGTTTATACCAGGCTCGGGGCCCATTTCCCAGGTATCTGGGAATATCCGTCCGCGGATCCCTCCCCGCCCGTTAGCCGGGTGCGTCTTTTTAGGAGGGGAGGCGAGATCGGCGCGGTAGTGGGCGACGTGGCGTACGGTTACGACGTGGGGGACGGCCACATGCCCAATTCCTGCGAGATGTAAGGAAACGGTTAGGTGGGCGCATTTAATGCGGGAAATAGTTCCTACCTTTTCGCGTGGCCGTTGGGATTCCGCCTGGGCATATAAAATCAAGGCCTAGGGGTCTGCGTTCCCCACCGGTTCCTTGCGCTCCTGCAATCTTCTGCCTCAGACAACCCTTGCCTTATCGCGCTCTCCGCCTGCGTCGCTGCTGCCACCGCATCCTCTCCATCCACCCCCCTTCCGACAGTACCGATGGCAGGAAAGAGCCAGATCCTCCCCGCCGACGACTGGGCCGCCTCCTCGATGACAGAGAGGAGGTTGGACGAGTTGGTCGAGGATGGGCTGCTTCGGCCAAGGATGAGCCGGTCACAGCCGGAGTGGATCGCGCCGCCCCCGGCCCACCGGGAGCCAGCGCCCCCTGAAGGGTACGTGGTGAGCTTCGTCTGCTTCCACGAGCGGGGGTTCGGCGTGCCGGCATCCGTCTTCATGCGCGCGCTCCTCCACTACTACCGGGTGGAGCTTCACCACCTTGCCCCCAACGCCGTCGCGTAGGCCGCCATCTTCGCGGCGGTATGCGAGGGCTACCTTGGGGTGGAGCCGCAGTGGAACCTGTGGCTTCACCTTTTCAAGGCCGAGCTCTTCGCCAAGAAGGCGGGGAAGAAGGGCGTCCTGTGCACGGCGCGAGTAGGGAGCTGCGTCCTGCAGGTGAGGTCGAGCCGAGCGGATCTGTACATCCCAGCTCGCCTCATCTCTTCGAACAGCGGGTGGCACGAGGGTTGGTTCTACCTCCGCAACGATGAAAATCAGTTGCCGAGGTACACCGGCCGCGTGCTGACCGCTCGAGAGGAGCGCTGGACGTACGGAGTGCCGGAAGCCGAGAAACCACGCCTGGACCCGCTGCTGGCGGCGCTGCAGCAGCTTCGCCTTCGGGGCTTGACGGCGGCGGCAGTGGCCGCGGCCTTCCATCGCCGTGGAGTGATGCCGCTGTGCCGGCGTCGTCTCCGCCTCGACCAAATGACTCCGGAGGTATCTCTGGAGGGGACCCGGATGTCCCATGAATCCCTTGCCCTCGAGGAGGTCCTCCGGCGAGTGCGCCGGATGGTTGGGAACTTCAAGGTGGAGGAGGCCAACTGGGTCCCTATGAGACCTACTGAAGGGTTTGAGCCCGTGGTACGTATCTTAGGGCTAGTATGTTTGCTAATTTCGTTTATTTTTGGATTTTGCTGATTTGGTCAAGGCCGGCGCGTAGGATTTGTCGGTGCTACGGGAAACGCGTCCGCCAGTCCTAGAGGACTGGCCCGCCCGGGAGGCTCGACGCCAGCATGCCTCCAAGAAGAAGCAAACCAAAGAGACGGCCAAGAAGCGGGCAATCCACAAGGCCAAAGAGGCAGAGGCGTTGAAGAGGCTCCGGCGCCAGCAGACCATCGACGGGGTCCCCCTGGCGCCATCGCCTTCCGAGATGATCTCGAGGGAGGATGACGACAGCAGCGACGAAGACTACGACGCCCTGTCGTGGTATGAGACGGCGACCGGACTGAGGGACCTTCCCAACATTCGCCCCCTGCTGGAGCCCATCAGGGGGGCGTCCTCCTCGGTCGTCGTGATCGAGGCGTCCGGGGAGGAGGAGAAGACGGAGAAGTCGACGGGCCCCTCGACAGGAGGGGCCGTTTTACCCCGGACCCAGCAAGAGGGGTCAATGGGGACGCCCGCACCAGCCCAGGCCCCGCAAGCTCGGGCAGGGGCTGGGATGGCGGTACCGGCGTCGTCATCGGCGACGGCGTCGGTAGGCGTGAGAACCCGAGGCCAGCTGGCCTCGGAGGCATAGAGGGCGCTAGGCGGTGCGTCGGTCGGGGCCCCAAGGAGTGCCCGACCTGCTAGTGGGGCCGTTGCGAGGCCACAATCGGCCGCCCCGGGAGGCACAGATCGCACGGGGTCGAGGCCCTTGGTGCCGATTTCCAGGTAAGCGTTTCTGCTTGGTTGTTCTGCCCTTATCTGGATCCGTTGGCTGACATTTATTCTCACTTTGTAGGTTAAAGCAGAAGGCGGAGCCGATGGGGCCTACCCCCGTGAAGTCGCTACGGGCCAGCGCCGTTGTCCTTAAACGGACGCCGGAGCAGGATGCGGCCTGGGTCCGGCAGGTCGAGGCCGCGAAGGGGCGCCTGCGACAACGGCAGGGGGCAGTGGATGCCACGGTGGTTGCTGGCCCTGATCCTGCCGTGGAGGGGTCCGAACCAACGGAGATGGTGGCGCCCGGTGCGATCGAGGCGGGGCCCAGGTCGTTGGCGATGGCCGAGGCTGCCGTCGAGGTCATGACAGCGCGGATCGGGTCAGCGTCGGGGCAGGAGACGGCCCCGGCGACGGGGTCACGGCCGCAGCAAGACCCGTCGGTGCAGCCAGCGGGTACGGTGGAGGGTGGGGCGGTCGAGCCCCTGACCGGAGCACCAGAAGAAGAGGCGCCGGCTCCGGGGGCGCCAACGGTCGAGGCGTGGGTACCGGAGCCGTCGTTGGTCGAGGCGCCAACTCCGGAGGCGCCGGCGGTTGAGGGGCCAGTTCCCTTAGGAGTGCGGGCACCCATGACCGTGGACCTTACCCTCGACAACACCCCCCTGGACAAAGGGAAACAAGTGATGGGGGTCGAGGGGGCGAGGCCGCGGATCAGGCCGGTGCCTCGACGACCGTTGGAGAGGCGGGAACTGCGGGCGAGGCCGGTCCTTCCGTGGGACCGGGAGACGCCCCGGCCGGGTCGTCGTCGTCATGGCCCGACATCGCCGCGCTGGCGATAGCACGGGCAGAGACGGAGATACCAAGGTGGGGGGGCGTCCCTCCAGTTTAGGGACGCCGCGAACCCCGACGCCGAGCCCGTCTTCGTCCGGAACGACAAAGATGAAGTGCACCGATGGGAGTACCTCGAGGGCGTCCGCCGGCACCTTGATCGGTTGCTCGGAGTGGCGTCCGAGGCCGTGCGGAGTACGCGGGATGCCACCGAGGTATGATCGACCCGTCGTGTTTCCGTGGTTTTCTTGGTGTCTTTTTCCCTCGGCTTTTTAACCTTTTCGGTTTTTTCGGATTGCGTTCAGGAGGTGAAGGAGTACTCCCGCCGCAAGTCACTCTTCATCCGGGATGAGAGTGGCGTGTGGGCCACGCTGTCTCAGCAACGGGTCCTGGTCGAGGAGGCGCAGAAACAGCTTTCCGATCGGAACGCCGAAATGGCTGAGCTGCGCGTCGCGTACGCGGTGGTGAAAGAGGAGGCGATGCAGGCTTGGGCGGGAGGAGGCTGCCTAGGCCCGCAGGGATCTCGAGCCCCTGTCGGCACGGGTGAAGGAGCTCGAGGAGGATGTCTCCCAGGTTAGCCATCAGCGCGACGCCCTCAACGTCGAGGACGAGCAGGCCGCCGCTCGTTTTGATGCTCTGAAGGATGAGGTCATGACGCTGAAGGGAGCCGTCCAAGAGAAGGACGCAGCTCTCGAGGCTGCTCGGCAAGAGGTCGAGGTGCTAAAGGCGACCGTCAGTAACAAGGACAGTGCCCTCCTAGGGCTTCAGCGGACTTGCGGGGGGCTTCACAACGAGGTCGTGGGCCTGCAGACCCATATCGAGGGTAAGTGTGATTGTTACGGCCACGACGTTGAGGGCGTTGTGTTGGGTATTAATTTGTTTATCGTGTTCTAGAGCTAGAGAGGGACAATCGAGAGGCCCAATCTTCTGCCAACTCCTTCCAGAGTCTCCTCGAAGCCGAGATCCGGAGGACCCAGCTGCTCCAGGGCGCGATCACCACCGTGTGTGACGGCCTAGGGGTCGATCCCGATGCCGACACCGGGGAAGATGTTCCGGGGAACTCCTTCGTCCGTCGGATGGTGGCGCTGGGCTGCCTTGCCCGGGAGAAGATACGGGACGACCTCCATCACGGCGTAAAGAGGGCGCTGGCCGTCGTCCGTTCTGGGTTTATGTTCGACCTGAAGCTCGTCGCTGATGGCTTCATCACAGACCCGGATCGGATGGATGAGGAGAACGAGGATGCCTGCCGCGAGCTGATTGAAGCCGCGGAAGAGCCTGGAAGCCGTCTGGCCTCGGTTTTTGAAGCCGAGGTGGTTCCGCCTGCTGACGATGAGGGCCTGTGAGCCAAATCTGGGCATGAAGGCCCATGTAATAAGTTAGTATTTTGAATTTTGGTCATGGTGGCCTCGAAGGCCCTAAGAACTCGAAATATAAACCGGTTCATGGTTAATTTAGTTTTATTCGAGCTTTTCTTCCCTTTATCGCTTGGATCGTATTCTCGCGTGATTTACTTAGCACGTAGTTGCATCCTTTGGCGTAAGGGAGCGAGTGGAGGTACCATAGCCTCGGGGGTGTAAGTGATCTCACGGCTCAACTGCCCTCGAGCTTCAGGGTGATGTTGCGGCCTTGCAAATCGTGTGAGAGCCTGATCTAAGCGACAGGGGGTATCTCTTTTTCAAAGTTAGGAACCGTTATTTAGATCTCCCTAGCGTGAAGTCGCACCTCTAAAAGGTGTGAGGGGTGAGTGGAGGTACCGTAGCCTCGGAGGCGTAGGTGATACTTCTGACTCGAGGGCCCTTTCAAACCTTAGGGTGCTCTTACAGCGAAGTCGATCTAAGAAGCGGTTCTTAAATTTAAAAAAGAGCATAAGTTTTTTTTGGGGATTGGGGGTTCCCCCCTTGTAGCCCCTGAGGGAGGGTCGATTCTAGGAGTGCAGAGTCGATCCTTCCTCATTGTGAAACGAAAGTTTGAACATCGATGTATTCTTTATTGATGAAAAAGAAATTACAGAGCCTCGAGGCTTTTTAAGGAAAGAAGCGACGTAGTTGTTCAATGTTCCAAGCGTTGGTGAGGATTTTGCCCTTCTCGTTGGATAGCTTGTAGGTGCCTAGCTTTAGTACTTCTGCAATGATGTACGGCCCTTCCCATGGTGGTGTGAGCTTGTGCCGTCCCTTGGTGTTCTGGTTCCGCCGTAGCACCAAGTCACCGACGTTGAGGTCACGCTTGCGAACATGTCTGTTGTGGTAGCGTCAGAGACCCTGCTGGTACCTGGCAGAATGTAACAGAGCCACATCTTGGGCTTCCTCGAGCTGGTCGAGGGCGTCCTGTCTTGTGGCGTCATTATTTCTTTCGTTGTAGGCCTTCAACCTTAGGGATCCGTATTCTATATCAGTTGGGAGCATAGCCTCAGACCCATAGACTAAGAAGAACGGAGTGAACCCCGTGGCTCGACTCGGCGTTGTTCTTAGGCTCCATAGGACCGAGGGTAGCTCGGCAGCCCATCTTTTGCCATATTTATTTAGTTTGTCAAAGATTCTGGGTTTCAGGCCTTGTAGGACCATGCCATTGGCACGTTCCACCTGACCGTTTGTTTTTGGATGGGCCATGGCTGACTAGAGCACTCGGATGTGGTGGCTGTCGCAGAAATCCAAAAACTTTTTACCAGTGAACTGGGTGCCATTGTCTGTGATGATACAGTTGGGGACCCCAAAGCGATGAATAATGTCGGTGAAGAAGAGCACAGCTTGCTCGGACCTGATGCTGGTGATAGGGCGGGCCTCGATCCACTTGGAGAATTTGTCGATTGCGACGAGCAAGTGGGTGAAGCCGCCAGTTGTCCTTTTCAATGGTCCGACAAGGTCGAGCCCCCAAACAGCAAATGGCCAAGTGATGGGGATAGTTTGCAGGGCATGTGCCGGAAGATGGGTTCATCTCGCATAGTACTGACAACCCTTGCAGGAGCGCACTAGCTTGACAGCGTCGGAGACCGCGGTCGGCCAATAGAATCCTTGTCGAAAGGCGTTTCCGACGAGGGTTCGAGGTGCTGCGTGGTGACCGCAAGCCCCCGAGTGGAGATCGCTGAGCAGGTTCCTGCCTTGCACATTTGTGATGCATCGTTGGAGGATACCAGTAGGGCTACGGCGGTAGAGCTCTCTGCTGTCGCCCATGATTACAAAGGTTTTGGCCCGGCGTGCGATCCATCGAGCCTCAGTCTTATCCGAGGGGAGGTCCCCTTGGCTGAGGTAGTCGAGGTACGGGACGCGCCAGTCAGGCTCGAGGTCAGACGGTGGGGTCAAGTCTTCCACCTGCATGGCTTCAGCCCCGGTCGAGGGGGCTTCTGCCTCAGGTGGAGGGTCGAGTGACGTTCCGTCAACCCCTCCGTCTGGCCCGAGGTCGATGGATGGCTGCTAAAGGTCTTTTGCGAAAACGTCCGGTGGAACCGTAGCTCGATTGGACGCGATTTTTGCCAGTTCATCGGTGGCCTCATTATACCTGCGTGCGATGTGGTTGAGCTTGAGGCTGTGAAACTTGTCCTCGAGGCGCCGTACTTCTTGGCAGTAGGCTTCCATCTTGGGGTCACGGCAGCTCGAGCTCATCATGACCTGATCGATCACGAGTTGGGAGTCACCTCGAACGTCAAGGTGTCAGACCCCGAGCTCGACGGCGATTCTTAATCCCGTGAAGCCGGATGACGTAGCGCATGTGAACCCCGAGGGGTGAGATGAAGAGCAAACCTGCGCCTACTCCCGTTTTCATCAATGACCCGTCGAAGTACATGGTCCACAGCTCCACCTGAAGCTGTGCAGGGGGGAGTTGGGTGTCGGTCCACTCAGCCAGGAAATCTGCTAACACCTACAACTTGATAGCTTTTTGCGGCGCATAGGACAAGGTCTCGCCCATGAGTTCGACTGCCCATTTGGCAACCCTACCCGAGGCTTCCCGGTTCTGGGCTATCTCTCCCAGGGAGAAAGAAGAAACCACAGTAATCGAGTGACCCTCAAAGTAGTGTCGGAGCTTGCGCCATGTCAGGATGATGGCGTATAGCAGTTTCTGGATCTGTGGGTATCGAATCTTGGTTTCTGAGAGCACCTCGCTAATGAAATAGACCGGCCTCTGGACGAGCAAGGTACGTGCCTCCTTGGCCTGTTCGACAACCAGGGCAGCACTGACTACTTGTGATGTCGCGGCAACATAGAGTAAGAGTGGTTCCTCCGGGGTTGGAGGGACGAGGATTGGTGGGTTAGAAAGTGTGGCCTTGAGTTTTGTGAGAGCCTCTTCAGCCTAAGGGTCTAGGAAAAATGCTCCGATTTCTTCAAGAGACGGTACAGAGGGAGTGCTTTTTCGCCGAGGCGCGAAATGAAACGGCTGAGTGCCGCCAAGCAACCTGTGACCCTCTGTACGCCCTTCAGATCTCGGATGGGGCCCATCTTGGTTATTGCAGAGATTTTTTTAGGGTTGGCCTCGATGCCGCATTTAGACACGATGAACCCTAAAAGCGTACCTCGTGGGACGCCAAAGACGCATTTCTCTGGATTAAGTCTGATGTTTTTGCCCGGAGGCATTTGAACGCAACGTCGAGGTCGTTGACCAGATCGTCCTTGTCATCACTCTTAGGGTCCTCCTTCTTGTCGTCCTTCTTGACGTCGGCACCCCCAAAGTACCTGCGAAGCATATGACAGTCTTCGAGGTTATGGTTAGTGGGTCCCTTGTGGTAGGGACACGGCTCTTTGAGCATTTTGTCGAGGATGCCCCTGCTGGGGGGGCCTCGAGGCTTCTTGTGCTCGGTAGCAGCGACGAGCTCGTCGGCCGAGGCCTCGAGCTTGCCCTGCTGGCCTTTCTTCTTCTTGCGATTGTTTCTCTTGGAGCCCCAGGTGGAGCTCGCGAGATCGTCGACCTTCTGCTTCCCCCTTTCTAGGTCACCACCAAAGGTTGCACCAACCGCCTCCTCGCCGGCGGCGAAGTTGGTGATAATGTCCATTAACCCGTTGGCAGTGAGTGGAGTTTTACGGCCCAATTCTTTGACCAACTCTTTACAGGTGGTGCCGGAGAGGAAGGCCATAATCACGTCAGAGTCGGTGACGTTGGGGAGCTCGGTGCGCTGCCAGGAGAAGCGCCGGATGTAATCCCGGAGGGATTCACCTGGTTTCTGCTTGCAGCTCCGGAGGTCCCACGAGTTGCCGGGGCGCATGTAGGTTCCCTTGAAATTTCCCTCAAACACCCTTACGAGATCTTCCCAGTCGTGGATCTGTCGAGGTGGGAGATCCTCGAGCCAGGCTCGGGTGGTGTCAGAGAGGAATAGGGAGAGTTGTCGAATGATGACCCGGTCGTCGGTGGCCCCGCCCAGCTGACACGCCAAGCGGAAATCGGCGAGCCAAAGTTCGGGTTTGGTTTTGCCGTTGTACTTGGTGAGAGTCGTGGGGGGGCGAAACCGAGCCGGGAGCACCGTCTCATGGATAGCCTTACTAAAGACCCGAGGACCCAGGGGCTCAGGTGAAGGGCTACGATCTTCTGAACTATCGTAGCGTCCGCCCCTGTGGACGTGGTAGCCTCGAGGCACGCCGTCACCGTGCTTGCGCGTGCGGCGCTCGACGATGTTGCCATGGGTGTCTCGAGGCTCGTTGTCGTTGGTGGTAGGCTCAGGGGTCGGAGCTACCCGGTTTCACCGGGCAGGCTCGGGGTGAACCGAGGCTTCTCTCTCCTGTCGGGAGGGCTCGATGATCCGCTCCGAGGCTGCCTCGCATCGCCTTGAGGCAGAGCTCTCGGCCTGCTGCATGGTGGCGGTCTCGAGGAGTTCTTGGATTTCATCTCGAGCCCGACGGGCGTCGGGGTTTGACGGCTCGGGCATGTTGCGGAGGAGCATGGCGGCGGCGACGACATTCTGGCTAGCTCGAGCGAAAACCGGGGGGTCGACCACCAGGTCCTCGTTGATGCGACGGTTGACGTCACGAGCTCTTCCGCCAAGTGCGCGTTCCGCACTCTCACGCTCGAGGGTTTGTTGGAGTAGATCCAGGTTTTCCCGTTCCTCGTCAAGCCTGTCCTGCAACTCTAGAATCTGCTCGAGCTGCGTTCCTTGATCCGCAAGGAACTGAGGATCGTCTCGCTTAGCAGGAAGCTCGACATGAGGTGGCGTGTGCCTTCCTTCGACTGGCTCTTCGTCCTCTGATTCCGAAGTGCCTTCAACATCGATGTTGAAGCATTCGCGGGTCAGATCATAGGTGTCGTCAGCCGAGTCGGAGTCAGGAGCGCCAAAGTAGTAGTATGACGGGGGAATGTGTGGCCATTGCAAATCGTCACTGGGGTTGCGATGTTGAGAAGCAGTCACATGGGGCTCTGTTTCCGGTGTCTCCGTAGAGTCCCGATAATCAGAAGCCGGTGTGGATGCAACGAGGTCCAGAGTGGAGCATAGATGGTGCCCGGGGAGTTCCTCATAAGCGCTCAAGCGAGTGCTCACGGAAGATGCGTATACCCGGGCAGCCGAGTCTAGCCCAAACGGGAATGGTGATGGAGATGTTGCTGCCCGTGCCGGAATGGATGCTCTGGACAGTGGTGTCTCACCAGACGGGGGAGCGGCGGGATTCTCCGTTGGCATGTTACCCTCAGTCAAGCTTGTCCTACCCAAACCTTCCACAAGGAGATCTGGGCCGGTGCCTGGCTAGGGGTGCTGGACCGGGGGATCCCATCACCCTCCGCGAGGTGAAGACGGTGGTTGTACCGGGCTCGTCGTCGTCGGGCGGCCCGCGCCCGCCTAGAGCGACGGTACCGGCGGAGTGCTCCCCCGGGCTGGGAGAGCTCATAGTCCTCGTCGGTTGGGTGCCTGGGTGGAAGTAGGACCATATCGTAGCCATAGCTAAGCGACATGAACTCCAAACTCCCGAACCAGATCACCATGGCCAATGGAATAGGGCGTTTGGGGTCAGCCATCCAGGAAAAAAGGCGAGAAAGCGACGTTGGCATGCAGCGATCCCCTACCTGGCGCGCCAACTGTCGGTGTTCGGACCCGAGGGGGTCCTAAACCAACGAGTAAATGCTGCATGTCTCTTTCCTAGATGGTGATGCAAGGAGAACACACGGGGGTTTATCCTGGTTCGGGCAAAAGAAGGCCCTACGTCCAGCGGGGGGGGGGAGAAGTTTGTATTTCCTTGCACCGAAGTGCTCATGTAGGGGTTACAAGCATGCGAGAGAGGGCGTCGAGCCCAAGTCTCAAAGAAAGGAAAAAGAGGACAAGGGTGATTGCTTGAGATACCGATCTCTATCTTGCGTCTTGCCTGATGTCTCTTGTATTTCTTCGTTCTTTCGTCCCCCCGTTGTAGAACCCTGGCCTGCCCTTTTATAGGGCGAGAGGAGGCCAAGACGACGAGGAGCCTTGAGGTGATGTTTTGTCGATTCCTATTGAGCTGACCGTAGCGACGTGCTTAGGAATGGCTGGCCATACCTGGACACCATGGTGTCGTGGGAGACGAGACGGCGAAATGACCCGGAGCGCCGTGCCACATCGTCCTTCCCTTGCCGTTGAACTGTGCCGAGTGTTGAGGTTGGGTCGAGGCCGGGTCGAGACCGGATGGATAAGTCTGAATCCCTGAGATTGCGGAGAACGGGCCTTGTCTTATCCTCCCTCGAGGGTGATCGATGGTAAACAGTGCGCGGTAAGGTGGGTACAGTGACGGTTTTCACCTCCCATCACGGGATGGGCGGTAAAACAGTGAGATCTGACACGGTCATTGTTCCCACGTCGATCCTAGTCGCAGCCATGGCGGTAGGTGGTAGTAGGTAACCGCATTAAATGCTATGGCTTTTGTCCTGGGTAGGTAAAGAGAAGGAGTCGAGGCGCTCGACCCGGGCTCACGCGAGTCAGAGTTTTTCCCAGTGGGCGGACGAGCCTCGCGCGGGTCGAAGCGCCGTCGAGGTACCTTGCTGTACGGGATGGGGCGCGGTCGAGGCGCCCCGTCGAGCGGGCCTCGTACGAGTCAGAGCCGGAGCGCGGTCGAGGCGCCCCATCGAGCAGGCCTTGTACGAGGCGGACTAGATACGCGGTCGAGGCGGGCTGCCTTCTATTGCGGTTTCAGTCGTTTTAGTTTTTTATTAGCGATGGATGTGGGTACCCCCGTACTGTTGGTACCGACATATTCAAAGTAAGCATAGCCATGTAAATAAGAGAATAAGTATAAATCTTACAGAATGTTGAAGTGAAGATACAAGGCTTTACCAAGCCTCCATGACTAGATCCAGAACCTTGAGCAAGATCCCAACTCGACCCTCTCTCTCAAGATACTAATCTACTACATTGAATAAGCTAGACCTAATCCCCTAGAGAGGTCATCCTTTCATGGGACACCTCTCACCTGATCCCGGCTGGAAGATAATGAATTAGGGTTTAGGGGGATGCCTACTCCAGGGGCCAGGGGCCTTGCTTATATAGCCCTCTAGGAAGCACCACAGTGCTCAGATCAAATCGACCTTGATCTACGATTAATATTCATCCTCAAAGGCGGTGGAGGCATGATCTGCGAGACAAAGCCTGATTGGCTCTGCAGGTGGGGCGGGCGCCCCCACCCATTGGGCGGCCGCTCTGCTTCTGGGCCTGTTTTGCCTCCCATTTGTTTCTAGAGTCTTCTCGTACCTTCTAGATTACAGAAAAGTTATGTGTAGCCCTTTTGTCTCTATGTAAACCTAACATGTGGGCCTTTCTTAGTTCTTTTCAGCTGACACCCTGCAAAAATAGAAATTCACCAAAACTTGTGAAATTCTATCAGTAAAGCCCCTATATCTAAGTGGTAATTATGTTTAGGTCCTTTTTCATGTTTCGTTGACGGTTAAAATTGACACTTATCTACCGTCAACAACTCCCCCAAGCTTACCCTTTGTTCATCCCTGAGCAAAGATAAACTCAGTAATGGATCAGGAGTTGCTACAATGCTTTCATGCCTCAAAAGTACACATGCGTTCAAATAAGAACTCTCCTCTGGATTGGAACGAACTATCCTAATTTCAAATCCACTCATATTACCTTTTACCATGGGGCTTGTAGCCGTCACTTGGGTCTTGAGTAGTTGAAAGACAAATGGTTGAGTCAAGCGCCATGTCTCAAGCTCTTTGATCAACTATTATTCTGGAGTTTTTGCAAGATTTTCAAATAAAACATAGAGATTCCTGTGTATGACCGTCTCATGTCCCTCTCTGTGGTATTTTTGGATCCTCACCAAGGCATTTATGGTGTATGCCTTCTCTCTTCTCTCAAGATACGTGGCATTTGTGGTATTAGGCATAGTTACATTATGCCTTCTCTCTCTCACCCTACTTCTAATAGGCTTATATGGAGCTCATAGGTGGGGAGACAAGGAATTCATACTTGTGAACATTTATTGCATAGTCAGACCATGGATCCAGAGGAATAAGTCCAGCCATACAGTCAAATCAAGATGTGCATGTGTGTGATCCTAAAATATGGGCTGAGTGGATATGTAGTGGAAATGATGGAGGATGTAAGCGGAAATAAGGGGGTAGAAGAATAATGGTGAACATTTAATTCTACTTTTGCTCCTTGAAGGAAATTTATACCTCTCTTGAACTTTGAAGAACTTGAAGAGAACTTGGGTTGTTAAAAATCTCTCATAATTAGGACCCTTGTCCTTTTATTCTCTCTTTATTTTTCTTTCTCACTTTTTTTTATTTTAAAGGAACTAAATACGATGGAATAATTCCCAAGTATCTTTTTGGAAACATAGATAAGAGGTAGCAATGGAAATACTGGAGCTTAAAACAAAAGGGGCTAGCAATGGATGAAAAGTTTTGTTCACTCCCAGTGTAGGAGCAGAACAACTTGTGGGGTTGTGTCTAATGAAAAATATTTAGATGCGTATTTCCAGGGTAGAAGCAGCACAAGTAGGTGGAGTGCATGTGAATCTTGATTTTAACTGCATGACTAATCCCCTAGGGTCAACACAGACTGACCACACTCAACGCTTACAAGCAGCTAAGATAACAAGTGAAAGTCTTTCCTAATCTAGTAAGCATGTATATATGGCTGTGGTAGGAATTAAACTCTCATCATACAGGAACTCATCATGCAGATATTTTTAGTTTTTAAAAGATAAATTCTCCAGAACTCTAGTATCTCTAGGAACAAGATAAACAGCAGCTCAAACCTTCCCATATCATATCTGCCAACTACCTAGACTTAGATCAAGCATTCGCTACCCACAAGTTTTAGGTTCAGAGCAAATCTTAGATCAAAACAATTGTGTTCCAAAACTTAAGAGAGTTCAAGGTTGAAAACTAGGTACTTAAAAAGAATTACGACAAAGCACCTATTCATCATTTCCATGTAAGAGATCATTCTAGGGGTTCACTTTAGCAAGGTAAAACTTTGCACACTCTCCTACATTTTATTGAGCAACTTAAAAGTCACACAAAAATATATTAAGGAAAAATATTTATTTGGTTTACCTAGGGTTATGCATCTTTTTATTTGTTTCATATATCAAAGAAGAAACATATAAGTAAATAGATAGGTAAGAAAATACTTAGCTGGATACATGGGGGATGCTCTCCCCCAAGCTGGATGTTGACGTAGTCTTGCTTGATGTAGCTGACAGGTAGTGAAGGTGTACTCCCCTTATCGGAGTGCTTATGATGATGACTCCTGAGACAGTACTCCGACAGGGGATAGATCTTCCTTCTATATGTTAGCTTTCTTTGATCCTTCAAATTCTGTGAAGCTCAAATAGACAACAAAGCTGGTGGAACTTGATTAAGTGTTAGTGATAAACCTCTAAGCCTTGGGCATCTAGAACCTCTTGAAAAATGTATCTTTCTAGCAGGATCTCTTTGGCAATATTTTTGTACTTTTACACTATGCAAGAAATTATAAAGAATGATGAATGCATATTTATTCACATGGGGCATAGCAGTTTTGAGATGCAATGCAAGACATATTTATTTTCTTTTTCTAATGTAGATGTAACAAAGTAAAATATGCAACAAGAATTGATTATGCTAATGTGGATAAGTAAATATACTAAAGGAAAAACTTATGCAATGCTAAAAAAGAAATATGGATAACTACCAAGTTTACCTCCGTGGTGAGGGTTCGGTGATTCAAGTCCTCCAAATAGGACTTCTTGTCATGTTCACTCCTTAGGTGCATCATTTTATCCCGAAGGAACAAACCTTGCACCTCTTGAGATGGTAACTCTGAGGAAGGTGTCATCCATGTTCTTTGCTTGTCCAGCAGTTTGATGTGAAACTTTAATTGTGGAAGCTTTATCACTGGAGGACCTTGTGATGAAGAGTAGATGCTTCTAGTGGTCCTTTCCTTCTTCTAGGAGTTTGCCTTGCTCAATTCACCTCTCTCCTTGACTTGTTCATGAGCATCTTGTCTTCTAGAATTGCACTCCTTCTTTCTCCTTCCTCTTCTCTCTCTTTTTTTTATTATGTCCAGACCTTTTGCTCCACTTATTGTTTCTTCTCTGTAGAGGATTAGTGGACAACACTGTAACATCCCAGGTTTTTGAGAAACCAAAAATACGAGCTTTTTAAAAGTTTTCTTGCAAATGTGTGAATCATGTAGTCCTTAGGTCAAACCGAAGTCAACTAAGCGGAGCTTGATAAAAAATCATGGCGTTCATATAAAATTGATTGTAGGAGAGTGCCCATGTTCTTGAGTTGGTTTAGAGTTGTCCTGTTGGGAGTTTGGAGAGCACAAATCCATAGCAAAAATCCCCTTCAATCCTATATAAATAGTTCTCTCAAACTCCTTCAAATCTCTCTCGAATTCCTTGAGTCATAAATTCATAAAAGGAATCCCTTCAAATCCCTTTGATTCCCTCTCTAATCACATTAGCGAAATGGGAGAACCTTCTATCTTTCCCCTAGCAAGGATTGGAGAAAAATCCCTTCTCCTCCTCTCCTTGAATTTCTTTCAAGTCCCTTTCGGACCCTTCTCAATTCTCCTTTGACTCCATTTCAATCCCATTTGAATCCCTCTCAAATTCATAAGTCATTAAAAGGAAATTTCCTTTTTCCATTCCTTTTCCAATCTATGCAGCCGGCCCACCCCTTCCTCTCATCATCCTGCTAGCCCAAGCTGGCTCTTTCCCTTTCTTGGCCCAGCTGGCCACGAGGCCCAGTTCACCACGTCCAACCCGCGCTCCTCTATCCGGCCCACATCGCGCCACAGGCCTAGCTCGGTAGCCACCCCACCTGGCCCCAGTCGCGGCCCAAGCCGCCACACCCCTAGGAAACCTAGAGAGAGCAGGGGCTCCCAGACACCGCCGCTGCTGCCATTTGGAGACCGCACGCGTCCACGCCTCTCCTTAGCGTCCGTGCCATCGGATGGGAGCCACGTGGCCAAGCAAGGCACGGGCATCGAGGATCACCATCGGTGCCCTTTGAGCCCTAGCCCCCACGGGTATAAAACCCATCACGCTGCTGCTCTTCTCCATTCCTCCAGCTGCCGCCCTTCCCCATTTCCCGCAGTGCCACCGCCACCTTGTTACCTCCCCAGCACCGCGGCCTAGCTTTCTTCCCACCGTGCAGCCTAGCAACACAAGCAGCCCACACATCCTAGGAAGTAGCCTCGCAGGCCCGACGCCCAAACCCTAGGGGCGTCACGCCCCTGCCTTCCCAGGCCACCGCCGCCACCTAGGCGTAGACATCCGCGACACCACCTGTGCCCCGGTTCTCGTGCCCGCAGGATTTGCGCTGTGTGTCCCACTGTAGACACGGATGCCGAGGATGGTTTGCCGCTCCACCAACCCTAACCCGGTGCCGCTATAAAGACTGAAGTCACCACTTCTCTTCTTCATTTCCACTGTTCTGCTCCCCCTCCTCTGCTCGCCGGTGCCAGAGCTCCACCGACCTATCTTGGCACCCCGACCGGCCTCGTCTCGAGCCGCCACACCGCCCGGTGCCTCCAGCCCGGTAATGACCCTGCTCGCCACTTTGCCGACCTGGCACGCCTCTAGCATCGCGTCGAGTGCCACCGCCTACTGCCCTCCGTGGATGCCGAGCCACCCTTGCCACTGTCCATCTTGGCCTCGCTCACCACACCGGAGCCACACCACGCCACCACCTAGCACCACTCTAGCACTACCGTGCCACGATGTCGAGTCCCCATCGACATCACCTTCGCCACGTAGAGCGCCAGCCTGAGCACGTTGTGCCTCTGCTGCGACCAACAGCAGCCTCGTCGTGTCCTCGTTCACGCCGTGCTGCGACCACCGTGCCAACCAAGGCCAAGCTTTCCACGACGGTTACTTACCGTCCAAGTCACAGCCACCCTCTTTATCACGCCCCCCGCTCGGTCCTCCACCAGCGCCGTTCTATGTAGGTAGGGCCTGTGGCCGTGAGTTGCCTCGCCATGACCATTAGGCTCTACCTCTTTCGCTTTTGCCCCTTTTGCTCTTCTCCTAACTACCTTGTATGTTGGCACCACCTAGACCCGCGCGTCTCTCTGGCCCTTGCGGTGACAACCTCATCGCTAAGGACCATAGGGATAGTCTTGTGCTAATTCTGCACCTAGGTAGTGGAGCACTGCAAGTTGGTTCAGATCGCAAGACCTCTTTTCTTCCAATCTTCCCCTGTTCCAAGATGAGTTGGTCAGAAGAGTGCAGATTCCTTCTTCCTATTTTCTTCTCAATCCTTGTCGATCCAGTAAGGTGTGGGTTGAGCCTTTCACTTGACGGTGTATGTTGCTCTTTTGATTTCATTTCTTTGGTTCTCATCATTGCTATGGCAAGCAGATCAAAGGAAGGTGAATCCTATGTCTCCTACTGTCTTTTGGCTCTCCCGTGCTTGAGCCCTTGTATGCTTGTACCATCTTCGACTGCAATATTTCTTTAGTTCTTGCGGTGACAACCGCACCGCTAAGAACCCGAGAGATGTCTAGTGCATTTAGTGCACCCAGGTTGTGGTACCCTACAAGGAGCTTGAGCACTCGTGATCTTTTGTGTGTCGCTCCTCTTCGATGCCTCGCCTTTCGCCATGGCATGTGTATTGGAAGAAGTAGACCGCCTCTCTTCTCCCTTCTCTTCGCTCCCCGTTCCACCCTCTCTCGGTTCCTGTCAATTTCAACGGCGTGGGGATTGAGAGAGAACGGAACTTCTCTTTCTTGTAGTCCTTTCGGTCCTCATCAGTCTCCATGACATTCGGATCAGAAGACCACGAGCAGTGGTGTTTGCTTAGGATGAGCTTAGGCCTATGCCATTTCTATTTTAAGTCGTACAGGTCGACACGAGTGACCCGGGAAGTACTGGCTAGGCTAAGGCATAAACTTGTGCTTAGCAAACAACCACTCCTGTTCTTTTTGCCTAGGGATCGAACATCCACCGAAGGGCTAAGTCATTCTCCCTTTTTGTGTCCTTCCGGTGTAGTTGTCCCTTCTGCACCTTGTTGTTTCTCTTTCTGCAGTCTTTTCTAGGTTTAGTGTTCTGATTGCTCTTTCGCTTGTTGCTTTTTCACGGAAGTTGCGTCGGGGTTAGCGATGATTGGACCAGAAACCATTGGAGGAGGGCCATGCGAGGGACAACCATACCTGGAGGAGAACAACTACAAGTACGCTGAGGATCTCGGAGTTGACATTTAATAGGTGTTCCACGTCCCACCCAACCTCGTAGAACCTATTAGACATGCTACATGTAGATGCTAGTGCTTTACTTTCTTGCAATTGAACTATGATAGGTTGCATGGTAGACTGCTTGAAAGCCATTACCTTGTCACAACCTATTCCCTTGCACACCCGCTGTTAGGCTAGACGCTCACATTCTACTTACTGCTTTACTTTCACTATGCATTATACCTGTGTTGTGATGCTTGGTGAAGGGATAACATGAGTGGATAAGGCACGTGATGCCGATAACTTGGTAAGAACTAGATAATGAACTTGGGGAGATCTTGGCGTGCGTCTTGGGTGTGTGGTGAGGGTTGAGTCAATCGAACAAGATCCTACGATGAGTCTTCGGGGCAAGTCTTGCCGGAGGGGTGTGACCTGGGCATCCCTCGTGAGAGGTACCTGTGGCGGGTGCATGTGTGAGCAGACGGGGTGTTGGTTATCCCTGGTGGAGGAGCCATCGAGGCATGGGGTGGTGGTTATCCCCTTGAGAAGATATCCTGTCCGGTCCCCCTAAGGACTGGTATGTCTTGAGAACCGAAATCATAGGACCCTTCGTGCACACCACTCGCTCCCGATGGGCAGGAGATGATTACCCAACTGACTTGGGCGGTGCCACTACTACTAGGTTGGAAGGTGATAGTGTAGGGAGGTACGGGCATGGGGGGCCCACACCCTCCTAAGACAGCGTAGTGACCTTAGGGGCCCGGTACTACGTCTCACAGTCTCAGCGTTTCGGTGGACTCTGAGGTGGCCTAGGGCTAAGTGGTAGGGTGGTACCGTACTGGTTGGGAGGCAGTCGGCATCATCCTAGGTGGGGCACCGCCGATGATGGCGATCTTGTGTATTTCCAGGTGTACACGCTCTGCAGAGTTGATCAATCTATACATCTAGCCATGTCCATGGATATGGACATTCCTATGACCTACGCTTCACTTGATTAGTGAGAGGAGTCCTTTCTACCTTTCCCCTGGTTTTGGTGTTGGATCCGGCTTTGGCCATTGAGGCAAGGTACGAGCGGGAGTCGTCCTTGCCGCCTAGAGAGTGTGAGAGTGTGGTGAGATGTGTGTGATGGGATGGGAGAACGTGTGTTTGAGATGGATTAAAACTTGATGAACTAATATAATAAAATCTTGTTGAACTTGCATAGGAAACCTATAGCCATATATAGGCCTTTTCTTCTACCCTTGCATTCTACTTACCACAAAGCATACGCAAAAGCATAGGGTTTGGAGACAATGGCCAGTATAAATTGTACTGATAGATTTTGGATAGATTTGGACAAAATCTACGATGACCACGAGGACTGGGATTAGGAGTAGATGGTCTCGTGCCTATGCTCAAGTGTGGTTGAGAAGATGGAGTCTATGCCCGCTAACATTCTACGCCAACTCTGATGACTGCCATGAAGGAGGAGCCTTCACCTGCCGATGCGCTGCAATGACTCTAAAGAAGATGTGTGTGTGTTTCCGCTAGATTAATCTATATAATAGGTGTGTTAACCAGTGTTGTAAAGCCTTGTAACTTGTAATTCTACGATGTATGACTATAAAATTAGCTGATAATTGATAATGTGATGGATTGCTCTCGTGATCTACATTATAAATCGTATTTGTGGATTTTTCCCTTCGAGGAAAATCAAGATTGTTTCAAACACAGACCTGAAGGAATATACAAACAATGAAAAGGGTAGTGTTGTTCATAGAGCTAGAAGGTCATTTTCTGTGCTACAGAAAAGTTGGCTTGAATATTTTAATTAGCATAGAATATTTACTCACCATTACTTCTTCTCTTAAGGATTGATTTTACTTTGTCTTGGTTTGTGTATATGATATTTATAGAAACATTTAAACTTATAGAGAGAAAGTAATTATGAGTGGAGGGATTGCAAACTAGTGTGCCAGAGCAATAGGGGCTTGAGAAGAGGAAGAGCATTGCTAGATCATCATTAGAGGAGTCGGCGGCCTTCCTCCCCCAAGCTTGAGCCTTGCTGTCGCTTGTCACTTGAAGCCAAGTGTGAGTGTTGAATCATCCCTCAAAGTGTGTTGTAACTCCATGTCCTTAGACTCTGTTTGTCATCTATTCTTAAATCTATCGGAGAGGGCTCTTGATTTTAAGTCCGATGAGCAAAGACCTCTCCCTAATAGTCTGTTCTTCTGTCCAATCTAGGGGATGAGGATGCAGGTGGCTGCATGATCTTCTCTCATCAATCATTCTTGATTTTTGTTGGGTCTTGGTTGATGAATTGATGTTCATTAGAGATGTAGACTCGAGTTCTTCCTTGATGGTCTTTGTCTTCTAGAGGCATGGTGAAGAGTTGCTCAGTTAATGATACGCCATCTGTCTTTATGATAAAGGAAAGAGCTTCATCAATATTTGCAAGCAGGCTTCATCTCCAATGGATTAGGGACATCATCTAGCAACCATAGTCATGGTCTTTCAAGGCTTGGTCGATAGTCAACCCTTGATTGGTGATTGGTTGACACAAGGGTGCATGCTATCATGTCATCCTTGTCCTTGCTACCAACGTGCAAGCTGGTGTCTTCAAGGATAATGAGAGTAGGTCTCTGATTGGCTAATATGAGGTGAGTTGCACCTTGCTTCTCATTGGCATCCTGGCTTGAGTTTTAGGAAGGCTCAATGCTAGGTTGTCTTCAATACTGCTTATGACATGCTACTTTGTTCATCCACTTCCATTAAGTGAGTGCTTTTGTTGTAGATTCTTCATGTGGCACTTGTCTCTTCCTTCTTTGTTCATCACTGAAGTGGTGGCTTATCAAACCAAACCATAAACAAGCACATCATAAATCCCCTTTTTTCCTACAAAATGTTAGTGGACACATACCCGAAGGATTGCAACTATTTCAAACTATGGGCTATTATCCACTATTTATTTGAATTTCATCCATGCTAACTAAGAGATGGTTTTTGAGTTACTTTAGTATAGACTTTATTTATCATGTTTTCTAACAATCTCTTTTTTTATGGCACTTTAACATGGTTCATGGCAAAGGTAACTTGCAGCAAAAGACAATGTGAATGATATTTGATACTTACAATTCTTCCTTGGACAATGAATGAGTTGTGTCTTTTGTGCGAAGTTGTTGGAGTTCATCATATGCCTTACTTCATCTTCGAAGTGAGTTCATCTCTTGACTTACCCAAATTGGATTTGAGAGTTTTCTGCAGCAGTTAGTCTAACAAAATAACCATTGTCTACACTAGCAATTTTCAGTTCAAAAACCAAACTAGACTCCATGTCTAATTGGATTAACGAAAGCTATTTAACCTAAGCACCATGCTTAATTTAAAAGCCTTTAGAAGCACCCATACGGCCATATGTAGCACTTCTAAACCAAAGCATACTATAGCAGACAAAGGTAACATGAAAGCGTTATAGAGATTTACTCAAATGGAGATGATAGAGCATGATCATGGTGAGAAATATTTTTATTTTTAGATGCAGGCAATATGAGTGCATGCAAGGAACTAAACATGCAATGGATGAGAGAATATAATAAACTAAATAGAGAGGATGCATGAATGATATAAAGTAAACATGCAGTGAGATGCACAATTAAAAAGATAACAACCCATTAATTTTAAAGTCCATGAGCAAGACTATCTCACCTTTATTAATCAAACTTACCATGACTCACAATTTGAGATTTGTGAGTAGTGCAACATCCATGTTCGTCACTTGAGATGTGATTTGAATTCTTGTGACGATGACCTTTTTCTCCAATCTGCACATGGTTAGAATAATATATATGTATACACAAACCTATGAGATGGCAGGGTTCCAATGTTGATGAATTATGAATGTTCAGGCACCCTAGGTTCTTCAATGTGTCTCTTTTTTTCTTTTATTGTGGAAACTTGCCGAAAGGTCAAAACAACATCTGATGTCCTATCTATTCCACAACTCAATAGAACAAGGGTAATCCTACTAAAGCTAGTGATGCACTAAATTAGCAGACATCAAGATCATTATCAAAATCTTTATGCAAATTGCTTCCCCGGCAACAGAGCCAAAAATGCTTGTTGGTATAAATTAAGTGCAACTAAAATATGAAGGATTCCGCAAGCGCACAGAACATACCATTGTAGCATTTTACCAGGAGTAAACCATGTAAGGTTATTTATATTTTACCATAGGGAAGCAAGGATTAAAGAATATGATAATTCACCATCATGTATCTACTAACCTAGTAAACCAACTAGACTATAGTAGGGGTAAATGATATATGAAATGATAGGATTTATATAATATGACACACATGGCATAGGTTACTAAAGATATGCAACTAGTTAACTTGGGAGGTCAACGGGTGAGGTAGATTCCTATGATATTCTTATCACATGGTAAAGGTATACCCAACTATGCTAAGACTTACCACACTCTTCTGCACTTTGGGACACCACTAGACAGGAGAGAGCACCACAAAGGATACCTCTACTGATGTGACTACGGTCCTACAATTAAAAACCTGCTCGATAGATATGGACGGGGCTGTCACCTCCCGTAACTACCATACAGCTAGGGAATAGGGTGTACTCATAGGTAGAGCATCGTGTAAGCACCACACTTACACGAGGCTCGGCTACCTAGCCTAGTCGATAAACTAGAAGGCTAAGCGCTCTATGAACTAGCACACAAAAGGAATGATAAACTCAACTAGCAAGATATATTCAAAGTAAGCATAGCCATGTAAATAAGAGAATAAGTATAAATCTTACAGAATGTTGAAGAGAAGATACAAGGCTTTACCAAGGCTCCATGACTAGATCCAGAACCTTGAGCAAGATCCCAACTCGACCCTCTCTCTCAAGATACTAATCTACTACATTGAAGAAGCTAGACCTAATCCCCTAGAGAGGTCATCCTTTCATGGGACACCTCTCACCAGATCCTAGCTAGAAGATAATGAATTAGGGTTTAGGGGGATGCCTACTCTAGGGGCCAGGGGCCTTGCTTATATAGCCCTCTAGGAAGCACCACAGCCCTCGGATCAAACCGACCTTGATCGTTGATTAATATTCATCCTCAAAGGCGGTGGATGCATGATCTATGAGACAGAGCCTGATTGGCTCTGCAGGTGGGGCGGGCGCCCCCACCCCTTGGGTGGCTGTCCGGCTTTCAGGCCCGTTTTGCCTCCCATTTGTTTCTAGAGTCTTCTTATACCTTCCATATTACAGAAAAGTTATGCATAGCCCTTTTGTCTCTATGTAAACATGACATGTGGTCCTTCATTAGTTCTTTTCAGCTGACACCCTATAGAAATAGACATTCAGCAAAACTTGTAGAATTATGTCAGTAAAGCCCCTATATCTAACTAGAAATTATGTTTAGGTCCTTTTTCATGTTTCGTTGACGGTTAAAATTGACACTTATCTACCATCAACAAACACATTTTCTCAAACTCTCACAGGTGGTCAAAAGGATCTTCATTATCATAACTAGAGAAGGGTTGTGCCCAAACCATGGCTTTTAAACTACGGTGGAGTTCATAACCAGATGAAAGTTTTGATTTTGAAAGAGGTGGTGGCTCACAAAAATCCCCCTTTGAAGCGGAAGGGTATGGAATTGAACTTGGCTTCATGGTGAAAATATAAAAGAAGACTATTTTTGTTTTTACAAAAATAAAAGATACAGATACGAGGATGAACTACATTCGAAGAAAATTGCAACTGTTCCCCGGCAACGGCACTAGAAACCTTGTTGGTATTTCTTAACGAATGCAGAAGAATCTGCAAGCATACGGAACTACCGTTGTAGCCTTCACCTAGAAGTATTCAGGGTATCATATTTTCCACAGGGAACAGAGGTACTTTCTTCTAGCTAGTTTGTCCAAGGACAACACAAGGGTAGAGTTAGAAAGGTGTAGAGACAGACTCCTATAGCTCTTAGGTCTTAAGGATGGCAATACTCTACTTGCACTTGCTTACTTCGGGCATTGGAGATCACCTGGTCTACCAAGCGATGCCAGCCTGTAGCTCTATGCTTTACCCAAATGTGGAGGAATGCAAAGGACAGATAGGGCTGTCACCACCTGCCGCCTACCCCTCAATCGTGGAGTACAAGGCAAACGAAGGTAGGCTCTAGCCCAAACACCACGTCTACGCTATCGACTACTACTCTAGCTTTTCAAGAGGGTTATCCGTCTTTATCAGGGCCCTCAACTAGAGCATCCACGACAAGGACAAATGATGAGCCCACAAACAAGTATAGGTAAAGCTCTACTAAGCAAAAGACATAAAAGGCTATAAGAATCACAAATACTTAGCCAAGATCCCATTAAGGAGCCAAGCAAATACTTGTAGAGGTACAAGCTCGGGGAGACACCGATAAGCCCAGCACTTCCCCGCTCTCTTCCCTCACATCTCACTTTCACAACTCTAGCTAGCTAGTAGGGCATAGCCCTTTGAAATGTGGCTCAAGTGTAGAGTGTAGTAGCTCTTCTTCCCTTGGAATGCTCCTTGCTCCCTTGAGTGGTGTGTGAGTGAGAGGGGGGCCTCTATTTATAGGAGGAGGGTGGAGGATGTGTCGTGGAATATTCCTCCTTTACTCCCTCCAAACCTACCTCATTCTGGCATCCAGGTTAATTGTCTCATGCAACACACCCCGCAACTGACCTACACGTGTATTAATGGAACCGCTAGAGAAAAATTGGCCCAAAACATGCCCACTGAGGAGCGGCCATGCCTGGGCCTCGGCCACACACAAACCTAGCCCAAATGGCCCCATATTTGGTGAGCTTGTAGATCTTTTCATTAGCTTTCCATGGACAGGTGGATGGCCCGAAACGGAGTCCGGATGCATCTTGGGTGCCCATTTTACCTGAGCCTGCTCCTGCAGCCCGAGATGGATTTGGATTGGGCTTTGGGCCTCCACTTCGTTTGTTCATTATTGGGCATTTTGATCTATGTTTGAGGCCTAGATTGTCTGGTAAGTGGGCATCTTTCTCTTCCCATGGTTTTCTTGTATTTCTTGGCCCATTTATGTGTATTTCCATATATGCCCTCCTGTAAATGAGAAAATCACCCAAACTTGTGGAATTGATTAGTTGTAAGCCCTAGTTCTAAGTTTTAGTGTTTGTTTTGTGTAAATATTGGCGGTTAAAAAAGTGATTTAAGGACCGCCAACAATCTCCGATGGTAGCGGGTACCCACGGTGGTGGTGGCAGCTCGCCAGAGGGGTCACGGCTACATCGTGCAGTGGACTCGGCCCTTTAGGCCCTATCCTAGACAACTAACTACATGTACGTGTGTGCGGGTGAGTGAGGAGTGTAGTGGTTGTTGATGATCACTAACACTAATATAAACTGTCAACATTACCTGTATATATGCTTAATTCCTTCACCAAACATAGGTATAGGGGTTTAAACTAATAAATTCCTTGAGTTTTGGTGAATATGTGATTGCAGGTGGATTTAATCAGAAAACCGCTAAGGAGGACCAATTCGTCAAAGGAAATTACGGAATTTCACCACATAAACAACTTGGGAAGGATCTAGAAGACACTAGAAGGCAATACACCGAGGTGAGGCTCGAGAGGTTGCCAGGTGGGGCTAGCCAGCCGCACCTACAGGCCGCCTAGCCCCCTGGGACCACCAATCACCCTCCACCGCCTTGTACTCCTTCCTTCGATCTACACCATTGATTCTAAGGCACTTTAGGTCAGTTCATCCAACGGTGATCGAGGAAGTTGATGCGTGTCAATGATGTGGTGATTTTTTGCCCCCTACTCCACCTCAGCCTATATATAGCAGCCCGTACCCCCTCCCTCAGGCATAAGTCATTTAAGAAGACAGAAACCCTAATCATCCTCAAAGCTCCACCATATTCTAGGGCATAGCTAGTTAGGCTAGGTCTAGAGGGAGCCAAGCAGGCTTTGCTTGGATTCCCGATCTTGTCAAGAGTGTGGTTTGGTATAATCTAAGTACCCCCTCTCTTTTGTATCTCCATTACTTTTATATGCTTGCTACAATTGTTATGACAATATTAGTATTCATCTTGTTCATGTTCTGTGTTATAATGTTCATCATCTACTTTGATTACATGCTTAGTATAGCTAGTTTGTCATTATATCCATGCATAAGTTTGTATAGCGCTCGCTCCTCTGTGCACGGGATGAGTAGTCAACATTATATAAGCGTGGTGCTTATACGTTGTTTACTTGTGGATACACCATATATTTTGGGTCATGTGGTAGATCGTGGATGTGACACTCTTGTTGAGTCCTTTGTAGTCCACTCCCTGAATATAAGCGCACGTAGGGTCTAGTTATGAAGGAAGAACAAGCTCTGTTCTTAATCTTCCCTAAGTAGTATCCCTTATGTGTAGATATAAAGATGATCTTGGCCATGATCACTAGGTGTAATTGCACTAATCAATGTATGCTCTGACTTGTAATTAAGAATGACTAAGGAATTATTCCTCTAATATTCTACCTAACCATCCTAATTGTTGACGGTGGATAACACCAACATTTTATATGTGAATAAACAAGAGAAATGGTTCAAGTACAAGAATATACATAGGTCTAGGGTTTAAACTGACAAATTCCATGAGTTTTGGTAAATCTCTATTTTTTGTAGGATTATTCTAGAAAATGTAGGAAGGAGGACCTAATTGAGAAAAAGGACAAAACTTGATCATGACGAAGGATATACTAGAAGACTATAGAAGACACCAGAAGGCACAGGAACGAATGGGAGGCTGAGATGCCGCTAGGTGGGGCCAGCTAGCCCCACCCTTGTGCCGCCTGGCCCCCTATGAGGGGATTCTTCCATGAGCTTCTAGAGTATTCCACCACCGCCTCCTAGGATGCATCTCCACCCTACGTCAAAGTCGGTTTGATCCAAGGGCTTATGTTCAACCCCCAGGGCTATGTAAGGACCCCTGTACCCCCTGAAGCGTTAAGTCATCAAGCTATTCAGTTAAAGATCAATTCATCCAGAGCCAACCCTAGTTCCTCAGAATTCCTCTAGATTAGAGCTTATGCTAGTTAGATTAGGTCTAGAGGGAGATCAAGCAACGCTTGGATTCCTAACATTGGCAAGAACGTGGTTTGGTATATCTCTTGTACTTTACTCTATTTCTTTATTTCATTGAGATTGTATCGTTACTACTATGTTTATGTCAACATTAAGCTTTATATCATTTATGTCATTGAAAGTAATGTTCATTGTTTGCTCTAGTTTTATATTCAGTGTAGCTAGATTATGGAAACCATGCATAAGTTCATATAGCGCTCACCCTATAGGACCATGGGTGAGTGATAGACATTATGTGAGCGTGGTGCTTAGATATTTGTTTATCTACGGATGCACTTATATGCTAGGAAGTGTGGTAGATCACGTAGGTGACAGCTACATTGAGTCCTTTGCAGTCCATCCCCCATATATATTGATGTTGGTAGAACCCGATCTTGAAGGAGAGGACTCTGTTTCCAACTTTCCTAAGTTGATGTTCCTTATGTGGCATAATTTGGCTATGATCACTAGATATAATTAATTAGACTAAGCATTTAACATGTTAGTAAGACTACTTAGGAATTATCTTTCTAATATTCTAATTAGACTTAACCTATTACTTAACTAGAGTGCTCTAAGTTACTATTTATTTATCATGATGATTGATCAAGTACTTATCATTTATATATCTTTATTTATTATCATGTGACTTATCTCTGTTTTGAGTAGAGTATATGATATTGGTTCATTCTCTCATGGATATTCATAAATTATCAATACTATTGTATTCATAGTCATAAGTGGTAGAATTATAAATCAACAACCTAGGAATAGTCTAGGTAAAATGCTACAATGGTATAATTATTTGTCCGCTTGCAGAATTATTTTTATTGTTATCTTTATATTCTTTTTAGTCACATAAAATAATAGATTCCTATTTAGTGTTATTCTTGTAGTAATGCTAGATAGAACCAACAAAGATTTCTAAGTTCCTCACTAGGGATGACAACCTAGTTTAATATTAGAGATGAAGGTTAATTGATAGGTGGCTACTGTAACAGTGACAAGTTGATAATTACTATATCATTTCTGACGCCATTGCTATTAGTAGGAGTAATTCTATTTTTAGTAGTGGTGCTAAGAAATGCCAGCGCTAATGCCATAGAAAGGAGTACTCTACGTGATTTATCATTGATCAATACTTATCATATACATCTTATCCTGGCTTACCCTTAGTTAAGTTAGGCCATAGTTAGTCTCATGCATTTCCCTATGGATACGATACTTGGAATACTTCTAGGTGAAAGCTACAGCAGTATCCATGTGCTTACAGATTTATCTGTGTGCATTAATTTTACCAACAAGGTTTCTGGATCCATTGCTAGAGAAATGGTTGCTGAATTAATTTTAAGTCTAGCTTAACATTTTATCTTTTATTTGTTTTACTTTTTCTTTTAGCATGGATAACACTCCCATATATCAAGATGCTAAACCCATGAGCGCAAGCCTAGAACCACCAAAATCTTCAGAGCATTTCATAGCACCTGGTTATGAGCTACGCCCGTGTTTAAAACTGATTCAGGATCAATCCTTCTCGGGAGAAGGCGACAAAAACCCATACTCACACCTATGGGAGTTCGCACAGACCTGTGCATGCTTGCGTATCGCTGGCATGTTTGATGAGACCTTATGATGGAAGTTATTTTTTGTTCTCTTTAACGGGAAGAGCTAAGCAATGGTATAGTTGAACCATAGAAAGTCTACAAGGAGATTGGAAAACGTTATGCTCTAAATTTTGTCTATGTTTCTTTCTCATCTCTAGAGTAGTCAACCTTTGAATAAAATTTCTAACCTTTAGAGGAGATTTTCTTCATTGTCTACTAGTAAAGCAAGGTCTATGCTTGATAGAATTAGTGGAAAGACTCCTTGCACTAGCATTCATAATGAACTCCCCCAGGAAGAGAAGAAATTATCTTCCGATCAAGAAGAGGAAGTTTTGATAGCCAAATCACAACTACTCCAACCCCAAGATTTACCTATCAATCCCGAACCATCAGCATCCTAGTATCTAAATCCTCCAAAGGAAGAAGAAATTCAACCTTTTGAAATTTCTTGTGAGGATAATTTTTTTGATGTTGATTTTGGAAATAGCTTAAACTTCCAATTTCATAAAAGACCTTTGAGCGAATATAATTCAAATCCTCTTAAGAAGAGATCTCTTAGAAAGTGTCTTAAATCAAATCCCTTTGGGGGGCATCTAGAAGAATTCAAGGATGGCATGTCTAGTGATGCCATAGAAGAAGACCTAAGTCATTTTGAAGCCAATTCTATCTTCTCCCCTTCTATGCCTACAACTGATATAAGTTTTGAACTCATCTCTAAACCCATCCTTGACCCCGATGATCCCTTTTATATTCTTTCTTCTAAGAATTATGATGGTCCTAGAAATCCTCTAAGACACCCAAAGCATAGGAGTCATGAAGCGCACAAGGAAGAGCAAGAAGAGCAACGACATGCGTTGTTGCAAGTAAAGAATGGATGGATAAGGCCGAACCCCTAATGATAGAACCCAAACCTGATCTAAATGGTGAAGTCAATCTCCTTAATAAACAAGACACACCTAAGTTTGGAGGAGGCCTTAGTCAAGATCAATCTGAGAGTCCCCAATCCAAGGGAAATCTTGGACAATAAAATGTCCAATGAATGTCATAGGCATGGAATGATGGAGACAATGTTTCTGCCTATAGACATTCATAAAGAAACACTCTTAGAGCTTAAAAGGAAAGATGACATAGACGTGCATGGAAGTTATTTCATGAGCACATCATCAAATCCATGATTGAATGAGAAATCTCCTAAATCAATTGGTCTCTCTAACATTACCACACATGAGATCTTCAACCCCATCATGCTTCCTATTCATAAAGACTTTTAAAGGGTGGTTATAGATGCAAATGTTTATCATAAATATTACAAATCTCGTTGGCATGAATCTTGAGATAGGTACACGAAGGTTGGTGTTGGAGAAGAAACCACTTTACCAATTAGAAGAGCAGTTTGAAGGTTTTCCAAGGACAAGCTTCTGTGCTAAAATAAGCACTTTCGAAGATAATATGAGTTTTCACCTTCTACTGTGATACCCTTGTAAAATAAGCGTAGAAATATAATTGTAAAAATATTCCTTTGGGTATCTTTGTCACTAACCATTCCAGGTTTGAAGCAAAAAGAATGAAGGATGATGACATAAGGTATGTCCAACCAATTATCATGCAACATTGAATCACATTCACACATGAGAGTTCTATCATCCAAACTTGATTTTTCCTTGCAAAATTCAAGCCAGAGGGATGGGCTTCTCTAAAAAATCTTATGCCATGTTGCTAATTTTGGTTGTCTCTACTTTTAAGCCATGCTCAATTTGCTCATTAATAATCATGCTCTTTCATCTCCAATTGAATAAATCTCTATAATGCTTTCATGCTACCTTTGTTTACTATAGTATGCTTAAGGTTTGAAGTATGTTCATACATCTTTTAAATTAAGCATGGTGCTTAATTTAGGAGTGCTGATCTTACTTCCAAAGGTTTTAGTGCCTTCCTAAATCAAATTAGACATAGTGTCTAGGTTGATTTTTAAACCAAGAATATACTATAGAGATACTGGTCACTTTGTTAGACTAACCCCACATAGAAAACTTGTGTGCTGAATGTGAGCATCTGAACTTAGGGTTTACCACCAATGCAGTAGAATTGGTACTAGAACCTACTCTGGAGCAAGAAATACGCAAGAGTCAGTTGAAAGATGCAAAGTTGAGAGAGATAGCGGAGAATATAGCGAAGGGTAAATCACTAGGATTCCATAAGGATGATAAGGGTACGCTATGGTTTGGAAAAAGGCTGTGTGTGCCAGAAGATAAGACTATCAGAGAGGCAATTCTGCGTGAAGCTCATGAGTCAGCTTATTCCATACATCCTGGGAGTACTAAGATGTATCTAGATCTAAGAGAGAAATATTGGTGGTATGGTTTAAAAAGAGATGTTGCTGAATATGTTGCTTTGTGTGACACATGTCAGAGGGTGAAAGCTGAACATCAGAGACCTGCAGGATTGTTACAACCTATGCAGATACCTAAATGGAAATGGGAAGAAGTTGGTATGGATTTTATAGTTGGGTTGCCACGTACTCAGAGAGGGTATGATTCAATTTGGGTAATAGTAGATCATTTAACAAAGGTTGCTCATTTTCTGTCAGTTAAGACTACATATAGCAGTGCAAGGTTGGCAGAATTGTATATGGAAAGAATAGTGAGTCTACATGGAGTTCCTAAGAAAATTATGTCTGATCAGGATACCTAGTTTACATCTCATTATTGGCAAAAGATACATGAATCACTAGGAACCAAGCTGAACTTTAGTACAGCCTACCATCCACAGACAAATGGACAGACGAAGAGAATTAATTAGATATTAGAAGATATGTTGAGAGCTTGTGCTTTACAATATGGTACTAGTTGGGATAAGAGTTTGCCTTATGCAGAGTTCTCTTATAACAATAGTTATCAGAAGAGTCTTCAGATGGCACCGTTTGAGGCTCTGTATGAACAAAAGTGTAGAACCCCGTTGTTTTGAACTCAGACAGGGGAAAGTCAAGTGTTTGTGCCTGATGTACTCAAGGATGCAGAAAAGAAAGTAAGAATGATTAGAGATAATCTAAAAATAGCCTAGTCCAGGTAGAAAAGTTATGCTGATACCCGGAGGAGAGAGTTGATTTTTGAAGTAGGGGATTATGTCTACTTGAAAGTATCGCCAATGAGGAGTGTGACAAGGTTCAACATGAAGGGGAAATTGGCACCAAGGTATATTGGACCCTTCAAGATCATAGAGAGACGTGGTGAGGTGGCGTATCAGTTGGAATTACCTGAGAGTTTGGCAGGTGTACATGATGTGTTTCACGTGTCTCAACTTAAGAAATGTTTGCGAGTACCAGAGGAGCAGATTCCGCTAGAGGAGCTCACTGTTAAAGAGGACCTCACATATGAAGAGTTTCTAGTTAGAATTTTAGAGACTGCTGAAAGAGTCATGAGGAGTCAAACTATCAAGATGTGTAAGGTTCCGTGGAATCGGTACACTACGGATGAAGCCACCTGGGAGAGAGAAGAGGATCTGAGGAAAACCTACCCGCAACTGTTCGAGTAAGCACCAGTCGAATCTCGGGACGAGATTCATCTTAAGGGGGGTACAATTGTAACACCCTAAAATTTTGGGATATTTAAAAATAGGTAAATATGATTTTTTATGCAATTTTGTGAGCATACAAACTTAGAAAAGTAATTATTTTTATTAACATAAAATCAAATATAAGGGTAGGATGTTTGAGCATTCATGTTGCTGCATAATATTTTGTATTGTGTGCTCTATTTGAAAATTCAAAAGAGGTTTCAAAATTTCATTTGAAAATGCTTTGAAATGATTGTGAAAAGAAAAAGAAAAGGAGTTTTCTCTCTTCTCTGCTTTCGGCCCATGTAGCCTAGCAGCCCACCGCTTTGGCGTGCTTCTCACCGCGCGTGGCCCGTCTTCTTTCCCCCGCATCCCGCCTAGGCCGAGCATCGCGAGCCCAGCAAGCCGCCGGGCCTGCAAGCGCGCGCGCCGCGTCTTCCTTTCCTCTCGCCGTCGCTGACAACGTGGCCCCACATGTCAGGTGCGCCCCCTTCCTCAAGTCAACGCCGCCACCGGATCTTCCCTTTCCAAAAATCGCCGACGCCAAATCCTCCTCCCTATCTTCCCCTTTCCTTACCCGGTGTATCTTCAGTCTATACATGCCAGGTGCCGCGCACAGCCGCCTCCATCCAACCCTTTCGCAGTGTCAGCCGAGCTCCCGAGACGCCACCGCGAGCTAGGAGCCCTACCTCGCCACCACCATCCACCATATCGAGCACACCGTCGTCTCTATCCATCCCACGCCCTTGATTTCACCCTAGGTGAGTTCGCCATGTCCCGCTCTTCCTCCTTGTACTTCCTGTTTGTCAAATGGTGGTCGGAGATGCTGTTTCATCGAACTCCGGCGAGCTCGGGCCGAGTTCGGCCATGGCGCCGCCGTCGGTCCACTGTAGCCGACCAGCATTTTTCTTTTTCTCTCTCTTGATTAGATCCGATCCGTCGGTTTTAAATACAGCGGCCAAAATTAGAAGATACCGCTCCGCCTATATACTTTGCTAAAGAGTCCCTGTGATTTTGTGTAATATAACCCGCAGTCCAAGGCGTATTCCCAAATCGCGTTTTATTCTTTTGAAAGCGTATTTGGTCTCGGTAATTCAAGAATACGTTTTATGATATTTACAGTTTTGCCACTAATCTTGTTTTAGTCATAAAATCTCTGTTTTAACTCCGATTTGACCCGTTCAAATTGTGTTAGGTTCGTATTTGCGAGCTCTACATGTTAGTAGTACTGTTCAGTAGGTTTGTGACATTTTATTTTCGAGTTTGAATTAAAGTAATTATTTTTCTATAGGAAATCTTCGTAAATTCATAACGTCGTCGTTTTAGCTCCATTTTTCGTGATCTTCGCGTCTGTGTGATCCTAGCGAGTTGTAGATTCGTTTTATAGACTTTTTATCTTATTTTATTATTGTTAGTGTACTGTTCTAATTATAGTCTTTTTTGTTTATGCATGATTGTTTCTGGATGAATGTTGTTGCTATTGTTGATCGAGTATAGACGGTAAGCAATTCGTTGGGGATCAGGAGTTTTTCTACGAGCAAGATCATCAGGACCAGTTTGAGCAAGGCAAGTATAGCATGGGATTATCCTTGTTGTCCTATTCACATTAAGCAAATAATATCATTATGCATATATTCCCTTGTTAAGGATGACTTAGTGTTGATCTTATTCCTTGGTACCTATTATATTGCATGAAGTAGTATTGCTAGTGCTTAACATGGACTATGATCATATAATTTGACTAATGGAATATGTAATAAACATTAAAAGATGACTTTTTATTACTGTCTAAAGGGGACTAGAGCATGGGGTTATTTTGGTGCTCTAGTTACTCTCCTTAAGGACTTATCTGTAAGTGAACATCCGGAACTTATAGTACAACTATGAGGGCTATATGACTCTGGCTTTAGTCATATAGAAGGACATTTTCTAGCTTGTTAGTGGTAACCTTTTTAGCGTAAGAATGGCTTGACGAATCAGGTATAGTGCGGTCTCTGTCCTCATGTGTATAGGCTGCGAGTCATTGTGCCATTTGGAAGGGGGGCTCTACATCTGTTTGCCGAGTGAATCTAATGGCCCTAACTTGTTAGACAAACCTTTGAAAGACTTCATAGTGTTCCCCTGCCTGCTCACCTTGGAAGTGTTTTGGGAGTAATTAACCCGGGCATATGGGCGACACGACTCACAGTGAAAGTGTACAACCTCTGCAGAGTGTAAAACTAGTATATCAGTCGTGCTCACGGTCACGAGTGGCCTTGGACCCTTATGGAATAGTTGATCATTAATAATAAATATGTTTTTGCTATTCGTTAATCATTTCACATGGATCATATGTTTATTGTTTACATTGAGACATTTTGATATTATTGATATGCTAAAATTATGCTAATTAAAAGCTACATGCTAATAAACCAATGTCATGCCTTTGAGCATCATGAACCCCATGTTACACTTGTTGAGTACGAGATGTACTTACACTTGTTTATTTTTCTTACTTGGATAAAAATCCCGGATGGGTAACAGATGGTGCAAATAGTGACTACTACTCCTACTTCCCTAAAGATTACTAGACTTGCAGTCAACCAGTCAATGTGCCTGTGATTGGAGCTACCACGAGAGTTTTATATTTTTATTTCCGCTACATTTGTGTAAAGACTATGTGATAATAATCGTGATGTAATAATATTTGTGATGATACTTCCTTTATAATTTGTTAACTTATGTGTGATTGATCTCTGGGCACACATAAGAGTATGCACTCTATTTGATCGTTAAATGGGTGTGACAGGGCTCGTGGTAGAGCAGAGGCCAGCATCGCTTGGCAGACCAAGTGCAATCCAATGCCTAAAGCAAGTCTATAGTAACCAAGCTACCTCCATTAAGATATTTGTCCTTGGAAAAACCTCGCTACCTCGTTCATTTCTCCCTTGTGGTCATAGGTTAACTAAGTGAAGAGTCTAGCACAACCGTTCCTTTAGAAAATTGCGATACCCTGAATACTTCCGGGTGAAGTGCTACAACGATGTATCCGTGCACTTGCGGATTCCTCTGCTTACGCTAAGAAATACCAACAAGCATTTCTGGCGCCGTTGCCGGGGAATGGTTGTCGTTTCTAGTCTCTAAACCAAGTTTCCTGTGTTTTGTCTAAAAAATAATTTGTAAAATATAAATACATTCTTCATTGAGCATCAATCAATTCACCAACTTTCTGCTCCCAAGGGTGAGTTCTTAGAACCACCACAATCTTCAAAGCCAATCATAACTTCAGGTTATGAACTCTACCCTAGTTTTATAGCTATGGTTCGGAAACATACCTTCTCAGGGTATGATTACGAAAACCCCTATCATCACATAAGGGAATTTGAGCAGCTCTGTGCATGCCTGACAATCGCAGGCATGTCACATGAAACAATTCGGTGGAAGTTATTTCCCTTCTTGCTTGATGGGAGGGCAAAACAATGGTACACTCACAACATAGGGAAGGTAGCTAGAGATTGGAAAGAACTAAGGCACATGTAACACCCTAAATTTTGCTTCTTTGAAAATAGAGCTAAAATGAGTTAATTTTGAATTTTTGTGCTCATGAAAATATGGAAAAATAATATTTTTTACTAAATTGAAATTTATCATAAGGTTTAGCAACTTGTTGATGCATTCATGCTGATGCATTTGTGTTTTTGTATTGCTTGGTTTTGACGAAAGATCAAAATAAATTCAAGTTGTTCTTTCAAAATGCGTTTAGGTCGATTTTCCTTTTCTGATATACCTATATTATTTTTCTACAATCAAATACCTTGTTTCTCATCTGTCAATCAACTCTACAAACTTCTCAGGAATTTTTCTGGCTTTTTATGTAGCTTGTTTCCACTTATCTGTGAGTACAATCTAATTTTTAGATGCTCTAAAATATATTATCATGAGCTCTAAATACTTTATTTGAGTTCCTCATTTTTCATAATGTCTCTGAAAAATTTCCCCGAATTTTCGGAGTTTTCGGAGTATTTTTTGCGGCTTAAATAATAATTCTGGACTTTTCTAGAATTATTTTATCCACGAAAATAATTAATTCCGAAAATAATAAATTTCTCATTTTTCCAACGCTCAAAGCCCATGTGCAATAATCTTAATAAATCTCAAAGGCCCATACATTTATTTACTAATGGGCTTTAATAATTAATTAGGCCTATTAGTAAAGATGGAGGGTGCAACATCAATTAGTACCATATTGCTAGTTGATGTGAAGGCGATGAGTTTTCTCCCAATAAATATGAACCTACCCTATAGGCAAAGTACACCAAAACTACCGTAAGGGGAGCCCCTAGTTTAAAAAATCCCTCATGTAGTAAATTATATTTTCTCCTCCTTCTCTTGCCGTCGTCCGACGAAGCCATCAGGCTGCCTAGCACAAGCCGAAACTTCCACCATGGTTGCTCGTGAGCATACATTCTACTCCAAGAAGAAGAATAGGTATTTACTTGAATTCCACCGTCTAGATCACATTAAAAACCAGATTTTAATTTATTTTCGAAATTAAAATTCTAGGTATTTACAAAACTGCCACTATCTTGTTTAGGTCATATCTTCTATGTTTTAACTCTGTTTTGACCCGTTCAAATTGCGTAAGATTTGTAATTTTATAATCTACATGTTAGTGCTACTGTTGGTTAGGTTTTCTACCTTTAAGATTCGATGTTAGATTTAATCTATTGTTTTACTAAAGAAAATCTCGTTTAATTCATAACTTATTTGTTTTAATTCCGAATTAGTCTGTTCAAATTGCAATGGATTTATAACAACATGAACTACGTATTAGTATTAATGTTTCCTTTATAAAAATCTCTAGAATTTCATAGTTTGGATCTAACTTGATTAATAACTGTGCAACTAGATTTATAAATAAAATATTCTTGATTTCTCCTTTAGTTTTCTAAATTTAAATGTAATTTAGCCTAAGTCACTTTTGAATATCTATAAAAAGTAATTTATCCTATATATATGATTTTATATAGTTAAAACAAATGAGACCTATAATTTTTCGTTTTATACAATAAAATATTTCGGTAGATGTATCTTTTCAACCATAGCTTCGATTAGCGTGCTTTTCACGTCTGTGTGTTCGTAGCAATGTGTAGAATCTCTTTAAAACATTTTCACTTGATTATTTCATATGTTTGGTGTACTGTTCTAATTTAGTTCTATTGTTTGCTTCGTGTATGACTTGCATCTCCATGGATTCGGTTTTTGACTTAGCAATATATGTGATACAAGTATGCCCGCCTCTCATACCTACCCAAAACTCCACTCAAAGCCTTAGAAGTAAGTCATGGAAAGTAAGGCAACAATCTCAAAAATGCCTTGGTAAGGATCATACACATTGAGCGAATGAGTGAATCATTGAGGAACTTACTTTCTTTTTTGAAAAATTCATAAAACCTCTAGATAGAAGGTTGATCAAAGAATAAATGATTAGTTATTCTATTATTCCGTTTTATCTTGCAACCGCCTAAGACATGGAAAAGCAATAAGCCCCACAGGGATTAAAGTTAAAAGGATGGATAAAATGCCAACTTATTTAAATTGCGAAAGAATACCTTGTTATAGGCATGGCACTTTTCGAATTATATCGGCATAGTAGCATCTCCTGATCAACAACCAAAATACTTAGCTATTTGCTCGGGACGAGCAAAGCTTAAGTGTGGGGGAGTTGTTGACGGTCACTAACGATGAAATTCGCCCATCAATAAGCTCATACAAAGGACAAACTAGCAAACTTAAGTCACATATGCATTTACTATTAATCGAGTTCCACATGTATTTGGAGTATATCACTTTGCAGGACACAAACACAAATACATGGAATAAACCATCAAAAGGCGTTTTCTAATGTTAATTCGTGCAAAGAATGAAGAAGGCGCCAAGCATCGCAACACCAATGGGGCAAGGCACCACGCAACAGTGTTCCAAGCCCAACCATAGACCACCTCACAAAAGGCAGTGGCCATTTGGGCCAACTAGTGGGCCGACCGGCCCAGGGGGCGGCCGCCCCTCTATCACCGCCATATGCCCTGGTCTTTCTATGGCGGTGGCATGGAGGCATGCAACATCGGTTCCCCAGGTGCTTCGTGCCAAAAATAAGGAGGATCACCACCTTTGATTTATTATAAAAAGGGGATCCCTTCCCTCTCAAAAAGGGGAGAAAAAATCCCAATTCAATTGACAAGGAGAGAAGAGTAGACTTTTACTTTTTTAGTAGTTGTGATTGAAATAAGAGAGGTGAGTGAGTGAGGAGAGAGTTGGAGAAGAGTTGAAGTACTAGCAACTTCCCTTAGTGTGCTAGCTACACTAAGTCGAAGTGTTGGAGCCGGGAGCTTCTCCACCTGTACCTCTACAAGCTTCTTACTGTTTAGAGTAAGAGACTTGTTGTTTAACTTTGGTTATTTATCTTAAAAAGTTACCTTTGCACTATTATAGACCTGTGGGTTCGTCGTCCGTCCTTGCGGCGGGTACTCTAGTAGAAGGGCCTTGATAAAGATGGATAACCCTTGCTAGCACGCTAGAGTATTAGTGGATAGCGTAGACGTGGTGTCTAGGCTAGAAGCTATCTTCATTTGCCTCTGTCCCTACGGATTGAGGGGTAGGCGGTAGGTGGTGACAACCCTGTCCGTCCCTTGTAATCCCCCACGTTCGGGCTCCTGGGAGAGCAGAGGCTGGCATCGCTTGGTAGACCAAGTGCAATCCGGCGCCTGAAGCAAGTCTATAGTAACAAAGCTACCTCCATTAAGATATCTGTCCTTGGAAAAACCTCACTACCTCATTTGTTTCTCCCTTGTGGACTTGTGGTCATAGGTTAACTAAGTGAAGAGTCTAGCACAACCGTTCCTTTGGGAAATTACGATACCCTGAATACTTCCGGGTGAAGTGCTACAAGGGTGTATCCGTGCGCTTGCGGATTCCTTTGCTTACGCTAAGAAACACCAACAACTGCCAAGATCTATTTCACTATCAAGGATAAGAAGGAGAAGTTCTTGTTCAAAGACCGTATACTATATTCTCCCGCTCATCCACAGAAGGCATACCTGCCTGAAGAGACAATAGCAGTAACCAAGAAGAAGAACATAAGAAGGTGAAAGAACAAGACCGGCCAGTCACCTGAAGAGACAATCAACATAATCAACACCATCTAGAGCTTGGTTCGGTATAATTCTTGTACCCCTCTCTCGTTGTATCTCCAATATTTTTATATGCTTTGGTACAATTGTCAAGATAGTATAGTATTCACCTTATTTATGTTCTTAGTTGCAATGTTTATTGTCTACTTTGACTATATGCTTAGTATAGTTAGTTTATCATTGTGTTTATGCATTGGTTTGTATAGCATTCACTCTAATAAGGTACCATGGATGGATGGTAGAGATCATGTAAGCATGGTGCTTATATGTTATTACCTGCGAATACACTCTTGTCACACCCGATTTTCTAAAGAACAAAACCAGGCTAATCATATGTGTGCCCAGGAAGTCCACACATATGCCAGAATGAAAAAGTATCAGAAACAATGTTATTACATAACGTAGACATAGCTATATTAAACACTTACATCAAAGTATCGCGGAACGGTGACTAAACTGTAGGCTCTATTCTTCTCAGGGACGGCTGACTGGGGGTAACATATGCCTAGCACTTTATCAATCTTCTAGGAACTCCACCATAACACCATCGATCTTTGAGGCAACTTTACTAAAGTCTAGAGTGTGGGGAATAGCAAAAGTGAGTCCATGTCAAACTCCGCAAGCATAGCAACAAGGTAGTATAGATCCTATAAACTCATGATCAATGTAACATAAATAATGTAGAGCATAAAACGGTAAACAATGAGCATGTTAGCAATTCAAAAGTCATCATCTTAAATGTAAGGATTCCAAGGCCATTCATGTCCTTGAACAAGGCTAGTATACCAGTTTATTAAACTATGCGCAGAAGTGTACACTTTCACTGTGAGTCGTGATTACCCATATGCCTGGGGCGGCCAATCCTCAAAACACTCCCAAGGTGAGCAGACAGGGTTCACTATGAAGCCTTTCAAAGGTTCATCTAACAAGTTAGGGCCGCTAGGTTTCATCAGTTAGTCTGTGTGATACAACCAGTCCCAGGGATCCATAGTCTGCTTTTCCCTATTTGCGCCACAAGGGTAACCTCTAACAAGCTAGAAATGTCCTCATACTGAGCTAAAGCCAGAGCCATATAGCCCTCACAGTTGTACTATAAATCCTGAAGATTCTCTTACAGATAAATCCTCAAGTTGCTAAAAAGTTATTTTTATCGTTTGTTGCTTAAACATTAATCAAGTCATAAGATCATGGTCACAAAAAGAAAACCCAAGCTATACTTGCCTTTTACTTGCTTTATGCCCAAAGCAATTTGCTCAGAAAAGCCTCAACTTTATTTTCCATTCGCAACTTCTGCCACTTAGCTTCTGGTCTCCGGCAACACTTACGTACGGTTCTCGTTCTACTCGTAGCAAGCACCAAACATAGGGAAACATACAAACAACAAATAAAAGCAATTAAAAACAATACATCACGCAAGATAAAACAACGTACTAAAAGAGAGCTAGCTGCTACGGTAACGGGGACACAAGAGACACCGAAAATGGAGCTATAGTTAAAAAGACATGACTATCGATAGGTTGTACAACATAACGAAGAATAAACTACAGGTTTGATTCATTTTAGTTAATGAGGTGATGAACATTTCATAGAAATATCCCAAAGTTCAACTAGCCAAATGAATTACAAAAGCCAGGGTTAACCTTAGTTACATTTTATTTATAAGTAAAAGAGTATATATATATCATTTAGGTCATTTAAACATTTACTATTTAGAAAACCTAGACCATGGGATAAAAGTTCAACAAATGCATTTATGATTCATGATTGAACAAATCAAGTCATAATTGAAAAGTCGTTTATGTTGGTATTAATCATATTAATATTTACTTTTAGAAAACATAAAATATGTAAAAGCGCCTAATTGAATCATTGTATGTTTCATGTATCAACTAACCAAGTTATAATCATTAGTAAAGAGATATTCAAGTTGATATTAATTAAGTTAGCATTTATTTATAAAAGACTTTATAAACCTAAGTTGTTTTTAATTTGAAAGAGTATAGCATAAACATTAAACATTTATAATTTAGATAACACCGTACATGAGACAACAACTAACCTGATTAAATTAAGCAAGTTATAATTAACAACGAAACAATTAAGTTGTTATTTATCAAGTTAGCATTTTATTTACAAAAGTCCAGATATAAACCTAAGTCTCTTTTAATTCAAAAAGACATTAAATAAGCATTAATCTAATCAACTATATATTTTTATGTATACTAAACTAATTATAACTAACAAAGACACGTTAAGGTTGGTGTTAATCAAGTTAACATTTGCTCTATAAAAAAGCAATGATTAAGACCTAAGCTGCTTTTAGTTAAAAAGATATTTCATAAACATTAATCAAATTAATATAATTTAATTCGTAAACACATAACGTGACAGGGTAAGAAACAATGCTAAAGCGCCGTTTACGTCAACACAGCCGCAAAGCAACAATAACGAAATTATAACCCTATGTTGCTTTTAGTTAGAAAGCTGTTAAATAAATATTAATCAAATCGCATGTAAATCAATAAATTCATAATTAGGTGACACAATATATATCAGCACTACTACGTAGAACGCGTCGACACGAATCTAATGCAACTTGAACGACTCGAAACGGCGGGGATTATACTAACTAGTGGCAAACTTGTAATTACTTATCTCCTACCTTGGGCACATGTGCAGAACGTGGAGGCATGGCTGACTGCTGTTGCTGCCAACGCATGACAGAAGGGAGTCCAGCAGGGGCCTGAGGATGGCCGGGCTGAGAAGCCCCCCCACGGCCAGGCGCTGGGCCTGCAGGGAAGCCACACCAGAACGCGCGTGGTGACCGAACGGCAACCACGGCGACGCGGCGGCCACGCTTGTCCACTGCACGGGGCTGGGCCGGGGCGCGGTTCAACTGGCGGCACGCAGAGCTAGGGCGCAGCTAGCCCAAAGACGACCGGTGGCACGCACAAGACCAGAGCTGGCCGGAAACGAAGGAGGAGTGGTGCCGGCCATGGTGAACCTCGCCGGAAAACGCGCTAGAAAAAGGAAAACAAAGGGGAAGGGGTCAAACAACGACGAATTCATGAAAACAAGGAGACTACGGTGTAGAGATGGACGAGACAAACCTCGTGGTGATGGTGGCTTTCACCCGAAAGCAAAGGTTTGACCGGAAAAGCTTGCCAAACCTTCGTCGGAAGTTCACCAAAACGCAAGTTGTGCACGACGAACTTCAGCGAGGGATGGAGGGAGCTACGAGTGGCGGCTCGCGATGTGGTTTTTAGATCTGCGATCAGCGCGTCGAGGAGAACACCGGCATATATAGGTCTAGGGTTTGAAAAAATTTCGCAATTTCTTAATTTTAGGATTATTTTAATTCCGTGAATAAAATAATTCTAAAAAATCTAAATTACCTTTTTGGCCGTGAAAAATAGTTCGGAGCTCAGAAAAATGATCGGAAAAATCCTGGAGACTCTTGGAGGGATAAGGAACTCAACTAAATGGGTTTGGGCTCATGAATAGATTATTGAGATGATCGGGGAAAAAGATAAAGCTCAAAGAAAGAGGAATTTAATTCCAGAAAAGATTGGAAAATTTCTTTGGAGCGAAAGAAACATCGTCCTATCGTACTTTGAAACCATTTGCACTCACAAACACCAAAAGCAAGCTTCACATCAAGCAATATCCTATCAAATTAATTTGGAAAAGTTTGAAGATTCAATTTGTTTTCTATAATTAATTGACGCTAACTCAAACTAAACTTTAAAAATTTTATCCAATATCAAAACATTTATTTTAATTTGTGTTTTCTATGCACAACCCAAAATCAAAAAAAATGGGGTGTGACAACTCTATATTCTAGATCATGTGGTAGATCACAGATGTGACACTCCTGTTGAGTCCTTTGTAGTCCACTTCCCGAGTATAGGTTAAGGAAGTAGGGTCTGGTTACGAAGGAAGGGAGAGGTTTCTGTACTCAAACATTCCTAAGTAATGTCCCTTATGTGTGGATATAATGATGATCATAGCAATGATTACTAGGTATAATTGCACTAATCATCGTATGCTTTGACTTGTAGTTAAGGGTGAATTAGGAATTATTCCTCTAATATTCTAACCTGACCATGCTATTGCTATAGGTAGGAGAGCTCTGAGTGATTTACTTATTATAATGCTTAATCAATGCTTATCATATACAACTTATCACGTGACTTACCCCTGTTATGAGTAGAGTGATTGGTTATGGTTTATTTCTCTATTAATGTTATAAGTTATCAATACATGTCCAAAGCTACACCTTCCCCATGGTAAAATATAAATACGGTACCTAGTATACTCTCTAGTGAAGTGCTACAATAGGTGTAATTATCTGTCTGCTTGCAGAATCCTTTTCATTCATATCTTTATATTCTTTCTAGTCATATAAAATAATAAACACCTATTTAGTATTATTCTTGTAATAATGCTAGTTAGTATCAACAAATATTTCTGGCATCATCACTAGGGATGACAACCTAGTTTAGTAATGCCAGACGTGTAGGTAATTAATAGGTGACTACTAAAACAAGTGAGAAATTAATAAACACCAACAACATCACTTTGTAATCATGAACAAAAGCTTAAGCAATCCTCCTTCTAGAGTTTTTTGGCTCTTTGCGAAGCCATGGTGAGCCCTCGGGCTGTTTGGCTGGATTCAAGCTTATTAGTACCAAATCAAGGTTCTCTAAGCAGGTCATTGACATATCTCCATGCGGGGTAACGAGGTTGTCGGGCAACCTTAGGCCTTTCTGCTCGAGCTCCTTGATTGTGGTTGATCAGGTATCTGATCTTTCATGGTATGTAGCCGGGGCCACATCCATCTTGTGACTAGAAGCTCCAAGGAATTCTCTTTTCATGGCGTTGCGCCCTTTCATAAGGTTTTGTTGTGCCCCGAGTCGAGGTTTCTCGGATGGGTCAAACGACCTCTCATCGCGTGGGACTATGAGGTCATCTAGCGACTTAGGCCTTTTCATCGGGGCACCTTGACCACGATTTGTGAGGCTCTTGATTTTTTGTTTGCTATATATGGTTTGACCGCTTGTGTTTTGCGATTGCGAACGAGATCCCTCAAGGAAGTCTTTCTTTAGGGTCCTGCAACCTATCGTGAGGTTTTGTTGAGTCCTAAACCGTTTGGTCAGGATTAGGTTCATGAGCCCAAGGATGCAGACCTCAAGTGGGTCATTGACCTCTCGCTGCGTGGGGCAGCGAGGTTGTCTTAGCGACCTTAGGCCCTTCCTCTTGAGTGTTTCGGTCTGACAACCTTTATCGGGCCACGATTGTGTCTCCATGTTTGTTCAGGCGATTTTCACTCGACTGAGGACCGATTGGCCTTGACTTTGCGTGGTTGCATTGCTATCACATTTCACGAGGTCTAGCACTGCTTTGCGATGAATGTGCTATTGTCCGACCCCTCCATCGGGCCCCCTATGGGGATTGCCGATCCTTACCAATACACGAGGCCTAGTAGCTAGCTCAAGGTCATGGTTTTGGGATGGGGAGAAGAACTAGTTGCAGCTTGGCCCCCGATGATGAGGTCTCTTAGACCCAGCTCTGTGCTTCCCTTATCGTCCTTTCTAACCCTGAGGGGTCGTACTGCCTTATTATAGGTAGGTTTGGTTTTTGCCCCACGTGAGGAGAGGCTTGTCCATCGTAACCACATGGTCAGAGCGGTGTGCCTCGTCGGGGTTGATGGGTAATTCGAATGGGACCTGATATCCTTCCCAATTGACATGGAGTTCGGCTATGCCTCATCAAGAGACATCTCATACATCAGTCAGAGGCCAAGATGCCTCACCCCAGAGGGGGTCAACCTGGGTGACTTCAAAGCGGACAACTCAAACATAGGAAGAGATGGTCATGTGGCTGTGCACCACTGATAAGAGCTGCAGGGGCCCATCTCACCCTGCCACTATCCCTTTTATGGCCTTGAGCCTGTCTAAGGGCTATCCTAGGGGTATGTTTCCTAATTGCGATGTAGGGTCAATTCTATGGGGGGTCACTCTACACCCGGATTCAGGGGCGTGTGACCTCCTTAGTCATGTCACTTTTGCAATGCCCACTTGCTAGCAGTAATGTGCTCTCTAAACGAGGGCACGTAAACTAAAACAATATGGAAAATGGGAATACGCTAGGCTTACCTAGCTCAAGCAGTTGCATGGGCTGATGTTGCTCTACCTTCCACCCAGTTGCTGCACGTACTCTACGAGATTATCGAAGTGGTTACTAATGGGTATAAAGTGCCCGTGGGTCTAGGTTGCTAGCCAGGGTTATCTTGGTAGCTATAAATTTGCTAGGGCGGTGTGCAGTGGGAGGCGTTCGCTCTCTGTCCCTCGCATCACCTTCTTCTCCTTCCTGCTTGTGTGCTTGTAGTTGTCTTTCCTAGCCAGTGATGGACCATGAGAAACGTCAGCAAGAGGAGTCACCTGAGGTTGATGGTCCACAGTTGCATCTTCTTTCTTCCCTGTGAAATCAAGGGTAAGTAACTCTACATCATTTTTAGGTCTGGTTGTGCCTATATTGATTATCTGCATGTGCAGGATTATTCCTCCCATGGCAACGTCAGAGATCGTGGGTCATTTTGGTGTTGCCCGTCCTCAACCTGCTTTGCTTCTAGGGCCGATGAGTCCCTGTTCCCTATCCTTGTCTGCCAGCTGGCGAGGGATATGGAACTTCATGCTCAAGAGGGACGAGGCTCACCGACCACACACGAATTATGCCCATGAGGTCGTTCAACTGAGGGCCTGCATGGACTATCTCTGCAGCCCTCTTAGTAGCAGAGGAAGAAGTTGACGAGGCATGGGCATCGGCTACCGCCTCTCGGGTGCAAGCGTATGGTAGGTCTTCTACTACTGTTAATTCCTACTATCGAGTTTTTGCTTTTTGGCCATAATGGGGTTCTCTTGATTGTAGTTCTGGAGGAGCAGCTCGTGGTGTCCTATCATGTGGTCGAAGAGGCTCGTTTGTGGGAAGGCTTCTCAGGCGAGGATCACCACCAAGGCATGGCTTCTAGAGCCTAGCGATGGGCTAGCTCTAGAGGATGATCTTGTCGCTGCCGCGGAAGCTGCTGCGACGATGGTGAAGATGGAGGGTAGTACCCACAGCTGCGGTTAGGTTTACTAGGTTGTTCTAGGTGTTCCTGGTCCTTGAGCTAGTGTGTTTCACCGGTGGGCGAGGTTCTAAGTATTAAATTGCCCATGTATGTGGCTTGCCTATGATTTTAGTGTTGGTTTCTTATTTCTTTTTGTTCATGCCATTGTGGCATCCTCATTCCTTCTTAGCCCGACATGGATAGACATATGATCTTCGCTTAAGAATTGATTCCCTGTGATGCGTAGATACTAGCTAAAGGTCGCATGACGTGCCATGCTATAAGGCGCGAGCGGTGAGGGTGCGCAAGTAGTAAGTGTGGATTTTAGTGATGGCGATGCATGCTGGCGGGGGTCTCGCATATGCTCTCCCCATGGTTTAGCGGTGTTGGCCACGTGTGAGAAGCCGATTGGGCCATCCAGAGGGCGGGTGCGTTCGAAACAAACCATGTGGATTCCGTGCCCCTATGTTCATTCTATGCTCTGTCTTAGCCAATTAGGATCATCGACGTATCTACGCGTGAATATGAATGCGATCGAATAACGAAGCGAGGGTTATGATTGACATCACTGGTGGTCGGTCAGGGGGTAGACATTCTTCTTATTGTCATTGCTCGGGTCACGGTGAGCCCCTGAGTGCCTGCTTGTGGTGAAGTTGTTACCGTCCTTAGGCGGTAGGCTAATTATGGTGCTTCTCTATCACCCAGAATGGTCGTAGCTATCATAGATTGACCTCTCGGGTGGCCTTGGGTTGATTCTTGCTGGCTTAAAATGTCCTCGGTGGGCTCACAATCCCCTAGGGACTATTTCTTCGTGTCTGGCTCATTGGAGTTCCCGACCGGGAGGAATTGTGCGTTCTGGTGCATGAGTCCTCAGGGCGCATCAATGTCGAGGTCATCACATCCCTACTTCTAGGCATGGCTGCCCCCTCTTGGTGAAGAGCTGGCGTGATCTGTCGCTATGGAAGTGGGTCTGAGGACAACACAGTTTGGTCTGCTCGGCGCGGCGCATTGTGCGCTCAGGGGACCCGCTTTCTCGAATGCACGTGCCTCCATGTAAAAGCTGATAGTTCACAAAGGCATGATGAATGGCTGGTCCGCCTCATGGGGCTGGCCCCAAATTTCGAGCTTGGCCTTGTGAGGCATGATGCTAGGTGGCGATCTAATCGTTGACGATGATGCCTCATGGTGGCAATTAGTTTCTTCACTCGTATGCACCCCGATTTGCCGCATTCTACTGGTGGCGTCTTTGCTTAGGGCGTGGTTCTACTATAGGGTCTAGGCCTCCCATGTGGTGGGCCTAGATGGGGTAGAGGCTAGTGACGGGTGTTAGCCCATGGGTGCGAACGATCTCATGGTTTCCCAAAAGGTTGTGGGTGCCTAGAGCCATTCTATGGGTGAGTTCACCATGAGCCATAGGCCTCCAGTTTCCTGGGTGGGAAGCCTGGCCATGGCCGGTGGTAAGAGAGGGTGTTGGTCCCTCTATGTAGGTGAACTCTAGGATGTAGCCCCTGAGGGTAGTACCAAGAATGTGTCCATTGTAAGCCGCAGGGTCTAGACCTCCAGAGCAGAAGTCCGGGCCATGGCCGAAGGTGGACGCGGGCGCTGGCCCATCGACGCCAATGGACCCATGGTTTTCATGATGGATGTGGCCGCCACAGGCCATTCCGTGAGCATGACCGTCAATGGTACAAGGAGCCATCGCTTCCTTCTTAACAAACGAGACTGTGCGACTGCCCCCTACCTGGCGCGGCAACTATCGGTGTTTTGTAAACTAGACTAGTGAATTTATATGAATGTCGCGCTACTCTAGGAAGACGATAGTAGCATTCAAAAGACACAAGGATTTATACTGGTTCAGGCCAGAGCCCTACGCCCAATCTCAGAGATGATCGAGTGCATGTTCCTCGCTTGAATGCTCTGAAGTTCTTACAATTAGGGGTCCAAGAATTGTGGAAGAGGTAGGAGAGCTAGAGCTAGGACTAGGAGAAGGGCCATCCGAAGGAAAGCTTCGAGAGCCCAGAGAGAATGGACATGTGGTCAGAATGAGAATGATAGGATGCCCCGAAAGGAGGCCCTGTCTACCCTTACATAGAGTATGGAGCCAGGTTACAAATAAGGAGGTTCTCCTGACCGAGGGGTCATGAACCTGAGGGAGGGGGCCTAGCAAACTTGGCTTGCAAGTAACGCCATCTTGTGGTGCACACCCTGGCGTGGCTATCGTCATGGTCTTGTTCTCACGTCATGGCATGGCATGACGTGGTGCCACAGTGCCCGCCATGGTGGTACTGTGGGCACGACGATGTTTTGCCAGTCATCCTACATGACGTGGGCTTGCCATGGTCTTCGTCATCACCTCCTGATTGTCCGGGGGCATTGTACGAGAGTAGGTAGCCCCCCTAGGTCACCTATCACCTTGCTACTTGTTGAGTTGGTGGCCTCAATCCCGAGCTCCGAGGTCATGGCCCGCATTGGCTTGGATGGCCTCTAAGTCAAGGCCATCATCGTGGATCCCATCCTATAGCGGGTGGGATCATACGAACGTCTTGGCAGGTCATATTTGTACGGTGGTTCTCCATACTAGCCTTCATCACTAGGCGTGTTGTCTTGTCTCTGTGGTGTGACGCAGGGATGGCATCTGACCAAACCGAGGTGATCGCTGTCCCCTCGGTCCTTGTGGGTTCAGAGCAGGCATGTTGTGGCAGACTCGGTCTCTCCTGGTTCCCCATATGGGTCGGGATGGTGAGAGGTCATGAGCTACTGCTTTGAGTGCGGCTAAGGTAGGAGGGACAGGTTGTGGCCGACCCCGGCCTCTGTGATTGGCCTGGTCTGCTTAGCTTAGCTAGGCCTCGATCATTCGGGCTCAAGTTTGGCTTTAGTATCGCGGGCCATCCATCTTGCCTGTTAGTCGATGTCTTGAGACACCCGGGGATCATAACCCCGACAACGCTGATGATACAATTCTCTTTATTGAACATGATCTAGAGCAAGACCAAAACACAAAGTTATTACATATGCTTTTGAGCAAGCATCATGTCTTAATTTTTTTCTTAAGTGATTGAAGTGTACTGCTTTGGCGAGGCCCAAGAATTAGATGACCAATATACTGAGATTTTTGGATGTAAATCTAGAGATTTTCCTATTCCATGATAGGGATCCCTATTCATTTTAGGAAGCTGAGGAATGTGCATTGGAAAAAGGTGGAGGAATATTTTGAGATGGCGTTGAGCAATTAGAAACAAATTAACTCACTATTGAGAAGTCTACCATTGTACATGATGTATTTTTTTTTTGCAATTCCAAGAGGGTTGTTGAAGAAATAAATATTTAGGCTCTAAGACATTATCTCAAGCTTATTAGAAAAATGGGGAATCACATTTTTTGCCTAGTCATACGGTGAAATAGGATTTTCTTCGATTTGGATCCTTCGTAAATAAACATGGATCATAAGTGAGATTCTAGGAGGATAAGTGGTCCGAAAACTCACCTCTAAGGGAACAATATCCTTGCTTATACAACGTAGCTCGCACAAGCAAAATATGATAGCTAAGGTCTTTAGTACATCACTTGTAAACATTTCATAGAGACATGATTTTATTGGACCTAAATTAGCAGCCTGAAATGAACTACCTCCTCGTATTGCTATCTTTCTTACACAAAAACATGACGTTTTCCACTAGAATTTGGACCCAAAGGGAGAGTTCTCGGTGAAATCACATTATTCAGCTCTGATTCGTATAGATATTCCCAATTTAAACAGAACTATTTGGAAGTTGAAGACTCTATTAAAAATAAAAAGATTCTTTGGTATCTTCGTAGAGGAGTGATTCTATGTAATACCCTAAAAATTTCAACATAGCCTTTTGTGCTTATCAAAAAAAGATATGGTTTCATATTTTAAGTTGACTCTTCATGTGCCTTATTAGAATTAATTTTGTAGCAAATGTGGTTTGTTTTTTTAAAAGCCCAAAGGGTTAAATAGATGACCGGGAGTTTTTATAAGTAAAAACTGATTTATTTTATCCATGGCTTAGGTGGACGATCGGAGACCGTAGATATGTAGAGCTTTGCTATAAAAATTTTATTTGTCTATGCATATGCATTATTCTAAGTTTGGATCGCAAAGTTACATTTGGTACAAGATTTGAGAACGGAAAAATGTGCTCCAGTAACACGTGTGCTACAGTGCTAACGATCTGCTACAGTAACTCGCCCAGTAGTCCAAGAGCCTGCCGTGGCTGAGCCTAATTAGTTGGGGCCTTCTGTTTTCCTTTATCTTCTGGATGGTGGCCCTCTTCACCTTCCTTTTTCCCCACCAGCAGTCCTAGTTGCCCTTTTAATGTGTTGCCTGCTAATACGTGAGAATGAAGAAGAAAAGTCCCTGGCTGTTCACGTTCAGGAGAAGAAAAGAAGAGAGGGGAGAAGAGAAGGGAGGAGGAGAAGAAGAGACGATTTGAGGTCTTGCCGTCGTCGTTGCCATCGCTTTTGTTATCGTTTCTATTCTTCCCAAACCGGTTAGGGATCTTCTCTTCTATTTGTTCTGCTCTCAATCTCTTGTTCTCCCTTGCTGTCCTTGATGGGCATACCGCGATCAGCATAGATTGGAATGGCAAGAGAGTCGTATCGGTGGGGATCGCCGTAAGGTGGACAAGAGGAAGGAAGAGAGGTGAATCGCTGAGGCTTTGCTGTGGATTCCCTAGGTGAGATGTCAAATCTTAATCCACTTTGGATGGTTAAGTTTTGGTGGATTAAATCGCTTGTCTAGAGGGCGTTTGTTGGGAGTAAATCTCGAGATCAATCTTGTCCACGTTCTGAATATTGTTAGGTTGTGCAGTCTGTCTTCATCGATTTTTTAGAGCATCTTAGTGGCCTCAATAAATTTTACCACTGCTGACAAAGTTATAGTGGACTTGAATATCTTTCTTTTGACTCCAAGATCAGCCTCATAGCCCTTGTATCCTGGGAGTTATGGTCGTTCTTTTATGTCTGTTTTCCAGTGACGAGAATCTGTACAGTTTTATATGTAATCTGTTTTTGACCCTATAAATGAACGATTTTGAAGATATGGTCTTAACAAAAGTTGTAGGGGTTGTCCTAATCTTTCTATATTGGTAAAGACCACCATGTTTGGATAATCATAACTCCAGTTATGAATTTTAGAAGTTTGTTGTCCTGTTTGAGTTGTCAGAAAAGTTCAGTTAGTTTCAGCGGATGTTTAAGCCATCTTGGAGATCTCTTATGCTTGGTTGTATTATATCAAAGTTGTAGATGATTGTGTTTTCCAGCTTCTGTAAAAGTTTCATAATTTTTGTATAAGTAATTTATCCACAGTGAAAATGTGAAGTAGGGTTCCTGCATTGATTGCTTGTTTGGTCACTGTTTTGGGGAATTGGTAGCACAGGTCGTAGAAGCGTTTATTATCATTTGTGAATGTTTGTATGAGTTTATATTCTGAGGTGATAATGTTTGAACAGGTGGTGCGCCTTTGGATCGTTCTTAGCACACGTTTTTGCATCGCTGACTCGAGGCAAGTAAACGTAGCGGTGGTTTGCTACAGCTTGACATGTTATTTAATCTACCTACACTTTGTCATAACATTAACTAAATCAAGATAATATCTAAGAATGAATTCACTTGTCCTTTTATAAAGTAACTTATATATGATCTACATTGTTGAATATTTTATCATTTATCTATCGTCATGAGGTAAGTGCTATGAATTACAATGGTGGATGTATGTGGCATATGTGGTAAGTATTTCTGCGGTTGCATCATGTCATTGCATCGTATTGCATTGCATAGCATTCGTGGATGTCGCCGCTTGCTGGCCGCGACCGTACCAGTACAACATCGTACGTTGCCCGAGGAGGGGTACGATGCAGCTTCATACCTTGTTGGGTATGGAGGCAGTGGACATGTATATGCATTGCATCTGCACTCTCTCTGAGGTTTACTTGCATTGAAGTTGTGGATATGAGAAGTTTCTTTCATTTGAAGAGGTGGTTTATTTATTGAATATTATGATGTTGTTTACTCCTTTATGTTGTTGTCATTGGATAAATAATTTGATTATGAATTATTAATTTCTTATGATGTCATATCTTCGACATTTAAATCGATGCTTAATTAACTTGTAGTTCGAATGATATGATCGAACAGTTTGCTTGCTGAGATTTATTCTCACCCCTTTTATCTTTCCAGGTGCAAGTTTGGATGCTTGCTTGGATGCTTTTCTTGCTTGAAGGGATGGGATTAGCGGCACAACTTCACTATTACACCCATATCTAGTTATAATAATAACACTCTTCTTGTTGTAATAAACTTAGTTTATCTTCATGGTAATCTTTCATGGTTTAATAAAAAACGTTTAAGTTGAAACTTTACTTAATTATAGTTTTGTCCTTGTTGTTGCTTCCGCGCTTTACTTTGATGTTTGGTTTTTTATGTCGAGTTTTGTACTCGGGCATGAGGGAAGGGACGTTAGTAACATCTAAGGCTTTTGTGGCGCCTGGGGTGTTACATTCTAACAAAGGATAACTTAGCCAAACACAATTGGCATGGCAGTGAAACATATTGTTTTTGCCAAAAAAAAACAAAATGCCGTTTTGCCAGTTCGATTTGTGGATGCATAAACATTGCCCTAGGTCTTCCTCAACCTCAGCTTGTAGTTTTTCTCATATGTTTGGGAGTTGGCTTCAGACGTTGGGAAGGATTTTAAAACCTTTAGTTTTGCTGGTGGCGGTAGCTACTTGTTGGTCGGTTTGATTATAGAAAAATAATTTTGTATTTGAAAAAAAGTTCTTATTCTCCTGTGCTAGTGGTATCTTTGATTTTCCGTTGGCTTCGTATGCTAGCGGAGGGTAGTGGAGGTGAACCTGCTATGGCCACCTCTTACCCTGGTCCTGCACAAATGTATTTATATGCTCTAGATGCCATAAGTTTTGCTCGCAATGCGAAAACTAGAAGATAGAATGCAGAGGCCAGTGCCGGCAAGCAACACTCCTGCAGCAGATGGAAGACAACAATACCAACCGAAACCAACTTACCTATATGCTCCCCCACTGGCTTCGTACATAGACTATTCTCCAGAAACATACTTTATAGGCTTTGGTTAATGCGGCATCGCAATAATTGGCACAAATTGTCATGGGTATTTTCTCCCTTCCGGATCTTAGGATTGAGTCATTAGAGTGCCAGCAAGTTTCTTTATTTGTTTGGTTTATTAGGCAATATACTTTTTTACAGGGGCCAAAAGTGGGTTTGCACATTTTGTATCAACTAGATGTAATAATTGTGAATTAATAAAATCTTTTTTTAAAAGTAGATATAGGCTAGCAATCTAGCATTGCGAAGGATGGAGCGGGAGACGCAGTGGGCGGAGATCCGTGTGTCACGAGGAGAACAAGCAATTAGTTGTGGCCCAACGTCCATCGTATTTGTTTTTACAAAGACACTCAAACTATCACATCTGATATATCTCAAGAAAAATAATGGGTGGTATAAAAGATGGACAATAAGACATAGAACGACCTCGAAAAAATAAAAGTACATCAAAAACAAAATCAGTCATCTTTTTCCTTTGAATGCTCACTGCCTGCCGGAGTTTAAAGATCACACAGCAAAGAAAAGAGCACCTGCAAACATCCTCGCCAAAAAAAGATTTTGAAGACCGAAAAAGTCACTCATCACTGACGATGAGATCTAGTAGCCACTAAAAGAACATCGGTTGGAGAAAACCAGAAGGATGGAGGCTATCCTTCACCATCAGAACAACGTGTTCAAGATGACAGACCATGTTGTAGAACAGATCAAAAAACATGTCGAGATCACCGTATCGAAAGCCAACCAACTGCTTCCTGTGATAAGCACACCAAAAGCCAAGATCTGAAGAACAATAGATCTGACAGATCAAACTCCCACCAGCCTGTAACACCCCAGTGTTACGCAAGCATTTAGCATTGCAAATCATACGCATGATACATCATTGCATTCATAATCATATATGAAATAGAGTGCATTTTTAGTTAAAGCACTTATGTGAAACATGATTGTTGCATATAATGGTTTAGAATTGTTTCACCCAAATCATACTGGTTAAGCTACTAAAACATGTGTGGCTATAATTTTAAATCACCTAGAACTAGTTAGTATAATTTTTGGAGCAACTTTGGTAACCAAAGTTTTGTCAAAATTTGCTTTTAAAAAATTATTGGAAAATGGTCAAAAACCTCCCTATTTAGCTTTTATTCTCTAATTCAAAATTTGTTGGGAATTTGGAGTTGGTCCCTTAATAAAAGTTGTAGAGAATTAAATTCTAAGAAACTTTCATTTTTGGACCATTTTCAGAAAAAGTCATCTTCTTGTTCAAAATGGGATTTTAAAACTGTTAATTGAATTTATTTGAAAAATTTCTGAAAAAAATGGAAAATCATTTTTTACCTAAACAGGCCGCCGCTTCCCTTTCGGCCCGCTGGCCAAAGCAGCCCATCTCTCCCCCGCGCGCGCCCGCAACCGCTCCCGCTCGCCCGCGCGCGACCACGGCCCAGCCCACGCCTGCGCAGCCGTCTTCTTCTCCCGCTCGCGCGCCCCGCTGTCCCGACCGCGGTAGGCGTCGCGCGCTGCGTGGCGGCCGCATGCCGGCGACGCCGGCCGAGTGGCGCCCGGTGGCCCCCTCTCGCGCACGCGCTCTCCCGCCTTCAAGTCGACCGCAACGTCTCCCTCTCCATTCGCGTTTTCCCCCTCTCTGCCTCTCTCGCGCCCACGGCCGCACCCGCACGGTTTCGCCGCGCGCGAGCTCACCGGCATTGCCGTTCCGGCCACCGCATCGCACCATCGACGCCTCCATCTTGCCCCGAGCTCCGCCTCTCCCTCGCGCAGCCTGTGCTCGCACCAGTTTCCCGTGGTAAGGTCCCCTTCGACGGGTATTGCTCGTTGGAGCATGGCCGAGCTCGCTGAAGATTTCCGCTCCGTGGGCCACTCCTCTCTGCCCCACCTTCTTCCCTTCTTGCGCGCGCATCTTGCTCGCCTCGACTCACCGGTGCTCGAGCACCCTTCCGGTGACCGTATCGTTGTCGGGGATGGCCGGTCGGCGACCAACCGCGCCACCGTTCCGCCATAGACGGCGGTTACCGTTCCTCCGAGCTCCATTGGCCACCGCGTGTGTGCCATCAAGTTCGCGAGATCGAGGTGGTCCGCATGGTGACCTTGGCCTGGCCGGAGGCCTCACCGCCGGCGAGCTGTGGCCGCCGGCGTCTCTCTCTCCCTGTGACTGACTCATAGGGTCGCGGGCCCACATGTCTGTCTCGTGTGTGTTCTCTAGGTTCATTTCTGGGGTGTGTGTAGCGCTTGAGCGGTCGAATTCAAAAATATTTAAATAAAATGTTTTTCTAGAAAATGATAAAAGGCTTCTAAAATCCATAACTTGCTCATTTTAGCTCCAAAAATTATGAAACAAATTGTGGTAGACTTCTTAGGACCAGATCTATGATGTAAAAATATTGCATGTCAAGTTTGAAATACTTTTCTGTAGGGTTTTTATTTAATCACTGAAATTGTTGTTTTCTTGATAAATATGTAATAAATCATATAAAGCTCAGAAAAATATGGTTTCAATTTTGTTAATCTTTTCGTGTAATTTACTTTCTAGGAAAAATATGTGCCATGCATGTTCTGTAGAAAAATTTTGATGTGTAGTACAAGTGCTTATTATTGTTGATAATTGTTATTTTTGATAGAGAGAAAAATATGAATAAAACATGCATATAATATTTTTTTATAGTGATTGTTTATTGTGTAGAATGTAGGAAAAATGCTAAATCTGTTGTTTGATACTTTTTATAGTATAAAGTATTTTTATGCTCATTTTTAGGCCTTAGATTGTTATTTTTGTGTAGGCAGTTCTAGTCTCCAAATGCAATGAAATTTTTGTGGCATGCTAGATTAGATGATAGTAAGCCACTGTAATTTTATCAGATTTTTCTATGCTACCAAAAAAAAGTGTTGCTATTCAAACATAGTGTTAACTAGGGTTTAATTAACCTTGTTAATGCAAGATTAGTTGATAAGGTTTGCTTTGGTGTATCTTTGAAGTATCTTAGATTTCTGTGGTGACTTTGGCATGGTAGAGAATGTTTGTAGTAGTATACGAGTACATGTTCTTGGATGATGTGGACTACCTTGTAGAAGAGTTGTATTCCTACTTTATGCAATAAAGTAAACCAGTTCATCTACATCTTATTCATCATGATCTCTACATGTCATCTCTGCAATGCACCTAGGCATGAGCACTTATACATTTGCATCATACAGGATCGCAAGAAGTAACTCCAGTAGCAGTTCCCGAGGAGCCGGAAGAGCAGCCCGAGGTGCAAGAGCAGGAGGTGCCCGAAGCCGACGAGGAGCTCGGTGAGGATCTTCCAGAGTGTCCTGACCACCGCCCGAGCTCTTTCGAAAGAGGTAAGCCCCGGAGCATTTCCCTCCCGATTTGCAAATATTTTATTAATGCTTTACTTTAACTGATGCATTACGTTTAGGAGTTGTTTGCAACCATTGCTGCATTATACCTTGTTTACCCTCGTTCTACCATATCCTTGTTACCTTGATATTCGCAGTTAAGAAATGTTTAGCTTGCTTAGATCGGTAGAAGTCGGGTGATTTCCTGTCACCTGCGAGCTATAGGTGGTTACCTGGATCTGCTTGAAAAAGTATGTCATCTTAGAATAACTAAGTGTTAATGTGAAATTGAGACCGGACGAAGACTTGCAGGGTTTCGGACTGTAGTGTTTTCCGTCTGTGTCAATTAAGGACCGACCGTTGTTGGGCCTCGAGTCATGTTGAACGCATGCCTTATATTTAGCTGGTCGAATAATGTACCTTTCGACCGCGAAGCTGGGAGATTATTCGGGCCGAGTGGATTGCCCGCAACGCACTGTACCGGAGCAGGTGTGGTAGGACACGGGAGCGCGATGATAAGGCCAAAGAGCAGTCGGGCGGCCCCCGGGTACATATGGTTCCTGGCAAACTCGAGACTTACCTGAATAGTTGACTCGGTGACCAATATCTCACTTTAGTGGGTGAGTGATGTTTATGTGAGGAATAAATTATCACCATCGTTCACTGGATAGTGAACACTTGACTTGAGTTACTTCATCGTAGTAATATTGATAGAACACTTGAACAGTTATATGGAATATGACATGATGGAAGTTGTTAATGATCATTAGTTATCCTTACTTGTTTAATTACATGTTACTCTAGTACAGGTGCAAATGTAGTCGACAGATTAATAAAGATTTAACTTGATACAAAGTTTCTGAAAAAGATTCTTTAAATATTAAAAATGTCTTTTTGCAAATGAGTCAGCTACCCTACCATAAAGTCTGTCATGATCCTTGGTGTCATTTTATTTTTGGTTATGTCGGGTAAGTCTAGCTGAGTACCTTCTCGTACTTAGGGCTTTGTTCTCACTTGTTGCAGATGGACAGATGTATTACGGCTACTGTATCAACTGCCTTTATCCTGCGATGGGTGAAGGTTAGGACCATGGGCAGTGGTCATTCCCTACGTCTCGTCTGATGCTTTTCTTGGAGATGATCCTGAGCTGACACTTTATTTCGAACTCTGTGTGACTGTGTGTGGTTTGAACTAAATGTTTCCGCTACTTTTATTTGAACTTGGTTTGTAATAACTATATTTAAACTCTGATATATTTGCGACGCGAATTTTTTATGTAATTTGTGATGGTGACCGCTAAACTTATTACGATCTTGGCTGGTATGTAAGTTGGTTTGAAATCCGTCGTGATTTCACGGACTACCGGGTTATACGGGCTTAAGTTTGCTAAATCGTCTGCTTGATGGATAATTTTCTTACTTAATTTGGTATAATTGGTCGGTTCTGTTACACAACCATTCACCGATGCTAGATCAAACATTATCGAGATAGGAATTCCAAAGCATGATCGCCGCCACCACCTTGACAATAACCTCAGAAACTAAAACCTAGATCACTAAGAATCCACAAAACTAACCAACAACTATGAAAAGGAAAGGATTGGGTCTCTACTCCTCTGTCCACCGACAAGATCGCTAGTTAGGAGAGAAAAGGGGACCGAGCGGTGGCCTAGAGGAGCGGCGCTGAACTGGAAGGCGAGGACGACCATTGCTTTTTTTATTGGGTACAACTTGGACCCACATAATCCACACACTCCATACACCACACACACACGCGTGCAATCCGTACACACGTAAAAGAAAACACGCAGTACCACCGAACGTGTGCGCGTGTGTATATCCTAAATTTTTCTAGAAAAATCTAGAAAAAGGTGTGATACCAGGATTTAAACCCTGATGGGTGAACTGTCCTGCCACTGGACCACATGCCCATTCGCCATCCATTGTATTTTTTATGTGGTCTTGTTGGGTAAGTATTGTTTCCAGCTGGATTAGACAGACCGACACAAGTGTAAAACTATTTCCTTTACAACCCACCCAAATAGGATTTTGTTTGATCGGGCCCAAAAAGCTTACATGCCTGTAATTTACACTTGTTTAGACCTAGAAAGCGGCCTTCCAACCAAACCCACGGTCCAGCACCCAAATGTAAAGAAGTTACGTATCTGATTGATCACCGCGATCAACTGAACCGTGAACCAGAACCGAGGGCCTGCACGTACAGTGGTGGTTGATCACCTAGACTTGTGATCATCAGTGGCCTCCTCCCATGGAGACGGACCGGAAGCTGGTCTTGGGCTGCTTTGGCAGCATGATGATCCCTGCAATGGCAGCAGTGAAGGCAAAGACAGCGGCGACCCCGAACGCCGGGATGTTGCCCTTGCCGAACAGCTCGTCCCACGGCCCAGAGCCGACAGCGATGATCATCTGAGGCACCACGATGGAGATGTTGAGGACACCCGTGCACAGCCCTGCACGTACAGCAACAGAGACACAAGCTAAGATTTTTTTCAGCAGGCAGGTCGACACGACAGTCGACACTGGAGAGTAAACTAAATTAAAGAAGACGATGAGCTCACCCTGCCCGCCGCCCTTGGACGCTGCCAGCTGTGCTGTCACGGCGAAAGGAACGCTGCATAGGACCGCGAAGGGGAAGCCGAGGAAGACGAAGATGGCCAGCGCGGTGCTCTTGAGGCCCTTATCGACCGCGGCAGCATCCTGCACGTTGCCACCGATGTCGCCGAGCGCCCAGGAGCTGAGGACGGTGACCATGGCCATGGCGACACAGACGAGGAAGCTGCTCATGACCCACACCACCTTGGCGGTGAGCTTGCGGCACATGGGCTCGATGAGGAAGGAGCTGACGCCGAGGACGATGGAGTTGAGGAGCAGGCCGAAGGCGCCCTGGCGGACGCCCTCCTGGTAGTTGGCCACCTCGGTGGGGCTCCCGTCGGGCCTGCCGTGGTACATCTCGCGGCCCATCCAGTCGGTGTCGAAGAGGATGAAGGGGAACCAGGAGAGCCAGGTGAGGCCGGTGACGATGAACACCTGCGGCATTCCTGGGGGCAGGTTCTTCATGCCCTTGAACACGGCGAACGGGCCCGACGGCTCCCCCTCCTCGCCCTGCTTCGCCGCCGCCGGGTCCAGCGGCACCTCGTTGGCGAAGATCATGGTCACCACCGTGGACAGGCCCAGGAACACCACCGACACCAGGAAGGCGGCCTTGAGATTGGCGCACGCCTCGCAGCACGCCTTGGTCTGAAGGAACGGGAACCAGGTGTGCCACTTGTCGGTGGACCCCGAGGAGTAGCCCAGGATGTTGCCGATCGCCATCCACGACACGAAGATGGCGTTCGCCGTGCTGGGCCCATGGCTCCCTGCCAGATCCGCCATGAGCGCGCGCGCCGGGCCCTGCACCGTGTTGTTGGAGAAGTCGAGCAGCCAGAATCCCATGACGAAGAACAAGGCCGCGTGCAGCCGCTTCCCCGTGTAAACCCTGCACGTCGTACGTGTCTGTCACCGAGAGCATATATATGATGGAGCAGCTCCTAGTCTATGTAGATATGTTACTTGCAGTCTTCCGTGGTGTCACCGAGAGCGTAACCAATGTCGGAGGAGAAGCCGATGACTATCACCTGTGGATTTTGGATCAATATAGTCAGCTCTTGATTATCAACCATCGCATGCACCCATCTGGTGATTTATAAAATGACAAGATCGATCGAGACGATGATTCATCATAATTTTTAAATTAGCTCTCACTGATATACAGATGATGATGCATCCTGTAAAGATGAATGGCCTCCGTCTCCCAAGCTTAGAAGTGCATTTGTCACTGTAGAGGCCGACGCAGGGTTGCACCTGCACAATGCAATCAACAATAAGTTCAATTTATATTGTCAGATTGTACAAATCAAAATTTCTAAGAACAAAACAACTATTACACGTAAACTTCCTTGTTTGTTTTCATTTCCAAATATTCGAAAATAGCCTCTTCAAATTTATTTTCCCCTAGCTACATACTCACATGCAGGTACTTACAAGTAAGCCAGCAATAGGTCCACAGAGCCACATGACTGAAGTAAGAGCATGAGGAATCCCCAGTGTCTGGTGCAAATATGTTAGAAACAATCCAAATAGTTAGCGAAATTCAGGTGTATATGTGACCCACCAACCCCCTAGTTTAAGTTAGACATAAAATTGAGGCACTTCGGTCATCATATAATGAGTTCCAATCTCTTTTAGGAACTTCGACCATCAGTTGCATGCATATACTTTATTGGTTTTGACACAAATAATGTCATTTGATCCAGGTTGACCTTTCATTATTATATATCTGGCGTGAAAAGGGAGAGCACTTTGTTTCACTCACTACTATCATGTGTCATTAACAGGGAATAACATGCTAGAATGGAATAATCTGGTTGCATGCCTTGTGGATGTTGAATTACAGGATGGAAAAGATACTATTACTTGATCTTTGAATAAGGACAGTTCTTTCACAGTTCGGTCAATGTACTGATACCTAATTGATAGTGACATCAAGGTCTTTTAGGAAATTTTGAACATGGAACTTCCCTCGAAAATAAAATCTTTACGTGGTTTCTCAAAAAGGGCGTGATACTAACAAAAGATAGCCTAGCTAGAAGGAATTGGTATAGGTCTACTGACTGTTGTTTCTATAGTAACATGGAGAATATTCAACATCTCTTCTTTAAGTGCTGTGTTGATATATTTCTTTGTGGAGGGTATTAGATATTGTTTTGGGTATCACTCCATCTTTGAATATGGAGAACTTATTTGGTAGTTGGTGTAGAAAGGGAGGGAAGTAAACAAGTTTTTATTACTAATAGGGGCAACAACTTTCTGGTGGTCTATTTGGCTCTCAAGGAATTTATATCACAGTTTGTTAAATACAAATGTAAAGCCATTTTGCAGGTTTTATTCATAGGTACACATCGGCTCCACTTTGGGAATCATTTGTAGCACAACGATGGCACTCAGTCGCTTATTGTCCATGAGCGTTCTACATTGAAGTCAATATTTTTTTTTGCTTCTCATGAATGACCTTTTGTTTTGAGGATTGCTTTGTGAAATGTCAGTTATGTGGCTGTACAAATTTTTGAGTTTACAACTTGGTTTATTAAGTGTTGCCTGATTCCTCTATTTTGATGAAGCCAAATTCTTTCCATTATCTAAAACAAAGTTGCGTATATGACTGATTGTCCTAGTGGTAAATAATCAATATGCCCTAGAATATACAATACAACTTTTCGCAAATTAAACTCAATATATTGTGTTTACATTAGTAAAATTGGCAATATTTTTCTTAATATCAATTATTTTTAGTATTAACTACAAATTAATGCTTACCATGATCAGAATGTAGTTAAAACTTGTGAATTCAAGGATATCCATGCAGGAACCACTGATGAATGTGTGAATGTGAAACCATATTTGGAAAAGCAATTGTCTCCAACCAAATGAAATTAATGTCAAATTTCGGGAAAATACTATACAATAATATAATAGAACAATTTCATGGGTACAGGCACTACGGGAGACGCCCCCTTTGCCGAGTGCCGAAGCACGGGCCGAAGTACGGGCACTCGGCAAAGAGGCCGTTTGCCGAGTGCCACACTCGGCAAAGGTCGTCTTTGCCGAGTGTCAAACACTCGGCAAAGAGGGACACTCGGCAAACGTCCTCTTTGCCGAGAGTAACCCTCGGCAAAAAAAAAAATTCAGGTGACGTCGTAGTGCTGGCCGTCACCCTTTGCCGAGTGCTGGCCGTTAGCACTCGGCAAAGGTGCTCTCTTTGCCGAGTGTCAATCCTGGCACTCGGCAAAGTAATTTTTTTTATTTTTGGCTTCAAATTTTTTCTGTGGGTTTTATAGACTACATTGAAGCACATGTTTGAATTTGGAACTTTTCTATGACTTTTTGGTATATTTTTTTAAATTTATTATTTTTACTTGAATTTTTCTCGAAAAAGTAAATTTGAACTGCAGGTGCATGAAATATTAGAATTTGGCGATTTGAAAAATGATATTCATGTTTCTGAGTGAATTTTGAGGCCGTATGAAGGGACACACGTGAAATTTCGAACATGTTCTTCACGAAACATGACTACCAACTTGTTAAAAAAGTGTTTTTTAATTATATAAAATGCAAACGGAGTCCGAAAATCATGAAACTTGTCGAGGTGTCGTGTCATCGCATGTAGAGGTTGTAGTAAAAAAATTGAGAAGGTTTCGAGCATGTTGTGACGTACGATGCCTAAAACCCAGACATCTCCGCATGTGATCACAAGTGTCTGACATGCGGCACTCGGCAAAGAAGCCTTTGCCATGAAGGGATATGCCGACAACTCTTTGCCGAGTGCCCGACATGCGACACTCAGCAAAGAAGCCTTTGTCGTGAAGGGATATGCCGACAGCTCTTTGCCAAGTGCGGCGCTTGGCAAAGCCTTCTTTGCCGAGTGTAATTGCACTCAGCAAAGCAGCTGTCTGCTATAGTGAGGTAAGACTTATATATCAAATACTCTGATGCAAATTATCTCAAGGATTTAAAAATGGACTGGACAAACCTAGGTAAAAGCCACTCCACTTTAAAATAATATATTGATACACCAATACATTAGTCTCATTATATCAAAATAAAGGAATGATATAGTCTCTCCACGGACAGGACATTATTCAAGAAACAACAATAGATCACAAATGCTCATTCAGGTAATATTTTGAAGGTCTCGTTTAGTAATTAAATAAATATAATAACAACAGAACAAATAAACACGATGGAGAGAGAACAAAAAAAAAGGAACATATCCGTAAAAAAATGTCCACCATACTCATCATCCAGAAGCAACACACACATAGATATATTTTTGCATGCATACCTGGACGTAGGGGGTGAGGAGGGAGAGCTGCAGCGCCCATCCGTACTGCACGCCGCCGGCGACCATGCATGCGAGGAACAACCCCACCATGCTAATCTGCGGCTGCTTGTTGCCGCCGCCGCCACCCCCACCGGCAGATACCTCCATGCCATCAGCAGCCATGTATCGACCGGAGAGGTAGCCTAGCTAGCCTAGCCCGAGGGAGATGGAGGGAGGAGACCTTTTGGAGATGGATGTAATGGAGGGAAAGGACGAGCAAGGGGGCGTGAGGAGCTTAAAGGCCGGGGAAGCGAGGTGGGGGCGGCTGACACGTGGGGCCAAAGAGAGCGGCCCGTGTTGCGCTGCTACATGGCCAATATAGGGACAGAGAGGCATCCTTCTTGTTTCGAGCAATCATGCGTTCCTTTGTTTTGCTGCATGTCCTGGCTGGTTCTATTTCAGGCATCTCCTAAATTCTAGGATAATAATCAGTTAATTATGGATGGCGTCCTCTCTTTATGATGATTGTGAGAACTAGCATGTCAGGGGGTGTTTGGATTAGGGATATTATTGATCTGCGTCTTATGGGAGTATCCTATACCAAGTTAAATATTCAGATCAGACAGTAGGGTGATGTTTGTAAGAGCTTGCCATAATTTTAGTCTGCATAATGGACTCGTAGGTTACGATGGCAAGATTTGGCTTGGTTCCAACTTGGCGCTGCAATCGAGTGTGTTTGTTGCACTCCACTCCAGTGCTATTGGCGGTCACACCAGAGCGCCGGCTACCTATCAACGGATTCATCAGCTTTTCCACTGGCCTACAATGAAAATAGATATCTTACAGTGGGTTTAGAGCTGTTGTACCTGTCAGGAAGCTAAACCTGACGGAGCCCACTACCCTAGCCTGCTGCAGCCTCTGCAGTGCCTACCTCAGCTTGGTCAGTCATCTCAATGGACTTTGTTGAGGGGCTTCCTCAGTCCGGATCAGCTAAATGCAATCATGGTCGTTAACGATAAGTTTTCTAAGTTCAGTCATTTCATAACCTCTATGCCACTTGTTTACTGCAACCACGGTGGCTAAGCTTTCCCTTGACAATGTCTACCGTTTTCATGGCCTGCCTCAAGCAATTGTGTTTGATCGCAATTGAATTTTAACAAGTAACTTCTGGCAGACCTTGTTCAAGCTTGCTGGTGTGGATCTCCGTATGAGCTTGGCGTACCACTCACAAACTGACGGCCAAACCAAGCACCTCAATCAATGCCTGGAGACCTATTTGCGCTGTTTTGTCCACACTTGTCCTGCCAAATGGATTCAGTGGCTTCCGTTAGCAGAATTCTGGTACAATTCGAGTTTCCACTCAGCCTTGGGATGTTCTCTGTTTGTTCTTCTTGTGGTCATGAGCCTCGTCACTTTGGCCTTTCTGCTAAATCACTTGATACTGAGGATTTGGCCCGTCAACTCCTGATTCGTGCTCAGCAGTGCATGGAACGACAATCTGACAATTCTCATTCAGAGTGACAGTTTTAGCTTGGTGACTGGGTATATGTCAAGCTCCAGCCTTGTACTCAGTTGTCCTTGAGCCACCGTTTCAGTCAGAAGTGAGCCTTCCGCTTCTTTGGACCATACCGACTGTATTGAATCAGTGGCTAACAAATTGACGCTCCCAGCTACCTCCACCATTCATCCAGTATTCCATCTCACAGTTGAAGGCTTCGCACGGTACTGAACCTGTTTCCGCATCACTTCCTACTACTGCTATTGAGTTTCAAGTTCCTCACCACCCCGTGAAGCAAGTGCTTATCCAGTGGTCTCATATGCCTGCTTCGCTTGCCACTTGGGAGAACTTCAAACAACTACGTCAGCAGTTTCCATGTGCTCCGGCACAGGGGCATGCCGGCTCTCAAGGAAGGGCGACTGTTAACACTGTGCCCTCGTCCAGCAACAGCGTATGCTGAAGACGACTATGAAGATATTGAAGAAGCTGGGACAGGCCGGGAGCCCCGTGCTGCCCGGAAGAGAAGGCCCAACTCGCTCGTTACCGGCCCAATGTGGAGCCTTTAGATGGTAGAGTAGTACTTACTTAATATATAGAGCATGGGATTGCTCAAAAAAAAATTAGAGCGTGGGAGAAGAGGGTATGAACATTGTAAGCAAACAGAATTCAGTTAATCCAGTTCTCGCCTATTTGTTGCGTGCTGCTGCTGCTGCTGCTGCTTCTTCTTCAATCCACGCTGCTGCTAACACCTGGAGTTCTTTAGAGCTCATCTCTGTAAGCTGTCTTTAATTTATCCAAGTTGTTCCTTATCAAAAAAGATTTTAATTCATCTCTTTTTTGTATCTGATTGTTTTTCTAAAGGCAAATAAATTATGTATGGTACTAAGCTTCAATATAAATAAATCTCGCTATCTTTCGTGGACAGTCTATATATTTAAAGACATTATAGCAAAACTTTAAAATTTTGAGTGGGAGCGAGTCCGAAACGTCATGTGCTTGTATTCAGCCAAGAGCCTAAGACACTAGCCGGGTGCCTCACCAATTGAACCTGAGGTTTTAAATCTCCGGCTATAGCCTCCGCTATCTTTGACTATAGTTGTTTAAGAAAGATTTAGCTAAAATTTTTTCATATACAAGTTAACCCTTAGCTGTCGCTATAGCCTGTCTTGGGACATGCACTACCGGAAATCGGCTCTATGCCGAGTGTTAAGTGGTTTGCCGAGTGTTTTTTTTCGAGCACTCGGCGAGTGCCAAATAAAATTTTTGGCACTCAGCAAAAAAAGCTTCTTTGCTGAGTGTTTTTTTTACACTCGCAAAGAAAAATTTCAAAGCACATTTTGAAGTAGTAAATTAATTCAAATGAAAAAGTTTTCTTTTATAAATTTGTAAAACTTCTTAATATCTATAAATTTTATTTTAGTCATTTCTTCATTCGATAAAGCGATAGTAACGTTGTTCACAAAATCTACATCACTCTCGTAAGTTTCATGAAACTACAAGAGAGATATATAAGATTTGTGAACAATGTTAGAACTACCATGTCAAATGAACAAATGACCAAACAACCAAAATAAACTTTGTAGATCTTGAGAAGTTATAGAATTTTGTAATTAGAAATTTTTTTCATTTGAGTTCATCTTGTCATGCAAAACTACGTTTGAATTTCAAAATTTTAAAATTTAAATTTTTCAAACAACCTCAGATGAAAAAATACCTAAAATGAAAATTGTAGATCTCGAAAAATTATGAAACTTTGTAGTTGACAACTTTTTTATTTGAGTTCATCTTGTCATGCAAAACTACGTTTGAATTTCAAAATTTTAGAATTCGAATTTTTCAAACGACCTCGGATGGAAAAACACCCAAAATGAAAATTGTAGATTTCGAAAAGTTATGAAACTTTATAGTTAACAACTTTTTAATTTGAATTCATCTTGTCATGCAAAACTACGTTTGAATTTCTCAAATTTAAAATTCAAATTTTGTAAACGACTTCGGATGGAGAAACTTCCTAAATAAAAGTTGTAGATCTCGAAAAGTTATGAAACTTTGTTGTTGACAACTTTTTGATTTGAATTCGTTTAGGGCATCAAACAAGTAATTTACACTCGGTTTTGTATAATATGTGAGAAATCCAAACAGAATCTAGACACAGATGACAGTGTGTTGTAGTGATAGAGCGGGTTATGCATGAGGGAGAGGTCACGGATTCGAATTCTACCAGCGCGCGTAGCGCGCGAACTCTACGTGAAAAATGCCACGACTTGCGACTTGGAGACGGGCGGGCGCTGGCCGGTGAGGGCCTCCCCCGGTAAAAAAAAATTTGCAATTTTTTTCGGGTTTTTTTCGTTTCAAACTTTGCTGAGTGCAACGCCCGACAAAAAGCACTCGGCAAAGACGGTTTTGCCGACACTTTTTTTTACCGAGTATTTGCCGAGTATAACTGTGGCTTTGAGCGTGCGAATCCGATAGTGATAGATAGCTAAATGGCTTATCCGGCTATTTAAAACATTGATCCCCATGAAATCCTAGCAATTAACTAATGGCACCAGATTTACTGAAGTCTTCTATAATTTGTCATTAAACTAGTGCAGAACTAGCATCTGATGGTCGAAGTAGACAAGATCGATGGATGCTCATTTTGACTCTGAAGTAGTAGTATATGATCGTTGATGTGGTTTTTATTAGCTGGCTAGTTAGGCAATCATATTCTCCTAGGACGATGGGGACTGCATGCGTCGGAGGTTTAGAAACATATATGGGGGTGGAAGCAGAATCTCCTGACTTGTTTGTAAATGATATATTTATTTAAATCTGGCTCTTTCGCGTCCAGGACGCAATTGAAAAGATTATCATCTGAACTTTGCAGTAAACAAGGCATACGCATTACTAACCATTGGCGAGTGGGAAATGTAGCAGTCGCTTTCACCTGTTATTTACGCTGCAGTGTTCAAGTACATTGCATTGCATTTCACCGTAGGTGCAGCGGTCAGTGGTCACTGATGAGAGCTTGTTGTTGTCTAGCTCTACAGAGGTCTGCATACCAAAAATTCGACTTACTACTACATTATGTATGGTGTATACTGTATGTTTCACGGTGCCCACATACAGGGTTTCTCCGGAGAAGACAGCATGGCGCGCTAGCTGTTTTGGTCACCTCTGCTGCTCGGAAATAATGACTGTGACCCGTTGGCTTGGTGATCGTTGTTGTATTTGGTCATCTCTGCTGCACGAGTCGCCAGGAGCTCCCATCATATGCAGGAAGTGACCGTGGCGAGCGTGCCGCCGGTGAGTACGCGATCGAGTCAATAACGTGCGGAGGTGTGCACGAACACGAAGTTAGTTTCCGTTTTTTATCGATCCTAGCTGCTGCTTTCCCATGTTAGCTACCGGTATAAGTAGCATTCGATCGGCTGTAGTCCAACCCGAGCATCCCACGCTCCCAAAGTCCCAGACGGACTCTGTTCATCTCAACCACTTATTCTCTACGTTAATTCTTATTTCTCAGCCTCTACCAACACCGTTTCCTGCTCTTTCTCTTCTTCAGACTCGCATCTGCCCACGCCCACTACGTCCTGCTGCGTCCCATTCCCCCACCGTGCCCCGTCCCATGTCACGCCATGTGCTACCCCCACCGCGCCGCACCCCATCTCCGGCCGCGCCGCGCCCCCACTCCACCTTGCCCGTCGTGGCTGCGGCATCACCGAGCCACCACCAACCCAACACCACCGGTAGGAGGTCGTCGTCGACCGGGACATTGTCTCCTGCAGCTAGCCGAAGACATCACGACAGGAAGGGACGTCTTGCAGCAGAGGTGTACGCTGGCTGTTGTTCTTGACATCCTCCTGACCCGAGCTTATTGGCTACAACAGTTCCCCCACCAAGTAGGCCATAGCCGCCGCCGATGCTGTGTTGAAGTGTTTCAGGTGTTTTTAGACATGTTGTAAGCCTATGCTTCAAGTGTTTCAGTTGTTTCAGATGTATGCTTCAAGTGTTTCATTCGGATATTGCAAAAGTAGATCGAGATGTTGCATATTGAAAGCATCTAGGCCTCTAGAGTGGGTTTCGATGATTGATGACAACGGTTAAGTATTATGACTAACGTGTGTTTTGCAGAAACAATAGAGTGTTAGGTCATGGTAATGGCAATCGTGGGCGATATGGTGATCATGTCCCTTATTGATGGAAATCATTTTCGGTTTTTAAAGGATGATCGACAAGGTTAAGGACGGTTAGTTCTGGACGTCGAGGAGTTGAGTTACGTTTGGAATAGTCGTGAGGACTTTCGTTTTTCTCCTTTGGCCGTACTATTAAGGGGGGCATGGATGGGTAGCTTGACCTAGGTGAGTCTAATGGTTAGGTGTAGTGCACACTTATCAAACTTAGCACTAGGTGGCTCCAAGGTGGCCCTGAGATTGTTTGGAATAAAAGTCGTTCAAGAAGCGTTTGAATCGGAAGTTGTTTCGGCCCTCAAACGGGCGACAGACGCTGAGGACGAAGGGTGACAGACGCTGACGTCAGCGTCTGTCGCGTGGTTTCTAACTACCGAGAGCGTCAGACGCGAGGATGGAGGGCGTCAGATGCGCCCTACGCGTATACGAGCGACAGACACGGTGAGGGTTAAGCGTCAAATGCGTCCGATGGTCAACAGACGCGGTCTAGAACGGTCTAAAGTTGTTGATAGCGTTAGACGCGTCCGTTGCTAGGGCGACAGACGCTGTCCAGCGTCTATCGAGTTCTAACGGCTAGTGAACCATTTTGATTCGATTATATGCGACAGACGTGCTCCTCAGAGGCGACAGACGCATCCCTCCAGATCGACAGACGCGTCTGTTGGTGGGCGCCATCGCGTCTGTCGGTCACGAAAGTTGCTGATTTCGAAGATCACGGTTGAGGGAGTTGAGGGGGAGTATAAATACTTCCTCTACCCCTCTAGTTGAGTTACTCTTGCTCATTTGGTCAGCTGAGAAACTCCTTTCATGTGCAAGGAAGTGCAAGAGTCCTAGTGAGAATTGAGTCTTGAGAATTCAAGTTTGAGAGTCCTCACTAATGATTAGGGAGTAGCAAGTGTGCATCCACCTTCTCATTAGGCTTGTTGTGGTCAAGTGAGAGTTCTTGCTTGTTACTCTTGGTGATTGCCATCACCTAGATAGCTTGGTGGTGATTGAGAGCTTGGTGATCATCCGGCGGAGTTTATGGATGACCCAACTCATCTTGTGAGCGGTTGTGGGCGATTTACCGCGACGAAGTGTCAAAGAATCAACCCGTAGAGAGCTCTTGATCCTCGCGTGTGTAACACCCCAGGTGTTTATCACCAATTAGGCAGTGGGTTGGATCTCAAACATGATAGATTAAGTGGAGATGAGCCTAATCTGAACTTGGAGTTGCACCACTGCTTTACATAGAGGCCCCTTTTCAAGATATATTATTGGGTGGTGTTATTGCAATATCTTCAGGTGTCTCACCTCAATAACTATCTATATTGATCCCTGGAAAAGTTTCATGAAGATTGGAATCAAAAAGTCACATGAAATGATAAGTTCTATTCCTATTGGAATTTGCACCCTTAAATGGATGGGACTATAGGTCATCAAACAAACCTTGCAAACTTATCCAAATGACTCTAGATGAGCTCTACAAGACCTTAACTACACTTAGGACACTTAATGGAACAATGTTCATGTTGATCATTCTGCCTAAATATGCTTCTAATTGGTGGTTGACCGTGTATGGACCCTGGAGCTCTGTGGTTTGACCATTTCAAAGGTGTGACCTAGAAGCTTTGCATGACTGTGCACCCTTTGACAAAGTTGTAGATAATTTTATAAGGAACAAACTTTGTTTAAGAGTCAAGTCATGAAAATGTGTGGAACATGCTCAAACAGGGCCCACAAGTCAGTTTTAGGGCTGATTTCAGCACTTATCCATTTTAAGCCCTAATTCCAGTGACGTCGACGTTGGCATCTCGCGTTCTCCGAATTTTGTTAAATAGCTCAAGTTGACCCAAAAATGAAAGTTGGAAATAATTCATTGGAGAACAACATGTAAAAAGTTGGGATCAATTTGACCAAGTTTGGCATTGCAAAATCCCAAAACCGAGCCCTAGCTCAACATGTTGACACTGGTAATTTGGGGGCTGATTATCTCCTAATCTATTGCCCTAATGACCATGACCATTAAATAGAAAATGTAGAGTGTGGTATGGGCTACAACTTTGCTTTTAGGCCCATAGCCCAGTTCGGCCCATAGCCAGCCCAAAAACGGCCTCCAATTCAGGCAGCTTCACGCACGCCACGTGCTCGGCAAAACGCCTCAACGGCCGCCGCGTGCTCGGTGCGTGGCAGCCATGCGCGCAGTCGCGTCCACCTCATCTCCACGCCCGAGCCCCTCTCTGCCCGTCATCGACCTCAAGCTGCGCCACGGTCATCGTGTCCACCTTGCTCCCTCGCGTCCCTCCGCGCGTGCCTCGCCGAGCTCCAAGGCCGCCGCGCGGGCACCCACGCGCCCCCCATGGGCGAGCTCATGCGCTCGTGTCCACGCCGCCCGTTCTCACTGCTGCATCGGTCACAGGCCAAGTGAGGCACAGCACCACCTCCGCCTCTCCCTGCTGCACCACCGCACCATCTCCGGCCTCTCCTTGCCGCAGTAGAGCGCGGCCATCGGAGCGCCGCCGCCATGGCCGCCATGGCCGAGCTCCGAGCCGCCACCGCCATTCTTGGTCTCCGACCTTCCTCCGCCCGAACGAACCACCGCACCACATTCGCCACGCCAAGCCGCACGCGCGGCACCTCCTCCCCGGCCTTGACCTTCACCGGAGGCCGCTGCCATCGGGCCGCCGCCGTCGCCGCCGCCTGCTCCGGTGGCCACAACGCTGGGAACCACCGCGGGCCGAGCCGTGTAGCTCTACGGGTGCGCAAGGGCACGTTGGAGCTCGTGCCACCCTTAGTCGCCGCCATCGGTGACCTCCTCGCCGGCGACCGGCCGAGCCAGAGCCGCCCCCCCATTCCTCTGTTCCCCGACGGAGGTAGAAGATGAAGACCGGCGCCCCTCCTCTCTGTCTCTCTGTGTGAGTGACTGACGAGCGGGCCCGGATGAACAGTGGGCCCACATGTCGGTTTTAGTAATGGCAGAAATTGGGTACCGAATCGGGTGTGCCTAGCGAATATTGTTAGGGTTGTTTTATTCCGATTTTGAATTTCAGAAATTGGTTAAATCTTCTAAAATGCATATCTCATTCTAGGTAATTCCAAAAATAGCAAATGTGGGCTTTTTGGAAACCTTGAGAGGAGATCTTTGCAGTAGAGGCATAAAATGTTACATGTTTGTAGATGTTTTCTGATGTTTTATTTAAGCTTTAAAAATACTCCCAAAAATGCTTATAAACTTAACCAGAGCAAGATCTGGAGTTTTAGAACCCCAAAAATAGTGATTCTTGCTTTGTTAATTTTGTGATGAAATGTAATTGCTAGGAAAAATATCAAACACACTAGTTGTTCACTGTTTTCTTAAGGTTTTGATTGGACCTTGATAAATAAGGAATTTACATTATATTGCTTGTTATTTTTATATCTTGAGTTGTGCTGCTCCAAATGATGTGAAATTTTTATGGTAGTCTTTCCATGCTATGAATGTACTGTGGTATAAATTTCATGGCCATTGCTTACTGTATGCTCAAGTTATTGAGTTAACTTGTTTATGGCTTAATAAATAGCTTATAAATAATATATAAATGATAAAATAGAAAATGTTGTTCCATTACCTTAGTATGATGTTTCTCTATCATATTGATTCATAATATGACCTTGTGTTCACAGAAAATATTGAGTTTTAGGTTTAATTTACTTTCACATGAATTCTTGCTTTAGCAACTTGTCTTTTTCATAGAGGTTGCTATACATATCCAAATAGAGTGAAATTTGTACAGTAGACTATTGAGAGGATATGTGAGCCACTGTAATTTTTGTAGAATTTATTGTGCACTTTTGATAGGTGTTCATAATTCCACCTAATTATCTAAATAAATTAAGAAAATACATTAAAAGAAATTATTTAGTTTTGGGCACTATGTTTTCTGGTGTTCATTAGTCATGTATGAAATGTTGATAAAGTTGGTTTTGCCCAATTATATGTTTGCAACATAAGTTAATAATTATTTCTTGCAAATGAAGTTTCTGGACAGATCTGGAAACTTGGCAAAGTTGTTTATGATAATGTGCTTTGTTGTGAAATTTGTTTATACAAAAGTTGTAGATAATTTATAGATCTAGCTTCTGTTAAAATTTGATGGTATTTGGCCATATGGTTTAGAAACTACAGCTGTTTAAAGTTAGGTTACAGAATTGCTTGCTCTCTGTCTTGTTAGACCAGTTGCTGTGTTTATGTAAATTCGACATGTTAAACTTTGGAATCATGCTGTGATGATTATAAATGAAATATAGATAATTTCATAAGTTTTTCATAATGTCTTCTTGCAAGTCATTTGGAGTTGTAGATCTCCAGTTATGATTAAATTACTCAGCTGTTGGTCTGATGTCCAGAAGGTAGCAATTTCTAGTTCTAGTACTTTGATTAACTTTATCATGCTTGGGTATTGAAGTGTGACTCATATCTTTGATGATACTTGGGTGGTACCCTGTGATCTTGTGAGACTTGTTTCTTGATTGATGTGCTTGCCCTCTTCTATGTTATGTCTTAATGAGGATTAAGTTAATTAGCTCTAGAGTTTATGTGAACTTTGGTATGCTTGCATGATTACTTTGTTTATTGCACTTCTATGCATTCATACATATACATTATTGCACCTCATTTAGGTACGCTAGCTGAAGCACGTGAAGGACCTAATGTGGAGCCACACCCGAAGATGGAGTTGGTGGATCCATCCCGAAGATAAAAGGGTCGGACAAGTGCTAGATGAGAGGATGCTCGCCAAGCGAACTCATCTGACATACTCTAACTTGAGTCGGATCCCAGGCAAGCCCCGGAGCATTATAAGCCTCCTACCTTCAAAACAATTAATTCTATATATGTTATAAGTATTGTTGCATTAAGTGGTAGGAGTTGGGTGAAAACCTTGCTGCATTATATCACTCCTTGTCCAGATATATGAATCCTTGAATCCTACATAGACTAGGATCGAGTAGATGCTTAGCCCTGCTTTAAGCGGTAGAAGTCAGGTGATTTCCTGTCACCTGCGAGATATAGGGATATTCATATATGGCACGGTTGGCTATATTTGCTATCGTGGAAAGGAACCATGTGTTAATAAAATGAAATGAGACCGGGCGGGATGATGATAGTGAAGCGACAAGGCATGGAGGTCTTGGGTGTGGATCTATCCCCGTCTGAGTCGTTTAAGGACCGATTCGCTGTACGTCCTTGAGTCATGTTGAACGCAGTCTAACACTTAGTTGGCCGGATAACCCGTTCCGACCGCGAAGCCGAGTAATGTGGTTCAGGCCGGGAATCGAATGGTAGGTTGCTTCTTGGAGGAGAGAAAGGATGTGCTTGGGGACATTGGCGTGAGACCAAGGGGGGGTTAGAGTCCCTATCACCTGGCAGAGTGTCGCCCTTGGGGTCGCGACATTATTCGGACCCGCGATTCCTGAATCATATGAAACGGTGGCCTGTGCGACCCTGGCAGGGGTCTGCACGGTGAGTGTTAGAAATACCCCTCCAGCTGGATAGGAATTCGATTCGAATCGCCGTCGCTCCCGGTTAGTGAGCACTTGACTTGAGCAGCGGCAACGTAGATTCAATTAAATTGAACTGATGATTAATTGGATCACGATGGAAAGGTTGCCTCAATTTATACCTGCTATGGTTAATATTGTTTGCTCCTAATAAAGTGAGTGCTCTAGTACAGGTTCTAATATAGATGATAGGTTAATGATAATTAACTTGATGCTTAAGCATTAATGATTGATCATCTATATTAAGCTTTTTATGCAAAATGTTGTCAAGCTAGTCCCACTTCCTATCAGCCTTGCATGATCCTTGGTGTCACCTTATTTCTGGTTTCTGGCGGGTAAGTCTAGCTGAGTACCTTCTTGTACTCAGGGTTTTATCCCCACTTGTTGCAGGTTATGATGTATCATGGCGGCTGCAAGAGTTGGTTGACTCCTGCCTTAGTGGCGGAGTGTGATCATGGGCATGATCCTTCTTATTTACCTTATCTCTAATGCTTTTGTTGGAAGTCGACCGTGGTACTGGCATGTATTTAAAATAAGAATAATGTTAGTTTCAAATTACTTTGCTTCCGCTACTTTTCAATGTAAGTTGTAATAACTATGTTGAACTCCGATGTATATTGAATTACTTGTGAAATGGATGTAACATGTGACTTGTTATGTTGAATCACTACGATCTTGGCTTGTATGTTGGTTGGTTTGAGATCCCTCGTGATTTCATTGGACTACCGGAGTTATATGGGCTCAAGTGCGAGAATTTGATCATTTCGGTGATTGTTTTTGTACTTGTGCTCTTATAATTTGGACGGTTCCGTTACAGCTGGTATCAGAGCAAGATTCAACATTAAACATGTCATATGTGTATTTAAAACAAAGGTTTTGTTTTATAAAATCAGTTTTATCAACTTATAGCTATATATAGGTTTGTGAAATCTGAATTCTAAACCTAGTATGCCAGTGGTCAATTTCCTTATGCCCATATAAGGATTATTAGGTGGCTTATATAAGTACTAACTTGGGGGTTTTTAATTTTGCATCTACGCCCAGGCCAAGGTATGTATGTGTGATAACTCTCCCACACTATGCTACCCAGTGTGTCAGATTAGAGGTAGCCTTCATATATGAAATAGCCATATATGTTGCTAGTTTACTTTTATGCAACGTCGCACCTACGCTCAGGTAAGTGTGAGTTGTGAGAGCATGACCGTACAACCTGCGGTCTAGGGGAGAGCTAGTTTTGGTTACTGGATTATCTACATGTTACACACATGTATATATGAAGGTACTTAATTGTGGGTGATCGAATGATTCGGGTAGTTTTGGTACTACATGTACATATACAGGGGTATATGTATATGGGAGTGCTTAGAATTTCATCTTTCTGTTTTCATTGTGTGCTATATTTGGGAATTGTTGGGCTGCAATGAAACTTTTCTGCAGGTACGCTAACCACGAATGCGTAAGTCGAATGTAGCTATCGACTAGCTATATATCGAGAGAGTGCGTGTTATGCCACCGACATAGAACGTGATCGCCACCTTAGGTTGGCAATCTTGTGAGGACGAATAGGACGAAGCATGCATCTTCATGATTGTTGCTTTATGCATGGCTATACTCTTCTCACCCTTGTTCTATAGTGTGTAACTTGTGATCAATGTGTTACACTATCTTTCTTGTGTGAAGCTAAACAAGAATGCCTTTATGTTGCCCACCTAAGTGTTTGCCAATGCTTTAGACCTCATTTCAGTAATTGTGATTCTCATAAATGAATTAAATTGGTGTTGGTCTAAGGTAATAATGTTTAGAGCTGCTAGAATAATATGTTTGTGTGCTCTCTTGTTAAGTAGAACAAAGGCAAGCTTTGTTTTGCTTATTAAACATTGGCTGCTAGAATAGTTTCTGTTGTAGTGATTCTTTCATGCTCATAATGGTGTTTTCTGTAGTTATAGAGAATACCAAAGATGTAGCTAACTTACTTATCTAGCTTGTTCAAAAATTTCGTGACCCTAGGTCTTATGTTTTGGGAGTTATAGATTTTAGAAGTTTGTTGTCAGAATCTGCTCATGTTCAGAACAAATCTGAATGTTTGCTTTATTTGACCTATGTGCGTATGGAATCATGTCTTGGAGATAATAGAAGAAGTGTAGTACTTTTTCTAAACTTTCCAAAATGTCCTATAGCACTAATTTTGGTGGTCTAAATTTCTAGTTATGAGCTTCCCAAGTGGAAAGGCAGAATCTGTCCAAATCTGGGCAGAGATGTCTTCTTTATCTTGTTTGGCCTTGTTAGCTATACAATCATCTTATTATGATAATAAGAAAGTTATAGACAACTTAATAAGCTTTACATAAAGTTAAGGCTCAGCCTTGTTGGGTCCCTATAACTCTAGTTATACATTTTTAAAGTTCTTGTCAGATTTCTGTCCATATTGGTACAGATCTGAAACATTAGCATTTTTTGTCATGTTAATCTATGAATTAGCTTTTGGTATGAATAACTAAAGTGTAGTCATCTTCCTAAGCTTTCTAGAAAGTCTAGGATCACTTTTGTGAGATCTCTACAACCTTAGTTATGGTTGAAACAAGTAACTATTGTGCTGCTGTCCAGATTCTGTGCACATGCTAAGCTGGCTCCCTTAGCTAGCGTTTGTTTTGAGCTAAACTTGTAGTTAGTTCGTGCTTGAGATGAATGCTTATTTTAGGTGAGTCTTGTGTTTAGGATTGGTGCTTAAGCCTATTCGTTTGAATTTTCTCAAATGTCTGCTTGACTGTGATGTTGTATGTATGATTGTTATCTAGGTAGTGCCATAGTTGTCACCTCGTTTGTCCTCGGTGAGCATACGAGGGTCGCATAGCTTTATCCTAGAACAACATTCACGTTACGTAATTGTATGGTTGTTGTCTTCAATTAGGTTTCTCTCTTAGGAGCCTGAGCCTGTAGACTTGGTGGTTAGCCCTTGAATGTTTGTATCCATGCTGTTGCTTGACCAAAAGCCCAAAGTTGAGTTCTCCTATATGTTTGCATAAGCCATGGATGTTTTCTAACCCTTTTTGTGAAGACCCTTATTGACTGACCAACCAAGTTAACTTTCATCGACGCTAAGCGTGAGTGGAATCAAGTAAAAATCCCGTGCTTAGTCACCTTCGGCAATTGAGCTATGTTCTCTTGTGCTATGTTTGGATCTGCGAATAGCTTCCCTGTTGATTCTAAACCTTGTGACTACCTTTGCTTGCTATCCCTCCTTGTATGGCACTTGTTCTTACAACCCATTAGTGCCACTTGAAATTTCACTTTCGTTGTGCGTTTAGTAATGGTGTTATGAGTAGCCGCTGATGGTGCCGCGACGAAACCAAGGGCCTCATGTGGCTGCAGACACATGGCTGGCTGCTTGGCACGCGTTGGTATCACGGTTTCTAGTCATGATCCATTATGAAACGACAGTCGATGTGTTATTTTCTCGTGTTCCTTCTTGGTTATCTCTCCATATTGTATCGTAAGATCCATATCTTAGACTGAAAGTAGTGGAGTTTCCTTCTGAGGTTGCTAAGAGGATAACCTTGAAGAACAGGTTACTGACATAAACATTAACAGACTGCAATAGGTAGTAGACGAGTGACTCTACTTAGTTGTCCCAGTATTGACAACCGTCGTCGAGTGAGCAACGTATCTCATTCCTGTTGGATAAAAAGGACATACAACACTTACTACTGGACAAGTCATCCGTTGGATAAGAATCGATTGTCACATTACGCAAGTCTTAACCTTTGTATGCATAATGACCATACCATTGAGATCAACCATCTCTGGTGAGACTCCGTATCTGCTGACTTCGATGGCAACCATCTGATTTGTATCAACCACAATTATTGTGATCAAGAATGAAGATTTGGAACTTTTTAGTGTTGAGAGACAACTAATTAGTTACCAATAGGAAGGTTAATCTCTAGCTAGGTAACGATTCTTTGGTAGCTATGAAGGCTAGGTCTTACAGAGCAATAACCAATAAGAAGTTAATCAACTAGCCAATAACTGGAGTGATACTCTATCGTCCAGATTCATTGTGATCAAGTCAATTCCGTCTTGGACAATCACACAGATAGTGTAAGATGTTCTATCAACTAAAGTGAAGAATTAGAGAAAGTATGCCCTAGTTCCGATCTGTATCCTTGTGCCCTTAGGTGCCACAAATGGTTTGTTCATAACTTTATTGGACAAAGTATTGAGGAATATTCAAAAGCAATCTGAGAAGTGTCAAATAATATATTTTTCATCTTAGAGCTGTTGTATGACCCTAAAGAGGAAGCCTCATGGTGAAAGGTTGGCCTGACAAAGTTGTTATGCTGCAAGTCAACTCAACTTACAGTACAACTAAGTCACCAAGGAAAATTTTACTCAATCGCTTGGTAGTAGACTACTTCCCGCGGTTTAGTAAATATTACAACTTTTGTTGTCCTTAAGGCCTCGCTACATTTTGCTTTGGTACTAATTTTTCAATGATGACATACTTTAGTACCTTATAAATGTTTTTACCCAAGAGGTTGTATCTGCTTCAACCCAGATAACTGTTACCTTTGGATAAGAGAATCTTCTTAGGTAACATTTGGCAGAAATACGAAGTCGACAGAGTCAGCTATCACATTCACTAACCCTTCGCCAGACTCAGATAATACAGTGTTGTCATCAGAGAAAGAGAACTACACACATGGAACCTCAAGTAGTTTTCCATTAGTTGGTGTCTAAATGAATGAACATTTACGACCAACATAGACCCTGTCTATTGGTTAGTCAGTATCCTATAACCTCAGAGAATGTTTGTCGTCTATGATCTCACCATTTTGGAAGGTTGCGCTCAAGCCATTCTGGTAGAGGGCTATTTTTCAAACTTTGTGAACATATAGTCATTTCGACGAGTATACTTCTGAAGAGTTCGGTCTAGTGTAAAGTTCATACGGACCATGTTATGTTCATTAAAGAATCAAATGCTTGTGAGTGGTTACTCATGGACCAAATGATCTCCGTACACTGAGAATGCAGTACGTGCTATCTTGGATTCCTCCCAAAGTAACAATGCTTCATGGAAGTCAATGAAGGAAATTCTTCAGACAAATTTTACCATAAAGCATAAGTATCAGAAAGTGCCTTTGACCAAATTGTTCACCGATGTTGAAGCTTTTAGCTGAATGCTATAGCAGATATTGGGAACTAGATAATGCGTCTCTCTTCCTTAAAAGGTCTTCCATTCCGAATCTCGGGACGCGATTCTTTTAAGGGGGGAGGGCTGTAACACCCCAGGTGTTTATCACCAATTAGGCAGTGGGTTGGATCTCAAACATGATAGATTAAGTGGAGATGAGCCTAATCTGAACTTGGAGTTGCACCACTGCTTTACATAGAGGCCCCTTTTCAAGATATATTATTGGGTGGTGTTATTGCAATATCTTCAGGTGTCTCACCTCAATAACTATCTATATTGATCCCTGGAAAAGTTTCATGAAGATTGGAATCAAAAAGTCACATGAAATGATAAGTTCTATTCCTATTGGAATTTGCACCCTTAAATGGATGGGACTATAGGTCATCAAACAAACCTTGCAAACTTATCCAAATGACTCTAGATGAGCTCTACAAGACCTTAACTACACTTAGGACACTTAATGGAACAATGTTCATGTTGATCATTCTGCCTAAATATGCTTCTAATTGGTGGTTGACCGTGTATGGACCCTGGAGCTCTGTGGTTTGACCATTTCAAAGGTGTGACCTAGAAGCTTTGCATGACTGTGCACCCTTTGACAAAGTTGTAGAGAATTTTATAAGGAACAAACTTTGTTTAAGAGTCAAGTCATGAAAATGTGTGGAACATGCTCAAACAGGGCCCACAAGTCAGTTTTAGGGCTGATTTCAGCACTTATCCATTTTAAGCCCTAATTCCAGTGACGTCGACGTTGGCATCTCGCGTTCTCCGAATTTTGTTAAATAGCTCAAGTTGACCCAAAAATGAAAGTTGGAAATAATTCATTGGAGAACAACATGTAAAAAGTTGGGATCAATTTGACCAAGTTTGGCATTGCAAAATCCCAAAACCGAGCCCTAGCTCAACATGTTGACACTGGTAATTTGGGGGCTGATTATCTCCTAATCTATTGCCCTAATGACCATGACCATTAAATAGAAAATGTAGAGTGTGGTATGGGCTACAACTTTGCTTTTAGGCCCATAGCCCAGTTCGGCCCATAGCCAGCCCAAAAACGGCCTCCAATTCAGGCAGCTTCACGCACGCCACGTGCTCGGCAAAACGCCTCAACGGCCGCCGCGTGCTCGGTGCGTGGCAGCCATGCGCGCAGTCGCGTCCACCTCATCTCCACGCCCGAGCCCCTCTCTGCCCGTCATCGACCTCAAGCTGCGCCACGGTCATCGTGTCCACCTTGCTCCCTCGCGTCCCTCCGCGCGTGCCTCGCCGAGCTCCAAGGCCGCCGCGCGGGCACCCACGCGCCCCCCATGGGCGAGCTCATGCGCTCGTGTCCACGCCGCCCGTTCTCACTGCTGCATCGGTCACAGGCCAAGTGAGGCACAGCACCACCTCCGCCTCTCCCTGCTGCACCACCGCACCATCTCCGGCCTCTCCTTGCCGCAGTAGAGCGCGGCCATCGGAGCGCCGCCGCCATGGCCGCCATGGCCGAGCTCCGAGCCGCCACCGCCATTCTTGGTCTCCGACCTTCCTCCGCCCGAACGAACCACCGCACCACATTCGCCACGCCAAGCCGCACGCGCGGCACCTCCTCCCCGGCCTTGACCTTCACCGGAGGCCGCTGCCATCGGGCCGCCGCCGTCGCCGCCGCCTGCTCCGGTGGCCACAACGCTGGGAACCACCGCGGGCCGAGCCGTGTAGCTCTACGGGTGCGCAAGGGCACGTTGGAGCTCGTGCCACCCTTAGTCACCGCCATCGGTGACCTCCTCGCCGGCGACCGGCCGAGCCAGAGCCGCCCCCCCATTCCTCTGTTCCCCGACGGAGGTAGAAGATGAAGACCGGCGCCCCTCCTCTCTGTCTCTCTGTGTGAGTGACTGACGAGCGGGCCCGGATGAACAGTGGGCCCACATGTCGGTTTTAGTAATGGCAGAAATTGGGTACCGAATCGGGTGTGCCTAGCGAATATTGTTAGGGTTGTTTTATTCCGATTTTGAATTTCAGAAATTGGTTAAATCTTCTAAAATGCATATCTCATTCTAGGTAATTCCAAAAATAGCAAATGTGGGCTTTTTGGAAACCTTGAGAGGAGATCTTTGCAGTAGAGGCATAAAATGTTACATGTTTGTAGATGTTTTCTGATGTTTTATTTAAGCTTTAAAAATACTCCCAAAAATGCTTATAAACTTAACCAGAGCAAGATCTGGAGTTTTAGAACCCCAAAAATAGTGATTCTTGCTTTGTTAATTTTGTGATGAAATGTAATTGCTAGGAAAAATATCAAACACACTAGTTGTTCACTGTTTTCTTAAGGTTTTGATTGGACCTTGATAAATAAGGAATTTACATTATATTGCTTGTTATTTTTATATCTTGAGTTGTGCTGCTCCAAATGATGTGAAATTTTTATGGTAGTCTTTCCATGCTATGAATGTACTGTGGTATAAATTTCATGGCCATTGCTTACTGTATGCTCAAGTTATTGAGTTAACTTGTTTATGGCTTAATAAATAGCTTATAAATAATATATAAATGATAAAATAGAAAATGTTGTTCCATTACCTTAGTATGATGTTTCTCTATCATATTGATTCATAATATGACCTTGTGTTCACAGAAAATATTGAGTTTTAGGTTTAATTTACTTTCACATGAATTCTTGCTTTAGCAACTTGTCTTTTTCATAGAGGTTGCTATACATATCCAAATAGAGTGAAATTTGTACAGTAGACTATTGAGAGGATATGTGAGCCACTGTAATTTTTGTAGAATTTATTGTGCACTTTTGATAGGTGTTCATAATTCCACCTAATTATCTAAATAAATTAAGAAAATACATTAAAAGAAATTATTTAGTTTTGGGCACTATGTTTTCTGGTGTTCATTAGTCATGTATGAAATGTTGATAAAGTTGGTTTTGCCCAATTATATGTTTGCAACATAAGTTAATAATTATTTCTTGCAAATGAAGTTTCTGGACAGATCTGGAAACTTGGCAAAGTTGTTTATGATAATGTGCTTTGTTGTGAAATTTGTTTATACAAAAGTTGTAGATAATTTATAGATCTAGCTTCTGTTAAAATTTGATGGTATTTGGCCATATGGTTTAGAAACTACAGCTGTTTAAAGTTAGGTTACAGAATTGCTTGCTCTCTGTCTTGTTAGACCAGTTGCTGTGTTTATGTAAATTCGACATGTTAAACTTTGGAATCATGCTGTGATGATTATAAATGAAATATAGATAATTTCATAAGTTTTTCATAATGTCTTCTTTCAAGTCATTTGGAGTTGTAGATCTCCAGTTATGATTAAATTACTCAGCTGTTGGTCTGATGTCCAGAAGGTAGCAATTTCTAGTTCTAGTACTTTGATTAACTTTATCATGCTTGGGTATTGAAGTGTGACTCATATCTTTGATGATACTTGGGTGGTACCCTGTGATCTTGTGAGACTTGTTTCTTGATTGATGTGCTTGCCCTCTTCTATGTTATGTCTTAATGAGGATTAAGTTAATTAGCTCTAGAGTTTATGTGAACTTTGGTATGCTTGCATGATTACTTTGTTTATTGCACTTCTATGCATTCATACATATACATTATTGCACCTCATTTAGGTACGCTAGCTGAAGCACGTGAAGGACCTAATGTGGAGCCACACCCGAAGATGGAGTTGGTGGATCCATCCCGAAGATAAAAGGGTCGGACAAGTGCTAGATGAGAGGATGCTCGCCAAGCGAACTCATCTGACATACTCTAACTTGAGTCGGATCCCAGGCAAGCCCCGGAGCATTATAAGCCTCCTACCTTCAAAACAATTAATTCTATATATGTTATAAGTATTGTTGCATTAAGTGGTAGGAGTTGGGTGAAAACCTTGCTGCATTATATCACTCCTTGTCCAGATATATGAATCCTTGAATCCTACATAGACTAGGATCGAGTAGATGCTTAGCCCTGCTTTAAGCGGTAGAAGTCAGGTGATTTCCTGTCACCTGCGAGATATAGGGATATTCATATATGGCACGGTTGGCTATATTTGCTATCGTGGAAAGGAACCATGTGTTAATAAAATGAAATGAGACCGGGCGGGATGATGATAGTGAAGCGACAAGGCATGGAGGTCTTGGGTGTGGATCTATCCCCGTCTGAGTCGTTTAAGGACCGATTCGCTGTACGTCCTTGAGTCATGTTGAACGCAGTCTAACACTTAGTTGGCCGGATAACCCGTTCCGACCGCGAAGCCGAGTAATGTGGTTCAGGCCGGGAATCGAATGGTAGGTTGCTTCTTGGAGGAGAGAAAGGATGTGCTTGGGGACATTGGCGTGAGACCAAGGGGGGGTTAGAGTCCCTATCACCTGGCAGAGTGTCGCCCTTGGGGTCGCGACATTATTCGGACCCGCGATTCCTGAATCATATGAAACGGTGGCCTGTGCGACCCTGGCAGGGGTCTGCACGGTGAGTGTTAGAAATACCCCTCCAGCTGGATAGGAATTCGATTCGAATCGCCGTCGCTCCCGGTTAGTGAGCACTTGACTTGAGCAGCGGCAACGTAGATTCAATTAAATTGAACTGATGATTAATTGGATCACGATGGAAAGGTTGCCTCAATTTATACCTGCTATGGTTAATATTGTTTGCTCCTAATAAAGTGAGTGCTCTAGTACAGGTTCTAATATAGATGATAGGTTAATGATAATTAACTTGATGCTTAAGCATTAATGATTGATCATCTATATTAAGCTTTTTATGCAAAATGTTGTCAAGCTAGTCCCACTTCCTATCAGCCTTGCATGATCCTTGGTGTCACCTTATTTCTGGTTTCTGGCGGGTAAGTCTAGCTGAGTACCTTCTTGTACTCAGGGTTTTATCCCCACTTGTTGCAGGTTATGATGTATCATGGCGGCTGCAAGAGTTGGTTGACTCCTGCCTTAGTGGCGGAGTGTGATCATGGGCATGATCCTTCTTATTTACCTTATCTCTAATGCTTTTGTTGGAAGTCGACCGTGGTACTGGCATGTATTTAAAATAAGAATAATGTTAGTTTCAAATTACTTTGCTTCCGCTACTTTTCAATGTAAGTTGTAATAACTATGTTGAACTCCGATGTATATTGAATTACTTGTGAAATGGATGTAACATGTGACTTGTTATGTTGAATCACTACGATCTTGGCTTGTATGTTGGTTGGTTTGAGATCCCTCGTGATTTCATTGGACTACCGGAGTTATATGGGCTCAAGTGCGAGAATTTGATCATTTCGGTGATTGTTTTTGTACTTGTGCTCTTATAATTTGGACGGTTCCGTTACAGCGTGAATCAAGGGGGAGCTACACCCTTGCGCGGGTGCTCCAACGAGGACTAGTGGGGAGTGACGACTCTCTGATACCTCGGAAAAATATCGTCGTGTTCCTAACCCTTTACATTCAAGCAATTTACTTTCTCGCATTACTTTTGATGCTTGATTTACATTCTTAGAATTGCCATGCTAGACTAGGATTGGAATTTAGGGTGCAAAACTTTTATCGGTAGAATCACTAGGAACACTTGTAGGCACTAGGGGTGAATCATGGCTTAGTAGGATTTAATTCTTGCAATAAAATTTAGAAAAGCCCAATTCACCCCCCTCTTGGTCATCTTAATCCTTTCAATTGGTATCGGAGCCGAGTTGCTCCTAAATTAGGCTTAACCGCCTAGAGCAAGATGTCTAATGGGGAAGGACCACCTCCCATCTTTGAGGGAGATGATTTTTCATATTGAAAAATCTGCATGGAGGCGTACCTCGAGGCCATAGATGTCAGGTGTCTTAGAGCTACCACCGAAGGACTTCCGGAAGTCAAGGATCCTGCTAACCTCGTTGGTGACGAGGAGAAGTACGACCAGTGGAATGCAAAGGCAAGAAATGCACTCTACCGGGGCTTTAATAAGGATATCTTCAATCGTGTGCGTAATGCAAAAAATGCTTATGAATTATGGGAAAACCTTTGTGCTCTCCATGAGGGAACTAAAAGTGAGCATGAGGAATGCTACCATATTGCTTTAAAGAAGATTAACTCGTTTGAGATGCTTCCCAAAGAAAGTGCTAATGACATGTACACTCGCTTGAATGTTCTTGTAGAGGATCTCAATGCTCTTGGGCTCACTCAAATGAGTCCATCGGATGTTGCAAGGAGAATCTTGACTGTTCTTCCTGTTGAGAAGTATGGCCATATTGTCACCGTGCTTCACCAAAGCGATCTCTCCACCGCAACACCGACACAAGTATTGAGAAAGATCAATGCTCATGAGATGTACATGCACATCACTCCGGAAGAGGGTTCATCATCTTCTAAGAAGAAGGACTTGGCTTTCAAAGCTAGCCATGATAAGAAAAAGAAGAAGAGCCAAGCCATGATTGTGCATGAAAGCTCAAGTGAGAGTGACATTGATGATGCATCACTTGCTCTCATGGTGAAAAAGACCACCAAGATGCTAAAGAAGCTTAATAAGAGTGGCATCAAGTTCGATGGCAAGAAGAAGAAGTTCTTCACAAGTAGCAAAAGAAAGCCTATATCCAAAATGGATTGCTACAATTGTGGTGAACTTGGTCATCTAGCTCATCAATGCCCTAAGCCTCCAAATGACAAATACAAAAACAAGAACAAGGGCAAGAAAGATGAATCTAGTGATGAAGAAGATGAAAAGAAGAAGAACAAACCATACAAGAAAAAGGATGGTAAGAAGAAAGAATATCACAAAAAGAAGAAGGGAGGCAAAACTTACATTGTTGGTGATTGGCTCACCGATATTGAGTCGCCACGTTTGTGATTGGGCCATCATTATCTTCATCAACATCTTCACCACCACCTTCACCGCCATCCTCACCGTCTTTATCCACTACTCACCTATGCCTCATGGCCAAGGGTGAACAAAAGGTACAAAATAATGATAGTGATGATGATGATGATGATGATGATGATAGTGATAGTGATGATGAGTTTGATGCACCTTCTTATGATAAACTTGTAAAATTGCTCAACAAATACTCTAAAGTCATAAGAAAGACTAGAAATGAAAATGATGAGCTTCAAAATAAAAATGAATTACTCTCATCTAAGCTTGAGATTGCACAAAAGACTAGTGACGAGCTTAAAGATCAAAATACAATAATGTCTTCAACTCTCAAGGAGCTCAAAACCTTCAACTAAGAGCTTAGAGATGAACATGATAAACTTGAGAAGAAGCATGATGAGCTCAACATAAGGCACAACTTGCTAAAAGATAATTATACTTCATTGAAAATCAATTATGATAGTCTTGTTGTTGCTAATGAGCTTTCTCTTGAGACACATGATGCTACTAACCAAGTTGTTAAGATTGATATAGCCACATCATGTGATGACTTGATTATTGATAGCATTGAGCAAGGCTCTAGTGGCAAAGGCAAGAAAGTGGTTGAGTCCGACAATTATGATGATTATGTCAAGCTCAAGAGCGAAAATGAAATGATTAGAGATGAGAACAAGAAGCTAAAAGGGTTTATGGCTCTTGAAAAGCAAACATCAAATGAGTCACTCATTGAGGAGAACAAGAAGCTAAAGCAAGAGAAAGAGAATCTCAAGACCGGATTGAGCAAGTTTACAAGAGGTCAATACTTGCAAAGTGAGCTACTCATGAACATCATCATGAAGATGGATAGAAGTGGTATTGGTTACTTGGCAAATCAAGAGAAGAAGGCCAAAACCCAACAACAACCAAACAAATCAAAGCCCAAGCCAAAGAGATGTGTTGAGTGTGGACAAGAGGGCCACTTTGCTCATGAGTGTGAAATTCCACCACCACAACCCTTGCCCAAGCATGCTAGACCATTTGCTTTCAATGCTCACTATGTGCTAAGAAAAGATTCTAGTGGAAAGATGAAAGTCATGTTCTTGGGTCCCCCAAACAAGAATAGACCTAAGAAAATTTGGGTTGCCAAGTCACTAGTTGAGAAAGTTAAGGGTCCCTCTCAAGTTTGGGTCCCTAAACAAAAAGCTTGATCTCTTGTGTGTAGGTGAACTACAAGACCGGTGGAACTCATTGGGTTATTGATAGTGGTTGCACTCAACATATGACCGGTGATCCGCATATGTTCACCTCACTTGAACAAAATGGGGAATGTCAAGAGAAGATCACATTTGGGGACAATTCAAAGAGCAAAGTCAAGGGTGTAGGCAAGATTGCAATATCAAATGATCACTCTCTTTCAAATGTGCTCTATGTTGCTTCTTTGAGTTTCAATCTACTATCCGTTGGGCAACTTTGTGATCTGAGCTATCAATGTTCATTCACTCCAAATGAAGTGGTAGTATCAAAGATAGATGACAAGCAAGTGATTTTCAAGGGCTTTAGATACAACAATCTCTATCTTGTAGATTTCACCTCCGAAAATGCAAATTTGATGACATGCTTGTTCACCAAGACTTCACTTGGGTGGCTTTGGCATAGGAGGCTTGCTCATGTTGGAATGAACACTCTCAACAAGTTATTGAAGAAAGAGTTAGTGAGAGGCTTGAAAGATGTCAAGTTTGAGAAGGACAAACCTTGTAGTGCATGCCAAGCCGGTAAACAAGTTGCCAATACTCATCCAACAAAAGCCTACATGTCAACATCAAGAGTGCAAGAGCTTCTACACATGGATTTGTTTGGCCCAACAACATACAAGAGCTTGGGTGGAAATCTTTGTTGTCTTGTGATTGTTCATGACTACTCAAGATATACTTGGACATTCTTTCTTCATGATAAATTCGAAGTGGCCACTTGTTTCAAGAAGTTTGCTAAGAGAGCTCAAAATAAATTTGAAGTCAAGATCAAGAAGATAAGAAGTAACAATGGCAAAGAATTTGACAACACAAACATTGAAGCTTATTGTGATGAGATTGTGTTCAAGCATGAGGTTTCATCAACCTACACTCCTCAACAAAATGGTGTAGTTGAGAGAAGAACCAGACCTTGATCACCCTTGCAAGAACAATGCTAGATGAGTACAACACACCGGAAAAATTGTGGGCTGAGGCAATTAATACCGCATGCTATGCATCAAATCGCCTCTTCCTACAAAAGTTTCTTGGCAAGACCCCCTATTAGTTGCTAAATGGGAAGAAGCCGGATGTCTCATTCTTCCGGGTGTTTGGTTGTAAATGCTACATCTACAAGAAGCGGCAACACCTAGGGAAGTTCCAAAGACGTTGTGACATTGGCTTTCTTGTTGGCTACTCATCAAAGTCCAAAGCATATAGAGTATTTAACCATGCCACCGGTTTGGTTGAAGAAACATATGATGTGGAATTTGATGAATCTAATGGCTCCCAAGGAGCAATTGAGAATTTTGATGATGTAGGTGATGAACCATTGAGGGAGGCAATGAAGAACATTCCGGTGGGAGACATCAAGCCTAAAGATGATGAAGATGATACTCAAGTGATTAATCCACCATCTTCATCACATGTGCCTCAAGATGATGACAAAAATGAGAGAGTTAAAAATGAAGACACTCATGTCTCTCATGAACAAGCCGAGGCACAAGCTCAAGATGTTGATGCTCCCCAACCTCCTCCTCAAGTGGTTGATAGAAGACACTCACCTCTACTTCAAGCACATCTACAAGATCTCATCATAGGGAGTCCTACAAATGGTGTAATGACTTGATCTCAAAAGCTTGCTTCTTTTGTTGAACATCACTCTTTTGTCTCTTGTCTTGAGCCTAAGAATGTAGATGAAGCTCTTCAAGATCTGGATTGGGTGAATGCAATGCACGAAGAATTAAACAACTTCACCGGCAATCAAGTTTGGACACTTGAGGAGCATCCAAAAGGTGCAAGGGTCATTGGAACCAAGTGGGTGTTCCGCAACAAGCAAGATGACCAAGGCATAGTTGTGAGGAACAAGGCAAGACTAGTTGCAAGGGGGTTCTCTCAAGTTGAAGGCCTTGACTTTGGAGAGACCTTTGCACCCGTTGCAAGACTTGAAGCCATCCATATCCTTCTTGCATATGCATCGCATCATGAAATGAAATTATATCAAATGGATGTTAAAAGTGCATTCTTAAATGGCTTCATAAATGAATTAGTCTATGTTGATCAACCTCCTGGGTTTGAAGACCCTAGATATTCTAATCATGTTTATAGATTGTCCAAGGCGCTATATGGGCTCAAGCAAGCCCTTAGAGCGTGGTATGAGCGCCTCCGGGACTTCCTCATTGAGAAGGGCTTCACTATTGGAAAGGTCGACACCATACTATTCACCAAGAAGCTTAATGGGGAGATCTTTATTTGTCAAGTCTATGTTGATGATATTATCTTCGGCTCAACAAATGAAGATTATTGCAAGGAATTTGGTGAATTGATGTCGAAGGAGTTCGAGATGTCCATGATTGGTGAACTTACATTCTTCCTTGGTTTTCAAGTCAAGCAAATGAGAGAAGGGATTTTCATCTCTCAAAAGAAGTATACCAAGGATCTTCTCAAGAGGTTCAAGATGAATGATTATAAGCCAATCAAGACCCCAATGCCATCAAATGGACATCTCGACCTAGATGAGGGAGGTAAACCAGTTGATCAAACTCTCTACCGTTCTATGATTGGTAGCTTATTGTACCTTACCGCATCTAGGCCTGATATCATGTTTAGTGTGTGCATGTGTGCTCGCTTTCAAGCTTGTCCTAAAGAACCTCACCTAAGTTCCATGAAAAGAATTTTAAGATATCTTAAGTACACCCCAAGCATGGGTCTTTGATATCCCAAAGGAGCTAGATTCCAACTAGTTGGCTATTTTGACTCGGATTATACCGGTTGCAAAATTGATAGAAAAAGCACATCCGGAGGGTGCCATTTGCTTGGGAGGTCACTTGTATCTTGGTCATCTAAAAAGCAAAATAGTGTGGCTTTGTCCACTGCCGAGGCGGAATACATTGCCGTGAGGGCTTGTTGTGCACAAATCTTATATATGAAACAAACCCTTCTAGACTATGGTGTTGTTCTTGATAAGGTGCCACTTTTATGTGATAATGAAAGTGCCGTTAAAATTGCCAATAATCTGGTACAACACTCAAGCACCAAGCACATTGATATCCGTCATCAGTTTCTAAGGGATCATGTTTCTAAAAATGATATATCACTAGAAGGTGTAAGAAGTGAAAATCAATTGGCGGATATATTCACAAAACCTTTGGATGAGGCTACCTTTTGTAGGTTGAGAAGTGAGCTCAATGTGCTTGACTCAAGTAACTTTAAGAAATGAGCTTGTGTTGTCCCTTGCATTGCATTGTAATATATGTCATGTTTAAATTTCCGTAATGAATTTAGGGCTTGTCTAACACGGTTACGATAACCCTTTTGGAGGAGTGAAGAAGCCTAATCGTGGATCAAACGTGACAAGCAACCTAGTTTTACTTTCTTGCATTGCATTGCATATGCATGGTTGTTGTTTTGTCGTTTCTTTTCGGTTAAGCTTTGAGCAACCTCTGTGTTCGTCCATGAATGGAGAGAGCATTTGATGCTCCCAAGGGTTTACAAACTCCATTGCATGGCCATATGTTGCTCCTCGGGTGTTTATCGCTTATTTTTCTTAAAAATTAATACTAGCCTAAGGCGAAATATTTTAAAAATTTTGAGGGCTTGAGAGAGGTCACTCATATCAGGTTCCATTTGGTGTTTATTTGGTTCTTATTTGGCTTGGAACCTGGTTGGGAGAAAGCGTCGTGAAGAAAGTTGATCAAAATGATGTTTTCAGGGTGTCAGACGCTGCGACAGACGCTGGGTTTTAGCGTCAAACGTGTCTGTCACGTGCAAATGAAGGAGTCTACCGCGGAGGACTGACAGACGCTGTAATAGTGTCATCGGACGTGTCTGTCGCAAAATCGTCATCGCGTCTGTCGACCGTGGAGATGTTTTTTACTGCGAGTGACGGACGCTGACCAGCGTCAGACGCTAGTTCAACGGACGCGTCTGTCAGATCTTTTGAGAAAAATTGCTTTCTGTGGAGCGTTCGTTGCCACTGTGCTGCGTCCGACACCTACCGTCATTGCGTCTGTCGCTTGGATCCGGAATGGTTTCGATCCAAAATTTGTTTGATATGTAGGGCCACCACCTTCCTCTCTCTGTATCATCTCGTGGCCCGTGTTCCTCCTGAGCCCCCGTACGCCGTCGCTTGACCTCGCCGTTGTTCCATCTCGTCCACCGCCGCTCCCTTGCTCCTCTTCGCGCCACCCCTTCCTCGCGCGCCTGCACGGCCGTCCTCCATCTCGCCACCCCTTCCTCATGCACCTGCACGGCCGTCCTCCATCTCACCACCTGCACTCCATGCTCGACCGCGGTGCACCGCCCTGACCACCAAACCCCAGCGCCGCCACCACCAAACCCTAGCGTCGCCTGCACTTGTCGCTGTCAAGAGCACCACCTCACCTGACCTCGACGTCCTCCTATGGCTTTCCCCTCTTGCGACCAGGGTAAGCCCTTCCCCCCTTCTGGTTCTTGGCACTATGTTCTTCAGGTGCTCGATGGAATGCCTCACCCACCGTTTCGATGTCTAGCTCATTCCGTCGATCTCGCATTTTCTTGCAGTGTTAATTCCTTAGTGTGTGGTGCCCTACATCGTCGACACTCGTCTCTAATTCACTATTCATCCTCCTTTCAAGGTAGAAAATGTTTCGCTTCACTCAATTCGTACCTCAATTCTTTGCTTCCGATAGGATCTCGTAACCCTAGAAATTATAGTGCTTATTGTAAAACTCTCTATTCTATCTTGTGTAGCGAGTCGGTTCTCTATATTGTGTGGTTTGGGCACCGTTGTCAGTGGCAGGTGAATCCGGGGCCAAGCCTGCGGATACGGATTGAGGCCAAGCCTCACAAGATGTTAGTACACCATCTCTCAGAGTGTTAGTTGTTTCTCTAGAGATTGACAGTCAACTCTGACAGTGACGGAAAGACAGGGGGAGTTTCACTTGTGAGTGTGTCAATGTATCTCTATTCTTGTCACCATGGCTAGGTGCAAGAATGTCAGAGGCTCTCCTCCTGGAGGTGACGGAGGTGACGGGGGTGACAGTCCTCCTCGTCTTACAAAGGTGGCTCGAGGAAAGCGTAAGCTTATCAGCATGAAGAAGTGCACCAGAAAAGAAAGAGAGGCAGAGGAAGCCCTAGCAGTTGTCCGAGCGGCAGACATAGTAGAGAATGGTGGCAGGGGCAATGGTATTCTTATCGGTGAGTCTCATACACGAGTCCCGCTCTCTGGACGTGTACTTGGTACCGAGGCCACAGAGGCGACAGAGGACCAGCCTGAGGAGCCAGCAGAGCAGGAGCAGCAGACACCACCCAGACGTCATTCTGGACGCACCATGTGTTCTCAGATGACACTAGCAAACCTCTAGAGAAACCGAGACGCGGAGGTCGTCTAGCTCATAGGTCTCAGGTCATTCACTACGACCTGCGGAAGGCATCAGCTCGTCGGATTCAGAGTTTCCACAAAGTTCAGCTTCACGAGTGGTTCCCACTTCAGAGGCAGCCAGCAGTTGATCACTTCTACATAGCTCTCTAGGAGGATTTTCACAGGGCATATGTAAACGCCAACGTATCAGTCACAGCTCACAAAGTTATTCCACTTTAGAGTATAGTTGACTTGGTTGGAGAAGAGGTTTGCACATACCTACAGACAGTGCCTGGTTTGACTGACCTAGTTTAGTAGAGTGGCTCGTATGTGTTGTCTTGGGTGAGAGAGTTCTTTGCTACACTCTGGATCCACCCAGATCAAACTGGGATTTCCTTCAGCTTCTTGGGTGAGCAGCGAGAGATTTCTAGTGCCAGAGCTAGAGAGCTACTGAGGATTCCACTCCAAACTGTACGTCTCCATTAGCTATGTTATCCAGGAGTTGACCCCCCAGGCGCGCTCACAGCGGGATTGTGCCACCTGTCGATGCTGTTAGGTGCTTGTTTGGCAGTGACTTCGGGGAGGGTTCTAGCAGGAGACCTATTGATATGCTGCCACCAGTTCACTTACTTGATGCTATCATCAAGCAGACGATCCTTCCTCGTCCGAACTTTAGGCACGGGACCACTCGACTGCAGCAGTGGCTCTTGTCACACCTTGTGAGGGGGATCGCATTTGATATATGGGACTTGATGCTTTGTGAGCTGGAAGATACTATATATGAGAGCTTCAGTGCTAAGAGGCACATGAACTATGCCCATTGGATCTCTTTTCTTATCTACATGGGAGTTGAGCCTATGCCGACAGCCAGTGTTCAGGAGTGGAGCACCACTACCTTCGAGTACCCTATCTATGACTTCTCACAGCTTGTCCGCACAGTTACAGCTACACCAGTGAGAGCGAGTCGTAGGCCAGTGGTTACTGAGATAGCTGCATAGCAGGATGCTACCATGCAGGGCCTAGCAGAGGCTGAGTTAGAGCAGCTGGAGACTTAGGGAGCAGGGGCAGCATAGGTTGAGCTAGACTCAGACCCCACAGACAGTTCAGACGACGACTACCAGCCGTTGCCTACGTATCATTCTTCTTGCCCGCACGACAGAGAGGCTAGCGGCTCAGGGTCAGCCACCGACCCCGCTCTGGTTTCCATTCTCTCTAGATTGACAGAGAACCAGGAGCGAGCAGAGCGACACCGTCAGCAGGACCGACAGGAGACTGCCGCTGCTTTTGCACATGTGCAAGCCCGCTAGGACGAGTTCTAGAGGCAGGTTCTTGAGCTACAGAGATAGCAGCAGCAGAGCCAGCAGCAGTACTTAGGTTTGATCACCCAGTTGGTTCAGACTGTAGGTATTTAGCTACCTCAGAGCCTTCTTCAGACGACTCCAGCATCACAGCCCAGTGGGCTTTAGAGTCAGTCTCAGCTTGGTAGTCAGGCATAGTTGTTCACTTCTCCTGTTCACCAGGTGCCTCAGTTGTTTGTGTCCCCAGGATTCACTCCTATTCAGACAGGGTTTACACCTTTGACACAGTCACAGCTGCTTGTGCCCGATACTAGTCAGTTTCATGCCACTTACAGTCATATCACCGGGCAGCCAACACCGACATACTCTACAGCAGACACCTCAGTGTCAGACGTGTCAGCACCACAGCCAGCTCCAGTTCCAGCTTCAACTCCTGAGGGAGTGACAGGGACAGGCACTACTGAGTCGATGTCGTCGTCTGTTGCTTCGACGGATCCACTTCTAGTCCCTATTACATAGACCGAGCCCCTGGTGATCACTACACAGATTCCTACCGCTTCAAGGTCACAGGGACAGCCTATCAGTTCTTTACCCCCTCCACAGTCAGATACCGAGACAGCTGAGCAGACCCAGATCGCTTCACCTACACATCCAGCTCCTGAGAGCAGTCCAGATGATGCCCCAGATTAGTTTATTGTTGCTCACCGCACTCCTGTAGCCGGCTCGTCTGCTTCTTCTTCCTCTGATCCTTTTTGGTCCTTGATGCCAAAGGGGGGAGAGAGTATGTAGATAGGGGGAGCTTTGTGAGAGGGTTTTGATTCTTATGTGTGTGATACTTTCATGCATCTTCATGCATCGTCATGTCTATTTTTCCGTACTTCTTGCATTATGTGACATATGTGCTTGCGAGTTACTTTAGTGATATGTTGGTTACCTTGTCTCTATTATATCATGTCACTTGATTGTTTCTAGCTCATAATGTCTTGCTTCCACGTTTTTACTCTAATCTCTTATGAGCTATGTCATTGTGTACTAACATTTCTTGTCTTATCATATGAATTTGCCATGTTGGCTTGGAGCATATATGCAATCCTAACCTCTTGTTATCTTTGAAAATTGCTTATGTGAAACAAGCATGTTTGAAAACCTCAAATCTTATCTTCATACTCAGGGGTTGTCATCAATCACCAAAAAGGGGGAGATTGAAAGCATCTAGGCCCCTAGACTGGGTTTCGATGATTGGTGACAATGGTTAAGTATCATGACTAATGTGTGTTTTGCAGAAACAATAGAGTGTAAGGTCATGGTAATGGCAATCATGGGCAATATGGTGATCATGCCCCTTATCGATGGAAATAATTTTCGGTTTTTAAAGGATGATCGACAAGGTTAAGGACGGTTAGTTCTGGACATCGAGGAGTTGAGTTACGTTTGGAATAGTCGTTAGGACTTTCGTTTTTCTCCTTTGGCCGTACTATTAAGGGGGCATGGATGGGTAGCTTGACCTAGGTGAGTCTAATGGTTAGGTGTGGTGCACACTTGTCAAACTTAGCACTAGGTGGCTCCAAGGTGGCCTTGAGATTGTTTAGAATAAAAGTCGTTCAAGAAGCGTTTGAATCGGAAGTCGTTTCGGCCCTCAAACGGGTGACAGACGCTGAGGACGAAGGGCGACAGACGCTGACGTCAGCATCTGTCACGTGGTTTCTTACTGCCGAGAGCGTCAGACACGAGTATGGAGGGCGCCAGAAGTGCCCTACACGTATACGAGCGACAGACGCGGTGAGGGTTAAGCGTCAGACGCATCCGATGGTCAACAGACATGGTCCAAAACGGTCTAAAGTTGTTGATAGCGTCAGACGCATCCGTTGCTAGGGCGACAGACGCTATCTAGCGTCTGTCGAGTCCTAACGGCTAGTGAACCATTTTGATTCAATTACATGCGACAGACGCGCTCCTCAGAGGTGATAGACGCGTCCCTCCAGAGCGACAGACGCGTCTGTCGGTGGGCGTCATCGCGTCTGTCGGTCACGAAAGTTGCTGATTTCGAAGATAACGGTTGGGGGAGTTGAGGGGGAGTATAAATACTTCCTCTACCCCTCTAGTTGAGTTACTCTTGCTCATTTGATCAGCTGAGAAACTCCTTTCATATGCAAGGAAGTGCAAGAGCCCTAGTGAGAATTGAGTCTTGAAAATTCAAGTTTGAGAGTCCTCACTAGTGATTAGGGAGTAGCAAGTGTGCATTCACCTTCTCATTAGGCTTGTTGTGGTCAAGTGAGAGTTCTTGCTTGTTACTCTTGCTGATTGCTATCACCTTGACGGCTTGGTGGTGATTGGGAGCTTGGTGATCATCCGGCGGAGTTTATGGATGACCCAACTCATCTTGTGAGCGGTTGTGGGTGATTCACCGCGACGGAGTGTCAAAGAATCAGCCCGTAGAGAGCACTTGATCCTCGCGTGGATCAAGGGGGAGCTACACCCTTGCGCGGGTGCTCCAACGAGGACTAGTGGGGAGTGACGACTCTCTGATACCTCGGGAAAACATTGCTGTGTTCCTAACCCTTTACATTCAAGCAATTTACTTTCTCGCATTACTTTTGATGCTTAGTATACATTCCTAGAATTGCCATGCTAGACTAGGATTGGAACTTAGGGTGCAAAACTTTTATCGGTAGAATCACTAGGAACACTTGTAGGCACTAGGGGTGAATCATGGCTTAGTAGGATTTAATTCTTGCAATAAAATTTAGAAAAGCCCAATTCACCCCCCTCTTGGGCATCTTGATCCTTTCACATATGTTGCAATAGTTGTTTGTGTGCTGCAAGCGTCTATTCCCAATGTTTCTTCTTTTTCAGAGGTATGTTGCAAGTGTGTTTATCTGGATGTTGTATATATCTCACATGTATGTCGCGTGCGTCCTGCCATCACCTCCACGTCGCGAGCCCAGGCACGGAGATGAACACCGAGCGGACACCTCCACCCCCACACTCGCGCTCACTCTTCTCTCCTTCACTCTCGCCCTGGTTAGGTGTTAGCTCCATAATTGCATTGCATTTGCATAAGCATAAGCATGCATTATCTCATGTTATTTTATGTTGTTTGCAACTAATGTGGATGTTTTAGAATTTTGTTTGGTTCACATCATGTGACACTAGGGAGTTGGTGTAACTAAAGGGTAGGGTAGCTAATAATATCTCACAACACCTTAGTTATACTTAGGGTCACTAATGGAGCAAGGTTCATGTTTACCAAAATCACCAAAGTGCCCTCCAAGGTGTAGTTGACCAGCATTTAGCCCTAGGATGCTCTAGTTTGACCAATTAAAAAGTCTAGCTTAGAGACCTTGCATGGAGGAGCACCCTTAAGCAAAGTTGTAAGGAATTTTATGGGGAACAAAAGTCTCAATATGACCATCTCATGAAACTGACCAGAACATGCTCAAAAATGGCCCACAAGTCAGCTAGAGGGGCTGTCTCAACACTTAGAAATTTTTCTAAGTCTCCAAGTGTCCCTCCAGTTTTACTGTGGCCTACTTTGGAAGCTTGTAGTTTGCAAACCAAACCAAACCAGCTCCCACCCATGTTGACACTTTTGTAGTACTCATGTAGCTCTACAACATTGTCAACATCACCATCACCTAGTTCTAAATGGTTTAGGAGATATGGTGTCTTGAAAATAGGGTTTCAGTCGGTTTCAAGAACTGAAAACACGTTTCAGTTTCAAAGGGCACCACTTTGGGGCTATGTAGTTTCAAATCTAGGCCGAACCAGTCCAAACTCCAATTGACAAACTTGTTGCCCTCACATAGCTCTACAAATTTGATGTTATCATCTTGGACCGAATCGAGCTGTTTTGGAAGATAATCAGCGCCAAACTTTCACTGTCAGACCACCATCTCGGGCTTCATTCAGTCGACGTCGTCAGTCCGACAGCCGGCCGCGTCGTGGCGCTCGGACAGAGTCCGGTGGCCGCGTGTCGCGTGCGTCCTGCCATCACCTCCACGTCGCGAGCCCAGGCACGGAGATGAACACCGAGCGGACACCTCCACCCCCACACTCGCGCTCACTCTTCTCTCCTTCACTCTCGCCCTAGCCGGGTTCACCGAGGTGGAAAACGGAGGCGCCATTGCCGCCGCAGCCTTCCCCGTGCTCGTGCGAGCTCACCGTCTCACCACCGTCCTCCAAATCCCGTCCACCGCTCCGCCAGAATCCCCTCCACCTCCTCCACCCGTTGCTTGACCGGATTGTGCAGAGGTGAGGGTGAATTTCTGTTTTCGCCACCGCGAGCCCTCGCCGGCGTACTGTCCGCGCGGCGGCTCACCGTGGCCAGCTCCCTATGGTCACCCTCCATTCTCCCTACTACGTGTTCTGGGTTCCGGGGTGGGTAGAGCAGCCTAGGTGATGACGCTACCGGATGGGATGGCCGGTATGCGTCGGAACACCGTCGTGCGCTGCCACGCCATGGCCGCCGGTGCGGTGCTCACACGGTCAGCTGCACTCGCTCCACCTCCGTCCTCTTCCTTGGAATGGAGAGGTCCGCCATAGCCTCAGGAAGCCGTAGCACACACCACCTAGGTCCCTAGGTCCCGGAGCTCACCGGAGCGCCACCGGGTGCCGCCTCCGAGCCGCGGTCGCCATGGCCGTCGTAGCTAGGGTGGGTAGCATCCGCAAATCTTGGGTGGGTCGATGCGGGAAGTCACGTGGAAGCCGTTGATGCTCTTCCCGTCGCCGGAGATGCCGTCGTCGGTGAGCTAGAGCTCGCCGGAGCCGCGGCCTCTTCCCCCTTCGCTCTTCTCTCTCTGGCATCGGGCCCCACCTGTCACTCGCACGCGCGCGCGGGCGGGAACCGGAGCAGGCCGCGCGCGGGAGCAGCCCGAGCCGAGGGAGTTGGGCCGCGTCGGTTGTAGGCTGGCCCTTAAGTGGGTTTCGAATTTTGTTTTATTTTCACTTTTATTTATTCTGTCACAGATTTTGGTGATGTTTGGAAATTGTAGATCTAGGGTTTTACTTGCCCAAAAATTATGAGATAAATTTTGTTAGGCTCTGCATGATGTGTAGTATTTTAGAAAAATATAAAGCTGATATGTACTGTTTAGTTTTTGGGAAAATTAAATAGGTCTTTGAAATGTGTTGAAAAAGGGAGGTAACTTTGTTAAATGAATAACTTGACTTGTACTATTCCAAAAATTGTGAAATTTGGTGGGTAGGCTAATTTATACTTGTTTTAGCTCTGATAAAAATTTGGGCATTAGTGCTTAAGTACTTTTCAAGTTATAATGCTATCATGTTATTTTAGGGAATACTTGAATGAATTTTAGTAATTTTTCTACAGGTGCAATGTTCCTATAAATTTTTGGAGAATGTCTTGGTACCCTAAAGTGGCTAAGAAAAATATGAAATCTATTGTTTGATACTTTTCAATATAATTTGTTAATTATACAAAAATCAGCCTTTTGTTCTTGTGAATTTTGTGTAGGGAGTTTCTGTGAATAATTTTAGTTCAAATTTTTACAGTAGTCTATTTTTGGGTCCGGGAGTCTCCTGTAATTTTTGTAGAATTTTTGAAGAAGTTTACATATATGTTTAAAATTTCACTTAATTAATTAAGTAAATTAAGAAATGAGTATAAATAAATATTCTAGGTGGGCACACCTTACTTTCTGGTGTTTTTGTGACCTATGTGAACTTGTGGTAACATTATTTTCGTCTTAAGGGATGTTTGCCACATAAATAAATATTTAATCCTTGCAATTCTAGGTTTTCTGGACAGCTGGTAGTATTTCTAGGTTTGACCTTTGATAAAGGTGGTTGCTGGAAAACTTATAAATACCAAAGTTGTAGTAAACTTGATAGTATTTCTAGGTTTGACCTTTGATAAAGGTGATTGCTGGAAAACTTGTAAATACCAAAGTTGTAGTAAACTCGATAAACTAGCTTGTGTCAAAATTTGGGAGCATTTGGCTTAGTAGTTTGGGAGTTATTGCTATTTAAAGTGACAGTCCAGAATTGGCTACTCTCTGTTTAGAGAGGACAGCTTCTGGAACTTGGAAAATTCGACATGGAGAACTTAGGAATTTAGGGTTGAGGTCTGAAAACAAATTGTAGGGCATTTTATAAGCTTTCCAGATTGTCTTACATCATATCTTTTGGAGTTGGGAATCTCCAGATATGTTAGAATCTTTGAGCTGCTGTCCAGAATGTCTTGCTGTGATATTTTGATGTTGGATGTGGTAACCTAAGTAATGCTACTCTTGTGATTGTTAGGTGTTAGGGCCTTAACCGAAGAAGAACAGCTATACCTTAGGTTGAGTAGATTAGGTGAGTACTTCCTTACCGGAGAGGAAATTTGCACCTAATATTTGAAGTGATTTGAATAGAGCTTTAAGAGTGTTGTAATGCATTTCATTCCGAGCATTCTGCATCTTTCATTATGCATCCATGAGATTTATTATGCACTCATGCAATAGGTGCTCCGGAGGGGGTAACGCTCCTCGAGTTCGAGCAAGTGATTCCGGAGGAAGTCCAGGACCAGCCGGAGGAGCCAACGGAACCTGTAACACCCCAGGTGTTTATCACCAATTAGGCAGTGGGTTTGAGCTCAAACATGGTAGATTAGTGGAGATGACGATGCCAAAGTCAAACCGATGGAAATCGACCCTAACCTAAAGTGGGATGTTGCACCTTGCTTATACTTCTTTTAGGTGTTTCATATACATCTCTATAGTGAGCACCGGAAAAGTTTGTGAGGTTTGGAATTAAAAAGTCACATGAAATGATAAGCCAAAGTCTTGTTTGAATTATAACTAAAACCTACCCCTGAAACACTGAAACATGTTTTATAATTCAAGAGTGACTTTAATAGCAACTTGAGTTCATGCAACATACCAATGCCACATATGCAACACATCTATGACACAGGTGGGAAACCATAGTGAAACCTTGGAAACATGTACATTGCAACAACAAATTGAAACAACTAAAACAAGGTGGTGAAACAATTGATGCATTGTATCGTTTTATTTGTTTTCTAGCTTGTGATGTTTGTACACTAATGTAACCCCTAAGTAAAGTGGTTGGTTAGCCTCTAAACAACCTTAGTTACACTTAGGATGACTTTTGGGACAATGTTCATGTAGACAAAAGTGTCAATTTAAGCCTCCAATTGATAGTTTGACTTGTTCCTCCATCTAGACCTCTTTTATTTGACTCTTTAAAAAGTGCATCAAGATGACCTTGCATGTTGGTGCACCCTTAAGAAAAATTGTAGCAATTGCATTATGGAGCAAAGGCCTTTTAATGATCATCTCATGAAAATGCTTTGGAACCTGCTCAAACTAGGGCCACAAGGCTGAATTGGCATGTTGTTTAGCACTTAGCCCTTTTTAGTTAAGTCCTAACTACTATGCAGTTCGAGGTGACCATCTTTGGAGTACTGTAACTTCCTAACTAAGCCAAACCAGCTCGAGCTCCAATTGGAAATCTTGTAGTACTCATATAGTTCTCCAACTTTGTTAATTACACCATGGCCTAACTCGAGCCGGTTTGAGAAATAATCAGTGACAAAAATCAGCCGTCAGTCACCCTGATGAACTGAAAACCGGAATCCTTTCAGTAGCTACAGTGCCGACCGGCTGCAGAGCTTTGCCGCCGCGTGTGCGCCACGCGCCGTGGCTGCCCCAGCGCCGCGGCTTGCTGTCCATCGAGAAGAGGAGCACCCCCCTGCGCTGCCTGAGCCACGCCCTCCTTTTCCTTTCTCGCCCACTCACGCCTGAGACGGAAAACGCCATCTCCTCCTCCGCCATGGCCGAGCTCCATGGCCGTCGGCGTTCTTCCCCCACAAGCCTCCTTGACCTCAACCGTGCATAGCACCACCCTGCCCTCCTCAAACCGCCCCCCGACGCGTCCTTTTTCCGGCCATGTTCGCCGCCGATTGGCTCCGCCGACGGAGCCGCTGTGAGTGCGCCGCCGGAGCTCGTGGGCCAGCCACCGTAGACCACCTCTGGCCGAGCTACGGCTTCTCAAGGATGCGCGCGAGCCTCCTGCCGCTCCTCCACTGCCGCTCGTCGCCGGAGCGCCGCCCCGGCCGGCCGGAGCCGCGGGCCGGCCGCCTCCTCTGTTTCCCGGCGAACGGAGGAGGAAGAAGGCCTCCTGTCTCTCTCTGTGAATGACAGGTGGACCCAACCGGGCAGTAGGTCCCGCATGTCAGCGTTATGAGGGCACAGTTGGGGTACACGTCCGGGTGCGCCTAGCAGATCTGGGGTGAAGCAGTTAATTTCGTTTTTGAATTTCAGATTTTTAGTAAATCTTCTAAATTTCATATCTCATGCTAGAAAAATCCAAAAATGGCAAATGTGGACTTTTTGGAAACCTTGGGAAAAGATCTATGCAGTGGAGTCATAAAATGTTATATGTTTGTAGATGTTTTCTGATGTCTTTATTTAAGTTTTAAAAATGCTCTCTAAATGCCTTTAAACCTAACCAGAGCCAGATCTGGAGTTTTAGAACTCCAAAAATGATGATTCTTGTTTTGTTAATTTTGTGATGACATGTACTTGCTAGGAAAAATATTAAACACCCTAGTTGTTCACTGTTTTCTGAGGGTTTTGATTTGACCTTGTTAAATAAGGAAAATCTCATTTTATTACTTGTCATTTTATATCTTGAGTTATGATGCTCCAATTGATGTGAAAATTTTATGGTAGGATTGTCATGCTATGGATGTACTGTGGTATAAATTTCATGGTCATTGCTTACTGTATGCTCAAGTTATTGGTTTAACTTGTTTATAGCTTGATAAATAGCTTATAAATAATATATAGAGGATAAAATATAAAATGTTGTTCCATTACCTTAGTATGATGTTTCTCTATCATATGGATTTATAATATGGCCTTGTGTTCACAGAAAATATTGAGTTTTAGGTTTAATTTGCTCTCACATGAATTCTTGCAATAGCCATTTGTCTTTTTCATAGAGGTTGATATATATGTCCAAATGGTTTGAAATTTGTACATTAAACTATTGGGAGCATATGTAGGCCACTGTAATTTTGGTAGAATTTATTGTGCAATTTTGATAGGTGTTCATAATTCCACCTAATTATATAAATAAATTAAGAAAATGCATTAAAAGAAATTATGTAGGAATGGACACTATGTTTTCTGGTGTTCATTAGTCATGTGTGACATGTTTGTAAAGTTTGATATCCATGTTTGGTGGTTTTGTCCAATTATATGTTTGCAACATAAGTTAATAATTATTTCTTGCAAATGAGGTTTCTGTACAGCTCTGGAAACTTAGCAAAGTTCTTCATGATAATGTGCTTTGTTGTGAAACTTATTATACAAAAGTTGTAGATAATTTATGTATCTAGCTTCTGTTAAAATTTGGTGGCATTTGGCCATGTGGTTTAGGAGTTATAGCTGTTTAAAGTGGGTTACAGAATCGCTTACTCTCTGTCTTGTTAGACCAGTTTCCTGTGTTTATGTAAATTCGACATACTAAACTTTGGAATCATGCTGTGATGATTATAAATGAAATGTAGAGAATTTCATAAGCTTTCTATAATGTCTTATTGCATATCATTTGGATTTGTAGAACTTCAGATATGATTGATTTACTCAGCTACTGCATGTATGTCCAGAATTGTTGAAAATACATGATTGCTTGGTTACTTTGCTTGCGTATTGCTAAGTGTGATTCATGTCTTTGGTGATTAAGCTAGTACACCTGAGACTTTGTAAATCTTATGTCATGCTTGGTATTGCTTTCTTTGCTATTTTAGCATGTTTGTTTGTGTAAGGTTACTTAAGTAATGTGATGTGCTTACGTGTCTTTACTATAACCTTATACTTGCCTTGATTAACGTGTGATGCATCATCTATTGCATTTCCTTGTATTCATGCACTTGCATCTTGCATTTCATTTAGGTACGCTAGCTAAAATGCGTGAAAGATGTGGTGTTGGAGCCAAACCCGAAGACGGTGTTTGGTGGAACTATCCCGAAGATGGAAGTACTCAGCGAGTTTCATCTGACCAACACTAACTTGAGTCGGATCACAGGCAAGCCCCGGAGCATTATAAGCCTCCTACCTTCAAAGCAATTAATTATATATATGTTATAAGTATTGTTGCATTAAGTGGTAGGAGTTGGTTGAAAACCTTGCTGCATTATATCATTCCTTGTCCAGATATATGAAATCCCTGAATCCTACATAGACTAGGATCGAGTAGATGCTTAGCCCTGCTTTAAGCGGTAGAAGTCAGGTGATTTCCTGTCACCTGCGAGATGTAGGGATATTCATTATGGCACGGTTGGCTATATTGCTATCGTGGAATGGAACCATGTGTTAATAAAATGAAATGAGACCGGGCGGGATGACGATAGTGAAGCAACAAGGCATGGAGGTCTTGGGTGTGGATCTATCCCCGTCTGAGTCGTTTAAGGACCGATTCGCTGTACGTCCTTGAGTCATGTTGAACGCAGTCTAACACTTAGTTGGCCGGATAAGTCGTTCCGACCGCGAAGCCGAGTAATGTGATTCAGGCCGGGAATCGAATGGTAGGTTGCTTCTTGGAGGAGAGAAAGGATGTGCTTGGGGACATTGGCGTGAGACCAAGGGGGGGTTAGAGTCCCTATCACCTGGCAGAGTGTCGCCCTTGGGGTCGCGACATCATTCGGACCCGCGATTCCTGAATCATATGAAAAGGTGGCCTGTGCGACCCTGGCAGGGGTCTGCACGGTGAGTGTTAGAAATACCCCTCCAGCTGGATAGGAATTCGATTCGAATCGCCGTCGCTCCCGGTTAGTGAGCACTTGACTTGAGCAGCGGCAACGTAGATTCCATTAAATTGAACGGATGGTTAATTGGATAACGATGGAAATGTTGCCTCAATTTATACCTGCTATGGTTAATATTGTTTGCTCCTAATAAAGTGAGTGCTCTAGTACAGGTTCTAATATAGATGACAGGTTAATGATAATTAACTTGATGCTTAAGCATTAATGATTACTTATTCATAATAAGCTTTTATGCAAAATGGTGTCAAGCTAGCCCACTTTATATCCGCCTTGCATGATCCTTGGTGTCACTTTATTTCTGGTTTATGACGGGTAAGTCTAGCTGAGTACATTCTCGTACTCAGGGTTTTATCCCCACTTGTTGCAGGTTGTGCTGTATCTTGGCGACTGTAAGAGTTGGTTGACTCCTGCCTTAGTGGCGGAGTGTGATCACGGGCATGATCGTTCTGAGTTATCTTCTCTCTAATGCTTTTGTTGGAAGTCGACCGTGGTACTGGCATGTATTTGAAATAAGATTAATGTTAGTTTCAAATTACTTTGCTTCCGCTACTTTTGAACTTAAGTTGTAATAACTATGTTGAACTCCGATGTATATTAAACTACTTGTGAAATGGTTGTAACATGTGACTTGTTATGTTGAATTACTACGATCTTGGCTTGTATGTTGGTTGGTTTGAAATCCCTCGTGATTTCATTGGACTACCGGAGTTATATGGGCTCAAGTGCGAGAATTTGATCACTTCGGTGATTGTTTTTGTACTTGTGCTCTTATAATTTGGACGGTTCCGTTACAGCTGGTATCAGAGCAAGATTCAACATTAAACTTGTCATATGTGTATTTAAAACAAAGGTTTTGTTTATAAAATCAGTTTTATCAAGTTATAGCTACATATAGGTTTGTGAAAACTGAATTCTAAATCTAAGTATGCCAGTGGTCAATTTCCTTATGCCCATATAAGGATTATTAGGTGGCATATATAAGTACTAACTTGGGGGTTTTTCATTTATGCATCTACGCCCAGGCCAAGGTATGTATGTGTGATAACTCTCCCACACTATGCTACCCGGTGTGTTAGATTGGTGGTAGCCTTCATATATGAGATAGTCATATATATCGCTAGTTTACTTTTATGCAACATCGCACCTACGCTCAGGTAAATGTGAGTTGTGAGAGCATGACCGTACAAACTGCGGTCTAGGGGAGAGCTAGTTTTGGTTACTGGATTATTTACATGTTACACACATGTATATATGAAGGTACTTAATTGTGGGTGATCGAATGATTCGGGTAGTTTTGGTGCTACATGTACGTATACAGGGGTATATGTATATGGGAGTGCTTAGAATTTCACCTTCTTATTTCCTTGTGTGCTATATTTTGGGAAATGTTGGGCTGCAATGAAACTTTTCTGCAGGTACGCTAACCACGAATACGTAAGTCGAATGTAGCTATCGACTAGCTATATATCGAGAGAGTGCGTGTTATGCCACCGACATAGAACGTGATCGCCACCTTAGGTTGGCAATCTTGTGAGGACGAATAGGACGAAGCATGCATCTTCATGATTGTTGCCTTATGTATAGCTATGCTCCTCTCACCTAGTTCAAATGAGAAGTAACTTGTGATCAATGTGTTACACTGTCTTTCTTGAGTGAAGTAAAATAAGAATGTCTTGTTCCATGTTGCTTGAGAAAAGTGTGTGCTTAGCCTTGTTAGAAATAAGTGTGGTTACATACTTGAACTTAGAGATATCCTCTAGCTTAGCCAAGTGGTGGATATGTTGTTCACCCGAGAGTTGCAAATGCTTTAGACCTCACTTAAGTAATTGTGACTCTCATTAATGAATTAAATTGGTTGGTCTAAGGTAACAATATTTAGAGCAAATAGAATAACATGTTTGTGTGCTCTCTTGTTAAGTAGAACAAAGGCAAGCTTTGTTTTGCTTGTTGGACGTTGGCTGCTAGAATGGTTTCTGTTGTAGTGATGCTTTCGTGGTTATAATGGTGTTTTCTGTAGTTATGGAGAATACCACAGTTGTAGCTAACTTACTTTTCTAGCTTGTCCTAAAATTTCATGACCCTAGGTCTTATGGTTTGAGAGTTATAAATTTTAGAAGTTTGTTATCAGAATCTGCTCATGTTCAGAACAGATCTGAATGTTTGCTTTATTTGACCTATGTGCTTATGGAATCATGTATTAGAGATAATAGAAGAAGTGTAGTATTTTTTCTAAGCTTTCCAAAGTGTCCTATAGCACTAAGTTTGGTGGTCTAAATCTCTAATTATGAGCTTGCAAAGGGAAATGACAGAATCTGTCCAAATCTGGGCAGAGATGTCTTCTTTATCTTGTTTGGACCTGTTAGCTATAAAATCATCTTAATATGATAATAAGAAAGTTATAGACAACTTAATAAGCTTTATATAAAGTGAAGGCTCAGCCTTGTTGAGTCCCTAGAACTCCAGTTGTACATTTTTGAAGTTCTTGTCAGTTTTCTGTCCATATTGGTACAGATCTGAAACATTAGCAATTTTGGTCATGTTAATTTATGAATTTGCTTTTGGTATGAATAACTAAAGTTTAGTCATCTTCCTGAGCTTTCTATAAAGTCTAGGATCACCTTTGTGGGATGTCTATAACCTCAGTTATGGTTGAAACAAGTAACTACTGCGTTGCTGTCCAGATTCTAGGCACATTCTAAGTTGGCTTCCTTAGCTAGCGTTGTTTTGAGCTGAACTGGTAGTTAGTTCATGCTTGAGATAAATGATTGTTTTAGGTGAGCCTTGTGCATTGTATTGGTTGCTTAAGCCATTCGTTTGAATTTTCTCAAATGACTGTTTGATTGTGATGTTGTATGTGTGCTTGTTATCTAGGTAGTGCCCTAGTTGTCACCTCGTTTGTCCTCGGTGAGCATACGAGGGTCGCATAGCTTTATCCTAGAACAACGTTCACATTACGTAATTGTACGGTTGTTGTCTTCAATTAGGTTCTCTCTCTTAGGAGCCTGAGCCTGTAGACTTGGTGGTTAGTCCTTGAATGTTTGTATCCATGCCTTTGCTGGACCGAAAGCCCAAAGTTGAGTTCTCCTATATGTTTGCATAAGCCATGGATGTTTTGCAATCCTTTTGTGAAGACCCTTATCTACTGACCAACCAAGTTAACTCTCATCAACGTTAGCCTTTGACCATGGTTCGTACATTGCCAGTTGTGGAGACCGCACCCAAATTTATGTTGGACCTTCCGGTTACCTCTCCTAAAGGTTAGCTAGTGTGATGCAACGTCTCTCTGCTACGGTCTCTAAATCGTGTGCTTGCAAATTTGTGCATCTACCTTATCAACTCAATCTATGACTATGTGCTGGTTTTCGTCCTTAAAATTTGCTTAATCCGTCCCCAACCTTCTCAAGTCTCGAGATGTTTATCAGTCTTGATCTCATGTTGTTGCCCAACATGAATGAATCTCCTGTTAATCTTTTATCTGGTACTTTCCTCGGTGGACGCAAGCTGTACGTAGAATTTAAGCAAGATTCTCTTGCTTAGTTATCCTTGGCAATTGTGCGATGTTCTTTTGTGCTATATTTTGATCTTCGGATCATTTTCGTGTTGATTCTAAACCTTGTGACTACCTTTGCTTGCTATCCCTCCTTGGTATGGTGCTTGTTCGGACAACCCAATCTGTGCCATTTGAAATTCCTCATCGGGTGTATGTTCAGTAATGGTGTTATGAGTAGCAACTAATGGTGCCGCGACGAAACCGAGAGCCTCCTGTGGGTGCACACACAAGGTTGTGCTGCTCGGCACGCGCTGGTATCATGATTTCTAATCATAATCCATTGCAGAACAACACTGATGTGATTTTCACGTGACCTTCTTCCTTGATTGTTTTTCCATATCTTATCAAAAGACCCTTATATTGGACCAAAAGTAGTGGAATTTCCTTCTGAAGTTGCTAAGAGGTTAACCTTTGAAGAACAGGTCACCGACATAAACATAAATAGACTGCAATAGGTGGTAGACAAGTGACTCTACTTAGTTGTCCTACTATTGACGAACGTCGTCTAGTGAGCAAAGTATCTCATCTCTGTTGGATAAAAAGGACACACAACACTTAATGTCGGACAAGTTATCTGTGGGATAAGAATTGATCGTCACATTGTGTAGATGACGGAGCTATCTAAGTCTTGATCTTGTATACATAACGACCATACAATCGAAAATCACTATCTCTGGTGTGACCCCTTATCTGCTGGCTTCGATGGCAATCATTTGCTCTACATCAACAACAATTGTTGTGATCAAGAGTGAAGATTTGGAACTTTTTAGTGTTGAGAGACAACTGATTAGTTACCAATAGGAAGGTTAATCTCCAGCTAGGTAACGACTCTTTGGTAGCTACGAAGGCTATGTCTTACAGAGCAATAACCAACAAGAAGTTAATCAACTAGCCAACAACTTGAGAGATATTCTATCTTCTAGAGCCATGGTGACCAAGTCAATTCCATCTTGGACAATCACACAGATAGTGCAAGGTGTTCTATCAACTAAAGTGAAGAATTAGAGAAAGCATACTCTAGTTTCGATCACCATCCTTGTGCCCTTAGGTGCCACAAATGATTTTGTTCAGAACTCTATTGGATAAAGTATTGAGGAATATTCAGAAACGGTTCCTTATTCTTGTAGGAATGTCCTCCAGGCGAAGTATGCATTTTGCCTTGCAAAAGTAAACCGCAAGTTCAAAGCATGTGCATCATCGGACTGGTACGTAAATTAATGGTTGAGATCTACTGTTGGATGGCCATTTTGAGGTCCCACAGATACTAGTTTACACTCTTTCGTTGCTTTTGCTTTCTCGTATCCACAATGTACGAGCAGCCTTGGTTTCTGCAAATCCATTCATACCATCGCGAATCAAAAGCAAATTGAAAAGTGTCAAACAACAGATTTCCTATCTTAGAGCTACTGTTTGATCCCAAAGGGGAAGCTGCACAGTGAAAAGTTAGCCTGACAAAGCTAGTTTCACTATGTTGCAAGTCAAACTCAACTTACTGTGCAACTGCCTCACGAAGGGGATTGTACTCAACTTGCTCGGTAGTGAGTTAATTACCGAAGTTGGTAAATACTTGCAATTTTTGCTGTCTACCAGACCTTGCTATATCTTTCTTTAGCAATAATTGCTAATACTCACTGATCTTTGGTACCTTAAGGTGTTCTTACCCAAGAGGTTGCATCTGATTCAACTCAGATAACTGTTGCCTTTGGATAGAAGAATCTTCTTAGATAACTGTTGGCAGAAATAGGAAGCCGACAAGTCAGCTATCACATTCACTGACCATCGATAGACTCAGATAATACAGTGTTGTCGTCAGAGAAAGAGAACTGCACGCATGGAACCGCAAGTAGTTTTCCATTAGTGGTGTCTAAATGAATGAACATTTATAACCAACCTAGACCCTGTCTATTGGTTAGTCAGTATCCTATAGCCTCAGCGTATATTTGTCATCTATGGTCTCACCCTTTTGGAAGGTTGTGCTCAAGCCATTTTGGTAGAGAACTGCTTTTCAAACTTTGTGAACATAGGATCATTTCAATGAGTATACTTCTGAAAATTTCAGTCTAATGTAAAGTTCATACAGACTATGCTGTGTTCACTAAAGAATCAGATACTTGGGAGTGGTTCGCTCATGAACCAAATGATCTCCGTACACTGAGAATGCAGTACGTGCCATCTTGGATTTCTCCCAAAGTAACAATGCTTCATGAAAGTCAATGAAGGAAATTCTTCAGACAAATTTTACTATAAAGAGTAAGTATCAGAAAATGCCTTTGACCAAATTGTTCACCAATGTTGAAGCTTTGTGGTTGAATGTTATAGCACATGTTGGGAACTAGACAATGCGACTCTCTTCCTTAAAAGGTCTTCCATTCCGAATCTCGGGACGCGATTCTTTTAAGGGGGGAGGGCTGTAACACCCCAGGTGTTTATCACCAATTAGGCAGTGGGTTTGAGCTCAAACATGGTAGATTAGTGGAGATGACGATGCCAAAGTCAAACCGATGGAAATCGACCCTAACCTAAAGTGGGATGTTGCACCTTGCTTATACTTCTTTTAGGTGTTTCATATACATCTCTATAGTGAGCACCGGAAAAGTTTGTGAGGTTTGGAATTAAAAAGTCACATGAAATGATAAGCCAAAGTCTTGTTTGAATTATAACTAAAACCTACCCCTGAAACACTGAAACATGTTTTATAATTCAAGAGTGACTTTAATAGCAACTTGAGTTCGTGCAACATACCAATGCCACATATGCAACACATCTATGACACAGGTGGGAAACCATAGTGAAACCTTGGAAACATGTACATTGCAACAACAAATTGAAACAACTAAAACAAGGTGGTGAAACAATTGATGCATTGTATCGTTTTATTTGTTTTCTAGCTTGTGATGTTTGTACACTAATGTAACCCCTAAGTAAAGTGGTTGGTTAGCCTCTAAACAACCTTAGTTACACTTAGGATGACTTTTGGGACAATGTTCATGTAGACAAAAGTGTCAATTTAAGCCTCCAATTGATAGTTTGACTTGTTCCTCCATCTAGACCTCTTTTATTTGACTCTTTAAAAAGTGCATCAAGATGACCTTGCATGTTGGTGCACCCTTAAGAAAAATTGTAGCAATTGCATTATGGAGCAAAGGCCTTTTAATGATCATCTCATGAAAATGCTTGGAACCTGCTCAAACTAGGGCCACAAGGCTGAATTGGCATGTTGTTTAGCACTTAGCCCTTTTTAGTTAAGTCCTAACTACTATGCAGTTCGAGGTGACCATCTTTGGAGTACTGTAACTTCCTAACTAAGCCAAACCAGCTCGAGCTCCAATTGGAAATCTTGTAGTACTCATATAGTTCTCCAACTTTGTTAATTACACCATGGCCTAACTCGAGCCGGTTTGAGAAATAATCAGTGACAAAAATCAGCCGTCAGTCACCCTGATGAACTGAAAACCGGAATCCTTTCAGTAGCTACAGTGCCGACCGACTGCAGAGCTTTGCCGCCGCGTGTGCGCCACGCGCCGTGGCTGCCCCAGCGCCGCGGCTTGCTGTCCATCGAGAAGAGGAGCACCCCCCTGCGCTGCCTGAGCCACGCCCTCCTTTTCCTTTCTCGCCCACTCACGCCTGAGACGGAAAACGCCATCTCCTCCTCCACCATGGCCGAGCTCCATGGCCGCCGGCGTTCTTCCCCCACAAGCCTCCTTGACCTCAACCGTGCATAGCACCACCCTGCCCTCCTCAAACCGCCCCCGACGCGTCCTTTTTCCGGCCATGTTCGCCGCCGATTGGCTCCGCCGACGGAGCCGCTGTGAGTGCGCCGCCGGAGCTCGTGGGCCAGCCACCGTAGACCACCTCTGGCCGAGCTACGGCTTCTCAAGGATGCGCGCGAGCCTCCTGCCGCTCCTCCACTGCCGCTCGTCGCCGGAGCGCCGCCCCGGCCGGCCGGAGCCGCGGGCCGGCCGCCTCCTCTGTTTCCCGGCGAACGGAGGAGGAAGAAGGCCTCCTGTCTCTCTCTGTGAATGACAGGTGGACCCAACCGGGCAGTAGGTCCCGCATGTCAGCGTTATGAGGGCACAGTTGGGGTACACGTCCGGGTGCGCCTAGCAGATCTGGGGTGAAGCAGTTAATTTCGTTTTTGAATTTCAGATTTTTAGTAAATCTTCTAAATTTCATATCTCATGCTAGAAAAATCCAAAAATGGCAAATGTGGACTTTTTGGAAACCTTGGGAAAAGATCTATGCAGTGGAGTCATAAAATGTTATATGTTTGTAGATGTTTTCTGATGTCTTTATTTAAGTTTTAAAAATGCTCTCTAAATGCCTTTAAACCTAACCAGAGCCAGATCTGGAGTTTTAGAACTCCAAAAATGATGATTCTTGTTTTGTTAATTTTGTGATGACATGTACTTGCTAGGAAAAATATTAAACACCCTAGTTGTTCACTGTTTTCTGAGGGTTTTGATTTGACCTTGTTAAATAAGGAAAATCTCATTTTATTACTTGTCATTTTATATCTTGAGTTATGATGCTCCAATTGATGTGAAAATTTTATGGTAGGATTGTCATGCTATGGATGTACTGTGGTATAAATTTCATGGTCATTGCTTACTGTATGCTCAAGTTATTGGTTTAACTTGTTTATAGCTTGATAAATAGCTTATAAATAATATATAGAGGATAAAATATAAAATGTTGTTCCATTACCTTAGTATGATGTTTCTCTATCATATGGATTTATAATATGGCCTTGTGTTCACAGAAAATATTGAGTTTTAGGTTTAATTTGCTCTCACATGAATTCTTGCAATAGCCATTTGTCTTTTTCATAGAGGTTGATATATATGTCCAAATGGTTTGAAATTTGTACATTAAACTATTGGGAGCATATGTAGGCCACTGTAATTTTGGTAGAATTTATTGTGCAATTTTGATAGGTGTTCATAATTCCACCTAATTATATAAATAAATTAAGAAAATGCATTAAAAGAAATTATGTAGGAATGGACACTATGTTTTCTGGTGTTCATTAGTCATGTGTGACATGTTGGTAAAGTTGGTTTTGTCCAATTATATGTTTGCAACATAAGTTAATAATTATTTCTTGCAAATGAGGTTTCTGTACAGCTCTGGAAACTTAGCAAAGTTCTTCATGATAATGTGCTTTGTTGTGAAACTTATTTATACAAAAGTTGTAGATAATTTATGTATCTAGCTTCTGTTAAAATTTGGTGGCATTTGGCCATGTGGTTTAGGAGTTATAGCTGTTTAAAGTGGGTTACAGAATCGCTTACTCTCTGTCTTGTTAGACCAGTTTCTGTGTTTATGTAAATTCGACATACTAAACTTTGGAATCATGCTGTGATGATTATAAATGAAATGTAGAGAATTTCATAAGCTTTCTATAATGTCTTATTGCATATCATTTGGATTTGTAGAACTTCAGATATGATTGATTTACTCAGCTACTGCATGTATGTCCAGAATTGTTGAAAATACATGATTGCTTGGTTACTTTGCTTGCGTATTGCTAAGTGTGATTCATGTCTTTGGTGATTAAGCTAGTACACCTGAGACTTTGTAAATCTTATGTCATGCTTGGTATTGCTTTCTTTGCTATTTTAGCATGTTTGTTTGTGTAAGGTTACTTAAGTAATGTGATGTGCTTACGTGTCTTTACTATAACCTTATACTTGCCTTGATTAACGTGTGATGCATCATCTATTGCATTTCCTTGTATTCATGCACTTGCATCTTGCATTTCATTTAGGTACGCTAGCTAAAACGCGTGAAAGATGTGGTGTTGGAGCCAAACCCGAAGACGGTGTTTGGTGGAACTATCCCGAAGATGGAAGTACTCAGCGAGTTTCATCTGACCAACACTAACTTGAGTCGGATCACAGGCAAGCCCCGGAGCATTATAAGCCTCCTACCTTCAAAGCAATTAATTATATATATGTTATAAGTATTGTTGCATTAAGTGGTAGGAGTTGGTTGAAAACCTTGCTGCATTATATCATTCCTTGTCCAGATATATGAAATCCCTGAATCCTACATAGACTAGGATCGAGTAGATGCTTAGCCCTGCTTTAAGCGGTAGAAGTCAGGTGATTTCCTGTCACCTGCGAGATGTAGGGATATTCATTATGGCACGGTTGGCTATATTGCTATCGTGGAATGGAACCATGTGTTAATAAAATGAAATGAGACCGGGCGGGATGATGATAGTGAAGCAACAAGGCATGGAGGTCTTAGGTGTGGATCTATCCCCGTCTGAGTCGTTTAAGGACCGATTCGCTGTACGTCCTTGAGTCATGTTGAACGCAGTCTAACACTTAGTTGGCCGGATAAGTCGTTCCGACCGCGAAGCCGAGTAATGTGATTCAGGCCGGGAATCGAATGGTAGGTTGCTTCTTGGAGGAGAGAAAGGATGTGCTTGGGGACATTGGCGTGAGACCAAGGGGGGGTTAGAGTCCCTATCACCTGGCAGAGTGTCGCCCTTGGGGTCGCGACATCATTCGGACCCGCGATTCCTGAATCATATGAAAAGGTGGCCTGTGCGACCCTGGCAGGGGTCTGCACGGTGAGTGTTAGAAATACCCCTCCAGCTGGATAGGAATTCGATTCGAATCGCCGTCGCTCCCGGTTAGTGAGCACTTGACTTGAGCAGCGGCAACGTAGATTCCATTAAATTGAACGGATGGTTAATTGGATAACGATGGAAATGTTGCCTCAATTTATACCTGCTATGGTTAATATTGTTTGCTCCTAATAAAGTGAGTGCTCTAGTACAGGTTCTAATATAGATGACAGGTTAATGATAATTAACTTGATGCTTAAGCATTAATGATTACTTATTCATAATAAGCTTTTATGCAAAATGGTGTCAAGCTAGCCCACTTTATATCCGCCTTGCATGATCCTTGGTGTCACTTTATTTCTGGTTTATGACGGGTAAGTCTAGCTGAGTACATTCTCGTACTCAGGGTTTTATCCCCACTTGTTGCAGGTTGTGCTGTATCTTGGCGACTGTAAGAGTTGGTTGACTCCTGCCTTAGTGGCGGAGTGTGATCACGGGCATGATCGTTCTGAGTTATCTTCTCTCTAATGCTTTTGTTGGAAGTCGACCGTGGTACTGGCATGTATTTGAAATAAGATTAATGTTAGTTTCAAATTACTTTGCTTCCGCTACTTTTGAACTTAAGTTGTAATAACTATGTTGAACTCCGATGTATATTAAACTACTTGTGAAATGGTTGTAACATGTGACTTGTTATGTTGAATTACTACGATCTTGGCTTGTATGTTGGTTGGTTTGAAATCCCTCGTGATTTCATTGGACTACCGGAGTTATATGGGCTCAAGTGCGAGAATTTGATCACTTCGGTGATTGTTTTTGTACTTGTGCTCTTATAATTTGGACGGTTCCGTTACAGAACCAGTCGGCGGAGGAGACGCCGCTGAAGACTTGCCCGAGTGCCCTGACCACCGGCCCTCGACCTTTCTAAAAGGCAAGCCCCGGTGCATGCTGAACCTATTGTTTTATAAATCTATCTTGAGTACTTATAATTGTTTACTGCATTAAGTTATAGGAGTTCTATGAAAACACTTGTTGCATTATACCTGTCCTTGTCTAGATATCGTCCTTAATCCTATATTAGGTTTAAGCACGTGTCAATCTTAGCCCTGCTTAGTCCAGTAGAAGTCGGGTAATTTCCGGTCATCCGCGAGAGATAGGACTGGGTCACGAGTGGCTTTTATGGCTATCGTGGATGGAACCATGCTTTAAAATGAAATTGAGACCGGGCGGGAGTTCGATAGTACAGCCACAAGATACTTCACGTCTTGGGTGTGGAGCTATGCCCGTCTGAGTCGTTTAAGGACCGATTCGCTGTACGTCCTTGAGTCATGTTGAACGCAGTCTAACACTTAGTTGGCCAGATAAGTCGTTCCGACCGCGAAGTCGAGTAGTATGGTTCAGGCCGGGGATCGAATGGTAGGTTGAATCTTGGAGGAGAGAAAGGATGTGCCTGGGGACATTGGCGTGAGAACAAGGGGGGGTTAGAGTCCCTATCACCTGGCAGAGTGTCGCCCTTGGGGACGCGACATCATTTGGACCCGCGATTCCTGAACTGTATGAAAGATGACCTGAGCAGCCCTCGCCAGGCGTGACTCGGTGAGTGTTAGAAGTACCCCTCCAGCTGGATAGGAATTCGATTCGAATCGCCGTCGCTCCCGGTTAGTGAGCACTTGACTTGAGCAGCGGCAACGTAGATCTCATTAATTGAACAGATGGTTAAGTGAATGATACATTGTTGCCACAATTTATACCTGCTATGGATAAAATGTTAATAATTGTTTGATGATAATCAAGTGTATGTGTAGTACAGGTGCTAAAATAGATGACAGGTAAATGCTAAAAATAACTGCTAGTACAGGTTATAAGAATTTCAACTACTTATGCTTTTATGCAAAATGTGGTGTCAGCTAGCCTCTTGTGTAAGCCTTGCATAATCCTTGGTGTCATCTTATTTCTGGTTTTAGACGGGTAAGTCTAGCTGAGTACATTCTAGTACTCAGGGTTTATTCCCTCCTGTTGCAGATGATATGCTCTATCAAGGCTTCTGCAAAACTTGTCTCCACCCTGCGGGTGACGAAGACTAGATCACTAGGGCGTGATCATCCTTTATGTACTTTCCTCATGCTTTTGCGGGTTGTTGATCAACAAGACTGGCAGTAGTTAACCAACTGGTGTGTGTTATGCTTCCGCTACTTTATAAACTTGGTTTATAATATTTGCGACTCTGTATGTGTAAACTTATTTCGGAACTACTTGTGAAATGTAACGTATGATGTGTATGTTGATTGATGCGATCTTGGTTATAAGCAAGTTGGTTTGAAATCCTTCATGGTTTCGATTGACTACTGGGATTATATGGGCTCAAGTTCAAAAATTTGAGCGCTTCGGTGCTTGTTTTTGTACTTGTGCTCTTATAATTTGGTCGGTTCTGTTACAGTTGGTACCAGAGCATAATTCAACATTAAACACATCATACGAGTAATTAAAAACAAAAGTATTTGTTTATGAAAAGGGTTAAAACTATAAAAATTATTTTTATAGGTATGCCAGTGATCACATCCCTTAGCCCAAATAAGGACTCTTAGGTGGCTTATTATAAAGACTAACTTGGGGGCCTTGTTTGTTTTTGTTTTTGTTTCGTCGTCCATACGGCGTGATATTGTATGGATGCCATCCACTTGGGTGGTAATGTATGGATCAATTGCCTCGATGCTCTGGTAAGTGTGAGTTGTGAGAGCATGATCGCCCAACCGGCGGTCTAGGGGAGAGTAGCTTTGGTGACTTGCATACTTACATGTTTAAACCGTGTAATTATATAAGCACTTAATTGTGGGAATCCTTAAATCGGGTAGCTTTGATACTGAAGTGTATACATCAGGGGATGTGTATATGGAAAGTATTTAGATTACTGCTTTCTTGTGTGTTTATATTAGGAAACTGTTGGGCTGAAATGAGAATTTCTGCAGGTACACTAACAGCGTAACGAGTAGACCGATAGTTTCGTTTATATGAGAGAACGTATGTATGCCACCGCCTAGCGTTAGAACTTTAGGTCCCTACTAAGGTGAGAGGGCGTACGGAACGTGCATGCATCATGTTTAATTACATCATACATGTCATTTTACTCCCTCCTTAAAAATCATTAGTCCCGACTAAATTAAATTTCGTATCCCCTAAATTATCCTCACTTTAAGTCGTACCTTGTTGATACAGATGGCACGTACTAAGAGGACTGCCCGTAAGTCGACCGAAGGAAGGGCTCCTCGACACCAGCTAGCTCCACGTGAGCCCCGCCCCGAGCCCACTGAGGTGGAAAGGCTGCGGGCTGAGTTGGCCGAAGTGACTGCTGCCAGGAATGCAGCGCGTCAGCAACTGGAGCAAGTGATCCGTGACCGTGATCAGGAAACACTTGCAGTCCAGAGGTTGACAGTAGCAAATCGCAACTGTCAACGCATGCTGGTCCACGTCATGAACCAGAGGGATGAAGCCTGGCACAAGGAGAACGTTCTGAGAGCTCGTCAGTTTGAGCTCGAGCAACAGTTGGAGAACACTAAAGAATACAATGACAATCTTCATGAAGAAGTGCACCGCTTGAACAACTAGCTCAATCCTCTGCTGCCTCGAAACAACAATGCAGACGAGGACATGGGTTCAGGAATCTTCATGGCTGAAGATGATGATGAAGTGGAGGTCAATGGACCACAGGATGCCCCACCAGAAGAAGAACCAGAAGAGGAAGAAGAAGATGAGGAGTTAGAGCCTGTTAGTGATGAGGACGGCGGGGAGATCCTTGACACCGATTCTGAGGACGATGCTTAGAGTAGTCGTCGCATAGCTATGATGTTAGGATCGTCTTTTGTGCTCTCCCTGTGTTGGAGAGAGGCTTTGTAATAACTTGCCTTTTGGGATGTAAGGTCGAACCCTATGTTTCCTGGATGTTTAGTTTGAACCTATTAATTTCGATCACAATTGGATGTCTTATTGGGTTGCGTTCGATGATGGTGTCACGATTAGCACCCTTCGGTGCCGCGATGAAACCGAGGGCCTCCTGTGGCACACGACATAAGGCTGTGCTGCTTGGCACGCGCTGGTATCGAGGTGGCTGGTCATGATCCACCATGGAACTCTACCATTGAGAAGTCTCTTTGTGGTCAGTTTGAAGTAGCCTTTCTCAGTCGATTAGAAATTGTGGAATTGAATCCGAGTACCCGTACGAAGGGTCAAAAATCAAGTAGATATTAAAGTAAACGATTTAGTCACTGTTGTGCTCCCTGTGAGTGAGCCTTTATCAAAATACATTTTGTTGGATTCCCTCGCATGATTGCGTCAATTGATGCGCTTGAATGGATTGTGCGGTTGTGATGAATTATTGTGCCTTGATTATTTGCGAAGTCCATTTCATGAAGTCAGTTTGACCTATTTACAATAATTCATCTACAAATTTTCCACATCGTCAGTGCTCATTGGCTATGCATTTTGCAGATGTCGTACAACCTCCATCGGGGTCGTGGCAATGAGGATGAGGAACAGCCACCCCCTCCGCCACCACCTACCCCGGCTGAGCTGATGCAGTCCGTGGTAGAAGGGCAGCGCATGCTGGCAGATGCTATGTGCCAGCTTGCCAACCGGGAGGCTCGTCATGGCCGCCAGGGCCCAGAACCCAATCAGTACAGTGATTTCAAGGACTTTCTTGATACTAAGCCCCCGCTCTTTAAGGAGGCGGAGGAACCACTGCAAGCCGACGAGTGGTTGAACACTATTGAACAAAAGTTTCGTCTGCTTCGCTTGACCGATGAGCTAAAAACTGAATATGCTTCTCATCAACTGCATGGTCCAGCAGGTATTTGGTGGAGTCACTATCGTTCTACATTGCCTGCAAATGTCCCGATTGCTTGGGACCAGTTCAAAGCAGCATTCCGCGGGAATTATATTCCTCCAGGTCTTATGGCTATCAAGTACACTGAATTCATGAGGCTGTCGTAGGGAAATAAAAGCTTGACTGAATATCTGCAATCTTTCAACAACCTGGCAAGGTATGCCACAGAGTTTGTGGATACCAATGCCAAGAAAATTGCTAGCTTTAAAAGAGGCCTCGGCCCAAAACTGATGAAGACCATGGGCACTAGCAAGTGTACTACCTTTAATGATTTTATCAGTGATGCTTTGACTCAAGAAAACAATAATGCTATTTATGCTGCCTCTAAGAGCCACAAAAGGGCCCTTGAGGCGAGTGCTTCGCAGTCTCGGACTTCAGCTGCACCGAGGGCTTCCCCTCACCCACCTGCTCAGAATACCAAGTTCCGTCCGCCGCAGAAGAAGCCTGCTGTCAAGACTGGGTTCCGCAAGGCTTATACAGTCGTTCTGCCAAAGGGAAATTCTGGTTAGAGCAGCTCCAGTGTTCCTCCCAGCAACATGCCTTGCTGGAACTGCAACAAGCCATGCCATTGGTCCAGGAACTGTCCTTACCCTAAGAAGAATGTCAACCAAGGTGGCCGTCAGGGGCATGCTCATTATAATAGTATTGAGGAAATCCCATCTGTTGAGGTTGTCACTGCTGGTAAGTTCCTAGTTGACCAACATCCTGCAGTGGTACTTTTTGATTCAGGTGCTTCGCATTCCTTTATCAGTCCTAAGTTTGCATCAAAGTTTGCACACAAATTGTATACTGTTGAAGGTGGGGGTTATTGCATTAGTGCAGCAAGTGGGAATATTTCCACAAATAAAGTAGTGGGGAATCTTGAGTTTGAGATAGAAGGGCGAAAGTACTCGCTTGCCTTAGTGGTGTTGCCGGGATTAGGCATAGATGTTATTTTGGGCATGAATTGGATGAGTCAGAATGGGGTACTCATTGATACATCCACTTCGGCAGTTATGCTCAGAGATCCTACAGATCAAAAGGGTTTTCTAGTACAACTTCCCAGAAAAGTTGATTTGTCTGGTGAAGTTCATGTTGTGCAAGCAAAATCATTGGCTGAAATTCCCGTAGTGAATGAGTTTCCGGACGTTTTTTTCCGATGATTTGCCGGGACTCCCTCCGGATCGAGATGTGAAATTTAAAATCGAGTTGTTGCCTGGCACGGCACCCATCTCTAGGAGACCTTATAGGATGCCTCCGAATGAGTTAGCTGAACTTAAGGTGCAGTTGAATGAACTTTTGAAGAAGGGGTTGATTCGTCCTAGTTCGTCTCCGTGGGGATGCCCTGCTATCTTTGTGAAGAAGAAGGACCAGTCCTTGCGGATGTGTGTAGATTATAGACCTCTGAATGCAGTCACTGTCAAAAACAAGTATCATCTGCCACGTATCGATATCTTGTTCGATCAGTTGTCCAAAGCTAAAGTCTTTTCCAAGATTGATCTGAGGTCTGGTTACCATCAGATTAAAATCCGTCCCGAAGATATTTCAAAAACAGCTTTCTCGACAAGATACGGCCTTTTATGAGTATCTTGTTATGTCTTTTGGCCTGACAAATGCCCCTGCACACTTCATGTGCCTGATGAATTCGGTGTTTATGCCCGAGTTGGACAAGTTTGTGGTTGTGTTTATTGATGACATCTTGATATATTCTGAAAATGAGGAAGAACACGCTGAACACCTGCGTATTGTCCTCACCAGACTGCGTGAACATCAACTGTATGCGAAGTTCAGTAAGTGTGAATTCTGGCTTCGTGAAGTACCTTTCCTTGGGCATGTGTTGTCCGATGGGGGAATTATGGTGGACCCCACCAAGGTACAGGAAGTACTGAATTGGAAGGCTCCTACTTCGGTTCATGAGGTCCGGAGTTTTCTTAGGTTGGCTGGCTATTATCGTCGCTTCATCCCGGATTTCTCAAAAATAGCCAAGCCCATGACTCGGTTGCTGCAAAAAGACACCAGGTTTGTCTGGACTCCTGAGTGTGATGCGGCTTTTCACCAACTGCGAACCCTCCTAACCTCGGCTCCGGTTCTGGCACAACCGAATATCGAGAAACCGTTTGATGTTTATTGTGATGCCTCAGGCATAGGTTTGGGGGTGTGTTGATGTAGGAAGGCCGAGTAATTGCATATACCTCGCGGCAACTTCGGAAGCATGAGGTGAATTATCCAACTCATGACTTAGAACTGGCTGCAATTGTTCATGCTTTGAAAGTGTGGCGGCATTATCTGCTGGGCAATGTCTGCAATATCTACACAGACCGCAGAAGCCTCAAATACATCTTCACCCAACCCGAGTTAAATATGCGTTAGAGAAGATGGCTCGAGTTGATTAAGGATTATAACCTTCAAGTACACTATCATCCTGGCAAGGCAAATGTGGTTGCGGATGCTTTAAGCCATAAGTCTCATTGCCACTCCTTAGTTGAGACTGATTTTCATCGATCTCGCCTTCTACATCTAGCAGTCTTGTACAACATCACAGTCAGTTGTACCCTCAAAAGCAGAATTATTGAACTCCAAAAGATTGATCCTGGTATATTTCACATAAAACGTAAGATGAGAGAGGAAGAAACTAAGCATTTTAGGGTAGATGAAGAAGGTGTGTTGTGGTTTAAGGATAGATTAGTGGTACCTAAGGACCGAGAGCTTAGAGATCAGATCCTGTCCATCCATCCTGGTAGTAATAAGATGTATTATGATTTGAAGCCACTTTATTGGTGGACCAAGATGCGGAAAGAGATAGCAGCATATGTTGCTAGGTGTGACACCTGCTGTAGAGTTAAAGTTGTGCATATGAAAGCTGGGTTACTTCAACCACTTTCTATCCCAGGCTGGAAATGGGAAGAGATAAGTATGGATTTCATTGTCGGACTTCCTCCTACTGTCAAAAATCATAACTCCATCTGGGTAATTGTGGATCGTTTAACCAAATCAGCTCACTTCATTCCTGTTAGAGTGGACTATCGTCCCACTGACTATGCTGAGTTGTACTTCAATCAGATAGTCCAGCTCCATGGGGTACCTCGTACTATCGTTTCTGACCGTGGTCCCCAGTTCACTGCTCGCTTTTGGGAGCACTTGCATCACCTTCTGGGAACCAAGTTAGTGAGAAGTTCTGCTTATCACCCCCAGACGTCAGGTCAGACTGAACGAGTTAACCAAATCTTAGAAGATCTGTTGCGGGCATGTGTAATTTCCTCCAAGGGTTCTTGGGAAAAATGGTTACCTCTAACTGAGTTTTCATACAATAATAGTTACCAAGAGAGTATTAAGATGGCCCCATTCGAAGCTTTGTACGGTCGTAAGTGTAGAACTCCACTAAATTGGGTAGAAGCTGGTGAAAGAAGGTATTATGGTATTGATTTTGTCAAGGAAGCCGAGGAACAAGTCCGTACTATCTAGAAACACATGGCTGCAGCCCAAGCTAGACAGAAAAGTTATGCAGATCGTCGTAGAAAACCGCTCGAGTTTGAAGTTGGAGACTTCGTTTATCTGAAAGTTTCTCCAATGAAGAGTGTACAACGTTTTGGTGTTAAGCGGAAACTTGCGCCGAGATACGTGGGTCCTTTCCAGATTATAGGCAAGAGTGGAGCTGTTGCGTACAAGATCCAGTTATCTCCGGAAATGAGCACCATATTCAACGTTTTCCATGTATCTCAGCTCAAGAAGTGTCTTCGAGTTCCTGAGGAAAGAGTCCCTTTAAGAGATATCAGGCTTGAATCTAATCTAACTTACGAAGAAAAGCCAGTCCGAGTGATCGATACTCAGGAACGAGTAACTAGAAGCAAAGTGGTTAAGTGGTATAAAGTGATGTGGAGTAATCAGGGTAGTGAAAGTGACGCTATATGGGAACGAGAGGACTATTTACGGGATGGTTATAAGGAATTCTATGAAAAATGGTACACTTTCCAAATCTCGGGACGAGATTTTTATAAGGGGGAGGGCTGTAACACCTCAGGTGTTAGCTCCATAATTGCATTGCATTTGCATAAGCATAAGCATGCATTATCTCATGTTATTTTATGTTGTTTGCAACTAATGTGGATGTTTTAGAATTTTGTTTGGTTCACATCATGTGACACTAGGGAGTTGGTGTAACTAAAGGGTAGGGTAGCTAATTATATCTCACAACACCTTAGTTATACTTAGGGTCACTAATGGAGCAAGGTTCATGTTGACCAAAATCACCAAACTGCCCTCCAAGGTGTAGTTGACCAGCATTTAGCCCTAGGATGCTCTAGTTTGACCAATTAAAAAGTCTAGCTTAGAGACCTTGCATGAAGGAGCACCCTTAAGCAAAGTTGTAAGGAAATTTATGGGGAACAAAAGTCTCAATATGACCATCTCATGAAACTGACCAGAACATGCTCAAAAATGGCCCACAAGTCAGCTAGAGGGGCTGTCTCAACACTTAGAAATTTTTCTAAGTCTCCAAGTGTCCCTCCAGTTTTACTGTGGCCTACTTTGGAAGCTTGTAGTTTGCAAACCAGACCAAACCAGCTCCCACCCATATTGACACTTTTGTAGTACTCATGTAGCTCTACAACATTGTCAACATCACCATCACCTAGTTCTAAATGGTTTAGGAGATATGGTGTCTTGAAAATAGGGTTTCAGTCGGCTTCAAGAACTGAAAACACGTTTCAGTTTCAAAGGGCACCACTTTGGGGCTATGTAGTTTCAAATCTAGGCCGAACCAGTCCAAACTCCAATTGACAAACTTGTTGCCCTCACATAGCTCTACAAATTTGATGTTATCATCTTGGACCGAATCGAGCTGTTTTGGAAGATAATCAGCGCCAAACTTTCACTGTCAGACCACCATCTCGGGCTTCATTCAGTCGACATCGTCAGTCCAACAGCCGGCCGCGTCGTGGCACTCGGACAGAGTCCGGTGGCCGCGTGTCGCGTGCGTCCTGCCATCACCTCCACGTCGCGAGCCCAGGCGCGGAGATGAACACCGAGCGGACACCTCCACCCCCACACTCGCGCTCACTCTTCTCTCCTTCACTCTCGCCCTAGCCGGGTTCACCGAGGTGGAAAACGGAGGCGCCATTGCCGCCGCAGCCTTCCCCGTGCTCGCGCGAGCTCACCGTCTCACCACCGTCCTCCAAATCCCGTCCACCGCTCTGCCAGAATCCCCTCCACCTCCTCCACCCGTTGCTTGACCGGATTGTGCAGAGGTGAGGGTGAATTTCTGTTTTTGCCACCGCGAGCCCTCGCCGGCGTACTGTCCGCGCGGCGGCTCACCGTGGCCAGCTCCCTACGGTCACCCTCCATTCTCCCTACTACGTGTTCTGGGTTCCGGGGTGGGTAGAGCAGCCTAGGTGATGACGCTACCGGATGGGATGGCCAGTACGCGTCGGAACACTGTCGTGCGCTGCCGCGCCATGGCCGCCGGTGCGGTGCTCACACGGTCAGCTGCACTCGCTCCACCTCCGTCCTCTTCCTTGGAATGGAGAGGTCCGCCATAGCCTCAGGAAGCCGTAGCACACACCACCTAGGTCCCTAGCTCCCGGAGCTCACCGGAGCGCCACCGGGTGCCGCCTCCGAGCCGCGGTCACCATGGCCGACGTAGCTAGGGTGGGTAGCATCCGCAAATCTTGGGTGGGTCGATGCGGGAAGTCACGTGGAAGCCGTTGATGCTCTTCCCGTCGCCGGAGATGCCGTCGTCGGTGAGCTAGAGCTCGCCGGAGCCGCGGCCTCTTCCCCCTTCGCTCTTCTCTCTCTGGCATCGGGCCCCACCTGTCACTCGCACGCGCGCGCGGGCGGGAACCAGAGCAGGCCGCGCGCGGGAGCAGCCCGAGCCGAGGGAGTTGGGCCGCGTCGGTTGTAGGCTGGCCCTTAAGTGGGTTTCGAATTTTGTTTTATTTTCACTTTTATTTATTCTGTCACAGATTTTGGTGATGTTTGGAAATTGTAGATCTAGGGTTTTACTTGCCCAAAAATTATGAGATAAATTTTGTTAGGCTCTGCATGATGTGTAGTATTTTAGAAAAATATAAAGCTGATATGTACTGTTTAGTTTTTGGGAAAATTAAATAGGTCTTTGAAATGTGTTGAAAAAGGGAGGTAACTTTGTTAAATGAATAACTTGACTTGTAGTATTTCAACAATTGTGAAATTTGGTGGGTAGGCTAATTTATACTTGTTTTAGCTCTGCTAAAAATTTGGGCATTAGTGCTTAAGTACTTTTCAAGTTATAATGCTATCATGTTATTTTAGGGAATACTTGAATGAATTTTAGTAATTTTTATACATGTGCAATGTTCCTATAAATTTTTGGAGAATGTCTTGGTACCCTAAAGTGGCTAAGAAAAATATGAAATCTGTTGTTTGATACTTTTCAATATAATTTGTTAATTATACAAAAATCAGCCTTTTGGGTTTGTGAATTTTGTGTAGGGAGTTTCTGTGAATAATTTTAGTTCAAATTTTTACAGTAGTCTCTTTTTGGGTCAGAGAGTCTCCTATAATTTTTGTAGAATTTTTGGAGCAGTTTACATATATGTTTAAAATTTCACTTAATTAATTAAGTAAATTAAGAAATGAGTATAAATAAATATTCTAGGTGGGCACACCTTACTTTCTGGTGCTTTTGTGACCTATGTGAACTTGTGGTAACATTAGTTTGGTCTTAAGGGATGTTTGCCACATAAATAAATATTTAATCCTTGCAATTCTAGGTTTTCTGGATAGCTGGTAGTATTTCTAGGTTTGACCTTTGATAAAGGTGGTTGCTGGAAAACTTGTAAATACCAAAGTTGTAGTAAACTTGATAGTGTTTCTAGGTTTGACCTTTGATAAAGGTGGTTGCTGGAAAACTTGTAAATACCAAAGTTGTATTAAACTTGATAAACTAGCTTGTGTCAAAATTTAGGAGCATTTGGCTTAGTAGTTTGGGAGTTATTGCTGTTTAAAGTGACAGTCCAGAATTGGCTACTCTCTGTTTAGAGAGGACAGCTTCTGGAACTTGGGAAATTCGACCTGGAGAACTTAGGAATTTAGGGTTGAGGTCTGAAAACAAATTGTAGGGCATTTTATAAGCTTTCCAGATTGTCTTAGATCATATCTTTTGGAGTTGGGAATCTCCAGATATGTTAGAATCTTTGAGCTGCTGTCCAGAATGTCTTGCTGTGATATTTTGATGTTGGATGTGGTAACCTAAGTAATGCTACTCTTGTGATTGTTAGGTGTTAGGGCCTTAACCGAAGAAGAACAGCTATACCTTAGGTTGAGTAGATTAGGTGAGTACTTCCCTACCGGAGAGGAAATTTGCACCTAATATTTGAAGTGATTTGAATAGAGCTTTAAGAGTGTTGTAATGCATTTCATTCCGAGCATTCTGCATCTTTCATTATGCATCCATGAGATTTATTATGCACTCATGCAATAGGTGCTCCGGAGGGGGTAACGCTCCTCGAGTTCGAGCAAGTGATTCCGGAGGAAGTCCAGGACCAGCCGGAGGAGCCAACGGAACCAGTCGGCGGAGGAGACGCCGCTGAAGACTTGCCCGAGTGCCCTGACCACCGGCCCTCGACCTTTCTAAAAGGCAAGCCCCGGTGCATGCTGAACCTATTGTTTTATAAATCTATCTTGAGTACTTATAATTGTTTACTGCATTAAGTTATAGGAGTTCTATGAAAACACTTGTTGCATTATACCTGTCCTTGTCCAGATATCGTCCTTAATCCTATATTAGGTTTAAGCACGTGTCAATCTTAGCCCTGCTTAGTCCAGTAGAAGTCGGGTAATTTCCGGTCATCCGCGAGAGATAGGACTGGGTCACGAGTGGCTTTTATGGCTATCGTGGATGGAACCATGCTTTAAAATGAAATTGAGACCGGGCGGGAGTTCGATAGTACAGCCACAAGACACTTCACGTCTTGGGTGTGGAGCTATGCCCGTCTGAGTCGTTTAAGGACCGATTCGCTGTACGTCCTTGAGTCATGTTGAACGCAGTCTAACACTTAGTTGGCCAGATAAGTCGTTCCGACCGCGAAGTCGAGTAGTATGGTTCAGGCCGGGAATCGAATGGTAGGTTGAATCTTGGAGGAGAGAAAGGATGTGCCTGGGGACATTGGCGTGAGACCAAGGGGGGTTAGAGTCCCTATCACCTGGCAGAGTGTCGCCCTTGGGGACGCGACATCATTCGGACCCGCGATTTCTGAACTGTATGAAAGATGACCTGAGCAGCCCTCGCCAGGCGTGACTCGGTGAGTGTTAGAAGTACCCCTCCAGCTGGATAGGAATTCGATTCGAATCGCCGTCGCTCCCGGTTAGTGAGCACTTGACTTGAGCAGCGGCAACGTAGATCTCATTAATTGAACAGATGGTTAAGTGAATGATACATTGTTGCCACAATTTATACCTGCTATGGATAAAATGTTAATAATTGTTTGATGATAATCAAGTGTATGTGTAGTACAGGTGCTAAAATAGATGACAGGTAAATGCTAAAAATAACTGCTAGTACAGGTTATAAGAATTTCAACTACTTATGCTTTTATGCAAAATGTGGTGTCAGCTAGCCTCTTGTGTAAGCCTTGCATAATCCTTGGTGTCATCTTATTTCTGGTTTTAGACGGGTAAGTTTAGCTGAGTACATTCCAGTACTTAGGGTTTATTCCCTCCTGTTGCAGATGATATGCTCTATCAAGGCTTCTGCAAAACTTGTCTCCACCCTGCGGGTGACGAAGACTAGATCACTAGGGCGTGATCATCCTTTATGTACTTTCCTCATGCTTTTGCGGGTTGTTGATCAACAAGACTGGCAGTAGTTAATCAACTGGTGTGTGTTATGCTTCCGCTACTTTATAAACTTGGTTTGTAATATTTGCGACTCCGTATGTGTAAACTTATTTCGGAACTACTTGTGAAATGTAACGTATGATGTGTATGTTGAATGATGTGATCTTGGTTGTAAACAAGTTGGTTTGAAATCCTTCGTGGTTTCGATTGACTTCCGGGATTATATGGGCTCAAGTTCAAAAATTTGAGCGCTTCGGTGCTTGTTTTTGTACTTGTGCTCTTATAATTTGGTCGGTTCTGTTACACAGGTGAGCGAGCAGCGCAGTAGGCGGGTGGGCAGGCGAGCAGCATAGCAGGCGGTCAGGCGCATGCAGCAAGCCTGCAGCCGTCGGCGTCCATCCGGATGTCCAGACGCTACAACAGGGGGGGAATATGTCCGACCTATTATAAATACACCGTGCTCATTCTTTTTCCAGAGGATATCTCTCTTGAATTTCACAGTTATCGTTTAGATACATCCATGATTAGCTTCCACATTAGAAGATAGTGTCTCATGTTTTTGCATAATGTTATCATTTATGTAGACAACTTTTAAACCTTACAAAGTTATTTATTTTTGACGGAAGGAGTATGTATGATGGTGCTCGGCTAGCTTGTGTTCAAGTCCCTTGGCTTCTTTTCAGAGAGTACAACAACAAACAACAACATAGCCTTTTGTCCCAAGCAAGTTGGGGTAGGCTAGAGATGAAACCCAAAAGAGACGAGAAAACAGGGAGACACATAAAGGGACAAAAAGGGCATAAGACAAAAAGAGGTCACGGTTCAGACACGTTGATTGCCAATCTCCAAGCGCTCCTATCCATAGCTAAATCCTTGGGGATATTCCACTCCTTAAGATCTCTCTTAACGGACTCGTCCCAAGTTAGTTTAGGTCGACCTCTACCGCTCTTTACATTATCAGCCCGCTTTAGAACTCCACTACGCACCGGCGCCTCAGGAGGCCTCCGTTGGACATGTCTAAACCATCTCAACCGATGTTGAATCAATTTCTCCTCAATTGGTGCCACCCCAACCCTATCCCGAATATCGTCGTTCCGGACTCTATCCCTCCTTGTGTGCCCACAACACCAACGCAACATATGCATCTCTGCTACACTCAATTGCTGGATATGTCGCCTTTTTGTAGGCCAACACTCAGCACCGTATAACATCGCCGGATGAATCGCCGTCCTATAGAACTTACCTTTCAGCTTCTGAGGCACCCTTTTGTCACAGAGGACACCAGAAGCTTGACGTTATTTCAACCAGCCGGCTAAAATTCTATGCCTAACATCTTCATCAATGTCTCCGTTCTTTTGTAGCATCGACCCTAAATACCGAAAAGTATCATTCTTGGCCACTAGTTGCCCATCGAGGCTAACGTCTCCCTCCTCATGCCTAGTCGTGCTGAAATCGCACCTCATGTACTCGGTCTTAGTCCTACTAAGTCTGAACCCTTTCGACTCTAACGTGTGCCTCCATAGTTCTAACTTTCTATTAACCCCTGCCCTACTATCGTCAACTAGCACCACATCATCAACAAAGAGCATACACCAAGGGAAACCACCTTGTATGTCCCTTGTGACCTCATCCATCACCAAAGCAAATAAATAAGGGCTCAAAGCTGACCCCTGATGCAGTCCTATTTTAATTAGAAAGTCACTGGTGTCGCCATCACATGTTCGGACAAACGTCACCACATCCATGTACATATCCTTGATGAGGGTAACGTACTTAGTTGGGACTTTGTGCTTTTCCAAGGCCCACCACATGACATTTCTCGGTACTTTGTCATATGCCTTCTCGAGGTCAATAAAGACCATGTGCAAGTCCTTCTTCTGCTCCCTATATCTCTCCATCAATTGTCGTAATTCTTTTCAGAGAGTAAAGCATTTAAAAAATATATAAGACATTTTAAGGGACAAAAGATAGTTTTGCAGTAAATAATATTACAAATTTGGTAGATATTATATCGTTGCTTGCCATTTATTAGCCAATCTCCATTAATAACGTTGACCATAATGTTTTATTAAGAACCAAGGGTATTTATCTTTTTTATATTCTCCCTAAATTTATTCTGAAGTTTCTAGAGTATACTATGTTACAGGACGGAAGAAATAAGCCAGAAAGGTTTGGAGTTAAAAATAAACGTATTAGTCCTTCAAGAACCAGCATTTGGATCACATTTAAGCTTTCTTGAGATGAAAGATGGATTGTTGTAGGATAGGATGTACCTCAATTTGTAGCGGATCCTGCCTACAATCTCTCCACTATCGAAATGGCCACAAATTGTAAGAATATATATAATCATATAAAAAAGAAAAGAAACCATAACAAATAAATTCTACCAGCCATAAAGAAATTACGATCTCTGGCATAATAATCATACTGCTCAAGTATTAAAAATAAATTAATCAGAACAAACTCCGATCCCACGCGAGCTGCAAGCTTGGAACTGTACTTCTTGCAAGAGAAAACAAGACAAACTGCAAGAATCTTATCTGGCGAAAAGACAGCCAGTCATGTTAGCGCAGCACAAAGCAACATGCGCCACAGTGATCCCATGCATTTGAACAGAAAATGGCACGCAGCTCTTGCAAAATTTTATATATAGAAACAAAAGAAAATAAAGTGACGGTTCAAGGTACATAGAAGCTACAATGAGGTACAGATGTAGTAGTAAATGTATGATATGAATTATTGAACTGACTCTAGGGAAAATTTAGCCGATGATCTTCACCAAAACAAAATGATCTCTCTCTTTCTCTCTAAGCTACAAATAAATTCAGTTCTGATGCCTGCCGATCATGAGGAGGCTGCGGATGACGGCGGTCGCTGAGGCCGTCGACCTCCCGGTGCAGGCTCCGGATATAGCTGCATGTCTCCTGCAGCACCCTCGCCGACGGCACCTGCACGTACACACATTGGCGGATCGGATTTCCTCACATTGGCGCTTGGCGGCGGCGGGATTAATGTACGTACCCTGTCGTTGCTCCGCAGGCGGGCCTCGGGGAGGAGCGCCTGCAGCTTGGCCACGAGGTCGCTGATCTGCTCGTCGCTGATGCGGGACGCACCACCGGACGACGCCCTCGAACGCGACCGCCGGCTCGACATCTGATCCTCTCCCTCGACTCTGGGTAGAGCTCTTTGTGTGTGCTCCTGGAAGGGCAACTGGTGGGCAAGTAAAAGCTAGGAAACAAGACGGTGTAGCAGAAGCTGCTCTAGTGCATGGCAGGTTGGAACGGGCAGGCGCCTTGGGGGAGTTAAATATAGAGAGGCTGCAGATCAGAGAAACCTCGAGAGTGTGAAACTCGGACACTAATGTAGGGCCTCTTTGGGAGGGCTCCCGCGCGGCTCCGGCCCCATACTGTAGCGCACTATAGCACAAAGGAGCTGGAGCCGGGGAGGAAAAAACGAGCTTCTCCGGCTCTGACCGTGTCAGTGAGAGTGAAGAGTAAGAGAGAGAAAATTAGATTCAGTAAACAGTGCAATGAATAGTACCACTACAGTACCCATGTGCTGGTCGTCAGCGGAGCCGGAGACATCTGAATCTATACCAAACGGGGCCGTAAGCGGCGCTGCAGCGGTGACAATGCCGTCTTTCACGTGCGCTGACACCGTGGGAAAATGCAGCTGAAATATCATCGTCTTTCAGACGGTCCAAACGGTTTCATGTCGAAGATCGATTTTGAGAAAATTCTGGAACCAGCTTCCACCAATCCCTTTTCTGTGTACATTTAAATCTTGGCCCCTATATTATTAAATAATTGGGAGTAGTTAGTACACAACCTATTATTTCTCAGCATCGATACCCTCACTAAGAATTCTGACTCATAGTCCGTTGGGTGCCCTCGGGGGATCCTAAATGATCCACTTCTTACAACTCATATCGTCATTTGCACATAGAGAATACAATACAGGAACGTCTCAACCCCAACCATGACAAGATTTTACATAGACAATTAGACACGAGAGTTAAAAGTGCAGAAGAGTTACAATATTAAGTTATAAACCATTGTTCCCAGTACTTTCAAACTTAAACCCAGAACTCGCTCTCAAACTCACTAAGTAGGGGTAGCAAAGCATATAGTAATATAAATACAGAAAAACAACATTAAGATCATGTCTTGTCCAAGGTCATGGCAGGTCATGGCCTCAACCACTACTACAGGTCTAGGGATTCCGACTAACCTTAGCGTGAGTGTGGTGTTGTGCAACATATCTCTTTGCTTGTGGTGTGCAGGTGTGGAACACAGAGACGATCGATGGCTATGGAGAAGGTCAAGCAGGGTCGTGTCATGTTGATGGACTAGCGGCGGTGAAGGACGGACGAGGGGCTTGGACCGAGGGACCGAGGACCGAAAGACTGGCCGTGGGTGGCTGACACTTGGGGACATCGACAAGCAAATATACATATAGAGTACGTAGTTGACCATATTGACCAAGTCAAGACGGCGGTTGACCGAGTCAAGCAAAGGCACTGGAGGACTTAGTGATCAGGTGGTCGAGGATATGGACGGTGTGATGAACCCATGGCTACCTAAAGCGTATTTGATGCACAAGATACACATGAGAATATATCAAAGCTGAGGATGGCTTTGTTTAAAGGAGAGGATGGTGAGCCCATGGTTTCTCAAAATATATCCGAAGAAAATTCTTGTCCAGTTTCAAATATGGTAACTGGTCTTCATTTTGGTGCTTTTTCTTCTGATGAAAAATATATAAAGAAGGTGAAGGAAATATTTGCTCCAGATGGACTTTTGTCTATGGTCATCTTTAAGGGTGCAACATTCAAGAACGAGATGATGAAAAGCCAAGAAAATATATTTATGTTGGTTCTATGAAAGTTGACGTCACTTGAAATATTATTGGCATCAAGGAAAATTTGGAGAAGTGCTCGCTATTTTCTTCACGCTGCTGGTAAACAGGTGAAGGTCACAGGTTCTCACATTGATTAGCATCCTTGGTGCAATATTTTTAATATATATTTGCCGACACTAGTATTAATTAGCTATTCCTAATTCATATGGGTTGAGCATATTTGGGCTAAGTCAGGTACGTGTAGAGTCTGGTTGCGTCTTGCCGTCGTGGTCGAGTTGAGTTTCCGTGCCTGCGTGCACATATATATGGCCTAGGGCTGGCCTTGTAAGAGATTAGACTGGATTTTATTGTGGAGTTTATTCCTCGTCGAGCCATCGCTCGAGAAACCCTAGATGGTGATCCCATCAGGTTCTTCATATCGAAGATTATCTTCTGGTTTCTTGTGATCTGTGTGGAGCGCGTGATCGAGCTGTTGTAGCTTGGGTGCGTCACTTGAATTTCTTGTTGAGATCCCTCCTCTTCTGATCGTGAGTTGCTGTTCACGGGTGGAAGGACCGACGGTGATTTAGATTGCATTTACTGTAAGCCAAATCCATCATCTATCTATCGTCGTATTGCTATTGCTACTGTATTAATTCAAGAAATTGTCGCCGGAGATTTTCTATTTGATAATTCTATGATTCATCTCAATCATTGCCGAGAGTATTGTTTCCGTGGATTATTGGTTTTTCTCTGTTTGCGCTATCAGATCAATTATTAATTCATCTCAATGTCCGTGAAAAGTTGCTGGAGCTTGTCATCTCTTCTGATAGTTGCACTATCGATTGGTGGCTGCTGCTCGAATAATAATTCTATTAAATAGAATATATCGGTTGATAGGGCCTGCTGCTAGATGTAATTGGTTCCGGACATATAGATACATATATTCTATTGCAGATTTCTTGAGATAAATTTCTGAGACTATTTGTGTTTGTAATTGTACCGTAAAAGATTGGACCATTATTTTGGGCATTGTAGGCGTGTCCTCATCACGGTGACAAGCGTTGATATCATGGAGGAGGGGTAGCCGATACAAGTCTCTAGCTGGGTTTGCTGGTTTGGCCTCAAAACCACCGGAGGACGGTTTATGGTTTTGAGCCTCAAAACCTGGATTGGAGTTTGGCTTGGACTTCGGGGCGGCACGTGGTGTAATCGCGAAGCTTGCATCGATATGAAGCAAAGTCATGAAGAGCTTGTTGTCGTCCTATGCTTGGATCTCAAGTTGGACGATTTTGCCCTTAGGGTTAAGTGGTTCAGCCAAAATATCTAAGGGCATGTTAGGGATTTTTATAATAACTCTATAAATAAGAGGATGGATGCTCCTAATCAGCATCTAGTTGTCATTTCTAAGAGTTCCCCAGCCTTTAGTTTCATTCCATAGTCCAGAGAGAGATCCGCAGATGTGAGTTTGAGTCCCTCAGTCTATGTAATCTTGTCTTCTGTGTAAGACCTGACCTTATGCTTCTTGTTCTTGAGAAATAAAAAAATTTGACCTCTGAAATTCATGCTCAAATTTTGAAGCTTTGATTGGTTTTGGTTTTCCCCTCTTCGGTTCCCTTTCCTTCTCTGTTTCTTTGTATTTTGAGTTCATGCGATTTTTGGGGATGTTTTGAGTGGTTGGGTTCATGCTAGGATCTCTGAGGAACATATGTACCGGGATTTGAATAGATTCCTCATGAACATGGAGATCCACCATTAGGAGCAAAGCATTGCTTTTTGTATACTAGTTTTTTTGTTTTGTTTCTGTAGTGTAGCCTTTGTTTTGGTCTTTGTATCATATACATGTTTTGCATTGCATCACGTACTATAGACCATTTATGAGCTTCATGTGTGTATCACTGCTTAGAATGAGACTATGCTGTTAGTGATAAATGTCTTGTGTAGTACATGATGGTGCTTGAGCAAGCTTAGCCTCACTTCGCTTAGATGACACACTTCAGATAAGCTAAGTTGTTTTCAAATGGTGAACTTGACTAATAACTGCTAAATCTAAAAAACATGTTCACCACTAAGATTGGCCTCTAGCATATGTGAGATCCTTTTGCTATCATGTTTATGCTAGGTTGCTATGTCTCAATCTTGGAGTCTTTTGCTTCCAATGGATAAACTCTGATATATTTGTGCTAATATTTGACTCCAAGATAAGTGAAATGGAAAGATCAAGTTGGGTTCGCACTGTCACACCTCACTATATCGAGACTGCTTCTCATTGCACTTGAGATGAACTTGAGCGGTGTAGTGTATGACCGAAACCGATGCTTTAAGCTTTTGATTGTCTTTTGACATAGGCTTTGCTCGGTTGAAAAGTTAGGAAAGATAGTGCTTACAACCTCTCGCAATCACATGCTTTGTCTCATACTTAAGTAAAATATGAAAATCACAAGTTTTGGTTCATATGTGGCATTTTGATTGACCCTTGCTTGAGGTAGTTCACCCTGCGTAGGCTTGCTAGCACTTGTTTGATTTTCTACCCATGTCTACTTTGTGCTATCTTAGTTGTGAAACTTTTCTCAAGACAACAATGTGCTCAAAATGCTTTACAAATCACTATTGTATCATATGATTAGTTTGAGCATCTGCTAGCACATGGATTTATTGCTATTCTCACATGACACTATAGCATATTTTGAGGGGGAGTGCACTTTTTAGCGTGCTTGATGTGTGCATGTATCAACAAGGGGGAGAAATATTCCAGACAAAGAACAAATAGAAAAATGAGTTGAGCATGCATACATCTATGAGAGTGCATCAGTTCAGGGGGAGTTTGCATTTGAGAGCTTATTTCTTGAGCTAACGTCCAAGATTTGATCTTTTGTAGTTGAAATTTTGTGGACATCTTGGTAGCTCCATAGAGAAGGTGTGTGCAAAATTTCAGCTCAATTGGAATTTGTCTAGTCAAATTTTGGCTTTTTCTCCTTTGGTTCAAGCTACTGAAATCTGTCAATGTGGAACCTCCGCACCAAATGCGGAACCTCAGCACCTGCAAAACCTCTGCACCCAAATGTTGAGGTTAAATTGGTTTTCTAGTGTTCCTAGGTGCTCTGGTTGCTCTTTTGACTTCCTGTTTCTGCCGTGAGCTTTCTAAGGTGTCAAGGAAGGTTTGGGAATCCTTTAAGTCACTAGTTGGCTTGGGTGATTTCATTTTGGGCTCTTTCTTCGGTTAAGTTGAAGTTGAGAACCTCTCGATTGCTCTTTTTGGTGTTTGCTTCTTTGCTTGTTGCTCCACTTGGTGAGTGTTCCACTGTATTCTTTGGAGTTTCCTTAGGGCATCTAGTCACTTGTTGACTTGTATGCACTTTGCCTTGGAGTTTTGGTGTTTTAAGTACTTTGGGGCTTGATTTGGGACAACGGTCGAAATTGAAAGAAAATAGAATTAGTCTCCCATTAACTCCCCTCTGGCCGCCGTTCTCGATCCTTTAATTCCGTTCTTCATGAGTGCACATGCAATAGGGGAAAAGGTCCATGGCATATGCTTGCCTACAGACATGGGTTTAACAAATTGTGAGTACTAAATTGTACTTGACCAGACTTAAACAACTATAGTATAATGGATTATTAGGACTCCAAGGTTATGAAGGTGTTGGCATTTCTTAGCATCACCTTAATACTAAGTTGTCATCCCTAGCAATGATGCCATAAATGCGTTGTTTGGTAATTATTAATGTCACTAGTAAACTCAGAGATAATTATATATGTTAAAGTAATCCGTAAGCGCACAGATAATATACCATTGTAGCATTTCACCCGGGAATATATCAGGTATCATTATTTATATTTTATCCACAGGGAGGAGCGATGGGGTGGCTAGAGAATACTTATGACAAGATCATTAACTCTCATGCTTTAACAGGGGTAAGTCAAATGATAAATAAATGGTAAATGTAAGGCATAGATAGTGTTCCAGAGATAGAAATAAATACTCGTAAATGTAGTATGGCTAGGCAGGAGATTAATTAAGAGAAAATATTCTTAAGTCATTTCTTATTTACAATGTATTTTGTACACTCTAGTATATACTCTCATCTATAGCATAATTAACTCTGTATCTATGCATAAGGAACATTACTAAGGAAGATCAAGAACAGAGCTTGATTCCCTTCGCAACCGGGTTCTACTTGTTCTACAAACATGGAGTGGACTACAAAGGACTCAAAGAGAGTGTCACACTTGCGATCTACCATATGGCCCAGAGTGTAGAGTGCATTCATAGGTAAACAATATTAGCACCACGCTTATATAATGTCGACCGCTTAACTCACTCGAGTACTGAGCTAAGCACTTTGCGAACATATGCATAAATTTATCAGCAACCATGACTATATCAAGTATATTACCAAAGCAAACTAGGAACATAATAAATAGAAACATAGTATTGAAGTAGCAAAGTCAAAATAATAAGAGATACAATGGCTTTACCAGCCTCCAGACGGCGTATCTAGAATCCTGAGCAAAAGCCCAACTCTACATGAATCCTGCTAGCTAGCCTATACTAGAACTTGAAGAATTGAAGTTCTATTCTCCTCTCTAGAAACCCTAATTTCTAATCTGATCTTGACTTATGGACTAATGCCTCAGGGAGGGGGTAGTGGCTGGTATATATAGGCTGGAGCATCAACTCTGAGCCCTCGGATCAAACCGACTTGAAAGAACGGCATAGATGCAACCTAGGAGGCGGTGGAGGAACCAACATCGAAGCGGAACATGATAGGTGAGGCCAAGGGACCGGCCGGCCTCTCCTGCCCTCTGCTTCTGGGGGTTGTCTTTTGGAGTCCTCTGGAACGGATAATCACGATTTAATTTGATAATTTGATCCACCTTGACAGTTTTCTGGATAAACCCTGTTAAAAACACAAATTCACCAAAACTCGTGAAAATTATCAATTTAAATCCCTAAGTCTATGTTGGTGATCATTTTTATGCATTTATTCAAATTATGTTGATAGTTCTTGATGGATGTTAACTAACGTCAATAAACTCCCCCAAGCTTAACCTTTGCTCATCCCTGAGCAATGCCAAACTTAGCAATGGATCAGGAGTTGCTACAATGTTTTTACTCCTCAAAAGTACACATGCGTTCAAACAAGAATTCTTCTCTGAATTAGAACAAACTAATTTGACTTTCAAACTTACCCATATTACCTTCAGCTATGGGGCTTTTCAGCCGTCATTTGAGCTTTTGAGCAATTGAAAGACAGAACGATCAAATCAAACACTATGTCTCAAGTTCTTTGCTTAACCATTATTCTAGAGTTTTTTATAAGTTTTCAAAATAAAACACAGAGATTCCATTGTATGACACTCTTAAATCTCTCAAAATATGTGGTATTTGTGGATCCTCACCAAGGCAATGAATGATGATATGCCTTTCTCTTCCTACAACTAAGGCTTATATGGAGCTCATAGGAATGGTGATAACATGAAAATGATAGGTGGGGCCAGGGGACCGGCTAGTCTCTCCTCCCCTCTGCTTCAGGGGGTTGTCTTCTAGAGTCCTCTATAACCTTCTAGTGATATTTACGTCATGGATAATCATGATTTAATTTGATGATTTGATCCACCTTGACAGTTTTCTAGATAAACCCTGCTAAAAACATAGATTCAAGAAAACTCGTGGAAATTATCAGTTTAAATTCCTAAGTCTATGTTGGTGAACATTTTTATGCATTTATTCAAGTTATGTTGACAGTTCTTGATGGATGATATCTACTATCAACAAACTCGCCCAACCTTAACCTTTGCTCATCCCTGAGCAATGCCAAACTTAGCAATGAATCAGAAGTTGCTGCGATGTTTTCACTCCTCAAAAGTACACATGCCTTCAAACAAGAATTATCCTCCAAATTAGAATAAACTAATCTAACTTTCAAACTTACCCATATTACCTTCAACCATGGGGCTTTTGAGCCGTCATTTGGGCCTTTGAGCAATTGAAAAATAGAATAATCAAGTCAAACACTATGTCTTAAGTTCTTTGCTCAACTATTATTCCAAAGTTTTTTAAGTTTTCAAAATAAAACTCAGAGATTCCATTGTATGACACTCTCAAATCTCTCAAAATATGTGGTATTTGTGAATCCTCACAACAGCAACAAATGATGATATGCCTTTCTCTTCCTACAACTAAGGCTTATATGGAGCTCATAGGAATGGTGATAACATGAAAAAGCATACTTGCAATGCATATATCGTAAAGTCAAACCTCAAATCCAAAGAGAGTTGAGTCATATAATCAAATCAAGATGTGCATGTGTGTGAAATATATGGTGGATATGTGGTGGTTAGCCTAATTCTACTATGCTCCTTGAAAACATATCTCTCTTTTGAAACTTTAAAATACTTGCAAGAAAACATGGGCTATCTTATTCATCTCATTTTTTTAGGCGAGCATCTATGTACCCATTGTTTTAAATTTCTTGGACACTTGTCCTAGCCCATGCCTCTTCTCTGCAACAAAACTTTTAAGAGATAGCAACAAGAATTTAGAGCCTTTATTTAGTGGATGGAAAACCTATCAAGCATATTTTTTATATTTACTCCCATTGTAGGAGTAAAATATTTTCGGGTGGATCTAAATAGAATGCATGTTTTTTTGTCTACTCCCGGTGTAGGAGTAGTGTATATGTGGGTGGTGTGTACATGATCTTGATTTTAAGAGCATGACAAACCTCTCATAAGGATCAATAAAGCTTGGCTAAACTCAATGCACAACAAGTAACATATGTGAGTGGTAGTTTTCCTAGCCTAAATAGCAGCATGTGTTGACATTAATTAACGCAATCGCTAAATAGCAATGGCGCTAAAAATGCATGGTAATAAATTAACATGTCTCTAAATACTAGTCACCATTTATATTTACCTATACTTCTTAGCATGGAACCAGGTTGTCATCCCTAGTGAAATAAGCTTAGAAATATATAAGTGGCACTATGATTTTATATGACTAGGCAGAAATATAAATGATATAAAAACATGAACAATTAAGAATAAGAACAATTAAGAACATCTGCAAGCGGACAGATAATTATACCATTGTAGCATTTTACCTAGAGTATTACTAGGTTATCATTTATAATTTTATCACTGGAAAGGTCTAGCTAAACTTCTATCTAGAGTATTGATAAACTTTATATTCATGATAAAGAGAGTAAACCAATGTTATGCACTCTTACTCTATAACAGAGATAAGTCACATGATAAAAGATATATATATGATAAGTAATGATCAGTCATAAGTAGATACACTCTGAGCTCCCTAACTATTACTAATAACGTAATCCAATCAGAATATTAGAGGAATAATTCCTAAGTATTCAAGTTACATGTCAAGCTACTACAACTAATAATCATCATCAAGTAATACTACCGTATGTCCCAACCACAATGGAGCCATGAACAGGAGAAGTTGAGTTCAGAAACCTCTGATATACGAATATATCCTTAACCAGATAATGCTGCTCTACCAATAATCCACTACATAGGGGGAGGACTACAAAGGACTCAATGGGCCTATAAAAGTCACACCCACGATCTACCACACGACCCTGAATAACTGGAGGCATCCACAGATATGCAAAGCATCTAAGCACCACACTTACATAATGCATACCACTCATCTTATGGCCAAATAGACGAGCGCTATACAAACATGTGATCGAACTAAATAGCAACCTAACTATACTAAAATTGAAGTAGACAATGGACGATGCATTCAAGAATGTAATAAAGATGAAGAATAATGTTGACATTGCAATAATTGTGCAAAGACAGAATTACAATAAGAGCGGAGAACTAGAACATTACCAAAACTCCACACTCGCCAACGATCGGGAATCCAAGCTAGGTTGACTCAGCTTGACTTCCTCTAGACTTGATTTAACTATGCTAAAGCTATGAACTAAAGGAACTTTGATGATCTAGGGTTTCTAGCTCCAGATGAACTGATCTTCAAATGACTTGATGCCTTCAGGGGGGTCTGCCCCTGTATTTATACCCCGGTGGGATGCACGCGAGCCATTGGATCAAACCGACTTCACGTATGGCTAGGATTGATCCTCAAGGTCGGTAGAAAAATACTCCAGAAGCTCATGGAAGGGGGGAGAAGGGGGTGGCCAGCCGGCCACCCCCCTGGCCGGCCGGCCCCACCTGGCAGGCACTTGGCCTTCGCTTTGTTCTGGTGTCTTCTAGGGTCTTCTACAATATACTAGTATTTATCTCATGACAAAATTCCAAAAATTCTTTTAATAATTAGGTATCTCTCTCCACTTTTCTGTATAACTCCCTACAACCATTAAAATTTAACAAAGCTCATCGAATTCATTAGATAACACCCTAGTCTTCTATGTTTTCATGTATTTTGACCATTCTCTCATGTTTATTTCACTATATATTGTTGACATTAACGACCGTCAATAAGAATCCCCCAAGCTTATCCTTTGCTAGTGAAAGGTCCTTGTTTGGTTTTGGTAATTGAGTGACAACCTTAGGTGGACTACTTGTGTTTATGTGAGATACATAGGGAATTAGTCCACAAGTGATGGTGTCATAAAGGAGCTCATTGCATATGAGACATGACATGGAGTCATGTGACCAAGGTGGCGAAGATCAAGATGAGGCTCAGTTGTGGATACTGATTAGCCACCGAACCATGAGGTGTTGGTCAACACAACAAGGACTAGCTTGGTGGCAACCAAGTGAACCTTGGGAGAAAATCACCGTGTCAACATTGTCTACTCTTCAAGGTGGTTTGCCTTCATGCAACACAAGCTTGTATTTACTTTCATATATACTTGTGCTTGTGTAGTTGCTCTTGTGACTAGTTTGCTTGTGTAGCTTGCTAGTTATCTTCTTGCTTGTGTAGCTAGAAGCTTCGCCTTTGCGTGGCTAATTTGGTTTGTGTAACCTTGTTAATCACATTACTTAGTTTGTGTAGCTAAGTAATTTGCGCTCTCTAATTTGGCATTGGTTGCCTTGTTATTGAGTATTGCTAGTGAGCCTAGGAGCTTTGTGCTTTTGCTTCACTAGTTGTGTAGGAGCTCCCTCGGTCGGCAAAGTACTAGTGCATAGGTTTGTGTGACCTTGCTCTAGAATTGATTAGGTGAGTTCTTGCTTTGCTTGGCACCTTAGTTGCTTAATTAGGATCTTTTGTAAGGTGCTAAAGTTATAGATAGAGGGGTGTAGTCTTGGCTAGACTGATAAGTTTAATTTCACATTTGTTTTGGTTAGCTGGCATGATTAAGTTTTAGAAAGGACTATTCACCCCCCCTCTAGTCCGCCATCTCGACCCTTCAAGTGGTATCAGAGCCGGGTCTCTCATTTGTGGTCATCACCGACCCGAGAGGATGGCGTCTAGTGGGATAGATGATTGCCACATGCACATTTTTTATGGCACTAACTTTGCACAGTGGAAAAATCACATGCTTGATCATATTTGTGTAAAGGGACCTAAGTTTTGGTGGATTGTCACTAGTGGTCTCACTCATGTCTTGGACCATAAAAATCTAACCAAAGCTCAAAAGGTTCTCTTTGAACTCGATTCTAATGCTTATTTATTTCTAATCAATGGTTTGAGCTTTGAGGTGTTTGATAGGGTGAACCACAAGGGAACCACACATGAGTTGTGGGAATCAATCAAGCACACCTTCGGTGACTCCTCCATATGGGATGATGGTGAAAGCCCAAGTTTAGTTTTGGTAATTAATGACACCAAGTTGCTAATGCCATGTGTTAAGTGTTTTGAGTTAGGCATAAGCAACACATGTGATAAAGGTGTACGTGGCAAGGAGTGGTGGCCACAAGATCACAAAGAAATGGTGCATGGACATGAAATGTCGATCATGGTGGAGATGCACATAATATGATGGACATGATGATCAAGTGGAAGAGAAGGATCTGAGAGCGCAAGGCAAAGGTATAACCATAGAGTTTTCCTTTTGCCGGTCTAAGATGAGTAGAGAAGTGATTGACCGGATTTAGGATACATAGCCGACTATCAAGAGGGGCAATCACGGTTAGCTCGGGAATAAAGTGCCACTAGATCAATGTCTTGAGCATATGCATTAGGATCTAGTTGAGAGCTAACATAATACCTTGGAAAATGTTTGTGAAATGCTAACACACATGCACATTGTGGTGTACACTTGGTGGTGTTAGCACATTTACGAAGGCGGTGGTGTTTGAGTGGTAGTAAGGGGTTTGGGATTCAGGCGTTTTTGAGGAAATGAAATGCCTATTTTCTATTGCGCCGGAGGCAAGAAAAGGTGGCGAAAGTCTGAAATGATTATCACTGAAAATACAGTGACCGGACGCTGTGGTCGAATTGACCGGACACGGCTGGCGCGTTCGGTCAGTTCAAACCACAGACAGACGCACGTGTGAGAAGGGTCACGGACCGGCGCGTCCGGTCCCTCGCAGAATCGGCGCATCCGGTCACGCACCCAGGAGTTCAGCACGGAGGGCAGATGCGATCGGACGCGGTGGTGCATCCGGTCATGTTCAACCGGACGCGTCCGGTCAAGAGTGGACCGTTACTGGACTCCGATCGGACGCGGCTGGTGCATCCGGTCACGTGCGATCGGACACGTCCGGTCTCGACGGGAGCTTACTGGACCGCGACTGGGCGCTGACACTGTCGCATCCGGTCAAACGCTAGAGCGCGTCCGGTCACGGCAACGGCTAGTTCTGACGCGCACTGTTCACGCTTGTCCTGTAGTGACCGGACGTGTCCGGTCACCCTGACCGGTGCGTCCGGTCAGCGCGATTTCAACTGTGTCGTCCAGTAACGGCTAGCTACGTACCCCTTCGCTATAAATAGAAGTTGTCCGGGGTTTAAGGGTAACTCTTGCACATTTTGAGACCTAGAGACATCCTTTGAGCTAGAGAACAACCCCTCCACTCATCTCTTTGCTTGGTTGCACATCTCGAGTGAGATTGAGTGAGATTCAAGTGCATTGCTTGAGAGTTGCATTCTAGAGGCACTTGATCTTCGAGTTGTTACGGAATTCTTGTTACTCTTTCGTGTCTCCCGACACGGTAGACGGCTTGGAGCAGCGGAGGTGATTGAGCTCGCAATTGGAGATTGTTGGAGCCCTCACCAAGTGTTGTAAGGGGTTCTTGATCCTTCCCCGTGGGAGTTCGCAAATTGAATACTCTAGTGGAGCTCGTGGCTTGGAGGATCCCCATCTTGTGTGCGGTTGTGCGGTGCCCGCCGAGGGCTCGACTCTTGATAGTCGATTAGCTCGTGAACCGACAAGTGGGTGCATTGCCACAACGAGGAGTAGCTTGCTAGGAAGCAAGTGAACCTCGGTAAAAATCTTATGTCATCTCTTTGTCGAGGATTTCTCTTGTGGTTGATCATTGTGATTGATTCTTCGAGTGCATTACTTCTCTACATCGTTGGTATAAGAATCAAGTCACTTGCTCTTTACTTTCTTGTACTAGTCCTAGTGTAGTTTGCATAGTGTAGCTTTTATCACATAGGAGTAAGTAGCTTAGTGACTTAGTCTTGTTGGTGTGTATTAGAGATCATAGCCTTGCTTCACTAGTATTGTATAGGTGGCTTGCATAGTGTAGTTGAGCTAGTGCTAGAATTAGCTTAGCCATCTTTTATACTAACGTGGTTATTTAGTGAAGCTTGTAGATTTTTAAATAGGCTATTCACTCCCCTCTAACCATTTGGACCTTACAGATGGCAAGTTCAAGAAGGAGGATGAGCCTAAGGTGGAGGCTCATGAGTATGTTGAGCATAACCACAATTTGGTGATTGTGGAAGATTGCTCCACCTCATGGTCAAGCGATGATGATAATCGATCCACTACAACTTCACTTGACAAGATTGATAATGATGCCACAAGTGATGCAAACGATGATGCTACCCCATATACACTTGATGGTAACGACGATGATTCATGCTCGGATGACATTGCTACTACAAGACCATCCACTACACCACATTGCTCCATGTCACAAGGTGACACTAAGGTATTAAATGATAATGTGGTTGATCATGTTGAATCATATGATGAGCTTGTTAGTAGACTTGCTAGCATGACCATATCTTTAGAAAATGAGAAAGCTAAAACATTGAAATTGGAAAATAAAAACTCATTTCTAAAGAACTCATGTGAAGAACATAAGCACTTGATGTTCTTAAATCTTCACATGATGAGCTAAAATTGACTCATGAGACACTTCTTGCATCTCATGAAGATTTATTGGAATAACATGCTTCTCTCATTAAAATGTTTTCAAGGAAAATTAAAAATAATGAGAGCTCATCACATGAGTCTAGTGATCAATTGCAACATGTGGCTAACCATTGTGATGTAGGGAAGAAGCATGTATCCACCTCTTGTGATGATTTATTAGATATGCCATGCTCTTCACAAATAGATTCTTGTTCTACTTCCATGTCTTGTGAAACTAACCTTTTGAAGGAGAACAATGAGCTCAAGAATGAAGTGAAGAAATTGAGCAACAAGTTGGAGAGGTGCTATAATTCAAAGGCCACCTTCAAGCTTATGTTGAGTAATCAAAGAAGCTATGGTGATAAGAGCAGTCTCGGCTTCAAGACAAGCAAAGTGAACACACAAAGAAGCCAAAGTGATACAAGTGGCATAAGCTTCAACAAGAGCAAAATCAAAGGAAAGAGATGGGGAAAGAGAAGATATGAAAGAGACATGAAGAAGCAAGAACAAGAAAGGCTATCTCATTTCATGTGCTTCAAGTGCCATGAAGTGGGACATCTTGCAAATGCATGCCCCAATGAAGAAAAGCTCAAGTTAAAGAAAGAAGAAGAGAGGCTCAAGCATGTAAAGTGCTTCAAGTGCCACACTTGGGGTCACCTCATCTCAATGTGCCCAACCAAGCAATTGGTGAAGCAACAAGTAGAGCCTCAACTAAAGCCACAAGTTGACCAAGAGAAGACACCCCAAGAGTAAATCAAGATCAACCATAAAGATGATGGTGACTTGATGATAAAGAAGAAGAAGACAAGAAGGGGTGGAAAAGCAAGGCATCCAACTCTTATTCATGATGCCAAGATGTTGAGCAAGAACCAAATTGAGAAGAGAGATTTGGCTCACATCAAGTGCTTCAAGTGTGGAGATATAGGACACTTTGCCTCGGGGTGTCCTACCAAGCTTGAGAAGAAGGCTCAAGCAACTCATAAGAGGCTAGGCAATGGGAAGCACAACATGAGCAAGGAGGAAAAGGCTCAAGCAAAGAGATTGTGCTACTCATGCCGGGAAAGGGGACACATGACACATTCATGTCCCCTAGGTAACAATTCTAAGCCTATTTCAATTGATGATACTAATATGCTTAGAAAGGATGTAAATGGTACCTCTATGGTTGCTATTGCAAAACATCCCGCTACCCATACTAAGGCTTTGCCTAAGTATGTTGCACCTAACTTGAGAGGACCCAAACTTGTTTGGGTACCATCAAAAAGTGGATGAATGTGTATATGTACCATGGCATTAGAGACTTGGTTCAAGTAGTATTCATAATGTTGATCATGTGATTGAGTCAAGTTATAAAGCCTAGTGCACATCCAAACCCAATGCCAAGTAAATATAAGTGAAGCCTAAAGTGCTACAACATACAAGTGCAAGAATCAAGTTGTGGTGATTTATTGGAATCATATGATGGCTTGCAATTTATTTGAGTTGAAGCTTGCTAGTTGGATGATCATGAGCTAACCAAGATATACCTCTAGTTGATCATTTCATTTGGGAGCATATGAGTTGATTGAATTGGATAAATATGCGATGTTGCTTGCTATGAGATGATTGAATGGATTAAATGCTTAGTAATCAAGTTTGAATTGATTTGTGTTGGATAAATTCATGAGATGACATTTAGTAAGTGTATTGAATGGATATATGTCTTGTGAGAGTGTTCAAATAAGTTGATTTCAAGATTGATTCACATTTGATGAAGAATAGCTCAATGTATAGAAATCTGTCCTTTATTCAAAATCTAAGCTAGCAGTGATCAAGTCTGAGTTTGGATGATCAAATCTATTTGGATTGGATTCAAATTTGGTATACATGCTCTAGACTTATTTTATAAGATTCTGTACAAATTTCATGAGAATTGGATAAGAAATGCTTCGGTTTTGGAGTACATCTTGTCAGCTATAGTGCAGCAGTTTTCAGCATGTAGCAGTGGTGGAAGATTTGAAATTTGGTAGCAATCTAGAAGTCAAACGAAGCTCACATTTTTAAAGCTGCTAGATTACTTAGTGAAGCACATCTCCACCAAATTTCATGGCCTTTGGATCTGTACATTGGGAGATATGAGTTTTTCTTTGAAGGGTACAGAATCTGCCAGAAAAGTGACATTTATTGGATATACTTGGAGTCACTTTGATTGAAAGGTCCTCAAGTTGGAATCATGTTTACAAGTGTTTGAGGTACCTAAGTTTGGTTTTGTATTGATCTAGAAGCATGACAAGCAATGAGTACAAAGCTATTTAATTGTGGAATGTACTTGGTGTACATATTTGGTACTCAAATTTGAAGATCAAAATCAAACTCAAGATGAAGATGAAGTTTAAGTTCTAGTGATGATCAAAGATCATTTGGAAGAAAAAAAAGGACTTAAACAAGTAGAAAGAAAAGGACTTAAAGAAGGATTCAAGGTTATTCATCAAATTAAGTCCATCACTTGGATCAATCAAACAATGTCATTTGAAGTGAATATCAAGAATGGTTCTTTGGAGAGAGGTCACTTCTCCCTTTGGTAGGGGCTTGCCGCCTTTAGTAGGTAAACCAAGTTTGGGACTTGGAAGGCTAACATGGAAGTGATAATCCGATGGACATTTGAGATGCTTAGTTGAAGTAATCAAAAGGGTTGATCAAGAAAACCAAGCAACATCCAAAAGAGAGCTAGTCATGTATTTCAATTGGTATTCTCACATTAGTTCTCTCATGCAAGAACAATGAGGAAAAGATGAAGCAAGCCAACCACAACTCAAGATAGTACACTTGATCATTAGTGGTTCTCAAATCATATGGGTGAAGAATAGATTTATCTATGATGATTGGTCTTCACCAAGCTTATAAATTAGACTTCACATTGCTATTGAAGTAATGAATTGAAATCTATGTGACTATCCTCTACTCCAAGATAGCAAAGGTATCATTATAATGTGTATGATCATTTCATCCTTTACTAGTATGTCATTAGTGCATATAGTACATGCTTATTAGGATCATGCATGATGAATGAAAATGTTTAAATTCATAGCCTACCACTATTGCTTGAATGTTTAAATGATCTAGTGGTATGTGTATGAGTCTGTTCATGAGCTAGTGAACCCAAATACTTAATCTAGTTTGGATTGCTATCAAGTGACAAGTACAACATTGGCAAGATAACCCTTAGTATGAGGTGTGAAGAAGCTTGTCATTGGATCAAACCGGACTTGGAAGCTTAGACAAGTCAAAATAGTTCAAGTCACATTAGAAGCTCATGATGATGACAATGATATGAGTACAAGCATGAGACAACAATGAAAATGGATATCTATTTTATTTCAAGTGGTATCTAGACTCAATTGATTTTTCACGTGGTATTCACTAGTGGTGTCTAGATCAACTTAGTAGTGATATCCTACAAGTAGTACTCATGAAGATAGCAAACATTCAAGAAGTGATTTTCATTGACAAATCCTACAAGTGGTTCCATGCTTGAAATTTTCTCCAAATTGTATCACATTTCTACACATGGTATTTCTACAAGTGATATCTATCATGCAAGACGATGGTTCCACAAGTGATCCTCAACTTTAAGTGATCAAATCAAGAAATGCTACCCTCACCTTCTAGTGGTATCTCAAGTGGATTGAACCATGCTTTGACATAGGGGGAGGTGCCCCACCAATTGGTATCAAGGTCAAAGTTCCTATGTGGTATCTCAAAAGTGGTGTCATCCCAACATAGGTGTTAATGTCCATCAAAATGCACGATTCAAGTCTCAACTATCTACCCCAATGCTAGCCTTTGCATCAATAAGAAGTACACCTTTTATGGAAATTGATGACAAAGGGGGAGAGATTGGACAAAGATATCCTTTGGGGGAGAGATTGTCTTGGGGAGAGATAGATAAGATTGGTCATGGACATGGATAAGGAGGGAGCAACATTGAAGAATATAAGAGGATCAAAATTCTTAGACAAGAAAAGCACACAAGTAGGGGGAGCAAGCCCATGAACTTTGAATGATTGCATTTGATATGTGCATATTCATGTGCTTGCTTGCATTGCATAAGTTTTTAAATTCAATATGCATGCTTGTGTGGTGTATGCTAGTTATAGAATTTGAATGATATTTGATAACTAGCATGCATAGGATGATAGCTGGACTTGTGTTTATCATGCAAAAACTAGAACCTTGCTTATAATGTTGATCTCATAGGATTTCTAGTGTTTTTGATGTCTAGCTACTCATGATGCTAAGGATGGTGGCAAACTTGCGCTTTTCAAATGGTGTCATGAAGGAGCTCATTGCATATGAGACATGACATGGAGTCATGTGATCAAGGTGGCAAAGATCAAGATGAGGCTTGGCTTGATGGACTAGTTGCAAGTGTGAAGGGTAAGTCGAAGGCTTTGGAGCGATGGACCGCGGGGCGGTGAAGCTTGAGCAAGACTTGGCGCCGATGGACCGACGCAACGGTGAAGAGCAAGTGAGGTCAAGATCGATGAACCAATATGGTCATGTGATGATATGAAGTGGATCATATCATTTGGTGATTGGTTGGTGCATGTGTTGCATCAACATCGAAGGAGATGGAATGGAATGTGCAAGGCAAAGGTATAACTTAAGGCATTTCATTTCACCGGTCAAAGGTTGTGTAGAGAAGTGCATGACCGGGTTTAGGATAGATGGGCGTACTATCAAGAGGGGCAAACTTGTTTGCATATCGGTCATCTAGTACCACTCAAGTGATTTAACTTTGCATTGTTGCTAGAATCGAGTGGCGTGGCAAGTTGAGTGTCTAACTCCTTTGAAGAAAATGATTGTGAAAATGCTAACACACGTGCACAAGGTGGTGATCACTTGTTGGTGTTGGCACATTTGCGAAGGTAGTGGAGTTTGAGTGGTAGAGATGGGTTTGGGACCCTCTTTGTGGAAGTGAAATGCATGTTTTCCACTATGCCGGAGGCGGTGATTTTCTCTAAGTCATCGTGGATAGAAACGGAGGCAAACAGAGGTCACTGGGGTGATCGGACGCTGAACCGGATGCGGTCTCGGCTTAACCGGATGCGTTCGGTCAGTAGCAGCTGCTGCAGAGGCGCGCGGGCTAGGGTTTTGCACCGGTGTGTCCGGTCACTCGCGGGACCAGCGTGTCCGGCCAGGCGCTCAGAGGGTCTGCAGATCGCGTGGTCGATCGGACACGGTGGCGCGTCCGATCACGATCGACCGGACACGTCCGGTCGCAAGTGGACCCTTACTGGACTCAAACTGGACATCGGGTGTAACGCGTCTGGTCAATTCTATAGCGCGTTTGGTCGGTGCTTCGTGGGCGCAGGCGCTGTGTGTGACTTGCGCGTCCGGTTTGTGCAGGTGGCACGTTCAGTTGTGTTTGACCGTTGGAGCACTGAATCGACCGTTGAGATCGGGTGGCCGCGGTTGAATCTGAGAGGACACGTGGACGGCACAGGGCGACCGGACACGGTGCAGCACGTCCGGTCAGTTCGACCGGTGCATCCGGTCGTCCCAAAAATCGCCCAGTGAAGGGGCCAGTGGCTATATTCGTTTATGGGGCTATAAATACTTGTGGTGGCCGGCCTTGGCTGTGGCTTGGCACCCTTGGGACTTAGTGTCCATGCTTAGGGAGTGCTAGGAGAGCCTCTAACTCACTTGTGCTTGCAAGAGTGTGAATCGATTGCAAGTGAGTGTGATTCTAGTGCATTGCATCATGAGGATTGCATCGAGTGGCACTAGGTGTTCGTGTTGCAAGCCGGTGGTGCTTGTTACTCTTGGAGGTTGCCACCTCCTAGACGGCTTGGTGGCTTGAGGCTCTGTCAAAGCTCGCAAGAAGATTATGCGAGGCTCTGGAGAAGCTTTGTGAGGGGGATTGTGCTCACCCCGCGGGGATCGCGAAGAGCAACTCTAGTAGAGCGTGTCATTGAGCTACCACACTTGCGGTAGGTTCTTGCGGCGCCTTTGGGAGGCTCGGTTGTGGATACCGATTAGCCGTCGAACCACGAGGTGTTGGTCGAGACAACGGGGACTAGCTTAGTGGCAACCAAGTGAACCTCAGGAGAAAATCACCGTGTTAACATTGTCTACTCTTCTCAGTGGTTTGCCTTCATGCAACACAAGCTTGTATTTACTTTCATATATACTTGTGCTTGTGTAGTTGCTCTTGTGACTAGTTTGCTTGTGTAACTTGCTAGTTACCTTCTTGCTTGTGTAGCTAGAAGCTTCCCCTTTGCGTGGCTAATTTGGTTTGTGTAACCTTGTTAGTCACATTGCTTAGTTTGTGTAGCTAAATAATTTGTGCTCTCTAATTTGGCATTGGTTGCCTTGTTATTGAGCATTTCTAGTCAGCCTAGGAGCTTTGTGCTTTTGCTTCACTAGTTGTGTAGGAGCTCCCTCGATTGGCTAAGTACAAGTGCATAGGTTTGTGTGACCTTGCTCTAGAATTGATTAGGTGAGTTCTTGCTTTGCTTGGTACCTTAGTTGCTTAATTAGGATCTTTTGTAAGGTGCTAAAGTTATAGATAGAGGGGTGTATTCTTGGCTAGACCAATAAGTTTAATTCCGCATTTGTTTTGGTTAGCCGGCGCGATTAAGTTTTAGAAAGGACTATTCACCCCCCCCCTCTAGTCCGCCATCTCGACCCTTCAGCTAGTCCCTTAGCAAAGCCTAATTAGATAAACTTAGATCATGAGTTGCTACAATGCTTTCATGCCTTAAAAGTACATATGCTTTCAAACAAAAATTCTCCTCCGGATTAAACAAAACTGCTCTAACTTTTAAACTCACCCATATTACCTTCAACTATGGAGCTTCTTAGCCTTCGCTTAGGTCTTGAGCAATTGAAAGATAGAATAATTAAGTCAAGCACCATGTCTTAAGCTCTTCGCTCAACCGATATTCCAGAGTTTTTGTAAGTTTTTAAAATAAAACTCAGAGCTTTTATTGTATGACACTCTCAAATCTCTCAATATATATGGTATTTGTGGATCTTTACCAAGGCATTAACAATGTTATGCCTTTCTCTCCCTACAACTAAGGATTATAGTGGAGCTCATAGGAGTGGCAAAACAAGGAAAAACAAACTTGTAATTCATATATTGTAAAGTCAAACAATGTATCCAAGGAGAGTTAAGTCATACAATCAAATCAAGATGTGCATGTGTATGAAATATGCTGGATAGGTGTATATAGGGTGTCTAATTCTAATTCTACTTTTGCTTTTTGATGACATTTCTCTCATTTGGATTTGAAAATAATTGCAGGAAAACATGGGCTATCTTTATTTTTCTTTCTTCTTTTTTCAGGTGGGCTTTTGCCCCTAATTCTACTTCGGACACTTGTCCATTTTTTTCTCTTTTTTTATAGCCAAAAGCCTTTTCTTTCTGTATATCAAATATTTGAGAGAGATTGCAACAAGACATTAGAGCATTTATTTGGGGCTGTCCTATAGGTTAAATTTTTGGGTGTTCTCTCCATGTATAGGAGAAAAACATTTTAAGGTGGATCTGAGTGGAAAATAGAGAATGATTGCGCCTACTCCCTGTGTAGGAATAGTGCATATGTGGGTGGTGTGTATATGATCTTGATTTTAAAAGCATGATAAACCTCTCATAAAGTATACAACAAAGCTCGACTATACTCAATGCAAAACAAGCAACATATATGAGCAAAAGTTTTCCTCATCTAAAATGATATTATATCTGGCTTTGGTAGGAATTTAAGCTTTGTCATACAAGAGCTCATCATGATTTTAAAATTTTCAAAAGATAAACCTCTAGAACTTAGTATTGCTAGAAACAAGATAAATAGCAGCTCAGACTTTCGCATATCATATCCCCCAATCACTTAGACTTAGATCAAGCATATGCTACCCACAATTTTCAGGTTCAAAGTGAATTCTTATATCAAAGCAGCAATATCCAAAACTCAGGAGAATTCAAGGTTGAAAACTAGGCACTTGAAAGGAATTACGGTAGAGCAACTATTCATCATCTCTAATGCAAAATTTTAATCTATATCTTTTTATTTAACTCCTAGCTAGATAGAAATATAAACTTTAATTCTCTATGATCACACCTTAATATAATTAAGACTTACTAAGATAGACACTTTCATTTGGTTTTAGTTGTTATGTTTATTTTTATTTTTTTACTAATAGACTTGAAAAATAATAATAAGACTGTAGATACTTAGCTAGATAAGCGGGGAATGCTCCTCCCACAAGCTAGATGTTGCTGTGGTCGATTATTGAATGAACTTCAGAGCGAGTTCGTCAGCAGCAACTGGTTGCCACTGAGCAGACTCTTTCTTTAGTCATAGTATTGTCCTGCAAAATTTATATTCCAACAAGAACACCAAAAACTCGAAGCTTGGATTATACAAGGGGTTAGCGGTCAGCTAAATGAGCAATTGATTATTCTTATGAGTTTATTTAACTTGATATACTTTAGCATGAATTATTCTATCTTCTTCTCTCTTTTTTTTGGATTTTTATTTTATGATGCTTTTAAGTAATAGCAAATGACATGCATGCATATTTATTTTTATGCCACCACAGTAAATATTCTTATGGGGAATTACCACAAGTTTATTCACATGGGGCTTTAGTATTTTTAATAATGCATAAGTAAGAGCAATAAAAATTTTGTCTATGCGCAATAAAGTAAATATATTTTTATTTTCTTAATGTGCAACAATAGTGAATATGATAGAGTATATATATATTTTAATACGATGATAGCAAGTATGCAATAAAGTCTTTTTATTTTCTTTTTAATAATGCAAGATGTATTAAATGAATTTAACTAACAAATGTATTTAGATAACTACCATTATTATCTCATGGCAAGGGTGCAGCATTTAAAGTCTACTGACAGGACTAGGAAGGAGAGAGTACTTACTTATTGGTTGCATCATCTGATCCTGATGACGGTTCAGATGCCTGCTCTTCTTGTGGTATTACAAACGTTACCTTCTTCTCCTTCCACATCTTGACTCGGTTCTTCATAAGTTTGGCTTCTTCTTTAAGAGCTAGCTCTTGTCTCTCAGCTTCTTTCTCCCACTCGTTCCAGTGAGGTTCTTTGACTGGCTCATCTTCAATCTTTTTAGCTTCTACTTTTGGTTCGAGGACTACATCATTGGATCTCATAACTCCAGGAAATCTAGCCCATCCATCCTTGAATGAACGGTGACGGGATTGGTGCCTCCTCCTTGATTAAGACTTCTTTGGCTGTTCATGGTTAGTATAACTATTAAATTGACAGCATACCTTTGGAAGTCAGAAGTGGATTTGTCTAGATCCAATGTAGATGACTGCGTCGGTGGTGTTGAGAAAAGGTCTCCCTAAGATGATCGGTGTGTCTTCATCTCCCGGCATGTCAAGGACTAGGAAGTCGGCAGGAACATAGTAATCTTAAATTTTTATCAGGACGTCCTTTGCTATGCCTTCAGGCTATCTCAACGATTGATCTGCCATCTACAGCTGCATATAGGTTGGGTACAATGGTTTGTTACCAAATAAATATTCATATGTTACCTTTGACATTATGTTAGCTGTCACACCCATTTTTAAGGATAAAATAGAATGCATAACCTTATGTGCGCCCAGAGATCAATCACACATAAGTTGACAAATTAAAGAAGAGTATAGACTCCACCGGATCCGAATCCGCCCCGTTGCAATCCTGACCTTGCATGCATGCATGCATACGGTTGTTCCCAAATAGATTTGAGCATTTTATGGGACAGCTGGATTCCGGCCCTGCCGAAAAAAGTGTGGTTACTTCAGGTCAAAAAAGTCCTATATATGACTGTCTCATTGGGCAAGTCAGGCCTAATTTTTCGAGTCGGGCATGGGCCAGGACTAGACGGCCCGCCCACGCATTTTACAGTATAAAATAGCTAAAAGTATTTCGGGCCATCAAAGAAGTCTCACCATGCCTTGGGGAAGCTTCATCTACAACAGCTTGCCGCGTAGTTGCTCGAGGAAGGAGATCGACATGGGGCACCTCCAGAGAAGCTTGAGGAAGAAGGCAGTTTTTAGGACTGGACCAGACATCGAACTGTTTAAGCCCTCGGTTCACGGTTTGATTGGTCCAACTAGTTGAGCCGCTGGTTTAGTCCGGTTCAAATAGAATGAAGAATGATACAAGGACACAATAGAAGTCGTGGCTCAGTGGTGCAGAACTTGCTCTCTGGCCTTGAAGATCAGAGTTCAACTCCTCCTTTTACACAATTTTCCCTTATTTCTCTCCTCTCCTCCCCGTTCCACATTGGAAATCCAATGCACAGCCGTGGATGCCCGTTTTTCACGGTCCAATGTCTGGTTTCATACTGGTTTCTAGGAAAAAACCGTCGATTCACTGGTTTTACATTGGTTCGATTGCTTATTGGTCCTTTAAGGTGGATCGGACGGGCTGAGGCTCTGGTTTGGTCTTTTACCAGTCGGACTGCCGATTCAGTCCGGTCCAAATAACTATGGGGAAGAGCTTCTTCTCCAACTCTAGCGACATCAAGGTGGCTGCCAGCGTGCTCATCTGGCAGGGCTCCAGCAGGGGGCGTCCTCCTCTTTCTCCTCCTCTCTTCTCCCTTCTTCTCTCTTCCTCTCCTCTCCTTTCCTAGTTTCTGGTTTCGGAACGTGAATGGAATGGGAAGAGGGAGAGGGGGCTACTGGTGGGTTTGTGTGTGAGAGAGGGGGCTAACATGTGGGTTAGTGTGTGTGTGCGCGGGAGAGACAACGCATCACTGCATTGTTATAGGTGTCGTGTGCATTGACAGATTGTCCGTCAAGAGCGTTGGATGCTCCGTCAGCGCTCGTCCAACATACGCTTCATCGTGATTGACAGACACTTTCCTAGAATATGTAGTGTTCGCTTTTATCCAGCTTCTTCACATTTTGGTTTTCAATTTGAAATATAAGTACAGAAAATGCCCATAAAGTTTTACAACTAATATGCAAGCTTTCTGAAAATAGGAATTTTTAGGCACAGGTTATGCTTAAATGTTTAAGTTAATTGGGTTGGCATGATGGGGTTGTGACACTCCAATCCAAGTAACACTCGATGCTAGCCCTCGGATCAAACCGACAATGGATCAACGTGTGGTATTGCTTCAAAGTGTGTTTTCTCACTCTCCCACTAATCAGTGATGTGGCAGGGGCCGAGGAGGCATCGGGTGACGCCAGGTGGGGTTGACTGACCCCACCAAGTGGGCCTAGACCCCCTGCCATATCCACTTGCCTTCTATGTTTGAATTTGATGAGTTTTCACCAAAGTTTCCCGCATTCATTTTACAAGTACAAGTGGATCTAGGTCATTTATAAACATAAATTGCTACTTGTGATGTTAGTACTTTACCTTCACTTTGATGGTCAAACATAGAGTTTAGTTACCATCAACAACTGTTAGAGCTCGGAGATGATGTTGTGTCTCACATGAGTTTTTCCTTCCTCATGGCAGCCGCTATACACCAAAATGGTAGGCCTTTACTTAGGAGAGATCATCCGAGGAGGGCCACATGCCCATCTTCTTCCTCATGCAGAGGCGGTGCGCATACCCTTCTCGAGTTGCGTCATGCCCCGATGAAAGGTCCTTGTTTGGTTTTGGTAATTGAGGGACAACCTAAGTGGACTAATTGTGTTTAATGTGAGAGACACATGTGATTAGTCCACAGGTACATGTGTGTGAGTAACACATGTCTAGAGGTGAAAATGGCTTGGAGATGTTGCAATGCTCACACATGTGATGAAGGAGCTCATTGCATATGAGACATGACATGGAGTCATGTGACTAAGGTGGAGAAGATCAAGATGAGGCTTGGCTCGACGGACCCAGTTGCAAGTGTGAAGGGCAAGTTGGGTGATGACTTGGCGCCGATAGACCGAAGCAACAGTGAAGGGCAAGTGAGGTCAAGATCGATGAACCAATACGGTCACATTATGATATGAAGTGGATCATATCATTTGATGATTGGTTGGTGCATGTGTTGCATCAACATCAAAGGAGATGGAGTGGAATGCACAAGGCAAAGGTATAACCTATAGGGCATTTCATTTCACCGGTCATCGGTGTGTAGAGAAGATGATGACTGGGTTTTAGATAGATAGCTGTACTATCAAGAAGGGTAAACTTGTTAACATATCGGTCATCAAGTGCCACTCGAGTGATCTAAATTTGCATCGTTGCTATGATCAAGTGGCGTGGTGAATTGAGTACTAATCCTTTAAAAAAATATTTGTGAAAATCTAACACACATGCACAAGATGGTGAACACATGGTGGTGTTGGTACATTTGCAAAGGAGAAGGTGTTGGAATTGTTTTGGATCAATTCGGAGTTGAAAAGGTGGAGAAAAGGGCAAGGTTTTGGTTGTCCGGGGGTTAGAAGTTGCTACCTAAATCTTGGCCAACTTGTAGCCATTGTAGAGGGTGGCACTGCCCTTTCCAGTGTGCACCAGACAAGGCACCACCAACCTAGGGCAATTGAAAGCCCTAGTTTGGTTTTGATAATTGATGAAACCTAGGGACTAATCATTATGCTAAGTGTGTAGACATGAAATGATAAGTCCCATGCCAAGTGGTAGAGCCTAGAGATGATCATGGTGATGATGGTGATGACCACAAGATGATCAAGGGCTCAAGTTGGAAAAGAAGAAAGAGAAAAACAAAACCCGATAGAGATCAAGGCAAATGGTATTGCATAGGGTTTTGTTTTTAGTGATCAAGACACCATAGAGGGTGTGATCATATTTAGGATCGATAGCCGTACTATGAAGAGGGGAAATTCTCGGTTAAAACAGTTATCAAGTGCCACTAGGTGAATTCATATGAGCATATGCATTAGGACCTAGTGTGAGCTAACATAACCCTTGAAAATATTTGTAAAAATATGCTAACACACGTGCACAAGGTGATACACTTGGTGGTTAGCACATTTGGGCTAGAGTTGAGAAGGTGGTGAAGTTGCGAAAGCTGAGAAACACTGACCGGATGCTGGTCACGCAATGACCGGACGCTGACGTCAGTGTCCGGTCAGTGTTGGCCGAGAAGCGCAGCAGGCCAAGGAAGCTGAGGCACGACCGGACGCTGCACAGGCAGTGCGACCAAACCCATGGAGGGAGCATCCGCTCTTGGATGATGTATGGTGACATCAGCAGCTGAGGGACGTGTGAAACAGAGAGAGAGTGACCAGACACTGTGGCGCGTCCGATCAACATAGACCGAACAGGTCCGGTCGGATTTTTTCAGTTCTGAAACCTCTCTGTACTCGATCGGACGCCACATGGTGGAGAGTCCGGTCGGTTTTAACAGCGCATCCGGTCAAACATTAACTGCGTGCTGACTGGTTTCATGACCGTTGGAGGTCAACGAATGATGTTTGAACAGGGACACATGGTAGCCATCCGTGCGCTTGGACGCTAGCGATCGTACGCTAGGGCTATGTCCGGTTAACCTGACTGGCGCTTCCCTTCACCTTGGGCAGAGCTCAATCTGACAGCCAATGACTCTATTCTTTTGAGGAGGCTTATAAATACGTGGTGGCCGGCTCTAAGGGATTTCTCTTGGTCATTTGAACATCCTGACATCCTTGTGAGCTGAGCATACTCCCTCCACTCATCTCTCTTGCTTGATTGCGAATTCAAAATGAGATTGAGTGATTTCAAGTGCATTTGCTTGTGTGTGTTGACATTTCTTAATGACGCTACTAAGAATAGGTATAAAACCCATCCCCGGCAACGGCGCCAGAAATGCTTGTTGGCATTTCTTAACGTCGCTACTAAGAATAGGTATAAAACCCATCCCCGGCAACGGCGTCAGAAATGCTTGCTAGCATCACTTAGCATCGCTACTAGAATTGGTGTATCCTAGTAATAATACTAAGCAATGCCAACCGATAGCTCTTTACGTTTACAGATGTTATCCGCAATTGCACAGATCTATCATTGCAGCATTTCACCCGGAAGTATTCAGGGTATCGTTATTTATATTTTTGCTAAGGAATGCATGGTGTATAAGTCTCTAGTAGGGACATGATAAGATAACATGACTGCACAATAGACAAGTACTCTATATAGGGGTAAGTCATGATAAGCATAAGATAGTGTGACACACACTCATGGGCTAACCTCAAAGGATAAATGGAAAACAAAGAATAAAAGAATGTTCCTAAGTGGAGCAGACATGTCTAATATAGCCGTGCACAGAACAGTTAATGATCATACACATACATGGTATAGGGCTAGAGCTATGTAAGAGAATGGATCGGGAGACCACCGAGTACTGGTCTGATAGCAACCTCATGTGGCATATTTACGAACTCCTACACCCCAGTCAAACGTTGGGGAATACAAGGGATGGACAGGGCTGTCACCACTTGCCGCCTACCCCACGACCGTGGAAAGGGCATGCAATCACCCGCCACTATATACCCGGACACCTCGCCCTCATATATAGTGACCACCCAAATCCCCTGCAGTCCCCGACCCTACGGATCGACAGGTAAAGGACTTGGGTGTACCTGAAGGCATGATGAACCACCACCTGTACCTAACTCTAAACCCTAACAGACATATGGTATGAATGATTATGCATAAAGTTTTATATGATGAAACCCTAGCATATGGACTATGGACTAGTTCACATACTAAGATCATGTCATATGGACATGTTAAGATCATCACACACAAACTATATGCTAGTTCATATGTCAAGATTATAACATAAAAACTATACTCTAGTTCTATAGCACAACTATATGTAAAGAATAAGAACATAGCTAGTTGGAGAAGTATGATGAAAGAAAGTAAACCTTTATTCTCACCATATCCTCCAAGGAGCTGTTGACATTTCTTAACGTCGTTACTAAGAATAGATACAAAACCTATCCCCGGCAACGGTGCCAGAAATGCTTGTTGACATTTCTTAACGTCGTCACTAGAATTGGTGTATCCTAGCAACGCCGTCTAGAAATGTCGGGTGGTATTCTGCAACGTTTATAGAACAAGTCCGCAAGCGCACGGAAATACCGTTGTAGCATTTCACCCGGTGGTATTCAGGGTATCGTAATTTCCCAAGGACAGCTTTCGTAGGTAGTCTCTAATTCTAGTTTAACCCTTATGAACAAGAGAAGGATAACTTGGGTAGTGAGGATATCTTAGGTAGCTTTCTTAAGGTTAGATATCACTATCTTTATACTTCACTTCGGGCACCGGATATCAGCTGGTCTGACAGCCGATGCCGGCTTCTAGCTCTACGCCGTACCCGAACGTGGGAGAATGCAAGGGACGAATAGGGCTGTCACCACCTGCTCACCTACCCCTCAACCATGGAGCACAAGGCAAATGAAGGTAGCCTCCAGCCTAGACACCACGTCTACACTATCGACTACTACTCTAGTATAAGCTAGGAGCATCCGTCTTTATCAGGAGTCCATTCGCTAGAGCATCCGCCACGAGGACGGACGACGAACCCGCCAAGCATAACGATAAATGATAAATCACTTAAGGAGTAATACCAAAGGATTATCATGACTTTCTTACCCCAAGTGGTAATCTAGTCGTCGAGGTACAAGGATAGCGGGTGCGACATGTCCGGCACTCCGACTACTCAGTGGACTTCGGGAGTCGCGCACTTAGTAGGAGGGGTGGACAATTCTGCCCTTCTCCTCCTCTTGCCCTCACTCACTCCCTATACTACATCTAGCTAGAAGCTAGTACTTGAGGCTCCTCCTCTCTCTTGCTCAAGTGTGTATGCTTGAGTGTGTTGGTGTGTTCAATGAGGAGGGGTGAGGCCCTCTACTTATAGGTGGAGAGGAGGGGGTTCTTTGCCAAATTCTCCTCATTAACTCCTCCAAACGGACCTGAATACCGCATCCAGGTACAGAGAATTAGGTAGCACACCCCCGCACCATCTTCAGGCATTAAACAGCGAACCGCCAGAGAAAGATGGGTCCAGGACGCGCCGACATAGGCGCGCCCACGCCCCTGGCCGCCCGCGCCCCTGGCGCAGCCATGCCCAAAGTTGGGCCAAATGGGCTGAAACTTAGCAAGTGCATCGGGCTCTGAGTTAGCTTTGCAATGCCTGCTTGCACACCTGATTCCGAGTATGGATGCATCCGGGGCGCCCATTTTACTGGACCCTGCTCCTGCAGCCCGAGATTGATTTGGAGTGGGTTTCGGGCCTCTACTCCTTGGGTTCATGTTTGGATATTTTTGTCCATGTTGGGAGCTCGAATGCTCTGGTAAATGGGCTTCTCCTCTTGGGCTCTGCTTGGGCCAAATTTGCTCTTTGTTATTTCTTTGTATTTTCTACTCTATTTGGCCCACATATGTGCCATTTCCATGTATGCCCTGCAAAACAAGTGGAACACCTAAACTTGTAGAATATGTTTGTGGTAAGCCCTATTCACTAAGTTTGGTGTGTGTTTTGTTTGATAGTTGGTGGTATAAATTATGTAATAAGGACCGCCAACAAGCTCCCCCACACTTGCTCCTTTACTCGTCCTCGAGTAAGCAATAGAGACTAAGGTGGTAGCTACTCCAGGTGTTTGATGTCCTGCATATAAATTACTCAAGCTTTTACCTGCATTTGTGAGCATTTTCAAATATTCCCCAGTTTATCATAAGTAATTGGAAGATGAAACATTTGGGATTCAAATCAACTTTATTCTACTCATGCTCTAGGACTTGGGTTTTACATTTTTCACAAAGTTTAGCAATGCTCCTTTAATGATCTTCTCAAAGTCACTCATTTTTATTTTCTCACCGAGGTATTGCTTCTTGTTCATCCTACCTCTAAGTTTGTTTGTGATTGTTGCAGGTATGGAAGGTGAAATGGCGCACTTACCTTGTGTGAATCGAGCCAAACATTGAAGATCATGGAGGGAAGCGCATACTCGAAGATTGGAATGATTATTTTTGAACTCTTTTTGGGTTATGATCATCTCTCTTGTTTTCAAATAGTGCTTTGGAGAGTATGGGCTTATGCTCACCTTTTTGTGGGTACACATGTACCCATTTTTTCTCTCGGGCGGGTGTCTTTGCACCCCTTGTTTTCTCTCATCATTTTTTTATTTTGTATCATGCTCTTTGGAATGCATTCTTTTCGGCTCAAGCTTCTCTGGCATGGCATCTTTTATTTTGCCCATACTCTTTCTGGCACTTTGTTTTTGCAGAGAGAGAACCATAACCTTTTTAGAGTAATTTTGTTTAAGTTTAAATTCCAATCTTATGAGCATGAAGCTTCTCTCAACATAGATTTCAAAGTTTGAACAAGAATCATCAAGTGTAAATGGCTATGTGTAAGTTCAAGATGCAAGGCTTGGTGGAATTCATTTTATCATTGAGGAGCATGCTATTTGCAAGTTTTAATTTTGAAAATAATACCCAAGTCTAGTGCAAGAGAGAACAAGTTTCATTTTATCCACTATGTCTCAAATTCCAAATTTCTTAGAATAAAGTGGGTATGCATGTATTTTTCTCACAAGTTTAGGTTCAAGCTAGAAATAAAATATATGCAAGAATTTATCAATTGATATTAATTGGAGTATAGCATTGCACAATTTATATCTGCCCATGTTTATTTTGGAATAAGGAGAGAGAAGATGCACAAACCGAATGTGTATCGTGCTTGTGTTGTGCATTCTTGTACGCGTCTCTCCCACACTTGTTTTTGTACCTATCTTTTGTTCACATTTTGCACAAGGACTAAAACAAGTGGAGACAAGTATCCAAACCATATAATATTTATTAAATTTAAAGACAGGATACAAATAGAGATAAAAGCGATCATGAACATAGTATCCCAAGATATACAGCTATACATTAAGCTTATTCCAACACATTCTTTATGCAAGTGGGATATTTGGCATTTAGCTAACATGTTTCCTTGGGTTGTTGAAAGGTGGAACAATTCACAAAACAAAGTTATCTTCCCAATTTCGCATCTAGCAACTTTGGAGTTTTTGCATGTTTTTTTCAAACAAAAGCATAGTTCACTTTTATACTCCTCAAATGGCACTCTCGGATCACTTAGTGGTGTATATTTCCTCACCAAGGCATAGCAAAGTTTTTGCCTTCTTTTGCTTTCTCCTACTTCTAAAAGGTTTATGTGGAGCTTTAGGTAGGGATAACAAGGTAGCATACTTGCATTGCATATATTGTAAAGTCAAATCGAGGATCCAAGGAGAAAAGTGTCATACTCTTAGATCAAGATGTGCATGTGTGTGGAAAATTTGTGAACTAAAACCTATAATGTGAACTAAAACTATACTCCTTTTGTTGATATGATCTCTCTTGAACTTTTATTTTAAGACATGACTATCATTTATCATTTTTTACATATGAGCCTTCATGTGCTCATCCCATTTTTTCAATACCTTGGGACCTTCATGTGTCCAAATGTTTTTTATATCCTTTTACATAGCTCATGTCTCTTAAACCACATATAGAGAGAGATCACTATTTTGTAAAACATGGAGTATTTTCCTAACATTTTTTACTCCCAGTGTAGGAGCAGAATTTTGGTGGATGGAGGCATGTTTTTGCGTACTCCTAGTGTAGGAGCAGCAAGTATATGTGGGTGTATGTGATCTTGATCTTGGGAGCATGATAAATCTCTCAACAAGGGTCAACAAGGTTTGACAAAACTCAATAAAATGACAAGTAGCCTATGTGGAAGGTTTCAACTTGCAAGATGCTACATTTGGCTTTGGTAGGAATTTCTCACCAAATAAGGAGTATGTGATACTATTGTTTTTAGAGCATTTTTATCAAAATGAATTCTCCAAGTGCATTGAATAGAAATGGTAGGATTTCTATGTCAGAACTATATCACACCCCACAACAACTTAGTCAACATGATTGTCCTATTAGAGTATTCTTCCCACTAGCATAAATACATGTATATGGAACAATCTTCATGCAAGCTTCTATCTTAAAGATGTTATGAACATGTCACTTTGTAGGAATTCAAATGAAGTGTGGGTCACATGGGGCACTCATGTTTCATCGAGTTTGTTCTAGTGATCAGAATTTTGCTTCTTTAAACTCAAAATGTGTAGGGAGTTGAGTGAGAGGTTGCACAAACCATCATTGAAGATGAAGGGGCTAAGATGAATCAGAGTTGGTTCGGCTGAATGAGAAGTTCAACTGACCCACTTTGGAGCCTTTTGTCCGGCCCTTCTTCAAGTCTGATCCGTTGATGTTTGTGCAACGTGTTGGTGGGAGATCTTGAATGCGTGTTCGTTATGTATGAGAGATCTCCCCCACACTTATTCTTGTACCTGTTTTTATTCAAACAAAAAGAAAACAAAGGTGGAAATAAATATGGGCTCTACTGATTTGACATCAAGGAGCCTAAATCATTTTATTAAAACTTCAGTATTTGTTATTATTTGTTTTATTTTCATTTTTTTATGTAATACTTTTGTTTTGTTTTATTTTATTCAATTTGCTCATCCAACTTTTTAAAACAGTACTCGAGCAAGGCTAAAAAATTCAATGGAAGCATAGCCTTGATTTATCTCCATTATAGATTACTCCTATTGTTTATGACAACAACTCAATGCTCATTAATCAAATTTCAACACCATATCAAATTTTGATTAAGGAAGGTCTTTTCTAACCTGAGCACCTTGCTTAATTTAGAAATACCTATGAATGAACTCATGAATACATCTAAACAAGAGGATATATCTTAAACAAAGGAAGCATGATTTATATTTTCATGGAGACAAATATGGGTAAAGGAGTTGGTGAACATTTTATTTATTCTTATTATTGTTCATTATGATTTTTTTATTTTCTATGCATAGTAAAGTTAGTATGCAAAAGAAAAACAAATGCAATAAAGTAAATATGCAATGCATCATACCTGTGTGGGGCCCTCCCCAAGCTAGCTCGAAGCCAGTAGTCCGAGGTTGCTTGATGAAGACTCCAAGGCAGGTTTTTTTTTATTTTTTATCCTTGTTTTATACTAGCAGTTTTGGGACAATGACCAAATTAAGCAAGTTGTTCAATTTGATCAAAGTAGACTTGTCAATCTAAGCATCGTGCTCAATTTGAAAAGTCTTATGAAAACATGATTGCTCCAACCATATTTTCAAAACCCAAGCATGCTAGTATAGACATGAGTTTATTCAAAAGCTAAATATTTTTGTTTTGGTTTATCATTCAGAGTTTATATTTGGCAAATTTTAGAACAATGATCAAATATAGCATTTAATCAAGGTAGGCAAATTAACCATAGCACCATGCTAGTTTTAAAAAGCCTATGAAGACATGATTGTGCACAAACCATGCTTCAAACTTAAACATGCTTCATATCAACTATGAAAGATTAACCAATATTTTTATCAAATTATGAAATATTTTTATTTTCCACTTCATATACAAACAATGTTTAGCTCAATGACCAGACTAAGGATCTTAATATGATCATAACAGGCTAGATAACCCAAGCACCATACTTGCATTATAAAGCCTATGGGGTAATGATGGATTCTGTACCATTCTCCCAAGCTAAGATAATTTATGTAGAAGTGAAGTTTTGAGTTTTGAACATAAAAATGTTTTTGTTGTTTTTATCATTACGTATACTAGCAATGGTTATTAATAAAAAATAGATATATGAAAGGATAACTACCAATTACCTTTTGGCGAGGGCTCACCTTTTAAAGTACGTTGAGCAAGACTTCCAATATATTGTTTTTTAACATCTTTCTTTTCTTTCCTTTTTTTCAGCAAGGTAGAGCTAACATCATCATTTTTTTCTTTCAATCAAGATGGCCTCGTGGTGAGATTCTCACCGTCCTCCCCCACACTTGAACTTTTGTGTGAATGTCAAGTGTGTAGAGTCCAGATTGATCTACTCACCAAGGGCATCATGATGTTTATTTGATGCAGCTCTTATGTCCTCTGGCATCGTATGTCCTTTGTTCTTCTTAATCTCCACCTAAAATGGTTAGCGACCAAGAATACCCGAAGGTGCATACAAACTTGAAAACATATTCTTGCTTTTATTGATAAGAAAAAATGTGTTTGTTTTTTTAAGATAGTCCGGGGTATCTCTCGGCACTGCTTACTTTATGGTCATCAGCTTGACCTTTAAACTAGGACGGAGCTTGTAACTAGAAGCTATGATTGGCTTCGATGGTGGTAGCTCATCCTAAGGGTTTTTTTGACTGGGTTTCATGAATGGATGATAAGTAAAAAAATTATTTTTCATGATAACACTCAAAGATACATGGGCAAACCAGGTTCAGAGATAACTATGACAACCGTCACCGGCAACGTGCCAGAAATGCTTGTTGGTATTTCTTAGCATTGCTACTAAGAACAGGCTTAGGACCCATCCCCGGCAACGGTGCCAGAAATGCTTGTTGACATTTCTTAATGTCGTTACTAAGAATAGATATAAAACCTATCCCCGGCAACGGCGCCAAAAATGCTTGTTGACATTTCTTAATGTCGTCACTAGAATTGGTGTATCCTAACAACGGCATCCAGAAACATTGGGTGGTATTCTATAACGTTTACAGAACAAGTCTGCAAGCGCACGGAAATACCAATGCAGCATTTCACCCGGTGGTATTCAGGGTATCGTAATTTCCCAAGGACGGCTTTCGTAGGTAGTCTCTAATTCTAGTTTAACCCTAATGAACAAGAGAAGGATAACTTGGGTAGTGAGGATATCTTAGGTAGCTTGCTTAAGGTTAGATATCGCTATCTTTATACTTCACGTCGGGCACCGGATATCAGCTAGTCTACCAACTGATGCCGGCTTCTAGCTCTACGCCGTACCCGAACGTGGGGGAATGCAAGGGATGAACAGGGCTGTCACCACCTACCCGCCTACCCCTCGACCGTGGAGCACGAGGCAAATGAAGGTAGCCTCTAGCCTAGACACCACGTCTATGCTATCGACTACTACTCTAGTATAAGCTAGGAGCATCTGTCTTTATTAGGAGTCCATTCGCTAGAGCATCCGCCACGAGGACTAACGACGAACCCGCAAAGCATAATGATAAATGATAAATCACTTAAGGAGTAATACCAAAGGATTATCATGACTTTCTTACCCCAAGTGGTAATCCGATCGTCGAGGTACAAGGATAGCGGGTGCGACATGTCCGGCACTCCAACTACTCGGCGGACTCTGGGAGCCGCGCACTTAGGAGGAGGGGTGGACAATTCTGCCCTTCTCCTCCTCTTGCCCTCACTCACTCCCTATACTACATCTAGCTAGAAGCTAGGACTTGAGGCTCCTCCTCTCTCTTGCTCAAGTGTGTATGCTTGAGTGTGTTGGTGTGTTCAATGAGGAGGGGTGAGGCCCTCTACTTATAGGTGGAGAGGAGGGGGTCTTTGCCAAATTCTCCTCATTAACTCCACCAAACCGACCTGAATACCACGTCTTGGTACAGAGAATCAGGTAGCACACCCTTGCACCGTCTTTAGGCATTAAATAGCGAACCGCTAGAGAAAGATGGGCCCGGGACGCGCCGACACAGGCGTGGTCATGCCCAAAGTTGGGCCAAATCGGCTGAAACTTGGCGAGTACATCGGGCTCTAAATTAGCTTTCCAACTCCTACTCGCACGCCTAATTCCGAGTCTGGATGCATCCGGGGCGCCCATTTTACTAGACCCTGCTACTGCAGCCTGAGATTGATTTAGAGTGGGTTTCGGGCCTCTACTCCTTGGGTTCATGTTTGGATATTTTTGTCCATGTTGGGAGCCCGAATGCTCTGGTAAATAGGCTTCTCCTCTTGGGCTCTGCTTGGGCCAAATTTGCTCGGGTTATTTCTTTGTATTTTCTACTCTATTTGGCCCACATATGTGCCATTTCCATGTATGCCCTGCAAAACAAGTGGAACACCAAAACTTGTGGAATATGTTAGTGCTAAGCCCTATTCACTAAGTTTGGTGTGTGTTTTGTTTGATAGTTGGTGGTATAAATTATGTAATAAGGACCACCAATAGGAGCCAGGCTCTCCTTGTAGCTTAACCTTTCTTCACTACTATTCCTACTCCTACTCCTATTCTAAAGAAAGAAGAAAGAGGAAGAAGGAGGAGGAAGGGAGGTAGAGAGAGGGAGTGAGGTAGCTCCAAGTGTGGTGTGTGTTGTAGAGGGGAGCCTCTCCCTCTTTATATTGGAGTGTGGTGGGGCCCTTCAGGTGCTAGGTTCACTGAACCCAGCAGCGCACCCCCGCTCCGTCCTCCTGGCCATCAATGCAGTCGGTGGAGCGAAGTTGGGCCGAGGCGGTGCAGGTGGGGGCGCGCCCGCGCCCCAAGCATGGCCGCGCCTAGGCTAGGGCCCCTCGGCCTAGGCTTCATCGTGGTGGCTCTCTTCTGGGCCCTGATCAGCGTGGGGTGGTGGGCTTGGCCTAGTTCGACTGTAGATTTGACCCAATGCCTCTCCTTGCCTATATATGCCTTTCTGGAAAGCGTATTTCTGACATGTTTCACTTGTACTTGATATGTATTCCTACAAAGTGATAGTACAAGTGGAATTCGGTCAATAATAAATGTATATGTGTGTATTGATATATAATTCTATCATTTTTGGACTTATATTGGCGGTAAAAATGTGTCAATAACGACCGCCAACAGTGTGATTTCATCTAGTGGCACTTGGGGATCGTTTGAGCTACTGGATTTCTTGTTACTCTTGGTGGTTGCCGCCACCTAGATGGCTTGGAGCAGTGGTGGAGGTCCGGCACATGTTGGTGATTGTTTGTGGCCGGCTCCGGTGATCTTATGAGGGGTATTGCACCTTTCCCGGCCAAGAGTCGCAAGGTAGCTCTAGTAAACTGCTCATGTCATTAAGTTACCTCACTTGTGGGTAGGTTCTTGCGGTGTCCATGGGTTGGATGAGGTTCATGCTACACCTCTTAGCCGTCGAACCACCAAGTGTTGGTAAACACAATGAGGACTAGCGTACCGGCAAGCACGTGAACCCTAGGAGAAAAATCTTGTGTTCAGCTTGTGTATGATTGGATTTCTCCCAGTGATTGGTCATCATATAATGTGATTGGTTTATTCTAGATGCGGCGGTATAAAGATCACATACCTCTCTTTTATATTTTTGCAAACTAGTTGAAACAAGCTCTTTAGTGTAACTAGTTTTGAGAGCTTGTGTTATCTTTGCTTGAGTAGCTTCTCACTGTTGATGGTAGATAAGTGTTATTTTTAACCATCAACATAGCATGAGAAAGGACCTAAAATATAATTACTAGCTAGATATAGGGGTTACACTAACAGAATTCCAAGAGTTTTGATGAATATATATTTCTATAGGGGGTTATCAGGAAACAACCAAAGGAGGCCCACATGTCATATTTACGTAGAGAGAAAAGGACCACATATATAAAAAGAATAATCTAGAAGACACGGAAAGCAAAACCCTAGGAGGTGGGACCCACCTGTCACTGTGACAGGGGCGGGCGCCCCACCCCCCTGGGCGACCGCCCCTCCTAGGTGGCCAATCAGGAGCCACCTTGCGGATCATGCCTCCACCGCCTTTGAGGATCAATAATAATCGTCTATCAAGGTCAGTTTGATCCAAGGGCTGTGGTACTTCCTAGAGGGCTATATAAGCAAGGCCCCTGGCCCTAGGAGAAACCCTAATTCATTCCAAGATACAGAGCATTCCTCTAAGAAGCCTCAGAGCCACCATCTCAATTAGATCTCTATAATTTAGTAGCATAGCTACATAGGATTAGAACTAGAAGGAGGCAAGCATTGCTTGGATTTCGGATCTATTAAGAGGATTCTTGGTAATTCTCTCCTACTTTTATATTTGTTCTTGTATTATTCATCTAGTTCATCATTTGTATGAATATGACTTTAGTCTATTCTATCATATTGGATATGACTTTGCTCTATTTGATTATGTTCTCAATTATATTGTTCTTAGTCTACTTTGATTATATGCTTGGCATAGTTAGATTAGAATTATATTCAAGTATAGGATCATATAGCGCCTACTCATTAGATCGATGGGTGAGTGGTAAATATTGTGTAGGCATGGTGCTTATACCGTATTTACCTGCAATTGCACCCTATATTTCGGACCGTGTGGCAGATCGCGGTAGTGACAATCCTATTGAGTCATTCATAGTCTACCTCCCGAGTATAGGGCAGGCAGAACACAACTATTATAGGGAAGTGATTGCTATGTTCTTCATCTTCCTTCGTAATATCACTATGCGTAGATATAACCTTCTCTTGCTATGATTGCCAAGTGTAATTGCACTAATCATCGTATGCTTTGACCTTATAGTTAGAATAACTTAGGAGTTATCTTTGTAGTTCATCCTAATCCATGCTAGTGCTATAAGCTTAGAGTAATCTATTGAGATGTTTATCTTTTATTATGTGGCTATGTGCTTATCAGTTATTCTTTATCATTTGTATATAGTATTTATCTTGTGACACTTACCATGTATGAGAAGATAGATAAAGACATGGTTATGCTCTCCATTACCATATGCAGTGATGCTCATTGCTCATTATCCTTAGCACTCCCTTCCCAGTGGTAAAAATATAAATAACGATACCTGGATTACTTCCGGTTAAAATGCTACATCGGTATTATCTTTGCGCTTGCAGATTTTATATTCATTCTAGAGGAGTATTTGCATTTATTAATACCAGCACCTCTGGTGCCATGCTGGGGATGACAACCTAGCTTAGGTGGCGTTAGAGATGTCAACACTCACCTAGTTGAGCTCTTTAGTGTAGCTAGCTTTTGAGAGCTTATAGTGACTTAGCCATTGATTGTTATAGTGATCATAGTGACTAGAATTATTGGATAGGTGGCTTGCAACCCTTGTAGAGCTAGAGCAAAATTGTATTTCACCATTTTTTATACTAACCTTTTGTTCTAGTGATTTTGTAGAATTGTTAATAGGCTATTCACCCCCTCTAGCCGTATTAGGACCTCTCAAGTGATATCGGAGCCATGGTCACCGTTTTTTGAAGGCTTAACAACCTCGGTGCACAAGATATGGCTCAAATTGTGTTCAACCATGTTGGGGGCAAACCACCTTTCTTTGATGGCACAAGTTCCTTTGACTATTAGAAGAGACATAAAAATGTATCTTGGTTCAATCAATGATAAAGTGTCAGAAGTGACCGAGCATGATTTTGTGATTCTTAATCCTGCTAACCCCACCAACAATGAGAGAGCAAACAAGCAATGTAGCACTATGGCACTCAATACTATTTACAATGGCATTGATGCAAAAGTATTTGAGCAAGTCAAGGATCTTGAGAAGTCTAGTGAATTGTGAACAAGATTAGAGGAAACATATGAGGGCACTACAATGGTAAAGAGTGTCAAGCTATACATGCTCAAGGACAAGCTATCCAACTTCAAGGTGAAGGATGATGAGTTCATTCCAGAGATGTTCTATAGGCTCCAAGTCATTGTCAATGACTTCAAGAGTTTGGGTGAAAAAGTAAAGGATGAGGACTTCTCTTTTTTTGAGCAAAGGATGAGGACTTCTCTCATAATTTCTTGATGTGCTTGCCAAAGATATTCAAGACATTGAGAATTATCATCTTTAGAGGAGGATTAACCAGTGTATCTCTCAATGAGATACTTGGAGATGTCATGACTGATGCTCAATACAACGATAGTGACAATGAAGATGAAGAGAAGAAAGACAAGAAAGATGATGACAAGAAGAAGAGTGTGGCTTTCAAGGCATCCACATCCTCCAAGAACAAGGGCAACTCCAAGAAGAAAGCATCAAGTGAAGATGATGACTTTGATGATGAAACCATGGCTCTTCTAGTGCGTATGATGGACAAATTTATAAAGAAGAGAGGCTATGGTGCAAGGAAGAGAAGAGATCACATGAAGGAGCATGTGAGGCTATGCTTTGAGTGCAAGAGCCTAGATCATATTGTGGTAAATTGTCCCTACAAGAATGATAATGAGGAGGATGAGAAGAAGAAGAAGAAGAAGAAGAAGGACAAGAAAGAAAAGAAGGAGAAGAAGATGACCTTCAAGAAGAAGAAGAAGAAGGAAAGTTACTATGTGGTCACTTGGGATAGTGATTGCTCAAATGATAGTGATGATGATGATTTAAGTGATGATGATAAGAGGTCCATTAAGAAAGCACCTGCAAGCATCGCCATCCACAACAAGCCATCGCTCTTCGATATTCCTTTGACATGCCTTATGGCAAAGCCCACTAAGGTAAAATATAATGAAAGTGATGATGAAAATGAAAGTGATGATTATAGGAGTAATGATGAGGAGGACTACTCCAAGGATGAGCTCATAGAGATATGTGAGCAACTTAGTACTGGCTATGAAAAGAAGAGAAATGAGTGCAAAGCATTGCAAAAAGACCTAAAAGCTCTTAAGCAATCCTTTGATGAGCTTCAAACATCTCATGAGTGTCTAAAGGAAGACCATGAGGAACTTGGGCATGCTCATACTAAGCTTGAAAAAGCTCACTCCTCTCTACTTGAGCAAGCTAAGGAGAAGGAGACCAAGATGGAGCAAGTGATCGTGACTTGTAATGTGGGATTAACATGTGATCTTATTTATGAATCTTCTTGTAGTTCTATTAATGTTGCTCCCACTAACCCTTCTTGTAGCACCTCCACTTCTATCTTATCTACTAGTGATGGTTTAATTTGTGATGTCTCACTAATGATTGAGAATGAGACCCTCAAGAAAGAGGTCAATGAGCTCACTCATGCCCTAGGTAAGAAGTCAAATTCAGAGGACTTAAAACACTGAACCCTCACCGGGAGATAAAATCGGTAGTTATCCATATTTACTCTTTTGCATTGCATAGAATAATTTTCCTTTAGCATGTTTACTTCCTTGCATTAACATTGCATTAAAAAGAAAATAAAAAATCTGTTTATTGCACTGCATCATAAATCCTAAGCCCCATGTGAATAATTTTGTGGCGTGTAAAAACTCACAGGAATATTCACCGTGGTGGCATAAAAATAAAAAAAAAATAAGTGTGCATTCATCTTGTTACATTTTCTTTACATCATACAAAATACAAAAATACAAAAATTTTAAGAAAAAGATCCTACTGAAACTCTACTCAGAAGAAAACCAGAAACAATCTCAAAGGCTCTAGACAACTGAGGCTTAAGTAGCCAACCATTAATGCTTAACCCGTTCCACAAGTTTTGCTGTCTATTTGAGTTTCAGAGGATTTGAAGGGCCAAGAAGAGTTGACAAGCAAGTGGGGGTCATACAAAGGAATCTCTGAGTTTTATTTTAAAAACTTACAAAAACTCCAGGATAAGAGTAGAACAAAAGAGCTTGAGACATAGTGCTTGACTTAACCATTCTGTCTTTCAATTGCTCAAGACCCAAGTGAAGGCTATAAGCTCCATAGTTGAGGGTAATAGAGGTAAGTTTGAAAGTCAGAATAGTTTACTCTAAATCTGAAGGGAAATTCTTGATTGAATACATGTGTGCTTTCGAGGAGTTGTTACCATATTTTTAAAATTCTAAAGAACTCCTGTATCCATTGCTAAGTTGGCTTTGCTAAGGGACTATCAAAGGTTAAGCTTGGGTGAACTTGTTGACGGTAGTTATTGTTCATTTTAAACTGTCAACCAAACAAGAACAAGGGCATATATCAACCTCCAACATAGAATTAGGGTTTATACTGACATAATTCCATAATTTTGGTGAATCTATGTTTCTGCAGGGGGTTATCAGGAAAAGGGAGAGAGATATGAAGGACAAGGGGAAAATATCAAATTATAAACCGACTCTAACTCAAGAAGACTCTAGAAGACACTGGAGGACAGCCACCCAAAGGGGGGCCCACCTGGCATAGGGCAGGGCCAGCTGGCCCTACCCCTAGGTCGGCCGACCTAGCTTGGTCCCACTCGGTAGCCGCCTTCGCATGTCGGTTCTCCACCGCCTTAGGGGTTGCATATCCACCGTTGATCAATGTCGGTTTGATCCGAGGGCTCTGGTGCATCCCACCGGCCTATATAAGCAGCCTTGTACCCCCTGGATTAAGATCATCTCTGAAACACTAATTCATATTCTCTAGCTAGGGCTTGGATTGAGAGGGGTCCCTTGAATGGATCTACCTCTCTCTCCAATGTAGTAGATTAGTTCTAGTTGAGAGTTAGGGATAGTTGAGCTACGCTCAGGTTTTGGAGAATTCTTTGGAGGTCTGGTATGTCTGTGTATCTTACCTTTGCAAGACTTATGCTTTAATATATGTATCTTCTCTATCTACTTTTATGCCTTTCATGTGATTGGTTAGTATAGTTATTATACCTTGGCATGAGATCTGCACTCGTATTAAGTGCTCTAGTTATCTATAGTGATTAGAGTAGTAATTAATAGTGTAGACATGGTGTCTAGACTAGAGGTTACCTGAGATTGCGCCCAATCCTCCGGTTAGTTGTGGTAGCTATAGAGGTGACAGCTCTATAGATTATTATAATCCACCACGTTAGGGTTGGTGTTTCATAGAGCTTTTTGGTAGCCTTCCCCCGACTACGCTTTCTCACCCCCCTTGAGAGTCGGAAAGGTACTGCTGCTCTAAAGTGTTATTGTGTGATTGCTATATTTACCTATGCTTCAGTTATCATAGAACCAAAGTAGTAGAGAAGAATATAGGGACCTTGAACTCTCCCTTTGTCCTCTCAACTTAGCTATGCTACTCATTTATCATAGGATTCTCTAATGTGTGTGTTATTATGCATAACTCCTATCACTTATCACTCACCTTTATCTAGGTCTAGTTGGTATATTAATTAGTGGATACATGATTGTGAACTATCAACCTCTTTTAACACTGTTTCTCAGTGGATAAATACGATACTCTAGAATACTCCCGAGTAAAAGCTACAATGGTATAATTATCTGTGTGCTTGCAGATACCTGATATTTTTAGATATACATTCATTCTAGTCACTTGCATTAATATTAACTGCTTAGTATTATTCTAGCAGTAATGCTAGGTAGTATTCATACATATCTCTTGCATCTATACTAGGGATGACAACCTAGTTAAGGTAGGGGGTGTAGGTTTATAATAGGTGGCTAAGTAGTTAGAACAAGTGACACGTTAATAAATACCAACAACAAGTAAGGGGAGCAAGCTCATGAACTTGATTTTCTGCATTTAATATGTGCATATTCATATGCTTGCTTGCATTGCATAAGTTTTAAATTTAATATGCATGCTTATGTGGTGTATGCTAGTTGTAGAACTTGAATGATGATTTGATAACTAGCATGCATAGGATGGTAGCTAGACTTGTGCTTCTACATGTAGTACTAGAACCTTGCTTGTATTGTTGATCTCACAGGGTTTCTAGTGTTTATGTTGTCTAGCTACTCATGGTGCTAAGGATGAACTTAAAGATGCAACTCCGATTAGTATCATGCTTCAAAGGTTTATTCTCTACAACTTAGCATCATAGGTAGTAATTACTCTCCCATAATTCCAGCCTATACATATGTGCAAGCTTTAAACCAAACACACTAGCACATATGTAGGGGGAGCTAATACTACCAACTTGGGTTTATAGTACTTGTCCGAAATCATTTACACATGGTAAAATTTCTTGGGCAAGCAACATGAATCTAAAAGTGCTTAATTTCCATATCTTTATAGAGTTGTCATCAATTACAAAAAGGGAGAGATTGAAAGGTCCTTGTTTGGTATTGGTAATTAAGTGACAACTTAGGTGGACTAAATGTGTTTAATGTGAGATACACAGGTGATTAGTCCATAGGTACATGTGTGTGAGTAACACATGCCATGGAGGTGAAAATGGCTTGGAGATGTTGCAATGCTCACACATGTGATGAAGGAGCTCATTGCATATGAGACATGACATGGAGTCGTGTGATCAAGGTGGAGAAGATCAAGATGAGGCTTGGCTCGACGGACCGGTTGCAAGTGTGAAGGGCAAGTTGGGTGATGACTTGGAGCCGATGGACCGAAGCAACGGTGAAGAGCAAGTGAGGTTAAGATCGATGAACCAATACGGTCACATGATGATATTAAGTGGATCATATCATTTGATGATTGGTTGGTGCATGTGTTGCATCAACATCAAAGGAGATAGAGTGGAATGCGCAAGGCAAAGGTATAACCTATAGGGTATTTCATTTCACCAGTCATAGGTGTGTAGAAAAGATGATGACTGGGTTTAGGATAGATGGCCGTACTATCAAGAGGGGAAAACTTGTTTACATATCGGTCATCTAGTATCACTCGAGTGATCTAACTCTGTATCATTGCTAGGATCGAGTGGCATGGTGAATTGAGTGACTAATCCTTTGGAAAAATATTTGTGAAAAGCTAACACACATGCATAAGATGGTGAACACATGGTGGTGTTGGCACATTTGCAAAGGAGAAGGTGTTAGAGTTGTTTTGGATCAATTCGGAGTTGAAAAAGCAAAGAAAAGGGCAAACTTTTGGTTGTCTGGGGGTCGAAAGTTGCTACATAACTCTTGGCCAACTTGAAGCCATTGTAGAGGGTGGCACTGCCCTTTCTGGTGTGCATCGGACAGGGCACCGCCACCCTTGGGTGTGTACCGCCACCCTAGGGCGGTGCCTAAAAATAGCAGCATCACCCTTTCGTATTTCAGGCATAACTCCTAGCTCCAAACTCCGATTTTGATGATCTAAGACCTTTTGGAAAGCTAACGAGTAGCTATACAAGCCTGAAGTGGTGGGTTTCAATTTGGAGCAAGTTTGGGTCACTGGACTGTCCAGTGACCATGACGGTGTGGCACCGCCCTATTTTTCCAGAGAGGAAGGAAACTCGTCGAGGGGCACCGCCACCCCTTGTCCGGTGACCACTTGTCCAATGACTAGTTTGAAATAGCCGTTACAATTGAACCATTGGGGCACCATCACCCTTTGTCCGGTGCCCGCACATTGCTGTCTAGAGACTGCATAGAAAAGTGTTCCAAGGCTCCAATGGTTCGATTTGGCTTGGGGGCTATAAATAGAGGTGGAGCTCGGGCTTGGCTGAGGTTGAGCACCATGGGAATGTGTTGCCCTTGTGTGTGCTTGGTTTGAGAAGCCTCTAACTCTCTTGTGCTTGTGAGAAGTGCAAATCCTTTGCGAGTGAGTGATTCTAGTGTGTTGCATTGTGAGATTGCATCGGGTGGCACTAGGTGATTGAGTTACAAGACAGTGGTGCTTGTTACTATTGGAGGTTGCCATATTCTAGATGGCTTGGTGGTGGTATCCGTCGAAGCACGCAAGAAGCTTGTGCGGTGCTTCAGAGAAGAGATTATGAGGGGTACCATGCTCACCCCGCAGGAACCGCGAAGAGCAACACTAGTAGAGCGTGTTATTGAGCTACCCTCACTTGTGGGTAGGTTCTTGCGGTGCCCAACATGTGGGCTTGGCGGGTGATGCCAATTAGCCGCCGAACCACTAAGTGAACGGTCGACACAACGGGGACGTAGCTTGGTGACAACCAAGTGAACCTTAGGAGAAAATCATCGTGTCAACTTTGTCATCCCTTGGTTTGCATTCCTGTTACACAAGCTTGTATTTACTTTCTTATACATTGTGCTTGTGTAGTTGCTCTTGTAACTAGTTAGCTTGTGTAGCTTGCTAGTTGCCTTCTTGTTTGTGTAGCTAGAAGTAGCTCTTACGTGACTAATTTAGTTTGAGTAACCTTGTTAGCCACATTGCTTAGTTTATGTAGCTAAGTAATTTACACTCTCTAATTTGGCTTGTATAGCCTTGTTATTGAGCATTGCTAATAAGCTTAGGCTTTGTGCGCTTTGCATCACTCGATTGTGTAGGTTCTCCCTGGATTGCTTGAAGTACTAGTTACATAGGTTTATGTGACCTTGCAAGCTAGAATTGGTTAGGTGAGCACTAGCTAGCCCAGCACCTTTTTTTGCCTAATTAGGATCTTTATAAGGTGCTTGTGAACTTAGATAGAGGGGTGTAGTCTTGGCTAGACCGATAGTTTTAATTCTGCATTTGTTTCGGTTAGTCGGCGCGATTAAGTTTTAGAAAGGACCATTCACCCCCCTCTACTCCACCATCTCGACCCTACACCCGAGCATGACTCCGGACCAGGAGTGGCCAACACAGCCTCGCGAGGGCGTGGAGACAGAGTTGCTACAGTGCATGGAGCTCTGGGACTCTATTCGTGTGTCAGGATCTGGGCCGTTGTTAGAGTTTGATAAGAGATTCCCTATATCACATGGATGAAAGGTAGGTCGGGATGACATGACAAGGATCCACGATTCCAGTATGGGTTTCGGCATGCTCGGGAGCTTCCTAAGCCCTCGAACGTGGGACTTGATCGAGGGCCTGTCTAAGGCATTTTTTTGAGGAAATTACTTCATTGGCCCTATAAGTTGCTTAGTTTCTTGACCCTTTTTCTCACGAACTTGCTTATTTGGCCCTAAAACGATTTTCCTTTGGTTTCTCGGTCTTTTCGTTAGTTTGATGAGCTAACCGTGTTAAGTTGCATGTGAAATTACTATTTTACCCCTGACGCCAAAAGTAACAGTTCAGCAACCTACAATTGTGCTATATAATAAAAATAGCAATTCCATGCTTGAAAAAATATCGTACCTTATTTTGGAAAAATTATTGATAGTAGGCAACCTGAAAGACCTATACAAAGCAAATGTATATTGCTGAACTTTTGCTTTCGGTGTCAAGGGTAAAATAGTAATTTTGCATGTAACTTAACACCGTTAGTCCATCGAAGTAACAAAAGGGCCAAGAAACTAAAGAAAATTCGTTTTAGTGCCAAATAAACAAGTTCGTGAGAAAAAGGAAGAAGCTATGCAACACTTTCTTTTAAAGCCAAGCAAATAATTTCCTCCATCTTTTTCCTGTCATTGAGGCTACTTCCTAGATGGGCCGCTTCGAGCCTAGCGGGCCTTCTTCGTTATCAGGGGGGAGGGCGTGCAAGCACACGACATAGGCCAAGCCTCTGACCAATTAAGAGAATCATTCAGGGGTTAATCACATTCTTTCGACACTAATGCGAGGTTTAAGTAACCCCACTGTTAGGTACTCAATAGATAGCATTAGTAGTAGTAACTATTTATGCCCTATTTGGGTGCACTGTTTAGTAGTAGTTATTGTTGTGCACTGTCTCGTACCACAGACTACTATAGCACAGGGAAAATCGTTGTGGCTCCAGAAAACCATTGTGGCTCTGGCACAAAATGAACTGCGAAAAGGGAGGAGCCGAACAAACCACAGTTTCGAGGCTTCTGTCGGTCAGCCTGGGCAATCGGTTTAACCGACGTGTTTGGTTCGGTTTCTTCGGTGCAAGGAAAGTTCGGTGTTGGACGAACTGCAAACCGATCGGTGCAAGGGAAATGGAGAAACCGAGGACTTCGGTTTCGGTATGATCGGTTCGGTGTTCGGCTCAGTACCGAAGTTTCCTCGTTGCTCGCGTTCCTCAACCATCTTCCTGCTGAAACCAGTACTGTGTTGATCCAAATCGAATGGAGAAGTCACGCTCATACAAAACAAGCAAGCAAATCGAATCAATATCCAGCAAGCTATTAGGCTAGTAGCTTGCACCCATGCAGAGACGTTAATGGAGTACTCGCTGAAGCCCCGTCCAGCCGTCCCGTTGTCCATCCGGCGTCCGGCGTCCGGCGTGTCGCTCGCCCTCGCAGCTATAGCCCCTAGCACTTGGCCCCACGCCTCGACCCTGACCTACCGCCAGTCTCAGTAGCGCACATCTCGCGTGTCGCCCGAGTTGCCGGCGCCTGTAAGGTCCAAATGGCTAGAGGGGGTGAATAGGCTATTTAAATTTTCTACAAGCTTTACTAAACAACAGGTTAGTAAATAAGATGGCGAAGCTAATTCTAGCACTAGCTCAACTACTTTTAAGCAAGCCACAAATACAATTCTAGTGCAAGGCTATGACCTCTAGTTCACACCAACAACGCTAAGTCTCTAAACTAATTACCCCTAAGTGATAAGCTATTCTACTCAAGTTAAACAAGGCAACGAACAATAAGTAAAGCAGCGAGCTTGAAAAGATATACCAACGTTGATGAGAAGAGATATGTCCAATGTACCAATCAATCAATGTGATCACATACACAAATGAAATCCTCGGCAATAAGATGATACAAGATTTATTACCGAGGTTCACTTGCTTCCTGACAAGCTACTCCTCGTTGTGGCGATGCACCCACTTGATGGATCGTGAGCTAATCAACTATCAAGAGTTGAACCCTCAGCGGGTGCCGCACATCCACTCACAAGATGGGGATCCTCCAAGCCACGAGCTCCACTAGAGTAGCCAATTCGCGAACTCCCGCGGGGAAGGCTCAAGAACCCCTCATAATCGCTTGGTGAGGCTCGAAACAATCTCCAATCATGAGCTCAACACCACCGTTGCTCCAAGTCGTCTAGGGTGTCGGGAAACACCCAAGAGTAACAAGCAATCCGCAGCAAACTCAAGAATCAAGTGCCACTAGATGCAACTCTCAATGCAATGCACTTGAATCTCACTCAATCTCTCTAGAGTATGCAACCAAGCAAGGAGATGAGTGGAGGGGGAAGTTATCTAGCTCAAAGTGTGCCTCAATATCTCAAATGTGCAAGAGAGAACCCCCCAAAGGCCGGCCACCTCTTATTTATAGCGAATAGAAAAGCCACTAGCCGTTATACCCTTCACTGGGCAAAATTCGGGGGCGACAGACGCTGCACAGTAGCGTCTGTCGCCAAGCCGACAGACGCTATAGGCGCGTCTGTCGCACCCCCGAGCAGCCACGTGTCCCGACCGTTGGAGTTCACCGCGCTCGCGCTCTACGCGTCAGACGCGTCTGTCGCGACCGATAGACGCCGCCTCACCACCGTCAGACGCGGTCCAGTAGACATTTTCGTCGAACGCTCGATGGACGCATCCGCTGCTGCACCAACAGACGTGGTCCAGCGTCTATCGGGCAAGCCCGCGCACGCCAGAGCAAACCCTTTGTCGACAGAAGCGACAACAGTGCCCGCGCCCGCGTCTGTCGCGAAGTCGGCAGCGCGTCTGTCACACTCACCAGTGCCGCCTGTCTTAGAGTTGCCCGACAGACGTTGACGTCAGCGCCTGTCGGTTCCAAGGCCGGCGTCTGTCGCCTGTATCTCTGCGAAAATTCATCGTTTGATCGCTCCGCTTGATCACCCTTGTTCCTCATGAGCTACTCTTCATATGTGTATCACTAAAGCACATGTTTTAGCTCATGAAACACTTCCGTGCTTTCACCACTTTTTCAACCTCCGGCGCAATGGAAAATAGGCATTTCATTTCCTCGAAAACGCCTGAATCCCAAACCCCTCACTACCGCTCAAACACCGCCGCCTCCGCAAATGTGCCAACACCATCATGTGTAAAATACCATGTGCATATGTGTTAGCATTTTCACAATCATTTTTCAAGACATTACGTTAGCTCTCTACTAGATCCTAATGCATATGCTCAAGATGATGACCTAGTAGCACTTGATTCACGAGCTAACCGTGATTGCCCCTCTTGATAGTCGGCTATCAATCCTAAACCCGGTCAATCACTTCTCTACTCATTTTAAACCGGCAAAAGCAAACCCTATGATTATACCTTTGCCTTGATCACTTTGTTCCATGTCCATCTCCTCATGCTTGATCACCATGACCATCATTTCATGTTTATGCACCATCTCTATATGATCTTGTGGCCACCACTCCATGCCACAGGCACCTTCATCACATGTGTTGCTTATGCCTAACTTAAACCACTTAACACATGACATTAGCAACTTGGTGTCATTAATTACCAAAACCAAACTTAGGCTTTCAGCGCCGACGCCGACACCGCTGCCACCAGATGCGAGAAGACCGAGAGGTGAGAGGAACGAAAGAGGATGACAGGCTTACTGAGTTGCTAGTGCGTGGCTGTTTGCCGATGTGCTACTGGGCGAAGGCAGCGAGATGGGCTGAGGTGGATGCACGAGATGGTTCGAGTCCTAAGCGATGCAAAGTTCAGTTGGGTTGTCGGTTATTCGGTGTACCAGCATTGAAAACCGACACCAAGCCAATGCACCGAAATGCACGAAAGTAGTAACCGAACCGACCACCGAACACCGGTGAAACCGAGAATTTCGGTAGTTCGGCTTCGGCTCGGCTCGGTTGTTTGGTGTCGGTTGAAATCTGCCCAGCCTGATCTGTCGGCTCCACGACAATACTGCTAGGAGGTGAAGGCTTGTTTAGATGCGAAAAGTTTTTGGTAAAAATGTCACATCGGATGTTCTGTGCGATGTCAAAAGGAGTTTTTGCATACTAATGAAAAAACTAATTACATAGCTTGCCTGGAAACCGCGAGGCGAATTTATTAAGCCTAATTAATCCGTCATTAGCACATTTGTTACTGTAGCACTTTAGTGTCAAATCACAAACTAATTAGGTTCAAAACGTTCGTCTCACATTTTACACGCAAACTGTGCAATTAGTTTTTTTTATTTCGTCTATATTTAATACTCTATGCATATGACGAAAGATTCGATGTAATTGTTTTGGGTGAATTTTTTTTTTTTGATCTAAACAAGGTAGCCTAGAGGAGCCCTCCAAACAGGGTCTTAATTTGTACCCTCACAATGCTGCTAGAAGGAGGACTGACACGTGGAGCTGAAAGATAATTGCTTAGGCAGTATTTCGTTTAGGCCCTATTCGGTTAGCAGTAAAAGCTGCTGATGCTGATCTGTTGTGAGAGAAAAACACTGTTTATGGTAAGTGTTTTCACTATAAAAAATAGAATGCCAACACAGTTGCATTTTGAAGCTGTTTTTTAAAAACCGGTTCTTTTCGCGTAGTATAATTTCATATTATTTTGGACCCTTTCGGTTTTTGGTTTCTGTTTTTTTCCAAAAAATGAAAACTGAGAGATGCTTTCGAACCGTTTTAAGGAAAATAGAGAAATGGCTAAGTTTGATAGTTGTTTCAACTTTTCACAGCTTAGAGCTTACCAAATTCAGCACACAAACGTAAACCAGAAAAGTGTGAAACTCCTATATAAAAAAAAAAGAGAGAGAGAAAGAGAAAAGTGAGAACCTTTCCATCCGAACCAGTTATCACTGTTCTGCGACCGCTTGATCGCTCACGTCGACAGCGACCTCGCCGGCGGCGACGGGTGTGACAGCCGGCCGCGGCAATGGACGTCGATAAAGCCGGCGGCGGGGAGAGGCCGCCGTCGGAGAAGGAGCTCTTCCGCAGCGCGGAGTCCGGCGACGCCGCCGCGTTCGCCTCCCTCGCCCCTGCCGACCTCTCTCTGCGTAACGAGGACGGCCGCTCACTCCTTCACGTCGCCGTTGCCGCCGGCCATCCCCAGGCACGCAAAGGGGCCTTCTACTCTCTAGAATCCAATATGGGTGAAAACTGGGTTTAGGGTTTTTGACGGCTTTGCGGTGTTTCCCTGGTTTAGGTGGTGCTCCCGCTTTCCCAGTGCGGCGCTGACGCCGCGGCAAGTGTCCTGAACGCGCAGGACAAGGAGGGGTGGGCGCCGGTCCACTCCGCGTCGAGCTCTGGCAACTCTCACATCATCGACATCCTCCTTGAGCGAGGTACGAGACCAGCCCGGCCGATACGTGTGGGTAAACTGTACTATTTCCGCTACGGATTTCTTAGGATTATTAGTTGGCGCAAAATTGGTAGTACATGACGGGATTGATGTATTGATTTTTTTCTGAATGACATTGTTTCTGCGATCAGTTTTCTGAAAATTGCAGTAATTAGTGCAAATTTGAGCATCATGACTCAGGTGACAATGCAAAGCGCAGTATTACTTGCTATATGTTACTTATTTTGTTCCTCTTTGGATAATTTGGCTGATTTATTGATGCGTGTGATTTGTAATTTGATGCGGTACCATAGTGGTTAATGGGCATGGGATTTCTGTTGTCTGTAACATTTCAAGTCAATATTTGCTAATGGTAATTGCTCATGGCTAAAATCATCATGATATTGCTCCTGGTTGCCAATGTCCTCCTACTGGTTCCTATATGCAGAACTTCCCTGTTTTGTATTGTCCTGGTTTGTGCATCCTGGACAAGCAAAGTAACAGCTGACATCCATGGCTGTAGCAGAGCATGGTATCTCTCAGTTTTTTCCTTTTCAGAATGATATGGTTAATTTACTCATGCGGCGGTAGACAGATGGTTAGGTGTTTATTGATATGGGAACATGGTGCTTAACACATTAATGGAACATAGCTACTATAGGCCTGTGACATTCAAATAGATGTTGGTACTTTGGTGTTGACTATCTGAGACATGTGGTGCTTGTTTTACCTCTTGGCTATCCATGTATATTGCCATATCAGCATATCGCTGCTATTTTTCCCACATCCTTGTGTAGGCTCCTATTCTGAGCACGCTGGTTTTGGCAAGAATTTCCCAAACAGGGCTATTTTCTAGAGGATTGCTGATCTTTTCCCCTAAGCTTTCTGATGAATTCCTATTTGTCACCTGTCCACTTGGAATAGAATGTGCCAGTATCGGCCCATTCCAGCATACTGTAGATCAACAATTCATTTCATCACAAACTTATCTTTTTTGAATAAGAATTGTGAAGTATTTTAGCTTCTAATACACTCTAGTAGTATCTGCTAGTTATAAATTATTAACATTATGCCACTACATTCTCTTTGCTGCTATTCAAGTGAGTTTGTGTTTCACCTTCCCTGTTGGATTTATTTTTAGGGGAAAAATCAGAAGTATTGTCTATATAATTTTTTTTCCCAACTTGTCCAATCATAAATTTGTAATACCAGGTGCTGATGTTAACCTGGTTACTGATGATGGCCGGACTGCTCTTCATTATGCTGTGAACAAAGGGAAGCTTGACATAGCTGAAAAGCTAATAGCCTATGGTGCTAATGTCAACAAGAAAGACAAGGTGTGTATACTCTCAACAATCTAAAATAATTTGCAAATGGTCTTTGGTGGTAAAACTCAAATCCAATCCAAAAAAGAGTAAACATATATTGGGTTTCATGTAATGACTGAACATAGGTTTAATGCCCCAGCTCCTGGCCAGTCGATATCTATAGTTTTTGGTTCTCTTCTAAGTAGGTATTTTTGGTGACATTGAAACTTTGCTAGTGTTGTGTGTGAGATGGATTATATTATAGGTCTGTAAATGCTGAAGGTTTTTCTGTCCTAAAGTAATGCAATAGAGAAGGCAAAGGTCCCTTAAATCCTTAAAATCATCAATATGAAATATAATGTTTCATAACATCTAACATTTCTTGTGAAGCATTTGGTTTGGCATAGTTCTAGACCCCCCATCCCCTAACCCCACCCCCCCCCCACCCCAAAAAAAAAAAAGAAATATGCTGATTGTTGTTATGCTATCGCTATGTCTATTTGTACATTATCATACACTTGCTGTCAGGAGCCAAACTGATCTGCTAAACACGTGAATCTCCAACGGCTTTTTTTCAGTTGGGCTGCACGCCCTTGCATAGAGCTGCATGTGCTGGAAACGTTGAGCTGTGTGAGTTGCTCGCTAATGAAGGCGCTGAGGTTGATGCCGTTGACAAGGCAGGACAAACACCTTTGATGATGGCTGTTAGATGTGAGAATAGTCAGGCATGTTTTTCTGGCTTCATTGCATAAAATTTGTTGATATGCTTGCAGAGAGAGTAATTTTTCATGTCTTGCTCGTGTCCATCTGTGAAGTAACAGTGCCTTTTCCGTGCTTCTGCTGATTTAATGATTTGCTGTGTTCCAAAATGCATCTTGGATGCCCATCTATGTTTCCATTGACACGTCATTATGATGATTATAGCCTGTTCAACTTGTTTTTAACAGGATAAACCAATTAGTTTATTGGTGGGCCACTGCCTTCTGAATATCAAGGAGTGTTTTTTTTACTAGGAAGTTTGATTGAGTGTGGATAGACTTGACTGATTTCAAGGTTGCTCTGTGAAGATTGTCTAGACAGATTTTTTACTAATTTTTATTCCTACAATTGCATTCCAGGCTGTTGTTCTGCTGATTAGACACGGTGCTGTCATCAACAAGAAAGATGAGGTTTGTATACTTTCAACAATCTAAAATAACGTGCAAAGGCCTTCTTTGGTGGTAAAACTCAAATCCAATCCAAAGAAGAGTAAACATAGATTGAGTTTCATGTACTGACTGATACCCCAGCTCCTGGCCAATCGATATCTATAGTTTTTTGGTTCTCTTCTAAGTAGGTCTTTTTGGTTTTTTCTCTCTCGAAAACAGTAGGTCTTTTTGGTGACGTTGAAACTTATGTTAGCGTTGAGCCGTCGAGGGTGAGATGGATTATAATATGGGTCTGTAAATGATGAATCTTTTTCTGTCCTAAGGTAATGCAATGGAGAAGGAAAAGGTCCCTTGAATACTTAAAATCATCAATATAAAATATAATGTTTCATAACATCTAATATTTCTTGTGAAGCATTTGGTTTGGCATAGTTCTAGACACCCCCCCCCCCCCCCCAACACACACACAAAAAAAAAGAGAAAGAAATATGCTGATTGTTGTTATGCTATCACTATGCCTCTTTGTACATTATCATACACTTGCTGTCAGGAGCCAAACTGATCTGCTAAACACGTGAATCTCCACTGCTTCTTTTCAGTTGGGCTGCACGCCCTTGCATAGAGCTGCAAGTGCTGCAAATGTTGAGCTGTGTGAGTTGCTCGCTAAGGAGGGCGCTGACGTTGATGCCGTTGACAAGGCAGGACAAACGCCTCTCATGATCGCTGTTGGATGTGAGAACAGGCAGGCATGTTTTCCTGACTTCATTGCATAAAATTTGTTGAATGCTTGCAGAGAGTAATTTTTCATGCCTTGTTCGTGTCCATCTGTGAAATAAACCAATTAGTTTATTAGTGCCCACTGCCTTCTGAATATCAAGGAGTGTTTTCTTTACTTGGAAATTTGATTGAGTGTAGACTTGACCTCTATAAAGATTGCCTCTACAGATTTTTATTGATTTTTTGTTCCTGCAATTGTATTCCAGGTTGCTGTTGTGTTGATTACACATAGCACTGATGTCAAGAGAACTCCATTCAACAGCGATTATTATATCAAATTGTTGCATTCCAGATTTCAAAGGATCAATCAGGCTCCCTTACATTGCTGCGATGATAGTCCACCGCCGATTCTACAATTGACGTATGTATTTAGTATTACTACCTCTGTCTCAAAAAGAATGCAGCTATGTGTTGCGTGCCAGCTAAAGTGGTTCACGTTTGATCAAGTTTCTATTGAATAGTTGTTACGGCTCAGGCTGCGTAGAGCGTAGGAGTGTGAGGTGGGTGGCCGAGGCTTGAATCCTCGACGGCGTACGGGCGGCGCCGTGGCTGGCGCCTGTGAACGGGATCGACAACAGACTGACGATGACAGGGGCTGGGTGCCCAAGGGAGACAATGCGTCTCAATCCTAGGCTTATCCTTTCCTTCATCGATCATGTCGTCTTATAGACTTATTACAGACATCGACTCAAAGTACGGAACATGCATCCCTACACTTAAGGCTAGCTACTAGAATTATTCAAACAAGCAACTCATTCAAACAGCCTTGCATGCTGCTGTTAATCCTGGCGCCACTTGGTCCCTTGGCGTGGTGAACCGTGCGTGCCTATTATTCAAATGCATGCGCTCCTAATTCTGGCGTGTTGTGACTTGAGCTCAGCCACTAGCTTTGTTCGGGCGCTGCCAACCATAACATCACTCCTCCCCTCGAGAGAACAGCTCGTCCTCGAGCTGAAAGAGGGAAAACTGAGCCGGCTCCCCTGTTGCCTCGGGCATGTGCCTCCGGGTTGAAAGGCGCCATTGCTGATGGCGGATTGGCATCGGCCTCGTCCGGCTCCTCGACGATGTAGTCGGACGCCTCAAGGAAGAAGAGGCGGGCGCACTTGTGGCCCCGGACATAGGGCTCGTCGCAGTTATAACAGAGCCCCTGCTTTCGGCGTTCCGCCATCTCGTCAGGCGTTAGGCATTTGAAAGGTTGAGATGGGGTTGATGACGATGAGGCAGCCAAGGATGCCGTCCCCGCGGCGGTTGCTGTGGCGGTGGGCGCGGGCAGTGCGCTAGCATGGCAGCGAGCTGGTTGAGGTGGTGCCGGCAGGGCGAGCAGAGCGGGCGCATTACGCCGCTCGTATGCGCGCGCCAACAGCATGGCGTGTTGCAGGTTCTGCGGCTCATGGAGCTCGACGTCGACGCGGATGTGATCTGGGAGGCCCCCGGTGAAGAGCTGTGCCTTTTGCAGCGGGGAGAGGGTGCCCGCGTGCGCCGCGCGGGCCTGGAACGCCTCCATGTACTTGTCGACCGTGGACGTGAACGGCAGCCGTGCCAAATCGGCCAGGTGATTGGTACTGAGGGGCGGCCCGAACCGTTGTTGGCATAGGCTCCGGAACTCCGCCCAAGGTGGACGACCCAGCTCGCTTTCGAGGACGAGGTACCACTGCTGCGCCGTGCCGATGAGGTGATACGAGGCTAGCCACACTTGGTCGACGGGGCGTGTTTGTTGTCCACGGAAGAACTGTTCGCACTTGTTCAGCCAGCCGAGCGGGTCGTCCTTGCCGTCGAACGTCAGGAACGAGAGCTTGTGGTACCGCGGCACCATCAAACACTCCGGCTCCGGTGGTAGATGAGGGAGCGGTGGTGAACTTGCCATGGGCGCCGATGGCATGGGCATGCCCATCTGCATGATGGATGACAAGGATGGCACTGGCGATGGTGAGTGGGGAAAGCAAATCTGCATAATGGGTACTCCCTGGTTTGGTGGCGGCTGGGTTGGCATCATGACCGACGCAGAGGCCGATGGCACCGGGGCGAGTGACGACGACGCCGGAAGTGATGGCATGACTGGCGGCGCAGTCAAGAGGTCGGAGATCACCGGCGCTGAGGCCGCTGGGAGGGCAGGAAGGCCCCCGTAACCGGCCAAGCTGTATTGGGGAAACAACGAGGCGGAGGGCGACGACCGGCCCTCGATCGCTGCGAGGCGGGAGGCCATGTTGCCCATCTGCAGTCGCATGTCGCCCATCTGGGATTGGAGGCCTTGAATGGCAGCGGTGAAGGCAGTGGTGGTGCAGCAGGCGGAGCGGTTGGAATGATGGCGGGGGAGGTGGTCACTGGGGCCGAGGGCACACCGGTGGTGGGGGCGGCGGTGGTGGGCGTGGCGAGGGCAGCGGAGGATCCCGAGGAAGCCATGAGCTCTGGTACCAGGTTGTTACGGCTCAGGCTGCGTAGAGCGTAGGAGTGTGAGGTGGGTGGCCGAGGCTTGAATCCTCGACGGCGTACGGGCGGCGCCGTGGCTGGCGCCCGTGAACGGGATCGACAACAGACTGACGATGACAGGGGCTGGGTGCCCAAGGGAGACAATGCGTCTCAATCCCAGGCTTATCCTTTCCTTCATCGATCATGTCGTCTTATAGACTTATTACAGACATCGACTCAAAGTACGGAACATGCATCCCTACACTTAAGGCTAGCTACTAGAATTATTCAAACAAGCAACTCATTCAAACAGCCTTGCATGCTGCTGCTAATCCTGGCGCCACTTGGTCCCTTGGCGTGGTGAACCGTGGGTGCCTATTATTCAAATGCATGCGCTCCTAATTTTGGCGTGCTGTGACTTGAGCTCAGCCACTAGCTTTGTTCGGGCGCTGCCAACCATAACAATAGTATTGATAGGATCCTTGATCCTACCGTGGCTGCGAAGAGCGTAGAGATAGGAGATTGCAGGTCAGGGGCGAGGTTGACGGTGCTGGGGCGCCGTGGCTTGAGCAGGGAGGCAGCGGCGGCTGCCCTAGGCGTGCTGGAGGAGGAGAACGTGAGGGAGGCTGGGGGTCACGGTAGATGGCCCTTGAGGCCAGGCAAGAATATTTGCCTTGCTTAACTTTCACCAATCAATGTTTACAGATATTTATCCTCTCTAGCTTCCATCTGAGATCCTATATTTAAGGACTAAATATCTTATCTAAGGAAATAAATAAAAGTAGATAACTCTGGGCATTTAGCCCCTAACAGATGGCGCCTGGGCTGATAGCCCCTAACAGATGGCGCCATTAGCCACTAATGGGCCGGCGCCTGGAGTATTGGACGCTGGTCATAACATCTCTCCCCGCCTGGAGAAACAGCTCATCCTCGAGCTGGAACTCGGGGTAGAGGTCTTGGAACTCCCAGAGCGGCTCCCAAGTAGCGTCTTCAGCGGTCATGCCGAGCCACTGAACGAGGATGTGCCAGACATCTCGGTGGAGCTGCGCGCAGGACCTTGGTTGGGGCAGGCAGGAGATGCTCATCCTGGGTAGGAGGCATCAGCCCCGGAGCAGGCGGGGCGTCGCCGCAGTGGTGCTTCAACAAGCCCACGTGGAAGACATCGTGCAGGCGGGCGCCGTCTAGAAGTTGGAGTCGATAGGCCACCTTGCCGACGCATTCTAGGATCTGAAGCGGACCGGCATAGCGGGGCCCGAGCTTGCCTTTGCCGCGAGGGTCCAGCGTGCGTGTCTGGTGATGGAGCAAGCACAGCCAGACCCAGTCACCCATGACAAACTCCAAGTCGCGATGGTTGGCGTCGTAGTAGCGCTTGGAGACATGCTGCGCCTGTAGGAGGCGTTCCCGAACTTCGGCCAAGAACTCATCACGCTTGCAGAGAAGGTTGTCAATGGCCTCCGTGCGGGCAGTGCCTGCAGAGTAGGGTAGCAGGGGCGGTGGAGGCTGCCCATAGACCACCTCGAAGGGCGTCGTGCGCAGCGCGGTGTGGAAGGACGTGTTGTAGCAGTACTCCGCCCAGGGCAGCCAATCCACCCATGCACGCGGGCGGTCGCCAGTGACACAACGCAGGTGAGCACCTTGTTGACGACCTCGGACTGCTCGTCCGTCTGAGGGTGGAAGGCCGTGCTCATGTGCAGTGTGACGCCGGCCATCTTGAAGAGGCCGTGCCACACATGGCCCGTGAAGACCGGTCCCTGTCGCTGATGATGGAGCAGGGAAAACCGTGCAGGCAAACAATTCCCTCGAAGAAGGCACAGGCGATCGAAGCAGCGGTGTAGGGGTCGCCAAGGGCGATGAAGTGGGCGTACTTGGAGAAGCCATCGACCACTGTGAGGATGACGGACTTGCCATGGACCTTGGGAAGGCCTTCAGCGAAGTCCATCAAGATGTCGGCCCACACTTGGGACGGCATGTCGAGGGGCTGCAGCAAGCCGCCTGGCTGTAATGTCTCCGTCTTGTTGCGCTGGCATATGCTGCAGGTACGAACAAAATCCTGTACCAAGGCATGGTCGCTGGGGATGAAGAAGTCGCCCCGGAGGCACTGTGGCGTTTTCTGCATGCCTTCATGGCCAGCCGTGTGCGCCAAGGCAATAGCCTGGTGGCGCAGGTCACCGTGCTCCGGAATGTAGATGCGCGACCCATGCAGCAGGAGATCCTTTGCCATGCGCCACGGCTCACCGAGCTTGCTGTCCTGTAGCTGCTGAAGAAGACGGTGAGCATCAGCAGCGGTAGTAGTGGTGGCGCGGATATCGTTGAGGAAGCGGAAGGAGGGCCCCGAGATAGCGTTCACCGTTGCCTCGGCATGCACGGCGATGTCAGCATCGCGATGGACAGGGCACTCAACGGTGAAGTCAAAGCCGAAGAGCTTGCTGATCCACTGGTGTTGTGGCACGGTGGAGAGGCGCTGATCCAGCAAGAACTAAAAAGCGAAGTGGTCGGTGCGGACGAGGAAGTGCCGACCCCAGAGATAGGGACGCCAATGGCGAACAGCCTGCATGAGGCCAATCAACTCGTGCTCATAGGCTGCCAACTTGAGGTGGCTGCGGCGAAGGGGCGGCTGAACAAGGCGAGCAGCCCCTCATCTTGGTGAAGGACAGCCCCAAAGCCGGCGCCGGAGGCGTCATAGTCGATGATGAACGGCTTGTCGAAGACGGGCATCTGAAGAACCGACCCCGTGGACAGGGCGCGCTTGAGCGCCTCAAACGCGGCCTCATACTTCTCAGACTAGGAGAACGTGTCCTTGCGCAAAGGACGCGCAAAAGCTGGGTGAGGGGCGCCACGATTGTGCCGAAGTTGCGGATGAACCTGCGGTAGTAGCTAGCGAGGCCGAGGAACCCCCACAATCCGTGAGCTTAGCGCGAGATCGGCCATGACGTGACGGCGGCCACCTTGTCGCTGTCCATGGCGACGCCGTCGGCGAAAATGACATGGCCGAGATAAGCGACTAAAGGCGCCCCGAAGGAGCACTTCGACCGCTTAAGGTGAAGGTGGTGTGCCCAGAGCGCGTCGAGGACGAGGTGGACATATGGTAGATGTTCGGCCCACGATGAGCTGTAGATCTATGTCGTCGAAAAACACAAGCACAACATCATCAGTGCCTGGAAGGTGGCGGGCGCGTTGGAGAGGCCGAACGGCATCACGAGGAACTCAAAGTGGTCGTGATGCGTGCGGAAGGCCGTCTTCTCGGCGTTTGCCGGGTGCATGCGCATCTGGTGGTATCCTGAACGGAGGTCGAGCTTGGTGAAGAATTGCGCGCCATGGAGCTTGTCTAGGAGCTCATCGACCACTGGGATTGGGAACTTGTCCTTGGACGTGTTGTCGTTGAGGGCGCGGTAGTCGATACAGAAGCACCAGGTGTTATTGGCCTTTCGCACTAGGAGCACCGGGGCGGAGAAGGCCAACGTGCTCGGGCGGATGATGCCCTGGGTGAGCATGGCGTTGCACTAGCGCCCTAGCTCGTCCTTTTGAAGCTGAGGTACCGGTATGGCCGGACAGCCACCGGCGCAGTCCCGGGGAGCAGATGAATGCGGTGGTCGTAGGGTCGCACAGGGGGCAGACCGCGCGGCTCCTCAAACACGTCGGCGAACTGGTGGAGCAGGTGGTCCAACAGCGGGTGGGCGAGGACAGCAGCCACTGCACGAGCCGCCGGTTCCCGAATGTTGTCGCGGGTGGAACCAAGGCCCTTCTAGAGGATGCGCCGCGATCCTCTTGTGAAGGCCATGCACAAGTCCTCAAAGTCCTAGAGGATGGGGCCAAGCGTGCGGAGGAAGTCAATGCCGAGGATGACATCGAAGCCACCGAGGTCGATGTCATAGCAGTTGATGGAGAACTCCTCGGTGCCGATGGCTAGTGTGACGTCACGGGCGACCCCTTCGCAAGGAACGCGGTCCCCGTTGGCCACCAGGATCCGCATGGTTGGGTGCGGCGTTGTGGACAGGCGGAGGGGGCACATAAGGCCGACGTCGATGAAGTTATGCGTGGAGCCGGAGTCGAGAAGCGCCAGGAGGCAGTGGCCGTGGACGTAGACATGTAGGTGCATGGCATTCTCCATCCAGATGCCCGCGATGGTGTAGAGGGAGACCGTCGGGAGGGGTGCAGCCTCCACAAGTGTCGCCTCAGTAAAGGCAGCAACGGCTGCCACCTCCATAGGTACGTCGTCGTCGAGGTGGTCTGCCGACTCCAGGTAGAAGAGCTGCTGGCATTGATGGCCGTAGACATAGGTCTCATTGCAATTATAGCAGGGCCCTTGTCGGCGACACTACAGCTGTTCGGCCGGCGATAGGTGACGGAACGGTCGAGCGGGCGCTGCTGAAGCCAGCGCGGGCAGCGCAGGCGCGGCTCCAGGGGCGGCCGCGGCAGTGGCTGGACAAGGTGGCACCAGCAGGCCCGGGGCGCTGGGCAGCCAGGCGACGTGCTGAGGTGGAGCCGGCGTCACGGCCACGGCGTGACGCTTGAAGGCGCGCGCAAGGTGCATGGCTGTCTACAGATCCTGAGGTTCGCGCAGGTCCACGTCAACTTTGATGTGCTCCGGTATGCCGCCCACAAAGAGTCCCGCCTTCGGGGGGGGGCAGACAAATTGCGGGCATGACACAACACCGTATTGAAGCGGTCGGAGTAGTCCTGGACCGTCGACAGGAAAGGCAGCCGGGCGAGCTCGGACAAGCGGGTGCCACAAACCGCTGGCGCGAAGCGGAGGTTGCAGAGCTCCTTGAAGTGGTCCCAGGTGGGCATGCCCTCATCCTGCTCGAGGGCGTAGTACCAAGTCTGTGCTACGCCGGTCAGATGGTATGACGCAAGCCAGACGCGATCTGAGGCCAGGGTGCGTTGGCCACGGAAGAACTGCTCACAATGATTGAGGCAGTTCAGGGGATCCTCAGCGCAATCGTAGGTCGTGAACTCCAGCTTGTAGAAGCGTGGAGGAGCCATGCCCTGGCCGGCTCCTGGGATGGCCTGCTCGGGAACGCCATCCAGGTATGGTGACGCGTGAAACGTCCTTGATTTCCACGAAGGGAAATCCGCAGAAACGAAGTGTAAAATGACGAAACAATCCGTCAATTTACCCAAATCTCAGTGATACACAAAGTCATACACGATTATCAGAGTACAATAGAGAGTTTTACATAAATTATTCTCTTCGCCACGCAAGGTGGAACACACTCACACATAGCATCCTGAACAGCATCTGACGATGACAGCAGCGGAAAATGATCTCCTGGAACCAGCTCGAGCGCAGAATAGACCCTGTAGTCCTCCCAATCATCGACCTCGTAGTCGTACTCGGGCTCGAAACCTGCTAAAAATCTATCAGTACACTTGGTACTGGCCACGCATCGCCCACCCTATGCTTGTATTGCTTTGTGAAAAGTGGAATGCATTGAGGGAAGTAGAAAGAGACCTATTTAGGCTGTGGGTTTTCTATGCAAGTAGTTAATATTTTAATAATAAAAAGTTCATTAGGTTTTTAACCCTTCTTATTCACATGTTTTTCTCTAACCCATCACACACATCACATCTCATCTCACTCTCTCTAGGCGACGAGATCAACTCCCGCTCAGATCTCGCCTCAACGACCAAAGCCGGAAACCAACACGAAAGCCGGGTGAAAGGTAGAAAAGGACTCCTCTCTCTAATCAAGTGAAGCGTAGGTCATGGGAATGTCCATATCTGCAGACACGGCTATACGTATAGATCGATCAACTCTGCAGAGCGTGTACACCTGGTAATCCACAAGATCGCCATCCTCGACGATCCGGCTCGTCTAGGCTGATTCCGACTGCCTCCCAACCGGTACAGTACCACCCTACCACTCAGCCCTGGGCCACCCCGGAGTCCACCGAAACGCTGAGACTGTGAGACGTAGTGTCGGGCCCCAAGGTCACTACGCTGTCTTAGAAGGGTGTGGGTCCCCATGCCCGTACCTCCCTACACTATCACCTTCCAACCTAGTAGTAGTGGTACCGCCCTAGTCAGTCAGATAATCGTCCCCCGCCCATCGGGAGCGAGTGGTGTGCACGAAGGTCCCATGGTTCCGGTTCTCAAGACATACCAGTCCTTAGGAGGACCGGACAGGATATCTTCTCAAGAGGGGATCACCAACTCCCCGTGCCACGACAGCACCTCACCAGGGATAACCAACACCCCGGTCCACCTCTCACATATACCCGCCACAGGTAACTCTCGCAAGGGATGCTGCCCAGGTCGCACCCCTTCGGCAAGACTTGCTCCAAAGACTCATCGTAGGATCCTATCCAATCAACTCAACCCTCACCACACACCCAAAACACACGCCAAGATCTCCCCATGTTTAATATCCAGTTTTACCAAGTTTACGGCACCTCGTGCCTTACGCACATGCGTCTCTCCCTCACCGGCATCACATCACAGATATAATGCAAGTAAGAGTAAAGCAGTAAGTATGTAACAAACGAGCATCTAGCCTATCAGCGGGTGTGCAGGAGTAAGGTTGCAATAAGGTATAAGGCTCAAAGTAAAACTACCATGCAACCTAACATCATATTATTGGAAAAGATAAAGCGCTAGCAATTCTAGTTATAGCATGTGTAATAAGATCTATGAGATTGGGTGGGGCGTGGCACCTGGCAGGTCGTCACCCAAGTCCTCGCTGTAGTCGGGGTCGTACTCCTCAGTCGGCAGGTCCTCCGGCTCTGTTAAACGTAACATATGGTCGCGTGAGCGACTCCTATAGAGGTGCACAAAGAAGCAACAGAAATTCGAAAGATCCAAATGCACTCAAATACAAGCCTATAACATAGAGCTCATTTTTAGAAAAATTTGGGCACTGGTTTGGTATTTTTCGGAGTTAAAATGAATTAGTTATGAATTTTTAAAGATTAAATGATTTTCTGGAAAAAGAAAAAGACCGGATTTACTAGGTGATGACACGTGTCAAGCCGTGAGTGGCCAGAGAGGTCTGTGTCTCTGGCCCGTGGGTCCTGTTGACTAGTCAACGGTCAACGGTCAATCTCTGACCGGGCTGAGATCGGGCCTCGGTGGGCCGGGCCAGGGTCGGATATGGGCCGGTCTGGGCTGGGCCGGGCCTAGACACGTGTCGGCTTCACATGGAGCCACATCGCTTACTGGATTTTGGAAATGGGCTCGGGTCCATGGGGTCCGGTGCATGGTGAACCAGGCAGCGCGGTTCATAGGACGTGGTCTAGGTCTACGGTGGACCGCGTCCACTTCCCCCTCCTTCCTCTCGGTCCACGATGCACTGGGTGCACCGAGCGTCCACTGCCTCCTTTACCCATCGAGTCCCCGCGCGGTGGCGCTCCGACGGCGGCCGCGTTGGCATGGCGATCACGCGCATCACCTTCCCCTACCCTTTCTTCTCCCTCTTGCAGCGCGTGGCGCGTTCTCTGCCAAGGCGAACCCGATAGCTCTCTTACTCTCACCTCTACCGCATAACACAGCGAGAACATGACCTCGCCATGGCGGGCATGTCCCGTGACGCCCCGCTCTCGGCGTTCACTGGCCCTTGGTGCGCAACGCAGTCTGTGGCTAGGCCTACCGATGTGCATGCGCGTGTGCAACGGTGTTCACGTCCTCGCCATGGTCATCTCCGATACGAAGTAGCCGTGGCGGCGCCGGTGTGCGTCACGGTGGTGATCGGGGTGAGAGGGGGCCCGGCACGGCGACTCACCAGAGGTGGCGGTGGAGAAAGGATGGTGGTGCGGTGTCGATTCGAGGCTGTGAAGACGGGTAGTAGTGCCATGAAGTCCCCGGCGAGGAAGAAGACGGCGGCGTCCTTTTATTCTCTGGTGTACTCGAGCGGCGGCGGTGGCTTCAGGTTCCCGGCCCCTTCCTGCTCCTCTTCTCCCTCTTCTCTTCCCTCCTAGCGGTGCAGTGCAGGTTGTGTGCCACCAAGGCGGCGGCGAACGGAATGAAGGGAAGGGCTTCGGGGGCTCTGCTCTTATAGCCGAGTTCGGCTATGGCGGGCGGACAGTGGATGGGTTAGATGGGGCACGTGGTGGTGATCGGAGGGTGTTGCGTAGGGTTTTTGGGGCGCGGCGTGATCACGAAGATGTCTTGGCGCTCCCGTTTCCTCGCTGTGGCTGGCCTGACATCGTACGGTGGTGCCAGGAGGTGGTTGCGGGTGCGGCCAAGGAGATGGCGTCACGGTGCGAGCGGGGCTCCAGCTGGGTGATGGTGAGCGCGGGAAGGTGACGTGGCGCGCTTGCGGGGCTAGGCGTAGCGGCTTGGAACGCAAGGTTGGCGTACGGGGGAGACCGGGGGAATCTCCCCTGCGCAGGCGGTTGCTCTGCTTTAGCAAAGCTGAGGGTGAGCGGTTGGGGATGACAACCGGGGTCAGCTCGTCAGCGTCAACCGGAGAAGACACTGTCGTGTTGTGGTGTGATGCGGCGTGGGCCGTTGCTGGGCTGGCGGTGACCGAAAGAAGAGAAGCGGCTTCTGTCGAGACACGGGAAGAGAGGTGGGCCTCCAGCTGGGCCGGTTATGCAGCGCTACGCGAGATCCGCGACTGGTTGGACCGGCTCAAGGCGAGTGGGCCGGCTGCGGTCGCGGCTGAGCGGGGCGGCTGCGCCAGCTTGGGTTGGGTAGGCCGGCTGGCTGTGCGGCTCGCGGGCACAGCTGCAGGCGGAGACAGGCCGGCTCAGGTGCGTAGGCCGGCTTGGGTATTGGGCCAGAAGAGGTTTCTCCTTTTCTGTTTATTTGGAAAAGCTTTTCTATTTTATTTCTTCTCTTTTACTAACTAGTTCTTGTTCCTATGTGCATACACTTGTGTTGCCAACATGTGTATGCCCTAGTGGGGTCCACTAGAGGTCCTTTAGGGTTTAAGCTTTCCATACCAAGGGTTGGCAACAACACACACACATTTATTTAAGTATTTGAATAAATGTTGTTGCTTTTATTAATCAATACAAAAGAACATAAGAAGCAACTCATGCATATTTACTTAAATACAAGGATGTAAACATATACAATAGGTACTACTTATGCAACTAGGATAGTTTTCCTACATGACATTCACCAACCATTGGCTATTTTTAGAAAAAAATTTGTAGTTGTGATTTTTGTTTTCTGGAAATTTCTGGGTTGTTACAACGCGCCAGGCTAGACAACACCATACAAGTATGGCGAGCTGCCAGCGTAGAGAAGAGGGCCCTCCGTGCCCCCGTAGAAGATGCCGTCGGTGTGCTGGTACTAGTGGCTCGGCCCACCCTAGTACTAGTGGACAATGGCGCTGGTGGTGGCTGTCGTGGCCACCGGAGCGACCGTCGTGGCCGTGAAGGGTTGAGCGCCTGCCGTGGTGAACACCGGCGCCACCGTCGATGCCATGACGTAAGATGGAATCGGCGAAGGGGAGGACGGCATCCGAAGCTGATGGATGGGAACCGGCCCGGTTGGCGGCACACCTTGGAACGGCAATGCCGTCGTCCCATAACCTGGCATCCCATAAGGAAACATCGCTGGGAGGGAGGCCATGGCTGATGGTGGTGGCTGCCTCTGTGCCTCCACGCTAGAGAGGCGAGAGTAGATGTCGGCGACGGAGCGAGCAAGGTCGGCGACAGCCTTGACCAAGGGGTCAGGCGTCGATGATGAGGGCACGGCCGGCGCCGAGGTGACAGGCGGCGCAGAGGTGGTGGTAGGCGGCGCAAAAGTGGTGGTAGGCGGTGGCAGGGTGGTGGTGGGAGGACCTGACATCGCTGATACCAGATTGATAGGGTCCTTGATCCTACCACGGCTGCAAAGAGCGTAGGGATAGGATTAAGGCTGGATAACGAGCTAGCTCGGCTCGGCTCGGCTCGGCTCGGCTCGTTATGGCTCGTTAGGATAACGAGCTAGCTCGGCTCGGCTCGTTATCTTAACGAGCCAGAAAGCCAACTCGGCTCGGCTCGTTAAAAGCTCGAGCTGGCTCGTTAGGCTCGCGAGCCAGTTATAAAAAATATATAAAATTTAATATTTGCATTTATCAAAAGCTTAAAAATAGTAATAATACAAAAATAATATATCCAATAGCCTTAAATTAAATAAAATATTCGTATGAGCTAACATATAAATCATTTGCAGAGTGCAAGACATGAAGTAATACAAACATAATATAAGTTATGATGACTTTTTCCCTAAAACTATGACTCGTTTGACTCGCAAGCCGCTCGTGAGCTAGCTCGAGTTGGCTCGTTATAGCTAACGAGCTAAAATCTTGGCTCGGCTCGGCTCGTTATGGTAACGAGACAAGCCGAGCTAGCCACGAGCCGAGCGAGCTAACGAGCTTCGAGTTTTTCGTCCAGCCTTAGATAGGATATTGGAGGTCGGTGGCGAGGTTGACAGCGCTGGGGCGCCGTGGCTTGAGCAGGGAGGCAGCGGCGGCTGCCATAGGCGTGCTGGAGGAGGAGAACGTGAGGGAGGCTGGGGGTCACGGTAGATGGCCCTTGAGGCCAGGCAAGAATATTTGCCTTGCTTAACTTTCACCAATCAATGTTTACAGATATTTATCCTCTCTAGCTTTCATCTAAGATCATATATTTAAGGACTAAATATCTTATCTAAGGAAATAAATAAAAGTAGATAACTCTGGGCAATTAGCCCCTAACAGATGGCGCCTGGGCTGATAGCCCCTAACAGATGGCGCCATTAGCCACTAATGCGCCGGCGCCTGGAGTATTGGACACCGGTCATAACAAGTATTAACATTTATGGCTCCAAATCAATTTATTATGAAAATACATTTCATACTTGTTCTACTGGTATTTATTTGATATTATAAATGTTGATACCTTTTTTTATCTATAATTGGTCAAACTTAAGACAATAAAACATGACATTGTGCTAGAATTGCATTCTTTCTGGGACAGAGTATAATGAGAATTGAGTAATGAAAATATTTGCTTAACCTATTTAAATGTTTTTATTTTTCCCATATCGCAGATTTCATAGCGATTTCGATTGCAACACAGAATTTTGTCACGACCCTCTTGCCTACTTCAGAGTTAATAGAGCCATATACTTTATGCCAGATCAAAGATTGGTTGAAAAATCTGATGGTACAAAGTGCACTCTTTCAAAAGATGGTCAGAGGTTTTTGTCATCCTTGAATAGAATTGTGGAGGGGAACAATAGTAGTGGCTACTGCATTGCTCCCTCAATTCATCAAGGAAACGTGGCTATGTCATCAACAACTGCCGAAGCAATGCTATTAGTTCCAAAATGCTATCGCTTGGGTGAAAAGGTCGACGGTGAAGTAATGACCAAATCCGTGTCCTATATTGCTGCAGCGGACTACTTTGAGTGCTTACTGAAAGAAATTGAAGGAGATGATATTGTGGAAAACCTATGTGACAGTGTTAAGGATTTGCTGTTGAAGATGAGGTGGCGTGGTGTCCAACCAATGCTGGCTCCATTGCTTGAGAAACTGATCCAGAATCATCCTTGCCTGATGGGAACAGAAGCACTCATTTATTTCATTAGGGAGGCAGATATGGTGCTGAACAGAGAGTTTAGGCACACAGGAAGTGAGCGACAGAAGGAAATGGCAAAATCAATCCTGAGGAATCTGCCTTACTTACCTTATGGGTCTCATGAGCCATGGACTGAGATAGCTAAGCGCCACTCTATGCTTAACTACTGGTACAGATTCAGGCAAGACAGCGCTAGTAACAATCCCAAGGCTGGAAAATCCAAGGCCATCCCTTTTCGCGACCAACATAAGGCTCGGCTCGTGAAACAAGGCCACATTGATTCCACTGTAAAGACAGACAGCGAGAAACTCTTTGAACGGTTAAAGCTAGGTTCTGGGCTGGTATCTCTGCATAGGGATGCAGTGGCTCATCCATATGAAGAAGCTTTGGAAAAAATAGAAATGGTGTCTAAAGTGTGGCCTTTAGACCTCAGGTATATAGTTAGTGTGCTGATAGTAAATTATCCAGTATATCTACCACGCCTGTCAGAGAATATTGCAATTTGTGGACAAAATGTGTGGGATCGATTTGCTTTCGACACATGTTTTCCACGGACTTCAGGAATCCAGAAAGACAGAGCTGTGAGGCATAAAGTTGCTGGTAAATAACTTTTCTTTGTACACTAACTTTGCCTCTACATTACTTTTGTCTCAAGATATTTCTTAGTTTGTTAATATTACTTCGTTGTTCTGCAGGATTACAAGCCTTTTTGGTGAAGATCTTGTCAGGAGAAACAGTGTGGGACTCCTCAGCTTTCAGTGGATGCTTTCTTCGCACTCAAGGAATAGGCACAAACACTGTTGTGAGCAGGGGCGGATCCACGGCCCGGGCTGCCCGGGCAGCAGCCCCCCCCGGCAGCTGGATTTTACATGTAAAGCACTGTAGCTTAGCCTCTAATCCACCATTAATCAACAGCTTAAAGTCTAATCCTTCATTATTTAGCCCCCCCCGTTTGCTTCATCCTGGATCCGCCCCTGGTTGTGAGGCATAGAATAAGTGTAGGATTACGTGCTTTCTTGATGAAGGTTGGAGTAGCTGCATAGAATAGCTGCAGGATTACATACTGTTGTGGACCTGTTCGGCGGGCACCTTTCTCCGCGCTGCAGCTGCTAAACTCTACAGCAGCAGCCTTATTGGCTGGCTTCCATGTTTCTAACATCTAGCAGTCCTAATGTCTCATCTAGCAGAAGCTTTACTGATAGCATCTAGTAGCTCCTTTCTTTTTCAGTTTATGTGGCTTTAATGAGATTTTTTTTAACATATTTGCATTAGATGGACTTTCTAGGAATGTCACATTGATAGATGAAGATAAGATGCTCTGATGTATCTTATTCCTCGGACACTCAATATTAAAAATTTTCACACTTCAAAAAAAACTTATTCATCGTGTCTGTTAAGTTAATAGACTTGTCACTTGTAGCAGCATATTCATTGATCACTGATCGTCTGGTACACAAAAAGTTGCTGTTGACAAGCAGGTATGTTTTTTTTATTACTGAATTACCTGGGTCATTAATGTCAAATAACCTTTTCCCTTACCTAGTCCAGAGGTGAAGCTACCTGAAGCTCTCCACAGGGCATATTGAACAAATTGAGCTGTTGCTATCCATTTTATACTCCTTATATGTTCCAAATTATCAACCCTTTTGGTTTTTCTAGTACATAGCTTTTGCTATGCATTTAGACATACACTATTATATCTATGCATAACTTTGTTATATATCTAAAAAACTAGATTGACTTATAATTTGGAACGGAGTACCACTTACGCACCCTCACGACAGTGCACCCACCAATCCAGAAGCAAATCACTTGGTTGGGCTGCAAGCTCGGCTAGCAACACCATGGTGCAGTTTGACCACACTAAGCACATGGAATTGATAGGTTCTTCGTTAAGGAGAAGCTTGAAAGTGAGATCCTATAGCTACAGTATGTAAAATTGTGTAGTCAACTTGCGGATTATTTTACAAAGGGTCTATGACTAATGAGAACGAGTTGAGCTGTATTTTTAGCCCATCTTGACAAGGAGTGGTGGCATGGGCGGATACAAAGAGTATTCCCTGTATTCCCGGGAATACCCAACTATTTTGATACACTTTTACGTATATATATGTATATACTTATATATGTATATGTATAATGCTATATTTTGTAGTATTTTTACTCATTGCAGTCCAAAACAGTAAAAAAAACATCTTTTCGGTTTGGCTCCACCATATTTTATAGTATTTTCACTCATTGTAGTTAAAAAATAGCTGATTTTTTTGTTGATGTAAAAGTAGGAATACCCAACTTTGAAATCTTGCCTCCGCCACGGAGTGGTGGGGTAAATAATTTGTAAGAGATCTTTTATGTAAGAGTGGAAGTAAATGAACTGAGAGGCTTTCCCCAATTTCAACAAAATCTACTACTGAGATTTTTTACTTGGCTTAATTTATCAAGAACAACTGGACTCTGGAGAAGGGTGCACCAAACGAGCTGCAGCTGCTGCGGTTCCCCGCGTCATTGGTCACGTTCGAGTCATCGAGTGCGTGGAGGCCGAACCAGCAGTTCATCTCTGAGCACTTCCGGTACAAGTGACCACGTGTTGTTATATAATAATTAAAATCCCCACGTGAGCATTTGACCAGGACCCTCTTCATAAATCCATCCAGAATGCGCTGCACGTGCATAGATGGGCTTTTAAAACTCCTCGAACAGTATCAAAGGTACATGTGGTTTGTACAAGCAATTCACCTTAACTATCACAAATTCAGATAATGTTCACAATGCACAGTACATGTGCAAATGGGTATTCCATGAAGGCCAAGCAACAAAGTCAAAGCTAAATATTACTACTAGAGACAACGAGAACGCCTCCAGTCTTAATAAGAATACAATGTGACAGATAAAAAAGACTGGTAAACTAGGGCTATCAGCGACTGTATTTTACTAAGGAACCACATAAAGGCAGCTGGCCCAGTCTAGATCTGCCTAATTCCCCATTATGTGCCAGGTGCTGTGTACACCTGGGTAGCGGGGAAACTAGGCAGCAAGAACTTGACGAGTTCCAAAATTATTCAACCCAATACTCACACTCTACCCAAAAGAAAACAGATACGTTTTGAAGCAAATTGGGTAGAGCGCCCAGCAGCCCAATGCAAACTGATTCAGAGCACCCATCTGATGCTATAATCTTCAAAGGTGTGGTACTTGGACATGTGCTTCAACATCCGAAGTTTCCCTGGAGAAGCCACCACCAGCTCAATGCCAGTCAAGACAGCAAAGTCCCAATGGATCACGTCGCAGAAGTCAAGTGCCTCATCATTGTCGCTGTCCTCATCATCGGAGAAACCCATTTCATGTGGGGTCATAGTACTATGGAACATCTTGACAACGCAGAACCTGCCCGAGCCCAGGTTGATAAGGTCTTTTTGGAATGGAGACCAGCTCTTAGGCATGTCAAGATCTACCCAGGTTTGATGAACTGTAGGTGGTCGCTCAAAGTCAACATCAGAAAGGTCTGAAGCACAGAGGTGGAAGGGGCGGGTGGCGGATAGGCCAATCCAGAGCTTGAGCTCTGTGACATACTCAGCTTTACCAGAGAATGGTAAGCACCAGTTGCCAGCGGGCCTCCATTTCCAGATATCTGTGTCGAAGGCATAAGTGCCAATGCCGGGTGTTGTGGATGATACATAGATAGTGTCACCAACCACCGTGTAGGCATCTATCTGATCAGGTAGCTCGTAGATAGGCGGCGGTGGGAGAGAACACCAGCCACGGAACAAATCATGCACAGAGAGAACATCCTGGCCTCCTTCATAACTTAGCTCCTCAAAGCAGTAATCCCTAAATTCGTGGTGGAGCATGCGGCCCATGACGTACAAGCTGTGACTTTGTTCTACCGGAGAACCATGAGCAGCAGCCCGGGTTATGGAGATGGGAATGGCACCGTGCCCCTTAGGTGCCCCGAGGTTGGGCACGGTCATCACAGAGTGCGAGTCAGCATCATAGAGCGAGGTGAGCCCTGCACTGTCCGACCAGAGGATCTTGCTCTCGTCGCCCAGAAGAGAGACCAGATCGAGGGGTGTTTCAGACATACGATACGGGCCGGATGGTTTGAAGTTGATCAAAGCACCAGGCAGCTGCTCCAATCTGCTTGCCACCGTCTCCAGGGACCGTAACCCATGTTTGTAGCCGGCCTGCTTCTCTGCATTCGCCTTGATTGCTGCTTCTGAACGTGCCATTGCTGCTTCAGCTGCAGTTGCTGATGGGTAGAAGAGATTGCCGGAGAGATCGATGCGGCGCAGAGAATGTAAGCCAGTGTCCAGGCTCTCAACCACCAGATTCAAAAATCGCCTCATCATCCCCTACAAACCAAACAACAATCGAATGAGCTTCCTTCTCAGTCCTGACCCCACAAAAAAAAAAGAGAGAGAGAAAGAGTTCAACGATCAAGGGCGGATGCAGTAAAGGACATGAGTGTAATTAGATTAGATCTACAAACCAGCACCCGAGAATTTTAGCAAAAATTTTTTGTAGGCATAATACATGAAAACTTATCAGATCGGAATACAAATAGCTTAAGTTACAGATCCGAATACAAATAGTTAAGTTAGGGTTTGAGTCTTTGTTTCACATAACAGGACCGGATGAGAAGGGAAGATTGGGGAGAAGGGGTGGGCGTACCTGCTGGCGCTTGTCGGAGGGTCAGGTGGAGAACCCCCGGGCGGCGGCGGTCGCCGAGAGCGAGAGGACAGCGCACGGGCGAGGGAACAGGAGGAGACAGCGCCGCAGGTGCTTTGCCAAGGAACGAGACCCGCTCGTGAACTCGGGCCGCACCTAGCCTATATGCTCGTGGAAAGAAGCGGGCCGATCCCGAAAGAAAAAAAAGGCAACGGCCCATGACCGTATTGAGCCCAATCGAATCGAGAAGAAGCTTTCATTCTCCATCTCTTCCTCGAAGGGCCGCCCAACGCCCATTCACGCCCTGCGGCCGCCGAAGACGACGATGACGCTGACCTCCGCTCCGCGCCCGCTCCGGCGCAGCAGTATGTCACGGAGTTCGATCCATCCCAAATCCTAGCCGCCTCCGGCGTTGGCGCACGCCATCATTGCGCGGCTCCTCATCCTTTTTTAGAGTCCGCTCCCCAACTCCGGCAACTTCCTCGCGCACCGCCCCCGCAACTGTCCTCGCTCCAAACCCCTGAGGAGGAAGCCGCCTTCGCCGCGGAATCCGGCGGCGGGGGCCCGCCTTCGTCCTTGACACCTTGACCGCCCCCGGCGACCCGTCATCCAAAATCCCTATGGCTTCACTCACCGCAACGGTGGCACCGCTGCTGCCAAGAAATCGGAGAAGACGCCGCTGCTGCCAAGGAATCGGAGACGGCGCCTGGTTGAGCAACCAGCACATACAACCAAACGACCATGGATTGGCTTGGTGGGAGCAGGCTAAGGCTAAGCAGGCTCTAATCCTAGCCAGGCTAGGCCTAAGGCAGGAAACACACCCTACAACACCACCACATTGGCCCCACGCATCCCTCCTCTCTACTCCGTCTGGTAGCCGGCGGCCGTGGACGGGCTCAATCTGTGGCGGCGCCAAGCCCTATTCGGTGGCCATGGTGAGTCTGAAGTCTGAACTCCATCGTGAAGAATCTAGATGTTTTCCTTCCCTCTCTTTTTCAATACATATTTGTGTCTAACATGCGTAGCCTTCTCTAATTCTTTTAGGAGGCGGCAGCATCTAATCTAGAGACGATAGGCTATTATTGAATCATGTCATCAAATGCTGGAATCAAATTGTGCCCAAATGTGACAGAAGTAATTATTCAACAGCTTCATAATGAAGTTGCAAGGGCTGGAGGACAAAGTTGGCTCAGAATTATATGCTTCTTCTGTCTACTTTCTGCATCTCATTTTGTAGTTGTGTGTGTGTGTGTGTGTTTTTTTTTTGACCGAAAAGACTGTGGGGGAGATCTCATTTTGTAGATGTGGTGTTGTTTGCTAATTACAAAAATGAAAATGCTGATATTGGGCAATAGTTGATAATTTGGGACTCTGAAATATGCCTTGTTTTGGTTCTTTGGCTTCAAAACTGAAAAATAACTGCCTTCTAAATTACCAGTTTTTTTAAAAGCATAATACTGACTACCTGACCATCAGCATGAGTAGTGTGAATTGGCAACCCATTTAGTTTAGTCAATCTAGCATGACCGAGACATCAGAACGGTTGGTCCTCTTTGCTACCTGTACAGAAGCTTGATCAAGCTTAGAATTTAAGACTATATCCTAACAAAGTTAACAATGATGAACACTATCAAGCTACATAGGTGCTGCTGGGCCATGGGTTTAATGCTGTGTTGACATCAATCTTGGTGCATGAGACTCATGCAGGGCTTGATTTAGGCCTCTTATGCATGCAAAATAAAACAGATCAGTGTGGATCCTCTGTCTTACAACCTTGTGTCTCGCTTATATTCAGGACCACCTGATAGGGAGCCAGTATGCATCATTGGTTTATGTTAAATACTTTAGCTTCCAAAGAGTTCTTGAGCGAAAGTGCGAAACGCTGTGTAATGCTGTTTGCAGGAGATAATACTTTGCTACAAGTCTAAAGGGGACAGCAGCACGAAATCACATATGCTAAATACTTTAGTTTCCAAAGAGTTCTTGAGTGAGACGCTGTGTAATGCTGTTTGCAGAAGACAATACTTTGCTACAAGTCTAAAGGGGACAGCAGCACGAAATCACATATGCTGCTTTCTCTCTATTTATTTTGCATAAATATTAAAATTTTACTTGTGGTCAAGAAGGCTGAGGTAATTGGAAAGCCCCAATCCTGTCAGATCCCATCGGTTTTGTTTCACAGCACATTTTTATTTCTTTGCCCATGCTTGTAGTATTAAATCTGCGTAGAACTAATTTTCTCTGCTTCTTGTTGTTCATGGCTTCTTGCATTAGAATGACAGGTAGCAATGGAAACTCGAGATATTTCTAGAGGGGGCAAGCTAAGAGAAAAACAAAACATTCACTTAATTTAGTGCCTTATTAGTGCTTACTAAAGAAATCTTGTTGTTGATTAGTTGTTGTTTTTGGTATATTGAAATGAGGATTTCAATATTGGTCATGAGAAATTGCAGATAAATTCAGGATCATCTAGAACACAAGATGAAATTATATGATTTGCTTTATTTAAATTTATGTCCGAGTCTTGTAAGTTACAGTTGTTTCTTTCACAGCCACATTGTTTAATTAACTGAATTATTTTTAGTACATGTGAATTATTAGCCGGAACTGTATGAACCTGACTATAAAACCTAAAATTTTACCAGTAGTATGAATTTTAATCTTGTTGTTGATTAGTTGTTGTTTTTGGTATATTGAAACGAGGATTTCAATATTGGTAAATTTTCTTGGTAACCATGGCATTTCTTAGGTTGCTTATATGGTGAGGACAGAAAAATGGAATGTCTCATTGGTTGGATGAATAGAGTAACCTTTGTCTCCAATTCAAAATTTATTAACTAAACTTCATGCTATCGCTATATTGAAATTTATTCAGAAAGGTCTTTCAATGGTTTCAGCATCACTTGCCTACTAGATGTCAATCAATATGTTTAAATTGTTGTAGGTCAGTCAGTGTTGCACTTCCTTTATCTGGTTGTAAAAAAAGATGCTTCCATGGTTTCAGTACCTCTTTCCTTGTCAATGTAAGCTTGTATAACATATTTTAAACTGGACTTTAATCTAATGTTGCAGATCTTGAGACTATTCAGTGGCACCAAGGACAACAAACTGTGAAACCAACTCTACTTACCGGACCAGCAAAGGTATGCGCCTTTTGGCTTAGTTAAGTGTACACATGTATTTCAAGATCTTACAGCCACTAGTGTACTTGAGAAGCCCATGTGTTAATCTGAAGAGCTTTGTTACGGTACTTGGAGGAACCACCGGTTCCTCCTGTCAAAATTAATTGCCGCATATATCAATTAGGAAAATTAATTAAGGGTAGTTTAGTACTTCTGCACTTAATCTCTAACTCTCTAATCCAATTCCATAGAAGCTGCTCCGTGCGTCGCGACTCGCAAGATATCGCTGCTCCCTGCGCCGCCATCTCGCTGCCCGTCTCGCCTCCTTTTTTTCCTGCCTCACCGCCAATCGCATCGGCGTCGCCCTCACCACCGCGTCTCCCTAGGGTCGTGGCCCCCTCACCACTACCACATGCCTCCCTAGGGCTCGCCACCGCCCACCTGTGTGGGTCACCGCCGGCTGCCTGCTGCAACAAACCAACGGCTACAGCAGAGAGGTGGGAACAGGATTGGTGGCAGGAGGCCTGCCCTTCTGCGCTTGGCCTTGTCGCAGAGGAGGGAGGGGTGCGCTTGCAGGTGCTCGTCGTCCTACAGGTATGATATCTCTTCCTTTGCCTGCTCCTCATCTGCATCAGTGTCAATCACTAGATTCATCTTCCATCATTTTGGCAATAGGTAGAAGCGTGAAAAATTATCAATTCCATGGATCTTAAATCCCTAGCTTGATTAAATTATCTGTTTAGGCTGTAAATGAATCATTACTGATGTAGTGAGTTGATGAAAATTCAATAAAGGAGGGCATTGGCAGAGATATGAGTGCTCTCAGATGCAGAATGATTAAGTAGCACAGGAATTAGACCCTTTGCTTGTTGGCTGTGTAAATGTACAGAGACATACATGCATATACAATCGTTCACTAAGAAAAAAGGGTCAAGGTACAAATCTTTATGAGAGCATCATCATTAGTGTTGAGGTGCAATTTTGTTGTTTTCAGTTGCCGCATGGATGAGTTAGTGGTTCTGCGTGTTAGTTATTAAACGGCAGATTCAGCTACTCAAACCTTAGCCTTGCACATTGATGTAATGCTCATGGTCTTCTTGTAAGAAGAGATTAATGCTGCCAAAGTAATCTAGACATATAATGCTCCTCCACTCCAGTGGCTTCTGTAATTTAGCCTGGCAACTTTAGCTGGTCTGTTAGCCTTCCAAGTTTCATGCACAAACCATATTGAGGTATTGAGGATTATACTAATTGGTCTTTCGAGCTGTCGTACCCTGACTACATCTAAGCATGTTAGATTGGGACTGTTGTCGAATCCATGTTGTCAAGGAGCATGTGCCATCATCTTGTACTTAGTGGTCAAAGGGTATGCAAGTTTATCTAAAATTTTTCTTATTCAGATTTGTTTGCTTCAAAGCTACTCTTAATTATGAAGTACAGCTGCATTGTGTCTTCACAAAAGTAGTTGCAGGACTTGTGTGCTACGTAATTAAAAGGCTTTGTTAATCAGAGTTTGCAGAATTCAACAGTCAAGATTAGAATTCCTTTCTGCCACGTTAAATATATCCTAATGCTAGTTGCATATTGTGACTAGTTCCTCAATTTTTAAACTGAGCAGTTAACTTATGTTCTTCTAATTCAAGTTGGATCTGTTAATTGACTCTTTCATTTTTTTTCTTCCAAGCTGGTAGTACAAAATATATAACTGCATAATTATTTGGCTTGTGACTGTAGTCACTGATCAGTTAGTTCCATGATGTTTGCAACAACTTGGCAGGTGCAGTAGGAGCATATATCTTCGATAATTTTATCTGAAATGTTGCTTTCATGCGCTGCATCGTCTTGTATGTCTCCATGACTTGGATGTCTCGGACATACTGTTAGTTAATCTTCCTTTCCGTTTTCTTTTCAGTTGTACCGGCCCTTCTTCCTCTAGAGTCCAGTCTACGTGATTCCTGGAGCTACGGAGGACTTGGAGCCCACTGAAGATTGCTACCTTCCTCTATTTACAAGCCGTGTAGCGATCCTACTGCCTAGATTTGTTTTGTGTGATTCCTCACAATTTAGTGGAAAATTCAATCCTTGATGTAAGACATGCACCAAACTTGTAATTGTCAATTTCAGTGTGATTCACCTGGCAGCTAAACTAAACTGTGTTCAGCTATAAAATACTCTAATCCTTTATGTTTGTGCGTGTATGCTCTAGTAATTAGTAAGTCTGAAGTTCTTGATGCAACATACATCCACAGCAGAAAGAATGCAACCCTTAAGTATAGCAGAATTACCTGATACACCTACTTGGCGTGTTACATTTAGCGCCACAGGTGAGCACAATATCTGTCGCGGCAGGATCTCCAAATATCCGTTGATAACATGAACCCGTTACCGACGCCTCTGAAACAAGAAGCAAAGTGATGCTCTGCTTAAGCATCACCTAATTTAGAGGGAACTCTATTTTTCTCTAAATTCATTACGGCGCCATGATGTTACAACTCCAATTAACAAAATGTTACTCGTATTTTCTCAATCCTGGTAGTTGCCAGCTCATTTGCAGAGCTCGAGTGAAACTACTTACTTACATCATAACTAAGGACTACTACGGAATGTATCATAGAAATTAAAAGAGAACCCTCACATTTGCCTCAGCTGCAGGGCCAATATTTCCATTAATCGAATACATAAATCAAGAATAATAATCTGCGTAGGGAACGAAGGTTCAAGCTAGAATGTCTGTGTAACCAGAGATTGCCAACAAATTCAACTAAAAGAAGCCAGACAAGCTAAATCACAAGAGATATGTGATAGGTGCATCCAATGTACTAACACACAGTAGTAGACAGCTCCAATACTATTGACACAGGTCATTGAGTTCATGAATCTTCAATTGACAGATACAGCAGCAGCAGATACTCTTTAAAAGTTAAGAATTGAAAGCTCAAGGCGGATGCGTGGAGCTGAAGCTTGGCCATAGCCTACGGCGCTTGCTTGCTCGCCTAGACCTGGAGGCTGGAACTGGAGCCGATGACCCGAGCTGGAGCAGCAGCCGCCGCCGCTCACCTCGGATGCGCATGCGCCGACGCCTGAGCTGGAGGCCTGGAGCAGCTGCCGACGGAGCTGGACCAGAGCTCGTGCGCCAGTGAGCCCCCGCGCGCTAGGAGAGGGAGGGAGGTGCGGAGCCTGCCCACCGGGGGCGGCGCGTTGGTGAGCCCTGCGTCACCGCCTGCCTCGCCGCCTCCCAGGTCGCTGGCTCGATGACAAACGAGAGAGAGAGAGAGCGGAGGAGATGAGAAGTAGATCCTGTGAGATGAGAAGCAGTTTCTTTTCTGGATTTAGAGAAGCAGCTCGTGAGCAGGGATGAAAATGGTACGGATATTTTCCGACCGTATTCGAGACCGAATCCGTTTAGAGGGGTTTTAATCCGTCCGTATCCGAGTCCGGATATTTAACATCCGATACCATTTTCGTATCCGAATATTTAAATCACATATTTATGATGTCGATATCTAATCATATCATATCCGGCGTTTTTTATACTATCCGTATTCGAATCCGAATCCGGACATAAATATGAAAATAAATACGATATCAGTGATATCCGTCCGTATCCGATCCGTTTTCATCCCTACTCGTGAGACAGTCAAAATACTGTTATATCCTTAGAAACCAGTTCCGGGTCCACAGATTATTTGATTCCGGCCCACAACTTAGGTTCATCCTATCTGGTTCTTCCTATTTTTAAACCATCAGATCTAACGAAATGGAGGGCTTTTATTATTTCCAAGCTAGTAAAATTTCACTAATCTAAAACGATCCCATTGTCGAGCTACTGTATTTTCTGCCTTGTTTTATTGGGTGTGCCTATGTGTGCTGCTCTCTATTCAGGTTCGATTATTTGATCTTGCACATGTTCCATCATCATGGCAAAACCATCGTGGTTCCAATATAAAGCCATGTATTTTCAGAGAGTTAATTGGCAGGGTGCATTTCCTGCTCCATTTGCTTCATGCACTTTGCACTGTGCATTCCCTGCCACATATACATACATGTAAGGCTTGAAGTGATTATATGTACCAGGTCCACTAATATGTACCAGGTCCACTAATATGTACCAGGTTCATATCGGCTAGAAAGACCTGATTTTTGTAGTTACAACTAATTGCTAGCTGCAAAGTTTGAATTTTTGTGGGCTCATCACATGTGTCTTCTCATATTTACTTCATGTGTCTTTTATATTTCAGATTGGATTTCTCTACCTGCTATATATTGCGTAACCTAAGACACTGCATGTTATGAACCCTACATCAAGGGTGACAAGGTAGTGTTTTTATTGCATTCAATAGCCCTTCTTTTTCTGTTGCTCCTCTTAATATGCCTACTTTTGACAATTGTGAAAGTTCTTTTGTCAGCTACGACACTCGATGGAAGACACTCTGGCTTTTCAAAGACCTAGATCCAAGATTGGTGTTATAAGAAGGATCCTAGGCGTATTTGGTTGCCCGTATAGGGTCCGGCCTGCCCCATCGCATGCAGCGTTTGCCTGTTTGGTTACCTGCGCCGTCGTTTGGGCATGGCCCTCCGCATGCAACCACCCCCTGCAGCCATGCCCGAGGGGAACGAGCAGATCGGCCGTTCCTGCCGGGCCATGCTCACACGGTGTAGCGCTTACTCTGCTAATGATGTTATTAGCATATGATTAGTAAATATCAAGTGATATTAACATGTTTTTAAAGATGTTTAAGACATAAGTAGATAAAATAAGAACTTTAAGAGTGTATTTGTACAAAATGAAAAATCCTAATTATAACCTTGTAATTTTTTTATCCAATGCAACGTATCTTCGTACAGGCAACCAAACAATATCTCTTCTCAGCTATGCTAAGTACACTCAACCAACATGACACCGTTGCACGCACTCAGCATGTCCCATGTGAGCCTGCCTGTCAGATACCAGCCATGTTGTGCTGCTACGCGAACCAAACAGGCCCTAAACCTGACTGTAACTATTAGTTGCGTAATGCATAGTTGAACAGAAGTACAACAGCTCATAATTTGTGCTATGTACTTAGACTATCTCCAACAACACATACCCAAACACGAGACCCATTCCTCAGTTTGGGTCACGCCCAGTAGAAAGATCGGCCACCCAAATCTTATCTTCTCCAACAGCCAACCCAATACTCGCCCGACGGATCCACGCGAGGCCGTCTCGTCCCTGCTCCCACCCCTCCCTGTCGACCAGGAGCCGCTCGGCACGCGGACGAGCAGAAGGAGCTTCCGCGTCGAGCTCGGCAGCGTTAGCAACCGCAGCTCCTTCGACTACCGCGTCGACGAGGAGGTCGAGGCCATCGTGTCCTGCGTCGTCTACCCCGTGGCAGTAGCGGCGAGGCCGGCGGCCGCGGCCCCCGGCCAAGCTCTGGCGGAGGCGGTGGGGTCGTCCCGCGGGTGGCTGGGCGAGTACCTCGACCGCGTGGCGCGACGACGAATCGGCGTGGTGGGATCCGGAGGCCGCGGCGGTGGCCAAGCCATCGTCCTGTGCTTGCGACGACATTCCCCTTCCTTCTCCGGCATTCACGGAGGCAGTCCACGGCGGCGCTCTTCCCCGAGCGGCGGTTAGCCCCGGCCCCTCCCCCAAGCGGTTCCCTCTCGAGTTCTGCCGGTGCCAGCGACCCCTCCACCTTCCCTGCTCGGCGGCGGCCCCCCACTTTCCCGGCGAGGCGGCGGTTCCTACACAATCCTGGCAGCGGCGGCGGTCGTCCCTCCACCTCCTATTGCTCGGCGGCGGCGCGGCATGTCCCACGCGGACGGCACCCCCGGTGGTGGGCCTGGTGCTGTGTGGAGACGCAAAGAGACGGAGGGAGGACGTATATTTGCCTTCTGCGTCGTCTCCGACCCAAAATAGGTCATGCGATTGCCTGCTCCGTTGGAGCGTGTTTTTTACCACAAAAATACTGTGCGCCACCCATTTTGAGTATGGGTCACATTATGGGTAGGCTGTTGGAGTCCGTCTTAGTACTTATTGAACTGATGCCCTCCATTTTATGTACTGATGCTAATCGTGATAATGACAATGATGCGTAGTATCTTAGACATATTTGTTAGTCAGATTGGTTTGCCCTGAAATCATTGCAGGCGCCTGATCTTCTAGTAATGTTTGTTTATGGCCTTATGGGCTGGGCGGCTGGCTATAGTTCTATGGACACCTTTTGTTATTTCTCTCCTCTGGACTATCCACACAATGTTTTCAGCTACCTTGGGATGAATATTTAATTGCCTATGGACTGTTTTAGGGCTATATTGTGGTTGCCCTTAGTATCCTTAGTGTACACATGACTGAAGGCCACTGGCTCTGGTGCCCGCACAACGTCGAAGAGCCTTTCTATGGAAAGGTGACCGCACAGTCCGGTGCCCAGAGCCTCGTTGCTTGGGAAAAGGTTTGCTGGACTAAGGAGAATGGCGGGTTAGGAATCAAGGACCTAAGCTTGATGAATATTTGTCTGCTCCTGAAGTTGCTACACCGACTACATACTGCGGTTGACTCAGCTTGGGCGTCCTGGGCGAGAATGCACACGTCTTGCCAACCTTGACGGTGACCTTTGCGGGTTGCGGCTGTCATTGGGACCTTCTGATACGATGCTTGGGCTTCCGATGAGTCCCTTGCTGATCGCTTCCCTGTCCTTCTCAGTCACTATTAGAAGAAATCCTTGTCAGTTGCACAGATCAATTTGATCGGCATTGATGATCCTTCTCTTTTCTGGCATGTGTCTCAGATGGAAGACTTTGGAGAACGAGGCTGCCAAGGAAGGATAGAACGATCGCAGAGGGCTGGATCAGTGCCTTTTCATAAGCTATGCAATAGGAATCCTAGGAAATTTTAGGCCTCAAGGCAATGATGTTTTTAATGAAAGATGTACTTTGTAGCAAGGGGGTGTTGGGTTTCCCCTGTTAAAATTTAATGCCTATCACATCGAATGTTTGGACACATGCATGGAGTACTAAATCTCCTTACTACGATTTGGGCACCAAAAGAGGGCCAACCAGCGTGGCCACGTCGCCCACTTTTTTCGGCCCTCCGATCGGGCGTGCGGACGACCCAAATCGGGTGATCACCGGCCTTTTTGCAAAAGAGCCCTCGAACTCTGGAAAAATAGAACCCGCAGTCTAACCACCTCTCTCAGCTTTTCTTTCAAAAAAAACCCCTTGACCTTTTCTGAAATCGACCCACAATACAGGCCTTTCAATGGGCTGGCCTGCCACCCACTCCGTGGACCTTAGTGGGCCGAATTCGGCCCAACGCTAGTTTCACTTATATCTATTAATCTTTTTCTTTTACAAATAAATTTGCTGAAGCTTCGAAATTGCGTAGTAAATCGTAGAAAAATCGTAAAATAGAAAAATCAAATCGTTTCAGAATCCTCATGAATAATTCGAGGTCGAATTCTACTCATCTCATAATTACATTAACTCTCCGGCTACTTACGCTCCTCCCTGCTTATTAAATACTTTTACCACTTCTCTCTCCACCAAAAAAAAAGAAATTTCCATTTCAATAACAAAAGCAAAATATCACTTAAATAGTACCTTGAAAAAAAACGAAGTACCAACAACACTTAAAAAAATACCAATGGCCATGCGCGGCAAGCCGCGCAGATTTCTAGTATAGACTATTTACGGAACTAAAAATATAGAATGAGAGTAATTTGCGAGACAATTTTTTAAGCATAATTAGTCCATGATTAGTACTAATTGCTACAGTAAAATATGCTACTGCCAGATTAATTAGGCTTAATAAATTCATCTCACGGATTATTCATAGAATATGTAATTTATTTTTTTTATTAGTATTCGAACACAAATCATGCGTGCAGCTCGTCGCTCCATACCACCTACCACAAATTCACGTGCTTTTCATTCAATACTAGCTTGTTTTTTTTTTTTTGACAAATACTAGCATGTTTGGTTTCCTTCTCCTCTCGGCCTGCACCGCATCAGAGAACCAGGCGAACGCTGGCCAGGCGCCGGCCGTGCAACACGCCTCTGTTTGGTTGCTTGTGTCTGTAGTGCATGGATGTGCAGAGAAGCTGTTTGGTTGCAGCGTTTATGATCTCGTACACACTGGAACGAGCAGCAGCAGCAGCAGAACTTGCACCCCGTGAGCCTGGCCCCGGAGAAAAACGAATCTCATTTTCGTTTCCCGGGAGCCTGGCCAGCTGCGTGCGCTTGCATCTCGGGAGCATGGCCCAGGCGATGGTGCAGGGCATCCAAACAATAATCCGAAGCTGCATCACGGGAGCCTGGCTCATCCAAAAGCAGGCAACCAAACAGGCTACACATGCATGCGGCCATGCACAGCCGCGCGTAGCACCCATTGCCCAGCATGCAAGCGCTTCGTTGCAAGGCACGCATTTACTGCCGTAGGAATTCCAAAGCAATACTGCCTCGTTCTTGCTACCAAGCCCAAGAAAGCTGCCTAGATGAAAAATGAGGATATGCCTAACAAAGCTGCCCGGAGTAAAATTCAGGTGGGGATTAAACTTTCCGGTACTCCTTCCTCAAAAAACTTGCACGCTTTTCAAAGCAACTTCTAAAAATAACAATGGACCCAAGTATAGCACTCATCACAGTGCTGAAACTACTACGGATGGTTATAAACTGACATGGGGATACCAGAAAAGGATGGATTACGTGAGAAAACTATACATTAAAACATATCAAGAAAGAAGTACACAAAATATAAATTACAATAGTAATGGTTTTACAAGAGAAGTCATTAAATTGATAGACCAAAAGTAAGTTGATAATTATGCATCAGATACAACACATTGGGAAACAACTTACTTTTTCAGCCAGTTTATCTTATTTATACTCTGCATTAAGGTCACCATTTGACATAGTACATACCTTGGCATTCTGAAAATCATCACCTACAGGCCTCCTCTGCATGCATTAACGTACTTGCACTGTATCAAAACCAAAACATTAGTATCTCACATGAGCAGGAATGCTCAAGTACCAAGAATCATAAGCAACGGAGAGCCAAGAGCCATATTGTTTTCTGAGCAAACTCATCGTACCCCATCAAAACAAGGTTACTATTCTCACTTCTCAAGGGAAGTCAGGGAGTACATACCATGCTTTGAAATAAAATCAAACAGAAATGATAAAGTGGTCATTGAAAATATTTAGTGCATCCTCTTGGTTTCCAAGGCCCTCAACATTCTAGAGTCTACACTGTTTACTTCCACCCAAATTTCAACACACATGACTCAAAACTGTCATGCTGTTACGGATACAGCCAATTTGAATAGGAGGCAGTAGCAAAATATACTCCCTTGGAGGCATACAACAATTGTCCTGTTAGCAGCACTACCTTAGATTCACACTGCATTCATCATTCAAACAAATAAACACTAAGCACTGCCAAGGAGCCAGTAGTCAAAACCAATTCAAACTCAGGCATGTAACATCCCTGCATCTAGATGCTCAATCACCAGTGGCATGAGATGCTAGCCATTATCACATCTCCTTCAGTCCTTCCTACCATAGCGGTAAAGCACAGATTAGCAGCTCACTAACAAATGTTTAACAAAAACTCAAAATAAAAGGCTGACAGAAAGCACTCACTAAAAACACTACAGCAGCCATCAATGCATATGTCAGAGACATGGACAAGTGATCATGCATAATTATTAAAATAATACTTAAAACCAACAACGTCGATCACAACTATGTCAAATAGTTTAGCATGAAGATGAGTATAGTTTAGTCCGAATAGCACAAAGACAATAACCAGGCACTCCAAGTGTTGGTGTTGTACTGCAACTCATAACTAGCTAACACATTCATATCTTGGAGCGGAGCAGATGCTAGCTGACCAGAAAAGAAATAGGAAGGATGCAGTCTTGACAAGCTACTGCTAGAACAAAGAAGTGCCAAACTACACACCAACTTGCTTATTGCTCTAAATTGCACCAACGATGCAAACCTGAAACTGAATTGGGCTGTTGTTGCTGTACTACAGCTAGCCACCCACCTGCTGCTATGCTGCTTACCTGAGACAGAGGAAATGGACACGAGCTGCTGCTGCAATGCACAGACCTGCGGCAAACGAAACAAGTCAGCCAAGTTGCCAACTGAAAACTGAATTAGCAAATGCTTACTGCTGCTGAATCGATGGAGGCAGAGAGAGCAAAAGCCAAGGTACTGTAGACCAGTTGCTATTTCTGAAAACCAACGTTTCAGAAACAACAAAGTAGGCAACCTGAGTGATTCCGAAAAATGTAAAACCCATCAAAACGAGTTAGATTGAACTTAGATTTTGAATAAAGCCTCACGCCATCACAAGCAATCCATCCCAACGAAAACACCCCAAAAAAGGTTGAGTCTTTAACACGAATTTCAGGAAATCCAAAATACATAGAAAAAAGGGGATTTTGAAAGACTCAAATCCGTGGTGTTCGAGTGAGATATTTGTTAGGGAATCACCATAAATTGTTCACATATGCCCTAGCATCAATTTGCCCAAAGAAATTTCATCCCATATGCAGTCAAATCCGAAGAAAGAAAAAAAAACCCCCAAAACTAGCTCCGAAAAGCACAGAAAAAAGTGGTGATGTTTGAGAAACAACTACAGTGCTACCTGGTGCTACTCCTGTTGACTCATGGGCCATGTCGCTGGGCTGCAGACGCCTACTATGCAACAGTCGACGGGCCGTGGGCACGCTCACCTTCTTCACATTGGCCGATAACCAGCCAGCTCGGCTTTTTTTTTTGGCTTCACATGGGCCACAATGTGCACACATAGAGTAGCAAACAGCACTTCAGCAGCCAGGTGCCTTCCCCTCAAAATAAATAAATAAATTAATAGAGCAGCTAGGTGCTCAGGTCTTAGACTACCCGCAGTGGATACTCTAAAGAGATACTCTAAAGCTTTAGAGTATGAATATAGAGTAAAAACTGCTGCACTGGGTACTCTAAAACGATACTCTATCCTTTCTCTCACTCTATATTTAAAGTGGTACAGTGTTTACTCTACAGTCTACAGTGGACAGTGGCGGCCCCACTAGCTAAACAACGGAAAAAATACTATAACTCACAAACCAAAAATCCAAATTAAATTTCGATTGCACCATTAAATTCGTCTCAATAAATCCTTCAAAACTATATCACACATGGATATATTTAGATAAAGTGACAGATGGGTCCCACAGTGGATAGAGTGGATAGAGGATGATATAGAGGATGGATGGGTGCGGGAGAATTGAGTATAGATAAGAGAATCTTACTGACTACGCATAGAAGATGAATATAGAGATTCATGAGTGTGGAATCTTACTGACTACGCATAGAAGATGAATATAGAGATTCATGAGTGTGGATAGCCTTAGTCCCACACCCACCTCACGCCAGGAAGCATAGCTACGCATCTTGTCTGGACGGAGCCAGGACACACTACCTTCAGAATTAGCAATTAGCAACTCCTCAACAGAGGTCTAACCGAGGTAGGTTTGTAACTACTCTCTACATCTTAAGTTTGACTAAAATTATAGAAAGAATTATAAAGATTTATGACATTAAATAGATATACTATAAAAAATATAATTAATAAAGAATCTAATAATATTTATTTGGTATCATAAATGTTATTATTTTATTATATAAATTTAGTTAAACTTGAGATGTTTTTGACTCTCTAAAAAAGTTAGAATGATTTACAAGGCCTCGTTATTATTTTATTATATAAATTTGGTTAAACTTAAGATGTTTTGACTCTCTAAAAAAATTAGAATGATTTATAAGGCCTTCTTTGGATCCTTTAGACTAACACTAGTTGGCTAAACTTTAGCCTCTGGACTAGTTAGTTGGCTAAACTTTAGCTCACCTATTAATTCTCCTGTTTGATATCAAACAGGAGAATTAATAGGTGGGCTAAAGTTTAGTCAAATCATCAACTAGTTGTTAGTTCACTAGTCCATAGAACTCAACTATCAAAGGCTAATAACTAGTTCTAATCTATAGAACCCCCACAATTAGTTCAAGATTCGAACAGGTATGGACTAACATGTAGCTGGCTATTTTTTAAGCATAAATAACAACTCCTAGTCCATCCAAAGGCCTAATTTGGAACGGAGGAATAAATATCCTTAAGTGACAAGTAAAATACGTTTAACTGGAAAATGCTTCTGATATATTCAATTAAAATGTTTGTATTTGATATCCCATTTAAATATTCGAATTTGTATTTGACTTTCTCAAACTATTATATTTCCATGGTCTTTCCCAAACTATTATCTAAGACGGAGACAAGATTCACTAAGACAGAGACGAGATCCACTAGGACCTGTTTGACTGATAACACTTAATATAATTTTTCACTGGCATCCGTTTGACTGATAACATTTAATATGACAAACAGACCGGTCAAATGGGCGTTTGAACCAATATGCCCATTGCATGGTTTGGGCTTGTCCATCTCACTAGGCCAAGTGGCCTCGTTTGCTGAATATTTAGTATAAAACACAACATATCATTCAATTGTTGGCAAAACATATGACCACTCTCCTATGCATTTTGGTCTTATTTCTACATATGCTTGTGTCAGTTCTGACTTAAAACAATGGCTTGAACACTCCCGGATGCATCACCTTGTTCAACGACATCTACTTTGGGCTCAAAACAAGATGAAGAATTAGGCAGACAAGCATAGCGTGGAGAAAGAGTTTCAAGTTCGTGACTTGACTACTTAAAATGTCGTTCCAGTGTTGCACATTTGATCATGATACCATTTAAGAATTAAATGCTACAATTAGCCTATGAAACAGTAAAAAAACTTGTGCATTGAGAGAGATTGTTTCATTCACATGAAAAGTTGTCTGGTAGTCTTGGAAACTATGACATGAAACTTAAGACTGGCCTAATGCAATATACCTAGTTGTGTTGTAGTGGTTATTAGCATAGTCATAGTTGTATGTGTAACACCTCTGGTGTTTAGCTTGCATTTAGCCTCATCAAATCACATGCATAAGTATCATCTTGCACTAAGCATTCACATGAAATGTTAGCATTTTCCCATAAGAGTAGCTTTTGTGTAATTAGAAATAATAGGTCACTGCTAATTATAATTAAGAATCATGCTTGTTTGTATTCAAGTAGTTCACTAATAAGTGGAGTCATTTTGGAGCAAAGTTTATTTTAAAAATCTTTCCAAATTCTGTTTTTAAAAATAAATCTAGAAATTGACTTCTTTGTAAAAGATTTAACTTTAAATCCCTATCTCAAAAACTATTGAGATTTTGAATTGAGTCCTTTTTTACAAAATTGTAGATCTAAAAATTTAGAACAACTTCTATTTTTGGATCATCTTGAGAAAACGTTGTCTACTTGTAAAATTTTGACTTGGGAGGAGTTTGAATTAATAGAAATTGAAAAGATAAATGAAAAATCATTTTTCTTCCTTAGCGGGCTTCGGCCTCCCTTCCTGGCCCGTGGCCGAATCGGCCCGGCCTGCACCATCCGCACCCCCGCGCTCCCTGCTTCGCTACTGGGCTGGCTCACTCGTGCCGCCTGCTCCACGCCCGTGCCGCTCCCGCGTAGACGCGCCATGCCCCCGACCGCGACAGAGCGCGCGAGCCGCGTGGCGGCCATGCGACGGCGAGCTCGCCGCGCGTCGCCCTCGCCCTACCATCCCGCCAGCTCGCGCGTATTCAAAGCGCCCTGGCCGATCCTTTTCGCCCCCCACTCTCACTCTCGCTACTCCCTTGTTCCCCCTTTCCAAAAACCCGAGCGGGCGAACTGCTCGCCACAGCGAGCTCCGCCTCCGCCGCCGTGTTCCGGCGACGCCAGCCCACCACCGCTCGATTGCGTGTGCACGGAGCTCCGCCGCCCTCTTCCCTCCTCCGAACAAGCGCCATCATCCTCTTGCTCGCTCCGGTAGGGCACAATTTCCCGCTCCCGCCGCGCCACCGCGAACGGAGCCGCCGCGCTCGCGCTCCGGCCACCGGCGCCTTCGCCCCTCCCCATCTCTCTCGAACTGCGCGTTCGTGTTCACCTTGTCCCCGCGATGGTGGTGCGCACCTCGCCTTGTTCGCTCACGCCCGGAGGCAGCCGCTGGCCGTCGGCGGCCATCGCACCGTCGCGGTCCCGAGCGCCGGCTCGGCCTCGCGTCGTCCCCGCCCGCCCGTGAGTGGGTCGGGCGACTTTGGGCCGGCCTGTTCCAACGGGGCTGGCCCGTTTTTCTTTCCCGCACGCGCGCAGGCCGGACTGTCGTGACCGGCCGGCCTGTCCCAACTGGGCTGGCCCGTTAGTGTGAAGGAAAAATTGGTTTTGTTTTTCTTTTATTTTTGGAAATATAAATGCTTTAGAAATTGTTTATTGAATCATTTTGGCTCCAAAAATTGTGAAGTAAAATTTTGTAGACTACTTAGGACCAGATCTACAATCTAAAAATATTGCATGTCAAAATTTTGATACTTTTCTGTAATGTTTTTATTTAACCATTGAAATTGCTGTTTTCTTGTTAAACATGTAATAAATCATAGAAAACTCAGAAAAATATGGTTTCAAGTTTGTTAATCTTTTTGTGCAATGTACTTGCTAGGAAAAATATGGATCATGCATGTTTTGTAGAAAAATTCTTATGTGTAGTTTAAGTGCTTTTTATGGCTAATATTTGTTATTTTGTTAGATAGAAAAATATGAATAAAACATGCAAGTGATAATTTTTATACAGTGATTGTTTACTGTGTAGAATCTAGGAAAAATGATAAATATGTTGTTTGATACTTTTCATAGTATAAAATATTTTTATGCTCATTTTTAGACCCTAGATTGTTATTTTTGTGTAGGCAGTCATAGTACTCAAATTGCAATGAAACTTTTGTGACATGCCGAAGTACATGATAGTAGTCAACTGTAATTTTATTAGATTTTTCCGGGTTACCAAAATAAGTGTTGTTGTTAAGCATAGTGCTAACTAGGGTTTAAATTAACATTTTTAATGCAAGATTAGTTGATAAACTTTGCTTTGGTGTATCTTTGAAGCATCTTAGGGTGCTAGGGTGCCTTTGCATGGTAGAGAATGTTGGTGGTAGTTTATGAGTACATGTTCTTGGATGATGTAGACTACCTTGTAGAAGAGTTGTAATTCCACTTAATCCAAATAAAGTAAACCTGTTCATCTACATCTCATTCATCATCATCATCATCTCATGTCATCTCTACAATGCACCTAGGCATGAGCACTCATACATCTGCATCATACAGGATCGCAGGAAGTGACCCCAGTAGCAGTTCCAGAGGATCCCGAAGAGCAGTCTGAGGTGCAAGAGCAGGAGGTGCCCGAAGCCGACGAGGAGGTCGGTGAGGATCTTCCAGAGTGCCCAGACCACCGTCCGAGCTCTTTCGAGAGAGACAAGCCCTGGAGCATTTCTCTCCCGGTTTGCAAATATTTTATTAATTGTTTTACTTATTGATGCATTACGTTTAGGAGTTGTTTGCAACCGTTGCTGCATTATACCTTGTTTACCCTTGCTCTACCATATCCTTGTTACCTTGGTATTCGCAGTCAATAAATGCTTAGTTTTCTTAGACCGGTAGAAGTCGGGTGATTGCCTGTCACCTGCGAGCTATAGGTGGTTACCTGGATCTGTTTGAAAAGTATGTCATATGGGAATAACTAAGTGTTGAATTAAAACTGAGACCGGACGGAGACTTGCAGGGTTTCGGGCTGTAGTGTTTTCCGTCTGAGTCGATTAAGGACCGACCGTTGTTGGGCCTCGAGTCATGTTGAACGCATGCCTCACATTTAGCTGGCCGAATAATGTACCTTTCGACCGCGAAGCTGGGAGATTATTCGGGCCGAGTGGATTGCCCGCAACACACTGTACCGGAGCAGTAGTGGCAGGATACGAGGGCGCGATGATAAGGCCAAAGAGCAGTCGGGCGGCCTCCGGGTACATGTGATTCCTAGCAAACTCGCGACTTTACCTGAATAGTTGACTCAGTGACCAACACCTCACTTTAGCGGGTGAGTGAGGTTTGTGTGAGGAATAAATTACCAGCTGGTTAATAATCGATTCGAATCGCCACCGTTCACTGGATAGTGAACACTTGACTTGAGCTACTTCATCGTAGTAATGTTGATGGAACACTTGGACAGTTACGTGGAATATGACATGATGAATGTTGTTAATGATCATTGGTTATCCTTACTTGCTTAATTACATGTTACTCTAGTACAGGTGCAAACATAGTTGATAGGTTAATAAAGATTTAACTTGATGCAAGCTTTTAGAAAAGATTCGTTAAGATTAAACATGCCTTTTTGCAAATGAGTCAGCTATCCCACCATAAAGCCTGTCATGATCCTTGCTGTCATTTTATTTTCGGTTATGTCGGGTAAGTCTAGCTAAGTACCTTCTCGTACTCAGGGCTTTGTTCCCACTTGTTGCAGATGGGCAGATGTATTACGGCTACTGTATCAACTGCCTCTATCCTGCGATGGGTGAAGCTTAGGACCATGGGCAGTGGTCATTCACTACTTCTCGTCTGATGCTTTTGCTGGAGATGATCATGAGCTGACACTTTATTTCAAACACTGTGTGCGTGTGTGGTTTGAACTAATGCTTCCTTTACTTTTATTTGAACCTGGTTTGTAATAACTATGTTTAAACTCCGATGTATTTTGTGATGCGAATTTTATGTAACTTGTGATGGTGACCGCTAAACTTATTATGATCTTGGCTGGTATGTGAATTGGTTTGAAATCCGTCGTGATTTCACGGACTACCGGGTTATACGGGCTTAAGTTTGCTAAATCGTTCGCCTGTTGAATGATTTTCTTACTTAATTTCGTATAATTGGGCGGTTCTGTTACAGTATGATAATAAGATAATGGTAGTATAGCTTAGAATGGGTTCACCACTCCCTGTTATTGAGTGCTCTAGATTAGTTAAGGGAACTTAGTTGGCCAAAGATAGAGTAGTAAGCATAATATAAACGTGGTGTCTAGGCTATTGCTTACCTATATCCGCGTCTTGCCCCATGGATTGTTTGTGGTAGTCATCATGTGGCGATAGCTCTATCTGATCCTCTCATCCCTCTTTGTTGTGATTTCTCATGTAGTCTTCCCAAAGTACGATTGTGTATGAACATTGTTCTTTCTTGATATAACTTGTGTATCTAAGTTAGAACCATATAAGTAGACATAGATCTTAGAAAACCTTGTCTCCTAGCTAGCTAGACTACTCTATTATCTTTACCTTTGGAGTTCTCATGTGTGTGTCATTGCTCATACTGAATATCACTTACCCCCACTTTGGTTTAGTCAGCATATTTGTTAGTAGATACGTCATGGTTAGATACCACATTCTTGAACCATTGCTTCCTTGAGGACAAATATGGTACTCCGAAATACTCCCGGGTGAGATAATACAACCGTATTCCATGCGCTTGTGAATCTTTCGTCCACGTTAACAAATACCAACATCAACATCCTTAGGATGTTGCTTCTGTAAAAATGTTTAACAGAGGTGAATGTTTTTTAGGGCCTACCTAGCCGTTTATGGAGGTATCACTTGTATGTACCCGCCTTTCTAAATCGCAAACCTGTCTCCCAAAACCCTTTCTGTAGTAGTGATGTTTGTATACTAGTATCTGATTTGTTTGCATCCCTATATCAAGCCGATGTTAAACATGACCATACATAGCTAGGAACCAAATTTCATTAATTACCTAACAAGAATAACTGATATAGTATACATGCCAAAACATTGAATCAGTTATATAGTAAAAAAAAATTAGAGGCGGTTCTATCAAAATCTACCTCTAAAAATTGTTTCTTAGCTGGCCCACCACTATAAACTGATTTTTAGTTCTAGCTGCCTCTAGAAATGTCAATTTTAGAGGCGGCCCTGCTTTCCAGCTATATTTAGAAATGGAGGCATTTCTAGAGGTAGTTGGCAATTAGCCCACCTCTAATAAAAAATAAATGTAGCATAGTAAAATTCATAACTTTTTCGACTCAATTGGACAAAGACAAACTTTAAATCAAAGTTGTACTGCTCAAAGAAATCTATAACTTTGCAGTTGATGACTTTGTCATTTGAAATCATTTATGGGTCGAAATTTTTGTTTAAAGTTTTCACAATTTGAAATTTGATATAATATTTTTTCAAATTACCTCAGATAGAGAAATGACCTAAAACAAAGTTGTTGTACTAGTTGGGATCTGCAATTTTATAATTGACTACCTTTTCATTTGAAATCATTTAGTGCCCAAAAAATCCGCTTTAAGTTTTTATATTTTGGAATTTATTTTTTTGAATTTTTCAAATTATCTTGGATAAATGATCTAAACCAAGGTTGTAGTACTCGAAGAGATATGCAACTTTGTAGTTGATGACTTTATCACATGAAATCATTTAGGGCCTCAACTTGTAGATCTGAAGTTTTCTAGTTCAAACTTTTTCATTTGAATTTGTTTAGAGTCTCAAATATGTATTGCAGTATTCATTAAAGTGAATACAAAAGGAATGTACGAACTATTTAGTTACAAGTGACTTTGAGATGCAGTGGTAAATGAGCAACACATGAGGTTAGGGGTCATGAGTTCAATCCCTTGTGTCGAAAAATCACACTGAGGGGTTCGCTGGAGGGCTTGTTCTAGATTAAAAAGATTGTCATTGTTTGGCTTGATTTTGAAATTCTAAAAAATAATTTCTAGGCAATTGGGATTTGGCTCGCCTCTAAAATTCAATCTATAGAGGTGACTGAAATTCAGCCCACCTCTAGAAATCAATTTCTAGAAGCAGCTAGATACCTACACCTAGAAATCGTTACAAGCAGTTAGAGGCAGGTCAAATAGCCACCTCTAAAAAGATTGTGTGTACTAATGAATAATCTAAATCCTTTAACATTGGAAAGTGGGATATTCCCCTCTTGAATCGAATATCGTAGACATGACATGAGATGAATGAAAGAGAAGAATTGATGTCATCTCTCTTGAATCCAATACCCTAACACATGGCAAATAGATAAGACGTTATGAAAAATATGTGTGCTTCTTTCTCATTGATGTGCGGGCGTGCTTAAGCATGCTTTTGTAGGGAACCTCCTCGCATCATCAGATAGCAAAGAGGAATATAGTTGACGGATTGGTTAGGGAGTAGGGACTTAGGTTTTAGGGCTAGGGCCCTCATGTGTGAGCCAAAAAATCGCTTAATTAGCAGTGGTCGACGTGGCTCTTCGCCTACCGTCCATCATATCTGGTTCCATATATACATGAAACGAATATGACCCAATAAGGACAGGTGTATTTGTTGCTGGTTGCTGCTACTACGGGCATGCTACAAGCTGAACAACTTGTGTAGTAGTAATATATAATATGTCTAATCTAAACCTTAAAGTAATAGTCACTACTACAGAAGTTAACTGTAGAGGCGGCTCTAGAGCCTCTGTAGGGGCGGCTGCGCCAGCCGCCCTTCCCAGGGTGTTCCTATAGAGGGTGCCTCTGTAGGGGCAGTTGGTGTTTTCAGCCGCCCCTACAGTGCCCTCTATAGGGGTGGCTGGTAATATCAGCCGTCCCTTGTAGTGGACTTCTATAAGGACGGTTGTATCACCAGCCGCCCCTGCTGTGTGTATTTGTAAAGGCGGCTCAATCAAGAACCACCCCTACAGTGAATTTTCTAGAAAAAAAAATAATTCAAATTCAAATCTGACCACATATATATATAATTCAAATTCGAATCTAACTGCCACATATACACATATACACATCCACAAATACAAGACCATTATTTAGAACATTATCACAAGTCATAATTCACAAAAGTCCATCATTACAACATAGTCCATTATGAAGTCATCATTGTAACATAGTCCAATAAGAAATCCACAAGTCCACATGCAAAACAAAGTCCAAACCGTTCCAAAGTCTGATCCAAACCATACCACAAGTTCACATTGTCATCAACGGGCTAGGGCTAGCCTATCAGTCTCACGAAGGTGTTGGTATAGAGGATTACTACCTAAGTCAGAAAGAAATGATGATAAGTGCCTTTATGGTACACAATCTGGTCCATTATGAAGTTGCAAAGGTCACCGACCATCTCTAAGAGCTCAACATCCTTGTATGGGTTCCTTCTCGTGTCTTTATCTTTCTCCAACTACAGGAAAACAAGTTTAGGTTTACTATATCACAACATATGCAAACTTTTCATACTACGAGCGAAGAGGTTCAAACTTACCAGATTGGGGTTTCTGTTGTAGCCACCGATGGTACTCATCATAATACATGTGTAGTATCCACAATGTAGACTCCTAGGCTTCTACTTGGGGCACTGTGTGTTTTGCATATGGAGATATTAAGTAATGCTATTGACAGACACGTAATATATGGAGTACCAAAGTAAATGACACTTACTGCACATAGAGTTTTGACATACAACTTTTTCTTCCTATTTGGATGATGCCTCCCCTTATGTTTCTGGACATAGTGCCTGAATGCCCTGTTCCAATGGTTTTAGCAAATGCAACTTGTTAGTATCCCACATTGAACCTTACAAGTATGTATACAAACATAGTAGCTAAAATGAGGATTGTCGATATGTATACGTCTTGACAATCGCTATGAAGTCTTTGTATGTCTCGACTGGGAAATCCACTGAATCAAAGACCCATGCCATGCTATGTGAGAGCCAGACGCCTATGCAAATCCAGTGATCGCTGCATGAATTTAGTCATAGAAGGAACACATAAACTCTTTTGCATCGAACAAAGTATATTGAACAAAGCTAAGTATACAGTCGAACTTACTTGAAGTGGTATGGGTATCCATATAGTATTGTGTTGTTAGAGATTTTTAAAATATAGGGCAATGTATGCCGCAACCTTGAGGGACTCTTCCAATATTTTCTTGTTCCTGATGTCCTCTTTCTCCTTTAAGTGTCTTTCCAGCTTCTAGATCTTTGCAATCTAGTTTCCACTCTTTAGGGTAATTAAAATTTGTTGATGCTATAGGTGATGGGTCTATATACCCATGTTTCAGAGCTGGCCTCTTTCTCACAAAATCTGCTTGCATTCTACAAATCACGGTGCGGGTTAGTTACAACAAAATCAAAAGAGTACATTCATATCATATCGAGAGGGCAAGGACTTACAGGCACCACATGCGAATAAGATTCATTTCCATTCGTCCGAGGTGGAAGCATGCCTGGATATCCTTAAACTCAATGGAAATTTGCCCACCTGGGGCTCCAAATGTGCCGGCAGGGATTCATGCTTATAAGATTTCTAGTTCTGTTATCTGAGCAAGCAAGTACCAATCGTGAAACTTTCTCATTCCACGCGGCAAGCACTGTATGACTCGGTTTGGTAGGAAGTTTTTGCCTTTTTCATATTTATCCGGGCAATCATTTGACCATTTGAGGTTATCAATAGCTGGATATTTGTTAAACCCTTTGTGCAGTTTGCTAGTGGTGCCCTCCTCAGAAGCTAGTGCTCTGAATTCTTTTACTTGGTTCTTAGGCTTCAACTGGTCATGGGCCATCCACTTGTGCACCGATGAGACATCATTAATGCCCACATACGATGGCCTTATCTTGATTGGGATTTTGTTTTGAGCTTACTGTTGACGGTCCTTAAGTATCAATTATAATTATCAAATAAATAGAGAAAAGGATCCAAATGAAACCAACACCTAGACTTAGGGTTTTATCTGACAGAATTCCACGAGTTTTGTTGTTTATCTATTTCTGCAGGGGGTTATCAGGAAATATGGAAGAAAGGCCCCACATGTCGGATTAATGACGGGGATATTAACCGAACACGTAATTATCTTACATCTAGAAGAGTCCAGAAGCCACGAGAACGAACGGGAGGCGTAACGGAGCCGGACACAGGGCGCCCGCCCTGGTCCTTAGGGCGCTCGCCCTGGCCCCGGAGCCAATCAGGCTCCGCCTCGAGGATTATGCTCCACCGACCTAGAGGATCAAGGAAAACCGTCCGTTCAATGTCGGTTTGATCCAACGGCCCAGATTCATCCGAAAGGGCTATATAAGCAAGGCCCCTGACCCTGGAGGAGAGGCCCTCGTCTCATACTTCAAACCCTAATTCAGGAGGAGAGCCTCTGATCAAGCCCTAGAGCCACCACATCAACTAGATCTCTAGTTAGCATAGCTACATAGGATTAGAACTAGAAGGAGTCAATCTTCGATTGGTTCCCGGATCTGTCAAGAGGATTCTTGGTAATTCCTCTATTGTTCTTCAATTGTTCATCATTGTTCTTCAATATTATGAATATGACTTTGTTCTATTTCAATATATTGGTTATGACTTTGCTCTACTTGATTATATTTGCAATTATATTGTTCTTAGTTTATCATAGTTATATGCTTGGCTTAGTTAGATTGGAATTATATACATGCCTAGGATCGTATAGCGTTTATCCATGTGTACAGTGGGTGAATGATAATTATTGTGTAGACGTGGTGTCTATACCGTATTTATCTGCGATTGCACCCTATATGCCGGATTGTGGGGTAGTTCGCGATAGTGACAGCTTCGTTGATTCTTATATAGTCCCCCTCTCGTGTATAGGGCAGGCAGAGCAACACTATTACAGGGGAGTGATTGCTATGTTCTTCATCTTCCTTGCTAATATTCACTATGCATGGATATAGTCTTTTCTCACCATGATTGCCAAGTATAATTGCACTAACTATGATATGCTAGACTTTATAGTTAATAATAACTTAGGGAATATCTTTGTAGTTCATCCTAATTCCATGCTAATGACTTGCTAGAATATCTGTTGAGGTGCTTATCATTATTATATGTGGCTAGCTGATCAGATTAATTATCTTTGTCACCATTATCACTTTACCTTTACTTAATGTGACATTTATACCTGTATAAAGAGATTGATAAATACTCTCGGTTATACATGCAATGATGTGTACTCAGTTCCATATTCTCATTCCATTATCAACCATGATACTTAGAAAACCCTTCCCAGTGGTAAAAATATAAATAACGATACCTGGAATACTTCCCGGTTAAAATGCTACATCGGTATTAATCTGTGCGCTTGCAGATCCCTTTTATTATTTATCTTGATGAGCAATTGCATATTTCAATACCGCGTCTCTCGTGTCATGCTGGGGATGACAACTTGGCTTAAGTGGCATGAGGGATAGGTTTGGCATTTTTGGCGCCGTTATCAGAATTAGAAAACTAAGTCTACTTTTGGTAGTGACGTTAAGAATGCCCAACAAGCATTTTTGGCGCCGTTGCCGGGGAAGGTTGATTACTAAGTAGGAATAAATATGGAACTTTGAGTCATCATTTGCATCACTAATCTGATCGAGCTTATCAATTCTCTTATACAGTTTTACCCCTGTATTTTCCATTTTGATTATTTATTGCAGGGTGATGCATGAATAGAAGACATCTTCCAGACAACTTTGTTGACAATCCCGAAGCCTTATTCAGAAGAACAAGAGCCAAGCTCAAGAAGACATCGTCAACACTTCAGCACAAAGCTTCATCCAAATCCGAAGACCGCCGAAGTTTCATCCGGAATTTGTCGACTGAATTCGAAGCCATGGCGAACAGGTCGATCCGCGAGTTCTCAGCTCCCACTACGGACAACATCCGCACTGGACCTGCTGGGGAGATCGACCGCAACTTCGAGCTCAAGCCTGGGCTCATCAACATGGTGCAAGCTAACCAGTTCTATGGGAAGCCACATGAAGACGCTAGTGCTCATCTTCAACACTTCTTGGAGATCTGCAGCACTTTCACCATGGCTGAAGTCCCCAGAGACGCCATACTACTTCGCCTTTTCCCATTCTCACTGTTGGGGAGAGCGAAGCAGTGGTTCTACGCTACAAAGGAGAAGAACACTACGTGGGCACTCTGCTCCACGAACTTTCTGGCCAAATTCTTTCCTATGGGCAAGACCAATGCTCTCCGTGGGAAGATTACAAGTTTTCAGCAACAACATGATGAATCCGTTCCAGAAGCATGGGAGCGTTTCCAAGACTACATCCTAGAATGTCCCCATCATGGAATGGAAAGCTGGCTACTGATGCAGACATTTTATCATGGGCTCATTAACAGTGCCCGTGAAACCATGGATGCTGCAGCTGGAGGAGCATTCCTATCACTCACCATACCTCAAGCCACAGCTCTTGTGGAGAAGATGGCATCCAACCAAGGTTGGAATGAAGAAAGAACTCAGACACGCAAGAGAGGTGGAGGTATGCACCAGCTCAAGGAGGTAGACATGCTGTCTGCCAAGCTAGACCTACTCATGAAGAAGCTCGATGATCGAGCTGGAGAAAAGAAAGAAGTCATGCACGTCTACGACTCCCACATGACTTGTGAGGAGTGTGGAGGTACTGGACACTCGGGCAATCACTGTCTTGAGTTGCTGGAGGACGTGAACTACATCAACAATAACAACAACAACTACTACAACCGTCCTCAGCAGAATCAAGGTTGGAATCAACAGAGACCTAACTACTCAGGTAATTACCAAGGTAACAATTCTTTCAATAATAATAATAATAATTATCCACCTTTGAGAGAGTTAGTGTCCAACCAAGGAAAGCTAATGGATAACCTGTCTAAGAAATTGGCATCTAATGATAAAATACTAGAAAATATAAATAATAGAATGGATAATTTCTCTACTGCCATCAAGAACCAGATTAGCTTTAATAAAATGATTGAATCTCAGTTGAATCAAATAGCTGCTGCTGTTCCTGCTACTAACCCCGGTATACCATCACAACCGGAAGGACTAGAATCTGCAAATCTTGTAGACATGTTTGATGCAGGAGATTACTGGAGTAACCCTATCGTGGAAGTAAGTACTGACCGTCTGCCGGTCAAGAGAGGCGATCCAGGACGCCCCGTCATCCCGATCTCCATCGGCATGCGAGACTTCCCAGAAGCACTCTGTGACTTTGGCTCCAGCGTCAACATCATGCCCAGGGTACTCTATGAAAAACTCTTTTCACAACCATTATTAGAAACAACCATGTGTTTGCAGCTTGCAGATAGGACACTGAGTTTCCCGAGAGGAATATTGAAGAACATCTGTGTCCGAGTGGGTTCCTCGTACGCTCCAGCAGACTTCGTAGTAATAGAGACCGGTTCTGATGAGAGGGCTCCCGTCATCCTAGGGAGACCATTCCTGAACACCGCGGGAGCTGTCATCTATGCTAGTGCTGCCAAGATTAGTTTCTACATCAAGGGGAGGAAGGAAACGTTTTCCTTCAAGAATAAGACTGCACAAATCCCAGAGCAACCCCAATATGAACCAAGGAAGAGGACCAACAGGAGGAACAAGAGCAAGAAGCAAGTATGGACCGAGACAGCTAAGATGGTCACTGCCGTGCACAAAGGTCAAGATCGCCAACTCAAGTCACCGTTCTTGCCTAAAAAGGACGACCCAGGTATGCCAAGCATTTATTGCTCCATTAATGGGTCCCACTTCTACAAGACACTTTGCGACACTGGGTCGGGCGTCAACATAATGGCCAAGGTCACCTATGAACTTCTGTTCGGAACCATACCCTTAAACCCAACATATATTCAGCTCCAGATGGCAGATCAGACATTCCGACAGGTCGAAGGTACAGTAACTGACGTCCCTGTCAAGATAGACGATCATTTTGTCCATACAGACTTTCAGGTTATTGACATGGGAGAAGATGAATACGATCCACCCATCATCCTTGGAAGACCATTCCTTAGTACTGTCAAAGCAATCATTTACATTAGAACTGGAGAAGTCCACATGCACTTCCCCTCTGAGAAGGTACGTCTTTACTTTACTGACCCTAACTATGTATTTGAAGAATCCAAGCAGGTCAGGACAAGAAGAAGGCGGCGTAACCACAATCAGAAGCAACAGGTCATCAAGGACGGATGGGCAGATTATGAAGGAGAAGTGGTAAGATCTGAAGACATACCACTCAACCAACACTGTCCTAAGGAGACCGAAGCACCGAGACAGGTATGGAAAGAAAAGACAGTTGTACATGAAGAGGAGGCGCCGCCGGAACCACCGACTACGCCATCCACCAAGTCCTAGGACGACTGAACGAATAAGAGTCCCGTTCGGAGAACTTAAAAACACCGAACGCCTTGCCAAGAGGTAACTTGGTAGTTATCCTTTCCTTTTAATTATTTACTTTATCTTAAATAGTTTGCTTAGTTAATCATATTCATACTATCTTAAAAAGAAAATAAAAATGTTAAAAACCCTAAAGCCCCATGTAAGTATGCGAGTGGCATAAAACCCATAAGTACATTCACTGTGGTGGCATAAAAAAAATATATATATAATAAATACATAAATATTTTCTTCTGCTTTATAAAAGAAAAAAAAACAAAAATAAAAAAATCAAGGAGGCTCAGCATGATAAAGGCTAGATATTTATGCTAACACTTAATCAGTTCCACAAAGCTTTGTTGTCTATTTGAGCTTCACAGAATTCAAGGAGACTAGCAGACAGAGGACATTCTAATCGCTGTCAGGGTGCCGACTTTCAAATACACCTCCGCCATCTGCTAGCTACATCAGAAGAGATTATGTCAAGATCCAGCTTGGGGGAGAGCACCTCCATTATCTTGCTAAGTATTTCTATCTTTATCTTTATATTTATATATACTTCTACCTTATAAAAATAAAAATATACATAACTATGAAAAAAACCAAATAAAGATTTTGTGCTTATATATATATACCTATATCTTTTGCTTAGTGTGTTTTAATAAATAAATAAAGTGGCTATGCTAAACTGAATCTAAATAATAATAAAACTCTAGCATGGATATGATGAATAGTTGCTTTGCCTAACTTTCAAATTTGAAGTCCTCTCTCTAAGTTTAGACATAACTGTTATCATTTAAAGCTTGCTCTAAACCTGAACTTGTGGGAAGAGAACTTGATCTAAAGTCTAAGTTGTTAACGGATATGATATGGGAAGGTTGAGCTGCTGTTTATCTATTCCTAGAGATGCTAGAATTCTGGAGAATTTTATCTTTGAAAATCTTAAAATACTACATGATGAGTTCCTGTATGATGAGAGTTTAAGTTCCTACCACAGCCATACATACATGCTTGTTAGACTTTAAGCCATACCTTTACTTTTTACTGCTTATGAGCATTGAGTGTAGTCAAGCTGTGTAGACCCTTAGGAGCTTGTCATGCGGTTAAAATCAAGATTCACTTGCACGATCACTCATACATGCTGCTTCTACTCCGGAAGTACGCATCCACATATATCCACTCATTCTCATCTCCAGATCCACATAAAATTATTCTACTCCTAATCCGGGAGAGAATAGCCAAAAATATTTTCCCATTCTTGTTATCCCCTGTGAAATAAATGCTCAAGCTATTTTGGTTACTACCACTTGCTATATTGTTCTAAGGAGATGAGTGCTCTATACGAGGAAATAAAAAGGGGCAAGTGCCCGAAACCTCGAAAAGAAAAAGATACGAGGAAATAAAAAGGAGCAAGTGCTCGGAACCTCGATGAAAAAAAAGAAAAAGTGTGAGAAGAGAGGTAAAAATGGACAAGTGTCCGACAGTAGAATTAGGGGTACAAGATACCCACCTGAAAAAAAAGAAAACAAAATATAGAGCACCTCATTCTCCTTAAGAGCTTTAAAAGCAAGAAAGGTACGTATCCCCTCAAAAAGAGCAAAAGTAGAATTAGACTTTCATCATTGTTATCATCACTACCACCATACACCATTTATTCGCCACACATGCACATCTTGATTTGACTTATTGGCTTGTTTCTCTGGATCCATGGTTTGACTATGCAATAAATGTCTTGTAAGTATGTATACTTTATCTCCCACCGATGAGCTCCAGATATCAAAAGCCTTATTAGAATAGGATGAGAGAGAAGGCAATGTCACTCTGCCTTATACCACAAATACTACATACTTTGCTTTGAGAGAAGGCAGACATCATTACTGCCTTGGTGAGGATCCAGAAATACCACAAAAGAGAGACCTGAGAGAGTCATACAAGGAATCTCTGAGTTTTATTTGAAAATCTGCAAAAAACTCCAAGAGCTATAGCTAATCAAGAATAAGAGACATGGCGCTTGACTAGACTGTTCTATCTTTTAACCGCTCAAGACAAAGGTGACGGTTGCAAGCCCCATGGTGAAAGGTATAATGAGTAAGTTTTAAGTCTTGACAGTTTACTTTAACTCAGAGATGAGACTCTATTTGAAAGCATGTGTACCGTCAAAATTCAAAGGCATTTCAGCAACTACTGAGTCTCTCCTTGCTCAGGGACGAGCAAGAGGTAAGCTTGGGGGAGTTCGTTGACGGTCCTTAAGTATCAATTATAATTATCAAATAAATAGAGAAAAGGATCCAAATGAAACCAACACCTAGACTTAGGGTTTTATCTGACAGAATTCCACGAGTTTTGCTGTTTATCTATTTCTGCAGGGGGTTATCAGGAAATACGGAAGAAAGGCCCACATGTCGGATTAATGACGGGATATTAACCGAACACGTAATTATCTTACATCTAGAAGAGTCCAGAAGCCACGAGAACGAACGGGAGGCGTAACGGAGCCGGACACAGGGCGCCCGCCCTGGTCCTTAGGGCGCCCGCCCTGGCCCCGGAGCCAATCAGGCTCCGCCTCGAGGATTATGCTCCACCGACCTAGAGGATCAAGGAAAACCGTCCGTTCAATGTCGGTTTGATCCAACGGCCCAGATTCATCCGAAAGGGCTATATAAGCAAGGCCCCTGACCCTGGAGGAGAGGCCCTCGTCTCATACTTCAAACCCTAATTCAGGAGGAGAGCCTCTGATCAAGCCCTAGAGCCACCACATCAACTAGATCTCTAGTTAGCATAGCTACATAGGATTAGAACTAGAAGGAGTCAATCTTCGATTGGTTCCCGGATCTGTCAAGAGGATTCTTGGTAATTCCTCTATTGTTCTTCAATTGTTCATCATTGTTCTTCAATATTATGAATATGACTTTGTTCTATTTCAATATATTGGTTATGACTTTGCTCTACTTGATTATATTTGCAATTATATTGTTCTTAGTTTATCATAGTTATATGCTTGGCTTAGTTAGATTGGAATTATATACATGCCTAGGATCGTATAGCGTTTATCCATGTGTACAGTGGGTGAATGATAATTATTGTGTAGACGTGGTGTCTATACCGTATTTATCTGCGATTGCACCCTATATGCCGGATTGTGGGGTAGTTCGCGATAGTGACAGCTTCGTTGATTCTTATATAGTCCCCCTCTCGTGTATAGGGCAGGCAGAGCAACACTATTACAGGGGAGTGATTGCTATGTTCTTCATCTTCCTTGCTAATATTCACTATGCATGGATATAGTCTTTTCTCACCATGATTGCCAAGTATAATTGCACTAACTATGATATGCTAGACTTTATAGTTAATAATAACTTAGGGAATATCTTTGTAGTTCATCCTAATTCCATGCTAATGACTTGCTAGAATATCTGTTGAGGTGCTTATCATTATTATATGTGGCTAGCTGATCAGATTAATTATCTTTGTCACCATTATCACTTTACCTTTACTTAATGTGACATTTATACCTGTATAAAGAGATTGATAAATACTCTCGGTTATACATGCAATGATGTGTACTCAGTTCCATATTCTCATTCCATTATCAACCATGATACTTAGAAAACCCTTCCCAGTGGTAAAAATATAAATAACGATACCTGGAATACTTCCCGGTTAAAATGCTACATCGGTATTAATCTGTGCGCTTACAGATCCCTTTTATTATTTATCTTGATGAGCAATTGCATATTTCAATACCGCGTCTCTCGTGTCATGCTGGGGATGACAACTTGGCTTAAGTGGCATGAGGGATAGGTTTGGCATTTTTGGCGCCGTTATCAGAATTAGAAAACTAAGTCTACTTTTGGTAGTGACGTTAAGAATGCCCAACACTTACCATTTGGGCACGTCCTTGTCTACTTGTGCATCACCTGCTCTAGAGGCCACTTGTTCTTCACGTATCGGCTATTCACAAGGCAATTGCTGTTCATGAGACACTTATTGTTTATGTATCGCTGCGCTTGTTGAGAAGGATGTTGCATCTCATAATGCCTTTGCTCAGTATGAGCTAGAGAAGGATGTGGCATGTCATCATGCCTATACTCGGTATGAGGTGGAGAAGGATGTGGCATGTCATCGTGCCCTTGCTCGGTATGAGGTGGAGAAGTCTTTGGCATGTGGTGGTCATGGTCATGGGCCGATGAGTTTGCCTCCCCATCCTCGATGGGTTGCTCCAGAGGATGAACTTCAGTCAGAGTTGGTGAAGACTCGGTCAATACAATGTCCCGTCTGTGCCAGAGGATGAACTGGTTCATGACGTCTTCGAGTAACACGAGCCCCTCGGGAGTAGGGTGTTCTATCTTCCAAGTCATGAACTCGGGCTTCACGGTATGCACCTCGACCCGAGTGTAGTCCTGCGGGATGTCCCTATTGTGCCACATGCCACCCGGAGGTGCCACGCCCGTTGCCACCTCAATGATCATGTTTTGCCTACCCATCGGAACCACCAATTTGCAACTGGTTGGCGCCCGTATGTGATCGACTAGGGTTCCGGTTGCATTCGAACCTTGATTGCTGGGAACATCCAGAGAGCTGCTAACTACCGCCAGTTCTTCGGGCAGCCTCATTAGTGTTTGTGGCTCCATTGTAGATAGTCCTTTCTCCACCAACGTCTTTTCAACTAGACCCTTCACTTGGCGCTCAAGATTAGACTCTCGGTCTCTGCCATGTTTCTTGTACATGTGCCTCTCCTCTATGAATCCGTGCTTTTATGATGTCCTCTTCCCTAGCCCCCTGGTGCGTCCTATGTGCTTGGGGTTTCCCAAGGCAATGGTAAGCTCGTCCCTCTCTCTGGAAGGGTTGAATGCGCCCTTCTCCTTGTCTTTAGCAAGTTTTAGTATCTTTGATACTACCTCTCCAGTCTCTAGCTTAGCAAACTTGAGGCTACTACCGGATGAATCCAAACTCCTCGCGTATATCCATTGTTTGAGGAGTGGCTTCAACTTTGGCACTTTCGTATTCTCGGCAGCTTCGTCCTCTGCGTCCATCTTCCTAAATTCCTCTTGCTTGCCAGCGCAGCCACCGGGGCCTAGACGAGGCTAGTGTTGGTTCTTCTTCGCCTTCCCTTGTGACGAGAATTAGGATTACCAATCCCTCTCTGTACTTTTAGCCACTCTTGGCAGCACTCGACGACTTCTTCGGAATTATAACCCTCTATCATGGAGCCCTCTGGGTGTGTTCAGTTATGCATGTATCGGCTTAGAACCGACATGAACTGCTCGTAGGACCACATTTTATGCAAGAAGCTAGGGCCCAGCGCCTCAATCTGATGAACCAGGTGAATCATGAGATGTACCATTATATCAAAAAAACAGGAGGTAAACACATCTCTAGCTGGTTCTGGGTCTCCACCATGAATTCATGTAGGTCACTCAACTCTTGCATGCGAATCATCTTCTGTGGGATCTTCGAAAAGAAGTAGCACATGCGGGTGATAGCCATCTTTAGGAACTCTGGCTTTATAGCCCTGATTGCAATTGGTAAGAACGCTGGCAGCATCACATGACAATTGTGAGCCTTGCAGTATGTTAATGATAGGTCCTTCATCGACACTAGCTTCTTCGGGTTCGCTAAAAACCTAGTCGGCACTCTAACCCCCCTAAGGAAATTGCATATAGCTCTCCTCTCCTCTAGGGTTAGGTTGAAGCTAGCCACGAGAAGACTGTACTTGCCATTATCCTGTTGTACCGACCAAAGCTCCCGCATCACGTTCAGCTGCACCATGTCTTTCCGTGATCTGAGACCATCCTTTGACTTGCCCGTGCCCATCAAGGTAGCCATGAGACTCTCAAAGACATTCTTCTGCACGTGCATCGCATCAATGGCATGGGGGACCTCCAAGTCTGGCCAATAAGGTAGGTACTGAAAAAAGATCGATTGCTTCTTGAATGGTACGCCTTCGATGGGAGGTGTTCTTCTTTCTCTGATCGTTCCATCCGGATTCTTCTTTCCATAGATGACGTGTATGTTTTGGACCATTCTAAACACATGTTCTCCATTACGACGTCTCTCCGGAGGGGGTTCATCCTCCGAGATGTTGCCATAGTATCTTAGGTATAATTTGCCGCAGTACTTGTGACCTGTCCTTAAGAAGCGCCGGTTCCTTATGTAAACTATCTTCCTGGATCCATCTAGCAACACCCATTTAGTACCATCCAAACAGATTAAGCATCCAGTCTTGCCTTTGAACTGTCCAGACAGGGCAAACAGCGCGGGGTAATCATTGGTAGTAACAAATATTATTGCTTTGCATATGAAGTTCTCCGGTCGCAACGCATCATACATCGGCTCCCCATACCTCCATAGCCTCTCCATTTCTTGCATCAGAGGCTCCAAGAACACGTCTATATCAATGCCTGGTTGTTTGGGGCCAGAGATAAGAATGGTGAGGAGAAGGTACTTCCTCTTCTGACACAAATACGTTGGGAGGTTGTACATGGTCAAGATGACTGGCCATGTGCTATGGTCAAGATGACTGGCCATGTGCTATGGTCAGTCATCCTCTCATTGAAGGGATTCATTCCATCGGTGCTCAAGCCGAACCATACATTTCGTGGGTCATCACTGAATTCTGCTTTGTACTTGGCATCGAACGCTTGCCACTGGCTACAATCGGCCGGGTGTGCGATCGTATCATCATCCACCTTGCGCTCATCATCCCACCATGTCATCAGTGCGGCTTCCTTAGGGTTTAGGAACATATGCCTCAAGCGGTCGGTCACTGGCAAGTACCACATAACCAGGGCAGGAATTCTTCTCTTATTTGCATTGTTGCCTAATGAAGTTTCCTCTAGGGGCTGATATTCTTGCACCACCTTTTTCCCACCCTTCTTCCTCTTTCCTGTGGAGGCTTCCACCCCACTTTGAAGGTCGTTGTTCTTGTACCGACTAGCCCTACACCTAGGACATGTATCTAAAGTCTCAAACGATGTGCCACGCCAAAAAAGGATACAGTGGTTGGGGCATGCATGGATTTTTTTCAACCCCCAATGTGAGTGGACTTATAACCTTCTTCGCTTGTATGTGTTGGTGGGAACTGTGTTCAGCCGTGGGAGCAATCGTGACATGAGGCACAACAGATCATCGAAACTACAGCCCGACCAGCCGTACTTAGCCTTCAGGATGAGTAGCTCAAGCACAAAACGTAGCAGTGTGAAGTATGTTGGACAACCCTTCTCAGCATCATACACAGTCTTCTTCGATGCTTTTATCACCATCTCAAGATTTTCTAGACCTCTATTGCTCTTTTCTAATATTTCTGGTCCAAAGGCCCCAAGCATTTCATCCAAGTTGTCACCGTCATCTGCATCCCCCTCACGTGCTTCGCCATCATTGCTGGCACCACCAGCATCATCACCACCTTATTAATTACCAAAGCCACCACCTTGTTGACTGCCATAGTCATGATCCATTTGTTGCTCAAGATCATCTGTGAATTGGGACAAGTATGCTTGGGTTTCAGCTTCATCAGCTAGATCATCGTTGCTGTCATCAACAACCACTGTTTCTCCATGATGAATCCACATTGTGTAGTCTGAAACAAATTCTCTCCTAATCAGATGTTCTTTGATGGTACTCACATCTCGAAATGCAATAAGGTTCTTGCAATCTTTGCAGGGACAAATAATCATGTCACTATTCTCTTTCAACGTCGCTGCATGCTTCTCTGCGGCTTTGATGAATTTGTCCACCTCATCATGAAAAAGAGCATCGTGTCTTAATGAACCATACATCCAAGAGTTCCTGTAGTCCATCTTATAGAAACAAAACAACCAAAGAAAGAATATTACTCGAGAATAATTGTATATACCTGAGACACGCACCATGGTAGTAGAGGATAGTTAATTAATTGACTATTATTGCATAAATATTTTAAAATATAAATAATTGGTTCAAATAAACAATTTCAAAGAAAACAATTAGCAACATTTAATATTTCATCCACTACCTTTCATGCAAACTCCATTCCAATTTCATGGTAGAGGATAATTAATTAATGACCTATTTATCCATAACTAATTAAAAACACACATTATAGAAAGGAATCAAAATAAATATTAAATGATAATTAGTAGCCAAGGTAGAGGATATTTTACACATTAGCAACAATTAAAATCTTACACATTCACCTACATGCAAACCCTAGTCACATAAAGAAAAAATGAAAAAGAAAAAAACAAAATCCTAGATCTAGATCTAGATATAGGATTTCATGACACATGTACCAAACTTCACTAATACTACACTAAAATCAACAAAGATGTACTAACAAAGGGTGCAATCTTACTTCCCTACCTAATTTACCCTAGTATAGTGAAAAATAGGGTCCAATTTCACTCATAACTAGCTCAAGCTCCATGGAAGAGAGAGAAAACCAAAAATCAAATTACTCACTAACCAACCAATTAAACTTCAAATAAAGAGTTGGAGAAACATTTCCTTACCTTTTAGAGCTCTCCACCAAAGGATTTGAGATCAAAACCTCCCCTTAGTAGAGCAATTTTTAGGAGGAGCCCAAGGCCTCCCAACCTTTTTTTACGTAGAAGAGTGAGTCCAGAGGTGAAAAAAGGTGGTGGCTGCTATTTATTCATGCACCATCAGTAGGGGCGGCTGGTGATTCAGCCGCCCCTACAAATGGGCACTGCTGGGGCGGCTGGTGATTGAGCCACCCCTACAGATCAGCCCCAACTGTAGGGGCGGCTCAGGTTGCCAGCCACCCCTACCGTGCCATCTGTAGGGGCGGCTGGGCTGCTGGGGCATGAGGACGCCCACTGTAGGGGCGCTCCCAACCCCAGCCGCCCCTACAGTAAAAATGCCCCCATTCCTACTGTAAGAATCTGGCGTAGTGAGTAACTTAAGTAGTACCTTCCATTATTGCTTTCTCCTAATAGTCATTGAGTTACTTACCTTAAAGCATTATTGAGAATCATTATCATTTACCTGGAAGTAAACACAGGATAAACGTACTACTTGAAGAGATCGTCACGACACACTGGCGGAGCTAGGGCTCGGCCAACCTGGGCACTGGCCCCCCATTGTCCTGGAAAATATTTTAGTGAATCTATGTCAACAACCGAACTCGGCTCAAACATTCATTGCTATTGGCCTGCCAGCTACAACACTAAACGCTTGTGAGCTTGTCTCTGAGTCTTGCCGTCTTGGCCTTAGATCGTGGAACGACAACTGCCGCAGGCCAAGCAGCGGATACAGCACCGCTGTCGCTCGGCACAAACACGCTTGCATGACTGCGTGTTGCGGCCTTCGCCAGTCCGTCCTCTAGACTCGCGCTTGCGTAGCTGGCTTGGAACTCTGTAGCTGTTGTTCTCTCCAGTATTGTTTTTTGAATTGAGCGTAGTTGTGATCCAGTATTGTTTATTTCCTCCATATTTCTGACTTTCCAAATGCTAAATGGAGTTGAATGGTATATATCTAGCAACTTGAAGGTTAATTACTTCTGATCGATATTATTTTTTATGAGAAATTAAGATGTGCTCCCAAATTTCCTAGCTCGTATGTATTTCTTTTTGCAAAAAATCTCCTGTTCTTACTATCTTAACTAGATTGGAACAAAGGCAAGATAAAGAACAACAAGAATATACATCTTTTGTGTTTAGGCGACTTGAATTCCTAGAATGAGATTCGACATTACAAACTGGCCTCTTCTATATTTTGTTGCGAGCTCGATCCGCCACTGTCACGACACACGTAGGTACGTATAGAGCACGTTTGAATCATGCGTATAAATTAGTGGGCGGTGGATGAATTGAATCGAAGGTAAGGTGGCAGCAGGGGCTACCATAGCTCCAAGGGAAGAGTCAATGGCGACGACCGACTTGTTCACTGTACATGTGCGGCGGAGAGCATGGAAAGCAAGAGATCGAGAGCGCGGAATAAGACAAGCATGCTCCCAGATAAGACAGCGACGCCGCGCACGCGCCCAGCCAATGGATCATTAACAAATTGATTGATTGACCGGCCCTAGCTAATTAAGCTAACGTCATGAGTTACGTCCTCTTTAGAATTTAGACCTCTCGCTCTTGCCGGCCTTTTACATCATGCTAATTGAAGGGCTAGCCTAGGCTACGATTGGTTTACCATAAAAAGAAAAATTAGAGCTAAGATAGAGAGAGGATGTGTAATCTTTAAGAGGGAAAATATATTCTCTTGGGCCCAACCGAACGAATGATGTAAATGTGTTCCAAACTTGGATTCCTTGCCTCCTTTTACTCTTCTTTTCCTTTTTCCTTTTTGCAAGAGAATTAAACTCTTCATTCTTCTCTCAAGTAAGCTAAGAAGAGCCGCAGGAGGAGCAGCTAGCTTTTGATCTTTCAGCAAGCAAGTCCCCCGAAAGTTTTGGCTTTGGGAATGGTTCTCCCAAGTGGCCCGGGTGACTTTGGCCTTGTCACCATTCATCACCCTTTTCCCGATGGACGACATTTGTTGAGGTCTCGTTGCTTGTTGCTTGGAGCGCCTGAGTAATGAATTGTTCAATTCGCACGGGATCGGACCACATTCCTGCCTGCCCCAGAGACGCGCACGGAATAGCCGCCGCTGATGTTGAAATCTCGGCTCGTCGGCCGGGTCACACATGCCATGCCACGGGATGTTGACTTGCGTCCGGCACGCGTCTTTTAGGCTGCTTGGAGAAATGCATTTTCACTACTCCCTCAATCTCAAACTAAATGCATATCTCGTTTTTTGAAAAATTAATTTTTTACGTTTAACTACAAATATAGAAAATACGTACTATCAACATTTGTATTTCCAATTCTAAATAAATATATTATGATAGTATACTCCTGGTTTAATCTAAAAAGTTATTATAATAAGTTGATAGTATTTTCTATACATTATAAATACTAGTATATTTTCATATAAGTTTGATCAAATCTTAAAAAGTTAGACTCATCGGAAGCGAGATGTATGATTATTTTGGGACAAATAGAGCAGTTTCGATCAACAAGAAGAATCTATATCTCTATCCACCTTAAAAAGACTTTCTTCCTTCTTCGTTCGTTTCTGCAAGTATCTTCATCCGTCTTCATTCACCGTCCCTTTGTTGTCGTGGAGATCGAAACCTGTTGGTCGTTACAAGTGTATAGAAACACTTGTTTATATATATGGACAAAACTAAAACCCATCAGAATTTTCCAAAGGAAAGATTCTCTTTTATCCCTCTATGATACTTTCATGTTATCTCCGCTCCCACATGCATACATTTTTCAACTGATAATGAAATTCATACAAACATCAGAGTAAATAAATATGGTTATTAAATTAGGTTGGGTATCTCTTGGGCTAAATCAGTTAGAAACACCAAAGTCCTATTTGAAGTGATGAAACTTGATGGAACACCATCTCACGGGTACATTTGAGTGTCAATGTATCCTGACTACTATTTTTAAATATCTCTGCAAGTTAGAAAATATGCATACAAGTATATGTGTGCAAACCATGGTGAGCACCTACGAGAGTTATCCTAACAATTTTGTTGTTATTTATGCCCTTAGCACGCAAAGTCATAGCAATAAGTAATATAATATTCTATTTTCCAAAATCATCCCACACTCACACTGGTGTTCTCTTGTTCTCATCATAGGCCTCACCACTCATACTTCCCTCATAGGGTCGTCAACACTTTCTCTAAGCTATGAAGCAGTCTCCACATACCCCTCGCCTCAATGGCCTCACGCTGGATCTTATCTTTAGGGGAGAAAAGCAGCAAAAGAGAAGAACTAGTTGGCTGAACCTTTACATAGGGTTGGCCATTACCGAGATTGCAGCTATATGTATAGTTCTAACTCTAGAGAGTGTCTACACCTGTACCTACAAGTTACCATCATTCAACGTGGTGGCACGTCTAGGTGACCACTACCCCCACAAACTAGTTGACTATAGCTAGACTGCCTCCAAGATGGAGCAATACACGAGCACAATCACTCGTGCTTGGAATCATGCATATTGGGCGGTAGGAGCATCCTCCTCCCCCTCTCATACAAGCACACCGGTTTCTCTCGACCCTGGGCATCCCAAACTCCCAGAGCACTGTTGTTAATATCCACACTAATCCACAAAACGGGCCTGGGCTCATCTGGGCATTTGGCATGCATGTTTGACAAAGTATCATACTTTACGATTTGACAGTCCAATCCTTAACGGCTAGAGTAAGCACCTTCAACATATGTGCCACAAGCATGAGGCTCATCTCTCAATAGATGGCCTATGCCCTATCCCCTAACTCCTCAAACCACATCCCTCAAGGACAAATGTCCCTCTAGGACAACCATTCCCATCATAGGAACCACACTCGATGCACTCTGTGCTCCCCTCTATATCCTCTCACCGCAACTAGTGTCTCAGGAAGATAGGATCAAGGTAAGGCAAAAACTTCATAACTGCAATCACCACCGTCCCACATTGGGATTCATCGCTCCAGCCTTGTATCCTACCATTTATCTCATGGGTAAGTGTCATGGTTAACCCCTAACCACAACACATTACATCTCAACCAACCATCACATCATCATGTATCAAAAGAATTATATGAAATATATTGGTGTTAAATACAAGCTAGCAAGTAGGTAGTACAAGTATTGCGAGCGCGAAGTTGGGTGATCAGGGTAAAATGGTTTTCAAACAAGACAAATAGGGCTCGAGCAAAGGCATGCAACATTATACTAGCAATGAGTAAATATAAAGCGCTAGCGTATATCTATTTTGCAGTGCCTAAATAATAAAGGTGTTGCTAATAATGACTACACTCCTGAAGTTGCTATGCCAGGGCCAATCACTAGAGTTCAATTGAGCTCATTCTTAAGTACTGCTTTTTGTGCTTATGATAATATATTGCTACCAAATGATATTTTTATTCTTAAGAATTATGTAGAGGTAAAGTAAGTACTTGAAGAGAGGCGTGGAAATGGAGAAGACCACCGTGGGTGTCCAAGCCAAATTGGAGGCCCAATCCATATCATGTTTGAGTCGACCTCAAGCTCCAAGAGCAGCCCACATTAAAATTGTCGTCCAAATTGCACACAAACTCTGTTTTTTATGTTCTATATACCATGAAAATATAAGGAGATATGCTTTCCAATGACACTAGTCTCATGTCAAAAATCCTTATAAGTCAATAGGGATTATAGAAACAAGTGGGGAGCCAAAAATATATCAGGGTGTTGCGTCACCATCTTTTGGGTTGTTGTGTCATGTATCCGGTTGGAATCCATAGTCTCCATCTAAGGGTCCTTGGTCTCCCCTAACGCTATATTTGGTAGTGTCGCCCAAGATAGGGTTTGGGTTTTGCTTAGATCAACCTATCATCACACAGTTTCATCATTCATTGGTTTGTGAAACCCCAACCTGGGAGTTTAATCTATATTAGAAATATATGAGAATGTGTTCTTGCTTGTGTTCTTCCATTTGTATGTAGGGATTAACGTTCATGGTGAGGTCAACTTGGCATTGCACATTTGATAACCACAAAAGAAGTGATGTTGTGATTGCAGGATTCTGGTCTTTGTGACGAAGCAAATCATGTGTGTCCAATCTCTAGCAAATTGAGAGAGTTATTTCACCTCATGGAAGATTTGGCACCCCATTCCCATCAAGTGGTGTTAGAGATTCAAACGTTACCATTAGGTTTGCCTCTTACCCTTAGTTTGGTTGCTTTTGCCTTCATCTCGAAGCCCATGGCCATAATTGCTTGATTGTTTCCCAAAATCAGCCAGGCCAATTTTGCTAACTTTGTCAAAATCGTTTTTTGGGAAGCCCTCTTTGCGCGACTGCTCCCAACTTCCACAACGGCTCGTCTTTGAAGGCTGTGTCGGAACATTGTCTCCGCCGTCAGCAGGCTCGTCGCATCTTCAATGGCGATGTTCCTCCACCACCAGTCGACGACCTTCCATCACCACTTGCGACGGCATCTCCCTCTACAAACGAACGGAACACAACCCATGATCCAATGTCGTTGTTTTTGTTATCCAATCTAACTAGTATACGAGCAATGCTCGTACTAGTATTTATGTTCATGTCGTTTAATTTAACTAGTACCCAAGCAATGTTCGTACTAGTATTTGTGTTTATGTTGTTTAATATGACTAGTATTCGAGCTATGCTTATACTAGTATATGAGATTATCATGATTTATGTTCTGATTTTAATCTAAAAATTGCCTACTTTCTCAACAATAAATACCGACCGATGTTAGGTTGGGAAAACAAGAAATACCGACCAACTATATGTCAGAAATCTTTACTGATCGATGGTCAATTGGTGTTCTAGTTTTTTTACCGACCTATATATCTATACTATTTTTGAATTTGGTATAATGTTAAACAAACCATGTCAAATTTTATAAGTACTACAAAAACATCTACCAAATTTCTACTGAATAGTGAGTCGTACAACAAGTTAAATCCTGCAACTTTTTCATTCAAGCTATAGAGAATGATCGGTGAAGTGAGGGTCTGTTTAGTTCCTAAAATTTTTTCTAAAAATTTTCAGATTTCCTGTCACATTAATTTTTTGACACATGCATAAAGCATTAAATGTAGATAAAAAATAAAAGTAATTATACAGTTTAGCTGTAAATCACGAGACGAATCTTTTAATCCTAGTTAGTCTAGGATTAGACACTAATTACTAAATAACAACGAAAATGCTACAGTCTACCGTAGTGATTTTTTGCAAAAACTTTTGCAAACTAAACGGGCCCTAAAGCAAAGTTTATCGTCACACGTAAGTAGGGATGGAGGCGTGGAGCGCATACATTGGATGGGCACGTCTTTTGAGCCCAAATCACTTACCCCCACGCATTATCAATCAGACGCAGGGAGCACGATACATGGAGTGCTGCCTAGGGAAAGGCGCCAATAGGCACTTGTTTATTGGTTTTATTTCCTTGTAAATTACAACATCCGGCACTAGCGTGCTCCGTCTCGTGGTTAGACTATTCACCGTGGATACTCTAAAACGATACTTTAAAGTTTTAGTGTATGAATATAGAGTAAAAACTGCTGCACTGGGTACTCTAAAATGATACTCTATCTTTTCTCTCACTCTATATTTAAAGTGGTACTATGCTTACTCTATACTCTATGGTGACGGCCCCATTAGCTAAACAAAGAAAAAAAATGCTATAACTCACAAACTAAAAATCCAAATTAAATTTTGATTTCACCATTAAATTTGTCTCAATAAATCCTTCAAAATTAGACCACACATGGATATATTTAGATAAAATGATAAGTGAGTCCCACAGTGGATAGAGTGGATAGAGGATAATATAGAGGATGGATGGATACGGGAGAATTAAGTATAAAGAAGAAAATCTTGCTGACTAAGACGTATAAAGAATGAATATAAAGTTCCATGAGTGCGGATAGTGTTTTTCCCGTTCATCGATCTTCTGAGTCCAAGAGAGATTGTGACTACTTACTAGCGAGGTGCAAAATAATACTACTCTAATAAGATCCATCGATCGGGACATATATAACTGTTTGGCCCGTGAAACCAGCTAGCCAATAGCCTACCTTCGATAATCTAGTTCATTGTGGTATGGTCTCATGGTTTTGGCGAGATGACATTAACCTACTTCCTCGATTCCAAATTACAATATATTTTGATTCTTTTAGATGCATAGCTTTTGCTAATTGCTATGCACTTAAATATAGATTGTTTATATGCATAGTAAAAGTAATATATCTAGCTAAAAAAACCAAAACATCTTATATTAAGTGGAGAGAGTATCATCATTGCAGATTCCTAATCGGTATGGATGTTTCTTATTGAAAAAATGACAAGAGGCAATGCACAAGCTTTAAGGACCTATTTGGGTGGAAGCCTAGAAAAGCTGCCTGAAAGAAAATGTTGCAAGAGTTGCCTAAGAAATTAATGATTTTTGCATGGCTAGGCAACACTGAAAAATATTGTTTGGTTGGAGGTCTATGCGTAAAAATATTAATGTGAGAGGATATAGATAAGGTAAGCATGTATTAAAAATCTACTGTGTGAGATTAACATATACTTATATTAGCTTGATTAAGAAATCGGATGTTTTAGATTAATATTGGTTTCCTCAGTTAACTAAAGAATAATTTAACAAAAAATTAACTATACTTAATAATTTAACTATACTTTGCATGCTAATGCTACATGTTTATAACAAGGTCCCATATATTTAACAATAGACTAATAACGGTGACAAATTAGTTTTTTAAATAAAAAATGATTAATTCGTGTTTCACTAAGAGCATCTCCAGGAGTTTGGTAAAACAACTCCCTATCTTAATTTTTTAGCAAAAAGGAAAAATAAGTCTCCTCTAACAGTTTGGTAAAAAAACTCCTTAAAAATGAAAAGTTGTCAAATCTCCTCCTCAACTCATAGATTTCCAAAGTCAAGAGAACTCTCTGTCTCTCCTCCGTGGACCTGTTTTCACGGTACTTAGACTACCCGCACTCATGGACCTCTATATTCATCCTCTATACGTCCTAGTCAGCAAGATTCTCTCGTCTATACTCAATTCTTCCGCACCCATCCATCCTCTATATCATCCTCTATCCACTCTATCCATTATGGGACCCACTTGTCACTTTATCTAAATATATTCATGCGTGATCTAGTTTTGAAGGATTTATTGAGACGAATTTAATGGTGCAATCGAAATTTAATTTGGATTTTTGGTTTGTGAGTTATAGCATTTTTTTCCTTTGTTTATCTAGTGGGGCCCACCACTATTGAGTATAGAGTAAGCACAGTACCACTCAGTGTTTAGTTCCTTCAAAATTCCAAAAAATTTACAAGATTCTCCGTCACATCAAATCTTTGGACGCATGCATGGAACATTAAATGCAGGTAAAAAAATAACTAATTGCACAGTTTGTCTGTAAATGTTGAGACGAATCTTTTGAGCCTAGTTAGTCCATGATTGGATAAATTTTACCAAATAACAACGAAAAGTGCTACAGGAACTTTACACACACTTTACAACCATCTAAACACACCTATAGAGTGAGAGAAAGGATAGAGTATCGTTTTAGAATATCCAGTGCAGCAGTTTTTACTCTATATTCATACTTTAAAGCTTTATAGTATCGTTTTAGAGTACCCACACTGCGGGTAGTATTATCGTGCGAGAGTTTGTTTTTGCCGTAAGATATATTGTTGGCTTGATCTATTTCGCCGCCGCCCATCGGTCCCCCTTCCGCTCCGACGCCGCTGGTACGTACCTGTCCTCTACCCTTGCAGCCTTGTTTCCACGGTTGTGTGCCTGATAGTGGCATGGAGCAACAGCCAGATGCATGGCCAGGCACCTAGGCCATTGCTGAGGCTGCTCTGCGGTTGCAGCAGGTGCAAGTCTGCGGTGCCAGGTGATGGTCGCCGGCGCCCGGCAGAGCACTCACACACGGAGGGACGAAAGGGCGGCAGCAATGTGCACGGGTTAGCTCCAAACCAATCCAAAAATAAATCAGACATGAACCCTACTTTATATTTTAGAAAGTTAAAATAGAAAACTGTTAGAGAAGGATAAAATATAAGGTTTCTATTTCTTTTATTAATTTGCTAAATTGATTAGTTTAGCAACTAAATTATACCAAACTCCTGGAGATGCTCTAAGAAACTAATCATTACTATTAACCCAGGCAACATTGTGCAGTACCCGGCGCACTTGCCTGGTCTAGAAACCCCACCAGAGCTCCATCCAAACGGAGCACAGGCAAGATACAGGTAGGGTCCAAACAGATAAAAATTCTCTAGGGTCTCTCATCCAAATGAGCCCTAAATGCCTCAGCTTTTACTCTGGTTTTTTACAATCCACCAATCTTGATTATACAACAATCTCAGAAGCTATGAACCATTATCTTGTAACCAGATTATGTGCTAGCTACGAAACAGTCAAAATGACTATTGACATGTAGCACTAAAAATTACCTACAGTCATCCATCTATCAAAACACATCCCACTAAGGGCACTATATTAGACAATTAATATAAGCAGCAATCCATAGGGATCAAAACAGGTACAAAGCTTTATTCTACAATTGTTTCCACAATGTGGATCAAAACAGGTACCTTGATTAGGAATCTTTAGAGGCTTATACCGTACACTTACGAATGCACAATAACAATGAGAGCAAAGGCAACAAGCCCTTATCAAGGTGAGTCAACATTCTTGTTGTTTAGCATGTCTGCATCGTCGTCTTCTTGGCGAACCAGCAGTGGTGCACACCTTCTTCATGGTGGTTGTTCGCAGGACTGCACTATATTCAGTATGAGTATGATACATAAATGTTTCTCATGTGTTTATTGCTACGAGTAGACCACACAAGTACATATATGTTGTCATGAGTTTGGTACTGTTTTTCTATATTACATTAAATCTGAAAATGTCTAACTATCTAAGACCGTCTGCACCGCATACGGTAAATGCAATCTGTACCTGTCCACATCGGCATATAATGGAGAGAAAACGCTGCAGCGCGATCCGGTATAGTGTACGCTATCTGATCCGGTCCTCTATTTCTAGCGGGATGGCGTAGCGGATGGCAGCCCCACACATGCGAGGCGCTGCAGAGAGAGGGAGTGCATACGGGAGAATCTGGTTGCGGGCCCACGTGTTCAACTGGCTAAAAAATATTATAACTTATAAACCATAAAACCAAATTAAATTTCGATTGCACCATTAAATTCGTGACAATAAATACTTCAAAACTAGATGTCGCATAGATATATTTAGATAAAGTGACAAGTGGACCCCACGGTCGATAGAGGATGATATAGAGGATGGATGGATGCGAAAAAACTATATATTTTGTGGTGATTAGGATAGAATATTCCTTTTAGAGGATGAATATAGAGGTCAATGAGTGCGGATAGTCTAACCATCAAACCGGCAATATGGCCTAGTAAGATGCATTCCAATTGCAGAGGGTGAACATGCATGAACAGCACCGTATGTTGTTTTGTTTGAGAAAACGCGAAATAAAATTAAAGATGGGCGATTTATTTGCTTCTGGCGTGTGCACAAATGGAGCTGAACTGCTGAAAGCCGTTGGGCGGCGGGCTTTCTCAATCAGCAAAAATGGAAATGGAACGAGATGAGGTCGTCGCCGTCCTGGGCACGCAACACGCTGCCCGGTGCCCGCCGGGAAGGTCGCCTTGGGCGGGCCCTGACCTCCCCAACTGTCGTAACACAAAAAATTGTAGGCGCCGGCGCCGGCGCTGCACATAAATCAATCATTCCACTGTGCGTAGTTGGATCTGGACCGAGATGCATCTCAACAACACGAACCACACTTCACTATTCGATCTAGAACCAATCATTATTCTCTGCAAGCCACAGTTTTTTTCCCATACGCTTTAATTTCCAGCCTGTTAATGTTTTTGTTTGTCCTCTTTTTTTTGGCCTTCTACAAGACTAGATACAGAGTAGAGAGAAAGCATCAATAGTTCTCCATCTTATTTTCGAACTAATTATGTATGCAGGCAGCAGTAACGTAACAAGATCAAGATATGTGCCTTATAGGGTTAGTAATCATGCAGAAGTACTACATACAACGATCAACAAACAAAAGATATTTGGGGAAAAAATAGACAACTCCACGCACATTATTTAACAGAAGCATAAGACTATAGACATATACAATCAGGAACAGATAAATTAGTAGCAACAACGACTGAAAAGAGTAGACTTAGAGTTTATATCAGGTTGTACTATGCTTTTGACAAAATAATGTCCAAAGGGATTAACATAGTGAACTGAGCTATCAAATCGACATGGAATCCTTTCACCTGACATTTGTTAATTCGAATTTTAATTGGAGTTTGCTGCATGTTGGTGGCTTTAATAAATAATTAAACATAACAAAATATAACTGTGAATCATTGGTTTTAGGTCTAGACTCTGGAGTAGAGGCGCCATAACATAGTTGTCCATTTCCTACTTTCGAAAATGTCACGATAAACATATATACTGTACTACCTGTAGCCATCAAGTTATCAGAATGCTATATTTGAGTTTCCATTTAAGTTATTTAGCCCCAAAATGGTTTAAAAAATCCAGAAAAAATCAGCAAAACTCTATAAGAATGACCTATGACGCGTGACCATGGGGAGTTGTCTGGTGGGCTTCTTATTTCAGGGTTATTTTTTTTTGTTATTCTTTTGGCAGATGCAGAATTTTGTAAAACGATCTGTAAAGGTGGATGAGTTTTGGTCCGTACGTAGAAATCAATTTCTAGAGGCGGCTAGGTACCTGCCTCTAGAATTCCTTGCTTTATCGGGATAGGCAATTAAGTAGAGGCATGTCATATAACCACCTCTACAAATGCTTGTTGTCTTTGTTGTTCTCGGTGGCAAACCCATTTGTGGCAGATCGCAAGCATGCCATAAGTGGTAGCAGGCGCACGAGCGGTTGGGCAGAAGGGTGACTAGTGTGGGGGCGGTGAATTTTCTTTTGATTTTTCTATTGATTTACAGAGGCAAGCATCAACACTTGCGCCCTGTAAATCTGATGCCCGCCTATGTAATCTGAACAACATAGACAAAAGTTTTGGCTGCCTCTATAAAGTGTGATTAGCGAGAGCCTCATCTAGAGGCGGGGGTACTCCTAGCTTTGGAGATGAGTTTTCTCCGCCTCTAAAAAGGACATTTGCAACAGTGAGGTGACAAAAAAAATCAAATTGTTGGCCTTTTTTTTAGTTTTATTAGGAAGATACTATAGGACAAATTAAGTCCCCTGCTTATTTTGTTAATTTGGTAGGGCCAGTGATTTAGTAAGTGAATTTTATTAAAGTTCTTGGAGATTCTCTCAAATAATACAAAACTGTTAGAAAGCTATTTTTTTACCAAAAATCAAATTATTGAGTTGTTTTGAAGAATTGTTGGAGACACTCTAATATTAGAAGCAGACACATGCTATGCTACCAATTTTAAACCAAAGCATGCGGTCCGCAGGGTTCTGTATAATAGTAGTGCTATGTAATGATGGCCCTGCCAAGTGCTGACTCAGCGGCACCTCACTCGTTGATAAACTACGGTGATGAGCCAGATTAAACTAAGGCCCGTTTGGTTTGGAGGAGTTAAAATTTAACTTCTATTACATCAATGTTCCTTCAAATTTATGGAGTACTAAATGTAGACTAATTGCATGCATGTCGGCACAGATTAGGAGTAATTTACGAGACGAATCTATTAAGCCTAATTAGTCCAAGATTGAAAACTTTTGTCAAATAAGACGAAAGTGCTACAGTGTTTGTTAAACTTTAACATCTAAACCAAACAGGCCCTAACCTCAATCATGTCAGTAGTTACTAGTAAAATAATAAGGCAGCACCTGATGCCAGCTGCTATAAAAAAGCAGAATTATTTTATTATAAAGCACAATTTGGCATGGAATGCAACGCAAGTGGGCGCGTACAGACGCGCGTGACGCGGCCGCCGATGGCCCTCACATGCCTATGCATGCGCTCGCAAAGCTCGATCGTGCCGCGGTGGCGGACTGGCGGTCAGCGGCGGAGCCAGAGCAAAGTCAGGAGGTTGCGCTAGCCTTCTGGACGTGTAGATTTTTATCGTATAAGTGCATATCCGGTGAAAAATCGAATATATTCACTGTTTTCAATTTTTTTTTGTGGATCCCGTAACCATGAACATGGATCCGCCCATGGTGGCAGCGAATGGAGCCGTCCAAGATCTCGAAACAGCACGCTAAGTAAGGCCCTGTTTAGATGCTAAAATTTTCACTAAATTTCACTATGTAAAAAGAAGATTCTCCATCACATCAAAATACCGGCACATGGAGTACTAAATGTAGATGAAATCAAAAACTAATTGCACAGTTTAGTTGTACTTTGCGAGACGAATCTTTTGAGCCTAATTAGTCAATGTTTAGACAAAAATTCACAAATACAAACGAAATGCTACAGTGCAACATCCTGCACTATGCAGATTTTGGACATCCAAAATTGGTTCAACTAAACACGGCCTAAGAGACGTGGGAACGTCCCCTACGACGCGTACGTACGTTACGTTCTCCGAGTCCACCTCTCCGGGCGTAGGGTGCTGCAGTGCAGCGCAGATAGAGCAGTGTACGTCCAGTGTGCGTGGCCACCCTAGTGCGCACTTATTGGTCCGAACAGGTGTGCGCGTCAGCCCTTTGTTCCGCGGCGAAAGCTTTGCATGCCGCCGCCGCCTCCACATCCAAATATTCTTTCACCTCGAATGCCCAAAAAGGGAAACACGCACAAAGCGTGTAGCGACACCCTTCTTTTACTGTGTCATGCACGAACCAAGAATTATTAGTATACCGGCCGCTGCTCTACACAATATCGTCCTTATTAATACAATCTTTAATTTCTTTGCCTTTCTAAAAATATTCCCTCTCTTCCAAATTATAATTCACTTTAACTTTTTTATACATCCCTGTTCGTTTCGCTGAAATTTGACTTATGTTGATCTAACGTTCTAACGTTCCAGAAGATCCAGAATAAATAAGGAAGATAGAAAAAATTAATTAGAGATTTGCTTAGGAAAAATATATTAAAATTTATTAGGAAATAAATAGTTTTGCTGGTAAAGGAAGCAGTCCAAATCTATGAGGACTCTTTCTTTAATAAGTTTAGGTTACTTGAGGGTAAAATCCACTAGGGACTATAAATATAGGGGCATTGCAACAATTCGAATTAAGCAAGAAAATAAACTCTATTCCCCTACACCTTCTCCTCTCTCCCGCGCCGCTGCCCCTTCCCTCCCTCTCTCCTGCGCCCAAGCCGATGTTGCTGCCCCTAGCCACCACCGCTAGTGCCGCCGCCGCCTCAGCATCCCATGTCGCCGCTCCCTAACCGGTCAGCCCAAGCAAGCCCTGACAGTGGAGCACAAGTTGCAACTTTTTTTTTGACTCATGCTCTTAAAAATGCAATATTCAAGTTGCAACTTTTTTTGACTCATGCTTTTAAAAAAGAAACGCAATATTTGATTTCTTCATGCCTTAGTTTTCTAGAAAATGACAAGAAATTTCATTCAATTTTATGCTCTGATTTCATAATGATTCACACACCAATTTCTCATATACATACACAATCCCTAAACCCAAATTTACAGTCCAATACTCACTGTCCAAACCCTAGGGTAATAACCAATAAGTTTAACCAGTGGCGGATCTCACCAGGGTCCAGCCATCTAGGGAACAACGATGGTTGTGGCGCTGTTCTTATTGGCGCGCCCGGCTACATAGCCTGCGTGGCCACATAAACGGCGATAAGGTGCCAGGTGGGGCGGAGCGCGGCCGGCAAGGCCATGGGAATTGCCGGCTTGGCGCTGAGGGATGGGCGGGCGGCGGCTGTTCGGTGCTCACGCTCATCGACTCAGCGCATCTGAAAGGTCCTTGTTTGGTTTTGGTAATTGAGTGACAACCTTAGGGGGACTAATTGTGTCTAATGTGAGATACACAGGGAATTAGTCCACAGGCGATGGTGTCATGAAGGAGCTCACTGCATATGAGACATGACATTAAGTCATGTGACCAAGGTGGAGAAGATCAAGATGAGGCTTGGCTTGATGGACCGGTTGCAAGTGTGAAGGGCAAGTCAGAGGCTTTGGAGCGAGGGACCGCGTGTGACGGTGAAGCTTGAGCAAGACTTGACGCCGATGGACCGAAACAACGGTGAAGAGCAAGTGAGGTCAAGATCGATGAACCAATACGGTCAAGTGATGATATGAAGTGGATCATATCATTTGGTGATTGGTTGGTGCATGTGTTGCATCAACATTGGAGGAGATGGAATGGAATGCGCAAGGCAAAGGTATAACCTAGGGCATTTTCATTTCACCGGTCATAGGTGTGTAGAGAATTTGATGACCGGGTTTAGGATAGATGGTTGTACTATCAAGAGGGGGCAAACTTGTTTGCATATCGGTCATCTAGTGCCACTCGAGTGATCTAACTATGCATCGTTGCTAGGATCGAGTGGCGTGGCAAGTTGAGTGGTTAACTCCTTCGGTAAAATGATTGTGAAAAATGCTAACACACGTGCACAAGGTGGTGAACACTTGGTGATGTTAGCACATTTGCGAAGGCGATGGAGTTTGAGCGGTAGAGAGGGGTTTGGGTTCCTCTCTCCCTCCCGCCGAGCTTGCGAGGCAGGATTCAACGCTTTTGTGGAAGTGAAACGCCTATTTTCCACTACGCCGGAGGTGAAGAAACGGAGGCGAAAGAGGTCACTGGTGTGACCGGACGCGGTCTCGGTTTGACTGGACGCGTCCGGTCAGTGGCAGCGCTGTGCGTGGTACGGGCGCTAGGGTTTGCCACTGGCGCGTCCGGTCCCTCGCGGAACCAGAGCGTCCGGTCTGGCACCCAGAGGAGCAGGGCGTGGCGTAGAGCTGATCGGATGCACGGCGCGTCCGGTCACATGCGATCGGACGCGTCCGGTCACGATAGGAGCTCTCTAGAACCTCTCTGGACCACGACCGGACGCTGGCATTGTCGCGTCCGGTCATTGCGTGGAGGGCGTCCGGTCGTTGTGTTTGACCATTGGCGCGCAGTGACCGTTGGAGAATCTCACGGCTGCGGTTGAATACAGAGGACACGTGGACGGTGTAGGGCGATCGGACGCGGTGCAGTGTGTCCGGTCAGTTCGACCGGCGCGTCCGGTCGATGCGAAAATTTTGCCCAATGAAGGAGTAACGGTCATATTCGTTCATGGGGCTATAAATAGAAGTAGTGGCCAGCCTTGGGCAGTCAACTGAGCACACTATAGTCTTGGTGGCTTATGTGGTAGTGCTTGGGAGCCCTCTAACTCACTCATGTTTGATAGTGTTCATCGGATCGAGTGAGAGAGCGATTCTAGTGCGATTACATCGTGAGGTTGCATCGAGTGGCACTAGGTGGTCGTGTTGCAAGCCGGTGGTGCTTGTTACTCTGGGAGGTTGCCACCTCCTAGACGGCTTAGTGGCTCGTGGCTCCGTCGAAGCTCGTAAGAAGATTGTGCGAGGCTCCGAAGAAACTTTGTGAGGGGGATTGTGCTTGTAACAGAACCGACCAAATTATAAGAGCACAAGTACAAAAACAAGCACCGAAGTGCTTAAATTTTTGAACTTGAGCCCATATAATCCCGGTAGTCAATCGAAACCACGAAGGATTTCAAACCAACTTGCTTACAACCAGGATCGCATCATTCAACATACAACATCATACGTTACATTTCACAAGTAGCTCTGAAATAAGTTTACACAAACGAAGTCGCAATTATTACAAACCAAGTTTATAAAAGTAGCGGAAGCAAACGCACACCAGTTGTTTAACTACTGCCAGTCTTGATGATCAACAACCCGCAAAAGCATGAGGAAAGTACATAAAAGATGATCACGCCCAAGTGATCTAGTCTTCTTCACCCGCAGGGTGGAGACAAGTTTTGCAGAAGCCTTGATAGAGCATATCATCTGCAACAGGAGGGAATAAACCCTGAGTACTGGAATGTACTCAGCTAGACTTACCCGTCGAAAACCAGAAATAAGATGACACCAAGGATTATGCAAGGCTTACACAAGAGGCTAGCTGACATAACATTTTGCATAAAGGCATAAGTAATTGAAACTCTTATAGACTGTACTAGCAGTTATTTTTAGCATTTACCTGTCATCTATCTTAGCACCTGTACTAAACATGTACTTGATTATAATCAAACAATTATCATCATTATATCCAGAGCAGGTATGAATTGTGGCAACATTGTATCATTCCCTTAACCACCAGTTCATTTAATGAGATCTACGTTGCCGCTGCTCAAGTCAAGTGCTCACTAACCGGGAGCGACGGCGATTCGAATCGAATTCCTATCCAGCTGGAGGGGTATTTCTAACACTCACCGTGCAGACCCCTGCCAGGGTCGCACAGGCCACCGTTTCATATGATTCAGGAATCGCGGGTCCGAATAATGTCGCGACCCCAAGGGCGACACTCTGCCAGGTGATAGGGACTCTAACCCCCCCTTGGTCTCACGCCAATATCCCCAAGCACATCCTTTCTCTCCTCCAAGAAGCAACCTACCATTCGATTCCCGGCCTGAATCACATTACTCGGCTTCGCGGTCGGAACGACTTATCTGGCCAACTAAGTGTTAGACTGCGTTCAACATGACTCAAGGACGTACAGCGAATCGGTCCTTAAACGACTCAGACGGGCATAGCTCCACACCCAAGACGTGAAGTGTCTTGTGGCTGTACTATCGAACTCCCGCCCGGTCTCAATTTCATTTTTAAGCATGGTTCCATCCACGATAGCCATAAAGCCACTCGTGACTCCTTCCTACATCTCGCGGATGACCGAAAATCACCCGACTTCTACCGTACTAAGCAGGGCTAAGCATTGACACGTGCCTAAACCTAATATAGGATTAAGTACGATATTTGGACAAGGACAGGTATAATGCAACAAGTGTTTTCATATAACTCCTACAACTTAATGCAGTTAACAATTAAAAGTACTCAAGATTAATTTATAAAACAGTAGGTTCAGCATGCACCGGGGCTTGCCTTTCAGAAAGGTCGAAGGCAGGTGGTCAGGACACTCGGATAGATCTTCGGCAGGAGCTTCGTCGCCGGCTGGTTCCTCTAGCTGCTCCGGCTGGTCCTGGACTTCCTCCGGAATCACAGGCTCGAATTCGAGGAGAGTTACCCCCTCCGGTACACCTATTGCATGAATGCACAATAAATATCATGAATGCATAAATGGGTGCAACATGCTCGGAATGAAATGCATTTCAGAAATAAAATACTCTATTCAAGTTACTTTATTAGTACGTGCAAATCTCTTCTCCGGTGGAGAAGTACTTACCTAATCTACCCAACATAAGATATAGTTGTTCCTCTTCGGTTAAGGCCCTAACACCTAATAAACACAAGAGTGACATTATTTAGGTTACCACAGTAAGTTATTCTGGACAGCAGCTCAAAGATTCTGACATAACTGAGGATTCCTAACTCCAAAAGATATGATCTAAGACAATCTGGAAAGCTTAAGAAATGTAACACAAAATGTTTTCAGATCACAATACTAAATTCCAAAGTTTACCTAATCGAAATTCCAAAGTTCCAGAATCTGTTCTCTCTAAACAGAGAGCAGTCAATTCTGGACTGGCACTTTAAACAGCAATAACTCCCAAACTACTAAGCCAAATGCTCCCAAATTTTGACACAAGCTCATTTACAAATTTTACTACAACTTTGGTATTTACAAGTTTTCCAGCAACCACATTTATCCAAGGTCAAACCTAGAAATACTATCAGCTGTCCAGAAAACCTAAAATTGTAAAGGTTAAATATTTATTGATGTGGCAAACATTCTCTAAGACCAAACTAATACTACTACAAGTTCACAAATGTCACAGAAACACCAGAAAGTAAGGTGTGCCCACCTAGAATATTTATTTAAACCCATTTCTTAATTTACTTAAGTAATTAAGTGGAATTTCAAACATATATGTAAACTGCTCCTAAAATTCTACAAAAATTACAGGAGACTCTCTGACCCAAAAAGAGGCTACTATAAAAATTTGAACTAAATTTATTCACAGGAACTTCCTACATAATATTCACAAGCCCAAAAGGCTGATTTTTGTATAAATAACAAAGCATAGTAAAAAGTGTCAAACAATAGATTTCCTAATTTTCTTAGACACTTTAGGATACCAAGACATTCTCCAAAAATTTATATGAACATTGCACATGTAGAAAAATTACTAAAAATTCATTTAAGTATTTCCTAGAATAACAAGATAGCATAATAACTTGAAAAGTACTTAAGCACTACTGCCCAAATTTTTACCAAAGCTAGAGCAAGTATAAATTAGCCTACTCACCAAATTTCATAATTTTTGGAACACTGAAACTCAAGATATAATTTAAACAAGTTTGCATGTGATTTAAAACCCATTTCAAAGACCTATTTAAAAATCCCAGAAAACAAACATCACATAACAAGTTCATATTTTTCTTAAATACTACACACCCTGTGGATTCCAACAAAATTTATCTCATAATTTTTGGGCAAGTAAAACCCTAGATCTACATTTTCCAAACTTAACCAAAATTCTGTAGCAAAGATAAATAAAAATGAAAAAAGATCTCATTTTATACTGGGCCGGCCCGGGAAAGGACGCGGCCCACGGCGCGCGCGTGTGGCCCGCGACGCACGCGCGGCCTGCTCGGCCATCCCGCCCACGCGCGGCACCTGACAGGTGGGTCCCCGCGGTCAGCGACGGAGGTCAGGGAAGCGGCGAGCCGCGAGCTCCGGCGAGCTCAAGCTCGTCGGAGGGGAGCTCGCTTGGGAAAACAAACACACCCACGCATTCCCCGTCGTACGGTGCTTTGATTCGTGCGCGCAGGAAGGCTTGGGTTGGAGTGGGAGGGGCTCGCCACCGGGAACGGCGGCCGGTGAGGGTCGGTGACGGTGCGCCGCCGCCGGTGAGGCCGCACGTTCACAACTAAACTCAGTACGAGCTTTACGGCAGCTAGGCGGAGCGATTGAGGTAGGACGGGAAGACGGATAGAGGCCCAAACCACCCCGGCCATGGTGAACCGGCATGGCGGAGCTCCGGTGACCTCTCGGGAAAGGGCGGAGACGGCAATGTGGCTCACCTCGGGCTCAATCAAAGCCACCGGTTGGTCGTAGAGGTGTAGGGCGGTAAGGCGGAGGGACGAGCGCGATCTGGTGAGTGGTGGTGCGGTGGGGAGTGCGCGCGAGCTCGCCGGAGTGGGGGCGACAACGGCGGCTCGGTGTCTCCGCTTTGAAGCCGAACGAGGGAGGGAGAGGGAATAGAGGCAGCCTCGACGCGTCGTGGCGGTCTTGAAGGCGCCGTGGGCTGACCGGTGGGGCCAGGACCGGCGTACGGTCGCCACCGCATGCCCACGCGTCGGCGAGGCCCTGTGGCCGGTCGGCCACTCCCCTTCCTCTGACGAACTGAAACAGGTCGAGCAGTGCCGTTGGTGATCGACTGACAGACCAAGTTTAACGATGATTATCTCCCAAACCAGTGAGAACTAGGCTTGGTTGATGTTGGCAATATTGTAGAGCTACATGAGGTCTACAAGTTTGTCAATTGGAGTTTGGGCTGGTTCGGCCTAGATTTGAAACTACAGAGCTCCAAAGTGGTGCCCCTTGAAACTGAAATGCAGTTTCAGAGATAACGCCGACTGAAACCCTATTTTCAAGACACCACATCTCCTAAACCATTTAGAACTAGGTGCTGGTGATATTGACAATGTTGTAGAGCTATGTGTGGACAACAACTTTGTCAATTGGCTCAAAGACTGGTTCGGCCTGGTTTGTGAGTTACAAGTTGCCAAAGTGAGGTACAGTGAAACGGTTTTCAGCTTCACACTTAGCCAAAATTTGCTAAGTCCCAAAACAGCCCCTAATACTGACTTGTGGGCCATTTTTGAGCATGTTCTGGTCATTTTCATGAGATGGCCATATTAGAACTTTTGTTCCTTATGAAATTCTCTACAACTTTGCTTAAGGTTGCTCCTCCATGCAAGATCTCTAAACTAGACTTTTTAATTGGTCAAACCAGATCACTCTAGGGGTCCAACTTAGTCAACAACATTTGGAAGGGCAATTTGGTAATTTTGGTCAACATGAACATTGCTCCACTACTTACCCTAAATGTAATTAAGGTGTTATAAGACCTAATTAACCACTCTACATATTGGTTGCACAAAGTTCCTAGTGTCACATACTTTGGAACAAGTAATTCCATACTTTCACCCAAATGTTGCAAGCTCATGTTGCACATGTTGCATGAGTGTGTTGCATAACATTTGCTCATTATGTTACACTAAAGTGGTTGACATATCTCACCAAGGAAATTGCACATAAGATACCTATGTTTTGCACACTACTAACTTCTTACTTCACATGAAATATAAACATATGTGGCATTGTTTCAAAAGCATGTTTTACATATTATAAGCTTATGCATGAATTGAATGATGCTTGCTTATGCTTATGCAAATGCAATGCAATTAAGGAGCTAAACACCTGAGGTGTTACAGTGCTCACCCCGCAGGGATCGCGAAGAGCAACTCTAGTTGAGCGTGTCATTGAGCTACCACACTTGATGGTGGGTTCTTGCGGCGCTCTTTGAGAGAGCTCGGTTGTGGATACCGATTAGCCACGCGAACCACGAAGTGTTGATCGACACAACGGGGACATAGCTTGGTGGCAACCAAGTGAACCTCGGGAGAAAATCACCGTGTCAACATTTTCTACTCTTCTAGGTGGTTTGCCTTCGTGTAACACAAGCTTGTATTTACTTTCATATATACTTGTGCTTGTGTAGCTTGCTAGTTGTCTTCTAGCTTGTGTAGCTAGAAGCTCCCCTTTACGTGGCAATTTGGTTTGAGTAATCTTGTTAGTCACATTGCTTAGTTTGTGTAGCTAAGTAATTTGCGCTCTCTAATTTGGCATTGGTTGCCTTGTTATTGAGCATTGCTAGTGAGCTTAGGGGCTTTGTGTTTTTGCTTCACTAGTTGTGTAGGAGCTCCCTCGGTTGGCAAAGTACTAGTGCATAGGTTTGTGTGACCTTGCTCTATAATTGTTTAGGTGAGCTCTTGCTTTGCTTGGCACCTTATTGCTTGATTAGGATCTTTTGTAAGGTGCTAGAGTTGTAGATAGAGGGGTGTAGTCTTGGCTAGACCGATAAGTTTAATTATGCATTTGTTTCAGTTAGCCGGCGCGATTAAGTTTTAGAAAGGACTATTCACCCCCCTCTAGTCCGCCATCTCGACCCTTCAACGTCGCCACTTGCCCATCGCATCAGGTCTGGGCTCGTGTCAGTCTCGCGAGTCGCGAAGATGCGCTCGGCCTCGAGGCTGGGAAGCCGAGAGGGGTTAGGAAAAAGTGGAGAACTGTTGCTTGTTTGCTAGGCTAAAATTTGTATGAGCCAATGTTGAGTAATAAAAAAATTTGGGCCAGATTTTAGGGTAGTATGCCTGGACTACCCATTAGGCCCGCCCTTGTCCATTGTAGTCTTGAACTAAACACCTTTAAAAGCTGGACCATCGTCTCCCACCCAACACTTCGTCCAACCAACCAAACACACCTTGAGTAAGTAAAATATGTTGAATTTCACAAAATAAGTTTTTAACTAAGTTTTTTTATAGATCACATAGAAGAGAATATTATGAAACTCCAATAACTCGCAATTAGAACTTCCAATCTGTCAACATGGCTGAAAAACCACCCCAACTGTCTTTCAACTACACAAATGCCCTCCCAATCCTCAAGTTGCCGCTGAAAATTGGTTCATCACGCGTCTTAGGATATTTTTGATACACATGACTAGTTACCGATTAGGGCTAATAATTAGCCAACATTAGGTCCTATTTGGATTCATTATCTACTAAACTGCTAACAGTTAGCTGGCTAATAGCTTATATCTAATATTAGCTAGCTAACTATTAGCTATCTATTAGCTAGAGAGTATTTGAATGCACAACAAATAGAAAATGCTACTAAGATAACTATTAGCTACTATTATCTGATTTGGTCCAACTAGTGAAATAATTATTATCTAAAGGTCCACTAACAATTAATTATTTTATTAGCTGTATATGTTTGGATCTAAAAGGAATAACTATTAGCAGATAGCTAGCTATAGTTTGTTAGCAACTAGTTGAAGAATCTTTTAAAAAAATTAGTCCACTTATTAGCTCTTATATTTGAATATATTAGAGTTAATTTATATTAATTTTTAGTTCGCTAGTGATTAGCTCTTCTATCAAACATGCCCTTGTTATTGTCGTCCTCTAGTTCATCACGCATCTTTTTAATGTCACGCTCTAGTTTTCCACAGCTTATAGGTCGGCTGGCATGGCAGGCTTCCTGTTACTAGATCTACAATAGTATCTAGTCGTGAAAATGAAAAAACTGGAACAAATCAGAGGATGACCGACTCATGATGTGGCGCCAAATTCATTTTTGAGTACAATATTGGAAAAATCGTTGGCGTAAGGTAAATATTTTGCTCCTAGCTCGCTTTAGCTGGTTGCTAAACTGAAGGTTTTAGCAGCTCTAATTTCAAGAAGCTCTCCGATGGTCCTAAACTTAATTCCCCTATATTATTGTATATGGTGTACCCTAATAACCCACCTCCCCCTAAATATTTATCTCCTCCAACGGTTCCCTATCTTAAATAACATACTCTTTCTGTCTTGCAATATAATGGATGATAGAGCATCTCCAATATAAATGTTAAATATAGGATGTCAGAGCATCTCCAATAGTTTAAAAACCAATTCGTAAATCAATGATTTTTTCAAGCCACTAAAAAAAGTAGGGAATTTGTTGATTTTCTCCAATCATTTCTAATATCTCGATCCTGAAAGATAAAAGATAGAATAATCATTTAGGTCCCTCCACTATCGTCTGGGGCTCAGTTTCATCCCAAAACTATCAAATTGAACATTTGAATACTTAAACTTTGTATTTTAGGTTAAATTTCATCCATAAACTATCAAAGGGTATTTTAGTCCTTAAACTTTTCTTTTCGGATTAAATTTGTCATTGTCCTATGTGGAACGCTCGTCGTGCGCCTGGTCAACTCCAACACTACCCGCGATTTGAGATGGACAATCATGCTTAGCTACCACTATTTGTGGTGTCATCCTTGTTATCGAATTGAATAGCACACTTTCAATAGTTGTATCTATATTTTAAAATGGATATAAATATAGATCTGAAACCTCAAATATGAATTAAATTTTAGCTTGTGGATAAAAACATATTATTTTTATCCTCTACATACTTTTTAAACCATTCACTAATGATGTTTTTGTTTGAACATTATTGTTCGATCTACAACTACTAATGCTATTGGAGCTGACTAGGTTGTGTGATTTTCCATGTAGGATGAGGGAAGAAGTTGAGCTAGAAAAGAAAAAGTCAAGGAATGAAATGAACTTTGATACTTTTCGGATAAAATTGAGCCCAAAATGCAAAATTTGAGAACTCAAACGACTATTTTGATAACTCTAGATGAAGCTGAATTCAAAAGTAAAGTTTGAGAACTGAAACGACTATTTTGAAAGTTCAAGGATGAAATAAGACTTGGACAACAGTTAAGGGACCAAAATGACTATTCCGCCATGGTAGAATGTAATTTTGCCTCAATGACTATTCCGCCAAGGTAGAATGTAATTTTGCCACAGGAATCTCTCCAAATCTCCTCCAGCCACTTTTTTTATACTTTCTTTAAATTTGCATTGGAACCCTGTCCTTTCTCCTTATTTTTCTACACGTCCTTCCACCTCCAGATCACCGGATTGAATATGCACGTGTGTATCTTTTCACGTGATTGGACCGATTTTCCCAAGTGCAGAAATATTGAGAGTTGAGATAAAGAGTTGTTGAGAGAGGTTTTTTTAATCTTGCTAACAAAATCAAGATTGTGAGTATGTTTTGGAAACTCTTGGAGATGCTCTTAGATAGGGAGAATGTTGGAACCTTCGAGGGTGATGTTTGTTGCATATATCAAACCTTAATTTTGACTCTAAAAGATTAATGGAAGGGATGCTTAAATGTATCCAAAATGGGAATTAAAAAAGGAAAGTTAAATTATTTCAACGACCAAGGAACAGATGCACACCAAGGGTGGGTTTAGTTGGTGAAAAGTTTTTTAGAAAAATATCACATCGGATGTTTCGTGCGATGTTGGAATGAGTTTTCAGATACTAATAAAAAAACTAATTACATAGTTTACCTGGAAACCGCGAGACGAATTTATTAAACTAATTAATCCGTCATTAGTACATTTGTTACTGTAGCACTCTAGTGTCAAATCACGGACCAATTAGACTCAAAACGTTCATCTCGTGATTTCCAACCAAACTGTACAATTAGTTTTTTCGTCTACATTTAATGCTCAATGCATATGTCGCAAGATTCGTCACTGTAGTTTTTCGTGAAAAGTTTTTGATCTAAATAAGGCCCAAGCCTTTATAAAAAATAAAGGTGAATAAGAAAAGCAGGTATAGAAAACAGAATCAAAATAAATTATAGAGCAGTGCAAAAAAGAGAGGAGAAAACGAATTAGAATAAGGTGTGTTCACTTCGCGAAAAGTAGGTGAAAAGTTACTGAGCATCTTTCGTTGTTATTTGGCAAAATTTATCCAATCATAGACTAACTAGGCTCAAAAGATTCGTCCCGACATTTACAGACAAACTATGCAATTAGTTATCTTTTTTACCTATATTTAATGCTCCATGCATGCGTCGAAAGATTTGATGTGATGAGTGGTAGAAGAAATATTTTAGGTTGTGACGGGGAAGTGAACAAGGCCTAACTAAAAGAGAAGAATCCCAAGTACACATTTTTGCTGCCTACACACCGCATCGCAGAGGCGACAGAGAGGAGAGCGCGCTCTGCGGCGGCGGCACAGCAGGGAGCACCAGACGCCGCAGTAGAAGAGGAGAGCGAGACCAGACCACCTATATCTATATCTAGCTATCTCTTTCTATCCATCTTCTATATATATATGCAGTTATAATATTTGGCCAATTAGACAGAGATTAGAGAGGGAGTGGGGAGGGAAATTTTGTACAGGGAAGAGAGAGAGAGGGTAGTTGATGGGAAGGGTTTGATGTGATTGCGCTTTCTTTTCTCTTTGCTTCCTGGATCCAATCGCCGCCGCCGCCGCGTCCTCTCGTCGTTGATTCGGTGTTCTTGATCGGATGCCTTCATCTGCCTAGGTACGTGCGCCGTTCCTTGCGTCGGGGGATTCATTTCTCGGACGGGTTCGGGGTTCGGGTTCTTGGATTGGCGAAGGGGAAAGGGGATTCGTGTTACTGGCCTACTGGGTGGATGAGTTCGTGAGGGGCTTATCAGATCTCAGCTCCTTGATCTGTTCTTCTTCGCGATTTCTCGCCCAATTCGTTTACCTCCTGTTTTCTGCCCGCAGATCAGAGCAAGAGCAAGGCGCGCGGTGTAAATCTCGAGAGGAGGAAGAAGAGGAGGAGAGGGGATCGAGGCCGCTCCCTCTTGCTTGTTCTTGCCGCGTACGGTTCTTTCAAGAACCCGCGGCGGGGATGGATCTCTACGACAAGAGGGAGGACATGGCGTTGCTAGACGGGGACTCCTGCCTCGCGCCCCGGGCTTCGCGGGGCGGATGCGAGGTGGACTTACAGTGGGCGGATGTCCTCCTCGAAGGCGCCGGCCGGAAGCGGCGCGCCCCGGAAGACTTCGAGGACGAGGTCCACGAAATGGACGAGGTGGATGGCGGTGGCAAGCGCAGCAAGCCGCCGTCGCCGCAACCGCACACACCAGATATTCATGAAGCTCATGCCCCCGGCCGCCGCCGCCGCACCGTGGTGGCCGGTGGTGGGGAGCACAGCGGTGGTGGGGGTGACCTCATAGGAGAAATCGGTCGGGACCTGTCCATCAACTGCCTCCTCCGGCTGTCTCGGTCAGAGTATGGCTCAGTGGCATCGCTGAATCATGATTTCCGGTCTCTGGTGCGAGGAGGGGAGATCTACAGGCTGCGACGGCAGAATAACATCGCGGAGCATTGGGTGTACTTCTCCTGTAATGTTTTGGAGTGGGATGCCTATGATCCCTACCGCAAGCGTTGGATCTCGGTGCCCAAGATGCCGCCTGATGAGTGCTTCATGTGCTCGGACAAGGAGTCTTTGGCTGTGGGCACCGAGTTGCTTGTGTTTGGGATGGCACACATTGTCTTCAGATACAGTGTACTGACAAACTCTTGGACACGAGGGGAGGTGATGAATTCTCCTCGGTGTCTATTTGGGTCAGCAAGCGTTGGGGAGAAGGCATATGTTGCTGGTGGCACTGATTCTCTTGGCAGGATCCTCAGCTCAGCAGAGCTGTACAACTCCGAGACGCATACTTGGACACCTCTTCCTAGCATGAATAAGGCACGGAAAAATTGCTCTGGCGTCTTCATGGATGGCAAGTTTTATGTGATTGGCGGTGTGACAAACAACAACATGATCTTGACCTGCGGTGAAGTGTACGATATGCAGAGCAAGACTTGGAGTGTGATTGAGAACATGTCTGGGGGTCTAAATGGAGTGAGCGGTGCACCACCACTTGTTGCAGTGGTCAAGAACGAGCTGTATGCTGCTGATTACAGCGAGAAGGATGTGAAGAAGTATGACAAGCAGAATAATAGCTGGATCACACTTGGTAAATTGCCCGAGCGATCTGTGTCCATGAATGGATGGGGCCTTGCATTCAGGGCATGTGGTGAGAGGCTTATTGTGATTGGTGGCCCAAGAACACCAGTTGGGGGCATGATTGAGCTAACCTCATGGATTCCTGATGACAAGCCACCTGTGTGGAATTTGATGGACAGACGGCCATCTGGAAATTTTGTGTATAATTGTGCTGTGATGGGCTGCTGAGTTCACTTCATCAAGAGTTTGCACAGTGATGTTTACAAAGAGAGGTATGCACAAAGGCAGGCCTGTTTAGCTTCAGCACTTCTTCATGAGTTTCTGCCTTTGACCTGGTAGCTGATGTAGTTGGCATCAGCAGAGCAGCAGCAGGATCTTGTAACCCTTGAGTTCATACATCAGTTTCCGCCCCAGCTAATCCATTTCTTTCATTTACATTTGGATAAGTCTTATGATCTAGAAGATGATACCATGCAAAAGATGTCATACCAATAATCTAGAAACATTAAATTTCAGAGGCCTTCCATCATTGATGATGACAGAGCAAGTTTTCATATTCCCTTGTCTATGTCTGCAACAAAAGAAGTGACCATCTTGTTATTAGCATCTTCCTAATTTTTGAGTTATCATATATGTTGCACTTTGATGCCTTCTTTATGCATTTATTTGGCTGAATGACCTTGGGATGGGTTCCTGTTAAACTGATTGAGTGGAGCATGATTACAAATTGGACTCCTGTTTGGAGTTTGGACCATTATCGCTTTCCCTTAAAATTAGATCACATAAACCTCTGGAAAGTTATCCTATGGCACACAGGCAGGTATTGAATGCATTTATTTGATTCGTTCAATTACGGTGGAATATTTTACTTCTCATGCGCTGGATTGCTTTATTTGAACTTTGCATACTTGATGGTTGTTTTGGTGGAAACAACTAAAAAAAATGTGAATCTGTTGATGTTGTTTATCGAATGATTTGGTTATTTGAAAAACATCAATCTGTTGATGTTGCTTATGGATGATTTTGGTTGTTATTTGTCTTGTTGGTTCATTATTAATGTTTTGTCTTATATGGTGAATAACCGAAGTATCATTGTGATGTCAAGGTTTCGAGTGAGGATGATATGGAAAATGAGATATAGGTTCCTTTCTATATTATGAAATATATCCTTGTAATTACAGCCTTAATTATCACTCTAAATGCCACTACTCCCTCCATCCCAAAAAAAAAACTTGATGTTCTAGCTCTTAGACGATAGGTTGGGCCCTTATCTGCTTAAAATTACGGTCTGCATGCCTCCGTGCATTCCTTTTAATGAGGGGTTTATTCCTTAATTAGCATGGTTCATCTTTAATAAATAGAGGTAGTGGGCAATTTCCACTGAGCACTAATCTGTCTTAAAAATCCTAAAATATCAAGGTTTTTTTTTGGAACAGAGGGAGTACAATTTTGCAGAATCAGATCGTCATTATTGAAACCATTAACTTTACATGATTGTTCCTTTTCAATAGCCACATATGCATGACATGGTTTTCTGTGTAGCCACTTTTATTATGTCTGGCCTCTTTTTAGTGTTATTCAAAGTGAAGCATACTGTTTATTTGATAACTGCTCTTTTACACCTTGCAGAAGCTGATGTTCATGAACTGAATACAAACAAAAATATTTCATGACACTTAAACCAGTGATTGTCGTGACTGCCAGTTTCTTTTTGGACAAGTACCTCTTTGGGACTGTTCATTGTGTAACACCTAGGAAGAAAAATTTGGCCGATGAATTCAAATTGAAACATGGGGTGTGTTTAGTTCGCGATTTTTTTTGGCTTTGGCTACTGTAGCACTTTCGTTTGTATTTGTCAATTAGTGTCCAATCATGGACTAATTAGGTTCAAAAGATTCGTCTCGTGATTTTCTACTAAACTGTGTAATTAGTTTTTTTTCGTCTACATTTAATGTTCCATGCATGTGTCCAAACATTCGATGTGATGGAGAATCTTGAAAATTTTTGGGAACTAAACATGGCCATGGATTACTTGTGGGTGTCAATTTTTTTAAAAACCTTTAATGGACTTATATGATACATTTTTCCTTTGTGAAATGTGGATATATGATACTAAGTTTGGAGGGCGAATATGGAGATAGAAGTCTTACATGCATTGTTAACCACTTGGGAATCATTCATTATTTACTAATATGAGCCAATAATAATGGATTGGTAACTTTGCGTTGCTAAAATATGCAAACTGTTGACTGTTGAAACTTTTTGTAGTCCTCAGTGCCACTATGCATAGCTTACCTAGATAGCTATATCGGTATTACATTGTGACTTATCAGGATTTTATTATGTTAACTATTGACCAATATTGGTTTGATTAAACCTTTTGTTTTTTAAGAAAAATGTGTTAATATTCATGGCTGAGGCTGTTCCTGATCAAACATTTCCTATAAGCTTGATATATACCAACTTGTAAATTTGTAAGCTTGTAGTTTAGGATATTAGCATAGTATAGGTTGTGTTTAGGGTTATCCTTTGGGATACCATTTCAGTGAGTAGATTGGTTATTGTATGACAAGTCTTATATATAGAATAGTTTAACTAATTTTGAGCTGGTAACTTGTGTTGTTAGATGTCAACCTCTTAAAGTAAGGCAGGACATATAACAAGTTTAGTATCATGTGCAATTAGGAAAGTAATCCTTAATTTTTCGAGAAAGGAAAAGGGCACTAGATTTCACATCGCAATCTCAATTTCAAAGGATTTTGATTCCTTGTTCTTGATGGAATTCTGACTGGTTTGAGATGCCCACCTTTTTGTTTGACAAAACAAACTTGGCCCTCGTTTAGTTCACGGAATAGTGGAGAAAAACACTGTATCAGAATTCCTGTAGCATTTCGTTTGTATTTGGTAAAAATTATCCAAATTTTGACTAAGCTTAAAATGTTCGTCTCGCAAAGTACAACAAAACTGTGCAATTAGTTTTTGATTTCATCAACATTTAGTACTCCATGCATTTGCCGACATTTTGATGTGACGGAGAATCTTCTTTTTGCATAGTGGAATATGGGAGACAATCGGGGGAACTAAACACGGCCTTGATCTCTGTTGTTTGAGTCTGACTCGAGTACTGCAAATAATTTCCATGGGTTTCCTGGGCAGCACATGGTTTCTGAACCTGGTAGAATCAGGTGCTGTTCCATCACTGGTTGTTTGACATGAGATTTCCTCTGTTTTTCCATAATGAAACAGTGAACTGTTGCAGCTTTTCGCTTTTGTTACCAGTTTGTCCTGACGGTGGAATGTATGCAAGTTGTGCATGTGTGCATTGTTCTTGCGTGTGGCTTAAGGTTCTCGTCTCTGAGTCTTTGACGTTATCCATTCTCTTTCAACATATGATTTAGTTCCTGTAACAGAACCGACCAAATTATAAGAGCACAAGTACAAAAACAAGCACCGAAGTGCTCAAATTTTCGAACTTGAGCCCATATAATCCCGGTAGTCAATCGAAACCACGAAAGATTTCAAACCAACTTGCTTACAACCAGGATCGCATCATTCAACATACAACATCATACGTTACATTTCACAAGTAGTTCTGAAATAAGTTTACACAAACAGAGTAGCAATTATTACAAACCAAGTTTATAAAAGTAGCGGAAGCAAACGCACACCAGTTGTTTAACTACTGCCAGTCTTGATGATCAACAACCCGCAAAAGCAGGAGGAAAGTACATAAAAGATGATCACGTCCAAGTGATCTAGTCTTCTTCACCCGCAGGGTGGAGACAAGTTTTGCAGAAGCCTTGATAGAGCATATCATCTGCAACAGGAGGGAATAAACCCTAAGTACTGGAATGTACTCAGCTAGACTTACCCGTCGAAAACCAGAAATAAGATGACACCAAGGATTATGCAAGGCTTACACAAGAGGCTAGCTGACATAACATTTTGCATAAAGGCATAAGTAATTGAAACTCTTATAGCCTGTACTAGCAGTTATTTTTAGCATTTGCCTGTCATCTATCTTAGCACCTGTACTAAACATGCACTTGATTATAATCAAACAATTATCATCATTATATCCAGAGCAGGTATGAATTGTGGCAACATTGTATCATTCCCTTAACCACCGGTTCATTTAATGAGATCTACGTTGCCGCTGCTCAAGTCAAGTGCTCACTAACCGGGAGCGACGGCGATTCGAATCGAATTCCTATCCAGCTGGAGGGGTATTTCTAACACTCACCGTGCAGACCCCTGCCAGGGTCGCACAGGCCACCGTTTCATATGATTCAGGAATCGCGGGTCCGAATAATGTCGTGACCCCAAGGGCGACACTCTGCCAGGTGATAGGGACTCTAACCCCCCCTTGGTCTCACGCCAATGTCCTCAAGCACATCCTTTCTCTCCTCCAAGAAGCAACCTACCATTCGATTCCCGGCCTGAATCACATTACTCGGCTTCGCGGTCGGAACGACTTATCCGGCCAACTAAGTGTTAGACTGCGTTCAACATGACTCAAGGACGTACAGCGAATCGGTCCTTAAACGACTCAGACGGGCATAGCTCCACACCCAAGACGTGAAGTGTCTTACGGCTGTACTATCGAACTCCCGCCCGGTCTCAATTTCATTTTTAAGCATGGTTCCATCCACGATAGCCATAAAGCCACTCGTGACTCCTTCCTACATCTCGCGGATGACCGAAAATCACCCGACTTCTACCGTACTAAGCAGGGCTAAGCATTGACACGTGCCTAAACCTAATATAGGATTAAGTACGATATCTGGACAAGGACAGGTATAATGTAACAAGTGTTTTCATATAACTCCTACAACTTAATGCAGTAAACAATTAAAAATACTCAAGATTAATTTATAAATCAGTAGGTTCAGCATGCACCGGGGCTTGCCTTTGAGAAAGGTCGAAGGCCGGTGATCAGGACACTCAGGTAGATCTTCGGCAGGAGCTTCGTCGCCGGCTGGTTCTTCTAGCTGCTCCGGCTGGTCCTGGATTTCCTCCGGAATCCTCGGCTCGAATTCGAGGAGAGTTACTCCCTCCGGTACACCTATTGCATGAATGCACAATGAATATCATGGATGCATAAATGGGTGCAACATGCTCGGAATGAAATGCATTTCAGAAATAAATAATAATCTAATCAAGTTACTTTATTAGTACGTGCAAATCTCTTCTCCGATGGAGAAGTACTTACCTAATCTATCCAACCTAAGATATAGTTGTTCCTCTTCGGTTAAGGCCCTAACACCTAACAAACACAAGAGTAATATTACTTAGGTTACCACAGTAAGACATTCTGGATAGCAGCTCAAAGATTCTAACATAACTGGAGAATCCCAACTCCAAAAGATATGATCTAAGACAATCTGGAAAGCTTAAGAAATGCACCACACATTGTTTTCAGACCACAGCACTTAATTCCAAAGTTTACCTAGTTGAAATTCCAAAGTTCCAGAATCTGCTCTCTCTAAACAGAGAGCAGCCACTTCTGGACTGTCACTTAAAACAACAATGACTCCCAAACTACTAAGCCAAATGCTCCCAAATTGTGACACAAGCTAGTTTATCAAGTTTACTAAAATTTTGGTATTCACAAGTTTTCCAGCAAACACCTTTATTAAGAGTTAAACCCAAAGATACTACCAGCTGTCCAGAAAACCTAGAATTACAAAGATTAAATATTTATTTATGTGGCAAATATCCCATAAGACCAAACTACTGTTACCACAAGTTCACAAAGGTCACAAGAACACCAGAAAGTAAGGTGTGCCCACCTAGAATATTTATTTACACCCCTTTCTTAATTTACTTAAGTAATTAAGTGGAATTTTAAACATATATATAAACTGCTCCTAAAATTCTACAAAAATTACAGGGGACTCTCTGACCCAAAAAGAGACTACTTTAAAAATTTGAACTCAATTTATTCACAGGAACTCTCTGAACAAAATTCACAAGCCCAAAAGGCTGATTTTTGTATAAATAACAAAGCATAGTAAAAAGTGTCAAACAACAGATTTCTAAATTTTCTTGGACACTCTAAGGTACCAAGACATTCTCCAAAAATTTATATGCACATTGCACATGTAGAAAAATTACTAAAATTCATTTAAGTATTTCCTAGAATAACAAGATAGCATTATAACTTGAAAAGTACTTAAGCCCTACTGCCCAAATTTTTACCAGAGCTAGAGCAAGTATAAATTAGTCTTCACACCAAATTTCATAATTTTTGGAACACTGAAACTCAAGATATAATTTAAACAAGTTTGCATGTGATTTAAAACACATTTCAAAGACCTATTTAAATATCCCAGAAACTAAACATCACATAACAAATTCATATTTTTCTAAAATACTACACCTTAAGTAGATCCTAACAAAATTTATCTCATAATTTTTGGGCAAGTAAAACCCTAGATCTACATTTTCTAAACATTATCTAAAACTATGACAGAATAAAAGAAATAAAATAAACCAGATTTGTTACTGGGCCGGCCCGGGAAAAGACGCGGCCCAAGGCGCACGCGCGCGGCCCGCGACGCACGCGCGGCCTGCTCGGCCATCCCGCCCGCGCGCGCGGGGCTGACAGCGCGGGCCCGCAGGTCATAGAGAGACGAGCGGAGGGGAGGAGACGACCGTGACTCCGGCGAGCTCAAGCTCGCCGACGACGGCGTCTCCGGTGACGGGAAGATCACCGACGGTTTCCCCGTGACTTTCCGCACCGACCGAACCAAGCTTGGCTGACCCTATCCCCACCTAGCTACGACGGCCATGGCGACGGCGGCCCGGTGATGGCGCATGGTGGTGCAGTGGTGAGCTCCGAGCGCCAAGTGGTCACCGGAGGTGCGCATTCGCTCCCCAGGGCCAAGGCGGACCTAACGAGATTCCTATTGAGGACCGAGGCAAGGTGGAGGAGCATGGCCGCGTATGAGCACCGCAGGCGGTGGTGCGCCGGTGAGCTCCGAGCGGGGGAGAAGCCGGCAATGCGCCCTTACCCTGCTCGGTTGCTCCAAAGGAGGGTTCGACGAGGTTCGGGAGGTGGTGACAGAGCTGTGGGCGTGGTGTATTGGCCGGTGGTGCGACGGTGAGCGCACACGATGGCGGCGGAGCGCGCGGCACCGAAGGCAGCTCGGTTCTCTCCGCTCGGCGAGCTCAGGGCGAGAGAGAGAGAGGCGAGGGCGGGAGTGAGGCGGAGGCCGCGTCGTGGCGTTCAAGAAGCCCGCTCGGCCTGACCGGTGGGGCCAAAGCCGGCGTATGGTCGCCACCGCGCGCCCACGCGGCGGTCGCGGCCTGAGGCCGGTCGGCCACTTCCCCCCTCTGCCCGGTCTGAACTGCAACATAGGCAACATCATGTTGCAACATTTGCAACATTTGCCACCCCAAACAGCAGCAGCTTTCAAGCCCTGTAGCTCTAAAACCAGCCCGAATCACGAGATGAGCTAATTAACAAAGTTGTAGCTCGTGAAATTCTCTACAACTTTGTCAATATGAGCTAAACCTGAATCGACATGTTTTGGGATTTACAGAGCCAGGAACAAAATCTGTTTTTGTGAAACAACAGAAAATCAGCAGCACGGTAAAGTGAAAATTTGGTCGGCTTATGGGCTGAATCATGAATTGTGCTAATTGACAAAGTTGAAGCTTACAATTTTTACTACAACTTTGTTAATATGGACTTGAACTGGTTTTGCTTCTAAGCTAGTGCTTCTGAGGGTTCAGTTTACATGACTTCACTAATTAGCATGGAAACACACTTAGGAGGGCAATTTAGTCACTTTGGTCAACATGAACATTGTTCCACTAATGATCCTAAGTGTAATTAAGGTGTTGTAAGGTATAATTAGCTACTCTACCCTTGAGTTACCCCAACTACCTAGTGTCACATGATGTGAATCAAATAAAACTTCAAAATAAATCACATTTGTTGCAACCACATGAATTATCATGAAATGATGCATGCTTATGCTCATGTAATGCAATGCAATTATGGAGCTAAACACCTGAGGTGTTACAGCCCTCCCCCCTTATAAAAATCTCGTCCCGAGATTTAGAAAGCGTACCATTTTTCATAGAATTCCTTATAACCATCCCGCAAATAGTCCTCCCGTTCCCATGTAGCGTCACTTTCACTACCCTGATTACTCCACATTACTTTATACCACTTAACCACTTTGCTTCTAGTCACTCGTTCCTGAGTATCGATCACTCGGACTGGCTTTTCTTCATAAGTTAGATCGGATTCCAGCCTGATGTCTCCTAAAGGGACTCTTTCCTCAGGAACTCGAAGACACATTTTGAGCTGAGATACATGGAAGACGTTGAATATGGCACTCATTTCTGGAGGTAACTGGATTTTATACGCAACAGCTCCACTCTTGCCTATGATCTGGAAAGGACCCACGTATCTCGGTGCAAGTTTTCGCTTAACACCAAAACGTTGGACAATTTTCATTGGAGAAACTTTCAGATACACGAAGTCTCCAACTTCAAACTCGAGTGGTTTTCTACGACGATCAGCATAACTTTTCTGTCTAGCTTGGGCTGCAGCCATATGTTTTTGGATGGTACGGACTTGTTCCTCAGCTTCATGAACAAAATCAATACCATAATACCTCCTTTCACTAGCTTCTACCCAGTTTAGTGGAGTTCTACACTTACGACCGTACAAAGCTTCGAATGGAGCCATCTTAATACTTTCTTGATAACTATTATTGTACAAAAACTCGGCTAGAGGTAACCATTTTTCCCAAGAGCCCTTGGACGAAATGACACATGCCCGCAATAGATCTTCCAAGATTTGGTTAACCCGTTCCGTCTGTCCTGATGTCTGGGGGTGATAATCAGAGCTTCTCACTAACTTGGTTCCCAGAAGGTGATGCAAGTGCTCCCAAAAGCGAGCAGTGAACTGGGGACCACGGTCAGATATGATAGTACGAGGTATCCCATGGAGCCGGACTATCTGATTGAAGTACAACTCAGCATAGTCAGTGGGACGATAGTCCACTCTAACTGGAATGAAGTGAGCTGATTTGATCAAACGATCCACAATTACCCAGATGGAGTTATGATTTTTGACAGTTGGAGGAAGTCCGACAATGAAATCCATACTTATCTCTTCCTATTTCCAACCTGGGATAGAAAGTGGTTGAAGTAACCCAGCTTTCATATGCACAGCCTTAACTCTACAGCAGGTGTCACACCTAGCCACATATGCAGCTATCTCTTTCCGCATCTTGGTCCACCAATAGTATGGCTTCAAATCATAATACATCTTATTGCTACCAGGATGGATGGACAACTTAGAGGAGTGTGCTTCAGACATAATATCATTTCGAAGCTCCCGGTCCTTAGGCACAACTAACCTATCCTTGAACCATAGTACACCCTCTTCATCTATCCTGAACTGTGTAGTTTCTTGTTCTTTCATCTTACGCTTGATGTGGAATATACCAGTGTCAGTCTTTTGGAGTTCAATAATTCTGTTTTTGAGAGCACAACTGACAGTGATGTTGTACAAGACTGCTGGATGTAGAAGGCGAGATTGATGAAAATCAGTTTCAACTAAAGAATGGCAATGAGACTTACGGCTTAAAGCATCCGCAACCACATTTGCCTTGCCAGGATGATAGTACACTTGAAGGTTATAATCTTTAATCAACTCGAGCCATCTTCTTTGACGCATATTTAACTCGGGTTGGGTGAAGATGTATTTGAGGCTTTTATGGTCTGTGTAGATATTACAAACATTGCCCAGCAGATAGTGCCACCAGGCTTTCAAAGCATGAACACCTGCGGCCAGTTCTAAGTCATGCGTTGGATAATTCGCCTCATGCTTCCGAAGTTGTCGAGAGGTATATGCAATTACTCGGCCTTCCTGCATCAGAACACCTCCCAAACCTATGCCTGAGGCATCACAATAAACATCAAATGGTTTCTCGATATCCGGTTGTGCCAAAACCGGAGCTGAGGTTAGGAGAGTTCGCAGTTTGTGAAAAGCTGCATCACACTCAGGAGTCCAGACAAACCTGGTGTCTTTTTGCAGCAACCGAGTCATTGGCTTGGCTATTTTGGAGAAATCCGGGATGAAGCGACGATAATAGCCAGCCAAACCAAGAAAACTCCGGACCTCGTGAACAGAGATAGGAGCCTTCCAGTTCAGTACTTCTTGTACCTTGGCGGGGTCCACCATAATTCCCCCATCGGACAACACATGCCCAAGGAAAGGTACTTCTCGAAGCCAAAATTCGCACTTACTGAACTTTGCATATAGTTGATGTTCACGCAGTCTTGTGAGGACTATCCGCAGATGTTCAGCATGATCTTCCTCATTTACAGAATATATCAGGATGTCATCAATAAATACCACCACAAACTTGTCCAATTCGGGCATAAACACCAAATTCATCAAGTACATAAAGTGTGCGGGGGCATTTGTCAAGCCGAAGGACATAACAAGATACTCATAAAGACCGTATCTGGTAGAGAAGGCAGTTTTTGGAACATCTTCAGGGCGGATTTTAATTTGATGATAGCCAGATCTTAGATCGATCTTGGAGAAAACTTTAGCTTTAGACAACTGATCGAACAAGATGTCGATACGTGGTAGAGGGTACTTATTTTTGACAGTGACTGCATTGAGAGGTCTATAATCTACGCACATCCGCAACGACTGATCCTTCTTCTTTACAAAGATAGCAGGACATCCCCACGACGATGAACTAGGACGAATCAACCCTTTCTTCAAAAGTTCATTCAATTGCACCTTAAGTTCAGCTAGTTCATTCGGAGGCATCCTATAGGGTCTCCTAGAGATGGGAGCCGTGCTAGGCAACAACTCAATTTTAAACTCCACATCCCGATCCGGAGGGAGCCCCGACAAATCATCAGGAAAAACGTCCGGAAACTCATTTACTACTGGAATTTCGGCCAACGCCTTTGCTTGCACAGCATGAACTTCCCCAGACAAATCAACTTTCCTGGGAAGTTGTACCAGAAAACCTTTTTGATCTGTAGGATCTCTGAGCATAACTACCCGAGTGGATGTATCAATGAGTACCCCATTCTGACTCATCCAATTCATGCCCAGGATAACATCTATGCTTAAACCCGGCAAAACCACTAAGGCAAGCGAGTATTTTTGCCCTTCTATCTCAAGCTCAAGATTCCCCACTACTATATTTGTGGAAATATTCCCACTTGCTGCGCTAATACAATAACCCCCACCTTCAACAGTATGCAATTTGTGTACAAACTCTGATGCAAACTTAGGACTGATAAAGGAATGCGAAGCACCCGAATCAAAAAGTACCACTGCATGATGTTGGTCAACTAGGAACTTACCAGCGGTGACAACCTCACCAGATGGAATTTCCTCAATACTGTTATAATGAGCGTGCCCCTGACGGCCACCTTGGTTGACATTCTTCTTGAGGTAAGGACAGTTCCTGGACCAATGGCCTGGCTTGTTGCAGTTCCAGCAAGGCATGTTGCTAGGAGGGACACTGGAGCTGCCTTGGCCCGAATTACTCTTTGGCAGAGCCACTGTATATGCCTTACGAAACCCAGTCTTCACTGGCGCCTTCTTTTGTGGAGGATGGAACTTAGCATTTGTGGCAGGAGGGCGAGGAGGAGCCCTCGGGGCAGCTGGAGCTCGAGACTGTGAAGCACTCGCCTCAATGGCCCTTTTGCGGCTCTTAGAGGCAGAATAGATAGCATTGTTGTTCTCTTGAGTCAGAGCATCACTGATAAATTCATTGAAAGTAGTGCACTTGCTAGTGCCCATAGTCTTCATCAGCTTCGGGCCGAGGCCTCTTTTAAAGCTAGCAATTTTCTTGGAATCGGTATCCACAAACTCTGTGGCATACCTTGCCAGGTTGTTGAAAGATTGTAGATATTCAGTCAAGCTTTTATTTCCCTGCGACAGCCTCATGAATTCTGTGTGTTTGATAGCCATAAGACCTGGAGGAATATAGTTCCCACGGAATGCAGCCTTGAACTGGTCCCAAGCAATCGGGACATCTGCAGGCAGTGTGGAACGATAGTGGCTCCACCAAATACCCACTGGACCATGCAATTGGTGAGAAGCATATTCAGTCTTTAGCTCATCAGTCAAGCGAAGCAGACGAAACTTTTGTTCAATAGTGTTCAACCACTCATTAGCTTGCAGTGGTTCCTCCGCCTCCTTAAAGAGCGGGGGCTTAGTATCAAGAAAGTTTTTGAAATCACTGTACTGATTGGGTGCTGGGCCCTGGCGGCCAGGACGAGCCTCCCGGTGGGCAAGCTGACGCATAGCATCTGCCAGCATGCGCTGCCCTTCAACCACAGTCTGCATTAACTCAGCCGGGGTAGGTGGTGGCGGAGGGGGTGGCTGTTCCTCATCCTCATTGCCACGACCCCGACGAAGATTGTACGACATCTGCAAAATGCATAGCCAATGAGCACTGACGATGTGGGAAATTTGTAGATGAATTATTGTAAATATGTCAAACTGACTTCATGAAATAGACTTCTCAAAATACTCATGACACAATACTTCATCACAACCGCACAATCCATTCAAGCAGATCAAATGGCGCAATCATGCGAGAGAATCCAACAAGATGTACTTTGATAAAGGCTCACTCACAAGGAGCACAACAGTTACTGAACCGTTTACTTTAATATCCACGTGATTTTTGATCTTTCGTCCGGTACTTGGATTCGATTTCAAAGTTTTTAGTTGACTGAGAAAGGCTACTTCAAACTGACCACAAAGAGACTTCTCAACGGTAGAGTTCCATGGTGGATCATGACTAGCTACCTTGATACCAGCGCGTGCCAAGCAGCACAGCCTTATGTCGCGTGCCATAGGAGGCCCTCGGTTTCGTCGCGGCACCGAAGGGTACTAATCGTGACACCATCATCGAACGCAACACAATAAGACATCCAATTGCGATTGAAATTAACAGGTTCCAACTAAACATCCAGGAAACATAGGGTTCGACCTTACATCTGAAAAGTCAAGTTATTACAAAGCCTCACTCCAACACAGGGAGGGCACAAAAGACAACCCTACCATCATAGCTACGTGATAACTACTCTAAGCCTCGTCCTCAGAGTCGGTGTTCAGAATCTCCCCGCCGTCCTCATCACTAACAGGCTCTAACTCCTCGTCTTCTTCTTCTTCTGGCGCTTCCTCTGGTGCGGCATCTTGGGGCCCATTGACCTCCACTTCATCATCATCTTCAGCTATGAAGATTCCCGAACCCATGTCCTCATCGACGTTGTTGTTTCGAGGCAGCAGGGGATTAAGCTCATTGTTCAGGCGGTGCACTTCTTCATGAAGATTGTCATTGTATTCTTCAGCATTCTCCAACTGTTGCTCGAGCTCAAACTGACGAGCTCTCAGAACGTTCTCCTCGTGCCAGGCTTCATCCCTCTGGTTCATGACACGGACCAACATGCGTTGACAGTTGCGGTTTGCTACTATCAACCTTTGGACTGCAAGGGTTTCCTGGTCACGATCACGAATCACTTGCTCCAGTTGCTGACGCGCTGCATTCCTGGCAGCAGTCACTTCAGCCAACTCTGCCCTCAGCCTTTCCACCTCAGTAGGCTCAGGGCGGGGCTCACGTGGAGCGAGCTGGTGACGCGGTGCCCTGCCCCCAGTGGACTTACGAGCGGTCCTCTTGGTACGTGCCATCTGTAGCAACAAGATAAGATACGACTTAAAGTGAGGATCATTTAGGGGATACAAAATTTAATTTAGTCGGGAGTACAGAAATTTTTAAGGAGGGAGTAAATGATATGTATGATATAATTAAACATGATGCATGCACGTTCCGTACGCCCTCTCACCTTAGTCTCAACCTAAAGTTCTAACGCTAGGCGGTGGCATACATACGTTCTCTCATATAAGCGAAACTATCGGTCTACTCGTTACGCTGTTAGTGTACCTGCAGAAAACCTCATTTCAGCCCAATAGTTTCCCAATATATGCACACAAGAAAGCAGTAATTTAAATACTTTCCATATACACATACCCTGATGTATATACTTCAGTATCAAAGCTACCCGATATAAAGGTTCCCACAATTAAGTGCTTACGTAATTACATGGTTTAAACATGTAAGTATGCAAGTCACCAAAACTACTCTTCCCTAGATCGCCGGTTGAACGATCATGCTCTCACAACTCACACTTACCAGAGCGTCGAGGCAATTGATCCATACATTACCACCCAAGTGGATGGCATCCATACAATATCACGCCGTATGGACGACGAAACAAAAACAAACAAGGCCCCCAAGTTAGTCTTTATAATAAGCCACCTAAGAGTCCTTATTTGGGCTAAGGGATGTGATCACTGGCATACCTAAAAATAATTTTTAGTGTTTTAACCCTTTTTCATAATCAAATACTTTTGTTTTTAAATACTCGTAAGATGTTTTTAATGTTGAATTATGCTCCGATACCAGCTGTAACAGAACCGACCAAATTATAAGAGCACAAGTACAAAAACAAGCACCGAAGTGCTCAAATTTTTGAACTTGAGCCCATATAATCCCGGTAGTCAATCGAAACCACGAAGGATTTCAAACTAACTTGCTTACAACCAGGATCGCATCATTCAACATACAACATCATACGTTACATTTCACAAGTAGTTCTGAAATAAGTTTACACAAACGGAGTCGCAATTATTACAAACCAAGTTTATAAAAGTAGCGGAAGCAAACGCACACCAGTTGTTTAACTACTGTCAGTCTTGATGATCAACAACCCGCAAAAGCAGGAGGAAAGTACATAAAAGATGATCACGCCCAAGTGATCTAGTCTTCTTCACCCGTAGGGTGGAGACAAGTTTTGCAGAAGCCTTGATAGAGCATATCATCTGCAACAGGAGGGAATAAACCCTGAGTACTGGAATGTACTCAGCTAGACTTACCCGTCGAAAACCAGAAATAAGATGACACCAAGGATTATGCAAGGCTTACACAAGAGGCTAGCTGACATAATATTTTGCATAAAGGCATAAGTAATTGAAACTCTTATAGCCTGTACTAGCAGTTATTTTTAGCATTTATCTGTCATCTATCTTAGCACCTGTACTAAACATGCACTTGATTATAATCAAACAATTATCATCATTATATCCAGAGCAGGTATGAATTGTGGAAACATTGTATCATTCCCTTAACCACCGGTTCATTTAATGTGATCTACGTTGCCGCTGCTCAAGTCAAGTGCTCACTAACCGGGAGCGACGGCGATTCGAATCGAATTCCTATCCAGCTGGAGGGGTATTTCTAACACTCACCGTGCAGACCCCTGCCAGGGTCACACAGGCCACCGTTTCATATGATTCAGGAATCGTGGGTCCGAATAATGTCGCGACCCCAAGGACGACACTCTGCCAGGTGATAGGGACTCTAACCCCCTTGGTCTCACGCCAATATCCCCAAGCACATCCTTTCTCTCCTCCAAGAAGCAACCTACCATTCGATTCCCGGCCTGAATCACATTACTCGGCTTCACGGTCGGAATGACTTATCCGGCCAACTAAGTGTTAGACTGCGTTCAACATGACTCAAGGACGTACAGCGAATCGGTCCTTAAACGACTCAGACGGGCATAGCTCCACACCCAAGACGTGAAGTGTCTTACGGCTGTACTATCGAACTCCCGCCCGGTCTCAATTTCATTTTTAAGCATGGTTCCATCCACAATAGCCATAAAGCCACTCGTGACTCCTTCCTACATCTCGCGGATGACCGGAAATCACCCGACTTCTACCGTACTAAGCAGGGCTAAGCATTGACACGTGCCTAAACCTAATATAGGATTAAGTACGATATCTGGACAAGGACAGGTATAATGCAACAAGTGTTTTCATATAACTCCTACAACTTAATGCAGTAAACAATTAAAAATACTCAAGATTAATTTATAAATCAGTAGGTTCAGCATGCACCGGGGCTTGCCTTTCAGAAAGGTCGAAGGCCGGTGATCAGGACACTCAGGTAGATCTTCGGCAGGAGCTTCGTCGCCGGCTGGTTCTTCTAGCTGCTCCGGCTGGTCCTGGATTTCCTCCGGAATCCCCGGCTCGAATTCGAGGAGAGTTACTCCCTCCGGTACACCTATTGCATGAATGCACAATGAATATCATGATGCATAAATGGGTGCAACATGCTCGGAATGAAATGCATTTCAGAAATAAATAATAATCTAATCAAGTTACTTTATTAGTACGTGCAAATCTCTTCTCCGGTGGAGAAGTACTTACCTAATCTATCCAACCTAAGATATAGTTGTTCCTCTTCGGTTAAGGCCCTAACACCTAACAAACACAAGAGTAATATTACTTAGGTTACCACAGTAAGACATTCTGGATAGCAGCTCAAAGATTCTAACATAACTGGAGAATCCTAACTCCAAAAGATATGATCTAAGACAATCTAGAAAGCTTAAGAAATGCACCACAAATTATTTTCAGACCACAGCACTTAATTCCAAAGTTTACCTAGTCGAAATTCCAAAGTTCCAGAATCTGCTCTCTCTAAACAGAGAGCAGCCACTTCTAGACTGTCACTTAAAACAGCAATGACTCCCAAACTACTAAGCCAAATGCTTCCAAATTGTGACACAAGCTAGTTTATCAAGTTTACTAAAATTTTGGTATTCACAAGTTTTCCAGCAAACACTTTTATTAAGAGTCAAACCCAAAGATACTACCAGCTGTCCAGAAAACCTAGAATTGCAAAGATTAAATATTTATTTATGTGGCAAATATCCCATAAGACCAAACTACTGTTACCATAAGTTCACAAAGGTCACAAGAACACCAGAAAGTAAGGTGTGCCCACCTAGAATATTTATTTACACCCCTTTCTTAATTTACTTAAGTAATTAAGTGGAATTTTAAACATATATGTAAACTGTTCCTAAAATTCTACAACAATTACAGGGGACTCTCTGACCCAAAAAGAGACTACTGTAAAAATTTGAACTCAATTTATTCACAGGAACTCTCTGAACAAAATTCACAAGCCCAAAAGGCTGATTTTTGTATAAATAACAAAGCATAGTAAAAAGTGTCAAAAAACAGATTTCTAAATTTTCTTGGACACTCTAAGGTACCAAGACATTCTCCAAAAATTTATATCCACATTGCACATGTAGAAAAATTACTAAAATTCATTTAAGTATTTCCTAGAATAAAAAGATAGCATTATAACTTGAAAAGTACTTAAGCCCTACTGCCCAAATTTTTACCAGAGCTAGAGCAACTATAAATTAGTCTTCCCACCAAATTTCATAATTTTTGGAACACTGAAACTCAAGATATAATTTAAACAAGTTTGCATGTGATTTAAAACACATTTCAAAGACCTATTTAAATATCCCAGAAACTAAACATCACATAACAAATTCATATTTTTCTAAAATACTACACCTCAAGTAGATCCTAACAAAATTTATCTAATAATTTTTGGGCAAGTAAAACTCTAGATCTACATTTTCTAAACATTATCTAAAACTGTGATAGAATAAAAGAAATGAAATAAATCAGATTTGTTACTGGGCCGGCCCGGGAAAAGACGCGGCCCAAGGCGCACGCGCGCGGCCCGCGACGCACGCGCGGCCTGCTCGGCCATCCCGCCCGCGCGCGCGGGGCTGACAGCGCGGGCCCGCAGGTCATAGAGAGACGAGCGGAGGGGAGGAGACGGCCGCGACTCCGGCGAGCTCAAGCTCGCCGACGACGGCGTCTCCGGTGACGGGAAGATCATCGACGGTTTCCCCGTGACTTTCCGCACCGACCGAACCAAGCTTGGCTGACCCTATCCCCACCTAGCTACGACGGCCACGGCGACGGCGGCCCGGTGATGGCGCATGGTGGTGCAGTGGTGAGCTCCGAGCGCCAAGTGGTCACCGGAGGTGCGCATTCGCTCCCCAGGGCCAGGCGGACCTAACGAGATTCCTATTGAGGACCGAGGCAAGGTGGAGGAGCATGGCCGCGTATGAGCACCACAGGCGGTGGTGCGCCGGTGAGCTCCGAGCGGGGGAGAAGCCGGCAATGCGCCCTTACCCTGCTCGGTTGCTCCAAAGGAGGGTTCGACGAGGTTCGGGAGGTGGTGACGGAGCTGTGGGCGTGGTGTATTGGCCGGTGGTGCGACGGTGAGCGCACACGACGGCGGCGGAGCGCGCGGCACTGAAGGCGGCTCGGTTCTCTCCGCTCGGCGAGCTCAGGGCGAGAGAGAGAGAGGCGAGGGCGGGAGTGAGGCGGAGGCCGCGTCGTGGCGTTCAAGAAGCCCGCTCGGCCTGACCGGTGGGGCCAAAGCCGGCGTACGGTCGCCACCGCGCGCCCACGCGGCGGTCGCGGCCTGAGGCCAGTCGGCCACTTCCCCCCTCTGCCCGGTCTGAACTGCAACATAGGCAACATCATGTTGCAACATTTGCAACATTTGCCACCCCAAACAGCAGCAGCTTTCAAGCCCTGTAGCTCTAAAACCAGCCCAAATCACGAGATGAGCTAATTAACAAAGTTGTAGCTCGTGAAATTCTCTACAACTTTGTCAATATGAGCTAAACCTGAATCGACATGTTTTGGGATTTACAGAGCCAGGAACAAAATCTGTTTTTGTGAAACAACAGAAAATCAGCAGCACGGTAAAGTGAAAATTTGGCTGGCTTAGGGGCTGAATCATGAATTGTGCTAATTGACAAAGTTGAAGCTTACAATTTTTACTACAACTTTGTTAATATGGACTTGAACTGGTTTTGCTTCTAAGCTAGTGCTTCTGAGGGTTCAGTTTACATGACTTCACTAATTAGCATGGAAACACACTTAGGAGGGCAATTTAGTCACTTTGGTCAACATGAACATTGTTCCACTAATGATCCTAAGTGTAATTAAGGTGTTGTAAGGTATAATTAGCTACTCTACCCTTGAGTTACCCCAACTACCTAGTGTCACATGATGTGAATCAAATAAAACTTCAAAACAAATCATATTTGTTGCAACCACATGAATTATCATGAAATGATGCATGCTTATGCTCATGTAATGCAATGCAATTATGGAGCTAAACACCTGAGGTGTTACAGTTCCTGCCTAGTTTTTGCTCTTTGCAACATGTGACAGATCACATTTTATTTGGAATCATGTCTTTACTATTTTGAGATGAAGTTCAATCTTGTGCATGGTCGGTTATTGGAACAAATCAAGGTGAACTATTTACTGGAGCTATATGGCTATGAAAGAGGTGTTTGGCAGCGGGAGCAGAAAAACGGCGCCTGGAGCCGCTTGAGAATCTAAGAATCTATACCAAACGGCCCCGAAGTATGAACTGTATCCTTCATCTTGTGTATCTCAGATAGTTTGCCTCTGTCAGATCTTGCACTTTCAGTTTCTATTACACTTGATCCTGGAATGAAAATTTTACATCTCTGCAGCAGCTAATCATTTTCTGAACTTCTACAGTTTTATGCGGTAGTGTGAACTACTTTTTTTTTCTTTTCTTTTGTGGGAGACGTATCATGGCCCATAATAAGCACTCGATTGTCGCACATATACGGCAATTTTTTTTTTGCTAGCGCAGAAATATCTTAGTGGAGAATTTCATTGAAGATAGATTAAAAAGGGGATGCATGGTGGAATATCAGGGTTGAAATGTGTGTGAAAGGCAACATTGAATGGTCTGATCTGGAAAAGTTGTTTTTGCGCTCTTGCAGGGGCGTGGAGAAGAGACACACGTAATGGCCGCTGTTTCTGGTTTTTGGTTCAGCGTCTCCATCTTTTTTGACTCGTTTTTCTCAGCCACTTTTTGAACTTCCGCTCTCGTCGGCGCAGCGCCGCAGCCCCATCCGCAACAGAAAGAAAAGCTGTACGTATACGTATCACGCTGCCAGGTTTGTTTGGCTACATATCAGTCCATCCCAATTCATGAGTTGGTAGGTATTAAGTGGATAATTAGTTAATTTTCCATCCTAATACCTCTCACCCATATAGATTAAGGTCGATCGATGTACAGCCCAGCAGTAGTGTAGTTTTGTTTTCATGTAAGTTTTTTTTTTCCTGACAGCATTTGCAATTCTTAATTTTTCATGGTCCAGCTCAACGTGTTATTGAAGAGAACTTGATGATGGACTAAAAGGGGGAGAGCCGGAGAGGGGTGAATTAGAAATTAAAAAAATAATGATCTCTAAAGCCTACTTATCAAAATATATGCAAGATGCTATTTAGATGTGCGATACACGTTTGTTAAGTATTGCTATCTTTACTACGAAAAAGTTATGCAATCTAGATTCCAATCCTATCAACTAGTCTAACAAGCTAGACTAGAAAAGGTAAGCACACAATCTAGAAAAATCTTGCAAAGTAATCAAGTGCGGAAACATAAAGAAATGTAAAAGAGCTAGAGAATACAAACTCTTATTGACAGTCGACTTAGATATCGAAAAGTTTATCCTTCTCCTGGTCCTCGTTAGAGCCTCTCATAAAGATGCCCTCGCTAGGGCCAACCTCAATGTTGGGTAACTCCGTAGATCCCAATGGCCTTCTTCACGCGCAACTGGACTTCGTGTGGCCTTGTCTGTGAACTGCTCCTCGCAGTCTTCACTATTGAGTTTCCAGCTCAAACGCCACGAGCCTTTCCTCCGGTCTAGATTCTAATCCTATTAACTAGCCTAGGAAGCTAAACTAGGAAAAGTAATCACACAACCTAGGACGAAAACATAAGAGGTAGAGAATGCAAACTCCCGTTGATGGTCGATTTAGGTATCAAGAAGCTAAACTAAATATATAGTCTCAGGGCTGCCAAGAGCACCTAGACAGGTCCTTAAAGGACTACCTTGATACAAGTACAAGGCATGATGGCTCAAAAGACGATAACATAGCACATTGATAGATTTTGGACGTCTATTTATTTTGACAATTCTCGTTGACTCCAAAGGTATTTTGAGGTTAGATTGGTACCATTGAAAAGCTTATGCCCTTGTCTTTCCATGCATATGCAAAAATGTCAAAAATAGTCTTAATGCGACCTACTGCTGATTGGAGCTTGGACGCCCATGTTGCCCTTCTAAGTTGGTAGCCAAGGGGAAGGGTGTCCTAAAGTCCAAGATGCACCCGAACCTGATACTAATTGGGCTTCCTTGTGGTGTTTTACACTTGGTTTGGGTGCTTTAACTTGATTTGGGGTCCAAAGGGTGATTAGCAGGCTCAAGGCAACACCTCACCAACTGATAGAAACAATAGCAACATGTCATGATAATTTGGAGGTCCTGCTGCCATGATATTGACGTGAAACTAAATTCATTTGAAAGTCCATTAAATACTCGTATACGGATCACACTCCGAATGAAAGTTGTCTTCCTAATAAAATAGTCGAGCTACCAACAAACTGTATGTTTGGTTTTGTTGAGCATACACTCCAAGATCAGTCTTGTACATGGTGTATCCACACTACATTATCTGTTGAAGAGGCCTCATCATCATTGTTGTTGAAATAGAACTTAGATTAACAGGATCTTAATTTAGCCTAAACATGATTACTAACTCAAACTTATGCGGAATATATCTTAGTAACTAACCAGAGTCGGTAGATGCCATCTATGTCGCTAGAGATGTGATGGAGTTGATGTAGATAAAGTAAGTGTACTGATCTTCACCAATTGAGAGTTAGAGCTCGATGTAGATCCAATCTGCAGCAATACGTGGGTAGACAGCCTTTCTAAACCCTCCAACGCCTAATTGACTAGTTGTGTGAAATATTTCACATGGATGGAGCCGCCAGGGGCATCTCCTCTTATTTATAGATGCGTTGTGGGCCAAGGGGCCGAACCCTAGAAGATCTAAGGGTTGTCGCCGATCATGGCAGTCTTATTTAGTTGAAAATAAATGACAGAAGGACCAAAACTTAGTGCTTAATTAATCTCGTAATTAAGTTTGGGATTAGCTGAACCGATCACATTCCAACTGTCGGTACCAAAAGTACGGGGGTACCCACACCCATCGCTAGTAAAAAACTAAAACGACTGGCACCGCAATAAAAGACAGCCCGCCTCGACCGCGCATCCTGTCCGCCTCGTACGAGGCCCGCTCGACGGGGCGCCTCGACCGCGCTCTGGCTCCGACTCGTACGAGGCCCGCTCGATGGGGCGCCTCGACCGCGCCCCATCCCGTACGGCAAGCTACCTCGACGGCGCTCCGACCCGCGCGAAGCTCGTCCGCCCACTGGGAAAAACTCCGACTCGCGTGAGCCTGGGTCGAGCGCCTCGACTCCTTCTCTTTACCTACCTCAGGACAAAAGCCATAGCACATAATGCGGTTACCTACTATCACCTACCGGCATGGTGCGACCAGGATCGACGTGGTAACAATACCCGTGTCAGGTCTCACTATTTTACCACCCATCCCATGATGGGAGGTGAAACCGTCACTATACCCACCTTACCGCGCACTGTTTACCATCGGTCGCCCTCGAGGGAGGATAAGACAAGGCCCGTTCTCCGCAATCTCGGGGATTTGGCCTTATCCATCCGGTCTCGACCCGGCCTCGACCCAACCTCGACGCTCGGCACAGTTCAACGGCAAGGGAAGGACGGTATGGCACGGCGTTCCGGGTCATTTTGCCGTCTCGTCTCCCACGACGCCATGGTGTCCAGGGATGGCCGGCCATTCCTAGGGCACGTCGCTACAGTCAACTCAACAGGAATCGACCAAACATCACTCCCCGTCGTCCTGGCCTCCTCTCGCCCTATAAAAGGGCAGGCCAGGGTTCTACGAAAGAGGGGAACGAAGCACCCGACCACGCAACAACAAACAACGAAGAAAAAAAAACAAGAGATCGATACTTCAAGCAACCACCCTTGTCCTTTTTTCCTCTCTTTGAGACTTGGGCTCGGCGCCCTCTCTCGCCAGCTTGTAACCCCTACACGAGCACTTCGGTGCAAGGAAATATAAACTTCTTCCCCCCGCTGGACGTAGGGCCTTCTTTTGCCCGAACCAGGATAAACCCCCGTGTATTCTCCTTGCATCACCATCCAGGAAAGAGACACGCAGCATTTACTCGTTGGTTTAGGACCCCCTCGGGTCCGAACACCGACACCAACATTCTCCCACTTGATTGAACGACTAATGCACTTATGCAACTAATGTTCGCCTTACACTTATGTTCACACTTAGTACTATAGCAAGACTAGACCAATGCGTCATCAGCAGCATTAATCGTCACTAGTACCCCATTGCCTATAGTTCACTGCAATACCTCGATAGAACGCTTATTACTTATTGGGAGTATATATGGCCCTATTACTAGGAATCAAGTTAGACTCTGCACTAAAACCCAAATATATTTGTGCGCTTATAGATGGGATAAGTGTTAAGTCTCAAATAATCAAATATGCTAGCATCAACTTAGTTCTTATTTTTCTCAAGCTTAATAATTTGATCCTGGGTTCCTTCTTTTACAATATTTAATCAATGCGCTTGGCATCGGCATTTGATTAACTGTTACTCGAAAAATACTGTGACTTAAACTGTAGATCTGTAGCGGTATGTCAATACTTAATCTTGGGATAATATCTCTTAAGCCAATTGTTCCTAAGCACAATAAAAATAATGGCATTTTGTAATAACAACTAAGCTGATGCTAACGTACAGGGTCGGAGGATCCAGTAGGGCAAGGTAGGGCGTTCGCCATACCTCCTCCGCGGCTCGCCGGTGCAAATCGCTCCCTGCTGCTAGTCAGTAGGTATGAAGGCTGGTCGCTGGAAGAAGCAAGTTCACGAGGAGTGAGTCGAAGACAGCGCAGCGCTGAGGCCTGAGGAAGAAGACGAGTACGACTCAACTCCACGAAGGCACGAACCGTTACTTGGGCGTGTCCTTATTGGCTGTGGGCCTGTGGCTTTGTGTTGATACAGCCTATGGGTTTCATAGAGGCGTAGACCTTGGTGCATGGTGAGGCCCTGGAACCCCTTTCCTTTTTCCATTGTTGTTTGTTGATTTTTTTGGTTATCAATTAATTTGGTTGATTGATATTGAACCACAGTGAATGAAATAGAGAAGTTTATTAATATAAAGATGGAGTCAAAAGGAAATGACAAGGGAAGGACCGATGCTAAAGTTAGAGGTACATGTGTTTAAACGTGTAAATAGCAAAATTTGATATAAAAAGTTAACGATCACTGCATATTAAATATGTATAAACTATTTTAGTTTTGAATCATATATATATATATATATATATATATATATATATATATATATATATATATATATATATATATATATATATATATATATACACACTGAGTAGTACTTAACAGTGTTCAGTATCATTCAGTACTACACTCAGGACCACGAAATACTGAACAATACTGAAACACGAATACTGAACGATACTGAGTTCTGTTCAGTATAACACCACAAGCCAAAACTGACCTTAAAAAATACTGAGTACTACTGAACACAGTTCAGTATGAGTCAGTACTACACAAAATACTGAATAATACTAAAACGCGACTACTGAACGTTACTGAATTTTGTTCAGTATAACAGCTTGGTGTAGAATAATATTCTACACCTAAAGTGTAGAATAGCGCGTATATATATATATATATATATATATATATATATATATATATATATATATATATATATATATATATATATATATATATATATATATATATATGTGTGTGTGTGTGTGTGTGTGTGTGTGTGTGTGTGTGTGTGTGTGTCAAAGGATGACCATTTTTGAAGCAAAACAGTCCCAACAGCCACAGCAGAAGCATCAGTCTCAGTACGGAAAGGCACAGAGAAATCAGGTAATGCTAGGCAAGGGGAGGAACCGAGAGCATTCTCCAGAAGTTGGAAGGCACCAGTGTGAATAGCAGTCCAAGAGAATAGAGTATCCTTACACAACAATTCAATAAAGGGTTTTGCAATGATGCCAAAGTGTCTGATAAATTTTCTATAATATCCTGTCAGATCAAGAAACCCGCTGAGTTTCTTAACATTTGTTGGAGTAGGTCAATCCTAAGTCGGTAGACGTCATCCGTCCGCGCCGGACGCCCTTGTTGGTGGACCCGATGTCCAGAAGCTGCCGTTCCTATCCGCTCCCCTCCGGTCACCGCATATTAAAAAAATCACGCATCCGCTCCACGACCGGCTCCGCCGCGGCTCCCGCACGCCTCCCTCTCTAACGCGCCTCCCATCGGCCTTCCTCTCCACCGCCGCCGCGGTGTGTTGGCCGCGCGAGACCGCACGACCCGACTGTTGCTATCGCCTCCACCGTGGGCACCGTGTGCGCCCTACCGACGGGGGCCGCACAAGCGCTCACCCACTGCCATCCTCCTTCTCCACCATGATCGCACAGCCGAGATCCCGTTGTGCCGTGCTCCGCCTGCCTGACTACTATGTTTTGCTGAAAAGCACATGTTACAAGCGTATATTTCGAGTGTTTATATTTCTGAGGTATGTTGCAAGTGTTTCAGATGGATATTGCAAAAGTAGATCGGGATGTTGCATATGTTGCAATGGTTGTACACGTATGTTGCAAAAGGTCTATTACCAATGTTTCATCTGTATTTTCTGGATGCATGTTGCAAGTGTGTTTATCTAGATGTTGCATATGTTTCACACATATGTTACATGTGTTTTGTTTAGATGTTGTGTATGGTTACAATGGTTTTTAAGTGTTTTCAGGTGTTTTTTAAGTGTTTCAGAAGCATGTTTCATGTGTCTTTAGACATATGTTGCAACTATTGTATTTTGATGTTTTAAAAGTAGATCGGGTGTTGCATCTCTCTTCCTTGCCTTATGTTGTATTGTCTCGTGTGTCCTCCTCCCGGCGTCGGCAACCACACGACGTGGCGCCCAGGTCCTTCTGAATCGAAGGTGCCACCCCTTCCCCTCTGGTCGCTCGGGCGACGCAGACCCCACGTAGCCACGTAGAGCATGCGAAATGGAGTTCAGCGCGTGGGCATCCAGACGCGGACGTCCGCCCGGATGTCCGGGCGCTAGCACTGCTGATCCTAAATAGCTTGAATTTTGCTTGGGTCTGTAGAAACGCCAGAGCAACTAATGATGTGTCCCAGATAAGCTTAAGTACGAACTAATAATGCCACATTGGGCCAGATACAAGCAGGTCGGGCTTCCGAGTCCTACCGGCCCGAGCGGACAGGCCTGCTTGAGCTCTAGAGACATTTGTGTCATTGTTGGATGGTGAATAGTGATAACATAGAATCGTGTCTGCCTCGACAGAACTGGTGTTGGGGTGGAGGGGAAGCGTGGCAGGTACATTGCTACATAAAAGCGGTCTCATAGACTGTCTCACGTAGCCCTACATAAGAGAGATAAAAGGAGAGAGACAGTCAAGCCGTTGTCTAGTGAAACAACGAGCTCATGTACGTAATTTTCGCTTGATGAGACGACTCCCACTCCATTGTACGCCGTAGTTGTTTGCGCACTGCTTTTTCCTCTTCGTTGGATCCGTCGCGCCAAATCCCTCTACCACGCCAAATTCTTTCGCCCTCCCATTTCACGCACCAAATTCTCCATCCATGGCGCCAATAATCGTACCTAGTTCTGCAGACTGCAATCTCCTCTTCCTAATTTCTCTGCTCCGCAAAACACAGCCACCCCTCTCCGACGGCCCTGCCCACGGCGACCGCACGCAGCAGCAAACCATATGGCGCCCCTGCGCGCTGCCAAAAATGGTGGCCGTCTCCGGCGCCCGAGCCTGCCACGCGTCGCCCCGTCGGGCCAGGCTACGAGCATGCCCCTAGAACTTCCGTCACCGGCACCGGCAGCGGCGGCAGCAGCAGCAGCGGCACCGGCACCGGCGACAGCCGCGGCACCAGCAGGGCAAGCCACTCCAAGTTCAATCGACACTTACTCGACATGGCTACTGATGCCTCCTGCGTTTGTGTCCTACTATTTTGCCCCCATGGTGCAAAACTCAGATCTGAGTGCCTTGAACTGTTCGATGCAAGAGGAAAAGTACGTATTCCATGTTTCCCCAGAAAATTTCATGAATCAATACAGATTAGTTATGCTTGTCACATGGAAACCATCTACTGCTTGCGATTAACCTGTGCCATCAGTACTGATTGGAATGGAGGGAGTAATTTGTGGATGCATTTTGAGAGAAAGAATGAACAAATTGCTTAATTCTTTTTGGTGAGGGTTCAGACTGCTTATTTAGGAGTTAGGGCCATTATTATAGTTGTTTGCTTTTCCAGCTCGCTTAATAATTTATACGGATATCATATTACTACAAGAAACTGAAAATCAGTTTCTAGATATTTGCTATGCTATGACTGCTTGCACTTTAAGTTTTTTTTTCAGTAGCATAAATGCGTAACATATTCATTATTTTTCTCCAGTGAACTAGGTTCTTACCCACCTGGTGGTTTTCTAAATTTCATGCAACGTTCTTCACAGTGGGCTGCCTTTGTGAAGTCGATAGCGGCACCCCAAAGTGACAAGGACACGGTTTATGCACAAAGCAAGAAAGTGCAAGGAAAGATATCGAGCATGCATTTGGGGTGTTGCAATCTTGATTTAACATTTTTTATCGTCCAGCACGTAAGGGGAAAAGGTTAGATGTTGGTCAAATCATGCAAGCTTGTATTATTCTTCACAATATGATTATTGAAGACCAAAGACAATCAGGTGCAATGTCTTTTGATTTAAACTCAACTTCAGGATTATCATATGCTCTACCACACAGTCCGTGTAGGGAACAACATGTGCTTTTCTAGATTTATGTGACCTTTTAAATGTGTACCAAGTGCTTTGCAATAAATATCATTCCATTTGATTACCTCTTGCATAATTTGCACGGTTATATCAGATTTGTAATGAATAGCATATTTCATATTCCTATGGTAATGTCTACACGACTCAATGACTTAAATAAGCTACATAGTTATGATTGTAAATGATCCTATCGTTTATTTGGTCCATGCATAATTTTAGGAATTATGTTACTACCAGACAACTTAAAAGACGACCTATTATATAGGTTGTCTGTTAGGTCGTCTCGAGATAACGTTTGATTGTCGTCTGAATCATCAGTCTTTGGAGCAGGCACACCATCCACTTCTTATGGGAACAACAACAAAGCTAGTTGCTACCGCTAGTGAGCCGTTTTTGTTGCTACTCAGTTCTAATTTTTTTCTCAAACACACAAAAGGTTTGCGCACCTTTGTATTAAGGTAGAAAGGAGGTTTTTTACAACACGCTTTGGGGGCATCTTGGGGGATCGCTTAAGATTTAAATGACGCTCTGATCCTCGTCTCATATGAGGATGCTAGGCTATTACTCATGACATAAGATAACCTAAGTTTGAAGGCCTGGCCTCTACCCATTGCTCGGCCTCGTGTTTGATCACTGCTAAAGGAAGTGAGCGAAGCTCAACTGGTTAGGTGAGAGGTGTGGCAATGCACCCAACTATCCAGGTTCAAATCCCGTTTTGGACTAAATTTGGTTGCCTATTTTTCTTCTTAATGAAAACCACCTAGTTCCTCCTATGTTGGATCTTTTTTTTTGTTTGATCACTGCTAGGAGTTGCTACAGTGGGCAGTGGCTCCTCGAAAGCATCTCACGTTCCTCCTCTCCTTCCATAGTTCCCAAGTGACCAAGGCGAAAATGGAGTCTGCTCTGCGCCTGCAACTGCCGTCTCACTACGATCTCCATGCATTCCACCATAGTTTTACATCTCCCGCTATAGTTGCTGCTATAGCCCGCTATAGCCTTTTGAGGCAGGGTGCCGCTATTTGAGTTCATATACAATTTAGCCGTTATATCCCGCTATAGCCTGATATAGCTTTGCTATTAACTGTTTTAGAGATATACCGTTAAACACCTTAGCCCGCTATTTAAAACATTATTTCCACCAGTCAAGGAGCGTGTCCTAGCTTGCCACCTCTTGTGTTGGATTGAGTACATTCCTGATGGTCCACCGTGTTGGATTGAGTACATTCCTGTTTGGCGAATGAGCAGGGATCGATTGTTTCTGGTTCTTGGCCGCATAGGAAGCAGCCCAGCCCAGCATGTCCAGAAACTTTAGCAGTTCACTGCAAAAACATGGAAGCACCAGCCTCAATGTTATGACCTTCATTCATTTTTTTTCATGCTTCAGCTCACCTACCAGTCTACCATTGCTTGTATACAGTAGCGAGTGCACAAATATGTCTGATATACTCATATACATGGACCCCCTTCTCCTGACCAATCAACAGTGTATCGAACCACACCCTTCAGTGGATCACTCAGCTACTCAGGGCTTCGACCAACCCTGATCTATGACACAATCTATTCGTGACAAATCACTGATTCGGTAGATTGTAATGTTCTCAATTTGACCAGATTCCTTCAGATTATTACAATTACTAGTTTCATGTACGCGACAGCAATGCGAGTAGAAGCCATTAAGTACAACCTTAGCAGTACGAGCTGCCATCTGTCGTATTTAACTGGCAACCTCAATTGGTTCATATCCCATGTCAATAGAAGCTTTCACTGCATCCAATACCACCTGCGTCTTCCGGGTGATAGCCGGCCACTTACCCTCAGGCCTGCCCCCAGCGTCCCGGATGTTCTGGACAAGCCTTGTGAATTCCTGAACCATGAGCGCCTCCTGTGGCAGATCTGTAGTAACAACATGCTTCCTTGGCAATGGATCCCATCCGATGGTGGGTTTGACAAAGTTTGACTTTGAGGCCACACTGAACTCCCCAGAATTTTCTTCGTACGGAATGACCAAGTCAGTGACATGGAGAGTACCGTTTGTGCCATATAAGGTGACGTCAAAAGCGAGGTTAGTAAGAAATGAGCAGTTGAAATTTGCAGTCTTGCCATCTGCCCTGTACAATGTCGCACCACAAGCGAGAAGCACGCCAGCTTGGTTCTTGACAGGATGACGGTGAGCGATCACGGTCTCGGGCATCTCATAGTCAACAGCCCACAAGATTGAACGGATGCAGTACCATCCGACATCACCGAGAACACCCAAGGCATCAAGGTCTGGCTTTACCCTGATGTCATTCTTGAGGAATTCTTCGGATGCCCGAAAGCCGCACATACTGTTTATCTGCAGTGGAAAAAGAAAAGGCATGGTCTTAATTAACCTATAAAATTCTGCAAATAGTTCATACGAAGTGGAAACAAACATTGCATCACTCTGCAGTACATTATTAAGGCTACGGAGCCGTTCGGCTGGAATTATAAGCCGGCTGAAAAACAATGTTGGCTGATTTTTTGTGAGAGAAAAATTCTGTTCTGGCTGAAAAAACAAGCTGAATAAGACGGATTCTAAGCCAGATGAACAGGGCCGTTAACCTATAGCATTTCAAATGCACTTCCCAAATCACATACTACAATACTAGTATGTGCAGAAGCAAAAATGTATATGCTTGTTTTTAATGGTTCTGAGAAAATTTTCCATGTGGAAAAAAAACAAGAATCACATTGATGTTACTATTTTTTAGGGCTCAAATTAAGCTGGAATGATATAGCCAAACTCTATCCATCAATTCACACATTACAAAATCAGATCAAGTCAAATCATGCAGTTGAAACATGGTGAAAAAAGTTCAAACTGGTTAAGCTACAACAAAACAAAATATCTTCCAGAGTTTCAATGCTTCATTATGAATGGTGGTGATTCATTGTGTTAAGAACAATGGTGGTTCATTGTGTTAAAAAAAGAATGTTCAATGAGAAAACTTTCAACCTCAACAAAGCTTCAATATTTCCATTTCTGTCAATATATAATAGGCATCCAAACCCAAGAATGCAGTGACACTGAACCCCCAAGCACACTCCTTCAGACAGTCTTACCTCTGTTCCTACGACTTCTGATAGATCTCAACCATCAATAGACAGAATTAAGGCAACACGACATTTTTAGTTGATAAGCAAGCACCATCAGTCATCAAGATGGGGAGAAGAGTCTAGCTTTTTTCCCCCCTTCCTCTCGAAACCCATTTTTGGTCTTTCGTACTGGTATAATAAATAAATAAGGAAAAGGATCAAATTTTGTTTTTCTTCTCTAGTACTAGAAATCTATTTCTAGTCATTTGTTGCCATAGTGGCGATATACATTCTGCATTTCCAGATTCCACCGAACTTTAGCAATGAAGGAGCCATTCCAAGATCTCACCACTCTGACGTCGCCGAAGGCATTCTTGTCGCTGACTATCTCCCGCATCTTGGCGGTGCGCGGGTTGTGGATCCACATGGTGGTGTCCATGAACTGGATCCCGGCGGCGTCGCAGGCGCCGAGGATGGCGTCGAGTTCGGCGGCGCAGAGCGCGGTGGGCTTCTCGAGGAGCAGGTGCTTGCCACGCGCGGCGACGGCTGTGGCCCAGGGCACGTGGAGACTGGTGGGGAGCGGGAGGTACACGGCCTCCACGTCCGGGTCCCCTAGGAGGGACTCGTAGGAGCCGTGGACGCGCGCCGCGGGGAAGCCGATTTCGGCGACGAAGCGGCGGGCCTTGTCCTCGGAGCGACTGCCTACGGCGGCGATGGTGGCGGCGCCCGGAGGCAGCATCCGCATGGCGCGCGAAATCTTGCGCGCGATGTCAGCGCAGCCCAGAATGCCGAAGCGCACCGGGCGCGGTGGCGGCGGCTGCACTGGCGCTGCAGAGGACGACATTGGCAGTCGCGGCGCGGCGGCGATGGCGGCGGCGTCGGTTGGTCTCGGTTCGGTTTGTGGAGTGATCGTCTGCGTCAGTGTATGTGTGGTCCGAGGTGTCCAGTTCAGCTTTCGGGTTCAGGATAATCAGGACAGGTTGGGTTCCTGGCTCGTAGGATGCAGACGTTGGATGTGTAGGCTAGTTCTTGGACTTGGTTGTGGAGAGATGCAAAACTCGTCGTCTGGTCTGGACCCGCGGAAACCAATCGAGGGTGATTGATCGTGGGACTAAACGTTAGGAGATGTCACGTTGAGTATTCGGATATTACTTAGAGGCGTTTTCCAACCTACTTTTTATTTTTGTTTTTGCAAAACCAAAAGTCAACCAAATGGTCCAAAAACCATAATTGCTTTTGCCTAAAAAACAGTTTTTTATTATAAAACTAAAAGCATCTTCCACCATGCTTTTAACTACTTTTGGTATAAAAAATTACCCACCTGCCACTGGTTACACAACACACCAGTTCTTTTTTCCCCTTCTATTCCTATACGACGCGAAGGAAGCAGAAGTCGTCGGGGTCGCACGGTGGCGCGGGCAAGCTCCGCCACCCCTCACCGTCCGGCTAGCGAGCCCCCCGAGTCCGGTGAAGCCCCATGGCCGGCGAGATCTCCTTCCCCACACCCAGCGCTAGGTCCTTCCCCAAGCCTGGCGCGCGAGCTTCTTCCCCATGCCTGGTGCACGAGCTCCGCTGCCGCTCACCGGCAGCGCGAGGTCCCTGGCTCCGGCGGGCGGACGCACGGCCCCGTCCCTGGCTTCGGCGAGCGCGGGTGTGGCCCCGGCCTCGGCGTGCACGAGCGCAGCCCCTCCTCTCTAGCCAGCGAGCACCCTCTAGTGACTGCGCTCACGAGAAAGAAGATGAGGCTAAAGCGCCCCTGGTTAACCAGGAACTCAAATGTGATACAATACTAGTTTCAGGAGGCTAGTAACATATTTATTACATTAGATAGGTCTTATTGCAGTAGTCTCGACAAGCGTGGACAATAAAGACATGCCACGATTAAAAGTAATCACAATACAATACAGGTCCAACAGACCCAGAAAGAGGTCTCACTAATACATATAATCTGACGGATCCTAATGCCACAAGCTTAATTGGGTGCAGACATGACCTTATTCGTACGCCACGTCAGGATTGAAGTCCGGATCTTCCTCTGTTCAACAAAGCAAGGGTGAGTACAAAGTACTCAGCAAATCCAACCTTACCCTACGGAATGAGATATCAGTATATGCATATGGATAAATCAAGGATAAGGCTTGGTTTATTTGCATAAAGCTATCTTTTATACATGCAGGGTTTCATTTTATAAATATCTTTGCAAAAGACATATTTTGCTTATATAATAGTATTTCTGAAAAAGGAGTTGATCATAATTTTAGGTATTGTTGAACCCTCTGTTCCCGCAACATATGGCAGATAACCATTCATTTCCAAAATCACACTCACTCTCATGTTTTCACTCATCCCAACCCATCTAGTTGTTGAAACCAAACCATAACTCATCCGATACCGCGGACACATCTATCCAGATAAATTTTACACTCTACAGAGGTTGTACATTTTCCCCACAAGTAGGATACCGTAGCTTAACACCGTTGTGCAAGCACAGATCCATCAAAGTCATTACCCTCCATAGCTAAGTAAGGACGCTCACCACGGGAACACTAAGACCACATCTCATAATACAATAATTTACAGAGCTCTTTATATTTTATACAATATTCATCAATTTCCACATACATCTCTTAGTGTCCTGTTGCACACCTGCCTCCAGGTGATTGCCATACCAACTAAAGGGATTTAGACTAAGCCTTTCCCATGCAAGGCGAGTGGTTGTACGATAAATGAGTTAGACAAGATAAATCATCAACTCAGTCCTTAATCGAGACAAGACGGATATCTTCATACTTAACCACAAAAGGTACAAGTCCTAACACCACGACATCCCACAAAAGGAACACCGATCCGCCCCATCTCTAGAGTAATCACCATCTATAACTTGTTCATTAACCCCTTCATAATACCCATAATTTATTATCATGACTCACACAATTTTGCCTTTAAAATCATTGCATTTGAGAAAAACATATGATAAGTATCCATAATGAATATCAAGTCCTAAGCATACTAAATAATTATATTTTACCATAGCATATTATTTGTCCCTAAGTTTGAACAAGACAATTATCAGGTAATATCAATTAAGGATGGTTATTCAAACGGGTCTTAACTAAGGAGCGAAATACTTCGTACGTTTATCATACATGCAATATTTAAAACGGCTTCTACGGGTTGTGTTTAAAAATAAGATCAACATGCATCAAAGGGGAATAGGCTGGACTTGCTTCCGTCGGCGTCCTCGGCAAACTCCTGCTGGCAGTCCAGTTCCTCGGCGTCAAACTCGCGGTACTCGCCTCCAACGTCCTCGTTCTCCGGTTCGTTCACTCCGTCAGCTATAAATACCAAACGAGCGCAACAGACAAATAAGCACAGATAAATAATCACATAAATTCAAATGAGCTCTAAAAATCATGAAATTTATATGAGAGATAGATCATGATTTAAGATGAATTTAGAAAGAATAATATTTAGAATCGGAGTTGACATGTGGCTCTGCAAGATGGCCGAATTTTAATCACACAGAAAAGAATAATACGCGATTAAGGAATGGGTGATCACGTGGGCATTTGGCTTGGCTGGTAGTGCATGGCGTATACTATGCGTGTGCTATTTGGATGGAGTTGTAGCTTAGGACCCACGCGTCATACACACATGCATAGAAATGGAGAGAGAAAAGCTATCAAGGGTCTTCTTCTTCCTTCTTGCATGGACGACGCCATGGTTGAGCTCATGGAGCTCGGGAGTGGCTCGGCACAGGCAAGGGCAAGAAGGGAAGTAAAGAGAAGACCATAGGAAGAGTGGGAAAGAGCAAGGGGATGCTCATGGGCTGCTCACCTCGTCGTGCGACGACGGTCGAGCCCGGCTCGAGCGTGCGGCCGTATGCGGTGTACACGAGACAAGTGAAGCGAGAGCAGGCAAGTGAGTGGTGAGCTGAGTGTGCTGCTGTGGGAGAGCAACTAGGCGTGTCTTTTTATAGGCCAGGAAGCAGGGATGTGCTACTGGCTTGCTTGCCTCCAATGGCATCGCTGTGGTCGGATGCTTGGACGGTGTGGCGCGTAGCGAGTAGATGCTTAGCATGTAAATGGACGGTGCCTAATCTTGCATGGTGGTCGGTGCCTAATTTGCATACATGCATTAGTTATCTATATGTGTGCATGTGTGGGTGCACTGCTGACACTTGTTTGCTTGTGCTTTGCATGCTGGTGGTATATGCATGTTGCTTGTGTGCCTTGCTTGTTTGCGTAGTAAATTGTAAAAGTGAATATTGTCTCAGTGGGTGCTTTGTCTTACCTCATTTGCCGCATATATACAAATGTGCTATGGCCATGCATGGAAAAGAAAGATAGAGGGAAAGGTGAGAGGTGGGACCCGCTGTCGTGGCGGCGTGCGAGCTGCCGTAGTCGGCGAGGGGGGTCTGAGCGCAGGTGCGTGCTGCGGCGATGGTGGTGGGGTCCGCGCACGCACCGCTGTCGGGGCATCGGACGAAGTAAGCGAGTGAGAGAGAGGGGGAGTAAGAGAGATGAGGAACGGGTGGGTGATGCCGATGCCACGGTGTATAATAAATTGAAGAGAGGCAGTTAGGATGGATATAAGATAGATAAAATTTAGAAGGATATAGAGCTCAGATGACTTATAGTTTTTGAAATGCATTTGAAAATAATTTTTAACGCGAGTGATTTTTGAATGTGAATTTTTGGGATGTTACAAACCTGCCCCACTTAAAATGAATCTCATCCTCAAGATTCGCCTAGTTCCTAAACAGATGGGGAAACTCCTTTCTCAAGGCATCTTTTCTTTCCCAGGTTGCTTCTGCTTCAGTATGCCTACTCTGTTGAACACGATAAATTCAGACGGTTGTCGTTCTTGTCTGCTTGGTTACTGTGTCTAGTATTTTTATTGGCACTTCTTGATACCTTAGATCATCTTATAAATCAATAGTATCTGGTGATATTTGTTCCTCTGGCACTCTAAGGCATTTCTTCAATTGGGAAACATGGAACACATTGTGTATATCTGACATCTCTTCAGGTAGCCGAATGCGGTAAGTTACAGCTCCAATTCTTTGTAACACTTGATACGGTCCAATATACCGGGGTGCTAGCTTGCCCCTAACTTGGAACCTTCGAGTCCCTCGAATTGGGGAAACTTTGAGGTACACAAAATCTCCAACTACAAAGCTTAGCTCTCTTCTTCTTTTATCAGAATATCTCTTCTGACGTGATTGTGCTTCTTTCAATTTTTCTCTGATCTCTGCCACACGGTCTTCTGCTTCTTTTATAAGGGAAGGCTTAAGCAAGGTCCGTTCTTCAACCTCTGATCACATTAATGGGGTCCTATATTTTCTTCCATATAGGGCTTCAAAAGGTGACATACCTAAGCTAACTTGATAACTATTATTGTATGAGAACTCTGCATAAGATAGGCTCTTCTCCCAATCTTTACCATAGGTGAGCACACATGCTCTCAGCATATCTTCCATGATCTGATTTACTCTTTCAGTCTGACCATCTGTCTAGGGGTGATAGGCTGAGCTAAAATCTAGCTTGGTGCCCATGACTTCATGCAGTCTCTTCCAAAACTTAGAGGTGAATTGAGTACCTCGGTCAGATACAATCTTACTTGGCACACCATGTAGTTTTACTATATTATCCACATATAACTGTGCTAGCTTGTCTCCACTGTACTTGGTGCGCACAGGTATAAAGTGAGCAACCTTGGTAAGACGGTCCACTATTACCCATATTGAATCATTCCCTTTCTGAGTTTTGGGTAATCCATTCACAAAATCCATGCCTATCTCATCCCACTTTCAAACTGGAATAGGCAATGGCTGCAGCAAACCTGCTGGTTTTTGATGCTCTGCTTTAACCCTTTGGCACACATCACATTGTGCAACAAATCGTGCCACATCTGCTTTCATACCATTCCACCAATATCTTTCTTTTAGGTCCATATACATCTTGGTGGCACCAGGGTGGATAGAGTATGCTGAGTTATGAGCTTCATCAAGGATTAGTTCTTGAAACTTTCCTACCTTGGGCACACAAATCCTATCCTTATACCACAAGGTTCCTTTGTCATCCACTGTGAAGTATGGGGCTTTCTTTTCTCCACTTTGCTCATGAATCTTCATCAGATCTTTATCCCTATGTTGTGCCTTCTTAATTTCTTCCTCTAAAGTTGGTTGCACCTTCAGACTGCCATTTTGAGGTTGGCATACTATGTGCATGTTCAACTTTGCTATCTCTTCTTGTAGATGAGTGTTTTTAGGCACTAACTGTTGACCATATGATCTTCTACTTAGGGCATCTGCTACCACATTGGCCTTTCCTGGGTGGTAATGAATCTCGAGGTTGTAGTCCTTGATTAACTCCAACCATTTTCTTTGCCTTAGGTTCAAGTCTGACTGAGTGAAGATATACTTCAAACTCTTGTGATCCGTGTAGATTTCACACTTGTTTCTAATGAGATAGTGTCTCCAAATCTTGAGAGCATGCACTACAGCTACTAACTCTAAATCATGGGTAGGATAATTTTGCTCATGAGGTCTAAGCTACCAGGATGCATAAGCTACAACCTTTCCTCCTTGCATGAGAACACATCCTAAACCTTGTCTTGAGGCATCACAATATATGATGAAATCTTGGTGAATTTCTGGTAAAGTTAACACTGGTGCTATTGTCAATCTCTTCTTCAATTCTTAGAAACTCTTCTCACATGACTTTGTCTAAGTAAATTTTTTTATCTTTTCTAAGAAGCTCTATCATGGGTCTAGCTATCTTAAAAAATCCTTCTATGAACCTTCGGTAATATCCAGCTAACCCAAGAAAACTTCTGACTTCACTAACATTTGTGGGTTGTTGCCAATGAGAGACAACTTCCACTTTCTTAGGGTCTACTGCAACTCCTTCAGTTGTCAGGATATGACCCAAAAATGCAACCTTCTCAAGCCAAAATTCACACTTGCTAAATTTGGCATACAACTTGTGTCTTCTTAGCTTTTCTAGCACTACTCTCAAGTGTTGCCCATGTTCTTCAGCACTCTTAGAGTAGATAAGTATGTCGTCAATGAAGACTACAACAGACTTATCTAGCTCCTCCATGAATACCTTGTTCATGAGGTTCATGAAATAAGAAGGGGCATTGGTTAATCCAAAGGACATCACTGTAAACTCATATTGTCCATATCTTGTTACAAAGGCAGTTTTAGGGACATCACTGTTCTTGATCTTGAGTTGGTGGTAACCTGATCTCAAATCAATCTTGGAGAAATACTTGGCTCCTTTAAGCTGATCAAAGAGGTCATTTATCCTTGGTAGGGGACATTTATTCTTGATGGTGACTTCATTTAGGGATCTATAATCCACACACATTCTCATGCTTCCATCTTTCTTCTTCACAAACAAGACTGGGGCTCCCCATGGTGAAGAACTAGGCCTGATATAACATTTCTGTTGCAATTATCTCAATTGCTCCTTTAATTCAGCTAACTCTACAGGGGCCATTCTGTAAGGTCTCTTGGCTATAGGAGCAGTCCCAGGGATAAGATCAATGATAAACTCTATATCCCTATGGTGGCATTCTAGGTAGTTCCTCAGGGAATACATCATGGTATTGTTGCACTACTGGCACTTCTTCTATGGTCCTTGCATCTAAGTTGAAGACCATTGGGTTGACTTTAGATCCTCGGGTTTGGCATTTAACCTTAATCCCTTCTTGGTTAACTAATGATACTTTCTTAGTGGCACAACTAATAACTCCATTGTGTCGTGTTAACCAATCCATTCCAAGGATAACATCTATTCCTTTAGACTTGAGCACTACTAAGTCTGCTAGGAAAACTACCTCACTTAAGATGATCCTTACATTTAAACAACCTAGATGACATTTGATGCCAGACCCAGGTGTTTGGGTTATTAGGGGTAACTTTAGTAGTACTGTGGGTATTTTATGCTTCTCAGCAAAACTTGATGATATGAATGAATGTGATGCTCTAGAATCAAACAATACTGTTGCAAGTACTGAGTTGACTAAGAACTCACCAAGTACCACTCCTGAAGCAGTCTAAGCATCCTGAGCATGAATGTGGTTAACACGAGCTCGGCCATAGGATTGCTGAGGTTGCTTCACCATCTGGCTGTTGTTGGTGGTGTTGGTGTTGTTGCGAGGAAAACCATGGTTGGCTCCAGACACTGCAGGTCTTGGTCCATTAACAGTGTGGGACTGGGTGGACACTGCTGGGTTGTTCTTATAAGGACAGTTGGCGATGTAGTGTCTAGTATCATGGCAATGAAAGCATGCTTTGCCATTGTTGGTGACTTGACCGATGCTGTTTTGTTGGGTCTTGCCATAAGTCTGATTCTGATAAGTTGTCTTGGGCTGATATGATGGTTGCATCTGGTTAGAGGCACTAGCAAGAGAGCGAAACTGCATTGGGGCTTGAGTTCGCTGGCTTGGTTGGCTAAATGTTTTCTGCCTCTGTGATCTAACTCCTTCTTGAACTTTGTACTCTAAGAACTTGCGCTTGTTCTCCTTCCTTTCTTCAGTTTTGGCCACATCAGTTAGAATGGTTCGGTTTATCAAGGTGTTGAAGTCTGGATAGATCTGTGGGGTCATAAGAGTCCTCAACTCACAGGTCAGTCCTTCTATGAACTTTGTCTGCTTCTTGGCATCAGTGTTGACTAATTCTGAGCCATAGCGAGATAACTCAGTGAACTGAAAGATGTATTCACTCAGAGTTTTGCTTCCTTGCTTCAAGTTGCGAAATTCATCAGCCTTCAACTTCATGGTTCCATCTGGAATGTGGTACCGACGAAATTCTTCCACAAATTCTTGCCATGTGATAGTATTGGCATTGTCCATAGCTCCACTATAGGCTTCCCACCATGAAACGGCGATTCCTGTCAGCTGGTGAGTTGCTAACAGAACTCTATCCCTTCTATTGCAGTGGATTGTGTCCAACTTCCTTTCAATGACCTTAAGCCAATCATCTGCTTTCATGGGGTTGTTAGATCTAGCAAAGGTGGGTGGCTTAAGCCTCATGAACTCAGTCATTTTGTCCTGGACTCTAGCTCCACGGTTGTTCCTAGGGCGGTTCATGCCTTGGGCTAAAGTCTCCAAAAGGCGGGTTTGAGTTGTCATGACTTGTGCTAAGTCAATTGCCGGAGGAGGAGGCAACTCATCTTCTCCATTATGGTTCCCAGTCTGACTCACTTCATCTTCACGGACACCATCAGCATTTGCATTGGCTTGACTATCAACTGGATTTTGACTTTGCCTACTAGCTGCACGGCCACTTGGTTGGGAGCGAGTAGCTGGCTTGGGAGGCATCTGTTGGTTGAGATGAGGAGGAAAGCATTAGATAAGTGTTAGATCTATTGAGTGATGTTTTGTTTATTAAGGCGTTATATTTTTTAAAAAAAAGTGCAAGTTTTTAAGACTTGCTATCCCGTAAGGGAACACACGTAGAGCACTCAATTAGCACAATCAATAGGCACAAATATATATTTTGAATAGGAGGGTGGTTTACAACATAATAAAAATATACGTGCTACAATACGATTCATCTCCTTTAGGGTAAACAAAAGTGAAGTAAACTTCACTTCCCCAAGACAAAAGGAGGAACTGGGTATAACTAATCTTCAACTTTCTCGAACTGAATGGCTTCATTCCCTTGGTGTTTGAGAAGGATCATTCTTTCGTCATCTGTGGTTCTTCCTTTGGAATAAGAGGCGGGTCGCCGTCATCTTTTGGTGGTGGCTGACTGAGGAGGGGGATTTCTTCTTCCTTAGGCTCCAACTCTGAAGCTTCATGAGAGGTTGTTGTGGGTGGGGGAGTTGATGGTCCTTCAATTGCCAGTCTTTTTCCTATCTTTAGGGGCATGATTGGGATCCCTTCCAGGATTATGGGCTCTTGGTCTTCTAGAGCTAGCATTCTTCTCTTGGCCCTAGTGACAAGGTAGGCATCCTTCAACTCCTGGGTATGACGATCCTCAACTTCCTTCATGGCTTTAGAAATGATAGTTTCACGACTCTCGGCTGCAGCTGCTTGGGCTTGAGCTTCTGCAAGTTGCACATGGAGCTTTCTAACCAAGATCTCGGCTTCTTTTCGCACGGTGGATGCACTTCTTCAACTCTGAGGCCTGTTTATCATATTGCTCGTCCAGAGCAAGTAGGTATGTGGTCATAAATACCACAGTTGGGTCATTCTCGAGGGAATAACGTCCCTGCAAGATATCCATGTGGGTCCTCCAAACTGGCCGATCTCTTTCTTGGGGTGGAAAGAATCTCATGGGTGTACGGGCAAGGGGCTTCTCATAGGTTTGGCACAGGTACCTCAAGGCTTTGCGGGCGACAGCTTGATATGTATCTGCAAACCGAAATCCGGTCGCAGTTATACTCCATGCTTCAGCTATGTTAGGTAAGTCTTCACTTTTCCCGACATACACGGTAAATTCACACCGTTCTGTTTCATGCTCTATGTATTCTCTGCTTTCATATTCTGGGTGACCCTTGATTCCAAGCCTTTGCTTGGTAGCATACAAAGAGCTTAGGAAGCCTTCGACATTTAGACAATAGCTACTGGTCCAAACTCCTTATGTCATCTGAGAGAAGTAGATAAGAGTATTTTTTTTTCAAATTGAGGGGAGAGTGTAAGAACTTTTTTAGAAAATACTTTTGTATGTAAAATACTGGTCCAGAAAGCCTAAGGTCGCGTCCTACAGCCAACTATGGCTCTGATACCACCTGAAGCGCCCCTGGTTAACAAGGAACTCAAATGTGATACAATACTAGTCCTAGGAGGCTAGTAACACATTTATTACATTAGATAGGTCTCATTGTAGTAGTCTCGACAAGCTGGACAATGAAGACATGCCACGATTAAAAGTAACCACAACACAATACAGGTCCAACAGACCCAAAAAGAGGTCTCACTAATACATATCATCTGACGGATCCCAATGCCACAGGCTTAGTTAGGTGCAGACACGACCTTATTCGTACGCCATGTCAGGATTGAAGTCTGGATCTTCCTCTGTTCAACAAAGCAAGGGTGAGTACAAAGTACTCAGCAAATCCAATCTTACCCTACGGAATGGGATATCAGTATATGCATATGGATAAATCAAGAATAAGGCTTGATTTATTTGCATAAAGCTATCTTTTTACACATGCAGGGTTTCATTTTATAAATACCTTTGCAAAAGACATATATTTTTCATATATAATAGTATTTTTAAAAAAGGGGTTGATCATAATTTTAGGTGTTGCTGAACCCTCTGTTCCCGCAACATATGACAGACAACCATTCATTTCTAAAATCACACTCACTCTCATGTTTTCACTCATCCCAACCCATCTAGTTGTTGAAACCAAATCATAACTCGTCTAATACCGTGGACACGTCTATCCGGATAAAGTTTACACTCTGCAAAGGTTGTACACTTTACCCACAAGTAGAATACCGTAGCTTAACACTGTCGTGCAAGCACAGATCCATCAAAGCCATTACCCTCCATAGCTAAGTAAGGGCGCTCACCACGGGAACACTAAGGCCACATATCATAATACAATAATTTATAGAGCTCTTTACATTTCATACAATATTTATAAATTTCCACATACATCTCTTAGTGTCCCGTTGCACACCTATCTCCAGGTGATTGCTATACCAACTAGAGGGATTTAGACTAAGCCTTTCCCATGCAAGGCGAGTGGTTATACGATAAATGAGTTAGGCAAGATGAATCATCAACTCAGTCCTTAATCGAGACAAGACAGATATCTTCATGCTTAACCATAAAAGGTACAAGCCACAACACCACGGCATCCCACAAAAGGAACACCGATCCGCCCCATCTCTAGGGTAATCACCATCTATAACTTGTTCATTAACCCCTTCATAATACCCACAATTTATTATCACGACTCACACAATTTTGCCTTTAAAATCATTGCATTTGAGAAAAACATATGATAAGTATCCATGATGAATATCAAGTCCTACGCATACTAAATAATTATATTTTACCATAGCATATTATTTGTCCCTAAGTTTGAACAAGACAATTATTAGGTAATATCAATTAAGGATGGTTATTCAAACGGGTCTTAACTAAGCAGCGAAAATACTTCGTACGTATATCGTACATGCAATATTTAAAACGGCTTCTACGGGTTGTGTTTAAAAATAGGATTAACATGCATTAAAGGGGAATAGGATGGACTTGCCTCCATCGGCGTCCTCGGCAAACTCCTGCTGGCAGTCCGGTTCCTCGGCGTCGATCTCGCGGTACTCGCCTCCGACGTCCTCGTTCTCCGGTTCGTTCACTCCGTCAGCTATAAGTACCCAACGAGCGCAACAGACAAACAAGCACAGGTAAATAATCACATAAATTTAAATGAGCTCTAAAAATCATGAAATTTATATGAGAGATAGATCATGATTTAAGATGAATTTAGAAAGAATAATATTTGGAATCGGAGTTGGCATGTGGCTCTGCAAGATGGCCGAATTTTAATCACACAGAAAAAGAATAATGCGTGATTCAGGAATGAGTGATCACGTGGGCATTTGGCTTGGCTGGTAGTGCATGGCGTATACTATACGTGTGCTATTTGGATGGAGTTGTAGCTTAGGACCCACACGTCATACACACATGCATGGGAAGGGAGAGAGAAAAGCTAGCAAGGGTTTTCTTCTTCCTTCTTGCATGGACGACGCCATGGTTGAGCTCGTGGAGCTCGGGAGCGGCTCGACACAGGCAAGGGCAAGGAGGAAAGTAAAGAGAAGATCACAGGAAGAGTGGGAAGAGCAAGGGGATGCTCATGGGCTGCTCACCTCGTCGTGCGATGACAGTCGAGCCCGACTCGTGCGTGCGGGCGTATACGGTGTACGCGAGACAAGTGAAGCGAGAGCAAGCAAGTGAGTGGTGAGCTGAGTGTGCTGCTGTGGGAAAGCAACCAGGCGTGCCTTTTTATAGGCCAGGAAGCAGGGATGTGCCACTGGCTTGCTTGCTTGTCTCCAATGGCATCGCTGTGGTCGGATGCTTGGACGGTGCGGCGCGTAGCGAGTAGATGCTTAGCATACAATGGACGGTGCCTAACCTGGCATGGTGGTCGGTGCCTAATTTGCATACATGCATTAGCTATCTGTATGTGTGCATGTGTGGGTGCACTGCTGACACTTGTTTGCTTGTGCTTTGCATGCTGGTGGTATATGCATGTTGCCTGTGTGCCTTGCTTGTTTGCGTGGTAAATGGTAAAAGTAAATATTGCCTCAGTGGGTGTTTTGTCTTGCTTCATTTGCCGCGTATATACGAATATGCTGTGGCCATGCATGGAGAAGAAAGATAGAGGGAAAGGTGGGAGGTGGGACCCGCTATCATGGCGTCTTGCGAGCTGCCGCAGTCGGCGAGGGGGGTCCGAGCGCGGGTGTGTGCTGCGGCGATGGTGGTGGGGTCGGCGCACGCGCCGCTGTCAGGGCATCGGACGAAGCGAGCGAGCGAGAGAGAGGGGGAGTGAGAGAGATGAGGAACGGGTGGGTGATGCCGATGCCACGGTGCATGATAAATTGAAGAGAGGTAGATGAGATGGATATAAGATGGATAAGATTTAGAAGGATATAGAGCTCAGATGACTTATAGTTTTTGAAATGCATTTGAAAATAATTTTTAACGCGAGTGATTTTTGAATTTGAATTTTTGGGATGTTATAGAGGCTTGCTGTCTATGACGTGTGGGGTCCACTTGTAAGGGAGAGAAGCTTTTCAAAAGCCACAGCTATTAAACCAAACGGGCTTTCAACTTTTCGATAGTAGCTTTTGCACAACAACTTTTGTAGAAGTCACGACCCACATCAGCTTTTTCAAAAGCCACAGCTGAACCAAACAGGACCTAAACATGAGCCTAAGGGGGTGTTTGGTTTGCCCTGTTAAAGTTTAATAGGTACTGTAGCACTTTCGTCTTATTTAGCAATTAGTGTCTAATCATGGACTAATTAGACTTAATAGATTCGTCTCGTAAATTACTCTTAATCTATGCCGACATGCATGTAATTAGTCTATATTTAGTACTCCATGCATGTGCCACAACATTCGATGTGATGTGTGTTAAAAAAACAGAGACAATCAAACGGGACCTAATTAGGCTTAATAGATTCGTCTCATAAATTAGTCTCATTTTATGCAATTAGTTTTATAATTAATCTACGTTTAATACTTCAAATTAGTATCAAACATCTGATGTGACAGACACTCGGCCGGTTCTTGCAGTAGTTGCAGCAAACCATCGTCATCACTGACATGTCATGCTGGAAAGTGGAAATGTTGCACAACCTGAACCTGTCTAAGGCCTTGTTTAGATTCCAGGATTCATCCCCAAATTCCACTATGCAAAAAGAAGATTCTCTATCACATCAAAATACCGGCACATATATGGAGTACTAAATATAGATGAAATAAAAAACTAATTGTACAGTTTTATTGTACTTTGTGAGACGAATATTTTAAGCCTAACTAATCAATGTTTGGAAAATTATTAGCAACAAACAACAACAACAACAACATAGCCTTTTGTCCCAAGCAAGTTGGGGTATACTAGAGATGAAACCCAAAAGAGACGAAAAACAGGAAAACACATAAAGGGACATAATGGCACAAGACAAAAAGATGTCACGGAAAATTATTAACAAATAAAAACAAAATTACTACGATGTTCAACAGTGATTCGGGCATCCCTGTTCGGACATCTAAACACGGCCTAAGATGTTCATGACCGAGAACATCACAATGGAAGCCCTCAATATTGTTTTTTAACCTCAGAACTTCCCACTGTATTGCCCTCCTTTGGCCGGGCAACCATCGATGGATTAGTTGATGCTTTCGTCTGCCCATATACTAGAACAACCAGTAGAAATATCATCCGACTTATACATTTCAACCTTCTTCTGAGTTTGACGACACCTCCCCAAATTGTTACAAATAGTGGTTTACTGGTTTCATACAATACAGAGGTACAGTATATGTAAATATATCAAGCAATCACAAACCATGCCGTGGTGTAGAGACCTCTAGTCAGGAAGTGATTCGTTTGTTGCATTTAGCTAGCCACCTCAACTGGCTCAGACCCTTTGTCAATCGAGGCTTTCACAGCATCCAAAACCAGCTGCAGCCAACCATTTCACCGTTCTAGTGTGCATATGCATAAATGAAAAATGACATGGATGTAATATCATATTATTTTCTCAATAGCTGGAATAAAAGAACCAAACTCGATGCATCTCTGGAACTGATAATTTGGATACACGAAAATTTTATAGGAACTAAAATATGGTGTTTAGCTTTCACAGTTTAAATCTTTCAGAGCGCTCTACTGTCATCTCAATTTATAGATGGACTGGAAGTGGTCCGCTGAGAAAGAATTCAAGCTCAAGTCAGCTTCAACACTTACAGTAATGTTAATATGTGATAATTTACAAGAGATTTTGAAAACCTTAGAACTTTATAAAACTACTAAAACACTATATATGTTAATATGCAAGCTCAACTCAGCTTCAACACTTCCAGCAATGTCCATATGTGATAATCTACAAGAGATTTTGAAAACCTTAAAACTTTATAAAACTAAAACATGGCATTTATATAAATAGTATATGCTAATCTGTGTATGTGTGATGCATCATCTTTGACGAATTGTATATCCTAGCAGGCTGGCACATAAAAGGGCGAATGTCCACTGGATGACTACATTGCTCAGTCATAGAACCTATAAAACAAAAGCATTAGGTCCATTTGCCAGAGAAAAAAGAAGAGTGGTGAACCACCATGTGGTTATTGTTCTTGTGTGTCCATGTATGTAAAATGGTGCATCCTTGGTTAGACCTTTAATAGGAAGAAGACTTTTTAAGATTTTTTGGGAAGTTCTATACCCCAAATAAGATGGCTATTCTAACTGCTATCAACAAAATATTGTAGTGGTAGTTGGAAGAACTGATCTGCTAACTTGGTCAATAACAGCTTATGGTTGTATCCATACCTTGGAGACAAGAACAAATTAACAAAGTCTAAATTTAAAACAGGATAGTAGTTCCTTGTTGCTAGATACGAAATGTCACCATTCCTTCGCCGTACCCAGCTTGGCAAGGAGACAATGAAAGGTACCTGAGATATTTTGCTTAGTAGCTCTATCACCATTTTTCTTTATGTCCAGCTCATGCCAATTAATCATGGTTCTGTTGTTGGTTTGTAGCACAACCCACTTAGGGCCTCTTTCTGTTTGGATGAACCCATTCACTAAAAATACATGTGGATTGGAGAGACCTGACAAAATACGCCTTAAGGGAATCTCCAATGGTGGGAGTCAGCTGGTGGCTCTTAGATACCATCTCATCCTATAGACCACATGTAAAGTGTTCTTTATTCTATATAATCTCTCCTATCATCTATGCAAGAGATAGATAGAGGCTCACATAGAGGTGTATCTTTCATGCATCAGGGCAACACGATCCCAAGGGTTTCAGCTCATTAGTTGTTGGGTAGCATGGTGGATTTGGAAGCATATAAATTGTCATGTCTTTGAGGGATCTCAGCCCAATCGTAATATTACCTTGCATAATATTAGGGATGAGACCAAGTCGTAGTGTATGGCAGGAACCAAAGGACTTCATAGCTTATATGGCCAAGACTGGTTTATTGGTTTTTGGTCGTTTCTTTGTTTCTTTTCGGTGTTTTCTACTGTATTGGTCATGAGGTCATGCCCTTTTAGGCCCTGTTCGTTTCATCATAAGATCAGATGGATGGAAAGGAGTTGAGGGGGATTTTTACTTGTAGGGGAGTTAATCCCCCTCAATCTCCTCCAACCCCTTGGTTTTGGGATCAAACGAACAAGCCGTTAAGGGGTTTTATGAGTCGCCTAGACAAATTTTCTTCTTCTTAATATAATTTTAATGATATGCAGCTCTCTGCGTGTTCGAAAAAAGCTAACAACATGATATTGGTAGTACTAGACTCATTATGCAACTTACTTCGATAATGTTACCTCTTTCTATTTAATTTAAGAATAATTTTAATAAATATTAAGAATCAGTGTCAGCCCTTGCTAGATACGTACGATGACAAACTGTAAAAAGACACTTTACTAGGGAATCTTAACACACTTCACTAGCAAACAAATTGAGGCTGCTGAACCGTTGAATATTAACAATTGGGAAAGAAAAAGAATAGTCTTTTCCTGTAGAAATTCAGTAATTGATGTTTCCTACTGCTTACTGGTAAAAAGAATTCCATTTCTTGGTTACTGGTAACAAAGATTGCGTATTTCTAATCCCCATTCGAGTCCTGCAGAAAGGTTTGCATATTGCAAATAACTCACCGTTTTGATGTCGCCGATGGCGTCCTTGTCGTCGACGATCTGCCGCATCTTGGCGGTGCGGGGGTGGTGCATCCACATGGTGGAGTCCATGAACTGGACCCCCGCGGCGTCGCAGGCGGCGAGGATGGCGTCGAGGTCGGCGGCGCACAGCGCGGTGGGCTTCTCTAGGAGCACGTGCTTGCCCCTTGCGGCGGCGGCGGTGGCCCAGCGCACGTGGAGGCTGGTGGGGAGCGGGAGGTAGACGGCGTCCACGTCCGGGTCGTCGAGGAGCGCCTCGTAGGAGCCGTGGAGGCGGGTGGCGGCGACGTCGAGGCCGTTGTCGGCGGCGAAGAGGCGGGCCTTCTCCTCGGAGCGGCTCCCGACGGAGGCGACGGCTGCGCCGGGCGCGAGCAGCATGGCGCACGCTAGCTTGCGCGCGATGGAGGCGCAGCCCAGGATGCCGAAGCGCACGGGGCGCGGCGGCTGGTCTGGAGCCGCGGCGGACGACATGGGCAGCGCCCGGGACGTCAAGTGCTCTTTCGCGTGGGCTTTGGTTGGCGGATTGGCGCGTGTGGGCTCTCTCGGTGCGGGCGTGTGGGTCGTCCGTGCTGTTTACCGTGTGGTAGGCGATCGCCTTGTGTTCCACGGCGGATATGCGATTTGGGGCGTACTCCGGACTCCGGAGCCTTCGCTTTCGCTCGGAGCCAGGCGAACTCTTCTAGGTGCAAGGCTATCCGCACTCGTGTACTCTAAATTCATCATTTAAAAGATCTGGTTATCCAGATTCTTTTCTCTATACTCAATTCTCTCGCGCCCATCCATCCTCTATTCACTGTAAGGTCCACTTGTTATTTTATCTAAATATATCCCTATGACATCTTGTTTTGAAGAATTTATTGAAACGAATTTAATGGTGTAAACAGAATTTAATTTATTTTTTTGTTTGTGAGTTATAACATTTTTTTTTTGTTAGTTAGCAGCAGCGAGGTCCACGCATGCACTTTCTCCCTCCCATCTCACGCTGCAGCAGCAGCAAGCCAGCGCCGGTAGCGTCCCTCCCATCTAGTGGATGAGAGCGGGTAGCGGATCGTTTTAGCGTATCCGGTGCAGCAAATTTGGTACTAGAGGGAGCGGTAGCGGAGGCCTCCCAGTACCCGGTGCGGACAGTCTAAGACCTTCTGCAAGGTGTTCTCAGAGATGATGCCTAAAGGTAGAGAGTGCAGCCAGAAAAAGGTAGAGTGATGCATGTGGATGAATCAGTGCCCAAATCATAAAATATATTAATCACTGTAGCAGAAAGGTGACAATTGGTCGAACAGCTACATTTCATCCCATTTCATACCGACGAGACTGTTCGACACAAAGGCCTGCAAACTACACATGACCGTTATTTGGAAGAGTAGGGTTGGATGAGAGAGATCCATAGCAGGATTTGCTAGAGCGAGGAGGACCGAAGGATAAAGAGAAAGGGGATTTTTCCTCGTGTGAATGAACCAGACAAAGAACGCTGCTCGACGGATATCAGATGGCTTCGGTGCCAAACATTTTCCACGCTGCAGCTCGTTAGGCGTCGGTGCTCAATTCTATATGTAGGGCCCATTTTTTTGGCTTCACTACCACGCTGTGGAAGACCTATGGCCGGCCACAATGTGCTAGTGATGCTCCAAATTAAACAGGTCCCACATTTAGTATGGGGGCATCGGTGCCTGAAGAGCTGCAGTGGTCCAAATAGGGGTACCAAAGCCATCAAACCCGATGGGACATACTCCTATGTCTGATCAGTAGTTTCTTCCAAGGCCGTGTTTAGTTGGCCAGATTTGGCGCCGCCCAAAACACTGTAGAATATTGTGTGGCACTGTAGCATTTTGTTTTTATTTGGTAAAAATTGTCCAAACATTGACTAATTAGACTCAAAACGTTCGTCTCGCAAAGTACAACAAAACTGTGTAATTAGTTTTTGATTTCATCTACATTTAGTACTCCATGCATGTGCCGGCATTTTGATGTGATGGAAAATCTTCTTTTTGCATAGTAGAATTTGGGGAAATATTTGGGATGGCCCAAGATAGAGAAAAAAAATCTTCTTTCTATCTTCCTTCACATCAATCGAGGTGAGCAGCAAGCATCGCCACAAGAAACTTTCTTTATTGTTCAAGCATCGCTTGGCATCGTGCAGCTACATGCGCCGCTCCGCATTTTTCTGGCATTGGGCGATGCTATAATGGGAGGAGTGATGCTATAATTTTCGCTCTCTCTCTCTGCATCACTTGACCAGCACATTACGGAGGGCCTAAGATGTGTGTGGGTCCTATGAACCTATGGTGTACACTACATACGAGTTCAGCCTCTACAGCTCCATGTGCCACAGTGGGGGCAGCCGGATCTTGCTAATAAGAGTTGGCTTTGTGTCATGGATGCTGAAAGAACCCAAATAGGATACATTTCTGCGTGAACCCATTTGGTTCTTAGCCTTCTTGCTTGCAACAGCCAACGGGTGCAAGGATTTCATTAGCAATTCACGCCCACAGTTCACCATGTACCGCATAAATTGCACGATGATTCACCTATACATGATAGTGATCTGAACGGAGTGGTACTATATTTTTCTAAATATTTATCTTACTTACAGTACGTGCGTGTTATAGTTACCTCCCACGTCACGCTACTGCAATGCAGCTATTTACTTTAACTAGTTAGTACCCGTGCGTTGCCGCAGGAGAAGTGTTGCAGTCACAATTGAATAAGGAAGAATTAAGAAGAATTATGGTAACTAAGATGAATACATTGAAGTCATGTAATGGGCGGAACTTTTGTACAAACGGCTGAAGCTGTATGCACAGGGTATGCTAATGAGTTGATGAGTATAGAAAGGCTAGAACTGCTGAGGCAATCATCTGTATGACCAACGTCTCTATAGTTTGTAATAGGCAGGGCGTTTATACAGGCCTTCAAACAGTGTTTTTTAGAGAGAAATATAGAGCTAGAATTCTAAGATCGCTGGTTCCATGCAACTTGTTACATCAATGTAAGTCTTCATGAATAAGAGGAAGGCCAAGCAACACTGACTGTAACGGCAAGATCAGAATTAGTGCCACTGAGTTCAACAATGCAAGTTTTCATAAACAAAAGGAAGATAAAGCAGAAGCTGAAGCCTCAGGCCTCTGCTGGGTTGCAGTGATATTTATTTAGATGCATAAGAGAGAGGTTGTGATAGATTACCACTTCTGTTCCGCAGAGGTGAAGAGTCAATGTGATTCTCCTCATCATGACGTGGGTGAACACAGCAAAACATATTTGGACAGAAAGGTGGCTGCTTACCTTTTAAGGCTGTGTTTAGTTGCTCCTGTAAAATTTTTGGAAGCGCAGTAACACTTTCGTTTGTATTTGGCAATTAGAGTCCAATCATGGGCTAATTAGATTCGAAAGATTCGTCTCGTGATTTACAACTAAACTGTATAATTAGTTATTTTTTTACCTATATTTAATGTTCCATACATGCATCTAAAGATTCGATGTGACGGGAAATCTTGTAAACTTTTTGAAAGTTTGAGGGAACTAAACAGGGCCAAAATGTTTGCCCGACTGAATCGTGCATCTGTAAAATAACACCTACAAAAATGTTACAATATGTTTAGTCTTCAGTGTGCATACAGAGTAGCTTGAAGTTGAAAGTACTCAAGCATGCAAAGTACCACTGAAGGGCACATATAGATTTAGGTTTGGTGGGCACAACCAGATAGATGCGACAAACTGTAAAGAAATACGGAAGAACCGAAGAAGTTTGTGAAACATAATTTTGGGGCAGCATTTAAAGAATCCCAGTACGCGGTTTTGCAATAAGAATAGCGACGGTTAGCAAATATGACAATGTTTCCATCAGACATGAAGAGACCATGGCTTCAATGTGACCGAGTGTATAAATCAAATTGAAATGATGTACCTTGTTCGTATAAGAGGAAGTCCTTGAGATTGTTGGATTGAAAATATGTATTGATATTTAACGCTGCTATGGACCTGAGGTCCACATAATCCATTCTGCCCAGTTTCCTTAGCGTGTGAAACATAGAACATGGGCTCAATATATAAACAGAATAATAGATCTGCTCATAAGTTGAAGCATCAGCTGCAAACTACGGCAAAATATGCCCAAGTAGAAACATTTACATGACAAAGCACATAAAGGAAATGAGCATGCAAAAATACAAAGATGAAGGTGTACACAGCCTCCTGGAGCCTGTAGCAACATCAGGAGATGGGTGATGCAGAAAAGCGCACTGAGTTTTGCTGGAAGCAAAGGAATTAAAATTAAAAATGTTGTACACTAATTTGCATTCTCGGACCTTGGAACAGAAAATATTAACAACCTAATTAGGTTCAAGGTTTTTAAACAAAGGAGAGCATCATTTAAGTCAATTTGAGGGGCAAACTGCTGTAACAAATAATGAGGACAGCATTTAATGAAATGAACAAACTGGCCTAAATGCATTCGACATTAATGTACGTTGCATTCATGCTAGTTTTATCTCATATTTTTGTCATGCAAGGTTTTCAAAACACGTGAAACACTAGTTAGAAAATTTTGGGAATTGTTTAGATTTTTTGTCATTTTCTTATTTTCCTAGAGAATCTAATATTTTTTTTGGAGTTCTCAGAGATATTTTTACAAGCTCTAAATATTTTATTTGGAATTCCTAGTTTATCTCTATGATTTTTCTTAGAATTTTTAGAAGCTTAGAGTACATCATTCTCTGTGGTTTAAAATCCTTAACATCTTTACCGATTATTTTAATTTAAAACAGACAAAAACCACTTCAAACTAAGATAGAAAGTTAATTTAAAATTTTGAGAGTTCATGGGATAAGATATCCAGTTTAGGGCATGTTTGGATGAAAGGAGCATGAAACACATGAAAGGCAAAAACATAAAAATAGAAAAGGAATGAATTATCAAAATAGAGTACTGAAAAATTATAGGAAAATGTGATAAGATGTTTGGAATGAAGGAATCTACGTCCCGAGAATTGAAAAAAAAATATCTAGGATGGTGCTGCTCCTTGTGTTCATCTCCGTCTATCTACTCGCGACGCAATGGAGATGGCCTAGAAAGGGCATCGTGCACGTGCCGGTTTGGGCGCCGCTGTCCTCCTCCACTACCTCGTGATGGGGCACGCGTTCCTCAAGGATGGCAGCGCGTACGACCACTATGGTGATGACGAGTTCATGGATCGTGGCACACGGGTTGTTTCAGCACGGACACATACCGCATGGTTGGATACGCCGACGGGAAGGTCGACCATTGTTAGTTTGTTGATGGCTGAGTTGAGCATCAGCTGCCCATGGGTTCAGGCTTCATAAGCAACATTCTCACTGCTTCAACTCAACAATATACAACCGGACTAAGGAGGAGTTTAACCAGTTCACTATTAGAAATATCCACTTCTACGAAGAATAGATTTCGTCACTGAAGGAGTCAAATTGGTCATAATTTCAGTTTTGTGACGAATTTATAATGAAAAACGGTTTGTCATATAAGTCGCGTCACACTTGCACATCTATGACGAATCTGATAAAGTCGTCGTAAAAGTGTTTTGATCTGTGACGAAAAACAGACCGTCATAGAACTGTTTTGGCATACGTGGCAGGGGGCTGCCACGCTGGTGGGCGCTTCCGTTGGACATGCTATAGCCCACGTGTACATGCTATAGCTGGTTACATTGAAGATGGTTCAGGTACGTATCCACTTCTTATTGCACAACGTGGTCATCTCTGGTTCTTGCACGTATCAGGTTCTTACTAGACCACGTATCGGATCCCTATTGTTCCACATGTTAGTTTTCTATTGGCACACATGTCATGTTGCAGTTAGATCACGTGTCACTTCTTCATTGGACCATGTGTCATATTTTTATTGGTCCACGTGGCCGTTTCTTATTCGACCACGTGTCACGGCGCTGTCCATCCACGTTTTGTATTTTTATTTGGCCATGTGGCTTCACGACTTCCTTCCACGTGCCGGATTTTAATAGCCCACGTGCTGAGTCCTAGCTATTTCACGTGTCATGCATTGGTTCGTCCACGTGTCGTATTTTTATTTGATCACGTGGCCTATCCTAGTTCTACCGCGTGGAGTACAATTAATTCATCATAGAAGTAATTCGAGATCATCACTACTGCACAAATTAACTACATAACTATTTAGCCTGACAATCAAATAACAATAATTAATATTTCATACGTCAGCAACGAACTAATGATAGAGTATCACCACATCAAACCAGCATACGAGTCCACACATCAAACCGGCACATGAGTCTACACATCAAACCACAACTGTTCACTATGTCAAGCCACAACAGTTGAAGATTGAGAGTTACCAGAAGAGCTGAGGCGCGTGCATAGGTCACAGAGATTGTTGTACTCCTCCTGTTGTCGTTTCTTGTATTCCTCACGCTCCCTTTCAGTCTTTTCTATCTTTGCCTTTAGTTCATCCACTTGATCGACGAGGGCAACAAAGCTTTCCTATTCAGCAGCAAGTTGTTCCCGAAGCATTCTCTCTGCCGATGTCTTTGTTCTGGTGGAGCTTATCTGGATACCAGCATTCTTCAAAAAAGGTTGCTGCTTCCCTAGGAGGGGGCCTTGTCTTGGTAGACGTAGAGGACCTTGCAAATAATATCCGCACTAGTCATTGGTTGCTGCCCATCAGCAATAGGTTCTGCTTGCATAATTTTCATAGCTTTCTGCGAAATTCAATCAGTAAAACATTAGGTTACAGATAGTATACGAGGACTTTAATTAAAAACCCAAGAGATTGATTCATAACAAGTAATGCATAGGTCTTCCTCAGCCTACTGCTGATAGAGATTATATAAGCTTTAGTAAATTTTAGTAGATTTTCATAACACTAGGCTCATGCTATATTTTCTTCTTTTATGGTAATGACTTTAGTAGATTTCAAGAAAAGTAAAAGAAGGTACTTGCAATTATTACTCTTGCAGAATCGCTCAGGTCCTTTTTGCTACTAGTATGAAAGTCCCTGAAGACTTCCACAGCATTAACATCTTCATCAAGGGGATATTTTCTTCTTTAAGTCCTTGATCATGTTCTGCTACCTTCCTCTTGTTGTTCTTATGTTCATATTGCACATGAGTTTCGGTTTATATTTATACAAAGGCAAGAGTAACAATAAAACACAACCATCACTTACAAATTTTTGCAGCTAGACAATATAGGAGCAAGATCCTGTAGCCTAGTGGTACTTCACTTTTGCATGGTTTCGCTTGTTCTTCTCATATGTTTCCTATAGCTTCATTTATGTTAGACTGCAACACAAGTAGACCATAGCAAGACTAGATAGGAAATTGATGGGTTCACACACCTTGTTCTTAGCACTAGACCAAATCTTGACAAGTTCTCACCACTGTGTGTCATTCATGGAGGACACAGGAGAGGTCATACGGATGTGATCAGTAGGGACGCCATTGAAGTATTTTTTCTTCAACTTGTAGCATTCCTGTCGTACCACAAACTGCATTATATTCTGGCAAGCTTCTTTTGTTGGTGAGTGAGCACCATTAACATGCAGCCTTCCCTGCACACAGCAGTGTGAATGAAAAGTAAATCCGTGAAATTTGCTCAAATTAGAGTTGAATGTCGAGAGGGGATACCCATACATACATTTAGCCTTTTCACAAATCTTGTGCAATAGACGGCGTCGGGCCTCTCCCCCTTGTATTGTTTCCAATGCGTCAAAATTGGTACTTCACGCCTGACTACTACACCTGCTCCTGAGGCAAACTTGGTAGCTTGCACTGGATCATGTGGCCATTTGTTCCCCTCGGCAACAGAGATGCGCATCCTCAACCCTCCAAGTGATTTGCTCATTTTGTCAAGCATAATTCCACAAGTTCGAGGCCTCGGCTTCCTCGCTCTTCCTGCCAATGGTACTACACAGTTTTCATACATTCAGATTGTTAGAAAACTTATATGGATATCAAATAGCTAGTGCCAATTGATTGATAGACATCTATAAGGTAATAGCAACCTTGGCAAATTTCATCATTCTACGGGTGGGAGGAGATGGGAGTTTGCTGAGATGTCTCCTCTTCGGCAGGGCTATAATCATCTAGTCATGAGGAGTCTCTCTTAGGGCTAGGTAGGGTGCTGTCCTGTCCAATGTCTCCAATCAATTCATGAACTTGGAATTGATCCCTGGGTTTGGGTGTCGGTCATGATGGAGAATTATGTTCACATGTTGCTGATACCTCCACCTTTTTGCTATCGGAAGATCTCTGAGTACAAACTCCATGAGTAGCCAGTTCTGGTGGTGTTGACCTCACTCGCTTGGAGGGCCTTTGCCCAGGACTCATGGCAGTGCTAACTTTTGTCTTGCTGGTAGAGCCTCATCTATGGCTTCTTCGACCCAGACACTAAAATTGGAGATACAAACTTAAGCAGCAAGCATGTATAAATTCCATTGCTATCCAAACAGTAAAGCATTGCATGGATACCTACACCTCCCTCCTCCTCCGAACTAAATACAAGATAGAACAAGCATATCAATTGATAGAGACACTGGCTCATCTTCTAAATCTAAATCTGTTTCATCTGTATCATCAAATCCCTCAACTATCTTGCCTGGTTCAATGATATATTCCAAATCTTCACCGTGTCTACCCTTTGTGCTTGACTTTTTTTTGCCTTTGGACACAGGTTTGGGCCCACATATACTTCAAATTCTTCCATCTTTCTATGATTCCTTGTGATTTTTGCATCCCGTGCTCATTCATAAGCAGTTTGTGGTTATTCATCTAGAATACAAAGGCATTTATTAACTAAAGCTTCTATGAAATGTCAACACAACAGAGCAAGAGTATGCAAATAAGCACCTAGCTAGTAACTACAACTTATACGAAAGTCAATAATCCAATAAAGCACATGTCAGCTACACTCAACTATAGGAAATATGTAACCCCATCGCTATCTACATATCCTTGGTTTAGCCACTACAGTAGAGCACACATCATAAAAGGAATTTAGGTACCTCTTTCTTCGTGTTCCCTGGCTTTGCTTTGTCGTCGGCACCACAGTCCTATCATCGCGGTCACAGAACTGGTGCGGCTGGCGTTGATGAAGGGGTATCAGATCTGGCTTCGGCTAGGGATCAGATCCGGTCGGTCATGATAGGTGCCGAGCTAGGTAGAGGATATGGATCCGGCTTGTACCATTGTCAAGGCGGTCCTTTCGCCGTCAGCTGATCGACCTGCTATCGACGAATCGAAGGGGATCTGGCTCTGGCTAGGGTTTGGAAATGTATGAGAGAGGGTGCAGCTAGAGAGTGGAGAGGGAGTCGAGCTGCTGTTCCGATGGTGCCTAGGGTCCAGAGTGGGGTGGCAGAGGGGGCGGCTAGAGAGTGGAGAGGGAGACCATGGGACTAGGATTTGGAGCTAGAAGAGAGATGGTGCAGCTGGGGAATAGAGATGGAGGTAGAGACGGCGACTCTTTGCGCTTTTATGTGGCCATCACATTACCACAAATGCCTTTGTCTAAAATTAATGGCGTGGTAAACCTATTTTCCGCGCGGAGGGCAAAAGAGAGACATCTAATTTTCGGTGCATGTTGGCGAGACTACTCGGCGTGGTGCAAAATCAAATTTTTGGGGCGTGTTGGCAGGACTGCTTGGTGCGGTGCTCAGCAGAGACCGGAATTTATTCCGTGTTTTAATAGGAAATGATTATGACAAAATGTTGTACTTACCTAATATCCGTCTTTTCATTTTCTCTTGTGGACCTGTTTATATATCCGATCAGTTGTTGCCTTTTTGGTTTTTTCATAATATATATAAACATAAAACTAAAAGCAGATGGTAACAAACAATTAAAAGATCCTTGAATTTGGCACCTAAGAATTACCAAAAAATGAAAAAATAAACCTGCTCACTGTAGCTTATTGCGCAACAGCTGGCGATTTTTGTGTGTGTGTGTGTGACTGTATCTGGGCTGTTTGAACTAAGGCTTATAATTAGGAAGCAAGGAAAAGACACACCTAGGGATGGAAAACCCTTCAATAAAAAACTAAATTGGTTATTCAAATGATTTCCCCATGGATTTCCCACCCTGGAAAAAGTAGTCATAGATTCTAAGGTGCTTTGAGTTTCCAGAGAAGAGAAAAAAAATTAAAGCATCCTCCTCCTGGCTAGCACTCTTGCGATTCACCGACTCGCTAGTACTCTGGATCATCCTCCTCCTCACTAGAGTCGTAGTCAGTGTTGTACTTTCCATCGCTCGAGTACATTCCCATTGTTTGTGAGCCTTGAGCCGGTCACCAACACCGTCTTAGCGAAGGTGAACATGGATGACAAACTCCTGCACGCCCGCCTCGACCCTTGATCTGTGGGACGTATTATTAGTACAAGTCATGACTAGGTTTGGTTTGTGGGATGACCGTATGTGAAGTCTTATTTGCATGCATGTCTATGTTAACTTCTGTTAAACTTTGTATTAGGTTGGTTAAACTGTTGAGCGTGGTGTAGCTCAGGTCCTTTGGTCATTTGGTAACTGGTTATACTAACGTGTTTGCCCTTTCTAATCGAGGACGTGGGTGTATAGATGTTGAAATTTTCTGGACCCTGTCCGACCCTATAAAATATAGACGATCTGGATCACTACAAAATACAGGGGCCATCCAACTAGTCCATAGAACCTGACTACCAGGGGCTAACAACTAGTTATAGTCTATAGAACCCAACAATTAGTTTAGGATGAGTAAAAAAAATTAGTTTAGGATACAAACAGGTATGGACTAATAACACAACTAATTGGCTGATTTTTTAGCCATGACTAACTAGTCGCAGTCTATCCAAACAGCGCCTAAGATAGTCTGATACTAAAGAAATCTTGACAGGCCAGATCATAGTTTTGATGAAACAATAAAATGCAGATCGTGTTAACTCTTATGCCGTATATGTGGGGTCATGGGTGCGTAGGTCGTGGGGTGCTCCTGCTTTAGTTCCATCCTAAAGCTTTTGCCCTTCACTCTACTACTGGGCATCTTTGTTCTTCGTTTTTTTCTACATATTGTTTTTTACACAGATCATGTATAACTATGCTCATTCTTGGGTGTCTGTGTATCGCTATGTCTTCCACGAGCTTTGTGTTTGCCATGGCCTACAAACAAGGGTTGTAGTGCTTGTAGTGCATTCTAACTTTTACAGTAGGTGGTACATTGCTTCTGTAGTTGTTCATCGAGTTCTTGGCCATCGAAACTACCGTCTTGCTGAAGATCATCTAGGACCCTATGTGTTTGTTGTGGTTCCTTCAAATGCAGATCTCCAGACTTTGCTTTCATACCACTATGAGTTCCATAGTGTAGAAGTATTTTCTCATCGTATCCATTATCTTACAATCCGTCCAAATGATCCAGAGATTGGTGGAGTTCGTGCAGTTCCTTTCAACTAAGCAGTAGCAACATGGTCAGATGATATTAACATTTAGTATCTATGGCATTAGAGATATGCCCTTGTTCTCTATTTCTGAAATAGGTGTGATGTTCAAGTATCTCATAACACTGATGTTCTGATTTGTGTTTTCAATGTTCACTGGAGACAATTGTGATGTTCTTTAGTTTACCTTGTTGTAATAATATCCATGTAAATGGACTTTTGTTGAGCTCTGTATTAGGTGGGTTAAACTCTGTTGACCAAATATATATAGACAAGTACAATATTGATGAAATGACATTTACGTATTTCTTGTAAATCGTATGCACACCTCATAGTCCGAGTCGTGTAAATTTGACTAGCCCAGACATTTTACTCTACTACTGAGCTGTGACTAGAACTTTTGCTAGATCAGCTGTGCTACAAAGAACAACTACACTGGCTATGGATGCATGCATGAAGTACTAATGAGGTAGTTGGCTTTGAAGCAGCATCTTCAGCCACAGCCGAGCGAGTGTAGACGATTAGGAACTATGAGACCATGTAGCCATCTCTAGCTAGCTGCTGCTCTGCAAAACCAAGCAAGAGAAATTGCTTACAAAAGCAAGAGCAACTCGTCTTCACTCTTCAGTCTGCCCCTCGACTGATGTGAATGCTTGAAGTGAAATAACTGTAGAGGCTTTCCTCATGCATTCAATTCACTCATCGCAACCAATCAAGGGTTGCTTTGTGCCTTGGTTTGTTGAACCAAACACGTATCAGTAGTACTAGTAGTCAAGAGTGTCTTTGATCTTACAAGAACCAGACACATATTAGTAGTCTTTGATAAAATTTGTTGAACTTGCAAGGACCATGCAGCGAGGAGTTCATCTCAACAAGTATCGCCTAGATCTAATGCATAAGGGATGAGACATAGCTGTTGAATTTTAGTGTGAATGCAAGAAAGTCCGGCCGCTGTATATTTGATCTCGTAGGATGCAGTATAAAGGGTCATCAGTTTTGAATGTCGTAGCAACCAGTTTGCCCCTCAACTGTTGTGACTGCTTGGATTGGAGTCAAAAAAGTACAGAAAACACCCATCATAACCACACCTGGCATTCAAGTGTTAAGCGTGTCATAGTGGTCAAAAGCTCCTTTTCTTGATTCCTCCTTGTGTCTAGATTTCCTACCACATTCACTTCACTCTCGTCAACCATGTGAGGTCTATATGAAAGGAGTGTCCCCTCTTTCCTTGTCTGATAGCATTGCATCAATCTGCTTGCTCCCCCCTTCCCTCACCCATTTGCATTTTCCCAATCACGTCCCTTGGTGGTTTTAGGATCTGGATAAAGGTAATGTGCTTCATATCAAACTATACTATTTGTATGAACTTATTGTTGTGTCTGCTAACCTCATTGCTTCCCTCCTTTCCTTGATTGTCATTTGTTCTAACCGAAATCATATTTATAGATGGTAACTACTTACCATACCATGAATGTGTGCTCTACAACAAATGATGTGTTTTGGTAGCTAGATGTGGAGCCAGGAGAACATAACATGTTGCTTGTGACTTGGGGGTGTCATGTACATGACTGAGTTGCGCGATGCCTAATCGTTGAAGCTGCTGTTCGTGCGGTTGTTGGACAACAACGCATTACTAGAGTTGTTGAAGACCATGATTCTAGAGAAATCTTTGTGCTTTGCAGCACTATTGCGGATGCCCATCGGCTCTTTAACTACAGTGTTGATGTCAGTGGAGACTACATCATTTTCAAGATGGTTCACTGTCTCAACTTGATCGGAAGTCCTTATGACCTCAACTATCTCAACAAGACCAAACCGATTCGATGACATTTTGATTTTGTGTTCTTTGGGTACTGTTCGTTGTCCTGTATCAGTAGTACTAGTACTACTAGTAGTATCCATGACTGGCTTTGATCTAGGGGATAACATGAAGTCATGTAGTGTATGTGTTGAGCTCATGTAGTGCGAACCCTTGCTAATATATGTTGTGTTATTTGCATGTCTATGTCAAACTTTGTTAAACTTGCCAGAACCTTGAACCAAGGAGCATGTCTAGCCTTAATCTAATGCAGAAAAGAAGAGCCATTGGTGTTGAAATGTTACTAAACAAGCAAGAAAGTCTGCCTGCCATTTTTCTAATGCCTTGGATAGTGAAGATGCGGTAGTGGATGAATTTTCCTTAGTTGGTTTCTGTTTGTTTTTTTGTTGCCTTGGGTGTTTGGCCTGCTGGCATGAAGTCATGTATTTTATGTGTTAAGCACATGTAGGAGTAGGCAACTACACGTTCCTCATGGTTTAGATCTGTAGAGGGAATCGGAGAGCTTTGGGAAGGAAGGAAAGCAAGCGGAGTTGCGAACGAGATCATGGCGGTTAGAGCGATGGAGCGGAGATTTACTCAAAGATTCTAAATTTTGACCAAATATATATAGAGAAGTATGATGCATAATAAGTATTTTATACAACAAAAAACAATGAGCTTATAATCAATAATCTTCTTCGGTGAAGTGCAAGAGGAATCTCTGCACTACCAGGTCAAGATACGTAGACAAATCATGTTGTCACATCAGGCAGGTGGAGCTCCTGCCAAACCACTTGGTGATGCACTTGCGCTGAAATGCGTGGCCGTAGTCGGGCATTTCCACAGCATGGCCAGCCACAAGATTAGATGTTTCATCACGCAGGCAGATGCTGCAGTCCAGACACCCCGCTGGCGCTGCCTCCGCATAGAGCGTCAAGAGCGCCTTGGACGTGATGAACTTAAATTGTTCGTTGACCCAAAGCTCAAGCGTGGCATGGGCGATGTAGCCATCCCAGCAGGCCTCGCGCACTAGGGCCATGAGTTCAGGAACCTTGCACTCGGGATGGATGTCCTCCCACTACTTGTCTTTGAGGTTGAGTTGCTACAGCCGTGTGAATGTCCTCATCAAGCCGCGAAGGACATCACAGACAACTTCCTGGTCACCAGGGATGCCCACTGCTTGATTCGCCTTCAAGATCCTGGTGGCATTGCCTCCTTCATACAGGAGGTATGTAACAAAACCATCCAATTTATAAGAGCACAAGTACAATAATAATCACCAAAGTGATCAAACTATCATACTTGAGCCCATATAAACCCGGTAGTCCGATGAAACCATGAAGGATTTCAAATCGACCAACATATAGCCAAGATCGTACATGATTCAACATAACATGTCACATGTTATATCCCATTTTGCAAATAGTTCACATAATTATTACAAACCAAGTTCAGGTAGCGGAAGCAAAGTAGTTTTAAAAGAACACAACACTTAGTTCAATTACATGGCAGCACCATAGTCATTTTTAGCAAAAGCATCATAGGTAAGATAACTTAGAGAGACCACGCTCCACGGTCTAATCTTCATCCACAACAGGGTGAAGGCAATTTTGACAGTACCCATGATACATCATGTCATCTGCAACAAGAGGGAATAAACCCTGAATACGAGAATATACTCAGCTAGACTTACCTATCATAAACCAGAAATAAAGTGACACCAAAGAACATGCAAGTCTTTATAAGTGGTGCTAGGTTGACGACATTTTGCATAAAAAGCCATTAGTTGAATCGCACATTTTATAATTCTGTCATCAAGTTAATTATAGCTATCCCATCTAGATTAGCAACTAACATGTGCCAAACATGTTGTGTACAATTAAGTCATCACAATAATAACCATATCATGTATAACATTTTCATGTCCATCATAACCATCACCTTTCATTAAGTTACTACGATGCCAAAGCTAGTCGAGTTTCTCACTATCCGGGAGAGACAGCGATTCGAATTGATTCCAACCAGCTGGGGATTTATTCCTAACACAAACCTAGGCAACCAGATCAGCGGTCGCCTTTGGTTACCTTTGGTACAACTCAGGTCCATTCGCGGGTAAGACCAACGCCGCACACCCAAGAACTGACCACCTGCTAGGACGATCAGGCTTGGCCTGCCCTTAGACTGACATCTAGCTCTTTGCAATGTGCGCACTCTAATAGACCGTGTCCCCGGCCTGAGTTGAGCTACTCGGCTTCATGGTCGGAACGACTTATTCGGCCAGCTAAGCAAGAGGCATGTGTTCATTCTCGATAGAAGTGCTGACAATGGTACGATCCTTAATCTACATAGACAGAATCACTAGAGTCATAACACCACCAACATATAAGATTCCATCTGGTCTCTAATTATCACATCACCACATGGTTATCTCCACGATAGCAAATATAGCCAACCGTGATCTAGTATCCACCTATATCTCGTAGGTGATAGGAAATCACTTGACTTCTACCGAACTAAGCAGAGCTAAACATATGCTCGATCCTAGACCTAATATAGGATTCAAGGCATATCTCTAGACAAGGAAAGGCACTTGTATTGAATGGTTCCAACCAACTCCTATAACTTAATGCATCAAACATAAAGAACTTGAATTGACATTTATAAAACATAGGAGTCTTAAAATGCTCTGGGGCTTATCTTTTAGAAATTTGGAAGGTTGGTGGTTAGGACACTCTGGAAGATCTTCTACGTTGACTCCTTCTCCTGTCAGAACCTCCTGCTCCTAAGTTGCTTGTTGCTCCTCCAATCGCTCTTGCTCGAACTTGATCAATGTCACTCCCTCGAGAACAGCAATTGCATGCATATGCACAACATAAGTATTATGAATGCATAGGATATGATATTACATGATGAGATGCATACACACGTATATGTAATAAATGGTGACATGGTGATACTAGATTAACACTTGTTTACTGAGTAAGTGCATATCTCTTCTCTAAAACAAGAAACATACACTCACCAAGGTCTAACAATATAAGGTAAAGTTGTTCATCATTTGTAAGAGACTTAGAACCTACAACTAACAACTTATTTTAATTAGCCTAGGCACCTAAACAACAATATCAAGCTTATACAAAACAACCAAATCATTCACGCATTTTAAGCAATTTCTGGACTGCAGACCGTAGCTACATGTTTTGATCATAACTGAAGCTATACAAATCTAACAAACATAAGATAAGACTTTTTGGAAAGCTTATGAAATTGTCTACAACTTTCTTATATTCATCTCAAGACGATTCAATAGTTATCAAAGTCAAACATAGTAATTTCTTAGATCTGTCCAGAATTCAGAGAACTAGTTCTGAAGACCAACTTTGAACAACCATAACTCATAAATCCTTTGGTCAAATGCCATGAAAATTTAACACAAACTAGATAAGTGAGTTATCTACAACTTTGTTATAGAATTTACAGCAAAGATCACCATCACCATGTAATTTGCTTAACTATAGAATCTGTTTAGAAAAGTCACTACAAGTGAAAACTAGGAAAAATAATATTTCACTACATACAAGAATAATAATTTGAGCATCACCAATGTCACCAATAGTTAGCACACATCAAATGAACACTAGAAAACATAGTGGCCATCCCTAAATAAGTTATTTTCATGCCTTTATTAATTAATTTATATAATTAGGTGAAATAATAAACATATAGCAAAATTATACAGTAAATTCTATAAAAAATATAGTAGCTCATACATATCCCTAATAGGCTACTATATAAATTCATAGCATTTGAACAAGTAGAACATACTATGCAAAAATAACAAGCTAGCATAACATATAATTATATAAATAGGAATCATAGTGAAAAGTATCAAACAATATATTTCATATTTTTCTTAACTTTACCATGATGCAAGAACATTATCCACTTAATTTCATAGTCACTGGGTATATATTTTTACTATGAAAAATAGCACAAGAAACTAACATTTATTCAAAGAAAATTAATAACTCAAACATATAGCACCCAAAAATCATAAGATCTTTACTACAGCACTCATAAATCCTGACTAGCTTTCCATAAAATTTTCACATCAAGTGGAGCACTACAACTTGGGTTATAAATTTCCCTTTGAAAAACCCTAAATAAAAGATATAAATAAAAACAGTTAAAACTTTTTACCATACCCTATCATATTATTACACTATCAGGTAGATCTACTCACAAGGATTCCAAAAAGTTCTCATTTGCATTTTTATGATTTTTCTACGATTTATTATGAATTTCCACATAATTTCTTGAAAATAATAAAAAGAAAAACAAAACTCCAGCCGCTAACTTGTGGGGTCTGCTCGGTCAATGGGCCCACATTCTAGTGAGACCAGAGCAGAGCATGGCGGTTGACCGGCCCTAACTCGCTGCCAGTGAGGTCCCCGGTGGTAGCGTCATCGCCGTTGGGTTCCCCTTGGCAAGCCACGTAGAGTGGTGGTGGTGGTTGAGGCAGAGGGGCACCGGAGCAGGCTCACCGGCGGCCATGGCAGCGCGGTGGTCGTCTCCGGCCTCAGCTGGGCTAGGCGAGGGTGGCTACACCATCACGATGACCTAGAGAATCTAATGAGGTAGGTTAGGGTTAGAGGGGTGGCGCAGGTGAGCAGGCCATGTGCATAGTGATTCGGCGGTGATGGCACGGCGGTGTGCAGCCGTGTCCTAGCTCTGGCTTGCCAGCATTGGCCGTAGTGTCACGGCATGAGCATCTATGGACAATAAGGAAGATGAGATGCAAGAGAGAAAGGATCGAGGGGCTCCAGGTTGCGCTGGCCACGGCGAGCTAAAAGCTTGGCGGCGCTCTGGCGAGACCCGCAGTGGCGGAAATGTATTCCCACGTGTTACCTTGGCTCAAGCGGTGCTGCAAAAGGGTGGAGGTGGAAGAGCAGCTCATGGCAAAGTAGTGAGCACAAGGAATTAAGCTACAGTGAGGTGGTGGCGGTGCTACGCGGCGGCGAAGCTTGCGGCGACGATGGCAGAGTTCAACGTCGCCTCGGCTATGCACGTGAGAGAGCGAGGGCGAGGCAAAGTGAATGAGGGTGGCAGCAGCGTGTCGACCCACTCCTCCACTTCGGCACGACATCGTAGGGCCGATCCCGGCATACGGACGTCACGCAACACTCCTCACCTATGCACGGTCGGCCACCATGGCCGTTTCAAATCGGCCATCAGGCCTTGATCAACTGACTAAAACCCACTCCTATCTCTTCCTCCATCTCCGGATCCATTCGTCCTTTGTAAAAACTCTGTTAGTAAAAGTTGTTGAGCTACATGCAAGCTCCAACTTTGCTTAAACACACTTGGCCTAATTCTTCCTGGATTTCAAACTATAGAGCTCTGAACATGAGTACATCGAAACTGAAACTGCACTTAGCAAAATTTCTAAGTGCCCTAAAATAGCATTGTTTTTCACCTTGAGAGCCATTTTTGAGCATGTTAGGCACTGATCTAGCTCAAGGTCATTAAACAAAGTTTGTTCCTTATAAAATTTACTACAACTTTTATTTTGGTTGCACTTACATGCAAAGCTTCTAGGGTCATGGTCCATGCAGGTCAAGCAAAAGCACTCTCAGAGGTCAAACTTGGTCAAACCCTGTTTCAAATTTAAGTTTGACCAAACTATAAATGCAAACATTGTTTCATTTGTTGTCCTAAGTGAGTCTAAGATATTTTTGTGACCCTATACACACATTTGCATAAACTACACATAGCCTTATGCTCATATAACACATGAAACATATAATTGACACATATGAAACATACTCTTACTATAAATGAAACATAGGGTTCTATATTGAAACATTGGTCATGCAACACATGAAACATGACTTATGGAACATGTGAAACATCACTAGGGTACTATGTGCAATATAGAATGGCTACACATAAGTGGCATATATATATATATATATATATATATATATATATATATATATATATATATATATATATATATATATATATATATATATATATATATATATATATATATATATATATATATATATATATATATATATATATATATATATATATATATATATATATATATATGAAACATACCCTATGCAACATGTGAAACATTCATGATGCATTGTATGGAATGGAATGCATATGCTCATGTTTCATGCAATGCAAGTGCACATGCATGCTTAACACCTAGGGTGTTATAAGGTACACCGGCTGCTAGTGACCGCCAGCTTTGAGGGTCTTGGTCACCATGCATTCTAGGGTCATAGAGAACGATGCTTCAACGTCGCTCCCGCCAGATGGATCCTTGATGGTGAAGAGTTTCTTCGACATCGTTCTTGACTTGACATGGTGTTTGAATGTGGAAAACTAGGCATGAGGATCTCTGATGGAGCTCATGGCGATGGCTACCTTTGGGTCTAGTGGCTTAGTTTGTAGCTATGATTTGAATTGGTTTGGAGTTGGAGCAAGGACGATTTGAAGGGAACCCGGTGTTAAATAGCTGCAGGATGAACGAGGGGATAGTTACAAGATAGAATTTGAAGTGAATTGCTTTGAATGTAGAGGACCTTAAACGGCTACCAGTAAATGCCTTCCCAAATTCCAAGGGTTGGTCAAACAGTTTCTAATACTGGATGTGGTGGGAATATTCTAGTAGAAATTGAGATGTGTCAGGCCCGGTCAAATTTACAATGCTCGAACTTTATTGCGTGTGTTGTAAAATTTGAATAGCTATGTGGCTCCTCTATTAGCATTACATCGATGCGAGACTTGATTAGATGAATTATGTTATGCATGTTTACCATTCTACAGATCAGAAAGAGAACTAGAAAGAAACCTGTAGGCAAAACCAACCAACAGGGCTGTTTTGCTATTGAATTTTACTGCAAACGCAAGAAAGTTTGACCACTATATATTTGATCTCGTAGGACACAGTATAAAGGGTCATCAGTTTTGAATGTCATAGCAACTAGTCTGCCCCTCGACTATTATGACTGCTTGGATTGGAGTCAAATAAAAGTACAGAAAAGACCCATCACAACTGCACCAGACATTCAAGTCTCCAGTGTGTCATGGTGGTCAAAAGCGCCTTTTCTCAAGTGTGAAGTCATGTTAATCATCTATAGTTAGAACTAGTATGTATTGGTAGTAGTTGGATGACATTGAGTAGTAGGATTGCAATGCTCTCCTCTTATTTGCATGTATTAGATAAAATTTGTTGAACTTGCAAGAACCATGCAGCGATGAGTTCATACGAGCAAGTTTCGTTTTTCCTCTTTTTCATGTGATGCTTGTTACTATGTCCTTTACAATTTTAAGATTGGGCCCTATTCTTAAATCTGGGTTAGCGCATAGGATTGTTCGGCCACTGAGAAACAACACGGGCCAGACTTTAGTGCACCATGCAACGTGACAAACATCAAATGGAACTTTGTTTCCTCCTCTACTAATTTTCTAAGAACAAGGGAACATGGAGCCCCTGAACGAGCATCTTGCAAACTTGAAGCACCCCCAATCGAGTATGGAGCTCCTAAACAGGAGAGAACCAGATAATTGCAAATCTTCTGTTAACACAAGATTTGCAAGAAGATTTGCAATCATCAAGGTCAAGCTCTTGTTCAATGGTAGCACCTCGCAAAGGATGGAGAAGGAGCACCTCGCAAAACTTGCACTAGCATCTCAATGAGGTGCTTTATATTCTTGCTACCTCTGAGGATCAAGAGACGCAGATCTGCATCTCGATGCTCAAGTGCAATAAGATTATGGAATCTAAAGCACCCAATCTTGAAGGCCGCTATGATTCACTTTCTCAAGGCACGATTACATGGACACCTGGTGTAACACCCTAGGTGTTGATCACCAATTAAGTAGTGGGTTTAAGCTCAAACATGACAGATTAAGTGGAGATGACAATGTCAAGGTCAACCTACGGAGAAGAGCCTAATTTAAACTTGGATGTTACTCTTTTGCTTTACATATAGGCTCAATTAAAAGATATATGCTTGGGTGTTGCTATCAAAGTATCTTCATATGTCTCACCTCAGTAACTATCTATATTAAGCCTTGGAAAAGTTTCATGAAGTTTGGAATCAAAAAGTCACATGAAATGATAAGTTATATCCTTGTTGGAATGGTTTTACTAAGTGCTTGAATTACACTATTAAGTGAATAGAAATATAGGTCATCAACCAAACTTTGCAAACTTACCCAAATGACTCTAGATGAACTCTACAACAAAAGTCATGAAGGGTTCATGTTGAGCAAATGTCAAGAAATTGCCCCGATTGGCCTAAAACCCTAGTTTCGTCTTTATCGAGTTGATACTTTGACTAAAGTAAAAGTTGGACTTCTGTACTAGTTATGAGGTTTGACCTTAAACAAAAGTTGTAGTTCATCTTGTGTAGAACAAACTTTGTTTAATGGTCAAGAGCTAATTTGGCCTCTAACCTAGTCAAATAGAGATTTCAATGTGGAATCAGCTGCTGTTTTTTTCAAAGTCTAGAAAATATTCTAAGTCATGAGTTAGTAGTAATAAGTTGACATGTTTGGTGATCTTTATCTCCGTAACCATGCTGAACCAGTCCATGATCCTTTAATAAAAGTTGTAGCTTGAGTTGTGTGCAACAAACTTTGTTTTTGGAGCATACCCTGATTTAGCTTGGAAATAAGTCATACAGTGGACCAAAGAATGAATCTACAATTGTTTTCAGACTTGGAGATAATTTAAGGCCAAGATTAGTAACAACTTGATTGGCGTGCCGCGTTCTCATAATTTTGTTAAGTAACTTGGTTTGATCCCAAAATAAAAGTTGTAGCCAACATCTTTAAGAAGGACATACAAGAAGTTGGACCAAATTCGACCACGTTGGGACCAAGTAATTGGAGTCCAAACCGAGCAAAGTTTAATCTTTGTTAAGCCACTGACACTGTCATTTTGGAGGTTAATTAACCACTGTTACAGAGCCCTAATGACTATGACCCCTTAAGCAATATTGTAGAATAGCCCATGGCCAACAACTTTGCTTCAAGGCCTGAGGCCCAATTCGAACCCCAGATAGCCCAAAAATGGAACCCAAGGTGGTCTCGTTGACACCCACCACGTGTTCGGTAGTAGGCTTCAATGGGCGACGCACGTCCGGACGTGGCACTTGTAACACTTCAAGTGTTTAGTCCTTAATTGCATTGCATTTGCATGGCATAAACATAAGCATGCATCATTCATGTTTGTTATTTTATGTGATGCAACACATGTAATTATTCTAGGGTTTGTTTGATTTATTTCATGAAGTATTTGATAGTTGGTGTAACAAAAAGGTAAGGTAGCCAATCATGACCTACAACACCTTAGTTATACTTAGGGTAACATTTGGAACAAGTTTCATGTTGACCAAAATTTCAAATTTGCCCTCCAAGAGAAGTTGACCACCATTTGACCCTAGAGTGATCTGGTTTGACCAATTAAAAAGTCCAGCTTAGAAATCTTGCATGGAGGAGCAACCTTAAGCAAAGTTGTAGGGAATTTCATAAGGAACAAAAGTTCTAATATGGCCATCTCATGAAAATAATCAGAACATGCTCAAAAATGGCCCACAAGTCAGTATTAGGGGCTGTTTGGGGACTTAGCAAATTTTGCTAAGTGTTGAGCTGAAAACCGTTTCACTGTACCTCACTTTGACAACTTGTAACTCACAAACTAGGCCGAACCAGTCCTTGAGCCAATTGACAAAGTTGTTGTCCACACATAGCTCTACAACATTGTCAATATCACCATCACCTAGTTCTAAATGGTTTAGGAGATGTGGTGTCTTGAAAATAGGGTTTCAGTCGGGTTCACTCACTGAAAACACGTTTCAGTTTCCAAGTACACTACTTTGGAGCACTGTGGTTTCAAATCCAGGCCGAACCAGTCCAAACTCCAATTGACAAACTTATAGTCCTCATGTAGCTCTACAACATTGCCAATAGCAACCATATCTGGTTCTCACTGGATTAGGAGTAAATTGAACCTAAAATCGCGCTGTCAGTTGACGCCATCGAGCTCTGAAACGAGCCTTCAGTCCCCGACAGCCGCAGATCGTCGCCGCCGCGTGTCCTCCACGCGCCGCGCGCGACCTGGCGTCTTGGCCAGCTGCCGAGCGTAGAAGGGCGCCCCTGCTGTCGTGCCGACCGCACCCCTCCATTTCCCTCCTCCTTTTCCTCTCTCGTCGGCTGAGCGGAAGAACCGAGCCGCCTTGTCGCTCTTGCTCCGACGAGCTCGCGCACGCATTCCACCGCACCACCGCACCTCCAGTCCGGCCAACAACTGCGCCTTGAGCCCCTCTACCCACTCATTCCACCACTGCCCTCAGACGCACCTTGGTAAGGACGAATTGTCATTTCCGCCACCGTCAGACCTCGTCGGCGTTCTTCCGCGCGGCGGCTCACCGTGGCCGAGGTCTTCGGCGCTTCCACGGCGAGCGCTAGTAGGTGCTTTAGGATCGGGGTAGTACGGGGATGCTCACCATGGGGCTAGGAGGGGATCCCGAGGCCACCGCCGGCGAGGAGCACCACCACCGCCCCGCCGGTCCGCCATGCACGCCACCGTCCTCCATAGCCGCAGCCATTGCTCCAATTAGTAGCACCCCTAGGTTCGCATGGATGAGGCGAACGTGCCTGTGTCCTTGGTCTCGCCGGAGCTGTCGCCGGCGGCGAGCTTGCCGTCGACCGTTTCCTCCCCCGCCTTCGTCTCGATGACAAGTGGGGCCCGCTCGTCAAAGCGCGCGCGCGGGCGGGACGGCCGAGCAGGCCGCGCGCGCGAGTCGTGGGCCGAGTTCTTCCGGGCCGGCCCAGTCATCCGAAATGAAATTCATTTTTATTATTTTGTCACTGATTTTTGTACAAGTTGGAAAAATATAGATCTAGGGTTTTAATGATCCAAAAATCATGAGATAAATTTTGTTAGGGTCTACATGATGTGTAGTATTTTAGAAAAATATAGATATGGAATGTGATGTTTAATTTCTAGGAGAATTTAATAGATCCTTTAAATGTGTTTTGGAATGCATGCAAATTTGTTAAATTTATAACTTGAGCTGTGGTGTTCCAGAAATCATGAAATTTGGTGGGTAGGTTACTCTATGCTAGCCCTAGCTCTGGTAAAAATTTGGGCATCAGTGCTTAATTACTTTTCAAGTTATTATGCTATCTTGTTATTCTAGGAAATATTTAAATGAATTTTTGTAATTTTTCTACATGTGCAATGTTCATATAACTTTTTGGAGAATGTCTTGGTACCCTAGAGTGTCCAAGAAAATTAAGAAATCTGTTGTTTGACACTTTTCAATAGGGCTTCCTATTTATGCAAAAATCAGCCTTATTAGCTTGTGAATTTTGTGTAGGGAGTTTCTGTGAATAAAACTTGTTCAAATTTTTACTGTGGTCTCTTTTTGGGTCAGAGAGTCCCCCGTAATTTTTGTAGAATTTTAGGAGCAGTTTATATATATGTTTGAAATTTCACTTAATTACTTAAGTAAATTAAGAAATGGGTTTAAATAAATATTCTAGGTGGGCACACCTTATTTTCTGGTGTTTTTGTGACATTTGTGAACTTGTAGTAGTATTAGTTTGGTCTTAGAGAATGTTGGTCACATCAATAAATATTTAACCTTTGTAATTTTAGGTTTTCTGGACAGCTAGTAGTAATTCTAAATTTGGCTTTGATAAAATTGGTTGCTGGAAAACTTGTAAATACCAAAGTTGGAGTAAACTTGATGAACTAGCTTGTGTCAAATTTTGGAAGCATTTAGCTTAGTAGTTTGAGAGTTACTATTGTTTAAAGTGGCAGTTCAAAATCTGCTACTCTCTGTGTTGGAGAAGACAGATTCTGGAACTTGTGAAGTTTAACATGGAAAACTTAGGAGTTTGGAGTTGAGGTCTGAAAATGAATTGTAGTGCATTTCTTAGGCTTTCCAGATTGTCTTAGATCATATCTTTTGGAATTGTAAATCTTCAGTTGTGATAAAAACAAGTAGCTGCTGTCCAGAATGCTTACTGTGGTGTTTTGCTGATTGATATGGTGTAATATCCTAAGACATGCTACTTTTGTAATTGTTAGGTGTTAGGGCCTTAACTGAGGATGAGCAGCTTTATCTTAGGTTAAGTAGATTAGGTGAGTACTTCTCTACTAGAGAAGAGATTTGCACATACTAGTAAAATAACTTGAATAGAGTATTTTATTCTGAAATGCATTTCATTCCGAGCATGTTGCACCCTTTTATGCATCCATTATATTTATTGTGCATTCATGCAATAGGTGCACCGGAGGGGGTAACACTCCTCGAATTCGAGCCTGTGATTCCGGAGGAGGACCAGGAGCAGCAGGAGCCCGAGGATCCAGCAGGCGGAGGAGTGCTCGCAGACGACCTTCTTGAGTGTCCAGACCACCGGCCCTCGACTTTTCCGAAAGGCAAGCCCCGGTGCATGCTGAACCCATCGTTTTATAAATAACTCTTGAGTACTTTTAATTGTTTACTGCATTAAGTTGTAGGAGTTATATGAAAACACTTGTTGCATTATACCTGCCCTTGTCCAGATATCGTACTTAATCCTATATTAGGTTTAGGCACGTGTCAATGCTTAGCCCTGCTTAGTACGGTAGAAGTCGGGTGATTTCCGGTCATCCGCGAGATGTAGGAAGGAGTCACGAGTGGCTTTATGGCTATCGTGGATGGAACCATGCTTAAAAATGAAATTGAGACCGGGCGGGAGTTCGATAGTACAGCCGCAAGACACTTCACGTCTTTGGTGTGGAGCTATGCCCGTCTGAGTCGTTTAAGGACCGATTCGCTGTACATCCTTGAGTCATGTTGAACGCAGTCTAACACTTAGTTGGCCGGATAAGTCGTTCCGACCGCGAAGCCGAGTAATGTGATTCAGGCCGGGAATCGAATGGTAGGTTGCTTCTTGGAGGAGAGAAAGGATGTGCTTGGGGACATTGGCGTGAGACCAAGGGGGGGTTAGAGTCCCTATCACCTGGCAGAGTGTCGCCCTTGGGGTCGCGACATCATTCGGACCCGCGATTCCTGAATCATATGAAACGGTGGCTTGTGCGACCCTGGCAGGGGCCTGCGCGGTGAGTGTTAGAAATACCCCTCCAGCTGGATAGGAATTCGATTCGAATCGCCGTCGCTCCCGGTTAGTGAGCACTTGACTTGAGCAGCGGCAACGTAGATCTCATTAAATGAACTGGTGGTTAAGGGAATGATACAATGTTGCCACAATTCATACCTGCTCTGGATATAATGATGATAATTGTTTGATTACAACCAAGTGCATGTTTAGTACAGGTGCTAAGATAGATGACAGGTAAATGCTAAAAATAACTGCTAGTACAGGTTACAAGAGTTTAAATTACTTATGCCTTTATGCAAAATGTTATGTCAGCTAGCCTCTTGTGTAAGCCTTGCATAATCCTTGGTGTCGCTTTATTTCTGGTTTTCAACGGGTAAGTCTAGCTGAGTACATTCCAGTACTCAGGGTTTATTCCCTCCTGTTGCAGATGACATGCTTTATCAGGGATTCTGCAAGACGTGTCTCCACCCTGCGGGTGACGATGACTAGATCACAAGGGCGTGATCGTCTTTATGTACTTTCCTCATGCTTTTGCGGGTTGTCGATCATCCAGACTGGCAGTATTTAATTAACTAGTGTGTGTGTTATGCTTTCGCTACTTTCAAACTTGGTTTGTAATATTTGCTACTCCGTGGTGTAAACTTATTTCTGGACTACTTGTGAAATGTATCGTATGATGTTGTATGTTGAATGATGCGATCCTGGTTGTAAGCAGTTTGGTTTGAAATCCTTCGTGATTTCGATTGACTACCGGGATTATATGGGCTCAAGTTTGAAAATTTGAGCGCTTCGGTGCTTGTTTTCGTACTTGTGCTCTTATAATTTGGTCGGTTCTGTTACAGCTGGTACCGGAGCATAATTCAACATTAAACACATCATATGAGTATTTAAAAACAAAAATATTTGATTATGAAAAAGGGTTAAAACACTAAAAATTATTTTTAAGTATGCCAGTGATCACATCCCTTAGCCCAAATAAGGACTCTTAGGTGGCTTATTATAAAGACTAACTTGGGGGCCTTGTTTGTTTTTATTTCGTCGTCCATACGGCGTGATATTGTATGGATGCCATCCACTTGGGTGGTAATGTATGGATCAATTACCTCGACGCTCTGGTAAGTGTGAGTTGTGAGAGCATGATCGTCCAACCGGCGGTCTAGGGGAGAGTAGTTGTGGTGACTTACATCTTTACATGTTTAAACCATGTAACTATGTAAAAGCACTTAATTGTAGGCATCTATCAATTGGGTAGCTTTGATACTGAAATATATACATCCGGGGATGTGTATATGGAAAGTATTTAATTTACTACTTTCTTGTGTGCATATATTGGGAATTGTTGGGCTGCAATGAAATTTTCTGCAGGTACACTAACAGCGTAACGAGTAGACCGATAGTTTCGCTTATATGAGAGAACGTATGTATGCCACCGCCTAGCGTTAGAACTTTAGGTTTCTACTAAGGTGAGAGGACGTACGAAACGTGCATGCATCATGTTTAATTATATCATACATATCATTTACTCCCTCCTTAAAAATTTCTGTACTCCCGACTAAAGTAAATTTCGTATCCCCTAAATGATCCTCACTTTAAGTCGTATCTTATCTTGTTGCTACAGATGGCACGTACCAAGAGGACCGCTCGTAAGTCCACTGGGGGCAGGGCACCGCGTCACCAGCTCGCTCCACGTGAGCCCCGCCCTGAGCCTACTGAGGTGGAAAGGCTGAGGGCAGAGCTGGCAGAGGTGACTGCTGCTAGGGATGCAGCACGGCAACAACTGGAACAAGTGATTCATGATCGTGATCAAGAAACGCTTGCAGTCCAGAGGTTGACAGTGGCAAACCGCAACTGTCAACGCATGTTGGTCCGTGTGATGGAACAGAGGGATGAAGCCTGGCACGAGGAGAACGTTCTGAGAGCTCGTCAGTTTGAGCTCGAGCAACAGTTGGAGAACGCTGAAGAATACAATGATAATCTTCATGAAGAAGTGCACCGCTTGAACAACGAGCTTAATCCCCTGCTGCCTCAAAACAACAACGCCGATGAGGACATGGGTTCGGGAATCTTCATGGCTGAGGATGATGATGAAGTGGAGGTTGATGGACCACAGGGTGCCCCACCTGCAGAAGCACCAGAGGAAGAGCCAGAAGAAGAAGAAGACGAGGAGTTAGAGCCTGTCAGTGATGAGGACGGCGGGGAGATCCTTGACACTGACTCGGAGGATGATGCTTAGAGTAGTCATCACGTGCCTATAATGTTAGGATCGTCTTTTGTGCCCTCCCTGTGAAGGAGTGAGGCCTTGTAATAACTTGACTTTGGGATGTAAGGTTGAACCGTATGTTTCCTAATGTAGTTTGAACCTGTTAATTTCGATCACAACTTGATGTCTTATTATGTTGCGTTCGATGATGGTGTCACGATTAGCACCCTTCGGTGCCGCGACGAAACCGAGGGCCTCCTATGGCGCGCGACATAAGGCTATGCTGCTTGGCACGCGCAGGTATCGAGGTGGCTAGTCATGATCCACCATGGAACTCTTCATTGAGAAGTCTCTTTGTGGTCAGTTTGAAGTAGCCTTTCACAGTCAACTAAAAATCTTGAGATCGAATCCAAGTACCGTGCAAAAGGTCAAAAATCACGTAGATAGCAACGTAAACGGTCCGGTAACCGTGTGCTCCCTGTGAGTAAGCCTTCATCAAAGAGCATCTTGTTGGATTACCAAATATGATCTCGTCAAATGATGCGCTTGAATGGATTGTGCGGTTGTGGTGAATTATTGTGCCTTAATTATTATGAGAAGTCTATTTCATGAAGTCAGTTTGACATATTTACAATAATTCATCTACAAGTTTCCCACATCGTCAGTGCTCATTGGCTATGCATTTTGCAGATGTCGTACAATCTTTGTCGGGGTCGTGGCAATGAGGATGAGGAACAGCCACCCCCTCCGCCACCACCTACTCCGGCCGAATTGATGCAGACAGTGGTCGAAGGGCAGCGCATGTTGGCGGATGCTATGCGTCAGCTGGCTAACAGGGAGGCTCGTCCTGGCCGCCAGGGCCCAGAGCCCAATCAATACAGTGATTTCAAGGACTTTCTGGATACTAAGCCCCCGCTCTTCAAGGAAGCGGAAGAACCACTGCAAGCTGATGAGTGGTTAAATACTATTGAGCAAAAGTTTCGTCTGCTTCGCCTGACTGATGAGTTAAAGACTGAATATGCTTCTCACCAGTTGCATGGTCCAGCGGGTATTTGGTGGAGCCACTATCGTTCCACACTGCCTGCCAATGTCCCGATTGCTTGGGATCAGTTTAAGGCGGCATTCCGGGGAAATTATATTCCTCCAGGTCTTATGGCAATCAAGCACACAGAGTTTATGAGGCTGTCGCAAGGAAACAAAAGCCTGACTGAATACTTGCAGTCCTTCAACAACCTGGCAAGGTATGCCACTGAGTTTGTGGATACCGATGCCAAAAAGATTGCTAGCTTCAAAAGGGGCCTCGGCCCAAAACTGATGAAAACAATGGGCACTAGCAAATGCACCACTTTCAATGATTTCATCAGCGATGCTCTAACTCAAGAGAACAACAATGCTATCTATTCTGCTTCTAAGAGCCGCAAGAGGGCCATTGAGGCGAGTGCTTCACAGTCTTGAGCTCCAGCTGCCCCGAGAGCTCCTCCTCGCCCTCCTGCCACAAATGCTAAGTTCCGTCCTCCACAAAAGAAGGTGCCAATGAAAACTGGGTTTCGTAAGGCATATACAGTGGCTCTGCCAAAGAGTAATGCGGGCCAAGGCAGCTCCAGTGTTCCTCCTAGCAACATGCCTTGCTGGAACTGTAACAAGCCAGGCCATTGGTCCAGGAATTGTCCTTACCCCAAGAAGAATGTCAACCAAGGTGGCCGTCAAGGTCACGCCCATTATAACAGCATTGAGGAAATTCCATCTGGTGAGGTGGTCACCGCTGGTAAGTTTCTAGTTGACCAACACCCCGCAGTGGTACTTTTTGATTCAGGTGCTTCGCATTCCTTTATCAGTCCTAAGTTTGCATCTAAATTTGCACACAAGTTGCATACTGTTGAAGGTGTGGGTTATTGTATTAGTGCTGCAAGTGGGAATATTTCCACAAACAAAGTAGTGGGGAACCTTAAGTTTGAGATAGAAGGGCGAAGTTATTCGCTTGCCCTATTGGTTTTACCTGGTTTAGACATAGATGTTATCTTGGGCATGAATTGGATGAGTCAGAATGGGGTACTCATTGACACATCCGCTCGAGTAGTTATGCTCAGAGATCCTACAGATCAAAAGGGTTTTCTAGTACAACTTCCCAGAAAGGTTGAATTGTCGGGGGAGATTCATGCTGTGCAAGCAAAGGCGTTGGCCGAAATTCCAGTAGTAAAAGAGTTTCCGGACGTTTTTCCCGACGATTTGCCGGGGCTCCCTCCGGATCGGGATGTGGAGTTTAAAATTGAGTTGTTGCCTGGCACGGCGCCCATCTCTAGGAGACCCTATAGGATGCCTCCGAATGAACTCGCTGAACTTAAGGTGCAATTGAATGAACTTTTGAAGAAGGGGTTGATTCGTCCTAGTTCATCGCCGTGGGGATGTCCGGCTATCTTTGTAAAGAAGAAGGATCAGTCGTTGCGGATGTGCGTAGATTATAGACCTCTCAATGCAGTCACTGTCAAAAATAAGTACCCTCTACCACGTATCGACATCTTGTTCGATCAGTTGTCTAAAGCTAAAGTTTTCTCCAAGATCGATCTAAGATCGGGCTACCATCAAATTAAAATCTGCCCGGAAGATGTTCCAAAGACAGCCTTTTCCACCAGATACGGTCTTTAGGAGTATCTTGTTATGTCTTTCGGCTTGACAAATGCCCCCGCACACTTCATGTACTTGATGAATTCGGTGTTTATGCCTGAATTGGATAAGTTTGTGGTGGTATTTATTGATGACATCCTGGTATACTCTGTGAATGAGGAGGATCACGCTGAACATCTGCGTATAGTCCTCACAAGACTGCGTGAACATCAACTATATGCAAAGTTCAGTAAGTGCGAATTCTGGCTTCGTGAAGTACCTTTCCTTGGGCATGTGTTGTCCGATGGAGGAATTATGGTGGACCCCGCCAAGGTACAGGAAGTACTGAACTGGAAGGCTCCTATCTCGGTTCACGAGGTCCGAAGTTTTCTTGGTTTGGCTGGCTATTATCGTCGCTTCATCCCGGATTTCTCCAAAATAGCCAAGCCAATGACTCGGTTGCTGCAAAAAGACACCAGGTTTGTCTGGACTCCTGAGTGTGATGCGGCTTTTCACCAACTGCGAACCCTCCTAACCTCAGCTCCGGTTTTGGCACAACCGGATATCGAGAAACCATTTGATGTTTATTGTGATGCCTCAGGCATAGGTTTGGGAGGTGTGTTGATGCAGGAAGGCCGAGTAATTGCATATACTTCTCGACAACTTCGGAAGCATGAGGTGAATTATCCAACGCATGACTTAGAACTAGCTGCAGTTGTTCATGCTTTGAAAGTATGGCGGCATTATCTGCTGGGAAATGTCTGCAATATCTACATAGACCATAAAAGCCTCAAATACATCTTCACCCAACCCGAGTTAAATATGCGTCAAAGAAGATGGCTCGAGTTGATTAAAGATTATAACCTTCAAGTGCACTATCATCCAGGAAAGGCAAATGTAGTTGCGGATGCTTTAAGCCGTAAGTCTCATTGCCATTCCTTAGTTGAAACTGATTTTCACCGATCTCGCCTTCTACATCTAGCAATCTTGTACAACATCACTGTCAGTTGTACTCTCAAAAGCAGAATTATTGAGCTCCAAAAGACTGACACTGGTATATTCCACATCAAGCGTAAGATGAAAGAGCAAGAAACTACACAGTTCAGGATAGATGAAGAGGGTGTACTATGGTTCAAGGATAGGTTAGTTGTGCCTAAGGACCGAGAGCTTCGAAATGATATTATGTCTGAAGCACACTCTTCTAAGTTGTCCATCCATCCGGGCAGCAATAAGATGTATTATGATTTGAAGCCACTTTATTGGTGGACCAAGATGCGGAAAGAGATAGCTGCATATGTTGCTAGATGTGACACCTGTTGCAGAGTTAAAGCTGTGCACATGAAAGCTGGGCTACTTCAGCCACTTTCCATTCCAGGCTGGAAATGGGAAGAGATAAGTATGGATTTCATTGTCGGACTTCCTCCTACTGTCAAAAATCATAACTCTATTTGGGTAATTGTTGATCGTTTGACCAAATCAGCTCACTTCATACCAGTGAGAGTGGACTATCGTCCCACTGACTATGCTGAGTTGTACTTCAATCAGATAGTCCGGCTTCATGGGATACCTCGTACTATCGTTTCGGATCGTGGTCCCCAGTTCACTGCTCGCTTTTGGGAGCATTTGCATCACCTTCTGGGAACCAAGTTAGTGAGAAGCTCTGCTTATCACCCCCAGACATCGGGACAGACAGAACGAGTTAACCAAATCTTGGAAGATCTGTTGCGAGCATGCGTCATTTCATCCAAGGGTTCTTGGGAAAAATGGTTACCTTTAGCCGAATTCTCGTACAATAACAGTTATCAAGAGAGTATTAAGATGGCCCCATTCGAAGCTTTGTACGGTCGAAAGTGTCGAACTCCACTAAACTGGGTAGAAGCTGGGGAAAGAAGGTATTATGGCATTGATTTTGTCCAGGAAGCCGAGGAACAAGTCCGTACCATCCAGAAACACATGGCTGCAGCACAAGCGAGACAGAAAAGCTATGCGGATCGTCGTAGAAAACCACTCGAATTTGAAGTTGGAGACTTCGTTTATTTGAAAGTTTCTCCAATGAAGAGTGTCCAACGTTTTGGTGTTAAGCGGAAACTTGCACCAAGATACGTGGGTCCTTTCCAGATCATAGGCAAGAGTGGAGCTGTTGCATACAAAATCCAGTTGCCTCCTGAAATGAGTGCCATATTCAACGTCTTCCATGTATCTCAGCTTAAAAAGTGTCTTCGAGTTCCTGAGGAACAAGTTCCTTTAGGTGATATCAGGCTGGAATCCGACCTAACCTATGAAGAAAAGCCAGTCCGAGTGATCGATACTCAGGAACGAGTAACTAGAAGTAAGGTGGTTAAGTGGTACAAAGTGATGTGGAGTAATCAGGGAAGTGAGAGTGATGCTACGTGGGAACAGGAGGATTATTTGCGGGATGGTTATAAAGAATTATATGAAAAATGGTACGCTTTCCAAATCTCGGGACGAGATTTTTATAAGGGGGGAGGGCTGTAACACTTCAAGTGTTTAGTCCTTAATTGCATTGCATTTGCATGGCATAAACATAAGCATGCATCATTCATGTTTGTTATTTTATGTGATGCAACACATGTAATTATTCTAGGGTTTGTTTGATTTATTTCATGAAGTATTTGATAGTTGGTGTAACAAAAAGGTAAGGTAGCCAATCATGACCTACAACACCTTAGTTATACTTAGGGTAACATTTGGAACAAGTTTCATGTTGACCAAATTTTCAAATTTGCCCTCCAAGAGAAGTTGACCACCATTTGACCCTAGAGTGATCTGGTTTGACCAATTAAAAAGTCCAGCTTAGAAATCTTGCATGGAGGAGCAACCTTAAGCAAAGTTGTAGGGAATTTCATAAGGAACAAAAGTTCTAATATGGCCATCTCATGAAAATAATCAGAACATACTCAAAAATGGCCCACAAGTCAGTATTAGGGGCTGTTTGGGGACTTAGCAAATTTTGCTAAGTGTTGAGCTGAAAACCGTTTCACTGTACCTCACTTTGACAACTTGTAACTCACAAACTAGGCCGAACCAGTTCTTGAGCCAATTGACAAAGTTGTTGTCCACACATAGCTCTACAACATTGTCAATATCACCATCACCTAGTTCTAAATGGTTTAGGAGATGTGGTGTCTTGAAAATAGGGTTTCAGTCGGGTTCACTGACTGAAAACACGTTTCAGTTTCCAAGTACACTACTTTGGAGCTTTGTGGTTTCAAATCCAGGCCGAACCAGTCCAAACTCCAATTGACAAACTTATAGTCCTCATGTAGCTCTACAACATTGCCAATAGCAACCATATCTGGTTCTCACTGGATTAGGAGTAAATTGAACCTAAAATCGCGCTGTCAGTTGACGCCATCGAGCTCTGAAACGAGCCTTCAGTCCCCGACAGCCGCAGATCGTCGCCGCCGCGTGTCCTCCACGCGCCGCGCGCGACCTGGCGTCTTGGCCAGCTGCCGAGCGTAGAAGGGCGCCCCTGCTGTCGTGCCGACCGCACCCCTCCATTTCCCTCCTCCTTTTCCTCTCTCGTCGGCTGAGCGGAAGAACCGAGCCGCCTTGTCGCTCTTGCTCCGACGAGCTCGCGCACGCATTCCACCGCACCACCGCACCTCCAGTCCGGCCAACAGCTGCGCCTTGAGCCCCTCTACCCACTCATTCCGCCACTGCCCTCAGACGCACCTTGGTAAGGACGAATTGTCATTTCCGCCACCGTCAGACCTCGTCGGCGTTCTTCCGCGCGGCGGCTCACCGTGGCCGAGGTCTTCGGCGCTTCCACGGCGAGCGCTAGTAGGTGCTTTAGGATCGGGGTAGTACGGGGATGCTCACCATGGGGCTAGGAGGGGATCCCGAGGCCACCGCCGGCGAGGAGCACCACCACCGCCCCGCCGGTCCGCCATGCACGCCACCGTCCTCCATAGCCGCAGCCATTGCTCCAATTAGTAGCACCCCTAGGTTCGCATGGATGAGGCGAACGTGCCTGTGTCCTTGGTCTCGCCGGAGCTGTCGCCGGCGGCGAGCTTGCCGTCGACCGTTTCCTCCCCCGCCTTCGTCTCGATGACAAGTGGGGCCCGCTCGTCAGAGCGCGCGCGCGGGCGGGACGGCCGAGCAGGCCGCGCGCGCGAGTCGTGGGCCGAGTTCTTCCGGGCCGGCCCAGTCATCCGAAATGAAATTCATTTTTATTATTTTGTCACTGATTTTTGTACAAGTTGGAAAAATATAGATCTAGGGTTTTAATGATCCAAAAATCATGAGATAAATTTTGTTAGGGTCTACATGATGTGTAGTATTTTAGAAAAATATAGATATGGAATGTGATGTTTAATTTCTAGGAGAATTTAATAGATCCTTTAAATGTGTTTTGGAATGCATGCAAATTTGTTAAATTTATAACTTGAGCTGTGGTGTTCCAGAAATCATGAAATTTGGTGGGTAGGTTACTCTATGCTAGCCCTAGCTCTGGTAAAAATTTGGGCATCAGTGCTTAATTACTTTTCAAGTTATTATGCTATCTTGTTATTCTAGGAAATATTTAAATGAATTTTTGTAATTTTTCTACATGTGCAATGTTCATATAACTTTTTGGAGAATGTCTTGGTACCCTAGAGTGTCCAAGAAAATTAATAAATCTGTTGTTTGACACTTTTCAATAGGGTTTCCTATTTATGCAAAAATCAGCCTTATTAGCTTGTGAATTTTGTGTAGGGAGTTTCTGTGAATAAAACTTGTTCAAATTTTTACTGTGGTCTCTTTTTGGGTCAGAGAGTCCCCTGTAATTTTTGTAGAATTTTAGGAGCAGTTTATATATATGTTTGAAATTTCACTTAATTACTTAAGTAAATTAAGAAATGGGTTTAAATAAATATTCTAGGTGGGCACACCTTATTTTCTGGTGTTTTTGTGACATTTGTGAACTTGTAGTAGTATTAGTTTGGTCTTAGAGAATGTTGGTCACATCAATAAATATTTAACCTTTGTAATTTTAGGTTTTCTGGACAGCTAGTAGTAATTCTAAATTTGGCTTTGATAAAATTGGTTGCTGGAAAACTTGTAAATACCAAAGTTGGAGTAAACTTGATGAACTAGCTTGTGTCAAATTTTGGAAGCATTTAGCTTAGTAGTTTGAGAGTTACTATTGTTTAAAGTGGCAGTTCAAAATCTGCTACTCTCTGTGTTGGAGAAGACAGATTCTGGAACTTGTGAAGTTTAACATGGAAAACTTAGGAGTTTGGAGTTGAGGTCTGAAAATGAATTGTAGTGCATTTCTTAGGCTTTCCAGATTGTCTTAGATCATATCTTTTGGAATTGTAAATCTTCAGTTGTGATAAAAACAAGTAGCTGCTGTCCAGAATGCTTACTGTGGTGTTTTGCTGATTGATATGGTGTAATATCCTAAGACATGCTACTTTTGTAATTGTTAGGTGTTAGGGCCTTAACTGAGGATGAGCAGCTTTATCTTAGGTTAAGTAGATTAGGTGAGTACTTCTCTACTAGAGAAGAGATTTGCACGTACTAGTAAAATAACTTGAATAGAGTATTTTATTCTGAAATGCATTTCATTCCGAGCATGTTGCACCCATTTATGCATCCATTATATTTATTGTGCATTCATGCAATAGGTGCACCGGAGGGGGTAACACTCCTCGAATTCGAGCCTGTGATTCCGGAGGAGGACCAGGAGCAGCAGGAGCCCGAGGATCCAGCAGGCGGAGGAGTGCCCGCAGACGACCTTCTTGAGTGTCCAGACCACCGGCCCTCGACTTTTCCGAAAGGCAAGCCCCGGTGCATGCTGAACCCATCGTTTTATAAATAACTCTTGAGTACTTTTAATTGTTTACTGCATTAAGTTGTAGGAGTTATATGAAAACACTTGTTGCATTATACCTGCCCTTGTCCAGATATCGTACTTAATCCTATATTAGGTTTAGGCACGTGTCAATGCTTAGCCCTGCTTAGTACGGTAGAAGTCGGGTGATTTCCGGTCATCCGCGAGATGTAGGAAGGAGTCACGAGTGGCTTTATGGCTATCGTGGATGGAACCATGCTTAAAAATGAAATTGAGACCGGGCGGGAGTTCGATAGTACAGCCGCAAGACACTTCACGTCTTGGGTGTGGAGCTATGCCCGTCTGAGTCGTTTAAGGACCGATTCGCTGTACGTCCTTGAGTCATGTTGAACGCAGTCTAACACTTAGTTGGCCGGATAAGTCGTTCCGACCGCGAAGCCGAGTAATGTGATTCAGGCCGGGAATCGAATGGTAGGTTGCTTCTTGGAGGAGAGAAAGGATGTGCTTGGGGACATTGGCGTGAGACCAAGGGGGGGGGTTAGAGTCCCTATCACCTGGCAGAGTGTCGCCCTTGGGGTCGCGACATCATTCGGACCCGCGATTCCTGAATCATATGAAACGGTGGCTTTTGCGACCCTGGCAGGGGCCTGCGCGGTGAGTGTTAGAAATACCCCTCCAGCTGGATAGGAATTCGATTCGAATCGCCGTCGCTCCCGGTTAGTGAGCACTTGACTTGAGCAGCGGCAACGTAGATCTCATTAAATGAACTGGTGGTTAAGGGAATGATACAATGTTGCCACAATTCATACCTGCTCTGGATATAATGATGATAATTGTTTGATTACAACCAAGTGCATGTTTAGTACAGGTGCTAAGATAGATGACAGGTAAATGCTAAAAATAACTGCTAGTACAGGTTACAAGAGTTTAAATTACTTATGCCTTTATGCAAAATGTTATGTCAGCTAGCCTCTTGTGTAAGCCTTGCATAATCCTTGGTGTCGCTTTATTTCTGGTTTTCAACGGGTAAGTCTAGCTGAGTACATTCCAGTACTCAGGGTTTATTCCCTCCTGTTGCAGATGACATGCTTTATCAGGGATTCTGCAAGACGTGTCTCCACCCTGCGGGTGACGATGACTAGATCACAAGGGCGTGATCGTCTTTATGTACTTTCCTCATGCTTTTGCGGGTTGTCGATCATCCAGACTGGCAGTATTTAATTAACTAGTGTGTGTGTTATGCTTCCGCTACTTTCAAACTTGGTTTGTAATATTTGCTACTCCGTGGTGTAAACTTATTTCTGGACTACTTGTGAAATGTATCGTATGATGTTGTATGTTGAATGATGCGATCCTGGTTGTAAGCAGTTTGGTTTGAAATCCTTCGTGATTTCGATTGACTACCGGGATTATATGGGCTCAAGTTTGAAAATTTGAGCGCTTCGGTGCTTGTTTTCGTACTTGTGCTCTTATAATTTGGTCGGTTCTGTTACAGCACTCATGCCCGCACCGTGTCCCAGCTCCTTGCCGCGTGCCCTGCCCCTGCATTCCGTGTCATGGACACCGAGCCACTCAGCCGCTTCTCCACTTCCCAAGCTCGTTCTCTGCCTCCCCCTCATTCAGCTCTGCCCGGAGCGCGCTGCCGCGACGTCCGCCATGGCCGAGCTCTGGCCGCCCCGCGATTCCTTGTCTCTGGCCTCCCTCCACCCGAACCGGACACGCCATCGTGTTCCCCATACCACGCCGCCTCTCTGGAGCTCCTCGCCTCGCCGTCTTCGCCCCTGCAGTGAGCCGCCGCTGGAGCACCCGCCGGCGAGCCGTCCGCTCCCGTGGCCATGCCACCACGGACTGCCGCTAGCCGCACCAAGCCCCTCATCAGATGCACCGAAGTCTGAGCTTGCTCCTCTGCCGCCGCTCACCGCCGGCGACCTCCTCGCCGAAGACTGGTAGAGCCGCACCTCCCCCTCCTCTGCACCGTTCCAAGGAAGGAGAAGGGGAAACTTTGTGTGCGATTTCTCTTTGTATGACTAGCGGGCCCAAGTGAACAGCGGGTCCCGCGGGACAGTTTAAGTAAGTGGCTGTGTTGGGTAAGTAATCGGGTGTGCCTAGCGAATGTGGTTATGGTTGTTTTATTTTGTTTTTGAATATCAGATTTGATGTAAATCTTCTAAAATTTATATCTCCTGTTAGGTAATTCCAAAAATAGTAAATGGGGACTTTTTGGAAACCTTGAGAAAAGATCTATGCAGTGGAGTCATAATATGTTACATGTTGTAGGTATTTTCTGATGTCTTTATTTAAGCCTTAAAAATGCTCCAAAAATGCTTATCAACTTGAGCAGAGCCATATCTAGAGTTTTAGAACTCCAAAAATGATGATTCTTCTTTTGTTAATTTTGTGATGACATGTACTTGCTAGGAAAAATATTAAACACACTAATTGTTCACTATTTCTTAGGGTTGTGATTGGACCTTGATAAATAAGGAAATCTATATTATGTTGCTTGTCATTTTATATCTTGAGTTGTGATGCTCCAAATGATGTGAAATTTTGATGGTAGGTTTGTCATGATATGGATGTACTGTGGTATAAATTTCATGGTCATTGCTTATTGTATGATCTAGTTATTGATTTAACTGGTTTAAGGCTTGATAAATAGCTTATAAATAATATATAATTGATAAAATAGAAAATGTTGTTCCATTACCTTAGTATGATGTTTCTCTATCATATTGATTCATAATATGGCCTTGTATTCACAGAAAATATTGAGTGTTAGGTTTAACTTGCTCTCACATGATTATTGCAATAGCTATTTGTCTTTTTCATAGAGCTTGATATACTTGCCCAAATGGATTTAAATTTGGACAATAGACTTTTGAGAGCATATTTAGGCCATTGTAATTTTTGTAGAATTTATTGGGCACTTTTGATAGGTGTTCATAATTCCACCTAATTATCTAAATAAATTAAGAAAATGCATTAAAAGAAATTATTTAGGAATGGACACTATGTTTTCTGGTGTTCATTATTCATGTGTGACATGTTGGTAAAGTTGGTTTTGTCAAATTATATGTTTGCAACATAAGTTAATAATTATTTCTTGCAAATGAGGTTTCTGAACAGATTTGAGAATATTGTTAATTACCCTATGCAAATGAGGTTTTCATGTCTTGTGTACTATAACAAAGTTGTTGTGAATTTCATGATCTAGCTGCTGTTAAATTTTGGTGGCATTTGGTCAAGTAGTTTTTGAGTTATAGATGTTTAAAGTCAGGTTCCAGATTTGGTTGCTCTCTGTTTGGAGCATACCAGAGTCTGTAGTTTTATCTTTTCGACCAATTAAACTTGGGAATCAGGCTTAGTGGATATTAAATGAATTGTAGACAATTTCATAAGCTTTCCAGAATGTCTTCTTGCAAGTCATTGGGATTTATGGATCTCTAGTTATGATTGATTTACTGAGCTACTGTATGGACATCCAGAAAGTGATAGATTTTTGGTTGTAGTGCTTTGATTAACTTTGCCACGCTTGTGTATTGAAGTGTGACACATGTCTTTGTTGGTACTTGGTTTGGTACCCTAAGATCTTATAAGACTTGTGTCTTGATTGATGTGTTTACAATCTTCTATGTTATGCCTTAGTGAGGATTAAGTTAATTAGCTCTAGGTGTTTAGGAGAACTTTGGTATGCTTGTTTGATTACTTTGTTTATTGCACTTCTATGCATTCATACATATGCATTGTTGCACCTCATTTAGGTACGTTAGCTGAAGCACGTGAAGGACCTAAGGTGGAGCCAACCCGAAGATGGAGTTGGTGGATCCATCCCGAAGATCGAAGGACCGGACAAGTGGTAGATTGGAAGATGCTCGCCAAGCGAACTCATCTGACATACTCTAACTTGAGTCGGATCCCAGGCAAGCCCCAGAGCATTATAAGCCTCCTACCTTCAAAGCAAATAATTCTATATATGTTATAAGTATTGTTGCATTAAGTGGTAGGAGTTGATTGAAAACCTTGCTGCATTATATCATTCCTTGTCCAGATAAAAAAATCCTTGAATCCTACATAGACTAGGATCGAGTAGATGCTTAGCCCTGCTTTAAGCGGTAGAAGTCAGGTGATTTCCTGTCACCTGCAAGATATAGGGATATTCATATATGGCATGGTTGGCTATATTTGCTATCGTGGAATGGAACCATGTGTTAATAAAATGAAATGAGACCGGGCGGGATGATGATAGTGAAGCAACAAGGCATGGAGGTCTTGGGTGTGAATCTATCCCCGTCTGAGTCGTTTAAGGACCGATTCGCTGTACGTCCTTGAGTCATGTTGAACGCAGTCTAACACTTAGTTGGCCGGATAAGTTGTTCCGTCCGCGAAGCCGAGTAATGTGATTCAGGCCGGGAATCGAATGGTAGGTTGCTTCTTGGAGGAGAGAAAGGATGTGCTTAGGGACATTGGCGTGAGACCAAGGGGGGTTAGAGTCCCTATCACCTGGCAGAGTGTCGCCCTTGGGGTCGCGACATCATTTGGACCCGTGATTCCTGAATCATATGAAAAGGTGGCCTGTGCGACCCTGGCAGGGGTCTGCACGGTGAGTGTTAGAAATACCCCTCCAGCTGGATAGGAATTCGATTCGAATCGCCGTCGCTCCCGGTTAGTGAGCACTTGACTTGAGCAACGGCAACATAGATTCAATTAAATTGAACGGATGGTTAATTGGATCACGATGGAAAGGTTGCCTCAATTTATACCTGCTATGGTTAATATTGTTTGCTCCTAATAAAGTGAGTGCTCTAGTACAGGTTCTAATATAGATGATAGGTTAACGATAATTAACTTGATGCTTAAGCATTAATGATTGATCATCTATATTAAGCTTTTATGCAAAATGTTGTCAAGCTAGCCCCACTTCATATCAGCCTTGCATGATCCTTGGTGTCACCTTATTTCTAGTTTCTGACGGGTAAGTCTAGCTGAGTATCTTCTTGTACTCAGGGTTTTATCCCCACTTGTTGCAGGTTGTGATGTATCACGACGACTGCAAGAGTTGGTTGGCTCCTGCCTGAGTGGCGGAGTGTGATCATGGGTATGATCCTTCTTATTTACCTGTCTCTAATGCTTTTGTTGGAAGTCGACCGTGGTACTGGCATGTATTTGAAATAAGAATAATGTTAGTTTCAAATTACTTTGCTTCCGCTACTTTTGAACTTAAGTTGTAATAACTATGTTGAACTCCGATGTATATTGAATTACTTGTGAAATGGTTGTAACATGTGACTTTTTATGTTGAATCACTATGATCTTGGCTTGTATGTTGGTTGGTTTGAAATCCCTCGTGATTTCATTGGACTACCGGAGTTATATGGGCTCAAGTGTGAGAATTTGATCACTTCGGTGATTGTTTTTATACTTGTGTTCTTATAATTTGGACGGTTCTGTTACAGCTGGTATCGGAGCAAGATTCAACATTAAACTTGTCATATGTGTATTTAAAATAAAGGTTTTGTTTTATAAAATCAGTTTTATCAACTTATAGCTATATATAGGTTTGTGAAAACTGAATTCTAAATCTAAGTATGCCAGTGGTCAATTTCCTTATGCCCATATAAGGATTATTAGGTGACTTATATAAGTACTAACTTGGGGGTTTTCATTTATGCATCTATGCCCAGACCAAGGTATGTATGTGTGATGACTCTCCCACACTATGCTACCCAGTGTGTCAGGTTAGAGGTAGCCTTCATATATGAAATAGCCATATATGTTGCTAGTTACTTTTATGCAACATCGCACCTACGCTCAGGTAAGTGTGAGTTGTGAGAGCATGACCATACAACTTGTGGTCTAGGGGAGAGCTAGTTTTGGTTACTGGATTATTTACATGTTACACACATGTATATATGAAGGTACTTAATTGTGGGTGATCGAATGATTCGGGTAGTTTTGGGCTACATATATATATACGGGGGTATATGTACATGGGAGTACTTAGAATTTTACTTCTCTGCTTTCATTGTATGCTATATTGGGAAATGTTGGGCTGCAATGAAACTTTTCTGCAGGTATGCTAACCATGAATGCGTAAGTCGAATGTAGCTGACGACTAGCTATATATCGAGAGAGTGCGTGTTATGCCATCGACATAGAACGTGATTGCCACCTTAGGTTGGCAATCTTGTGAGGACGAATAGGACGAAGCATGCATCTTCATGATTGTTGCGTTATACATGGCTATGCTCCTCTCACCCTTATTCAAATGATAAGTAACTTGTGATCAATATAGTACACTATCTGTCTTGTGTGAAGCTAAACAAGAATGCCTTACTCTATGTTGCCCACCCAAGCGTTTGCCAATGCTTTAGACCTCACTTAAGTAATTATGGATTCTCATGAATAAATTAAATTCATGTTGGTCTAAGGTAACAAAAGTTAGAACTGCTAGAATAACATGTTTGTGTGCTCTCTTGTTAAGTAGAACAAAGGCAAGCTTTGTTTTGCTTGTTGAATGTTGCCTGCTAGAACATTTTCTGTTGTAGTGATGCTTTCGTGGCCATCATGGTATTTTCTGTAGTTATGAAGAATACCAAAGTTGTAGCTAACTTAATTACCTAGGTCTTATGGTTTGAGAGTTAGGAATTTTAGAAGTTTACTGTCAAGTTTTGCTTATGCTCTGAATAGATCTAAATGTTTGGTTTGTTTGACCTATGTGCATATGGAATCATGTCTTGGAGATAATAGAAGAAGTGTAGTACTTTTTCTAAGCTTTCCAAAGTGTCCTATAGCACTAATTTTGGTGGTCAAAATTTCTAGTTATGAGCTTGCCAAGTGGAATGACAGAATATTTCCACATCTGGGCAGAGATGTCTTCTTTGTCTTGTTTGGCCTTGTTAGCTATAGAATCATCTTAATATGATAATAAGAAAGTTATAGAAAACTTAATAATATTTACATAAAGTGAAGGCTCAGCCTTGTTGAGTCCCTAGAACTCCAGTTATGTATTTTCAAAGTTCTTGTCAGTTTTCTGTCCATATTGGTACAGATTTGAAACATTAGCAATTTTGGTCATATTAAGCTATGAATTTGCTTTTGGTATGAATAACTAAAGTTTAGTCATCTTCCTAAGCTTTCTAGAAAGTATAGGATCACCTTTGTGGGATGTCTACAATCTCAGTTATGGCTGAAACAAGTAACTATTGTGCTGCTGTCCAGATTCTATGTATATGCTAAGTTACCCACCTTAGCTAGCGTTGTTTTGAGCTAAACTTGTAGTTAGTTCATGCTTGAGATAAATGCTTAGTTTGGGTGAGGCTTGTGCTTTATATTGGTTGCTTAAGCCCATTGTTTGAATTTTCTCCAATGTCTGCTTGATTGTGATGTTGTATGTATGCTTGTTATCTAGGTAGTGCCCTAGTTGTCACCTTGTTTGTCCTCGGTAAGCATACGAGGGTCGCATAGCTTTACCCTAGAACGAAGTTCACATACGTAATTGTATGGTTGTTGTCTTCCATTAGGTTTCTCTCTTAGGAGCCTAAGCCGGTAGACATGGTTGCTTGCCTTGAGTGCTTGTATCCATGCCTTTCTTGACCGAAAGCCCAAAGTTGAGTTCTCCTATATGTTTGTATAAGCCATGGATGTTTTCCAACCCTTTTTGTGAAGACCCTTGTTGACTGACCAACCAAGTTAACTTTTATCAACGCTAGCCTTTGACCATGGTTTGTACGTTGCCAATTGTGGAGACCGTACCCAAATCCATGTTGGACCTTCCGGTTATCTCTCCTAAAGGTTAGCTAGTATGACGCAATGTATCTCTGCTATGGCCTCTAAATCGTGTGCTTGCAAATTCGTGCATCTACCTTATCAACTCAATCTATGACTACGTGTCGGTTTTCGCCCTTAAAATTTTCTTAATCCGTCCCCAACCTTCTCAAGTCTTGAGATGTTTATCAGTCTTGATCTCATGTTGTTGCTCAACATGAATGAATCTCCTGTTAATCTTTTATCTGGTACTCCCCTCGGTGGACGCAAGTCATACGTAGAATTTAAGCAAGAGTCTCTTGCTCAGTTATCCTTGGCATTTGTGTGATGTTCTCTTGTGCTATATTTTGATCTTCGGATCATTTTCGTGTTGATTCTAAACCTTGTGACTACCTTTGCTTGCTATCCCTCCTTGTATGGCGTTTGTTCTTACAACCCATTGGTGCCACTTGAAATTTCACTTTCGTTGTATGTTTAGTAATGGTGTTATGAGTAGCAGCTGATGGTGCCACGACAAAACCAAGGGCCTCCTGTGGCTACAGACACATGGCTGGCTGCTTGGCACGCGCTAGTAACACGGTTTCTAGTCATGATCCATTATGAAACGACAGACGATGTGTTATTTTCTCGTGTTTCTTCCTGGTTATCTCTCCATATCGTATCGTAAGTTCCATATCTTGGACCGAAAGTAGTGGAGCTTCCTTCTAAAGTTGCTAAGAGGATAACCTTTGAAGAATAGGTTACTGACATAAACATTAACAGACTGCAATAGGTGGTAGACAAGTGACTCTATTTAGTTGTCCTAGTATTGACGAACGTCATCTAGTGAGTAAAGTATCTCATCTTTGTTGGATAAAAGGGACACACAACACTTAATGTTGGACAAGTTATCTGTGGGATGAGAATCGATTGTCGCACTATGCATATGACCGGAGCTATCCAAGTCACAATCTTGGGTGCATAATGACCATACAACTGAAATCAACCATCTCTAGAATAACTTTGTATTTACTAACTTCGATGGCAACCATCTGTTCTGCATCAACCACAATTGTTGTGGTCAAGAGTGATGATTTAGAACTTTTTAGTGTCGAGAGACAACTGATTAGTTACCGATAGGAAGGTCAATCTCCAGCTAGGTAACGACTCTTTGGTAGCTACGAAGGCTATGTCTTACAGAGCAATAACCAACAAGAAGTTAATCAACTAGCCAACAACTTGAGTGATATTCTATCTTCCAGAGCTATTGTGATCAAGTTAATTCCATCTTGGACAATCCCACAGATAGTGCAAGGTGTTCTATCAGCTAAAGCGAAGAATTAGAAAAAGCATGACCTAGTTTCGATCACCATCCTTGTGCCCTTAGGTGCCACAAACGGTTTGTCCATGACTATTGGACAAAGTGTTGAGGAATATTTGAAAGCAATCTAAGAAGTGTCAAACAACAGATTTCCTATCTTAGAGCTGCTGTTTGATCCCAAAGAGGAAGCCTCGGGTGAAGGTTGGCCTGGCAAAGTTGCTACGCTGCAAGTCAACTCAACTTACAGTGCAACTAAGTCACGAAGGAAAATTTTTACTCAATCGCTTGGTGGTAGACTACTCCCCGCGGTTTAGTAAATATTACAACTTTTGTTGTCCTTAAGGCCTCGCTACATCCTTCTTTAGTAATTATTTTCCAATGGTGACATACTTTGGTACCTTGTAAAGGTTTTTATCCAAGAGGTTGCATCTGATTCAACCCAGATAACTGTTGTCTTTGGATAAAAGAATCTTATTAGGTAGCTGTTGGCAGGAATACGAAGCCGACAAAGTCAGCTATCACATTCACTAACCCCTCGATAGACCCAGATAATACAGTGTTGTCATCAGAGAAAGAGAACTGCACACATGGAACCTTAAGTAGTTTTTCATTAGTTGATATCAGAAGGATTGAACATCTATGACCAACATAGACCCTGTCTATTGGTTAGTCAGTATCCTCTAGCCTGAGAGTATATTTGTCGTCTATGATCTCACCCTTTTGGAAGGTTGTGCTCAAGCCATTTTGGTAGAGGACTGCTTTTCAAACTTTGTGAACATAGAGTCATTTCAACGAGTATACTTCTGAATATTTTGGTCTAGTGTCAAGTTCAGATGACCTATGTTGTGCTCATTAGAGAGTCAGATACTTGTGAGTGGTTCACTCATGGACCAAATGACCTCTATACACTGAGAATGCAGTACGTGCTATCTTGGATTCCTTCCAAAGTAACTATGCTTCATGGAAGTCAATGAAGGAAATTCGTTAGACAAATTTTACCATGAAGAGTAAGGATCAGAAAGTGCCTTTGGTCAAATTGTTCACCGATGTTGAAGCTTTTAGCTGAATGCTATAGCAGATGTTGGGAACTAGACACGTGACTCTCTTCCTTAAAAGGTCTTCCATTCTGAATCTCGGGACGCGATTCTTTTAAGGGGGGAGGGCTGTAACACCCCAGGTGTTGATCACCAATTAAGTAGTGGGTTTAAGCTCAAACATGATAGATTAAGTGGAGATGACAATGTCAAGGTCAACCTATGGAGAAGAGCCTAATTTAAACTTGGATGTTACTCTTTTGCTTTACATATAGGCTCAATTAAAAGATATATGCTTGGGTGTTGCTATCAAAGTATCTTCATATGTCTCACCTCAGTAACTATCTATATTAAGCCTTGGAAAAGTTTCATGAAGTTTGGAATCAAAAAGTCACATGAAATGATAAGTTATATCCTTGTTGGAATGGTTTTACTAAGTGCTTGAATTACACTATTAAGTGAATGGAAATATAGGTCATCAACCAAACTTTGCAAACTTACCCAAATGACTCTAGATGAACTCTACAACAAAAGTCATGAAGGGTTCATGTTGAGCAAATGTCAAGAAATTGCCCCGATTGGCCTAAAACCCTAGTTTCGTCTTTATCGAGTTGATACTTTGACCAAAGTAAAAGTTGGACTTCTGTACTAGCTATGAGGTTTGACCTTAAACAAAAGTTGTAGTTCATCTTGTGTAGAACAAACTTTGTTTAATGGTCAAGAGCTAATTTGGCCTCTAACCTAGTCAAATAGAGATATCAATGTGGAATCAGCTGCTGTTTTTTTTCAAAGTCTAGAAAATATTCTAAGTCATGAGTTAGTAGTAATAAGTTGACATGTTTGGTGATCTTTATCTCCATAACCATTGTGAACCAGTCCATGATCCTTTAATAAAAGTTGTAGCTTGAGTTGTGTGCAACAAACTTTGTTTTTGGAGCATACCCTGATTTAGCTTGGAAATAAGTCAAACAGTGGACCAAAGAATGAATCTACAATTGTTTTCAGACTTGGAGATAATTTATGGCCGAGATTAGTAACAACTTGATTGGCGTGCCGCGTTCTCATAATTTTGTTAAGTAACTTGGTTTGATCCCAAAATAAAAGTTGTAGCCAACATCTTTAAGAAGGACATACAAGAAGTTGGACCAAATTCGACCACGTTGGGACCAAGTAATTGGAGTCCAAACCGAGCAAAGTTTAATCTTCGTTAAGCCACTGACACTATCATTTTGGAGGTTAATTAACCACTATTACAGAGCCCTAATTACTATGACCCCTTAAGCAATATTGTAGAATAGCCCATGGCCAACAACTTTGCTTCAAGGCCTGAGGCCCAATTCGAACCCCAGACAACCCAAAAATGGAACCCAAGGTGGTCTCGTTGACGCCCACCACGTGTTCGGTAGTAGGCTTCAATGGGCGACGCGCGTCCGGACGTGGCACTCATGCCCGCACCGTGTCCCAGCTCCTTGCCGCGTGCCCTGCCCCCGCATTCCGTGTCATGGACACCGAGCCACTCAGCCGCTTCTCCACTTCCCAAGCTCGTTCTCTGCCTCCCCCTCATTCAGCTCTGCTCGGAGCGCGCTGCCGTGACATCCGCCATGGCCGAGCTCCGCCCGCCCCGCGATTCCTTGTCTCCGGCCTCCCTCCACCCGAACCGGACGCGCCATCGTGTTCCCCATACCACGCCGCCTCTCTAGAGCTCCTCGCCTCGCCGTCTTCGCCCCTGCAGTGAGCCGCCGCCGGAGCACCCGCCGCCGAGCCGTCCGCTCCCGTGGCCACGCCACCACGGACTGCCGCTCGCCGCACCAAGCCCCTCATCGGATGCACCGAAGTCTGAGCTTGCTCCTCTGCCGCTGCTCACCGCCGGCGACCTCCTCGCCGAAGACTGGCAGAGCCGCACCTCCCCCTCCTCTGTACCGTTCCAAGGAAGGAGAAGGGGAAACTTTGTGTGCGATTTCTCTTTGTATGACCAGCGGGCCCAAGTGAACAGCGGGTCCCGCGGGATAGTTTAAGTAAGTGGCTGTGTTGGGTAAGTAATCGGGTGTGCCTAGCGAATGTGGTTAGGGTTGTTTTATTTCGTTTTTGAATATCAGATTTGATGTAAATCTTCTAAAATTTATATCTCCTGTTAGGTAATTCCAAAAATAGTAAATTGGGACTTTTTGGAAACCTTGAGAAAAGATCTAAAATTTATATCTCCTGTTAGGTAATTCCAGAAAGTGATAGATTTTTGGTTGTAGTGCTTTAATTAACTTTGCCATGCTTGTGTATTGAAGTGTGACACATGTCTTTGTTGGTACTTGGTTTGGTACCCTAGGATCTTATAAGACTTGTGTATTGATTGATGTGTTTACAATCTTCTATGTTATGCCTTAGTGAGGATTAAGTTAATTAGCTCTAGGTGTTTAGGAAAACTTTGGTATGCTTGTTTGATTACTTTGTTTATTGCACTTCTATGCATTCATACATATGCATTGTTGCACCTCATTTAGGTATGTTAGCTGAAGCACGTGAAGGACCTAAGGTGGAGCCAAACCCGAAGATGGAGTTGGTGGATCCATCCCGAAGATCGAAGGACTGGACAAGTGGTAGATTGGAAGATGCTCGCCAAGCGAACTCATCTGACATACTCTAACTTGAGTCGGATCCCAGGCAAGCCCCAGAGCATTATAAGCCTCCTACCTTCAAAGCAATTAATTCTATATATGTTATAAGTATTGTTGCATTAAGTGGTAGGAGTTGGTTGAAAACCTTGCTGCATTATATCATTCCTTATCCAGATAAATGAATCCTTGAATCCTACATAGACTAGGATCGAGTAGATGCTTAGCCCTGCTTTAAGCGGTAGAAGTCAGGTGATTTCCTGTCACCTGCGAGATATAGGGATATTCATATATGGCATGGTTGGCTATATTTGCTATCGTGGAATGGAACCATGTGTTAATAAAATGAAATGAGACCGGGCAGGATGATGATAGTGAAGCGACAAGGCATGGAGGTCTTGGGTGTCAATCTATCCCCGTCTGAGTCGTTTAAGGACCGATTCGCTGTACGTCCTTGAGTCATGTTGAACGCAGTCTAACACTTAGTTGGTCGGATAAGTCGTTCCGACCGCGAAGCCGAGTAATGTGATTCAGGCCGGGAATCGAATGGTAGGTTGCTTCTTAGAGGAGAGAAAGGATGTGCTTGGGGACATTGGCATGAGACCAAGGGGGGGGGTTAGAGTCCCTATCACCTGGCAGAGTGTCGCCCTTGGGGTCGCGACATCATTCGGACCCGTGATTCCTGAATCATATGAAAAGGTGGCCTGTGCGACCCTGGCAGGGGTCTGCACGGTGAGTGTTAGAAATACCCCTCCAGCTGGATAGGAATTCGATTCGAATCGCCGTCGCTCCCGGTTAGTGAGCACTTGACTTGAGCAGCGGCAACGTAGATTCAATTAAATTGAACGGATGGTTAATTGGATCACGATGGAAAGGTTGCCTCAATTTATACCTGCTATGGTTAATATTGTTTGCTCCTAATAAAGTGAGTGCTCTAGTACAGGTTCTAATATAGATGATAGGTTAACGATAATTAACTTGATGCTTAAGCATTAATGATTGATCATCTATATTAAGCTTTTATGAAAAATGTTGTCAAGCTAGCCCCACTTCATATCAGCCTTGCATGATCCTTGGTGTCACCTTATTTCTGGTTTCTGACGGGTAAGTCTAGCTGAGTACCTTCTTGTACTCAGGGTTTTATCCCCACTTGTTGCAGGTTGTGATGTATCACGGCGACTGCAAGAGTTGGTTGGCTCCTGCCTGAGTGGCGGAGTGTGATCATGGGCATGATCCTTCTTATTTACCTTGTCTCTAATGCTTTTGTTGGAAGTCAACCGTGGTACTGGCATGTATTTGAAATAAGAATAATGTTAGTTTCAAATTACTTTGCTTCCGCTACTTTTGAACTTAAGTTGTAATAACTATGTTGAACTCCGATGTATATTGAATTACTTGTGAAATGGTTGTAACATGTGACTTGTTATGTTGAATCACTATGATCTTGGCTTGTATGTTGGTTGGTTTGAAATCCCTCGTGATTTCATTGGACTACCGGAGTTATATGGGCTCAAGTGTGAGAATTTGATCACTTCGGTGATTGTTTTTATACTTGTGCTCTTATAATTTGGACGGTTCTGTTACACCTGGAACTTGAGCAAGGCTCCGTTTGGTTCCTCAAGAAAGAACCGTCGTATTGGACGAATCACTTCCCTGAGGCACGTTTACATGGTACATTATCCTTCAAGAACGCGGAGTCTCCGCCTACATAAACTGCCGACCCTATTTCCCTAGTGCTCTCTGCCTCATCGCTGTCGTGCCTTCGTACTCTGCTTTGACGCCGTATCCATCACCATTTGTCATGCGCGCACTCTGACTTTGCTTCTTTCTTAGCTACATCATGAAGGATCGGCTCTCGACGGAGTTGGCCACAAACATCGCTGGCCGCGTCGCTGAATAATCATATGCCCCCATGGATGACTTTGCCAGCCTGTGGGCAATCTACTCAGACATGAGCAGGTGTGTGGCACCGTCAAAGTCGGCTAGCGCATACCACTACGCCGGGTGCTGCAGCGTCAAGGTTTTTGGGAGCGCTACTACGACGATGATTATTGCATCCCATCTTCATGGAAACTCATAGGTCATTGACCCCGCCGATTGAATGACTTCATCACTCTGCTAAGGTAGGCCATAAACTTGGTATGTATGTCTACACCCTCATGCTCTATAGGTCCAATACTGGCGGCTGGCAATGATGACATTGCCCGGCACCTGTTGAGGAAGCTCAAAGGTGCTGACAAAGCAAGGCCGGCTGCATTATCGTGGAAGAACCAGACCTGTATGCGATGCCACCAAGACATGCACTGGCTATTGCAGGACATGGTGCCACAGCATGTAGAGCCCATTGTTCGCCCTGTTTTTCCTCGAGACGAGCATCAATGCACAAGCGTCGGTTGCGGCGTGCCCATCATATTTGTAGAATGGGACATGTAGGCTAGGTTCTGCAGCGAGGAGTGTAGGATCTCATGGGAGTGCTATAAGTTATTCACATCACTGTGGTAGATTAATTCTGAATTAGTGTATGTTAAGTTGTGTTAAACATCTATGTATATATATCTGGTTGGTGACTTTATTTTAATTTGGCAACAACATCAACTATATATGTATCTCGTTATTCAAAGTCTGCTGGTGCTGATCGTATTTTTTTCCATACGAGCGTGCACTGCCGCTCTACTGAATTCTATCAAATAATGGGAGCGAGGCAGGCTTTATGTATATACAGGGCAGACCATCTGTATGCATGCTGTGAAGCATGTAGTGCGGTCCAATCTAAGTAGTCACAACAGTGCAGTCCAATCCGGGCATCCAGGCTGGTCAAATTTACACTGCTCGGTCTATGAACCATGCATACGGTTTAGGGCGTCTGCAATGGCAATTTGCAAATAGCTATTTGATCTCTCTCCTTGATAGCCAATGGAATTCTTCCTAGACTAGCGATTTGTGAACCATTAGGGACGCCCTTACAAGAAATAGGTAAACGTCATTTCAACACCAATGACTCCTCTGTTCTGCATCATAGGTAAACAGTCAAACTTAAAATTATAAACGACATAGTAACAAGCATCACAGGAAAATAAGGAAAAACTATAGAGGATACTATGAAACGCGTTTAAATATACAAAGGTTGGACTTTCATACGTGTGCAATAACATTTCAACACCAATGGCTCCTCTGTTCTGCATTAGACTGAGGCATGATTTGCTCATCGCTGCAAGGTTCTTGCAAGTTCAACAAAGATTGACACATACATTCACATAAATACTTCATATATTAGCAAGGGTTCATCGTGCATGAGCCCAACACATACAATACATGACTTTGTGCTATCCCACAGATCAAAGCCAATCATGGTACTACTAGTACTACCAACGAACAGGACCTAAAGCATACAAAATCTCAATGTGGTCCAATCAGTTTGGTCTTGTTGAGATATTTGAGGTCATGAGGATGAAATTAATCTACTAGAATATTCCTAACACATGTAGTATTAGAAACTATTCGACCAACCCCTTGAATCTGGGACAACATTTACTAGTAGCCGTGTAAGGTCCTCTACACATATTGAAAATCTGTCAATTTTTTTGGCTGATATGTCAGCTACTTATTTTGTCAAAAATTAACAAATTTTGGGTACAAAAATATGTCAACAGATATATAGACACACACTTATGTAATGATTCCACCTTGCATTGTGCAAAAAACCCTCACCTTGCCTCGCAAAGTCCTGAACTATGCCTCCCCGTCGCTTGCCACTAAGGCCGTGCCATGAAGAGCTACTCGAGGAAGGACCACACGGCTCCGGTCCCCACTTCCTCTAGTGTATCGGCTCTTCCTACTTTGGAGGAGGGGGGCTAATGGTGCACCCTACTTCGGTGTCGATGATAGTAGCGTCAACGTCTAGTCACGGGAGACCGGTGTTCTCGTCGCACTGCCGCTCGCCGTCTCCTAGACTGCCATTGCTCTCCCAGTCGCCCTCGATGATGACACTAGCGCTAGTGGCACCAGTGGTTCCCTCGCCACCGCCACTCCTGGTGCGCTCCACTTCACCGTCGTCGCAGGCTACGTGGCCTCCTCTGTTCTTGTTGGTCCACATCATGAGCGGATCTCATGTATCCTCATGCTCTCGCTCGCCGTCTGTTGAGGACATGTTCAAGCGCTCTACGGGCTGCATTACGATGGACTCAGAGGATGATCATTGGCACGAGTACACAACTCCTATCCTCGAGAGGCAAAAGTTGATGATACGCGCCAGCCGCTATGGCTTGCTGGTCTGCCCCCTTTGCTTAGAGAGTGCGCCCCGTGGTTGGACGCAGTCCATCGTCAGGGAGCATGTCCTTGCTTGGGCCAACCGCCACCTACATGGGATGTATGTCGTCGACAAGAAGATTTCCAAGCATCGCGCACTGGCAAGGAACCAGGGTTGGATCACCGATGGGGGTAGCCACCGGCGATTCCATGCCACATGGTGCTAGTTAGATTGGTTAATCATTTGCCTTCTAAATCTAATTGCTCTCCCCATTATCATCTGGGCTTGAACTTGCCTTGCATTGTGCAGCAATTCCTCCATGGTAGTGTCACCCCCCATTGTGGGGCTTCCCACCAGTGGTGCAGGAGATTCATCCCATCACCGTTTGCCGCCATCGAGCCCATCTGTCCCCGCACAACCCTCTGGTTCTGAAGTGGGCGAATCTTCAGGTGACAAAAAATATCATAAGTTACTAAAGCATTACCATGAGATCCGAGCGTTGTTGTGTGTGTCCAAGCTGCACACCGACATGTTGTGCCATTACTTGGTGGCCGCTCACGCCGCACTTGTCGTGGCCCTACAGGAAGCCACCTAGGCGCGAGAAGACAAGGAAGCTGTGGTGTTCGAAGCCATTCCTCAAGCGGCTGCCATGGCGCTGGCCGCTGTCCAGCTTTAGTTTGGTGAGGCGGTGAATGTCTGGATGGTGGAGCATGGTTTTCCACCTGGATTGGACAACAATGAGATCGATGATCTCATTGAGAGCCTGTAGCTAGCCGCCAACGACATCTTAGCAAAGCTGAACGTGGAGCAGATCTTGCACACCCGCTTCGAGCCTTGATCTGTGGGACATATCAGTAGTACTAGTAGTCATGACTAGGTTCGATCTATGGGATGCCCTTGTAAATATGTAAACTCTTATTTGTATGTCTGTGTGAACTTTTGCTATACTTTGTATTAGGCGGGTTAAACTCGGTTGAGCATGGTCTAGTCCCTATTGGTTGCTTTTCACTGTAGATTTCTTTCTGCAGAGTTCATACAAACAAGTCTTGTTTTTCCTCGTTTTCCTATGATGCTTGTTACTGTGTCATTTACAATTTTAAGTTTGGACCCTGTTTTTAAATCTGGGTCAGCACATAGGATTGTCCGGCTACTGAGAAACAACACGGGCTGGACTTCAGTGCACCATGCAACATGACATATGAGCACCCCCAGTTGAGTATGGGGACCTAGAACAGGAGAGAACCAAATAATTGCAAATCTTCTGTTAACACAAGATCTGCAAGATATGTAATCATCAAGGTCAAGCTCCTGTTCAACAGCAGCACCTCGTAAAAGATGGAGAAGGATCACCTCGCAAAACTTGCACCAGTATCTCAGTGAGGTGCTTTATATTCCATAATCTTGCTACCTCTGAGGATCGAGGGATGTACACCTGCATTTGGATGCTCAAATGCAACAAGATTATGAAATCTAAAGTACTTAATCTTAAAGGCCTTCTCCAAACACTAGCATCCCTATGAGGTGCTTTATCTCTGTCTTGAGCCTCTCACAGGCTCTAGGCCATGAGAGGTGCAAGGAGGAAGACAAAGTGTAACACCCCTGGGTGTTAAGCATGCATTAACATTCCAAAGCATGAGCATTAGCATCACATACATGTTCATCATCACATGCAATATAAGTTCATTTGAATTGAAATGTGAAAAACAATTCTTTGAACCATAATTGTTGCATTTGCTTGCTAGAGTTGTAGAACTTGTTTAGATACAATTTTAGATAATCTAGAATTAATTAACATGATTTTTGGAGCAACTTTGGTATTCAAAATCTCCCCAAATTTTGCTTTTAAAAATATTCTAGAAAAGTGAGTTTTTATTTAAAAACTGGACTTTAAATCTTTAATTCAAAATCTGTTTGAAATTTTAAAAAATGCCCTAAAGAAAAGTTGTAGAGAATTAAATTTTGAACAAATTTTGTTTTGAGGTCAACCTTTGAAAATGTCCTTTTCATCTTCAAAATTCAAATTTAAAATGATTTAGAAAATCTGGAATTTAAAATATAAAAGAAAAAGGGTTTTCAGTGCTTCTGGGCCGGTGCCCCGCTTTTGGCCCGCCAGCACTTGCAGCTCGTCCCGCGTCCGCGCCCGCGTGCTCGCCCCGCGCCAGCGCACGACCACGCTCAGACCACGGCCCCCGCGTGGAAGCTGCTCACCATCGCCGGCGTACGGGTGGCACGCCGTGGCCCCCACCGCCTCGCCACGCCTCCAAGTCGACTGAACCGCGCGGTCGCTCCTTGTCCCTCCCATTTCGCTTTCCCCGCGCGCAAGCAGCAGCCGCAGCGGAGCCAGCGGCCACCGCGCCATTTCCACCGCCCTCCGAGCTCCGCCACCGCCTATCGCCGCCGCCGCTGCACCCGCGTCCGATTCTTCACAGCCATTGCTCTGCCTCCCTCCGCTCCACCCCGTGCTCCCTCCAGCTGTCGCCATCGTCAAGGTGAGGGGGCCAATTTTGGCTGACCGCTCTTCACCGCCGCTCGTCGGAGCTCGGCTCCACGCAGGTGGGCTGCTTCCATCGCCTTCTTTCCTTTCTTTCACGCGCGTCAGCTTCGCCTGGTGATGCTGGAGCTCTAGCGCTCCTCGGACCGCCATGCCGTGCACCAGTGAGGTGTGGCCGCGGTGAGGTAGCACCGCCGTGCGCCATGCGCACTGGCGAGCTTGCTCCGGTAAGCCACCCGGCCAAGTCCAGGCACCTGTCGGTGCGGTTTGGTGTCCCGAGCACGCTCGCGCCGACCGCCTCGCCGTTTGGCTCACCGGCGGTGAGATCCGCGCGGTCAACGGCGAGCCGCCTCGGCTCCGGCTGACCGGTGGGGTCAGTTGACCGCAGGGGCCCGCCTGTCTGTCCCGTGTGCATTCACGGGGTGCAGATCTGGGGTGTGCGTAGCATTTAGGGCCGGATGGAATTTCGGTTTTTAAAGAAAAGAAATTTACAGTTTTGTTTTAGGGCTTTGAAAATTTATAACTCGAGTTTTATAGCTCCAAAAATTGTGAAACAAATTTTGCAGTGTTTCTCATGACTAGATCTATAGTTTAAAAATGTTGCATGTTAATTTTGTGATACTTTTATGTGTAGATTTATTTAATTATTATAAGTGCTGATATCTTAGAAAATGTGTAGTAAATTAAAGAAAGATCAGAAAAATGTGGTTCCTATTTCATTAGTCTTCCTTAGTGATGTACTTTCTAGGAAAAATATTTATGAGGCATGTTCTATGAAAAATTATTGAAGTGTAGTTCAAATGCCTTTAATTGAGGATTTTTATTATTTTTGGTAGAGAGCAAAAATTATATATCACATGCATGTGATAATTTTTGTGAAGTGCTTGTTTACTGTGGGTAACATAGGAAAATTACGAAATCTGTTGTTTGCCACTTTTTCTAGTACAAAGTATTTTCATGCTCATTAGTATGTTATAGCTTGTTTATTTTGTACAGATAGTTTTACTTATTCAAATTCTATGAAATTTTTGTACTATACTATTTGGAGTAGGAATGTGCTACTGTAATTTTTGAAGATTTTTACCTGCAACAGAAATAGGTGTTGATGTGTAACCCTAGTTTAAATAGGAAATAAAAGTTTATTCTTTATGAGTAATTAAAAGTAATAAAAAGTGTTTGGTGTATCTTTGAAGCACCAAACTACCTTGCTGGTATTACTTGATAGGTTAAGGTATTAGGGTTTGGCAAAGTGTAGCAACACTTGTGTGAGAATTTTATGCTAACTAGTATAAGAGTAGATGACGTGTATTGTGGTACATGTTCTTGGATGATGTGGACTACCTTGTAGAAGATTTTATCTTTAATCCATAATATCAGTTCAATGTGCTCATATGCATATCATGTCATCATGGCATTCCACTTCATCCGATGCATCGTCTACATGTTTACTTATGCAATTGCATCATACAGGATCGTAGGAGGAGTCGCAGGTAGCAGTGCCGGATGGGCAGACTTGGACCGATCAGCAAGAGCCCCAGGCACAGGAGGTGCCTGAGGAAGAGGAACAAGGAGAGGAGTTGCCTGAGTGCGTAGACCACCAGCCTAGTTCGTTTGAAAGAGGCAAGCCCCGGAGCATTCTAAGTCTCCTAGTTTATGAAAGCAATTCTTTATATATGAGTTTTATATATTGTTGCATTAAGTTATAGGAGTTGAGTGAAACCGTTGTTGCATTTATTATTATCCTTGTCCACCTGGTTACCTTTTTACCCTGTTAGGTCAGGATCGAATAATTGCTTAGCCATGCTTAGACCGGTAGAAGTCGGGTGATTTCCTATCACCTGCGAGTTATAGGTGGATACCTGGTTATGGTTAGCTATAATTGTTATCATGGAAAGTAACCAAGTGTTGATGGATAAAGGGAGACCGGGCAGAGTCTTATAGGGTTTTGGACTATAGTGATTCTGTCTGTGTCGATTAAGGATCGATCGTTGCTCGTCCCTCTTGTCATGTTGAACGCATGCCTCACATTTAGCTGGCCGAATAAAGTACCTTTCGACCACGAAGCTAGTGACACTATTTCGAGCCAGGATAAACTTGGATTGGTAGACTGGTGCTGAAGGGGGTATGACAGGGACGCAAAGAGTGAGCCCAAGGTGCGTCCTGGCAGTCAGGCGGTCCCTAGGTAGTGCGGTCCATGACTGTTATCCCGCGGCTACTTGGAAAGTGTCGTTAGTGATCTAAGCGCCCTGACAGGGGGAAGCATGGTTTGTGTGAGGAATAAATCACCAGCTGGTTAGGAATCGATTCGAATCGCCATCGCTCCTGGATAGTGAGCACTTGACTCGAGCTAGAGCATCGTAGTAACAATGATGGAACCCGGATGGTTATGTGAATGATGTTGGAAATGCTAAAACTGATATGGTAACTTTTGATGTAAATGGTTAATCAAGTGATTGCTCTAGCATAGGTGCTCACTTAGACTAATCAGGTATAATTAAGTTGATGCTTATAGTTTAAATGGTTCATAACTGACAACTTATGCTTTTCGCAAATGAGTCAAGACAGTCCACTTTATAAAGGCCTTGCATACTCCTTGGTGTCTTTTATTTCTAGTTTATGACGGGTAAGTCTAGCTGAGTACCTTCTCATACTATGGCGTTGTTCCCATTGTTGTTGCAGATGGTCAGATGTACTATGGTTATTGCGTCAACTGAATGTATCCGGCGATGGACGACAACTAGGACCAAGGGCAATGGTCACTCCATTCATCTTATCTCATGCTTTTGTGGGCTATGACTACCTGCTAGCACTGTATCCGAACTAAGTGTGTGTGCGTGGTTTTAAAACTACTTGCTTCCGCTATGTTAATTTGAACTCATGTTGTAATAACTTTTTATTCTGAACTCTAATGTATTCAACTCTCGTTGTGAACTTTATGTAGCATGTGATTGTGGCTGCTAAATCAGTACGATCTTGGTTGAATGTTGGTTGGCTTGAAATCCTTCGTGATTTCATGAAATCTCGGGTTGTACGGGCTTAAGTTTGGTAAATTATCTGCCTCGGTGGAAGATTTTCTTACTTAATCTCGTATAATCATGTTGATCCATTACACAAAGCCCTGGCTTGAACCTCTCATCGGACACTACAAAATATAGAGTTGTGAGTAAAACTATTGCCTACGGAGTGCACTCAATCAATTTGTAGTAGTTGTAGTAGTAGTCATGAGTGGCTTTGATCTATGTTGAACCCAACTGTTGACACCTCTAATGCCACCTAAGCTAGGTTGTCATCCCCAGCATGACACTAAAGGTGCTAGTACTAAAATATGCAAATGCCCCTCTGAAATAAATATAAAATCCACAAGCGCACAGATAATACCGATGTAGCATTTTAACCGGTAGTAATCCAGGTATCATTATTTATATTTTTACTATTGGGAAGGGATGCTAAGGATATTGAGCAATGAGCATCACTGCATGTGATAATGGAGAGCATAACCATATCTTTATCGATCTTCTCATACAGGGTAAGTGTCACAAGATAAATAGTATATATATGAATAAAGAATAATAAGAGATAACTGATAAGCACATAGCCACATATAATGATAAACATCTCAATAGATTACTCTAAGTATATAGCACTAGCATGGATTAGGACGAACTATAAGGATAAATCCTAAGTTATTCTAGCTATATAGTCATAGCATACGATGATTAGTGCATTTACACTTGGCAATCATGGCAAGAAAATGTTATATCTATGTATAGTGATATTACTAAGGAACATATGGAACATAGCCGTCACTTCCCCATAATAGTTGTGCTCTGCCAGCCCTATACACGGGAGGTGGACTACAAAGGACTCAACAAGACAGTCACTCCCACGATCTACCACACGGTCCGGAATATAGGGTGCAATCACAGGTAAATACGGTATAGGCACCACGCCTACACAATATTTACCACTCACCCATGATATCAATGAGCAAGCGCTATACGATCCTATACTTAAATATAATTATGATCGAACTATGCCAAGCGTATAATCAAAGTAGACTAAGAACAATATAATTGAGAACATAATCAAATAGAGCAAAGTCATATCCAATATGATAGAATAGACTAAAGTCATATCCATACAAATGATGAACTAGATGAATAATATAAGAACAAATACAAAAGTAGGAGAGAATTACCAAATATTCTCTTGATAGATCCAGAAATCAAGCAATACTTGGCTCCTTCTAGTTCTAATCCTATGTAGCTATGCTAAACTAGAGATCTAATTGAGATGGTGGCTCTAGGGCTTCTCTGAATGAATGGAATGAGTTCTCTCTCTTATGAATTGAATGAATTAGGGTTTCTCCTGGGGTCAGGGGCCTTGCTTATATAGCCCTCTAGGAAGCACCACATGTAACACCCCAGGTGTTTGGCTTCCTTAATTGCATTGCATTTCATAAGCATTAACATTAATCATTCATTCATGCATGAGCTTATAATATGTGAAACATGCTTTTGAAACATTGCAACATGTGTTTATATTTCATGTGTATTAAGAAGTGAGTAGTGTGCAACACACAAGTACCATATGTGCAACTTACTTTTTAGACATGCCAACCACTTTAGTGTAACATGATTAGCAAGTGCTATGCAACACACTCATGCAACATGTGCAACATGATCTTGCAACATTTGGGTGGAATATTGATTTGCTTGTTCAAAGTATGTGACACTAGGAATTTTGTGTAACCAATGTGTAGAGTGGCTAATTAGGTCTTATAACACCTTAATTACCTTTAGGGTAAGTAGTGGAGCAATGTTCATGTTGACCAAAATTACCAAATTGCCCTTCCAAATGTTGTTGACTAGGTTTTGACCCCTAGAATGCTTTGGTTTGACCATTTAAAAAGTCTAGCTTAGAAATCTTGCATTGAGGAGCAACCTTAAGCAAAGTTGTAGAGAATTTCATGAGGAACAAAAGTTCTAATATGGCCATCTCATGAAAATGACCAGAACATGCTCAAAAATGGCCCACAAGTTAGCTTAAGGGGGGTGCTCAACACTTAGAATTTTTTCTAAGTCTGGAAGTGAAAATTCAGTTCAATGTGCCTCACTTTGACACCTTATAACTCACAAACCAGACCGAACTAGTCCTTGAGCCAATTGACAAAGTTGTAGATCACGTATACATCTCCAACTTTGTTGTTTATAGTTTGCACTAATTTGATCTGGTCAGGGAGATCAAGGGCGTCAAAAATTGTCTGTCAGTCACTAGCGTCGGCCTCCTATCAGACATTCAGAGCACCGGGTGTCCGACAGTCGTAGGCCATCGCCGCCGCGTGTCCTCCATGCGTCGCGCGCGACCTAGCGCCTTGAAGAGTATCCCCGCTGTCATCCAGACCTCACCCACCCATTCTCTCCTCCTCCTTCCCTCTCTCATCTGCAGAGCAGAGAAACCGAGACGCCATTGCCGCCGCCCGCTCCGACGTGCTCGCGAGCGCTCGCCACCGCATCACCACCGACCAAAGTGCGTCCCTCGCTCCGCCTTAAGCCTCGCTACCTCCTCGTCCTCCTTGCGCCTCAAGCCGAGCCGTGGTAAGGCAGCAATTTTGATGCAATCGCCGTGGGAGGCTCGCCGGAGCTCCGCCGTGCTTGAGCTCGTCATGGCCGACCCCACTGGTGCCTCCATCTCTCTCTTCTTAGTAGCTTAGTGAGTTGCCTAGGTCACCGTGATGCTCACGCCGGCCTCAGGCAGGGTCGCCGTGGTCAGAGTTGGCCGGCGCACACCGCACAGCGCCGCCGCAACCGCCATTACCGACGGCGTGCCCTCTGGGCTAACCTTAGGGTCACCAAAGTACCTCACATGGTTCGGGATCACGTGGAGAGCACAACGGTGGTCTCGGCTTCGCCGACCGACCCACCGGCGGCGAGCTCTGCCGGCACCGTCCATCCTCTACTCCCGGTCCCTCTGACTAGCGGGCCCGCGCTGTCAGGCACGCGCGCGGGTGGGAGCCTGAGCAGGCCGCGAGCTGGGCCGCGCTGGCGGGTCGGGCCAGCCCAGTGGTTCCTTTTTGATTTGTTTGAAATTTCAGTTTCTTTATTATTTCATAGATTTGAATGATGTTTGTGATTTTCATATCTAGGGTTTGGTAGATCCAAAAATTGTGATCCAAATTTTGTTGGGTTCCAAATAAAATGTAGTACCTAGGAAAAATATCAAATGCTTATGTGATGTTTAATTTCTGGAATAATTAATTAGGGTTTTGAAATGTGTTTTTAATTGCATGCAAACTTTTTTAAATCATATCTTCAGCTTATGTGTTCCAAAAATTATGAAATTTGGTGAGTATGTTATTTCATATATATAATAGCTCTGGTAAAAGTTTGGATCCTATTGCTTGAGTAGTTTTTAAGTTATGATGTTGTCATTTTATGATAGGAGATACTTTAATGAATTTTCATAATTTTTCTATAGTTCCAGTAAAGGTAAAATTTTGGGAGTGTTGTTATTAGGTTAGAATGGTACTAGGAAAAATATGAAATCTGTTGTTTAACACTTTTCAATAGGGTTTCCTATTTTTGCAAAAATCAGCCTTTTTGGCTTCTGAATTTTGTGTAGGGAGTTTCTTTAAAGAACTTTAGTTCAAAATTTTACAGTGGCCTCCTAGTAGGCCAGAGAGCCTCCTGTAATTTTTATAGAATTTTTCTAAGCAGTTGCATATAAGTTTAATTTCCCACTTAATTAATTAAGTAAATTAAGAAAGGGGTTAAAATAAATGTTCTGAGTTGACACACCTTACTTTTTGGTGTTTTCATGACAGGAGTGAACTAGTGATATCATTGTTTTGGTCATAGGGGAAGTTTGACACATGAATAAATATTTAATTTTTACATTTCTAGGTTCTCTGGACAACTGGTAGCAATGTTGGATTTGAACTTTGATAAAATTGTTTGCTGGGAAACTTCTGAATACCAAAGTGGTAGTAAACTGGTTAAACTAGCTTGTGTCAAAATTTGATGGCATTTGTCCTAGTAGTCTAGGAGTTATAGCTGTTTAAAGTGGCTATCCAGAAATGGCTGCTCTCTGTTTGGAGAGGACAGATTTCTGGAACTTTAGAGTTTCGACTAGGTAAACTTTAGAATTAAGTGTTGAGGTCTAAAAATGAATTGTAGAGTAGTTTATAAGATTTCTAGATTGTCTTGTATCATGCCTTTAGGATTTAGGAATCTCTAGTTGTAATAAGAATACTTAGCTGCTGTCCAGAATATGTTGTTACGATATCTGATGATTTGTTGCTAGTAACCTAAGTAATGTTGTTCTTATGATTTTTAGGTGTTAGGGCCTTAACTGAAGAGGAACAATTATACATTAGGTTGGGTAGATTAGGTAAGTACTTCTTCACCGGAGAAGAGATTTGCACGTAATGTTGAAGTAACGTGAATAGAGAACTTAAATTTGCTGCAATGCATTCCATTCCGAGCATATTGCATTCATTATGCATCCATGAGATTTATTGTGCATTCATGCAATAGGTGTACCGGAGGGGGTGACACTCCTCAAGTTCGAGGGAACAATTCCGGAGGAGAACCAGGAGCAGTCGGGGGAACTCAAAGAGGCAGCCAACGAAGGACACGCCGTTGACGAGTTACCAGAGTGTCTGAATCATCGCACGTCCTCTTTTCTGAAAGGCAAGCCCCGGTGCATGCTGACCCAATTGTTTTAAATATAATTCTTGAGTACTTTTACTTGTTTACTGCATTAAGTTGTAGGAGTTGTATGGAAACACTTGTTGCATTACACCTGTCCTTATCCAGATATCATACTTAAACCCTAAATTAGGTTTAGGCCCGTGTTAATGCTTAGCCCTGCTTAGTCTGGTAGAAGTCGGGTGATTTCCGGTCATCCGCGAGATGTAGGAATGGGTCACGAGTGGCTATGATGGCTATCGTGAATGGAACCATGCCTAAAAATGAATTTGAGACCGGGTGGGAGTTCGAAGTGCAGCCGCAAGACACTTCACGTCTTGGGTGCGGAGCTAGGCACGTCTGAGTCGTTTAAGGACTGATTCACTGTACGTCCTTGAGTCATGTTGAACGCAGTCTAACACTTAGTTGGCCGGATAAGACGTTCTGGCCAGGAATCGACTAGTAGGTCGCATCTTGGAGGAGAGAAACGTTGTGCTTGGGGACATTGGCGTGAGTCCAAGGGGGGGTTAGAGTCCCTAGCACCTGGCAGAGTGTTGCCCTTGGGGATGCGACATCAGTCGGACCCACGGCTCCTGAACTGTACCAAAGGTGACTTGAGCAACCCTCGCCAGGCGTGACTCGGTGAGTGTTAGAAATACCCCTCCAACTGGATAGGAATTCGATTTGAATCGCCGTCGCTCCCGGTTAGTGAGCACTTGACTTGAGCAGCGGCAACGTAGATCTCATTAAATTGAACAGATGGTTAAGTGAATGATATAATGTTGCCACAATTTATACCTGCTATGGATATAATAATATTATTGTTGGATTATACTCAAGTGAATGTTTAGTACAGGTGCTAAGATAGATGATAGGTTAATGCTAAAAATAAATGCTAGTACAGGTTAAAAGAGTTTAAATTACTTATGCTTTTCCGCAAAAGGTAATGTTAGCCAGCTCCACTTATGAAAGCCTTGCATGATCCTTGGTGTCTCTTATTTTTCCGTTTTGACGGGTAAGTCTAGCTGAGTATATTCCCGTACTCAGGGTTTATTCCCTCCTGTTGCAGATGACATGCTTTATCAGGGCTTCTGCAAGACCTGCCTCCACCCCGCGGGTGACGAGGACTAGATCACTCGGGTGTGATCGTCTATTAGTTACTTTCCTTAATGCTTTTGTGGGATGTTGATCAGTAAGACTGGCAGTAGTATTTGAACTAAATGCGTGTGTTATGCTTTTGCTACTTTATGAACTTGGTTTGTAATAATTTGTGACTCCGTGTGTTGTAAGCGAACTTCCGCTCTACTTGTGAAATGTAACGTGTGATGTGTATGTTGAATGATGCGATCTTGGTTGTAAAAGAGTTGGTTTGAAATCCTTCGTGGTTTTGATTGACTACCAGGATTATATGTGCTCAAGTTTGAAAATTTGAGAGTTTCGGTGCTTGTTTTTGTACTTGTGCTCTTATAATTTGGTCGGTTCTGTTACACCACAGCCCTTGGATCAAACTGGCCTTCATCAACGACTTTTTATTGATCCTCAAAGGCGGTGGAAGCAGGATCCGCGAGACGGAGCCTGATTGGCTCTGTGGCCTGGGCGGCCGCCCATGGGGTGGGGGCGGGCGCCCCACCTGTCAGCCTAAACGGCCTTCCCCTTCGTGGGGGTGCCTTCTCGAGTCTTCTAGACTATACTTTTTCGTAGTATGGTCGGTTTCTCTTTATGTATATCCGACATGTGGACCTCCTTTGGTTCTTTCCTGATAACCCCGTGTAGAAATAGATATTCATCAAAACTCATGGAATTCTATCAGTGTAACCCCTATATCTAGATAGTATTTATGTTTAGATCTTTTCTCATGCTATGTTGACGGTTAAAAATGATACTTATCTACCATCAACACCAACTCATCTTATTTTTGTGTACTACCTCCGTCCTGAAAAGAATGCAACTATGGGTTGCATGCCACAAAAATGATTCACATTTGGCCAAATTTTTAGTGAATAATATTCACAGTTATGTGTTTATATATTATGAAAGTACATTTTGTAATTAATCTGATGGTATTTATTTGGTATCATAAACATGGATACTTTTTTATCTAGTCAAACTTAAGGTACTAAAATGTGATACTATGTTAGAGTTGCCTTCTTTTAGGGATGGAGGTAGTATTTGATAAGATTTGTTAAACTTGCAAGAACCATGCTAAAAGGTCCTAATGGCTAGAGGGGGGGTTGAATAACCCATAAAAATTTCTACAACAACACTAAACAAACCTGTTAGACAAATATGCGGCGAAGCGAATGTTGCACTAGCCTACTAAAAATGTAAGCCACCTACCACAATTCTAGTATCTATAGTCTCTATCCACACAATGGCTAAGTCACTAAACTAAGTTAGTGAGCTCTCAAAGACTAACTAAAGAGCCACACTAACCACTAGACCCGACACAAGCTTGCTCTCAAGACTATCTACACTATAGAGCAAAGCAACACTAAAAATGTAAATACAAGAGTGGGTGATGAAGATTATATCGATGTGTCAAGGTATGAGCCAAACACAAGATGGAGCCAATCAATCAATCACAAGATAACTAATGAAATTCTCGGACAATGTGACACAAGATTTTTTATCGAGTTTCACTTGCTTACCGGCAAGCTAGTTCTTGTTGTGGCGATTCACTCACTTGGAGGTTCACGCGCTAATTGGAATCACATGCCAAACCCTCAATAGGGTGCTGCACAACCAACACAAGATGAGGATTACACAAGCCACGAGCGATCCACTAGAGTACCTTTTGGCTCTCTGCCGGGGAAAGGTCTAGAACCCCTCACAATTACCACGATCAGAGCCGAAGACAATCACCAACCTCCGCTCGATGATCCTCACTACACCAAGTGATGAGCGCATAGCTCCTCGAGTTATTGGTAATAATATAAAAGATCCGTCCTTCATTAAGCTTGGTGCATTTTCATTTGATGCATGGAAAAATATGACGAAGGAATGGAAATTACCCACCGCTATTAAATCAACCAAACTAATTTTTGTGGGAATTAATCTACTCAAGAAGCTAGATGAGAAGCAAGAAAGGAAACCAAGCACTATCCAATTTGGTTCCATGCGGCCGATGGAGATAACGTAAAGCTACATCTTTGATATAGTGTTTGGCCAATCACGTGAATGATTTGGAAACTAGCTAGTTTATTAGTCAAGCTACCGCGTCATTATTTTCTTATAAGCAATAGTTTCCTAGCTACCAGGTATTTGTCAGTCTTTTAATTAGCAAGTCAATTAGGAGCTTAAATGTCCTTTTGTGTTTGGTGCCTGCGTGTGCCGTGTTTGAGTCAAACCTGGTCATGTGTTGAGTTCGACTTGGAAACCTGATGGCTGGCCTGCATGCCCTAAATAGCCAGGGCAGACGCCCTTGTATGGTTAGACCAATTTTATTCATGGATTATTCCCTGTCGAGTGGTCGCTTGAGAAGCCCTGGATGGTGATCCCATCAGGTTCTTCATATTGAAGGTTATCTTCTGGTTCCTTGTGGATCTGTGTGGAGTACGTGATCAGGCTACCATGGCTTGGGTTCGTCGCTTGGAATTCTCAGAGTTCCCCATCTTCTGATCGTGGTTCATCATGACCTCGGGTGGAAGAATTATTCTAGGATTGGTTGGCATCTACTGTAAGCTAATCCCATCTATTATCTCTGCTACTATTTGAGTTCCATTAATAAGAGAAAATTATTTGGTGCCATCGATACATTTAGCTATAGAGTTTGGCTTGTTTGTGTTGGATTTATTGTGGGCTTGGCACAAAATACATTTAATAAATCAATAAACTCTATAGTCCGTAACATTATGTGGTGTATGATTTGTACTATATGGGAGATTGACTAAACGTTGACTCAACTTATATGGTTGCATTTTATCCGTCTATATTGAGAAGTTGAGGAAAGGACAAAAGCATGCAACATGCGCGCGCGTGCCGCCGCCAGCCGGGCTGGGCCGTGGGCGTGGGCGTGGCGTGGCGTGGCGTGGCTCGGTTTTACCACTCACCTCTCATAATTGTGGGAGTTTCAACTCTTTTGGATTATGGTGAATGTGGGTTGGCATTAATCCCGTGAGTTATCATCTCCTGATCCCTCTGGCTGGTCCCCTCTCCTCCCCACTATTGATCTCTCCGGCTGGTCCCGTCTCCTCCCCGCTGCGGAAAAAAGAGTCCTCGCTCCTATGTTTCTCCCTAGAGACAATTCCAAAAAAACAGACACGATATCCTCTACTATGAGATGGCTCTCCCTGTCTCGTAATTCTACACGCACAAAACTGTGAGAGAGTAGGTGCCTCCAAAGCCCTTGCTGCCTGAGAATCCTGCTCAGGATGTGCGGTGATTAGGTTTTTGCGGAGCAATTATGCGACTGCTCGTTCTTCTTCTCGGCAACATCATCTGCTCGTTCTTCTTCCTAGAGGCGCGGACGACATTGCGATCCTCTACCTACACCAACTGCGATCCACTACTTCAAGCAACTCACTGATTCTACCATGGGTAGTACAAGTGAGAATGGAGCCTCCAATGCCCTTGGCATGGGACCCTCCTCTGGGTACACCCTAAATTCATCATCTTGTATTAATATCTTGATATTCATGCTTTGCACTATCTCTGTTGCGTATAATATGCCATGGATGTATGTGTTTATCCCTGTTTATATTATGTTCATGGCTTGTGTGCTTCCTGTTTCGTTTTATATAACATGGTTATATGTTTTTGATCATGCCTTTGGTTCATACATGTTTTATGATCTTGCTGGTATATACCTTTTGCCATGGTTTGATGCTTATAATCATGTTGATCATACTTATGGTTTTTGAATGAACATATATGATGCCATGATGTTATTGCTTATTTTCTCATATGACATCATCATGATACAATTAATTTTCTAGATTAAATTGACTTGGAAATTGTCTAAATATCTAATAGTCCAAAAAACTAATATTCGGCAATTTTCTCTCAGTGGTTTTGCTGCCACTTTGAAGCCAAATCCTTTTGATGGGAAAAATTTTATGATATGGCGTGTTAGGATGGAGTTGTGGCTAACTGCTATGAGTTGCTATCACGTCGCACAGGGGAAGCCTGAGAACTTAGCTCCTAAGGATGAGCCTAAGTTTTGGGTTGCCGATAACCTGTTCCGAGGCATTGTGATTAGTGCTCTTCACAGCAAGTATGAGAAAAGCTACATATCCTATTCATCAGGCAAAGAGTTATGAGATGCTCTTGAGGCTAAGTTCGGAGTTTCTGATGCTGGTAGCGAGCTGTACCTCATGGAGCAGCTGTTTGACTATAGATGGTTGAGAATCATTCTATGGTTGAACAGGCTCATGAGATTCAGGCACTGGCTAAGGAACTTGAGCTTTTTCCATGTCTGTTACCTGACAAGTTTGTGGCCGGTGGTATAATCGCTAAGCTGCCCCTTCTTGGAGGGATTTTGCTACTTCTCTAAAGCACAAGAGGCAAGAGTTCATTATGTCTAAGCTTATTAGCACTCTTGATGTTAAGGAGAGGGCGAGAGCAAAAGACGGTCGTGGAAAAGAAGTTGAGACTTCTACTGCAAATATGGTGCAAAAGAAGAACTCATTTGCATTTCGTAAGAACAAGAAGAAAAACAACAACAAGCAATAGAACAACTCAAAGCCCAAGCAGACAGCTGAATTTAAGAAGAAGAACAATAATAACAAGAAGGGAGGTTACTTTGTTTGTGGTAGTGATGAGCATTGGGCAAGTTCATACCCAGACCATAAATTCAAGCAAGACAAGAAGTCAGCTAACATGGAGACTACTGAGACTGGAGGAGGAACATCTGGGCTGGCAGGACTGGAGCCTTGCTAATGGGGAATGGCTCACGTGCGCATGTTCTTGGTGTTGGTATGGTCGATCTGAAGTTTGCTTCGGGGAAGACGGTGCTATTGAAGAACGTGCAGCATGTGCCCTCCATCAAGAAAAACCTTATTAGTGGTTCTATGATGTGTCGCAATAGCTACAAGATCGTCCTTGAGTCCAATAAATGTGTTGTGTTGAGACATGATACTTTTGTTGGTAAAGGTTATGATTGCGGAGGTATGTTCCGCTTATCCTTGCTTGATGTGTGTAATAAGGTTGTGAACACCGTTGATATCTCGAATGAGTCGGATTTATGGCAATGACGCTTATGTCATGTTAATTTTGGTTGTCTCATGCGGTTAGCAAATATGAATTTAATCCTGAAATTTAACGTAGTCAAATGTTCTAAGTACCATGTGTGTGTACAATCCAAACAACCACGCAAGGCTCACAAGGCTGCTGAGGCAAGAAATTTGGCACCACTAGAACTTGTTCATTCTAATTTATGTGAAATGAATGGCAATTTGACTAAGGACGGTAAACGATACTTCATGACTTTTATAGATGATTGCACTAGATTTTGCTACGTGTATCTACTTAAAACAAAAGATGAAGCATTGAATTATTTTAAGGCCTATAAAGCTGAAGTAGAAAATCAACTTGACAGGAAAATTAAACAGTTAAGGTCTGATCGAGGTGGAGAATATTTCTCTAGTGAATTTTCTTAATTCTCTGTGGAACATAGTATTATTCATGAGAGGACACCGCCATACTCACCACAATCTAATGGAATTGCCGAAAGAAAGAACCGTACTCTAACTGAGTTGGTAAATGCCATGTTAGACACTGCAGGACTATCTAAGGAATGGTGGGGTGAGGCGATTTTGACTGTGTGTCATGTCCTAAATAGAGTTCTTACAAAGAATAAAGAAATCACACCATTTGATGAATGGGAAAAGAAAAGATTAAATCTCTCATATATGCGCACTTGGGGTTGCTTGGTTAAAGTGAATGTGTCTATCAACCAGAAGCGCAAACTTGGGCCTAAAACTGTTGATTGTGTGTTCCTTGGTTATGCTATTCACAGCGTTGGATATAGGTTCTTAATTATAAATTCTGAGGTACCTGACGTGCATGTTGGTACAATAATGGAGTCTAGAGATGCTATATTTTTTTGAGAATGAATTTTCCATAAAAATTACACCTAGCATGATTAGTCATGAATCTGTAATTCCCCATGAGCATGAAAATTTTATTCCGATAGAATAAATTGAGGAGCCTCTTATGCAAAATCCTAAGGAGGATGACATTGTAGTCACCAGAAAGAGCAAGCGACAGAGAGTTGCAAAATCTTTTGGGGATGACTATATTGTGTACCTTGTGGATAACACACCAACGACCATTGAACAAGCATATTCCTCTCCTGATGCTGACTTGTGGAAGGAAGCAGTACAGAGTGAGGTGGATTCTATCATGTCTAATGGAACTTGGAAGGTAGTTGATCGTCCATATGGATGCAAGCCTATTGGCTGCAAATGGGTGTTCAAGAAAAAGCTTAGGCCTGATGGTACTATCAAGAGATACAAGGCAAGGCTTGTGGCCAAAGGTTATACTCAAAAAGAGGGCGAAGACTTCTTTGACACTTATTCACCAGTTGCCCAATTGACTACAATTCGAGTGTTGCTTTCTCTGGCAGCTTCCTATGGTCTTACCATTCATCAAATGAATGTTAAAACAACTTTCCTGAATGGAGAGTTAGAGGAGATCTATATGGATCAACCAGGTGGGTTTATAGCAAATGGTCAAGAGGGCAAGGTGTGTAAGCTATTAAAGTCATTGTATGGCCTAAAATAAGTCCCTAAGCAATGGCACGAGAAGTTTGACAAAACTTTGACATCTGCTGGCTTTGTTGTGAATGAAGCTGACTCATGTGTGTATTATCGGTATGGTGGGGGTGAAGGAGTTATTTTGTGCCTATATGTTGATGACATATTGATCTTTGGATCAAGCCTCAAAGTGATTGAGGAGGTGAAGAAATTTTTATCGAGTAATTTTGAGATGAAAGATTTGGAAGAAGCTGATGTTATTCTTAATATCAAGCTTTTAAGAGAAGGTGATGGTGGGGTAACTTTGTTACAATCTCACTATGTGGAAAAGGTGCTAAGTCACTTTGGGTTTAGTGATTGTCAGCCTGCTCCTACACCTTATGACCCTGGCGTGCTATTGAGGAAAAAATCAAAGAATAGCAAGGGATCAATTGAGATATTCTCAGATCATTGGTTCCCTCATGTATCTTGCTAGTGCAACAATGCCTGACATCTCATTTGTTGTATGCAAGCTGAGTTGGTTTGTGTCAAACCCGAGAGATGATCACTGGCGTGCTCTTGAGAGAGTGATGCACTATCCAAAAGGCACTATGAGCTATGGTATTCGTTATACCAAACACCCGAAGGTGTTGGAAGGCTATAGTGATGCCAACTCTTTATGCCATGAGCATTATGCCATGAGCGGATATGTGTTTCTGCTTGGAGGTGGCGCTATTTCCTAGAAGTCTTGCAAGCAGACTTTCTTAACAAAGTCTACAGTGGAAGCAAAACTCACAGCATTAGACACTGCTGGGTCTGAGGCCGACTGGTTGTGTGATCTCCTTATAGATTTACCGGTTGTTAAAAAACCGATACAGGCTATTTCTATGAACTGTGATAACTAGACGGTGATTACCAAGATTAATAGTTCTAAGGATAACATGAAGTCCACGAGGCATGTTAAGAGACGTTTAAAATCTGTCAGAAAGTTGAGAAACTCTGGAGTAATTACATTGGACTATGTTCACACATCTAACAATCTAGCAGATCAGTTTACAAAGGGCCTATCACAAAATGTGATAGAGAGTGGATCGAGAGAAATGGGTATGAGACCCACTTGAAATCTACTATGGTGGTAACCTGTCCTATGTGATCGGAGATCCCATGAAGTAGGATGGTGGAACAAGCTAGTAGTAAATTGTGAGGAAAGATCCCTTATAAAGGCTCATTTCTGATGCACATCTTTCCTTCTGTAAGGCAGGTTGGTGTTTTTTTAATGTGTTCCAAGTGTCTTGATTAAGAAAAAATGTTGTCCTACAGAACATCTTTTGAGGAATGCACCTATATGAGTCAGACTACTGGTCATAGTCTATGAGGTTTGGGTAACCTCTAAATACTTATGAAAGGCACTGAAGTATGACTTATACACTTCAAAACAAAGGGGATGCCTATTGCAGCCTAGTATTAGTAGTGGACCTTAGTGAATCTCACCTCATGCAAAACTGTCAATTCAAGGCATAGTCCATTGTTCAGTTGTGACTGAGTGAAACTAATGTTCTAGATGGATGTTTAACTTAACAGTCTCCATCAAAACACTGGTATATAAAAGAGTTATGGTTCTAAAATCATTTTGTTACAAACCCTAGAGTTTAGTGGGGATTGTTGGATTTATTGTGGGCTTGGCCCATAATACATTTAATAAATCAATAAACTCTATGGTCTATAACATTATGTGTTGTATGATTTGTACCGTACGTGAGTTTGACTAAATGTTGACTCAACTTATATGGTTGCATTTTATCCGTCTATATTGAGAAGTTGAGGAAAGGATAAAAGTGTGCCACACGCGCGCGCGCCGCCGCCGCTACCGCCGGCTGGGCCGTGGGCGTGGGCGTGGTGAGGCAGGCAGGCGGCGAGCGGGCGTGGCGTGGCGTGGCTCGGTTTTGACACTCACCTCTCATAATTGCGATAGTTTCAACTCTTTTGCATTATGGTGAATGTGGATTGGCATTAATCCCATGAGTTTCCGTCTCTTGATCTCTCTGGCTGGTCCCTTCTCCTCCCCGCTGCAGAAATAAAGAGTCCTCACTCCTATCTTTCTCCCCAAAGACAATTCTAAAACATAGACATGATATCCTCTGCTGCGAGATGGCTCTCCCCGTCTTGTGATTCTGCATGAACAGAATCGCGAGAGAGCAGGTGCCTCTGAAGCCCTTGCTGTTTGAGAATCCTGCTCGGGATGTGCAGTGATTAGGTTTTTGGGGAGCGACTACATGACTGCTCATTCTTCTTCTCGGCAACATCATCTGCTCGTTCTTCTTCTTGGAGGCGCGGACGGCACTGCGATCCTCTCCCTGCACCAACTGCGATCCACTACTTCAAGCAACTCACTAATTCTACCATGGGTAGTACAAGTGAGAATGGAGCCTCCAATGCCCTTGGCATGGGACCCTCCTCTAGGTACACCCTAAACTCATCATCTTGTATTAACATCTTGATATTCATGCTTTGCACTATCTCTGTTGCGTATAATATGCCATGGATGTATGTGTTTATCCCTATTTATGTTATGTTCATAGCTTGTGCGCTTCCTGGTATGTTTTATATAACATGGTTATATGTTTTTGATCATGCCTTTGGTTCTATAACGGATCAGCGTAATTATACGAGATTAAGTAAGAAAATCTTCCACCGAGGCGATTAATTTATCAAACTTAAACCCGTATAACCCGAGATTCCGTGAAATCACGAGGGGTTTCAAACCAACCAACATACAACCAAGATCGTACTGATTTAGCAGCCACAGTTCACATGATACATAGAGTTCACAATAAAAGTGGAGTACATCGGAGTTCGGAATAAAAATTATTACAACATAGTTCAAAATAACATAGCGGAAGCAAGTAGTTTTACACACACGCTTAGTTCAAATACAGTGCCAGTAGATAGTCATGGTCCACAAAAGCATTAGATAAGACGAATAGAGTGACCCTTGCCCAAGGTTCTAGTTGTCGCCCATCGCCGGATACAGACAGTTGGAGCAGTACCCATAGTACATCTGACCATCTGCAACAACAATGGGAACAACGCCCTGAGTACGAGAATGTACTCAGCTAGACTTACCCGTCATAAACCAGAAATAAAGGACACCAAGGATCATGCAAGGCTTTAGAGATTGGACGGGCTTGACTCATTTGCGAAAAGCATAAGTTGTTTTGAAAAAACTATACCAGTACTTTTTGCATCACTTTTAGTATAACCTATTCAAGCTAGGTAAGCACCTATTGCTAAAACAATCACTTGATTCATCATTAACAATCTAGATTACCATATCAGGTTTAGCATTTCCAACATCATTCACTTAACCATCAGTGTTCCATTAATGTTACTACGATGCCATAGCTCGAGTCAAGTGCTCACTAACCGGGAGCAACGGCGATTCGAATCGAATTCCTATCCAGCTGGAGATTTATTCCTCACACAAACCCTGCTACCCACGTCAGGGTCGCGTAGATCACCAATGACACTTTCCAAGAAGCCGCGGGATAACAATCATGGATCGCACTACCCAGGGACCGCCCGACTGCCAGGACGCACCTTGGGCTCACTCTTTGCCTCCCCGTTACACCCCCTTCAACACCAGTCTGCCAACCCGAGTTTATCCCGGCTCGAAAAGTATCACTAGCTTCGCGGTCAAAAGGTACTTTATTCGGTCAGCTAAATGTGAGGCATGCGTTCAACATGACAAGAGGGACGAGCAACGATCGGTCCTTAATCGACACAGACGGAATCACTATAGTCCAAAACCCTATAAGACTCGGCCCGGTCTTCGTTTATCCATCAACACTTAGTTACTTTTTATGATAATAATTACAGCTAACCATAATCCGGTATCCACCTATAACTCGCAGGTGACAGGAAATCACCCGACTTCTACCGGTCTAAGCATGGCTAAGCAATTTACTCGATCCTGACCTAACAGGGTGAAAGATAATCCGGTGGCCAAGGTAATAATGCAACAATGGTTTCACTCAACTCCTATAACTCAATGCAACTATATATATAACTATAGTTCATGTAGTAAGGAACAACTTTTATAAAATAGGAGACTTAAAATGCTCCGGGGCTTGCCTCTTTCGAACGAGCTAGGATGGTGGTCGACGCACTCTGGCAGCTCCTCGCCTGACTCTTCCTTCTCGGGCACCTCCTGTGCCTGGGGCTCCTGCTGATCCGTCCAACCCTGCTCCTCCTGTACTGCTACCTGTGACTCTTCCTGCGATCCTGTATGATGCAAGTGCATAAGTAAACATGCGAATGATGCATCGGATTGTGGTGGAGTGCTTTGATGACATGAGATGCAGATGAGCACATGGAATGAACAGTTTGAATATAACTATTTCTTCTACAAGGTAGTCCACGTCATCCAAGAACATATACCCTAAAACATGCACCTTGTTCTTCTATTAGTTAGCCTATCATCTACACATACAAGTGAACCTAAGCAACCAAAGCTTACCAACCTAACTCAACCACAACATCAGCAAGGCATAATGATGCTTCAAAGATATACCAAACATATTTTATTTCTCTTAATTTCTCATAAAGAATAATCTTTTATTCCCTATTTAACTAGGGTTACACAGCAACAACTATTTCTGGTGTAGATAAAAATCTACAAAAATTACAGTAGATTACTCTTACCCTAACTAACCTACTACTAGATTTTCATGAGAATTGCCTATGTAAAACTGCCTGTACAAAATAAACAAGTTATAGCCTAAATATGAGCATGAAATTATTTTGTACTAAAAAAAGTATCAAACAACAGATTTCACATTTTTTTCTATGTTACTAACAGTAAACTAACATACTACAAAAATTATCACATGTATGTTCTATACAAATTTAGCCCTCTACTAAAAATAACAAAGATTATCAATTAAAAGCATTTGAACTACATTTCAAAAATTTCTCACAGAACATGCTTCACTAATATTTTTCCTAGAAAGTACATCACTAATAAAGATTAAAGCAACAAGAATCACATTTTTCCCTTCATTAATTTATTTACTACATATTTTCTAAGATATCAGCATTTATAGCAATTAAATAAATTTGCACAGCAAAGTGTCACAAAATTAACATGAGCAAATTTTAAACTGTAGATCTATTCAAGAGGAACATTTCAAACTTTGTTTCATAATTTTTGGAGCTATAAAAAGGGTACACAAACGTTTTCCAAGTATTTTCTTTTTCCAAAACAAAATAGAAATTCGAAAACTAATTACGGAATTGTTTAACGGGCCAGCCCACTCGGCAACAACGGCCCACGGCCGATTTCTGGCGGAGCGCCGCGCGGGAAAAACCAGAGGCGGCCCGGCCTGCCAGTTCGGCCCAAGGCCGCTGGCCCAGCAGGCAGGGGGGTTGGAACGCGGGGAGCGGCCGCGCGACTGCGACGTCGCGGCGGCGGAGATGTCCACCGGTGGCTAGCGGCCGGCTCCGGTCGTGCGGGCACCGATGGAGGGGCACACGGAAACCCTGTGGGGGTGGCGAACACCGCGGGGCGGTGCGCGAGCGGCTAGGCGGGGAGAAAACGCCGGAATGGCGGGGGCGAGCACGCGGTGGCCGGAATGGCGCCGCGGCGGGGCGCGCAAGACGGTGCCTTACCGCGGGGCAGAGACGGAGCATGGAGGCGCGTTCGGAGAAGATAAGGATGAGGCGGAGTTGTTCACGCGAGCAATCGCTCGGAGGCGGCCGGCCGGTGACGGAACGCGGGGCGGAAACACACGGCAGCGGCGGCGAGCGCGCGGAGGCGGGAGCGGCGGCTGCTGCGGGTCGCGTGAGGCCGAGCGGGGCAAAAAATGGAGGGCGTGCAGCCAAGGGAGGAGCGGGCGTGGCTTCAAGGCGTGTGGCGCGGCCGGTGGAGCCCACGGCTCGCCACCCGTACACCGGAGGCGGTGAGCATCGGCCACGCGGTGGGCGAGCCCTGACGCGGCGTCGCGCTAGCGCGGGCGCGGACGCGGGCGTGCGGGAGAAGGCGGGGGCGAGCGGGCCAGGCCGGCATCCGTTCGCGGGCCGAAAGGGAGGCCGTGGCCCACTAAAACGAAAACCAAATTTTCTTTTATAAAAAAATGTTTTCAGATTTCCTTATTTATTTCAAAATTGAATTTGAAAATGCAAAAGAGGTTTTCAGAACTTTTGCCCAAAATAAAAGTTGTTCAAAATTTTATTCTCTACAACTTTCATGTAGGGCATTTTTCAAAATTCTCGATAGATTTTGAATTTAGGATTTAAAGCTAAATTGTTAATCAAAAATTTATTTGTTTAGAATATTTTTAAAACAAACTTTGAGAAAAACTTGAATTCAAGAATTGCTCCAAAAATCATGTTAATTTATTCTAGATTATTTAAAATTGCTAATACCCAAAAGTATACTACCTTTTTGGCACTTACATCAAAGTTAGGGTTCTAATTATTTGCTTTTCAAGTTTAAATTTAAAAGAGCTATATTTCATGCAATGCTAGTCATGAAATGATGCTGAATGCTTTATGCTTTGAAATGCTAATGCATGCTTAACACCCAGGGGTGTTACAGGTTCATACATGTTTTATGATCTTGCTAGTATATACCTTTTGTCATGGTTTGATGCTTATAATCATGTTGATCATGCTTATGGTTTTTGGATGAACATATATGATGCCATGATGTTATTGCTTATTTTCTCATATGACATCATCATGATACAATTAATTTTTCAGATTAAATTAACTTAGAAATTGTCTAATTTCTAACAGTTTGCATTTATTATATCCGTGAGAACTCGCTGCCCCGCTGTGATTTGTTTGCTAAATATTTAAATCTGATTGTGATCTCATGTGACTGCAAGTCGATACTGTTTTGATTGAGAGGCTGGTAATGCAATTAAGTTAGTGTATGCTTATTTCACTTGGTGTTCCTCATCCTGCTCCTGTTAGTGGTGATCGGTCACAAGCTAAGTTATTGAATTCATATATTTGTTGTTGCTCTATGTGATTGAGCCTCTCAGAAAGAAGAAATTGAGATTGCTGACTGGTTCATTAATTCAGAGAATTCTAAGATATTTGTGTGCGCTGTGAAAGATCAAAAAATTCTTGGACAGCGTAGGCGTGTCCTTATCACCAAGCCGCCTAGGTGGCGGCAACCACCAAGAGTAACAAGCCAAACCCGTAGCGAAACACGAACACCAAGTGCCTCTAGATGTAATCACTCAAGCAATGCACTTGGATTCACTTCTAATCTCACAAAGATAATGTATCAGTGATAGAGATGAGTGGGAAGGCTTTGGCTAAGCTCACAAGGTTGCTATATCAATGCAAATGGCCAAGAGAGTGAGCTTGAGCCAGCCATGGGGCTAAAATAGAGAGCCCCACGAATAGAGTCGTTGAGCTCCTCACTACACTGGTTACGAGGTGACCGGACGCGCCGGTCAAAGTCACTGGACGCATGGCACCCTAGCGTCCGGTCCACGATCCACGTCCATGTGTCCCAGGTTTAAACCACGGCCACCCGATCCTCAACGATCGAGTGCCTTCCCACGCGTATTAATGAACGACCGGACGCAGCGTGTTGAGGCTGAACGCACCATGACCGCGTCTGCTCGCCTGTGTGCCCAACACCGTGACCTGATGCACCACCGTGCAACCTGGCTTAGTGCCACCTCACGTCCGATCGGATCTAGTAAGGGTCCATAGACAGTTTTCGTTGATCGGACGTGTTCGTTCAACCTCGGCCTGACGTTGTCCAGCGTCCGGTCCACACTACCTCCATGCGCTAAGTCCAGGAGCCTTACGTCAGCGTACGTCACAAGTGACCTGACACGCCATCGACGAGTCCAGTCATAAAAACCTCCAAAGTCCGGTCATCGAGACCGAGACCTCACCACAGCTCCACTGACTGGACGCACTGGTCCAGCGTCCGGCCAGCTCTAGTGAGCTTCCTGACTTCACCAACTACGCCACCCTTGATCAAATGTGCTAACCACCAAGTGTATCACCTTGTGCACATGTGTTAGCATATTTTCACAAACATTTTCAAGGGTATTAGTACTCACTAGAATCTAAATGCATAAGCAATGAGTTAGAACATCTAGCAACACTTTGATAACCACATTTCAATATGAGTTTCACCTCTCTTAATAGTATGGCTATCAATCCTAAATGTGATCATAGTTGCTAAGTGTCTCAATCACCAAACCAAAAAGCTCCTACCAAGTTTCACCTTTGCCTTGAGCTTTTTGTTTTTTTCTTTCTTCTTTTCCAAGTCCAAGCACTTGATCATCTCCATGATTACACCGTCATCCTGATCATCACCATTTGCTTCACCACTTGGAATGTGCTACCTATCTCATGATCACATTGATAAACTAGGTTAGCACTTAGGGTTTCATCAATTCACCAAAACCAAACTAGAGCCTTCACATGCATTGAAGATTATTTTTATTCAGATTTTTTATACTTCACAGGATCACAAAAGGTCTGGTAGTCTAAAATATTGACTACCCGGACGACATGCTCCTGCACTCCCGCACAGGCACGCGCGCGTGGGTGACGTCAGCAGCCTGTTACCACAGGGGACGTCACCTTCCTGGCCTGTCACATTGACGTGACGGGGTGAAGCCCCACCGCCCACCCACGCAAATATCTCAGTCGTGGTGTGGTCGATGGCCCCCAAACTATAGCAGCAAACGTCTCGGTCATGAGTGTCTTTGATCTTTGTTAAAGCCAAATCGTGTCTTTGATAAAATATATTATACTTGAAAGAACCATGCAGCTAGGAGTTTATCTAAACAAGTCTCGCCTCGATCTAATGCAGAACAGAGGAGCCAAAGTTGTTGACTTTTACTATGAACGCAAGAAAGTCTAGCCGCTGCGTATTTGATCTCATAGGACAGTAGAGTGTCATAGCAATTAGTCTATCCCTCGACTGTCGTGATTGCTTGGATTAGTGTGAAATAAGTACAAAAAAGATCTATCACAACCGCACCAGGCATTCAGTCTCAAGCGTGTCATGGTGGTGAAAAGCTTTTTTTCTTGATTCACTTCTTGTGTCCAGATTTCCTACAACATTCGCTTCATTCTCATATTTTACTGTGCTTGCAAGAAAGTCTGAATGCGGCACATTTGATCTCGTCAAACACTATACAGTACAGAGCTATGAGTAAAAATATTACGTATGGAGTGCACTCGGTCACAACATTTGTATCAGTAGTAGTAGTAGTAGTCATGAGTGGCTTTCCCCTTCCGTCGATTGACACTAACTGAAATTATGCTTTCAGATGGCAACTGGTTACCATACCATGGATGTGTACTCTACAACAAAGGATCACAACTTTTCTCTCGACCATGTCCCTCTAGTATATTTGATGAAATGACGTTTACCTATTTCTTGTAAACCGTTTGCTCGCCTGATAGTCCAAGCAGTATAAATTTGAACAGGCCAAACATGTAACTAGTTTCAATTTTATTTGTTTCCTTTAGGGATTAAACAAATGTAGTCGTTCAAAATAGGTTTCCTGCATAATGTGAGATGTGTCTAGCCCAGTCAGATTTACGATGCTTGGACTTTCTTGCATGTGCTGTAAAATTTGAATAGCTATGTGGCTCCTCCGTTAGGCATTACATCGACGTGAGACTTGATCTGATGAATTCCGTTATGCATGTTTACCATACTATAGATCAAAAAGAGTACCAGAAAGAAACCTATAGGCAAAACCAACCAACAGGGGCTAGAAATCGGCTACCAGTTGACCAAAGGACCTAATCTACACCATGCTCAACAGAGTTTAACCCACCTAATACAAAGTTCAACAAAACTAAACACAAACATGCAAATCAGACTTCACAAATCAAAACCTCTGTACATTAGAATGCATCTGACATAAAATGCAAGGGAAGATACATAAGGAAGAGTAACAACAAAAGGAAAAAGTAATAACATGTACTCCATCCGTACTCCCAACATAAGAAAGATACATAAAATGCAGCGTGAGATACATCAAATAGAACTTTATTTACTCCTCATCCTCATCCCCATTGTTGGTATCAACATCATCGTCCTCCTCCTCTATAGCCATGAGGCCCTTTTGTTCATCAGCGGTGATGCGGTTGGCCACCTGCTCAGCATCAGCACGAACCAGGTTACGCTAGTGCTTCTCGGTGTTGTGGGTGGTGTTGATCCCTGCATCGCGACACTAGTGTCAAATCCATCTATCCGGCTCCAATAGCAGGCGAGGATGTACTCCGCGTTGTCTGCATGATTCTTGCTCAGGTAGGCTAGTAGTTCTTCTAGGACATTGGCGAGTTGGTGAAAAATGAAGACGAAACTGCTCATCTTTTCTCCTAAGGCGGGTTGAGGGTGCCCAGAACGGTGTTCTGTAGCACATGCCTGATCTTCAAGAAAGTCTTACTCATGATGCCAACAACCATATCATCTCTATCTCTAAAGGGATCCACTAGACCTTCATCTTGATTCACCACAGGCACGACATCATCCCCCCTCCCATGTGCGCTTCGTAGAAGGCTCGCCCTTCACCATGGCGGTGACTAAGATTGAAGGTTTAGAGAAGGTAACCGCACGCTCCTAGCGATTTTAGATCTACAGTGGGATTAGGAGGGCTTGGGGAAGGAAGGAAAACAAGCGTAGTTACAAAAGAGATCGCGGCGGTTAATATATCACTACTATAGAGGAGCCATTGGTTTTTTGGGAACAAAGAGGAGCCATTGGTGTTGAAATGTTACTGCACACGTAAGAAAGTCTGACCTATGTAGGTTTGAACGCGTCTAACACACTGCATAGACCTTAGCTTACATTACAAACAAGTTAAAGCTGTTATAAAATAATGACAACATCCATCCAAGAGGAAATTAACATGTCCATAGACAATCAAACAACCATTGATCCATTAAACATGTCATAATAGGGAGATACATCAAATGTAGCTTTATTACTGCTTTGTTAATGACTACAACTCCGAGAACAAGGGATCATAAGAAAGATAGTAAGGTCTGCCAATGATTTCTGGCAGGATATCACGTCTATCATACAAAATGTAATGTGTAGGGATGACATGAACTTTTCTGTTGTCCATGTTATATGCAATGACGGCTCTTTCCACCCTAACCCCAACAAATAAAACCAAATTCCATTCTGGGTGAACTATGACCGCTGTAGCACGACTCAAAATCAAAGTAACCCATTTGTTTCTTAGTCTTTCTAAACAACTTACGCAGGCTGATAGTATGCTTCAATGTCCATTTATTATTAGTACCATTGTCTTCAAGGATCTAGATTGAAAGCTTGGACATATTGCGACCACCAATAGTACATTGACACAAGTGACCCTGAGCTTGATGAATGGAGCATGAAAAACCATGCGGCCAGTTAGGAATTTTTCTCCATGCCTTTCCCTACATATCCACAACAAGTATACGACAGTAACCCTCACAGAACCCAATATAGTGCTGACAACTATTAAGAAACATAGTTGCTGATTTTGAAATGTCCACTCAACCTCCTCGCCCTATTTAGATTCCTTAAAGATCCATTCTTCAGTTTTAAATGAGTAGATATCCACACCCACGCACTAACCATCCTCCACCATATATTCAAACACATGGAAGTATGAGGAGGCTATCAGATCGAACCCCAATCGAGCCTCACCAACAAAATGGATTCTAGGTGATAGTACCTTCAACTTCTGGGTTGCTAGATTGCAGACGACATAGCAGTATCCATCAGCCCTAAGGCACCAACATAGGATGAGGCTGTTGCAGCAATCTGAGATAGCTACATTATTTATGGTGAAGGGCAAGAAGGACAAGGAGGGGTAAACACCAGTGATGCTGGTGAAGTTTCATTGGTAGTAGATTCCATCGTAGAAAAAGCCAACCACAGTCTAGGACATCAACTTATGGTTGTCTGAGATGAGGCATTTTTAGGAACAATAGACACATTTTTAATAGAATAAGGAGCGAGTGGGGAGGCGGCAGAGGATCTCGACAAAGACATCATCCATGAGGCTGGCCAGTGTGTTTCTCTTGTTGGGGGTCACCTCCATTTCGTCAGTGTGCATGTAGTAGGATGAGAGCTTGCTCAGTAATGAGATCACTGAGGAGGAAAATAATCTAACAAAGATCCATCAGTAAAGTCCACAACTCATACCAAAGTGCAACTTTAACTGTAACACCCTAGGTGTTAGGCTTGCACTTGACACTTGCATTGCATGAGCCTAAGCATCATTTGTTCATATATGAGCATGGAACATATGTGATGCACTAGTGAGACATATGGAACATACTAGTGCAACATGTGAAACATGTGTATATGGAATGTGCTTGAAACATCTACAACATCTCCTTGAAACATATGCAACATAGCCTTGTTAATTATGTTTTAATGTGTGTATGTTAAATGCTCATGCTTGGTAATGCAAGTGAGTGTTGCTATCACTTCTTTCATGTGTCTCACATCACTCTATATCTATAGTGACCCCTAGAAAAGTTTCATGAAGTTTGGAATCAAAAAGTCACATGAAATGATAAGTTATATGCTTGTTTGGATTATAACTGAAACAGGCTTCTACAACAAGGAAACATGCCTTACATTCCATGTGAACTAGTGTTAATGCAACATGTGCAACACATCTAGGACACATGTGGAACAACCTAGTGAAACATGTGTAGCATGTACTTTGAAACAAACACATGAAACCATTGAAACATGCTGATGAAACAACTATAGCATTTCACGTGATTTCTAGGTTTCAATGCATGTGAGGCCTATATTCTTGTGTAACCTATACATGGTATATATGTTTAGCCTCTACAACATCTTAACTACACTTAGGACACTTAATGGAACAATGTTCATGTTGATCATTTTGCCTAATTGTGCTTCTTAGTGATGGTTCACCATGTATGGACCCTAGAACACTTTTGTTTGACCATTTCAAAAGTGTGACCTAGAAGCTTTGTGTGACTGTGCACCCTTTTACAAAGTTGTAGAGAATTTTATAAGGAACAAACTTTGTTTAAGAGTCAAGTCATGAAAATATGTGGAACATGCTCAAAAAGGTCCCACAATTCAGAATTAGGGCTGTTTCCAACACTTAGCATTTTCTAAGTCTAGAATTCATCGTCGTCGACGTTGGCATCTCATGTTCTCCGAATTTTGTTAAGTAACTTTAGTGGATCCAAAATGAAAGTTGGAAACAATTCATTAGAAAACAACATGTAAAAAGTTGGGATCAATTTGACCAAGTTTGACATTGCAAAATACCAAAAACCGAGCCCTAGCTTAACATGTTGATGCTGGTGATTTAGGGACTGATTATCTCGTTATCTACAGCTCTAATGATTTTGCTCCCTAAAGGAAAATCATAGAGCTTTGAATGGGCTTCAAACTTCATTAAAGGCCCAAAGTCCAAATTGGCCCGTAACAGGCCCAAAACGGTGTTCCACGACGGCCACTCTAGCGCCTGCCACCTGTTCAGCTGAATGCCGTAATGGGCAACATGTGTTCCCCGTGTGGCGACTGAGCGCGAGCTGCGCCCCACTGCATTGCCACACGTCCTCGCCCCCTCTAGTGTTAGCGAAGCCCAAGTAACACTAGAGCACCTCTCCACTCCTCTCTCTCGCCTCTTCTCCGCTCTGGGCTCACGAGCGCAAGCGCTACAGCCATGGCCGCCGCGAGCAGAGCTCCATGGCCGCCACCCAACCAGCTCCTCCGTGCCTTTCCTATCCCAGCCGAGTGCCACTGCACCTCCACCGCTAACCGCCGCCCTCGACGCGCCCTTCCTCTGGCCTCTTCTGCCGCTACAGACGGCCACCGCCGGTGCTACTCGCGCGCCACCACCGGCTTCCATGGCCAGCAGGGTCACCGCGAGCTAAGCCGAGTGGTCCCTCGGATGCGCATGGAACCGCTAGTGCTCACGTTGCCCTTCTCCTTGGCCCACCGCCGCCGGTGCTCACCGGCCGCGGTTGGTCGCGGTTGCAGCCGCCCGCACACGTGGTCAGGAGGCCACGGGCCACTGCGGTCCATGCCGCAAGCACATGCGGACGCGTCGTTCAACCACGAAGCCGGCCAACCCATCCACCGCCGTTGCCGGCCGCTGCTGGCCCGTGGCAGGTCCCTCCCCGCTGCTGTCCTCTGTTTTCCCCGGCATCCAAAGAAGACGTCGGCACCTCTCCTCTCTCTGTCTTTCTGTGTGTGTTTGACAGGCAGGCCCGGCTGAATAGTGGGTCCCACATGTCTGTTTAAGTGGTGACTGATTTGGGTGCACAACCGAGTGTGCATAGTAGATCTAGGGTTAAGTGGTTAATTTTGTATTTGAATTTCAGATTTTGTGTTAAATCTTCTAAATTCCATATCTAATGCTAGGAAACTCCAAAAATAGCAAATGTAGACTTTTTGGAAACCTTGAGAAAAGATCTATGTAGTAGAGTCATAATATGTTATATGTTTGTAGAAGTTTTCTAGTATTTTTATTTAACCTTGAAAAGTACTCCGAAAATATTTATAAACTTGACCAGAGCCATATCTTGAGTTTTAGAACTCTAAAAATAGTGATTCTTATTTTGTTAATTTTTGAATGACATGTACTTGCTACGAAAAATATTAAACACACTAGTTGTTCACTGTTTTCTTAAGGTTTTGATTTAACCTTGGTAAATGAGCAAATCTATAGTGTGTTGCTTGTCATTTTTATATCTTGAGTTGTGGTGCTCCATTTTAGGTGAAATTTTTATGGTAGTCTCCTGAAGTTATATGTAAACGGTGGTTAAAATTTCATGATCTTTGGTTGCTGGATGAGTGAGATGTAGGTTTAACTTGCTCTCACATGATTTACTGCAATAGCCATTTGTCTTTTTCATAGAGTTTAATATACATCTCTAAATGGCCTAAAATTTGTACAATAGGCTATTGGGAGCATACGTAGTACATTTTAATTTTGGTAGAATTTATTGTGCACTTTTGGTATATGTTCATTAAATCACCTAGGCATCTAAATAAATTAAGAAATGCCTCTAAAGAATTTATTTAAATGGTGACACTATGTTTTCTGGTGTTCTTTAGTCATATGTGACATGTTGGTAAAGTTGGTTTTATCCAATTATGTGTTTGCAACATAAGTTAATAATTATTTCTTGCAAATGAGGTTTCTGGACAGATCTGAAAACTTAGCAAAGTTCTTCAAGATAATTTGCTTTGTTGTAAAACTTGTTTATACAAAAGTTGTAGATAATTTATATATCTAGCTGCTGTTAAAACTTGGTAGAATTTGGTCATGTGGTTTAGGAATTATAGCTATTTAAAGTCAGGTTACAGAATTGCTTGCTCTCTGTCATGTTAGACCAGTTTCTATGTTTGTGTTAATTTGATATGTTAAAATTTGGAATCGTGCTATGATGATTATAAATGAAATGTAGAGAATTTCATAAGATTTCTATAATGTCTTATTGCATATCATTTAGATTTGTAGATCTCCAGTTATGATTAAATTACTCAGCTGCTGTTCTGATGTCTAAAAGGTGGTAAATTCTAGTTTTAGTGCTTTGATTCACTTTGCCATGCTTGTGTGTTGAAGTGTGACTCATATCCTTGATGATACTTGGGTTGGTACCCTGTGATCTTATGAGACTTGTGTCTTGATTGATGTGCTTGCCATCTTCTATGTTATTCCTTAGTGAGGATCAAGTTAATTAGCTCTAGGTGCTTATGAGAACTTTGGTATGCTTGCATGATTACTTTGTTTATTGAACTTCTATGCATTCACACATATGCATTGTTGCATCTCATATAGGTATGCTAGCTGAAACGTGTGAAGGATGCGGCGTTGGAGCCAAACCCGAAGACGGTGTTTGGTGGATCCATCCCGAAGATGGAAGAATTAGAAAGTGCTAGGATGAGAGGTGCTCACCAAGTGAGTTTCATCTGACAAACACTGACTTGAGTCGGATCCCAGGTAAGCCCTGGAGTATTATAAGACTCCCTACTTTTCAAAGCAAATACTATATATGTGTTATATGTATTGTTGCATTACGTATAGGAGTTGCTAGAAACCCTTGCTGCATTATATCATTCCTTGTCCAGATATATAAATCCTTGAATCCTACATAGACCAGGATCGAGTAGATGCTTAGCTTTGCTTTAAGCGGTAGAAGTCAGGTGATTTCCTGTCACCTGCAAGATGTAGGGATATTCATATATGGCACGGTTGGCTATATTTGCTATCATAGAAAAGAACCATGTGCTAATAATATGAAAGAAGACCAGGCGGGATGACGATAGTGAAGCAACAAGGCATAGAGGTCTTGGGTGTGGATCTATCCCTGTCTGAGTCGTTTAAGGACCGATTCGTTGTATGTCCTTGAGTCATGTTGAACGCAGTCTAACACTTAGTTGGCTGGATAAGTCGTTCCGATCGTGAAGTCGAGTAATACAGTTCAGGTCGAGAATCAGGGGGTCAAGTGCGCATTCTGGAGGAAGTAAGGATGTGCTTGGAGACATTGGCGTAAGACCAAGGGGGGTTAAAGTCCCTGTCACCTGATAGAGTGTTGCCCTTAGGGATGCGACATCAGTCGAACCCGTGATTCCTGAACTGTACCAAAGGTGACCTGAGCAGCCCTCGCTAGGCGTGTCTCGGTGAGTGTTAGAGATACCCCTCCAGCTGGATAGGAATTCGATTCAAATCGCCGTCGCTCTCGGTTAGTGAGCACTTGACTTGAGCAGCGGCAACGTAGATTCAATTAAATGAACGGATGGTTAATTGGATGATGATTTAAATGTTGCCTCAATGTATACCTGCTATGGTTAATATTGTTTGCTCCTAATAAAGTGAGTGCTCTAGTACAGGTGCTAATATAGATGACAGGTTAATGATTATTAACTTGATGCTTAAGAATTAGTGATTACTTATCTATATTAAGCTTTATGCAAAATGTTGTTAAACTAGCCCACTTTATATCAGCCTTGCATGATCCTTGGTGTCACTTTATTTCTGGTTTATGACGGGTAAGTCTAACTGAGTACATTCTCGTACTCAGGGTTTACTCCCACTTGCTGCAGGTTGTGATGTATCATGGATACTGTAAGAATTGGATGGCTCCTGCCATAGAGGCGGAGTGTGATCATGGGCATAATCCTTCTGAGTTATCTTGTCTCTAATGCTTTTATTGGAAGTCGACCTTGGTACTGGCATGTATTTGAAATAAGGGTGATATTAGTTTCAAGCTACTTTGCTTTCGCTACTTTTGAACTTAAGTTGTAATAACTATGTTGAACTTCAATATATATTGAATTACTTGTGAAAGGGATGTAACATGTGGCTTGTTATGTTGAATCACTACGATCTTGTCTTGTATGTTGGTTGGTTTGAAATCCCTCGTGATTTCATTGGACTACCGAAGTTATATGGACTCAAGTGTGAGAATTTGATCACTTTGGTGATTGTTTTTATACTTGTGCTCTTATAATTTGGACGGATCTGTGACATTAACAACCATTAACAATTTTCATGGTACGACTTCATCTAAATTTAGAGTAGCACCACATAGATATATATAACTCAAACTGGAGTAGCAGTTAACGGAGCTGTAACCATTGCAATTCAAGCTAAATCAAGTCTAACCATCACACTTACAATCAGTACATGAGCTCAGAGCTTCTTCCATAAGATACATATAAAGATTAAGAGTACTACAATTACAACAGTTTTGAAGGACAACGAGGGTGGAGCAGCTGTTGGGTTTTGAAGATAGAAGTCATCATCATGAGCTAAGGCTGGATTTGAGTTGGTTCTTGACTTGGCAACAATTCCTTCTTCATAGGAGTTGTACTTTTTATAACAAGCACCATGAAACCTATGAACTTGTCTATGGCAGTTAGGCCAGTTGTAGTAAACTCCTAGTTCACAGCCATTGAGCACAACATAGCAAGGACGAGTCATCTCAAATCTACACAACCCGAACAGGCTGCCTCAGTTTTCACAAGTAGAATGTCAGTGAACAAGTGGTAGTGATCATCATTGGCATTAGTAGCAACATGTGCGGCTTAGACATTAGTGGCCTCAGTCTTATGAATGATGGACACAAAGCATTGATTTGCTTTTGATGCCTTCATCTTGTTTGGAACCAAATAGTTAACTTGGTTGTCAACAAGGAGAAGACATAGAAAGCAAACATATGAACTGCATCATAATACATCCAATAGCCATGTAGACATTATTGGCACATAAATGTGACCTCAAATATGTTACAAGTTTAAAATACCATAAGGACTCACTGGTGGCACTGGAGCATATGAAACAGAAATATAGAATCAAGCAAGCATTGTACAGAAAAAAATAGTTTAAGGCAGAAGCGAAGGGCTTGTTTGTTTGCCTAGACAGATCTACAAGTGACACGCACCGCCAGAAAACTAACCAATGCCACCTCCTAGTTTTTTTCATCACCATTGGCCTAACCAGATCTGAAACGCTACAATGTTTTTTGTATACCTCATGTTCAAACAAGGACCAAAACAGTGAAGCGAACAGGAAAAGGCAAGAAAGGAGACCTACGGATCGGATTTGTCGCCTCTGCCGTGGCACAAGACGGACACGGATGCCAATGTCGCTACGCTCCACGAGGAAGACCCATCGCCTAGCCTCCAAAAGGATGCCTGAGCCACCACAACACACTAGGATCCTTCGTTGCCGCCACCGCTACCGCAAGTCCAATGGGCACATATTTGTTTCCACTTGCAAGGGATATATCCAATATATAAGTCAACATGTCCACGCAGAGAACATATACTACTCCAAAGACATGTCAACACAACCAGACGTCTAGCGCAATGGTGAGGAAGGTCTATTCCTTGCTCTGGGTCCCGGGTTTGACACCTAGGTCTCATGGTTTTTTTGAGTTTGAATTTATTAAACCTCGGCGACAACAAGTGACACGCAAGCCGTCAGGTCCCACAGGTCGAATGGAGATGGAGAATGGTCCCATAGGTACACATGACACATAAGCCACTGGGTCCCACAGGTCGGTTGGAGAAAAGGTTCACAAGTGACACGCAAACCGTTAGGTCCCACAGGTCGGATGGAGAAAGGGTCCACAAGTGACACGCAAGCCGTCGGGTCCCACAGGTCGGATGGAGATAGAGAAGGGTCCTACAGGTACACATGACACGCAAGTCGGGTCCCACAAGTCGGATGGAGACGGAAAAAGGTGCCATCAGGTCCCACAAGTCCCCACGTGACATGCAAACTGTCGGGTCCCATAGGTCAGATGAAGATGGAGAAAGGTGTCGTCGGGTCCCATAAGTCGGATGGAGAAGGGTCCATAAGCATAACTGACATGTAAGCCATCGGGTCCCACATGTCAGACAGAGAAGGGTCCCACAGGTACACGTCGCATGGAGAAAGGATCAAGCGGAGACTTTTGTGATGAATTACAAGCGTCACGGATGAGTGACTGTAAGTCCCACAGGTACATGTCGGATGGCAAAAGTACCATGTGGAGATCTATGACGAAGCTCCGTCATTACAGATTGAATATTGTTCGTCATAGATTAGTAATTAGTTCAATGACGAAGCTCTGTTCGTCACAGTTCTGAATAAGATCATCACAGATGAGTAGGAACCGTCACGCGAGTGATCTGTGACGAAACCCTATGCTGTTCTGTGATGTTTTTTGTGACGATACCCGATTTCTTCTTAGATAAGGGGGGTTCTAGGATTGTCACCAATGATCTATGAAAAAACTGAAATTTTCGTCATAAAAAGTGATTTTTTATGACGGTTTTGAATTCGTCATTAAGATTTTCATCATATTAGTAGTGGTTGTTGGAAGCAGGGTTTATTAAGCCATGCAGGTATGCGTAGGAGGTCTCTAATATTATGCATGTTGAGAAGAAAGACTTTGGGAAGCTAAGGGTCTGCATTGAGTTTAGATATATGAATAGAGCTACTCAGAAAGATGAATATCCTATGCCTATAGCCGATATGCTTATTAACAATGCTTTGGGACATTGGGTTATCAGCTTTTTGGATAGTAACACCGGTTATAACCTTATTTTTATGGCTGAAGAGGACATATCCAAGATGGCCTTCATATGTCCTAGGTTTGTTGGTCTCTTTGAGTAAGTTGTGATGACACTTGGATTGAAGAATGTAGGTGCTACTTATCAAAGGGCTATGAATTGGATCTTTCATGATTTGATTGGTGTGATCATCGAAGTATATATTGATGATATTGTGACCAAATCGGCCGCTCATACATCTCATTTGGCCAATTTTGCGTCTTACTTTTGAGAGGATGCACCATATTGATTAAAGATGAACTCACTCAAATGTGTTTTTAGTATATCATCTAGGAAGTCCTTGGGCTTCATTATTCATGGTAAAGGCATATAGATTGATCCAAAGAAAATAGAGACCATTAAGAAAGTATAGGCATCCACATGCAAGGACATGCAAGCAGTCGCAGCCACATGTGCAACATTTGCTTTTTGATAATCCAGAGTTAGATTTATTTTGTACAAACTTTGCACATGAGGTTGTGGCTGTCGTACTGTTGCATTCGGCGCCAGGGGTAAAAGAGTAATTTTGTGTATAAGTTAACACCCACTATAAGAGATTGGGCCTTCTATGACAATTTTATATGACAAAGCGCTTTTTAGTCATAGAAACGATGCGTTTATGATAATTTTTCAATGGATGACAAGCGTTTATGACCAAGTTGTGCTTTAGTCATAAACAAGCGTCACCATGTGCACTTCCCAACCTTTGTGACAATAGCTCATGACGACGAAAGTGATCGAATGTAATAATCATTAATTAAAAAAAGTATTTAAAAAAACCCCACCTTGCTAGACTGTGGGACCCACGTGTCAGTTAAATGTGTCCTAGCCTCTATTACGAAAAAACTTCAAAAAACCATAAAATGTGACGTAGGAGTGGTTTGAACCTACAACTAAGGATGGCAACGGGTCAGGTTTGGATCGGGTGAAGTCTCCGTGCACCCAAAACCGAAACCCAAAGTCGAAACTCGAACCCGAACCGAACACCAATTCGGGTGGAAATCCATCAGCAAAACCAAACCCGTGGATACCCGAAACCCGAACGGATACCCGAAACCCGAATGGATACCCGAAACCCGCGGATAAATATACATATATTCACATGTATAAATAAGAGGCAACAAATAATAAATATTTTCGTGAGTCAATTTTAAATAGATTTAATAATATAAGTAAACAAGTTATTATTAACATATTATAAAACATGAGTTTTAATTCTAAATGATTTATTTTGGATATCCATTGGATATCCACGGGTGGAAAACAAAACCCGAAACCGAACCCGATACCAAACCCGAAACCGAACCCGAAAACCGTGGATGAGAAATCATCCCCAAACCTAAACCCGCAGGACCCGAAACCCGCGAATATCCACCCCGAACCCGATCCGCTGCCATCTTTACCTACAACCTGTTGCTCATAAACCGAATGAGCTAACCACTAGGCTAGTGGCCTGCGTGGGGTAGGGGAACGAGAGGTGGGAGGTGGTGCCGTGTCACTTTCGAGATGACTTACGCCGCCAATGGATTGCATGAAAATTTTTTAAAAAAAACCTTAAAAATAGGCGCCCAATCTCTTCGTCCCTCCTATTCTCATGTTAGAATTTGCAGGAAAAAAATTAAAAAAAAACCCTCAAAAATATGGCATGGAAGGTGTTTGAACCCACGACCTAACCTTTTATTTTATTTTACTCCTAAAAAGAGGGAGCTAACCATTTGGACCATCAAAATGTGGTGTAGAAGGGATTCGAGAACCTGTGACCTTTTGTTCTGAACCTAGTGAGCCAACCACTCGGACCATCATCTACCATTGTTTGTTAGAGCGTTCTGATTTCTTTATTTGTTTTAGTGCAGCATAAACAAATAACTAGGCAAAATGCACCAACTAAACAGCACCTTAATTTTTCATTGGCTTTCAGGATGTGAGCTCGAATGTAAATTTTATTTTAATTCAAAAAAAAGGTCAAGAAAAGAAACACAACTTTATTTAGGGCCAAAAAACTAATTTTCTCAACATATATAGCTAATGTATCCTATAATTTGTGATATTTTTGAGAAATATAGTTTGCGATTTTGAGAATAATAAGATCGCAAACTTATCTGATGTATTTCGGTGTACATGTCCCCATAGGTATGGATAATAATGTTCAATCTACATATGGCATCGTCGCCAATTTTCAGTTAAGCAAAATCTCCATCCATAATATAATAATAACTTGTTGGGCCGAAGTGAACCGTTTCCGTTTGGTCATTTTCCCCTTTTCTTTCCTCCTCTCCCTCTATCCATCCTGCCTTAGGCTATCTGCACTGGGTCCTGAACCGCATCCGGTAAAGCAACATGCAGGAGCATTTGACATAAAAATCACCCGCACCGCTGTCCGCTAAAGAATCCGCTATGTAGCAACGTCCGGTATATCTAGTATCTTCTCGTTCGTCCTCTATGCATGCAGCGAGGCGAGCGAGCAGAGAGCGCGGGAGAGAGAGGAGAGAGGAGAGTGCATGCAGCGTGGGCCCCACTATTTCAACTAACTAAAAAATATTATAACTCACAAACCAAAAAAACCAAATTAAATTCCGATTACACCATTGAATTTGTTTTAATAAATCCTTCAAAACAAGATCTCACATAGATATATTTAGATAAAATTTATAGAGGATAATAAGCGGGGCCGTCGTTGGTATAGAGTATGAGATCTAGAGGATGATGGAGGTAGAAAAAACATGTATAGAGGAGCGAATCTCGATGACTAAGGATATAGAGGATGAAAATAGAGATAGCCTCATTACTTGTCCAAAGCCCAGAAACTCGCCTACGGCGTCGCTGCGTTGTCTTCGCAATCCCCCATTTCCTGGGAAGTTGGGCCGATCAGATACTCCTTCATGCTACCTTGGGCTCCTGGGCTGCTGCACCTGCATCGTGGGGTGCTGTACTGGCTACCTGTCTGGGCCGTGAGTCCGTGATGTGACAAACATACGAGTAGTACGGACTTCCCATGCGCAGTGAAAGGCCCATCGCTTCTCTTCCTCTTGCTCTATCTTTCTCGAACCCAAAAAGAAAAAAAAAAATCGTGGCACCAACAATTGCATTAGCACACAAACTTAGCTTCTGAATACTAGTAATACATAGCTCACTCGACCACTTCTTTTAGAGACCAAACCAGTGTGGTGAATCAACAACAGCCCCTTGTGTGTTACGCTGGTTTGGATTATTCAGGCATTGGGTAGATACAGCTAAGTGCAACCTGTGAAATTTTCTTCCTGAGACAGTAGTGACTTGTGAGGATTAACTTATTAAGCCAGTGTCAGCACCATGACACTACTGATTAATCTAATTATAACATTCGTCGTGGTCATGGATTTTTTTTTTGATCGGCAGTGCGCAGTGCGGTGCGCATGTGCTGATGAGAACATGCATGACCTGACCGGCAGTGCATTTGCTCTTATATATATAATAACTAGACGCACATCTAATCTAATCTCTGTGGCCCTTAATTAGCTAGCTTACTATCTCGATCGTGCATATAGCTAGCGTGATTAGTTATGGTGTGTCTCGTAAGCCTGTCGGTAGAATGCAGGGTCAAGACGACATCATATCCAGAGACACGGACCGAACAGGATTTTGGTCGGAGGGCGACCGGACCTCGCATTGTTTCATCTTCCAGGACACGGCGGTATGCCATTGCTGGTCAAATTTTAGCAAAGATTTCTGGAGCGGTGTAGTGCAGACGACTGTATATATGCAGATCTTTTGTGGGACAATAACCTCACACCAAATCACTCAACAATTCAAGGTGTGCTGCTCATTATTATTATATATATAGTTAATCGATCGATGGCCACACAATAAAATATAATATATTAGTCCGTCCTAAAATATAGTGTATTGTTTGTTCGAAAAAAAAATATAGTGTATTATAACTTCTAAAAATTTATATTGAAATATAGTGCATTCTACATGTGTCAATACCTAGAGTTGGCAAAATTTATTAAAAAGGAAACTTTAATTTGAGGAGAAACGTCTTCATTGGTATTAAACGATGGGTATATGCGTCATTTGAGGATTCTCTTACGTTAACGACCCTGTTCTCTTGACTTATCGGTCATACTTTTTCAGCGAAGAAACGGTGTTTTCCTTTCATAGTAAATCAGCGATCAATACTTTTCAGTCTGGCTTTTCAGCAAAGCGAACGGGGCTTAGGGCCTGTTTAGATCCCAAATATTTCCCCAAATTCCACTATGCAAAAAGAAGATTCCCCATCACATCAAAATGTCGGCACATGCATGGAGTACTAAATGTAGATGAAATCAAAAACTAATTACACAGTTTTGTTGTACTTTGCGAGACGAACATTTTAAACCTAATTAGTCAATGTTTGGATAATTTTTACCAAATAAAAATAAAATGCTACAGTGCGCTACAGTGGTGAACAGTGAATCCGCCGCCCCCAAATTAAGGCAGCTAAACACGGCCAGAATGCATACACTACGTTACAGGATAGCGCCTAGAGGGCAGCAATGTCAATCAGGTACGTATAAGTAAACTCCTAGAACTAGAAGGTAGTAGTACTAGCGAGTCACTTCACGGCAATTCCGATCCGTAGTAGTCGCGCCTTTGTCCAATAATTTTCTTAACTAAGATAAGAATAATAAGGCATGTTTGGTTTCCACGTGTTAAAGTTTAACTCCTATCACATCAATGTTGTGGTAAATACATAAAGTACTAAATATAGACTAATTGCATACATGTCGGCACAGATTAGGAGTAATTTACGAAACGAATCTATTAAACCTAATTAATATAAAATTGAAAACTTTTTATCAAATAATACAAAAATGCTACAATATTTATTAAACTTTAACACTCTAACCAAACCGCCCCTGATAATGCCCGCGGTGGCGGGCGGTGACCGCAAGCAAGGACAACGCCAAAGTCGGTGTCGGTGACTCATGTGATACATACGTGTGCACGTGGCACACCAATTTAGAGACAAGTGCGCACGATTGAGCAGCTGATCCATTGATTAACTCGCATCTCTAAGAGTTTGCCAAAATTCACTACACAAATATCGTGATTTGACAACTTGTTAAAATATATGATAAGTAAAAAAATAGACTCTCTCTAAGAGGTTGTCATTTGGACTTGGTAAAATAAGAAGAGCCCGCTAAGCGAATGAAGAGCCCCGCTAAGAAACGAAGAGCCCCGCTTAAATATGCACGTGAAGCCGAATGCGCGAGCGAGCGCTCGCGCTCAGCGCGCAAATATGCGCGTGGAGGGAGAAGATTTGTCAAGTTACTAAAATTTGCTAAGTTGGATGCCAAACTGTTGGAGCATAATTTTTCCTGTTTTGCCAAAAATAGATGGATGCTAAGGGCTTTTAGTTCCTGAAATATTTTGCGAAATGCTACTGTAACATTTTCGTTGTTATTTGATAATTAGTGTCCAATCATAACTTAATTAGGCTTAAAAGATTCGTCTCATTCATTTCGTCTAAACTGTGTAATTAGTTTTATTTTTTATCTATATTTAATGTTTCATGCATGTGTCAAAGATTCGATGTGACGGGAAATCTACCGTTTTTTCGTGAAATATTTTGTAACTAAATAAGACCTAAGTTGATTTGGCAAACTCTTGATGCATGCATGTGGCTGATTAATTAATCATTCTTGTTTGGCTTTCAGGCTGCCGCCTGTCGGAGTAGTAGCAGTACAGGTACAGCTGGCTTCAAGGCTGCTGTAAAGCACACGTTGCTTCCTCTCTTTGACCGCCTATTGTTTGAACAAGTACAAGCATTGTGGTACTAGGGGCCGGTTTAGTTGTAAAAAATTTTACAAAACGACACTGTAGCACGTTTTGTTGTTATTTAATAATTAGTGTTCAATTATGGTCTAATTAGACTTAAAAGATTTGTCTCGTCAATTTCGTCTAAATTGTGTAATTAGTTTTATTTTTTATCTATATTTAATGCTCCATGCATGTGTTCAAAGATTCGATGTGACGGGGAATCTGAAAAATTTTGTAAAATTTTCTGTTAACTAAACAGGGCCTAGCTTTGACCAATTTTTGCTAGCTGCCTGAAAGATCCTAGCAGGAGCGGATGTTTGCTATCTTTTGATTTGGAGTTATATATATATATATATATATATATATATATATATATATATATATATATATATATATATATATATATATATATATATGATCGTACTATTTAGAGCGCTGGCCGGTGAATAAAATCCAACGCGCCGGCCACCGGAGACAGGACATCCATTTTTTTTCCGGCGAGGGGGTGTGTAGTTATTGTTGTAGCAAAAAGTAACCACCTTTTAGTTTACTCCACTTAAATATTCCCACCATTACACCTGTCAGGTAGCATTGACTGTCCCTCAAATCACGCTATTAGTAAGGTCAGTCTCAATGGGGTGTCATGGGTGTGTCATGCACATTTAATAGGGTGTCACGTCAGCAAACTGCATGAAACGAGGAGAGAGAAGGAATATGTTTCATGCCCACGAAACGTTTGGGCACCGTAACCAAGGCCTCGGTAACGCGGTGAAACTCGCATTGAGGGGGTTGGGGCGTTTCGTCGTCGATCCCGTGCGGCGGCGCGCTTGCCTCGCTCCAGGAGCGCCCAATCTTCCCGCCACCTCCCGATTTCTTCCCGCCCCTGCCCGCCTCCTCCCAATATCTCCTGCCCTCCTCTACATCTTCCCTTCGCACCCCTGCTGCCAAGCACCAGCGAGCGGATCCAGCTCCATGGATCGAGTGGCCCATGAGAGCGGCAGACGGAGCACTTCCGGCAAAGGAGGAAAAGGACGCGGGGGCAGCCGGGGATGAAGGTGGCGTCCTTGCGTGCGCCTGGGCCCTTGCCGCCTCCTCCTTCGTCTCCGGTGCCGGCGCCGACCCCGCCGCCGCCTACTTCCGCCCCAGCTCCACCACCAGCGATGATGTCGTCGATTTCTGGCCCCGGTGTGCCGACCTCTTCCCCTGCTGTGCCGATTGTGCCGCCGCCACGACCACCGCAAGGACCAGGATGGGTCCCCCTAACTTTTCCATCTCAACATGGAAACCAGCAAGCCCCAAGTCCATGGTACGTGTTGATTTGATTCTATGCAATTAGTTGTTTTCGATCTATGCACGTAGTTGATTTCCTCTCCTGAAATTAGTTGATTTTGATGCCTCCAAGTGCTTGAACTGAATACAACTAATTTGTATCATCTCTGAATGTCGATCTGTGCTTGTGCAAGTAGTTGATTTTTTTTCTGTGTGTTGCCTGGATGACAATCTGAATGCAAGTGATTGCCTGCAACTAGCTGAATTTCAGTCCGAATGCAAGTCCGAAAGTAAGTGCTTGCCTGCAGCTTCAACCCGATATCTCAGTCACCACCAAGTGCCTATGGAACACCCCAACATGTGAATTCAACAAAGGAGCCTATTGTCGTTGATGAAGATGACAACAATGGGGTAAATAGACCAGTACAGAAAAGATTTTGGAGTCATGAAGAGGAAGAGAGACTGGTAATAAGTTTTCTTATTTTTCATTTTGTTCACAATTTCTTATTTTGTATTTGTAGGCCAGTGTTTGGTTCAATACTTGATTTGTTCATATTTTCTTATTGTGGATTTTGCAGGCCAGTGCTTGGTTGAATGCTTCTAAAGACCCAATTAAGGGAAATGACAAGAAAGGTGATACATTTTGGAAGGAAGTTACTTATGAGTATAACAATAAAGGGAATGGGAAGCGTAGAAGGGAAATAAACCAATTGAAGGTTCACTGGTCACGTCTGAAGTCATCGATCAGTGATTTCAATGACTATTGGACTAAGGTAACTCAAATGCATACAAGTGGATACTCCGATGACATGCTAGAGGAAGAGGCACAGAAGATGTACGAAAACAGGTTTGGAAAGCGTTTTTCATTGGTGCATTGGTGGAAGATACTAAAAGATGAGCCCAAATGGTGTGCACAGTTTGAGACAGAGAAAGCCAAGAGTGAGATAGTTGATGTTCCAGATGAACAATCACGTCCCATTGGTAGAGAAGCAGCAAAGGCTGAGCGCAGTGGAAAGCGCAAGAAGGAAAATATTATGGAAGGAATTGTCATCCTTGGGGACAATATTGAGAAAATTATCAAGGTGCAGCAAGATCGGAAGGTGGAGCGTGAAAAGGTGACAGAAGCACAAATTCAGATATCTGATACAAATTTGAAGGCAGCAAAGGAGCAAAAGGAAGCGAAGATGTTTGAGGTCTATAATTCCCTTCTCAATCAAGATATAAGTCAAATGTCTGAAGATCAAAAGGCTAAGCGAGACAGAGCAATACACAAGTTAGAAGAAAAGCTGTTTGCGGACTAAGGTTAGTTCTGAAATGTGTCTACTGCCATTAAGAATTTGTCTAAGTAAAGATGTGACTATTTATCTTTCTGTCTCTACTGTCAGTTTCTACTGCATATGAAAACTGCTATATTTATCACTGTTAGTTTCTACTGTCAGTCTCTACTATAGTTTTGTACATCTATTTTTTGTTTAGTAGACATTTGTAGCTCAAATTTTTGTAGGGTATAGAGCCAAATGCATGGCAACAAGTTTAGTACACTTTGATGCCTGCAAATACTTGAACTGATTTATTTGATTTCTTTAGCATGTCTGGATGCTCTGGATGCTCATCGTCAATTAATTTCTTTCTGCAGGGTGCCGTGGTGATTGGTTTTCACTGGAGATTTTTGCCTGCCGTGGAGGCACATGAGTTTATTTGGAGACACCTAAACCTTTTGGCCTGAGTTGTGACAGCAGCTATCTTCCTTAATTATCAATTTTAGTCAGTTATCTACCTTAATTTAATTAGATTGGTGAACTTATGCACTTTACGTCAACTATCTATCTTAGTTCTGAATCTGTGCATTATGTAACACCCCAGGTGTTTGTCACTCATTAAGCAGTGGGTTTGAGCTCAAACATGATAGATTATGTGGAGATGGCAATGTCAAGGTCAACTTATGGAGAGGAGCCTAACCTAAAGTTGGATGTTGCATCATTGCTTTACATATAGGCCCCTTTTCAAATTATATGCTTGGGTGGTGTTATGGCAATATATTTGTCGGTACCAACAGTACGGGGGTACCCACATCCATCGCTAATAAAAAACTAAAATGACTGAAACCGCAATATAAGGCAGCCCGCCTCGACCGCGTATCCAGTCCACCTCGTATGAGGCCCGCTCGACGGGGCGCCTCGACCGCGCTCTGGCTCTGACTCGTACGAGGCCCGCTCGACGGGGCGCCTCGACCGCGCCCCATCCTGTACAGCAAGGTACCTCGACGGCGCTCCGACCCGCGCGAGGCTCGTCCGCCCACTAGGAAAAACTCCGACTCGCGTGAGCCCAGGTCGAGCGCCTCGACTCCTTCTCTTTACCTACCTAGGACAAAAGCCATAGCATTTAATGCGGTTACCTACTACCACCTACCGGCATGGCTGTGACCAGGATCGACATGGGAACAATGCCCGTGTCAGATCTCACTATTTTACCGCCCATCCCGTGATGGGAGGTGAGAACCGTCACTGTACCCACCTTACCACGCACTGTTTGCCATCGATCACCCTCGAGGGAGGATAAGACAAGGCCCGTTCTCCACAATCTCGGGGATTCAGCCTTATCCATCCGGTCTCGACCCGGCCTCGACCCAACCTCGATGCTCGGCACAGTTCAATGGCAAGGGAAGGACGGTGTGGCACGGCGCTCCGGGTCATTTCGCCGTCTCGTCTCCCACGACGCCATGGTATCCAGGGATGGCCGGCCATCCCTGAGCACGTCGCTACGGTCAGCTCAACAGGAATCGACAAAATATCACCTCAAGGCTCCCCGTCGTCTTGGCCTCCTCTCGCCCTATAAAAGGGCAGGCCAGGGTTCTACAATGAGGGGGGACAACGAAGAAACACAAGAGACAACAGGCAAGACGCCAGATAGAGATCGATGTCTCAAGCAGTCACCCTTGTCCTCTTTTTCCTTTCTTTGAGACTTGGGCTCGACGCCCTCTCTCGCATGCTTGTAACCCCTACACGAGCACTTCGGTGCAAGGAAATACAAACTTCTCCCCCCCCCCCCCCCGCTAGACGTAGGGCCTTCTCTTGCCCGAACCAGGATAAACCCCCATGTGTTCTCCTTGCATCACCATCCAGGAAAGAGACACACAGCATTTACTCGTTGGTTTAGGACCCCCTCGGGTCCGAACATCGACAGTTGGCGCGCCAGGTAGGGGATCGCTGCGTGCCAACGTCGCTTTCTCGCCTTTTTCCTGGATGGCTGACCCCAAACGCCCTATTCCGTTGGCCACGGTGATCTGGTTCGGGAGTTTGGAGTTCATGTCGCTTGGCTATGGCTACGATGTGGTCCTACTTCCACCCAGGCACCCAACCGATGAGGACTATGAGCTCTCCTAGCCCGGGGGAGCAATCCGCCGGTACCGTCGCTCTAGGCGGGCGCGGGCCGCCTGACGACGACGAGCCCGGTACAACCACCGTCTTCACCTCGCGGAGGGTGATGGGATCCCCCGGTCTGGCACCCCCCAGCCAGGCGCCGGCCCAGATCTCCTTGTGGAAGGTTTGGGTAGGACGAGCTTGACTGAGGGTAACATGCCGACGGAGAATCCCGCCGCTCCCCCGTCCGGTGAGACACCACTGTCCGGAGCATCCATTTCGGCATGGGCAACAACATCTCCATCACCATTCCCGTTTGGGCTAGACTTGGCTGCCCGGGTATATGCATCTTCCGTGAGCACTCGCATGAGTACTTATGAGGAACTCCCTGGGCACCATCTACGCTCCACTCTAGACCTCGTTGCATCCACACCGGCTTCTGATTATCGGGACTCTACGGAGACACCGGAAACAGAGTCCCATGTGACTGCTTCTCAACATCACAACCCCAGTGACGATTTGCAACGGCCACACATTCTCCCGTCATACTACTACTTTGGCGCTCCTGACTCCGACTCGGCTGACGACACCTATGATCCGACCCGTGAATGCTTCAACATCGATGTTGAAGGCACTTCGGAATCAGAGGACGAAGAGCCAGTCGAAGGAAGGCACACGCCACCTCATGTCGAGCTTCCTGCTGAGCGAGACGACCCTCAATTCCTTGCGGATCAAGGAACGTAGCTCGAGCAGATTCATGAGTTGCAGGACAGGCTTGACGAGGAACGGGAAAACCTAGATCTACTCCAACAAACCCTCGAGCGTGAGCGTGCGGAACGCGCACTTGGCGGAAGAGCTCGCGAGAGAGCTCGCGACGTCAACCGTCGCATCAACGAGGACCAGGTGGTCGACCCCCCGGTTTTCACTCGAGCCAGCCAGAATGTCGTCACCGCCGCCATGCTCCTTCGCAACATGCCCGAGCCGTCAAACCCCGACGCCCGTCGGGCTCGAGATAAAATCCGAGAACTCCTCGAGACCGCTGCCATGCAGCAGGCCGAGAGCTCTACCTCGAGGCGACGCGAGGCAGCCTCGGAGTGGATCATCGAGCCCTCCCGATAGGAGAGAGAAGCCTCGGTTCACCCCGAGCCTGCCCGACGAAACCGGGTAGCTCTGGCCCCTGAGCCCACCATCAACGACCACGAGCCTCGAGACACCCGTGGCAACATCGTCGAGCGCCGCACGCGCAAGCACGGTGACGGCGTGCCTCGAGGCTACCACGTCCACAGGGGCGGACGCTATGATAGTTCGGAAGATCATAGCCCTTCACCCGAGCCCCCGGGTCCTCGGGTCTTCAGTAAGGCTATCCGTGAGACGGTGCTCCCGGCTCGGTTTCCCCCCCCCCCCCACGACTCTCACCAAGTACAACGGTGAAACCAAACCCGAACTTTGGCTCGCCGATTTCCGCTTGGCGTGTCAGCTGGGCGGGGCCACCGACGACCGGGTCATCATTCGACAACTCCCCCTGTTCCTCTCCGACACCGCCCAAGCCTGGCTCGAGGATCTCCCACCTCGACAGATCCACGACTGGGACGATCTCATAAGGGTGTTTGAGGGAAATTTCAAGGGGACCTACGTGCGCCCCGGCAACTCGTGGGACCTCCGGAGCTGCAAGAAGAAACCAGGTGAATCCCTCCGGGATTACATCCGGCGCTTCTCCCGGCAGCGTACCGAGCTCCCCAACGTCACCGACTCCGACGTAATCATGGCCTTCCTCTCCAGCACCACCTGTAAGGAGTTAGTCCGAGAATTGGGCCGTAACACTCCACTCACTGCCAACGGGTTGATGGACATTGTCACCAACTTCGCCGCCGGCGAGGAGGCGGTTGGTGCAATCTTTGGTGGCGATCTGGAAAGGGGGAAGCAGAAGGTCGACGATCCCACGAGCTCCACCCGGGGCTCCAAGAGAAACAACCGCAAGAAGAAGAAAGGCCAGCAGGGCAAGCTCGAGGCCTCGGCCGATGAGCTCATCGCTGCTACCGAGCACAAGAAGCCTCGAGGCCCCCCCGGCGGGGGCATCTTCGACAAAATGCTCAAAGAGCCGTGTCCCTACCACAAGGGACCCACTAACCATAACCTTGAAGACTGCCATATGCTTCGCAGGTACTTTGGGGGTGCTGGCGTCAAGAAGGACGACAAGAAGGAGGACCCTAAGAGCGACGACAAGGACGGGGGATTCCCCGAGATCCACGACTGCTTCATGATCTATGGAGGGCCCTCGACCCGTCTCTCGGCGCGCCAGCGCAAGCGAGAACGGCGTGAGGTTTTCTCCGTACAAACGGTAGTCCCCCGCTTCCTTGATTGGTCTGCGGTGGCCATCACTTTCGACCGTGACGACCACCCAGACTACGTCCCCAACCCGGGAGTCTATCCGCTCGTTGTTGACCCCGTCATCGCCAACACACGCCTCACCAAGGTGTTCATGGACGGCGAAAGCAGCCTCAACATTATCTACTCCCAGACCCTTGACCTTCTGGGAGTCGAGAGAGCGCGCCTCCAACCTAGCGTCGGGGGCTTCCACGGAGTCGTGCTAGGAAAACGGGCGGAACCCCTCGGACAGGTCGATCTGCCTGTTTGTTTTGGCACACCGGCCAACTTCAGAAAGGAGACTCTCACTTTTTGAAGTGGTCGGATTCCATGGAACGTACCACACTATCCTAGGGCGCCCATGCTACGGCAGGTTCATGGCGATCCCGAACTACACCTATCTCAAGCTCAAGATGCCAGGCCCAAACGGTGTCATCACTGTAGGGCCCTCATATGAACATGCCTATAAGTGCGACGTCGAGTGCGTCGAGCATGGCGAGGCTGTTTTGGAGTCGGCGATCTTGGCTGCAGACCTTGACGGCCTCGTCAATGCGATTCCCGACCCAAAACGCCATGTCGGCAACTTCGAGCCCACGGAAGATGTCAAACTCCGTTCTTCTTAGTCTACAGGACGCCCTCGACCAACTCGAGGAAGCCCAAGATGTGGCTCTGTTGCATTCTGCCAGGTACCAGCAGGGTCTCCGACGCTACCACGACAGACACGTCCGCAGGCGTGACCTCAACGTCAGCGACTTGGTGCTACGGCGGAACCAGAACACCAAGGGACGGCACAAGCTCACGCCACCATGGGAAGGGCCGTACATCATCGCAGAAGTACTAAAGCCGGGCACCTACAAGCTATCCAACGAGAAGGGCAAAATCCTCACCAACGCTTGGAACATTGAACAGCTACGTCGCTTCTTTCCTTAAAAAGCCTCGAGGCTTTGTAGTTTCTTTTTTGTCAATAAAGAATACAACGATGTTCAAACCTTCATTTCATAATGAGGCCAGTCCCCGAAAAAACTTATGCTCTTTTTTAAATTTAAGAACCGCTTCTTAGATCGACTTCGCTGTAAGAGCACCCTAAGGTTCGAAAGGGCTCTCGAGTCAGGAGTATCACCTACGCCTCCAAGGCTACAGTACCTCCACTCACCCCTCACACCTTTTAGAGGTGCGACTTCACGCTAGGGAGATCTAAATAATGGTTCCTAACTTTGAAAAAAGAACAAAACCCCTGTCGCTTAGATCAGGCTCTCACATGATTTACAAGGCCGCAACATCACCCTGAAGCTCGAGGGCAGTTGAGCCATGAGATCACTTACGCCCCCGAGGCTACAGTACCTCCACTCGCTCCCTTACGCCAAAGGATGCAACTGCGTGCTAAGTAAATCACGCGAGAACACGATCCAAGCGATAAAGGGAAGAAAAACTCGAATAAAACTAAATTAACCATGAACCGGTTTATGTTTTGAGTTCTTAGGGCCTTCGAGGCCACCACGACCAAAATTCAAAATACTAACTTATTACATGGGCCTTCATGCCCAGATTTGGCTCACAGGCCCTCATCGTCAGCAGGCGGAACCACCTCGGCTTCGAAAAGCGAGGCCAGACGGCTTCCAGGCTCTTCCGCGGCTTCTGATGAGGACATCGACACGCTAGACACACCGACGTTATGGTCTTCCCCAAGTTGTAATTCATCCCCAACTCAGCTGCCACGTCACCCTCGGATTCAGCAGACATGTCGTCACTGTTTTGGTCATAACTCTCTCATACGACATCAAAACGGGGCGTTCTTGGATGCGTTGGAAAGGGGACGACAACGCCGTCGTTTTGGATCTGGTCCTAGATCCAGAAGTTCCGTGGATCATTCTGTGTGACCACGTCAAGGTGCTGCGTCACCTATTTGGACCAACTTGGCCATGTATCGTGTCGGGCCTTAAGCCCAAGTTGTGGGCGCCCAACCCCTGGCCGTTCCCTACCCTAGGTCGAGTCTTAGACTATAAATATAGCTGCCGCCGCTGTTAGACAATTGGGTTTTGTTTAGAGTTTAGTTTTCCATCGAGAAACTGAATCGTTCATTGTAACTGTGGTGACAAATCCTTTTACAGTGATCTAGGGCCCCCGTTCTTGATCTCCTCCACTGTGTCGATTAGTCTTTTGGAACCGAGTTCTTGAACCTCTATTGATATTCGCATCATTCATATTTGTAATTTCAGATTGCGTGTTTTTACCTTCTTGCTTGTGCGCTTCGATTCGCTTGCAGAAAAAGCCTTCTTGGCGAGGTCAATCAAGTTGTGCTTGGTTGATAACCAACGGAGCAGTGGTGTAACGGTTGCAGGGTTCGAATCGTATCTGATTTGAAGCCGGATCGCCAACGTCGAGTTCTCCACAAGTCGAACTTACCGGTTACCTCTCGGAAGATCGGGCCAGTATTCATCAGCTTCAATCAGCTCCAGGCAGGCATCCTTGTTCTCCTCGTCCGTCCGATCCGGGTCTGTGATGAAGCCATCAGCGACGAGCTTCATGTCAAACACAAACTCTGAACGGACGACGGCCAGCGCCCTCTTTACGCCATGATGGAGGCCGTCCCGTATCTTCTCCGGGGCAAGGCGGCCCAGCGTCACCATCTGACGGACGAAGGAGTTCCTCAGAACATCTTCCCCAGTGTTGGCATCGGGCTCGACCCCCAGGCCGTCACACATGGTGGTGATCGCGCCCTAGAACATCTTCACCGCTCGTTCTGATTGTGGCCTCGCAGCGGCCCTACCAGCAGGCCGGGCACTCCTTGGGGCCCTGACCGATGCACCGCCCTACGCCTTCTGTGCCTCCGAGGCCAGCTGGCCTTGGGTTCTCACGACTACCGACGCCGCCGCCGATGACGACGCCGGTACCGCCGTCCCAGCCCCTGCCCGAGCTTGCGGGGCCTAGGCTAGTGCGGGCATCCCTGTTGACCCCTCTTGCTGGGTCCAAGGTAAAATAGCCCCTCCCGTCGAGGGGCCCGTCTCCTTCTCCGTCTTCTCCTCCTCCCCGGACGCCTCGATCACGATGACCGAGGAGGACAAACCCCTGATGGGCTCAAGCAGGGGGCGAATGTCAGGAAGGTCCCCTAGTCCGGTCGCGGTCTCATACCGCGACAGGGCATCGTCGTCTTCACCGCTGCTGTCGTCGTCCTCCCCCGAGATCGTCTCGGAAGGCAACGGCGCCAGGGGGACCCCGTCGACGGTTTGCTGGCGCCGGAGCTTCTTCAACGCCTCCGCCTCTTTGGCCTTGCGGATTGCCCGCTTCTTGGCCGTCTCCTTGGTTTGCTTCTTATTGGAGGCATGCTGGCGTCGAGCCTCCCGGGCGAGCCAGTCCTCTGGGACTGGCGGACGCGTTTCCCACAGCGCCAACAAATCCTACGCGCCGGCCTCGACCAAATCAGCGAAATCCAAAAATAAATGAAATTAGCAAACATACTAGCCCTAAGATACGTACCACGGGCTCGAACCCTTCAATAGGTCTCATAGGGACCCGGTTGGCCTCCTCCACCTTGAAGTTCCCAACCATCCGGCGCGCTCGTCGGAGGACCTCCTCGAGGGCAAGGGATTCATGGGACATCCGGGTCCCCTCTAGAGATGCCTCTGGAGTCATCTGGTCGAGGCGGAGACAACGCCGGCACAGCGGCATCACTCTACGGTGATGGAAGGCCGCGGCCACCGCCGCAGCCGTCAAGCCCCGAAGGCGAAGCTGCTGCAGCACCGCCAGCAGCGGGTCCAGGCGCGGCTTCTTGGCTTCCGGTACTCCGTACGTCCAGCGATCCTCTCGAGCGGTCAGCACGCGGCCGGTGTACCTCGGCAACTGATTTTCATCGTTGCGGAGGTAGAACCAACCCTCGTGCCACCCGCTGTTCGAAGAGATGAGGCGAGCCGGGATGTACAGATCCGCCCGGCTCGACCTCACCTGCAGGACGCAGCTCCCTAATCAAGCCGCGCACAGGACGCCCTTCTCCCCTGCCTTCTTGGTGAAGAGCTTGGCCTTGAAAAGGTGAAGCCACAGGTTCCACTATGGCTCCACCCCAAGGTAGCCCTCGCAGACCACCGCGAAGATGGCGGCCTGTGCGACGGCGTTGGGGGCAAGGTGGTGAAGCTCCACCTGGTAGTAGTGGAGGAGCGCGTGCATGAAGACGGACGCCGGCACGCCAAACCCCCGCTCGTGGAAGCAGACGAAGCTCACCACGTACCCTTCAGGGGGCGCCGGCTCCCGGTGGGTAGGAGGCGGCGCGATCCACTCCGGCTGCGACCGGCTCATCCTTGGCCGCAGCAGCCCATCCTCGACCAACTCTTCCAACCTCCTCTCCATCACCGAGGAGGCGGCTCAGTCATCGGCGGGGAGGATCTGGCTCTTTCCTGCCATCGGTGCTGTCGGAAGGGGGTGGACGGAGAGGATGCGGTGGTGGCAGCGACGCGGGCAGAGAGCGCAATAAGGCAAGGGTTGTCTAAGGCAGAAGATTACAGGAGCGCAAGGGACCAGTGGGGAACGCAGGCCCCTAGGCCTTGATTTTATATGCCCAAGCGGAAGCCCAACGGCCGCGCAAAAAGGTAGGAACAATTTCCCGCATTAAATGCGCCCACCTAACCGTTTCCTTACATCTCGCAGGAATTGGGCACGTGGCTGTCCCCCACGTCGTAACCGTACGCCACGTCGCCCACTACCGTGCCGATCTCGCCTCCCCTCCTAAAAAGACACGCCTGGCTAACGGGCGGGGAAGGGATCTGCGGACGGATATTCCCAGATACCTGGAAAACGGGCCCTGAGCCCGGTATGAGCCTCGAGGGAGCGGAAGCTGGCCCTCGACCAGGGTTCGACAGCTGCCCTCGAGCAACAGAGTTAGGGACATCTAGGGGTGCGCCTGTACATGGCCAGGGCTCGAGCCACGCTCTTGAGGCACCCCAGGACGTATTCGAGGCCAAAGGAGGAGGTCCACGTAGGAATCCCCTCGGGGGAGGCACCGAGCCCTCGAATCCTGTCGCAGAGAATCGAGATCCACACAACCACTTCTTGGCATCTTTGAGAGCGCCTCCGGGCCACTAGCCGACCCCTAACAACTGGGGCACGGGCTCTCACTCGAATTCCCCCGTTAGCAGCTCACCGGAGATCGTCGGAACTCACCCAAACAGGGGTAGTACGGCATTCCCCACCCCTCCTCCTCCTTCCTGAAGGAGGAGCGTGAGGGTCGCACAGCAAAAGACGGCCGAAACTCTGATCGACCTCGTGCGCGCGAGGCTCGGGGGCTCGATCGTAGAAACCTAAACCTTGAGGGATCGAAAGCTAGCCCTCGACCAGGGTTCGACAGCTGCCCTCGAGCAACAGAGTTAGGGACGTCCAGGGGTGCGCCCGTACACGGCCAGGGCTCGAGCCACGCTCTTGAGGCACCCTAGGACGTATTCGAGGCCAAAGGAGGAGGTCCACGTAGGAATCCCCTCGGGGGAGGCACCGAGCCCTCGAATCCTATCGCAGGGAATCGAGATTCACACGACCACTACTTGGCATCTTTGAGAGCGCCTCCAGGCCACTAGCCGACCCCTAACGACTGGGGCACGGGCTCTCACTCGAATTCCCCCGTTAGCAGCTCACCGGAGATCGTCGGAACTCGCCCAAACAGGGGTAGTACGGCATTCCCCACCCCTCCTCCTCCTTCCTGAAGGAGGAGCGTGAGGGTCGCACAGCAAAAGACGGCCGAAACTCTGATCGACCTCGTGCGCGCGAGGCTCGGGGGATCGACCGTAGAAACCTAAACCTTGAGGGATCAAAAGCTGGCCCTCGACCAGGGTTCGACAGCTGCCCTCGAGCAACAGAGTTAGGGACGTCCAGGGGTGCGCCCGTACATGGCTAGGGCTCGAGCCACGCTCTTGAGGCACCCCAGGACGTATTCGAGGCCAAAGGAGGAGGTCCACGTAGGAATCCCCTCGGGGGAGGCACCGAGCCCTCGAATCCTGTCGCAGGGAATCGAGATCCACACGACCACTTCTTGGCATCTTTGAGAGCGCCTCCGGGCCACTAGCCGACCCCTAACGACTGGGGCACGGGCTCTCACTCGAATTCCCCCGTTAGCAGCTCACCGGAGATCGTCGGAACTCGCCCAAACAGGGGTAGTACGGCGTTCCCCACCCCTCCTCCTCCTTCCTAAAGGAGGAGCGTGAGGGTCGCACAGCAAAAGACGGCCGAAACTCTGATCGACCTCGTGCACGCGAGGCTCGGGGGCTCGACCGCAGAAACCTAAACCTTGAGGGATCAAAAGCTGGCCCTCGACCAGGGTTCGACAGCTGCCCTCGAGCAACAGAGTTAGGGACGTCCAGGGGTGCGCTCGTACATGGCCACGGCTCGAGCCACGCTCTTGAGGCACCCCAGGACGTATTCGAGGCCAAAGGAGGAGGTCCACGTAGGAATCCCCTCGGGGGAGGCACCGAGCCCTCGAATCATGTCGCAGGGAATCGAGATCCACACGACCACTTCTTGGCATCTTTGAGAGCGCTTCTGGGCCACTAGCCGACCCCTAACGACTGGGGCACGGGCTCTCACTCGAATTCCCCCGCTAGCAGCTCGCCGGAGATCGTCGGAACTCGCCCAAACAGGGGTAGTACGGCGTTCCCCACCCCTCCTCCTCCTTCCTGAAGGAGGAGCGTTAGGGTCACACAGCTAAAGACGACCGGGACTCTGATCGACCTCGTGCACGTGAGGCTCGGGGGCTTGACCGCAACGAATCATTCCCCGATAAAATGAATACAAGACCTCGGAGGAGTCTCAACACTCCACCAAGGCCTCGAGGGCTACACCCGGTGGGTGCGCTCGCGCGCCCCCACCGGAAAAAATCACGACGCTACGACTTCAGTTCAAACAAACCTCTGGGAGAGTGATCACACACTCACCCAAAGGCTCGGGGCTACTGTCGGTACCAACAGTACGGGGGTACCCACATCCATCGCTAACAAAAAACTAAAATGACTGAAACCGCAATAGAAGGCAGCCCGCCTCGACCGCGTATCCAGTCCGCCTCGTACGAGGCCCGCTCGACGGGGTGCCTCGACCGCGCTCCGGCTCCAACTCGTACGAGGCCCGCTCGACGGGGCGCCTCGACCGCGCCCCATCCCGTACAGCCAGGTACCTCGACGGCGCTCCGACCCGCGCGAGGCTCGTCCGCCCACTAGGAAAAACTCCGACTCGCGTGAGCCCAGGTCGAGCGCCTCGACTCCTTCTCTTTACCTACCCAGGACAAAAGCCATAGCATTTAATGCGGTTACCTACTACCACCTACCGGCATGGCTGCGACCAGGATCGACGTGGGAACAATGCCCGTGTCAGATCTCTCTGTTTTACCGCCCATCCCGTGATGGGAGGTGAGAACCGTCACTGTACCCACCTTACCGTGCACTGTTTACCATCGATCACCCTTGAGGGAGGATAAGACAAGGCCCGTTCTCCGCAATCTCGGGGATTCGGCCTTATCCATCCAGTCTCGACCCGGCCTCGACCCAACCTCGACGCTCAGCATAGTTCAACGGCAAGGGAAGGACGGTGTGGCATGGCGCTCCGGGTCATTTCGTCGTCTCGTCTCCCACGACGCCATGGTGTCCAGGGATGGCCGGCCATCCCTGAGCACGTCGCTACGGTCAGCTCAACAGGAATCGGCAAAACATCACCTCAAGGCTCCTCGTCGTCTTGGCCTCCTCTTGCCCTATAAAAGGGTAGGCCAGGGTTCTACAACAAGGGGGGACAACGAAGAAACACAAAAGACAATAGGCAAGACGCCAGATAGAGATCGATATCTCAAGCAATCACCCTTGTCCTCTTTTTCCTTTCTTTGAGACTTGGGCTCGATGCCCTCTCTCGCATGCTTGTAACCCCTACACGAGCACTTCGGTGCAAGGAAATACAAACTTCTCCCCCCCCGCTGGACGTAGGGCCTTCTCTTGCCCGAACCAGGATAAACCCTCGTGTGTTCTCCTTGCATCACCATCTAGGAAAGAGACACGCAGCATTTACTCGTTGGTTTAGGACCCCCTCGGGTCCGAACAACGACAATATTCATGTGTCTCACCTTAGTACCTATCTATATTGATCCCTAGAAAAGTGTCATGAGGTTGGGAATCAAAAAGTCACATGAAATGATAAGTTATATGCTTGTTTGGATTATAACAAAAACCTGCCTTACATCCCATGGGAACTAGTGCTTATGCAACATACAAGTGCAACATGTGCAACAAACCTTTGCCACATGTGGAACAACCTAGGGAAGCATGTGTAGCATGTACCTTGAAGCAAACACAGGAAACACTTGTAACATGGCCTTGAAATAAGCACTACAATTATAGTGACTTCTATGTTTCAGTGCACGTGAGGTATACACTTTTGTGCAACCCATGCATGGTGGGTATGTTTGGCCTCTACAACACCTTAACTACACTTAGGACACTTAATGGAACAATGTTCATGTTGATCATTTTGCCTAAATATGCTTCTAAGTGATGGTTGACCATGTATGGACCCTAGAACCCTTTTGTTTGACCATTTCAAAAGTGTGACCTAGAAGCTTTGCATGACTGTGCACCCTTTCACAAAGTTGTAGAGAATTTTATAAGGAACAAACTTTGTTTAAGAGTCAAGTCATGAAAATGTGTGGAACATGCTCAAAAAGGGCCCACAAGTCAAATTTAGGGCTGTTTCCCAACACTTGACATATTCTAAGTCCCTAATCGGCAGCATCAAGTCAACATGTTCATGACATTTTATCTTCCAATTTCATATGGTAGCTCAATTAGGTTCCTTAATATGAGTTGTAGTACTTTTCATGATGGAAACAATGGATCAAGTGTCACTCAAAATGGAGCATAGTTGGACCTTCAATAGGAGCTTCCAAAACAGCAAAAAGTTGTTTTTATCACTAATCGGCCTTGACATGTTGACATGCCGCGTTCTCGAAATTTTGTTAAATAACTTAACATGGTCCCAAAATAAAAGTTGGAGTGTATGTGGTGTAGTAGAGCATGCAAAAAGTTGGCTTAAGTTTGACCTCTTTTTGATCAGCAAATTTGAGTTTCCTTATTGGTTAGTAATGTGTTGACATTGCTAACTTAGATGCTATTTATCTCCTAATTTGTTGCCCTAATGACCTGGGTCCCTTAACAGAAAATAAAGAGCGTTAGGTGCACTGCAAACTCTGTTTTGGGCCCAAGTCCAAACTCAACCCGTAGTCAGCCCAAATCCGCGTCCACCTTGCCTACTCTATTGCCCGCCATGTGCTCGACAAAACGCCTCAACGGGTGACACGCGCCCGGTGCTTGGCAACCATGCGCAAGGCCGCGTTCCACCGCATCTCCACGCGCCCAAGCACCCTCTACCGCCATCACACTCACGTTGCGTCACTGCCCTCGCGTCCGCCTTCCTCCCGCGTGTCCCTCTGTGCGTGCCTCACCGCGCTCCAAGGCCACCGCATAGGTGCCCACACTGTCCGCCTGCTCCTGCGGCTTGCCATCGGCAACCACCGCGCGTGTGTGACCGCGGCCTAACCGCGACACGGTCGGGCCACCAAGGGCTCTGCGCTACAGCAGCCGCCGGGGAGAGGCTCCAGCGGGACCGCGGCTGGCCATCCCTCCGCCATGGCCAAGCTTGCCGCTGGATGCTCGTGCCGTCCTTAGCCACCGCCGTCGGCGACCCCCTCGCCGGAGTCGCGAGTCCGACCTCCCTCCCCTGTTTCTGGTGGCCGGCAGTGAAGACTGACGCATTCCCCTCTCCTGTCTCTATGTCTCTCTGTGTGAGTGTATGACAAGCGGGCCCAGCTGAACGACGGGTCCCACATGTCGGGTTCAGTTGTGGCAGAGCATGGGTACCGAATCGGGTGTGTCTAGCAGTTTAGTAGGGTTTGAGTAATTTCGTTTTTGAATTTCAGAATTTTGTTAATCTTTGAAAATCCATATCTCATGCTAGGTAATTTCAAAAATAGCAAAAGTGGACTTTTTGAAAACCTTGAGAAAATATCTATGCAGTAGAGTCAGAAAATGTGCATATTTGTAAATGTTTTCTGATGTCTTTATTTAGGCTTTAAAAGTGCTCTAGAAATGCTTATAAACTTGACCAGAGCCATATCTTGAGTTTTAGAACTCCAAAAATAGTGATTCTTGTTTTGTTAAATTTGTGATGACATGTACTTGCTAGGAAAAATATCAAACACACTAGTTATTCACTTTTTTCTTAAGGTTTTGATTTGACCTTGATAATAAGGAAATCTACATTATATTGCTTGTCATTTTTATATCTTGAGTTGTGTTGCTCCAAATGATGTGAAATTTTTATGGTAGTCTTTTCATGCTATGAATGTACTGTGGTATAAATTTCATGGTCATTGCATACTGTATGATCAAGTTATTGATTTAACTTGTTTACAATTTGATAAATAGCTTATAAATAATATATAATTGATAAAATGGAAAATGATATTTCATTAGCTTTGTATTATGTTTATCTATCAGATTGATTCATGCTAGGGCCATGTGTTCTTAGAAAGTATGGAGTTTTAGGTTTAACTTGCTCTCACATGATTTATTGTATTGGTCATTTGTCTTTTTCATAGAGGTTGATATACATATACAAATGACTTGAAATTTGTACAGTAGACTTTTGGGAGTATTTGTAGGCCACTGTAATTTTAGTATAATTTATTATGTACTTTTGATAGGTGTTCATAATTCCACCTAATTATCTAAATAAAGTAAGAAAATATATTAAAAGAATTTATTTAGGAATGGGCACTATGTTTTCTGGTGTTCATTAGTCATGTATGAAATGTTGGTAAAGTTGGTTTTGCATAATTATATGTTTGCAACATATGTTAATAATTATTTCTTGCAATTACTAGTTTCTGGACAGTTCTGGGGGCAATGTAGATTACTCCATGTTAATGATGTTTTCTGAGCATCTTGTCTATAGCAAAGTTGTATATAATTCATGTATCTAGCTTGTGTTAAAATTTGGTGGCATTTTAATAAGTAGTTTTTAAGTTATAGCTGGTTAAAGTCAGATCCCAGATTTGGTTGCTCTCTGTTTGGAGCAGACCAGATTCTGTAGTTTTATCTTTTTGGCCTATTTAACTTGGGAATTAGGCTTAGTGAATATTTAATGAATAGTAGACAATTTCATAAGATTTCCAGATTATCCTCTTGCATGTCATTTGGAATTGTGTAGCTTCTGGAATGATATGATTTCTGGACTGTTCATGCTGATTGCAAATCTGAGCCTTTCTATTAAGTATAGTTTGAGTTACATAAGTGTGTTGGTGTCCTTACTTGATACTTGGATTGGTACCCTGTAATCTTATAAGACTTGTGCCTTGATTGATGTGCTTGTCCTCTTCTATGTTATGCCTTAGTGAGGATTAAGTTAATTAGCTCTAGGTGTTTTTGAGAACTTTGGTATGCTTATTTGATTACTTTGTTTATTGCACTTCTATGCATTCCTACATATGCATTGTTGCACCTCATTTAGGTACGTTAGATGAAGCACGTGAAGGACCTGATGTGGATCTGAACTCGAAGATGGAGTTGGTGGATCCATCCCGAAGATAAAATGATCAGACAAGTGCTAGATTGGGGAATACTCGCCAAGCGAGTGTCATCTGACAACCACTGACTTGTGTCGGATCCTAGGCAAGCCCCGGAGCATTATAAGCCTCCTACCTTCAAAGCAATTAATTCTATATATGTTATAAGTATTGTTGCATTAAGTGGTAGGAGTTGGTTGAAAACCTTGCTGCATTATATCACTCCTTGTCGAGATATATGAATCCTTGAATCCTATATAGACTAGGATCGAGTAGATGCTTAGCCCTGCTTTAAGCGGTAGAAGTCAGGTGATTTCCTGTCACCTGCGAGATATAGAGATGTTCATATATGGCACGGTTGGCTATATGTGCTATCGTGGAATGGAACCATGTATTAATAAAATGAAATGAGACCGGCCGGGATGAGGATAGTGAAGCGACAAGGCATGGAGGTTTTGGGTGTGGATCTATCCCCGTCTGAGTCGTTTAAGGACCGATTCGTTGTACGTCCTTGAGTCATGTTGAACGCAGTCTAACACTTAGTTGGCCGGATAAGTCGTTCCGACCGCGAATCCGAGTAATACAGTTCAGGTCGGGAATCGACTGGTAGGTCGCATCTTGGAGGAGAGAAACGTTGTGCTTGGGGACATTGGCGTGAGTCCAAGGGGGGGTTAGAGTCCCTAGCACCTGGCAGAGTGTCGTCCTTGGGATGCGACATCAGTCGGACCCGCGGCTCCTGAACTGTACCAAAGGTGACCTGAGCAGCCCTCGCCAGGCGTGACTCGGTGAGTGTTAGAAATACCCCTCCAGCTAGATAGGAATTCGATTCGAATCGTCGTCGCTCCCGGTTAGTGAGCACTTGACTTGAGCAGCGACAACGTAGATTCAATTAAATTGAACGGATGGTTAATTGGATCACGATGGAAAGATTGCCTCAATTTATACCTGCTATGGTTAATATTATTTGCTCCTAATAAAGTGAGTGCTCTAGTACAAGTTCTAATATAGATGATAGGTTAATGATAATTAATTTGATGCTTAAGCATTAATGATTGATCATCTATATTAAGCTTTTTATGCAAAATGTTATCAAGCGAGCCCCATTTTATATCAGCCTTGCATGATCCTTGGTGTCACCTTATTTCTGATTTTTGACGGGTAAGTCTAGCTGAGTACTTTGTCGTATTCAGGGTTTTATCCCCACTTGTTGCAGGTTGTGATGTATCATGGCGACTGCAAGAGTTGGTTGGCTCCTGCCTTATGGCAGAGTGTGATCATGGGCATGATCCTTCTAAGTTATCTTCTCTTTAATGCTTTTGTTGGAAGTCGACCTTGGTACTGGCATGTATTTGAAATAAGATTTATGTTAGTTTTAAATTACTTTGCTTCCGCTACTTTTCAATGTAAGTTGTAATAACTTTGTTGAACTCCGATGTAAATTGATTTACTTGTGAAATGGTTATGACATGTGACTTGTTATGTTGAATCACTACGATCTTGGCTTGTATGTTGGTTGGTTTGAAATCCCTCGTGATTTCATTGGACTACCGGAGTTATATGGGCTCAAGTGCGAGAATTTGATCACTTCGGTGATTGTTTTTGTACTTATGCTCTTATAATTTGGACGGTTCTGTTACACATTATATCTATCTTAAGCCTGAATGTTGCAGTGTACTGGTACAACTGTCTTAGTACTCTGTTCAAAGCATATTGGCTCTCAAATCTGAATTTTGATGTAACAAAATTACGCCATTCAGAACTGATATGCACAAGCATTTGCTGCTTTTATCTGATGCCTATGTGCACTTGAGACCTGATGTTGTGTGCACCTGATAGCTTGTTCTTTTTCAGTCCAGTGTTTTAATTTGGTCACCTGATGCTTGTGTGTTGTGTGTGCACCTGTGGCCTGTTCACCGTCTCCGAGATGGCTGTTGTTGCCGGCCTGAATTTTTTATGCTAGTCCGAATGCACCTGAAGGCTTGTTCAATGTCTCAGTGATGGTTCCTGGCTACACGATTACAATGGTGCATATGATCCCAACATCATGCAGCAATTAAATGCTTTATTTAGCTTTGGAATTGGTAAAATGAAATGCTGCACTGTGAAGGATGTTTCATTCATCGTTACATCCCAGTCTAGATGAGGTGGCCATGTTGAAAACAGTGTAGTGACGCTGGCCATTGAGACTGGCCATAAAGAATTCCTCATCCACCGTCGGAGACAGCAAAGCCGGCAGCGTGTTTTTTTGTCCGGCAAACATAAATAAATGCTGCATGCGTGTCCTGTAATAAAACTTCACATTGATTAAGCTAACGTCAACAATGCAGTGAAACCGTTGTGAATTACTCTACCATGTGCAGCTGCCTGATTCCCAGGTGCATGACCGGACAGAGAATTCCCAGGTGGCACAACTTTTTTTTAAAAAAAATGTAACTGTAGGCAGCAGCGGTGAGCTGCTTGATTTTCTCCCCACCGGTGAGTACACAAAATTTTATCCTTTGCTTTGATAAATAATTCCGGATGAGGATACATCTATTACTATTATTAACATTTGCACATATAAATAATTCCGAGCACTCCGGTATGTAGTAAATTTAATTTTGCTATTTACCGAGGTGTCATATTTTGGGATGGTGGTATTTTTTATTACGATTATTGTCATTTGCTTCAAAAAAATAATTCTGAAAAGGTCCATGCATATTAAATCTTGTTGTCCTACTGACCGAGGTGTTTGATCTCCACGTGAGAATTTTTTTATTACTACTATAGTTATTTTCTTTGATCAATAATTCCGGATGTCGCATGCTCAGTAAATTTGCCTATGTTATTTATCGAGATGTCTGATCTCTGGATGAGTAATTTTTTTATTATTAACATCATCATTTGCGTCGTTAAAAAGTTCCGGACGAGCCCATGCGTAGTAAACTTGGATGTGCTACTTAGTGAGGCATCCGATCTTAGGAGAAGGAATTTTTTTAATTACTACTATGGTCAGGCACAGTAAATTTGGTTGTGCCACTTACTGATGGTAATAAAATTGACTCCGGGAATCATCAGAGCGTCAGCATCCGGTCAGATTAGTTTTTATTACCACTACTATCATTTGCTAATCACCGGGGTCCGGTATCTGGATGAGTTATTTTTTATTGCTGATAGTATCATTTTATTAAGCAAATAATTACATTATGGCCTTTGAGTAGTAAATTTTCCTGTGTTAATCACTCGCTTGTTCGATTTATGGTCATACATTTTTTATTACTAATATTTTTTTGTTAAGTAAATAATTCTATCCTAACCTATGAGCAGTAAGTTTGCACGTCCGCAGCCTAATTTTTTATTAATAATAGTACGATTTGAGTACTTACTGAGATTTTTTATTATTAATAGTATCATTTTGTTAAGTAAATAATTCCTTCTCGGTGTGTAAGCAGTAAATTTCTCTGAGCCAATTAGGGAGTGTTCGGTCGGACTATTTTTTATTAATAATAGTATTATCATTTGCACATATAAATAATTCCGGATGAGGATAAATTTATTACTATTATTATTATTTGCACATATAAATAATTCCGAGCACACCGGTATGTAGTCAATTTAATTTTGCTATTTACCGAGGTGTCATATTTTGGGATGGTGGTATTTTTTATAACGATTATTGTCATTTGCTTCAAAAAATAATTCTGAAAAGGTCCATCCATATTAAATCTTGTTGTCCTACTTACCGAGCTGTTCGATCTCTGGGTGAGAATTTTTTTATTACTACTATAGTTATTTTCTTTGATCAATAATTCCGGATGTCGCATGCTCAGTAAATTTGCCTATGGTATTTATTGAGATGTCTGATCTCTAGATGAGTAATTTTTTTTATTATTAACTTCATCATTTGCGTCGTTAAAAAGTTCCGGACGAGCCCATGTGTAGTAAACTTGGATGTGCTACATAGTGAGGCATCCGATCTTCGGAGAAGGAATTTTTTTAATTACTACTATGGTCAGGCACAGTAAATTTGGTTGCGCCACTTACTGATGAGGATAAATTTATTACTATTTTTATCATTTGCACATATAAATAATTCCGAGCACACCGGTATGTAGTAAATTTAATTTTGCTATTTACCGATGTGTCATATTTAGGGATGGTGGTATTTTTTATTCTGATTATTGTCATTTGCTTCAAAAAAATAATTCCAAAAAGATCCATGCATATTAAACCTTGTTGTCCTACTTACCGAGGTGTTCGATCTCCGGGTGAGAATTTTTTATTACTACTATAGTTATTTTCTTTGATCAATAATTCCGGATGTCGCATGCTCAGTAAATTTACCTATGGTATTTATCGAGATGCCTGATCTCTGGATGAGTAATTTTTTTTATTATTAACATCATCATTTGCGTCGTTAAAAAGTTCCGGACGAGCCCATGCGTAGTAAACTTGGATGTGCTACTTAGTGAGGAATCCGATCTTCGGAGAAGGAATTTTTTTTAATTACTACTATGGTCAGGCACAGTAAATTTGGTTGGGCCACTTACTGATGGTAATAAAATTGACTCCGGTAATCATCAGAGCGTCAGCATCCGGTCAGATTAGTTTTTATTACTACTACTATCATTTGCTAATCACCGGGGTCCGGTATCTGGATGAGTTATTTTTTATTACTGATAGTATTATTTTATTAAGTAAATAATTACATTATGGCCTTTGAGTAGTAAATTTTCCTATGTTAATCACTCGCTTGTTCGATTTATGGTCATACATTTTTTATTACTAATAATTTTTTGTTAAGTAAATAATTCTATCCTAACCTATGAGCAGTAAATTTGCACGTCCGCAGCCTAATTTTTTTTATTACAAATAATAATATGATTTGAGTATTTACTGAGACTTTTTATTACTAATAGTATCATTTTGTTAAGTAAATAATTCATTCTCGGTGTGTAAGCAGTAAATTTCTCTGAGCCAATCAAGGAGTGTTCGATCGGACTATTTTTTATTAATAATAGTATTATTTTGTTGAGTAAGTAATTACTTCTATGCAAGTGAGCAGTTAATTTACGTGTCCTTATCACCCACTACGTATCCGGTTGCGGGTCACACTTTTTTTTAATTATGAATAGCATCAATTTATTGAGTAAATAATTTCTACCGGGCCTGTGAGCGGTAAATTTACGTGCGCTGATCACCAACGTCTTGGGCCACCAACTAGATTATTTTCTATTACTAGTAGTATCATTTCGTTAAGTAAATAATTCTTTCTTGGACTGTGAGCGGTAAATTTGTTTGAGCTAATCATAGAGTGTCTGCTCGCCGGTCATACTAATTTTTTATTACTAATAGTATTATTTAGCTAAGTAAATAATTCCTACAGACCCTATTGAGCGATAATTTGCGTGTGCTAATCACCGGTATCTTCGGCCGCCGACCAAACTATTTTTTTTATTACTTATAGTATCATTTTGTTAATTAAATAATTCCATCTCGGACTGTAAGCAATAAATTTTTCTAAGCTAATCATGGAGTGCCCGATCACTAGTCAAACTATTGTTTTATTACTAATACTATTATTTAGCTAAGTAAATAATTCCTATCGGGCCTGTGAACAGTAATTTTGCGTGTGATAATCACCGGCGTTTTCGGCCGATGGACAAACTATTTTTTATTACTAATAGTATCATTTTATTAAGTAAATAATTCCTTCTCGGAATATGAGCGGTAAATTTAACTGAGTCAGACTATTTTTTATTACTAATAGTATGTTTAGCTAAGTAATTAATTTCCTTCCCGCACTGTGAGTGGTAAATTTACTATGCCTATCACCGGCGTGTTCTATGCCTATCACCGGCGTGTTCGGTCGTCGCTCAAACTATTTTTTTATTACTAACAACATCATGTTGTTCAGTAAAAAAAATTCTTTCGTGGACAAACTCCCGTGTGCTTATCACGGGCATCTTTGGCCGCCGGTCAAACTATTTTAACTAATTTCTTCTGTCATGTGAGCGGTAAATTTTGGTCGAGTAGTAAATATTTTAGCATCGTAGGGATATGCTCAAGTAGTAGTAATTAAATGATTTTCATAAACATAATTAGTGATTTAAAATCTCGAGCAATTTAGTAATTAGTCAGATTCATATAGACCATGAACAAACATCTTTGAATCCATTGCAACAAGATTTGATTCATCAAAATTTTGTACACGAAAAACCATCGGCATTAATCCAATCTAGTGCTAGCAGTTCATCTGTTCACGAGGGGAGTTTCCCCAAATAGATCATCAAAACACGGTCTTGGGCAATCTAGCATCTTCTCAATCACAACCAGATATTATACCAGAATTGTACTAGCTGTTCATTGTCGCTGAGGGAGTTACTCTGGATCAGTCTTGGACAAAAATGTTTTCATCGAAACTTTATAAACAAAACAAATCTACTATTGGGAACCATCCTACATGGAGCCTCAGTCATTGTCATATACTCAACTTAATTCCTATATGATGCTATACAAATTTAAAAAAAAAAGAAAAAAAAATCGAAGCAGCTCTCTTCCACAGCTTGGTCCGTGCGTCGCCTCCGTCCCTCCTCGCACCGTCACACAGACGCACACACGGCACCGCCGGTCCGCCGCTGCTCAGCCCACGCGATGTGTCGCGGCTCCCTGGCCCTCGCGACGTCGCTGCATCATCGGGAATGAGGAAGCTGCAGCCGATGGTCATGGAAGCCACCGTCTGCCGGGGGGAAGGGGCGCGACTACAACTGGTGGGGATGGAGAGGAGCCGCCGTCGTCGGTGACCATGTCGCCGTGCTTGCTGACCTCCTTCGAGCACCGCGTGGAGAGGGACACCGCCATGTCGCCGTGCGCTGACCACCGCCGTGCATCGCGAGGAGGACCTACATGGGAGCAGTGCGCGCCGTGCTTGCATCTTCTGCCACATGATCCGACTGGAGAGACAGAAAAGAAACGCGACGCCGCGCCTCTCCACGACATCCGCCCTCCGGCGAGCCGGCGGAGGTGTCTGCTTCGCGACGCGCCGATGGTGAATCGCCGGCGACCATGCCTAGATGTCCTTCAGGCAAGAGGGGAGGAGAGGAGATCGTCGCCGCCAACTGCAACCACCACCACATGTTAACCATGGCCCCCAATCGAAACTCGAGTGGAGGTTGCGCAACTAACCTTGGGCAGATCTCCCGTGTAGAGGCCTTCCACGCGCCATGAGGAAGCCCCACCTGCCGCCGAGACGAGGCTCGTCCGGAGGGAGTCGCGGCCAAATGCTGACGAGATGGATGGACCACGGCGACGGTGATTCGTGCGGCTGCGGTTTTACAAACCGAGGTGACAGGAAGGGGGTGCGGCGATGTGGAGCGAGGAGGGGATAAATGATGGTTAGCAGCGGCGGAGGGAGCGAGAAAATCCGGCCGGGATGGCAATGACGGCAAATCAGCGAGCGATAGATGCTCGCGGGGTTCACGGGTCAACACAGCCTGTGCGATGTTCACGGGCATGCATGAGAGGATGCCGCAGTAAAGGCAGGATATAATATTATTCAATTGATTAATTACGTGTGGTAGTAAATACTTGAGTGCTCACCTTTTTTTTTACTTATTAATACCTGTGGGTTATCGTCGGACAGGGCGGCGCTCCGCCGGGGTGACGATTACTAAGCAACGCGTAGGCTATAGAATAGTGTGTATATATATATACACACACTTTATTAGACAAGATTTGATGTCACGTTGTTCAGTGCATGGGAAAAATAATTCTTCACTCTCTTTCCCCGCTCAAAATATAATTGGGTTTAGAATACATAGTTGAGATGTAAGGGCTTCTCCAGCGGCCAAAAAAAAAGAGACTCATCAGCTTATACGTGGCTTGGCTTGAGTCGTCTCAACTGCTGGAGGAGGTCGATTCATGGAGGAGAGAGAGGAGTCGGCTCAACCTCTTGCATCGACTCATTGGCCGTAAACAACTATAAAAAATTGTTGGCTGCTTTGCGGGGGAAGCCATTTGCAAGGAGCTGCATCATGAACCGGTTTGAGGAAATTGTAACACCCAGTGTTACGCAAGTATTTAGGCACTGCAAATCATGCATGTTATGCATCATCAAACATCATAATCATACATGGCTAATCATGTTAAATAATAACTGAAACAATGCTTTGAAACATAGGAAACATGCTCGTGAAATATGAATGTTGCATACATTTATTTAGAGTTATTTTTGTCCTAATTATGCTTGCTAGGCTAATAGAACATATGTGACTATATTTGTAAATCATCTAGAATTATTTAGCACAATTTTTGGAGCAAAGTTTGTATTCGAACTTTTGACAAAATTTGCTTTTGAAAATATTATTGAAAAAGGTCAAAAATCCTCCCTATTTAACTTTTACTTTCCAATTCAAAATCTGTTGAGAATTTTGAGTTGGTCCCTTAATAAAAGTTGTAGAGAATTAAATTCTAAGCAACTTTCATTTTTGAGCCATTTCCAGAAAATGACATTTTCTTGCTCCAAATTCGATTTAAAGTTGCTGCCTTTTGAAAATCTTGAAAAAGAATTGAAAAATAAAAAGAAAAACTCTTCTTCGTCTAGGTGGGCCGGCGCCTCGCTTCTGGCCCGCTAGCGCAAGCCAGCTCGGCACAGCTCGCACTCACGCCCGCGCTCCCACTCGCGTCCGTGGTCCAGTGGACCGGGCGCACGCCGCTCGTCCGCCTGCACTCGCGCGCCGTGCCCAACCCGCGCGCGCGCCGCTGCGTGGACGCGCCGCACCGGCGACCATGGGCGGCGACTGACCGGCCGATCGGAGCCCCTGCACCGGGACGAAATCGCGTCCAGGGTCGCTCCCGACCGCGCCTTAACCCCCGCGCCTGCCCCCGCTCTCCCCACGCGCCTCTCATTTCCGAACGCCGCCACGCTCCTCGCCACCGCGCGGCCGCCCACCATTGCCGCAGCCTCTGAGCTCGCCTGCGCCGCCTTGCCTTTGCCCGAAGCTCCGCACGCTTCTGCGCGAGCCTCGCCTCGACGTAGCCCACCTTTGGCGCCGCTGTTTCGCCAAGGTGAGGGCCGGAAGGGCCGGAACCGCCACGGTGGTGCCGTCGGTGCTCGTCCGAGCCCACGGCCGTGCTGACCTCCTTGCTCCGCTCCTCCTCTCTTTCCTTGAACAGCATCACCGCGTTCGCTTTTTCCTCGAGGTCCTCGTGCGTGCCGCGTCTCGCCCGCTCGCGACCGGAGACGGCTGATGGCCGTTAGCGACTGCCGCACCACCACGCTGCCGCGGTCCAGAGCGCCGGCGTGGCCGTCCTCCTCCCCCCTCGGCCTCCGTTGGACTGTTTCCGGCCTTGGGCCGGGAGACCGAGCGGGCCGGCTCACCCTTTTTCCCCGCGCGCTCGGCTAAGACCAAGAGCGGTCGTGGGCCGGTCGTTCTTGCGGGCCGGCCCAGTGGGAATGAAAAATTGGTTTTCTATTTTCTTTTATTATTTGAGAAAGGAATTAGTTGGAAAAATGTTTGTGTACACGTTTTGGCTCCAAAAATGGTGAAACAAATTTTATACTGATCCTTATGAGTAGATCTATGATGTAAAAATATTGCATGTTAGTTTTGTGATACTTTTATGTGGAGCTTGAATTAATTCTTGTAATTGCTATTTAGCTAAGAAAATGAATAGTGAATTTATTATTGCTCAGAAAAATATGGTTCCACTTACATTAGTTTTCTTTTGTGATGTAGTTTCTGGGAAAAATATATGCTATGCATGTTCTATGTAAAATTGTTGATGTGTAGTTCAAGTGCTATTTGTGGCCTAGATTTGTTATTTTTGATAGAGAGAAAATTATGAATAAAACATACATGTGATAATTTTTGTATAGTGATTATTTACTGTGTAAATTGTTGAAAAGTGTTTAAATCTGTTGTTTAACACTTTTCGTAGTACAAACTATTTTACAGGGCATTTCTGTCATGCAGTTTGTCTATTTTATGTAGGCAGTTCTAGTAATCTAAATGCAATGAAATTTTTGTGGCATGCTAGGTTAGATGATAGTAAGTCACTGTAATTTTTCCTAGATTTTTCTGTGCTACCAAAATAGATGTTGTTGTTCAAACCTAGTTTCAATTAGGGTTTAATTAACCTTTTTTAATGCACATTTAGTTAATAATGTTTGCTTTGGTGTATCTTTGAAGTATCTTAGCTTGCTATGGTGACTTGGTAGGTAGTATAGTGGTTGTAGTAGTAGTTTAGTCGTACATGTTCTTGGATGATGTTGACTACCTTGTAGAAGAGTTGTATTTCTAATCTATCCAATAAAGTAAACATGTTCATCTACATTCTATTCATCATGATCATTCCATGTCATCTCTCCAATGCACCTATGCATGAGCCCTTATACATTTGCATCATACAGGATCGTAGGAAGGGATTCCGGTAGCAGTTCCCGAGAAGCCGGAAGAGCAGCCCGAGGTACAAGAGCAGGAGGTGCCCGAGCAAATGAGGAGGTCGGTGAGGATCTTCCAGAGTGCTCTGACCATCGCCCGATCTCTTTCGAAAGAGGCAAGTCCCGGAGCATTTTTCTCCTTCGGTTTGCAAAACATTTAATTAATGTTCTACTTTAATTGATGCATTAAGTTCAGGAGTTGTTTGCAACCGTTGCTGCATTATACCTTGTTTACCTTTGTATACCATATCCTTGTTACCCTGGTATCCGCAGTCGAGTCAATGCTTAGTTGGCTTAGACCGGTAGAAGTCGGGTGATTTTCTGTCACCTGCGAGCTATAGGTGAGTACCTGGATCTTGTTTGGCTAAATATGGTGTCATGAGATATAACTAAGTGTTAATATGAAGTTGAGACCGGACGGAGACTTACAGGGTTTCGGACTGTAGTGATTTCTGTCTGTGTCGATTAAGGACCGACCGTTGTTGGGCCTCGAGTCATGTTGAACGCATGCCTCACATTTAGCTGGTCGGATAAAGTACTTTCCGACCGTGAAACTGGGAGATTATTCGGGCCGAGTAGATTGCCCGCAGCGCACTGTACTGGTGAAGGTGTGGTAGGACACGGGGGCGCGATGATAAGACCAAAGGGCAGTCGGTCAGCCCTCGGGTACATGTGGTTCCTGGCAAACTCGAGACTTTACCTGGATAGTTGACTCGGTGACCAATATATCACTTTAGCGGGTGAGTGAGGTTTGTGTGAGGAATAAATTACCAGCTGGTTAATAATCGATTCGAATCGCCATCGTTCACTGGATAGTGAACACTTGACTTGAGTTACTTCATCGTAGTAATGTTGATGGAACACCTAGACAGTTATAATGGATATGACATTATGGTAGTTGATATTGATCACTGGTTATCATTACTTGTTAATCACATGTTTACTCTAGTATAGGTGCAAATGTAGCCGACAGGTTAATAATGATTAATTTGGTTTAATGCTTTCGGAAAGAGGATTCTTAATTACCAAAAATTGCCTTTTTGCAAATGAGTCAGCTACCCTACGATAAAGCCCTTCATGATTCCTTGGTGTCACTTTATTTTGGTTATGTCGGGTAAGTCTAGCTGAGTACCTTCTCGTACTCAGGGTTTTGTTTCCACTTGTTGCAGATGGGCAGATGTATTACGGCTACTGTATCAACTGCCTTTATCCTGCGATGGGTGAAGCTTAGGACCATGGGCAGTGGTCGTTCCCTACGTCTCATCTAATGCTTTTGTTGGAGATGATCACCATCCGACACTGTACTTGAACTCTGTGTGAGTGTGTGGGTGAATTTGAACTATATGCTTCCGCTACTTTTATTTGAACTCGGTTTGTAATAACTATGTTTAAACTCCGATGTATCCGTGATTTGAACTTTTATGTAATTTGTGATGGTGACCGCTAAACTTATTACGATCTTGGCTGGTATGTGAGTTGGTTTGAAACCCCTCGAGATTTCACGGACTACCGGGTTATACGGGCTTAAGTTTGCTAAATCGTCTGCTCCGGTGGATGATTTTCTTACTTAATTTGTATAATTGGTTGGTTCTGTTACAGAAATCCATTCCTGCGGCATGACAACTTTTCAGATGATGGCTTGACTCACCACTAGGGATGAAAACGGTACGGATATTTTCCGACCGTATTCGAGACCAAATCCGTTTAGAGGGGTTCAGATCTCTCCGTATCCGAGTCCGGATATCCAACATCCGATACCGTATCCGTATCCGAATACTTAAATCGCATATTTATGATGTCGACATCCAATCGTATCCTATCCGGCATGGTTGACACTATCCGTATTCGAATCCGTTTTCATCCCTGCTCACCACTGGCGATGCCCTAAACTGAACGTGGCTTAGCTGATTGGATTTCTTATGGTGGAACATGTCTATCTAGATTTAAGTTCTCAACACTTAATGTGCGTGCTCGTAATTTTATGAATTGGATTCAGAATTTAACAACGTTGTTTTTTTAGTGGTAAATGATGTGTCCGCCCGTAGCGAGACATATGTGATGATGTTCTTTCAATATTAGACGACATGGCCGTTAACAGTGAGATGTCTGTGGTGACCTTATCATTTTGAAAATCTACCTGCTCAGTTTCAGCCTACGCTTGTCCTATGATTCAAAAAAAAAATAGTTTAGCTGTTTTAGCTGCGAGTAAGTGGACCCTTGACAACTCATCAGTACAACCTGTCTTCTATCTTCGCTTGGTATTATACTAAAGAAAATGTTGACATGAATATGAATAATACGTATCAATTCTAATATAGATACTAAAATAGACATATCGAAAATCTGTTCTGTATTATTTTCTGTAACCGGATCTAGATATGCAGCTGAAAAAATATGGAATATGTGACATTATTTATTCGCATCATTGAAGAAAATAAAGTACCTGGTATCTACGACTAAAAGTTGTCCCTACTATAACCAAGACTGATGATATGAATTCTAATATTTACCCTACGAAATTATTTAAAAGTGATCTCTATGTCTAATGATGATATTAATTTTAAAATGGCTACTAATACATGATTAATTTAATTCAAATAATATTTTGATTTAGTTTCTGCATGATATATTTGTTGTTCTAAGTTATTTCTAAATATTTTAGTTTCAACATGATATATTAGGAGTTGATCTCATCGGGAAAAAAAAGTTAGTAGTTATTGGACTGTATCAAATGAGGACCGGAAAGAACATGGGTTCTTGGTATATATTTGTCAATTACGTATCATGGGTTCATGAGTGACTCACAAGACGGAAATCATCGCCAAAACTCCCGCCGAGCTACGGTGGCATTCAGGCTCAAACAGCTGGTTTGATCCTGATATGTACAGTAAACTGAGTTTAAGGAATCAGAATGTAAATCGTAAAATTTGTTGTTTTTGAGCAAGGAGATTATGCAATTGACACGCAAACAAGTTTCAGTCTCAAATCATTGTGAATCACTAATATACTAAAAAGAAAATGTATACATGGATGATCTTGACAGGACGAGAAAACTTTTGGCTGTTAAGTCAACGTGTGTACATTGCCAGTACTGATAGCAGATACTTTACCACTTTAGCAATTGTCTGATTGCTGTACTTCCTCCGTCCCATTAAAAATATCGTTTTTTTTACTCTTAGACTTTTTGTCTGACCATTCGTGTTATTTAAAATTTTTATATAAATATTATTTATTTTCTTATGACTTATTTTATCACTAGAGATACTTTAATAATAATTTATTTATTTATTTTATTATTTATATAAAAATTTAAATAAGATGAATGATTAAACAAGAAGTCTAAAAGTTAAAAACGACATTGTCGATGGGACGAAGGGAGTAAGCAGCTACTAGTGTGAAGCAGCAGCCGCCCGGGCACGGACTGTATCCAGTACTGTACTAGTTAGTATTAACTAGGCTTTATTTAGTTCCTCCAAAACTTATGAAAAATGCATTACGCAAAAAGAAGATTTTTCGTCACATTAAATTTACGATACATGTATGGAGTACTAAATGTAGATGAAATTAAAAACTAATTGCACAGTTTTGTTGTATTTTGCGAGACGAACGTTTTGAGCCTAATTAGACAACGGTTGGATAATTATTACCAAATACAAATGAAATATTATAGTGTCGCTACAGCGAATTTGACACTCCTAATTCAGTGAACTAAACCAAGGCCCTGGTCTTTCTCATGTTTGCCGGTCGTCTGCGTGTCTGTCTGTCTGCCGTATGTTGGTAAGGATCAACACGTGCAGCGCCGAACACTAAAAAAAAAATACGACGGTTTTACTTAATCATAGACAAACGAAAATGCATCATAGTTAACTCATCGTGACGATCGAAAAAAACGTCATGTATCCTACGTCATACATTTATTGGCCCAAATTAAGCCGTCATAGATTGGAATTTGTGTTCGTCATATAATAGTTGTCTGCATCTTATAACCAGCCCATATCCAAGCCCAGATCCAAATCATAGTGACGAAAAAGAACATCACAAGCTAGTGCCAAATCATCACTAGATTAGCATATATCACAGCTCATAAGATACACCAATCATATAAACAAACATTGATCATTCATGTATTAGGAAGCCCACTATTGTCACATTGTCACATTTTATCCAACAACGAACTGGCCTGGCTCACAATCATTTTATCAAACAATAAACTGGCCTGGCTCACAACAATTAAGTTTGAACTTAAAGGTTTGATCTCTAGAGAGTCTAAAATAACTAAACATTAGTATCCACGAGCACTTCAATTGGCTTGTTGTCTATAGGATGTGCTACCTGAAAGTCAAAATGTATATAAGATAAATCGGTCTTCAGCAAAGATTCTAAAGCAGTTCAATGCACATATTTTTGAGAGCCCATGAGAGTCTAAATATAAATTCACAACTAAGTTCATATTTATCATAGTAAGAGTAATAATTCAACAAATCTCAAATAACATACTTGTTTAAGGGCAACTTGAGTGAACAGACAGCAAGTTTTCAGAACTACAACAGTTATCTGTTGTGTTCAGTACTGCAACAGATATATAGCAGATAGACACATTCATTCCTAATGAAAGACAAGCTAAGTAGTCTATACAGGTAGATCAAAAAAACATACAGTAGATCAACATCCTCATTCCACGTAGCTCCAATCTTCATTCCACACAGCATCCTCATACCTCTAGGTCAGCCAATAACAACCTACAAGTAGTCCATACATGTCACAGGAAGGTGCAGATACGTAATTCAGCCAAAAAAACAATTTTAGAGTGTATGTGCAGACACAGAAATTGCTAATCACAGGAAGCTGCAAGCACAAAAATTAGTAATCATAGGAAGCTTCATGCACAGAAATATATATATTTCGTTAAACCAAAAGGATTTGGATCTACCATCCCCACTACCATGACAGTTATTCCTCTACCCAAACAGGTCTTCATCAAATTGTAAGCTACTGAAGGCAGTATCAGTTTCATAAAATGAACACTATGAAGTTATTAGATAGTAATATATATGGCCACACAGAAGCCCTCCAAAAAAAAGTTTGACAACATTCTAGATCTACCACCACAATTCTACCCTACCCAAATAGGTCTTCAAATTTTAAGCTACGGAAGGCAGCATCAATTTTGTAAAATGAACACACTGAATTTATTATGTAGTAATATACGGCCACAGAAGCACGTACACGCTCTCTTCATGATGACACAGAAGTCCGTGATTCAACTATTCCATGCACCCGTCGCCAAAATTTTAACATAATTCACATCCAACGCTGATCCTAAAAGGAGCGGAGTTCAAACCAAATACTAGATTTTGATTTTTGGCACAACCAAAAGAAACGGAAACGGAAGTGCAGGGATGCTCAGCCACGCGCACCTGAAGTTTCTGCAGATCTCGAGCACTTGCATCCGGAACACGGTCGCTGGCGAGGCCTACTACGATCCTCACTACTGGAAACGGCCGATTTGCCTAGTGCCAGGGGCACTCGGCAAAGGCTTTGCTGAGTGACACACTTAGCAAAGCGCACTTGACAAAAAATTTGCCGAGTGCCGGTTTGACACTCGGCAAAGAAAAGTCGTCGTGACAGCGACGGAGGCAGTAACGACAGGTTTGCCGAGTGCCATAGGCTTGGCACTCGGCAAACTTGCCCACTTTGCCGAGTGCCAAGGGCTTGACACTCGGCAAACATTCCTATTTTGCCGAGTGTCATGGCTTTGACACTCGGCAAAGCCATAAACTTTGCCGAGTGTCCCAGGTGTCCAGTTTTGGTCACTTTTGCCGAATGTCTTGGTCATGACATTCAGCAAAGTGACCAAAAACAACCTTTTTATTGGTTTTTTACATTCCATCTAAACAAACATCATATATATATATATCATATTTCACAAACATCCCATATATATCACAAACACCACATATATCACAATATATATCACATATCTCACAAGTCCATCACAAGTCCAACCACAAGTGCATAAGAACCAACCATAAGTAAATCATGGTGACTGTCCGGGTTGATGTGGCCCAACATATGATCCTGGCGACCCTTCGAGGTGACAAGGCATGCTATTCGATGCCGCCGATTGATTCTGCATAAAGGAGAAGAGATTGCATGTGTGAGAGACAAGATAAATATATACCATCAATGTTGCGTTAGGTTCCAAGTAGTGTTGTGGTTTGACCATAAGCATAAACATACAAACTAAAACATTCATACTTATGGGACTAGTTGCATGAGGAGATGGAGGTGGAGTGAATAACGTAGGTGGTGGAGCTACACCCATAGCGGCGCCAAGACTTTGCATGTACTGAAGAATCTCTGCCATCCTCCGCTGCTCGGCCTCCTGGTCGATCGCCATAGCCTCCATCCTCTGCCAATCGGCCTGCATCATCGCCTGCATCTCCTCCCGTATCCTTCTCTCTTCTTGCATCTAGGCCTACAATATTTCACCCTAACGTTACAATAATGCAAAGCTAAGGTATGTAAAAATCAATGAACGACGAATAAAACAGGAATAACCTGGAGTGCATCGACCCGGAGCTGTGTAGTGTCCGGCCGTGGACGTATGGCCAGGCTTACGCTCGTGCTCCTTGCTCAGATCTGGGAGAGAGTGGGAGTAGCTATCGTGTCGATTGTGCCGTCGCCAAGCCAGTACCGCCCATGCTTCTTGCCTCCTCCCACCCTCATGACGACTTCTCCATCAAGGTCCTTGGTGCTCGAATCATACTCTAGTCCATGGACCGTCCTTGACATCTTAGTGTACTGACTGAGGCGGATGTGGACGGTCGCGTTGTTGTACGCCTTGGGTGGGTCCTCCGGGTTGTAGTCAACATCAGACGTCGCCTTGCCCTTGTGGGCCAAAGCTCATGCCTTGAAGTTAGAGCAAGGCCGGCCACCATGTGACGATGACTACGAGAAAAACAGCAAGATGGTTAGAAATCATGCAGAATTAAGTATTAGAATAAATAAATGAATTTGCATACCCATGTTTGTGCGTATCCGCTGAGGCTACGGCTGCCTTGATGGTGTGGTATACCTGGCATCATCAAACGCCGCTCCCAGCAAACGGTGTGCGTCTCCGGCCACTCGAGGGCGCACCACTTGTCCACCACCATCTCCCAGCACTGGGGATGTGCGGCGCACCAGCACAAAATCACCTACATGTCATCAAGTATGACATATAAGAAGATGAAATTAAGCCTACCTAAGCTTAGAAGAAATCAAAATTAATGTTTGACTATATTTACCTCTTGTTCAGCATCATCTTTCTTGTGTCAGCTTTGATGACCTTTGTTCCAAGGAACACCGCGTTGTATCTTATGACGGCCTGGACACGTGCCTCATAATGCAGGTCCTTCACGAGTTTTTTACATTCTTTGCTAGCCACCAAAGCTGCCCTGTCCTCAAATCCCGCCTGGCATCTGAAGAAATCCTGCATATAGACGCGATGTAACACCCTAGGTATTTGTCAATCACTAAGCAGTGGATTTGAGCTTAAACATGACAAATTAAGTGGAGATGACAATGTCCAGGTCAACCTATGGAGATGAGCCTAACCTAAAGTTGGATGTTGCACCATTACTTTACCTATAGGTCCCTTTTCAAAGATATATGCTTGGATGGTGTTATGGCAATATATTCATGTGTCTCACCTTAGTACCTATCTATATTGATCCCTAGAAAAGTTTCATGAAGTTTGGAATCAAAAAGTCACATGAAATAATAAGTTATATGCTTGTTTGGATTATAACTAAAACCTGCCTTACATCCCATGGGAACTAGTGCTTATGCAACCTACAAGTGCAACATGTGCAACAAACCTTTGCAACATGTGGAACAACCTAGGAAAGCATGTGTAGCATGTACCTTACAACAACACATGAAACAATTGAGATATGGCCTTGAAACAAGCACTACAATTAGAGTGACTTCTATGTTTCAGTGCATGTAAGGCCTACACTTTTGTGCAACCTATCCATGGTGTGTATGTTTGGACTCTACAACACCTTAACTACACTTAGGATACTTAATGGAACAATGTTCATGTTGATCATTTTGCCTAAATATGCTTCTAAGTGATGGTTGACCATGTATGGACCCTAGAACACTTTTGTTTGACCATTTCCAAAGTGTGACCTAGAAGCTTGGCATGATTGTGCACCCTTTTACAAAGTTGTAGAGAATTTTATAAGTAACAAACTTTGTTTAAGAGTCAAGTCATGAAAATGTGTGGAACATGCTCCAAAAAGGGCCCACAAGTCAAATTGAGGGGTGTTTCCAACACTTAGAAATTTCTAAGCCTGGAAATTCATCTCGTCGACATTGGCATCTCACGTTCTCTGAATTTTGTTGAGTAACTCAAGTTGACCCAAAAATGAAAGTTGGAAATAATTCATTGGAGAACAACATGTAAAAATTTGGGACCAATTTCACCAGGTTTGGCATTGCAAAGTCCCAAAAATCGAGCCCTAGTTTAACGTGTTGACACTGGTGATTTGGGGATAGATTATCTCCTAATCTACAACACTAATGACCATGACCTTTAAATAGAAAATGTAGAGCATGGTATGGGCTTCAACTTTGGTTTTAGGCCCAAGACCCAGATCGGCCCAGATCAGACCCAAATTGGAGCTCCAAATGGTCCACTTCACTGCCCGCCACCTATTCGCGTTTTTGCACCAAAGGAGGACGTGTGGCATAGACGTGCCCACCATGCGCAGCGGCGAGCGCCTCTCCTTGCCGCATGGTTGCATCCCTGCCCTCCAGAAGCCACACCAAGCCCCTCCTCAGAACCCCGCGAGCCCGGTGGTCCTCCAGCGCCCTTTCCGGCTCGCAGCGTTGCCGACAGCGCCGCCGCCACCTGCCACAGCCGCCATTGCCGCGCCTAGCCGAGCTCCGTGGCCGGCCGCCACCAAGCCTCCTACTGCCAAATTGACCCCCCGGTCTCCTTCCTCACCTCGCCCGGTCACGCCGCGCCTCCTCACCGCCGATACCGTTGCCGGTCACACGCTGCCGCCGGAGACGTGCCTCCACCGTCTCGGCCACCGCCGCGCCGGGTACTGCCATGGCCAGCAGGCCACAGGCCTCCACTGGCGAAATTGCGAGTGTCTACAGGTGCAGACAGGTGTCGTCCTTCTCCAGCGTTGCCTCTTGTCACCAGCGGGCCGTCGGGTCACCTCCGCCGCCGTGTGCCGCCTTCCCTATTGCGGCCGCGCGCGTGGCCAGGCCAGCGTGTGCCATCTTCGACAAAGCCACTGCCGCCCTTGAGTTTGCGTTGGCCCAAGCATGCTCCGCTGCCATCGCTCGCCACTGGAGCACCGCCCGGCTAGCTGGAGATTGGCCGGCCGGCATTCCCTTCCCTGCTCCTCTGCTTCGTCCGGGGGGAGAAGAAGAAGACCGTTTCTCACCCCCCCCTCTGTGTCTCTCTTTGTATGGCAAGTGGGCCCAAAAGTGCAGCAGGTCCCGCATGACAGTGCCACGAGTGACCCAGTTGAGTAGACGTCCGGGTGCACCTAGCATTAAGTAGGGTTTGAGTGATTTTGTTTTTGAATTACAGATTTCTTGTAAATCTTCTAAAATCCATATCTCCTACTAGGAAAGTCCAAAAATGGTAAATGTGGACTTTTTTGGAAACCTTGTGAAGGGATCTATGCAGTCGAGTCATAAAATGTTAGGGGTTTATAGGTGTTTTCTGATGTATTATTTAAGCTTTAAAAATGCTCTAAAATGCTTATAAACTTGACCAGAGCCATATCTTGAGTTTTAGAACTCCAAAACTAGTGATGCTTGTTTTGTTAATTTTGTGGTGACATGTACTTGCTAGGAAAAATATTAAACACACTAGTTGTTCACTGTTTTCTTGAGGTTTTGATTTGACCTTGATAAATAAGGAAATCTACATTATATTGCTTGTCATTTTATATCTTGAGTTGTGTTGCTCCAAATCAAAATGAAATTTTTATGGTAGTCTTTCCATGCTATGAATGTACTGTGGTATAAATTTCATGGTCATTGCTTACTGTATGCTCAAGTTATTGATTTAACTTGTTTATAGCTTGATAAATAGCTTATAAATAATATATAAATGATAAAATAGAAAATGTTGTTCCATTACCTTAGTATGATGTTTCTCTATCATATTGATTCATAATATGGCCTTGTGTTCATAGAAAATATTGAGTGTTAAGTTTAACTTGCTCTCACATGATTTATTGCTATAGCCATTTGTCTTTTTCATAGAGGTTGTTATACATGTCCAAATGGTTTCAAATTTGGATAGTAGACTTTTAGGAGCATGTGTAGGCCTCTGTAATTTTGGTAGAATTTATTGTGCACTTTTGATAGGTGTTCATAATTCCACCTAATTATCTAAATAAAGTAAGAAAATATATTAAAAGAATTTATTTAGTAATGGACACTATGTTTTATGGTGTTCATTAGTCATGTGTGAAATGTTGGTAAAGTTGGTCTTGTCCAATTATATGTTTGCAACATAAGTTAATAATTATTTCTTGCAAATGAGGTTTCTGGACAGATCTGGGAACTTAGCAAAGTTCTTCATGATAATGTGCTTTGTTGTGAAACTTGTTTATACAAAAGTTGTAGATAATTCATGTATCTAGCAGCTGTTAAAATTTGGTAGCATTCGGTTAAGTAGTTTTTGAGTTATAGATGTTTAAAGTCAGGTTCCAGATTTGGTTGCTCTCTGTTTGGAGCGGACCAGATTCTGTAGTTTCATCTTTTAGACCTATTAAACTTGGGAACCATGCTTAGGTGATATTGAATGAATTGTATACAATTTCATAATCTTTCCAGAATGTCTTATTTCATATCATTTGGATTTGTATATCTCCAGATATGATTGATTTGTGAAGCTATTGTTTGCTTGTCCAGAAATTGATAAATTTCAATTATAGTTGTTTGCTTGTATATTGTTAAGTGTGACTTATGCCTTTGAGGGTAGTTAAGTTAATTAGCTCTAGGTGTTTATTAGAACTTGGGTATGCTTTCATGATTGCTATAGTTATTGCACTTCTATGCATTCACACATGTGCATGATTGCATCTCATATAGGTACGCTAGCAGAAACGTGTGAAGGATGTGGCATTGGAGCCAAACCGGAAGACGATGTTTGGTGCATCCATCCCGAAGATAGAAGGATTAGGCAAGTGCTAGATGGGAGGATGCTCGCCAAGTGAATTCATCTGACATACTCTAACTTGAGTCGGATCCCAGGCAAGCTCCGGAGCATTATAAGCCTCCTATCTTCAAAGCAATTAATTCTATATATGTTGTAAGTATTGTTGCATTAAGTGATAGGAGTTGGTTGGAAACTCTTGCTGCATTATATCATTCCTTGTCTAGATATATGAATCCTTGAATGCTACATAGACTAGGATCGAGTAGATGCTAAGCCCTGCTTTAAGCGGTAGAAGTCAGGTGATTTTCTGTCACCTGCGAGATATAGGGATGTTCATTTGGCACGGTTGGCTATATTTGCTATCGTGGAATGGAACCATATGTTAATAAAATGAAATGAGACCGGGCGGGATGACGATAGTGAAGCAACAAGGCATGGAGGTCTTGGGTGTGAATCTATCCCCGTCTGAGTCGTTTAAGGACCGATTCGCTGTACGTCCTTGAGTCATGTTGAACGCAGTCTAACACTTAGTTGGCCGGATAAGTCGTTTCGACCGCGAAGCCGAGTAATGTGATTCAGGCCGGGAATCGAATGGTAGGTTGCTTCTTGGAGGAGAGAAAGGATGTGCTTGGGGACATTGGTGTGAGACCAAGGGAGGGTTAGAGTCCCTATCACCTGGCAGAGTGTCGCCCTTAGGGTCGCGACATCATTCGGACCCGCGATTCCTGAATCATATGAAAAGGTGGCCTATGCGACCCTGGTAGGGGTCTGCACGGTGAGTGTTAGAAATACCCCTCCAGCTGGATAGGAATTCGATTCGAATCACCGTCGCTCCTGGTTAGTGAGCACTTGACTTGAGCAGCGGCAACGTAGATTCAATTAAATTGAACTGATGGTTAATTGGATCACGATGGAAAGGTTGCCTCAATTTATACCTGCTATGGTTAATATTGTTTGCTCCTAATAAAGTGAGTGCTCTAGTACAGGTGCTAATATAGATGACAGGTTAATGATGATTAACTTGATGCTTAAGCATTAATGATTACTTATCTGTATTAAGCTTTTATGCAAAATGTTGTCAAGCTAGCCCCACTTTATATCAGCCTTGCATGATCCTTGGTGTCACTTTATTTCTGGTTTCTGACGGGTAAGTCTAGCTGAGTACCTTCTTGTACTCAGGGTTTTATCCCCACTTGTTGCAGGTTGTGATGTATCATGGCGACTGCAAGAGTTGGTTGGCTCCTGCCTTGTGGCGGAGTGTGATCATGGGCATGATCCTTCTTATTTACCTTATCTCTAATGCTTTTGTTGGAAGTCAACCGGGGTACTGGCATGTATTTGAAATAAGATTTATGTTAGTTTTAAATTACTTTGCTTCCGCTACTTTTGAACTTAAGTTGTAATAACTATGTTGAACTCCGATGTATATTGAACTACTTATGAAATGGATGTAACATGTGACTTGTTATGTTGAATCACTACGATCTTGGCTTGTATGTTGGTTGGTTTGAAATCCCTCGTGATTTTATTGGACTACCAGAGTTATATGGGCTCAAGTGCGAGAATTTGATCACTTCGGTGATTGTTTTTGTACTTGTGTCACACCCATTTTTAAGGACAAAAATAGGATGCATAAAAGACTCATGTGCACCCCAGGAAACAGTCGCACACATAAGTTGACAAATTACAAAGTATCATCACAGTGCTTATTACATAACGAATAAATATTTAAGACATAGTCTTGAACGATAGGTAATAATAACTAATAGTAATTCTTCAGCGGAAACTCCACACAGGGACACGGTTGACTGGTTGACACCAAGACTAGTACTCATTCCGATAATCTTCCTCTATATCTTCATCTGTTATGGTGGAAATAGCAAGGGTGAGTCCATGTCGAACTCAACAAATATAACACAGGGTTCATGAGGCTCAAAAAGGCTAGACATTGTTTAACTGCGTTTAGCTTTTAATCATATATTTGCAATTGAGTAGCATCAAGATAAACCACTTCCCATTAAAGAACCAATGATCAATTGTAATAAGGATAATGAATAGCATTAACATGAGCAAATAATAATCAACAATAATTAAGCATGATATAACAGTATGATCAACTATTCCATAAGAATCCCCAAGGCCGCTCGTATCTGTGAGCACGGCTAGTATACCAGTTTTTAACTCTGCGCAGAGGTGTACACTTTCACTGTGAGTCATGATTTCCAAATGAGTGGGGAGATCAAGCCCAAACACCCGAGAACCATATAAAGCCACTCAAAAGTTCGTCTAACAAGTTAGGGCCATTAGATTCACTCGGCAGGCAGATGTAGAACCCCCCTTCCCTGTGGCACAACAACCGCAGCCTATACACACTAGGCCAGGGGCTCGCACTACACCCAACGTGGCAAGCCATTCTTACGCCATTTAAGGTAACCTCTAACAAGCTAGAAAAGGTCTCTTGAACAACTAAAGCCAGAGCCATATAGCCCTCACAGCTGTACTGTATATCCCGGTTATCACTTACAGATAAGTCCTTATGGAGAGAAACCAGAGCATCAAAATAATACACATGCTCTAGCCCCCTTTTAACAGTAATAAAATCATCTTAATAGTTGATTGCTTAATCCATTAATCAAATTACAAGATCATTGTTCTTAGTTTAAGCACTAGCAGTAGCTACCCATATGCATTCCCAAGGCTGACAAGGAATCAAGATAACAATCACTAAGTTATAATCTCTAAGGTTGTCAAGGTAAGCACATGCATATGTATGACAATTCAATGTATAGGTAACAAGGATAGTCCTGTGTTATACTTGCCTTGATCAAAATTCTCCAAGTGATACTGCTGACTTGGCTCAAAGTAATACTCCGAATCGTCCAGATACTGCTCACCTTCTATACTCGATCATCAATCAACAACACACATGCATCCAATCAAACAAACACGAAGCAAACAAAGAGATACAATTAGAACAGTACACCAACAGTAGCAAAACAGTAATAAAAGTTTATAAAACTCTTCTACACGTTTCTACGATCACACAGACGCAAAGATCACCAAATTCGGAGTTAAAACGTGTAAGTTATGAATTTTCTAAGATTTCCTATAGATAAATAAATACTTAATTATAAACTCAAAAAATAAATTATCAAAACTAACTATACAACTACACTAACATGTAGAGCTCGCAAATACGAACCTAACGCAACTTGAACGGATCAAATCGGAGTTAAAACGAAGATTTTATGACCAAAACAGTTCTAGTGGCAAAACTGTAAATACCTGAAAACGTATTTTTGAATAAACCGGAAGAAAATACGCTTCCAAAACGCGAAAATGCATTTTCCGACATACGCTATGGACCGCGGGTTGATAACTAAAAAGCTGAGGGTCTCTTTAACAAATTTACCCGCGAAGGGGTAAGTTCTAATCTGGGCCGTTGATCTCGATTTGGACGGCTCGTGTTCATCATCAAGTCTACAGTGCTCATACCGGTCACCCTCTTCATGTCCGGCCGGCGGCCCCCCATGGCCGGCCACCCGAGCTCGCCGGAATCAAACGGTTTTCCCGTTTCCGGCCACCGTTTTCCCCGCAACCAACTCCAACCGAACGAGGAGCTCAATGCGAATCCATCTATGCGGTACAAGCTAGCTACAGTGGATTGAAATCAGCACGCGACGAGAGGAGGGCGGTGGCGCCATTGCCGACCCATCGGTGACCTTCAAAAACACAATTCGAAGCATCCCCACCCAAAAGAAAAAGCATGGGAAGGTAGAGAAGGAGAGTGCGGACTCACCAACGCGAAGAACATGGCCTCAAATCCACCCGCGAGCTCCTCCTACGAGCAACCGAAACCTCCAACTCCCCCCAATCCCTAGCGCTCGGTTTCACATGGTTGGACTAGAGTTTTTAGATGGAAAACGGAAAGAAGAGAACCCCGGCTACCCTTTTATAGGTTCACTTCATCGATTTCGGTTAGGAAATCCAAACTAGAAGATTTGATTCGGTTGGAACCGGTGTTCGTCTCGGTTACGACCGGAGGAAGAAGAAAATGCGGCTGACAAGCCGACCCCACCAGTCAGTGACCAAAAAGAGAGGGAAGGCGCGACTGCTGGCTCGGCTGGCTCGGGCTGCTCGTCTGCTGGGCCGGCCCACGCGGTCGCAAGCGCGGAGGAGGGAAGGCGGCAGCGGCCCACCGTGCGGCCCAGGCGGGAAGGAAAGCAGGCCGACCCGAGCGGGCCTTCGGGCCGCCAGGTGAGAAGGTAAGTCATTTCTCTCTTTTTTTTCTTTTCTTCTTTCTTTTCTTTATTTACTTGTTTTCAAACTATTCCAAATAAAATTCTTCAAACCAATTCAAAATAAAATAAATCCACTACACAAAAGAAAATAAATGCAGCAGCATGAATGCAACACCAAATAGTTTTCAAAATTTCAATTTCCCATTAATTGTTATCTAAATTATTTGAAACTCATTAATTCTAAAATTTAGAATTTTTGGGTGTTACAAATTCTACCCCCCTTAAAAGAATCTTGTCCTCGAGATTGGACTGCTTACTCAAACAACTGCGGATATGATTTTCTCAATTCATCCTCTCTTTCCCAAGTTGCCTCTGCCTCTGAATATCGATTCCACTGAACCTTGCACATCTTAATAATCCGACTTCGAGTAACTCTCTCAGCAGTTTCTAAAATCTTAATCGGAAACTCTTCATATGTAAGATCCTCCTTAACAGTCAACTCTTCTAAAGGTATCTGCTCCTCAGGCACCCGTAAACACTTCTTAAGTTGTGAAACATGGAACACATCATGTACTTCAGATAAATTCTCAGGCAACTCTAATTGATAAGCAACTTCCCCACATCTAGTAATAACTTTAAATGGTCCAACATACCTTGGTGCTAGTTTACCTTTCATGTTAAACCTCCTCACACTTTTCATAGGTGACACCTTCAAATAGACATAATCACCTACCTCAAAAACTAAATCTCTTCTTCTATTGTCAGCATAACTCTTCTGACGAGACTGTGCTACTCTCAAATTCTCACGAATCACTCGCACTTGATCTTCTGCGTTTCTAAGAACATCTGTACCAAACACTTGAGATTCACCTGTCTGATCCCAAAACAATGGAGTTCTACACTTACGTCCATACAAAGCTTCAAACGGTGCCATCTTAAGACTTTGTTGATAACTGTTATTATAAGAGAATTCTGCATAAGGCAAACTCTTATCCCAACTAGTTCCATATTGCAATGCACAAGCTCTCAACATATCCTCTAATACCTGGTTGGTCCTTTCAGTCTGTCCATCTGTCTGTGGATAATATGCTGTACTAAAATTCAATTTTGTTCCCAATGATTCATGCACAGCTTTCCAAAAATGCGACGTAAACTGCGATCCTCGATCAGATACAATCTTCTTTGGTACTCCATGCAAACAGACTATTCTCTCCATATACAACTCTGCCAATTTTGGTCCATGGTAAGTAGTCTTAACTGGTATAAAATGAGCAACTTTAGTTAACCGATCTACTATCACCCAAATAGAATCATAACCTTTCTGAGTACGCGGTAACCCTACTATAAAATCCATACCAACTTCCTCCCACTTCCATTCAGGAATCTTCATTGGTTGCAACAATCCAGCAGGTCTCTGATGCTCTGCTTTCACCCTCTGACAAGTGTCACACAATGCCATATACTCAGCCACATCTCGCTTTAATCCAACCCACCAATATTTCTGTTTAAGATCCAAATACATCTTAGTACTACCAGGATAAATAGAATAAGCTGACTCATGAGCTTCGCGAAGAATTGCCTGTCTAACAGTTTGATCCTCAGGTACACACAGCCTCTTTCCAAACCACAAAATTCCATTATCATCCATCCGAAAGCCTGGTGACTTACCAATCACTATATCTTCCGCTATCTTCTTTAGTTTCTCATCCTTCAACTGACCCTTGTAGATTTCTTGCTCTAAGGTAGGCTCTATCACTAATTCCATTGTATTAGTAACAATGCCCAAATTCAAATATTTAAATTCAGCACATAACTCACTAGTCATAGACAACGTCCGTATCTCATTGGCATAACTTTTCCTACTAAGAGCATCAGCTACTACATTAGCCTTACCAGGATGATAGTGTATCTCAATATCATAATCCTTAATCAACTCTAACCATCTGCGTTGCCTCAAATTCAGATCTAACTGAGTGAAAATATACTTCAAACTCTTATGATCAGTGTATATATCACTCTTATGTCCAATCAAATAATGTCTCCAAATCTTTAAAGCATGAACTACAGCTGCTAACTCCAAATCATGTGTAGGATAATTCAACTCATGCTTTCTCAACTGCCTAGATGCATAAGCCACAACTCTGCCTTCTTGCATAAGAACACATCCCAAACCTTGACGAGAAGCATCACAATAAATAGAAAACTTCTTACTCAAATCTGGCAAAACCAAAACAGGCGCTGTAGTCAACCTCTTCTTCAATTCCTCAAAACTAGCTTGACATTTATCTGACCACACAAACTTGGCATTCTTCTCTAACAGAGATGTCATAGGTTTAGCAAGTTTAGAAAACCCTTCAATGAACCGTCTGTAATATCCAGCTAATCCCAAGAAACTACGAATCTCGCTAACATCAATAGGTGGTTTCCAATTTAATACATCCTTTACTTTACCTGGATCCATTGATATCCCTCCATTAGAAACAATATGACCAAGGAAAGAAACTTCCTTCAACCAAAACTCACATTTACTTCGCTTCGCATACAGTTTATGCTCTCTAAGTTTCTGCAATACCAACCTCAAATGTTCAGCATGCTCTACCTCTATCTTGGAAAATACCAGTATATCATCAATAAACACTACCACAAACTTATCCAAATATTCCATAAACACCTTATTCATCATGTACATAAAGTATGCAGGTGCATTGGTCAATCCAAATGACATAACAGTATACTCATACAATCCATACCTTGTAGTAAAAGCTGTCTTTGGAATATCAGAAACACGAATCTTCAACTGATGATAACCAGAACGTAAATCAATCTTAGAGAACACACAAGCACCTCTCAACTGATCAAACAAGTCATCAATCCTGGGCAAAGGGTACTTATTCTTGATAGTTACCTCATTTAGTGACCGGTAATCAACACACATCCTCTGACCGCCATCTTTCTTATCAACAAAAATAACTGGTGCTCCCCAAGGTGATGAACTAGGTCGAATAAAACCTTTATCTTGTAATTCTTTAATTTGTTTCTTAAGTTCTTCTAATTCATCTACTCCCATCCTATATGGTCGTTTGGCTATAGGTGTAGTTCCAGGAAGTAATTCAATAAGAAATTCAATGTCTCGGTCAGGTGGCATACCTGGCAATTCATCAGGGAAGACATCCGGAAATTCCTCAATCACTGAATTCTCCTTAATAGTATCTTCAAGCTGATTCACCACAGCGGTTGGTTGCTTCTGCACTACTACATCCACATTGATTTTATCTCCATTAGGTGCAGTCACAACTACCACTTTCTGCTGACACTGAATCTCTGCCTGATTTTGCTTCATCCAGTCCATACCCAATATCACATCAATACCAGATGTCCTCAACACTATAGGAGTTATCTTAAACTCTACCCCCCTTAATACCATACTAATTGGAAGACAACGATTACTGGTTTGCATGGTACCTCCAGGTGAATTTACTAAGAGAGGTTCTTTCATAGCTAGCATGGGTATACTATGCATTTTAACAAAAATGTTGGATATGAATGTATGAGATGCTCCAGAGTCAAAAAGAACAGTTGCAGGAGTGGAATGTACATTGAACGTACCAATCATAACTTCTGGTGCATCATGAGCTGTATCAGAAGACACGTGATTCACCCTTCCAGTACCAGATTGCCTCTGGTTGCTCTTCTGGCTCTGAGGAGTCTGCTGGTTCTGCTTCTCAGGACAATGGTAAGACATATGCCCCTCTTTACCACAGACAAAACATCTAGTAGGCGTGCTGAGAGCACTATTCTTCATGGGAGTAACATTGGAATTTCCAGTGCGAGGAGTCTGTTGCCCAATCTGCTGATACTGTTGACGCTGTGGATATAATGAACGCTGTTGTGACTGATTACTTTGCCAATTCTGGGACCACCTCTGATTCGGATTACGATTCCACTGGCTAACTGGTCCTTGAAACTTCTGATGGAAACCATGCTGAGAATTAGTGCGTTGACGGTTGTTGCTTCCTGAGCTTTGTACCTTCATCTTCCTCTTCCTGTCTATCTCTCTGCGCTCATTATCAAGCACAATAGCTTTATTTACCAGCTCTTAAAAACTAGCATAGTTGTTCCCCTTCAACTGCAAGCGAAGATCATAATAAATTCCCTTCAAGAAAAGACGCTGCCTGTCTGCATCTTCCCTCACTTCATTAGGAGCATAGCGAGCCAACTGGGTGAACCTGTCATGATATTCACTAACACTCATCTGTCCCATCCTAAGGTTTCTGAATTCTTCCTGCTTCAGCTCAATTATACCTTCAGGAATATGATGAGCTCGAAAATCTCTAACAAACTCATTCCAAGTGATAGGAGGAGCATTGTCAGGGCGTGCAGCTTGATACGACTCCCACCAAGTCTGAGCTGTCCCCTGTAACTCACCAGATGCATATAACACCTTCTCCATATCATTGCATTGGGCTATATTCAGCTGTTTCTCCACTGCCCTCACCCAGTCATCTGTCTCTAAAGGATCAGCAGCATGAGAAAACACTGGAGGGCGTCCCTTCAAAAATTCCCCACGCTTATCCCTCACTTGCACAGGCGGTGGTCCTCCTGCAGGGGGATTGTTCTGCATGTGCTGCATAAACATCTGCATCATCTGGTTCTGAGTTTGCATAAGTTCCTCCATAGTAATGGGTGGGTTAACACCTCCACGACCTCTGCCACGTCCTCTGCCTGACACCTGTTTCCAAAAACACAGAAATTGAAATTCAGTACGATCCGAGATGATATATTCAATAGATAAGCAAAATCTGATTTTTCTGGGCGAACTCCAATTTCAGCAACTCAGTAAAACTGTCATATCTCGAGCTTCAGACGTCCAATTCAGATGATATTTACATGGTTGAAAATCTTACAAAATTATCTACAACTTTTATTCACAACACTTTTTCTGATTCTGTCAATAAATTGGCCAAAAACTGAACTTAACCGAAACTGTTTCAGAATTCCAGACTGTGCAGTAACTCCAACTTGGAACAGGTATATCTCTTAGCTCATAATAGATATTAAAGTGATTCTTGCGGGGTTGGAAAGATATAGAAGTCTGATTATTCCCAGTAAAATTTCTTAAATTTCTCATGAACGGATTTTAAGTTATTTCTAAAACATCCCAGACTGATCCAAAAATCAGCAAAGGACAGAACTAAGTTAACCTCATATTCAACTAATATATTTTGATCAAACTTAATATTCTTAACCATGGAACTTGTAGGCATGTCTACAAAACTCCAGCACACATTACAAAGATCCAAATCACACATTATCATAATAACAATCCATCAATCATACAATTGTTCACACCACAAACTGACTCTTAAAACAAACCAAACTTAAAATTAACTCACAACTACTATCGTTCCTATTACATAGGGATTTTTCCTATTTCCTAATTAAGCTTCTCATAAATCTTGGGATGACCTAACTCCGCCCTTAATTGGTCAATCTCCTTATAAGCTTGCTCCTTAAGTTCTTTTTCCTTCAGCAACTCATCCTTCAAATCCACCTCATGGAGAGCCAATTCACGAGCTAATCCCACCGTAGCTTGTAAAGTCAAGGAGGAATCATCTGCAAGCGGCACGGTCCAAATACCCTTGTCATGTAAGAAACAAGGAAAATGCCAGAGTGCACCCTTTAACGTCTTGTCCGAGCGTAGACCATGGTAGTAAACAAATGCATTGAAAGCAACATCCTCCATGCTTGTCTCCACGGTTGCCCGGCTCACTCTGGTAATGAACTTTGACTCCACCTTAGACTCCTTAGTGGTAGGATCCCTTTTCTTAACCCATAACTCCGTTTCCCAATACGAATCCATCCATGGATGACTATACTCTGCACTGCGATACTCCAACGTAGCTTCCCAGTCGTAGTAGTAGTTGTCCAAAGTTCTTGTCAACATGTCATGGAAGAAAGCATCAGCTTTAGGAACCATGATATGAAACTTCGTAGTCCACCCCATAACTACATTCTCCATTGGTGTATCACCAACTCTTGATTCAGCATCAGATAGCTCTTGATCACCATCTTCATACGGCTCCTGAGATTTGAAACGGGCAACGTACTGTGCAGCTGACAGACGAGGATAAGGAGGCATCTAAAAGATTTAGACATAGATTAGATAGAATCAATGTATTTTCGTAATAGAATATAGTAGAGGAAGCATAAAACTTTAGTAATTAACAAGGTGAAAAGAGGAAGCATGAATTAAGTGAAGTATGGATGCTATTAACGACCATTCTAACTAGGCTCGCGTCCTACAGTCAACACGGCTCCGATACCAATCTGTCACACCCATTTTTAAGGACAAAAATAGGATGCATAAAAGACTCATGTGCGCCCTAGGAAACAGTCGCACACATAAGTTGACAAATTACAAAGTATCATCACAGTGCTTATTACATAACGAATAAATATTTAAGACATAGTCTTGAACGATAGGTAATAATAACTAATAGTAATTCTTCAGCGGAAACTCCACACAGGGACACGGTTGACTGGTTGACACCAAGACTAGTACTCATTCCGATAATCTTCCTCTATATCTTCATCTGTTATGGTGGAAATAGCAAGGGTGAGTCCATGTCGAACTCAACAAATATAACACAGGGTTCATGAGGCTCAAAAAGGCTAGACATTGTTTAACTGCGTTTAGCTTTTAATCATATATTTGCAATTGAGTAGCATCAAGATAAACCACTTCCCATTAAAGAACCAATGATCAATTGTAATAAGGATAATGAATAGCATTAACATGAGCAAATAATAATCAACAATAATTAAGCATGATATAACAGTATGATCAACTATTCCATAAGAATCCCCAAGGCCGCTCGTATCCGTGAGCACGGCTAGTATACCAGTTTTTAACTCTGCGCAGAGGTGTACACTTTCACTGTGAGTCATGATTTCCAAATGAGTGGGGAGATCAAGCCCAAACACCCGAGAACCATATAAAGCCACTCAAAAGTTTGTCTAACAAGTTAGGGCCATTAGATTCACTCGGTAGGCAGATGTAGAACCCCCCTTCCCTGTGGCACAACAACCGCAGCCTATACACACTAGGCCAGGGGCTCGCACTACACCCAACATGGCAAGCCATTCTTACGCCATTTAAGGTAACCTCTAACAAGCTAGAAAAGGTCTCTTGAACAACTAAAGCCAGAGCCATATAGCCCTCACAGCTGTACTGTATATCCCGGTTATCACTTACAGATAAGTCCTTATGGAGAGAAACCAGAGCATCAAAATAATACACATGCTCTAGCCCCCTTTTAACAGTAATAAAATCATCTTAATAGTTGATTGCTTAATCCATTAATCAAATTACAAGATCATTGTTCTTAGTTTAAGCACTAGCAGTAGCTACCCATATGCATTCCCAAGGTTGACAAGGAATCAAGATAACAATCACTAAGTTATAATCTCTAAGGTTGTCAAGGTAAGCACATGCATATGTATGCCAATTCAATGTATAGGTAACAAGGATAGTCCTGTGTTATACTTGCCTTGATCAAAATTCTCCAAGTGATACTGCTGACTTGGCTCAAAGTAATACTCCGAATCGTCCAGATACTGCTCACCTTCTATACTCGATCATCAATCAACAACACACATGCATCCAATCAAACAAACACGAAGCAAACAAAGAGATACAATTAGAACAGTACACCAACAGTAGCAAAACAGTAATAAAAGTTTATAAAACTCTTCTACACGTTTCTACGATCACACAGACGCAAAGATCACCAAATTCAGAGTTAAAACGTGTAAGTTATGAATTTTCTAAGATTTCCTATAGATAAATAAATACTTAATTATAAACTCGAAAAATAAATTATCAAAACTAAATGTACAACTACACTAACATGTAGAGCTCGCAAATACGAACCTAACGCAACTTGAACGGATCAAATCGGAGTTAAAACAAAGATTTTATGACCAAAACAGTTCTAGTGGCAAAACTGTAAATACCTGAAAACGTATTTTTGAATAAACCGGAAGAAAATACGCTTCCAAAACGCGAAAACGCATTTTCTGACATACGCTATGGACCGCGGGTTGATAACTAAAAAGCTGAGGGTCTCTTTAACAAATTTACCCGCGAAGGGGTAAGTTCTAATCTGGGCCGTTGATCTCGATTTGGACGGCTCGTGTTCATCATCAAGTCTACAGTGCTCATACCGGTCACCCTCTTCATGTCCGGCCGGCGGCCCCCCATGGCCGGCCACCCAAGCTCGTCGGAATCAAACGGTTTTCCCGTTTCCGGCCACCGTTTTCCCTGCAACCAACTCCAACCGAACGAGGAGCTCAATGCGAATCCATCTATGCGGTACAAGCTAGCTACAGTGGATTGAAATCGGCACGCGACGAGAGGAGGGCGGTGGCGCCATTGCCGACCCATCGGTGACCTTCAAAAACACAATTCGAAGCATCCCCACCCAAAAGAAAAAGCATGGGACGGTAGAGAAGGAGAGTGCGGACTCACCAACGCGAAGAACACGGCCTCAAATCCACCTGCGAGCTCCTCCTACGAGCAACCGAAACCTCCAACTCCCCCAATCCCTAGCGCTCGGTTTCACGTGGTTGGACTAGAGTTTTTAGATGGAAAACGGAAAGAAGAGAACCCCGGCTACCCTTTTATAGGTTCACTTCATCGATTTCGGTTAGGAAATCCAAACTAGAAGATTTGATTCGGTTGGAACCGGTGTTCGTCTCGGTTACGACCGGAGGAAGAAGAAAACGCGGCTGACAAGCCGACCCCACCAGTCAGTGACCAAAAAGAGAGGGAAGGCGCGACTGCTGGCTTGGCTGGCTCGGGCTGCTCGTCTGCTGGGCCGGCCCACGCGGTCGCAAGCGCGGAGGAGGGAAGGCGGCAGCGGCCCACCGTGCGGCCCAGGCGGGAAGGAAAGCAGGCCGACCCGAGCGGGCATTCGGGCCGCCAGGTGAGAAGGTAAGTCATTTCTCTTTTTTTTTCTTTTCTTCTTTCTTTTCTTTATTTACTTGTTTTCAAACTATTCCAAATAAAATTCTTCAAACCAATTCAAAATAAAATAAATCCACTACACAAAAGAAAATAAATGCAGCAGCATGAATGCAACACCAAATAGTTTTCAAAATTTCAATTTCCCATTAATTGTTATCTAAATTATTTGAAACTCATTAATTCTAAAATTTAGAATTTTTGGGTGTTACAACTTGTGCTCTTATAATTTGGACGGTTCTGTTACAGCTGGTATCGGAGCAAGATTCAACATTAAACATGTCATATGTGTATTTAAAACAAAGGTTTTGTTTTCTAAAACCAGTTTTATCAACTTATAGTTATATATAGGTTTGTGAAATCTAAATTTTAAACCTAAGTATGCAGTGGTCAATTTCCTTATGCCCATATAAGGATTATTAGGTGGCTTATATAATTACTAACTTGGAGGTTTTTCATTTATGCATCTACGCCCTTGCCAAGGTATGTATGTGTGATGACTCTCCCACACTATGCTACCCGGTGTGTTAGATTAGAGGTAGCCTTCATATATGAAATAGCCATATATGTCGCTAGTTTACTTTTATGCAACATCGCACCTACGCTCAGGTAAGTGTGAGTTGTGAGAGCATGACCGTACAACTTGCGGTCTAGGGGAGAGCTAGTTTTATTTACTGGATTATTTACATGTCACACACATGTATATATGAAGGTACTTAATTGTGGGTGATTGATGATTCGGGTAGTTTTGGTGCTACATGTATATATACAGGGGTATATGTACATGGGAGTACTTAGAATTTTACTTCTCTGCTTTCATTGTGTGTTATATTGGGAAATGTTGGGCTGCAATGAAACTTTTCTACAGGTACGCTAACCATGAATGCGTAAGTCGAATGTAGCTGGCGACTAGCTATATATCGAAAGAGTGTGTGTTATGCCACCGACATAGAACGTGATCGCCACCTTAGGTTGGCAATCTTGTGAGGACGAATAGGACGAATCATGCATCTTCATGATTGTTGCCTTATGTATAGCTATGCTCCTCTCACCCTTGTTGTAGTGATGTTTTTGTGGTCATAATGGTGTTTTCTTTAGTTATGGAGAATACCAAAATTATAGCTAACTTACACATCTAGCTTGTCCAAAAAAATTTCATGACACTAGGCCTTATGGTTTGAGAGTTATGAATTTTAGAAGTTTACTGTTAGGTTTTGCTTATGCTCTGAATAGATCTGAATGTTTGGTTTGTTTAACCTATGTGCATATGGAATCATGTCTTGGAGATAATAGAAGAAGTGTAGTACTTTTTCTAAGCTTTCCAAAATGTCCTATAGCACTAATTTTGGTGGTCTAAATCTCTAGTTATAAGCTTATAAAGTGGAATGACAGAATCTATCCAAATCTGGGTAGAGATGTCTTCTTTGTCTTGTTTGGCCTTGTTAGATATAGAATCATCTTAATATGATAATAAGAAAGTTATAGACAAATTAATAAGCTTTACATAAAGTTAAGGCTCAGCCTTGTTGTGTCCCTAGAACTCCAGTTATGCATTTTTGAAGTTCTTGTCAGTTTTCTGTCCATATTGGTACAGATCTGAAACATTAACAATTTTTGGTCAGAATAATCTATGAATTTGCTTTTGGTATGAATAACTAAAGTGTAGTAAACTTTCTAAGCTTTTGAGAAAGTCTAGGATCACCTTTTTAGAAGGTCTACAACCTCAGTTATGGTTGAAACAAGTAGTTACTATGTTGCTGTCTTGATTCTCTGCACATGTTAAGTTAGTCACCTTAGCTAGCGTTTGTTTTGAGCTAAACTTGTAGTTAGTTCGTGCTTGAGATGAATGCTTAGTTTAGGTGAGCCTTGTGCTTTGGATTGGTTGCTTAAGCTCAATCATTTGAATTTTCTCAGATGTCTGCTTGACTGATGTTGTATGTATGCTTATTATCTAGGTAGTGCCATAGTTGTCACCTCGTTTGTCCTCGGTAAGCATGCGAGTGTCGAATAGCTTTATCTTAGGGCAACACTCGAGTTACGTGAAATGATCTCTTGGTGTTGTCTGCAATTAGGTTCTCTCTCTTAGGAGCCTGAGCCTGTAGACTTGGTGGTTAGCCTTTGAATGTTTGTATCCATGCCTTTGCTTGACCGAAAGCCTAAAGTTTAGTTCTCCTATATGTTTGTTTGAGTCGTGGATGTTTTGCAACCCTTTTTGTGAAGACCCTTGTCGACTGACCAACCGAGTTAACTTTCATCAACGCTAGCCTTTGACCATGGTTCGTACATTGCCAGTTGTGGAGACCGTACCCAAATCCATGTTGGACCTTCCGGTTACCTCTCCTAAAGGTTAGCTAGTGTGACGCAATGCATCTCTGCTATGGCCTCTAAATCATGTGCTTGCAAATTCGTGCATCTACCTTATCAACTCAATCTATGACTACATATCGGTTTTTGCCTTGAAATTTGCTTAATTCGTCTCCAACCTTCCCAAGTCTCGGGATGTTTATCAGTCTTGATCTCATGTTGTTGTCCAACATGAATGAATCTCCTATTAATCTTTTATCTACAACTCACCTCGGTGGATGCAAATCGTGCATAGAATTTAAGCAAGAGTCCATTGATCAGTTGTCTTTAGGAATTGAGCTATGTTCTCTTGTGAGGTGTTTTGATCTACGGATCTCCTCCTCGTTGATTTTAAACCTTGTGACTACCTTTACTTGCTATCCCTCCTTGGTATGGTGCTTGTTCAGACCACCCAATCTGTGTCATTTGAAATTCCTCATCGGACGTATGTTCGGTAATGGTGTTACGATTAGCATTCTATGGTGCCGCGACGAAACCTAGGACCTCCTTGTGACCGGCCGGCACATGGTTGTGCTACTGGGCACGCGCTGGTATCGAGGTTGCTAGTCATAGCCCATTATGGAATTACATCGATGTGGGTTTTCTTGTGAGATGTTCCTTGGTTATCTTCCCATATCGTATCGTAAGATCCATATCTTAGATCGAAAGTAGTGGAGTGTCCTTCTGAAGTTGCTAAGAGGATAACCTTTGAAGAACAGGTCACCGACATAAACTTTAACAAACTACAAGAGATGGTAGACAAGTGACTTTGCTTAGTTGTCCCTGTTTTGACGGCCACCATCTAGTTAGCAAAGTATCTCATCCTTGTTGAATAAAAGGGACGCACAACACTTTAGTTGGACAAGTCATCTGTTGGATAAGACTCGATCATCACAGTATGCAAATCTTAACCTTTGTAGGCATAATGACCATACAATCAAAATCAATCATCTCTGGTGAGACTCCGTATCTGCTGACTTCGATGGCAACCATCTGATTTGTATCAACTACAATTATTGTGATCAAGAATGAAGATTTGGAATTTTTTAGTGTTGAGAGACAACTAATTAGTTACCAATAGGAAGGTTAATCTCTAGCTAGGTAACGATTCTTTGGTAGCTACGAAGGCTAGGTCTTACAGAGCAATAACCAATAAGAAGTTAATCAACTAGCCAATAACTGGAGTGATACTCTATCGTCCAGAGTCATTGCGACCAAGTCAATTCCATCTTGGACAATCACACAGATAGTGCAAGGTGTTCTATCAGCTAAGGTGAAGAAGTAGAGAAAGTATGTGTTTTGCCTTGCAAAAGTAACCCACAAGTTCAAAGTGTGTGCATCCTCGAATTGATATGTAAATTAATAGTCGAGATCTGCTGTTGGATAGCCCTTTTGAGGTCTCACAGATACTAGTTTACACTCTTTCATTTGCTTTTGCTTTCTCGTATCCCTAAAGTACGAGCAGCCTTGGTTTCTGCAAATCAATTTATACCATCGCGAATCAAAAGCAATTTGAAAAGTGTCAAACAACAGATTTCCCATCTTAGAGCTGCTGTTTGATCCTAAAAAGGAAGCCTCAACGTGAAAGTTGGCCTGATAAAGTTGTTATGCTGCAAGTCAACTCAACTTACAGTACAACTAAGTCACTAAGGAAAATTTTACTCAATCGCTTGGTGGTAGACTACTTCTCGCGGTTTAGTAAATATTACAACTTTTGTTGTCCTTAAGGCCTCATTACATCTTTCTTTGGGAATTATTTTCCAATGATGACATACTTTGGTACCTTATACATATTTTTACCAAGAGGTTGCATCTGATTCAACCCAGCTAACTGTTGTCTTTGGATAAAAGAATCTTTTACATAACATTTGGCTGAAATATGGAGCCGACAGAGTCAGCTATCACATTTACTAACTCCTCGACAGACTCAGATAATACAGTGTTGTCATCAGAGAAAGAGAACTGCACACATGGAATAGTGAGTAGTTTTCCATTAGTGGGTGTCTAAATGAATGAATATTTCCAACCAACATAGACCTTGTCTATTGGTTAGTCAGTATCCTATAGCCTCAGAATATGTTTGTCATCTATGATCTCACCCCAGTTGGAAGGTTGCGCTCAAGCCATTCTAGTAGAGGGCTACTTTTCAAACTTTGTGAACATAGAGTCATTTCAACGAGTATACTTCTGAAGATTTCGGTCTAATGTAAAGTTCATATGGCCTATGCTATGATTCACTAAAGAATTAAATACTTGTGTGGGGGTAGCTTACGGGTCAAATGATCTCTGTAGACTGAAACGAAGTACTGCGTTGTCTTGGATTCCTCCCAAAGTAACAATGCTTCATGGAAGTCAATGAAGGAAATTCTTCAGACAAAGTTGACCATGAAGAGCAAGTATCAGAAAGTGTCTTTGACCAAATTGTTCACCAATATTGAAGCTTTGTAGCTGAATGCTATAGCAGATGTTGGGAACTTGATAACATGCCTCTCTTCCTTAAAAGGTCTTCCATTCCGAATCTCGGGACGCGATTCTTTTAAGGGGGGAGGGCTGTAACACCCCAGGTGTTTGTCAATCACTAAGCAGTGGATTTGAGCTTAAACATGACAGATTAAGTGGAGATGACAATGTCCAGGTCAACCTATGGAGATGAGCCTAACCTAAAGTTGGATGTTGCACCATTGCTGTACCCATAGGTCCCTTTTCAAAGATATATGCTTGGATATTGTTATGGCAATATATTCATGTGTCTCACCTTAGTACCTATCTATATTGATCCCTGGAAAAGTTTCATGAAGTTTGGAATCAAAAAGTCACATGAAATGATAAGTTATATGCTTGTTTGGATTATAACTAAAACCTGCCTTACATCCCATGGGAACTAGTGCTTATGCAACCTACAAGTGCAACATGTGCAACAAACCTTTGCAACATGTGGAACAACCTAGGGAAGCATGGGTAGCATGTACCTTACAACAACACATGAAACAATTGAGATATGGCCTTGAAACAAGCACTACAATTAGAGTGACTTCTATGTTTCAGTGCATGTAAGGCCTACACTTTTGTGCAACCTATCCATGGTGTGTATGTTTTGACTCTACAACACCTTAACTACACTTAGGACACTTAATGGAACAATGTTCATGTTGATCATTTTGCCTAAATATGCTTCTAAGTGATGGTTGACCATGTATGGACCCTAGAACACTTTTGTTTGACCATTTCCAAAGTGTGACCTAGAAGCTTGGCATGATTGTGCACCCTTTTACAAAGTTGTAGAGAATTTTATAAGTAACAAACTTTGTTTAAGAGTCAAGTCATGAAAATGTGTGGAACATGCTCCAAAAAGGGCCCACAAGTTAAATTGAGGGGTGTTTCCAACACTTAGAAATTTCTAAGCCTGGAAATTCATCTCGTCGACATTGGCATCTCACGTTCTCCGAATTTTGTTGAGTAACTCAAGTTGACCCAAAAATGAAAGTTGGAAATAATTCATTGGAGAACAACATGTAAAAATTTGGGACCAATTTGACCAGGTTTGGCATTGCAAAGTCCCAAAAATCGAGCCCTAGTTGAACGTGTTGACACTGGTGATTTGGGGATAGATTATCTCCTAATCTACAACACTAATGACCATGACCTTTAAATAGAAAATGTAGAGCATGGTATGGGCTTCAACTTTGGTTTTAGGCCTAAGACCCAGATCGGCCCAGATCAGGCCCAAATTGGAGCTCCAAACGGTCCACTTCACTGCCCGCCACCTGTTCGCGTTTTTGCACCAAAGGAGGACGCGTGGCATAGACGTGCCCGCCATGCGCAGCGGCGAGCGCCTCTCCTTGCCGCGTGGTTGCATCCCTGCCCTCCAGAAGCCACACTAAGCCCCTCCTCAGAACCCCGCGAGCCCGGTGGTCCTCCAGCGCCCTTCCCGGCTCGCAGCGTCGCCGACAGCGCCGCCGCCACCTGCCACTGCTGCCATTGCCGTGCCTAGCCGAGCTCTGTGGCCGGCCACCACCAAGCCTCCTACTGCCAAATTGACCCCTCGGTCTCCTTCCTCACCTCGCCCGGTCGCGCCGCACCTCCTCACCGCCGGTACCGTTGCCGGTCATACGCTGCCGCCGGAGACGTGCCTCCACCGTCTCGGCCACCGCCGCGCCGTGTACTGCCGTGGCCAGCCGGCCACAGGCCTCCACTAGCGAAATTGTGAGCATCTATAGGTGCAGCCAGGTGCCGTCCTTCTCCGGCGTCGCCTCTTGTCACCAGCGGGCCGTCGGGTCACCTCCGCCGCCGTGTGCCGCCTTCCCTGTTGCGGCCGCGCGCGTGGCTAGGCCAGCGTGTGCCATCTCCGACGAAGCCACTGCCGCCCTTGAGTTTGCGTTGTCCCAAGCATGCTCCGCCGCCATCGCTCGCCACTAGAGCGCCACCCGGCTAGCCGGAGATTGGCCGGCCGACATTCCCTTCCCTGCTCCTCTGCTTCGTCCGGGGGGAGAAGAAGAAAACCGTTTCTCACCCCCCCTCTGTGTCTCTCTCTTTGTATGGCAAGTGGGCCCAAAAGTGCAGCAGGTCCTGCATGACAGTGCCACGAGTGACCCAGTTGAGTAGACGTCCGGGTGCACCTAGCATTAAGTAGGGTTTGAGTGATTTTGTTTTTGAATTACAGATTTCTTGTAAATCTTCTAAAATCCATATCTCCTACTAGGAAAGTCCAAAAATGGTAAATGTGGACTTTTTGGAAACCTTGTGAAGGGATCTATGCAGTGGAGTCATAAAATGTTAGGGGTTTTGAAAGTCCTATGTTTGGTGTTGGTAATTAGTGACAATGTCTAAGTACTAATCCCACGCCTAAGTTGTATGTAGCATATGAGGATTAGTACACTCCAAGGTTGGTGGCAAGATGGACATGATGATCATGATGGCCACACTTGGATTTGGACGCAACCCTACATGATCAAGGCAAAGGTATATGCTTAAGGGTTGTGTTTTAGTAACCAAGACACCTAGTGGGTGTGGTTACATTATAGGATAGATAGTCGTACTATAAAGAGGGGAATGACGCGGCTATTGAACTCCTAAGTGCCTCTAGATGTGCATTTCATGATCATATGCATTTGGATAGAACTAATATCACCTCGAAAAATGATTGTGAAAATGCTAACACACTCACACATGACGAGATCACTTGGTGATGTTAGCACGTTTGCGACGGCGGTGGAGTTTGAGCGGTAGAGAGGGTTTGGTTCCTCTCTCCCTCCCGCCGAGCTTGCGAGGCGGGATTCAGGCGTTTTCGAGAAGTTGAAACGATTATTTTCCACTACGTCGGAAGTCCGGAAAAGAAACGGTGGCGAATGGAGGTCACAGAGGTGACCGGACGCTGAACCGGACGCGGTCCTTGCATGACCGGACGTGTCCGGTCAGTGTTCAGTGTCTGCGCGTTTTTCAGTTCGATGATCGGACGCGAGGCGCGTCCGGTCACTGGTGATCGGACGCGTCCGGTCGTTCAGGGAGCTTACTGGACTCTAACCGGACGTTGTCACTGTCACGTCTGGTCATTTTCTTCAGCGCGTCCGGTCACTGTTTCGTTGAGCGCTGCTCAGGCGACCAGCGCGTCCGGTCCTTCACGGGACCAGCGCGTCTGGTCGTTCCCGGCGTGTCCGGTCAGTTGGACCAGCGCGTCCGGTCGTTGCTTCGCAGTTAGCCATTGGGCGACCAGCGCGTCCGGTCGTTTGGACCAGCGCGTCCGGTCAGTACTTCACGAGTTAGCCGTTGGGCGACCGGCGCGTCCGGTCAGTTGGACCAGCGCGTCCGGTCAGCCTGATTTCGGCTGTTTAAGTTTCTAACGGCTATATTCGAAGGGGTACATCTATAAATACTCGTTGGCCGGCTCAAGGCTCTATCTCTCAAACATTTGACATACTTGTGAGCACTTTGAGCTAAGCAACTCCTCTCCCACTCATCTCTCTTGCTTCTTTGCATATTCGAAGTGAGATTGAGTGATCCAAGTGCATTTGCATTATGAGATAGCATCTAGTTGGCACTTGGTGGTTGATTTGCTGCGGGATTCTTGTTTCTCTTGGTGGTTGCCGCCACCTAGACGGCTTGGAGCAGCTTGGAGGCATTGGCAAGAGTTGGTGATTGTTCTTGGCCACCTCCGGTGATTGGGAGGGGTTTGTGCCTACCTCGGCGAAGCGCCAAAGGCAACATTAGTGAATTGCTCGTGTAATTGCAACCTTTTGCCATTTGGTAGGTTCTTGTGGTGCCTTTTGAGAGGCTCGGTGTGTGACCGATTAGCCACCGAACCACGTGGTGAAGAGGGACACAACGGGGACTAGCGTGCCGGCAAGCACGTGAACCTCGGGATAAATCTTCGTGTCATCACTTTCATATTGTGATTGATTGATCCCGGTGTTCGGTTATATTGGTATTCATCTATTGATCATATTGATTGGTTGGCTCAATACTTCGCCCCTCGGTGATACCCTCCTAACTCTCTCTTGTATTTATTTCTTAGTTACCTTGCTAGCTTGTTAGTGTAACTCTTAGCTTGTGTAGCTAGCTAGCTTTAGTTGTGCGGTTTGACTTGTGCGGTTAAGTGCAAATAAACTAGAATTGTGAATTGGTTAGGTGGCTTGCAAACACCCCGTAGGCTAAGCAAAACTCGCATCTCGCTATTTGTTATATTGATAAACTTGTTTGGCTTGTCTTTGTAGAAAATTTTATAAGGCTATTCACCCCCCTCTAGCCATCAAGACCTTTCAAGTGGTATCAGAGCCGTGGTCACCGTTTGTAAGGCTTAACAACCTCGGTGTAAGATGGCTCAAGTTATGTTCAATCATGTTAATGGCAAGCCTCCGTTCTTTGATGGCGTCTCTTCCTTTGATCATTGGAAAAGGAAGATGAAGCAATATCTAGGCAATATACATGAGAAGGTTTGGGATGTGACCAAAGAAGGATACGTCATTCTTGATGAGGAAAACCTCACTCCCAATGACCGCATCAACAAACAATGCAATACGGTGGCACTTGACACAATCTATCATGCCATTGATGATAAAGTATTTGAGCAAATCAAAGATCTTGAAAAGGCAAATGAGCTTTGGATAAGGCTTGAAGAAACATATGAAGGTACTTCAACGGTAAAAAGTGCCAAACTATATATGCTCAAGGACAAGTTCTCCACATTTAAGATGAAGGATGATGAATCCATCCCGGAGATGTTCTATAGGCTCCAAGTCATTGTCAATGATCTCAAGGGGCTTGGGGAGAAGGTTGAGGACAAGGACTTCTCACACAAGTTCTTGATGTGCTTACCCAAGAAGTTTGCCACCTTGAGAAGAATGATCTTTAGAGAGGGATTGGACAAGGTCAAACCAACCAATGTGCTTGGAGATATAATGACCGATGCCCAATACAATGATGATGAAGATGAGGTAGAAGAGAAGAAGGAGACCAAGGTCAAGCAAGAGAAGCCCATTGCATTCAAGGCTTCATCCTCTAAGGGCAAGAGCAAGGTAGAAAGTGATGATGATGATCCATTCGATGATGAGACCATGGCCCTCCTTGTGCACAAGATGGGAGGTTCATGAAGAAGAAAGGATATGGGGCAAGGAAGAGGAGAGACACTATAAAGGCAAAGACCCTTTGCTACAATTGCAATAGCCCCGATCACATAGTGGCGGATTGCCCCTATGAAGATAAGAGATTTCATAATGGGGACTTGAAGCTCAAGAAGAACAAGAAGGAAAAGAAAGAGAACGAGAAGAAAGCAAAGAAGAGCTTCACTTTCAACAAGAAGAAGAAGGGTGGTGGTTATGTAGTCACTTGGGATAGTGACAACTCCGATAGTGATGATGATGAAAGCTCTAGTGATGATGAGAGGATCACTCGGCGAGCCATTGCAAACATCGCCCTCTCCAACAAGCCATCCATCTTCGACACTTCATCAACATGCCTTATGGCCAAGCCTACAAAGGTAAAATATGATGATAGTGATGATGATTCTTGTACTAGTGATGATTGTAGGAGTGATGATGAGGAGGATGAGGACTACTCCAAGGATGATCTATTAGGCATAATAGATCAAATGAGCAAGGGCTACAAGAGGACAACCAAGAAATATAAAATCTTGGAACAAGAGCTCATTGCCAAGAGCAATGAAAATGATGCCTTGATGGAGGAGCTTGTTGCTCTCAAAAAGAGTAAGGAGTGCAAAGGAATTGAACAAGAGCTCAAAGCTCTTAGGAAATCCTTTGATGAGCTAGAGGCTTCTCGTGAGTGTCTAAAGGAAGACCACGAGGATCTTGAAATTGCTCACACTAGGCTTAAGGAAGCCCACTCCACTCTACTTGAGCTCATCAAGGAAAAGGACCTTAAGTTGGAGAAGTTCATGAAGGAAGCTAAGGAGGAGCAAGTGATTGTCACTTGTGATATTGGACTAACATGTGATATTATTGATGATTCTTTATTTGTTAGTCCTACTAATGCTTCATGTAGCTCATCATCATCCACCACAACCAACTCTACCTCTACTACTAGTGATTCATCACTTGTGGTTGAGACTCTCAAGAGAGAGGTGGATGATCTCACCCGCGCATTAGGCAACGCCTATGGTGGGGATGTCCGCTTGCTAAAATGCTTGGGTAGCCAAAGGTTCTCTCTTAACAAAGAGGGATTGGGCTATACTCCCAAGAAGGGCAAGGCGGCCTTTGCTACTCCAAAGTCTTGCTTTGTGAAGGGCAATGGTCGTTATTGCAATAGATGCAAGCAAGTTGGGCATCTAGAGATTAATTGCAATAAAATGAATAAGAACAAGAAAAATGCTAATGTACCTTACATTCCTTTTGATTCTTGTTATGTACTTACCAAGGGTGAGAAAGGTGTGCATGCTAGGTTTGTTGGTACACCAATTGTGGGCCCAAAGAAGAAGGCCATTTGGGTACCAAAGAGCTTAGTGACTAACCTCCAAGGACCCAAACAAGTATGGGTACCTAAGAAACATTAATTTGTTTTGTAGGTTAATTATAAGGCCGGAGGAAGGCATTGGGTGCTTGATAGTGGGTGCTCTCAACATATGACCGGTGATTCAAGAATGTTCAACTCTCTCAAATCAAATGATAGTGGCATTGATAGCATCACATTTGGTGACAATAGCAAGGGTGATGTAAAGGCTCTTGGAAGGATTGCAATCTCAAATGATCATAGCATTTCCAATGTGCTCTTAGTTGAAAAGTTGAACTTCAATCTTCTCTCGGTTGCTCAATTGTGTGATCTCGGTTTCAAGTGCATATTTGGTGTCGATGATGTGGAGATAGTTAGTGTTGATGGCTCTAACTTGATCTTCAAAGGCTTTAGATTTGAGAATCTATACTTGGTTGATTTCAATGCTAGTGACACTCAACTTTCAACATGCTTGCTCACCAAATCAAGTATGGGTTGGTTATGGCATAGAAGACTTGGTCATGTTGGCATGAAGCAATTGAACAAGTTAGTAAAGCATGACTTAGTTAGAGGCTTGAAGGATGTCACATTTGAGAAGGATAAGCTATGTAGTGCATGTCAAGCTGGAAAGCAAGTAGGCAACACTCATCCATTGAAGAGCATTATGAGTACTTACAAGGCATTTGAGTTGTTGCACATGGATCTATTTGGGCCAACTACATACACAAGCATTGGTGGCAACAAGTATGGTTTTGTGATTGTGGATGATTTCACTAGATACACATGGGTATTCTTTCTTGTGGACAAGAGTGATGTATTTGACATATTCAAGAAGTTCATCAAGAGAGTGCAAAATGAGTTTGAGACCACAATCAAGAAAGTAAGAAGTGACAATGGAAGTGAGTTTAGAAACACAAGAGTTGATGAGCTATGTGAGGAGCTTGGAATCAAGCATCAATTCTCGGCCAAGTATACACCTCAATCAAATGGCCTAGTTGAAAGGAAGAATAGAACCTTAATTGATATGGCAAGATCAATGTTGAATGAGTATAATGTGAGTCATTCATTTTGGGCCGAAGCAATCAACACGGCTTGCTTTTATAGCAACCGTCTCTATTGCCACAAGTTTCTAGAGAAGACACCATATGAGATCTTAAATGGAAGAAAGCCCAATATTGCATACTTTCGGGTATTTGGTTGCAAATGCTATATCTTGAAGAAGGGCACTAGATTGAGCAAGTTTGAGAAGAAATGTGATGAAGGCTTCCTACTTGGCTACTCAACTACTAGCAAAGCTTATAGAGTTTGGAATTTGGCTAGTGGTTTACTTGAAGAAGTGCATGATGTTGAGTTTGATGAAACAAATGGCTCTCAAGATGAAGAAGATAACTTGGATGATGTGAGAGGAACTCAATTGAGTAATGCTATGAAAGAAATGGATATTGGTGATATTAGACCAAAGCAAGTTATTAATGTAGATGACAACAAAGATCAAGTGCTCCAAAGTCCAATCACTCAAGCTAGTGGTTCTCTAATGCAAAATCAAGCTAGTACATCATCTCAAGTGCAACAAGATCAACAAGTGGCTAGTTCATCATCTCCAACTCATGATCAACATCAACATCCAAGCAATCAAGTCCAAGTACTTCAACCAACTAACATTGCAAGAGACCATCCATTGGATTCCATCATTGGTGACATACAAAGAGGAGTTCAAACTAGATTAAGATTGATATCATTTTGTGGTCACTCTTCTTTTGTGTTAATGGAAGAACCCAAGGACATTGATAAAGCATTGAGAGATCCGGATTGGGTAAATGCAATGCATGAAGAGCTCAACAACTTCAAGAGAAATGAAGTATGGGAACTAGTTAAAAGGCCTAAGGATCACAATGTCATTGGAACAAGATGGGTCTTTCGCAACAAGCAAGATCAAGATGGGATAGTAGTAAGGAACAAAGCAAGACTAGTGGCTCAAGGTTACACACAAATAGAGGGTCTTGACTTTGGTGAAACTTATGCCCCGGTTGCAAGATTGGAAGCAATTAGGATCTTACTTGCCTATGCTTGTGCTCACAATATCAAGCTATATCAAATGGATGTAAAGAGTGCATTTCTCAATGGGTACATTCAAGAGGAGGTGTATGTGGAGCAACCTCCCGGTTTTGAAGATGACAAGAAACCCAATCATGTATACAAGTTAAGGAAGGCTTTGTATGGATTAAAGCAAGCACCTAGAGCATGGTATGAAAGATTGAGGGACTTCTTGCTATCCAAAGGATTTGTCATGGGCAAAGTTGATACAACACTATTCACCAAGAAGATTGGGAAAGACTTATTTGTATTGCAAATATATGTTGATGATATCATATTCGGTTCAACCAATCAAGATTATTGTGATGAGTTTGGGAAAATGATGGCAAAGGAATTTGAAATGTCAATGATTGGTGAACTTAGTTTCTTTCTTGGACTTCAAATCAAACAAATGAAGGAAGGAACATTTGTAAGCCAAACCAAGTACATCAAAGATATGCTCAAGAAGTTTGGAATGGAAGATGCAAAGAGTATTACAACCCCAATGGGCACTAGTGGAAGTTTGGATAGTGACAAGAGTGGCAACATGGTGGATCAAAAGCTATATAGATCAATGATTGGTAGCCTACTCTATGTGACGGCATCAAGGCCCGATGTGATGTTTAGTGTATGTATGTGTGCAAGATTTCAAGCCTCACCAAGAGAAAGTCATTTGAAGGCAACAAAGAGAATATTGAGATACTTAAAGCATACACAAGATGTTGGATTGTGGTATCCCAAAGGTGCAAGTTTTGAGCTAGTTGGATATTCGGATTCCGACTATGCCGGTGATAAAGTGGAGAGAAAGAGCACTTCCGGGACATGTCAATTGTTGGGAAGATCACTTGTCTCATGGTCATCCAAGAAGCAAAATAGTATTGCACTATCTACCGCCGAAGCCGAATACATCGCCGCGGGTAGTTGTTGTGCACAAATCTTGTGGATGAAGGCAACATTGAAGGATTTTGGAATCAATTTCAAGAATGTGCCATTGCTATGTGACAATGAAAGTGCTGTGAAGCTAACTAACAATCCGATTCAACATCAAAGAACAAAGCATATTGATGTTCGCCATCACTTTATTAAAGATCATCAACAAAAGGGTGACATTGCTATTGAGAGTGTGGGCACCGAAGATCAATTAGCCGATCTATTCACCAAGCCACTTGATGAGAAGAGATTTCACAAGCTAAAGAATGAGTTGAACATACTTGACTTCTCCAACATGAGTTGATGCACCCCATATATGACATGCCTCTCCTTCGAGCCCCAAGGTACAATTGGTTGACATGTCATACATTCTATGCTAAGGACTTGTTTAGTGCATCTAGTCATAATTTATATGTTCTAGGCTCATTCATGAAAATTAAATGAATTTGAAGTTTATATGGTGCCACTATTGTTTCCATGACTTGTATGATCTAGTGGTAGCATATAACTTGTTTAAGTAGCTTGTGATCCTAAGTGTTTAATCTAGAAAACTTGTCTAAATATTTGCTTCAACATGGTGCATGATAACCCTTCTAGTGAGGTGTGAAGAAGCTTGCCCTTGGATCAAACCGAAGTATTTTATTTATGTAAGCAATCTAGGTTGAATCATAAACTTGATCCTCACCCCATATTTCAACATGATAATCTATCTAAAGTTTGCTCCTTGTGGTCAATTGGTACCAAAGGGGGAGAAATTGTTGTTCACAAAGATAGAACTCAAAGAGGAAGAAGCACAAAGGGGGAGAATTGATAAAAGAAGGGGATCAACTAAAATTTTGAGCACACAAGTTGGGGGAGCAAGCTCTTAAGCATGAATGTTGCATTTCCATGTGCACTTCATATGTATGATGCATAGTTATGCATTTCGTTTTCTCCGATACTTTGCTTGTGTGGTGTCTTGCTAGTATAATTTGAATGATGCATTGAGGTACTAGTATGAATAGGAAGTAGTTAGATTTTTCTTGCTTCATGTTTTTCAAAATGGTACTAGAGCCTTGCTTATAATGTTGATCTCATGAGGTTTCTAGTTATGTTTGTGCTTTTCCAAGTGGAATCTAACTACACAAGGTGCTAAGATGGTGTTTATCGCTACTCCGATGGTATCACGCTTCAAAGGTCTATAATCTAAAACACTTAGCACCTATTGGTAGACAATGCTCCTAATCTTTCCTATCTAACATGTATGCTTCCAAAATCCAAACATATAGCATACATGTAGGGGGAGCCATTGCTATCAATTTGAATTCATGATCACATGTCCATAATTCTTACACATGGTAATATACTTGGACAATGTGACATGGGTTTAATCAAAATTTTATCATAATATCTTTGTGAAAGGTTTGTCACCAATTACCAACAAGGGGGAGATTGAAAGTCCTATGTTTGGTGTTGGTAATTAGTGACAATGCCTAAGTACTAATCCCATGCCTAAGTTGTATGTAGCATATGAGGATTAGTACACTCCAAGGTTGGTGGCAAGATGGACATGGTGATCATGATGGCCACACTTGGATTTGGACACAACCCTACGTGATCAAGGCAAAGGTATATGCTTAAGGGTTGTGTTTTAGTAACCAAGACACCTAGTGGGTGTGGTTACATTATAGGATAGATAGCCGTACTATAAAGAGGGGAATGACGCGGCTATTGAACTCCTAAGTGCCTCTAGATGTGCATTTCATGATCATATGCATTTGGATAGAACTAATATCGCCTCGAAAAATGATTGTGAAAATGCTAACACACTCACACATGACGAGATCACTTGGTGATGTTAGCACGTTTGCGACGGCGGTGGAGTTTGAGCGGTAGAGAGGGTTTGGTTCCTCTCTCCCTCCCGCCGAGCTTGCGAGGCGGGATTCAGGCGTTTTCGAGAAGTTGAAACGATTATTTTCCACTACGCCGGAAGTCCAGAAAAGAAACGGAGGCAAATGGAGGTCACAGAGGTGACCGGACGCTGAACCGGACGCGGTCCTTGCATGACCGGACGCGTCCGGTCAGTGTTCAGTGTCTGCGCGTTTTTTAGTTCGATGATCGGACGCGAGGCGCGTCCGGTCACTAGTGATCGGACGCGTCCGGTCGTTCAGGGAGCTTACTGGACTCTAACCGGACGCTGTCACTGTCGCGTCCGGTCATTTTCTTCAGCGCGTCCGGTCACTGTTTCGTTGAGCGCTGCTCAGGCGACCAGCGCGTCCGGTCCTTCACGGGACCAGCGCGTCCGGTCGTTCCCGGCGTGTCCGGTCAGTTGGACCAGCGCGTCCGGTCGTTGCTTCGCAGTTAGCCGTTGGGCGACCAGCGCGTCCGGTCGTTTGGAACAGCGCGTCCGGTCAGTACTTCACGAGTTAGCCGTTGGGCGACCGGCGCGTCCGGTCAGTTGGACCAGCGCGTCCGGTCAGCCCGATTTCGGCTGTTTAAGTTTCTAACGGCTATATTCGAAGGGGTACGTCTATAAATACTCGTTGACCGGCTCAAGGCTCTATCTCTCAAACATTTGACATACTTGTGAGCACTTTGAGCTAAGCAACTCCTCTCCCACTCATCTCTCTTGCTTCTTTGCATATTCGAAGTGAGATTGAGTGATCCAAGTGCATTTGCATTGTGAGATAGCATCTAGTTGGCACTTGGTGGTTGATTTGCTGCGGGATTCTTGTTTCTCTTGGTGGTTGCCGCCACCTAGACGGCTTGGAGCAGCTTGGAGGCGTTGGCAAGAGTTGGTGATTGTTCTTGGCCACCTTTGGTGATTGTGAGGGGTTTGTGCCTACCTCGGCGAAGCGCCAAAGGCAACATTAGTGAATTGCTCGTGTCATTGCAACCTTTTGCCATTTGGTAGGTTCTTGTGGTGCCTTTTGAGAGGCTCAGTGTGTGACCGATTAGCCACCGAACCACGTGGTGAAGAGGGACACAACGGGGACTAGCGTGCCGGCAAGCACGTGAACCTCGGGATAAATCTTCGTGTCATCACTTTCATATTGTGATTGATTGATCCCGGTGTTCGGTTATATTGGTATTCATCTATTGATCATATTGATTGGTTGGCTCAATACTTCGCCCCTCGGTGATACCCTCCTAACTCTCTCTTGTATTTATTTCTTAGTTACCTTGCTAGCTTGTTAGTGTAACTCTTAGCTTGTGTAGCTAGCTAGCTTTAGTTGTGCGGTTTGACTTGTGCGGTTGAGTGCAAATAAACTAGAATTGTGAATTGGTTAGGTGGCTTGCAAACACCCCGTAGGCTAAGCAAAACTCGCATCTCGCTATTTGTTATATTGATAAACTTGTTTAGCTTGTCTTTGTAGAAAATTTTATAAGGCTATTCATCCCCCTCTAGCCATCAAGACCTTTCAGGTTTATAGGTGTTTTCTGATGTATTATTTAAGCTTTAAAAATGCTCTATAATGCTTATAAACTTGACCAGAGCCATATCTTGAGTTTTAGACCTCCAAAACTAGTGATGCTTGTTTTGTTAATTTTGTGGTGACATGTACTTGCTAGGAAAAATATTAAACACACTAGTTGTTCACTGTTTTCTTGAGGTTTTGATTTGACCTTGATAAATAAGGAAATCTACATTATATTGCTTGTCATTTTATATCTTGAGTTGTGTTGCTCCAAATGATGTGAAATTTTTATGGTAGTCTTTCCATGCTATGAATGTACTGTGGTATAAATTTCATGGTCATTGCTTACTGTATGCTCAAGTTATTGATTTAACTTGTTTATAGCTTGATAAATAGCTTATAAATAATATATAAATGATAAAATAGAAAATGTTATTCCATTACCTTAGTATGATGTTTCTCTATCATATTGATTCATAATATGGCCTTGTGTTCATAGAAAATATTGAGTGTTAAGTTTAACTTGCTCTCACATGATTTATTGCTATAGCCATTTGTCTTTTTCATAGAGGTTGTTATACATGTCCAAATGGTTTCAAATTTGGATAGTAGACTTTTGGGAGCATGTGTAGGCCTCTGTAATTTTGGTAGAATTTATTGTGCACTTTTGATAGATGTTCATAATTCCACCTAATTATCTAAATAAAGTAAGAAAATATATTAAAAGAATTTATTTAGTAAAGGACACTATGTTTTATGGTGTTCATTAGTCATGTGTGAAATGTTGGTAAAGTTGGTCTTGTCCAATTATATGTTTGCAACATAAGTTAATAATTATTTCTTGCAAATGAGGTTTCTGGACAGATCTAGGAACTTAGCAAAGTTCTTCATGATAATGTGCTTTGTTGTGAAACTTGTTTATACAAAAGTTGTAGATAATTCATGTATCTAGCTGCTGTTAAAATTTGGTAGCATTTGGTCAAGTAGTTTTTGAGTTATAGATGTTTAAAGTCAGGTTCCAGATTTGGTTGCTCTCTGTTTGGAGCGGACCAGATTCTGTAGTTTCATCTTTTAGACCTATTAAACTTAGGAACCATGCTTAGGTGATATTGAATGAATTGTATACAATTTCATAATCTTTCCAGAATGTCTTATTTCATATCATTTTGATTTGTATATCTCCAGATATGATTGATTTGTGAAGCTATTGTTTGCTTGTCCAGAAATTGATAAATTCCAATTATAGTTGTTTGCTTGTATGTTGTTAAGTGTGACTTATGCCTTTGAGGGTAGTTAAGTTAATTAGCACTAGGGGTTTACTAGAACTTGGGTATGCTTGCATGATTGCTATAGTTATTGCACTTCTATGCATTCACACATGTGCATGATTGCATCTCATATAGGTACGCTAGCAGAAACGTGTGAAGTATGTGGCATTGGAGCCAAACCCGAAGACGATGTTTGGTGGATCCATCCCGAAGATAGAAGGATCGGGCAAGTGCTAGATGGGAGGATGCTCGCCAAGTGAATTCATCTGACATACTCTAACTTGAGTCGGATCCCAGGCAAGCCCCGGAGCATTATAAGCCTCCTATCTTCAAAGCAATTAATTCTATATATGTTATAAGTATTGTTGCATTAAGTGATAGGAGTTGGTTGGAAACTCTTGCTTCATTATATCATTCCTTGTCTAGATATATGAATCCTTGAATGCTACATAGACTAGGATCGAGTAGATGCTTAGCCCTGCTTTAAGCGGTAGAAGTCAGGTGATTTCCTGTCACCTGCGAGATATAGGGATGTTCATTTGGCACGGTTGGCTATATTTGCTATCGTGGAATGGAACCATGTGTTAATAAAATGAAATAAGACCGGGCGGGATGACGATAGTGAAGCAACAAGGCATGGAGGTCTTGGGTGTGAATCTATCCCCGTCTGAGTCGTTTAAGGACCGATTCGCTGTACGTCCTTGAGTCATGTTGAACGCAGTCTAACACTTAGTTGGCCAGATAAGTCGTTCAGACCGCGAAGCCGAGTAATGTGATTTAGGCCAGGAATCGAATGGTAGGTTGCTTCTTGGAGGAGAGAAAGGATGTGCTTGGGGACATTGGCGTGAGACCAAGGGGGGGTTAGAGTCCCTATCACCTAGCAGAGTGTCGCCCTTAGGGTCGCGACATCATTCGGACCCGCGATTCCTGAATCATATGAAAAGGTGGCCTGTGCGACCCTGGTAGGGGTCTGCACGGTGAGTGTTAGAAATACCCCTCCAGCTGGATAGGAATTCGATTCGAATCACCGTCGCGCCCGGTTAGTGAGCACTTGACTTGAGCAGCGGCAACGTAGATTCAATTAAATTGAACTGATGGTTAATTGGATCACGATGGAAAGGTTGCCTCAATTTATACCTGTTATGGTTAATATTGTATGCTCCTAATAAAGTGAGTGCTCTAGTACAGGTGTTAATATAGATGACAGGTTAATGATGATTAACTTGATGCTTAAGCATTAATGATTACTTATCTGTATTAAGCTTTTATGCAAAATGTTGTCAAGCTAGCCCCACTTCATATCAGCCTTGCATGATCCTTGGTGTCACTTTATTTCTGGTTTCTGACGGGTAAGTCTAGCTGAGTACCTTTTTGTACTCAGGGTTTTATCCCCACTTGTTGCAGGTTGTGATGTATCATGGCGACTGCAAGAGTTGGTTGGCTCCTGCCTTGTGGCGGAGTGTGATCATGGGCATGATCCTTCTTATTTACCTTATCTCTAATGCTTTTGTTGGAAGTCAACCGGGGTACTGGCATGTATTTGAAATAAGATTTATGTTAGTTTTAAATTACTTTGCTTCCGCTACTTTTGAACTTAAGTTGTAATAACTATGTTGAACTCCGATGTATATTGAACTACTTATGAAATGGATGTAACATGTGACTTGTTATGTTGAATCACTACGATCTTGGCTTGTATGTTGGTTGGTTTGAAATCCCTCGTGATTTTATTGGACTACCGGAGTTATATGGGCTCAAGTGCGAGAATTTGATCACTTCGGTGATTGTTTTTGTACTTGTGCTGTTATAATTTGGACGGTTCTGTTACATGCGATGTATCCATTCAATATTTCAAGAATGTCCAATGAATATGATGTATTGAGCAATGTAGTGCGAGGAAGACTTACCCACGTCTCGGCCTTCACCCGCTCCGCCTTGTTGGGGAATTGCCTACCAACAAGGTCTCTAGCATCGTCAATGATGGCGTAGTGGTCAAACGTGTAGGCCAGCTTCGTCTTCCCGGCGAACTCAACCAGGCCAGAGAAGTGTTCCTTGCACAGAAGACCCAGGATACCATTGACACTGCGTGTGTGACAACCTACAGACTCTACAATCGTCCAACTCCTACCCAAGTGATTAAGAAAAATTATTAGTTTCTATTGTGATTTTCAATATATCATATGAAGTAGTGATAACATCTTAAGTTACTTACTTTTCCCCATCGGGTCGAATCAGCGGGCGTCTGTGAGGATGTATCGATCGCTGAGGGAGGCTCATGGGACCTCGCAAGTAGACACTCGACGAACCAGAGGAAGCGAAACCTGCTGCTGCCGCCTCCTCGTCGTCCTCGTGTGCCACCTCGTCATTCGTCTGCCGAACCTCCTCCTCCTCCTCGTCCACGGGCGTCACCTGCTCGTCCTCCTCACACGGCATGGCAGTAGGCAACGGCTCCCTCCTGTGGCTCCTCCTCCTCCTCCTCCTCTCTGATGGCTCCTCATCTGCAGCGGGCGCTGCAAGGCGTGTTCTTTGGTAAATCGAGTTCATCCTCCTCTGACGGTCACCCACCATCTTTGTTCAATCACTTGCAATTAAAAAGAATAAACAATGTTGTATTAGAAATAACATAATTACATTCTTGCAAAAAAAACAAAATATAATTACAAAATAACTTAGTATTACATGTATTAGAAATAATCTTCATGATTGGGATTAGTTGGATCATAAGTCTCATCATCACTATCAACCATATCAAAATAACCAACACTATCCGAACAAGCAATGTTGTCATCATTGTCATTGCCTAAACGTAGTTGCTCAAGCATTTGTAAGTCCTTCACATTTTGCACCTCATCTCCAGCGTCATCGTCATCAACCCTTTCATTGTCTACTTCCATTCCAATCGCTTCGGTTAAATCTATCTCAAACCTCTCTTCTAGCCCCTCTTCTTGAAAGAACTCTCTGTCATATGTGTTTGGGTTGAAGTTGTAATCTTCATCGTTTGGGACATGTAGTTTACCGTGTGGCGATACCTTGTGCACAATATCCCAACCCTTAAGATGCTCTTTGGTTTGGCATGTGTATGAGAGATAATAAACCTACGTGGCCTGTTGGACCACAATATAGACATCGTCTCCTGCTAAGATGGAATCTTGTCAAATTTTGACTACCCCAACACTAGCCCAAGTCCATCTCATTACTTTAGGATCAAACCAATAGCATTTGAATATGACAGGATTAAGAGGTTTGCAACCATAAAAGTTGAGTTCATATATTTCATCAATTATTCCATAATACTCGACCCCATCTTGGCCAGGCATAAAAACTCTGGTACTTGTGGTTCTTCGATTGGGCTAACTCTACTCGTAGCTTGCTTTGTGAAAGTGATATCCATTCACATCATAACCGATAAATGATCTGACCCTATAGGCAAAGCCATCGGCAACCTATCTTAACTCGGCACTCATGGATGCATCGGTTTGGCCCTGCAAGCTCGAGCAGGATAGATTGTTATATTATTCGCATGTATGAGCAATTTGGAATGTCAAACTAAGTACGAGCTAAATTGGGGCGGTACCTTCTTTTTTAACCAAGAAATGAAATCGGGCCTCCTATTTTCTGCACCCTGTCTAAGAAGGGTATCAGATTCCTACAAGGTAGGATCCCTTGATCGATGCTAGAATTGATGAAGATATTCCCTGTACCAAGGAGAAACAAGGGGGTTGGATGCAGAATAGTGATGGCGTATTGAACAAGCTTGTTGAGAACTTACCCCATGTATGGCTCCACTTCATCAAGGTTGGTCAACACATATAGCATGATACTGCGCCCCTCTTCAGGTTTCAAGTTCTTGGTGGTCGATGCACTTGCACTTCCGAGTTGCCCTCGGAAAAGGCTAAGGTTCGATTTATTTTCGCTAGTATTGTAACGAGGGGTGGATTATGCATGCTAGGAAGGTTCTTAGCGTAGTATGTTGTTGTGAAGTTTGACACCTCCTCTAGAATAAATGTCTCTGCAATGGAAGCCTTGATTTTGCCTTTATTTCTATATTTTTTCAAAGAACCTTTAGATATCTCTCCATTGGATAGCACCAATGGGCCTACACGGGCCCCCCATTCATGCCAAATACAGGAGGTGCAAAATCAAATGCTGCATCAGATTGAAGAAGCCGAGTGAAAAGATCTTCTCCAACTTACAGAGCAATACAGGTTCCACTTTTTCCAAGTCATCAATCACGGTCTGAGATACCTCCTTGGCACAAAGCTGGCAGAAGAAATAACTCAACTCTGCCAACACTAGCCAAACATGCTTAGGGACATAGCCTCGAACCATAGCCAGAAGAAGTCGTTCAATCCATATGTGGTAGTCATGACTCTTCATCCCTAAGATCGCAGAGTAGATAAGTTCACTCCCCTCCTTAGATTCGCTGCATACCCATCAGGGAACATTAACGTCTGGATCCATTCAAGTACTTTCCTCCTTTGTTTCCTGGTCAAGACGAATTCAGCCTTAGGCCTTCTCCATGTCTTGCCGCCTCTAGGAGGCTACATCTCTTGCTTTGGTCTATCGCATAACGTTGACAGGTCCACTCTAGTCTTAACATTATCCTTGGACTTATCAGGAATGTCCATGATTGTTGCCCAAAGTGTCTCAGCGACATTCTTTTTAGTGTGCATTACATCAATGTTATGAGACAGAAGATCATCAAAATATGAGAGCCTCGTCAAGCCCGACTTATGAGTTCACATATGTTGCTCACCATATCCCACAAAACCACCTTCTACTTGATTGACCATGAGAGCATCTATATGAGCATGAACCTCGACACCAGTCATCATCTGCGGTGCAGGGTCCGTCACTACGACACCTTTCGTGAAGTTCTTGATGTCTTGTTTGAATGCATGGTCAAGAGGGAGGAATTGTCGATGTTTATCGAACGACAAATACTTGCCACCCTTCTACAACCAAATGAATGTTAGACCTTCCTTGCATACTGGGCAAGGAACTTCCTGTGAACACACCAGGCATAGAATATCCCATACGCCAGGAAGTCATGCAGGGAGTAGTGATACCAAACATGCATTCTAAAGTTCATCTTTGTATATGTCCATACCCCTTTCTCCCAAGCATGGACCAATTCATCAAACACAGGCTCTATGAACACACCCATATTATTCCCCGGGTGTCCAGGAATTATCAACGACAAGAATACGTTCTGTCGTTGAAAGCATACACCGGGGGGAGATTGAGGGGGATAACGAACATGGGCCAACATGTGTATAGGGAAGCCATCATTCCATAAGGATTGAACCCATCTGTTGCCAGCGCAATACGTACATTACGAGCCTCTTCAACTTTGTCATGATGAATGCCATCAAAGTGGGTCCATGCTTCACCATTGGATGGATGTACCAACTTGTCAGGATTGTATCGCTTGCCCTTTTTGTGCCATGTCATCTGTTTTGCGGATTCCTCGGTCATGTATAACTGTTGGATCCTCGGTATGAACAGAAGGTACCATAGGATTTTCATAGGGATAGAAAGCTGCCTCTTCTGGCCATCACTAGAGTCTACCTCCAGGAACCTAGAGGATTCACACTTTGGACAGTACTTTGCTTTCACATGTTCTTTCCTAAATAGGATGCACCCCTTCAGACAAACATGTATCTGCTCATACGGCATCTTAAGTGCGCGAAGGAGTTTATGTGACTCATACATGCTCTTTGGCAGAATATGACCCTCCGGAAGCAGGCTGCCAATGATGGCCAACATACCATCGTAGGCATCTCGACTCAGGCTAAACTAGGACTTGAAAGCCATTACGCGTCCAATGGCATCCAGTTGAGAAACCATTGTCTGGCCATGAAGGGGTTTCTATGCCGAAGACATTGTAAGGTCCTAGATGGCTAGAGGGGGGGTGAATAGCCTATTAAAAAATTCTACACAATCCACTAAGCAAACTTGTTAGAATAACAAACGGCGTAAAGCGAGTTTTGCTTAGCCAAGGGTTGTGATGCAAGCCTCCTATCCACAAGTCTAGTAGATTATGATCTCTAGTTCACACAAGAGCTATGTCACTATTTAAACACTAGTGAGCAAGCTAACAACTACTAGTAAAGGCTACTACTAGAGCTACACAAGATAAACTAGTAAAAGTAAATGCAAGAGATAGGATTGTGTATCTTATACCAACGGTGGAGTGAAGATGTTGCCAATCACCAAGATGATATACAATCAATCAATATTGACAACAACACAATATGGAGACCAATCACTGGGAGATAAGAGACACAATATTTTTGTTCACCCGGTGTTCACTTGTGCACCGACAAGCTACGTCACCGGTTGTGTCGACCAACACTTAGATGGTTCCTCGGTGCGACCCTCAAGTCACTTGCCCCTCAAGGCACGCCCCGCAAGGCACCGCAAGACACCACTCTCAAGTGAGGTAACTCAATGACACGCGCAATGTAATAGAGTTGCTTTTGGCATCCCACCGAGGAAAGCACAAGAACCTCTTACAAACAACCGGAGGTGGCCAAGAACAATCACCTTCTCTTGCCAACGCCTCCAACAATCTCCAAGCCGGCTAGGAGCGGTACTCTCCAAGAGTAACAAGAAATCCACCGGCTAAACCACCCACAAGTGCCACTAGATGCCCTCAAGCTATGCAATGCACTTTGGGATCACTCAATCTCACTTTTGATTTGCAATCAAGCAAGAGAGATGAGTGGGAGGAGTAGCTCTAGCTCAAAGGATGCACAAGAGTGTTAGAAATGCCAAGAGACCTCCCCAAGGGCCGGCCAATGAGTATTTATAAGCACCCAAACAAATAGAGCTGTTGCCACTCCACTGACCATTTTTTCGGGACGACCGGACGCGCCGGTCGAAACTGACCGGACGCGCTCAACCACGTCTGGTCGCCCTGCGACGTCCACGTGTCCCTCAAATTTCAAATGCGACCGTTAGATCCTCCAACGGTCACTGCGCGCCAACGGTCAAACGCTATGACCGGACGCGCTGCTCAACCGACCGGACGCGCCAGTCGCACAGCACCGCGCGCGCGAAGCAACAACCGGACGCGCTCCTCGCAACGACCGGACGCGCCGATCCGCACAGCACCCGCGCCCGCGAAACAACGACCGGACGCGCTCCTCGCAACGACCGGACGCGACAGTGCCAGCGTTCGGTCGGAGTCCAGTAAGCTCCCTTGACGACCGAACGCGTCCGATCGCGTGTGACCGGACGCGCCCCACGTCCGATCGTCCTTGCGAACCGTAGTTCCTTCTGGGCACTTGGCCGGACGCACCGGTCCCGCGAGTGACCGGACGCGCCGGTTGCAAACCCTAGCCCGCGCGCCCGATACCGCGCTGTACTGACCGGACGCGTCCGATCACACCGTGACCGCGTCCGGTGCAGCGTCCGGTCACCTCAGTGACCCCGTTCGCCTCCGTTTCTTTTCCGACTTTCGGCGTAGTGGAAAATAGGCATTTCATTTCCCCGAAATCGCCTGAAACCCGCGCTCACATGCTCGGCGGGAGGGAGAGAGGAACCCAAACCCCTCTCTACCCGCAAACCACAGCGCGACCAACGCCACCTTTGCAAATGTGCCAACACCATCAAGTGTACATCTCCATGTGCTTGTGTGTTAGCTTTTTCTCAATCATTTTCAAAGGTTTTCCAATTAGCTCACTAGGCCCTACATGCAATGCACTTCATGAATTCACCTAGTGGCACCCGTGCATCGAATAACCGATAAGACTTCCCCTCTTAATAGTTCGGCTATCGATCCTAAACCACTCACACCCTCTATGGTGTCTTGAGTGTAAAACAAAATGGCCATATGGTTATACCTTTGCCTTGAGCCCATTTTGTTTCTCCAAATGATATGATCCACTTCATATCATCACATGACCGTCTCGATCCATCGACCTTGACTTCACTTGCTCTTCACCGTTGCATCGGTCTGTCGGCGCCAAGTCTCGCTCAAGCTTCACCATCGCATGGTCCCTCGCTTCGAAGCCTCGACTTGCCCTTCACCCTCACAACCGGTCCATCGAGCCAAGCCTCATCTTGGTCTTCACCATCTTGGTCATATGAGTCAATGTCATGTCTCATATTCAATGACCACCTTTATCTAAATCATCCACTTAGATACAAAGGTTAGTCCTAGGTTTCATCAATTAGCCAAAACCAAACTAGGGACTTTCAATCTCCCTCTTTTTGGTAATTGATGACAACCCTCACAAAGATGATTTTGATAATAAAAGTTTTGAACTTATCATACTTGTCCAATCATTTTGCTCATAAGTAAAGTTTGGACAATTATCACAAGCTCGGTTTTGGTAGCATTAGCTCCCCCTACATATGTGCATAGAGTTTGGATTGAAAGCTTTGCACATATGCATGGATAGAAATGTTGGGAGAGTAATTCTACCAAAATGATGCTATGGTGTAAGAAATGGACCTTTGAAGCGTGATACCAATCGGAGTTGCCTTTTACACCATCCTTAGCATCATGAAGTAACTAGACATCCATCAAAACTCAAGAACCCCGTGAGATCAACATTATATGTAAAGGTTCTTGGACCACTTGTAAAGCTAACCACTTGTAAAGCTTTAGGCAAGTCTAGATACCACATGTAAACTATTCCTATGCATGCTAGTAGATCATTTCATCATCCAATTTCTATACTAGCATTGCACCACACAAGCATGTATATTGAATTTAAATACATGTGCAATGAGCAAGTCATATGAGAATGCACAAACAAATGCAACAACTTTGTTTATGAGCTTGCTCCCCCTACTTGTGTGCATCAACAAATTTTATTTACCCCTTTATCAAGTTGAATCATCTTTTTCTCATCATAAATTTTATTTACCCCTTTATCAAGTTGAATCATCTTTTTCTCTCCCCCTTTGTCAACAACTTACCCAAAAAGGGGATCAAATTGTGGAGAGAAGGAAAAGTGTTTGATGGAGTAGATTGAAATTAATTCGATACCACATGTAAGGTTAAAAAATTTATCAAATTTGGTTTAACCTAGAATACTTGCCAAAGATATTTAATTCGATTTGAACCAAAGACAAGCTTCTTCACTCCTCAAAATAAGGGTTATCTTGCCTATGTTGAATTAAACACTTATAGCAAATCTTCTAGATTCAACACTAGGTTTACAAGCTCACAAATATGTCATATGCCACCACTAGATCAAAATAAGCATAGAAGCAATAGTGGTAACATATATCCATCAAATTCATTTGATTTATCATGAATGCTTATGCGTACCACTTATTATGTCTACATGCTCCATCAAGTCCTTAGCATAGGATGAAAGACATGTCAATCAATTTTACCTTGCAATGTCGAAGGAGAGGCATGTCAATAAGTGGGTGGGGTGCATTCACCACATGTTTGAGAAATCAAGAATGTTCAATTCATTCCTTAGCTTGCAAAACCTCTTTTCATCAAGTGGCTTAGTGAGAATATCGGCAAGTTGATCATCGGTGCCAACACTTTCAATGGCAATATCTCCCTTTTGTTGATGATCTCTAATGAAATGATGTCTTATGTCAATATGCTTTGTTCTTCAGTGTTGAACCGGGTTTTGTGTCATCTTGATTGCACTTTCATTATCACATAGCAATGGCACATTCTTGAAGTTGAGGCCATAATCCTTCAAGGTTGATTTCATCCATAGCAATTGTGCACAACAACTCCCCGCACTCACATATTCGGCTTCGGCGGTAGAGATTGCCACACTATTTTGTTTCTTTGAGGACCATGACACAAGTGATCTTCCAAGTAATTGACATGTGCCACTTGTGCTTTTCCTATTGATCTTGCAACCCCCATAGTCAGAGTCCGAATATCCAATCAATTCAAACTTTGACCCCTTGGGATACCGTAGTCCAACATTTCTTGTTTGCTTCAAGTACCTCAATATTCTTTTTGCCGCCGTGAGATGACTTTCTCTAGGTGAGGCTTGATATCTAGCACACATGCAAACACTAAACATGACATCCGGCCTTGATGCGGTGACATAGAGTAGACTTCCAATCAAAGACCGATATTCCTTTTGATTCACCATTTTGCCATCAAGATCACTATCCAAATTGCCATTTGTACCCATTGGAGTTGAAATTGGCTTTGCATCTTGCATTCCAAACTTCTTCAACATGTCCCTTATGTATTTCCCTTGACTCACAAATGTTCCATTCTTCAATTGCTTGACTTGGAGACCAAGGAAGTAGCTAAGTTCACCAATCATAGACATTTCAAACTCTTTGGCCATCATAGCACCAAATTCTTCACAATAAGCTTGATCGGTTGATCCAAAGATGATGTCATCAATATATATTTGCACTATGAATAGATCATTTCCAATCTTCTTGGTGAATAGAGTAGTATCAACCTTGCCCATTTTGAATCCCTTAGAGAGAAGGAAATCCCTTAGCCTCTCATACCATGCTCTAGGTGCTTGCTTTAAGCCATATAAAGCCTTCTTCAACTTGTAGACATGGTTGAGTTTCTTGTCATCTTCAAATCCGGGCGGTTGCTCAACAAATACTAACTCATTGATGATCCCATTGAGAAATGCACTTTTGACATCCATTTGATATAGTTTGATATTGTGTGCACAAGCATAAGCCAATAGAATCCTTATTGCCTCCAATCTTGCCACGGGAGCATATGTCTCATCATAGTCAAGACCTTCAACTTGAGTGTAACCTTGAGCAACTAGTCTTGCTTTGTTTCTCACTACAATGCCATCTTGATCTTGCTTGTTTTTGAACACCCACTTGGTTCCAATCACATTGTAGTCATTTGGCCTTTCTACCAATTCCCAAACATCATTTCTTGTGAAATTGTTTAGTTCTTCTTGCATAGCCATAATCCAATCGGCATCCCTCAAAGCTTCTTCTATTTTCTTTGGTTCTATGGTTGACACAAATGATGCATGCTCACAAAACATAGCCAATCTTGATCTTGTTTGCACACCACTTCTAATATCACCAATAACACTATCAATGGGGTGATCTCTTGCAACATGTTGTGGTTGGAGTACTTGCACTTGATTGCTTGAGCTTGGTTGATCACTTGATGTATCTTGTTGAGAAGAACTAGCACCATAATTTTGCACTTGAGAGTCACTAACTAGCTTGTTTGGTGAATTGAGCACTTGATCTTTATCATCATCTTGAATATCAATTACTTGCTTTGCTCTAATGTCCCCAATGTCCATGTTCTTCATTGCTTCCACCAATTGAGTTCCACCAACATCATCTAGATTCTCTTCTTCATCTTGTGACCCATTGGTTTCATTAAATTGCACATCATGGACTTCTTCTAGAATGCCACTTGAGTTGTTCCAAACTCTATAAGCTTTGCTTGTAGTTGAATAACCAAGTAGGAACCCCTCATCACATCTTTTGTCAAACTTCCCCAATCTAGTGCCCTTCTTCAAGATATAGCATTTGCAACCAAACACCCTAAAGTAAGAAATATTGGGCTTTCTTCCATGAAGTAACTCATATGGGGTCTTCTCTAGCAATGGATGACAATATAATCTATTGATGTAGTAGCAAGCGGTATTGATTGCTTCATCCCAAAATGATTGACTCACATTGTACTCATGAAGCATTGATCTAGCCATATCAAGCAATGTTCTATTCTTCCTCTCAACTAGGCCATTTGATTGTGGAGTGTACTTGGCAGAGAATTGATGTCCAATACCATAATGATCACAAAGTTCTTCAATTCTTGTATTCTTGAACTCACTTCCATTGTCACTTCTCACTTTCTTGATTCTAATCTCAAACTCATTATGAACTCTAGTGAGAAATGTCTTGAAGGTGTCAAACACTTCACTTTTGTCACTAAGAAAGAATACCCATGTGAATCTTGTGAAGTCATCCACTATGACAAAGCCATACTTGTTGCCGCCTATGCTTGTATATGTTGTTGGTCCAAATAGATCCATGTGCATCAACTCAAATGCTTTACATGTGCTCATTGTACTCTTCTTTGGATGTGAGCTTCCAACTTGCTTCCCGGCTTGACATGCACTACAAAGCTTATTCTTCTCAAATTCAACATCTTTCAAACCATTGACAAGATTGTGAGTTGTAAGCTTCTTCAATTGTTTCATGCCAACATGACCAAGCCTTCTATGCCAAAGCCAACCCATGCTTGATTTGGAGACTAAGCAAGTTGTCAAAGAAGTTTCTCTAGCATTGAAGTCAACTAGGTAGAGATTCTCATATCTAAAGCCCTTGAATGCCACATTTGAACCATCCACACTAATAACTTCCACATCATCAACCCCAAAGATGCATTTGTAGCCTAGATCACATATTTGTGCCACGGATAGAAGATTGAAATCCAAACTTTCAACTAGCAACACATTTGAGATACTCATGTCATTTGATATTGCAATCTTGCCCAAGCCAATAACCTTGCCTTTCTTGTTATTGCCAAATGTGATAGAATCAACACCACTATTATTGTCATTAATTGAGTCAAACATTCTTGATGTACCGGTCATGTGTTGAGTGCACCCACTATCAATAATCCAATGCCTTCCTCCGGCTTTGTAATTGACCTACAAGCAAATCAATGAAGCTTAGGTACCCATTTTTGCTTGGGTCCTTGTAGGTTAGTAACTAAGCTCTTTGGTACCCAAATAGCCTTCTTCTTTGGGCCAACAATGGGTGTACCAATAAACTTAGCTTGCATACCCTTCACACCTTTGGTAAGCACATAGCAAGAATCAAAAGGTATAGCATTAACAAATTTTTTGCTTTGGTTCTTTTTATTGCAATTATGCTCTTGGTGCCCAACTTGCTTGCATCTATTGCAAAACCGACCATTGCTCTTCACAAAGCTAGGCTTTGGAGTTGCAAAGGCCGACTTGCCTCTCTTGGGGGTGTAGCCCAATCCCTCTTTGTTAAGAGAGAACCTTTGGCTACCCAAGCACTTAAGCAAGCATGCCTCACCACCATAGGCCTTGCCTAGGGCGTGAGTGAGCTCATCCACCTCTCTCTTGAGAGTCTCATTCTCAACCATTAGTGAGGTATCACAAGTGAAACCATCACTAGTAGTGGAGGTAGAGTTGGTGGTGGTGGATGAATAGCTACAAGAAGGGTTAGCATTTGACATGATGATAGGTTCATAAAAGGATTCATCAATTATATCACATGTGACACCTATATCACATGATACAACAACCTCCTTCTTTGCTTGTTGCTCAAGTAGCAATGAGTGAGCTTTTTCAAGCTTGGAATGAGCCTTACGAAGATCCTCATGGTCTTCCACTAGACTCTCATGAGTGGTCTTAAGCTCACCAAGAACTTTCTCAAGTATTGCTACTTTCATTGAAAGCTTCTTGCACTCCTTGTTCTTAGCAATAGCTATGTCTCTAGTTTGTTGCAACAAGTCATATAGTTGTTCTTTAGTTGGTTCATCATCATCATCATTTTCATTATCATTATTATTATCATTATCACTATCATGAACATATTCCATTTCACTTTCATCATCACTCTCATCATATAATACCTTAGCTTCTTTGGCCATGAAGCATGAAGAGGATGAATCAAATAGTGAGAGCTTCTTGTTGATAGCAATGGAAGCAAAAGCCTTGTTGGATGATTCTTCTTCTTCTTCATCATCATCACTTTCCCAAGTGGCCACATAGACTCCATTCTTGCCTTTCTTGAATGTTATCTTGGCTTCTTTCTTTTTCTTCTCAAACTTGCCCCTCTTGTTGTTTTTCTTCTTGTCATAGGGACAATCGACTTGAAGATGTTCGGTGCTATCACAATTGAAGCACTTCCTTTGTTGCTCATTGCTCTTGAAATTGTCATTTCTCTTTTTGAAGCCTCTTCTCTTCATGAACATGTGACCCATTTTCTTGACTACAAAAGCAAATGCCTCATCATCAATTTCATAATCTTCATCTTCACTATTGTCTTCTTCTTCTTCAATGATGGTAGCTTTGCCCTTGGAGGAGATGGCCTTGAATGCCACGGTCTTCTTCTTCTTCTCATCTTCCACCTTCTCCTTGTCATCAACATCTTGATCATATTTGTCATAGGTCAATACTTCACCAAGCAAATCATTAGGCTTCATTGCTTCAAGCCCATCTCTTTGCAACATCATGATCAACATCTTGAATCTTCTAGGTAAGCTCAATAAGAACTTGTGACAAAAATCTTGATCTTGAGTCTTGTGCCCTAAGCTCTTAAGATCATTGACTATCACTTGCAATCTATGAAACATTTCAATGATTGTTTCATCATCCTTTTTTTGAAGTTCTCAAACTCACTCTTGAGCCCATATAGCTTGGCACTCTTCACAACCTTAGTGCCCTCATATGTTTCACTCAACCTTGTCCATACTTCATATGCCAATTCTAAGTCCTTGATGCCCTCAAATACTTTTGTGTCAATACCATGGTAAAGTGTATTGAGAGCCATTCTATTGCATGTTCTATTTGCTCTATCTTCATCGGTGAGATGATCGGGATCAATGATAGCAAAGTCATTCTCGGTGACTTGCAAAACTCTCTCATGAATAGAACCAAGGTACATTGTCATCTTTCTCTTCCAATGAGCAAAAGAACTAACACCATCAAAGAACGATGGCTTGCCCCCAACATGATTGAACACAATTTGAGCCATTTTCACACCGAAGGATGTTAAGCCTTGATTAAAACGGTGACCACGGCTCCGATACCACTTGTAAGGTCCTAGATGGCTAGAGGGGGGTGAATAGCCTATTAAAAAATTCTACACAATCCACTAAGCAAACTTGTTAGAATAACAAACGGCGTAAAGTGAGTTTTGCTTAGCCAAGGGTTGTGATGCAAGCCTCCTATCCATAAGTCTAGTAGATTATGATCTCTAGTTCACACAAGAGCTATGTCACTATTTAAACACTAGTGAGCAAGCTAACAACTACTAGTAAAGGCTACTACTAGAGCTACACAAGATAAACTAGTAAAAGTAAATGCAAGAGATAGGATTGTGTATCTTATACCAACGGTGGAGTGAAGATGTTGCCAATCACCAAGATGATATACAATCAATCAATATTGACAACAACACAATATGGAGACCAATCACCGAGAGACAAGAGACACAATATTTTTGTTCACCCGGTGTTCACTTGTGCACCGACAAGCTACGTCACCGGTTGTGTCGACCAACACTTAGATGGTTCCTCGGTGCGACCCTCAAGTCACTTGCCCCTCAAGGCACGCCCCGCAAGGCACCGCAAGACACCACTCTCAAGTGAGGTAACTCAATGACACGCGCAATGTAATAGAGTTGCTTTTGGCATCCCGCCGAGGAAAGCACAAGAACCTCTTACAAACAACCGGAGGTGGCCAAGAACAATCACCTTCTCTTGCCAACGCCTCCAACAATCTCCAAGCCGGCTAGGAGCGGTACTCTCCAAGAGTAACAAGAAATCCACTGGCTAAACCACCCACAAGTACCACTAGATGCCCTCAAGCTATGCAATGCACTTTGGGATCACTCAATCTCACTTTTGATTTGCAATCAAGCAAGAGAGATGAGTGGGAGGAGTAGCTCTAGCTCAAAGGATGCACAAGAGTGTTAGAAATGCCAAGAGACCTCCCCAAGGGCCGGCCAACGAGTATTTAGAGGCACCCCAAACAAATAGAGCTGTTGCCACTCCACTGACCGTTATTTCGGGACGACCGGACGCGCTGGTCGAAACTGACCGGACGCGCTCAACCGCGTCCGGTCGCCCTGCGACGTCCACGTGTCCCTCAAATTTCAAATGTGACCGTTAGATCCTCCAACGGTCACTGCGCGCCAACGGTCAAACGCTATGACCGGACGCGCTGCTCAACCGACCGGACGCGCCGGTCGCACAGCACCGCGCGCGCGAAGCAACGACCGGACACGCTCCTCGCAACGACCGAACGCGACAGTGCCAGCGTCCGGTCGGAGTCCAGTGAGCTCCCTTGACGACCGGACGCGTCCGATCGCGTGTGACCGGACGCGCCCCGCGTCCGATCGTCCTTGCGAACCGTAGTTCCTTCTGGGCACTTGACTGGACGCGCCGGTCCCGCGAGTGACCGGACGCGCCGGTTGCAAACCCTAGCCCGCCCGCCCGATACCGCGCTGTACTGACCGGACGCGTCCGGTCACACCGTGACCGCGTCCGGTGCAGCGTCCAGTCACCTCAGTGACCCCGTTTGCCTCCGTTTCTTTTTCCGACTTTCGGCGTAGTGGAAAATAGGTATTTCATTTCCTCGAAATCGCCTGAAACCCGCGCTCACACGCTCGGCGGGAGGGAGAGAGGAACCCAAACCCCTCTCTACCCGCAAACCACAGCGCGACCAACGCCACCTTTGCAAATGTGCCAACACCATCAAGTGTACATCTCCATGTGCTTGTGTGTTAGCTTTTTCTCAATCATTTTCAAAGGTTTTCCAATTAGCTCACTAGGCCCTACATGCAATGCACTTCATGAATTCACCTAGTGGCACCCGTGCATCGAATAACCGATAAGACTTCCCCTCTTAATAGTTCGGCTATCGATCCTAAACCACTCACACCCTCTATGGTGTCTTGAGTGTAAAACAAAATGGCCCTATGGTTATACCTTTGCCTTGAGCCCATTTTGTTTCTCCAAATGATATGATCCACTTCATATCATCACATGACTGTCTCGATCCATCGACCTTGACTTCACTTGCTCTTCACCGTTGCATCGGTCCGTCGGCACCAAGTCTCGCTCAAGCTTCACCATCGCATGGTCCCTCGCTTCGAAGCCTCGACTTGCCCTTCACCCTCACAACCGGTCCATCGAGCCAAGCCTCATCTTGGTCTTCACCATCTTGGTCATATGAGTCAATGTCATGTCTCATATTCAATGACCACCTTTATCTAAATCATCCACTTAGATACAAAGGTTAGTCCTAGGTTTCATCAATTAGCCAAAACCAAACTAGGGACTTTCAGACATCATGTCGTAGAACACCTTTGCGATTGCCTCCATCTCCTCCTCCATACGTCCTTCAGCGAACTATGCTTCATGAAAGTCATTTAACATGTCTCCTACCCCGGCATCACCATCATAATCCTCGACGCGTGGTCTCACCACCTCCTCTCTCATACGATGGGCTTCACCATGGTGGACCCACCGGGTATAGTCCGGCGTAAATCCATTCTTCAAAAGATGTTTACCCATGTTCTCCTTGTTTTGTCTTTTCCTGTTTGCACATTTGCTGCAGGGACACAAAGTTTCACTCGCTCCTTTAGCAGCCTCGCCAAATGCTAGGTCCAAGAAAGCATCAGTCTTGTCCATTCATTCATCGGAGTATTGACTCTGACTTGAGCGGCCCGTGTACATCCACTCACGGTCATCCATCCTCTAACATATATATCAGCGAGTAATATAACCATTAGTTGCATCTACATGGTGTTCCTACTATCTAATAGGTGAGGATAGGTCCTAATCCCACCCGAGGATGCGTAGATGAGGTTAGTTTCCATGCTCCACTCCTATCCGAGATAGAATTTCGACAGCACCTCCCCGCTGCTCTCTAGATACACGTCTTGGCAGGGAGAGTGTGTATTCAGAGAACAACAGGGAGATGATGCCAAAAATCTATCTTAGATCAGAGCAGACCATGGAAACTAACCCATCTACGCATCCGCGGGTTGTCCAAAAAATGTAGACAATTCAAAACAGATATGGTTATAGCTATGCAAAGATCTGCATATTTCCAACCGTATCTCTTTCGAACGGGAGACGCCTAACTGGGTTACGCGATATAGACCATGATACGGAAAAGAGGGGTTATACCTTGGGTGACGGTGGAGTCAGGCTAGCGGGGCAGTGGCGGGTCGGTGCAGTGGCGAGGCGACGTGGTGCAGGTAGACCCGTAGCGATGAGGAAGACGATCGGGGTCACCGAGGTACTCTGACTCAGCTCCGATGGGCTCACATACGGGCTCAATTGAAAATTTCAATAGAACCTCCCCTGCACGGTGAGGTTTCCAAAACCTGCAAAAAAACATATGGCACGATGGCCGACAACCACATATATATCAAGGTTCATTGCCAACCACCGTTGGCACCACCACCAACACCACCGCCGCCACCACCACCACCACTCCACCACCACCACCACCACTTGACCACCACCACCAACCAACACCAACACCAACCACCGCAACCACTCCACCACCACCATCGCCGCCGTCAACCACTGCCGCCAACCACCACCACCACTCCACCACCACCACCACTGCACAACAAGAAGGAAGGTGAAGGGAAGGGAAGAGCATACCTAGTGGGCGCCGAGGAGGCAGGGGCGGGGCGCTAGGGCAGGGGCATCGGGGGCCGGGGGCGCTGGGCGACGGGGGTGGGGTGCAGGCGGCCGGCCGAACGACGGCGGCGGTCCTACTCCTCCCCTCCTCCTTCTTCTCCTCCTCTTTCTCCTCCTTCACCTCATTCTCCTCCTGCTCCTCCTCCTTCTTCTACTTCTCCTCCGGCAGCGGGGGTAGGGAGCCGCGGACTGGGCGTCGGTGGCTGGCATGCCAGCGACACGGGGGGAGGCGACGCGAAGGCTCCCGACCGGCTTTCCTGGGCGCGGGGGTGGCGGCGCGGGGGAGACCGGCCGGCTTGCCCAGTCGGATTGCCAGGGCGAGGGGGCGGCGATGCTTGGGCACGCGGCCAGCGGTGCGGGGGCAGCATGGGGAGGGCGCGACGAAGCGGGTGCGGCGACGCGGGGACGATGGCTTAGGGTTTCGACGCTCAGGGACGGTGTGTGCGTTTGTGTGTGGAGGTAGCCGGGCCGGATGGGGATTTATTCCCTAGTTTGTCAAGTGCCTCGATCTGGCACTCGACAAACATCTCCTTTGCCAAGTGTCGCCCTGCCCTGGCACTCGGCAAAGCCCTGATTTGCTGAGTGTCGACAGCTGGCACTCGGCAAAGTAATTTTTTTTTAATTTTGCCATCCAAGCTTTTTGTGTAGCCTTTCTATAGTTCCTGGTACTCCATGTTCAAATTTGGTACATTTCTCGGACTTTTTGCTATATTTCTTAAATTTATTTCATTTAATTGAATTTTTTGGGATAAGGCAAATTTGAATTGCAAGTGTACCAAATAATGGAATTATTTGAATAGAAAAATGATATTCATGTTAATGAGTCTATTGTGAGGCCATATCCAGGAACAAACTAGAAATTTCAAACATCTTGTTCACGAAACATGACCACGAACTTGTGGGTGAATTGTTTTTAGATTCTATAAAAAGCAAACGAAGTCTAAAAATCATGAAACTTGTTAAGATGTCATGATATCATATGTAGAGGTTGTGACAAAAAAATAAGAAGATTTATCAGAAGTTGACACGTACAATGCATCTCCAAAGAAGAATCTCCAAAGAAGATTCATATAGTTCAGAAGGATCCGGTAAGATTTCAAAGCATTGTACGTGACAACTTATGCGAAACCTTCTCAATTTTTTTATCACAGCCTCCACATATGATATTATGACATCTTGACAAGTTTCAAGATTTTTGAACTTCCTTTGCTTTTTATAGAATTTAAAAACAATTCACCCACAAGTTTATAGTCATGTTTCATGAACAAGATATTCAAAATTTCTAGTCTGTTCCTGAATACGTCCTCACATTAGACTCATTAACATGAATATCATTTTTGCATTCAAATAATTCCATTATTTGATACACTTTCGGTTCAAATTTGCTTTATCCCAAAAAATTCAATTAAATGAAATAAATTCAAGAAATATAGCAAAAAGTCCGAGAAATGTACCGAACATGGAGTACCAGAAACTATAGGAAGGCTACAGAAAAAGTTTGGATGGCAAAATTGAAAAAAAATACTTTGCCAAGTGCCAGTGTGGGGCACTCGGCAAATTGGTGCTTTTTGTCGAGTGCCAGGGCACTTGGCAAACTCTGACAGCTGCTGCCGTCCGTCACTCATTGCCGAGTGTCCACTGTTGACACTCGGCAAATTAACGCTTTGCCGAGTGCCCTGCCCTGGCACTCGGCAAAGGCACCAATTTGCCGAATGTATTTCTTTGCCGAGTGTTGGCACTCGGCAAAGAGGAACTTTGTCGAGTGTCCATTTTTTGCTGAGTGTTATTTTTTATGCACTCAGCAAATGGTCTCTTTGCCGAGTGCACTCGGCAAAGCGGTTTACATTCGGCATATCTGGCGTCTTCGGTAGTGCCTCCAGTGGTCCCAGATGCAGGGGCCAGTAACCACTCGGGCAGCAGGCACTCCACCAGCATCCGTAGGAGCCCAAGCATCTTGACGCACCCTGCAGGATAGACAAGACGATTTGGGGAGCCGAGGACCTACACAGCACGAGCGGACAGAGAGGGTGTACCTGATTATGCTCGTCGTCCTCGTTCCCCTCGCATCTGGCCGTCCATGCTTGACACCGACGAGGACACGGGGGCTGCATGCCACCGCCGGATCTCCCGAGGGAGGCACCTCCTCCATGGTCGGATCCCTCACAGCCTTCGTGCCGCTTGTACCCACCTCCTCCATGGCTAGGCATGCCGGATCTGCCGTGCGAGGAGCCGACGAGGCGCCAGCTGCTGGCCGCCGCCACTCTATAGATCCGGTAGACGCAAGGAGCCCTAGGCCAGCAGCACGCCCTGGCCGCCCCACGTGGCCGCCGGCCACGTCCCCGCCACCCGCCCCTGCCGCTGCTTGCCAGGAGTGGAGCGCCGCCCTTGCCGCCGTTCGCTCGCCCGGGATGAAGAATGTAGAGGCGAGAGGATGAGGGAGTTGAGGTGGGAGAGGATAAGGTTGTGAATTTTTTAGAGGCAGGGGCGATTTTGAGGTCTGTTGCCGCGCGGGCGTGCGAAACTGAATGGCATGGAGCGACAAAAACTCAGACGCCCGGTGCTCGGTGGATATATGACATCCAACCATGACGATCACTTAACCAATCGTCATAGATTTATCACCTCAGAAATGAACCGTGACAGATGATAACATTCTATAATGATTTGTTAGAAGGTCACCGATGAACCGTCATGTATATGGGTATTTCTTGTAGCAGAAGAAGATCCATCCTTGATTAGTGGCTCCCTCGCATGTCCTCATGCATTTTGACCATTTCTGGAAGATCCTAGGAAAAACTAGGCAACTGCAATGCAACGCTGCTTGTTCCCCTTTTTATTTTTATTATAATGCTAACAGCTAGTACCATCTGTCCTTGGTTTGACGACTAATATAACCATGGATGAACGCTAGCAGGGTTTCCATGTGGGGATGCGCGCGCTATAGCTAGCCAAAGGTTAGCAATCTTTCTGCGTGCCTAGCTTAGTTGGGTCTGTGAGTCAGCACAACAGGCTCTCGCAGCCGAGCGTTAGCTCGAGTGGTCTGTTTCCGTCGTGGGATTGTCCAGGTTGGGAGTTCGACTCCAGGCCGCTGCGAGCACTGCTGTGATAATACACAGTAGTGCAGGAAAAAAAACCTCTCGTCTGTCCCGTGTCTCAAAGCACAGTGTAGCCCAGCCCTTTATGAGGATGTGTGGCGCTGTATGTGGGTGGAATAGGAGTTCGAAGATTTTCTCGGCCTGCGTGAGAGGTCCTTCTACCTTAGCGCAAAGTAACTGGGGGCTATCTGCCCCCGTAGGCTGAGTTTTTTTTTCACAACAGGCTCTCAGTCGGTTTCCTCATATCCTGCAAAAGCTGCTAATGAAGCAACTTGTGCAAGATTCTTCGTTCGTCAGCACGGCTAATTAAGCTATTGTTATATAAGCACGGCATGTAATATAGTACAGAACTGAGTACTGAGTTCGCAGAGTAGAGTATTACTAGCTGGTATTGGGATGGGAACGTTTAACCAGTCTTGTGAGCTTCTGCATGCAACCTTCGTCCCCGTGTCCAATGCTCCGGGTACCGATGCATGCATGACTAATCTGCCGACTAGTACGTACGAATGTCTACATGCATGGACGACAAAGCATGCAGTGAACCCACGCCACACCACACTGCGAGCCACCGGCCGTTGTCTCAGCTCATGTCAATATCAGTCGACCTAGCTAGATAGCTTGGTAGAGTACGTATAGCTGTAGTCACTGCGTGCTACTAGGGTACTCGTATGTAGACGGTCGGTTGCAGTATTGAATGATCATCAGCCTCGAGCTGCTAAAAGATGGACTTGCTTTCTGAATTCTCATGCATGCGTGTGACGACATGATCCATCGTATCAAAGCGGGGCTACTCTACGTTAAATGCACACTAGGACTGGAGCTTTTTGTCGCGGATGTACATGTTTGCTCTCCTTCGTTGAATCTTGATCATCGATCCCCTGTATGTATCGTGCACACGCATGCTGCAGGACGTACTACCTACGTACTGATGAGATGCATGGCCGGTGCAGATGGCAGTTCAGACATTGAATTGATGGCCACGCGACCGAGGCGATGCAGGCAAGTCGTTGCGCTACGTACATACGTATTGTACAGTCCTAGTTGGCTAGTCCCCTAGTACTACGTACTACGAATACTCCTACTTGAGATGGAATTACTTTGGCCTATCCATCGATGTATGATGTTAGACTGCTAGTAGTGTGTGCTGCAGCAGTTCTGTCTAGCTTAGCTAGGGGGTGCACACGAACCAAAGCAAAGTTGCAAACTGCTCATTAGCTAGTCGTTGCTCTTTTATATCTTCCTACTTATATATAGTAGCTGAGACGGAGGAGATTCTCGTACCATGTTCAAATCGGAAAGTCGATCTGAAACCAGCGGAAGCAGACGTGAAACCGATACATTACATACTCCGATAGTGTGTGTGAGAGAGGACTGAGGTGATCGATCGAGAAGGCCATGGGACAATGGTGCTTTAAGAAACGCGCAGCTGTGGTGGTGATTGTGGTCATCAGCTCGCTGCTGCTCCTAATAACTGTTCAAGGTTTATACGCGCGTCGTAATGCATTGCTTATTATTCGTGCACCCTTTGCATTCTTGAATTGCCACATACTTACATACAAACCTAACTGACCAATGAAGCCTTATTATGCCTCCGATCCCATGCATGGCCAGCTGCTGCTTCCGGACACCATCCATCATCTTGGTCCACGCAGAAGGCGGCGCTCAAGCTGCTCAACACCAGTACGATCGAATACTCACTCAACCCTTACGTTACATTGCATGCTTTGCATCAATTCAATTCTTTGATGGATCGATCATATCCATTAGCTGGAGGAGACAGCGCCGAGGCGTTGTCGTCGTCGTCGCCGCCGCCGCCCGGCGTGGGCGTCGTCTCGACGGCTCGAATGGGGCCGGACGGGTGTTCAGGGGAGGACGTGGTGGTGTACCAGAGCAGCGCCAACCCTCTGCCCAGCGGAATCCCGGCCTACACCGTGCAGATCATCAACGTATGCAGCGGAGGGTGCACCGTGTACAACGTGCACGTCTCCTGCGGCGACTTCGCCTCCACGGAGCTCGTCGACCCGGCCAAGTTCCAGCGCGTCAGCTTCAACGACTGCGTCGTCAAGGGCGGTGGCACGCTGGAGCCCAGCGAGACCGTCTCCTTCCAGTACTCCAACTCCTTCTCCTACCAGCTCAGTGTCGCCTCCGTCGCCTGCCACTAGATAGATCATCACTATAATAAGTAATCATCGTCGTCGTCGTCGTCGTCGGAGATACATACATATGCATGCATGCATGCGGCCCGCCGGTGTGCTGCGTCCTGCTCTTGCTGTGTGCGTCCTGCTTTTGCTGTGCGTGTCTAGCTAGTTCCACGTTGTTGTTGAGTAGTCTATATTTTATTAGTTTGCATTGTGTGTGTCTAACTATTTCTACGATCGTTGTCGTTGTTATGTTTTTACGTACGTCTAATATAATTTGGCAAATAAATTGAAGTTATCAATCAGTCAAGGAGCCCCACCAACAAGTGTCTCAATTCCCTAAGTTTAATCTGCTTGCGTGCCAGCCAGGCAGAGCACGTCCCTTGCCGGTTCTACAAATCTACATATTTATGAGCATCTGCTACAATCTTACAACTTATGAATTGCATCGAGCCGACCAAAAACTTGAGGGCCTGAGCTCCCAATCTTTCGCAAGTGTGCCCGGATCGCCCATGCACGGATGGTTTGTGATGGTCCTAGGTACGGTGCTAGCTATCTTAGCTACCCTGCGCCCCACCTCGTGCCGAATCCACGGTTATCCGCTCACCACAAAGTACGAGGCTTACCATGCCCATAATATGATATGGGGTCTGTACTGGGGGTGTTCAAGGCTTAGCCATAGTGGTGCGGTCCTTAACTAGCCCAGCAAACTACGTCATCCCAAGATCTCCTATGTTGCAATGACCCAACCCATCGCTTGTCCTCGAGTCAAATTCAATGTATAGATCAAGTTTTCGATCATTGCTCAATTTGATGCTGATTAGTGGACAAGCAATTCCTATATCATGCGAATGGTGAGAAAGCCACATCACCAATCAATCTTCTACCATGTCTAAGCAAGCTAAAGCACATGCTAGATTATAAAAAGTAAAACAATACTTCAAGGTAGTGGTATGAATAAAAAGGGTGGAGGCTCAACTAGGTGCTCATAGGATCTAGTCATATTGTACACATAGAGATGCATCTATAGAACACATATAATTAATTATGTAGTTATAAAAAGAGACAAGATGCTTAGGTGCCTGCCTGGTGTATGAGAAATGCTCCAACAGCTTGGGCCATTTCTCGACATCTCTCAGGTTTCATGTACCTATACACATGCATATGTTGTATGAGATGTTATGTGTGCAGGACATTATGTAAAAGATGGAAGGTAGAAGATAGAGAACAGGATGAGAGAGGCTTCGTGTGTGTGGCTCAACTCTTAGGTGAGAGCAAGGCGCAAGAAACTAAGCATGAAGGATTGATATGGCATGCTTAAACATAGGGACGACTGAGTATAAAGACATAGTAGGTGTATACAACATATGTGTTATAGTGTAGATAAACATGTAGTTAAAGTGTGGGAACGATCCAAAAGTTCGGGCCTCCCAAAAAGTTGAGCATATCGCTATTCGATGAGTGAGATCGGACTGCCAGGTAAGTCATGTAGGTTTCTAGTGCCCTCGGGTTTGAGATTGGAAATTAATTGGACTATCCAACGAGGTTCAACGGACTGTCCAAAAATCTTTGAAAGTTTTTGCATAAGGTTTTGGGGTCTAGAGTGATTTGTTGAACCGTTCGATAATGGGGATCGGGTTGTCCAAAAAGTCACAATGTGGGTGTTCTAAGGGATTTCATGGGTGAAAAGTGTATCTAGGGTTTTTGCGTGCAAACAACTTGTGCAAGGGTGTTCCAAAGTGCATGTGCTCATTGTGCAAAAGTAATAGGTTTCTAGTGTTGGATTAGTAGGTGAGGTCTAAAAGAGATGACATGTGCATATATGCAATGACATGATGCAATAAACATGTTTCCTAGATGTCACATGCTAAAAGAAAGCTAACAGAATTAGTTTCATGATTTTTGAAGTTTAGAGAAGTATCTGTGCATTTAGTAAGCAAGAATGCATTCACAATTTTAGGTGAAATTTTAAATATAGTTTTGGAGTCAAAATATATGTTAGATTATAGAGAATTTCATAAGGAAACCAATAAAACTTATTTCATAAATATTGGAGTTAAGATGAATTTTACAGGATCATGCATGCATATGGGGTTTCTGTTGGATTGCCTGATAAAACACACAGAAACAAATGTGGCCTGGTGCATTTTATCAGACTACCTGACCTGACCTCTCGGATTAATTACTAGGACTCTCCGAGGACATCAGGGAGGACATCAAGAGTGATTTCGGGCGCCTCCAGACAACGATTTGAATGAGGTTCATCGATGTGGCTTCCTAGGAATTGAACATGGGGAGTTCAACCCAAGTGTTTGTTGTGTCATGCATGGGATGGGGGCTCAATCTCATCATGGTGTTGGTGGCCATGGATGGAAATGGAGATTAAGGGAATGGCCAAGGGAGATGGGGAAGAAGAAGATAGGGGGAGTCTCACCATGTTGAGGGTAACCTACAGTCATAATAGTTTGGGCCGTGGATGTTTGTGCAAGGAGATCAACTTGAGGTCACCACCATGGCTTGAGGATGAAGAAGATGCTTGGGGTGGCCTTCTCCTCCAACCCCGGCAAGGTTGATGTAGTGGGTGTGGTGCAGCAAGTCGCCAGTGACATCCTCCTGCATGGGGGTTGTCTCCTCCTCCTTCCTCTTCCTTCTTCATCTCCTCTCTTCTTATCTTCTCTCCCTTTCCTAGTTCTGTATAGTGAAAGAGAATGGAGAGGGACGGGGAGAGAGGGCTGATGTTGTTATGAAAAGGGCTGACATGTGGGATCAAGTAGCTTTAGAGTTTGACACTCACCATTTGGTGCATGGATATGATTTATTGGACTGTCTGATGATTATTATTAGACTGCCTAACAGAGTGATGTACTATGTAAATTAAAATATATAAACCTGTCAGATCTATCCAGATCTTAACAGATTGTCCGACAAGTGATGTTGGACTGTCTGGTAAATGTCGACAAAGCCCACCAAAAAGTGCAAACATTGATATGCAAGTTTCTAAAAATAGGAATTTTGTAAGGCACATCTTATTCAAAGTGCAGATCGGGTCATGATAGTTTGCTCTGATAGAAATTGCATTTGGGTGAGATTTTGGAGTGATCTAGTGCATTGCTTAGCTGGATTGCCTCTTGTTGCACTAGAGAAGTGTGGTGGCTGCGGTTTGCTTGTTACTCTTGGTGATTGCTGCCCACCTGACCGCTTGGAGCTGGTTGGGATTGTTGAGCACCATTTGGTGATTGTTTGGTAGCTCCAAGCAAAGTGATTGTGAGGGGCCTTCTGCTCATCTTACGGGAGATCGTGAAGGGCAACTCAAATGGAATCAAGAGGCTAGTTGCAGTGCCTTGTTGATCCACCGAGTCATAGGCGAGCATGTTGAGGGCTGTGTTATCCTAAAGGCTAAACGGTAAACAGTCAGTCACCTGCCATTTAGCCTATTGTTCGGGCGAAATAGATGTTTAAATGGACAAAACGACTGTTTAAATGGTCAAAACAACCAATTAAACGGAAACAACACATCACTGTGTAGCGTTTAAATAGTGTGTAAATGGGCTAAATGACCGTTTAGACGAACAGTGGTTGAGGGCCAAGCCGGAGGGATTACTTTGCTTGCAGAGGACCATGAATCCAAGGACTCACTTCAAAGGGACATAGATTGCTAGCAAGCATCCAAACCTCAGGGATAAATCTCATGTCACTTGCCCAAGTGGTTTTCACTCTCTACACTTGCATTTACATTATTTTTTCTTGTGCTTTCTTGTGCTTGTGTAGTTGCTAGAGTAGCTCTCCTAATTGAATAGTGTTGTTCGTATAGTCATTTTACTTGTGTAGCTTGGTTAGTTGAGTAGCTTGTCTGGTGTAGCTTGTGTGCTCTAGTAGTAGTGATAATCCTTGTTACTAGAATTTTTTAGGGTGCTTGCTTTGGAGTGCTGAGCTAGGCATGTAATTGCTATCAGGGCTACCTTTTATACAAATCACTCATGCTTAGTTTTGTTTCTTTGAAGGATTTTTTAATAGGCTATTCACACCCCTCTAGTCATCCTAGATCCTTTCACCCACAAGGCAGTTCTGATCGTCGCGAGTTCCAAGTCACATGATTTTTTTACATAAAATACACAAAGCTGCTAGCCACAGGGATTGAACACACATGACCTCAGGCCTCTCGCGCGTACCTCTACTAACCAATTCACCCTAAAGTCACTTGTGACTAAGGGATAGATACATTCCTTTTATTTTTATTTTATTAGATTTGAAAATGAATATTGGGACCCTAAACAAATTTAAATAAAAAAAGTTTCAACTAAAAAGATGTAGATATCATCGAGTTCTACTACTTTGGTTTTGGTCATTTGTCCATTTGACATCCTTTGAAAATTTTGAGTTTCAAAATTTTAGAAATTTTAACAGAATTTCCTTGAATAAATGATTTGAAATGAATTTTTTGTCAACCACAAAGATTTATAGCTCCTTGAGATCTACAAATTTGTTTTTTTATTTATCCATATGAGGTCGTTTGAAAATTTTAAATTTCAAACCGAACTTTGAGACCATATATTATTTTAAATAAAAAGATATCAACTGCAATGCTTTAGATCTTTTCGAGAGCTATAGCTTTGGTTTTAGTCATTTCTCCATCCGAGGTCATTTGAAAAATTCAAAAAAAATTGAATGCCAAAATATGAGAACTTCAAACATAATTTGAAAATCTAAATGATTTCAAACAAAAAAGTAGTCAACTACGAAGTTGTATATATCTTCAAAATATATAACTTTGATATAAAATTTGTATTCATCTGACTAGAAAAAAAATATGAATTTTAGTGTGCTGCACCTATTTTAAAAGATGACTCCAGATCTAGCCGTTTCTACAAGTCGATTTCTAGAGATGGCTCTAGATCCAACCACGTCTAAAGATAAGAATAAGAATATTTTTACAGAAAACTAAAAATATTAGCCGCCTCTAAAATAGTTTTGTAGAGATGATGGGTTGTTTCGGAAACTATTTAGAGGCAGTTTTAGATAGTCACACCTCTACTTAAGAATAGGGACGTTTCTAAAATTCAATTATGCATCATTGTCAAAAGAAAAAGAAACCATCTAAGGACTTATTTGGATGTGATCGTATTCGCTTCAATCCACATGTGTTAGGATAGATTGGAGTGGAACTTGAACTAAATTCCACTCAAATCCATTTCGACATCATGTGGATCGAGGTACATCCTAAAGAGGAACTAGCAAGACAAACTTGTACAAGAAGAAATTAAATAATAATAAGAGGATTGGAGTTAGTCTCGAGGAGCACTCCAACCTTTGCTGCTTGCATGTGTATGGTCCCAGCAAGTAAGATTTTCTTGATTCTCCTAGTTTTTTTTATACTAAAAATTTAGGTAATCCAAATTCCAACAACCCAGTTTAGAAGAAGCCACCCAATTTATGAAAAGGTTATAAGCTAGCTCCAGCAGCTATTGCAGCTGCAGCCAATGGCCGAACATGCCTTTATAAAATCCTTGAAGGATCCAAACAGGCCCGCCCTAAGCGAGGCTGGCTCAGTTTTCTCAAATCGAGTAACATATGAATGAATACTCTAAATAGCAGCATACGTACACCTTGTAATCAACATGTATTCCTCAGTTAAACATGAGATAAGAACTTTGTTGTGCTTGGGTTGTCAAACATCTGACAACACTCGAACATTATTCCTTACTGACACCTGTTAGTTTGATCTCCACTGGACTTGGCCCAACGGCCTTGTCTGGGCCCTAATCTCGCGTCCTGATCGGGGACGCCCAGCCCAATGAAGTGGCTGGTGGGCCCCCGTCGCGCAGTGCTATAAATAGGAGGTGGGGGTCAGTGGTTAGGGTCATGAGGTTCACCGCCCAGCTGCCACCCACTCCGAACCCTAGCCGATCTAGAGGGCAGCACTGCCAGCGATGGGAAGACCCACCGGTGCTGCCACTGCCTCCTCGTCACCGACACCAGGCGAGTTCCTCCAACCAGGATCATCGGTAACATCGTTTCTCTCCATTCCCTTTCCCATCCTCTCTGTCTCTATCTAGATCTCTCAGATCTATGTGATGCTCTACTCGATTCATTCCAAATACCAAAGAACTACCCACTGGATCTGCACCTAAACGATCCTAAGAATCTAACATTGGTATCAGAGCGAGGTTGTGGTTGTGGATCTAGATCGGGTTTGAGAAATGAAAGAATAAAAGAAGCAGCACCAATTCCGAATCGGACGATTAACTCCAACCTTAGAAGGGGAAAAGGATGAAGGGGAGGCAGACCTACCTAGGTCTTCTTCCCCACGGTCACGCCACCGTGCGTTCTCCAATCGGGCTCGACAGTAAAGGGCACCACCGCGATGCTATTCGACGATGCCGCGCGAGGCTTCGGCCGCACGTTTGTGTCGGCGAAGGGCAATACGGCAGTGCTATAATCCCGTCGCTAGCTCGATCACCGGCGCCATCTTTAGGCGGTGGCTGATGACGTTGGAGCGAGAGACGTGGGGAAAAGAAAGAAAGGAACGATTCTCGAATCGGATGAAGCCCTAACCCTAACCCTACAAGAAGGGGAAAGAAAAGTACATAGGGACCTACCCGGTTTCCTTTACCGCAGCGCCGTCGCGCGGGAAGATGGACCCGAGCCACCGACAGTCGTGGAAGCGCCGCCGGGACCGGGAAAAGAGGCACCACCGCGCAACCGTTCGACGGCGGCGCGCTCACCCTCGGGTGGACGCGCACACCGGCGAAGGGACGCGCGACAGTGCCACCACACCTTCCTTCGAGGGGAGCCGGCGTTGGCGGAAGCTCCGGCGAGGCCGCGCCGACCACCACGAGGGCGCCGTTTGCGGCTGAGAGAGAAGGTGGAGGGGAATGAAATGCCTAGGGTTTTTGGGAGAAATCGGCCGGGCGGCGGTTTTGATCAGGCGAAATTGAAGGGCAGCCATCGGATGCATCTGGACGGCTCAGATCACATCCAGGCGGCCGGGATGGCTTTTGGCCCAGACGGGCAGCAAGTTTCCCGGCCCAGGCCCAGGTTGCGGCCTGGGCGCGGGGGAGAGTAGAGCACGGCGCTGGGCCGCGCTGCTGGAGCGCGGGGCGCACGTGCCCGAGTGGGCCGCGGGCCGCTCTGGTGCTGGGCTGCAAAGAGCGCTGTGTGCGCGCTGGGCCACGGGCCGCAGAGTGCACAGCGTGGCTGCGAGCAGGCCTTCGGGCCAAATTCTGTGATGAATAGTAAAGTTTAAGAATTCTTGTTTTATTATTTTAGAAGCAAATTGTAATGAATTTTCACAAATTTGAAGGTTACATCTCTACTGAAATTTGAACCAACACGATAATTTGTCTAGAGAGTACATGAGTGTGAAAAATGCTTCTGAATAAGAATTATTTTAAGAATCTTGATTAATGTTTCTGCTGCAAAGAAAAAGAATATTGTTTTCTCATTAAATCCGAACCAACGAGAGGATTTAATTTGAAGAGCAGTTACAGTTGTTCAGAAAATGATGAAATGTTTATCCTCTGATTAAAATTGCAACCAACGAGAAAATTTTATTTAGAGGGATATTCACATTATGATTTAAATGAAATTATGATATTGTTATTTTCTGACCAACGTTGATGATAACAATATTATAAGCTTATTTATGAGTTTGAGGTTGAAATTTAAATCTCTGATAAATTATGCATCAAAGTGATCAATTTTCAGAGAATAGATAAAGATAAAGAAATGCTCATGAAATAGAAAGATGATTTTCCGTTGCAATGATGATGATGATGATCTTCTAATTAAATTCGAACCAACGGGAGAATTTAATTTTGAAGAGGGTTAATGATAATTGAATTGTTCCATATGTTAATTCCATTTATGCCCAACGGTGATGTGGAATTAATGTACAAGAATATTGTATTCATGATGTTGCTAATTTTAGCAAAAGTTATTGATAGAAAATTTTATGAGTTTTATCTATGAGTTTTATGCATTTATTCTATTTCTGCCCAACGGTGATATAGAATTAATGTAGAAGAAAGTTGTTTTGTTCTATATCTGCCCAACGGTGATATAGAATAGAACATAAAGAAATCAGAGTTTAATGTTGATAACTATTGTTGAATAATTTTCAGACAAAGATCTTCATGCTTTCGTTCTGAAAGGCAGAAAAGAAAAAGAAAAGAAAAACTCTGGGTACTTGTGACTCAGATGATGAAAAGCCTGAGAACAAATTGTGTATATGAAAGTAGACCATTGCATGAGAAATTGTGTCCTCTTTAATAGTGGCTTGAAAAGAAATAATTTTCGAAGATTTCAGGGATATTGATCCAAGAAAGAAATAGAACAATAAGAGTTTAGTTTAAGAAATATCTTTTATGCACTCTCTATGAAAAATAATTTAATTTTTAGTTTTTATCATCATGATATGAATTATAATGAATGACATGCATGTTTAATTTGACCAACGTCGGATTAAGCATGTGTGTTAAAGAATATCGAATTTATTCCTGAATTTGATAATTGAATATGAGCCAATCCTGGCATTTATGTCTCTACAAGAGAATTGTCTCGCATGACGGCATAAAATTTAAGAAAATACCCATGTTGTGGGGTAAAGTTGGCATAGCACTTGTCCTGCATGGCAGGAGAAAGTGAGATGACCATGTGTATCCCGCACAGGGAGAGAAGTTTAGGGTAGCTCTTATGCTATCCTAGTATGAGTTTAAGAACAAAAGAAGTTGAAAATGAACCTCATGATAAGAATGACATGCAAGCATGAATTGCAGAAGTATTGATGAAAGGACTCTGTTGAGTTTCTGATGTGAAATGAGGGAAAAGTACTCCTATACGAATTAAGAAATAATTTCATCTTCCATGATGTAATCATGTGGATGATGTTAGTGATCAAAGTTTCCTCACTCACAAGAGTTATGAAGGTTTCGAAATTGTGGCAAAGAAGTTTGTTCCACATTTCGAGGGGGAGGATTGTGACATGAATTGAGAAAGATAGAAAGACAATTGAAAGAAACTTAGAAAGATAATTGAAAGAAATTCCCCATTATATGCTTTGTATTTAGAGAAAAAGTGATCTATAAAAGATGAAGGTGATCGTTGAGGGAGTACAACGGTCATAATAAAGATACCCCTAAGTACAGAAATGGCTAAATTCCTAAACCTTTTACAGTTCTACAGGAAGATAGCAATGAGACTAAGAAATACTAAGACGGTGCTCAAATCACCGAATGAGATAGATTTTAATAGAATAAACCCAAAATAAGATAGATTGAAGATACGCTATCCTTACACGAGATGGATTAATCTAGGGGAGCATGGTATGAAAAGATCTACGACTTGAAGAGAAGTGGGACCAGTGCCTACTCCAATGACTCAAGATCGACAAATGTTCAACACCATGTTGATGTTGTATGACTCATACAACACATGTTGTTAGCCCTTTAAGAAGATGAATAAGAAAACAATGATCTGGTTATCCTATAGAATCGATTGACAATGAAAGAGCAACAACAACCCCACATGAAATAAGTGTCATGCCATTAGCTATAGACCTGAAGGTCTCAAAGAATAAGAGAATCAGATATTATTGATAACTATAAGTTATATATATTAATGAAGAAATTCAAATGGAGGGTGATCCACCTCATTTGAAGAAACCATGAGAGACGTTAACACGTCTAAATGGCAAGAAGCTAAGGAAATTGAAATGAAATTGATGAATACCAATGAAGTTTGAGAAACAAAAGCAGTTCCTAATGGAGCCAAAACAGTAGGCTGTAAAGAGTCTACAAGACGAAATGTGGCTCCAAAGGGAACAGAAGACATGAAACACGACTTGAATCGAAAGATTTTACGCAAGAGAATGAATAGATTACAATGAGTGCTAGTGGCACATCATGATCTGAGATGAAAGTAAAGACAACATTTCCCAAATGGGATTTGTATGAAAATTATTACATGGCACAACCTAAAGGTTTTGTTGTGGAAAGAAAGAACGAAAGGGATGTCACTTTTAGAAATCTTTTATAAACTAGAGCAAGTCTCTAAATAGTGGCATTTTAAGTTGAAAGGTCAACTAGAAATCTTGGGTTAAAGAGAATAAGAGGACAATCACATCTATACAAAGTTATAGAATGGGAAATATATTTCCTAATCATGTATATGTGGATGACACCTTACTTGCTAGTAGTGATGTCAATCTACTATATGTGAAGAAGTTCTTATCCTCGAGACTCAATAAGAATGTTCTCGGTGAAATAACTCTCGTTATAAGAATTAAAATTCACCGAGATAGATGAAAGGGGTATTAGGATTATCACAAAGGCATGCTTAGAAAAGATTGTAAAGAAACAAAGTATGCATGCAAGTGAACCTACGCATGTTCATATAGTCGAGGGTAATAATTTTAAGAATCTTAGTGTTACAAGAACCGACATGAGATAGATCAAATGAATATGGATCCATATGCTTCAGCTGTTGGAAGCTTGATGAGTGCACAACTATGATATTACAGTTTAATGAGTGCACAAGTATGATATTACCCTAACATAGTTCAATTATCCAGGATGTTTTGGCAGAAAGTCCAATCCAGATATAGATCACTGGAATGGAGTTAAGAATATCTTGCAATTGTGCACAGATTTAATAAGCCTCATGATGACTAAGAAAGAACAAGTATCCCAAATGGTTGTGGGTACAAGAATGTTGAATTTCAGCGAGATGTTTAGTGAAACCCACATAGTAGCTAACACTCGCAGTTGAAGTTTTATTGTGGAAAAGCTCCAAAGAAACAGTTGTGGTGTCATCAATGATGCATACCTATAGTACAACTTATTATGAGGCTTATAGGACAGGCGAAATGGTTAACTTATACCCGGAATTAGTAATGGTATACAACAGCAATTACCATTTAAAATGATTGACTCCTATGACAACGGGTCAAGTGTGCTGCCAAACACATTGACATGAAGTTAGACGTTGTGAAGGAGAAAGTCCAGAATCTTTTAAAAGCTTTCGAATGTATAAGTAAAAAGCAAGTACTTGCAGATCCGCTTATAAAGGCTTACCACCTAGTGTGTTCAGAGAACGCATAGTCGACATGAGTTTTATGGTATAGCCTATGATTCCTGGACAACAAAGGGCCCAAAGAAAGTATCATTTCAAAATGGAGAAGTGTATTGTGGCTATTAGTGTAGCGGCACTAATTGTTGTGATGATGGAACAGTCCTTTGCGCTAATCTATGATGAAATAGAAAAGAAGGAAGGAAAATATGAATTAAAATTTTGAATAAGAAATTGAAGAACGAAGAAAGTGATGAGAGATCAAGGGGGAGAATGTTAGTTTGATCTCCACTGGACTTGGCCCAACGGCCTTGTCTGGGCCCTAATCTCGCGTCCTGATCGGGGACGCCCAGCCCAATGAAGTGGCTGGTGGGCCCCCGTCGCGCAGTGCTATAAATAGGAGGTGGGGGCCAGTGGTTAGGGTCATGAGGTTCACCGCCCAGCTGCCACCCACTCCGAACCCTAGCCGATCTGGAGGGCAGCACTGCCAGCAATGGGAAGACCCACCGGTGCTGCCACTGCCTCCTCGTCACCGACACCAGGCGAGTTCCTCCAACCAGGATCATCGGTAACATCATTTCTCTCCATTCCCTTTCCCATCCTCTCTGTCTCTATCTAGATCTCTCGGATCTATGTGATGCTCTACTCGATTCATTCCAAATACCAAAGAACTACCCACTGAATTTGCACCTAAACGATCCTAAGAATCTAACAACACCAAGATATTTGGACACGTACAGTATCATAATAGCGTGTTCTTATCCAGAAAAGCACACCTGGCACCCCATAGCCCGCGACACGTCACCAAGCCAGTTACGCCCCACCATCAATCGATCTCAAGAAGTGATCTGTTTATGTATCTGGACCCAATACTTGCAACAGTTACTTCAGCCCGATGCATACAGTCAGCTCTTGCTTTAGTTTATCAACAATAATGGAGGTGACCATGAGTGGCTATTAGTATATATGTAATACTCCGTAGTATATATATGTACACTAAACTATTACACTACTACTTAGGGTATTTAATCTAGCGTTCTACAGCTTGCCACGGAAGTAAGATGTTGCAGCAGAGAAAGCCATGCATGATGCATGCACATATATATGTATGTAAATAGTTGTTCTTAATTGGCTATGTTGTCATTAGATACAGGATGACCTCACTGACCAGGCTATTTTTTATACACCGACAGCGTAGTAGTGATATATTCCTTCTGAGTGTCCCTGTCAATGGTTCTTAACCCGTTCATGGTTTTTTTAATGGGCGGGCCGGGTGTACGTAACACACAGAACCTACACCACACACTACGGGAGATGCCTATTTTGCGGAGTGCAGGAGGCTTTGTCGAGTGCCAAAACACGGGCACTCGACGTAGCCCCAGTTTGCCGAGTGTTGCACTCAGCAAAGAGCGACACTCGGCAAAATAGGCCTTTACTAAGTACCACAGAGTGCCTGGCATTCGGCAAAGAGTGACACTCGGCAAAGGTCTTCTTTGCCAAGTGCAACACTCGGCAAAGCTAGCCCTCGGCAAAAACGGCGTCAGGTGATGGCCGAGGCCACCCACGCCATCAAGCTTTGTCGAGTGCTGGGACTTAGCACTCGACAAAGCAAGCTTCTTTGCCAAGTGTCAGGAAAGGCACTCGACAAAGATATTTTTTAAATTTTGATTTCAAATTTTTTCTATAGTCCTTATGTATTGTATACAAGCACATGTTTCAATTTGGGACTTTTTTGACTTTTCGCTATATTTCTTGAATTTATTTTGTATACTTGCATTTTTCGAAAAAGTAAATTTAAACTGCAGGTGCATGAAATAATGAAATCTAGCCATTCAAAAAATGATATTCATGTTGTAGAGTGTATTTTGAGGCCGTATCCAGGAACTCACCCAAAATTTTGAACGCCTTGTTCACGAAATATGGCCACCCGCTTGTGGTCAGAGTGTTTTTAAATTATATAAAATGAAAATAAAGTCCGAAAATCATAAAACTTGTCGAGGTGTCATGTTATCGCATGTAGAGGCTATGATAAAAAAAATTGAGAAGGTTTTGAGCAAGTTACGATGTTGGATGCCTAAAACCCAGATATCTCCACAAATTTACTTTTTCAAAAAAAATGCAAGTAAACAAAATAAATTCAAGAAATATAGGAAAAAGTCATAAAAAAGTCTCAAGTTCGAACATGTAGTTTGAAATAATGTAGGAGGGCTTCATAAAAAATTGGGGCCAAAAAACAAAAAAAAATTGCCGAGTGCCGGGCCCGCGGCACTCGGCAAAGGAATTTGAAAAAAATGAAAAAGTGGACAAAAGGCCCAGGCCCACTCGGCCACTCCCCAAACCTTATCCCCTTCCCCCGACACCGTGCCCCCTGCTCACCCCCTCGCCGCCGCCACCCCCACCGCCGGAGCACCGCCGCCGCACCCCCACCCCCTGCCGAAGCACCGCCACCCCCGTCGTCCCGCCTCCCTGTGCCTCCCCACGCTGCCCCATCGCCGCGTCCCCGGTTCCCCATGCCTCGAAGCGCCGCCCTGCCGCCGCGGCCCGCCGGGCGAACCGGAGCCGCCCCGTCCGCCACCACCGCGCCCACCCCCGTCGGCCACTCCGGCTGCGCCTCACCGGCCCGCCCACGCCTCCTCCCTGGTCCACGCCGCCCGTCCCGTGGCCTTCCGCCTCCTCAGCGTCGGCCTGCGCCGCCCAAGGCTCGTCGGCAGGTCGTGCTACCCCCGGCCGACCAATAGGGAGAAGAGGTGGTAGGAGGAAGAGGAGGGAGGAAGGAGGAAGAAGAAGAAGGGGAGGAAGAGGAAAAAGAAGAAGGAGAAGAAGGAAGAAGAAGGAGAAGGGAGGAGGAGAAGAGGAAGGAGAAGGGAGGAGGAGACGGACTTCGGTCCGAGGATCGTCCACGCCATTCGTCGACGACGAACATCCATGCCATTCGTCGATGATGTTTGTCCACGTCGTCATCCCCACCCATCGCCATTCGTCCACGCCGCCGTCCCCTCCCCTCGCCGGAGAAGAAGGTAAAGCCCCAGGGTTATCGGCCATCGTGCCATTTAAGTCATTGACGGCCTTCATGCCGGGTTTGTGGATGTGTGGGCCATCATGCCGGAAATGTGGTTGTCGGCCTTCATGCTAACATTTTTTCTTGCAAGTTTTGGAAACCTCCCCGTACAGGGGAGGTGCTGCCGAATTTTTCAACTAATAGTGATGTGTTGTTTCTTTTGTAGAGCAGGACCTGTCGGAGGGGACCCAGAGCACCTAGGCGACCCTGATCGTCTTCGTTGGCGCTGCGGTCCGGCCTGCACAGTGCCGACTCGCCACTACACCGACTTGCCACTACGTCGCTGTTGACGATGGTTATCTACCATAATAAAGGGTTAAAATAAATATATAAAGGGTTAATAAATGATCACCAACATAGGTTTAGGGTGTCAACTAACGAAATTTCGTGAGTTTTGGTGAATCTATATTTTGCAAGGGGTTATCAGAATAATTCAGGAATTGATATCTTCCACGAGAAGGAACCCATGTCAATCGACCTAATCTCCACGTCACGAACACGCAAGAGGCTTCTAGAGGACACCAGAGGACTCCACGAGGAGGGCCACCATAAGGCGCCGCCAGGTGGGGCCGACCGGCCCCTGGCCGTCGTCCCTTGGCTCCTTCCTTTACAAGCTACTTCAACCGCCTCCAAGGATGCATCTTAACCCTACGTGAAGGTCGGTTTGATCCAAAGGCCATGGTTCCATGCTCTGAGCTATATAAACGAGGCCCCAGACCCCCTCTAAAGGGGAATTCATTCAATCAATCATCAACCAGAAAGCAGAAGACCAACCAGCAACTCTGATCTCCTTAGAGCTCTATCAGATCTAGGCATAGCTAGATTAGAATTAGAAGTAGAGGAGTCAAGCAACCTTTGACTCCAGATCTAGTCAAGAGGAGCTTGGTAAATCTAATTCTTCTCTCTTGTATCAACATTGTTCTTCAGATATTCATCTAGTTCATCAGTTCTTCTAGTTCTTGATCTAGTTCATGTTCTAGTTCTTCATGTTCTAATTGTTTATGTTCTAGTTCGTAATTGTTCTAGTTTATCATTGTCTAGTTCTAGTTCATTGTTCTTGATCATTATTCTTGATACATTAGATATGATCTTGTTCTTAATCTATATTATATCCTTGATTATTATGGGATTAGTCTGCTTTGATTATATATTTGGCATAGATAGTTTATCATTATGTTTATATACATGTTTGCAAAGCACTCACCTTATTGAGTCATGGGTGGGTGGTCAACATTGTGTAAGTGTGGTACTTATACACTGTTTATCTGCAAATGCACTCTATACTCCGGGCCATGTGGTAGATCACGGGTGTGACATTCCTGTTGAGTCCTTTGTAGTCCACTCCCCGAGTGTAGAACTTAGTAGAACATGGTCTCATTACTTAGTTGCTACTCTATTTCTCAGCTTCGTAATGGAGATGTTCCTTGTTTATGGATATGAGATAACCTAGCCAATGATTGTCTGATATAATTACACTAATCAATATAGATTATGACTAATAGTTAGTGGATTACTTAGGAGTTATTCTCTTACTTTATATTCTGATCAATGACTTGCCATAGTAGTACTGCTCTAAGGAATATCATATGAATGGTCTGATTATCATATATTTTATCTCTTTTTATTTGTTTGATTCCTGTTTGAGAGTAAAGGATAGTGATTTCAAAAATTCATATCACATGTGTAGAGTAGCATTTAATTAATATGTGCCCCTCTGTTTGTTCTCCTTTGGTTAAATATAAATAACAATACCTAGAATAAACTTGGGTGAAATGCTGCAACGGGTGTATTTATCTATGCGCTTGCGGATATATACTTTAATATCTTTATATAGTTAAGTGGCATGAGTATAATACAACCACACTCTTGGTGTCATGTTGGGGATGACAACCTAACATGAGTGATGCTAAGAAGTGTCAACAGTCGCTAGCCTGTCTCCACCGCCACCCTAGGTATAATTAAGCTCTCTTCCTTATCGTTGTCATACGTAGATCGGTGTAGCCTAGTTAGGCATCTCCCGTCCAAAACAGATACGATTGGAGGTATGCGGATCTTTACATATCTATGACCGTATTTGTTTCGGATTGTCCACGTTTTTTAGACAGCCCGTAGATGTGTAGATGGGTTTGTTTCCATGTTCTGCTTGGATCCGAGACAGAGTTTTGGCACCACCTCCCTGTTGTTCTCTGGATACACACTCTCCCTTCCAGGACGTGTATCGAGAGAACATCAGCGTGGTGTTGCCGAAATTCTGTCTCAAATCGGAGTAGAGCATGGAAACTAACCTCATCTACGCATTCGCAGGTGGGATTAGGACCTATCCTCACCTATTAGACAATAGGCATGCCGTGCAGATGTAACTTATGGTTATATTACTCCGTTATGTGAATATGCTAGAGGATGGATAACCGTGAGTGGATCTACACGAGATGCCCAAGTCAGGCTCAAATCACCCCTGAATGGATGGCTAAGACCAAGAAATTCTTGGATCAAGCATTTGGCAAGGCAGCTAAGGGAGCAAGTGACACGTTCTATCCCTGCAGCGAATGTGAAAACAAGAAAAGAAAAATAAGGGAAGTCATAGGGCAGCATCTTTGCAAGTATGGATATATGCTAAACTATACCTGGTGGGTGATGAATCCTATCGTCCTAAAGAGGAGGTCGTGAGACCACATTTGGAGGCATTTGATGGTGACGGCGGGGTAGCAGGATGGTTAGGTGACTATCAGGATGCGACATTCGCTGAAAGACCTATGGAGGACGAGCAGGAGGATGAGGAGGAGGAGGAGGAGCTAGAGCCAAGCGCTAAGGTGTTCTTGGCCATGTTGGATTCGACACAGAATTTTTCAACTTTCCTTTAAACTGCTTACATATTTATCTTGTCACTCACATGCAATCTCTTCTCTTTTGTGCAGCATCAATCGGGGGCGGCGTGGAACCAGTATGGAGGGTCGCCGGGGTTGCACGTTGGGCCATTCCAACCCTCACAGTCGCTGTGAGCAACTTGCGGAGTCATTTTTTATGTAATGAACTTGTGAACTTTGAACTTGTGGACTTTGGACTTGTCGTTTGTAAGATATTGTGGATTATGTACTTGTCGTGATAAATTTGGTCGTTTATGATATAAATATGTGGTTTGTGATATATTGCTGTTAAATTATGGTTTCTGATATATATATATATATATATATATATATATATATATATATATATATATATATATATATATATATATATATATATATATATATATATATATATATTGTTGACATGGAAAAATAAAAAATTTAGAGGTGGCTTTGCCGAGTGCATTGACCATTGCACTCGGCACCAGCTTTGCCGAGTGCAATGGTCAATGCACTCGGCAAAGGGAATTTTGAAAAAAATTAAACAAACAAGCTTTGCCGAGTGCCGGGGTGAGGCACTCGGCAAAGAGGTTTAAAAAAACAAATTTCTTTGCCGAGTGTCTGTGGTGTGACACTCGGCAAAGAGGATTTAAAAAAATAAAAGTCCTTGCCGAGTGTTACACTCAGCAAAGAAAATAGAAAAAAGATGACGTTACCCTTGTGGGGTGGACGACGTCAAATATTTGCTGAGTGCCAGCACGACACTTGGCAAAGCCTTTGCCGAGTGCACGAGATTCGGCACTCGGCAAAGCAGCCTTTACCGTGAGACTCTTTGACGGAGCCTCTTTGCCAAGTGTTGCACTCGGCAAAGGCTTTGCCGAGTGCAAACATTCTTTTGCCGAGTGAGTGCATTGGACACTCGGCAAAGAGGCCGCATGCTGTAGTGACAATGTATGGAGCGTTACCCTACTATGCTTCAACACATAGTTAAATAAAAGTTTAAAATTAAAACACCAACAACATTATCTTAAACAGAGTATGCGGAAGCCAAATGCGATCCAAATTGAACAACAAAACAAGGTGCCATTTGGCAGAGCTTCTCCTCCAGCCCTACCAATAGCTTCGTCAACTCTTTCAAAACTGAAACAACTTCACCTCAGGAGCTTCACCTGGCCCTCCTCGTTCCGATGGGCTCAGCGCGTGGTCAATGGTAGATCTCACTACCCTAGATCTGACATTCCCTTTTACTGTCGGATTTGATCCAACATAGGAATACTGACAGTGAAGGGAGGTTCACATCAGTGTCGGTTCTCATGAACTAGCTGTGATGTGGTTTCTAAAAAAACTCCAAAAATGGGCTGAAAAATAAGAAAAAAAATTACTGGGAGGGGCCCCACTGGATAGCCATCCAATCTTGAGTCACACAATTTTTTGCGCGAAAAACACGTGCTTCGCGGCCACCGACACTTGAGCCCCCAACCTCCTGCTTCACATGTTCATCCCCTAACCCCTCCACCTGTAAGATGCTTGTGTCCATTTGAGGTATTTGTTCTCCCCATTTCATGTTACTCTGGTTTTGAAATGAATATTTGGGATCCTAAACGAATTTAAATGAAAAAGTTGTCAGCTACAAAGTTTTATAACTTTTTTGAGATCTACAACTTTAGTTCTGGTCATTTCTCCATACGAGGTCATTTGAAGAATTTGAATTTCAAATGTGAGTAAATTCAACCATAATTTTCCATGGATAGATGATTCAAATTTTAAATTTTAGAAATCAAATGTAATTTTGGTTAGATAGATGATTTCAAATGAAAAAGTTGTCAACTACAAAGTTGCAAAACTTTTCGAGATCTACAACTTTTGTTTTGGTCGCTTCTTGATCCGAGATCCTTAAACACCACTACACGCTCACTTATGACTATGGAACATATGGCTTTGGTTGGTAATAACTTCTATAAAATCTTGTGAATCAAATAGAGGGGCGTCCAAATAATCTTAAATCAAAAAGTTTGAACTAGAAAGTTGTAGATCTTATCGATTGCTACAACTTTCATATAAAGTTCATCTTCATCAAACATCATATGAGAAAGTTATGAAGTTCTTTATAGCATATCATTGTCGGTTCAAGCCACGAACCGACAATGATAGTATCAATGTCTGTTTTAGCCAAAAACTGGCAATGATGACCGACAGTGAAGACTCGAATATCAATGTCAGTTGGTCCTATCACTGTAGGTTTTAGCCAAAAACTGGCAGTAATGTGCTGAGAGGCACTATCACTATTGGTTTTTTTAAAACTAGCAGTGATGGAGCCGGCATTGAATGTCAGATCTATAGTAGTGTCAGTGTTTTGTAAATTGGACTAGTAAATTTATACGATTGCCACGCTGCTCTAGGAAGACGATGGTAGCATCCAAAAGACATGAGGATTTATACTGGTTCAGGCCAGAGCCCTACATTTAGTCTTAGAGATGATCGAGTGTGTGTTCCTTGCTTGAATGCTCTGAAGTTCTTACAATGGAGGTGCAAGAATTGTGGAAGAGGTAGGAGACCTAAAGCTAGAAGACAGGCTACCCAAAGGGAAGCTTTAGGAGCCCTTCTACCATGTAAGAATGAGTGAATGAGAGTTTTTATCCCCAAGAGGGGTTCCCTGGCTACCCTTATATAGAGTTCAGGGCCAAGACGCATACAAGGAAGAAGGCTCTTCTGACCGAAGGTCGTGAGTCTGAGGGATGCCCTAGCTAACTTGGCTTGCAAGCTACACCATCTTGTGGAGCACGTCTGGGCGTGGTTGTCATTATGATCTTGTGGCCACGTCACGGCATGGTATGACGTGGTGCCACGGTGCTGGGCATGGTGGCACTATAGGCATGATGGTGGTTCACCAGCCATCCTATGTGACGTGATCTCCGCTGTGGTCTTCGTCATCGTCTCCTAGTTTTCTGAGGCGTCGTACAGGAGTCGGTAGCTGTCCCCAGGTCATCGGTCACCTTGTTGGCTAGAGGAGCTACAAGCCATGACCCCGATCATTGGGGTCATGGCTCTCACCGATCTGGATGGCCTCTAAGTCAAGGCCTTCGTCGTGGATCCCATCCCATAGTGGGTGGAGTCGTACATGCATCTTATCGGGCCGTATCTGGTCAGTGGTTATCGTACCTGTCATCACCACCTTGGGCAGTGTTGTCTTGTCTGTGCTACGTGGCATAGGGATGGCGTCTGACCGAACCAAGACTATCGCTGTCCCCTTGGTCCTTGCGAGGTCAGAGTGGCATGCCTAACATTGTCAGAACGGGTATGCCTAGCTATGCTCGACTTCTCCCCGCTCTTCTCTAGGGTCAGGGCGGTGGAGAGGTCGTGCGTCTCTCATGCGTCATGTGGCTAAGTCTGCTGAAGGGGTCATGGCCAGCCTTCGTCTTAGCGCTTGGCCTAGTTCTCTTAAATCAGCTGGGCCTCGGTCGTTCGGGCCTTTATAGCTGATACATTGTGGGCCGCGTGGCCCACTAACAAATTAGTGCCTTGAGACACCCCGAGGTTATAACCCCGATAGTAGCCCCTACGCATTTTTGTGATCATGAAGTGATCGTGAAAGCACTGAGATGTGTGTGTGTTTGTGCGCGGGTTCATAGTCATGGCCTATTCGAGCTTCGTCGCTCGACCTCTTGCGGGCTGGTGTGTTCAATGTGGTAAGTGACCATTTTGTTTAGCCTTGTTGGGACGTCCTGACGACATGGTACGTGACTGCTAAGCCCTATCATGTCGGTATGCCATGTTTCGGGGTTCGTGACCCAGGCGGGGCTGAGTGGTCTCGTCGATGCTATACCGGCCCTACCTTTAGGAGGGTCATGATTTTTTGGACATCACTCGGGCATCTGACTTTGGTTGTGACCTCTGGGGTTCGCCACGCGACGTGAGGGTTTCATGCTGCCCAGTCCATCCCTGGCCTATAAATGGAGGCCTTCCTACCATTTGAACCACTCATGGTTGTAACTTTGAGTCTTATCGGATTTCCCTAAATGGCTAGATGTTGAGAGGACAAAGAGACAAGAGAGAAAAGTTTGAGGAGAACCGCACGGTTCTCGTTATACGTCCCACGGGGGTCACCTATGATGGCAGGGGATGCAGACCTCAGTGAGTCACTGACCTCTCGCTGCGCGGGCGGTGAGGTCATCTAGCGACCTTGGACCTCTCCTCCCAATGCTGGTGAGCTTGAGGATGCAGGCTTCGAGTGAGTTATTGGCCTCTCACCGCGCAGGGCAGTGAGGTCATCGAGCGACCTTGGACCTCTCCTCCCAAGTGTCCGTGAGTTCGAGGGTGCAAGCTTTGGGTGAGTCATTGACCTCTCACCGCGCGGGGTGGGGAGGTTGTCTAGCAACTTTGGACCTCTCCTCTTGAGTGCCAGTGAACTCGAGGATGCAGGCCTCGGGTGAGTCATCGACCTCTCGCCGCACGGGGTAGTGAGGTCATCTAGCGACCTTCGACCTCTCATCCCAAGTGTTTGTGAGCTCGAGGGTGTAGGCTTTGGGTGAGTCATTGGCCTCTCACCGCACGAGTGGCAAGGTCGTCTGGCGACCTTGGACCTCTCCTCTGAAGTGCTGGTGAACTCGAGGGTGCAGGCTTTGGTTGAGTCATCGGCCTCTCACCACGTGGGACGGTGAGGTCGTCTAGCAACCTTGGACCTCTCCTTTTCGAGTGTCTACGAACTCGAGGATGCAGGCTTTGGGTGAGTCATTGGCCTCTCGCCACGTAGGACGGTGAGTTCATCTGGCCACCTTGGACCTCTCCTCCCGAGTGTCTGCAAGCTCGAGCGTTACATCACGAGGAAGGCACTGTCATGCAACTTTTAGCTACCCATGGAACTAATCCCTCCTGAGCAGGACGTTGGTCCTCTTGGGTGTGTGAGGCTAGCTGCAAGTCATGGTTTCAGGATGTGAGGAGGAACCGGCCGCGACCGGGTCCTTGCTATCAGGATTGCTCGAGCTTGGCTTCGGCTTCCTCCATTGTCCTTTCCGACGCTAAGGGCTCGTACTACTGTTGACGATCACTAACATCAATTATAAACTGTCAACGTAACCTACATATATGTTTAATTCCATCACTAAACATAGGTATAGGGGTTTAAATTAATGAATTCCATGAGCTTTGGTGAATATTTGTATGCAGGAGGATTTATCCAAAAAAAGCCTCGGGACCACTGTCATACACTCCAAATAAGCAAACTGGCGACAACAAGTGATTCAACCGATGAAAACTGCGAAAGACAACTCTAGAAGGTTCCAGAAGACACCACGCCGAAGCATAGGCCAATTGGGCACCATAGTGGGCCGGTGAAAGGTCCTAATATAGCTAGAGGATGGTGAATAGCCTATTTCAAAATCTACAAACCACTAGAGCAACTTGATTAGTATGACAAACGACGTAATACAATTTGCTCTAGGTCTACTAGGGTTGCAAGCCACCTATCCAACAATTCTAGTTGTTATGATCACTATGACAATCAAATGCTAAGTCACTACGAGCTCTCAAAAACTAGCTACACTAAAGAGCTCAACTAGGTGAGAAGCTACACTAGCAACGAAAAGACAAACTCTCAAAACTAATTACACTAAAGAGCTTGTTACAACTAGTTTACGGGAATGTAAATGAGAGGAATATGATCTTTATACCACCGCGTTGAGAAATGAGCCAATCACAATGAGATGAGAACCAATCACCGAGAGAAATCCAAAGAATCAATCATAATGGAGACACATGATTTTTCTCCTGAGGTTCACGTGATTGCCAGCACGTTAGTACCTATTGTGTCGACCAACACTTGGTGGTTTGGCGACTAAGAGGTGTAGCACAAACCTCGTCCAACCGGTGGACACTGCAAGAACTGACCCACAAGTGAGGTAGCTCAATGACACGAGCAATTTACTAGAGTTGCCTTTGGTGCTCCGCCGGGGAAGGCACAAGACCCCTCACAAGCAACCGATCAAGGCCGGAGACAATCATCAACTTCACTCAATGATTCACCAACCACCGGGCCGTCTAGGCATTGGCAAACGCCAAGAGTAACAAGATCACAACCAATCCATAGCTCCCACCTAGAGCCACAAGATGATGCAACTCAATGTAATGCACTAGAGGCTCACCAATCTCACTCAAGTGATGAATCAAGTGTGCAAGTGAGTGGATTGTGTTTGCTCGGCTCCTAAAGCATGTATGTAGGTGTACCAAGTGTCAAGAGAGTGGCCAAGGCCGGCCAGAAGCTCTATTTATAAGCCAACCTTCAAAAAGAGTCGTTACCCATTGGAGTAATTTTCTATGGGGGCACCGGACAGGGGGTGATGGTGCCCCTCCAACGATCGACCAACTGCTAGTTTGACTAGCCATTGGGGTACTAGATAGGCAGTAGTGGCACTGCCATGGGGGTGGCAATGACCACCCAGCCGAGCTCCCCGGAAAACCTGCTCTTTGGACAAAAATGGCGGTGTCACCGAACACCTAGTGGTGGTGACCAGGCGGTGCACCGCCGCACACATGGCGGTGTACACCACCGTGTCCAGTGAACCCCCCAAACAAGCCGCTCTCGGTCCTTCTCTACCGAGCCCAGTTGAGCACCGCCCTAGGGGTGGCGGTGCCACCGGATAGGGGGTGGTGGTGCCACCTAGGCACCTCCACTAGCTCACCAAGTTGCAAACTTTTGCGCAATTTGATCCACGTCAACTCGAGCTACTCCCCGCAAGCAATGCTAACTCTCAAAGTGTTTCCTCAAAACATGTTAGAGCCAAGTTAGAATTTCTCAAAATATTTTTGATAAACATTTTCGCTTGCTCACCAATGTGCACTAGGCCTAAATGCAATGCATGAAGTCTAACACCTAGTGGCACTAGATGACTGAATTGTCTAGTTAAGAACCCCTTTTAATAGTACGGCCATCTATCCTAAACGTGATCACACTCTCTATCAATATTTTCCTAAACGCTAAACGGTAAACAGTCGGTCACCCTTCGTTTAGCGTTTAGACCGTTTAAACGGTGTTTAAACGGAGTTAAACGGCCTAAATAGTTTTGTAGAATAACAATAAAATATACGTATTTATGTTGGTAAAAATAAAATTTGCTAGAACCTATACATATTTACACATGTAAAAATCAAATATTCTACCAAATAATCTTGTTGGAAGAAGTCTAAATCCCACAACACTTCATATAATTACAATGTTAATTAGTTTTATGTTGATTGTGATAGACGTAGTCCTTTAATTCACTTAATTATAGATTAAATGGTTGTTTAGCTCATTTAATCACGTTTAATCTGATTTTGTTTAGACTGTTTAGACGGGATTGAACGGTTTAAACGGGTTTAAACGGCCCAACCGTTTAATTCACCATTTAGGGCCTAAACAACACGACTGACTTCTGTTTAGGCGAACAGTGCTCTCTATAGTGTCTTGATCACCGAAACAAAATCCCTATTTATACCTTTGCCTTGAGCACCATAGGATTTTGTTTTTCTCTTCCTTCTTTCCAAGTTGAGCACCTGATTTTCAACACATGTGGCCATCTCATCTTCTTATGTGATCCACACCATCTTTGAGTGCCACATTGATCCATACTTGGATGTACCAACCTAGCTCATGCTCATACTAGATGACATAGGTTAGTACTTTAGGTTTCATCAATTAGCCAAAACTAAACTAGGGCTTTCAGTCGGTCGACCTACTAGGGAGGCCGCCTAGCCTAGTACAGGGCCCACTCGCCCTCCGTTGCCTCGTACTTCTTCCTACGATCTACATCGTTGATCCTAAGGCGGTTTTAGGTCGGTTTATCCAATGGTGGTCGAGGGAGATGACGCAAATCAATGACGTGGCAATTCCTTGCCCTCTACTCCATCTCCCCTATATATACCAGCCCCTGCCCCCTCCTTAGAGCTATCCTAAAACCCTAATTCATATCCTCCTCATCAGGATCAGTTGTATTATAGAAAATAGGGAGAGAGAAGAGGAGAGAGCTAAGGAGGAGCCGGATCTATTGGATCTTCCTTGACTTTGTACTTCTACAGATCTGATTCATCCTTGTGTAATCTCTAGGTACTTTAATTACTATTCCTAAGTCCTTTATTTACTTAGCCTCAGTATTTACTTTAAGTTATTTATTGGATTCCCGCTTGCATCAAGTGCTCTAGTTTTTACAACGCTAGAGTAGTAATCAATAGAATAAGCGTGGTGCTTAGTCTTGTGATTACCTGGAATTGCACTTAGCCCTACGTATAGTTGTGGTAGCCTCAAGTGGTGACAGCCTTGACGGCCAACGTAGTCCACCTCGTTTGGGTTGGTGTTTGCAGGACCGTAGTCAGAACTTCCTAGCCCCTTTCTCATCCCTGTCTGTGGTTAGTGTTTTGAAGTCCGTAGTAAGTAAACCTTGAAGTAACTTTGATTCTTAGATCAGCTAGAGAAACCTTAGGTAATTCCTCTCTACCTACAAAAACACATCTATCTTTATCCTTGGGCGATCTTTGTAACACCTCAGGTGTTTAGCTCCTTAATTGCATTGCATTTGCATAAGTATAAGCAAGCATCATTCATTTCATGCATAAGCTTATAATATGTAAAACATGCTTTGGAAACAATGCCACATATGTTTCTATTTCATGTGAAGTAAGATGTGAGTAGTGTGCAACACACAAGTACCTTATGTGCAAATTCCTTTGTGAGATATGTCAACCACTTTAGTGTAACATAATTAGCAAGTGTTATGCAACACACTCATGCAACATGTGCAACACGAGCTTGCAACATTTGGGTGAAAATATTGAATTACTTGTGCCAAAGTATGTGACACTAGGAATTTTGTGCAACCAATGTGTAGAGTGGCTAATTAGGTCTTATAACACCTTAATTACATTTAGGGTAAGTAGTGGAGCAATGTTCATGTTGACCAAAATTACCAAATTGCCCTTCCAAATGTTGTTGACTAAGTTGGAACCCTAGAGTAATCTGGTTTGACCAATTAAAAAGTCCAATTTAGAGATCTTGCATGGAGGAGCACCCTTAAGAAAAGTTGTAGAGAATTTCATAAGGAACAAAAGTTCTAATATGGACATCTCATGAAAATGACCAGAACATGCTCCAAAATGGCCCACAAGTCAGTATTAGGGGCTGTTTTGGGACTTATCAAATTTTGGCTAAGTGTGAAGCTGAAAACCGTTTCACTGTACCTCACTTTGGCAACTTGTAACTCACAAACTAGGCCAAACCAGTCCTGGAGCCAATTGACAAAGTTGTTGTCCACACATAGCTCTACAACATTGTCAATATTACCATCACCTGGTTCTCAATAGTTTAGGAGATACAGTGTCAAGAAGTTAGGGTTTCAGTCGGCGTTTATCTCTGAAACTGCGTTTCAGTTTCACCGGGCACCACTTGAGGTCACTATATCTCACCAACTAAGCCGAACCAGCCCATGATGTCTCTTACAAACTTGTAGTGCTCAAATAGGTCTACAACTTTGCTATTTGGAGGTTTCACTAATATGAGCTGGTTTGGGAGTTAATCGGCGACGAAGTTGCTCTGTCAGTCGAACGGCGACGGACTCCATTCAGTCTGCAGCATCGACATTCAGTCGACCGGTAGCTTCATGCCATGGCGCGCGGGCAGAAGAACGGCGACGCGTGGTGACCAAGCGCTGCCATCGCCTCCACGTCGCGAGCCCAGGCGAGGGATTGAACACCGAGCGGCCACCTCCACCCCCTCACTCGCGCTCATTTTCTTCTCCCTCCCTCTCGCTCTGGCCGGGCTCGCCGAGGCGGAAACCGGAGACACCATCGCCGCCGCAGCTGTCTCCGAGCTCGTGCGCACCACCGCACCACCGCTCACCAGATCACATCCGTCCCTCCGCCTCGCCACCCTACACCTCCTCGACCAGTCAGTAGATTGGATTGAGCCCGAGGTGAGCCGCATTTGCCACCTCCGCCCGCTCCCAAAAGCTCACCGGAGCTCCGCCATGTTCGGTTCACCGTGGCCAGCACCGCACCGTAGTTCTCTGCCTGCCCTCACTCACGTTTCCTCCTCCCTGTCACGTGTAGATGCTAGGGTAAAGATGCTACCGCCAGCATCGGGTTAGCCAGGCCGGAACGAGACCGCGCACGGTCGCGCCATGGCTGCCGGCCAAGTGCTCACGCGGTCAAGCGGCTCCGTTCCATCCCCGTCTGTGTGAGTGGTCTCGAGAGCTCCGCTAGGAGTCCAGGAAGGTGATGCACCCCTTGGTAGGTCGTGCGACGGCCAGGACTCGTCGGCGTACCGCCAGGCACCACGGCCGTCCGCCATCGCCGTCGGCCTAGGTGTTGCGGTGCATCAGCTTTGGGAAAAAGGGGTAGCCTCGGAGAGGTTGGGTCTGGGCAAGGCGTCGGTGAACTTGGATTGGTCGGAGGAGCCACCGGCGGCGAGGAATCGCTCGCCGGAGCTCACTGCCGCCCGCTCCCCTATCCTCTTTCGCTGACACGCGGGGGCCACCTGTCTGCTGCCGCGCGTGGGCGGGAGCCCGAGCTGGCCGCGCGTGCGTCGCGGGCCGCGCGCGCGCGTCTTGGATCGCGTCTTTTTGCGGGCCGGCCCAGTAACCAATCCGATTTTATTTCATTTCTTTTATTCTGTCATAGTTTTAGATGATGTTTAGAAAATGTAGATCTAGGGTTTTACTTGCCCAAAAGTTATGGGATAAATTTTATTAGAATCTACTTGATGTGTAGTATTTTAGAAAAATATGAGTTTGCTATGTGGTGAGTAGTTTCTGGGATATTTAAATAGGTCTTTGAAATATGTTTAAATCACATGCAAACTTGTTTAAATCATATCTTGAGTTTCAGTGTTCCAACAATTATAAAATTTGGTGGGTAGACTAATTTATACTTGCTCTAGCTTTGGTAGAAATTTGGGCAGTAGTGCTTAAGTACTTTTTAAGTTATAAAGCTATCTTGTTATTCTAGGAAATAGTTAAATGAATTTTTGTAATTTTTCTACATGTGCAACGTTCATACAAATTTTTGGAGAATGTCTTGGTACCCTAGAGTGTCCAAGAAAATTAAGAAATCTGTTTTTTAACACTTTTTACTATGCTTTGTTATTTATACAAAAATCAGCCATTTGGGCTTGTGAATTTTGTTCAGAGAGTTCCTGTGAATAAATTTAGTTCACATTTTTACAGTAGCCTCTTTTTGGGTCAGAGAGTCTCCTGTAATTTTTGTAGAAATTTAGGAGCAGTTTACATATATGTTTGAAATTCCACTTAATTACTTAAGTAAATTAAGAAATGGGTTTAAATAAATATTCTAGGTGGGCACACCTTACTTTCTGGTGTTTTTGTGACATTTGTGAACTTGTGGTAACAGTAGTTTGGTCTTATGGGATATTTGCCACATAAATAAATATTTAATCTTTGCAATTTTAGGTTTTCTGGACAGCTGATAGTATTTCTAGGTTTGACCTTAGATAAAGGTGGTTGCTGGAAAACTTGTAAATACCAAAGTTGTAGTAAGATTTGTAAATGAGCTTGTGTCAAAATTTGGGAGCATTTGGCTTAGTAGTTTGGGAGTTATTGCTGTTTAAAGTGCCAGTCCAGAATTGACTGCTCTCTGTTTAGAGAGAACAGATTCTGGAACTTTGGAATTTCGATTAGGTAAACTTTGGAATTTAGTGTTGTGATCTGAAAACATTTTGTGGTACATTTCTTAAGCTTTTCAGATTGTCTTAAATCATATCTTTTGGAGTTGGGATTCTCCAGTTATGTTAGAATCTTGGAGCTGCTGTCCAGAATGTCTTACTGTGGTAACCTAAGTAATATTACTCTTGTGTTGTTAGGTGTTAGGGCCTTAACCGAAGAAGAACAGTTGTATCTTAGGTTGAGTAGCTTAGGTAAGTACTTCTCCACCGGAGAAGAGATTTGCACGTACTAATAAAGTAACTTGAATAGAGTATTTTATTTCTGAAATGCATTTCATTCCGAGCATGTTGCACCCATTTATGCATCCATGATATTCATTGTGCATTCATGCAATAGGTGTACCGGAGGAAGTAACTCTCCTCGAATTCGAGCCTGTGATTCCAGAGGAAGTCTAGGACCAGCCGGAGCAGCTAGAGGAACCAGCCGGCGACGAAGCTCCTGCCGAAGATCTGCCCGAGTGTCCTGATCACCGGCCTTCGACCTTTCTGAAAGGCAAGCCCCGGTGCATGCTGAACCTACTGATTTATAAATTAATCTTGAGTACTTTTAATTGTTTATTGCATTAAGTTGTAGGAGTTATATGAAAACACTTGTTGCATTATACCTGTCCTTGTCCAGATATCATACTGAATCCTATATTAGGTTTAGGCACGTGTCAATGCTTAGCCCTGCTTAGTACGGTAGAAGTCGGGTGATTTCCGGTCATCCGCGAGATGTAGGAAGGAGTCACGAGTGGCTTTATGGCTATCGTGGATGGAACCATGCTTAAAAATGAAATTGAGACCGGGCGGGAGTTCGATAGTACAGCCGCAAGACACTTCACGTCTTGGGTGTGGAGCTATGCCCGTCTGAGTCGTTTAAGGACCGATTCGCTGTACGTCCTTGAGTCATATTGAACGCAGTCTAACACTTAGTTGGCCGGATAAGTCGTTCCGACCGCAAAGCCGAGTAATGTGGTTCAGAGCGGGAATCGAATGGTAGGTTGCTTCTTGGAGGAGAGAAAGGATGTGCTTGGGGACATTGGCGTGAGACCAAGGGGGGGTTAGAGTCCCTATCACCTGGCAGAGTGTCGCCCTTGGGGTCGCGACATTATTCGGACCCGCGATTCCTGAATCATATGAAACGGTGGCCTGTGCGACCCTGGCAGGGGTCTGCACGGTGAGTGTTAGAAATACCACTCCAGCTGGATAGGAATTCGATTCGAATCGCTGTCGCTCCCGGTTAGTGAGCACTTGACTTGAGCAGCGGCAACGTAGATCTCATTAAATGAACTGGTGGTTAAGGGAATGATACAATGTTGCCATAATTCATACCTGCTCTGGATATAATGATGATAATTGTTTGATTATAATCAAGTGCATGTTTAGTACATGTGCTAAGATAGATGACAGGTAAATGCTAAAAATAACTGCTAGTACAGGTTATAAGAGTCTCAATTACTTATGCCTTTATGCAAAAATGTGATGTCAGCTAGCCTCTTGTGAAAGCCTTGCATAATCCTTGGTGTCATCTTATTTCTGGTTTTTATCGGGTAAGTCTAGCTGAGTACATTCTAGTACTTAGGGTTTATTCCCTCCTGTTGCAGATGATATGCTCTATCAAGGCTTCTGCAAAACTTGTCTCCACCCTGCGGGTGAAGAAGACTAGATCACTTGGGCGTGATCATCTTTTATGTATTTTCCTCATGCTTTTGCGGGTTGTTGATCATCAAGACTGGCAGTAGTTAAATAACTGGTGTGTGTTTGCTTCCGCTACTTTTATAAACTTGGTTTGTAATAATTGCGACTCCGTATGTCTAAACTTATTTCAGAACTACTTGTGAAATGTAACGTATGATGTTGTATGTTGAATGATGCGATCCTGGTTGTAATCAAGTTGGTTTGAAATCCTTCGTGGTTTTGATTGACTACCAGGATTATATGGGCTCAAGTTCGAAAATTTGAGCGCTTCGGTGCTTGTTTTTGTACTTGTGCTCTTATAATTTGGTCGGTTCTGTTACAGCTGGTACCGGAGCATAATTTAACATTAAACACATCGTACGAGTATTTAAAAACAAAAGTATTTGATTATGAAAAAGGGTTAAAACACTAAAAAATTATTTTTAGGTATGCCAGTGATCACATCCCTTAGCCCAAATAAGGACTCTTAGGTGGCTTATTATAAAGACTAACTTGGGGGCCTTGTTTGTTTTTGTTTCGTCGTCCATACGGCGTGATATTGTATGGATACCATCCACTTGGGTGGTAATGTATGGATCAATTGCCTCAACGCTCTGGTAAGTGTGAGTTGTGAGAGCATGATCGTCCAACCGGCGATCTAGGGGAGAGTAGTTTTGGTGACTTGCATACTTACATGTTTAAACCATGTAATTACGTAAGCACTTAATTGTGGGAACCTTTATATCGGGTAGCTTTGATACTGAAGTATATACATCTGGGGATGTGTATATGGAAAGTATTTAAATTACTGCTTTCTTGTGTGCATATATTGGGAAACTGTTGGGCTGAAATGAGGTTTTCTGCAGGTACACTAACAGCGTAACGAGTAGACCGATAGTTTCGCTTATATGAGAGAACGTATGTATGCCACCGCCTAGCGTTAGAACTTTAGGAGTCTACTAAGGTGAGAGGGCGTACGGAACGTGCATGCATCATGTTAATTATATCATACATATCATTTACTCCCTCCTTAAAAATTTTAGTACTCCCGACTAAATTAAATTTCGTATCCCCTAAATGATCCTCACTTTAAGTCGTATCTTGTTGCTTCAGATGGCACGTACCAAGAGGACCGCTCGCAAATCCACTGGGGGCAGGGCACCGCGTCACCAGCTCGCTCCACGCGAGCCCCGCCCTGAGCCTACTGAGGTGGAAAGGCTGAGGGCAGAGTTGGCTGAAGTGACTGCTGCCCGGAATGCAGCACGTCAGCAACTGGAGCAAGTGATTCGTGATCGTGACCAGGAAACCCTTGCGGTCCAGAGATTGACAGTAGTAAACCACAACTGTCAACGCATGCTGGTCCGTGTCATGAACCAGAGGGATGAAGCCTGGCACGAGGAGAACGATCTGAGAGCTCGTCAGTTTGAGCTCGAGCAACAATTGGAGAATGCTGAAGAATACAATGATAATCTTCATGAAGAAGTGCACCGCCTGAACAACGAGCTTAATCCCCTGCTGCCTCGAAACAACAACGTCGATGAGGACATGGGTTCGGAAATCGTTATGGCTGAAAATGATGATGAAGTGGAGGTCAACGGACCCCAAGATGCCGCACCAGAGGAAGCGCCAGAAGAAGAAGAAGACGAGGAGTTAGAGCCTGTTAGTGATGAGGACGGAAAGGAGATCCTTGACACCGACTTTGAGGACGATGCTTAGAGTAGTTATCACGTAGCTATGATGTTAGGATCATCCTTTGTGCCCTCCCTGTGTTGGAGTGAGGCTTTGTAATAACTTGACTTTTTGGGATGTAAGGTCGAACCCTATGTTTCCGGGATGTTTAGTTGGAACCTGTTAATTTCGATCGCAATTGGATGTCTTGTTGTGTGGCGTTCGATGATGGTGTCACGATTAGCACCCTTCGGTGCCGCGACGAAACCGAGGGCCTCCTATGGCGCGCGACATATGGCTGTGTTGCTTGGCACGCGCTGGTATCAAGGTGGCTAGTCATGATCCACCATGGAACTCTACCGTTGAGAAGTCTCTTTGTGGTCAGTTTGAAGTAGCCTTTCTCAGTCAACTAAAAACTTTGAAATCGAATCCAAGTACCAGACAAAAGATCAAAAATCACGTAGATATTAACGTAAACGGTTCGGTAACTGTTGTGCTCCTTGTGAGTGAGCCTTTATCAAAGTCCATCTTGTTGGATTCTCTCGCATGATTGTGCCAATTGATCCGCTTGAATGGGTTGTGCGGTTGTGATGAATTATTGTGCCATGAGTATTTTGAGAAGTCTATTTCATGAAGTCAGTTTGACATATTTACAATAATTCATCTATAAATTTCCCACATCGTCAGTGCTCATTGGCTATGCATTTTGCAGATGTCGTACAATCTTCGTCGGGGTCATGGCAATGAGGATGAGGAACAGCCACCCCCTCCGCCACCACCTACCCCGGCTGAGTTAATGCAGACCGTGGTCGAAGGGCAACGCATGCTGGCTGATGCTATGCGCCAGCTTGCCAACCGGGAGGCTCGTCCTGGCCGCCAGGGCCTAGAACCCAATCAATACAGTGATTTCAAGGACTTTCTTGATACTAAGCCCCCGCTCTTTAAGGAGGCGGAGGAACCACTGCAAGCTGATGAGTGGTTGAATACTATTGAGCAAAAGTTTCGTCTGCTTCACCTGACTGATGAGCTAAAGACTGAATATGCTTCTCACCAATTGCATGGTCCAGCGGGTATTTGGTGGAGCCACTATCGTTCCACACTGCCTGCAAATGTCCCGATTGCTTGGGACCAGTTCAAGGCTGCATTCCGTGGGAACTATATTCCTCTAGGTCTTATGGCTATCAAACACACAGAATTCATGAGGCTGTCACAGGGAAATAAAAGCTTGACTGAATATCTACAATCTTTCAACAACCTGGCAAGGTATGCCACCGAGTTTGTGGATACCGATTCTAAGAAAATTGCTAGCTTTAAAAGAGGCCTCGGCCCGAAGCTGATGAAGACTATGGGCACTAGCAAGTGCACTACTTTCAATGAATTTATCAGTGATGCTCTGACTCAAGAGAACAACAATGCTATTTATTCTGCCTCTAAGAGCCGCAAAAGGGCCATTGAGGCGAGTGCTTCACAGTCTCGAGCTCCAGCTGCCCCGAGGGCTCCTCCTCGCCCTCCTGCCACAAATGCTAAGTTCCGTCCTCCGCAAAAGAAGGCGCCCGTGAAGACTGGGTTTCGCAAGGCATATACAGTGGCTCTGTCAAAAAGTAGTTCGAGCCAAGGCAGCTCCAGTGTCCCTCCTAGCAACATGCCTTGCTGGAACTGCAACAAGCCAGGCCATTGGTCCAGAAACTGCCCTTACCCTAAGAAGAATGTCAACCAAGGTGGCCATCAAGGGCACGCCCATTATAACAGTATTGAGGAAATCCCATCTGGTGAGGTTGTCACTGCTGGTAAGTTCCTAGTTGACCAACATCCTGCAGTGGTACTTTTTGATTCGGGTGCTTCGCATTCCTTTATCAGTCCTAAGTTTGCATCAGAGTTTGCACATAAATTACATACTGTTGAAGGTGGGGGTTATTATATTAGCGCAGCAAGTGGGAATATTTCCACAAATAAAGTAGTGGGGAATCTTGAGCTTGAGATAGAAGGGCGAAAGTACTCGCTTGCCTTAGTGGTTTTGCCGGGCTTAGGCATCGATGTTATTTTGGGCATGAATTGGATGAGTCAGAATGGGGTACTCATTGATACATCCACTCGGGTAGTTATGCTCAGAGACCCTACAGATCAAAAGGGTTTTCGGGTACAACTTCCCAGAAAAGTTGATTTGTCTGGGGAAGTTCATGCTGTGCAGGCACAGACATTGGCCGAAATTCTAGTAGTAAATGAGTTTCCGGACGTTTTTCCCGATGATTTGCCGGGTCTCCCTCCGGATCGGGATGTGGAGTTTAAAATTGAGTTGTTGCCTGGCACGGCTCCCATCTCTAGGAGACCCTATAGGATGCCTTCAAATGAACTCGCTGAACTTAAGGTGCAATTGAATGAACTTTTGAAGAAGGGGTTGATTCGTCCTAGTTCGTCGCCGTGGGGATGTCCTGCTATCTTTGTAAAGAAGAAGGATCAGTCGTTGCGGATGTGCGTAGATTATAGACCTCTCAATGCAGTCACTGTCAAGAATAAGTACCCTCTACCACGTATCGACATCTTGTTCGATCAGTTGTCTAAAGCTAAAGTTTTCTCCAAGATCGATCTAAGATCTGGCTACCATCAAATTAAAATCCACCCTGAAGATGTTCCAAAAACTGCCTTCTCTACCAGATACGGTCTGTATGAGTATCTTGTTATGTCCTTCGTCTTGACAAATGCCCCCGCACACTTTATGTACTTGATGAATTCGGTGTTTATGCCCAAATTGGACAAGTTTGTGGTGGTATTTATTGATGACATCCTGATATATTCTGTAAATGAGGAAGATCATGCTGAACATCTGCGGATAGTTCTCACAAGACTGCGTGAACATCAACTATATGCAAAGTTCAGTAAGTGCGAATTTTGGCTTCGAGAAGTACCTTTCCTTGGGCATGTGTTGTCCGATGGGGGAATTATGGTGGACCCCGCCAAGGTACAAGAAGTACTGAACTGGAAGGCTCCTATCTCGGTTCACGAGGTCTGGAGTTTTCTTGGTTTGGCTGGCTATTATCGTCGCTTCATCCGGGATTTCTCCAAAATAGCCAAGCCAATGACTCGGTTGCTGCAAAAAGACACCAGGTTTGTCTGGACTCCTGAGTGTGATGCGGCTTTTCACAAACTGCGAACTCTCCTAACCTCAGCTCCGGTTTTGGCACAACCGGATATCGAGAAACCATTTGATGTTTATTGTGATGCCTCAGGCATAGGTTTGGGAGGTGTTCTGATGCAGGAAGGCCGAGTAATTGCATATACCTCTCGACAACTTCGGAAGCATGAGGCGAATTATCCAACACATGACTTAGAACTCGCTGCGGTTGTGCATGCTTTGAAAGCCTGGCGGCACTATCTGCTGGGCAATGTTTGCAATATCTACACAGACCATAAAAGCCTCAAATACATCTTCACCCAACCCGAGTTAAATATGCGTCAAAGAAGATGGCTCGAGTTGATTAAAGATTATAACCTTCAAGTGCACTATCATCCTAGCAAGGCAAATGTGGTTGTGGATGCTTTAAGTCGTAAGTCTCATTGCCATTCCTTAGTTGAAACTGATTTTCATCGATCTCGCCTTCTACATCTAGCAGTCTTGTACAACATCACTGTCAGTTGTACTCTCAAAAACAGAATTATTGAACTCCAAAAGACTGACACTGGTGTATTCCACATCAAGCGTAAGATGAAAGAACAAGAAACTACACAGTTCAGGATAGATGAAAAGGGTGTACTATGGTTCAAGGATAGGTTAGTTGTGCCTAAGGACCGAGAGCTTAGAAATGATATTATGTCTGAAGCACACTCCTCTAAGTTGTCCATCCATCCTGGTAGCAATAAGATGTATTATGATTTGAAGCCATACTATTGGTGGACCAAAATGCGGAAGGAGATAGCTGCATATGTGGCCAGGTGTGACACCTGCTGTAGAGTTAAAGCTGTGCACATGAAAGCTGGGTTGCTTCAACCACTTTCTATCCCAGGTTGGAAATGGGAAGAGATAAGCATGGATTTCATTGTCGGACTTCCTCCTACTGTCAAAAATCATAACTCCATCTGGGTAATTGTGGATCGTTTGACCAAATCAGCTCACTTCATTCCAGTTAGAGTGGACTATCGTCCCACTGACTATGCTGAGTTGTACTTCAATCAGATAGTCCGGCTCCATGGGATACCTCGTACTATCATATCTGACCGTGGTCCCCAGTTCACTGCTCGCTTTTGGGAGCACTTGCATCACCTTCTGGGAACCAAGTTAGTGAGAAGCTCTGCTTATCACCCCCAGACATCAGGACAGACGGAACGGGTTAACCAAATCTTGGAAGATCTGTTGCGGGCATGTGTCATTTCATCCAAGGGTTCTTGGGAAAAATGGTTACCTTTAGCCGAGTTTTCGTACAATAATAGTTATCAAGAGAGTATTAAGATGGCTCCGTTCGAAGCTTTATACGGTCGTAAATGTAGAACTCCACTAAACTGGGTAGAAGCTGGTGAAAGGAGGTATTATGGTATATATTTTGTTCATGAAGCAGAGGAACAAGTCCGTACCATCCAAAAACATATGGCTGCAACCCAAGCTAGACAGAAAAGTTATGCTGATCGTCGTAGAAAACCACTCGAGTTTGAAGTTGGAGACTTCGTGTATCTGAAAGTTTCTCCAATGAAAAGTGTCCAACGTTTTGGTGTTAAGCAGAAACTTGCACCAAGATATGTGGGTCCTTTCCAGATCATAGGCAAGAGTGGAGCTGTTGCATATAAAATCCAGTTACCTCCAGAAATGAATGCCATATTCAACGTCTTCCATGTATCTCAGCTCAAAAAGTGTCTTCGAGTTCCTGAGGAAAGAGTCCCTTTAGGAGACATCAGGCTGGAATCCGATCTAATTTACGAAGAAAAGCCAGTCCGAGTGATTGATACTCAGGAACGAGTGACTAGAAGCAAAGTGGTTAAGTGGTATAAAGTAATGTGGAGTAATCAGGGTAGTGAAAGTGACGCTACTTGGGAACGAGAGGACTATTTGCGGGATGGTTATAAGGAATTCTATGAAAAATGGTACGCTTTCCAAATCTCGGGACGAGATTTTTATAAGGGGGGAGGGCTGTAACACCTCAGGTGTTTAGCTCCTTAATTGCATTGCATTTGCATAAGCATAAGCAAGCATCATTCATTTCATGCATAAGCTTATAATATGTAAAACATGCTTTGGAAACAATGCCACATATGTTTATATTTCATGTGAAGTAAGATGTGAGTAGTGTGCAACACACAAGTACCTTATGTGCAAATTCCTTTGTGAGATATGTCAACCACTTTAGTGTAACATAATTAGCAAGTGTTATGCAACACACTCATGCAACATGTGCAACACGAGCTTGCAACATTTGGGTGAAAATATTGAATTACTTGTGCCAAAGTATGTGACACTAGGAATTTTGTGCAACCAATGTGTAGAGTGGCTAATTAGGTCTTATAACACCTTAATTACATTTAGGGTAAGTAGTGGAGCAATATTCATGTTGACCAAAATTACCAAATTGCCCTTCCAAATGTTGTTGACTAAGTTGGAACCCTAGAGTAATCTGGTTTGACCATTTAAAAAGTCCAATTTAGAGATCTTGCATGGAGGAGCACCCTTAAGCAAAGTTGTAGAGAATTTCATAAGGAACAAAAGTTCTAATATGGCCATCTCATGAAAATGACCATAACATGCTCAAAAATGGCCCACAAGTCAGTATTAGGGGCTGTTTTGGGACTTAGCAAATTTTGGCTAAGTGTGAAGCTGAAAACCGTTTCACTGTACCTCACTTTGGCAACTTGTAACTCACAAACTAGGCCAAACCAGTCCTGGAGTCAATTGACAAAGTTGTTGTCCACACATAGCTCTACAACATTATCAATATCACCATCACCTGGTTCTCAATAGTTTAGGAGATACAGTGTCAAGAAGTTAGGGTTTCAGTCGGCGTTTATCTCTGAAACTGCGTTTCAATTTCACCGGGCACCACTTGAGGTCACTATATCTCACCAACTAAGCCGAACCAGCCCATGATGTCTCTTACAAACTTGTAGTGCTCAAATAGGTCTACAACTTTGCTATTTGGAGGTTTCACTAATATGAGCTGGTTTGGGAGTTAATCGGCGACGAAGTTGCTCTGTCAGTCGAACGGCGACGGACTCCATTCAGTCTGCAACATCGACATTCAGTCGACCGACAGCTTCATGCCGTGGCGCGCGGGCAGAAGAACGGCGACGCGTGGCGACCGAGCGCTGCCATCGCCTCCACGTCGCGAGCCCAGGCGAGGGATTGAACACCGAGCGGCCACCTCCACCCCCTCACTCGTGCTCATTTTCTTCTCCCTCCCTCTCGCTCTAGCCGGGCTCGCCGAGGCGGAAACCGGAGACACCATCGCCGCCGTAGCTGTCTCCGAGCTCGTGCGCACTCACCACCGCACCACCACTCACCAGATCACGTCCGTCCCTCTGCCTCGCCACCCTACACCTCCTCGACCAGTCGGTAGATTGGATTGAGCCCGAGGTGAGCCGCATTTGCCACCTCCGTCCGCTCCCAAAAGCTCACCGAAGCTCTGCCATGTTCGGTTCACCGTGGCCAGCACCGCACCGTAGTTCTCTGCCTGCCCTCACTCACGTTTCCTCCTCCCTGTCACGTGTAGATGCTAGGGTAAAGATGCTACCGCCAGCATCGGTTAGCCAGGCCGGAACGAGACCGCGCACGGCCGCGCCATGGCTGCCGGCCAAGTGCTCACGCGGTCAAGCGGCTCCGTTCCATCCCCGTCTGTGTGAGTGGTCTCGAGAGGTCCGCTAGGAGTCCAGGAAGGTGATGCACCCCTCGGTAGGTCGTGCGACTGCCGGGACTCGCCGGCGTACCGCCAGGCACCACGGCCGTCCGCCATCGCCTTCGGCCTAGGTGTTGCGGTGCATCAGCTTTGGGAAAAAGGGGTAGCCTCGGTGAGGTTGGATCTGGGCAAGGCGTCGGTGAACTTGGATTGGTCGGAGGAGCCACCGGCGGCGAGGAATCGCTCGCCGGAGCTCACTGCCGCCCGCTCCCCTATCCTCTTTCGCTGACACGCGGGGGCCACCTGTCTGCTGCCACGCGTGGGCGGGAGCCCGAGCAGGCCGCACGTGCGTCGCGGGCCACGCACGCGCGTCTTGGGCCGCGTCTTTTCGCGGGCCGGCCCAGTAACCAATCCGATTTTATTTCATTTCTTTTATTCTGTCACAGTTTTAGATGATGTTTAGAAAATGTAGATCTAGGGTTTTACTTGCCCAAAAGTTATGGGATAAATTTTATTAGAATCTACTTGATGTGTAGTATTTTAGAAAAATATGAGTTTGCTATGTGGTGAGTAGTTTCTGGGATATTTAAATAGGTCTTTGAAATGTGTTTTAAATCACATGCAAACTTGTTTAAATCATATCTTGAGTTTCAGTGTTCGAAACATTATGAAATTTGGTGGGTAGACTAATTTATACTTGATCTAGCTTTGGTAAAAATTTGGGCAGTAGTGCTTAAGTACTTTTTAAGTTATAAAGCTATCTTGTTATTCTAGGAAATACTTAAATGAATTTTAGTAATTTTTCTACATGTGCAATGTTCATACAAATTTTTGGAGAATGTCTTGGTACCCTAGAGTGTCCAAGAAAATTAAGAAATCTGTTGTTTGACACTTTTTACTATGCTTTGTTATTTATACAAAAATAAGTCTTTTGGGCTTGTGAATTTTGTTCAGAGAGTTCCTGTGAATAAATTTAGTTCACATTTTTACAGTAGCCTCTTTTTGGGTCAGAGAGTCTCCTGTAATTTTTGTAGAATTTTAGGAGCAGTTTACATATATGTTTGAAATTCCACTTAATTACTTAAGTAAATTAAGAAATGGGTTTAAATAAATATTCTAGGTGGGCACACCTTACTTTCTAGTGTTTTTGTGACATTTGTGAACTTGTGGTAACAGTAGTTTGGTCTTATGGGATATTTGCCACATAAATAAATATTTAATCTTTACAATTTTAGATTTTCTGGACAGCTGATAGTATTTCTAGGTTTGACCTTGGATAAAGGTGGTTGCTGGAAAACTTGTAAATACCAAAGTTGTAGTAAGATTTGTAAATGAGCTTGTTTCAAAATTTGGGAGCATTTAGCTTAGTAGTTTGGGAGTTATTGCTGTTTAAAGTGCCAGTCCAGAATTGACTGCTCTCTGTTTAGAGAGAACAGATTCTGGAACTTTGGAATTTCGATTAGGTAAACTTTGGAATTTAGTGTTGTGATCTGAAAACATTTTGTGGTACATTTCTTAAGCTTTCCAGATTGTCTTAAATCATATCTTTTGGAGTTGGGATTCTCCAGTTATGTTAGAATCTTGGAGCTGTTGTCCAGAATATCTTACTGTGGTAACCTAAGTAATATTACTCTTGCATTGTTAGGTGTTAGGGCCTTAACCGAAGAAGAACAGCTGTATCTTAGGTTGAGTAGCTTAGGTAAGTACTTCTCCACCGGAGAAGAGATTTGCACGTACTAATAAAGTAACTTGAATAGAGTATTTTTATTTCTGAAATGCATTTCATTCCGAGCATGTTGCACCCATTTATGCATCCATGATATTCATTGTGCATTCATGCAATAGGTATACCGGAGGGAGTAACTCTCCTCGAATTCGAGCCTGTGATTCCGGAGGAAGTCTAGGACCAGCCGGAGCAGCTAGAGGAACCAGCCGGCGACGAAGCTCCTGCCGAAGATCTGCCCGAGTGTCCTGATCACCGGCCTTCGACCTTTCTGAAAGGCAAGCCCCGGTGCATGCTGAACCTACTGATTTATAAATTAATCTTGAGTACTTTTAATTGTTTACTGCATTAAGTTGTAGGAGTTATATGAAAACACTTGTTGCATTATACCTGTCCTTGTCCAGATTCATACTGAATCCTATATTAGGTTTAGGCACGTGTCAATGCTTAGCCCTGCTTAGTACGGTAGAAGTCGGGTGATTTCTGGTCATCCGCGAGATGTAGGAAGGAGTCACGAGTGGCTTTATGGCTATCGTGGATGGAACCATGCTTAAAAATGAAATTGAGACCGGGCGGGAGTTCGATAGTACAACCGCAAGACACTTCACGTCTTGGGTGTGGAGCTATGCCCGTCTGAGTCGTTTAAGGACCGATTCGCTGTACGTCCTTGAGTCATGTTGAACGCAGTCTAACACTTAGTTGGCCGGATAAGTCGTTCCGACCGCGAAGCCGAGTAATATGGTTCAGGCCGGGAATCGAATGGTAGGTTGCTTCTTGGAGGAGAGAAAGGGTGTGTTTGGGGACATTAGCGTGAGACCAAGGGGGGTTAGAGTCCCTATCACCTGGTAGAGTGTCGCCCTTGGGGTCACGACATTATTCGGACCCGCGATTCCTGAATCATATGAAACGGTGGCCTGTGCGACCCTGGCAGGGGTCTGCACGGTGAGTGTTAGAAATACCCCTCCAGCTGGATAGGAATTCGATTCGAATCGCCGTCGCTCCCGGTTAGTGAGCACTTGACTTGAGCAGCGGCAACGTAGATCTCATTAAATGAACTGGTGGTTAAGGGAATGATACAATGTTGCCACAATTCATACCTGCTCTGGATATAATGATGATAATTGTTTGATTATAATCAAGTGCATGTTTAGTACAGGTGCTAAGATAGATGACAGGTAAATACTAAAAATAACTGCTAGTACAGGTTATAAGAGTCTCAATTACTTATGCCTTTATGCAAAAATGTAATGTCAGCTAGCCTCTTGTGAAAGCCTTGCATAATCCTTGGTGTCATCTTATTTCTGGTTTTTGTCGGGTAAGTCTAGCTGAGTACATTCTAGTACTCAGGGTTTATTCCCTCCTGTTGCAGATGATATACTCTATCAAGGCTTCTGCAAAACTTGTCTCCACCCTGCGGGTGAAGAAGACTAGATCACTTGGGCGTGATCATCTTTTATGTACTTTCCTCATGCTTTTGCGGGTTGTTGATCATCAAGACTGGCAGTAGTTAAACAACTAGTGTGCGTTTGCTTCCGCTACTTTTATAAACTTGGTTTGTAATAATTGCGACTCCGTATGTCTAAACTTATTTTAGAACTACTTGTGAAATGTAACGTATGATGTTGTATGTTGAATGATGCGATCCTGGTTGTAAGCAAGTTGGTTTGAAATCCTTCGTGGTTTTGATTGACTACCGGGATTATATGGGCTCAAGTTCGAAAATTTGAGCGCTTCGGTGCTTGTTTTTGTACTTGTGCTCTTATAATTTGGTCGGTTCTGTTACAATCTTGACCCTTAATTAGTACACTTCGCAATCCCCGTGGAAATCAATACCTTGGAATACTCCTGGGTGACAGCTATAGCAGTATCCATATGCTTGTGGATTTATTTGTTTGCTACCAACAACTACTTTGTAGCAGGTAGGTTTTAGTTTTCGCCCCACCTGGGGAGAGGCTTGTCCACCGTAACCATGCGGTCAGGGCGGTGTGCCTCATCGGGGTCGATGGGTAATTTGAGTGGGACCCGATATCCTCCCTAATCAACATGGAGTTCGACTGTGCCTCATCGAGAGACATCCCATAAATCATCGGTTGTCAAGCTCGTTGGTCCCCAGCTGCCTATGTAGTGGTCAGAGGGCAAATGCCTTCCCCAAAGGGGGTCAACCTGGGTGACTTCGAAGAGGACAACTCGAACATAGGGTGAGATGGCCATGTGGCTCCGTACCACCAATAAGAGCCGTAGGGGCCCATCTCATCCTGCCCATATCCCTTTATGGCCTTGAGCCCATCTAAGGACCGGCCCAAGAACAAATTTCCTAAGTACGACTCGATGTCGTATCTGCGGTGGGCCGCTCTTACATGCAGATTCAGGGGCGTGTGGCCTCCTTGATCATGCTACATTGATGGCACCCACTCGCAAGCAGTGAGGGGTCTTCTAAATGGAGGCGCATAAACCAAAATGACATGAAAAAATGAAAATACACAGGGCCTACCTGGCCTAGGTTATCGCATGGGAGGTTGTCGCTCTACCTTCCGCCCCGTCGCTACTCCCAGCCCGGGATATCACGTGGGAGGTCGTCGCTCCATCTTTTGCCCGGTCACTGCCCCTGCTCTGCGGGATTCTCAAAGCGGTTAGTAATGGTCGTGGGCCTAGTTCACTTTCTGAGATTATCTTTATGGCTATAAATCCGCTGGGGTGATGCGCAGTGGGAGGTATCGTTCTCCCATCCTCTGCATTGCCTTCTTTTCCTTCTTGCTCGCGTGCTTGTAGTTGTTCCTCCTGATGATGGATCGTGGGAAGCACCTTCGCGAGGAGTCACCTGAAGTCGACGGGCCGCCATTGCTCCTTCTATCTTCCCTACGAGAACAAGGGTAGGTGACTTCATGTTGCTCTTCGAATTTGATTATGTTCGTTGTTAAGTGGGTGTGTTCAGGATTGTTTCCTCGGCAATGGTGTCGGACACCGAGGATCCTTCCGGCCCCACCCATCCCCAGCCCATTCTTGCTCTATAGCTGGTGAGCCCCTGTCCCCTATCTCTTACCATCGGGTGGAAAGGGATATGGTGCTTCGTGCTTGAAAGGGACAAGCCTCGTTGGTTGCACTCAAGCTCTGTCCATGAGGTGGTCCGGCTGAAGGCTCGCGTGGACTATCTTCAGGCAGCCCTCCAGGTGGCGGAGGAAGAGGTCGCCGAGGCATGAGCGTTGGCCACCGCTGTGTGGGTGCGAGCGTACGGTGAGTTCTTATTATCACTAATTCCTATTCGCTAGTTTTTTGTTCTTAGGTTTTGACTGGACTCTTCGGATTGCAGTGTTGGAGGAGCAGCTCACGATGTCCCGCCATGAGGCGGAGGGGGCCCATCTGAAAGGTCTTGATGGCTAGAGGGGGGGTGAATAGCCTATTAAAATTTTCTACAATGACAAGCTAAACAAGTTTATCAATATAACAAAAAGCGTGATACGAGTTTTGCTTAGCCTATGGGTGTTTGCAAGCCACCTATCCAATTCACAATTCTAGTATTTGCACTCAACCGCACAAGTCAAACCGAGAAGTTAAGTACAACTATAACTAGCAAGCTACACAAGAGAACTACTCTAGCTAAGCTAACTAGCTAGCAAAGATAACTAAGAAATTAATACAAGAGAGATAGGAGGGTATCACCGAGGGGCGAAGTATTGAGCCAACCAATATGATCAACAATGAATACCAAGATAACCAAACACCGGGATCAATCAATCACAATATGAAAGTGATGACACGAAGATATATCCCGAGGTTCACGTGCTTGCCGGCACGCTAGTCCCCGTTGTGTCCCTTTTCACCACGTGGTTCGGTGGCTAATCGGTCACACACCGAGCCTCTCAAAAGGCGCCACAAGAACCTACCAAATGGCAAGAGGTTGCAATGACACGAGCAATTCACTAGTGTTGCCTTTGGCTCTTCGCCGAGGTAGGCACAAACCCCTTACAATCACCGGAGGTGGCCAAGATACAATCACCAACTCTTGCCAACGCCTCCAAGCTGCTACAAGCCGTCTAGGTGGCGGCAACCACCAAGAGAAACAAGAATCCCGCAGCAAATCAACCACCAAGTGCCAACTAGATGCAATCTCACAATGCAAATGCACTTGGATCACTCAATCTCACTTCGAATATGCAAAGAAGTAAGAGAGATGAGTGGGAGGGGAGTTGCTTAGCTCAAAGTGCTCACAAGTATGTCAAATGTTCAAAAATATCCGAGGGATGGAGCCTTGAGCCGGCCAACGAGTATTTATAGACGTACCCCTTCGAATATAGCCGTTAGAAACTTGATTCAGCAGAACGCGCGTTGACCGGACGCGCTGGTCGCGTGGACCGGACGCGCCGGTGCCTCAACGGCTAAAATTCGAAACACTGACCGGACGCGCCGGTCGTAACGACCGGACGCGCTGGTCACCACCGGACGCGCCGGTCCCGTGACCCACCGGACGCGCCGGTCAACACCGAGTCGCGCAAAACGAACCAACCACCGGACGCGCTGGTGAACAGACCGGACGCCACAGTGACCGCGTCCGGTGGGAGTCCAGTAAGCTCCCTGGACCACCGGACGCGTCCGGTGGCCTGTGACCGGACGCGCCTCGCGTCCGGTGCAGCGACTGAAAGACGCGCAGTTACTGGACACTGACCGGACGCGCCGGACGCACAGTGACCGCGTCCGGTGCAGCGTCCGGAGCAGCGTCCGGTGCCGCGTCCGGTGACTTCTGTGACCTCCGTTCGCTTCCGTTTCTTTTCCGTTTGATTTCCGACTTTCGGCGTAGTAGAAAATAGGCATTTCAACTCCTCGAAAACGCCTGAATCCCGCCTCGCAAGCTCGGCGGGAGGGAGAGAGGACCCCAAATCCTCTCTACCGCTTAAACTCCAACGCCATCGCAAACGTGCTAACACCACCAAGTGATCATGTCATGTGCATGTGTGTTAGCATTTTCACAATCATTTTTCGAGGCGTTATTAGTTCTATCCAAATGCATATGATCATGAAATGCACATCTAGAGGCACTTAGGAGTTCAATAGCCGCGTCATTCCCCTCTTTATAGTACGGCTATCTATCCTATAATGTAACCACACCCACTAGGTGTCTTGGTTACTAAAACACAACCCTTAAGCATATACCTTTGCCTTGATCACATAGGGTTGCGTCCAAATCCAAGTGTGGCCATCATGATCACCATGTCCATCTTGCCACCAACCTTGGAATGTACTAATCCTCATATGCTACATACAACTTAGGCATAGGATTAGTACTTAGGTATTGTCACTAATTACCAACACCAAACATAGGACTTTCAATCTCCCCCTTGTTGGTAATTGGTGACAAACCTTTCACAAAGATATTATGATAAAATTTTGATTGAACCCATGTCACATTGTCCAAGTATATTACAATGTGTAAGAAGTATGGACTAGTGATCATGAATTCAAATTGATAGCAATGGCTCCCCCTACATGTATGCTATATGTTTGGATTTTGAAAACATACATGTTTAGATAGGAAAGATTAGGAGCATTGTCTACCAATAGGTGCTAAGTGTTTTAGATTATAGACCTTTGAAGCGTGATACCATCGGAGTAGCGATAAACACCATCTTAGCACCTTGTGTAGTTAGATTCCACTTGGAAAAGCACAAACATAACTAGAAACCTCGTGAGATCAACATTATAAGCAAGGCTCTAGTACCACTTTGAAAAAAAACATGAAGCAATGAAAATCTAACTACTTCCTATTCATGCTAGTACCACAATGCATCATTCAAATTATACTAGCAAGTCACCACACAAGCAATGTATCGAAGAAAACGAAATGCATAACTATGCATCATACATATGAAGTGCACATAGAAATGCAACATTCATGTTTAAAGAGCTTGCTCCCCCTACTTGTGTGCTCAAAATTTTAGTTGATCCCATTCTTTTATCAATTCTCCCCTTTTAGAATCTATCTTGTGAACAACATTTTTCTCCCCCACAACATTGTCTTCCCCTTTGAGTTCTATCTTTGTGAACAATATTATGCAACATTCATGTTTAAAGAGCTTGCTCCCCCTACTTGTGTGCTCAAAATTTTAGTTGATCCCATTCTTTTATCAATTCTCCCCTTTTAGAATCTATCTTGTGAACAACATTTTTCTCCCCCACAACATTGTCTTCCCCTTTGAGTTCTATCTTTGTGAACAATATTTTCTCCCCCTTTGGCACCAATTGACCACAAGGGGCAAACTATAGATAGATTATCATGTTGAAATATGGGGTGAGGATCAAGTTTATGATTCAACCTAGATTGCTTGCATAAATAAAATACTTCGGTTTGATCCAAGGGCAAGCTTCTTCACACCTCACTAGAAGGGTTATCATGCACCATGTTGAAGCAAATATTTAGACAAGTTTTCTAGATTAAATACTTAGGATCACAAGCTACTTAAACAAGTTATATGCTACCACTAGATCATACAAGTCATGGAAACAATAGTGGCACCATATAAACTTCAAATTTATTTAATTTTCATGAATGATCCTAGAACATAAGAAATCATGACTAGATGCACTAAGCAAGTCCTTAGCATAGAATGTATGACATGTCAACCAATTGTACCTTGGGGCTCGAAGGAGAGGCATGTCATATATGGGGTGCATCAACTCATGTTGGAGAAGTCAAGTATGTTCAACTCATTCTTTAGCTTGTGAAATCTCTTCTCATCAAGTGGCTTGGTGAATAGATCGGCTAATTGATCTTCGGTGCCCACACTCTCAATAGCAATATCACCCTTTTGTTGATGATCTCTAATAAAGTGATGGCGAACATCAATATGCTTTGTTCTTTGATGTTGAACTGGATTGTTGGTTAGCTTCACGGCACTTTCATTGTCACATAGCAATGGCACATTCTTGAAATTGATTCCAAAGTCTTTCAATGTTGCCTTCATCCACAAGATTTGTGCACAACAACTACCCGCGGCGATGTATTCGGCTTCGGCGGTAGATAGTGCAATACTATTTTGCTTCTTGGATGACCATGAGACAAGTGATCTTCCCAACAACTGACATGTCCCGGAAGTGCTCTTTCTCTCCACTTTATCACCGGCATAGTCGGAATCCGAATATCCAACTAGCTCAAAGCTTGCACCTTTGGGATACCATAATCCAACATCTTGTGTATGCTTTAAGTACCTCAATATTCTCTTTGTTGCCTTCAAATGACTTTCTCTTGGTGAGGCTTGAAATCTTGCACACATGCATACACTAAACATCACATCGGGCCTTGATGCCGTCACATAGAGTAGGCTACCAATCATTGATCTATATAGCTTTTGATCCACCATGTTGCCACTCTTGTCACTATCCAAACTTCCACTAGTGCCCATTGGGGTTGTAATGCCCTTTGCATCTTCCATGCCAAACTTCTTGAGCATATCTTTGATGTACTTGGTTTGGCTCACAAATGTTCCTTCCTTCATTTGTTTGATTTGAAGTCCAAGAAAGAAACTAAGTTCACCGATCATTGACATTTCAAATTCCTTTGCCATCATTTTCCCAAACTCATCACAATAATCTTGATTGGTTGAACCAAATATGATATCATCAACATATATTTGCAACACAAACAAGTCTTTCCCAATCTTCTTGGTGAAAAGAGTAGTATCCACTTTGCCCATGACAAATCCTTTGGATAGCAAGAAGTCCCTCAATCTTTCATACCATGCTCTTGGTGCTTGCTTCAATCCATACAAAGCTTTTCTCAACTTGTAGACATGATTGGGTTTCTTGTCATCTTCAAAACCGGGAGGTTGCTCCACATACACCTCCTCTTGAATGTACCCATTGAGAAATGCACTCTTTACATCCATTTGATATAGCTTGATATTGTGAGCACAAGCATAGGCAAGTAAGATCCTAATTGCTTCCAATCTTGCAACCGGGGCATAAGTTTCACCAAAGTCAAGACCCTCTATTTGTGTGTAACCTTGAGCCACTAGTCTTGCTTTGTTCCTTACTACTATCCCATCTTGATCTTGCTTGTTGCGAAAGACCCATCTTGTTCCAATGACATTGTGATCCTTAGGCCTCTCAACTAGTTCCCATACTTCATTTCTCTTGAAGTTGTTGAGCTCTTCATGCATTGCATTTACCCAATCCGGATCTCTCAATGCTTTATCAATGTCCTTGGGTTCTTCCATTGACACAAAAGATGAGTGAGCACAAAATGATGCCAATCTTGATCTAGTTTGAACTCCTCTTTGTATGTCACCAATGATAGAATCCAATGGATGATCTCTTGCAATGTTAGTTGGTTGAAGCACTTGGACTTGATTGCTTGAATGTTGATGTTGATCATGAGTTGGAGATGATGAACTAGCCACTTGTTGATCTTGTTGCACTTGAGATGATGTACTAGCTTGATTTTGCAATAGAGAACCACTGGCTTGAGTGATTGGACTTTGGAGCACTTGATCTTTGTTGTCATCTACATTAATAACTTGCTTTGGTCTAATATCACCAATATCCATTTCTTTCATAGCATTACTCAATTGAGTTCCTCTCACATCATCCAAGTTATCTTCTTCATCTTGAGAGCCATTTGTTTCATCAAACTCAACATCATGCACTTCTTCAAGTAAACCGCTAGCCAAATTCCAAACTCTATAAGCTTTGCTAGTAGTTGAGTAACCAAGTAGAAATCCTTCATCACATTTCTTCTCAAACTTGCTTAATCTAGTGCCCTTCTTCAAGATGTAGCATTTGCAACCAAATACCCGAAAGTATGCAATGTTGGGCTTTCTTCCATTTAAGATCTCATATGGTGTCTTCTCTAGAAACTTGTGGCAATAGAGGCGGTTGCTATAGAAGCAAGCCGTGTTGATTGCTTCGGCCCAAAATGAATGACTCACATTATACTCATTCAACATTGATCTTGCCATATCAATTAAGGTTCTATTTTTCCTCTCAACTAAGCCATTTGATTGAGGTGTATACTTGGCCGAGAATTGATGTTTGATTCCAAGCTCTTCACATAGCTCATCAACTCTTGTGTTTCTAAACTCACTTCCATTGTCACTTCTTACTTTCTTGATTGTGGTCTCAAACTCATTTTGCACTCTCTTGATGAACTTCTTGAATATGTCAAATACATCACTTTTGTCCCCAAGAAAGAATACCCATGTATATCTAGTGAAATCATCCACAATCACAAAGCCATACTTGTTGCCACCAATGCTTGTGTATGTAGTTGGCCCAAATAGATCCATGTGCAACAACTCAAATGCCTTGGAGGTACTCATGATGCTCTTCAATGGATGAGTGTTGCCTACTTGCTTTCCGGCTTGACATGCACTACATAGCTTATCTTTCTCAAATGTGACATCCTTCAAGCCTCTAACTAAGTCATGCTTCACTAACTTGTTCAATTGCTTCATGCCAACATGACCAAGTCTTCTATGCCATAACCAACCCATACTTGATTTGGTGAGCAAACATGTTGAAAGTTGAGTGTCACTAGCATTGAAATCAACCAAGTATAGATTCTCAAATCTAAAGCCTTTGAAGATCAAGTTAGAGCCATCAACACTAACTATCTCCACATCATCAACACCAAATATGCACTTGAAACCGAGATCACACAATTGAGCAACCGACAACAAGTTGAAATTGAGCTTCTCAACTAGTAGCACATTGGAAATGCTATGATCATTTGAGATTGCAATCTTTCCAAGAGCCTTCACATCACCCTTGCTATTGTCACCAAATGTGATACTATCAATGCCACTATCATTTGATTTGAGAGAGTTGAACATTCTTGAATCACCGGTCATATGTTGAGAGCATCCACTATCAAGCACCCAATGCCTTCCTCCGGCCTTGTAATTTACCTACAAAACAAATTAATATTTCTTAGGTACCCATACTTGCTTGGGTCCTTGGAGGTTAGTCACTAAGCTCTTTGGTACCCAAATGGCCTTCTTCTTTGGGCCCACAATTGGTGTACCAACAAACCTAGCACGCACACCTTTCTCACCCTTGGTAAGCACATAACAAGAATCAAAAGGAATGTAATCCATTTTAGCATGAAACTTGTTGTTGTTCTTGTTCATTTTATTACAATTAATCTCTAGATGCCCAACTTGCTTGCATCTATTGCAATAACGACCATTGCTCTTCACAAAGCGAGACTTTGGAGTAGCAAAGGCCGCCTTGCCCTTCTTGGGAGTATAGCCCAAACCCTCTTTGTTAAGAGAGAACCTTTGGCTACCCAAGCATTTTAGCAAGCGGGCATCCCCACCATAGGCATTGCCTAATGCGCGGGTGAGATCATCCACCTCTCTCTTGAGAGTCTTATTCTCAACCATAAGTGATGAATCACTAGTAGTAGAGGTAGAGTTGGTTGTGGTGGATGATGATGAGCTACATGAAGCATTAGTCGGACCAACAAATAAAGAGTCATCAATAATATCACATGTTAGTCCAATATCACAAGTGACAATCACTTGCTCCTCCTTAGTTTCCTTCATGAGCTTCTCCAACTTGAGGTCCTTCTCCTTGATGAGCTCAAGTAGAGAGGAGTGGGCTTCCTCAAGCCTAGTGTGAGCAACTTCAAGGTCCTCGTGGTCTTCCTTTAGACACTCACGAGAGGCCTCTAGCTCATCAAAGGATTTCCTAAGAGCTTTGAGCTCTTGTTCAATTCCTTTGCACTCCTTACTCTTTTTGAGAGCAAGAAGCTCCTCCATCAAGGCATCATTTTCATTGCACTTAGCAATGAACTCTTGTTCCAAGATTTTGTATTTCTTGGTTGTTCTCTTGTAGCCTTTGCTCATTTGATCTATTACGCCTAATAGATCATCCTTGGAGTAGTCCTCATCCTCCTCATCATCACTCCTACAATCATCACTAGCACAAGAATCATCATCACTATCATCATATTTTACCTTGGTAGGCTTGGCCATAAGGCATGTCGATGTAGTGTCGAAGATGGATAGCTTGTTGGAGAGGGCGATGTTTGCAATGGCTCGCCGAGTGATCCTCTCATCATCACTAGAGCTTGCATAATCATCACTATCGGAGTTGTCACTATCCCAAGTGACTACATAACCACCACCCTTCTTCTTCTTGTTGAAGGTGAAGCTCTTCTTTGTTTTCTTCTCATTCTCTTTCTTGTTCTTCTTGAGCTTCAAGTCCCCATTATGAAGTCTCTTATCTTCATAGGGGCAATCCCCCACTATGTGATTGGGGTTATTGCAATTGTAGCAAAGGGTCTTTGCCTTTATAGTGTCTCTCCTCTTTCTTGCCCCATATCCTTTCTTCTTCATGAACCTTCCCATCTTGTGCACAAGGAGGGCCATGGTCTCATCATCGAATGGATCATCATCATCACTCTCCACCTTGCTCTTGCCCTTAGAGGATGAAGCCTTGAATGCAATGGGCTTCTCTTGCTTGACCTTGGTCTCCTTCTTCTCTTCTACCTCATCTTCATCATCATTGTATTGGGCATCGGTCATTATATCTCCAAGCACATTGGTTGGTTTGACCTTGTCCAATCCCTCTCTAAAGATCATTCTTCTCAAGGTGGCAAACTTCTTGGGTAAGCACATCAAGAACTTGTGTGAGAAGTCCTTGTCCTCAATCTTCTCCCCAAGCCCCTTGAGATCATTGACAATGACTTGGAGCCTATAGAACATCTCCGGTATGGACTCATCATCCTTCATCTTGAAGCTTGCAAACTTATCCTTGAGCATATAGAGCTTGGCACTCTTTACCGTTGAAGTGCCCTCATATGTTTCCTCTAATCTTGTCCAAAGCTCATTTGCCTTTTCAAGATCTTTGATTTGCTCAAATACTTTATCATCAACGGCATTATAGATTGTGTAAAGTGCCGCCGTGTTGCATTGTTTGTTGATGCGGTCATTGGGAGTGAGGTTTTCCTCATCAAGAATGACATATCCTTCTTTGGTCACATCCCAAACCTTCTCATGTATATTGCCTAGATATTGCTTCATCTTCCTTTTCCAATGATCAAAGGAAGAGACACCATCAAAGAATGGAGGCTTGCCATTAACATGATTGAACATAACTTGAGCCATCTTACACCGAGGTTGTTAAACCTTATAAATGGTGACCACGGCTCCGATACCACTTGAAAGGTCTTGATGGCTAGAGGGGGGGTGAATAGCCTATTAAAATTTTCTACAATGACAAGCTAAACAAGTTTATCAATATAACAAAAAGCGTGATACGAGTTTTGCTTAGCCTATGGGTGTTTGCAAGCCACCTATCCAATTCACAATTCTAGTATTTGCACTCAACCGCACAAGTCAAACCGAGAAGTTAAGTACAACTATAACTAGCAAGCTACACAAGAGAACTACTCTAGCTAAGCTAACTAGCTAGCAAAGATAACTAAGAAATTAATACAAGAGAGATAGGAGGGTATCACCGAGGGGCGAAGTATTGAGCCAACCAATATGATCAACAATGAATACCAAGATAACCAAACACCGGGATCAATCAATCACAATATGAAAGTGATGACACGAAGATATATCCCGAGGTTCACGTGCTTGCCGGCACGCTAGTCCCCGTTGTGTCCCTTTTCACCACGTGGTTCGGTGGCTAATCGGTCACACACCGAGCCTCTCAAAAGGCGCCACAAGAACCTACCAAATGGCAAGAGGTTGCAATGACACGAGCAATTCACTAGTGTTGCCTTTGGCTCTTCGCCGAGGTAGGCACAAACCCCTTACAATCACCGGAGGTGGCCAAGATACAATCACCAACTCTTGCCAACGCCTCCAAGCTGCTACAAGCCGTCTAGGTGGCGGCAACCACCAAGAGAAACAAGAATCCCGCAGCAAATCAACCACCAAGTGCCAACTAGATGCAATCTCACAATGCAAATGCACTTGGATCACTCAATCTCACTTCGAATATGCAAAGAAGTAAGAGAGATGAGTGGGAGGGGAGTTGCTTAGCTCAAAGTGCTCACAAGTATGTCAAATGTTCAAAAATATCCGAGGGATGGAGCCTTGAGCCGGCCAACGAGTATTTATAGACGTACCCCTTCGAATATAGCCGTTAGAAACTTGATTCAGCAGAACGCGCGTTGACCGGACGCGCTGGTCGCGTGGACCGGACGCGCCGGTGCCTCAACGGCTAAAATTCGAAACACTGACCGGACGCGCCGGTCGTAACGACCGGACGCGCTGGTCACCACCGGACGCGCCGGTCCCGTGACCCACCGGACGCGCCGGTCAACACCGAGTCGCGCAAAACGAACCAACCACCGGACGCGCTGGTGAACAGACCGGACGCCACAGTGACCGCGTCCGGTGGGAGTCCAGTAAGCTCCCTGGACCACCGGACGCGTCCGGTGGCCTGTGACCGGACGCGCCTCGCGTCCGGTGCAGCGACTGAAAGACGCGCAGTTACTGGACACTGACCGGACGCGCCGGACGCACAGTGACCGCGTCCGGTGCAGCGTCCGGAGCAGCGTCCGGTGCCGCGTCCGGTGACTTCTGTGACCTCCGTTCGCTTCCGTTTCTTTTCCGTTTGATTTCCGACTTTCGGCGTAGTAGAAAATAGGCATTTCAACTCCTCGAAAACGCCTGAATCCCGCCTCGCAAGCTCGGCGGGAGGGAGAGAGGACCCCAAATCCTCTCTACCGCTTAAACTCCAACGCCATCGCAAACGTGCTAACACCACCAAGTGATCATGTCATGTGCATGTGTGTTAGCATTTTCACAATCATTTTTCGAGGCGTTATTAGTTCTATCCAAATGCATATGATCATGAAATGCACATCTAGAGGCACTTAGGAGTTCAATAGCCGCGTCATTCCCCTCTTTATAGTACGGCTATCTATCCTATAATGTAACCACACCCACTAGGTGTCTTGGTTACTAAAACACAACCCTTAAGCATATACCTTTGCCTTGATCACATAGGGTTGCGTCCAAATCCAAGTGTGGCCATCATGATCACCATGTCCATCTTGCCACCAACCTTGGAATGTACTAATCCTCATATGCTACATACAACTTAGGCATAGGATTAGTACTTAGGTATTGTCACTAATTACCAACACCAAACATAGGACTTTCACCATCCCTAAGAAGGTCCCTCGAGTGAAGACTACCACCAGGGCGTGGCCCTCGGAGCCCGGCGGAGGGTTGGCTTTAATGGGTGATTCGGCCGCCGCTACGAAAGCCACTACGGCGATCATGAAGATGAGGGGTTGTCTTCACGAATGTAGCTAGGTTTCCTAAGTGGTGTTGGATGCTCCTAGTTTGCCGACCCGCGCACTTCACCGGCGGGCAAAGTTCTAACGCTTAAACTATCTATGTATGTGATTTATCGATTGTTTTTACTTTTTGTTCACTCATGCTGTCGCCTCGCCCTTGTTATTTTTATGTTACTTTAGTCTTAGCTTTCTACTTATGAACGATTACTCTCAGCGTGCGGATGCTGGTTAGGGGTTGCGTGTCGAGCCGTGTCTCTATAGTGCTGCATGGCGTAGGCAATGAGAGTGTGTGCTGGCGGGAGGCCTCACGTGAGCTCCTCCCACAAGCTGTGATATTTGGCCACTCGTGAGAAGAGAGTCGGGACGCCCCGAAGGTGAAATGCCTTTGAGGTGAAATGCATGGGTTTTGTGTCCCTAAGTTTACTCTATGCTTCATTTTAGTCAGTTGGGTTCGTTGTTGCATCTACGCACATATGTGTATGTGATCAAGTAACAAAGAGAGGGACAGGATTGATATCACTGATGCTTGTTCGGGGAGTGGGTGTTCACCCTGTTGCTGTTGCTCGTGTTGAAGCAAACTTCCGAGCACTCGCTTATGGCAGGGTTGTCATGGCTCCTAGGCTTCGGTCTGGTGATGATGCTTCTTTGCCGTTCGGAGGGGTCATAGCTGGTGCGGATCATCCTCCCAGGCTTCCGAGGGCCAACCCTTGCTGGTTCAACGTCTTCGGTGGGCTCGCAAGCCCCCAGGGATGATTTCTTCGTGTTTGGTCCGTCGTGATTCCTGGTCGGGAGGGCTCGTGTGCCTTTACTTCTGGATGGGTTGCCACTATCATCGAAGAGCCAGCATGAACTGTCACTGCGGGAGTGGGTTCCGAGCGCAACGCGGTTTGGTCCGCCCGGCACGACGCACGGTGCGCTCAGGGAGCCCACTCCCTCGGATGTAGGCGCCCTCGAGTGACAACTAGCAGTTCGCTGAGACATGTTAGATGGCTCATCCTTCATGCAGGATTGGACCCTAGTCCTAGGCTTGGCCTTGCGAGGCATGGCGCCGGGTAGCCACCTGGTCACTTGCGACGATACCGTGGGGCGGCGGGTAATTTTGTTGTTTATGCATGCCCTAACACACTGCACTCCGTTGGTTGCGAGGACGTTGCTCGGGGCGTGGTTCTACCGCCGGACCCAGACTTCCCACACTGTTGGCCTAGATGTTGTAGAAACTAGTGATGGGTGCTAACCCATTAGTGTGGATAACCTCATGGTTTCCCAAAAGGACATGGCCGGTTGAGGACATTCCCTAGGCGAGTTTGTCATGAGCCATGGTCCTCTGGCATCTTGGACAGAAGACCTGGCCATGGTTGGTGATGAGTGAGGGCGCAGGCCCCCTATGTAGGTGTACTCTGCGATGCTACCGCTGAGGGCAGTTCTAAGAGCATGTCCGCCATAGACCATGTGGTCCAGATCCCTAGAACGGAGTTCTGGGGTGCGGCTAATGGTGGAAGTGGGCGCTACCCCTTCGACATCGGTGAACTCATAGTTTTCACAATGGATGTGGCCACCGTGGGCCATTCCACTAGCGAGTCCTCCAACGGTGCGAGGAGCCATCACTTCCTGCTCAACAACGAGAGTGCGTGACAGTCCCCTACCCGGCGTGCCAACTGTCGGTGTTTTATAAACCGAACTAGTAAATTTATATGATTGTCACGCCACTCTAGAAAGACGATGGTAGCATCCAAAAGACACAAGATTTATACTGGTTTAGGCCAGAGCCCTATGTACAGTCTCAGAGATGATCGAGTGCATGTTCCTCGCTTGAATGCTCTGAAGTTCTTACAATGGGAGGTGCAAGAATAGTGAAAGAGGTAGGAGACTAAAGCTAGGCGACGGGCTACCCGAAGGGAAGCTTTAGGAGCCCTTCTACCATGTAAGAATGAGTGAATGAAAGTTTTTATCCCCAAGAGGGGTGCCCTGGCTACCCTTATATAGAGTTCGAGGCCAGGGCATACACAAGGAAGAAGGCTCTCCCGACCGAAGGGTCATGAGCCTGAGGGAGGTCCTAGCTAACTTGGCTTGCAAGCTACGCCGTCTTGTAGAGCATGTTTGGGCATGGTTGTTGTCATGGTGTTGTGGCAACGTCGTGGCATGGTGTGACGTAGTGCCACTGTGCCGGTCGTGGCGACACTATAGGCACGATGGTGGTTCTCTAGCCGTCCTGTGCGACATGATCTCCATCTTGGTCTTCGTCATCGTCTCCTAGTTTCCTAGGGCGTCGTACGAGAGTTAGTAGCTATCCCTAGGTCGCCGGTCGCCTTGTTGACTAGAGGAGCTGAGGGCCACGATCCCGATCATTGGGGTCGTGGCTCTCGCCGGTTTGGATGGCCTCTAAGTCAAGGCTTTCGCCGTGAATCCTATCCCATAGTGGGTGGAGTCATATATGCGTCTTGTCGGGCCATATTTGGCCGGTGGTTGTTGTACCGGTCATCACCGTCTTGGGCGGTGTTGTCTTGTCTGTGCTGCATGGCACATGGATGGCGTCTGACCGAACCGAGGTTACCGTTGTCCCCTCAGTCCTTGCAGGTTCAGAGTGGCATGCCTAACCTTGTCAGAGCGAGCGTGCCTGGCTGTGCTCGACCTCTCCCCGTTCTTCTCCGGGGTTAGGGCGATGGAGAGGTCATGTGTCTCTCGTGCGTGTGCGGCTAAGTCTGCTGAAGGGGTCGTGGCCAGCCTCTGCCTTAGCGCTTGGCCTGGTTCTCTTGGATCAGCTGGGTCTCGGTCGTTCGGGCCTTTGCTAGCTGATACATTATGGGCCGCGTGGCCCACTAACTAATCGGTGACTTGAGACACCTGGGGTTATAACCCCGACAAGTAGTATCTATATCGTCACTACCACAAAAAAAGATTTTAGGAGACATGCACTTTTTATTCTCAGAGACGGGCATAAATTTTACATGTATCTTCCAAAATAACAAACGATTTTTGGAGGCGGTCATTTTATTTACGAAGATTGTCAAAAAAAATGTCCGCCCCTATGACAATAAATGTCCGCCCCTGTAACATAGATTTTACATGTGTCTTCCAAAATCTCTAAGGGGTCATTTGGATCCTTTTATTTAGAGGAAATGAAATCTACATAATGGATTAGACTATTTGGCTTGAAATTTGATATTCCATAACTTTTCCAAACTCAGAAATAAGTCTATCTCAAAATTATATGGTGGAAGATGGAAATGGATGCTATAGATCATTATGCTATAATTTTGTTCTCTAACTTATAGCACATTCTTCAACTCACTTCTCTACGATAGAAATACAACATATAAGTATGTCCCTTGTATGCATAATCATAAATATACAAATATATTCCATATATAACTATATTAGCTTAATTAATCTATACTTAAATTGTAATTATTAGGATGAATTCAATTCCAAAGATCAAACGGGCCTAATATTATTACTCTTCGCTATACAAATGAAAAAGCAAACTGCATTGTTGAGCTCCATCCCGATTTGGTTTTTTGAAAGGAAAACCGACATCGTTGAATCTTAAGTGGACTGTATGTTTTTATTTTCTGGCCCAAGCTTTGGCTTTGGTTAGCTGACGCGTTTCCGTGACAGTATGCACAGTGCTGCACCGGCGCAAACTCCCAAAACCACGCGATTTGGTCGCACCTAAAATCACATACGAGTACTCGTAGTACGTGTATATAAAAATATACACCGGAAGTTCCCTCCAACCAATGAATACAATGCATACATCACATGATTTTCGTTCTGAGATCACGATAAAATTAGAGATCCTCACACGTCGTCTTCGTTATATAGGCCCATATACGCTGACGTTGTCAAACCAAAATCAAGATAGATATATGGATGCCGCGAAATTGCACAGATGGTTCTTCATTAAACTATTGCAGATTTCTCATCTACGTCCCAAACAATAGAATGGTAGGTTAATGAGCCCATGATCTATCTAATTATCCTAATTATGGTAAACAAAAAAAGCAGCCATACCAGTTTACATCATGTCCCCTGCCAGAAATCGATAGAAAATCCATTGAGGTAATGGCCTTAGCCCTTATGAGCTCGTGGCCCAGACTTACCGTTTTTTAAAGGAACGGAATAAGTTTTATTAGACAATAAATAAAATAAAATCTGATACAAATAAAAATAAATTTTGAGAAAACATATGATGATATTTTCAGCTAAGTGGATAACTTGGGTGCAATCTTTCATCTCAAGTGGAAGTGTGATTATTAATGTTAACGATAATGCTGGGAATAACAAAGGCATTCAAACAAGGAGATCTATTATCTCCGTTATTATTTAACATTATAGCAGATATGCAAGTTTGTGGGATGGAGCGACATCCGGTAGAGGGTGAGCTCTCCATTCTATAATATTCAGATGATACAAATCTTTTTATGGATTATGACTTGGAAAAGGCATGCAACATGAAGTTGTTGCTTTGTGCTTTCAAACAACATTCAGGTGAGTGAATTGTTTTGCTTCGGTGAAGCTCAGGATGCAGAAACATGATACACTGAATTGTTTGGCTGCAAATTATGTGGTCTACCACTAAATATCTAGGAATCCATATACATCACAGATAGTTGTGAAATAGTGATTGGATAAATAATGAGGAACGGTTTGAGAAACGACTTAGCAGCTAGAAAGGCAAACAGATCTCCATAGGTAGGCGGCTCACATTGATGTCCTTCTTCGCCATTTCTTGAGGAGTACTTAATAATTTGGATTATTATAGATCCAGATTTTACTGGCAAAGTGATGAATAAAAGAGAAAATACTAACTCGCAAAATGAAACATTTTGTGTCATCTACAGACCAAGGTGGCCTAGTAATTCAAGACTTAAAAACTAGAATGATATTTAGAAAAGTGAATAGCTATTTAAACTACTTAAAACAAACGGGGTTTAGTAACGGCTGCTTCAAAAATACATGGGAACTAAGCCTCTTGTGCAAGTTGAGTGGAACTTTGAGGACTCATACTTTTGGGCCAATCTTTATGTAGGTGAATCAGGTGTTCTTTCGATTTGGAACTTTATTTCACAATAGAAGATGGATGCCAAATTTGATTCTAGGAGGACGGTTGGGAAACAGAACACTTTGAGAACAATATCCATGCTTGTACAATATAGCTAGAAATAAACAGGCTACAGTAGAAAAGTTCTTAGTTCATCCTCGCCTAATTTGTCTTGATGTGGTTATCTAATAGGCGCAAATCAAGTTAGTAGCGTGGAACACACTACTTCGACGTATTTCTAACAATGTCACAGTGGTTATCTAACATTTGTCCTTACTCATGAATTTCGCTGGAACTTACCAAAAATGGACATTTCTCGGTTAAATCTCATTATCTTGTTATGATCCACTGTGATGTCCCAAACATTAACAAGCAACTATGGAAACTGAGACCACCTTTAAAAATTGAAATTTCCTTTGGTACTTACATTAGGGTGTAATACTACCAAAAAAATAATTTACTTAAGCAAGTAGTAAGACATGTTGCTTCTGTCACATGGATGAGATGATTAAACACTTATTTTTTGAATGTCAATTTGCAAAAATAGTTTGGTCATTACATGTGGCTTTAGAACTTTCTTAACCCCATAGAATGCCATATATGTTTGGTAGTTGGTTACGGGAAATTGGAACAGACCTGAGAACACTACTCCTGCTACGAGCGGCCACAACTTGTTGGTCTTTGTGGCTATGTTGAAATGATATGATCTTTGATAAAAAAAAAATCAATTCTCCTTTGTAGGTTATCTACTTGATTATCCACTGTCTCCATATTTGGGTAATTCTCCAGCAGCTGCATTCGCAATATTTGGTCATAGCAGCATTGCAACAATTAGCACCATAGGTGGTGATCTAATCTAGAGATTGATAGTCACTAGAGTGTCAAAAAAAAGTTTTTATAGGTAGTGTGTTTTAATGCATAGGTCAAAAGTGCTCTCAAGTGGTTGTATCGACTCAATGTAATTATCTTGAGTTAATAGATGCTTCCTCAATAAAAAGTATAAACAAAAAGTGAGTCTGCCAAGTTCCTAAAACACATCATAGTACACTACTACAGAGAGTCTTTTTAGAGGCGTTCCTCTCTATAAATTAGCGATTTGTAGAGGCCACTAGAAACATAAGCCACCTCTACAAATCGATTTCTATGGGCGACTGGAAATCGAAGCCACCTCTGGACGTGCGGGTTCAAACCCCCCTCAAACCTTGCGTGTAGCTATCTTAACTACTCCACCCAAAATCACTTGTAACTAAAGGGAAAAAACATTCTCCCCTATTTAGTTTATTCTATTTTAAATGAGTATTTAGGACAATAAATAAATTCAAATAAAAAAGGTTTATACTACAAAGTTTTATATATCGTTGAGTACTTCAACTTTGGTATTGGTCATTTCTCCATCCGAGATCGTTTGAAAATTTGAATTTTAATATATGAAAAATCCAAACAAAATTTTACTTTGATAAATGATTTCAAATGAAAAGATTGTCAACTACAAAGTTGCATATCTCTTCGAGATCTACAACTTTGATTGTTATTGTTTCTCTATCCGAGGTCAGTTTCAAAATTTGACTTTCAAAATGTGAGCACTAATTGGGACCATAGATTATTTCAAATGAAAATGTTATAAACTATAGTGTTTTATATCTTCTTGGGATCTATAACTTAGGTTTTGGTTGTTTCTCTATATAAGGTCGTTCAAAAAATTCAAAATTTGAATTTAAAAAAAGTGAAAACTTCAAACAGAATTTGCTAGATCTCAAAGATTTTAAATAAAAAAAGTTGTCATCTACAAAGTTGTAGATCTACTCGAGGTATACAACTTTGATATAAAGTTTATCTTTACAAAACTTTGTTTAGAAGAAGTTATGAGGTCTAGTGTGCTGAACTTATTTTAGAGATGGATCTAGATCTAGCCGTGCCTAGAAATGGATTTCTACAGACGGCTTGTTTCGAAAACCATTTTTAAAGGTAGATTTTGATTGAGCCGCCTCTAAAAAACGGTCTTTGTCGCTAAAAATGGTTTTTGTAGTAGTGATATAGCTGTGAAAACCACTAACTAAATTGGATGGCGCCCGAGAAAAGAGAAAATGAAAATGTACTTGTCGACAAGAAACCCGGACTACTAGCATCTAAAAGCTCAACTCCAATAAACAGAAAAAAAACATGACAACTAGCACGTTAATTTGAGTCTTGATTAACGGATCAACAACACATTATTCATGAACAGGAAGAAAACGAATATACCCCTTAATTCACATGTGTTGAAATGGATTGAAATAGAAAATTATTAACTAATTTCCACCCTAATTCATCTTAACATATGTGGATTTCAATACACCTCAACACAGATCGAGGTGAATATGAGTGAAGTCAAACATGCTCTTAAAGTTTATTATATATGTAGAGCTCTTTTTTCCGAAGGGAGGGGGGTTTATATTAAAACTCGGCACAGTATATCTCTAAATTACATATAAAAAATCTGAAATAAAAATACACAATATTCTGTCCAAATTCTTCTATCTTCTTCCCCAACGGCATTCCTTGAACGCCAGAGATAAAATGCAGTCCTTATGCCGGAGCTCTAATTTAGCGGGTGATGATAAGCTTATAGCTTGCCAAGTTGCCATGTACACATGTGTTTCCTATCGACATAAATCCTACGAGTAACCTAGGCCCTGTTTAGATGCCAAAATTTCCCCCAAATTTCACTATGCAAAAAGAAGATTCCTCATCACATCAAAATGTCGACACATGTATGGAGTACTAAATGTAGATGAAATAAAAAACTAATTGCACAGTTTAGTTGTACTTTGCGAGACGAATCTTTTGAGCCTAATTAGTCAATGTTTGGACAAAAATTCATAAATACAAACGAAATACTACAGTACGTAATCTTACACTATGCAGATTTTGCCCCTGCCAATTTGGGGCAACTAAACACGGCCTTATTGACAGATCTTATTAAGAGAAACAAGGATGGTCTGCTCCTCCGCAGGCCAGACCGGCCACGTCGCCCGAAATCTTTCCTGCCGTTTGATCTCGCATTCAACGCTCCAGATCTCTCCAAACGGATTTTACCGCAAGCTGATTCTACTGCTCCACCTTACCTGGTCTCGCTTCTTCTCAGCTTCTTCCTCGCTGCTCCCGAATCTAGGGAAACAAATATATACACACGGCTTCCACTTCTTCTCCTTCCAGATTTTTCTTTTCTCTCCCTCCTCTCTCTCCCCGTCGGTCTCTCTCTCTCCTCCCGACGCGAACAGGGACACGGCATGGCGGCGGCGGCGATGGCCACGAGCGGTGCGCCGCGGCCGGCCTCCTCCTCCTCCGCCTCCTCTCCCTCTGTCCCTTCCCCTCCCGAGGGGCTGCCCGCAGGGGCTCTCGAGGCGGCGGCGGCCGCGTGGCTACGGCGGCGTCTTCAGGCGGCGCGCCGTCGCAGGTGCTGCGGCCTGCAAGCTCCTCCCTCTCCCTCATCCTCCGTGCGAGCTCCTCAATGCCTCCTCCCGCCACCGCATGTGCGCTCCTCCGTTCGGCGAAACCCTAGGTATGGCCCATACCCTAAACTCCGGTGTGCGCTCTCAGGAACGGCGGACCACGCGCCCTAGGCCTATGCGGTGGGTTCATTTTTGTTTTTTGGTATCTATTTCAGCTTGCTTGATTCTCTTCCTTACGGTTCCTCTAGGATCCCCAAATTTGGTGCCTTCCTTCTCTCAGATCCCTGCAGCAGTGTGATGAATAGTTCTGCTCTAATATTATGCCTGGATGGATGTCCGTCGGGTGTACGTAGTGCTGCAGTAGCAAGAAAAATTGTGGTGGTTTAGTATGCTCAATTTGTGCTGGTTTAACAGCGAGTTCAGAATATGCAATTTCATGTTTGTTGTTTGATCCCACCTAGGCATGGACGACGAAGGAGGTGCTTAGTACCTTGGACTATACTGCCCGAATTTAGGTGGATGAATCATATATAAATCATTTATGTCAGCAAAACTATTTATGTGTGTGCTTTTTCCCCTTTTTTTCTTTGAACTGATATTCTTGCTACGGTTCCTATGTATTGCTCACGGTTTTTTAAATTGATATGTGATGATGCTGGCTGTTGATGTTCAAAGTGAAGGGATGGAGCATATGGAGGCTGAAGAAAATTTAGTTTCTCCATGTAGCCTTCTCCATGCCATTGACATTTCAACAATCTATAGTTTCCTTAAGTTTGGTCAATACATTTACATTACTTTTTTCGTTAGCAATATATAGTTTCCTTCAATTTTAGATCTTCTATGCTTTGTAGCAGGCAGATTATTTTGTTGTGATGCAGGTAACTGCGGCTGATTGGTAGCTACTAAGAAATATGCCTCCGCTATAGCAAGGTAATCAAACAGCTAAAAAAACATATCCTGTGAATTGCTGGCCTATTCCCATGTGTCACATACAAATAATGCCTTGACAATCGCTGATTTAGTAAGCTTCTTGTTGTTCGCTCTTAGATGTTCACTTCAGTGCCTGTGCATTCATTTTGTTGCTTTGAGTTTATTTATATAGTATGTATGCTTCTATCGCAATTAGGGTGTCTGACAATGCTATTTTACTTCATGTCATATTATAGGCACACCATTGTGGATTTGTTGGTCGTGCTACTTCGACAGCAACTGAATAAGGTCTGCTCCGGCAATGTGGCTCACCAGCGATGGTGTACCTGAACTCGGATGGCGCGGCTCAATAGCAAGGGTGGTTCTCCAGCCTCCATCCCACTTGGCAAGTCCAAACCTCCGCCACGCAAAAGTATGAATGCCTTTTCCATAATTTTGTTGCTATTAATCTAATTGTGCTTTGCTAATTATCTATTATAAGTATCTCTCATCGAATTGGTGGTTGGGAAATAGTTCAGTTAATACATTCTAATGCCAGGTCATATGCTATTTCTTAGAAATATCTCTTACAGGAAAAAAAAACTTGCATGACATGGGAGACTTCGGTTCTAAGCCAAATGATGTTGGCTTCTTATTTCTAAACTGATCAGAAGTCGGCAATGGATGTTTACCCACTTAAAGTCAGCTTGCAACCAAACTGTTTTCTTCTTTCTGAACTGATCAGTTCAATCGGGTGGGTAGCATAAATTGATGGGAGTGTTAATTTGGAAGACGGCGGCGTCTCAGGTAACATGCTAGCCTGTGCCAATATATCACTATTTGGCGAAATGTTCATAAGAAGGCCTTGGATATTTTTATACCTTTTCTGTTCTGCACGGTTGTTATTGGGCCATCCCAAATCCCCATTTCACGTCAGCACATCCGAATGCTTAGTTCTTTAGCTGCTTTCTGCATCACATTTTGCCTCCAACGGGCCAACCACTGTTTCTGAAAAACCATGGTTTACGGTTGCAAGGAACCGCAACACTACCTGTAGTTGGGTAAACACGAAAAGAAACAAATTTGATTTTTGACCTTTTGTGTTACTCCTTTCTGCTGCTTCATGACTCTTAGTTTCAGAGTTTAAACATTTTATGGTTTAGTCATCAAGCTCTCTTGTGTCTCAGTCTCCATTTGCCCACTGATAACTGTTTGAATATTCTATCATCTGAACTTAGTTTTTTTTTTGCTTTTTTTCACGTCTCTTGTTGCTTTTAACTCTACCATCCCAACTTACTGAATGCTGATATCATTATTATCACAATGCTAACGTGAGCATTGTTCCAATTTTTGGCAGAAGGTCAAAACAGGTTCTGCGAAAGTTGGAAGGATCCAACTGCTGATACAAAATTTGCACCGCATATTCGCTTCTGCTATGGCCTGCAGTGTCACAATCAGTTCAGCAAATATAAAGTCCCTCGTATATCTTCCCATGTTCTTTATGTCTATTTTACAGCCTAATATAGTTACTATGATCAGTGTCTCCCTCCCTACACTTTTATCTACTTATAGTTACTGAAGATTGATATGATTATTTCCCCAGACCTAACAAAAGTATAGTACCAACTTTGTGCACAAACTCACAATTGTATTATATTTCAGCCCGATGAACTGTAACGGTTTGCTATACCTACCATACTTCGCGGTTTAGCAAATCAGATCTTTGTTTGTATATATATATGTACAAACCAAAACATATGTTGTTAGACCCCTGTCAAGTACTATACAATTAGCTCTGTATATAATATCTGTATAAATATGCTTTTAAATATCAACATCAAATTCTCCCACAAACAAAACCACGATGGCGTGTGGATGCGCGCGCCCCCTTACTAGTAATCCACAAAGTCGCCATGGTAGGTACGATATAAAGGTGTCACCGTAACCAAAATATACAAAATTCTAATAAATGTTAGAATGTCAAAATGTACTACGTAGAATGTTCATGATGAAATACCATTTTTGGTCGTTAGGTTTCTTGTGGTGGAATTTGTGGTAGACATGAGGAGAACAAAGAGGTCCTTGATTTGACATGGGTGTTTACATTTTAATGTCTTTGTTGTTTCGGTGGTAGGCGACGTGCCCGTCAATAGTGAGACGTCGTGATTTCGTCAAAGTTCTCATAAGATATACAATGTGTGAGTGCATACATAGAGGTAAGCATTCGGTGTCTATACTATGATTGAAAAAATTACTATTTTTTGAGGTGTGGTTGAACTCAATTTGTAGAGGCAGAATTGGCAAATGCCTCTACGCAAGCGTCTCTAGAATAAAGGCATTTGTAGGGGCATGTGTGCCACTTGAAATTGAGGTGTCTCCAACAGAAGACCCAAATCCAAAATGGATCTCTAAGAGAATATCTATAGTCTCTAACATAGTACCTATATAGAAGACACATTTTGGGTATCAGGAGTGACATAACTTAAATTTGAGTATCCTCTCTTCTGGAGACCCATTTATAAAAAGGGTTCTCTTTTGAGTCTTACTGTTGGAGAAGACAAAAAAAAATGGGTATTGAACCCTTTTCCTGTAGCGCTACTCAAACGTAGAATGGGTCTTATATTTTGGGTAATAGTTGTTGAAGACGGTCTAAGATCAATTGATATTACAGGCCATCCTAAAAATGATTCTTGAGTGCAGTTTGTAAGGTATGAACTCTAGAGGATTTTATTACTACCTCAAGCCTCGTACAATCTTTTCTTGTTAACATACTTCCATGGGTGGTTCAATAAAGTACCATCCCTAAAAATGATCTATTCCTTGGGGAAGAGGTACTATGAAACACTTCTGAAAATCCATCTCATTATAGGGAGGAGAGTAGTCTTTTAGGTACATCCATCTATTTGGAACCGTAGAAACGGTGGAAAATCCTAACCATCTGTAGTAGCAAAAAAAACAAAAAAAAACGTTCCTTTAAAATTGTTTGTATAGCAGTGTTAATATCAAAATTGTCGAATACAAGGCATGGTCATCGCATTTATGTTAGCAAAAAAAAAAGGTCAGCATCCATGCTAATAATATACTTACACTATACCTGTACTATACATTTTTTTCATCTTTTTTTGCGACGAAAGAAGAATTATATTAAATAATAGCTGGGTACATCAACACGTTACAAGCACTCCGAATTACACAAATATCCAGAAACTGATTTTCATCTAAATTGTACCCACACTGTAAATAGCTCCAGATCTCAAAACCAAACATGTACGACGGTTTGCAGTATGGATGACCGTACAGGTAAACACTCGGCAAAAGGCCTAAGAATAGATGTCTAACGAACGACGGCCAACATTCATGTAGACGGAGTTGAGAAACTTCTTCTTTATGGTGTCTTCCTTCTTCTTCTTCTTTCTGCCACCGAAGAATAAGGATGACTGATCTGAAAATTATTCTCCCTAGTCCTTCATCGTGGCCAGATCTAACCACAACAAAACGAAGAAGAAACCGAAGAAAATTATTCCATGGCGGCGACATCATCTCAACCTTGATGTCATCGTCCAGAAAGAAAGGTCTCCATGTCGTCAAGCCGATGAAGTTGCTGACGTCATAGTTGCCGTCCTCATCTTCTGCAGAGCCGCCATGAAGAAAACAATTCCACTCTTCACCTTCACCGTCGCCGAAGAGGAGAAGGAGAAGATAAATCCCCAATACCAACAAATTTAGCATTGAGAGACTCTAACCCTAAAGACTCGATCTACTAGAAAAACTTATGAAGACGATGGATCCCCACTCCCTCCGGTCTCCGACGATACGTCAGAGAGAAAGGGAGGGGGACTAGTGCCGGTGGAAGGTGACGGCGGCGCTGCTTTAGGTCGAGGTGCGCGATCAGTAGAAACCAAATGCTACACCGCTACACCAGGCTCCATCCCACCCATGGAGCAAAACCAAAATACTCCTTCTTACCTCTCCTTGTCTAAGAGCATCTCCAGCAGTTCTCTAATACATTCCCCTATCCCCATAAAACTGTTATATTGGGACATCTATGTTTTTTTGCTCCAGTAGTTCCCCGATACCTCTCTTTTTTTTTAGCCACCAATATTTCCCTCGTATCTCTCAAAGAAAAGAATATATACAACTCCTCCAGTACCATAGAATCATTCTAACTATCATTTTTCAGCCATATTTTTTTTATATTTCTATGAAACCCACCTTCTATATGGGTATTAGGGGAGAGATATATTGAGGTATTTCTGCAGCAACTTCCCTAATATTGAAAAAATAATAATATTGAGCTACCCGAGTACATGTATGTTGGAGATTGATTATTGACGAACTGACCACCAGCAAAGCAAGCAAAGACCCAGCCCCAGACCGGCTCGCCTCTATAAATATATAAATAAAGTAGTTTTAAATCTCCGGCTATAACCGAAGATATAGCCGGTCATAGTAGTCTGAGACCGATCAAGTTACGAGCTATAGCCCGTTATATCTCGCTATATTTTTATTTAGCCTTAGTTATTGTTGTTACGTACCTTAGCCGGTGATTTAAAACCTCTATAAATACCCCAACCCCGGTGGCCAAAGTTCCTCGCCCATTCCACTCACTCCACCCTCACCAGCTCAAAGCCTAGGTATAGCAGCTACTAGAAGCAGCGGCTAGCTAGCCAGAACACCTCACCTCGCCCATGGCGATGGCCTCCGCAGCTTCCTCGTGCACGGACGGCATGTGGTGGGTGTACGCGCTCCCGGCGCTGCTCGGCTCGGACACCCTGTGCGCCCACCCGGCCCTCCTGGCCAGCCTGCTCTTCCTGACCACCGTCACGGCGGCTCTGCTGGCGTGGGCCGCGTCGCCGGGAGGGCCGGCGTGGGCGCACGGCCGCGGCCTCCTAGGCGCCACTCCTATCGTGGGGCCCCGCGGTCTCCCCGTGTTCGGCAGCCTCTTCGCGCTGTCCCGCGGGCTGCCGCACCGCGCCCTCGCCACGATGGCCCGCGCCGCGGGGCCCCGGGCCAAGGCGCTCATGGCGTTCTCTGTCGGGGACACGCCCGCGGTCGTGTCGTCGTGCCCGGCCACGGCGCGTGAGGTGCTCGCGCACCCGTCCTTCGCCGACCGCCCCGTGAAGCGGTCGGCGCGGGAGCTCATGTTCGCGCGCGCCATCGGGTTCGCGCCCAACGGCGACTACTGGCGCCGCCTCCGCCGCGTCGCGTCCACGCACCTCTTCTCCCCGCGCCGCGTCGCCGCGCACGAGCCGGGACGCCAGGGCGACGCGGAGGCCATGCTCCGCTCCGTCGCCGCCGAGCAGGCCGCCTCTGGCACCGTCGTCCTCCGCCCACACCTCCAGGCCGCCGCGCTCAACAACATCATGGGCAGCGTCTTCGGCACGCGATACGACGTCACATCCGGCCCCGGGGCCGCCGGGGCCGCCGGGGCCGAGCAGCTCAAGAGCATGGTGCGCGAGGGGTTCGACCTCCTTGGCGCCTTCAACTGGTCCGACCACCTCCCCTGGCTCGCCCACCTGTACGACCCCAGCAACGTCACCCGCCGCTGCGCCGCGCTCGTGCCGCGCGTCCAGACCTTCGTCCGTGGCGTCATCGACGAGCACCGCCGCCGCCGCCAAAACTCCGCCGCCGTCGACGACAACGCTGACTTCGTCGACGTGCTCCTCTCCCTCGAGGGCGACGAGAAGCTCCAAGACGACGACATGGTCGCCATCCTCTGGGTAAAGCTCAAATCGATCGCTTTCCTAGCTTGTTCAACGGCATACTTCTCGGGTGTACGGTTTTGTGTCGGTTGTTCCCGAATAGGAAAAAGGAGCAAAGCTTTTGTGTCCGTCGCTGAAAATAGAGTATATATGATTTGTTTTGCAGGAGATGATCTTCCGCGGTACGGACACGACGGCGCTTCTGACCGAGTGGTGCATGGCGGAGCTGGTGCGCCACCCGGCGGTGCAGGCGAGGGTGCGCGCCGAGGTGGACGCGGCTGTCGGCGCCGGCGGTTGCCCCACTGACGCCGACGTGGCGCGCATGCCATACCTGCAGGCGGTCGTGAAGGAGACGCTGCGCGCCCACCCGCCTGGCCCGCTGCTGAGCTGGGCACGCCTCGCCACCGCCGACGTGCCCCTCTCCAACGGCATGGTGGTCCCGGCCGGCACCACGGCGATGGTGAACATGTGGGCCATCACCCACGACGCCGCCGTGTGGGCTGACCCGGACGCGTTCGCGCCGGAGCGGTTCCTGCCCTCCGAGGGCGGCGCCGACGTGGACGTCCGCGGCGTCGACCTCCGCCTGGCCCCGTTCGGCGCCGGGCGCCGCGTCTGCCCCGGCAAGAACCTGGGGCTCACCACCGTGGGCCTCTGGGTCGCCCGCCTCGTGCACGCCTTCGAGTGGGCGCTGCCTGACGGCGCGCCGCCCGTCTGCCTGGACGAGGTCCTCAAGCTCTCCCTGGAGATGAAGACGCCGCTCGCCGCCGCGGCCATCGCCCGCACCGCCTGATCCATCCTGCCGCCGCCGCGTGCAACAAGAACGGAATATGCTTTGTCACGTCACGCGTTGTTTGCAGGGATGATGGTATCTTTGTCTGTGTCTGTGTGTTCTCCATCGTCGGTTCGTTCGTGCCTGCCTTTGCCTAGGGTTTCGTTTCTTGCAAATGAGTGCAGTGCGTGTGTCTCTCCCTTAGTCTCACCATCAACGGGGCTCCAATTTTGGAAAGGTGCGAAGGAGTTAACCCCTAGACATGTCTGCGTCTCGATCACCACCTACTATCAGTATCAGCGCAGCACCTATATATATATATCAGTGTTTGTCGATCAGTCATGGGATTCGTGTGCTCAAGTCTGCTGCATTATATATATCATGTATTGTAAAGTGAGTATCAAGAACCGTGCTATTTATACGTTGCTGTTTAATTATTGTTTATATATGTCTGGATTGGTCTCCAATTAACTAGTTATTTCTGAATTCAATTTTCGGTTATATATTTTGAAGTTGATCGTCTGAAGTATTCAAAAATCAAGTCACTTAACCTTATTCAGTTGTATGGTGAAATCTGACAAATGAGACGTGTTCACGAAAAAACATGAGTCACCACTGTAAAATTGTGTAAACGTGGATGCCGAAATTGGCTCACCACGGGTCCATGTTGTATAGTATAGCGACCAAGCAACAACCACTCGCAAGATTACAGGAAACGATTACAGCAGCTTGAAGTACAAGTCACAGAACTAACAAATATATCTCTATTTCCTATACATATCTTTAGAAGAGTCCTGACTTAGAACATAGTCGATGCATACCATAAAGAAGATATACCATACAGGAGATATACACATACTTATCTAACGGCCTCCCTCAATCTAAACTGTCCTTGTGCTTCAGATTTACATTGCTCTTGAAATCTTCCACTTCCTGATGGACAGTGTGGCTTCGTGAGCCGTCAGCTAGTTGATCATGAGTGGAGACAAGCCGAACCTGCAACAATTTATTTGCAACTCTTTCCCGCACAAAGTGAAAATCAATTTTATCATGTTTTGATCTTAGCGTGGAAAACAGAATTGGCTCATAGATATGTGGCACCGAGATTATCACACCATAAACAGGGCATGTACCTCATTTTGATCAATGTCAAGTTCAGCAAGCAATGACTCCACCCACATCACTTCTGATGTCCCATATGCTAGGTGATATTTTCCTTGCTAGTTAAGGAGTGGTTCGTGAACTAAAATGCTTTCTGTCCTAGTTAGTAACGATTTCTTACATAGACAGTCACTAAAAAATTAGAGCCAAGTGTAAAAAAATATGTACTAGTGAGCAGTGACATGTAATGCTATCCTTGATTAGTGAATCAATTATTGGTCTTCCTTGCATCTACAGTAGAAGTGCATCATAGCCATGCGAGAGAAGCAAATCCAAAAAAAAAGGTCAAGTTTTCTCTTTCCTCAGTACGTAAATCGTATTAACGGAGGCGGTCGCCTAGTTAATGTTTTGTAGAAAACCTAAAAAAAAGGGCCGTCTTAGTTAATGATTTTCAGAAAACCTAAAAAAATAAAAAAAAAGGGACCATCTTAGTTGTTAATGGTTTCTAGAAAACCTAAAAAAACAAAAACAAAATGGCCTACTCAGGAATTGAACTCGTGACCAATAAATTAGCACTAACATTACGCAATCACTGCATCACACACTCACTTATGAGTGGATATAGCATTAAATCGTTTTATATAAGTACATTGTAATCTTGTATTGAATATTTTATCTACTAAATGAACTCAAATGAATTTCAACTACAAAGTTTTAAATCTCATTTAGAAATCCTAAATTTTGTATTTCAAAATTTATGAACTTATGACACATATTTGGGATTATAAACGACTTCAGTTCAAAAAAAAACTTTTCAACTACAAAACCGTTGTAGATTGTATTGATACAAATAACTTTAGTATAGATCATGCCAACATCTGAGGTTGTTTGCCAATTTTAAATTTCAAAATCCATGAACATAATTTTTAGGACGGTAAAAAGTTTCAAATTAAAAAAATTCAACTACAAAGTTGTAGATCACGGCTAGAGCTATAGTTTTGATATAAATTTGTCTTCATCCGAGTTTATATGAAAAAGTTATGAATTATTTTTTGTTGCTACTATTTAAAGGGAGGCACACCTCTAAAAAATCAATTTTCAGAGACACTCGCTTAGAATGGCCACCTCTGTTAATAGCGATTTTTAGAAACGACATCTTAAGCTGCCCGTCTCTGTTAATCGATAATTTTGGAGGCGGTCGCTTTAGGACGCCTACCTACGTGAAATATTCGGAGATGAGCATTTCTATGGAGTTCCCTTGACTATCAACGGAGGCGGTCGCTAAATGTTTCATGTATAGTGCTTGGCTATGTTGTTTACCTAATTTTCGAAAAGAAAAAAGCAAACAAAAAGGTGTCGTGTATAGAAAATGAGAACGAAATTGTTGATGTCGGATGTGGTCCGAATCACACACCAGAAAGGGCATTAGACGCCTGGGCCGCTACGGACCGAAGAACGCAGCGAGCATGTCACTCTTACATGGTGAAACATGGAGAGGTTTACAAGCAAACCACCAAAGGATAACCAGTCGTGCTTACGTGACGAAGAATCGACTAGTTTTCAAGCAAACTAGCAAAGGAACTGCCGAAGCTCTCGCCCGGAAGGGACCCTGTCAGGGCAAGGACGTCACCGGGTTGCCCTAGGTCGGCCGGCAAACCTAGGGCGCCATCCTTGGTCGTGGATCAAGGGATGAACAACATGGAGATAGGAGAAGAGAGTAAAAGAGGTAGGAGTAGATTGATTTGTTGTGTTTGACGATTGGATAGATGGGAACTCAATCGGCCATGATCCTCTCATATATATATAGAGAGGGTGGTCTTATACCAGTAGGAAACCTCTTCAATACTTATTTTTCAAGTTTTCCACGTCCAAAAACCGATCTAGAAACAAATCGGTTCGAGATCTGAAAGTCAGATTCAGAATAAATACCTACCGGTACTTCCGGTCAGGCTCCACCGGTAGTACCGGTCCCCCACCGGTAGTACTGGTAGTTCATTTTCACGCCAAACTCACCTTTCTCCGCTAGCCACCGGAAGTTATAGTCTCAGACCGGAAGTACCGGTAGTTCATTTTCTTACCAACTGGTCTCGGACCAGAAGTACCGGTAGCTCAAACAGATATTATCTTGGAGGTATAACTCTCTCATCTGGACCCCAAATTAGACGTTCCATATATGTTTTTTTGACCATCTCGATGAGAGGAACGCAATGGTGAAGTCTGTTACATATTTTGATAACTTCACAAAATGGACATTTTGTTGTCAACATACCGAGTATGCTCTCTGGCCATCTTGATGATAGAAACATGATGATAATATCTATTATGCCCTCTAGACAATTTTGGGTGTTAACACATGCCCCCTGCTTTTTAGTAAAGCTTGCGTACTAAAAAGCATTTTCAAAACCAAAATTATTCCATTGCTGCAGTCTTGTGCAGAAAGTTTCATCAATACTTTATGTTTGTTGTCCTGAACTTGTCCAGAATAACATCCTTGGCTTTTTCCATCATCTTCTCATATATGCATAAACAAAACACTAAATAGCAACGATACCCAACTCATCGGCTATCTAGCATCTGAGGGCAATGTATACATCGGTCATATTTGTTCTAAGGGCGACACTTGTATCGACCATTGTCTGGAGAGCACTCTAGGCCTCTTGCCAAACACTTAGAAAAGTACCTTTTCAAGCACCTCCTATTAACTGCTCTTGGGAGACTATCACCTTGCAACGTCTCTAGGAGATAAGAATTGTCAAATATTACTTTGATAACTCTAAAATGGACCTTCTCAACTTGGTGACCTTTTGCCAAACTTGTTGCTCTTTGTCTCAAGCTGCGGTATGATTTTCCACATCTAGCACCACTCCTCAATATGAAATATACCCATAGAGCTTTAAACAAAACTTTTAGACCACCTCCTTGGATTATCATCAATTCTCTTCTTTGATGAGCTTGATCACAGTCCGTAGACTTCTCCCATAACCATCTTTGCTTGATCAAATCCGTAATATGGGAGTCCTCCAATCATCCAAACCGGTTGTGTCATTGCTGAAAATCAAGTTAGGCTGATTTGGTAATTCCTCGGCGAGCTGACCTGACGAGCCAGAGGTTTCCGAGTCGGCTCAGCCGACAGGGGAAGTCGGCTCAGCCGACTCTGCTGCTCCTACACACAAAACAATAAAGTTTTCTTACATTGACCTTTCTTTGATGTGAAAATTACGCCCACTCACATCAAAGCCAGATGCTTATTGAACTAACATGTTGACCTTCTAATTTTCATGCCTCGGAATATGCTGAATTTAGAATTCAGTAAAATAGGCAATAATATCAAGGCAAGCATCAAGACAAGCTCTTAGTGATCTTTCTAAACATTAAAACATACCGGCGACTTGCTGCACCACTAGTAAAGAATCACCATAGGTTTCAACATGTCATACTTCATGAATTGCAATATGGCCAAGCCGAATAAGAAAAATTCACATTCGGCTCAAATTTTGGTGCAAATGTAATTTTAATCGGCTTGATGCCTCAAACGACATCATTGTGAGAAATAATGATCATGCCAACACCTTGTCACATCCATGAAGTAAATCAAAATAATATATCATGTCCCCGGGCCTAAAATTCATCTAAGTGAATTTCATGGGGGCTTTCTAATAGCACGATGGTCGCAAGCACTCGTCGGCTATATTTTTATACTAAGGGCGATATCAAAATATCGACCATATGAATTCATCCACAAGAGCATGCATAACCGAAATAAATATTTTGGCTCTTGATCATTGATGAGCAAAATAATTTGGCAAACCTCCATAACATAAAGATCCATACGAAGGATCAAAATAAGGAGCTGAGGGATAACCATGCATACTAGGGGATGAATTCCACATAGGCATAGGCAGAGAGTATGGCTAATGCCATGACCAATGATTTGGTGCAAACCTTCAACTTGGCAATTGTTTCTTGAATCATCTTCTCTCCTTTGCCTTTGTTGCACCATTTGCTTGAGTATCATCCTTCTGAGCTTGAATTCTTCATTTAGGAACCCACGCCAAGCCTTTTCTTTTAGCTTCTCTGCACTAAGCTTTTGTAACTTCTTTTCTTACCACTTTGGTAAACCGATTGAGCATATCGTTTTTATTTCTGTTTTGGACAGCGGCAAATCATTCTTGATTTTGGGCACTCTCACCTTCTTTTGTTCAGATTTGGCACCTATAATATCAATAGATGATTCTTTCACTTCTTTGCCATCAATAGCCGGATTTTTCAGCAATGTAATCGGCTTTTCAATAGTTGAATTCAGATCTGAACTTTTCTCCTTTTGGCCATCATACTTCACACGGTAAACTTGCTTCACCACTTTCTTCTTTGGTTGAGCTCTAGACCGATTTTGATCAAAACGGTCTTTACAAGATGATGATCTCTCTGAATGTCAAGGAGCTGCATATTCTATATATTGTGGCCTAAAACATGATGAAACATGTGCCTCTTGATCAAACCATCCCCAAGATGAATAAGGATAAAAATATGCGGGCTGTGGTCCATATGACATAGGAATTGGCTGCTCAAAAGGAGAATATGTTGCTGCTGCGTGAGATCTATCTCCTTGCCAATTCCACTCTTGAAACTTGTGCTTTGGAGGTGATTTTGATGATTGGACTTTCTTTGGCCGATTGGTGACATTTGCTCCTGCTATCTTCTCATATTTAGCAAGAAGTTCCTTGAAGCTAAGCTTCAGCCTTCTATTCTTTAGCTTGTTACGGCCTTTATCACCATCAGCTTTATGAGCATCCTTCTTCCCCCCATCTTGACAGACATGCTTCAAAGGAGGATCTTTAGCCGATTCCCCTTGCTCAACAGGATCAATCGGCTTTTGTTCTAGTTGGAGAGATTTCACTTGTCCCCTAGTGTCTTCTAAAACTGTAATAACATTGTTGTCCTCTTGAGTATCTTCAATTTGCAATTCATGGACAACAACCTTGTCTTCACTTGAGGGCTACACGTCTCTCTTTTGGGCATTCAAGTCTTGATCTTTGAGTGAATCGGCTAATGCAAGCCGATTCAAAGCATGTTTGCCATCAAGACCAATTGAATCCAACTGGTCTATCTGTTAAGCTTCAGAAAATCTCAATCGATCACTCGACGAAACACATTGCAATTAGAAGTGTTATGATCAAAAGAATTGTGTCACTTGCAATATGCAAGCTCTTGTAAGTTTTGAATAGATGACAAAGCATTGTGATTAATGATTCTAATAAAATTATTCTTTAGCAATATATCAAAGACATGATCACAAAAAGTAAAGTCAAAGGTGTACTTTGATTTCTTTAGTCGAATCTTTTATAGAGTCGGCTTTAAAGCTAGGCAAACAAATGGATCAGATTTGACATCAATCCATTCGGCCACACCTTTGCAATTGACAGACATGCTTCAAACGAATGGATCTGACTTTATTTTAACATTAACAAATAAATTGCTATTCTCAATTGGTCTATTACAACTATTAGCAAAGATATCTTTAATAGATGCTGAAATTGAAATAGTATGATTATATTGGATTTTGAGTAAAAAATTTGTGTCTTCTACCTTGTTGATCATGTTGGAGAAGTGCATGTCCTTGATTTGCATGATGTTGCTCTTCTTCTCTAGAAACCAATCAACAAGTGGGGTCAAATCATTCAAAGATGCATCAACAGCTGCTGAAACCGGAAAAGTCAGCTTAGCCGACTGAAAGTCGGCTAGGCCAACTTAGGCACTAGCAGGGGCAGTCGGCTTGGCTGACTAGAAAGCCGGCTTAGCCGACTCAGGGCAGGCGGCAGAGGCAGGCGGCCTAGCCGACTGGGAAATCGGCCTAGCCGACCCGGAGTAGGCGGCAGGGGCAGTCGGCCTGGCTGACTGGGAAGTCGGCCAAGCCGACTTAGAGTAGGCAGGAGTCGGCTTAGCCAACTTCAAAGTCGGTTTAGTCGATTCTGAGCAGACAGACAGTCCTCCTTTGTTGCTTGTAGGGGCTTGATCTTCATCAATGATGTAGTAATCACTAGATAAATGTACAACCCCTTTAGCTCTTGAAAAATCAAGTCTAGCTGATTTCTGATGTTTTTCATATTTTTCTGTAGTAAGACTTGTTTTCTAAGATATGATTGATTCAGAAAGGATATTGTGTTGTTCGGCTTTTGTAGCCGAACCTTTGCTTACATTCGAATCAATTCTTTCTTTCATGCCCACTAGCAATCCTCTTTTAGTCGATGACTCAATTGTGATCGGCCTCTTCTCATTAGTCTTCCCAAAATATTCATAGAATTGCTCCTCTAGTTAAGACCATGAACCAACAGTGCACCGGGGTAAAGATGTAAACCATGCAAAGGCAATACTAGTAAGAGATAAGGGGAAAATTTCGCACTCTCATGTAATCTTCTTTACCAGCAAAACCTGGTTGTGAGAGATATACATTAATGTGTTCCACAGCGGTCTTATCATCTTCACCACTAAATTCATACAAATCAGGTATCCATTAACCATCAGGAGTTTTTAAGTAATCAATGTGTAATTGGTACGGTCTATGATATGCGGGCACCTTCCATTTAGAGGAGCCATATGGATTTCTAGTGTGGGCCAAATCTTTCTTGATTCGGCTTGATTTGAGAGCATCATATAAAGCAAAATCATGATTGTTTGCATGTGCACCCTTTGCTGAATTTTCATTGATTCGGCTATAATTATTAGCAATAGATTGAGCCAAATCATGAGTTTTAGTACTCGAATGTCTTGCTGAAATTTCACTAATTCAGCTTTGATCATGAGCGAAATAGGAAGCCGAATTGTGGGCATTGATCATTGCATTAGGTGCTGAATTTCATTAATTTGGCTATGGTTACTAATAACACATGAAGCCGAATCATGAGTATTAGCACTTACATACCTTGCTGATTTTTTATTAATTCGGCTCGAGTTAGAAGTAACATGTGGAGCCGAATTATGAATAAGAGCATTGGCATATGGTGCCGAATTTTGGGAGCAATTGGTTAAATAATTAGTATTATCAAAGCCAATTCTCTCATTCATCGGCATGTCATGTGGTGAAACCACATATTGTGAACTTATAGCCGATGAATAAGGATATACATGTTGTATGTTGTTAGTAGCATCAAAACTCGAAGAATTTAAAACATGCACTGGCTCTTGACCATGATATCTGTAACAGAACCGACCAAATTATAAGAGCATAAGTACAAAAACAAGCACCGAAGCGCTCAAATTTTCGAACTTGAGCCCAAATAATCCCGGTAGTCAATCGAAACCACGAAGGATTTCAAACCAACTTGCTTACAACCAAGATCGCATCATTCAACATACAACATCATACGTTACATTTTACAAATAGTTCTGAAATAAGTTCACACACACGGAGTCGCAATTATTACAAACCAAGTTTATAAAAGTAGCGGAAGCAAACACACGCCAGTTGTTTAACTACTGCCAGTCTTCTTGATCAACAACCCGCAAAAGCATCAAGAAAGTACATAAAAGATGATCACGCCCTAGTGATCTAGTCTTCGTCACCCGCAGGGTGGAGACAATTTTTGCAGAAGCCTTGGTAGAGCATATCATCTGCAACAGGAGGGAATAAACCCTGAGTACTGGAATGTACTCAGCTAGACTTACCCGTCGAAAACCAGAAACAAAATGACACCAAGGATTATACAAGGCTTTCACAAGAGGCTAGCTGACATCACATTTTTGCATAAAGGCATAAGTAATTGAGATTCTTGTAACCTGTACTAGCAGTTATTTTTAGCATTTACCTATCATCTATCTTAACACCTGTACTAAGCATGCACTTGATTATAATCAAACAACATTATTATTATATCCATAGCAGGTATATCATTGTGGCAATATTATATCATTCACTTAACCATCTGTTCATTTAATGAGATCTACGTTGCCGCTGCTCAAGTCAAGTGCTCACTAACCGGGAGTGACGGCGATTCGAATCGAATTCCTATCCAGCTGGAGGGGTATTTCTAACACTCACCGAGTCACGCCTGGCGAGGGCTGCTCAGGTCATCTTTTGTACAGTTCAGGAATCGCGGGTCCGAATAATGTCGTGTTCCCAAGGGCGACACTCTGCCAGGTGATAGGGACTCTAACCCTCCTTGGTCTCACGCCAATGTCCCCAAGCACATCCTTTCTCTCCTCCAAGATGCAACCTACCATTCGATTCCCGGCCTGAACCATACTACTCGACTTCGCGGTCGGAACGACTTATTCGGCCAACTAAGTGTTAGACTGCGTTCAACATGACTCAAGGACGTACAGCGAAGCGGTCCTTAAATGACTCAGACGGGCATAGCTCCACACCCAAGACGTAAAGTGTCTTGCGGCTGTACTATCGAATTCCCGCCCGGTCTCAATTTTATTTTGAGGCATGGTTCCATCCACGATAGTCATAAAGCCACTCGTGACTCCTTCCTACATCTCGCGGATGACCGGAAATCACCCGACTTCTACCGAACTAAGCAGGGCTAAGCATTGACACGTGCCTAAACCTAATATAGGATTAAGTACGATATCTGGACAAGGACAGGTATAATGCAACAATTGTTTTCATATAACTCCTACAACTTAATGCAGTAAACAATTAAAAGTACTCAAGATTAATTTATAAAACAGTAGGTTCAGCATGCACCGGGGCTTGCCTTTCAGAAAGGTCGAGGGCCGGTGGTCAGGGCACTCGGGCAAGTCTTCAGCGGCGTCTCCTTCGCCGACTGGTTCCGCTGGCTCCTCTGGCTGGTCCTGGATTTCCTCCGGAATCACTGGCTCGAACTTGAGGAGTGTTATCCCCTCCGGAACACCTATTGTATGAGTGCACAATAAATATCATGGTTGCATAATGGTGCAACATGCTCGGAATGAAATGCATTTCAGCAATAAAAGTACTCTACTCCAGTCACTTTATCAGTACGTGCAAATCTCTTCTCCGGTGGAGAAGTACTTACCTAAGCTACACAACCTAAGATACAGCTGTTCCTCTTCGGTTAAGGCCCTAACACCTAACAACACAAGAGTAATATTACTTAGGTTACCACAGTAAGTTATTCTGGACAGCAGCTCAAAGATTCTGACATAACTGAAGATTCCTAACTCCAAAAGATATGATCTAAGACAAACTGGAAAGATTAAGAAATGCACTACAAATTATTTTCAGACCTCAATACTTAATTCCAAAGTTTACCTAGTCGAAATCCCAAAGTTCCAGAATCTATCCTCCCCAAACGGAGAGCAGCCAATTCTGGACTGTCACTTAAAACAGCAAACACTCCTAAACTACTAAGCCAAATGCTCCCAAATTTTGACACAAGCTAGTTTATCAAGTTTACTACAATTTTGGTATTCACAAGTTTTTCAGCAAACACTTTTATTAAGGGTCAAACCAAAAGATAGTACCAACTGTCCAGAAAACCTAGAATTGCAAAGATTAAATATTTATTTATGTGGCAAACATTCTCTAAGACCAAACTAATGTTACTACAAGTTCACAAAGGTCACAAAAACACCAGAAAGTAAAGTGTGCCCACCTAGAATATTTATTTACACCCCTTTCTTAATTTACTTAATTAATTAAGTGGAATTTCAAACATATAAGTAAGCTCCTCCAAAAATTCTACAACAATTACAGGAGACTCTCTGACCCAAAAAGAGGCTACTGTAAAAATTTGAACTAAATTTATTAACAGGAACTTCCTACACAAAATTTACAAGCCAAAAAGGCTGATTTTTGTATAAATAACAAAGTATAGTAAAAAGTGTCAAACAACAGATTTCCTAATTTTCTTAGACACTCTAGGGTACCAAGACATTCTCCAAAAAGTTATATGAACATTGCACATGTAGAAAATTTACAACAATTCATTTAAGTATTTCCTAAAATAACAAGATAGCATTATAACTTGAAAAGTACTTAAGAATTACTGCCCAAATTTTTACCAGAGCTAGAGCAAGTATAAATTAGTCTACCCACCAAATTACATAATTTTTGGAACAATGAAACTCAAGATATGATTTAAACAAGTTTGCATATGATTTAAAACACATTTCAAAGACCTATTTAAATATCCCGGGAACTAAACATCACATAACCAATTCATATTTTTCTAAGATACTACACACCCTATAGATCCCAACAAAATTTATCTCATAATTTTTGGGCAAGTAAAACCCTAGATCTACAATTTCCAAACAACCACTAAAATCTATGACAAAAAGAACAAAGAAAACAAAACTGAACCCTAACAGCTACAATGCCAGGCCGGCTCAGTTCACCAGCGCGGCCCAGCCAGCACGCGGCCCGATCTGGCTTCCTCCCACGCGTGGCAACCGACAGGTGGGTCCCCGCGGTCAGTGACGGAGGGCAGGGGAGCGGCGAACCGCGAGCTCCGGCGAGCTCAAGCTCGTCGGAGGGGAGCTCGCTTGGAAAAACAAACACACCCACGCGTTCCCCGTCATACGGTGCTTCGATTCATGCAAGCAGGAAGGCTTGGGTTGGAGTAAGAGGGGCTCGCCACTGGGAACGGCGGCCGGTGAGGGTCGGTGACGGTGCACCGCCGCCGGTGAGGCCGCACGGTCACAACTAAACTCGGTACGAGCTTTACAGCAGCTAGGCGGAGCGGTTGAGGTAGGAAGGGAAGACGGAGAGAGGCCCGAACTACCCTAGCCACGGTAAACCTGCATGGCGGAGCTCCGGTGACCTCTCGGGAACGGGCGGAGACGGCAATGTGGCTCACCTCGGGCTCAATCAAAGCCACCGGTTGGTCGCAGAGGTGTAGGGCGGTAAGGCGGAGGGACAGGCGTGATCTGGTGAGCGGTGGTGTGGTGGGGAGCGCGCGCGAGCTCGCTGGAGTGGGGGCGACAATGGCGGCTCGGTTTCTCCGCTTTGAAGCCGAACGAGGGAGGGAGAGGGAATGGAGACAGCCTCGACGCGTCGTGGCGGTCTTGAAGGCGCCGTGGACTGGCCGGTGGGGCTAGGGCCGGCGTACGGTCGCCACCGCGTGTCCACGCGTCGGCGAGGCCCTATGGCCGGTCGGCCACTCCCCCTTCTCTGATGAAACTGAAACGAGTCGATCGGTGCCGTTGGTGATCGACTGACAGGGCAACTTCGTCGACGATTTACTCTCAAACCAACTCATGTTAGTGAAACCTCCAATTAGCAAAGTTGTAGACCTACGTGAGCACTACAAGTTTGTAAAAGGCATCATGAGCTAGTTCGGTTTAGTTGGTGAGATATAACGCCCCAAAGTGAGGCACATGAAAGCTGAACCGACTTTCAGTTATTTCCCCCGACTGAAACCCGATTTTTGAAGCACTCTAACTCATAAACCATTGGGAACCAAGCTTGGGTGATGTTGACAATGTTGTAGAGCTACATGAGGACTACAAGTTTGTCAATATGAGTGGAAACTGGTTTGGCCTGGTTTGTAAACTACAAGCTTCTAAAGTAGGCCTCAGTAAAACTGGAGGGTCAATTGAAGACTTAGAAAAATTCTAAGTGTTGAGGCAGCCCCTCTAGCTGACTTGTGGGCCATTTTTTAGTATGTTCTGGCCAGTTTCATGAAATGGTCATATTGAGACTTTTGTTCCCCATAAAATTCCCTACAACTTTGCTTAAGGGTGCTCCTCCATGCAAGGTCTCTAAGCTAGACTTTTTAATTGGTCAAACTAGAGCATCCTAGGGCTAAGTGGTGGTCAACTACACCTTGGAGGGCATTTTGGTGATTTTGGTCAACATGAACCTTGCTCCACTAGTGACCCTAAGTATAACTAAGGTGTTGTGGGATATAATTGGCTACTCTACCCTTTAGTTACACCAACTCCCTAGTGTCACATGATGTGAGTCAAACAAAACTTCAAAATAAATCACATTTGTTGCAACCACATGAATTAACATGAAATGATGCATGCTTATGCTCATGCAATGCAATGCAATTATGGAGCTAAACACCTGAGGTGTTACAGCCCTCCCCCTTATAAAAATCTCGTCCCGAGATTTGGAAAGCGTATCATTTTTCATAGAATTCCTTATAGCCATCCCGCAAATAGTCCTCCCGTTCCCATGTAGCGTCACTTTCACTACCCTGATTACTCCACATTACTTTATACCACTTAACCAATTTGCTTCTAGTCACTCGTTCCTGAGTATCGATCACTCGGACTGGCTTTTCTTTGTAAGTTAAATCGGATTCCAGTCTGATATCTCCTAAAGGGACTCTTTCCTCAGGAACTCGAAGACACTTTTTGAGCTGAGATACATGGAAGACGTTGAATATGTCACTCATTTTAGGTGGTATCTAGATTTTGTACGCAACAGCTCCACTCTTGCCTATGATCTGGAAAGGACCTACGTATCTCGGCGCAAGTTTTCGCTTAACACCAAAATGTTGGACACTCTTCATTAGAGAAACTTTCAGATACACGAAGTCTCCAACTTCAAACTCGAGTGGTTTTCTACGACGATCAGCATAACTTTTCTGTCTATCTTGGGCTGTAGCCATATGTTTTTGGATGGTACGGACTTGTTCCTCAGCTTCATGAACAAAATCAATACCATAATACCTCCTTTCACCAGCTTCTACCCAGTTTAGTGGAGTTCTACACTTACGACCGTACAAAGCTTCGAATGGAGCCATCTTAATACTCTCTTGATAACTATTATTGTACGAAAACTCGGCTAGAGGTAACCATTTTTCCCAAGAACCCTTGGATGAAATGACACATGCCCGCAACAGATCTTCCAAGATTTGGTTAACCCGTTCCATCTGTCCTGACGTCTGGGGGTGATAAGCAGAGCTTCTCACTAACTTGGTTCCCAGAAGGTGATGCAAGTGCTCCTAAAAGCGAGCCGTGAACTGGGGACCACAGTCAGATATGATAGCATGAGGTATCCCATGGAGCCGGACTATCTGATTGAAATACAACTCAGCATAGTCAGTAGGACGATAGTCTACTCGAACAGGAATGAAGTGAGCTGACTTGGTTAGGCGATCTACAATTATCCAGATGGAGTTATGATTTTTGACAGTAGGAGGAAGTCCGACAATGAAATCCATACTTATCTCTTCCCATTTCCAACCTGGGATAGAAAGTGGTTGAAGTAACCCAGCTTTCATATGCACAGCTTTAACTCTACAGCAGGTGTCACACCTAGCCACATATGCAGCTATCTCTTTCCGCATCTTGGTCCACCAATAATATGGCTTCAAATCATAATACATCTTATTGCTGCCCGGATGGATGGACAACTTAGAGGAGTGTGCTTCAAACATGATATCATTTCTAAGCTCTCGGTCCTTAGGCACAACTAACCTATCCTTGAACCATAGTACACTCTCTTCATCTACCCTGAACTGTGTAGTTTCTTGCTCTTTCATCTTACGCTTGATGTTGAATATACCAGTGTCAGTCTTTTGGAGCTCAATAATTCTGCTTTTGAGAGTACAACTGACAGTGATGTTGTACAAGACCGCTGGATGTAGAAGGCGAGATCGATGAAAATCAGTTTCAACTAGGGAATGACAATGAGACTTACGGCTTAAAGCATCCGCAACCACATTTGCCTTGCCAGGATGATAGTGCACTTGAAGGTTATAATCCTTAATCAACTCGAGCCATCTTCTTTGACGCATATTTAACTTAGGTTGGGTGAAGATGTACTTGAGGCTTTTGTGGTCTGTGTAGATATTACAAACATTGCCCAACAGGTAGTGCTGCCAGGCTTTCAAAGCATGAACAACTGTGGCGAGTTCTAAGTCATGCGTTGGATAATTCACCACATGTTTCCAAAGTTGTCGAGAGGTATATGCAATCACTCGACCTTCCTGCATCAACACACCTCCTAAACCTATGCCTGAGGCATCACAATAAACATCAAATGGTTTCTCGATATCCAGTTGTGCCAAAACCGAAGCTGAGGTTAGGAGGGTTCGCAGTTGGTGAAAAGCCGCATCACACTCAGGAGTCCAAACAAACCTGATGTCTTTTTGTAACAACCGAGTCATTGGCTTGGCTATTTTGGAGAAATCCGGGATGAAGCGATGATAATAGCCAGCCAAACCAAGGAAACTCCAGACCTCGTGAATCGAAGTAGGAGCCTTCTAATTCAATACTTCCTGTACCTTGGTGGGATCCACCATAATTCCTCCATCGGACAACACATGACCCAGGAAAGGTACCTCATGAAGCCAGAATTCACACTTACTGAACTTTGCATATAATTGATGTTCGCGCAGTCTGGTGAGGACTATACGCAGATGTTCAGCGTGATTTTCCTCATTTACAGAATATATCAGGATGTCATCAATGAATACCACCACAAACTTATCCAATTCGGGCATAAATACCGAATTCATCAAGTACATGAAGTGTGCGGGGGCGTTGGTCAAGCCGAAAGACATAACAAGATACTCATAAAGACTGTATCGGGTAGAGAAAGCTATCTTGGGAACATCTTCCGGGCGGATTTTAATTTGATGATAGCCAGATCTTAGATCGATCTTGGAGAAAACTTTAGCTTTAGACAACTGATCGAACAAGATATCGATGCGGGGTAGAGGATACTTATTTTTGACAGTGACTGCATTGAGAGGTCTATAATCTACGCACATCCGCAATGACTGATCCTTCTTCTTTACAAAGATAGCAGGACATCCCCACGGCGACGAACTAGGACGAATCAACCCCTTCTTCAATAGTTCGTTCAATTGCACCTTAAGTTCAGCTAACTCATTCGGAGGCATCCTATAAGGTCTCCTAGAGATGGGAGCCGTGCCAGGCAACAACTCGATTTTAAATTCCACATCCCGATCCGGAGGGAGCCCCGGCAAATCATCGGGAAAAACGTCTGGAAACTCATTTACTACTGGAATTTCGGCCAACGCCTTTGCTTGCACAGCATGAACTTCCCCAGACAAATCAACTTTTCTAGGAAGTTGTACAAGAAAACCCTTTTGATCTGTAGGGTCTCTGAGCATAACTACCCGAGTGGATGTATAAATGAGTACCCCATTCTGACTCATCCAATTCATGCCCAAAATAACATCGATGCCTAAGCCCGGCAAAACCACTAAGGCAAGCGAGTACTTTCGCCCTTCTATCTTAAGCTCAAGATTCCCCACTACTTTATTTGTGGAAATATTCCCACTTGCTGCGCTAATACAATAACCCCCACCTTCAACAGTATGCAATTTGTGTGCAAACTCTGATGCAAACTTAGGACTGATAAAGGAATGCGAAGCACCTGAATCAAAAAGCACCACTGCAGGAGTTGGTCAACTAGGAACTTACCAGCAGTGACAACCTCACCAGATGGGATTTCCTCAATACTGTTATAATGAGCGTGCCCTTGACGGCCACCTTGGTTGACATTCTTCTTAGGGTAAGGGCAGTTTCTGGACCAATGGCCTGGCTTGTTGTAGTTCTAGCAAGGCATGTTGCTAGGAGGGACACTGGAGCTGCCTTGGCCCGAATTACTCTTTGACAGAGCCACTGTATATGCCTTGCGAAACCCAGTCTTCACTGGCGCCTTCTTTTGCGGAGGACAGAACTTAGCACTTGTGGCAGGAGGGCGAGGAGGAGCCCTCGGGGCAGCTGGAGCTCGAGACTGTGAAGCACCTGCCTCAAGTGCCCTCTTGCGGCTCTTAGAAGCAGCATAGATCGAGTTATTGTTCTCTTGAGTCAGAGCATCACTGATAAATTCATTAAAGGTAGTGCACTTGCTAGTGCCCATAGTCTTCATCAGCTTCGGGCCGAGGCCTCTTTTAAAGCTAGCAATTTTCTTGGAATCGGTATCCACAAACTCCGTGGCATACCTTGCCAGATTGTTGAAGGATTGCAGATATTCAGTCAAACTTTTATTGCCCTGCGACAACCTCATAAATTCTGTGTGCTTGATAGCCATAAGACCTGGAGGAATATAGTTCCCACGGAATGCGGCCTTGAACTGGTCCCAAGCAATAGGGACATTTGCAGGCAGTGTGGAACGATAGTGGCTCCACCAAATACCCGCTGGACCATGTAGTTGGTGAGAAGCATATTCAGTCTTTAGCTCATCAGTCAAGCGAAGCAGACGAAACTTTTGTTCAATAGTGTTCAACCACTCATCAGCTTGCAGTGGTTCCTCCGCCTCCTTAAAGAGTGGGGGCTTAGTATCAAGAAAGTCCTTGAAATCACTGTACTGATTGGGTTCTGGGCCCTGGCGGCCATGACGAGCCTCCCGGTTAGCAAGCTGGCGCATAGCATCTGCCAGCATGCGCTGCCCTTCGACCACAGTCTGCATCAACTCAGCCGGGGTAGGTGGTGGCGGAGGGGGTGGCTGTTCCTCATCCTCATTGCCACGACCCCGACGAAGATTGTACGACATCTGCAAAATGCATAGTCAATGAGCACTGACGATGTGGGAAGTTTGTAGATGAATTATTGTAAATATGTCAAACTGACTTCATGAAATAGACTTCTCAAAATAATCATGGCACAATAATTCATCACAACCGCACAATCCAATCAAGCGAATCAATTGGCGCAATCATGAGAGGGAATCCAACAAGATGTACTTTGATAAAGCCTCACACACAAGGAGCACAACAGTTACTGAACCGTTCACACCAAAATCTACGTGATTTTTGATCTTTTCGCCCGGTACTTGGATTTGATTTCAAAGTTTTTAGTTGACTAAGGAAGCTACTTCAAACTGACCATAAGGAGACTTCTCAACGGTGGAGTTCCATGGTGGATCATGACTAGCCACCTCGATACCAGCGCGTGCCAAGCAGCACAGCCTTATGTCGCGCGCCATAGGAGGCCCTCGGTTTTGTCACGGCATCGAAGGGTGCTAATCGTGACACCATCATCGAACGCAACACAATAAGACATCCAATTGCGATTGAAATTAACAGGTTCCAACTAAACATCCAGGAAACATAGGGTTCGACCTTACATCCCAAAAGTCAAGTTATTACAACGCCTCACTCCAACCCCAGGAGGCACAAAAGACGATCCTAACATCATAGCTACGTGATAACTACTCTAAGCATCGTCTACAGAGTCGGTGTCAAGGATCTCCCCGCCGTCCTCATCACTAACAGGCTCTAACTCCTCATCTTCTTCTTCTTCTTCTAGTGCTTCTTCTGGTGCGGCATCTTGGGGCCCATTGACCTCCTCTTCATCATCATCTTCAGCCATGAAGATTCCCGAACCCATGTCCTCATCTGCGTTGTTGTTTTGAGGCAGCAGAGGATTAAGCTGATTATTCAGGCGGTGCACTTCTTCATGAAGATTGTCATTGTATTCTTCAGCATTCTCCAACTGTTACTCGAGCTCAAACTGATGAGCTCTCAGAACGTTCTCCTCATGCTAGGCTTCATCCCTCTGATTCATGACATGGACCAACATGCGTTGACAGTTGCGGTTTGCTACTGTCAATCTCTGGACTGCAAGGGTTTCCTGGTCACGATCACGAATCACTTGCTCCAGTTGCTGACGCGCTACATTCCGGGCAGCAGTCACTTCAGCCAACTCTGCCCTCAGCCTTTCCACCTCAGTGGACTCGGGGCGGGGCTCACGTGGAGCGAGCTGGTGACGAGGTGCCCTGCCTCTAGTGGACTTGCGAGCGGTCCTCTTGGTACGTGCCATATGTAGCAACCAGATACGACTTAAAGTGAGGATCATTTAGGGGATACGAAATTTAATTTAGTCGGGAGTACTGAAATTTTTAAGGAGGGAGTAAATGATATGTATGATATAATTAAACATGATGCATGCATGTTCCGTACGCCCTCTCACCTTAGTAGAAACCTAAAGTTCTAACGCTAGGCGGTGGCATACATACGTTCTCTCATATAAGCGAAACTATCGGTCTACTCGTTACGCTGTTAGTGTACCTACAGAAAAATCTCATTTCAGCCCAACAGTTTCCCAATATAAGCACACAAGAAAGCAGTAATTTAAATACTTTCCATATACACATCCCCTGATGTATATACTTCAGTATCAAAGCTACCCGATATAAAGGTTCCCACAATTAAGTGCTTACGTAATTACATGGTTTAAACATGTAAGCATGCAAGTCACCAAAACTACGCTCCCCTAGATCGCCGGTTGGACGATCATGCTCTCACAACTCACACTTACCAGAGCGTCGAGGCAATTGATCCATACATTACCACCCAAGTGGATGGCATCCATACAATATCACGCCGTATGGACGACGAAACAAAAACAAACAATGCCCCCAAGTTAGTCTTTATAATAAGCCACCTAAGAGTCCTTATTTGGGCTAAGGGATGTGATCACTGGCATACCTAAAAAATAATTTTTAGTGTTTTAACCCTTTTTCATAATCAAATACTTTTGTTTTTAAATACTCGTACGATGTGTTTAATGTTGAATTATGCTCCGATACTAGCTGTAACAGAACCGACCAAATTATAAGAGCACAAGTACAAAAACAAGCACCGAAGCGCTCAAATTTTCGAACTTGAGCCCATATAATCCCGGTAGTCAATCGAAACCACAAAGGATTTCAAACCAACTTGCTTACAACCAAGATCACATCATTCAACATACAACATCATACGTTACATTTCACAAATAGTTCTGAAATAAGTTCACACACACGGAGTCGCAATTATTACAAACCAAGTTTATAAAAGTAGCGGAAGCAAACACACGCCAGTTGTTTAACTACTGCCAGTCTTGTTGATCAACAACCCGCAAAAGCATCAGGAAAGTACATAAAAGATGATCACGCCCTAGTGATCTAGTCTTCGTCACCCGCAGGGTGGAGACAATTTTTGCAGAAGCCTTGGTAGAGCATATCATCTGCAACAGGAGGTAATAAACCCTGAGTACTGGAATGTACTCAGCTAGACTTACCCGTCGAAAACCAGAAATAAGATGACACCAAGGATTATGCAAGGCTTTCACAAGAGGCTAGCTGACATCACATTTTTGCATAAAGGCATAAGTAATTGAGATTCTTGTAACCTGTACTAGCAGTTATTTTTAGCATTTACCTGTCATCTATCTTAGCACCTGTACTAAGCATGCACTTGATTATAATCAAACAACATTATTATTATATCCATAGCAGGTATATCATTGTGGCAACATTATATCATTCACTTAACCATCTGTTCATTTAATGAGATCTACGTTGCCGCTGCTCAAGTCAAGTGCTCACTAACCGGGAGCGATGGCGATTCGAATCGAATTCCTATCCAGCTGGAGGGGTATTTCTAACACTCACCGAGTCACGCCTGGCGAGGGCTGCTCAGGTCATCTTTTGTACAGTTCAGGAATCGCGGGTCCGAATAATGTCGCGTCCCCAAGGGCGACACTCTGCCAGGTGATAGGGACTCTAACCCCCCCTTGGTCTCACGCCAATGTCCCCAAGCACATCCTTTCTCTCCTCCAAGATGCAACCTACCATTCGATTCCCGGCCTGAACCATACTACTCGACTTCGCGGTCGGAACGACTTATCCGGCCAACTAAGTGTTAGACTGCGTTCAACATGACTCAAGGACGTACAGCGAAGCGGTCCTTAAACGACTCAGACGGGTATAGCTCCACACCCAAGACGTGAAGTGTCTTGCGGCTGTACTACGAATTCCCGCCTGGTCTCAATTTCATTTTAAGGCATGGTTCCATCCACGATAGCCATAAAGCCACTCGTGACTCCTTCCTACATCTCGCGGATGACCGAAAATCACCCGACTTCTACCAAACTAAGCAGGGCTAAACATTGACATGTGCCTAAACCTAATATAGGATTAAGTACGATATCTGGACAAAGACAGGTATAATGCAACAATTGTTTTCATACAACTCCTACAACTTAATGTAGTAAACAATTAAAAGTACTCAAGATTAATTTATAAAACAGTAGGTTCAGCATGCACCGGGGCTTGCCTTTCAGAAAGGTCGAGGGCCGGTGGTCGGGGCACTCGGGCAAGTCTTCAGCGGCGTCTCCTTCGCCGACTGGTTCCGCTGGCTCCTCTGGCTGGTCCTGGATTTCCTCCGGAATAACTGGCTCGAACTCAAGGAGTGTTATCCTCTCCGGAACACCTATTGCATGAGTGCACAATAAATATCATGGTTGCATAATGGTGCAACATGCTCGGAATGAAATGCATTTCAGCAATAAAAGTACTCTACTCCAGTCACTTTATCAGTACGTGCAAATCTCTTCTCCGGTGGAGAAGTACTTACCTAAGCTACTCAACCTAAGATACAGTTGTTCCTCTTCGGTTAAGGCCCTAACACCTAACAACATAAGAGTAATATTACTTAGGTTACCACAGTAAGTTATTCTGGACAGCAGCTCAAATATTCTGACATAACTAAATATTCCTAACTCCAAAAGATATGATCTAAGACAAACTGGAAAGCTTAAGAAATGCACTACAAATTATTTTCAGACCTCAATACTTAATTCCAAAGTTTACCTAGTCGAAATCCCAAAGTTTCAGAATCTGTCCTCCCCAAACGGAGAGTAGCCAATTCTGGACTGTCACTTAAAACAGCAAAAACTCCTAAACTACTAAGCCAAATGCTCCCAAATTTTGACACAAGCTAGTTTATCAAGTTTACTATAATTTTGGTATTCACAAGTTTTCCAGCAAACACTTTTATTAAGGGTCAAACCTAAAGATACTACCAACTGTCCAGAAAACCTAGAATTGCAAAGATTAAATATTTATTTATGTGGCAAACATTCTCTAAGACCAAACTAATGTTACTACAAGTTCACAAAGGTCACAAAAACACCAGAAAGTAAGGTGTGCCCACCTAGAATATTTATTTACACCCCTTTCTTAATTTACTTAATTAATTAAGTGGAATTTCAAACATATAAGTAAACTGCTCCAACAATTCTACAAAACTTATAGGAGACTCTCTGACCCAAAAAGAGTCTACTGTAAAAATTTGAACTAAATTTATTCACAGGAACTTCCTACACAAAATCACAATCCAAAAAGGCTGATTTTTGTATAAATAACAAAGCATAGTAAAAAGTGTCAAACAACAGATTTCCTAATTTTTTTGGACACGCTAGGGTACCAAGACATTCTCCAAAAAGTTATATGAACATTGCACATGTAGAAAATTTACAAAAATTCATTTAAGTATTTCCTAAAATAAAAAGATAGCATTATAACTTAAAAAGTACTTAAGCATTACTGCCCAAATTTTTACCAGAGCTAGAGCAAGTATAAATTAGTCTACCCACCAAATTTCATAATTTTTGGAACACTAAAACTCAAGATATGATTTAAACAAGTTTGCATGTGATTTAAAACATATTTCAAAGACCTATTTAAATATCCCGGGAACTAAACATCACATAACCAATTCAAATTTTTCTAAGATACTACACACCCTATAGATCCCAACAAAATTTATCTCATAATTTTTGGGCAAGTAAAACCCTAGATCTACAATTTCCAAACAACCACTAAAATCTATGACAAAAAGAAAAAAGAAAACAAAACTGAACCCTAACAGCTACAGTGCCGGGCCGGCTCAGTTCACCAGCGCGGCCCAGCCAGCGCGCAGCCCGATCTGGCTTCCGCCCGCGCGTGGCAACCGACAGGTGGGTCCCCGCGGTCAGTGACGGAGGGCAGGGGAGCGGCGAACCGCGAGCTCCGGCGAGCTCAAGCTCGTCGGAGGGGAGCTCGCTTGGAAAAACAAACACACCCACGCGTTCTCCGTCATATGGTGCTTCGATTCATACAAGCAGGAAGGCTTGGGTTGGAGTGGGAGGGGCTCGCCACCGGGAACGGCGGCCGGTGAGGGTCGGTGACGATGCGCCGCCGCCGGTGAGGCCGCACGGTCACAACTAAACTCGGTACGAGCTTTACGCAGCTAGGCGGAGCGGTTGAGGTAGGAAGGGAAGACGGAGAGAGGCCCGAACTACCCCGGCCACGGTGAACCTGCATGGCGGAGCTCCGGTGACCTCTCGGGAACGGGCGGAGACGGCAATGTGGCTCACCTCGGGCTCAATCAAAGCCACCGGTTGGTCGCAGAGGTGTAGGGCGGTAAGACGGAGGGACAGGCGTGATCTGGTGAGCGGTGGTGCGGTGGGGAGCGCGCGCGAGCTCGCCGGAGTGGGGGCGACAATGGCGGCTCGGTTTCTCCGCTTTGAAGCCGAACGAGGGAGGGAGAGGGAATGGAGACAGCCTCGACGCGTCGTGGCGGTCTTGAAGGCGCCGTGGACTGGCCGGTGGGGCCAGGGCCGGTCGGCCACTCCCCCTTCTCTGACGAAACTGAAACGAGTCGATCGGTGCCGTTGGTGATCGACTGACAGGGCAACTTCGTCGATGATTTACTCTCAAACCAGCTCGTGTTAGTGAAACCTCCAATTAGCAAAGTTGTAGACCTACGTGAGCACTACAAGTTTGTAAAAGGCATCATGAGCTGGTTCGGTTTAGTTGGTGAGATATAACGCCCCAAAGTGAGGCACATGAAAGTTGAACCGACTTTCAGTTATTTTCTCCGACTGAAACCCGATTTTTGAAGCACTCTAACTCATAAACCATTGGGAACCAGGCTTGGGTGATGTTGACAATGTTGTAGAGCTACATGAGGACTACAAGTTTGTCCATTTGAGTGGAAACTGGTTTGGCCTGGTTTGTAAACTACAAGCTTCTAAAGTAGGCCTCAGTAAAACTGGAGGGTCAATTGAAGACTTAGAAAAATTCTAAGTGTTGAGGCAGCCCCTCTAGCTGACTTGTGGGCCATTTTTGAGTATGTTCTGGCCAGTTTCATGAAATGGTCATATTGAGACTTTTGTTCCCCATAAAATTCCCTACAACTTTACTTAAGGGTGCTCCTCCATGCAAGGTCTCTAAGCTGGACTTTTTGATTGGTCAAACTAGAGCATCCTAGGGCTAAGTGGTGGTCAACTACACCTTGGAGGGCATTTTGGTGATTTTGGTCAACATGAACCTTGCTCCACTAGTGACCCTAAGTATAACTAAGGTGTTGTGGGATACAATTGGCTACTCTACCCTTTAGTTACACCAACTCCCTAGTGTCACATGATGTGAGTCAAACAAAACTTCAAAACAAATCACATTTGTTGCAACCACATGAATTAACATGAAATGATGCATGCTTATGCTCATGCAATGCAACGCAATTATGGAGCTAAACACCTGAGGTGTTACAATATCCATAATTATTATGTATATGATGAGAAACAATATCAAAAGTATCAGCCAATGCAACATATCTAGTATCATTACAGCTAGCAACACCAACATGAGAGCTTATATGACTTGCAAAATAACCATTAGGATCATAGGATGCATTTGTAAGTTGTACCTCAGGGTAATTATAGTAGTTTTATGATGAACCATCTTGGTACTTTATGATTTAGAACTTTAACCGTGTTACTGAATTTTTCAATATCAAACGTAACAGGTTGTAGGCCGGAACGCATAGAGCGTACTAGCTAGGAGTAGCTAGCAGATAACACAGACAGTACAACGTACGCAGAGCTAGCGCGCAAGCTAGGGTACAGCAGCGGACTGACTAGCGTACGTATCACGTAATACTAGTACTCCTCCGGCATACAGACACAGCTAGCTAGGACCTCGTTGCTGTACGTGCGCTTGGCCCTTGCTTCAAGGATCACGTAACGACGACGAGTACATGCTGGCTGCATATGCATGCATGCATGCCCGTGCGTCCGTGCGTGCAAACCTATACGCCCGCGCCTGTCTATTATGTGTACACGGACCACGTAGTAGTACACACCATAGGTGGTGACGGTGCACCGTGCAGTGCGTGCAAACAACAGTACAAGGGTTCCCGGCCCCTCTCCCTCTTGTGACTCTTGAGGCGCCGCCACTTTGCACCCATGCATGCGCTGTAGTACCCCACCCGGTCAAGGTCCGGGTCCGGGTCCGGGCCCCGGGGCCGGATATTACAGTACAGCCACGACGTGACGAGGGGACAGCCCTGGCCATGCCCATACCGACCTTTGCAATACACGCACACGCACACGCACACACCTATGGCTACGGGCTATGGGAAGGAGTACCATGTATAGGAGTACTAGTACCGTGCTAGTAGGGGTGTAACACACGTATATATACGCAAGCCATGCCTGTCGTATTTGCGTAACGGAGTACTACTAGTAGGACAGGACCTACTATGATCGATTCTCGTAGGGGCGGCCGGGTAGCCGGGTAGGGGCAACGCATGCATGTGTACATGCATATGCATGTATGTGAGCCGTGAGCGACTGCCATGGAAGCGGAGCGGTTTTCTTTTGAGCTGCATCCAGATCGAGGTTGGCAGCTCTACGTACGGAGTACTACGCACGCGTCGTCGCGTCCGCGCATCGTGTAGCAGCCCCTAGTTTAATTAGCGAACGGGATCGATGCAGCTAAGGTCGTGGGCGTGTCTACCCCTGCACGCCGCCGCCTTGCTATATGCATGCGTCATGCATGGTCGAGATGAGGAGCACGCACCCGCTACCGGGCCAGTAGCTAGCGCCTCTCTCTCTCCCTAGCAACTACTACATTGGGGTTCTAAGCTACGCGCGCCGACGACGTGAGAACAGACTTCCCAACGAGTACTCAGAAAGATCTATTTCGAGGGGAAAAGAAAAGAAGCTTCCAATTGCCTCCTCCTACTCCTCCTAGTTGTGCAATTCTCTAATTTACTCTGCCTTGGCCGCTTCATGATACACATGGACTAAGCTACGTGCTCTCCATTTCAGATTATAAGTCGTTTTTGCTTAGCTACCTAGATATATGTCATATCTAGATAAATAGAAATATACATAAGTATCGAAATAACTTGTGATTTAGAATAGAGAAAGTGGTAAAAATCTAGTCATGGAATGAGCTGTACTTTTTCAGCGAATGAACAGTATTTTTCTCTCATAACAAATCAGTAAACAGTACTTTCAGACTTGGCTTTTCAGTGAAGCAAACAGGGCCAATGAAATATAACGCGGGCAAGAAATAAACCATTATACTATTTATTTCAAATTATAAGATATTTTATTTTTCTAGATCCATTAATTATTATTTTTACTATGTATTTATTAGATATAGTTTGTGTCTAAATGTACGGAGTACAACGAAAGCTATGTGTCTAGAACTAGAAAAGTTAAAACGTCGATCGAAGGACACGGTCGGGAAAACCACCATGCTGTGGAGTAGAATGCAGGTCGGCAGGTGCATGTACGTACATATAGCTATAGTATAGGCAGCGGCTCCAATAGATCCTACGCTAGCTTGTTGCACCGTTTCAATGCGCCAATCCCATGGATGCATGGTACGCCGCCCCTACCCTAGCGAATTGAAGCATGCCAGCCGTTCTTTGCATTTGTTCCGTTCCCAAACATGCATGCATGGAACGAACCGTATTGTAGACCTGCGTTGTACATACGCCGGCGCATACTGATCCAGGAACCCTGCACGTACGTGATGAGTGGATCGGACACGCATGCATATACATACATACACCGATACACGCTACGTACCTTGCAAAGTAGCAGTTGCCCCCGGGTAGTTAGGAAGAAAAAACAGAGTTGCAATACCATGCAAGTATGCGACCTCCGATCCGAATTCGAATAATTGACCATGCATGTACCTCCGAATTCGAATAATTAACCACGCAACCTCGTGACGGAGTTAACAGAGGAGTCGACCGCAGCGGCAACGATGAAAATGTCACGTGAGACTGTCCATGCTATGAGTTACAGGCTAAAAGTTTACGTTATTAAAAAGTTAATTTAGAGCTAATAACTAGCTTATACCATTACGGTGTCCTCGTGTGCATATGCACTATGTAGACACACATGTATGGGATATATTTGATAATCCATGCATCTTTGGCCCCGTTTGGAGATGCTCATCGCAGCTCTGGCTCTGCAACTGTGCCACTATGGTGGCGGATCCGCGTGAAGCACCTAATGTGTGGCTCCTCCAGCTCTAGAGACAGCGCACAATGAGCCGAAGCTGTTTTCCCGGGCGCTACAGTGCCGAACCGTGATAAACAGTACTGAGCGCAAGGAGCCGGAGCCCCTGCGAGTGGCACCAAATGTGGCCTTCGTTGCTTATCCGATGCGTCGCGCTAAGTGCTAGTGCACCTCCTGCTCACAGTCACATTTGGCCGTGTTTAGTTCAGTGGCCGTAAAGTTTTCAGGATACTGTAACACATATATAACTATAATAATTAGTGTCAAAGAACGTGCTCGGCTTTGTTGTTAGCTTGATGATGTCACTGTACTATCATCAATACGTGATATACGGCGTTTTTCTTTAAAAAATAAATCTAGATATACCATCTAATACTCATCACCAGATCTGAGGTCAAGATTTAATCATCCCAATACATCTTCATCATAGACTTGGTCCGGTGGACTGCACACCGCAGATCCATGGCCCATGGACCGAGCCCATAGCATGTGCACACATACTTTGCAATCTAACACCTACACTTCTACCGAATAATAAAACTAATATTGACTGAATCACAAGGAACTAATCTACTACTGGTGAAATCTAACAATTAATAACGTATGGATCCCTGTATTAACAGTGGAAGGTGAGATACGGAGGAAGGTAAGGTGATCATCTAAGCTGAATCAAGTCCATTGACATGGAGATATTGTTTTTTCTTCTGTTGCAACGCACAGATATCTGTGCTAGTATAATATTATTCTTCTATGGCAGAATCGCCCGGTTTAGCACGTTTTTAGGGGCTTGTCTTCCCCTAGACACTAAGTGCCCTGAAAGTGAGCTAAACCAGATGATTCCATCGATCACACCCAACGGGAGAACTCGAACGATCCATATTTTACGCCCGGGATCCAATAATGAGTACAAAGTTACAATACTTAGTCTATTTCATATAACACAGAGTCTCAGAAATAGTTATTACAATACCAGAGGTTCAAAGTGCGATAAACTAACAGCGGAAATAAAATAGCGTCTAGCGAAAAGCAATGAGAATCCGTATGTGCCCACCAGAAAAATCCTCCACACAAGACCTAACTGCTCAAGGTGCACCTACAACAAGGGTAAAACAAACCTTGAGTACACATTGTACTCACAAGACTTACCCGACTAGGAATTATATTTCCTGACTCTTAAGGATTATGATAGGCTTTATGGCTTGTGGGTTTTCTTGTTTGCGAAAAACAGCACTAAGAGTGTGTCCTTAATTCCGAACTTTTAAAAGCCATATTTTATTCATTAACCAATACTATACGTAAGCACCTATGCTATAATCAAGCAAGGGTTGAGCAAAACAGGACCATTTTTCCATGTTTCAATTTCCAATTCTTACTATGATGCTAGAGCGCAGTCAAGCCGTACCGTCACGCAGAAACGACGATTCACGAATTAATGTGCCCAGTTGGGTACCCTGAAAAACACACGCCTCACTTGTACCCCAGGCACAAGCAAGACTAACCCATTCCCCTCCTGTCATGGGTTTCCAGGTCCCCGTCCAAACTTGGACACCTAGCTCCCACACTTGAGGCCCGGCCTCAACGCGGTGCTAAGACCTCCACCTACCCCCGCCTCCAATCAGTCGGTCCGAAAAGAGCCAGAGCCCATGATAAGAGAGTAACAAGCCTTCCCGCTCCCATAAGCAAGTATGTGCTCGGGATAATAAATCTGTGACTTGACCAGGGTCCATGCAACGAACGGTCCTTAATTGACACGGATAGGGAAATAGTGCAACCCAGTTGTGCCCTGTGGCCGCGGGACACAACTTGCTACACCCACCAATACCCATACCACATCCCTGCCCGGTCGCCATTTCATTCCCATCATTTTATCCAGAATGTAATAATAATAATATGAGTAACTCTCTATTGTGAGTAACGACAGGTTACTCACTCTACCGATGAACCTAAGCAAAGCAACTACGCGATCCTGTACTAGTAAGACTCATGGGTAGGTATATATATGCATGTGGGTATCATAAAATGCCTGCAACGTAAATGCACAATATTTTTAAATATATATAAAGACTTGCAAAATAAGGGTTATGCACCGGGGCTTGCCTTGGGCAGGCGCAAAGTCAGAGGTGTCGTCGCGGGCGGCTCCTGGAACTCCTCTGGTACAAAAATTTCCTCCTCGTAGTCCTGCTCCTCCGCGGCCACGTACTCAACCTCCTCGTGATCTACATGCATGCAATGATAATACCACACTTAATAAGGTGACAATGGTAACTCTAATAACAACAACTACCAACTACTTAGCTAACTCTAATGGCTAATATGCTAAGCTACCATTATTTCTACTAACAAAGTTGACTGATGCATTTCAAACTCAAGCAACTAACAAGCGCACCATTTTCCGATTACCGATTTACTACAAGCACTACTAGGGAAACTTAGCTACCCTATCAAACAAGCTATTCGATGGCTATAAAATTACAGCAAGCATCTAATAATATTATGAAGCTACTGTAGAAATTTCTAGGGCTAGCTCTATTCTAAACTTGCCACAAAAATTCTGACTCGATTTGATGGCTTAAAAGTAATCATTTTTGCATCGATTTAAACGACCAAGCATCATTACAGCATTGCATGAAAGGAATTTACTAACTGATAGAGCATGAATTTAGGGACTCAACTAAAGTGGTTTCATGATTTTTGGACTACTACACCAGTCGCTAAAATTCCTCAAAGTTTGATTCAAAAACTAAATTACAAAAGCAATTCTAAATTACTAAAGCGCGAAAACCTCCTCCCGGACGGCCCAACCGCACGGCCCAAACTGCGCGCAACGCGTGCCCGCACACGCCGCCCAAGCGACGCGGCCCACTGAAAGTCCCTAGTTTGGTTTTGGCTAATTGATGAAACCTAAGACTAACCTTTGTATCTAAGTGGATGATTTAGATAAAGGTGGTCATTGAATATGAGACATGACATTGACTCATGTGACCAAGATGATGAAGACCAAGATGATGCTTGGCTCGATGGACCGGTTGTGAAGGTGAAGGGCAAGCCGAGGCTTCGAAGCGAAGGACCATACAATGGTGAAGCTTGAGCAAGACTTGGCGCCGACGGACCGATGCAACGGTGAAGAGCAAGTGAAGTTAAGGTCGATGGATCGAGACGGTCATGTGATGATATGAAGTGTATCATATCTTTTGGAAAAACAAAATGGGCTCAAGGCAAAGGTATAACCATATGACCATTTTGTTTTGCACTCAAGACACCATAGAGAGTGTGAGTGGTTTAGGATCGATAGCCGAACTATTAAGAGGGGAAGTCTTATCGGTTATTTCGATGCACGGGTGCCACTAGGTGAATTCATGAAGTGCAGTGCATGTAGGGCCTAGTGAGCTAACTAGAAAACCTTCGAAAATGATTATGAAAATGCTAACACACGTGCACAAGGTGGTGATCACTTGTTGGTGTTGGCACATTTGCGAAGGTGTTGGCACATTCAGGTGTTTTAGGAACTTGAAATGCCTATTTTCCACTACGCCGGAAGTCGGAAAAGAAACGGAGACGAACGGAGGTCACAGAGGTGACCGGACGCTGCACCGGACGCGGTCATGGTATGACCGGACGCGTCCGGTCAGTACATCACAGCAGTTAGGCGCGCGGGTGCTAGAGTTTGCAACTGGCGCGTCCGGTCAGGCGCCCAGAGGGAACTGAGGTTCGCAAGGTCGATCGGACGCTCGGCGTGTCCGATCACACACGATCGGACGCGTCCGGTCGTTGAGGGAGCTTACTGGACTCTAACCGGACGCTGGCACTGTCACGTCCGATCGTTGCCTAGAGCGTATCCGGTCGTTACTTCACGGGCGCGCGGTACTGTGCGATCGGCTCGTCCGATCGTTTGACGGGCGCGTCCGGTCGTTTGACGGGGCATGTCCGGTCATTGGTTTGACCGTTGGCGCTCAGTGACCATTGGAGGATCGGACGCGGTTGAGCGTGTCCGGTCAGTTTCGACCGGTGCGTCCGGTTATCCCGAAAAACGTGCAGTGAAGGGGTACAACGGCTCTATTCGTTTGGGATGCCTATAAATACTTGTTGGCCGACCCTTGGGGAGGTATCTCGTGATTTCTAAAATTCTTGTGCATCCTTTAAGCTAGAGCTTCTCCTTCCCACTCATCTCTCTTGCTTGATTGCAAATCAAAAGTGAGATTGAGTGATCCCAAAGTGCATTGCATAGCTTGAGGGCATCTAGTGGCACTTGTGGGTGGTATAGCCGGTAGATTTCTTGTTACTCTTGGAGAGTACCGCTCCTAGCCGGCTTGGAGATTGTTGGAGGCGTTGGCAAGAGAAGGAGATTGTTCTTGGCCACCTTCGGTTGATTGTAATAGGTTCTTGTGCTTTCCTCGGCGGAGCGCCAAAAGCAACTCTAGTGGATTGCGCGTGTCATTGAGTTACCTCACTTGAGAGTGGTGTCTTGTGGTGCCTTGCGGGGCATGCCTTGAGGGGCAAGTGACTTGAGGATCACACCGAGGAACCATCTAAGTGTTGGTCGACACAACCGGTGACGTAGCTTGTCGGTGCACAAGTGAACACCGGGTGAACAAAAATATTGTGTCACTTGTCTCCCAGTGGTTGGTCTTCATATTGTGTTGTTGTCAATATTGATTGATTGTATATCATCTTGGTGATTGGCAACATCTTCACTCCACCGTCGGTATAAGATTCACAATCCTCTCTCTCGCATTTTCTTTTGCTAGTTATCTTGTGTTGCTCTAGTAGTAGCTTTGCTAGTAGTGTTGTTAGCTTGCTCACTAGTATAAGTTTAGTGACATAGCTCTTGTGTGAACTAGAGATCATAATCTACTAGACTTGTGGATAAGAGGCTTGCATAACAACCGTAGGCTAAGCAAAACTCGCTTTACGCCGTTTGTTATTCTAGCAAGTTTGCTTAGTGTTTATTGTAGAATTTTTTATAGGCTATTCACTCCACCTCTAGCCATCTAGGACCTTACACCCACGGTCGGGGAAGCCCGCGCGCGCTGATGAAGTTGCAAAAGAGCCCCCGAGCTAAGCCAAAACTACCGAATCTGAAAAACACTATTACCCCCAGTCAGCCGCCTTGCAAGAACACCCCTCTAAAAACCCATCTTTACAACTAGGCGGTCCCCGACACGCCTCCGCACGCCGACGCGGCATTGGCCAGCACTGGCCGGTTACGCCGGCCAGAGGAAGACTTCTACTGTGCACCTTAGAGGGAGACACTCACCTACAGAGCGACGCGCGACGATGGGCAGTGGTTCAGAGAACGGAGACGAAGCAGGGTGACTCCTCCACGGCAGCGGCAACCTGTAGGGAGTGGCGCCGCCGTTCTAGTGAGCTACGGTCAAGGCAAACCGAATAAGGTGGCCTACGAGCATCGGTGACTTACCACGAACACGCCCAAAGTGGTGGCTTTGTCCGAGCCTGGCCGAAACAACTTGGCCACATGCGCCCGAGGGGGCAAGGCGGCGCTCCGCGGCGGCACGAGCGTGTCCATGGGCGCTAAGGGGTAGCAGGGGTTTAGGACCGGGCGCAGGGTGGAGCCGAGGGCACAATAAGGCTGTTGGTGCACTCAATTAGGCTTAGGAATCCCTAAATGGCTCGGACTACCGCGGCGGTCATAGCCGAGCTCGACCTTAATGGCCCGACGCCAAACAACTCCAAAATTGGAGCTCGGTGGGACTGCACTGGAGGCGAGGTGAGGTCGGTTGGTAGGGCCATTAGGCGGCGAACCCCCGAGCACGGTTGATTGGGTGGTGGTGGCCCCTCCCGACCGGACTGCTCACCGCGGTCCCAATGGCCAGGCGAACGGGGGCAGAAGGGGAAGAACGGGTCGTGCTAGAAAATCACGCCCTCGGTCGAGCTAGGAGTCACCGAGACGTGTACGAGTGGACGGTGAAATAATTTGACGTGCGTGTGCAGCCACCGACCAAGCCGCAGCGGCGTAGAGGTCGGCATGAACACAACGGGCGCTGACCCCGAACGGCCAACATGCCATCGCACCCACGCAGAAAGAGGAGGGAGGACAGTGGGCGGAAACAACTCGCGCACGATGTCAACAGCCACAACGCCAAGACACGACGGCCTCGGCCAGCCTCCTCCCGTGGCAGCGCACGGGCCCCGCAGCGTGGCCCGTCGCAACACGCATAGCGCGACGATGCGGTGACTGCGCTTAGCTGGCCAACCAGCCGTGACAAGGCACACACACGATTATTAAAGTCCTTGCCACGACAAAACGAGTGGTCAAGAGACCGAACGACCTTCATCAACACCAAGAGAGTACACTAGGCTATCGCCCCGAGCCAAAACATGTTGCCACCATCGAACTAGATTTCACGGAACGAACTCGCCAACATGGCCTTGCCAAGCTATCACATGACTTGGAAAACACTAAGTCTAGGGCTGGGTTACAACATGAGTTTAGTTTTCGAGCTTCTGGAACAACTAGCTAGCAATTGCATTACTAGACCACACACGTCCCAACAACATCTACACACTTTGCACTTCACATTTCACTTAGGATTCACACATATGTTTTATATCATTCTCGTTCTAGAAAAATTAGTTTCCAACCTTAGTTGATACGATTCGGTTGTTACGTCAATTTTCCAATTAACATTTTTATTTACTATTTAGGATTACCAAATGATTCTACGCCCTTCAACATTAAGCAAAACAAAAGAAATGATGCTCATGCCATGCTTAGACGCATTGAAACACGTGGTAACACTAAGGGTCTTACAGCTCTACCCCCCTAAAAGAAAATCTCAAACCGAGATTTCCCGTGCCTAGTGTGGGAAAAGGAATAGAGGACTTTTAACTTAGCGAATTACCTTCAAGAGCTAGACAAGAGATGGGGATAGTGCTTCAAAATATAACTCTCAAGTTCCCATGTTGCTTCATCTTCCGAATGATGTTGCCACTAGACCTTGTAAAATTTCACCACATTGCTTCTAGTCACTCTCTCTTTCTCATCCAAAATTTTTACCGGGGGTACCTCATAAGAAAGGTCCGGTTGAAGGGGAAGTCCTTCAATTTCTACTGCCTCAGTGGGAACCCGCAAACACTTTTTCAACTGGGACACATGGAAAACATTGTGGACAGCTAACAAAATATTAGGGAGCTGAATGCGATAGGCCATTGGACCACGCCGGGCCAAAATCTTGTAGGGCCCAACATAGCGTGGAGCTAGTTTCCCACGGACACCAAAACGATGCACACCTTTCATGGGAGACACCTTGAGATACACATAATCCCCAACCTCAAATTCCAAGGGCCTCCTTCTCTTGTCAGCATACGTTTTCTATCGGTTTTGAGCTGCCTTTAAGTGACTCTGGATAATCCCAACCTTCTCCCTTGCTTCAAGAACAAAGTCAGGCCCGAAATAACCACGGTCTCCAAACTCAACCCAGTTCAGTGGGGTCCTGCATTTCTTTCCATAAAGAGCCTCAAATGGTGCCATCTAGATGCTCTCTTGGTAGTTGTTATTATAAGAAAACTCAGCCAATTTTAAACATTCGTCCCACTTTTCAGGAAAAGAGATGACGCATGCTCTCAACAAGTCTTCAAGCACTTGATTCACCCTTTCTGTCTGACCGTCGGTCTGGGGATGATAAGCCAAACTTCTGAGAAGGTTAGTACCAAGGCATTCTTGGAGTTGCGTCCAAAAATGCGACATGAAAACTGCTCTACGGTCAGAAACAATAGTAAGTGGAACTCCATGTAGGGTCACAATGCGATCAAAATACAGCTTGGCATAGTGCGAGGTTGTATACCTAGTACCCACTAGAAGAAAATGAGCAGTCTTTGTGAGGCGATCCACAATGACCCAAATAGAATCATGGCCCTTGGCTGTGTGGGGTAATCCGATAATAAAATCCATAGAAATATCCTCCCATTTCTAGACCGGAATAGGCAAAGGCTGCAGGAAACCCGGCCTCCGTAGATGGTCTGCCTTAACTCTTCCACAAATATCACACTCTGCAATATACCTAGTGATATCCTGCTTCATGATTGACCACCAATACAAGTGGCGCAAATCATGGTACATTTTGTTACTCCCCGGGTGAATAGATAACTTAGATTGGTGAGCCTCACCGAGAATCTTCCTTCTAAGCTCCTCATTACTGGAAACCACTAACCGGTTCTTGTACTTCACCACACCTTGCTCATCAATGCTGAAGTGTGAACCACGCCCTTCAGCCATCAACTTTTTGATGTGGGGAATATCCAAGTCATCATATCTTTGCTCCGCAATAATTTGCTCGAGTAATTCTGAGACTAAAGCAATCTGTGCTAACACTACAGAGTGAGAGAGAGGCAAGGACTCTTCACCAGGCACATGTGACTTACGGCTCAAAGCATCAGCCGCCACATTAGCTTTTCCCAGATAATAATGGACCTCCAAGTTGTCATCTTTAATCAACTCAAGCCATCTCTTTTGCCTCAGATTCAACTCGAGTTGGATGAAAATATATCTAAGGCTCTTATGGTCCATAAAAATATGCACTTTATTCCCCAACAAGTAGTGTCTCCAAATTTTTAGAGCGTGCACCACTGCAGCTAGCTCTAAATCATGGGTTGGTTAATTCACCTCGTGCTTCTTCAGTTGGCGCGAAGCATATGCTATCACACGCCCATCTTGCATAAGCACGCACCCAAGCCTAGTCCTGGAGGCATCACAATAAATATCAAAAGACTTCTCAATATCCAGTTGAGCAAGAACAGGAGCAGAGGTAAGAAACTTCTTCAATGCCTAAAAAGCTTCCTCACAATCCAGACTCCATACAAACCTTGCATCCTTCTAAAGTAGCTTGGTCATGGGGTGAGCTATTTTGGAGAAATCCAGAATAAAACGCCGATAGTACCCGGCAAGACCTAGAAACTGACGGATCTGATGCACTAAAGTAGGAGACTCCCAACTCAACACATCCTAAACCTTACTAGGATCTACAGACACACCCTCAGGGGTCAGAACATGTCCCAAGAAACTGAACTCGATCCAACCAAAACTCGCACTTGTTGAACTTAGCGTACAACTTGTGCTCTCGTAATCGGGTCAGGACGATACGGATATGTTGTGCATGCTCTTCTTCATTCTTGGAATATATCAAGATGTCATCAATGAAGACCACTACAAACTTGTCCAGCTCCGGCATAAAGACTGAATTCATGATATATATGAAAAATGCAGGAGCATTTGTGAGGCCGAAAGACATGACTAGGTACTCATACAACCCATACCTAGTAGAAAAAGATATCTTTGGTATATCTTGTGGTCGGATCTTTATTTGGTGATAGCCCAACCGAAGATCAATTTTTGAGAACACCTTTGCCCCACCCAACTGATCAAACAAAGCATCAATACGGGGCAAGGGGTACTTGTTCTTAATGGTTACTGCATTGAGGGGGCGGTAATCCACACACATGTGAAGAGTGCCATCCTTCTTCTTCACAAAAATGGCTGGACAACCCCAAGGTGAAGAACCGGGACGGATGAACCCTTTGTTCAACAAATCTTCTAACTGTTTCTTCATTTCAGCTAGCTCCTTCGGGGCCATACGGTAGGGACGCCGGGAAATAGGAGCAGTGCCAGGCTCTAACTCAATAGTGAACTCCACATCTCTATCTGGTGGTAATCCAGGCAAATCCTTAGGAAAAAAATCCAAAAACTCATGGACCACTGGAATAGAGGTAAGATCAGAAGAGACTTCCACATGTGCAGCAACTGGTGAAATGGGATCCGAAGGAATAAGAAGAGACATCCTATCCTCTGATGCCGAAAGTCGCAACTCAACAACTCTCCGCTTGATGTCTAAAACTACCCCATAAATCTTTAGCTAGTTCATGCCCAGTATTGCATCAATGCCATGCCCGGGTAGCAACATGAACTAGAGACGATAACTGTGAGTGGCTAGCACTAAAGTGACAGTATCTGTCTGGGTGTTGATGAACATTTTCGCACCCGGAGTGCTGATTCTATAGGCCTTAGGGATGGTCATAATAGGTAGATTATGCCTTTCCGCAAACCCCAAACTCATAAATGAATGCGATGCTCCAGAATCAAATAACACAAGTGCTGGATGAGAGTTTATGGTGAACATACCAGCCATCACCGGTTGATCCTGTAATATCTCCTCAGCCTCCGTGTAGTTCACCTGCCCCGAACGGCTCACTGGAACTTTCTTCTTGATAATCGTCCTCTTGATCAGGCGAGAGTTGGCGGACGGCTGGGACGACTGAGCTGGCCAGTTCTCGGGACACTCCCAAGCAAAGTGGCCCTCCTTACCACACTTGAAACAGCCAGTAGACTTGACCACCTACCCCTGACGAGGTGGAAACTGCTGTCCCTGTGGCCGCTGCACCTACTGGGTAGGTGCACGATACTGAGTCGACTGTGTCTAACAAGTCTGTTGAGGCTGCCGAGACGGCTGTCCACCAGGGGAATGGTTTCTTGACAACCTGGATCTTTTGTGCCTACGGGTGACTAGAAGACCCAGAAATCCCCCGCTTGCGCTTCCACTTAGCCTGAGTGTCACGTTGCAGTCCCTCCATAGCAATGGTTGCATTCATCAGGGTGCCAAAAGTCTGGTAGTTCCCGGTGTAGAGCTCCTTCTATAAAATGCAAGAGAGGCCACGGTAGAAGCGGTCCCTCTTCTTCTCATCTGTATCAACGTGAGTGCCAGCATACTGTGCCAAATGATTGAACTTATTGGCACACTCCATCACAGACAGGCTTCCCTGCTTCAGGTCTAAGAACTCCAAGAGCTTCCTGTTCAGAACACCCACAGGAATGAAGTACTCTCGAAAGGCGACAGTGAACTCCTACCATGTCACCCGGTGGTCCACCTGCTGCATGGCGTTGAAGGTATCCCACCAAGCGCTGGCAGACCCCAACAGCTGTTGTGCGACGAAGCACACCTTCTGCTCATCGGTCACCGTGAGCAGCAGAAACTTCTACTCCAGCACATGAAGCCAGTGCTCCGCGTCTAGAGGCTCTGTAGTCGGCGTGAACATGGGCGGGTTGGTCTTCAAGAAGTCCTGGTAAGAACAGGGCCTCTCAAGACCACGGGCACTGCCCCCATTCCCGCCGTTGCCACCGGGACCCCCACGAGCAAGGCCACCGATAGCCTGTGCCATCAGCTCTAGGGCACGGGCCGTCTCACGACGAGAAGCCAAAAACTCCGCCATCATCTCTACCTGAGTCATTAGAGGCGGTGGTGGCGGTGGAGGAGGAAGAGGGGCCAAGCGTGGGGCGTCGTGACTCTCCCCGTTGGCATTCTTGTGACCATTCTCGCCCTGGCCCTTCGGGTCATGGCCGGCTCCAGCACTGGTACTCCCGTGATCGGACCCAACTGCCGCGAACCGGACCTCAGGTTCATCTGTAACAGATACGAACCAACCATTAGGGGCACCTTCCATATTTAGAAAACTAGACTGAGAAGATGATACGGCCTTCAAAATAGTTGAAGCAATTTATTTTAACTCTTATTCTACCCTGTTACTATCCAAGATTATGCGTGAAGGGGTTTTTAGATTAACCGAGTTTTCATCTTTGTGATGCATGCATCGCCCTATACGTTCACTCAAGCCGGAAATATAGCGACACATCTCTAGCAATCTTCGGCACATCGCACACTCACTCCCGAAACTAGCGCTTCCTTACGCCACGTAAGTTAGTGTACCTGCAGAAGATGGTTAGGTAAACCAGTGCCACTATCCTAGTAAACCACATTTCTAGGGTTGAATACTTAATTATGTTGACCTTACCGCATCCTAAATTTTCATAAATCTTTTGTCGGTCAAAGTTTTAAGTCTTTTGAAAAAGGTGATTAAGCTTGTAAGCTCATTATTGGCTCTGGTACCAACTGTGGCAGAATCGCCCGGTTTAGCACGCTTTCAGGGTGCTTGTCTTCCCCTAGACACTAAGTGCCCTGAAAGTGAGCTAAACCAGATGATTACGTCGAGCACACCCGACAGGAGAACTCGAGCGATCCACATTTTACGCCCGGGATCCAATAATGAGTACAAACTTATAATACTTAGTCCATTTCGTACAGCACAGAGTCTCAGAAATAGTTATTACAATACCAGAGGTTCAAAGTGCGATAAACTAATAGCGGAAATAAAATAGCATCTAGCGGAAAGCAATGAGAATCCGTCTGTGCCCACCAGAAGAATCGTCCACACAAGGCCTAACTGCTCAAGGTGCACCTGTAACAAGGGTAAAATAAACCTTGAGTACATAATGTACTCGCAAGACTTACCCGACTGGGAATTATATTTCCTGACTCTCAAGGATTATGATAGGCTTTATGGCTTGTGGGTTTTCTTGTTTGTGAAAAACAGCACTAAGAGTGTGTCCTTAATTCTGAACTTTTAGAAGCCGTATTTTATTCATTAACCAATACTCTACGTAAGCACCTATGCTATAATCAAGCAAGGGTTTAGCAAAATAGGACCATTTTTTTCATCTTTCAATTTCCAATTCTTACTGCGATGCCAGAGCGCAGTCAAGTCGTACCGTCACGCAGAAATGATGATTCGCGAATTAATGTGCCCAGCTAGGTACCTCGAAAAACACACGTCTCGCTTGTACCCCAGGCACAAGCAAGACTAACCTGTTCCCCTCCTATCACGGGTTTCTAGGTCCCCGTCCAAACTTGGACTCCTAGCTCCCGCACTTGAGGCCCGGCCTCAACGCGGTGCTAAGACCTCCACCTATCCCCACCTCCAATCAATCGATCCGGAAAGAGCCGGAGCCCGTGACAAGAGAGTAACAAGCCTTCCTGCTCCCATAAGCAAGTGTGTGCTCAGGATAATAAATCTGTGACTTGACTAGGGTCCATGCAACGAACGGTCCTTAATTGACACGGACAGGGAAATAGTGCAACCCAGTTGTGCCCCGTGGCCGCAGGACACAACTTGCTACACCCACCAATACCCATACCACATCCCTGCCTGATCGCCATTTTCTTCCCATCATTTTATCTAGAATGTAATAATAATAATATGAGTAACCCTCTATTGTGAGTAACGACAGGTTACTCACTCTACCGATAAACCTAAGCAAAGCAACTACGCGATCCTGTACTAGTAAGACTCAAGGGTAGGTATATATATGCATGTGGGTATCATAAAATGCCTACAACGTAAATGCATAACATTTTTAAATATATATAAAGACTTGCAAAATAAGGGTTATGCACCGGGGCTTGCCTTGGGTAGGTGTAAAGTCAGAGGTGTCAGTCGCGGGCGGCTCCTGGAACTCCTCCGGTACAAAGATTTCCTCCTCGTACTCCTCGATGACTTCCTCGTAGTCCTGCTCCTCCGCGGCCACGTACTCAACCTCCTCGTGATCTACATGCATGCAATGATAATATCACACTTAATAAGGTGACAACGGTAACTCTAATAACAACAACTACCAACTACTTAGCTAACTCTAATGGCTAATATGCTAGGCTACCATTATTTCTACTAACAAAGTTGACTGATGCATTTCAAACTCCAGCAACTAACAAGCGCACCATTTTCCGATTACCGATTTACTTCAAGCACTACAGGGAAACTTAGCTACCCTATTAAATAAGCTATTCAATGGCTATAAAATTACAACAAGCATCTAATAATATTATGAAGCTACTGTAAAAATTTCTAGGGCTATCTCTATTCTAAACTTGCCACAAAAATTCTGACTCGATTTGATGGCTTAAAAGTAATCATTTTTGCATCGATTTAAACGACCAAGCATCATTACAACACTGCATGAAAGGAATTTACTAACTGATAGAGCATGAATTCAGGGACTCAACTAAAGTGGTGTCACGATTTTTGGACACCTACACCAGTCGCTAAAATTCCTCAAAGTTTGATTCAAAAACTAAATTACAAAAGCAATTCTAAATTACTAAAGCGTGAAAACCTTCTCCCGGACGGCCCAACCGCGTGGCCCAAACTACGCGCAACGTGCGCTCGCACAAGCGGCCCAAGTGACATGGCCCACAGCTGGGGAAGCCCGCGCGCGCTGTTGAAGTTGCAAAAGTGCCCCCGAGCTAAGCCAAAACTACCGAATCCAAAAAGCACTATTACCCCCAGTCAGCCGCCTTGCAAGAACACCCCTCTAAAAACCCATCTTTACAACTAGGCGGTCCCCGACATGCCTCCGCACGCCGGCGCGGCGTTGGCCAGCACTGGCCAGTTACGACGGCCAGAGGAAGACTTCTACCGCGCACCTAAGAGGGAGACACTCACCTACTGAGCGACGCGCGATGATGGGCGGTGGTTTGGAGAACAGATACGAAGCTGGGCGACTCCTCCATGGTAGCGGCAACCTGCAGGGAGTGGCGCCGCCGTTCCGGTGAACTACGGTCAAGGCAAACCAAACAAGGTGGCCTACGAGCATCGGTGACTTACCACGAACACGACCAAAGTGGTGGCTTTGTCCGAGCCTGCCCGAAACAACCTGGCCACGCGCGCCCGAGGGGGCAAAGCGGTGCTCCGCGGTGGCGTGAGCGCGTCCACGGACGCTAAGGGGCAGCAGGGATTCGGGACCGGGTGCAGGGTGGAGCTGAGGGCACAATAAGGCTGTTGGTGCGCTCAATTAGGCTTAGGGACAAACGGCTCGGACAACCGCGGCGGTCACGGCCGAGCTCAGCCTTAATGGCCCGACACCGAACAACTCCAAAATTGGAGCTCGGTGGGACCACACTGGAGGCGAGGTGAGATCGGTCGGTAGGGCCATTAGGCGGTGAACCCCCGGGCACGGCTGATTGGGTGGTGGCGGCCCCTCCCGACTGGACTGCTCACCGCGGTCCCAACGGCCAGGCGGACGGGGGAAGAAGGGGAAGAACGGGTCGCGCCAGAAAATCGTGCCCTCGGCCGAGCTGGGAGTCACCGAGACGCGTACGAGTGGACGGTGAAACAATTTGACGTGCGTGTGCAGCCACCGACCAAGCCACAGCGGCGTAGAGGTCGGCACGGACACGACGGGCGCTGACCCCGAACGGCCAACATGCCACCGCGCCCACGCAGAGAGAGGGGAGGACACAGCGCCAAGACACGACGGCCTCGGCCAGCCTCCTCCCGCGCAGCGCACGGGCCCGCGGCGCGGCCCGTCGCAACACGCACAGCGCGATGACGCGGTGACCGCGCTCGGCTGGCCAACCAGCCGTGACAAGGCACACGCACGATTATTAAAGTCCTTGCCACGACAAAACGAGCGGTCAAGAGACCGAACGACCTTCACCAACACCAAGAGAGTACACTAGGCTATCGTCCCGAGCCAAAACATGCTGCCACCTTCGAACTAGTTTTCACGGAACGAACTCGCCAACATGGCCTTGCCAAGCTGTCACACTGGGTTACAACACGAGTTCACTTTTGGAGCTTCCGGAACAACTAGCTAGCGATTGTATTACTAGACCACACACGTCGCAACAACATCTACACGCTTTGCACTTCACGTTTCACTTAGGATTCACACATATGTTTTATAGCATTCTCGTTCCAGAAAAATTAGTTTCCAACCTTAGTTGATACGATTCGGTTGTTACGTCAATTTTCCAATTAACATTTTTATTGACTATTTAGGATTACCAAATGATTCTACACACTTCAACATTAAGCAAAATAAAAGAAATGATGCTCATGCCATGCTTAGATGCATTGAAACACGCGGTAACACCGAGGATGTTACATCTTCTTTCGTTGAAAAAAAAATGGAGGACCAGCACTAGGTAATTTTCAGATAGTATTGAAAATAAAGGGTAGTTCAGTAATTTCATCCGCTCCACTGCCCGCATCGGTCCTTTCTTCCCACAGCCGCCGCGCCGCACACCGCCCGCCGCTCGCCGCCGCGCCGCACGTCAATAGGTACCAGAAATCTTGTGGGATGAATATCATGAGGGCCGTTCTTCAAGTCGGCGGTGAACTTCCACGCCGCGTGCCTGACGCCAATGTCCAATGTGGTGGTGTCGGTGTGCATCATGCTGGTGCTGCTGTTCCTGGCCCCGCTCTTCAAGTACACCCCGCCGGCGGCGGTGGGCGTTCGCCTCATCTGTGCTGTGGCAAAGTAAAAAAAAAAATAGAAAGTAGCCAAGAGTGAGTATATACAATAATGTGCTTCCTCAATTTTAAGACGGAGTGAATACATACGACCACGGTATAAAGTGAAGTGTCGTATCGATATCTTTTGTGCGCTTACGAAAATATCCATAAACATAAGTATCAACAAGGATCCAAACATGCCTCAGCCCTCAGTCAATGACACCAATAAGATAACTCTGTTATTGGAACCGAAACAAAAGCAAGTGCTCATAGCCTTGCTGCCTCGGGGCTCGATACAAACATCGAGATTAATCTGATCGATTTTTTTAAGAACAACAGTGACATACATTCACATGGTTGCCAGGGCGATCTTGTGAGTTTGTACTTTCTTCGTCTCATAATACTTGATCTTCTAGCTTTCTATGCTTATATCAGATTAGTTGTTATTCTTACTTTCAATGTATTTTTCGTTTTTTTAATATATCTATATCTCTCTTCTTCTTATTTTCTGTGCACAACATATTTTTTACTCCTTAATTTCCGTGGCCAAAGCTAAACTTATCTATTATGAGATGGCGGTAGCAACTAAGCATGTTCCCGCAATTTTTGTTTGTCTGTAAAGAAAAAAGAACAACCACACTTTTATGTACTATAACCTGAGGTAGCCGGGGATCCCCGGGCGGCATTTCTCCAAGATACAAGCAGCCAAGGACATGACCCAATATAATCATGCCCAGGGTTGAGACGAGACGCCCAGCCGGTAGGCAAACATCGCGCGTGTTTATACAGTTGCACCAGTAGGATGGAAATAGATCTGATGATTTTCATGGAATCAATTTGTATATCACCTTTTATTATATTTCAAACATGTATATATTTCCGAATATCAATATAAAACGGATGTCTCAAATTCGTATTACTATTCCGATACTTACACAGTTCAACGCAAAATGCATATTGTTAAATACTTAAATTCAACTACGTAAATAGAAATCTACTAAGTTCATCGGTAACCAAACGGAAATAAAATCAAAGTATACTTTTAATAATTTCCAATATCAAGTGAACTAAATTATAATAGATATTTTCTCTGTCCTAAATAAGTAGATTCTTAGAGTTGTCTTAAGTCAAATTTTTTAAATTTTAACTGAATTTCTAGAAAACCCGTCAGGATTTATAAAAAACTTTGACGAAATTTATAAAAAAAACTTATTAATTATGTGACAGTCGGACAGAGAAAATATATTACAAGTTTTAATAAACACGCATATTGAACTATTCGACTTTTTATATTTCCATTTTCCATCCTACAGTATGCTCTTGTTTAGTTCCCCAATTCTTCTCAAATTTCACTGTACAAAAAGAAGATTCTCTGTCACATCAAAATGTCGGCAAATGCATGGAGTACTAAATGTTGATGAAATCAAAAACTAATTACACAGTTTTGTTGTACTTTGCGAGATGAACATTTTAAGCCTAGTTAGTCAAAATTTGGATAATTTTTACCAAATACAAACGAAATGATACAGAAATTCGGATACAGTGTTTTTCTTCCCAATTCACTGAACTAAACGAGGCCTATCCCAGAGAACCCAAGCCACCAGGCTGCGGCCAGCGGAATCGCTGTTGCAGCGGCCAGCCGGCCAGGACTGACGAGTGACGACCCCCGACAAGACAAAACCACAAAAAACCGTACTACGCCGTCGCTATCACATTCACATGCATGGAGTAGTACTATCACATTCACATGCATGGAGTAGTACTTAGGGCACTGTTTAGATACTAAATATTTCTCCAAATTTCATTATGCAAAAAGAAGATTTTCCATCACATCAAAATGCCGGCACATGCATGGAGTACTAAATATAGATGAAATCAAAAACTAATTGCACAGTTTTGTTGTTCTTTACAAGACGAACGTTTTGAGCCTAATTGGTCAATGTTTGGACAATTTTTATTAAATAAAAACAAAATGCTACAGTGTGCTACAGTGTAGCACAGTAATTCGGCCGGCCCCAATTTGGGGCAACTAGGCCTAGCACCGTTAGCGTGTAGTCGTACTGGCGCAGCACTGTACATGCAGGAATCCACGCATGGATGGTCCGGTCAAATCCATCAATCCAACCATGTAGCCGACTGCAAGGCAAGTACAGTCCTGAGCTGCTTTCAGCGGATTGCACTTGGGCCATGTCTGCCAAAATTTCACAGTCATATCGAATCTTTGACGAAACATTAAATATAAATAAAAATAAAACTAATTACACAGTTTAAATGAAATAGACGAGACGAATCTTTTACACTTTTCCTATTCCTCATTCGCCTGGATTCTGGGCTTGTATTCAGGCGACACTGTCGGTCTGTCCGATGGCGTTTGTGCGTCGTATTGGGTGTGATATTTCTTATTGGGTCAGTGGAACTTACCAGTTCGCCCGTTCGCCCTACTCGAGTGCTCGGGCAACCGTTTGCCCGTTTCTCTCTGGTGCTCCCTCCCACTCTTCCAGTGACCCAACCTAGATCTGACCGCTCCTCGATCTCTCTCCTCCGACATGTGGAGCACCGGCCGGTGTCGCTGGCGCATCCCCAGTGGCGGAGGAGCGCACTCGCGGCAGCAGCAGCGGAGCAGCGCGCGGCGGTGAAGCAGTGCATGTGGCGGTTGTCCCTCAGCGACGGCGGAGCAGTGTGTGCGGCGGTCATCCCCCAGCGGCAGCGGCTCCCCGGCGGTCGTCCCGCATCCTCGTTGCAGCGTCCATTGAAGGTCTTCTAGAGGATCTCTGGTGACGCGCTCTTGTATTTGCCTGTTGCATCTCCTTCCTCTTTGTTCCTCTCTTTGCTCATGTGTGTAGTCGACCCCATTTCCTACATGAAGCAGGAAGAGGCGATTTCATCCAGCTCGAGGTTCAGGCGTTCAGCTTGATTTCCTGTTCATGGATCTGTGGAGCTGGCACCGATGGCCCCTTTAGCTGTGGATTTGGTTGTGGCACCCTCGACGCTTGCCTTTGTGTGCCACTCCTTGTGTTCCTGTTTCTAGCAGCTAGTTGATTAGTTCGTTACAAACTAGTAGAAGATCCCAAGCCTGGTGTGCACGTTGCTAGGAGAAAAAGGAAGATAACATGTGGAGATGGCTCGAGCAATGGTCTCACATCCCTTAGCTCCAGATTTTTAGTTTATTTCTAACAAATAATATAGCATCCTATTTGATTTTTATTATTGCTCCAGTCACATATTTGTTCATTTCGTCTCTGATGCCTGTACTTTTTTCAACACATAATTTACCTTTATTTGTATATATTCAAAGGAACTTAATACTGGAACACTCATCAGTCATAGAGCATAATCTGGGCACAGGGTCACTATTTGGTTGTGGATTTGGTTTCTGTGTAGTTCAGCCAGGCAACGGCCTCCTATACCTGCTCTCATCTGCATATTGTTTTGCCTGCGGATCGTACAGGGTTCATTTTAGAATGAATCAGTCACACTTCAGGTTCAGGTTTGCTTGTTCTCTGTATGTGGATCATACAAAGTTTGTTTTTTCATTTGTTATGTGTTTAGGTTGTGTTGTGTTCATCTAATCGTTTGGATTGGCGAATGTTGTTATCTGGCTGGGATGTTGATGGAAGTTCTTACAAGATAGATATGTAGTCAATTTGCTTGAGCTAAATTGGTATGTGGTGCAATGTGTGTACTGTGGGAAATGAAAATGAGATTTACAACTAGGTGTTGGCGATTGCCATGGTAGCTTGCTGCACCTTACTCACTGGGCGCTTTGTGCTTGCTGAAAATTCACATCTACTGTTTGATGTATGACTTCGGCTTACAATGATCTTCTGTCAACTGGCCGAATCACTTGATGTTTTGCTTAAATTTATTTAGTAGGGTTGAGACACACTATCTAACCTGGGTGGTTCTGGCTGTAGGTATAAGGGTCTCATGCAGGCATTATCGGCCCATGGATTTATTCAAATTCACTGAAGATTGTCCATCTAAATCTACTTGTAACTTTGTTTTGCTTTATTTTAAATTTATTTTTCCAATTTTGACTTTTGAGACATCATAATAGGATGTGCATGGAGTGGGTACGAACTGGTGATATAGGAAAGATTGTTCTTTGCTAAGAGTGAGAAAGTAATGTGGCATGCTTATCTGACAGCAGAACTTCATGCAGGTATGAAGCAGTAACATTGCCACAAAAAATTATCACTATGGTGGTGGAACAGCCCATGCTTTTCTCAAGACTGACGGTGCCAGGTTCTGAGGAATGGTGATCCTTGTCACCTATGTATTTCAAAAAACTTTATATGCATACAATATGATTCTTATTTAGAATAGCCATCACATGAACACATCTCTTTTTTCTGACTTTGGCCTGATTGTATCTACTTTTCTAACTGAAATATATGATGCATATTTAGCGATTGGAAGATTTGGATAAACAGTGCTTTAATGTCAATCTTGATGATGATGACTTCTCTCATGCTGATCATCATCATCAAGGTTTGTATTTCTTCTCTTGCGGACTACTCTTTGTGTTTGTATAATGGAGAATATTCTCAAACTACGATATTGTCTCAGCTGAATCAGTGAACATAACCTTGGTTTATAATTTTGAGTCTGGGCTTGCACTCGTGTATTATAATATGACATATCTTGTTTTCTTTTTAGGATCCAAATTCCTCTTATGATGATATCCATCCTGCTGTATTTGTGAATGCTTTCAAGCATCTGAAAGGAGTATGTTCTAAATCATGTTTGATTGAACTGTGCATCTTTTTTTTGTGCCTTGTTACGTGATTACAATACTTGTATACTTCTGTATTTGACTGATCTGCATTTCTGTCTACCATTTGTATTGTCCACTTGCTCCTAGCTATTGTGCTATTACAGTTTGTTTGGTACAGGTGGCATTAGCTACTAGCTACAGTGCCATTGTAGATTTCTTGGTGTGTTAATTCCAACAGTGATAGTGTGCTTGTAATTTTGCCTACCGAGGTTGTAAATTTTGATTCATGGACTTTTCTTTAGTGAATAGTAGTCTTGATATATTTAGACGCTGATCAACTTAATTCTAGATCACCAATCACTTGTGGTATAATGACCCCATATCTATTACTAATGAATTTATTACCTATAGGATCCATTATTTGACCTGTCCCCTTCATCATCTATAGTAGGACTATTATGTTAGGCATAGCTAGCTGCGCAAGACATAACCAGAGTTCCATATTCATCATTTATGTGATCCGTCAACCTAATTATTATCTAGTGCAAGTATGGTTTAATTCTCCTTGTCTGAAAGGAAGAACCTGTAACTTGTGTTGTGTAGTCTGTTTGAACTTTTTGAGATGCCCGTGCTCACTCAGTCTCTGGTGTCTAGTGATCTGTGTCGCACTGAATGACTGAAATATGTTTTTTAGGGAGTGTCTGATTGACTTCTACACTAGTTTTGGGAAGAGAAAGCCTGACCAAGTCATTATCTTTAGGTCTGTTAGCCATCCTTCCACCCGTGTGCTGGTTGGCTTCAAAACACATGGGTTTTGAGTAGACAGGCCCAACGAAAAACATTAAGTTAATTAATTATAATTAGCAATAATATAAATTGCAAGCAGCCAGAACTACAATTGTAGTTTTGAGCATATACAATATGTGGAAATTCAATTTAAGGTACTACATAGTGCACTGGCTGCCCCTAAAGCACTTGTTCGTGCTGTGGAACTAGCTCAACGTCGGAGATGCATGGTGCAACAGTTGCGGAGTTGCTCACTAGTGTGTTAATACTTTGCGAGTCAATAATGACAAGGACGATACACTTTATTTGAGAAGAAATTGTAGTCTGCTTTAAAACCGTCGGAGATGCACGGTGCAGCTGTTAGTGTTTGTTTATTGTGATTTGTGCCTGCACACTCCACATTTTTGTCCTTGTCTCTTTATAGAAAAAATATTTTTTTATTTGTGCCAATATATTTTAGATATTTTGTAGTCTGTTAATTGTGATTTATGCCAGAACACACCACATTTTGAATATTTTATTTTATTTGTATAGAAAAAATTGTAGTTTGTTAATTGTGATTTATGCCAGCACACCACATTTTTGTGATTCTGTTTTATTGTGATTTGTGTCAGCCCACACTAATTTTTTTGTCCTTGTCATTTCATAGAAAAATTGTTTTCTTGTGATTTGTGCCAACACATTTCAGATATTTGTCTTTGTCCTTCTATAGAAAACAATTATAATCTATTAATTGTAATCTCAGTCCTTTATTTATTATGATTTGTGCCACAGCACACACCATATTTTTGTGATTTTATTTATTGTGCTTTGTGCCAATACAAATCCTACAAGCTCAGCTCCTCCTTGCTTCAATTTTTTTTGTCGTGTGTGTGTCAAGCCACTGCCAGCTTGGACATGGACCGCTGGCAGGCTCTCTCCTTCTGTAACAGAACCGACCAAATTATAAGAGCACAAGTACAAAACAAGCACCGAAGCGCTCAAATTTTCGAACTTGAGCCCATATAATCCCGGTAGTCAATCGAAACCGCGAAGGATTTCAAACCAACTCGCTTACAACCAGGATCGCATCATTCAACATACAACATCATACGTTACATTTCACAAGTAGTTCCGAAATAAGTTTACACACACACGGAGTCGCAATTAATACAAACCAAGTTTATAAAGTAGCGGAAGCATAACACACACTGTTGTTAACTACTGCCAGTCTTGATGATCCACAACCCATAAAAGCATGAGAAAAGTACATAAAAGATGATCACGCCCAAGTGATCTAGTCTTCATCACCCGCAGGGTGGAGACAAGTTTTGCAGAAGCCTTGATAGAGCATATCATCTGCAACAGGAGGGAATAAACCCTGAGTACTGGAATGTACTCAGCTAGACTTACCCGTCGAAAACCAGAAATAAGGTGACACCAAGGATTATGCAAGGCTTACATAAGAAGCTAGCTGACATCACATTTTTGCATAAAGGCATAAGTAATTGAGACTCTTATAACCTGTACTAGCAGTTATTTTTAGCATTTACCTGTCATCTATCTTAGCACCTGTACTAAACATGCACTTGATTATAATTAAACAATTATCAACATTATATCCAGAGCAGGTATGAATTGTGGCAACATTGTATCATTCCCTTAACCACCGGTTCATTTAATGAGATCTACGTTGCCGCTGCTCAAGTCAAGTGCTCACTAACCGGGAGCGACGGCGATTCGAATCGAATTCCTATCCAGCTGGAGGGGTATTTCTAACACTCACCGCGCAGGCCCCTGCCAGGGTCGCACAAGCCACCTTTTCATATGATTCAGGAATCGCGGGTCCGAATGATGTTGCGACCCCAAGGGCGACACTCTGCCAGGTGATAGGGACTCTAACCCCCCTTGGTCTCACGCCAATGTCCCCAAGCACATCCTTTCTCTCCTCCAAGAAGCAACCTACCATTCGATTCCCGGCCTGAACCACATTACTCGGCTTCGCGGTCGGAACGGCTTATCCGGCCAACTAAGTGTTAGACTGCGTTCAACATGACTCAAGGACGTACAGCGAATCGGTCCTTAAACGACTCAGACGGGCATAGCTCCACACCCAAGACGTGAAGTGTCTTGCGGTTGTACTATCGAACTCCCGCCCGGTCTCAATTTCATTTTAAGGCATGGTTCCATCCACGATAGACATAAAGCCACTCGTGACTCCTTCCTACATCTCGCGGATGACCGGAAATCACCCGACTTCTACCGTACTAAGCAGGGCTAAGCATTGACACATGCCTAAACCTAATATAGGATTAAGTACGATATCTGGACAAGGACAGGTATAATGCAACAAGTGTTTTCATATAACTCCTACAACTTAATGCAGTAAACAAGTAAAAGTACTCAAGATTAAATTTAGAAAACAGTGGGTTCAGCATGCACCGGGGCTTGCCTTTCAGAAAGGTCGAGGGCCCGTGGTCTGGACACTCAGGAAGGTCGTCTGCGGGCACTCCTTCGCCTGCTGGATCCTCGGGCTCCTGCTGCTCCAGGTCCTCCTCCGGAATCACAGGCTCGAATTCGAGGAGAGTTACCCCCTCCGGTACACCTATTGCATGAATGCACAATAAATATCATGAATGCATAAATGGGTGCAACATGCTCGGAATGAAATGCATTTCAGAAATAAAATACTCTATTCAAGTTATTTTATTAGTCCGTGCAAATCTCTTCTCCGGTGGAGAAGTACTTACCTAATCTACTCAACCTAAGATATAGTTGTTCCTCTTCGGTTAAGGCCCTAACACCTAATAAACACAAGAGTAACATTATTTAGGTTACCACAGTAAGTTATTCTGGACAACAGCTCAAAGATTCTAACATAACTGAGGATTCCTAACTCCAAAAGATGTGATTTAAGACAATCTGGAAAGCTTATGAAATGCACCACAAAATGTTTTCAGACCACAACACTAAATTCCAAAGTTTACCTAATCGAAACTCCAAAGTTCCAGAATCTGTTCCCTCTAAACAGAGAGCAGTCAATTCTGGACTGGCACTTTAAACAGCAATAACTCCCAAACTACTAAGCCAAATGCTCCCAAATTTTGACACCAGCTCATTTACAAATTTTACTACAACTTTGGTATTTATAAGTTTTCCAGCAACCACCTTTATCCAAGGTCAAACCTAGAAATACTATCAGCTGTCCAGAAACCTAAAATTGCAAAGATTAAATATTTATTGATGTGGCAAACATTCTCTAAGACCAAACTAATACTACTACAAGTTCCCAATGTCACAAAAACACCAGAAAGTAAGGTGTGCCCACCTAGAATATTTATTTAAACCCATTTCTCAATTTACTTAAGTAATTAACTGGAATTTCAAACATATATGTAAACTGCTTCTAAAATTCTACAAAAATTACAGGAGATTCTCTGACCCAAAAAGAGGCTACTGTAAAAATTTGAACTCAATTTATTCACAGGAACTCTCTGAACAAAATTTACAAGCCCAAAAGGCTGATTTTTGTATAAATAACAAAGCATAGTAAAAAGTGTCAAACAACAGATTTATTAATTTTCTTGGACAGTCTAGGGTACCAAGACATTCTCCAAAAAGTTATATGAACATTGCACATGTAGAAAAATTACAAAAAATTCATTTAATTATTTCCTAGAATAAAAAGATAACATTATAACTTGAAAAGTATTTAAGCACTACTACCCAAATTTTTACCAAAGCTAGAGCAAGTATAAATTAGCCTACTCACCAAATTTCATAATTTTTGGAACACTGAAACTCAAGATATAATTTAAACAAGTTTGCATGTGATTTAAAACACATTTCAAAGACCTATTTAAATGTCCCGAAATCTAAACATCACATAGCAAACTCATATTTTTCTAAAATACTACACATCAAGTAGATTCTAATAAAATTTATCTCATGATTTTTGAGTAAGTGAAACCCTAGATCTACATTTTTCAAACTACCACAAGAATCTGTGACAAAAAGGAAAATCAGAAGAACACTCTACGCGACAGTGCCGGGCCGGACTTCAAGCCGACGCGGCCCAACTCCCTCAGCGTGGCCCGTTTTTGCGCGCGGCCCGCTACGCAGCCCGGCTGGGCAAGCCAGGGCACTGACACGAGGGCCCTGCCCGACAGAGACACGGGACAGGGGAGGGGACGCTCGCCAGCGATTGCTCGCCGCCGGTGACGACTCCGGCGAGCCCGAGGGCACCGGCACGCTCACCTCAACTGTGCGCAACGATTGGTATAGCTAATTAACACTATGACCGTGGCTAGGGGGGGTGGCAGTGGCAAAGGCGGCCACGACCGCGTACTTGCCGGCTCCGGCGAGCTAGCAGCGGCTCGACCCCAAACGGCCTACCCCGTGAGCACCAGCACATCGAGGCGAACCTAGACACCAGAGAAGGAAGGCGGTAAGGGCACCGAGAAGCACGGCCACGCGCGAGCTCAACTTGGCGGTGAAAATGGCGGCCGCGGTGGAGGCGCAAGCTCGGCGAGCTCTACCTGAGGTCAAGCGGTCGTAGGGTGTGGTCCGCGATGTGGAGGAGCTCACTGTTCGGCTGTGACTATGGGGAATTGGGTGGTGGTGCTTGACTGTGGTGGATTTTTCGGTGGCGACCGCTGATGCTCCTCCGGTTGCCGCACGCTCGGTGGAGAAGGAAACAAGGAGGCAGAAGAAAGGAGCAGCGAGGAAGGGACTCCGTGCGTCGTGGCGTCTTTGGGCAACCGAGGTGAGCACCGCGTCGACGCGTGTTGCCACGCGGCGGAGGCTTCCTGCCCCTGGTCGGCCACGCGCCGAGTTCAGGTTTGTGAACTTTCAGAAATGACTGAACAAGGTCATCGGTGTTCCACAGCGACTGACAGAGGGATTTCATCGCCTCATAGCTCGTGATCGAGGCTGATTCGGTGAGAGCCGTAGTTAACAAAAGTGTAGAGCTACGTGAGGGCTTCAACATTTCCAATAGGGTCGTGAGCCAATTCGGCTTGGTTAGTGAGATACAACGCTCCAAAGTGAGGCACACGAAATCTGAACTGAGTTTCAGTTACTTTCCCCCGACTGAAACTCGATTTTCGAAGCATGCTAACTCATAAACCGTTGGGAACCAGGCTTGGGTGATGTGGACAATGTTGTAGAGCTACATGAGGGCTTCAACTTTGTCAATTGGCTCAAGGACTGGTTTGGCCTGGTTTGTGAGTTATAAGGTGTCAAAGTGGGGTACAATGAAACTGAAAAGTCCAATTTCCAGACTTAGAATTTTTTCTAAGTGTTGATCACCACTCAAGCTGACTTGTGGGCCATTTTTGAGCATGTTCTGGTCATTTTCATGAGATGGCCATATTAGAACTTTTGTTCCTTATGAATTTCTCTACAACTTTGCTTAAGGTTGCTCCTCCATGCAAGATCTCTAAACTAGACTTTTTAATTGGTCAAACCAGATCACTCTAGGGGTCCAACTTAGTCAACAACATTTGAAAGGGCAATTTGGTAATTTTGGTCAACATGAACATTGCTCCACTACTTACCCTAAATGTAATTAAGGTGTTATAAGACCTAATTAGCCACCCTACACATTGGTTGCACAAAATTCCTAGTGTCACATACTTTGGCACAAGTAATTGAACACTTTCACCCAAATGTTGCAAACTCATGTTGCACATGTTGCATGAGTGTGTTGCACAACACTTGCTTTTTACTTCACATGAAATATAAACATATTATAAGCTTATGCATGAAATGAATGATGCTTGCTTATGCTCATGAAAATGCAATGCAATTAAGGAGCTAAACACCTAGGGTGTTACAGCCCTCCCCCCTTATAAAAATCTCGTCCCGAGATTTGGAAAGCGTACCATTTTTCATAGAATTCCTTATAACCATCCCGCAGATAGTCCTCCTGTTCCCATGTAGCGTCACTTTCACTACCCTGATTACTCCACATTACTTTATACCACTTAACCACTTTGCTTCTAGTCACTTGTTCCTGAGTATCGATCACTCGGACTGGCTTTTCTTCGTAAGTTAGATCGGATTCCAGCCTGATATCTCCTAAAGGGACTCTTTCCTCAGGAACTCGAAGACACTTTTTGAGCTGAGATACATGGAAGACGTTGAATATGGCACTCATTTCTGGAGGTAACTGGATTTTATACGCAACAGCTCCACTCTTGCCTATGATCTGGAAAGGACCCACGTATCTCGGCGCAAGTTTCCGCTTAACACCAAAACATTGGACACTTTTCATTGGAGAAACTTTCAGGTACACGAAGTCTCCAACTTCAAACTCGAGTGGTTTTCTACGACGATCAGCATAACTTTTCTGTCTAGCTTGGGCTGCAGCCATATGTTTCTGGATGGTACGGACTTGTTCCTCAGCTTCCTCAACAAAAGCAATACCATAAAATCTCCTTTCACCAGCTTCTACCCAATTTAGTGGGGTTCTACACTTACGACCGTACAAAGCTTCGAATGGAGCCATCTTAATACTTTCTTGATAACTATTATTGTACGAAAACTCGGCTAGAGGTAACCATTTTTCCCAAGAACCCTTGGATGAAATGACACATGCCCGCAACAGATCTTCCAAGATTTGGTTAACCCGTTCCGTCTGTCCTGATGTCTGGGGGTGATAAGCAGAGCTTCTCACTAACTTGGTTCCCAGAAGGTGATGCAAGTGCTCCCAAAAGCGAGCAGTGAACTGGGGACCACGGTCAGATATGATAGTACGAGGTATCCCATGGAGCCGGACTATCTGATTGAAGTACAACTCAGCATAGTCAGTGGGACGATAGTCCACTCTGACTGGAATGAAGTGAGATGATTTGGTCAAACGATCCACAATTACCTAGATGGAGTTATGATTTTTGACAGTAGGAGGAAGACCGACAATGAAATCCATACTTATCTCTTCCCATTTCCAACCTGGGATAGAAAGTGGTTGAAGCAACCCAGCTTTCATATGCACAGCTTTAACTCTACAGCAGGTGTCACACCTAGCCACATATGCAGCTATTTCTTTCCGCATCTTGGTCCACCAATAGTATGGCTTCAAATCATAATACATCTTATTGCTGCCAGGATGGATAGACAACTTAGAGGAGTGTGCTTCAGACATAATATCATTTTGAAGCTCCCGGTCCTTAGGCACAACTAACCTATCCTTGAACCATAGTACACCCTCTTCATCTACCCTGAACTGTGTAGTTTCTTGCTCTTTCATCTTACGCTTGATGTGGAATATACCAGTGTCAGTCTTTTGGAGCTCAATAATTCTATTTTTGAGAGTACAACTGACAGTGATGTTGTACAAGACTGCTGGATGTAGAAGGCGAGATCGATGGAAATCAGTTTCAACTAAGGAATGGCAATGAGACTTATGGCTTAAAGCATCCGCAACCACATTTGCCTTGCCAGGATGATAGTGCACTTGAAGGTTATAATCCTTAATCAACTCGAGCCATCTTCGCTGACGCATATTTAACTCGGGTTGGGTGAAGATGTATTTGAGGCTTTTGTGGTCTGTGTAGATATGGCAAACATTGCCCAACAGATAGTGTCGCCAGGCTTTCAAAGCATGAACAACTGCGGCGAGTTCTAAGTCATGCGTTGGATAATTCACCTCATGCTTCCGAAGTTGTCGAGAGGTATATGCAATTACTCGGCCTTCCTGCATCAACACACCTCCCAAACCTATGCCTGAGGCATCACAATAAACATCAAATGGTTTCTCGATATCCGGTTGTGCCAAACCCGGAGCTGAGGTTAGGAGGGTTCGCAGTTGGTGAAAAGCCGCATCACACTCAGGAGTCCAGACAAACCTGGTGTCTTTCTGCAGCAACCGAGTCATTGGCTTGGCTATTTTGGAGAAATCCGGGATGAAGCGACGATAATAGCCAGCCAAACCAAGAAAACTTCGGACCTCGTGAACCGAGATAGGAGCCTTCCAGTTCAGTACTTCCTGTACCTTGGCGGGGTCCACCATAATTCCTCCATCGGACAACACATGCCCAAGGAAAGGTACTTCACGAAGCTAGAATTCGCACTTACTGAACTTCGCATAAAGTTGATGTTCACGCAGTCTTGTGAGGACTATACGCAGATGTTCAGCGTGATCCTCCTCATTCACAGAATATACCAAGATGTCATCAATAAATACCACCACAAACTTGTCCAATTCCGGCATAAACACCGAATTCATCAAGTACATGAAGTGTGCGGGGGCATTTGTCAAGCCGAAAGACATAACAAGATACTCATAAAGACCGTATCTGGTAGAAAAGGCTGTCTTTGGAACATCTTCCGGGCGGATTTTAATCTGATGGTAGCCAGATCTTAGATCGATCTAGGAGAAAACTTTAGCTTTAGACAACTGATCGAACAAGATGTCGATACATGGTAGAGGGTACTTATTTTTGACAGTGACTGCATTGAGAGGTCTATAATCTACGCACATCCGCAATGACTGATCCTTCTTCTTTACAAAGATAGCAGGACATCCCCACGGCGATGAGCTAGGACGAATCAACCCTTTCTTCAAAAGTTCATTCAATTGCACCTTAAGTTCAGCTAATTCATTCAGAGGCATCCTATAGGGTCTCCTAGAGATGGGCGCCGTGCCAGGCAACAACTCAATTTTAAACTCCACATCCCGATCCGGAGGGAGCCCCGGCAAATCATCGGGAAAAACGTCTGGAAACTCATTTACTACTGGAATTTCGGTCAACACCTTTGCTTGCACAGCATGAACTTCCCCAGACAAATGAACTTTTCTGGGAAGTTGTACCAGAAAACCCTTTTGATCTGTAGGGTCTCTGAGCATAACTACACGGGTGGATGTATCAATGAGTACCCCATTCTGACTCATCCAATTCATGCCCAAAATAACATCGATACCTAAACCCGGCAAAACCACTAAGGAAAGCGAGTACTTTCGCCCTTCTATCTCAAGCTCAAGATTCCCCACTACTTTATTTGTGGAAATATTCCCACTTGCTGCGCTAATACAATAACCCCCACCTTCAACAGTATGCAATTTGTGTGCAAATTCTGATGCAAACTTAGGACTGATAAAGGAATGCGAAGCACCCGAATCAAAAAGTACCACTGCAGGATGTTGGTCAACTAGGAACTTACCAGCAGTGACAACCTCACTAGATGGGATTTCCTCAATACTGTTATAATGGGCGTGCCCTTGACGACCACCTTGGTTGACATTTTTCTTGGGGTAAGGGCAGTTTCTGGACCAATGGCCTGGCTTGTTGCAGTTCCAGCAAGGCATGTTGCTAGAAGGAATGCTGGAGCTGCCTTGGCTCGAACTACTTTTTGGCAGAGCCACTGTATATGCTTTGCGAAACCCAGTCTTCACTGGCGCCTTCTTTTGCGGGGGACGGAACTTAGCATTTGTGGCAGGAGGGCGAGGAGGAGCCCTCGGGGCAGCTGGAGCTCGAGACTGTGAAGCACTCACCTCAATGGCCCTTTTGCGGCTCTTAGAGGCAGAATAGATAGCATTGTTGTTCTCTTGAGTCAGAGCATCACTGATAAATTCATTGAAAGTAGTGCACTTGCTAGTGCCCATAGTCTTCATCAGCTTTGGGCCTAGGCCTCTTTTAAAGCTAGAAATTTTCTTGGAATCGGTATCCACAAACTCTGTGGCATACCTTGCCAGGTTGTTGAAAGATTGTAGATATTCAGTCAAACTTTTATTTCCCTGCGACAGCCTCATGAATTCTGTGTGCTTGATTGCCATAAGACCTGGAGGAATATAGTTCCCACGGAATGCAGCCTTGAACTGGTCCCAAGCAATAGGGACATTTGCAGGCAATGTGGAACGATAGTGGCTCCACCAAATACCCGCTGGACCATGCAACTGGTGAGAAGCATATTCAGTCTTTAGCTCATCAGTCAAGCGAAGCAGACGAAACTTTTGTTCAATAGTGTTCAACCACTCATCAGCTTGCAGCGGTTCCTCCGCCTCCTTAAAGAGCGGGGGCTTAGTATCAAGAAAGTCTTTGAAATCACTGTACTGATTGGGTTCTAGGCCCTGGCGGCCAGGACGAGCCTCCCGGTTGGCAAGCTGGCGCATAGCATCTGCCAGCATGCGCTGCCCTTCGACCACGGTCTGCATCAGCTCAGCCGGGGTAGGTGGTGGCGGAGGGGGTGGCTGTTCCTCATCCTCATTGCCACGACCCCGACGAAGATTGTACGACATTTCATGAAATGGACTTCTCAAAATACTCATGGCACAATAATTCATCACAACCGCACAATCCATTCAAGCGGATCAATTGGCGCAATCATGCGAGAGTATCCACAAAGATGTACTTTGATAAAGGCTCACACACAAGGAGCACAACAGTTACTGAACCGTTTACGTTAAAATCTATGTGATTTTTGATCTTTTGCCCGGTACTTGGATTCGATTTCAAAGTTTTTAGTTGACTGAGAAAGCTACTTCAAACTGACCACAAGGAGACTTCTCAACGGTAGAGTTCCATGGTGGATCATGACTAGCCACCTCGATACCAGCGCGTGCCAAGCAGCACAACCTTATGTCGCGCGCCATAGGAGGCCCTCGGTTTCGTCGCGGCACCGAAGGGTGCTAATCGTGACACCATCATCGAACGCCACCTAATAAGACATCCAATTGCGATCGAAATTAACAGGCTCCAACTAAACATCCAGGAAACATAGGGTTCAACCTTACATCCCAAAAGTTAAGTGATTATAAAGCCTCACTCCATCACAGGCAGGGCACAAGGACGATCCTAACATCATAGCTACGTGATAACTACTCTAAGCATCGTCCTCAGAGTCGGTGTCATGGATCTCCCCGCCGTCCTCATCACTGACAGGCTCTAATTCCTCATCTTCTTCTTCTTCTGGTTCTTCTTCTGGTTCGGCATCTTGGGGACCATTGACCTCCACTTCATCATCATCTTCAGCCACGAAGATCCCTGAACCCATGTCCTCATCTGCGTTGATATTTTGAGGCAGCAGAGGATTTAGCTGGTTGTTCAGGCGGTGCACTTCTTCATGAAGATTGTCATTGTATTCTTCAGCATTCTCTAACTGTTGTTCGAGCTCAAACTGACGAGCTCTCAGAACGTTCTTCTCGTGCCAGGCTTCATCCCTCTGGTTCATAACACGGACCAACATGCGTTGACAGTTGCGGTTTGCTACTGTCAACCTTTGGACTGCAAGGGTTTCCTGGTCACGATCACGAATCACTTGCTCCAGTTGCTGACGCGCTGCATTCCTGGCAGCAGTCACTTCAGCCAACTCAGCCCTCAGCCTTTCCACCTCAGTAGGCTCAGGGCGGGGCTCACGTGGAGCGAGCTGGTGACGCGGTGCCCTGCCTCCAGTGGACTTGCGAGCAGTCCTCTTGGTACGTGCCATCTGAAGCAACAAGATAAGATACAACTTAAAGTGAGGATCATTTAGGGGATACGAAATTTACTTTAGTCGGGAGTACATAAATTTTTAAGGAGGGAGTAAATGATATGTATGATATAATTAAATATGATGCATGCACGTTCCGTACGCCCTCTCACCTTAGTAGAAACCTAAAGTTCTAACGCTAGGCGGTGGCATACATACGTTCTCTCATATAAGCGAAACTATCGGTCTACTCGTTACGCTGTTAGTGTACCTGCAGAAAACCTCATTTCAGCCCAACAGTTTTCCAATATAAGCACACAAGAAAGCAGAAATTTAAATACTTTCCATATACACATCCCCAGATGTATATACTTCAGTATCAAAGCTACCCGATATAGAGGTTCCCACAATTAAGTGCTTACGTAATTACATGGTTTAAACATGTAAGTATGCAAGTCACCAAAACTACTCTCCCCTAGATCATTGGTTGAACGATCATGCTCTCACAACTCACACTTACCAGAGCGTCGAGGCAATTGATCCATACATTACCACCCAAGTGGATGGCATCCATACAATATCACGCCGTATGGACGACGAAACAAAAACAAACAAGGCCCCCAAGTTAGTCTTTATAATAAGCCACCTAAGAGTCCTTATTTGGGCTAAGGGATGTGATCACTGGCATACCTAAAAAAATAATTTTTAGTGTTTTAACCTTTTTTCATAATCAAATATTTTTGTTTTTAAATACTCGTATGATGTTTTTAATGTTGAATTATGCTCCGGTACCAGCTGTAACAGAACCGACCAAATTATAAGAGCACAAGTACAAAAACAAGCACCGAAGCGCTCAAATTTTCGAACTTGAGCCCATATAATCCCGGTAGTCAATCGAAACCGCGAAGGATTTCAAACCAACTCGCTTACAACCAGGATCGCATCATTCAATATACAACATCATATGTTACATTTCACAAGTAGTTCCGAAATAAGTTTACACACACACGGAGTCGCAATTAATACAAACCAAGTTTATAAAGTAGCGGAAGCATAACACACACTGTTGTTAACTACTGCCAGTCTTGATGATCCACAACCTATAAAAGCATGAGGAAAGTACATAAAAGATGATCACGCCCAAGTGATCTAGTCTTCATCACCCGCAGGGTGGAGACAAGTTTTGCAGAAGCCTTGATAGAGCATATCATCTGCAACAGGAGGGAATAAACCCTGAGTACTGGAATGTACTCAGCTAGACTTACCCGTCGAAAACCAGAAATAAGGTGACACCAAGGATTATGCAAGGCTTACACAAGAAGCTAGCTGACATCACATTTTTGCATAAAGGCATAAGTAATTGAGACTCTTATAACCTGTACTAGCAGTTATTTTTAGCATTTACCTGTCATCTATCTTAGCACCTGTACTAAACATGCACTTGATTATAATCAAACAATTATCAACATTATATCCAGAGCAGGTATGAATTGTGGCAACATTGTATCATTCCGTTAACCACCGGTTCATTTAATGAGATCTACGTTGCCGCTGCTCAAGTCAAGTGCTTACTAACCGGGAGCGACGGCGATTCGAATCGAATTCCTATCCAGCTGGAGGGGTATTTCTAACACTCACCGCGCAGGCCCCTGCCAGGGTCGCACAAGCCATCTTTTCATATGATTCAGGAATCGCGGGTCCGAATGATGTCGCGACCCCAAGGGCGACACTCTGCCAGGTGATAGGGACTCTAACCCCCCCCTTGGTCTCACGCCAATGTCCCCAAGCACATCCTTTCTCTCCTCCAAGAAGCAACCTACCATTCGATTCCCGGCCTGAACCACATTACTCGGCTTCGCGGTCGGAACGGCTTATCCGGCCAACTAAGTGTTAGACTGCGTTCAACATGACTCAAGGACGTACAGCGAATCGGTCCTTAAACGACTCAGACGGGCATAGCTCCACACCCAAGACGTGAAGTGTCTTGCGGTTGTACTATCGAACTCCCGCCCGGTCTCAATTTCATTTTAAGGCATGGTTCCATCCACGATAGCCATAAAGCCACTCGTGACTCCTTCCTACATCTCGCGGATGACCGGAAATCACCCGACTTCTACCGTACTAAGCAGGGCTAAGCATTGACACGTGCCTAAACCTAATATAGGATTAAGTACGATATCTGGACAAGGACAGGTATAATGCAACAAGTGTTTTCATATAACTCCTACAACTTAATGCAGTAAACAAGTAAAAGTACTCAAGATTAAATTTAGAAAACAGTGGGTTCAGCATGCACCGGGGCTTGCCTTTCAGAAAGGTCGAGGGCCCGTGGTCTGGACACTCAGGAAGGTCGTCTGCGGGCACTCCTTCGCCTGCTGGATCCTCGGGCTCCTGCTGCTCCAGGTCCTCCTCCGGAATCACAGGCTCGAATTCGAGGAGAGTTACCCCCTCCGGTACACCTATTGCATGAATGCACAATAAATATCATGAATGCATAAATGGGTGCAACATGCTCGGAATGAAATACATTTCAGAAATAAAATACTCTATTCAAGTTATTTTATTAGTCCGTGCAAATCTCTTCTCCGGTGGAGAAGTACTTACCTAATCTACTCAACCTAAGATATAGTTGTTCCTCTTCGGTTAAGGCCCTAACACCTAATAAACACAAGAGTAACATTATTTAGGTTACCACAGTAAGTTATTCTGGACAGCAGCTCAAAGATTCTAACATAACTGAGGATTCCTAACTCTAAAAGATGTGATTTAAGACAATCTGGAAAGCTTATGAAATGCACCACAAAATGTTTTCAGACCACAACACTAAATTCCAAAGTTTACCTAATCGAAACTCCAAAGTTCCAGAATCTGTTCCCTCTAAACAGAGAGCAGTCAATTCTGGACTGGCACTTTAAACAGCAATAACTCCCAAACTACTACGTCAAATGCTCCCAAATTTTGACACCAGCTCATTTATAAATTTTACTACAACTTTGGTATTTATAAGTTTTCCAGCAACCACCTTTATCCAAGGTCAAACCTAGAAATACTATCAGCTGTCCAGAAACCTAAAATTGCAAAGATTAAATATTTATTGATGTGGCAAACATTCTCTAAGACCAAACTAATACTACTACAAGTTCCCAATGTCACAAAAACACCAGAAAGTAAGGTGTGCCCACCTAGAATATTTATTTAAACCCATTTCTCAATTTACTTAAGTAATTAAGTGGAATTTCAAACATATATGTAAACTGCTCCTACAATTCTACAAACATTACAGGAGATTCTCTGACCCAAAAAGAGGCTACTGTAAAAATTTGAACTCAATTTATTCACAGGAACTCTCTGAACTAAATTTACAAGCCCAAAAGGCTGATTTTTGTATAAATAACAAAGCATAGTAAAAAGTGTCAAACAACAGATTTATTAATTTTCGTGGATAGTCTAGGGTACCAAGACATTCTCCAAAAAGTTATATGAACATTGCACATGTAGAAAAATTACAAAAATTCATTTAATTATTTCCTAGAATAAAAAGATAACATTATAACTTGAAAAGTACTTAAGCACTACTACCCAAATTTTTACCAAAGCTAGAGCAAGTATAAATTAGTCTACTCACCAAATTTCATAATTTTTGGAACACTGAAACTCAAGATATAATTTAAACAAGTTTGCATGTGATTTAAAACACATTTCAAAGACCTATTTAAATGTCCCAAAATCTAAACATCACATAGCAAACTCATATTTTTCTAAAATACTACACATCAAGTAGATTCTAATAAAATTTATCTCATGATTTTTGAGTAAGTGAAACCCTAGATCTACATTTTTCAAACTACCACAAGAATCTGTGACAAAAAGAAAAATCAGAAGAACACTCTACGCGACAGTGCCGGGCCGGACTTCAAGCCGACGCGGCCCAACTCCCTCAGCGTGGCCCGTTTTTGCGCGCGGCCCGCTACGCAGCCCGGCTGGGCAAGCCAGGGCACTGACACGAGGGCCCCGCCCGACAGAGACACGGGACAGGGGAGGGGACGCTCGCCGGCGATTGCTCGCCGCCGGTGACGACTCCGGCGAGCTCGAGGGCACCGGCACGCTCACCTCAACTGTGCGCAACGATTGGTATAGCTAATTAACACTATGACCGTGGCTAGGGGGGTGGCAGTGGCAAAGGCGGCCACGACCGCGTACTTGCCGGCTCCGGCGAGCTAGCAGCGGCTCGACCCCAAACGGCCTACCCCGTGAGCACCAGCACATCGAGGCGAACCTAGACACCAGAGAAGGAAGGCGGTAAGGGCACCGAGAAGCACGGCCACGCGCGAGCTCAACTTGGCGGCGAAAATGGCGGCCGTGGTGGAGGCGCAAGCTCGGCGAGCTCTACCTGAGGTCAAGCGGTCGTAGGGTGTGGTCCGCGATGTGGAGGAGCTCACTATTCGGCTATGACTATGGGGAATTGGGTGGTGGTGCTTGACTGTGGTGGATTTTTCGGTGGCGGCCGCTGATGCTCCTCCGGTTGCCGCACGCTCGGTGGAGAAGGAAACAAGGAGGCAGAAGAAAGGAGCAGCGAGGAAGGGCCTCCGTGCGTCGTGGCGTCTTTGGGCAACCGAGGTGAGCACCGCGTCGACGCGTGTTGCCACGCGGCGGAGGCTTCCTGTCCCCGGTCGGCCACGCGCCGAGTTCAGGTTTCTGAACTTTCAGAAATGACTGAACAAGGTCATCGGTGTTCCACAGCGACTGACAGAGGGATTTCATCGCCTCATAGCTCGTGATCGAGGCTGATTCGGTGAGAGCCGTAGTTAACAAAAGTGTAGAGCTACGTGAGGGCTTCAACATTGCCAATAGGGTCGTGAGCCAATTCGGCTTGGTTAGTGAGATACAATGCTCCAAAGTGAGGCACACGAAATCTGAACTGAGTTTCAGTTACTTTCCCCCAACTGAAACTCGATTTTCGAAGCATGCTAACTCATAAACCGTTGGGAACCAGGCTTGGGTGATGTGGACAATGTTGTAGAGCTACATGAGGGCTTCAACTTTGTCAATTGGCTCAAGGACTGGTTTGGCCTGGTTTGTGAGTTATAAGGTGTCAAAGTGGGGTACAATGAAACTGAAAAGTCCAATTTCCAGACTTAGAATTTTTTCTAAGTGTTGATCACCACTCAAGCTGACTTGTGGGCCATTTTTTAGCATGTTCTGGTCATTTTCATGAGATGGCCATATTAGAACTTTTGTTCCTTATGAATTTCTCTACAACTTTGCTTAAGGTTGCTCCTCCATGCAAGATCTCTAAACTGGACTTTTTAATTGGTCAAACCAGATCACTCTAGGGGTCCAACTTAGTCAGCAACATTTGGAAGGGCAATTTGGTAATTTTGGTCAACATGAACATTGCTCCACTACTTACCCTAAATGTAATTAAGGTGTTATAAGACCTAATTAGCCACCCTACATATTGGTTGCACAAAATTCCTAGTGTCACATACTTTGGCACAAGTAATTCAACACTTTCACCCAAATGTTGCAAACTCATGTTGCACATGTTGCATGAGTGTGTTGCACAACACTTGCTTTTTACTTCACATGAAATATAAACATATTATAAGCTTATGCATGAAATGAATGATGCTTGCTTATGCTCATGCAAATGCAATGCAATTAAGGAGCTAAACACCTGGGGTGTTACACCTTCCCCTCCCATCGACACACTCTCTCAGTGTCTCTCTGTCTGTGTGTCCTAGGAGCAGCTAGCTAGAGGATAGGTAGAGCTATCTCCTCTCTCACTCTTGTCATTATTTTGTGTAAGATATTTGCTCATGATATTTTCTATACAGTGTTCTGATCTGTTTTATTGTTAATTTCAGGTGCCAGCTACCATGAATCCTTCATGTGTTGTTCCATACAGCAAGTATCTATCAAGTGTTCATCTCTAGGTTAGTGCTCCTAAAATTCTGGTTATTTGTACAATTGGTATTGTACTAAAATAAGAATGAGTCTATTGTTTTTCTCTTGTTTGTGCTCCAGGTCATATTTCTTGTCCCTAAAATAGTACTTTTATTTATTAAATATCTGGTTGTTTTCATAGGGTTGAGATATATGATGCATCAATTATTGAACTAGTGTGAGAGAACTTTTAACCAAAGCCAAGGCTATTGGTGTGCTATGATTGATTCTCCATGATGCAGGGACTTTTGAAATTGGTGACTATGAGGTTAGCCTCTTAATACCATGTGTTACTTTTCACCAGCACAAGTTAACTTTACTCACAACATGCTTCACTTGCATGAGCTAGATTTTCTAATTATATACATAAACAGTATAATTGCATTATCAACAAACACTAGTTGCACTTTTGAAATGTATAATTTTCATATTTATGTTTTGAAATTTTCAAGGTGAGACTGTACAGTGATCATGGTGCCCCCTATTCTGTGGGCATTGGGCATTGGGTAGGGTTGTTGCAGCTCTATTGCCTGCTTTCCTAGGCCACCTTTCTCCTTTTCCTGATAGATTTTGTTTGAACCTATCAGTGCTATCATATTTATTGATGTTTATGAGTGTTTGTCTTTGTGTAAATAAATACAACAAGGACTGATAGGTTTACAGATCACTGCAAGGTTTAGTTCAATAAGGACACCAATAATTTCTGTAATGTTCACTGCTACAAGCACTCTAGTTATTGTGTATTTACCAATCTATTCATTTGACTTTTTAATGTCATCAGCAGCACTGATAGGTTGCTTTTTAGGCCTTGCAAACAAGAAGACCGTGACAATGCAGCCAGTGGCCGTGAGATTGCGGTGGCCCTCTAAACAACCAAAGCGAAAAGAAGCAGAACAAGGCCGCTAGCCTCTATGACAAGTTTGTCATGCACAAGGGATTTTACAAGATGGCCAAAGTTGTGAAGAACCCGGTATAAAATCCGTGGTGTAGTTCTAGATGAAGTTGCTTCGAGGATAGAATGCAGTTTTGCTTTACTATATACTATAAGAAAATCCGTGGCTTATCTATTGGAATGAGGTTCTTCAATACTTGTAGTTTGTACTAGTGCTGGACTGCTGGTAGTATTTGCACTAACAACATGTGTAATTACCAACATGAGGTTCACATGCATGAGCTAGTTTTCTAATTAGAGGCATATATAGTATAATTGCATTAGTAACCTATAGTATTTGCACTATTTGAAACATGCAATTTTTGTATTCTTATTTTGTAAATTTTGAAGATAATATTTTCCTGCTAGCTGATCTTCTTTTCCTCTCTTGTTCATCTTCTTATGGTTTTTCTGTACATTTTTTTTACTGATTTTCTTCTCTTTCTTCACACATGTTATCTGGATCCGGAATGGATTGCCGTGTTGTTGATAGAGGGTGCAGTGGCAGATTTGTTATCTTTTTAATTTTGCTTGTATGCATGTTTTTTGGGCCGATTGTTTGGCTTTTTTTGGCCCAATGAGCAGCAACATCCGCTAGCGGGTTTTGGTTCATGCACCCATTAAGGTTCGGCGGGCCCGGTAAGTCGCTGGCTGGGTTTATGGGTTCATTCGCGGACCCGTTATTTGTGTGGGTGACAGAATCAGCTGCAGGACAGATCTCACCGTGAACACAGATCTAACCGTCGCCTGGGTTCTTTCCTAAATCCCAGGTGACTGGGTTATAGCGAGTCACAATCTTTTAAGTCTAATTAGACCATAATTGAATATTAATTATCAAATAACAACGAAACTACTACAGTATCATTTTGCAAAAAAATTTATAACTAAACCAGCCCTTGGGTAATGGGATGAAGCTCTAATTTTGGGTTGCGCATCCTCCGTCCAGGACGACCCTCCCTGTTAATCATTACGAGTAATAAAACAAAGGGAACGTTTGTTTCTATACTCCCTCCGTCCCTACAGGTTTATCTCTAAAAAATCGTATTTTTTTCACAGACACGTTTTCCGGACGACACACGTAAAGGGGCGGAGGGAATACAAATTAGATTTTAAAATAGATATTTTAAAATACTCCCTCCATCCTATATATTATCTGTCATCGTTAGTATGCATACCACAAGTTTGACTTGATTTATAGAAAATACGTGTAATATTTGTATCTCCAAATAAATTTATTAAAAAACTAGATTTAAAGACCTTTTCAAGGATACTAATTGTGTACCATAAAAATTAATATTTTTAATATATATTTAGTCAAAATTTTTCTTAAAAAACGCAAATGACAGATATTTAGGGACAGAGAGAGTATCTAGTTTTAAAAATTAATATATCAAAAACAGACATTTTAAACGTTGTACATAAAAGTCGATTTACAAAGATGAATATTCTAAGTTGTCCATCTATAAAAATAGTTTCTGCTAAAAAATAATTCATAAGTTTCATATAAACTTGGGTAAAGAAAAACTTTATGTTAAAATTATAGCTACCGACGTTATCTAAATTGAGAAATTTTTATGTGGAACTATTTAGAGTCCTAAAATGTTATTTTACGTTTATAGCTTTAGAAATTTAAAAAATAAAAATTACCCAAACTACCTTCGATCAACATAGTTTATACCAAAGTTGTAGTTCTCAATACAAACTACAACTTTGTAGTTTAAAAGTTTTAGATTTGAAGTCACTTACAATTCCAAATATGTGATCTAACTTCATAGATTTTGAAAATTCAAAATTGGATCCTAAACAACCTTGAATGCTTACATAGTTAATACCAAAGTTGTAGTGATTTAAATGTTTGTTGTTCATAAGTTTTTTATTGAAAGTTTTTTAGTGCCTCAAATATTTATTTTAAATTCACATATTTTTTTAATTTTTTAAACAATCTCCGATGGGGACATATCACATACTAAAGTTGTAGTGCTTGATAATTAGGCTTTAAAACTTTATAGTTGAAAGTTTTTTGAGTTTATTTATTTTCCAAAATATTCAATATAATATTACAAAATATTGATATAAAAACTTAGCATCCTATATGTAGATACAAATAAGTGTGCGGTGTAGTGGTAGAGAGGTATTATAACTGAGCACTAGATTGCGGGTTCAATTTATCAAAAATACAAATCTATAAATGGCATTAGCATAGACGGTGCCAAGCTGAACTTGAGTGCATCAACCATTCATATGTTGTTCTTCTATCTAAAAAGGATATTGCTAGGTGCCCTGCTGACTACTAACCAATATGCCTTCAGAACTGTCTGGTTAAAGCCATCTCCAAAGTTATGACTAAACACCTGCAGCTAACCATTCCTTCCCTGGTTAGCGAATATCAATCTAGTTTGTCCTTGGACGCAACATCACTGAAAATTTAGAGTTATGTGGCTGATCTTCTGCACTCTTGTTACCGATGCTGCGACGATCGTTCTTTAACTCGACTATAAGAAAGCCTTTGATTCCATCAATTGGGATAGCCTCATCCGAATCCTGACACATTGTGGCTTCTCTGAGACTTTGTGTGGACAGGTTCTCGAGCTGCTATCATCGGCAAATATGCAATCCTCCTCAATGGCGTCCAGGGAAAATGGATCACTTGTCGCAATGGCCTTTGTCAAGGAGACCCAGTCTCCCTTATCTCTTCATCATTGTAGCACATGTTCTAAGGAGGCTTGTATCACGTCTTCGATGCGCCACCCCCTGTTTGAGGATGCTCTCTGCCCCATTCTTCAATACACTAAGAACACTCTCATCTTTATCCATGCAACCCTTGCTGTCGTATGTGCTGTCAAGAATGCCAAAGTCGACTTTCAACTTGTTATGGGCCTATCCATCAATTACCACAAAACCAAATTTCGGCCAATGGGGGTTTTCGACATATGCTGCCTACATCTTAGCATCATTCTTTGGTGTTCATGTTGCTTCTTTCCCCTAACTAGGGGCAAAGCCAGGAACCAAACATAGGGGGACGGCACAAATAACAAGCAAAATAGAACCAAGTTTTCGGCGGGCCGCGGAGCTCTAGTCAAGCCCTAGCATGCCCGCGGCGGCCGCCTGCCCCCCTCACCGGAGCTCCCCTGCCTCGACCTAGCCTGACCGCCTCCGGGGCCCCTACCGCCCTCGAACCATCCCCATTGTCTGGCCGGTCTTCCTTCTCTCAAACCTTTCCTTCTAAGCCCACCGGAGTTGGGGGAGATGAGAGGGAGAGCTCGTCGGACCCCTAGCTTGGAGATCGAGGAGGAGGAGAAGGAGGAGGCGGCCTACCTAACCGGATCCGCCATGGCCACCATCGGATCCAGCGGATCCACCATGGTTGGCGCGGGTGGAGGGAAGGAGCTTGACGTGGGTGTGGGCGCAGGTGCGGGCATGGGGAGGCGGTGGGGCACGGACGCGGGGGGAGTTCGCTGTTGGGCGTGGGCACAGGGAGGATCTCGCCGGAGAGAGAGGCGGTGCGACGGGGAAGAAAGGAAGTTGAGTGCGGTGTGCATGTGTGCGGGCCGACCGATAATAAAACACGTAAAGATCTTTGCATCGATGTACATCAAAGACCGCTTGTACACCAGCCAAAATTTGCTTCACAAGCATGTGCAATGCGAGCGCTGCAAAAATGATACTAAACACAGGCTGACGGCTCCGTTAATACTCATTAACACAGGTGGTCGCCGTAATGGTGTTAATGGAGGCGGGCAACCGTAAAGCCACAACGCAGGCTTTTTGACTGTGATCCTCCGTAAACCTGCTTTGCCCGCTTGCAGAAAGTTTTCTTAGTTGTGGCCATGTCTTCTTTGATTGTGAACTTAGCCAGGATCTTTGGGTCAGCATCGGCATGAGCTCCCTCGGTGATACAAGCAATGCAGAAGTTTGGCAATTAGCTGCTGCAATGAATCTTGACCAAGCTACTTGGCCTTCAGTTCTGCTCGCCATTCTCTGGCGCTTGTGGGATGCCAGGAGCGGTACTGTCTTCAGAAAAGAGGCGCATTCGACGTGAAAAAAAAAAGTCCTGTCGACTGTATGTGACGACATGGGGGACGGAGTATCTGTACAGAAGATTAAGGCCCCATTTGGTTTTCCGTTGTTAAAGTTTAACTCCCATCACATCAATGTTTTCTCAAATGTATGTAGTACTAAATATAGACTAATTGCATGCATGTCGGCACAAATAAGGACTAATTTACGAGACGAATCTATTAAGTCTAATTAGTCCAAGATTGAAAACTTTTTATCAAATAAAACGAAATTACTACAGTATTTATTAAACTTTAACTCCACTCAGCAAACACCCCCTAATATACGCCGGCACGTACCATGTGCACGATGGTACTGGGTATCCACATGGCACATCCAAGGATTGACATTGTTGGCAATAATAATAATAATGGCGACAGGGCGCTGGTGGTACCGGAATCGCTGTTGCAGCGGCCGGCCGACGGTGACCGCTCGACAAGACGAAACCTAGCGCCCGGCCGGCATCCCATCGCTATCACATTCACTAGGCCCAGTTTAGATGCAAAAAAAAATTTAAAAAAAAAACATTAGATTTCCGTCACATCAAATCTTTAGACACATATATATGAAGTATTAAATATAAATAAAAAATAAAGCTAAGTACACAGTTTAGACGAAATGGACGAGACGAATCTTTTAAGCCTAATTAGACCATGATTGGACACTAATTGCAAAATAACAACGAAAGTGATACAGTTGTATTTTGCCAAAAAAATTTACCAACTAATAAGGCCTAGGGTTTCGAAAACTTTTGACTCAAAACTATCCCATCAAATCTTGGGATATATACACATAGCATTAAATGTAAATGAAAAAAACTAATTGCACAGTTTGATTAAAGAATCGCGAGACGAACGTTCTGAGCCAAATTAGTCCGTGATTTGACGCTAAAGTGCTACAGTAATAAATGTGCTAATGACGAATTAATTAGGCTTAATAAATTCGTCTCACGGTTTTCAAACTAGCTATGTAATTAATTTTTTTTATTAGTATTCGAAAAACCCTTCCGGGTGATATTTTCACAAAAAGTTTTGGCAGGAGACGAGGAGTACGGAGTACTGTAGTACTACCCCTACAGTACTTGCCACTAGCACCGTTAGGCTCGGCATCCACGGACACCGGTCGGACCGACGGATCAAGGTGCGAATTCATCTCCTCCCGAACAAGTGCATGTGGGCAAGCCGTGCTACTGGTGCAGGTCACTATGCGTACGGGCATAAGCATGGAGGCAGGGTGGTCAGGTCACGTCCATCCACCCAATCATGTCCGTCGTCTCTTGTTGGAAGGGTAAACGTTGCAACTTGCAAGTGCAGCCGGCCGATCACAATGCAGGTACCGAGGTACGCAGCTGCTTTCAGCGGTTTGCCGTTGGGGTAATGGGATGGAGCACTATTGGGCTCTTGCATGTAGATGGACACTCCAATACGTATTTTCCTACTGTAAGAATTTTCTTGTCAGGGGCTTAAATTGGCATGTTGTAACACTTGTACTAGTAGAGGAGATGTGATTGCTATTAATTGTCTAATCACAAATTGTTTTCTTTCGTGTGTTGCACAAAGAAAACATGGGTTTTATAACCTTTTTCTTCAGTTCCCTATTATAAAACGTGTTGTTTTTGTATGTACCTTGATATATGTTATGTCTAAGTAAAATAAGTAAAAGTTATAAATCTAGAAATATTAAAACATCTTATAATTTAGGACAGAGAAAAAGTATTTAACTGACGTATTTGTTATATAAAATTAACGGTCACTTGAAGCTACACCGGTGGAGTATTAATGTTTTTTTTGTTGTGTAAACCTGACGAAATACAAAACGTTTTAACTTTGAGCCTGTTTAGTTGGCATGCGTACCCAAAAAAAAGAACCCAAAAAGTGCTACGGTATCTGTCACATCAAATCTTGTGGCACATGCATGTAGTACTAAATGTAGACGAAAGAAAAAACTAATTACACAGTTTAGTTGTAAATCATGAGATATATCTTTTGAGCCTAATTAGTCCATGATTGGACACAAATTACCAAATAAAACGAAAAGTGCTACAGTAGCCGAACCTAAAAAAAATTCCCCAACTAAACAGTGCTACAGTGTTGCATTACTCGAATTGTATTCTTTTCAGGGCCCAACAGATAAACGCATTCGTACACTGTTGATGAGCACCAGCTGCTGCGCACGGTTTTGCAGCAGTTTTTCTGCCACGCTATAATACACCAGTACACCTTTCATTTCAAATAAAATAAAACAGGAGTACACATGCGTACGTGCACGCTCTGACGCTGTGATGGAAACCGTGGATACGGTGAACAGGAGATGAATGTACGCACCTAGTACACCATGCACACACGTTTATTTTCTTCTATTGCCCGGACAGGCACGTACGTACGTACTGTACATGGTGCATGCTAGCGTGCATTGGCATGGCACGGGCGCACGGCACGGCCGGCGTACGAGTGCGAACTTTTTGTTTTGTTTCTTTTGAAGAAAATGGTGCGCGAGCGAGCTTTGGGCACCGTTTAGGGCCGTGTTTAGTTGCCCCAAGTTGGGGGGGGGGCCGGATTTGAGATTCGATACTGTAGTGCACTGTAGCATTTTATTTTTATTTGGTAAAAATTGTCCAAACATGGACTAATTAGGTTCAAAATGTTCGTCTCGCAAAGTACAACAAAACTGTGCAATTAGTTTTTGATTTCATCTACATTTAATACTCCATGCATGTGCCGACATTTTGATGTGATGGAGAATCTTCTTTTTGCATAGTGGAATTTGGGGAAATATTTAGGATCTAAACAGGCCCTAGATGCCAAAATTTTGCCAAAATTTTTGGATTCCCCGTCACTTCGAATCTTTGAACACATGCATGAAGCATTAAATATAGATAAAAAACTAATTATACAGTTTAGACAAAATGGACGAGATAAATCTTTTAAACCTAATTAGACCATGATTAGATAATATTTACCAAATAACAACGAAACTGTTACAATAGCGTTTCGCCGAAAATTTTGCCAACTAAACAGCCCCTTGAAAAGGCCAAAAGAGTATGTACGTGGAGTACAGTGGAGCTGAAAGGCCACAGAGGCACAGATCCTCGACCCGAGTACCACTAGGCGAATACGTACTCAGCTAGGCCTTGTTTAGATTCCCAATTTGGGGAGTGCCAAATTACTATTTGGTACTGTAGCTATTTTGTTTTTATTTGGTAATAATTATCCAAACATTGATTAATTAGGCTTAAAATGTTCGTCTCGCAAAGTACAACAAAACTGTATAATTAGTTTTTTATTTCATCTATATTTAGTACTCCATACATATGTCGATATTTTGATGTGATGGGAAATCTTCTTTTTGCATAGTGAATTTTGGACCACAATTTGAAAAACTAAACATGGCCCTAGTCCTTGGCCTGTTGGTATGACCACGCACGGATCGGAGGGTGGTGTCCTTCGTACTCCGTACGCAGGTGGGTGTCACACGAGTGACGAGTGAGCAGGAACCAGCGGCAGGAATGGACCAGTCGTCAGTCGATCAGACACGGTGATTGACCTGCATTGGTGCTCGCGTACACGTCCATGAATGATGCATGGCGGCATGGGCCAGGGCACAGTATACGTGCTTTCTCCAGAGCACGTCGTCACTGTGTAATGTGTACTCGGCACGCAACGTTTTGCGTTTGTCCCATTCATGCAAACTGTAGCTACTCCGGGCGTCGACGACCGGTCACGTCGGCCGGAGTCGCCGGCAAGGCCTATCAGGTTGCTGTCTCGGTCTCGTCACCAGTATTCCCTAGCTCGGGCCCAGAGCTGGTTCTCAGTCAAATCGAATCTTTAGACGTATGTATGAAACATTAAATATAGATTAAAAAAATAAAATTAATTACATAGTTTAGATGAAATAGACGAGACAAATCTTTTAAGTCTAATTAGACTATAATTAAACACTAATTGATAAATAACAACAAAAATGCTACAGTTATATTTTGCTAAAAAATTTGGCAACTAAACCATGCCCTCGGTCCCAAAGAAAAAAGATGCAATAAAGCCTCAAAGCCTCACTGGCCACTACCCAGCAGATATTGGGCCTCGTTCACTTTCCCTTCCCAATCCAAAATATTTCCTCTTCCACCTATTAGCCCATGTTTAGATCACCTCAAAATTCTAAGTTTTTTCACTCTCTCTCCATCACATCAATTTTTAACCGCTTGCATGGAGTACTAAATATAGGTAAAAAAAATATCTAATTACACAGTTTAGTTCAAAATCACGAGATGAATCTTTTGAGCCTAATTGATCTACGATTGGACAATATTTGTCAAATAAGACGAAAGTGATACTATTCATCAGTTTGAAAAATTTTTAATCTAAACAAGGGCTTACATCAATTTTTTTCGACGCATGCATGGAGCATTAAATATAGGTAAAAAACATAACTAATTGCATAGTTTGTCTGTAAATGTCGGGACGAATCTTTTGAGCCTAGTTAGTCTATAATTGGATAAATTTTGCCAAATAACAACAAAAGATGCTACAGTAACTTTTCAGCTACTTTTCGCGAAGTGAACACACCCTTGGTCGTCCTCGTGGAGTCGTGGGTACATGTTGGCGACGACGGATGCACGGTTATCTTTTGTCTGAGAATTAAGCAAGATACTACTAGAAACACACACAAAAGAAAAGAAACTATGACCTCGTTTAGACCGAAGAAGTTAGAAAAATTTAGAACGGTAGCATTTTGTTTGTATTTGATAATTATTGTTTAATTATAGACTAACTAGGCTTAAAACATCCGTCTCGTGATTTACAATCAAACTGTATAATTAGTTATTTTTTTATCTACATTTACTGCTCCATGCATGCGTTCAAAGATTGATGTGATAGAGAGAGTGAAAAAATTCTAACTTTTGAAGGTGGTCTAAACAAAGCCTATATTAGAGACGGACCAACATTGCGTGTCTCTAGAGTCTCTATAGAAACTAGAGTCTCAAATTAGAGGCGACCGCATCACAGATGGGTGGAGTCTATCCTCGGAACACATAAACACGTTTTTAAGAGACCCGATGTAGTAGCCTTAGGCACTAAAGTTCTTTCCAACTCCGTCATTATTCTAAGCTGCACGCATGCCATGTGCTCCGGCGCCAACAACCAGCTATCGCTACGAGTCCCGATTTTGATTTTGATAATTGAATGACAAGTATAGATGAACTAACTTGTTTCATGTGAGATGAACATATACTGGTCCATACACACATTAGATTGAGCAAGACATATATGCTCTAGAGGAGATATGGCTTGTGCATCTGATGCGAGTTCTCAACTGGTGAAGACGGAGGAGCTTATTGAATATGAAATATGACATGATCACATATAGCAAACATCTTTGGCACTCTAAATGACTTTAAATAGAAAACTTATCAATAGCAAACATGTAGCCCAGGTCTGCCACTGTAACTTTGGTATTAATTAACTATGCGAACATTTGATGCTATTTAGGAATTCTAAATTTTGAATTTCAAAACATATAAACTTAAAACACATACTTAGCACTTTGAACGATTTCAAATAAAAAAATTTCAACTACAAAGTTGTAGACTGTATCGAGAACTATAAGTTTCTTATAGACCATATCAACATCCGACGTTGTTTGATAATTTCAAATCTCAAAATTTGTTAACTTACAACAATATTTTGGGTTCCTAAACAGATTGAATTCAAAAAAAATTTCAACTACAATGCTGTAGATTGCGTCGAGAGATGTAATTTTGATATAAAGTTTGCCTTCATCCGAGCTCATATGAAAAAATTATAAATTATTTTTTGATGCAACTATTTATAGACATCCGTCTCCATAAATTGATTTTAGGATACGGGAGCTTAGAACGTCTGTCTTTGAAAGTCATCGATTAATGGAGACGGACCTCTTAAGATGTCCTCCTCCGAAAATCAATTTACGGAGACAAACATCCTAAGACGATCGTCTCCGTTAATCGACGATTTTTTAGGACGCCTGTCTCCGTAAATGATTTTATGAAATGAGTATTTTTCTAGAGCCCCATTGACCATTTACGGAGATGGTAGGTATATGTGCCCAATCCTTAAAATGATTTGACTGTCTCTTAAAATCATTTTTCTACCAGTGGCGAGAGGCGCGGGAGAAAATGCTTGGGCCTGGGTAGTGAACAAAGAGTTCCTGAGACTAGCCGCAGTGGGTACTCTAAAGGGATATTCTAAAGCTTTAGAGTATAAATATAGAGTAAAAACTGTTGCACTGGGTACTCTAAAATGATATTCTATCCTTTTTCTCACTCTATATTTAGAGTGGTACAGTGTTTACTCTATAGTGGGCAGTGACGGGCCCCACTAGCTAAACAAAGAAAAAAATGTTATAACTCACAAACTAAAAATCCAAATTAAATTTCGATTGCACCATTAAATTCGTCTCAATAAATCCTTCAAAACTAGATCACACATGGATATATTTAGATAAAGTGACAAGTGAGTCCCATAATGAATAGAGTGGATAGAGGATGATATAGAGGATGGATGGGTGCGGAAAAATTAAGTATAGAGGAGAGAATCTTGCTGACTAGGATATATAGATGATGAATATAGAGATCCATGAGTGCGGATAGCCTAACGACCGGACAAGGCGTGCTCCGATCCAACGGTCAACTGGTCAATAGCGACGAAAACGGACGGAAAAACTCTATTTCTACTTCTGTTTCTATATTTTTTTTGGCGGAAACGGGATCGGGTTCGGAAAATACGGGTTTGGAAACGGAATCGGGATATGCGGATGCACAGAAACGAACAAATACAGATAGAGAGCCGGAAAATTAAGTTAGAATAATATGATTAAATATTAATGAATATACATGAGCAAAGTCATAAATTAATATACACATACGAAGTTATTGGTCTAATATTCACTAGCATGCCATGTGTTAACTTACATAATTTATGATTAATAGGTTTATGAACATATTAATTTCTACACATCTCATATAGATTTAAAACGGGACAAAAAAAAACGGAATAAATACGGGTCAATTTCGAGTGAAAACGGGATCCTGCGGAAACGGACGGAAAAACCCCTCTCCCATTTCTGTAAATACGAAAACAGGATCCCGCAAATACAGAAGCGAACGGACAAAAGTGAAAAACAGAACGGGTCAAAACGGAAAATTTTCCGTCCGTTTTCAACGCTACTGGTCAAGTGACCGCTCAAGTTGGACCGTTGGACGTCAGATGGGCGGGGCTTCTCGGGCTGGACTTACTATTAAAGGTTAGATCGTAAAGTTTTGGGGTGTCACATTAAATGTTTTATAGGATGTTAGAAGGGGTGTTTGGACACTAATAAAAAACCAATTACAGAACTCGTCTGTAAACTGTGGGACGAATTTATTAAGACTAATTAATTAATCATTAGCACATATTTACTGTAGCACGATATTGTATAATCACGGACTAATTAGGCTCAAAAAATTCATCTCGCAAAATACATGTAACATATGTAATTAGTTATTTTTTAGTCTACATTTAATGCTCGACGCATATATCAAATATCCGACGTAAAAGAGTGTAAAGTTTTTGGAACGAACTAAAAAGCCTTACTGATATTCTGCCGTAGCCTGTAGGAAGGGGTGTGGGGGCAAGTGTTATTCCCCTTGGCCCAAGTCAAATGGACCAACGTGCTGCTCCTCTAGTCCTCTAGCCCAAACCAAGCAATGTTTGTGCCTCCGAGGTCCGAGCAGAGCAGTGCGACATTAAAAGGGATGGCCTGGAAAATCTCGGTTCAAAAAAAAAGACTGTACATCACATAATTCGTAGCGGTGACTGTGGGTTGAACAGTGACATTCAATGATGAAAAGGAACTGCATGCAATCTATGAAGTCAGGAAGTGTGTGTTTGGTTCCCTTGTTTTTATAATAACTATTACATCGAATCGAATGTTTGGACAGATGCATGGAGTGTTAAATATAGACTAATTACAAAACTAATTACACATATTGAGATTAATTTATGAGACGAATTTATTAAGCCTAATTAATCCATTATTAGTATCCGAACACTCTATGATCAACCAAATGGTCAACACATGTTAAAGTTTAATAGAGTGAACCAACATTGCCCTAAATGATTCAGAATGATATGAGCTATCGTACGAGTCTTGTATTGGGCCTTGTAAATAGATTCAGGTCGTGATGAGGATGAAGCAAGAACTCTCGCTAATGGTGGAACAACTAATTTTGGTGATAAGAAATGCTAACAAAGTCATTGATTAGAGAGCAGGAACAGACGCATTGAAAAGAATTGCAGGAACAGACGTACGAGTATATAAGTATTGAACAGCTAGCATACAATAAAATGACCAATTGCGTCGCGCAGGACCATGCATCTGACTAGTTTTACCATGAATGTGATTCAACACCAGTACACCACAATACAGTAGGCACCCAGCCTCCGACCCATCATCACACGGGCACCAATAACAATACAAATTAGGGGCTGTTTAGTTGGAAAAATTTTTGGCGAAACGCTACTGTAGCAGTTTCGTTGTTATTTGGTAAATATTGTCCAATCATGGTCTAATTAGGCTTAAAAGATTTGTCTCGTCCATTTCATCTAAACTGTGTAATTAGTTTTATTTTTTATCTATATTTAATGCTTCATGTATGTGTTCAAAGATTCGATGTGACGGGAAATCTGAAAATTTTGACAAAATTTTTGGCATCTAAACGGTGCCTAAGGCAGCAAGGCCACATTGTTTGCGGACTGGGGTGATGACGCAGTCCATGGAGAGTCCGGGAGTGCGGTGATGACGCTCTTGACTTGCAGCTAGTACTTGTCAATGGCAGCCACGCCCATGTCTCGCCCGAAGCCGCTCCCCGAAGGGCGCGTCCGGGTCCAAGGCGTAGTAGCAGTTGACCCACACGACCGCGACATCCGGCTGGCGACGTCGAGGCTCTCCATGACGATCCCGGCGGCGAGGTCAAAAATTTTTAGATTTCCCGTCACATCGAATTTTTGAACGCATGCATGAAGCATTAAATATAGATAAAAAATAAAACTAATTACACAGTTTAGACGAAATGGACGAGACAAATCTTTTAAGCCTAATTAGACTATGATTGGACAATATTTGCCAAATAACAACGAAACTGCTACAGTAGCGTTTCGCCAAAAAATTTTGCTAACTAAACAGCCTCTTAATACGCAATGCCGGAATGACTGGTCTGGTCATCCAGAAACTCGTTCAGAAGGCAACGACACCTCAACTTCATGAGGGACATCGCCGGGCCGAATATCTCTTCGTGCGCGATCTTCATGTCCTCCTGGTATTGGTGAGTCAATCATATCGATACGGCCGGGTGAGCATCTCAGTGTGCTTCTTTTTTTCTGGAAGTTATTAATTATCGTGACATCTGCAAAGATGGTAGCTCGATGTAGTTAAGGATGAAAATTAAACGAAAATATCCTGAACCGACCGTTTTCGTTTTCTATATTATGATTTCGTTTTCAAACATAAAAAATTGTCAGTTTCAATTGGTTTCACAACCATTTTTAACCATTTTTTGTATTCTTTAATTGCTAAAATGTAAAAATGTACCGAACTAACCGATTTTATTTTCTATTTCGTAAGTCCATTTCCAACTGTTTCCGACCGTTAGCCTTTGTCACCGGTAGGCTTGCCGCCGGTGAGCAGAATCGCTCCCTCGCTTTTGCCATGCTCAATGTAACCGAGGCCTTCTCAAATTGTTCCTTGTCAACCTACGGTGCACGGGCCGCCGGGCCGGGGAAGAAATCAATCCAGGGTCCAGGCAGAACATGGCGATCCAACAGGATGAATGAAAGATATATAAATACCTGGGGGCCCATGTTGTTGCTGGCGTCGAAAGGGTCGCCAACCTTCCAGTTCTGGGCCGCCTCCACGGCCTTGTTGACGAACTCGTCGTAGATCACATAAACACGCGATCCGGCCACGCACACGCCCTGTATGCATGGACGAAGCCAGCGGGGGGGGCTGGGGGGCTCCAGCCCCCCTACTGCTGCTAAGCTAGTGGAACTTCTAGTGCTCTTCTTCCAATTTTAAACGCAGATGTATAAGGTAGGGTGGGCTAAGACATTTATTTTTAGATGTATTTTGTGAATTTCATTGTTAATTGATGTTTTAAATATAAGACTACTTCAAGCTATTATACTTTTTCTATTACGAGGGATTAAAGTAGAGCTAAGTCACTGTAGCACTTTTGTTTAGCCCCCCTAAATTTTTTTCTGGCTTCGTCCCTGCCTGTATGCGTGCGTGCGTGCAACATTCAGGTGCTCAGGATTCAGGAATAATGTGATGAAGATCAATTGCGCTTGTTCATGATTAGCACATCGACGCATGCAATGCAACACTACTACCTTGTTGTAGAGAAGATGGCGAGTCGTGTCAGGTTGACGGCCATGTCGACGTCGGCGTCATCGAAGATTGTGAACGGCGACTTGCCGCCGAGCTCCAGGGAGACCGTCTTCAGGTTGCTCTTGGCGGCCGATTCCATGATGAGGCGACCAACTTCGCCTGAACCGGTGAAAGCCACCTGTGTAAATGTGTAATGAAGGCATATATAGTTTGTGTGTTTGTGAAGTTACAATATACTATAGCTAGCATTTATAGTTGGCCATAGATCGATGGCGCATGCTCACGCTGTCGACGTCCATGTGGGAGGTGATGGCCGCGCCGGCGGTGGGCCCAAACCCTGGGACGACGTTGATCACTCCGTCCGGAATGCCGGCCTGATGGTACAGTGAATGCCGTGTCAGTTAGCAACAACATTTTTTTTCTCAAAAAATAAAGTTAGCAACAACATTTTATATTAGCACCAGCACGTGAAATGATGAGAGGAGATTCTTCGATCAGAACATTTTGATTTTATTATGAATTTATGATTACCAGCTTTGCGAGGTGGGTGTAGCAGAGGGTGGAGAGCGGCGTCTGACGGTGCATCCGGCTGCCAGCGCCGGGCTGACCTTGAGGAAGAACATGAGGGAAGGGAAGTTCCACGGGATGATGATGCCCACCACGCCCATGGGCTCCTCGAGCGTGTACCCCTGGTACTTGCCGGACACGCGCAGCACCTCGCCGTGGACATCGTCCACCGCGACCGCGTAGTAGCACGCCGTCTTCGCCGCCAGCGGGATGTCCAGCATCTTCCCCAGCAGCAGCAGCTTCCCGGCGTCCGCGCCGTCCAGCGCCGCCAGCTCATCCGCGTGCTACTCCACGAGGTCCGCAAACTTGCTCATGATCCGGCCCCTCTCCTGTGTGAAAGTTAGTTAATTATTAGTATAGGACAGGATTAGAAATCTATATACTCTTACAAAGCTAAACCCACTAGATGTTTTATCTCTTCATGTAAGGTGTCTACGTCATTTCTCACTAAATGTTCCACTAACTTGCAATCTATTCATACAAGCTATCCATGTCATTACTTATTAATTACAAACATGTTCATGCCATCTCTATTATATGCAATACTTTTAACCTTTAATCTATTAACATACAACTCATCTGCATGCGCTATTTGTTTCATCACCTATTCTTGTTTTTTATTTTATTAGCTTACCGTTTTTTCATCCGATCTAATACAATAAAATAACATACAAGTTAAATTCATATGTATCATGTAGCAATGCTAATATTTGTTTTTAAGAAAATCCTGCGGCAACGCGCGAGGGATACTTCATTTCAGCTTCATCACAAAGATTGCAAATTGCAACAACAATTCACGGCATGCGTTGTAAATTCACTAGGCTTGCAGTTTCTGGAATGATGCAATATGTGAAACTTGTCATGGTTCAAATGAGTCCCCAGCACATATCATTTTCGGCTGCACCACAGCTTGTAGTTTCTGGAATGCGATCGGTGTCACAACATCATCAGACTGGCAGATTCAGATGCTCATGGATATTCAGCACCCAAGCCACATCCCTGCTCGCCACTTTGAGACCTTCATACTGTTGTGCTGCTGGCACATCTGGAAATGGCGCAACAACAGAATCTTCAGAACATATCACATGACTTTGGCCGGAACACTGGCCGCTTGCAAAGCAGAAGCGTTCCTGTGGGGGCAAGACTGCCCAAAGCAGACAAAGAGATTGCGTCCTCTTGGTGCCAAGTTCTAGCTAACGCAATGTAGACTTTATGTGCATCTATTCAAGTTGTAAGCGCCCTGCGCAAAACCAAATGTACCTTGATTTATCAGGCCTTGGGAGGCCAATGAATGAATGAAAATGGCCAGACGGGGGATTCTCTCCCCTTCCGTCGACTTATAAAAAAAAATCACTAGGCATGCGTTGGAGTACTTATAAGTACAGGAATGCCCCCCTTTGTAATTACATAGCCTGACATGCAGGGCCACGCGCCATGCTCGAACGCCTACCTGGCAGCCTTCACGGCCAGGTCCACGTCGGCTTTGTCCGCCTCTGCGACATGGGCCAGCACATCGCCCGTCCGCTCGGGTCCCGTGTCTTAAATGTATTGCCTGTATAAATTCAAGTTCACGTAGTGTGATATGCAGCATATAGCGTGTATAAGAGCCCCTTGCCGTCCTTTTGATAAAGAAACTGTTTTGACAAAGTTTTACTAGGACAAATTACTGAGGAAACAATGTAAGGCGATCAAGAAAGGCAAGGCGTATATATATACCAGAGACGGCATCAGCGAACTATTGATGAAAAGCTTGATGAACTTGATCTCCGGCACGACAAGCATGCCCTCAGTGTTGCCACTGACGTTGCAGTCGTTGGTCGCCATTGATGCTGGCCTGCACAAAGCTTCTGATTCTGCCTTGGGGTGCGTCTGATGTACGAAGGTCTCGGAGACCATGGGCTTCTTATATAGAGGCGAGGACACACAACTTTGGACTTGGAAAAGTTTAATACAATGCAATTTGTAAAAATGGATAAGGATTCTATGTTTGAATAGTATATCTTTCATCTCCAATAGGTAAGGGTTCTATTGTGTTACCTGGTCAGCTACGGATCTGTCACAAACCAGACAGCCGATCTGTTCATTTGATTGTGTTGACGTACAACCGTATTCACACTACAGGACATAGGATGCGCCATTTTTTTTATACCGACCGATTGTTTGAGATGCGCATGTCCACAATATTTCAAGCTTATACTTGAAGGAGGGTAACAAGGTAATAATGTTTTTGCATGGAGATCACCAAAAACGGGTTTGTTCACAGCTAAATCGATGTATAGATACCTTGTCAGTAATAGTTTAAAATTTTCTTGGTGGCTAAAGGTCCCTTCGAATATTAAAATCTTTTTTTGATTATTTAAAAGAGGCACTAAGGATAATTTACCCATGAGTAAATGGAATGGATCCCACTGTTACTGCAGCAAATCTGAAACCATCTAACATGCATCTTTTATTTTAATGTTCGCATGCAATGTTTATTTTTGGAGAGCAGTCCATATGATGCAGGTATTAAACCATCTCGTAATGCCCAAAACTTATATAGCGAAAACTTTCCGATCATTTTTTAGTATCCAGTGCAATGGCCATTTTAGTCAATATGGACAACAAAAAATGAAATTGTCGATCAAATCTCTTTTGCAGGTTATTTAGGGGGACGTACTGGCTCTAGTACTAGGCTCAGTTGCAACGGTGTGAGGATCGATAAGTGCTTAAGGTGGGGCTTGCTAAACTTTGAAGGCTGCACCACTAAGACTCTTCGTGTCCTTTGGATGGCCTTCGATAGCTAGAGTTAGTTGCTTTGTCTTAAAATATTGTGCTTGCATTGAAGTGTTGAGTTGCAATAAGTTGGTCTTATTATTCTTTAATGCAAACAAAACTGAAAACTTCTTTCCAATATTAAAAACTATTTGGGAAATTGTAACTTTCTTGTTTCTATCTCACAACTATATTAGTAGCTAGATGATTTGTTCTTTAGTCAGGAACAAAATTGCAGAGCAAACAAAATGTAGCAAATTCTTCTAATTAAAAATCTATTTCAAAGACAATGTTAACAATTTTAAGGAAGTAGGAGTAGATCTTAACTACTCCATCCATTCCAAATTACAGTTCACTTGTACTTTGTCTTAAGTCAAACTTCCCTAACTTAGATCATTAAAAAATGCACTGACATCTATAATATCAAATAGTTTCATAAAATATCCATGAAATATGTTTTGAAAGTACATTTATTTTAACTTATATGTTAATATATAATTAAAATATAACTCCAAGTTTTGCTGAAGACTGGAACAATTAAGTTCATATTGTAAGAATCTATGCGAAACTGAAACAATAAAGTTCATATTGTAAGAACTTGGTTCTTTCAATTAGCATAAAAAATAAAAAGACAGGTGTAAACATGAAATACTACTCACCATTTCTTATCTTATATAACAAAAATGTATATATATTTATTTATAAAATATATTATATTGTAGAATTAAGAATCTAGTCTCTCAATAGTTTGACGAGGAGAACATATTTTGCATGGACGCCAAGCTGCAGAATCAAAGATGATCTAGAAGATTTTCAAGTCCAAGATGCATCATTTGACTTCTTGCAATTGAAGCATGCAGATGGCTAAAGATGTAGCTAGAAGTATCTTGCATATAAGTTGTCTGTTAATTTTTCAAGCTAAAGTACTGTTCACTATCTTGAAAAAATATGTATCGACATGTGAGATATTATCTCTTTTATGGAGTTATAACCACTTTATCTATGATATTCTTCATGAATATATCCTTTGTCGATTTATTCTTCACCGTCCCCTTTCCTTTCCCTTTGCCATTGTTCACGTCCTTCTCACACCGGCACGGCCCAGATCCTAATATTTGATCTTGCCATGGCTCTTGATAGCGCTACATACAATTGACCATGCGAGAATACTGGTTCCAGCAAGTATACTTCGACGTTAAGGATAGTCTGCCTTTGTACCTTGTTAACGGTCACTGTAAAGCTGAGCCGAATAAGCAAACTCTTAAATTGGAAAGAAAACATCTCATCGTCCGACGGGTATAAAGGTATGTAAGGCAGAAAAACCCACTTTCTAGTGTGCTGTCCCAACACAATTTCTGTGTTTATGGTATTCTTTTGGAACCCCTATATGATAAGCCTGGTACCATTACAAAGTCCGTTTGTAGTGTCAATATTCCTAAGAAATATGTCCGGACAAACACATGTGAAGGTAGACCATTGGATGTCAAAGTGTTAAGGAATTACTGAGGGTAGTTGTTGTGCGGATTGTCCACCGCATAGTCAAAGCTATGGTATACCAACTCATCCTCTTGGAAACGACCAACCATCTTCATATTAATCATATCAACCCAATCATTCCACGTAGATAATATTGCTCGAAAGGTGATAGAATTTTTGCTTGACATATTTGCATTGAGGTTAGGGAATATGCAATCAATTAGCATATTAAGATAACTATCTTCCCCGGTGTGCGCTACGCATATATCATGAGGAAGACAAATTGCATCATCACTACTCGCCTCCACAGAATCTCCACCGAAGCTCAGCAGCTATTTTGCAAACCACGAATCACTCTTTGCCATCATGTTGCACACCAGTTTGAGATGTCGCATTGAATCCCAAAGGTATGACATCCATAGTGAGCCGACTATCTGAGCCCTCAACCCTCTTCGAATAATGGAAAGAACCTATCTAAAATCCCCACCGAGCACCAGAGCAGCTCATGTTAGTCCATTATATCATGAAGTTTATTGTCCAGCGCCTCCACAACCTACCTCTTTATCATTGTAGCCTCGTCCCAAATAATGAGAGATGATGCTCAAAGTAGCTTGGTGGTACCACTCTATTTTGTGAATTTGCAGAAGGCCCCATCATCGATGGTGAGGGGAATCTTGAAGCGTGAGTGGGCGGTTTTACCACCAGGTGAAAAGGTCTTGATGGCTAGAGGGGGGGTGAATAGCCAAGAACAATCACCAACTCTTGCCAACGCCTCCAAGCTGCTCCAAGCCATCTAGATGGCGACAACCACCAAGAGAAACAAGAATCCTGCAGCAAATCAACCACCAAGTGCCAACTAGATGCTATCTCACAATGCAAATGCACTTGGATCACACAATCTCACTTCGAATATGCAAAGATGCAAGAGAGATGAGTGGGAGGGGAGTTGCTTAGCTCAAAGTGCTCACAAGTATGTCAAATGTCCAAGAGAGAGAGCCTTGAGCCGGCCAACGAGTATTTATAGACGTACCCCTTCGAATAGAGCCGTTAGAAACTTAAACAGCTGAAATCACGTTGACCGGACGCGCTGGTCCAACTGACCGGACGCGCCGGTCGCCCAATGGCTAACTCGTGAAGTACTGATCGGACGCGCTGATCCAAATGATCGGACACACTGGTCCAAATGACCGGACGCGCTGGTCGCACAACGGCTAAGTCGCGAAACACTGACCGGACGCGCTTGACGCGCTGACCGGACACGCTGCGAATGACCAGACGCGCTGGTCCCGTTAATGACCGGACGCGCTAGTCGCCTGAGCAGCGCTCAACGAAACAGTGACCGGACGCGCTGAAGAAAATGACCGGACGCGATAGTGCCAGCGTCCGGTTAGAGTCCAGTAAGCTCCCTGAACGACCGGACGCGTCCGATCGTCAGTGACCGGACGCGCTGCGCGTCCAATCATCAAACTAAAAACCGCGCAGAGACTGAACACTGACCGGACGCGTCCGGTCATGCAAAGACCGCGTCCGGTTCAGCGTCCGGTCACCTTTGTGACCTCCGTTCGCCTCCGTTTCTTTTCCGGACTTTCGGCGTAGTGGAAAATAGTCGTTTCAACTCCTCGAAAACGCCTGAATCCCACCTCGCAAGCTCGGCGGGAGGGAGAGAGAATCCCAAACCCTCTCTACCGCTCAAACACCACCGCCTTCGCAAACGTGCTAACACCACCAAGTGATCTTTGTCATGTGTGAGTGTGTTAGCATTTTCACAATCATTTTTCGAGGCGTTATTAGTTCTATCCAAATGCATATGATTATGAAATGCACACCTAGAGGCACTTAGGAGTTCAATAGCCGTGTCATTCCCCTCTTTATAGTATGGCTTTCTATCCTATAATGTAACCACACCCACTAGGTGTCTTGGTTACTAAAACACAACCCTTAAGCATATACCTTTGCCTTGATCACGTAGGGTTGCGTTCAAATCCAAATGTGGCCATCATGATCACCATGTCCATCTTGCCACCAACCTTGGAATGTACTAATCCTCATATGCTACATACAACTTAGGCATAGGATTAGTACTTAGGCATTGTCACTAATTACTAACACCAAATATAGGACTTTCAATCTCCCCCTTGTTGGTAATTGGTGACAACCCTTTCACAAAGATGTTATGATAAAATTTTGATTGAACCCATGTCACATTGTCCAAGTATATTACCATGTGTAAGAATTATGGACATGTGATCATGAATTCAAATTGATAGCAATGGCTCCCCCTACATGTATGCTATATGTTTGGATTTTGGAAGCATACATGTTAGATAGGAAAGATTAGGAGCATTGACTACCAATAGGTGCTAAGTGTTTAAGATTATAGACCTTTGAAGCGTGATACCATCGGAGTAGCGATAAACACCATCTTAGCACCTTGTGTAGTTAGATACCACTTGTAAAAACACAAACATAACTAGAAACCTCGTGAGATCAACATTATAAGCAAGGTTCTAGTACCACTTTGAAAAACATGAAGCAAGAAAAATCTAACTACTTCCTATTCATGCTAGTACCTCAATGCATCATTCAAATTATACTAGCAAGTCACCACACAAGCAATGTATCGAAGAAAACAAAATGCATAACTATGCATCATACATATGAAGTGCACATGGAAATGCAACATTCATGTTTAAGAGCTTACTCCCCCTACTTGTGTGCTCAAAATTTTAGTTGATCCTCTTCTTTTATCAATTCTCCCCCTTTAGGATTTATCTTTGTGAACAACATTTTTCTCCCCCTTTGTGCTTCTCCCTCTTTGAGTTCTATCTTTGTGAACAATATTTTCTCCCCCTTTGGCACCAATTGACCACAAGGAGCAAACTTTAGATAGATTATCATGTTAAAATATGGGGTGAGGATCAAGTTTGTGATTCAACCTAGATTGATTGCATAAATAAAATGCTTCGGTTTGATCCAAGGGCAAGCTTCTTCACACCTCACTAGAAGGGTTATCATGCACCATGTTGAAGCAAATATTTAGACAAGTTTTCTAGATTAGACACTTAGGATCACAAGCTACGTAAACAAGTTATATGCTACCACTAGATCATACAAGACATGGAAATAATAGTGGCACCATATAAACTTCAAATTCATTTAATTTTCATGAATGAGCCTAGAACATGTAAATTATGACTAGATGCACTAAACAAGTCCTTAGCATAGAATGTATGACATGTCAACCAATTGTACCTTGGGGCTCGAAGGAGAGGTATGTCATATATGGGGTGCATCAACTCAAGTTGGTGAAGTCAAGTATGTTCAAATCATTCTTTAGCTTGTGAAATCTCTTCTCATCAAGTGGCTTGGTGAATAGATCGGCTAATTGATCTTCGGTGCCCACACTCTCAATAGCAATGTCACCCTTTTATTGATGATCTCTAATAAAGTGATGGCGAACATCAATATGCTTTGTTCTTTGATGTTGAAATGAATTGTTGGTTAGCTTCACGGCACTTTCATTGTCACATAGCAATGGCACATTCTTGAAATTGATTCCAAAATCCTTCAATGTTGCCTTCATCCACAAGATTTGTGCACAACAACTACCCGTGGCGATATATTCGGCCTCGACGGTAGATAGTGCAATACTATTTTGCTTCTTAGATGACCATGAGACAAGTGATCTTCCCAACAATTGGCAAGTCCTGAAAGTGCTCTTTCTCTCCACTTTGTCACTGGCATAGTCGGAATCCCAATATCCAACTAGCTCAAAGCTTGCACCCTTGGGATACCACAATCCAACATCTTGTGTATGCTTTAAGTACCTCAATATTCTTTTTATTGCCTTCAAATGACTTTCTCTTGGTAAGGCTTGAAATCTTGCACACATGCATACACTAAACATCACATCGGGCCTTGATGCCGTCACATAGAGTAGGCTACCAATCATTGATCTATATAGCTTTTGATCCACCATGTTGCCACTCTTGTCACTATCCAAACTTCCACTAGTGCCCATTGGGGTTGTAATACTCTTTGCATCTTCCATGCCAAACTTCTTGAGCATATCTTTGATGTACTTGGTTTGGCTTACAAATGTTCCTTCCTTCATTTGTTTGATTTGAAGTCCAAGAAAGAAACTAAGTTCACCAATCATTGACATTTCAAATTCCTTTGTCATCATTTTCCCAAACTCATCACAATAATCTTGATTGGTTGAACCGAATATGATATCATCAACATATATTTGCAACATAAACAAGTCTTTCCCAATCTTCTTGGTGAAGAGAGTGGTATCCACTTTTCCCATGACAAATCCTTTGGATAGCAAGAAGTCTCTTAATCTTTCATACCATGCTCTAGGTGCTTGCTTCAATCCATACAAAGCTTTTCTCAATTTGTAGACATGATTGAGTTTCTTGTCATCTTCAAAACTGGGAGGTTGCTCCACATACACCTCCTCTTAGATGTACCCATTGAGAAATGCACTCTTCACATCCATTTGATATAGCTTGATATTGTGAGCACAAGCATAGGCAAGTAAGATCCTAATTGCTTCCAATCTTGCAACCGGGGCATAAGTTTCACCAAAGTCAAGACCCTCTATTTGTGTGTAACCTTGAGCCACTAGTCTTGCTTTGTTTCTTACTACTATCCCATCTTGATCTTGTTTGTTGCAAAAGACCCATATTGTTCCAATGATATTGTGATCCTTAGGCCTCTCAACTAGTTCCCATACTTAATTTCTCTTGAAGTTGTTGAGCTCTTCATGCATTGCATTTACCCAATCCGGATCTCTCAATGCTTTATCAATGTCCTTGGGTTCTTCCATTGACACAAAAGAAGAGTGAGCACAAAATGATGCCAATCTTGATCTAGTTTGAACTCCCCTTTGTATGTCACCAATGATGGAATCTAATGGATGGTCTCTTGCAATGTTAGTTGGTTAAAGCACTTGGACTTGATTGCTTGGATGTTGATGTTGATCATGAGTTGGAGATGATGAACTAGCCACTTGTTGATCTTGTTGCACTTGAGATGATGTACTAGCTTGTGTAATTGGACTTTGGAGCACTTGATCTTTGTTGTCATCCACATCAATCACTTGCTTTGGCCTAATATCACCAATGTCTATTTCTTTCATAGCATTGGTCAATTGAGTTCCTCTCATATCATCCAAGTTATCTTCTTCATCTTGAGAACCACTGGTTTCATCAAACTCAACATCATGCACTTCTTCAAGTTGACCACTAGCCAAATTCCAAACTCTATAAGCTTTGCTAGTAGTGGAGTATCCAAGTAAGAATCCTTCATCACATTTCTTCTCAAACTTGCTCAATCTAGTGCCCTTCTTCAAGATATAGCATTTGCAACCAAATACTCGAAAGTATGCAATGTTAGGTTTTCTTCCATTTAAGATCTCATATGGTGTCTTCTCTAGGAACTTGTGACAATAGAGGCGGTTGCTATAGAAGCAAGCCGTGTTGGTTGCTTCGGCCCAAAATGAATGACTCACATTATACTCATTCAACATTGATCTTGCCATATCAATTAAAGTTCTATTTTTCCTCTCAACTAGGCCATTTGATTGAGGTGTATACTTGGCCGAGAATTGATGTTTGATTCTAAGCTCATCACATAGCTCATCAACTCTTGTGTTTCTAAACTCACTTCCATTGTCACTTCTCACTTTCTTGATTGTGGTCTCAAACTCATTTTGCACTCTTTTGATGAACTTCTTGAATATGTCAAATACATCACTCTTGTCCATAAGAAAGAATACCCATGTATATCTAGTGAAATCATCTACAATCACAAAGCCATACTTGTTGCCACAAATGCTTGTGTATGTAGTTGGCCCAAATAGATCCATGTGCAATAACTCAAATGCCTTGGAAGTACTCATGATACTTTTCAATGGATGAGTGTTGCCTACTTGCTTTCTGGCTTGACATGCACTACATAGCTTATCTTTCTCAAATGTGACATCCTTCAAGCCTCTAACTAAGTCATGCTTCACTAACTTGTTCAATTGCTTCATGCCAACATGACCAAGTCTTCTATGCCATAACCAACTCAAACTTGATTTGGTGAGCAAGCATGTTGAAAGTTGAGTGTCACTAGCATTGAAATCAACCAAGTATAGATTCTCATATCTAAAGCCCTTGAAGATCAAGTTAGAGCCATCAACACTAACTATCTCCACATCATCAACACCAAATATGCACTTGAAACCGAGATCACACAATTGAGCAACCGAGAGAAGATTGAAGTTCAACTTTTCAACTAGAAGCACATTGGAAATGCTATGATCATTTGAGATTGCAATCCTTCCAAGAGCCTTTACATCACCCTTGCTATTGTCACCAAACGTGATGCTATCAATGCCACTATCATTTGATTTGAGAGAGTTGAACATTCTTGAATTATTGGTCATATATTGAGAGCACCCACTATCAAGCACCCAATGCCTTCCTCTGGCCTTGTAATTTACCTACAAAACAATTTAATGTCTTTTAGGTACCCATATTTGCTTGGGTCCTTGGAGGTTAGTAACTAAGCTCTTTGGTACCCAAATGGCCTTCTTCTTTGGGCCCACAATTGGTGTACCAACAAACCTAGCATACACACCTTTCTCACCCTTGGTAAGCACATAACAAGAATCAAAAGGAATGTAAGGTACATTAGCATTTTTCTTGTTCTTGTTCATTTTGTTGCAATTAATCTCTAGATGCCCAACTTACTTGCATTTATTGCAATAACGACCATTGCTCTTCACAAAGCGAGACTTTGGAGTAACAAAGGCCGCCTTGCCCTTCTTAGGAGTATAGCCCAAACCCTCTTTGTTAAGAGAGAACCTTTGGCTACCCAAGCATTTTAGCAATCGGGCATCCCCACCATAGGCATTGCCTAATGCGCGGGTGAGATCATCCACCTCTCTCTTGAGAGTTTCATTCTCAACCACAAGTGATGAATCACTAGTAGTAGAGGTAGAGTTGGTTGTGGTGGATGATGATGAGCTACATGAAACATTAGTAGGACTAACAAATAAAGAATCATCAATAATATCACATGTTAGTCCAATATCACAAGTGACAATCACTTGCTCCTCCTTTGCTTCCATCATGAACTTCTCCAACTTGAGGTCTTTTTCCTTGATGAGCTCAAGTAGAGTGGAGTGGGCTTCCTTAAGCCTAGTGTGAGCAACTTCAAGGTCCTCGTGGTCTTCCTTTAGACACCCACGAGAGGCCTCTAGCTCATCAAAGGATTTCCTAAGAGCTTTGAGCTCTTGTTCAATTCCTTTGCACTCCTTACTCTTTTTGAGAGCAACAAGCTCCTCCATCAAAGCATCATTTTCATTGCTCTTGGCAATGAGCTCTTGTTCCAAGATTTTGTATTTCTTGGTGGTCCTCTTGTAGCCCTTGCTCATTTGATCTATTATGCCCAATAGATCATCCTTGGAGTAGTCCTCATCCTCCTCATCATCACTCCTACAACTATCACTAGCACAAGAATCATCATCACTATCATTATATTTTACCTTGGTAGGCTTGGCCATAAGGCATGTTGATGTAGTGTCGAAGATGGATAGCTTGTTGGAGAGGGCAATGTTTGCAATGGCTTGCCGAGTGGTCCTTTCATCATCACTAGAGCTTGCATCATCATCACTATCAGAGTTGTCACTATCCCAAGTGACTACATAACCACCACCCTTCTTCTTCTTATTGAATGTGAATCTCTTCTTTGCTTTCTTCTCATTCTCTTTCTTATCCTTCTTGTTCTTCTTGAGCTTCAACTCCCCATCATGATATCTTTTGTCTTCATAGGGGCACTTCGCCACTACGTGATCGGGGCTATTGCAATTGTAGCAAAGCACCTCCTTTGCCTTCATGAAGTCCCTTCTCTTTCTTGCACCATAGCCTCTCTTCTTCATGAACCAACCCATCTTTTGCACTAGAAGGGCCATGATCTCATCATCAAATGGATCATCATCATCATCATCCTTGCTCTTGCCCTTGGAAGAAGAAGCCTTGAATGCGGTGGTCTTCTCTTGCTTGACCTTGATCTCCTTCTTCTAATCTTCATCTTCATCATTATCATATTGAGCATCGGTCATGACATCTCCAAGCACTTGGTTTGGAGTCACCTTGTCCAAACCATCTCTTTGGATCATCTTCCTCAAGATAGCAAACTTCTTAGGTAAGTTCATCAAGAACTTATGTGAGAAGTCCTTGTCCTTGACATCTTCTCCTAGGCTCTTGAGATCATTGACAATTACTTGTAGCCTATAGAACATCTCCGGTATGGACTCATCATCCTTCATCTTGAAACTTGCAAACTTATCCTTGAGCATATAGAGCTTGGCACTCTTTACCGTTGAAGTGCCCTCATATGTTTCCTCTAATCTTGTCCACACTTCACTTGCCATATCAAGATCCTTGATTTGCTCAAAGACCTTTGCATCAATCCCATTGTAGAGAGTATTGAGAGCCATAGTGTTGCATTGGTTGTTGATGCGATCATTGTTGGTGAGGTTGTCGGGATCAATGATAGCATAATCATGGTGTGTTACCTTCGAAACGTTCTCATGAATAGAGCCAAGATATTGCTTCATCTTTCTTTTCCAATGATCAAAAGATGTGACACAATCAAAGAATGAAGGCTTGCCCCTGACATGGTTGAACACAACTTAAGCCATCTTACACCGAGGTTGTTAAGCCTTGAAAACGGTGACCACGGCTCCGATACCACTTGAAAGGTCTTGATGGCTAGAGGGGGGGTGAATAGCCTTTTAATATTTTCTACAAAGACAAGCTAAACAAGTTTATCAATATAACAAGTAGCGAGATGCGAGTTTTGCTTAGCCTACGGGATGTTTGCAAGCCACCTATCCAATTCACAATTCTAGTATTTGCACCCAACCGCACAAGTCAAACCGCACAACTTAACTACAACTATAAGCTAAGAGTTACACTAACAAGCTAGCAAGGTAACTAAGAAATTAATACAAGAGAGAGTTATGAGGGTATCACCGAGGGGCGAAGTATTGAGCCAACCAATCAATATGATCAAGAGATGAATACCACAATACACAACCACCGGGATCGATCAAACACAATAGGAATGATGACACGAAGATTTATCCCGAGGTTCACGTGCTTGCCGGCACGCTAGTCCCCATTCTGTCCCTCTTTACCACGTGGTTCGGTGGCTAATCGGTCACACACCGAGCCTCTCAAAAGGCGCCACAAGAACCTACCAAATGGCAAAAGGTTGCAATGACATGAAGCAATTTACTAATGTTGCCTTTGGCGCTTCGCCGAGGTAGGCACAAACCCCTCACAATCACTGGAGGTGGCCAAGAACAATCACCAACTCTTGCCAACGCCTCCAAGCTGCTCCAAGCCGTCTAGGTGGCAACAACCACCAAGAGAAACAAGAATCCCGCAGCAAATCAACCACCAAGTGTCAACTAGATGCTATCTCACAATGCAAATGCACTTGGATCACTCAATCTCACTTCGAATATGCAAAGAAGCAAGAGAGATGAGTGGGAGGGGAGTTGCTTAGCTCAAAGTGCTCACAAGTATGTCAAATGTCCAAGAGAGAGCCTTGAGTCGGCCAACGAGTATTTATAGATGTACCCCTTCGAATAGAGCCATTAGAAACTTAAACAGCTGAAATCGCGTTGACCGGACGCGTTGGTCCAACTGACCGGACGCGCCGGTCGCCCAACGACTAACTCGTGAAGTACTGACCGGACGCACTGGTCCAAACGATCGGACATGCTGGTCCAAATGACCGGACGTGCTGGTCGCACAACGGCTAAGTCACGAAACACTGACCGGACGCGCTTGACGCGCTGACCGGACGCGCTGCGAATGACCGGACGCGCTGGTCCCGTTAATGACCGGACGCGCTGGTCGCCTGAGCAGCGCTCAACGAAACAGTGACCAGACGCGCTGAAGAAAATGACGGGACGCGACAGTGCCAGCGTCCGGTTAGAGTCCAGTAAGCTCCCTGAACGACCGAACGCGTCCGATCGTCAGTGACCGGACGCGCTGCGTGTCCGATCATCAAACTGAAAACCGCGCAGAGACTGAACACTAACCGGACGCATCCGGTCATGCAAAGACCGCGTCCGGTTCAGCGTCCGATCACCTCTATGACCTCCGTTCGTCTCTGTTTCTTTTTCGGACTTTCGGCGTAGTGGAAAATAGTCGTTTCAACTCCTCGAAAACACTTGAATCCCGCCTCGCAAGCTCAGCGGGAGGGAGAGAGGATCCCAAACCCTCTCTACCGCTCAAACACCACCACCTTCGCAAACGTGCTAACACCTCCAAGTGATCTTCGTCATGTGTGAGTGTGTTAGCATTTTCACAATCATTTTTTGAGGCGTTATTAGTTCTATCCAAATGCATATGATTATGAAATGCACACCTAGAGGCACTTAGGAGTTCAATAGCCGCGTCATTCCCCTCTTTATAGTATGGCTATCTATCCTATAATGTAACCACACCCACTAGGTGTCTTGGTTACTAAAACACAACCCTTAAGCATATACCTTTGCCTTGATCACGTAGGGTTGCGTCCAAATCCAAGTGTGGCCATCATGATCACTATGTCCATCTTGCCACCAACCTTGGAATGTACTAATCCTCATATGTTACATACAACTTAGGCATAGGATTAGTACTTAGGCATTGTCACTAATTACCAACACCAAACATAGGACTTTCACCAGGCAGTATTGAGATCGAGCAATCTTTTTTTGACTATATATAGTAGTGACAAAGGCTTTGTACAGATAAGTCTTTCCGGTCTCGCTAGGACCATCCACAAAGAACACCCTCATGTTCGAGATCAATAGTGGACATAATATTAAGGGTGTCTGAAAAAGCCACATCATCCTCATTGACCTCAATGCTAGCATCCTCAGAAATCTCTAGGAATATCACAAGAGGCGTTGTATGTGTCGTCAGTATCAGGAAGTGGGTATATCTTTATATCCTTCTGTATTGATTGCAATAATTTTCGAATATCTATGAGGACCATCTGCTCCACCATGAAGTTAGGTTGATTATTATGCTTGTAGTTCTCTAACATTGCATCCTTGTGTTTCTCCCATAGTGTGAACACATCACTGGGCTCACAAAATATTAATATTGTTGCAAAGAGCCTTCATAGCACATATGGCATCATCCACTTGGTTGCCTCAACAAGACTCTCATCCACCATGTTGTCCTCCTTGATTACGCCTCTTCTTTCTGTAGCTTCATGAAAGGTCAGTAGGATTATGCCATCAAAGGTCCTTAGACACTCGAAGGAGGTTGCACCTGCCATGTGGTTGAGAACCCTAAGATAGTAATGCTCGTCCTCGGCTGGATATGTAGGCACGGTTCTTCCAATCTATTGTAATCTATCACATACCCTTTTCTTCCAAACTTTGCCTTGTGCTTGCCATGTATAAAACTCAGGAAAGTCCTATTCTTCTTGAAGTACACTGTAAGCATTTACTTTTCAACACTTGTACGATAAGCACTCGTCAAAACCCCTCATGCTGGTGAAATGGCACCATGTGCATGTCTGGGAGATGGAGCTATAAGGACAAAATAGCAGGGTACCTATCACTCAAGTCGAAACCATATATCCTCGATAAAGCTTCTAGAGGGGTTACCCATCTAGCATATCTGTACTGCTTGATCTCATCAATGTAGAGCGTCGCCAGCACCATACCATTGCCTCGATCAGCTAGACAGTAGCCCCATCGTGCTTCGCTCCACCTCACCGACCCGCTAGCCAAGCCCTTTGAGCCGAGGTAAAGGCCCATTGGCCATTCCCGCCATGCGACATCGCCGGAGCGTCGCCGAGCTCCCAGCACGCTATGGCCGGCTCAAACCCGAGCACCTCCACTCTCTTTCTCTCTCATCTTGTCACCTCTATAGGACGTAGATGCTCAAGCTAGTGATTGCTTTACCTCTACTGTTGTGTCTGTGCCGGAATGCGGCTACGCACTACCGTGCTCTCGCCACCGTCAAGCCATGCACACGATTGGAGCTCACTGCCGCCTCACCGGAACCCTAATCCACCTCGTTAGCATCACTAGGTCACCGCACTGCTGTAGCCACACTCGCCTGAGCCTATCGTGACCAGAGATGGCCGACGTACCGCTGTGCGACCTCCGCCGTCCGCCATCGGCGAGCCATCTTCGGTGAGCCCTTGGTTCCATCTTTACCATCATCCGACGCGAAATGTTGAGGGGAGCACAATGGTGCCAACCCCTTCGTCGGAAACCTCACCGCCGGCGAGATTTCACCGGTCAAACGTCGCCCTTGTCTCTGTGTGACTGACGGGTGGGGTCGGGTTGACCCTGGGTCCCAGTTGTCAGTGATTGTAGTTTTGGTTTTTCTTTATTCTTTTTCAGAAATTTGTGCAAACTTTGGAAAATTATATCTTGAGGTAGAAGTGTCCAATTTGAGTGAACCAAATTTTGTTGAGTTCATCTTGATGAGTAGTATTTAATAAAAATATGAAACTTGCCATGTTCTGTAGAAAAATATTTTTGTTTAGATTTATCTTGTTTATTCCCTAATAAACTTAGGAAATGCATAGCTTGAGTTTGGAATATGAGAAAAATATAATTCCAATTTTGTTAGTCTTGTCTTGACATGTTGGAGCTAGAAAAAATAATGAACCTAAAGTGAGCATGCTTGGAATATGACTTTGCTATTTATCTTGATTAAATGCTAGCTTCTTGTGCAGTTTTTCATGGTAAACATATGTAACCAATGGACATGAAATTAATGGTACAGTGTTCTTGTGTTATGGTGAAGCTAAGAAAAAAATAAACTCTATTGTTTGACACTTTTCACTAGGCTAAACTATTTATGCTATTATAAGCCTTACTAGCTTGTCATTTTTATAGAAGTTGATATACTCATTCAAATAACATGAAATTTGTACAATAGACTATTGAGAGCATGTATGAACTACTGTAATTTTCTCAGAATTTACTGTGCACTCAAAATATATATTATTTATTTCACCCTATTATTTAAATAAATTAATAAAGGAATTTAAATGATTGAGTTAGGCTTGACCATGATGTTTTCTAGCATGTGTGTGATGTGTATAAACTGTCGGTACCATTGGTTGTGCCCATATTTGATTGCTTATATGCAGTGAAATATTAATTGCTCTATAATTCAATTATAGGGGCTGTTTTGTGCAGTTTTTGTTGTTAGGCTAATTGCATGATGACAATGATGTTTATTGGGAATCTTGATAATAACAAAGTTATAGATAACTTACTTATCTTGCTTGTGTTGAATTTTCATGGCAATAGGCTGAGTTATAGTTGTTGGAAGTTGGTCATCAGAAATGCTTGTTCTCTGGAAATTCTGGGCAGATCTGGAAGATTGCTTTGTTTGACCTAATTAACTGTTGAATCATCCTGATATGTTTATAAGAAAGTTTTAGGCAATTTCATAAGTTTTTCAGAAAGTCTTGTGTCATGTTTGTTGGATGTGTATAACTCTAGTTATAGCCAAAACAAGTAGCTGCTATTTACAGTCCAGAAAATGACCGATTCTAGTTATAGTTGTTTGCTTTGTGTGATGCTTGTGTAGAGGATTAGGCTAATTAAAATTAGTTGCTAGCTGCAGGTTCTAAGCCTCTCAATGATAATGAACAACTTTACCTTAGATTGCTAGAACTTGGTGAGTGTATGTTTCTTATATTAGAGAAGCGATATGCACCTACTTAGTAAAATCAAGTTAGAGAAGAGATATGCACCTACTCGATCAATAAAACTTAACCTTGTGTTACCATGTACCTTGCTATTAACAATATCCATGTTTATACATGTTATCATGTCATTTGATCTCTTATGCATTCATGATACTTATTTTGTGCATATGCATGCAATAGGTGCTCCGGAAGGAGTGACGCTGCTAGAGTTCGAGCCTGTGAATCCGGAGGAGCAGCAGGGGAGCCACAGGTGACCACAGGAGAAGGAGGACCCAACCTAGAAGATCTTCCTGAGTGCCCTGACCATTAGCCCGCCTCTTTTATGAAAGGTAAGCCCATGAGCATTCTAAGCCTCCTATGTTTTCATAAACACAACTTGAGTTCTTTATGTTTGATGCATTAAGTACTAGGAGTTGATTGGAAACACTTGCTGCATATACTCTCCTTATCCAGACAGATATATCTTGAATCCTACGTAGGTCCAGGATCAAATATATGCTTAGCTATGCTTAGTCCGATAGAAGTTGGGTGATTTCCTATCACCTACAAGATATAGGCGAATATCTGGTTACAGTCGGCTATATTGCTATCATGGAAATAACCTATGTTGATAAATGAAAGGAGACCGAATGGGACTTGGCGATAGATAGGCAACATGGCATGGAGGTCTTGTGTGCATGTCTATCCCCGCCTGTGTCGATTAAGGACCGTACCATTGCAAGTCCTTATGTCATGTTGAATGCATGCCTAGCACTTAGCTGGCCGAATAAGTCATTTCGACCATGAAGCTGAGTAGCTCAACTCAGACCGGGACCCGTTAAGTGGAAGTGCGCACACTAAAGGAAGTAAGGATGTGTTGGGAGTGGATCAATAGACTGTGGGCAAGCATGACCTGAGCGACCTGGCGTCGATCGTGGGCAGGCATGGCTTGAGCAACCTGGCTAACATAGTATCCTGAGGGTACGGTGCTGATCGGACCCATGACTGTACCTGAGTTGTACTGAAGGTGACTCGATGTGACCTCGACGGGGGTAGTATGGGTTTGTGTTAGGAATAAATTTCTAGTTGATTGAAATCGATTTGAGTCATCGTCTCTCTCGGATAGTGATAACTTGATTGAGCAGCTGCATCGTAGTAATACTTGATGGAACATGTTGGTTATAATGATGCTCAATGTACTACACCGGATATGGTTACTAATGCTTGTTTAGCTTAATCAAGTGATTGCTCTAGTACGGGTGCCAACCTAGACATGCTTAATGTAAATAGGTATTAACTTGATGCTAAAGATATTAAATATCTAAGTTATGTTACTTAAGCTTTTATACAAAATATTGTCAAGTTAGCTCCACCGATAAAGCCTTGCATAATCCTTGGTGTCATATTATTTCTAGTTTATGATGGGTAAGTCTAGCTAAGTATATTCTCGTACTCAGAGTTTATTTCCTCTTGTTGCAGACGACATGATATACCATGGATACTACAAGAATTGCCTCCATCCTGCTGTGGATGAGGATTAAACCATGGGGCATGATCCTTCTAAGTTATCTTCTCTATGGTGCTTTTGTTGGAATGTGACCTTGGTACTGGCTTGTAATTGAACTAAGTGTGATGTGGCTTCAAAACTACTTTGCTTCTGCTACTTGAATTTAATTTGTAATAACTATGTGAACTCCGATGTATGTGAGCTACTTGTGAAATATTTGTGAACTGTGATGTAACATGTGACTTGTTATGTTGAATCATGTACGATCTTGATTGTATGTTGGTTGGTTTGAAATCATTTGTGGTTTCATCGGACTACCGGGTTTATATGGGCTCAAGTATGACAATTTGATCACTTGGGTGATTGCTATTGTACTTGTGCTCTTGTAAATTGGACGGTTCTGTCACAGTACCCACTTCCTGATATCGACGACATATACAATGCCTTTTGTGGTATGACAAGAGAGATTTTTTAGAGGCTAGCATTGAGGTTAAGGAGGAGGACATGACTCTTTTCGACACCCTTAATGAGGAGTAGCGGGTTGGATATGATGAGATGATGTTCTCAGTTGATACCGAACACTGGGGGTCTCTTCTTTGTGAATGGCCCTAACAGGACTAGAAAGACTTATCTATAGAAAGCCCTTTTTGCTACTATATACAGACTAAAAAAGATTGTTGTGACAACAACTATGTCTGGTGTTGCGGCCTCAATACTTCCTACTGGTAGAACCGCCCACTTGCACTTCAAGATTTCCCTCACCATCGATGATGCGGCCTTCTGCAACTTCACAAAATAGAGTGTTACTGCCAAGCTGCTTCGAGCATCATCTCTCATTATTTGGGACGAGGCTACCATGACAAAGAGGTAGGCTATCGAAGCACTAGAAAATAGCCTTCGTGATATAATGGAGTGACCTAAGCTATCGTTCGGAGGGAAGACTGTGGTGTTCATGGAGATTTCAAACAGGTTCTCCCTGTTGTTCAAAGAGAGTCAAGGGCTCAAATAGTTGGTGCCTCATTGTGGACGTCATACCTTTGGGATTCCATGTGAGATCTCAAACTGGTGCACAACATGAGGGCAAAGAGCGACCTGTGGTTTGTAGATTAGCTGTTGTGCGTTGGTGGAGGTTCTAAGGCGAGTGGTGATGATGAAATGCGTACTGCACACCGGGGAAGATATAATCGCTAATTGATTATATACTCCCTAACCTAAATTGAAATACATGAAGCAAAAATTATATCACCTCATCGAGCAATATTATCTATGCGAAACAACTAGGTTGATATTATTAATACGAAGATGATACATTGTTTCCAATGGGATGAGATGATGTACCATAGCTTTGACTATGCTATGAAAGATACACACAACTACTACCCTCAGGAATTCCTTAACACGTTGACACGTAACGGTCTACCTCCACATGTGTTAAACCTAAAAATTGACTGTATGGTCATATTGCTTAGGAACATTTACCTGGCGAATAGACTTTTTAATGGTACCAGGCTTATCCTGCAGGGGTTCTAAAAGAACACCATAGACGTAGAAATTGTGTTGGCACAGGGAAAGCTAGTTTTTTTTGCCTTGCATACCTTTATGCCCGTCGGATGATGAGATGTTCCCTTTCCAATTTAAATGAAAGCAATTTCCTATTCGACTCAGCTAAGCAATGACCGTTAACAAGACACAGGGGTAGACCATCCCTAACATCAGGTTATACTTGCTGGAACCAATGTTCTCACACGGCCAATTGTATGTAACAGTATCAAGAGCCACGACAAGATCAAGCTTGCCCTTTTTTTGTGCCCCTTTCTCAGATGACTCTGGGATATCTATTGCTTTACCTTTCGGCACTGAGGCTGATGGGACAGCCGGCATGGGGATCACTGGAGCCTTCCCGTGCGCTGCGTCCACCACCATGGCGGCATTGGGTTGACTTGCTGAAGAAGCGGCTCCCCCCTGCCCCCCGCCGGCCTCCAACTGAGAAGGAAACAGGTGGGCAGCAGAGGGAGCAGACTGTCCAATGATGCTTCCTCCTTGCTGGTTGGTCACCAGCGCGTGTGTGGTTGCCAGCTGTTGATAGCCGCCTCCCTGCGCCTGAGCTGGTGGCACACCACTAACTTGCTGTGGAAGGGGCCCCCAAAGAGTGCTTGCTCCCCTCCATCTGGGTGCCTTGAGGAAGCCCCCCACAGCGTGGTGCTGTCCACCAAACGCCGGGTAGCCACCCACGGCCCCGGTGACACCATGCTGGGTTTGCGGCCCAAGATGACGGGGGTGCTGGTAGCCTGATTGCCACCCACCACAACCCCCGCGACCTTCATAGCCATGCTAGCCACCAAATCCTCTTCCACCTCCATAGTTGTGCGCCACACCATTGTTGCCGCCATAGTTGTGCCCTCCACCTCTGTCGTGTCCGTGACCGCGCGACGGATGGCGACCACGACCACCTCCCCAACCTCCTAATCCCGAATTAAACCCTGAGTTGAAGCCGGGATGAAAGCCGCTGCCCGATCTGCCAAAACCCCTACCACCGAAGCCGGTGTTGTTATCCGCCATTGCACGTCCACCCCGAACGACGTCCGCGTAAGATTTCCTGGTAAGTTTCTCCAGCGACTACGGTAGTGCTAAGGGTTTTCTTGTGTTTCTGGTGCCTGTCCTCCTGAACAAAGCACAAAGTCCAAGGGTGGGCCTAAAGACCTTGCCAGGCCCAAGAAGCACTTGTTTTGGTAATTGGCATACATCACGCACCCGGTTTTGCGTCTCCCCACGCGCTACGGTCACGCCCAATTTAGTCGTAGACGTAGCGATGTTCACGGGATCACGCACAAGATCTGAACGCTGCGGGTTCTCATATTCCTTCTTGTTTCTCCATATCCCAAAATTGTACTATTAACTGCTTTAATTATGCCTATAAATAACTTTTACTGATTTGTGGCCAATGTTAATTCCCTCTTTACTGTCCTCGCGCCTTACATGAACATTCTATTGAAAGACGCATATCTTCCTGACTGTTGATAGTTGTTAATGTCAATCATAAACCGTTAATATATCCTGCATATACACTTAATTTCATAACTAAACATAGGTATAGGGTTTTAAACTAATGAATTCCACAAGTTTTGGTGAATATGTGAATGCAGGAGGATTTATCCAGAAAATGACTCCCGGGACCGCTATCATACACTCTAAATAGGCAAACCGACATCAACGAGTGATTCTACATGCAAAACCTGCAAAAGTTGACTCAAGACGGAGCCCAAGACCCACCACTAGAGGGGGAGGCCCACCTGGCATTATGGTGGGCCGGCCGGCTTAATGGGGAGGCCGCTCGGCCCATTAGGGTGGCCCCTCGCCCTCCGCCGCCTTGTATACCTTCCTAAGATCTAGACCCTTGATTTTAAGGTGGTTCTTGGTCAGTTTATCCAACGGTGATCGAGGGAGTTGACGCGGATTGATGACGTGGAAATGCCTTGCCCCCTACTCCATCTCTCCTATATAAGACGCCCTCTACCCCCTCTAGGAGGCCATCATTCCATTGAGAGCCATCTCTCATTCAGATCAAGATACACCACAAGAGAGAAATCTCCACAAAACTCTCAAGATGTAGAAGTAGAATAGTTAAGTTGAGGGTTAGGAAGAGTTGAGCCATGCTCAGATTCTGGAGAAATCTTCAGAGGTCCGGTATATCTTTGTATCTTACCTTTGCAAAACTTATGCTTTAATATAGTATCTTCTCTGATCGCAAAAAAAATATAGTATCTTCTCTATTTACTTTTATGTCTTTCATGTGTATGGTTAGAATAGTTATCATATCTTAGCATGGGATCTCTGCTCGCATCAAGTGCTCTAGTTATCGTACATGGCTAGAGTAGTAATCGGTAGTATAGACATGGTGTCTAGGCTATAGGTTATGATTGCGTCCAATCCTACGGTTATTTATGGTAACCCTAGAGGTGATAGCTCTGTCAGGCCGTTGTAATCCACCACGTTAGGATTGGTGTTCATAGAGCTTTAGGCAGCCTTTCCCCAACTACGCTTTTTTACCCCCCTTGAGAGTTGGAAAGGTACTATTGCTCCAAAGTGTTATTTTGTGTGATTGCTATATTTATCCATAGATTAGTTATACCCTATAGAACCAAAGTAATAGAGAAATATTTAGGAACCTTGAACTCAATTGTTGTTCCCTTAACTTAGCTAGACTGCTCATTTAGTATACCTTGGAATTCTCCTATGTGTGTGTTATTATTCATAACTCTTATCATTATCAACACTTACCCCCACTTTGGTTTAGTTGATATGCTAGTTAGTAGATACATGATAGTGAACTTCACTATCAACTTCTTGAACCATTATTTTCCTGTGGATAAATATGATACCGTGGAATACTCCTGAGTGAACGCTATAGCGGTATCCGTGCGCTTGTGAATTTATCTGTGTGCGTTTAAAAATACCAATAAGCTTTCTGGTGCCGTTGCTAGGGAAACAATTGACATAAAGATTTTGATACTAGCTTGATATCTACTAATCTAGTTATCACTAGTTTTTGTGAGATTACCCCTGTTCTGTTGAATTGTGGAATAGACAGGACAACAAACACTGTTCTGACCTTGTGGCAAGTTTCCACAGGAAGAACCTAGGGTGCCTAAATGTTCATGATCCATCAATACTAGAACCCTGCCATCTCACAGGTATTGTATAGATATATATATTTTTCTAACCATGTGTAGATTGGAGAAAAGATCGCCGTCACAAGAATTCAAATCACATCTCAAGTGACGAATTGCACTACTCATAAATTCCATCTTGTGAGTCATGGTGAGTTTGATCAAGAAAGGTGAGATAGTCTTCCTCATGGACTTTAAATTTGTTGAGTAGTTACATTTTAATTCTTGCATTACATTGTATGTTTACTTTGAATAATCCATGCATATGCTTTCACTTAGTTTAAGTTTCCTCATTTCAAATCCACAACATGTCTAGTTCCCTGCATGCATCCATATCACTTGCATTTTTATTCTTAGAAAAATATTTTACCATGATCATGCTCTTTTATCTTCACTTGAATAATTCTCTATTATACTTTTCATGCTATCTTTATTTGCTATAGTATGCTTGGGTTTGGAGTATATTCATACACCTTTTAAAGTAAGTGTGGTGCTTAGTTTAAAATATTTTTCCTTAATTAAATTAGATGTGGTGTCTAGTTTGATTTTTGAATTAAGAGGTGTGTTGATCTTACTTCTAAAGGTTTTTAAAATTAAGCATGGTGCTTAGGTTAAAATATTTCCTAAATTAAATTAGACATGGTTTCTAGTTTAATTTTTGAATCATGAGTGTGCTTTAGTAGATACTGGATATTTTGTTGGACTAACCCCTACAGAAAATTCTTAAATTTAATTTGAAAAAGTCCTGAGATGAATTCACATCAGAGATGAAGCAAGGCATGTGATGAATTTCAATAACTTTGAACAAAGAAGACATAGCTCACTCTTCATGAAAGAAAGAACTGTAAGTATCAAAGTTTATTCACTTTGTCCTTTGTTGCAAGTTACCTTTGCCTTGAGCCATGTTAGAATGCAGCGTACAAATAGAAATTTTATATAAAACATGATAAACAAACTCTATGCTAAGGTAATTCTAAAAAACTATCTTTTCATTAGCGTAGATGAACTCACATAATTTATGGACAACAATCCGTGTTTCAAAATTGTTGCAATCCCATGGGTATGTGCCCACTAACATTTTGCAGAAAGAATCAATAGAAGCTATGCTTGTTCATGGTTTTGTATGAATCTGCAAATAAACCCAAACCAAACCACCACTTTAGTAGAATAAAGAGGAAAGAAGATGAGTGCCATAAAACAAATCTCTATACAAGCACTCACTCATAAGAAGAGGACAAGTCAACAGGCTACAAGCAATGTCAAAGATAACCTAGCATTGAGCTTTCTTAAGACTCAAGCTAGGATGCTGATGAGAAGCTAGGTGCAACCGACCTCATATGACTACTTTAAAGACACCATCTCGCACATCGACAGCAAGGACAAGACAATGAGATGCCACTGCATCATGGCATGCATCCTCGTGACAACAAATATCATCGATCAATGAAGGTCTATCGATGGTGTCTCATAAGGGTGTGTGGCAACACCATATGGCTAGCAATCTCAACAGCCATATCCTTCGTGAGCTTCTCCATGGAACAAGGACACACGTGGTAGCTGCAAAAGACGGATCCTCGGGTCGGGGAGCGATGTCATGGTAGAGTAGAGCACTAGGGAGGGGTTGGAGCGAAGCAAGGTGAGTTCCAAAAAACCCTCTTGGGATTTTATGATCGCTTCGTTCTTGAAGGTTCCACAGTGCGAGGATGTCGAATGTCTCGGGAAAGTCAACCGTCATCCTTCGTGTGAATGCGTAAACCATGTATGAAAATATAAAAAATTCAGAATGAAAAAATCTTTTCTTACAATTACTAATTAGAGGCCCCAACGGTGTAAACCGTGTGAACCACGTAAACCATGTATGTAAACCGTGTGAACCCCTAATTTTGCATGTAAATTACCCACCTTTGCCATTACAAAAGATAATTTAAAGCAGTCGATAATTAAGAATAAAATAGGCTAGCGGTTCGTCACTTTGTCTCCCCTAAGATCATGGTTAGTGCTAGAGGGGCCGAGCTGCATGGTCGAGTCAATTTTCTCCGTCCAACTTCCAACACTGTTCCATCACCATTACTTTCACCGGGAGAAGCGTGCTCCACTAAGATCATGCAAGATGTGGCCTCGCCTTAACTCCTGCTCTCGCTCAGTGCAATCAAAGGGAACTCCAACGAGCGCCTATTGTAACACCATAGGTGTTAGCCACTAGCTGGACAATGAGCTTGGACTTAGTTGAGTAATGTCCAGTGATGATCATGAGTTGTATCGCAACATTGGAATGGTGACAAGTGAGTTGAAGCATTTTCTCTTTGAAATGAGGCCTAACTTAATTTTTGAGAAATAAAGACAACTTGTTTGCTTGTGATTGCCCCTTTCAAAATGTATGTTTGAGTAATGTTGAAGGTGCTTCTTTCATATGTCTCACATCAATCTCCATCTACATTGATCACTGAAAAAGTTTCATGAAGATTGGAATAAAAAAATCACATGAAATGATAAGTTATATCCTTGCATAAATAGCTCTAGCAAGTGGATGAGAAAACGTGAAGTCAACCAAACCATGTAACCTTGCTCAAATAACTCCGATTGAACTCTACAACAAAAGTCATGAAGGGTTCATGTTGAGCAAGTGGCTAGAAAATGCTTCAATGGATCCAAATAGGATAATTCAAGCTTTATCGTGATGCTACTTTGACATGAGTTGAACTATAACTTAGAGTATTTGCATGGCAATGGAACCTAAATAAAAGTTATAGTTCATTTCATGTAGAACAAGCTTTGTCTAAAGGTCAAGAGCTGAGTCCATGCCTAGCTTAGTCAAATAGAGCTCACAAGATCGAATCCAGTGCTATTTTCAGGATTTGAAAATCGACCAACTCTGGGAGTTTCATTAGCAATGACATTAGCATCTCGCGTTCTCATGATTTTGTTAAGCAACTTAATTTGGTCCCAAAATAAAAGTTGGAGTATACATTGTGGAGAAGAGCATGCAAAAAGATGGCACTAGTTTGACTTCGTTTTGATCATCAATTTTGGATTTTGTTAATTGCTATCAATGCCACTAATGGAGAACTCTAATGGCCGGGCACCCTTAGTAGAAGTTGTAGAGTAGTTTGAGGGCTCCAACTTTGCTTTAAGGCCCAGGTCCAAATTTGGCCCGTAGCAGGCCCAAAACCGGTGCCCACCTTGCCTACACCGACGCACTCCACATGCTCGATGAATTGCCTACGTGGCCACCATGCACCAGAGCATGCCCTCACCATTGCCGAGCATCGCTATCGCGTGGTCGCGCCCCAACCTCCCCAAAGTGGATGCCCGAGCCGCCTCTCAGTCTCTCTCTCACCCTCTCGGCCCTCTGCCTCGCTCTTCCTCTCGCTCAGCCTCGCCTGCACAGCCGCACGAGCACGCGTCGTCGCTGCTTCTCTTCCGCAGCCGCCAGGCTGCTTGCTCACGCTGCTAGTGGATCGTGGGCGCCAGCGGCTAGGCCACGCCACTATGGGTGCACGCGCGGGCCCAGGCTCGCTGTGGCCTCACCTCCCGCCATCGGCGAGTCGCCATGGCCGCTTGAGCCCGCCGGCCTCTCCGTTCCCTGCTTTGGCCACGACAAAGAAGAAGAGAGAGTAAAGTGTAGATAGAAACATTTCTCTAGGTCCAGGTGCAAAAGCGCCGGAGCAAAGGTTTTTCAGATATGGCTTAGTTAATTAGAGGAAAGTCCAATGTTCACTTTGCAAAATGTTTTTCCTTTTTCTTTTTTGGATTATTGCTTTTAATCGGTTGAAACTTTGGAAAATCATAATAAATCATAGAAAAACTATAAAATAGCAAATGAAGATTTTTTAGAATCCTTGTGAGTAGATCTACACAGTAGAGTCGTAATATGATATGTATTAGTAGAAGGTTTTTACTGTTTTTTTATCTATGATAATTAGGGTTTTCTAAGAATAAATTCATATCTAAAGTTGTGATGGACCATTTGCTGTGAAATTTTTATGGTAGGCTATTGATGTCATATTTGTGCTGTGGTAAAGATTTCATGCTTATTGGATGCAGTATGAGTGAATTATTGATTTAATTTGTTTGATGCTTGATAAATGGTTTTAAATCAGTTATAATTTTTTGTAAAGGTGCAAAAATGGAAAATATTGTTCCTCTACCTTTGTATAATGTTGTGCTACCATAATAACATATAATATAGCCATGTGTTTATAAAAAATGATGATCTTTAGATTTATCTTGCTCTCACATGTTTTCTTGCAATAGCAATTTATCTTTTTCATAATAATTAAATTATAAAACCTGAGCATGTGAAATTTGTGCCCTAGCCATATTTTGATATCATCTACCACTCATAAAAATCTCAGCTCCAAACTAGTTGTTCTCATATAGTGCCAAAAGTAATATATATGTTGCATTATATAAATAGAGAATGAAAGTTTGTTAATAAATATATGTAATTATTGTCATATGATGCTTCTAATAGCTATTACTATGTGCTATGATTGTTTGAATATGATTACAAACTGTTTGGAGTAGTATGTATGTCAAGAATATTTTAGTTTGTAACAACTAAATGATAGATGAATGTAGTATGCCTCTGCTGTTAGGGCTGCATGTGCGGTTTTGGTTATACAATTATTTTCATGATGCAAATGATGTTTTGTATGAATGTGGTGAATACAAAAGTTGTAGAGAATCTTCTTATCTTGATTTTCCTAATATTTCATGACCATAGACCTGATGGTTTGGGAGTTATAGATTTTACAAGTTCATTGTCAGGTTTTCCTTATGCTCTGTGTAGTTTTGAATGATTGCATTGGTTCACTTATTTAAACATGGAACCATGTATTGGTGATAATATGAGAGTTGTAGTACTTTTTATAGGCTTTCCAAATTATCTAAGATTACTACTCTTGGTGGTCTAGAACTCTAGTTATTGTGTTCAAAGTAGAATGGCAGATTCTGTCCAAATCTGGACAGAGATATCTTCTTTGTGTTGTTTAACCCTTTTAGCTGTGAAATCACCCTTAGATGATAATAACAAAGTTGTAGCTAACTTAATAAGATTTCTAGAAAGTTAAGAACCACATTTATTGGATGGATAGAACTCTATATATGCATCTCTGAAGTTCATATAAGTTTTCTGTCCATTGTTTGTGCGGACCTGCTTCTTGGTGTGTTTTGACTTGGTTAGCTTTATAATCAGCTCTGAATGTAAATAAAAGAGTTATAAATATTTTCATTAGCTTTTCAGAAAGTCTAGGATCACCTTTATTGGATGTCAGGATCTCTGTTTATGACTGAAACAAGTGACTGCAGTGCTGCTGTTCAGAAATTGCATGTGTAGGTTGATTGCTTTAGCTTGCTCTGGTTTGTTAAACATGTTAAGTTGACATTGATTGATAAATACTTGCCATGGTTACACTCAAGTAATTTGGGTTTCATGCTTGATGTGCTTGCCATCTCCTATGTTATGCTTGAGTGATGATTAAGTTAAATAGCTCTAGGTGCTTATATTAGTTTGGTGCACTTTTATGAATGCTTTGCATGTTGCACTTCCATGCATTCATACATATGCATTATTGCACCTCATTTAGGTACACTAGATGGACCACGCAAGAGCTGAAGGACGTGATGTTGGAGTCGAACCCAAAAATGGTGTTTGGTGGATCTATCTCGAAGTTGGAAGGACCCCTAGAGTTCATGCCTAGACTGAAGATATTTTCCAAGATGGTGCAAGCTAACTAAACTGACTTTGTGTTGGATCACAGGCAAGCCCTGGGGTATTCTAATCCTCCTATGTTTTTATAAATACCATTTGAGTTCTTTATGTTTGATACATTAGGTTGTAGGAGTTGGAAGGAAACACTTGATGCATATATCTTCCTTGTCCAGAAAATATATACCTTGAGCCCTATGTAGGTCCAGGATCGAATATTTGCTTAGCATGTTTAGCTCGGTAGAACTCGGGTGATTTTCTATCACCTGCGAGATATAGGTGAATATCTGATCATGGTTGGCTATATTTGCTATCGTGGAAAAGAACCATGTGAGGTTGGATAAATGGAGACCGGACGGAGTCTTATATATTAGTTGTGACATATAGTGACTCTGTCTGTGTCAGTTAAGGACCAGATCATTGAAGGCCCTCTCGTCATGTCGAACGCATGCCTCTCACTTAGCTAGCCGGATAAGTCGTTCTGACCGTGAAGTCGAGTAGCTCAACTTAGGCTGGGGACATGTTCAGTTAAAGTACGCACATTGCGGGGAGCCAGATGTGATTCCAAGGGCAGGCCGGGCCTGAACGTCTTGGCTGCTGGTCAGTCCCTAAGTGTGTAGCATTGGTCTTACTCGTGAATGGACCTGAGTTGTATCAAAGGTGACCTAAGGCTATCATGGCTGGTGGACCTGAGTTTGTGTTAGGAATAATTACCCAACTAGTTGTAATCGATTTGAATCGTCGTCTCTCCCGGATAGTGAGAACTTGACGGAGCTTCTTTCATCATAGTAACTGATGAAATGTGATAGTTATGATGGATATGAAATTACTTCACCAGATATGGTTACTAATGTTTGCTTAGCTTAAATCAAGTGATTGCTCTAGTACAGGTGCCAACCTAGACATGCTTAAGTTGAATCGGCATAATTTGCTGCTAAGGAAAGTAAATATCAAGACATGTATTGCTATTGCTTTTACGCAAAAATGTGATCAAGCTAGCTCCACTTATAAAGACTTACATACTCCTTGGTGTCATATTATTTTTAGTTTATGATGGGTAAGTTTTGCTGAGTACATTTGAGTACTCAGGGTTTTATCTCACCATGTTGCAGGTGAAGTTCTCGGCCTGCTAAAGATGGTGGCTAACTGCCGGTGGGCTCGGTGACTCTATATAGTGTTCTCATCTATATGCTTTTGTCAAAGGATGTCACTTATTCTAGCAATTTATTCGGAACTTATGCTGTTGTAATCATTTGAAAGCTATGTTGTTTTCACAAATCGATTTTGAAACCTAAATTTGTACTAGTTATTTGTGAACTCTTTTGTAATATTATTTTCTCTGCAACTCCGTGTATGTGATGTGTATTTTCTTAATCATGCGATCTTGGTTGTGAAGTTGATTTACCGAGGTCCTTTGTGACACTCGACGGACTACCGGGTTTATATAATTGAGAGTATGTGTGTGTCAACATATTTAGCGGGGACAACCATACTTGATCTTGTGTAAATTGGACGGTTTTGCCACACCTATCTCGCCCATCCTTCTATAAAAGCGGAGCCTAAGGCGGGGAAGCAAGTACATGATTCCTTTTCTCTCAAGCTTCTATCTTCTTCGTCCGGCACTCCGCCTCGACACCCCATCTTTCACATCTCATCCAATGGTGGATCTAGCAATGAAGCGTCCAATGGAAGAGTCGCCGGAGGTTGTCCCTGCTTGGCCCGCTTTCGTGTGATGCTGCTCATCCCAGCAGATCGTATGACACGTCCATCATTAGTATGGAGTAGGTGCTAACATCTCCCAATCATCACCGTCGGTAGCCTTCACCGCCGCTTTCGTCAATTTTCAAGCCCGCGCGTGAATCCTACGCGTTAGTCCCGCGTGTATTTACAAAGTTTTTCAGAAATTTGCATTCCCGTGTCTGATATAGTTGCTTACAAAGGACGCTCCCCACCGTATCTTTCTCCTCAGTGCTGCTATTCCTCATCACCACCCCTGCTCCCTAGTGCCGAACTATGTGACCGCCCCTACTCAGTGGCGTGCAAGCCGCTAGTCACCGTCGACAAGCTAGTGCTCCGCACCGGTATGCCTCACTGGCAGGTAGACAACACAGATCCACTGGTGACCAGGGTGGTACTTATCACCGCCATCGTCGCTCGAGCTCAATGTCGCAATATCCAAAGGCAAAGGTAATGCTTTCGGACTTCCCTTATGCATTGTTCTTGGATTTTTATTCCCTTCTTCACTCATTTGAGTATGAATGAAGCTTCCATCTGATTATTAATAAGCTCATGAACACATGTCCATAGTCACTCCTTCTTTGATTTAGGCAACAACACCATCACTTCCATCGCCGTCCCCACTCCACCAGATCCTCGTCAAGATGGAGGAGGAGGCCCCCAACAAGAGGATCCGAGTATCGTAAGGAGCTACCCCAGATTCTCACCAGATTCTTCTACCACAGCTAGAAATGCAAACACAACTTTACTAGCGTCAATAGTGAATACCCCTCCTTGTCCTTCTTGTTCTTCCCCATTCAGGATGTCATGATCTCAGATTGCTAGAAATGCAAACACAACAAGCTGCCGGATTCGAAACGTCAGTAGAGTCTGGAGTGGGCTGCACGTGGACGACCGGCACATCAACACTGTCAGGCGGACTGGTGATGGCATGGCCACCCAATTCCTTCCATGGGGCCAATTCCCGGACTGGCAGTGGAGGCAAAGCCGCTTCCTCAAGCATAGGGTCCAGGGATGCGCACACGACCTGACTGGGGAAGGGCGGAATCCAGTCACCAAAGTCAGCCGACTTTGGTGAAGCAAAAGTGTTGGGCATCGCGACCGCAGCTGCTGGGTCCACCTGCAGCATCACGCCAGAGGGCAACATAGGCGCCCCGCCGAGCGGCGGGAACTCATCGAAGCTAAGCTGATCGTGAATGGAGCGTCGAGTCGATTAGCATGTTGACCTGGGTTTTGGTTAAATCTAAGACTATAAAAAACAACTGCATGTGGATTTTGGTTAATGGTTCATGGTTGAGCCAATACCATGCATGGAGGGGTATTTTTTATTTTCTCAGCCGTTGACAAGAAGACCTTTCTTTTATTGCAAGAAACTTGGAGGTAAATCAGCATGCAAGTTACCAGAATAGTTTAATTTTATCTTTCTCTGTTCATTAACCTTACTCAGAGAACATCTCTTACTACATAGCTATGGACATATTCCTATCTTTGATATAAGATAAAAATAAATGTGCCAACTTCTCAACGAGCTATGGGATCCTAGTATTCAGAAGTTCATATATGCATCTACAACAACTGCTATCCAAACAATAAGCTTAATAATAAGACGAAAATTCAGTTTATATCGTTACTCTGCTATGCCAAAGAAATACGTAATTTTTCATTAAAAAGAAATGCATAATTTTTCATTATAGATGGGCTACACACGCAAATGACTGGAATAACAGAAATCTCTGAACACCTGAGCTACATCACGCAATATTCAATTAAGTTTCTCTTGGAGTTGTCACGATTAATTTTATTGATTAAACCCATCTACAGAAACAAACGCATACTTCTATCATCACTTCATCAGCAGATCAATAACAGCATGTTCGGTTCGCGTCATGTGTTGGTTCACAATCGTCCGATCCTATATCGGAAGCTAATATTTTCGTTTGGTTTGCAACACAGAACGAACCAGCCCGTCACAACGTCGTGGCCGGCTGGCCGCTAAGCTGTCAACAACGTTATCCGCTGGGACTGATTCCTTGCTCGCAAAATCGGCGGACCATATCGTCTGTGATGGGTTCAATCCAGATCGATTGATTCAGCAAACCAAACAGCCTTTAAATTTCTATGCTTACGAGAGAATCAACAGCTCACCAGATCAATACCCTCTCGGCCTCTCCGGATGGTAAACAAACGAGTATGCCAACCCACGGATCCAAGTTGTGCTTTCTTCAAAGAAACAAATTAAAAGAATTGATGTCAGTTGTATAGTAAAGAAAATAGCGAGTTTTAGAATGAATGCTCACTTGATGGATATGTGAGGGGAGTTCACCGAGGGGCAGTTAGCAGACCGGCCCGGCACGGCGGTGGCGGTCGTGGACGACGAGGATGGACTCGGGGTCGGGGTTGGGCGTTGTTGGCGCGCGTGACTATGGAGCGGGCGGCAGTGGTGAGAGTTCGTCTTTGAACTCCAGCGGCCCGTGCGGCGAGGAAAGCGACGCTCCAGCGGCCGTGCGGTGAGGGCGAGCGGCGGCACCGGTGCTGCAAGGTGAGCGCGGCGTTGGGGCAAGGCAGCGCGGGCCGGCGGCGATGCGGGACGGGGCAGGCAGAGATGCGCTGGGCGCAGGGTGTACGACGAGCGACGGACGGGCAAAGCAGAGGAAACAACGTGAGCAAGGTGGCATGAGGGGTCGTGGACAGAAAAATGGCAAGCATCTCTGTTGGCACCAATTTGTTTCATCCGGTCACACAAATCCCGGAAACCAACCCCGCCCCGCCCGTCCTTCCACGTGATTGACGCACGCGAATCCCCGAATCGTAACGGGCGAGATCTCTGCGGAGGTTGATTGGTTTACGCTCCCTATCAGCGTCGTTCGAGCGGACCAACGGAGGGAGCATCATCGTCTCCCAGATGAATTAACTCACGCGTGCATGCAGTCACTCCGTTTGGTGTGCATGTGTTGAGGACGATGATCCGGTTGTGGCTCATCTCTCAGCTTGTATTCAAACCATTGTTACGCCGAGAGTGCGGTTGTTGAGTAATGGAATCCCATTTCCGTTTTTTTTTTAAAGGTCATGGGAATGGGGGAGCGCGTGCAAGCACCGCGAGAATCCTGGCATTCGGAGCGTCACGATGCAGCATGCAAGATTTGCACAGCAATATCGTGGAAGGACGATGGTTCGATTTCAAAAGACCCTACCTCTATAAATGGTTAACAAAAATGGTCGTTTGCTTATGATCCACCTAAATTTTAAAGAGACGGTTTTCAAAATTATACCGTTGTCAAATAGTCAGATGTCTATCTTCCAATACAAAATATTTTTTTCAGCCTACCGAACCCGCACCACCATTATACATGGCCGGGCTGCACGGTACGGCACGCGCACGGGCACGAGCACGGCAGGGCTAGCGCATGGCATGGTTAGGACTGCACTATGCGGCATGGCAGCATAGACGTTTTTTTTCGTGAACGCGCATAAGCTTGTATTTCATTAAAATAGCAGCATAGACTGATAGACGTGACATGCCTTCTTGAGCGCCGCCGCAGCACCGTCGAGCAGCAGCCACACGCCGTGGAGCAACAGCCGCGCGCTGCCGCTGCGCCATGGAGCAGTAGCAGCGTGCTGCGTAGACGCACGCCGCCGCCGTGGATGCCATCGATCTGGAGGAGCGAGTGAGGCAGCGAGAGGGAGGTGGTCGCTCTAGGGTCGCATCGCGGTGTGCTCAAGTTGCAAGAAAAGGAGGTGGAGGAAGGGAGTAGGCGGTGAAGAACTAGGGTTGGAAGACTTATATACTCCACAATATTTGATTCAACGGTGTCAATTAACCTTAGGCCATTTAAAGGACACGATATATCGGGTCGACATCTGTGCCAGTCTAATAATCTTGTGGCCAAGACACGACACTATAGCCTTTGAGCCCTGTCATGCTCCGACCGTGTTTTTTTGGGCCATTCTCATGCCGGTCCATCGGGCTTGGCCCATTTAGCCATCTATAGTCACCATGGGTCCATGGCTAGCCTCGTCATGCAGAGTCACCACTCGCCACGGCCTTCTACCGTACAGTGGTCAGCCGCCCACACCAAGCAAACACTCACCAAGGCCCTACGCCGTGTTTGCATTCCAAGCTCTCCACCGTCGTGTGGCCATCCATGCCCCAAGCTTTGCTGGCGCACTTCTGTTAGAATGAATGCCTTCAAATTATTATTTTTTTCATTCTACACTGGTGGTTGAATCTCTGCATGTGAGAATCGATTTTTAGTACGGAACACCTAGCGTCCGAACGCGGCTCCAACACCTACGCCGCTCCCGCTTCCGCATCGCGCCCCATGCCCCGCGTCCCGCTCTAGCACCTGCACCTGCACCTGCGTCCATCATAGGGACCCGTGCCCCCATGCCCGCCCCTTGCCTTGTGCGGGGAAACCCATGTGGGTTGACCCACGGTTGGGCCCTAGCAGCAGCGACAGCCACCGGCCACCCATGCAACACTCCGATCTACTTTTGCAACACCTAGATGAAACCTTTGCAACATACGTCTAAAACAGATAAAACATTTGGAACATACAGTTAAATAGTCATTGCAACATGTGCAACATCCCGATCTACTTTTAGAACATCCAGATGCAACACTTGTAATATACAAAAGAAGACAGATGAAACACTTGAGACATGCGTCGGAAACACTTGCAACAATACATGTTAAAAAACGGATGAAACATTGGGGATGGACGCTTGCAATTTACGTGTACAACCATTAAAACGTATGCAACATCCCGATTTACTTTTGCAACATCCGCATAAAACAATTGAAATATACATCTGAAACAAATGAAACATTTGAAACATGGGCTTGCAACATGTCTGAAAATAGTATCCAGAAACACTTGAAACACAGCATCACCACGCGACAATGACCTATTTGGTGGGCAATTGCGGTGGCACAAGCTCGCTAGATGGTGCACGTCTGCACGCCCCCCATGCCCGCCATCGGTCGAGGGATAGGAGACCCTGCCGGATCTGAGGAGGACACCACCGGTCGGGGTAGGGGAGGGTCAGCGGCTTGCTTGAGCCCGCCAGCCGCGCGCCAATGGCATGCTTGAGCCCGCCAGCCAGATCCGGTGGGACGTGGGGGAGGGTCTCAGCCGCCATGGAGTGGGGGGAGGAGACGCCATGGAGGTCGCCGGACTTAGAAGACACACGTGGAGGAGGGGTGCCGCTGGATCCATGGAGGGGAGGGGAGGAGGAGAGGCTACGGCACACCGGAGGAGATGCCATGATGCTTGCAGCAGTGATTTTTTTTTTTGTGAATAATGAGGACAGGGTCCGTTGCAAAGCGGGCGAGAGGCTACGACTACACGGGGCGCGGTGCGGATAGGGTCTATTACAAAGAGGCATGACTCGGGCGGGGTCCATCTGAACGTACGGATGACCGAACAGGAGCATTACTGTTTTTAGTAGCGATCGCGCATTAAGACATCCATATACTTCCTCGGTTCAATTTATTTATATTATTTCTTTAAGTTTAACTAAATTTATAAAAAAATATTAGCAAATAAGTTTATTCTGAAAATAAATTCAACAATTAATCTAATGATACTTATTATATATCATAACTCTATAAGTATTAATAATTTCTTATATATATTTGGTCAAAGTTGAAAGTATTTAACTTCTCATTATATTTATTTTGGTACTGAGAGAGTATACTCTGCCCACCATAGCACGCATGCCTGCCTTCTCTTCTTCTCCCCTCCCCGCCGCCGCCATAGTCATGATCGCCCCTTGTCCCAACCTGGCCCGGCCACCTCCTCCTCGCCGCTGTCTCTCCCGTTTCACTGCCTAGCCTGTCTATCTCTCTAGAACTTTTTTCTAAGACCGCCAGAGATGGGGAAGAAGAGATACAGAAGCACACGTACACACGGCAATAACCAAACCTTGAGCATGGGAGACAAAATTACATAGCGTGCACATGTGCGCGTGAACCGGACTGTACGTATACGTGCAGAGTCGTCCACTAGCTAGTAGGACTAGAGTTGATACCGCCGTAAAACGTGGTCGGCGTTCACCGCCGCGAGGAGCTCCCGGTTCAACTCGTCCACCGTGTCGTCCCCAGCGAACCTCGCCCGGAGGCGGAAACATACCAGCGAGAACTTCCTCGGCACCACAACCTCGAAGCGTTCGTCCGCCGCCACCGTCCGCTCGAACCACTTGGCTGCGGTGACGTGCCGGCGGATGTGCGCTCGCAGGCCGACGGCACCGTAGCGCCGCAGCACCACCCAGAGCTTGATGGCGCGGAACCGTGCCGACGTTCTTGAGGTACTCCGGGTCGGTGGACAGCGCGGAGGTCAGGGCACCTGGGCTTGCCACCCACAGACAGCAGCAGTCGGCGTTGGTGAGGAACCACTTGTGCGGGTTCATGCTCACCGAGTCGGCGAGCTCGGCGCCATCGAGATAGCCCTGGAACTCCGGGCAGATGGCCGCGCTGCCGGCGTACGCGGCGTCCACGTGCAGCCACATGCCGTGCCGCCGCGCCTCCTCTCCGAGCTCGCGCACGGGGTCGACCGCGCCGAGCACCGTCGTGCCCACCGTGGCGCAGAGGTACAGCGGCACCAGGCCGCGGGCGACGTCGCGGTCGACCGCGGCGCGGACGGCGTCGGCGGTCAGGCCGTACCCGGAGGCTGGAGTCGTCTGGATGACGCGGAAGTTGGACGGCGGGATGCCCACCAGCCGCGCGCCCTTCTGGAAGGTGACGTGCGTCTGGTCGGAGGCGTAGACCACCAGCTTCATGATGCTCTCGTGCCCCAGCCTGTGCAGCGTGCGGTCCCGCGCCGCGGCGAGGGTGCACACCACGGCCTCGCACGCCGCCGCCCGAGAAGAGTAGCCGCTGCGGCAGCCCGAGCAGCGTACCCATCCAGTCCACCACCACGCTCTCCAGCTCCGCGGCGGCGGGCGACGCCGCCCACACGAACGGCACGACGTTGAGGCCGGCCGACAACATCTCACCCGCGAACCCGGCGGCGCTGGCGTTCATGGGGAAGTAGGCGAAGAAGCTGGGGCTCTGCCAGTGGGTCAGCCCCGGCAGGATGTCCCGTCGCACGTCCTCCAGTACGTACTCTATCGGCGCGCCGTACTCTGGCGCCGCCTCGGGGAGCAGCTTCCGTAACCTGCCCGGCTCGAGGTCGGCCGCCCGGACAGGGAACTTTTCCACGTCGCGGTAGTACTCGGCGAGGAAGTCCACGACGGCGCGTGAATCGCCGGCGAAGACTTCGGGGTCCAGTGGCCGCAGTGACGCGTCCAGTGGCAGGCTGCCCATCGCCGCTACTGTACCTACGGCTACGGGCGGACGAGCAGTACAGATCAAAAGCTATTATTGGACTGCCTGTTTGGCTCGAGTTGGCTGCACCATGCAGTTTGGGGTAGTTTATATAGGGCGATTGCACATGCATGTGTTTTTCAATTTTCTCAAAAAAACATGTGCTTCTTTTCAAAGAAAATTTATTCTTGGCCTGCGGACAAGGCATGCAGGTCTAGGCCAATCTGTCGAGGAGCTAACAAATAGCAAGATAACGGCAAAGAAATGTTCAAAAAAAACATGAAGCAAATGCAAGCCACCAATGTTTAAAGTCTATTAATAAACACTCTTGCTTGGTGAAAATGTCCATAACGGTCATCTCCAAGGTGCAACATGCCTATTTCAGATTGCATGTGCCTCCTACTTTTGCAGCTACAATGTAGTTTAATGTATGTCACTCCATATAACCTACACATGTACGAGCATGTCTAATTTTCGGCCGTCCGACATAAAAATTATTATTCCCCTTATTGCATGATCATGGAAACGACTTATGACAAGATCTAACCATCACTGTCGGACTATCCACTGCTACACAAAGGATTCTCTAAATAGTTTTTAGAAAACCAAAAAATAAAAAATTCATCTCTTTGAGGATTCAAACCCCCAACCTACTACTTAGCCATATCACCTCTCTACCACTAAACCACATACTCATTTTTAACTATATATATAGGATGCTACCATTTTATATTAACATTTTGTAAACTTATATTGAATATTTTGGCTACTAAATAAACTCAAATAAAAAAAGTTTCAACTATAAAGTTTTAAATCTTGTCAAGCACTGCAACTTTGGTATAGGATGTGTCTCCATCCGAGATCGTGTGAGAAAATTAAAAATTTGAGACCAAAAATATATGAATTTAAAACAAAAATTTGAGACACTAAAAGACTTCAAATCAAAAACTTATAAACAGGAAACATGTATATCAAGTGGACCACCACAATTTTGTTATTGCAATGTGAACATTCAAGGTCATTTGGAAATTCTACATTTTGAATTACGAAATTTATAAATTAAAACACATATTGGGACTCTAAGCAACTTCAAATCAAAAGAAATTCAACTTTGGTATAGACCATGTCAACATCCATAACGCCCCAAATCCAAACGACTTAGATTCACTCTGCACGCTGAGTGAACCACACCTACCTCCACCCCACCTACGCTTTCATCCTCACTTCGCGTAACCAAGGTAGGACTAAACCCTCCACGATATCTCATTAACATGCACATGGGCCAATATAGGCAAAATTCCAAACTGGGCCAGATGACAAATTCCAAACTGGACTGGATGTCATAAAAAAATAACTCGCTCTTTAATTTTTTTTGATAATATTCGCTCTTTAATATGAAGTATAGCTAGATATAGAAAGTCATCAAGTACTGCAACTTTAATATTAAAGAGTGGTTTTTTTACAACACAAGGATATTGTATCTTGAAATGTGAGAACTACAACATATAGATATTTCTACCATACCTTCTGAACCTAGGTTCGAAGATTGTTTTTGACCTCAAGCTGGGTGGCCCTGTGACTAACGCTAAATAGTTGGTCCCACAGTTCTAAATTATAAGTCGCTTTGTGTCGGTGTTTTGTAAACCGGACTAGTAAATTTATACGATTGCCACACTGCTCTAGGAAGACGATGGTAGCATACAAAAGACACGAGGATTTATACTGGTTCAGGCCAGAGCCCTACGTCCAGTCTCAGAGATGATCGAGTGCGTGTTCCTCGCTTGAATGCCCTGAAGTTCTTACAATGGGGGTGCAAGAATGGTGGAAGAGGTAGGAGACACGGAGCTAGGAGATGGGCTGCCCGGATGGAAGCTTCAGGAGCCCTTCTACGGTGTAAGAATGAGTGAATGAAAGATGGATCCCCAGAGGGATGCCTTGGCTACCCTTATATAGAGTTCAGGGCCTGGGCACATACAAAGAAGAAGGTTCTCCCAACCGAAGGGTCGTGAGCCTGAGGGAGGACCTAGCAAACTTGGCTTGCAAGCTATGCCGACTGGTGGAGTACGTCTAGGCGTGGTTTTTATCATGGCCTTGTGGCCATGTCGCGGCATGGTGTGACGTGGTGCTACTGTGCTGACCGTGGTGGCACTGTAGGCACGGTGGTGGTTCGCCAGCCGTCCTGCGCGACGTGGTCCTCGTCGTGATCTTCGTCATTGCCTCTTGGTTTCCAGGGGCGTCATATAGGAGTTGGTAGCCACCCCCGGGTCATCGATCACCTTGTTAGTTTGAGGGGCTGAGGGCCACTATCCCGATCGTTGGGGTCGTGGCTCCTGCCAGGTTGGACGACCTCTATGTCAAGGCCTTCATCGTGGATCCCATCCCGTGGTGGGTAGAATCGTACATGCGTCCAGTTGACCATAATTGGATGGTGGATTGCTGTACCGGTTGTCATCATCGTGCGGTGTTGTCTTGTCTACACCACGTGGTGCAGGGATGGTGTCTGATCAGACCGAGGTGACTGCTCCCCTCGGTCCTTGTGTGGCCAGAGTGGCGTGCCTATCTTTGTTAGACTAGGCGTGCCTGGCTGTGCTCGACCTCTGCACGTTCCTCCTAGGGGTCAGGATGGTGGAGAGGTTGTGCGTCTTCTTGTGCGCTGTGCGGCTAAGTCTGATGTAGGGGTCGTGGCAAGCCTCCGCCTTAGCGCCTGGCCTAGTTTTCTTGGATCGACTAGGCCTCGGTCGTTCGGGCCTGTGCTAGCTGATATATTGACTAATTGGTGCCTTGAGACACCCCGAGGTTATAACCCCGATAGTAGCCCCCGAGCGTTTTTGCGATCATGATGTTATCTCAAAAGCGCTGAGATGTTTGTTGCTATCGAATGCAGGTTCGTAGTTCACAGCTTGTTCGAGCTTCGTTGCTCGATCCTGTCACGGAACCGCCCAAATTATAAGAACAAAAGTATAAAAACAATCGCCGGAGCAATTAAATTCTCGTACTTAAGCTCCTATAACTCCGGTAGTCCAATAAAATCACGAGGGATTTCAAACCAACCAACATACAAGCCAAGATCGTAGTGGTCCAACATAACAGGTCATATGTTACCTCCATTTCATAAGTAATTCAACATATATCGGAGTTTAGTAGAGTTATTACAACTCAAGTTCAAAAGTAGTGGAAGCAAAGTAGTTTGAAACTAATATCACCTTAATTCAAATACATGCTAGTACCAAGGTCAAATTCCAATAAAAGCATGAGAGACAAGGTAGCTCAGAAGGATCATGCCCATGATCACACTCCGCCATTACAGCAGGAGCCATCTAATTCTTGTAGTAGCTATGATACATCACAACCTGCAACAAGTGGGAATAAACCCTGAGTACGAGAAGGTTCTCAGCTAGACTTACCCGTCATAAACCAGAAATAATATGACACCAAGGAGTATGCAAGGCTTTCTTTCAGTGGGCTAGCTTGACTCATTTGCGAAAAGCATAAGTTATCATAAATAAACTAATTTAAGTCCTTTTGCATCATATTTATTATAACCTATTCAATCTAGGTAAGCACCTATGCTAAAGCAATCACTTGATTAACCATTAACATCAAAGGTTACCATCTCAGGTTTAGCATTTCCAACATTATCCACATAACCATCCGTGTTCCATCATTATTACTACGATGCCGTAACTCGAGTCAAGTGTTCACTATCCAGTGAACGATGGCGATTCGAATCGATTATTAACCAGCTGGTAATTTATTCCTTACACAAACCTCACTCACCCGCTAAAGTGAGGTATTGGTCACCGAGTCAACTATTCAGGTAAAGTCGCGAGCTTGCTAGGAACCACATGTACCCGGGGGCCGTCTGACTGCTCTTTGGCCTTATCATCGCGCCCCCGTTTCCTGCCACTACTGCTCCGGTACAGTGCGTTGCGGGCAATCCACTCGGCCCGAATAATCTCCCAGCTTCGCGGTCGAAAGGTACCTTATTCGGCCAGCTAAATGTGAGGCATGCGTTCAACATGACCCGAGGCCCAACAACGGTCGGTCCTTAATCGACACAGACGGAAACTACAAGCACCCCAGAACCCTGTCTGGTTGCCCAATACTTATTCCGTCCGGTCTCCAATTATTCATCAACACTTGGTTATTTCTAGGATATCATCCATTCCATAGCTAAAGTTTCCCAGTAACCACCTATAATTGCCGGTGATAGGAAATCACCGATCGCTACCGGTCTAAGCAGGGCTAAGCAATATTTTCGATCCTGAACTAAAATAGGATTTCAGGCATATTTACGGGACAAGGAAAGGATATATATGCAGCAAGTGTTTTCAATCAACTCCTATAACTTAATGCAACAATACATATATAACATATATATATACTGAATTGCTTTTGTAAAGTAGGAGGCTTAGAATGCTCCGGGGCTTGCCTGGGATCGAACACTTAGGTTAGTGTTGACAGATGACACTCGCTTGGTGAGCATCTCCCGTCCCGGCACTTGTTTAGTCCTTCCATCTTCGGGATAGGTCCACCAAACACCGTCTTCAGGTTTGGCTTCAACATCTCATCCTTCACGTGGTGCATCTAGCGAACCTAAATAAGATGCAAGATGCATGCGTATGAATATGATGAATGGTAACACAAGATGCATCACATAATCATTCATGTAAACACACGATTAAGACATAGACACCAAAAGCTATTTAGCTAACCTCACACAACCAATTAAAGAGGGCAAGCACATTAAGCATAACACAAGTTTGACAAGATCACAAGTATCTTAACTTGACCATCACCAAGGGTATAAGCCACACTTAGCAACACATGGAGTAAACAACCATAACTCGCATCTGACAATTTCTAGACTGCAACAACAGCTACATGTTTGGATCATAACTGGAGTTATACAAATCCAATAGCCATGCAACAAGACATTCTGGAAAGCTTATGAAATTTTACATAATTCATCTTTAATCATCTTAGCATGATTCTTAAGTTAACCAAGTCAAACATACATAATTACAGAATCTGGTCCAGAGATTCCAGAGAACAACTATTTTTGGAACCCAACTTAAAACAGTCATTACTCACAAACTATAAGGCCAAATGCCACCAAAATTTAACACAAGCTATATTAATGAGTTATCTACAACTTTGTTATAAGCATGTTTCTCAGCAAACATCATTTTCATGGTGCAATTACCAAAGTCCCAGAAACTGTCTAGGAAAGCATCAATTGCAAGAATAAATATTAACTTACATTCCAAACATATATTTGGCCACAACCAATATAACCATCATAAATTGAATGTTAAATGATCACCAAAAATCATAGTGCTCATCATTAAATAATTTCTTTTAATGCATTTCTTAATTTATTTAAATAGCAAGGTGAAATAATAAACATATACCAAAAGTCCATAATAAAATCTATAAAAATTACAGTAGCTCTTACATACACCCAGTAGTCTACTGTACAAATTTCAAGTCATTTGGACATGCATAGCAACCTCTATGAAAAAGACAAATTGATATTGCAAGAATTCGTGTGAGAGCAAGATGAATCAATAACTCATTCATACTACAACCAAAAATCATGAAATTTTTACCACACACCAAACATCACATGAGTAGCATGCCACAAAAATTTCACTTCATTTGGAGCCCTAGATCTACAGTTACAAAAATGACAAATACATCTAGCATTAAAAACCTAGCTGCACAAATCTGTTTTTACAGAGAAAACTTTAAACTAAAACATGCTATATTATAGATCTACTACATAGAGAATTTCACAAGGATTCCAAAAAGTCCTCATTTACTATTTTACGAATTTTCTACCATTTACTATGAATTTCCAAAGTTCCTGTAAAATAATTACGAATCAGTCCTCGCGGTCCTATTCACATGAGTCACTAGTTCTACAGAAAACCCCCTGAACTTGTTTCCCTCTTACACGTGGGTCCTTCTTCTTCATCCTTACGATGAACACAGAGAAGGACGGACGGTCGGGCTCGGGCGGTTGCTGGCCGGCGGTGGCGACATGGAGGGGCGTCGTGGCCTGCCGGCTGTAGAGCGCAGCCGCAGGAGGCTCCAGCCCCGCTGGATATGGACCGCGGCTCCTGGCCATGCGCGGTCGAGGAGCAGGCGGCCTGAAGCCGAGCGACGTCGACATGGAGCGGCTCAGGGTGGTGGATACCGGAAGGGGAAGATGGTGCGCCGGCTTTGGGAGGGCAGCGAGCACAGCGGTGCTCTCCACAGAGCGCGCGAGGGTGGAGGAGGATGGAGAAGAAGCGGCGGCAGTAGCTCGAGCTCCAGCACGTGGCCATGGCGGAGCGCGAACAGCGGCGGCCGAGCAGAGAGCGAGGGCGAGGCGAAAGGGCGCTAGGAGGGGTGGAGAAGCGAGTGACGCCCTCTGGTACTTCATAAGGGCGCGAGGAAGGGCAGAGGCATGTGGCTACGGCGTCCAGCCATGGTGGGGCGCACTCTGGTGCATGGAATCCGCGTGGCAAAACGACGAACACGTGGTGTGCGCGAATCTACCCGACTTCGGATCCAATTTCGGCATCTTCTGTTTGGATTCGGATGTTGGCACCTAAAACAAAGTTGTTACCCTCATAAAGCTCTTCGACTTTCATTAAGGGCTATTGGCCATTAGAGCTCTGATTCAGTGGCTAAATAAGCTCAAACTAGACAATGTCAGCGTGTTAACAAAGATTAGGGAAGCTCAAAATTGCTGATCCAAATGAAGTCAAAATCATGCCAAATTTCTCTAAGCTCTTCTCCAACAGATACACTCCAACTTTTATTTTTGGCTCAACTCAAGTTGATTAGCAAAAACACGAGAACGCGACGTGCCAACCGTCTTGTCGTTGCCGGTCTAACTGCATGAACATGACGAAACTAGCAGTTTTGTGAATTGATTTTGAAGGTCCAACCAAGCTCCAAATCTGGTGAGACTTGATCTATTCTTTCCTTCACAAGGCGTACTCCAACTCATATTAAGGACTCCAATTGAGCTTCCATATGAATTTGGAAGATAAAAGGTCACAAACATAGCAACTCACTGCTGTCAATCCAGGACTTACAATTATTTCTAAGGCTGAAAAGCAGCAGCTGATCCAAACTTCGAGCCTCTGTTTAACAAGCTTACAAGCTGATATAGCCCTTGGTCCAAAAACAAAGTTTCTTCTACACAACACTAACTACAACTTTCATTTAATGTCCAACATCAAAACTGGTATAGAAACTATATTTCTACTTTGACCAAAGTGGCATCGCCATAAAGCTTGAATTGTCCGTTTTGATCCATTGGAGCATTTTCTGGGCATTTGTTCAACACGAACCTTTCTTGACTTTTGTTGTAGAGTCCATCTAGAGTCATTTGGGAAAGGTTGCAAGGTTTGGTTGATGACCTATATTTCCATTCACTTGATAGTGCAATTCAAGCACTTAGTAAAGTCATTCCAACAATGATATAACTTATCATTTCATGTGACTTTTTGATTCCAAATGTCATGAAACTTTTCCAGTGACCAATATAAATAGGTACTAAGGTGAGACACATGAGGATATCACAATAACACCACCCAAGCATATATCTTGAAAATGGACTATATGTAAAGCAATGGTGCAACATCCAAGTTTAGGTTGGGGCTTGCTTCCATAGGTTTGACCTTGACATCTTCATCACCACTTAATCTACCATGTTTGAGCTTAAACCCACTGCTTAACTGGTGGCAAACACCTCGGGTGTTACAGCCCTCCCCCCTTAAAAGAATCGCGTCCCGAGATTCGGTGCGAAGAACTTTCCAAGGGAAGAGAAGCATGTTATCCAATTCCAACATCTGCAAGCACATCAGGCTACTTAGCTTCAAGCATCAGAGAGGCTAATTAGGAAGACAACTTTCTAATACTCGCTCTAAGTAGAAACTTTGGTCTGGATAATTTCCTTCACTGACTTCCATGAAGCATTGTTACTTTGGGAGGAATCCAAGACAATACGGTACATCGTTCACGGTGTACGAAGAGTACTACAAGCATGGACTAACTACTCATAGCATTTACTTTTCTAGTGGCATAGCATGTACAACTTCCGATAAAGGTTGGATCCCTATACGAGGTAATCATTCTTTGAGGCTATCAGAAACCGTCTAACCAATAGACAAGGTCTATACCAGTCATAGATGACTCACTCACTTAGATGCCAACTGATGGAAACTACATATTGTTCCACGTGTGCAGTTCTCTTTCTCTTATGCCAACACTGTATTATCTGAGTTTGTTGAGGGAACAGTGAAAGTGATAGCTGACTCTGTCGGTACTAGATTTCTGCCAAATGTTACCTAAGAAGATTCTCTTATACAAAGGCACATAGGGGTGCAATTAGTCTTTCCAAGGGTACTGAGGGTTGTCTAACAACAAGATACCTATCAATTGTAAGTTCTTGGCATGCATTACAAACATAACCTTCCAATGCAAGGGATGATCACAGTCAACAGAGAAATCACTGATTCTGTACCCTTTTGTTTTCTATTCATATCACATAAACTACTGCTCCAATATGCACAAATATTGGTGGGCATATAGATCCATGGGTCTTCTAACTACTCGCCAAAATTTAGCTCAAACGGACATCATTTGACCATCCAACAACCCATCCACCAAAATAGCTCTGTTCTGAAATGGCAGCAACCCAAGCTGACATGACATCTCTCAAATCCTATGTTTTACTCAACCAATGCTCATACCCACTTAAGACATTGAAGGGTCCTAAGCAAGGAATGAGGTTACCAAGTTTGGGTCAATCCAACTTCGTTTGAGTCACTAACCATCAGTTTGAAGATAACCGGTGTAGTGTCACAAAATTCTGGACAAATTTTGCGTTCTTCCTTTTCTTTTGCTTCACATGTTGAGGTGTGTGTTTTGCACTCTCTGATCTTTCTCATAGTAGCAGAAGCCTTTCTCTAGCTGAGGATGGAGGCAATAGTCTTCCTGACATGTTTCTCAGGGAACAATTTCAACCGTTGATCTAGACACCAATCTTGACGATGCACAAGCATTGGACTTGTGGGCTGTCTTCACAGAGCACAAAGCATTATTCCACATGGGGGGCATCCCTACGTAGATAAGGAACCATTTCTGAATATTTTCTAGCATTTCATCCAATAGAACCTTGAACCAAAACTGTTCGTGGTACTTAGGGGCACAATGATGCAGATCAAAACTATGGACATGCTTTCTCTAGTTCTTCACATGGCTAATACAACATCTTGTACTATATACGTGATTGTCCAAGATGGAATTGACTTGATAGCACATTTGGAGAAGAAGTAGCACTTGCATTGCTGACCGGCTTCATGGCTTCTTTGCTTACTATTGTTCGTCGGGACATAACCATCATAGTTATTGAGGAATCGTTACTTGACTGGAGATTAACCTTCTTACTGGCAAATAATCAGTTGTCTCTCAATTCCCAAAGTTCCAACCTTTACTCTTGACCACCACAATAATTATAGTCGAGGCACAAACAAGTGGTCGACATTGAAGTCTACAGATAAGGAGTCACACCAGAGAGAGTTGATTTCATCTGTATGACTATCATCCACACAAGGATCAAGACATTGATAGTTAGGTCATATGCACCATGTGACAATCGGTTCTTTTCCAATGGATAACTTGTCCAATTATTTAGTGTTAGGTGTCCATTCGATTCAATAGGGATGGCATACATTGCTCAATTGATGACCGACATCGTATAAGGACACATAGGGAGAGTCACTTGTCTATCACCTCTTGCAGTCTGTCAATGCTTATGCCGGTGACTGTTCTTCAAAGGTCATCTTCTTAGCAACTTCAAGGGATATCTACTACATAAGGTCTAAGATATGAATCTTTAGATAAGATATAGGGAGATAACCAAGGAAAACGGTCATGAGAAATAACACATCGGTTGTTGTTTCATAATGGATCATGAATAGCAACCCTGATACCAGCGCGTGCCGAGCAGCACAACCTTGTGTGCGCGCCCATAGGAGGCTCTCGGTTTCGTCGTGGCACCATAGAATGCTAATCGTAACACCATTATTAAACGCACAAACAAAGTGGAATATCAAGTGGCACCGATTGGGTGGTAAAAACAAGCACCAGACAAGGGAGGAGTAGCAAGCAAGGGTAGTTACAAGGTTTAGAGTCAACAAGGAGGCGATTCAAAGATTAAAACACAGTGTAAGAGAACATAGCTTAATTGCCAAAGACAACTGAGCAAAGGTTCTCGGTCACGTTGGACAACAACATGAGATCAAGATTAATAACGTTGAGAGATGTTAGAAGTTGAGATGGACTTTAACAGACTTCTAGAATAAAGTGATACACCGATCAGAGATTGGGTTGATAAGATAGCCACTTGATTTCGTAAGCAAAGATTTCTAGATCAGACAACGAGAGATTAGCGTTGCTCGGATCATCTGTAGGAGAGACAATCGGGAGGTCCAACATGGAATTTGGCATGGTCTCCAAAACTTGGCAAGCAACAACTGTGGTTAAGATCGACGTTCGTTAGGACTTAACTTGGTTGGTCAATCGACAAGGGCATTCTCCAAAAGGTAGCGGATGTCCAAGGCCTAAGCAAACATATAAGGGGACTACGCTAGGGCCTATGGTTCAAGCAAGGCATGGATACAAAAACATTCAAGGGCTAGCAACCACGTTTACAGGCTCTGGCTCCTACGAGAGAATCTAATTAGAGACGACAACCATGCGATTACGTAACACGAGCGTTGTTCTAGGATAAAGCATCTTCAACACTCACATGCTCACTGAGGACAAAAGAGGAGATAACTATGACACTACCCAGATAACAGGCATCTACATAGCATCACAGTTTTAAGCGAACACTTGAGATTATTAGTCAGGTTAGCTTAAGCATCCAATACTAAGCAGAAGGCTCACACCTAACAAGAATTTATCCAACAAGAACTAACTACAAGTTTAGCTAAAACAAAAGCATGTTAAAGTAATCAACTTAGTGCATGCACATCAATCACAAGTTACTTATTTATTAGGACAAAGGTGGGAGGAGCATAGTTATATGCACAAAGCAACAATCATGATGATGCATGCTTCGTCCTATTCATCCTCACAAGATTGCCAGCCTAAGGTGGCAATCACGTTCTATGTCGGTGGCATAACACGCATTCTCTCGATATAGAGCTAGTCGTCAGCTATATTCAACTTACGCATTCGTGGTTAGCGTACCTGTAGAAAATTTCATTGCAGCCCAACAATTCCCAATATAGCACACAATGAAAGCAGTAAACTAAATACTCTCCATACATACATCGCCTGATGCATATACTTCGGTATCATAGCTACCCAACAAATGTACCCACAATTAAGTACTTTCATAATTACATGGTTAAACATGTAATTATGTCAATAACCATAACTAACTCTCCCCTATACCGATGGTTGAACGGTCATGCTCTTCCAGCTCACACTTACCTTGGCGTAGGTGCGACGTTGCAAGAATGTAACTCTAGCGACATATATGGCTATTTCATATATGAAGGTTACCACTACCATTCGACCACAGGGTAATAGTGCGGTCAAGTTATCACTCATACATACCTTGGCTTGGGCATAGATGCAAAAATTTAAAACCCCTAAGTTAGTACTTAATTAAGCCACCTAAGGGTCCTTAATTGGGCATAAAGGAAATGATCACTGGCATACTTAGATTTAAAATTCAGATTTGAACAAACCTAAATATGTAGTAGCTATAAGTTGTTAAAAACATCGTTTTGCAAACAAAAATTTTTGTTTTCAATACACATATGACATGTTTAGTGTTGAACCTTGCTCCGATACCAGCTGTCACGGAACCGCCCAAATTATAAGAACAAAAGTACAAAAACAATCGCCGGAGCAATTAAATTCTCGCACTTAAGCTCCTATAACTCCGGTAGTCCAATAAAATCACGAGGGATTTCAAACCAACCAACATACAAGCCAAGATCGTAGTGGTTGAACGGTCATGGCTAGGACTGCATTTGCTTCATGTTTTATTTTTTTTCACGGTACGACACGGGCACGGGCATGAGCACGAGCACGGCAGGGCTAGCGCACGACATGGCTAGGACTGCACTATGCGGCACAGCAGCATAGACGTTTTTTTTCGCGAACGCGCATAAGCTTGTATTTCATTAAAATAGCAGCATAGACTGATAGTCGTGACGTGCCTGGCCGCCGTGCTGATTGGCACGGCAGCCCAGTGCTAGCTTGAGAGCCGCCGCAGCACCGTCGAGCAGCGGCCACACGTCGTGGAGCAACAGCCACGCACTGCCGCTGCGCCATGGAGCAATAGCAGCGTGCTGTGCAGACGCACGCCGCCGCCGTGGATGCCATCGATCTGGAGGAGCGAGTGAGGCAGCGAGAGGGAGGTGGTCGCTTTAGGCCGAGGGTCGCATCGCCGTGTGCTCAAGTCACAAGAAAAGGAGGTGGAGGAAGGGAGCAGGCAGTGAAGAACTAGGGTTGGAACACCTATATACTCCACAATATTTGATTCAACGGTGTTAATTAACCGTAGGCCATTTAAAGGACACGACATATCGGGTCGACATCTGTGCCAGTCCAATAATCTTGCTGTGCCCATGCCAGCACTACAGGCCATAGTTGTGCCCAAGACACGACACTATAGCCTTCAAGCCCTGTCATGCTCCGACCGTTTTTTTGGGCCGTTATCGTGCCGGTCCATCGGGCTTGGCCCATTTAGCCATCTATAGTCACCATGGGTCCATGGCTAGCCTCGTCATGCAGAGCCACCACTCGCCACGGCCTTCTACCGTACAGTGGTTGGCCGCCCACACCAAGCAAACACTCACCAAGGCCCTACGCCGTGTTTGCATTCCAAGCTCTCCACCGTCGTGTGGCCATCCATGCCCCAAGCTTTGCTGGCGCACTTCTGTTAGAATGAATGCCTTCAAATTAATTTTTTTTCATTCTACACTGGTGGTTGAATCTATGCATGTGAGAATCGATTTTTAGTACGGAACACCTAGCGTCCGAACGCGGCTCCAACACCTACGTCGCTCCCGCTTCCGCATCATGCCCCACGCCCCACGTCCCGCTCCAGCACCCGCACTCGCGTCCATCATAGGGACCCGCGCCTCCGTGCCCGCCCCTCGCTCTGCGCGGGGAAACCCACGTGGGTTGATCCACGGTTGTGCCCCAGCAGCAGCGACAGCCACCGGCCACCCATGCAATACTTCGATCTACTTTTGCAACACCTAGATGAAACATTTGCAACATACGTCTAAAACAGATAAAACATTTAGAACATACAGTTAAATAGTCATTGCAACATGTGCAATATTCCGATCTACTTTTGGAACATCCAGATGCAACACTTGCAATATACAAAATAAAAGACAGATGAAACACTTGAAACATGCGTTAGAAACACTTGCAACAATATGTGTACAAAAAACAGATGAAACATTGGGGATGGACGCTTGCAATATATGTGTACAACCATTACAACATATGCAACATCCCGATCTACTTTTGCAACATCCACATGAAACAATTGAAATATACATCTGAAACAAATGAAACATTTAAAACATGGGCTTGCAACATGTCTGAAATAGCGTCCAGAAACACTTGAAACACAGCATTGCCGCGTAACCATGACCTACCTGGTGGGCAACTGCGGTGGCACAAGCTCGCTGGATGGTGCACGTCCGCACCCCCCATGCCCGTCGTTGGCCGAGGGATAGGAGACACTACCGGATCTGGGGAGGACACCACCGGTCAGGGTAGGGGAGGGTCAGCGGCTTGCTTGAACCCGCCAGCCACGAGGCAATGGCATGCTTGAGCCCGCCAGCCAGATCCGGTGGGACGCGGGGGAGGGTCTTGGCCACCATGGAGTGGGGGGAGGAGACGCCATGGAGGTCGCCGGACTTAGAAGACGCACGTGGAGGAGGGGTGCCACTGGATCCATGGAGGGGAGGGGAGGAGGGGAGGAGGAAAGGCTACGGCGCACTGGAGGAGATGCCATGACGCTTGCAGCGGTGACTTTTTTGTGAAGAATGAGGACATGGTCCGTTGCAAAGCGGGCGAGAGGCTACGACTATACGGGGCGCGGTGCGGGCAGGGTCCATTACAAAGAGGCATGACTCGGGCGGGGTCCATCCGAACGTACGGACGACCGAACAGGAGCATTACCGTTTTTAGTAGCGATCGTGCATTAAGACATCCATATACTTCATCGGTTCAATTTCTTTTATATTATTTCTTTAAGTTTAACTAAATTTATATAAAAAAATATTAGCAAATAAGTTTATTATGAAAATATATTCAACAATTTATCTAATGATACTTATTATATACCATAACTCTATAAGTATTAATAATTTCTTATATATATTTTGTCAAAGTTGAAAGTATTTGACTTCTCATGATATTTATTTTGGTACTGAGAGAGTATACTCCACCCACCATAGCACCCATGCCTGCCTTCTCTTCTTCTCCCCTCCCTGCCGCCGCCATGGTCATGATCGCCCTCGTCCCAACCTGGCTCGGCCACCTCCTCCTCGCCGCTGTCTCTCCCGTTTCACCGCCTAGCCTGTCTATCTCTCTAGAACTTTTTTCTAAGACCGCCAGAGATGGGGAAGAAGAGAAACAGAAGCACACGTACACACGGCAATAACCAAACCTTGAGCATGGGAGACAAAATTACATAGCGTGCACATGTGCGCGTGAACCGGACTGTACGTATACGTGCAGAGTCGTCCACTAGCTAGTAGGACTAGAGTTGATACCGCCGTAAAACGTGGCCGGCGTTGGCCTGCAGCAGGTCCCACACGTCCATGACGTGCCGCATCTCCGTCATGGCACCGCCGACCGCGAGGCGGATCACGAACTTGCCGTCCACCACGAAGTGCGTCATGAACGCCCGCCCGCTCGCGTTCACCGCCGCGAGGAGCTCCCGGTTCAACTCGTCCACCGTGTCGTCCCCAGCGAACCTCGCCCGGAGATGGAAACATACCAGCGAGAACTTCCTCGGCACCACAACCTCGAAGCGTTCGTCCGCCGCCACCGTCCGCTCGAACCACTTGGCTGCGGTGACGTGCCGGCGGATGTGCGCTCGCAGGCCGACGGCACCGTAGCGCCGCAGCACCACCCAGAGCTTGATGGCGCGGAACCGGCGTGACAGGGAGATCTGCCAGTCCTTGTAGTCTATGGCGGCCGGTTTCCCTGTGCCGTCCGTGCCGACGTTCTTGAGGTACTCCGGGTCGGTGGACAGCGCGGAGGTCAGGGCACCTGGGCTTGCCACCCACAGACAGCAGCAGTCGGCGTTGGTGAGGAACCACTTGTGCGGGTTCATGCTCACCGAGTCGGCGAGCTCGGCGCCATCGAGATAGCCCTGGAACTCCGGGCAGATGGCCGCGCTGCCGGCGTACGCCGCGTCCACGTGCAAGCCACATGCCGTGCCGCCGCGCCTCCTCTCCGAGCTCGCGCACGGGGTCGACCGCGCCGAGAACCGTCGTGCCCACCGTGGCGCAGAGGTACAGCGGCACCAGGCCGCGGGCGACGTCGCGGTCGACCGCGGCGCGGACGGCGTCGGCGGTCAGGCCGTACCCGGAGGCTGGAGTCGTCTGGATGACGCGGAAGTTGGACGGCGGGATGCCCACCAGCCGCGCGCCCTTCTGGAAGGTGACGTGCGTCTGGTCGGAGGCGTAGACCACCAGCTTCATGATGCTCTCGTGCCCCAGCCTGTGCAGCGTGCGGTCCCGCGCCGCGGCGAGGGTGCACACCACGGCCTCGCACGTGCTCCCCTGTAGCACGCCGCCGCCGCCGCCCGAGAAGAGTAGCCGCTGCGGCAGCCCGAGCAGCGTACCCATCCAGTCCACCACCACGCTCTCCAGCTCCGCGGCGGCGGGCGACGCCGCCCACACGAACGGCACGACGTTGAGGCCGGCCGACAACATCTCATGGGGAAGTAGGCGAAGAAGCTGGGGCTCTGCCAATGGGTCAGCCCTGGCAGGATGTCCCGCCGCACGTCCTCCAGTACGTCCTCCATCGGCTCGCCGTGCTCTGCCGCCGCCTCGGGGAGCAGCTTCCGTAACCTGCCCGGCTCGAGGTCGGCCGCCCGGACAGGGAACTTATCCACGTCGCGGTAGTACTCGGCGAGGAAGTCCACGACGGCGCGTGAATCGCCGGCGAAGGCTTCGGGGTCGACCAATGTTTAAAGTCTATTAATATGTCCATAAGGATCCAAAAAAAAATGTCCACAACGGTCATCTCCAAGGTGCAACATGCCTATTTCAGATTGCTCGTGCCTCCTACTTTTGCAGCTACAATGTAGTTTAATGTATGTCACTCCATATAACCTACACATGTACGAGCATGTCTAATTTTCGGCCGTCCGACATAAAAATTATTATTCCCCTTATTGCATGATCATGGAAACGACTTATGACAAGATCTAACCATCACTGTCGGACTATCCACTGCTACACAAAGGATTCTCTAAATAGTTTTTAGAAAACCAAAAAATAAAAAATTCATCTCTTTGAGGATTCAAACCCCCAACCTACTACTTAGCCATATCACCTCTCTACCACTAAACCACATACTCATTTTTAACTATATATATAGGATGCTACCATTTTATATTAACATTTTGTAAACTTATATTGAATATTTTGGCTACTAAATAAACTCAAATAAAAAAAGTTTCAACTATAAAGTTTTAAATCTTGTCAAGCACTGCAACTTTGGTATAGGATGTGTCTCCATCCGAGATCGTGTGAGAAAATTAAAAATTTGAGACCAAAAATATATGAATTTAAAACAAAAATTTGAGACACTAAAAGACTTCAAATCAAAAACTTATAAACAGGAAACATGTATATCAAGTGGACCACCACAATTTTGTTATTGCAATGTGAACATTCAAGGTCATTTGGAAATTCTACATTTTGAATTACGAAATTTATAAATTAAAACACATATTGGGACTCTAAGCAACTTCAAATCAAAAGAAATTCAACTTTGGTATAGACCATGTCAACATCCGTAACGCCCCAAGTCCAAACGACTTAGATTCACTCTGCACGCTGAGTGAACCACACCTACCTCCACCCCACCTACGCTTTCATCCTCACTTCACGTAACCAAGGTAGGACTAAACCCTCCACGATATCTCATTAACATGCACATGGGACAATATAGGCAAAATTCCAAACTGGGCCAGATGACAAATTCCAAACTGGACTGGATGTCATAAAAAAATAACTCGCTCTTTAATTTTTTTTGATAATATTCGCTCTTTAATATGAAGTATAGCTAGATATAGAAAGTCATCAAGTACTGCAACTTTAATATTAAAGAGTGGTTTTTTTACAACACAAGGATATTGTATCTTGAAATGTGAGAACTACAACATATAGATATTTCTACCATACCTTCTGAACCTAGGTTCGAAGATTGTTTTTGACCTCAAGCTGGGCGGCCCTGTGACTAACGCTAAATAGTTGGTCCCACAGTTCTAAATTATAAGTCGCTTTGTGTCGGTGTTTTGTAAACCGGACTAGTAAATTTATACGATTGCCACACTGCTCTAGAAAGACGATGGTAGCATCCAAAAGACACTAGGATTTATACTGGTTCAGGCCAGAGCCCTACGTCCAGTCTCAGAGATGATCGAGTGCGTGTTCCTCGCTTGAATGCCCTGAAGTTCTTACAATGGGGGTGCAAGAATGGTGGAAGAGGTAGGAGACACGGAGCTAGGAGATGGGCTGCCCGGAGGGAAGCTTCAGGAGCCCTTCTACGGTGTAAGAATGAGTGAATGAAAGATGGATCCCCAGAGGGGTGCCTTGGCTACCCTTATATAGAGTTCGGGGCCTGGGCACATACAAAGAAGAAGGTTCTCCCAACCGAAGGGTCGTGAGCCTAAGGGAGGACCTAGCAAACTTGGCTTGCAAGCTATGCCGACTGCTGGAGTACGTCTAGGCGTGGTTTTTATCATGGCCTTGTGGCCATGTCGCAGCATGGTGTGACGTGGTGCTACTGTGCTGACCGTGGTGGCACTGTAGGCACGGTGGTGGTTCGCCAGCCGTCCTGCGCGACGTGGTCCTCGTCGTGATCTTCGTCATTGCCTCTTGGTTTCCAGGGGCGTCATATAGGAGTTGGTAGCCACCCCCGGGTCATCGATCACCTTGTTAGTTTGAGGGGCTGAGGGCCACTATCCCGATCTTTGGGGTCGTGGCTCCTGCCAGGTTGGACGACCTCTATGTCAAGGCCTTCATCGTGGATCCCATCCCGTGGTGGGTAGAATCGTACATGCGTCCAGTTGACCATAATTGGATGGTGGATTGCTGTACCGGTTGTCATCATCGTGCGGTGTTGTCTTGTCTACACCACGTGGTGCAGGGATGGTGTCTGACCGGACCGAGGTGACTGCTCCCCTCGGTCCTTGTGCGGCTATAGTGGCGTGCCTATCTTTGTTAGACTAGGCGTGCCTGGCTGTGCTCGACCTCTGCACGTTCCTCCTAGGGGTCAGGATGGTGGAGAGGTTGTGCGTCTTCTTGTGCGCTGTGCGGCTAAGTCTGATGTAGGGGTCGTGGCAAGCCTTCGCCTTAGCGCTTGGCCTAGTTTTCTTGGATCGACTAGGCCTCGGTCGTTCGGGCCTGTGCTAGCTGATATATTGACTAATTGGTGCCTTGAGACACCCCGAGGTTATAACCCCGATAGTAGCTCCCGAGCGTTTTTGCGATCATGATGTTATCTCAAAAGCGCTGAGATGTTTGTTGCTATCGAATGCAGGTTCGTAGTTCACAGCTTGTTCGAGCTTCGTTGCTCGATCCTGTCACGGAACCGCCCAAATTATAAGAACAAAAGTACAAAAACAATCGCCGAAGCAATTAAATTCCCGTACTTAAGCTCGTATAACTCCGGTAGTCCAATAAAATCACGAGGGATTTCAAACCAACCAACATACAAGCCAAGATCGTAGTGGTCCAACATAATAGGTCATATGTTACCTCCATTTCATAAGTAATTCAACATATATCGGAGTTTAGTAGAGTTATTACAACTCAAGTTCAAAAGTAGCGGAAGCAAAGTAGTTTGAAACTAATATCACCTTAATTCAAATACATGCCAGTACCAAGGTCAAATTCCAACAAAAGCATGAGAGACAAGGTAGCTCAGAAGGATCATGCCCATGATCACACTCCACCATTACAGCAGGAGCCATCCAATTCTTGTAGTAGCTATGATACATCACAACCTGCAACAAGTGGGAATAAACCCTGAGTACGAGAAGGTACTCAACTAGACTTACCCGTCATAAACCAGAAATAATATGACACCAAGGAGTATGCAAGGCTTTCTTTCAGTGGGCTAGCTTGACTCATTTGCGAAAAGCATAAGTTATCATGAATAAACTAATTTAAGTCCTTTTGCATCATATTTATTATAACCTATTCAATCTAGGTAAGCACCTATGCTAAAGCAATCACTTGATTAACCATTAACATCAAAGGTTACCATCTCAGGTTTAGCATTTCCAACATTATCCACATAACCATTCGTGTTCCATCATTATTACTACGATGCCGTAACTCGAGTCAAGTGTTCACTATCTAGTGAACGATGGCGATTCGAATCGATTATTAACCAGCTGGTAATTTATTCCTCACACAAACCTCACTCACCCGCTAAAGTGAGGTATTGGTCACCGAGTCAACTATTCAGGTAAAGTCGCGAGCTTGCCAGGAACCACATGTACCCAGGGGCCGTCCGACTGCTCTTTGGCCTTATCATCGCGCCCCCGTTTCCTGCCACTACTGCTCCGGTACAGTGCATTACGGGCAATCCTCTCGGCCTGAATAATCTCCTAGCTTCGCGGTCGAAAGGTACCTTATTCGGCCAGCTAAATATGAGGCATGCGTTCAACATGACCCGAGGCCCAACAACGGTCGGTCCTTAATCGACACAGACGGAAACTACAAGCACCCCAGAACCCTGTCTGGTTGCCCAATACTTATTCCGTCCGGTCTCCAATTATTCATCAACACTTGGTTATTTCCAGGATATCATCCATTCCATAGCTAAAGTTTCCCAGTAACCACCTATAATTGCCGGTGACAGGAAATCACCGATCGCTACCGGTCTAAGCAGGGCTAAGCAATATTTTCGATCCTGAACTAAAATAGGATTTCAGGCATATTTATGGGACAAGGAAAGGATATATATGCAGCAAGTGTTTTCAATCAACTCCTATAACTTAATGCAACAATACATATATAACATATATATATACTCAATTGCTTTTGTAAAGTAGGAGGCTTAGAATGCTCCGGGGCTTGCCTGGGATCGAACACTTAGGTTAGTGTTGACAGATGACACTCGCTTGGTGAGCATCTCCCGTCCCGGTACTTGTTTAGTCCTTCCATCTTCGGGATAGGTCCACCAAACACCGTCTTCAGGTTTGGCTTCAACATCTCATCCTTCACGTGGTGCATCTAGCGAACCTAAATGATATGCAAGATGCATGCGTATGAATATAATGAATGGTAACACAAGATGCATCACATAATCATTCATGTAAACACACGATTAAGACATAGACACCAAAAGCTATTTAGCTAACCTCACACAACCAATTAAAGAGGGCAAGCACATTAAGCATAACACAAGTTTGACAAGATCACAAGTATCTTAACTTGACCATCACCAAGGGTATAAGCCACACTTAGCAACACATGGAGTAAACAACCATAACTCGCATCTCACAATTTCTAGACTGCAACAACAGCTACATATTTGGATCATAACTGGAGTTATACAAATCCAATAGCCATGCAACAAGACATTCTGGAAAGCTTATGAAATTGTACATAATTCATCTTTAATCATCGTAGCATGATTCTTAAGTTAACCAAGTCAAACATACATAATTACAGAATCTGGTCCAGAGATTCCAGAGAACAACTATTTCTGGAACCTAACTTAAAACAGTCATTACTCACAAACTATAAGGCCAAATGCCACCAAAATTTAACACAAGCTATATTAATGAGTTATCTACAACTTTGTTATAAGCATGTTTCTCAGCAAACATCATTTTCATGGTGCAATTACCAAAGTCCCAGAAACTGTCTAGGAAAGCATCAATTGCAAGAATAAATATTAACTTACATTCCAAACATACATTTGGCCACAACCAATGTAACCATCATAAATTGCATTTTAAATGATCACCAAAAAGCATAGTGCTCATCATTAAATAATTTCTTTTAATGCATTTCTTAATTTATTTAAATAGCAAGGTGAAATAATAAACATATACCAAAAGTCCATAATAAAATGGATAAAAATTACAGTAGCTCTTACATACACCCAGTAGTCTACTGTACAAATTTCAAGTCATTTGGACATGCATAGCAACCTCTATGAAAAAGACAAATTGATATTGCAAGAATTCATGTGAGAGCAAGATGAATCAATAACTCATTCATACTACAACCAAAAATCATGAAATTTTTACCACACACCAAACATCACATGAGTAGCATGCCACAAAAATTTCACTTCATTTGGAGCCCTAGATCTACAGTTACGAAAATGACAAATACATCTAGCATTAAAAACCTAGCTGCACAAATCTGTTTTTACAGAGAAAACTTTAAACTAAAACATGCTATATTATAGATCTACTACATAGATAATTTCACAAGGATTCCAAAAAGTCCTCATTTACTATTTTACGATTTTTCTACAATTTACTATGAATTTCCAAAGTTCCTGCAAAATAATTACGAATCAGTCCTCGCGGCACTATTCACATGAGTCACTAGTTCTGCAGAAAACCCCCTGAACTTGTTTCCCTCTTACACGTGGGTCCTTCTTCTTCTTCCTTACGATGAACACAGAGAAGGACGGACGGTCGGGCTCGGGCTCGGGCGGTTGCTGGCCGGCGGTGGCGACATGGAGGGGCGTCGTGGCCTGCCGGCTGTAGAGCGCAGCCGCAGGAGGCTCCAGCCCTGTTGGATATGGCCCGCGGCTCCTAGCCATGCGCGGTCGAGGAGCAGGCAGCCTGAAGCCGAGCGACGTCGACATGGAGCGGCTCAGGGTGGTGGATACCGGAAGGGGAAGATGGTACGCCGGCTTTGGGAGGGCAGCGAGCACAGCGGTGCTCTCCATAGAGCGCGCGAGGGTGGAGGAGGATGGAGAAGAAGCGGCGGCAGTAGCTCGAGCTCCAGCACGCGGCCATGGCAGAGCGCGAACAGCGGCGGCCGAGCAGAGAGCGAGGGAGAGGCGAAAGGGCGCCAGGAGGGGTGGAGAAGCGAGTGACACGCTCTGGTACTTCATAAGGGCGCGAGGAAGGGCAGAGGCACGTGGCTACGGCGTCGAGCCATGGTGGGGCGCACTCTGGTGCATGGAATCCGCGTGGCAAAACGACGAACACGTGGTGTGCGCGAATCTACCCGACTTCGGATCCAATTTCGGCATCTTCTGTTTGGATTCGGATCTTGGCACCTGAAACAAAGTTGTTACCCTCATAAAGCTCTCCGACTTTCATTAAGGGCTATTGGCCATTAGAGCTCTGATTCAGCGGCTAAATAAGCTCAAACTAGACAATGTCAGCGTGTTAACAAAGATTAGGGAAGCTCAAAATTGCTGATCCAAATGAAGTCAAAATCATGCCAAATTTCTCTGAGCTCTTCTCCAACAGATACACTCCAACTTTTATTTTTGGCTCAACTCAAGTTGATTAGCAAAAACACGAGAACGCGACGTGCCAACCGTCTTGTCGTTGCCGGTCCAACTGCATGAACATGACAAAACTAGCAGTTTTGTGAATTGATTTTGAAGGTCCAACCAAGCTCCAAATCTGGTGAGACTTGATCTATTCTTTCCTTCACAAGGCGTACTCCAACTCATATTAAGGACTCCAATTGAGCTTCCATATGAATTTGGAAGATAAAAGGTCACAAACATAGCAACTCACTGCTGTCAATCCAGGACTTAGAATTATTTCTAAGGCTGAAAAGCAGCAGCTGATCCAAACTTCGAGCCTCTGTTTAACAAGCTTACAAGCTGATATAGCCCTTGGTCCAAAAACAAAGTTTCTTCTACACAACACTAACTACAACTTTCATTTAATGTCCAACATCAAAACTGGTATAGAAACTATATTTCTACTTTGACCAAAGTGGCATCGCAATAAAGCTTGAATTGTCCGTTTTGATCCATTGGAGCATTTTCTGGGCATTTGTTCAACACGAACCTTTCTTGACTTTTGTTGTAGAGTCCATCTAGAGTCATTTGGGCAAGGTTGCAAGGTTTGGTTGATGACCTATATTTCCATTCACTTGATAGTGCAATTCAAGCACTTAGTAAAGTCATTCCAACAATGATATAACTTATCATTTCATGTGACTTTTTGATTCCAAATGTCATGAAACTTTTCTAGTGACCAATATAAATAGGTACTAAGGTGAGACACATGAAGATATCACAATAACACCACCCAAGCATATATCTTGAAAATGGACTATATGTAAAGCAATGGTGCAACATCCAAGTTTAGGTTGGGGCTTGCTTCCATAGGTTTGACCTTGACATCTTCATCACCACTTAATCTACCATGTTTGAGATTAAACCCACTGCTTAACTGGTGGTAAACACCTTGGGTGTTACAGATCCCTTGCGGGCTGGTGCGTTAAACACGGTAGGTGGCCGTTGTGCTCGGCCCCGTCAGGACGCCCTAGCGGTGTGGTACGTGACCACTGAGCCCTACCGTGTCAGTGTGCAGTGTACTGGGGTTCGTGACCCAGGCAGGTCCGAGAGGTCTCGTCGACGCCGTACCGGGCATACCTTTGAGAAGGTCTCGATTTCTCTGACCTTATACGGGCATTTGACATTGGCTATGGCCTCCTGTGGCTCGCCACATGGCACAGGGGTTTCTGGCTGTTCAGTCTGCCCTTAGGCCTATAAATATAAGCCTTCCTTCTGTTTGAACCACTCATGGTCGTAACTACAAGTCCCCCTAGATTTCCTTGAAAGGCTAGATGTTGAGGGTGAAGGAATGAGAGAGGGAAGTTTGAGGAGAACCGCACGGCTCCCGTTATGCGTCCCACTGGGGGTCGCCTGTGATGGCCGGAGCCAATGTCGCCCCTTGCAACAGCTGGTGCTAGAAGGGGATTTGCGAGCAGGAGAGGGCCGGGGAGGTGCTCAGACCTTTTTCTGGGCTCAGTGGTTTCAGCAGTCCCTAGACCCGTTAGGTCTTGGTCGCTAAAACACTAGTCCTAGTGGCCATGATCAGCTTCCCCGAAAAACCATGGGTGCCTCGTCATTTCACTCTTGTTTTCCGGGGAGCTATGGTGGCAGTCTCTGAGACTTCCGAGCCTTTCCTCTTCTGCGTGTTCTAGACTAGAGGTGTGGCATGGAGGCCTCTTGTCGCCCTTTTCGTTCATGGCACTCACCTCTGGTCGTTTTTGTGGTATCACCTTCGAGGTGATACCTGCTCTTGACACCTTGCGAGCGGCGCGTCCGCTCTTGTATTCGAAGGTGCCAATCCGGGAGAGGTTTCTCCCAAGTTCTGGGCCTCCCCTATGGTGTTGGTGAGCCCGAGCCTTGAGGCTAGGCTCGCACTTTTGTTTGGGGTTGCTGGAAGGGCTGGTTTGGCCTAATAATGCGAGGAATTTTCTCCCTGACCTTTGTTTGCGTGGTCGTGAGGTTTTCTATGATCATGCATTGGCTCGTAGGTCTTGGACCTTTTGTTTCTTCCATGTGACCGAGCCATGATCACGCTTTGGGCTCTGTGTTATGTGTCACCCCGGTGATTTGCTTCTCGATCTTTCCCTGGAGCTGGACTAAGGTCTCTAGAGCTGTACTTAGGTATGAGACCTGGGACATGGGGAGGAGTTAGTCGAGGCTTGGCCTAGCTCTTTTCGGGATTGTGGGGTCCCCAACTCCATTTTCCCGGATGTCCTTGCTGACCTTGAGAGGTCATGCTACCTTGTTAAAGGCGGGTTTGGTTTCGCCCCATGTGGAGAGAGGCATGTCCACCATAACCGCGCGGTCGAAGCGGTACGCCTTATTGGGGTCATCGGGTAATTCGAGCGAGACCCGATATCCTCCCTAATCGACATAGAGTTCGGTTGTGCCTCGTCGAGAGTGTAAGTGCATCTAGCCCTTTAGTGGGTTTTGGTGAATTGAATGACAACGCCATTAAAGATCTGACAAAGTTTGCAAAGTGTTGAACAGGAAATTGAGTTTATTGCATAACTTGTGGATTGTGAAATGAGAAGTATATATAGGTTCAACAAGAAGGCAAACCATATGATATTTCACATATCAAGCTTAATTGATCTCAACATTCATATCAAGAAGATATTCAAGCAATAAGGATCACAATATTGAAGAAATGGTTTTTCAGTTGATACTTAATATGATGTGACTTGAGTATGGCTCGATAGGGTGAAGATAGCAAGGAAAGGGCTTCGAGGGACTAAGCGAAGGTGAAGGGCAAGCAATGGCTTGTAGACCGAGGTACCATGGCTAAGGTGAAGAAGAGAGTACTTGCATTGAGTCGAGGTACTAATTGAGCCATGAGGAGTCATATTGTATTGAGGATCAAATCATTAGTGGAAGTGACTTTAAGCCATGGATTGAACTCACATGTGTTGAAATGGTTCAAGTCACATGCTCAAGCTGTACTTGCTCAAAGAGAGAAGATGAAGTTGATTGCATCCCCTTATGAAGTGATATTGAGAAGAAGTGATATATGAAGACATTGAAGACTCAAGTGGTTAAAATGGTAATATTCTTTTGATCTTGAGTTTAGGCTATGCCGCACTACAAAGGGGGATGCCAATCTAGTTGGTTTGAGGAAGATAGAGTGCTCAAGTATTAAAACTAAATTATAAGAGAGACACTCTAGCACCTCACGAGCACATAGAATAGTTTTAGTGACTTTTGGTGTCGGAAGTCCCGACGTATGTCGGGAGTCCCGACGGTCGGAAGTGCTGACTTGCGCCGAGAGTCCTGACGTCCAGTCACTTAGCCTGTGCGGTGACTGAGGATGTCGGAAGTCCCGACGTATGTCGGAACTCCCGACGGTCAGGAGTCCCGACCCTCGCCAGGAGTCCCGACGCTAGGCCCATCGGCTCGCTCTGCTAACTGCTACGTCGGAAATCCTGACGGTCAGCAGTCCTGACGTAAGTCGGAAGTCCCGACATTGACCTTTGCGTAGTGTTTTTAACCTTGCATGAATAGTGTTTTCTCTAAAGGCTAGCAGTCCTGAGATCTACGTCAGCAGTCCTGACGTAGATCTGAACGGTTAGATTTCTACAAAGAGTATAAATAGCTCTCCCCTCATTTCTAACCATTGCCCACTCATTCCACTCGACCAAAACTTCAGAGAAGTGCCTCCTAGCACCCAAAAGCCTCTCTCTTCTCTCCTCTTTGCTCCTAGCTTCAAATCTTGAAAGAGTTTGAGTTGAGAGAAGGGATTTGGTGAGAGAAACTTCAAAGAAAGCTTGAGCACTTGATTTCTTCATCAAGCCGGTTAGATTTGCATTTGTTACTCTTGGGTTCTTGGAACCCTAGCCAGCTAGGCGTCGCCCGTGGAGCTTCCAACTTGTGTGGTAGCCCCGGGAGGTTTGTAATCACCCCAATCATCTAGTGAAATCACCCCTCATCTCAAGAGATTGCTCTCTTGACTTGAGAATGAGGATAGGGTTGAAAGAGACTCGAAAAGCCTGTGTGGCTTCCTCAACAACGTGGACATAGGCAAGCCTTAGTGGCGAGCTGAACCACAGGATAAATCGGTGTCTCACTTGTGTTCTTGTGTTTTGCATTGCTATACTTGGATTTGTGGTGATTCTAGGGTTTGGTCCCGATCTATGTTTGGAGGCATATTGGCATCAAGGAAGTGAGCTAACATCTTCACCTTACCACTAGGAACTGGGGTTGTAAGTTATTGGCTTCACAAAGTTCATTTGAGCACTTGTAGTTCATTCCCCGTAGGCGTCGGGACTGCTGACGGCTTGCGTCGGAACTGCTGACGACGTCGGGAGTTCCGACCTGAACTGTCGAGACTTCCGACAGTTGCTGACAAGTGACTTCGAGTTTTATGTAGAAATTTTTAGACACGCCTATTCACCCCCCTCTAGGCGACATCAAGGTCCTTACAAGTGGTATCAGAGCTAGGCTCTCATTTTCGGGCTTAACCGCCTTGAGAGACGATGTCGACAAGTGAGGAGGTATCTCTAGAACTTTTACTTTTAGATGGCTCAAATTATGCATCTTGGTCCGCTAGTGTGCTTGATGTGTTTAGGGCCATGGGTCCTCATATTGAGCGGATTGTAGATGTGAGCATTTCACCTCCTAGTGACGATTTGGCCATCTTATCTAAAGAGGAAGTGAAATGCTTACAACACAATGCTCAAGCTACTAATGTCTTATTTAGTGCTTTGAGTGAAGATGTTCTTGATGCCGTCATATTTGGAGATGGTGAACCTCTTGATGATGCTCATATCATTTGGACCACGCTTAAAGAAAAATATGACAAGTCCAAATGTGATGAGAAGTTGCTCTCATTGGAGGAACCACTTGAGGAGTGCTCAACTTCATCGACAAGTGAAGAGCATCAAGTGATTCTCCCAAATGGTCAAAGTGATCATGCCACATCCACTCCCTCACCAACATATATGAATGGTAATGAAATGGTTGGTGAGAACAATGCTTTTACATGTGGTACTTCTACTTCCTCTTGTTCTTGCGAGACTAACATTTTGAAGGAAGGAGAAGCTTGTGATCGGTGGAGACCAAATGATGAATCCACCTCACCTAGAAGCTCAACTCTTCATGCGACTTCTCCCGTGTGCCTCATGGCAAAAGGTGGGAAGGTAACATCAAAAGCAAAACCTCCTCCACCTCCTAGTGACATCTCTAGTAGTGATCTTAGTGATAGCTCTAGTGATGATGAATCTAGTGATGAAGAGATCGATAACACAATTAAAATTTTGGATCCTAAGACCAAACTCTTCATCTCTAAGCTAATGGAGGATTTAGAGAGCGTCCAAGCCGAACTAGCAACTAGAGATGATGATCTCATTGCACAAGAAAACATCTATATTGCTAGTAAGAAAGCTCTTGCGGTAGAGAGAAGTGAGGTGGCCTCTTTGCGCAAGGCTTTGGCTAAAGAGCAAGATGACCATGCTCTCACAAAGAAGGCAAATATTGCACTCAATCAAAAGTATTGTGATTTAGATGAAAAGCACAAAGAGCTTGAGTTGCAATATAGTCTTCTTTGGGATAGCACCTCACATCCCTCTAAGACAAAGGATGCCTCTACTTCCTCCACTAGCCAAGGTTGTGAAAAATGTTTTAATCTTGATTTGAATATTTATGCCACTAACCTTGCTAATATGGAGGCTATGAGAAAAGAGATTGCTAGGCTCAATGAAATGATAGCAGGAGGGTGCATGAATGACATGACTCAAAGTGGTTGCAAGAAAATTAAGAAATCAAAAGGGCCACAATACAAAAATGGGTGGCATCCCTCAGTTAAAGATGAGCTCAGGCACACAAAAGGAGCCAAGACAAATGGTAAGAAACTAGTGAATGGCTTTAGACGTGTGCAGTTTGAGATAGGGGAGCAGATTGGTACAGTTCAGCCTGCACAGACCACGGTAGTGCCGCACCTCAAAAATGGGAAGGCTACCAATCTGACTTTTGATCAAACTAAGCTCATAATGAAGATGCCTAGACAGAACAGCAAAGCCCCCAAGGCCACCAAGGTGCAACTCCAACCAAAGACGACTCTCATCACTTGCTTCAAGTGCAAGAAAGAGGGTCACCATGTAAGAGATTGCAGCTTGAAGAAAGGAAGGAAGGGCGTGAGCAAGATTCAAGAGAGGAAGAAGATGGCTCATGTCAAGTGCTCCAACTTGGGACACAATGCCTCTATGTGTTCCAACAAGGCTGATGACCAAGCCACACTTCTAAAGAGCAAGACAAGAAGAAGCAAGAGGAAGTGTTATGGATGCAATGAGAAGGGTCATGAAATTGCATCATGTCCCTCCATGAAGGATGAAAGCTTGGCATCATCAACAAAGAGGCTCGTTAGCGAGGTAGCAAACAAGAAGCAAGACAAGAAGATGTCCTACAAGATCAAGCGCCACATTTGCTACACTTGCCGAGGAAAGGGACATCTAAGTATGGATTGTCCTATGGGTAACACTCCTAAGCTCAACTCAACAATTGATTCAAATATGCTTAGGAGGCCCAAAAATGACACTTGTGCTAGAAAGGTGATTGGTTCACCACGTGCTAGCACAAAGGCCATTTGGGTGCCTAAGTCTCTTGTGACTAACCTTAGTGGACCCAACATAGTTTGGGTACCAAGTTGTGCTTGATAAAGTATTGTAGGTACTTAAAGGTGGTATGAAGCTTTGGGGTGCTTGAGCAAGATGATTGAAAATATTTACTCAAGCTATCAATCAATTCATATTGTCTTTTCTAATATGGTTGACCCAAAGATAAATCAATGGATATATTTCTAACTTCATAATCACCTCGGTAACTAGTACCTAACCCTTGCTAGATAGCCACTTAACTTGTGTAGTCTCTAGTAGTTCACAAATGTGTGTTTGTGAATTATTAGGAGTGGCTAGATGCTTGTGCTTCATCACTTGTTGTTACATATGATGCTTTTAATGGCTCTCTGGTAGAGCAATATCTTTAGATGTGTTGCAGGTACTCATATCATAAAATATAGCAAGAGAAAAGCACAAGACATGGATTAATATAAAGAAGAGCATAAGGAGCTAGGCTGAGCCTGTCTAAGTCGGCCAGGCCGGTTTACAAAGCCGGCCAGGCCGGGATGGCAGCTAGGCTGGGTACCTGGGCCGGCCAGGCTGGGTTTCACAACCTAGGAAGAAAAGTCTACTTGTGTGGAATTCTTCCCAGCAAATTATTTAATATGCCTATGCATGATCCATGTAACAAAATGGTTATGAGTATTGCTCTCTCTAGTTAAACTCTTGTTCAATACTCTCTTTATGTGAGTTAGTTATAAAGTGAGCATCCCCAGTTAAGAAATTGGCTATGTGCATTGCTAAGTAATTCCAATACTTGATGCACTCATTTAGGGGGAGCTCACTATATATCTAGTCTCATTGTTACTAATCTTTTCATTGAGCTTAAGTGTAGATTCAAATGAAAAGATTTCTGTTTCAAGTATGACCTCTACCATTGAACATTAAAATACTACTTGAGACCTATTCCAAGATGTGCACTCATGATGTCTTATAAATCAAAGGATCTTGTGAATAGCTTTGTGAGTATTTCTATGGCATAAGTTCAAATTTGATTATTGCATTGTTGCCATGACCTAGACATAGAGTGAAATCCCATGTTCTTAAAAGAATTAAGTGTTATATGAGTCATTCAAATACTTAGAGCACTTATCAAGGGGGGAGCTTACTCTATGGCTAGTGTTGTGAGACTAACCATTTCTCGAAGTGATTTATGTAGTCTCACTAAATGAGAATGTGCTTCTCAAATGAAGTGTGCTTTGTGTGCTCTTGTATGCACAAATTAAAGGGGAGTTTAGACTATATCTTGTGGGACTAATGATTTCTTTCAAGTTCATTTTTGAGTAGTCTCACACATTGGAGATAAGGAGGATGGATGGTTCCTTTGGACTCTCTAAGTGCTTCACAATTATTCTAGGAGGTCTTGGTCTTTATAAACCAAGTGCTCCCGGTTTAGTATTGGATGCCCCAATCCTTTAGTGGAATGGAATTTGAATGAGTTGGAGAAAATAATTGAAGAGTGGACTTTCATTGCTATTTCTCCTCTCTAGAACTCATCAAGTGCACATGGATCCATCTCATTGGTCATCCAAGACCATGTCAACAAAGGAATGGTAACTCCTAGTTATCAAATTTGCAAATTTCATGAATTTTACCTCTTGCTCTCTATGTGAGTTGCCTTAGGTAAAGAAAGAACTAGGAACCTAATATGGATCTTGGATGATCACAAGAGCTTTCAATTTCACCACATTTCATCAAGTGAGAATTATGGTCATCCAAATCACTAAAGTCTCACTTATGATGGTCATGACAATCAAAATTTATGTGGTGATCTATCTACCTTGGTGGTGGTATGTTTTCTTTGGCATAATTTCAATTATTGCAAGATTGTTATGCCTTGACCAAGATATAGGATGAACTCCTCTAGATTCTTAAACCGATTCAAGTGCATTTCACAAGTAAGTCAAGTACTTGATGCACATATTAAGGGGGAGCCCATTCTATGTCTTGTGTCTTTTGAGACTAACCTTTTCTTCTAGTAAATTTGTATAGTCTCTTGGTGAGAATGAGTTTCTCATGGGTATGCTACATTAACTCAATCCAAATTGGTAAAGTTATCCTTCATATTTATTTTGAATGCAATATTTATCTCTTAAGTAGCTACTCTCCATAACATAGCTTAAATTCCTTTGTTTGGACTTAATTGACCAAAAAGTGCATATGTTCTTGCTTTCCACATATATATGTATGCACTATCAAAAAGGGGGAATTTAGTCTATGTTATGAGGTTTTGCAATTAGTGATCCACTTGCCATCCACATCCAAAATGATCACTAGTTGTGAAACTCTAGCTTGTGCAATTTAATGTTATCTCTTGTCTTTATGAGCATTTCCTAGGTGACATTATGAGATACAAGAATCCATTTCAATTGGCATCAACTTGTGAAGGCTCTTTCAATTGATGTCAAAATTGTGAAGATCATATTTTAATTGGTATTGATGGATAATCTCTAAATTTGGTGTATCAAGAAATATGTCTTCAACTGGTATCTCAAAATGACAACAAGAGCTAGCAATAGACTTTAAATTGAAATCAAGCACAAGTTTGTGATATCTCCTATGATCAAGAGAGATGGGCACAAATGAAATCTTTTGCATCGTGTCAAGCCCATCAAAGCACTAAATTTAAAAATTCATGATCACGGTGGAGATTATGAGGCTTAGAACAAAGGTACATCGCTCCATGAACTCTTGTATTACCTTTGTGCATCTAGGCCCTTACATGCTAGTGTGTGCATGTGTGATAGAATTCAAGCTAATCTAAAATAGTGTCATTTGATGACCATTAAGAGAATTTTGAAATGTTGCACACCTTGTTTGATCAACTAGCATCTAGGCAAAAGGCTTGGAAAAAGTTCATAATGTGCTTCAAAATGCTTTTTCAAAAGAGAACTTGCATTTTATGGTCATTGCTTGTTTTGGTTATCTTTTGTTGACCATATTATGTCAAGTTTGTTGTATCCCTCTTCGTTCTTTTCTCTCTTTTTGGTGCTTGTTGCCAAAGGGGGAGAATGAGAAGGGAGAAGAGAAGGGGGTACAATTTTTTTTAGTCACCTTGGATGCTTGTGTGCACACTTGTCATATGCATCATGGTTATCATGTTGACACCTTGCACCCCACGGATGCTAAGATATAGAAGAGTTCCCACACTTCATCTTGAATATGTGCATTTGGCATTTGAGGCCAAAATCTGAATTTCTTTCAATGCACACATTTAGGGGGAGCTCACTATATCATAGGATCCAAAATCTTATTATTTATCAATCTCTTGTAAGCTTTAATTGTGTTGTCATCAATCACCAAAAAGGGGGAGATTGTAAGTGCATCTAGCCCTTTAGTGGGTTTTGGTGAATTGAATGACAACGCCATTAAAGATCTGACAAAGTTTGCAAAGTGTTGAACAGGAAATTGAGTTTATTGCATAACTTGTGGATTGTGAAATGAGAAGTATATATAGGTTCAACAAGAAGGCAAACCATATGATATTTCACATATCAAGCTTAATTGATCTCAACATTCATATCAAGAAGATATTCAAGCAATAAGGATCACAATATTGAAGAAATGGTTTTTCAGTTGATACTTAATATGATGTGACTTGAGTATGGCTCGATAGGGTGAAGATAGCAAGGAAAGGGCTTCGAGGGACTAAGCGAAGGTGAAGGGCAAGCAATGGCTTGTAGACCGAGGTACCATGGCTGAGGTGAAGAAGAGAGTACTTGCATTGAGTCGAGGTACTAATTGAGCCATGAGGAGTCATATTGTATTGAGGATCAAATCATTAGTGGAAGTGACTTTAAGCCATGGATTGAACTCACATGTGTTGAAATGGTTCAAGTCACATGCTCAAGCTGTACTTGCTCAAAGAGAGAAGATGAAGTTGATTGCATCCCCTTATGAAGTGATATTGAGAAGAAGTGACATATGAGGACATTGAAGACTCAAGTGGTTAAAATGGTAATATTCTTTTGATCTTGAGTTTAGGCTATGCCGCACTACAAAGGGGGATGCCAATCTAGTTGGTTTGAGGAAGATAGAGTGCTCAAGTATTAAAACTAAATTATAAGAGAGACACTCTAGCACCTCACGAGCACATAGAATAGTTTTAGTGACTTTTGGTGTCGGAAGTCCCGACGTATGTCGGGAGTCCCGATGGTCGAAAGTGCTGACTTGCGCCGGGAGTCCTGACGTCCAGTCACTTAGCCTGTGCGGTGACTGAGGATGTCGGAAGTCCCGACGTATGTCGGAACTCCCGACGGTCAGGAGTCCCGACCCTCGCCAGGAGTCCCGACGCTAGGCCCATCGGCTCGCTCCGCTGACTGCTGCGTCGGAAGTCCCGACGTACGTCGGAAGTCCCGACGGTCAGCAGTCTCGACGTAAGTCGGAAGTCCCGACGTTGACCTTTGCGTAGTGTTTTTAACCTTGCATGAACAGTGTTTTCTCTAAAGGCCAGTAGTCCCGAGATCTACGTCAGCAGTCCCGACGTAGATCTGAACGGTTAGATTTCTACAAAGAGTATAAATAGCTCTCCCCTCATTTCTAACCGTTGCCCACTCATTGCACTCGACCAAAACTTCAGAGAAGTGCCTCCTAGCACCCAAAAGCCTCTCTCTTCTCTCCTCTTTGCTCCTAGCTTCAAATCTTGAAAGAGTTTGAGTTGAGAGAAGGGATTTGGTGAGAGAAACTTCAAAGAAAGCTTGAGCACTTGATTTCTTCGTCAAGCCGGTTAGATTTGCATTTGTTACTCTTGGGTTCTTGGAACCCTAGCCGGCTAGGCATCGCCCGTGGAGCTTCCAACTTGTGTGGTAGCCCCGAGAGGTTTGTAATCACCCCAATCATCTAGTGAAATCACCCCTCATCTCAAGAGATTGCTCTCTTGACTTGAGAACGAGGATAGGGTTGAAAGAGACCCGAAAAGCCTGTGTGGCTTCCTCAACAACGTGGACATAGGCAAGCCTTAGTGGCGAGCTGAACCACGGGATAAATCGGTGCCTCACTTGTGTTCTTGTGTTTTGCATTGCTATACTTGGATTTGTGGTGATTCTAGGGTTTGGTCCCGATCTATGTTTGGAGGCATCTTGGCATCAAGGAAGTGAGCTAACATCTTCACTTTACCACTAGGAACTGGGGTTGTAAGTTATTGGCTTTACAAAGTTCATTTGAGCACTTGTAGTTCATTCCCCGTAGGCGTCGGGACTGCTGACAGCTTGCGTCGGAACTGCTGACGACGTCGGGAGTTCCGACCTGAACTGTCGGGACTTCCGACAGTTGCTGACAAGTGACTTCAAGTTTTATGTAGAAATTTTTAGACACGCCTATTCACCCCCCTCTAGGCGACATCAAGGTCCTTACAGAGAGACGTCTCATAAATCATCGGTCGTCAATCCCATCGATCCCCAACCGCCTCCGCAGCAGCAAGAGGGCAAGATGCCTCCCCCCAAGAGGGTGTCAACCCGAGAGATTTTGAAGCGGACGACTCGAACACAGGGAGAGATGGTCATGTGGCTCTACACCACTGATTAAAATGATAGGGGCCCATCTCCTCCCTACCCCTATCCCTTTTGTGGCCTCGAGTCCTCCTAAGGACCAGCCTAAGAGAAGGTTTCCTAAACATGACATGGGGTCATGGATGCGGTGGGTCACTCGGCGCATGAATCTGGGGCTGTTGGCCTCCCCTAGCCATGTCACGTCCTAGCGGAGCCCACTCATGAGCGATTGTGCACCATAAAATACGAGCGCGTGAATCAACAAGTATGGATGCTTACTTGGGATTTGTTTCCTCGTTGGCACCTGTCGCTCAGCCTTTCACTCGGCTGCCTCCCCTGCACCATGAGGTCGTCGGAAGAGTTAGTAAATGCTAAGGAAAACGTACATGTCTAATATACCTCCATGACTGTTCTTGGGCCTCATGACGTCTAGGAGACTAGACCGCTGCATCTTTTGTTGCTCGGGTTGCAAGTGCATCTTGGTGTCCACACACGTCTTGAATGTCAACCACCATCTTCTTCGCCTTCATCTTCGCGCCGTCTATTTATGTCAAGGGGGATGAGGGTAGCAAGTCTCACCCCCTCCTTCTTCCTAGCTTTCTAGTTTCTTAGGCATCCAATTTGAGAGAGTGGCTGCTTTCTCTAGGTCTCATGGCTCGTGGCTTGTCCCGGCGACTTCACCATCGCTAGGAAGGGTCTTTCAAGATCAGGTTCTGCTAGGTCCCACCGGTGTTCACCCTCCTTGGGTGTTAGAGGAAGTTTCACAAAGATGGAGAGGAATAATATCATGGGTGACGTGGGCTGCTCGACTCCCCCATGGTTAGCACATGCGGCTCCTTGGTCTAGACATTTGTGGGGAACCCTAAAGGGTGGAAAGGCATTCTGCAACTTGCTTTTGCAGGGAGACCTTTCGCCCCACAGATCTCGACCTAGGAGCACTCGAGCATCAACTCAGTGGCTCGCGATCGTTGGCTTGTCGCCAAGCGTTCCTCTCTCGGCTCCAACGGAAGCGGCGTCGGGGAGGTTCCTCACAGGGCTCCTCTTCCTCAGATGTTAAAGGAAGCTCTGTGAGGCAAGTCTCCCTAAGGCTACTTTTGACAGTCCTCTCCTACTTGCAGTGTGGATCCGAAGGTTAGAGATGCCTTGTGCTGGTCTCTCCGCTTCATGAGGTGTCCATAGTGAGTAGGAAGGAATCCGACGATCAGTGTAGCCTCGGGTTGTGTTGACATCCATTCTTGTAGTGTGTTCAACCAGATGTATTTGCCTGTGGCTTAGGAGTCGATGGTCCTTAACGTTTATGATTGTAGCGCGTAAGCCTTTGAGACTTCAATGCATGCATTGTTCTTTTGATTTTTTCTTTGTTGTTGCCACTATTGGTTGTTTGATTGATTTACCTTGGTGAGTCTTAGTGTGAGGAACTTCACCCAAGTTTTGTGGCTCCTGGGTTACTGATGGTTCTCGCGAATCGCCCCACCTAGTTGGGCCCATCGTCGAGTTGTTGCCAGGCTACGGTGCAAGTTCCTGTTCATGTTCCGCGTCGTGTTCCATCGTAGTCGAGGATACTTTGGTCATGGGCTGGTTTAGCAAGGCTCCCGCCTCGGGGGAGGTGGCTATTGGTATTTCTTAATGTTCACAGAAAGAATCCGCAAGCGTACGGAACTACCATTGTAGCTTTCACCCGGAAGTATTCAGGGTATCGTATTTTTACAAGGAACAAAGGTATTTCTTCTGGCTAATTCGTCTAAGGACAACATAAGGATAGCTGATGAGGGTAAAGAAGGACTCCTATGGCTTAGGGTCTAAGGATAGATAAACTCTACTTTATACTTGCTTACTTTGGGCACTGGATCACACCTGGTTTGCTAGGTGATGCCGGCCTATAGCTCTACGCCGTGTCCAAACGTGGGGGATTACGAAGGATGGACAGGGCTATCACCACCTACCGCTTACCCCTCAACCGGAGGATACGAGGCAAACGAAGGTAGCCTCTAGCCTAGACACCACATCTATGCTATCGACTACTACTCTAGTGTCGATCAGGGTTATTCTGTCTCTATAGGAGCCCTCTACTAGAGTATCCACCACGGGGACGGAGACGAACCCGCAAACAAGTAAAAGTATAGCTTAACTAATTAAAAGACTTTTATAACCAAAGGAACCATGAACACTTACTATGATACCTATCGTGGTATAAAAGTCAGTGTTTGCCGAGGTACAAGCGAGGAAAAGTTACCAACAACTCTGGCACTTCTTCCCCGAACTCTCCCTCACATCTCTCCCTTCAACTATGCTAGAGCTATCTAGGGCCCAAGCCCATGGAGTGGAGATGCTCTTGCTCTTGCTTTGTGATGTGCTCTTGTGCTCTTGTGTGTTGATGAAATGAGAGGGGTGAGAGCCTCCTTTTATAGGTGGAGAGGAGGGGTGTCTTTGAAAGATGTTTCATCTCCACATGGAAAGCACCAAAACCGACCTCCTACGGGCAGTTTGTAGGGAATATTCAGAGCAGATCCTACCCGACCGTCCTCAGCATCATTGATGGCACCGCCTCACCAAAGATGGGCTCGAGACGCGCCAACATGGGTGCGGACACACCCAGGATGTGCACCCTAAAGGTGTTATTTTGGCCCAATCTTTGTTCTGTAGGCCTCCAGGACTGCATGGGCCACTCCTACAAAGTTTGGCCCTATTTGGAGCACGTTTGCTTTGGTTTTGGGCCTTTTTCTCCACATGATAGGGCCCTGATTTGCCTGGTAAGTAGGCCTTCTCCCCCTAGGCCCATGTCGGGTGATATTACGCCTTGTCCTATTGCATATTTGGGCACGTTTTCCTTGTTATTCTGACATGTCCTGTAAATGGTAAAACACGAAAACTCATGGAAATCGTTAGTTCTAAAGCCCTATATTTAAGTTTGGTGTCTGTTTGAGTGGTTTTTATGTGAGAATTGGTGGTTGGAATTAGGAGTTAAGGACCACCAACAGCGGTGCACTCGTTGTTTTGTCATTGGTCCTCCCTTCAGAGGAGCGGTCGCCGATAGCCCGGATGAAGCGGCCTCGTTATCTCGTGGGTGTCGTCATCTAGATGCACACCGAGGTGCTCGGTGTGTGGGCTCATCTATCATGTCGCCGCCTACATTCCTCTTGTCTGAGCTAGAATTGCTCCATCTCCTCAGGCCTTATGTGTGTGGGTGCGCATTCTAACTTGGGGGCTGGCCCGCATGGCAGAGCATTACGCGGCCTAGCGGCACGATCAAAGCGGTGGGGATGGGTCACAAATCCGTTTCTATGCAAGAGGTAAATGAGCAGAGGGTACATGCTTTTGTCTTTCCCTGTTCCACTTGTTCGGGCAGAGCGACGTTCTGTTTCCTTTCACTCCTGCATGCAACTGCTCGACTTTGCCCTGGAGCTGGTCTATGAAGCTTGGTCTGAATGGCACCTCGCTGTGCTCAAGAGGTCGGGAATCAGTTCATCGATCTGTCCTGCCATGAGTACAGATGGAGAGGCTTGAAGCAAGTCCTTTGTCCAATGACGGATGGTGTTCAGACTTTACATGTATATGATGTGTGTTTGATGTATTCATTTGTATAATGCCGTTCTTTCGCTTACATTTTATCCGAATTGGAATGTGCTTCATCCCCTTATTCCTATGCTCGTGAATGTGTGTTTTAGCCTAGGGGCTAGCCCATGGGGCTAAAATGTGCGTGATCCGTTGGAGCGACAAGACGTCAAGGGTAGGTCGCAGATCTGGCATGATGCGGAAAGAAAGTGAGGGGACGACAAACACAGAAATGGTTCGCTGGGACGATGACAAACAGTGTCATGTCGTGGATCATGCACATGTGCCTATGTATGCAGCCTCTGCGAGTGAGTCGTGTTCGGCTGCTTACGCGAGTCAGATCAGTTTACTCGGGGATCCAAGTGATACTAGGATTTGATGTGTGGACACTATGGTCTTTGGTTCGCTTTACATGTCGACTCTGGTTCTAACTCTCTAGTACTCATGGGTGAGCCTACATGTGTATGTGGATGTGCTTGGGTAGAGCGGCTATAGTCAAAGCTGATGTCACTGACCGATGTGTCAGAAGCCGTCGCGGATCTGGCCATCGTTGCTTGGGGCATGGCGAGCCCTTGAGCGCTTGTCTATGGTGAAGTCATTGCGATCTCTAGACTGTGAGCTGATGAGGGTGTTACTTTAGTGCTTGGAATGGTTGTAGCTGGCGCTGGTCGACCTGTCGGATGGCTTTGGGTCGATCCTTCCTGGCTTGACATCTTTAGCGGGCTCGCGAGCCCTTGAGGGTGACTTCTTCGAGTTCGGCTCGCTGTAGCCTCCGACCAGGGAGGCTCTTGCCTTTCTAGTGCTTGGGCCCTCGTGGCATGACGATGTCGTGGTTACCTCATCCCCTCCTCCGGGTGCGGTTGCCGCTCTTGACGAGGAGGTGGCGTGACTTGTCGCTGTGGAAGTGGGGTCTGAATGCAACACGGTTTAGTCTGCTTGACGCGGCACATGGTGCGCTCAGGGAGTCTGCTTCCTCGGATGCATGCGCCTCCGAATGACAGCTGATAGTCCGCTGAGGCGTGACAGGTAGTTTATCCACCAACTAGGGCTGGGCTCTGGTTCTGAACTTGACTACGCAAGGCGTAGCGCCAGGTAGCCACCTGATTACTAACGACAATGCTACAGGGCAGCGGGTGATCTCGTCACTCGTGCGTGTCTTGACACGTGGTGCTCCGCTGGTTGTGGAGACACTGCTCGAGGCGTGTTTCCATAGCCATGTCTAGGCTTCCCATACGGTTGACCTAGATGGGGTAGAAGCTAGTGATAGGCGCTGACCCATTAGTGTGGATAACCTCGTTATTCCCCAAAAAGATGTGGCCGGTTGAGGCCATTCCCTGGGTGAGTTCATCATGAGCCATGGTCTTTTGGCTCTTGGACGGAAGACTTGGCCATGACTGGTGACGAGAGAGGGTACTAGCCCCCTATGTAGGTGAACTCTAGGATGCCGCTGCCGGAGGCAGTTTTGAGAGTGTGTCCACCACAGGCCACAGGACCCAGATCTCCATGGTGGAGGTTTGGGCCACTATGGGCCATTCCACCAGCGAGTTCTCTAACGTTGCGAGGAGCCATCGCTTCCTGCTCAACAATCGAGAGTGTGTGATTGTCCCCTACCTAACGCACCAACTGTCAGTGTTTTGTAAACCGGACTAGTAAATTTATACGATTGCCGCGTTGCTCTAGGAAGACGATGGTAGCATCCAAAAGATATGAGGATTTATACTAGTTCAGGCCGGAGAGCTATGTCCAGTCTTAGAGATGATTGAGTGTGTGTTCCTCGCTTGAATGCTCTAAAGTTCTTATAATGAGGATGCAAGAATGGTGGAAGAGGTAGGAGACATGGAGCTTGGAGACGGGCTGCTCGAAGGGAAGCTTCAGGAGCCCTTCTACGGTGTAAGAATGAGTGAATGAAAGATGGATCCCCAGAGGGGTGCCCTGACTGCCCTTTTATAGAGTTCGAGGCCAGGGCGCATACAAGGAAGAAGGTTCTGCTGACCGAAGGGTCATGAGCCTGAGGGAGGTCCTAGCTAACTTGGCTTGCAAGCTACGTCATCTGGTGGAGTTTGTCTGTGCATGGTTGTCGTCATGGTCTTGTGGCCACATTGCAGCATGGTGTGATGTGGTGCTACTATGCTGGCCATGGTGGCACTATAGGCACGGTGGTGGTTCGCCAGCCGTCCTGTGTGACGTGGTCCTCATCGTGATCTTCGTCATCGCCTCCTAGTTTCCAGGGGCGTCGTACAGGAGTTGGTAGCCGCCGCTGGGTCGTCGATCGCCTTGTTAGTTTGAGGGGCTGAGGGCCAGATTCTGATCGTTGGGGTCATGGCTCCTGCCAGGTTGGATGACCTCTATGTCAAGGCCTTCATCATGGATCTCATCCCGTGGTGGGCAGAATCGTACATGCATCCAGTTGACCATATTTGGATGGTGGATTGCCATACCGGTTGTCATCGCTATGTGGTGTGTCTTGTCTGCACCGCGTGGTGCAGGGATGGCGTCTGATTGTACTGAGGTGACCGCTGTCCCCTCGGTCCTTGCGGGGTCAGAGTGGCGTGCCTATCTTTGTCAGAGTGGGCGTGCCTGGCTGTGCTCGACCTCTCCCCATTCCTCCTAGGGGTCGGGACGATGGAGAGGTCATGCGTCTTCTTGTGCGCTGTGCGGCTAAATCTGATGAAGGGGTCGTAGCCAGCCTCCACCTTAGCGCTTGGCCTAGTTTTCTTGGATCGGCTGGGCCTCGGTCGTTCGGGCCTTTGCTAGCTAATATATTGTGGGCCGCATGGCCCACTGACTAATCGGTGCCTTGAGACACCCTGTGGTTATAACCTCGACACTTTAACTTTTTGGGTACATACTTTTTTATGTATCTGGGTATAATGTATATCTAGATATATAACAAAATTGATGTACCAAAAAAGTCAAAGCGACTTATAATTTGGATCGGATGGAGTATTGTATTTCGGAAGTCAACGGTTTTTCTTCTAGAACTTTTAATACTTAATATATTTTCTTGTCCAACTACTCCCCTACCTCAAATCAGATGATCTTATATGATTCAAATATTGTCTGAAAATACTTAACTTTCTCACATTTTAATTCACCGTTCTCTTTTTCTAATACATCTCTATATCTATCTCTCTTTCTCTCTCTTTATTCTATGTGCACCTCACTTTTTTACCCTTTCTTAATTCCTGTGCTCATACCAATAGAGTCATCTATTTTTGGGATGAAGGGAGTCTATTTAAAATAAATAAGTTTAATTTCTCTATTTTGATAAAACTAGGTACAAATGTTTATTAAACTTCAATTCCCCTAGGCCAAATTGACTTTCTAACACTTCTGCAATACATGCAGAGAAAGTATCTACCAGCTTCTTTCCCTTCCTCAAGACCTTTTTTAAGGGAAGAGGGACTTATATTAAATCTTGGCACAGTACATCCCCAAATTACACATAAAAAATCTGAAATAAAAAATACATAATATTCTATCTAGATTCTTCCATCCTCAAGACATTTTTGTACACTACTGTTGGATTGACTAATAGATGCAGTCAAAAACCATTCTCAGATATGGCCAGTCCGTTTGTCTCAACAATGCTTTTCATATTATCTTAAAAAAACAATGCTTTTTATATTGGAATATTTCTCGTCATTTTTATTAAAAAATCACAATTGTAAAATTCTTATGCATACACATGATTGTAAGCTTGTTGATCTTCTTATGCATTTATAAGCTACATATGAGATACTCATAACCACCAATGCCAGCCTAAATGATCTGCATTATCTAGTAATCATAGCGTGGACATTTTAATATTTCATTAACTAACTAAACAAAGTAATATACAAGATTTCACGTGTCTCTCTAATGTTACAAAGTCATATATAGTTTATGTGTCTAAAACAGATATACAAGCAAAATAGATCTTTTTTTGAAAGGCAAAATAAATAGATCTAGCAGCTTGTAATCCTTGATCCTTAATTTCAACTATGCTCTAAGGTTGTGTTTGGTTAGTTGATACTGTGGGGTGGATGGATGGCCCTATCTTTTAGTTTTTAGGGATAGAATGATTTTTGTCTTGTGTTTGGTTGAGGGATGGGGCTGTCTCGTTTTCTGTTTTTGGTTTGGGGACACAAAAGTAGGATCGCCCTCCCCCACACACATGCGTGTTGAGCCTACCGGTCAGTATCTTTTATTTTCATTTCCTTTCTTCTTCCTTTCTTCATCTTGCTTTCCTAAGCACACATCCAAGGAATCCACCGATGCCATCGTCGAGCCACCACCTGCCCTACCGCGCCTCCACACTTGTGGCTGGTGCCTGCACGACAAGGCTAGCAGAGGAGCTTGCTGCATGATGGCAGAGCAAGCCTACGCATGAGGGCCTGAGAGCGAAGCTCAAACAAACGGCGATGGAGCCGGAATCCACCGTGCCAGCCTCTGCCTGTAGCCCATGTGACCATAGCCTTCGCTCGCAGCCCCTGTACCTAGTTGGCCTCGGCCCGTGTCGACGAAACGTTGTCGGCAGTCTACCAAGAGGTATGCCCAAAGTAGTGATTTGTTGGTAGACAGGTGCGCAAGACACGAACCGGATGGTAACAGAACACAAGACACAAGATTTATACAGGTTCAGGCCGTCAGCATGACGTAAAACCCTACATCATGTGCTCTGTTATATTGTGTTGATTGAGGATGAGATAGATTGCGTCCTCTAGAGGACCCCTACCTCTCCTTATATACTCTGGAAGAGGAGGGTTATAACTAAAGTATTCCATTTGTTACTATTATAATATTTAGTATAACCTATAATCTTGCGATGTACGCCTTAGTCTTACGGGCCGGGCCACCTTAGACGGTGCGGCCCATGTACCATCTTGTGGTACCGGGGGTTTATACCCCCACAGCTAGTGCCCGAGCACCATGTATTCTGATGCGATAAACGCCATCTTAACCTTCTCCGGATAGTGAGGCTTGAGTTCTTGACATCTTCGACCAATCAAAGTGGCATCCGAGCAGTTGTTGCAAGTGTTGTTGCTGGAGAAGTAGGTTGCCCGAAGAATGTATGGTGCTCTTGAGAAAAGAAAAAGTTTTCTCCTTCCTGTGAACTGTGCCCACTTGGATTTCCGTGAAGAAATGTAAATCTTGAAGCGTAGCGTCTTTGATCATCAGAGGTGTAGGGGTTGAAAAACAAACACATTCACCGCAAGGTGAAGTGTGCCCACTTAGTCCCCGAGCCTGATAGTAGGTGACGTGAGCACGTGGTACGAGGGTCTTAAATGAATAGAGCCCAAAGTCTTTGGGAACTCGATACTGAGATGCACCGGCAGGTGCGTCGTACCGATGTAGTCCCCGAGCTTGCTGGAAGGTGAAGTATAATCCTTGTAGCAAGGTCTAAGAAAATAATGACATCTCAACTGTATGTGAGTCAAATTTCACATGTAGCCAAGGAAGATTGGAGAGTGGTCAAAGCAGTCCCCGAGCACAGCGTGAGACGTGGTCGACGAATCCCCGAGCGCTGGTCGGGTGGTCGAAGGCACAGTCCCCGAGCGTTGGTTGAGTGGTCGAGGAAGAACACTGGTCTAGTGGTCGAGGAGGCAGTCCCCGAGCGTTGGTCGGGTGGTCGAGGAGGCAGTCCCCGAACACTGGTCGAGTGGTCGAACGACGAAGTACCCTAGCGTAGCCAGAAATTCCTGCAATATAAATATGTAGAACAGTTTAGTTTATTATAAACTTATGCCTCGTTATCAGGCAAGTTCGTAATAATGTACTGTTGGGAAAAAACGTTTAAAGCTTGTATATTTTGTGGAAAATAACTAAGTTAGAACGTATAAGTGTTCTGTTTTAGTTGTATCAGTTGGTAGACGCGTCATCCTGTAGAATCCGTACGGCCCTAGCCGGATCTGCGGTCCCAGTGCGAGGCGCGGAGCCTGTTCGCACGTAAGAGCGCACAGGTCGGACCAGAGAGTGCCCGCCGACCACCCGGAGTGTAGAAAGCGGGTCTCGTGCACGCGTAGAGAGAAGCCGGAGACAGGGCTGGCTCCGAGAACTCGAGAAAAGATGGTGCTCTGTCAACTGGTCTTTTATAAAATATTAATAGAAAGTGATCTTCAGGTAAGCACGTTACAGTGGTTGGAAGAAATTGTATTAAATACGAATATTGGAAGTGTGCTTATCTTTACACAGAAAACTGGTCGGTGGCGATGAAATTGCTTGGCCCTCAGCTTTTCGATCAGTCATGATGACAGTGGTCGTGGTTGTTGTAGCACCACTCTTCGTGGCGATCGATCATTGCGACACGACAGGTGGCCGGAGTCCGAGCAGCTGGCTTGACAGCTCGAACGAACGTGGGCCTTGTTTAGATGTTGGAATTGGGAGGAGAAGTTGGAATAGTGTAGGTCACGTCGTACTGTAGCAACTTTTGTTTTTATTTGGTAAAAATTGTCCAAACTTTGACTAATTAGGCTCAAAATGTTCGTCTCGCAAAGTACAACAAAACTGTGCAATTAGTTTTTAATTTCATCTACATTTAGTACTCCATGCATGTGCCGACATTTTGATGTGACGGGGAATCTTCTTTTTGCATAGTGAAATTTGGGTGTTGGATTTGGGAACTAAACAAGGGCGTGGTCGGAGCTTGACGCGGCTCAGCTACGATGTCAAAAGACGTAGCTGAATTCCTGCCAGCAGCATGAAGCACACGTATGTAGATGTACGCAGAGATGCATGTATCATAGGATATCTTAATCAAAAATTAAAAATCACTTAGCTTTGCTAGGTTGCATGGCGGCGGTGTCGATCACGCATCCGTCTTGCTTGATCGGCATTGGCTTACATGTGGCCACGTGTATATGCTTGTGTATATATACGTGCTCCTTCATGCAAATCTTGTTCTGCAAAACGCTTCGCGGTACAGAGTGCGGCAGGGCGTCATGTTGCAGATTGCTGGACGCAGAACCAAGTGCGCCGAATCGGGACCGATTGAATCTTGACTTTACGCGCCGAAGCATCCTACCGCGAGATCGCGTGTGGAAGATCGATGACGCGTCGACCTAGTTGATCGCCGTAAAGCGGCCACGAGACCAAGAGCCATGCTACAGATCGCCGATCTAGTAACCGTCGTTGATGTGAAAAAAAGCTTCCGCCGCTGAAGTCGCCGAGTCCGTCGTTGTCGAGTTAATTCTCGATATTAATCCTAGTTAATTCTCGATATTAATCCTAGCAAGCTTCAGGGCAATGTTTAGCGAAGTAGATCGTGAACGAGGGAGATGAGTCGTTACATGCAGAAAAATCAATTTGTATTAGATATTCGAAAAACAGATTGATCGAACGACTCACCCGATTTTTAGTCGAAAATTAACGAAAAAATTCCCATCTAGTTCCCCTGGGAGTCGGTACGCACACCCCCTACCTGGCGCGCCACTGTCGATGAAACGTGGTCGGCAGTCTACCAAGGGGTATGCCTAAGATAGTGATTTGTCGGTAGAAAGGTGCGCAAGACACGAACCGGATGGTAACAGGACACAAGACACAAGATTTATACAAGTTCAGGCCGTCAACATGACGTAAAACCCTACATCCTATGCTATGTTATATTGTATTGATTGAGGATGAGATAGATTGTGTCCTCTAGGGGATCTCTGTCTCTCTTTATATACTCTGGAAGAGGAGGGTTACAAGTAAAATATTACATTTGGTACTATTACAATATCTAGTATAGCCTATAATCTTACGATGTACGCCTTGATCTTACGGGTCAGGCCACCTTAGATGGTGCGGCTCATGTACCATCTTGTGGTACCGGGGGTTTATACCCCCGCAGCCCGACGACGTCATGAGTTTTTACCCCACACGTACAGCTCCCATCGACCTCCTCGTTTAGCCGTTGATGCCTTCTTGTCCCTCTCCTCTCCTCCCCCTCCGCATGCCCTCTTCTATTGCAGCTGTAAGCACACACGACCATGTCCCAGGTAGGATGGCTTGATCCACTAAAATTTGGGTGATGAGTTTGCCCGGAATCTTGAAGAAATATTCCCTCTGGGATGACTCCGTCCTTGCAGGGTGCGTTTGGTTACCTGAATATCCATGGACCGGATGGGACCATTCATGGATATGCAATGTTTGGTTGCATGGATGAGTGGACAGGGATATCTATAAGAGAGAATATTGGTTGCATGGATGAGTTGGACAGGGATATCTATAAGAGAGAATATTCTCATGAGATGCTGGAGCAAGTGGACACAAAAAATCTACCGGATTTGCTCATCCAACTTGGATGGCTTGGCTGCTGCTGATGTGCAACAGTAATTAATGAATGCAAACAACCTTCAAATGATTTTATCTATTGAATCGTTTATCTGATTTATGATATGATTACATAGTTGTATTCTTTGCAATTAAATCTATAAAACAAGATCTCACATGATTATATTTTGGTTAAAATTAAATAAATGATAACTAGGTCCCGCATGACATCATCAGCATATCCATTCTCGTCCATCCAACCAAACAGAAAAATAGCGTGTCTCGTCTCATTCTATCTAACATATATCCATCTAACCAAACAAAAAAAAATAGTTCATCCCATCCATCCAACCAAACAACAAGTATGGATAACCATATCCAGAAATCCATAGATCGTCATATTTCATCCACCCTTGTTCTCAAACCAAACGCACCCGCAGTCTCTTAACCAAATGCTAGGACCACCAGGTGGGATATTCAACCTTGTTCTCTCTCGTCCCTAGAACCAAACGCTACGACTTGTCATCCGTGGCTAGCTCAATAATCTCGCAGAAGTACTTGCCATTTTATTGAACAACATCATGTACGACAAAGTGGCAGAAGTCCACTACAACCCTCGTTACTTTTTTTCATCAAAAGTGTATGAAAGTGTATTCCTTAACTCCTAGATGTTCTTCCTAAATATTCCGGACTGTCTAGGTCCATTACTAATATTCATTCATTAATTTCTCTATATTTCATGTAAAACTATGCAAAAAAATGTGAAAACTTTATTAGTATAAATAAAATAAATAATGCTAATAGCATGGCTTAATTTCTACCCTTATATTTAAAATATGTGTTTTTAGAAACCATATTTATAATATGTGTTGCTTATATATATAGGGAAATTTCTTTCTACTCTCAGGTGTAGCTACGGCTGGCCAGTCCGCTGACGGGTTAAAAAAACTTGACCCGTTTGTACCTCGCGTCGGTACGCGTATATATGTGAATTAAAAATCAGCGTATGAGTGGGTGGCCGCATAATTAGAGTGGAAAGTGGATCCACGTGGAAAGCGGATCAGGCTGACAATGGGTTGTGATACTTTCCATATTAATTATAGTATCACTTGATACTTTTATAAGATTATTATAGTATCACTAGATACTTTCCATATTACAGTACCATGTGATACTTTTCTGATGAGTATATAAACATATTCCCAAAGTACAATATACGTTATTTGGCATGCATACGGCATGTATGCATGGATACCTACCATGCTCAATATATATTCAAAAATGCATCCAAGCGTGGTACCTAGTTGGTGAATTTGATCTTCCCGGCCAGCTGGCTTGCTGCATCTGTCATGGTGGTCGGGAGATCATGATCCTTTCATCAAGCATTCATCCGACTTGAATTGAAAAGGTTGCGAATTTTGTCATGTTGTACCTTTTTTGTTTTTTGAGGCGGGTCAAATTGCCTACCGTCTCTAGAATTCCATTTTAGAGATGGATCGAATTTCCAGCGGCCTCTAGAAATACCTCTATTTCCAGAGGTGGCTGCGAAGTCTAACCGCATCTACAAATGTTATTTTTAAGGATGGTTTCATGGTTGACTTTTCAACCGCCTCTAAAAATCAATTTTTAGAAATAAGACGTCTCAAAAACCATTTTTAAAAGCTTCTGGATAGAGCTGGCTCGGCCAAAAATAGAAAGGTTTCTAAAAATCATTTATGTAGTAATGTTCAAATTACAAATACAACACTCCTAATATTTCTCTCAAAGTATTTTTCTAAGTCATGTCTGGTACTCTACTATCACCATGATAAAGAAGATAGCGAAGAACCCCTCTATTTGAGTAGCTAGCGGAGATAGAGCATGTGATGCATGTGTGCTAAAACAATGCACATAGAAATGCCAACCCCGGCCCCTCTATTCGGTTATCAGACAAGTTTTGCCTTGTCCAGGAAAACAACAAGCCCTAATTAAGAAGCTTGCCAGAGCCGGCGAACCAAATCGGCTAGCATGGCTCAGCATAGGAAAACAATGCCTACAAAAACCAATATAGCAAGCAAGCCAACCGAATTCATTCACTGGCCTAATATCCTCATTCGGCAAGGCTAGGCGAGCTTTGGCTGAAGAACCCAATGCGCCTACTCCGAGTCACAGATATATAATAAGCAATGTTTTAGAGTTTTTTTAAGTCAACTATTTCAATCTGTGACTGAGCACTACGGGCATAATAAATAATACATAATATATCTATAATTATAATAACAAATGTATACTTCTATGAGACTGACTTTCGAGATAAATATACTTGTATCACTTTCACTCATCTGACCTCGACATGCAAAAATGTATTTTTTAGTCAAAGTTCAGAATGATAAGTCGTCTAAGAAAACCGTAAAAATGGACAGGCATCGGTGCTGTTTAGGAATATATTAGTTGGAGGTGCTAGCTAACCATCTGCGGATCCGTGGCGCAATGGTAGCGCGTCTGACTCCAGATCAGAAGGTTGCGTGTTCGATTCACGTCGGGTTCAAAACCCCGGTATCTAAACGGATTCTTTTTTTTTTGTACAAGGCTTTAGAAGCGGGAGCTACTGGGCCGTGTCTGGTGGGTCGGCCGAAAAAAATCAATTGCCCAGCAGAGCAGCCCAACAATTACGCGCGCTTTCTCCCACGGAAACCACACCGTCTCTTCCCGCACTCAGCGGCTGCGCAGCCCGGCAGCTGCGCGAGGCAAATGGAGTAGAGGGTTGCTCACTCCCCTGCAGTCCCGCAACCCCAAACTATCCTCCCACCAGGCACCAGCCATTGCCGCGCCCCCCGGCGACACTCCGGTCACCGCAGCCAACAATATCCAGGTCCGTGGTTGCTCCCAGTTTGCTCCTCCTCCCGCTTCGTGGCTGCTAAATTTGATGACTAGTCTAGTCATCTCTTTCTTTCTTCTCGCAGCCATTCTTCGTCCTCCACAAGGCGGTGGCGACCGTCGCTTCATCGGTGCCATCCTCCCAGACTCGACGGCCGATCGATGCCTCACAGCCATCTTCCCAAACCCTCAAGTCGGCGAAGAGGTCCCATGATGTTGCTGATGATGATGAGGAAGATTCGGAGCTTTACGAGCAGCTGCGCCTGGAGGCATTCCATCAAACCTGGCCCAAGATCCAATCCACCACCGATGTATGCTCCTCGCCTCTCATTGGTTCTATATTTTGATGAATTAAATTGTTTTCTATGGATTGCCACCGGGAGGTCCTCAGGGGCATCAACCTCAAGCTATTCGACCAGGTGCTGCAATGGGTGGAGGAGTCATTTTCTGCGGTCCGGTCCGTCCCTAAACCTTGCCACACTGAAGTCCAGCAGCCATACCCTCTCCTAACCGATGTGATCTGCAGAAGGATACCAACGGTGTTTGTTCTCACCAGTGAGTACTCTGTGTCAAATGTCAAAGTCTGCAGGCTGCAATGTGAAGAATTGCATTACTTATGGGCTCATACTTTGCTTTTTTACAGAAAATGCAGAGTTTGTTGATGACATCACAACATTTCAGGATCTAGCGGAGCATCTTGTGTCCAGTGGATGTCACCTGGCCAAGCTGTCAGCAGCTGAATTGTCAGTGAAAAATGGAGTTGGTGAGGCAGTTACTATCAGATGTTCCAGATGTGAGTGGCATGATTTGGCTTTAATCTGTGAACTTTGTGATGATGCTGAGGTAAGTTATGTCCCATAGCATATGTACATTTGTTCCTATCAATATGGGCATATATGCTTCCGTTTACATGCTGACGAAACATGATGAGCAGAGTACAAACATTGAAAAAAACCAGTGTTGTTACATCAAACAAGGACTAAATACTTGTTTCAACATACCAACCTATCCCATTATGCTACCTTTAGATATTTGCACTAGTCTTATCTGGGAAAGCATTGAGGCATATTGTTGTAGCTCTTTGTAAGACATAATCTGCTGCTCCCCAATTCTCTCTTTGCTGCTGATTAGGACTAGGAACTGGTCAGCATGGCTGTCCATTCTCTAGTGTTGTAGCTTGTAAGGCATTAGGCCATCTAGTAGTAGTTGGTAGAAACTACATCAGCCATGTTGGTAGTGGGCTGATCTAAGCAAGGTACTTGTAGTACTAGGAGTAGTTGGGGCTGTACTCAGCCATGCTCATGTGTACCTTATAGTTGGTACATGAGTTGTATATATTCTACCACTATGCAATGAAAAAAGGCAGTCCAGTTGCCACAAACCAAAAGAGCAGAGCTCTGGCCAGCGCTAGTGCTTGTGCTATGTGTGCGCTTGAGCTCAACCCCTTCTTCTACCTAGCCATAGTGAGTGTGTGTTGGTAAGCTTACTGCTTACCTGTGTAGGGCAGCAAGGGACTAACAAGTGGTATCAGAGCCGTACAGCTGCGTCGCTAAACTAACCGCCGGTGATGTTGTAACAGAACCGACCAATTATACGAAATTAAGTAAGAAAATCATCCACCAAGCAGACGATTTAACAAACTTAAGCCCGTATAACCCGGTAGTCCGTGAAATCACGACGGATTTCAAACCAACTTACTTACCAGCCAAGATCGTAATAAGTTTAGCGATCACCATAACAAATTACATAAAAGTTCGCGTCGCAAATACATCAAAGTTTAAACATAGTTATTACAAACCAAGTTCAAATAAAAGTAGCAGAAGCATTTAGTTCAAACCACACACACTCACACAGAGTTCGAAATAAAGTGCCAGCTCAGGATCATCTCCGACAAAAGCATCAGACGAGACGTAGGGAATGACCACTGCCCATGGTCCTAAGCTTCTCCCATTGCAGGATAAAGGCAGTTGATACAGTAGTCGTAATACATCTGGCCAGATGCAACAAGTGGGAACAAAGCCCTGAGTACGAGAAGGTACTCAGCTAGACTTAACCGATATAACCAAAAAAAATTGACACCAAGGATCATGACAGGCTTTATGGAAGGGTAGCTAACTCATTTGCAAAAAAGCATTTTAGTATTTAAAGAATCTTTTCCAGAAGCTTTGCATCAAGTTAAATCTTTATTAACCTGTCAATTACATTTGCACATGTACTAGAGTAACATGTAATTAAACAGGTAAGGATCACCAATGATCATTAATAACTTCCATCATGTCATATTCCATATAATTGTCCAAGTGTTCCATCAATATTACTACGATGAACTCAAGTCAAGTGTTCACTATCCAGTGAACGATTGCGATTCGAATCGATTATTAACCATCTAGTAATTTATTCCTCACTCAAACCTCACTCACACGCTAAAGTGAGATATTGGTCACCGAGTCAACCATTCAGGTAAAATCTCGAGTTTGAAAGGAACCACATGTACCGGGGGCCGTCCGACGGCTCTTTGGCCTTATCATCGCGCCCCCGTGTCCTACCACACCTGCTCTAGTACAGTGCGTTGCGGGCAATCCACTCGGCCCGAATAATCTCCCAGCTTCGTGGTCGAAAGGTACATTATTCGGCCAGCTAAATGTAAGACATGCATTTAACATGATTCGAGGCCCAACAACGATCGGTCCTTAATCGACACAGACAGAAAACACTACAGTCTGAAACCCTGCAAGTCTTCGTCCGGTCTCAATTTCACATTAACACTTAGTTATTCTACGATGACATACTTATTCAAGCAGATCCACGTAACCACCTATAGCTCGCAGGTGACAGAAAATCACCCAACTTCTACCGCTCTAAGCAAGCTAAGCATTTATTGACTGTGAATACCAAGGTAACAAGGATATGGAAGAACAGGGTAAACAAGGTATAATGCAGCAACGGTTGCAAACAACTCCTAAATGTAATGCATCAGTTAAAGTAAAGCATTAATAAAATATTTGCAAACCGGGAGAGAAATACTCTGGGGCTTGCCTCTTTCGAAAGAGCTCGGGCGGTGGTCGGGACACTCTAGAAGATCCTCACCGACCTCCTCGTCGGCTTCGGGCACCTCATGCTCTTGCACCTCGGGCTGCTCTTCCGGCTCCTCGGGAACTGCTACTGGAGTTACTTCTTGTAACACCCCTGGGTGTTAAGCATGCATTCATATCCCAAATCATGAGCATTATCATTTCATACATGTTCATCATCGCATGCAATATAAGTTGGAATTTATTTAAATTGTGATAAACATGTTTGAACCCAAAAGTATTGTAATTTCTAGCTAAGAGTGGTAAAAATTTGTTGTGCTATAACTCTAAATGACTTGGAAGTAAGTAACATGATTTTTGGAGCAATTTTTGTATTCAAAATCTCCCCAAATTTTGCTTTTAAAAATATTTCAGAAAAATGAGTTTTATTTAAAATTTGACTTTAAATCATTAATTCAAAATCTATTTAGAATTTTGAAAAGTGCCCTAAATGAAAGTTGTAGAGAATTAAATTTTGAACAACTTTTGTTTTGGGGGCAATTTGTGAAAATGTCTTTTTCATCTTCAAAATTTGAATTTGAATCAAATTATAAAATCTGGAAATGTATTTAGAAAAGAAAAATGAATTTCTTACCTTAACGGGTCGCCGCCTCCCTTCCGGCCCAACAGCCGAAGCCGGCCCGATCTGCTCTGCGCCCCGCCCGCGCTTCTCGCGCGTGCGACCTGCCTCCACCTCGGCCCAGCCTAGCCGCGCGCCTCCTTCTCCCACTCGCTCGCGCGCAGCGCTGGCGACCGCGGCAGAGCGCGCCCGTCGCGTGGCGGCCGCATGCCGGTGATGCCCCGCGCGTGGCCGCTGTGGCCCCCACGCTCGTGCACTGCCTCTGCCTACATCTCCTCTGTCCCATGCTTCCCTCCGCGCTCACGCACTCGCTCTCTACCGCAGCAGCAAGCCGAGCCGGAGCTCTCGCCACCGCACACCGCCGCTCGGTCCGCCGGCGCCTAGCTCCGCCACCACGGCACCATTCTCCGATTGCGTCTGCCTCCAGCTCCGCCTGAACCTCCTCCGTCTCGTGCGCACGCTTTCGCCCTCACTTTCCCCACGGTAAGGCCGGGGTAGGCTTTTCCGTTGCACGGCGGCGCCATGGCCGCCAAGCTCGTGCTTCCATGGAGGGAGCCCTGTTCTCTCCTTTCCATCCAATTCCTCATGTTTTTGCATTCGCCTTGGCTCCGCAGATCTCGCGCGCTCTGAACCAAACCTCGCCATGGCCGGGACCGGCGTGTCGTCGGTGAGCCGCGCCACTGTCCCACCATGCACGCCGTTGAGGTCACCCGAGAGCTCCTCCGGTGCCCTAAGCTAGCGCAGTGAGTTCGCCTCTCCGCGGGGAAGCCGCTGGTGGTGACCTCACCGTCGGCGAGCTCACCGGTGGCGAGAACCGCGCGGTCAACGCTTCCCCCTCCTCTGTGTGGCTGACTCGTGGGGTCACGGGCCCACCTGTCTACCTCCTCTCACGCTCGCATGTGCACTGCACCGGGTGCACCCAGCATTTTCAGCGACCGTTGTTAAAAGGATTTTCGAAAATGGTTTTTCAGAAATTGTTAAAAAGGGTTTCTAAAATCCATAACTTGCTCATTTTAGCTCCAAAAATTATGAAACAAATTTTGTAGTGTTTCTCATGAGTAGATCTACAGTTTAAAAATATTACATGTCAAGTTTGAAATACTTTTCTGTAGGATTTTTATTTAATCACTGAAATTGCTGTTTTCTTGTTAAATATGTAATAAATCATAGAAAGTTCAGAAAAATATGGTTCCACTTGCAATAATTTTCTTTTGTGATGTACTTTCTAGGAAAAATATATGCCATGCATGTTCTGTAGAAAAATCTTGATGTGTAGTACAAGTGTTTAATATTTTTAATAATTGTTATTTTTGTTAGAGAGAAAAAGATGAATAAAACATGCATGTAATAAATTTTCTATGGTGATTGTTTATTGTGTAGAATGTGGGAAAAATGCTAAATCTGTTGTTTGATACTTTTCATAGTATAAAGTATTTTTATGCTCATTTTTAGGCCCTAGCTTGTTTTTTTTGTGTAAGCAGTTCTAGTAATCCAAATGCAATGAAATTTTTGTGGTATGCTAGATTAGATGATAGAAAGCTACTGAAATGTTCTCAGATTTTTATGTGCTACCAAAATAGGTGTTGCTATTCAAACCTAGTTGTAATTAAGGTTTAATTAACCTTGTTAATGTATGACTAGTTAATAAGGTTTACTTTGGTGTATCTTTAAAGCATTTAATAATATGTGTTGACTTAGCATAGTAGTAGTAGAAGAGAATGCAGTAGATGACAGGTGCTTGTAGTATATGTTCTTAGATGATGTTGACTACCTTGTAGGAGAATTTTATTCCTACTTTATGAAATAAAGTAAACATATTTATCTACATTTCATTCATCATGATCATTACATGTCATTCCTGCAATGCACCAAGGCATGAGCACTTATACATTTGCATCATACAGGATCGCAGGAAGTAACTCCGGTAGCAGTTCCCGAAGAGCCGGAAGAGTAGCCCGAGGAGCAGGAGGTGCCTGAGGCCGACGAGGAGGTCGGTGAGGATCTTCCAGAGTGCCCAGACCACCGTCCGAGCTCTTTCGAGAGAGGCAAGCCCCGGAGCATTTTTTCCCCTAGTTTGCAAATAATTTTATTAATGCTTTACTTTAACTGCTGCATTATGTTTAGGAGTTATTTGCAACCGTTGCTGCATTATACCTTGTTTACTCCGTTCTACCCTATCCTTGTCACCTTGTTATTCGTAGTTAAGTAATTGCTTAGCTTGCTTAGACCGGTAGAAGTCGGGTGATTTCCTGTAACCTGCGAGCTATAGGTGGTTACCTGGATCTGCTTGAGAAAGTATGTCATCTGAGAATAGCTAAGTGTTAATGTGAAATTGAGACCGGACGGAAACTTGCAGGGTTTCAGACTGTACTGTTTTCTGCCTGTGTCGATTAAGGACCGACCGTTATTGGGCCTCGAGTCATGTTGAACGCATGTCTTACATTTAGCTGGCTGAATAATGTACCTTTCGACCGTGAAGCTGGGAGATTATTTGGGCCGAGTGGATTGCCCGCGACGCACTGTACCGGAGCAGTAGTGGCAGGATACGGGGGCGCGATGATAAGGTCAAAGAGCAGTCGAGCGGCCCCTGGGTACATGTGGTTCCTGGCAAGCTCGCGACTTTACCTGAATGGTTGACTCGGTGACCAATACCTCACTTTAGCGGGTGAGTGAGGTTTGTGTGAGGAATAATTTACCAGCTGGTTAATAATCGATTCGAATCGCCATCGTTCACTGGATAGTGAGCACTTGACTTGAGTGACTTCATCGTAGTAATTCTGATGGAACACTTGGACAGTTATATGGTATATGACATGATTAAGATTGTTAATGATCATTGGTTATCCTTACCTGTTTAATTACATGTTACTCTAGCACAGGTGCAAATGTAGTTGATAGGTTAATAAAGATTTAACTTGATGCAAAGCTTTTGGAAAGATTCTTTAAATGTTAAAAATGTTTTTTTTGCAAATGAGTCAGCTACCCCACCAGAAAGCCTGTCATGATCCTTGGTGTCTTTTATTTTTGGTTCTGTTGGGTAAGGCTAGCTGAGTACCTTCTCGTACTCAGGGTTTTGTTCCCACTTGTTGCAGATGGACAGATGTATTACGACTATTGTATCAACTGCCTTTATCCTGCGATGGGAAAAGCTTAGGACCATGGGCAATGGTCATTCACTACGTCTCGTCTGATGCTTTTGTTGGAAGATGATCCTGAGCTGGCACTTTATTTGAACTCTATGTGAGTGTGTGATTTGAACTAAATGCTTCCGCTACTTTTATTAGAAACTAGTTTGTAATAACTATGTTTAAACTCCGATGTATTTGTAACTTGAACTTTTATGTAACTTATGATGGTGACCGCTGAACTTATTACGATTTTAGCTGGTATGTAAGTTGGTTTGAAATCCATCGTGATTTCACGGACTACTGGGTTATACAGGCTTAACTTTGTTAAATCGTCTGCTCGGTGGATGATTTTCTTACTTAATCTCGTATAATTGGTCGGTTCTGTTACAGCTGGCATCGGAGCATGGTTTAGCGTGTTTACTGTTCACAAGTGTATTTAAAACAAAATTGTGTTTGAAAAAGGTGATTTACAAACTAAAAGTTTGCCAGTGGTCATATCCTTTATGCCCATTAAGGACTCTAAGTGGCTTATTTAAGTACTGACTTGGGGGTTCTTGCACCATATTTCTCTTTCGTTGCTCATACGACGTGCTATTGTATGAGTGCCACTTAATTGAGTGGTAATGTATGGATCAGTTGCCTCTATGCCTCGGTAAGTGTGAGATGTGAGAGCATGATCGGATACACCGCCGATCTAGGGAGAGTGCTTATATGATACTGGAGTACTTACATGTTTTACACATGTTTTTACAAAAGTGTCACATGTGTGGTTGTTTCGTCCGTTGAGGCGATGCCGTCAATAGGACGATGTTTTGGGTAGTTACTACCGTTGTACGCGTATCTGGGGATTCGTGTAGAGCGTGTAGATAGATTTACTGCTTTCATGCATTCATGGGGAATTGGGCTGAAATGAATTTTCTACAGGTACATAACAACGTTTCTCGTGTAGAACGTATTAGTTACGTATATGAGAGATCTCCTGTATGCCACCGAATTCATCGTTAAATATTGTTTATTTCATAAGTTTGTGAGAACGTACGAAACGTACATGCATCATGTTGCTTGTGCATTTCATTCATGTCATGCATTCCTCCTCTTATAAATTGATTATCCCCTTTTGATAAAAAATGTACCAACTTAAAATGTGTTCTCACCGGGTAATCAAAACTTTTGGTACAGATGGCCCGCACGAAGCAGATTGCCCGTAAGTCCACAGGCGGAAGAGCACCTCGACACCAGTTGGCCCCGCGGGAGCGCCGCAGCACGTACACATTTCTGAGCGAGTTTGGCATGCCAACTTTGCTTTGGAGAGTGCTCCATGATGTGGGGTACCCAGAGGGTCAGGAGCCGATGTACTCTTGGAGTGAGAGCCAGTTAGCTGAGGATGGACTGGCAGTAGTGGAGATCACAGTCCCTGCTCTTGATGATGCTCCAGAGTGGGATGGTTGGCACTTGGAGTTTGAGGGACGCACTCCGATTGAGGGTGCAGAGGGAGCAGCTTTCAGTGTCATCCGGGACATAATGAGCAGATTTCCCAATGAGCTGACAGTAGCCTTGGCTAGCACTTTTCTCAGAGATGATCCTCGCGATGCCATTTGGGTGCAGCCGCAAGGAAGTGCTTTAGTCAGAGGCCCAAACGAAGGATAGGCTAGCGACAACCACGCTATGAGTGCGATGTATGCAGCTATCAGAGCATACCAGGGTCTTGAGTGCACTTATTGGACGTTGACTGGTTTGTGTGGTGATGATCGGCTCAAGGCAAGGAAACAGAAGAAGAAGCAGGCACGTGCTATAGCTAGTTTGTAGGAGCAGTTGACTGACATGAGCTTGCAACAGGACTAGGCTCGAGAGAGAGGTGATAGTGCTCTACAGTGGGTGCATACGTTGACTTAGGCCAACAATAATGCAGACCTCATGATTAGACAGTTGGTTCAGGAGAGGAATAAAGCCTGGAACGAGAGAAACCTCCTGAGGCAGAGGGTCGAGGAGCTAGAGGAGTACAATGTCAACCTACATGAGGAGTTTCATGCGCTCTACAACGGGATTGGCCCGTATGCTCCCCCCGAAGCCGTCGGTATGGACGTCGACGATGACGAGGATGAGCCTGCAGCCGCACCTGCCACCGACGACGACGTTGCTACTGATGGTAGCGATGGTGACGTCTCTGACCCCGACGATGGCCCCGAGGAGTAGGCTAGTTGCTTTGCGTTAGCTACTAGGCCCTGTCACGATGACCTTTCTTTTGGTTTCATGTATCTCGTTCGAACCTTGAGACTTGGTAGAATGTTGGATCTTGGTTGTTCATGCGATACCTGAGCACATAAAGTCTAGTGTGTGTATGCTGGCAATGTGGTTGTATTGGACGCGATGTTTGCATTGGAAGTAATTTAATTAGTGGTGTTGTTTTAATTGGAATGTGATTATTGTGCCTCTGTTTTATTGTATGACTTTGTTCTCTCGAATGAATTCAGTACGGCATAATTTTTCATTCATTCACAATTACTACAGCTTCACTTAATCATTACTTATTGCTAAAATATGCAGATGGCAAACACTCGCCGCGCCACGTATGAGGCTGCTGAAACTGGTGGAAATGGTGCCGAGGCAGGTGGGAGTGGTGAAAACAACGTCCACCATAATGAGCCACACCCAGAGCCACATTTGTCGCCTCCTCCACCGCTCACTGTAGAGGTATTCTTTGCGCAGTTTCTTGGAAGTCAGCGCAATGCCGAACAATCATAGAAAAACACGAAAGATTTTCTGTGTACAATTGCCAATAATGTTCAACGTGGTAACAACCAAGGTGGTGGCAATGGGGTGAATCAGTATAGCAACTTCAAGGATTTCATGGACACTAGGCCACCAATTTTCAAGGAAGCAACCGAGCCACTTGACGCTGAAGAATGGATCAACACTATGGAAGATAAGTTTTGTGTGTTAAGACTGACCGAAGTACTGAAGACAGAGTATGCTGCACATCAGTTACAAGGACCAGTAGGGATGTGGTGGAAGCATCATCGCACCACCTTCCCTCCAAATGCTCAGATCTCGTGGAGAGAGTTCACTGAAGCCTTTCGTGGAGTTTATATTCCACCAGGGCTGGTTGAGATGAAGTTGGGAGAGTTCTTGGCTTTAAATCAGGGCACCAAAACCGTAACACAGTATTTGCATGCCTTCAACAACTTGTGTCGTTATGCTCCTGACATGGTTGACACAGATGCTAAGAGAATTGCTAGCTTCAAGAGAGGGTTAGGTCCAAAGATGATGAAGCATGTGGGTACCAATACCTGCACCAGATTCAATGACTTCATCAGTGATTGTCTGAAACAAGAAAAGAACAATAACGCATACACTGCATCCAAGACTCATAAGAGAGCCTTTGAGTCAGGACTGTCACAGCCAAGAGTTGTCACTGCTAATCGTTCGACCTATCGTCCGTCTGCACCTGGCGCAAGGTTTAGGCCACCGCAGCATAAAACCCAGAACTACAAGGGACCGTAGAAGCCGTACAAGATGGCAATGCCGCCAGCAAGGACAGCTGCAACTGCGGGACAAGGTAACTCAAAGGGAACTATAGGATCTGCTGGTACAGTGAAGGGACCTTGCTATAATTGTGATCAGCCATGCCACTTTTCAAAGTTCTATCCTTATCTGCCTAGAAAGAAGCAACAGACCTATAATGCTCGAGTACACCACACCACGGTGGACGAGATTCCTGAGGGAGAGCCCATAACTGCTAGTAAGTTTCCTGTTAACCAAAACCCTGCAGTTGTTCTATTTGATTCTGGATCATCGCATTCTTTCATGAGTCAAGCATTTGCACGGAAACAAGAACAACTATGCACAAACTTAAGTTATGGTTACCATATAAGTTTAGCAGGGGCTGATGTTTTAACCAATCAGATGGTTAGAGGGGCAACCCTTGAGTTAGGTAGTCGAAAGTTTTGAGTAAACTTGATAGTTATGCATGGACTAGTTCTAGATGTCATCATAGGGATGAATTGGATGAAGGATTGGGGAGCAGTGATAGATACAGGGAGTCGGGTACTTACCCTGAAGGATCCCTAGGGAGAGGGTACTTTTTAGGTACCATTGCCCAAAAGAACAGACCTTATGAGTGTGACATGTGCTATGGAAGTCATTCTGATTCATCAGATTCTGGTAGTGTGTGAGTTTCCGGATGTGTTTCCAGATGAGTTACCTGGTCTTTCGCCAGATAGAGATGTTGAGTTTAGAATTGAGTTGATCCCCGGGACAACTCCAATTTCAAGGAGACCTTATAGGATGCCTCCGGATGAGTTAGCTAAACTGAAAAAGCAACTAGAGGAGTTGTTGAAAAAGGGGTTTATCCGGCCAAGTAAGTCTGAATGGGGATATCCTGCCTTGTTTGTGAAGAAAAAGAAAGAGGGTACTTTGAGAATGTGTGCGGATTATAGGCCTCTTAATGCTGTAACTATTAAGAATAAGTATCTCTTGCCTCATATTGATGTTTTGTTCGATCAGTTAGCCAAAGCCAGAGTGTTCTCCAAGATAGATTTAAGATCGGGTTACCATCAGATAAAGATTAGACCACAAGATATACCGAAAACCACCTTTTCTACCAGATATGGGTTGTATGAGTATCTTGTTATGTCCTTTGGTTTAACAAATGCTCCTGCATACTTTATGTATCTGATGAATATGGTTTTCATGCCAGAGTTGGACAAGTTTGTGGTTGTGTTCATTGATGATATTCTAGTTTACTCTGAGAATGAGAAAGATCATGAAAAGCATATGAGAATTGTCTTAACCAGACTTAGAGATCATAAGTTGTATGCTAAGTTTAGCAAGTGTGAGTTTTGGTTGAAGAAAGTTCCTTTCCTTGGTCACATTCTATCAAAGAATGGAGTTTTTGTAGATCCGAGTAAAGTGCAAGAGGTTATGGATTGGAAGACACCAATCATAGTTTTGGAAGTTAGAAGTTTTTTAGGTTTAGCTGGTTACTATCGTCGCTTTATCCCAGATTTTTCGAAGATTGCCAAGCCAATGATAAGTCTGCTACAGAAAGATCACAAGTTTGTGTGGACAGAGGAGTGTGAGATAGCTTTCCACACCTTGCGGAAACTGTTGACCACTGCTCCAGTTCTAGCGCAACTGGACATTGAGAAACCTTTTGATGTGTTTTGTGACGCATCAAAAACAGAATTAGGTTGTGTTCTTATGCAAGAAGGAAGAGTCATTGCTTATGCCTCCCATCAGTTGAGAAAGCATGGGATCAACTATCCGACACATGATCTTAAACTTGTTGCCGTAGTGCATGCATTAAAAATTTGGAGACATTACTTACTTGGTAATGTGTGTAATATTTTCACCGATCACAAGAGTCTCAAGTACATCTTCGCCCAACCTGAATTGAACATGAGACAGCAAAGATGGTTAGAATTGATCAAAGATTACAACTTGAATGTGCAATATCATCCTGGAAAGGCCAATGTAGTGGCAGATGCTTTGAGTAGAAAGTCACATTGCCTGAATACGCAACCTTTGCTCGAAGATGGTTTTGATCTGATGCATCCTGCCGTGTTACATAGTATTCAGATTAGTTGTTCTTTGGAGAGTAAGATAATGGAAGGCCAAAGAACAGATAAAGGGATATTCTATATTAAAGAAAAGATTAAAGAAGAACCATCCAAGCACTTTAGATTGGATGAACATGATGTGTTATGGTTTGATGACCGTCTTATTGTTCCCAAGGATCAAGAGCTTAAGAATAAACTTATGGATGAGGCTCACCTTTCGAAGTTATCTATCCATCCCGGAAGTAGCAAAATGTACTAAGAACTAAGACCTCGTTTTTGGTGGATAAAAATGAAGAAAGAGATTGCAGCATATGTAGCCAGATGTGACACATGTTATAGGGTAAAGGCTATTCATATGAGACATGCCGGATTGTTGCAACCTTTATCCGTACCTAGTTGGAATTGAGATGATATAAGTATGGATTTCATCACAGGTTTGCCCACTACTCAAAAAGTACATGATTTGATTTGGGTAATCGTGGATCGTCTTACGAAGACAGCTCACTTTTTACCTGTCAAGACAAGTTATCGACCACCTCAATATGCAGAGAAGTATATTGCGGAGATTATGAGATTGCATGGCATACTGAAGACTATAGTGTCTGACAGAGGGTCACAATTCACTGCTCACTTTTGGGAGCACTTGCATAAAGGTTTGGGAACTAGTTTGATTTATAGCACTGCCTATCATCCTCAAACAGATGGTCAGACCGAAAGAGTTAATGCTGTTCTGGAGGATATATTGAGAGCATGTGTGTTATCTTCTAGAGGTTCATGAGAGTCATGGTTACCTTTAGCAGAGTTCGCTTACAATAATAGTTATCAAGAAAGTATCAAGATGGCACCATTCGAAGCTTTGTATGGCAGAAAGTGTAGAACACCACTTAACTGGATCGAGCCAGGAGAAAGAAGATATTATGGTATTGACTTCGTAGAAGAAGCCGAGAAGAAAGTTCATATCATTCAGCAAAATATGAAAGCCGCTCAATCACGTCAGAAAAGCTATGCGGATAGAAGAAGGAGACCGCTTGTGTTCGAGGTTGGTGACTATGTTTATCTGAAAGTCACACCAATGAAGAAGAAACGGTTTGGAGTACGCAGAAAGCTTGCAGCCAGATTTGTGGGACCATATAAGATCTTGGAAAAAAAAGGTCTAGTCGCTTATAAGTTAGAGTTGCTTGAGACAATGAGTGCTATATTCCTAGTTTTTCATGTATCGCATCTCAAGAAGTGTTTGCGTGTTCTAGAGGAAAGAATCGAACCTCGAGGCATAAAGCTCAAATCAGATTTGGTATATCGTGAGCAACCGGTTCGAGTGTTGGACTCTAAAGACAGGGTTACTCAGAACAGTGTGGTGAAAACATATAAGATACAGTGGAGTCATCATGATGAAGGAGATGCAACTTGGGAAACGGGTGAATATCTACAAAAAACTTATGAGGATTTTTATGACAAATGGTTCGTAACCCTAATCTCGGGACGAGTTTCTTATAAGGGGAGGGCTGTAACACCCCTGGGTGTTAAGCATGTATTCATATCCCAAATCATGAGCATTACCATTTCATACATGTTCATCATCGCATGCAATATAAGTTGGAATTTATTTAAATTGTGATAAACATGTTTGAACCCTAAAGTATTGTAATTTCTAGCTAAGAGTGGTAAAAATTTGTTGTGCTATAACTCTAAATGACTTGGAAGTAAGAAACATGATTTTTGGAGCAATTTTTATATTCAAAATCACCCCAAATTTTGCTTTTAAAAATATTTCAGAAAAAATGAGTTTTATTTAAAATTTGATTTTAAATCATTAATTCAAAATCTATTTAGAATTTTGAAAAGTGCCCTAAATGAAAGTTGTAGAGAATTAAATTTTGAACAACTTTTGTTTTGGGGGCAATTTGTGAAAATGTCTTTTTCATCTTTAAAATTTGAATTTGAATCAAATTATAAAATCTGGAAATGTATTTAGAAAAGAAAAATAAATTTCTTACCTTAACGGGCCGCCGCCTCCCTTCCGGCCCAACAACCGAAGCCGACCCGGTCTGCTCCGTGCCCCGCCTGCGCTTCTCGCGCGCGCGACCCGCCTCCACCTCGGCCCAGCCCAGCCGCGCACCTCCTTCTCCCGCTCGCCCGCGCGCAGCGCTGGCCACTGCGGCAGAGCGCGCCCATCACGTGGCGGCCGCATGCCGGCGACGCCCCGCACGTGACCGTTGTGGCCCTCGCGCTCGCGCACTGCCTCCGCCTACATCTCCTCTGTCCCTTGCTTCCCTCCGCGCTCGCGCACTCGCTCTCTACCGCAGCAGCAAGCCAAGTCGGAGCTCTCCCCACCGCACGCCGCCGCTCGGTTCGCCGGCGCCTAGCTCCGCCACCGCGGCACCATTCTCCGATTGCGTCTGCCTCCAGCTCCGCCTGAACCTCCTCCGTCCCGTGCGCACGCTTTCGCCCTCACTTTCCCCACGGTAAGGCCGGGGTAGGCTTTTCCGTTGCACGGCGGTGCCATGGCCGCCGAGCTCGTGCTTCCGTGGAGGGAGCCTTGTTCCCTCCTTTCCATCCAATTCTTCGTGTTTTTGCATTCGCCTTGGCTCTGTGGATCTCGCGCGCTCTGAACCAAACCTCGCCATGGCCGGGACCGGCGTGTCGTCGGTGAGCCGTGCCAGCGTCCCGCCATGTATGCTGTCGAGGTCACCCGAGAGCTCCTCCGGTGCCCTAAGCTAGCGCAGTGAGTTCGCCTCTCCGCGGGGAAGCCGCTGGTGGTGACCTCACAGCTGGCGAGCACACCGGCGGCGAGAACCGCACGGTCAGCGCTTCCCCCTCCTCTGTGTGGCTGACTCGTGGGGTCATGGGCCCACCTGTCTGCCTCCTCTCGCGCTCGCGTGTGCACTGCACCGGGTGCACCCAACATTTTCAGCGGCTGTTGTTAAAAGGATTTTTGAAAATGGTTTTTCAGAAATTGTTAAAAAGGGTTTCTAAAATCCATAACTTGCTCATTTTAGCTCCAAAAATTGTGAAACAAATTTTATAGTGTTTCTCATGAGTAGATCTATAGTTTAAAAATATTGCATGTCAAGTTTGAAATACTTTTCTGTAGGGTTTTTATTTAATCACTGAAATTGTTGTTTTCTTGTTAAATATGTAATAAATCAAAGAAAGTTCAGAAAAATATGGTTCCACTTGCAATAATTTTCTTTTGTGATGTACTTTCTAGGAAAAATATATGCCATGCATGTTCTGCAGAAAAATCTTGATGTGTAGTACAAGTGTTTAATATTGTTAATAATTGTTATTTTTGCTAGAGAGAAAAAGATGCGTGGAGGGAGCCCTGTTCCCTCCTTTCCATCCAATTCCTCGTGTTTTTGCATTTGCCTTGGCTCTGCGGATCTCGCGTGCTCTGAACCAAACCTCGCCATGGCCGGGACCGGCGTGTCGTCGGTGAGGGGTGCCAGCGTCCCGCCATGCACGCTATCGAGGTCACCCGAGAGCTCCTCCGGTGCCCTAAGCTAGCGCAGTGAGTTCGCCTCTCCGCGGGGAAGCCGCTGGTGGTGACCTCACCGCTGGCGAGCTCACCGGCGGCGAGAACCGCGCGGTCAGCGCTTCCCCCTCCTCTGTGTGGCTGACTCATGGGGTCACGGGCCCACCTATCTGCCTCCTCTCGCGCTCGCGTGTGCACTGCACTGGGTGCACCCAACATTTTCAGCGGCTGTTGTTAAAAGGATTTTTAAAAATGGTTTTTCAGAAATTGTTAAAAAGGGTTTCTAAAATCCATAACTTGCTCATTTTAGCTCCAAAAATTGTGAAACAAATTTTGTAGTGTTTCTCATGAGTAGATCTACAGTTTAAAAATATTGCATGTCAAGTTTGAAATACTTTTCTGTATGGTTTTTATTTAATCACTGAAATTGTTGTTTTCTTGTTAAATATGTAATAAATCATAGAAAGTTTAGAAAAATATGGTTCCACTTGCAATAATTTTCTTTTGTGATGTATTTTCTATGAAAAATATATGCCATGCATGTTCTGCAGAAAAATCTTGATGTGTAGTACAAGTGTTTAATATTGTTAATAATTGTTATTTTTGCTAGAGAGAAAAAGATGAATAAAACATGCATGTAATAATTTTTCTATAGTGATTGTTTATTGTGTAGAATGTAGCAAAAATGCTAAATCTGTTGTTTAATACTTTTCATAGTATAAAGTATTTTTATGCTCATTTTTAGGCCCTAGCTTGTTATTTTTGTGTAGGCAGTTCTAGTAATCCAAATGCAATGAAATTTTTGTGGTATGCTAGATTAGATGATAGAAAGCTACTAAAATTTTCTCAGATTTTTCTATGTTACCAAAATAGGTGTTGCTATTCAAACCTAGTTGCAATTAAGGTTTAATTAACCTTGTTAATGTATGACTAGTTAATAAGGTTTACTTTGGTGTATCTTTGAAGCATTTAATAATATGTGTTGACTTAGCATAGTAGTAGTAGAAGAGAATGCAGTAGATGACAGGTGCTTGTAGTATATGTTCTTGGATGATGTTGACTACCTTGTAGGAGAATTTTATTCCTACTTTATGAAATAAAGTAAACCTATTTATCTACATTTCATTCATCATTATCATTACATGTCATTCCTGCAATGCACCTAGGCATGAGCACTTATACATTTGCATCATACAGGATCGCAGAAAGTAACTCCGGTAGCAATTCCCGAAGAGCTGGAAGAGCAGCCCGAGGAGCAGGAGGTGCCCGAGGCCGACGAGGAGGTTGGTGAGGATCTTCTAGAGTGCCCAGACCATCGTCCGAGCTATTTCGAGAGAGGCAAGCCCCGGAATATTTTTCTCCCCCGGTTTGCAAATAAATTTATTAATGCTTTACTTTAACTGCTGCATTATGTTTAGGAGTTGTTTGCAACCGTTGTTGCATTATACCTTGTTTACTCTGTTCTACCCTATCCTTGTCACCTTGTTATTCACAGTCAAGTAATTGCTTAGCTTGCTTAGACTGGTAGAAGTCGGGTGATTTCCTGTTACCTGCGAGCTATAGGGGGTTACCTGGATTTGCTTGAGAAAGTATGTCATCTGAGAATAGCTAAGTGTTAATGTGAAATTGAGACCGGACAGAAACTTGCAGGGTTTCGGACTGTAGTGTTTTCCGTCTGTGTCGATTAAGGACCGACCGTTGTTGGGCCTCGAGTCATGTTGAACGCATGCCTTACATTTAGCTGGCTGAATAATGTACCTTTCGACCGCGAAGCTGGGAGATTATTCGGGCCGAGTGGATTACCCGCAACGCACTGTACCGGAGCAGTAGTGGCAGGATACGGGGGCGTGATGATAAGGCCAAAGAGCAGTCGGGCGGCCCTCGGGTACATTTGGTTCCTGGCAAGCTCGCGACTTTACCTGAATGGTTGACTCGGTGACTAATACCTCACTTTAGCGGGTGAGTGAGGTTTGTGTGAGGAATAGTTTACCAGCTGGTTAATAATAGATTCGAATCGCCATCGTTCACTGGATAGTGAGCACTTGACTTGACTTCATCATAGTAATTCTGATGGAACACTTAGACAGTTATATGGTATATGACATGATTAAGATTGTTAATGATCATTGGTTATCCTTACCTGTTTAATTACATGTTACTCTAGCACAGGTGCAAATGTAGTTGATAGGTTAATAAAGATTTAACTTGATGCAAAGCTTTTGAAAAGATTCTTTAAATGTTAAAAATGTTTTTTTACAAATGAGTCAGCTACCCCACCAGAAAGCATGTCATGATCCTTGGTGTCTTTTATTTTTGGTTCTATCGGGTAAGTCTAGCTGAGTACCTTCTCGTACTCAGGGCTTTGTTCCCACTTGTTGCAGATGGGCAGATGTATTAGGGCTATTGTATCAACTGCCTTTATCCTGCGATGGGAGAAGCTTATGACCATGGGCAATGGTCATTCACTACGTCTCGTCTGATGCTTTTGTTGGAAGATGATCCTAAGCTGGCACTTTATTTGAACTCTGTGTGAGTGTGTGATTTGAACTAAATGCTTTCGCTACTTTTATTAGAAACTAGTTTGTAATAACTATGTTTAAACTCCGATGTATTTGCGACTTAAACTTTTATGTAACTTGTGATGGTGACTGCTGAACTTATTACGATCTTGGCTGGTATGTAAGTTGGTTTGAAATTCGTCGTGATTTCACGGACTACCGGGTTATACGGGCTTAAGTTTGTTAAATCGTCTGCTCGGTGGATGATTTTCTTACTTAATCTCGTATAGTTGGTCGGTTCTGTTACACTTCTTGCGATCCTATATGATGGAAATGTATAAGTGCTCATGCCTAGGTGCATTGCAGAGATGACAGGTAATGATCAGGATGAATAGGATGTAGATGAATAGGTTTACTTTATTGTATAAAGTTGGAATACAGCTCTTCTATAAGGTAGTCCACATCATCCAAGAACATGTACTCGTATACTACTACAAACATTCTCTACCATGCCAAGTCACCACAAAAATCTAAGATGCTTCAAAGATACACCAAAGCAAATCTTATTAATTAGTAATGCATTTACAAGGTTAATTAAACCCTAATTGCAACTAGGTTTGAACAGCAACACCTATTTCGGTAGCACAGAAAAATCTGAGAAAATTACAGTAGCTTACTATCATCTAATCTATCATGCCACAAAAATTTCATTACATTTGGATTACTAGAACTGCCTACACAAAAATAACAAGCTATGGCCTAAATAAGAGCATAAAAATACTTTATACTATGAAAAGTATCAAACAATAGATTTAGCATTTTTTCTACATTCTACACAATAAATAATCACTATAGAAAAATTATTATATGCATGTTTTATTCATATTTTTCTCTCTATCAAAAATAACAATTATCAATAATACTAAGCACTTGTACTACACATCAAAATTTTTCTACAGAACATGCATGGCACATATTTTTTCCTAGAAAGTACATTACACAAAAAAGATTAACAAAATTAAAACCATATTTTTCTGAGCTTTATATGATTTATTACATATTTATCAAGAAAACAGCAATTTCAGTGATTAAATAAATACCCTAAAGAAAAATATTTCAAACTTGATATGCAATATTTGTAGATCATAGATCTGGTTCTAAGAAGTCTACCAAAATTTATTTCACAATTTTTGGAGTCAAAATGATTACACAACCATTTTCCAAAGCATTTCTCTTCCCAAATAATAAAAGAAAAACGAAAAACAATTCTTCTTATTGCTAACGGGCCGGCCCAGTGAAACCAACCGGCCTGATATGGCTTTCGGCCTGAGCGCGCACGCAGGAGGAAAACAAGTCGGCCTGGCTAGGCCTACGGCCCAAGGCCGTTCGGTCCGCGAGGCCAAGGGGGTGGTCACGACGGCGACCATGGCGCCATGGCCGCGCGGGCAGCAGGCCGACGACCGTTGCCGGCCATGACCGGGCACGACAAGGTGCGTACCAGGTCCGCGAGAGGAAGGTGAACGCGGCAAGGTAACTCCAAGGGAACAAGAAACAGCGGGGACACCCTTCCCACGGTGAGGTCGAGCGTGGCGGCGCCATGACCGACGGTGGCAAAATGGCTCAAATCGACCCTACCTAGCTTGAATGGTGAAATCAAGGCGAGCACGACGTGTCGGAGATTGAGGTGGAGAGACGTGCATGCGATGGAGGGCGGCAGTGGACCACCGGCGGCTAATTTTGCCGGCGGAGGTGGCAGTGGCGAGGCCGGCTCGAGCGGTGCTCGGTGCGGGGCGGAGAACTGCAGCGCGGGAGAAAGGAAATGGAGAGGGCAGAGAGGGAAGTGGAGCGCATGCGGCTTGAAATGGCGAGGCACGCGCTCGTGGGGGCCACGGTCAGCCAGGTGTCGCCGGCGAACGGCGCATGCCGGCCACGGGGCGAGCTGCCCCTGCCGCGGCCACGACGTGGCGCGGGCGCACGGGCGTTGGCGAGGCGGACGCGGGCGCGCGGAGCTGGGCCGGGCCGATTCGCGAGCAGACCGGGAAGGGAGGCGGCGGCCCAAAAGGTGAGGAAACTATTTTCCATTTTTATAAATAAATTTCCAGATTTTCTAAATTGATTCAAATTCAAATTTTGAAGATGAAAAAAGGTATTTTCACAAGTTGTCCCCAAAACAAAAGTTGTTCAAAATTTAATTCTCTACAACTTTCATTTAGGGCACTTTTCAAAATTCTAAACAGATTTTGAATTAGTGATTTAAAGTCTAATTTTTAAATAAAAACTTATTTTTCTAGAATATTTTTAAAAGCAAAATTTGGGGAGATTTTGAATACAAAAGTTGCCCCATAAATCATGCTAATTAATTCTAAGTCATTTAAAGTTATAGCCAAACAAGTTTTACCACTCTTAGCAAGCAAATATAATAATTTAGGGTTCAACAGATGTTTTTCACACTTCAATTTAATTTCAACTTATATTGCATGTGATAATGAACATGTATGTGATGCTAATACTCATGCTTTGGGATGTTAATGCATGCTTAACATCCAAGGGTGTTACAGATGGCACCTGGCTCAGAGATGGGCGATAGCAGCAGAGCGGTGGGAGGCAGCGATGTTGCTGGGGTGACCCAGCCACGATAGGAGGTCGTCATGCACACGGTGCAGGAGGTCAGCGACACTACTTGGCCAAAGCTAACTCGCACCAACTATGACGAGTGGGCTGTGACCATGAAGGTCAAGCTCAGAGCCTAGCGGCTCTGGAACGCCATCAACAAGGGCACCGATATGGAAGAAGATGACATGTCAGCGATGGAGGCCATCCTCGCTGCCGTGCCGACGGAGTACAGGGAGCCATTGGGGGCGAAGAAGATTGTAAGGAGGTGTGGGAGGCCATTGCAGCAATCACTACTAATTTTTGACCCTGTTGCACCGGCAAATTTTTGATGTTATAGGGTCAAAATTGATGCGATAGTTTGGTACTGCATCAATTTCGCGTTTGATGCGAGCCGATACAATAGCTCTAGATGCAATAGCCTTGTCGCATCGGTTTGCTATGACCGATGCGATAGTTCGCTATTGCATCAACCATCTGTTATCTCTTGCATCAAAATAGAGGGATGCAAAAGGGTTGTTGCATCAATAACGTTTTGATGTGAGGTTGCTATTGCATCGGCCATGGATGTCTCTTGCATCAAGATAGAGAGATGCAAAAAGGTTATTGCATCAAAATCATGTAGATGTAATAAATCTAAAAAATTTGATGCAATAAGAATTTCTATTGCAACTACTAACGTTTGGTGCGATAAACCATATTGCATCGATATTAGGTCGGTGCAATACAACCTATTGCATCGACATTAGGTTCGATGCAACATAAATTATTGCATCAACATTACATTTGATGCAATACAAACTATTGCATCAATATTAGGTTTATTGCAACTGAATCTATTCACTACCATTTTATATCGCACCCATTTTCATTTGCTGAATAATAAAGATTTGCAGCATAGAAATTCACAAAATTACAAAATCCAATGGCAAAAAAGGGTAATGATATTAATAACTTTGATCATCCACATTCAATAGTTTGTACAATATAATAAAGTCAAAGGGCTTTCTATTTCAAAAAGTAATTACAAAGTTTGAACTGCATAATAGACCACTACTTATAGAATTAAACAAATATAGATGACTCTTAGCATAGATCGGCCTAGTATCTTTGTCATTGCAGAATCTTTGATTCCATTCGTCTTGCCAAGAGTCCCTCAAGGTTCATCTTCCTACTCAATGGAAAAAGTCCAAATGACATATGCATCAGTAATATATAATGGATCATAGACTAGACATCACATAATCTTCTAAATGACTGCATGAGCTGAATAATTTGCAAAGTAGGCATCATAGAATCAAGCATGGCTGAATCTTTGAAATAACAGAAACACAGACTAGGCATCTCAGGTATGACAACATCATTTGCACACTAATGTCAGAAAGAAATAGTGCAGACTTAGCAAACAAAATTTTGCATACTATTAAATTCCAGTGGCAAAGGACAGATGCAGCAGCAAGCGGCAGACACAAAAATCAACCAAACAATTTCAAAGTGTATGTGGAGTAATCAATCAATTAATCTAGCAAGCTACAGACATACATAAATCTAGTAATTTCAGTTAATCTCAGGTGAGATTTAGCAATTCCCTTGTTTGAAATGCAGCCCACATCTCCAGCCACTTCTTAGAAAAAATAAATAACATAGCTGCAACATACTTTCTAGATGGTGAAATAGGGCACAAATAATATGTCTGAATAGAACAAAAAGCACATAGCTCCACCATTTTCATTCCTAGATGTCACAATTAAATAATTCACGGCTCAAAAAATATACACATTGATCCTTTGTAATCATCAAAAGATTTTCAGCTCATACCTTTCCACCTTTCTTTCTCATATCTTGCTTTTTAGCTGCTGCACTATTCCTTAATGTATGTGTTGAAATAAATTTCCCTGGCGCATTATTGCCTTTGTCATTTGGGAAAAGAGATCTGTTGGCACTGCTGGGAGTGAAGCGACTACATTGAATTGTGTTTTGTGTGCTCAATACACTTTCTGCTAGAGTCTGCAAAATCCAGGAGATTTGAAGGAACAATCACCTCTAAGCAATTATAAAAATCCATGTAACTGCAGGTTGATATTTTGCAAATATATTACATGTTGCCTATCCAGCAAAATTAGACACACATTATGCAACTGCTATGTCTAGAAAAATTAGACACACATTATGCAACTGCTAGCTCATGTATCCATTCTGTTTAGGTGGGAGACCTGGTTTCTCAGAAGCTCATATATGTTGATTGCCTGTCCAGCACATATCTGAAGTAGTTCATGCCAGATAAGTGCTTACAGTTACATAAGCATATTCACACTGTTAAGATGCATATCCATACACGACAATGAATTAAGGATCATGCAAATAAAAATTTAAACGGCATGCAAGCCTCCTATCTAACCAATTATTTTTAAAATATGATTTTCAGCTAATACTTGTAGGTCAGATTAGGATATATACATGAACCTGTGCAGATCTACAAGTTTCAATAACTATTAGTGCACATGTAAGACAACAGCACTAATCTTAGTATAAAACTTATGTCACATCAAAACCAAAGAAATATTTAGCTTGAATCAACAAGAAAGTTCAGTTTAGTTGGCATCGAAATAGTTAAATAGCGTGAATAATTAAAAGAGGCAAGGACAACCAATATGCTGCAAAGAAATACTGCAAGTTCTTTGTATATCCAATTTCCAATAGGCCAATACTTGTTGTTTTCCTTTAGCCTTTATAACCTGTCAAAAAATATTAGAACACTGAAAATATTTGTGGAAGAAGGCATGCATACAAAGTATTTACTGTTTAGTCACAAACCATGTTATATATATATATATATATATATATATATATGCAAAAGGTTAATCTGAACCAGACTTGAAACTTAACTAATCATGTCAGTCATAAGTGCTTTACATCTCTTCTTCCTGCTCAAGCACATCAGCTAGGCACCACTAAATGGTGACTCCGAGTTCTGCAGGCAGAAGCAAAATGGAAACAAAGACAACCAATTGGATAAGCTTACATGCCCCATCTCATGTCACAACAAACATAATCATAACACAGACAAATTAAACATCTAGATTGCAGCCAGTCATTGAATTTTGGTTGATGATTCATGAAAAGGATTCACCCTGCTCTCATGTTCACAAATAAATGATAATGTCACAGCTAGGTCAAAAGCATTTTCATTTTAATTCTGGATCAAATTTATCTTCAAGATGCTACATATTGAACTTTGAAAAGAAGAAAATGTAACATATACAACTCCACACGCAAGATAACATTGATAGCTCCACACAGCAAGAGACCGACACATGCAAACTGTATATGTGCCTACATTCATGGTTAGTGCTACACAAGTTCACCCCAAACCAGAACCAAACTGACCTCCATGCAAAGCCGATCAAGGTGTGCTGGATATCCAAGCGTCAACAAAGATGCAGCGTCAACACAGGTGCATGCTGAAACACTGCTAATTGAAAAAAGAAAACAATGTTGCAAGTGGCTTGGTTATTTACAAGCAATAGTAGTAGTAGATATGTTTGATTATTGGTTATTTACAACTTAATTACGAGCAGTAGTGTACACTGAATATCTAAAATCTGAATCTAGACAAGAAACACTGAAATACTGAATATGTTTGGTTATTTACAATTTTCCCATGGTCCAAATACTGAAACACTACAATAGCATTAGACACTGACAGCGATTTACAGTCACAAACCAGAATCAATATGTCCACGAATATATGACCAAAATTTAAAATTATTTATCTCCTAAAAAAGAATATCAGGTCATCTATATAGCTAAAGATTTTCACTCGATTTTGTTGAGCCTAAAAAACAAACGGAAACTCGGAAAATGAAGATCAGACGATCTTAAATTTTTTTGGCAACAACAGAACTGATGAGACAAAGGGAAACTGACAAGCCTAGGGTTTTCCCTTGAAGAACCACGAAGAGTAGTGCAAAGACTCATGGATACAGGATGGATACAGGATGTGCAGAGCCTGAAGTCACCTGCTAGTCTTGCTTATGAGAAGTGACAATTAAAAAAAACAAATCACAAAACAGGAAATACAAACATATTTTTTTGTATAGTTAAACCCTAGCGCTGGAAGAGTTCACTGCTAAACCTAGCAAACTCGCCATGGTAGGTCATCGTCTGCTCTAACTTGGCATTTGGCAGGGCTATTAGCAAACTCAGCAGGGTTAGCAAATTAACCCATCGACTGCGTACCTGGGTTGGTCGTTGTCTTCATTCTCGCTTTCATCTTGCCCACGAGGAGGTGTGTCCTTCATTCGGTCGACTCTACGTCGGCTGCATGGGACCGCCTGGACTGCTGGACAACGGAGGATGGGCCGACCTCCTGGACGGAGGAGACACAGCAATCTCCTAGTAGACGGCCTCCTTATAATTAGCGGAGGCGGCGGCGACCTACTGGAAGTACGAGCGAGACGGCAACGCCGACGCCGGTGATGCGGTTTTCTTCGTTGCCTTGGACTGGAGTAGAATAGTAGATCCGAAGGAGACGAACCGCAACGTGGGCGACGGCTCGTCTCTCCCAGAGGCCCGTGATTTTAGAATCTATAAACTGCGTTTTTGGGAGGGAATTACCGGGCCCGTTTTGACTTAACGTGGAGGATTTTGGCGGGGGCGGGCACGGGTGCGCGGGGGCGGGGTATAAATTTTGAGCACCGTCGTGGTGTCCCTGGTCCAGGGCTGGCTCACAAATTGAAAAACAGGGCACTCCAAGCAGGAAAAAAATATGATCAGGAGTAAATAAAAAAAAGGAATGGTTCTGGATGATATAAATAACTAAAGAGAAAATATAGAGAAGTCTAAATGGATTTAAAATAGTTTAGGGTTCCTAATGCAAAATCATTTATTAGCTTTTAGCTAATTTCTAAAATAACCAAACAGCTTAACCTTGTAAATAAATAATAATAAATCACATAAGTATTAATTAAACAAAGTTAAATTAAATTTATTAATTTATATAAATTAGATCAACATGATATTGGTGATCAAGGTCATGAGTCACACAAGTATATTAAGAAAAGTTGTTGATCGTGTCGGACACTCGATGGGATATGACATGCGTAGCAAGTTGTTTATTATGATCAGACACTCGGTGGGATACGCCATGCGTCTCTCGGAGGCATATGACACGGCACTCGATAGGACATGACTATATATCAAGTTGTTCGCCGACATGGCACGCTTGGTATGACACCACGACATGTACCTACTAGATGACATATGCAATGACATGCCACTCAATATTATGGAATATGACAAAATAGTTACCAGTTGGATACGATGAGGCACTCGATGGCATATGACATGTCACTCGGCGGCATATGACATGGCACTCGATAGGGTGAGACTACATATCAAGTTGATGTGGCATGCACAATGCGACACCACGACATAGGGAGACATAGACAACTCTCACTATGACACCATGATATGTACCTACTAGTGAGACATGATTGAGTGCATGTATGTTTTAGAAAATATAAATAGTTTTTTCAGTAATTAATAGGTTCTTATCTACATCATTCATCATCCATATGACCATGATACAAATAAGTTTTCAAAAATTATAAATGCAGTTGTAATGTTTAATCTAAAAGGTTAAACAAAAAATTTCCAAAAAAATAGAACTAAAAATGCTGGCACTATATAGGGCCCGCAGGGCTCAACCACAACATATCCACATGGCCATGATACAAATCACTCTGTTCGACTGAGCCTATTAGCACGACTTATCAGTTGTGGTACATTATTTTTCTCTCACAACAAAATAGCCACGGCCAGCTTATAAGCCGCAGAAACAGCCTGCCGAACAGGGTGAATTAGTTTTCAAAAATTACAAATGCTGTTGGAAAGTTCAATCTATAAGGTTAAACAAAAAATTTCCAAAAAAAATAGAACTAAAAATGAAGCACTGTACAGGGATCAAACGGAACATACGGGAGCCTAGCAAAGCCCCAGTCGCAAGTAGGCCATCGCAGCGTGTTCAGAATGCTATCCATGACAAGGAACTGGACCCTAGGTACCATCTTGAGCTTTTAACCTGTGCTTTGGTTCAATGAATTAGCGAGGTGGTACTTATGTGCAAGCGTTTGGCAACAGCCAACACAAACCCGTTATTGGGCTGGCTCAATTCGTTTCCTCAAAACCCTACAAGCCCGCACCGGCCGCTTCTTCTCCCGTTCCCCACCCGTGTCTCCCCACATTCACTCCCACGGCAGACGGCAGCGAGGGCGGACAATCTCCATGGCGGCGACCCTGTGAAGCAGCAAGCGTGGCCACAACGCCCGGAACCAAGCGCGCAACTCGCTCGGCCAGTTGGCCCCCGCGCGCAAGGTGGTCCTCGTCGTCTCCGACTCTGACGATGACGTCAACCCGGCGGCAATGCGGTTGGAATTGGAGGTTCGGTCTTTAATCTTAGGCACCAGCTTGGTCGAATGGCCTCTGTTTATCGCTTCATATGCTTTAAGCCAAGCACTGCCTGGAACAATTTGGAAAGATGTAGGATTAGTATCACGATCTGAGCATTACATTTCCAGGAAACTAGGTTTAATGCTTCTCAGCTATACAAGCGGAATGGCCTCTGTGTATGGTACCACTACCAACTTTATTATCTTATTATAAGAAAGTTTTCAGAACATGGTTTTTGAAGTGCTCACTTTCCAGGAAAGCAGACTATATTTTGGATTATTGTTCTGTAGATATATGACTGCACAGTATTAATGGCCATGGCACATATATGAATGGACCATTTTCATGGTGCATATATTAGTACACAGTTTTTGTAACTTAGGCAAATAATTAAAAATGATAAAGGATGAGATGTCATGGTTCAAATTAAAAATGTGGTGTCAAGATATTTTTTTTAGAAACAGAGGTCTCCCCCGCTTTATTCATCATAAAGCGTCAAGCATACAATTCAGTTCAGAAAGCGTGTCGGCGCGCCCGCCCACAGAAGGCCTAAAGGCCAGAAGTCTCAGCAGTATTAACACTCATTACAGGCTCAGAACTTTGCTGATTCACACCGATGCAACCCGTCACCAAAGGCAGTAACACCGATGCTTGAGAATGTAACGGACTACAGCTGATTCCTGGTGGTCTGCTTGCCTCCCGTTCGATCTTTTGGATTATCATCATCAGCTCCTCCTCCATCACCGCCTTGTACATTGGCCTCCATCATCTTAATGTTCTTGCAATCCCTGTCAGCACCTTTTTCATTCCCATCCAGACATCCCCCTGAAAACAGATTTTATTACGCATGTTCCACAAGCACCAAAGAGCAGCAGCATTCACTACATTAGCCAATGAACTTTTTGTTTGCTATCCATAAGGAAGCAATATATTCCAGGTGGTGTCAAGATATTATAGCACAGATTTGAGAAAAGGGCACTATAATTCGAATAAAGATAAATATACTAGTGAGTACATTCCCTTTTGCTCTGCCTATTCTGGTATTGACTTCTGTGTAAAATTCAAAATGAGAGTAGCTTATAATCTCACGTTCTCCTTTTCAAAATCTTGCACAGATGGTTTAGAAGCTTTAACATCTTTGTTTATTTGGTGTCCTTGTAGCTACTTCTATGCGATATTGTAGACATAGCTTATATAATTCTTCAGCTCTGAGTATGTCAAAATATATAAAAACATATAGGGTACTGAGTTATTAAACATGCAAAGTGGATTGTGGTGTAAATATAGGCAGGGATCCCTAAAGTTGTGTCATCTTCCAACAAGATCCTACAGTTAAAGTGTACCTGTCTATGTAGTACTTGTATTGCATTATAATCCCTGTATCTCTACAATGATGTGTCTTAAATACAAAAAGTTGCCATACTCAGGAACTATTCTTATAAAACAGGGGACTCCACTTCTGAATGGTAGATTGATTCAATGTCTTTTAGGCATGGTGGTCCTATCTACAGGTAGGCAAGCAGATTGTTTCAGTTATGTATTTATGGTTGATTCATAGCAGAGCTTCTCATCTGCCTCTTCTCATTTTCGGTTGTTTCAGTTATGTATTCATGGTCCTATCGACAAATTGTGTATCACCCTTGCAAAGCTTCTCATCTGCCTCTTGCATTTTCAGTTATTTTTTACCCAATGACTGATGAAATTCTTAGTAATTAGTATCTGTGCCTTAATGATATGTTCAGTCATAACCATATTTTTTTATTAAAGGTTCCTGATGGCAGTAACGAGGAAGACAATTCTTCGTCGAATGCCTTCTACACTGATTCTGGTGATGAACTTTCGGACTTTGATGAACTTGGTGATCCTGTCAACATGGACCTGCTGAAAGTGACAGTTGAGGCAGCTAAGGCCAATGCCAAAAAAGCCAACAAGTGCTATGCGGAGAAGTCAGACCGTAAAGTTGATGAGTCGTTTGATAGGCAATACTGTGACATCAAGGACGGCGTGCTGGCAGCCTGGCACCACTAAAGAAGTACAAGCTGAAGAACATGAAGAGGGCTGCTCGCAAGAAGTGAATTGCAAGTCTGAAATGCAAATCTGACCTGGTGGTCATCTTTTGTAGTGGCTGATCGTCACTGGAATAAACCACTATTATATATATGTATGTGTTGTGGTTGTATGAACTAATGGATGCACTCTATGTGCTGGTGGCTGTAAGAACTAATGAAAGCACTGTATCTGCTAGTGTTTGGTAATTTGTAAGACGTAATGGAACCACTATGTATATATGCTATTGCCTGCTAGTTGTCATGACTTGGTGTCAATTTTGAGTCTGGTTTTTTCTTCCCTTCAAGATGTCGAACAATTTCTTGCTCTTAGCTGCTATTAAGCTGGAGTACCTGGAAAAGTTTGCAATTGATCTGATTGAAGTATTCCATGCAGCATGGAGATTGGAGATATATGATTCAAAAAGATTAATGAAATTAGGGTTGTCATGTTAGTTGTGCAATAAATATGTCAGAACCAATTGCTCTGTGCATGTGCAGCATTTTCCATTTTAGCTAAAAAAATGTGTAGCTGTGATACATGTTTTGAATGCTTGATTAGGCCACCTTGTCATCATCTCGTGGACTCAGTCATGATGAAGTATGGGCCAGTGATGCTGATTCATGTGTTGGGCCATTTCCAAAAGCAGCCTGGCCGCGTCTAGTACACGTATCTATCCAGATTGCTGAGCACGGCTGGGATAAGTATCCAAGGAGTATCTGACGCGTATCCGGATATGGGATACGTGACCCTTGTGAAGTATCCATGCTTCATAGGCCCATGCCCATGTTGACCTTTTCCACGACCAAGGCACTTATGGCCCAATAGCGACAATGTACCGCATCAAAACATTCGTGAACCGATGCAATAAAAATCACATATTGCATTAGAGTTTAGCACTATCAATTCGTTGTAATAGTACTTTCTAATTACAACCATATTCTAAACCGGTGCAATACCACCAACATATTGCATCAAAAATCAATACTAACGCAACAAAATTTGTCCGATGCAATAATTTCTACCTATTGCATCTCTTATACGAAATCGGTGCGATAGATCATACCTATTGCATCGACATCAATTACTATCACATCCAACTCCTTCTCGATGCAATAATGACCACCTATTGCATCAGATTTACAAAATTGATGCAATAGGAGCCACCTATTGCATTAGATTTGCGTTTGATGCAAGGCGAAGCGATGCGATAGGGTCAAAAATTAGTAGTTAATGCGCGTCGGCTCTGAACGCGCAAAGAAGGCGACGTCCCAGCTGCTGAAGCAGGAGTACGCCAATCTCAAGTTCAAGGATTGTGAGTCGGTGGGGGTCTTCTCCCTACGCCTGCAGTCGCTCATCAGCAAGCTGGGGAGCCACGGCGTCACCATCGACAAAGAAGAGGCAGTCTCCAAGTACCTCCACTCCGTGCCGGTGAAGTACATCCAGATCGCTCTCTCCATAGAGACGATGCTGGACCTATCCACCCTCACCATTGAGGATGTGACTGGCCATCTACGGGCGGTGGATGAGCGCATGGAGCAGGCCACAGCAACAATGGACAGCGGCAAGCTGCTGCTGATAGAGGAGGAGTGGGCTGCCTGAATGAAGGAGAAGTCCGGGGAAGCCTCCTCTAGCCGCGGTGGTGACAGCTGTTGACACTTCTAACATCACTTTAAGTACTAGGTTGTCATCCCTAGCATAACGCCATAAGTGTTGGTATTATAAATGTTCTTCTAGAAAATAAATAAGGGATCCACAAGCGTACAGATTAAATACCATTGTAGCACTTCACCAGGAAATATTCCAGGTATCGTTAATTTATATTTAGTTCAAGGGAAAGAACTAAGGACTTAAACTAGAGATGAACTTGCAAAACACGACTACTTATAAGAATCAATCACACAGTCACTTACTTTGATAGGGGGTAAGCCATGATAAATAAATATAATGAATTGTTAAGCTTATAGGATAACACTAGGGATGAAAACGGTACGGATATTTTTCGACCGTATTCGAGACCGAATCCGTTTAGAGGGGTTTTAATCCGTCCGTATCCGAGTCCGGATATTTAACATCCGATACCGTATTCATATCTGAATATTTAAATCACATATTTATGATGTCGATATCCAATCATATCCTATCCGGTATTTTTTATACTATCCGTATTCGAATCCGAATCCGGACATAAATATGAAAACAAATACGATATCAGTGATATCCGTCCGTATCCGATCTGTTTTCATCCCTAGATGACACACATGGAATTAGAGATAGACTGCTTATCATAAAGGTAGGTAGACATCTAACTAGGCAAAAGATTGAATTCTAGGTAGGTTCTAATCAACTAAGTCTTTCATCTACTCTAGCACATACACTATCATATATAACACAAAAGACTCTTCATCTATGTATAAGGAACATCACTGACGAAAGCCAGAACATAGCATGATTTCCCACGTAATACCAATTCTGCCTGTCCTACTAACTGGGGGTGGATTATATAAGACTCAACGAAACTGTCACTTCCGCGAACTACCACACGACCCAGCCAATAGGGTGCATTTGCAGGTAAACAACATCTAGGCACCACGCCTACATGTAATCTACCACTTAACTCCCTCGAGAAAAGAGCTAAGAGCTTTGCAAACTTATACATAAACTCATCATCAATCATAACTATATCAAATATAGAACTAGAGCAAACTAGGAATTTAATAATTAGAAACATAATGATATTTAGAATAAAGTCGTAGAGAAAGATACAAGATAGTACCAAATTTGTAGACGATGATCCAAATCCTGGGCACAGGTGCCCAACTCTTGAATCTATCTAGTCTAAACCTATGCAGAATTTGAAGTATTGGAGTAGCTATTCTAATTCTCTAGTGGAGAGATATCTCTAAACCTTAGCTCTGATGATGGCTTCCTCTTGATGATGATGATAATAATAATAATAATAATAATAATAATAATAATAATAATAATAATAATAATAATAATAATAATAATAATAATAATAATAATAATAATAATGAATTAGGGTTTCAAACCTAGGGATATGGCCTTGCTTATATAGCCTCCTCAAATGCACCAGAGCTCTCGGATCAAATCGACCTTCATGTACGGTGTAGATTGATCCTCAAAGGCGGTTAGGGCATGATCCACGAACTTGGCCCTGATTGGCTGAGGGGTACGGCGGGCACCCTGATGACGTGGGCGGGCGCCCAGTACACCTGACAGGTGGGCCCCATCCTCCAGGGGGTGCTTTCCTAAGTCTTCTAGAGTCTTCTTGCAGATGTGTGGGTCTTTATCTCTATGTAAACATGACATGTGGGCCTTCTTTGGTTATTTCCTGATAACCCCCTGCAGAAACAGACATTCATCAAAACTTGTAAAAATCGATAGTTAAAACCCCTAAGTCTATGGTGATGTTCATCTTTAAGTCCTTTATCTTCTTTTGTTGACATTTAAAATTGATAGTTAATTACTATCAACAACAGCAAGCGCCGCAGCAAGGCTTCTTCGGACAAGAAGAAGAAGAAGGTCAACACCAACAACTGCCAGCGTTGCGGGAAGACAGGCCATTGGGCAAAGGAGTACCCAAACCACAAGCAGGAGAAGAAGGCCGAGGCTCACTTGGTGCAAGCTGATGATGATGTTGATGATGAGGCCACTCTCTTGATGGCAATGTTCTGTGCATTGCATGACATTGAGGCCAAGAAGAAGGGAGAGGTGATGGCAGTACAAGAGCATGGGAAGGCTTTGAAGGCTGTCAACCTCAAGGAGTCGCGCGCCTAAGTCCACCTCGGACGTGTGGGCAGTGAGCAGGAGCAGCGGTGGTACCTGGACTCCGACGCCAGCAACCACATAACGGGTTCCAAGGTGGCCCTCTCCGAGCTCGACGGCAACGTGACCGACACGGTGAAGTTTGGTGATGGCTCAAGGGTGGCGATCCAAGGGCGCAACACCATCATCTTCAGGTGCCAGAACGGCGAGCACCACGCACTGACGGATGTATATTACATCCCGCAGCTATGTTCAAGCATCATCCGCATTGGCTTGCTAGATGAGTGTGGCAGCGAGGTGCTGTTCAAGGATGGCATCCTTAGGATCAGGGACCGGGAGCAGCGACTTCTTGCCAAGGTGAAGAGGTCCTAGAACCAGTTGTACCTGTTTGACTTGAAGGTGGAGAAGCCCATCTGCTTGGTTGCACAGCACATGGAGGAGTCGTGACTGTGGCACGCCCACTATGGCCATCTTAGTTTCAACGCCCTCGGCAAGCTAGAGAAGATGGTCCGAGGGCTGCCTCACATCGAGCATGCAGGTGAGCTGTGTGACAGCTGCCTGGCCGGGAAGCAAAGAAGGTTGTCATTCCTGAAGACAACGAAGTACCGTGCGGCAGAGGCCCTCAAGCTGGTCCATGGTGACCTCTGCGGACCAATCACGCCGATGACGCACTGTGGATGCAAGTACTTCATCTTACTGGTGTGTGGAGGGGCGGATGCAGCGGGGATGGTGTAAAGGTCACCGGCACTATTGCAGCGAAGCATCACGCGCCAGATCGGGATATCCTTGACAGAAAACCAAGAGTGTCAAATCTGATAGAACAGTTGTTGTCCCTAGTGAACTGACGAACTGAGATCAAGTTGTGCACTAGTTTTGGAACAACTAATACATTATGAAGAGGGAAATGTCGATGAAACCTGGTCGGCAGTCTATCAAGGGGTATGCCCAAGGTAGTGATTTGTCGATAGACAGGTGCGTAAGCTATGAACTAGATGGTGACGCAAGACACAAAAAGGTTTTTATCTAGGTTCGGCCACCGTGAGGGCGTAATACCTACGTCCTGCGTCTGATTTGTATTGCTATGTATGATGAGATGTGTTTTGAGAGGGTCCCCTGCCTGCCTTATATAGTCTGGGGGTAGGGTTACAAATCTAGAAACTAATCCTGTTCGGTTACAATTGCCATAGCTGGCCGGATAAGGATTCCTATTCTAACCGACTAGGATCTTACTTGATCTCCAAGTTTGCTTTCCTTCCTTACGTGGGACGCTGAGCAACTTGACTAGGCCACGCGTCATCTTCTGGTGGGTTGGGCCCTCTGGTCTGGGCTAGCCCAAGTCTAGCCATAAGGGTATAAGGGTTAATACCCCCACAGCTAGTCCCCGAGCACTATGTATTGTGATGCGACACGCCGTCTTGACCTTCTCCGAACAGTGAGGCTTGAGTTCTTGACATCTCCGACCAATCAAAACACCATCCAAGCAACTGTTGCAAGTGTCTGACCAGCTTGTAATTCAGCCGACCACCGTTGTTATCGGAGAAAGTAGGTTGACCGAAGAATGTATGGTGCTTAGAGAAAAAAGAAAAAGATTTCCTTCCAGGTGAAGTGTGACCACTTGTATTTCTGAAAAGAAATGTAAGCAGGGTAAACAAAGCATAGGGGTCAAAAAATAAACACATTCACCGCCAGGTGAAGTGTGCCCACTTAGTCCCTAAGCCTGGTAGTAGGTGATGTAAGCACATGGTGCCAGGGTCTAAAATGAAACTCCATGGAAACTTGATACTGAGATGCACCGACAGGTGCATCGTACCGATGTAGTCCCCGAGCTTGCTAGAAGGCGAAGCATGAGCCTTGTAGCAAGGTCTAAAAAGTAATGATCACCCAACTATATGTGAGTCAAAGTTCACATGTAGCCAAAGAAAGCAGGCGTCGAGCTATGGTCGAAGAGTGGTTGAAACAGTCCCTGAGCACAGTATGGAGTATGGTCGACGAGTCCCCGAACAGAATGGGACGTGGTCGATGAGTCCCCAAGCCTGGTCGAGGAATATAACGTGCTCCATGGCCTATGATAATCTGTGGCCAGACCAGTCCCCGAGCATTTCTTACTATCTTCCCGTTTGACACGGAATATATAATTTATATTTTTCTTCCTTCTTTGCTTTGTCATGATATCACAAAAAGTTGACTGATGTGACATTATTTGTCATGCTCAACTGCCTTGTCAGTATCACAATGAAACATTCGCCAGACGTAGCATGCCAGTGTGGGCCCTTCCATAGAGAAAACGAGAGGCGCATTTACTTGCACAGTAACCGGGAAAAAAGTGGAAACCGAAGGGATCATGCCACGTTTCTCGCACACATCTCCTAAGAATCTCAGAGAGGTGGAATGGCACAGTCAATGAGATAAATAGCCACAGTGTGGCCATTCCCCATTTACACCCAATAGTCGTATTTGCAAACCAAATATCTTCTTCCTCCAGCCCACGTGCCCTATTCCGACTCCGCCGCCACCATTAGCACACCTCACCGCTATTAGGAGCGACGCGCTCTCTGTACACCAACAAAGCCAAAGCAAAGAGGCAAGAGAGGTAGAAGACGGCCAAGACGGAGGCGGCAAAAAAGGCCAAAATGATGAGGAAGGAGTGGTGGAAGTCGAAATCCACCGAAGCGACCATCAACGACCTCGTCGGCTTGGGCGTGCTTCACAGCCGGGAGCTTGCAGGATGGCGGCCAGCGGGCAGTGACAGCTACCCCAATCCCCAGCCTGGTGAGATAGTTGTCTTCGAAGATTTCTTCAAGCGGGGTTTTGGGGTTCTAGTCCATCATTTCCTTTAAGGTCTTTGTCTATATTACAAGATTGGGATTTGCAATCTGCATCCCAACTCGATCTTCCTTGTTTCTGTTTTCATCCACCTGTGTGAGGCGTATGGGGGAATCCAACCCCATTTCGACCTCTTTAGATATCTGTTCTGCTTGAGGAAGAAAGGGTCCCAAGGCGGCTCCAAAATCACCCGCGGAGTGTATCTGACCCTCCGGGATGGGACGAAGCAAGAGTATCTCAACTGCCCATGGAACACTTCTCTTGGAGATTGGTACAAGAAGTGGTTTTACATCCGCGAAGAGCCCGACAGTGCTATGTTGTGCAATGTCGGGTACATTCCAGACAAGAGAGTGGCCTAGAACGAGCGACCAGAGCTGGACAGGCAGGTAGAGGAGTTGATGGCGCTGCTCCCGTGGAATTGCCTGGACAGACCGGCCGTGTCCGGGAACTTCATTAGCCGGTGTGTGCAGCCATGCCAAAGGAGGGTGCACGCCGGGTATGAGTACCAAGGCTCGTCCGACCAGACGAGGATGCACTCGGAGGATCTAGACCACGACGAAGTCGTACGCTAGATTGGGGAGTTGTTCAATCTGGCAGACCAGAGCTACTCCCGCCCGAGCAGGATCTAGCACGCATATAAGCTCATCCGACCAGCCCTGAAGGTAAACAACCCAACTCCTTGGCTCCAAAAAGTGTTGTCGACCACTGTAGAGTAATAAGTCCTGATTTTTCTTGTCTATCGTGTATACAGGTGCACAGCGTGGAGAGACACAACCTGTTTGTGTCGTTGGCCCCTGGAGTCGAGCACCCATAGAGCGTGGAACTGCCACCATGAAATGTGCAGCGGTGCTACAAGGACGTCAAGGATGACCACAAATTCGAGGCCTGAGAAGGTGCTGGGAAGAGTCCAAGCGCCCTCGACCAATCGAAGAAGAGGGCCGGAATCTCCTGGGCACAAGAGAGCCCAGAAGACTTGACCAGGAAACGTCGTCGCATGGTGCGTGACTGGTCAGAGGATGAAGCGGAGGAGGACGTGAGCGCCTACATGCTCAATCCTCGAAAGAAGAGGAGCGGGCAGACAACGCAGGGGGAATCGACCCCACCAGCAAAGGGGCCGCAAGAGGGCCAGACGCCACCAGCAGGGCCGACGCCTAACATGAAGATAGCAGAAAAGGAAACCAAGCCGCCACCATAGGACGATGGCCAGGGTTCCTCCGCCTAGCAGACAAGCCAAGGGCAACTGCGGTGTTGCGCCTTCACCACCATTCATAGGAGCTCAGATCTATAAGTTCCTGAAAACTCAGTAAGTAACGCATCAATAGTAGTAGCGAGCGTATAATTAGTAAAGGTAACTGTTCTGCTGTGACTTGCTAGCTCAGCATCAACGGAGAGACCCGAGCAACTAGCCACTGCCAGGACAACTGTGTTGACCACAACCATGACATCATCCAAGCAATCGAAAGGTCAGACCACCAGTGCGGTGGAGCCAACAACGAGCAAGGATGCGATCGACGTGGCAAACATGGAAGTGCCCGAGCAGGTGCCTGAGCAGGTGCCCGAGTAGGAGGCGCCTGAGCAGGTGGCGCCTGAGCAGAGTCTTTCGGGTACGCAGAGTTTAGGGCAACTCCCCGAGACCAATCAAAGCGTGCCCGAGCAGACCACGACCACCACGAGCCTGGCCCAAGGTGGTCTGCTCGACGCCGCAGCCAGAGGAAAAATGGCGATGGGACCATCAACTGCCGAACCGAACCAAGAGCAAGGGCAGACCAGTATGGATCAGACGGCTGAGTCTGATGACGATGTCATTGAAGAAATCCAAGGGCACCCAAAAGACGAGCGGCAACACATGTACATCCGCCGTGAACGTGGAGACCATTACGTCTGCCATGAGGAGATCTCCATCGACAAAGAGATGGAGAGAGTGGAGCAAGCAGCAAGATGACTCATCGAGGAAGTACAGGTAATCATACTCCCTAATCACTTGTCGTAGACCAGTACAAATCTATGGTCAGGCATATATGATACTGTATTTGATGTGCAGGGTCTTGTGAAGACGGCAAAGTACTGTAAACGGTGCTTTGACCAGATTTAAGGCATCTCCGAAGATAACAAAGAGCTGACAGCTGAAGTAGATCGGCTGCGCAAGCTGCTCGAGACCGCTGAAAAGGACCAGGCAAAGATCGAGTCACAAAGGCTCAATGTTGTCCTCCAGCTTGGTCAGAAAGAGCGGGAAAGAGCAGGTAACTTATCATAGCTGCACATCCCCGAGCACTGAAAAATATTGTTCATGTGTATTTACGTGTCTCCTGGAGCTTGTTGTAGACCTGGCGGAGGAAGTCACCAAGATGTGAATAGAGAATGCGCGTATGGCCAAAGAGTGCGCCCGATTGGCGGCGGAGAACACCCGGCTGGCAGAGGACCACACATGGTTCCGAGACCACTCGGTGAAGATGACCGAGGAGGTGAAGAATAAGAACCAAGAGATAACCAGTAAGTGGCTATTTTCCTGATGGTGGCATAATTACTGTATAGATGTCGTTTAGCTAGTTTCTAACCAGAATGCCCTTTTGTAGCATTAAAGACAAATGCCAAGAAGCACATTACAGAGCTGCAAAAAGATCATGACCTCTGGAAGGATCGTTGCACACAGATGGTGCGGGGGATCGGGCCAGTGCTTGACTTGATCGATCCAGGACTGTCGCCAACCGAACAGCGAGCACCGCAACTAGGAGTAATAGACAAATATCAGCTTGCATGGGGTTGGCTTCAGCAGTTCGTGAAGGAGGCCGGAGAGTTTGCGAGCGCCCATGTGCTAAGCATGGTGCGCGCACATTATCCCCTGATCGACTTCACGCGCCTTGCCAAGGGCTACCCCAAATAAGTTGTCGTGCAAGAAGCGGGAGAGCTACGGGGCCAGTTGACTGAGCTGGCAACGACAATCATTGGTGATATAAACCTGTGCAGAACACCAACGCCCCCGTCGCAAGGAACGCCAACGACGTCTACTCCGGGGTCTTCAAGCCAACCACCTGGGACTGCAGTCTTGACCAGCTAGTCCCAAAGGAGGCAGTCTTCTAGCAAGGAGCAGCCGGAGCCAGCGATCATGACCAGTCAGACTCCTGTGGCTCAAGCTCAATCAGCAGAGGCAATGCCACAACCATAGATAGGCGGTAAACAAGAGCCAAGCCGGCTACCTGTAGCTATAGAGCAAACAATAGTTTAGTTTATTGTAAACTTGTACCTCGTTAGGCAAGCTTGTAATAAAGTACTATTAAGACAATGTAAGCTTGCGTTGTTTTTTGTTTAAAAATGTGCTAAGCTTGTATATTGCGTTTGATAACTAAGTTAGAATGTATAAGTGTTCTAGTTTAGTTGTAACGATTGGAAGACACGTCATCTTGTGGAATCCGTATGGCCCTAGCCAGATCTATGGTCGGAGTGCGAGGTACGAAGCCTGTTCACACATAAGAGCGCACAGGTCAGACCAGAGAGCACCCGCTGACCACCTAGAACATAGAGAGCTGGTCCCATGCACGCGTGGGAAGAAAATCAGAGACAGGGCTGGCTCCGATGACTCGAGAAAGAATGGTGGTCTGTCAATCTGGTCTTTTATAAAATACTGATAGAGAGTAAGCTCTAGATAAACACGTTAGAGTGACTGAAAGAAATCATATATGTTTTATTGCAATAATCCAAGTACAGGAAAGGTACATATCTGGATTGATGCGTTCTACGGGTAGAAACGCCTAAGCTTATCAATATGCCAGGAGTTCGGTACTTCAGTACCGTCGAGGTGAGCCAGTCCATATGATGTAGGCCGGGTAACCTCGATGACCTCAAACGATCCTTCCCAAGGAGATGAGAGCTTGTGCATGCCTTCTTGGTTTGTTTTCCACTTCAAGACTAGGTCCCTGACTACGAAGAGATGTTCTTTGACATTCCTGTTGTAGTATCTGCGTAGAACAGCTAGGTACTTGGTTGTACTATATAGGAGTCAAGCCATTGTTCTTCAGAGCAGTTAACCTTGAGTTCACGTGCTTCATCAGACCTGTCTTCATCAAAGTTCACCACACATGGTGATCTGAAAGTAATATCTGCAGGGAGTACTGCTTCTGCGCCATAGACCATGAAGTATGGGGAGGCGCCAGTGTTGTGACTGGGCTAGGTTCGCAGTCCCCAGACCACAGCCGGCAATTCTTTGAGCCATCTTCTAGGAGCTTTGTCATTTGCCATGTACAATCTCTTCTTCAGCGCGTCGAGAATCATGTCGTTGGCCCTTTTGACCTGCCCATTAGCTCTGGGATGCGCCACTGACACATATTTCACAACTATGCTCCTTTCATCACAGAAGTCCCAGAATGCACTGCCAATGAACTGAGTCCCTAGGTCTATAATTATGTTGTTGGGGAGGACAAAACGGTGTATAATCTGATCAAGGAACTCGACCTCCTTTTCTGATGATGCCTTAGTTAAAGGCATGTACTCGATCCATTTGGAAAACTTATCAATCAACACGAAGACACATTTGAAGTTGCTAGGGGCCGGCTTGAAGGGACCAATCATATCTAGTCCTCAGCACGTAAAGGGCTAGGAGGCTGGTATGGTCTGGATCTCATGTGCTGGTACGTGTATATGTTTGGCAAAAAAACTGACATCCTTCGTAGTGGCGGACCAACTTCTCTACATCAGCCATGGCAGACGGCTAGTAGAAACCTGCTCAGAAAGCTTTATCGACCAGGGTTCGAGAAGCGGTGTGATTGCCACAAGTACCACTATGAATTTCATGGAGCAGTTGAATACCTGTTTCTTGAGTGATACACTTCATCAGTACTTCCTCCTTTGCATTTTTGCGCATCAGGACACCATCGACCAGTAAGTACTACTTACTGCGGCACATAAGCCACTCGTTCTCTGTTCGATCAGCATAACCAGTCCCATCCTGCAAAAACTTGATAAAAGGTACTCTCTAATCGTCAGCTTCAGTGGTCGGAGGTACTGCAGGTGTTGTCAGAGAAGATTCCATAATGCTCGGAGGGGGAACCGTAGCCACCAGAGGCTGGTCTGGAGGCTTTTCGACCACTTGATCTGCTTCTTCCCTGATGGAGGGTTTAACAAGGTCTTGGACGAACACACCATGTGGAACTTGAGCTCGAGATGACCCTAACTTAGACAACTCATCGGCTGCTTGATTTTTGTCCCGGACCACATGTGCGTACTCAATGCCATAGAATTTGCCTTCCAACTTTCTGATTTCCTGGCAATAAGCATCCATCTTCTCGCTAGTCGTGTCCCAGTCTTTATTAAGCTGGTTAATGACTAAGGCCAAATCGCCATAGACGTAGAGATGTTTTACGCCAAGTTCAACCGCAATCTGCATGCCATGGAGGCAGGCCTCATATTCTGCAGCATTGTTAGATGCAGGGAAATAATTTTGAGGACGTAGCAGAGCTGTTCATTGGTTGTTGAGATAAAGAGCACTCCTGTGCCTACGCCATCGATGTTCAGAGAGCCGTTGAAATACATCTTCCAGTATTCGATTGGCCCCTGATCGGGAGGTGCGCTAAGGTCTGTCCATTCGACGATAAAGTCCACTAGAGCCTGAGACTTGATAGACGTGCGACCCTAGAACTCGATTGAATAAGGGCATAATTTCATTGCCCATTTGACAATGCGTCTGTTAGCATCCTTATTTCGAATGATGTCTCCCAATGGGAAATTAGTCTTGACAACCACCCGATATCCGTCGAAGTAGTGTTTCAACTTTTGGGATGTAATCAAGATGGCGTAGATTAGCTTTTGAACTTGCAGGTACCTAGCTTTGGATTCATTGAGCACCTCGCTGATGAAGTAAATAGGGCACTGGACTTTATACACATGGTCGGGTTCCTCACGCTCGACCACAATGACTGTGGAGACCACGCGATCGGTGGCCGCAATGTAGAGAAGAAGAACGTCATTTTTCTGAGGGGCTGTAAGGACTAGAGGAGAGGTTAAGAACTCTTTGAGCTGTGTGAAGGCAGCATCAGCCTCTTTCGACCAGATGAACTTCTTGGAATCCTTGAGCAGCTGGAAGAAAGGCAGGCCCTTTTCGCCTAGTCGTGAGATGAAATGGCTTAAGGTGGCCATGCAATTAGTGAGCTTCTAGATATCCTTGACATTTTTGGGTGGCTGCATGTCCAGAATGGCCTTTACCTTTGTCGGGTTGGGGCATATACCATCGTGGCTGACGACGTTGCCCAATAATATACTAGATGGGACTCCAAAGATGCACTTCTTTGGATTAAGCTTCCATTGGTACTTGTTGAGAGCCGTGAAGGTACGCTGGAGATTTTTGACCAGGGTGTGAGCCTCCCTAGTTTTCAAAACCACATCATCGACATAGGCTTCGACCAGATCATCCTTGATCTCATCAGCAAGGCATTGCTGGATAGCACGCTGGTATGTGACCCCCGCGTTCTTTAGCCCGAACGACATAGTCATGTAGCAGTAGGCGCCAAATGGTGTAATGAAGGACGTCTTGATCTGATCATCCTTGTTGAGAGCGATCTAGTGATAACCAGAGTAGCAATCGAGAAAGGACAGCAGCTCGCAGCCGGCTGTCGAATCAATGACTTTGTCTATGCGAGGTAAGCCGAAGGGGTCTTTAGAGTAGTGCTTGTTGAGATCAGTATAATCAACGCACATTCTCTATTCATTATTCTTTTTATGTACAAGGACCAGATTGGCTAACCAGTCTGAAGGATACACTTCTTTAATAAATTCGGCTACTAAAAGTCGGGTAACTTCTGCCCTAATAGCCTCCTTTTTGTCACGAGCGAACCATCGTAGCTTTTGCTTGATAGGTCTTACGGTCTTCGAGACGTTCAAGGAGTGCTCGATCAGGTGCTGAGGACCACTGGGCATGTCAATGGGTTTCCACGTGAACACGCTTACGTTGTCCCTAAAAAACCTGATGAGCGCGTCTTCCTATTTGGGATCCAGGTTAGCCTCGATAAGGGCCGTCTTGCTAGGATCGTCATCGACCAGCTGGATCTCCTTGTGCTCATTAGACTTGATGTGCTTCCACGGTGCTTGGCGCTCTAGGATCTCTAGTTGACCGGCGGGAATCTTGGAGGCGTCGACCAGGGTTTGCTCCATGCGAATTGAGAGGTCGGTGGCCTTTGCCACCTTAAAGCTTTCCTCTTCACAGGTATAGGCAGTGTAAACATTGCCTCTGAGAGTAAGGACACCCTGCTTGGTAAGCATTTTGAGCACCAAGTAAAAGTAGTGCAGCACAGCCATGAACTTGTTGAGTGCTGGTCGACCAAGGATGGCGTGGTAAGTATCCTTGAAGTCCGTGACCACAAAGTTGACATAGTCGGTGCGGAAGTGGTTTGGATTGCCGAACTGCACAGGGAACGTGATCTGCCCGAGAGGTATGTAGCTCTGTCCGGGAAGGACACCCCAAAACTGTGCATCATAAGGCTTGAGGTCAGCCTCAGTTAATTTGAGGGCAGGCAAGCTGCTGCAAAACAGGATCTCGATGGAACTGCCACCGTCCACAAGCACCCTCTCGAACCGGACGTTGTTGATGCAGGGGTCGAGGATGAGGGGAAAATGACCAGGTTCCGGAATTGCCTCCCATCGGTCTACTCGGCTGAAGGAGATTTCATGGTGGGACCAGGCCAGGACCTTGGGATCGGAGATGAGGTCATCGGCATTGACGACGCTCAAGCAGGCCCACTTCAGCAACTTGCGCTCGCGCTTGGATTCTAAAGACACCTTTCCACCAAAGATAGAGTGGACGGTTTTGGTGGGATTGACATATTGGTGACGAGGATTTCTATCCTATTTGTCATCATCACCATCACGCCACAGTCCATCGTTGATGGCCATTGGAGCATCATCATTAGCAAGTTGCTTGGTGTAGATGTTCTTGAGGAAGCGGCAGTTCTCCATGGTGTGATTGGACTTGAGATGAATCTGGCAAGGACCCTTCAAAGCTTTGTTGTAGTCCTCTTGATAGTCACGATGACCAGCAGGTTTCTTGACCGCGTTGACCTCATGGTCGTCTTCATGGGGACGCTTGCCTCGGTAATCACCGCGATTATCGAGCCACCGATCACGATTATCTCGGCGGTCGCGTTTATTGTTGTTACGCCACTCGTGACGCTCGCGATTGTCGTTCTAACCACATTCATCGAGATTATCATCTCAGCACGATGGGTGCTCAGGGTGTGATGACCCACCCACGTTTTCCTTAATGATCTTCTCGGCATCATCGGCATCCGCGTAGTTTTTGGTAGTAGCGAGGAACTCGGAGACCGTAGACGATCATTTCCAGAGCAGCTTGCCTCTGAGGGCATCATGGTGGCGAAATCCTTTGATGAAAGCCGAGACTGCTTCGTCATTAGTGATTCTTGGGATCTTAAGACGCATATCCAAGAAGCGTCGGATGTAATCATGCAACGGCTCGCCTGCTCGGTCACGTATGCGCTCGAGGTCATACTTGTTGCCCGACTGGTCACATGTGGCGATGAAATTGTCGATGAAGGCTTGCCGAAGGTCTGACCAGCTGTCGAACTGGTTCTCCGGGAGGCTGAGAAGCCATTGGTGACCTGCCTGATCAAGAACAACTGGAAAGTAGTTAGCCATTACGTGCTCATCACCTACAGCGGACTGAACGGTGATCTCATAGAGCGTGACCTAGCTTTCAAGGTTCTCCTTGCCATCACATTTCCTAAGCTTCTCAAGCTTGAAATTCCTTGGCCAGACAACTTGTCGGAGATGAGTAAACTGTTTGAGGCCCAGGGGGCCGTGTTCGGTGTCATACTAGATGCGGCATACGTTCTCGCGGGCCTGGCGGTCATTAGCACGACTAGTGATGTGACTATGGACGTCACGAGGAGGAAGACGGTGACGGAGATCGCGAGGAAGATTCTGGTTGACCTCCTGGTCTTGATTGCCGTGACGATTACGGTTGTTGTCACGACGACCTCGACCACCTTCTTGTCTGCCCTCATCGCCGCTGCCACCACCGCCGCCGCCGCTACCGCTGCTGCCACTGCCACCACCACGTGGGGGATTAGGTAGGGGCTGATCATCACGATGTTGGCGACTTGGATGCTCTAAAGCACGGGAGCGACGACTCTGACTAGATGCGATGGGCGTGCTTGTAGCAGCTCGGGCTCGCTGGGCGAGCTCGACGGTTTGGCCCATGGCAGCGGTCAGATATGCTTTGATGTCTTCACAAACCGTGTGGTTCTCTGGTGTGTCTGGTAATCGGTCCAGGTTGGCCATGGCGACGGCCATGTTGGCACTTGGGGCCTGAAAACTTGCCTATCACCTACTCTGTCGAAGGCGTTAGACAGATCTCGAGGTCGGGGTCCCCCGCGACATGCTTCTTCTTCATCATCCTCTAGGCGACGGCGTTTGGCACGGTCGGGGTTACGCTGTTCGCAAAGCTGCCATTGCTCGTCTGTCTCTCCTACGACTGCGGGCTCGTCATTGCTGACGTTGAGCACTATGTCGCCACGTCTTGGTGGGAACCATGGGATACGGGGGAAACCCGGAGGGTACGGTAGTGGATCCAGATCATATTCGTCGTCTTTAAGGTGTTCAGCCTCGGTGTGGATGGAGCGTGTAGATCCAGTGCTGGAGTCGCCATCCTAGGGCAGTGTATGAACCGAACCTTCATGATGCTCTCGGATACCGACCATGTTGACGGTGTTGCCTGGTGATGGTCGAGGTATATCCAGGAAGTACAAATCTAAAACATGGTCGTGCTCTGCGGGACCCATGAACAGATGGTACGCATACTCGGAAGCAGCGTTTTTCATGCCGTATGGGAAGGCCTGACAATCCTTCATTGGGACTTGGTACTCGGAGAGCCTGAGGCTGGGTGTAGGAACCTAGCAAAGGCGTACCGAACGTCCTTTAGGAGTAGCGGTGACCACTAGATCTGTACCTAGCCGTGTTGGATGGCGAACCCAAACTGATCGGGTAGATCTGTTGTGGTGGAGAAGTACCTACTCGGTAGATTGATTTTGGATCGAATCTACCAAAGTCAGGGTTTGTGAGAGCTTGTTGCCGACTTGGTCGATAGCTTCGATCAAGTCGACGTTGTTGATCACTCTTCCTTTGTAACGGGGGAGCGGTCGATGAGTTGTCGGCATGGTCGGAGCCGTTGCTAGGGTGGTCGGAGCCATTACCAGCGTGGTTGGAGCCATAGCCGATGAAGACGTGGTCGACGCAGATCAGATCTGCGTCTCCTCCCATGGCGGTGGTGGTGAAGCTGTTGACACCAGTGGTCCAGGTGATCTGGCCGATGGTGAATGTGAGACCGTCCGCCATGGCCACGAAGTTGGGGATGATGACCATCTTGCTCGCCTAGGAAGCTGTACGCACACCCCCTACCTGGCGCGCCACTGTCGACGAAACCTGATCGGCAGTCTACCAAGGGGTATGCCCAAGGTAGTGATTTGTCGGTAGACAGGTGTGCAAGCTATGAACTAGATGGTGACGGAAGACACAATAAGGTTTTTATCCAGGTTCGGCCGCCATGAGGGCATAATACCTACGTCCTATGTCTGATTTGTATTGCTATGTATGATGAGATGTGTTTTAAGAGGGTCCCCTGCCCGCCTTATATAGTTCGGGGGGCAGGGTTACAAATCTAGAAACTAATCCTGCTCGGTTACAATTGCCATAGCTGGCCAGATAAGGATTCCTATTCTAATTGACCAGGATCTTGCTTGATCTCCAAGTTTGGTTTTCTTCCTTGCGTGGGACACCGCGCAGCTCGACTAGGCCACACGTCATCTTCTGGTGGGCCAGGCCCTCTAGTCTGGGCCAGCCCAAGTCTAGCCTTAAGGGTATAGGGGTTAATACCCTCATAGGAAATTTGACACTGGTGTTGGGAGGATAGACTTGCTACGATAGGTAATAGGAAGATTTTGACCATTGCGAACGGTAACAAAGGAATGAGAGGAAGGATGGCAGGAAAGGAGTATACCACCATCTGAGGAGCTCATGTGAGAGGAAGCACCGGAGTCCAATACCAAGGGATGTTGATCCTAGAGAGTCATCTGGTTCATCACGGCGACGAGGCCGGTCTAGTTCCACATAGGAGCTAGCTAGGAGACTTGGAGCGGTGCGAAGGACGTGGGAGGTTGCACTAGCGTGAAGGCCATGTGAGCTTGAGGAGGCATGTTGAGGACCCCAGAACGCCAGGTGTTGTGGCCCTGCTGGACCAGGGGAGGACCCTAGGGCACCCATGGGTTGTAGCAGAACCAGGGGCCCATGGGTGTGGCCTGCTAGGGAGCACCAGTAGCACCACTGCGCTGCTATGGAGGGTCACCATTCCATCCCCTCTTGCCCTTGCCTTTGCCCTTGCCGCCACCACCACCCTTGTGGTCGCCACTGGTGCCGCTGCCGTAGCTGGTGGTGTGGCTGCTATGGCTACCGGATGAGGCCCCAGCACTGCTGGAGCGACACCCACCTGGACTGGTGTAGCTAGAGCCAGCCATGGTGAGGAGGCCGGTGTTTACAATGGTCTTCTCGTTGTTGGCCAGGCGGATCTCCTTGAGGACTAGCATGTCATGGGCCATGGCAAACGAGGGAAGGACAGTGGAGTTGGCGATGTCATCGGCGGTGTTGGAGAAGCAAGGGTTCAGGCCGTGCAGGAGGGCGAGGATGAGTTGCGTGTCCTCCATCAGATGATTGACGTTGCGGAGGGCAATGCCTTGGGCTTGAGGTGCTAGAAGTATGCCGAGAGGGTGGAGTCGCCCTGTACTATGGAATGAAACTCGTTCAGGAGGAAGATGGCGCGTGGCTCCTTGTTTGCGCGGAAGATCTCCTCGATCACCACCCAGAGGTTGTGGGCGTTCAGATCGGATTCATCCACGGTGAGATCAAGGATGGGGTCATCGACGGAGCTGAGGATCCAGCTGCGGACGCAGCACTCCACAGCATCCCACTGGGGGTCAGCGGGTTGAGGTGGAGCAGAGCAGTCGATGTGCTTGTGCAGCCCGAATTTGCCGCACAGCGACTTGAAGAACACCACTTCGAGTAGTTGGGGTTCAATTCCAATGTGATCGGGACGTGGGACTTGACGTTCACCGTGGCATAGGAATTGGCCACGATCGGTGTTGGGGCAAGTTTAGCTCAGAGGGCACCCATGGTTCCAGCACCACTGGCCGGCAGGGTGCCGTTCTCGGTGGCCGGCATGGAGCCGTTGACGGTCGCCGCCGTGGTGGACATCGGGAGGGAAGGGAGGGAGGGGAAGCCTCCAGGGTGGGTGGACGCGACATGAGAAGATCACGCGCGGGGAGGTGGGCAGCAGCTACGGGAAAGACCGATCGGTTAAGATCGGGGAAGCAAGAGACTCGCGATGGGAAGGGGGAGCAGAAGCGAGAAATCAGGATCTAATTGTGAAATATACCATGTAGAGAGACAGAAGAATAGGGAAACACCTCACACCCTCTTAGGGGGTGACCTTTCATATATATATATATATATATATATATATATATATATATATATATATATATATATATATATATATATATATAGCCCAATGGACTGGGGTACAACATGTCCAAATAAAACGTATATAGGACTAGACTATACATGTCTAATAGGGAGGCCTGCATGGGCACTGTCGTTGGGGCGGTGTGCCGCATCCGCTCCATCATGGGCGACGTCTACGCGCTAGGTATCATGGACGACGATGAGGTTTTGCGTATGCCACGCGCATCGCCGCGCCCTACAACCTCATCATGCAGACCCCCCGCAATCACCATTGCTCGAGGACAAGCTGTCTTGGAGAGGTGGAGTAGTGATATGGCAAGCAGAGCCGGCCCAGGGGCCCACGCAGTACTGTAGCGCATGAACAGTATGGCGTGAGCAGTAGCAGATCAGATCAGATCACATTAGATTGATTAGGATTAGTTAGGAAAGGGATAACATAGATTTATTTGGTTAGGATATTACTTTGGAGTCAAGTCAGTCATCTCTATAAAAGAGAGAACTGATATTGATTGTAATCAAGCAAGAAGAAATTCTAAGATAGTTCCCGAGGAACAGCGGCTATCTACTAATCCATCTATCCGTAGCCTTTTCATATCAGTATCTTGTAAAGTATATATAGCCCAAGCAATGAGTACAATAAGGTAAATGATAGAAACTGGTTTCAGGTTTTCGATGCACAAATCTGCTTTATGACTATTGTCACAGAACCGTCCAAATTATAAGAGCACAAGTCCAAAAACAATCGCCGGAGCGATCAAATTCTCAAACTTGAGCCCATAGAACTCCGGTAGTCCACGAAATCTTGAGGAATTTCAAACCAAACCATAACGAGCCAAGATCGTAGTGATTCAACATACACATCATTTGTTACAACAGTTCGCAGATGCATCTCATACATCGGAGTACGAATAAGTTATTACAAACCAAATTAGAAATAGCGGAAGCAACTAGTTTTGAAACCACATTTAGTTCAAATACTGTCAGTGTGTAGTCACATCTTGCAAAAGCATAATAGAAGAGAATACTACAGAGACCATGCCCGATGGTCTAGTCTTCACACCCAACAGCGAAGACAGTACTTCAGGTAACCAGTAAAAATCTGCTACCTGCAACAGGTGGGAATAAACCCTGAGTACGAGAAGGTACTCAGCTAGACTTACCCGTCAAAAACCAAAAATAAGATGACACCAAGGAGTATGCAAGGATTTATATAAGTGGGCTGGCTTGACACCTTTGCATAAAAGTTTAAGTACAGATAAGTAATCATTATTGCTTTAAACATCCAGTTAATCATTATTAACCTGTCATCTAGATTAGCACCTGTACTAGAATACTCACTTTATTAGGAACAAACAATATTAACCATAGCAGGTTAAATAAGGTTGTCATTATCATATCATCATTCCTGAACCATTAAGTTATTTAGTGAAATCTACGTTGCATCTGCTCTGTCAAGTTTCTCACTATCTGGTAGAGATGGCGATTCGAATTGATTCCAACTCAGCTGAAGGGGTATTCCTAACACCAATTGGGCATACTTTGCAAGAGTCGTCAACAGTCACCTTTGGTACAACTCAGGATGGGCCCGAACATCGCCGCACTCTCAGGGATTCCAGTGGCCAGGAAGCTCAGGACTTTTAACTCACCTGCCCTTGGTCCCACCTGGCTCCCCTCCGAGGCGACTTACACTTTTCGGCTTCGCAGCCTGAGTTGAGCTACTCGGCTTCGTGGTCGGCAACCTCAGGCCGGCCAGCTAAGTGTTAGGTTGTGTTCAAAATGACAAAGGAAGTACAGCAGATCGGTCCTTAACTGACACAGACGGGGATAGTTCCACACCCAAGACCTCCATGCCTTGTTGCTTCGCTATCGGCATCCCGCCCGGTCTAAATTCATTATTAACACTTGGTTCTTTTCCACAATAGCAAATATAGCCAACCGTGACCCAATACTTCCTACTTTGCAGGTGATAGGAGATCACCTGATATTACCGTTCTAATAAAGGAGGGCTAAGCATATAGACGATCCTGTCTACATAGGATTCATGGATTCATATATCTGGACAAGGAATGATATAATGCAGCAAGGATTCCAATCAACTTCTACCACTTAATGCAACAATATATATAACATATATAATTAGTTGCTTTGAAAGTAAGAGGCTTATAATGCTCCGGGGCTTGCCTTAACCGTACGAGGATGGTTCGGGGTTCAGCGCTCAACCACGGTTCCTTCGTCTCCTCGGGTTCCGTCGGACTGGGCCTCCTGCCCCCGAACTGGCTCCAACTCCACCGCGTACGTCTTGTGGAACTTTACCGTCGTCACGTTCCTCGATACACCTATTATATGTATATGCACCAATGAATCTCATGTATGCACAGATGTGACATGATGAGCTTATGAGCATGTATGCATGATGAATATGATGAATAGTGCAATAATCTAAGCAATAAAAGTCAAGCTACATGGTGCTCTATTCAAATCACTTTAAGATTAGGTGTGAATTTCCTCTCTGGTATTAACATGTTTAAACATCCCTAAGTAACCACTAAGTACCACAAAGTTCATACTTAGCACTCATACAACAAGTTCCAGAAATTTAGCGTATTGACATGTTGACCGTAACAACTTATAAAGTTCATAACTAGAGTTCTATAACCCCAATTGATATGCATGGGGACAATCTGGAAAGCTTATGAAATTGTCTACAATTCATTTATAAACATCTAAGCATGATTATATCCTTTACTAGGTCTAAATAGCACACACACAGAAACTGTTCTAAAAAGACAGAGAGCAAAATAATTATGACTCGAATTTTGAACAGCTGTCATTTCTAAACCATGAGTTCAAATGTCACCAAATTTTACCAGCAGCTAGTTTATGAAGTTCTTAACAACTTTGTTATAGTTCACCAAGCATGAAAGCATTATTATCATAGGTTACTTCTCTTAACTAGCAAATCTGTCCAGAATGGCAGACTCTCTAAATTAACTAATTAATGATGATGCAAAAGCACAATTGGACCAAACCAACTTTACTAACGGCTAGAGTATGTTAAAGTAACACCAGATCATACCATGTTACTTGCATAAACATTTATTTAATTGACCTTTTCTATTTATTTAATGGCATAGGCATAATTGGCAATAAATATAAAAGGTGCCAAGAAAATTCTAATAAAATTACAGTAGCACCTACATGGTCTCAAGAGACTACCATAAAAATTTCAACTCATTTTGACAAATAATTTAAGAGATATCAAAATAAACAAATAGATAAGTACTATAGAGCCTACGACAAAGGAATTTCATAGCTGAAGCATATGACATCCAATATAGCTGAAAATTTAAATAGAGCCTATTCATAACATCATAAGCACCACATAAAATTTTCATGCCAATTGGAGCTCTACATAAAAAGATATAATTTTCACCTATTTGCACATGCATTAAAAGCACAACTTGTAATCCTAACTTTTTCCATAAAACATTGCATGTTTTATATTTTTCCCACATAGTACACCACATGTAGATCACAAAAAAATTGGAATCACCATTTTTGGATATTCCAAACTCCAGATAAGCATTTCCCAATTTCAGTATAAAACTCTGCATTTAAAGAAAAGAATAAAAAACACAGAAAATGCTTAACAGGCCTAAAGCCCAACTGGCCTACGTTGCTGCTGCACATACGGCCCATGAATCAAAACCAGCCCAATCAAACCGAAACAGGGGAGGGAGGCGTCGCCGGCCGATTCCTCGTCGGCGGCGAGGTCTCTGGCGACGGTGAGGTCACCATCGTAACCCTCTCATCGAGGTGAACACAGTGATGGGTCAGGTGACACCTAGGGTTAGCCAGAGCAGTCCTGTCACCGGCAGTGGCGGAGCGGCGGTGCGGCTCGTCGACGACGACCGTCGAAACAGGCATCGCGCGGGCAGCTAAGAGCGACTACGTGTTCAACGTGGCACAGAGAGTCGAACCAAGCCCCAAATGGCTTGACCGAGGCGCTAGCGAAGCCTAGCCTCCATGCATGGCGACGTGGCGGCGGCGGCGGACTGGACGCATGGTGGCGTTCAACGCCGGCGAGGCCATCGCGTGGAGTAGTGTCTCGAACCCAACTATATCTAGCCCTGAGCAGAGTGAAACATCAAACGATCTGAAGCTAGCGTGCATGTGCGAAATAAGATCGAGCTCGAGCTCGTCGGTGCTCATGGCGGACGCGGCCAGAGCAGCGGCGCGTTCCAGCGAGCTGGAACGGTAGCGTCTAGATCTATTGCGGCTACACCTTCAATGAGATCCAAACAACTAGAAACAAGAGATGTCGGGCCATGCAAAGCTCCGTAGAGCGCCGGCCACGGTGGACCGAGAGCGCGGCGGCGCTCCGGTCGCGGCAACAACGACGGCGATGGCCGAATCGCTCTCACCTTGCGGTCACATGCTCCGAGAAGGTGCGTAGGGTGAAGAGGAGTGAGTGGCGCGTCTGTGGGCGAGATGGATTGGAAGATGGAGGCACGGTGGTGGTGCTATCCACGGAGAAGCTCGCGGCGGCGCTGGAGATGGCGACGGCGGCGGATCGCGAAATACGGCCATGCCTGGTTCCAGGAGTTCAAGGTGGTGGGTGCACGAGCTAGCTGAAGCGGTGGCGATGCAATGCGCGAGAGCGCTCGAGCTCCAATGGGGTGGAGCCGCAGCCCGACGTGGGCAGTGGGGCTCGGCGGCGTTGCTTCGTCGTTGCCTGTGCACTTGGCTGAGAAAACAAATGGGGAAGCAAGTGAGCGCGAGAGAGCAGCGACACAGCAGCTCGGCCTTCAATCCCCTTCCTGCATGCTCGTGCGTGGCCAGCGCCCACACGACGAGAGCGACACGCGGTGGCCACGCTCTGAAGCTGGTCGGCCACTCCGTCAGATTTTGAAAACGTACAGGATCAGAAATACTACCTCAAAAATACGACTGAAACCCAAACTTTCTCCCTCCGTAACTCCTAGATTGTGGCGATTTGGTTCAAGCCGTAATTGACAATCTTGGAGTACTAAGTGAGATCTCCAACTTTGCCAATTGGAGCTCGAGTTAGTTCGGCTTGTTTAGGGAGATACAGGGCTGGCAAGTCGAGTACATGAAACTGTCAGAGCCAACACTTAGAAAATTTATGGGTTATGTTTCAGGGCAAATTTCGTGTTGTGATCCAGTTTTGAGCATGACCTGCACATTTTCATAGCTTGACTCCTTTACAACTATTGTTCCTTATAAAACTATCTAAAACTTTGTCAAAGGGTGCACTAACATGCAAGGCTCCTAAGTAGCAGTTTTTAAACAGTCAAACAGATTGGTTCTAGGACTTCCAACTTGGTCAACAGTTACTTAGAGGCAAAATTAAGTAATTTGGTTAACATGAACATTGCTCCACTAAGTACCCCAAGCGTAGTTAAGGTGTTGTAGGGCATCATTAACCACACCACACATTGATGATGCCAAAATCAAGCATCATATGTATTGAAACAAAGACAAATAATTGAATTGATACATTTGTTTCCAAGCCATGTTTCATATGTTTCATGAATTTGTTGCATAGTACTTGATAATCATGTTTCACTTGATATATGCTCATGAATGGGTGATGCACATGATCATGTGATGCTCATGTTGATGCAAGAATGCAAGGCAAACACCTGGGGTGTTACAACTATTGGAGGGATGTATTCCTGACTCTAATGGTCGAGGGATAAGGGGCATCCTTGATAACCTGGGTTCAGTACCTGTTGCCTTATTTGGATAGGGGGTCTTTTCCGTCACCAGAATGTGTGTGTGTGTGGTGGTGGTGGTGGGGGGGAGGGGTACGGGAAAATATCTATCAGATTATTGCCATTTTGGACTATTACCCTTGAAGTTTGGAGCATCCATTTAAAGGGAATGAGTGAGGTATATGCTCATTTCTGCATTATTTTGTTCTAAAAAACAGTTCAGCATGCATACTAAACTGAGTTATCAGCTAATAGAGCTTCTTGTGTTCTTATTATAATGTTCATTCATATTACATACTCCCTTCGTTCCAAATTATAAGTCGATTTGACTTTTTTGGTTCATCCATTTTGCTATGTATCTAGACATATTATTATATATAGATACATAGCAAAATGAATGTACCAAAAAAGTCAAAACGACTTATAATTTGGAACTGAGGGAGTACTGTTTATGGCAAAAATGCATATGCCATCCAGTGCCTCAATGTACCAAAGATGTCATTTCGTTTCTCTCAAGTAAACCACAAGAGTTTATTTTTATCATTTTTTATGCATTGCTCGCTAAATTCATTTAGGTTAAACTTAAGCATTTTACTATTGTAGGTTTTCTGCTTACAATGATGGATTTTTCTGTTTCTGTTTGTTTATCTATATTTCTTCTGAAAAAGGAGCTATTCATTTTGTTCTTAATGTTCAAATTTTAAGGTGTTTTTTGCTTTTTCTTATGTTTTTCTTAAGCTACCTTAAGAATGTTCTTCATCTGATAACCTTCTTTGACCAAATAGAGAGATGATTCCTTTATTTAATTGGAATAACCACATGTGAACTTATGGCAGGGTCAAACATTATATTACTAGTTCGCAATATATAAGAACTGAACCTAGCTCAGTTGGAGGGAGGTGTCGGTATACACCTCCACCGAGTGACCACATGCGAATCTTTGACAGGGGTCAAGCATACTAGTTTGCAAATTGTAATATAGGGGAGCTAAGCCTAGCTCAGCTCGAATTTAGGGGCCTATTCGTTCCTGTTTACAATGCTACCTAGTTCCTCCTAGGTTGGTTGAGTTCTTTTTTTCTAGTTTGCAATATTACAGTTGTGCTAGTTCTCAATGTGCTTATTTCATTTCTAGATCAATGCCAAAGTGAAAGAACTTCAGTCAACCACAATCGAGTCAGCCAAAATCGGTTCAGATAGAGTGATGAACAAAAAAGAAAAGTGGACTAGGTAAGTCCCTTTCATGTAAAATTTGATTAATCAAGTAGTAAGAAGGCCAATACAGAATAGTAATACTGAATCCAAAATAGTATAGTACAATCATTGGATGTCCTGGTAATCCATCTAATTTAGTATTCCTTAAATTACACTATTAAGCATATTGTGTACTCAAAACTCTAATATACTCTATTCATTTTTTATAGAGTTAAATGCACCAACCGTCTTCAAACTTGTAAGGGTATGTCACTTAGGTCTCCGAGCTTTAAAAATGTATTTTTAGGTCCCTAAATTTGTTAAGTACTGCACCACAGGTCCATGCCAGCCACGTGGACATTCTTGCTGATGTGACTGGCATATTTTGTACATTTAAGTGCTCCTCTTTCATATTCTCTCATGAATAGATTATATCTTCTCCTTGCTACCCTCTTCTCTCATGGCGACTGCTACCCGTGGACAGTTGTGGCATCATACGAGCTAGGGTCGGCATAAGAGAAGAGGGAAACAAGGGTCCATTCATGTGAGAAGAGGGAAGGAGAGGGGTTAAATGTAAAAAAAAGGCATGTCATGTTAGCATGCTACATTAGCAAGAAACATCCACGTGGCTAGTATGGACCTGCAGTGCACCACCTAACAAGTTTAGGGACCAAAAATGTATTTTCAAAGTTCGTAAACCTAAGTGACATACCCTTATAAGTTCAAGGGCCGCTAGTGCATGTAACTCTTTTTTATATTATCTCAAATTGTCTCACCATCATCTTTTGTGCTGGGTAAGAGGTCAACCAACAGCACTGGAAATGGGATAGTTCCATGAAGGCCTTGTTTGGATGCATGTGTATTCACTGCAATCCACATGTGCTGGAGTGGAATGAAATGAAATTTAGTTTAAGTCCACTACAATCCACTTCAACACATAAGGATTGAGATGAATACATACGCATCCAAACAAGACCTAAATGAGCAAGCTGACATGTTATTACAAGATGTTACTAGGTAAAGGCTATGCAACATTCTATTAACTCTGTATGATTAGACCTATTTTTTCATATGACCTTTCGGATAAGAAAATTCCTATCCATTGAGATTGTGTTGACATCACCATCATCGACCCTTTAACTGTATCCTATTATCTAAGAAAGCATGTTTACCATTTTATTTCGAAAAATCATTTAACATGTTCAGCTTCAAAGTTTTCCTCAGCATCTGAACTCTATACATTCAAACAGGAAATATTTGGTGCCTGTTGAGTGTTTACCCTTTCATGAAATCATCTGCTTCAAGAATGTTGGCATTCTGCAGTGTAAGTTTTCACTCTGACTTACTAGTGGGTTAAATTATCTGGTCCTGTTCTGTTGTGTTAGCATGTAATATTAAGTTAATAATAGTATTGAACCTGTAAAAGAACATTATCCTGATTTCAAGCATTGCATCTCAATCCAGGCACTGATTGGAAATCCAAGAAGAGTGGTTCAACTTGATCTACTGAAGTCACACGGCCATCTGAAATGCTCTTGTTGCAGTAGGAATGGAACTGCTGTGTCAGGATCCTGGCATGACACATCAATTATGTAAGTCCGTATGTCCATTGAATAAGCATTTGACTGATATTTGCGAAGTTGTTCTTCGAATATAAATGCTACTGCCCTATCATTTTATAAACTATGGCATATGGTTGATTAAGATTCCACCATCGTACAATTTGAATCAAATATCTATGCTTTCAGCATTATAAAAAAAAATTTATGTACCTGACTGCCTGGTAATAAGGAGTCCAAGGAACTTTGATTTATAAGATTCCTCATATCTCTAGAAAAAGTAAAGTGCCCTATGTATCTTTAATTAACCATGTCTAAAATATTGCCTGACACTCCAACTACTACCCTACGAACAGTACTTTGGTGCCAATGAGCTTTGCATCTATAGGTCCACAACCAGTCATTACAGCTTGATTTGGAGGTCCTAAGACATGAAAAGAATAGAGATCCAGATAATTTTTTTTAATAAACAATGGTTATTGATGTTCAAGCTTACACTTTGTGTGATAAGCCGTATTTTGCTGTGCAGTTGTCTAGCCCAAGAATATGGTGATGTAATTAACGTTCATGACTGGTACATATCCTTTGAAGGAATTGTCACCAGCACAAATTCAAAAGTTAAAAGGAAATCTTACAGTTCTCCATCGAACAAGAAATCAAAATCCACACCTCCGAGGGTGAAGCGATGATCCAGTATCCTTGAGCTATAAGTTCTCCATGAATATATATGGGTTTTTTAGTGCTTCTATGCTCCCCAAAAAATGGTCAAACAAAATTTTGACAGGTGATAAGAACTTAATTTGCAATCCACTACTCTGCTACTGACAATACCACTTTTGGGATTTTATATGGTTAGTTTGGAGAGCATTGGACTGGCATTTTACCCCCAAGGTATTGTATTTATACACAATCTAAGTTAGCGTAATCCTAGACACAGTGCCTTCCAGAGCAAGGTTCTGCAGAGCTGTTACTGAGATGCAAATCACTGGCCTTCTTTGGATGCCAAGCAAGAGAAGGCCCGATCTTGTGCAGAGAATCACTTTTGGTCCTTAGATGGTTTTGTGATGGTATGGGATTTGGATATAGAAGCTGAGCATTCTAGATTACCAATGAACTCGTGCATTTCTAGCCTCTTGGATGTCTTTGTTGTTGATGTCGTCAACAGCCTTGATAGTCTAGCTGGTGGCTGGTGCTGATTTGTTGTGAGAGAAAAATACTGCTGGTTGGCAGGTGACTGGTGTAGATTTAATATTAGAGAAAAGCACTGCTGGCTGGTTGGCTAACCAGCCAGCCAAACAAGCTAGTCCTGTGAATAAAACTGCGGTGGAAGGTTCAACCACTTGTATGTTGTATGGGGTTACATATAGTACATGTAAAGAACGGTTTATCTCTGGGACCTTAGCATGTGATGCGAGCCACATGGGATTCGCAGATGCTGACAATTTAGCATAAAGCAATATCTGTATTTCTTTAACGGCAGTAATTAACATGTAAGGTGATTTTACTGGCTTTCCGTATAGCTACAATAGTAAGACCATCGAGAGGGCATATCTTTTAGCCAACCCAAAGCATCTCAATGAGACATTGATGAGAAACGAAGTAGCAGGTATCAACAAGAAACCATGTGGTAATAATACCACCATTTGCACGTCCTAGCCAACTGAAGCCTCCACCAAATTTACAAAATCGTGGGGCGATCACTAAAATGAGAACAGTGGAAGTGTGGAGCTGCTCTCTATTTCTTAATATTACGCAAAAGAGCATGAAAGTAAATGCTTCAGGATCACTGTAACAGTAGTTCAGAAGCTGTCATTTCTCCTGCTGGGTGATGGTCAAAACAAGCCAAAGGTGGTCGCTTGGAAAGACAGGCAGCTGAACCATTCGGCTCTTTCCGAATCTTCTTCTCCTTGTAGTAGGAGCCACCTACCATTTGCACGTCCTAGCAAACTGATGCCTCCACCAAATTTACAAAATCGTGGGGCGATCACTAAAATGAGAACAGTGGAAGTGTGGAACTGCTCTCTATTTCTAGATATTACGCAAAAGAGCATGAAAGTAAATGCTTCAGGATCACTGTTTAACAGTTGTTCAGAAGCTGTCATTCTCCTGCTGGGTGATGGTCAAAACAAGCCCAAAGTGGTCGCTTGGAAAGACAGGCAGCTCAACCATTTGGCTCTCTTTTCGAATCTTCTTCTCCTTGTAGTAGGAGACACCCAGTATTGCCTCCTTCCCGATCATCTCAATGCTGTCCATCTTGAAGTCTGCCAGCTTGCACACAAACCGGTCCATTCGCTTCTGCAGCTTGCGGTTGCATGACAGCATGCCATTGGCCTTCGTGTCATAGGTCCAGCCATCTTCTCCAGGCTTCAGCTCAACCCAAGCATCAGTCCACCCATCCTGCAGAGGGAAAGGGCCGTCTCCCTCGTCGTCCCAGTTCATGTCCCCACAGAGTATGGCATTGGGGAAGCGTCCCAGAATTTCCAGGCATTGCTTTGCCTGATCCACACGTTCTTTGCTGTACATCTGATCCCACTTAGGAGGTGTAGGGCATGGGCTCTCTAGGTGGGTCGTGGCAAACATCAACTTTTTCATCTCTCCTGTGCTAACACTTGTGGTGCATAGCTCTCTTCCCATTATTGAGTTTGAAAATGGGATGCGGTCAGATGCCTTCACTGGCACTTTGCTCAACTGTAATTGTTGAGGTCAAAAGAAATCAGTAAAAATAAATGAACTCCGAGAAAAGGATAAACATTGCCAACCTCCCAATTTCCCATGGAAAGTCAACTAGATACCGCATGAATCCCAATCAAACATAGCCCTTTGTAACTTTTAAGGATTTGCTGAATATGTGAAGTTATGAAACATGCAGTCAAACTCTTTTAGACTGATGAAAAATGATTCACTAAAAATATGCATAAAGCTTGGATTGATCATATATTGAATATGAAACTATTGTAACTCACTCATTCATATTCTGCAGGCATTATATAAACCAAAATGTGTCTTAGATGACATGAACAGTCAAAGAAGATATTTAGCAACTTCTTTGGGAATATTACAAATAGTTTTCCATGCAGGTTATGTTACAAGAAATTGAGTGAAAGGCATTCATCCAGAAGTTGGAAATCATATCACGCGTAAGATTTGTTTGGAGAATTACCTGTATGCAGTAATACGACATCTGAATAGCCTTCTCATGTGACACACAGTAGAATTGTTGCCACCAGTCAGATATTTGCAGAAGCGTATATATGTATGGTGTAACCTCCTGCCGTTCCACATATTAGATCCCACCAAGGATGGAGAAAGAAAATAACTCATAGCTCAGACTGTGGACCTGGAAGCATATAAAGTCTGGGCTATGCTGCTTTATAAGATCCCCAAGAGCATCCATCCTTCTTATCACTTCCACATCCTCCCGGAACCAGACATTGTATGTCATGATTTTGAAGGTCTTCTTATCCAAACAAATCTCAAGATTTCCTGTGGACAGACATTTTGATTTTCATGTGACCCTAGCAAAATAAAATGCATTAAAAAAAGTAACAGCTTCAAAAATGGAATGAACTTTGAACTTGCATCACAACTAGCTAGTTTTGAAGTTTACGATGTACACATTGAACAGAAAAAATAAGGAATAGTTAAATGATTCGATTGGATAACCCCTCTACAAGTTATTTTAGCATAGTGTCTGTCCATCAAAGTGAGTAATAGTCATCGATTGCATGATAAACACTCCCTCCTTCCTTGTCAGCAAAGAACAACGGTGCTTCTACCACCAATACATTGTTCATTGTTAGCATGTAAAATAGGGTACATTTACATTACAGTCAGATATTTTTACAACACACACTTTGAAAGCAGTTTGAGGGGAATCAGAAGTACCACAGACCTTGTAAATTTGACCCCAAACTGAAACAATGGGACTAAAAGATATATAAATAAAAGGGAGATAAATAAAGTAACATAACATAGCACAGCGCAGTATTCGACAATATGATGATGGCACGGCCCTCACGGAGGAAAGGAAAATGCACAAGTCCTGGACGCCCTGAAAGCGCAAGAAGCACAAGAACGGATCTACAGATAACGAGACGGGAAAAGCGACCCCATTCACCAACGCCAACATAAACATCCCAATCTATCTACACGCCACTGCAGTTGAGAGGGCCGCGAGGGAACCTTTCTTGGCGGCGGGCCCCTTTCCCGCACTATCGCAGAGTTCGACCACATCCGGCGACGCATCGCGCTCCCTGCCCTCCCTCTTCCTCCCAAACCGCTGGGGTGGGGGAGACGCCCTGCGCTCCTTCTTCCTCCGGCCCCGCTTGGGCGAGGCCAACGCGAGGGCGGCGCCCACGACGACTGGGCTGTCGATGCCGACCTCCACTGGGCGCGAGGCCTCGCACAACTCGCAGGAGTCGCATTCGTCAGGGTTGAACAGCCTACACCGGACGCAGCGCCAGGCGGCCGGAGGCGTCGGCGGGGAGCGGGAGCGGGAGGTCATGGTCGGGGCTTGGGGAGAACTGGGGAAGAGGCGGAAGCGGCGGCGGCGGCGGAGTTTTCGAATTCGAAATGGAGCGGACCTTTCAATGGCAAGAGAACGGTCACGGGCTCAGGGCTGATCTCATGAATTTTGGGTAGATACTGTACATTTGATTTGTTTTGATTGAATAAAAAGAATGTCGAAGATCTTCTCCTATTTTGATGCGCCGTTGTTGCCTGCTTCTGCTCAAACAGCCCAAACTAAAACCCACCTAAAATACTCCTAGTTAGGTAATAAAAACTTGTTATCTCATGAGATGTTCCAACCCAACTAAAGCCAGCTAAAAGTGACAAATGACGAAATTGCCTCCTACATTTTTCCACACGCCGCGCTCGGGAGTCGAGGCCGCTCGACTGTAGGATAATTTTCTAGCCGCGCGCGGCCATCGCACTTTCCCCGCACCGCGCTCGAGAAGGTGAACCCTAGTCGCCGCCCGCACAATCCAGGTGCTACTGCAATTGTGCTCCGATCCCCGTCCCCACGCGGACGCTCTACACAAGAGAGCATGTCAGCGTGCCATGCTTCGTTTTCCGCCCTATGTCCGGTGAGTACGCAAGCGCAGACCACCGCGGCCGGCGCCTGGCCAGCCATAGGCCCCTATAGGGAACTAGCCATGGCCATGTCTCAATGAAGATGACTCTCTTTTCAGAAAAGCCCCTGAGGAATAATGTAAGTATTATGTTATTTCTTGTGTCTGTTCTTTCTCGAATCAACCTCTACGAATATCAGATTTGTTCAAGTCTAATCCAAATCACTTTCACATCTACAGTTGGCTCCCACGCGTTAGCGTCCATGGTGGCGCCAAAAAGCTTGCTGCTGGTGGCGCAAACAGTTAAAAGCAATGGAATTAACGAGGGGTAGCATGGTCTAAAGTGTCAATCAAGAACACCAAACAGACAATATGACACAAGATATATCCCTATGGTTCAGTTGCTTACTAGCAACTTACATCCACGTTGTGTCGAGACATTAACTTGGTTACTTACGTGCTAATAGGATCACGCGCCAAACCCAACACTTGGGCGTCGTAAGAACCATACAAGAGAGGCTCCACAAGCCACGATTCTACTAGAGTACCATTTTGCGAATCTCCTATGAGGTCTAAGGTCAAGAACCCCTCACAATCACTTGATCGGAGCCGGCAACAATCACCGATAGCCACCCAACGATCCACCGTTGCTCTGGGCCGTCTAGGTGGCGGCAACCACCAAGAGTAACAAGAACTTGATCAACCCAACTTGCCCTACTAGTGCCACAAGATGCAAAAATCACTAAGCAATGCACTAGAGGTCTTCCAATCTCACACAAATGATGAAATCAAGAATGCAAGTGAGTGGAGTGTGTTCCTTTGTGCTCACAAGGTTTGTTCAGCTGAAATGGGGATCTAAGAGGGTGGCAATGGCCAGCCAAGTGGTCTATTTATAGCCTCGAGCAAGTGAGTGAACCGTTACCTCTTTCTGGGCCCACTACATGAGCACTGGTTTCCTGATCGGGGGCACTGGTCATAGCTGAAAGGTCCAAATGGCTAGAGGGGGCTAAATAGCCTAATTAAATTTTCTACAAATTACTAGAGCAAATAGTTAGTCAACTAAATGGCAAAGCTTTTTGCTCTAGCTCTACTTTGTGTCTCAAGCCATCTATGCCATAGTTCTAGTTGACTATGATCTCTATTTCATACACACAAGGTCTATGTCACTACAACTACACTAGTGGAGCTAGCTAGCAACTAAAGCACTAACTAAGCTACTCAACTAACTAGCTAACTACCTCTACAACAAGATAAGTAATGAAGTAATGCAAGAGAGGTAGGAGAGTATACCGCACGTGGCAAGTGACAATCAATCAATGAAATACCAAGTGAAATCTAAGAGACAATTGACACATAATTTTTCTTCCAATGTTCACGTGCTTGCCGGCACGCTAGTCTCCGTTGTGAAGGCTGATTCACTTGGTGGTTCACGAGCTAATAGGCACCATGTCTAGCCCAACAAATGGGCACCACAAGAACCTACACAAGATGAGGGCACTCAACTACACGAGCAATCCACTAGAGGGCTTTTGGCACTTTGCGGGGAATAAGCCCAAGAACCCCTCACAAATCACCAGGAGATTGCCACAAACAATCACCAACACATGCCAATGCTCCTCCGCTGCTCCAAGCCATCTAGGTGTCGGCAAACACCAAGAGTAACAAAAAAACCGTAGCTACAACGATCCCCAAGTGGCACTAGATGCAATCACTCAAACAAATACACTTTGGACACTCCCAACTCACTTGATGACGAATAAACCAAGAGAATGAGTGGGAGGCCTTTGGCTTAGCTCACAAGGATGTATGGATGATCAAAATGTCCAAGACAATAAGCCCAAGCCGGCCAACATCTATTTATAGAGCCCCTTGGCTCAACTAGCCGTTACCCCCTCGGAGGGCGTCTGGACCAAGCTCCGGACCGACCACCACGAGGGGTCCGGACCATCTCACCATGGTCCGATCCAACTCCTTGGCCGATCTCGTCACGCCACACTCAACCTGCTTTTAAATGTTACTGTTGCGCACATGAACGTCTCTCTGGTGCTCGTCCGGACCGAGCAGCCGGACCATGGTCTACACCAACCGTGACAAGGGTCTAGACACATCCAAAGAGCATCCAAAGAGGGAAAACATGTTTGGACCCAGTCTGGCTCGGCCATCCGGACCAAGCCCCAGGGACCGGAGCACCCTCGCCATCTCTAGAGCGCGCCACGTGTCCAACTAGGCTGGCGCCCCTTGGTCCGGACCAGCTGCACACCTGGATCCAGAGCCACACCTGCGCAAGGATCTGCAACCGGACTCTTGGCCGTTGGTCCGGACCACCTCGCCACCAGGGTGCGGAGCACACACCGGCACACAGTCACCCTAGGGTTAGGTTACGGACCAATGAGCCTTGGTCCGGACCACCTAAACCCCTTAATCCGATTGCTCTTCTTCAAGCTTTTCAACTTCTATCTCTTCACCCTTGCTCCCAAGTGCTAACCACAATGTGTCTCACCCTTGTGCTCATGTGTTAGCATTTTTTCAAAGCATTTCCAAGGGTGTTATGTTAGCACACTAGGTCCTAATGCATATGCACGATCAATCTCACCTAGTGGCACTTGAGAACTGTTTTAACCAAGATTTTCTCCTCTTCATAGTACGGCTATCTATCCTAAATCCAATCACACCCACTATGGTTTCTTGATTGGCGAAACAAAAATCCTATCAATACCTTTGCCTTGATCTCCATGGATTTTTGTTTTCTCTTTCTTCTTTTCCAAGTTGGAGCACTTGATCTTCAATTTGGCCACCACCAACGCCATGACCATCATCTAGCTCCACCACTTGGACTTGGACCACCCTAACTCATTAATTACTTAGACAAAGGGTTAGTCCAAATAGGTTTCATCAATTAGCCAAAACCAAACTAGGACTTTCAATGGCACCGGACACCACCGGTGCTCGCTAACGGCTATATTGAAACATCCGGAAAACTAGTCGTTGGACGTTGTTAGAAGACCGGTGCGACCACCGGTTGAACCACCGGTGACGACCAGCACGTGTTAGCACTTTTGCGTCGAATTACATGCTCTCTGGAACAGGTGACCGGTGTATTCATCGGTGCTAGCACCGTTGGCGACCGGTGCTCATTATGTGCAAGAGAGCATCTTGCACCCTCTCTGGATGCCCACACCAGTGCACTTTAACCGTTGTACACCAATGTGCATGGTGCTTGGCTGAAACTTGTGCATAGTGAAAGGCGCAGCCATCATGACCGGCGCACACGATTGGCATGCCACCGGACACGACCGGTGCATGCTGAACAGCAGCACCGAGAGCACCCAAGCACCTCCTTTCGATCAGCCAACTCTCAAATATTTTCACAAATACGTTAGAGTCAAGATAGCCTTTTCCAAAGAGTTTTTCATAAATGTTTGTGCTTGCTCTCCATTGTGCACTAGGCCTATGTGCATATGTAAAGTATTCCAACACCTAATGGCGCTAAATGATCAAATTGTCCAATTAGAGCTCTTCTCTTAATAGTATGCCCCATCTATCCTAAATCTGATTAGCACTCTATTGCGTCTTGACCGGCAAAAGAAAATCCATATTTATACCTTTGTCTTGAGCCCATAAGTTTTTTTTGTTTTCTCTTTCTTATTTTCCAAATTTGGAGCACTTGATCATCAACTTGGCCATCTCCATCACTTTGATTGCCATCTAGCTCCACCATGTGTGTGAATCAACCTATCTCATAATCACACTTTGAGTAGAAGGTTAGTCCACCTTGGTTGTTTCAATTAACCAAAATTGAACTAGGGCTTGGTTGTCTCAATTAACCAAAATTAAACTAGGGCTTTCATATAGTGCTCCTGACGGACCATTCATGTAGGTGTCACGCGCCCTCTACCCTGCCCTGCCCCGGCCGGCAAGCGAGCACGCGTGCGTGGGCTTCTTTTCTTCTCCTCACACTAGACTTAAGGAAGTGGAGAGGACTTCCATATTTAAACATGACTACCTCCATTTCACTAAGTAAGGTGGGACTAAAGGTTCTCACTTCCCCTCTCTTGCTCACGTGAATGGGCCTTTGATATTTCTCTAGGAATTTTAAGATTTCTTATTTGGTCCCAAGCCCACAAACATTCTAACAATTAGGTCTTCAATCAAGCTATTCACATCAAGAAACCGCCCCGTTCACTTGAACTTATCAGCCATGATATATGTTTTTCTCTCAGAACAAATCAGCGAACAATACTTTTCAACCTGCCTTTTCAGCGAAGCGACATTTACTCATATATATTTAATTGTCCATGTCAAAGTGCCAAAAATGTCCACTAATATGTATTGTAATATTTATCTGTTGAATAAGTAAATATAAGTAGTATAAGTCCACATGCCCGCATCAACACGCGGAGCATTCTTCTAGTAGTATATAAAAAACACATATCCCTGGTGCACAGCAAGGTCTATGACGGTGAGAACTTCGCTTTTATTCATCACAAATATTAATAATTATTTAGGTATTATATAATATAGTACTGAGTTAAGAGCTCTTTAATACATTTTAGATTTTACAAAAGAAATATAAAGCATACATTAATTTAGATAAGATTAATAATTTAAGTTCTAGTGTTCATGAATAAAAGTAATAGGAAAAATTTTCTATATGTCACATCTGTCACCTAAAAATTTAAGTCCTGTCAATCCCACATCTGTCATTTGCCATCTAAAAATTTAAACTGTGTCAATGCCACTATTTAAAAATGTGAACCTATTTCACAGTATTTTTTTAAAAAAAAATGAAAGAATCAATCTGGCTTTATCTCTTGTAACCAATAGAATCAGGCTAATTATTGCATAAGTTAAGCAACACAATCCTAATATTATTTGGCCATAAAAAAGCAAAGAACAGTACGCTTGCCATTTCTATCGTTCAACAAACTTTGAAGTGATCCTTGGTTTCATCATACTTTTATAGTTGTGTCAATATCATTTTCACTCTATTTTAAATTATAAGACGTTTGACTTTTTTTAGATACATTATTTTTTTTTTGAAACTGAACCGACAGGAGAGCTGCCTGTTATATTAAAAAGAGGAAGGTAGATACATTACTTTTACTACTAGGTATGTTTGGCTGCTCTTAAAAGTAGCATCGCTGCAGCTACAGCCGCTAGAATCTTCTCACAATTGTACGGGGGATTCGAATATAGAAGCTGAGCATGCTAGATTTCCCACGAGCTCGTGCATTTCTAGCTGTCTTTTTTGTTGATGTCGTCAGCAGGCTTGAGTATCTTGTCTTGTGAATTGCTGTGGAAGGTACAACCACTTATATGGGGGGGGGGGGGGGGGGGGGGGGGGGGTGGCGTGTTTGGTTTACCGGTTGTTCCATGCAGCGCGGGTCAGGGGCTCAGGGCCGCACGAGTCCATCCGGTGAATTTTTGCAGGTTCGAACGTAGGTTTGGAACATTCGCGGACGGGTTGGTTCCACAAACCAAACGCGCCGGTAAAGAATGGTTTGTCTCTGGAAACTTAGCATGTGATGTGAGCCACAAGGGATTCGCAGATGCTGACAATTTAGTAGAAAGCAATATATATTTCTTTAACGGCAGTAATTAACATGTCAGGTGATTTCCGTATTTATACTAGTAAGACCATCGAGAGGGCATATCTTTTAGCCAACCCAAAGCATCTCAATGAGACATTGATGAGAAACGAAGAATCAGGTATCAACAAGTAGCCACCTACCATTTGCACGTCCTAGCAAACTGATGCCTCCACCAAATTTACAAAATCGTGGGGCGATCACTAAAATGAGAACAATGGAAGTGTGGAACTGCTCTCTATTTCTAAATATTACGCAAAAGAGCATGCAAGTAAATGCTTCAGGATCACTGTAACAGTTGTTCAGAAGCTGTCATTCTCCTTCTGGTGATGGTCAAAACAAGCCCAAAGTGGTCGCTTGGAAAGACAGGCAGCTCAACCATTTGGCTCTCTTTTCGAATCTTCTTCTCCTTGTAGTAGGAGACACCCGGTATTGCCTCCTTCCCAATCATCTCAATGCTGTCGATCTTGAAGTCTGCCAGCTTGCACACAAACCGGTCCATTCGCTTCTGCAGCTTGCGGTTGCATGACAGCATGCCATTGGCCTTCGTGTCATAGGTCCAGCCATCTTCTCCAGGCTTCAGCTCAACCCAAGCATCAGTCCACCCATCCTGCAGAGGGAAAGGGCCGTCTCCCTTGTCGTCCCAGTTCATGTCCCCACAGAGTATGGCATTGGGGAAGCGTCCCAGAATTTCCAGGCATTGCTTTGCCTGATCCACACGTTCTTTGCTGTACATCTGATCCCACTTAGGAGGTGCAGGGCATGGGCTCTCTAGGTGGGTCGTGGCTAACATCAACTTTTTCATCTCTCCTGTGCTAACACTTGTGGTGCATAGCTCTCTTCCCATTATTGAGTTCGAAAATGGGATGCAGTCAGATGCCTTCACTGGCAGTTTGCTCAACTGTAATTGTTGAGGTCAAAAGAAATCAGTAAAAATAAATGAACTCCGAGAAAAGGATAAACATTGCCAACCTCCCAATTTCCCATGGAAAGTCAACTAGATACCGCATGAATCCCAATCAAACATAGCCCTTTGTAACTTTTAAGGATTTGCTGAATATGTGAAGTTATGAAACATGCAGTCAAACTCTTTTAGACTGATGAAAAATGATTCACTAAAAATATGCATAAAGCTTGGATTGATCATATATTGAATATGAAACTATTGTAACTCACTCATTCATATTCTGCAGGCATTATATAAACCAAAATGTGTCTTAGATGACATGAACAGTCAAAGAAGATATTTAGCAACTTCTTTGGGAATATTACAAATAGTTTTCCATGCAGGTTATGTTACAAGAAATTGAGTGAAAGGCATTCATCCAGAAGTTGGAAATCATATCACGCGTAAGATTTGTTTGGAGAATTACCTGTATGCAGTAATACGACATCTGAATAGCCTTCTCATGTGACACACAGTAGAATTGTTGCCACCAGTCAGATATTTGCAGAAGCGTATATATGTATGGTGTAACCTCCTGCCGTTCCACATATTAGATCCCACCAAGGATGGAGAAAGAAAATAACTCATAGCTCAGACTGTGGACCTGGAAGCATATAAAGTCTGGGCTATGCTGCTTTATAAGATCCCCAAGAGCATCCATCCTTCTTATCACTTCCACATCCTCCCGGAACCAGACATTGTATGTCATGATTTTGAAGGTCTTCTTATCCAAACAAATCTCAAGATTTCCTGTGGACAGACATTTTGATTTTCATGTGACCCTAGCAAAATAAAATGCATTAAAAAAAGTGACAGCTTCAAAAATGGAATGAACTTTGAACTTGAATCACAACTAGCTAGTTTTGAAGTTTACGATGTACACATTGAACAAAAAAAATAAGGAATAGTTAAATGATTCGATTGGATAACCCCTCTACAAGTTATTTTAGCATAGTGTCTGTCCATCAAAGTGAGTAATAGTCATCGATTGCATGATAAACACTCCCTCCTTCCTTGTCAGCAAAGAACAACGGTGCTTCTACCACCAATACATTGTTCATTGTTAGCATGTAAAATAGGGTACATTTACATTACAGTCAGATATTTTTACAACACACACTTTGAAAGCAATTTGAGGGGAATCAGAAGTACCACAGACCTTCTAAATTTGACCCCAAACTGAAACAATGGGACTAAAAGATATATAAATAAAAGGGAGATAAATAAAGTAACATAACATAGCACAGATTCGACAACAGGATCATGGCACGGCCCTCACGGAGGAAAGGAAAATGCATAAATCCTGGACGCCCTGAAAGCGCAAGAAGCACAAGAACGGATCTACAGATAACGAGACGGGAAAAGCGACCCCATTCACCAACGCCAACAGAAACATCCCAATCTATCTACACGCCACTGCAGTTGAGAGGCCCGCGAGGGAACCTTTCTTGGCGGCGGGCCCCTTTCCCGCACTATCGCAGAGTTCGACCACATCCGGCGACGCATCGCGCTCCCTGCCCTCCCTCTTCCTCCCAAACCGCTGGGGTGGGGGAGACGCCCTGCGCTCCTTCTTCCTCCAGCCCCGCTTGGGCGAGGCCAACGCGAGGGCGGCGCCCACGACGACGGGGCTGTCGATGCCGACCTCCACTGGGCGCGAGGCCTCGCACAGCTCGCAGGAGTCGCATTCGTCAGGGTTGAAGAGCCTGCACCGGACGCAGCGCCAGGCGGCCGGAGGCGTCGGCGGGGAGCGGGAGCGGGAGCGGGAGGTCATGGTCGGGGCTTGGGGAGAACTGGGGAAGAGGCGGAAGCGGCGGCGGCGGCGGAGTTTTCGAATTCGAAATGGAGCGGACCTTTCAATGTAGAGAACGGTCACGGGCTCAGGGCTGATCTCATGAATTTTGGGTAGATACTGTACATTTGATTTGTTTTGATTGAATAAAAAGAATGTTGAAGATCTTCTCCTATTTTGATGCGCCGTTGTTGCCTGCTTCTACTCAAACAGCCCAAACTAAAACCCACCTAAAATACTCCTAGTTAGGTAATAAAAACTTGTTATCTCATGAGATGTTCCAACCCAACTAAAGCCAGCTAAAAGTGACAAATGACGAAATTGCCTCCTACATTTTTCCACACGCAGCGCTCGGGAGTCGGGGCCGCTCGACTATAGGATAATTTTCCAGCCGCGCGCGGCCATCGCACTTTCCCCGCACCGCGCGCTCGAGAAGGTGAACCCTAGTCGCCGCCGCGCAATCCAGGTGCTACTGCAATTGTGCTCCGATCCCCGTCCCCACGCGGGCGCTCTACACAAGAGAGCATGTCAGCGTGCCATGCTTCGTTTTCCGCCCTATGTCCGGTGAGTACGCAAGCGCAGACTACCGCGGCCGGCGCCTGGCCAGCCATAGGCCCCTATAGGGAACTAGCCATGGCCATGTCTCAATGAAGATGACTCTCTTTTCAGAAAAGCCCCTGAGGAATAATGTAAGTATTATGTTATTTCTTGTGTCTGTTCTTTCTCGAATCAACCTCTACGAATATCAGATTTGTTCAAGTCTAATCCAAATCACTTTCACATCTACAGTGCTCCCACGCATTAGCGTCCATGGTGGCACCAAAAAGCTTGCTGCTGGTGGCGCAAACAGTTAAAAGCAATGGAATTAACGAGGGGTAGCATGGTCTAAAGTGTCAATCAAGAATACCAAACAGATAATATGACACAAGATATATCCCTATGGTTCAGTTGCTTACTAGCAACTTACATCCACGTTGTATCGAGACATTAACTTGGTTACTTACGTGCTAATAGGATCACACGCCAAACCCAACACTTGGGCGCCGTAAGAACCATACAAGAGAGGCTCCACAAGCCACGATTCTACTAGAGTACCATTTTGCGAATCTCCTATGAGGTCTAAGGTCAAGAACTCCTCACAATCACTTGATCGGAGCCGGCAACAATCACCGATAGCCACCCAACGATCCACCGTTGCTCTGGGCCATCTAGGTGGCGGCAACCACCAAGAGTAACAAGAACTTGATCAACCCAACTTGCCCTACTAGTGCCACAAGATGAAAATCACTAAGCAATGCACTAGAGGTTTTCCAATCTCACACAAATGATGAAATCAAGAATGCAAGTGAGTGGATTGTGTTCCTTTGTGCTCACAAGGTTTGTTCAGCTGAAATGGGGATCTAAGAGGGTGGCAATGGTCAGCCAAGTGGTCTATTTATAGCCTCGAGCAAGTGAGTGAACCGTTACCTCTTTCTGGGCCCACTGCAGGAGCACTGGTTTCCTGATCGGGGGCACCAATCATAGCTAAAAGGTCCAAATGGCTAGAGGGGGCTGAATAGCCTAATTAAATTCTCTACAAATTACTAGAGCAAATAGTTAGTCAACTAAATGGCAAAGCTTTTTGCTCTAGCTCTACTATGTGTCTCAAGCCATCTATGCCATAGTTCTAGTTGACTATGATCTCTATTTCATACACACAAGGTCTATGTCACTACAACTACACTAGTGGAGCTAGCTAGCAACTAAAGCACTAACTAAGCTACTCAACTAACTAGCTAACTACCTCTACAACAAGATAAGTAATGAAGTAATGCAAGAGAGGTAAGAGAGTATACCGCACGTGGCAAGTGACAATCAATCAATGAAATACCAAGTGAAATCTAAGAGACAATTGACACACAATTTTTCTCCCAATGTTCACGTGCTTGTCGGCACGCTAGTCTCCGTTGTGAAGGCTGATTCACTTGGTGGTTCACAAGCTAATAGGCATCATGTCTAGGCCAACAAATGGGCACCGCAAGAACCTACACAAGATGAGGGCACTCAACTACACGAGCAATCCACTAGAGGGCTTTTGGCACTTTGCGGGGAATAAGCCCAAGAACCCCTCACAAATCACCAGGAGATTGCCACAAACAATCATCAACACATGTCAATGCTCCTCCGCTGCTCCAAGCCATCTAGGTGTCGGCAAACACCAAGAGTAACAAAAAAAACCATAGCTACAACGATCCCCAAGTGGCACTAGATGCAATCACTCAAACAAATGCACTTTGGATCACTCACAACTCACTTGATGACGAATAAACCAAGAGAATGAGTGGGAGGCCTTTGGCTTAGCTCACAAGGATGTATGGATGATCAAAATGTCCAAGACAATAAGCCCAAGCCGGCCAACATCTATTTATAGAGCCCCTTGGCTCAACTAGCCGTTACCCCCTCGGAGGGCGTCTGGACCAAGCTCCGGACCGACCACCACGAGGGGTCCGGACCATCTCACCATGGTCCAGTCCAACTCCTTGGCCGATCTCGTCATGCCACACTCAACCTGCTTTTAAATGTTACTGTTGCGCACATGAACGTCTCTCTGGTGCTCGTACGGACCGAGCAGCCGGACCATGGTCTACACCAATCGTGACAAGGGTCTAGACACATCCAAAGAGCATCCAAAGAGGGAAAACATGTTTGGACCCGGTCTGGCTCGGCCATCCGAACCAAGCCCTAGGGTCTGGAGCACCCTCGCCATCTCTAGAGCGCGCCACGTGTCCAACTAGACTGGCGCCCCTTGGTCCGGACCAGCTGCACACCTAGATCCAGAGCCGCACCTGCGCAAGGATCTGCAACCGGACTCTTGGACATTGGTCCGGACCGCCTCGCCACTAGGGTGCGGAGCACACACCGCCACATAGTCACCCTAGGGTTAGGTTACGGACCAATGAGCCTTGGTCCGGACCACCTAAACCCCTTAATATGATTGCTCTTCTTCAAGCTTTTTCAACTTCTATCTCTTCACCCTTGCTCCCAAGTGCTAACCACAATGTGTCTCACCCTTGTGCTCATGTTTTAGCATTTTTTTCAAAGCATTTCCAAGGGTGTTATGTTAGCACACTAGGTCCTAATGCATATGCATGATCAATCTCACCTAGTGGCACTTGAGAACTGTTTTAACCAAGATTTTCTCCTCTTCATAGTACGGCTATCTATCCTAAATCCAATCACACCCACTATAGTTTCTTGATTGGCGAAACAAAAATCCTATCAATACCTTTGCCTTGATCTCCATGGATTTTTGTTTTTCTCTTTCTTCTTTTCCAAGTTGGAGCACTTGATCTTCAATTTGGCCACCACCAACGCCATGACCATCATGTAGCTCCACCACTTGGACTTGGACCACCCTAACTCATTAATTACTTAGACAAAGGGTTAATCCAAATAGGTTTCATCAATTAGCTAAAACCAAACTAGGACTTTCAATGGCACCGGACACCACCGGTGCTCGCTAACGGCTATATTGAAACATCTGGAAAACTAGTCGTTGGACGTTGTTAGAAGACCGGTGCGACCACCGGTTGAACCACCGGTGACGACCAGCACGTGTTAGCACTTTTGCGTCGAATTACATGCTCTCTGGAACGGGTGACCGGTGTATTCATCGGTGCTAGCACCGTTGGCGACTGATGCTCATTATGTGCAAGAGAGCATCTTGCATCCTCTCTGGATGCCCACACCAGTGCACTTTAACAGTTGTACACCAATGTGCATGGTGCTTGGCTGAAACTTGTGCATAGTGAAAGGCGCAGCCATAATGACCGGCGCACACGATTGGCGTGCCACCGGACACGACCGGTGCATGCTGAACAGTAGCACCGAGAGCACCCAATCACCTCCTTTCGATCAGCCAACTCTCAAATATTTTCACAAATACGTTAGAGTCAAGATAGCCTTTTCCAAAGAGTTTTTCATAAATGTTTGTGCTTGCTCTCCATTGTGCACTAGGCCTATGTGCATATGCAAAGTATTCCAACACCTAATGGCGCTAAATGATCAAATTGTCCAATTAGAGCTCTTCTCTTAATAGTATGCCCCATCTATCCTAAATCTGATTAGCACTCTATTGTGTCTTGACCGGCAAAACAAAATCCTTATTTATACCTTTGTCTTGAGCCCATAAGTTTTTTTGTTTTCTCTTTCTTATTTTCCAAATTTGGAGCACTTGATCATCAACTTGGCCATCTCCATCACTTTGATTGCCATCTAGCTCCACCATGTGTGTGAATTAACCTATCTCATAATCACACTTAGAGTAGAAGGTTAGTCCACCTTGGTTGTTTCAATTAACCAAAATTGAACTAGGGCTTGGTTGTCTCAATTAACCAAAATTAAACTAGGGCTTTCATATAGTCCTCCTGACGGACCATTCATGTAGGTGTCACGCGCCCTCTGCCCTGCCCCGCCCCGCCCGGCAAGCGAGCACGTGTGCGTGGGATTCTTTTCTTCTCCTCACACTAGACTTAAGGAAGTGGAGAGGACTTCCATATTTAAGCATGGCTACCTCCATTTCACTAAGCAAGGTGGGACTAAAGGTTCTCACTTCCCCTCTCTTGCTCACGTGAATGGGCCTTTGATATTTCTCTAGGAATTTTAAGATTTCTTATTTGGGCCCAAGCCCACAAACATTCTAACAATTAGGTCTTCAATCAAGCTATTCACATCAAGAAACCGCCCCGTTCGCTTGAACTTATCAGCCATGGTATATGTTTTTCTCTCAGAACAAATCAGCGAACAATACTTTTCAACCTGCCTTTTCAGCGAAGCGACATTTACTCATATATATTTAATTGTCCATGTCAAAGTGCCAAAAATGTCCACTAATATGTATTGTAATATTTATCCGTTGAATAAGTAAATATAAGTAGTATAAGTCCACATGCCCGCATCAACACGCGGAGCATTCTTCTAGTAGTATATAAAAAACACATATCCCTGGTGCACAGCAAGGTCTATGACGGTGAGAACTTCGCTTTTATTCATCACAAATATTAATAATTATTTAGGTATTATATAATATAGTATTGAGTTAAGAGCTCTTTAATACATTTTAGATTTTACAAAAGAAATATAAAGCATACATTAATTTAGATAAGATTAATAATTTAAGTTCTAGTGTTCATGAATAAAAGTAATAGGAAAAATTTTCTATATGTCACATCTGTCACCTAAAAATTTAAATCCTGTCAATCCCACATCTGTCATTTGCCATCTAAAAATTTAAACCGTGTCAATGCCACTATTTAAAAATGTGAATCTATTTCACAGTATTTTTTTTAAATGAAAGAATCAATCTGGCTTTATCTCTTGTAACCAATAGAATCAGGCTAATTATTGCATAAGTTAAGCAACACAATCCTAATATTATTTGGCCATAAAAAAGCAAAGACCAATACGCTTGCCATTTCTATCGTTCAACAAACTTTGAAGTGATCCTTGGTTTCATCATACTTTTATAGTTGTGTCAATATCATTTTCACTCTATTTTAAATTATAAGACGTTTGGCTTTTTTTAGATACATTACGTTTTTTTTTTGAAACTGAACCGACAGGAGAGCTGCCTATTATATTAAAAAGAGGAAGGTAGATACATTACTTTTACTGCTAGGTATGTTTGGCTGCTCTTAAAAGTAGCATCGCTGCAGCTACAGCCGCTAGAATCTTCTCACAATTGTACGGGGGATTCAAATATAGGCTGTGCTTAGATCCTGAAAAGAGGTAAAAAAAGTACTGTAGCACGTTTTGGCTTTATTTGGTAAATAGTGTCCAACTGTTGACTAATTAGGTTCAAAACGTTCGTCTCGCAAAGTACAACCAAGCTGTACAATTAGTTTTTGATTTCATCTACATTTAGTACTTCATGCATGTATCGCAAGTTTGATGTGACGGGAAATCTTTTTTTCATATAGTACTTTTTTTTTTGAGGAACTGAACACAGCCACAGAAGCTGAGCATGCTAGATTTCCCACGAGCTCGTGCATTTCTAGCTGTCTTTTTTGTTGATGTCGTCAGCAGGCTTGAGTATCTTGTCTTGTGAATTGCTGTGGAAGGTACAACCACTTATATGGGGGGGTTACATATAGTACATGTGGCGTGTTTGGTTTACCGGTTGTTCCATGCAGCGCGGGTCAGGGGCTCAGGGCCGCACGAGTCCATCCGGTGAATTTTTGCAGGTTCGAACGTAGGTTTGGAACATTCGCGGACGGGTTGGTTCCACAAACCAAACGCGCCGGTAAAGAATGGTTTGTCTCTGGAAACTTAGCATGTGATGTGAGCCACAAGGGATTCGCAGATGCTGACAATTTAGTAGAAAGCAATATATATATTTCTTTAACGGCAGTAATTAACATGTCAGGTGATTTCCGTATTTATAATAGTAAGACCATCGAGAGGGCATATCTTTTAGCCAACCCAAAGCATCTCAATGAGACATTGATGAGAAACGAAGTATCAGGTATCAACAAGTAGCCACCTACCATTTGCACGTCCTAGCAAACTGATGCCTCCACCAAATTTACAAAATCGTGGGGCGATCACTAAAATGAGAACAATGGAAGTGTGGAACTGCTCTCTATTTCTAAATATTACGCAAAAGAGCATGCAAGTAAATGCTTCAGGATCACTGTAACAGTTGTTCAGAAGCTGTCATTCTCCTTCTGGGTGATGGTCAAAACAAGCCCAAAGTGGTCGCTTGGAAAGACAGGCAGCTCAACCATTTGGCTCTCTTTTCGAATCTTCTTCTCCTTGTAGTAGGAGACACCCGGTATTGCCTCCTTCCCGATCATCTCAATGCTGTCGATCTTGAAGTCTGCCAGCTTGCACACAAACCGGTCCATTCGCTTCTGCAGCTTGCGGTTGCATGACAGCATGCCATTGGCCTTCGTGTCATAGGTCCAGCCATCTTCTCCAGGCTTCAGCTCAACCCAAGCATCAGTCCACCCATCCTGCAGAGGGAAAGGGCCGTCTCCCTTGTCGTCCCAGTTCATGTCCCCACAGAGTATGGCATTGGGGAAGCGTCCCAGAATTTCCAGGCATTGCTTTGCCTGATCCACACGTTCTTTGCTGTACATCTGATCCCACTTAGGAGGTGCAGGGCATGGGCTCTCTAGGTGGGTCGTGGCTAACATCAACTTTTTCATCTCTCCTGTGCTGACACTTGTGGTGCATAGCTCTCTTCCCATTATTGAGTTCAAAAATGGGATGCAGTCAGATGCCTTCACTGGCAGTTTGCTCAACTGTAATTGTTGAGGTCAAAAGAAATCAGTAAAAATAAATGAACTCCGAGAAAAGGATAAACATTGCCAACCTCCCAATTTCCCATGGAAGGTCAACTATAGATACCATATGAATCCGAATCAAACATAGACCTTTGTAACTTGTAAGGATTTGCTGAATATGTGAAGTTATGAAACATGCAGTCAAACTCTATATGCAAAAGAGCTTGGATTGACCATATTGAATATGAAACTATTGTAACTCACTCATCCATATTCTGCAGGCATCATATAAACCAAAAATGTGTCCGATGACATGAACAGTCAAAGAACATATTTAGCAACTTCTGTGGGAATGTTACAAATAGTTTTCCAACAGGTTCTGTTATAAGAAATTGACTGAAAGGCATTCATCCAGAAGATGGAAATCATATTACCTGCATGCAGTAATACGGCATCTGAATAGCCTTCTCATGTGACAACAAGCAGTTGTATTGTTGCCACCAGTCAGATTTTTGCAGAAGCATATATATGTATGGTGTAATCTCCTGCAGTTCCACATATTAGATCCCACTACGGATGGGAAAAGAAAATAACTCATAGCTCAGAGTGTGGACCTGGAAACATATAAAGTCTGGGCTATGCTGCTTTATAAGATCCCCAAGAGCATCCATCCTTCTTATCACTTCCACATCCTCCCGGAACCAGACATTGTATGTCATGATTTTGAAGGTCTTCTTATCCAAACAAATCTCAAGATTTCCTGTGGACAGACATTTTGATTTTCATGTGACCCTAGCAAACTAAAATGCATTAAAGAAGTAATAGCTTCAAAAATGGATTGAACTTTGAACTTGCATCACAACTAGCTAGTTTTGAAGTTTACGATGTACACATAGAACAGAAAAAATAAGGAATAGTTAAATGATTCGATTGGATAACCCTTCTACAAGTTATTTTAGCTTCGAGTTAAATACTCCCTCTGTTCTGCAGTGTTTGTCCATCAAAGTGAGTAATAGTCGTCGTTACATGACAAACACTCCTTCCTTTATATTTGATGTTTTGGCTTGCTCCCAAATATTAGAAGTAATTAAAAACCGGCCACACACCTTAAGTAAAGCTATGCCTCCAGCTACTTATTCTCATTATTTTCTCCCACGACACCTATTGTGATCAAGTAAAAAATGAAACTTTTCAGCTCATAGAATGTGAAATAAAAAAGATTTACTGATGTTCCAATCTTCCTTTTCTCCATGAAATTTTGTTTGGATTGGGACTCAAATCAGACCAATGCTTGGCTTGATCACTTCCCACACTCTCAGAATTTGCAAATGATTTTAGTGGTTTGCAATTTCACATCACACGAGCAAGTTTGTATAAAACAAATATCAAATCAAATAAGAAAGATCCGATTTCAGTGAATAGAACTAGTAGTAGTCCATAAGCACAAGTTGTCATCAAAGAACAATGGTGCTTCTACCACCAATACATTGTTCATTGTTAGCATGTAAAATAGGGTACATTTACATTACACATTCAGATATTTTTACAACACACACTTTGAAAGCAATTTGAGGGGAATCAGAAGTACCACAGACCTTGTAAATTTGACCCCAAACTGAAACAATGGGACTAAAAAATATATACATAAATAAAAGGGAGATATAAGTAACATAACATAGCACAGCGCAGTATTCGACAATAGGATCATGGCACGGCCGAAAGGAAATGCATAAATCCTGGACGCCCTGAAAGCGCGCAAGAAGCGCAAGAACGGATCTACAAATAACGGGACGTGAAAAAACGACACCATTCACCAACGCAAACAGAAACACCACAATCTATCTACACGCCAGTGCAGTTGAGACTTGAGAGGGCAACGAGCGAACCTTTCTTGGCGGCGGGCCCCTTTTCCGCACTATCGCAGAGTTCGACCACATCCGGCGACGCATCGCGCTCCCTCTTCCTCCCAAACCGCTGGGGTGGGGGAGACGCACTGCGCTCCTTCTTCCTGCGGCCCCGCTTGGGTGAGGCCAACGCGAGGGCGGTGCCCACGACGACGGGGCTGTCGATGTCGACCTTCACCGGGCGCGAGGCCTCGCACACTTCGCAGGAGTCGGAGTCGTCAGGGTTGAGGAACGTGCACCGGACGCAGCACCACTCCGTGGTGGCCGGAGGCGTCGGCGGGGAGCGGGAGGGGGAGGGCATGGTCGGGGCTTGGGGAGAACTCGGGAAGAGGCGGAAGCGGCGGCGGCGGCGGAGTGATTAGAAATGGTGGCCTTTTCGAATTCGAAAGGAAAAAAAAGTCCAAATAACCCATGAACCGTGGACTCTGGAACACGTAACCCTGAACTATAAAACGGTCTAATTTTACCCTCCAACTATCCATTAGACGGTTTTCGACGGCTGTTTGCTACAGTAATGGCGGTTTTTGTTTTTTTTATTTATTTTTGCTGAATATTTGAAAAATCATAGAAAAATCATAAAATAAAAAATCTAATTTTGTTGGACTCCACGTGAGTAGATCTACACAGTGAATATATAATACGGTATGCTTTAGTACAAAGTTTTTGCTGTAGCTTTAGATTAATTGGAAAATCCAATTTAGACTAAAGTTACAGCAAAAACTTTGTACTAAAGTGTACCATATTATATATTTACTGTGTAGATCTACTCATGTGGAGTCTAACAAAATTAGATTTTCTATTTTATGATTTTTCTGTGATTTACTATGATTTATTTTAAATATTCAGCGAAAATAAGTAAAAAGACAAAACGTTATTACTGTAGTAAACCTACTGTCACTAGAGAAAAACCGCCGTTGAAAACCGCTCAGAGGGTAAAATAGACGGTTTTGGATAGTTCAGGAGATAAATTAGACCGTTTGATAGTTCAGGGATCATGTGTTCTAGGGTCGTTCAGGGGTTATTTAGCCAATTTGAAATGGAGCGGAGCTTTCAACGGCAGGAGCACGGTCACGGGCTCACGGCTGATCTGAACCCTTTGTTGACCCCCATCGGACCGATCCCCTTAATGGTCCGTTGAATTTTGGGTGGAAACATTTGATTTGCTTTGATTTGAATAAAAGGAGTGTCGAAGAGCTACTCCTATTTTGATGTGCTGTTGTTGTCTTGCTTCTAAGCCAGTCTCAATGAAGTTTCATCAGAGTTTCATGGACATTAATTTACTGATGTGACGCCATATTAATGAAGAGAGAAGTGATAAGAGTTTCACATGAGTAGAGAGAGTTTCATGGGGATAAAAACTCTTCTACACTGTTTCCAAAATCTGGATGTGTTGAAACAGTGACAGGAAAATCCTCACTGAGACAAGCCTAAGATTTAGTAGAGGATTTGTTCTAAAAAATAGTAGAAGACTATTTTCAATGTATTATGAACCAATAGACATGCCACACACATGTTTATGGTTACAATACAACATACTCATACCTAGTAACTAGTAAACACGTAATGTAGTTGCTCCTTATTATTTTTTTTAAAAAAATGAATGTTAAATATGTTTATAGGAAAATGATACACATTAGAAAATCAACGATTGCTTTTCTCATTTTATTGTAGACATCGGCATATATACCTTATATTTTTTTATCCCTACTAGCATTCTATCTCGTCATGCAAAGTATCAATGTCATCATCCACGAGCACATCCCACTAAAACATGTAATTATGTCTTCACTAAAGCTATTCACATCGGCAAACCACATCCTTTACTAACATATATTTAGTTGTCCATTTCAAAGTGCCAAAAATTATCTAATATGTATTATGATATTTATCCATTGATATAAGTAAATATAAATATTATAATTCCACCTACGATTCCTGCCGCAACACGCGGAGCATTCTTCTATTAATATATAAAAACACATATCCCTGGTGCACCGTATGGTCTATGAGTGTGAGAACTTCACTTTCATTCATCACATATATTAATAATTATTTAGGTATTATATAATATAGTATTGAGTTAAGAGCTCTTTAATACATTTTAGATTTTACAAAAGAAATATAAAGCTTACATTAATTTAGATAATATTAATGATTTAAATTCTAGTGTTCATGAATAAAAGTAATAGGAAAATTTTTCTATATGTCACACCTGTCACCTAAAAATTTAAATCCTATCAATACCACATCTCTCATTTGCCAATCTAAAAATTTAAATCCTAAGAATGCCACTATTTATAAATGTGAATCTCTTTCACAGTATCTTTTTAAATGAAAGAATCAATCTTCTCTTGTAACCAAGAGAATCAGGGTATTATTGCATAAGTTAAGCAACAAATATAATCAAATCCGCTGAAATATCAATCCTAATATCATTTGGTCAAAGAATAAAAGCAAAGAACAGTACGGTTATCATTTCTAGCGTTCCCCAAACTTTGAAGAAGTAATCCTTTTTCATCATATTTTTATAGCTGTGTCCAATGTCACACTTCCCCCAATTTTAATTATAAGACCTTTGGCCTTTTTAGGTATATTGCTTTTACTAGGCTTGTTTGGCTGCTTTTCAAAACAGCATTGCTCAGCAGCTAGAATTTTCTCATTGTTTACTGTAGAAGAAGCAGAGCCACAACTAGCTGTGTACTAGCTTTAGCAGATAGGCCCACTATTAATCTAGACATAGTGTATAATAAGTTATATATTAAAAAAAACCAAAACATCTTATACTCCCTCCGTCTCATTTTATTTGTACATCTGGAGTTTGAATGGAACCTTAGTGCAGGTGGCAAATGACGTTGTTGCCCCTATGAATTCTCTAGAAAAGGCTGACATGCTCTGTCCTCTAGCCGGTTGAGATGAGAACGACCAAGTGAACGAGTGGATGAGAGAATTTGATGATTTTTTTATTTCGTTAGTTCCACGGCCGGTTGCTGGAGACAACTACTGCTCCTTTGTACAGACTAGGCCTGAGACCCTATGTTAACGTTTATTTTGGAAAAAAATTTGAACACTACATGTGCGATTATTATGGGACGGAGGGAGTAATATTTTAGTGATGGACTGCTTATTAGTTTTACAAATTTTCTATTTCCACGCATACTTTTACAATTTTTCATATAAAATAATAATATTATATATTTGAAAAAATTGACGAAGTGGCCGCCAGCTTAAAAAAGAGGGCCACGGATAGCATGACACGTCGCACTCTCCCCGCCGCCAGATGTCAATGGTTTAACTCATCGGCGGCAGGCGTTTGGGTCCCGTCCGCGCGCATGTGGCAGGCTTATCCAAGCTCAGCCGGCAGGTAAGCAGTGATATAAAAGACCAGCACAACGGCAAGCTGCGACTCACCGGAGCCTGAGAGCAGAGGAGAGGAAGAGGAAGGTTGTCGTGAGTCGTGACTCGTGAGCTTGCAATGGCGGACATAGCGCTGCTGGTGGTTGAGGAGTTCGAGCGTGGGACAAAGAGGGCAGCAGCACTGAGGCGGAGGAGCCCAGAACCGCCCGGTGGCGATGCCTGCTGCCCTGCTTGCGCTTTCGCCTCCGACTCCGATACGAGGAAGCAGAGCGCTTGGGCGATGGCATCTGGACCTGGGGCTGGGGTGGGCATGCCGGTGTCGGTGCCGGTGCCGGGGACGGAGATAGCGGGGGCTGTGGGGCTGGCCGCCGCCGACGGCTTCTTCTCTGCCTAGCTTTCTCTAATCTCTTCTTTTCATGTCAGCTTGATGTAGATGTGTTTTTCTGTATGTGGTGGTGTTGAAATTTGCGGACGGTGGCTTCTGCTGCTTGCATTGCATTATCTGTTTTCAAGCACTATTTTATTAATTATAGGGGCGTCTAGACGTCTGGTCTAACTACTCGCACCCACAATATCAACAAGACAATGTACTAAGGAAATACTATAGTAACTTAGACTTAACGATATAGTAAAGTACTTCTAATAAAAAGTGTTCATGTCAAGTCACAATACTAGATAGTAGTATCTATGACGCTTATTAGATTATTAAGCATGGATAATATTTTTTTTATAAAAACAACTACTCTAAGTTATCCAAAACCTTCGGTGAAACCAAGCATGACAGTTTTAGACTAAAATCCGGCTCCAACAGAAGTTGGAAATGAATCTCCAAATTTACGGCCCCCGTCAGAAACCAATGCGTCAACGACAGCGGTCATGGAGTGCGAGCGTCTCACTGCCAAACTGGCCTGAGTCTTCGTCTTCAACAACCGACGTCGGCTGCCGGACTTCAGCGCAGCTGACAGCCTCAAAGTATGTCGGCCTCAGCCTGCGCTCCCGCTCGACGCTGGCATACTCGCTCGATCTGCTCACCTGCATCGCTTGGCTCGCTGCGGCGGTGCTGCTGCTCACCGTGTGTTTCCAAGCGCCCGTGTTGTACCTCGTGGACTTCGCATGTTACAAGCCCGGCGACGAGCACGCCACGTCCAAAGAGGGCTGGAGATAACTGAAAGCAGGGGGCTGCTCGAGTTCCAGACCAAGTGCAAAGCGGTCGTTGTGACGAGATGGCTAGCTGCACGTTCGGCGAGCGAGAACACGAAGCGGTCAGATTAGCTTTAAACCAGACTTTCTTCCTCGGTAATAAACGTTTTTTATTTATACAATAGTACTACTACTTATGTCTTATTTCTGCAAGAGCGACCAAAAGAATTAAATAAAAATATCCTCCCAGGCGACGTTGCTTGCTACAGAGAACGTGCTAACTGCTAAGTCATTTCGGGGCAACAAGATTGCACAACAGTAAGCTGCTCAAACCATTTCAGACAGGATATGCCGGTATCTGCCGAAGTCCGATGTGGTCTTGAAGCTCGGAGTGAACTCGCAGAAGAAGCTCAGCACGGCAGCCAGGTTGTGGGCGCTGTTCTTCGCCACGGCTTTCTCAAGGAACAGGGCAGGCTGCACGGTGATCACCTGGGCCAATCCTCGCGTCAGTGTCAGTGATCTGATGCACCAAAACGTAATAGTTGCCAGGTGAAAGGGGAAAAGAGCAGATCAAAGCAAAGCCAAGGACCTTGTATTTTCTGGCATAGCGCAAGGCCTCCAAGTAGTACCCATCTTGCAGCATCGCAGTCACGTAGTCGTGATGCAGGCCTCGCTCCCTCAGCATGTCCATGCCCAGCTTCCTTGTTGGCGGGTGCTGCAGACCCAGCTCCATGAGTTGCATTGCCAGTTCTTTACACGGCTCAAGGATCTGCAGGAAGTGGTCGATAGCCAAAATGAAGGCAGCATGTTTCGGAGTGTTTTATATGATAAATAAACAACATCAACATCACTAGTCAACCGGAATATGAACCACAACTTTTGTTTAATTACAAGTAGCTGGCGGCTGGTGCTGATTTGTTGTGAGAGAAAAATACTGTTGGCTGGCAGGTGGCTGGTGGCTGGTGCTGATTTGATGTTAGAGAAAAGCACTGCTAGCTGGTTGCCTGACCAGCCAGCCGAACAAGCTGTTAAAGCAACAGCCTAATAATTCAAATTAGCAAAATGTTATTGGCCATATCCAATTCCATAGGGCTCAATCAGAAAACACGCAAAGATGCCTGATTCTACAGAAAATGTACTTGTTATTTGAGGGGGAAAAGACAAATGCAAACTATATGACACGGCAAAGCAATAGCCACATTTGGACAATATAAATGGATTAGAAGACAAGTTGACACACTGCTGTAGTCTAATGTACATGCAAAGTAACTCTAAATAATGGTCAGAACCATTAGAAAAACTACAAGGCACAAGCTAAGGGCTACGTTTGTACTTCAGAACCACTCGCAATCAAAAACACACAACCTAGCGAACAACATAATCGTCATTAACATTGAGTAAGAACAATAAACTGACCTTGTTTGACACAAACAATGCTATTTCAGCATAACGGTTGCTACGAGCTAGTAGTGTTGCCATCATCACATAAAGGCTGTGAGGAGCCTTGAGCCCAGCCTTTGAGACACTGCAAATAAGACAACATAGTACCTTTTGTTCTCATCCTGTTTTGTCCTGAGAGCAGATAGACAACATCCACTACACACAAAACAAAGCATACACCATAACAGAGAAAAATGGATGATGTAAGATGATTGCACAGGAAACACCCATTGTCATCATGTTGGCCTCATAAAATGGAGTGAATGGTCATTGCATGGAAGCAACATGCCAATTGTGGCAGTGATATGGCCAGATTCATTGTTCTTTGCTAACAGCACACCCCAGTATGCTAAATAAACAGCAAATATATGCAGAAAACAAAGTGCTCAATAAACAGCAAATGTAATGTACCATGAACTGGAATATTGGCAAATCCTCAACAATTTAAGATACTAAATCAACAAAAAATACCTCCGTAGAAACTCCATGATGACAGCAATAAGATATGCAGGATCACCCATCATTTCATCTTCAACAAGTGTAAAGACAGACTGGAACATCTCAGTTGGAGAAATTGCCACTGTTCCAGCATGTTGTCCATGTTGAGTCAATGTGCCTGAAGACAATGGTCGGCTAGCTTCGCCTACAGCTTGCTGTCTTTTGTCGACAGCATCAGATGTATTGTCCGCAGAATCAGAAGATATATTTATATTTAGTAATCCCCTGTCTATTGCATGCTCAACTCCTGAATTTGGCTGTTCAGATATATTCACAGCCCCACTTGCCTGGTCTGGGTTCACAGCAGGACTAACTGTTGTTCCAGGACTAGGTTCCTGAGAAACCACATGGGAGCCCTCATTAGGCTGACTACCTGACTGCTGATTTTGCTCATGTGTTCGCCTAACCCCAGGAAAAGCCCCTCCCATTTTCATCAAACGCGTGTAGGAATCAAGAACAACATCCATTGCCTTAGCAACTGTGGGCACTGACCTCCTTTCCAGAATGATTGTCCGAACTATAGCAAGGCATAGAGTCTTAACCTGATTCATAACAATGAACAGGAATTGTACCATAATGGTGATAGTTGGCAAAATTGAACACCAAATTTGCTTATCTGCAAAGTAGTAAAATAAAATTACCATGCTTGGGTCAGACTTTCGTCTCTGAAGGAATTCCAAAATTGAAGGAGCATCAGAGCTACTAGCAGCAATAGCCTGTAATTCAAGATAAGCATGTTAGAGCAAAAACGTATTCACAATGAAAAAGGAGTGATACAAAAAATTGACCATCAGCAACTTCTTACCTCCAGGTCTAAATGGAGCTTCCATAGGAGCCCATTCTCAGCATCGCAGATGAGGTCCGGAATGAGAAAGTTCCAACCTTCTCCATAGATGGTTCCACCATAAGCACTAGACTGGCTATCTGCAGTCTGAGATACTTGTCTACTATTGATGGGCAGCCCTCTCACTAGCAGCGGAAGTGGTGCAGAAACTGGGGCATAAGAATCCCGGGACACATCGTAAAGTATGACTACTTTTGCATCTATTTGGTGAACCATAATTATGTTGTCAACGGCACTAACTGCAATTCTGCTTGAGTATGTTGGCAGAGTACACTGGAATTAAAGTTATGAGTTAAGAGAAAAACATTGCTTGTAAAAAAGGAAGAAGGGAAAATTAACTTGTAGTTCAAACCTGCTGTACAACAGCATCGCGGTAAAAGCGATATAGATTCAATGACATACTAACTCTGTCAAGCTGCAAGCAATAAATCCTACCATAGCTGTCAAGTTTGAGGAAAAGTCAGTGTAAATGTTGCTCCAAAAGAGATGAGCAGGAGTGAGAGAGCATACACTGTTACAATGTGAACATCATCTGCAGCTAGAACAGGTTTGTTGTTTGCTTCACTTTTAGACATCATCATCTCAAACTTTGGTATTTTGACAATCCCACCAGCAGAAAACTGAAAGGAAAGTTTAAAACCTCAGCACACAACTAAAACAAAAACAAAGTTTCTGCTCAGATCTTAAATACTTGAATAAAGGTAACTCGAGAAATACTCTTGCTGCAATTATGTATTCAATCTGAATAAATATCAGGACTCAAAAGAAAAGCAAGAAAAACAAGTCACACCTGCAAATATGATTGTTGTACGAAATGTTTGACAGGTTCAAAGTTTTGTATGCACAAAAAAACTCAGCACAAGATTGAGTTTAAAAAATAGGGACAGTGGGCAAATAGTATATTGAGTCAATGTGCCTCATGAATTTGTGACAAGATCTACAACCTTAGTCGCATATATGCATTTGCTTTCACCTATATTTTACCTAGAACATACTCCCTCCATTCCAAGCTATAAGACGTTTTGGCTTGGAAACAGAGAAACACCATAAGATGGGTAAAGCTTGGTGATGAAAACACACATTTTTTCCACACTGTGGCAACTATTTCCCATAAAAGAAATTTCATTGTTTCCCTAGTCAATGCTGATGGCACTATTATCACTGAACATGAGCAGAAAGCCAACCTCCTATGGACAGCTTTTAAAAACAGACTTGGAATCAGTGAATCTCCCATCATGGCTTACAACCTAAGTGACTTATTGACATTACATGATTTGAGTGGTTTGGATGCTGATTTCAGTCAAGAAGAGATTGACACAGTGATTAAAAGTTTGCCAAATAGCCATGCACCAGGCCCTGATGGATTCAATGGACTGTTTATAAAGAAAAGTTGGAATATTGTTAAAGATGATTTTATCAGATTATTCAGGGACTTTTGTCATCACAACATAGACCTGAAGAGCATCAATTCATCCATTATTGCCCTAATCCCCGAAAAGGAAAATCCCCAATCTGTTGATGACTATAGGCCTATTTCACTGCTGAATTACTCAAATGCATCACCAAGCTGCTCTCCATGAGACTCCAGAAAGTTATTCTACAACTTGTACATACCAATCAGTATGGTTTCATTAAGGGGAGAACCATTCAAGATTGTTTGGCATGGTCATTTCTATTTCTACACTTGTGCCATCAGTCTAGAAAGGAAGTAGTCATACTGAAGCTTGATTTCAAAAAGGCTTTTGACAAATTAGAACATCAGGTGATCCTGCAGGTTCTTAGGCACAAGGGATTTTCAGAGAAGTGGGTTCAGTGGATCAATAACCTTCTTAGCAGTGGTTCATCTTCTGTGTTGCTTAATGGTATCCCTGGGAAGCCTTTCACTTGTAAGAGGGGTGTAAAACAGGGAGACCCCCTGTTAGAGTATGGCAAGAGCCTATTGGGCCTGGGCTGGTGGTATAGCCCATTAGTGTTTGGGTTAATTAGAGATAAGGGTCGCTTGCTTAGGAGTCAAGTTAATCTCTCTATATAAGGAGAAAAGATGTATCAATCTAATCAAGCAAGAGATTAGAAGGAAAAACTCTCTCTTGCCGGCCGTGGGCGAAGCCCCGCGGCCGGCGTTCCCAGCGCCCCTCACAGCCCTAGCCGCCGGGTCTCTGCCTCTAGCTCGTGAACAGTACCCTCGCGGTACTGTAGCGCGCGGGTACTGTAGCTCCGCTGCCGCTTCCCTCGATTCTCTCCTCCCAATCCCAACGACGTCCATAACAATCTGGTATCAGAGCCAAGAGCCTATTGGGCCTGGGCTGGTGGTACAACCCATTAGTGTTAGGGTTAATTAGAGATAAGGGTCACTTGCTTAGGAGTCAAATTAATCTCTCTATATAAGGAGAGAAGATGTATCAATCTAATCAAGCAAGAGATTAGAAGAAAACTTTCTCTCTTGCCGACCGTGGGCGAAGCCCCACGGCCGGCGTTCCCAGCGCCCCTCACAGCCCTAGCCGCCGGGTCTCTGCCTCTAGCTCATGAACATTACCCGCGCGCTATGGTACTGTAGCTCCGATGCCGCTTCCCTCGACTCTCTCCTCCCAATCCCAACGACGTCCATAACAATCTGGTATCGGAGATGCCAGGTTTCGATGAGCCGCTGTGGGATCAGATCGCCAAGGCGCTGGCCGACATCAACGCGCAGCAGGCGCACCTCAACTCACGGCTGGCCACTATGGAGATCCATCAGGCGTCGTCCTCGGCGGGCGCCGTGCCCCAGAGTTTCCCCTACTAGATGCCTGGGTACGGCACGACAGCGCTGCCGACCTACACCACCACCACCCTAATGCCAGGTTCCGCTGCCGATTTGTTCCAACATCGATCACCTGCTTCATGTCGACAGCACTGCTTTTGCTGCTGTCGATCCTTCCTCCGGCGTGGGCAACGCCCCCTCTTCAAGCGCCAGCGCCATGTCACCCCTGCAGCTTGGCACTCTGCAGCAGCAGCTGTGCTACGGGAAGACATGGCCCTGCGACTCCCAAAGACGAGAGTGTCTCCTGCGGCGATTGTCCCATCACCCAAGGATCTGTACGCCTACATGAGCAGCACAATAGCCCAGATGCAAGCCAAGGCGGATGAGTTGCTGCAACTGCTACAGTTCAAGAAGACGATGGAGCAGGAGACGAAGATGCATACCCACCAGGTGTTGGCGGCGGTGCGGTTACAGGCCACAACACACGGACTCCTGGCACGACGGCAGGCGCGGGAGCTGCGTGGGTTGCAGCGGGTGCCTGAGCCCCGTACCCCTTCGCATCATCACCAGGCAAGCTTTGCCGCATGGAGGGCCTCGATATCGTCCGGCGTGTCGTGGAGATCGGGCGTGCCGTCCCCACCACGGGTAGCGAACTTGGCATCGACAGTGGTGGCGGTTGGCGAGGCGGGTGTGCGGTCACCAGTAGGCGGACCTTGATTACTGCTGTCGTGCCCCGGCGCCGGACACCGCCAGGGCACCTCCGCTGGTCATCATTGGGGCAACTCACAGGCCACGGCGCATGTAGCTTGCGCTTGCCTCTCCTCTGTGCGACGGGGACTGGCGACCGCCTTGCGACGCGCTCATCGAGTAGTGCTGCTGTGCCCCGGCACCGGCCGCCACGAGGGCGCCTCCGTTGGTCACAGTTGACGGCGCCATGCTCGGAAGGAGTTGCGGCTTGGGATGCGGTGCGGCTGGTGCCCAGTTCGTTGGTGCGGATGAGGCAAGTATTGGCACGGGAGCTGGATTTGTGGTGGGCCACAGCAATATTGGGCCATTTTCCCTTCGAGTCAGCCCACATGCAGCCGATGACAATGGAGTTTCCCTGGGAGCCAGGAGGATTGCAACTGCATGTGTATGATTCGATAACTAATGCATGCCTGTACAAAAGCAGGTTGGGGCCAAAATTTTTGCCGCGTGAGCAGCTTGGCATGCAGGATGCGTCTGATGGCCAGCAGCCACGAGTTTGCTTGCGTCAGCCTCCTCCAGTTCAACATCAAGGCCACAGCCCCATCTCTCTTGCGGGCAGGACTCTCTTCAAGCTGCAGGATGGGGGCCACCTTCGTATTCACATCGTGTCTTAAGGAAGAATAATAAAACGAGCCGAGATGTAAAAGGCTTGCTTTTAGGTGTTAGGTTTGTGTCGAGTCGAGTCATCGTTATAAGTTGGTTAGGTTGCAGCTCGAGGACGAGCTGCATGTCCAGGTGGGGTGTAGTGTTAGAGTATGGCAAGAGCCTATTGGGCCTGGGCTGGTGGTTAGGGTTAATTAGAGATAAGGGTCGCTTGCTTAGGAGTCAAGTTAATCTCTCTATATAAGGAGAGAAGATGTATCAATCTAATCAAGCAAGAGATTAGAAGGAAAAACCTTCTCTCTTGCCGGCCGTGGGCGAAGCCCCGTGGCCGGCGTTCCCAGCGCCCCTCACAGCCCTAGCCGCCGGGTCTCTGCCTCTAGCTCATGAACAGTACCCGCGCGAGCTCCGCTGCCGCTTCCCTCGACTCTCTCCTCCCAATCCCAACGACGTCCATAACACCCCCTCTCCCCTCTTCTGTTTGTACTTGATGCTGCTCTACTCCAAACAGTGGTGAACAAGGCCTGGCACAGTGGGGTTCTCAAACATCCGATTAGTGATTCCTTCCAAGATGATTACCCCATTGTACAATATGCTGATGACACATTACTCATTCTTCCAGGAGATGCAAGAAACCTTTTTAATCTCAAAGGCCTGCTCAGATCCTTCTCTGATTCTACAAGGCTGCATGTCAACTTTGCCAAATCCTTTTTGGTACCTATTAACATGAGTAATGACAGAGCTACACATCTTGCCAAGACGTTTGGATGCCAGGTGGGTAGTATGCCTTTTACCTATTTGGGCTTGCCCCTTGGTACTACTAAACCCACCCTCATTGAATTCACCCCTCTTCTGACAAGAATTGAGAGAAGGTTATCAGGCATCAGCAAGCATTTGTCATACAATGGAAGATTGATAATGGTTAACTCAGTGCTCTCAGCCCTCCCACAACCTTTTACATGTGTAGCCTCAAAATCCCTCCCCAAGTGATCAGGAAACACTGTCTGTGGAGCAAAGGTGATATTAACAGAAAGGGAAAATGTTTAGCTGCATGGGAGGTTGCCTGCAAACCAAAGGACCAAGGAGGATTGGGCATAATTGACATCCAAAGCCAAAATAATGCCCTACTCCAGAAGTACATGGATAAATTTTTTAACAAGGCTGACATACCATGGGTCTCTCTTACTTGGTCCAGATTCTACTCCAACAAACAAACACCACCACAGGCTAGAAGCCCAGTTGGGTCTTTTTGGTGGAAGGAGAACCTGAAGTTGTTTGACAAATACCAAAACTAGCTGTATGCTATCCAAATAATGGTGAGTCCATTTTATTTTGGTCTGATAAATGGGCAGGACAAGCACTGAAAGATAAGTACCCTCAATTGTTCTCCTTCACAAGGAAACCAATATGTTCCATCAGATTCTTCATAGAACAAGGGGATGACAGATAATTCAGCTTGCCATTATCCCAACAGGCTGCAGCCCAACTTGATGAGATCCAAACTTTCATGCAGTCTAGAACTTGGGATGAAAATGTTAATGATATCTGGAGTTACACATGGGGCTCCTCAAGATTTAGCAGTAAGAAGGCATATGGGGCTCTCATTGGTCACACTGAATCATCTCCTTTGTTCAAATGGTTATGGGGTTCAGATAAATTCTTTTTTTGGCTACTTCTTAGGGACAGATTGAATACAAGAAACATTTTAAGAAGAAAGAATATGGCTCTAGACGACTACAACTGTGTGTTATGCAACTTGGGATGTGAAGAAACAAATTTTCATCTCTTCTTTGAATGTTCCTTCAGTCGAGATTGCCGGGCCACTATCCCCATAAACTGGAACCTAAGTCTCTCAACTCTGGACATGATCTTACAGGCAAGAGCTGATTTCAACAATGCTATATTCATAGAAATTGCTATCACTGCCTGCTGGGTAATCTGGAACACTAGGAATGATGTGATTTTTGACAATGGCCAAATCAACATTCACTTGTGGAAGAGGCAGTTCAAAGAAGAATTTGGCTTGGTGTGCACCAAGGCCAGAGCAAGTAGACAGGTTCATCTTAGTGCTTGGAGAGATATTTACTTGTAAAGTCACAACTTTTTCCTTTTGGGCCTTGTTGCCTTGTACTCTTGTTTTCAGTTTTGCACTCTTGTAGACCTGTACGGCTCATTCTTTTATTTAATTGAAAAGCAAAAAAAAAAAAAAAAGCTAGGGGGCTCCCCTGCTGATTCAGTCAAAAAAAAAAGATACATATCGTTTGCTATGCACTTAGATATACACTATTGTCTAGATGCATAGTAAAAGCAATATATCTAGAGAAGCAAAACGTCTTGTAATTTGGAACAGAGGGAGTACAAGCAAAAGCAAAATTGTTAGTAGTGACTCGAAAGCTTCCTTCAACCTATATGATGTTCTTTGTTCTATACTCTACAAATAATCAATATAAATTTACTCCGAAAGAAAAATGGCAAGCTGAAAAAACAGATCCGTCTCTTCACATAGAAGTAGAAAATTTCTCAACTGGGGATTTGCTTTATAGGCAGGACAACCACAGCATCAGGGAGCATGAGACGGGTTTTGTCCCGGAACAGGAAAAATGAAGTCTTTACTTGGGTTTCAATGATTTTGTCTCAAGCGGGTGCCATTACCTGATAGCCAGTAAACATCGTGCATTGCATTCCAGAAGCAAGAAGAATCAGCCTACTTTCATGTGTGTAAAGATACCAGCTCACATTGAATTTCTTTGATTCCACCAAGTGAAAAGCATGGGACTGAGGCTCATAGGCAAAAAGATCAAGACCGCTGCAACAAAAACTTATTTGCATAAATAGCTTAAGAATATGCTTGCCTCCTTTTAACATAGAACTAAATTATTAAAGAACTTGACATTATATTACACTTAAGATGATGATATATTTTTACGGTAAAAGTTGATAATATTTTGAACACAATTAATAGAATGGCTTATTAGTCTAACCGATAAACAGCTTATAGTTACATCCTTCTATATGGCAATGAGATTAATTTTTAGACAATTTCTGTTCCTGAAGTTGTAGCTGTAACAAGTTGCACATACCTTGTTTTTACAAGTATAACATCACATGTTGGGCAATCTGTCCAGAAAAAGCCAAGTATAGTTTCTGAATCAGCTCTGCACTTTTTGCTACAAGTCTCCCCTGTTTCCCTATTTCTAAACTCAATTTCATGTCTGGATCGTTGAATCCCAATGGCTTTATGATCCAGCGAATATCGAACTGACAAGACAGGTCCTTCATTAACTGGATCAGAGTTGGGAGGTCCAGATGGAGTAGATAGAGTTGTTTTCCAGTACAATATCTGCAGTAATTAGACAGGTTAACTTTAGTAATAACCATACTTCTCGAAACAAATAGAAAATCATCAGCTGATTAAATGCTCATATACCCGATCAGCGGTTGGAGCTATAAGGAACTTATTTGCATCGTCATAGAACAGACCCCGAATGTCTGGTATGTCACATCGCAGCGGAGGATGCTGAACATAAGCATGAGACAGCGCCCCAGGTGTGCCCAAGCCCCCTTGTATCTGATTGCCCAACATTTTTTGTGTCTTGTGTGCTTAGGCTCTACTGAATGTTTAGCCAAGCAAATGAGGTTCTACTTTTTAAGATGACTGGAAATAGAAAGGGATTTGCAATCAGCATGGTACAGTTTTTAACATTAAAAATGGTAACAAAGCACCACAATACCAAGTATTTTCTTTTGGTTTAAATTAACAGTAAGGACTCAGATTCTCACCTGAAATCCACAGAGATTACCAAAAGAGATTAGTATCAAACTTCCTATAAATACGGAGCCTCAAACCTTGTTCTTAACCTTTCAAGACAGAAGAGAAAGCACAATTGCAAAGTTGATAATTTAAAGACAAGTAGACAATAAAACAATTCATATTTCAGACATTCCAAAGAATAACATAAATACACATGTTTCATCTTTAAAAAAGGTACTCAACCAGTGGACCACAACACTGAAGGGTAAAGGTGACAGATTAGAGAACATGAGATATGGTCTATATAGACTAAAGACCATTTGACCTTGGTGTATAAATTGTTTTATTATACCATTAAGATTTAATTGGACAAATTCCTAATGAAGCAATATCTCTAAGCCAAGCCACTTCGTCTGTCACAGTCCCAAGGCATCTGAGGCCCTGACAGTGCTTCTTGGATAACAATTCGTACAAGTGAACCAAACCTCAACAGTATGGTGTTCTTAAGTATATACCTTCATTTCTAAAGGGCATAGACAACAGGAGATTAATTTAGGATTCGAGGCCGTCCAGTGCCAAGGATAATGGCCCCTTACATACAAATTGGACACATAAGTATATGCACCTAACTTTATGATTGAATTTGAGCCTATATATATATTTGTTCATGGCACAGGAAATTACCGCAGTCTGCATGCATGCCCTGAGTGCTAGAAACTCCTTAGAACACATATTATGTTCAATCTCAGGAACCTTTGCTGCTATGCATCTCCCATAATCTTTTGCCTACAGTAGATAGCGAACAAGAACAAGCACAGCATAAGTAGAGCAAAGACCAGTCAAGGTGGCACTAGATTTTTCGAAAACATGTATTCTTCATAAAAGCATGCAACCATAGGTGACTAATTTTCTGTATCGGTCACTCAAACAGGGTAGTGTAACATGCTTCAATACTTAAAAGCCAGCCTGTAAATAACTGACATTTGTCAGGTAGAATGTTTTCCTAGTATTCACATTTTTCAGATTGAGCTGCTTAATTGGTTAACATTGCACATATCTATAACAAATAAGGCTACACCTGGCCATTGGCCACTGCAATAAGAAATACCTGAACGGGAATTTTCCCTGCACCAACCCTCAGCTGTGCTTGGATTGGCACTGGGTTCCGGCATCAGAACTGAAGGACAATTGGATGCTCGACTGACACCGAAGAGGAATGACAAGGAAACTACTATTATGGAGAAGAACAACTAGCAAACATCTAGGAACACTCTATGAATCTGGGTAGAAAATCAGAAAATCTATAATGCAGTTCGCAGCAGGACCAAACAGACTAGACCCCAAAGCCACGCAACTCCGCAAATCTACCACCGCCGGAATACCGGACCGCAAAGAGCAACGAACGGCTAGCCACAAATCACAAGTTCAATCGATCCATGCCCGCACCGATTAGTCGGCACTCTAAGGCCCAGTAGATTAGTCGTACTAGCACTCCACGCATCACCCGGATGGAGCACCGAGCAGAACGAATCACGAGTCGTCGCTAATTAAACCATATACGGCAGGGAGGGTTCCCGAGAGAGGAGGCGGCACCTGGGACGCGCAGACGGCGAGGATCCGGACCAGCGCGGGGGAGGAGGCTGCCGGCTTCCGCTCCTTCATCCGTGTCCTGCCCGGTACTCAGGCCGCCATGCCCTACGCAGACCACACCAAAGGAGACGCAACCGTGGAAGAGCAGCGAAATTCGAGGGGGTGGTCGCCGACCAGGCGGCAGGAGGTCTGGAGGTAGGGGGGCGTCCGAGATGGGGACTGGAGTTGAGGCCAAAACAGGGAGATTGGACTTGGAGACGGGGGAAGCGCGATCAGGTTTGCTGGTGCGAGCTCGTGCCGGCGGTCGCCGCTCGCCGGTGTACCGGAGACGGATGGGTTGGGGAGGCTGGGCAGGGCTGGCTCGTTTTGTTCGAGCGTGCGGTGCGGTGGTTGAACCAGGGACCTAGACCTGCCCTGTGCATGGTCCGGTACTCCGGTGTCAAAGTAATGAACCTGTGAAAACAGGGCGTCCGCCCCATCCAGATGTTTATCTTCGTGAGCCTACGGAGCGGACAGCCTAATCCCCATCACACTCACATTGTAGGGGCATCACGGGGCATCCGCAGCCGCACTTTGCCCTGCCGCATCTCCTTCTCCCATCACGCGCCCGTCTCCCGCGCAGGCAGCGCCCTTCCCCCTACCGTGGCGCGCCCCCGTCTACCTCGCCCTTAGCGGCCATGGCAAGCACCACGCCATCGTCACCCCGATGCCACTAGGAGAAGGTCGCCACTGGTCAGGAGTTCTCACCCACGGCAGTAAGCGGAGGCCTGCGCACGCTGGGCCATTAGCTCTCGACGTCCCTTCTGTACCTCAGCTTGCTGGTTACCACAGTTCCTCACTAGGTAGCCTATGGCTGTTGGTGATGCCTTGTTTGAAGTGTTTCATGCGTTTCCAACTTATGTTTTCAAGCGTTTCATCTGAATGTTGCAAAAGTCAATCTGAGATGTTGCATATGTTGCAATGACAATATATACATGTTGCAAGCCTATGTTTCAAGTGTTTCAGAAGTTTGTTTCAAATGTTTCATTTGGATGTTTCAAAAGTTAATCTAGTGTTGCACATGTTGCAATGGCTATATACGCATGTTTCAAGTGTTGTATCTGTCTTCAGACGTATGTTGCAAATGGTTCATCTGAATGTTTCAAAAGTAGATCTTGTGTTGCAGGCCGCTATCCACCTGCTGCTGTTGGTATGTCGTTGTGGTTCACGTCCCGGCGCCTGAGGCCTGCAGACGCCTCACGGCACGCATCAGCAAGCGAGGCATGTGGGCGCGGGGCGCGGTTCCACCGTGCAGATGCGGAATGGGCATAGCGATGCGGTTCCGCCGTGCCAAGCGCTAGCGCTGGTTGGGAATGGGACGGAGCGTATGGGATGCGATGCGGGCACAGGGTGCGGGAGCTACGTCCGGACGCGGGCCTAGGGCCGGACGTCCATGCGATAGCCTTACTGCAGAAAACAAAAATGTTCCAATGTCTTCTTTGACAGGGTTGTTCAATTTATCAACAGACTTATATTATCAAAAGCTTTGCCAAACATGTCATGTAAAAATGACTTATGAAGTTAAAATCAAACAAAAAATAGTGATGTCCCAGACTAGAAGCCAAAGCCAAAAAAAAATGTTGCTTCCTTATCTTCCCATTTTTGTAATGACTAAAGCCCCATCAAGAAGGACATAAAATATCTCTCTTGAAAGTTTTTTTTTAAATAGATAAAGATTTAGAGATAAATTAGGATTTCATATACCTAAATAAAATATTTAGAATTCATGAAGATATCTGTAAAAACTTCCAAAATTAGATTTAGCACTATAAAAAATGGGAAGGCATATCTATAAAATATGAAAAAAAATTCCATACTTTTTAATTCATTTTTAAATACACTTCAAAACTTTTCACAACAAAAATATTAGGTGAAACAAGCAAGAACGCAACATACATTTAATGTTGAATGATTTTAGGCATATTGCATCTCATGTTTTTTATTATGGAATGTTTTAAAAACATGTTTAGATAGGTTACAACGTTTCAAATAAAAATTAGACTTTTCTGAATATTTTTCTATATTCTATATTCTATATCTAAATCTAATTTTTAGAAGCTTTTAGAGATACTTTAAAGAGGTCTAAATGTTTTATTTTGATTTTTCTTCTCTCAATCTATCTCTAGAAATTTTCTAACTTAGAGACAATTTTCTTGGTATAAAACCTTATCAAGTATTTACTAATTTTTAAACTAAAAAGACAAAATCACCTTGAAAACTTCTAACTGGAGCAAAGAGATATTTTAAACAGTTTCAAGATTGAGGAGGTAAGATGTCTAGCTCCGGAGTTTGAAGAGAAAAATCAATCCATAGTGATAGTTTAGACAGTCTAAAGGAACTTTAAGTGTGAAAACACCTAGGACAAAGTGCATGTACAACCAAGGGATGGGTTGGGTTGGGTTGAATTTGGTTGTAATTTGTAAACCAACCTGCAGTTACCCCTCTAAATTGAGCGCAAGAATCCCTAAAGCCCAAACCCCAAAGATAAGTAAAAAAGATGGTGCACTGTAAACATATGCATTTGATGCATAGGCAGCTAGTCAATTAGAAGGTCAGTGCAACCACGAGGCAAATTGCATCAAGATAAGTAAAAAAAGCCTTTTGGAATTTGCTCACAGTGCATCCTTAAAGGTTGAGGTCTTATTTGTATGTAGCGCAACATCATGAATGTGTACAACATGCCTTAACTTATTTTCAATATGAATTAATCTCGAAAACTTACCCACTTAATTTTGAATTTTTTCCAGCAAGGTTACTCTATATAGACAATCAATGTCTATAAAAGTATTACTTTGGTTCAATTATCAAACTAGACGTCTAATTTGATTATGGAAGGTTATTTAATTTAAGCATCATGCTTAATTTAAAGAGGCATATGGAATTATGACAAATACACTTAAACTGAAGCATACTTAAAAAAACAAGCATGAAAGCATAATCAACGCTATTTTTAACCAGAGATACAAAGAAAATGAGTGTATGAATGGTGAACCAAAGAGCTGAAGCGACAGAAAATTAACTCAGATTTTTTATTGTTGAATTACCACGCTTAAGGTATATATGATGAAGGTGTTGGTGCCCTTCCTTCACCTAGAAACTTCACCAAGATGTAGATCGAGACCAAACCTTAAAAACGAACTGAAGAGAGATGGCAACAAACAAATTGTCAATAATTGCAAGTAATCACAATAACAATAAGCACGTGAGACACGAGAATTTATAATAAGGTTCGGCCAAACCACTAAAGAGTGCCTACGTCCTTATTGTTGAGGTGACCACAAAAGTCAGGGTCTATTTCACCACCTTGCCTCTCTCAACTGGCTAGAAGTTCAGCTTTAGTTGTTCTATAGGGTAATACAAATCTCCTAGTACTCACCACAAGACTGGAAGCTCATGGGCAACGTCTAGCCGGCTAGGGATAAAACCCAAAGAGTAACAAATGTGAATCTCATCGGCTTGGCAAAGAAATCAGTGTTCAAGAGTGGATCTCAAGTTTTCTCACTACTTCCCTTCCTTGTTGATGTAGGTGTTGGAGATCCGCTTGCTTGTTTTGTTTTTTCTTTCTTCCTAAGTCAGGTGCTACTATTTGTGCACTCTAGTGCTCTCTAGACATCGTTTCTATCTTTTCATACAATCTTCAACTCTAGCTTGTCTTCTAGGGTCTTTATAGCAGCTCCTCATCCTTGCGTAGGGTGTTGATCACATGATCAAACCATCTGAAAGCCCTAGTTTGGTTTTGGATAATTGATGAAACCTAGTGACTAATCATTGTGCTAAGTGTGTAGACATGAAATGATAAGTCCCATACTAAGTGGTGAAACCTAGAGAAGGATCATGGTGATGATGGTGGTGACCACAAGATGATCAAGGGCTTAACTTAGAAAAGAAGAAAGAGTAAAATAAAAATGGGCTCAAAGCAAAGGTATATGTGATAGGGCTAAATTTTGTTTTGCACTCAAGACACCATAGAGGGTGTGAGTGACTTAGGATTGATAGTCGTACTATGAAGAGGGGAATTTCATGGTTAAAACGGTTATCAAGTGCCACTAGGTGAATTCACATGAGCATATGCATTAGGACCTAGTGTGAGCTAACATAACCCTTGTAAAATGTTTGTGAAAATATGCTAACACACGTGCATAAGGTGATACACATGGTGGTTAGCACTTTTGAGCAAGGGTTGAAGAGGTGGCGTAGTCGTAGAGAAACACCGACCGGACTCTGGTGTCGTGAGCACCAGACGCAGGGCTGAGCGTGCGGTCAGTTCTAAGCATCGCACGTGTGGAGCAGCAGCTTGGTGGCTTGATCAGACACTGGCTGCGTGTTGACGGTAGTTATCACCTATCACAAACTATCAACTTTGTGCAAGAAAATGATCACCAATAGAAACATAGGAGGTCATTACTGACAATTTCTACAAGTTTTGGTAAATTACTGTTTTCTGCTGAGATATTCAGAGAGAAAGAAAACAAGGATTAAATTGACGAAATGCCACAAAACTTGATCACGATGAAAGGACACACCAGAAGACTCTAGAAGGCACGAGAAGGCAGGACCGAGGCAGAGACCGAGAGGCCACTAGAGGAGGCCGCCTGGTCCAGAGGCCAACCGTCTTCCTCTTCGCATGACGCAATCCAACCGACCTCTACGTCATACTTTGACACTTGATTCAAGTCGGTTTAATCCGAGGGCTGCGGTTCATTCTACCGGACTATATAACCAGACCCAGATCCCCCTGAGGCATCCATTATCATAAGGTCAAGACAAAATTAGAATTAGGGTTTTCAGAGAGAGATTAGAGCTTTACTTCAAGTTTAGGGTTTAGATCTAGCTAGATATAAGAAGAGTTGGGCGTTGCTCAGGATTCTGGATCGTCGTCGGGAGATTTGGTAATTATATTGTAATCTCATTATTTGACTTTGTGCTACTTCAATAATATCATTATTTTTCTATTTATTTCATTCTTAGTTTATTCTAGTTGTATATTTGATATAGTCATGATTAATAATGATTTTATGCATATGTTCATAAAGCACTTAGTTCAATTCTGGATTGGATTAGGTGGTAGATATGATGTAGGCGTGGTGCTTATATTAAATTTACCTGCGAATGCACCCTATATTCCGGGACATCAAGTGGTAGATCACGGGTGTGATATTCCCACTCCCCGAATATAGGCCAAGTAGAACCTGGTTACAAGGAAAGGACTACTCTGTTCTTGATATTCTTTAGTAATGTTCCTTATGCATAGATGAAGGATTGATTATGCTATAAATGATAGTGTATATACTAGAGTGAATAAAAGACTTGGTAAATATCAAATAACTTAGGATTCTTACCTCTTAACTTACTCCTGATTAGCTCTACTTGATTTATGAGTCTCTCTCTCATTCTGGAATACCCATTGTTATCTTATTTTATATCTATCATTTATCTATTGTCTTACCCCTATAAAGATAAGAGTGGTTATTTGATCTTTATCATGAGTATGTATATTTGATATTCTTTCTAGCCATATCATTCTTTCATTTTAAACCCTATTAAGCTCCCAGTGGTAAAGTATAAATAACGATACCTGGAACATTCCTGGGTGAAATGCTATAACGGGTGTATTTTATCTGTACGCTTGCGGATAACCTTTATTCTATATTTTGTGTAAGTGTCATTATTATAAGTACAACCACATTTCTAGTATCATGTTAGGGATGACAACTTAACTCAAGTGATGCTAAGAAATGTCAACAAGCATTTCTGGCGCTGTTGCTGGGGAGCTTCAGGAAATTTTTAATGGCTATCAGAAAGATTATTCAAATAGATACTTATAGATAAAAATCATAACCAGTACCTATGTCTTGGCAGGCTTACACTTGTTTTGTTTTTGTTCATATCTTATACAGGGTAATATAGGTTCAGTTGTGACTCATCAATTTTCAATCACAAATCAACCCAACCAAGGAGGATCAATACCAGTAGTGAAGCTATGGCTGAAAAGACTTTACTTGAGTTCTCTGCTACAAGTATTGGGAACATTCGTACTGGACCAAAACTCCTGACGAACAACCTTGAGTTTGAGTCCATTCCCGAGATGTTCTATAGACTCCAAGTCATTATCAATGATCTCAAGAGTTTGGGTGAGAAGGTGAAGGATGATGATATCTCTCATAAGTTCTTGATGTTCTTGCCAAAGAAGTTCAAGACATTGAGAACTATCATATTTAGAGGAGGATTGACCGGTGTATCTTCCAATGAGATACTTGGTGATGTCATGACCGATGTCCAATACAATGATAGTGAAAATGAAGATGAAGAGAAGAAAGACAAAAAAGAAAAGAAAGAAAAGAGTGTGGCATTCAAGGCATCCACCTCATCCAAGAGCAAGAGCAAATCAAAGAAAGAAACTTCAAGTGAAGATGAAGATGCAAGTGACATTGATGATGAGGCCATGTCTCTTCTAGTGTGCAAGATGGGTAAATTCATGAAGAAAAGAGGCTATGGTGCAAGAAAGAGAAGAGATCACATGAAGGATCATGTGAAGCTATGCTTTGAGTGCAAGAGCCCGTATCACATTGCGGCAAATTGTGCCTACAAGAATGACAATGAGGAAGATGAGAAGAAGAAGAAGAAGAAGAAGAAGAAGAAGAAGGACAAGAGGGAAAAGAAAGAGAAAAAAATAACCTTTAAGAAGAAGAAGAATGGAAGTGGCTATGTGGTCACTTGGGATAGTGATTGCACCAATGATAGTGATGATGATTGAAAGCATTTAGGCCCCTAGAGTGGGTTTCGATGATGGTTGACAACGAAAATTACTATGACTAACGTGTGTTTTGCAGAAACTTTGGTAAGTTAGGTCATGGTAATGGTGATTGTTTGGGCACTATGGTTTTCATGCCCCTATCGATGAAAATCGTTTTTGGTTTTTCAAAGGATTGACAACAAGGTTAAGGACAAACTAGTTCTAAGTGCCGATTGGGTTGGAGAGGCATTTAGAGTAGTTTAGGACTTTGTTTTTTTTCCTTTGGCCGTACTATAAAGGGGGGCATGAGCGGGTAACTTGACCTAGGTGAGTCTAATTGTTTAGGTGTGGTGCACACTTGATGAAACTTAGCACTTGTAGCTTAGGTGAAGCACAAAGTTCATTTGGAACAAGTTTCGTTCAAGTCGCGTCGCAATCCGGAGTGGTTTGTGACTTTTTAGCTTGATCGGACGTGGTTCTTTTTCTTGACCGGACACGTCTAGTTAGTGTACTGGACTGTAGCAACAAACTGCTTATCTGACCAGATGCTGGTGAGTCTGTGACCGGACACGCAGGTGGCGCTGTCTGCGGTTAACACTGCCAGGATTAGCGACCGGACGCGATGGGCCACTGATCGGACGCGACTTCGATGCATCTGGTCAACAGTGAAGAAGGAACAGAGAGTTTCCAGAGAAGGTTTCGAGCGACCGGACGCGTCCGGTCACCCCTGATCGGACTCATTTGCACGTCCGGTCACTCAGCGCCCTTAATTTCAAAATCGACCGTTGCCACCGACCGGCGCGTCCGGTCAGTACGAAAAATGCTGAGTTGGCACATAACAGTTGGGATTGAATGAGAGGGTTATAAATACATCCCCTACTCGTCTATTTGAAGTCTCTTGCTCATTTGTTCAGCTGAGAAACGCCTTTCATGTGCAAGGGAGTGCAAGAGCCTAGTGAGGTGATTGTGATATGAGAATCCAAGATTAAGGACCTCATTAGTGCATAGGAAGTAGCAAGTGTGCATCCACCCTTCTCATTAGGCTTTCTATGGTCAAGTGAGAGTTCTTGCTTGTTACTCTTGGTGATCGCCATCACCTAAATGACTCGGTGGTGATTGGGAGTTTGGTGATCATCCGACGGAGCTTGTGGATGACCCAACTCATCTTGTGAGCGGTTGTGGGCGATTCACCGTGATAGAGTATCGAAGAATCAGCCCATAGAGAGCACTTGATCCTTGCGCGGATCAAGGGAGAGCTATACCCTTGCGCGGGTGCTCCAACGAGGACTAGTAGGGAGTGGCGACTCTCCGATACCTCAGGAAAACATCACCGTGTTCCTTGCCCCCTTACTTTGAAGCAATTAATTTCTAGCATTACTTTCATTGCTTGTTTACATTCCTAGAATTGCCATGCTAGAATAGGAATTAGAACCTAGGGTGCAAAACTTTTTATCGGTAGAATCACTAGGAACACCTTTAGGCACTAGGGGTGAATCATGGGCTAGTAGGGCTTAATTCTTGCAATTCAATTTTAGAAAAGCCCAATTCACCCCCCTCTTGGGCATCTTGATCCTTTCAATGATGATTCAAGTGATGATGACAAGAGGCCCATCAAGGAGGCACTTGCAAGCATCGCCATCCACAACAAGTCATCCCTCTTCGACACTCCTTCAACATGCCTTATGGCAAAGCCCACTAAGGTAAAATATGATGAAAGTAATGATGAATGTGGAAGTGATGATTGTAGGAGTGATGATGAGGAGGACTGCTCCAAGGATGAGCTCATAGAGATATGTGAGCAACTTAGCACCAACTATGAAAAGAAGAGAAAGGAGTGCAAAGCATTGCAAAAGGAGCTCAAAGCCCTTAAGCAATCCTTTGATGAGCTCCAAGCATCTCATGAGTGTCTAAAGAAAGACCATGAGGAGCTTGGCCTTACTCACACTAAGCTTGAAAAGGCTCACTCCTCTTTACTTGAGCAAGCTAAGGAGAAGGAGACCAAGATGGAGCAAATGATCGTGACTTGTGATGTGGGACTAACATGTGATCTTATTGATAAATCTTCTTATAGTCCTATTATTGTTGCTCCCACTAACCCTTCTTGTAGCACTTCCACTTCTACCTCATCTACTAGTGATGGTTTCACTTGTGATATCTCACTAATGGTTGAGAATGAGACTCTCAAGAAGAAGGTCAATGAGCTCACTCATGCCTTAGGCAATGCTTATGGTGGAGATGCTCGCTTGCTAAAGTGCTTGGGTAGCCAAAGGTTTTCTCTCAACAAGGAGAGATTAGGCTATACCCCCAAGAAAGGCAAGACGGCCTTTACAAATCACAAAGTTAGCTTTGTGAAGGGCAATGATCGATTTTGCAATAGATGCAAGCAAGTTGGGCATATAGAGTAAAATTGCAAGACCAACAAGAACAAGCAACTTAATGTATCCTCAATTAAAATTGATTCTTGTTATATGCTTGTTAAGGGTGCTAATGGTGTGAAGGCTAAGTTCATTGTCATTAGTACACCATTGTGGGTACCAAAGACCTTGGTGACTAACCTTGAAGGATCCAAGCAAGTTTGGATACCTAAAAATAATTGATCTTCTTTTGTAGGTCAATTATAAAGCTGGAGAAAGGCATTGAGTGTTTGATAGTGGGTGCACACAACACATGACCGGTGATTCAAGAATGTTCAATTCAATCAAGTCAAATGATGGTGATAGTGTTCAAAGTATCACATTTGGTGATAATAGCAAAGTCAAGGTTAAGGGGCTTGGTAAAATTACTATATCCAATGATTTGAGCATTTCCAATGTGCTACTAGTAGAGAGCTTGAACTTCAACCTTTTGTCCATAGCTTAACTTTATGATCTTGGTTTCAAGTGCATCTTTGGTGTTGATGATGTAGAGATCATAAGTGTAGATGGCTCTAACTTGATCTTCAAAGGCTTTAGATATGAGAATCTATACTTAGTTGATTTTGGTGCTAGTGAGACTAGATTGTCAACATGTTTACTCACTAAATCTAGCATGGGTTGACTATGGCATAGAAGACTTGGTCATGTTGGGATGAAGCAATTGAACAAATTAGTGAAGCATGACTTAGTTAGAGGCTTGAAAGATGTCACATTTGAGAAAGATAAGCTATGTAGTGCATGTCAAGCCGGAAAGCAAGTAGGCAACACTCATCCAAAGAAGAGCACAATGAGCACATCAAAGGCATTTGAGCTCATGCATATGGATTTATTTGGACCAACAACTTATACAAGCATTGGTGGCAACAAGTGTGGCTTTGTGATTGTGGATGATTTCACTAGAATGACTAACAACTTATACAAGTCTTTCTTGTTGACAAGAGTGATGTGTTTGCAACATTTAAGACATTCATCAAGAGAGTCCAAAATGAGTTTGAAACCACAATCAAGAAAGTGAGAAGTGACAATGGAAGTGAATTCAAGAATACAAGAATTGATGAGCTTTGTGATGAGTATGACATTAGACATCAATTCTCGGCCAAGTACACACCACAATCAAATGGGCTAGTTGAAAGGAAGAATAGAACTTTAATTGATATGGCAAGATCAATGTTGAGTGAATACAATGTTAGTCATTCTTTTTGGACCGAAGCTATAAACACGGCTTGCTTCTATAGCAACCGCCTCTATTGGCATCAATTCCTAGAGAAGACACGCTATGAGATCTTGAATTGTAGAAAACCCAATATTGCATACTTTTGGGTATTTGGTTGCAAATGCTACATATTAAAGAAAGGCACAAGATTGAGCAAGTTTGAGAAGAAATATGATGAAGGTTTCTTGCTTGGTTGCTCCACTACTAGTAAAGCTTATAGAGTTTGGAATTTGGCTAGTGGTACCCTTAAGGAAGTTTATGATGTGGAATTTGGTGAAACCAATGGCTCTCAAGAGGAAGATGAAAATCTAGATGATGTGAGGGGCACTCAATTGAAAAATACAATGAATAAGATGGATGTTGGTGACATAAGGCCTAGAGAAGTGATTGAAGTTGAAGATGACAAAGATCAAGTGCTCTCTAACTCAAATGTGCAAGCTAGTGATTCTCATAATCAAAATCAAGCTAGTTCGTCATCTCAAGTGCAAGATCAACAAGTGGCTAGTACATCATCTCAACCTAGTGATCAATCAAATGCAAGCAATCAAATTCAAGTATTCCAACCTACCAATGTTGCAAGAGATCATCCATTAGATACAATAATTGGTGATATCTCAAGAGGTGTACATACAAGATCAAGATTGGCATCATTTTGTGAACACTTCTCATTTGTGTCATCCATTGAACCTAAGAATATAGCTGAAGCATTGAAGGATGTTGATTGGGTCAATGCTATGCATGAAGAGCTAAATAACTTCACAAGAAATCAAGTATGGGAGTTAGTTGAGGGGCCTAAGGGATACAATGTGATTAGAACTAGATGGGTCTTTCACAACAAGTAAGATCAAGATGGGATAGTTGTAAGGAACAAAGCAAGATTAGTGGTTCAAGGATATACTCAAGTTGAAGGTCTTGACTTTGGAGAAACATATGCCCCGGTTGTAAGATTAGAAGCAATTAGGATCTTGTTAGCCTATGCTTGTGCCCACAACATCAAGCTATATTAAATGGATGTGAAAAGTGCATTTCTCAATGGGTACATCAATGAGCTTGTGTATGTTGAACAACCACCCGGTTTTGAAGATGAAAAGAAGTCGAACCATGTTTACAAGTTGAGAAAGACTTTGTATGGTTTGAAGCAAACACCAAGAGCATGGTATGAGAGGTTGAGAAATTTTCTACTCTCTAAAGGGTTCATCATGGACAAGGTTGACACCACTCTCTTCACTAAGAAGATTAGAAAGGACAAGGGTTCATCATATTTGGATCAACCAATCAAGATTTTTGTGAAGACTTTGGAAAGATGATGGCAAATGAATTTGAGATGTCTATGATTGAAGAGCTTAGTTACTTCATTGGTCTTCAAATTAAGCAATTGAAGAATGGTATATTTGTGAGTCAAGGCAAGTACATCAAAGATATGTTCAAGAAGTTTAGAATGGAAGATGCAAAGTCCATTAGCACACCTATGGGGACAAATAGAAACTTGTATAGTGATGCAAGTGGCAATATGGTGGATCAAAAGATGTATCGGTCTATGATTGGAAGCTTACTCTATGTGACCGCATCAAGGTTGGATGTGATGTTTAGTATATGCATGTGTGTAAGATTTCAATCCTCGCCAAAAGAAAGTCATTTGAAGGCAACAAAGAAATATTAAGGTACTTGAAGCATACACAAAATGTTGGATTGTGGTATCCCAAAGGAGCAAAGTTTTAATTGATTGGATATTCGGACTCTGATTATGTGGGATACAAAGTCGAGAGAAGAAGCACATCAGGCACATGTCAACTATTGGGAAGATCACTTATTTCTTGGTCATCAAAGAAGCAAAATAGTGTTGCACTTTCAACCGTCAAAGTCGAATACATTGCCGTCGGTAGTTGTTGTGCTCAAATTCTTTAGATGAAGGCCACCTTGAATGATTTTGGAATCAAGTTCAAATAAGTGTCATTCTTATGTGACAATGAGAGTGCCGTGAAACTCACCAATAATCTGGTTCAACATTCAAGAACAAAGCACATAGATGTTCGTCACCATTTCATTAGAGATCACTAACAAAAAGGGAACATTTCAATTGAGAATGTGGGCGTCGATGATCAACTTGCCGATATCTTCACCAAGCCACTTGATGAGAAGAGGTTTTACAAGCTAAGAAATGAATTGAACATACTTGACTTCTCAAATATGTGTTGATGCATCCCCATTATATGACATGCCTCTCCTTTGAGCAAAGCAAGGTAAAGTTGTTTGACATGTCATTCATCCTTTGCTAAGGACTTGTTTAGTGCATCTAGTCATTCCTATCATGTCTTAGGCTCATTCATGAAAATCCAATGAATTTGATGCTTGTATGGTACCACTATTGCTTGTATGCTTGAAATGATCTAGTGGTAGCATATGACATGCTTGTGGGCTTGCAAACCTAGTGTTTGATCTAGAAAATGAGCTATAAGTGTTTAACTAAATATGGTGCATGATAACCCTTATTTGGAGGTGTGAAGAAGCTTGCCCTTGGATCAAACCGAGTTAAATATCGTTTGCAAGTGGTCTAGATTGAACCAAATTGAGAAAATGATCCTCACTTATAATGGTTTCACATAACTTTTCTAAAATTTGAGTTCACCTTTTGTGGTCATTAATGACAAAGGGGGAGAAATAATTCCAAGATATGACTGAAGGGGGAGAAGTGAAACATGATAAAGAAAGGAAGGGGATCAATTAAAATTTGAAGCACACAGGTAGGGGGAGCAAGCTCATAAACTTGTATGGTGCATTTGGATGCACATTACATATGTTTGCTTGCATAAGCTTTAGCTTTTTCACTGATACCTTGATTGTGTGGTGTATGCTAGTTGGAGGTTTGAGTGATGAAATAAAAAGCTAGCATGCATAGGTAAAGTAACTAAGACTTTTGTTTTCACAAGTGGTACTAGAGCCGTGCTTATAATGCTGATCTCACCGAGTTTTCTAGTCTTTGTGAATGTCTAGTTACTAATGGTGCTAAGGATGATGTATATTGGCAACTCCGATTGGTATCACGCTTCAAAGGTTCATTCTTTACACCTTAGCATCATTTGGTAGAAATTGACTCTTATCTTTTCTATCTAAGCATATATGCACGCTTTTAAATCCAAACTCTTAGCACATATGTAGGGGGAGCAATTGCTACAAATTTGGGTTTATAAAACTTGTCCATATCCTTTACACATGGTAAAATGCTTTGGCAAGCAACATGGATCTAAAAGATCTTTATCATAATATCTTTGTAAACAGGTTGTCATCAATTACCAAAAAGGGGGAGATTGAAAGCCCTAGTTTGGTTTTGGATAATTGATGAAACCTAGTGACTAATCATTGTGCTAAGTGTGTAGACATGAAATGATAAGTCCCATACCAAGTGGTGAATCCTAGAGAAGGATCATGGTGATGATGGTGGTGACCACAAGATGATCAAGGGATTAACTTGGAAAAGAAGAAAGAGAAAAACAAAAATGAGCTCAAGGCAAAGGTATATGTGATAGGACCAAATTTTGTTTTGCACTTAAGACACCATAGAGGGTGTGAGCGACTTAGGATCGATAGCCGTACTATGAAGAGGGGAATTTCACAGTTAAAACGGTTATCAAGTGCCACTAGGTGAATTCATATGAGCATATACATTAGGACCTAGTGTGAGCTAACATAACCCTTGTAAAATGTTTGTGAAAACATGCTAACACACGTGCACAAGATGATACACATGGTGGTTAGCATTTTTGAGCAAGGGTTGAAGAGGTGGCGTAGTCGCATTGGACACCGACCGGACTCTAGTGTCGTAAGCACCGGACGCAGGGCTGAGAGTGTGGTCAGTTCTGAGCATCGCGCGCATGGAGCAGCAGCTTGGTGGCTTGATCGGACGCTGGCTGCGTCCGGTCGGTAGTCACCGGATGCGTTCGGTTGATGAAAAATGCGCTCTGGGAGCTTACTGGACTTGACCGGACTCTGCTGTCCTAAGTCTGGTCATCACTTTACCATGCGAGGGCTGTTCTAGTTGACCATTGAAGATGGATGGGTGAGGTTTGAATGAGGACCGTGGCGCCCATCCGCTGACTTGTCCCGCAGCGACCGGACGCTGAGGCTGCGTCCGATCAATCCGACCGGTGCGTTCTGTCGCCACGCAGGAGGCACAATGAAGAGCCTAACAACTCTATTCTTTGGGGACACTTATAAATAGTTGGTGGCCGGCTCTTAGGGATCACTCTTGGTCATTTGAACATCTTGACATCCTTGTGAGCTGAGCATACTCCCTCCCACTCATCTTCCTTGCTTGATTGTGAATCCAAAGTGAGATTGAGTGATTCCAAATGTATTTGCTTGAGTAATTGCACCTAGTGGCACTTGGGAATCGTTGTGGCTGTGGATTTCTTGTTTCTCTTGGTGGTTGCCACCACCTAGATGGCTTGGAGCAGTGGAGGAGTTGTGGCAAGAGTTGGTGATTGTTCTTGGCCACCTCCCGGTGATTGTGAGGGGTTCTTGTGCCTTCCCCGGCAGACCGCCAAAGGCAACTCTAGTGGATTGCTCGTGTCATTGAGCTACCGCACTTGCAGTAGGTTCTTGCGGTGCTCTCTAAGAGAGCTTGGCTTTGGATTGCCAATTAGCCGTCGAACCACGAGGTGTTGGTCGACACAACGAGGACTAGCGTGCCGACGAGCACGTGAACCTCGGGAGAAAAATCATGTCTCCATTGTGATTGATTCATTGGATTTCTCCCAGTGATTGGTATTCATCTTAGTGTGATTGGTTCATTCCTCGACGCGGTGGTATAAAGATCACATTCCTCTTATTTATATTCCTGCAAACTAGTTGTAACAAGCTCTTTAGTGTAATTAGTTTTGAGAGCTTATCTTATCTTTGCTAGTGTAGCTTCTCACCTAGTTGAGCTCTTTAGTGTAGCTAGTTTTTGAGAGCTCGTAGTGACTTAGCCATTGATTGACTTAGAGATTATAGCAACTAGAATTGGTGGGATAGGTGGCTTGCAACACTTGTTAGAGCTAGTGCAAAAAGCTTCATAACCAATTAGTTGTCTAACAAGTTTGCCTAGTGTTTTGTAGTTTTTAAAAGGCTATTCACCCCCTCTAGCCATATTAGGACCTTTCACCATCGCATCATCCAACTCTATCCTTGCATCTGTAGGACTAAAACCTTATATACTAGGGCATAACATTAGTCCATCTAATCAGGTTGTCATTCAATCACCAAAATCGCTTCATGGCCCTTGCTAGGTGCCATTTTCCTTGTAACACTAAACCTTGCATTGAACTTTGATCACTAAACACACTTTTGCACTGAACATAGATATGCAAACTATTCACTAAATAGAGTTATGCATGATCACCAAACACTAAACACACTATATGGAAGGAAAATTGATCGGTGAAAATCAAACAACATTGAACATAAGCAAGATTAAATTTAGCTTTGTTTTGCACAAGCAGCTGTGGAGTTGTGTTATGTTGCAATGGAGCTAGCTCCCAAGGTTTGTTAAGCGAGTCCAAAAATGATTATAGCAAGAAGGCCAACACCAAGCAACACTGAGCATGTTAATTAGAAGAAAAATAGAAGGTGATATCACAAGCACATCATCACTTGATAGGAAGAAGGAAGTTTTACTACTTGAGAAGAAAAACCCACTAGTTTTACACCTTTGTTAACAAGAGTCAGGGCAGGGGTTTGGGGATTTTTTTCTCGACCTGCGTGAGAAGGTCTTTTTCTTAAGCACAATGCCTGAGGGGCTGTCTTATCCTCCGCTGGTTGAGTTTTTTAGAGTCACTTGAGAGAATCTAGAGCAACTGTTCTCATGAGAAGCCTTGATCCTCCATCAAGAACTTACATGCATACAAATTTGGTCATTTGTTAGATGAAGCAACTTGCATTCGGTAGAACTTGGGCATGCAAGAGGTGAACTTGGGTAGCACGGAACACTCCCCTAAGGAGTTGGGCCTGTTGCAATGATGCAAGTAGTGAACTTAGGGCGAACATGGATATGGTGGAGCCAAGGTTGAGATGAGACCAGCAACTACACTTTGGCTTTCTAATGCTATGTAACCATGGTCCTTGAAGCCATAGTGCACTTGGTGGCGCAGTGCAATGTTGCACGTGTGTGCCAGCTGTGTGTGGGCGTCGTCGTTGGTCAGAGTGGGTGGTGTGAGTAGTGGATATACATCTTATTTAGACATGTCTCTGATGTGATGCCTTGATATCAAAGTCACGAGAAGATTGTGACACGTCCTTGATGAGTAGCTTTCTTAGGTCTGACCTCTCACAGGAACTGATACCAGAGACACATATTATCAAACTACATCTGTAATTTGACATCGGTGGCACATTCTATTGACGTGCGCCTCTTTGATGTAGTGTCTTCTTTGTACCAAGCCTTGCATAGGAAAATACAAACACAGATTGAATATCGATCAATGCATGGTGAATCCACATGATGCAAAACGCCACACCATGCATCAATATTTGAATTGGTAACCGTACCTAGACAGCTCACAAGATGTTCAAACAATGTCGGCGCATACAGGGGCTTCCCTAAGGACGTGTAGGCCGTGCGACCGCTCAAGGCCCCGCAATCCAAGGGGCCCATGCTAATAGAACTATTCTAAATATATATAATATATTAGGCTTTATCTTAAACATCAGTATAAAAACTCGAAGCTAAGACTAATATGGTAGAAAGGGCCGGCTCTAAGGGGTGGGCTGTAACACCCCGGTGTTACGCAAGCATTTACATTGCAATCATAAGCATGACATGTCATATCATTCATAATCATATATGGTAAGATTTCAACTTGAGTGAAATAAAAGCTTGGAAAATAGTATTCGTAATGTAATATGTTAATGTGCTAATTACCTTTCATCAAAATTGTGCAACTACAAATTTTATATCACTTAGAATTATAGGTCAAATTTTTTGGAGCAACTAAATTACTCAAAGTTTTGTCAAAAACTGGTTTCAAAAATGTTATTTGAAAATATTCAAAAATACTCCCTATTTAGCTTTTATTCTCCAATTCAAAATCTGTTGAGAATTTTTAGTTGGCCCCTTAATCAAAGTTGTAGAGAATTAAATTCTAAGCAACTTTTATTTTTGGGCCATTTCCAGAAAAGGTCTTTTTCTTGTTCAAAATGAGGTTTGAAAACTGTATTTGAAATTTGTTTGAAAATAGAAATTTGAAAAATAAAAACCTAACCTAAGCAGGCCGCCGCCTCGGTTTCGGCCCGCAGCCGGAAGCGGACCGCCTCCGCGCGCGCGCGCCCGCGCTCGCGCCCCGCCTCGGCCCGGCCCAGTCCGGCCTCTCTCTTCTCCCTCCCGCTCTCGCGCGCGCGGCTCGCTGGCGCCGCGGCAGAACGCGCCCGCCGCGTGGTGGCCGCATGCCGGCGACGCCCCCGCGTGGCCGCCCGTGGACCCCGCGCGCTCCGCCTCAAATCTTCATGAGCGTCCGGTCTCTAGTCCACTCACTGCCTCGCTCGCTCCCTTTCCCTTTCCTCCGGAGAACCCGAGCGGGAGCGCCGCTCGCCACCGCACGTCCTCGCCTCCACCGTCGTGTTCCGACGTCGGTGAACCACCACCGCTCGATTGCTCATGCACGGAGCTCTGCCACCCTCTTCCCTCCTCCGAACGGGCGCCACCATCCCCTTGCTCGCTCCGGTAGGGCACCATTTCTCCGCCCCCGCTGCGCCACCACGACGGGGCCGCCGAGCTCACGCTCCGCCCACCGTCTCCCTCGCTCCCTCTCCATCCCCCTGAGCCCCTCTCTTGAGTTCGCTATCTCCTCGCGGACACTGTGCGCGCGCTCGCTGGTCGGGTCGTGGCCGGAGATGGCCGTTGGCCGTCGGCCACCGCCACGCCGTCGCGGTCCCGAACGCCGACGAGGCCGCCCCTGTTCTCCCCCCCTCGGTCTCCACTGGGCCACCGCCCTGTGGGCCGCGCCTCCGAGCGGGCCGGCTCGCCTTTTTCCCCGCGCGCGATCAGGCCGAAAACGGCCACGGGCCGGTTAGCTTTCACGGGCCGGCCCAGTGTCAATAATGAATTTTTTTTTCTGTTTTCTTTTATTATTCATGGAGAAAAATACTTTGGAAAATGTTTTTGTAATCATTTTATCTCCAAAAATTGTGAAATAAATTTCTATGGACTCATTGGAACCAGAGCTACAATATAAAAATATTGCATGTCAATATTTCATTACTTTTCTGTAGTGTTTGAATTAATCCTTGAAATTGGTGTTTTCTTGAAAAATTGATAATAAATTATAGAAAAATCAGCAAAATGTGGTTCCAAGTTTGTTAATCTTTTTGTGCCATGTACTTGCTAGGAAAATTATATATCATGTCTGTTCTGTAGAAAAAATTTTAGGTGTAGTTCAAATGCTTTCTATTACTAGTATTTGTTATTTTGTTAATTAAATAAAGGTAAATAAAACATGCAAGTAATAATTTTTCTACAGTGATTGTTTACTGTGTAGAATGTAGGAAAATTTCTAAATCTGTTGTTTGATACTTTTCATAATGCAAAGTATTTTCATGCTCGCTTTTAGGCCTTAGCTTGTTATTTTTGTATAGACAGTTCTAGTAATCCAAATGCAATGAAAATTTTGTGGCAGACTAGTATTGATGTTAGTAATCCACTGTAATTTTCTAAGATTTTTTTGTGCTACCAAAATATGTGTTGCTGTTCAAGCATAGTGCTAACTAGGGTTTACATTCAACCTTTAATGCAAGATTAGTTAGTAAACTATGCTTTGGTGTATCTTTGAAGCATCTTGAGTGTCAAGGTGCCTTTGCATGGTAGAGAATAGTGGTGGTAGTTTTTGAGTACATGTTCTTGGATGACGTAGACTACCTTGTAGCAGAGTCGTACGTTCCACGCAATCCAAATAAAGTAACATGCTCATTACATCTCATTCATCATCATCATCATCTCATGCCATCCCTGCAATGCACCTAGGCATGAACACTTATAATTCTGCATCATACAGGATCGCAGGAAGTGAACCCGGTAGCAGTTCCCGAGGACCCGGAAGAGCAGTCCGAGGTTCAAGAGCAGGAGTCGACCGAAGCCGAAGAGGAGGTCGGTGAAGATCTTCCAGAGTGCCCCGACCACCGTCCGAGCTCCTTTGAGCGAGGCAAGCCCCGGAGCATTTCTCTCTCGGTTTGCAAATAATTTATTATTGACTTTACTTAATTTGATGCATTACGTTTAGGAGTTGTTTGCAAACGTTGCTGCATTATACCTTGTTTCACCTTGCTTTACCCGATCCTTGTTACCCTGGTGTCCGCGGTCAAAAATTGCTTAGTTTGCTTAGACCGATAGAAGTCGGGTGATTGCCTGTCATCCGCAAGCTATAGGGGATTACTTGAATCTATGTGAAAGATGTGTCATTTGAGAATAACTAAGTGTCGAACTGGATTTGAGACCGGGCGGAGACTTGCAGGGTTTCAAACTGTAGTGTTCTCCGTCTGAGTCGATTAAGGACCGACCGTTGTTGGGCCTCGAGTCATGTTGAACGCATGCCTCACATTTAGCTGGCCGAATAATGTACCTTTCGACCGTGAAGCTGGGAGATTATTCGGGCCGAGTGGATTGCCCGCAACGCACTGTACCGGAGCAGTAGTGGCAGGATACGGGGGCGCGATGATAAGGCCAAAGAGCAGTCGGGCGGCCCCCGGGTACATGTGGTTCCTGGCAAGCTCACGACTTTACCTGAATAGTTGACTCGGTGACCAATACCTCACTTTAGCGGGTGAGTGAGGTTTGTGTGAGGAATAAATTACCAGCTGGTTAATAATCGATTCGAATCGCCATCGTTCACTGGATAGTGAACACTTGACTTGAGCTACTTCATCGTAGTAATGATTATGAAACACTTGGATAGTTATGTGAAAAATGACATGATAACTATTGATAATGATCATTAGTAATCCTTACTTGCCTAATTACATGTTACTCTAGCACAAGTGCAAACATAGTTGACAGGGTAATAAAGATTAAAATACTGCATGCTTTTGGAAAAGAACTGTTAAGTTAAAAAAATTTGCTTTTCTTGCAAATGAGTCAGCTACCCCACCAGAAAGCCTATCATGATCCTTGGTGTCATTTTATTTTGGTTCTGTCGGGTAAATCTAGCTGAGTACCTTCTCGTACTCAGGGTTTTGTTCCCACTTGTTGCAGATGGGCAGATGTATTACGGCTACTGTATCAACTGCCTCTATCCTGCGATGGGCGAAGCTTAGGACCATGGGCAATGGTCATTCGCTACTTCTCGTCTGATGCTTTTGCTGGAGATGATCACAAGCTGGCACTTTATTTCAAACGTTGTGTGTGTGCGTGATTTGAACTACTGCTTCCGCTACTTTTATTCGAACCTAGTTTGTAATAATTATGTTTTAAACTCCGATGTATTTTGTGCCGCGAACTTTTATGTAACTTATGACGGTGACCGCTAAACTTAGTACGATCTTGGCTGTTATGTGAAATGGTTTGAAATCCGTTAGGATTTCACTGACTACCGGGTTATACGGGCTTAAGTTTGTTAAATCGTCCTCTCGTTGGATGATTTTCCTACTTAATCTCGTATAATTGGGCAATTCTGTTACAGCTGGCATCGGAGCAGATTTAGCGTGATTACTGTTCATAAGTGTATTTAAAACAAAATTTTGTTTAAAAAGCGTGATTTTTAAACTAAAAGTGTGCCAGTGGTCATATCCTGTATGCCCAGTTAAGGACTCTAGGTGGCTATTTAAGTACTAACTTGGGGTTCTTGCACTATATTTCTCTTTTCGTTGCTCATACGGCGTGCTATTGTATGAGTGCCACTTAATTGAGTGGTAATGTATGGATCAGTTACCTCTACGCTTTGGTAAGTGTGAGCTGTGAGAGCATGATCGGATACACCGCCGATCTAGAGAGAGTGCGTATATGATACTAGAATAATTACATGTTCTACACATGTTTTTATGAAAGTATCGCATGTGTGGGTGTTCCGTCCGTTGAGGCGATGCCGTCAATAGGACGATGTGTTTGGGTAGATACTACCGTTGTACACGCATCTGGGGATTCGTGTAGAGCGTGTAGGTAGATTTACTGCTTTCATGCATTCATGGGAAATGGGCTGAAATGAATTTTCTGCAGGTACATAACAGCGTTTCCGTGTAGAACGAATTAGTTACGTATATGAGAGATCATTTGTATGCCACCGAATTCATTGTAAAATATCCTTATTTTCTAAGTTTGTGAGAATGTAAGACTCGTGCATGCATCATATTGCCTGTACATTTCATTCATAACATGCATTCCTCCCCTTATAAAAGGATTATCCCATTTTGATAAAAGTGACATCAACTTAAAATATGTTCTCACCGGGTAATTAAAACTTATACTACAGATGGCCCGCACGAAGCAGACTGCCCGTAAGTCCACTGGCGGAAGAGCACCCCGTCGTCAGATGGCCCCACGGGAGCGCCGCAGCACGGACACTTTTCTAAGCGAGTTTGGCATGCCCACCTTGCTTTGGAGAGTGCTCCATGATGTGGGGTATCCGGAGGGTCAAGAGCCGGTGTACTCTTAGAGTGAGAGCCAGCTAGCTGAGGATGGACTTGCAGTAGTGGAAATCACCGTCCCTGCTCTTGGTGATGCGCCAGAATGGGATGGTTGGCATTTGGAGTTTGAAGGGCGCACTCCAGTTGAGGGTGCAGAGGGCGCAGCCTTTCGCGTCATCCGAGACATAATGAGCAGGTTTCCCAATGAGTTGGCAGCCGCTTTGGCCGGTACTTTCCCGAGAGATGATCCTCGTGATGCCATTTGGGTGCAACCGCAAGAAAGTGCCCTGGTTAGAGGCCCCAGTGAAGGACGGGCTAGCGACAACCACGCCATGAGTGCCATGTATGCAGCCATCAGAGCATACCAGGGTCTTGAGAGTACCTATTAGACCTTGACTGGCCTGCGTGGTGATGACCGGCTTGAAGCAAGGAAGCAGAAGAAGAAGCAAGCACGTGCCATGGCTAGCTTGCAGGAGCAGTTGGCCGACATGAGCTTGCAGCGAGACCGGGCTCTCGAGAGAGGTGAGAGTGCCATGCAGCGGGTGCAGACGTTGACTCAGGCCAACAGAAATGCAGACCGCATGATGGGACAGCTAGTACAGGAAAGGAATGAAGCCTGGAATGAGAGGGACCTTCTGAGGCAGAGGGTCGAGGAGCTAGAAGAGTATAATGCAAACTTGCATGAAGAGTTTCATGCCCTCTACAACGGGATGGGCCCGTATGCTCCTCCGGACGCCGCCCAGATGGACATCGACAACGACGCTGCTGCTGAAGGTAGCGGTGGTGACGCCTCTGACCTAGACGACGGCCCCGAAGAGTAGGATAGTACCCTGCGTTAGTAGCTAGGCTCTGTCGCGATGGCCTTCTTTTGGTTTCTATGTATCGTGTTGTATCCTGTTCGATCTTTAGACTGACGATCTTTTGGAACTCGGTTGTGCATGCGATGCCCGAACGCATAAAAGTCCAGTGTATATATGCTGGCAACGTGGTTGTATTGGACGCGATGTTGCATTCGAAGTAATTTGATTAGTGATGTTGTTTTAATTGGAATGTGATTATTGTGCCTCTGTTTTATTGTATGACCTGTTCTCTCCAATGAATTCAGTATGGCATGATTGTTCATTCGAATACAATTACTACAACTTCGCTCAATTATTACTTGTTGCTAAAAAATGCAGATGGCAAACACTCGCCGTGCCACGTATGAGGCCGCTGAAACTGGTGGCAATGGTGCAGGGGCTGGTGGGGGCGGTGCAAACAACGTCAACCACCAGGAGCCACAACCAGAGCCACAATTGCCCCCTCCTCCACCACTCACTGCAGAGGTATTCTTCGCACAGTTCCTTGGAAGCCAGCGCAACGCCGAGCAATCACAGAGGAATATGGAAGATTTTCTGCGTACCATCGCCGAAAATATTCAGAGAGGTAATAATCAAGGTGGTGGTCATGGGGTGAACCAGTACAGCAACTTCAAGGATTTCATGGATACTAGGCCACCTATTTTTAAGGAAGCAGCAGAGCCACTCGACGCTGAAGAATGGATCAATACTATGGAAGATAAGTTCCGTGTATTGAGGTTGACAGAAGTTCTGAAAATAGAATATGCTGCACATCAGCTACAGGGACCGGCAGGGATGTGGTGGAAGCATCACCGCACCACCTTTCCTCCCAATGCCCAGATTACTTGGAGAGAATTCACTGAAGCATTTAGGGGAGTTTATATTCCCCCAGGGTTGGTTGAGATGAAGCTCGGAGAGTTCTTGGCCTTAAATCAGGGTACCAAGACTGTGACACAGTATCTGCATGCCTTTAACAACTTGTGCCGTTATGCTCCAGACATGGTCGACACAGATGTAAAGAGAATTGCTAGTTTCAAGAGAGGGTTAAGTCCGAAGAAGATGAAGCATGTGGGTACCAATACCCGTGCCAGATTCAATGACTTTGTCAGTGATTGTTTGAAACAAGAAAAGAACAACAACGCCTACACTGCATCCAAGAATCACAAGAGGGTGTTTGAGTCAGGACCATCACAGTCCAGAGTTGTCACTGCAAATCGTTCTTCTTATCGTTCGTCCGCACCTGGTGCAAGGTTCAGGCCGCCACAGCATAAGACCCAGAACTACAAGGGACCACAAAAGCCGTACAAGATGGCCGTGCCGCCAGCAAAGACCACCGCAGCTGCAGAACAGAGCAACTCCAAGGGAGCTATAGGATCTGCTGGTACAGTGAAGGGGCCCTGCTACAATTGTGGTCAGCCAGGCCACTTTTCAAAGTTCTGCCCTTATCCGCCTAAAAAGAAGCAACAGACTTACACTGCTCGTGTACACCACACCACCGTTGATGAGATTCCTAAGGGAGAGCCTGTAACTGCCGGTAAGTTTCTTGTTAACCATCACCCTACAGTTGTTCTATTTGATTCTGGATCCTCGCATTCTTTTATGAGTCAAGCATTTGCACGGAAGCATGAACAACTATGCATAGAATTGAGTTATGGTTATCGCATAAGTTCAGCAGGGGCTGATGTGTTAACCAATCAGATGGTTAGAGGGGCAACCCTTGAGTTAGGTAGTCGGAAGTTTCGAGTAAACCTGGTAGTTATGCCTGGACTAGTTTTGAATGTAATAATAGGAATGAACTGGATGAAGAACTGGGGGGCAGTCATAGATACAAGCAGTCGGATGCTTACCCTTAAGGACCCCCAGGCAGAGGGTACTTTCTTGGTACCATTACCTAGAAGAACAGACCTTGTGAGTGTGACCTGTGCTATGGAAGTTGTTCCTATCCACCAGATCCCGGTAGTGTGTGAGTTCCCGGATGTGTTTCCAGACGAGTTACCTGGCCTTCCTCCAGATAGAGATGTTGAGTTTGGAATCGAGTTGATCCTCGGGACAGCTCCTATTTCGAGGAGACCCTATCGGATGCCTCCGGATGAGTTAGCTGAGCTGAAGAAGCAACTGGAGGAATTATTAAAGAAGGGGTTTATCCGATCGAGTAAGTCTGAATGGGGATGTCCTGCCTTGTTCGTGAAGAAAAAGAAAGAGGGTACTCTGAGAATGTGTGTGGATTATCGACCTCTTAATGCTGTAACTATCAAGAATAAATATCCTTTGCCTCATATCGACGTTTTGTTTGATCAGTTGGCTAAAGCTAGAGTGTTCTCCAAGATAGACCTAAGATCAGGGTATCATCAGATAAAGATTAGGCCGCAAGATGTCCCGAAAACCGCCTTTTCTACCAAATACGGGTTGTATGAGTATCTTGTTATGTCTTTTGGCTTAACAAATGCTCCTGCATATTTTATGTATCTGATGAATACGATTTTTATGCCAGAGTTGGACAAGTTTGTAGTTGTCTTCATTGATGACATTCTAGTATACTCTGAGAATGAGAAAGATCATGAAGAGCATCTGAGAATTGTCTTGACCAGACTGAGAGATCATAAGTTGTATGCTAAGTTCAGCAAATATGAATTTTGGTTGAAGAAAGTTCCTTTCCTTGGTCATATTCTATCTGAGAATGGAGTTTCGGTAGATCCGAGCAAAGTGCAAGAGGTTATGGATTGGAAAACTCCAACCACAGTGTCAGAAGTCAGGAGTTTCCTAGGGTTAGCTGGTTACTATCGCCGATTTATACCAGACTTCTCAAAGATTGCCAAACCAATGACAAGTCTATTACAGAAAGACCACAAGTTTGTGTGGACAGGGGAGTGTGAGACAGCTTTCCACACCTTGCGGAAACTGTTAACCACTGCTCCAGTTCTTGCACAGCCCGACGTCGAGAAGCCTTTTGATGTGTTCTGCGACGCATCAAAAACAAGATTAGGCTGTGTTCTGATGCAAGAAGGAAGAGTCATTGCTTATGCCTCCTGTCAGTTGAGGAAACATGAAATCAATTATCCGACACATGATCTTGAGCTTGCCGCCGTAGTGCATGCCTTAAAGATTTGGATACATTATTTACTTGGTAATGTATGCAATATTTTCACCGACCACAAGAGTCTCAAGTACATTTTTACCCAACCAGAATTGAACATGAGACAGCGGAGATGGTTAGAACTAATCAAAGATTACAACTTGAATGTACAGTATCACCCTAGGAAAGCCAATGTGGTAGCCGATGCTTTGAGTAGAAAGCCACATTGTTTGAATATGCAACCCTTACTCGAGGATGGTTTTAATCTAATGCACCCTGCCGTGTTACATAGTATTCAGATCAGTTGCTCCTTGGAGAGTAAGATAATAGAAGGCCAGAAAGCAGACAAAGGGATATTCCACATCAAAAGGAAAATTAGAGAAGAACCCTCAAAACACTTCAGAGTGGACGAGCAGGACGTGTTGTGGTTCGACAACCGTCTTGTTGTTCCAAAGGATAGAGAGCTTAAGAATAAAATTATGGATGAAGCTCATCTCTCTAAGTTGTCCATTCATCCTGGCAGTAGTAAAATGTATCAAGAACTAAGACCTCGCTATTGGTGGACAAAGATGAAGAAAGAAATTGCAGCTTATGTAGCCAGATGTGACACATGTTGTAGGGTGAAAGCTATTCACATGAAACCTGCCGGATTATTGCAACCTTTGTCAGTACCCAGTTGGAAGTGGGATGATATAAGTATGGATTTCATCACGGGTTTGCCCACTACTCAGAAAGGCCATGATTCGATTTGGGTAATCGTGGATCGTCTTACCAAGACAGCCCACTTTTTGCCTGTCAAGACAGATTATAGACCACCTCAATATGCCGAGAAGTATATTGCGGAGATTGTGAGATTGCATGGCATACCGAAGACTATAGTGTCTTACAGAGGGTCACCGTTCACTGCTCACTTTTGGGAGCATTTGCACAAAGGTTTGGGGACTAGTCTGATTCGTAGCACTGCCTATCATCCTCAAACCGATGGTCAGACTGAAAGAGTTAATGCTGTTTTAGAAGATATGTTAAGAGCTTGTGTGTTGTCTTCCAGAGGTTCATGGGAGTCATGGTTACCCTTAGTAGAGTTCGCATACAATAATAGCTATCAAGAAAGTATCAAGATGGCACCTTTTGAGGCTCTGTATGGCCGAAAGTGTAGAACACCTTTAAACTGAATTGAGCCAGGGGAAAGAAGGTATTATGGTATTGACTTCGTGGAAGAAGCTGAAAAGAAAGTTCATATCATTCAGCAAAATATGAGAGCAGCTCAGTCACGTCAGAAAAGTTATGCGGATAAGAGGAGGAGACCGCTTGTGTTCGAAGTTGGTGACTATGTTTATCTAAAAGTCACGCCAATGAAGAAGAAGCGGTTTGGAATACGCAGAAAGCTTGCCGCCAGATTTGTAGGACCCTACAAAATCTTGGAAAGGAAGGGTCCAGTGGCTTACAAATTGAAATTACCGGAAGCAATGGGTGCTATATTCCCAGTTTTTCACGTATCACATCTCAAGAAGTGTTTGCGCGTTCCAGAGGAAAGAATTGAACCTCGAGGCATAAAACTTAAGTCAGATCTGGTGTATCGTGAGCAGCCAATTCAAGTTTTGGATTCCAAGGAGAGGGCTACTCGAAATAGTGTGGTGAAAACGTATAAGATACAATGGAGTCATCATGATAAAGGGGATGCATCTTGGGAAACGGGTGAATACCTACAAAAAAGCATACGAAGATTTTTATAATAAATGGTTCGTAACCCAAATCTCGGGACGAGATTTTTATAAGGGGGGAGGGCTGTAACACCCCGGTGTTACGCAAGCATTTACATTGCAATCATAAGCATGACATGTCATATCATTCATAATCATATATGGTAAGATTTCAACTTGAGTGAAATAAAAGCTTGGAAAATAGTATTCGTAATGTAATATGTTAATGTGCTAATTACCTTTCATCAAAATTGTGCAACTACAAATTTTATATCACTTAGAATTATAGGTCAAATTTTTTGGAGCAACTAAAATACTCAAAGTTTTGTCAAAAACTGGTTTCAAAAATGTTATTTGAAAATATTCAAAAATACTCCCTATTTAGCTTTTATTCTCCAATTCAAAATCTGTTGAGAATTTTTAGTTGGCCCCTTAATCAAAGTTGTAGAGAATTAAATTCTAAGCAACTTTTATTTTTGGGCCATTTCCAGAAAAGGTCTTTTTCTTGTTTAAAATGAGGTTTGAAAACTGTATTTGAAATTTGTTTGAAAATAGAAATTTGAAAAATAAAAACCTAACCTAAGCAGGCCGCCGCCTTGGTTTCGGCCCGCAGCCGGAAGCGGCCCGCCTCCGCGCGCGCGCGCCCGCGCTCGCGCCCCGCCTCGGCCCGGCCCAGTCCGGCCTCTCTCTTCTCCCTCCCGCTCTCGCGCGCGCGGCTCGCTGGCGCCGTGGCAGAACGTGCCCGCCGCGTGGCGGCCGCATGCCGGCGATGCCCCCGCGCGGCCGCCCGTGGACCCCGCGCGCTCCGCCTCAAATCTTCACGAGCGTCCGGTCTCCAGTCCACTCACTGCCTCGCTCGCTCCCTTTCCCTTTCCTCCGGAGAACCCGAGCGGGAGCGCCACTCGCCACCGCACGTCCTCGCCTCCACCGTCGTGTTCCGACGCCGGTGAACCACCACCGCTTGATTGCTCGTGCACGGAGCTCCGCCACCCTCTTCCCTCCTCCGAACGGGCGCCACCATCCCCTTGCTCGCTCCGGTAGGGCACCATTTCTCCGCCCCCGCTGCGCCACCACGACGGGGCCGCCGAGCTCGCGCTCCGCCCACCGTCTCCCTCGCTCCCTCTCCATCCCCCTGAGCCCCTCTCTCGAGTTCACTATCTCCTCGTGGACACTGTGCACGCGCTCGCTGGTCGGGTCGTGGCCGGAGATGGCCGTTGGCATAAGTTCAGCAGGGGCTCGCCTTTTTCCCCGCGCGCGCGATCAGGCCGAAAACGGCCACGGGCCGGTTAGCTTTCACGGGCCGGCCCAGTGTCAATAATGGAAAATTATTTTTTGTTTTCTTTTATTATTCATGGGGAAAAATACTTTGGAAAATGTTTTTGTAATCATTTCAGCTCTAAAAATTGTGAAATAAATTTCTATGGACTCATTGGAACCAGAGCTACATTATAAAAATATTGCATGTCAATATTTCATTACTTTTCTGTAGTGTTTGAATTAATCCTTGAAATTGGTGTTTTCTTGAAAATTTGATAATAAATTATAGAAAAATCAGAAAAATGTGGTTCCAAGCTTGTTAATCTTTTTGTGCCATGTACTTGCTAGGAAAATTATATATCATGTCTGTTCTGTAGAAAAATTTTTAGGTGTAGTTCAAATGCTTTCTATTACTAGTATTTGTTATTTTGTTAATTAAATAAAGGTAAATAAAACATGCAAGTCATAATTTTTCTACAGTGATTGTTTACTGTGTAGAAAGTAGGAAAATTTCTAAATCTGTTGTTTGATACTTTTCATAATGCAAAGTATTTTCATGCTCGCTTTTAGGCCTTAGCTTGTTATTTTTGTATAGACAGTTTTAGTAATCCAAATGCAATGAAAATTTTGTGGCAGACTAGTATTGATGTTAGTAATCCACTGTAATTTTCTAAGATTTTTCTGTGCTACCAAAATATATGTTGTTGTTCAAGCATAGTGCTAACTAGGGTTTACATTCAACCTTTAATGCAAGATTAGTTAGTAAACTATGCTTTGGTGTATCTTTGAAACATCTTGAGTGTCAAGGTGCCTTTGCATGGTAGAGAATAGTGGTGGTAGTTTTTGAGTACATGTTCTTGGATGACGTAGACTACCTTGTAGCAGAGTCGTACGTTCCACGCAATCCAAATAAAGTAACATGCTCATTACATCTCATTCATCATCATCATCTCATGCCATCCCTGCAATGCACCTAGGCATGAGCACTTATAATTCTGCATCATACAGGATCGCAGGAAGTGAACCCGGTAGCAGTTCCCGAGGACCCAGAAGAGCAGTCCGAGGTTCAAGAGCAGGAGTCGACCGAAGCCGAAGAGGAGGTCGGTGAAGATCTTCCAGAGTGCCCCGACCACCGTCCGAGCTCCTTTGAGCGAGGCAAGCCCCGGAGCATTTCTCTCCCGGTTTGCAAATAATTTATTATTGACTTTACTTAATTTGATGCATTACGTTTAGGAGTTGTTTGCAAATGTTGCTGCATTATACCTTGTTTCACCTTGCTTTACCCGATCCTTGTTACCCTGGTGTCCGCGGTCAAAAATTGCTTAGTTTGCTTAGACCGGTAGAAGTCGGGTGATTGCCTGTCATCCGCGAGCTATAGGGGATTACTTGAATCTATGTGAAAGATGTGTCATTTGAGAATAACTAAGTGTCGAACTGGATTTGAGACTGGGCGGAGACTTGCAGGATTTCGAACTGTAGTGTTCTCCGTCTGAGTCGATTAAGGACCGACCGTTGTTGGGCCTCGAGTCATGTTGAACGCATGCCTCACATTTAGCTGGCCGAATAATGTACCTTTCGACCGCGAAGCTGGAAGATTATTCGGGCCGAGTGGATTGCCCGCAACGCACTGTACCGGAGCAGTAGTGGCAGGATACGGGGGCGCGATGATAAGGCCAAAGAGCAGTCGGGCGGCCCCCGGGTACATGTGGTTCCTGGCAAGCTCGCGACTTTACCTGAATAGTTGACTCGGTGACCAATACCTCACTTTAGCGGGTGAGTGAGGTTTGTGTGAGGAATAAATTACCAGCTGGTTAATAATCGATTCGAATCGCCATCGTTCACTGGATAGTGAACACTTGACTTGAGCTACTTCATCGTAGTAATGATTATGAAACACTTGGATAGTTATGTGGAAAATGACATGATAACTATTGATAATGATCATTAGTAATCCTTACTTGTCTAATTATATGTTACTTTAGCACAAGTGCAAACATAGTTGACAGGGTAATAAAGATTAAAATACTGCATGCTTTTGGAAAAGAACTGTTAAGTTAAAAAAATTGCTTTTCTTGCAAATGAGTCAGCTACCCCACCAGAAAGCCTATCATGATCCTTGGTGTCATTTTATTTTGGTTCTGTCGGGTAAGTCTAGCTGAGTACCTTCTCGTACTCAGGGCTTTGTTCCCACTTGTTGCAGATGGGCAGATGTATTACGGCTACTGTATCAACTGCCTCTATCCTGCGATGGGCGAAGCTTAGGACCATGGGCAATGGTCATTCGCTACTTCTCATCTGATGCTTTTGCTGAAGATGATCACAAGCTGGCACTTTATTTCAAACGTTGTGTGTGTGCGTGATTTGAACTACCGCTTCCGCTACTTTTATTCGAACCTGGTTTGTAATAATTATGTTTTAAACTCCGATGTATTTTGTGCCGCGAACTTTTATGTAACTTATGACGGTGACCGCTAAACTTAGTACGATCTTGGCTGTTATGTGAAATGGTTTGAAATCCATCGGGATTTCACGGACTACCGGGTTATACGGACTTAAGTTTGTTAAATCGTCCTCTCGTTAGATGATTTTCCTACTTAATCTCGTATAATTGGGCGGTTCTGTTACATGGGCAGGCAGTGCGACCGCCGGGGGCCCATGGAGCTGGGAGGGTCCAAGACCATATAGGTAATTAGTACATATAATTTTTATTTGGCATAATAAGCATTTAAAGGCCTATCACAAACTAGCCCAAGCCATAGGTAACTCTTCCTTCTAGTCCTATTCTACGTAACCTGGATCCATCGAGCGAAGCGCAGGCGACGTTTGGTTTGATAGTTTCCCGCCGCCGTGACCTTGCTCATCAACGCGTTATCCTCGTTGAGGAGAGGAGACGCCGACGCACATCCAATTCGCTCCTCACCCGACGACTGGCAACGACAAGGACGTTGATCTGATTTTAGTTTTTTTTTGTTACACTACTGTTATATTTTACGAGCTATACATATATTGCAAAGTAATTTTTATTATTTGATATTAAAATTTAGTTTAACGGACCCTTATCTTCTTGTTTGCCTAAAGGCCCTTCAAATTATAGAGCCAGCCCTGATGGTAGTCTATGTGTGATGATCGACATTTTCAACCTCCATGCATCATCTTTCTTGGCTCTTATGCGGCGAATCGAGGGCACATGTACTTGATGTTCAGTTTTTATCGATCGTTATATAATGATCTACAAGTCGCAAATTGTACAGTAGCAAATAGAGTTTTACCGTTAACAGAAAAAATGGAACGATAATCTATCTTTTTTTCTAGGTAGCCACCTCTGGTCGGTGGTTCGTATCTTTATTATCAAATAGATTATGTTATACACGTTGATAATCAGGAGGCATATTATTACACATAGGAGTACATGTATACCATTTACGTATGGATAGATCCATCAGAACACTGAACACAAAACACATATCCTTCCACAGATCGCGCACTTATGAAGCATATATATACTTGCTTGTATATATACGTCCTGTTTCGTCATGCTTGCACACTCACTCATCAGGAGGCATGTAGCGTGCGGACCTTTCAGTGATCACGCTCCGTCCACGGGCTCGAAGTACTTGAGCTTCCAGTCCTCAGATCCCTCGGCCGGCACGCCCCACACGAGCGCCCGAAACGTGCCGAGCCCGGCCACGCGCAGCACCAGGAGGTACTCCATTGCGCTGCCCTCCGCCGGCCTCGTGGAAGCCGAGAGCACGCTCTCCAGCTTGGGCACTGGCTTGATGTCGTTCCACAGGCTGTACACCCACACCGCGAACGTGCCCACCTTCTGGTAGAACGCGTCGCTGTTCGCTGCCGCCGAGCCGCCGTGCCCATCGTCGGCCGTCCCCTGTCGTTGATGAACCGGGACGGCGGCAACACCCAGCGATGGCGCACCGGCGGCGAAGAGGAGAAGCAGGACGAGGAGGGAGACAACAAGCGACGACGACGACCGCATTTTGCGTTTACGAGAGCTACTACGTGTGTACTACACTCGCTAGGCAACGCACACAGTATACCCCAGTTGAGAAAGAGAAGCGGTGTGTAGTAGTTGTTGCATGCATGCGAGAGAGGTCGCGCGCGTATTTATAGCGAGGCTGTGACACATACATGGCTGTGCGCGCGCGATGAACGGCGGCGACCCCCGCCGTATGAAGCGCCGCAAGTGGGGTATGGAGTCTTCGGGCAACACGACTTCCGAGGCAAAGAGAGGACACGGCGAAAAACGGGGTCTTCGGCTTGGGACGACAGCAACGTACGTACGTGAACGACGCACCCAAGCTTGTGCATTATATTGGCTGTGAGCTTGACCATGGATGCCATTATTGGGTATTGCTCCTATCCCGCAGTGTGTGGGAACAGTGGCTATGCACGTAGCTAGCAGATCAAAAAATCCACTTTCCATAGCGGCCGTGGAGCTTATCCGACGTTCAAGATTTATCTAGATACATTGAGATTCGGTCTAGGGTCCTCACTTTGCATACGAAAGTACAACATATTTGGATATTTTATCTACACAGTCAGCTTTACACCAGAAAAGTACAGCATCTTTCGAATCCCTAGACAATCAAAGGACGGCTCAGATAAACTCTCCGGCCGCTACTAGAATCGGTGATGCATTTCTGACGTAGTTAGGCGTAGTCTTCTATGTCCTTTGTTGGTAGATTCTTGTCCAGCAATTCATGGGCGCGTAAATACACTTCACTTCGACTCACCATTTGCCGGGTGTTGAAGGGGCAAGTCCACGATACTCATCCGCAAAGCAGAGCTTTCAGCTTTGTCAACGAAAAGCACACACATGCACATGCAAAATAGAGCGTCAAAAAGACCACCAGCCCGAAAAAGCACGGCCATTATGGCCATGCCATGTCCGCCCACATATTTGATGCTCGGCCCACGCATGACACTCTGGTCTATTTTTTGTATATACCGAGCCATCCTAAAGGTACAACAGACACAGCAGGCTGGGCCAGCCTATAGCCTGCTAGTGAAGCTACACCTCCCTGATCTTCAAGACTTCAAGTTTACATCGCAAATTCAAAATTCACAGGCTTAGTCACATGATCACACAAGACATGGGGGCCAAATAGTATTGAGCTGTTTTATATTGTTCTGGTTGCCTCATTAAAACTTTGCTAGGTAAAAACTCACACCTCATCATAAAACACTAGTAATAAAGAAGAGTAAAGCTTAGCTCCTCCAAATTCAAGTGTTCAACGGGCAATACAATCTTACAACACTACTACAAAACTGACCTTCACTACCGGCCCATACGAACCAGCAGTGATAGTGTCTACTGGCTCATCACTGCCGGTTCATGGTTTGAAGCGGCAGTAATATTGGGGCCATCACTGCCGATTCCTATCACTAACAGTTTTTGCTTGAATTGGCAGTGATAGATTGGGACATGACCCGACAGTGATAGACTGCAAAAACTTTATAACTTTCTCGTATGATGTCCAATGAGGACGAACTTTATACCAAAGTTGTATTACTCGACGAGATCTACAACTTTGTAGCTGAAACTTTTTCATTTAAAGTTGTTTTGATGCTAAAATATGTATAACAAGATTTTATAGGGTTCATACCAAAGGAATCGATCTGCTCTATAGTCATAAGTGAGTGTCAGTACTACAATAATCTTTTCCGAGGCGGGCATCCAAACCATCTCAGACAAAAGGTCACGGTAAATAGGCTATTTTCCGAGGCGGTTTGGTGCCCGCCTCGGTTAATAAAATAAAAAAATAAAAAAAACAAAAAAAGGAAAACTCGTGGATAGGCCCACCGAGCCCATCCACGGGCCGCCGCCGCCATTGCTCGCCGGAGGTGGAGCGCCTCCCTGCCCACTGGATCCTCCTCCTCGCCCACCAGATCCGCATCCCCGCTACCGGATTCCGCCTCCCCGTCGCCGGATCCGGCCTCGCCGGCACTGGATCCACCACTGGAGGCCGGCCCCGCCATGGATCTGGCTGCCCTACACCGGATCCAGCCGGGGGCGGTGGTGGAGATGCTCCGGGTGAGAGAGAGCCCGCTCGCCGCTGCTTGTTGTTGGAGGTGGAGCGCCTTCCCGCCCGCCGTTGCTTGCTGTTGGAGGTGGAGCCCCTCCTCGGCCTTGGATCCGTCGCCACGCCGCCCTGGATCCGCAGGAACAGGGGACCAACCCCCCAGACAGCGCCACCACGCTGCTGGGCCGCGCCCCCCGCGCCACACCGGAGTGGAGAGGGGGAGAGAGTGGAGGGTCGCGCCTCCCCGTGCCGCGCCGGCCACCGCATCCGCCACACGCTCAAAGAGGGGGGAGAGGCGCTGGCCACTGCATCCGGCCACCGTCGCCGCCGCATCTCACCGCCACCGTGAGCGGGCGAGGGCCCCACCGCCGCATCTCGCCGCGTGCAGGCGAGGACCCCGCCACCGACGCGCGCCACCGGAGAGAGAGGAAGGTGGTTGAGAAAGAGGGAGGTGGTGGAGAGAGAGGGACCGGAGGAGGGAGCCGCTCGGCCTTGCGTCTGCGGCGCCTGGGAGAAAGAGAGCGGCGAGAGAGTGGGCTGGGAGTAGGTTAGCGTTTCATTGTGTTTATATAGTCGACACTGGTATTGGGCTTTGAAATAGTGGGCTGGGCCAGATTTTAGGAGGCGGGCCTTATAAAATAACTGTCTCGGCTAATGATTTACCGAGGCGGTTGCATTATAATGCCCGCCTCGGTTAATAGGCATTAACCGAGACGGTTATATTACATTGTCCGCCTCGGTTAATGGATTTTAGGAGGCGGTTATTTTTAACTGCCTTGGTTAATAAAAAATGACCCCCTCAGAAGCGGGCACCTCCGAGGGGGTTTTGAAAAAGTCGCAGTTAAGTTTTTTTTTGTAGTAGTGTGTGTTGTAGTAGGGAATGATCTCGGATAGAGAAACAACAAAAATAAAAGCTGTAGATCTAAAAAAGTTATGCAACTTTGTAATTCACAACTTTTTTATTTGAAGTTGTTTTGATGCTGAAATATTTAATTCACAAGATTGTATAAATTTGTACAGTAGGAATGGAACTTGTGTCTGAAGGCAGTATCCTTTGAGACGCAGAATATTTCTGTGGTTCACTTGAGAAAGCACATCAATGTCTTTTATGAATTCATTGATTCCTCTGTTTACTCGGCTGCTTGCTTCTTTCTTTCTTGGAGGATCAATTTTTTGTTGCCATCAAAATATTTGATTCAGACCATAGTTAAAACACATGCGAGTGTATGTGGTCCCTACTCTCCGTACCGTGACCGAACCCGAACTACATGTGTGGACTGCAACCATATACGGTGGTTGTAGGGAGTGCATGGGCATAGAGACGAAAGACTACATCCACCTGCTTCTTTCTCCAGGGAAAGAAAATAACATTTAGAAAATAGTAAAAATAGTGAGATTGTAGGGGTTTGAACCCGAGACCCCATAGTTTATGTTATCAGACTACCCGCACTTATGGACCTCTATATTCATCCTCTATACGTCCTAGTCAGCAAGATTCTCTCCTCTATACTTAATTCTTCCGCACCCATCCATCCTCTATCTACTCTATCCACTGTGGGACCCACTTGTCACTTTATCTAAATATATCCATGTGTGATCTAGTTTTAAAGAATTTATTGAGACGAATTTAATGGTGCAATCGAAATTTAATTTGGATTTTTTGTTTGTGAGTTATAGCATTTTTTCCCTTTGTTTAGCTAGTGGGGCCCGCCACTACACACTGTAGAGTAAGCATTGTACTACTCTAAATATAGAGTAAGAGAAAGGATAAAGTATCGTTTTAGAGTACCCAGTGCATTAGTTTTTACTATATATTCATACTCTAAAGTTTTAGAGTATCTCTTTAAAGTACCCACTGCGGATAGTCTCGTTCCCCTACCACTACAACACATTAATGTTTATGATAGATTAAAAATATTTGAATTATTAAACCATATAAAAATTAGAAAAATATATCACATACCATCATAAATACTATATGAATACTAAAAAATAATCATAGAACTTTAAAATTATATGCACATCCACTACACCATAGCCTAAAATTAATGTCACTCGGGGGTTGTTAAAAATGTTGATTTAACGTCGTAAGGTTAGACATTAAAGATTTCTAATGGACTGTCGGTCATTATATCTTGTTTTGACTACAAATTATCGGTCGTTAATTCTATTTGACTTTAACGTTGGGCGGTCGTTGTATCATACTTTTAACGACCCACGGGGTGTCGCCACAAATCGACTACAATTGTGCGCTATAATTTTTTTTGTATGCATAGCGTTGGACAGTTGGTCGCTATAAATATATATCATCAGATAGTGTGTCGTTATAAGTATATAAAAGGCGTCAGAAAGTCTGTCGTTATATCTTTTACATAACGTTAGATGGTCGGTCGTTAAAAGTAGGTCGGACGGTAAAAGTTTATAACGTCGCCAGTATCAACGGCTGATATAAGTGTCGCTATAGATTTATAACGACCGACCGTAAGTCGCTGAAACGGCTTATAACGACCCACCGCGCAACGCTAAATGTGGGCTGTGGTATAGTGATCTAAAAATATATCATATAACATCGCATGTGTGCCATGTGAACATCACAAAAAAATACTAGAACATCATGAACATCAGAAAAAATATATCTAGAACATCACATATATACTATGTGCAGGGGCGGAGACAAGGGGGGCGGGCAGGGGCCTGGCCCCACCTAATCATGCACAATTTTCATTAGTACCTCTCATTAGTTATTACAGATCACTAGAAATTAAATAAACTAACCTTCTTAGTCAATTCTAAAATATCTTTTCAAATAAATCTCTTAATTGTCTAATGTTAAGTGTCTAAATATAGTAAATATGATGGTATCGTTGACCTATGAACAACCTTTTTATTTTTAATTTAGACATTTAGCATTTTTCTAAATAAAAAAATTAATAGCATCTCTATTAATTTAGTATAGTTTACTTGCAAAACTAATAGATCTAGCAAGTTAACAGAAGAAATAGGAACCTTAAATTTTGTTCTTCTTCAATAGTCTCCTATAATAGCTTCTAAACGATTTTGCATGGGAATCACATACTATTTTTTACGAACTAAACCCCTTTTAAATAGTTTTTTTTGTCTCTTACCGCTTTCTCATGCGTCCAATTTACGTCGATCTCCAGAGAAAAATATTTTTACTGGGAGCGAATACGGAGTTTCAATTGACTACAGAAACTTATATGTTGTAGAGGATATTTAGTAACTTTTTATTTTTAAGAAGCCCTTTTACTGAACAGTTGGAGGGCACCTTTTTTCTTTTTCTAAAAATCCAAAATGGGAGTTGTTTTACAAAACTTCTGGACATGCTCTAAAGACAATTTATTATAATTTTTAAGCCAAGATCAAAATGATAATTTTTAAACTGACATCAAGATTTGATAGTTTTCTATGGACATTCGATGACCCGCCTCCCTATATTTAAATCCTGACTCCGCCCCTGGCTATGTGAACATAACAAAATATAACACAAAACATCACATATATATTATATGAATGTCACAAAATACGTCACAGAACATAATAAAATACATTACAGAATATCACATGTATACTATATGAACACCATAGAATTAACATTTGTATCATGTGAACATAAAAAAACATAGAGCATCACATGTATACTATGAGAGTATCACATATATACTACGTGAACATCACAAAATACATCATAGAACATCACATGTATACCACATGAAAATAAAAAACATCACAGAACATCACATGTATAACACGTAAACATCACATGTATACTAAATGAACATAAAAAAACATCATATAACATGACATTATATATCACGTCAACATCTCAAAATACATTATAGAAAATCACTTCTATACAATATGAACATAACATCTCATCGAATATAGAAAATAATAAATTAAACATGAAAAAAATATTTAAATAAGGTACAATAGAAAATAAAAAATCTATAGATAACATAATGACAAAAGGGAAAAGGAAAAAGAAAGATATGCTTAATGAATAAAATATAAAAATAAAATAAAAACATAATAATTAGTTATAATAAAAAAGAAATAAATAAATATTTTTATTATTATAACAAATCAGAAAAAAAATAGAGTTAAATGTACTGCATGCCCCTGAACTTGTAAGGGTGTGTCACATAGGCCCCTAAACTTTGAAAATGCATATTTGGGCCCCTGAACTTGTCACGTGGTGCACTGCAGGCCCCTGAACAGTAGCATGCACGTCGGTACAGTAGCATGCACGTCGGCCAAGTAGCGAGCCGACCGCTGCCACAGGCGAGTTCCTTCCCAAGCCAAAGCATCTGGCAATGATCCCTTCAGAGCAGTAGCAATCACTCCTCTTGCATCTTCCTCTCCCGTGTTGCTCCTCTGCGGCCTGTGGCATCTTCCTCGGCGAGCTACGGCGGCTCCTCGCCGATGCAGATGAGCGCCATCTACTACGGTGCCGCGGAGCTGGACAGGACGACGCACGTCCATAGGCTGGTGAAGGGGGACGACATCGAGGTGGAAAGCGATGTTTTTTTAGAGCTGCTGCGAAGTGGTCGGGTCGGGGAGTGATGGCTCGGCTTGTGTTTGTTTTGCAGGTGCATCTTGATCATAGGCACATGGGGCTGGGCAGCGACGACAGCTGGTCTCCGTGCGTCCACGAGCAGTACCTGTTGCCGCTGATGTGGTACGCCTTCTCCCTGCAGCTCTGCCCCGTGCTGCCGACGTCGTCGTGCCATGACATCTACAGGTCTCAGCTCCTCAGCTGATGGTGCCGTGCCGGAGGCCCGTGAAGAGAGAGACCCATCGAGCCTTACGAACAACAATGAACTAGAGACATATTCGATCCTGCAATGGCCTGACCAGTAAATTATTATAATAAAATAATAAAGCAGAGACGCATTCGCTCCTGCAAGCTGCAACGGCCTGGTTCCCGTGATGGTCTGACAAATTCTGGATATGTTGATCGGTTACTAGCAAACGTGTGTGGCGTTGTATGTAACTCAACATGTTTTGAAATCAGACTTTGTACTGAATTCTATGGGTTTGGTTCATAAATGCGGATAACAAATCGAGATATGGAGAACGTGAGCGCCAAACGCAAGCTCGTGGTCTATACCGATTTTTTAAATAATATTTTTATGATTAATTACAAATTTAGAAGCTGTTATAAAAAATGGACATATATAAGCATGTCGGCTGCTCAATGGCCGATAGGGGCCCTGTCGGTAGCTCACTGGCCGATAGACATATGCTCGCTACTTGGCTGACGTGCATGCTACTGTTTAGGGGCCTGCAGTGCACCACGTGAAAAGTTCAGGGGCTCAGAAATGCATTTTCAAAGTTCAGGGGCTTACGTGACACACCCTTACAAGTTCAGGAGTCTGTGGTGCATTTAACTCAAAAAAATATATCACACACCACTTCATAAGTACTATATGAGCACTCAAAAGATAATCATGGAACATTAAAGTTATACTATGTGTACGTCCATTGCACTTGGCACTTAAGTGTGTACACTTCACCGACCAAGAATTCTCAAATTTTTATCTTGAGCTCTTTACATCCTATTGGTGAGCCTCTTTTGGCTTCGTCCGATCTCTTACTAGTTAAACTGGTCGTCTGCGGCTTTCACAGCTTAGGTCACCGGTTAAACTGGTTGGCTACGACTTTCACCACTTAGGTCACCGGTTAAACTAGTCGGCTTCGATTTTCACCGCCTAGGTCATCAGTTAAACTAGTCGGTTCTACACTGGACTTCTCGAATTTTGCCAAGACGGCGTCACCAAACGGATACAAGGAGCTCAGGGACTATAGCTATGGGGGGTCTGACCCTAGGTACCCATGACAAGGGACATGGGCCGCACGGTCAGGGACGTTCCAACCCACAAGATCAAGACTTACGACGCACGGCACTGGTCGGCGTACACCGCAAGGCATCTTGAAGATATAATTTATTAGGACTCTTACAGATATTGTAATCCAAATAGAATACCTTCCATATAGCCGACTAGAAAACTTTTCTTGTAACCCTACCCCTCCAGAGTATATAAGGAGGGACAGGGGTCCCCTAGTCGACAGCTATATGGTCATCCAAATCAATACAAACTAACAGAGCACAGGACATAGGGTTTTACATCAGCTTGATGGCCTGAACCTATATAAATCTTGTGTCTTGTGTCTCTGTTACCATCCGGTTTCTGATCACGCGCACCTCTACCAAACAATCTACCATCGTGGGCATACTCCTCGGTGGACTATCGACGATATTTAGTCGACATCAACCCCCTTCGCCCTCTCTTCCCCCTTTCGAACAAGTTCCACGCTTGGTGAAGCCTAGGGCGAGCTTCATTCCAAGTGGGGGAGAACTTGTCACGACCCAATAGTCATTCCAAATAAAACTTTTTCAAAACCTTCCTTGATGACCTTGCACAGGCCCTCTTAACCAAGGAAATGTCTCATAATCATTCCAAGGGACTCCTATCGATCTCTACTGGGACAAGGATTCCAAATCCGTCCTCCAACCTCATTAGTTCTCCCTAATCGACCTAAGTCAAGTAGGGTCGACCTTAGTCAACACTTAGTTGATTTTGAGAACACTCTCCAATATAGTTGACAAAGAACCATGCTCAACTCTCTCCAAGGGTGCATATCAACCCCATGGTCAAGGTCAAGAACTCCCAACATCAAACGTTAACCCCTCTCCCAAAATCAAATCCTCCAATTTCAGTGATCTCCCGGACCGTCCACCAGATCACTTAACCAGCATATTCAATTTAGGTGAGCTGTCTTCCTATCTTCCCTCTTGGCCCCACATGTTAGCATGAATTGGCAATCCCCCTCAGCTAAACCAGCACCCCTCCCACTTCTCACACTCACTCATTTCCACTCTCCCTCTCTCCCTTGAAGGAAGAACAAGGGTGAACTAGAGAGAGAAAAGAAAGGAGAAGAAGAGAACGAAGAGAAAGAAAGAAGAAAAGGAAGGGAAGATCAACACCTCTCTCAATAACCAAGTATAGATCAAGGCCCCATCTAGCTCCATCATCCATCCTTGGGTGAGCTTAAGAAACACTCTTCTCATTTTCTTGAAATCATCCCTAACTCTTGATTTGATCCATGCATGAGTGCAAGATGAAGTTTGCTAGATGCTCCATCATCTCAAGTGTAATCTCCATGCTCTCTCTTGCTCGATCATCTCATGAATCTCTATAATTCCTCTCTAATGGAGCTAAGGACTAAAGTTGTGGGCCCATATTGTCAGTTGATCAAAAGGGCTATATTGGCCAATGCAATTAGAAAGAAATGCCTCCAGATATGTTGTGGTACCATCTAGTTAGTGAGCCATGTTTTAACACTGCATGACAACATATAGTAAAACAAAAATTCCAAATAGTGGCACACTGGGGAATGGACAATTTTGGCCCCGTTCGCTTCGCTGAAAAAACAAGCTGAAACACTATTTCGGCTGATTTTTTTTATAAGAGAAAAATATTGTTTCGGCTGAAAAGACAAGCCGAAAAAGACGGCTTATAAGCCGGCTGAACAGGGCCTTTGATGGCACTCGAGAAAGGCATATAATTTCTAGTGGCATTATTTGAGGGGGTTTTTTTTTCTCTTGAAACAATTAGACACCAAGCATTTGGAAATCCCTACCAGATGCGGTTATCCAAAACTCTATGTAGTTCGTAAAAAAACAAGTATATATGTACGTGGCTAGGGAGCAGTAGACGGCATCGTTGGTAAACTTATAAGAAATTCGGTATAGATTTCGCAAAAAAATACACAAATACATCTCGGGGGGGGGGGGGGGGGGGGGGGGGGGGCGATTCATATACTAAGAATATATAATGCATGACGACAATGCACTCGGTAAATCAACGACACAAAAAGCAAGACCAGCAATCACGACACGGTGAATGACTAAACCATACTACTAGAGTACTAGTACACAAGCTATATATAGCCTGCCGATAGACGATGATAACAGGGCTATCTATGTAGCTACAAACTTGGCATGAACGACGACGCGGATAGATGCGCGCGCATCGATCGATCTCACTTGGTGCCGTTGAAGGTGAGGAGCTTCCAGGTCCTGGACTCGGAGCCCGGGATGCCCCACACGGTGGAGACGTAGCTGCCGGCGGTGCCGGTCCAGTTGGTCGCCCTGAGCACCATCCAGTAGTTGTTGGCGCCGCCCCCCGCCGGCGAGGACCAGCACTGCGACGTGCTCAGGTAGCTCATGGGTATCATGTGAGCGATCTTGTACACGTTCACCGCGAACTTGCCCACCTGCTTGATGAAGTCGCTGCTCACGTCCTCCTGCTTCGTGTACCCCAACGGCGGCGCCGGGTCGGCCACCACCACGGTCAGGGCGGTCGCCAAGGCAAGGAGGAGTACTAGCACAGCAACAACCGCCGCCGATTGCTTCTTCATGACTGATTGTTGGCGGCGAGCTAGCAGCTGTGGGTACATGTACTAAGCGGCTAGGGCTCGTATGTGTACGTACAGCGCGCTGTGCTAGCTAGGATCGAGCTCTGTGAGCGAGCTGTTGTATGTGTTACTATAGGGAACTCGGAACTCGATGTGTGGTGACCTGGGATGGCACACGGCACGCCCTCTATATATAGCCGATTGCTACATCTAGGGTAGGTTGCCAAAACCAGGAAGCTAGCTAGGGATTCCAAGCAATGCATTCGTCAGAGCAGGACTGCAGATCGACGACACCACTCCAGCCGGCATCATGTGTGTACGTACGTACTTCCATTCGTTCTTTCGAGAGAGCTAAGGCCCAGTTTAGATGTAAAAAAATTTTGCAAAAGAACGGTAGATTCCCCGTCACATCAAATCTTTGACGCATGCATGAAGCATTAAATATAGATAAAAAAATAAAACTAATTATACAGTTTAGACGAAATGGACGAGACGAATCTTTTAAGCCTAATTAGACCATGATTAGACACTAATTGTCAAATAACAACGAAAATGCTACCGTTACATTTTGCCAAAAAATTTGCCAACTAAACAAGGCCTAAGGCCACCTGGTGGACAGGGGTACACGTGTTCTGTCTGGACGAACGCACGCGAATCTCGGTGGACACGTACGTACGCGGGAGCGCTCGTGCATGGCACGCGTTTATGCATGGGTGCTTGTGATCGAGGACGTGGAGATTGGCGCGGCGAGCTAGTTTAGTCTTGTGATTTGCTGGTTTTGCTTTGATCGGGGCCAGGCGTCGCGCAGAATCGAAGCCTCGCTCCGGCGGGGCACGATGCCAGTCGAGCATTTCGAGCCACGGCGGTCAACAGGTCATAGCGCTCCACAATTGGACGGTGCATCGGCCGCGACGCCCGTGCCGGTGGAGGAGCGGCGATATCGATGCTGCGCGCGGCGGAGGCTGGAGGGGAGCTAGCTGGCCATTGTCGGCGACACCGATCATCGAGTGGTTCAGGTGTGGGAATGCACACGAATTCCCTCATAGCCCATCCAATTAATCAGCAAATTAAACTCGCTTCACATGCATACAGAGGAGTCGTCGAGAGTACGACCTAGGAGTAGTATTCTTTAGCTTAATCGAAAGTCAAACTCGCACGTACCACTTGGCATAGTCGCCGATATACTCCCTCTGTCCGTGAAAGGATGGATTCCTAGAATCCGTGCCAGTCAAACTTTTTTAAGTTTGACTAACTTTACAGAAAAAAGCATTAATATCTATGACATAAAATAAACATTTTATGAAAATATATTCTATGATAAATCGAATAATATTAATTTGGTACCATAAATCTTAGCGTTTTTTTCTAGAAATTTGATCAAAGTTTAAAAAGTTTGACTTAAGACAACTCTAGGAATCCATCCTTTCAGGGACAGAGAGAGTATGCTCGAATCGAATTGACCCGCTAGATTGATTCTCGACAATCCAATATATGTGCGTTTAATTTACTGCCTAATCGAAAGTCAAACTCGCACGTACCACTTGGCCTAGGAGGCTGCACTAGGACCATGTGTAAGAGTAACAGTGGTTTAAACTACCAAGTGTTTGCATTTGCCAGTGGAAATGGTGAATTTTCATAGGCGTCACTTTGGGAACCGCCGTACAAAAACACATCTAGTGTAAATGTTTTTATAGTAGTAGTGGAGTTACATCATCATCATAGGTGCCACTTCAAATGATTTTCACATGTGCTGGAGCTAAGTTAAAAGTCTCTGCATGTTTTTCCAGAGGTGGCTAAATAACATTACCAGCCTTTGGAAAGATTTTAAAATATTCAACCCATTGATATTTTTCGTTTTCCGCCATATTAGACTACTATTTGTTCACACCCTATACACCATACAAGCAATTATAATAGGAAAAAAATATACTATAGCATTTCGTAGTATATCTCTCATTGTCTCCAAGAAACTCGAACACATAGTATCCACAAAGGGCGTTTGACGCATGGTTGTTTTGTGGCACTATTACTACCAAAAACTGAAGATGATTTCGTGAGACAAATGGTTTTTCGTGAGAGTTAAAAACACACTCTCATGAAATTAATCTTTTCAAGAGGGTGATGTAAATCCCGCCACAAAAACTTATTTTTTATGAGAGTGCTCCACACTCCGCCAAGAAATCAGCTATTTTCGTGAGAGTATTTAATACCCCTCTTGAAAATGAGTACCCTACCACGAAATTATCTATTTTCATGAGAGTGATAGTTTTCATGAGAGTCAATAACTTGCATCACCATGTAATATGGGTTGCTCATTGTTGTGAACTGATTTGTAAACAATATATATGCAACAATCATAAAATTTTATGGTTTTTTAATTCAACTTTGGGAACCCATAATATGATCTCATACCAATTTACAGAATTTTTAGACCATTTTTTTCACATTATCATTGCTTAAATACTGGAAAAATCAAGAACATGATCGAACAAAAGTTCTTCTCCTTTTAATTGTAACTAGTCTTTCTCCATCATGCTAACTCCAAATGATATGTTTCTTTTTCCTAGTTTTTTCTAAAATCATGATCTACCAATCGACAACATTTGTTTGGATAAAAATTATTGTTTCTTGGTTCTTTTGCATATGGCTTGTTTTCCATTCATTTATATAGAGAAAGCACCTTGTGAAACAACCTTTAAAAAATGTCTTTTGTACTCCAAACTTTTTTCTGCACAAAACAGGCTACATACATTATGTTGTGTAGAAGTTTCAAAATTTTCAGAACCAATTTTTTATTTTCTATAGTTTAAATGAATTTCTATGTACTTATTTAAAGTAATTTCAATATAAACAGTGAATACCTCCAATAAGATTCAAGAACATTATAAATTTTATATTTATGCTCGTATATGTTTCACTCTAGGCCATATCCAGAGATGGATGAAAAAAATCATTTGTTTGCTAGTTCATCTTTCTATCTCCAAGTTAACATAAAATATTGTAATAATTCTAAACTTTATTAGGAAATTCTACAAACTTTCGTGACAACATGTGTTAGGTGTACAATATTCCAACAAAATTTTTAAATGGTTTTAAAAAAGAGGTACTATATATTGTTCACAAATGGTACATCTCTCATAACGTTAGAGCAACTCCAACAGTTTTGCAAATGGACTTTGCATTCCTGTTTTTGCAAAAAGTCTACAAAACTCCTATCCAACGGTTTGGCAAATGGGCTTTGCATTTTTGTTAACTTGGTAAAATCATGGGATGGATTGGCATATATACAAGCTCACGATCGGCTTGGCATTCCGTCTCACGCATTACTCCCGCGTGCGCTCTTCCCTCCCGCGCTGTCGGGTTTCCTTTTTTAGATTTTGGCAAGTCAATTTTGCCAAACCATTGGAGATAACCTTTTTTTTCTCCTCCCCATATTGATTTGAGAGTTGACAAACTCCATCTTTTGCCAAACAAAAAATGCAAAACTGTTGGAGTTGCTCTTATATGAAACTATGTGAGTGATGTATCCATTTGTGAACAACATAAGTCTCACTTTGTTAAAATGTTTTCAAAATTTTATGGCAAGCTTATACACCCACATTATGCCCCCATACCAATTCTTAGAATTTTTAGACCACTTTATGATATTATTATTTTTTCCGTTATTAGAGTCACCAAAATAGAGTTTAAGTAATGTTCAGCAAAACACTTAATATTTTTCCATCGATTTTCAGTATGTGAGCTCAAATAGATCATGTCTTCTTACATATATTACTGAACAATGCTAACTCATACTATGGTGCTGTCAAAAGGGGACCACCATATAAATCTGAGGCCATACCCTATCCTCTATTTGCCTTAATTGTGCACCGTAAGTTCTTGCTTTCCCTGTGACCCCGAACTAGGGCACCGAATAAATCTGGTGAGTGCGGTGAAGCTGCACTAAGTGTAACACCCCAGGTGTTTATCACCAATTAAGTAGTGGGTTTGAGCTCAAACATGATAGATTAGTGGAGATGACGATGCCAAAGTCAAACCTATGAAAATAAGCCCTAACCTAAACTTGGATATTGCACCCTTGCTTACGTATAGGCTCAATTAAAAGATATATGCTTGGGCATTGTTATCAAAGTATCGTCACATGTCTCACATCAAGAACTATCTATATTGATCCCTAGAAAAGTTTCATGAAGTATGGAATCAAAAAGTCACATGAAATGATAAGTTCCATTCCTATTGGAACTTGCATCATTAAGTGAATGGAATTGTAGATCATCAACCAAACCATGCAAACTTTCCCAAATGACTCTAGATGAACTCTACAACAAAAGTCATGAAGGGTTCATGTTGAGCAAATGTCAAGAAATTGCCTCGATTGGCCTAAAACCCTAGTTTCGGCTTTATCGAGTTGATACTTTGACCAAAGTGAAAGTTTGACTTCTGTACCAGTTATGAGGTTTGACCTTAAACAAAAGTTGTAGTTCATCTTGGATAGAACAAACTTTGTTTAATGGTCAAGAGCTAGTTTGTCATCTAACCTGGTCAAATAGAGATCACAATGTGGAATCGGCTGCTGTTTTCAGCACTTAGAAAATTATTCTAAGTCCTAGAATGGGCAGCAATGAGTTGACTTGTTGGGTGATCTTTATCTCCCTAGCCATGATGAAACAGTCCAAGGACCCTTAATAGATGTTGTAGATCAAGTTGAGTACTACAAATTTTGTTCAAGCCTCAAGGCTTAGTACAGCTTCTAACCTAGTCCTATAAGGAACCAAAGTTTGAATGTTGCTGTATTTTCCAGCCCTTAAGTAAGCCTATGTCCGTAGATTGGCATTCCACGTTCTCTAAATTTTATTAAGCAACTTGGTTTGACCCCTTAATGAAAGTTGGAGTAAACATTCTAGACAAGAGTATGTGTAAGTATGGCACCAAATTGACTTAGTCTCGGCCATCAATTTAAATAGTTCTCATTTCTGTTAAAATCGTTGACAATGCCTAGTTGGAGCTTAATTAATTACTAATCCATGGCTCTAATGACTTTACATCCTAAATAGAAATTGTAGACCTTTGTATGGGCTTTGACTTTTATTTTAGGGCCAAGGTCCAAATCGGCCAGGATGTAGCCCAAAAACGTAGTTCAATATGGCCTCACAGATGCCCGCCACGTACTCGACAGATGTCCTCTTAGGGGAGGGCGTGGCGGCCATGCACTACGCGTCTCCACCATGACACCACGCGTCCCTTCCCTGACGCGTGCCTGTGCCTCCCTCGGCTTGGTGGAGCACCAGAGCGACTAGCCTGAGCCCTCCCTCACCTCCCCATTCCCTTTATTCGCCGCTCCGCGCTCCCCACCTCGCTCTCCCGGTTCCCGAGCGCAGAGCCGCCATGGACAGTACCAACCGAGCTCCGCCAACCACGTTCTTCACCTCTGAACCTCCTCATCACCAAGTGAGCACGAAATCACCTTGCCCAGCCCGTGCTGCACCTTCCGAGCCATTTCCCCGGTCCGCACCACCGTCGGAACGCGTCACCGCCATGGCCGTCCACAGAGCTCCGAGCCGCAGCCGTCGTCGCTCTACCTCCGGCCTCCCTCCACCCGAACCGACCACGCCATTGCGTTCCCCGTACCACGCCACCCCTCTAGAGCTCCTCGCCTCACCGTTTTCACCTCCGCAGTGGACCACCGCCGGAGCGCCGGCCGGCAAGCCGTCGGCTGCCGTGGCCGCACCACCACGGGCCTCTTCGGGCCAAGCCAGGGGCACCAGCTAGTGCACGGTGGTCCCCTAGTGCTCGTGCCGCCGCCGCCGGTGCACCCCTCGCCGGAGCCGCGAAGGCCGGCCGCCTCCTCTACCGGCGTCGAGAGGTAGAAGAAGAAGAAGACCGCCCCCTGTGTCCCTCTCTGTCTCTTTGTGAATGACTGGTGGGCCCAATCGGTCAGCAGGGCCCACTTGTCGGTTTAAGAAAGTGGTTGTCGGGGTATGTATTCGGGTGTGCCTAGCGAATTATGTTAGGGTGGTTTTAATTCCGATTTTGAATTTCAATTTCATGTTAATCTTTGAAAATCTTTATCTCATGATGGAAAAGTCCAAAAATAGCAAAAGTGGACTTTTTGGAAACCTTGAGAAGAGATCTATACAGTAGAGTCATAAAGTGTTATGTGTTTGTAGGTATTTTCTAATGTCTTTTTTTTAAGTTTTAAAAATGCTCTAAAAATGCCTTTAAACCTAACCAGAGCAAGATCTGGAGTTTTAGACATCCAAAAATAGTGATTCTTATTTTGTTAATTTTGTGATGACATGTACTTGCTAGGAAAAATGTTAAACACCCTAGTTGTTTACTGTTTTCTTAGGGTTTTGATTAGACCTTGATAAATAAGGAAATCTATATTATTTTGCTTGTCATTTTTATATCTTGAGTTGTGATGCTCCAAATGATGTGAAATTTTTATGGTGGGTTTGTCATGATATGGATGTACTATGGTATAAATTTCATGGTCATTGCTTATTGTATGATCAAGTTATTGATTTAACTTGTTTATAGCTTGATAAATAGCTTATAAATAATATATAAATGATAAAATATAAAATGTTGTCCCATCACCTTATTATGATGTTGCTCTATGATGTTGGTCCATTCTATGGCCATGTGTTCACAGAAAATATTGAGTTTTAGGTTTAACTTGCTCTCCCATGATTTATTGCTATAGCCATTTGTCTTTTTCATAGAGGTTGTTATACATGTCCAAATGGTTTCAAATTTGGATAGTAGACTTTTGGGAGCATGTGTAGGCCTCTGTAATTTTGGTAGAATTTATTGAGCATCTTTATGATGTGGTCATAATTCCACCTAATTATCTAAATAAATTAAGAAAATGTATTAAAAGAATTTATTTAGTAATTGAAACTATGTTTTCTGGTGTTCATTAGTCATGTATGAAATGTTGGTAAAGTTGGTTTGGTCTAATTATATGTTTTCAACATAAGTTAATAATTATTTCTTGCAAACGAGGTTTCTGGACAGATCTGGAAACTTGGTAAAGTTCTTCATGATAATGTGCTTTATTGTGAAACTTGTTTATACAAAAGTTGTAGATAATTTATATATCTAGCTGCTATTAAAATTTGGTGGCATTTGGCCATGTGGTTTAGGAGTTATAGCTGTTTAAAGTTGGGGTACAGAATTGCTTGCTCTTTGTCTTGTTAGACCAGTTTCTGTATTTGTGTAAATTCGACATGTTAAACTTTGGAATTATGCTGTGATGGTATTAAATTAAATGGAGAGAATTTCATAATCTTTCCAGAATGTCATCTTGCAAGTCATTTGGATTTAGGGATCTCCAGTTATGATTAATTTACTGAGCTACTGTATGTATGTCCAGAAAGTGACATATTTTAGTTGTAGTGCTTTGATTAACTTTGCCATGCTTGGGTATTGAAGTGTGACACATGTCTTTGTTGGTACTTGGTTTGGTACCCTAGTATCTTATAAGACTTGTGTCTTGATTGATGTGTTTGCAATCTTCTATGTTATGCCTTAGTGAGAATTAAGTTAATTAGCTCTAGGTGTTTATGAGAACTTTGGTATGCTTGTTTGATTACTCTGTTTATTGCACTTCTATGCATTCACACATGTGCATGGTTGCATCTCATTTAGGTACGCTAGCAGAAACGCGTGAAGGACCTAAGGTGGAGCCAAACCCGAAAATGGAGTTGGTGGATCCCTCCCGAAGGTCGAAGGACCAGACAAGTAGTAGATTGGAAGATGCTCGCCAAGCGAACTCATCTGACATACTCTAACTTGAGTCGGATCCCAGGCAAGCCCCGGAGCATTATAAGCCTCCTACCTTCAAAGCAATTAATTCTATATATGTTATAAGTATTGTTGCATTAAGTGGTAGGAGTTGGTTGAAAACCTTGCTGCATTATATCATTCCTTGTCCAGATAAATGAATCCTTGAATCCTACATAGACTAGGATCGAGTAGATACTTAGCCTTGCTTTAAGCGGTAGAAGTCAGGTGATTTTCTGTCACCTGCGAGATATAGGGATATTCATATATGGCATGGTTGGCTATATGTGCTATCGTGGAATGGAACCATGTGTTAATAAAATGAAATGAGACCGGGCGGGATGATGATAGTGAAGCAACAAGGCATGGAGGTCTTGGGTGTGAATCTATCCCCGTCTGAGTCGTTTAAGGACCGATTCGCTGTACGTCCTTGAGTCATGTTGAACGCAGTCTAACACTTAGTTGGCCGGATAAGCCGTTTCGACCGCGAATCCGAGTAATACAGTTCAGGCCGGGAATCGACTGGTAGGTTGCTTCTTGGAGAAGAGAAAGGATGTGCTTGGGGACATTGGCATGAGACCAAGGGGGGGTTAGAGTCCCTATCACCTGGCAGAGTGTCGCCCTTGGGGTCGCGACATCATTCGGACCCGCGGCTCCTGAACTGTACCAAAGGTGACCTGAGCAGCCCTCGCCAGGCGTGACTCGGTGAGTGTTAGAAATACCCCTCCAGCTGGATAGGAATTCGATTCGAATCGTCGTCGCTCCTGGTTAGTGAGCACTTGACTTGAGCAGCGGCAACGTAGATTCAATTAAATTGAACGGATGGTTAATTGGATCACGATGAAAATGTTGCCTCAAATTATACCTGCTATGATTAATATTGTTTGCTCCTAATAAAGTGAGTGCTCTAGTACAGGTTCTAATATAGATGATAGGTTAATGATAATTAACTTGATGCTTACGCGTTAATGATTGATCATCTATATTAAGCTTTTATGCAAAATGTTGTCAAGCTAGCCCCACTTTATATCAGCCTTGCATGATCCTTGGTGTCACTTTATTTCTGGTTTCTGACGGGTAAGTCTAGCTGAGTACCTTCTTGTACTTAGGGTTTTATCCTCACTTGTTGCAGGTTGTGATGTATCATGGCGACTGCAAGAGTTGGTTGGCTCCTGCCTCGTGGCAGAGTGTGATCATGGGCATGATCCTTCTTATTTACCTTATCTCTAATGCTTTTGTTGGAAGTCGACCGGGGTACTGGCATGTATTTGAAATAAGAATAATGTTAGTTTCAAATTACTTTGCTTCCGCTACTTTTCAATGTAAATTAATAACTATGTTAAACTCTGATGTATATTGAATTACTTGTGAAATGGTTGTAACATGTGACTTGTTATGTTGAATCACTACGATCTTGGCTTGTATGTTGGTTGGTTTGAAATCCCTCGTGATTTCACTGGACTACCAGAGTTATATGGGCTCAAGTGCGAGAATTCGATCACTTCGGTGATTGTTTTTGTACTTGTGCTCTTATAATTTGGACGGTTCTGTTACACTAAGTCCCATTTTTTGCAAGCATCTCAAATCCGCTAAATTCCAATATGTTCCAACATGAACATCTCCACCTTGGGCACTGAGTTAGCTTTTCGAAACATTTTCACTTGCACCTCACCAGGTCACTATGCTAGGTCCAATGCATATGCAAAGTTAGTTTTCACCTAGTGACACTTAGATAACCATTTAGCATTAGAGTTCCTCTCTTAATAGTATAGATGTCCGACCATACACCCTATTGCATCTCGACCGACAAAAGCAAAGTGCCTAGCTTATAGCGTGCCTTCAAATCATCATAAGGCCAGTTTTTTCACACCTCAAAGTGGCACTAGGCATGCATGAGACCTAGCGTTGGTGATGTCGAGCATGACCTACATGAGATGGACTTCTTGACGCAAAGATATGGAATGGTTACGCACTAAAACTTTGATGTCACACCCCTTCTCGATAAAGGGAGAAGGGCAATCGAGGACAACGAGGAGCTAGAGGTCCCCCTCCTAGCTTCGTGACTGCTGTAGTCTAGACTTGGCTATGGTCCCTTTAATACATAGTCTCCCCTCCACATCAACATCCAGCAAGTGTGACAGAGAAGGTAACAATTGATGACCTATTAAGCAGCGACAATGAGGACTTATGACATCTCATCGACCAGGCATAGTCTTCGGCTCACTAGGAAGTTGACCATGCCAATACTGAAGCACGTGCATCACAATCTGGGCACAAATTTGGCATACATGATACATGGTGTTACTATGACACACATCAACGATGGATCTCACATGGAGATGGCCTTCTTGTGTAGTGTTGTCTTCTTATCTCTTGGTTTCCTGATGATGCGGAGCCACTGCTAGAGTTTTTGTGACTATGGACACGTGACCTAGGGACGATGAGTGACTTTGGTGTCGAGTTGGTGGCAGGTAGGGTTTATCATGGTTTAGCAGATGTCTCTACCTATGGCATGCAATCTTTAGTAGGTTGCTTGGCAACTTTGTGGCCTCTGGCCCATGGCTTCCCTGTTTAAGGTTGAGGTCTTGTACTTCTTCTTTATCAATAGAAAAACATGCCATTGAAGAGGGTTTGAGTGTTATACCTTGAGAAAATAGAGCAGAAAAGCTAATGATAATAGTGGAAAGGTCTAGCAAAAGACAAAAGGAAAATATGAAGAAAATCTATCGCTTAAGAAGATATATAAATCTTACACACAAAAACTCAACGTGTAGGGACAGTAATCAAATGTTTTCCCAAGCACAATTGCAGTTTGTTTTTTCAGAAATCACAACCACCGAGTTTGGGCCGAGGTAAAGAAACAGAGTGAAGGGTGAAGATGATGTATAATGGGCCTTGAGACGGCCAACCGACCAACCGTGCGTTCATCCCAGTAAAAGACCTGGGCTGATAATCCGTTCCGCTTGGGCTAAAAATTTGGTCAATTGGGAGGCCCGTGATTTGCTGCCGCCTCCCGACTGCCCAAAACGATGCCTCCGCCTTCCCGCCTGCTGGCCCTCCTCCGCGCCGGCGCCGTCGACCCGCCGTCGTTCCGCGTCCTTCTGAAACTCCACGCGCACCTCATCGTCTCCGGCCTCCTCTCCTCCCACTCCACCTCTCCCTTCAGCGAACGCCTCGTCGCCGCCTTTGCCCTCTCCGACCCGGCCTCCCCGCGCCCGCTTCTCCACGCGCTTGCCATCCTCGCTTCCCTCCCATCCCCGCCGGACTCTGCATCCCCCTACAATGCTGCCTTCCGCGCGCTCTCCCTCTGCCCGCATCCGCACCTCGTGGACCGCCACTGCGTCCCTCTCTACCGCGCCCTCCTCCGCTCTGGTTCCGCGCGCCCCGATCACCTCACCTTCCCATTCCTGCTCAAGGCCTGCGCGCGCCTGCAGTACAGGTCGTACGGTGCCGCGGTTCTTGGACATGTGCAGAAACTGGGGTTCAGCGCTGACGTCTTCGTGGTGAACGCCGCGTTGCATTTCTGGTCTGTTTGTGGGTCCATGGTTCTCGCCCGCAGGTTGTTCGATGAAAGTCTCGCCAGGGACGTGGTCTCCTGGAACACACTGATTGGTGGGTACGTGAGGAGTGGCCTCCCGCGGGAGGCGCTAGAGTTGTTTTGGAGGTTGGCGGAAGATGACAAGGCAGTGAGGCCTGACGAGGTCACGATGATCGGGGCAGTGTCGGGATGTGCACAGATGGGGGATTTGGAGCTCGGGAAGAGGCTGCATGAGTTTGTGGACAGTAAAGGGGTGAGGTGCACTGTTAGGCTGATGAATGCGGTGATGGATATGTATGTCAAATGTGGCAGTTTAGAGTTAGCAAAGTCGGTGTTTGAAAGGATCGACAACAGAACTGTTGTTTCTTGGACAACCATGATCGTGGGGCATGCGAGGTTGGGATTGATGGAGGATGCACGTATGCTGTTCGATGAGATGCCTGAAAGGGATGTATTCCCATGGAATGCTCTAATGGCTGGTTATGTTCAGAATAAGCAGGGCAAGGAGGCTATCGCGCTGTTTCATGAGATGCAGGAATCAAAGGTGGATCCTAATGAGATCACCATGGTTAATCTCCTATCTGCTTGCTCGCAGCTTGGAGCATTAGAAATGGGGATGTGGGTCCACCATTACATTGACAGACATCAGCTTTATCTTAGTGTTGCACTTGGCACATCTCTAGTTGACATGTACGCAAAGTGTGGCAACATCAAGAAGGCGATCTGTGTTTTCAGAGAAATCCCAGATAAAAATGCACTCACATGGACAGCAATGATATGTGGTCTTGCAAATCATGGACATGCTGATGAGGCCATAGAATACTTCCAGAGAATGATAGATCTTGGATTGCAGCCAGACGAGATAACATTTATAGGGGTTCTGTCAGCTTGTTGCCATGCTGGTTTGGTTAAAGAAGGTCGTCAATTTTTCTCCCTAATGCATGAGAAATACCACCTTGAGAGGAAAATGAAACATTATTCATGTATGATAGACTTGCTAGGCAGGGCAGGACATTTAGATGAAGCAGAACAACTTGTAAACACCATGCCTATGGATCCTGATGCAGTAGTTTGGGGTGCTCTTTTCTTTGCTTGTAGGATGCATGGTAATATCACTCTTGGTGAGAAGGCAGCAATGAAATTGGTAGAACTTGACCCTAGTGATAGTGGAATCTACGTGCTATTGGCTAACATGTATGCAGAGGCCAATATGAGGAAGAAGGCTGACAAAGTGAGGGTTATGATGAGGCACTTGGGAGTGGAGAAGGTTCCTGGATGTAGTTGCATTGAGCTGAACGGTGTGGTTCATGAATTTATCGCGAAAGATAAGTCCCATTTGGACACTAATGCAATTTATGACTGCTTACATGGGATTACATTACAAATGAGGCATACTGCAAACCTGATTGACATTTCAGAAACTGGCATTATGTCGCATCTTTAGCCCAGAAACTACATCTAGTTCTAAAAAATGGTGCGCTCAGTTGTATCGCATAATCACATGGTGAAATGTGTCAGCGGCCAGGCAATAAGCCTCTCACTGCCATCAATCATGTGATGAAGTTCCTATCAGTGACGCCAAAGGGAATACCAGAAATTAGAAGGTAATATTTTAATTTACAAATAATCTTTACAGTTGTAAAAATCCTTGAGCAACTCTGTAAGCTTATCAGGGATTCTGGGGGCATCTTATCTGAATCCCATTCATTATTATCTTTGCAGAACAGTGGTAACAGAGACTAACAACTATCATTATATGATAAAAAAACAACTATCATTATGTCCTTTTCATAAGGTCTTGAACTCTGTAAGCCTGCCTGAAAATTTTCTTGTGCTTATGGTGAGACCTGCTAATTTGCATATTTTAGGTATTAGATATTGATTCATGAGATACCACATATTATTGAAAGTGGCAATTTTCATTTGCTAGTTAAAAGATCAGATGCTATACACACTATTCATAAATTGAACATTTTCAAATGATACTTTGTGGAATTTTGTTTTCTGATAACAATGCATGATCCTTTGTGTCTTGCAGATTGAGGATGTTAGGATGTAATTTCCACACTTGGAGGGACAGCCTGTAGTCCCAAAAGCAGTCTCATTAGCGTTTGCTGCCTGCTGGTAACATGGTAAGTATCGTACCTTAGTACTCCTTCCATTTCAAGTTATAGTTCTCCTTAGCTTTGTCTTAAGTTAAACTTCTCTAACTTTGGCCAAGTTTATAGAAAAAATGAGATTTTAGTGAAGCCATGGTTTTTGAGGCATCGCCTAGGCGTTGTGGCGTACCCTAGGCGCCACAAGATGTCACAAGGTTTTAATTACGCCATATTTCCTAGGCGATGCCTAGGCATCCAGGCATACCCCCAGCGCCACATGGCCCACATGACATCACAACGCCTCAAAAACCATGAGTTAAACTAATTTGATATTGTAGTTGTAGATGTTGATGCATTGTTGTATAAACTTGGTCAAAGTTAGATAAGTTTGACTTAGGACAAAGCAAAAATAAACTATATTTTGGAATAGAGGAAGTATGTATATGCATATATGGTATATGCAATGAAATGGCAAGATTGCTCTGAAAATTTCTTGCAAGTATGTATATGCATATATGATATACGCAAGTGTTGAGTTCACTTTAGCGCAACATGTAAGAGTTCACCTGTGAAATTTCTTGTGTTATATGACTGATTGGTAGTTCTATTCTTATCCTTGAATCCTGTATTATTGTCATCCCAGGTCAATTTTATATTTGTCTTAACTGGAAGCTTGTTTCAAATGATTCTCGAAAATGGAAGCAATTGATAGTTTAGGTGTTTGATGTGCATCCATTTCATTCCTTGTAAGGGCATCTCCAATAGTACCCAAAAAATAATCCTAAAAATTTGGTTTTGCAACCTTTCCAATAAATATTGGAAAGGGAAAAAAAGCCCATCACCAACAGTTTTCAATAAGTTGCTCCTAAAAAGAAAAGTATGCCCACTTGAATTTTTTTTGTCACCGCTTGTGCCACACCAACAATTGAGTGTAGCAGAGATGCGTATGTTGCGTTGGTGTTGTGGGCACACAAGGAGGGATAGAGTCCGGAACGACGATATTCGGGATAGGGTTGGGGTGGCACCAATTGAGGAGAAATTTATTCAACATCGGTTGAGATGGTTTGGACATGTCCAACGGAGGCCTCCTAAGGCGCCGGTGCGTAGTGGAGTTCTAAAGCGGGCCGATAATGTAAAGAGCGACAGAGGTCGACCTAAACTAACTTGGGACGAGTCCGTTAAGAGAGATCTTAAGGAGTGGAATATCTCCAAGGATTTAGCTATGGACAGGAGCGCTTAGAGATTGGCAATCAACGTGCCTGAACCGTGACCTCTTTTTCTCTTGTGCCCTTTATGTCCCTTTATGTGTCTCCCTGTTTCTCGTCTCTTTTGAGTTTCATCTCTAGCCTACCCCAACTTGCTTGGGACAAAAGACTATGTTGTTGTTGTTGTTGTTGTTGTTGTTGTTGTTGTTGTTGTTGTGCCACACCAACGCCGCCACCATTGCCACCAGCAGCCACCCTACAGCTGGCCATCCCCGGCACCTAACTCACACCCAGAACCTCAAAAACGGAATCTCCATTGTCTGCTCTACCTCCCACTATTCTCAGATTTGAAAATAGTCACCGAAGATCCAATTCCGGTAAACCTACCAGACGGTGGCGGCTGTTGCCCGCATGCATGGCTCTACTTAGTATTCTCAGATCTGAAAATAGTGGCTGGACGTTTAATTCTGGCAAACCTCCAGGCAGCGGCAGTCAGGCGATGGAGTGTCGAAAAAAATGGGCGCCCTAGGAATCCATGTATCTTTGTGCGTGGATGCCTCTGTTTTTGCAAGCGCCGTAGATTGGGAGTTGTTGAAGGAAGTTTTTTTCATCTTGCCAAAAAATCAAGATTAGGAGTTGCTCTACTAAGTAAAGAACTTCAGTACTCCCTCCGTCCAGGAAAGAATGCAACTACGGGTTGCGTGCGAGTAAAAGTAGTTCACCTTTGACTAAGTTTCTAGTGAATAGTATTCATATTTATGGCTCTAAATCAATTTATTATGAAAATGCATTTCATACTTAATTTAATGGTATTTATTTGATATCATAAGTATTGATACTTCTTTATTTATAATTAGTCAAACTCAAGACACTAAAACGTGGCACTGTACTAGAATTGAATTCTTTTCTGGACGGAGGGAGTACATCACAACAGCAAGTGTTGAGTTTTGTAATTTTATTTCTTAAGTACATGATGAAATAGACCCCCTATAGTAGAACTTTCAAAAGCTACTAAATCAAACAATTTGCAAGAAGCAAGAGTAACTTATGGTATATTACAATATATTTTGTGAAGATAAATTAGCTGTTGGCAAAAGGATTCATCCTAAGCATAGCAGTGCGCGGATAACTGATGGTCAATATTTGATCATTAAAAGGGAAATAAAGAAAGAAGAAGGAAAAGGGGTGACACGACACATGAAGTATATCTGAAAAATAGTCTCTTATTATGAACTTCTTGGCATTGTCAGAACATTATTTTTCCAAGGACATGTGAAAAGCTATCTTCTAACTCCAACCTAAACTTCATCTGTGACAATTGCAATAGAAAAGGACTGATGGGACATAGGATTGGATTAGATTGACATTGCCCCATCATATTATGTTAGCAAGGAACAAGCACAGAATAATGATGGAATTGGTGTCATGTTCTCTACCTTAGCATCTACTCCTTTTCTATCATATGTTTTCACCACTTCCATTTTCCATATTACACAAAATGCCTTTCCTCGTTTACATGTACAAGAAATAGTAAATAAATACAGAACAAGCAAGTTTATCATTGATTCAATTGGAGAGTGTCAAGTTGCCAAAATATAGCATCACAGGTATTGTTCGCCTAAATGGTCGTTTATCCCGTTTAAATGCCGTTTAAAAGCTAGAGTGGCCTGCCGTGTGTGTTTAAATATCGGTTAGCCTGTTTAAACAAATGTTTAACCCATTTAAATGGATAAATGATGGGTGGGTGACTGTTTAGTATTTAGCATTTAGCTGAACAATGGTCACAAGAGGAATATATTTGACAAAGGTATGCTCTTCATGATTCCTTAGAGAATATAATGGGTGGGTGATCTGTTGCTTCTTCTTACCCACAGTTCAGACATTCTTGTACTGGTATTCTCCCAGATAAATTAAGGTGTGTCTCTTTGTCAGATTTTTTACCCCACACCCCTGTTTGCCCTCAGGCGATTCATACATCGATATGAGAGAATTCAAGTCAGTTGAGCATAAGACCTGTAATCACCTAGTTTCTACTTGAAGCTAACTTTATGTACAATTCCTGGATAAAGTACCGTCAACATGTACAATGTTTACTCCTACACCCTAATTCATCCCTCCAACCCACATTACTGTAACTTAAGTGGATTTTTAGTGGAAATGCAAAAGGAATTTTTCTTTAGGTTTGATATGTGATATAAGGTTAAAGTACAAATACTCAAATAGTACCAGTACTAGTTACGTATTTCTGTGTCTTCCAACTGTGCAGCAATTTCAGCCCTCAGTCTTCTTTCGGCTTGACTGCCCGCAAATTTTTCCTTGAAGCCCTTCACTGTGCTGTCATCCTGCATATAGTGTATGGTGTCAGTAAAATCAAGGTAGTGGGACAAATGGAGAGCATCTAAAACCATAGCATTACGAACTTCAAAAGAAAGAAAAAAAACCCATAGTATTACCAATCTTCTGAATAGAGGTGTAGGTTTCCCTATCCTGTGGCCTGATGGTATAAGATCCCAAGGCCTTTTTGCTTTTTCCCTCTGCCCTTTTCCATCACAAAATAATAGATGCTCTTCTGGGCATAGATTCAGCTGATGAAGAACCTAAATAAGATATCAATGAATATATTACATTCAAATTTTCCAAATGCATGTAGTTGCATCACTTCATTCCAAGTCTGGGCCAAACCTTTTTTGAGAAGGATGGCATGAAAAGCTCTAGCAAACAAGCCAGGAGGTAAACGAGGCCAATAGAAGTCTTTATCACAGTGGCACAACCAACTGGATCTTGTTTGTAAAGGTCCCAAAACTTACTACCCTGCATATGCAGGAACAAATTTGGTGAGAGACGACGTTGTTTAATCAATGCAAAAGAAAGCCTGGAAAACATGTAACTAAGGCTTACTTGCAGGTATGCATTTCCCTCTTTGGAAATGGCCATTGCAAGCTTTAGCCCTCATTTTAGTTTGACCTGTTAATGGTAGCCATTGATATTACATGAATGCCTAAGGCTGATAGAAGCAGTTCAATTTCAGATTATCTACTAGTACAACTCCATTGGTTCGAAGTCAATTTATTACCTTGTTCGTCGCATCTATATACTGCTCAACCAATTTACCAACAGTTTCTGAAATTTCCTGAGTCCGTGCATGTGACTCTGCATGTGGTGCATCAGGTATGATGGAACCATATCCAGGCTCCTGCAACAACAGTTCAGAGAGGCACAACAAACAGGACACTGATACATGTTAGGAAATCCGGAGAGCTATGGATAAATCATACTCAAAAGGGTAAGATGATTCGTTTCTACTGACCCTCTGGTTTTGCAATGAAGCTCAGAACTCGATTAATGAAGTTCCCCAAAATATTTACCAACTCATTGTTGAGCTTGGCTTGCAAATCTGCCCAAGTGAATTGCGTATCTGATGCCTGAAAGTTAGAGCAAAAGATATCTTTTTTTTTACCCATAATGATTTACATCAAGATCTATTAGTTGAATGAATCTTGGATCTAACCTCAAGACGATTGATAAGCAAGTAGTATCGCCACACTTCAGGAGGAATATTCGTATCTTTTACATCATTGCCAAAGACTCCAATACCCTTATTTTTGGAGAACTTTCCTGTATTATACAATATAAAGCAAGAAATTCAGCATATAGTTTTCAGATGGAAATAGCCTGAAACAAGGGCAAAACAGAAAAACAACTTGTCATACCTGATTCATAGTTTAGATATTCAGTCACACTATAATTGTCTTCAGCAAAGTCCAGTTGTCACCAGTTCCAAGTAGCGTAGAGGGGAATATGACCTGAAGAATCAGTTTTTGTATGTATATAAAGTAAGATTATGTGAAAAGAAGAATTGCAACGCTTTTGCACTTGCACATATATCAAAAAGTTGGAAGTTTGTGAAAGATGTAGAGCCTTGGATTAGGTTGTACTACAAAGTTGCCAAAGGTATCTTACCGTGTGGAATGGAACATTGTCTTTGCCCATGAACTGGTATAACTCAACATTATCTGGGTTCTTCCACCACTTCTCCCATTCAGGCGTGTAGCATGCCGTTATGGAGATGTACCCAATTGGTGCATCAAACCAGACATAAAACACCTGCATTTTTTTAGGATGACCATGTGATTAAATTGAAGAAATCACCCAATTTGCTACGTGGAAAGATGACTGACCTTATCCTTGTACTTCTCATGTGGCACAGGGACGCCCCATTTGAGGTCCCTGGTGATGCAGCGAGGCCTGAGGCCTCCCTTGAGCCAAGCGTTTGTTGCATGAACGGCATTTTGGCTCCAAGATCCATCAGCAGAGGCCTCGTGGATGTACCTCTCCAGCGTCTCCTTCAACAGAGGGAGCTCCAAGAACATGTGATCAGTCTCGCGGATGCAGGGTGTGCTCCCACAGATCTGAATAATGGCCGCAGCTCAGCACAAGAAAGGAAACCTAGTGTTGGGTTGGGTTGGTTCTTGCCAGGCACCAAGGTAACATTATTGTGAAACCGATACACCTACCTTGCACTGGGGATGGATCGACTCAATTGAGTTGAGCAATTCCCCACATTTTTCGCACTGGTCACCGCGTGCGGAGTCGTAGCCGCATCTGCGGCCGAAGTGGTCGAAGCTGACGCCGTACCACTCGTACACCTCCCTGTGGACCGCGTGGTACCTGTCGCAGATCTCCCGCGGCGAGCAGCGCTCCTCCATGGCCCTGGTCTCGGTGGCGGTGCCGTACTCGTCGGTGCCGCAGACGAAGAGCACGTTGTCGCCCCGGAGGCGGCAGTAGCGCGCGTAGACGTCGACGCTGAGCACGCAGCCGACCAGGTTGCCCAGGTGCGGCACGTTGTTCACGTACGGCAGCACGTCCCGCCGCCCCTCCACGGGCAGCACGACCTTCGTCTTCTTCTTGAGGCCCTGCTGCCCCGACGCCGCCGTCTGCGTATCTGTCTCTGCCATAGTCGCACGCACTCGCAGCGTCGCGTCCCACGCCTTCGACTCGCCTTCGCTTACGAAACTGCAGCTTTTGTGTTGTGTGTCCCCCGCGGTTCCGGTTGGTCACTGTGTATTTATTGGGTCCACGGCTTCTTGGCATGCAAGGAAGCAGCTATAATACGCCTCTGACAGTTTTGACAGACTATAGTTTATATTCTGAGAACCCGACGGCCCAAGTCGACTCACTAGCTGGCCCACGGAGTAGGTATTTCTTTTTTACATTTTATTTTAATTTTCTTTTCCATCTTTATGGCACCATGTTGTTAGCAGTAGACTTGGGGAAGGAGCAAGCAGGGGAGGTCGGAAGGAGGAAGACGCAAACAGGCGAGGAATGATTAACAATAATATTCAGAACTTGGATGGGTTTACAATTTTCATGCTGTTCTCTCTCTCTCGCTCTCCTCTGTACTTCAGGAGCTCTCTTACATTACCCACTACCCAGTCTGGGCCAGCAGTATGCGGGTTGGGCTTGATTTGATTGCACGCATGGGCCGTGGGGCAGCTGAAATCCACTCTCTTGTGTTGCCTGACGAACCACAGTGTCAGGGACGGCTTCAGGTACAGCCGGGGATCTGACATTACCCCCTTCTTTGGAACCGGCATGTCCGCCGGTGCACGGGGAGAACGCTGGCGTAGAGTCTCCAGAGTCTCCCTAGTGGCCCATGACGTCGGCATTTGGGACCACTTGATCAAGCCTTGTTCAACAGGAGAATCATCGGAGCAGCGCTGAAGGATCTGCTTAGGGATCTGAAACGGAGCCAAATCAGTACGAGGCAACGGCGATACCTGGTGGCTGCTGATCGAGCTCTTCAACTAGTAACATGGAACACCGGGTGTATTTGTGAGCCGGGAGGCAACTTGAGCTTGTAGGCGACAGCACCTTGTATGGGCCAAAGAATTTGAAGGAGAGTTTTTGGCAGGAGCGGCGGGAGACGGAAGACTGAACGTACTGTTGCAGTTTCAGGTAGACGAGATCACTTTCAGCGAAACATCGCTCAGTGCGGGCCTTGTCTACCTGTCGCTGCATTCTCTGCTGGGCGCAGAGCAGATGAAGTCGGACCAGGTCATGCATAGTTTCCTGCTCTTCAAAGACTGAAGATCCGGAACAGGCGATGCCAAGTCATGATCCAAACCCAAATGACGTGGTGGCAAGCCACAGAGAACCTGGAATGGAGATCTGCCCAAAGCGGAGTGACCGGTGGTGATACCAATATTCGACCAAAGACAGCCACTGAGCCCACTTAGATGGACATGCATGAACGAAGCAGCACAAGCATGTTTCTAAACACTGATTTATGCGCTCGGATTGACCATCAGTTTAGGGATGATACATGTTAAGTAATTAGGCAATTTTCAGATTAGAATCAGAATATAAATCATGTAAAACAGATGAACTAGATTAAGTATGTATAGCATACTAGCATGACAGATCAGCATATTAGATAGCATGAACGTCAAGATTAGATCACGAGGATTATACCTGCCGACTATAGTTGTACTCGTTGGTGATGCAGATGGTGGTGATGATGAAACGAGGTCGACGTCGAAGTCGTTGATGTTGAAGTCATCGTCGAAGTCATCAATGAGAGGTGGAGGGAGAGCTCGACGTAGTTGACGACGAATACGCCGGGACATAGCGCCACCTGACTTGGATGGAAGACGATCCGTTGTGAAAGTTTAGAGCAGTCGCACGGATAGTGCTTCCCAAAAACCTTATTCGCCTTATCCCGGTGCAAGATCGCAAAGACGAGGGTTCCGGAGACCTGCTCGTTCGGTCGCTGGTGCACGCAAGCGATCGGACTAGAGTAGCTACGGCGGCAGCGCAACAGCGAGAATAGGCAAAAACTCTAGCTCAGTTAGATACGTTTTGGCATTACCGGTAGGTTGCTCATATAGTCCTGTCCAACCGACCTCGTGTCGTGATAACGATCTAAGTCGTTTTAGGACTCTTAATTCGTAACTGTTTAGAACTCTGCAACTTGAAGGCTAAGAAACCAAAAACTAAAATTGTGGCCCGGCGAGGCGAGACGAGCGAGCGCGCGCATATGGACTTCTCTTTCTCCTCCTCATACTAGACTCGAAGAAATGAAGAGAACTTCCATATTTAAGTATGGCTACCTCCACTTCAACAAGCAAGGTGGTACTAAAGAGTTCTCACATCCCCTTGTTCACATGAATGGACCTTTGAGATTTATTAGGAATTTCACAATTGGTTATTGGGCCAAGCCCATATAAATTCCAACAATCCTCCACCAGATCTCAAATACTCATTTAGAGATTTGTATGTTCTCACTACTGTTTGATATACCAGTGTTTCCGCAGAGACTGTGAAGTTGAGCTTCTGCCTAGAACCTCAAGCTACACTCATCCACAACTTGAACAATGGACTATATCTTGAATTGCAAGTTTATGCGAATGAGCTTTACTCAAAGCCAAACTAGTACTTGGCTGCCAAAAGCCTTGCTCCGTGGGTGGAGCATATACATCATACTCCTTGTCTCTTCATGAGCTTACTAGAGACCACCCAAGTCTCGTAGACTGTGACGTTATACAATTAAACTTATATAGGTATGTTCTTTTAAGAATGCTCTGTAGGATAGCATTTTCGCTTGTTAAAGCCAATAGAACATATTAAGGCATTAGCCAACCTACCGTACAGTATCTCAACGCTTTGAGAGTATTGCATCTTCACATAGAGAGGGTTATAATTATACTCTCCTTAGTTTGCCAATAGTTTGTTTTTCCCAGATCCTTAGTCACGGGATCTCCAATCAAAAAGGTTGGGTTACTACTACTGCAAACTCACATGAGTCTCATACCCATCTCCCTTGATGTGATTTCTATCACATTCCGTGATAGCCCTTTTGTAAAGGGATCTGTCAGGTTTTTGTCTGTTTGTATATAAGCCATAGTTATTACTCCAGAGTTTCTCAACTTCCTGACAGACTCCAAACGTCTTTTAACATGTCTTGTTGACTTCACATTATCCTTAGCACTATTCACTTTAGTGATCACTGTTTGATTATCACAGTTCATAAGAATAGCCGGTATTGGTTTTTCAACCACTGACAAGTCAGACAAGAGCTCACGCAGCCACTCTGCCTCTATAGAAGCTGTATCTAAAGCAGTAAGTTCTGCTTTCATGGTTGATTTAGTCAAAATAGTCTGTTTACAAGACCTCCATGACACTACGCCACCTCTAAGAGTAAAAACATACCCACTAGTGACGTAGATTTGATCAATATCAGAAATCCAGTTCGCATCACTATATCCCTCTAGCATAGCTGGGTGCCTAGAATAGTGAATCTCAAAACTCATAGTACCTTTGAGATAACACAAGATCCTTTCAAGTGCATGCCAATGATCATTACCCGGGTTGGACATGTACCTACTCAACTTGCACACGGCCAAAGAGATATCTGACCTGGTTACACTAGCTAGATACATGAGTGAACTAATTATCTAAGAATATCTCAATTGATCTTTAGCAATCTTCTTATTCTTTCTCAATGTCACACTAGGATCATAAGGTGTTGGAGAAGGCTTGCTATCCATAAAGCCAAACCAGCTCAATACCTTCTTAACATAGTGAGATTATGACAAGGTAATCCCACTATCTTCCTTAATCAACTTAATGTTTAAAATTACACCAGCTTCTTCTAGATCTTTCATATCAAAACTCTTTGACAAAAAAGACTTGACCTCATTAATAATATCAATATTTGTTCCAAAGATTAGAATATCATCAACATATAAACATAATATAACAGATTGGCCCCCACCATGTCAATAATACACACACCTATCAGTCTTATTAACAGCAAAGCCCGCACCAGTTAAAGTAGTGTCAAACTTCTCATGCCATTGTTTAGGTGCTTGTTTCAAGCCATACAAAGACTTTAGTAACTTACACACCTTCTGCTCTTTACCTTTTACTACAAACCCATTAGGTTGATCCATATAAATCTTCTCATCCAACTCCCTATTAAGAAAAGTTGTCTTCACGTCCATTTGATGAACGAGAAGACCATACGAGGCAACCAGAGAAAGTAGCACTCGAATAGTGGTCATTTAGCAACAAATAAATAAGTATCAAAGAAATCCTCGCCTTCCTTCTGGGTATAATCCTTAGCCACAAGCCGAGTCTTGTACTTGTCAATAGTATCATCAGGCGTAAGCTTCTTCTTGAACACCCACTTACATCCGATTGGTTTACAGCCAAAAGGTAGCTCAGATAGCTCCCAAGTTTCATTAGAAAGAATCGAGTCCATCTCACTACGAACAACTTCTTTCCAATCATCTGCATCTAGAGATGCATATACCTCTGTAACAGAGGTAGGAGTATCGTCCGCAAGATACATAATGAAATCATCACCAAAGGATTTTATAATCCTTCGTCTCTTGTTCCTCGCAGGAACTTTATTGTCATTCTCCTCAAGGACTTCTTCAGGTGATTGCTCAAATGACTCAACAGGAGACTCAATAGGTATAGTAAAATCAAGAGCTATCTTAGAGGAAAATCTAGCATTGCCATACATATCTTTCATAGGGAATATATTTTCAAAAAATGTAGTATCACGAGATTTAAAAATTGTATCCATATGCATATCAGGAACTTTAGATTTTACTACTAAAAATCTATAGGCAATGCTATGGTGAGCATATCCTAGAAAGACACAATTCAAAGTCTTCGGTCCAAGCTTACGCTTCTTAGAAATTGGAACATTGACTTTCGCCAAACATCCCCACGTGCGCAAGTATGAAAGTGATGGTTTCCTTCCAATCCAATTTTCGTATAGAGTTGTCTCTTTATTTCTGTTTAGAATTTTATTCAGGACATGACTCGCAGTCAATAAAGCTTTCCTCCACCGTGCCTTAGATAGACCAGCAGTATCTAACATGGCATTCACCAAGTCAGTCAGCGTGCGGTTTTTCCTCTTGACAATCCCGTTTGATTCGAGCGAATAGAGAGCTGTCCTCTCATGAATAATACCATGTTTCGCACAGAACTCATCAAATAATATAGAAAAATATTCACCACCACGATCTGACCTTAGATGTTTAATTTTTCTTTCTAGTTGATTTTCAACTTCAGCCTTATAGATTTTAAAGTAGTATAGCTTTTCATCTTTAGTTTTCAGCAAGTAAACATAGTAAAATCTATTGCATCATCAATTAAAATAATGAAATATCTCTTTCCACCCTTTGTCAACACACCATTCATCTCGCAAAGATTAGAATGTATGAGTTCTAGAGGTGCCAAGTTTCTCTCCTCCGCTGCCTTGTGAGGCTTTCAAGATTACTTAGATTGCACACAACTACGGTACTTAGAACCTTTGGCAATAGTGAAATCTGAAATTAAACTCAAGCTAGATAAACGTGACACCAAACAAAAGTTCATATGACATAAACGAGAATACCAAACAGTCGAACTATCATTTATAAGCCTTCACAACCATATCCTTTACCAATAAATTATCCATGCTTAGACATAACTACTTTATTAGACTCTGACACTACTTTAAACCCATCTCTCAAAAGAAGGGAGACGCTAACAAGGTTCTTGCGAATAGTAGGGACATGCTACACGTTCTTCAGCTGCACGATCTTTCCTGAAGTAAACTTCAGATCTACCGTGCCAACACCACGAACAGAAGCATGTGATCCATTTCTCATTAGGACGGAGGAATCTTAGAGCCCCTGGTAAAAAGAAAACAAAGAGATGCCAGCACACACGTGAATATTAGCACCTGTATCAACCCACCAACTTGGAGATTGAAACACTAAAAGTACAATAGGAAAATTACCATACCCGTCATTAGCAATGCTAGCAGTCATGAGGTTGACTTTCTTTTTCTCTTTCTTATCCGCTCGCTCTGGACAATCTTTAGCAAAATGACCAAGCTCTCCACACGCAAAGCAAGGTAGCTCTAGTTTGTCTTTCTTCTTCTTCTTGAAGGCAGTATTTTATTTAGCATTGAAAGCAGGTTGCTTAGGCTTTCCCTTGTTCTTGCCATGGTTTCTCTGGATGAAGTGGGCGCTAACTTTTCCTCGTTTCCCTTCTCAATGTTGTTAGCCCGAGCTTTCTCCCCAACATCAAGAGATGCTATCAGGTTTTCAACTAATATTTTCTGTCTCTTGTGTTTGAGACTTGTGACGAAATTCCTCCATGAAGAAGGTAATTTAGCAATAATGCACCCAACCACAAACTCATCGGGTAAGACATATTTAAGGAGTTCAAGTTCCTTTGCCAAGCGCTAAATCTCATGAGCTTGCTCGACTACTGATTTGTTAGCAACCATCTTGTAGTCATTAAAGCTCTCTATGATATACAACTCTTTGCCTGCATCTGCAGCACCATAGGTAGCATTCAGATAATCCCACATAGCCTTTGCGTCTTTTATGTGCATCATCGAATTAAACAAATGATCTGAAAGCACATTACGCACAACTCCCACAAAGATGTCACTTGCTTCCTGGAATTTTCTCATATCTTCGTCAGAGATATTTTCCTCAGGCAAGCCATCTTTGAGCCAGAAAACTTTCATGACAGTAAGCCAATTCATGACCTTAACAGACCACCTCTTAAAATGCGCACTAGAAAACTTTTCTGGCCTCAGCACGTCAACAAAACTTGCCATAGATAATTCTGAAAATGACCTATAATAAGGTTTTTGGATTGTTAAGTAATTAGGCAATTTCTAAATTAAAACCAGAATATAAATCATGTAAAACAGATGAACTAGATCAAGTATGTGTAGCATACTAGCATGACAGATCATCATATTAGATAGTATAAACGTCATAATTAGATCATGAGGATTGTACCTGCCGACTGTAGCTGTAGTTGTTGGTGATGCAGATGGTGCTGATGATGAAACAAGGTCGACATCGAAGTCGTTGATGTGGAAGTCATCGTCGAAGTCGTCAATGAGAGGTGGAGGGAGAGCTCGACGCAGTTGACAATAAATACGCCAGGACGTAGCGCCACCTGACTTGGATGGAAGATGGCCCGTTGTGAAAGTTTGGAGCAGTCGCACGGATAGTGCTTCCCAAAAACCTTATTCGCCTTCTCCCGTTGCCGGATCACAAAAATGAGGGTTCCGGAGACCTGCTCGTCCGGTCGCTGGTGCACGCAAGCGATCGGACTGGAGTAGCTACGACGGCAGTGCAACAGTGAGAATAGGCAAAAACTCTAGCTCAATTAGATACATTTTGGCGTGGCCGGTAGATTGCTTATATAGTCCTATCCAACCGACCTCGTGCCGCGATCACGATCTAAGTCGTTTTAGGACTCTTAATTCGTAACTGCTTAGAACTCTGTAACTTGAAGGCCAAGAAATAAAAAACTAAAACCACAAAAGGAGACCGCCCTTCCGTAAGGCGAGGAGCCAGATTTTGGCGGACCATTCACACAGGTGTCGCGCGCCCGCGCCCTCCGCCCGGCCCGACGCGGCGAGCGAGCGCGCGTGTATGGGCTTCTCTTTCTCCTCTTCATACTAGACTTGAAGAAGTGGAGAGAACTTTCATATTTAAGTATGGCTACCTCCACTTCAATAAGCAAGGTGGTACTAAAGAGTTCCCACATCTCCCTTGCTCACATAAATGGGCCTTTGAGATTTATTAGGAATTTCACAATTGGTTATTGGGCCAAGCACATATAAATTCCAACAATACATAGAACTCATATGCAGATCGGTGCCCACCAATTTGAACAAGAGCTTCCAAAGGGTGCTGGTGAAAATCTTATCACGATCAGAGATTATCACCCAAGGAAGGCCGTGAAGCTTATACACGTTGTTTATAAAGAGGTGCGCTACTGACAGTGCTGTAAAAGGATGCTTCAAGGCAAGGAAGTGGGTGTATTTTGGAATACTTATCCACGATCATATATATTTTTTGATCAGCGCGACGAGATGAATGCAATGGTGCAATCCATTCTTACATTTGAGAAAGTTAGAAAAACCAGCCCAGCTGGTTTTGGGAACCGGCTAGGCCGGTTTTCGTTGGGCCAGCCCCTGAAAAACTATTTTCTTCATCTAGATCCAAATTAATGAGATGATACAAATATGTTTTCTGATCGTCTTGGCGATAGAAATGTGATGACAGAGTCCATTATGCACTTTGGCCAATTTTAACTATCAACAATATGCTTGCCATAGAATTTTCAAATGATTTTAATAAAGTGGGCACATACATCATCCACAAATGGATACATCTCATGTAACTCAAGACAAACTCGATCTGAAGTATGTTTGTATGTATCAAAAGCAAATAAATAGGGGACACACACTAGTATAGAAAAGATTTTTAGAGGCAGTTACAATCAGTTTTTAGAGACAGTTTAAACAACCGCTACAATGCCACCGATTATAAAAATAAGTGATAAGTGATTTTTTAGAGGCCGTTTTAAAACCGTCTCTAAAAATCGATTTTCAGAGGTGGTTCTCTTAAGATAACCGTCCCTAAAAATCGATTTTCAGAGGTGGTTGACTTAAGTCAACCGCCCCTAAAAATAATTTTTAGATTTTTTAAAAATCATTTAGAGTCTAATAAAAATAAGAAAAAAAATTAGTGTGGCTGGAGGCCCAGAGGGCCAACCGGCCACTTGTAGAATTTAATTTCCGCCACCATCCGGTATAATACAACAGTTAGGATTCGAACTCGCAAGCTCTCGCTCCGCACGTTCCTTCCCTTACCACTGCACCGTACAGTCACTTATGTTAGATATACAATACTATCCAATTGTACTAATATGTATGGATCTTGTAATCAATATTTGGACTATTAAACGACCTTAAATCGGAAAATTTTCAACTACAAAGTTTTAGATCTCTTTGAGCCCTACAACTTTCATATAAGACATTTCTCCATCCAAAGTCATTTGAGAAAATAAAAAATTTGAAATGAAAAATCTGAGACTTAATTTATATATTGGAACCCTAAATGATCTCAAACAAAAATTTTTATCAACTACATAGTTTTAAATCTTGTCGAGCTCTACAATTTTGATATAAATTTTATCTTCATCCGACTTCATTTAAAAAAATATGAATTTATTTGTGCTGCAACTATTTTTAAGGATGATTGACTTAGTCAACCGCCTCTAAAAATCACTCCGTCTCTGAAAATTGCATTTTCAGAGACGGTTGCCATAAACAAACGTCCTTGAAAATAGCATTTTCAGAGGCGGTTCTCTTAACGGAACCGCCCCTAAAAATGGATACATTTTTAGAGGCGGATTTCTTAAGGAAACCGCCCCTGAAAATGGTTTTTCAGCGACGGTCATGGAACTACAGTGCTCCCCGGCGATGTTAGAGGCGGCATGCTAGTTTAACCGCCTTTGATAGAAAAGGGAGGCGTTTTTAAAAATCTTTTCTGTACTAGTGGCAAACACATGTATATAACATGCAACCAATAAAAATATATATAACGAAATTATAACATTTTCCTAGCATAGCCTCACATCTTTCATGAGAAACAAGGATTAAAATAAATTTTCTATCTGGACGGGACTCAGCCTCATCCATTCCATTTCATTCCAAATTTGAATTTGGAGCCAGTTTCATGGAACGGAATGGAGAGGACGGGATCAATTGGATGCGGTGCGCCACCTCGGTTCCTTCGGTGGCGTGGAAGCAGCCTGCTGTGCTGGGTTGGCCATTGTAGACGGCTCGCGCCTACAGCTACTCCATCGCCACCCCTGCTGCTTCATTCTATTGCTAAATTGGTATTGATTAAGTATGTAATTAATGTATTGATATCATAAACATGTGTGCACTTTTTTTTTGGTGTAGCTTTGCGTGCTAAACAAGCCATCTCAAGCTCACGAACGAGCCCAGTTAGGTCAATAACCACCCCTATAACTGACCACGTCAAAGCTTAGACATTGTTAATATGAAGTGTAGATATTTGTAAACAAAAGATTATGAGCTCACAAAATTTAGTAATAATCCATAAAAGATCTAGTGTCACATGTAAGCAATTTGAGGGCAACGCAAAAAAAAAACTACTTCACTAGTAAGGCATTTTTTTTGCTTTAGCTCCATGAACGGCTCTATTGGTAGAGTTGGAGCCAATTTGATAAACCGTTTGGCAAAACAACTCCACAAGTAGAGCTCCTTCAAACATGCTCTCATGTAACCCATGCAGGGCCCACCGAAACGAGGTGAAGCCACTATTTTTTGTTTCACCCTTCACAATTCCTTTGTGAGAGCACGATTTAAGGGGCTCTTTAGGTGGAGCCGTTTGATTTTATCCCGTTTTGCACAAAACGGCTTTACGAGCCGATGGAGAAGCCGTGTCAAACGGGGTAGCATCGTACATTCAAGTAACAAAAAAATTGCAAGTATGTTCCAAACTTAATAAGCAATAAAAAATTGACAGTATAATAAAGTAGAGGAATAAAACAGAAAAGTAGGCGCAATTACATCTTGGATGTATGGGCGTGTTTGGTTCCGCGGTCGCGTCGTGTTTGAGCCGAGTTCGCGAGATAACCCCGCCAAACGCCTCGCGTCCAACGCGCGTTCACCGGCCGCCTGCAATGCAATATGCGGGAAAATGAACTAGGCGATCCGAAATCACGAACATAGCTTCCACGCCGCGTTGGCGTTATCACGGTCACGCGATGGGATATCGCGGAACCAAACAGGGCCTATATAAGATGGATAATTTGTCTGTGAGCCCATCGGCCTTGTACAGTGAAATGAAAGAATATGGATCCTAGGTATGTCAGAACTACTATGGAGTTGATTAATTAGCTCAAAAACTAATTAAACACATAATCTATACCTAATATTAAAGAGGTAAAATTTCTCTCTATCATTTTTTTTCGTCCGGCCCTCCTTAACTAATATCATGAATATGGAAACCGCCCTTCTCTTTATATAACAATGCAGATCTACATACTTAAGATAGTGATAGGAATCCTAATCAATTAGATATCTTCGATCCCGAGTAATCTGAATAGGAATCCTAATCCAAATAGAAAAATATAAGAATAGAAATCTCTTGCTCAGCTAGGCTTTTTTTTCCGTTTCGATCGACCATACCATCCATCCGTCCGTGTCCTTTTCAAATTTCCTATTGCACATACTGTTTCCTTTTCTTTTTTCATGAGCCGTAAGTCCACAACATGCATAAAATATATATGGGCCCACAAGGTTTCCTATTGTCTTGAGTTAAAGGGGGAGTTAAAGTCCCTTTCTAATCCTATTTTAACACATATACCATGAGGGGTTTGTTTGTTTTATCACCGACCTCAGCCGGAGTCACGGTGGAACACCCCACGAAGCAAAATCAACGAGTGGACGACATTGGCATGGTGGAGACATGCCTGGCAGTGGAGCGCGCTTGGAGGCTGTCTCTACCTTGACATGTCAGTAGCTAAACTCTTATTATTAGTTTTAATAAGATAAGATGAATTATAAATTTTTATGGGTCCTCAAAGTAAGTCATAGAACTCGGTACTCTCTCAGTTTCAAATTATTAGTCGCTTTGACTTTTTTGGTACATAAAATTTGCTATGTATCTGGACATACATTATATCTAAATGCATAACAAAATAGATATACCAAAAAAGTCAAATAGACTATAATTTGGAACAATGGAAGTATTTAACTATACGAAAGTATGAAAATTAAGGTTATGATATATTTACAAGTAAATATTTTTGGGCTTAATAAGATGAACTACAAATTTTTATGGGTTCTCACAGTAAGTCACGAAACTCGATATTTAAATATACCAACACTTGGATAGTATGAAAATTAAGGTTATGATATATTTTGACTAAATATTAATTTTTTTGTTATCATTTTCTCTCTCCCATACTTTTATGAGCTAGAGTACTGTGTTAAGACACGGTCGGGAGTTCAATTCCAAGACAAATTGAAACGCATGACTCAATCATTGGATAAAACTTCAAACGTCCTTTACCTATATGAATTCGAGTAGAGTGTGTTCGGACATGTTACAGAGTTTGATTCAAGATGAATGAGAACGCATGACGCGATTGTTGAACAAATCTTCTGAACTTCATGTTGTATTCCAAGTGACTAGACTATAAATTATACGTACAGTAGCACGGACATTTTTGCTAGTAAATACATACGTATCTAGCAAAGCTAAGTCAAAACCTAGCTACAAAACTGTACTCTTGATGGGGTGGTTGAGTCGATGGTGATTCCTAGCTAATTAAATCCTGTTTAGCGCTTGAAGTATATCATCCCTGAGATCCTCAAACTTCTCAATTCCAAAGCTGAACCTCACCATGTTGTCCTTGATCCCATTCTTGGCCTTCTCCTCCTGGCTCTGTCCCCAGAATGACATGACCGCCGGCTGCTGCACCAGGCTCTCGCACCCGCCTAGCGAGGTAGCGACGAAGGGGATTTCTAGCGCATCGACAAAGCTCATGGTGCCATGTAAGTCCGCCTTCAGCTCGAAGCTGACAACGCCTCCGTAGCCGGACATCTGACTCGTCGCAACCTCATGCCAGGGGCTGCTCTCCAGCCCAGGGTAGTGCACCCGCTCGATCTTTGGGTGCCGCTCTAGCATGCGAGCCATGCGCAGCGCCGTGCTGTTATGTGCCTCCACGCGGAGCGCCATCGTTTTGAGCCCACGGATGACCATGTATGCCGCGTTCTGCAAGAATTATGATTTGTCTTGGGGTCAGCATCTCACTATATATATCTCGTTCGATGGCAGCTGCAAGGGTTAACGGTCGAGATCGAGACGGCGTACCGGAGAGATGGCGCCCCCGAGGTCGTGGTGCCAAGCGCGTATTCTGGAGATGAGCGCCGCCGAGCCGCTGACGCATCCGGCAATGGCGTCATGGTGACCGGCCATGTACTTGGTGGCGGAGTGCAGGACAAGGTCAGCACCGAGGGTGAGCGGCTTCTGGTTGATGGGCGACGCCATGGTGCTGTCGATGCACACCAGGGCACCCTTCCGGTGACACAGCTCCGCCACGTGCCTGATGTCCACGCACTTGAGCATCGGGTTCGTCGGGGAGTCGGCGTAGAAGAGGGTCACGTCGTCGTTCTCGTCGAGGACGGCCTTGAGCGACTCCATGCCGTCGTCGAGGTCGATGAACGTCGACCGGATGCCCATCCTGGAGAGCTTGTCACGGATGAACGCGCGCGCCTCGCTGTAGCAGTCGGTGGTGGTCACCACGTGGCCGCCGGGCGGGACGAGGGCGAGGAGCGTCTTGTGATGGCGTTCATGCCGGAGGACGTCACGAGGGTCGCCTCGGCTCTCTCCAGCGCGCTGATCTTCTCCTCCAGCACCTTCACCGTTGGGTTGCTGTAGCGCCCGTACTCGAAGCTGTGGCGCCGGCCTTCCTTGAAGGCTATGAGGTCCTCGGAGCTCTTGAACCAGTGCGTCGTGCCGCTCACGATCGGGGTGGCGATCGAGTCTGTCTCTGTGCCAGTGCCACTTCCACCCACGTCCGCGCCCTTCTTCCTGAGCTTCTCCCCAGCGTGCACGGCGAGGATCTCGTCGGAGGCGGGCCTTGCCCTTGGCTGATGATGGGCGTCACCGGCGGCGGCGGTGGCCAACTCTTGGAGCAACGACTCAGGTGCAGCTGGGCACAAGGCAGCGACGCGCTTGTGCCTGGGAGAATGGAGCGGCTGGACAAGGCTGCGCTGGTGCCTCGGGAGTGAGGTCGTTTTGACAAGCCTGCTGGATGGAGCCATGACCGGGCTTGTGGTTGTGTGAGCAACAACTCAGACCAAAGATTGGATCGGAGTTGATTTTGTGCTTGTCTCTTGTCTGTCTGCTTCAAAGGAGCTCAGGCAAAGAAGACGATGCGATTGGGCTTCGGTTGTGTGTGTTCTGCTGCCTCGCCTACCTCCGAGCCAAGCATATTTATATACATAGTTGCAGTGGCGGACCTAGGATTTTAGCACAGGGTATGCCACCAAAAAAATTTTGTTATGCAATTCGGTAAACCATTTACAATTTGGTAAAACCATATTCAAATTCGGTAAAACCAAATACGTTAAATAACATGATAAGACTTAAATTCAATGATTAAGCTAGAAATGACGATAAATTTCGATATAAATTGTTTAAATGAGATGCAAATAGTTCGAAATGTAGCTATAGAAGAGACTTACAATATTACTTGTTTATCCACCGCCTCAGTGACATGAATATGAATCATATGATGGACTAATGACCGGGTACCAATTATTCGTCTGTTGCTATTGAATGAATCACGAAGTGGAATAAAAAATCACTCACACATAAATAATAATTAAAACTATTTAAGTACACAAGTAAGAAGAAGAATATAAGAATAAGATTAATCTTAAACTTGCCGGCAGTGGCCGCTGTGCCGAAGTCGCCGCTGGCACCTGGCACGGTGCCAGTGGATCATGAATCGTGATCGTAGGAGAAGCCGCCGCTGTGCCGAAGTCGTCGCTGGCAGTGGCAGGCGGGGCGTTGGGCGTAGCCGCGTAGGCCTTCGGCAGTTCAGCGTCCTGCTTCGCCGTCGCCGCGGAGAGAGCGAGCGACAGGCATTGGAGCCGCGCCTTGGCGGGCGGACGGCGTGGGCGTGTCCCGGCGTCCGGTGTCCGCGCGTGGCCGTGGCGGCGTCGGCGTTCCGGATGCGACCCAGCGCGGAGCCGCAGGCGGTTCCAATTCCTATCGAGATTCGAGACGACGAGAGACGAGAGGCGCGCGAGGAGTTACTGTGCGATGCCGCAGAAGCCGAACCGGGTGACGTCGGGCATGTACTAGGTACGTTTTTTTTCTTTTTTTTTACCAAAAAAATTATATTTTGTTACACTTACACCTGGACCCCAGGGTATGCCGGGGACCACCCGGCATACCCTGTGGGTCCGCCCCTGCATAGTTGCATACGCGCGTGAACTATATTCACGCGTGGGCGCCGCTGTAGGAGGGGATTATAATTTTATGCATGAGTTTCTTGTGCTCTATGATGATGAGTCAAAAAGCGAGTGTAGTATATATATCCAGCTCACTTTATCAACAAACATGTAGGAACAAACCATGTGATATCGTTAGTAATAATTAAATTGATGAAGGGCCGGAGCAGTAAGGCCCCATGCACCTAAGGGCCTGCTTGGCGGGAGGTGTTAAAGTTTAACAAACACTGTAGCACTTTTGTCTTATTTGACAAAAAGTTTCCAATTTTGGACTAATTAGGCTTAATAGATTCGTCTCGTAAATTACTCCTAATCTGTGCCGACATGTATGCAATTAGTCTACATTTAGTACTCCATACATTTACCGCAACATTGATGTGATGGGAGTTAAATTTTAACATTCATGAACCAAACAAGGCCCAAGACGACGTAGAAAACACGTCCTCTACCTAGTCAGAATAAATTAAAGGCTCTTGTGGAGGAAGAAGATAGAATAATTAGGAGCAGGAGCCGTTTGCCTGTTGGTAGGGATGAAAACGGTACAGATATTTTCCGACCGTATTCGAGACCGAATCTGTTTAGAGGGCTTTTAATCCGTCCGTATCCGAGTCCGGATAATATTTATGATGTCTATATCCAATCATATCCTATCCGGCATTTTTTATACTATCCGTATTCGAATCCGAATCCGGACATAAATATGAAAACAAATACGATATCAGTGATATCCGTCCGTATCCTATCCGTTTTCATCCCTACCTGTTGGTACGTGGTCGGAGCAGGATCAGTGACGCCACCTTGAATGTGCTCCTTCTCCCATGTGAAGGACTGACATCTTGGATATAAGATGGATAATTTGTCTGTGAGCCCATCGGCCTTGTACAGTCAAATGAAAGAATATCGATCCTAGATTCCTAGGTTGTCTGAACTACTACATGAAGTTGATTATTAGCTCACACTAACACAAACCCCCCTCTACAAACGCATAGTTGCCAAAGGAACTTCCCAGCGTTGCGCACCAATCCATCACAAAGACAGACCAGCCAGTTAACCACGTCTGGCAAATATGCGGCCCTTCTCATCTAAGGGCCTATTTAGTTCCCAAAAAATTTCTAAAAAATTTTCAGATTCCCCGTCACATCAATTTTTTGACACATGCATGAATCATTAAATGTAGATAAAAAATAAAAGTAATTACACAGTTTAGCTGTAAATCACGAGACAAATCTTTTAAGCCTAGTTAGTCCATAATTGGACACTAATTACCAAATAACAACGAAAATACTACATTCTGCTACAGTGGTTTTTTTGCAAAAAATTTTGCAAACTAAACAGGCCCTAATTTAAACTCACCATGTTGTCCTTGATCCCATTCTTGGCCTTCTTCCCCTGGCTCTGCTCCCAGAATGACATGACCGCCGGCTGCTGCACCAAGCTCTCGCACCCGCCTAGCGAGGTCGTGACGAAGGAGATTTCTAGCGCATCGACAAAACTCATGTACCAGTACCATACAAGTCGCAATGAAGGCGACTAATCTGGTGCCTGTCCAATGGGGCATACTCTCTGTAACGCATAGCCCAGTGCCTTGTACTGGACTAATCCGTTGGCCATAAAACCTCTCTACATACTTTCTAGATAGCACCGGATCACGCAATGCTTATCTGGTGAAGCTAGAATGTAACCTCTCCGCATAGCAAACCCTAGACAGGTCCTGTAACACTTGAGCTGGTGACATCACCAGATTAATCCGGTGATCACTTCTCTGGCTCTAGTTTGATAGATAAGCTTAGTGCTAAAGCACTTGTATGTTACTTTTTCTGCACTTTTACTTTCCTTGGCTTCAAGCCTAGAGTTAGAAATATGCTCAGTATCCACTTTAGTGGTTAGAATATGCTGGAGTAAGTGGGAGTTCCTCTTCCAATAAAAGCAGGGGAGTATCATTGTAAAAACGAAGCCATTGTATTTTCATTCAATCCAAGCGGCCAAGGACCAAGCTGCCATCTGTTAGTTCCCATATCTGAATCTGAGATCCAATCGGGCCAACATAGTTGACCCTGCATAATCTGGTGACTGCTTGACCATAGTACCAGATTAATCCAGTGGTATAGAAATAGGCCCATTCACTTCCGTTTCAACCATCTTTGTGAATGGGAGCACTCTCACTTGATTCTTGGGCTTCCATAGAGCTACCTAGTGCTAAGTTTCATAAGTGTGCACCACACTAACTCTATAGACTTACCTAGGTCGAGCTACTAGTTCATACCCCTTTATAGTACAATCATATGAAAAACAAAGTCCTAAGCTACTCTAAGTGTCTCATAACTCCGATCGACACTTAGAACTAGTTCGTCCTTAACTTTGTCATCCATCTTTTTTAAACCAAAATGAATTCCATCAATAGGGGCATGAAAACCATTGATTGCCCAATCATTAATCATTATTGTGACCTAACTTATAAGGCCTCTGCAAAACACACATTAGTCACAATAATTGTGTCGTCATTAATCACCGAAACCAAATTAGAGGCCGAGATGCTTTCAATCTTGATTTTTAACAGAACTTTTATTTTTCACATACATTTAATAATATTACGGATAGCATTATGTATCATAGCCAGATAGTGGGATCTAACTGAGAGTTGTCCATTACATGTAAGGTAATAATATTACGGATAGCATTATGTATCATAGCTAGATAGTGGGATCTAACTAAGAGTTGTCCATTACATGTAAGGTTCCAGTGAAATTTATCTTTCTCCTAGCTTAACAAAATATTAGTGATGTGTGAAGTAAATCGTTCCAAGCCACTAATTTGTGTCTAATCAAATTTCTGCATGAACTACTTCGTGCACTCTTCTCTTTGTTGAATTCAAGCTCATTTTTGATTGCATGCTGACAAAGAGGCAACTTAAACTTTGCCATATTAGGATATAAGTAGTGCCTACTTCGATAGGAGGATCTTTGTCGTAATCAATACTTGGATGATGATGATATACTTTTTCACACCTCTATTCCTCATCAGCCTCTGCTTCATCCTCATCCTTAAACTCACTATCATCCTCTAATTTATCCTCATCCTCATTTTCTTTTTCAAAACATCTAGCTAAATCTAGAGCACCATAGGTTCACTCTCCAAGTACATAGTCTCCTCATCAACACCAACATGTTCATTCTGTGGTAATGGATTTCTAAGGTAATGATCCTCGTCTTGGTCTGTATTATTTTCAGGCTGCCCTTCCCCAACGAAATCCTACTCAATGATAGCCTTAAATGTTTATGTGGGATCACAATGAGTAATGAACATCTCTACAACTTCCTCCTTATTGTGCATATCAAACATAGACATCAACTCTTGATATGATTTTACTGATAGATTGATAGGATCTTCTAGTAGAGTACCGAGTTCGGGAACAAGAGAGAAACTGTGGAGTAGATCTAGGAGTTTAGGGATTAGACTGTCGTTGGAGGGAGCGGATCCAAAGGCATCCATAGTGTTGATGTCGCGGTGGAGTAGATCACGTCGTCCTTCGGGCCTCCACCGACGCTGACCGACGACGGCGGTGCGGGAGTAGAAGGGAGGCGGCGCGGTGGTGCTTCCCGATGCCACTGCGCGATGCCGATCGGAGGCCTAGGGTTTTGTGGAGTGGGTTTAGGGCACGGCGAACCTTGGGTCTAGTGCCTGCGGCCCCCACTCCTCCTTTTTATAGCGCAGCGCGTCGGGGGCCCACCAACCATGGATCGGTTGGGCGCCCCCGATCAGGGCGTGATCCAGGGGGAACGAGGCCCTAGCCGTTGGGCTGGGCCTAAGATCAATCCAACATTCTCCCCCTTGATCTCATCTCTGCTTTCTCGCTTTGTTAACCCACCCCATCATAAATTAGTGTATTGAGCATGTTTCATCATAACAGTTATTACCATTAGATTAGACAGCCACAAACACTTTTCTGTTCAGAGGTGAATTCTCGTCTTGGGCCCTCTTACTATCCAGGAATCACAGGCTTTCCTTTAAACCCATGCCGGCTACGTGTCCTCTGAACACATTGGGCGGTAAGTCTTTCGTAAGCGGATCCGCTAACATCTTTTCTGTGCTTATATGTTCAAGACTTATGACGTGATCCCGGATTTTATCCTTCACAACATAATATTTTATGTCAATGTGCTTGGCGGCATTGCTTGACTTATTGTTGTGAGCATACAACACTACTGGCTCGTTATCACAATACAACTTTAGTGGTTTATCGATGCTATCGACCACCTTTAAACTGGGTATAAATTTCTTAAGCCAATTCACCTGTCCTGACGCCTCATAACAAGCAATAAACTCAGCATACATTGTGGACGATGCAGTGACTATTGTTTGTTTTGAGCTTTTCAATGATATGGCTCCTTGCGCGAGAGTGAATATATACCCTGAGGTGGACTTTCTATCATCTCCCGTGTAATCAGAATCTGAATATCCTACTATTTGTAGGTCATCAGATCTTCTGTAGGTTAGCATGAGCCCTTTCGTGCCTTGCAAGTATCTTAAGACCTTCTTTACTAAATTCTAGTGTTCCATACCTGGATTACTTTGATATCTGCCAAGCAGTCCAGTCACAAAAGCCAGGTCTGGGCGTGTGCACACTTGAGCATACTGTAAGCTTCCGACAGCTGAAGCGTATGGAACGGCTTGCATGCGATCGCGCTCGAACTTGCTCTTGGGACATTGATGTTCCCCATACTTGTCACCTTTTACAATAGGAGCAGGTGATGGTCTACACTTATGCATATTGAATTTCTTCAATATTTTCTCTATATATGCCTCTTGGGATAATCCCAATACCCCTCGGTTTCTATCTCGATGAATCTTTATGCCCAAGACAAAAGAAGCTTCACCTAAATCTTTCATATCAAAATTTGAGGACAAAAAACTTTTGGTTTCCTGCAGCAGGGTGACATCACTACTTGCTAGTAGAATGTCATCTACATACAGTACTAGGAAAATATATTTCCCATTCTTAAACTTTGCATAGACGCAATTGTCCTCAACATTCTCTTTGAACCCAAACTTCCTGATTGTCTTATCAAACTTCAAATACCACTGTCTGGATGCTTGCTTTAATCCATAAATGGATTTCTTCAGGCGACAGCCCATTCTTTCTTTGCCTGTCATAGCAAAACCTTTCGGTTGTGCCATGTACACTCTTTGTTCTAGATCCCGATTGAGAAACGCTGTCTTCACATCCATCTGATGTAATTCTAGATCAAAATGTGCCACTAGGGCCATTATGATTCTAAAAGAGTCCTTGCTCGAGACGGGAGAGAATGTTTCATTGTAATCTATCCCTTCTCGCTGAGTAAAACCTTTTGCTACCAGTCTTGCTTTATACCTTTCTATGTTCCATTTGGAGTCACGTTTCACTTTGTAGACCCATTTGCAGCCTACTGTTTTGGCTCCTTTAGGAATTTCCTCTAGGTCCCAAACTTTATTGGTACTCATGGACTTTAATTCATCTTCCATGGCTTCTTGCCACTTAGATGCTTCAGTGCTCCTCATGGCTTCTTCAAATGAGGTGGGTTCATCCTCCATCTGAACTTCTTCGCATTCATAGACTATGTAGTCATCTGGAATAGGAGACTTTCTCGCTCTTTGAGGTCTGCCAGAAGGTTCTGCTACTGGCATTTCTTGTTCTTGAGGCTAATCTTGTTGGGGCTGCTGTTCATCGACTATGGGTTCATTCGACTCCTGAAAGACAGGTTCCGAATTAGTCGTAGGCAAAATTACAGCAGGTGTTGTCACCACTTGTGTAGGTCCAACAATAACAGTCAGCGTGAAGTAGGGTTCCTGTACCATAGGAATGGGCACGAACACCCGCTTCTCTTCAAGGGTGATTTCTCGCGCTGTCTTGCTCCCCCTGATCATCTGATCTTCTAAAAAACTAGCGTGTCTTGTTTCCACAAACTTTGTATGTCTACTAGGGCAGTAAAAACGATAACCTTTCGACTTTTCTGGATAGCCAATAAAATGGCAACTTATTGTTTTGGGGTCTAGCTTTCCTATGTTTGGGTTAAATACTTTTGCTTCAGCAGGGCTCCCCAGACACGCAAATGGTTGACTGAGGGTTTCCTGCCGGTCCACAACTCATACGGTGTTTTAAGTACTGACTTGCTTGGAACTCTATTGAGAATATGAATGGCGGTTTTTAAGGCCTCCATCCACAAACTTAGTGGCAGAGTGGAATAGCTCATCATGCTGCGCACCATATCCATTAGAGTACGGTTACGTCTTTCTGCTACTCCATTTTGTTGTGGGTCGCCCGGCATTGAATACTGGGCTACTATGCCATTTTCTTGTAAGAACCTTGCAAAAGGTCCAGGAACTTGTCCATAAGGGGTATGTCGACCGTAGTACTCCCCCCCACGGTCAGATCTTACTACTTTGATTTTTCTGTCTAGTTGATTTTCAACCTCAGCCTTGAATATCTTAAACTTGTCTAATGCTTCTGAACGTTCTTTGATTGGATATATATATCCAAAACGAGAGTAGTCGTCTGTGAATGTGATGAAGGAATCAAAATCATCCACAGATGTCACTGGAAAAGGTCCACAGATGTCTGTGTGGATCAATTCTAGTACTCCCGTGCTTCGCTTAGCGCCTTTCTTTATGTTCTTTACTAACTTGCCTTTAATGCAATCAACACATTGGTCTAACTCTGAGAGTTCTAGTGGTGGGAGTATTGATTCTTTAACTAAGCGTTCTATTCTCCCCCTCGAAATATGGCCTAAACGACAGTGCCATAATTTCGATGAGGAATCAATTCTTTTCCTTTTCTTGCTAGCATCTGCGGGTATTGCATTCTCAACATTATTACATTCAACATTCATATTCTTAGACATGGATAATAAATAAAGTTTGTCTTGTCGGAAGGCAAGACCCACACACTGATTATTTAACTGTAGCTTACATTTATTCTTGCTGAAATGACAATCAAAACCATAGTCTGACAAACATGAAACTGAAATCAAATTTCTGGCTAAAGAGGGAACATAAAGAATATCATGCAACTCAAGTGTGAAACCACTAGCTAAATCTAGAGATAGATTTCCTATAGCTTGAACTTCAGCTTCAACATTAGTGGCCACTTTAATCTGTCTTTCTCCTCTTTGAAGGGTTCTCCCTCCATTGAATCCCTGCAAAGAGTTTGCAACATGAACAGTTACACCTGAGTCAATCCACCATGTGGATCTAGCATAGCTTAGATATAAGGATTCATCAACAAAAGTTATAATGTCCTCACCCTTTACTAGACAGTGTCTCATGAACTTGGGGCAGTCGTGCTTCCAATGCCCTGTCTCATTGCACCATCTACAGCGATCCGGGTCCTCCTGCTTCTGCTGGTTGTCTTGTTTTGGCTGTGCTTTAGGCTGTGAAGAGCTTCCTCCCTTATTATGAGAGGTGGAGGCATCTAGAGCTTTCTTGTTGTAGAATGGCTTCTTGCTCTTTCCTTTGACAAAGTTCACAGAACCACAATTTGCATTCTTTAGCCTTTCTTTTTCTTGCACACACATAGCAATCACCTTCTCTAAATCCTAGTCCTCTGGCTGTGTGTTGTAGTTAACAACAAATGTCTCATACTCTTTGGGAAGGGAGTTTAGAGCTAGGTGAATGATGAAACCATCTGCCAGGGGCATCTTTAGCTTATCTAACTTAGCTGCCATGGTGCTCATGCTCAGAATGTGCTCTCTCACACTCCCCCCTGTGAACCTCATGTTAGTGAGTTTCTGGATCAGGGTGGAAGCATGAGATTTGGTAGAACCAGTGAACTGATTCTTTACTTTCTCAAGATATTCTTTTGTTGTGTCACATTCTGGGATGGCACCTCTTAAACCCTCTGTGATGGTTTTTTTGATGACAATCTTGCACTTGCGGTTTGACTTTTCCCACTTGTACTTCTCAAGATCATACTTTGCTCTAATAGGAGCATAGTCTCGCTTTCGATTAGCAAAAGCTTCATCGGTCTCATTTTGAACCCTTTCGGGCTCCTCTGGCTCAGTGGGCTTTGGCTCCTGAAGAGCCAAATCTATCTCAGCAAGTGCTAGAGCTGCATCAAGTTCTTCGCGCCACAGAACATAGTTCTGTCCCGTCAGCTTTGGGATTGCACTAATAAAGTGCATCGCATTGAGCGCTTGGTCTGAAATTAAACATAATAAAACAGTGAGGATATCAACATTAAATCTAGGAAAAAATAATTGCATATCTTAATTTAACGTTGGTCAAAATCAAGATATACAAAAAATTATCTCTGTACATAAATCTTAATCACCGTTGGGCAGAATAGAATAAATGCATAAAATATTAGAGCTCGCGCAGTGGAAAACTTGCTATTTCTCAGAAGCATAACTTGCTGGCTTTGCACTCTAAATAATAAACACGTTGGTGCAATTAAATAGAGTTTAATAACTGGGCAAAACGATTGTTTAAATGCTTCTGAAAAAATAAAAAAGAAAAAAAATTCACTGTGCTTAACGGGCTGCGGCCAACGAAGCAGCCCACGGCCACTTGCGGCCCAGCCCGATTGCGCGCGGGAGGGGGTGCGCTTGGCCAGGCCGCAACCTGGGCCGGCGGCGCGCATTCGGCCCAGCGCCAAAACCCGCCTGGGCTGAATCTCGGGTCCAGCAAATCCTAACCGTTGGATCACATCCGACGGCCCTCCTTTGATCTCGGGTGAACAAAACCACAAAGGCAGTCCACCGGTGAAACCCTAGCCCCATTCTATCCGTCACCTTCTCTTTCTTCTCTCTATCCTCTCTCTCAGCCGCTCCGAGACGCAAGATGGAGGAGCGCCCTGCGATGGCCGATGAGAAGGACGGCGCCGCCCCGAGGCCCCTGGCTGGTGCGCGCGCTCGCCCATTGCGGAGCGCGCCGCCGTCGAGCGGCTTCGTGCGCGGTGCCTCGCTGGGTGAACGGTCACGGAGAGCCGCGCGGTGGCGTGGTTTCCCCGGCCGGTCTCTTTGCTCGTCCCGGTCGCCGGTGACCCGGCGGCGGTGCGGGGATGACCGTGCCACAGGTAAGTGCATGGATCCCCCCGCCCTTCCTCTTTGCTTTTAGGGTTAGGTATTCCCTTTCTCGATCTTTCATGTCTGGATCTGGGTGCTAGGGTTAGGGTTAGGAAAAAGGAAAACCCCTCCTTCTACTTGATGTGTTCGTTGGGTAGTCCCCGAGCCCGATCTACTACTAGATCGGCCGATACCATTGATAGATTGATAGGATCTTCTAGTAGAGTAACGAGTTCGGGAACAAGAGAGAAACTGTGGAGTAGATCTAGGAGTTTAGGGATTAGACCGTCGTTGGAGGGAGCGGATCCGGAGGCGTCCATAGTGTTGATGTCGCGGTGGAGTAGATCACGTCGTCCTTCGGGCCTCCACCGACGCTGACCGACGACGGCAGTGCGGGAGTAGAAGGGAGGCGGCGCGGTGGTGCTTCCCGACGCCACTGCGCGATGCCGATCGGAGGCCTAGGGTTTTGTGGAGTGGGTTTAGGGCACGACGAACCTTGGGTCTAGTGCCTGCGGCCCCCACTCCTCCTTTTTATAGCGCAGCGCGTCGGGGGCCCACCAACCATGGATCTGTTGGGCGCCCCGATCAGGGCGCGATCCAGGGGGAACGAGGCCCTAGCCGTTGGGCTGGGCCTGAGATCAATCCAACATTTACTTCTAGGAAAGTCAGAACATTATCGTAGTACTGAACATGTGCAACCTAGAGGGTATTTCTCCAGAACTGAATCCGTAAAATCCTTATAATTTGATAAGTTTGAATCAACGACCATCTTGAAACTAACACATTTCACATTCTTTCTAGACTTTTTGCGATTGCCAAGCAATTTAATTTTCAGCAAAAAAACTAGTATTTAGATCCATCCTGTGACTCCAAAACAATAACGGCATGCATGAGAACTGACAATGTAAATGCTAATTTGAATACTTCGATATGGAAGACGTTGAGATGATAAACTCACCTTGCAACGCGTTTAGTTCCTTGGGGTGTGTAATTTGGCTTATGCTGATGCTTATGGTGAAATGTTATGAGAGGAAAATACTATTCCATGACTAAAAAGTAGCTCAAGCGAACAGGGTGAGGAGCTTCACAACACCCTTGTTCCCACTTGCCAGGGGCCCTCCTGCACCAGCCCTGGCCGCAATAGGCTTGGCCGCACCGGACCTAGCCACAATGGCCTCTGTGCTCACAATGTGCTGCCCACCTTGGCCGAGCAGTCCTCCGAGGTCGCATCCATGTCTGCGATGGGTCGTTGTGCCTGCGACGGGCATCTCCATGCCCATGCCGCCACCGAGTCAGCCTCCATGCCTGCCCAATCTAGGGTTAGGGCACCGCCAAGATGAGTGAGAGGGAAAGCACCAGCGAGCAGACAAAGCCAGAGTGGTCAATTCCCCTTGCCTGTGTATTTCCATAGGGGAATTTTGGTCTTTTTCCATTCATGGAGATGACGGAAGTGTCAGATTGTGAACAGAAAATGAAAGGATGATGAATAGGGAAGATTTTAAGTTTAGGTGTTAAATAGAGAAGAACAAATTTTGTAATGTCAAATAGAGAATTTTCTCGTAGAGCATAGGTTTGCCTTTGCATTAGCGGCTAGCCGTTTACTTATTATTAAGCGGCAGCATCTTACAGTTGCAGATACATTGCATAAAGCCGTAAGTATTTTTTCATAAAAACCTAGGAGTAGTTCAATTTTCATGGCTGCGCAGACAATAGATCATTTAGAACTACTAAGACTGACCGATTTGGTTAGAACTACAGAGACTGACCGGATCCGGAAACACTCAGGTCATATCATATATTTGCACTTCTTACCGCTTCAAATAAACTACTACTCCAAAACTATTGGACATTCATGAGCTGGCAGAGATAACAGAATAATGCAGGTTCATGAATCTTGCTTCCTTTCTGCCTTGTACCCAGTGTCAACTGGTGCTTTTACTTTGCGTTAACCTACCACTTGTGTAACTAATAATAATTTAATTAGGTATGAAAACTGACTTGGATCAGCGGCTGGTGGCTCCTTGCTTCTTCAAGGTTCATACATACAAATAGTTCCCTTTCAAAGAGAAAAAAACATATACGAACGGTTTGCAAAATATGGCTGTAGAATTTGTAGTTCTGCATTGGACGTCACATCAGGAGGAAATAAAAAGGTGATCCTACGTCGTATCAAGGACCATGGAGCCGTGTTGAAGACAAATATAAGGAGCTGCTATTTTACAAGTGCCTGAAATTTGGCATTCTATCAGGCGACGATCTCAGCCATCCGATACAGATCGAATGGATCTCCTCTTTCTTCTTCCTCAAGCCGTTCTTCCTTCTCGCGCGGCTCGCCCGACCATCGCCGCCGCGGCATGATAGGGTTGCCAGAGCTCCGCTGCTAAGGCAGTGGCCACGGAGCTTCGGTGAGACACTATTGCGCCTGTGGTGGCCTCCTTTTCCCCCTCTCCCCGCCTCCCGCCGCTGCTTTCTTCTCCAACTCTAGTGAGAACGGCCACGATGCCCCCACCCCGACCTGGCCCGACCGCCTCCACCACTGCCATGGCCCCGAAGCCGCCCGACCACTGTCCCCACCGCTTGGCCTACCTACCTTCCCCGAAACCCCTTCTATACCCGCTAGATTTGGAGAAGAAAGGGGCAGAGGCCGGAGAAAGAGGGCGCTGGACTTACCCGATGCCAGCGAGGTCTAGCCGGAACCCTAGCATGGGGAGAGAGGGAGGAGCCAAGGGGGAGGAGCCGCGTCATCTCCTGAGCGTCATCATGAGTCTCAGGCGACTAAGACATAGGAAATGTGCAAATATAAACTCGGAGTATAGCCCGTGGCAATGTTGATCTAAACAAATGCATGCAATCCTCAAAAGCGGCTTTGCCAATTCCGCTGCAAGTCTGAACCCTCACTAAATACTACGCTAAATCCCCAGGCCTTGTTTTCGATGGGGTGGTTTATGTTCGACACAGTGGTAGCCACGTCACAGGTTTCCTTAGACTTGGTCCACCACCTCTTCTCTCTCATGTCACTTTTATGCACCGTCAAGCCAACCAATCATCCTTCAATATATGGTTTATCGAACGGCACACGCAGCCATGGGAAAGTAACGGCATGTTTGGATAGCGTCGCAGGATGGTCCTGGAACCATCCGAACCTAAAACCGAGCCTGCCAGTTCGTTTGGACTGCGGTGTGGAATGGTTCCGTTCGTCACCAACCGGTATTTGATTTCGCAAGCCAAGCTCAGGAGCCGAGTGGTCCGGCAGAAAAACAGCGGATGACCCATGCGGAGTGGAACCGACCCCGACGCACTCAACCTGTAAACCAAACACGCTGTAAATTACCTGATGAGGCATCCTCGAGCAATGGTGACCGAGCCACTAGCCCACTACCATGGAGTTCCACATCACCAGATGATCTATGGTGATCCTTCTTCCTCGTATCGTTTGGTGTTTCCACCAAACTTCGTCTGCAAGAAACCAAAGATAGTACAAGCGATAAGATCAAAAGGAAGATATTAATATGAAAGATTTATTTGATGTAGTTTGATCTAAGAATGGTTGAAAAAAGTGTCTTGCGCTAATCCAAAGAGTCTTTTGCTAATCTGAAGATCTAATGTGACTTGCACAAATAAAAGATTTTTTTAGATAATGGAAAGAAGTCTCTGGCTTCATCCTCATTGAAGATGAACAAGACCAACTTATTACAACTCAACATGTAGAGGCAAACAATGTTTTTGAGACAAGAACAATTCAAAACCTAATTCTAAATGCATATGATTTTTCTGCGAATAGGATCTTTTAGAACTTCAGAGACTGACCGGATCGGGAAACACTCAGGTCATATATATCATATATTTGCACTTCTTAGCACTTTAAATAAGCTACAAAACAATGCAGGTTCATGAATCTTGCTTCCTTGCTACCCTACCCAGTGTCAATTGGTGCATTTACATTGCGTTAACCCACCAATTGTGTAAATGTGTAACTAATAATTACGTAAATACATTTGGTTGTGATGTGAATAGATCTTTTAGAACTACAAAGACTGACCGGAAACATAGAACTACTAACTATTGGACATTCATGAGCTGGCAGAGAGAACAGAACAATGCAGGTTCATGAATCTTGTTTCCTTTCTGCCCTGTACCCAGTGTCAATTGGTGAATTTACTTTGCGTTAACCCACCACTTGTGTAACTAATAGTAATTAGGTATGAAAACTGACTTGGACCAGCGGCTAGTGGCAGTAGATTTAGTAGTTGCTGCATTGGACATCACATCAGGAGGAAATAAAAAAGTGGTCCTACGTCGTATCGAGGACCGCGGAGCCGTGTTGAAGACAAATCTAAACTCGGACTATACCCGTGGCAAATGTGGTTGATGGGTGAGCCGGATTTAAACAAATGCACACTACTGTCAACTGTCAAGTCGCTGCAATCCTCAAAGCGGCTTTGCCAATTCCGCTGCAAGTCTGCAAGGCAAATACTACGGTAAATCCCCAGGCCTTGGTTTTTGATGAGGTGGTTTATGTTCGAAACAGTAGCCACGTCACAGGTTTCTCATGTCACTTGCATGCGCCGTCAAGCTAACCAAGCATCCTTCAATATATATATGGTTTATCACCTAGCTAGGGATCAGATGATGCCTTAGGGTACGTGAGCCAAGAAGAGGAAGTAAAAACTTTCCTGGACAACATCTCTATGAGTAAGTCAAAATATTACTGTTGGAGTTGCCATCCATTACATGTTTATCCACCGAGGAAGAAGGGGTCTCCTCCTCCATCACAAATCAAATAGCCGCCACTCCACAAAATGGGTCGTCAATATGGCCTGAGACTGAGAGGCACCAAGCCTCCAAGGGGGTGTTTGGTAGGAGGCCTGGAGGGTGGCCCGAGCCCAAATGCTGCACCCCCCGTGTTTGGTTCCCTTGGCCCATGATCCGGCCTGGCTCTACCCGTGCTTTTCCCCCCTCGGAGCCAGGCTCTCGAGCGAAGCTCACCCCCTCCGTTTGTAACACCTCTGGGTGTTAAGCATGCATTCACATCCTAAATCATGAGCATTTGCATTTCATACATGTTCATCATCACATGCAAATTAAGTTGGAATTTATTTAAATTGTGAAAACACATGTTTGAATTCTGAATTAGTAAAAACTCTAGCTAAGAGTGGTAAAAATTTGTTGAGCTATTAACTCTAAATGACTTAGAAATAATTAACATGATTTTTAGAGCAAGTTTTGTATTCAAAATCTTCTCAAATCTTGCTTCTAAAAATATTTCAAAAAATTGAGTTTTCATTTAAAAATTTAACTTTAAAATCACTAATTCAAAATCTATTTAGAATTTTGAAAAGTGCCCTAAATGAAAGTTGTAGAGAATAAAATTTTGAACAACTTTTGTTTTGGGGGCAATTTGTGAAAATGTCTTTTTCATCTTCAAAATTTAAATTTGAATCAAATTATAAAATATGGAAATGTATTTAGAAAAGAAAAAGGAATTTCTTACCTTAACAGGCCGCTGCCCCACTTCCGGCCCAACAGCCGAAGCCGGCCCGCGCCCACGCCCGCGCCCGCGTCTGCCTCCGCCCGCGCGCTCGCCGTGCCAGCGCGACCGACCGCGGCAGACCGCGCACGCTGCGTGGCGGCCATGCGCCGACGAGCTCGCCGCGCGGCGTCTTTAACTGGTCTTCACGCCACACCTGGCCGTCCACTACTCCGCCTTCATCTCATCTGCCCGCTGCTCACCTCCTCGCCCGCGCGCTCCTTCTCTCCCTCGCACAACCATCGCTCCTCCACCACCCGCCATCACCGGCACCTCCCACCTCCGAGCCGCCGTTCCCGCTCAACGACCGCCTCTTCTTCCGATTCGTCTTGCCACCCGCTCCGCCACCTCCTCCTCTCCTCCGAACGGGCCACCGTGCACTTTGCTCGTCGACGGTAAGGCTCAATTGAGCGTCTTCCCGCGCGCGCCACCGAGCCGGGCCGCCGAGCTCGCGCTCCGCCACAGGCGCTCTCGCTCTCTCTTTCTCCCCTTGCATCACGCTATCGTGTTCGCCTTTTCCGCGTAGTCCTTTTGCTCACCGCACCTCGCCCACCCGCAACTGGAAACGGCCGCTGGCGGTCGGCGGCCACCGCACCGCCGCGGTCCCGGGCGCCGGGATGCCCCGGCCGTGGACACGCCCCGCTCCCCCTCTCTGTTCGCTGGGCCAAGGCGGCCTTGGGCCGAAGCCCAAGCCGGGCGGGCGCGCCTGCTTTCCCGCGCGTGCGCTCAGGCCGAAAGCCGTAGCCGGCCGGTTGATTTCACTGGGCCGGCCCGTTCGCGATAAGAAAAATGGTTTTTCGTTTTTCTTTTATTATTTGAAAATGGAAATGGTTTGGAAAATGTTTGACTACTCAAATTTGCTCCAAATCTATTGAAATAAATTTTGCTAGGTTCCTTATCATCAGATCTACTTGTGAAAAATATTGCATGTCAAGTTTGAAATACTTTTCTATAGAGTTTTTATTTAATTAATGAAATTGCTGTTTTCTTGTTAAATATGTAATAAATCACAGAAGGCTCACAAAAATATGGTTCTACTTGCAATAATTTTCTTTTGTGATGTACTTGCTAGAAAAAATATATTTCATGCATGTTCTGTAGAAAAATATTGATGTGTAGTACAAGTGTTGAATATTGCTAATAATTGTTATTTTTGCTAAAGAGAAAAAGATGAATAAAACATGCATGTAATAATTTTTCTATGGTGATTATTTATTGTGTAGAATGTAGGAAAATGTTAAATCTGTTGTTTGATACTTTTCATAGTATAAAGTATTTTTATGCTCATTTTTAGGCCCTATCATGTTATTTTGTGTAGGCAGTTCTAGTAATCCAAATGCAATGAAAATTTTGTGATATGCTAGATTAGATGATAGAAAGCTACAGTAATTTTCTTAGATTTTTCTGTGCTACCAAAATAGGTGTTACTGTTCAAACCTAGTTGCAATTAGGGTTTAATTAACCTTGTTAATGCATGACTAGTTAATAGGATTTGCTTTGGTGTATCTTTGAAGCATTTAATAAGATGTGTTGACTTAGCATGGTAGTAGTAGAAGAGAATGCAGTAGATGACATGTGCTTGTAGTCTGTATTCTTGGATGATGTTGACTACCTCGTAGAAGAAAGATATTCCTACTTTATAAAATAAAGTGAACCTATTTATCTACATTTCATTTATCATGACCATTACATGTCATTTCTGCAATGCACCTAGGCATAAGCACTTATATGATTGCATCATACAGGATCGTAGGAAGTAACGCCGGTAGCAGTTCTCGAGGAGCCGGAAGAGCCGCCCGAGGAGCAGGAAGTGCCCGAAGTCGACGAGGAGGTCAGTGAGGATCTTCCAGAGTACCCAGACCACCGTCCGAGCTCTTTCGAGAGAGGCAAGCCCCAGAGCATTTTTCTCCCCCGGTTTACAAAGACTTTATTAATGCTTTACTTTAACTGCTGCATTATGTTTAGGAGTTGTTTGCAACTGTTGCTGCATTATACCTTGTTTACTCCGTTCTACCCTATCCTTGTCACCTTGTCATTCGCAATCAAGTAATTGCTTAGCTTGCTTAGACCGGTAGAAGTCAAGTGATTTCCTGTCACCTGCGAGCTATAGGTGGTTACCTGGATCTGCTTGAGAAAAGATGTCATCTAAAAATAGCTAAGTGTTAATGTGAAATTGAGACCGGGCGGAAACTTGCAGGGTTTTGAACTGTAGTGTTTTTCGTCTATGTCGATTAAGGACCGACCGTTGTCGGGCATCGAGTCATGTTGAACGCATGCCTTACATTTAGCTGACCGAATAATGTACCTTTCGACCGTGAAACTGGGAGATTATTCGGGCCGAGTGGATTGCCCGCAACGCACTGTACCGGAGCAGTAGTGGCAGGATACGGGGGCGCGATGATAAGGCCAAAGAGCAGTCGAGCAGCCCCTGGGTACATGTGGTTCCTGACAAGCTCGCGACTTTACCTGAATAGTTGACTCGGTGACCAACATGTCACTTTAGCGGGTGAGTGAGGTTTGTGTGAGGAATAAATTACCAGCTGGTTAATAATCGATTTAAATCGCCAACGTTCACCGGATAGTGAGCACTTGACTTGAGCTACTTCATCGTAGTAATATTGATGGAATACTTGGACAGTTATATGAAATATGACATGAGGGAAGTTGTTAATGATCATTGGTTATCATTATCTGTTTAATTACATGTTACTCTAGTACAGGTGCAAATGTAGTTGATAGGTTAATAAAGATTTAACTCGATGCAAAGCTTTTGTAAAGATTCTCTAAATACTAAAAATGCCTTTTTACAAATGAGACAGCTACCCCACCAGACAGCCTGTCATGATTCCTTGGTGTCTTTTATTTTTGGTTCTATCGGGTAAGTCTAGCTGAGTACCTTCTCGTACTCAGGGCTTTGTTCCCACTTGTTGCAGATGGACAGATGTATTACGGCTACTGTATCAACTGCCTTTATCCTGCGATGGGAGAAGCTTAGGACCATGGGCAATGGTCATTCACTACATCTCGCCTGATGCTTTTGTTGGAAGATGATCCTTAGCTGGCACTGTATTTTGAACTCTGTGTGAGTGTGTGATTTGAATTAAATGCTTCCGCTACTTTCATTCGAAACTGGTTTGTAATAACTATGTTTAAACTCTGATGTATTTGTGATGTGAATTTTTATGTAACTTATGATGGTGACCGCTAAACTTGTTACGATTTTGGCTGGTATGTAAATTGGTTTGAAATCCGTCGTGATTTCACGGACTACCGAGTTATACGGGCTTAAGTTTGCTAAATCGTCTACTCGGTGGATGATTTTCTTACTTAATCTCGTATAATTGGTCGGTTCTGTTACAACTGGCATCGGAGCATGGTTTAACATGTTTATTGTTTACAAGTGTATTTAAAACAAAATTTTGTTTGAAAAACGTGATTTACAAACTAAAAGTGTGCCAGTGGTCATATCCTTTATACCCAGTAAGGACTCTAGGTGGCTTAATTAAGTACTGACTTGGGGGTTCTTGCACTATATTTCTCTTCGTTGCTCATACGACGTGCTATTGTATGAGTGCCACTTAATTGAGTGGTAATGTATGGATCAGTTGCCTCTACGCCTCGGTAAGGGTGAGATGTGAGAGCATGATCGGATACACCACCGATCTAGGGAGAGTGTTTATATGATACTGGAGTACTTACATGTTTTACGCATGTTTTTACAAAAGTGTCACATGTGTGGTTGTTCTGTCCGTTGAGGCGATGCCGTCAATAGGACGATGTTTTGGGTGGTTACTACCATTATACGCATATCTGGGGATTCGTGTAGAGCGTGTAGATAGATTTACTGCTTTCATGCATGCATGGGGAATTGGGCTAAAATGAATTTTCTGTAGGTACATAACAACGTTTCTCATATAGAATGTATTAGTTACGTATATGAGAGATCGCCTGTATGCCACCGAATTCATCGATAGATATCATTTATTTCTTAAGTTTGTGAGAACGTAAGAAACGTGCATGCATCATGTTGCTTGTGCATTTCATTCATGTCATGCATTTCTCCCCTTATAAATTGATTATCCCCTTTCGATAAAAATTGTACCAACTTAAAATATGTTCTCACCGGGTAATAAAAACTTTTGGTACAGATGGCCCGCACGAAGCAGAATGCCCGCAAGTCCACAGGTGGAAGAGCACCCCAACACCAGTTGGCCCCGCGGGAGCGCCGTAGCACGGACACCTTTCTGAGCGAGTTTGGCATGCCAACTTTGCTTTGGAGAGTGCTCCATGATGTGGGGTACCCGGAGGGTTAGGAGCCGGTGTACTCTTGGAGTGAGAGCCAGTTAGCAGAGGATGGACTGGTAGTAGTGGAGATCACTGTCCCTGCTCTTGGTGATGCTCCAGAGTGGGATGGTTGGCACTTGGAGTTTGAGTGGCGCACTCCGGTTGAGGGTGTAGAGGGAGCAGCTTTCCGTGTCATCTAGGACATAATGAGCAGATTTCCCAATGAGCTGGCAGCAGCCTAGGCTGGCACTTTTCCGAGAGATGATCCTCGCGATGCTATTTGGGTGCAGCCGCAAGGAAGTGCTTTAGTCAGAGGCCCAAATGAAGGACAAGCTAGCGACAACCACACTATGAGTGCGATGTATACAGCTATCAGAGCATACCAGGGTCTGGAGTGTACCTATTGGACTTTGACTGGTTTGCGTGGTGAGGATCGGCTCAAAGCAAGAAAACAAAAGAAGAAGCAGGCACGTGCTATAGCGAGTTTGTAGGAGCAGTTGGCTGACATGAGCTTGCAGCGAGACCAGGCTCTAGAGAGAGGTGATAGTTCTCTACAGCGGGTGCATACGTTGACTCAGACCAACAATAACGCAGACCGCATGATTGAATAGTTGGTTCAGGAGAGGAATGAAGCCTGGAACGAGAGGAACCTCCTGAGGCAGAGGGTCGAGGAGCTAGAGGAGTACAATGTCAACCTGCATGAGGAGTTTCATGCGCTCTACAATAGGATTGGCCCATATGCTCCTCTAGAAGCCGCCGGTATGGACGTCGATGACGACGAGGACGAGCCTGCCGCCGCACCTGACGACGACGACGACATTGCTACTGATGGTAGCGATGGTGACGTCTCCAACCCCGATGATGGCCCCGAGGAGTAGGCTAGTTGCTTTGCGTTAGCTACTAGGCCCTGTCACGATGACCTTCTTTTGGTTTCATGTATCTTGATGTATCTCGTTTGAACCTTGAGACTTGATAGAATGTTGGATCTTGGTTGTTCATGCGATACCTGAGCGCATAAAGTCCAGTGTGTATGTTGGCAACGTGGTTGTATTGGATGCGATGTTTGCAATTGAAGTAATTTAATTAGTGGTGTTGTTTTAATTGGAATGCGATGATTGTGCCTCTATTTTATTGTATGACTTTGTTCTCTCCAATGAATTCAGTACGGCATAATTTTTCATTCACTCACAATTACTATAGCTTCGCTTAATCATTATTTGTTGCTGAAATAGGCAGATGGCAAACACTCGACGCGCCACGTACGAGGCTGCTGAAACTGGTGAAAATGGTGCCGGGGCAGATGAGAGTGGTGAAAACAACATCCACCATAATGAGCCACACCCGGAGCCACATTTGCCGCCTCCTCCACCGCTCACTGCAGAGGTATTCTTTGCACAGTTTCTGGGAAGTCAGCGCAATACCGAGCAGTCATAGAAGAATATGGAAGATTTTCTACGTACCATTGCCAACAACGTGCAACGTGGTAACAACCAAGGTGGTGGCAATTGAGCGAATCAGTACAACAACTTCAAGGATTTCATGGACACTAGGCCGCCAATTTTCAAGAAAGCAATCGAGCCGCTTGACGCTGAAGAATGGATTAACACTATGGAAGATAAGTTCCGTGTGTTAAGGCTGACAGAAGTACCGAAGACAGAGTATGCTGCACATCAGTTACAAGGACCAGCAGGGATGTGGTGGAAACATCATCGCACCACCTTCCCTCCAAATGCTCAGATCTCATGGAGAGAGTTCACTGAAGCCTTCCGTGGAGTTTATATTCCATCAGAGCTAGTTGAGATGAAGTTGGGAGAGTTCTTGTCTTTAAATCAGGGCACCAAAACCATGACGCAGTATTTGCATGCCTTCAACAACTTGTGTCGTTATGCTCCTGACATGGTTGACATAGATGCTAAGAGAATTGCTAGCTTCAAGAGAGGGTTAGGTCCGAAGATGATGAAGCGTGTGGGTACCAATACCCGTGCCAGATTCAATGACTTCATCAGTGATTGTCTGAAACAAGAGAAGAACAACAACGCGTACACAGCATCCAAGACTCGTAAGAGAGACTTTGAATCAGGACCGTCACATCCAAGAGTTGTCACTACAAATCGTTCGACCTATCGCCCGTCTGCACCAGGTGCAAGGTTTAGGCCACCGCAGCATAAGACCCAGAATTACAAGGGACCGCAGAAGCCATACAAGATGGCAGTGCCGCTAGCGAGGACATCCGCAACTGTGGGACAAGGTAACTCGAAGGGAGCTATCGGGTCTGCTGGTACAGTGAAGGGACCTTGTTATAATTGTGATCAGCCAGGCCACTTTTCCAAGTTCTGCCCTTATCCGCCCAGAAAGAAGCAACAAACCTATAATGCTCGAGTACACCACACCACTATGGATGAGATTCCTGAGGGAGAGCCCGTAACTACTGGTAAGTTTCCTGTTAACCAAAACCCTACAGTTGTTCTATTTGATTCTGGATCATCGTATTTTTTCATGAGTCAAGCATTTGCACGGAAACATGAACAACTATGCACAGACTTAAGTTATGGTTACCGTATAAGTTCAGTAGGGGCTGATGTTTTAACCAATCAGATGGTTAGAGGGGCAACCCTTGAGTTAGGTAGTCGAAAGTTTCGAGTAAACCTGATAGTTATGCCTGGACTAGTTCTGGATGTCATCATAGGGATGAATTGGATGAAGGAATGGGGAGCATTCATAGATACAGGAAGTCGGGTACTTACCCTGAAGGATCCCTAGGGAGAGGGTACTTTTTAGGTACCATTGCCCAAAAGAACAGACCTTGTGAGTGTGACATGTGCTATGGAAGTCATTCCGATTCATCAGATTTCGGTCGTGTGTGAGTTTCCGGATGTATTTCTAGATGAGTTACCTGGTCTTCCACCAGATAGAGATGTTGAGTTTGGAATTGAGTTGATCCCCGAGACAGCTCCAATTTCAAGGAGACCTTATAGGATGCCTCTGGATGAGTTAGCTGAGTTGAAGAAGCAACTAGAGGAGTTTTTGAACAAGGGGTTTATTCGGCCAAGTAAGTCTGAATGGGGATGTCCTGCCTTGTTTGTGAAGAAAAAGAAAGAGGGTACTTTGAGAATGTGTGTGGATTATAGGCCTCTTAATGCTGTAACTATCAAGAATAAGTATCCCTTACCTCACATTGATGTTTTGTTCGACCAGTTAGCCAAAGCCAGAGTGTTCTCCAAGATAGATTTAAGATCAGGTTATCATCAGATAAAGATTAGACCACAAGATATATCAAAAACCACCTTTTCTACCAGATACGGGTTGTATGAGTATCTTGTTATGTCCTTTGGCTTAACAAATGCTCCTGCATACTTTATGTATCTGATGAATACAGTTTTCATGCCAGAGTTGGACAAGTTTGTGGTTGTGTTCATTGATGATATTCTCGTATACTCTGAGAATGAGAAAGATCATGAAGAGCATCTGAGAATTGTCTTAACCAGACTAAGAGATCATAAGTTGTATGCTAAGTTTAGCAAGTGTGAATTTTGGTTGAAGAAAGTTCCTTTCCTTGGTCACATTCTATTAGAGAATGGAGTATCTATAGATCCGAGTAAAGTGCAAGAGGTTATGGATTGGAAGACACCAATCACAGTTTCAGAAGTCAGAAGTTTCTTGGATTTAGCTGGTTACTATCGTCGTTTTATACCCGATTTCTTGAAGATTGCCAAGCCAATGACAAGTCTGCTACAGAAAGATCATAAGTTTGTGTGGACAGTGGAGTGTGAGACAACTTTCCACATCTTGCGGAAACTGTTGACCATTGCTCTAGTTCTAGCGCAACCAGACATTGAGAAACCTTTTGATGTGTTTTGCGACGCATCAAAAACAGGATTAGGTTGTGTTCTTATGCAAGAAGGAAGAGTCATTGCTTATGCCTCCTATCAGTTGAGAAAGCATGAGATCAACTATCCAACACATGATCTTGAGCTTGCTGCCGTAGTGCATGCATTAAAAATTTGGAAACATTACTTACTTGGTAATGTGTGCAATATTTTAACCGATCACAAGAGTCTCAAGTACATATTTACTCAACCTGAATTGAACATGAGACAGCGAAGATGGTTAGAACTGATCAAAGATTACAACTTGAATGTGCAATATCATCCTGGAAAGGCTAATGTAGTGGCAGATGCTTTGAGTAGAAAGTCACATTGCCTGAATGCGCAACCTTTGCTCAAAGATGGTTTTGATCTAATGCATCCTGCTGTGTTACATAGTATTCAGATTAGTTGTTCTTTGGAAAGTAAGATAATAGAAGGCCAGAAAACCGATAAGGGAATATTCCATATCAAAGCAAAGATTAAAGAAGAACCATCCAAGCACTTTAGAGTGGATGAGCAGGACGTGTTATGGTTTGACGACCGTCTTGTTGTTCCCAAGGATGGAGAGCTTAGGAATAAACTTATGGATGAGGCTCACCTTTCAAAGTTATCTATCCATCCCGGTAGTAGCAAAATGTACCAAGAACTAAGACCTCGTTTTTGGTGGACCAAGATGAAGAAAGAGATTGCAGCATATGTAGCCAGATGTGACACATGTTGTAGGGTAAAAGCTATTCATATGAGACCTGCCGGATTGTTGCAACCTTTGTCTGTACCTAGTTGGAAGTGGGATGATATAAGCATGGATTTCATCACAGGTTTGCCCACTACTCAGAAAGGACATGATTTGATTTGGGTGATTGTGGATCGCCTTACAAAGACAACTCACTTTTTGCCTGTCAAGACAGATTATAGACCACCTCAATATGCTAAGAAGTATATTGCTGAGATTGTGAGATTGCATGGCATACCGAAGAATATAGTGTCTGACAGAGGGTCACAATTTACTGCTCACTTTTGGGAGCACTTGCATAAAGGTTTGGGAACGAGTTTGATTCGTAACACTGCCTATCATCCTCAAACAGATGGTCAGACCGAAAGAGTTAATACTGTTCTGGAAGATATGTTGAGAGCCTGTGTGTTATCTTCTAGAGGTTCATGGGAGTCATGGTTACCTTTAGCAGAGTTCGCTTACAATAATAGTTATCAAGAAAGTATAAAGATGGCACCATTCGAACCTTTGTATGGCAGAAAGTGTAGAACACCACTTAACTGGATCGAGCCAGGAGAAAGAAGATACTACAGTATTGACTTCGTAGAAGAAGCTGCGAAGAAAGTTCATATCATTCAGCAAAATATGAAAGCCGCTCAATCCCGTCAGAAAAGCTATGCAGATCGAATAAGGAGACCGCTTGTGTTCGAAGTTGGTGACTATGTTTATCTGAAAGTCACGCCAATGAAGAAGAAAAGGTTTGGAGTACGCAGAAAGCTTGTAGCCAAATTTGTGGGACCATATAAGATCTTAGAAACAAAAGGTCCAGTCGCTTATAAGTTAGAGTTACCTAAGACAATGGGTGCTATATTCCCAGTTTTTCATGTATCGCATCTCAAGAAGTGTTTGCGTGTTCCAGAGGAAAGAATCGAATCTCGAGGCATAAAGCTCAAGTCAGATTTGGTATATCGTGAGCAACCGGTTCGAGTGTTGGACTCTAAAGAAAGGGTTACTCGAAACAGTGTGGTGAAAACATATAAGATACAGTGGAGTCATCATGATGAAGAAGATGCAACTTGGGAAACGGGTGAATATCTGCAAAAAGCTTATGAGGATTTTTATAACAAATGGTTCGTAACCCAAAATCTCGGGACGAGATTCTTATAAGGGGGAGGGCTATAACACCTCTGGGTGTTAAGCATGCATTCACATCCTAAATCATGAGCATTTGCATTTCATACATGTTCATCATCACATGCAAATTAAGTTGGAATTTATTTAAATTGTGAAAACACATGTTTGAATTCCGAATTAGTAAAAACTCTAGCTAAGAGTGGTAAAAATTTATTGAGCTATAACTCTAAATGACTTAGAAATAATTAACATGATTTTTAGAGCAAGTTTTGTATTCAAAATCTTCCCAAATCTTGCTTCTAAAAATATTTCAGAAAATTGAGTTTTCATTTAAAAATTTAACTTTAAAATCACTAATTTAAAATCTATTTAGAATTTTGAAAAGTGCCCTAAATGAAAGTTGTATAGAATAAAATTTTGAACAACTTTTGTTTTGGGGGCAATTTGTGAAAATATCTTTTTCATCTTCAAAATTTGAATTTCAATCAAATTATAAAATCTGGAAATGTATTTAGAAAAGAAAAAGGAATTTCTTGCCTTAACGGGTCGTCGCCCCACTTCCGGCCCAACAGCCAAAGCCGGCCCGCGTCTGCCTCCGCCTGCGCGCTCGCCGCGCCAGCGTGACCGACCGCGGCAGACTGCGCACGCCGCATGGCGGCCATGCCCCGACGAGCTCGCCGCGTGGCGTCTTCAGCTGGTCTTCACACCACACCTGGCCGTCCACTGCTCCGCCTTCATCTCCTCTGCCCGCTGCTCACCTCCTCACCCGCGCGCTCCTTCTCTCCCTCGCACAGCCATCGCTCTGCCACCGCGCGCCATCACCGGCACCTCCCACCTCCGAGCCGTCGTTCCCACTCAACGACCGCCTCTTCTTCCGATTCGTCTTGCCACCCGCTCCGCCACCTCCTCCTCTCCTCCGAACGGGCCACCGTGCACTTTGCTCGTCGACGGTAAGGCTCAATTGAGCGTCTTCCCGCGCGCGCCACCGAGCCGGGCCGCCGAGCTCGCGCTCCGCCACCGGCGCCCTCGCTCTCTCTTTCTCCCCTTGCATCACGCTATCGTGTTCGCCTTTTCCGCGCAGTCCTTTTGCTCGCCGCACCTCGCCCACTCACGACCGGAAACAGCAGCTGGCCGTCGGCGGCCACCGCACCGCCGTGGTCCCGAGCGCCGGGATGCCCCGGCCGTGGACACGCCCCGCTCCCCCTCTCTATTCGCTGGGCCAAGGCGACCTTGGGCCGAAGCCCAAGCCGGGCCGACGCACCTGCTTTCCCGCGCGCGCGCTCGGGCCGAAAGCCGTAGCCGGCCGGTTGATTTCACTGGTCCGGCCCGTTCACGATAAGAAAAATGGTTTTTCGTTTTTCTTTTATTATTTGAAAATGAAAATGGTTTGGAAAATGTTTGACTACTCAAATTTGCTCCAAATCTGTTGAAATAAATTTTGCTAGGTTCCTTATCAACAGATACTTGGGAAAAATATTGCATGTCAAGTTGGAAATACTTTTCTGTAGAGTTTTTATTTAATCAATGAAATTGCTGTTTTCTTGTGAAATTTGTAATAAATCACAGAAGGCTCAGAAAAATATAGTTCTACTTGCAATAATTTTCTTTTGTGATGTACTTGCTAGGAAAAATATATTTCATGCATGTTCTATAGAAAAATCTTGATGTGTAGTACAAGTGTTGAATATTGCTAATAATTGTTATTTTTGCTGAAGAGAAAAAGATGAATAAAACATGCATGTAATAATTTTTCTATGGTGATTATTTATTGTGTAGAATGTAGGAAAATGTTAAATCTGTTGTTTGATACTTTTCATAGTATAAAGTATTTTTATGCTCATTTTTAGGCCCTATCATGTTATTTTGTGTAGGCAGTTCTAGTAATCCAAATGCAATGAAAATTTTGTGATATGCTAGATTAGATGATAGAAAGCTACAGTAATTTTCTTAGATTTTTCTGTGCTACCAAAATAGGTGTTACTGTTCAAACCTAGTTGCAATTAGGGTTTAATTAACCTTGTTAATGCATGACTAGTTAATAGGATTTGCTTTGGTGTATCTTTGAAGCATTTAATAAGATGTGTTGACTTAGCATGGTAGTAGTAGAAGAGAATGCAGTAGATGACATGTGCTTGTAGTCTGTATTCTTGGATGATGTTGACTACCTCGTAGAAGAAAGATATTCCTACTTTATAAAATAAAGTGAACCTATTTATCTACATTTCATTTATCATGACCATTACATGTCATTTCTGCAATGCACCTAGGCATAAGCACTTATATGATTGCATCATACAGGATCGTAGGAAGTAACACCGGTAGCAGTTCTCGAGGAGCCGGAAGAGCCGCCCGAGGAGCAGGAAGTGCCCGAAGTCGACGAGGAGGTCAGTGAGGATCTTCCAGAGTACCCAGACCACCGTCCGAGCTCTTTCGAGAGAGGCAAGCCCCAGAGCATTTTTCTCCCCCGGTTTACAAAGACTTTATTAATGCTTTACTTTAACTGCTGCATTATGTTTAGGAGTTGTTTGCAACTGTTGCTGCATTATACCTTGTTTACTCCGTTCTACCCTATCCTTGTCACCTTGTCATTCGCAATCAAGTAATTGCTTAGCTTGCTTAGACCGGTAGAAGTCAAGTGATTTCCTGTCACCTGCGAGCTATAGGTGGTTACCTGGATCTGCTTGAGAAAAGATGTCATCTAAAAATAGCTAAGTGTTAATGTGAAATTGAGACCGGGCGGAAACTTGCAGGGTTTTGAACTGTAGTGTTTTCCGTCTATGTCGATTAAGGACCGACCGTTGTCGGGCATCGAGTCATGTTGAACGCATGCCTTACATTTAGCTGACCGAATAATGTACCTTTCGACCGTGAAACTGGGAGATTATTCGGGCCGAGTGGATTGCCCGCAACGCACTGTACCGGAGCAGTAGTGGCAGGATACGGGGGCGCGATGATAAGGCCAAAGAGCAGTCGAGCAGCCCCTGGGTACATGTGGTTCCTGACAAGCTCGCGGCTTTACCTGAATAGTTGACTCGGTGACCAACATGTCACTTTAGCGGGTGAGTGAGGTTTGTGTGAGGAATAAATTACCAGCTGGTTAATAATCGATTTAAATCGCCAACGTTCACCGGATAGTGAGCACTTGACTTGAGCTACTTCATCGTAGTAATATTGATGGAACACTTGGACAGTTATATGAAATATGACATGAGGGAAGTTGTTAATGATCATTGGTTATCATTATCTGTTTAATTACATGTTACTCTAGTACAGGTGCAAATGTAGTTGATAGGTTAATAAAGATTTAACTCGATGCAAAGCTTTTGTAAAGATTCTCTAAATACTAAAAATGCCTTTTTACAAATGAGTCAGCTACCCCACCAGACAGCCTATCATGATTCCTTGGTGTCTTTTATTTTTGGTTCTATCGGGTAAGTCTAGCTGAGTACCTTCTCGTACTCAGGGCTTTGTTCCCACTTGTTGCAGATGGACAGATGTATTACAGCTACTGTATCAACTGCCTTTATCCTGCGATGGGAGAAGCTTAGGACCATGGGCAATGGTCATTCACTACATCTCGCCTGATGCTTTTGTTGGAAGATGATCCTTAGCTGGCACTGTATTTTGAACTCTATGTGAGTGTGTGATTTGAACTAAATGCTTCCGCTACTTTCATTCGAAACTGGTTTGTAATAACTATGTTTAAACTCTGATGTATTTGTGACGTGAATTTTTATGTAACTTATGATGGTGACCGCTAAACTTGTTACGATTTTGGCTGGTATGTAAATTGGTTTGAAATCCGTCGTGATTTCACGGACTACCGAGTTATACGGGCTTAAGTTTGCTAAATCGTCTACTCGGTGGATGATTTTCTTACTTAATCTCATATAATTGGTCGGTTCTGTTACAACTGGCATCGGAGCATGGTTTAACATGTTTATTGTTTACAAGTGTATTTAAAACAAAATTTTGTTTGAAAAACGTGATTTACAAACTAAAAGTGTGCCAGTGGTCATATCCTTTATACCCAGTAAGGACTCTAGGTGGCTTAATTAAGTACTGACTTGGGGGTTCTTGCACTATATTTCTCTTCGTTGCTCATACGACGTGCTATTGTATGAGTGCCACTTAATTGAGTGGTAATGTATGGATCAGTTGCCTCTACGCCTCGGTAAGGGTGAGATGTGAGAGCATGATCGGATACACCACCGATCTAGGGAGAGTGTTTATATGATACTGGAGTACTTACATGTTTTACGCATGTTTTTACAAAAGTGTCACATGTGTGGTTGTTCTGTCCGTTGAGGCGATGCCGTCAATAGGACGATGTTTTGGGTGGTTACTACCATTATACGCATATCTGGGGATTCGTGTAGAGCGTGTAGATAGATTTACTGCTTTCATGCATGCATGGGGAATTGGGCTAAAATGAATTTTCTGTAGGTACATAACAACGTTTCTCATATAGAATGTATTAGTTACGTATATGAGAGATCGCCTGTATGCCACCGAATTCATCGATAGATATCATTTATTTCTTAAGTTTGTGAGAACGTAAGAAACGTGCATGCATCATGTTGCTTGTGCATTTCATTCATGTCATGCATTTCTCCCCTTATAAATTGATTATCCCCTTTCGATAAAAATTGTACCAACTTAAAATATGTTCTCACCGGGTAATAAAAACTTTTGGTACAGATGGCCCGCACGAAGCAGAATGCCCGCAAGTCCACAGGTGGAAGAGCACCCCAACACCAGTTGGCCCCGCGGGAGCGCCGTAGCACGGACACCTTTCTGAGCGAGTTTGGCATGCCAACTTTGCTTTGGAGAGTGCTCCATGATGTGGGGTACCCGGAGGGTTAGGAGCCGGTGTACTCTTGGAGTGAGAGCCAGTTAGCAGAGGATGGACTGGCAGTAGTGGAGATCACTGTCCCTGCTCTTGGTGATGCTCCAGAGTGGGATGGTTGGCACTTGGAGTTTGAGTGGCGCACTCCGGTTGAGGGTGTAGAGGGAGCAGCTTTCCGTGTCATCCAGGACATAATGAGCAGATTTCCCAATGAGCTGGCAGCAGCCTAGGCTGGCACTTTTCCGAGAGATGATCCTCGCGATGCTATTTGGGTGCAGCCGCAAGGAAGTGCTTTAGTCAGAGGCCCAAACGAAGGACAAGCTAGCGACAACCACACTATGAGTGCGATGTATACAGCTATCAGAGCATACCAGGGTCTGGAGTGTACCTATTGGACTTTGACTGGTTTGCGTGGTGAGGATCGGCTCAAAGCAAGAAAACAAAAGAAGAAGCAGGCACGTGCTATAGCGAGTTTGTAGGAGCAGTTGGCTGACATGAGCTTGCAGCGAGACCAGGCTCTAGAGAGAGGTGATAGTTCTCTACAGCGGGTGCATACGTTGACTCAGACCAACAATAACGCAGACCGCATGATTGGATAGTTGGTTCAGGAGAGGAATGAAGCCTGGAACGAGAGGAACCTCCTGAGGCAGAGGGTCGAGGAGCTAGAGGAGTACAATGTCAACCTGCATGAGGAGTTTCATGCGCTCTACAATAGGATTGGCCCATATGCTCCTCTAGAAGCCGCCGGTATGGACGTCGATGACGACGAGGACGAGCCTGCCGCCGCACCTGACGACGACGACGACATTGCTACTGATGGTAGCGATGGTGACGTCTCCAACCCCGATGATGGCCCCGAGGAGTAGGCTAGTTGCTTTGCGTTAGCTACTAGGCCCTGTCACGATGACCTTCTTTTGGTTTCATGTATCTTGATGTATCTCGTTTGAACCTTGAGACTTGATAGAATGTTGGATCTTGGTTGTTCATGCGATACCTGAGCGCATAAAGTCCAGTGTGTATGTTGGCAACGTGGTTGTATTGGATGCGATGTTTGCAATTGAAGTAATTTAATTAGTGGTGTTGTTTTAATTGGAATGCGATGATTGTGCCTCTATTTTATTGTATGACTTTGTTCTCTCCAATGAATTCAGTACGGCATAATTTTTCATTCACTCACAATTACTATAGCTTCGCTTAATCATTATTTGTTGCTGAAATAGGCAGATGGCAAACACTCGACGCGCCACGTACGAGGCTGCTGAAACTGGTGAAAATGGTGCCGGGGCAGATGAGAGTGGTGAAAACAACATCCACCATAATGAGCCACACCCGGAGCCACATTTGCCGCCTCCTCCACTGCTCACTGCAGAGGTATTCTTTGCACAGTTTTTGGGAAGTCAGCGCAATACCGAGCAGTCATAGAAGAATATGGAAGATTTTCTACGTACCATTGCCAACAACGTGCAACGTGGTAACAACCAAGGTGGTGGCAATTGAGCGAATCAGTACAACAACTTCAAGGATTTCATGGACACTAGGCCGCCAATTTTCAAGAAAGCAATCGAGCCGCTTGACGCTGAAGAATGGATTAACACTATGGAAGATAAGTTCCGTGTGTTAAGGCTGACAGAAGTACCGAAGACAGAGTATGCTGCACATCAGTTACAAGGACCAGCAGGGATGTGGTGGAAACATCATCGCACCACCTTCCCTCCAAATGCTCAGATCTCATGGAGAGACTTCACTGAAGCCTTCCGTGGAGTTTATATTCCATCAGAGCTAGTTGAGATGAAGTTGGGAGAGTTCTTGTCTTTAAATCAGGGCACCAAAACCATGACGCAGTATTTGCATGCCTTCAACAACTTGTGTCGTTATGCTCCTGACATGGTTGACATAGATGCTAAGAGAATTGCTAGCTTCAAGAGAGGGTTAGGTCCGAAGATGATGAAACGTGTGGGTACCAATACCCGTGCCAGATTCAATGACTTCATCAGTGATTGTCTGAAACAAGAGAAGAACAACAACGCGTACACAGCATCCAAGACTCGTAAGAGAGACTTTGAATCAGGACCGTCACATCCAAGAGTTGTCACTACAAATCGTTCGACCTATCGCCCGTCTGCACCAGGTGCAAGGTTTAGGCCACCGCAGCATAAGACCCAGAATTACAAGGGACCGCAGAAGCCATACAAGATGGCAGTGCCGCTAGCGAGGACATCCGCAACTGTGGGACAAGGTAACTCGAAGGGAGCTATCGGGTCTGCTGGTACAGTGAAGGGACCTTGTTATAATTGTGATCAGCCAGGCCACTTTTCCAAGTTCTGCCCTTATCCGCCCAGAAAGAAGCAACAAACCTATAATGCTCGAGTACACCACACCACTATGGATGAGATTCCTGAGGGAGAGCCCGTAACTACTGGTAAGTTTCCTGTTAACCAAAACCCTACAGTTGTTCTATTTGATTCTGGATCATCGTATTTTTTCATGAGTCAAGCATTTGCACGGAAACATGAACAACTATGCACAGACTTAAGTTATGGTTACCGTATAAGTTCAGTAGGGGCTGATGTTTTAACCAATCAGATGGTTAGAGGGGCAACCCTTGAGTTAGGTAGTCGAAAGTTTCGAGTAAACCTGATAGTTATGCCTGGACTAGTTCTGGATGTCATCATAGGGATGAATTGGATGAAGGAATGGGGAGCATTCATAGATACAGGAAGTCGGGTACTTACCCTGAAGGATCCCTAGGGAGAGGGTACTTTTTAGGTACCATTGCCCAAAAGAACAGACCTTGTGAGTGTGACATGTGCTATGGAAGTCATTCCGATTCATCAGATTTCGGTCGTGTGTGAGTTTCCGGATGTATTTCTAGATGAGTTACCTGGTCTTCCACCAGATAGAGATGTTGAGTTTGGAATTGAGTTGATCCCCGAGACAGCTCCAATTTCAAGGAGACCTTATAGGATGCCTCTGGATGAGTTAGCTGAGTTGAAGAAGCAACTAGAGGAGTTTTTGAACAAGGGGTTTATCCGGCCAAGTAAGTCTGAATGGGGATGTCCTGCCTTGTTTGTGAAGAAAAAGAAAGAGGGTACTTTGAGAATGTGTGTGGATTATAGGCCTCTTAATGCTGTAACTATCAAGAATAAGTATCCCTTACCTCACATTGATGTTTTGTTCGACCAGTTAGCCAAAGCCAGAGTGTTCTCCAAGATAGATTTAAGATCAGGTTATCATCAGATAAAGATTAGACCACAAGATATATCAAAAACCACCTTTTCTACCAGATACGGGTTGTATGAGTATCTTGTTATGTCCTTTGGCTTAACAAATGCTCCTGCATACTTTATGTATCTGATGAATACAGTTTTCATGCCAGAGTTGGACAAGTTTGTGGTTGTGTTCATTGATGATATTCTCGTATACTCTGAGAATGAGAAAGATCATGAAGAGCATCTGAGAATTGTCTTAACCAGACTAAGAGATCATAAGTTGTATGCTAAGTTTAGCAAGTGTGAATTTTGGTTGAAGAAAGTTCCTTTCCTTGGTCACATTCTATTAGAGAATGGAGTATCTATAGATCCGAGTAAAGTGCAAGAGGTTATGGATTGGAAGACACCAATCACAGTTTCAGAAGTCAGAAGTTTCTTGGATTTAGCTGGTTACTATCGTCGTTTTATACCCGATTTCTTGAAGATTGCCAAGCCAATGACAAGTCTGCTACAGAAAGATCATAAGTTTGTGTGGACAGTGGAGTGTGAGACAACTTTCCACATCTTGCGGAAACTGTTGACCATTGCTCTAGTTCTAGCGCAACCAGACATTGAGAAACCTTTTGATGTGTTTTGCGACGCATCAAAAACAGGATTAGGTTGTGTTCTTATGCAAGAAGGAAGAGTCATTGCTTATGCCTCCTATCAGTTGAGAAAGCATGAGATCAACTATCCAACACATGATCTTGAGCTTGCTGCTGTAGTGCATGCATTAAAAATTTGGAAACATTACTTACTTGGTAATGTGTGCAATATTTTAACCGATCACAAGAGTCTCAAGTACATATTTACTCAACCTGAATTGAACATGAGACAGCGAAGATGGTTAGAACTGATCAAAGATTACAACTTGAATGTGCAATATCATCCTGGAAAGGCTAATGTAGTGGCAGATGCTTTGAGTAGAAAGTCACATTGCCTGAATGCGCAACCTTTGCTCAAAGATGGTTTTGATCTAATGCATCCTGCTGTGTTACATAGTATTCAGATTAGTTGTTCTTTGGAAAGTAAGATAATAGAAGGCCAGAAAACCGATAAGGGAATATTCCATATCAAAGCAAAGATTAAAGAAGAACCATCCAAGCACTTTAGAGTGGATGAGCAGGACGTGTTATGGTTTGACGACCGTCTTGTTGTTCCCAAGGATGGAGAGCTTAGGAATAAACTTATGGATGAGGCTCACCTTTCAAAGTTATCTATCCATCCCGGTAGTAGCAAAATGTACCAAGAACTAAGACCTCGTTTTTGGTGGACCAAGATGAAGAAAGAGATTGCAGCATATGTAGCCAGATGTGACACATGTTGTAGGGTAAAAGCTATTCATATGAGACCTGCCGGATTGTTGCAACCTTTGTCTGTACCTAGTTGGAAGTGGGATGATATAAGCATGGATTTCATCACAGGTTTGCCCACTACTCAGAAAGGACATGATTTGATTTGGGTGATTGTGGATCGCCTTACAAAGACAACTCACTTTTTGCCTGTCAAGACAGATTATAGACCACCTCAATATGCTAAGAAGTATATTGCTGAGATTGTGAGATTGCATGGCATACCGAAGAATATAGTGTCTGACAGAGGGTCACAATTTATTGCTCACTTTTGGGAGCACTTGCATAAAGGTTTGGGAACGAGTTTGATTCGTAACACTGCCTATCATCCTCAAACAGATGGTCAGACCGAAAGAGTTAATACTGTTCTGGAAGATATGTTGAGAGCCTGTGTGTTATCTTCTAGAGGTTCATGGGAGTCATGGTTACCTTTAGCAGAGTTCGCTTACAATAATAGTTATCAAGAAAGTATAAAGATGGCACCATTCGAACCTTTGTATGGCAGAAAGTGTAGAACACCACTTAACTGGATCGAGCCAGGAGAAAGAAGATACTACAGTATTGACTTCGTAGAAGAAGCTGCGAAGAAAGTTCATATCATTCAGCAAAATATGAAAGCCGCTCAATCCCGTCAGAAAAGCTATGCAGATCGAATAAGGAGACCGCTTGTGTTCGAAGTTGGTGACTATGTTTATCTGAAAGTCACGCCAATGAAGAAGAAAAGGTTTGGAGTACGCAGAAAGCTTGTAGCCAAATTTGTGGGACCATATAAGATCTTAGAAACAAAAGGTCCAGTCGCTTATAAGTTAGAGTTACCTAAGACAATGGGTGCTATATTCCCAGTTTTTCATGTATCGCATCTCAAGAAGTGTTTGCGTGTTCCAGAGGAAAGAATCGAATCTCGAGGCATAAAGCTCAAGTCAGATTTGGTATATCGTGAGCAACCAGTTCGAGTGTTGGACTCTAAAGAAAGGGTTACTCGAAACAGTGTGGTGAAAACATATAAGATACAGTGGAGTCATCATGATGAAGAAGATGCAACTTGGGAAACGGGTGAATATCTGCAAAAAGCTTATGAGGATTTTTATAACAAATGGTTCGTAACCCAAAATCTCGGGACGAGATTCTTATAAGGGGGAGGGCTATAACACCTCTGGGTGTTAAGCATGCATTCACATCCTAAATCATGAGCATTTGCATTTCATACATGTTCATCATCACATGCAAATTAAGTTGGAATTTATTTAAATTGTGAAAACACATGTTTGAATTCCGAATTAGTAAAAACTCTAGCTAAGAGTGGTAAAAATTTATTGAGCTATAACTCTAAATGACTTAGAAATAATTAACATGATTTTTAGAGCAAGTTTTGTATTCAAAATCTTCCCAAATCTTGCTTCTAAAAATATTTCAGAAAATTGAGTTTTCATTTAAAAATTTAACTTTAAAATCACTAATTTAAAATCTATTTAGAATTTTGAAAAGTGCCCTAAATGAAAGTTGTATAGAATAAAATTTTGAACAACTTTTGTTTTGGGGGCAATTTGTGAAAATATCTTTTTCATCTTCAAAATTTGAATTTGAATCAAATTATAAAATCTGGAAATGTATTTAGAAAAGAAAAAGGAATTTCTTGCCTTAACGGGTCGTCGCCCCACTTCCGGCCCAACAGCCAAAGCCGGCCCGCGCCCATGCCCGCGTCTGCCTCCGCCTGCGCGCTCGCCGCGCCAGCGTGACTGACCGCGGCAGACTGCGCACGCCGCATGGCGGCCATGCCCCGACGAGCTCGCCGCGTGGCGTCTTCAGCTGGTCTTCACGCCACACCTGGCCGTCCACTGCTCCGCCTTCATCTCCTCTGCCCGCTGCTCACCTCCTCACCCGCGCGCTCCTTCTCTCCCTCGCACAGCCATCGCTCTGCCACCGCGCGCCATCACCGGCACCTCCCACCTCCGAGCCGTCGTTCCCACTCAACGACCGCCTCTTCTTCCGATTCGTCTTGCCACCCGCTCCGCCACCTCCTCCTCTCCTCCGAACGGGCCACCGTGCACTTTGCTCGTCGACGGTAAGGCTCAATTGAGCGTCTTCCCGCGCGCGCCACCGAGCCGGGCCGCCGAGCTCGCGCTCCGCCACCGGCGCCCTCGCTCTCTCTTTCTCCCCTTGCATCACGCTATCGTGTTCGCCTTTTCCGCGCAGTCCTTTTGCTCGCCGCACCTCGCCCACTCACGACCGGAAACAGCAGCTGGCCGTCGGCGGCCACCGCACCGCCGTGGTCCCGAGCGCCGGGATGCCCCGGCCGTGGACACGCCCCGCTCCCCCTCTCTATTCGCTGGGCCAAGGCGACCTTGGGCCGAAGCCCAAGCCGGGCCGACGCACCTGCTTTCCCGCGCGCGCGCTCGGGCCGAAAGCCGTAGCCGGCCGGTTGATTTCACTGGTCCGGCCCGTTCACGATAAGAAAAATGGTTTTTCGTTTTTCTTTTATTATTTGAAAATGAAAATGGTTTGGAAAATGTTTGACTACTCAAATTTGCTCCAAATCTGTTGAAATAAATTTTGCTAGGTTCCTTATCAACAGATACTTGGGAAAAATATTGCATGTCAAGTTGGAAATACTTTTCTGTAGAGTTTTTATTTAATCAATGAAATTGCTGTTTTCTTGTGAAATTTGTAATAAATCACAGAAGGCTCAGAAAAATATAGTTCCACTTGCAATAATTTTCTTTTGTGATGTACTTGCTAGGAAAAATATATTTCATGCATGTTCTATAGAAAAATCTTGATGTGTAGTACAAGTGTTGAATATTGCTAATAATTGTTATTTTTGCTGAAGAGAAAAAGATGAATAAAACATGCATGTAATAATTTTTCTATGGTGATTATTTATTGTGTAGAATGTAGGAAAATGTTAAATCTGTTGTTTGATACTTTTCATAGTATAAAGTATTTTTATGCTCATTTTTAGGCCCTATCATGTTATTTTGTGTAGGCAGTTCTAGTAATCCAAATGCAATGAAAATTTTGTGATATGCTAGATTAGATGATAGAAAGCTACAGTAATTTTCTTAGATTTTTCTGTGCTACCAAAATAGGTGTTACTGTTCAAACCTAGTTGCAATTAGGGTTTAATTAACCTTGTTAATGCATGACTAGTTAATAGGATTTGCTTTGGTGTATCTTTGAAGCATTTAATAAGATGTGTTGACTTAGCATGGTAGTAGTAGAAGAGAATGCAGTAGATGACATGTGCTTGTAGTCTGTATTCTTGGATGATGTTGACTACCTCGTAGAAGAAAGATATTCCTACTTTATAAAATAAAGTGAACCTATTTATCTACATTTCATTTATCATGACCATTACATGTCATTTCTGCAATGCACCTAGGCATAAGCACTTATATGATTGCATCATACAGGATCGTAGGAAGTAACACCGGTAGCAGTTCTCGAGGAGCCGGAAGAGCCGCCCGAGGAGCAGGAAGTGCCCGAAGTCGACGAGGAGGTCAGTGAGGATCTTCCAGAGTACCCAGACCACCGTCCGAGCTCTTTCGAGAGAGGCAAGCCCCAGAGCATTTTTCTCCCCCGGTTTACAAAGACTTTATTAATGCTTTACTTTAACTGCTGCATTATGTTTAGGAGTTGTTTGCAACTGTTGCTGCATTATACCTTGTTTACTCCGTTCTACCCTATCCTTGTCACCTTGTCATTCGCAATCAAGTAATTGCTTAGCTTGCTTAGACCGGTAGAAGTCAAGTGATTTCCTGTCACCTGCGAGCTATAGGTGGTTACCTGGATCTGCTTGAGAAAAGATGTCATCTAAAAATAGCTAAGTGTTAATGTGAAATTGAGACCGGGCGGAAACTTGCAGGGTTTTGAACTGTAGTGTTTTCCGTCTATGTCGATTAAGGACCGACCGTTGTCGGGCATCGAGTCATGTTGAACGCATGCCTTACATTTAGCTGACCGAATAATGTACCTTTCGACCACGAAACTGGGAGATTATTCAGGCCGAGTGGATTGCCCGCAACGCACTGTACCGGAGCAGTAGTGGCAGGATACGGGGGCGCGATGATAAGGCCAAAGAGCAGTCGAGCAGCCCCTGGGTACATGTGGTTCCTGACAAGCTCGCGGCTTTACCTGAATAGTTGACTCGGTGACCAACATGTCACTTTAGCGGGTGAGTGAGGTTTGTGTGAGGAATAAATTACCAGCTGGTTAATAATCGATTTAAATCGCCAACGTTCACCGGATAGTGAGCACTTGACTTGAGCTACTTCATCGTAGTAATATTGATGGAACACTTGGACAGTTATATGAAATATGACATGAGGGAAGTTGTTAATGATCATTGGTTATCATTATCTGTTTAATTACATGTTACTCTAGTACAGGTGCAAATGTAGTTGATAGGTTAATAAAGATTTAACTCGATGCAAAGCTTTTGTAAAGATTCTCTAAATACTAAAAATGTCTTTTTACAAATGAGTCAGCTACCCCACCAGACAGCCTATCATGATTCCTTGGTGTCTTTTATTTTTGGTTCTATCGGGTAAGTCTAGCTGAGTACCTTCTCGTACTCAGGGCTTTGTTCCCACTTGTTGCAGATGGACAGATGTATTACGGCTACTGTATCAACTGCCTTTATCCTGCGATGGGAGAAGCTTAGGACCATGGGCAATGGTCATTCACTACATCTCGCCTGATGCTTTTGTTGGAAGATGATCCTTAGCTGGCACTGTATTTTGAACTCTGTGTGAGTGTGTGATTTGAACTAAATGCTTCCGCTACTTTCATTCGAAACTGGTTTGTAATAACTATGTTTAAACTCTGATGTATTTGTGACGTGAATTTTTATGTAACTTATGATGGTGACCGCTAAACTTGTTACGATTTTGGCTGGTATGTAAATTGGTTTGAAATCCGTCGTGATTTCACGGACTACCGAGTTATACGGGCTTAAGTTTGCTAAATCGTCTACTCGGTGGATGATTTTCTTACTTAATCTCGTATAATTGGTCGGTTCTGTTACAACTGGCATCGGAGCATGGTTTAACATGTTTATTGTTTACAAGTGTATTTAAAACAAAATTTTGTTTGAAAAACGTGATTTACAAACTAAAAGTGTGCCAGTGGTCATATCCTTTATACCCAGTAAGGACTCTAGGTGGCTTAATTAAGTACTGACTTGGGGGTTCTTGCACTATATTTCTCTTCGTTGCTCATACGACGTGCTATTGTATGAGTGCCACTTAATTGAGTGGTAATGTATGGATCAGTTGCCTCTACGCCTCGGTAAGGGTGAGATGTGAGAGCATGATCGGATACACCACCGATCTAGGGAGAGTGTTTATATGATACTGGAGTACTTACATGTTTTACGCATGTTTTTACAAAAGTGTCACATGTGTGGTTGTTCTGTCCGTTGAGGCGATGCCGTCAATAGGACGATGTTTTGGGTGGTTACTACCATTATACGCATATCTGGGGATTCGTGTAGAGCGTGTAGATAGATTTACTGCTTTCATGCATGCATGGGGAATTGGGCTAAAATGAATTTTCTGTAGGTACATAACAACGTTTCTCATATAGAATGTATTAGTTACGTATATGAGAGATCGCCTGTATGCCACCGAATTCATCGATAGATATCATTTATTTCTTAAGTTTGTGAGAACGTAAGAAACGTGCATGCATCATGTTGCTTGTGCATTTCATTCATGTCATGCATTTCTCCCCTTATAAATTGATTATCCCCTTTCGATAAAAATTGTACCAACTTAAAATATGTTCTCACCGGGTAATAAAAACTTTTGGTACAGATGGCCCGCACGAAGCAGAATGCCCGCAAGTCCACAGGTGGAAGAGCACCCCAACACCAGTTGGCCCCGCGGGAGCGCCGTAGCACGGACACCTTTCTGAGCGAGTTTGGCATGCCAACTTTGCTTTGGAGAGTGCTCCATGATGTGGGGTACCCGGAGGGTTAGGAGCCGGTGTACTCTTGGAGTGAGAGCCAGTTAGCAGAGGATGGACTGGCAGTAGTGGAGATCACTGTCCCTGCTCTTGGTGATGCTCCAGAGTGGGATGGTTGGCACTTGGAGTTTGAGTGGCGCACTCCGGTTGAGGGTGTAGAGGGAGCAGCTTTCCGTGTCATCCAGGACATAATGAGCAGATTTCCCAATGAGCTGGCAGCAGCCTAGGCTGGCACTTTTCCGAGAGATGATCCTCGCGATGCTATTTGGGTGCAGCCGCAAGGAAGTGCTTTAGTCAGAGGCCCAAACGAAGGACAAGCTAGCGACAACCACACTATGAGTGCGATGTATACAGCTATCAGAGCATACCAGGGTCTGGAGTGTACCTATTGGACTTTGACTGGTTTGCGTGGTGAGGATCGGCTCAAAGCAAGAAAACAAAAGAAGAAGCAGGCACGTGCTATAGCGAGTTTGTAGGAGCAGTTGGCTGACATGAGCTTGCAGCGAGACCAGGCTCTAGAGAGAGGTGATAGTTCTCTACAGCGGGTGCATACGTTGACTCAGACCAACAATAACGCAGACCGCATGATTGGATAGTTGGTTCAGGAGAGGAATGAAGCCTGGAACGAGAGGAACCTCCTGAGGCAGAGGGTCGAGGAGCTAGAGGAGTACAATGTCAACCTGCATGAGGAGTTTCATGCGCTCTACAATAGGATTGGCCCATATGCTCCTCTAGAAGCCGCCGGTATGGACGTCGATGACGACGAGGACGAGCCTGCCGCCGCACCTGACGACGACGACGACATTGCTACTGATGGTAGCGATGGTGACGTCTCCAACCCCGATGATGGCCCCGAGGAGTAGGCTAGTTGCTTTGCGTTAGCTACTAGGCCCTGTCACGATGACCTTCTTTTGGTTTCATGTATCTTGATGTATCTCGTTTGAACCTTGAGACTTGATAGAATGTTGGATCTTGGTTGTTCATGCGATACCTGAGCGCATAAAGTCCAGTGTGTATGTTGGCAACGTGGTTGTATTGGATGCGATGTTTGCAATTGAAGTAATTTAATTAGTGGTGTTGTTTTAATTGGAATGCGATGATTGTGCCTCTATTTTATTGTATGACTTTGTTCTCTCCAATGAATTCAGTACGGCATAATTTTTCATTCACTCACAATTACTATAGCTTCGCTTAATCATTATTTGTTGCTGAAATAGGCAGATGGCAAACACTCGACGCGCCACGTACGAGGCTGCTGAAACTGGTGAAAATGGTGCCAGGGCAGATGAGAGTGGTGAAAACAACATCCACCATAATGAGCCACACCCGGAGCCACATTTGCCGCCTCCTCCACTGCTCACTGCAGAGGTATTCTTTGCACAGTTTTTGGGAAGTCAGCGCAATACCGAGCAGTCATAGAAGAATATGGAAGATTTTCTACGTACCATTGCCAACAACGTGCAACGTGGTAACAACCAAGGTGGTGGCAATTGAGCGAATCAGTACAACAACTTCAAGGATTTCATGGACACTAGGCCGCCAATTTTCAAGAAAGCAATCGAGCCGCTTGACGCTGAAGAATGGATTAACACTATGGAAGATAAGTTCCGTGTGTTAAGGCTGACAGAAGTACCGAAGACAGAGTATGCTGCACATCAGTTACAAGGACCAGCAGGGATGTGGTGGAAACATCATCGCACCACCTTCCCTCCAAATGCTCAGATCTCATGGAGAGACTTCACTGAAGCCTTCCGTGGAGTTTATATTCCATCAGAGCTAGTTGAGATGAAGTTGGGAGAGTTCTTGTCTTTAAATCAGGGCACCAAAACCATGACGCAGTATTTGCATGCCTTCAACAACTTGTGTCGTTATGCTCCTGACATGGTTGACATAGATGCTAAGAGAATTGCTAGCTTCAAGAGAGGGTTAGGTCCGAAGATGATGAAACGTGTGGGTACCAATACCCGTGCCAGATTCAATGACTTCATCAGTGATTGTCTGAAACAAGAGAAGAACAACAACGCGTACACAACATCCAAGACTCGTAAGAGAGACTTTGAATCAGGACCGTCACATCCAAGAGTTGTCACTACAAATCGTTCGACCTATCGCCCGTCTGCACCAGGTGCAAGGTTTAGGCCACCGCAGCATAAGACCCAGAATTACAAGGGACCGCAGAAGCCATACAAGATGGCAGTGCCGCTAGCGAGGACATCCGCAACTGTGGGACAAGGTAACTCGAAGGGAGCTATCGGGTCTGCTGGTACAGTGAAGGGACCTTGTTATAATTGTGATCAGCCAGGCCACTTTTCCAAGTTCTGCCCTTATCCGCCCAGAAAGAAGCAACAAACCTATAATGCTCGAGTACACCACACCACTATGGATGAGATTCCTGAGGGAGAGCCCGTAACTACTGGTAAGTTTCCTGTTAACCAAAACCCTACAGTTGTTCTATTTGATTCTGGATCATCGTATTTTTTCATGAGTCAAGCATTTGCACGGAAACATGAACAACTATGCACAGACTTAAGTTATGGTTACCGTATAAGTTCAGTAGGGGCTGATGTTTTAACCAATCAGATGGTTAGAGGGGCAACCCTTGAGTTAGGTAGTCAAAAGTTTCGAGTAAACCTGATAGTTATGCCTGGACTAGTTCTGGATGTCATCATAGGGATGAATTGGATGAAGGAATGGGGAGCATTCATAGATACAGGAAGTCGGGTACTTACCCTGAAGGATCCCTAGGGAGAGGGTACTTTTTAGGTACCATTGCCCAAAAGAACAGACCTTGTGAGTGTGACATGTGCTATGGAAGTCATTCCGATTCATCAGATTTCGGTCGTGTGTGAGTTTCCGGATGTATTTCTAGATGAGTTACCTGGTCTTCCACCAGATAGAGATGTTGAGTTTGGAATTGAGTTGATCCCCGAGACAGCTCCAATTTCAAGGAGACCTTATAGGATGCCTCTGGATGAGTTAGCTGAGTTGAAGAAGCAACTAGAGGAGTTTTTGAACAAGGGGTTTATCCGGCCAAGTAAGTCTGAATGGGGATGTCCTGCCTTGTTTGTGAAGAAAAAGAAAGAGGGTACTTTGAGAATGTGTGTGGATTATAGGCCTCTTAATGCTGTAACTATCAAGAATAAGTATCCCTTACCTCACATTGATGTTTTGTTCGACCAGTTAGCCAAAGCCAGAGTGTTCTCCAAGATAGATTTAAGATCAGGTTATCATCAGATAAAGATTAGACCACAAGATATATCAAAAACCACCTTTTCTACCAGATACGGGTTGTATGAGTATCTTGTTATGTCCTTTGGCTTAACAAATGCTCCTGCATACTTTATGTATCTGATGAATACAGTTTTCATGCCAGAGTTGGACAAGTTTGTGGTTGTGTTCATTGATGATATTCTCGTATACTCTGAGAATGAGAAAGATCATGAAGAGCATCTGAGAATTGTCTTAACCAGACTAAGAGATCATAAGTTGTATGCTAAGTTTAGCAAGTGTGAATTTTGGTTGAAGAAAGTTCCTTTCCTTGGTCACATTCTATTAGAGAATGGAGTATCTATAGATCCGAGTAAAGTGCAAGAGGTTATGGATTGGAAGACACCAATCACAGTTTCAGAAGTCAGAAGTTTCTTGGATTTAGCTGGTTACTATCGTCGTTTTATACCCGATTTCTTGAAGATTGCCAAGCCAATGACAAGTCTGCTACAGAAAGATCATAAGTTTGTGTGGACAGTGGAGTGTGAGACAACTTTCCACATCTTGCGGAAACTGTTGACCATTGCTCTAGTTCTAGCGCAACCAGACATTGAGAAACCTTTTGATGTGTTTTGCGACGCATCAAAAACAGGATTAGGTTGTGTTCTTATGCAAGAAGGAAGAGTCATTGCTTATGCCTCCTATCAGTTGAGAAAGCATGAGATCAACTATCCAACACATGATCTTGAGCTTGCTGCTGTAGTGCATGCATTAAAAATTTGGAAACATTACTTACTTGGTAATGTGTGCAATATTTTAACCGATCACAAGAGTCTCAAGTACATATTTACTCAACCTGAATTGAACATGAGACAGCGAAGATGGTTAGAACTGATCAAAGATTACAACTTGAATGTGCAATATCATCCTGGAAAGGCTAATGTAGTGGCAGATGCTTTGAGTAGAAAGTCACATTGCCTGAATGCGCAACCTTTGCTCAAAGATGGTTTTGATCTAATGCATCCTGCTGTGTTACATAGTATTCAGATTAGTTGTTCTTTGGAAAGTAAGATAATAGAAGGCCAGAAAACCGATAAGGGAATATTCCATATCAAAGCAAAGATTAAAGAAGAACCATCCAAGCACTTTAGAGTGGATGAGCAGGACGTGTTATGGTTTGACGACCGTCTTGTTGTTCCCAAGGATGGAGAGCTTAGGAATAAACTTATGGATGAGGCTCACCTTTCAAAGTTATCTATCCATCCCGGTAGTAGCAAAATGTACCAAGAACTAAGACCTCGTTTTTGGTGGACCAAGATGAAGAAAGAGATTGCAGCATATGTAGCCAGATGTGACACATGTTGTAGGGTAAAAGCTATTCATATGAGACCTGCCGGATTGTTGCAACCTTTGTCTGTACCTAGTTGGAAGTGGGATGATATAAGCATGGATTTCATCACAGGTTTGCCCACTACTCAGAAAGGACATGATTTGATTTGGGTGATTGTGGATCGCCTTACAAAGACAACTCACTTTTTGCCTGTCAAGACAGATTATAGACCACCTCAATATGCTAAGAAGTATATTGCTGAGATTGTGAGATTGCATGGCATACCGAAGAATATAGTGTCTGACAGAGGGTCACAATTTACTGCTCACTTTTGGGAGCACTTGCATAAAGGTTTGGGAACGAGTTTGATTCGTAACACTGCCTATCATCCTCAAACAGATGGTCAGACCGAAAGAGTTAATACTGTTCTGGAAGATATGTTGAGAGCCTGTGTGTTATCTTCTAGAGGTTCATGGGAGTCATGGTTACCTTTAGCAGAGTTCGCTTACAATAATAGTTATCAAGAAAGTATAAAGATGGCACCATTCGAACCTTTGTATGGCAGAAAGTGTAGAACACCACTTAACTGGATCGAGCCAGGAGAAAGAAGATACTACAGTATTGACTTCGTAGAAGAAGCTGCGAAGAAAGTTCATATCATTCAGCAAAATATGAAAGCCGCTCAATCCCGTCAGAAAAGCTATGCAGATCGAATAAGGAGACCGCTTGTGTTCGAAGTTGGTGACTATGTTTATCTGAAAGTCACGCCAATGAAGAAGAAAAGGTTTGGAGTACGCAGAAAGCTTGTAGCCAAATTTGTGGGACCATATAAGATCTTAGAAACAAAAGGTCCAGTCGCTTATAAGTTAGAGTTACCTAAGACAATGGGTGCTATATTCCCAGTTTTTCATGTATCGCATCTCAAGAAGTGTTTGCGTGTTCCAGAGGAAAGAATCGAATCTCGAGGCATAAAGCTCAAGTCAGATTTGGTATATCGTGAGCAACCAGTTCGAGTGTTGGACTCTAAAGAAAGGGTTACTCGAAACAGTGTGGTGAAAACATATAAGATACAGTGGAGTCATCATGATGAAGAAGATGCAACTTGGGAAACGGGTGAATATCTGCAAAAAGCTTATGAGGATTTTTATAACAAATGGTTCGTAACCCAAAATCTCGGGACGAGATTCTTATAAGGGGGAGGGCTATAACACCTCTGGGTGTTAAGCATGCATTCACATCCTAAATCATGAGCATTTGCATTTCATACATGTTCATCATCACATGCAAATTAAGTTGGAATTTATTTAAATTGTGAAAACACATGTTTGAATTCCGAATTAGTAAAAACTCTAGCTAAGAGTGGTAAAAATTTATTGAGCTATAACTCTAAATGACTTAGAAATAATTAACATGATTTTTAGAGCAAGTTTTGTATTCAAAATCTTCCCAAATCTTGCTTCTAAAAATATTTCAGAAAATTGAGTTTTCATTTAAAAATTTAACTTTAAAATCACTAATTTAAAATCTATTTAGAATTTTGAAAAGTGCCCTAAATGAAAGTTGTATAGAATAAAATTTTGAACAACTTTTGTTTTGGGGGCAATTTGTGAAAATATCTTTTTCATCTTCAAAATTTGAATTTGAATCAAATTATAAAATCTGGAAATGTATTTAGAAAAGAAAAAGGAATTTCTTGCCTTAACGGGTCGTCGCCCCACTTCCGGCCCAACAGCCAAAGCCGGCCCGCGCCCATGCCCGCGTCTGCCTCCGCCTGCGCGCTCGCCGCGCCAGCGTGACCGACCGCGGCAGACTGCGCACGCCGCATGGCGGCCATGCCCCGACGAGCTCGCCGCGTGGCGTCTTCAGCTGGTCTTCACGCCACACCTGGCCGTCCACTGCTCCGCCTTCATCTCCTCTGCCCGCTGCTCACCTCCTCACCCGCGCGCTCCTTCTCTCCCTCGCACAGCCATCGCTCTGCCACCGCGCGCCATCACCGGCACCTCCCACCTCCGAGCCGTCGTTCCCACTCAACGACCGCCTCTTCTTCCGATTCGTCTTGCCACCCGCTCCGCCACCTCCTCCTCTCCTCCGAACGGGCCACCGTGCACTTTGCTCGTCGACGGTAAGGCTCAATTGAGCGTCTTCCCGCGCGCGCCACCGAGCCGGGCCGCCGAGCTCGCGCTCCGCCACCGGCGCCCTCGCTCTCTCTTTCTCCCCTTGCATCACGCTATCGTGTTCGCCTTTTCCGCGCAGTCCTTTTGCTCGCCGCACCTCGCCCACTCACGACCGGAAACAGCAGCTGGCCGTCGGCGGCCACCGCACCGCCGTGGTCCCGAGCGCCGGGATGCCCCGGCCGTGGACACGCCCCGCTCCCCCTCTCTATTCGCTGGGCCAAGGCGACCTTGGGCCGAAGCCCAAGCCGGGCCGACGCACCTGCTTTCCCGCGCGCGCGCTCGGGCCGAAAGCCGTAGCCGGCCGGTTGATTTCACTGGTCCGGCCCGTTCACGATAAGAAAAATGGTTTTTCGTTTTTCTTTTATTATTTGAAAATGAAAATGGTTTGGAAAATGTTTGACTACTCAAATTTGCTCCAAATCTGTTGAAATAAATTTTGCTAGGTTCCTTATCAACAGATACTTGGGAAAAATATTGCATGTCAAGTTGGAAATACTTTTCTGTAGAGTTTTTATTTAATCAATGAAATTGCTGTTTTCTTGTGAAATTTGTAATAAATCACAGAAGGCTCAGAAAAATATAGTTCCACTTGCAATAATTTTCTTTTGTGATGTACTTGCTAGGAAAAATATATTTCATGCATGTTCTATAGAAAAATCTTGATGTGTAGTACAAGTGTTGAATATTGCTAATAATTGTTATTTTTGCTGAAGAGAAAAAGATGAATAAAAACATGCATGTAATAATTTTTCTATGGTGATTATTTATTGTGTAGAATGTAGGAAAATTGTTAAATCTGTTGTTTGATACTTTTCATAGTATAAAGTATTTTTATGCTCATTTTTAGACCCTAGCTTGTTATTTTGTGTAGGCAGTTCTAGTAATCCAAATGCAATGAAAATTTTGTGGTATGCTGGATTAGATGATAGAAAGCTACAGTAATTTTTTTAGATTTTTTTGTGCTACCAAAATAGGTGTTGTTGTTCAAACCTAGTTGCAATTAGGGTTTAATTAATCTTGTTAATGCATGACTAGTTAATAGGATTTGCTTTGGTGTATCTTTGAAGCATTTAATAAGATGTGTTGACTTAGCATGGTAGTAGTAGAAGAGAATGCAGTAGATGACATGTGCTTGTAGTCTGTATTCTTGGATGATGTTGACTACCTTGTAGAAGAAAGGTATTCCTACTTTATGAAATAAAGTGAACATATTTATCTACATTTCATTCATCATGATCATTACATGTCATTTCTATAATACACCTAGGCATAAGCACTTATACGATTGCATCAAACAGGATCGCAGAAAGTAACGTCGGTAGCAGTTCTCGAGGAGCCGGAAGAGCAGCCTGAGGAGCAGGAAGTGCCCGAAACCGACGAGGAGGTCGGTGAGGATCTTCTAGAGTGCCCAGACCACCGTCTGAGCTCTTTCGAGAGAGGTAAGCCCCGGAGCATTTTTCTCCCCCGGTTTGCAAAGACTTTATTAATGCTTTACTTTAACTACTACCATGCAAATGTAGTTGATTACATGTTACTCTAGTACAGGTGCAAATATAGTTGACAGGTTAATAAAGATTTAACTCGATGCAAAGCTTTTGTAAAGATTCTCTAAATACTAAAAATGTCTTTTTTGCAAATGAGTCAGCTACCCCACCAGACAACCTGTCATGATTCCTTGGTGTCTTTTATTTTTGGTTTTATCGGGTAAGTCTAGCTGAGTACCTTCTCGTAATCAGGGCTTTGTTCCCACTTGTTACAGATGGATAGATGTATTACGGCTACTGTATCAACTGTCTTTATCCTGCGATGGGAGAAGCTTAGGACCATGGGTAATAGTCATTCACTACATCTCGCCTGATGCTTTTGTTGGAAGATGATCCTTAGCTGGCACTGTATTTTGAACTCTGTGTGAGTGTGTGATTTAAACTAAATGCTTCCACTACTTTCATTCGAAACTGGTTTGTAATAACTATGTTTAAACTCTGATGTATTTGTGACGCGAATTTTTATGTAACTTGTGATGGTGACCGCTAAACTTATTACGATCTTGGCTGGTATGTAAATTGGTTTGAAATCCGTCGTGATTTCACGTACTACCGGGTTATACGGGCTTAAGTTTGCTAAATCGTCTGCTCGGTTGATGATTTTCTTACTTAATCTCGTATAATTGGTCGGTTCTGTTACACCGTTTTTCTAGGGCATGGCTCGGGGCGGCGCTCTCGTGGGCGATTTCGGCCGCTGTCCCGCCGTCTTCTTGGCTCGCGCGGGCTTGCACGGGAACCCTTAAACCTCCACGTGCGCTTTCCTCCGGTGATTTCCGTCGGCTTTATAAGCCGGCCTCCCCCCTCCCTGAGCTCCTCTCTTTGCTTCCTCTCCACTTCCACCCAATCCTATGTGATACCGGCGGTGTGCAGAGGTCGGTGTCCGGCGACGCGGCGTGCTTCCCCTCGGGTCCCCAGGCCCGGATCTGGTAGGACATGGCGTCGCTCCTCCATCGCTGCTAGGACTCCGAGAGGCGGTGGTCTTCTTCCTTATCTTCCTCGACTCCGGCGTTGCACGGTGGTGCTGTGGACCAGATCTGCTTCTTCTCCGTCGGGATATCGTTCGTCGTTGTTCAAATCTGGTACAATGCGGCGGCGCTCCTCCATCGCTGCTAGGAGTCTAGGAGGCGGCGGTCTTCTTCCTCATCTTCCTTGATTCCAGCGGTGCGCGGTGGTGCCGTGGACCAGATCTGCTTCCTCTACGTCGACTCGCCTTCCTCTTCATCGTTCTTTGGTTCTTGCTTCCTCCGTCGACCACCCCGAGGTGAAATCCACCCCCATGGCACTTACTTTGCATTTTGCTAGTCGATGCACATGTTTCTTGATTAGGGTTTGTACTATTGGTTACTATGCTGCTTTACGGTCGTTTTTTTGCTGAGGTGTTGTCACTGGGAGGCATATCATTTATGCATCCATGACTTATTATGCTGATTCATGCTATGTTTTATGGATAGCGGGCTGTTCTAAGTAATTTGGTCGATGATGATGTTCGTACTGTCACATGGAGGCATTTCATTATGTAGCTGTGGCATTTTTATGCTGCTTCATGCTATGTTTTAAAGATAGTAGGTTGTTTTAAGTTATTTGGTCGATGATGATGTCCATACTGTCACATGGAGGCATTTCATTTATGCAGCCGTGGCATTTTTTGATCTTGCATTGTTTCACAGTCAAGTTGATGCCTACCAGGGTCATTTTAAATATTGTTTGTCTATATTTGGTCATGCATGTAGATGGATCCTGCCTAGAAAAGAGATGAGTTAGCCAAGCAAGCTGCTTCTTTGGTAGTTGTCATGGTGTCCTATGTTGCTAGTAGGATTAGGAGGCCTATTCCTGAACCAGACCCACAACTTTACAGTTTGAGATGTGATGCTTGAAAGCATCTAGGCCCCGAGAGTTGGTTTCAGCAATTGATGACAACACATTATTACCATGACTAACGTGTGTTTTGTAGAAACTTTGATAAGTTAGGTCATGGGATTGGTAACTGCTTTGGGCACTATGGTATCCATGCCCCTTGATGGAAATTGTTTTGGTTTTCAAAGAATTAACGACAAGATTAAGGACGGTTAGTTCCGGATGTCAAGGTGTTGAGTTACATTCGGAATAGTTATTAGGATCTTCGCTTTTTTCCTTTGGCCGTACTATAAAGGGGGCATGAGCGAGTAGCTTGACCTAGGCGAGTCTTTTGTTTAGGTGTGGTGCACACTTGTCAAACTTAGCACTATGTAGCTCAGGTAAAGCTCAAAGTTCAGTTGGAAGCAACTCGGTTCAAGTTGCGTCGTGTTTCAAAGTTGTTTGAGCCGTTTACCCTTGACCAGACGCGGTCTCTATCTTGACTGGACGCGTCCGATCAGTGCTGACAGTTTATGTGTTTCAACTTGGTTGATCGGACGTGGTCCTTGCGAGGATCGGATGCGTTGATCGTGTTGACACGTGTCTCAGAGGGTAAAAGAACTAATCAGGCACGACTGGAAAATGATCGGACGCGTCTGGTCACGTTTCAGTAAGGTACTTTGCTGACCTGACACGTCCGGTCATCACTGATCGAACGCGACTGAGCGTCAGGTCAAAGTATAGTAAGGTCCTTGCATGACCGAACGCGTCTGGTCACCCCTGATCGGTGCGTCCGGTCACTCAGCGCTGTCGGTTAGATTTTCGACCATTACTTTTGACCGGCGCGTCTGGTCAGTGCGTATTTTGCTGAGTTGGCAGGTAACAGTTGGATTAACTGTGTGGTGTATAAATACATCCTCTCCACCTCTTTTAGATATCTCTTGCTCATTTGTTCAGCTAAGAAACATCTTTCAAGTGCAAGGAAGTGCAAGAGCTCTAGTGAGGGTAGTGGTTTGAGAATCAAAGTTTGAGAATCCCTCATTAGTGACTAGGGAGTAGCAAGTGTGCATCCACCTTCTCATTAGACTTGTTGTGGTCAAGTGAGAGTTCTAGCTTGTTACTCTTGGTGATCGTCTCACCTAGATGGCTTGGTGGTGATTGGGAGTTTGGCAATCATCCGGCGGAGCTTGTGGATGACCCAACTCATCTTGTGAGCGGTTTTGGGTGATTCACCACGACGGAGTGTCAAAGAATCAGCCCGTAGAGAGCACTTGATCCTTGCATGAATCAAGGGGGAGCTACACCCTTGTGTGGGTGCTCCAACGAGGACTAGTGGGGAGTGGTGACTCTCTGATACCTTAGAAAAACATCGCTATGTTCCTAACCCTTACTTTCAAGCATTTACTTTCTTGTATTACTTTCATTGCTTGGTTTACTTTCCTAAAATTGCCATGCTAGACTAGGATTGGAACTTAGGGTGCAAGACTTTTTACCAGTAGAATCACAAGGAATACTAGTAGGCACTAGGGGTGAATTTTGGCTTGTAGAATTTAATTCTTGCAATTAATTTTTAGAAAAGCCCAATTCACCCCCCTCTTGGGCATCTTGATCCTTTCAATTGGTATCGGAGCCAAGTTGCTCCTAAATTAGGCTTAACCGCCTAGAGCAAGATGTCTAATTGGGAAGGACCACCTCCCATCTTTGAGGGAGATGATTTTCTATATTGAAAAATCCGCATGGAGGCATACCTCGAAGCCATAGATGTTGGGTGTCTTAGAGCCACCACCGAAGGGCTTCCCGCTTTCAAGGATCCCGCCAACCCAAGTGGTGACGAGGAGAAGTACGACCGGTGGAATGCAAAGGCAAAAAATGCACTCTACCAGGGCCTAGGCAAGGATATCTTCAATCGTGTGCGTAATGCAAAAAACGCTCATGAATTGTGGGAAAACCTTTGTGCTCTTCATGAGGGAACTAAGAGTGAGCGTGAGGAACGCTATCATATTGCTTTGAAGAAAATTAATTCCTTTGAGATGCTTCCCAAAGAAAGTGCTAATGACATGTACACTCAATTGAATATTCTTGTAGAGGATCTCAATGCTCTTGGGCTCACTCAAATGAGTCAATCGGATGTTACAAGGAGGATCTTGAGTGTTCTTCCCGTTGAGAAGTATGGTCACATTATTACCGTACTTCACCAAAGTGATCTCTCCACCGCAACACTGACACAAGTATTGGGAAAGATCAATGCACATGAGATGTACATGCACATCACTCCGGAAGAGGGCTCATCATCTTCCAAGAAGAAGGACTTGGCCTTCAAAGCTAGCCATGACAAGAAAAAGAAGAAGGGCCAAGCCATGATTGTGCAAGAAAGCTCAAGTGAAAGTGATATTGATGATGCATCACTTGCACTCATGGTGAGAAAGACCACCAAGATGCTAAAGAAGCTCAACAAGAGTGGCATCAAGTTCGATGGCAAGAAGAAGAAGTTCTTCACAAGTAGTAAGAGAAAGCCAATATCCGAGATGGATTGCTACAATTGTGGTGAACTTGGCCACTTAGCTCATCAATTCTCTAAGCCTCCAAAAGACAAGTACAAGAACAAGAACAAGGGCAAGAAAAATGACTCTAGTGATGAAGAAGATGAGAAGAAGAAGAACAAGCCATACAAGAAGAAGGATAGCGAGAAGAAAGAGTTTCACAAGAAGAAGGGAGGCAAAGCTTACATTGTTGGTGATTGGCTCACCGACATTGAGTCATCATGTGAGTCCTCCGGTGATGAAAGCGACGATGAGAAAGAGAAGGTCACCGCATTTGTGATTGGGCCATCATCATCTTCACCGACATCTTCATCACCACCTTCACCGTCATCATCCACTACTCACCTATGCCTTATGGCCAAGGGTGAACGAAAGGTACAAAACAATGAGAGTGATGATGATGATAGTGATAGTGATGATGAATATGATGCACCTTCTTATGATGAACTAGTAAAATTGCTAAACAAATACTCTAAAGTCATAAGAAGAACTAGAAATGAAAATTATGAGCTTCAAAATGAAAATGAATCACTTTCAACTAAGGTTGAAAATGCACAAAATACTAGTGATGAGCTCAAAGATCAAAATGAAATTATGTCTTCTACTCTCAAGGAGCTCAAAACTTCTAACAAAGAGCTTAGAGATGAACATGATAAACTTGAGAAGAAGCATGATGAGCTTAACACTAGGCACAACTCGCTAAAAGACAAATATACTACATTGAAAATTAATTATGATAGTCTTGTTGTTGCTAATGAGCTTTCTCTTGAGACACATGATGCTACTAACCAAGTTGTTAAGATTGATATAGCTACATCATGTGATGACTTGATTATTGAGAGCATTGAGCAAGGCTCTAGTGGCAAAGGCAAGAAAGTGGTTGAGTCCGACAATCATGATGATTATGTCAAGGTCAAGAGTGAAAATGAGATGCTTAGAAATGAGAACAAGAAGCTAAAAGGGTTGATGGCTCTTGAAAAGCAAACATCAAATGAGTCACTTATTGAAGAGAATAAAAAGCTCAAGCAAGAGAAAGAGCATCTCAAGACCAGACTAAGCAAGTTCACAAGAGGCCAATATTTGCAAAGTGAGCTACTCATGAACACCATCATGAAGATGGATAGAAGTGGCATTGATTACTTAGCAAATCAAGAGAAGAAGGCTAAAGCTCAACAACAACAAAGCAAGTCAAAGCCCAAGCCAAAGAGATGTGTTGAGTGTGGACAAGAGGGCCATTTTGCTCATGAGTGCAAAACTCCACCACCACAACCCTTGCCCAAGCATGCTAGACCCGTTGCTTTCAATGCTCATTACATGCTTAGAAAAGATTCAAGTGGAAAGATGAAAGTCATGTTCTTGGGTCCCCCAAACAAGAATAGGCCTAAGAAAATTTGGGTTGCCAAGTCACTAGTTGAGAAAGTCAAGGGCCCCTCTCAAGTTTGGGTCCCTAAACAAAAAACTTGATCTCTTATGTGTAGGTGAACTACAAGACCGGTGGATCTCATTGGGTTATTGATAGTGGTTGCACTCAACATATGACCGGTGACCCTCGTATGTTCACCTCACTTGAAGAGAATGGAGAATGTCAAGAGAAGATCACATTTGGGGATAATTCAAAGAGCAAAGTTCAGGGTTTAGGCAAGATTGCAATATCAAATGATCACTCTCTTTCAAATGTGCTCTATGTTGCTTCCTTGAGTATCAACTTACTATCCGTTGGGCAACTTTGTGACCTTGGCTATCAATGCTTATTCACACCAAATGAAGTGGTAGTTTCAAAGATAGATGACAAGCAAATGATTTTCAAAGGCTTTAGATACAATAATCTCTATCTTGTTGATTTCACCTCCGAAGAGGCAAACTTAATGACATGCTTGTTCACCAAGACTTCACTTGGGTGGCTTTGGCATAGGAGGCTTGCTCATGTTGGAATGAACACTCTCAACAAGCTATTGAAGAAAGAATTAGTGAGGGGCTTGAAGGATGTAAAGTTTGAGAAGGACAAACCTTGTAGTGCATGTCATGCCGGCAAACAAGTTGCAAATACTCATCCAATAAAAGCTTACATGTCAACATCAAGAATGTTAGAACTTCTACACATGGATTTGTTTGGTCCAACAACTTACAAGAGCTTGGGTAGAAATCTTTATTGTCTTGTGATTGTGGATGACTACTCAAGATACACTTGGACTTTCTTTCTTCATAACAAATCCGAAGTGGCCAATTGCTTCAAGAAGTTTGCAAAGAGAGCTCAAAATGAATTTAAAGTCAAGATAAAGAAGATTAGAAGTGACAATGGCAAAGAGTTTGACAACATAAACATTGAAGCTTATTGTGATGAGATTGGAATCAAGCATGAAGTTTCATCAACCTACACTCCTCAATAAAATGGTGTAGTTGAAAGAAAGAACCAGACATTGATTACCCTTGCAAGAACAATGCTAGATGAGTACAACACACCGGAAAAATTGTGGGCCGAGACAATTAACACCGCATGCTATGCTTCAAATCGCCTCTTCCTACAAAAGTTTCTTGGCAAGACCCCCTATGAGTTGCTAAATGGAAAGAAGCCGGACGTCTCATTCTTTTAGGTGTTTGGTTGCAAATGCTACATCTACAAGAAGCGTCAACACCTAGGGAAGTTTCAAAGACGTTGTGATATTGGTTTTCTTGTTGGTTACTCATCAAAGTCTAAAGCATATAGAGTATTTAACCATGCCACCGGTTTGGTTGAAGAAACATATGATGTGGAATTTGATGAATCTAATGGCTCCCAAGGAGCAATTGAGAATTGTGATGATGTAGGTGATGAACCATTGAGGGAGGCAATGAAGAACATGCCAGTGGGAGACATCAAGCCCAAAGATGATGAAGACGATGTACAAATTGTCAATCCACCATCTTCATCACATGTGCCTCAAGATGATGACAAGAATGAGAGGGTTGAAAATGAAGATACTCATGTCTCTCATGAATAAGCCGAGGCACAAGCTCAAGATGTTGATGCTCCTCAACCTCCTCCTCAAGTGGTTGAAAGAAGAAACTCACCTCTACTTCAAGCACATCCACAAGATCTTATCATAGGGAGTCCTACAAAGGGTGTAATGACTCGATCTCAAAAGCTTGCTTCTTTTGTTGAACATCACTCCTTTGTCTCTTGTCTTGAACCTAAGAATGTAGAAGAAACTCTTCAAGATCCGGATTGGGTGAATGCTATGCACGAAGAATTGAACAACTTCACTCGCAATAAAGTTTGGACACTTGAAGAGCATCCAAAAGGTGCAAGAGTCATTGGAACCAAGTGGGTGTACCGCAACAAGCAAGATGACCAAGGCGTAGTAGTGAGGAACAAGGCAAGACTAGTTTCAAAGGGGTTCTCTCAAGTTGAAGGTCTTGATTTTGGAGAGACCTTTGCACCCGTTGCAAGACTTGAAGCCATACTTATCCTTCTTGCATATGCATCGCATCATGAAATGAAACTATATCAAATGGATGTGAAAAGTGCATTTTTAAATGGCTTCATAAATGAACTAGTCTTTGTTGATCAACCTCCCGGGTTTGAAGACCCTAGATATCCTAATCATGTTTATAGATTGTCCAAGGCACTATATGGGCTCAAGCAAGCCCCTAGAGCGTGGTATGAGCGCATCCGGGACTTCCTTATTGAGAAGGGCTTCACTATTGGGAAGGTCGACACCACACTATTCACCAAGAAGCTTAATGGGGAGATCTTTATTTATCAAGTCTATGTTGATGATATTATCTTTGGATCAACAAATGAAGATTATTGCAAGGAATTTGGTGAATTGATGTTGAAGGAGTTCGAGATGTCTATGATTGGTGAACTTACATTCTTCCTTTTTTTCAAGTCAAGCAAATGAGAGAAGGGATTTTCATCTCTCAAGAAAAGTATACCAAGGATCTTCTCAAGAGATTTAAGATGAAAGATTGTAAGCCAATCAAGACCCCAATACAATCTAATGGACATCTTGACCTAGATGAGGGAGGTAAACCGGTTGATCAAACTCTCTACCGTTCTATGATTGGTAGCTTGTTGTACCTTACCGCATCTAGGCCTGATATCATGTTTAGTGTGTGCATGTGTGCTCGCTTTCAAGCGTGCCCTAAAGAACCTTACCTAAGTGCCATAAAAAGAATTTTAAGATATCTTAAGCACACCCCAAGCATTGGTCTTTGGTATCCCAAAGGAGCTAGATTCCAACTAGTTGGCTATTCCGACTCGGATTATGCCGGTTGCAAAATTGATAGAAAAAGCACATCTGGAGGGTGCCATTTGCTTGGGAGATCCTTAGTATCTTGGTCATCTAAAAAGCAAAATAGTGTGGCTTTGTCCACCGCCGAGGCGGAATACATTGCCGCGGGGCTTGTTGTGCACAAATCTTATACATCAAACAAACTCTCCTAGACTATGGAGTTGTTCTTGATAAGGTGCCACTTTTATGTGACAATGAAAGTGCCATTAAAATTGCTAATAATCCGGTACAACACTCACGCACCAAGCACATTGATATCCGCCACCACTTTCTAAGAGATTATGTTGCTAAAAATGATATATCACTAGAAGGTGTAAGAAGTGAAAATCATTTAGCGGATATCTTCACTAAACCTTTGGATGAGGCCACCTTTTGTAGGTTGAGAAGTGAACTAAATGTGCTTGATTCTAGTAACTTTAAAAGATGAGCTTGTGTGTGTCCCTTGCATTGCATTGTATTATATGTCATGTTTAATTTTCCACAATGCATCTAGGACTTGTCTAACACGGTTACGATAACCCTCCTTTGGAGGAGTGAAGAAGCCTAACCGTGGATCAAACTTGACAAGCAACCTAGTCTTTCTTTCTTGCTTTGCATTGCATATGCATGGTTGTTGCTTTGTCGTTTCTTTTCAGTTTGGCTTTGAGCAACCTCTATGTTCGTCCATGGATAGAGAGAGCATTTGACGCTCCCAAGGGTTTATAAACTCTATTGCATGGCCATATGTTGCTCCTCGGGTGATTATTGCATATTTTCCTAAAAATGATACTAGCCTAAGGCAAGATATTTTGAAAATCTTGAGGGTTTGAGTGAGGTCAATCATATTAGGTTCCAATTGGTGTTTATTTGAGTCTCTTTGAATTGGAACTTGATTGGAAGAAGTCGCATCGAAGATCAGATTGAAGAAAGGCATTAAACAGCGACCAGACGTTGGACCGGACGCTGGACCGGACACGATGTTGCTTCACCACTGCGTCCGGTCCCGGTGACCACCAGCGCGTCTGGTCATCCTAAAGATAAATCTCAAGGACCTATGACCGGATGCTAGATCGGACGTGACGTTGTGACCACTATGTCTGGTCCCGGACCCCACCACCACGTCCGATCAAGCGTGATGGGTTCCTGGGTGATCTCTGACCGGACTCTGTCCGCGTCCGGTCAGCTCTAACCGGACGTGTCCGGTCGCGCCAGGAGCTTACTGGACTCTGACTGGACGTTGCTCCACCGCGTCCGGTCAGGCGACCAGCGCGTCCGGTCATCACGTGAAAAGCGGATCTGCGCTCTTTTAACCGTTCGTCCCGATCTATTCCTTTTTGGTCTCCGTTTTCCTCCGTCGCCGCCGCCTAGCCCTAGCTTTTCTTCGCCGACTCAGGCCGCACCGCCGTGCCTCCTCCCTCCTCCGCAGCCGAGCCGCGCCATCGTGCCACCGTCTTACAGCCGAGCCATGCCACCAGCGCCGCCTCCGACCGCCGCACTCGCTGCTCCTCCTCAGCTGCGCCACATCGCCGTGTCTTCGCCGTGACCGCCGCAGCCGCACGCACCGCCATAGTAGCTCCTCCTCTGCCACGTGCGCCACCACAGCCAATCCTCCACGCCGTGCACACCACCGCAGCTGCGCCACCTCCGCCGTGCCGCACTGCCAGAGTCGTGCTTGATAGAGCTTTGACCTAGCCCTAACCATTGCGACATCTTCGACATCACTCCGGTCGTTCTCTGTCGACGTTCCTTCATGCGATTTCGTCTCCGCGAGGTTGTTTCGCATTGCCTTGATCTTCTTTTGGATTACCGATGAACTTCCGTTGAATTCTAATTCATCCATTGCATGACTCGGCACTTCAGTGCTCATCCGACGTTTCCACAGAACCCTCGCGCGTCAATGTCTCTCATCTTTTCACCGGAGTCTCGCTCATCTGAGGTAGCTATCATGATCTTTTTTTTCTTATCTCGTATGCTTGCTTTAATAAGGACCTCGCTCATATGTTAGTTAAAATAAAATGCTTAATAGTAGCTCTATCTACTCTATCTTTACAAAGAGTCTTGTCGGTGCTCTGTGTGTGGCAATTGATCAGTATTGAATCCGAGGCTAAGCCTATGGATACGGATTGAGGCCAAGCCTTATGAGAGTCAGTTCATCATCTTTCACTGTCAGGGGTTCTCAGTCGCATAGATTCGTCAGAATGGTTCGTTGCAAGAATGCTGGTGGTACACCGAGTGACGGGGACGAGAGTCCTCCCAGGTTGACAGAGGTTGCCCATAGCAAGCGTAAGAAGATTGCCACCAAGAAGAGAAAGAGGACACCCACTGAGGCAGAGATAGCACAGGCAGTTGCTGATGCAGCAGATCTAGCCGAGAGAGGTGGAAAATAGCACATTGGTGAGCATCGCTTTCATCTTGAAGGTCGACAGCTTGGCACAGAGGCCACAGAGGAGATAGAGGACCCACCTGCAGAGCAGCCCATAGAGGACACAGAGGAGACAGAGGAGCAGACCGTTCAGACTCCACCGTGTCGTCGCTCAGGACGTACGCGTGCTCAAGTGACACCTAGGCCAGAGGGCCAGCGATGTGGAGGTCGTCCACCTCCTAGGGCTCGAGGTCACCCCCTAGTCGAGCACTTTGACTTGAGGGGAGATACAGCACGATAGGTCCATGCTCTTCGGTTGTCAAGGTTGGTCGGTGGTTCCCACCTCAGCGGGACCCCTGAGCCTCAGAGGGCTTCTACACACCTCTGCATAAGGACTTCTATAGAGCCTATGTTGACAGTGGGATTGCTTTCAGACCTCAGAGAGTTTGTCGACTCGAGGCTTTAGTTGCTGTTGTTGGTGAGCAGCTCCATCCACACCTGTCCTTTTTACCTAGTTTATCAGATTTTCTAGGACAGACTGGAGCTTACTACGGGACTTGGGTCAGAGAGTTCTACTCCTCACTTTGGATTGACTCTGCTCACGAGTTCATACACTTTGCATTCCGAGGCCGTGACCACAGATTATACGGCACCAGGGTACGGGAGATTCTCAGACTCCCTGCTTCAAAGACGAAGATTCATCAGTTGTGCTTTGGTCAAACTTCACCACCGAGACGTCCTCATGGAGGTTCAGTGCCACCTACAGACCTGATCAGACCTTGCTTCTGTGAGCTGTTTGGCGAGGGATCCAGACGTACACCTGCCAGCCTGACACCCCTTGCTAGAGTGCTTGATGCCATTGTGAGACGGACTCTTCTTCCGAGGCTGGGATACAGAGAGGGCCTAACACGTATGCAGCTATGGGTTATCCATCACCTTATCTCTCAGACACCAATTGACATTTGGGATCTGATGCTCTGTGAGATGGAGGACACTTTGGCAAAGGGCTTCAAGGGTCACCGTCAGTTACCATATGCGCACTGGATTTGCTTCATCATTTGATCTGCGTGTGACCTGCCTATAGAGATTAGGGCTAGGATCTCAGATACCACTACTGAATTCCCTGAGTATGACATTCGACAGTTGTGGGCTTCTGTTACTAGAGAGCAGGCACCTAGGCTAGGACAGCATCAACGGACAGAGGTTCCAGAGACAGCAGCTGAGCAAGACGAGACCATTGAGGGTCTTGCAGAGGCCGAGCTTGCAGATCTTGATGCTTAGCCAGCTGATCTAGTTGAGGATGACGCCACTGACAGCACAAATGAGGATTACCAGCCTATTTCTCGGTACCGCTCTCCTTGGTCTCACGACCATGAGGCCGGTGGTTCAGGATCAGCCTCCCACTCAGACCCAGCCATGGTGGCTATCCTTGAGAGGCTGACCTAGGCCCAGGAGAGGCAAGAGGTTCAGATGCAGCGACAGGCTTAGGACACAGCAGCTGCGTTCGCCTAGATTCAAGCTCATCAGGATGAGTTCTAGAGTCAGCAGCTTGAGTTTTAGAGGCAACAGTTTGAGATGTAGAAGCAGCAGACAGCCACCCAGCAGCAGTATCTTGAGCTCCTGCGACACCTCATCACTGTTGGGGTTTCTCTACCACCGTCTGTCCTTACTCTAGCACTACAGTCTAGTGGACCTCAGAGTCAGGGACAGCCGAGCTTTCAGTTTACCTCCCCCCAGTAGCAGGATCCTAAGACCTTTCAGTCCCCGAGCTGCACTCCTATTCAGACGGGGTTCACTCCACCAGTTCAGCCTAGACCTCATCTTCTGATAGGCACTCCTTTCACTGACTTGAGTGCCTCTTACAACGAGTTGACTGGTCAGCCGACACCCTTGCATACCACTGTTGTGACCTCTTCAGGGATGTCAGCTTCCAAGACTGTGGCTCCTCCAGTGACAGGGACCTGGACTACAGAGACAGTGCCGTCGTCAGTTGCCTTGACAGATCCTCCCATAGTTGGTGCTTTTCAGGCCCAGGTGACAGAGACTGCTCCTATCGTTGCAACTACTTCATCAGTTCCTACTCCTGATCTACAGACCCAGACTGCTTCACTGCCACATGTATCTATAGAGGGTCAGCCTGACAGCTCAGAGTCAGAGGAGGATACTTCACAGTTCGTGATCACTCCACGCTCTTCGGCACCCGACATGACTGCTTCTATTCCCTCATCGGATCCTTAGTTTTTTGGCGTTTGATGCCAAAGGGGGAGAGAGAGTAGATTCATGGGGAGTTTGATAGAGGGTTTCATTTTTTTTCTTTGTGTGCTTCATTCATGCTACATTCATGCATCATGTTTATATTCTCGCGCTTGCATTTTGTGACATGTGTGCTTGTGAGATACTTGAGTCATATATGGATTTTCTTATCACTATTTTATATCATGTCACTTAATTGGTTCTAGCTCATAAGGTTGTGCTTCCGTGCCTTACTCTGATTTCATATGAGCTATGTTTTATATGTACTAACTCTTCATGTTTTATCCTATGAGTACACCCTGTTGGCTTGGAGCACATAAGCAATTCCTAACCCCTTGTGCTTATTGCCTTTTGCTTATGTGAACCAAGCATGTTTGAAAACCTCAACGCTTAAATCTTCTGAATCAAAGTGTTGTCATCAATCACCAAAAAGGGGGAGATTGAAAGCATCTAGGCCCCGAGAGTTGGTTTCGTAAATTGATGACAACACATTATTACCATGACTAACGTGTGTTTTGCAGAAACTTTGATAAGTTAGGTCATGGGATTGGTAACTGCTTTGGGCACTATGGTATTCATGCCCCTTAATGGAAATCATTTTGGTTTTCAAAGGATTAACGACAAGATTAAGGACGGTTAGTTCTGGATGTCAAGGTGTTGAGATACATTCGGAATAGTCGTTAGGATCTTTGCTTTTTTCCTTTGGCCATACTATAAAGGGGGGCATGAGCGATTAGCTTGACCTAGGTGAGTCTTTTGTTTAGGTGTGGTGCACACTTGTCAAACTTAGCACTAGGTAGCTCAGGTAAAGCTCAAAGTTCAGTTGGAAGCAACTCGGTTCAAGTTGCGTCGCGTTTCGAAGTAGTTTGAGCCGTTTACCCATGACCGGACGCGGTCTCTGTCTTGACCGGATGCGTCCGGTCAGTGCTGACAGTTTCTGCATTTCAACTTGGTTGACCGAACGCGGTCCTTGCGAGGATCGGACGTGTTGATCGTGTTGACACGTGTCTTAGAGAGTAAAAGAACTAATCGGACATGACTGGAAAATGATTAGACACGTCTGGTCACGTTCTAGTAAGGTACTTTGCTGACCTGACACGACCGAGCGTCAGGTCAAAGTATAGTAAGGTCCTTGCATGACCGGATGCGTCCGGTCACCCCTGATCGGTGCGTCCGGTCACTCAGCGCTGTCGGTTAGATTTTCGACCGTTACTTTCGACCAGCGCATCCGGTCACATCGACCGGCACATCCGATCAGTGCATATTTTGCTGAGTTGGCAGGTAACGGTTAGATTTGACTGTGGGGTGTATAAATACATCCCCTCCACCTCCTTTAGATGTCTCTTGCTCATTTGTTCAGCTGAGAAACACCTTTCAAGTGCAAGGAAGTGCAAGAGCTCTAGTGAGGGTAGTGATTTGAGAATCAAAGTTTGAGAATCCCTCATTAGTGACTAGGGAGTAGCAAGTGTGCATCCACCTTCTCATTAGGCTTTTTGTGGTCAAGTGAGAGTTCTAGCTTGTTACTCTTGGTGATCGCCATCACCTAGACGGCTTGGTGGTGATTGAGAGTTTGGCGATCATCCGGCGGAGCTTGTGGATGGCCTAACTCATCTTGTGAGCAGTTTTGGGCAATTCACCCTGACGGAGTGTCAAAGAATCAGCCCGTAGAGAGCACTTGATCCTTGCGCAGATCAAGGGGGAATTACACCCTTGCGCGGGTGCTCCAACGAGGACTAGTGGGGAGTGGCGACTCTCCGATACCTCAGGAAAACATTACCGTGTTCCTAACCCTTACTTTCAAGCATTTATTTTCTTGTATTACTTTTATTGTTTGGTTTACTTTTCTAGAATTGTCATGCTAGACTAGGATTGGAACTTAGGGTGCAAGACTTTTTACCGTTAGAATCACAAGGAACACTAGTAGGCACTAGGGGTGAATTTTGGCTTGTAGGATTTAATTCTTGCAATTAATTTTTAGAAAAGCCCAATTCACCCCCCCTCTTGGGCATCTTGATCCTTTTCTGACCAGCATAGATAGCGTACCCTGATGGCCATCCATAGGTCGACTGATAGAGAATATCTATCCATGATTAGGATGACCAGAGCCCCTTTTTGCATTGTGTGACCTTTTTAGAACTAGGGGCTTGTACCAGAGAACCATGGTTGCTCTGTTGAGGAGCAGGTTGCTATGTTCCTCCTTATTGTTGGACACAACAAAAGGTTTAGAGTGGTGCACCAAGCATTTAGGAGGTCCATTGAGATAGTCCACAGGCACTTTCACTAGGTTTTGTATGCTGTTGGTGAGCTTAGAAATGAGTTGATCAAGCCCCCCTCATCTGTCACTCATTCAAAGATCCTTGGCAGCCCTAGATGGAACCCTTATTTCAAGGTAAATATGACTATGTAGTGCTTAGTGTTCCATAATGTTTGTCCACACAATTGGCTTAACACATTTGCACAGTTTTAGGACTGCATTGCTGCCATTGATGGCACCCATTGCTTGGCTAGGGTGCCTAGGAGAATGCAGCAGGCTTTTAGGGGTAGGAAGAAAGAACCAACACAGAACATCATGGTTGTTGTTAACTGGGACCTAAAGTTCACCTATGTGTTGGCTGGCTGGGAGGGGTCTGCACATGATTCCCACATACTTCATGATGCCATTGAGAGAGAGAGGATGGGTTCACTGTGCCTGAAGGTAACACAAACCACATGCCTGTTGCACTTGAGTCCATACCAGCAATTACACACTCCTCATGCCCTTCCATGATCCACTTGTAGGTAAAATGTACCTTATAGATGCAAGCTATGCATGCCACAATGGCTTCCTACCTCCCTACAGGGGGGTTAGGTACCATTTGTCTGAGTACAGCAGCACCAACAGGCCAACCAATGCAAGAGAATTGTTTAACCTGAGACACTCCTCACTTAGGGTCATAGTTGAGAGGGCTTTTGGGGCTTTGAAGAATATGTTTCGTATTCTAGACAACAAGCCATTTCACCCTTACAAGAGCCAGGTCAAGCCGGTCATTGCCCGCTGCATCCTCCATAATTGGATTCTGGGATTTGGTTTTGACCACTGTGTGCTAGATGAGGATTGGTTTCCACCTAACCACCCAAACCTGGAGCCTGTGGAGAATTTGTTGGCCTAGGATACAGTAGCCATGACTGCTAGGAGGGATGAGATTTGTAATGCTATGTGGCAGGGTAGGGGCAGCCATAGGACCTAAAACTTGCATGCCTTTTCATGATGAACTTTGTTTGTGGACCCTGGTTTGGAACATTTGGTTTGTGAACTGTGCTTGTTATGTAATAATTGATGGATAAGCTGAGACCAATTGTTAATGTATGATTTGTTATCTCTGAGGGTTTATTCTGGCCTATGATGTAACTTAATTAACTGAGGTGGTTGCTGAGATCTTGCTATTTTTTCATCTCAGTCATCAAGTGTTCTAGCATCATCCACAGTTTGCAACCTTTGGGTGTAACTCAATGTGATGGCAAACTGTGAATGGAATGGAACATTTCATGCCTATCATGTGCTTGCTATATTTGTTTGTTCATTTGATAGGCAGCCACCAATGATGAAGCATTTTTGTCACAAGATGTTTTATGTGCTAAAACTGAGGCCACTATGTCCTACTACACCTAACTATTATGCCATTTAACTAAGGCCACTGTCTCCTTGTTATTCTGTAATGGTTCCTAGTTAGGATGGCATCCCTAGTTGAGTATGGGTTTGTGGCTGCTGCTGAAGTGGTTGGTGCTGATGTTGAGGTAGCCCCTACACCAGCCCCCGCTGTACCCCTACACCAGCCCTAGCAGCAGCAATAGCTAGTCCCATGAGGTGGAACAACAACACCTCAGGCTTTGTGCTAAGGCGGATCGCACAAGTGTTGACTGATGGTACAAGTCCTGATAAGGTCTTCAAGGACAAGGATGTTAACTATGTGGAAAAGTGCTTGAAAGACTACAGTGGTGATGTAGTAAGCCCCACTCAAGTGTACAACCACTTGAGGAAATAGAGGCAGAAGTGGTCTAGGGTCAGTAAGCTTAAGGAGCTTAGTGGTGCCCTGTGGGACAGTGAGACACAAGCAATTATTCTAGACCAAGATCACTACCTAGGCCATTACAAGGTAGACCAATGGTTCATTGTCATCCCTCCCTTGTCTATCCTAACCTCACTTATCTATCCTCATCTTCCACTATCTACAAACATGCAGGACCACCCTAAGGATGCTGAATTCCTGAACTATCCCATAAAGTTCTATGGTGAGATGGAGGCCATATTTGGGCACTCCATAGCCACTGGTAGGTATGATGTTAGTTCTAGTGAGCCCCTTGGGGTTAACCAGGCTGACAGCCAAGCTGCTAAGGTAGAAGGGGATTCCAATGCTGAGAAGAGCCCTACTGAAAGAGGGGAAGGCAGCAAGGCCACACAACATCAGTCACAAGATGCAGTTGGCAACAAGAGAAAGAGGGGGACCTTTACTAAGGATGAGATGATCATGATCACCAACATGTCTAATGTTGTTAGGGATGTTGCCAGTGCACTTAGGGAGAATGGGGCTAGCCATGTTGACCCTAAACTCTACCTTGCTATCTTGGACATGTCTGGGTTCACCACTGAGGCCCTCATATGTGCCTACACCTATTTGCTTGAGAACAAGGCCCTTGCCATAGGCTTTGTGAAGATGGAGACTAGCCATATGGATATTTGGCTGAGGAACTACCTTGCCAAGAACTACTTCATGTAGTTCTGTCCACCTAGGACAGCAAGGCCTAGAGGGGTTGACTGTAGAGATGTATAGTTCCTCCATCTCCCTCACCCACTCTCTCACCTTTTGATGACACTTAGGTGTAGCTTTTGTGCAGTGCCCTTGGCTGGTTGACAACTTAACTTTTGGGTTAGTCTAGTTGGATGGTGACTAACTATAGTGGAGAGGTGGCTATTATTTGTGCCCACATGGTTGAGGCAAACATGGTTTTGTAATGCACTATTGCTGGCTTCTGTTGGCTGCAAATATTTGGTACTAGTTATGCTTTCATATAATGTTGGTTCTTTGAATTAATCTCCATTTGATCATGGATGTTACTGGTTTTTACATGTGATGTTTGAAAGGATACTTGTGGGCATACTTGAATTGGCCAATGATGTAAACATAAAACATTAGAGGTGGCTTCTTTTTTCATTTGGTTTTGTCTTGACTACTGCCAACTGTTGACATGTGTGCTATTGTACCCGTGAGACACATCCATACCCTGCTGCAACAACCCTTCTTTCTTGTGTTGATGGCAAAGCATGGATGTGCTCATGGATATCATGTCACCCATGACCTTGCCTGTTCTTCTTGTTCTGGTATTGCATTTCTTCATGATTGTCATCAAATCGTGTGATGATGACATGGCACCATGGAACATGTAATCAAAGCAATCCGAGGTAGCATGTCATCACACATGATTCCATGGCAGCCATGAGCATTTTTCTATTTAGTTTTGCTAAAGGAGCCACCAATGATAGTAATCTGATGATCACCAACTCATCTAAAAGCTGAGGCCACTATCTTAAAACATGATCATGCTTTTCTTATTACTGAGGCCAGTTTGCTTTATGCCTATGATGATAACAGTGCCATGTTATACATTAGTGATGAACTTGATCTTGTGAGGAACTGGACACATAATTTGTCATGGTTGTCATCGAACCGTGGGAGACATCCATGCCCAAGCAACTGTAATCCACCTAGGATTACCTGATAGCTGGGCTGGACGCCTCCCACGCTTTCATGGCCTTCATGAACTGTTTTCAAATATTTGTCTGATGTTGTTGCCTTTATTAGGTCCTTATGCTCCAAGTTCAAGATGACAATCATGTTCTTACTTAGTTTGGCACTAATATCTGAGGCAAATCATTCATGTTCTTACTTAGTTTGGCACTATCTTATACCCTAATATGTTTTGTAAAGGAATACATGGCTTGGTATGTTGTCTACCGCGGTAAGGTTCCAGGAGTGTATCAATGCTGGGCAAAATGCAATGCCCAGGTCAGTGGTTTTTCAAACAACTGTTTCAGGGGTTTTGTAACTAAAGAAGAGGCAGAAGCATCATACCTGGAGTTCATTTCCTCTGAGAAACATCCACTGTTGGTGGAGACTCCTCCAGCTGTGGTTAACAAATCTAAATGGACATCTACTGCTTGTATTGTGCTGTCTTATCTGGTCGTCGTGCTTCTGTTGGTGCTTATTTTGGTTTGGAAGTAATGCCTATGATGACTAACACCTTGGATGAGCTGTTGGTGTTGTGTAGTGTAATCTATCCAGATTGTTTGGTAATTTGTGGACACCTGAGCATTTAATATGTTGATGTTGTTGTTAATTATGTTTCCTCCAGTGCTTTTCTGTTAATTATGTTCCCTCCGGTGCTTTTGTTGTTAAGTTGTCGCAGCTGTGATTCCATGATTACTTAAATTAATTAGTCTGAGGCACTTATGTTCATTCTACTCTGCTGGTTCATTCTTCACTTGTGTTCATTCTACTCTGCTGTTGGTTGGGGGCCTAGCTGAAAAACAAACACAGCCTGAAACTGGTAGTTGCTAGTAGTTGGCCTTTGGGCCGGGCTGCTCAAGTGAAACCAAACAGCTACACACTCAGGCCTGGTCCATTTGGTGCTGCCAGCCAAACACGGCGCCCTGCCCGGTTTCGGCCTACCTCTGGCTGGCTGGGGCCTGGACATAGGGCCTGACTGGCTGGAGGCCTCCTACCAAACACCCCCCAAGTGTTCCCGCACACCAAAACTTTAAGATCATCTATCCCAACTCACATGCACCCACCAAACTAAGGCCTAATCACTCATAAGATGGGCGGTAAGTAAAATCTTAGCCTTAGATATGATCACAAAGTTCTTAGTGTCATGAGGGTGTGTTCTAACACTTGCACTGGCTTCTTCTTCGCTTCGAAGTACTCTAACCGCTACAAGAAGTCTAGGATTCTGTGACAGTCAGATTATGATGATGGCAGACAATGACAAAGTGACTATCGTCAGAAGGTGGATGTGACCACCAGAGGATGTTGTCATAGATCCCGTGACAACTGTTCTTCTGTCACTAACTTGTGACAGCAATATCTGTCACTAAACATTTTACAATAATTGAACAGGATAGTGACACGTGTATATTGATGTGGCATATCTGACATGTCATGTGTCACATGGCGAAAATAAACATCATAAGAACAAATTTGGCCCATTGGGCTCATATGAAACCAGATTGTTTTTTACTAGTTAGTTGAGCTAAGCCGGTAGCCACGTATTGTTTGAGCCCAATTTGTATCTCATCTTGTTGCTCAAGCGCATTTACAGAATTATCGTCACAAATAATAAATCACATTACCAATTACAAGATAATGATAATTACACATTCCAACAGAATAGCTCCTCCAAACATAATACTTTATACTACACGTAGCATATTGTACCAGCCATACAAAGAATGCCTCACATCCATACAAAATGCATGACACAAAATTGTCAATACAACACAATACAGAATGCCGCCAATCAGTAACAGGCAGCTTCCACTATAAAAAGAGATCAAAATACCCATGCAAGAAAAATTCAGACATAGTTCCACCGCACAGATGGGTTGCAGCTGGCTCAACTGTACAGTAAGTGCATCTTCTAACCTACAAATAAGAAAACTGCCTGTTGTAAGACATCAACAAATCAGCTAGTGCAATGAAGAGAAGTTATGCAACTAAAAAATAATAATATTAGCTCACGGCAATTGATGCAGATGAACCGCCGAGGGTTCAGATAGTATTTATATCGTCGCTTTGTTAAGCCGATGGAATCATGGAAACATGGCATTGAAGTGTGATGCATCTTCGTCTGTAACAACGATACCACCTTCCCTCCGTGCTGCGTCGGCCGGTTCATCGGGGTCACGGCATGCACGTGCACATGTTGCGGCTGCTCCTCCCCCAGCTGCCGAGACCCAGCGGAGAATTTCAAGTCTGCAGGGGTATGATCACTACTGCAAACTCAAAAATCCCTGTCGGTGGAATCAAAACCGACAGAAAAATTAGTAATATCATGTCGGTTTTCGTAACCGACAGAAAAATTGTAAATATCCTATCGGTATTTTTAGTACACACAGGAAAAGTTATATATTTTCTGTCGAGCGTATATATTTCTTGTTGGTGTTTTTGACACACACAGGAAATTTATGTGAAAAAACTAACGCCCCAAAATTTGCGGCCATCCGAGCATCCGTGCCAAGTGAAAACCCAAAAGGAACCAGGTCCGCCGTCTGAGCATCCGGCGCCAAGTGAAAACGAATCAGGTCTACAGCTCGTACGTTTTTTAACGGAGCCCACAACTCCTACGTGACCCAGTGACTCATCAGGCTAATAAAAAATAAAAAAAAACTCCGAGGAGATATACCCAGGCCCATCGTGAGGGGGTTCCTGACCCGTGAGGCCGTGGCTCCAATTCGCTAACTCGCGTCTTCCCTTCTGCGCCGTCTTTTTTGTTTTTTTGGCCCTTTTTTTGAAAGATTCTCTCAAATAGGCCCCTGACGGAAAGATTTCAAAAAATGGACCCTCAGCTTGGCGCCATGGACCATGGCGCCAAGCTACAACGTCATGGCGCCATGTATCCTGGCGCCAAGAGGCATCCGACGTGGCTACACGGGGATCTACGTGGCGCGTAGGCTTGGCGCCAAGATCCGTAATATCCTGGCGCCAAGCCTTGGCGCCACGGATCTTGGCGCCAAGCCCCTTAATAACTGTCGGCCCTTCCTTTTCTTCTTCCTTCTCTTTCCTTTCTTCCTCATTTCTTCTTCCTCTTCCTCGCGCCCGACCCCGCCGCCACTCGCCGTCGCCGCCGCCGGTCGTCGCTCCGCCCGCCGCCGCCCGTACCACGCCGGCCGCCGCGCCCTCTGCCGGCTCCCGCCGCCGCCGGAGCCGCCCGTGCCGCGCGCGGCCACCGCCGCCCCCGCCGGCCGTAGCGCCCGCGCCGCCGCCGGCCGGCGCCGCCACCGCCGGCCGCCGCCACTAGGCCCGGCGCGGCCCCCGCCGGCCGCCGCCGCCCCCCTCCGCCGGCGCCGCATCACCCGCCGCCGGGCACCGGCGGCGGCCGCCGCCGGCCACAAGTAAGTTTTTTTTTTTAAATTAAGTTAGGATTATTGAAATTTAATATATTTTTGAAGTTATTATTTATTATTTAATTTAGTATGAAATTTAGTTAGGATTAGTGAAATTTAGTTTAAATATATATGTTAATATTGTTTAGATTGATTATATAATTTAGTTAGTTATTTAGTTAGCTAAGTAGTTAGATAATTATTTAGTTAGCTAATTATATATTCATTAGTTAGTTATTTAGTTAGCTAATTATTTTTTTAGTGTTAGTTAGTTTTTTTTTAGTTATTATTTTATTTCGATTTAGTTATTTAGTAAGTAAGTAGTAGTATACTAAATTCGTCATTTTTAGTTATAGTATGTAATTTTTAGTAGTTAGTAGTAGTTAATATCTTTTTTTAGTTAATTAATTAGTTAGTTAGTAGTGAATAATTAGTAGTTAGTAGTTAATTCATATTTATTAGAGACCTATTACTTATTATGTTTTAAATATACTGGAGTAAAATAATTATACTTAGTACGCTTAGTTATGTTTTCGAACTAGATGGACAACCTAGTGAGCATTTATTATGGAGGAACTGTAGAACGAGATCGCTATGGATATGTTGAGCTTGTGGACAAGCAAAGTGTGCCTGTGCTATTCAATGAGAGTCCATCATTCAGTGAGTTGACTGCAAGAGCTCGTGAGGAGGTACATAGCCGGACGGATGATGGCATCATAGTTGATGGTGTACTTCACTTTGGTTACCCTCCCAACATGCTAAGGAAGATGATCCCAATAGGTTGTGCAGATCAGTGGGACAACTATGTGAGATCGGCTATGAAAAGCCAGTTCCAAAGTTTGGATGTGGTTGTGCAGCGGGTGCTCGTTGATCCAATCCCTCTTGGGTTGTCCCCGCCAATGGGTGAGCACGCATGTTTTGAACCTCCCGTCTTGGAACGTGATGTGGATGCGGAGGTCCCGCCTATGGTTCCCGATGCACAATCTGCCCCTAACGATGTGGCACATCCTCCTCAGGAGATCCCGTTGACACAGAATCATCCTAGTAAGTGTCAATTAGGTGTCCTATTTTTCTTTGAAACTTAAGTCTTTTCTTTTCATCCACTCTTCTTATCATCTCTTCTTCGTTGTTGCAATATTGCAGGAGATGTTCCCGATAATGAGGGCGCTCCTGCGGATGATGCTCAAGTCCAGATTGGAGATGGAATCCGCGCCTCCAATAGTGTTGAAATTATGAATGATTCAGAGCCATATGAGATCGCAAGGGCTGTTGATTCTGACGATGATCGTCCCGTTGGAGAGCTCACAGAGAGTGACGTTGAGATGCTTAGGCGTATTTTTCCCGGCCGTCGTGATCCTCTGATTCATGAGTTCAGTGATCTTACTCATTCAGATCAGGCGTTTGCAGAAGGACGTGATGATGAGCTGCAGGAAGCTCCAGAGGCTGGTCCTAGTATGGAGATAGAGAAGGGTAGGGTTTTCAATGACCTCCCTGCATTGAAGAGGTGGTTGCAAGCGTTTGCAGTGCTACGCAAGAGACCGTTTAAGGTCCTGCATTCGTATGTGGAGCGGCGTTACACGGTTGTGTGTGACAAGGAACGGTGTCCATGGAGAGTTTGTGCAAGGAAGCAAAAGGTTTCAGGAAAGTGGAAGATCACAAGAGTTGTTGGGCCGCATACCTGTTCCTCACATGACCTGAACACAAAGCATCGGCAGTTGACATCAACCCTCATTGCCAAGCGGTTGATGAAAGTATTACAGGGAGAGCCGAATATGAAGGTCAGGACAATTATCAAAATAGTTAATGAGGTATATGGAGGATATGACATAAGTTATGGCAAAGCCTGGAGGGCTAAGCAGCGTGCGTGGAAGATGATATATGGGGACTGGGAGGATGGCTACGAGCAGCTTCCAGTACTTCTCAATGCAATCCAAGCAGTGAATCCGGGCATGCATTACGAGTACATCCCTAGGCCAGACGCATGGAAAGATGGGAGGCAGATATTCTTTCGTGCTTTCTGGTGCTTCCCTCAGTGTGTCGAGGCCTTTAGGCACTGCCGTCCAGTCTTCTCCATTGATGGTACATTCTTGATTGGCAAGTACCGTGGCACACTACTCATAGCCATATCATGTGACGCAAACAACAAACTTGTTCCTTTGGCATTTGGTTTGGTTGAGAGGGAGAATAATGATAGCTGGGGATGGTTCTTGAGGCTAGTCCGGATACATGTGGTTGGGCCTGGCAGGGAGGTGGGCGTCATATCGGATAGGCACCAGGGCATACTTCATGCTGTGCGAGAGGAGATAGAGGGGTACGCGCCTTTGCACTTCTGGTGACTGGGCTGTGTAGGTCAGAGGGATGGAGAGCTAGGGTGGAGGCCTTCCTTGGGCGTGAGGTGGGTGACCAAGGAGACCGCACTTCTGGTGTCCATCTCTCCTGGCTTAGGGCGGAGTTCGGACAGTGTCCTCCTGACGCAGATGATCAGACGGTTCAGTACTACTGTAGGGCGTGGATCCTACACTTGTTTGGCTCTGTTCTCTTCCCCGATGGAACAGGCGACACTGCTTCGTGGATGTGGATCCCTTGCCTCACAGACTGGGACCAGGCCGGTCAGTACAGCTGGGGCTCAGCGGTGTTGGCATTCCTGTACCGTCAGCTCTGCGAGGCGTGCCGGCGTTCTTCAGCGTCAGCCTCACTTGGTGGGTGTGCGTACCTACTCCAGCTGTGGATGTGGTCGCGGCTGCCAGTTGCTCGTCCGGTGATGTTGGCTCCGCGTGACTGGTTCCCAGTGCATAACGCACGTCTACAGCCGATGGGACCAGGTGACAGTCCCTCACGCGAGGATGGAGCGGGCGTATAAAGAGTACACGGACGAGCTAGACAGGCTAATGGCCTCTAGTGTAAGTACAAATTATTATATATGTTGGTTCGAAACTAAATTATATATTACGGTATCTAACTAATTGTTGTGCAGGCTCGATCGTAAGAAAAACAGGAAAATCTTTGATTGGGCCCATCACCACCGAGACTTCATCGACATGTGGAATTTGTTCGATGGGAACGTGGACACCAACAACGAGGCGCACACAAACATAGACTACAGGCGGTACCAAGCTTGGTACCACCAAGCTACTCGTCCGAGGCTTAGGCTGCAGTGGACACAGGATGACTACGCTGACATCGAGTCATCAGAGGATGAGGACACGGCGTACGACACCTCTACTCGTACCGGTCGCCAGGTCGGAGCAGGACCCATCTTGGACAGAGTGGTATGTCATGTGCTCTACTTTTATATATCGATTAGCGTAACAATGAATTACAACCTAAAACTTTGTTGTAGGGTAACTCACTCAAGATGTCTGTCCAAGAAATCGAACGGTTTCGTCCGAGGGTGAGGGACGACGAGACACGTAGTTTCCTCGATGTAAGTACCTATAAATATGCAAATATTACAGTACTAAAATGTTAAATTAATTGACTAAACATGATTTTGTGCACCAGAGATTGGCACGTCGGCTACGCCGTACCGCGGCGCGTTGTGGTTGCAGGACAGGCACGACGGAGGATGTGTACGTGCCTTCTGCACCCAGAGGTGGCGTAGGCTCGTCTAGCCACCCACCTACAGGGTCGCGAAACCACGGCACCGAGGAGGACGACGACGAGGACGACGATGACGACGACGAGGACGAGGACGAGGACCAGGGCCACGAGGAGATTGGACCGTCTCAGCTAGACGATGCTCCCTGGACTCAGCCTACGCAGCCGGTCGGATGATGAATGAGCTTCAGATGGAGTTTATGACATATGCACTTTAAACGTGGGTGCTGATGATGATCATATATTTGTTTAAGGTGAATGTCATAAATAATGGTTGATGACATGTTTATGTGATATCTGTGTTTGGATTGAATCAAAAACAGGGAAAACTCTGCCAAAATTTTATGAAACATGTCAAGTCGTGCGGTACACCGATAGCATATAGCCTTTTCAGTGATTTATCATGTCACTATCGTATGGTACATCCTCTTTTACAGATGAATTGATTGATCAAGGAATCTAGCCTTTACAGATGAGTTTTCAAATAGGCTTTTCAGTAATTCAAATAGGCTTTTGAGGGATAGCGTGTAGGCTTTTCAGGAGCGTTAAAGTCACAATACAGCGGCTCTCCACTACACTTCTGGCTATATATACACCTTCCTCCATACAATGCTAGTCACTTGAAACGAGAAGTTTGTTATCTACGAGTAGCAATGTCTGGAGGGTCATCTAGAGGGAAGGGAGCGGGGGGGAGTAAGGGTACTCCCATTGTGTGGGAGGGGTCTCTGGGTCCGGAAGACTTTGATGAGCCAGTGTATCATTTTCCTGTCGAGACCAAGAGAGATTTCACCAAAGTGTGTCCACTCCGAGGATATGATAACCGGAAAGAAGAATGGCCAAAATGTAGGCATGGTGAGGACTGCTTAGTGCAAATGTTCGTGGAGGGTTTGGATGGAGGTCGCCGATTCTTCAAATGTCCACGAGCAGAGGTAACTGGTTTTAATATTTGTTACTCAATTTTTTTCTCCATTATTTTGCATCTCATAGGCGTTACCAACTGCATGTTCAATGAAATCTTTGAAATGCAGTGTTCAGAGTCCAAAGAAAACTGTGGTTTCACTAGATGGGTCGATCCTAGACCAATCTATCCCCACGCACAGTACATCTACTACTTGCAAGACCGTATCTTCGAACTAGAAAGGGAAGTTAGCAACGGTTACAAGGACGAGGAACCAGACGATGCCAGTAGTGGTGCTGTTTCACAGGACGGACCATGCCATGATCCATATTGCAGCTGCCCTAACCACAAGAACAACGGGCCTCCACCACCACCCCCGCCACCTCCACCATCGAACATGGGAGGGTACTATGGAGAAGGGGCTACACAGTTCGCTATGTGGCCGCACTACTAGATAGAACGAAACTAGCATATGCATATGCCATGTAATGTACTTGTTGTTCGCTATAATTACCTAAGGCATGTTAGGTTTAGTCCAGGACATATGTGCCCTTGTTTGGTACAAGTTCTGACATGCCATGTCCTATGTTATGCGTGGTGAATTATGAAATCCAGTACTTCCTTATGTTATATGTGCAACTCCATAACTAGTTTCAGTAACTCAGGAACATTAAACATTACATATCACAACACCAAGCACGGTCCAAAAACTTAAAGTGCACATGACGTACATGACGACGAATTAAATAACAAAGAACATGTCCTAGGCACATGATTTACCTAAAGTACATCGACCATGTTCTGGGCATACAAGTAGCATACTACTGAGTACAACGAGGCCACTTTCCCTTGTTCTGAGCATCGGGATTCTCCTCCATCGCTGCCTTCGCTCGGCGCACGCGCTCAAGCTTCCTCTCCCTCTCCTCCCTACAAGCAGCAACACGCCTCATTTCCTCCTCTTCCTTGTGCTCCTTCGCTGCTGCCTCCTCTCTACGTCTCTTCTCTAAGATCTCCAGGCGCTCCGCATCCCACTCCTTCAAGCCTTGTAGAAGCCGCATGTCAGCCTCCTTGATCTCAGTGTCAATCCACTGTTCAAAATCACATAGCGGTGGAGGGGTCTGCAGCAAATTCAATTGTTTGAAATCCAATTATTAAGCAGAACTTCATATGACACAAATTAATTAATAAACAAAAGCAGTTTCTCACAATAAATGTACTGCGGCGCTGACGCTCTGTTGGTTCCCATGCAAAATTAGAACACATCCAATATCTCTGCTTATATGTTGCCTCATCTTCGGAAATTTCAACCTTGCAAGGATCACCACAAAAACACATTGATATTGGGACACCGCTAGGGAGCGGCTTTAGGACGTATGGACTTTCGGTCATCCGTCCATAGCTATAATTCAATAAATACGGTCAATATAACAAAACAATTAACAATAAATCTTAAAAATAAAGGTTTATTATACGATGAAACGAATGTACACATACCTTTGTTTTCTAGCTTTCCCACGCCTAGGCATCCTACGGTTCAACAATACATATGTATTTCAAAATTTTGAAGTTCATAGGTAAAAAATATGCCTTCATTTTACCAAATCGATTCGAATAAATTAAGGAAGGGTGACAGGATACCTACCTCTCGAAGATCCACGGATAAAATCCAACTTCTCACGGTCCAATTGCTCGATTATAGAGCAACGGAAAAGTGTCTAAATGAAAAACCCGAAGAGAATGAGTAAGAAAACGGGAATGACCGGGGATAGGAAGGGGGCAGGCTATATTATGGGTGCTTGGCGCCATGCAGCATGGCTCCAAAGCTTGGCGCCATGGATCTTGGCGCCAAGGCTTGGCGCCATGCTCCATGGCACCAAGCTACGCCACGTAGATTCCCGTGGAGCCACGTCGGATGCCTCTTGGCGCCAGGATACATGGCGCCATGACGTTGTAGCTTGGCGCCATGGACCATGGCGCCAAGCTGAGGGTCCATTTTTTGAAATCTTTCCGTCAGGGGCCTATTTGAAAGAATCTTTCAAAAAAAAAAGGGCAAAAAAACAAAAAAAGACGGTGCGCCGCCCGTACGCTGGCCCTCTCCTCGCGTCGCTGTACGCCGCCCCTCTCCCGCACGCAGCGCTCGGCCGCGCGTCGCCAGGGTGCTCAAGTGCCAGGCCTCACGCAACCCATCAACTGGGCCTCGTGCCGCCGTCTGCCCCCAACGCCGTCGTTCTGACCCAAGGTGGCGGCTCGCAGCCCTGCTGCTGCATTTGAGGTATTATCCTCTTCTTCGGTCTCTACTACTATTGTGTTAATGGGATCCTCAATCTCGCGACCTACTCGCTGAAACCCATAACCCTAATCCCCAGATCCGCTTGTGGAGGTGTTTGTGACCACGAATCTGCAGTTAGAGGAGCCCGTGACGGAGCCATAGTTGGAGGAGAAACACTGCAAAGAAGCTGAAGTAACCCTCAGCGAAGGTGATGTTTTGTATTCCTCTGTATCTGCAATTTTTTCAGTTGAATAAATTTTTCTTTGCTGCTCACTATAATGCCCACAAGCGCTTTAAACCGATGACGTTACTAATTGATGATGACAATGAAACGACAAACTAAAAAACTTCCAAAAAGAAATGCCTAGCAAATGCATAGATTGTACTTTTTATTCATCCTTCTTCAGTTCTGGTCACTAGCACTTTTGGCACTCCTTACTTTCTGGAAATAGATATTGGAATAGATATGCTTGCCCACACAGTGACTATCATATTTTATAAGTCAGAGCAGAACTGAAAATCATTTGTAGCTCACTAGATACTTGCTAAAAAAATTGAACCTTTTTCAGTCTGTAGTCTTCTCTCTCCCCTGCTTTTCTATGACAATGTGAGTACTTGAGATATATATTCTCCAACATAGTATTTTGCATCCCGTATTAGGCTTAGGCCCTGTTTGGCACAGCTTATGATGGTGCAGAATCTGCTTATTGGGGCTGTTGGGTAGGATGTTAAATCAGTTTGTTGCTGCAGCCATTGGAATCGGGCTCAGGTAAATCTGCAAGCTGTCAGGACGGAGTACTAGGTGGAGGAGAAACACTGCAAAGGAGCTGAAGTAGCCCGCAGCGAAGGAGCCGGAGCAGCCTGTAGCATCTACTTAGATTCTGCTACTTCCACCTCAAAGGGTAAGCATTGTTTCTTTCTCATTTTGCTGCGATTAATTGGTCTATTGAATAAGTAAAATGTACAATTTATATGATCTGCACCATGTTTGAATTATCGATGGAACTGAACTAGGATTTCAGCACTATGTTTTGAGGGTTACACAGAGTGTGAAGCTTATCATGGAGAAGCAACTAGCTTTGGTTCACTCTTTTTTTAATCTTAACAGATGAATATTATTGTTGATGGTTAGTTAATGTGTCAAAAAAAATCTGTAGAACAGTGATATGCTTGGTTAAATTTGATATTTTGTGCTTTGATTGACGTGCTTTATTAAGCTGCTTGTTTCTCTTTGTGTGTTTGTCATGTTTTCTAACTCATCATTTCTACAGGCAAACCATTTTTCAAAGTCTGGAATATTTAATGTCTTCACTATAGGCACTTTGTCGACACTTAGGACTAGGACAGGGAATTCCAGAGGCATCCTCACAACATGCAGCAGCAGCAGCAGTAGCGCAAGCAATTGTGAGTACACCTAGCCCAACTTATTGTATTTTCTATAAATTGCATGGCACCTTTTCTCTAGTTTAACAAGCTGGCTGATTAGCTCCCCCCAATTTCCTTATATTTGGGCAACTATATGACTATGATTTTGATGTGGTATTCAGAATGGCAACATGCAGTCCACCAGTGAGGAAGTGGCCTCATCTTGATTCTTGCATAGCTACTGGACTTAAGTTGAATTAGTTGAGTTCAGTTCACCAGTGAGTAAGGTAGATATTTGCATTGGTTCAGTTCCCATGGGCTGGGACTCAGTTGACATCACTCTAGATTTCTCCCCCCAACTGATTTTTGAACCAATGCTGTTATCTTGCACTTATAATTAGTGCCTAATAATTTTCATAGATCTGATTCCCTAAAAATAGTTAGCACTGTTATGTTCTACATGACTTACTACTGCCATGTACCAATCTAACTAATATCTCTCTTTATATATATAGGCCACTGGATCTTCTCATGTTGGCTCGGAATCAACAAATGATGACAATGCGGATGGTCACAATGAAGACAATCTCAATGTCGCCAGAGCTGTATTGGAAACACTGAACGCCCATAGTGGAAACTATGCATGAAGGTGGGAGTCATCACAAATAGATAATGCCATTTTGGGTTCGTAGGAGAACCTGTTGGTAGTGGCCACTTCTAACCTTTAGATAGTAAAGGTGCAGCCAAGTTGATGCCATCTTTTGGGAAAGACAAATTGACAACTGGATGCTTTTGTAAAACTGTTAATGTAGTTGTGGATGCAAGCCTATGGACATCTTAATTAATGTAGCTGTAGATGCAAGGCCTATGGACATCTTAATTATGTAGCTGCGTATGTAAGACCTATGGGCATCTTAATTTGTGGCTGGTGATGCCAACTGTGGGCATCTAATCTATATGTATGGCATGTGGACGATGACATTGATGCAATATATTTGTGTTCTAGTTGAAAACCTAATAGAATCAGATGTCATGTTTCTGCATTCATGAATATTGTATGAATATAAATGAGGTTATTCTTGCCTGATGATTATAATTATTTCCTGTCAGTACGTTATAATTATACTGTTTGGCGAGGATGACAGGAAAAGTTTAATTCTCCTGTTGTGGCGCTGTCGACAGGGAAAAAGCAACAAATCCTGTCGGTATGGACATTTTTTCCTGGCAGTTTAACACCGACAGGAAATGACATTTACTGTCGGTACACCTATTTTTCCTGTCGTCAAGTATCGACAGGAGTAAAGGGGTTGTTTAGTTGGTGAAAAAGTTTGGGTTCGGCTACTGTAGCATTTTTCGTTTTATTTGGCAATTTATATCCAATTATGGACTAATTAGGCTTAAAAGATTTGTCTCGTGATTTACAACTAAATTGTGTAATTAGTTTTTTCTTTCGTTTACATTTAGTACTCCATGCATGTGCCGCAAGATTTGATGTGACAGATACTGTAGCACTTTTTGGGTTCACTTTTCGTGAACTAAACAGGCTCAAAGTTTCAGACATGGCGACACGTAATTATCCTGTCGACGCCCTACCAACAAGAAAAATGGCAACCGACAGGGAAATGTGGCAACCGACAAGGAAATAACCCAATCGACAGGAAAATGTTATTTCCCTGTCTCTCTACTTCTGTCAGAATTTTCCTGTCGGTTAACCGATAGAAAAAAAATATTTTTTATATTTTCCTGTCGGATTTTTGTATTTTACTGTCGGTTTCGTACCGACGAGAAATTTTGAGTTTCCAGTAGCGGATACATCAGGTTCATTTTCCATTCATTGTTCGGATCAATTATAATAGGGTGCATTTTTCCTACTCCTGGGAGCAGTTACTCTCATCTTTAATAAACAACAATGCTTATGTGTACATACTCATTATCAGTTTGAGTATGTTTATATACTCGTTTTATGATACTCTAAATCATACTTCGTGAAAAAATTTCAAAACAACCCATATTTTTTAATATGTTATTCTAATACTGTGACAGTAGTATACAAAATAAGTATAACCATATACTCAATGCATACTTGCATACTTAACATACATACTACTATAGATGGTATAGTATGATCATACACTTCGTCGGGCCATATACACCTTAAATCTTTTTTTTGAGAATTATACAGTACAACGCAGACGCTCAACACGCACGCACATTCACCCCCTATGAACACACGTACGCAAACCCTACCCCTATGAGCATCTCCTAAGGACTGAGCCGGCAGATCTCGAGATTCATGAAGTCACCACTGACGCCTCGCTATCGACGGGGACGTCGTCTACCACTGAAAGTATAGCGCCTTTAAATCCTGAAATAAATCATATACACACACTACCATGTAGCTGTCTACAAAATAACTTATTCTGTAGCCACTTTGAGTTACGAAAATTACTATGTCAGTTTACGAGATTATAGTAACTCCTTACTAAGTGGTTTACTACAACATTACGATAAATATCCCCATGTGTTATAGTAACCTAACTATCGTAAATATGTATTGACATTATTGTAAATTATTATATAAAATTATCGTAAATAGAGGTGGCTACAGAATATATATATATATATATATATATATATATATATATATATATATATATATATATATATATATATATATATATATATATATATATATATATTCCCAGTACATAGGATACCAAATCGAATCCAAAATCCATATTTTGATTTTTACTGTTCCACCAAAATATTAAATCCTACTATCGATAGCCTGCAGGTCTGCCGTTGTCAAAGAAAAGAAAAATGATTGCTGTAGTTAGCCTACATACAAAGAAAAGTTACTGTAGCCCACTACACAACATGGTGCGACGCTGGTGTTGATGGTGGAGCCACGTCCGTGCCACTAACAACCACGGTCCAACTGACCAATTCAGCAGAGGGGCAGAGTAGCGGACAAAACCATGGATAGGAAGCAACATGACTACATCCCGCCTGGTGTCAGCAGCCTTCTATACTTCTCCATTTTTTTAATCCTAAAATCCCTAAAAAAGGTTGATCTCGCAACTACAATGTGAAACTAAAACGTATGGATGTTGATCACGAATAGAAGAAATTGATCACATAAAGGTTGTGATGTAATGTGTAAAGTTTATTTTTCTTTTGTCATATGAACACATGTTCACCAAATAATATAACTTTATGCTCCTTTACTATTGGGTTTATTCCTTCAGTGCTCCTCAAAAATTGATCCTAATTCCGATAGCAATGCATGGATAATTTATATTCATATATCATAAAATACATTTGATCCCATCGATGATTCTAATAAAAATAATATTATTCTTTTTAGAATATTTCACTATTTATCACTCAATTAATTCTTTTCATGTGTTAATACCAAATTCCCGCGCGGGGCGTCATCTAGTATTATTGAAAGAAAAGTACCAATACAAGGACAAAACAAGAATAAGAAGAAAACTAAGAAACAAAAAAGTTAAGGAAAAAGATGCTATCCTTTTTCATGATTACAACCAGCTTTGGATCCATATGCGGAAATCTTCAGAGCAACTCTCCTTGGCTCTTAATGAAGTTAAGGCCATTTCTTTGTTGAAAGCATCTTTACTGTCTTGGAGATTTGGACCAATTCCTCTAAAGATCAGGTTGTTTCGAGCACCCCAAATAGTCTAGCACATAATCACCACGGTATTCATTGAATAATCAGAGTTCAGTTGATGTCTAAGTTGTGTACTTACTTGTGGGAAGACAACCTGAACCGGAATCTGAATATTGATGAGGTTCCAACAAGACTTGGCAAAAAGGACATTCAAGGAACAAATGTGTGACTGTTTTTTTAGTTGCAAGATGACAGAGCACACAGTTGTAGGATTCCAAGTGCATGTTTTTTTCTTTTTAGGATGTTTCTTGTACTCAATCGGTCCTTCAACAAAATCCAAAAGAAAACTTTATATTTTGGCTGACAAAACATTTTCCAAAGCCATCTGAAGGCCGGATGCACTGAATGTTGTCCAATCAATTTCTTATAAGCCTTGTTTGCTGCAAAGATATTAGATCCCCAAACATATGCCCAAGAATCACATTCATCTGTAAGTTGTGTGCTATCCATGATGTTAGCAAGGTTAACCATTTGACAGTGAGCCAAGTCAGATAGGGGTAGACGGAAGAGTTCGCTGAACTGAATTTGGTCTTTTGCCTTACTGGCAGAAATGATCTTGTTTTTTGCAAATGAGAATAGCTCAAGGAACTTGAGTTTAGCAGGTATGTCTGACTAATTATCCTCCCATAGCTGACAGGTTTGGCCGTTTCTTATCTGAACTGTAGCTAAATCTTTGTAATCCTTCAAGATTTTCAGGTTACCCCTCCACCAGAAGCCTCCTTTCATCATATTACCAAGCAGCTTTCCATTTGGATAGAGCTTCTCCCGCACTAAATTCACCCATGGGATATCTAGCCTGTTGTAGAGTTTGTGCCAGTTCTTCATTAGAAGTGCTTCATTTTGCTTCCTTAAATCCAGCACCCCAAACCTCCCTCTTTCTTGGGAAGCATAACCATTTCTCAAGCAGCTTTGGGTGGTTTTGTACCATTTGCTTCTGACCCCCTCCAGAGGCAGTACTTTCTGAACTTATCTATTTGCTTGATTATTGAGGGAGGCAAAGTTAACGTGCACATAAAGAAAGTTGGCAAAGAGGAGAAGCCAGAGTTTGTTAACTCCAATCTACCCGGTTGAGAAAGAAATGCTGAAACACTTGCTAACCTTCTTTCACATCTGATTATCATAGGTAGAAAATCATCCACTTTAGCCTTAGTGATGCTCAAAGGTAACCCCAAGTAGGTGAAGGGTAGAGAGCCCTTATCACATCCAAAAGTTCTTGCTAAGTGATCAAGCTTTTCCTCAGAGATATTAACGGAGAACATCATTGATTTCTGAAAATTTATCTTTAAACCAGTTGAGACTGAGAAGGAGTTTAGAAGAGCTTTCAGGAAGAACAACTGATTGGTTTTGCCTTCAACGATGATCAATGTATCATTAGCATGCTGCAGGATCGAAAAATCTGTGTTGGAGCTTAGAGGTATTGGAAGATGAAGAAGTCCCATGTCCTTTGCTTTATTGACCATCGACTGTAGAAAATCTGCTGCTAACACAAATAGAAGGGGTGAAAGTGGATCACCCTGCCTTACTCCTCTTCTACAATGTATTGTTTTGCCTAGGACACCATTTAATAGAACTTTAGAGGTTCCAGAGGTCAGTATCTGCTCCATCTAGGCCAACCATTGTTCTCCAAACCCTCTAGCTTTTAGAATTGTTAAGATTGCTTGGTGCTCTATCTTGTCAAAGGTTTTTTTTTCGAAATCTAGCTTTAGGATCACAATCTCCTTCTTTGAATGATGGCAAAGATCAAATATTCAAATGACCAGGCCAAGCAATCCTGAATTGTCCTTTGTTTGATGAAGCCATATTGGTTTTTATGTACCAATCTTGTGATGTAAGCTTGCAGCCTATTAGCCAGTAACTTTGTGATAAGCTTGACTGAGGAATTCAATAATGAGATGGGCCTGAACTCCAAAGGGTGTTCAGCACCATCAATTTTTGGGATCAAGGTGATATAAGACTTGTTGATACTTCTGAGACAGACTGTGCTTTGTTGAAAGTCTTTGCATAACTTATAAAAATCTTGCCTGATGATTGGCCAGTATTTCTTGAGGAATTCATTGCTAAACCCATCTTGATCTAGTGACTTGTCATTTGGTAAGCTTTTATTGATCCCATCAATTTCAGCTTTAGTGAAGTCATCTTCAAGATCAGCCAAGAAATCAGCTCTGTTAATGAAATCTTCTGGGTGTATGTAGAAGCCAGAGAATTCTGAGGTCCCCAATCTATCCTTGAAGGCTTGCTACAAGAGGGATTCTTTGTCTTTGTGACTGGTAGTAGGTATATTGTCATCAGATATCAAATGACTGATTAGATTGTTCCTATATTTGATTGTAGCATTGGCATGAAAAAACTTAGTATTTGCATCCCCAAACTTTGTCCATTTTATGGACCCTCTCTGTCTCCAATAAGTTTTATGGTGTTTGAGCAGCTTGGTCAGTTTGTCATTTGGGATTACTCTGAAGTTCCATTCAGGCAAGCTTAGATCTCTGAGTTCTTCTAAAGTTTCCAAAAATTGAATGCAGAGCTTGACATTGGTTGTGGAGTCCATTTTAACAATGAGATAGAACCAAATATGCCTACAAACAAATTTTAACGAGACATGTACTCCAATACAGGCACATATAAAGTTAGTGGCAATAGAACATCTATGGATGCAACGAATGATTTTTTTGATGCAATATTATAATAAGATCTTTCGCAACGGAAGGTAACATTCAGGCAACAAAGTTTTATCGTGGTTGTATTAACAACTACTTGCAAAACCATTTTTGAATGCAATATAATAAAATCCACTGTCGATCAATAGTGTTTCGTATGTCCGATCTACCCTCCAACCATCGGATGTCTGCCACGTCCTTATCCTCGCGGGAAAGAAAACCCCAGCCCCTCTCTCCCGAACCTTCTTCTCGGGGCCGTCCCCATAGCAACAAAAAAAATCCGCCGCTCACTTAGGACAACAGAATTACTTTGTGGCCTTATGTGCAACTAATTGTCTCGAACCGTGTTCCCTTATCTAAAAAAATGGTGCTGCTAGTGCTTGGACGTCCGGCCCTTGGCTGCATCTGGACGCTGCTACTAGCTGTCCCATACAAGCAAGCGGAATCGTCAAATCCCGCGCTTTCCTCCACAATGCTCGTTTATCCACACTATTTCCTCGTGCAAACAAGAGCGCGCGGTGCGATGCTATGCCCTGTCCCCACCACTCCCCATTCGTTGCTTCATGCCCCCTATTGCTATAACATGGGAAATCAACAAAGTGCAACATACAACATTCAGTTATATAAAGGAGATGATACATACTTAATCGAAAGGAAAAATCATCAGTTACTACAACCCAATTTTATTGTTGCAAGATGAGAAATCAATCATTGTAACATCTCAGTCTATTTGTTGCAACATGGACAATAAGCAGAATGCAACATCCAACTACCGAAACATCAAAATAAAGGAGATGCAACATCTCCAATAACGTAAGAAAATGATTGCTTACTGCAACACCAAGAAATCAACACTTACTGCAACACCAAACATGCTATTTTGTTGTAGCAACATGGGAACACCAAATAATCATGTGACGCAACATGCTTAGTTCTGTTGCAGCAACAGGAGAGATTATCTACTGAAACATCTGAATTTGTTATCGAAATACGAGAAATCTCCTGATACAACACAAAAACAACAAAATGCAACATCCCAAAAAGCATGTGCTGAGCAACAATGACCCTAGAGGCAAGGAGGAGGCTGCAGACCTGGCCCCTCTGAGCAGCAACGGACATCGTCGTAATATGTTGGCTTACCAATGGAGGAAGGCGGAAGGACGCGGGAGAGAGAGAGGATGTTGCTTGCTCGTCATTCTCGATGGGAGCTGTCACTGGAGAAGGAGCACAGCGGGCAAGGGACACCATGGAGAGAGAGGGAGGAAGATTGGCACTTGCAGTAGGACGCAGCGGAAAGGTGGCCGGTGCTAGGCGAAGGATGAGCAGGAACTCGGAGCAAGCGATGCTGGGTGAACCACGAGAGAGGAAAGCGGAGATTTTGGAGAGAAGCTGGTACTGATAAGAATAATATGACCCGTGGGTAGAGATGTGAGGCTGTTAGGCCGTTTGGGCCTACCAGCCACATTGCGTTTGGAGATTCAAGCTGTCCGAATGGCCTAATCCTATCAATTCTAAAAAAATGTGCAACTAATTGCAACCAACTTTACAATGGTGGCAACAACACCTAGCTTCGCAACACAACATCAATATTATCACAACTCAACACTAGCTTGGCAATAGGCACCCATACTCGCAACCACCTTTTCCACCATGGCATTAGCGCCTACCTCTTGCAACGAAGCTTATGATTAACTTTAGTGGTCATAAGGCCCACATATCGCTACCAATTATGATGTTGGTTGTCATAGAACATTAGTGTAGATATGGGTAGCAATCCCGGTTGGCAAACCCCTTTACTCTCGGTTTCCCAGCCGTGAATCCGGGACTATAAAGGCCCCCCCTTTGGTCCCGAATCAGGGAACCAAGACTAAAGGGGATCTTTAGTCTCGGTTGGTAACGGGGACTAAACTGGGCATCAGACCTTGCCCAGGGGCTGGCGTGTTTAGTCCCGGTTGGTGTTTCCAACCAGTACCAAAAGATACCTTTTTTCTTTTTCTTTCCTTTTTTATGGTTTCTTTTCAATTCAATTCTTTTTTATTTCAATTAGCTTTTCATATACGTATTCTATGCTACTAATATACGTCCATATGTATAATTTCCGTTCGAGCATTATACGTACATAATAAATTAAAATGTATGAAACTATACAAATATTTTAAAAGCTTGTGCATGGAACTATATACATAAGCTAACAAAAGCTTGTACTGTCCTTGGGATTACATTCAATCGTAATCATCTTCATCACGGTTCGGAGCTAATTTTCTTCCGTCATCATAAAACTCTCCATTGGGATATTGGGATCTAAGACCTAGTCATTAAGAAATCCTGCTAATGACTTTTGAATTGCTTTGATCTGATCACTTCATATGACCTTTTGCTTCCTCCATTCACGCTTGGAATGAAAGAAAAAGTATGAATATATTTATGATTAGTATGTGTATATATATCAACACAAAGGTGGTAAATAAATTATGTATATTGTTTACGTACTTCGAGGTACTCTTTATTTATTTTCAACGCGTACTGCATGAGGTGCTCGCAAACTTAGTATCCACATAAGTTGTTCCCCGATTTCTGCTTAGGCACCCTTATACGAGAAAAAAAGATCCATCAACTAATGAAGCATGCATGGTAATCATAAATTGAACTAAATAAAGATGCAGGGACATATCTAGTACTTACTTTAATTTGTATTTGTGTATGAAACAAATTAAAAAACCACCATTATTTCTAATTAAAAAACCACAAATTTCTTTGTTTCTAGACCATGAAATGAGCCATCCTAGTAATGAAACATGAGAGGATGAAGTTACTAACCTTTAGAACCGAAGAATGGATGGATGAATCGATTGAAGTCTTTCACCAAGCATGAACCTCCTGCACAAGCAAGAACATAGCCGGAGATGAGCGAGAACAGAGAACTTGAAATGGCTCGGGCTAGGAGAGGAAGAAAGCTGGATTTATAGCATGGTGCTTTACTCCCGGTTTGTGGCTACAACCGGGGCTAAAGGGAGACATTTAGTCTAGGTTTTAGCCACCAACCACGAGTAAAAAGTCGGGGGACCTTCAGTCCTGGTTTGTGACACTTTAGTCCTGGTTGGAGCTACCAACCAGGACTAAAGTCCCCTCCTGCAAAAGCTTGTGATGACAGCTGTTGGGCAGGAGACGACACCAACTGGGACTCATGCTCTCTTTAGTCCCAGGCCCAAATCTGTCTAAGACTAAAGCCAAAAACCGAAAGTCTGTTCTCTACTAGTGGAACCCAATATTTGCAACCAAATATGTGGTGTTGCGAAAACAAGTAGTGCTAAAAGGGTCAAATCCTTGCAGTGCTAATTCTATCTCCCTCCTCCTTCTCAGCCGCCGGCCTCCTCTGTCTCCTGCACACGCCACCACCAGCCACTGCCATGCCCCCCACCACGCGTAGGGCCAGCCGCAACACCCTACTGCTGCTGCCCTCTCCCTCACTCTGGGCGCGATCTGCATGCCCTAGGGCAGTCGTTCATCACCTCTAACCCCCCTAATCTTCTCAATTCTTCCCTCAAATCTCTCTCACGTACCCTCAAATACCCCAAAATTAAGGCGGGTGACAAAGGGACACCACCGAGGGGCATCATATCTACTCATAGCATCTCCAAGAGTTCCATAAATCCTTCCTGATCCTTGGTTTTTAGCAAGATGAGAAAAAAATCTCTTTTCAACAACTTCTAATCCATCCTCTTAATCTTTTAGAATTTGGGAAGAGTCACCCTGTTCCATGTAAAGTTACGAGCTTCTGAGTCTTATGTATCTTCTCTCTCGCGCGCGTGTTTGTCGCCCAATCTAAAGGTGGAGGGACGTGAAAAGAATAAAGAGTAGAAAAGGGTTCCTGATACAAATGTATAAGAGAGAAAGAATATATAAAAGTGGTTAGGATAATTTAGAAATAGTATAAGATTCCTGATGTAAAATTATCTTCTATATTTTAGGAGTAGATTATTAGAAACTCTTGGAGATGGCCTTCTTTATTCCTTCCAATATTTTTTTAGGAGTTGTAAAACTTTATGTTTTTAGGAAGAAAATATTGGGTACTCTTGGAGATGCTCTCAGAGGGTAACTGCAAAGGGGCGGTTGCTTGTGTTGACCACCATCCAAAAATATTTCATAATAATAAATTGATCAACTGCACAACTGTATAAAATTTCTCCTTTTTGTTTTGTCTACCCAAGACCTTATAGTGTTCAGATGTCATGTTACCTATAGTTCTATTCTAGAACCAACTTGAGGATATTGTTTGACGTAGACTTTAGCAGAATAATAAATTTGCCTTGTCCTATCATTTTATATCATAGATTCATAAAATTAATTTTCTGCCGGATAGGAATTGCATCCATAATTAAGCATTTGCACATCTCGGATACATGGGCTAGGTCTCTGAGATCGGTCGAATTATTCACCCTTATAAACTGGGCATGTCTTTTACAGTCTCAACAAATGCATGCATCCCATAAGGCCATAGCGCTAACATTAGCACAGTACACCTGACACAGGGCTGCCATAAACTCCTCTTCCTGCAGCGTATCCATCGGAGCCTCAGCTGCAGGAGGGGCTCACAGCAAAGTTGCTGACAGGGAATGATTGTGTGAACGTCTGGACATGGAATGTGAGCTGGTTGCCGGCGCGGACGACTTGGTTTACTCCAAGCCAAGCGAACTTGACCTGCAGATTCACACCGTACACCTCGGTGATGGACCCGGCATGGATAATTCCGCCGAAGGTACTCGCGAACTGAAACTTGTACTTCTAGCCGCCGAGGGGGATGAAGAAGTTGCACTCTTGTGGGAGGGTCACCTCTATTTTGCCGTCAGGTTTGAGATCATAAGAGTGCACTCCCTTGGGGACGAGACCACGCGCGGTAAGTTGTTTTTGGCCAGGATGTCGTATACTGTCCCGGTCGCAGTTGCCACCGTTATGTTCGCGCCGAGGTGGTAGCTGCTGCGTACTCAATGTGGTGGATGGAAGCCACGATGACAAGGAGGAGAATATGCTGCCTGGCCATGGCTACTAATCCCCAAAGAAATTTTCTAGTAAGGTCCTGTTTGGCAGAATGGTATTTTTATTGACATGTAATTGGTTTACAGGTGTAATTTCTAGTGCACAAGGATACAGTTGTATACCTTTTCCCTTGGAATAAGCTGTTTGGAATGAAGGTAAAAAAATTGTCTTCGTTGCCCAGAATAGCCACTACTGCATGCGTCCGCTGAATTCACACACACTAAATTCACACACACTACTGCATGCGTCCGTTGAATTCACACACAGAGACACATTGCCGCTGGATTCACGCACACACTGCGTTCACTGAATTCACACACAGACTGACGCTAGTCCCAAATGGCTGAAGGCTGTGAGCTTCTGACATCTCAAATGACCAAAGTCTGCAGTAGCTGGACATCTCAGTGAGCCAGTAAGCACAATCATGACATGGAGCATACAGTAAATTCGAAAACAAGACATGTTCAAGCTGAAAGTTAGACAAAATTCATATCCAATAAGGAGCCAAAATTCGAATAGTTCCTTCAAATAGGATCCAACAAAGTTGGCATGCTTGGATTAGTGAGCCAGTAAGCACAATCATGACATGGAGCATATAGTAAATTCGAAAACAAGACATGTTCAAGCTGAAAGTTAGACAAAATTCATATCCAATAAGGAGCCAAAATTCGAATATTTCCTTCAAATAGGATCCAACAAAGTTGGCATGCTTGGATTGTTCTTCTAAGCTCAAATACAAGGACATAAATAATGTTCAAAAACAGTTTACTAATGGTTGAAGGAACTGCTAGCATCAAACAATGTTGTGTGACTTCATACCCCTCCACCGGTAAATCCTTCGATTTTGCACGATCTTTAAATGTTGCAGCGACTAGCCTGCAAAATATATAGAAATTTAGCTAGTGGCATTACCCCAAGTGTAAGACAGTTGTCGGGTACCACGATTAGGGGTACCCAAATCGTAATGGAAAATCACCCGGCCTCCCCATTTAAGGGAAAAACAAAAGAGAGACGAGCTAAACTCCCCCTTGTTGGGCCTCCAGCAAGACGTATGAGCGAACCAGCTCATCTCCCCCACTTCATCCGAGGCCTCACTCAGAGGGGTCTCGAAACACCTCTGATTCGCCCGAGGCCTCCGCCCTGGGGTCTCAGACACAGGCCGACCCCCGGCAACATCACCACCTCGCCCGAGCCCCAGAGGCGGCATTATCCGCCTCCGACTCGCCCGAGACCGGCCTCTAACGCCGCTCCCCTATTGGCGCGCTCGAGACCCTCTATGGCGTCACCCATGTTCTCGCGTCTGCCCAACCGGACAGGCCAGGAATGACCGGGGTCAAATCACCACGCCATCGTCTGTAACAGGCATGGGGAAGAGCTGCTGACCACTATACCACCCAGACTGGCACTATACACACGATTCGTGCGTGTGCAATGTACGGAACAACTGTCCTGGGCCACTATTCCTATGATCAGGATAAGATCGCACCGCACTTCCTGCCTCCGAGGCCTCGGCCCTCTACGCCAAGTCAAATTATAAGGACAAATACGCCACTCCAGCTACAGGACCAGGTATGACAAGACACGTCGCTACAATGCCAAAAGACAGAGACCACTCCTTCAGCAGTGGCACACGTACCAGAACACGTAGCAGCAGTACCAGAAGTACCGGCGCCATGCCTCCACAGTGCAGACCACGCTGCCACCAGATAAGGCCCTTCCGTGGCCTCCAGGCTCCTCCACCGGCAAGGCCACACCATACACCAACATCATGTAACTCTGCACCTCCTTGAGACTATAAAAGGAGCATGCAGGGATCATTCCAAGGTAGAGCACAACTCAACTGAACCAACTAAAACAACTCAACTGCACCACCATAGCAACACAACGCGAGATATGAGCAGGCTACTCTCCTGGACCTTGCGAGGTCACCAGCAGAGTCGCACGCACCCACTTTCTCCACTCACGCCTTGATACTTAGGAGCTCCTCCCTCTCTCACGACCGCTTGTAACCCTTACTACAAGCACCTCAGTGCAAGATAATACAGAACTCTCCTCCACCACTGGACGTAGGGCATTTCTCGGCCCGAACCATTATAAATCGCCTGTGTCCTTGCACACCATCTGGACTCCCGACGTGCAAACACTCATTACTCGTTAGTGCTAGGACCGTCGTTTCTTACACCGACAGTTGGCACGCCAGGTAGGGGCGTTCATTGTCGCCGAGGTGCTAAAGCCTGGAACCTACAAGCTGGCCAACGAGAACGGCGAAATCTTTACCAATGCTTGGAACATCGAGCTGCTACGTCGCTTTTACCCTTAAGCTCCCAAGCTTTGTACATATTTTTATCTCGAAAGCAATAAAGAAACGTTCTTTACTAACCGCACTTTCGAGAATCGATTTTGACCCGCTAGCAGGGACGGAAGTGTGTCTCCTTAACCGCACGAAATGAGCGAGGCCCGGCCCTGCCACTGGCAGGGCTGAGCCTCCCTCGGGGGCTAAGGGGGACCCCCAGGTCGATTTTTTACCACCTTTTCGAAAAAGACTCCGTCCTAGTCTCTCTCTCGTGCTTCGGCAGAAGAAAAAAAACCGTGAAATCCAAAAGAGCAAGAGAATGTACCGAAGCCAGGGTCGGTCGAGCCGCGAGACTGCCTACGCCCCCGGGCTACGGCACCTCCACTCACCACTCCTTGCCTAAGGAACAACTCACGCTCCAGAAAGACTTCATGGGCATTCGCCCAAGTCCAGAACGAGAGACAAGGGTTCGGGAGACACAGCGAAAAAACTCTCATAAAACCTACTCTCTGAGGCACGCACGGGTGTGGGAACTCAGAAGAGAATGACACACAAGAATAATGAGCGTCTTCATTAAAAGGACCTCAAAGGGCCGCACATTTGTTCCGCCATAAGAGCTAACCTATTACACGGGCGCAATGGCCCAGACTTCTTCACAGGTCAAGAGGAGGGGGAACGACTTCGTCCTCAAAACGGGCCGCCAAGACGACGCCAGGAGCCTCAGTTGTGTCAACAAGCTTCTCTAGCTCAAGGTCAGGCATGTCAACGAAACCTTCACTGACACCCTGGAGGTTGAGACCGGCGTAGTGAGAAGTCATCACCGCCAGAGACCGCTTTATGCCAATATGGAGGGCGTCGCGTACTCACTCACGCACACCGCCATAGAGAGCAGTAAGGCGGCTCCAAAGGGAACTGCCCGACTGGACCCCCTCTTAGGTCTCGAGAGCATCGCAGACCGCCCTTGCTGCACTCTGTAGGGTAGCGTGCTCCCTGGTCTCGGCATCCAAGGCTGTCTGCAGCACAACAGAGGACGTGGTGGCGTTGTCCAGATCCGTCTCCAAGCCTGCTCCGAACAAGCGAAAACAAAGGGATAAGCGCTAACATAGCGGTCAACACTCGGAGTACAGTCGAAGGAACATTACCTTCCGCTTTCTACTTCCATTGTAGAGTCTCTGCCCAGGCCGCCTCGGCCGATTGGACAGCCTGAGCCACAATGCCCTCGTTCAGCTGGAGCTCTGTCTTCATCTTCGCTAGCTCGGTGTGAAGGCATTGGGTGGCGGTAGCCTCGCCTTTAGCCTCCGCCTTTAGGGCGTCTCGCTCGGTGCTTACCCGAGCAAGCCCATCCTCCAACCCTCGCATTTTCTCCGCTAGGGAGGTGGCTTCCCCTGGGCCGCGGCTAACTCCGCCTTCAAGTCGAAGCAGTGCACGCGGAGATCCGCCATCTCAACGCTCCTCTCGGCTAGCAACTCGTTCGCCCTGTCAAGGGACTCCCTCTGCCGGTCAAGCTGAACCTAGAGACCTTCCTTTTGGCGGAGGAGCTCGACTTTAGCTCGAGACCTCTCCCTGAGTTCCTAAAATGAGGAAAGCAAGTCTCAGGGCCTTCCGCGAGGACTCAGAGGCAGGAGGAAGCGTTTTGGGAAAAGAGAAAGGGACTTACCTCGGCAGCGTTAGGAAGATCCTGGGTGAGGATACGGAGCGCCGTCCTCAAAGACCGCTCAGCCAATCTCCTGAACCCACCTAGGACCGCCCAGTGCGCCTCCTCTGCCTCCTTGGAGTTTCCCATGAAAATAGGCCCTGGGTCGGCCCACGGGTCGGTCCCAACGGGGACGATAGCCAAACTCCCCTCGACTTCTGGCCCCTCCGACGCCGACGGGACGACCATCTCCGCCGTACTAGACACCTCAGCATCCAGCACCCCTTCCCATGTGGCCTGAGAGGCTCGCCCGAGATGGTGTGGATCTCCCTCTCCCCGCCACGACCTCCAGGCTGATCTCCCATTTGGGGCAACGCTGAGGCCGTCTCAGCCACCACCTTCCCCTCGTCGACAAGCGGTGCTTCCTTGGAGGACTTGGCCGCCTCGGCCTTGTTGACTTTGGCCATCATGGTCTCGTTGGTTTCAGCCGCCGAGGCCCCGCCAATCATGGCCGCTCCAACCTCTTGCTTCTTCGCAGCTTCAGCTCGGCGGCCGCCTTCTCCTGCGCGGCTCGCGTCGCCTCACCGGCGTGGACCGAGGCAGCTCCACGCTGAAGGGTGGCTCTGGCAGCAGCCGCCCACTAGGCCATCCGACCGGTCTCACCGGGAGAGAAGAGTGCCCCTGACTTGAGTGCCTTATGGGGCGCCAAGGGGGGCACCCCGACCCTCTGGCGCATGCTGCGGGAAGAGGTGGAACAGGTCGGTCAAGAGAATAAGAGCCAAAACAGGGCGTGAAGTTATCTCATCGCACACACCTCAACTTGGGGAACACCATCTTTCGCTTCTTTGTCGCCGTGACGACCGCTGTGGCCATCCTCGCCCTGGGCTCCTGTCGTTGGGGCGGCGGCGGTGGCGGCGATGGCAAGGCAACGGAGACCCCCGCCGTAGAAGACCCTAGGTCAGGCGACGCTGGGGCATCATGAGCCGAAGGCTGACCTCCAGCAGTCGCGGCCACCTCCTTGATCCTTTGAGGGGGGCGGAGGCACCTCCTCACAGGATTTGCTTGTCGCCCCCGCCTCGGGTGCAGACATCAACGCCCCAGAGGGGACAACCCTCGGCCCCGAGGCGTCCCCACCTCCTTCCGGGAGCGTTGGGCTCCCCCCGGGCCTACCAGGCCTCGGCGCCGAGGTAGCGCTCCCCCGCAGCACCATCATCTAACTGGGGCTAAGGGGCCAGGCCCCTGCCCTCTCTTTCGGGAGCACCGAGCTCCCCTGAGGTCCCTCGGCAGGAGAACCTTGTGGGGGCACCAGGCCCCTGAAGCCCTGCTCCTCCTCCTCATCTGAAAAGATATCAAAGTCCCCGTCGTCCGAGTCTGGCTCCGACAAGGACTCTTCTCGGGGAAGTCCGTCACGCTCCTGCTGCTGGCGGCACCTCTCCAAGGCCTCTCTCGCGTGAATAGTTTCGCCGCGCTTCCTCTTTGTGGCATCCTTTTTCTGCTTCTGTTCCTCGACCAGGAGGCGATTTCGCTCCCGAGCTCACGGTCCTCCGGGACCGGGGGCTCGGAATCCTTCACCGCCCTCTCCAGTCCCTAACAATGAGACTACATCAGTAATAGAAGAGGAAACCCATGAAGAATCGAGGATGTACGAGGAGGATAACCGTACTCACCAGTGAAATGTATCCTCGGGTGGGACGCATCTTGACCCGGTTCAAGTCTGCCAAGGTGAACCCCGTGGACACCGTGTAGGCCACCCTCCTGGTAACCTCGATCGTCGTAAGAGAAGTGTCAGACATCTGACACCCCTCCAACAGCGCTCCCTCCTCCATCTCATCCAAGCGCAGCCGCCGCGCCATTAGCGACAGCACACATCGCCGATGAAAGGCAGTGACGACCGCAGCCGCGGTCAGACCACCGTCCCTCAGCCTCTTTAGGACATCAAGCAGGGGCTGCATCCTAGGCTTCTCAGCGGTGGGGACTCCCCATCTCCACTTGGAAAACCTCTCCGTCACGACGTAGCCCGTGAACGGAGACAATCGGCCGTCATCGTTGCGGAGGTAGAACCAGCCTTCTGTCATCCCCTGTTCGACGATGTAAGCTGGGCAGGGATATACGAGCTCGAATGCTCCTGGCGCACTTGCAGAGTGCATCCTCTGGCCCTCACCATCTTCCGCGAGCCCCCACTCTCGGCTGCCTTGGTGAAGTGCTCCGCCTTGAAGAGGTGGAGCTAGAGGTTCCAATGGGGAGGGATGCCCAGGTACCCCTCGCACATGGTGGCGAAGATGGCCACCTGCGCGATGGAGTTGGGGTTGAAATTATGGAGCTCCACCTCATACCAGAAGGGGAGCGCCCACAAGAACCAGCTCGCCGAAACCCCTAGCTCCCGTTCATGGAATGCCACAAAGCTGAGGACATAGCCCGCGGGCGGATTCGGCATGTCGGCGCCCTCATCCGGCGCAATCCACTCTCGTGCAATGGCACTGGTCATGGGACAGAGAAGACCCTCCTCGACGAGCTCCTCCAACCACCCCTGGGTCACGAAAGAGTGACTCCAGGGCTCCACGGGCAAAGCGACGGCGGCCATGAGATTGACGGCAACGGGGCGACGGCAACGAGGATGTTTCTTCCCTTTTCTATTCTCTCTCTCCTTGCTCTGGTTTTCCTTGCTCACGGCTGTAGTTCGGGAACAAGGGAGGCAAAGAACAGATGGCATGATAAGGAGATGCAGCACCTGGCGCGTGTTTATATAGCAAAAACGGGAAGGCGAACTGGTGAATCTAAGGAGGCAACTAAATCCTGTGCATTTAATGCTGAAACTGTGGAAACTGCCATGATTACTTTCTCTTTCTTCTCGCCAGCCGCGCATATGCATGCGCCACATTAATTGCACCTGCCCGTGGGCGTAACGTCCCATCTCACCACAGCCACCGTAGCGCCCGTTCCGCCTCCCCGAGAAAACCGCCTAAAAAGGCGCGCCCATCTTCTGCGCGCAGTAGATGACCGATCCTCTCGCCAGGCGCCTTCTCTGAGAAGGAACCATGGGTGTAAAACCCTCTACAACCCAAGGGATCAAAGGCTATCATGCCTAGAAGTTCAATAGTCTCCCCGAGACAAAAAGCAATAATGCCCGGGACACCTCCAAGCCATACCTAAGATCCCGAAGGTGTCAACCAGTGGGATCCCATTGGAGGGAGGCACCGAGCCCTCAGAGCCCATCAAACGGTTCTGAGGCCCACTGAACGACCCTCGGATAACCTGGAACAAGCCTTTTGACCGACCTCTATGAAAGCCCAAGTTTGGTTTTGGTAATTAATGACACCAAGTTGCTAATGACATTGTGTCAAGTGAATTGACTTAGGCATAGTAACACATGTGATAAAGGAGCAAGGAGCATGATGGTGTATGGATATGAAATGATGACCATGGTGATCAAGCATGAGAAGATGGACATGGAACAAAGGGATCAAGGCAAAGGTATAATCATAGTGTTTGCTTTTGCCGATCTAAAATGAGTAGAGAAGTGATTGACTGGGTTTAGGATTGATAGCCAACTATCAAGAGGGGCAATCACGGTTAGCTCATAAATCAAGTGCTACTAGGTCATCATCTTGAGCATATGCATTAGGATCTAGTAGAGGGCTAACATAACACCTTGAAAAATGATTGTGAAAATGCTAACACACATGCACATGATGGTGTACACTTGGTGATGTTAGCACCGTTGCAAAGGCGGTAGAGTTTGAGCGGTAGAGATGGGTTTGAGGTCCTCTCTCCCTCCTGCCGAACTTGCGAGTGCGAGATTCAGGCGTTTTCGAGGAAATGAAATGCCTATTTTCCATTACGCCGGAGGTGACAAAAGGTGGCGAAAGTCTAGAGTGTTTATCTCTGAAAAACTCCAACCGGACGCTGGACTGGACGCGGTCCAGGGTGGACCTGCGCGTCCGGTCAGTTCAAACCATAGGCAGAGATGCACGCACGAAGGTCGCGGACTGGCACGTCCGATCCCTCGCGGAACCGGAGCGTCCGGTCATGCACCGTGTGGGCAGCGCATGTCTCAGTGCCGATCGGACGCGGTGGCGCGTCCGGTCACGTGCGACCGGACGCGTCCGATCGCGCGAGGAGCTCTCTGGACTCTAACCGGATGCCGGGTGTAACGCATCTGGTCAGTTCTGCAGTGCGTCCGGACGGTGCTTCTCGGGCGGGGGATTTGTGCGATCGGCGCGTCCGGTCGTGGCATGGAGCGCGTCCGGTCACATTTACCTGAGAGCATAACGTTTCGTGATCGTTGGAAATCTAACGAGCGAGATTCAAAAAGGGACACGTGGCGAGCATCGGTGAAGTCACGCTGGTGTGACCGGACGCTGGCCGCATCTGGTCAATCAGACCAGCGCGTCCGATCAACACGCGCAGAGCGGCATCTCGAGCCTAATGGCTCTATTCTTTGGGGATGCTTATAAATAGATGGTGGCCGGGTTTGGGGGTTTTCTTCTTGACTCTTTGAACACTAGAGATATATTTTGAGCTAGAGAACTTCCCCTCCACTCATCTCCTTGCTTGGTTGCATACTCTAGAGAGATTGAGTGAGATTCAAGTGCATTGCATTGAGAGTTGCATCTAGTGGCACTTGATTCTTAAGTTTGCTGCGGATTGCTTGTTACTCTTAGGTGTTTCCCGACACCCTAGACGGCTTGGAGCAGCGGTGGTTTTGAGCTCGTGATTGGAGATTATTTTGAGCCTCACCAAGTGATTGTGAGGGGTTCTTGAGCCTTCCCTGTGGGAGTTCGTGAATTGGCTACTCTAGTAGAGCTCGTGGCTTGGAGGATCCCCATCTTGTGAGTGGATGTGCGGCACCCGCTGAGGGTTCAACTTTTGACAGTTGATTAGCTCGCGATCCATCAAGTGGGTGCATCGCCACAACGAGAAGTAGCTTGCCGGGAAGCAAGTGAACCTCGGTAAAAAAATCTTGTGTCATCTTATTGCCGAGGATTTCATTTGTATATGTGATCACGTTGATTGATTGGTACATTGGACATATCTCTTCTCATCAACGTTGGTATATCTATTCAAGCTCACTCCTTTACTTATTGTTCTTTGCCTTGTTTAGCTTGAGTAGAATAGCTTATCACTTAGGAGTAATTAGTTTAGAGACTTAGCGTTGTTGGTGTGAACTAGAGATCATAGCCTTGCACTAGAATTGTATATGTGGCTTACATAAAAATAGTTGAGCTAGTGCTAGAATTAGCTTCGTCATCTTATTTACTAACTTGTTGTTTAATAAAGCTTGTAAAAAATTTAAAAAGGCTATTCACCCCCCCTCTAGCCATTTGGACCTTACACTCTCGCCATGAGCAGAGGCTCGAGGGCTACCCTTGCACTACGGCTGAGGCCTCAGACTCACACTCCATACCAAATCAAGACCTTGGAAGCATATCCCATCCTTCCGAGGCCTCGGGGGCTACACCCGGCGGGTGCGCTCACGCGCACCCCTTGAAAAAAAGCAATACAAGAACAAGCCGAGGCCCCAACAACCTGGCTGGAAGCCCAGAGACGAGTATACACAATGCACAACCTCTGGAGGAGTATCCCTACTTCCCGACAGCCTCGGGGGCTACTGTCAGGTACCACGATTAAGAGTACCCAAATCGTGATAAAAAATCACCCGGCCTCCCCATTTAAGGGAAAAGATCAACAAAAGAGAGACGGGCTAAACTCCCCTTTGTTGGGCCTCCAGTAAGACGTGTGAGCGAACTAGCCCATCTCCCCACTTCATCCGAGGCCTCACTCAGAGGGGTCTCGGAACACCTCCGATTCGCCCGAGGCCTCCGCCCTGGGGTCTCGGACACAGGCCGACCCCCGGCAACATCACCATCTCGCCCGAGCCCCAGAGGCGGCATTATTCGTCTTCGACTCGCCCGAGACCGGCCTCTAACGCCGCTCCCCCATTGGCGCGCTCGAGACCCCCTATGGCGTCACCCACGTTCTCGCGTCTGCCCAACCGGACAGGCCGGGAATGACCGGGGTCAAATCAACACGCCATCGTCTGTAACAGGCATGGGGAAGAGCTGCTGACCACTATGCCACCCAGACTGGCACTATATGCACGATTCGTGCGTGTGCAGTGTACGGAACAACTGCCCTGGGCCACTATTCCCACGATCAGGATAAGATTGCACCGCACTTCCCGCCTCCGAGGCCTCGGCCCTCTACGCCAAGTCAAATTACAAGGACAAATACGCCACTCCGGCTACAGGGCCAGGTATGACAAGGCACGTTGCTACAATGCTAAAAGACAGAGACCACTCCTTCAGTAGTGGAACACGTACCAGAACACGTAGCAGCAGTACCAGAAGTACCGACGCCATGCCTCCACAGTGCAGACCACGCCGCCACCAGATAAGACCCTTCCGAGGCCTCCAGGCTCCTCCACCAGCAAGGCCACACCATACGCCAATATCATGTAACCCTGCACCTCCTTGAGACTATAAAAGGAGCATGCAGGGATCATTCCAAGGTAGAGCACAACTCAACTGAACCAACTGAAACAACTCAACTGCGCCACCATAGCAACACAACGCGAGATACGAACAGGCTACTCTCCTGGACCTTGCGAGGTCACCAGCAGAGTCGCATGCACCACCCACTTTCTTCACTCATGCCTTGAGACTTGGGAGCTCCTCCCTCTCACAACCGCTTGTAACCCCTACTACAAGCACCTCGGTGCAAGATAATACAGAACTCTCCTCTCCCACTAGACGTAGGGCATTTCTCGGTCCTCTTGCACACCATCCAGACTCCCGACACGCAAACACTCATTACTCGTTGGTGCTAGGACCGCCGTTTCTTACACCGACAACAGTGGCTACAGAAAGAGAGAGAACTTCATAACAAAATGAGAATGGCTGCAGAATTCTTCCGAAGATAACATAATCGCATTTCAGATTCCACAAAAATATTCGGAAAAATATATAGAAATTTAGCTGGCGGCATAACCCTTGATCTCTGCATGAATCAGAAAAAAGAAGAGCCCTACTAATTACTATACTGCTAGCTATGCCCTTGGTGATGCCTTGAAAGCCGCTAGCTAGCTATACTTGAGTAATGTATGCCTGTTCTACAATTGTTTGATGGAGATGGAGATATAAGCATATAACAGTAATGTATTAGCGCTACTACTCATTCACATGAAAGGAAGCCAGCAAGGCACTATCAATGCTGTAGAGAAATGATTAAGGAGGCAATATAAGGAAGCCAACAGAATTTCGAATTTGAAAAAAAAACAAACTTACTTGCATTTGATAAAGTTCCAAGCTTGTTCACTTCTTTAGTCAGCCACAAGGCTCGGAGTCTTGTTTCGTAGCCTAGAAATATCTCTCTGTTCAGAGGATCCTTGAAAACCTCAGCAGCTTGGATCTTTACATCAACTGACAAATCATCCATGTCCTTCAACACTGCTAAGCATCTTGGCATTGAAAATTCTTGTCCTTGACATTTATTATGTGCTTTTGCTGTAGCTTGTTCTCTTTTGAGTCTCACAAAATCTGACATAGTTTCTTCAATACGTGGCACTGGCTTTGCGTCATTTCTGTTGGAAAGTAATTCTCTCTATTAGGGCTAACCCTAGAAGGGTAGCTATATAGGTTCCATACATGGGCCACATGGGCCTTAGCCACATGGGCCTAAACACATACTCCAACACCCCCCGCAGTCTGAACTACCGGCGCAGCGGAGTTCGAGGCTGAACAAGAAAGAACACACACAACCCCCCCCCCACAGACGCAACTAGCCACCGGTGATGTTGAGGCTGGAGCGAAACTCGGCGAAGGTCGAGGACGGGAGGCCTTTGGTGAAGATGTCCGCGAACTGGGAGGTCGTCGGAACATGAAGAACCCGCACCTCGCCCATGGCCACCCGATCACGGACAAAATGGAGGTCGATCTCCACATGCTTCGTCCGCTGGTGCTGGATGGGGTTGGTGGAGAGGTAGACCGCACTGACGTTGTCGCAGTAGATCAGTGTGCTCCGGGAGGGTGGAGTGTGTAACTCGTCCAGCAGCTGCCGGAGCCAGGCGGCCTCCGCCACGCCGTTAGCAACGGCGCGGTACTCCGCCTCTGCGCTGGACCGGGAGACCACCGGCTGGCGCTTGGACGACCAAGACACCAGGTTGCCGCCCAGGAAGACGGCGTAGCCGGAGGTGGAGCGGCGAGTATCCGGGCACCCGGCCCAGTCAGCGTCGGTGTAGACGACGAGGTCGGTGGCGGAGGCCCGGTGGAGGAGGAGGCCGTAGTCGAGTGTGCCCCGGAGGTAGCGGAGGAGGCGCTTGAGAGCCACGAGGTGAGGTTCCCGGGGATCATGCATGTGGAGGCAGACCTACTGAACTGCATAGGTGATGTCCGGCCGGGTGAAGGTGAGGTACTGAAGGGCCCCGGCGAGACTCCTGTACGCAGTGGGATCGGCCACCGGTGGCCCCTCAGCCTCAGACAGCTTGCCCTGAGTGTCGACCGGAGTGGAGCAGGGTTTGCAGTCAGTCATCCCAGCCCGCTCTAGAATGTCCCGAGTGTACTGTCGCTGGTGAAGGAGGAGCCCGGCAGGACGGTGCTCAACAGTGACACCGAGGAAGTGGTGGAGCTCACCCAGATCCTTCATCGCGAACTCTTGCTGGAGAGCGGTGATGATCCGGCGGAGAAGTGGGTCGCTGGAGGCGGTGAGGACAATGTCATCAACATAGAGCAGCAAGTATGCAGTATCGGCGCCATGGTGGTAGACGAACAAGGACGTATCAGACTTGGCCTCCATGAACCCCAGGGTCAGCAAGAAGGCGGCGAACCGGTGGTTCCACGCCCGAGGTGCCTGCTTGAGGCCGTAGAGGGACCTGTTGAGCCGGCAGACCATGTCAGGACGGGTGGTGTCGACGAACCCCGCCGGCTGACTGCAGTACACCGTCTTGGTGAGAAGGCCGTGGAGGAAGGCATTCTTGACGTCCAGCTGGTGGACGGGCCAAGACCGAGCAAGTGCCAGCGATAGCACGGTACGGACGGTGGCCGGCTTGACCACCGGGCTGAAAGTCTCATCGTAATCGACGCCAGGGCGCTGAGTGAAACCCCGGAGGACCCAGCGAGCCTTGTAGCGCTCGAGAGAGCCGTCAGCCCGGCGCTTGTGGGTCCAGATCCACTTGCCGGTGACGACGTTGGAGCCCGGCGGCCGGGGCACCAACTCCCACGTCTGGTTGGCGAGTAGCGCAGCGTACTCCTCTTCCATCGCATGGCGCCAGTGAGGGTCCAATAGGGCGTCACGGACGGAGGAGGGTACCGGAGAGACCACCGCATCGCCGGTCGAAGCCTCGAGGGCACGAGGCGGCAGGGTGCCAGCCGCGTGTCGTGTCACCATCGGGTGAACATGCCGCGGGTGTCGGTGCAGTAGCGGCGGATGGTAGACCGGCGGGGCACCACGAGCCGGCGGAGACAGCGGCGGTGGTGTCGGTGTCCCTGGTGGAGAAGGGAGCGCGAGCGACGGCGGCCGCGGCCTGCGCTGGTACACCCGTACCGGCGCGGCGAACCTCGACGGAGGTGCCGGGGCAGGTGCCGGGATGGGATCTGGCGTCGTCGACCGACACGACCCCCCCGGGGCAGCAGCGGGGGACGAAGGCCCCGGGTCTGCACCAACCGGAGAGGACGGGGCCGCGCCCGAGGACGACGGGCACGGACCTGCTAGGGATCCGGGACAGGAGGCCGGCCCGGCCCGCGGCGAAGCTGTACCTGCAGGAGACCACGAAAAAGGTGGCTGGACCACCGGGTCAGTGGAAAACAGGGAGGGTGGGTCAGGTACCGGAGGGGTGGTGGTGCTGGAAAAGGGAAAGACGGACTCATCGAATACCACATGGCGAGATATGAGAACCCGTCGGGAGGTAAGGTCAAAGCACCGGTACCCCTTGTGATCCGGAGAGTACCCGAGGAAGACACAGAGCGTGGAGAGGGGGTCCAGCTTGTGTGAAGAAGTGGCAGCGGTGTTGGGATAACACGCACACCCAAAGACGCGGAGGTGATCGTACCTCGGCGGGGTACCGAAGAGGGCGTGGTGAGGAGTGGGAGCGGGGCAGGCCGCAGAAGGAAGACGGTTAAGAAGGTAGGTGGAGGTGTGTAGTCCCTCAGCCCAGAAGCGAGCGGGAAGAGAGGCCTGAAACAGAAGGGTACGCACGGTGTCGTTGGTGGTGCGAATCATCCGCTCTGCCTTGCCATTTTGCGAAGAGGTGTATGGGCAAGACATGCGCAACTGAACACCGTGAGAGAGGAAGAAAGCGCGGGAGGTGGAGTTATCAAACTCGCGACCATTGTCACACTGGACGGCCTTGATGGTGAGGCCGAACTGTGTAGACACCCACGTGAAGAAGTGAAGGAGCGTGGTAAACGTGTCTGACTTCGCACGGAGAGGAAATGTCCACGAATAATGCGAAAAATCATCAACAACCACAAGATAGTACTTATAACCAGAAATACTCAGAACAGGAGATGTCCATAGGTCGCAATGTACAAGATCAAAAATGTGGGCCGCATGAGAAGAAGAACTAGAAAAAGGAAGACGAACATGTCGGCCCAATTGGCACGCATGACACAGTTGCTCATCATGAGCTCGAGTACATGGAAGACCAGAGCTACGACTGAGCTGTATCAGGGCATCACGTCCAGGATGGCCGAGGCGCCGGTGCCAGGTAGTGGAGGAAGTAGAAGCGGCGAAGGCAGCTGACAAAAAGGACGGCGAAGAGGACGAAGGCGCTGCCGGGAAGCGAAGGGTGTAAAGGGGCCCGGTGCTGTCACATCGGAGTAGAGGACGTCGGGAAGCCAAATCCTTTACAGTAAGACCAGAAGAGTCAAATTCCACAGAACAAGAATTGTCAGCTGTAAAACGACGAATAGAAAGAAGGTTATGAACCATAGAAGGAGCAACAAGAACATCAGAAAGACGAAAGGAGCCATGAGCACCAGCGGTACCCACAGACGTGACAGGAAGACAAGAACCATTGGCGACCATAATGGACGAAGGAAGAGAGGAAGAAGGAGAGTGGAGCGATGAAAGTATACCGGGGTCAGGAGTGGTGTGGTAGGTGGCACCCGAATCAGCAATCCACTCAGGTCCGACCGGAGGTGTCAGGCCCATGGTGCTGAACGAGCGGGCCAAGGCCGCCGGGTCCCATCTCGCGACCCCCGGAAGAGTCCCAGAGGGTGGAGTCCACGCCGTAGCAGGGAAGGCGCCGGGTGTGGGGCCAGCAGGAGGAGTGCCGGTGAGCATGGCCACCGGGGGGCGCGAGTCGGCCCCGATGGCGTGGTAGGGCCACATGGAGATGCGCCCGGACCACGGGTGCTGGAAGGAGGGCCATGGTGCCCCCCCCGGCGACCCACCATGAGCCGGAGGCTGGGTGTGGCCGCCCCGGCCACCCCCGCGACCCCCTCCACGTCGACGGCGACCGCCACGGCCCCCCCCACCTCCGCTCGGGCCGGAGGGAGGGGGACCCAGAAGAGACGGTGGCGGTGGAGCAGTCGGGCGTGTCGAAGTAGCAGCCAGGGCCGTCGAGGGGAACGAGGAGCCCGTGGAGGTGGTGGATCCCGGCTGGAGGCCCTGAGTGAGCTCCTCCATGACGAGATCGTCACGAACCTCCAGGAAGGTGGGGAAGGGCCTCTGGCGGGTGATCCACGTCCGGAGGTGGGCGTAGCGGTCGCTGAGCCCCCGGAGGACGTTGAGGACCAAGATGCGATCCTCCACAGGCCACCCAAGGTCCCCCAGGGAGTCCGCCATGCCCTTCATCCGACGGCAGAACTCACCGACGGAGAGGTCACCCTGGACGAAGGTCCTGAAACTCGCGTCGAGGCGCAGAGCCCGGGCCTCCGCGTTGCCCAGGAACTGGCCCTCAAGGGCTAGCCAAGCCCGGCGCGCGTCAGGAGAGGTGCGGACGAGGTCGTGGAGGTCCAGAGAGATCGTCCCCAGGATCCAGGAGAGGACGATGCTGTCCAGACGAAGCCACGACGAGGTCTGGACGGCGACCGAGGCGTCAACGAGGACGTGGTCGTCGAGGGCGTAGCGGCGAAGAGTGAGAAGCACCAGATCCCGCCAGCGGGCGTAGGAGGGCGACTCCGGCTCAAGGACGACCGGGACGAGGAGGCGGATGTTCTGGACCCCCCCGGCCTGGTAGTGAAGCTGAGCCACGAGCGGGTCGGCCGGGTCGTGCCAGAGGACGGTAGTATGTGACACGCGGCGTCTCGGCGAGGCAGAGGAGGTAGCTCCGGTGTCCGGGACCACGGGAGAGGTGAGGAGATGCTCGGCCTCGGCAATCTGGCGAGCCAGGGCGTCAGCCGCGTCGCGCTCACGCTCCCAGACGGCGGCGGCCGCCCGCACACGAGCCTGCCCCTCCGCGGCGGCCGCGCGGGCAGCGACAAGGGCGGCGGCGAGGGCGGAGTCGGAACGCGGGCCCTGAAGTGTAGGTGTGCCGGCACCAGGAGTCAGGGCCGCCCGAGGGAGGACGGCGGCATCGGTCCCGGTGGCGCGCAGGAGGGCGGCCAGGGCGGCTGGAAGGTGGTCAGCGCCCCCTGCCCCGGCAGCTGCATCCAGAAGTGCGGCGAGGGTGGTCTGGAGGGTGTCAGCGCCTAGCCCTGCATGGACCAGAGGAGATCGGACCGTCGGGGGCAGGGGATGCTCAACGCCGGCGGCCGCAGGAGCAGAGTCGTCCACGCCGCCCGTGCCAGCCGCGTCCACCCCGGCAGTGAGGGTTGCTGCCGTGTGGGTAGGGAGGGGGAGGGTCGCGGCAGGGAGGTGTGGAGCTCCGTGCGCGTCCAGGCGGCGGACGGGCGGAGGGGCGGGCGCGGCGCCAGGCGGCGCAGTAGCGGGCGGAGGGGCGTGCGCGGCGCCAGGCGGCGCCCCAGGAGCGGCGGCGGTAACCTGCGCCCAGGAAAGGGTGGAGGGGGAAGGGAGGAGGGAGAAGGGGGAGGGAGAAGAGGGAGGCCGGTCAGCCATGCTGGCTCCGGTGGTAGGAGCAGCGCCGGCGGGAAGAGGCTGAGCGGCGGCGGCGGCTCAGGGTGGGGAAAGAGGAAAGAACAGGCTTGATACCATGTTGGAAAGTAATTCTCTCTATTAGGGCTAACCCTAGAAGGGTAGCTATATAGGTTCCATACATGGGCCACATGGGCCTTAGCCACATGGGCCTAAACACATACTCCAACAATTTCTTCTCTTTGATCTGCCTCTACTTTGTCCAGTTGCTCTAGATCTTGAACTTGTATTATCATCACTGTTCTCTTGTTCATCTTCATCATTGTCTGCAAGGTTAATTGTTTTGCTATGATCTTGTTGCAGTTCAGTCCCTAGACCTTGTCTGCCACTGTTTTCCAACCTTTGATGTGACCTCAGCAGCTTGGATCTTTACATCAACTGACAAATCATCCATGTCCTTCAATACAGCTAAGCATCTTAGCATTGAAAATTCTTGTCTTTGACATTTATTCTGTGCTTTTGCTGCAGCTTGTTCTCCTTTGAGTCTCACAAAATCTGACATAGTTCCTTCAATGCGTGGCACTGGCTTTGCATCATTTCTTCTCTTTGATCTGCCTCTACTTTGTCCGGTTGCTCCAGATCTTGAACTTGTATTATCATCACTATTCTCTTGTTCATCTTCATCATTGTCTGAAAGGTTAATTGTTTTGCTATGATCTTGTCGCAGTTCAGTCCCTAGACCTTGTCTGACACTGTTTTCCAACCTTTGATGTGAGGATCTTTTCTTCTGTCAATCACGTTGTATGACTATGTGACATTTCTACCTGAAAGTAAGGCACAAATTGTGGATTGGATGAAATTTTCCAATGGGTCACATTTGATGGAGGCTTCACAAAATCAAATGCTAATGATGAGATTGCATTAAAGCATGCTGCAATATGCCTATGTATTGTCTCTACACTGTGCTGAAGCCTATCACACAATGCTGTAAAACTTGCATTCCGCGCGAGCATGTACATGAAAATTGCTAGCTGTTCTTCTACAGTAACCCCCATTGTAGTATGCAAGAGTCCTCTTGAACTAAGATAATCTACAAGTGCTTTGAAAATTCGTGCCTCCATTCGAAGATTATGATAAGATCGGCTTTGGTGGCCCTCAAGAAGTTCACAAGTATACTCCGCACCACTAAGCTTCGAAGTATGGCATGGTGTTTTAGCTCTACTAGAAGCTGCATATAATGCTGGAAAAATAAGCATTATTATTTCTTCATCTTCTTCTTCCTCAGAATCGGTTTCAGTTCTTGTATCCTCTTCGATATCCATCGGATGAATGTATCTACCAGCATTCATAGTCCAGAGAAGGATAGTATATAAATAAGGAATCTGATGGCATAAATTAGAAAGTTGTACCAAAAAACATAGAAGATGAATACTATATTGGACGATAGGAATCCTATACTTGTTAAATAACCATTTTTAAAGAACCTGATACTGCCATTTGTATGTAATTGAATATTAGGATGATAAGTGGCTGCAGCTGAAGGCAATCAACTTATTCTAATAAACATATTACTTTGGTTACATGTCCCAACGTCTTGGCAATTTACATCTAATAAGCATATTCTAATTTACTCTACCACTCGGAGTTGACCAGTAAATAAAATAGTTTGTCACTACAATCATGCATCTTATGTTATCCATCCATTTCAAAATGTACTTATATGCTAATTAAACGTGAAAGGAAAAAAAGGGCAAGAGATGAACTACAGGCGCTGCTTGACAGGAATCTGCAATCTTCCTCTCTGATGCATTGCTGGTTGCAAGCTACAAGCAGTACAGCACTGCAATGGTGTCTACACTACTGCTAGCCTACCTATCGATCTAGCCTGACACAACATTGTCTCCTTTAATTAGTGCCCTATGTACTAGTTCAAATCCCAATCACCACATGCTAATCACCACATGTATTCCTCTCAATCGAAGCATCAAGGGCTAATCGAACTCCTCCCTTGACGAGGGTCACCAAGAACAGAACGTCACAAGAACTTTGACAAAGAAATTGTGAGACGCTAGAAGCTTACCTCACAGTGTTTAGCCGCGGACCAAGCCTCTTCACCGCCAATCCGTACTTCAACTAGATCGTCCTCGCTCGCACTGTCTTCGATCTCGACGTCTCCTGCCCGGCGCGCCCTTGCCATAGATGAGGTCGCAGATCCGGCTCAAGTGCTGGCTTCAGACCTCCATCGGCTCCAGCGGCAAGGTGGGCAGCCGTCGAGGAGTAGTTGTGGGAGGGGGAGGGACTGGCGGCGTGAAGGAGAAACCCTCGCCCCTCGCAGCCTCGTCACCGAGCGGCTCGACTCGAACTGTGCCCGATAGATAGCGTAGTTTTTCTCGGACACCAGGAGATGACACTTTTTTTACACCGGTTTTGGCCAAACCGGATGTAAAATAAGGGTGTGTTTAGTTCCTCGGGTGTGTTTAGTTTCGCGAAAATGTGTAAAAAAAGTATTGTAGCACGTTTTGGTTTTATTTGGTAAATAGTGTCCAATTGTTGACTAATTAGGTTCAAAACGTTCGTCTCGCAAAGTACAACCAAGCTGTACAATTAGTTTTTGATTTCATCTACATTTAGTACTCCATACATGTATCACAAGTTTGATGTGACGGGGAATCTTTTGTTTGCACAGTGCTTTTTTTTGAGGAACTGAACACAGCCCTCATTTCATCTAAAAAATTTTGGATTTTAGCTCATTATTTTGCAAAATGAGACTAAACACCATGCAAAATTTTTGATAAAAATGTATCCATTCTCCATTTTGGATTTTGACCTCAAGAGGCAAAAAAAAAAAAAAACCAAAAAGCCAAAAAGCCCTCACCCACCCCACAAAAAATTTGGCATTTTGGATGGAACTAAACATATCCATGAAAATTTTGGCATTTTGCATTTCATCATTCTAAAGTAGTTGGCATTTTACATTTTGCATTCCATGGGAAACTAAACATAGCCTAAGTGCGTTCACCGGTCATTCAAACAATGAACTGCAGCCTATGTCGGGAAAAAATAGAACCTGTAATTTACAGGTGTTTTAGCTCAATTACCGAGCATCTAAATAGGGCCTAAGTATAGACTTGTATTATCAAGCTGTATGTGATGGGATACAAGTCGTGTCCCTGCAGGCTTGTCTAGTATATATAGGCCATTAGCAGTCATGTATCAATGTATGCGTGTCCAAATAAAGCAAAGTTTAATTGCATTCAATTCTGCCTAAATTATATTCCAGCAAAACGTTCATCATAATAAACAAAAATTAACCAAAATATTAATTGCAGCTACTCCTGCCTTCATGACATTCCCCCCAAAACGACGCGACTACAAATAATGCCCAGAGTAAAATTGTATTTATTTCTACCTAAATTAACTATTTTGTATCAAAACATTTATTACAATACAAATTAAGTTACAATTTTAGTTCTGCATAAATGGGATTTCTAAACGTTCATCGCACCATTCTATTTTACTGAGTTCATTCATGGTATCGAATGAATAGAATATATAATCCCTTTGGTTCTATAGTTCATTTTTTTCTCACACATAGTTCTTGCTATTTTGTAGCACAACATGGTCTTGAAAACATGGTTTTGAGTATGATCTTCTATTAGGCAATACATACAAAAGATCAACAAATTTATGACTTTAGTATTGATGTATGTTTCAAGACTAATTTATATATTCAATCTATTATGTCTACAAACCATAACTATTTTAAAAGTTATTTTCATAGTCAAAGTTTTCTAGATATCACCTCAACCATGTCCAAAACAAAAAAAAATATAGAACTCGTAGGAGAATATGATAACTATTATGCTATTTTCAAACATTAATCATTCTGGTATCCATAATACATATTTTTCTGAGTTCATGTTGACATTAATTAACGCAATCGCTAAATAGCAACGGCGCTAAAAATACATGGTAATAAATTAACATGTCTCTAAATACTAGTCACCTTTTATATTTACCTATACTTCTTAGCATGGAACTAGGTTGTCATCCCTAGTGAATAAAGCTTAGAAATATATAAGTGGCACTATGATTTTATATGACTAGGCAGAAATATAAATGATATAAAGATATGAATAATTAAGAATAAGAACAATTAAGAACATCTGCAAGCGGACAGATAATTATACCATTGTAGCATTTTACCTAGAGTATTACCAGGTTATCATTTATAATTTTACCACTGGAAATGTCTAGCTAAACTTCTACCTAGAGTATTGATAAACTTTATATTCATGACAAAGAGAGTAAACCAATGTTATGCACTCTTACTCAATAACAGGGATAAGTCACATGATAATATATATATATATATATATATATATATATATATATATATATATATATATATATATATATATATATATATATATATATATATATATATATATATATATATGATAAGTAATGATCAGTCATCATAAATAAATAAGTAGATACACTTTGAGCTCCCTAACTATTACTAATAACGTAATCCAATCAGAATATTAGAGGATTAATTCCTAAGTATTCAAGTTACACATCAAGCTACTACAACTAATAATTATCATCAAGTAATACTACCATATGTCCCAACCACAATGGAGCCATGAACAGGAGAAGTTGAGTTCAGAAACCTCTGATATACGAATATATCCTTAACCAGACAATGTTGCTCTACCAATAATCCACTGCACAGGGAGAGGACTACAGAGGACTCAATGGGCCTATAAAAGTCACACCCACATTCTACCACACGACCCTAAACAACTGGAGGCATCCGTAGATATGCAAAGCATCTAAGCACCACGCTTACATAATGCATACCACTCATCTTATGGCCAAATAAATAAGCGCTATACGAACATGTGATCGAACTAAATAGCAACCTAACTATACTAGAATTGAAGTAGACAATGAACGATGCATTCAAGAACATAATAAAGATGAAGAATAATGTTGACATTGCAATAATTATGCAAAGACAGAATTACAATAAGAGTGGAGAACTAGAACATTACCAAAACTCCACGCTCGCCAACGATCGGGAATCCAAGCTAGGTTGACTCAGCTTGACTTCCTCTAGACCTGATTTAACTATGCTAAAGCTATGAACTAGAGGAACTCTGATGATCTAGGATTTCTGGCTCAGGATGAACTGATCTTCAAATGACTTGATGTCTTCAGGGGGGTCTGCCCCTGTATTTATACCCCGGTGGGATGCACGCGAGCCATTGGATCAAACCGACTTCACGTAGGGCTAGGATTCATCCTCAAGGTCGGTAGAAGAATACTCCAGAAGCTCGTGGAAGGGGGGAGAAGGGGGTGGCCGCCCGCCCACCCCCCTGGCCGACCGGCCCCACCTGGCAGACACTCAGCCTCCGCTTCGTTCCGGTGTCTTCTGGGGTCTTCTATAATATATTAGTATTTATCTTGCGGTGAAATTCTAAAAAATCTTTTAATAATTAGGTATCTTTCTCCACTTTTCTATATAACTCCCTGCAAACATTAAAATTCAACAAAGCTCATGGAATTCGTCAGATAACACCCTAGTCTTCTATGTTTTCATGTATTTTGACCATTCTCTCATGTCTATTTCACTATATATTTTTGACGTTAACGACCGTCAACAATTCATACATAATCCAAAATTTTGAACTTACACTACTACACAAATGATTTTACGAGGTATTGGCCTCAGATTAGCGGAGGCGGGGACAATAGGGTGTCATCTCCATTAATCGATGCCAGGCACCACAGCTGAGCATCCGCCTCAGTTAAAGATTAACGGAGGTGGCTAGCATAAGGCAACTGTCTCTGTTAATACTCCATTAACGAAGGTGGACGCCTTATGGCAACCGCCTCCATTAATGTGTTAATAGAGGTGCCCGCCTTATGGCAACCGCCTTAGTTAATACCCCCATTAACAACCATTAATGTAGTAACCGAGACGGCCGCCTTTAGACAACCGCCTCTGCTAGTGGACTATTAACGGAAGTGGTCGTCCTTAGAATGCTCGCCTCCGCATTACCCTACCTATAAAGGCAGCCCCCAACCACCCACATCTTCTTCCTCCACGAACTCACCATTTCATTTTGGTGAGGTTTGAGCTTTAAAACTTTGAAAAATCACCATTTTGGGAGGGGAGGAGTTTTGCTTTTGAATTCCTTGGACATCGTAGGAGGTTGCCATACGCTCCCACATCCTTATTTTGCTGTCTTTTACAAGTTTTGGGTGATCTAGATGTAGATCTAGAAATAGATCTATGGTGGAGGAGAGGGAAACAGGTCTGGTTCTTCATTTGCTTCAATTTCTTTGTAATGTTGCTATACTTATGTTTTGTTCACTACATGTACAAGGTTAACTTGCATGGAAAGGTCAGAATGGATGTACCAGATATCGAGGCTATCACAACCCTTCATAGATCAGGTGAAAAAGTTTGTTAACACTGCTCGAAAGCATGCTCTGAGTGTGAATCGACAGTAATCATATGTCTATGTTCTCACTACAAGAATAAGCGTTTCTTAGAAGTCGGCGGAGCTGCAATCTCACTTGATCAAATGGGGTTTTGTTGAGGTATATATGGTTTGGCGGTGTCGGTGTTCGGACCCGAGGGGGTCCTAAACCAACGAGTAAATGCTGCGTGTCTCTTTCCTGGATGGTGATGTAAGGAGAACACACGGGGGTTTATCCTGGTTCGGGCAAAAGAAGGCCCTACGTCCAGCGGGGGGAGATGTTTGTATTTCCTTACACCGAGGTGCTCGTGTAGGGGTTACAAGCATGCGAGAGAGGGTGTCGAGCCCAAGTCTCAAAGAGAAAAGAGGAAAAAGGCGGTTGCTTGAGATGTCGATCTTCTGTTTTGTGTTTTTCGTTCCGTCTTTTTTCTCCGTTGAACCCTGGCCTGCCCTTTTATAGGGTGAGGGGAGGCCAAGACGACGGGGAGCCTTGAGGTGATGCTTTGTCGATTCTTGTTGAGTTGACTGTAGCGACGTGCCTTGGGAATGGTCGGCCATCCCTGGGCACCCTGACGTTGTGGGAGACAAGATGACGAAATGACCCAGAGTGCCATGCCATACCGTCTTTTGAACTAAGTCGAGCGTCGAGGCTGGGTCGAGGCCAAGTCGAGGCCGGATCGAGGCCAGATGGATAAGGCCGAATCCCCGATATCGCGGAGAACGGGCCTTGTCTTATCCTCCCTCGAGGGTGATTGATGGTGAACAGTGCGCGGTAAGGTGGGTACAGTGACGGGTTTCACCTCCATCACGGGATGGGCGGTAAAACAGTGAGATCTGACACGGGTATTGTTCCCACGTCGATCCTGGTCGCAGTCATACCGGTAGGTGGTAGTGGGTAAACGCATTGAATGCTACGGCTTTTGTCCTGGGGTAGGCAAAGAAAAGGTGTCGAGGTGCTCGGTCCGGGCTCACGCGAGTCGGAGTTCTCCCCAACGGGCGGTCGAGCCTCGCGCGGGTCGGAGCGCTGTCGAGGTACCTTGCGGCACGGGATGGGGCGCGGTCGAGGCGCCCCGTCGAGCGGGCCTCGTACGAGTCGGAGCCGGGGCGCGGTCGAGGTGCCCCGTCGAGCGGGCCTCGTACGAGTTGGAGCCGGGGCGCGGTCGAGGCGCCCCGTCGAGCGGGCCTCGTATGAGACTGACTGGGTACGCGGTTGATGCGGGCTATCTTTTATTGCGGTTTCGGTCGTGTTAGTTTCTTGGCGATAGGTGCGGGTACCCCCGTACTGTTGGTACCGACAGTAGCCCCCGAGCCTTTGGGTGAGTGTGTGATCACTCTCCCAAAGGTTGGTCAGAATTGGAGTCGTAGCGCCGTGATTTTTTCCGGCGGGGGCGCGCGAGCGCACCCGCCGGGTGTAGCCCCCGAGGCCTCGGTGGAGTATTGAGACTCCTCCGAGGTCTTGTACGCGTTTGATTGGGGAACGATTCGCTGTGGTCAAGCCCCCGAGCCTCGCGCACGCGAGGTCGATCAGGGTCCCGGCCATCTTTTGCTACGCGACCCTCACGCTCCTTTTCCGAAAAAAGGAGGAGGGGTGGAGAACGCCGTACTACCCTCGTTTGGGCGCGAGTTCCGATGATCTCCGGTGAGCTGCTAGCGGGGGAATTCGAGTGAGAGCCCGTGCCCCGTTCGTTAGGGGTCGGCTAGTGGCCCGGAGGCGCCCTCAAAGATGCCAAGAAGTGGTCGTGTGGATCTCGATTCCCTTCGACAGGATTCGAGGGCTCGATGCCTCCCCTGGAGGGATTCCTATGATGACCTTCTCCTTCGGCCTCGAATACGTCCTGGGGTGCCTCGAGAGCGTGGCTCGAGCCCTTGGCCATGTACGGGCGCACCCTGGGTCGTCCCTAACTCTGTTGCTCGAGGGCAGTTGTCGAACCCTGTTCGAGGGCCAGCTTTCGCTCCCTCGAGACTTATTCTGGGCTCGGGGCCCGTTTCTGCGGTCGAGACCCCGAGCCTCGCGCGCACGAGGTCGATCAAAGTCCCGGTCGTCTTTTGCGACCCTCACGCTCCTTTTCTAAAAAAAGGAGGAGGGGTGGAGAACGCCGTACTACCCTCGTTTGGGCACGAGTTCCGACGATCTCCGGTGAGCTGCTAGCGGGGGAATTCGACTGAGAGCCCGTGCCCCATTCGTTAGGGGTCAGCTAGTGGCCCGGAGGTGCCCTCAAAGATGCCAAGAAGTGGTCGTGTGGATCTCGATTCCCTTCGACAGGATTCGAGGGCTCGATGCCTCCCCCGGAGGGATTCCTACGATGACCTTCTCCTTCGGCCTCGAATACGTCCTGGGGTGCCTCGAGAGCGTGGCTCGAGCCCTTAGCCATGTACGGGCGCACCCTGGGTCGTCCCTAACTCTGTTGCTCGAGGGCAGCTGTCGAACCCTGTTCGAGGGCCAGCTTTTGCTCCCTCGAGACTTATTCCGGGCTCGGGGCCTGTTTCTGCGGTCGAGACCCCGAGCCTCGCGCGCACGAGGTCGATCAAAGTCCTGATCGTCTTTTGCGACCCTCACACTCCTTTTCTGAAAAAAGGAGGAGGGGTGGAGAACGCCGTACTACCCTCGTTTGGGCGCGAGTTCCGACGATCTCCGGTGAGCTGCTAGCGGGGGAATTTGAGTGAGAGCCCGTGCCCCGTTCGTTAGGGGTCGGCTAGTGGCCCGGAGGCGCCCTCAAAGATACCAAGAAGTGGTCGTGTGGATCTCGATTCCCTTCGATAGGATTCGAGGGCTCGATGCCTCCCTCGGAGGGATTCCTACGACGACCTTCTCCTTCGGCCTCGAATACGTCCTGGGGTGCCTCGAGAGCGTGGCTCGAGCCCTTGGCCATGTACGGGCGCACCCTGGGTCGTCCCTAACTCTGTTGCTCGAGGGCAGCTGTCGAACCCTGTTCGAGGGCCAGCTTTCGCTCCCTCGAGACTTATTTCGGGCTCGGGGCCCATTTCTGCGGTCGAGACCCCGAGCCTCGCGCGCACGAGGTCGATCAAAGTCCCAGTCGTCTTTTGCGACCCTCACGCTCCTTTTCTGAAAAAAGGAGGAGGGGTGGAGAACGCCGTACTACCCTTGTTTGGGCGCGAGTTCCGACGATCTCCGGTGAGCTGCTAGCGGGGGAATTCAAGTCAGAGCCCATGCCCCGTTCGTTAGGGGTTGGCTAGTGGCCCGAAGGCGCCCTCAAAGATGCCAAGAAGTGGTCGTGTGGATCTCGATTCCCTTCGACAGGATTCGAGGGCTCGATGCCTCCCCCGGAGGGATTCCTACGACGACCTTCTCCTTCGGCCTCGAATACGTCCTGGGGTGCCTCGAGAGCGTGGCTCGAGCCCTTGGCCATGTACGGGCGCACCCTGGGTCGTCCCTAACTCTGTTGCTCGAGGGCAGCTGTCGAACCCTGTTCGAGGGCTAGCTTTCGCTCCCTCGAGACTTATTGCGGGCTTTGGGCCCATTTTCCACATACCTGGGGATATTCGTCCGCGGATCCCTCCCTTGTCCGTTAGCCGGGCGCGTCGTTTGGGGAGGCGAGATCGGCGTTGTAGTGGGCGACGTGGCGTGTGGTCACGACGTGGGGGACGGCCACGTGCCCGACTCCTGCGAGATGTAAGGAAACGGTTAGGTGAGCGCATTTAATGCGGGAAACTGTTCCTACCTTCACGCGTGGCCGTTGGGCTTCTGCCTAGGCATATAAAGTTAAGGCCTAGGGGTCTGCGTTCCCCACCAGTCCCTTGCGTTCCTGCAATCTCCTGCCTCAGACAATCTTTGCCTTATCGCGTTCTTCGCCCGCGTCGTCGCCGCTACCGCATCCTTTCTATCCATCCCCCCTCCGACAGCACCGATGGCAGGAAAGAGCCAGATCCTCCCCGCCGACGACTGGGCCGCCTCCTCGGTGACGGAGAGGAGGTTGGAAGAGTTGGTCGGGGACGGGCTGCTGCGGCCAAGGACGAGCCGGTCGCAACCGGAGTGGATGGCGCCGCCCCCTGCCCACCGGGAACCGGTGCCCCCTGAAGGGTATGTGGTGAGCTTCGTCTGCTTCCACGAGCGGGGGTTTGGTGTGCCGGCGTCGGTCTTTATGCGTGCGCTCCTCCACCACTACCGGGTGGAGCTTCACCATCTTTCCCCCAACGCCATCGCGCAGGCCGCCATCTTCGCGGCGGTCTACGAGGGCTACCTTGGGGTGGAGCCATAGTGGAACCTGTGGCTTCACCTTTTCAAGGCCGAGCTCTTTGCCAAGAAGGCAGGGGAGAAGGGCGTCCTGTGTGCGGCTCGAGTGGGGAGCTGCGTGCTGCAGGTGAGGTCGAGTCGGGCGGATCTGTACATCCCGGCCCGCCTCATCTCTTCGAACGGTGGGTGGCACGAAGGTTGGTTCTACCTCCGCAATGATGAAAATCAGTTGCCGAGGTACACCGGCCGCGTGTTGACCGCCCGAGAGGAGCGCTGGTCGTACAGAGTGCCGGAGGCCGAGAAGCCATGCCTGGACCCGCTGCTGGCGGCGCTGCAGCAGCTTCGCCTTTGGGGCTTGACGGCTGCGGCAGTGGCCGCGGCCTTCCATCACCGTAGAGTGATGCCGTTGTGCCGGCGTCTTCTCCGTTTGGACCAGATGACTCCGGAGGCAAATCTGGAGGGGACCCAGATGTCCAATGAATCCCTCGCCCTCGAGGAGGTCCTCCGGCGAGCGCGCCGGATGGTCAGGAACTTCAAGGTAGAGGAGGCCAACCGGGTTCCCATGAGGCCTACCGAAGGGTTCGAGTCCGTGGTACGATCTCGGGGCTGAGGTGTTGCTATTTTTGTTTATCTGTGGATTTCGCTGATGTGGTCGAGGCCGGCGTGTAGGATTTGTCGGCGCTGCGGGAAACGCGTCCGCCGGTCCCGGAGGACCGGCCCGCCCGGGAGGCTCGGCGCATGCATGCTTCCAAGAAGAAGCAGACCAAGGAGACGGCCAAGAAGCGGGCGATCCGCAGGGCCAAAGAGGCGGAGGCGCTGAAGAAGCTTCGGCGCCAACAGACCATCGACGGGGTCCCCCTGGCGCCGTCGCCTTCCGAGACGGTTTCGGGGGAGGACGACGACAGCAGCGGCAACGACGACGATGCCCTATCGCGGTATGAGATCGCGACTAGGCTAGGGGATCTTCCCGACATTCGCCTCCTGCTGGAGCCCATCAGGGGGGCGTCCTCCTCGGTCATCGTGGTCGAGGAGCCCGAGGGGAAGAAGGCGGAGAAGGAGACGGGGCCCTCGACGGGAGGGGCCGCTTTACCCCGGACCCGGCGAGAGGGGTCAACAGGGACGTCCGCACCAGCCCAGGCCCCGCAGGCTCGGGCAGGGGCTGGGACGGCAGTACCGGCGTCGTCATCGGCGGCGGCGTCGGCAGGCGTAAGAACCCGAGGCCGGCTGGCCTCGGAGGCACAAAAGGCGCAGGGCGATGCGTCGGCCAGGGCTCCTAGGAGCGCTCGGCCTGCTGGTGAGGCCGCTGCGAGGCCACCATCGGCCGTCCCGGGAGGCTCGGGTCGCGCGGAGTTGAGGCCCTTGGTGCCGATTTCCGGGTAAGTATCTCTGCTCGGTTGTCCTACCTTTCTCTGGATCCGTCGGCTGACGTTTCTTTACTTTGCAGGTTAAAGCGGAAGGCGAAGCCAATGGGGCTTACCCCCGTGAAGTCGCTGCAGGCCAGCGCCGTTGTCCTTAACCGGACGGCGGAGCAAGATGCGACCTGGGTCCGGTAGGTCGAGGCCGCGAAGGGGCGCCTGCGACAACGGCAGGGGTCAGTCAACGCCGCGGTGGTTGCTGGCCTGGAGCCTGCTGTCGAGGGGTCCGAACCGGCAGAGGTAGCGGCGCTCGATACGGTCGAGACGGGGCACGTGACCATAGAGGAGGTCGCGTCGGCGTTAGGACAGGAGGCGGCCCTGGCGAGGGGGTTGCGGCCGCAACAAGACCCGTTGGCAGAGCCAGCGGGCATGGTGGAGGGCGGGGCGATCGAGCCCCTGACCGGAACGTCGGAAGAAGAGGTGCCGGCTCCGGGGGCACCTACGGTTGAGGCGCCGGCTCCAGAGGCGCCGGCGGTTGAGGGGCCAGTTCCCCTAGGGGGGCGGGCACCCATGGCCGCGGACCTTCCGCCCGATGACACCCCCTTGACAAAGGGAAAAAAGTGATGGGGGTCGAGGGGGGCGAAGCCACGGATCAGGCCGGTGCCTCGATGGCCATTAGAGAGGCGGAAACTGCGGGCGAGGCCGGTCCTTCCGCGGGACCGGGAGACGCCCTGGCTGGGTCGTTGTCGTCATGGCCCGACATCGCCGCGCTGGCGATAGCGCGGGCAGAGGCGGAGATACCGAGGTGGGGGGGCCGTCGCTCCAGTTCAGGGACGCCGCGAACCCCGACGCCGAGCCCATCTTCGTCCTGAACGACAAAGATGAAGTGCACCGATGGGAGTACCTCGAGGGCGTCCGCCGGCACCTTGATCGGTTGCTCCAAGTGGCGTCTGGTGCCGTGCGGAGTATGGGGGATGCCACCGAGGTACGATCGACCCGTCGGCTTTTTCCGTGGTTTTCTTGCTGTCTTTTTCCCTCGGCTTTGTGACCTTTTCGGATGGCGTTCAGAAGCTGAAGGAGTACTCCCGCCGCAAGTCGCTCTTCATTCAGGATGAGAGTGGCGTGTGGGGCGCGCTGTCCTAGCAACGGGTTTTGGTCGAGGAGGCCCAGAAACGGCTATCCGATCGGAACGCCGAGATGGCCGAGCTGCGCGTCGCCTACGCGGTGCTGAAAGAGGAAGCGATGCAGGCATGGGCGGCCGAGGCCGTGATGCGCACTGGCATGGACAAGGCTCGGGAGGAGGCTACCCAGGCCCGCAGGGATCTCGAGCCCCTGTCCATGCGGGTGAAGGAGCTCGAGGAGGATGTCTCCTAGGTTAGCCTTCAGCGCGACACCCTCAACGTCGAGGTCACGACGCTGAAGGGAGCCGTCCAAGAGAAGGACGTAGCTCTCGAGTCTGCTCGGCAGGAGATCGAGGCGCTAAAGGCAGCCATCAGTGATAAGGACAGCGCCTTCCTGGGGCTCGAGCGAACTTGCGGGGGGCTTCACGATGAGGTCGTGGGCCTGCAGACCCACGTTGAGGGTAAGTGTGATTGTTACGGCCACAACGTTTAATGCCCCGCGTTGGGTATTAATTTGTTTGTCGTGTTTCAGAGCTGGAGAGAGAGAATCAAGAGGCCCAATCTTCTGCCAACTCCTTCCAGAGCCTCCTCGAAGCCGAGATCCGGAGGACCCAACTTCTCCAGGGCGCGATCACCACCGTGTGTGACGGCCTGGGGGTCGAGCCCGACGCCGACACCGGGGAAGATGTTCCAGGGAACTCCTTCGTCCGCCGGATGGTGGCGCTGGGCCGCCTTGCCCGGGAGAAGATACGGGACGGCCTCCATCACGGCGTGAAGAGGGCGTTGGCCGTCGTCCATTCAAGGTTTGTGTTTGACATGAAGATCGAACAGACGAAGAGAACGAGGATGCCTGCGTGGAGCTGATTGAAGCCGCCGAAGAGCCTGGAAGCCGTCTGGCCTCGCTTTTTGAAGCCGAGGTGGTTCCGCCTGCCGACGACGAGGGCATGTGAGCCAAATCTAGGCATGAAGGCCCATGTAATGAGTTAGTATTTCGAATTTTGGACGTGGCGGCCGCGGAGGCCTTAAAAACTCGAAACATAAACCGGTTCGTGGTTGATTTAGTTTCATTCGAGCTTTTCTTCCCTTTATCGCTCGGACCGTGTTCTCGCGTGATTTACTTAGCACGCAGCTGCACCCTTTGGGCGTAAGGGAGCGAGTGGAGGTACCATAGCCTCGGAGGCGTAAGTGATCTCCCGGCTCAACTACCCTCGAGCTTCAGGGTGATGTTGCGGCCTTGTAAATCGTGTGAGAGCCTGATCTAAGCGACAGGGGGTATGTTCTTTTTTAAATTTAGGAACCGTTGTTTAGATCTTCCTATCATGAAGGCGTACCTCTAAAAGGTGTAAGGGGTGAGTGGAGGTACCGTAGCCTCGGAGGCGTAGGTGATGCTCCAGACTCGAGAGCCCTCTCGAACCTTAGGGTGCTCTTTCAGCGAAGTCGATCTAAGAAGCGATTCTTAAATTTTAAAAAAGAGCATAAGTTTTTTCGGGGGCCGGGGGTTCCCCCTTGCAGCCCCCGAGGGAGGGTCGACTCTGGGAGTGCAGGGTCGATCCTTCCTCATTACGAAACGAAAGTTTGAACATCGCTGTATTCTTTATTGACAAAAAAGAAAATACAGAGCCTTGAGGCTTTTTAAGGAAAGAAGCGACGTAGCTGTTCAATGTTCCGAGCGTTGGTGAGGATTTCACCCTTCTCGTTGGATAGCTTGTAGGTGCCCGGCTTTAGTACTTCTGCGATGATGTACGGCCCTTCCCATGGTGGTGTGAGCTTGTGTCGTCCCTTGGTGTTCTGGTTCTGCCGTAGCACCAAGTCGCCGATGTTGAGGTCACGCTTGCGGACGTGTCTGTCGTGGTAGCGTCGGAGATCCTGCTGGTACCTGACAGAATGTAACAGAGCCACATCTCGGGCTTCCTCGAGCTGGTCGAGGGCGTCCAGTCTTGTGGCGTCGTTATATCTTTCGTTGTATGCCTTCAACCTTGGGGATCCGTATTCTATATCGGTTGGTAGCATAGCCTCAGACCCGTAGACTAAGAAGAACGGAGTGATCCCCGTGGCTCGACTCGGCGTTGTTCTTAGGCTCCATAGGACCGAGGGTAGCTCGACAGCCCATCTTTTGCCATGTTTGTTTAATTTGTCAAAGATTCTGGGCTTCAGGCCTTGTAGGACCATGCCATTGGCACGTTCCACCTGACCATTTGTTTTTGGATGAGCCACGGCCGGATCTCCAAGGCGTGCTCGGCGACTTCCCTGGGTATGCCTGGCATATCCGAGGGACTCTACGCAAAGATGTCGACGTTTGCGCGGAGAAAGTCGACGAGCACTGCTTCCTATTTAGGATCGAGGGTGACACTGATGCTCAGTGCCTTTCCCTTGGGACCAGCGGGGTCGAGGGGTAGGAGTTTGACATCTTCGGCGGGCTCGAAGCAGCCAGCATGGTGTTTTGGGTCGGGAATCGTATTGGCGAGACCGTCGAGGTCTGCAGCCAAGATCGCCGACTCCAAAACAGCCTCGCCGTGCTCGACGCACTCGACGTCGCACTCGTAGGCATGTTCATATGAGGGCCCTACAGTGATGACACCGTTTGGGCCTGACATCTTGAGCTTGAGGTAGGTGTAGTTCGGAATTGCCATGAACCTGGCGTAGCATGGGCGCCCTAGGATAGTGTGGTACGTTCCACGGAATCCGACCACTTCGAAAGTGAGAGTCTCCTTTCTGAAGTTGGCCGGTGTGCGAAAACAAACAGGCAGGTCGACCCGCCCGAGGGGTTCTGCCCGTTTCCCTGGCACGACTCCGTGGAAGCCCCCGACGCTAGGTTGGAGGCGCGCTCTCTCGACCCCCAGAAGGTTGAGGGTCTGGGAGTAGATGATGTTGAGGCTGCTTCCGCCGTCCATGAGCACCTTGGTGAGGCGTGTGTTGGCGATGACAAGGTCGACAACGAGCGGATAGACCCCCGGGTTGGGGACGTAGTCTGGGTGGTCGTCACGGTCGAAAGTGATGGCCACCGCGGACCAATCAAGGAAGCGGGGTACTGCCGATTGTACGGAGAAGACCTCGCGCCGTTCTCTCTTGCGCTGGCGCGCAGAGAGGCAGGTCGAGGCGGAAACTGTTCGAGCTGCGCTCCTTGATTCGCAAGGAACTGAGGCTCGTCTCGCTCGGCAGGAAGCTCGACATGAGGTGGCGTGTGCCTTCCTTCGACTGGCTCTTCGTCCTCTGACTCCGAAGTGCTTTCAACGTCGATGTTGAAGCACTCGCGGGTCGGATCATAGGTGTCATCAGCCGAGTCGGAGTCAGGAGCGCCAAAGTAGTAATATGACGGGGGAATGTGTGGCCGTTGCCAATCGTCACTGAGGTGGCGACGTAAAGAAGCAGTCACACGGGGCTCTGTTTCCGGTGTCTCCGTAGAGTCCCGATAATCAGAAGCCGGTGTGGATGCAACGAGGTCCAGAGTGGAGCGTAGATGGTGCCCGGGGAGTTCCTCATAAGCACTCATGCGGGTGCTCACGGAGGATGCGTACACCCGGGCAGCCGAGTCTAGCCCAAACGGGAATGGTGATGAAGATGTCGCTGTCCGTGCTGAAATGGATGCTCCGGACAGTGGTGTTTCACCGGACGGGGGAGCGGCGGGATTTTCTGTTGGCAAGTCACCCTCAGCCAAGCTCGTCCTTCCCAAACCTTCCAAAAGGAGATCTAGGCTGGCGCCTGGCTGGGGGGTGCCAGACCGGGGGACCCCATCGCCCTCCGCGGGGTGAAGACGGTGGCTGTACCGGGCTCGTCGTCGTCGGGCGGCCCGCGCCCGCCTGGAGCGACGGTGCCGGTGGATTGCTCCCCCGGGCTGGGAGAGCTCGTAGTCCTCCTCGGTTGGGTGCCTGGGCGGAAGTAGGACCATGTCGTAGCCAGAGCCGAGCGACATGAACTCCAAACTCCCGAACCAGATCACCGTGGCCAACGGGATTGGGCGTTCGGGGTTAGCCATCCAGGAAGAAAGGCGAGAAAGCGACGTTTTCACGCAGCGATCCCCTACCTGGCGCGCCAACTGTCGGTGTTCGGACCCGAGGGGGTCCTAAACCAACGAGTAAATGCTGCGTGTCTCTTTCCTGGATGGTGATGCAAGGAGAACACACGGGGGTTTATCCTGGTTCGGGTAAAAGAAGACCCTACGTCTAGCGGGGGGAGATGTTTGTATTTCCTTGCACCGAGGTGCTCGTGTAGGGGTTACAAGCATGCGAGAGAGGGTCTCGAGCCCAAGTCTCAAAGAGAAAAGAGGAAAAAGGCGGTTGCTTGAGATGTCGATCTTTTGTTTTGTGTTTTTTGTTCCGTCTTTTTTCTCCGTTGAACCCTGGCCTACCCTTTTATAGGGTGAGGGGAGGCCAAGACGACGAGGAGCCTTGAGGTGATGCTTTGTCGATTCCTGTTGAGTTGACTGTAGCGACGTGCCTTAGGAATGGCCGGCCATCCCTGGGCACCCTGACGTTGTGGGAGACAAGATGGCGAAATGACCCAGAGCGTCATGCCATACCGTCTTTTGAACTAAGTCGAGCGTCAGGGCCGGGTCGAGGCCGGATCGAGGCCGGATGGATAAGGCCGAATCCCCGATATCGCGGAGAACGGGCCTTGTCTTATCCTCCCTCGAGGGTGATTGATGGTGAATAGTGCGCGGTAAGGTGGGTACAGTGACGAGTTTCACCTCCATCACGGGATGGGCGGTAAAACAGTGAGATCTGACACGGGTATTGTTCCCACGTCGATCCTGGCCGCAGCCATACCGGTAGGTGGTAGTGGGTAACCGCATTGAATGCTACGGCTTTTGTCCTGGGGTAGGCAAAGAAAAGGTGTTGAGGTGCTCGGTCCGGGCTCACGCGAGTCGGAGTTCTCCCCAACGGGCGGTCGAGCCTCGCGCGGGTCAGAGCGCTGTCGAGGTACCTTGCGGCACGGGATGGGGCGCGGTCGAGGCGCCCCGTCGAGCGGGCCTCGTACGAGTCAGAGCCGGGGCGCGGTCGAGGTGCCCCGTTGAGCGGGCCTCGTACGAGTCGGAGCCAGGGCGCGGTCGAGGCGCCCCGTCGAGCGGGCCTCGTACGAGACTGACTGGGTACGCGGTTGATGCGGGCTATCTTTTATTGCGGTTTCGGTCGTGTTAGTTTCTTGGCGATAGGTGCGGGTACCCCCGTACTGTTGGTACCGATAGGCGGTTTCAGGGCGAAGAAGATGCGAGTGGCGGTGCATCTGGAGGAAACACATCGTCATCGACGATGAATGAAGACAATGGAGGAGGACCCTCATCATCATCAGCTGGGCATGGCGTTGCTAGCAAGAATGTTGAGTTCATCATGATGGATGATTTTGTCCAAGACATGGCTGACGGCAGGGGTGACAGTGATGATGATCTTGGTGAGCCGGCCTTGGTGGACCCTGAGGATGCAAAGCTCTTTGAGTAATTAATTAACCGCCTTGACAACTATGACCTTCTGTTTGGGAGCTTAAGGTGGCTAGAGAATTTCAAAGAGATGAAACAGGCGGCAAAGGATCTGCTCTATAAGGATTGTTTGAAACAATGGATGGCGATGTGTTTTGATCTCCAGATGTTGATGCTGAAGGCTCGTTTTGGCTGGTCCGACGCTAGCTTCGATGAGCTATTACGTATCCTTGGCTCCCTGTTTCCAAAGGCTAGAAAATGTCTGCCAATACCTATCGGATGAAGAAGTTGATCCGGCCAGTGACACTAAATCTTCAAAGGATCCATGCTTGCCCTAACCACTGTATACTATATCCGTGCACCTAGTATGCGAGCTTGGAGGTTATCCACACTGCGGCGTGAGTCGATACAAGAGGAATGTCAGGCGATGAGGGAGCTTCGGGGTGGGTCGAAGAAGAAGGCCACCAAGAAGAGTAGTGCGAGGAAAATCTTGTCTCATGAGCAGGAGGAAGAAGGTTACACATAGAGGAGAATTCCTGCCCTATCGATGTGGTACCTTCCCGTGATCGATCACCTGCGTTGTATATTTGGGAACCCCGAGGATGTCCAGTTGATGTCCCGGCATGCATCTGTTGATCGCACGAAGGACGATGACAACCTACGACACCCTTCTCATGCCTGGTAGTGGAAGCATTTCGATGCCATGTTTTCGGAGTTTGGCAATGAGACGAGGAATATTAGGTTCGCACTAAGTATCGACAGTGTGAACCCATTAAGTGACCTTTGTAGCTCGCACTACACTTGGCCAGTCATCCTTAGCATCTATAACCTACCTCTTTGGCAGTGTTAGAAGCGCAGCTACCTTCTACTGACCATCATTATTTCTGGACCAAAGCCACTCATGGAGGACATGAAGAAACTAAGAGGGGAAGGGGTCAACATAATGGATGCATCCCTAAAGAAGTTCACTTTAAAATCCATCATATTTATCACCAACGGCAGATCAAAGGGAAGACCAGCTGTGTAGTTTACCTTGACGGTACCTGCTACGCTTACCTTAAGGGATCTAATAAGATGGTGCACATAGTGATTCCTCGCCAGAGGGCATAGGTATCGATCTAGTGTGATGAATAAGTACTTTGATAATAAGGATGAGCGGCAACCTACCCAACCGGTGCAGGAAGAGAGGTACGGAAAATGGGTGCTTGACATGGTGAAGGATATGGAGGTCAAGTTTCAAAAGAAGAAGAAAAAAGAGGGGAACACGACAAGGAAGAGAAAACAGGATAATATGGAGGAACCACCTGCCGTCGTTGTTTCTTTCAAGAAGAAGTCGAGTTTCTTCAAGTACTAGAAGGAGCTAAATATGCCCCATGCTATCGATTGCATGCGCCTGGAAAAGAATGTCTTCGACAACACGATTGGCATCCTGCTAGACATCAAGGGAAAGACGAAGGATGGTCTGAAGTCACAGGTGGATCATGTCAGCCAGGGCATCAGAATAAACCTCCACCTGGGGCAACTGCAGAACAGGCCGGAAAGTCAACCTCCTAGGCCAGAAAAGGGTTGTGTGCCAGTGTCTTAGGGGGGTCAAGGTGCTGACCAGTTTCTCTTTCAACATCAAAAGCCTAATCTCGATGAAAGACCTTGCAATGGCCAACTACAACTCACATGATTGTCACGTCATGCTAACGGTGTTCCTTCCAATTGTGACCAGGGCTATCGATTCAGAGTACGTAAAGATGATCATTACACGGATGTCCTACTTCTTTAACCGCATCACCTAGAAGGTCATCGATGAAGCTAAGTTGTTTGTCCTGAAAACCTTCATCGCAGAGACTCTTTGTCGGCTCGAGATATGCTTCAGACCATCTTACTTCGATATTGTGCCACACCCGATGATGCACATGGTGGATCACATACAGGAACTGAACCCCATGTATCTATATCAGATGTGGACATATGAGCGGTTCATGTCGGCCCTCAACAGATATGTCCTTAATCATGCTCACCTAGAGGACTCTTTGATCGAGGCATACACGATCGAGGAGGCCATGAACTGTTGCACCAAATACATCCGAGATAAAAAGAGCGATTGGGCTGCCCATCCCTCGGCATGAAGGCAGAACCTAGGGAGTAGGATGCCCGGGGAGAAAAATACGTAGCGACAGGATATCCGTCTCTAGCTTCTACAATCCAGTCCAGCTTTTAGAAACTGATAACTCACAATCCAGCTTTTACAATTTGAGGTTGATCCAAACACCACCTCAGACTACCCGCAGTGGATACTCTAAAACGATACTCTAAAGCTTTAGAGTATGAATATAGAGTAAAAACTGCTGCACTGGATACTCTAAAACGATACTCTATCCTTTCTCTCACTCTATATTTAGAGTAGTACTGCGCTTACTCTATACTCTGTAGTGGCGGACCCCGCTAGCTAAACAAAGGAAAAAATACTATAACTCACAAACCAAAAATCCAAATTAAATTCCGATTGCACCATTAAATTCGTCTCAATAAATCCTTCAAAACTAGATCACACATAGATATATTTAGATAAAGTGACAAGTCGGTCCCATAGTGAATAGAGTGGATAGAGGATGATATAGAGGATGGATGAGTGCGGGAGAATTGAGTATAGAGGAGAGAATCTTGCTGAGTAGGACGTATAGAGAATGATATAGAGGATGCATGGGTGCGGGTAGTCTCAGAACGCTCTTCCAGTCCCTGGTGTTTCGCACGCTCCTCATCAAGCTTGTCCGTGTGGAACTAATTTATGGTCTCTTGATTGATGCTCGGGTAGCAATCCTATCGCTATCGCCTCATTATTATTCTTATATGTTGCCGAATCCTCCTAGCTATAGTAGTTGCCTACCGCCCATCGCTGCGATCTGTAGCAGGCAGGTTGACTTTTCCTATAAAATGTTCACTTGCAAATTAAATTTGTCTGCCGGCAAAACAAAAAGTAATAAATAAAAGGAACTAAATAGAAAACTAAGCATATGATTGGTCGAGGAAGCAACAAATATAAAAGCTAACTACGCCATTGTATTTGCCCCTTCCGTCCTTCGTCCTTCCGCTGCTCCCTTGGCTCCCTGTCACCGCGCAAATGCTCCCACTGCTCTGCATCCTCGTCTTCTCCACGGCGGTGGCTGTCGTCGGAGACGCCGGCGGCGACGTCGGGCGCCCGACACACCTGCACTTCTACTTCCACGAGAACTTCTCAGACGGCCCGAACAGCACGTCGGTGGAGGTGTCCAAGGCGCGCGGCGGCAGCAACAACAGCTCCTTCTTCGGCGCTGTGTTTGTCGTGGACGACATGCTCCGGGAGGGCGCCGACCCGGCGTCCCAACTCCTCGGCCGCGCGCAGGGGCTCACCGTCGGCGCGTCCCTCTCCGACGGCGCGCTCCTGACGGTGTTTAACTTCGTGTTCACGGAGGGGGCCTACAGCGGCAGCTCCCTGACGCTGCTCGGCCGCGCGCTGCTGGGCACGGTCATGGAGCGGCCCATCATCGGCGGCACGGGCGTGTTCCGGATGGCGCGCGGGTACACACTCAGCAAGATGATTGAATCGCCGGACCCCAACAACCTGCTCGTCCTCGAGTACGACGCCTACATTTGGCACTAGGACTAGGAGCCGATTCTGCCATGTGGGCTGTGTTCAGTTTCCAAAGTTTGGAGTGTCAAAAATACTGTAGTGTTACTGTAGTATTTTGTTTGTATTTGGTAATAATTGTCTAACCGTTGACTAATTAGGCTCAAAACGTTCATCTATATTTAGTAGTACATGCATATATCGCAAGTTTGATGTGACGGAGAATCTTCTTTTTGCATAGTACATTTTTCAGGAATTTTGAAGTAGGGCCGTGGTGTCGTCTGAATTTTCGGGTGTGTGTAATTGTGTCTAAGTGACCGTGAATAAAGATACTTCATTGCGATGTGAATTGCGAAAGATTTACGAATCTATACTTATCTACACATTGTCCATTTTGGAAGCGGGTCGCGGGTGGTTGTCCGTCTAGCCAGCTAGAAGTCCAGAACTCTGCCCCGTTCTGGGAAACAGCATCCTTTGCGCTGCCAGGATTCACAAAATCCTCCATAACTGACTGAGACATTTATCCAATCCGATCCCATTATAAGGAAGAAACTGCTCGAGCGTCCACGGCTGCCTTTGCCTTTAAATTAACGCATCCCTGTCCACGTGCTCATCTCTGGCATCACCCTCAAATCAAGTAAGTGGCTGTTCCTCATTTTTATCCTCTCTTGCTTTCTCCAATCCCCTAAGGTTTATGTTTCAATCTGTCAGATTGCACGATTGCAACTCCAGCTCGAAAGGTGGTCGATGATTTGCCAACAAAGGAATTGCTGCAGATTTTGCTCGAAAGGTGTTCGATGATTTGCCAAGAAGGGCATTGTTGCTGCAGAGTTTGTGCTTCATTCATCTCTTCCTCCTCGGACTGGTGCACAAACTCTTTATAGAGAATAACTGCATGCATCTTTTATTTTGTTTCTCTTGCTGTTCGCGTCACCCTCCCATGTTGGAATCCAATTTAACCACAACCGAAGTGCATAACCGTCTCCTGCTGCCAGCATCATGATATCACAGTCGATGCCTCCATTTGTACATCTCATCTTCAACGTCAATGCCGCCAAACAAGCTGTGAGTTTCACCAGCGTCAATGCCGCCAACACCCAGCTGTGAGTTTCATCCAGATGTATGACCACTAAATGCAATTATGTTATACGCGCTCCTTCAGCGTCTCCTGAACATGTATGCTCAGCGAAAGAGTTATTGAATTTTCTTTTATTTTATATTTTTTTTTCAGGTAAGAGTGGCTCAATTTTGACCGAAGTTGGCAACAAAATCACGATAATGAGCTCAACTGTGTAGTTCTTTAGCCACATTGGCTGTTATGAGAGTTAATGGGTATAGGACATAATGAAGATTAGTGCATCATCTTCTTTGAGCTGCCATGCAATAGGTGTTTCATTTATATTTTCCCTTTGTCTTATTCGCTAAGCTCATCATCTTGAAGTAGCAATTTTCTTGCAGGCTGTGATTTATGTAGTCGAACTATTTTTTGCTAATACAATCATACTCTACCTATGAGGCACCACGGTATAAAGGTCTCATGTTGCATTATACATATTTTTTCTCATGTATATGTGCCATGAAATTGACAGCTTCCTCTCACAAGTCACAAGGCCTCCTTGCTGCCATTGTTGATAAGAGCATCGGAGATACGCCAAGCCATCGACAAGCTTATATGATGGTCAGGTCTGTAGTCCCAAGGCCATATTGGGGTACTTCAGATATTCAGAGGTTTCCTGGTGTTGCCATCTTTGTTTTGATCAATTTTTTGCCTTTAGAATTGGCACATCAGCAGGTCTTACTTTACATGTCGTTTCTTACTCCTTTTCGTTTACTCAGTTTGACTTAGTTTACCTTCTCAAGCACAACTATGTTTTAACACTAATCTACTACAGTCAAAAAATATATGCATGTACTTCTCCAATTAGTTGGTATAAGTGAAGTTTCTCTCTGCCTAATATCATTGAGAATATCTCAAAAGATATGGTTTAGAATTTGACACTATGGTCAAGCAACAAAACTGTTGAGATTGAGTCGCCTGGTCTTTTCGCTTTTCCTTTACTTCAATGCCTCATCCTCGCATACACAAACATATAAATTCATATTCATATACAATGCAGGGCGACTATTTCAAAATGCTATTTTATTTGTGTTTTAACCATTGTGGCTACATTCAACAACTGCATGTTCAACCTCCACACCAGACAACAAACATCATGAGCAAATTTAATACACTGACAAACTCACGGCAAGCGCTGCTGCACTTTCCTCGAGTCAATGCAAATCTTATTATTGCTAGTTGAAGGTTCCTTTTGCCCTCCATATTAATCCTCACTAGACACTCTACAATAAAAATGAAATAGTAGAAATCCCCCCACCCCAACCTAAAAGAGAGAGAGAGAACCCAATAGAGAAATCTATAACAAAAGTAAATGCTGATTTGAGCCCTATCTTAGTTCATTAACCAATCCACGTTTGGCAAGTGTGGAAGACAATGCGTACAAAAAAGAATTGCATTAGAAATGATACTTGTGAACTCTCACCGTATAAGAGCATGACGTTACTACCCCACTAGAAGGGCCCTTGTTTTTGGTTCCGCTCTGGGCCACGGCCACCAAAATGTTAGGATTGTCCCTGTTTAGCTGCATAAATGTACTTTTGTTTCAATTTTTGTTAAGCAAGTTGCTAATTGACCCCAAAAGGCCAAAATAATCACTCAACATACATGGGCTCCAATGGTACACTCCCTCCTTGAAGGTTCAGTACACTGCATTTTTGACTTGTAGACCGACATGGTGCAATTTGCTAAATGTCTCCCGAAAGCAAAAGGTCTTCCTACTCCTTTAATTTTGCTTCAAGTCAGAATTTCCTCCCTCAATTAAAAACCATACTCCTTCTGTTCCTAAATGTTTGTCTCTAGAAAACTGTATTTCCCTCACAGACACGCTTTCTGGAAGGCTAACGTTAAGGGACGGAGTAGTATGTTTTTGCTAACAAAAGATGCATTAAGAACGCTAACAAAAGGCACATGTATCACTATCTTATCTTTCTTTTCTCTAGAGGATATCTTCTAGATTTGGCAGTTATTGTTTTCCGTGCACCTATGATTATCTTCCGTATTACAAGGCACCATCCAATTTTTTGTATAATGTTATTTTTCGAAATCAGGATGGGCTCGTCCGTTGCTTCAAGTGAAGTCCAATCACTATATATGGGCCTGATATTAGGCCCTTTAGGCCCAGATTACGTCATGATCATTTGTGCTCAGCGCCTGAGAAGTCGATAAGGCTATCTGCACCTGTAAATCACACTGAAGTAGTATATAGCGGAAAGACAGCTGCAGTGCTCCTGTATATGATGCGCTACACTACCGGATGGCCGAGATGTCCGCCAAATTTAGCGGCTTGCAGGACGTACGCCATCGAGCGGGGGACCCACGGGCAGCGCTGCCGCGCACTTAGTCTCGCCGACAGCACGCCGGAGAGAAAGGACAAAAAGCATGCCGCGGCGGGCCCCACTGAATTAGCTATAACTAAAAATGTTATAACTCACCAACCAAAAACTCAAATAAAATTCCGATTGCATCATTAAATTCGTTACAATTAATCTTTCAAAACAAGATCTCACATGGATATATTTAAATAAAATTTATTTAGAAACATGTGGGCCCCACTGTTGGTAGTTGATATAGAGTATGAGATATAGAGGATGAATAAGTACGGGAGAAAATAATATATAGGAGAGAATCTCGATGACCAGAACGAAATATTTTTTCAGGGGATGAATTTAGAGGACGAAGAGTGCGGATAGCCTAAGACTACCATCTCAGCAGCAACTACCTGAGACCGCCACGTGGCGATCCCTGTAAGGACACCTAATCCTCGTCTCGTATAAATATTCACCTACACCCTTTGATTCCGAGATATTTCGTCTCACTTTTTCTGTTCACACAGTACAACGCTACCGCTTCTCCTGCGGACTCAGATCCTTCTCCTGCTCTTCCCACGACAAAGGGGGTGGAAGGAAAAGCCTTCCCCTCGCCGGAGATGCTGCCGTCGGCGACCGGGTACACTGCCGGCGACGTCCACTCGGCACGCGAGATGTTCCATCCCTTCTACCTCTGACTTCTTGCGCCCGCGGCCTGCAGAGAGTTGTTGGATACTTCATACTTGGATTGGATCGAGCTCCTTGAAGTTGAAGGTGAGCTGGCGTGGGAGGGGAAATCTGGAAAGCGATGAGCTTTAGCGCAAGAGTCGCGGAGCATGGCGGTGAGGTCGAGGACGCAAGGGGGATGCCGGCAGAGGTGAGCTGGGAGATGCTCGACAAGTCGCGGTTTTTTGTACTCGGCGCCGCGCTCTTCTCTGGCGTCTCCGCGGCGCTGTACCCGGCCGTCGTCCTCAAGACGCACCTTCAGGTTGCTGCCCCACCACAGGCCGCGGCCTCGGCGGCAGCGGCGGCGATTCTCCGGCGCGACGGTCCCCGAGGGTTCTACCGTGGCTTCGGTGCGTCCCTCGCGGGCACGGTGCCCGCGCGCGCGCTCTATATGGCGGCGCTCGAGGCCACCAAGAGCGCCGTGGGCTCCGCCGCGCTCCGCCTCGGCGTCGCGGAACCGGCCGCCTCCGCTGCCGCCTCGGCCGCGGGCGGCGTCTCTGCTGCCGTAGCCGCGCAGGTGGTGTGGACCCCGGTCGACGTCGTCAGCCAACGCCTCATGGTCCAGACGGCGCCCGTCGCTGCCGCCCGCTACCGCGGCGGTGCCGACGCGTTTCGGAAGATCCTAGTCGCGGACGGCGTGCGCGGCCTGTACCGCGGCTTCGGTGTCTCGGTGCTGACCTACGCGCCCTCCAGTGCCGCGTGGTGGGCCTCCTACGCGACGGCGCAGCGGCTCCTCTGGCGCGCCGTCGGCCCCGCGCACCACGACAGCCGTGGCGCCGCGATGGCCGTGCAGGGTGTGAGCGCGGCCGCGGCGGGAAGCGCGGCCGCGCTGGTGACGATGCCGATGGACACCGTGAAGACTCGGATGCAGGTTATGGACGCTGGGGCGCAGGCGCCGACGCTCGCGGCCGCGGCGCGCGCGCTGGTTCGGGAGGGAGGCTGGGCTGCTTGCTACCGCGGGCTCGGCCCGAGGTGGGCGTCCATGTCGCTGTCTTCGGCCACCATGGTCACCACCTACGAGTTCTTGAAACGGCTCTCGGCCAAGGAAGGCTCCCTCTGAGCTCGGATTGAAAGTGTATCCATGGAAGTGAATGGATGATCCTTGTACATGTCCAAGTCCAAATGCGTACATCTTGCTCTGATCGAGCTGGGATCTTTCTGCTGGGTTTGTCTGTCGATGGTGATGAAGACGAAAGCTTTTGTAAAATAAAGACTGTTTTGTTTATACTACTTGGAAAATTGTGGTGGGTCTCGTTCCTCAATTGTGCGAATGTGCGGACCTGATTCCACTGTCCACTGTGGCCACTCAAGTTGCTGGTGCACATTTTATAATTTTACTGGTAATAATTTTTTTTGCAGGAAAAGGAGCAGGCCAGAGATATTTCCAGGGAAATGTTCTGTTTGGGTGCAAGAATCAAGAATGGAAGTGCTATTCGAAATGATTCGGTGCCTGTGTCAGGTCAGCATTTTTTGTTAAAATTTTTAAGAGTTACTAAAAGCTCTTATTGAATACTCCCCTTCCGTGGACTTCCATTTATTTCAAAATTCAAACTTTATTTGTCATTAACTAACAATTAGTTTAATGATATAAAAATGTTTTACCATGACATTTACATTTCTGTTTAGAAATATTTCTAATGATTAAACTTTTGTTACTATAAACTATATATTATAAGAGAAACTAGCGGTTAAAATATAATTTTAAAAACCATACCAAATAAAATTGTGTTTCATATGTTGTAGATCGAATTCGTAGAAGTTGATCTGGGAGTTTACAATTTGTGCCTCGCCATCCTGTTCGCTTGAACTGCTTCAGCAGTACTTTTAAGTCAACGAATAGTGTTTTTCTCTCACAACAAATCAGTATAAGCCAAATTTCAGCGAAACGAGGACTGACAAGCCTGCTCATGCTCAAGAATCAAGATGCACTCAAACTCACATGACAGCTGCCAAGATCTTGCGCTAAACTACCCAGAGGGTTGCGTGCTAAACTGAAATAAGTAAGCCACCATACGAGGAAACACGTATGATAAGTCACGTTTCAGATCAGGATTAGTACTACTACTGCTACCACCAGATAGCAACATCTAAAAACAAAGACAAAGGTAGCGCTGCCGAATAAGCAAGGACCTCTTTTTTCCCTACTTTGTGGGCCCATGCTGAGGTGTATACAATCAGTTGGAAATATCTTGCCATTATTTCATCCAAGTCATTCTGGATTAGGTTTGGTCCTGGTGGTTGCTGGTAGGACCAGCAATGGCGATCCAGCAGCGTTTGGTACCCCTACCTAACCAGAGTGACCACAATGCTTCCTTGTGCAAACACTGCATCGCGCCATTGCTTTCTGCTTCGTGAGTTTTCATCGGTAGAAATGGCTATTTTGCTTGAGCTGGATGCTCTGCTGTCTGCTCCCCCGTGAGGAGACTTGGCGTGCCTCTGCTATTTCAAATATTCAATGACAGGAGATGGCATTTGGAATAGTATCAGCCTCTGATTGGCATGGTGATGTCCTTGGAAACATCACTTCTTGTCCCATGAGGTGAAATTTCCTTTGTCCTGTTCTGTTTCTCGAAAACTTTCACGTTTCATAGACTTCAAAACGTTAAATAAAAATTCACAGCCACTTGTCACGGATAAATATTAACCTTGTATGAAAATGGACGATGTGGTTTATAGTAGCTTAAAGGCTTTGAGAATCCAATGGCTGTAAGTAGGTGCTGCCGTTGGTTCCAATAAGCTGCTGGCCATGAACACTAGAACAGCCGGCATTTATACGTTTTTTTAGTTGTACTAGGAGGATCCTGTGTGTTGCAACAAGAGCCAAAAAAAGATCAAAGCAATAGAGGAGTATAAAAAGACATGTTGCTACCAAAAACTACAATCTACTTGATCTTAGCAACATGTTTTGAGACACATTGAGATATATAAGCTTGTTTGAAGAAAGGACACTAAAACACATAATACAAGCATGGAGTTCAAATTAAAGTGATCATGATAGTCAAGTTTATTAAAACCTCCCTTCAAAAAATTTGATGCATGAGACCCTACCATGTTTGATCCATGCATAGCTACAACTGCATATAGGGTGTGTTCACTTCGCGAAAAGTAGGTGAAAAATTACTATAGCATCTTTCGTTGTTATTTAGTAAAATTTGTCCAATCATGGACTAACTAGGCTCAAAAGATTCGTCCCAACATTTACAGACAAACTATGCAATTAGTTATCTTTTTTACCTACATTTAATGCTCCATGCATGCGTCTAAAGATTCGATATGACGGGTGACAGAGGAAATATTTTGGGTTGGGATGGGAAAGTGAACAAGGCCATAGTTTTCTTCTCAAGCCACGCCCCTTTTTTTTCTGTACGCCATGGTATCCTTCTTCATCACCATTCTCATTACGCCGTAGGTAACACACTTCCTCGGTTCCCTATGTAGGATGCAGCTTTCCAAATGTAAGAAGTGTTGCAGTTCGCATCCAAACAGTAAGGTCTTCTTAGTTAACTGCTTATGAAAAGCATGGCAGTGACTTCAGCGGCACAAGATATCATGATCATGAACGACCTTAATCATTCTGAGAGAAAATTCATTTGGAGTCATTAGATGATACAATTCTGCACAGAAATTCTTGGAATGTTAGTAGCTGTACTTGATCAATCATTAGCAGCAGCTCCACAGATGTTTACTTTCAGGCCTTGCTCCTTCGTGACAACTGACAACATATTAGAACTCAACAGATTGCTCTTTGGGCGCAGCCGTAAAGTTAAACTACCTCTTATTATGCATAAAGCTAAATTAACTCTCATTATACCACATTAAATCAATGCTGTTTTTTCCCTGGCTAATTTTTCATGGTTTTGCTACCTCTGATAGTTCAGCAGTTGGCTTAATTCCACAGTAGTTGTTCTGTATTTAACTTATGTTATATTATTTTTATGATTTGGATCCTTAATTATCATATGATTGATATTTCACATCTGTATCGGTTAGAGTAATGGAAATGTTATCGGAATAGTTTTCCCATAAGATAATTTAGCTTTTACATTTAGAGTGATCAGAAATTCCTTTCATCGATAAGAAGAAAAAGGATAGTTCTCATCACTTTAAATTTCAAGTATGTACTTAAAGTGTTTGTTCATACAAAGGCTGTCATTTATCATAAATGGCGTTCATGCAGGAAAGCAGGTGAACTAATGAATCTAAGCAAACTGATAACATAAAGCTGAATTACAGGTTCAGAGCAATAAGCAATTACAAGTCCAGACTCCAGAGCAACGAATACAGCAGGTTCTGACTTGAGACTTCAGAGTAGTCATAGTCATAGGTTCAGACTTCAGAGCAATAGATGATACAGCATTACATGTTCAAATAATAGAGATAAGTGGAAAACAAAGAAGAGATACATCATCATCTGAACGAGAAGAACAAGCATGCAGATTTGAAAGACACGTGATTTCTCATTTTTGTTGGTAATAAAGTCTTTACTTTCTCATAGAGATATTTCTGATAGGTACGGTGTGCAAAGAGATATCTACCAGTTTTTTTTACCATACTTAGTGGGTGGGATTAATCAATGATTTGTTCCGTCGTCGATATTTAGTGGCATGTACGTCTTCACAAACCATGTTTTCTTGGGTTTGTGAACACAGTCAAGCTTTTTTTTTTCGCTGCGTCCATTTGCAGTTCTGCATTCATTTCCGTTTTCATGTATTTTGCTAAGAAGTTCTCAGAAATATAATATAACCCCTCAACTATACATAGATGGTTACAACAGCTTACTGATGTTCAAGTGCGGCCCTCTGACATATACGTCTTTGGGACTGCCTTTTAAGTTTTATACCTTCTCTGAATCTGCTATTGTGTGCAGGAGCATTACCTTAGAAAGCTGATGCCTCTCACGGTCTCATGTTGAACTAAACCTCGGTTAGTACCTCCATCATATCTCAAATATCTCCATGTAGCTTATGTCAAATGCCTTTTTCAGATCAGCAATCAGCAACATGTCTTTCTTCTCAACCAAATCTTTTCCAGGCTTACTACATTAACTTTATGCAGTAGCATACACTGTGTTTTTTGGCCCTTTAATTTTGTTCGTTTGCCTCCTTTGCTGTTGTATATATATGCAATAGGTCTTCCCATCAGGCTCATCTTAGTGGACAATAGTAGGAGGAGCACAACAGCTGCATCTGACCAATGGGGTAAGCAGTTTAGCAGCAAGCTGCTAAGGTTCAGTCTTCATGTCGTGAACCGTCACTTTGTTGCTTCTCTAACCAATCAAGGAACCAAGACCTGTTTATCCATAGAACAACTTATTCCTATTAGTGCTTGGTTCATGCATCGGTTACACTCTCACTCTCACGTCACTTACTGTCATTAATTTACTGGTTTTGAACGCTGTTTATCTGAATGAAATCCAACAACCGGTTCAAAACCTGGGCCTAGCATGGTTATGGCTGCTGTGATTTATTTTCTGAGCCGTGTTGTGCCGAGTCTTATGATTACTCTGGCTATATAGACATGTCCAAACCTTTGGTACCTTATAACATTTGGGCATGGGTACTGAATTTTTTTTGCTCACTGCAATATTATTTGAGCATCAGTACTGATTTCTGTTTCACTATAGCAGCTCATTTTGCATCAGTACTGATACTTTAGCTGCCTCTAGGTGACCAGAGTTTTGATTTACTAGAGGTGAGCGAACAAAACCTCACACAACTGATACAACTGAAGTGAAGCTTGACAATACATTCGGCTTAGCTTTGCTATGGCCGTAAATAAGGCGCTGGAGCAGACTATCTCTATTGTCATTGTACTTGCCGGAACCAATGTTTTCACATGGCCAATTATATATAGAACTATCTAGAGCCACAGCTAGATAAAACATTAAGAGCAACTCCACTAGATCGAGAAAAGAGATCCCACTTTTCTATATTCTTGCAAAAAGACGGTTGAAGCGCAAAAGCATAGCTCCATTAGATTTCCTTTCCAACACTACTACAGAAAAACTTATGCGAGACGTTTTGAAAATAGCCTCGGAGGTGGGCGGGCTTTTAAACCGCCTCGGTTAATGCCTGGGATTAACCGATGGTCACATTCAACCGCCTCGCAAAATCGATTTACCGAGACGGTTAAAAAATAACCGCCTCCTAAAATCTATTAACGGAGGCGGGCCTTAAAAATACCCCCATCTAAAAGGCCCGCCTCGGTAAATCGTAGCTGAGCCCACTCCGCTCAGCGTGGCCCATCTCGGTCTAGTAACGACTTCACAGTATGTAATAGAAAGTTAGAAACCCTAACCCTCATTCCTCCCACCACTCAACCACACCCACCGGCACCTCCCTCACAACCGCCTGCGCCCCCTCTCCTCTCTTCCTTCGGGCAACGCGTGGCACCTCACTCTATCCTCTCTCCCTCCGGCACCTCCCACTCCAAACGACGCTCGGCACCTCCCTCTCCCTCTCCACCGCGTGAGCCCCCTCTCCTCTCTCTCCCTCCGGCGGCGCGTGGCACCTCCCTCTCTCCTCTGTCCCTCAGGCGGCACGGTGCATCAGCTCCAGGAGCGCTGCAGTGTTGGTTCCAGCCGACCCGATGCATCCTCTCTCGTCTCCCTCCGGCGGCGCAGACTCCCAGCGGGCCCGGTGCTCCCTCTCTCTCCTCTCTCCCTCCGTTGGCGCGCGGCGCAGCAGCTCCCGGAGCGTGGCGGCGCTGGTCCCAGTCGGCCTGGCGTGCCCTCTCTCCTCTCTCCCTCCAGCAGTGCGCGACGAGCAGCGCCCGGATCCGGCAAGCGGGCGACCTCCTCCAGCGAGCGGCGGTGCGGCGCGTGGATGGGCTCGACGGGCCTGTGGGTGGGCTCGCTAGGCTTATCCACGGGTTTTTTTCTTTTTTTGTTTTTTTATTTGATTTTTTGAGGTGGGCATTTCAACCGCCTTGGTAAAGATTGATTTACCGTGACCTTTTAGCCGAGACGGTTTTGATGCCTGCCTCGGTAAATCTAAAACGCCCGCCTCGGTTAAGTTTTGTGTAGTAGTGCAACCTCATTTTCCTATTCTTTTTGTCAATTAAGAAAATCCTCCTTGAATCCCTGAAGGAAAGGGGAGAGCAACTCAATTCCCTTTGCCTTGACCTCTCAAGCTAGGCCACCACACGCGCACAAGAGATGGCCACCGCTGCGCCAAACCATTGTTCCCGGACCAGGAGAACGTAGGCGCGGCACTCCATTGTGTCATGCAAACGAGAACAGTTGCCACGCCTTGCAGGCGGGTGAGCAAGCGCTCCCACGGACCTGGTGTGTGGGCGAGCTACCACTGCTCCAAGAGAATAGGGAGAGAAACAAGAGAATCAAAGAGAGATCTCAATAGCGATTAAATTGGTCATCTATTGTTCTCTGGGGCTTATGGAATGTTAGAAACAAGTTGGAAGTGTTCCCAAAATCATCTAATGAAGTTTTTCATAAAAAGTTTCGCTTTGTTCAGAAATGGCACATTCTTATGAAGGTACAAGATCGACAAGCTGAAAAAAATGGTTGACGGTCTTCTAGAAGCGAACTGAGAATCTTCAAGTGTTATCTCCGTCAAATTAAAAAAACAACGATTAAATTGGTTCGTGGTTAAAATGTTTCTGGCTTAAAACTTTGTCTCTTGTTAAGAATAGGTGGTGACACCATCAACGTAAAATAAATACTGGATCCGCACTGGAAGCAACGCCCGCGATCCAACCATCCAACGGCGAGATGACGCCGAAACGCCGGCAGATACTCCTTGGAAACATGCGTGAGACGAGACCCTTGGCCTTGGATCACACACAGCCACACAGGGTGGAGCGAGCAAGGAGACAAGGAGAGACGCGTGAACTCCCAGGTAGGATACTACAACTCGTAGTATTCTTGTCCGCCGGCAGCAGCAGGAGCAGGAGCAGGAGCAGGAGCAGGGCGATCGACATGGAGCACGAGCAGACACACAGGCCCATGGCTGGGGATCGGCGCCGTCGGCCTTGGCCGTGATCTCCCGATGGGTGACCGATCGAAGGCGGGTTGAGCAAGCAGCCTCGGTGTGAGGGAAAGAAGGAAACGTCAGGGCCTTTCGATCGATACTCCTCGACCCCTTTTGCTTTCTCGGTTCGGTTGTCTGTCTTCTCGAGATCGATGCTAAATGAGGCTGCGTCGGTACTCCGTGCTCGGTGCGTTCTGCGGGTGGTGTGTCCAATTTTCTCACGAGAGAAACTGTTCACGTCGCCAGTTTCTCTTGTTTCTTCCATTTCCGTAGCCCGGTCGAGAGCCTTGTGGCTTCTTTATCTTTTTGGCATCATTTTCATTTTAAGCAGTAACGCGCCCTCCTGTTCTGTTCAGTACCCGGCCTACTAAACACTGACCATGGTATCATATTTTTCTCTAACAATAAATTAATTAATAGTACTTTGAGCCAAGCGAACAGGCTGTATGTCCATCGGTACGTGCGTCTGCTCTGGTCTAATGGGCGTGGGCGGCACTGCCTCTACCTGCTCTGCTCTACAAACAGCTCAGCTCACCAATTCCACGTCGTAACGTAGGAGTAGTGCCAAAAGGGTTAATGATGGTGGCATTGGCTGTCATCATTTCCCTTGGTTCGCAAGTCGTCGGCTGTCACGGCAGAGCGTAGCAAGCTCCCATGGTGATCCCCGTGATGATGCGCTCTCGTGCCAGGAGCAGCAGCGGCAGCCAGCAGACACGCTTGTTCGCTTGAGCTTTCAACCGTTTATTTTCAGTCAGTTAACATTATTTTTTCTCACAACAAATCAGCCAAAAGTACTTTCAGCCACTTATTTTCAGCCAAACGAATAGGCCCGGGTCCTCTCCCTTAACACTGTACTAGGAGTATTACTTTACGACGACAGTGCTTAGCTTTCTTTGCTTCCCTTTTTCGCTTTGGTGGTGGTACGGTGATACTCTCTGCTTGCGATCATGTAGCGCTGCAGCGGCATGGGCAATAAAACTTCACTTTGCATAGCACGGCGATTAAAGTTTGCGTAACAGAATAGGATAAAAATGACATTAAATAATGGTCGTTTCAGGCCACTTGGACATTTATTTGAATATGAATACCACAATTTCGTGACACTTTTCTAAATCTTTCATTTCTTCGAATGTGATAGGTACTTTGTGGTGACATATTCGTTGAGGTAATTTTTGTGGCAATTCTTTCTCTTCTTTTTTGTTCTTGAACAAAATTGTGGCATTCTTTGCAGAGGAAGCTTTATGGTGGGCATTCAAAATTTCACAAAAGTTAGGGGTTGTTTAGTTGGTGAAAAAGTTTGGGTTTGGCTACTGTAGCACTTTTCGTTTTATTTGGCAATTTGTGTCCAATCATGAACTAATTAGGCTCAAAAGATTTGTCTCGTGATTTACAACTAAACTGCGTAATTAGTTTTTTCTTTCATCTACATTTAGTACTCCATGCATGTGCCGTAAGATTTGATGTGACAGATACTGTAGCACTTTTTGGGTTCACTTTTTGTGAACTAAACAGGCTCTTAGTAACTCCTCTTTTTGTAAATGTAGCCAGTACAAGAAAGAAAACCATTTAAGCGATACATTTATCACCAGAGCATTTTATAGCAGCAAATACACAGCTTCCAAAGTCCTGAAAAGGAGAACAAAATGCCACCAAAAAGAAAGAAAGAAAGAAAGAAAGAAGAGACAACTTTACAGTTCACCCCCTCTACCTATTTGAAATCAAACAAGCCTCTGCAACTCCGACCATGGCTGACGTACCCAAACGGGCGGCGACGGACAAGTCCAATGTCGTGCGCAAGCCCAGCTCCAGTCGTCCCGTACACCGGAAGCTCGTCCTCGCACGTTCTACGGTAACTGGAGCCGCCGTTCGCCGGAGCGAGGGCCGCGAGGTTCTCCAGCTCGAACAAGTCCGAGCTCGCGTCGCTGCTCTCCCCGCCGCCGTCGCTGCCCTCCACTTCGACCACCGGGAATCGCCTGCAGCCAGCGGCGGCCGCCGCCACAGCCACCTCGCCTTCGATGTCCAAGAACCGCACGGTCCTGCTCCGGCTGCGGGTCGCCCGCGCCCGCGCCGACGGCGGTGTCTTGGCGAGGCAGGGGCGCGCGCTGGATGGCGCCGTCGAGCACGCCGGCTCGTCGTCCGCCGGAGCCGGGTGCTGCCGCGCGGAATGCCGCTTGCCGGAGAAGATGGCGTTGAGCAGGCTGGCGAGCCGCGCGCCCGGAGAGGCCGGCCTGCGGCAGCCGCCGCTGGCGGGGGCGGCGGCGGACGGCTTCCGCGCTCTCCTCGCCGCCGTGCCAGGCGGGGCAGGCTGCTGCTTCTCCGCTGGAGCCACCGAGGCCGGCCCGACGGCGCCGCCAGAGGTGCGGATGGGGCGGAGGCGGCGGAGGGAGTACTCGACCTCGGACGACGAGAAGTAGCCACGGCCGGAGGAGCAGTCGTCCGCGGGCGCCGGCGCCGCGCGCGCCGCCCGGTGGCTGGCGGCCAAGGAGGGCTTGTAGTAGTAGTAGTAATGCAGGGCCGCCTGCTGCTGCTTCTTGGCGCTCCCAGCAGGTGTTGGTGCCGCGGCACGCTCCGCCGTTGCTCCCTGGCCGCCGGCCTGCTCGTCCAAGGAGTCGCAGATGGCGTCCAGCAGCGTCGACGAGAAGGACGGCTGGCCAGGCCGCCGCCTCGGCCTCTCCCGCGCCGGCGCCCACCTCTCCATTGTTGGCGCGTAGTCGAGAAGAGCAAAGCAGAGGAGAGGAGAGCAGAGCAGCGTGCGGCGCAGGGCAATGATGATATAGGCGGGCTAGCTAGCAGTGGAGGGGACAAGGGAGCTAGCTAGAAAGCGAAGGGGCCGGGGCAGCAATGGCGGGCGCGCGTGTGAGTCGGGGGAGTGGAGTGGAGTGGAGTGCGGGCGTGCGGGGTGAGGGGATCTTGTTGTCTGGGTGTCGTCCCTCTCTCTGGTCCCTGCTCGGCTGCTCTGTCTTGATGCTTCGATTCCTTACGGCTGCCGCCTCTCTTTCCCTTTAGCTTTGTCGGCGCCAGCACCAGGAACGTGCCTCTTGCCTATCACTGCTGCCCTGCTGCCCAGCGGTTTACCGTTTTACCTAAATTAATTATGTACTCCTTTTTTTTTTGGCACTACTCGTCGTTTTTTTTATGTAACTGCAGGGGCCAAAGCCCCTACATGAGATTTATTAAAAGACAGAAGCACAAAGATTACAATAAAACAGCACAGCAAGAAAAAAAAGAGAGAAAGAAAATGACTCTGAATTGAATCCATTGATCAGCCTTGTTCGTTTGAATTACTTCAGCAGTAACCAAATTTCAGCGAACGTTGTGAGATGCTTTCCTTTTCTATTAAAGCAGTCAAGGCCAATTCTCTGTTGAAGATAACTTGCTACTTTGTAAGTTTGGCCCAATTCCTCTGAAAATTAATTACATCATTCCTAGCCCCCCAAATGGCACAGCACAGCAAGATGACAGCAAGGAAGAATTCTGAATTCAGTTGATCTGAAGTAAAGGATTACTTCTGGGAGGCTTAGTTGTGGCATTCTAGGAAGAGATGTTAGAGTGTTTCCTCTGTTGCTAGTCGACAGAGTTCGCAGTTATATGTCTCCAAGTGCATGTTTTTCCTCCTAAGAGGCTGTTTGGAGGCTGTTTGTGCACAAGATATTAGAACCGGAAGATAATTACAGGTGAATAAAACTATGAAGCTCCCAAACAGGGCCTAAGGATATTCCTCCTAAGCAACCAAAAGAAGATATTGTGTTTTGGTTGTCAAATTGTTTTTCCACAGCCATCTAAAAGAAGGGTGGATTTGGTGCTGTCCAATCAACCTCTTTTAAATCTTTGTTGTAGAGAAAATATTTGATCCCCATGTATATCCCACAAGTCATTCTCCTCAATTACATTCAAATCTTCCAGGTTTCTTCTCAGAGCTCATAGTTGTAAAAAGGCTAGAGCTAACAGAGGCAAATGAAACAAGTGATTGGGCAGATTGTTGACCAGAGCATTGCTGATAGAAATGTTATTCTTTTTTTTGCAAAAGAAAATAGTTCTGGGTACTTTAGCTTGGGTGCTCTAAATCCATCCAACCAATTATATTCTCAAGCAAACAAGACTGTCCATTTTGAGCCTACACCAGAGTCAACTCTCTATATTTTGTCGGTACCTTCAAATTGGTGGCAGTCTGAGTGAGTGTTTGGCAGTTGGTAATCCTAAGGAGATTATCTACCTCAATGCAAGTATATAACACATATCCATCTAATGAACACCATGCTGTAAATTCATTTTTTTTGTACACAGACCCAATCAACCACAGATCAATGATTTACTTCCACAGTGCAACCATCACTAACGACTAATTTTGGAAAATAAATTGACACCTAAGTGAGGGTACCAAAGCCTTTGCGTCGTGGTTTCGACTCACTATTATTCCTCATTGGTTGGATGCTTTGGAAGAAGAGGAACGCCAGAACCTTCAACGGGAGGGCGACGCCAGCGGCGCAGCTGGTCCAGCAGATCACTGATGAATGCAACGATTGGTGCGTGGCGGGATACAGGCAACTAATGTCGTTTCTATGAGTAACGGCGCAAGCTAGACGCTCCGTCGCAAAATGATCATTATGTAATCACAACCTCGTGTGCTCGATGTGTATCCTAGGCATCGGTAATCGTGGGATTACCGTACCCGGGACAGTTTGTAACAAACAATCTGCTTCTGCTTAATGAAAAACATGCCACGGCATGATCGCGAAAAAACACCTAAGTGAGGAGATTCAAGGGAGGCTTAGTAGAGCATCTCCACTAGTCTCCTAACAATCTATCTCCAGTATATAGGTACTAGAGTAGCCTAATATTATTTTTGTGAATACTAGAAGAATTGCTATAGTAGTTCTCCAATACATCTGCTCCATTACCCATATGATGGGGCCTATAGGTGTATAGGGAAAAAGATGACTGAAAAGTGGTAGGTGAGATGAGCCACTTGGCATTATGGACGATGCAACTCTCTTTTTATTTGAGGGGAGATGAGAAACATATTAGTGGCCCAAAAAAGGGGTGAGAAAAATATTGATGACCACAAAAAAGAGGTACAAGAGACTATTGGAGCAAGTAAAAAAGCAATGTAACTCCCAATATGACAGTTTTATAAGAAACAGTAGGTATTGGGAGACTGATGAAGATGCTCATGAAGAATAAATAGCTTCAAACTCGAAAGAGATGGGGTAGTGAAGCATCACAAGCTGGTTGGAGCCATTGAGGACTGATCTTGAGGTGCGCGAGCCGATTGAAGTCATTGAGGAAGAATACTCCAACATGGATGGATGCAAGGGGAAACCAGTCCAACCTTCAAGGATGACATAAGTGAGCCGACGGGAATGGCGTGGCCGAATCCGACGAGAATAATGGCTAGGCTCAGCACCGGCAACGCCATCCCTAAAGTCATTAGGCAAAGGCTACACTTGGGCAAGCAGACTAGAGTGAGCACTCGGGGTGCAAGGGCGGGGCCGCGGGAGCGAGAGGATACGAGCACCTCTACATGCCATAGTCAGTGGAATTTTTCGCACTGTATTTTGCTTGTTGCCTCTGCCTCCACATTGAAATGATAATAAGGGGTTAATCACGAGGGAAGAAGTCACTTGTGAATCGTGGCATTTGGTACGATCAGACAGATTTTCCTGCCATAAGCGGCTAAGAAACTATCCGAAACATGGTACCTGAATTAGGGGTACTAAAAACCAACGATTAAAAGGAGCAAACCCCCGAGGAATCCGCGCCCTGAAACCCCCCTACACGGATACGCCGAGCTCGGCCTGCATGCGTATGAAGACGTCGGGCACCCTCGACTGCGTTCCGACTCGCACGAGGCCCGCTCGACGGGAGGTCTCGACCCTGGAAAATCTCCGACTCGCACGACCCGGGGTCGGGTCGGTCGACCCCCCCCCCCCCTCATCCACCTACTCACGGACAAGACATTCAATGCAACCACTTCCACCAATGTGGCTACAGCGCCATCGGCGTGGGAGCAGCACCTGTGTCTAATCCTACTTTTTACTGCCCAACCCGGGATGGATAGTAAAAAAGCTGCCACTATTTACACCACGTCGAGCACTGTTCTACCATCGACGCTCCCTCGACACACAAGACGGCAACCACCGCGCCCGGGTTTTCTGGGACTCAGTATTATCCGTTCCTCGTCGACTCCCTCAGCCACGTCCCGACCAGGCCTCGAGCGCCGCCGGTCAACAAAGGAACAACGTCCACACGTCGACCACAGGGGATCGCACACTCGCCACAGGACCTAGGGTCTTTCACCGTCCCGTCACCATGACACCCAGGGATGCCGCCGGCATTTACAGATGCACGTCGCTACAACAACTTTTACAGCGCCCACCGCGCCTTCACCTCCAAGGCACCGCCTTAGGGTTTTTTAGGACACCTCGGCCTCCACTTGACCCTATAAAAGGAAAGGCAGAGGGTTCTCCAGGAAAGGGGACATAGATTTTCTCCACTACCGAGATCAACATCTCAAGTAACACTCCATTTTCCTCCTTTCTTGAGACTTGGGACCGACTCCCTCTCTTACAGCTTGTAACCCTGCACAAGCACTTCGGTGCAAGGAAATACAATACTCTCCCCCCGCTGGACGTAGGGCCTTCTTTGCCCGAACCAGGATAAACCCCCGTGTATTCTCTTTGTATCACCATCCGGATTAGGGAGCACGCAACATAAATTCACTTGTCGGTCTAGGGCCCTCCTAGGTCCGAACACCGACAATGACCTTAGGCGTTGATGCAAATTTCACCTATAGAATCTAACCAACCAATAAATGAGACAAACGGTATATGCGGTAGTTTTCCTGTTGCACGCTCACTGTTTTATATGCAAACACAAATCGGACAAACCTTGCAAAATAAACTTGCAAATGATGAGATTATTGTTGTTTCATTGGATTCTGCAGTCGGAAAAAGGAATAATAACAGCCGTAGCCAATAGGGAACTAGCACAAAGCGGCTAATTGTGAAACCAAAAGCCACCGCATATAATTTCTTCGATTCGAAGAAATAGGAGTTCAAATAAAAAAAAAGTTCCTTTAAATCCCTTTCAAGAGTAATCATGTTGATGTGCACTCTTAGAAATTGACGGCCCCTTTGCCTTTCTCCGAAATTCCAAGCACGCTCGATCGTAGCCCTCTTTGTAAAGACCATCTTTGTCGCCGTAGCTTTCTTTGAAGCAATCAAGCAACCATGCATCCATCTCATGTGACATATATCTCTCTTACATGCATGTACACATGAGCACATGGCTAAAGCCATCGTTTCATGACGGAGCATCTCGAGAAAAGCTTCCCCATGTTGTACGCATGCATTCATGCTCTTTGTTACTTTTTTCACGTACGTGTCATATGTGGTGTAACCGTGTAAGGCATTTTTTTATTTGCATGGAAAAGTTGTTAATTATACCCAATTTGAAATGCAAACATATTAATAGAGCTTCTGAATTAGAAGTTCTAATATGCCGAACGTACTACGCTTGAATAAGTGAAAGTTCTTTAATTTAAACCCAAGCATGTCCTACAAACGTGGACTAAATCTAGTCAGTGGATGCACAAGAGTACAATGGCACAAGATTCCTTGTTTCGCCAATTTTAGTTGATTATCTTTGTGAAGGGACATAATTAGAGAGTATGTCGTAAGGCTAAAAAGCCACCAGCATATAAAAAGTAAGGATCAGGCTACCTTTACATTTGTTTGCTGCTTGATTCATCCATTACCATTTGATGGATTAGTGTAATCATTTGGAAGCTGAGGGTAATGACGGTACCAGAGTATTACAGTGATTACACCTCGGGCAGTGGCGGAGGGTGAACTAAAACATAGGGGGTTAATCATCGAGTGCTTTTGATTAAAAAAATGGATGAACTGCTTCCCCTTCCCGTCCCACTTCGTCTCTGATTCGCATCTGCCTGGCTTCTTTATTTGCTTGCTGCTTTGATATAGCTGAACACTCATCTGGTGCACTCCATCGCCTTGATGTTTTGCATGTACTGGTGCACTGCCGTGCTGCCGCACGATGTATCTGCTAGCCTGCTGCAAGGTTCCAGACCGAAGCGAGCAGCCATTCATGGATGCGTCAAGCTTCTGTTCTTTGGATCTACAGTGTTCTGGCGTTCTGGCAGTGAGGTGAACGTATAAATTTTACAGCAAGCAGGGGGGGCGGAGCCCAGTATCGCCTCCACTGGGCTCCGTCCGTGACCTCGGGCATATAGCATTATAGGCGCGACAAACATGATACGATCTCATGCTAATAATATGCTCCTGTTAACGCTTAAAAAATGCCTCATTATAGAAAAATTCAAAGCACTCGATGATCAAGTGGTTGAAGGCTAAGCACGAGTGAAAAAGGAGTTTGGTAGATTTATAATCAGGTGCTTCGTATTGTGGTGGTCACCGGACGACCACCCGGTGGTGGTGAATTGATGACGAAAACACTAGGGAGACTAGCAATACCATGATACATGTTTTTTTCCTAGACCATCGGACCTTCCACAGGCTCATCGAATGCTCCGTTCGTAAAAAGAAACAAAGAAAGAAGTTGTGCAGTATTTTGTCCATGTATTATTAAGACACCAAACTTCCCGACTCCTTAATTCCTTTTCATGTTCAGCGTGGTTTCTTCCTTCAGGGCTTGTTCGGCTATCCCCCAGTTTGAGAGGATTGGAGAGGATTGAGGAGAGAATTTGGATTAGAGGCTAATTGAATAAGTTATATTTTTTTTCTCCTTGACAATAAGTTTTTTTTTTTGAAAATTCACCCTTTTTATCTTAAACCGTGGGGCAAAGCCCCCCGGCAACAAGGAAATATATTAAAGACAGAAAGGAACTGTACAAACTTACTTACAGAGGACCCAACCAGAGGTTAGGCAGGAGCAAGAGGAAAAAAACTAGCTAGAACAACTAACAAACTAAGTTTGTCGCAAAAAAAAACTAACAAACTAAGCTAGAACAACTAACTAACTAACTAAACCAAAACCGATAGAGCAGGCCTAAACTGACTGTCGACAAAGCAAAAATTACAAGGCTTGGAGCCAAAGAAGAATGGAAAATTCACCCTTTTTTAAAGAACCAAATAAAGATTTTAATATTCAAAGGTATCTTTGTCACCAAACTATTTGTGAAACTTTGACTCATTGTTGACTAAGAATCTATACATCGAATTGACTAAGAAAATTCAATTCTTATGCACACGCCAACAAACACATCAAAACCCTGTTGCAGATTTACATTCTACACTCTAGCAACTAGATGATTCCATTCTAGTAATTTGTTACTCACTAATGCTCTTCTGAAGGAAACATTGAGTGGTATATTGTGCTTAGTACATCTGCAACCTTTGCTTGTTTCTGTGTCCTCTGTTATACAGCGTTGGATATTCGGTTTTCAGAGGATAGTTATCCAACCAAGTATCTTATGAGAATTGAGATTCAAAAAGGTCTTCTTGAAACCCATGAGACTCATCCAAAAATTAGAATCACATGCTTTCTTACAAACATGGGAAAGACATTTATCCTTAACAATTTTTTCGAAGAAGCTGTTGCCAAACCCCATGTTCATTATAGAGCTTGAGCAACCACTTGCTCAAAAGACATTTTTTTGTATACCCAGATTTTGAATACCTATCCCCCAATTCTTTAGGTTGACATAAAACATGCCATCTTACTAGCCTGTATTTTTTTTGTGTTGACCATTTTACCAAAAGAATTTAGATCTTTAATAATACTATGTTTTCTTCAGTGCACCCCTATAGACTTCAAATAAAGAGAGCATAAACAGGGGTAGACTTGACAAAACTAAATTAATAAACACTAATCTTGACCCGATAGACAAATGCATGCTTTCCTTTCCATCCACTAAGTCGTTTTTCAATCATCTTTGCAACTTTTTTCCATTCTCTGTTACTTAACTTGCGATAAATCATCGGTAGACCCAAATAATGAAAGGGGTAAGTGCCTACTCCCTCTATCTCGAATTATCTGTTGTTTTTGGTTTCCATGCCGCAAGTTTGACTCGATTTGTAGAAAATGCATACAACATTTGTATCTCCAAATAAATTTATTAAAAAACTAGATTCAAATATCTTTCCAATGATACCAATTATGTACCATAAATATTAATATTTTTTAATATGTATTTTTCAAAGTTGTTTCTCGTGAAGCGAAAATGACAGATATTTTGGGACGGAGGGAGTAACTTGCAACCAAACAATTATGAATAAAGACCATCATAATGGTTTGTCTCCCCAAAACAGAAGATCTCACTCCTATGGAAATAATTTTAAAACCTAATAATTGCTCAATTGACATAGAAGTAATTTCATGTTTCTTGCTTGTTCAATATCATGGTTTTGAAAATAGCGCCATGTCATCAGCATATTGCAAGATAGAAAGACCATTATCTACCAAATGGGGCCCTTCCCCTTCTATTTGACCATCTTCCTTGTCTCAATCTTTTTTGTTTGAAGGTAAGGTCCCCAATGATCAACTTTGATACCTACATTTCCTCCTCGTATGAAAACTTGGATCCAACTACACCATTTTTGCTAGAAACCTTTCATTCGAAGAGTTCGTTGTAAAAAGTCCCCATTTCACTTTCGCATAAGCTTTTTCAAAGTCAATTTTGAATAACACCCTATTTATATTTTTTCTTGTGTAACTCATGTATGGTCTTATGTAATATTATCGCCCCTTCCATAATGTTCCTGCCCAGAAGGAAAGTCGTTTGGGGTAGGTAGATTGTTTTCTGGGCTATTAAAGTTATTCTACTAGTGGTCACCTTAGTAAAAAAATTGAAATTCACATTCAGCAATAAACAAATAGGCCTGTACTGATGATTTTTTTTGCATCAATACTTTTTGGTAGTAAGATAAGAGTTTCAAAATTTAAACTATGAAGTCAAAGAGTACCCAAATGAAAATCTTCGAACAGAGCAATTAAATCCTTCTTTATAATGTTCCAGAAAACCTGATAGAATTATGTAGGGAAACCATCAGGACCCAGAGCCAAATTATGATTCATTTGAAAAATAACATCCTAACTTCAGCTTTACAAAAGCTTTGTATTAGGATTGCATTTTCTAATGCTGTAACTCTGAGAAATATCCTATGTGCGAGACTCGTCCATTGTCACATAAGAGGGTTCATGAGATCCAAACAGGCTCTTATAATACTTGGTGATATACTTTTTAAGTTCATTATCACACTTACTATACCCTCTTCCTATTCTAATTGAAACATACGAGTTTTCATATGTTTCCCATTAGCCACTAAATGAAAGTATTTAGTATTAGCATCTCCTTTCAATAAATGTGTGACCTCTGCTCTTTGGTACCATTTTACTTCTTTCTCTCGTAGTAGGTGGGATAGTCATTCATTTAAGACAAAATTAAGATTTGGTTCATTCTCATCTAAAGGTCGCAGCTCCGCTTTCTCATCTAACTCGTCCAACTTATTCAAAAGTTATCTTTTTTTTTCTCTTTTTAAAGGCACCACTGACATTTTTACTCCATCACCTTAAGTACTGGCATACTCTTCTCTACATATAAGCTATTATAGAAATTATGGACAGGGAAGATTAGTTTCAACTATATAATATTTATTATTCTCCCTGTTTTAGAAACTACTTAAGAAAACTATGGATTGAGACTGCCCTAATATAATTTACTGTACTGTGAAACTACTTAAGAAAACCATGGATTAGGACTGCCCTAATATAGTATACTGTACTGTGAAACTACTTAAGAAAACCATGGACTGGGACTGCCTTAATATAATGTACTGTACTGTATTACGGATGGAGAGAGACGCAGCACATTTCAAGCAAAAAAAAAAACACCTGCAACATGCCTTCTTCCTCTCCTTTTGCACTTTGGCTTTCTTGGGATCACATCCACATCCATCGGCAGTGTCCGCGGAACGCCAGAACGAAATAACCTGTGCAAAGCAAAAGGATAAAGCAGCCTAGAAGGCAGCAACAGTGGTGGCGTTGGATCCAATGCAAGGCCGAGTGGCCTGGCATGCCAAAGGTACTGACAGCAGTAGTCCAGCCAGTCCTCAACATTCCGTTCCTCGCACAAGAAACGCACAAGATCAGCAGCAAAACCACAGCCCACATCATCCCTGACCAAGGACTGACAATGAATCTATAGGTTACTATCAAGCATCAGTTCTGCTAACGGCCAAGCTACTTGATGTAACATCATCCCTGACGCAGCCCAAAGCAAAAACCGACGCTGTGTTTAGTTTGCGGAAAAAAAAAATTTAGGTGTCACATCGGATATGTCGGAAGGACGGGTATTCGGATACTAATAAAAAAACAAATTACAGAACCCGTTAGGAAACTGCGAGACAAATCTAATGATACTAATTAATCCGTCATTAGCACATGTTGGTTACTATAGTACTTAAGGCTTTTCATGGACAAATTAGGCTTAAAAGATTCATCTCGTGATTTCCTCGAGAATTGTGCAATTAGTTTTTTTCATCTACGTGTAGTACTTTATGCATGTGTCCAAACATTCAATGTGACGAGTGGAGGCAAAAAATTTTGGGAACTAAACCAGGCCTAGTAGCCGCTCATGGTCCTAGCAATCACATAAGTAGTAGTACCCTAACCGTAGGCAGATTTAAGGTGCTAAAAAATTACTAAATGGTTTAGTGCGTGCACTTACTATTGTCAGTATACGACTGATTAAAAAAATAGTTTTATATGTATTTCTTTGTTTGTAAACTTAAGGTATGTCCACTTAATTCTATTGTCCTACGGCAAAAAAAACTATATTTTAGCCCTTATTTAGGCTATGTGAAGTTTGGCAAGCGTGTTACTTCTCGTAGATGCTATGTTGGATTTTATTCATTGACAACGCATGTGAAAATAGACTTCAAAGTTTGAAATATATTCATCTTCATATCCAAGGAACCTATACAATGTAAGTTGGCTAGTCCTTTTTTGATGGAATAGGAGGGGCTGGGAGCCCCTACTGAAATTTTATTTAAAACAAAAGCAAAAGCCTCACAATACAAAGTTCATGAAACATAAAAGGTACAGAAAAAATAAGATTACACATAGGCTTCTAACCATTGAACAACAAGGGGTGATACTTTGCTTTTGCTCTAAGAATAACTAGAGCAAATTCCTTCCTGAAGACCATCTTACACCGATGAAGAGAAGGAGCCAGGTTATTGAAGATTGCATCATTATGCATGGTCCAAATTGCCCAACACATTGTTACAATCACCTCCATGAAGAATGGCACCCGAAGCTGCAACTTGAATCTTTGTAGAAGGACCTCAAGTTCCAAGGAATTGGGCACCAAAATGTTCAGATTGTACTAGCAACTGACAGCAAAAGGACAATGAAAGAAGAGATGAAGGAGGTCCTCTTCAGGCCCAAATTGCAGAAGACACAATTATAGTCATCAAGATGCATGTGTCTACGCTGCAGAAGATTCCTAGTGCTCAACCTATCCTTCAAAAAAAAGCAAGAAGAAAAATTTCCTCTTATTCTGACATGAGGAGTTCCATAACGAGTGGTAACACTGATGGATCTGTCGATGACCCATTAACTGCTTATATGCTTTATGAGAGGAAAAGGAAGCAGAGCCCTACATATAACTCCACACATCCTCAGTTGTTTGAAGTTGAAGGTCATGGAGGGCCATTGAGAGATCAAAAATTGAGCATAAGCTTCTGGTGACAAGGGGAGATAGAACATATCTTGAAACTGAGGTGCTTGAGCAGCAACTTGAATTGTCATATTTGGAGTCTTGCTAAAAGAAAAAAGCTCAGGACAGGCTTGGCTCCAAACATGGCCTACCCAGAGATCATGCCAGAGTAAATAGGTAGCACCATTGTGTAGTGTGACTGAAGCTATTCCTTTGAACTGCTGCTGAAGTTTGAGAGCATCATGCCACCAGAAGGATCCTTTTTGGGGCCCTTGCAGCGAAGGAAGTCTATTACCTGAATAATATTTATTCCAAACCATCTGAACCCAAGGAGTATCAACATGGTTATAGAATTTATGGAGATGCTTAAGAAGAAGGCTTTCATTCTGTACTATGAGGTTAATAACACTTAAACCTCCATCTTTTTTGGGAACACAAACCAAAGGTCATGCTGCCTTGGGTGGTTTCTTATTGTTAGCATCTGAGCCTCTCCATAGGCAATGCTTATGAAATTTGTCAATCTACTTGATGATAGTTTTAGGCAGTAAATAAGTGCACATGGTAAATGTTGGGACGGCTGTCAATACTGCATTTGTCATATGTAGTCTACCAGCATCTGTAAGAAAGTCGTAGAAGGTTGAAAGCCTTCTTTCACATTTAGACACCACAGGCCAAAAATTTGCCACCACAGGTTTAGTGTGGCTCAAGGGAAGGCCCAAATAAGTAAAGGGCAGGGTGCCTTTAGAGAAACCAAAAGCATTGGTCAATTCATCCAGTCTTGATTCAGACACATTGATAGGTAGCATCATGGACTTATCAAAATTAACTTTAAGGCCTGAAGATGCAGTAAAAGAAGTGAACATATCTTTAAGAGTGGCCAGCTGTGACTGATCAGCCTACATAAAAATGAGGGTTTCATCTCAATATTGGAGAATAGGGAAGTCTCCATCACTAGGGAGAGGATAGGCTGATGTAGGCTTCCATCTTGCTTTGCTGAATTGAGAATGGACTGGAGGGAATCAACAACTAACACAAAAAGAAGTGGTGATAATGGATCACCCTACTTGACACCTCTAAGACAGTGAAACACTTTACCAGGCACCCCATTTAAAAGGACTGCAGAAGTTCCTGGACCAAAAATTAATTTCATCCAAATGAGCCATTGTGGAGGGAAACCTTTAAACTCCATAACCCTGGACCAAAAATTAATTTCATCCAAATGAGCCATTGTGGAGGGAAACTGTAACAGAACCGACCAAATTATAAGAGCACATGTACAAAAACAAGGGCCAAAACGCTCAAATTTTCGAACTTGAGCCCATATAATCCCGGTAGTCAATCGAAACCACGAAGGATTTCAAACCAACTCTTTTACAACCAAGATCGCATCATTCAACATACACATCACACGTTACATTTCGTAAATAGAGCGGAGGTTCTTTTACAACACACAGAGTCACAAATTATTACAAACCAAGTTCATAAAGTAGCGGAAGCATAACACACGCATTAGTTCACATACTACTGCCAGTCTTAATGATCAACATCCCGCAAAAGCATTAAGGAAAGTACATAACAGACGATCACGCCCGAGTGATCTAGTCCTCGTCACCCGCAGGGCGGAGGCAGGTCTTGCAGAAGCCCTGATAAAGTATGTCATTTGTAACAGGAGGGAATAAACCCTGAGTACGGGAATGTACTCAGCTAGACTTACCCATCGAAACAGAAAATAAGAGACACCAAGGATCATGCAAGGCTTTCATAAGTGGAGCTGGCTGACATTACCTTTTGCGGAAAAGCATAAGTAATTTAAACTCTTTTAACCTGTACTAGCATTTATTTTTAGTATTAACCTGTCATCTATCTTAGCACCTATACTAAGCATTCACTTGAGTATAATCAAACAATAATATTCTTATATCTATAGCAGGTATAAATTGCGGCAATATTATATCATTCACTTAACCATCTGTTCAATTTAATGAGATCTACGTTGCCGCTGCTCAAGTCAAGTGCTCACTAACCGGGAGCGACGACGATTCGAATCGAATTCCTATCCAGCTGAAGGGGTATTTCTAACACTCACCGAGTCACGCCTGGCGAGGGCTGCTCAGGTCATCTTTGGTACAGTCCAGGAGCCGTGGGTCCGACTAATGTCGCATCCCCAAGGGCGACACTCTGCCAGGTGCTAGGGACTCTAACCCCCCCTTGGACTCACGCCAATGTCCCCAAGCACAACGTTTCTCTCCTCCAAGATGCGACCTACCAGTCGATTCCTGGCCTGAACTGTATTACTCGGATTCGCGGTCAGAATGACTTATCTGGCCAACTAAGTGTTAGACTGCGTTCAACATGACTCAAGGATGTACAACGAATCGGTCCTTAAACGACTCAGACGGGCATATACTTGGCCATTGGGCTAGCCCGGCACGCCCTGGCCTGGGCACGGGCCAGGCACGGCCCGCAACTTCTCGGGCCGGCACAGCACGTCGTGCCTGCGGGCTGTGCCAGAACGGGCCTCGTGCCTGGCATTCAGCCCAAGCATGGGCCCGCGGGCCGAGTTTCGGGCCGTGCCAGCCTGACCAGCCCGGCGAAAATATTGGGCCAGGCCAGCCCACAGCCCGTGATTCTGTAAACACACCAGCAAATTCAGCTCTACCTTTAGTTTTCAAATTTGGAATCAAAATTCATAGAAAACATAACGAAAAAGTGATCACAGATTCATAATCACAACTCACAATCACAGATTTACACTCAGCTCTAACAGATTCACAAGTCACAACTCATAATCACAAAATAATAATGCACAAACAAGACTTAAAAAGATAATTGAGCTGTGTGCAATGCTGCCTCATTAAAAACCTTTCAAGGTAAAACTCACCCTTGTGAGAAACCCTAGAAAGGAAAAAAGAGTGCAGCACAGCTCTTATAATGATAAGTTCAAAGTTCAGATAGTCACACAGAATCTATGTCACAGATACAAATGTCACTCTCAGAGAACACTCTCAATCTCTCATCTCTCAGCTCACTCACTCTCATCTCTCAACTCACTCAGAAGTCAGAACAGAGAACACTAAGTACCAGCAAAAGTAGATGCAGAAGCCACTGATATACCAGCCGAAGGAGCCCCAGATGCAGTCTGAATTTCTTCATCAAGATATTGATGCTCGAAGTAGCTTGCCAACTCTTGGTTGTCTGTTGAATGCTGCAGTCTTCGTTCTCCCAACTCCCAATCCTTGATGCAAGCAAGCATCTCAACATGTTCTGGCAACAAGCGTCGGCGCCGCTCTTCAAGTATCCTTCCTGTCAAGCTGAAGCACGATTCTGAAGACACAGTAAACACTGGAACAGACATTATATCTCTTGCCATTATAGATAAAACTAGAAAGGTTAGTTTGTGGTCACGCCACCAGAGAAGCAAATCAAAGTCAACCTCATATGCAGTGACATTATCACTGTCCAGGTAAGCTGTGAGCTCACAACCAATAGATGCAGCATATGAAGTTGGGGTAAGGGATGGACCAATAACACCAGAGGCTCCAGGGCCTCCAAATATTTTTCTCCAAGCCTGTTTTCTCTTACCAGTTTGGCCTGCAGGATGTGCAGCCCTTCTATTCTTAGTTGCACCAAACTTGCTGTCATACTTGGCAAACAACTTATAAAGTTCAGTTTTAACAGAAGCATAATATGAACTGTAATTAACACCAAGGTTTTCTTTTAGAATTACCAGGACATTAAACAGATCTCTCATCTTAGCTCTTGGATCAAGAATGAAAGCAAATAAATACAACAGAGGTATATTTTCCCAGTATTTAAGAATTTTTAGTTTCATAGGATACACGACAGCCATCAGATTTTGATCCTTTTCACTTGCATGCAAATGAGCAGAAATCTCAAGCAAATGATGCAAAACAAGAGGGCTAGTTGGATAGTACACACTAGAAAGAACAACAATTGATTCATAAAATACTTCCAGGAATTCCAATACCTTTGCAGCTATATGCCAATGCCTTGGAGTTAACAATTCAGCCCCAAAATTAGCATTAATGAACACAGAAAAAACTTCCTTATATGGCAGCAGGTGTTTAAGCATAAGGTATGTAGCATTCCATCTAACATCCATATCCAAACCAAACTTCCTAGGTCTTAAACCTTGAGCATTGCAGTGGTTCTTAAACATGGCAATTCTATGATTAGAAGAATTCAAGAAGTTAATAGCAGTTCTAAAATCTTCTATGTAAGGTTTGAACCTCTTTAAACCAGATTTAACAATCAAATTTATGATATGACAAGCACAACATTGATGAACAAGGTGATAAGTTCTTTTATTAGGATCAGAAGGTGTAGGGGCTGGATCAGAACCCAAGTATCCTGCAAACAAAGGTGTCAAAGTTTCCATTGCTTTTGAATTAGAAGAATCATTATCTAGAGTAACAGAAAAGATCTTGTCAATTAAACCAAATTCCTCAATCACAGAACCAATTTTTTCAGCAATGTTCTGACCAGTATGCTTCACCTCAATCAATCTCAACCCAATTACCTTTTTTGTAGCTCCCAGTCAACACTCACAAAATGAGCAACTACACTGATCTAGTCCTCCTTAGCATTACCAAACCAAATGTCAGATATCAAACCAACAGATGAAGCACCACACAAAATATGATTCTTAAGCATATTACGACGTTCAGTGAATAACTTACTTAGGTCTCTAGTCGTGGCCTGCCTGAATACCCTAGTAAAAATAGGGTTATGAGCACGTTGAATGTACTCCTCCCATGCATCAGTGTCACCAATACTTAAGGGAAGATCAAGCCTAGCAATCAAGCGACACAACTCATGTCTAGCTACATCAGGTTTATAGTCCCAGTTGTGCAAACCATCAGGATTAAGCGCAATCCTAGACTAAACAGCAGCACGTCGATTATTTTTTTCCTTACATGATTTCTGGTGCCTCTTCAAGTGCCCAATTCTAGAAACAGATCTAGCAGACAAAGTAGCCTTACACATTTTGCAAACAGCTTTAGTGCAAATTCTACTGCCGTTCACATCCTCATAGATCTCATCAAAGTCAACCCAGACAGGAGATTTGCGCTTACCAACTCTGGTTGCATTACCAGAAATAGATGGAGCAGAGCTGTTGGTGTTGGAGCCAGTCCCAGCCGTCATCGCCCCTTCACCACCGCCGCCGTCCAGATCGATCGGAGCCTGGCTGGCTCCGAGATCGACACCGAACAAGGCAACAACATCCTCTCAGAGGTCGTCGTCGTCCTCACCCTCGGGGGCCATGCCCGGTAGGATGGCATCGTCATCCGCCATGGCAGTGACCGCTCTGGTCCTGTTCCTCGATGGTGTGGGTGGCCGCTGAGCTCGCTCTACACCGCAGCTAGAAGAGGAAGCATCGGCTACCGACCTGCAGATCAAGAAACACATCAGATCAGATGACAGAAATAGATCAATAAACAAGATGCTAGGGTTAGGGTTAGCCGGTTAGGGTTAGGGTTAGGGTTAGGGTTTACCTGCACAACCAGAGCCCGGTGCCGGAGAAGACGATGACCCCCGTAGAGAAGACGACAGACTGTTAGCAAGGACGGCGAGCGGCGGAGGAGGGATGACACTGATGGGAACACGAACTCACATATTACCAAAAGGGGAAGGGAGAGGGGGAGAGGAAGTAGATCAGGGAGGAGAAGGGAAAGGCTGGCCAACGGCGGAAGGCAGATCAAGGTCACCGGAGATGATGAGGTCGGACGCCGAGGAGACAGCGGCGCGGCGAAGGGTGAGGCGACTAGGCGCGGTGGGTGGAGACTAGTGGTCTGGAGTCGAATGGATTAGGGTTAGGTGAGGGGGCACTGGGTGGCTGTGGCATGTCCCTTTTATATGAAGGGAGGGGGCGGCTGGGTGTGGGCGGCTAGGCTGATGATGGGCCAAAATGGCCGTTAGGTGGCGGTGGCTGCCTCGGGCCGTTGTCGGGCCTCCCTCTATTTTTTGTGTCGGGCCGTGCTGGCCCACGGGCTTGGGGGTCAGCCCAAGCACGGCCTGAGCCGCGGGCCGGGCCAGCCCGGGCCCGAGTATCATCGGGCCATGCCGGGTTCGTGTCGGGCTTTTTTTCGTGCTTCATGTCGTGCCGTCGTGTCTCGTGCTGCATGGCCAAGTATAGACGGGCATAGCTCCGCACCCAAGACGTGAAGTGTCTTGTGGCTGCACTATCGAACTCCCGCCCGGTCTCAAATTCATTTTTAGGCATGGTTCCATCCACGATAGCCAATAGAGCCACTCATGACCCATTCCTATGTCTCGCGGATGATCGGAAATCACCCGACTTCTACCGGACTAAGTAGGGCTAAGCATTAACACGGGCCTAAAACTAATTTAGGGTTTAAGTATGATATTTGGACAAGGACAGGTGTAATGCAACAAGTGTTTCCATACAACTCCTACAACTTAATGCAGTAAACAAGTAAAAGTACTCAAGAATTATATTTCAAATGATTGGGTCAGCATGCACCGGGGCTTGCCTTTCAGAAAAGAAGACGAGCGGTGATCTGGGCACTCAGGTAGCTCGTCAACGACGTGTCCTTCGATGGATGCCTCATCGGGTTCTCCCGACTGCTCCTAGTCCTCCTCCGGAACTGCTCCCTCGAACTCGAGGAGTGTCACCCCCTCCGATACACCTATTGCATGAATGCACAATAAATCTCATGGATACATAATGAATGCAATATGCTTGGAATGGAATGCATTGCAGCAAGTTAATTATTCTATTCAAATTACTTCAATCTTACGTGCAAATCTCTTCTCCGGTAGAGAAGTACTTACCTAATCTATACAACCTAAGGTATAGTTGTTCCTCCTCTATTAAGGTCCTAACACCTAACAATCACAAGAATAATTTTACTTAAGTTACCAAATCCAAGCACAAAATATCATAGCAAGACATTCTGGACAACAGCTTAATGTTTCTAACGTAACTGGAGATTCCTAACTCTGAAAGACATAATCCAAGATAGTCTGGAAAGCTTATAAAATGCTCTACAAATCCTTTTTAGACTTCAACACTTAATTCCTAGGTTTTCCTAGTCGACTTTCTAGAGTTCCAGAAATCTGTCCTCTTCAAATAGAGAGCAGTCATTTCTGGATAGCCACTTTAAAGAGCAATAACTCCTAGACTACTAGGCCAAATGCCACCCAATTTTGACACAAGCTAGTTTATCAAGTTTACTACAACTTTTGTATTCACAAATTTTCCAGCAAACACTTTTATTAAGGGTCAAACCCAAAAAGGCTACTAGCTGTCCAGAAAACCTAGAAATAAGAAGATTAAATATTTATTTATGTGTCAAACTTCCTCTATGACTAAACCAATGATGCTACTAGTTCACACATGTCATAAAAACACCAGAAAGTAAACTATGTAAAACTAGAACCTTTATTTTCATCCTTTTCTTAATTTACTTAATTAATTAAGTGGGAAGTTAAACTTATATACAAACTGCTTAGAAAATTCTATAAAAATTACAGGAGGCTCCCTGGCCCACTAGGAGGCTACTGTAAAAATTTGAACTAAAGTTATTCACAGAAACTACTTACACAAAATTCACAAGCCAAAAACGCTGATTTTTGCATAAATAGAAAACCCTAATGAAAAGTGTCAAACAATAGATTTCATATTTTCCTAGTATCATTCTACCCTAAGAACAACACTCCCAAAATTTTACCTTTACTGGAACTATAGAAAAATTATGAAAATTCATTCAAGTATCTCTTAATATAAAATGATAACATCATAACTTGAAAACTACTCAAGCAATGGGATCCAAAGTTTTACCAGAGCTAGTATATATATGAAATCACATACTCACCAAATTTCATAATTTTTGGAACACTGAAACTCAAGATATAATTTAAACAAGTTTGCATGTAATTAAAAACACATCTCAAAACCCTAATTAATTCTTCCCGAAAATAAACATCACATAAGCATTTGATATTTTTCCTAGAAGCTACTCTTTATTTGGAGCCCAACAAAATTTGGATCACCATTTTTGGATCTACCAAACCCTAGATATGAAAATCACAAACATCAATCACCATTTTTGGATCTACCAAACCCTAGAAACTGGATTTTCCAAAAATCAAAAAGGGCACTGGGCCGACCGACCCGCCAGCGCGGCCCAGCTCGAGCGGCGCGGCCCGCTTCCACGTGCGGCCTGCGCTCGGCCTCCTGCTCGCGCGCGTGCGTCTGCCAGGGGGGCCCCGCTGTCAGCGAGAGAGGGACAGGGGAGCGGCGAGCCGAGAACTCCGGCGAGCGGATTCACGCCGCCAGCGGCTCCCCTGGCCAAGCCGAGCACACCACTATGCTCTCCACACAAAACCACACCTAGGCATGTACTTTTCCCCAAATATACCGCACCGGAGCACCCTTGCCGACGGTGAGGGCGGACGGCAGCGAACGCGTGGCGGTACGCCGGCGTGCTCCGGCCGCTAGATGGCCGGCAGAGGGGTGCACCCACTTCCTGGAACCCTTGCGGACTTTCCGAGGCTACTCAAACGGATTGGGATGGGGTGGAGTAGCTTGGCCGCGTGAGCACCTGGCCGTCGGCCATGGCGGGCAGTGCATGGCTGTGTTCCGGCTTGACCGGACCGAGACTGGCGGTAGCGTCATCCCCCGAGCATCTAGGTGTACAGGGGAAGAGGAGACGTGAGCGAGGGAAAACGGAGGAGTGCAGTGCGGTGATGGCCATGGTGACTCTCAACCACGGTGGAGCTCCGGTGACATTTGGAATGGGTGGAGGCGACAATGCGGCTCACCTAGGGCTCGATTGATGTCACGGGTTGGTCGAGGAGGTGCAGGGCAATGTGGTGGAGTGAGGGGTGTTGATTTGGCCGGTAGGAATGTGGCAGCGAGCTCTCATGGCCACGACAAGGCACGTGGCGGCGCTGCGGCTCGGTGCGTCCGCCTGAGCTCGGGAGGAGCAAGAGAGAGGGCAGAGGCGCGAATGATGTTGGGGGCGGCATCGTGGCGCCCTTGAAGCCCCCGCGGTCGGACTGGTGGGGCCACGGCCAGCGTACGGTTGCCACCGCACGGCCATGCGTCGACGACGGCCTGCGGCCGGTCGGCCACGCTGCTCTGACAGACTGAAATGAAACCGGCATTCAGCGACTGACAGAGCAAGTTTGATGCAGATTATCTCCTAATCCAGCTCGAGTTAGCAGAAGATGATTATATAAAAATGGTAGAGCTACATGAGGGCTACAAATTTGTCAATTGGCTCAAGGACTGGTTCGGCCTGGTTTGTGAGGTACGAGTTGTCAAAGTGAGGTACAGTGAAACAGTTTTCAGCTTCACACTTAGCCAAAATTGCTAAGTCCTAAAACAGCCTCTAAAACTGACTTGTGGGCCATTTTTGAGCATGTTCTGGTAATTTTCATGAGATGGCCATATTAGAACTTTTGTTCCTTATGAAATTCTCTACAACTTTGCTTAAGGTTGCTCCTCCATGCAAGATTTCTAAGCTGGACTTTTTAATTGGTCAAACCAGATCACTCTAGGGGTCCAACTTAGTCAACAACATTTGGAAGGGCAATTTGGTAATTTTGGTCAACATGAACATTGATCCACTACTTACCCTAAATGTAATTAAGGTGTTATAAGACCTAATTAGCCACTCTACACATTGGTTGCATAAAATTCCTAGTGTCACATACTTTGGAACAAGTAATTCAATACTTTCACCCAAATGTTGCAAGCTCATGTTGCACATGTTGCATGAGTGTGTTACATAACACTTGCTAATTATATTACACTAAAGTGGTTGACATGTCTCAAAAGGAAATTGCACATAAGGTACTTGTGTGTTGCACACTACTCAATTCTTACTTCACATGAAATATAAACATATGTGGCAATGTTTCCAAAGCATGTTTCACATATTATAAGCTCATGCATGAAATGAATGATGCTCCCACTCATGAATGAGATGATTAATGTTAATGCTCATGAAATGCAATGCACTTAAGGAAGCCAAACACCTAGGGTGTTACAGAAACCTTTAAACTCCATAACCTTTAACATGAACTCATGTTCCACTTTGTCAAATGCCTTCTCAAAATCAAGTTTTAGAATAATTAGTTCCTTCCTTGACTGATGACACATATGCACATACTCCAAAGCCCAAGCAATGCAATCATGGATAGTTCTATGCTTGATGAAGCCATATTGGTTCTTATGAATCAAAGATGGAAGAACCCTCTGAAGTCTATTTGCTAGAATCTTAGTGATGATCTTGAATGAACAGTTCAAAAGTGAAATAGATCTATAATCAGCCACAATGCAAGCATCATCCTTTTTTGGAACAAGGGTAATAAATGAACCATTAATACTTTGAAGACTAATGTTGCCAGAATGAAAAGTAGAGCATAATTCATAAAAAATCACCACAAATAATTAGCTAGCACTTTTTGACAAAATCTGTGTTGAAGCCATCTGGACCTAGTGACTTATCAGAGGGCAGAGACCTTACCACTGCATCAACTTCATCACCGAAAAAACTATAGTGAGCTCTGAGAAATCCCTGGTAGGGCCAAACAAATAGGCCAAATCAATAGTAAGGCTAGTGAATTCATAGGTTCCCATCCTTTCTTTGAAACTGTGCCAAATAAGATCAGCTTTGTCCTAATGCTGAGAAATATTATTACCCTAAGTATCAACCAATTAGGTAATGAGGTTATAGGGTCGAGATGGCGAACTAGAGGGGGTGAATAGTCCTTTCTAAAATTAATCGCACCAGCTAACCAAAACAAATGTGAAATTAAAACTATCGATCTAGCTAAGACTACACCCCTCTATCTAAGTTTACAAGCACCTTATAAAGATCCTAATTAGGCAACAAAGGTTTCGGGCTAGCTAGAGCTCATGTAATCAATTCTAGAACAAGGTCACACAAACCTATGCACTAGTACTCAAGCAACCGGAGGAGCTCCTACATAATCTAGTAAGCAAAAGCACAAGGCTCCTAAGCTCACTAGTAATGCTCAATAACAATGCTACACAAGCCAAATTAGAGAGCTCAAATCACTTATCTATACAAACTAAGCAATGTGACTAACAACGTTACTCAAACCAAATTAGTCACACAAGGGAGCTACTTCTATGCTACACAAGCAAGAAGGTAACTAGAAAACTACACAAGTCAACTAATTACAAGAGCAACTACACAAGCACAATGTATATGAAAGTAAATCCAAGCTTGTGTAATGGGGATGCAAACCAACGGGAAGAATAATGTTGACACGGTGATTTTTCTCCTGAGATTCACTTAGTTGTCACCAAGCTAGTCCCCGTTGTGTCGTCCACTCAGTTGGTGGTTTGACGGCTAATTGGCATCACCCGCCAAGCCCACACGTTGGACACCACAAGAACATACCCTAAAAGTGAGGGTAGCTCAATGACACATTGTCGACGAGATGTGGTTGGCAGTCTACCGAGGGGTACGCCCATGGTAGTAGATTATTGGTGGAGGTGTGCAAGACGACGATCTAGATGGTGACGCAAGAGGAACACAGGATCTATCCAGGTTCGGACTGCAAATTGCGTAGTACCCTATGTCCTGCGTTTTTGTGGATTGTATTGATACGTGATGAGATGTTTTGAGGGATGGTCCTTGCCCACCTTATATAGTCTGGGGGGCAAGATTATAGATCTAAGGAATCCAATCCTAGACAATTACAACTCCTATATCCGCAGAGGATACGATATCGATCTTAACCGACTAGGCTTCCTTGACTATCAAGTAGTCTCTGCTTGCTCCGCACGGTTCGCCGAGCAGTCCTGAGATCCGTGCGGCCCTTTCTGGCGAGTTGGGCCACCTTGTCTGGCGCGGCCTATGTGGAGCCATGAGGGTATACGGGTTTATACCCCCACAGCTAGTCCCCGAGCACTATGTATTTTGAAGTGACATGTTGTCTTGACCTTCTCCGACTAGTGAGGCTTGAAACCCTGAAGCCCCCGACCAGAAGGGTGGTCTACCGAGGAATATTCCATCCCTTTCGACCAGTTGAGCTGATAGCCGACCACCGCACTTATCAGAAAACGCCTTGTCAGAAAAATGCATGGTGCTCCGAGAAAAAAGAAAAACAATTCATCTTTGATGAAGTGTGCCCACTTTAAGTTTTAGTCTGGAAAGTTAAGGATAGATGATACCATTGGCTCTGCCATAAGGTCATGAAACGTGATCCTCAGGATCTAGTGATATTACGGTAGGGGTTGTGCCTTTGGCACTATACAACAAAGCATGTGTGCAAAAAAGGTAAGCACATTCACCGCAAGGTGAAGTGTGCCCACTTAGTCCCCGAGCCTGACAGTAAGTGACTAGATCACGTGGTGCCAGGGTCTAAAAGAAAAAAATAGTACACAGTCAAATAAGCACATTCACCATAAGGTGAAGTGTGCCCACTTAGTCCCTGAGCCTGATAGTAGGTGACTAGATCACATGGTGCCAGGGTCCCAAGAACACGTTCCCAACTTAGGGGAGAATGATGCACCGTGGCTCCGTCATGGTACAGTCCCTAGCTCTGATGTGGGGCCAGTCCCTAACTCTGCTGTGGACCCAATCCACAGCTCTGCCGTGGATAAAAACCCATGGCTTAGCCATGTGGCAACTCTTAGCTCTACTGCAAGACGTCCCCCAACTCAGTTGCGGGCCCTAAAAATATCCGATGGCTCTGCCACAGGGAAGCCCTCAGCTCAGTTGTGAGGCGACCCACAACTTAGTTGCGAGTCCATTCCACAGCTCAGCTGCAAATTCAATCCCTAGCTCTGCTGTGGGGCCATAACATAAACTAGCACGCTAGAATTGGACCGCATGTAACAAAACAGGCCCACTCTGGGGTCCGTACCACAGGCAAGGCCCCACGTATGGACCATTTGTAGATAATAATTGAGGGAGCAGAAGCGGCACATCGGGCGTGGTTACCCAAAAACCTTGGAAGTCAAAGAGTCATTCCGCTCTTATAAATACCTACACGGCGACGCCCCACTTCTCCTACTACATCCACTTCGCATCAGTTCATCTTCCACACAATGCACTCCGCCTTCTCTGCCTATTCCATTATCGCCGCATTCGCAAGACAAACCCTAGATCCAGTTGCCACCAGATCCAGCTACTCCATCACCACCCCTCACACCGCAACCACATTCTGCGACCGAAGAAGGAAAGAAGGATGGCACGCGGGAGCCATGGAGCAAGAGCACAACTGATCACGGCGGAATGGTACAAGTCGATGAGCACGGAGGCGACCTTGGGAAATCTCATAACCGCCGAAGTGATGGCGGAGGCCACAATCGGTGGATGAAGGACATCGGACGGTGAGAGCTATCCAGACCCCTGCCCTGGCAAAATAGTTGTGTTCAAGGATTTCTACTGGCGCGAATTTGGGAATCCGTGCCATCCCTTTCTTCGCAAATTGTGTGATTACTATAGGATTAACATCTACAACCTCCATCCAAATTCTGTTCTCTCGGTGTCAATTTTCATTACCCTCTTTGAGTCGTTTCTCGGCATCCAGCCCTACTTCAATCTGTGGAGGCACTTTTTCTGCCTGAAGAAGAAAGGAGGCATGGGAGGATCCAAGGTAGCTAGGGGAGCCTACCTGAACCTTCGTGATGGGATGAAGGCTGAGTACCTCAATGTACCCCTCAGCTCGTCAATGAGGGATTGGTACAAGAAGTGGTTCTATGTACAGCAAGAGCAAGAGCCCTTCGTCGCCTGTGACGTTACGTAGATCCCCAACAAGCGCCGAAATGGTACAGGTGGAAGAGCTGCTCGGGATGGTCGATAGGAGGTAGCTTGATAGGCCAATAATAGCCCTGAACTTCATCTGCAGATGGGTGCAACCGTGCAAGAAGCGGGTGCACCCGTTGTACGAGTACTCTAGGTCAGGTGACCCCACCAGGGAGTCCGTGAGGACCCTCTCACATGAAGAGGTGAATTGGTGGTTGGCGCAGCTATTCGACCTGATAGGATACCACCATCTGTCAAGCATAATGAAGGCGTACAAGTTGACAACGCCGCCACCCCAGGTATGCCTAAAATCACCCCCAGTGTCAATTTTGATGTTTAGAGTTACTGGGACACAACTGTAACTTCTAATATGATGTTTGCGAGATCCATGGCTAGGACCAAGTTGCAATGTACGTCTCTGACGTGCCCGCTGACGACTGGCCAGCCGACGTAGACGTGTGGGAGCCTCGGGTGATGAGGAAAGCAGCTGGGAAACGCCTCGCACCAAAGGGGCCTTCCTAGAAAAGGAAGTCCGGGACCCCCTAGGCACGAGGGGTCCATTGATTATCGACGATGAAGAGAGCAGCCAGAAATGATGCAGAGTCGTGGCCAGCTTGACCGACGACAATGAAGATGAAGATGAGGTTCCCTTGGCATGCCGGTAGAGGGCACAAGGGGCGCCGCACATGCCGACGCTGCCAAGGGCACCCACACTACCCCAAGTAGCGACGCCCCCAAGGGCGCCCACACCGCCTCGAGCAGCAATACCATCCTCGATGGACATACCGAGCACGGGGCATGCTAGCTCAATAGTCCCCGAGGGTGTTTCAGCTGGGAGGGAGCGGCCGAGAGGTAGCCAGACAGCTAGGATCCGCACTGCAGGGAGCAAAAGCCGGAACGATCGACCGTTCAGGGCCACATTTAGACACTCAGATTTGTAAGTCATTTTCAAAACTCCCTTTGTAATATCCGAATGTAGTAGCTTATTAGGCTGGTGTAGACCGGATTCCACGAAAGATGTGGAGGACCCTGTGGGCAATCAACCGCCGTCAGCTAGGGAGAGTCGCCGCACTGCTAAGGAGCGTGCTGAGCCTAGTAGGACTGTCGACCAGAGTAGCCCCACACAATAATGAGCGGAGCCCATGCCCACAGCCGAAGAGCCCAGTGCCGCCTCAGGCGGTACAATGGACGTTGTGGTGGTCAAACAGAGCGGCACCAGGAACCCTACCACGAAGGCTCTAGTAGCGGAGGCCGCTGCAACTGAGGAAGAGGCGGAGATTGAAGAAATCATTTGCCTAGAAGAAGAAAAGGTGGTGCCTCAATGCGTCCGTGTCGCGAGAAAGCGAGGCGACGAGTGGGTGTTCTATGAGGAAGACCACTCGGATCGGGCCGTCCGCAAACTACAGCGGATAGTAGAAGACCTGATGGGTCAGATAAAGGTAAGAGCCGAAACCCTGATCTTTCCTATCAAGCTTGTGCTCAGGAATTTCTGTTACTGACACCTCATTGTATTGCAAAGCATTGAAAAACATCAGAGTACCGAAAGTGGTGCTTTGACACAATCGTCCCGATAGTAGAGGAGAACAAGGCCCTGAAGGAGGACATAGTGCACCTGCAAGAGGCGTTACCGCTGGTCCGGAGCGAACGAGACACACTGCAAACCAGTGTAGATGAACAGTGCCACCTGCTTGACCAGGAAAAGAGAGGTATATGACCAAATCTTTACACATTACTCTGATTATAACTGGCTAACAAACCATGTTCTGCTCGGCAGGCATGAAGGCAAAGAAGACACTCCTTGTTGACAAGCTAGCTCAGCTAACAAAGATCCATAAGGAGCTGATGGAGAAAAGCACCCAACTCGACAAGGAGCGCCAGGACGAGGTTGCTCGCCTAACCAGCGAGAACACCAAGCTAAAGGAGCGGGTGACCAAACTAGACAAGGACTTTGCAAGTAAGTTGTTGACCATCCAGTCATTGATGCCCCTTAGCATATTTTATCATGCTCATCATGGTTGTATGCTCGGATGCAGTCGTGCACCAAAACGCCAGGGCGCACCTTGAAACGCTGATGAAGGAAAATGACCACTGGGCATCAAAGTGCAAAGCGATGGAGGAAGGAATCAAGCCTGTGCTAGACCTAATTGGTATGGAACCGAAAGATGGGCCAACCGATCGGCCAGTCCGACCAGAGGCCATCGTCGAGAAATGTCAGAGCTCCTAGGCCTGCTTCAAACAATTCATTTGCAATACTGGTGAGTATGTGGTTGCCCATGTCCTGGCCGTGGTGCGGTCGCATTATCCCAGGGTGGATCTGAAAAGGCTTGAAGCTGGTGTGTCAAGCAACACCGACCTGGTGAAGGCAGAGCAGCTCAGAGCCACCTCCTAGGCGATGGCCGCAAAAATGATTAGTGATGTAGACATGTATGGCAAAACTGGGCAGACCAGTCAATAGATTAGAACTAGGAAAAACTTATGTTTTGTGGTTTAAGTTATAACAAAGCAGTTGGTGCTTTTGTAATTACATGGAGCACTTAGTGCCCATGTGGACCTATTATTATATCTCTATATAATACATAGTTGTCATGTTAGTAAAAAAATTCTGTTTTTATTGTGTCTTATGGTAAGCGTGAATTGTCATTTTGTCCTAGAATTACTCCAGCTCGTGCCTAATCAACAGTCTGGAGTGTGAGGCACGGAGCGCAGGCACGCGTAGGACTGCCGACCACAGCAGGGAGCTACTGCCGACCACCCGGTACGTAGTGAACGGATCTCATTCACGCGTGGGGAGAAGTCAGAGACAACGCTGGCTCTAAGAAACTCAAGTAGGAGAAAAAACTGGTCGGCAAACCACCGAATGAAAATTTAGAAAATAATGCGATGCAGATAAGAGATGGTCACAAAACAGGATGAAATATTTATTAAATACTTGAGGTACAAAAAGAGTACATATCTTTTTTTAGTAGCAGATTAGGCGTAGAAGCGCCTAAGGTGATCGATATGCCACGAATATGGGATGTCGACTCCGTCAAGATCACACAACCTATAAGAAGTAGGTCAGGTGACCTGCTTGACCATATAAGGGCCCTCCCAATGTGATGCTAACTTATGCAATCCTTTTGTCTTCTGCTTCCTTCGCAGAACCAAATCACCGACCACAAAGAATCTATCCTTAACATTATGGTTATAGTACCTACGCAAGCCCTCTAGATATTTAGCCATTGGCGCACAGGTGTCAAGGCGGTGTTCCTCGGCAGAATTAACCTCAAGCTCTCTAGCCTCGGATGACCTCTCCTCGTCATGGTTCTCGACTCATGCTGACTGGAAAGCAACGTCAGCTGGCAACACAGCCTCAGAGCTAAAGACCATGAAGTATGGGGAGACATCGGTATTGCGACTGGGCTAGGTCCTCAGTCCCCAGACCACGGCCAACAGCTCCTTTAACCATCTCCTAGGATGCTTATCATTTGCCTTGTACAACCTTTTCTTCAGAGCATCAAGGATCATACCGTTTGCTCGCTTAGCCTGCCCGTTAGCTCTTGGGTGTGCCACCGAAATGTACTTAACTACTATACCTCTATCATTGTAGAAGTTCCAGAAATCGTTACCGGTGAACGTGGACCCCAGGTCAGTAATGATGCTGTTAGGCAAGCAAAAGCGGTGGATAATTTCATTGAGCAACTCAGCTGCTTTCTTCGTAGTCCCTGAAACTAAGGGCTTGTACTCAATCCATTTGAAAAATTTTTCGATAATGACGTAAATCCAACGGTAACCTCCCAGAGCCAGCTTGAAAGGCCCGATCATATCTAGTCCCCAGCATGAAAAAGGCCATAACGCTGAAATGGTCTGAAGTTTGTAGGTTGGAACATGAGTCTGCTTGGCGAAGCACTGACACCCCTCACAATGATGGACCAACTTCTCGGCATCAGCAATAGCTAAAGACCAATAAAAACCTGCTCAGAAAGCCTTACCGACCAGTGTGCGCGAAGCGGCATGGTTGCCACAAGTACCAGCATGGATTTCTTCCAAAATCTTCAATCCGTGTTCGTGAGACACATATTTTTGCAATAATTCCTCATTCCTATTTTTGCACATAAGGTTCCCCTCAACCAGTACATAATGCTTGCTACGCCGTATGAGGCGTTACATCTCGGTTTTATCCTGAGGACCTCTGCAGAGGTAAGATATCTGATGAACGGTTCTCTCCAGTCTGTGGTGGTGGTCGAAATTGTGGTAACCAGCTAGTTTGTAGATGGCTGTTTGGCCACCGGCTTCTCGTGTTCCTCGATAGATGGCTTGATAAGGTCATAAATGAAAACTCTATGGGGAATCGATGCCCGGGTTGATTCTAGCTTTGACAGCTTATCAGCCGCCTCATTGTTAGCTCGGACCATGTGATGGAACTCGAGACCATAGAATTTGTTCTCTAGCTTTTTGATCTATGCATAGTAAGCATCTATCCGTTTGTTGGTACAGTCCTAGTCCTTGTTCACCTAGTTTATGACAAGAGCAGAATCACCGAACACCATGAGCCTTTTTATGCCAAGCTCAACGACGATGCGAAGGCTGTGCAAGGCCGCCTCGTACTCGGCGGTGTTATTGGAGGCCTTGAAATGGATGTGGAGGACATAGCTCAGCCTGTCCCTAGATGGCGAGTTGAAGTACACCCCCGCCTCGGCACCGTCGATATTGAGAGAGCCATCAAAATACATCTTCCAGTGCTCGGGGGAACTGTCAGAGATAGGTGTATTCATATCTATCCATTCAACAATGAAGTCGACCAGCGCCTGTGACTTGATGGTCGTGTGGCTTCAAAATTCCAGCGAATATGGGCTAAGTGAAAGTCCTATGTTTGGTGTTGGTAATTAGTGACAATGCCTAAGAGCTAATCATATGCATAAGAATGTGTGTAGCAATGATGATGGGCACGAGACATGGTGAAACCTGGTGATCAAGTAATGTGATGATGAAGTGCTTACCATGATGTGGAGTTGGAACTAGGTGCAACAAGTGATGCTCAAGGCAAAGGTATCGTGTAGGGATTTTCTTTTTGCATCCAAGACACCATAGAGGGTGTGGATGGCTTAGGATCGATAGCCGTACTATAAAGAGGGGAATTTTCAGGGCTATTGATCACTTAAGTGCCACTAGATGAAGATTCATTTGCATATGCATTTAGATCTAGTGGAGCGCTAACTTAATGCCTCGAAAATAATTGTAAAAATGCTAACACACAAGCACATGGTGATGTACACTTGGTGATGTTAGCACATTTGCGAAGGCGGTTGAGTTGAGCGGCAGAGAGGGGTTTGGGTTCCTCTCTCCTTCCCGCCGAGCTTGCGAGGCGGGATTCAGTGCTTTTCGGGAAATGAAACGCCTATTTTTCCACTGCGCCAGAGGTGAAGAAACAGAGGCAAACAGAGGTCACAGAGGTGACCGGACGCTGAATCGGACGCAGTCTCTGTTTGACCGGACGCGTCCGGTTAGTGCTCAGTGTTTGCGTGAGTCTCGGTCTTGTGATCAGACATGGTGGCGCATCTGGTTATGATCAACCGGACGCGTCTGGTCATGCATGGAGGCTTACTAGAAATGACCGGACGCTAGCACTGTGGCATCCGGTTCATCAAGCGTGCGCGTCTGGTCGCTGACTCGCTGGAGCGCTGCTCGGCTTGACCAGCGCTTCCGGTCGGTCATGGGACCGGCGCGTCCGGTCGTGCTTCGCGCGTGGGTGGTGTGCGCACCTACGCGTTCAGTCAGTTCGACCAGCGCGTCCGGTCAGCGCGACTGCAGCAGATTCAAGTGCCTAACGGCTAGTTTTTGTTGGAGACGTCTATAAATACTTGTTGGCCGGCTCTTTGGAGTCTCTCTTGGCTTGTTGATCATTCTAGCACTCCTTTGAGCTGAGCACACGCCCTCCACTCTTTCTCCCTTGCTTGTTTGCCTAATCAAAGTGAGATTGAGTGATCTCAAGTGCATTTGCTTGTGAGTTTGCATTTAGTTGGCAGTTGGGTGTTCATTTGCTGCGGGATTCTTGTTTCTATTGGTGGTTGCCGCCACCTAGATGGCTTGGAGCAGCGGTGGAGGTCTGGCACGTGTTGGTGATTGTTCGTGGCCGGCTCCGGTGAGCTTGTTGTGAGGGGTTGTTGTGGTTCCCCGGCGGAGCGCCGAATTCCAACTCTAGTGGATTGCTCGTGTCAAAACTTCTCACCATTTGGTAGGTTCTTGTGGCACCTTTTAAGAGGCTCGATGTGTGATACTGATTAGCCACCGAACCACGTGGTGTAGGGGGACACAATGGGGACTAGCGTGTCGATAAGCACGTGAACCTCGGGATAAATCTTGTGTCTCAGTTGTGTTTGATCAATTTGATTTCATCCTGGTGATTTATTATTTCTTTGGCTATCTTGGTATTCACTTTTGTTGGCTCAATCATCGCCCCTCAGTATAACATTCCAAATCCCCTCCTGCACTTACTTTGTTATCTTCTTGTTTAGTGTGTTGTTGCTCTTGTTTAGTTGCTAGCATGTGTAGTTCTAGTTATAGTAGCTTTGTAGCTTTGCTAGCTTATGGTTTGTCTTGTGGCCGTTGTGTGAACCAAACTAGAATTGTCAATTTGATAGGTGGTTTGCATCACCTCACTAGGCTAGGCAAAACTCGCATCTCGCCATTTGTGTTACTAATTAAATTGTTTGAGTGATCTTTGTAGAAAGTTTTATTAGGCTATTAACCCCCCCTCTAACCATCAAGACCTTTCACTAAGCTCCAATGACCATTTGATGATGCGCCCATTGGCATCTTTATTGAGCAAGATATCCCCCAACGGAAACTCAGTGACCACTTTGATGGGGTAAGTGTCAAAATAATGGCACTGTTTGTGAGAGGTGATCAAGATAGCATAAAGCAGCTTCTAGACCTAGGGGTAATGGGTCTTAGATTCGTTGAGTACCTCGCTGATGAATTATACTGGTCGCTGGACCTTGTACACGTGCCCGACCTCCTCATGCTCGATGATGATGGCAGTACTGACTACCCGATTGGTGGTCGCAATGTAAAGCAACAAAGTCTCGCCTTCCTTGGGCGCCGTCAGGATCGAGGGAGATGTAAGAAACTGCTTAAGCTTTGCTCAAGCAGTGTTAGCTTCCTCCAACCACTCAAACTTCTCCTTTGCCTTGAGGAGTTTGAAGAATGGCAGGCCCTTTTCACCGAGCCGCGATATGAATCGACTCAGGGCAGCCATGCACCCGATTAGCTTCTGGATGTCCTTGATGCACTTTGGCGATTTCATCTTCATGACTGCTTTGACTTTTTCTAGGTTAGGCCATATGCCCTCATAGCTAACTATGTTGCCGAACAGTATGCCAGACATCACACCAAATATGCACTTCTTGGGATTCAACTTCCATTGAAACTTATTGAGTGCCTTGAAGGTCTGATCGAGGTCATCGACCAGAGTAGAGGCTACTTTGGTCTTCACCACTACGTCATCAACATATGCCTCAATGAGCTGATCTCTGATCTGATCACTGAGGCACTGTTGGATGCCCCGTTGGTAGGTTGCGCCTGTGTTTTTTAGCCCAAACGACATGGTCATGTAGCGGTAAGCACCGAAAGGCGTAATAAAGGATGTCTTAATCTGGTCCTCCTCTCTCAGAGAGATCTGATGGTAACCAGAGTAGCAATCTAGAAAAGATAAGAGCTCACAGCCAGTGGTAGAATCTACGACCTCATCTATATGAGGCAAATCGAAGGGGTCCTTAGGGCAGTATTTGTTGAGATCGATGTAATCAATGCCCATCCTCCATTCATTATTTTTTTTTCTTACAAGAACCAGGTTGGCAAGCCACTCTAGGTGATACACCTCTTTGATAAAGCCGGCAGCTAAGAGCCAATTTATTTCTACCCTAATCGCCTCCTTTTTGTCCCGAGTGAACCATCATAGCTTCTATTTTATTGGCTTGGCAGTCTTCGAAACATCCAAGGAGTGCTCGATTAACTCCTGAGGTACTCCAGGCATGTTTGCAGGTTTCCATGCAAACACGCTAACGTTCTCCCTCAGGACGCTGACGAGCGCGTCTTCCTATTTGGAGTCTAGGGTGGCCCCGATGCGAGCCATCTTGGACCTATCGCCCGGGACCAGTTCCACCTCTTTAGTTTCCTTGGACTTCACAGCAGCACAGGTGGCTTCTTTGCCGGGAATCTTAAGATCGGCGGAAGGAATCTTCTTAGCATCGGCAATGGACTGCTGCATGTGGATCGAGAGCTCGAGGGCTTCAGTAGTTGCATAGCCCTCCTTCTCGCAGTTGTAGGCGATGAGAACATTGCCCTTGAGAGAGAGTACGCCCATCTCGGTTGGCATCTTTAGAAGCAGGTAGACATAGTGAGGTATCGCCATAAATTTGGCCAGAGCTAGTCGGCCGAGTATGGCGTGATATGTTCCTTCGAAGTATGCTATGATGAAATTGACGTAGTCGATATGGAAGTGGTCGGCAGTGCCGAACTGGATTGCCAGTGTGATCTGTCCCAAAGGTTGAGAGGTCTGCCCCGAGAGCACTCCTCAGAAAGGTGCATCGTAAGGCTCAAGGTCTTCTGGCTTAATGTCTAACTCAGTTAGAGCATTACAAAAGAGGATATCGAGGGCACTGCCACCGTTGATGAGCACCTTCTCGAATCGTACATTCTTGATGACGAGGTCTAAAACAAGGGGGAAGCACCCTAGCTCTGGGATATTGGCCCACTGGTCAGCTCTGCTGAATGTAATGGGTTGGTGCGACCAGTTTTGATACTTCGGGTCGACAACTCTTCTGTCTAGGTTGTTGAGGGCCATAATAGCTCAAGCGGTAAGCTTCCTCTGTCGCCCATTCTCTAGGGCAACTTTCCCACCAAAAATGTTGCGAATGCTTCTATCAGGGTCCTTGTAAGCGTGACGAGGGTCCTTGTCATGCTCCTCTTCGGTCTTGTCCTCCTCATCAGGCCTCTTTTCGTCTCGGCGGTCGTTTTTGTCACCGTCTTTATTGCCGCCGCACTGCCTTTTATGGGCGTCGGAGCGGTAGATAGACTTTAGACCCCTGTAATCTCCCATTATATGGCCGGAGTCCGGATGAGCCGGGCAGGGACCCTGAAGGACCTTGGAGTAGGCATCCTCATAATTACGCTTGGGCGCTGGTTTGACGACGTTGATAGCGTTATCCACTATTCAGTTGCGGCTCTACCACCCCCCTAAAATCGTCCTGCTGACGCCGATCACGATTGTCATTGCGATGGTCGTGGTTATCGTTGCGTCAATTATCACGGTGGTCGTCATGACGCTGATCATCGTGTCGGTCGTCAGGACGGCGATTTGGCTGGTCGAGGCGGGGAGCCCGGCCAACGTCCTCCTTGATCTGCTAGTTGGCCTCATCAGCATCTGCCCACTTCTTCGCCACCATGAGAAGGTCCTGAATAGAGTCAGGCCTCTTGCGAAGAAGTTTGGTCCTAAGAGCATCATGGTGGTGGAGACCTCTGATAAACATGGAGATAGCTTCATCACTGTTAATGTTAGGGATGGATATCTGTGTTTCTGAGAAGCGGCGGATGTAGTCACGCAACGGTTCATTCGGATAGTCTCTGACTTTCTTCAAATCATACTTGTTGCCGGGCTGCTGACAAGTGGCCATATAATTGTCAATAAAAGCCCTCCTGAGCTGCGCCCAGGTGTCGATGGAGCCTTCCCTCAGGCTAAGAAGACATTGGTTCGTGGACTGGTTGATGACCACAGGTAAATAGTTGGCCATCACATTTTCATCGCCATGTGCTGCTCGGACAGCGATTTCATAGAGCATTATCCACTGTTCGGGATTAGCCTTTCTGTCGTAGGTATCAAGATCATGGAGCTTGAAGTTTCTTGGCCAGATGACAGCACGGAGCCGATCAGTGAATGGTCGGAGGCCGAGGATATGGCTAGCACGTGGTGCATAGCCGCGGCTAGGTGCGCCATGTGCTTCATCGTATTCCCGCCTGCGTTGCATCTCAGATGCATGACGCTCTTCTTGATTATTTTCGATGCGATCACTCAAATTCAAATTGGCACTGAGATGGTCATGAGGTCACCTCTAGGCTGCTCCACTTCCTGGTCGGCACCGCGTTGTCGACCACGGCCGCCACCATAGTTTGCAATACGCTCCCCTCCATGACATGCGTCGTGCCCGCCTTGCTGATTACGTTCGCCCCCTTGATCGACATCATGCTGGTCGGCATCGTGCCTTCCACCTTGATCTCAGGGACGGTGCGCCTCATAGTTCACGTCGTGGCCCTAGTAAAGATAAGGACCTCCTCATTGCTAAGGGCCTCGTTGGTGATGACTTCGGGTGGAGGACGCCAATGGAGCAGGTGTACGCCTCTCGTTGACCTGGACTATGGCTGCCTTCAAATAAACCTTGATAGCATCAAGTGCCGGGGATTCTGGGAGCTTGTTGAGTTCGTTCATGGCGACGACAATGTTGGCCTCGGTGTCTTGAAAACCTAGTGGTTGTCGCACATGTCAAAAGCGTCAGTCAAATCATGGCGGATATCGTGCTGGCCACCCGCGACTGCATCAGCTGCATCTTCTTCAGCGTTCTCCAGGTCGACTCTCCGAGCCCTATGATCGGCGTTTCTTTCCTCTCAAGCGGTCCTCTCTTGATCGATTTCCCCATCGCGAGAGGGCTCGTCGTTACTAACAGCGAAGACGGCGCCTCCGAAGCCCGGAGGAAAGGCTGGGAACTCCTGCCCACATGGATCGATGAGGGTGCGGGTATAGCTAGTCCCATGATATTCGGTGGACCCGGTACCCTCTTCCAGGATTATAGAGAGCGAATCCTGTCCGATCTACCTAATATCCACCATGTTAACAGTTGGTGCAGGGTGGTCTGGTTCAGGCAGGTCTATCAGACAGAGATTCGAAACATGGTCACACTCGGCGGGATCCACAAATAGGTGTGGTAATGCGGGCGGCATACTCGGATGTCGCGTTCACCAACCCGTATGGGTAGGTGTTGGGCGAGTGCTCCGTTAGGGCTTCGTAATCCCCTAACCTTAGGTCGGTTGTGGGTACTGGCTAGTAACGAACCGTCCTCCCTTCTGGAGTCGCCGTGATCACGAGATCGGGGTCCAGGATGTAACAGAACCGACCAAATTATAAGAGCACAAGTACAAAAACAAGCGCCGAAACGCTCAAATTTTTGAACTTGCGAGCGGTCCTCTTGGTGCGAGCCATCTATAGCAACAAGATATGACTTAAAGTGAGGATGATTTAGGGGATACGAAATTTAATTTAGTCGAGACCATTGAAATTTTTAAGGAGGGAGTAAAAATGAAATGTATGACATGAATTAAACATGATGCATGCACGTTCCGTACGCCCTCTCACCCTAGTGTAATCATAAACTGCTAACGCTAGGCGGTGGCATACATACGTTCTCTCATAAAGGCGAAACTATCGATCTACTCGTTTGCGTTGTTAGTGTACCTGCAGAAAATCTCATTTCAGCCCAACAGTTTCCTAATATAAGCACACAAGTAAGCAGTAAATTAAATATTTTCCATATACACATCCCCGATGTATATACTTCAGTATCACAACTACCCGATAGATATACCCATAATTAAGTACTTTCATAATTACATGGTTTGAACATGTAAGTATGCAAGTAACCACAACTACTCTCCCCTAGACCGTCGGTTGGACAATCATGCTCTCACAACTCACACTTACCAGAGCGTCGAGGTGTTTGATACATATATTACCACCCAAATGGATGGCATACATACAATATCACACCGTATGGACGACGAAACAAAAACAAACAAGACCCCCAAGTTAGTATTTTAATAAGCCACCTAAGAGTCCTTATTTGGGCTAAGGGATGTGATCACTGGCATACTTATAGAAATAAATTTTAGATTCTTAACACTTTTTGCAAACAAACACTTTTGTTTCCAAATACTCATATGATGTGTTTAATATTGAATTCTGCTCTGATACCAGCTATAACAGAACTGACCAAATTATAAGAGCACAAGTATAAAAATAAGCGCCGAAACGCTCAAATTTTTGAACTTGAGCTCATATAATCCCGGTAGTCAATCGAAACCACGAAGGATTTCAAACCAACTCGTTTACAACCAAGATCGCATCATTCAACATACACATCACACGTTACATTTCATAAGTAGTTCGGAAGTTCACTTACAACACACGGAGTCACAAATTATTACAAACCGAGTTTATAAAGTAGTAGAAGCATAACACACGCATTTAGTTCAAATACCACTGTCAGTCTTATAGATCAACATTCCACAAAAGAATTAGGAAAGCAAACCAACAGACGATCACGCCCGAGTGATCTAGTCCTCGTCACCCGTGGGGTGGAGGCAGTTCTTGCAGAAGCCCTAATAAAGCATGTCATCTGCAACAGGAGGGAATAAACCCTGAGTACTAGAATGTACTCAGCTAGACTTACCCGTCAAAATGGAAAATAAGAGACACCAAGGATCATGCAAGGCTTTCATAAGTAGAGCTGGCTGACATCACCTTTGCGGAAAAGCATAAGTAATTTAAACTCTTTTAACCTGTACTAGCAGTTATTTTAGCATTAACATATCATCTATCTTAGCACCTGTACTAAACATTCACTTGATTATAATCAAACAATAATATTATTATATCCAAAGCATGTATAATTTGCTGCAACATTATATCATTCGTTTAACCATCTGTTTAATTTAATGAGATCTATGTTGCCGCTGCTCAAGTCAAGTGCTCACTAACCGGGAGCGATGGCGATTCGAATCGAATTCCTATCCAGCTGGAGGGGTATTTCTAACACTCACCGCGCAGGCCCCTGCCAGGGTCGCACAAGCCACCTTTCATACAATTCAGGAGTCGCGGGTTCGAATGATGCCGCATCCCCAAGGGCAACACTCTGCCAGGTGATAGGGACTCTAACCCCACCTTGGTCTCACGCCAATGTCCCCAAGCACATCCTTACTACCTCCAAGATGTGACCTACCATTCGACTCCTGGCCTGAACCGTATTACTCGGCTTCACAGTCAGAACGACTTATCCGGCCAACTAAGTATTAGACTGCGTTCAACATGACTCAAGGACATACAACGAATCGGTCCTTAAATGACTTAGACGGGCATAGCTCCGCACTCAAGACGTGAAGTGTCTTGCGGCTGCACTATCGAACTCCCGACCGGTCTGAAATTCATTTTAAGGCATGGTTCCATCCATGATAGCCAACATAGCCACTCGTGACCCATTCCTACATCTCGTGGATGACCGGTAATCACCCGACTTCTACCGGACTAAGCAGGGCTAAGCATTGACACGTGCCTAAACCTAATTTAGGGTTTAAGTACGATATCTGGACAAGGACATGTATAATGCAACAAGTGTTTTCACACAACTCCTACAACTTAATGCAGTAAACAAGTAAAAGTACTCAAGATTGATATATAAAACAATGGGTCAGCATGAACCGGGGCTTGCCTTTCAGGAACGAGGAAGGGCGATGATCTGGGCACTCAGGTAGATCGTCTACGGGAACTCCTTCGTCGACTGGGTCCTCGGGCTCCCTCAGCTGCTCCTGATCCTCCTCCGGAATCGATCCCTCAAACTTGAGGAGCGTTACTCCCTCCGGTACACCTATTGCATGAATGCATGGATACATAAGAAGGAATGCAGCATGCTCGGGATAAAATGCACTACAAAAATTCCTAATGCTCTATTCAAATCACTTCAATAATAAGTGCAAATCTCTTCTCCGGTAGAGAAGTACTTACCTAGTTTACACAACCTAATGTATAATTGTTCCTCCTTAGTTAAGGTCCTAACACCTAACAATCAACAAGAACAACATTACTTAAGGTTACCACCAACCCAAACACAAAACATCGCAACAACACATTCTGGACAGCAGCTAAGTATTTCCATCACAACTGTAGATTCAAAAATCCAAATGGCATGATACAAAGACAATCTAGAAAGCTTATAAAATGTTCTACAATTCACTTTCAGACCTCAACACTCAATTCCAAAGCTTACCTACTCGAGATTCTAAATTTTTAGAAACCTGTCCTCTCCAAACAGAGAGAGTCAATTCTGGACAGCCACTTTAAACAGCTACAACTCCTAGACAACTAGGCCAAATGCGACTAAATTTTGACAGAAGCTAGTTTAACAAGTTTACTACCAGTTTGGTACTCACAAGTTTCCCAGCAAACCCTTTTTTTCAAGGTTCAAATCAAAAAATGCTACCAGCTGTCCAGAGAACCGAGAATGTGAAAATTAAATATTTATTCATGTGTCAAACTATGCTTATGACCAAACTAATGATTCTACTAGTTGACACATGACCCAAAACCACAAGAAAGTAGGGTGTGCCAACCCAAAACATTTATTTTAACCCCTTTCTTAATTTACCTAATTAATTAAGTGGGAAATTAAACTTATATGCAAGCTGCTTAGAAAATTCTACAAAAATTACAGGAGGCTCTCTGCCCTACAAGGAGGCTACTGTAAAAATTTGAACTAAAGTTATTCACAGAAACTACCTACACACAATTCACAAGCCAAAAAGGCTGATTTTTGCATAATTAATAAATCACATTTAAAAGTGTCAAACAACAGAAACCATATTTTTCTTAGCAACCTCAGGGTACCAGGACACTCTCTAAAAAATTTCAGGAGCATTGCACATACAGAAAAATTATGAAAATTCATTCAAGTATCTCCTAATATAAAATGACAACATCATAACTTGAAAACTACTCAAGCAATAGTATCCAAAATTTTACCAGAGCTAGTATATACATGAAATAACATACTCACCAAATTTCATAATTTTTGGAACACTACAACTCAAGTTATCCATTTAACAAGTTTATATTCATTTTAAAACACATTTCAAAGGCCTAATTAAATCTTCCAGAAAATAAATATCACATATATATTTGATATTTTTCCTAAATACTACACTTCATCTAGAGTCTAACAAAATTTGAATCACCTCAAATGGATCTATAAAATGGGAGATATAAAATTTACAACCTAGCATATAGATCTGTGAGTTAAATAAAAGAAAAACACAAAATAAATCCTAAACCGCTACTGGGCCGACTACTTCACGCGCGGCCCGCTATCCCGAGCGCGGCTTCACGCGGTTGACGCGGCCCAACCACGTGCGCGGCCCGCTATGGCAATCCCGCCCGCGCGCGCGACTACCAGGCGGGGCCCGCCCGTCAGAGAGGGAAAGGTAGGGAAGCGGCGAGCCACGCGCTCCGGTGAGCTCTCACGGAAAACCAAGCCCACCCTCGTAATCTCCATCAAGCCCTGCATTGATTTGTGTAGGTAGGGTGGCTTGGGTTGGAGCGGAAGGGACTCGCCGCCGACGATGGCGGCTCGACGGGTCGGTGGTGGCGCACCTCGCCGTCGGTGACCTCAATACCCTACCCTAAACCCTTGGTGAGCACCCCCATGCTACCCTGGCCTTGATGCATCATCAAACACTCGAAGAGGATGGCCCAGAGGCCTTGGCCACGGTGAGCCATCATGCGGACAAACACCGACGAGGTCTTGTGGTGGCGGGATTGGCAATGTGGCCTTACCGTGGTGCGTCTGAGGGCAGGGATGGGACGAGGGGGTAGAGGGGCTCAAGGCAGATCTAGTGGCCGGTTTGGAGACATGGTGGCGTGGTGGTGAGCACTCGTGAGCACGTCGGAGCGGGCGGCAGCAATGGCGGCTTCGTTTTCTCCGCCAGGAGGGAGAGCGAGGAGGGAGGAAGGAAGGAATGGGAGCAGCAGCCGCGCCCGTGGCGTCTTTGAGAGCGTCACGGACTGACTGGTGGGGCCACGGCCGACATACGGCCGCCACCACGCGTCCACGCGTTGGCGTGGGCCTATGGCCAGTTGGCCACACCGAACTGACGAAACTGAATCCGGACTGAATCGATGGTCGCGATGACCGACTGACAGCCGGTTTTGCTCGCTCGATATCTCCAAAACTTGCTCGATTTAGGTCGTGATGTTATTGACAAAATTGAAGAGCTATATGAAGACTACAAAGTTGTCAATTGGAACTTGGGCTGGTTCAGCTTAGTTAGAGAGTTACAGTGCCCCAAAGAAGGTAACCTTGCAACTGCATTACAGTTAGGACTTAACCAAAATTTCTAAGCCCCAAAACAACCACCCCTATTGACTTGTGGGCCATTTTTTAGCATGTTCTGGTCATTTTCATGAGATGGCCATATTAGAACTTTTGTTTATTATGAATTTCTCTACAACTTTGCTTAAGGTTGCTCCTCCATGCAAGATTTCTAAGCTAGACTTTTTACATGGTCAAACCAAAGCTTTCTAGGGGTCAAAACCTAGTCAACAACACTTAGAAGGGCAATTTGGTCATTTTGGTGAACATGAACATTGCTCCACTAATTACCCTAAATGTAATTAAGGTGTTATAAGATATAATTAGCTACTCTACACATTGGTTACACAAAATTCCTAGTGTCACATAAGTTGAAACCAGCAAAACAATTGTTTTCCACAAAATGTTGCATTACCATGTTGCACATGTTTCAAGACCTTGTTGCATCAATGGAGCCTATCATGGTATACTAACAACATTGTCATGTTTCCAAGTATGAGATCCCATGTTGTATCTACAAGTTTCACCACTCATATTTCATAAGCAAGTATATTATGAAACAAGCACATTAGGGTATGTTGCATACTCATGTTGCAAGTAAAATAAAGACATGAATGAGATGAATGATGTTCATGCTTATGAAATGCAATGCAATTATGGAAGCCAAACACCTAAGATGTTATAGCCCTCCCCCTTATAAAAATCTCATCCTGAGATTTGGAAAGCGTACCATTATTGATAGAATTCCTTATAACCATTACGTAAATAGTCTTCTCGCTCCCACGTATCATCACTCTCACTACCCTGATTACTCCACATTACTTTATACCACTTAACCACTTGACTTCTACTTACCCGCTCTCGAGTGTCAATCACACGGACTAGCTTTTCTTCGTAAGTTGGATCAGATTCTAGCCTGATATCCCCTAATGGAACTCTTTCTTCAGGAACCCGAAGACATTTCTTTAACTGAGATACATGGAAAACATTGAAAATGGCGCTCATTTTAGGAGGTAACTGGATCTTATACGCGATAGCACCACTCTTTCCTATGATCTAGAAAGGACCCATGTATCTCGGTGCAAGCTTCCGCTTCACACCAAAATATTGTACACTCTTCATAGGGGAAACTTTCAGATAGACGAAGTCTCCAACTTCAAACTCGATCGGTTTTCTACGGCGATTAGCGTAACTTTCCTGTCTAGATTGAGCTGCAGCCATATGTACTTTGATGGTACGAACTTGTTCTTCTGCCTCCTTGACAAAACCAATGCCATAATACCTTCTCTCGCCAGCTTCTATCCAATTTAGTGGGGTTCTACACTTACGACCGTACAATGCTTCGAATGGGGCCATCTTAATGCTCTCTTGGTAACTATTATTATACGAAAACTCAGCTAGAGGCAACCATTTCTCCCATGAACCCTTGGACGAAATAACACATGCCTGTAACATATCCACCAAGATTTGGTTAACTCGTTCAGTCTGACCTGACGTCTGGGGGTGATAAGCAAAGCTTCTCACTAACTTGGTTCCCAGAAGATGATGCAAGTGCTCCCAAAAATGAGCAGTGAATTGTGGACCACGGTTAGAAATGATAGTATGAGGTACCCCATGGAGTCGGACTATCTGATTGAAGTACAACTTGGCATAGTCAGTAGGACGATAGTCTACTCGATCAGGAATGAAGTGAGCCGACTTGGTTAGGCGATCTACAATTACCCAGATGGAGTTATGATTCTTGATAGTAGGAGGAAGTCCAACAATGAAATCCATACTTATCTCCTCCCATTTCCAACCAAGGATAGAAAGTGGTTGAAGCAATCCAGCTTTCATGTGCATAGCCTTAACCCTACAGCAGGTATCACACCTAGCGACATATGCAGCTATTTCTTTCCGCATTTTGGTCCACCAATAGTATGGCTTCAAATCATAATACATCTTATTGCTACTAGGATGGATGGACAACTTAGAGGAGTGTGCTTCAGACATGATATGATTTCTAAGCTCTCGGTCCTTAGGCACAACTAGCCTATCCTTGAACCACAGTACACCATCTTCATCTAGCCTGAAATGTTTAGTTTCTTGCTCTTTCATCTTACGCTTGATGTGGAATATACCAGTGTCAGTCTTTTGGAGCTCAATAATCCTACTCTTGAGAGTGCAACAGACAGTGATGTTGTATAGAATTGCTAGGTGTAGAAGGCGAGACAGTTGAAAATCACTTTCAACTAAGGAGTGACAATGAGACTTACGGCTTAAAGCATCAGCAACCACATTTGCCTTGCTAGGATGATAGTGCACTTGAAGATTATAATCTTTAATCAACTCAAGCCATCTTTTTTTTACATATATTCAACTCAGGTTGGGTGAAGATATATTTGAGGCTTTTATGGTCAGTATAGATATTGCAAACATTGCCCAACAGATAGTGCTGCTAGGCTTTCAAAGCATGAACAACTACAGCGAGTTCTAAGTCATGCGTTGGATAATTCACCTCATGCTTCCGAAGTTGTCGAGAAGTATATGCAATTACTCGGCCTTCCTGCATCAGAACACCTCCCAAACCTATGCCTGAGGCATCACAATACACATCAAATGGTTTCTTGATATCCGGTTGCACCAAAACCAGAGCCGAGGTTAGGAGCGTTCGCAGTTTGTGAAAAGCCGCATCACACTCAGGAGTCCAGACAAACCTGGTGTCTTTTTGCAGCAACCGAGTCATTGGCTTGACTATTTTAGAGAAATCCAGGATGAAGCGATGATAATAGCCAGCCAATCCAAGAAAACTCTGGACCTCATGAACTGAGATAGGAGCCTTCCAGTTCAGTACTTCTTGTACCTTGGCGGGATCCATCATAATTCCCTCATCGGACAACACATGCCCAAGAAAAGGTACTTCACGAAGCTAGAATTCACACTTACTTAATTTAGCATACAGTTGATGTTCACGCAGTCTTGTGAGGACTATACGCAGATGTTCAGCGTGGTCTTCCTCATTTTCAGAATATATCAAGATGTCATCAATAAATACCACCACAAACTTGTCCAATTTGGGCATAAACACTGAATTCATCAAGTACATGAAGTGTGCGGGGGCGTTGGTCAAGCCGAAGGACATAACAAGATACTCATAAAAGATCGTATCTTGTAGAGAAAGCTATTTTTGGAACATCTTCCGGACAGATTTTAATTTGATGGTAGCCAGATCTCAGATCGATCTTAGAAAAGACTTTAGCTTTAGACAACTGATCCAATAAGATATCGATGCGTGGTAGAGCATACTTATTCTTGACAGTGACTGCATTCAGAGGCTAATAATCTACGCACATTCGTAACGACTGGTCCTTCTTCTTTACAAAGATAGCAGGACATCCCCACGGAGACGAACTAGGACGAATTTGCCCCTTCTTCAAAAGTTCATTCAACTGCACCTTAAGTTCAGCTAGTTCATTCGGAGGCATCCTATAGGGTCTCCTAGAGATAGGTGTCGTGCCAGGCAACAACTCGATTTTAAACTCCACATCCCGATCCGGAGGTAGTCCTGGCAAATCATCGGGAAAAAAATCAGGAAACTCACTCACTACGGGAATATCAGCTAATGCCTTCGCTTGCACCGCATGAACTTCACTAGAAAGATCAATTTTCCTAGGAAGTCGCACTAGAAAACCTTTTTGATCAGTAGGATCTCTGAGCATAACTACCCGGGTGGATGTATCAATGAGTATCCCATCCTGACTCATCCAATTCATGCCCAAAATAAAATCTATGCCTAATCCGGGCAAAACCACTAAGGTAAGCGAGTACTTTCGCCCTTCTATTTCAAACTCTAGATCTCTTACTACTTGATTTGTGGAAATATTCCCACTTGCCGCTCTAATGCAATAACCCCCACCTTCAACAGTATGTAATTTGTGTGCAAACTTCGATGCAAACATAGGACTGATAAAAGGAATGCGAAGCACTTGAATCAAATAGCACCACTGCAGAATGTTGGTCAACTAGAAACTTACCAGCAGTGACTACCTCACCAGATGGAATTTCTTCAATACTATTATAATGAACATGCCCCTGACGGCCACCCTGATTTGCATTCTTCTTAGGATATGGACAATTCCTAGACCAATGACCTGGTTTGTTGCAGTTCCAGTAAGGCATGTTGCTGGGAGGGATACTGGAGCTACCTTGGCCAGAACTACCCTTTGGCAGAGACATTGTATATGCTTTGTGAAACCCAGTCTTAGCTGGAGGCTTCTTCTGCGGGGAATGGAACTGAGCACTTGTGGCAGGAGGGCGAGGAGGAGCCCTCGGTGCAGCTGGAGCTTTGGACTATGAAGCAACCGCCTCAAGGGCCCTCTTGTGGTTCTTGGAAGCAGCATAGATAGAATTATTATTTTCTTGGGTCAGAGCATCACTGATAAAATCATTGAAAGTAGCACATTTGCTAGTGCCCATGGTCTTCATCAGCTTTGGACCGAGGCCATGCTTGAAGCTAGCAATCTTCTTAGCATCAGTATCCACAAACTCCATTGCATACCTTGCAAGGTTGTTAAAGGCTTGTAGGTATTCCATTAAACTCTTATTGCCTTGAGTTAATCTCATGAACTCAGTGTGCTTTATAGCCATCAAACCTGGAGGAATGTAATTCCCGTGAAAAGCCATTTTAAACTGGTCCCAAGTGATCGGGACATTAGGAGGCAACGTGGAGCGGTAGTGACTCCACCAAATACTAGCCGGGCCATGCAGTTGGTGGGAAGCATACTCGGTCTTCTGCTCCTCAGTCAGACGAAGCAGACGGAACTTCTACTCAATGGTATTCAACCACTCATTAGCTTGTAGAGGTTCCTCCACCTCTTTAAAGAGTGGGGGTTTGGTGTCAAGAAAATCCTTAAAGTCACTATGCTGATTTGGTTCTGGTCCTTGATGACCGTGCCGAGCATCCCGGTTGACTAGCTGGCGCATAGCGTCTACTAACAGGCGCTGATCTTCAACCACCGTCTGCATCAATTCCATCGGAGTGGGTGGTGGTGGAGGGGGTGGCTGTTCCTCATTCTCAACGCCATGACCACGACAAAGGTTGTACGCCATCTGCAAAATGCATAGCCAATGAGCACTGATGATGTGAGAAATTTGTAGATGAATTGTGTAAATATGCCAAACTAATTTCATTAGAAATGAATTCGCAAACAACCGAGGCACAGTAATTCATCACAACCACACAAACTCATCAAGTGCACCAATTGACGCAATTATGCGATGGACATAACAAGATATCTTCAGATGAAAAGATGGAATTTATTAAAGGCTCGCATGTAGGGAGCACAAACGTGACTGAACATGTTACATTGATATCAACGGAATTTCAACCTTACGTAACGGGTGTACGGATTCGAACTAAACTTCTAGCCAAATAGGAAAGGCTGACCAAGAAATGACCACGAGGAGACATCGCATGGGTAGAGTTCCATGGTGGATCATGACTAGCCACCTTGATACCAGCGTGTGCCAAGCAGCACAGCCTTATGTCACGCACCACAGGAGGCCCTCGGTTTCGTCGTGGCACCGAAGGGTGCTAATCGTGACACCATCACCGAACACAACACAATGAGATATCCATTTGTGACCGAAATTTAACATGTTCAAACTAACATCCAGGATAACATAGGGTACGATATTACATCCCAAAAGCTAAGTTATTACAAAGCCCCACTCCTACACATGGAGGGCACAAAAGATAACTCTAGCGCCATAGCTATGTGATGACTACTCTAAGCATCGTCCTTGGAGTCAGTGTCGAAGATCTCCCAACCATCCTCGTCACTAGCAGGCTCTAGCTCCTCATCTTCTTCCTCTTCTTCTTCTGGTGGGACATCCTGTGGCATATTGACCTCCACGTCGTCCTCACCGTCAGCCATGAAGACTCCAGAGCCCATCTCCTCATCCTCGTCATTGTCATGAGGAAACAGAGGCTTGAGCTTATTGTTTAGGCGGTGCACTTCCTCATGAAGATTTTCATTGTATTCTTCTGCAACTTCCAACTGTTGCTCAAGCTCCACCTGATGAGCTCTTAGGAGGTTCTCTTCGTGTCAGGCTTCATCCCGCTGGTTCATCACATGGACCAGCATGCGCTGACAGTTGCGATTCACCATAGTCAACCTCTGGACCACAAGTGTCTCCTAATCTCTGTCATGTATCACTTGCTCCAGCTGTTGCTGAGCCACATTTCTAGCAGCAGTCACCTCAGCCAACTCGGCCCTCAACCTTTCTGCCGCGGTGGGCTCAGGGCGGGGCTCACGTGGAGCGAGCTGGTGGCGAGGAGCCCTGCCTCTAGTTGACTTGTGAGCGATCCTCTTGGTGCGAGCCATCTGTAGCAACAAGATATGACTTAAAGTGAGGATGATTTAGGGGATACGAAATTTAATTTAGTCGGGACCATCGAAATTTTTAAGGAGGGAGTAAAAATGAAATGTATGACATGAATTAAACATGATGCATGCACGTTCCGTATGTGTAACACCCTCGGTGTTACTGCGTCAAACAAGTCGCTAAACATTTCATGAGCATCATATTTAAAGTATTATTGCATGTAATCACTGGTGTAAATAAGGTCTTGCAACTTAAGGCAATCATTGAAATGTTAAAAATGAAAAGCATACGATTTTGCGTTTTGTGTCAAGTAGAGGTGTAAACCAATTTTTATTGGACGAAAATGCTATAGAACGTAATGTTGGCACCTTAATAAAGTTTGAAGTATGAACTTCATAGATGACCGTGAAATGTTTGTTTCCACGGATTGATATCGCGAGCTACTATTTCTAATAGCCTAGAAATGCTACCTAGAGCAAATTTTAGCCTTAGGACTTAGGTTGTTTCCAAGTCTGTTGGCAGCCTGACATGGTCATGTTTAGCCTTTTATTGGGAGGTTTTGGACTAATGGCTGGTGTAGGGTTTTGGCTCAGCTTAGTAGCCTCATGTACCACCTTGACTGTAGTGAAGTCAGTGTAGGGTTAGAAGGGACGGTTTGGTCGTGGTCTATGCTTTAAATTTTCGTGCACAGAAGTTGACTTGGACTGTCAGGCCAGTGTTCGCAGTCACCACGTCGGTCGCTCTGCGTGCACGCTGCCGCACCGGGCCGACCGAGCCGCATTGCCTGACCGCCTCTAGTTCGGTCGCGTAGGGCCCCTGCTGCTGCTCGCGCTGCTGTGCATCGCGGCCACCTGCCCGCGCGCTGTCGCGCTACCTACCGAGCGCTGCCCTACCGCACGCCAGGCACAGCCGCTGCCGTTGCCCCGCATCTGTGCCCTGTGGCTCTGCGCCGCAGCTCCACGGTCAAGCTGACCCCTGTGCCCCGTCGCTCGCATTGCCAAGGCCGTCAACCGCGTCTTGTCCGAGGGGATGACTTACAGAGCCGCGCTCCCTTTTTTTTTCCTCTGCCATCTTGACCACCGGAGCTACGCCATCAATTCGGCGTGGAGAAGGCTCCACCGTTCGCATTGACCCGTCTAGGGCTCCGCCTGCAGGTCGCCTAGCCGTCCGACCCCGCACCGCCTTGACTAGTGACCGGTCGAGCGCCAATTTTGGCGTTGCTCGTCGCCGGCCGATATAAAGCCGCAGTGGCAAGGATCGAGAGCAACCTACCATTCCCATCCCACTCGCGTTAAATTGGCTTCTTCGCAAGCATCGCCTCCACCTTCTCTCCACCCTGCACACCCTTACCGTGCCCTATCGCCTCGTTGGAGCGGGTGACGCGGTTGTGCCACCGCAGTGCGCCGCCTCACTCCTCGGGCCGCACGTGGCCAGCCTCCTCCGCAATTCCCCGGCTTCAGCGAGCGCTGCGGTTAAGTCTTAGGTATGTCGTAGATGCTCTAGCACCTGTCGTCCAGCTTCGCGATGGACTTGGGTGGCCAGAACGGCCACGCCACCGCCGCGCGCGGTCGCTCGTCGTGGCCACCGGTTCCGGGAGATCCGCTGCTCCTGTGCCGCTGCCTAGGGTAGGCGCTTAGGCTGTCGAGGCTGGTAGGCTCGTTGTCTGGGCCGTTGGGAGCCCGAGGTGGCCGGCGTGGCCGGGCAATGCCGGCCGGTGCTGCGCCGGCAAACTCAGAGCGTCGGGGACCGATCGATTGTGAAGACAAAGTTAGGCGAGGGCCCTTGTGCATAATCGCTGACTGCGGGAATAGGGAGTATAGGGTTACGAGTTTTTGCTGATCTGTGAGGGCTCTTTTGTGATTTTGCCTGCGCGCCTGCGGGTTTTCCTGCATGGGCCGTGTGGTGGGCCGGCTGTCCGGTCATGGGCCGCCTGTCCCGCGCGCGCGTGAATTGTGTTTTCCCTTTTCTAGTTAATTAAGAAATGTTTGTTTTTTTTATTAGTGACATGGTATTTGGTGTTATAATAAATCATGTAGGTGTCCTAAAATCATGAAATAAAAGTTTGTTAGACTCCTAGATTTAGGCTCTATTTGTCGGTATAATTAGTTGGTGCTTATATATATGTTGACTTTAGGAACCATCAAATTAATTGAGAATGCTTAATTTTACAAAGGCAGTAATTGTAAGAATTTTTTTGTGGTAAAACCATGATGGCGGTGACCTTGTGAATTTTATAGGAGGTTCTTGGAGCTATTATGTACTTGATGTAATTTTTGTAGCCTCTGAATAGCTAATTTATTAAAGTAGCTAACATACCCTGATGGAAAGCATATTAAATTATTTAAGAATTTAGTTGCAAAATGGTTCTTGTTAATGAAATGATATTCGGTGGCTATGTGATCAGTAGAGCTAGTTTGTTAGCATAGTTTATGTGTTCTAATTTTAAGAGTTGCTGTTGCCTAATACTAAATTGTTGCATCATCATCATCGCATGCATGTAGAGAACGAGTTGGTGGAGTTCGTCACCGCGGGGCAGCAGGAGTACGAGGAGATCATCGAGGAGTACGAGGAGGAGATCCCGGAGCCATCGCTGACTGACTTCACTGACACCCCGCCTCCCCAAGGCAAGCCTCGGTGCATAACCCTTATTTTGCAAATCATTATATATACATATGTTGTGCATTACGTTGTAGGAGTTTTATGATACCCACATGCATATATCTATATCTACCATGAGTCTTACTAGTACAGGATCGTGTAGCTGCTTTGCTTAGGTTTATCGGTAGCGTGAGTAACCTGTCGTTACTCACAATGGGTGGTTATTATTATTACACTAATGATGAAATGATGGTAAAGGAAATGGTGACCGAGCAAGGATATGGTATGGGTTTTGGTGAGTGTAACAGGTTGTGTCCCACGGCCATGGGGCATAGCTTGGTTGCACTATTTCCCTGTCCGTGTCGATTAAGGACCGTTCGTTGCACTGGATCCCCAGTCAAGTCATAGATCTCCTTATCCCGAGCATATACTAGCGGATGGGGGCTAGGAAGACTTGTTACTCTTTTGTCATGGGCTCCGGCTCTTTTCGGACCGACTGATTGGAGGCGGGGATAGGTGGAGGTCTTAGCACCGTATTGAGGCCGGGCCTTAAGTATGGGAGCTAGGAGTCCAAGTTTGGACGGGGACCTGGAAACCTATGACAGGAGGGGAATGTGTTGGTCTTGCTTGTGCCTGGGGTACAAGCGAGGCGTGTGTTTTTCGGGGTACCCAGCTGGGCACATTGATTTACGAATCGCCGTTTCTACGTGACGGTACGGCTTGACTGCACTCTGGCACCGTAGTAAGAACTGGCATATGAAAGATGGAAAAATAATTCTGATTGCTCAACCCTTGCTTGATGAAAGAACAGGTGCTTACATAGCAGGTTGGATAATGAATTTAACATGGCTGCTAATAATTTAATGAAATAAGGACTCACTCTTAGTATTGCTTTCCGCAAACAAGAACCCACAAGCCATAAAGCCTATCATAATCCTTGAGAGTTGGGAAATATATTCCCAGTCGGGTAAGTCTTGCGAGTACATTGTGTACTCAGGGTTTATTTACCCTTGTTGCAGGTGCTGCTTGAGAAGCTAACTGTTGTGTGGAGGATTCTTCTGGTGGGCACAGACGGATCCTTATATCGTTTCATTAGATGTTATTCTTTTCCGCTGTTTAATTCATCGCACTCTGAACTTTGGTACTGTAATAAAAAAAATTCTGAGACTCTTTATTGTATGAAATGGATTAAGTATTGTAAGCTTGTACTCATTATTGGATCCCGGGTGTAAAATTGTGGAACGCTTCGAGTTCTCCCGTTGGGTGTGCTCGACAGAACTGCTTGACTTGGCTCACTTTTGGGGTGCTTAGTGTCTAGTGGAAGACAACACCTCTAAAAGTGTGTTAATTCAGGCGGTTCTGCCACAGTTGGTACCAGAGCTAATAATGAGTTCATGAGCTTAATCACCTTTTCAAAAACTTAAAACTTTGACCAACAAAAGCTTTGCGAAAAATAGGATGCGGTAAAATTGCGTAAATAAGTATAAGCCCTAACAATATGGTCTATCTAGGATAGTGGCACTGGTTTGATCTAACCATTTTCTGCAGGTACACTAACTTACGCTACGTAAGAAAGCGCTAGTGTTCGGAAAGGAGTGTACGATGTGCCAAAAATTCAAACGAGTGCCGCTATATTCCGGCTTGAGCGAACGCATAGGCCGATGCATGCATCATAAGAAAAAAAAAATTTGTTAAGCTAACCCCTTCACGTATAATTTCTAGATAGTTAAGATGATAGGGTAATAAATAAAAAGAAATGCTTCGATCCTTAATAAAAGCCTTATCAATTTCTCTAAGTCTCTTGTTCCTTGTCTAAAGGTTCTCTATTTTTTTGGTTCCTATCTGGTCATAGATGGATCAGAGGTCCCGTCGTGTGGGCACTGGGTCTGGTCGCGGGAGCACCAGTGCCGGTGGGGGACGTGGCCTTGGTGAAGGTCATGGTGAGAGTGGTCGCGACAATGGTAACAACAATGCCAACGGGCAGAGCCGTGAGGCCCCACTCTTGGGTCCTCCTTCCCCGCCACCACCACCACCACCTCCGATGACTCCTGCGGAGATGATGGCGGAGATGTTGGCTTCACATCAGGAGACAGCCCGTGCCTTGGAGATGATGGCACATGCTCTTGGTGGCTTCGTCCGCGGAGGCCACGGTGGCAACGATGGAAATGGGGGTGGTGCCCGCAGTCTTGAGAGGCCTTGTTCTTATCAGGACTTCTTAAAGACCAACCCGCCCACATTCACGCCGACTGCGGAGCCTCTGGACGCGGAGCATTGGCTTCGTGTGTTGGAGCAGAAGTTTCTGCTGCTCACGGTGACCGATGAGCAGAAGGTGCGCTTTGCCGCACAACAGATTTTGGGATCTACTAGCGCATGGTGGGATACTTTCAATGCCATGCAGCCGGCGGGTCATCCTGTGACTTGGCAAGAGTTCACCACTGCCTTCCGAGAGTACTACATTCCTGCGGGTGTTCTGAATAGGAAGCTCTCGGAGTTCTTGGACCTAAAACAGGGGAGCATGTCTGTGATGGAGTATGCCAATAAATTCAACCATCTATCACAGTACACTGGGACTCATGTTGACACAGATGAGAAGAAGAGGGACCGCTTCTATTGTGGCCTCTCTTGTATTTTGCAGAAGGAGCTTTATACTGGAAACTACCAGACTTTCGGTACTCTGATGAATGCTGCCATTTCTATGGAAGGACTGTAGCGTGACACTCAGGCTGAGTGGAAGCGCAAGCGGGGAATCTCTGGGTCTTCTAGTCACCCGCAGTCACAGAAGATGCAGGTTGTCAAGAGGATGTCCTACCATTCCCCAGGTGGACAGTCGTCTCGGTAGCCTCAGCAGACTCGGCAAACACCGCCGACTCTGTACCGTGCACCTACTCAGCAGGTGCAGCAGGCCTAGGGATCGCAGTTTCCACCTCGTCAGGGGCAGATGATCAAGTCTACTGCTTGTTTCAAGTGTGGCAAGGAGGGCCACTTTGCTCGGGAGTGTCCCGAGAACCGGGCTGCTCAGTCTTCCCAGCCGTCCGCCAACTCTCGCTTGATCAAGAGGACGATTATTAAAAAGAAGGTGCCAGTGAGTCGCTCGGGACAGGTTAACTACACCGAGGCTGAGGAGATCCTACAGAATGAGCCTATGATGGCTGGTATGTTTACCATTGACTCCCACCCAGCATTTGTGTTATTTGATTCTGGAGCATCACATTCATTCATGAGCATGGGGTTTGCAGAAAAGCACAATATATCTCTTATGGCTATTCCTTTTGCCTATAAAATTAGCACTCCGGGTGCGCAGATGTGCATTAATACCCGGACGGACACAGTCAGCTTAGTGTTGGCCACTCACACTTACCGTCTCCAGTTCATGTTGCTACCTGGACAGGGCATTGATGCAATCCTGGGCATGAATTGGTTGAAGGCTTATGGGGTAGTCTTGGACCTTAAGAGGAGAGTTGTTGAGTTATGACTTCCTTCTTCTGAGGATAGAATGTCTCTCCGTATCTCTCCAAATTCTGTTTCACCAGTCACTGCTAATGTTGAAGCTTCTCCTGATCTTGCCTCTATTCCTGTGGTCTGTGAGTTTCCTGATGTCTTCCCTGAAGATTTGCCTGGGTTACCACCAGATAGAGATGTGGAGTTTATCATAGAGTTAGAGCCTGACACTGCTCCTATTTCACGGTGTCCTTACCGCATGGCTCCACCAGAATTAGTAGAAATGAAGAAACAATTAGAGGAATTGCTGAAAAAGGGGTTTATCCGTCCTAGTTCTTCTCCATGGGGTTGTCCAGCCATTTTTGTGAAGAAGAAGGACGACACTCTGCGGATGTGTGTGGATTATCGCCCTCTCAATGCGGTGACCATCAAGAATAAGTACCCTTTGCCTCGCATTGATGCTTTGTTTGATCAGTTGGCTGGTGCTAGAGTGTTTTCCAAAATTGATCTTCGTTCTGGGTATCACCAAATAAAAATCCGGCCCCAAGATATACCAAAGACAGCTTTCTCTACTAGGTATGGGCTTTATGAGTACCTAGTCATGTCTTTTGGTCTCACCAATGCTCCTGCATTCTTTATGTACCTCATGAACTCAGTCTTTATGCCGGAGTTAGACAAGTTTGTAGTGGTGTTCATTGATGATATTTTGATATATTCCAAGAAGGAAGAAGAACATGCACAACACCTTCGCACAGTCCTGAACTGACTGCGGGAGCACAAGCTGTATGCCAAGTTAAGCAAGTGCGAGTTTTGGTTGGATAGAGTGCAATTTTTGGGACATGTTCTAACCCCTGAAGGTGTATCGGTTGATCCTAGTAAGGTGCAGGATGTGCTAAGTTGGAAATCTCCTGAATCAGTGCATCAGATCCGTCAGTTTCTTGGTCTTGCTGGGTACTATCGGCGCTTCATTCCTGATTTTTCCAAGATAGCTCAGCCTATGACTAAGTTGCTTCAAAAAGACTCCAAGTTTTTGTGGAGTCTAGCCTGTGAGGAAGCTTTCCAAGCTTTGAAGAACTTTCTTACCTCTGCCCCTATTCTGGCCCAACCGGATATTGACAGGCCATTTGATGTGTATTGTGATGCCTCTAAGACAGGACTTTGTTGTGTGCTTATGCAAGAGGGATGAGTGATAGCTTATGCTTCCCGTCAACTGAAAAAGCATGAAGTGAATTATCCCACCCATGATTTAGAGCTTGCTACAGTGGTGCATGCTCTAAAGATATGGAGACATTATCTGTTGGGGAACAAGGTGCATATTTTTACGGATCACAAGAGCCTCAAGTATATTTTCACTCAACCCGAGTTAAATATGAGGCAAAGGAGATGGCTTGAGTTAATCAAGGATTACAATCTGGAAGTCCATTATCATCCTAGAAAAGCCAATGTGGTGGCTGATGCATTGAGTCGAAGGTCACACCAGGATGATGAAGAGTCCTTACCTCTCTCTCACTCTACAGTTTTAGCTCACATTGCTCTAGTCTCAGATTTGTTGGAGCAAGTTGTTATTGAGCAAAGGCAGGATGCTTTGGAGATTCCTCATATCAAAAAGTTGATTGATGAAGGACGTGGTCCCCATTTCAGCATTGATGAACAAGGTGTGGTGAGGTACAAGAATCATTTGGTGGTTCCCAGAAGTGATGAGCTTAGAAGAAAGATTTTGGGGGAAGCCCATAGTTTCAGGCTATCCATTCATCCGGGAAGTAACAAGATGTACCATGATTTGCGCCACTTGTATTGGTGGTCAAATATGAAGCAAGATATCACTAAGTATATTGCAGAATGTGATATTTGTGGAAGGGTGAAGGCAGACCATATGCGTACGCCTAGTTTCCTAAAGCCTTTGCCAATCCCAGTTTGGAAATAGGAGGATATTTCTATGGATTTTATTACAAGATTGCCCCGCACAGTAAAAGGGCATGATTCTATTTGGGTCATTGTGGATCGTCTTACAAAGTCTACCCATTTTCTTCCTGTGGATGAAAGATATACAGCCATGCAATATGCTAAGTTGTATTTTGACCGCATTGTAACTCTCCATGGATTCCCTCTTACTATTGTTTCTGATCGTGGATCGATCTTTATGTCCCGCTTTTGGACTCAACTCCAGAAATGCCTTGGAACTAGTCTTCTCAGAAGTTCAGCTTATCATCCGCAGACCAACGGCCAAACAGAAAGAGTCAATCAAGTGCTAGAAGATATGTTGAGAGCTTGTGTCATTTCTTTCCCAGAGAAGTGGGATGAGTGCTTGAGATTGGCTGAGTTTTCTTACAACAATAGCTATCAAGAAAGCATTCGAATGGCACCTTTTGAGGCTTTGTATGGCAAGAAGTGTAGGACACCACTCAACTGGGTTGAAATAGGAGACCGTGGTTACTTCAGGCCTGACTTTATCCATGAAGCAAAAGAGAAAGTCGGAATTATTCGGAGTCATTTGAAGGCGGCTCAGAACCGTCAGAAAACCTATGCGGATAAGAGAAGAAGGCCTTTGCAATTTGAAGTGGGTGATTATGTGTATCTTAAAGTGTCTCCCATGAAAGGTGTGCATAGATTTGGTGTCCGTGGAAAATTAGCTCCTCGCTATGTTGGGCCTTACAAGGTTTTGGAACAGCGTGGTACTGTTGCTTACCGCATCCAGCTCCCAGATATATTGTCAGCCGTCCATGATGTTTTTCATGTGTCTCAGTTGAAAAAGTGTTTGCGAGTTCCTGATGAGGCAGTGGAGATCGAAGGACTCCCTCTCCAACCTGATCTTTCCTATATTGAGCATCCAGTCAAGATTTTGGATGAAAAAGAAAGGGTGACGAGAAACAATGTGGTGAAATTTTACAAAGTCCAATGGCAGAATCACTCGGAGGATGAGGCAACTTGGGAACTTGAGAGTTATATTTTAAAGCATTATACTCATCTCATTCCTGGCTCATCAATGTAATTATTTAGATTGAAATTTAATTCTACCTCTTTTCTCACACTAGGCACATGAAATCTCGGGTCGAGATTTTCTTTTAGGGGGGTAGAGTTGTAACACCCTCGGTGTTACCGTGTCAAACAAGTCGCTAAACATTTCATGAGCATCATATTTAAAGTATTATTGCATGTAATCACTGGTGTAAATAAGGTCTTGCAACTTAAGGCAATCATTGAAATGTTAAAAATGAAAAGCATACGATTTTGTGTTTTGTGTCAAGTAGAGGTGTAAACCAATTTTTATTGGACGAAAATGCTATAGAACGTAATGTTGGCACCTTAATAAAGTTTGAAGTATGAACTTCGTAGATGACCGTGAAAGGTTTGTTTCCGCGGATTGATATCGCGAGCTACTATTTCTAATAGCCTAGAAATGCTACCTGGAGCAAATTTTAGCCTTAGGACTTAGGTTGTTTCCAAGTCTGTTGGCAGCCTGACATGGTCATGTTTAGCCTTTTATTGGGAGGTTTTGGACTAATGGCTGGTGTAGGGTTTTGGCTCAGCTTAGTAGCCTCATGTACCACCTTGACTGTAGTGAAGTCAGTGTAGGGTTAGAAGGGATGGTTTGGTCGTGGTCTATGCTTTAAATTTTCGTGCACAGAAGTCGACTTGGACTGTCAGGCCAATGTTCATGGTCACCACGTCGGTCGCTCTGCGTGCACGCTGTCGCACCGGGCCGACCGAGCCGCATTGCCTGACCGCCTCTGGTTCGGTCATGTAGGGCCCCTGCTGCTGCTCGCGCTGCTATGCATCGCGGCCACCTGCCCGCGCGCTGTCGCGCTACCTACCGAGCGCTGTCCTACCGCACGCCAGGCACAACCACTGTCGTTGCCCCGCGTCTGTGCCCTGTGGCTCTGCGCCGCAGCTCCACGGTCAAGCTGACCCCTGCGCCCCGTCGCTCGCGTTGCTAAGGCCGTCAACCGCGTCTTGTCCGAGGGGATGACTTACAGAGCCGCGCTCCCTTTTTTTTCCTCTGCCATCTTGACCACCGGAGCCGCGCCATCAATTCGGCGTGGAGAAGGCTCCACCGTCCGCGTCGACCTGTCTAGGGCTCCGCCTGCAGGTCGCCTAGCCGTCCGACCCCGCACCGCCTTGACTAGTGACCGGTCGAGCGCCAATTTTGGCGTTGCTCGCCGCCGGCCGATATAAAGCCGCAGTGGCAAGGATCGAGAGCAACCTACCATTCCCATCCCACTCGCGTTAAATTGGCTTCTTCGCAAGCATCGCCTCCACCTTCTCTCCACCCTGCACACCCTTACCGTGCCCTATCGCCTCGTTGGAGCGGGTGACGCGGTTGTGCCACCGCAGTGCGCCGCCTCACTCCTCGGGCCGCACGAGGCCAGCCTCCTCCGCAATTCCCCGGCTTCAGCGAGCACTGCGGTTAAGTCTTAGGTATGTCGTAGATGCTCTAGCACCTGTCGTCCAGCTTTGCGATGGACTTGGGTGGCCAGAACGGCCGCGCCACCGCCGCGCGCGGTCGCTCGTCGTGGCCACCGGTTCCGGGAGATCCGCTGCTCCTGTGCCGCCGCCTAGGGTAGGCGCTTAGGCTGTCGAGGCTGGTAGGCTTGTTGTCTAGGCCGTTGGGAGCCCGAGGTGGCCGGTGTGGCTGGGCAATGCCGGCCGGTGCTGCGCCGGCGAACTCGGAGCGTTGGGGACCAATCGATTGTGAAGACGAAGTTAGGCGAGGGCCCTTGTGCATAATCGCTGACTGCAGGAATAGGGAGTATAGGGGTTACGAGTTTTTGCTGATCTGTGAGGGCTCTTTTGTGATTTTGCCTACGCGCCTGCGGGTTTTCCCGCATGGGCCGTGTGGTGGGCCGGCTGTCCGGTCATGGGCCGCCTGTCCCGCGCGCGCGTGAAGGCCGAGCTCGCGCTGGGCCGCGCTGTCGGGCCGCGCCGAGAATTGTGTTTTCCCTTTTCTAGTTAATTAAGAAATGTTTGTTTTTTTTATTAGTGACATGGTATTTGGTGTTATAATAAATCATGTAGGTGTCCTAAAATCATGAAATAAAAGTTTGTTAGACTCCTGGATTTAGGCTCTATTTGTCGGTATAATTAGTTGGTGCTTATATATATGTTGACTTTAGGAACCATCAAATTAATTGAGAATGCTTAATTTTACAAAGGCAGTAATTGTAAGAATTTTTTTGTGGTAAAACCATGATGGCGGTGACCTTGTGAATTTTATAGGAGGTTCTTGGAGCTATTATGTACTTGATGTAATTTTTGTAGCCTCTGAATAGCTAATTTATTAAAGTAGCTAACATACCCTGATGGAAAGCATATTAAATTATTTAAGAATTTAGTTGCAAAATGGTTCTTGTTAATGAAATGATATTCGGTGGCTATGTGATCAGTAGAGCTAGTTTGTTAGCATAGTTTATGTGTTCTAATTTTAAGAGTTGCTGTTGCCTAATACTAAATTGTTGCATCATCATCATCGCATGCATGTAGAGAACGAGTTGGTGGAGTTCGTCACCGCGGGGCAGCAGGAGTACGAGGAGATCATCGAGGAGTACGAGGAGGAGATCCCGGAGCCATCGCTGACTGACTTCACTGACACCCCGCCTCCCCAAGGCAAGCCTCGGTGCATAACCCTTATTTTGCAAATCATTATATATACATATGTTGTGCATTACGTTGTAGGAGTTTTATGATACCCACATGCATATATCTATATCTACCATGAGTCTTACTAGTACAGGATCGTGTAGCTGCTTTGCTTAGGTTTATCGGTAGCGTGAGTAACCTGTCGTTACTCACAATGGGTGGTTATTATTATTACACTAATGATGAAATGATGGTAAAGGAAATGGTGACCGAGCAAGGATATGGTATGGGTTTTGGTGAGTGTAACAGGTTGTGTCCCACGGCCATGGGGCATAGCTTGGTTGCACTATTTCCCTGTCCGTGTCAATTAAGGACCGTTCGTTGCACTAGATCCCCAGTCAAGTCACAGATCTCCTTATCCCGAGCATATACTAGCGGATGGGGGCTAGGAAGACTTGTTACTCTTTTGTCATGGGCTCCGGCTCTTTCCGGACCGACTGATTGGAGGCGGGGATAGGTGGAGGTCTTAGCACCGTATTGAGGCCGGGCCTTAAGTACGGGAGCTAGGAGTCCAAGTTTGGACGGGGACCTGGAAACCTATGATAGGAGGGGAACGGGTTGGTCTTGCTTGTGCCTGGGGTACAAGCGAGGCGTGTGTTTTTCGGGGTACCCAGCTGGGCACATTGATTTGTGAATCGCCATTTCTACTTGACGGTACGGCTTGACTGCACTCTGGCACCGTAGTAAGAACTGGCATATGAAAGATGGAAAAATGATTCTGATTGCTCAACCCTTGCTTGATGATAGAACAGGTGCTTACATAGCAGGTTGGATAATGAATTTAACATGGCTGCTAATAATTTAATGAAATAAGGACTCACTCTTAGTATTGCTTTCCGCAAACAAGAACCCACAAGCCATAAAGCCTATCATAATCCTTAAGAGTTGGGAAATATATTTCCAATCGGGTAAGTCTTGCGAGTACATTGTGTACTTAGGGTTTATTTACCCTTGTTGCAGGTGCTGCTTGAGAAGCTAACTGTTGTGTGGAGGATTCTTCTGGTGGGCACAGACGGATCCTTATATCGTTTCATTAGATGTTATTCTTTTCCGCTGTTTAATTCATCGCACTCTGAACTTTGGTACTGTAATAAAAAAATTCTGAGACTCTTTATTGTATGAAATGGATTAAGTATTATAAGCTTGTACTCATTATTGGATACCGGGTGTAAAATTGTGGAACGCTTCGAGTTCTCCCGTTGGGTGTGCTCGACAGAACTGCTTGACTTGGCTCACTTTTGGGGTGCTTAGTGTCTAGTGGAAGACAGCGCCTCTAAAAGTGTGTTAATTCAGGCGGTTCTGCCACAGTACGCCCTCTCACCCTAGTGTAATCATAAACTGCTAACGCTAGGTGGTGGCATACATACGTTCTCTCATAAAGGCGAAACTATCGATCTACTCGTTTGCGCTGTTAGTGTACCTGCAGAAAATCTCATTTCAGCCCAACAGTTTCCCAATATAAGCACACAAGTAAGCAGTAAATTAAATACTTTCCATATACACATCCCCGATGTATATACTTCAGTATCACAACTACCCGACAGATATACCCACAATTAAGTACTTTCATAATTACATGGTTTGAACATGTAAATATGCAAGTAACCACAACTACTCTCCCCTAGACCGCTGGTTGGACGATCATGCTCTCACAACTCACACTTACCAGAGCGTCGAGGTGTTTGATACATACATTACCACTGAAATGGATGGCATCCATACAATATCACGCCATATGGACAACGAAACAAAAACAAACAAGACCCCCAAGTTAGTCTTTTAATAAGCCACCTAAGAGTCCTTATTTGGGCTAAGGGATGTGATCACTGGCATACTTATAGAAAATAAATTTCAGATTCTTAACACTTTTTGCAAACAAACACTTTTGTTTTCAAATACTCGTACGATGTGTTTAATATTGAATTCTGCTCCGATACCAGCTGTAATAGAACCGACCAAATTATAAGAGCACAAGTACAAAAACAAGCGCCGAAACGCTCAAATTTTTGAACTTGAGCCCATATAATCCCGGTAGTCAATCGAAACCACGAAGGATTTCAAACCAACTCGTTTACAACCAAGATCGCATCATTCAACATACACATCACACGTTATATTTCACAAGTAGTTCGGAAGTTCACTTACAACACACGGAGTCGCAAATTATTATAAACCGAGTTTATAAAGTAGCGGAAGCATAACACACGTATTTAGTTCAAATAGCACCGCCAGTCTTATAGATCAACATCCCACAAAAGCATTTAGGAAAGCAAACCAACAGACGATCACGCCTAAGTGATCTAGTGCTCATCACCCGCGGGGTGGAGGTAGTTCTTGCAGAAGCCCTGATAAAGCATGTCATCTGCAACAGGAGGGAATAAACCCTAAGTACTAGAATGTACTCAGCTAGACTTACCCGTCAAAACGGAAAATAAGAGACACCAAGGGTCATGCAAGGCTTTCATAAGTGGAGTTGGCTGACATCACCTTCGCAGAAAAGTATAAGTAGTTTAAACTCTTTTAACCTGTACTAGCAGTTATTTTAGCATTAACCTATCATCTATCTTAGCACATGTACGAAACATTCACTTGATTATAATCAAACAATAATATTATTATATCCATAGCAGGTATAATTTGCTGCAACATTATATCATTCGCTTAACCATCTGTTTAATTTAATGAGATCTATGTTGCCACTGCTCAAGTCAAGTGCTCACTAACGGGGAGCGACGGTGATTCGAATCGAATTCCTATCTAGCTAGAGGGGTATTTCTAACACTCACCATGCAGGCCCCTGCCAGGGTTGCACAAGCCACCTTTCGTACAATTCAGGAGTCGTGGGTTCGAATGATGCCGTATCCCCAAGGGCAACACTCTGCCAGGTGATAGGGACTCTAACCCCCTCTTGGTCTCATACTAATGTCCCTAAGCACATCCTTACTACCTCCAAGATGTGACCTACCATTCGACTCCTGGCCTGAACCGTATTACTCGGCTTCGCAGTCGAAACGACTTATCCGGCCAACTAAGTGTTAGACCGCGTTCAACATGACTCAAGGACATACAACGAATCGGTCCTTAAATGACTCAGACGGGCATAGCTCCACACCCAAGACGTGAAGTGTCTTACGGTTGCACTATCAAACTTCCGCCCGGTCTCAAATTCATTTTAAGGCATGGTTCCATCCACGATAGCCAACATAGCCACTCGTGACCCATTCCTACATCTCGCGGATGACCGGAAATCACCCGACTTCTACCGGACTAAGCAGGGCTAAGCATTGACACGTGCCTAAACCTAATTTAGGGTTTAAGTATGATATCTGGACAAGGACAGGTATAATGCAACAAGTGTTTTCACACAACTCCTACAACTTAATGCAGTAAACAAGTAAAAGTACTCAAGATTGATATATAAAACAATGGGTCAGCATGCATCGGGGCTTGCCTTTCAGGAACGAGGAAGGGCGATGATCCGGACACTTAGGTAGATCGTCTACGGGAACTCCTTCATCGATTGGGTCCTCGGGCTCCCTCGGCTGCTCCTGATCCTCCTCCGGAATCGATCCCTCGACATCGAGGAGTGTTACTCCCTCCGGTACACTTATAGCATGAATGCATGGATACATAAGAAGGAATGCAGCATGCTCGGGATGAAATGCACTACAGAAATTCCTAATGCTCTATTCAAATCACTTCAATAATAAGTACAAATCTCTTCTCCGGTAGAGAAGTACTTACCTAGTTTACACAACCTAATGTATAATTGTTCCTCCTCAGTTAAGGTCCTAACACCTAACAATCAACAAGAACAACATTACTCAAGGTTACCACCAACCCAAATACAAAACATCGCAACAACACATTCTGGACAGCAGCTAAGTACTTCCATCAAAACTGTAGATTCAAAAATCCAAATGGCATGACACAAAGACAATCTAGAAAGCTTATAAAATGCTCTACAATTCACTTTCAGACCTCAACACTCAATTCCAAAGCTTACCTACTCGAGATTCTAAATTTTCAGAAACATGTCCTCTTCAAACAGAGAGAGTCAATTCTGGACAGCCACTTTAAACAGCTACAACTCCTAGACTACTAGGACAAATATGACCAAATTTTGACACAAGCTAGTTTAACAAGTTTACTACCAGTTTGGTATTCACAAGTTTCCCAGCAAACCCTTTTTTCAAGGTTCAAATCTAAAAATGCTACCAGCTGTCCAGGGAACCTAGAATGTGAAAATTAAATATTTATTCATGTGTCAAACTACCCTTATGACCAAACTAATGATGCTACTAGTTGACACATGACCCAAAACCACCAGAAAGTAGGGTGTGCCAACCCAAAACATTTATTTTAACCCCTTTCTTTATTTACTTAATTAATTAAGTGAGAAATTAAACTTATATGCAAGCTACTTAGAAAATTCTACAAAAATTACAGGAGGCTCTCTGCCCTACAAGGAGGCTACTGTAAAAATTTGAACTAAAGTTATTCACCAAAACTACCTACACAAAATTCACAAGCCAAAAAGACTGATTTTTGCATAATTAATAAATCACATTGAAAAGCATTAAACAACAGAAACCATATTTTTCTTAGCAATCTTAGGATACCAGGACACTCTCTATAAAATTTCAGGATCATTGCACATACAGAAAAATTATGAAAATTCATTCAAGTATCTCCTAAAATAAAATGACAACATCATAACTTGAAAACTACTCAAGCAATAGTATCCAAACTTTTACTAGAGCTAGTATATACATGAAATAACATACTCACTAAATTTCATAATTTTTGGAACACTACAACTCAAGTTATCCATTTAACATGTTTATATTCATTTTAAAACACATTTCAAAGGCCTAATTAAATCTTCCAGAAAATAAACATCACATATATATTTGATATTTTTCCTAAATACTACACTTCATCCAGAGTATAACAAAATTTGAATCACCTCAAATGGATCTATAAAATGGGAGATATAAAATTTACAACCTAGCATATAGATCTGTGAGTTAAATAAAAGAAAAACACAAAATAAATCCTAAACCGCTACTGGGCCGGCTACTTCACGCGCGGCCCGCTATCCCGAGCGCGGCTTCACACGGTTGACGTGGCCCAACCGCGTGCGCGGCCCGCTACGGCCATCCCACCAGCGCGCGCGACTACCAGGCGGGGCCCGCCCGTCAGAGAGGGAAAGGCAGGGAAGCGGCGAGCCGCGCGCTCTGGCGAGCTCTAGCTCATCGGAGGTGAGCTCTCACGGAAAACCAAGCCCACCCTCGTGATCTCCATCAAGCCCTGCATCGATTTGTGTAGGTAGGGTGGCTTGGGTTGGAGCGGAAGGGACTCGACGCCGACGATGGCGGCTCGATGGGTCGGTGGTGGCGCACCTCACCGTCGGTGACCTCAATACCCTACCCTAAACCCTTGGTGAGCACCCTCGTGCTACCCTAGCCCTGATGCATCATCAAACACTCGAAGAGGATGGCCTAGATGCCTTGGCCATGGCGAGCCGTCGCGCGGACAAACGCCGGCGAGGTCTTGCGGTGGCGAGATTGGCAATGTGGCCTTACCGTGGTGCGTCTAAGGGTAGGGATAGGACGAGGGGGTAGAGGCGCTCAAAGCGGATCTAGTGGCCGGTTTGGAGACACGGTGGCGTGGTGGCGAGCACTCGCGAGCACGTCGAAGCGGGGCGGCGGCAATGGCGGCTCCGTTTTCTCTGCCAGGAGGGAGAGCGAGGAGGGAGGAAGGAAGGAATGGGAGCAGCAGCCACGCCCGTGGCGTCTTTGAGAGCGTCGCGGACTGACTGGTGGGGCCGCGGCTGATGTACGGCCACCACCGCGCGTCCACACGTCAGCGCGGGCCTGTGGCCAGTCGGCCACACCGAACTGACGAAACTGAATTCAGACTGAATCGATGGTCGCGATGGCCGACTGACAGCCGGTTTTGCTCGCTCGATATCTCCAAAACTGGCTCGATTTAGGTCATGATGTTATTGACAAAATTGAAGAGCTATATGAAGACTACAAAGTTGCCAATTGGAACTTGGGCTGGTTCAGCTTAGTTAGAGAGTTACAGTGCCCCAAAGAAGGTAACCTTGCAACTGCATTACAGTTAGGACTTAACCAAAATTTCTAAGCCCCAAAACAACCACCCCTACTGACTTGTGGGCCATTTTTTAGCATATTTTGTTCATTTTCATGAGATGGCCATATTATAACTTTTGTTCCTTATGAATTTCTCTACAACTTTGCTTAAGGTTGCTCCTCCATGCAAGATTTATAAGCTAGACTTTTTACATGGTCAAACCAAAGCTTTCTAGGGGTCAAAACCTAGTCAACAACACTTAGAAGGACAATTTGGTCATTTTGGTGAACATGAACATTGTTCCACTAATTACCCTAAATGTAATTAAGGTGTTATAAGATATAATTAGCCACTCTACACATTGGTTACACAAAATTTCTAGTGTCACATAAGTTGAAACCAGTAAAACAATTGTTTTCCACAAAATGTTGCATTACCATGTTGCACATGTTTCAAGACCTTGTTGCATCAATGGAGCCTATCATGGTATACTAACAACATTGTCATGTTTCCAAGTATGAGATCCCATGTTGTATCTACAAGTTTCACCACTCACATTTCATAAGCAAGTATATTATGAAACAAGCACATTAGGGTATGTTGCATACTCATGTTGCAAGTAAAATAAAGACATGAATGAGATGAATGATGCTCATGCTTATGAAATGCAATGCAATTATGGAAGTCAAACACCTGAGGTGTTACACAGGCACCCCTGGTGGCTAGCCCGAGCTGGTCGGGAATGGCAATCCTCAGTAGACCGATATCTGATCGAATCTACTAAGGTTAGGGTTTCGGCCAAATTCGTGGTGACCCGATCGATGGACTCAACCAGATCGGTATTGTCAAGACACCTCCCATTCGTGGTGACCCGATTGATGGACTCGACCAGATCGGTATTGTCAAGACGCCTCCCTTGATAGCGGGAAAGCGGTCAGCGGGTGGTCGGAGGAGGCGACCCCAAGACTGGTCTCGAGATTGAATCCGTCGTTGTCGATGTAGATTCGGTTGGCGCAGGGGGAGCCTGCACCACCTCCACAACTTCAGCGGGACCGTCAGCGCCGGTGGTCCAGGTGAACATCCTGATCGTGAACGTTAGTCCTGCCGAAAGGACCATGGAAGTAGGGAAGTTAACCATCTGGCTCGCCATAGAGTCTACACGCACACCCCCTACCTGGCGCGCCACTGTCGACGAGATATGGCCGGCAGTCTATCGAGGGGTATGCCCACGGTAGTAGATTATCGACGGAGGTGCGCAAGACGACGATCTAGATGGTGACGCAAGAGGAACACAAGATCTATCCAAGTTTGGGCCACAAATTACGTAATACCCTATGTCCTACGTCTTTGTTTATTATATTGATGTGTGATGATATGTTTTGAGGGGGGTCCTTGCTCACCTTATATAGTACGGGGGCCAAGGTTACAGATATAAGCAATCTAATCCCAGCCAATTACAACTCCTGTATCCACGGAGGACACGATGTCTATCCTAACCGACTAGGTTTCCTTGACCGTCAAGTAGTCTTTGCTTGCCCCGCACGGTTCGCCAAGCAGTTCGGAGACCCACGCGGCCCTTTTTGACGATTTGGGCCACCTCGTCTAACGCGGCCCATGTGGAGCCATGAGGGTATACGGATCTATACCCCCACACCAGCTAGGTTGGGAGGCTATGTGTGCGCAAGTTCGTAATCTCCTAGAGAAAGAAGAGTTTGTCTGCATCGCTCTATGGTCCGTAAACCCTGGTTATGGTCCATGTTCTATTCTCCGCTAACATCGTTATCTTTGCCGAGACTGTGTAGGTGGTGAGGTGTGGTTGACTTATGTTGAAGAAACGATTAGATGCAGCGATAAAGTATTCCTCCATTGGCACCCACAGAAGGTAGGAACGCCACATTGTTCGCCAAATATGCACCAATTGTATCCACTAGCAAACTATGTGTCCAGTTGCTAATTTTTGTTTCCTGTAGGCACACAATTGTACGTAGCACTAGTAGAAAGTATTTGGTTTCAGATAGATGCTCGCTTAGCCCCGTCATTCAATCCTCTCACATTCCAACACAGTAGGTTACAATTCTTAGCTGACATAATGATTAATTCTTCCTACTTGCACACAATGGAGGATGGCCGAGGGCAACAGAGCCAGCAGACCGTAATTCTCCCCCAAAGACCGAAGAGTATAGAAGGGGAGGGCCGAAGGCAACATTGCCAGCAGGTCCAAGTTCTCCCTCCAAGTCTTGAGCATACATGTTTCCTGGTGAAGGCTCCATGGCCAGCAGGCGCACAACCAGTACCGTCGAAGGCTCCATGGCCAGCAGGCGTGCATCCAACAGCAACCAAGTCCTAACAGGTTCATAACAGTGATCCCAAAGCCACGTTTGGCTCTAACGACAACGAGCAGATACAATGGGTGCGCAGCCCAAACCCCCCTACCAGTAGGGGCTAACATTGCTCATTGTCCACTGAAGCCTTGTGCCTAGGCCACCTGTCCTGGAGTCTCGGTGGCCTCCCCCTAATTGTCGCCCTTCTTCTCAATCAAGGCACCATGCTCGATGAGGTCCTGGATGGCGTCCATCGTGGTCTTATCGATCGGTCTTGCGAAGTACTGCGCGTATAGATCAAACTCGTCAGGGATTGGAGATTTGTTAGCACGGTCTTTGAGTTAACAAAGGCTGGGGAAGTGGTTTGGAAATTGATTCCAGAAAAGCATCTATGGGTGCAAGATGTTCATCTGAAATGTAGTGATCATTTTCTTCTCCTACCGATTGTTCTTGCTCTATAGATGGGTTTTGCACTAGTGATGAAAGAGTGGCATTTGGGGGTGGCCTAGGTTGTTCTATAGTTAAGGACTCATCGCTCAGATATTGAGAAGCCTTTTTGATGACTTTCATAGAGGGCAGGTTTGCTTACAGAGTATCAATGGTTCTTATATAACATTTATTCCAAAGAAAGATCATCTAGAAAAGGTTTCAGATTTTAGGCCTATTTCTCTATTGAACAATTCAGTCAAGCTCATTACCAAAGTACTAGCTAATAGATTGCAAATGGTCCTTCCCAGTTTGATACATAAAAATCAATATGGCTTTATTAAACATAGAGCAATACAAGATTGTCTTGCATGGGCTCTTGAGTATCTACACATGTGTCATCAATCAAAGAAAGAATTAGTTATTTTAAAACTGGATTTTGAGAAAGCCTTTGATAAAGTTGAGCATCAACTGATGCTACATATCATGGAAGCAAAAGGTTTTCCAGGTAAATGGATGCAGTGGATGAAGGACATTTTTAGTTCGGGTACTTCAGCTGTCCTCTTGAATGGTTTCAGGCCTTGTTCACTTCCCATCCCAACCCAAAATATTTTCTCTTTCATCCATCACATCAAATCTTTTGACGTATGCATGGAGCATTAAATGTAGGTAAAAAAGATAATTAATTGCATAGTTTGTCTGTAAATGTCGGGACGAATCTTTTGAGCCTAGTTAGTCCATGATTAGACAAATTTTACCAAATAACAACGAAAGATGCTACAGCCATCGACGATGTGAGCAACCCCATTCTTGGATGCTCTATGGTTCTCTAATTGCGTCAATGTGTCATTGTTGTTAATCTTATTTTAATACAATATCATTATTCATAGATTGTATATGAAGTTCAATTCGTACGTGTCACAGGTACACATCCACTTTTTTTTTATCTAAACAATCGTTGGGGCAGGGCATGTTCTAGGTTTATGCTGACAGGTGGCTCGTGAAAAGCAACGCTGCTCACATGAGCGCGCGCTCAGCTTATTTACAAGATCTCATTGGCTGCTTTTTGGTCTGGCCCCACGTGCATGCGTACCTTTTACAGTCAGGGGACCACACATGCATGCGTTAGCCGGCTCAAAGCACTCGGCTCGTTTTCTTGGTTCGACTGTCGATGGCAGGTTGGCGCGTTCAACGTCCCTCTCTTTCTCGCATCCCTTTCCATTTACTCGCGTTTGCATCTCCCGTCGAGAAATTTTGAAATCTTACCCGTTATTCGCGCGCCTCTCACAATATAACCCTTAATTCGCATGCCTTTTGAAATATAACTCATGTCCTACGAATTGTTTTGAAATTTAGACTTTTCGAGATTTTGTCCATTTAGGAATTCCAGGGCCATCTTTTCATTTGTTACAACACTGAAAAAGACTAAGACTGCCCCTCCAAATTCAACTGGGTTCGCACCTTTTATCGCTATCGCGACTCGCGAGTCAGAGCCGCGACCGCGACCTGGAGCGCCGCCGCCCGAGCTTCATCCCGCCGTTTCCATCAGAGTTCGCACCAGCCGACCCCGTCCGCGCCAGCAGGATTGCAGGAAGCGAGATCACGAACAGAGCCAATAGCTCGTGCGACCTCTCATGGTTCATGGTTGCTGTTGCGTCGAGTGCCTGAAGCTTTGTTTCTTGGCTGATCGGCATCAGAGGCCATTGTTCGCTCACGCAGCGGCGTCATCGCATGATGCCCCGCATGCATGCTGTCGCTGTCGTTCATGAAGCTATGGCTATGGGCACGGCCATGATCCTCTTGCACAGCCCGGCATAGGCCACACGTGGCCACTGGACTTGCCTCCAGAGCACCCCGACGTAGGCCACTGGACTCGCCTCCAGAGCACCCCGGAGTAGCCCGCAGTCACGACTGCGCCCCCGCGACGCCGTTGTCAGTGGGAGCAGCACGCCAACACGCCACGCACGCGTGCGCAGTCAGGGCCGCGCCACTGGACTCGAGCCGTCAGCACAGGTGGGGCACTCGACTCCTGTCCTGCGTCAGGGACGGCCGCGTGGCATTGGAGAGGACACGAGAGTGGCCAGCGTGGCCACGGCCTGCACCGGAGGTCCCTGCCGCGCGCTGGAGTCGAGCAGCGCGACTACCGCGTAGAATGCGCAGGCCCCCAAACACGACCTGGCCGGAAGGAGAAGGCACAGCGGGGCGGGTCGCTGGAGGAGGAGGCAGCTGGGGGCGGGCGCTGGCCGGCGGCGTCGAAGGACTGGCGGCGTCGGAGGAGAGGTTTGAAGTCGCGATACGGAAAGAAAAATCCAACAGCGGAGCTTCTAAAACAACAGAGGGGTAGTATTGTCTTTTTTCGTATCTAAAACAGTAAAAAGAGGGCCCTACAATTTCTAAATGAGGAAAACCTCGAAAAGTCTAAATTTTAAAATAATTCGTAAGATATGGGTCATATTTCAAAAGGCATACGAATTAAGGGTTATACGGTGAGAGACGCACGAATAACGGGTTAGATTTCAAAAATTTCTCTCTCCCGTCTGCCCTCTCCCGTTGCGCCGCCGCTGCCTTCTTCGATGCCGCCGCCGCCGTCGCCTTCTTCCTAGGACGCTGCCACCGCCACCATCGGACTACGCCGCATCTGCGACGAGCATGCACTGGGAATCCTCCTCCCTCTCTCTCTCTCTAGCGCCGCTCCTCCTCCCTCTCTCTCTCTCTCTCTCTCTCACTCTAGCGCCGCTCCTCCTCTCTGAACTCCTCTCCAACGCCATTACTCTCTCCCCAGCGCTGTTGCGTGAGCTCCTTTCCGCCGCCCCTCATCCGTCCAGATCCGGGATTTATTCTTCACGAAGGTACTTTTCTGATGAACTGATTTGCTCATATTCCTATTCGATTCGATAGTATAGCTTTCTGTAGGTTTCGATTCACTTCGCTTCCTCTATAGGTTTCTGATTTTTGTTATCTACTCTACCTATTTAGTTATTACGGGCTAATTTAGTTCACTTCCCAATGGACAATGGCTACTTGGCTAGTGGTTGGGGCTGGGTTTTAACTTTCTCAGTGACGGAGACTATCATTATTACAGAACCAACTCATGAGTTGCATAAAATCCCTGTTCTTCATCATAGCCGCAATATTTTTTGGTCTCACCATGGCCCAACCGATTGGTCAATGTCAGATTAGGTGATGTAGAGTTGGATAGGACATCTCAATTTCGTTTGAGGACATGTCAATTTCTTTTGATTTGCTCATGTGTACTGCACGTTGGTTCTAATGCTGACCAGATTAGCCAATGTAGCTTTTGGTTATATGTAGCTTTTCGGATGGCGTAATTATTTGGACGGTTTCATTTCTTGTTGTATCTTCTCGCAATATTTTGTGCAACTTTGCTTCGTTGAAGCTACAATCATTTGAATTGGCAAATACTCTTATTGTAGGAATTAGGTTGCATAATTTTCCAGAGGGAATGGCTGTATATCTGTCAAGGTAATGCCTTAGTACAGTTATGCCAGCATTATTGCTCAAATCGCTAACTTTCTAACCACACATTGAATTACTGAAATAACATTATTTTCTTTGGTCGCTTATCTATTTAATTAGTTCTTAAATGGTTGAACTAGTAATACTGTCCCTGTTATTCATCAATGTGCGGATTGAAATGTATTATAGAATGTTTCTGCTTGTGTATAGTCCTATGTCAGTATAATAGCTCAAATGACAAAACCATTAATTAATAACTGAAGCCACAGTTGTTCCTTTAGTTCGTTGTGCAAATAATTTGTTGTTAACAGTTTAATTAGTTGATACTCTCTGTTATTTACTATTGAGATTCAAATTCAGCTCCCTTATATCCATTTTAATATGTGTATATGTTGTGATTATTCACGATAAGCTTCCATCTAGCAATTTTGTAGTCTTATATAATTTGTAAATACCCTATGCCTGCATTTTTATAGGATGGGATGATTTATGAACAAATGAATTTCCTATATCAAGTATGTAAGAAGTCACAGGCACCCATTGGCTTGGGATGGAATTATTTTGTATTTTTTGCTGACTATATTTCCGTGCCAATGATGCTGCAAACAAGTGTCTTTTTTCCCAACTATGGTATATGAGAACAGCCATGATTATCACTCTTTTATCATCGTTTCATTCTCGTCTGATTTGCATTTGGAGTGAGGCCTCAGCATATGTTATGGCTAATACTCGGTCTTTTATGATATTTCTATTCCAAGTTTATTGAATTGATGCATTTGGTACATGGAGTGACACAAACCATTACATATATATTGTCCTTTATGTTATTCTTAGTAAACTAAGGCGCCTGACATATGCAATGATGACCTACTTTTCCGAGCCTACGATCCAATCTTATAGCTAAAGGCGGTCACTACGAGTCCTCTGTTTCTCGAACTAGTGGATTTTTTTCTTATTTGCTGTTAGATTGTACTATCTAATTCAGAGAACTACTTTGCATCATTCATAACATTAGTTTTTTTAACAACATCCATGAGCTTTTAGTTGGCCATCAGTTCACTTAGTGATGGATGCATGTGCAGATACAGAGCTATAATTCTCCTTCCAAAAATGTTTATTCTATCAGTTTTCCATTCAACAAAGTAGATGTCTGTGTTGGAACAAATTGACCCATTAGTAATCAAGTACTCCCTCCGTTCCAAATTATAAGTCGCTTTGACTTTTTTGGTACATAGAATTTGCTATGTATCTAGACTTATATTATATCTAAATGCATAGCAAAATGGATGTACCAAAAAAAGTCAAAGCGACTTATATTTTGGAACGGAGGGAGTACTCAGTAGTTTGTACTTATTTGAATGTGATAGGAGAAAGCAGATAGAAGTGCCATAAATTATTGTAGCATTGTGACGAGATTAATGTATATAGGTTGACTAGTGAGTACTGGGAACTACTACCTGTGTTCTAAATTGTACTTCACTTTGACTAAGACTTCTTAAAGTTAAAATTAAGGCTTCTGATTTGAAGAACTTGTAGTAGTTCATGATATACTTTCTTTCAATTTTTTTATTTGCAGAATACCCTTGACTATGGATTGACTTAACTACTTAATTATTAACTGTTGTAGACTGGTACTTAACACTCATTGCGTAGATTCTAAATAAGTCTCTTCTAGTATGGTGAATTTATTAAACTCTTTCCTAATGAATTTATTTATTTTAGCAACTGTAATGTGCCGCCTTTAAAATCATTAAGTTAAGCTGCTACTAGTGTACTAATATTTAGCACCAATGCCATTTGTTTAGCAACTGTAATGCTTTTTAAATTATTTTAGAAGTACCCACGGCAGATTGCATATTGTTTATGGGTGGCATAATTTTTTATAGTCTTATCTTTCCTCTGGTACTATCTATTTCGTGATACTGCTAGAACTCAAATTTTGGTGTTCGAGCTCTCATGACATAGTTACACGCCAATTTGAGCTTTGTTTTGCTATACACAACTACAACTTCAATTATCCTATAGTCTTATAAGACATCTTTTCTCTTGCCTAATTGTTTCCTTAAATCTCCATTTTTCAGATGACCTAGCATAGTATGGATGACTCCACTCTCTGCTAGCTGTCCCGGCATTTGGATTGAGGTTTTTGGAAGGTAGGATCTCATCACTGCTAAATGCTACTTTTTTTGGGTTTCCTGCCTTGAGCCGTGTAATTCCATTTATTTTTGCATTTTCTTTTAGCAACGTCAATTGGCTGACATCTCCAAGTGGCAACAAGGCATGCACTCCAGCTAGACGGCAGCAGGAGGGGCAAGCTCGGCGGAGCAGACATGCTCGTCTGCTCTCACTCACGAAACACAGGTACCTTTTCTTATAAGGCACACTAGAGGTTTGGTTCTTCCGCTCTGGCTGGAATCCAAATTGAAACGGACTTTCAGTCCTAAATTGGATTTTCAGTCCTAAATTGTCAATTATTGGTACCTGCATTTTTCTAGTACACATGATGGGGCATGGGTGCAGATTTATGGCAGCACATTCATGAATCACATTTTTTTTCTTAATTTATATTTAGCACATTGTAGTTATTCATGGTCTAAAACAAATTTCGTTTCCTATAGTACTTGAATCACCTCGTGTTACAAATAAATTAATCTGCAAATCTTAACAGAAGTTTTCCCCTCTATATTTAATTGATTTCGTTTGTAGTAGTCTCTTTAGTACTTATCCATTGATATCACCTTGTTTCAGCTCTATTTCTGCTTCTGGTACTTCAATTAATTTGTATAACTTTCTTATTTCTGTCTGAGTCTAATCACTTTTTCCATCAACCTTTTATTGAAATATGTCACCTTTCTTCAGGTCGCAGTTACAGTTATATCTATATAATATGTTCTTTCTGTATGTTACTTTAACTACATTCAAAATGTGTCATTTGTGTTGGAATTGATTTACGCACTTGGAAAAAACAGTTTTCCATACTTTGTTATAGTAAAAAATGAACTACTATTTCATATTGTTTGTTCTGGTTATTTTTCCTTTTACTTATGCTACACTGTATTATCTTTTACGATTTTCCAGATATGAAGGTGCGCATCAACTTGTTACCTTTGTTAGAAAATATGATTCAAGGAATTTGATGTCGTGTACCCTCCATCATTTTGAAATAGACATACACTGAAGAACACATTTTTCATTTCATTTGATGAAACGAACATGCCTTTCCAGTCATAGCTGGATCTTTTTTTTCGGTGAAGATGCTCACAGTCCTGCACTAGCTCAACACAAAGCATTAATGTCATTGTTGAAGCATCTCCAGAAGATTTATGGTGTTGAAATCCAAAGAGCCAATGACGCCTTAGATGTCAGACGCAATGGAGCTTGTCAATAAGGATGGACAAGATGAGCATCTCGATGTTTCTATGAGATTGGTTTTTGTAGTGGTTGTGTTTGTCACTTCTGTCTCTAGTTATTTACAAGAAACTAGGATGTACTAAAGGACGGTTGTTTAACTATGTATAAGATAATCAAGACTTTTTGAAATAAAAGTAAGGTTGAAATTGCCAACATATTGTAATTTGACTTTTTTAGTTAAGCATTATTCGCATGTACGCAATCACGATTCCATTGGGTCGCCGGCACCAATGGAAGGTTTCGTTTTCACAAATTGTACCAATTTGATGATCACACTACTGGCATCTGAAGAAAAAAAACTTAACTTGTACCGATTGCGGGAAGCTCCGATGCTAGCTTCAAATAATCAATCCATCCCAAACAAAAACCGATCATTTTAGCCAAATAAGTACATAATTTCTGTTCACGTAACAGACCGTTTTTTATCTAGAAGATAATCGCCATAGCCTTAGCCAACCAGTAATTCACCATTCGACACCTTAAATAGGTTCAAAAACTACCCAAATAAAAATTAAAATTGAAAAGTGAATAAATAGAACTGATGTTCATGATTAAGTTAATATATATGAATTTCAAGAGAGAATGAATTCCAGGCGACTGCAGCCTGCTCTACTCATCAGCAGTGACTGTAGACAATACTGCTCTTACCTATATCTGTGATCCATCAGTTACAGTCTGCAGACAGGTACAATCAACAGCTGGCAACAGAGAAAGTCATTGTCACTAATCTAGGATTAAGTACAACTATAATCATGTTATCCAGCTGGCAGGTTTCAGAGTTGCCTATTTAGCATTCTGAAAGTCAAACACCTAGTTTCAGAGTGTCACTAAGAAACCACAACAACTTCAATTGGCTCATATAAACCCCCTTGTGTCCTAAAATACATGTTGAATAATCAAAATCACAACGCGACTCTGAGCTCATATCATTCCATATATATATATACAAGAACGAACTCACAAGAATCTCCAGATAATAAGCTAATTATTAATTTCATTTTTTTGCATGCTGCAAGAACTCATAAAATGGTAGTGGACAGACATTATCAAATAAACAAAACATGTTCCAGAAAGTGACTAATAAAAAATTGAGTCACTTCTTGATCCCCCAGGGTACCAAAAGGTCCAAAATTCTGCAGTACACAGATTTGGAGCGAATTTCTAACAGTAGGTGCTGGAATCATAAAAATGATCCATATGTTCTGTCAGCTCATATAATCTATAGCGATCTGCAGGTGATTTTTAGACAGCATCTGAATGAAAGTAGGGAAAATGGAGGAGTATTTCCTTTGGGTGACACAGTTTTGCTGCGCCAAGTACTCCATATCTATTTTACAATCCAGGATGTAAGTTAGATATTATATGCAAGCTTCACCTCTGCCAAATATATTTTACGCTTTTAACTAAACTGGAATGAATTGTCATAGTCATATAACCTGAGTACCCATAATTTTAATACCTGTCTTGAAAAAGTGCCAGGTCAAGTTGGAGACATTCAGCCATGACAGTTTCCCACCTTGAATAAGACAAACATATTTCAATGTGTTATCTAGACATGTGACTAAGGAGCAAATTAGGTACAGGAAAGCACGTATTCAAGTTGGGAACTATAAACTGCACATTAGCTACTAAGACATTGAAATATATACTTACTCAAAATTGTTTTTGGGCAAGAGTAAACGTCTAAAATTTAGGGACATTAAGATTATATCACATAACAAAAATAGGACGCTTTTCATAAGAGTACAATTAAATATATAACAAAACGAGTAAGCGTGATCAAAATTAACATCCAATAATATAGTGCAAGGGTAGATAAAAATAATATGAAACTAATGAGAACAATTTTGACAATTAAAATACAAGTTTGTGTTTTCTAATATATATATGTCTAAACAAAAATGTGTGACGCCGCTCTTGTAGGACAACCAATCTTGCCATTTAAACAAACATGTCGCGAATATAATAACTTCAAGTACCTCCTTTTAAATTGGTACATTGCCTAAACAAGCAAGAGGATGCATTGTCTCGAAGGCTCGGTGGACCTGTTTTAGACACGTTGTACTAAACAAGCTTGTTAGCAACTTATATAAGTAAATAAAATATCTACAAAGGTTAGATAATAAGTTTCTTATAAAATGATCTAGATAGGGAACAATTGATATATAGACTTGGTTACAAATAAGAATCACAGGGGATTGAAAATTACAAGTCTTAAAATATCTAAACACTTGGACTATGGTGAGCTCTCTACTTGTCGGGATGTTTCCAAGGACGAGGCTAGCCTAATGAAAGAGATCCGTAAGACGATTGATAATGCAGAGATGCGGGCAACATTTCATAGATGGTTTTAGGTGCAGTTATTGTAAATATCATGACAATTTCTTGGATGGTTAAACGCTGGACCATGCTATCATAGTGTGCACTCATGTAATGAAGTAAAAAATAAAAATGCTACATACAAGAATGTGATAAAGTGCAGTACGAATAATAACATACGTTATAACAAACATCAGTTATACATATGAGCCGGCAGATTACAAGTGATTCGAACAATACATAATTGTAAAGAAAAACATTCGATTGGCAAGATAACTTCACCCCTCCACAGTCATTCAAACAGCTATGTGAACGCTAGGAGACCGACCACTGTTATCTTCCATTTTCAGGAGGTGGTACAACAAGTATCCTCAGATTGGCATCCATAATGTATAACGGGCCTAACATCAGGTTTGTCTATGCCCATGCCGAATGCAACTGTTGCCACCATCACAAAAACCTCGTCCATAACAAAAGACTTGAACAGATTTTTTTTATTTGTTACATGTAAAAAGTATAAACATAGATAATACAAATAAAAAAGTTTTGTTTGGTAATGTGTTTTTCAACCAACTTGTGTGCCGCAGCTCTTGCAGCACCACCCATCTAGCCATGGTATATTGCAGCATCAACACGTAGTCCAAGAAGAGCTTCATGTACCTGATTTCAAATTGGTACATCAATAATGTATTAGGTCATAATAATTTTACAAACGTCTTGTCATAGCTCAACAAACAAGTGGAGCAAATAGTAACACTTGCCTGCTCAGTGTCTTTTATTGTAAAACAATACATTATAGTTGACTCTCGAGATTCTACCCTACGGGGCACATCTCGTAACATTTCTAGAATGGCTTGGAGTTTGCTTGTTCCAGGTTTAATCAATTTTACTCCATAAAAGATATTGGGCCTATCAAAAGACCCAATATAGATGAATGGGTTATGGAGCACAAGAGATTCATTAATATCGGCGCGAACCCTGCTCAACAAAAAATGTAAGTAAGTAACGTTTCATAGATGGTTTAGCATTAGAATACCTACCTTTACAATTCAAAATCCTAAATACTAAAGAAATTAATAGAAAAGAACAATAAGAAGTGTACCTGCTAACTGATAACTAAAAACAGATTCCGTATTGTGTAAGTGGAATAGTGCTAGAGGACAAAGCAAAAACGTCCATTAATTTTATTTGGAATAAGACCTGTTTAAAGAACTGACAATAGGGTATTTTTTTCAAAAAGAAAATTTGTATCCTCCTACAGTTGTGTTTTTGTCAAACAAATTGAAAGAAAAATACTACCAATAGGGTATCAGTTTCAATAGAATAAAATGCTAGCATTCACCGGACTGTGCAAAACACAGTGCAAGTAAACTGGCAGTACTATGGCATATATACATAGGCTCATAGCAGTAAGTTAGCACTAAAGAATCATTGAACTGATGTAGATCAATAAGGCTTTCTTTTTTAAAGAAACTATTTCATGTAATGAAAAGTACTAAATACATATATCAGATTTTAAACAACTCAAGAGCTACCTAAAGAGTATTTGCCGTTACATCCAATTTTCAAAGCCATTGCAGCTGACCTTAATAGAATGCCAAACAAGTCCAAGAACAACCAATTTTCAAAGCCATTGCAGCTGACCTTAAAGCAACGCTAGCATGTCTTGGCACCAGTGGTAAGCAAATGGCATTGGTGCTATATAGTAGTATTTAAAATAAATAAATTCATCATTAAAGAGATTTACTTGGAAAGTTACCAGGAGATACTGCAAGAGTGTTTGTGCAGTACTTCCAAAATACAGTCGCAAAAAAAAGTGTTCCAAAATACAGTACTTGTACCTTTTGGAATAAAAGGTTGACTGGATTAAACAATTTTGGAAGGGAAGAATTTGCATCAAGATGGTCCCATGCTTAACATATGTAACTCCTAAAAGCATAACTGCATCTGTATATGCATTCGTGAGTAGACACTAAAGTATATGAAATGCATGTTCAATTGTAGAACCGAGAGATAAGACAAAAATAAAATATGAATGAGAATCAGGACAAACTTTACTAACCCTGTACGTGCAGAACGAAGATCTAAATAAACAGTTATTTAACCTAAAAGAGAAACTTGTTTATAAAAACCAAAGCAAACAAGGTACCTCTTGCACTCAATGTACAATCTCATTTTTAGCCAAGTGCACAAAAATGCCTACCAGATAGTTGAAAACCAAATATATTTCTGACCAGAAGAATTAAAAAAAAGCAATCAAAGGTGAGAGATGTCAGCGACTCGAAGAAATAGAAAAATACAATGCATACCAGAACCTTCAGAGTGCATTGAAGTCAAAAAGTAGAACACGGTGTATTAGTGACTCGGAGCCAAAAAAACTAATCTCATGGGCGATGAAGGAGCTCACTAATCTCGTCTCAAAACTCGAGACTACGGGGCATGGATAGAGGGAGGGGGAGGAGCACGACATGGATAGAGAGGAGCCGGAGAAGAGAGAGAGGAGAGCAGCTGCAGCCCGAGACTATTAGAGATAGAAGAGAAGCCAGAGCCGAGTGACATGAGCCGAGCCAACGAGCCACGGCTCTTCCGATCCCTTCAATAAACAAAGATAAAGGACCATACAAAGGTAGGGTCAGCTCGAATCTCAAGAGAAACGTAATCGTCCAGATAGGCTGGGCGGGCGCACATATGAGCAGATTTTTCCGTCTGCAGGTGGCTCCGATTGTTGGCCCACTTTGGTAGCCACCGACCTCTAACATTAACGGTGCGAAGTCAAACTTAGATCGCAGCTGACCGTGGTCGCAGCCACCGGAGGAGTAAGCTGGATGACACGTGGGGCCACCTTGGTATAGAATTATGCAAACACACTGCAAGTAGCACACCCCCGTGAGAGACACAAGGGGTCCACCCGTCCCATCCCTGTCTCGTGGGCAAATCCGCAGTCAAAGCGCACGTTAGGCACCTCTAACCAATCCTAGTATATACTCTATATATACACACTGACGTTCTGATCCCACTATCATACCCAACATGTCATCGACTGTGATCTCACTAAACGTGGCCCACATGTCATCGGATTAACTCCTCCTTTCACACCGAGCCCCCTCCCAAGTGGCCGAGTCCCAACCCCTGTTGAATTCTCCCATTGAGAGCGGAACTATCCTGGCCCCGCGGTGCACTGAACAAGCGCAAAGCCCACGCAAGAAGACGGCCCAGAAGAAAACTACCCCCTCACTGGCATCTGGCCCCAACGACCCCGGCCCTACCCGTCAGGAAAATAGCACCGAACCATACAATACAATACAATATGGCCGCGCCCCATCACCCCCCTCGGTCCCGAGCCGTCCCTCTCCACCATCCCCCGCACCCTCTCCCTGCCCCCCCGCTCCCCGAGCGCTCGCGAGCCTGCGGCCACCACCGCCGTCTCCGCGCCGCGCAGATCCGCCCGGCTGGTGCGGCCCCACTCGAGCATACGTGTACGGACGCGACGAGACGCAGCCCCCGCCCACCTCGCCGAGGACTCGCTCCTGTGTCGTGCGCGCCAGCACTACCGGTGGGGCCGTGCGGGGCTGGGCCAGGTCGGTTCGGCCGAATCCGGTGGAATTCACCGTGACGTGGTGTCAAATCGGTGAGTTCCGTCGGGTTACGCGTGGGGGGAGGCGCGTTCGGGTCTGGGCGGCTGGAAATGGCGCCGGGGATGGTTCTAGGGTTTGGTTTTGGTCTTTTGGCCTGAGGGCATGGCGGATGGGGGCCGGATGAAGGGCGTGCAGGGCGCTGGCGGTGGCGCTGGTGACGAGGAAGAGGGGAATGAGGAGGCGCGAGAGGAGCTGGAACTCGCGCTGTCGCTGGGGCGGCGAGGCTGGCACCTTCCGCCGCGGCAGGAGCCCGCTCCCCGCTCACTTAACTGGACGGCGGTTCTGCCGGAGTGGAACCCCGACGCCGCTGGGAGCTCGCAGGGTGCGGAAAGGGCCTTGGGCGGACAATCCATCTCTTCTCTCGGCTTCCGTGACATGTTGGGTGGTATCCTAGACGGCCCCCATGCGGGTGGCAGTGTGGAGGTTGGGTGGGACAACCTGGACGAAGAGGATGAAGACAGAGACCTGCAAAATAAACGGCTCAGAGTACGACGCTTTGGCGAGTAAGTTATGCGAATGTTACTGCTCAGTTTTAGTATTTTGCATGCTGTGGAGTTTTGGTTCGTTTATATGTTTTGTTTCTCTAGTTCCTATTGATAGTACTTTCAGGAAAACCTGCCTAGTGAAATTTAAACGAAGCCGCACTTAATGCATTATGTAGTTGATTGATGTGGAATTGCAACCTTAGGTCTTGTTCTTTTGCATGTATGTGGAGGATACCTAAGATATGTCTTGAACTCAAGCATGAGAATTTATGCAGTTCATTTTTGGATGTTCGTGTATGTTGAAATGCTGAGCCCACTCTAACAATGGTATTAAAGATGTAATGCAGTTCCCTGAAGTGTTGTTATTGTAATCCCTGCCTCCCTGGTTTGAAATGATAAAGGACCAACAAATGGATCAATGGAGAAAGTGCTTGCTCTAACCATGTTGTGCGTTAGCAGTTAGCACATATTTCCTGCTATAACAAGTACTCCAGTATAAAGCTTTACTGGGCCTTGACATGCCACTTGAATTGTTTTGAAGATCTGAATACCTAGGCTGCGTTGAATTTATTGCAGGATATTTAATCTAGTTACCCCCTCGTGATTGATTTCTTTTCCTAATTGCCGCATGGCATTTATGCTCCATCAAGTAAATATGACTCAAATTTCAAAGGACTATATTTCTATCACATACTTGGGAGACAGCAGACAGTAATAAGTTTGTAGTCCTTAGGCAAAAAAGCAATATGCTGATTTTTAGATTCTTTGCATGATGACTTCTTACTCACAATTTTTTTCCCCTTCAACTGTATTTGTAATAAAGAAACTAAGTTACTCTGTCCATTCCAAATTGTAAATTGGTTTGGCTTTTCCAGATACATAGCTTTTGCTAGCACCTAGATACATATTATATGTAGATACTATGTATCTAGAAAAGCCAAAACGACTTACAATTTAGAATGGAGGGAGTATATATAATGAAGATACATCTTGTCATCTACCATAGACACTCCTAAAAATGTCAGAGATTCTTGTCTTACTAGAGATCTAGATGAATCATGCCATGCTGAATAAGATTTTGGTTGGTGTTTCGACCTCAGTCTGTCCTTCATCCAAGTATAGCACTTTGCTTTTTAAATATTGTTTACTACTTTGGTGCTAACTTTTTTGTATCATTCCTATGTTGCACAATGAACATTTTTTCTGTGGTATTGAAATTATTCTAAATAGTCTTGTACACTATTTGCATGTTTTTGTGCATGTGTAGTTTAGGGTTAATCTTTTACTATGGCACACAAGCAAGGACCACAATTTCTTAAGTTTTTTTTAATATGATATTCGTCTAGGTAGCTGGAACGTAGGGTCCCTAACGGGTAAGCTAAGAGAGCTAGTCGATGCAGCAATTAGAAGGCGTGTAAATATTCTATGTGTTCAGGAGACTAAATGGAAGGGCCAGAAGGCGAAGGAGGTGGAGGATACTGGCTTCAAACTTTGGTACACGGGACAACATCGGGTAGGAATGGTGTAGGCATCTTGATTGATAGGAGCCTTAAGGATGGAGTCGTTGATGTTAGGAGGCAAGGCGACCGGATTATCTTGGTCAAGCTGGTAGTTGGAGATTCGGCTCTGAATGTGATCAGTGCCTATGCCCCTCAGGTAGGTCTTAGCGAGGGCACCAAGAGGCAGTTTTGGGAAGATCTTGATAGCATGGTTAGTACCGTGCCTATCAGCGAGAAACTCTTTATAGGAGGAGACCTCAACGGCCATGTTGGTGCGACTAATGTAGGTTTCAAGCGGTTGCACAGGGGGTTCGGGTATGGTAGTAGGAATCAAGAGGGGGAGGATGTTTTGAACTTCGCGCTGGCCTATGACTTGTTGATAGCGAACACCCTCTTTAGGAAGAGGGAATCTCATCTAGTAACCTTTCGTAGTGGACAACACTCGAGCCAGATCGACTTTATCCTTGCAAGGAGGGAGGATACGTGCTTGCTTTGATTGTAAGGTGTTACCTGGGGAGTGTGTTGTCCCTCAACATAAGCTTGTGGTGGCGGACTTTCGCTTTCAGGTACATGTCCACCGGGACAAACGGCCCAAGATTGCGAGAACGAAGTGGTGGAAGCTTAGAGGGGAAGCAGCGCAAACGTTTAAGGAGAGGATGCTAGACGAGGGGCCTTGGGAAGAAGGAGAAGATGCCGACGACATGTGGCTAAAGATGGCAACATGTGTCCGGAAGGTGGCTTCGGAAGTGTTTGGCGTGAGTAGGGGAGGCAAACGGGAAGCGAAAGACACATGGTAGTGGAATGACGAGGTGCAAAGGGCTATTAGGGAGAAGGAGTGTTTCAAGCGTCTCCACCATGACAAGAGTGTAGCCAACATCGAGGGCTATAAAATAGCGAAGAGGGTTGCAAAGCGAGCTGTGAGTGTAGCAAAAGGTCAGGCGTATGATGACCTTTATCAGCGGCTAGGCACGAAGGAAGGGGAGAATGACATTTATAGGATGGCTAGAATCCGCGAGAGGAAGACAAGGGACATCAACCAAATAAAATGCATCAAGGATGGGACAGATCGACTTCTGGTGAAGGATGAGGAGATCAAGGACAGATGGAGAGAGTACTTCGACAAGCTGTTTAATGGGGAGAATGAGGGTCCTGCCCTTGAGTTGGACGACTCATTTGACGATACCAACAGACGCTTTGTGAGGAGAATTCAGGAGGCAGAGATCGGAGAGGCTTTGAAGAGGATGAAGGGAGGTAAAGCGATGGGCCCTGATGGTATCCCCATTGAAGTGTGGAGATACCTAGGCGCCAGAGCGATAGTATGGTTAACTAAGCTTTTTAACCTTATTTTTCGGTCTAACAAGATGCCTGCAGAATGGAAAAGTATATTAGTACCTATCTTCGAGAACAAGGGAGATGTTCAAAGTTGTACTAACTACCGTGGGATTAAGTTGATGAGCCATACGATGAAGCTCTGGGAGAGGGTTATCGAGCATCGCCTAAGGAGAGTGACACATGTGACCCAAAATCAGTTTGGGTTCATGCCTGGTAGGTCGACCATGGAGGCGATTTTCTTACTACGACAATTGATGGAGAGATATAGGGAGCAGAAGAAGGACTTGCACATGGTCTTTATTGACCTCGAGAAGGCATATGACAAAGTACTGAGAAATGTCATGTGGTGGGCCTTGGAAAAGCACAAAGTCCCAACTAAGTACGTTACCCTCATCAAGGATATGTACAGGGATGTGGTGACGTTTGTCCGAACATGTGATGGCGACACCAGTGACTTTCCAATTAAAATAGGACTGCATCAGGGGTCAGCTTTGAGCCCTTATTTATTTGCTTTGGTGATGGATGAGGTCACAAGGAACATACAAGGTGATATCCCTTGGTGTATGCTCTTTGCTGATGATGTGGTGCTTGTTGACGATAGTAGGGCGGGGGTTAATAGGAAGTTAGAACTATGGAGGCACGTGTTAGAGTCGAAAGGGTTCAGACTTAGTAGGACTAAGACCGAGTACATGAGGTGCGATTTCAGCGCGACTAGGCACGAGGAGGGAGACGTTAGCCTCGATGGGCAAGTGGTGGCCAAGAAGGATACTTTTCGGTATTTAGGGTCGATGCTATAAAAGGATGGAGACATTGATGAAGATGTTAGGCATAGAATTTCAGCCGGCTGGTTGAAATGGCGTCAAGCTTCTGGCGTTCTCTGTGACAAAAGGGTGCCTCAGAAGTTGTTAGGTAAGTTCTATAGGACGGTGATTCGTCCGGCGATGTTATACGGTGCTGAGTGTTGGCCTACAAAAAGGCGACATGTCCAACAATTGAGTGTAGCAGAGATGCGTATGTTGCGTTGGTGTTGTGGGCACACAAGGAGGGATAGAGTCCGGAACGACGATATTCGGGATAGGGTTGGGGTGGCACCAATTGAGGAGAAATTGATTCAACATTGGTTGAGATGGTTTGGACATGTCCAACAGAGGCCTCCTGAGGCGCCGGTGCGTAGTGGAGTTCTAAAGCGGGCCGATAATGTAAAGAGCGGTAGAGGTCGACCTAAACTAACTTGTGACGAGTCCGTTAAGAGAGATCTTAAGGAGTGGAATATCTCCAAGGATTTAGCTATGGACAGGAGCGCTTGGAGATTGGCAATCAACGTGCCTGAACCGTGACCTCTTTTTGTCTTGTGCCCTTTATGTCCCTTTATGTGTCTCCCTGTTTCACGTCTCTTTTGGGTTTCATCTCTAGCCTACCCCAACTTGCTTGGGACAAAAGGCTATGTTGTTGTTGTTGTTGTTGTTGTTGTTGTTGTTGTATGATATCTTTGGATATTGATCATCTTGCTTGTTTTGGTTTGTTTCCAACTGTTATGTTGTTGTGAGCTACTCCCCCCCATTTAAAAAATGTAGATCCTTTTAGTTCTGTCCTAAGTCAAACCTCTATAATATGTTGACCTCTATAATACCACCAAATGAATGCACTATCAAGACTTCATGGTGATTTTAATGAACCAATTTGATGTTGTACAAGTTGGTGCATTTTGAAAAGTTTGACTTGCAAAAGAACTAAAACAACCTACATTTGGGAATGGAGGGAGTAGTATTATGGTGGTTAGCAATAAAGTGACACAGCTTTTAATTGTCTTTGCTATGAATAGTGTTTGTTGTCATGTATACATTGTATGCAATCTGTTTTTGATGATGCAAGTCATCCAGTAGGGAGTAGAAGAAAGTTATTTGTATTGTTTCTGCTTGGAAACACTAATGAGATTTGGAGAATTTTCTCCTCTCTTGTTAATCCAAACCTCATTGTGATTAGAGATTACCATATCGATGACCTGTCTATGCATCATTTTGAGTTGTGTTTAAGAGGTTCTTTTATTTTGCAGAGAAAGCCCACTGCATTCTGGTGCCAGTGCTACTCCCTTTGGCTCTGACTCGTCATTTTTGCCCATTTCTGATGAATGTGTTCATTTAAAGCTGTCTCGTTTCCCAGAACATGAATTGGAATTTGGCTTGTCACTTTTCCCAAATGATGGTAGTGAGAGCCCAAGGGATGCCAATAATGAGCAAGTTGATAATGCAGAAAACTCAGGTGCAAGAAATTCTGAAGATGTTGGAATAAGAATGGATCTCTCCGACGATCTCCTGCACCTGGTGTGCCCTGAGTTCCATTTTCTTATAGTTTATCTACAGAAATATTGCTTCTGCCTGATTTGGAATGGACTAATTTCTTAGGTTTTCCATGGCAGATATTCTCTTTCTTGGGCCAGAAGGATTTATGCAGAGCAGGTGTTACCTGCAAACAGTGGCGATCTGCTAGTGTGCATGATGATTTCTGGAAGTGTTTGAAATTTGATAACACTAGGATATCACTGCAGAACTGTAAGTCAGTTTCTTGGTATCTACCACATCACTACTGCCAATAGTTGGAAATCAGAATAGTGTGCTTGCTATTTATTTCCTACCACCTCACTTTTGCAAATGACAGACACATCGACTTCATAATTCAAACTTGTCTGTTATTTTTTTAGAAATTTATAGGAGGGAAATACGATTAGGTTAAAGCCTGTTGGTTTGAAGATTATGACTATGATTTGTAGTTTTTAATCAATAAATATGAATTACCATATTGAATTCTTCCTTGAAACTAAGTATCTATTGTTTTGGAAGGCTATGGCTTGCAGAATGTACCCATGCTTATCATTATTTGGCACCTTTTGAGATCCCACAGGATTTACCTGATGCTATTCATGTTTTAATATGTTGTTTTTGCAGTTGTTAATATTTGCCGTCGTTACCCGAGTGTAACAGAACTCAATTTGCATGGTGTCATAAATGCAGAAACACTAGTTCTGGAAGCAATTATGTTTTTAAGGTCCTCCCCTCCAATTTTCTCCCATGTTAGCACATTCTTCTGTCTTACTATTGTATTTATTGGATAGAGTATCTTGTAGGCATCTGAAGACGTTAACAATGGGCAAGGGACAACTAGGAGAAGCATTTTTTCTAGCTTTGGCTGAGTGCCCATTATTGACTGCTTTAACAGTAACCGATGCTTCTCTTGGGAATGGCATCCAAGAAGTAACTGTTAATCATGATGGATTGCGTGAGCTTCATATTTTGAAGTGCCGTGCACTCAGAATATCTGTCAGGTGATTATTTTTTTTCCGGTAGTGTATATGGTTTCATGTGTCATCTAGCTAATAAACATGTTACTCTACCCTCCAGATGTTCCCAACTTCAAATACTGTCTTTGAGGCGAACAGGCATGGCTCATGTATCACTCAACTGTCCTCAGCTGCTTGAGTTGGACTTCCAATCCTGCCATAAGCTTTCTGACAATGCGATTCGCCAAGCTGCTACAGCTTGCCCGTTGTTGGCGAAACTAGATATGTCATCTTGTTCTTGTGTTACGGACGAGACACTGCGTGACATAGCTAGCTCATGTCCAAGTCTTTCTGTGCTTGATGCATCAAACTGCCCCAACATTTCATTTGAGGTTTGCCTTACTCTAGGCTCTGCTTATCATTTTTCTGACAAATTCTGCATATAACTATCAGCAGAAAAATACCTGACATGTACTTTTGGTTTTGGTGTCTGATATGTAGTCCGTGAGGCTTCCAATGTTAATAGACTTGAGACTGCTAAGTTGTGAAGGAATCACATCTGCTTCCATGGCTGCAATAGCTTACAGCCGTCTGCTTGAGGTAGTGATTCTGTTTCTTTGGTACAATTTTGTAAACTTCCTGCTACAAGAACTAATTGGGCTTCTTTGCCATCTGTGGCAGGCACTACAGCTTGATAATTGCAGCCTGTTGACATCAGTGTCTTTGGACTTACCACATCTTAAGAATATAAGTCTCGTGCACTTACGCAAGTGAGTAGAGACTGGTTTTGCATTATATTTGTTTCTTTGTTAATTTTTCTTATGTTCTTTTTTCAATCTTTCCAATTTAGGTTTGCTGATTTGAATTTGCGAAGCCCTGTGCTTTCTTACATCAAAGTTTCCAGATGTTCAGCGCTCCATCGAGTTAGCATAACATCGACTACGCTTCAGGTTATATCTATTTTTGTGTAAAATTTTGTTATGGCATTTGTTGAGTTATTTGGATACTCCTGAACATGAAGGAGTGCTAAGTTGGTGTTTTCTTCAGAAATTGGTGCTTCAAAAACAAGAGAGCTTATCCAGTTTGTCATTGCAATGCCACAACTTGATTGATGTGGATCTTAGTGACTGTGAGTCGTTAACAAATGCGATTTGCGAAGTATTTAGTGATGGAGGTGGTTGCCCTATGCTAAGATCATTGATCCTTGACAACTGTGAGGTATGGCAGTGTTACGGTCATTGCCCTTTGTGCCATAACTAATGTATTTTAAATGCATGAGTGTTATTCCAACTTGTGCATTGTTATCGTTTTTTCATAGTTCTTGCATTCTGTTTGTTCCAATTATTCTTGTATTTTCAAGATATTAGTGACAATCTATTTCGTTTTATACTGAAATTCTGATGCCATTTTCTCTTTTTACAGAGTTTGAGCATTGTAGAACTGAATAGCAGTTCTTTGGCCTGCCTCTCTCTTGCTGGTTGCCGCTCGATGACATTCTTAAGACTCTCGTGCCCAAATTTGCAACATGTGAATCTTGATGGCTGTGATCACCTTCAAAGTGCAGCATTCTGTCCAGTAAGTCTATTGATAACTTCTGGTTCCCAGGTGCAGTGTGTGAATGTGTAGACTGTTGGAGTGTCGGTGAACTTGTGTGCTGATATTAGGTAGAGAACTAGAGATTGTCTCTACGGAGTACCTCAAAAGAAATATGATTGGTGTGTGGCCTGTTTTAGGCAAGCCTTGGAAGAGAACCTATATTTACTCTTATTGTAGTTGTTTCATGTATATGTACATTTCAAAAACATGCACCTATTGACGTATGTTGCAAAAAACTACATGTCTTGATGTATATTTTCAGAAAACTACAACTATTTTGTTACTATGCTGCGTGGAACTACAACTTTCTCATTACAACTTGTTGCTGACGCCATGGGCCCACCTGTCAATGGCAGTGGCATGAATGATTAGGAATGAGTAGTGTTATATGTCACTGAGATTGAAGGTGGGCCCAGTGACAACAACTGGTTTTGCTGATAAAGTTGTAGTTTGTTTATGTGTGTCAATAAAATTGTAGCTATAAATTTGTTAACAAATATCAAAGTAGTAGCAGGTTTTTGAAATTAATCTTATAAATGCTCCATAAGAGCAGTGAAAGAAGAGACTGGAGTAGAGGATGCTTGTCCCTAGACCACTATGTGCTACAAGTACCTGGTACACTGTTCATGTGTTACTATATTCTCACGTTACTAATTAGGTGCCAGTTGTTCATCATTAGGCTTGCAGTTTGATTTATTGGATTACACTCAAGCAAGTGACATGTACTTCACCTCATTGACCTTGTAACGAGTACAGTGATTTGATGTTCTACTATGACCTGTAAAAAACTTTTCTTTTTGAGACTTGAACTCAGTAGATTTGTTTTCTATGCTTGAAAGCATGCAATGCTTCTCTTTTGATGCATACAGGCTTGAAAACTAAGCTATTATTGACAATTATTGTTAGAATGATGAAAAGATAAGTTATAACCAACAAACCTGCTAAACCATCTTCCTCATTTTTGCAATACTCATAACCTAGTGGATTGGGCGTAGGAGAGTAATTATGGTGATTTTGTGGGCTACATGATCTGGTTTTAGAACACTATTCTGTCACGATGAACTTGTGAGTTTTGGCAGCTGTTTAAATGATGAAGATAAGGGGAAAGTGGCTCTGGTAAAAAAAGCTAGTTAGGTTTTCAGTTCTAAAATTGAAAGGATATTCTAGTATAGATGGGAAGCAAATTCTGAGGCACAAAACTGAAGCAAAGACGCAATTATGCCCCTTCAGTTTCTTACACTCATTCAGCATATATGTACATTCCGACAATGATTTAATGGCTTCTTTTGTAGGTGGGCCTTGAATCCCTAAATCTGGGAATTTGTCCAAAATTAAGTGTTCTGCGCATTGAGGCCCCAAATATGTCTATATTGGAGCTGAAGGGTTGTGGTGTGCTTTCTGAGGCTTCCATCAATTGCCCTCGCTTGACATCGTTAGATGCCTCTTTCTGCAGGTTGTACCACACTTCCAGTATTTTTTGCTTTATGTCATCAATCGCTACCTACAGTTGCTGTGTTCATTCTGTTTTTGCATGCTCAGGCAGCTTGTGGATGATTCACTGACTCGAATGGCAGAGGCATGTCCTCTGATTGAATATCTTATCCTGTCATCATGCCTATCCATTGGCATCGATGGATTGTCTTCATTGCATTGCCTTCATAAGCTGACCTTGCTTGACCTGTCTTATACATTTTTGGTCAACTTGAAGCCTGTTTTCGACAGTTGCCCGCAGTTGAAGGTAAGCTTGACTGTGTTCCTGTTTGGAACGCTTAATGTTGCAGATTTTGGAATACGGTACATTAAGATGGAACCTTGTTTTAGCTGTTGTTATTCTATGCAAATATATAATGCAGCATAACTGCATAATGTTTATTCATATGTACATGTATGCAATGCTATTAAATGTTTTAGTATAGTTTTTCATTTTAAATATGATCTGGAAAAACAGAAAATGACTAAGATCTTAATATTGTTGATTGAATTAGCTTTGGGAGTTCACTTTATTAGCATCTGTTTCTTATATGCAGTTTTTTATTACATGTGATTAATTGAAAAGGAGTAATTTTAAAATTTGAATGATAAGATATAATAACGGATTTGTTCATACAAAATGGAGTGTAGTGATGTACTCTGTTGTAATGGTATCTGTTTCTCCTTTGGCAGGTATTAAAACTTTCAGCTTGCAAGTACCTCAGTGACTCATCATTAGATGCCCTCTACAGAGAGGGTGCTCTTCCATTACTTGTTGAGCTAGATCTGTCCTATTCATCCATTGGACAGAATGCGATAGAAGATCTTCTTGCTTGTTGTACTAATTTGGTTAATGTGAATTTGAACGGATGTACAAACTTCCAAGAATTGGTGTGTGGGTCAGATGATAGCAGTTCTGTGGATATGCCAGTTGACTTTTGTCCACCTAGTTCTTCACCAATCAAGAGTGAAGAGATCAGTGAGCGATCTGGTCGCCTGCTTGAAGTTCTCACTTGTACTGGGTGCCCTAATATTAAGAAAGTTGTTATTCCTTCAATAGCAAACTTTCTACATCTGTCCAAAATTAATCTTAATCTTTCGACCAACTTGAAGGAAGTGGATTTAACATGCTCCAACCTTTTCATGTTAAACTTGAGGTAACATCAATGTGCATTTGTGCATTTTCCAGTGTTATGCAGTATTGGTTTTGTATTTATGACGATTGGGTGAATTTCATATCTAGAGTTTCGGGCATTCCTACTAGCAGATATAGCATGTTTAAAATCATGTATGTAGTCCACATGAATGAAGTCAAACAAACCAGCAAAAATGCAATGTCACATTTTTTTCGAGATGTCAAGGATCAAAATAGACAATCACTCAATCCATCTTGTTTGTCATGTGCCAATAGTACCACTTGTGTTTTTTGAATATTGTATCAAAGATGAATTTGAAATTGAAAATTTTTAGGTTAATGTGTACTATGCACGTCTCTTTTTTAATTTGTTTTTAAAAACATTGCAACATTTTGTCATTTTCAAGACTCTTTTTTTGTTGTTGCTAATGGGATGCCAGAACTCCCTGGTAACCAATGAATTTCTCTTACAACAGTTATTTCTTTCAGCAACTGTAGCTCACTGGAGGTGCTGAAGCTTGATTGTCCAAGATTGACCAACCTCCAACTTCTGGTACTTTTTTTTCAAGCAACATTCTGTTTTGATGTTTTTGACCAGCAATGACTAGTTCTTGCACAAGATGAATGATTCAATGCTGTTTGTGTTTATTGTCACGTTTATAGTGTTAATTTAATCGCAACAAATGAGTTAGGTTTAGCCCTTGGTTTGTCTCTCTTGGCTTTTTTAATCGACAAATTTCACAAAATGTTGGGCATGTAGTTTCAACTTTTGCTGAGTATATGTAGTGTGCTATTTTATCTTCTACTGTTTCATCTACCTGATTGATGCAATCTCACTTTTTCATAGGCATGCACCATGTTGCAAGAGGAGGAATTAGAATCTGCAATATCCCTTTGTAGTGCGTTGGAGATCCTTAATGTGCATTCTTGTCCAAAGGTTAACATATTTTGTGCAGAAGTCCAATCCTGTGTGCTGTGTTTTATGTTGGTCTTCTAAGCAAAGCTTTTTGCACACAGATCAATGCTCTGGATTTTGGCAGACTCCGCTTGGTTTGTCCCAGTCTGAAGCGCATCCAGAGCAGCCTCATCTCATAATACAGAGGCTGCTACCATATAAAGGAGTGCAATTCATGCAATAAACCTCTGTTCAGATTTTGAAGAAAAAAGCAAGTCAGGAAAAGCTCTCCTTGGTGCTCTTGTACATAGTACCCAAGCATTGCCGGTATATTGCATGGCATGGTATATTAGGAGCCAGGGGCGATGTGATCCTATTTCTGCAGTCCATTCATGGTGCTGTAATAAGTATTTTTGCGAATCTGTTTTGTTGTCAGAGATAACAAAATATCTGTTCATGTTTGTTTGTCTTTATTCCTTGGAAGTGTACCGATGGAGCTATCAGATCCGTATGCTGGTTTATATACATCAATAATCATCTTGTTTGGATCTGGAATTTTGCAATCGCTTTGCTAATGTGCTATGGGGTGTAGCTTTGTACAGCTATTTTTAATTGTTAGCAGATCGAAGTGCTGTGGCCATGCAAGGGAGATGAAGCACGCACAAGCTTAGCTATAGTTTTTTTTTTTGGTGGGGTGGGATCACACATTGTATTATTCAAAGATAGCGTAACTGAAGCGTGAACTACGGCAACGTTTACACGGCTAGGGAGGTCATCCGTCCATACTTGCACCTGGCCCGGATCCCGTACTCTAGCTATGTGAGCAGCCTCGTGCGCAGACGAGTAACATGAACGGGGTACATGCTTAAAAGCCGAAAGATTAAAACGCAAAAGAAGAAGCTGACGTATAGCTTTGAAAATCGTTCTGCTGGGGCCGAGATCTCTAGAACATGTTCTGATGGCTTCCTCCAATTGTGCTGAATCCGTCTCCAGCTCAATACGATACTGTATTGGTCAGCAAGCTCCAGCGCCCTGAGGCATGCTGTTGCTTCAACCATTAGAGCATCATGCGCCTGTCCCATATTGCCAGCTCCAGCCGATGCAACTCCTCCAGATTCATCACAAGCAATGAACCCCCATGCACCTTCAACCATTAGAGCGTCATGCGCCTGTCCCATATTGCTTAGCTAGAGTTTTGAGGGGCTTGTTTCATGCTTTGCTAGTGGATGCAGATCCTTATTACCTTTTTTTTTTGAAAGAGGAGTTTTCTCCCTATTCCCACTCCTTGAGCGGAAATAAGTGGGCACCGGACTTCGAACCCGGGTGGCTGTGCACGCGCCTCGCGTTGCTGGCCAAACGAGCGGCTCGCTCGTTCCCAGATCCTTATTACCTGTCGTGTATTTTGCATTGCAGGTTCGCATTTGACGCCATGTTCTGTGAAGTGGACTTACATGCTACCTTGTTGATAGACGAATAGTTGTGGCATACCTTTGCACATGATCATCACTCATGCCAAGTTCTCTAGTCCATCTTGTGGCTTGGTTATTAGTAGTAAGCTTTTAGTGTTGACGTGGTGTCTAGATTATAGTTTATATGTGCTTGTGGCTTATTATGAATAGATTGTAAGTGATGCAGCCTTGTGTTGACCCTTGCATTGGTTCCTCTAACATGAAAGCCTGTTAACGGAGTCTATATACATGTGAAGGTGGGGTTGTGAGGGAAATGCATGGTTTGATCATCCAAAATCCAGGCTACCACCTCCACTTACTCTCCCTATGAAACCCAAGATAGGCACACGTGCTATCGCACTGGCACATATGGAGATGGCGACGGGTTGGGTTTTGCCAACCCAAACCTATGCTCGCAAATATAAAGGGGGTGTTTGGCATGACTCCTCTTGAGGGGCTCCTCCAGATAAGCCAAAGCCATTTTGGAGGAGCCACTCCTCCAAAACGGCTCCGGCTCCGGCTCCTCTGCTTTTTATTGAAAAACAGCTCCTCCCGAAAAACGTTTGGCAAGGCTCCTTCGCAGGAGCCGGAGCCGGTGAGGAGCCCTGCCAAACATGCCCAAAATATGTCCATTAAAAAACTCGTGGCTCGTCACGGGTTTAATTTTGTGTCTAAACCCATGCGCACTCGGATCACGCGTACCCAACTAGTTGTCCATGCCCGCAAGAGTAGGCACACCATGTCACTACTAGTCAACTGATAGTAGTGTAGTATATATTTAGAATTGCCATATATATACTCATGTATGCATACTGCATAGAGCAATGAAAGATAACATAAATGTGAAACACATTTGACCAACCATACAATAGCCAACCACCATAGTTCATATATCAATGACATACATATATCAACTAGTTGGGGATCCACCCTCTTTGATGTGGTGCTATGCGCAAGCTCGAGCGCAAATGTGCAATCTAGATGCCTATCACTGCCATCGTGTGGTGGTTAGGGAAGGGGGAATGAGTGAGCCAGTTTTAGGTTTTGGATGCGTAAACCATAGCATATAGTCGCTAAATAGACTAGCTTAGTTAAGAAAGGGTGTTCTAGACTGATACGTGCTTCTCTGCTATGATGGACAGAGTTTAAAAAAAATCCATGGGTTTGCGGGTTTAGGTAGTGCACCCCTAGATCCATTCCCATAAATCCGTTGGGTCTGTCTTTTTGCCCGTTAATAAACCCATGGGTAGAGAAATTGACCCGTACCCTTATCTTAATAGGGCAAAACCCGTTGGCATTCGGGTACCTGTAGTCATCTCTAGGTGCACGACATTCTCATCATGTACATATGAATACCATGAAGGTGATGCTGCTATTGTTGTGGTGTTCATCCACGACAACCATGACATTGCTATCTTAATTTAAGGACGGTTGACTACTTCCTTCGTATCAACTAGAATGATGTTGGATTAGGCTATTCCAACTCTTTTTCCATTACACTCTATGTTATTGGTAATGATCTATTATCTCTTACTAGCATGATTTCCTAGTTGAACTTGATTGAAATACCAACGACTCTCTTTTGCATATTTCATTCTCACATTGCGAAATCCCTCCCGATCTTTCAATCAATGGAATCGAGTGGAAATCTCTGCTTCCTCACTCCCATTAGGAAAACCTTGGGGGTCAAGTTGCATGAAGAAGAAAGATGATATGGTGACAGCAGTGCTAGAAGTACAACTGCCAGAATTGCGTGTCAACGAGGAAAAGGATCCATTCGAAAGAATTGAACGAGGAGCCGTATGAGGTGAAAATCTCATGTACGATTTCTATAGAGGGACAGTAAGGATGACTTGATTATAACCCTAATGGAATTGAGTATAGTCTGCACTATTAAACTAGGCTAGATGGTTGGTTTAGGGTTTTTATTATCTTATGAGTAGGCTTTTCCTTTGAAAAAGGGGAGCCGAGGCCCCTCCTTGTTGAAGGTTCAAGGGAGGGGCAGGGGGAAGAAGAGAGGAATGAGGGCTTCTTTCATAGCCTGTGCTGAAGCTTTATGCTCGCTAAAAACAATTGTTTTCTATACAGCTATGTAGTCTTTCCGGAATGTCAGGAAGGGTGCTTAAAGCTGCCTTAAAACGGAATTCCTGTCAAAAATCATACCATGCCATTCAAACAACATGAAACTAGCTCATTCAGACCTTCCTTCCATGACATACACACTTCTTGAAACCCAATACATATCATGAAATGAGCTAAGGAGAGAGAAGTCGAGATATCCCGATAGGCTGGCTAGGGAATAAAGACAAGGAAGTGGTTGCGTAGAGAGAAATTTCAATATTTAACCCTCAATTCGCGCGCCTCTCAAGATTTGACACTCAATTCGCACGCCTTTTAAAAATATAACACTGGTCACGTGAATTCTTTCAATACGAGGGATTTCTCTCCTTTTCTCTTGTTTCTTATTTCCAACATATCCTTCCCACTGTTCATGGCATGGGAAAAGACCACAGTGCCCCTAACTTCTAAATCAAAAGAGTCCAGATCGATGAGGGGGTGTGGGCGCAGATGCGGATGTTCACCAATCACCACCGACGCCGCCATCCTGTGGCTCGCGTCCGCGGCGCGGCCAAGCTGGCAGTTCGCTATCCATACTTGGCGCGGCCAAGCTGGGAAACTGCCCGACAGACGGTCGGCTGCGGCGTGCTGCGCGGCAGCGCGCGGCTCGGGAAGGCGGCGAGGATCATCGTCTCGGCCTCGCGCGACTCCTTTGAGTTACCGAGCGAAAGGAACCTGCATCTCGAATCTTTGTTTTGGAGAAGGGAGGGACACTATGGTCTTTTCCCATGCCATGAACAGTGGGAAGGATATGTTGGAAATAAGAAACAAGAGAAAAGGAGAGAAATCCCTCGGATTGAAAGAATTCGAGTGACCAGTGTTATATTTTTAAAGGCGTGCGAATTGAGTGTCAAATCTTGAGAGGCGCGCGAATTGAGGGTTAAATATTGAAATTTCTCGTAGAGGAGTTACCCCTGACGTCCACATTAGCTTCCCTGAATGTTCCACTCCATATCGAACCAGGGCTCTTTCCCATCTATAAAGCTTAGTTAGCACTTATCTATTTCATAAGTTAGCACTTATCTATTGTAATGAAACCACACAAAATTGGTTAGTATTTTTGGTTTTGACCAGGGAACCAACCCAATCCATTCGCCGCAGGAAAAGAGAGGAAAAATAGGGCAAATAAACAGAAGCAAATGAACGGACAACCAATCGACTACAAGAAGAAATGAGAACTGTTTTTATAAAGAAATGAGAACTGTTTTTATATTTTGAACTCCAAAGTCAAAGAATGGTTTTTAACCGCCGCCTCTTTGAATCAAAAGGGTCTTCTTCAACACAAGCAATGGTGTCAATAGCAAGCTTTCTTCCCACCCTCTCTCTAAATGCAACAGAGTCCTACCACGTTAAGGTCAAGCGCCCTACTTGTTGACATGTGAATTCTGTGCTACCATAGTTTACCCATTCCAACAATAATAAATCTAACCAAGAAACAAATCTTATATCAAATGTGCGTACAACCATCATCGAAAGTTGAAAACTTCTTCTTTATGTCATACACAAGATTTGTTTAGGGAACTTTGAATGAGAGTTTCACTCTCATTTAATAGGTTGCCATCAACAAATTTGATGACATGAAAATAATTAAATAAGGGACAGAAAGTGCTTCTCATTTCATTATTGGATAACTTTCCAATCCCTCTTAATTCCTGGCAACAAAATCTCTATCTCTTCTACAACTAAAAAGCATCAAATGTGCAAAAGGACCTGTAGATAGTGGTTACAAGAGCCTTCGTAGCGAATATTCTAGGATTTAATGGCGTTATGCTTTCAGCAGTAGGCGGCGTTCCTGTTGACAACGAGGCGTCTTTCGTGACTTCATCAATCTTGAGGATTTGCCGCTCAGTCTTTGAAGATGCTCATAGGTCATAGGGTGAGTATACGTGCGTTGTGAATGTCTGTGTTGTACTGTATGATTTAAAAAGTGTCAAATGTCAACATCTAGCCAGTAAGACGAAGCAGCACGCGACCCAAGCAATGTCCGGTGATTTTTCTCTCCTCACGGCACGGGTTTTCCAATTTTGTCTCAATGGTTCTTTTTTATTGGTAATGCTGCGGTGCAGGCGTCCGAACGGATGGACGCTGCCTCCAAGAAAAATCTCCCACTCTGCCTCGTGCGCTCGCAGCAAGCTCTGCTCCCCATCCGCTGCCGCCAACGGTGACCACCTCTACTTCCTCCGCCCGGGACCCTTGCCCGCCTCCGTGATGCCAGGCTTCGCCGCTAGAGTCGCGCTTCCCGCCCACCCCTGCCCTCATCGCTAGCGCTGGTATCGGTATCCTCCTCATCACCTCCTCCTGTGGCTAGAGATGGCGAGGGCATCGCGGCCGTGCCGTACTTTGTGCCCGCCTTGAGGCTCCTCGCGCCTCGGTGCCCCAATGGAAGAAGCTTGCGGCGGCCAAGTCTGTGGTGCTCCTCGCTCCGCCGCCTCCCAACCCGATCTGCCCATTGTCGCCCACTAGAGTGTCACGTCTGACATGTTGTAAGCATATGTTTCAAGTGTTTCAGATGTATGTTTGCAAGTGTTTCATATGAATGTTGCAAAAGTATATCAAGATGTTGCAATGTTTCAGAGGTATGTTGCAAATGTTTCATCTATTTTTTCAGACGTAAGTTGCTAGTGTGTTTATCTGGATGTTGCATATATTTTGCATATATGTTGCAATTGTTTCACCTGAACATTGCATATGCTTGCAATGACTTTCAAGTGTTTTTTTAGTTGTTTTGAAAGTGTGTTTGATCTGGATGTTGCAAAAATAGATCGGGTGTTGCACACATTGCAATGCGCCTGAGAAGCGGAGGGGCGTGAGCGGTCCCCCTGCACGGTCTGGTGGTGTGGGCCCTGTGGAGGCGCGTGATATGCTTGTGCGGGTGGAGGCGTGCTGGTGTGAGCACGGCCGTGGAGTGCAGGTGCATGCGCGGAAAACAGAGTATAGACACATTCATCCGTCCAGACATCCGGGCACTAGCACTGCTGTTTTTTCTTTCACAATCACCACGCATGCATAGTCCTGCACCCGTGCGTGCCCCTGCGACCACAAAAGAGGTAACCAGAAATCACATTCACGTCCTGTCGCAATTTACGGTAAAATAGGAAACCACAAAATAGCAATTGATGATAAAATAGGAAAAATGCAAAATAGGACATCTAGAATTGTTCAGTCTTTGTTGATTCCACGGTTGTCCTGCCAATCTCCTTTCGAAGGCAACCCCGCTCCGGTTTCCTCGATGGAGTGAAATTTACAGAAAGAAAATATGGAAAGAGAAGAAAAAAAATACGGAAAGAGAACTTATAGAAATAAGAACACAATTGTGGTTTTGATTTCAATGAGTTTCCCCTAATCGCGATGGCATGTCCTCGTCTACGGCTGTTTCCATTGTGGAGTTCACATGACAGTTTAGTTGCCATCCTTGCACAAAAGCCTATATTACGCTGACAGTCTCCAATGGGAGCGCCGAACGTCCGCGTGGGCGACCGACAAGAAGTGGCAACTGACAAGAAGTATGGTGTGTCGTCAGTGCGCAAGTTGCTCTTCACGCCGTCGTTCTGCCCCGTCCTCACCAACCTACACGAGGTCTTTCTCGGCACCAAGCTTGTGTTGTGATCTTCTCCATCGTGTCTCTCGCCGTCGCCGACCTAAGTGACAATCTCAAATCCTGGGCCTGGCTGCTTAATGCCAGCGGCCAGCGGATGGCTGCGTAAGGCCAACATCCAGCATGATTAGGATCGGCCGGCTAGCTGGCTTGCGGCACAGGGCGCACGGCTGTAGCCCACTGCCCGGCCAGCCAGCGGCCGGATGCGTAAGTGGCCAGCATGAGCAGCATTGGCCGGATGGCTTGCAGCAGAGGGCGCACGGCTGCAGCCCACGGCCAGGCCTGCGACCCTACTGAGGTTGGCAATACACTATTTTTTTTTTGAAAATTGCTGCAGGATTATGCCAGGCAAATATATTGATAGAGAAGAGGAGTTGGGAGTACACTTCAATTCTAATATAAATTTCGGCCAATTTGGCAAAAGAAAGAAAAAAATCTATGTTTTCGCAATTGAAACCTGTGATCTTAGTAGAATATATGTTACTTTCCTGAATATGGATATTAAAGTGGACGGTGTCTGGCTATGTACTGAATAAGATTGTTTCAACTATGAATGAAATATTATTTATTGACGCGGCATACTTGGAAACAATTGCAATAAAATGGAACTATCAATTGAGACTGGCCTTATTATATAGACTAGGAAATATGCCCATGCATTACAACGGGAGATATAAGTTGTATATACATTTGAAGCTTTTCATGTTATAAACCTATATAAATGGCAAGAGGAAATGTGGAGTAAGCAGGGAGACATGGGCCTCGTTCGGCTGGCTGGTGGCTGGTGGCTGAGGCTGATTTATTGTGAGAGAAAAATACTGCTGGCTGGCTGGTGGCTGGTGGCTGGTGCTGAACTGGTGTGAGAGGAAAGCACTGCTGGCTGGCTGGGAGCCAGCCAGCCGAACAAGGCCATGGAGGGAGGATACCATCATTTAGGTGATAATAAGGGCTGAAAAAAATGCTAGAGAATAAAAAGATACCATTAACAACGGAAGGTGCACATTATAGACTCTGGTACAGATGTTGGGGGGGGGGGTCTTCAATTTTTTTTTTTGAAAATAATGGAACTGAACTGCTTCTCAATATAACACACAAGAAGATTAACTTAATAGCGGTCTACCAATTTTCACTTGGCCAATCTGTGAAATATCCAATTGACCAAAAGGTGACATTATCTCTACATCTGTAAAGGTTTTTTTTTCCAATGTTTCTCTAGAGGCTCCTTCTGCAGTAGACTACTCCCCTACCTCTAAATAGCCAGCAGGAAGTATTATTGCAACCTTGATTAAAATGAAAAACTGCAGTACATGATTGCTATGTTCGGCAATAGACTTGACATTTACTCATGGTCTGCAAGATTGAAAAATTTTGACAAAAAGAACTTGGAAAACATGGTACGTAATCATTGGTACTGCATCAAAAGATAAGAAAACCAGAACCCTATGAGCGAGAGAGTTTGTCGAAACAGAAAAACTATTCCTAAGACAAAGAAGAAAAGAAAAACAATGTAATAAAAACATATATTATAAATCTACAATATGGTTGCGTATTCTGAATAGGTGAGGCAAGGAGTTATTTGGTTAACATACTCTGCAAATCTGCATTTGTTGTACATAGTTCAAAATTTGTTGCACTGAGAATATCAAAACATACTGAAGCTAAGCCACGCCATGCATTGACTCTTATAGAGCAAAATCAAGCTGGATTCTAATTGCCATGATGTACCTCACAAAAATGCACTTGTCTGAACCAAATGTCTTCTCGCTGCTGCCAGCAGTTAATCCACGGGATTTTCTCATTTTCTGACATCAAGGCTTTGTCTTAACATCCATAGTCTAATGGAAGTTTCTGTGCTATGCATTCAGGCCATTGGATTTCACTTTTTTTGGCATAAAACAAATCAGTATAAAAATGAAATGTTGTTTCGATGGTAAGCATATATTGCTTTGGCTCCCAGGCTTTCCTTTGTTGAGTTTCTTGTGAGTGGATATGGTGATGCAAGGGGAATTTTGAATTATAATGAATCTATGAGTGGTTGGTTGTGTAGAAACACCGTGGTCACCAAAACAGGTACTAATTAATTTTAGCTGAATAAATTGCTCAATTAAATCTGTTTGGCTAGAGGGGTACACGGTGCCTGACATCATTTTAATCTTTCAAAAAACTGCAGATCAATTTTCTCAATAAGAGTTTTAGATGTTAAAAGTATTTCCTTCTATTATATTAGTGAGGTTTTAGATGTTAAAAATATTTGGTTGTATTATATTTTGATAGTTTTCTCATTACTGTTAGGATAGAGATAATTATAAGAAAAATGGAAAAAGTTATGTGCAAACTTTTCCCAGTTGGAGTAGTTCCATATGTACAGTTTTCAAAGATTTTGCCTCATCTTTTAAATTATTTCAGATACCTAAATTTTTTGTACAACTTTGGTATTATTTGGGTAGAAGTTTTAGTTACCCAAGTAATGGTCTACTCAGATCCTAATTTTCCAATAATGGTTAATATTGCTAATTTGCTATCCTTTTAACAAATACTTCATGGGGGTTAAGCACTTGCTCTTGCCTGCTCAGCAGCTTAAGGAGCCTCTTGCCTGCTCCAGCAGTTTAAGGAGCCTGAGAACTGACCGGTGCTTTAAAATAAGACACATCATTACAAAAGCCTCTGCTATCTAGCTGTAAGCTTCTTATGGCTATCACTCTCGGGTGTTCCCTGAGGTGTGGTGGCAAAGCCAAATTGGCCGGAGAGATAAATTGCAGTGTTTCGCTATAATTCATTTAAGTGGTCTTCAATGCTACGATGATCAGATTAGTCAAACATTTAACAAACTTCAGCAAGTCTATCTATGAGAAAAATGTAATCCATTTTAATGCCTAAAGAGATAGTATTTTGTGAATCAAGTTGTGTAAATTTGGGTGACCTATGAGAAGAATAAGTGTTGTGAGTAGACGGATGGTACACATGGTATACAATTTATTATTTATACGAACAGAGAGCTTGGCAATGATTATTTTAAATCATACTAAGTTTGAATGCTTGTTTTTACTTGATCCTGTGTACTACATTTAGAGATTATATCCCGAGTTCATGCTATATATGAAAACTCTTTTGGCATGAATCTTATCCAGAGTTCATGCATTAATCTATCATGAATCTCTTTTGGCATGAATGAATCTTAATCTATCTCACGATTTACTTCATTTTTTAAAAATATTGTTCTTTTGTTATTACTGTAGTGTTAGCACGGGCATGTTACTAGTAACACAAAGGGACTGGCGATTGTTTCTTGCTTGACGAATTTGATTTGGTTGATCGACGACAGAGACAAACAAAGCTGTGTAGCTTACAACACGTTACACGTCAGCAGCAATGCGCGTGGCATCTCAGGCTGCTGGTTCACGCCCATCTCCCCACCCTCGTGGAGGTGAGAGAGCCCATGGGCGGCGCGGCGGCGGTGTTGCTCCAATTCGCGGTGCTGGGGTTGATCATGCACCTCGTGAATTGGAGTAAAGACGACAACTGCCCTACGCGTGCCACTTTGGAAGATTTCAAGCAGCGGGAGGGGTCGGTGGTAGCGGCGGTAGTCACGAAGTAAAAGTCGGGGACCGGAGAGGATTCACATGCATATTGGCATATAGGTCAAGTAGCGGATCGCATGGTTGGTATAGGAGAGGGTGGGTAAGGGCAGTCCCAATGCTATCTATACTTATTAATTTTCATACATACTACATACAGAAACTATGATCCCAATGGATAGTTTTTGTATAATAATTTTTTATTCAATCACATACATTCTCTCTTCATTCTCTACCAATCGCATACCTTTATGTCCTGGTTCTTGTGTAGACATGGTTTCTAACTTAGACCTGGTTTTTATAACACACTAGGTGTTAAGCATTGCATTAGCATTTCGAATCATGAGCATGAGCATCATCTTGCATTCATAATCACATGTAATATAAGTATAACATTGAGTTGAAACATGTGAAACATCACTTTGAACACATGAATGTTGCATGTGCTTGTTTAAATACAATTTTGCCCTGATTATGCTTGCTAGGCCAATAAACCATGTTTGGTTATAACTGCAAATCATTTAGGAATATTTAGCATAAAATTTGGAGCAAGTTTGGTATTCAAAATTTCCCCAAATTTTGCTTTTAAAAATATTCTAGAAAAATAGAATTTTGATTCAAAATGGGCATTGAATCTCCCTTTTAAAATATGTTTGGAATTTCAAAATGTGCCCTAAAGCAATGTTGCAGAGAATTAAATTTTGAACAACTTTTGTTTTAGGGTCAAGTCTTGAAAATGCCATTTTCTACTTCAAAATTTGAAATTTGACACTGTTGGAAAAATTTGGAATTGAATTTAGAAAAGAAAAAGGGCTTTCCTGGCTTAACGGGCCGCGCGCGCCACTTCTGGCCCACAAGCTGAAGCCGGCCCGCTCGCACCCGCGCGCCTACCTACGATCGCGCCCGCACGCCGCACCCGACCGCGCACAGGCGCTGCGCGCCCCGTGGCCAGCATGCGTCGGCGCCGGCGGCACCTGGCCGCCCAGTGCCCCCCCGCGCGCCCTCACGACGCCCAGCGCCACGCTCTGCCTTCCCACTCGCTCCATTCCTTCCTCCTTCACTCCACCACAGCAGCAGAGCAAGTCGAGCGGCTCTCCTCCGCCACCTCCCGCACGTGCGCTCAACGGCATTGCCCGTTCCGGCCACCGCAGTTCACCGCTGACGCCTTCATCTTCCTCTGGGCTCCGCCTCTTCCTCGCGCAGCCCGCGCTCGCATCAGCTTCCCGTGCTAAGGCCCCCTTCGACGGGCATTGCTCGCTGGAGCATAGCCGAGCTCACCGAAGATTTTCGCTTCGTGGGCTCCTCCTCTCCACCCCACCTTCTCTCCCTTCCTTGCGCGCATCTTGCTCGCCTCGGCTCCCCGGGGCTCGATCACCCTTTCCATGACCATCTCTTGGCCGGGAATGGCCGGTCGGCGACCACCCGCTCCGCCATGTACGGCGGTGACCGGTCTCCCGAGCTCCACTGGCCACCATGCGTGCACTATCGAGTTCGCGGGGTTAAGGTGGTCATCTAGGTGACCTTGGCCTGGCCAGAGACCTCGCCGTCGACGAGATTTCACTGGTCAGCGCCGCCCCGTCTCGGCTTGGCTGACGGGTGGGGCCGGTTGACCCATGGACCCCAGCTACCAGCGCCTGCGGGTGCACTACACCGGATGCACCCATCGTTTTCAGCGATTGATTTTAAAAGGAATTTGGAAAATGGATTTTCAAAAATTATGTAAATGCTTTGGAAAATCATAACTTGCTCATTTTGGCTCAAAAATGGTGAAATAAGTTTTGTTGTAATCCTCATGACTAGATCTATAGCTTAAAATTGTTGCATGTTAATTTTGTGATACTTTTCTGTGGAGCTTTATTTAATTCTTGTAATTGTTGTTTTAAAAAAAATACATAATAAATCATAGGAAGCTCAGAAAAATATGATTCCAAGTTTGTTATTCTTCCTGTGCGATGTACTTTATATGAAAAATATATGTCATGCATTGTTCTGTAGGAAAAATATTGATGTCTAGTTGAAGTGCTATTTATGGCTGATTTTTGTTATTTTTGCTAGAGAGAGAAATTTATATAAAACAAGCATGTGATAAATTTTGTATAGTGTTTGTTTACTGTGTAGATCATAGGAAAAATACTAAATCTATTGTTTGATACTTTTCATAGTACAAAGTATTTTCATGCTCATTTTTATGACATAGCTTGTTATTTTTGTGTGGGCTATTTTACTTATCCAATTTCCATGAAAATTTTGTGGTAGGCTACATACAGTAGGACTATGCTACTGTATTTTTTTAGATTTTTATATGCACTAGAAATATAGGTTACTGTTGTAGCCCTAGTTTTGAATCAAATTTGAAATAATATTCTTTATGGATAATTAGTTTAATAATGAAGCTTTGGTGTATCTTTGAAGCACCAAATCACTTGCTGGTGTTGCTTGACAAGCTAATGTGGTTGTGTTGTAAAGTGTAGTAGCACTCATGTTAGGGTTATATGCTAATTAGCAGAAAAGATGAGAATTATTAGCAGAAGAGAATGCAGTAGATGATATGCATTAGTAATAATTGATCTTGGATGACGTTGACTATCTTGTAGAATACTTTTACCTTTATGCCACCTAATGAAGTATTAATGTGTTCATCTACACATCATGTCATCATGATCATCGCATATCACCGCATCCGATGCATCGTTTATATATTTACTTATGCAATTGCATCATACAGGATCGTAGGAGGAGTTGCCAGAAGCAGTTCAGGAGGAACAGACCGGGTCTGATCCACAAGAAGCTTAGGCACAAGAGGTGTCTGAGGTAGACAAGCAAGAAGAGGATCTACCTGAGTGTGTGGACCACCAACCCAGTTCCTTCGAACAAGGCAAGCCCCGGAGCATTCTAAGTCTCCTACTTTATAAAAGAAATTCTTTCTATATATGAGTATGTATATTGTTGCATTAAGTTATAGGAGTTGGGTGAAACCGTTGATGCATTTATTACTATCCTTGCCTACCTAACAATCTTCTTACCCTGATAGGTTTAGGATCGGAAAAACTTCTTAGCCCTGCTTAGACCGGTAGCGATCGGTGATTTCTAGTCACCTGCAATTATAAGTGGTTACTGGAATGCTTTAGCTATGAAATGGATGAAATCCTAAAAATAACCATGTGTTGATGGATAATTGGAGATTAGACAGAAAATTTGGAGGCAACCAGACGGGGTTCTAGGGTGCTATTAGTTTTCTGTCTGTGTCGGTTAAGCACTGATCGTTGCTTGTCCCTCTTATCATGTTAAACGCATGCCTCACATTTAGCTGGTCAAATAAAGTACCTTTCAACCATGAAACTAGTGACACTTTTTAGGCCGGAATAAACTCAGATTGACAGACTGGTGTCAAAGGGGGTAAGACGAGAACGCGAAGAGTGAGCCCAAGGTGCGTCCTGGCAGTCGGGCGGTCCTTGGATAGTGCGGTCCATGATTGTTACCCCACGACGTTTACCTGGAAAGTGTCATTGGTGATCTGTAGCTCACTTTAGCGGGTAAGTATGGTTTGTGTGAGGAATAAATCACCAGCTGGTTAGAAATCGATTCGAATCGCCATCACTCCTGGATAGTGAGCACTTGACTTGAGTTATGACATCATAGTAATGATAATAGAACACTGATGGTTATATGGATGATATTGGAAATGCTAAATTCAAGTGGTAACAGGATGTTATTGGTTAATCAAGTGATTGCTATATCATAGGTGCTTACCTAGCTTGATAGGTTATAATAAAGATGATGCAAATTTCTTTAAATGGTTTAGTCATGATAGCTTATGCTTTTCGCAAATGAGTCAGCTAGTCCACTAAAAGAAAGTCTTGCATCCTCCTTGGTGTCACTTTATTTCGGTTTAAGACGGGTAAGTCTAGCTGGGTAATTTCTCGTACTTAGGGCGTTGTTCCCATTGTTGTTGTAGATGGTCAGATGTACTACGGCTATTGCATCAACTGCCTATATCCGGCGATGGGCAACAACTAGGACCAAGGATAATGGTCACTTTGTATGTCTTACCTAAGGCTTTTGTGGGAAATGACTATTTCCTGGCACTGTAATTGAACTAAGTGTGTGTGTGATTTATGAAATATTTGGCTTCCGCTATTTTATCTTGAACTTGGTTTGTAATAACTTTATGTTCTAAACTCTGATGTATTCAACTGTCGTTGCGAACTTTATGTAATATGTGACTGTGGCTGCTAAACTTGTATGATCTTGATTTGTATGTTAGTTGGTTTGAAATCCTTCATAGTTTCATGGACTACCGGGTTATACGGGCTTAAGTTTGTTAAATTATCTGCTTTGGCGGGTGGTTTTCTTACTTAATTTCATATAATTGGTTGGTTCTGTTACAGCTGGCATCGGAGCAAGGTTTAGTAGATTACTATTCACATGTGTATTTAAAACAAAATAGTGGTTAAACCTGATATTTACAACTTAATAGTGTGTCAGTGGTCATATCCTTTATGCCCAGTTAAGGACTCTAGGTGGCTTATTTAAGTACTGACTTGGGGGTTCTTGCATCATATTTCTATTTCGTTTCTCATACGACGTGCTATTGTATGAGTGCCATTCGCTTGAGTGGTAATGTTTAGATCATTTGCCTCTACGCCTCGGTAAGTGAGAATTGTGAGAGCATGATTGAAAACACTGCCGATCTAGGGAAGTGCTTATATGATGCCGAATTATGGACATGTTATACGCATGTTTATATGAGGGTATCCAATGTGTGGGAAATTCCATCCTGTGGTGACGATGCCGTCAATCGGACGATGGTTCGGGTAGTTGCTACCGTTGTACGCATATTTGGGGATGCATGTAGAGCGAGTAGATTACTTTACTGCTTTCATGCATATTATTCATATTATGAGGGTTTGGTCTGAAGTGAATTTTCTGTAGGTACATAACAGCGCTATTGTGTAGTATGTATTAGTTACGTATTTATGAGAGACCATTGTATGCCGCCGTCTATACCGCTAGTAATTGTTATTTTTCTAAGTTTGCGAGAACGTACAGAACGTGCATGCATGTGAGTGGTGTTGACGGTAGATAAGTGTCAATTTTAACCGTCAACGAAACATGAAAAATGACCTAAATGTAATTACCACTTAGATATAGGGGCTTTACTGACAGAATTCCACAGGTTTTGGTGAATGTCTATTTCTGCAGGGTGTCAGCTAAAAAAAACCAAAGAAGGCTCACATGTCAGGTCTACATAGAGACAAAAGGGCTACGCATAACTTTTTTTTATAATCTAAAAGGTACGAGAAGACTCTGGAAACAAACGGGAGGCAAAACGGGCTCAGAAGCCGGGCGGCCGCCCAAGGGGTGGGGGCGGCCGCCCAAGGGGTGGGGGCACCCGCCCCAGCTGCAGAGCCAATCAGGCTCCGTCTCGCGGATCATGCCTCCACCACCTTTGAGGATCAATAATAATCGTAGATCAAGGTCGGTTTGATCCGAGGGCTATGGTGCTTCCTAGAGGGCTGTATAAGCAAGGCCCCTAGCCTGTAGAGTAGGCATTTCCCTAAACCCTAATTCATTATCTCCTAGCCGGGATCAGGTCAGAGGTGTCCCATGAAAGGATGACCTCTCTAGGGGATTAGGTCTAGCTTCTTCAATGTAGTAGATTAGTATCTTGGGAGAGAAGGTCGAGTTGGGATCTTGCTCAAGATTTTAGATCTAGTCATGGAGGCTTGGTAAAGCCTTATATCTTCACTTCAATATTCTGTAAGACTTATACTTATTCTCTTATTTACATGGCTATGTTTACTTTGAATATATCTTGCTAGTTAAGTTTATCATTCCTTTTGTGTGCTAGTTCATAGAGCGCTTAGCCTTCTAGTTTGTTGACTAGGCTAGGTAGCCGAGCCTCGTGTAAGCGTGGTGCTTACACGATGCTCTGCCTATGAGTACACCCTGTTCCCTAGCTGTATGGTAGTTATGGGAGGTGACAACCCCCTCTATATCTATCGAGCAGGTTCTTAAATTCTAGGACCATAGTCACGTTAGTAGAGGTATCCTTTATGGTGCTCTCTCCTGTCTAGTGGCATCCCAAAGTGCACAAGAGTGTGGTAAGTCTTAGCATAGTTGGGTATACCTTTACCATGTGATAAGAATATCATAGGAATCTACCTCACCCATTGACCTCCCAAGTTAACTAGTTGTATATCTTTAGTGACCTATCCCATGCGTGTCATATTACATAAATCCTATCATTTCATATATCATTTACCCCCGCTATAGTCTAGATGGTTTACTAGGTTATTAGATACATGATGGTGAATTATCAGATTCTTTAACCCTTGCTTCCTTATGGTAAAATATAAATAACGATACCTGGTTTACTCCCGATAAAATGCTACAATGGTATGTTCTGTGTGCTTGCAGAATCCTTTATATTTTAGTTGCACTTAATTTATACCAACAAGTGGACTGGTTGGCGTTATGAGCCCACTGGCAGGACCGCTGAGGAGGCAGCTGACAGGGCAGCTTTTGGGATCCTGAGGGACATCATGGATCATTTTCCTCAGGAGTTGGCAGCCACTATGGCTAGAGTCTTTCGAGGGGCAACCCCTCCACTGACTCTTGGTAGCAGGCCAGAGGAAGACCTCTAGAGATTAGTATAGTAGAAGCGCAGAGCAGTGACAACCATGCTATGAGTGTCATGTTCGCAGTGATGAAGACTTTGGATGGAGTAGAAAGTAGCCTGAGACGTGTGTCTAGTGCTCTTGTCCAGGCCCACGATGGCAGACATCAGCTTCACAGGGATCACAACGTTGAGATTGAGAGGCTCAATGCAGAGATGGCTTAGTTGACCCATCAGATGGATCAGGCGACCCAGAGGACTGGAGTCTTTGTGGGAGACGTCCATGCACTAAGAGAGCAGCTTCATCATCTAACCACCACCAACAGGAACGCTGAGCGCATGTTGATCTATGTGCTCCATCAGAGGAATGAAGCCTGGTCTGCAGAAGAAGTTCTGAGAGCTCGACAGGTTGAGCTAGAGCAGTAGTTGGCCAATGCAGAGGAATACAACGACAACTTGCACGAGGAGGTTCATCAGCTGCATAATCAGCTCCACCCTTACGTTCCTCCTAGCGCAGCAGAGATGGATTTGGACGAGGATGAGGATCCCAAAGAGCCAGAAGCCCTGGCTGATGAGGATGAAGACGATGGTGACCATGGCGACATCTCTGACTTAGACAGCGACCGCGACGAGTATGCTAGTAGTTGTGCGCTAGCTACTAGGGTTTCTTTTGTGCTAATCTTTTACATGGTTGGTTTATCTGGCATGTACTCTTGAGTAGAAAGACTAAGACCTTGATCTAATGTTGGAAAACTTGGATGCGTTTGTGACGATATCTGAACGTCAAAAGTCCAGTGTATGTATGCTGGCGCTTTGGTTGTAATGGACGCGATGTGTTACACTTAAGTAATCTAATTAGTGATGTTGTGTTAATTGGAATGACGTATTGTACCTCTGTTTTATTGTATGAATTTATTCTCTCCAGTGAATTCAGTACGGCATAATTTTTCATTCGACTATAGTTATTACAATATCGCCTAATAATTACTTTTGGTGAAATATGCAGATGTCGAACACTCACCGTACGGTGTATGATGCCGCTGAGGTAGGTGGTAGTGCCACTAGGAACGAGACCCATGACCCACCACCACCTCCTCCTCCATCATACACCGCGGAGCAGTTCTTTACACAGTTCCTTGGAAGCCAGCGAAACATGGAGTGCATGCAGCAAAATATGGAGGCTGCCTTGCGTAATATTGCTGTGGTAGAACCTCCTAAATTATATGGCCCACATATACTTGTCATTGTCTTAAAGACTTCTAACAACCATACATGTGTCCTCAGGAAACCCGAATCATCCATAATTTACAACTCACACAGGATCAACAAAGGAGTAACTACAACATTACAACATTTGATACAAAACTTACATCAGAGTGCGGAAGAATAACAACAATAGATTTACAACTCATGATTAAGTTAACTTTTTACAAACTTAACTTAAATGACGGAAGTCGAGTAGAACTACAGAAGACAGCTTAGGTAGAGCACCTAAGTCAGGAGAGGACAACCAAATCATATCGAACCCGCTGACATGGCCCCGGTAACAGCACTAGTCAGTACCTGCAACATGGTTTAACAAACCCTAAGTACTCAATTGTACTCCGCAAGACTTACCCGACGAAAAGAAAAGACTCTAAGGATATGCTGGCTTTAAAGGAAGTAGTAGAGCTAGAAAAGAGGAGTTTTGCAGAAAAGCTTTACTATAAGTGGATCCTTACTTTCAATACTTTAAACTAGTTTTAGCATCAGTTTTGGTGAAGCTTACCATAGATAGATTTGCACCTATTATATCTCAATCACTGGTCTTAAGCATCACATTTCATATCCATCTCTTCATTTCCTTTCCATGGTCACCATGTTCCATTGTTAACTACGATGTAGGTCAGGTGATCGAGTCTCCATAACCGAGGAGCAACGATGATTCGAACCGATTATTCCTAGCTAGGGATCCCTAACCACACAAGATATGTAGGACTCTAACTTATATAAATCAACCTTCACTTGGATCCTCCAAAATGTGACCGAGTCCAGCGCCACCTGAGAGTACAATACACCTCCAATCCGGCCCTTAGCTACGAGGGTTCACTTGATGGAATTATCGATGTCTTAGGCTTACCGGAGAATGCGGTCAGTTGCAAAGTCTCGAAACTTAGGCAGGCCTCCAATGGTATGGTCCTTAACCGACACAGGCGGAGCACTACATCGACTCATTTCATTATGCAAGCCACCCGCCCGGTCTTAGCTTAATATTACCAAATTCATATTCATATGCTCTCATGACCTGTTATTAGGTCAGGAGAAGCAAAGGTAAACATGTTTCTCATGAACGATGAAATCACCATTCGACTTCTACCAAAGTCTAAGCATTACTAAGCATAAAAGATCGACCTACACATACTAGTGGGATATCATCTGGATATAAATGGAGATCAAGGTAATTATGCAGCAACAGTATCAACCAACTCCTACTAACATAATGCACATTACACTAGACTTAAGGTGTAATAAATCATTTATAAAATAGAAGAGTGGTTGTATGTCTGAGGCTTGTCTTCGTTACAGCGGTGGTTAGTTCTCGTAGAAGTCAAGTTTGACACCAACACCATGGATGGACGACACCTTTCCGAAGATTGATCAACACCAACCTTGTCAACTTTTGTTCAACATGAACCTTCTTATTGTCTTAAGCACTATACGTATATAAATGATGCGATGCTTAATATGATGGAATGCATGCCATGATGCATGATGATGAACAAGGCATAGCATAAAAGGGACATTTAGAAAGGATAAACATTAGTTATCTACTTAAGTACAACTTTCCTTCACAAAAGATCTAGTTTTATATTTTTCTTAGCTAGTACATACCAAGACAAAGCTAACAAAATTTGAATCATGAATTTTTGGATATTTCTAGCTCCTATTTTACATTTTACAAGTTTAGAGTGTATTTAACTTAAGTAACAAATATTGCATACAAAATATTTTCAAATAGTAAATTTTATGATTCTATCAGCTAGAACATTTCAAAACAAAACTAACAAAATTGGGTTCACTCAATTTGGAGTTTCCTAGCTTGAGTTATATATTTTCAAAGTTAGCACAATTTTTAAACAAAAAAAACATCTAAAAAAGGAAAAGCCGCTTGGGCCGACTTCACCCAGCTCGGCCCAGCTCGGTGCAGTGCATGCGCACACGTGTCCCAAGCAGCGAGCGCGGTCCAACGGCGAGCACGGCCCAAACATGCGGTAACAGCGCGCGGCGTGGCCTGACGTCCGGGCCGCGGTCAACCCGGCCCCACTCGCCAGTGAGTAGGAGGCAGGGGAGCGGCTTGACCGACTGGGGCTCGCCGGTGGCAAGGCCTCCGACAACTAGACCGGCACCGGTGAGTTCCTAATGGTCTTCCGCACATGCTAGGCTAACGGTTGGGTGAATTAGGGCTTCGAGCAAGAACGGCAGCGTGAACAGTGGGTCCGGCGGTTGGGCGCATAACGGTGGCGGCAATAGCTCACCGGCTCCGATGAGGAGACGACCTGCGTGCGCAGGAGCTTGTGTGGTGACCTAGGGCTAGGAATTGGTGCCTGGTGAGGCTGTAGCGGGCATGGCTACGTGTAGGGCGGCGCAATGCCCAGAGTACGACGACGGCATTCGTCCTTCCGGTGAGGACGGGCTTGAATTGGGGAACCATCATCGGTGCGAGCTATAACGGCTTAATGCAGTGCCAACATAAGCAAGAGGGGATGCAGAGGAAGGTGGGACACACATGGCCATGACGAGCCTGAGCTCGTGACCATGGCGGCATGGCGCGGTGGAGCACGGGGACTCTTACCTAAGCTCGAGCAGCAACGCAGCTGTGATGGTGGGAAAGAAGAGGGACCTTTGTCATTGCTGTGCGCGTGGTGAATTGGAGCAAAGTGCAGCGGCTGCGGCGAATTGCGGCGGCGCTCGGTGGTGACTGACAGCGAGGGCAGCGAAAAGGAAGAGGGGGATGGCGTCGGCTTGGTCTTATAGGGTGGCCGGGGAACGAGCGGGTGACATGCAACAGCTTGCCGCAAGACGTCGAAGTAGGAGGTGGCCACGGGACGCACCTGGAAGATGGCCAAAGGCCATCGACGACAAGCGGGAGGTGGCACCCTGTGGTTGGAACCCAATTTTGAAATATTTATGAAAATGCCACTGACTCAAATTTACAAATTACTCACAAATTTTCTATAAAAGTTGAAAATCTGTAAAAACAAAAGTTGCTCAATTTTCAAAGTTCTACAACTTTATCAATATAAATTTTTTTAAATTCAGCTTAGATTTTGAAATTTGATTTTGAATTCAAAAGGGGACACTTTTTAGAAATTAGTAATTTCAAAATTACTTCAAAAACTCAAAATACCAAAGTTGTACATCTAGGTAAGACCTACAACTTTGCTATTTAAACCATTTTCAAATTATGCCTCCATTTTGAAATTGGAATGGGGAAATAAAAAGGGGTCAAATTTGAGATTTGAATATTTTCAAAATTACTCCAACTTTTATACTAAAACTTTGAAAACTCCAAAAACCAAAGTTGTACAACTTGACAAGATCTACAATTTTACTTTTTGGCTCACCCCCAAAATTTGCTTAGATTTTGAATTACACAAAAGGGGTAAAAAGGGATTTTCTGAAAATCAGGCTTTTGAATTCTATTGATTATTCTTTTTAACTAAAACTTGATTAATCCTTTAACACTAATAAAACATCTTTTTGGACGATAAACAAACATGGCATAAACACATATAAAGCATTTTATTATTAAAAGCAACATAACAATTTAATATTGAAACATTATTAAGTAACATGGGCAACATTTAAATGAAACATGTGAAACATTCTATCAACAATCTATGAAACATGTGAAACAAGGCATATACACAACATGTAAAACACTTGTTTATTGCAACATATGAACCTTACAAGGGAAACATTGTTTAAACAACACATGTAACACATGCAACATATGCAACATGACTAAAGTAACATGTGCAACATGAATGCATTTATGGCATGTCATTTGATGTTTATGCTTGATGATGCTTCATAATCAAGTTTTAATTATTTCTTAACATATGGGATGTTACAATATTGCGGACAACACCCGCTGTGGGTTAAACCAGGGCGGACATGAGGCAAATAAGTATAGCAATTTCAAGGACTTCATGGACACCAGGCCACCGATTTTCAAGGAAGCGGCAGAGCTGCTAGATGCCGAAAAATGGATCAACACCATGGGGGAAAAGTTCTATGTACTGAGAATGATGGAGGTATTGAAGACGGAGTATGTAGCTCATCAACTACAAGGCCCTGTAGGAATGTGGTGGAAGCATCATCGCACCACGTTTCCCCCAATGCTCACATTACTTGGAGGGAATTTACTGAGGCTTTTCGTGGAGTTTACATTCCACCAGGTCTGACAGAAATGAAGTTAGGAGAATTCTTATCTCTGAATCAAGGCACCAAGACAGTGACTCAGTATTTACATGCATTCAATAATCTAAGTCGCTATGCCTCTGACATGGTGAATACCGATGCCAAGAAGATCACGAGTTTCAAGAGAGGCCTGAATTCCAAGATGATGAAGCACGTGGGTACCAACACGAGAACTGGTTTCAATGACTTCGTTAGTGACTGCTTGAAGAAAGAAAAGAACAATAATGTGTATGCTGCATCAAAGACTCGCAAGAGGACCTTTGAGTCAGGTCCATCCTAGCCAAGAGCCCCGATGGCCAATCATTCTGTGTATCGTCTACCGGCTCCTGGTGCAAGGTTCAGGCTAGCACAGAGGAAGAATCAGAATGCCCAACAACCTAGAGGAACCAGAAGCCATTCAAGATGGTGATACCACAGGCCAAGGCAGGACAAGGCAGTTCGTCTAGAGCTGCTACTTTAGTAAGAGGACCGTGTTTCAACTACAATCTGTCGGGTCACTTTGCGAAGTTTTGTCCTTTTCCTAAGAAGCAGCAAAATCAATATCAAGATCATGTGCACCACACCACCAAAGATGACATCCCAGAAGGAGAGCCCGTGATAGCTAGTATGTTTTCTATCAACAACCATCCTGCAGTCGTTTTGTTTGATTCTGGATCATCTCATTCATTTATAAGTCAAGCATTTGCAAGAAAGTATGAGCAAAAGATAGTTGAATTGGAATGTGCTTATCGGATAAGTTCAGCTAGGGCTGATCTGTTAACTAATCAGATAATGCAGGGGGCAACCTTGAATATAGCAGGCAGGCAGTATAAGCTTAACTTGATAGTTATGTCAGGGCTAGTTCTGGACGTAATTATGGGAATGAATTGGATGAATAAGATGGGAGTAGTAATTGATGTCGGAGGAAGAAGTATTCTCTTAAGGAACCTATTGGAGAAGGCACATTTCAAGTAGTCTTACCTCGGAGAATAGATCTAGCCAGTATGACCTGTGCAGTTCAAACCACTCTTCTAGCCAAGATTCCGGTGATGTGCGAGTTTCCAGACGTGTTTCCATATGAGTTACTCGGTCTTCCACCGGACAGAGATGTTGAGTTTGCTATTGAGTTAATCCCTAGAACACCACTGATCTCGAGAAGGCCTTCAGTATGCCTCCAAATGAATTAGCAGAGTTGAAGAAGCAACTCCAGGATCTATTGACTAAGGGTTTGATTCGTCCAAGTTCATCTGAATGGGGATGTCCCACACTATTCATGAAGAAGAAGGATAACTCCTTATGGATGTGCGTGGACTATAGGCCACTAAATATGGTGACAATTAAAAATAAGTATCCTACCTCGGATTGATATCTTGTTTGATCAATTGTTAAAAGCCAAGGTATTCTCGAAGATAGACTTGAGATCAGGATACCATCAGATCAAGATTAGGCCACAACATATACCCAAGACCTATTTTCCACCAGATATGGTTTGTACGAGTATCTTGTCATGTCCTTTGGTCTGACAAATGCTCCTGCTTACTTTATGTATCTGATGAATTCGGTCTTTATGCCGAAATTGGATAAGTTTGTGATTGTGTTCATTGATGATATACTAGTATGCTCAGAGAACGAGAAAGATCATAAGAGCATCTTAGAATTGTCTTAACCCAACTTAGAGATCATCAGTTGTATGCCAAGTTTAGTAAGTGTGAGTTTTGGCTGAAGACATTTCCTTTTCTTGATCATGTGTTATCAGAAAGTGGAGTCTCAATAGACCCTAGCAAGGTACAAGAGGTTATGGATTAGAAGGCACCAACCACAGTTCATGAGGTTTAGAGTTTTCTTAGATTAGCTGGTTATTATCATCGCCTTATACCGGATTTCTCGAAGATTGCCAAACCAATGATGAGTCTGCTGCAGAAGGACCATAAGTTCGTATGGACAAAGGAGTACAAGGCAACTTTCCGTACCTTGCAGGAATTGCTAACCACTGCTCCTGTTCTGGCGTAGCCAAACATAGAGAAGCCATTTGATGTGTTTTGCGATGCATCCAAGAATGGGTTAGGATGTGTTCTTATGCAAGATGGAAGAGTCATTACTTATGCCTCTCGCCAGTTGAGGAAACATGAAGTTAACTATCTAACTCATGATTTAGAGCTCACTGCTGTTGTGCATGCTCTAAAGATTTAGAGACACTACTTGCTTGGGAATGTGTGTAACATCTTCACAGATCACAAGAGTCTCAAATACATATTTACACAGTCCGAGTTGAATATGCGACAAAGAAGATGGTTGGAGTTGATTAAGGATTATAACCTAAATGTACACTATCATCCAGGGAAGGTCAATGTCGTAGCCGATGCCCTGAGTAGGAAGTCACATTCTCTTACTATGCAACCTTTGTTCGAAGATGGGTTCAATTTGTTGCATCTAGCTATCTTGCATAATATTCAGATTAGTTGTACCTTAGAGAGTAAGATCATTGAAGGCCAGAAAATAGACAAGGGAATATTCCATATCAAGGAGAAAATGAAAAAAGAGCCAACTAAGCACTTTAGAGAGGATGAACAAGGAGTGTTGTGATTCAAGGACCGTCTTATTGTACCAAAAGATTGAGAGCTTAAGAACCAATTGATGGATAAAGCTCATTATTCTAAGCTGTCTATCCATCCTGGAAGTAGCAAAATGTATCAAGAACTAAGACCTTGTTATTGGTGGACAAAGATGAAGAAGGAGATTACGGTGTATGTTGCTCGTTGTGACACGTGTCGTAGAGTGAAAGCTCTTCACATGAGACTGCGGGTTTGTTGCAACCTTTGTCAGCACCAGATTGGAAATGGGATGCTATAAGTATGGATTTCATCACCGGTCCTCCCACCACACCGAAGGGAAATGATTCGATTTGGGTGATTGTAGATCTCCTTACCAAATCAGCTCACTTTTTGCCAGTCAAGACAGTGTTTCAACCACCTTAGTATGTCGAGAAGTACATTGCAAAAATTGTTAGATTGCATGGTATACCAAAGATAATCGTGTCTGATTGAGGGTCACAGTTTACATCCCATTTTTGGGAGCACTTACATAAAGGTTTGGGTACTAGTTTGGTTCGTAGTATAGCTTACCAGCCACAGACAGATGGGCAGACAGAGAGAGTTAATGTTGTTCTCAAAGATATGCTTAGAGCTTGTGTGTTGTCATCTAGGAGTTCATGAGAATCCTAGGTACTGTTAGCAGAGTTTACTTACAACAATAGTTACTAAGAGAGTATCAAGATGGCTTCATTTGAAGCATTGTATGGCAGGAAGTGTAGGACACCGTTGAATTGGATTGAACCTGGAGCGAAAGTGTCACACCCGGTTTCAAGGACAAAACCAGACATACACCATATGTGAAATAAAGAAGACAAATCTTACATATAGCCACAGATAAGTGTAATATCAAAAGACAAATGCTTAATATACATAACTCAATAGTATAAAGTATACCTTAAAGAGCAACACAGCGGAAAGACAACTCCGAACACCGGGTGCAACCTTCACTCCAGGATCAAACTAACTGGTTGATCACAAGCCTAACAATTCCAGAATCTAACAGTCTGGTACTCTTCCTGAGATGTGGGGAAATAGCAAGAGTGAGTCCATGTCGAACTCAGCAAACATATCATGGGGTTCATGAAGCTCAAAAGGTTTGACACTGGTTTACTGCGATAGCTTTTAGTGAGTCAACTTTTTAGCAGTTGAGTAGCAACAAGTTTACCACAATCCCAAATAACCTCATGATCATGTAAACGAGAATAATGTATAGCAAGAAACAATAATCATTAGTGAGCTTTAATATCATCAGTATTATTATTACCATCAGTGTCCATCATTTATTCTGTAAGGGTCCAAGGCCACTCGTGACCGTGAGCACGGCTGATATACCAGTTTTACACTCTGCAGAGGTTGTACACTTTCACTATGAGTCGTGATTTACCCTTTCGCCCGAGGTAGCTAATCTCTTGACCCACTTCCAAGGAAGGTCGGCAGGGTTCACTATGAAGTCTTTCAAAGGTTCGTCTAACAAGTTAGGGCCATTAGATTCACTCGGCAAACAGATGTAGAGCCCCCCTTCCAAATGGCACAATAACGCGCAGCCTATACACATAAGGACAGAGGCCGCACTATATCCGATTCGTCAAGCCGTTCTTACGCCATGAAGGAATACCTCTAACAAGCTAGAAAAGGTCCTCATACTTGACTAAAGCCAGAGCCATATAGCCCTCACAGTTGTACTGTAAGTCCTGGATGTTCGCTTACAGATAAGTCCTTAGGGAGAGAAACTAGAGCACCATAAAAACAACCAAATATGCTCTAGCCCTCTTGAGCCATGTTTCTATAAAGCATCTTTTAAACGTTTATTGCATATACCATTAGTCAAGTTACAGATCATAGTTATTTATCTTGAGCACTAGCATAAATTCTACCCAATGCAATGTCCCATGGGTGTCAAGGTACAAGATACAAAAACTAGGATATCCTTAGTGGTAACAAGGTAGACATATGCACATGAATTAAGTGTATTAAAGGTGAATAGGAAACAAGGATAATCCCATGCTATACTTGCCTTAAACACCGATCCTTCGGTAAGCTTTAATCTTCAACGTTCTTCTTCTTCTTCTTGATAACCACGTATATCTCACCGACTGGACTTGATCAATAAATCACCACACACACATCGATACAATCATACACGAAGCAAACAATAGATCTAAATTAGAACAGTACACCAAACATATGAAACAATATGTGAAAAGATTTTAAAGAGGTTCTACGCATTGCTATGAACACACAGGCGCGAAAAGCACACTAATCAGAGCTACGGCTGAAAAGATACATCTACCGAAAGATTTGCTCATAGAAGAAAATATAAAACTATTAGTTTCATGTGTTTTAATTATATAATAACATATATAAGATATTTTATAGATACTATATATGGAATTAAGTCAAATTTAGATTCAAATTATGAAACTAAAGTAAAACAAATCATATTTTATTTACAAAACCCAGTTGCATAATTATTAATCAAGATATGATTTAAACAATAAAATTTCAGAATTAGTAATATGGTAAACACTATCACTAACGCGTAGATCTTGTTGCTATGAATCTAACGCAACTCAAATGAGCTAAAACGGATCTAAAACGTAGAAGATATGATTTAAACAAGATCTACTTTATAGATTAAATCTCACATCGGAACTTAAAGATAGAAAACCTAACCAACAGTAACACTAACAGTATAACAAGTTTGTAAAACTCTTCTACACGTTACTACGATCACATAGACATAAAGATCATGAAATTTGGATTTAAAACGTAAAAGTTATGAGTTTTCTAAGATTTCCTATAGATAAATAATTACTTTAATATAAACTCGAAAATAAATTATCTCAAACCTACTGTACAGTTCTATCATCATGTAGAGCTCGCAAATACAAATCTAACGCAATTTGAATGGATCAAATCGGAGTTAAAACGGATAATTTATGACTAAAACAAACTCAGTGGCAAAACTGTAAATATCAGAAAACGTATTTTTCAATTACTGAGACGAAATACGCTTTCAACAGATCAAAACGAACGTGGGATAATACGTTTTGGACTGCGGGTTAAGAACTTAAAAACTTCAGGGGCTCTTTAGCAAATTTTCCGGCCGAAGGGGTATCTTTGATTTTCGATCGTCGGATTCAAAACTAACGGCCTAGATCCAATCGGGGGAGGAGGCCGGCGGCGCTCCGGCCGGAATCGGCCGACGGTGACTCTCCGCGGCGGCGCCATGACTGGAAACCGCAAGACCTCGATTCCCGACATCATTCAGCAAGCGGAGAGCACGGGGAGGAAGACCGAAGCATGGCGAACTCACCCCGCGCGAAGATGGGACCGGAGGATGATCGGAAGGCGGCGGCTAGCTCGCGGTGGCGGACGGTGGAGGCGGAGCTTCGGGCGTAGCCATCACAGGACAAGAGAGGCTGCGATTTGTAGTCCAATGTGAAGCGGAGGGAGGCGGCACCCCGTTTTTATAGCCCGAAGGCATCGCTAAAGAAGGAAAGGGGAAGATTGAGGAGATGGAATCGGATCGGGGAAAAGAGGGAAAGGAATCCGGCGGCGTGGGGAGGAAGAAGCGCCTGACACGTGGGTCCGGGCTGTCAGCGACGCGGGAGCGGGGAAACGCGCTCGCGCGGTGAAGCTGGGCCGACGGCTGTGGCTGGGCTCGGCCCACGCGGAAGAAGGCGGGCGCGGGAGAAAACGGGCCGCTGCTAGCAGGCCGAGACGAGCGCTGGGCTGAAAACCGAAAGAAAATGATTTTCCTTTTCTTTTTCCTTTTCTAATTTTTTTCAAAGCAAATTTTCAAAAGATTTTCAAATCCAAATTTGAATTTAAATCAAACCACTCATCTCAAAAATTTAAATGCAACAGCATGAGTGCACAAACATGTTTCTACTCTTATATTTAATTTTAAATTTATAAAAATTATTATCATTCTAAATTTTCATGCTCACAAAAATATACAAAAATCATATTTTTCCTATTTTTCTTCTTTTCAAATTTTTAGCGTGTGACAATTCTACCCCCCTTAAATTGAATCTCGTCCCGAGATTCGGAAGATGATGATAAAAGAGATAATGACACTTTGTCTTTATTTGATCCTCATTTTCCAAATTACTCTCTTCGCTCAGAGTCATGAGACAGTTTCTCATATACCGACTGACTAATCTGCCTAAACATAATCATCTCTCCTATTGAGCTCCCCCAAAGTTATTTGTTCCTCTGCTATGGCTTCAGTAAACTCATGGTCCACTTTGCTATCCTTGGTGTACCTATCTGTAACACCCTAAAAAAATTGGAAAAGAAGAAAAATAGGAAAAATATGATTTTTGTATATTTTTGTGAGCATGCAAATTTAGAATAAGAATAATTTTTATAAATTTAAAATCAAATATAAGAGTAGAAACATGTTTGTGCATTCATGCTGTTGCATTTAAATTTTTGAGATGAGTGGTTTGATCAAATTCAAATTTGGATTTGAAAATCATTTGAAAAATGGATTTGAAAAATTGGAAAAGAAAAAGAAAAGAATTTACTTTCTTACCGGGCCGCCTTCCTTTCTTAGCCAGAGCTCGGCCCGCCAGCAGCGGCCCAGCTCTTCTCCCCCGCGCGCCCGCATTCCTTTTGGGCCGAGCCCGGCCAGCGGCCTGCTAAGACCGACTCACACGCGCGCGGCCGTTTTCCGCACTGTGTCGCTGACGCGTGGGTCCCACTGGTCAGTGACCCGTTTTCACTTTCCTTTCTTCTTCCTCCGGCCGACACCGCCTTCCTCCTTTCACCGGATGCGATCGATCGATTCGATCTCGAATCCCTTTCCTTCCTTAGTTAGCGACCCCTCAGGACTATAAAAACGGAACCGTAGCCCCTCCCCGCTCCACATCCAACCCTAAACCGCAGCTATAACACCTCGGGGCGGCTACACCCGAAGCACCGCCTCCACCGTCCGCCCCTTCGAGCCGTGCGAGCTCATTGCTTCATCTCCGACCACGAGTTTGCCCTAGGTAAGATCGCGTTGAAGTTATCTACCGACCGGTACTCTTGCTTCGCGATTTCGTGTACCGTGGCGAGTTTTGGCATGATCCGGTCATGGCGCCGCCGCGAGGGTCGCCGTCGGGCCCTATTCCGGCCGGAGCGCCGCCCGTCCCCTCCCCCGATCGATCTGGACCGTCCGATCTAAAACCGACGGCTCATATTAGAAGATAACGGTTCGCTGGTGTTTTTGTTAAAGAGCCCCTGGAGTTTTCAATTATCTAGCCCGCGGTCCAAAACGTAAAACGGTGGAATACGCTTTGATTAGTTGAAAACGTAATTCGTTTCGGAAAAAGAAAAATACGTTTTCTGATATTTACAGTTTTGCCATTCAGATTGTTTTAGCCGTAGAATCTTCGTTTTAACTCCGATTTGATCCATTCAAATTGCGTTAGATTCATATTTGAGAGCTCTATCTAATGATGCAACTGTACAGTAGGTTTGAATTAATTTATTTTCGAGTTTATATTAAAGTAATTATTTATCTATAGGAAATCTTAGAAAACTCATAACTTTTACGTTTTAAATCCAAATTTCGTGATCTTTACGTCTATGTGATCGAAGTAATGTGTAGAAGAGTTTTACAAACTTTTTATACTGTTAGTGTTACTGTTGGTTAGGTTTTCTACTTTTAAGATTCGATGTTAGATTTAATCTATTATTTTACTAAAGAAAATCTCGTTTAATTCATAACTTATTTGTTTTAATTCCGAATTAGTCCGTTCAAATTGCAATGGATTTATAACAACATGAACTATGTAATAGTATTAATGTTTTCTTTATCAAAATCTCTGGAATTTCATAGTTTAGATCTAATTTGATTAATAACTATGCAACTAGATTTATAAATAAAATATTATTGATTTCTCCTTTAGTTTTCTAAATTTAAATGTAATTTAGCCTAAGTCACTTTTGAATATCTATAAAAAGTATTTTATCCTATATATATGATTTTAAATAGTTAAAACAAATGAGACCTATAATTTTCTGTTTTATACAACAAAATCTTTCGGTAGTCGTTTCTTTTACCATAGCTCCGATTAGCGTGTTTTTCGTGTCTGTGTGTTCGTAGCAATGCATAGAACATCTTTAAAACCTTTTCACTTATTGTTTCATATGTTTGGTGTACTGTTCTAATTATTATTCATTGTTTGCTTCGTGTATGATTGCTCGATGTGTGTGTGTGGTGATTTATTGATCAAGTCCAGTCGGTGAGATTTACGTGGAGATTCAAGAAGCTATTAATTGAAGATTTGGATCAGAGAAAGGATCTCAATTTAAGGCAAGTATAGCATGGGATCATCCTTGTTTCCTATTCACCTTTAATATACTTAATTCATATGCATGTGTCTACCTTGATACCACTAAGGATATCCTAGTTTTTGTATCTTGTACCTTGACAACCATGGGACATTGCATTGGGAAGTATTATGCTAGTGCTCAAGATAAATAACCATGATCTGTAACTTGACTAATGGTATATGCAATAAACGTTTAAAAGATGCTTTATAGCAACATGGCTCAAGAGGGCTAGAGCATTGAGTTGTTTTTATGGTGCTCTAGTTTCTCTCCTTAAGGACTTATCTGTAAGCGAACATCCGGGACTTACAGTACAACTGTGAGGGCTATATGGCTCTGGCTTTAGCTCAGTATGAGGACTTTTTCTAGCTTGTTAGAGGTTACCCTTGTGGCGCAAATGGGGTAGAGCAGACTGTGGATCCCTGCGTGGTGTATCACACGGACTGACTCCGGAAACCTAGCGGCCCTAACTTGTTAGACGAACCTTTGAAAGGCTTCATAGTGATTCCTTGCCTGCTCACCTTGGAAGTGTTTTGGGAGTCGCGATCCCGGGCATATGGGTAATCATGACTCACAGTGAAAGTGTACAACCTCTGCAGAGTGTAAAACTGTTATAACAGCCGTGCTCACGGTCACGAGTGGCCTTGGACCCTTACAGAATAAATGATGAACACTGATGATAATGATAATAATGATGATATTGATATTCACTAATGATTAATGTTTCTTGCTATACATTATTCTCGTTTACATGATCATGAGGTTATTTGGATTTATGGTAAACTTGTTGCTACTCAGATGTTAAAAAGTTGACTCACTAAAAGCTATTGCAGTAAACCTGTGTCAAACCTTTTGAGCCTCATGAACCCCATGTTATATTTGTTGAGTTCGACATGGACTCACTCTTGCTATTTCCCCACATCTCAGGAAGGGTACCAGACTGTTAGATTCTGAAATTGTTAGGCTTGTGATCAACCAGTTAGTTTGATCCTGGAGTGAGGTCTACACCCGGTGTTCAGAGTTGTTTTTCCGCTGTGTTATTCTCTAAGGTATACTTTATACTATTGAGTTATGTATATTAAGCATTTGTCTTTTGATATTACGCTTATCTGTGGCTATATGTGAGATTTGTCTTCTTTATTTCACATATGGTGTATGTCTGGTTTTGTCCTTAAAACCGGGTGTGACAGATTGGTATCAGAGCAATGCTGACTGTAGGACGCAAGCCTAGTTAGAACTGGACATTTAGCATGTTCTCATTGTTGCCTATTTCTTGATTTTCTTTAACTTTGTTATTTTCTCAAAGTTATGCTTAATTCTATCCCCGTTCTATTATAAAAAAAAAAACCTTGTCTCTATTTTGAATCTTTTTCTCCTTGTCTATTAGACGGCTCGTGACGAGAAGGCTATGGATTTCAGAGGTTAAGAGGACTGAATTGTATTGCTCTTGCTCACTTTTGACAAGAAACCATTAGCGATGCAAAACCAATTACTAGAAGAAATGGCTCAACATGGGAATTCTCAACGATGCTTATCTCAAGGTCAAGCCAACATATCCAAGGGGCCAGAGAAGATACAAGTAGCAGAAGTTTGGAAGAATATGAAATCCAATAAAGATGTTGATAATAAGGCATTTGGAGAGCAGGAACAATGTCACTGCTGTAAGCATTATGGTTTTCCCTGTCTTCGAAATGAGTCTAAAAAGGGGAAAGTCAAGGTGGATCCAAATTTTGAGAACAACATGGAAAAGAAGAGAAAGACAATCTCATTAGAACCACTAGTGGAAAGCAATGAGCAAGCGAGTTCTACTACATTGTCACATGCAACCCTGATCCCCTGTCAAACAAATCCAAACCTTAAAGAGTTAGAAGCCTCTTCAGCTAAAACTACTCCCCATGAAGTAGTCATAGATGGGTGGACAATTACCTATAAGGAGTATCAACCCCAAAAGGCCAAACAAGCTAGGAAACAAGCCAAAGGGACGAAGGTGAACTTTTATGGCCAGCAAGATAGCAGCATACCAAACAATAGTTCTGTGGAGTATGACATCACAGAAGATCCAGCTAAGAGAAAGTGTTATCATTGCCAGCAGGAAGGACATTATATCAAATCTTGCCCACAGAAGAATCAACAACAGCAAGACCCAGGACAGGATGTCCAAAAGGAGCATGTGCAGGGAAATAAATTAAAGAGAAATTACATCCATGGAAAGTTGAAACATGTGGATATTTCCACCATTCCTGGAGCTAAGGGAGGTCGTGTTTGGATCAATTCCAGTAAGTTCAGGAAACGCCAAGGTTTTGTTTGACCCCAGTGCCTCACATTCATTCATATCTAGACAATATGTAAAAGATCATAACATACTTATGCTTCCAAGGGGGAAAACAGTTATGGTTGAAACTCCAAGAGGTGAAATAAAGGCAGACCGCGTATGCCCAAAAGTTAGTTTTGACATAAAGGGGGTAAATTTTAAGGTAAACCTCATTGTTTTGGAATTAATGGGCATTGATGTTATCCTGGGAATAGACTGGTTATCTACTTGTAAAGGAGTAATTGAGTATGCCCAATGTTCAGTGTTTCTAACTACACTTTCAGGAGAAAGGATTGAGTATGAGGGTATTAAATCTATACCTGAGGGATACCAGGTTGACCCATCTTAAGGTATGAGTTATAAGAATGGTAAAGAGGGATACAGAGATTCAGATGTCAATATAGAGGACTCAGGAATGTAAGAGACTCTGTCTACTCCGGATACTGCTGCAATCACACCATGATTAAGAAATAGGAGTTATGTCCCGTGTAATAAAACCGTTAGTAGCCAAGTTGAGTCGTCTTAATGTGTGGCTTATGAACTTTTAAGTGTTTAGTTGCTTTGTGCTTATGTTTATGCTTGAGTTGGAATTTTGTAATGAGTGGAATGATCTCATGGGTTTTGTCCATGATTTCATTTAGTTTATATGTATAAGGTATAAGGATTAATGAAATAAATAACTGGGTCTTGGTTATCTCCTGTTTTCTATATCTTGTCTTTCGGAGCAGCCTGTCTTTATCAACTTATATCTCTATTCTTGAAAGAAAAAAAAAAATCATGAGAAAATTCTGGACAAGAGTAGACATCAATATCTTTCTCTGAGCGCAAGAATCGGCTCGATATCTATTTTGGATTGGGAGATACAAAAATCACAAGACGATGCAACTGTGCTGTCTGAAACCTAGAACAGAATCTGTTATGTGTTGTTTTCGGTCGAGTTAGCTGCAGAATCTGGAAGTGTGTTCTATAAGTAAGTTGCAGAGAATTTTATAAGCTTTTCATCGGTGTAAACTACAGCTTCATTGGATTAACAAAATGAGAGTTACAGCTGTTTTACTGCACTGCTGATTTTCTGCTCGTGAGAAATTTCAGATTTCTTGTTCTTACCTATACACAAGAGTATTATTGGGATGTCAGAACACTTTTATGCTAAGTAGCTCATCTAGAAAAGGGTTCAAGCTACCCTATTTAGTGTCTCTTATTTTAAGGGGGGTAGCCAATGTAAAGAAGGATTATTAAGATTGAATTCTTTATTTGGAAGTATTGGTTAGTCTCCATGATTGAGTTGCCACTCTCAAGCAAAAATATCCTGTGAACAAGGTTGATAATTTTGGATCCATGGAGACAAGAGTTGTCCTTTTGGATAGTTCATGATTATGATCATCTGTACTTGCTCGTGTTGTTGATGTTGGTCACTTGATGACAGGAAGTGTAGTGTCTCATGACTCAGGAGTCCTATATGACGTCTCGCACTGATATGTGGGAAAAGGTTGATGTTTCTGTCATTGAAGGATGTTATGGGTATGATGAAGCCGAGCACTATCAAAACAACAATGTTGAAGAGCAAGTTGGGAGTGAACTGAGTCAGAATCCACAACAACGAAAGCGAAAAAGGAAAGTCCATAAGAAGCCTGCTCAAGGAAGCAAAGCGCAGCAAAACTATGTCAATGGGAGACTAAGCAATGTGGATATGGATAAAATTCATGGAGTTACCAAAGTAGTGGGAGGTTATATTCAAGTAAGCTCAGTACAAGTTTTTGCTCTATTTGACCCTAGTGCTTCGCATTCTTTCATTTCCGCCTACATGGTAGAGACGTGTAAGATGGTGAAGTGTCCAATGAGGAGGCCTTTGCTAGTTCAAACCCCAGTGGGAGAAATGCAGGCAGATCAGATATGCCCGAATGTCAGTCTTGTCATAAACAAGGAAAACTTCACCGCAACACTCATTGTGTTGGAGTCACTTAAAATTTGCGTGGTTCTTGGTAATGGATGGCTCTGTGCACATAAAGGAGTGATTCATGGTACTCGATGCACAATGCTCTTAACAACACCGTCAGGGAAAAGAATTGAGTATCAAGGTGGTCGACTTTTACCTGAGGGAGATGAGAATGACCAAGGATTAAGAATCGTATTCCAAATTTGAGCAACTTGACCAGAATCATTAATGTTTTGAAGGTTGGTAGTAGAAATTCTTTCTGACTAAGAGATTCGTCAGGCTCTGTTGGAAGATAAGTATTTTTAGGAAGAAAATTCATATTATAGGAAAGGTGCCTAGTGATTGGAGATACCAGAGTATTGTTTGGAGCATTTGTCAAAAATCTTGGAATTAGTTACATGTATGCAAAGTAAGACGGAATTCTTATCAAGACGATGGAACTACACGATGAAGTAAAGAACAATCTAGAGAAGAACTATCCCTATCTCTTTTATCATCCTCTTCCGAATCTCGGGACGAGATTCATCTTAAGGGGGGTAGAATTGTAACACCCTAAAAAAATTGGAAAAGAAGAAAAATAGGAAAAATATGATTTTTGTATATTTTTGTGAGCATGCAAATTTAGAATAAGAATAATTTTTATAAATTTAAAATCAAATATAAGAGTAGAAACATGTTTGTGCATTCATGCTGTTGCATTTAAATTTTTGAGATGAGTGGTTTGATCAAATTCAAATTTGGATTTGAAAATCATTTGAAAAATGGATTTGAAAAATTGGAAAAGAAAAAGAAAAGAATTTACTTTCTTACCGGGCCGCCTTCCTTTCTTAGCCAGAGCTCGGCCCGCCAGCAGCGGCCCAGCTCTTCTCCCCCGCGCGCCCGCATTCCTTTTGGGCCGAGCCCGGCCAGCGGCCTGCTAAGACCGACTCACACGCGCGCGGCCGTTTTCCGCACTGTGTCGCTGACGCGTGGGTCCCACTGGTCAGTGACCCGTTTTCACTTTCCTTTCTTCTTCCTCCGGCCGACACCGCCTTCCTCCTTTCACCGGATGCGATCGATCGATTCGATCTCGAATCCCTTTCCTTCCTTAGTTAGCGACCCCTCAGGACTATAAAAACGGAACCGTAGCCCCTCCCCGCTCCACATCCAACCCTAAACCGCAGCTATAACACCTCGGGGCGGCTACACCCGAAGCACCGCCTCCACCGTCCGCCCCTTCGAGCCGTGCGAGCTCATTGCTTCATCTCCGACCACGAGTTTGCCCTAGGTAAGATCGCGTTGAAGTTATCTACCGACCGGTACTCTTGCTTCGCGATTTCGTGTACCGTGGCGAGTTTTGGCATGATCCGGTCATGGCGCCGCCGCGAGGGTCGCCGTCGGGCCCTATTCCGGCCGGAGCGCCGCCCGTCCCCTCCCCCGATCGATCTGGACCGTCCGATCTAAAACCGACGGCTCATATTAGAAGATAACGGTTCGCTGGTGTTTTTGTTAAAGAGCCCCTGGAGTTTTCAATTATCTAGCCCGCGGTCCAAAACGTAAAACGGTGGAATACGCTTTGATTAGTTGAAAACGTAATTCGTTTCGGAAAAAGAAAAATACGTTTTCTGATATTTACAGTTTTGCCATTCAGATTGTTTTAGCCGTAGAATCTTCGTTTTAACTCCGATTTGATCCATTCAAATTGCGTTAGATTCATATTTGAGAGCTCTATCTAATGATGCAACTGTACAGTAGGTTTGAATTAATTTATTTTCGAGTTTATATTAAAGTAATTATTTATCTATAGGAAATCTTAGAAAACTCATAACTTTTACGTTTTAAATCCAAATTTCGTGATCTTTACGTCTATGTGATCGAAGTAATGTGTAGAAGAGTTTTACAAACTTTTTATACTGTTAGTGTTACTGTTGGTTAGGTTTTCTACTTTTAAGATTCGATGTTAGATTTAATCTATTATTTTACTAAAGAAAATCTCGTTTAATTCATAACTTATTTGTTTTAATTCCGAATTAGTCCGTTCAAATTGCAATGGATTTATAACAACATGAACTATGTAATAGTATTAATGTTTTCTTTATCAAAATCTCTGGAATTTCATAGTTTAGATCTAATTTGATTAATAACTATGCAACTAGATTTATAAATAAAATATTATTGATTTCTCCTTTAGTTTTCTAAATTTAAATGTAATTTAGCCTAAGTCACTTTTGAATATCTATAAAAAGTATTTTATCCTATATATATGATTTTAAATAGTTAAAACAAATGAGACCTATAATTTTCTGTTTTATACAACAAAATCTTTCGGTAGTCGTTTCTTTTACCATAGCTCCGATTAGCGTGTTTTTCGTGTCTGTGTGTTCGTAGCAATGCATAGAACATCTTTAAAACCTTTTCACTTATTGTTTCATATGTTTGGTGTACTGTTCTAATTATTATTCATTGTTTGCTTCGTGTATGATTGCTCGATGTGTGTGTGTGGTGATTTATTGATCAAGTCCAGTCGGTGAGATTTACGTGGAGATTCAAGAAGCTATTAATTGAAGATTTGGATCAGAGAAAGGATCTCAATTTAAGGCAAGTATAGCATGGGATCATCCTTGTTTCCTATTCACCTTTAATATACTTAATTCATATGCATGTGTCTACCTTGATACCACTAAGGATATCCTAGTTTTTGTATCTTGTACCTTGACAACCATGGGACATTGCATTGGGAAGTATTATGCTAGTGCTCAAGATAAATAACCATGATCTGTAACTTGACTAATGGTATATGCAATAAACGTTTAAAAGATGCTTTATAGCAACATGGCTCAAGAGGGCTAGAGCATTGAGTTGTTTTTATGGTGCTCTAGTTTCTCTCCTTAAGGACTTATCTGTAAGCGAACATCCGGGACTTACAGTACAACTGTGAGGGCTATATGGCTCTGGCTTTAGCTCAGTATGAGGACTTTTTCTAGCTTGTTAGAGGTTACCCTTGTGGCGCAAATGGGGTAGAGCAGACTGTGGATCCCTGCGTGGTGTATCACACGGACTGACTCCGGAAACCTAGCGGCCCTAACTTGTTAGACGAACCTTTGAAAGGCTTCATAGTGATTCCTTGCCTGCTCACCTTGGAAGTGTTTTGGGAGTCGCGATCCCGGGCATATGGGTAATCATGACTCACAGTGAAAGTGTACAACCTCTGCAGAGTGTAAAACTGTTATAACAGCCGTGCTCACGGTCACGAGTGGCCTTGGACCCTTACAGAATAAATGATGAACACTGATGATAATGATAATAATGATGATATTGATATTCACTAATGATTAATGTTTCTTGCTATACATTATTCTCGTTTACATGATCATGAGGTTATTTGGATTTATGGTAAACTTGTTGCTACTCAGATGTTAAAAAGTTGACTCACTAAAAGCTATTGCAGTAAACCTGTGTCAAACCTTTTGAGCCTCATGAACCCCATGTTATATTTGTTGAGTTCGACATGGACTCACTCTTGCTATTTCCCCACATCTCAGGAAGGGTACCAGACTGTTAGATTCTGAAATTGTTAGGCTTGTGATCAACCAGTTAGTTTGATCCTGGAGTGAGGTCTACACCCGGTGTTCAGAGTTGTTTTTCCGCTGTGTTATTCTCTAAGGTATACTTTATACTATTGAGTTATGTATATTAAGCATTTGTCTTTTGATATTACGCTTATCTGTGGCTATATGTGAGATTTGTCTTCTTTATTTCACATATGGTGTATGTCTGGTTTTGTCCTTAAAACCGGGTGTGACACTATCTTCTAATTGATCATTCTCATCTTCCTCAGGTAAAAGTCGACCACCTTGATACTCAATTCTTTTCCTTGACAGTGTTGTTAAGAGCATTGTGCACCGAGTACCATGAATCACTCCTTTGTGTGCACAGAGCCATCCATTACCAAGAACCACGCGAATTTTAAGTGATTCCAACACAATGAGTGTTGCGGTGAAGTTTTCTTTGTTTATGACAAGACTGACATTCGGGCATATCTGATCTGCCTGCATTTCTCCCACTGGGGTTTGAACTAGCAAAGGCCTCCTCATTGGACACTTCACCATCTTGCACGTCTCTACCATGTCGGCGGAAATGAAAGAATGCGAAGCACTGGGGTCAAATAGAGCAAAAACTTGTACTGAGCTTACTTGAATATAACCTCCCACTACTTTGGTAACTCCATGAATTTTATCCATATCCACATTGCTCAGTCTTCCATTGACATAGTTTGGCTGCGCTTTGCTTCCTTGAGCAGGCTTCTTATGGGCTTTCCTATTTCGCTTTCGTTGTTGTGGATTCTGACTTAGTTCACTCCCAACTTGCTCTTCAACATTGTTGTTTTGATAGTGCTCGGCTTCATCATACCCATAACATCCTTCAATGGCAGAAACATCAATCTTTTCCCACATATCAGAGCGAGACGTCATATAGGGCTCCTGAGTCATGAGACACTACACTTCCTGTCATCAAGTGACCAACATCAGCAACACGAGCAAGTATAGATGATCATAATCATGAACTATCCAAAAGGACAACTCTTGTCTCCATGGATCCAAAATTATCAACCTTGTTCACAGAACATTTTTGCTCAAGAGTGGCAACTCAATCATGGAGACTAACCAATACTTCCAACTAAAGAGTTCAATCTTAATAATCCTTCTTTACATTGGCTACCCCCCTTAAAATAAGGGACACCAAATAGGGTAGCTTGAACCCTTCTTATAGATGAGCTAAAAAGTGTTCTGACATCCCAATGATACTCCTGTGTATGGGTAAGAACAAGAAATCTGAAATTTCGCACGAACAGAAAATCAGCAGTGCAGTAAAACAGCTGTAACTCTCATTCTGTTAATCCAATGAAGCTGTAGTTTACACCGATGGAAATCTTATAAAATTCTCTGCAACTTGCTTATAGAACACACTTCCAGATTCTGTAGTTAACTTGGTCGAAAACAGTACTTATCAGAAACTGTTCCAGGTTTATGACAGCACATATACATTGCCTTATGCTTTTTGTATCTCCCAAACCAAAACAACTATGAGGGTAGTTCTTGCATTTAGAGAGAGAAGTTGAAGTCCACTCTTGTCCAGAATTTTCTCATGATTTTTGGTCATCCAAGAACAGAGATATAAGTTGATAAAGACAGGCTGCTCCGAAAGACAAGATATAGAAAGCAGGAGATAACCAAAACCCAGCTATTTATTTCATTAATCCTTATACCTTATACATATAAACTAAATGAAATCATGGTAAAAACCCACGAGATCATTCCACTCATTACAAAATTCCAACTCAAGCATAAACATAAGCACAAAGCAACTAAACACTTAAATGTTCATTAACCACACATTAAGATGACTCAACTTGGCTACTAACGGTTTTATTACACGGGACATAACTCCTATTCCTTAAATATGGTGTGATTGTGGCAGTATCCAGAGTAGATAACGTCTCTTACATTCCTTATTGCTTCATATGGACATCTGAATTTCTGCATCCTTCTTTACCATTCTTATAACTCATACCTTAAGATGGGTCAACCTGGTATCCCTCAGGTGTAGATTTAATACCCTCATACTCAATCCTTTCTCCTGAAAGTGTAGTTAGAAACACTGAACATTGGGCATACTCAATCACTCCTTTACAAGTAGATAACCAGTCCATTCCAAGGATAACATCAATGTCCCTTAATTCCAAAACAATGAGGTTTACCTTAAAATTTACCCCCTTTATGTCAAGACTAACTTTTGGGCATACACGGTCTGCCTTTATTTCACCTCTTGGAGTTTTAATCATCACTGTTTTCCCCCTTGGAAGCATAAGTATGTTATGATCTTTTACATATTGTCTAGATATGAACGAATGTGAGGCACTGGGGTCAAACAAAACCTTGGCATTTCCTGAACTTACTGGAATTGATCCAAACATGACCTCCTTAGCTCCAGGAATGGTGGAAATATCCACATGTTTCAACCTTCCATGGATGTAATTTCTTTTTAATTTATTTCCCTGCACATGCTCCTTTTGTACATCCTGTCCTGGGTCTTGCTGTTGTTGATTCTTCTGTGGGCAAGATTTGATATAATGTCCTTCCTGCTGGCAATGATAACAGTTTCTCTTAGCTAGATCTTTTGTGATGTCATACTCCACAGAACTGTTGTTTGGTATGCTACTATCTTGCTGGCCATAAAAGTTCACCTTCGTCCCTTTGGCTTGTTTCCTAGCTTGTTTGGCCTTTCGGGGTTGATACTCCTTATAGGTAATTGTCCACCCATCTATGACTACTTCATGGGGAGTAGTTTTAGCGGAAGGGGCTTCTAACTCTTCAGGGTTTGGATTTATTTGACAGGGGATCAGGGCTGCATGTGATAATGTAGTATAACTCGCCTGCTGATTGCTTTCCACAAGTGGTTCTAATGAGATTGCCTTTCTCTTCTTGTCCATGTTGATCTCAAAATTTGGATCCACCTTGACTTTCCCCTTATTAGACTCGTTTCGAAGACAGGGAAAACCATAATGCTTACAGCAGTGACATTGTTCCTGCTCTCCCAATGCCTTACTATCAACATCTTTATTGGATTTCATATTCTTCCAAGCTTTTGCTACTTGTATCTTCTCTGACCCCTTGGATATGTTGGCTTGACCTTGAGATGAGCATCGTTGAGAATTCCCATGTTGAGCCATTTCTTCTAGTAATTGGTTTTGCATCGCTAATGGTTTCTTGTCAAAAGTGAGCAAGAGCGACACAATTCAGTCCTCTTAACCCCTGAAATCCACAGTCCTCTCGTCACGAGCCGTCTAATAGACAAGAAGAAAAGGTTCAAAATAGAGACAAGGTTTTTATAACAGAACGGGGATAGAATTAAGCATAACTTTGAGAAAATAACAAAGTTAAAGAGAAGCAAGAAATAAGCAACAATGAGAACATGCTAAACGTCCAGTTCTAACTAGGCTTGTGTCCTACAGTCAGCATTGCTCTGATACCAATCTGTCACACCCGGTTTCAAGGACAAAACCAGACATACACCATATGTGAAATAAAGAAGACAAATCTTACATATAGCCACAGATAAGTGTAATATCAAAAGACAAATGCTTAATATACATAACTCAATAGTATAAAGTATACCTTAAAGAGCAACACAGCGGAAAGACAACTCCGAACACCGGGTGCAACCTTCACTCCAGGATCAAACTAACTGGTTGATCACAAGCCTAACAATTCCAGAATCTAACAGTCTGGTACTCTTCCTGAGATGTGGGGAAATAGCAAGAGTGAGTCCATGTCGAACTCAGCAAACATATCATGGGTTCATGAAGCTCAAAAGGTTTGACACTGGTTTACTGCGATAGCTTTTAGTGAGTCAACTTTTTAGCAGTTGAGTAGCAACAAGTTTACCACAATCCCAAATAACCTCATGATCATGTAAACGAGAATAATGTATAGCAAGAAACAATAATCATTAGTGAGCTTTAATATCATCAGTATTATTATTACCATCAGTGTCCATCATTTATTCTGTAAGGGTCCAAGGCCACTCGTGACCGTGAGCACGGCTGATATACCAGTTTTACACTCTACAGAGGTTGTACACTTTCACTATGAGTCGTGATTTACCCTTTCGCCCGAGGTAGCTAATCTCTTGACCCACTTCCAAGGAAGGTCGGCAGGGTTCACTATGAAGTCTTTCAAAGGTTCGTCTAACAAGTTAGGGCCATTAGATTCACTCGGCAAACAGATGTAGAGCCCCCCTTCCAAATGGCACAATAACGCGCAGCCTATACACATAAGGACAGAGGCCGCACTATATCCGATTCGTCAAGCCGTTCTTACGCCATGAAGGAATACCTCTAACAAGCTAGAAAAGGTCCTCATACTTGACTAAAGCCAGAGCCATATAGCCCTCACAGTTGTACTGTAAGTCCCGGATGTTCGCTTACAGATAAGTCCTTAGGGAGAGAAACTAGAGCACCATAAAAACAACCAAATATGCTCTAGCCCTCTTGAGCCATGTTTCTATAAAGCATCTTTTAAACGTTTATTGCATATACCATTAGTCAAGTTACAGATCATAGTTATTTATCTTGAGCACTAGCATAAATTCTACCCAATGCAATGTCCCATGGGTGTCAAGGTACAAGATACAAAAACTAGGATATCCTTAGTGGTAACAAGGTAGACATATGCACATGAATTAAGTGTATTAAAGGTGAATAGGAAACAAGGATAATCCCATGCTATACTTGCCTTAAACACCGATCCTTCGGTAAGCTTTAATCTTCAACGTTCTTCTTCTTCTTCTTGATAACCACGTATATCTCACCGACTGGACTTGATCAATAAATCACCACACACACATCGATACAATCATACACGAAGCAAACAATAGATCTAAATTAGAACAGTACACCAAACATATGAAACAATATGTGAAAAGATTTTAAAGAGGTTCTACGCATTGCTATGAACACACAGGCGCGAAAAGCACACTAATCAGAGCTACGGCTGAAAAGATACATCTACCGAAAGATTTGCTCATAGAAGAAAATATAAAACTATTAGTTTCATGTGTTTTAATTATATAATAACATATATAAGATATTTTATAGATACTATATATGGAATTAAGTCAAATTTAGATTCAAATTATGAAACTAAAGTAAAACAAATCATATTTTATTTACAAAACCCAGTTGCATAATTATTAATCAAGATATGATTTAAACAATAAAATTTCAGAATTAGTAATATGGTAAACACTATCACTAACGCGTAGATCTCGTTGCTATGAATCTAACGCAACTCAAATGAGCTAAAACGGATCTAAAACGTAGAAGATATGATTTAAACAAGATCTACTTTATAGATTAAATCTCACATCGGAACTTAAAGATAGAAAACCTAACCAACAGTAACACTAACAGTATAACAAGTTTGTAAAACTCTTCTACACGTTACTACGATCACATAGACATAAAGATCACGAAATTTGGATTTAAAACGTAAAAGTTATGAGTTTTCTAAGATTTCCTATAGATAAATAATTACTTTAATATAAACTCAAAAATAAATTATCTCAAACCTACTGTACAGTTCTATCATCATGTAGAGCTCGCAAATACAAATCTAACGCAATTTGAATGGATCAAATCGGAGTTAAAACGGATAATTTATGACTAAAACAAACTCAGTGGCAAAACTGTAAATATCAGAAAACGTATTTTTCAATTACCGAGACGAAATACGCTTTCAACAGATCAAAACGAACGCGGGATAATACGTTTTGGACTGCGGGTTAAGAACTTAAAAACTTCAGGGGCTCTTTAGCAAATTTTCCGGCCGAAGGGGTATCTTTGATTTTCGATCGTCGGATTCAAAACTAACGGCCTAGATCCAATCGGGGGAGGAGGCCGGCGGCGCTCCGGCCGGAATCGGCCGACGGTGACTCTCCGCGGCGGCGCCATGACTGGAAACCGCAAGACCTCGATTCCCGACATCATTCAGCAAGCGGAGAGCACGGGGAGGAAGACCGAAGCATGGCGAACTCACCCCGCGCGAAGATGGGACCGGAGGATGATCGGAAGGCGGCAGCTAGCTCGCGGTGGCAGACGGTGGAGGCGGAGCTTCGGGCGTAGCCATCACAGGACAAGAGAGGCTGCGATTTGTAGTCCAATGTGAAGCGGAGGGAGGCGGCACCCCGTTTTTATAGCCCGAAGGCATCGCTAAAGAAGGAAAGAGGAAGATTGAGGAGATGGAATCGGATCGGGGAAAAGAGGGAAAGGAATCCGGCGGCGTGGGGAGGAAGAAGCGCCTGACACGTGGGTCCGGGCTGTCAGCGACGCGGGAGCGGGGAAACGCGCTCGCGCGGTGAAGCTGGGCCGGCGGCTGCGGCTGGGCTCGGCCCACGCGGAAGAAGGCGGGCGCGGGAGAAAACGGGCCGCTGCTAGCAGGCCGAGACGAGCGCTGGGCTGAAAACCGAAAGAAAATGATTTTCCTTTTCTTTTTCCTTTTCTAATTTTTTTCAAAGCAAATTTTCAAAAGATTTTCAAATCCAAATTTGAATTTAAATCAAACCACTCATCTCAAAAATTTAAATGCAACAGCATGAGTGCACAAACATGTTTCTACTCTTATATTTAATTTTAAATTTATAAAAATTATTATCATTCTAAATTTTCATGCTCACAAAAATATACAAAAATCATATTTTTCCTATTTTTCTTCTTTTCAAATTTTTAGGGTGTGATAGAAAGAAGGTTTGACGGAATCGATTTCGTTGACGAGGCTGAGAAAAAGGTTCATATTATCCAACAAAACTTGAAAGCGGCACAGTCACACCAGAAAAGTTATGTAGATAAAAGAAGGAGACCGTTAGAATTTCAAGTTGGTGACTATGTCTGCTTGAAAGTTACTCCAATGAAGAAGAAACAGTTTGGGATTAAGAAGAAGCTTGCCACTAGGTTGGCTTATAAGTTACAACTACCAAAATCAATGGGTTCAATCTTTCCGGTCTTTCATGTATCGCAATTGAAGAAGTGTTTGCATGTCCTAGAAGAGAGAATAGAACCTCAGGGCATTCGGATCAAATCAGACTTAGAATACCGTGAGCAACCGGTTTGGGTTTTGGACACTTAAGATCGAGTCACTTAGAATAAAGTGGTGAGAACATATAAGATATAATGGAGTCATCATGTTGACGGTGACATGACATGGGAAATGGGAGAATATCTGCAAAATACTTATAAAGATTTTTATAACAAATGGTTCATAACTCAAAATCTCGGGACGAGATTCTTATAAGGGGGAGGGCTGTAACACCCTAGGTGTTAAGCATTGCATTAGCATTTAGAATCATGAGCATGAGCATCATCTTGCATTCATAACCACATGTAATATAAGTATAACATTGAGTTGAAACAAGTGAACATCACTATGAAATATGAATGTTGCATGTGCTTATTTAAATATAATTTTTCCCTAATTATGTTTGCTAGGCCAATAAAATATGTTTGGTTATAACTGCAAATCATTTAGGAATATTTAGCATAAAATTTGGAGCAAGTTTGGTATTCAAAATTTCCCCAAATTTTGCTTTTAAAAATATTCTACAAAAATGGAATTTTGATTTAAAATGGGCTTTGAATCTCCATTTCAAAATCTGTTTGGAAGTTCGAAATGTGTCCTAAAGTAATGTTATAGAGAATTAATTTTTGAACAAATTTTGTTTTGGGGTCAAGTCTTGAAAATGCCATTTTCTACTTCAAAATTTAAAATTTAAAATTTATGGAAAAAATTGGAATTGAATTTAGAAAAGAGAAGGGGCTTTCCTTGCTTAACGGGCCGCGCGCGCCACTTCCGGCCCACCAGCCGAAGCCGGCCCGCTCGCACCCACGAGCCTGCCTCCACTTGCGCCCGCGCGCCGCGCGCGCCGTGCCTGATCGCGCACAGGCGCCCGCGCCCCGTGGCCGCCATGCGCCGGCACCGGTGGCACCTGGCCGCCTAGTGGCCCCCGCTCACGCCCTCATGACGTCCAGCGCCGTGCTCTGCCTTCCCACTCGCTCCATTCCTTCCTCCTTTGCTCCACCATAGCAGCAGAACAGGCCGAGCGGCCCTCCTCCGCCACCGCCCGCATGCGCGCTCGCCGACGTTGCCCATTTCGGCCACTGCAGTTCATCGCCGATGCCTCCGTCTTCCTCCGAGCTTTGCCTCTTCCTCGCGCAGCCCGCGCTCGCATCAGCTTCCCATGGTAAGGCCCCCTTCGACGGGCATTGCTTGCCAGAGCATGGCCGAGCTCGCCGGAGATTTCTGCTCCGTAGGCTCCTCCTCTTCGCCCCCACCTTCTCTCCCTTCCTTGCGCGCATCTTGCTCGCCTCGGCTCCCCGGTGCTCGAGCACCCTTTTCATGACCATCTCTTGGCTGGGAATGGCCGGCCGGCGACCAACCCCACCGCCGCTCCGCCATGCACGATGGTGACCGGTCTTCCGAGCTCCACTGGCCACCGCGCGTGCACCATCGAGTTCACAGGGTTAAGGTGGTCATCTGGGTGACCTTGGCCTGGCCGAAGACCTCGCCGTCGGTGAGACTTTGTCGGTCAGCGCCGCCCTGTCTCAGCTTGGTTGACGGGTGGGGCCGATTTACCCGTGGACCCCAACTGCCAGCGCCTGCGGGTGTACTGCACCGGGTGCACCCAACATTTTCAGCGGTTGATTTTAAAAGGAATTTGGAAAATGGATTTTTAGAAATTATGTAAATGCTTTGGAAAATCATAACTTGCTCATTTTGGCTCCAAAAATGGTGAAATAAATTTTGTTGTGATCCTCATGACTAGATCTATAGCTTAAAATTATTGCATGTTGGTTTTGTGATACTTTTCTGTGGAGCTTTATTTAATTCTTATAATTGTTGTTTTCTTAAGAAATGCATAATAAATCATAGGAAGCTCAGAAAATTATGATTCCAAGTTTGTTATTCTTCCTGTATGATGTACTTTATATGAAAAATATATGTCATGCATGTTCTATAGGAAAAATATTGATGTCTAGTTGAAGTGTTATTTATGGCTGATTTTTGTTATTTTTGCTAGAGAGAGAAATTTGTATAAAACATGCATGTGATAAATTTTGTATAGTGTTTGTTTACTGTGTAGATCATAGGAAAAATACTAAATCTATTGTTTGATACTTTTCATAGTACAAAGTATTTTCATGCTCATTTTTATGCCATAGCTTGTTATTTTTGTGTGGGCTGTTTTACTTATCCAATTTTCATGAAATTTTGTGGTAGGCTACTTAGAATAGGACTATACTACTGTAATGTTTGTCGATTTTTCTATACACTAGAAATATAGGTTACTGTTATAGCCCTAGTTTTGAATCAAATATGAAATAATATTCTTTATGGATAATTAGTTTAATAACGAAGCTTTGGTGTATCTTTGAAGCACCAAATCACTTGCTGGTGTTGCTTGACAAGTTAATGTGGTTGTGTTGTAAAGTGTAGTAGCACTCATGTTAGGGTTATACGCTAATTAGCAGAAAAGATGAGAATTATTAGCAGAAGAGAATGCAGTAGATGATATGCATTAGTAATAATTGATCTTGGATGATGTTGACTATCTTGTAGAATACTTTTACCTTTATGCCACCCAATGAAGTATTAATGTGTTCATCTACACATCATGTCATCATGATCATCGCATACCACCGCATCTGATGCACCGTTTACATATTTACTTATGCAATTGCATCATACAGGATCACAGGAGGAGTTGCTAGTAGCAATTCAGGAGGAGCAGACCGGGTTTGATCCACAAGAAGCTTAGGCACGGGAGGTGTCCGAGGTAGACGAGCAAGAAGAGGGTCTACCTAAGTGTGTGGACCACCAACCCATTTCCTTTGAACGAGGCAAGTCCCAGAGCATTCTAAGTCTCCTACTTTATAAAAGAAATTCTTTCTATATATGAGTATGTATATTGTTGCATTAAGTTATAGGAGTTGGGTGAAACCGTTGATGCATTTATTACTATCCTTGACTACCTGACGATCTTCTTACCCTGATAGGTTTAGGATCGGAAAAACTGCTTAGCCCTGCTTAGACTGGTAGCGATCGGTGATTTCTGGTCACCTGCAATTATAAGTGGTTATTGGAATGCTTTAGCTATGAAATGGATGAAATCCTAAAAATAACCATGTGTTGATGGATAATTGGAGATCAGACAGAAAAGTTGGAGACAACCAGACAAGGTTCTGGGGTGCTATTAGTTTTCTGTCTGTGTCGGTTAAGCACCGATCGTTGCTTGCCCCTCTTGTCATGTTAAACGCATGCCTCATATTTAGCTGGCCAAATAAAGTACCTTTTAACCACAAAACTAGTGACACTTTTTAGGCCGGGATAAACTCGGATTGACAGACTGGTGTCAAAGGGGGGTTAGACGAGGACGCGAAGAGTGAGCCCAAGGTGCGTCCTGGCAGTCGGGCGGTCCTTGGGTAGTGCGGTCCATGATTGTTACCCCGCGACGTTTATCTGGAAAGTGTAATTGGTGATCTGTAGCTCACTTTAGCGGGTGAGTGTGGTTTGTGTGAGGAATAAATCACCAGCTGGTTAGGAATCGATTCGAATCGCCATCGCTCCTGGATAGTGAGCACTTGACTTGAGTTATGGCATCGTAGTAATGATGATGGAACACTGATGGTTTTTTGGATAATGTTGAAAATGCTAAATTCAAGTGGTAACAGGATGTTATTGGTTGTTCAAGTGATTGCTATAGCATAGGTGCTTACCAAGCTTGATAGGTTATAATAAAGATGATGCAAATTACTTAAAATGGTTTAGTCATGATAGCTTATACTTTTCGCAAATAAGTCTGCTAGTCCACTAAAAGAAAGTCTTGCATTCTCCTTGGTGTCACTTTATTTTGGTTTAAGACGAATAAGTTTAGCTGAGTACTTTCTCGTACTTAGGGCGTTGTTCCCATTGTTGTTGCAGATGATCAGATGTACTACGGCTATTGCATCAACTGCCTGTATCCGGCGATGGGCGACAACTAGGACCAAGGGCAATGGTCACTCCGTATGTCTTACCTAAGGCTTTTGTGGAAAATGACTATCTCCTGACATTATAATTGAACTAAGTGCGTGCGTGTGGTTTATGAAATATTTGGCTTCCACTATTTTATTTTGAACTTGGTTTGTAATAACTTTATGTTCTAAACTTCAATGTATTCAACTGTCGTTGCGAACTTTATGTAATATGTGACTGTGACTGCTAAACTTGTACGATCTTGGTTTGTATGTTGGTTGGTTTGAAATCCTTCGTGGTTTCACGGACTACCGGGTTATACAATCTTAAGTTTGTTAAATTATCTGCTTCAGCGGTTGATTTTATTACTTAATTTCGTATAATTGGACGATTCTGTTACAGCTTCTATGATTTTTACTCTCTCCCTTTAATAACTACCTTGCCATGTCAGTAAAATGCTTAAGTGGCATTACAATTAATATCCATAAAAACTATGATGATTTCTGTATTGGGAGTGCTCAAAATAAGAAACACGGTGAAAAAAAAGTTTGAGGCTTGTGTTTCTTTTGACAAACACATGTCAGCTCGTCGTTAGTACTACTCCAGTCTCTCTGCTGCACGGCTGCGCCGCTTTTCAACGTGCCGTGCACCATCTGGGAAAAGCCTGAGACCATCAGATCAAGGACTGGCTTTGATTGAGATAGCACACAAAGGAACGTGCGAATTGACAAGAGTATATAAGCTGATGTATTTTGTGTTTTTTTTAACATAAAAAAAGACGAAGGAACACTTTGATGTGCAAGCAAATCATCAATATCACTCCGAGTGGAAAGCTGGGTCACAAGTAAGTACAAGAACTTGCTAACATTCAAGTGTCTAAATTTTAACTTCTTTTCAGACGCCAGTTATTTCATATATTTTATACTAGGATTGCAGATTTAGTTTATTGCAATTTATGTACGTATAATCCGTAATTTTCGATTCCAAGAATAAAAAACCCATTAGACAAAAAACTACAAACCCGACCATAGTCACAAAGTTTCTGGGTCGATGGGGTCGAGGTACGGGGTCGCAGTACGTGGTACGCTACTCGCGAGAGATTTTTACACTTCGGGTCGAAAATGAACCCGTGAACCCGGGTAGGGGTCGATGAACCCGGGTCGAGAGTCGAAGGTGGTGAACCCGTTTTATGTGACTATGAACCCGACAAAATCTAATCCGTGTTGGCACAAAGACAATGAACAATTTTACAATTATTTCTATAGTCAGACAAGGACAAAGACAGTACAGAGACAAATAACAAATTGCCAAAGTAACAACTTACTTGTCCAAAAGTTAATGTGCGGCCATCACTGAAATGCGACTGAGCTTATTTCAAAGATGCATTTAGCAGTGTCCAAAAGTGCTCTAGAATACGTTTAGAATAGGAGTATATTAATTAATCGTGGAAGAAGCGTATGCACCCCACTAGAGTATGGCAAAAATGCATTTGTCAAAGCAGATGATAGGAAAAGATGTACATACAGAACATATAAATAAAAAATAAACAAAGTACGTACAAGAACCACTTTGTTTATTTTTAAAAAATCTAAAGTGGTTCTATTTACATACACTTGGATTGGACTTCATTATATTTGGATTGGAATCCTGCTTTTCCAAAAGGAACATATAGCACATTCCGAGTGCAAAGCAGGGCCACCTTCTCAAGACAGGCACAGAGAAGAAGTATACGCAGTAGGTAAAAGAAACTAGTTGCTTGGCATCATATCAAAAGCTACCGCTAAGCACAAGTTTTTTTTGGGTTGGTGGTCAGCAGGTCAGGTGCCGCCGCAGGACACGCGCGCACGGCGCCAGCCATCGCCATGCATGGAGGGTCATGCCTATATGTATGGACACAGGGAGGGGGGTGTAACACCCCTGCTGTTACGAGCTTGCTTAGCACCTCGATTAGGAACAAAAGAAAATAAGTAAACGAGTTCTCGGGTTTTAAAAATCTTTTGCCTCACGTAAATGATAAACGGATAATGTCGGTTAATTGGTTTTATGTGAAAAACAAATTTATAAATGAAAATAAAAAGGTAACTGGAGCATTACGCTTAAGTAAAAATTTATGAGCAAGTCCTGCTGGTAAAAGTGCAACTTTCTTTTTTTGGGAATAAATATCGTTAACTAGTATTTTGCAAGCTCAAAAAATCAAATTTGAAATTCAATCCGACTTCAACTCTAGATCTCGTCTAAGACTGGAAAAGGTGATGGCAGTGCCATTTTGTCATTTAAATTCCAACAAAAATGGTTAAGCACTAACATCACGTTTTCGCACAGTTGGTTGCGTCTAAGCGAGCACGCGGGCTTTGGTTTAGGTGGCAGGCATGTTGGGTGTCATGTTGCCTTCATAAAAAAAAATTGGCCTAACTGCCTAGAACACGTGTTGGACCATGTTTCGGCGTTCGGTTCACGAACTGGCGTTCGGCATGGCAAACCCATGTTGGTGTACTCCTAGTTTCCGATCCGGTGACCTAGTTTTGTGGACTCGAATAAACGCCCAAGTTAAATTACTCGGTGCGTAGAAGTATTTAGAAATGTCCGACGACGATTCTAGCAAACGGTTTGTTCAGTTAGATTAAGCATAAAAATCAACTTTTATAAATAAAATAAAATCCATTAATAAATAGAACAATACATATATATAAATTCATGGGTTTATTTTGTTAAGCATGAACTGTCGAGAAAGAGAGTGCAGCAGCTTCGTTTATTTTTCTGGCGTGCAACGCACTCACCTGGCATTACTTTTGATCACTGTCTCGTTCTTATTGTGGCCCTACAATTCGCTGCATTGCAAAGTCTCCTCATCCATCCGCATCCATGCTCCCTAGCTTTTGCTTTGCTTCTCTCTCTGACTTTACTTCTGTCTACATTTGCCGAGCCGCTCTTTGTTTTCTCTCCCTCACTGCTTGTCTCTGTTCTCTGATTTGCCTGCCTTGCTTGTCTCTGCGGCCGCGGCCTTGTCCGTGCCAACCGGCACGCCCTGTCGGCCACGTTGGGCCTGGCCGTCCTGCCGTCGTGTTTAAGAAGTAACCGAGCCACACGCGTCTCCTTGCTTGTTTGTCTTGAGCTAGTCTGTGAATGATCTTCTCCTTCTCCCTTCTTAATTTAATTAGCACACATGCACTCTTTATTGCTGATCAGCCCCGTTGACACGACAAGACACACTCAAGTCCAAGTCCATCATGAATCAACTAGCCCTGTTTACACGTTGAAAGACCAAAGACCACTCAAGTCCATCACCTGAAATCCAAACACGGTTCACTGCGCCGTGCACTCTCTCCTCTCTCTCTCTCTCATTTCGCTGCACCGCACGCCCTGCCATATGCGCTTGCCTGCTGCCTCCCCGGCTTCTTAAGGAAGCCAGGCCGCTGCTCTCCTTGCTCGCCTTATCTCACGGCCTCTCCTTGCTCCACCTCCGCGTCCCGCACCGGCGTCCCAACTCCGCCTGTCGAGCCCTCAGCCGCCCAAGCCGTGGAGCTGTCCCGCCCTCGCCGGCCGTCGTGACCGCAGCGACTCCACTGCCGGTCGGAGCTCCTCAACTCCTCTGCTCCGAGCGCTCCGTTCCTGGAAAAGAGAGAGCAAGGTGAGGAGGGTATATATATCCAAGCAAAAGAATTATACGGGGTCCTTTTTGCTAAATACTTGACTCAAGTAATTAGTGCCATTGTCATGTGGGTTGTTTTTCTTTTCGGCTAAGCTTGCTATTTTATTTAATATATGGCTGAAGTTTGTAAATCCGTAATAAATCAAATAAAAATCATAAAAATGCCAAACCAATTATGTTAGTCTCCTAAAATCGTGACCTACCTACTAGTATAAATTGTTCACATAGTGGGATAATTTTCTTAGGAGCTACATAATTAAATTGGGATACTTGATGTTGTAAAAATATAAACTTATAGGAATTGTTGTGATAAATTGATAATAATATTGGGTCTGAAATCTTTACAGTAGGTTCCTAGCAATATTAGCTGCTCACGGTAATTTTTGTAGCTCCATGATAATTAGTTGCTAAATAGATAATGTTGTCCTATTGCGAATAAAGATTAAATTGATAGAATAGGATAAAGAAATAACTTGGGTTTGTATAACTAAAATAATTGTCGGGAATTAACGCCTTATTAGACAACATGGATATGTAACCTTAGTATGGTTATCGTTAGAGCTAGCCATTAACTTGAGAGGCGTAAATCGTATTTTACGAGTCATGATTGCAGTTGATTAATTACATCATTGCATTGCATCACATTGCATATCATATAGGTACGATGATGGATCAATGGATCAATTGAAGGATGATTGGGAATCCAGAGATGGTGTAACGGTATTCTCTCCAGGAGCTGATGCAATGGGCTTTTCTATCCGGTTGATGATGGATGATCTGAAGCTACAAATACTAACTTTTAATATATATCTTACCCATGCAAGCTCCGGTGCATAACCTCTATTATTTTGCACTTTATATTATGCTTGTGCATTAAGTTTAAAGGAGTTGAATGAAACCCACTTAGTCTTACTAGTATGATAGGATCGTATAGTGTGTTGTGCTATAGGATTCCGGTAGAAGTCAAATGATTACCTGTCACTCGCGAGAGATAGAGATTATAATATTGTTACTATTATCATGTTACTATCACATGAAAAATAAACATATATGGATAATTGGAGACCGGACGGAACGGATTGGATGGACTTGGACCTGGTTGGACAACAGAGCAGGGCTATTGTTGTATTGTTCCGCCTGTGTCGATTAAGGACCGTTCGTTGCATGGACCCTGGTCAAGTCACATATTTATTGTCCCGAGCATATACTTGCTTATGGGAGCGGGAAGACTTGTTTCTCTCTTATCATGGGTTTTGGCTCTTTCCGGATCGGCTTTTTAGAGAGGTTATATATATTGGGTTGAGGAGGTCTAAGCACCATATTGAGACCGGGCCTGCAGTGTCGGGGGCTTAGAGTCTGAGCTTGGACAGGGACCTAGCCCCTTGACAGGAGTGGAATGGGTTGGTCTTGCTTGTGCCTGGGGTACAAGCAAGGCGTGTGTTTTCGGGGCACCCAGCTGGGCATATTGATTCGCGAATCGTCGTTTCTGCGTGACGGTACGGCTTGACTACGCTCTAGCATCGTAGTAAGAACTGACAGTGGAAAGATGAAGAAATGGTTCCTTTGCTCAACCCTACTTGATTATAGAATAGGTGCTTACATAGAAGGTTGGATAAGAAATAAAATACGGCTATTAAAAGTAATAAATTAAGGACACACTCTTAGTGCTGCTTCTCGCAAACAGAGACCCACCAGCCAAAAAGGCTTGCATAATCCTTGGAGTCTTTTTACTTCCTCCTGGCAGGTAAGTCTTGCGGAGTACAATTGAGTATTCAGGTTTTGTTCTACCCTGTTGCAGGTAACAGGTGCTGATAAGCTGACCCTTATATGTGGAAACCTCCTGGTGGGCTCAGCGAGGATTTCCTTTGCGATGCGGAGTAGAGTTTAATTATTAAACCCTTACCACAAGTTTTACAAGGAAAATATTATTAATCTATTATCCCTTCATGCTTATATGATATCATCACGTTAGATGTTTATCTCATGTTAATATTTACCTTACCATTAGAAATTTGATTTCCGCTGAACTCTGATAACCTTTTATATATTCCGCTGTTATAACTACATAATGAATTATTCTGATGTTGTACTAAAGGTGATGTAAGAAATGGTAAGGATGTTGTAAGCTTTACTCTCTCATTTGTGATCCTGATGTAAAAATGTGGATCTTCGAGTTCTCCCTGGCGGTGTGCTCAACGGAATCGCGTAGTTTAGTGTTCTCCCTTGGGTACTTAGTGTCTAATAGAAGACAAGTACTCTTGGGAGGGTATTAGATTAGACGATTCTACCACAGGGGGCGACCTGTGCTGTGCTGTATTATTGTGAACCTGCGTGCTGAGCGCCAAATCCCAAAGCTGATCTCGGTCGAGTAGATAGCGAGCACACAACCACGAGCTAGCTAGCTAGCAGCTGGATCGATCATAAGGGATCGAGATGGACGTGGCCACCACACGTGACTGCTATTCCACCCTGAGGAGTAGTATGGCTCTCTTTGATTGCAGCTGCAAAATTTAGTCCCTTCTAAATGGTTTAGTCCTATTTAGTTACTTCAAAATTGCTAGAGAGGACTAATAGAAGAAATATATACAAAAATTAATTATATTTCCATGCATGGATTGATGATGTGCAGCTTTTAGACCAAGGCTACTACCACCAAGGCGCCTGTTCGACGTCAGCGACGTGCAGGTGTGGAGGGAAGAAACCACCGGCCTCTCTTCCGACGAGATCAACGCCGGCCTGAAGGCCCTCATCGGCACTCCCTTCTCGGATGAAGAGCTAGGATTGAAGATCGTCCCATGGTCGCCGACGCCGAGCAATCATCATTAGCTTGCATTGCATTGCATTGTGTGAGGAGGACGAAGGGCGCGCCACGACTGAGCAATACTAGCAAGATCGTGCCGTGACGACCCGCTTCGTTATTTGAGAAATATGAGAAAATTGTAATTATATGACACCAAACAAAGCGTTTCGTAATTATAAGACTCCAAACATGGACTTCATTAAAATGACCCTTGAAACGTTGACTTCTTGTTTTTCATGACATTTGATGTATTTAATCACTTTGTTAATCAAAATACATGTATTTTGTCTCTAAGAGAACTGTTTTACCCTTTACTGGTCGGTGGCCTTAAAAGACGTTGATCGGCCGGATGATTCGCTGCTCACCTATGCAGCGTTGCTGTGATTGGGCGGCTGCTTGGTTGCCGCTCGCCTGGCTGCGTTGCTGCTGCTTGGGCATTGCTGGCCGGCGCCTATCCATGGCCGGCCGTCGCCTGGGCTGGCTGGCCGCCGATTGAGGAGCAGTGGCAGCAACGACCTCGCTAGGTCAATCACAGCGGCCTTCGGTGGGGCTTTGACATCCATGGCGTCGGGTTTGGCGCAGCCATGCCTGAGGGCGTCGTGGGCAGGACTGAGGGCGACCGGCCTTCCACACATGTAGCCTGATCATCGGGAGGCATAGCCTGGTCTTTGGGGGGCGCGGCCATGCCAAGGGTCGCCATGTCCAGCCCTTGGCCGGCTGGCGTCGGGCGTTGAGCAGCCACTGTGGCCAGCCTTAGGGGTCGCCAGGTCCATGCCTTGGACGGTCGCTGTCTGGGCTTGGCCTGCCGCACGGCCTGGCCAAGGGAGGCCGGCGTCGAGGGTTTGCCAGCCGCCTCGGGGGTTGGCCGGCTGGCGCAGCCTAGGGATCCATCGCTACAACGTCGAGAGGTCGAGGAGGCGAGCGGCGGCAGAGGAAGAGTCGGACAGAAGACGAAACGTCGATCTCATACGTGAAAATAGCAGAAGTGTAAAACAGTCCTCTTAGGGACAAAACACATGTATTTGGATTAACAAATTGATGAAAAACGCCAAATGTCATGGAAAATAAGAAGTCAACGTTTCAAGGTCAATCTAACAAAGTCGATGTTTGAAGTCCTATAATTACGAAGCGCGTTATTTGGTGTCCTATAATTACAATTTTCTCGTTATATTTCTTCTACGTGTGCTTTAGTCGTGAAATAATAAGTCAGGTGTGTGCATGCATGCAAGTGTCGATCAGCTTGCGTGGATCTTGCGCGGCGCCGCTTTTTACTCGTTCAGTGTGTTGACTTACATGAAGAAACGAGGCTATTTGCGTTGCGAGGAAATTAAACGACCCGTTTCTTCGTAGATGGAGTTGCAAAACAGCAACGAGGAAGAGAAGACAGGGAGAGAGAACAACACGGTGGGGATTGGTTGGATTTTTAATAAAGGGTCCACAAATGAAATGCTGCGTCGTGTGGACCACACCCCCACGTGAAAACTATAGAAACCAGTGGGACTGGCTTTACCGGAGGACCTCCAGGTCGTACGTCCAGGATCAGGGGATCGGTGGAGGTAAAAAAAAAGACACGTAAGATTAGGTATACCAGTGCCAGCGAGGACACTTCCAATACAGAAATCCCCATAGTTTATATAGACATTAATTGTACTGTCATCTAAGTGTTTTGCTGATGTGGCAAGGTAGTTGTTGAAGAGAGAGCAAAATTCATAGAAACCGAGTCTAAGTTAGAAACCATGTCTGCACGAGAACCAAGACATGAAGTGATGTGATCGGTAGAGAACAGAGAGAGAATGCATGTGATTGGATAAAAAATTATTCTATAAAAACTATGCATTGGGACCATGGTTTCTGTATATAGTGTCTATAAAAATTAATAGATGTACGTAGTTTCTAGCATTGAGACTGCCCTAACTCAAATCGAACAAATTATTAAACATGACTACGCATGGCTCTGCTCTTTGACACGTACGCGCAGCAACAAATTAACGCCAAGTCCCAAGAAACATGACTACTGTAATTGATATCTGGCTTCGAATGTTCGGTTATAAACAATAGCAAAAGTCAAAAGCTGTACGCCAAAGCTACAGCCATTGAGATCTCAAGTCGTCAACCCTGATCCCTTGAGCTACTTTTCAGCCATAAAAAAGTGTTTTTCTCTCATAATATTTCAGCATAAAACATTAGTGTAAACCAAATTTTAGCATAAGCAAACAGGGATCTGCCATCACGGTTCATGAATGCCCCCCACTCACCCCCACCTGAACGTATACAGAATTATTGCTACTAGTCATGATATAGTCCATCTTAAAATAACTTCACCTCTCGCGAGAAAGTCCACGATGACGTATGCTATCCACTGTGACGCACCCATAGGTCCTGTTTGGATTTACAGAACTAACAATTAGTTAACTACTAATTTTTAGTCACTAAGCATCTAAATAGGTAGATTAATTGTTAGTCCACTAGTCATGGTCTGGTTGTTAGTCCATTAGTCCATTTAATAAGACTGGTTGTTAGTCCTAACCTATCCAAATATGCCCTTAATGTATATCTAATCATGTAGAGCAGGAGAACATATGCTCTTAACTTGAGAGTAAAACTATGTTGTTGTTGGTATTTCTTATGCTCATGTAGAATATTCCGCAAGCACATAGAATTACCGTCATAGCATTTCACCCAAGAGTATTCTAGGGTATCGTATTTATCCTCACGGAAACAATGATTAAAGAATGTGATAGCTAACCGTTATGTATCTATTAACTACTATACCGATTAGACTAGAGTGGAGGTAAAGGATGCATATGATAAGGGTAATGACACACACAAGAGAATTCCAAACATAGAGATGAGCAGACTAGCAAGCATGGAGGACGAGTGAGTAAATGGTTTCCTATGATTCAAGCTCAACTTCTATGGTTATATCTTAGTCATATGATTGTAACACAAAGATTGAGTCGACACAACAAGTATACTAGGTGGAAGACACAATAATAGGAGACTCAGTTCCTACCCGAAGCCTCAACATAGTTATTGAAACCTTACCATTTTAATAACTTGCCTAAAACACGTGGTGGGATACTCAGACTAGATAGGTCCTATCACAACCTACTAGCTACCACAACTATCCGTGCGACAAGCAGTAACCAAAGGCAAGATAGTGTATAAGGCTATAAGCACCATGCTTACACCTTCTCTCACTACTCTAATTGTGCACACATAGATCAACTAGAGCACCCTATGACAGGCAATGATCACATACAGGTGTGGGCTTCAATCACAATCTCATATATAACAACTATATGCTAAGCCAAACCATAACAACAATATAACAAGTATAAGGTTGCACAAGCATAAGCTAAGTAAAGTATATCAAGAATATAAATATAAGAGTGAAGTCTTACAAAGAGAGAAATGAGATACAAGACCATACCAGACCTCTTAGAAGACTAGATCAGGAACCCGGAGACCAAGCTCACTACTCACCCTAACTCCCAACTACGCTAGCACTACTACATCTTAAGAGAGTAGAGAGCTTCTTGCTTGTGTTGTGTGTCTTGAGAGTGAGTGTGTGCCCCTCTATTTATAATAGGGGTAGAGCAATAGAAGCCACTGGAAGCACCACGTCAGCGATCCGTGTGCCCTTCCTTATGAGCCTTTGGATGAAACCTCCATTAGATGGAGGGTGTGGATGCACCCAAGGTGCACTTTCATGCATGCCACCATGCATGAGGAGGTGGAACAAAGGGGAGAATCCAAGGTGGTCAGCCGACCTAGGAGGTGGTCGGCCGACCCCCCCTCTATGGCCTGTTGGCCCTCCCCTTTGGTGTGGGTTCACTTGGGGTATCCTAGGTTGGGTATATGCTGAGGTATGTCCATTTGATGTCGGTTCACCTTGCATGTGGGCCCATGGATCCATGTGAAATGAATATGAGCCCTTGATAAGAAACACAAGTTGATCCAAGGGTGGAGAATGACTTTGAGAGGTGTCGCCCGACCCTGAGGGGTGGCCCACCTAGCCCCACTTTGCTTGTTTAGCTTACTCCTGCATAGAAATACTCCATGGACACGTGGAACTAGTTATTGGGTAAAATATACTCATGATATGCTTATCTCCCTTCATTCTGAGGCTATTGACAATGATTTTGGGTATGTAAAAGTGTGACATTTTCACCGTCAACAGTCGTCCTCATTCGTCGTTTCATAAAATATATTTTTTAGTTTAAACAAATATTATGTATAAACATAGTAATACTTGTGACACATCATAACGCCATTAGATTAATAGTGAACATGTTTTCATAAATATATTAGGAGATAGAATAATTAGTCAAAATTTAAGAAAATATGACTTCTCTGAAAACGGATATGCAATTATTTTGGTACCAAGGGAGTAGCGTTTAATCAAAGATTTAATTTTTTTTATTACCAATAAACTTTTAATGTTTAATTTAGAAACATAATTTTGCATGCGCAGCTTGGTTTCATAAATATTCGAATAAAAACAGTGAACAATGGTACACATTAAATATTGTGTTAAGTGCACAGTAGCATCAAGTATATACTTGCCTATTCAAACAATACCAATTACTTGGTCTCCAAAATAATTATTTTGATTTTTTTTAAATGGGGAATTTTATGGACTATTTTTCAAGTATCAAATGAAAACTATGGTGAATTTATTAGGTGTTCGGATTTTGAATTTTGTTGACAACTTGTTGCATTCTAAATATAGCAGTTTTCAACAATATACACTACAAGGATTGATTTGATTTTGATTTCATTTGCCTATTTGTATCAGCACACAATTCAAGAAAGTGTGTTCTTGTTCGAAGACTTTTTTGTTTGCAAAGCACAATCGAATTGGAATAACACTACTTGACAAAATCAATAAAGTTTTGTTAGTTAACTGGTTTTTTAAAAAAAACGTCTACTCGTTTAGACAACTTGAGATGGTCTCTTCTACAAAAATATATTGTGTCCTAGAAATCTTAGATTAGTTCGGCATTTTTTTAACAATACACACTACAAGGATTGATTCATGTCGTGTTTGGATTAACTAAAATAAGTTGCTAGCTGCTAAAAAAACTCTCTAGCTGATCCAAACAACCCACCTTTATAGTTTGAACTGTTCAACCACCTAGCTTATAAAAAGCTATTAGCTGATTTCCTTCAGTTATTGCAAGTGCAACTTATAAAAAATTTATCTGATCCAACGAGGACCTTAATTCTTTTTAGCCGAAGGGGATCAAACATTATTGATGCAAAAAAATTAATATAGTTTATTTATTTTGCTTTCAAAATTATTGTCGAGTCTTACCAATAAATACAGGGGGTTGGGTTTTTAATGTTCCCTTCACTTTTGAAAGGATAGCTAGGTTTAGATGTGGGTCGTGAAGTTTTATTCTCCAAGGTCCATTTGCAAATCTGCGCAACCTATGTTTTCTCAGTTGCGAGTGGGTCTGTGGATTTTTCATTTTAGCCCTCCAAAACTTTGTTTTTATCACAGATAATTAAATCCATTGAGTAGGTATGAAACATAAAAAATGAAACTAGCTATGCACCGTAGAAAGTTGTTTCAACTATGAATAAAATATTATCTATTGGCCTTATATAGACAAAATATAACATTACGCTCGTACACAATAGCGAGAACCCGGGTATATTAAGCTATGTGGCTATGCGTACTTAACTCGGATGTAATTCAGATGACATGTCACCGTGAGCTCTAGGCTTTGCGACCCTAGTGAAACTATTTTTTTGAAAAGCTTTTTTTATGAAGCTAGGCTATTTTTGTCATTCTGTTTTATCAAAATAGCTTTATATGATGGAACAAAAGAAGCAACTACTAGAATGCCCTTTTCTTCTTTCTTTTTTCTTTGTTTTCATCTTCACGTGTTCTTCCCCACTCGAGCATCGGCAAGTCTCAGTGGCGACACTCGTGCCTTCCTGTACCTCGGTGGCAGCTGTAACAGAACCGACCAATTATATGAGATCAAATAAGAAAATCATCCATCGAGTAGACGATTTAGCAAACTTAAGCCCGTATAACCCGTTAGTCCGTGAAATCACGACGGATTTCAAACCAACTTACATACCAGCTAAGATCGTAATAAGTTCAGCGGTCACCATCACAAGTTACATAAAAGTTCGCGTCACAAATACATCGGAGTTTAAATATAGTTATTACAAATCAGTTTTAAATAAAAGTAGCGGAAGCATTTAGTTCAAATCACACACTCACACAGAGTTCAAATAAAGTGCCAGCTCAGGATCATCTCCAACAAAAGCATCAGACGAGATGTAGTGAATGACCATTGCCCATAGTCCTAAGCTTCTCTCATCGCAGGATAAAGGCAGTTGATACAGTAGCCGTAATACATCTGCCCATCTGTAACAAGTGGGAACAAAGCCCTGAGTACGAGAAGGTACTCAGCAAGACTTACCCGATAGAACCAAAAATAAAAGACACCAAGGATCATGACAGGCTTTCTGGTGGGATAGCTGACTCATTTGCAAAAAGACATTTTTAGCATTTAAAGAATCTTTCCAAAAGCTTTGCATCAAGTTAAATCTTTATTAACCTGTCAACTACATTTGCACCTGTACTAGAGTAACATGTAATTAAACAGGTAAGGATAACCAATGATCATTAAACAACTTCTATCATGTCATATACCATATAACTGTCCAAGTGTTCTATTAGAATTACTACGATGAAGTCACTCAAGTCAAGTGCTCACTATCCAGAAAACGATAGCGATTCGAATCGATTATTAATCAGTTGGTAATTTATTTCTCATACAAACCTCACTCACCCGCTAAAGTGAGGTGTTGGTTACCGAATCAACCATTCAGGTAAAGTCGCGAGCTTGCCAGGAACCACATGTACCCGGGGGCCGCCCGACTGCTCTTTTGCCTTATCATCGCGCCCCCGTATCCTGCCACTACTGCTCCGGTACAGTGCGTTGCGGGCAATCCACTCGGCTCGAATAATCTTCCAGCTTCGTGGTCGAAAGGTACATTATTCGGATAGCTAAATGTAAGACATGCGTTCAACATGACTCGAGGCCCAACAACGGTCGGTCCTTAATCGACACAGACGGAAAACACTACAGTCCGAAACCCTGCAAGTTTCCGCCCAGTCTTAATTTCACATTAACACTTAGCTATTCTCAGATGACATACTTTCTCAAGCAGATCCAGGTAACCACCTATAGCTCGCAGGTGACAGGAAATCACCCGACTTCTACCGGTCTAAGCAAGCTAAGCAATTACTTGACTGCGAATAACAAGGTCACAAGGATAGGGTAGAACAGAGTAAACAAGGTATAATGCAGCAACGGTTGCAAACAACTCCTAAACATAATGCATCAGTTAAAGTAAATCATTAATAAAATTATTTGTAAACCGGGGGAGAAAAATGCTCCGGGGCTTGTCTCTCTCGAAAGAGCTTGGACGGTTGTCTGGGCACTCTGGAAGATCCTCACCGACCTCCTCGTCGGTTTCGGGCACCTCCTGCTCCTGCACCTCGGGAACTACTACCGGAGTTACTTCCTGTGATCCTATATGATGCAAATGTATAAGTGCTCATGTCTAGGTGCACTGCAGAAATGACATGTAATGATCATGATTAATGAAATATAGATAAATAGGTTTACTTTATTTCATAAAGTAGGAATGCAATTCTTCTACAAGGTAGTCAACATCATCCAAGAACATATACTACAAGCACATGTCATCTACTGCATTCTCTTCTACTACTACTATGCTAAGTCAACACATCTTATTAAATGCTTCAAAGATACACCAAAGTAAACCTTATTAACTAATCATGCATTAACAAGGTTAATTAAACCTTAATTGCAACTAGGTTTGAACAGTAACACCTATTTTGGTAGCACAGAAAAATCTGAGAAAATTACAGTAGCTTTCTATCATCTAATCTAGCATACCACAAAATTTTCATTGCATTTGGATTACTAGAACTACCTACACAAAAATAATAAGCTAGGGCCTAAAAATGAGCATAAAAATACTTTATACTATAAAAAGTATCAAACAACAGATTTAGCATTTTTCTTACATTCTACACAATAAACAATCACCATAGAAAAATTTTTACATGCATGTTTTATTCATCTTTTTTATCTCTAGCAAAAATAACAATTATTAACAATATTTAACACTTGTGCTACACATCAAGATTTTTCTACATAACATGCATGGAATATATTTTCCTAGCAAGTACATCACAAAATAAAATTATTGCAAGTGGAACCATATTTTTCTGAACTTTCTATGACTTATTACATATTTAACAAGAAAACAACAATTTTAGTGATTAAATAAAATCTCTACAGAAAAATATTTCAAACTTGACATGCAATATTTTTAAACTGTAGATCTACTCATGAGAAACACTACAAAACTTGTTTCACAATTTTTGAAGCTAAAATGAGCAAGTTATGGATTTTAGAAACCCTTTTAAAATTTCTAAAAAATCATTTTCGAAAATCCTTTTAACAACAGCCGCTGGAAATGCTGGGTGCACCCGGTGCAGTGCACACGCGAGCGTGAGAGGAGGTAGACATGTGGGCCCGCGACCCCACGGGTCAGTCACCCAGAGGCGGGGAGACGCTGACCGCGCGGTTCTCGCCGCCGATGAGCTCGCCGGCGGTGAGGTCACCACCATCGTGATCCCCGTGCCAAGGCGGTCACGTTGGTGCAAACGGCATGACCAGAGGAGCTCGGGAATAGGCTCACCGTCGCCAATAGCGGAGCGACGGCGCGGGTGGTCGCCGGCCGGCCATCCCCGACCATGCCACGGTCACCGGAAGGGTGCTCGAGCAACGGTGAGCCATGGCGAACAAGATACGTATGCTAGAAGGGAAAAAGGTGTGGCGGAGGGGAGCGGTCCATGGAGCGGAAAGCTCCGGCGAGCTCGGCCAGAACTCCGGTGAGCAATTCACGCGGAGGGGAGGCTTACCACGGCCAACTGGTACGAGCACGGGCTGCGCGAGGGAAAGGCGGAGCTCGGGGCAATATGGAGGCATCGATGGTGAGACGGAACGGCCGGAACGCCGTCTCCGGCGATGGCGTGTGCGGTGGCGGTGGCGGGATTGCGGCTGCTGCTGGCTCGCTGCTGTGAGGCGAGGAGAGGGAATGGAGGCGGTAGCTGAGGCGGGCGAGCGCGCGGAGGGAGTAGGCGGGCGCGTGGCGCGCGGTGTCGACGACGTATGGCCACGTGGCGGCCGGCTTCTGCCGCGGTGACACGGCTTCGCGCGCGCACGCGGGCGAGCGGAGGCAGGCGCGGACGCGGGAAGCTGGGTCAGGCCGCTTGCGTGAGCATGCCGAAGCGGAGGCGGTGGCCCGCTAAGGCTGGAAAAATTGTTTTTCTTTTCTAAATAAATTTCCAGATTTTCTAAATTGATTAAAATTCAAATTTTGAAAATGAAAAAGGCCTTTTCATAAGTTGCCCCCAAAACAAAAGTTGTTCAAAATTTTATTCTCTACAACTTTCATTTAGGGCACTTTTCAAAATTCTAAATAGATTTTGAATTAGTGATTTAAAGTCAAATTTTAAATAAAAACTCATTTTTCTGAAATATTTTAAAAAGCAAAATTTGGGGAGATTTTGAATACAAAAATTGCTCCAAAAATCATGTTAATTAATTCTAAGCCATTTAGAGTTATAGCCCAACAAATTTTTACCACCCTTAGCTAGAAATTGCAATACTTTAGGGTTCAAACATGTTTCTCATAATTTAATTAATTCTAACTTATATTGTATGCGATGATGAACATGTATGAAATGGTAATGCTCATGATTTGGAATATGAATGCATGCTTAACACCCAGGGGTGTTACAACCCTCCCCATTATAAGAATCTCGTCCTGAGATTTGGGTTACGAACCATTTATTATAAAAATCCTCATAAGCTTTTTGTAGATATTCACCCATTTTCCAAGTTGCATCTCCTTCATCATGAAGACTCCACTCTATCTTATATGTTTTCACCACACTATTTCGAGTAACCCTTTCTTTAGAGTCCAACACTCGAACCGGTTGCTCACGATATACCAAATCTAACTTGAGCTTTATGCCTTAAGGTTCGATTCTTTTCTCTGGAACACGCAAACACTTCTTGAGATGCGATACATGAAAAACTGGGAATATAGCACTCATTGTCTCAGGCAGCTCTAACTTATAAGCGACTGGACCTTTTCTTTCCAAGATCTTATATGGTCCCACAAATCTGGCTGCAAGCTTTCTGCGTACTCCAAACCGTTTCTTCTTCATTGGCGTGACTTTCAGATAAACATAGTCACCAACTTCGAACACAAGCGGTCTCCTTCTTCGATCCACATAGCTTTTCTGACGTGATTGAGCGGCTTTCATATTTTGCTAAATGATATGAACTTTCTTCTCGGCTTCTTCTATGAAGTCAATACCATAGTATCTTCTTTCTCCTAGCTCGATCCAGTTAAGTGGTGTTCTACACTTTCTACCATACAAAGCTTCGGATGTGTAACACCCTAAATTTTGCATTGTTTCAAAATAGATAAAAATTGATTTAATTATGAATTTGTTTGTGCATTCAATTTAGGGAATAATAAAAATTGGTGAAAATAAAATCAATCATAAGGTTAGCAACTTGTTGATGCACCCATGCTGCTGCATTTTATTTTATGTGATGAGTGGTTTTATCCAAATGCTAAAAGGGTTTGAAAACCATTTGAAAACTTATTTGGAAAACTGTTTTAGAAAAAAAAAGGGAATTCTTTTCACTCTCACTCCTCTCCCTCCTATTCGGCCTGTTGGCCCAATCATTCCCGTCGGCCCACCTCTCCCCGACGGCCCGCTCCCTCTCCCCCTTCTCCTCTCTGGCCGTGGCTCAACCCAGCCGCCTTGTTGGGCCGGCCCAAGCCGAAGTGGAAAGCTTTCACTCTCCCGCAGTCGCTGACCGCCCGGTCCCGCATGTCGGCGCGTTCTTCCCCAACCTCCCGCTCCGAACGCCGGTCAAGCCGCAACCGCCCCCGCGCCCACGACCTCCGCGCGTGGGAGCGCCCCGCGCCCTTGCCTCTTCAAAAAGGGAGCCGCAACCCCCTTCACCGCCTCCCCCTGCTGTTTTTCCCGTTCCAACCCCACTCTATTGAGCACACGAAGCCCCGCAGCGGCGCATCACCGGAGCACCATTCGGCCACCCCGTCGGTCTTCGCCCCGAGCTGCCTCGACTCCGGTTGTCCGCTCGGTGAGCACCCCCGCGTTCTCCTCTTTCTCCCCGTCCCTCTCCCGTGGCGTTTGGTGGTCTCTAGGGCCGTCCTACGTGAGCTCCAGCGAGCTCTTCCATGGCCGGCCATGGCGGGTGGCCCTCGAGCCTTTCCCCGGCCGCGTTAGTGGCAAAAACGGAACCCCCATCCCCTCCGCATCCTCCCTATGTATTTGGTTTGGCGATTTGAGCCCTGGAGTGCCCGGCCGAGCAGCTCCGGCGAGCTCCATGGCGGCGCCGCCGTCTTCTTCTCTGGGTCCGACGGCCGGCCATCTCTCTTTCCTCCCCCCTTTTCTTTCCTAGCCCTTCATCGCGTGATCAACGGCTGTGGGCAGCCGATACCCCTTCGCGGGTCTTCTTGCTAAAGAGCCCTCGGATTTCTTCCTATTTTACCCGCAGTCCTCGGCCAGATAGGAATTTCCCGAATTTGTTTTATTTTAATTCCGAAATGTTTTCAATTTATTTACAGAATTGCCACTGCAGTAAAACGTGTATAAAATCGTCGTTTTAGCTCCGATTCGACCCGTTCAACTTGCGTTAGATTCGTAATTTCATAATCTACGCAATAGTGCTACTGTTAGACCTGTTAATAGCTTTTGAATTTCTCAAATAAATCTAGTTAATAGCTAGCTTCTGGAATAGTAAATGTCTCGTAACTTTTGCGTTGTAGCTCCGATTTTCGTGCAATTCGCGTCAATGTGATCGTAGCGAGACGTAGATGATTTTGGTAAACATTTTATTCAGATTTATTTATTGTTGGTGTACTGTCCTAATAGTAGCCATGTTTTGCTTGTATGTCTGCTCCGAATTGCGTGTTGTACTTCGTGTCGTTCGAGTTCAGACGGTGAGGAGTACGTCGGAAATCCGGACGCGTGCGAGGAGCAGCAGGACCAGCATCAGTTCGTGAACCAAGGCAAGTATAGCATGGGCCTACCTTGATTCCTATTCATTATATAATCTACTCATTATGCATGTGTCTAATATTGCTCGACTATAAGGACATCCTAGCCATTGATGACTTATACCTTGATGCCTATGGGTTTTATTGCATATGGGTAGAATGCTAGTGCTCTATTCAAACATGATCAATACTATGATTAATGGAACAAACGGATAAACATGATGGTAATAATTGAACTATAGGGTGATGGTGCAAATGATGTCGATCATGTTGCCCTAAACTCTCCATAAGGACTTATCTGTAGGGCAAAAGCTGGGACATACAGTGCAACCGTGAGAGTTATATGGCTCTGACTTTAGCTCAGTAATAGGATCTTTTCTAGCTTGTTAGAGGTTACCCGAAAGGGCGCAAGAGGGGCTTGCCACTTTGGGTATAGAACTGCCTCTGTTCTTGTGTGTATAGCCTGCGGGAATTGTGCCACAGAAAGGGGGTTCTCTATATCTGCCTGCCGAGGAAACCTCGCGGCCCTAACTTGTTAGACGAGACCTATGGAAGGCTTCATAGTGTACCCTGCCCGCTCACCTTGGAAGTGTTATGGGAGTAATTAACCCGGGCATATGGGCAACACGACTCACGGGTAAAGATGCACAACCTCTGCAGAGTGTTAAAACTGTTATAACAGCCGTGCTCACGGTCACGAGCGGCCCAGAAAACTCACAGAATAAATGGTCACTTGTGAAGATGTTGTTCGTGGTGAACTATGATGGTATTATGATGATGATGACGATGATGATGATATAATGTTGATCAATGACTCTATTAATTCTAGTATATGATCATGTGGGTTAATTTGAGAGCTTAAGCATAATTTGATATTGATCAATAACAAAATGTGACTTACTAAAATGCTAAATGCAGTAAACCGTGTCTGCCTTTTGAGCCTCATGAATCCCCATGTTATGCTTGTGGAGTACGAAATGTACTCACGCTTGTTTATTTTCAATATTTTGGAAAAATCCCGGATGGGTACCAGATTTCCAAAAATTGGAGCAGACAGGCTTGTGATCAACCAGTCAGTTGTCCCTGTGGAGTGGAGTCTTCACCTGAAGACCGGAGTTGTCTTTCCACTGTTTGATATCTAAGGTTATATCTTTTTATAATAAGTGCGTTATATATTAAGCATTGTCATTTGATATTACCTTTATTTGTAGCTATATGTGAGATTTGACTTCCTGGGCTCACATATGGTGTGTATCTGGTTTTGTTCTTAAAACCGGGTGTGACAAAGTGGTATCAGAGCAATGCTGACTGTAGGACGCAAGCCTAGTTAGAAATTGGCCATCTTGAGGTTTAGGAACTGCTATAAGACCCTTGTTCTATAAACCTTGATATTCCTCCTCTATTATTTCCTTATCCTTGATATTCATCTCCTCCTTGATACTTGTTTAAGCCTTTGTTCTAATCTTCACTCCTTGCTTTGATATGCTCTTAGAATCTTGTCTCTTACCATCTTCCTGCGATATCGGAAGCGGAGCTTTAGGATATTTGCCCTTAATATGAATAGAACGATAGTATCGCAAGCTCAGTCAATGATTGAAGTATGCACCTTAATTGCTTGATGAATTGTCATTATGCATGTGCTGGTTTTGGATCTTTGTAATGATTGTAATGATCTTGTGGGGATTGTCCACAATTTCATTTAGTCTATAGGCCTAAGGCATAAGGATTAATGAAATAAATATGCGGGTTTTGGTTTTCTCCTGTTTTATCCATCCTATTTTCCAGAGCAGTCTGTGTTCATCATGATATATCTCCAGATCTGGACATCCAAAAGTTATGAAACTTTTATAGATAAAAGAAGACTCTTGTATGTTTCATCTGCCACTGGAATCACTTCTATAGCTATTTTGGTTTGGGAGTTATGGAAATCACAAGATGATATAGTTGTGCTATCTGAAACCTGGAGTAGTTTTGTGGTGCACAGTTTTCGACCAAATTATGTTTGGAATCAGAAAAAGTGTTCTATACAAAAGTTGTAGAGGATTTCAACAGCTTTCCAACAGTATAAACTACAACTTCATTGGATTAACAGAATAGGAGTTACAGCTGTTTTCATGCGCTGCTGTTTTTCTACTCATAAGGAATTTCAGACTTCTTGTTCTTACTTATACACATGAGTTTCCGTGGGATATCAGAAGGTCATTATGATGGTTAACTCACTTGAAAGAAGATGCAAGCTACCCTTTGTTGTTCCCCTAGTTGATCTCTCTTAAGGGGGGTAGCTGAGTGAAGAAGTAACAAGATGAATGTTTCTTACATTCAAGTACTCCACCTGAAAGAATTAGTTATCCCTAGGGTTGAGAAGTCACCATCAAGCACAGTTGGGTGTTTGAACTTCACCATACCCAAGACAAGTCAGCAACAATGACAAGGCAAGGAGATATGGTTCATCTACAGTTGGTTCTATAGAGACTCGGAAGATTCGTTGTGACATCAATTATGGCAATAAATTTTTGATTCAAGGAAGATCTCTACTTGGATAAGTTATCTCAAATGGTGGAATTATGAGAAACTAAAGAAAGCTAATGATGTGTTGAGTTGGAACCCACCAAAGGATGCGAGATGTGAGTGAGATTTAAAGTTTTCCTAGGAATAGAAGATATCGTCAGAGATTCATTAGAGGCATCATAATCTTGGATATAAGGGTGACATCCACAAGGATCGTAAGAATCTAAAGGATATCTTCACTAAGTTGGTTTTGATCTTATGAAATCATCGATGAATTAGAGCGATCAATGATTATGACATGGAAGTGTGTTAATACCCGGATAAGCAAAAGTTGTTGCGATGCTCCTAGCATAAATAGTGTGCTAGGGAGGCTCGGCGACACCAAGGTTGAGTTGTGTGAGAAATTTGAGTGATGTCGCTTACACTACAAAGTTGGAAATTAATAGTGATCACCTTGGAACAAAAGGAATTGCAAAGGTCAATTGGAGGAATGGCATAAAGGACTAAGGGATTGTGCTTAAGAGTTGATCAAGCAATTAGGAGCAAGGTTGTAACAACACGCAAGCTACAGCGTGATCGTTGAGAGAAAATGAAGAAGATCCAAAGGCAGAGTATCTACATCTCTTTGATCATCGTCTTCCGAATCTCGAGGACGAGATTCCTCTTAAGGGGGGTAGAATTGTAACACCCTAAATTTTGCATTGTTTCAAAATAGATAAAAATTGATTTAATTATGAATTTGTTTGTGCATTCAATTTAGGGAATAATAAAAATTGGTGAAAATAAAATCAATCATAAGGTTAGCAACTTGTTGATGCACCCATGCTGCTGCATTTTATTTTATGTGATGAGTGGTTTTATCCAAATGCTAAAAGGGTTTGAAAACCATTTGAAAACTTATTTGGAAAACTGTTTTAGAAAAAAAAGGGAATTCTTTTCACTCTCACTCCTCTCCCTCCTATTCGGCCTGTTGGCCCAATCATTCCCGTCGGCCCACCTCTCCCCGACGGCCCGCTCCCTCTCCCCCTTCTCCTCTCTGGCCGTGGCTCAACCCAGCCGCCTTGTTGGGCCGGCCCAAGCCGAAGTGGAAAGCTTTCACTCTCCCGCAGTCGCTGACCGCCCGGTCCCGCATGTCGGCGCGTTCTTCCCCAACCTCCCGCTCCGAACGCCGGTCAAGCCGCAACCGCCCCCGCGCCCACGACCTCCGCGCGTGGGAGCGCCCCGCGCCCTTGCCTCTTCAAAAAGGGAGCCGCAACCCCCTTCACCGCCTCCCCCTGCTGTTTTTCCCGTTCCAACCCCACTCTATTGAGCACACGAAGCCCCGCAGCGGCGCATCACCGGAGCACCATTCGGCCACCCCGTCGGTCTTCGCCCCGAGCTGCCTCGACTCCGGTTGTCCGCTCGGTGAGCACCCCCGCGTTCTCCTCTTTCTCCCCGTCCCTCTCCCGTGGCGTTTGGTGGTCTCTAGGGCCGTCCTACGTGAGCTCCAGCGAGCTCTTCCATGGCCGGCCATGGCGGGTGGCCCTCGAGCCTTTCCCCGGCCGCGTTAGTGGCAAAAACGGAACCCCCATCCCCTCCGCATCCTCCCTATGTATTTGGTTTGGCGATTTGAGCCCTGGAGTGCCCGGCCGAGCAGCTCCGGCGAGCTCCATGGCGGCGCCGCCGTCTTCTTCTCTGGGTCCGACGGCCGGCCATCTCTCTTTCCTCCCCCCTTTTCTTTCCTAGCCCTTCATCGCGTGATCAACGGCTGTGGGCAGCCGATACCCCTTCGCGGGTCTTCTTGCTAAAGAGCCCTCGGATTTCTTCCTATTTTACCCGCAGTCCTCGGCCAGATAGGAATTTCCCGAATTTGTTTTATTTTAATTCCGAAATGTTTTCAATTTATTTACAGAATTGCCACTGCAGTAAAACGTGTATAAAATCGTCGTTTTAGCTCCGATTCGACCCGTTCAACTTGCGTTAGATTCGTAATTTCATAATCTACGCAATAGTGCTACTGTTAGACCTGTTAATAGCTTTTGAATTTCTCAAATAAATCTAGTTAATAGCTAGCTTCTGGAATAGTAAATGTCTCGTAACTTTTGCGTTGTAGCTCCGATTTTCGTGCAATTCGCGTCAATGTGATCGTAGCGAGACGTAGATGATTTTGGTAAACATTTTATTCAGATTTATTTATTGTTGGTGTACTGTCCTAATAGTAGCCATGTTTTGCTTGTATGTCTGCTCCGAATTGCGTGTTGTACTTCGTGTCGTTCGAGTTCAGACGGTGAGGAGTACGTCGGAAATCCGGACGCGTGCGAGGAGCAGCAGGACCAGCATCAGTTCGTGAACCAAGGCAAGTATAGCATGGGCCTACCTTGATTCCTATTCATTATATAATCTACTCATTATGCATGTGTCTAATATTGCTCGACTATAAGGACATCCTAGCCATTGATGACTTATACCTTGATGCCTATGGGTTTTATTGCATATGGGTAGAATGCTAGTGCTCTATTCAAACATGATCAATACTATGATTAATGGAACAAACGGATAAACATGATGGTAATAATTGAACTATAGGGTGATGGTGCAAATGATGTCGATCATGTTGCCCTAAACTCTCCATAAGGACTTATCTGTAGGGCAAAAGCTGGGACATACAGTGCAACCGTGAGAGTTATATGGCTCTGACTTTAGCTCAGTAATAGGATCTTTTCTAGCTTGTTAGAGGTTACCCGAAAGGGCGCAAGAGGGGCTTGCCACTTTGGGTATAGAACTGCCTCTGTTCTTGTGTGTATAGCCTGCGGGAATTGTGCCACAGAAAGGGGGGTTCTCTATATCTGCCTGCCGAGGAAACCTCGCGGCCCTAACTTGTTAGACGAGACCTATGGAAGGCTTCATAGTGTACCCTGCCCGCTCACCTTGGAAGTGTTATGGGAGTAATTAACCCGGGCATATGGGCAACACGACTCACGGGTAAAGATGCACAACCTCTGCAGAGTGTTAAAACTGTTATAACAGCCGTGCTCACGGTCACGAGCGGCCCAGAAAACTCACAGAATAAATGGTCACTTGTGAAGATGTTGTTCGTGGTGAACTATGATGGTATTATGATGATGATGACGATGATGATGATATAATGTTGATCAATGACTCTATTAATTCTAGTATATGATCATGTGGGTTAATTTGAGAGCTTAAGCATAATTTGATATTGATCAATAACAAAATGTGACTTACTAAAATGCTAAATGCAGTAAACCGTGTCTGCCTTTTGAGCCTCATGAATCCCCATGTTATGCTTGTGGAGTACGAAATGTACTCACGCTTGTTTATTTTCAATATTTTGGAAAAATCCCGGATGGGTACCAGATTTCCAAAAATTGGAGCAGACAGGCTTGTGATCAACCAGTCAGTTGTCCCTGTGGAGTGGAGTCTTCACCTGAAGACCGGAGTTGTCTTTCCACTGTTTGATATCTAAGGTTATATCTTTTTATAATAAGTGCGTTATATATTAAGCATTGTCATTTGATATTACCTTTATTTGTAGCTATATGTGAGATTTGACTTCCTGGGCTCACATATGGTGTGTATCTGGTTTTGTTCTTAAAACCGGGTGTGACAGGATGGTGCCATCTTGATACTTTCTTGATACCTATTATTGTAAGCGAACTCCGCTAAAGATAACCATGACTCCCATAAACCTCTGGAAGATAACACACAGGCTCTTAACATATCCTCCAGAACAACATTAACTCTTTCGGTCTGACCATCTGTTTGAGGATGATAGGCAGTGCTACGAATCAAACTAGTTCTCAAACCTTTATGCAAGTGCTCCCAAAAGTGAGCAGTGAATTGTGACCCTCTGTCATACACTATAGTCTTCGGTATGCCATGCAATCTCACAATCTCTAAAATATACTTCTTTGCATATTGAGGTGGTCGATAACTTGTCTTGATAGGTAAAAAGTGAGTTGTCTTCGTAAGACGGTCCACGATTACCCAAATTGAATCATGTCCTTTCTGAGTAGTGGGCAAACCTATGATGAAATTCATACTTATATCATCCCACTTCCAACTAGGTACGGACAAAGGTTGCAACAATCCGGCAAGTCTCATATGAATAGCCTTTACCCTACAATATGTGTCACATCTGGCTACATATGCTGCAATCTCTTTCTTCATTTTTGTCCACCAAAAACGAGGTCTTAGCTCTTGGTACATTTTGCTACTTCCAGGATGGATAGATAACTTCAAAAGGTGAGCCTCATCCATAAGTTTATTCTTAAGCTCCCGATCCTTGGGAACAACAAGACGGTCGTCAAACCATAACACGTCATGTTCATCCACTCTAAAGTGCTTGGATGGTTCTTCTTTAATCTTTTCTTTGATATAGAATATCCCTTTATCTGTTCTCTGTCCTTCCATTATCTTACTCTCCAAAGAACAATTAATCTGGATACTGTGTAACACAGCAGGATGCATTAGATCAAAACCATCTTTGAGCAAAGGTTGCGCATTCAGGCAATGTGATTTTCTACTCAAAGCATCTGCCACTACATTGGCCTTTCTAGGATGATATTGCACATTCAAGTTGTAATCTTTGATCAATTCTAACCATCTTCGATGTCTCATGTTCAATTTAGGTTGGGTGAAGATGTACTTGAGACTCTTGTGATCGGTGAAAATATTACACATATTACCAAGTAAGTAATGTCTCCAAATTTTTAATGCATGCACTACGGCAGCAAGCTCAAGATCATGTGTCGGATAGTTGATCTCATGCTTTCTCAACTGATGGGAGGCATAAGCAATGACTCTTCCTTCTTGCATAAGAACATAACCTAATCCTGTTTTTGATGCGTCGCAAAACACATCAAAAGGTTTCTCAATGTTCGGTTGCGCTAGAACTGGAGCAGTGGTCAACAGTTTCCGCAAGGTGTGGAAAGCTATCTCACACTCCTCTGTCCACACAAACTTGTGATCTTTCTGTAGCAGACTTGTCATTGGCTTGGCAATCTTTGAGAAATCTGGTATAAAACGACGATAATAACCAGCTAATTCTAAGAAACTTCTAACTTCTGAAACTGTGATTGGTGTCTTCCAATTCATAACCTCTTGCACTTTACTCGGATCTACAGAAACTCCATTCTCTGACAGAATGTGACCAAGGAAATGAACTTTCTTCAACCAAAATTCATACTTGCTAAACTTAGCATACAACTTATGATCTCTAAGTCTGGTTAAGACAATTCACAGATGCTCTTCATGATCCTTCTCATTCTCAGAGTATACTAGAATATCATCAATGAACACAACCACAAACTTGTCCACTCTAGCATGAAAATCATATTCATCAGATACATAAAGTATGCAGGAGCATTTGTTAAGCCAAAGGACATAACAAGATACTCATACAACCCGTATCTGGTAGAAAAGGCGGTTTTCGGTATATCTTGTGGTCTAATCTTGATCTGATGGTAACCCGATCTTAAATCTATCTTGGAGAACACTCTGGCTTTAGCTAACTGATCGAACAAAACATCAATATGAGGTAAGGGATACTTATTCTTGATAGTTACAGCATTAAGAGGCTTATAATCCACACACATTCTCAAAGTACCCTCTTTCTTTTTCTTCACAAACAAGGCAGGACATCCCCATTCAGACTTACTTTGCCGGATAAACCCCTTGTTCAACAATTCCTCTAGTTGCTTCTTCAGTTCAGCTAACTCATTCGGAGGCATCCGATAAGGTCTCCTTGAAATTGGAGTTGTCCCGGGAATCAACTCAATTCCAAACTCAACATCTCTATCTGGCGGAAGACTAGGTAACTCATCTAAAAACACATCCAGAAACTCAAATACTACCAGAATCTGATGAATCGGAATAACTTCCATAGCACATGTCACACTCACAAGGTCTGTTCTTTTGGGCAATGGTACCTGAAAAGTACCCTCTCCCTGGGGATCCTTTAGGGTAAGTACCCGACTTTCTGTATCTATCACTGCTCCCCAATCCTTCATCCAATTCATCACTATAATGACATCCAGAACTAGTCCAGGCATAACTATCAAGTTTACTCGAAACTTTTGACTACCTAATTCAAGGGTTGCCCCTCTAACTATCTGATTGGTTAAAACATCAGCCCGTGCTGAACTTATACGGTAACCATAACTTAAGTCTGTGCATAGTTGTTCATGTTTCCGTGCAAATGCTTGACTCATGAAAAAATGCAATGATCCAGAATCAAATAGAACAACTGCAGGGTTTTGGTTAACAGGAAACTTACCAGCTGTTATGGGCTCTCCCTCAGGAATCTCGTCTACCGTGGTGTGGTGTACTCGAGCATTATAGGTCTGTTGCTTCTTTCTGGGTGGATAAGGACAGAACTTTGAAAAGTGGCCTGGCTGATCACAATTATAACAGGGTCCCTTCACTATACCAGCAGATCCTATAGCTCCCTTCGAGTTGCCTTGTCCAGTAGTTGCGGCTGTCCTTGCTAGCGGCACGGCCATCTTGTATGGCTTCTGTGGTCCCTTGTAGTTCTGGGTTTTATGTTGTGGTGGCCTAAACCTTGCACCTGGTGCAGACGGACGATAGGTCGAACGATTAGCAGTGACAACTCTTGGTTGTGACGGTCCTGACTCAAAGGCTCTCTTGCGAGTCATGGATGCAGTGTACGCATTGTTATTCTTCTCTTGTTTCAGACAATCACTGATGAAGTCATTGAATCTGGCGCGGGTATTGGTACCCACATGCTTCATCATCTTCGGACCTAACCCTCTCTTGAAGCTAGCAATTCTCTTAGCATCGGTGTCAACCATGTCGGGAGCATAACGACACAAATTGTTGAAGGCATGCAAATACTGTGTTACGGTTTTAGTGCCCTGATTTAACGCCAAGAACTCTCTCAACTTCATCTCAACTAGCCCTGGTGGAATATAAACTTCACGGAAGGCTTCAGTGAACTCTCTCTACGAGATCTGAGCATTTGGAGGGAAGGTGGTGCGATGATGCTTCCACCACATCCCTGTTGGTCCTTGTAACTGATGTGCAGCATACTCTGTCTTCAGTACTTCAGTCAGCCTTAACACACAGAACTTATCTTCCATAGTGTTGATCCATTCTTCAGCGTCAAGTGGCTCGGTTGCTTCCTTGAAAATTGGTGGCCTAGTGTCCATGAAATCCTTGAAGTTGTTGTACTGATTCACCCCATTGCCACCACCTTGATTGTTACCACATTGAACATTGTTGGCAATGGTGCATAGAAAATTTTCCAAGTTTTTCTGTGACTGCTCGGCATTGCGCTGACTTCCAAGAAACTGCACAAAGAATACCTCTGTAGTGAGCGGTGGAGGAGGCGGCAAATGCGGCTTCGGGTGTGGCTCATTATGGTTGACGTTGTTTTCACCACTCCCACCTGCCCCGGCACCATTTTCATTAGTTTCAGCAGCCTCATACGTGGCGCGGCGAGTGTTTGCCATCTGCATATTTCAGCAACAAGTAATGATTAAGCAAAACTATAGTAATTGTGAGTGAATGAAAAATTATGCCGTACTGAATTAATTGGAGAGAACAAAGTCATACAATAAAACAGAGGCACAATAATCGCATTCCAATTAAAACATCATCACTAATTAAGTTACTTCAAATGCAAACATCGCGTCCAATACAACCATGTTGCCAGCATACACACGCTGGACTTTATGCGCTCAGGTATCGCATGAACAACCAAGATCCAACATTCTACCAAGTCTCAAGGTTCGAACGAGATACATCAAGATACATGAAACCAAAAGAAAGGTCATCGTGATAGGGCCTAGTAGCTAACGCAAAGCAACTAGCCTACTCCTCAGGGCCATCGTCGGGGTCGGAGACGTCACCATCGCTACCATTAGTAGCAACGTCGTCATCATCGGCAGGTGCAACTGCAGGCTTGTCCTCGTCGTCATCGACGTCCATACCGATGGCTTCTGGAGGAGCATACGGGCCAGTCCCGTTGTAGAGCGCATGAAACTCCTCATGCAAGTTGACGTTGTACTCCTCTAGCTCCTTGACCCTCTGCCTCAGGAGGTTCCTCTCGTTCTAGGCTTCATTCCTCTCCTGAACCAATTGTCTAATCATACGGTCTGCATTATTATTGGCCTAAGTCAACGTATGCACCCGCTGTAGAGCACTATCACCTCTCTCTAGAGCTTGGTCTCGCTGCAAGCTCATGTCAGCCAACTGCTCCTGCAAACTAGCTATAGCACGTGCCTACTTCTTCTGTTTTCTTGCTTTGAGTCGATCATCACCACGCAAACCAGTCAAAGTCCAATAAGTGCACTCAAGACCCTGGTATGCTCTGATAGCTGCATACATCACACTCATAGCATGGTTGTCGCTAACTTGTCCTTCATTTGGGCCTCTGACCAAGGCACTTCCTTGCGGCTGCACCCAAATAGCATCGCGAGGATCATCTCTAGGAAAAGTGCCAGCCAGGGCTACTGCCAGCTCGTTGGGAAATCTGCTCATTATGTCCCTGATGACATGGAAAGCTGCTCCCTCTACACCCTCAACTGGAGTGCGTCCCTCAAACTCCAAGTGTCAACCATCCCACTCTGGAGCATCACCAAGAGCATGGACTGTGATCTCCACTACTGCAAGTCCATCCTCGGCTAACTGGTTCTCACTCCAAGAGTACACCGACTCCTGACCCTCCGGGTACCCCACATCATGGAGCACTCTCCAAAGCAAAGTTGGCATGCCAAACTCGCTCAGAAAGGTGTCCATGCTGCGGCGCTCCCGCGGGGCCAACTGGTGTCGAGGTGCTCTTCCGCATGTGGACTTACGGGTAGTCTGCTTCGTGCGGGCCATCTATACCAAAAGTTTTGATTACCCGGTGAGAACATATTTTAAGTTGGTACAATTTTTATCAAAAGGGGATAATCAATTTATAAGGGGAGAAATATATGACATGAATGAAATGCACAAGCAATATGATGCATGTACGTTTCGTACGTTCTCACAAACTTAAGAAATAAATGATATCTAGCGATGAATTCGGTGGCATACAGGCGATTTCTCATATACGTAACTAATACGTTCTACATGAGAAACACTGTTATGTACCTGCAGAAAATTCATTTCAGTCCAATTCCCCATGCATGCATGAAAGCAGTAAATCTATCTACATGTTCTACATGAATCCCCAGATACGCGTACATGGTAGTAACTACCCAAAACATCGTCCTATTGATGGCATCGCCTCAATGGACGGAACAACCACACATGCGACACTTTTGTAAAAACATGCGTAAAACATGTAAGTACTCCAGTATCATATAAGCACTCTCCCTAGATCGGCGGTGTATCCGATCATGTTCTCACATCTCACACTTATCGAGGCGTAAAGGCAACTGATCCATACATTACCACTCAATTAAGTGGCACTCATACAATAGCACGCCGTATGAGCAACGAAAGAGAAATATGGTGTAAGAACCCCCAAGTCAGTACTTAAATAAGCCACCTAGAGTCCTTACTGGGCATAAAGGATATGACCACTGACACACTTTTAGTTTGTAAATCACGTTTTTCAAACATATTTTTATTTTAAATACACTTGTGAACAGTAAACACGCTAAACCATGCTCCGATGCCAGCTGTAACAGAACCGACCAATTATACGAGATTAAGTAAGAAAATCATCCACCGAGCAGATGATTTAGCAAACTTAAGCCCGTATAACCCGGTAGTCCGTGAAATCACGATGAATTTCAAACCAACTTACATACCAGCCAAGATCGTAATAAGTTCAGCGGTCACCATCACAAGTTACATAAAAGTTCGCGTCACAAATACATCGGAGTTTAAACATAGTTATTACAAACCAGTTTCAAATAAAAGTAGCGGAAACATTTAGTTCAAATCACACACTCACACAGAGTTCAAATAAAATGCCAGCTCAGGATCATCTCCAACAAAAGCATCAGACGAGATGTAGTGAATGACCATTGCCCATGGTCCTAAACTTCTCCTATCGTAGGATAAAGGCAGTTGATACAGTAGCTGTAATACATCTGCCCATCTGCAACAAGTGGGAACAAAGCCCTAAGTATGAGAAGGTACTCAGCTAGACTTACCCGACAGAACCAAAAATAAAAGACACCAAGGATCATAACAAGCTTTCTGGTGGGGTAGCTTACTCATTTGCAAAAAGGCATTTTTAGCATTTAAAGAATCTTTCTAAAAGCTTTGCATCAAGTTAAATCTTTGTTAACCTGTCAACTACATTTGCACCTGTACTAGAGTAACATGTAATTAAACAGGTAAGGATAACCAATGATCATTAAACAACTTCTATCATGTCATATACCATATAACTGTCCAAGTGTTCCATTAGAATTACTACGATGAAGTCACTCAAGTCAAGTGCTCACTATCCAGTGAACGATGGCGATTCGAATCGATTATTAACCAGCTGGTAATTTATTTCTCACATAACCTCACTCACCCGCTAAAGTGAGGTGTTGGTCACCGAGTCAACCATTCAGGTAAAGTCGCGAGCTTGCCAGGGACCACATGTACCCGAGGGCCGCCCGACTACTCTTTGGCCTTATCATCGCGCCCCCGTATCCTGCCACTACTGCTCTGGTACAGTGCGTTATGGGCAATCCACTTGGCCCGAATAATCTCCTAGCTTCGCGGTCAAAAGGTACATTATTCGGCCAGCTAAATGTAAGGTATGTGTTCAACATGACTCGAGGCCCAACAATGTTCGGTCCTTAATCGACACAGACGGAAAACACTACAGTCGAAACCCTATAAATTTCTGGTCGGTCTCAATTTCACAATAACACTTAGCTATTCTCAGATGACATACTTTCTCAAGCAAATCCAGGTAACCACCTATAGCTCGCAGGTGACAGGAAATCACCCGACTTCTACCGGTCTAAGCAAGCTAAGCAATTACTTGACTGCGAATAACAAGGTGACAAGGATAGGGTAGAATAGAGTAAACAAGGTATAATGCAGCAACGGTTGTAAACAACTCCTAAACATAATGCATCAGTTAAAGTAAAGCATTAATAAAATTATTTGCAAACCGGGGGAGAAAAATGCTTCGGGGCTTGTCTCTCTCGAAAGAGCTTGGATGGTGGTCTGGGCACTGTGGAAGATCCTCACCGACCTCCTCATCGGCTTCGGGCACCTCCTGCTCCTGTACCTCGGGAACTGCTACCGGAGTTACATCATGCGATCCTGTATGATGCAAATGTATAAGTTCTCATGCCTAGGTGCGCAGTAGAAATGACATGTAATGATCATGATGAATGAAATGTAGATAAATAGGTTTACTTTATTTCATAAAGTAGGAATACAATTCTTCTACAAGGTAGTCAACATCATCGAAGAACATATACTACAAGCACATATCATCTACTGCATTCTCTTCTACTACTACTATGCTAAGTCAACACATCTTATTAAATGCTTCAAAGATACACCAAAGTAAACCTTATTAACTAATAATGCATTAACAAGGTTAATTAAACCTTAATTGCAACTAGATTTTAACAGTAACACCTATTTTGGTAGCATAAAAAAATCTAATAAAATTACAGTAGCTTTCTATCATCTAATCTAGCATACCACAAAAATTTCATTATTTTTGGATTACTAGAACTGCCTACACAAAAATAACAAGCTAGGGCCTAAAAATGAGCATAAAAATACTTTATACTATGAAAAGTATCAAACAATAGATTTAGAATTTTTTCTACATTCTACACAATAAACAATCACCATAGAAAAATTATTACATGCATGTTTTATTCATCTTTTTCTCTCTAGCAAAAATAACAATTATTAACAATATTTAACACTTGTACTACACATCAAGATTTTTCTACAGAACATGCATGGAATATATTTTTCCTAGCAAGTACATCACAAAAGAAAATTATTGCAAGTGGAACCATATTTTTCTGAACTTTCTATGAGTTATTACATATTTAACAAGAAAACAGCAATTTCAGTGATTAAATAAAAACTATACAGAAAAATATTTCAAACTTGACATGCAATATTTTTAAACTGTAGATCTACTCATGAGAAACACTACAAAACTTGTTTCACAATTTTTGGAGCTAAAATGAGCAAGTTATGGATTTTAGAAACCCTTTTAACAATTTCTAAAAAATCATTTTCGAAAATCCTTTTAACAACAACCGTTGGAAATGCTGGGTGCACCCGGTGCAGTGCACACGCGAGCGCGAGATGAGGTAGACATGTGGGCCCGTGACCCCACGGGTCAGTCACCCAGAGGCGGGGAGACGCTGACCGCGCGGTTCTCGTCGGCGGTGAGCTCGCCGGCGGTGAGCTCGCCGGCGGTGAGGTCACCACCATCGTGATCTCCGTGCCAAGGCGGTCACGTTGGTGCAAACGGAATGACTGGAGGAGCTCGAGAATAGGCTCGCCGTCGCCAATGGCGGAGTGGCGGCGCGGGTGTTTGCCGGCCGGCCATCCCCGACCATGCCACGGTCACCGGAAGGGTGCTCGAGCAACGGTGAGCCATGACGAACAAGATGTGTGTGCTAGAAGGGAAAAAGGTGGGGCGGAGGGGAGCGGTCCACGGAGCGGAAAGCTCCGGCGAGCTCGGCCGGAACTCCGGTGAGCAATTCACACGGAGGGGAGGCTTACCACGGCCAACTGGTGCGAGCACGGGCTGCGCGAGGGAAAGGCGGAGCTCGGGACAAGATGGAGGCGTCGATGGTGAGACGGAACGGCCGGAACGTCGTCTCCGACGATGGCGCGTGCGGTGGCGAAGGCGGGACTGCGGCTGCTGCTGCTGGCTCGCTGCTGTGAGGCGAGGAGAGGGAATGGAGGCGGTAGCTGAGGCGGGCGAGCGCGCGGAGGTTGTAGGCGGGCGCGGAGGGACGCGGGGCCATCGGAGGGCGCGTGGCGCGCGGTGTCGGCGACGTACGGCCACGCGGCGGCCGGCTTCTGCCGTGGCGACACGGCGTCGCGCGCACGCGCGGGCGGGCGGAGGCAGGCGCGGACGCGGAAAGCTGGGCCGGGCCGCTTGCGCGAGCAGGCCGAAGCGGAGGCGGCGGCCCGCTAAAGCTGGAAAAATTGTTTTTCTTTTCTAAATAAATTTTCAGATTTTTTAAATTGATTAAAATTCAAAATTTGAAGATGAAAAAGGCATTTTCATAAGTTGCCCCCAAAACAAAAGTTGCTCAAAATTTTATTCTCTACAACTTTCATTTAGGGCACTTTTCAAAATTCTAAATAGATTTTGAATTAGTGATTTAAAGTCAAATTTTAAATAAAAACTCATTTTTCTGAAATATTTTAAAAAGCAAAATTTGGGGAGATTTTGAATACAAAAATTGCTCCAAAAATCATGTTAATTAATTCTAAGCCATTTAGAGTTATAGCACAATAAATTTTTACCACTCTTAGCTAGAAATTGCAATACTTTAGGGTTCAAACATGTTTCTCACAATTTAATTAATTCCAACTTATATTGCATGCGATGATAAACATGTATAAAATGGTAATGCTCATGATTTGGGATATGAATGCATGCTTAACACCCAGGGGTGTTACAGCAGCGCTCTCCCACGCCCCGGTGGCTGCTGGCTCAGCTACGGCATCGGTGTCCTCACCTGGCTCGGTGGCGGTGGCGCCCACGCCTCGGCCTAGCAGCGGCACCTCGCGCTCTAGCCGCTTTTGCTCATCTGCTGCATGCCGTCTCGCTCCCCTCCACTGCTGCTCATCTACGACGCACTCTCTTCCAGGTGGGGGTGGGGCAAACCAAGTCTTTATTTGGCAGGCTGGGGCCCACTTGTGTCCGATGAAGTTAGGATAAGCTATTTTTTCCAGCTCTCTTTCATCCCATCCCTTTGTGAGAGGAGAAAAAACAATTTGACTCATGAAGCTGGTTTGGAAATTGGTGTTTGGAAAAAAAATATCTGACAATAGCTTATGAAGTTGTTGGTGAAACTGTGTCAAATAGGCCCTAAATAGCACTGCACTCACTAATCGCTATGCTTTATCACCATTTTTAATTAAAATGAACAAAGAGTGGATGTTTGATTTGCTCTGGCCCCTGCTTGTCGGTCACTTGGAAAAAGGAGATGATCATGGTCTCCCATCCTCCTACTACTAAATATAACGAGGGAGATGTGGTGGGAGAAAAAGGGGGCAGATGCCAGCCTGGCAAAGGAGGAATGGGACATTGAGATGAACGTCTCTCCTAAGACCTCCTACCTCCAGCACCATCACCAAAAACAGCAGCGACGAGACGAGCGAGAATAATCAAAACCAAAAAGGAGAGGAGCGGAGCCCCTGACGGAGGAGAGAATAGAAGAAACCCCGCGGCCACCCCTTCCTGCCTATATTTCTCTCTGTTGCGGGAGGGGGAGAGATCAGCGCCAACACCTCCGATTCCCGTGGCCACTGCTTAGTCTCGTCTCCGTGCCCTGTTTCTTTGATTGCATTGGGTGTTGAAGGAAGGAGAAATTAAGATGAGCCTCTTCGGGCTTGGGAGCAAGTATGGCCTCTGTCTACTTCTTGTTCTATCCTGTTGATCCTTTTGTTAATTCTAGGCCAACTACGTTGATATTTCTTTCTGCCTTCAGATCGTCTCTTCTTTTATTTTTAAATCTCGTTGTTCGTTTTCTTCAGATTTTGTTTTGCCTGCGGTAGGTGTGGAAGGTTGCATTTATGATTATCTGAATCTGCAGAAAACAGAGGAGGAAAAGTGAGAGCTTAAATGCTTTTGACCTTGGGAACAATAATGCCTGCACGTCCTCATGCATGGCTGCACTTTTATGTTTTTCTTTTTAAAAAATTCATGTTTTCCTTTTTATGTTTGTTCAACGATTTGAATTGACGCACAATGTTATTTCCGGACATTTCATGGATTATTTTGTTCGTGCATTTGCTTTTTCCTTGTGCACGAGTTGTATGTATCTCTGATTAGACTTTGTTTCCATGTGGTTGACTTATGAACAGGAATCAGAAGACGTTCAGGCCTAAGAAGAATGCACCGTCTGGCAATAAGGTCATTGGCGATCTGTAACTTTTGGATGATAACTAGTTCCGTTTTCATATTACTTTTTTGGGGGGACTTTGTCCTTTTACTTCTGATCAAAATCATTCATAACCTCCTTTCAAGAGTTATAAGACAATACAAAATATAGGAAAGGAAAGTTTACTATTAGGCTCTCGCAGATTACAGACCAGTTCTTTTCTGCCAATACAATGTGCATGGAAGGGCTGAAAACATTTCTTTTCCCTTGTTATTGATATGTTTGATACAGGGTGTGCAGCTGAAGAAACATATTGATGCAACCTTAGGAAGCGGAAATTTGAGGGACGCGGTTCGATTGCCGCCAGGGGAGGATCTCAATGAATGGCTGGCTGTTAATAGTAAGTTTTACATTAATTTGTACATTCTGACGAAAAAGTGTACCGATCTAAGGAAAATATGTACCATGTAACTGTCACATGTGTTCATCACATAGTTGTTGCTTCTTCACAGCTGTTGATTTCTTCAACCAGGTGAACATCCTATATGGTACTCTAATGGAGTTCTGCACACCAGCTACATGCCCAACAATGTCAGCTGGACCAAAGTAAGATATATTCTGTCTTTGGGAGATATGTGGCCTCAAATGCAGAACCTAGTTTGATTGATAAGAGTTTTGAAATGGTGCCAACCAAAATTTCAGGTTTGAGTATAGATGGGCCGATGGGGTGCAGATCAAGAAACCAATAGAGGTTTCAGCACCGAAGTATGTTGAGTACTTGATGGATTGGATCGAAGCTCAGCTTGATGACGAATCCATCTTCCCTCAGAAACTTGGTACTTTATCATAGTAATTCTTTGGCTTTATTACAGCAACAAGGGGTTAAGTCCTAGTGGAGAGGATTTGTGCACTTGTAATGACGGTAGTACCACAATCGCTGAATGGAATATTAAAATTAGCATTCTAGTTTTTATGTTACTATTTGCAATCCTCTACTAGAAGGTTCTAGTTGTAGACTAGAAATAGTTGTTAGCTGTAGATCATTGTGCCGTTATTAGTGAAGTAGAGTACTGGTAGTGATACAATGTTACTATGTATATAGTTAACTGAATATACTATGTTTGCAGGAACCCCTTTTCCACTAAATTTCAAGGAAGTTGTTAAGACGATATTCAAGCGCCTTTTTCGTGTTTATGCTCATATATATCACTCACATTTTCAAAAGATTGTCAGCCTTAAAGAGGAGGCACATCTTAACACTTGCTTCAAGCATTTTACATTGTTCACTTGGGTAAGTTGCCTCTTGATTCTTCTTTATCCTCTTGCCTTAATGCGAGTATACCATCTCTTGGTGAATATTTTAGTGAACCATGTACTATTAGTTAGAAACTTCAAAATTTTCATAATTTGATGAAAATGAAAGAATTTAAAACTGATATGTAACTGCAAAACAGTTAGTGCAATTTTCATTGATTAATGAGTCTGATATCATTACCATATTTTCTCTTGTTTTGTAATCTGAATATCCATTAACTGAATGGAAGATCACTTAATTATAGTCTTTTTCTTTTTGAATCAGCTATGTTGTTTGTGCAGGAATTCAAGTTGATTGACAAGGCTGAGCTTGCACCACTTATTGATCTAATTGAATCCATTGTTTCAGTTTGTTGACATGACATCAATGATTATTTGGATCATTTTTTTGGGGGGTGGGGGTGGTTACAAGTAAGTGTCCAGTATGAGGGTGAGACTAGAAGAATGGCCAAAAGTTATTTTCTCTTTGTTAATTTTTTGGATGTCTTTCTCTACAATGAGACTTGATCATGTTTGTCTTGTGAAGTCCTGAAGAAATCATTCGGGGCTTGATGAGATAATGTTGTGTATCCTTCTTCTCTTGAATGGCTCCATATGTTCTGTTTGCAACAAGCATTAATTTCTCACTCCTAAAGGACAACATTATTTATCTATCCATGTAATATATTAGTCTTGTTTTATAGATACATCTCTACAAAGGAGTTAATTTCTCTAAGAAAATGCATCTCAAGATGTATTTTTGGGACCATTTGAACACTTAGGTTTGTAGTACTATTCAATGTGACATACAATTATATTTTTCTTGTTTTTGTTGTTGCAATAAGACAGATGTAATGAAGTCCAATGTAAGGGCTAAAATTTGGAGTTTCTTGAATGTTCGCCTGGAACTTTTGTGAAGTCCAGAAGAGTCAATTTTATGAAAAATTGGCAACTACCCACCCAATAAAGTGGCCCATTCTTAGCCATCAGACTCACACAAAAGGGCTGATGCATTTCTGAAATGAAAGAAAAAGGAAGGATTTTTTTTTTTGCAATCGTTATTTCTTGTTGCCTCTGTCATATCATGAAAACCTTTTGATTTAGAATGGGGAGAGATGGCTAAGTGGACTAAAGAGGTGGGTTATTAATCTGTTGCACAATTCTTTTGTATTGAGGGTTCGGATTCCTCTCTACATTCTAGTGAGGCTACTATGAAATGCTTACTCATGGGTGAGGCAAGCTCTTCTATTCTGATTCATGGTTTGACAAGCAACTTTAAGTTTCGGATGAAAATCTTTACTATTATACCTACCAAATTGAATGATGTATTTCATTCCAAAAACATAAAAAATGGAAAGAACCGAGAAGTTACCTTCTTTTTGGTTGTGAAGTAGTGCCAAACCAAAATACTCATTAAGCATAAGAATTAGCTCTCCTTGAAAAGGCCAATAAGCATAAGCATTAGCTCTCCATGAAAATGAGGTGATCCAGCTGCACCTTCCAATACGGCTACTAATGAAATTGCTAGAAAAACAGAGATGACATTTCTTGATTTTATCGTAAAAAGACTATCCATACATATACTATCGTAAAAGGACTATCCGTATACATATACTAAGTCCCTAACCCTTCTAGGAGATTCTAGTTAGCCAAGTCATCACTGAGGTAATATAGCTCAATCTCAGCCCTTCACATGGAAGGTGAAGGAAGGCTGTCCATATGCTACAAAGTATAATCCAAAATTAGTAATAACTAAAGAGAGATTGGAAAACACCACAGACCCTTTGGGTTGAGTGACTGAGCAGTGTACAACATATTTACATATCTCTATCACCCATCTGCAATCAGAACAGGAGAGTCACTGATGCAATGATTGGACCTTAACTCAATGAACAAGTGAACAACTATACAATAAGCCTTTGATCATAATACTCACGAACCGGTGAGACGAAGGGATATGTAGCACCCACATTTGACCCAAAGCAAACTTCTCATGGACGAAGTGGAGGTCGATCTCGATGTGCTTCATTCAACAATGAGGAACTAGGTTGGTTGTCATATAGAAAATGCTACCTCTGTCACGATAGATAACGATCACACTAGCAGTCGATAATGGAACTCCTAAAGGAGCTGATGAAGTCAACAACACTCGGCTACAACGCGGGCAACGGTGCGGTACTCTGCCTCGGCATTGGAACGTGGAATGTGGTACGTTGGTCTATCGCTCGATCAGCAGGTTGACATTAACGAATCAAAGAGCCTACATGTTTGTTAGTCTCGTCATCCTAAAGAGGATAGGAAGAATTGCAATGCAGATGCAGGATATATAAACAGGTTAGCTGCATTCCATCAACTAAATCATTTCCCTGAATGTTTCTCAGTCTCAGGACGGCGGCTTGCAATTGGTATGTAATATTTTCTGTCCATATGCACATAAATTGAGATACTGTTCAATTGCTTCAGTACGATTTCATCAGCTCTTGACTCTGACGAATCACGTATGCTGATCTGGCCCCATTGTATAAAGTTTCTGAAGGATTTGCTAGGAAAGTTACACGTTCGATCTGTCCGAGCTTGTTGGAGTGGTTTAAGATAAAGTGTGCGTTTAGTTTTTCATTTCACCTAAAAAGTTTTGGGTTTTGACCTATCATTTTGCGGAATGAAACTAAACACCATACAAAAATTTTGACAAAAAGATATCCATTCTCTATTTTAGATTTTGGCCTCAAGAGGTTAAAAAACCAAAAAGTTAAAAGCCCTCACCCACCCCATGAAAATTTTGACATTTTTATGGAACTAAACACACTCATGAAAATTTTAGTATTTTACATTCCATCGTTCCAAAGCAGTTAACATTTTGCATTTTATCCCATAAGAAACTAAACACAACCAAAGTCGAGCAACTGGCCGAGGCCCGAGGGGCTCCAGAACAAGTGCAGGTGACGTGATTGATGCCGAGAATTTTATTGGTGGCTGTGTTTAGTTCTTCTAAAAATGCTGGAAAGTGTACTGCAATATGTTTTAGCTTTATTTAGCAAATAGTATCCAATCGTTGACTAATTAGGTTCAAAACGTTTGTCTCGCAAAGTACAACCAAGTTGTACAATTAGTTTTTGATTTCATCTACATTTATTACTCCATGCTGATATGACGATGATTTTTTTTTTTCATAGTGCACTTAGCCGAAGTCTGCGAGAGGAGTGAAGAAAAGCGGTCAACAGGCCTTGTGCACGTGTCAGGCGCAGCACGAGATCCAAAAGCCATTGGACGGCAGACGATAAAGCACGGCGCGCCACCACGGATAGGAATCCAGAAGCTTTGCGGTCTCCCGTCTCCTCTCCGGCCTCCACCCATGGCTCATCCCCTCCTCTCCTCCGCGCTTGTTTGCTCGCGTCTTCTCCCTGTAGGGAACTGCGTTCCCCAGCCCCGGCTGTGCGTGGCGTCAGCACGCCCCGCGGGCGGGAGGGTGAGGTCGCTGAGCGTGAGGTGCGAGCAGGGAGCCAAGGGCGGCGGCAGCGGCGGGCTAGACGTCTGGCTGAGCCGCGGCGCGATGCTGGGCTTCGTCGGGGCGGTGACCGTGGAGCTGACCACCGGCAAAGGCGTGCTTCAGGTGTGGGTCGTCTTTCTTGCTTGCTTCTGCTGACAGACAAATTTGATCCGTGACATTGTCTGCCGTTCTCATGGTTGGTTAACGGGCTAATTTTTGGCTGCCGCAGAATGTGGGATTGACCGCGCCGCTGCCGACGGTGGCGCTGGCGGTCACCGCCGTGGTCGGCGTTCTCACGGCCTTCCTCATCTTCCAAACCGGGTCGCGGGACTGATGGGTGAATTGTCAGAGCTGCCGACACCTTCCTAAGTCCTAACTCCCAAGAAGGCATGCATGCATGTGTCTGCCAGAGTCTAGTGCTCTGTATGTCTATGCAGTTTGTTGTGTTCAAAGAAAGAGAATGCAGAGAAAGTTGGAGGAGTAACACAGTGCGAAAAAGATTAATTTTTACCAGATGTGTTTTCATTACTCTTCTTTGAAGGAGAAAATTGCATTTTGGATCTGTTGAAGTGTATAAGGTCTATATGTGGCTAATGAGACTCTTTTATCACAGCAAAGGGTTAAGGTTAGTGGTTAGACAAATCTAATTCATCCATCCATCCACGACCTATTTTGTTTTATCCCTCCTCTGTTTGGCCAACAGAGTGGCCATGGTCGGTTAAAGGGGCTATATATACGGTAGTGCTAGCGCTCGGACGTCCAAACGCCCGCGTGCTGCACTCTATTTCGCGCGCTCCATGTAGGGACCGCACCACCCGAGCGACAAGCCGACAAGAGGGGGAGGGGTGCAGCGCCTCCGATTCGGAAGCAGGTGCCGGGAGGAGGACACACCGAGATGATGCAGCAGAAGGTGGGGAAGAGTGATGCAACACCTGATCTAATTTTGAAACATCCAAATACAACAGTTGCAACATACGTCAGAAGACAATTAAATACTTGAAACATGCTTATGAAACAAAAAAACACCTCAGAAACACTTGAAAAAAACACCTCAAAAACACTTGAAAACCATTGCAACCATACGCAACATTCAAATAAAACACATGCAACGTATGTGTGAAACATATGCAATATCCGGATAAACACACTTGCAACATACGTCCAGAAAACACAGATGAAACATGCCTCTGAAACATCTAAAACACTTGAAACATACACTCGCAATATGCCTCTGAAACAATTACAACATATGCAGCATCCCCTGATCTAGTTCTGTAACATCCATATTGCAATATACATCTGAAACACTTGAAACATTCATATGCAACATATGGGAAGGGAATGCTAGGTCAGTCGACTCCGTCCGTCAGGGTCGGAGATGGCGACGAGCAGCTGTGCACAAGCACCACCAGTACCAGGCTTGGCTCAGCGCTGCCGGGGTGGAGGGAGCTCGGTCGTTGGGGTGAGAGAGGGCGCCACCGGGGGTGGAAGGGCACCGCGTGGAGGAGAGTCGCCCACTCCCCTACAACACTACCGCTCCACCTCCATTGATCTCACTCGTGCTCCATGGATCTCACTGAGGTGGGGTGGGGGAGAGGGCCACGGATCCGCGGGCATTGGGTGCTCCCGGTGGGCGAGGACGCCAGGGTGGAGGAGGAGGACGCTGAGGTGGGGGAGGGCACATGCTGAGGTGGGTGAGGGCGCCGCCGTCGGCCAGGGAGGCAGCCATGGCCGCGTGTCGAGGTACGACGGAAGGAAGGAGGAAGCGAGGGATTGTGTGCGAAAGTGAACAAAGTGAGGCATCCATCCGTCCGGACGTTTTAATTGCAGCATTATCGATATATATAATAACCAACACCCAACACTCAATTGTCTGGACCTTGCTATAGGCTTTCCGTGGACATTGGATAGCTTCGGTGGAGCACGAGAGAGCACACATCGGAGTTATCTACGACTAGAAAAATGGTTGTTAAACTAGAAGTCTCTTCGTTGCTCTCTCTTCACTGCTGCTGCGACTCGTCTGCCAGCCGCCCCTACCCATCGATGAAGCCTATCGCTACATCGGTACAATGCGACTCGTCTGTGTCTGATTATATGGTCTTGTCAGGTGCTTCCGGTTCCGGTGAAAAAGAATCAGCCAAAGGCCCCCAAACGTAGCGCTGCGGATCCAGCTTTCTTTCCCCGCACTTCTTCACCCCATGTCATTTTCACGTAAAATCAAAAGCAGCCTCAGGCGAGCGTTGGGAGAAATCCAACTGCTTTTCTATATACCGCTCGCACCTCGTTCCTCTTCCTTATCTGCCTATCTACCCTGGCCGATCCTCCCTCCTCTCCAGCAGCCACTCTCCTCTTTGGCGACGACTGTGACCGAATCTGACGATGAGCACGACCTACCGGTGGCCGCTCCTCTCTCCGTGACGAGCACGACCTTCGCGACGAGCGTGACCGGATCCGGTGATGACCATGATTGAATCTAGCAGCCGTTCCTCCTCGCGACGAGTGCGCCTTCCGATAACCGCTCCTCCTCTCCGGCGGGGGCTCCTCCCTCTGCGACAAGCGCCCTCCTCTTCGGTGGCGGTTCCTCTCTCCGTGACGAGCACTACCTACGACGGCTGCTCCTCACTACGCAAGGAGTGCGCATGGATCCGGAGGCCACTCGTGCTCGCTAGTTCTCTCGACCTCCAACTTCTCCATGGAAGCCGGCTCCCAAACGCCATGCTTTTTGCCGCTTCGAGATTCTAATCGAAGCCAGCTTTGAACCCAAAGCGTGGTCTAGTAAAGTTGTCTCAAACAAGGCCTATGTACTATGCACTTGTCGATCCATTGCCCTCAGGCACCTATCCGTGATTCTGCGTTACATGCATTGCCCATCCACAACATGACCCCTTTGACCTTCGCCACGTGTCGTACGCCTCTTTGCGCGTGTGGGCCCCCCGCGCATGTGTCTTCATCTGTCTGCATCCTGGTGGACATTGTCTGTCTGCATCTTGGTGTCCACATAGTGCTCATTTCGATTCGTCTATAGGCCTACAAGCTGCTTATGGCAAAAAAAAAAAAAAGCTAAAACCAACGGTCAAACGACACACTATTTTATAGCTTATTTTGATTACGCTTATTCCAATGCTCTTATTTATACTGAAAAGCAGAAGACGGATCAGACAAACTTAGTTTGATTGTGCTTTCTACTTCAAGATTCAAATTTCATAGCACGCTCGGGACTTTTTTGCTTTTGCTGAAGCCGTTCCTTAACCGTGTGGTGGGGCTTCGGACACAGTGTAGCCGCTCAAAAAGCCCTGTCAAAGTTAAAAGCAAGTATATTGATGTTGTCTCGTAGACGATCTCACGTAGTGTGTAATTTTAAAATGATTTAAAAGACGACATGTATAGTTGTTTTTTAAGTTGTCTTACATTAAATCATAAATTCTTAATTTGTGTATAGAATAAAAATAAAGTTGTAAGTTGCATGATAACAACTCATATAATGTTATAATGCTTGTCTCATAATCTTAAATTTTAGCTTATGAAGTAGTTGTTTTATGACATAATAACTTTTTTCTCTCTCTCATCTTTTCTTCGTGTAGGTAAAAATTTTACGTGGCACTGTACGAGACTGATATATACTCTTTCTTAAAATAAGTGACCTTTTACCTCATGATGAGATGGCATAGCGCGCAGCTAAAAGGGTTTTTTTCGGAGAGAGTAGCAATGTACTTGTGTTAAAACTACAGTAATTTTGGAAAACAAAGGTCTTGTGCCGAATCACTGTTCATTTTTTGTTTTTATTTGGTAATAATTGTCCAAACATTGATTAATTTGGATCAAAATGTTCATCTCGCAAAGTACAACAAAACTGTGCAATTAATTTTTGATTTCATCTACATTTAGTACTCCATGCATGTGCCGATATTTTGATATGATGGAGAATCTTCTTTTTTGCATAGTGAAATTTAGGGTGAATTTGGGGAACTAAGCAAGGCAAAAAAAAAAAAATTGCTCAGTTCACTCATCGTCTTCCACACATTCTCTCTCCTGCCCCGCCGTTTCCTCCAACTGTCGGTTCGTCCCACACGCGGGCGCTCGAGCGCGACTTCCGCCGTCTCCCTCCCTTCCTGAATCCCGACCACCTCTCCTTCCATATGGGCAGTCCTACTCCAACCGCCTGGATTCCCCCACAAACCGCAGCGCCACCGCTGCGACGCCTACCCCGCCGCTGCCGCAATGATCTTCCGTCCCGGCACCGCCGTGTGGGTGGAACACCCGGACCTCGCCTGGGCCGAGGCCGAGGTCGTCTCCTCGCCCGCCTCCCCGTCCTCGCCGTCCTCAGTCGCTGTCGTCCTATCCACCGGTGTCAAGGTGAGGTCGGACCGACCCAGACAACCCATCGTTTCGATTTCCAAGCCCCGCTGCGTGCGCTAGACCTGCATCATAGGTGTTCGTCGAATTGCTAGCTTCGTGGCTGGGTTGGTTTGCCCGTTTGGTTATTATCTTTGTGGCTGGTCTGTGGTGTGGGCAGGCTGTAGTAGATGGTAGGAAGGTCCTGCTGCGGGACACGGAGGCCGATCTTGGGGGCGTCGACGATATGACCAAGCTCGTCTACCTCCACGAGCCTGGGGTGCTCTGCAACCTCGCACTCCGATACACGCTCAACGAGATCTACGTGAGTGTCTCCATCTTTTCTACTCTTTCTTTAATCTCACAATGTCCATTGGCTGCACATTACTCGTATCCTGTAAGAAGTCTTTCCAAGAGGATAGTGGGCTAGTGGTCTCGTGTAAGATCATGTACGGGTCCAATGTATGTGGAATTGAGGGAAGGGACTATTTTGCCGATCTGTGCTAGCCCATAGGTTGTGTTTTGTGGGAACATGTTGCTAATGTTGGTGTTGTGTGTGCCATACATTATTCCGACGGTTCTGTTGTTTCTTCAGACATACACAGGGCGCATCTTGATTGCTGTAAATCCTTTTGCAAAGCTCCCCCATATGTATGATATGCATATGATGGAGCAGTACAGAGGTGTGCAGTTCGGTGAATTGAGTCCACATGTTTTTGCCATTGCTGATGCATCGTACAGGTATGAAACATGGAAACCAGCTTGCAGCGTGTTAGTTAGAAATTAGAACATGGAGTTTTACATGGCATATTTCTCTTTCTTGAAGAGCTATGGTTAGGGAGAACCACAGCCAGTCCATATTAGTCAGTGGAGAAAGCGGTGCTGGAAAAACAGAGACCACCAAACTCATTATGCGATATCTTACTTTTGTTGGGGGCCGTGCAATTGGTGATATCCGCTCTGTGGAGCAACAAGTTCTAGAGGTAACTTTCAGTTTTCTCATCAATTCTTTTGATGCATGATTACATGCCCTGTAGAAGGCTTTATGTTTTCTCAACTCTTCATCTATCCTGCTCTCATTTCAATGCAGTCAAATCCACTGTTGGAAGCTTTTGGTAATGCACGGACAGTGAGAAATGATAACTCCAGGTGAACTTCTTTACTTCTTTCATTGATTTTCTTGGAGTCAATCAACTTTTTTTTTTACTATTTTGCATAAAAGAATGCTTGTTTGATTCTTTGGCCGTACAACTATATACATCTTTTATTTGATAGTCTTTGAATAGTGAGGGTGCTATGCTTATTAATTTTTCAAAGGTGCTAGCGTTCTAGGTGTAATCCTCATTATAAAAAGAAATGAAGCTAGACACTTATATCAGTATGCTCATAGGTGTGAGAAAAAGGTTGTAGATAGGCATGATAGTATATTACTAGTAGCCTAGTAGGTGTACTGCTTTCTTCTATATACCCATAAATGTTTACTTACTAGTTTATTTCACTGCAGTCGATTTGGGAAATTTGTTGAAATTCAATTTGACAAATCCGGTAGAATATCTGGGGCTGCAGTTCGAACTTACCTCCTAGAACGGTCTCGTGTTGTGCAAATTTCTGAATCTGAAAGGAATTACCACTGCTTTTATCAACTTTGTGCATCTGGGAAGGTTTGTTTACAGACCTTTGGTGATTTTATATTAGTTATTATCCCTGAGACTAATTGTGATGTTCCCCATTGTTAGAGATATGTGTGTACTTTGTATTTTCATATTGCACAAGGGTGCTTCTGCATATTGTACATATACATATGGAAGCTCCATTCTATCATGGTATCAGAGCCTAGGTTCTAGAGTTAGGTTTACCTCACTCCTTCCCTCGCGTGCTCCTCCATCGCGCTCTTCTGCTGCTCCGCCGCCGCGCTCATCCGTCGCGGCCGCCGTCGTGCTCGTCCTGTGCGACTCTGCTACTGGGTGCAGCTTCGCTGTCACATGGCCCGCCGCTGGACGCGGCCCCGCCGGGTGCAAGCCCCGCCGCCGGGCGCGAGCTCCACCCCCGCCACCGGACGCGGCCCCGTTGAGTGCAAGTCCTGCCTCCAGGCGCGAGCTCCACCACCGGGCGCGAGCTCCACCGCTGAGTGGGTCCGCCGACGAGCGCTGCCAGGTGCGGTGCCCTCTCCAGCCGCTCGCATCCACTTGCTGCTCTGCTCGTGAGTGCGTACTCTGTTTCTCGTGTGTGCGTGCTTTGTTACGAACTCTGGTTTGTGTGTGCGGTTGTGCGTGCTCTGTTCTGTGGTCAACGTCGGAACTCCTGGCGTACGTCGGGACTTCCAACGAGCACGCCTACCTGCGCCGTGCTTGCGCCACCCCGCACTGTTGTGCTCTGCTCTGCTCTATTTTTCTTGTGAGCTGCTCTGAGATGGCATCTCCTTCCGTTCCTCCCTCTGGTGGTGCTCAAATCCCACGTTGTCCAGTGATTTTCAATGACACCAATTATCATGAGTGGGTCCCACATATGCGGTGGCATATGCGTGGTCTCCAGCTTTGGGAGTTTCTCAGTGGTGAGCTACCTTGTCCAGTCTTGCCTGATCGTCCAGTGCAGCCGGTGATTCCTCCAGGAACATCAGAAGATGAACAAAAGAAGTTGTGCGAAACTTATGACGATGATATGGCCTCTTATATGTCTCATTTTCGGGCCTATCGGACTTGGTTAGATGAAGATGCTCGTGCTGGAGCTGTTCTTGTTGCTAGTATCGAAAAGCATCTGGCTGGAGAGGTTATTCGGCTTGATCATGCTGCTCAGATGTGGGCCTTTCTTCGCCAGCACTATGAGCCCTCTGGTGAGTCCACTTATATTGCAGCCTTACGTCAAGAGCAGTTGTTACAACAGGGTGACTGTTCAGTTGAGGATTTCTTCCAACAGCTATCTGCAGTATGGCGTGAGCTTGACACTCTTAGTCCTCAGTTGTCTCCGGACACTTGTGATTCCTGCAGGAAGCAACAGGGCCACCTTGAGCTTCGTCGCACTTATGACTTCCTAACTCGTCTGCATGCTGAGTTTGAGCCTCTTCGTGCTCAGTTACTTGCTCGTGAGCCGTGTGTGTCCTTGATGGAGGCTCTTGCTGCTGTTCGTAATGAGGAGACTCGCCTTCGTTCTGCAACTTCAGTCGACATCCTCCTCAGTTCTAGCAGTTCGGTCTGGAATTTTTGGTTCTTCTCCCAAAGCGCCTGCTTTAGCAGCCTCTGGTGGCCCTAGGACTCGCAGTTCAAGTGGCCTTCATTGTAATCACTGTAACAGAGATGGACATGATGAGGACCATTGTTACAAGAAAAAGCGACAGGCTCAGTCTCGCCGAGGCGGGCGTCCCTCGCAGGCTCAGTCTTAGCATACTAATACACAGCAGGAGATCCTCATGTTACTCCATCGTCTTGCTGTCCTTGCACCTACTGGAGTGACTAGTTCTGTCACTGTTGGAGCTACAACTTCTATCACTTCTCAGTCTCCTACCCCAGCACTCTCTGCTGCTACTTGTCAGTCTTCTATTGAGAGACCACAATCTACTTCAGGTATCTTGCCATGGATTCTTGACTCTGGTGCTTCTTTTCATATGACGCCTGATCATACCCGTCTTTCTTCTATTTGCTCTCCTTCCATTCCTCTCACTGTTCAAACAGCTGATGGCTCACTTCTTTCAGTTGTTGGTCGTGACACTCTTTCATCTTCTTCATTTCATGTTTCCAATGTTTCTTATGTTCCTAACTTGACCATGCAACTTATTTCTGCTGGCCAGCTCACCGATCATGGTTGTCGTGTTATTTTTTATTCTGACTCTTGCCGTGTTCAGGATCTCAGCACGGGTCTCCTAGTTGGTACTGGCCCCCGCCGCCGTGATTCTCAACATCTTTGGGAGCTCGATTGGCTTCGTCTTCCTTCCGCTGCCTCTGTCAATCTTGTGGGCTCTGCTTCTCCTATATCGGCTTCTTTCTCTTTTGCTCAGTGGCATCATCGCTTGGGACATCTATGTGGTTCCCGGTTATCCACCCTTGTTCGTCGTGGTGTTCTGGGAAATGTCACTGGTGATGTATCATTAGATCAGTGTCAGGGTTGTAAGCTTGGCAAACAGATCCAGCTTCCATATCCCTCTAGTGGGTCTGTGTCACGGCATCCTTTTGACCTTGTTCATTCAGATGTATGAGGTCCTGCACCTTTTGTTTCAAAAGGAGGTCATCAATATTATGTCATATTTATCGATGACTTCTCTCGCTTCACATGGGTGTATTTTATGAAACATCGTAATGATTTTCTTATTACGATAATTGATGGAGATATAGGGAGCAGAAGGACTTGCACATAGTCTTTATTGACCTCGAGAAGGCATATGATAAAATACCGAGAAATGTCATGTGGTGGGCCTTGGAAAAGCACAAAGTCCCAACTAAGTACGTTACCCTCATAAAGGATATGTACAGGGATGTGGTGACGTTTGTCCGAACATGTGATGGCGACACCAGTGACTTTCCAATTAAAATAGGACTGCATCAGGGGTCAGCTTTGAGCCCTTATTTATTTGCTTTGGTGATGGATAAGGTCACAAGGGACATACAAGGTGATATCCCTTGGTGTATGCTCTTTGCTGATGATGTGGTGCTAGTTGACGACAGTAAGGCGGGGGTTAATAGGAAGTTAGAACTATGGAGGCACACGTTAGAGTCGAAAGAGTTCAGACTTAGTAGGACTAAGACCGAGTACATGAGGTGCGATTTCAGTGCGACTAGGCATGAGGAGGGAGACGTTAGCCTCGATGGGCAAGTGGTGGCTAAGAAGGATACTTTTCGGTATTTAGGGTCGATGCTACAAAAGGATGGAGACATTGATGAAGATGTTAGGCATAGAATTTCAGCCGGCTGGCTGAAATGACGTCAAGCTTCTGGCGTTCTCTGTGACAAAAGGGTGCCTCAGAAGGTAAAAGGTAAGTTTTATAGGACGGCGATTCGTCCGGCAATGTTATACGGTGCTGAGTGTTGGCCTACAAAAAAGCAACATGTCCAGCAATTGAGTGTAGCAGAGATGCGTATGTTGTGTTGGTGTTGTGGGCACACAAGGAGGGATAGAGTCCGGAACGACGATATTTGGGATAGGGTTAGGGTGGCACCAATTGAGGAGAAATTGATTCAACATCGGTTGAGATGGTTTGGACATGTCCAATGGAGGCCTCCTGAGGCGCCGGTGCGTAGTGGAGTTCTAAAGCGGGCCGATAATGTAAAGAGCGGTAGAGGTCGACCTAAACTAACTTGGGACGAGTCCGTTAAGAGAGATCTTAAGGAGTGGAATATCTCCAAGGATTTAGCTATGGACAGGAGCGCTTGGAGATTGGCAATCAACGTGCCTGAACCGTGACCTCTTTTTGTCTTGTGCCCTTTATGTCCCTTTATGTGTCTCCCTGTTTCTCGTCTATTTTGGGTTTCATCTCTAGCCTACCCCAACTTGCTTGGGACAAAAGGCTATGTTGTTGTTGTTGATCGTAATGAGGTGTTATCTATATATAAGACATTTTCTCAGATGATTCACACTCATTTTGATTCTCCTATTCGTGTTTTTCGTGCTGACTCTGCTGGGGAGTACCTTTCGGGTGCTCTTCGCCAATTTCTTTCTGAGTAGGGGACACTCACAATTTTCTTGTCCTGGTGCGCACGCTCAGAATGGTGTTGCTGAGCGCAAACATCGCCACCTTCTTGAAACTGCCCGTGCTCTTATGATTGCTTCCTTAGTCCCACCTCATTTTTGGGCTAAAGCAATCTCCACTGCCACCTATTTAACTAACATTCAACCCTCATCCGCTCTTAAAGGTGGCATCCCATATGAGCGCCTTCTTGGACATCCACCTGATTACTCCAGTCTTCGCCTTTTTGGATGTTTGTGCTATGTTCTTCTTGCTCCCCGTGAATGCACTAAGCTGACCCCTCAATCTGTTGAGTGTGTTTTCTTAGGCTATAGTGCCGAGCACAAGGGCTATCGTTGTTGGGATCCGGTTGCTCGTCGTATGCGGATCTCTAGGGATGTTACTTTTGATGAGTTTCGCTCCTTCTATCCTCGACCCTCCTCTAATGTTTCTCCTCAGGATGTTGTTGAGCCTCTATCCTTCTTGACTTTTCCTGATACACCTATCTCCACTATGCTTTTTCCTCCTCCACCATCTTCATCATCTCCACCTCCTTCACCATCTTCCCCGCTGCCCTCTGAGCCGCCTTCACATCCTCCTAGGTCCATTTATGATTTCAAACCTCCTGTGATTCACACCTACAGTCGTCGTCTCTAGGATCCCTCGCCTCCTGTTGAGTCGTCTTCTGATGTTTCATCTCCTATTGAAACATCTTCGGTTGAGGATTCTTTCTCTCAGCCCTCCTCACGTTATAATCTTCGCGATCATGGCTCACTGAAACCTGTCGATCGGTATGGTTTTGCTGGCATCGTCCTTTCTGAGCCGACCACCTACCATGATGCCCTTTGTCATCCAGAGTGGCAACATGCCATGGCTGAGGAGATCGCTGCCCTCGAGCGCACTGGCACTTGGGACCTCGTTCCTCTCCTTTCTCATGCTCGTCCTATCACATGCAAGTGGGTCTATAAGATCAAGACTCGCTCTGATGGCTCTCTCGAGCGTTACAAGGCCCGTCTTGTTGCTCGTGGTTTTCAGCAAGAGCATGGTCGTGACTATGATGAGACCTTTGCTCCTGTGGCACACATGACCATAGTTCACACTCTCCTTGCTGTGACCTCTGTTCGTGCTTGGTCCATTTCTCAACTTGATGTCAAAAATGCCTTTCTTAATGGTGAACTCCGTGAGGAGGTCTACATGCGACCACCTCCTGGGTATCTTGTTCCTGATGGCATGGTTTGTCGTCTTCGTCGCTCTCTTTATGGTCTGAAACAAGTTCCTCGTGCTTGTTTCAGCGCTTTGCCTCTATGATCACTGTTGTTGGTTTTTCTCAGAGCGATCATGACCCCGCCTTGTTTATTCACACCTCACCTCGTGGTCGCACTCTTCTTCTTCTTTATGTTGATGACATGCTTATCACTGGCGATGATTCTGAGTATATTGCCTTTGTCAAGGCACATCTCGGTGAGCAATTTCTTATGTCCGATCTTGGTCCTCTTAGTTACTTTCTTGGGATTGAGGTCTCTTCCACCTCTGATGGCATTTATTTGTCCCAAGAAAAGTACATTTAAGATCTTCTTGCTCGCTCCTCCCTCACTGATCATCGCACTGTCGAGACTCCCATGGAGCTCAATCTTCATCTTCGTGCCACTGATGGTGAACCTCTCTCTGATCCCACTCGGTATCGTCATATTGTTGGGAGCCTTGTCTATTTGGGTGTGACCCGTCCTGACATTTCTTACACTGTTCACATTCTTAGCCAATTTGTTACTGTTCCCACCCAAATTCACTATAGCCATCTTCTTCGGGTTTTGCGTTACCTTCGTGGGACCATTACTCGTCGTCTGTTCTTCCCACGCTCTAGCTCTCTTCACCTCCAAGCCTACTCTGATGCTACTTGGGCTAGTGACCCCTCTGAACGTCACTCTCTCTGCCTACTGTATTTTCCTTGGTGGTTCTCTCATTGCTTGGAAGACTAAGAAGCAGACCGCGGTATCTCGTTCGAGTGCAGAGGCGGAGTTGAGAGCTATGGCTCTTGCTACAGCAGAGGTTACTTGGCTCCGATGATTACTTGAGGATTTTGGTGTTTCAATTTCTGTGCCCACTCCACTTTTGTCTGACAGCACCAGTGCCATCAACATAGCTCGTGATCCGGTGAAGCATGAGCTCACCAAGCATATTGGAGTTGATGCATATTACACTCGAGCTCAAGTCCAAGATGATGTGATTGCTCTTCGCTATGTGTCCTCAGAGCTTCAGTTGGCTGATTTCCTCACCAAAGCACAAACAAGGGCTCAACATCGTTTCTTTCTCTCCAAACTCAATTTTTCTGATTTGCCCTAAGTTTGAGGGGGGGGGGGGGGGGGGGGGGGGGGGGGGGGGTGTTAGAGATATGTGTGTACTTTGTATTTTCATATTGCACAAGGGTGCTTCTGCATATTGTACATGTACATATGGAAGCTCCATTCTATCACCCATAACATGAAACTGTAAAATTTGGATATGGAAAATCCCCTACATTGTTTTCCAGGGAAGGACAAATTTTCCATTTCCTGAGGATTAAACTGATTTCAGGTGCTACCGATATATGCAACTAGTCATGAAAGATTATGCACATATTTCATAAAATAGGGTATGTTGTCGTCTTCTAGGTACATAGCTTTTGCTATGCACCTAGATATACACTATGTCTAGATACATAGTAATAACTATGTTTCTAGAAAAGCCAAAATGACTTACAATTTGGAACAGAGGGAATAGTATTTTCATTAGACAAAGTGAAGCAGAAAAAATAGTTTAGAGGGCTATCCTGGACAACCGAAAAACTTGGGGGAGTAAATGGACATTTTTGTTTATGCAGTTCCTGTTTGCGTGCATCAAACTGTAATTGAGTCCACAAATTGACCAATTATGAATTGGGTGCTTTTAACCACTCTGCCATAGATGCTTAACTGGTAGCATTGTATATCATAAATAGCCAATTTTCGTAAAGAAGGATTTGCACAACAGCCAACAAAATGCTTTCATTTGTGGAATCATTTCTTCCTCAACTTTGTTTGAACTTGGTATTTTAGTATTTGTGTCAACTACCCCATGGAATTATTATCATTGTCACGACTCACGAGAGATTGAGACTCTGTTGGGTTAAACCTCCTCATAGCTCAATATTTATCAATGTATGACTGTCTACATAAGTAACATTGTATGTGCTGCAGTTCAGAATTACTTAGCTCACAATTGATACTTTATGGTATATTAATTTGTATCACCAGGATGCAGATAAATATAAGCTTGCTCATCCTAGGAACTTTTACTACCTAAATCAAAGCCATATGTATGAATTAGAAGGGGTCAGCGATGCAGAAGAATATTTAAAAACACGGAGAGCTATGGACATTGTTGGTATATGTTTTTCTGATCAGGTTCATCTTGCCCTCATTCCAACACTAGGACAGAAAATTACCAAATTCTTGTTTCTCTTGATAAAAAATTTTGACTCGTGATGCTACCATGCACTCTCAGGAAGCTATATTCCGAATTGTGGCTGCTATCCTTCATCTAGGAAACATTGAATTTTCTCCTGGAAAGGAGTTTGATTCCTCTGTTATTAAGGATGAAAAATGTAAATTCCATCTCCAGATGGCTGCTGATTTACTTATGTGAGTATTTTATTATTCTTTATCTTAGTCTCCTGTCACTGGTGCTGTGCATCACAAAACTGCAAAGTGAACATGTTACTTCCTGTTGTGGACATAGTAGGCTCATACTGCTAATTCTCTCAGACTAAGTTATGTGTTTGCGTTTGCTACTTATTGTTGATTCTGTTTTCCCAGCTTTCCATAAACTATTTCATCATAGATTGCTAATTTGTGTTGCTTCACCATGAACCCTTCACATCAAAACCCAGAGTCTCCTATTTAGTAACCAAAATTTCAAAAGGAATATGCTCCCCAAGTTTCACACTTACATAAAAAGGTAGCCTTTTCTGTAATAAGCTTTGTTGTTCAAGCAAATTGACAAATTCTATTATCTTTTGTTTTCTTTACAAGCTTGTGAGATATTATAGTTTCGAATGTAGTGAAGAAATACTTTAATGCATCAATGACTCTGTTAACTTTTCTAAATTCATAAGTATGTCCCATGGCCTTCTCTTTATTTTAACATGCTCATCAAACAACCCACTTCTTCATTTGAAAACTAACTTTTTGAGAAGCACAGTGCCTTACTCATTTAGTTAGAGCTTTAGACATTGCCTTTTTATGTGCTCTGTTATTTTTTGGGGCAATATATGATATTAGCAGTACTCATGATCACATGCATTGATTCTTTGTGAGCATCACCAAAAAAATTCATCGACAATTTAAAAATGATTTATGAATTATGTTAATATGTTATGTCTAGGCATTATTTTATGGGAGTTCTTGTTTTTTTTTCTAGGGTTGATGCAAGCCTTTTGCTTTCAACTCTGTGCTATCGCACAATTAAAACTCCTGAAGGAAACATAATCAAGGCAGTTGACAGTTCTGCAGCTGTCATCGGTCGTGATACTCTTGCAAAGACTGTTTATGCTCGACTATTTAATTGGTATGACCATGTCTCCTCATGAACTGCTTTACATTTTTTCAATGCGGTGCTTATAGCGTGGCTACTGCAGGCTTGTTGACAACATTAATAAGTCCATTGGGCAGGACATGGAGTCTAGGTCACAGATTGGGGTCTTGGACATATATGGTTTTGAGTGTTTCAAATATAACAGGTCAGACTTTCGGTCTTTCTTTCAAACTAATAAGCAGAGACCTAGCCAAAATTTTAGCTTTGTGTCGGTGGCTATTCTTCAAGGAGCTTCATAATTAAAAAATATTACCTAGTACAAGTATTATTGTATTAATGTGATGCTAAATTTTGATATTTTCTTCAAGTTTCAAGAAGACAACCAAAAGTCCAATATTCCCTTGTCAAGAAGCAGGTTGACCAAACTTTGAAGTTTGTTATGTTGGCCATTCTTGAAGGAACTGTTTATCTCGAAATAATACCACCACAATTATTTATGCAATGCTAATTTTTGTTAACAAACACCAGTGCCAGATTTGGTTAGCAAATAACGAGCTAGCTCGCAACTCAGTAATGTTAGGCATGTTTGGTTCTCTTGGCTTCTCTTGCATAGCATGCTCTTGGGCAAGGACTTTTGAATGGAATAAGAACTCTGTTGGCGGCCCTTGGTTGTAAGAGAACTTCAAATGGAAAAAATCTCATTCATGGTAATAAAAAAAATCTTAATGCACTTCGTTATTCCTTATAGTGTTTGTACTTGATTGATAAAATTTGTATAGTAGACTAGTTGGCATGTTCTGAAGCTGATGGCCCTATATAATACACCAGCACTTGCTTAGTTTCATGCACTTTTGTTGAATTCTTTTAATGGTGAATTGTAACATCCCCACACACAAAAAGAGCAGGTTGAAAGCTACATTGTAGTACAATGCAATTCCAACCTACACTGTTAGCTGTCTTGCTTCACAATTCACTTGATGATTCTTCAACTCTATTGCTAATACTTTTGAAAGATTATTTAGATAAATCTATTTTTCTTTTCAAATTTCTGATGGCCTTTCCTTCTGCTAGCTTTGAGCAGTTGTGCATCAATTTTGCTAATGAAAAGCTTCAACAGCATTTTAATAAGGTATTTTATGACCCTGCCTATGTCCTTCCTCATAATCACAAACATATTTGATTCCTTTGTATTTTGAATTTCTTGATCCAGCATGTTTTCAAGATGGAGCAGGAGGAATATAAAACAGAAGAAATTAATTGGAGCTACATTGAATTTGTTGATAACCAAGATATATTGGATCTTATTGAAAAGGTCTAAACTTCTAAAACTAAGAGAATCTATAGTTACATTTGAAATATTCCCTGTTATTTGTGATGGTATGAATGCCAATTTTGTATTGCTTGCTCACATTTTCTTTTAGTTTTCATACCAGTGTGCACATATAATGAACATACAAAGGTCTTGACATGCCTGTGGCATGTGCCAGTGAAGTTTGCTACATTCTGTGTTCATAAATTGTTTCTGCACAGAATATGATATGGTAGTTATATTTGATTTACCTTTACCAGCTTGACTAAACTTTTCAAGGTTTTCCTTTCTCCCTTCTGATTGTGGTAGGCGCCTATATCTGTAATGATGTTTGTAGCTTTGCCATATATAGTTATTGTTTGACATATCTTGGCCAGAGTGCTGAACTAAATTCAGAATAATTTTAAAATTGAAACAGAGCTAAAGGTGTTGGTTATCTCCCATTGAATCTAAAAAGGGCATAAGTTAATTTGATGCACAATTTTCCTGTTGACAATAGTTTCTAAATCATACTTGTCATTTTACGGAAGTATCATTGCTGTAGTTATGCTAAAACCTTGATCTTAATAGTAATGTGTTCTATAAAAACGTAATCCATATAGCACTGGTTACAGACATACACTTATGAGGAGGAAAGTTGGTACATCCTTCTGCTTGCTAATGTACATGTAATGTAACTGAACATTTGAACTTCTGAAAAAGAAGGTATATCACTGCATGTGTTTTCTTTTCTCGAACATATATCACTGAATGTGTTTTTCTTGTCAGAATCTTTCCTCCATTTATGTTTCATGCTAGCATATTATCTAAATATATGAAAAATAATTCAAAGTAACTGTACCTTTAATCACTGTCTTCAACATTTAGAAGTCTTTTTGGCATGTGTCTGAGTGGATATTTAACTTAACTCGCATATTCTATTCAATACCATCTACTTATATCACCAAATTTGCAGAAAATGACTAGTTGCATCCTTGTTGATGGCATCCTTGAATATATATCTAGTGCTGAAATTTTATTTGGTTTCACCTATGTGTGGATTTATATAATTGTGCTATTTTTTTTTGTTTTGCAGAAACCAATAGGCATAGTTTCACTTTTGGATGAAGCATGGTAGGATTTTCATACTGTGTTATCAAACACTTAAGAGTTCAAAATTCTAACTCCTTTCTAGTCTTGTTAAACAGCATGCTTGGAAAATCAACACATGAAACTTTTGCGATGAAGTTATTTCAGAATTTAAGAGCACACCCGAGACTAGAAAAACCAAAGCTCTCAAAGACGGATTTTGCCCTGTCGCATTTTGCTGGAAAGGCATGTCCTGTGAATCACATTTCTTGTAGGCTATTCTTAGCATTTTGTTGCTCTGACTAGGTTAGAGCATGTGGCAATGAATGGTCTACTTTTTGTAGGTGACCTACCAAACTGATTTATTTTTGGAGAAGAACCGAGATTATGTTATTGCAGAGCACCAGAATCTTTTGTCTTCTTCAAAATGCTCATTTATTTCTGGTCTCTTTGCTTCACACCAAGATGATCCATTGAAATCATCTTATAAGTTTTCTTCAGTAGCTTCACGATTTAAGGTATAGTGCTGCACGTTACTGTTTTCTTTATTTCCTCTGGGCATAATTGTTTTTTTTCCAGATTTTTGCTTTATTTACTGTTTCTGGGTTATTTATCTTTACTGTTCTGGCCAGTGCACATTAGATATTTGTTTACAGCTATTTGTGTGGTACAAATAAATGTGTATTGCTTGCATGCTAACAATAAAGGGAAACAAGAAAGAAACAGTCAAAAGCATAGTTCAAAATCTAGTATTTCATATATATAATTTTTGAACTTTTGCAGTCAAAGGAACTCATTTGAGTTTTCGTCATGAATCTCTTTCTCGCTGTGTGTTGTGTGGAGAGTAATTCTTTGAAAGCCCCCAAGAAGAATGCATGCTAATTTCAATTTTATTTTTATTTGATTATACTTATGATATGGTCAGTTATCTAATCCCAACAGCAACAACTCCAAGCACTAATGGAGACACTTAGCTCCACGGAGCCTCATTACATCCGCTGCATAAAACCAAATTCTCTGAATTGCCCTCAGAAGTTTGAAAATGGCAGTGTACTACAGCAACTGCGGAGTGGGGTTAGTTCCATTGATTTTCTGCTCTTACACCCTAATGTAGCAGTCTTTTGAAGTTTGATTCATTTCAATGATATTTCTCCATTCTGTTTAACTCATCTTTTTTTTATATGCTTCATTCTTGGAATCATTGTGCTACTAATTTAGTTTATTTATTTGGTTTCGTTACAGGGTGTACTTGAAGCTATTAGGATAAGTCTTGCTGGTTATCCCACAAGGAGAACATACTCTGAATTCATCAATCGCTTTGGACTTCTTGTGCCAGAACATATGGATGAAAGGTGATATGCTGACATTATTGTTGAGTACTTTAGAATGTCAGAATATGGCATCTCTCAGTAGTATAAATCTACTTCTGTCATATTTCTCTTTGGAAGTTTTACTATCACATAATTATAGAGTAAAAGATTACCATGTACTTTTTTTCACTATTGCAGATTTGATGAGAGATCACTGACACAGAGGATCCTAAGGCAACTAAATCTGGAGAACTTTCAAGTAAAGTATCCTAATTCTATCCAGACTTGGGCCATTTTTATTCTCAAATGCACCGCAGAGGTGCACATCATTATATTAAGAAGAAGAAAGAAGAGTCTAAGAAGACTCCCTACTAAGTCCATCAGGCCACGGTTTAGTACAAGAGAGGATTTGCCAATCACTAAAGGAAACTACAACAAGCAACATAGACACACAACAACTACAGCTAAATACTATTGAGACCCCCCACCCCACCACCCCCCGACCCCCCCCCCCCCCCCCCACCCCCCCACCACCCCCCATACACCACAACTTGGCCACATCCCTAATGTCCTGCAAATATAGCATTTAGATCAGTTGAGGCCCCTTCAAAAATACATTCATTCCTATGCTTCCATATCTCCCAAGCCAACAGCACCACTGAGGAGTTGGACTTGGACCCCTACTGATGATGCTTATTAACTTGCTGGTTGCTGCAATGCTTGGCACCTAGGGAAAAATGAGATTATTTCATATATATGTAGTGTGTAACTAGGGGTTCAGCACCATAAGCTCAATGAAAAATGAGATTATTTAGCCATGGCCTGATGCTGCAGACCAACCAATGAAAAGACAGAACCAAACTTTGCTTGAGAACATACATGTAGTGTGTAACTGTTGTACAGTTTACTCCTGATCACATAGAGGGATTGCTCAGGATGATCATGACCTTGATGGGCTAAACAATCAGAAGTCCAACACTTTTGGGAGGCCAACCGAACAAAAAATCGGCAGTGAGGTGGAGCCCAACTTCTCCAAATTTCCTTCCATGGCTCAAATTCAACAGCTCCCACATTGAAACGATGATAGGCTGATCTTGTCATGAACTGACCCAAAGGAGAAGACACCCATAAGGCCATAAGTGTTGATCCTCCACTCCAGGGGTGAGGTCAACCTTGGATAATATATCCCATACCCATAGCTGAAGATGTTCAAATAAAGCCTCTGTTGATGAGCCATCTTTAATAATGTTTTATCTGTTTGTGTCTCCTGGTCTGTTTTTCGGTTGACAATCTCTTGTCGTATGCATACATAGAGATGGAGGAAGATGGACAAGGATTTCCCATGCAATCATTTTCATGCTGAAATAGTGTCCTGCTGCCATCCTGTACAGTAGACATTACTGAGATGGAGAACAATCCTATGATATCAAGTCCAGCCCATATGCGATCAGGCTGGGTCTTTTTAAGCCATAACCACCTCATTATCAATGCCCATCTAATCACTTCTAGATCAAGAATTCACAGTCTTCCAAGATCAATTGGTCTTTTGATCTGTCCCCAAGTGACAAGGCAAGATTCACCTATTTGCAACCTTTCCAAAGAAAAGTTCTTTGAATCTTGTCAATTGCTTTAACAACCCATTTAGAAAATTTCAAGGAAATGAGCTGATAAATAGGTATTGGCTTGAACATTGCACTGGCAAGGGTAGCCATCATGGCCATTTCCCAACCAGGCAACTTGTCAGCAATCTTGTTAACTATCGCATACCTCTTTTGTGTTGAGTTTATTTTAACACTAAGATAAGAACATTCAACCTGCATTCACGCATTCAACTAGAACATATGAGTTCTCTGGTTGCCATTTTCTTTGTGTTATTGCTTTCTCTATTTTTGACTTTGTGTATTGTTTAGCTAAGATCTTAAGGACATATGTTACTGCTCATGTCTTGAAACTAATCACTGTTGGAGTATGTGTTTAGGCCCATGAGGCTAAGGCCCATGTGGCCCATGTATGGAACCTATATAGCTACCCTTCTAGGGTTAGCCCCAATCAATAGAATCTCTAAACCTAACATGGTATCAGCAGCCTAGTTCCTTCCCTTTCCTCCCTCCCCACCCGCCGCCGCCTCTGGTTGCCGGCCGGCCAGCCGCCGCCGCAGCCATGGCCGGCCACTCCTCTCCTCCCCCCTCCTACTATGCCTGCTTCCCCTCCCTCTCCACCCCATCCTTGGCCCAGATCGCCGGCCGCTCCACTCCTGGCGCCGGCGGAGCTCCAAGCGCACCCGCCACTGGGGCCCTGGCCGTGCCTGGCAGCGGTGGCCCGCCGCCGCTCGGGGCACCACCTCTTCTGCCCGCTACTGCTACAGGGCCCGGTCTTCTTCCTCCTACAGCCGCTGGCCCCTTCTCCTCCTCTCCAGGCGCCGCCGCCACCTCCCAGCCGCCCGCCCGCCCACCTCTACTTGCCGATCCAGCTCTCCAGAGCCGCCCGCCCTCCTCTTCTTCCCCTGATGCGGCTGCTGCTGCTGCTCACGGCGCCACAGTGGCCCGTGCCCTGGCCACCTCTTCCAATCTGGGCACGGTGGGGGCCGACACCGAGGCCGTCGCGCCTGTGGGGGTGCTCCAGTCAGGGGTTGTCCAGCCGCTCCTCCACCCTGGAGAACCCACTGGTGCCACTGCCGCTGCCACTGCTCCTGCTGTTGACCTTCTCGGTCTCAGTGGTCCTCATCCTCTGTGCGCTCCGGGGCCGGACTCTACTCTCGCCGCCGCCCTCGTGGCTGCCCGTGCTGCTGCCGCGGAAGGCCAGGCTCGTGTGCGCGCGGCGGCTCTCGTGTGGGAGCGCGAGCGCGACACGGCCGACGCTCTGGCTCGCTAGATCGCCGAGGCGGAGCAGCTCCTCGGCCCCCCCGCCTCCCGGGACGTCGGTGCCACCTCCTCTGCCTCGCCCGGGCGTCCCACCTCACACACCACCGTCCTCTGGCATGACCCAGCTGACCCGCTCGTGGCCCAGCTCCACTACCAGGCCGGGGGGGGTCCAGAACATCCGACTTCTCGTCCCGGTCGTCCTCGAGCTGGAGTCGCCCTCCTACGCCCGCTGGCGGGATCTGGTGGTTCTCACCCTTCGCCACTACGCCCTCGACGACCACGTCCTCGTCGACGCCTCAGTCGCCGTCCAGACACCGTCGTGGCTCCGTCTAGACAGCATCGTCCTCTCCTGGATCTTGGGGACGATCTCTTTGGACCTCCACGACCTTGTCCGCACCTCCCCTGACGCGCGTCGGGCGTGGCTCGCCCTTGAGGGCCAGTTTCTGGGCAACGCCGAGGCCCGGGCTCTGCGTCTCGACGCGAGATTCCGCACCTTCGTCCAGGGTGACCTCTCCGTCGGCGAGTTCTGTCGTCGGATGAAGACCATGGCGGACTCTCTTGGCGACCTCGGCTGGCCCGTGGAGGATCGTATCTTGGTCCTCAACGTCCTTCGCGGGCTCAGCGACCGATATGCCCACCTCCGGACGTGGATCACCCGTCAGCGGCCATTCCCCACCTTCCTGGAGGTCCATGACGATCTCGTCATGGAGGAGCTCACACAGGGCATCCAGCCGGGGTCTTCTGTTTCTCCGGGGTCCTCGACGACACTGGCCGCTACTACACCGCGTCCTCCTCCACCACTGCCGTCTGCTCCGCCACCGTCGTCACTCCTTGGCCCTCCTCCCTCCGGGCCGAGCGGAGGTGGGGGGTCGTGGCTCTCGTCGTCGCCGAGGAGGGGGCCGCGGGGGTGGCCGGGGCGGTCACACCCAGGCTCCGGCACTGGCCGGGACACACGGGGAGGCACCATGGCCTTCGTTCCAGAACCCGTGGTCCGGTCGCATCTCCATGTGGCCCTACCACGCCCCCGGAGCCGACACTCGCCCACCAGTGGCCATGCTCACCGGAGCTCCTCCTGCTGGTCTTCCACCCGGCGCCTTCCCTGCTACGCCGTGGGTTCCACCCTCCGGGACTCCACCGGGGGTCACCGGCTGGGACCAGGCGGCCCTGACTCGCTCGTTCAGCACCATGGGCCTGACACCTCCGGCCGGACCCGAGTGGATCGCTGATTCGGGGGCCACCTACCACACTACTCCTGACCCCGGTATACTTTCGTCGATTCACTCTTCCTCTTCCTCTCTTCCTTCGTCCATTATGGTCGCAAATGGTTCTTGTATTCCGGTCTCGTCTGTGGGTACCGCCGGTGCTCATGGCTCCTTTCGTCTTCCTGATGTTCTTGTTGCTCCTTATATGGTTCATAATCTTCTTTCTATTCGCCGGTTTACAACTGACAATTCTTGTTTTGTGGAATTTGACTCTTCTGGTCTTACTGTAAAGGATTTGGCTTCCCGGCGTCCTCTGCTCCGATGTGACAGCACCGGGCCCCTTTACACTCTTCGCTTCCCGGCGGCTCCTTCGTCTTCTTCGCCGCCCGTTTTGTCAGCTGCCTTCGTCGCTTCTACTTCCTCTACTACCTGGCACCGGCGCCTCGGCCATCCTAGACGTGATGCCCTGATACAGCTCAGTCGTAGCTCCGGTCTTCCATGTACTCGAGCTCATGATGAGCAACTGTGTCATGCGTGCCAATTGGGCCGACATGTTCGTCTTCCGTTTTCTAGTTCTACGTCCCATGCGGCCTGGATTTTTGATCTTGTACATTGCGACCTATGAACATCTCCTATTCTGAGTATTTCCGGTTATAAGTACTATCTTGTGGTTGTTGATGATTTTTCGCATTATTCGTGGACTTTTCCTCTCCGTGCAAAGTCAGATACGTTTACCACGCTCCTTCACTTCTTTTCTTGGGTGTCTACACAGTTTGGCCTCCCCATCAAGGCCGTCCAGTGTGACAATGGTCGCGAGTTTGATAACTCCACCTCCCGCGATTTCTTCCTCTCTCACGGTGTTCAGCTCCGCATGTCTTGTCCATACACCTCTTCACAAAATGGCAAGGCTGAGCGGATGATTCGCACCACCAATAACACCGTGCATACCCTTCTGTTTCAGGCCTCTCTTCCCGCTCACTTCTGGGCTGAGGGCCTGCACACCTCCACCTACCTTCTGAACCGCCTTCCTTCCGCGGCCTGCCCCGCTCCCACTCCTCACCACGCCCTCTTCGGTACCCCGCCTCGGTACGATCACCTCCGCGTGTTTAGGTGTGCGTGTTACCCCAACACCGCTGTCACTTCTTCTCACAAGCTGGACCCTCGCTCCACGCTCTGTGTCTTCCTCGGGTACTCCCCGGATCACAAGGGGTACCGGTGCTTTGACCTTACCTCCCGACGGGTTCTCATCTCTCGCCATGTGGTGTTCGATGAGTCCGTCTTTCCCTTTTCTAGCACCACCACCCCTCCGGTACCTGACCCACCCCCCTGTTTCCCACTGACTCGTGGTCCAGCCACCGTTTTCGTGGTCTCCTGCAGGTACCGCTTCACCGCGCGCCGGGCCGACCTCCTGTCCCGGATCCCCAGCAGGTCCGTGCCCGTCGTCCTCGGGCGCGGCCCTGTCCTCTCCGGTTGGTGCAGACCCGGGGCCTTCGTCCCCCGCTGCTGCCCCGGGGGGGTCGTGTCGGTCGACGACGCCGGATCCCGTCCCGACACCTACCCCGGCACCTCCGTCGAGGTTCGCCGCGCCGGTACGAGTGTACCAGCGCAGGCCGCGGCCGCCGCCGCTCGCGCTCCCTTCTCCACCGGGGACACCGACACCACCGCCGCTGTCTCCGCCGGCTCGTGGTGTCCCGCCGGTCTACCACCCGCCGCTGCTGCACCGACACCCGCGGCATGTTCACCCGATGGTGACACGACAAGCGGCCGGCACCCTACCGCCTCGTGCCCTCGAGGCTTCGACCGGCGACGCGGTGGTCTCTCCTGTACCCTGTTCCGTCCACGACGCCCTGTTGGACCCTCACTGGCGCCGCGCGATAGAAGAGGAGTACGCCGCACTACTCGCCAACCAGACATGGGAGTTGGTGCCCCGGCCGTCGGGCGCCAATGTCGTCACCGGCAAGTGGATTTGGACCCACAAGCGCCGGGCCGACGGCTCTCTCGAGCGCTACAAGGCTCGGTGGGTCCTCCGGGGTTTCACTCAGCGCCCTGGCGTTGACTACGATGAGACCTTCAGCCCGGTGGTCAAGCCGGCCACCGTCCGTACCGTGCTATCGCTGGCGCTTGCTCGGTCTTGGCCCGTCCATCAGCTGGACGTCAAGAACGCCTTCCTCCACGGCCTTCTCACCGAGACGGTGTACTGCAGTCAGCCAGCGGGGTTCGTCGACACCACCCGTCCTGACATGGTTTGCCAGCTCAACAGGTCCCTCTACGGCCTCAAGCAGGCACCTCGGGCGTGGAACCACCGGTTCGCCGCTTTCTTGCTGACCCTGGGGTTCATGGAGGCCAAGTCCGATACGTCTCTGTTCGTCTACCACCATGGAGCCGACACTGCATACTTGCTGCTCTATGTTGATGACATTGTCCTCACCGCTTCCAGTGAGCCACTTCTTCGCCGGATCTTCACCGCTCTCCAGCAGGAGTTCGCGATGAAGGATCTGGGAGAGCTCCACCACTTCCTCGGTGTCACTGTTGAGCACCGTCCTACCGGGCTCCTACTTCACCAGCGACAGTACACTCGGGACATCCTGGAGCGGGCTGGGATGACTGACTGCAACCCCTGCTCCACTCCGGTCGACACCCAGGGCAAGCTGTCTGAGGCTGAGGGACCACCGGTGGCCGATCCCACTGCGTACAGGAGTATCGCCGGGGCCCTTTAGTACCTCACCTTCACCCGGCCGGACATCACCTATGCAGTTCAGCAGGTCTGCCTCCATATGCATGACCCCCGGGAGCCTCACCTCACGGCTCTCAAGCGCCTCCTCCGCTACCTCCGGGGCACACTCGACTACGGCCTCTTCCTCCACCGGGCCTCCTCCACCGACCTCACCGTTTACACCGATGCTGACTGGGTCGGGTGCCCGGATACTCGCCGCTCCACCTCCGGCTACGCTGTCTTCCTGGGCGGCAACCTGGTGTCTTGGTCGTCCAAGCGCCAGCCGGTGGTCTCCTGGTCCAGCGCCGAGGCGGAGTACCGCGCCGTTGCTAACGGCGTGGCGGAGGCTGCCTGGCTCAGGCAACTGCTTGCGGAGTTGCACACTCCGCCCTCCCGGAGCACACTGATCTACTGCGATAACGTCAGTGCGGTCTACCTCTCCACCAACCCCATCCAGCACCAGCGGACGAAGCATGTGGAGATCGACCTCCACTTTGTCCGGGATCGGGTGGCCATGGGCGAGGTGAGGGTCCTTCATGTTCCGACGACCTCTCAGTTCGCGGACATCTTCACCAAAGGTCTCCCGTCCTCGACCTTCGCCGAGTTTCGCTCCAGCCTCAACATCACCGGTGGCTAGTTGCGTCTGGGGGGTTGTGTGTGTTCTTTCTTGTTCAGCCTTGAACTCCGCTGCGCCGGTAGTTCAGACTGCGGGGGGTGTTGTGTGTGTTCTTTCTTGTTCAGCCTTGAACTCCGCTGCGCCGGTAGTTCAGACTGCGGGGGGTGTTGGAGTATGTGTTTAGGCCCATGAGGCTAAGGCCCATGTGGCCCATGTATGGAACCTATATAGCTACCCTTCTAGGGTTAGCCCCAATCAATAGAATCTCTAAACCTAACAATCACCACCAAAAAAAGAAATGTAGATCGCCACCAGGCAACTGTTACACAGCATATCCCCGCAGTTTTTGCCGCTCAAAAAAAAAAATTGTTACACAGGTTGCATATGATGAGAAGTGCTTCTATGTTTGATGTTTTAGAGTTTTATAAAATTTGAAGCTAAACTGAAGGGCTGTTTATTCTTACTTGCCCCTTCAAGGGCATTTAAATTTGTGCAACCCTGTTGTGATGGTGAAGCACAGAAACACCTCTTGGAAGTGGCATTATTATGAACTAGTTTCATGGAAATACAATTTAATGGTGTATACCTATTTTGTGTCTGATTGTATTCTTCAGCTTGGCAGAACAAAAGTTTTTCTCCGGGCTGGTCAGATAGCTGTGTTGGACTCCAGACGTGGTGAGATTCTGGACAATGCTTCCAGGATTGTGCAGGGTCACTTTCGAACCTTTACTGTTCGCAAGAAATTTCTTTCAACAAAGAAAGCTTCTATTTCTATCCAAACATTTTGCCGAGGTATGCTGGATCTTTCTGTGGTTTTCATACTTTACATTTAAATATTAGTTTTTTTTGGGGGGGTTAAACAAACAGGTCCTAAATTTTTTCTTGAGCCTAACCTCAGCTTTTCGCACAAATATGTTTTTTTTATGTCATAAAATAACTAACCTGCAGTATCATATTATGTTTATTTCGTGACCTTTTTTAGACATGTTAGGAGAAATCTTATTGCTCAATACTTTAAAAAAATATTATTGCGTAGAATCCAATGATAGCTTATTACTTTACCAATTACTCCAAGATGGACCAAAACACACCAATTATATTGGACAAGGAAAATATCCCACCAGATATCTTGTGCATAGTCAAGTAATATTCTAAGGACTCAGTAGGGTTAAAGGCTTACAGTATGTGTTAGACATTTAGACCGTCAGCACTGGGAGACGGTAAACGATACTGCAGTTGAAAGCCCCGCACTGGTATCCAGTGGCTGCACTTCAAATATAGAGGAGTGGAGCACGATAGAGGATGAACCGGATGTACAGTAAGCAGGTCCCATCATGCGCGCGTGTGAGAGGAGAGGAGAGAGGTGGGAGCATCAGCGGTGGGCCCCACGTTTTCAAGTTACTAAAAAATATTATAACTCACAAATCAAAAAACTAAATTAAGTTCCGATTGCACCATTAAATTCGTTTTAATAAATACTTCAAAACAAGATGTCACATGGATATATTTAGATAAAGTGATAAGTGGGCCCACAGTGGATAGAGAATGATATATAGGATGGATGGATGCGGGAAAACTGTATATTTTGTGATGACTAGGATGAAATATTCATTTTAGAGGATGAATATGGAGGTCCATCAGTTCGGACAACCTTAGGGTGTGCTTGGTTCCCACAACACGCCATGCCTAAACTGTGGCCACGCCACAAAAACAGAATCTGCTGTTTGGTTGATAAGACTACTTAGGCAGCCACAGAAGATTGCAACGTAAACAGGTTGGATTCTCGCCAAAGAGTGTGGCGTCCATTTTTGGCGCCTCAGCTGCGGCGACGCCGCACATGCAGCGTGGCGTACGATGGCCGGTAACAAAACACGCTCATAGTTTTGGGTATTAGATTTCACCTGGCCCATGCGCCTATATCATGGCCGGCCAGCCCACATACATGTTGCCAGAGTCCTAATCCGGCACACCTGTAGATTGAGTTGTATTAGGCTAGAAGTATCTGAGTACGGTTCTATTTTCCATTAGCCGCCACACCTATATATACTTGCATCTTGTACACCTATATAATCAATCTACTATTTTTTTTGAACAACACGTCAAGTCTATTTATTCATGCACACAGGGTTCAGCGGAGTCGCGAACCAAAAATATCAGATACAAAACTCGGGAGGGGATCAAGCCAAACATGAGGTTGATCCGGGTCCCAATCAAGACTCAAACGAGCGAGTTCGTGAGCACTCCTATTACAAGATCTAGGAATATAAGCAATTTGTACAGAAATAAAGGATGACAGGATCAGCTCCCGTGCTTCCTTGTAGAGGACGGATGCAGGACTAAGATCACGTTCGTCCGACTGGAGCGCCTTCACCGTATTCACTGAATCAGACTCAAGTATAATTCTTACCATACCATGGCTCGACGCCGCTTGCAAACCTGCAATGCAGGCCTGAGCTTCGGCACACTCAACATCATGAACGGCTCCCAGGGAGCCAGATCCCACCACAGATGCATGCCCATTATGGTCACGGATGACAAAGCCCCAGCTACCTGTTTTGGTTTCAGCAAAGAAAGCTCCATCACAATTTACCTTGACGATATCCCTTGGTGGTCGAGTCCATGATGCATGCAGTCGTGAGCCTTTTTTCGCCTTCTCCTTTGTAGTCCCAGATTCCATCGCTAACAAAGATGCACGATGTACAACCTGGGCTGGAGAACGCATACCCTCACCTGCATAAGCTTTGTTCCGCGCCTCCCACCATGAGTATAAGAGCATGATCACCCGCATGCATAGTTCATTACGTAGGGACAATATGGCCAAGATCACGTCGGCAGCTGATTGTTTCTGAAGCAATTCAGTTCGTATGTCTTCCAGTGAGGCCTCTCGCCAACACTTAACAACGAACTTGCATTTCAAAAAACAGTGACCCCCATCTTCATTGAGTCTCCAGCATACCGGGCATCTGGTATCTATATCCATCCCTCTCCTTATATTCATTTGTACTGGGAGGCTGTTGTGGGCTAGGCGCCAAATGAACTGTTTGATTTTCGGAGCACAGTCCAAACGCCACATGCTCTTCCACTTCAGTTTCTTGTCTATTTGTTCATGTGATGAGTTTCCTCGCTGCCTTCTTGCTCTCTGTACTGACTGATCATGGAGAGTGCGGTATGCTGACTTAACAGAGAACAGCCCTTTATTATCAAAGTGCCAAGCTATGACATCCTCCCTACCAATTTGCACCGGTATAGCAAGGATATGCTGGACATCCTCCTCCCAAAAGACATCCCTGACCAGCACATGGTCCCAATCTCCGGTAACTGGGTCGATCAACTCTGAGACCCGAGTGATCAGGGTATGCCTTCTCGGAGTAATGGGCATTCTTGTTACACCACGAGGTATCCATGGGTCAAGCCAAATATTGATTGAGTTTCCATCACCAACTCGCCATATTAAACCCTCCTTCAAAGCTTTAATTCCCCGCAAAATGCTTCTCCACGCATAAGAAATCCCCATGGTCTCCTTTGCATTCAACAGATTACAATCCCTATAGTACTTGGCCTTTAGTACCCGTCCACACAAGGAGTCCGGAGCCTTGAGTAGCCTCCAGGCTTGTCGAGCCAGCATCGCCAAGTTGAACAAGTACAAATCACGAAAGCCCAATCCTCCTTCATCCTTTGTTCTACACATAGTGTCCCAGGATAGCCAATGCATTTTATTCTCATTGTCTTGTTGTGACCACCAATAGCGACAAATCATTGCACTGATATCATCGCATAAGGATTTTGTTAGGTCAAAACATGACATCGCATATGTTGGGATAGCCTGGGCTACGGCCTTAATCAAAGTTTCTTTGCCCGCTTTAGAGAAAAGTTTTTCCTTCCATCCTTGAATTCTCTTCCATACCCTATCCTTCAGATAAGCAAAAGTTTTTTATCTCGAACGGCCCATATATACAGGGAGACCCAAGTACTTTTCATTTCTTGCTTCTGATGATATGTGTAAGGAGGATAGCATATCACTTTTATCTCTATCACTTGTATTCTTACTGAACATAATGGAGGATTTATCCTTATTAATAGTTTGTCCCGAGCTCTCCTCATACAAAGCTAAAACATTCTGCAGATGACTTGCACTCCGTTCATTTGGTTTTAGAAGTAGCAAAGAGTCATCCGCAAACAATAGATGATTAATGCTCGGTGCATCAGCACATATTCGCACTCCCTCCAATTCCCCTCTTTCCTTGGCATTAGTCAACAGAGAAGAGAACCCTTCCGCACAGATTAGAAACAAATAGGGAGAAATTGGATCCCCTTGTCTTAACCCGCGTTTAGGTATTATTTCCTCTGTAAGATCACCATTTATCTTGACTTTATATGAAACCGATGTCACACACCTCATCACAGTGTTGACCCAAGTCTCATGAAAAGCCCAATTTCAGCATCATACTCTTCAAAAAAGGCCACTCAACACGATCATAGGCCTTGCTCATATCTAGCTTTACTGCTGCATAACCTTCTTTGCCTGATCTTTTATTTTACAAAAAGTGAGACATTTCGTAAGCCAAGAGGATATTATCAGTGATTAATCTCCCTGGCACGAAAGCACTTTGGTTAGGTGAAATAATCTCATTCAAAATACCCTTCAACCGGTTGGATAAAATTTTTGAGATAATCTTATAAACAACAGTGCATAAACTGATGGGTGGAAGGTCTTTAAGCCTCTCAGGGTTTTGAACTTTTGGAATAAGAACCACAGCAGTATCGTTCCACACATTAGGCATGGCCCCACCCCTCAAAAAGTTTTTTACTTCCCGGGTGATATCAGCCCCCACAATGTGCCAATACTGTTTATAAAAGAGAGCAGGCATACCATCCACACCTGGAGCTTTGAGATCACCAATCCCATCCAGCGTGGCTTTTACCTCTTCGTCATTTACCTCCCTGCATAACATCTGGTTCATCTCAGCAGTAACCTTCACGGGAACATGCTGCAGGAGTTCTTCCATCTGTGCACCTGCATGGGACTGGAACAGGCTCTGATAATAATTAAAAACCAGCGCCCTTTTCTCCACCTCTCCTGTCACCACATCTCCTGTATCCATCACAAGTTTCTTTACTTTGTTTCTTCTTCTTCGTTCGGATGCATATTTGTGAAAGAAATTGGAGTTGCGATCTCCCTTTTCTAACCACAGCACATGGGCTCGCTGTTTCCAGTAAAGCTCTTTCTGATCCTCTAGCTTTTCAAGTCTGTATTTGAGTACTTGCTTCCTCGTAACAGCCTGAGCACTGATCTGCTCCTTGCGACAGCTCTCCAAGGCTTTTCTTGCACGTTGTATTCGCTTTTCCAGATCACCCAACACATTACATTTCCAGTCCCAAAGATCCGCCGCAACATCCTGGACTGCATTCTCCACCGAGCCCCTTCTCACATTCATCGAAAGTTTCCATGCATTCTCAACAATGGCCTCACACGTTTCCTCGTGCACCCACCCAGCCTCGAAACGAAAAGGACTTGGACCACTCCTTCCCCGATCATCATCACCTTCAGTTTCAGTCATAACAACAACTGGTCTGTGATCTGAATGGTGTGGCTGACCATTGATCACACGGAGTCCTGGGAACCGGGTACGCCACTCCACATTGGCGACGGCCCGGTCAAGCCTTTCCCTGATGTAGCCTTCACTAGTATGATTATTATTTCGCCAAGTGAAGACATCACCCTCAAAACCAAGTCAGTCAAAGAGCAAAATTCCAGCGCCTCCTTGAACTGATCCATGCACCGCTGAGATCGTGGCACCCCACCTTCCTTCCCGTCTTTTTTGTTTTTTGGCCCTTTTTTTGAAAGATTCTCTCAAATAGGCCCCTGACGGAAAGATTTCAAAAAATGGACCCTCAGCTTGGCGCCATGGACCATGGCGCCAAGCTACAACGTCATGGCGCCATGTATCCTGGCGCCAAGAGGCATCCGACGTGGCTACACGGGGATCTACGTGGCGCGTAGGCTTGGCGCCAAGATCCGTAATATCCTGGCGCCAAGCCTTGGCGCCACGGATCTTGGCGCCAAGCCCCTTAATAACTGTCGGCCCTTCCTTTTCTTCTTCCTTCTCTTTCCTTTCTTCCTCATTTCTTCTTCCTCTTCCTCGCGCCCGACCCCGCCGCCACTCGCCGTCGCGCCGCCGGTCGTCGCTCCGCCCGCCGCCGCCCGTACCACGCCGGCCGCCGCGCCCTCTGCCGGCTCCCGCCGCCGCCGGAGCCGCCCGTGCCGCGCGCGGCCACCGCCGCCCCCGCCGGCCGTAGCGCCCGCGCCGCCGCCGGCCGGCGCCGCCACCGCCGGCCGCCGCCACTAGGCCCGGCGCGGCCCCCGCCGGCCGCCGCCGCCCCCTCCGCCGGCGCCGCATCACCCGCCGCCGGCCACAAGTAAGTTTTTTTTTTTAAATTAAGTTAGGATTATTGAAATTTAATATATTTTTGAAGTTATTATTTATTATTTAATTTAGTATGAAATTTAGTTAGGATTAGTGAAATTTAGTTTAAATATATATGTTAATATTGTTTAGATTGATTATATAATTTAGTTAGTTATTTAGTTAGCTAAGTAGTTAGATAATTATTTAGTTAGCTAATTATATATTCATTAGTTAGTTATTTAGTTAGCTAATTATTTTTTTAGTGTTAGTTAGTTTTTTTTTAGTTATTATTTTATTTCGATTTAGTTATTTAGTAAGTAAGTAGTAGTATACTAAATTCGTCATTTTTAGTTATAGTATGTAATTTTTAGTAGTTAGTAGTAGTTAATATCTTTTTTTAGTTAATTAATTAGTTAGTTAGTAGTGAATAATTAGTAGTTAGTAGTTAATTCATATTTATTAGAGACCTATTACTTATTATGTTTTAAATATACTGGAGTAAAATAATTATACTTAGTACGCTTAGTTATGTTTTCGAACTAGATGGACAACCTAGTGAGCATTTATTATGGAGGAACTGTAGAACGAGATCGCTATGGATATGTTGAGCTTGTGGACATGCAAAGTGTGCCTGTGCTATTCAATGAGAGGCCATCATTCAGTGAGTTGACTGCAAGAGCTCGTGAGGAGGTACATAGCCGGACGGATGATGGCATCATAGTTGATGGTGTACTTCACTTTGGTTACCCTCCCAACATGCTAAGGAAGATGATCCCAATAGGTTGTGCAGATCAGTGGGACAACTATGTGAGATCGGCTATGAAAAGCCAGTTCCAAAGTTTGGATGTGGTTGTGCAGCGGGTGCTCGTTGATCCAATCCCTCTTGGGTTGTCCCCGCCAATGGGTGAGCACGCATGTTTTGAACCTCCCGTCTTGGAACGTGATGTGGATGCGGAGGTCCCGCCTATGGTTCCCGATGCACAATCTGCCCCTAACGATGTGGCACATCCTCCTCAGGAGATCCCGTTGACACAGAATCATCCTAGTAAGTGTCAATTAGGTGTCCTATTTTTCTTTGAAACTTAAGTCTTTTCTTTTCATCCACTCTTCTTATCATCTCTTCTTCGTTGTTGCAATATTGCAGGAGATGTTCCCGATAATGAGGGCGCTCCTGCGGATGATGCTCAAGTCCAGATTGGAGATGGAATCCGCGCCTCCAATAGTGTTGAAATTATGAATGATTCAGAGCCATATGAGATCGCAAGGGCTGTTGATTCTGACGATGATCGTCCCGTTGGAGAGCTCACAGAGAGTGACGTTGAGATGCTTAGGCGTATTTTTCCCGGCCGTCGTGATCCTCTGATTCATGAGTTCAGTGATCTTACTCATTCAGATCAGGCGTTTGCAGAAGGACGTGATGATGAGCTGCAGGAAGCTCCAGAGGCTGGTCCTAGTATGGAGATAGAGAAGGGTAGGGTTTTCAATGACCTCCCTGCATTGAAGAGGTGGTTGCAAGCGTTTGCAGTGCTACGCAAGAGACCGTTTAAGGTCCTGCATTCGTATGTGGAGCGGCGTTACACGGTTGTGTGTGACAAGGAACGGTGTCCATGGAGAGTTTGTGCAAGGAAGCAAAAGGTTTCAGGAAAGTGGAAGATCACAAGAGTTGTTGGGCCGCATACCTGTTCCTCACATGACCTGAACACAAAGCATCGGCAGTTGACATCAACCCTCATTGCCAAGCGGTTGATGAAAGTATTACAGGGAGAGCCGAATATGAAGGTCAGGACAATTATCAAAATAGTTAATGAGGTATATGGAGGATATGACATAAGTTATGGCAAAGCCTGGAGGGCTAAGCAGCGTGCGTGGAAGATGATGAAAACTGTGGTTTCACTAGATGGGTCGATCCTAGACCAATCTATCCCCACGCACAGTACATCTACTACTTGCAAGACCGTATCTTCGAACTAGAAAGGGAAGTTAGCAACGGTTACAAGGACGAGGAACCAGACGATGCCAGTAGTGGTGCTGTTTCACAGGACGGACCATGCCATGATCCATATTGCAGCTGCCCTAACCACAAGAACAACGGGCCTCCACCACCACCCCCGCCACCTCCACCATCGAACATGGGAGGGTACTATGGAGAAGGGGCTACACAGTTCGCTATGTGGCCGCACTACTAGATAGAACGAAACTAGCATATGCATATGCCATGTAATGTACTTGTTGTTCGCTATAATTACCTAAGGCATGTTAGGTTTAGTCCAGGACATATGTGCCCTTGTTTGGTACAAGTTCTGACATGCCATGTCCTATGTTATGCGTGGTGAATTATGAAATCCAGTACTTCCTTATGTTATATGTGCAACTCCATAACTAGTTTCAGTAACTCAGGAACATTAAACATTACATATCACAACACCAAGCACGGTCCAAAAACTTAAAGTGCACATGACGTACATGACGACGAATTAAATAACAAAGAACATGTCCTAGGCACATGATTTACCTAAAGTACATCGACCATGTTCTGGGCATACAAGTAGCATACTACTGAGTACAACGAGGCCACTTTCCCTTGTTCTGAGCATCGGGATTCTCCTCCATCGCTGCCTTCGCTCGGCGCACGCGCTCAAGCTTCCTCTCCCTCTCCTCCCTACAAGCAGCAACACGCCTCATTTCCTCCTCTTCCTTGTGCTCCTTCGCTGCTGCCTCCTCTCTACGTCTCTTCTCTAAGATCTCCAGGCGCTCCGCATCCCACTCCTTCAAGCCTTGTAGAAGCCGCATGTCAGCCTCCTTGATCTCAGTGTCAATCCACTGTTCAAAATCACATAGCGGTGGAGGGGTCTGCAGCAAATTCAATTGTTTGAAATCCAATTATTAAGCAGAACTTCATATGACACAAATTAATTAATAAACAAAAGCAGTTTCTCACAATAAATGTACTGCGGCGCTGACGCTCTGTTGGTTCCCATGCAAAATTAGAACACATCCAATATCTCTGCTTATATGTTGCCTCATCTTCGGAAATTTCAACCTTGCAAGGATCACCACAAAAACACATTGGTATTGGGACACCGCTAGGGAGCGGCTTTAGGACGTATGGACTTTCGGTCATCCGTCCATAGCTATAATTCAATAAATACGGTCAATATAACAAAACAATTAACAATAAATCTTAAAAATAAAGGTTTATTATACGATGAAACGAATGTACACATACCTTTGTTTTCTAGCTTTCCCACGCCTAGGCATCCTACGGTTCAACAATACATATGTATTTCAAAATTTTGAAGTTCATAGGTAAAAAATATGCCTTCATTTTACCAAATCGATTCGAATAAATTAAGGAAGGGTGACAGGATACCTACCTCTCGAAGATCCACGGATAAAATCCAACTTCTCACGGTCCAATTGCTCGATTATAGAGCAACGGAAAAGTGTCTAAATGAAAAACCCGAAGAGAATGAGTAAGAAAACGGGAATGACCGGGGATAGGAAGGGGGCAGGCTATATTATGGGTGCTTGGCGCCATGCAGCATGGCTCCAAAGCTTGGCGCCATGGATCTTGGCGCCAAGGCTTGGCGCCATGCTCCATGGCACCAAGCTACGCCACGTAGATTCCCGTGGAGCCACGTCGGATGCCTCTTGGCGCCAGGATACATGGCGCCATGACGTTGTAGCTTGGCGCCATGGACCATGGCGCCAAGCTGAGGGTCCATTTTTTGAAATCTTTCCGTCAGGGGCCTATTTGAGAGAATCTTTCAAAAAAAGGGCCAAAAAACAAAAAAGACGGCCTTCCTTCTCCCACCCCATCAGCACTTCATTGAAATCCCCTAGACACAGCCAAGGACGCCTTTTCGCTGCATTAAGAGTGCGCAATGCCCTCCACGTCAAGTCTTTATGCTCCGAACGGGGATCACCATAAACCCCCGTCAGTCTCCAAACAAAACCATCATTCTCCTCAACCTCTGCATCTATATACAGCCGAGTCGCTGTATGAACATGCAACTTCACCTCTTTTTTCCAGAAGATAGCGAGTCCACCACTTCTCCCATCGCAATCTCTGGCTACCATGTTCGTCATGCCAAGTTTCCACCGAAAATTCTGTATTCTCTCCCTGACCATTTTTGTCTTAGACAGGAAAAGAATGTCGGGATCCTCCTCCTTCTGAAGATTCAGAAGGCCCCGAACTGCCGGGCCGTTCCCGAGTCCCCGACAGTTCCACGCGATGATCTTCATTGCTTCTCGCAGGACTGTTCTGACAGTCCCGCATTCAAAGTTGGTTCAGGCATCCTCACTTCCTCATCCACTGCACACTTCTGTCTCTTTGCTCCCTCCAGATCCTCATCTTCATCATCCGAGAATAATCTTTTTTTTTTTGCATCAATCTGCATTTGGTCATCATTCCTATGCTCTGATCTTGGACTCCTTTTAAATGTTTTTGGAATGTTCTTCTTCTGTCCATCAGCAGCGTCCACTTTTTTGCCCCCACGCTCACCGTCCTCACTCTTCTCTGCATGCTCCTGCATGGTACTGTGCATGTAGCCAGAACCCCGTCTCTCATCCTCCTCCGATGCCCCAGCCTCCGTCTCCTTTGGTGCAGCCACCACCACTGTAGTCGCTGCCATAATCTTAAGAGGGCTCATAACTTCTTTGTCTCCAGAAACATCTGTACCCCTAGACTCCTTACTCGCTGACCCATCATGTCGCCATGAAGGGCCATCGCTCCGTGACAGGCCCCCGCCGGAGGCACTGCCACTGCCCCAGCGCCCAGCACTACTCCCCTTCCATTTTGCCATTCCTCCTCCATCTGAGGATCTGACAAAACCACCATCACCTCTTCTCCTTGTTGGACGGAAACGAAGCTCGCTGCCAAACTGTGGTGTTTCTCCCTTCTTTAGCTTAGTCAGGCCAAGTCCGATCTGTATGCCCAATCACACCACAAACATAGCAGAAATCCGGCAAGTGCTCATACACCACGGGACACCACCGATCCAGACCCTCTTCTTTAGTTTTCACTGTGACACCACACATCAAGGGCTTACGAATATCGAGCCTGATCTTCACCCTCAGAAATCTCCCCGTCGCCATTCTGTCTTCCCCCACATCAGCCTCCATAAACTCACCTATCTCATCTCCTAGCAATTCTCCAGTTTCTTTGGATAGCAGGCCCAAAGGCAGATTTGTAACACGTACCCAAATTGGGATGTAGGAGAATTCAATTTCTTCTATGGTTTTAGACCCATTGAAGTCAGCCATCACCAGCAGCTCATTCGACAGCATCCATGGACCTTCTTCCAGTGCTTTCCTCTTCCCCGCCGTCTGGTGAAAGCTGAAGAGAAAGTGGTTCTCCCCAAGGTCCTTGCAGTCTACTCCACGGATCGGGCACCAGATCTTTCCAACCGATTGGATCAGGGCCTCCGGCGGCGCCGGTTTCTCCGAGAGGAGTTTACCGATCGCCTGAGGAGTCGAAGGGCCCTTCTCCTCTCGACGGGATCCGCCGATCATGATTCCCTTCTTCTCTGCCGCAGACAATTGCAGATTCTTCATCATCTTCGCTACTCCCTCCATCTTCAAAGCCAGGGGCGCAACAAACTCGACTTCAGAAAACACGGACCTGGGAGTCTGGGACTAGGATTTGGCTAGCAAATCTTAGGTTTCTCGGCTGCACACAGCAGAATTGAGGTGGACACCGTTGGAACAAGGAAGTGGTGGTCAGATCCAACGCAGATGCAAGACCAATCGGTGGAGAGATGTTGGAGAAGAGGGAGGATGGGAAAAAACCCTAGTCGCCCAGAGAAAAACCTCGAGCCGCCCTAGGCGCCGAGGAAAAAAAATGGTGCAGGGAATAATAATTGTGATATGATCCATAATCAATCTACTATTCCCAACTCACATGATATCAAAGAGACCAGATCAATCTGATCCTCTCCTCCGCTTGCCTCTTCCGTACCCGGTATCCTGCGCTCCGCTTCCCCTCGTGTTGCAATGTCCCCATGGCCGGCGATCCCTCTGCCTCTTTGGGAACCACCACTGAAGCCAAGGCCGCCGCCGCCGCTGCTGCTATGAGCACACAGCCGTCACCACTGCTACCGCTGAGGCCGCCGCCGCTGCCAAGGAGAGGCTTGCGGCCATGGCCTCTGCCCTTTCCGACGCCGCTGTCACGGCTACCTAGACCAATGCAGATAAATGCGCTGGAGAAAGTCGAGACTGTCGAACGCGAGGTCACCCTCACTGCCGTGGCTTGGGATGCCACCGAGGCTCGCATGCGGGATGCCCTCAGCTCACCCAGACCCCTCGCATGCGGGATGCCCTCAGCTCACCCAGACCCGTGCTCTGCCCTTAGCGATCTTGGTAAGCCTTTGTAGGACCTTCATCCGCAGCCTGTGTAGGATCTTGGTAAGCCTGTGTAGGACCGTTCTCAACCTCATCCGCAGCTTGAACAAGAAGTATGCCGTCATTGGGATGCATCTTCAACGTTCGAGGCCGTTCCTGACCTTCCTTGCTGCCTGGAACGATCTTCTTCGTGAGGATCTCAACATCGCCATACGCTCCTCCACCTCGTCAGACTTTGTTGCCACTACTGGTCGCCCCCATCAGCCACCCTCCAGTGCCCTGATTCTAGCAGCAGCAGCCTGCCTCGGGCAACGGGGGCACCCTTCCAAATTTTGACAGACAGTTTATTGTTCCCAGCCTCCTTGATTTGAGGATTCTGCACATGCTGATTATGTCTGCTGGCTGAATCGCTCTCTTTATGAACCCAGGGCTTGGTACAGTCGCTTCGCTTCACACTTATTCCAGCTTGGTTTTGTGGAGTCCAAACCAGACACATCTCTGTTCATTTATCATCATGGTGATGACACGGTTTACGTCCTACTCTATGTGGATGATATTATTCTTACAGCTTCCTCAGATGCTCTACTTCGTCGCACTATTGCATCCCTCTTCTTTCCAATGGCAGTATATGGTTGAGATTCTGGAACATGCTGGCATGGCAGACTGCAAGCGATGCTTGACACTTGTTGATTTGAATCCGAAGCTCTCTGCAGCCGATGGTGCTCCTGTTTCGGATCCCTCTGACTATCGCAGCCTTGCTGGTGCTCTGCAATATCTCGCCTTTACTATACGCCTTCCAACCGGTCTGTCTTCATATGCATGATCTAGAGGCAGAGCTTGATCAAGAAATCAGGAGGGGCCAGTCTGTGTAATTATGCTGTAAACAACAATTAACAGTACCACATTTACTGTTTACTCAGTGCAAATCATGTTTGACAGAAGGGGCCATGGCCCAGCTTGCAGGGCCGTCCCGGCCAAAACTGAGGCCCTGTGCAAAGTTTAAAACGGGGCTTCACAGGCTAGCAAAATGGGGCCATAAATCTTCATTAGTCCTTTGCATAATCTTCATTAGTACATATCATTAGTCCTCACTAATTACTAGAAATTATAAGTAAATAAATCTTCTCAATCAATTGTAGACTGTTTTTCTCAAATACATTTCTTGATTATCTAATGTTATCTCTTGATTGTCTAATATTAAGTGTCTAAATAAAGTAAATATGATGGGAGTCTCCTTTTATCTTTAATTTAGACATTTAGCATTATCTAAGATGACGAGATTAAAGATGATTTATTATAACTCTTTCAGCCAACATTAAACTTGATATTTTTTTAAGCCGATATCAAGATCTGGCAGTGGTATCATATAACTTTTTTTTTGATATTTGGTGAACTAGCCTCCCTATATCTAAATACTGTCTCTGTCCCTACTCATAGTCAATCTTTTTTTTCTCGAAAAACGCAGGAGATCTGCGCCTCATTATATTACGAAGAAGGAGGGTGTAAGAACCCAGAAACAATTACACCAAACACCCAACACACCAACACAAACTCAACACCACGCACTCACAGCCTAATACGCCTCAGAAAACAACTGGAGGCCGACCCTAACAACACCAAACAGCCCTAGGGACTAACCACCAGGGAGGTCCACAGCCGAGGTCCACAGCCGACGCTCATCTCCAGCCAAGATTAAAGCCCCAGCAACACTTGGAGCCGACCCATTGAAAACACAGTGATTACGATGATTCCAGAGAACCCAGGCTCCAAGAATGATTAGGGAATTAACACCTTGTCTCACCAGCTCAGAAGTAGCACTACTAGCTCTTTCCCACCAATCAAGAAAGGAGTTTTCCGAAGGTTGGGGGGATAAGGCGTGAAGACCGACCTGCCTTAGCAAAAGAAACCAAAATTCCCTAGCAAAGACGCAACCGACCAGGAGATGGTTTATGGTTTCATCATCTTGATCACAAAGTGGACAGCATTCCGGGCGGGGCAGCCCACGTCGTGCAAGTCGATCTGCTGTCCAGCACTTATTGTGCGCAACAAGCCACATGAAGAACTGACATTTAGGTAGTGCCCAGGACTTCCAGATTTTCTCCCATGGAGCAAAGAGGGTCGAACCCAAGAAGAAACTCTCATACGCCGACTTGGCTGAATACTGTCCATTAGAAGACAGTCTCCAAATATGTCTGTCCTCCCTTTCTAGCTGTAGAACAGTGACTGAAAGGATGTCCAAAGAAGAAAGTCAACCAACACACCAACAGTTCGGGCTCCTTGTATGTCTGCGATCCAAGCCCGATGAGTGAGAGCTTCTTGGACTGTATGCCGCTTGATTCTTCTTTTGGGAATGGCAGCAAAAAGTTGAGGAGCCAATTCTGCGATACATTGACCATGCAGCCACATGTCTGTCCAAAACAGGGTGTGTTCACCATTACCAACTTCAGAAATAGTAGCCACCGCGAAGAAGGCTTTCACCTGATCAGGAACATGCACTAGGAGATGAGCCCAAGGACGGTTTGGCTCTGTTTTTTTTCAACCAAATCCATCTCATTCTTAAGGTCCAGCCGAGAGTTTTCAAGTCTGAAATTCCTAAGCCCCCAAGCTCAGTAGGCTGGCAAACCTTGCATCCTTGCGACCACGCCAAAGAAAGCCACGCTGGGTTTTGTCAATTGCTTTTATAGCCCACGCTGGAAGGTCAGTCGCCATGACAATGTAGATAAGCATGCCAGTAAGCACAAATTCAACCTGTACCCTTCTTCCTGCCTTTGTCATCAAGTCCGCCTTCCATCCCGGCAATTGATCAGCAATGCAGTCAACAATAGGTTGCACTTGATCCTTAGTTTTTTTTAAGGAAAGAGGCAAGCCAAGGTATTTGCATGGAATATCAGAGAGGGGACAAGGTAGCTGGTTCTGAACAGCAGCCACTTCCCCATCACCACACCTGATTGGTAGCACAGTGCTTTTTTGAAGATTTGTTTTCAGGCCCGAGGCTTCACCGAAAAGGTTGAGGATATCCATTGTCACAGCAATATCAACATCTTCCGTCCGAAGAAAGAGCACCACATCATCCGCATAAAGAGAGATTCGGTGCTGCAGATTTCTCGCTGAGAGGGGCTGCAGGAGTCCCTCTCTTGCAGCTTGGGCAATCAAATATCCCAAAACATCCATGATCAAGATAAATAGCATGGGGGAGATGGGGTCACCTTGCCAAAGTCAATCTTGTCTAGCTTGCTGCCCTCAAGTACTATTGTAGCCAAATCAGTAAGCCTTTCTTTTAAGAGCGGCCTCAAGATTTTATTACAGGATACACATGTATACAAATGATGAAAAAGAACAAAATTTAGAGACATATGGCACATATACATCAAATGCACGTGTACTGATTTAATAATCAGTAGAATTTTAGAAAAGAAAAAAGAAAATTACCTTGCTCGCGAACTTGCCGCAACCAATCATGATCAGGCTTCCTTCCGTCTTGGCTGCTTCCCAACTTCACGTACCATCCGAAACGCTCGTCAATTAGCACGGCCTCTCGCGGGGCTTGTGGCTTCGACGTCTGCTGAAGTGTGGCAAGTGTGAAATGCGTAGGGCTGAGTTGACAAGATGACTTGCGAGCCACGATTCGTCGGGAAGAACGAAGGCACGCATCATCGGGAGGAAGTCAAATAGACGCAATTGTTGTTTTCTATACGCATCAATGGGACTTGGGCCAAAAAAACAGAGACTAAGCCTATATACTATTGGGCTATGGGCTGTACACAAGATATTGGGGGCCTGTGCGGTCCCACCGGCCACACTTGCCCAGGGACGGCATGCACATTTATATGAACTAAGCTCCGCCCCTGGCATGATCCAAGGGAGCCACACCTTGCAGCTCTGAAGCACAAACTTCGTTACATCCACGACACTCTATATTTGGGACTGGCTGTATGACCTTGCTCTCAGTCTGACTTGGTGAATACTTCGTTCAGTCTTTGATGCAGATTGGGTTTGTTGTCCTGATACACGCAAGTCCACATCAGGCTATGCCGTGTTCCTCAGTGATAATCTCATCTCTTGGTCGGCCAAGCGACATACAACTGTTTCTCTTTCCAGTGTCGAGGCAGAGTACTGTGCTGTTGCAAATGCTATTGATGACAACTCTTGCTCAAACTGCATACTCCCTTGCGCCGAGCTACATTGGTGTATTGCGACAACTTCAGTACTGTCTACATGTCTTCGAATCCCGTTCAGCACCAGGAACCAAACATGTGGAGATCGATCTTCATTTTGTTCACGAGCATGTTGCTCTTGGTGCTGTTAGGTTTCATGCACCAACTAGATGAACCCAAAAGCTTAAGCCATTGGGAAGAGGTGGGCAATCCACCACCCACTCATATGCAGCCACGTACAAGGCGCAAACGTGGAAATAAAGGAGCGGAGGACTTAACTGATGCCTCTACCAGGATTCGAACTCGAGACCTCTAGCTTTGATACCATGTTAGGTTTCATTCACCAACCAGATGAACCCAAAAGCTTAAGCCATTGGGAAGAGGTGGGCAATCCACTTATACACTTCAACAGGTGCCAAAGGGTTGCCTTCTACGGTGTTCACGGAGAACGTTCGACCCATTGATGATCCGATTGGGGGGCATGTTAGACATATAGTTTTGGGTATAGATTGTCCTGGCCCATATGCCTATATCATGGCTGGCCAGCCCACATATGAGTTGCCTTAGAGTCCTAATCCGGCACACCTGTAGATTGAGTTGTATTAGGGTAGGAGTATCAGAGGATGGTTCTGTTTCCATAAGCTGCCCCTACTCAGGCCTATATATATATATATATATATATATATATATATATATATATATATATATATATATATATATATATATATATATATATATATATATATATATATATATATATACACACACACTTGTACACCTCTATAATCAATCTATTATTCCCAACTTACATTATGCACTATAAATTGCACTTTGATGCTTAAAATAATGGCCATTGGCTTTGACTGCTGACTTGCTGTTCTGCAGGGTGTTTAGCACGAAATGTGCTTGAAGTTAAGAGACAGATAGCTGCAGCTGTTTCAGTTGAAAGATATGCTAGAAGATGGTTGTGTCGTTGTGCATATTTGCATCTTCGTTCTGCTTCTCTTGTGATCCAGTCTGGGATTCGCTATATCTTAGCAGTTCAGAGGTTGCTACACTTAAAGAATGCTAAAGCTTCTACTGTTATCCAGGTCTTTCTCATCTTTGATTCTTGTAAACTCTAGTTGTTTCTTAATCTCTCATCTTTGATTCTTGTAAACTCTAGTTGTTTCTTAATCTCTCTCTCTCTCTCTCTCTCTTATTAGTTTTAACTTGTCATGGAATTGTTTCATTAGATCGAGATTGTAATTGTCATTTGTAAATCTCAAGTAATATTGTATCCATAAACTTTTTTGGTTTGATCTTTGTTCATAAAGATGATGTATACTGACCAACACTGTTAATTTAATATATAGGCCTGGTGGAGGATGCATAAGCTCCATTATTTCCATCAGCAATATCGACGGGCAACAGTTCTCATCCAGTGTTGTTGGAGGCAGAAGCTTGCTAAAAGGGCATTGCGGAACCTTAAACATGTATGAACAACAGCAACTATCTGCAGTCCAATGTATCTTAAAGCATCCAATTTGAACCCTGAAAATAACAACTAAATTTTTGGAAGCTTCCTAAATTTTGTTCTAAATAAAAAGATAGTCTTCATAAATTTTACCTGTTAATAGTTTGGTTGCTGCTAGAGGTAAGCATAAGGTTCCAACAAATGGTGCCTTAAAAGACGTGACAATCAATTTCACAATTGAATATATTCATTTTCCTTGTTCTTTGCATGATATTAATATTTACTGCCATAAATAGTTCTATAAGGAATGAAGTGGTGAACTGATGATTCCTGTCTTATTCCATTTAGGAAGTCCCAACCTGAAATTTTTCATATGATGATACCAATTTCTGCATGCTTAATACAAATCCTTTCCATTGCTAATGACTACACTGTAACTATCTCATTTTTTGTCCTGGATGTGATATAACACATTCGTTAACATTTCATTAGTCTGCAATCTTGTGAAGTATATTGCACACTGTTCACCAAAAGCTCTAGGTTTTGGGTGACTGGTTGATGCATGATTCTCACTGTGAGTTATAGTATCACCTAACACAATTTTCTTATAAACAAAAGGTTATGACAGCCTGCTTCAACTTGATGGAGACTTGATATGACTTAGTAACTAGCAGTGTTGTATGTTATGTCTTAGTAACAATTTTCCTCCACAGATAAATAATTTAAGTAAGATGGTTGGTGCATGGAAGTTAGACTCAATAAGTTAATTTTCTCTATGATTAAATTCGAAAGGCATTCTTCTGGTACACCATTCCATAGTTCATCTCATTTATCTTTCTTGTGATAAATTTATCTTGTATTATTGATGATTCACATGATGTCATGCAGTGTAATTAGGTAGTGTGTTGGCATGCTAATTATGTAGTATGTTGATATTTTAGTTCAATTTGCTTCAAGTACTGAACTTCTTCATTTTCAAGGCTGCTTATGAAACTGGAGCTTTACGTGAAGCTAAAGGCAAACTCGAGAAGAGCTTAGAAGATCTTACTTTGCGATTCACGTTAGAGAGGAGGCAAAGGGTATGCTTCTGTATGATATAGATCTTCTAATGTAAACATTTTCAAAGATGAAGTGCTTTTCCTTATCTAGTATGACCTTGAAGGACATTCACTCTATAAGGGTTATCTAGTATGACCTTGAAGGACATTCACTCTATAAGGGTTTGGTGGGGAACAATTAGCAGCACTGCATCTAAAGTAGTTTAACATCATCTATATGTTTTCTCCATACTTCTCAACAGCCCAGTTGAGCATTGTATATTAATTGATTTTTGTTGCAGTATCAGTTATATAATTATGTGTGTGTACACAGCTTGCTACTGAAGAGTCGAAGGCATTGGAGATATCTAAGCTTCTCAAAATATTGGATTCAGTGAAGTCAGAATTAGAGGCATCAAATGAAGAAAATAAAAATAGTTGCAAGAAAATTGCCTCACTCCAACATCAGCTAGATTTATCATCCAAGGATCAAGAAGCTCAGCAAAACAGTCTTTCTCAGATAGAAGAAGTGAAGAGGGAGAATATTTTACTGAAGGTGTTCCCCACCTGTAAATTTTAAATTTAGTCCAATATCCCCACTTCGAGTTCAATTTGGATTCAATATTCCATGCCACTTTCAAAATCTTATGTTTATGCCTCTCATATTTTTATCTCTCATCAGTACTCTACTTTGTGGTTTGTCTTAGTTTGTGCTTGGTCTAAGTGATCCTCAATGAATTCCAGTGTCTATTATAAATCTGTGTTCTAGATTTGTCAAACCTTTTGTTAATTTTGATAGATTGATTAAATCTGTGTTCTAGATTTGTCAAATCTTTTCTGTAATGCAGACAAAGAATGCAGAAATGGAACAAGAGCTCTTAAAAGCTCAAAAATGTAGCCATGATAATATGGACAAGCTGCACGATGTGGAAAAGAACTATGGGCATCTCCGGGATAACTTGAAAAAGTAAGTTTTTTTTCACAGTAATATCATAGAGCTCCAGAGTTTTTACTAAATAATTTGCATGCTTTTTCCCAGCTTGGAGGATAAGATCTCAAATTTAGAAGATGAGAATCATTTATTGAGACAGAAGGCCTTGAATTTATCTCCTAGGCACAGCCGAACTGGGGTATATCATATTCATTCTAGAAAGACATCTTTTTCTTCTAGTGTCCACATGTAGTCTGTTCAGTTAAGAATTATTATGTTCTAATGAATGCTTTTATATTTGTTCATAGAGTTATCATTGCGGTTCTTCACCATGCAGTCCAAGACCATTCTTTGTAAGACATGCAACCTCACTGCCATTTTCATTGTAGATCCATCTCAGTTATGATAAATGAAATATTGTCTCCCTTCAGGAATCTTCACCTGTGAAACTTGCACCTCTCCCACATAACCAAACAGAATCAAGAAGGTCGAGGATGAATTCTGATAGATATGAGGTTAAATATATCGTTCTCTAAATATTAAAAAGAACATCATTTTATGGACATGTTCTTTCTAGATATTAGTCATCTCCAGGATGATTTTTTTCGTATGAAGTTAAGCATACTCTTTTTTTTTTTTTGCACTTTCAGGATTATCATGATGTGCTCCAACGGTGCATCAAAGATGATATGGGATTCAAGAAGGGAAAACCAGTTGCAGCCTGTATCATTTACAAATGCCTTCTCCATTGGGGAGTATTCGAGGCTGAAAGAACAACTATTTTTGACTTCATAATTCACACAATCAATACCACTCTGAAGGTTAGGATCCTGTTCTTTTTCCTTAACCATGTAACTGAGGTGCGCTCATTATTGGTATCAACGTTTTGCTTTTCAGGCAGAAAACGAGAATGACATTTTGCCCTACTGGCTAGCCAATGCTTCTGCCCTTCTATGCATGTTGCAAAGAAACCTAAGGTCAAAAGGATTCATCATGGCACCGTCTCGATCGTCTTCAGATACTCACTTAAGTGAAAAGGCAAATGAAGTGAGTTCCAACCCATTCAACGTATTCACTTTTCAGCTTGCACTTTACAGGTCTCTTTTGTCCATGCATTTGGATTTAAGATTCAATTTATCTCTAGCGGTAACAGGTTTACATTGGTCCTGGTCAGTCTGATGTGACTAATAGGGCCTGTTTGGCAGAGCTCCCAGAGCAGCTTGCTGAATCCAGGAGGAGCTCTGCCAAACAGTTTACTGAGCTGGTTCTGTGAAGTGAACCTCTGAAATGAACGGCTGGGAGTTGAAAAAGTAGCTTCTCTTGATTTACCCCATGCACAGCCATTGTATGCATAGAATTTATCCTAGAGAATCATAGAGAAACATTTTTGGTTTCTCTTAGAGAATCAGATTCCACAGAGTTCTACCAAACAGGCCCATAGTAGCTTACTTTTTCTCAAACGAGATCTTTGAAAGTTGCAGCTGTGTCTAGCAGTTCCCAGAAGAAACCTGAATTCTGTTCAGAACATGTCAATAGAGCCAATGGTGGACCTTGGGTTTTTTTATAGAATACATATTGTTACATATCTGATAAAACATGTACCATAGCTATCTATCATTGATTTCGTAAACATTCTTACAGGCATTCCGGTCTCCTTTAAGAGCCTTTGGACAACAAACAAGCATGTCACACATTGATGCTCGATACCCAGCCATGCTATTTAAGCAACAACTAACTGCTTCCTTGGAGAAGATCTTTGGCTTAATTCGTGACAATCTAAAGAAAGAGATATCACCTCTTTTAAGCCTTTGCATTCAGGTATGTGATCTAACAGTGCCATTTTCTTGCTGATTTCATCCAGCACAAACTTTATGGAAGTTCTATGCTGGAGGCTGCACAATTTTGATCAGTTCATATTGGGAAGCAACGGCTTCAACCTTCTATTATCTTGATAAAAAGGCACCAAAACTTGCTCGAGGAGGCAGTGGAAGGAGGTCGAGGTCACCTGATGTAGCCTTGCAGCAACCGATAAGTACTCATTGGGATCGGATTGTAAAATTTTTGGACTCATTGATGGATAGACTACATAAAAATTTTGTGAGTTACTCCATACAAACTTGCAAACATTCTATCAGCAAATTCCATTGGTGGCAACTAATGTTACATGATTTTTCCAGTTGTTATCATAACTTCACAGTCATGCAAGTGTACTTGGGAGTTGATACTTAAGTAATTCCTATATCCTTTGAAGTAGCTAATAGATAGTAGTTCATACATATAACATATACCATAACCAACTTGCCATGCTTGGAGTATGTTTAGTTTTGAATCTGGAACCCTGTCTATGCTCTGAGTATGTTCACATGATTGTGCAATCAAGATCTTCCATTCAATAGATAGAATTCTAATGTGGTTCAGTATCTTATGCTAGCTGGAACTTAAGTCCAAGGGTTCATCATGCATGATCTAGAGCAAAATTTGCATCCTAAGATTGGTAAATAAACTGTAAGAAAAAGAATCCATTATCTGGCTGTATTCTAGTCCGCTAACTGTTTTGAGAGTTTCTTGTCGAGTGGTCATTTTGGGAATAAGAAAGGTGGTCCATTTGATTAATGTTTGTTGAATGAACAGAATATGCGCTTTTCAAAACCCCATTTGCGTCGAAGCAAAATGCTAGAGAAGCTTTGGTCCAATTTTTCATTTGAACTTAACGGCCTCTTTTGCACCTGTCCATTGCTATTATATTTTTAGGAAACCCACAGTTCTTAACTCAGTAGTTTGTATTCTTTATGATCTATTCACTCTTAACTGATCTTCAGATCAAATCTTCATACAGGTGCCTTCTTTTTTCACCTGCAAGCTAGTAACTCAAGTTTTCTCCTTCATTAATGTGCAGTTGTTCAACAGGTCAGGTTGTACATATCAATTATATTTCAGAAAAAATCATTCAGGTTTACAAACTTTTGATTTAGTTTTCCTTTTTCTAATCTGCAGTATGCTCCTACGACGAGAATGTTGCACATTTTCAAATGGAGAATATGTGAAATCTGGGCTTTGTGTGCTGGAGAAATGGATTGTGGACACTGAAGAGGTTTGCAGCGGGCCTTTCTCTCATTTGTATCTTGATCAGCATTCAACAGTGCACCTATTCTTTTCTACGTTGTAGCATGCAGGTGCAGCTTGGGATGAGTTGCAGTTCATTAGGCAAGCGGTTGACTTTCTGGTAAAACTTAGTATAATTCATTCATTCTAGATAGCTAGATTTTGTTGTTGTTTTTATGTTTTCTTCTCATACACTACATGTACTGCAGATCATTCCACAGAAAAGCAAAAAGACCCTTGAGCAGATTAAGAAAAATATTTGCCCGGTATGGACAAATTTCAATAGTGCTATTCCTATATGGTACAAGTTAGGCATTGATAGAATTATCCTTCCAACAATTGAAAACCCTTGTCTTGATTCAATGATTTCTCCTAGGCATTAAGTGTGAGACAGATATATCGTCTATGTACGATGTACTGGGACGACAAATATGGTACTCATAGTGTATCAGCTGAGGTACATTCTCATCTTCTCTTCTGTGACATGCAGTCATGTTTCTTGCTTTCAGCTAACTCTGTGTTCTTTGCAGGTTGTTGCCAGAATGAGGGACATGGTGAGTAATGACATGCAAAATCCTGTCTCTAATTCATTTCTTCTAGATGATGACTTAAGGTTAGTTGTCCCTGGAGCTTCAGTTCATGAACTTACATATTGTTCTGTCTTAATCTTTTGCATGATTCATGCGCTCAAAACTTACATCTAGTCGATCCTTCCTAATTTCCAATTGCAGTATTCCTTTCACGACTGAGGAAATCGCAGAGGAAGTACCAGATGTTGACATGTCAAACATCGAAATGCCCTCATCTCTTCGTCATGTTCACTCTGCTCAGTTCTTGACGCAGCACCTTCAGCCATCTTATTTGTCTCGATGAATTGCCTAGGTTTGCTTTGGTAACAAATAGTGATGCTGTGGTAGTGAACTTAAGAGGATTTGATAGGTCGGGGATAACTATAACCCATCCTTTTTTATTCAATCGGTGTTAATATTCATTCCACCATATGTGTTTTTGTTTCTATTTTTGCCCCAAGTGTTGAAGTAGACTACATTCTTTATAGGTTGCTGTCAAATCTAAGATCCATTCTCTTTAGTCATCATTATGCTGAAGTCCTTTATATATATTACTATAAAACTGGAATATATCTGTGGTATTTCTCCTTATCCCTGACCTGGACATTGCATAAGTTTGATAGGTCCGACAAAGTTCATATTATAAAGATGACAACAGAAGCATAGCGGTAATGACACAAAAGTATCGTGATTTTCTTGAAGTATAAATTTTGTGTTAGCCAAATTATGTGGATTGTGGACACATGATTTTAATTTAGAGTACACGAGACCATTGTAGTATGTTGGTAATTCTTTCCTGTCATAAAGCACCCATGGCGTCGCAAATGAGAGTTACTAGCAAACATGTACATATGTTGCATGGGCTCCATAATTTGTTGCATGGTGATTTGAACAATTTATGGCTTAGAGATTTATTCAACTGATCCATGATTTGTTATAATACGTCTTGAAATCGAAATTTATACTGTTGCTTGACATATCTTGGAATATAATGCAGTATTATTGCTAGATGCGAGTTGTTCTAACTTGTATGAGTATGGATTGTGAGCCTGGATCGTATGGGATATAGAGGATGTGGGTGCATTGTGAAAAGTAAAAAAAAAAAGAATACAGGACAGATGGTGTGAGAGCATTGTGGGAAGGAAAAAAAATGCATGGAAGGATCCTTTGTCTTTAATACTAACTTATTATTAAGTGTATAAAAAAGAAACAGATCAAGTGATATTGACTAGATGAGCTCTCAGCTTGAGCATCGAGACCCTTTTGTTCTTGTAAATTGAAATATTAAATCGCAGCTAGACGGGTGACAATGACACGGCAGCGATGTCACTCTCAGCTTGTACGACAACATATGTCAATCAAACGTCTAATAAAGTCGCTATATACAGACAACAGCGCGAGTCCGAGACGTAGAGACTGTAGACCAAGTGGATCAGATGTAACTAAAGTCAGTTAGACATTAATACTCTTCTAAATTGTGAGTGGATAGCTACTGGCTTCTGCCTAGCTTAAAATCGTTTTCTTTAAGGAAGCTCCAGTGCCCGGGCGGTTACCGCCCGGATGGTTTAATTCCCTGCAAAACATTACTGATATGTTACGTGTGTTGCGTAGTATCATTTAATCTTCAAATGAAGAAAAAAAAATAAAAATAAAAACTTCTACCGAAACATTGCCACCAAATTTGCAGCATATAAAACCATCTTATGCAACATCACAAACTGCCTAATGCAATATGTAAAAGATCATGTACTGCAACATCAAAACTATCCACTACAACATCACAAATTCGACAATGGAAAGCATCTGAAGCTAGATATTCGCGTGCAACATAAAAGAAGATCATGTATTGTAAGCAACATCACAAACTGTCTACTGCAGTATCACAAAATCAACTGAAAATGAAACATCTCGATCGAATCACTTTTCATTGTTGCATCATTTGGAAAAGGTAATGCCAACACATAAATTCACTTGATAACACAGAGAAAAAGCTCAACCTCATAGGTTGCTGCAACACTAGGAGAAAAAGGTAACAACATCAAAACTTAGTTTTTGCAACACATGAATAATTTATTGCAACGTTCAAAAATCATATGTTGCAACATCCCAAATGTCTCATGCAATACAACATCATAAATCAGTTACCGCAACATCGTCTACCATGCAGGCTTGATGTGCAACAACGAGGGGATGGGGTCGAGGGTGGAAGTTTCAGTTCCAACTACAAGTCTTAGCTTGCCACCGTCAAGCTTGAAGAGACCATGACATCTAAGAGACTGTGAATTAGGCTTTCTAAAATCTTCTACTCTAACTTGTCCTCTATTTCCTTCTTTAACAAAACATATGCAAAGACAATCAATCGAGATGTGCAACTAAGGTTTTGCTAAGTGTTGCTATCTCTACCGCAAATGAGTTATGCAACTGAAAGCCCTATATTTGGTTTTGGTAATTGGATGGCAACTAGTGGACTAATGCTCGGCGTCAGCTCCCACTCCGAGGCCGGAATCAACTGTCCCTTGCCTCTCCCTCCCCCTATGTTGCAAATGCATGTTTCAAGTGTTTCAGATGTTATCAGAGTTATGTTGCAAGTGTTTTATATGGATGTTGCAAAGTATATCAGGATGTTGCATATTTTGCCAGTGTTCCAGAGGCATGTTGCAAGTGTTTCAGAGGCATGTTACAAGCGTTTGTTCAAAATATTTCATCTATTTCAGACGTATGTTGCAAGCGTTTTGATATGGATGTTGCACATGTTTCACACATATGTTGCAAGAGTATGTTCGAAATATTTCAGTTGTTTCAGTCTTATGTTGTAATAAGTGTTGTCATATTGTAAGTTGTAAGTGTTTTATCTCGATGTTGCATATGTTTCACACACATTGCAAATGTATGTTCCAAACGTTTCATCAGTGGCAAAGCTAGAGCAAATTAGAGGGTGGTGTACTTACCTTGTGGGTGCATAGACTTGTACTATAGGAGTGCATATATGGTGAAATTCTAGAAAAATTCTTTTTTTTACAAAATTTGGGTGGTGCATTTGCACCCACTAGCATCTACATACCTTTGCCCCTACATCCGCTTCAGATGTCTGTTGTATTCAAGTGTTTCATATTGCAAATGTTTTGTATTTCAGAGGTATGTTTAGAGAGTCATAGGGGCACGGCCCTAGCGGAAAGGTCCTAATGGCTAGAGGGGGTGAATAGCCTATTAGAATTTCTACAACAACACTAAGCCAAGGGATTAAATAATCATGAGCCAAAGCGAATGTTGCGCTAGCCTACTAAAAATGCAAGCCTCCTATCCACAATTCTAGTTGTTATGATATCTATTTCACACAAGGGTAAGACACTACTCTCTAAGTTAGTGAGCTCTCAAAGACTAACTAAAGAGCCTCACTAACCAAACTAACAAGATACAAGCTAGCTCTCAAAAGTAGTTACACTAAAGAGTTTAGCTACACTAGAAAAGCAAATGCAAGAGAGATAGAGAGGTTTATTACCGCCGTGGCGAGAGACAATCAATCAATCATAATGAATACCAATGAAATCCTTGGAGACAACGAAGACACAAGATTTTTCCTCCGAGGTTCACTTGCTTGCCGGCAAGCTACGTCTCTGTTGTAGCGATACACCCACTTGGACGTTCACGTGCTAATAGGCATCACACTCCTAACCCGCAATCCGGTGCCGCATAACTAACACAAGATGGGGATCCACAAAGCTACAAGCAATCCACTAGAGTATCTTTTGGCTCTCCACCGGGGAAAGGTCAAGAACCCCTCATAATCACTACGATCGGAGCTAGAAACAAGCACCTTCCTCCGCTCGACGATCCTCGCTGCACCAAGCCGTCTAGGTGGTGGCAACCACCACGAATAACAAGCGAATCCCATAGCGAAACACAATCACCAAGTGCCTCTAGATGCAATCACTCAAAGCAATGCACTTGGATGCTCTCCAATCTCACCAAATGATGAATCAATCAAACAAGATGAGTGAAAGAGGAATGGCTAGGCTCACTAGGGTGTATTCTCAATATAAATGAACAAGAGTATAAGCCCAAGCCGATTACCACGTATTTATAGAGCCCCAAACGAATAGAGCCGTCAGGGTCAGGGAGGGGCACCCTACGCACTGACCAGATGCGTTGATCGGGACGACCAGACGCACCCGAGCCAGCGTCAGATCCACCAGATGCTGCCACGCGTCCACGCTTTAAACCTGCTGAAGGGTCGAGATGACGGACTAGAGGAGGATGAATAGTCCTTTCTAAAAATAATCGCGTTGGCAAACCAAAACAAATGTGGAATTAAAACTATCGGTCTAGCCAAGACTACACCCCTCTATTTAAGTTCACAAGCACCTCACAAAGATCCTAATTATGTAACTAAGGTACTTTCTTTAGCAAGAGCTCTCCTAAACAATTCTAGAGCAAGGTCACACAAACCTATGCACTAGTACTTTAGCAAAGCCGAGGAGCTCCTACACAATTCTAGTAAGCAAAAGCACAAGGCCACCTATGCTCACTAGCAATGCTCAATAGCAAGGCAACTAATGCCAAACTAGAGAGCGTAAATTACTTAGCTACACAAACTAAGCAATATGACTAACAAGGTTACACAAACCAAATTAGCCACACAACGGGAGCTACTTCTATGCTACACAAGCAAGAAGGTAACTAGCAAACTACATAAGCAAACTAGTTACAAGAGCAACTACACAAGCACAAGTATATGGATGTAAATACGAGCTTGTGAATCGAAAGCAAACCACCGAGAAGATGTACACAACGTTGACACGGCGGTTTTTCACCGAGGTTCACTTGGTTGCCACCAAGCTAGTCCCCGTTGTGGCGATACACCCACTTGATGGATCACGAGCTAATTGACTATCAAGAGTCAAACCCTCAGCGGGTGCCGCACATCCACTCTCAAGATGGGGATCCTCCAAGCCAGAAGCTTTACTAGAGTTGCTCTTCGTGATCCCCACGGGATGAGCACAATACCCCTCACAAATCCTCCTCCGGAGCCATGCACAATCTCCACGCGTGCTTCAACGGAGTCGCAAGCCACCAAGCCGTCTAGGAGGTGGCAACCTCCAAGAGTAACAAGCACCACCGGCTTACAACTCGATCACCTAGTGCCACTCGATGCAATCCTTACGATGCAACGCACTAGAATCGCTCACTCACTCGATCGGATGATCACTATCAAGCTCAAGTGAGTTAGAGGGCTCCCAAGCACGCCAACACAAGCCACCAAGGCCTAAGGGTGCTCCACTACCGGCCAAGGCCGGCCATAATAACTATTTATAGCTCCACAACAAAATAGAGCCGTTAGTCCCCTCACTGGGCAAGTTTCGGGTCGACCGGACGCGCCGGTCGAACTGACCGGACGCGCAGGTCAGTAGCGTGCTCCAACGGCTAGTTTTGGCGCGTATAAACTTGTATTGACCGGATGCGCAGATCACTAATGGGACCGGACGTGCAGGTCGCAGCAAAACAGCGAACAGAGAGGTTCCAGCAAGCTCCCGATGCAACCGGACTCGCTGCAGCGTCCGGTCACTTTCGCCCGCGAAAAACACTGACCGGACGCGCTGACCGGACGCGCAGGTGCTGACCGGACGGTCCGGTCACGAGTCCGGTCACAGACCACTCTTCGGTAAAACGGTGATATCTCTTAGCTCCGACTCTGATTTCGATGATCTTGGACATTTTGGAAAGCTTACTAAGAGGGCTACACAACCCACTAAAGCACTTGATCCAATTCACAATGGATCAAAGCAGTATTCTACTCCAAGAGCCATCCTAGTGTCTTGAGAAAACCGAAAAATATTTCTCTCTTCTCCAAGTTGATCAACACCAACTCCAACACCTTCTCCTTTGCAAATGTGCCAACACCACCATGTGCAAAACACCATGTGCATGTGTGTTAGCATTTTCACAAATATTTTCAAAGGGTTAGGCACTCCACTTGCCTCGCCACTCGATCCTAGCACGTATGCAAAGTTAGATCGCTCAAGTGGCAATAGATGACCGATATGCAAATAAGTTTGCCCCTCTTGATAGTACGGCCATCTATCCTAAACCCGGTCATCAACTTCTCTACACACCTATGACCGGTGAAATGAAAATGCCCTAGGTTATACCTTTGCCTTGCGCATTCCACTCCATCTCCTCCGACGTTGATGCAATACATGCACCAACCATATCACAAATGATATGATCCACTTCAAATCATCATGTGACCTTGGTCCATCGATCTTGACCTCACTTGCTCTTCACCGTTGCGTCGGTCCATCGGCGCCAAGTCTTGCTCAAGCTTCACCACCTCACGGTCCATCGCTCCAAAGCCTCTGACTTGCCCTTCACACTTGCAACCGGTCCGTCGAGCCAAGCCTCATCTTGATCTTTGCCACCTTGGTCACATGACTCCATGTCATGTCTCATATGCAATGAGCTCCTTCATGACACCATTACCTGTGGACTAATCCCTGTGTATCTCACATTAAACACAATTAGTCCACCTAAGGTTGTCACTCAATTACCAAAACCAAACAAGGACCTTTCAATCTCCCTCTTTTTGGTAATTGATGACAACTCTACAAAGATATGAAAAATAAGTTCTTTTGGACTTTATGCCACTTATCCAATATTTTAAGCTCTATGTTAGGATTTGAATAAGCACCATAAAATATGACTTGGTAGTGATAACTCTCCCTATATATGTGCTCAAATTGTTTGGTTTCAAGCTTGCACATATGCATAAATATGAAATTTGTGGGAGGGTTGGCACTACTAAGTGATGCTAAGGTGTATAGAATAAACCTTTGTAGTTTGATACCATTTGATAGCTCGATACCATTTGAAAATCACAAGTTTGCCATCATCCTTAGCATCATGAGTAGCTAGACATAAAAAATACTAGAAACCCCATGAGATCAATATTATAAGCAAGATTCTAGTACCACGTGTAGAAATACAAGTCTAGCTATCATCATATGCATGCTAGTTATCATATCATCATTCAAGTTCTATAACTAGCATACAACACACAAGCATGCATATTAAATATAAAACTTATGCAATGTAAGCAAGCACATGAATATGCACATATCAAATGCAACCAATCAATGTTCATGAGCTTGTTCCCCCTACTTGTGTGCTTCTTTTGTCCAAGAATTTTGATCCTTCTTATTTCTTCAATGTTGCTCCCTCTTTGTCCATGTCCATCTTTTATCTTATATCTCTCCCCCATACTTTTTTATCTTCTATCTCTCCCCTATACTCATATCTTTGTACAATCTCTCCCCCTTTGTCATCAATTTCCATAAAAGGTGTTCTTCTCAATTAATACAAAGGCTTGCATTGGGGTAGATGGTGGAGACTTGAATATTGCATTTTTATGGACATCACCACACATGTTGGAATGCCATTACTTGAATGTTGCTCTTGAGATACCACTTAGGATCTTTGACCTTGATACCATTAGGTGGGACTCCTCCCCCTATGTCATAGCATGGGTCATTCACTTGATAATCTTGAGCTCTTGTGTGTGAGGGAACTTTCTTTATTTGATGATCACTTAAAGTTGAGGATCACTTGTGGAACCACCGTCTTGTATAAATGATATCATGTGTAGAAATACCACAAATAAGGGTGTGATACCAATTTGAAGAATCCTCTATCATGGAACCACTTGTAGGATTTGTCAATATGATCTTTTCTTGAATATTTGCTATCTTTATGAGTACCACTTGTAGGATATCACTTATAGATCATGATCTAGACACCACTTGTAAATACCAATTAAAGAAATACTTTGAGTCTAGATACCATTTGAAACACCCTAGATATCCATTTGCATTGTTGTCTTATGCTTGTACCCATATCATTGTCATGAGCTTCTAGTATGACTTGAACTAAGTTGATTTGCCTAAGATTCTAAGTCCAGTTTGATCCAATGACAAGCTTCTTCACTCCTCATACTAAGGGTTATCTTGCCAATGTTGTACTTGTCACTTGTTAGCAATCCAAACTAGATCAAGTATTTGGGTTCACTAGCTCATGAACAAATTCATACACATACCACTAGATCATTTAAACAATTCAAGCAATAGTGGTAGGCTATGAATTTAAATATTTCATTTGTTATGCATGATCCTAGTAAGCATGTACTATATGCACTGATTGTATACTAGTAAGGGATGAAATGATCATGCACATTGCAATGATACCTTTGTTATGTTGGAGTAGAGGATAGTCACATAGATTCCAATTCATTACTCCAATAGCAATGTGAAGTCCAATTTATAAGCTTGGTGAAGACCAATCATTATAGAGAAATCCATTCTTCACCCATATGAAATGAGAACCACTAATAATCAAGTGCACTATCTCTTGTTGTGGTTGGCTTGCTTTTTCTCTTTGATCAATGCTTGCATGAGAGAAGTACTTATGATACCAATTTTATAACCATGACTAGCTCTCTTTTGGGTGTTGCTTGCTTTTCTTGATCAACCCTATTGATTGCTTCAATTAAGCATCTCCAATGTCCCTTGAATTCATCACTTCCATGTTAGCCTTCCAAGCCGGTGATCGGTTTACCCACCCATAGACAGTAAGCCCCCTCAGCAGGGAGAAGTGATCTCTCTCTAAAGAACCATCCTTGACACTTACTTGAATTGCCTTTGATTGATTGATCTATGGACTTAACTTGATGAGTAACCTTGAATTATTCTTTAAGTCCTTTTCTTTCTACTTCTTTAAGTCCTTTTTGTTCTACCAAATGATCTCCAATCATTACTAGAACTTGAACCTTATCTTCATCTTGAGTTTGATCTTCATTTTCAAATTTAAGTACCAAATTTGTACACTAAGTACATTCCACAATCAATTCTCTTGTACCCATTTCTTGTCATGCTTTTAGATCAATTCAAAACCAAACTTAGGTACCTCAAACACTTATAAATATGTTTCCAACTTGAGGACCTTTCACTTAAAGTGACTCTAGATCAATCCAATAATTGTTACTTTTTTAGCAGATTCTGTACCCTTCAAAGAATACTTCATATCTCCCAATGTACAGGTCCAAATTCCAAGAATTTTGGTGGAGATGTGAATTACTAAGTCATCTAGCAACTGTAAAAATTTGAGCTTCATTTGACTTCTAGATTACTACTAGATTTCGAATCTTCCACCACTGCTACATGCTGAAAACCGCTGCACTATAGCTGACAATACGTGCTCTAAAACCATAGCATTTCTCATCCAATTATCATGAAATTTATACAGCATATTATATCATAAGTCTAGAGCATGCATACCAAATTTCAAGCCAATCCAATATGATTTGGTCACTCAAACTCAGACTTGATCTCAGCTAGCTCAGATTTTTAATAATGGACAGATTTCAATACATTGAGCTATACTTCACCGAATAGAATCAAACTTGAAACTAACTTGTTTGAACACTTTCATAAGATATATATCCATTCAATCCACTTACTAAATGTCATCTTACAAATTTATCCAACACAAATCAATCCAAATTTGATTGCTAGGCATTTAATCCATTCAATCATCTCATAGCAAGCAACATTGCATATATATATATATCCAATTCAATCAACTCATATGCACCCAAATGAAATGATCAACTAGAGATATACCTTGGTTATCACATGATCATCCTCTTAGCAAGCTCCAACTTAAATATTTGCAAGCCATCAAATATATCCAATAAATCACCACAAACTTGAATGTTGCACTTGTATGCTGTAGCATTTGGACTCCACTTATTCTGACTTGGCATTGGGATAGAATATGCACTAAGCTTTAAAACTTGATTCAACAAATGATGACCAATATGAATCCAAATGAATCAAGCCTCCAATGCCGATGGTACCTATAAATAATCATCCACTTTTTGATGGTACCCAAACAAGTTTGGGTCCTCTCAAGTTAGGAGCAACATACTTAGGCAAAGCCTTAGTATGGGTAGCGGGATGTTTTGTAATTCTAACCAATGAGGTACCATTGCCATCCTTTCTAAGCATGTTAGTATCATTAATTGAACTAGGCTTAGAATTATTACCTAGGGGATATGAATGAGCCATGTGTCCCATTTCTCGGCATAAATAGCATCTTCTCTTTGGTTGAGCCTTTTCTTCCTTGCTCATGTGATGCTTTTCATTGCCTTGACTCTCATGAGTTGCTTGAGCCTTCTTCTCAAGCTTGGTAGGACACCCCGAGGTAAAGTGTCTCATATCTTCACACTTTAAGCACTTGATGTGAGCCAAATCTCTCTTCTTATCTTGAATCTTGCTCATCATCTTGACATCTTGGATTTGCATTGGATGCCTTCCTCTTCCACCTCTTCTTGTTTTCTTCTTCTTCTTCTTCTTCTTCAAGTCACCATCATCATCCTTGTGGTTAATCTTAACTTGAGATTGGGGTGTGGTTTCTTGCTCAACATGTGGCTTTGGTTGAGGCTCTTTTTGTTGCTTCACTAGTTTCTTGGTTGGGCACATTGAGGTGAGATGACCCCAAGTGCGACACTTGAAGCACTTGACATGCTTGAGCCTCTCTTCTTCTTTCTTCAACTTGAGCTTTTCTTCATTAGGGCAACCATTTGCAAGATGTCCCATTTTATGGCATTTAAAGCACATAAAATGAGAGAGCTTCTCTTGTTCTTGTTTCTTCATCTCTCTTTCATATCTTCTCTTCCCCCATCTTTTGCCTTTGATATTGCTCTTGTTGAAGCCAATGCCGCTCATGTCACCGTAGCTTCTTTTGTTGTTCAACATGTGCTCAAAGGTGACTTTTGAGTTGTAGCACCTCTCTAACTTGTTGCTCAAATTCTTCACTTCCTTTTTGAGCTCATTGTTCTCCTTCAAAAGGTTAGTCTCACAAGACATAGAAGTAGAACAAGTATCTATGTGTGAAGAACATGGCATATCTAGCAAATCATCACAAGAGGTGGATACATGCTTCTTGCCTACATCACAAGGGTTAGTAATATGTGATTGATCATTTGACCCAAATGATGAGCTCTCACTAGTTTTGGTTTCTTCATTAGAAAACTTCTTAGTGAGTAAAGCATGTTCTTGTGCCAAATTATCATGAGCAACACTAAGTTCCTCATGGGCCAATTTTAGCTCCTCATGTGAACAAGTAGTAACATAAAGTAGATGCTTTTGTTGTTCACATGTGATTTTTAGAAATGAGTTTTCATTTTCCAATTTCATGGTTTTAGCTTTCTCATTTTCTAAAGACGTGGTCATGCTAGTAAGTCTACTAACAAGCTCATCATATGAATCAACATGATCAATCACATTATCATTTGATACCTTAGTATCACCTTGTGACATGAAGCAATGTGGTGTAGTGGATGGGCTTGTAGTAACATCATTATCAAGGCCTGAGCATGAACTTTCATCACCATCAAGTGTGCTTGGGGTAGAAACGTCACTTGCAACACTTGATGCATCATCCCCATCCTTGTCAAGTGAACTTGTGGTAAATCGATCATTATCATCACTTGACCATGAGGTAGAGCAATCCTCCACAACCACCATGTTGTGGTCATGCTCAACATCCTCATGTGCCTCCTCTTTAGGCTCATCATCCTCATCATAATCATCGGAGACCGTCCCAGATTTCTCATTGAGATAACTCCAAATCTCATGGGCGGTTTTCATGTTTATGATCTCTCCAAAGACACTATCATCAAAAGATCTAAAAATGATATCAATAGCTTGGCGTCGAGATCTAGGCATTTCTCTTGTGCTTGAGTTAGATTCTCTTCATCCAACTCATGAGAAAAGCCTACATCTACCATCCACCATAATTGAGGAGAAATAAACTTAAAATTGCAAGTCATCTAATTTCTCCATCGTGCAAAGTGTGTGCCATTAAAAATGTGTGGACACTCAACATCTAGCCTATATTCCGCCATCCTCTCGGGTCGGTGAAGACCACAAAAGAGAGACCCGGCTCTGATACCAATTGAAGGGTCGAGATGGCGGACTAGAGGGGGGTGAATAGTCCTTTCTAAAAATAATCGCGTTGGCAAATCGAAACAAATACGGAATTAAAACTATCAGTCAAGCCAAGACTACACCCCTCTATTTAAGTTCACAAGCGCCTCACAAAGATCCTAATTATGTAACTAAGGTACTTTCCTTAGCAAGAGCTCTCCTAAACAATTCTAGAGCAAGGTCACACAAACCTATGCACTAGTACTTTAGCAAAGCCGAGGAGCTCCTACACAATTCTAGTAAGCAAAAGCACAAGGCCACCTATGCTCACTAGCAATGCTCAATAGCAAGGTAACTAATGCCAAACTAGAGAGCGCAAATTATTTAGCTACACAAACTGAGCAATATGACTAACAAGGTTACATAAACCAAATTAGCCACGCAACGGAAGCTACTTCTATGCTACACAAGCAAGAAGGTAAGTAGCAAACTACACAAGCAAACTAGTTACAAGAGCAACTACACAAGCACAAGTATATGGATGTAAATACGAGCTTGTGAATTGAAAGCAAACCACCGAGAAGATGTACACAATGTTGACACGACGGTTTTTCACCGAGGTTCACTTGGTTGCCACCAAGCTAGTCCCCGTTGTGGCGATACACCCACTTGATGGATCACAAGCTAATTGACTATCAAGAGTCAAACCCTCAGCGGGTGCTGCACATCCACTCTTAAGATGGGGATCCTCCAAGCCACGAGCTTTACTAGAGTTGCTCTTCGCGATCCCCGCGAGGTGAGCATAATCCCCCTCACAAATCCTCCTCCAGAGCCGCGCATAATCTTCACGCATGCTTCAACAGAATCGCAAGCCACTAAGCCGTCTAGGAGGTGGCAACCTCCAAGAGTAACAAGCACCACCGGCTTACAACTCGATCACCTAGTGCCACTCGATGCAATCCTTACGATGCAACGCACTAGAATCGCTCACTCACTCGATCGGATGATCACTATCAAGCTCAAGTGAGTTAGAGGGCTCCCAAGCACACCAACACAAGCCACCAAGGCCTAAGGGTGCTCCACTGCCGGCCAAGGCCAGCCATAACAACTATTTATAGGTCCACAACGAAATAGAGCCGTTAGTCCCCTCACTGGGCAAGTTTCGGGTCGACCAGACGCACCGGCCGAACTGATCGGACGCGCAGGTCACTAGCGTGCTCCAACAGCTAGTTTTGGCGCGTATAAACTTGTATTGTCCGGACGCGCAGGTCACTAACGGGACCAGACGCGTAGGTCGCAGCGAAACAGCGAATAGAGAGGTTCCAGCAAGCTCCCGACGCAACCGAACACGTCCGGTCATCCCTGACCGGACTCACTGCAGCGTCCGGTCACTTTCGCCCGCGAAAAACACTAATCGGACGCGCTGACCGGACGCGCAGGTGCTGACCGGACGCGTCCGGTCACGAGTCTGGTCACAGACCACTCTTCGGTAAAACGGCGATATCTCTTAGCTCCGAACTCTGATTTCGATGATCTTGGACATTTTGGAAAGCTTAATCAGAGGGCTACACAACCCACTAAAGCACTTGATCCAATTCACAATGGATCAAAGCATTATTCCACTCCAAGAGCCATCCTAGTGTCCTGAGAACACCGAAAAACATTTCTGTCTTCTTCAAGTTGATCAACACCAACTCCGACACCTTCTCCTTTGCAGATGTGCCAACACCACTATGTGTAAAACACCATGTGCATGTGTGTTAGCATTTTCACAAATATTTTCAAAGGGTTAGGCACTCCACTTGCCTCGCCACTCGATCCTAGCACGTATGCAAAGTTAGATCGCTCAAGTGGTACTAGATGACCGATATGCAAACAAGTTTGCCCCTCTTGATAGTATGGCCATCTATCCTAAACCCGGTCATCAACTTCTCTACACACCTATGACCGGTGAAATGAAAATGCCCTAGGTTATACCTTTGCCTTGCGCATTCCACTCCATCTCCTCCGACGTTGATGCAACACATGCACCAACCATATCACAAATGATATGATCCACTTCAAATCATCATGTGACCTTGGTCCATCGATCTTGACCTCACTTGCTCTTCACCGTTGCGTCGGTCCATCGGCGCCAAGTCTTGCTCAAGCTTCACCACCTCACGGTCCATCGCTCCAAAGCCTCTGACTTGCCCTTCACACTTGCAACCGGTCCGTCGAGCCAAGCCTCATTTTGATCTTTGCCACCTTGGTCACATGACTCCATGTCACGTCTCATATGCAATGAACTCCTTCATGACACCATTACCTATGGACTAATCCCTGTGTATATCATATTAAACACGATTAGTCCACCTAAGGTTGTCACTCACTTACCAAAACCAAACAAGGACCTTTCACCTGTGTTGCCCAATCTCAATGGTCAAGTGACACAACGCCAATGCTAAGAGAAGATCGAACGCACCCGAGGGAAGACCAGACGCAGCACCCACACGTCTGCTCGCGCGCGCCGTGACCGGACCCACAGTCAGTGTGATCGGACGCTCCAACACATGGTGTCCGGTCATTTACAGTAAGCATCCAGAGCTGGTTTTTGATGACCGGATGTGTCCGTTCATGCATGATCGGACTCAGCCAGAGTCCGATCCTCTCTGCTCTGACGCGTCAAGCCACGTCAACGTATGTCAGCACTGACCAAACTCAAGCCCTGTGTCTCTGGTCCTTCACCTGTACCAGCGTCCGGTTATAGACCGAGGCCACGCTCTTCTCTGTGCGTAATGACCAGACGCAGGGTTAGGGTCTGGTCGCTGCCAAGCCAGCGTCCGATCAACCACGAGTTGTTTCTTCGCTTCTCCAACTTCACCACCCTTGCTCAAATGTGTCAATCACCAAGTGTATCACCTTGTGCACATGTGTTAGCGACTTTTCACTAGCATTTTTAAGGGTGTTAGCACTCACTGGAATCTAAATGCATATGCAATAAATTAGAACATCTAGTGGCACTTCGATAACCGTATTTCACGACGAGTTTCACCCCTCTTAATAGTACGGCTATCTATCTTAAATGTGACCATACTCTCTAAGTGTCTCGATCACCAAAACAAAATGATCCTATCAAATATACCTTTGCCTTGAGCCCATTTTTTTTTTCTCTTTCTTCTTTTCGAAGCTTTGAGCACTTGATCATCACCATGGCCTTAACCATCATGATCATCATTCACTTACTCCACCACTTGGATTAGTACTAACATATTTCCAAAACACTTAGAGCCAAAGGTTAGCACCAAGAGTTTCATCAATTCACCAAAACCAAACTAGAGCTTTCACCCAAGCGCCGGGGGAAGGGGTGCGGCGAGCCGGGGTGGCCGGCTGATGGGGCGTGTGGCACACCTAGGGTCTTGCGGACGGGGCGTGCTCGTCCTCATCTCGGCTCTCGGGTCCCGCCCACGCGGAGAGAGAGGAGATGGTCAGGGGGGAGGAGCGACTGGCGTGGGGCGGGGTACGCGTGTGGGGTGGGACGAAGCAGATGGGGGCAGACGTGTGCAGCAGCGAACGGCGCAGTGGCAGGCCCAGGCGGGTGGGGGGGCGGCTGGCGACCGAAGGCCGTTCTGCTAGGCCGTTCCGTAGGAGTGTGCCCAAGTTACCGTCCGATGAAATCCTATCCATGGGAGGCGCCAGCCATTCCCTATTTTATTAATCAGAGGTATTAAACAATAACTAATGATGTCTATGTCTATAAAATTTTAAGCTAAGAGCACACTCAAATCCGTAGTAGCGAATTAGCCTGGCTTAAAACCAAACCTCTAGCTGGAAGTACGCAACTGACCGAACCGAACCAAACCAAACTAAATAAACCATTTTGATAAATTATAACTGATGGTGATGATGACAGCAACTACTCCTTCGAATAAACGAGGCCACCCCAGACAGGCAGACACGGCTGCCAGCTCTGAGACACAGTAGAAAACGACTCCTCCACACGATATTCCTCCACTTTGATCAGCTGCCCGCACGCGCGCTCATGGCCATGGGGAAGCCCAAGTCGTCGTCGTCGTGGTCTGCGCTGTTCGGCCTCGGCTGCTTCAGCTCTTCCCATGCCGCCCGCTCTAGCGACGGCTCCGGCTCCGGCTCCGGCTCCAAGAACGCGGCCAAGGTGGCCTCCACCAGTTCCAGGCCTCCCGCACCAGCGCCGCTGCCTTCGCCGGAGGACCTATCACTGTCGCTGGCGGGATCTGACGTGCTGGTTTTCACGGTGGAGGAGCTCCGGGTGGCAACGCGGGACTTCTCGATGAGCAACTTCGTCGGCGAGGGCGGGTTCGGGCCCGTGTACAAGGGCCGCGTCGACGACCGGGTCAGGCCCGGCTTGCGGCAGCCGCAGGCCGTCGCCGTCAAGCTGCTCGACCTCGAGGGCTCCCAGGGCCACAAGGAGTGGCTGGTAAGCAAGTTTCTGAATCACGCGAATAATCTGGTTCGGGTTAGTTTCGCAGATTTTTTTTTTTGGACAGAGAATAGTGATTAATCCATCCATTCTTCTGAATTCATCTTCGTTGCAGAATTCCGATCCCTCGTTCAAAGTAAAACTAACACTTCGCAAATACGAGTAGTTGTAATAGTCTCTTTTACTTCTGGATAATGGTTTTGGTTTGGCCATCGGCAGTTGAGCACTTCAGTCCAGAGTAGTAAAAGGATTGGCTTTTTAGTGTTTTTTATTTATCCAATAATAATTGAGGTAATAGTATATTTGAACTAATCAGCTGGCACACTTGAACCTATTTATCATTTTATTAGGTTTATAGAGAACTACCACCATTTACACTCCAAATAGGTTTATTGTAAAATATATCTTATGATTAATCTAATGATACACATGCATCATAGGTATTAGTATTTTTTTAACACATTTGATCAAATTTAAAATTGATTGACCCATTGAAAAGTAAAAAATTACATTTTGGGGGGGGGGGGGGGGGGACGGGAGACTGGAGAGTACTAAGGCCTTGTTTAGTTTCCCTCAAAATTCCAAGTTTTTTCACTCTCTCTCCATCACATCAATTTTTAGCCGCTTACATGCAGTATTGAATGTAGGTAAAAAAATAACTAATTATACAGTTTAGTTGGAAATCACGAGATGAATCTTTTAAGCCTAGTTGGTCCACGATTGGACAATATTTGTCAAATAAGACGAAAGTGATACTATTTATCGGTTTGAAATTTTTTCTAATCTAAACAAGGCCTAAGCAGTAATGTTGAAGTTGAACTGTTGGCCCTGTTCTCGGTACTCTCCTTCCTTTAATCTGTCTTTAGATATATGACACTTAAGATAAACTAGTTAATTAAAAATTTTAATTATCCTGTCATATATTGATTATATATTAGAAACTGAGAAAGTATTGTATTAGTATTTAAGCACTTATTGACCTTGCAACGAAACTGTACTGAAAATAATAGAATTAAACTGAAAGGTTATTAAATTGTCAGCTCCTAGTCATTGATAATTAGTACTCCCTCTTCCAAATTCTCTATATACATTGTTTTTATTCTGTATCTAAACATAATATATATTTAAGTGCATAGCGAAATTCATGTATTTAGAAAAGCTAGAACGTCTTATAATTTGTAATAGAGGATGTATTAGCTTGAATTAACTAAACAGAATTCAAATCTTATACAACTTCAGATAGTTTTTTCTCTACTATTAAGAGCGAATGCCACTAAGAAAATAATCATAAGTGTGGAAACGAAGTTAATTTCTACTGCCATTTTAGTACTTTATTTAACAATGAATTGAGCCCTACTCAAAAGTCCAAAGAAAATAGTAGTGTCGCCATCTATAGCTTAGGCCTTGTTTAGTTGCCAAAATTTTTGGCAAAATGTAACTGTAGCATTTTCGTTGTTATTTGGCAATTAGTGTCCAATCATGGCCTAATTAGGCTTAAAAGATTTGTCTCGTCCATTTCGTCTAAACTGTGTAATTAGTTTTATTTTTTATCTATATTTAATACTTCATGCATGCCTCCAAAGATTCAATGTGACGGTTGCAAAATTTTCTGGATCTAAACTGGGCCTTAGCTGTGATCAGTTTTGGAAGTCGTCATGTCTTCTCCCCTCTTCAGACACACAGTTTCCTTTGAGAATTCTTTGTTTCGTGCCCTGGAGATGTAGTACGTCAACTTGTCAACCACCAAACTAACACTGCTCATTTGGTCAGACAATTCTACTTTTCCAAGTGTTGGTGGTCAAAATATTCCTTAAAATACTAAGGCACCGTTTAGATGCCAAAAATTTTGCCAAAATTTTCAGATTCTCCGTCACATCGAATCTTTGAACACATGCATGAAGCATGAAATATAGATAAAAAATAAAACTAATTACACAATTTAGACGAAATGGACGAGATAAATCTTTTAAGCCTAATTAGACCATGATTGGACAATATTTATCAAATAACAACGAAACTGCTACAGTAGCGTTTCGCCAAAAAATTTGTCAACTAAACAGCCTCTAAGAAAATGCTGCTTGTGTTGACTTGCAACTACTGCCTGTGATGATTTATTTGTTTTTGCTGGACAGGCCGAAGTCATTTTCCTTGGGCAGCTGAGGCATCCCCACCTTGTCAAACTCATCGGCTACTGCTACCAGGATGAGCACAGGCTTCTTGTGTACGAGTTCATGGCCCGGGGCAGCCTGGAGAAGCATCTCTTCAAAAGTACGGCAAATTCTATAAATTTAAATTCAAGTTTGTCTTATCTTAACAATAAGAACTCTACGAATTTGAATAATTTTTGCGTTCACCTTAAAGGCCAAATAACCATAGCTCTCCCCTAAGGGCGACCCAAGGTGAGTTTGCACAAGCTACTGACTGTAAGTGGCATAGAGCTTACGGTGATTTGTTACAACATGTTGGATCTGAAATTTACATTGATCCCAAGACAAGGGTGAAAGCCAGCATTCCTAACGATCTGGTGCATGAATGCTCTCTTCATGGAAATGACAGAGTACTCTGCTTCCCTGCCGTGGCCGACGCGACTGAAGATCGCCATTGGAGCTGCCAAAGGTTTGGCCTTCCTCCACGAAGCTGCCAAACCCGTCATCTACCGCGACTTCAAGACCTCCAACATCCTGCTGGACTCGGTATGTATGTCTTGAGGTGCATGGCCACAAGACCAAGTTGTGTCATGTGCGGTTTTCCTTCCTTCACTAATCACTTGTGTTCATCATCATTCAGGACTACACGGCGAAGCTGTCGGATTTCGGGCTAGCCAAGGCTGGGCCTGGAGAAGACGAAACCCACGTGTCGACCCGGGTCATGGGCACGCAGGGCTACGCCGCACCCGAGTACATCATGACAGGGCATCTGACAACAAAGAGCGACGTGTACAGCTTCGGCGTGGTGCTCCTGGAGCTGCTGACCGGGCGGAAGGCGTTGGACAAGAACCGGCCACCGCGAGAGCAGAGCCTGGTGGAGTGGGCGCGCCCATGCCTGCGCGACTCTCGCCGGCTGGAGCGCGTCGTGGACCGGAGGCTGCTCAACGGCCAGCACCCCACGCCCACACGAGCTGCCCACAAGGCCGCGGGGATAGCCCACCAGTGCCTGAGTGTAAGCCCCAAATCCCGGCCCCACATGTCTGCCGTCGTAGAGGCCCTGGAGTCGCTGCTTGCTCTAGACGATGCCGTTGTGGAGCCATTTGTGTACACGGCGCCGCCGGAGAACAGATGACTGTGTGGTCCCTAATGCTGTGATAAGGACATCCTTTTGTTCGGATTCTCGCGTTCATGGGTCACGACCCCGTTCCAACGGCCCAACTCTCCACTTGCGTATCCTCTCGCTCCAACAATATCTGCCTGTGAGCCCGTCGTCCGTTCCTCTCCATTCACCGCACCACCATCGTGTCCATGCCGCCGCAACGCTTTCCACCGCGCCTGGCCGACCGTCGACCTCTTTCCACCGCACTCCAGCGCCGCCGCCCGCCATCCTTCCTCTCCACCGGGCCATCCGCCCACCACGACATTCTCCACCAAGCCGGCCGCCTTCTCCACAGGAGCTCCGCGCCACTCTGCGGCATCGAGCTCCGCGTCGACGAGCTTTCAATCGTCCAAGCAGCAAGTAGATGTTGCGCTGAAAAGATATGTTGTAAGAGTATGTGTTCAAGTGTTTCAGATGTGTCTGAGGTATGTCGCAAATGTTCCGTATGAACGTTGCAAAAGTAGATCGGGATGTTGCAATGGTTATACACGTATGTTGCAAACATCTATTCCCAAGGTTTCATCCGTTTTTCATATTTATGTTGCAAGTGTATTTATCTAGATGTTGCATATATTTCACACATATATTATAAGTGTTTTATCTGGATATATACTTGGCCATCAGGCTGGCCCGGTTCGGCACGGCACGAGCACGGCCCGCAGGGTGTCGGGCCACACGGCACGCCGTGCCTCCCGTGCCGGGCCACTGCGTGCCTCGTGCCTGGCCTTCGGCCCAAGCACGGGCCTGCGGGCCGAAATTCATGCCCTGCCAGCCCACAGCCCGCTGCCCTCAAAACACATCAGAATATTCAGTTAAGTGAACACATATCAAATTTGAAATCCTTTTTCCCAGATAAGAAACAGCAATATCATCATTCTCAAATCCTAAGCCAAAAACCCACAAGTCAAACAAAAAACAATGCAAATGTAAAGGTTAACTGAGCTGCACAGATCTTATAATTTAAAAGATTGTTCAAAGATTCACAACACAAATCACAGATACAGATCAGTCTCAAATCTTAACTCTCAAGCCTCACAGGTCTCAGCTCACTCCCACTGTCTCACAGCTCACTCTCAACTCTCAATCACAACTCTCAAGTACCAACAGAAGCAGAAGCCACAAATGCAGATGCAGATGTGCTAGTAGAAGGAGGCCTAGACCCAGATGCATCTTCATCATGGCAGAGTTTCTCGAAGGAGTCTGCCAGTTCTTAGTTGTCAACAGCATGCTGCAGTCTTCTATCACCTAGCTCCCAATCTTTTATGCAAGCAAGCATCTCCACATGTTCAGGCAACAGTTGTCGTCGCCGCTCCTCAATTATTCTTCCTATCAAGCTAAAACAAGATTCTGAAGACACAGTAGAAACAGGAACAAACATAATGTCTCTAGCCATGATAGAAAGCACTGGATAGGTTAGCTTATAGTCACGCCACCAGAGAAGTAAATCAAATTCATCCTCATATGCAGTGACATTGTCACAATAAGATAAGCTGAAAGTTCACAAGCAGCGACAGAAGCAAATAGAGATGGAGTGGGAGCAGAGGCAAGTGAAAGTCCAACAACACCAGATGCTCCAGGGCCTCTAAAAAATCTTCCCCATGCCTGCTTTTCTCTTACCTGTGTTGCTTGCAGGTTGTGCAGCCCTTCTTTGAAACCTAGCTAAACCAAAATTTTCCTTATACTTGTTAAACAGCTTAAAATTTCAGTTTTCACATCAGCATAATAAGAATTGTAGTTGCAACCAGTTTTTTCTTGCAATATTTGAAGAACATTAAATAAACCTCTCATTTTACCTCTAGGATCAAGAATGACTGCAAATGAATATAGTATAGATATGCCCTTCCAGTATTTTAGGTATTTAAGCTTAGGATAAACAACAACAATCAGATTTTGATCTTTTTCACCTTCATGCAAATGAGAAACAAATTCTAGCAGATGGTGCAAAACAAGTGTACTAGTTGCATAGTAAACACCAGATAGAACATCTATGGATTCATAAAAAAATTTTAGGAATTCAAGTATTTTTTAGCAACATACCGATGTCTAACAGTTAACAATGTTGAGCCATAATTGAAATTAATGAACATAGAAAAGACATCTTTATATGGCAGCAAGTGTTTAAGCATAAGGTATGTAGCATTCCATCTAACATTCATATCCAAGCTAAATTTTTTAGGTCTAACATCCTGTGCAATGCAGTAGTTCTTGAACATAGCAATTCTTTAATTAGAAGAATTTAAGAAGTTGATAGCAGAAGGTTTGAACCTTTTTAAGCCAGATTTTACAATGAGATTAATAATATGGCATGCACAACGTTGATGCATCAGATTATACTTAACCTTATTAGGATCTAAAGGATCAGGTGCAGGTTCCATGGCCTTAGCATTGAAAGAAGCATTGTCAAGAGTAACAAAGAAGATCTTATCAAGCAAACCAAACTCTTGAACTACACAAGCAACCTTTTCAGCAATATTCTCACTAGTATGTTTTACCTCAATCAACCGGAGACCAATTACATTTTTCTGCAACTCCTAGTCAGCACTAACATAATGAGCCACAACACTAATATAGCATTACCAGACTAAATGTCTGATGTCAGAGCAACAGAAGAAGCACCCGTCAACACAAAAGTTCTTAATAGTATTACGTCGTTTATTAAAAAGCTTGCTAAGATCTCTAGTGGTTGTCTGTCTAGAGACTAACAAATCTAGGATTATGAGCTCTAACAACGTATTCTTCCCAAGCATCTGTCTCACCAATTCCTAAAGGCAAATCAAGCTTAGCAATCAAACGACATAATTCAGATCTAGCAACATCAGGTTTATAGTCCCAGTTATGCACAGAACCATCAGAATTGTAAGAAAGTCTAGACTGAACCCTAGCACGTTGATCAGTTTTAAGCCTACATGATTTTTGGTGCCTTTTTAAGTGACCAGTGACAACAGCAGATCTAGCAGACAAGGTAGATTTGCACATCTTACAAACAGCCTTACTGCAAATCTTAACACCATTAACATCCTTAAATATCTCCTCAAAATCAGCTCACACAGGCAATTTACGCTTACCAGTGTTACCATTACTAGCAACCGAAGGAGCAGAGTCATTGGAGTTCACAGTCGTCGTCGCTCCTTCGCCACCGTCGCCATCCAGATCGATCAGAGTGGGAGCAGCAAAGTTGTCCCCAAGATCGATACCGAACAACGTAGCAGCGTCGGCTCGAGTGTCGTCGTCGTTCTCGCCCTCTAGGGCCAGGCCAAGCGGCAGGAGGCCATCATCTTTAGCCATGGTCTCTCCAGCTCTGTTCCTCGACGGTGCGGATGGCCGCCTTGCTCGCTCTATGCCGTAGCTAGAGGACGAAGCATCAACTATCGACCTGCAAAACCAACCAAGCAAAGCATCAGACGCCAGATAAGGTTGAAGAATGAAGAAGATAGAAGGGATTAGGGAGGGTTAGGGTTACGGTTTACTTGCGCAACTGGAGCCCGGTGTCGGAGAAGACACCGACCCAGAGGCCAGAGTAGACGACAACGACATACGGTTAGCAACGATGGCGAGCGATGGCGGAGGGACAGACGGGGACAACAAACTCACATATCACCGAGATCTAGAGGGGGGAGATGGGGAGGAGAGGGAGAAGGGAGAGGCAGAGAGGAAGGGGCGGATGCCGGTGGCAATCGGTTCGAGTCGAGGTCACCGGAGTCGAGGTCGAAGACAGCGGCGTCGAGCTCAGGTGAGGTGAGTGCGAGAGCGAGAGCGGTGGCTGCGGGGAGTGCGTTAGGGTTAAGGTTGGGGGCAGGGGGGTGCCACGGCGAGCGCGTTATAAAGGAGGGGGTGGGAGGAGCCCGAAAGCATCTAGGCCCCCGTGTTGGTTTTGGCAATTAATGACAACACATAATTACCATGACTAACGTGTGTTTTGCAGAAACATCGGTAAGTTAGGTCATGGAAATGATAACTGCTTTGAGCAATATGGCAGTCATGTCCCTTGATGGAAATCGTTTTGTTTTCAAAGGATCAACGATAAGATTAAGGACGGTTAGTTCCGGATGTCAAGGTGTTGAGATACATCTGGAATAGTTGTTAGGATCTTTGTTTCTTCCTTTGACCGTACTATGAAGAGGGGCATGAGCAAGTAGCTTGACCTAGGTGAGTCTTATGTTTAGGTGTGGTGCACACTTGTCAAACTTAGCACTAGGTAGCTCGAGAAAAGCTTAGAGTACAGTTAGAAGCAACTTGGTTCAAGTTGCATTGCGTTTAGAAGACGTTTGAGCCATTTACCTATGATCGGACGCGGTCCTGGTCATGACCGAACGCGTCCGGTCAGTACAAAGTCTTAACTGCGTTTTCGGCTGACTGACCGGACGCGGTCCTTGAGAGGACCGGACGCGGTGGTCAGGCTGACACGTGTTCCAGAGGGTAAACAGCAAAGATCGGACGCGACTGTGAAAAAGACTGGTGCGTCCGGTCATGTTCCAGTAAGGTCCAGCGGAGACCTGACGCGTCCGGTCACCTTTGAACGAACGTGGTCGTGCGTCCGGTCTTGTTCCAGTAAGGTCCCGTGGTGATCTGACGCGTCCGGTCACCTATGATCGGACGCGGTGTTGCGTCAGGTCACATTTCCAGAGAGCTCTTGCATGATCGGACGTGTCCGATCATCCCAGATCGACGCGTCCGGTCATCTCAGACCGGCGCGTCCGGTCAGCACAGATCGGCGCGTCTGGTCTCTCAGTACAAGTTTCTGTTTTCGACCGTTACAACCGACCGGCGCGTCCGGTCATATCGACAGGCGCGTCCGGTCAGTGCGCGTCTGGCTGTTTCGAAAGGTAACGGTTGGATTTGTCTGAGGGGTCTATAAATACAACCCCTCCACCTCTTTTAGAGGTCTCTTGCTCATTTGTTTAGCTGAGAAACATCTTTGAAGTGCAAGGGAGTGTAAGAGCCATAGTGAGGATTGAGATTTGCGAATCAAAGTTTGAGAATCCTCTCTAGTGACAAGAGTCTAGCAAGTGTGCATCCATCTTCTCATTAGTCTTATTGTGGTCAAGTGAGAGTTCTAGCTTGTTACTCTTGGTGATCGCCATCACCTAGACGGTTTGGTGGTGATTGGGAGTTCGGTGATCATCCGACGAGATTGTGGGTGACCCAACTCAAGTTGTGAGCGGTTTTGGGTGATTCGCCGCGACGGAGTGTCGAAGAATCAACCTATAGAGAGCACTTGATCCTTGCGCGGATCAAGGGGGAGCTACACCCTTGCGCGGGTGCTCCAACGAGGACTAGTGGGGAGTGGCGACTCTTCGATACCTCGGCAAAACATCGCCGTGTTCCTATCCCTTACTTTCAAGCATTTACTTTCTTGCATTACTTTCATTGCTTGATTACTTTCCTAGAATTGCCTTGCTAGTCTAGGATTGGAACTTAGGGTGCTTAACTTTTATCGGTAGAAACACAAGGAACACAAGTAGGCACTAGGGGTGAAGTTTGGCTTGTAGGATTTAATTCTTGCAATTAATTTTTAGAGAAGCCCAATTCACCCCCCCTCTTGGGCATCTTGATCCTTTCAATTGGTATCAGAGCAGTGTTGCTCTAAATTTAGGCTTTACCGCCTAGAGCAAGATGTCTAATGGGGAAGGACCACCTCCCACCTTTGAGGGAGACGATTTTCCATATTGGAAAATTCGTATGGAGGCGTATCTCGAAGCCATAGATGTTGGGTGCCTTAGAGCCGCAACCGAAGGGCTTCCCCCCATAAGGGATCCCACTAACCCAAGTGGTGACGAGGAGAAATACGACCGGTGGAATGCAAAAGCAAAAAATGCAATCTACCGGGCTCTAGGCAAAGATATCTTCAATCGTGTGCGTAATGCCAAAAACGCTCATGAATTGTGGGAGAATCTTTGTGCTCTCCATGAGGGAACTAAGAGTGAACGTGAGGAACGCTATCATATTGCTTTAAAGAAAATTAATTCTTTTGAGATGCTTCCTAAAGAAAGTGCTAATGAAATGTACACTCGCTTGAATGTTCTTATAGAAGATCTCAATGCTCTTGGACTCACTAAAATGAGTCAATCGGATGTTGCAAGGAGGATCTTGAGTGTTCTCCCCGTTGAGAAGTATGGACATATTGTCACCGTACTTCACCAAAGTGATCTCTCCGCCGCAACACCGACTCAAGTATTGGGAAAGATCAATGCACATGAGATGTACATGCACATCACTCCGGAAGAGGGTTCATCATCTTCCAAGAAAAAGGACTTGGCCTTCAAAGCTAGCTATGAAAAGAAAAAGAAAAAGGGCCAAGCCATGATAGTGCAAGAGAGCACAAGTGAGAGTGATATTGATGATGAATCACTTGCACTCATGGTGAGAAGAACCACCAAGATGCTAAAGAAGCTCAACAAGAGTGGCATCAAGTTCGATGGCAAGAAGAAGAAATTCTTCACTAGTACCAAAAGAAAGCCAATCTCCAAAATGGATTGCTTCAATTGTGGAGAACTTGGCCATCTAGCTCATCAATGCCCAAAGCCTCCAAAAGACAAGAACAAGAATAAGTACAAGGGCAAGAAAGATGATTCAAGTGAAGAAGAAGATGATAAAAGAAAGAACAAACCATACAAGAAGAAAGATGGCAAGAAAAGAGAGTTCTACAAGAAGAAGAAGGGAGGCAAGGCTTATATTGTTGGTGATTGGCTCACCGACATTGAATCATCATGTGAGTCCTCCGGCGATGAAAGTGATGATGGAAAAGAGAAGATCGCCGCACTTGTGGTTGGGCCATCATCATCGTCATCAACGTCTTCATCACCATCTTCACCGCCATCCTCACCGTCATCATCCACTTCCCACCTATGCCTCATGGCTAAAGGTGATCGAAAGGTACAAAATAGTGATAGTGATGATAGTGATAGTGATGATGAATATGATGCACCTTCTTATAATGAATTAGTAAAATTGTTAAACAAATATTCTAAAATAATAAGGAGGACTAGAAATGAAAATGAAGAGCTTCAACATGAAAATGAAACACTCTCATCTAAGCTTGAAAGTGCACATGAGACTAGGGATGAGCTCATAGATCAAAATGAAACTATGTCTTCTTCTCTCAAAGAGCTCAAAACCTCTAACAAGGAGCTTAGAGATAAACATGATAAAATTGAGAAGAAGCATGGTGAACTCATGACTAGACTCAACTCTCTAAAAGAAGAATATACTACATTGAAAATCAACTATGATACTCTTATTGTTGCTAATGAGCTAGCTCTTGAGACACATGATGCTACTAACCAAATTGTTAAGATTGATATAGCCACATCATGTGATGATTTGATTATTGAGAACCTTGAGCAAGGCTCTAGCGGCAAAGGCAAGAGTGTGGTTGAGGCCAATGACTATGATGAGTATGTCAAGCTCAAGAATGAAAATGAGATGCTTAAAGTTGAGAACAAGAAGTTGTTGGCTCTTGAAAAGCAAGCTTCAAATGAGTCACTTATTGAAGAAAACAAGAAGCTCAAGCAAGAGAAAGAGCATCTCAAGACTGGCCTAAGCAAGTTCACAAGAGGCCAACATTTGCAAAGTGAGCTACTCATGAACACCATCATGAAGTTGGATAGGAGTGGCATTGGCTATTTGGCAAATCAAGAGAAGAAGGTCAAAACTCAACAACAACAAAGCAAGTCAAAGCCCAAGCCAAAGAGATGTGTTGAGTGTGGACAAGAAGGTCATTTTGCTCATGAGTGCAAAACCCCACCACCACAACCCTTGCCCAAGCATGCTAGACCTTTTGCTTTCAATGCTCACTACATGCTTAGAAAGGACTCTAGTGGAAAGATAAAAGTTATGTTCTTGGGTCCTCCTAACAAGAATAGACCAAAGAAAATTTGGGTTGCCAAATCACTAGTTGAAAAAGTTAAGGGTCCCTCTCAAGTTTGGGTCCCTAAACAAAAGGCTTGATCTCTTGTGTGTAGGTGAACTACAAGACCGGTGGATCTCATTGGGTGATTGATAGTGGTTGCACACAACACATGACCGGTGATCCTCGTATGTTCACCTCACTTGAAGAGGATGGGGTATGTCAAGACAAGATCACATTTGGGGATAATTCAAAGAGCAAAGTCAAGGGTATAGGTAAGGTTGCAATATCAAATGATCATTCTCTCTCCAATGTGCTCTATGTTGCTTCATTGAGTTTCAATTTACTATCCGTTGGGCAACTTTGTGATCTTGGCTATCAATGCTTGTTTGGTCCAAATGAAGTGGTTGTTACCAAGATAGATGACAAGCAAGTGATTTTCAAGGGTTTTAGATACAACAATCTTTATCTTGTTGACTTCACCTCCGAAGATGCAAACTTGATGACATGTTTGTTCACCAAGACCACACTTGGATGGCTTTGGCATAGGAGGCTTGCTCATGTTGGAATGAACACTCTCAACAAACTATTGAATAAGGAACTAGTAAGAGGCTTAAAGGATGTAAAGTTTGAAAAGGACAAACCTTGTAGTGCATGTCAAGCCGGCAAACAAGTTGCAAACACTCATCCAACCAAAGCCTACATGTCAACATCAAGAGTGCTAGAACTCCTTCACATGGATTTGTTTGGTCCTACAACTTACAAGAGTTTGGGTGGAAATCTTTATTACCTTGTGATTGTGGATGACTTCTCAAGATACACTTGGACTTTCTTTCTTCATGACAAATCCGAAGTGGCAAGTTGCTTCAAGAAGTTTGCAAAGAGAGCTCAAAATGAATTTGAAGTCAAGATAAAGAAGATTAGAAGTGACAATAGAAAAGAGTTTGACAACACCAATATTGAAGCCTATTGTGATGAAATTGGAATCAAGCATGAAGTGTCATCAACCTACACTCCTCAACAAAATGGTCTAGTTGAGAGGAAGAACCGGACCTTGATCACTCTTGCAAGAACAATGCTAGATGAGTACAATACACCGGAGAAATTGTGGGCCGAGGCAATCAACACCGCATGCTATGCTTCAAATCGCCTCTTCCTACAAAAGTTCCTTTGCAAGACCCCTTATGAGTTGCTAAATGGGAAGAAGCCGGACGTCTCATTCTTCCGGGTGTTTGGTTGCAAATGCTACATCTACAAGAAGCGTCAACACCTAGGGAAGTTCCAAAGACGTTGTGATATTGGTTTTCTTGTTGGCTACTCATCAAAGTCCAAAGCATATAGAGTATTTAACCACTCCATCGGTTTGGTTGAAGAAACATATGATGTGGAATTTGATGAATCTAACGGCTCCCAAGGAGCAATTGAGAATTGTGATGATGTAGGTGATGAACCATTGAGAGAGGCCATGAAGAACATGCCGGTAGGTGACATCAAGCCTAAAGATGATAAAGACGATGTACAAATTGTCAATCCACCATCATCATCATATGTGCCTCAAGATGATGACAAGAATGAGAGAGTTAAAAATGAAGACACCCATGTCTCTCATCATCAAGCCAAGGCACAAGCACAAGACGTTGATGCTCCTCATCCCACCCCTCAAATGGTTGATCGAAGAAACTCACCTCTACTTCAAGCACATCCACAAGATATCATCATAGGGAGTCCTACAAAGGGTGTAATGACTCGATCTCAAAAATTTAATTCTTTTGTTGAACATCACTCTTTTGTCTCTTGTCTTGAACCTAAGAATGTAGAAGAAGCTCTTCAAGATCCGGATTGGGTGAATGCCATGCATGAAGAATTGAACAACTTCGCCCGAAATCAAGTATGGACACTTGAAGAGCATCCAAAAGGTGCAAGAGTCATTGGAACCAAGTGGGTGTTCCGCAATAAGCAAGATGATCAAGGGGTGGTGGTAAGAAACAAGGCAAGACTAGTGGCAAAAGGGTTCTTTCAAGTTGAAGGTCTTGATTTTGGAGAGACTTTTGCACCCATTGCAAGACTTGAAGCCATCCGTATCCTACTTGCATATGCATCACATCATGATATGAAACTATATCAAATGGATGTGAAAAGTGCATTCTTAAATGGCTTTATAAATGAACTAATCTTTGTTGAACAACCTCCCGGGTTTGAAGACCCTAGATATCCTAATCATGTTTATAGGTTGTCCAAGGCGCTATATGGGCTCAAGCAAGCCCCTAGAGCGTGGTACGAGCACCTTCGGGATTTCCTCATTGAGAAGGGCTTCACCATTGGGAAGGTTGACACCACACTATTCACCAAGAAATTCAAAGAAGAGATCTTCATTTGTCAAGTATATGTTGATGATATCATCTTCGGGTCAACAAATGAAGACTATTGCAAAGAATTTGGTGAATTGATGTCAAAAGAGTTCGAGATGTCAATGATTGGTGAGCTAACATTCTTCCTTGGGTTTCAAGTCAAGCAAATGAGAGAAGGGATCTTTATCTCTCAAGAGAAGTATACCAAGGATCTTCTCAAAAGATTCAAGATGGAAGAATGCAAGCCAATCAAGACCCCAATGCCAACTAATGGACATCTCGACCTAGATGAGGGAGGTAAACCAATCGATCAAACTCTTTACCGTTCTATGATTGGTAGCTTATTATACCTTACCGCATCTAGGCCCGACATCATGTTTAGTGTGTGCATGTGTGCCCGCTTTCAAGCGTGCCCTAAAGAACCTCACTTAAGTGCCGTAAAAAGAATCCTAAGATATCTTAAGTATACTCCAAGCATCGGACTATGGTACCCCAAAGGAGCTAGATTCTAACTAGTTGGCTACTCTGATTCGGATTATGCCGGTTGTAAAATTGATAGAAAGAGCACATCCGGAGGGTGCCATTTGCTTGGGAGATCCTTAGTATCATGGTCATCTAAAAAACAAAATAGTGTGGCTTTGTCCACCGCCGAGGCGGAATACATTGCCGCGGGGGCTTGTTGTGCACAAATCCTATACATGAAACAAACCCTCCTAGACTATGGAGTTGTTCTTAAAAAGGTGTCGCTTTTATGTGACAATGAAAGTGCGGTTAAAATTGCTAATAATCTGGTACAACACTCTCGCACCAAGCACATTGATATCCGCCACCACTTTCTAAGAGATCACGTTGCTAAAAATGACATATCACTAGAAGGTGTAAGAAGTGAAGATCAATTAGCGGATATCTTCACTAAACCTTTGGATGAAGCTACCTTTTGTAGGTTGAGAAGTGAACTAAATGTGCTTGATTCTAGTAACTTTAAAAGATGAGCTTGTGTTGTCCCTTGCATTGCATTGTATTATATGTCATGTTTAATTACCCGCAATGCATCTAGGGCTTGACTAACATGGTTACGATAACCCTCCTTTGGAGGAGTGAAGAAGCCTAACCGTGGATCAAACTTGACAAGCAACCTAGCTTTACTTACTTGTTTTGCATTGCATATGCATGGTTGTTGTTTTGTCGTTCCTTTTCGGTTAAGTTTTGAGCAACCTCTATGTTCGTCCATGGGTAGAGAGAGCATTTTGACGCTCCCAAGGGATCAAAAGCTCTATTGCATGGCCATACGTTGCTCCTCGGGTGTTTGTTGCCTATTTTCCTAAAAATAATATTAGCCTAAGGCAAACTATTTTGAAAAACTTGAGGGTTTGAGTGAGGTCACTCATATCTTGTTCCAATTGGTGTTTATTTGTGTCTCTTTGAATTGGAACTTGATTGGGAGAAGTCGCGTCAAAGTTCGAAAAGGAAAAGGGTGAAAAACAGTGACCGAACGCTGGACCGGACGCTGCACCGGACGCAGTGTTGCTTCACCACCGCGTCCGGTCCCGGCGACCACCAGCGCGTCCGGTCATCCTGGAGACCGTCTCCTGATCTAGTGATCGGATGCTGCACCGGACGCGCCCCTTTTGACCACCGCGTCCGGTCTCGGTAACCACCACCGCGTCCGGTCATCCGTCTCAGTTTTCCGGGCAAATCAAAATCGGACGCTGTCAGCGTCCGATTGCGGATAATCGGACGCGTCCGGTCATTCCAGGAGCTTACTGGAATGTGACCGGACGCTGCCTCCACCGCGTCCGGTCACATCGACCACCGCGTCCGGTCATCATGCATAAAGCGGATCTCGCCCCTTTAACCGTATGATTGGATCTCTTTTCTTTTTCATCTCACCTCGCTTCTGCCGCCGCCGTGACCTCGCCTTCTTCGCCGCCGCGCCCTCACCTCCGCCGCAGCTACGCCCTGCGCCCGCGCCACCGCCGCCACCGCTGCTCCCTGCGCACGCGCCACCGCCACCACAGCCGCACCTTGCGCCCACAGTCGAGCCTAGCGCCCGAAGTCGCACCCTGCGCTCGCCACCGCACCCCCACTCGCGCGCCGCCGTTGATTCACCGCCGGCGACCTCCCCTGCGCCCTAGCCTCTCGTTGGGATCTTCTTTGCCGTGCTTGATCTTCAAAGCCCTTGCAAAGACCCCAAAACCCTAACCCTAGGTTGCTAGGTTTTCATCTTCGAATCCTCGCCATTGTCTCCATCTCCGCAAGGTGACATCTTCTCCTTGGATTAGGGTTTATCGTTGATTTTCTGGTAATTTCTAATTCAATTGTCGTTCGATCGTCGATTGTATTCCAGGGTTTCGGTCGCCGTCTTCGGGTAACCCTAATACGTCGAGATCGTCTTCCGGTCGTCGGATCATCGCTCTTCAAGGTAGCTATCGCGGTCATCTCATATCTTACCTCATATGCTTGCTACCTCTAGGGTTTCATACCTTTAGATCATATATGTTGCTTATAGTAGATCCATCTATTCCGTCTTTTCAGCGAGTCTGTCGGTGTGTCGGGGTGACTGCTGTCCTGTTGATTGGATCCGAGGCCAAGCCTGCGGATACGGACTGAGGCCAAGCCTCTCGAGTGTCAGTACATCATCTTTCAGAGGTTTTCTGATAGGGTGACATCATGGTTCGTTGCAAGAATGCCAGTGGTGCTCCTAGTGACGGGGACAACAGTCCTCCTCGTCTGTCTGAGGTTGCGCGTGGTAAGCACATAAAGATCATGGCCAGAAAGAAGAAAAAGACTCTCACTGATGCAGAGATAGCTCAGGCAGTGGCAGATGCAGCAGATGCAGTAGAGAGGGGTGGCAGGAGCAGTGGTATACGCATTGGAGACAGTCGTTTTCATCTTGAAGGACGACAGCTTGGTACAGAGACCACTGAGACCACTAAGGGCACAGAAGTGCCAATGGATGAAGACACTATGTCAGTTGATCCACCTACAGCACCTTCAGAGGGGACAGCGGAACAGCCAGCTCAGACTCCATCACATCGCCGCTCCACACGCACACGGACTCCGGTGACTCCCAGGTTAGAGAGCTAGCGTCGTGGAGGACGTCCACCTCCGAGAGCTAGAGGTACACCCCCAGTTGAGCACTTTGACTTGAGAGGTGCTACTGCACGACAGGTGCAAAGTTTGCGATTCGTTGAGGTCAGTCGGTGTTTCCCACCTCAGAGGGACTCCAGAGCTTCAGAGGGATTCTATACTCCTCTCCAGGAGGACTTTTACAGAGCTCTTGTTGACAGTGGCATTGCTTTCCGACCACAGAGGGTCTGTCGCATTGAGTCACTTGTTGAGGTAGTGGGTGAGCAGCTACGTCTGCACCTGTCCTATCTACCAGGCCTATCAGACTTTCTTGGACAGACAGGTGCATACTGCGGCACTTGGGTTAGGGAGTTCTATGCTTCATTATGGATTGATCTAGCCCATGAGTTCATACACTTTGCATTCAGAGGCCGCGACCGCAGACTGTATAGCTCCAGAATACGGGAGATTCTCAGACTCCCAGCTTCAGACACGAAGATCCACCAGCTCTGCTTCGGTCAGACAGCTCCACCTAGACGCCCTCATGGCGGTTCTGTGCCACCTACAGACCTGATCCGACCCTGCTTTCGTGAGCCTTTTGGCGAAGGGTCTCGTCGTACACCTGCCAGTCTGACACCGCTTGCCCGAGTCTTGGATGCTATTGTCAGACGCACTCTTCTTCCCAGATTTGGTTATAGAGAGGGACTGACCAGGATGCAGCTTTGGGTTGTTCACCACCTTCTTTCACAGACACCTTTTGACATTTGGGATCTTATGGTCAGTGAGATGGAGGACACCCTGGCAGAAGGCTTCAAGGGACACCATCAGCTGCCCTATGCTCATTGGATCTGTTTCATCATCAGATCTGCACTGGAGCTGCCTTCAGAAATAAGTGCTGAGTTAACTGAAACCACTACTGCTTTTCCTGAGTATGATATTCGTCAGCTGTGGGCTTCAGTTACTAGAGAGCAGACCCCTGCACCAGGACAGAGAGAGAGACCTGAGGTGCCTGAGACAGCGGCTGAGCAGGATGCGACCATACAGGGTCTTGCTGAGGCAGAACTTGCAGATCTAGATGCTCAGCCCGCTGATATAGCTGAGGATGAGGCCTCTGACAGCACTGACGAGGACTATCAGCCCATCCCCAGGTATCGGTCTCCTCGGCCTCACGACCACGAGGCCGGTGGCTCTGGTTCAGCCTCCCGCTCAGACCCAACCATGGTGGCTATACTTGAGAGGCTGACCCAGGCACAGGAGCGACAGGAACAACAGCTGCAGAGACAGGCTCAGGACACAGCTGCTGCGTTTGCACAGATACAGGCTCGACAGGATGAGTTCCAAAGACAACAGCTTGAGATACAGCGCCAACAGGTCGAGATGCAGCGTCAGCAGTATGAGATGCAGCGACAGAGTGCAGCCAGCCAGCAGCAGTACTTGGAGCTTCTGCGTCACCTTGTCACAGTTGAGGCTCCTCCACCTGTATCTATCCTGACTTCAGCTTTACCATTCAGTGGACCTTCAAGTCAGGATCAGCCGAGCTTTCAGTTCACATCTCCACAGCTGCAGGTTCCTCAGTCATTCTAGTCCCTGAGCTACACGCCCATTCAGACGGGGTTTACTCCTTCAGACCAGCCTTGCCCTCACATGTTGACCGGCACACCGTTCTTTGATCTGAGTGCCACATATAGCGAGTTGACTGGTCAGCCGACGCCCTCGCACACCACAGTTGCTACTTCATCAGGGTTGTCAGTTTCAGAGGCAGTTCTCCTTCCAGTGACAGGGACAAGCACTACAGAGATTGTTCCGTCGTCAGTTGCCTCTACAGATCCCCCAGCTTTTGGCTCACTTCAGGCTCAGGTCACAGAGACTGCTTCACTTATCGCTACTTCGGCAGCACCTGTTCCTGTTGATCAGACCTAGACCGCTTCACAGCCACGTGCTTCTTCAGAGGGTCAGCCAGATAGCTCCGAGTCCGAGGGAGACATCTCTCATTTTGTGATTACTCCGCGCTCCTCGGCACCCGACACGACTCCGTCTGTTCCCTCGTCAGATCCTTAGATTAGTTTTTTTGCGGTTGATGCCAAAGGGGGAGAGAGTAGATTCAGGAGGAGCTTAGGGGGAGTTTCTGTTAGGGTTTTCGTTCTTTTTCTTGTGTGCTACTCTCATGCATCATGTTTCCTTTACAGTAATTGCATTCGTGTGACATGTGATCTTATAAGTAGTCTTTATGGTTTATCTAATCACAGCTTTAAATCATGTCACTTGTTTGTTTAATAGCTCATAAGGTTGTGCTTCCGTGCCTTACTCTGATTTCATATGAGCTATTTTCTATGTGTACTAACCTTTCATGTCTTATCTTATAAGTACACTCAGTTGGCTTGGAACACATAAGCATTGTCTAACCCCTTGTGCTTACAGCTGTATGCTTATGTGAACCAAGCATGATCGAAAACCTCAACTCATATCTTCTGAATCTAAGTGTTGTCATCAATCACCAAAAAGAGGGAGATTGAAAGCATCTAGGCCCCCGTGTTGGTTTCGGCAATTAATGACAACACATAATTACCATGACTAACGTGTGTTTTGCAGAAACATCGGTAAGTTAGGTCATGGAAATGATAACTGCTTTGAGCAATATGGCAGTCATGTCCCTTGATGGAAATCCTTTCGGTTTTCAAAGGATCAACGATAAGATTAAGGACGGTTAGTTCCGGATGTCAAGGTGTTGAGATACATCTGGAATAGTCGTTAGGATCTTTGTTTCTTCCTTTGACCGTACTATGAAGAGGGGCATGAGCGAGTAGCTTGACCTAGGTGAGTCTTATGTTTAGGTGTGGTGCACACTTGTCAAACTTAGCACTAGGTAGCTCGAGAAAAGCTCAGAGTACAGTTGGAAACAACTTGGTTCAAGTTGCATTGCGTTTAGAAGACGTTTGAGCCGTTTACCTATGACCGGACGCGGTCCTGGTCATGACCGGACGCGTCCGGTCAGTACAAAGTCTTAACTGCATTTTCGGCTGACTGACCGGACGCGGTCCTTGAGAGGACCGGACGCGGTGGTCAGGCTGACACGTGTTCCAAAGGGTAAACAGCAAAGATCGGACGCGACTGTGAAAAAGACCGGTGCGTCCGGTCATGTTCCAGTAAGGTCCAGCGGAGACCTGACGCGTCCGGTCACCTTTGAACGGACGCGGTCGTGCGTCCGGTCTTGTTCCAGTAAGGTCCCGTGGTGATCTAACGCGTCTGGTCACCTATGATCGGACGCGGTGTTGCGTCAGGTCACATTTCCAGAGAGCTCTTGCATGATCGGACGCGTCCGATCATCCCAGATCGGCGCGTCCGGTCATCTCAGACCGGCGCGTCCGGTCAGCACAGATCGGCGCGTCCAGTCTCTCAGTACAAGTTTCCGTTTTCGACCGTCACAACCGACCGGTGCGTCCGGTCATATCGACAGACGCGTCCGGTCAGTGCGCGTCTGGCTGTTTCGAAAGGTAACGGTTGGATTTGTCTGAGGGGTCTATAAATACAACCCCTCCACCTCTTTTAGATGTCTCTTGCTCATTTGTTTAGCTGAGAAACATCTTTGAAGTGCAAGGGAGTGCAAGAGCCATAGTGAGGATTGAGATTTGCGAATCAAAGTTTGAGAATCCTCTCTAGTGACAAGAGTCTAGCAAGTGTGCATCCATCTTCTCATTAGACTTGTTGTGGTCAAGTGAGAGTTCTAGCTTGTTACTCTTGGTGATCGCCATCACCTAGACGGTTTGGTGGTGATTGGGAGTTCGGTGATCATCCGACGAGATTGTGGGTGACCCAACTCAAGTTGTGAGCGGTTTTGGGTGATTCACCGCGACGGAGTGTCGAAGAATCAACCTGTAGAGAGCACTTGATCCTTGCGCGGATCAAGGGGGAGCTACACCCTTGCGCGGGTGCTCCAACGAGGACTAGTGGGGAGTGGCGACTCTTCGATACCTCGGCAAAACATCACCGTATTCCTATCCCTTACTTTCAAGCATTTACTTTCTTGCATTACTTTCATTGCTTGATTATTTTCCTAGAATTGCCTTGCTAGTCTAGGATTGGAACTTAGGGTGCTTAACTTTTATCGGTAGAAACACAAGGAACACAAGTAGGCACTAGGGGTGAAGTTTGGCTTGTAGGATTTAATTCTTGCAATTAATTTTTAGAGAAGCCCAATTCATCCCCCTCTTGAGCATCTTGATCCTTTCAGAGTCGTTGGATCTGAGCCGGCTTTTAGCTGGGCTATGGGGTGGGGGAGGTGGCCAGGTGGGATGGGGCGTCGAGCCGTTGTCGGGCCACCCTCTAAAGGTCGTGCCAGCCCGCGGGCTCGACTGACGGCCCAGGCACGGCCGGGTGCTACGTGTCGGGCTCGGGTTAGGCCAAAAGGTTGGGCCTCGTGCCGGGCTAGCGGGCCTCAGGTTGCATGGCTTTCTATATCTTGATGTTTTGTCAATGATTTTCAAATTTTTCAGGTGTTTTTATAAGTGTTTCAGACGATGTTTCAAGTATTTCATCTGTCTTGAGACGTACGTTATAAGTGTTGCATCTGAATGTTTTAAAAGTAGATTGAATGTTGCACGTATTGCAATGTGACATGCCTGCTGCAGCTGTTAGAGGGTGTGAGGGTCGGGCGGGGCGTAGACGCCGCGTGGGGTTCGGTGGGGCGCAGACACCACGTCAGGTGGGACGTCACGCGGAGTGTAGACACGGAAACAGGGTGCAGGCGCGAGCGTTCGTTCGGCTTCCGAGCGCTAGCACCGCCGCTTGTATTTCGTGCCTTTCTACTGCTTCCGTTCCGTGGGGTAATTCCATTTCCTAGCCTAACACACACGGCCCATCTCAACCAGGGTGGAGAGTCCAGACCCATTGATTGGGCCAGCCTTGCATGGACGGCAAGCAATCAATCCAACAGGCCCAAACAATCCGTGAACGATCCAAATCCCAAACTACGGTTGGTCGTGATCCTGCTGGCTTCTGGGAAGAGAAGGCGGCGACGAGGATGGTGGTACTGGCAGGAAGCACGCGTGCTATGCAGGCGTACACATGCCGGGGCGAAAGCGAAAGGCGGCGTGGCGAGACAACGCACGCAGCCTTTTTCCTTTCCGTGTCCCACAAAGCAGATCGACTCACGCGGGGATCTGTGTTGTGTCTTTCAGTCTTCACTATGGTAGGAGGATTTCGGGCAAGAATCTTCACATAGCACTAGCACCATTTGTACCAGGAAACAGGCAAGCAGTAGCTCATATGGGGACTCCATGCACACGTTTGAATCTTCATTTTTCTTTAAAAAAAAGTTTAAAACATAAAACTCCGCAGAATACGTCCAAAGACATAAAACCACGTCAATACAAATTGACAAGGTAGCAGATAAATCCAGTCACATTCACTATGGAATCAATACAGGGTTTACCAGGCACACCGGCAAACGGAGGATTCATTCAGATTCAGGGTTACTTGATGTCTGAAAACATATAATAACGCTAGAAGAAAAGGAAACCTCACATGTTAATTCCATAAGTTTTCAAGCCGGACTTCTGAAAACTAGAGGCCAAGTTGAGGTCCGGCGAGTTACCGACCGACCCACACCCCCGACCCACACCCGGTACCCAGGGAAGCAACAAATACAGGTTTGCAGTCGAGAGCTTCACGCCGATTCTCTTTGTGAAGCGATCAGCAAACTACATCAACCTATCCTATCCTTCATCTGCTAAGCAGCATGATTAGACGACTTAGACACCAGGAAGACTCAGCTGATTATTACTCACCTCACATCTTCCATGTATACGCGACCGGGCTGCGAACGACGTGTTCATCGTTCACCCAGGATATCCACCCGAAATCCGGTTTCGCGTGGCCTTGCCCAGCCTTGGACGCAAAGGTGACATGGTACCTGAGTTTCTGCCCCGCCTTCTTGAACGTGAGTTTCGCCGGTGCCACCGTGACAGCAACGGACTCAGGGCTGATCACCTTCACGTTGTAAACCGAAGTCGCAGGGCCAACATTGGTTAGCTCCCTTCTGAACCTCTGGACCCGCTTCGATTTCTGATTGAACACCACTGAGAAGGATGGGTAGTTGAGATCACCGGGGCGGAATTTCTTCGGGCAGGAGACATTGGACGTCTTGGTGATCACTTGGATGTGCGGGGCACTGTAGTTCAGGGAGCAGAGGAAGGCAGCATAGTCATTTGTAGAGATGTCGTACACGAGGCCCGGAGAAAGTGCCTTCTGTGGGTCGACATGGCCGGCACCATAAGCAAACGCATTTGCAAGTGAACCGTCCGCGGCATCCCGGAGAGAGGAGTTTGTGTTGTCGACAGTGTATGAGGTGGTCATTAGCGCAGACTTGATGGCAGCAGGGCTCCAGTCAGGGTGAGCGGCCTTCATGAGCGCAGCCACTCCGCTAATGTGAGGGCATGACATCGATGTCCCTGCAGGAATCAAAAGAAGAAATCAGTTGGTAATATACTTGCCTGATAATTGCTCAGTTCAGCTCGCAGTAGCAGGCAGACTGATGTATTCAGCACTGAGGAATGTCAACCATGAAAGAAACTCACTATATAAGCATGAGTAAAATAAATAGAATAAGAAAATAACAGTTTAGCATACAAGAGCTGTGCCTGAATGGAGTCTCGACAGCTCAGTTTTCCTTGCATTCTACTGTGTATATTATCAACTATTCTAAACAACTAAACAATGAGGAATCTGTCTCTTTTCTCATAGGAAAGATCCACGGCATGGTTAAAACAGCAGCTCATTAGTTCAACCGCCATGGCAACAGGAAGCACAAATTCCACTCTGCAAACAGAATTATCTATTCAACTAAAACTAATTAATCTGCTGATAACAAATCAATAACCCTACATTCACATATACAGTATATCTTGTTAGAAATCGATCCAATTAAGTGTAGGAGAGAATTGGAGACTCCTACACTAATTAAACAAATATACAAATCAATGAGAACTGAGATCTCTCAGAATTATTTGATTAAATTTCAGCTGTGACAACACCTTTGCTAAGCTAGTACTGAAAATACCACCACAGTTTTGCAAGATCCGGTCTATAGAGTTGGAGAGTACTCAAATCACTAGTGTCCCCTTGCCTCATGCCTTTTGAATTGTCAAGAAAAAAAGGGGAAAAGTAAAAGGTAACTTGTCCTTACTGCTGTTGCCTTTTAAGCGGTTCATATCTAGCAGAGCATCACATGTGCAACCCTGACAAAAGATCGTGAAAGCAAATGCGATTTCTTACGACACAAATGAAAGTTAAGAAGAAACGGCCTTTCTACAACACCATGAGCATGACTGGATCTGATAAAGGCCCTGTTTGCCAGTATTATCTCTCTTTACTAACTGAATTGTCTATGTGTAGGAGTAGGAGTAGGAGCAGTAAATCAGTGGTAGTAATTCCTAGAAGGCTAGCAACATGACAATATGTGCAGTTTGGAATCTAAACACTGAGCACGAGCAGTGCAAGAGCTTGATAAAGACGATAGCAACAAGACAAGATGTCAAAATTTTGAATCTGAACAATGCAAGAGCTTGGTAGGGACAGTGGGGCACTCACCTGAGATGATGTTGAAGTGAGTCCGGCGGCCGTCTTTGGCGAGTCCGGTCGGTCCAGCGACGCCGGTCCAAGCGGCCAGGATGTTTAACCCCGGGCCGATCATGTCCGGCTTCAAGATCTCCGGCACGACGGTGTTGGGGCCGCGGGAGCTGAACGCCGCCACGACTGGAGACGGCCGGACGCCAAGAACCGTGCCGCCGAAGCTCAGCATTGCCATGGGCCTGCCGCCGCCGCGCGCCGCGTACTCCCGTATCTTGTCACCCACCATCCGCCCCACCGCCACCGCGGGGAGCAGGTGGCTGTCCGCCACGAGCTCCTCTCCGCTGGCCGCCGTGTTGGCCAATATCATGCCGGCGCCTCCGGCCGCCTTGACGACGGCGCCCTTCTCCACGCGCGCGTTCACGCCGCGGTCGCAGAGAACTATTTTGCCTCGCACGGCGGCCGGGTCGAGCGTCCCAGAGAGGCAGAGCTTGCTGGCGTTGTCACGCCCGCCACCGTAGAGGAGTGGGAGCATGGCGGGGCGTGGGGAGGGAGAAGGCCCCGCGTAGAGGGACACGCCGGCCAGGCGCGCGCCTGTGGGGAGCGTGACGTATGCGGGGAAATCTCGGTCGAGTGTCCCGGCGCCGACGGTGGCGACCCACGGAGCGGAGTTTGAGACGGTGGCGCCGGATGGGCCGGAGTTTCCAGCGGAGCAAGAGACGAACACGCCGGCCGCCGCGGCGCCGAAGGCGCCTACCGCTACGGTATCCCGGAAGTACGGCGCTGAGCCGCCGCCGAGGGACAGCGACAGCACGCCCACCCCATCAGCGACAGCGGTGTCAATGCCGGCTAGGATGTCGGAGCCGAGGCACCCCTCCGGCCAGCACACCTTGTACGCGGCCACGCGCGCCCCGGGCGCCATCCCGCGCGCCGTCCCAGTGGCGTACCCGAGCAGGCTTGCGTTCGCCACCACCGCGCCGGCCGCTGTGGACGCCGTGTGCGTGCCGTGCCCGTCCCTGTCCCGGGCCGACCTGAACGTCCTCTTCCCCACGCCTATTGCGCCGCCGTTTGCGGCACGGAGGCCGCGCGAGAAGCTGCGCGCGCCCACCAGCTTCCTCCCGCACAAGCTCGGCGGGAAATCCACGCCAGCCTCGCACACCCCCTTCCACCGTGCGGGCGGCGGCGGCAGGTTGCCGCCCGCGAAGCTCGGCGACTCCGGCCATACGCCGGTGTCAAGAACCCCTATGACCACGTCGTGCGTGGCCGCCTCTAGATTGCCGATGGCGGGCTGGTAGGCCGGCGTGAGAAGGCCCAAGAACTCCGGGGAGCGCGTGGTGTGGAGCTGGAACACCTCGTCCGGCACGACCTGGAGCACCTCGGGGCTGCCGCGGAGCAGGGGCAAATGGCCCGGTAGCAGCGCCGCCGCGAATCCGTGCGCGGCGGCGGAGTAGGAGTACAGCAAGTGGCGGACCGGGTCGATGGACAGGGACTCGAGGTGCGCCGCGTGCCAGTGCGCCGGTGTCCGGTGCACGGCCGGCATGCGCGCCGGGTCCATGAACACGATGTACGTCGTCGTGTTGCCGCCGTCGCCATTGGCATGGGCAAGCGAGGGGCTTGCAAGGAGTGCAAGGAGGAGGAAGGGGAGAGTAAGCTCCATTGGAGGAGTCGATGGGAGTGAGATTGAGAGTGAGGTGCTGAGGAGGTAGTGATAATGGCGGCTGGGTGGGGGTAAAGCAGGTAGGGCCCTTGTGCAGTGCTTTAGAGAGGGTTTTGGGGGCTTTGCAGTGGATGAAGATGGAGAATGTCTCTGGGTTTTATAAAAAAATATATAAAAAAAGATTAGGAGAGACATGATGAGTGAGGAATGGAACGTCATTTTTGCAATTATTTGGCAAAAGATTGTTTCTAAAGTTCTGCTGCTAAGTTTGGTACATCCAGCTCTGTTATCTTTATGAACTATTTTTAGGACCTTTGGAAGGTTTTGGAGCTTTTTATTAGGACTGAGTAGTATGTAATGCATCATCGTTTCTACATTAATGGATTTGACCGATTATTATTTGGGTGAAGTATTTTTTAAAGCGGTAACAATTTTGTGATAATTAGGTTCCTTTTATGCTACAAACGATTTTTTTTTTGAGCAACAAACGAGTTTTTCATGTAAAACCTGGTTGATCAATCGTATCCTCTCCTCTGTAAAGAGGGTTTGAAGACTTCTTTTATGGTTGAAGATGATTGGTGTGACTTATGAGAGGATTTATGTAGAATGTCTTTGTTCGAGTTGGAGATATGATTAGTCTCCGTGAGTAACATAACTTCAACCTCTGCACAAGCCGAGCTTCTTTTTATTTTAGAGTTAAATGCATGAGCGGCTTTTGAACTTGTCAAGGAATATCACATAGGTCCACGAACTTGAAAATTGCATTTCTAGGTCCATAAACTTGTTAAACGGCGCATCACAGGACCACAGCAGCCACGCGAGCATTTTGTCTGACGTGGCGTTGCCACCTTGGTGGTGAAATATGCATAGAGCCCCTTGAAACCCTGATCCCCTAAACCGGCGCCCTTGCTCTGGCCCATCCCTCATAGGCGTCCGCAGTGGCCGCAATCGCGACTGCGCACACCATCCATGCGCACGCCGCTTTAGCCCTGTGTGAGCCCACTCCGGTGCTGGCTCTGCTCCGCACCACCAGGGCCTAGCACAAAATGCAACTGAATTCGTTGCCCCACGGACCAGTGCTGCCGCACGCCGTGGACGATGTGCTGTGCGAGGCCCTCCACGACGGTCGTCTTGCCCACGTCGGGCTCGCTGACGAGATGGGGTTGCCCACGCTGGTGTCGTCGATGACGTCAATCTTCTCTAGCTCGGCGCATGCAGGTCTCTGCGAGCTCATGAACAGGCTGTGTAGGAGCTGGTCGACGGCGAGGTGCGAGTCCTTCGGCGGGGACTGCACGCGGCACCTGTTGGAATTTATATGGGCTTGACCCAATAACCAATTGTGAAATTCCTAATAAATCTCAAAGGCTCATTCATGTGAGCAAGAGAGGACGTGGGAACTCTTTAGTACCACCTTGCTGGTTGAAGTAGAGGTAGTCATATTTAAATATGGAAGTCATCTCCACTTCCTCAAGTCTAGTGTGAGGAGTAAGAGAAGTCCACACGCGCTCACTCGTCTCGCCGGGCCGGGCCGGGCCGGGCCGGGCTGGGCGAAGGGCGCGGGTGCGCGACACCTGCGTGAATGGTCCGCCGAAATCCGGCTCCTCGCATTACAGGAGCGCGATCTCCTTTTGCTATTTTCGTTTTTTGGTTTCTTGGCCTTCAAGTTGCATGAGTCCTAATCGGTTATAAATTAAGAGTCATAAATCATTTTAGATCGTGATCGCGACACGAGATTGGTTGGACAGGACTATATAAGCAACCTGCTGGCCACGCCAAAACGTATCCAGTTGAGTTAGGGTTTTTGCCTTTTCTCGCTATTGCGCCGCCGCTGTAGCTACTCCAATCCGATCGTCTGTGTGCACCAGCGACCGGGTGAGCAGGTCTCCGGAACCCTCGTCTTTGCGATCCTGCACCGGGAGAAGGCGAATAAGGTTTTTGGGAAGCGTTCTTCGCGCGACTGCTCCCAAAGCTTCACAACGGCTCGTCTTCCAAAGGGTGCATCGGCGCATCGGCTTCGTCGTACTAGAGCTCGCGGGATCGTCATCAAGAATACTCCTCTGCCTCTCATCGACGACTTCTACGACGACTTCAACATTGACGACATCGACATCAGCGATCTCGCTCCATCACCACCGTCAGCCACGTCTTCAACACCATCTACTACTACTATAATCGAAAGGTATAATTCTCTTGATCTAATCTTGACGTACGTACAATCTAATCTATCTGCTGGACTATCAATGCTTGCTATGTTGATGCTGTGGAATATGCTGATCTGCTATACTAGTATGTCATACATGTTTAATCTAGTTCATATATTTGCCATGATTTATGTTCTAGATTTAATCATGTTTTTAATCTAGAAATTGCCTAATTCTTTGACAGCACCGCGGCAGATGATCTTGACAGCGCCATGGACGTTGGGGCGGATCGGAGTCAGGCGACGAGGACTGCGACGGCAGCTTCTTGAGCGTGTTGCTCAACGCGTCCTCGAACAAGTCCCCGGCTGCCCCGTCGTCCCGTGATGACCTACCGCACGATGAAGCTCTTGTCCGCCGCCAGCGCTGTGGCCAGGTGCTGCAGCGTGAGCTGCACGTGGTCGGCTTCTAACGCCATCATGTGTGCCGCCACACCAGCGCCTCGTTCCTCTTGTGGGTGAAGTTGTCCAGATTTATGTCTGCTGCTCAGTGCTACTCCTTGCGGCCAACGGCAGGGCTGTAGAGATGGACCGGCTTGTGTTCACAGGCCTGACACGCTCGCGGACTGTGCGGAGAGTTTAGGGCGAGCACGGTGAGTGTGCGCCATCGGCGCGGCAAGCATGGCCGTTTTCTTCACAGCCCTGGCGGGCAACGCGGGACTGGAGCGAGGCGAGCGAGCGCAACCATCATGGAGGATGACGCGGCGAGCGTGCACGACGAGTGCAAAGAGCGGCGCGGCGAGCTAGCAGAAAGCACGGCTAGTCGATGAGGGCCTACTGCTCGTGAGCAGCTCCAATAGGACGACGCCATAGCTATACACGTCGCTAGACGCCGTGAGGTGTCTATGACCATGGTTTCTTGTCGAATTGCTTCAGAGAGTGCTTGCTTTGCCTGGGCCAGGGCCGTAGCAGAGGAGGTGCGGCGGGTGCGACGCCCTAGGGCCCAACTTACTAAGGGGCTCAAATCTAGGTATGTGTATCCCATATAATGTCCATTGTCCAACCCAACAATGGCCTTGTTACTCTATCCTGATACTGTCATTGCTCATCAATTAACTCCTTGTATATCTACCTTTATATAATTGCATATTAGCACATACTCCCTCCATCCCAAATTATAAATCATTCTAAAAATCTTGGAGAGTCAAAGCATCTTAAGTTTGACCAGAAATATAGAAAGAATTACAAAGATCTATGATATCAAATAGATACATTATGAAAATATAATTAACGAAGAATCTAATAATACTTAGTTGATATCATAAATATTATTATCTTATCATATAAATTTGGTTAAACTTGAGATGCTTCTTGGAATGACTTATAATTGGAGATGGAGGGAGTATATAACTAAACATATATGTAGCCATAAGGGCCCATTGTCAAGTTCGCCCTAGGGCCTTTGAAAACATAGAACCGGCCCTGGCCTGGGCTACAACGAGATGAATGGATAGATACCTAGGCTCCAGACGGAGGGGAAAACATAGGAGACAGGAAGGAAATGGGAAGACATCGGGGTCACATCGACCGTGATGGCGCCAGCACCGGCACCAACAGGGTGATGGCCGCCGCGCTCTGGTCAGAGGTCACCCCCGCTGAATGCCACGGCAATGGAGGGGAGGTGACGCTGCTCCGTCACATGGAGGCCACCGCGTACGTGCCCGTGAGGCTAGTGCTGAGTGCTCATCATCACGAGGACGGTGTGTGCAGTCGCGGTTGTGGTCACTGCATATTAGGGTTTCAAGGGGCTCTATGCATATTTCATTGCCATGGTGGCAATGCCACGTCAGATAATGCTCGCATGGCTGTTGTGGACCTGCGATGCTCCGTTAAACAAGTTTATGGATCTAGAAATGCAATTTCCAAGTTCGTGGACCTAAGTGGTACCCCTTGACAAGTTCAAGGCCGCTCATGCATCATATATATAGTGAGCTTTTTCTGATTTGTGGATCAATACTACACTCTAAAATAGTATCTGAACTAATTCGTGATATGTTGCGTCCAAGGGAGAGGGAGAGAAGAGAGAGAGGGGGGTGGTGGCAAGAACTAATTGCAAGTCAATTTTTTATGGAGTTCAGAAGCTCCATGCACTCGTTCCTGGGTTCCACGCTCCAACTCCCAAGCCACCGCCGTGGCATGGCATATCAGAGCCTTTTCATAGGAGTAGTATCAGAGGCCAAACGGCCAAGGGATGACAGAAGAAGGCAAATTTTTTACCGTTGTGTTCATCGTACTGTACGTCATACTGTAGGCTGGTGCACGGCCCACGGGACAGACGATGGATCTCAGTCTTAGGCCTGGTTTAGATGGCAAACTTTGGAGGCAAAGTTTGCATAGTAAATGTCCCGTCACACTGTAGCAATTTTATTTTTATTTGGTAATAATTATCCAAATATTGATTAATTAGACTTAAAATGTTCGTCTCGCAAAGTACAACAAAACTGTGTAATTAGTTTTTGATTTCATCTATATTTAGTACTCTATATATGTGCCAACATTTTGATGTGACGGGGAATAGGAATTCTGCATAGTAAATTTAGGAGGCAAACTTTGAAATCTAAACAAGGCCTTAACACAAGTGTGTGCAATGCAAGTGTCGCACGACGCGCGTGCTGCAACAAACAGTTGGCTAGCACGGTGTCCAAGGGATCTACCAGTAAATGGAAAATTACCAGAGCAGTACTGATATTTCATCTATGTGAGATCAGGTATAATAATACGCCTCAGTTTGTCTTATACCCGAGCCATGTCAGCAAATATCTACGTGGAGGAAAGAGAAACGAGGAGAGAGAAGCTGTTGGTTGCACGGTTTCCCGTGGTTGGTTGTCCGCCACCACCAGTCCACCAGCGCTGCTGTGAGGAGTGAGGACGTCGCTCAACCACGCCCCCGCTCAGCACGGCTAGCTTCACTACGTCGGCAGCCCGTCCGTGCGAAGCGCTCGTCGTCCTCGCCGCATCCGCGCGCAGGCCGCGTTAAGGCCTTCTACAACGCACCAGGCTCGAGTGCTGCCCTAACATCCATGTAACCATGGAGTGGCCATGTCACACTCAACAGTAGCCTCGCAGGAGGACAGAGATGCCTACAGAGGCTGCGGTGGTTCCGTCTGACAAAAGATGGAGGCACCTACGCAAACGTGCATTGCAGAGAAGAGCAGCTCCAACACGATGTCAGTTTGCTCAGGACCACGTCTCATATACAATTTAAAATATGGAGTATGCTATAAAGTATGGACCACAAGGTCAGGATATGTTGCGGCTTGCGTTGTAGAAATGACTGCTTTGGTTATAGCTTAGTCTAGATGGCATGCAAGTTTTGTACGAGGCTAATACTCTTATCAGCTTGCGTTGGGGCTGCCCTAACCGCACAGCGCTCGTCGTCCTCGCCCCATCCATGCGCCGGCCGCCGTTGCCCACGCGGCGCTCGTCGTTGTCGCGCATCCACGCGCCGGCCGCCGTCGGCATCGTCATATTCTTATAGCCAAGCTTACTGGCCTTCCTATGATTGTCAATTTTGTAATAAGCCGTGAGCAGTGAACAGCGTATCAACAATACATGCTGCAAAGTCACTGTCAAGATGGCCCCACGAAACGTCACCTGGCCGCCTCACAGGCAGGCGCGGCAGGCCGCAGACGGTGACAGTGAGCCGACAAATCACTGCGGGCCGCAGGGGCATGCTCATGCAGAGCAAGGACGGACGGGGTGTAGTCGGAGATTTTTGAATTTTGCATCGGCGCACGCGCACGCCATTGCCAACCAATATGCCATGCTGGACGCATGTCGTCGTCTCGTCTGTCGTCTCGCGTCGCCTCCACGCACCGCTGCTCTGCTTTGGTCGCTCCTCTCTTCTCCGGACGCGCGAGCTCGAAGTGGTTGACTGGCTGGGGCGTTTGGTTCCACGTCTAAACTTGTTTAGTTCTATCGCATTGAATGTTTAGGCTAATGTATAAGTATTAAATATAGATTATTTATGAAACTAAATACATAAATTACGGTTAATTTGCGAGAGAAATCTTTTAAGCCTAATTAGTCTTAATAAATTCGTCTCACGATTTACTGATTGATTCTGTAATTTATTTTCTGTTAGTATCAAACACTCCATATAACATCTGATATGACATAAACTAAACTTTAGTCTCTGCATCGCGCAGACTCGCAAGCGAAACGAGCGGACTACTGCTCACTGCTGCATTTTTCTTTAAAAAAACTACTCACTGCAGTCACGCAGTCCAAAATATGGCCGGACTAAAAAAAAGAATCGCCAGAGTTCCGTCCGAGTTCAGATTTTGATGTTTTTGTCGGACCCATAAAGAAAGCGAACACCGGAATTCCAAGTTTTATAGTAATGTACCTTTTTTAATTGGAGAAATCCTCATTTTTAAGGTGTTCCATGACTTTCACTCACTATTTAGATATGTATAATCATATCAAGTATAGTTAAGATTTAAAATACTTAAGATTTAGTATATATATTACAAAAAGCTTCATTATTGACAAAATTCCAATAGAATTTTGTAAATTTAAATGTTTTTGACCAAGACCGACAAAAAGCTCGATAATGATATACAAAATAATAGCCATGGTTGGTACAAGTTATAAATTGTTTATGATCAAAATAAGCTGGAATTAAAAGCCAATTGATAAGTTTTTTTACAGCCTTTTTTTTTTTGCCATGCTTCTATAGGATCTATTTGGTAGCGCTTTTGCCTAGCATCACAAAAAAGCTATTTTCAACTTCTCCTACCAAGGAGGCCCTGATGAAACAACTTCCACAATATAGGCACAGTCTCCCATTGCAATTGTTGCCTCCTGCTTATAATTGCCACTAAGTTTATGAATTGTCGCTCCGTCTCAGTTCTCTTGGCGGCAGCGGGGAGAGAGAAAGAGGAGAGAGTCAGAGATGAGACGGGCCGTTGCGCTAGGGTTGGGGACTTAGGGTGCGCCTCTGAGGGGGGCTTCGCAAAATTTTAAGGGGATTTCTGCAAAATAGTTAGGCAACCAAATCTTGCCTTCTTCATATTAAAATAAAATTAACATGAGGGTTCTATTCATAAAATTTCAAATTGCGATTACTGTTTATGGACAAGGTAGATGGCGGGTTGATTTTATAAAAGTTAAAGGGTTTTTTTGGCAAAATTTTGCAAAACATACATAGACATGTGTCGACGCATGAATAAGCCACCAATGCTTGAATGCTCCCATGTGAGCAGAATAGAGTGGGTTTTAACAACGGTCGCGCCGGCACCCAGACGTCCTATGAAATAGCGATCCGTCGGACGGTGGCCTAGACGCAAGCCCAACACAATAGCCCATCTACTAAATGGCCTAGACAAACTCTCCCTTCCCTTTCTTCCCGTCGCGTGCTGCTCTGTTCGAGCCTCAAGCGCGGCTTCTTCCCTGCCGCACGCTGCTCGACAATCCTTGCAACAATCCATCCCCAAATGTCTCACCTATTGCAACAAATTGAGTTTTCCCCAGAGAATCATCCCTATGCCCATCGCCCATCCCCAATCGTTGCAAACGATTCGGCGGATTTGTTCAAGGAGACTCATGGAGGAGGTGCTTCTAGCAGCAAATTACCAATTCGTCGATTTGATGGAGATCTCCCAGCTGCCAATTCCAGGAGCATTTCAATATCTGTTCATGGCATGGCTGATGTATGATCTGCAATTTCAAGCTTCTTCTGACCTATGCTTGTTGCAATAGTGGATAGTTCCTTGTTCTTCTGACCTATACTTGTTGTAATAGTGGATAGTTCCTTGTTCTTATCTTGTTCTGACCTATGCTTGCTGCAATTTCAAGCTTCTTCTGACCTATGCTTGTTGCAGACTGTATGAAGATTTCCATTTGTTTCAGTAGTGGATATATTCCTTGTTCTTGTTCTGCAACAAAGTATTATAGAACGTGAAACACCAACTTATGCAGTTTGCAACATGGGTGTGTGAGTAGGATGATCTCAAATTTTATGATGTATTTACTGTGTTCATTAGATCTAGTCCATGGTTGCTTGTCTTCAAAGTTTGCACCAAAGGAAACATAGAATTATAGCCATGTGAAACATCTACTTATGCAGTTTGCAACATTGGGTATATGCAAATTGTAAATAGTGCCAGCATGCATGTTGACGGTAGTTAGCGTTCATCATGAACCGTCAACTAAATGCATAAAAATGGTCACCAGTAGAAACTTAGGGGTTTTAACTGACAATTTCCCCGAGTTTTGGTGATTTCATATTTTCTGCAGGGTTATTCCAGAAAAGAGAAGAAGGAGGATTGAATTGCATAAAAGAACGAAACTTGTCCGCGACGAAACATACATCATCGGACTTAGGAAGACACCAGAAGGCACCAGAGCGAAGTGGAGCTCCAGAAGGTTCTGGAGGGGGCCGACCGGCCTCCTCCCTGTGCTGACCGGCATGGCATAGTGGGTGTAACACCCCGGTGTTACACATGCATTTAGCATTGCAAATCATATGCATGATGCATCATTTGCATTCATAATCACATGTGAAGTAAAGTATAGCTTTGAGTTGAAACATGTGAAACATCGCTTTGAAACATGAATGTTGCATATACTTGTTAGATTTATTTTTGCCCTAATTATGCTAGCTAGATCAATAAAACATGTTTGGTTATAAATGCAAATCACATAGAAATAATTATCATGCAATTTGGAGCAAAGTTGGTATTCAAACTTTTGGCAAAATATGCTTTTACAAATATTCTTGAAAGTGGTCAAAAACCCTTCATATTCAGCTTTTACATCACAATTCAAAATCTATGCAGAATTTTTAGTTGGTCCCTAAAGCAAAGTTGTAGAGGATTAAATTCTAAGCAACTTTCATTTTTGGGCCATTTCTAGATAATATCATTTTCTTGCTCAAAATGTTATTTGAAGCTGTTATTTAAAATTTATTTGAAAATAGAAATTGAGAAAACAGTCTTCTCACCTTACCGGGCCGTCGCCTCCTTTCCGGCCCGCCAGCGGAAGCCGGCCTGGCCCAGCCTCCGCGCACCGCGCGCCGCTCACCACGCCGTGCTCCCCGCTCCTGGCCCATTGCTGCTTCCCCGGCCTAGGCCCACGCTGCACTGCGCCTCCTTCCTCCTGCGCGCGGACGCACCGTCCGACCGCGCTTAGGCGCCCCGCGCCACGTGGCGGCCGCATGCCGGCGACGCCAGCCGGGTGGCACCCGGTAGCCCCCACGCGCGTGCCTTAAGCCCGTCCTAGCGCCCTCTCCACCGCACTCCCCCTCCTCCAGCTCGCTCACCACGCTCGGCCGAAGGCGGAATTCTTCGTCCCCTTCCTCGCTGCTCGGCTCTGGCGCCCCTGTTCGCCGCCGACGAGCCACCACAGCTCGCTCCACCATAGCCACAACTCCGCCCGCAGCTGCTACTCCCAGTCCACCCCTTCCCCGGGCCAGTAGACCGCAGGTGGGGTCGCATTTCCGCTTTCCGCTGCCGTCCGCCATGGATGGACCTCGCCGGAGTTGGGCCGTCACTGTGGCCGGCCCTCTCGCGTCTATCTCTACCCCTCGCGTTAGGCTCAATAGCACCGCTTAAGGTCCGCGGAGCTCATCCGCAGCTCACCTTGCCCGGTCATGGTCAGAGTCGGTCGGTGCGCCACCGTGGCCGTGTCGCCGTCCGCCATTATCGCGGTCACTAGTCTTCGAGGCTAGTAGAGCTAGGGTTTCGTGCATCGTTGGGTGTAGCTCGTCGAGGAGAGCGCCTAGGGCTAACCGCTGCCGCCGGTGAGGTCACCGCCGGCGAGAACGAGCCGGTCAGCGCCGCCCTCTATGTCTGTGTCGCTGACAAGTGGGGTCCTGCTGACCTGAGGACCCACCTGTCGGCTCCTCTGTGTGGATCCGGGGAGAGGAAGCGGGGTGTGCTTAGCATTTTCGACCGGTTGGGTTTAAAAGAATTTTGAAATTGATTTTTAGAAATTCTTAAAAGGCTTGCAAAATTCATATCTTGAGATTTATGGCTCCAAAAATTATGAAACAAATTTTGGTAGACTTCTTAGGAGTAGATATATGGTTTAAAAATATTGCAGGTTGAATTTGTGATACTTTTCTGTGGAGCTTTATTTAATTATTGAAATTGTTGTTTTCTTGAGAAATGCATAATAAATCATAGAAAGCTCAGAAAAATATGGTTTTAATTTTGTTAATCTTATTTAGTGATGTACTTTACATGAAAAATATATGTCATGCGTGTTCTATAGAAAAAATATGATGTGTAGTTCAAGTGCTTTTATTTGCTGATTTTTGTTATTTTTCTAGAGAGAAAAATATGTATAAAACATGGGCCTGAGAATTTTGATACAGTGCTTATATACTAAGTACAACATAGGAAAAATGCTAAATCTGTTGTTTGATACCTTTCATAATACAAAGTATTTTCATGCGCATATTTTGGCCCTAGCTTGTCATTTTTGTGTAGGCTATTCCACTTATCCAAATGCCATGAAAATTTTATGGTAGTCTACTTAGAGTAGTACTATGCCATGGTAATTTTCTAAGATTTTTCTATGCTACCAAAATAGATGTTGCTATTCAAACCTAATGATTATTAGGGTTTAATTAAATCTTGCCTTATGCATGCTTGGGGAATTAGTGAACCTTTGGTGCATCTTTGAAGTATTTTAAAAAGAATGTGGTTGAAAGCATCTAGGCCCCGAGGTTTGGTTTTGGCAATTGATGACAACGCTTTATTACCATGACTAACGTGTGTTTTGCAGAAACTTTGGTAAGTTAGGTCATGGAGGTTTTAACTGCTTTGGGCACCATGGTATTCATGCCCCTTGATGGAAATCATTTCGGTTTTCAAAAGAGTGACGTCAAGATTAAGGACGGTTAGTTCCGGATGTCGAGGTGCTGAGATACATTTGGAATAGTCGTTAGGATCTTCGTTTTTCTCTTTTGGCCGTACTATAAAGGGGGGCATAAGCGGGTAGCTTGACCTAGGCGAGTCCTACATTCAGGTGTGGTGTACACTTGTTAAACTTGGCGCTAGGCAGCTCTAGAATAGCTCAAAGTTCAGTTGGAAGCAACTTGGTTCAAGTTGTGACGCGTTTCGGAGAGTTTTGGGTCGTTTTCCCATGACCGGACGCGGTCCTCGGCATGACCGGACGCGTCCGGTCAGTACAGTTCCGCGGCTAGGGTTTTAGCTCTGACGACCGGACGCGGTCCTCGTGAGGACCGGACGCGGTGGTCAGAAGTCGACACATGTCACTTGAGGGAAACACCCGATCGGACGCGACCTAGGTGTGATCGGCGCGTCCGGTCACAGTCCAGTAAGGTCCAGAGACGACCGGACACATCCGGTCGTCACCGATCGGACACGGTCGCGCGTCTGGTGCGAGTACAGTATGCTTCCTGCACGATCGGACGCGTCCGGTCACCCCTGACCGGTGCGTCCGGTCACTCAGTTGATTTTCGGATTTCGACCGTTACGAGCGACCGGCGCGTCCGGTCAGTTCAACCGGCGCGTCCGGTCAGCCCGTGTTTTGCTGAGTCAGCGGGTAACGGTTAGTTTTGTCTGTGGGGTGTATAAATACATCCCCACCACCTCTTTTAGAGGTCTCTTGCTCATTTGATCAACTGAAAAACACCTTTGGAGTGCAAGGGAGTGCAAGAGCACTAGTGAGGATTGAGATTTGAGAATCAAAGCTTGAGAGTTCCTCACTAGCGATTAGAGAGTAGCAAGTGTGCATCCACCTTCTCATTTGGGCTCGTAGTGGTCAAGTGAGAGTTCTAGCTTGTTACTCTTGGTGATCGCCATCACCTAGACGGCGTGGTGGTGATTGGGAGTTCGGTGATCATCCGGCGGAGCTTGTGGATGACCCAACTCATCTTGTGAGCGGTTTTGGGTGATTCACCGCGACGGAGTGTCGAAGAATCAACCCGTAGAGAGCACTTGATCCTTGCGCGGATCAAGGGAGAGCTACACCCTTGCGCGGGTGCTCCAACGAGGACTAGTGGGGAGTGGCGACTCTCCGATACCTCGGAAAAACATTGCCGTGTTCCTTGCCCCTTTACATTCAAGCATTTACATTCTCGTATTTACTTTCATTGCTTGTTTTACATTCCTAGACTTGCCATGCTAGACTAGGATTGGAAACTAGAGTGCAAAACTTTGTATCGGTAGACTCTCTAGGAACACAAGTAGACACTAGGGGTGAATTCCGGCTTGTAGGATTTAATTCTTGCATTTAATTTTTAGAGAAGCCCAATTCACCCCCCCTCTTGGGCATCTTGATCCTTTCAATTGGTATCGGAGCCGTGTTGCTCCTTCTTTTAGGCTTTACCGCCTAGAGCAAGATGTCTAATGGGGAAGGACCACCTCCCACCTTTGAGGGGGATGATTTTCCATATTGGAAAATCCGCATGGAGGCGTATCTCGAAGCCATAGATGTTGGATGTCTTAGAGCCGCAACCGAAGGGCTTCCCGCTATCAAGGATCCCGCAAACCCCATTGGTGACGAGGAGAAGTACGACCGGTGGAATGCAAAGGCCAAAAATGCACTCTACCGGGGCTTAGGCAAAGATATCTTCAATCGTGTGCGTAATGCAAAGAACGCTCATGAATTGTGGGAAAATCTTTGTGCTCTCCATGAGGGAACTAAGAGTGAGCGTGAGGAACGCTATCACATAGCTTTAAAGAAAATTAATTCTTTTGAGATGCTTCCCAAAGAAAGTGCTAATGACATGTACACTCGCTTGAATGTTCTTGTAGAGGACCTCAATGCTCTTGGGCTCACTAAAATGAGCTAATCGGATGTTGCAAGAAAGATCTTGAGCGTGCTTCCCATTGAGAAGTATGGTCACATTGTCACCGTGCTTCACCAAAGTGATCTTTCCACCGCAACACCGACTCAAGTATTAGGGAAAATCAATGCTCATGAGATGTACATGCATATCACTCCGGAAGAGGGCTCATCATCTTCCAAGAAGAGAGACTTGGCCTTCAAAGCTAGTCATGACAAGAAGAAGAAGAAGAAGGGCCAAGCCATGATGGTGCAAGAAAGCTCAAGTGAAAGTGATGTTGATGATGAATCACTTGCACTCATGGTGAGAAAGACCACCAAGATGCTAAAGAAGCTCAACAAGAGTGGCATCAAGTTCGATGGCAAGAAGAAGAAATTCTTCACAAGTAGCAAGAGAAAGCCAATCTCGGAGATGGATTGCTACAATTGTGGTGAACTTGGCCACCTAGCTCATCAATGCCCTAGACCACCAAAAGACAAGTACAAGAACAAGAACAAGGGCAAGAAAAATGATTCAAGTGATGAAGAAGAAGAGAAGAAGAAGAACAAGCCATACAAGAAGAAGGATGGCAAGAAGAAGGAGTTCCACAAGAAGAAGGGAGGAAAGGCATACATTGTTGGTGATTGGCTCACCGACATTGAATCATCTTGTGAGTCCTCCGAAGATGAGAGCGATGATGAGAAAGAGAAGGTTGCCGCATTTGTGACGGGGCCATCATCTTCACCGATATCTTCATCACCACCTTCACCGCCTCCTTCACCATCATCGTCCACTACTCACCTATGCCTTATGGCCAAGGGTGAACGAAAGGTACAAAACCATGATAGTGATGATAATGATGATAGTGATAGTGATGATGAATATGATGCACCTTCTTATGATGAACTTGTAAAATTGCTAAACAAATACACTAAAATCATAAGAAGGACTAGAAATGAAAATGATGATCTTCAAAATGAAAATGAATCACTCTCATCCAAGCTTGAAAATATTCAAAAGACTAGTGGTGAGCTTAAAGTTCAAAATGAAGTGATGTCTTCCACTCTCAAGGAGCTCAAAACCTCTTATAAAGAGCTTAAAGATCAACATGATAAACTTGAGAAGAAGCATGATGAGCTCATCACTAGACATAATTCTCTAAAGGACAAATACACCACATTAAAAATTGACTATGATAATCTTGTGGTTGCTAATGAACTTGCTCTTGAGACACATGATGCTACTAACTATGTTGTTAAGTGTGATATAGCTACATCATGTGATGATTTGATCATTGAAAGCATTGAGCAAGGTTCTAGTAGCAAAGGCAAGAGTGTGGTTGAGTCAAGCAACTATGATGATTATGCCAAGATCAAGTGTGAGAATGAGAAGCTTGCAAATGAGAACAAGAAGCTAAAAGATTTGATGGCTCTTGAGAAGCAACCAACAAATGAGTCACTCATTGAAGAAAACAAAAAGCTCAAGCAAGAAAAAGAGCATCTCAAGACCGACCTAAGCAAGTTCACAAGAGGCCAACATTTGCAAAGTGAGCTCCTCATGAACACCGTAATGAAGATGGATAGAAGTGGTATTGGGTACTTGGCAAATCAAGAGAAGAAAGCAAAAGCTCAACAACAACAAAGCAAGTCAAAGCCCAAGCCAAAGAGATGTGTTGAGTGTGGTCAAGAAGGTCACTTTGCTCATGAATGCAAAACTCCACCACCACAACCCTTGCCCAAGCATGCTAGACCTTTTGCCTTCAATGCTCATTATATGCTAAGAAAAGATTCAAATGGAAAGATGAAAGTCATGTTTTGGGTCCCCCAAACAAGAATAGGCCAAAGAAAATATGAGTTGCCAAGTCACTAGTTGAGAAAGTCAAGGGCCCCTCTCAAGTTTGGGTCCCTAAACAAAAAGCTTGATCTCTTATGTGTAGGTGAACTACAAGACCGGTGGATCTCATTGGGTTATTGATAGTGGTTGCACTCAACATATGACCGGTGATCCTCGTATGTTCACCACCATTGAAGAAAATGGAATATGTCAAGAGAAGATCACATTTGGGGATAATTCAAAGAGCAAAGTCAAGGGTATAGGCAAGATTGCAATATCACATGATCACTCACTCTCAAATGTGCTCTATGTTGCTTCATTGAGTTTCAACTTGTTATCCGTTGGGCAACTTTGTGACCTTGGCTTCCAATGCTTGTTCACACCAAATGAAGTGATAGTTTCAAAGATAGATGACAAGCAAGTGATATTCAAAGGCTTTAGATACAACAATCTTTATCTTGTTGACTTCACCTCCGAAGATGCAAATTTGATGACATGTTTGTTCACCAAGACCTCACTTGGTTGGCTTTGGCATAGGAGGCTTGCTCATGTTGGAATGAACACTCTCAACAAGCTATTAAAGAAAGAACTAGTGAGAGGATTGAAGGATGTGAAGTTTGAAAAGGACAAACCTTGTAGTGCATGTCAAGCGGGCAAACAAGTTGCAAACACTCATCCAACCAAAGCTTTCATGTCAACTTCAAGAGTGCTAGAACTTCTACACATGGATTTGTTTGGGCCTACAACATACAAGAGCTTGGGTGGTAATCTCTATTGTCTTGTGATAGTGGATGACTACTCAAGGTATACATGGACTTTCTTCCTTCATGACAAATCCGAAGTGGCAAATTGCTTCAAGAAGTTTGCAAAGAGAGCTCAAAATGAATTTGAAGTCAAGATAAAGAAGATTAGAAGTGACAATGGTAAAGAGTTTGACAACACCAACATTGAAGCTTATTGTGATGAAATTGGAATCAAGCATGAGGTCTCTTCAACCTACACTCCTCAACAAAATGGTGTAGTTGAGAGAAAAAATCGAACTTTGATCACCCTTGCAAGAACAATGCTAGATGAGTACAACACTCCGGAGAAGTTGTGGGCCGAGGCAATCAACACCGCATGCTATGCTTCAAATCGCCTCTTCCTACAAAAGTTTCTTGGCAAGACCCCCTATGAGTTGCTTAATGGGAAGAAGCCGGACGTCTCTTTCTTCCGGGTGTTTGGTTGCAAATGTTACATCTACAAGAAGCGTCAACACCTAGGGAAGTTTCAAAGACGTTGTGATATTGGTTTTCTTGTTGGTTACTCATCAAAGTCCAAAGCATATAGAGTATTTAACCATGCCACCGGTTTGGTTGAAGAAACATATGATGTGGAATTTGATGAATCTAACGGCTCCCAAGGAGCAATTGAGAATTGTGATGATGTAGGTGATGAACCCTTAAGGGAGGCCATGAAGAACATGCCGGTGGGAGACATCAAGCCAAAAGATGATGATGACGATGTACAAATTGTTGATACACCATCTTCATCACGTGTGCCTCAAGATGATGACAAGAATGAGAGAGTTGAAAATGAAGACACTTATGTCTCTCATGAACAAGCTGAGGGACAAGCTCAAGATGTTGATGCTCCCCATCCACCTCCTCAAGTGGTTGATAGAAGAAACTCACCACTACTTCAAGCACATCCACAAGATCTCATCATAGGGAGTCCTACAAAGGGAGTAATGACTCGATCTCAAAAGCTAGCTTCTTTTATTGAACATCACTCTTTTGTCTCTTGCGTTGAACCTAAGAATGTAGAAGAAGCTCTTCAAGATCTGGATTGGGTGAATGCAATGCATGAAGAATTGAACAACTTCACTCGCAATCAAGTATGGACACTTGAAGAGCATCCTAAAGGTGCAAGAGTCATTGGAACCAAGTGGGTGTTCCTAAACAAGCAAGATGACCAAGGCATAGTGGTGAGGAACAAGGCAAGACTAGTTGCAAAGGGGTTCTCTCAAGTTGAAGGTCTTGATTTTGGAGAAACCTTTGCACCCGTTGCAAGACTTGAAGCCATTCGTATCCTCCTTGCATATGCATCACATCATGATATGAAACTATATCAAATGGATGTGAAAAGTGCATTCTTAAATGGCTTTATAAATGAACTAGTCTATGTTAATCAACCTCCCGGGTTTGAAGACCCTAGATATCCTAATCATGTTTATAGGTTGTCCAAGGCGTTATATGGGCTCAAGCAAGCCCCTAGAGCGTGGTATGAGCACCTCCGGGACTTCCTCATTGAGAAGGGCTTCACCATTGGGAAGGTCGACACCACACTATTCACCAAGAATTTAAATGGGGAGATCTTTATTTGTCAAGTATATGTTGATGATATCATCTTCGGATCAACAAATGAAGATTATTGCAAGGAATTTGGTGAATTGATGTCGAAGGAGTTCGAGATGTCAATGATTGGTGAGCTCACATTCTTCCTTGGATTTCAAGTAAAGCAAATGAGAGAAGGGATTTTCATCTCTCAAGAAAAGTATACCAAGGATCTTCTCAAAAGATTCAAGATGGAAGAATGCAAACCAATCAAGACCCCAATGCCATCAAATGGACATCTCGACCTAGATGAGGGAGGTAAACCGGTTGATTAAACTCTCTACCGTTCTATGATTGGTAGCTTGTTGTACCTTACCGCATCTAGGCCCGATATCATGTTTAGTGTGTGCATGTGTGCCCGCTTTCAAGCGTGCCCTAAAGAACCTCACTTAAGTGCCGTAAAAAGAATCCTAAGATATCTTAAGCTCACCCCAAGCATTGGTCTTTGGTATCCCAAAGGAGCTAGATTCCAACTAGTTGGCTATTCCGATTCGGACTATGCCGGTTGCAAAATTGATAGAAAAAGCACATCCGGAGGGTGCCATTTGTTTGGAAGATCTTTAGTATCTTGGTCATCTAAAAAGCAAAATAGTGTGGCTTTGTCCACCGCCGAGGCAGAATACATTGCCGCGGGGGCTTGTTGTGCACAAATCTTATATATGAAACAAACCCTCCTAGACTATGGAATTGTTCTTGAAAAGGTGCCACTTTTATGTGATAATGAAAGTGCCGTTAAAATTGCTAACAATCCGGTACAACACTCTCGCACCAAGCACATTGATATCCGCCATCACTTTCTAAGAGATCACGTTGCTAAAAATGACATATCACTAGAAGGTGTAAGAAGTGAAAATCAATTAGCGGATATCTTCACTAAACCTTTGGATGCGGCAACCTTTTGTAGGTTAAGAAGTGAACTAAATGTGCTTGATTCTAGCAACTTTAAAAAATGAGCGTGTGTTGTCCCTTGCATTGCATTGTATAATATGCCATGTTTATTTTATCGCAATGCTTTTAGGGCTTGGCTAACACGGTTACGATAACCCTTCTTTGGAGGAGTGAAGAAGCCTAACCGTGGATCAAACTTGACAAGCATCCTAGCTTTACCTTCTTGTATTGCATTGCTTATGCATGGTTGTTTGTTTGGTGTTTCTTTTCAGTTTCGCTTTGAGCAACCTCTGTGTTTGTCCATGGATAGAGAGAGCATTTTGACGCTCCTAAAGGTTCAAAAACTCTATTGCATGACCATATGTTGCTCCTTGGGTGTTTATTGCCTATTTTCTTAAAAATAATACTAGCCTAAGGCAATCTATTTTGAAAAATTTGAGGGTTTGAGTGAGGTCACTCATATCATGTTCCAATTGGTGTTTATTTGTGTCTTTTTGAATTGGAACCTGATTGGGAGAAGTCGCGTCGTAGTTCGGAACGAAGAAGGGCGAAGAACAGTGACCGGACGCTGGACCGGACGCTGCACCGGACGCAGTGATGCTTCACCTCTGCGTCCGGTCCCGGCGTCCACCAGCGCGTCCGGTCATCCAGAAGACCAACTCCAGATCTAGCGACCGGACGCTGCACCGGACGCGCCTCTGTTGACCATCGCGTCCGGTCCCGGTTACCACCACCGCGTCCGGTCATTCGCGATGAATTCCCGAGCTCCCCTCGACCGGACTCTGACCGCGTCCGGTCAGTCCTCACCGGACGTGTCCGGTCACTCCAGGAGCTTACTGGAGTGTGACCGGACGCTGCACCACCGCGTCCGATCATAACGACCACCGCGTCCGGTCATCATGCGTCGAGCGGATCTAACCCTTCATATAACGGTTCGTCCTCGGCCGTGTTTTTCATCCGCCCGAGCTTCTTCTGCCGCCGCCTGCCCTAACTCGCAAAATTCACCGGAGCCGCCGCGTCCTTGCCATCTTCCTCGCCTCCGGCAAGCCCAGCCATGACCCAGCCGCGTCTCCTCGCCCGCGCTTGCCTCGCTCGCGCGCTCGCTGCCGCCCTGCCCGCAGCCACGCCTCTGCCCGCAGCCACGCCCACGCCTCTGCCGCAGCTGCGCCGCCACTGCTGCCGTGTCTGCTGGCCCCACTTGCCACGCCGGTTTCTCCACCGTAGCCACCACGTGCTCCCCCGTGCCAAGCATCCTCCTCGAATCCATCCTTCGGCCAAGCCCTGTCCTCTAGGGTTTGCCCTAACCCTAGCTCGAGAGCTCGTTCGACGAATTCGGGGAACCTCGCGATCTAGGTCACCTCATCTTGTCACCGTCGTCTCGTCGATCCGAGGTAGCTTCGCGTTTCGATTCACATCGTATCTCATATGCTTGCTATCTCTAGGGTTTCGTACCTTTTAGTTATATATGTGCTTATAGTAGATCTCTCTATTCTGTCGTTGCAGCGAGTCTGTCCGTGTGTCAGGGTGAGATCAGTTTGCTGAATCCGAGGCCAAGCCTGCGGATACGGATTGAGGCCAAGCCTCTTGAGTGACAGTTCACCATCTTTCAGAGGTTTTTCGGTCAGTTTTTCAGCATGGTGCATTGCAAAAACGTCGGTGGTGCTCCTGGTGACGAGGACGATAGTCCTCCTCGTCGGTCTGAGATTGCACGTGGGAAGCGTATCAAGATCATGGCCAGAAAGAAGAAGAAGAAGACACTTACAGAGGCAGAGATTGCTCAGGCCGTGGCAGATGCAGCAGAGCAGGCAGAAAGAGGTGGCAGGAGCAGTGGCATACGCATAGGCGAGCGTCGCTTTCATCTAGAAGGTCGACAGCTCGGCACAGAGGCCACTGAGGGTACTGAGGATACTGGAGCTACAGAGGGTATGCCAGTTGATCCACCTCCAGAGGCCACAGAGGCTCCAGAGGCCACAGAGGCTCCAGAAGCTATAGAGGACACAGAGGAGCAGCCAGCTCAGTCTCCACCACGTCGCCGCTCCACACGCGCACGTACTCAGGTGACACCTAGACCAGAGGGCTAGCGTCGTGGAGCACGTCCTCCTCCCAGAGCTAGAGGTTCACCCCCGGTCGAGCACTTTGGCTTGAGGGGTGCTACAGCACATCAGGTGCAGGGGTTGAGGTTCGTGGAGGTCAGTCGGTGGTTTCCACCTGTGAGGGATCACAGAGCTTCAGAAGGCTTCTATACCCCACTTCAGGAGGATTTCTACAGGGCTCTAGTTGACAGCGGTATTGCTTTCCGACCATAGAGGGTCTGTCGACTTGAGTCACTGGTTGAGGTTGTGGGAGAACAGCTACGTCCGCACCTGTCCTTTCTGCCAGGCTTGTCAGATCTTCTTGGACGGACAGGTGCATACTGCGGCACATGGGTCAGAGAGTTTTATGCTTCACTATGGATTGATCCTGCTCATGATTTCATTCACTTTGCATTCCGAGGCCACGATCACCGTCTATACAGCACCAGAGTGCGGGAGATTCTCAGACTCCCAGCTTCCAACACGAAGATACATCAGCTGTGTTTTGGTCAGACTCCTCCACCGAGACGCCCTCACGGCGGGGCAGTGCCACCTATAGACTTGATTCGACCCTGCTTCCGTGAGCCTTTTGGCGAAGGGTCTCGTCGCACGCCTGCCAGTTTGACACCACTTGCCAGAGTTCTGGATGCTATAGTCAGACGCACTCTACTTCCCCGACTTGGCTACAGAGAGGGACTGACTCGGATGCAGCTATGGGTTGTTCACCACCTCCTCTCACAGACACAGTTTGACATTTGGGATCTCATACTTAGTGAGATGGAGGACACCATAGCTGAGGGCTTCAAGGGTAATCGTCAGCTGCCCTATGCACACTGGATCTGCTTCATCATTAGATCATCCATTCAGCTACCAGCAGAGATCCGAGCTGAGATATCAGATACTACTACTGCTTTCCCTGAGTATGATATCCGTCAGCTTTGGGCTTCAGTCACTAGAGATCAGGCCCTAGTGCCAGGACAGCGTGTGCGACCTGAGGTTCCTGAGATAGCGGCTGAGCAGGACGCCACAATTGATGAGCTTGCAGAGGCAGAGCTTGCCGATCTTGACGCTCAGCCTGCTGATCTTCCTGAGGATGTGACATCTGACAGCACTGATGAGGACTACCAGCCCATCCCCAGGTACCGGTCTCCTCGGTCTCACGACCACGAGGCCGGTGGCTCTGGTTCAGCCTCCCGCATAGACCCAGCCATGGTGGCTATACTTGAGAGGTTGACCCAGGCACAGGAGCAGCAGCAACAACAGATACAGCGACATGCTCAGGACACAGCTGCAGCACTTGCACAGATTCAGGCTCGTCAGGATGAGTTTCAGCGTCAGCAGCTTGAGATCCAGAGGCAGTAGGTTGAAATGCAGCGACAACAGTACGAGATTCAGCGACAGAGTGCAGCTAGTCAGCAGCAGTACTTGGATCTCCTGCGCCACCTAGTCACTGTTGGGGTTCCTCCACCTGCTTCTGTCCTGACTTCTGCTTTACAATCCAGTGATCCATCAAGTCAGGGACAGCCGAGCTTCCAGTTCACATCTCCACAGCAGCAGGTTCACCAGTCATTCCAGTCCCCGAGCTTCACGCCTATTCACACGGGGTTTACACCTTCAGACCAGCCTCGCCCTCACCTCCTGACAGGCACACCCTTCGGTGATTACAGTGCTACCTACAGCGAGTTGACTGGTCAGCCGACGCCCTCGCACACTACCTTTGCTACTTCTTCAGGGTTGTCAGCTTCAGAGGCAGCTATTCCTCTAGTGACAGGGACCAGTACTATAGAGACTCTTCCTTCGTCAGTTGCCTCGATAGATCCTCCTGCTATTGGCTCGCTACAGGCTCAGGTCACTCAGACGGATCCTCTTATTGCTACTACGTCAGTACCTGTTCCTGCCGCTCAGACCCAGACCGCTTCACAGCCACGTGTTTCTTCAGAGGGTCAGCCAGATAGCTCAGATTCTGAGGGAGATTCTCTACACTTCATGATTACTCCGCGCACCTCGGCACCCGACACAACTCCGTCTGTCCCCCGTCAGATCCTTAGATTAGTTTTTTGGCGCTTGATGCCAAAGGGGGAGAGAGTGTACTTTTAGGGGGAGTTTTGAGAGAGGGTTTTCGTTTTTTCTTGTGTGCTACATTCATGCATCATGTTTACTTTTCAGTCATTGCATTCGTGTGGCATGTCGTCATGTGATAAACCTTGAGTCTTAATGTTTTATCCAGTCGCAGTGTTAACACATGTCACCGTTTTTAATTATAGCTCTAAGGTTGTGCTTCCGTGCCTTACTCCGATTTCTTATGAGCTATATCTGTATGTGTACTAACGTTCTTTGTCTTATCTTATGAGTACACTCTTTTGGCTTGGGGCACATAAGCAATTCCTAACCCTTTGTGCTTATTGCTTTTTGCTTATGTGAACCATGCATGCTCGAAAACCTCAACTCAAATCTTTTACATCTTAGTGTTGTCATCAATCACCAAAAAGGGGGAGATTGAAAGCATCTAGGCCCCGAGGTTTGGTTTTGGCAATTGATGACAACGCTTTATTACCATGACTAACGTGTGTTTTGCAGAAACTTTGGTAAGTTAGGTCATGGAGGTTTTAACTGCTTTGGGCACCATGGTATTCATGCCCCTTGATGGAAATCGTTTCGGTTTTCAAAAGAGTGACGTCAAGATTAAGGATGGTTAGTTCCGGATGTCGAGGTGTTGAGATACATTTGGAATAGTCGTTAGGATCTTCGTTTTTCTCTTTTGGCCATACTATAAAGGGGGGCATGAGCGGGTAGCTTGACCTAGGCGAGTCCTATGTTTAGGTGTGGTGCACACTTGTTAAACTTGGCACTAGGCAGCTCTAGAATAGCTCAAAGTTCAGTTGGAAGCAACTTGGTTCAAGTTGTGACGCGTTTCGGAGAGTTTCGGGTCGTTTTCCCATGACCGGACGCGGTCCTCGGCATGACCGGACGCGTCCGGTCAGTACAGTTCCACGGCTAGGGTTTCAGCTCTAACGACCGGACGCGGTCCTCGCGAGGACCGGACGCGGTGGTCAGAAGTCGACACGTGTCACTTGAGGGAAACACCCGATCGGACGCGACCTGGGTGTGATCGGCGCGTCCGGTCACAGTCCAGTAAGGTCCAGAGACGACCGGACGCGTCCGGTCATCACCAATCGGACGCGGTCGCGCGTCCGGTGCGAGTATAGTATGCTTCCTGCACGATCGGACGCGTCCGGTTACCCCTGAACGGTGCGTCCGGTCACTCAGTTGATTTTCGGATTTCGACCGTTACGAGCGACCGGCGTGTCCGGTCAGTTCAACCGGCGCGTCCGGTCAGCCCGTGTTTTGCTGAGTCAGCGGGTAACGGTTAGTTTTGTCTGTGGGGTGTATAAATACATCCCCACCACCTCTTTTAGAGGTCTCTTGCTCATTTGATAACCTGAAAAACACCTTTGGAGTGCAAAGGAGTGCAAGAGCACTAGTGAGGATAGAGATTTGAGAATCAAAGCTTGAGAGTTCCTCACTAGCGATTAGAGAGTAGCAAGTGTGCATCCACCTTCTCATTTGGGCTCGTAGTGGTCAAGTGAGAGTTCTAGCTTGTTACTCTTGGTGATCGCCATCACCTAGACGGCGTGGTGGTGATTGGGAGTTCGGTGATCATCCGGCGGAGCTTGTGGATGACCCAACTCATCTTGTGAGCGGTTTTGGGTGATTCACCGCGACGGAGTGTCGAAGAATCAACCCGTAGAGAGCACTTGATCCTTGCGCGAATCAAGGGGGAGCTACACCCTTGCGCGAGTGCTCCAACGAGGACTAGTGGGGAGTGGTGACTCTCCGATACCTCGGAAAAACATTACCGTGTTCCTTGCCCCTTTACATTCAAGCATTTACATTCTCGTATTTACTTTCATTGCTTGTTTTACATTCCTAGACTTGCCATGCTAGACTAGGATTGGAAACTAGGGTGCAAAACTTTGTATCGGTAGACTCTCTAGGAACACAAGTAGACACTAGGGGTGAATTCCGGCTTGTAGGATTTAATTCTTGCATTTAATTTTTAGAGAAGCCCAATTCACCCCCCCTCTTGGGCATCTTGATCCTTTCAGTGGTGACTTAGTATGTTAGTACAGTGATTATAGTATTGTTATGGCAGTACTTATGTGTAGCTACATGGTAGTTAGTAGTAGAAGAGAATGTAGTAGATGACATGTACTTATAGTACATGTTCTTGGATGATGTTGACTACCTTGTGTGAGAATTTTACTATACTCTACCCATTAAAGCATATTCATTGTGTGCATTTCATCTGATGCACCTTTTGCATAAGCACTTATGCACCTACATCATACAGGATCACAAACAGAGAATCCAGTCGTTGTACCCAAGGAGCCCGAGGAGCAGTTCAAGGTGCAGCCACAGGAGGTGCCCAAAGCCGATGAGGAGGACGTTGAGGAGCTTCCAGAGTGCCCCGATCACCACCCGAGTTCCTTCGAGAGAGGCAAGCCCCGGAGCATTTCACCCTCGGTTTGTAAATAATTAATTAATGCTTTACTTTAATTGATGCATTATGTTTAGGAGTTGTTTGCAACCGTTGCTGTATTATACCTTGTTTACTTTGTATACTATATCCTTGTTACCCTGGTATCCGCAGTCGAGTCAATGCTTAGCTGGCTTAGACCGGTTGAAGTCGGGTGATTTCCTGTCACCTGCGAGCTATAGGTGGTTACCTGGATCTGCTTGGATAATTATGTCATCATGGGATAACTAAGTGTTAATTTGAAGTTGAGACCGGACGAAGACTTATAGGGTTTCAAACTATAGTGCTTTCCATCTGTGTCGATTAAGGACCGACCGTTGTTGGGCCTCAGGTCATGTTAAATGCATGCCTCACATTTAGCTGGCCGAATAACGTACCTTTTGACCGCAAAGCTGGGAGATTATTTGGGCCGAGTGGATTGCCTGCAGTGCACTATACCGGAGAAGGTCTAGTAGGACACGGGGGCGTGACGATAAGACCGAAAGGCAGTCGGTCGGCCCCCGGGTACATGTGGTTCCTGGCAAACTCGAGATTTTACCTGGATAGTTGACTCGGTGACCAATATCTCACTTTAGCGGGTGAGTGAGATTTGTGTGAGGAATAAATTACTAGCTGGTTAATAATCAATTCGAATTACCATCTTTCACTAGATAGTGAACACTTGACTTGAGTTACTTCATCGTAGTAATTGTTGATGGAACACTCGGACAGTTATAATGGATATGACATTATGGAAGTGCTAATGATCATTGGTTATCATTAATTGCTTAATCACATGCTTGCCCTAGTATAGGTACAAATGTAGTCGACAGGTTAATAGTGATTAACTTGACATAATGCTTTTGGAAAAGGTTCTTGAAATGCTAAAAATGCCTTTTTGTAAATGAGTCAGCTACACCACTATAAAGCCCTTCATATTCCTTGGTGTTTATTTTTGGTTATGTCGGGTAAGTCTAGCTGAGTACCTTCTTGTACTCAGGGTTTTGTTCCCACTTGTTGCAGGTGGGCAGATGTATTACGGCTACTATATCAACTGCCTTTATCCTGTGATGGGTGATGCTTAGGACCATGGGCAATGATCATTCCTTACGTCTCATATAATGCTTTTGTTAGAGATGATCATCAGCTAGCACCGTACTTCAAACTCCGTGTGAGTGTGTGTGGATTTGAACAAATTGCTTCTGCTACTTTCTATTTGAACTCGGTTTGTAATAACAATGTTTAAACTCTGATGTATCTGTGATGCGAACTCTTATGTAATATGTGATGGTAACCGCTAAACTTATTATGATCTTGGCTGGTATGCGAGTTGGTTTGAAATCCTTCATGATTTCACGGACTATCGGGTTATACGGGCTTAAGTTTGCTAAATCGTCTGCACCAGCGGGTGATTTTCTTACTTAATTTCGTATAATTGGTCGGTTCTGTTACAGCTGGCATCGGAGCATGGTTTAGCATGTTACTATTTACAAGTGTATTTAAAACAAAAAGGCGTTTGAAAAACGTGATTTCAAAACTAAAGAGTGTGCCAGTGGTCATATCCTTTATGCCTAGTTAAGGACTCTAGGTGGCTTAATTAAGTACTGACTTAGGGTTCTTGCATCATATTTCTATTTTATTGCTCATACTGCGTTGTATGAGTGCCATTCGCTTGAGTGGTAGTGTATGCATCATTTGCCTCTACGCCTCAATAAGTGTGAGTTGTGAGAGCATGATCGGATACATCGCCGATTTAGGGAGAATGCTTATATGAGGCTGGAGTATTTACATGTGCTACGCATGCTTTACAAAGGTATCTCATGTGTGGGTTGTTTCGTCCGTTGATGTGATGCCGTCAATAGGACGATGGCTCGGGTAGTTACTACCATTGTACGTGTATCTAGGGATTCGTGTAGAGCGTGTAGATAAATTTACTGCTTTCATGCATTCATTGGGAATTAGGCTGAAATGAATCTTGTGCAGGTACATAACAACGTTATCATGTAGAACATATTAGTTACGTATATGAGAGATCGTTTGTATGCCACCGAATTCATCGCTAGAATTTATTTATTTCATAAGTTTGTGAGAACGTATGACACGTACATACATCATATTACTTGTGCATTTCATTCATGTCATTCATTCCTCCCCTTATAATTTGATTATCCCCTTTTGATAAAAATTGTATCACCTAAAATATGTTCTCATAGGGTAATAAAAACTTTTGCTACAGATGGCCCACATGAAGCAGACTGCTCATAAGTCCACCGGAGGAAGAGCACCTCGACACCAGTTGGTCCTGAGGGAGCACCACACCACGGACACCTTCCTGAGCGAGTTTGGCATGCTGACCATGCTTTGGAGAGTGCTCCATGATGTGGGGTACCCAGAGGGTCAGGGCCCGATGTACTCTTGGAATGAGAGTCAGTTGGCAGAGGATGGGATTATAGTGGTGGAGATCACAGTTTCTGCTCTTGGTGATGCTCCAGAGTGGGATGGCTGGCACTTGGAGTTTGAGGGTTGCACTCCTATCGAGGGTGCAGAGGGAGCGGCTTTCCGTGTCATCAGGGACATCATGAGCTGATTTCCCAATGAGCTTTGCAGCAGCTCTAGCTAGCACTTTTCCTAGGGATGATCCGCATGATGCTATTTGGGTTCAGCCCTAGGGAAGTGCATTTGTCAGAAGTCCAGATGAGGGACAGGCTAGCGACAACCATGCTATGAGTGCTATGTTTGCAGCTATCAAAGCGTATCAGGGTCTTGAGTGCATCTACTAGACTTTGACTGGATTGCGTGGTGATGATAAGCTCATGGCAAGGAAGCAGAAAAAGAAGCAGGCACATGCTATAGCGAGTTTGCAGGAGTAGTTGGCTGATATGAGCTTGCAGCAGGACCGGGCTATAGAGAGAGGTGATGGTGCTATGCAGCGGGTGCATACGTTGACTCAGGCCAACAACAATATAGACCGCATGATTGGGCAGTTGGTTCAGGAGAGGAATGAAGCTTGGGATGAGAGGGACCTTCTGAGGCAGAGGGTCGATGAGCTAGAAGAGTACAATGTCAACTTGCACGAGGAGTTTCACGCGCTCTACAATGGGGTTGGCCAATATGCACCTCCAGACACCGTTGGCATGGACATCGATGACGAGGAGGAGGATGAGCCTGTAGCTTCACCTAGGGGCGATGGTGACGTCTCTAACCCTGATGATGGCCCTGAGGAGTAGGCTAGTTGCCTTGCACTAGTGATTAGGTCCTGTTGCGATGACCTTTCTTTTGTCGGCATGTAACCTAATGTATCTCGATTCGAACTTCTCAGACTTGGCATGATGTTGGAACTTGGTTAGTAATGCGATCGGTAATTTGCCTTATATCTCATTATGACTTTGTTCTATTTCAATAATATATTACTACTTAGTATGTTCTTAGTTTGCTCTAGTTGCATGCTTGATATAGTTATGATTTATGATGATTATATTCATATGTTCGTAGAGCGCCTAATTCGATACTCGAGCGGGTTAGGTGGTGCGTATTATGTAAGTGTGGTGCTTAGATATTATATGTACCTACGAATGCTCCCTGATGTGCCGAGACGTGTGGTAGATCACGGGAGTGACAGGTCCATTGAGTCCTCTATAGTCCATCCTCTGTGCATAGGATATGTAGAGCGTGATCATGTCGGAGGTGATGGTTGTGTCTTAATAGCCTCTCTAGTTGATGCTCCTTATGATATTTTCCGACTTAATTGTTACTATAGATGAGAGTGTGTATATCAGTGTGATCTGTAGACTTATTATTTAGGAGTTACTTAGGAGTCCTTCACTTTATCCAAATCACGAGTTTAGCCTGACTACATTAGTTGAGTCTCTATTATCTATCTCTGGAATATCATTTATCTTGTGCATTTATCATCATATTTATCATTTATCTTGACTTACCCCTGCTAAAGCATTAGAGTGGTTGGTTTACTATAGGTCTGCACATTTATAGCTCTAGTCCATGACATATTTGTTCCTACAATTATGATAGCTTTTACCTTTTGGCTAAAAATAAATAAACGATACTCAGGATATCACCGGGTGAAATGCTATAATGGGTGAATTATCTGTGTGCTTGCGGATACATTCTTATTTATGAATTATTTTAAGATCGTCAAGTAAAGATTATTTTACTAGTGTTTTTAATATCATGCTTGGGATGAAAACTTAGTGTGTAGTGATGTTAAAAATACCAACAAGCATTTCTAGCGCCATTGCCAGAGAACGTTGTCATAATTTGTAGGAATCTATCATAATTCATAGAGGAAGTTTAGGATTGGAAGAGTAATATGGCTAGACATAAATACTTATAGATAAACCATAACCTTTTGCTTTAGCACGCTTACCCTTGTTTTGTCTTTGTTTATGTATTTTATACAGGGTAAGTACATGATCGGTTGTGAACCTTCAATTTTCATCAATCAGAATCAACCAAAGGAAGAAGAAGCTTAACATCAGTTTGTGAAGTCATGGCTGAGAAGACTCTGCGTGAATGTTCTACCACAAGCACCGAAAACATTCTCGTTGGGCCAGAACTTGACACTGATAATGACTACAAGCTCAAGCCAAGCCTCATTAACATAGTGCAAGCTATCACATTCAGTGGAAAGAACAATGAAGATGCAAGTGTTTATTTGTAGAATTTTCTAGAGATTTGCAGCACCATCGTCATTAAGGACATTTCTCAAGACATCGTGCTACTTCGTTTGTTTCCTTTCTCATTGGGAGGAAGAGCGAAGCAATGGTTCTACAAAAGTAAAGATCAGATCGAGACTTGGGAAGATTGTTCCAAAGCTTTCCTAGAGAAGTTTTTTCCAGTAGGCAAAACCAATGCTCTACGAGGAAAAATATCAGATTTTCATCAGCTGAAAGAAATCACGTGAGCAACTGACGCCACTTCTAGAGGATCGTTCATGTCACTTACTTCTACAAAAGCTAAAGCACTTATGGAGAAGATAGCAGAAAATCAGAGCTGGACATCATGCAACATTCAAGCCTGCCATAAGAGTGAAGAAGTTCCAGAAGAAGTCTATGCTTTGTCAACCAGAATGGATGTACTATTGAATTAGCTAAATCAGAGAGACAGTTACAAGAGAGATCGTCAAGCCATTCAAGATGCATTCAATACTCAGAATAAATGTGGAGAATATTTGGAAGTTGAATTCGCTGATTCACCAAAATATATCAATGTCATCATCAATAACTCCGCTCCACCACAACAGAAGCAAGGATGGAATCAACCTCGATCAACCAGTCAAGGTAAGTACCAAGGCAATTATAATAATTCTTTAAATTATAAACAACCACCCTTGAGAGAATTAATATTAGAACAAGCCAGAATTAATGAAAGTATTTCTAAGAAGCTTGCTTTTAATGATAAAATATTAGAAGAAATAAATGCTAAGTTGGATAATTTTTCTTCTGCTGTTAAAGAACAAATAATGTTTAAAAAGAAGATAGAATTGCAAATAGTCCAGTTGGCCTCTACTTTGTCTTTTGCCACTAAACATGAGTAGGTCAAGGGAATATCTACTAGAGGAGGTAAGTCTACTCATGATCCACCTTATCCAAAGGGGACACATAGGACACCAGTGATAGTACAGGAAGAAGAAGAGAGGAATAACACGGAAGAAGAAGTTTTACCACAAGATCCAGAATTACGTCAAGCTTTTCATGACACAACTCTCCTACCATTTCCACGCAGAAATAGAAAGGCCAAAATGGATGAACAATTTGGTAAGTTTGTAGAGGTAATTCAGAAATTATATATCAATATTCCGTTGCTAGATGCCATCCAAGTGCCTACATATGCGAAGTATTTTCAAGACATCCTCAACAATAAGAGACCACTGCCTTCTACTAAAGTGATCAAACTAATTGAGGAGTGTAGTGCGGCTATTCTGAATTCTTCTCCCGTCAAGAAGGATTTAGGGTGCCCCACTATTGATTGTTCGATTAGAAACCAGAATTTTGAGAATGTTTTATGTGATCTTGGAGCAAGCATCAGTGTCATGCCCAAGAAGGTTTTTGACAAGCTCAACTACTCTACGCTCACACCAACTTCAATGTGTCTGTAACTAGTTGACTAATCGGTTTGCTATCTCGCAGGAATTGCTGAGAATATTCTAGTAAAAATCTAAAACTTCTTCATTCCTATAGATTTTATAGTACTTGATATGCAGGAAGATGTGAAAACACCACTCATTCTAGGGAGACCATTCCTGAGTACAACAAATGCTCACATTGATGTCGGAGCTGGAGAAATCAAATTCACTATCAATGGACAAGAAGGGCGGTTCACGTTCAAGCCACGACCGGAACAATGCTCAATTATGGAGTATCATGGGAAACAAGAATCAAGGTCATCATCTCCAGGACCGAAGATCAACCTCGAAGAATAAATTCAACTGGAGAAGTCCGGTTCGGCGGACTTTAAAATCCTGAACCTTCGCCAGGAGGTAACTCGGTAGTTATCCAGAATTTACTTTTCGCATTGCATTTGCATATTTACTTTTTAAGAGTTGTATCAGAAAAATTAAATAAAAATTATCATAATGGTTATATTCATGTGGATGTGTCATCTGAAGAAGAAGTTTACCATAAAGAAGAAGATGTTGTGTGTTCACAGCCTGTTGTGCCATTTGTAGGGATGGAATTTGATAGTGTTGAAGAAGCGAGGAGAGTTTACAATGCTTATGCTTTCAAGATGGGGTTCAGTATGCGGGTTGCATCATCAAGGAACGGTATTGTTACTACGAAGCTTATTAGGAAGGAATTTGAGTGCACACATGCAAGAAGGCCAGATAGTGAGTAGGAGGACAACACTTCAGCTAGCACAGCAACCACTGATGTGTCAAAAGCTAAGGCTTCAAAGAAGAAGAGATCGACCAAAGATGTAGTAGAAGCTAAGGCCTCAAAGAAGAAGAGTTCTTCGGCTGTACTGACCATAGCGTCAAGGAAGTGCAACACTGTTAAGAAATATGACTACAAGGCATATATGGCAGTTGGTCTATGAGACGGTAAATGGAGAGTGATTGTGATGAAAGCAGAACACAAACATCCCATGATGAAACAAATTGGAAGAAGGAAACAACTAAGGTCCCATTGGCACATTTCATTTGCAGATTATGAGCTTCTGAAGACACTCCACCATAGGAATATTAGCACCATGCAAATCATGGTTGTCATTTCTGATTTCCATGGTGGGATTGGGAACTTATCATACAACAACAAGGATGTTTCAAACTTGAGGAGTCACCTGATGATGGGATTTCATTTAAGAGATATGGAGGCAACATTGGAGTATTTCCAGAAGCAACAGTCTGAGAGTCCAAACTTTTTTTATGTGGTGAAGATTGATAGTGACAATGATGTCAGGGGGCTATTTTAGGTGGACAGAAGGACAAGGGAGATGTACAAGACTTTTAGGGATTGTATCTTTTTTGACACAACCTTTGGTGTTAATAGGTACAACATGTCATTTGCGCCCATAGTAGGTGTGAACAACCATATGTAGAGAATATGCTTGGTTGTGCATTGCTTCCGGACGAAATGACTAAATTATTTGTCTGGGTATTCCGAACCTTGAAAGAAGCAATGGGTGGGCTAGAACCAAAGAATATAATGACCAGCCAAGATAAGGCCATGAAGGCTGCTGTAGCGCTGGTGTTCCATGATGCCATACATAGATGCTGCAAATTCCATGTTGTGAGCAAGGCTTGTGAGAAACTAGGTTGACTGATCAACTCTAGTGAAGAATTTGCTAATGAGTTCAATTCTTGCATTAATCATACTGAAACACCAGAAGAATTTGAGCTCACGTGGAATAGCTTGGAGGAGAGGTACAACCTGCATAAGAATGAGGCATTTTAGAACATGTCAGTTGCTAGGACAATGTGGGCGCTAGCATACTTCAGGAAATCATTCTCCCTTTCACAAGCACTATAGGACGGTCGGAAAGTATGAATTCACTCTTCAAGAGGCTGATGCATCCATAAGATTCAATGCTGCAATTTGTAACACAATATGAGTACATCATGGACACAAGGATTGAGAAATAGAATCTTGAAGGCTGCAAGGGTGAGATTTTAGAACCATCGCTTTGGGGTAGATATCCATTTGAGAAGCAAGCTACTCGCTTCCACACTAGGAGTGTTTTCTTCATATTTTAGGAGCTGTTACGTGACTCAACATCATGCAAGAAGGGACATGTGACTGTTGAGGCTGAAGGTGATATTGAAACAAGTGCGGAGATGCGGTCAGCTAATATGGAAAACCTACAACGTTTCAGTCTAAGATAATGCAACAACATATTCATGCAGCTGCAACATGTTTGAGCAAGATGGACTTTTATGTCCCCACATTCTGAAAGTATTCACCAGTTGTGATGTAGAACAAATTCTAGAGAAATACTTGCTTAAAAGATGGTCAGAGGAAGCAACCATAAAGATTAGTGAAAACCTCTTGTCACCTGAAGCTTGTTTTGGTGTTCCTGCAACCAACAAGCTAAGATATAATGCATTGTGCAGAAAAATGAGTGGGCTAGCAGATGCTTGTTTTGCTCCTGACAAGTACAAAATTGCTTCACAAGGGATAGACATGGTTTGGGAAGATGTTAAGGCAGCCGAAAGTGCAGCAAGTATGAAAGTAGACAAATGCCAAGAACAAAGCACAGTCAACACAGTCATTGTGAAGAACCCTCCTGCCAATGCACCTGCAGGATGACCAAAGAATAAAGTGGAAAGGAAGAAGAGCATTGTACAACAAGTGAAGGAAAAAGCTATAAAGAAGAGTAAATCAACCAAGAAGATGGGAAGTAAGAAACCTCCCCCATGCTCCTATTGCCATGAAGACAGCTGTTGGCATTTCTTAGCACCACTACTAAAAATAGAATTAATCCTGCTCTTAGCCATAACACTAGAAATGATATGGTAATTATTAAATTGTCACTTTTACAGTAGCCACCTATGATTACCTATATCTCTAATATTAAACTAGGTTGTTATCCCTAGTGATAAAACTAGAAATGTTTGTTGATACTATCTAGCATTACTACAAGAATAACACTAAACAGAAATCTATTATTTCATGTGACTATAAAGAATCTAAAGATATGAATGAAAAGAATTCTACAAGCGGACAAATAATTATACCATTGTAGCATTTTACCTAGAGTATTACCAGGTTGTTGATTTATAATTTTACCACTAGGAAGGTATGACTATGCATATAGTATTGATAATTTATGATTATGCATGAGAGAATGAACCAATATCACATGCTCTACTCAAAACAGGGGTAAGTCACAAGATAAATATAGATATATATATATATATATATGATAAGTACTGATCAAGCATCATGATAAATAAATAAATTACTCAGAGCACTCTAACTATGGCAATAGCATTAGTCTAATCAGAATATTAGAGGAATAATTTCTAAGTCCTATAACTACAAGTCAATGAATGCTTCAATTAGTGCAATTACATCTAGTAGTCATCGTTAATGTTACTATCGCATCCACACATAAGGAACATCAACTAGGGAGGATCGGAAACATAGTACTCCCCTCCTTCGAGATTGGGTTCTACAAGTCCTACACACGGGGGGAGGACTACATAGGACTCAACAGGCCTATCACACCCATAATCTACCACATGTCTCGCCGTGTAGGGGGCATTCACAGATAAACAATATCTAAGCACCACACTTACATAATGCCTACCACCCACCCATGAATCCTACATATTAGGATGGGCGCTATACGAACATATGCATGAACTTAATAATAAACTAACTATACTAGACATATAACCAAAGTAAACAATGAACATTGCAATCAAGAACATATAAAAGATGAAGATTAATGTTGATATAAACATTGTAGCAAGCACACAAAAATGGTAGAGAATATAATGAGAGAGGAGTACAAAGAATTATACCGAACCACGCTCTTGCCAACATCGAGAATCCAAGCTTATAATCTGCTTGCCTAATCTAACTAGCTAAAGCTCTAGAACTAGAGGAACTCTAAGGAATTAGGGTTTCTTGCTCTGGATGGCTTGATCTCCAAATGAATTGATGACTTGATGCCTTCAGGGGGGCTGGGGTCTCCTTATATAGCCTAGGGGGTCTAACGTGAGCCCTTAGATCAAACCGACTTGAGGTACGACTGAGATGCATCCTAGGAGCGCGGTGGAAGAATACTCTAGAAGCTCATGGAGGAATCCCCTAGAGGGGTCGGGTGGCCTACAGGTGGGGCCCGCCAGCCCCACTTGGTAGCCCCTCACCTCCCGCTTCGTTCTGGTGTCTTCTAGAGTCTTCTTGCGTATATGCCGTATTTTAATTCTGAATTTTCCTTTGACAAATAGGTCCCTCTTGGTGGCTTTCTGGAATAATCCTGTAGAGAACTGAGATTCATCAAAACTCATGGAATTTGTCAGTTTAAACCCTATACCTATGTATGTTCTCTCATTTGTACCATTTCTCATGTCTATTCAACTATAAATTGTTGACGTTATCCACCGTCAACAACGGCCATAGCATTCAAACATACACATACATGGAAAAAGCACAAGAGATACTAAAAGCAATGAAAGAAACATAGTTGAAGCTCTAGTTTGAGTTCTTGTTCATAATTAGGTATAGCACTAGATAATTCTTAATTTAATTTATAGTATTTTACAATACAATTAATTGCTGCTCTTGCAAGTGGTGTTCTCAAACGTGATGTAGCAAAGTTTGAGTGGAAGTACCCTATAGAGTACCCACAGCAAAAGACAATATAAGTATTCGATGCACGCCTCTTTGGCAATGTGTGAATCTATTTTTTCCTAAATCATTGACCCCATTATTTTTTTACCTCATTATAATTTATTTCTTCTGTGGTTTCTTTCAAGGTATGACTGTGGTCTCTATGTTATGCTCTATATGGATTTCTGGGATGGGAAGAAGATGGACATCATTTCACTCATTCACATTTGGCATCATTTTAGTTTTGGCCTGCTTTTTTAGACCTAGATGGTTTCCTACAGGAAATTGTCGCTGGATCCCTCCCCTATCACCAATGAATGAGATCTCACCTGATAACTTCATCAAGCACAATTGTTGAATTAGCCAAGGATATCTAGTTACTCTATGTGTAGTTAATCTAGTGATACTAGAGATCATTGTAGTAGGGTTTGTCATCTCTGTAACCTGTTCAGGGTACTAGACAGCTGCATGTGGACATGTGGTGAAGTATGACAAAATATGCCATTTTCTGAGACTGTAATCAACCATGTTGAATTGGTAGTAGCCGTCTGTTGCAAGTACCTGAATCATATGTTGCAGAGCTAAAAATCCAAATTTATAAGTTACTTCCATCAGCTGTTTCATTGCTTCAAAATGTATTACTTTCATCCTATTTTTGCTATGCTTCCAAAATAATATGTTGCAACATTCCTTATATCTTGAGTGTCTTCTGGACCTTGTTGAACTAGGATTATTGTACTGTTGCAAGTACTTCCTTTTGATGTTGCAATGCTCCTTATTACATGGTCAGCACCCTCTGAACCGAGGACAGCCTTTGATGAAATGCTTTAAGCTTACTGTCACCATGGCAGCTTGCTTATTTTTGTTGTCTCCTGTCTTGGTTTACCCGGTTCATTTAGCTGCATCTTGCTTGAGCTTGGCTCAGGTGGGCTAACGTATAGCCGTGAGACTAGATTTGTCTAGTATTTCAATGAGCAGCCGAGTCACAGCTATTGCACTAGAGTCTCTTGCTTTGGTCTCTGCACAGAGAGATAGATGTCTAGTCTTCATCAAACTATGGTGCCATCTCAATTCACCATAGTTTAGACGTTTTCGGAGAGGGTAACATGGCTCAAACCCCCATCACACAACCAAAACTAGAAGGGGACTCCAAACCCCAACTCCAAGCTGCACTGCAGTAGTAGTACGACTGGCTTGACCAATTGATCAACTGTGTTTCCCTCCTTCAAAGGCCTCTGGTCCAACTATATTTCAGATAGCTGACACATCATCGTCAACCATATTCGGCTGATATCTTTGCTGCTTGACAGTCACAAAATTCTCTTGTTACCTGAACAACATCAAAATTACACAATAGAATGATCTACTGCTCCTTTTCAGCAAAATCATATACTAAGGGAAAAAAGAAAACCCAGCAAGGACCCCTCTCTTCTAGACAGCTGTACCTGGATCAATTGCTTCCTTCCCCACCTGCACATCCAGGCTTCGCCCTCGAAAGGGACTGGTGCTGATCTGAACACCACAGAGCCTCCTCTCTAGGTTGCCTGGGTACAAGAACTCAAGAGAGATCTTTCTGCTGGCAAGCCAATTAGTAATTCACCAATGTAGGAAATGAAATGCTTCAACAAACACCAGGGGCTACATATTAAACATAATATATTGAAATGCTTCAACAAACACCAGGGGCTACATTCCCCATTCCATCAAAGACGTCCTCGGTTCAGAGGGCACTGACCATGTAATAAGGAAAATTGCAACATCAAAAGAAAGTACTTGCAATAGTACAATAATCCTAGTTCAACAAGGTCCAGAAGACACTCAAGATATAAGGAGTGTTGTAACATATTATTTTGGAAGCATAGCAAAAATAGGATGGAAGTAATACATTTCGAAGCAATGAAACAACTGATGGAAGTAACTTATAAATTTGGATTTTCAACTCTGCAACATATGATTTAGGTACTTGCAACAGACTTCAACATGGTCGTTTACAGTCTCAAAAAATGGCATATTTTGCCATACTTCACCACATGTCCACATGCCTGTCTAGTACCCAGAACAGGTTACAAAGATGACAAATCCTACTACAATGATCTCTAGTATCACTAGATTAACTACACATAGAGTAACTAGATATCCTTGGCTAATTTAGCAATTATGATTGATGAAGTCATCAGGTGAGATCTCGTTCATTGGCGATAGGAGGAGGAATCCAGCGATAATCTTCTTGTAGGCGACCATCTGGGTCTAAAAAAAGTAGGCCAAAACTAAAATGATGCCAAATGTGAATGAGTGAAATGAAAAAGGGAATCGACATTGGAAAACACGAACCAGATCAAATTTGATGTCCATCTTCTTCCCATCCCAGAAATCCATATGGAGCATAACATAGAGACCACAATCATACCTTGAAAGGAACCATAGAATAAATAAATTATAATGAGGTAAAAAATAGTGGGGTCAATGATTTAGGAAAAATAGATTCATCCATTGCCAAAGAGGCGTGCATCGAATACTTACAATGTCTTTTGCTGCGGGTACTCTGTAGGGTACTTCCACTCAAACTTTGCTACATCACGTTTGAAAACATCACTTGCAAGAGCAGTAATTGCAAAGTTTTCAACCTAAAAATGAAACAAATGGTTCATATTTTAGTTCATTATTAGTGCTTCAACTTGGTGTAAATGATGCCAAGAATGAAACATGTAAAGAACACACAAACCAAGTTTTTGGCACACTGGAAACAAGGAGTGTCCCTCGAAGCATTGATGGAGTTGAAGAAAACTATTTTTTCAAGAAACATATTAATGCACACAAGCACCCAATGGTCATCGTGAACAATCGGAAATAACAACTACATGCAAAAGAAACATATCAATAATATGGGCTAAAGAGAGTAGTAACCAATATGAGTCCATAATAAAACAATGAATCAAGACATGGAACAAACTTGAAACATATAATCATGGGCACTTGAAACATATCAGAAAGCAAAATGCAACATAAATGACAAAACTAAGGGATTGTACCAAGTGCATCTCTGACAATCTCCATGTTTTGTCAAGCCGCATCAATGCCGATGTGAAACTTTCTTGTTTGAAATGATTTGGATCTATTTTTAGCTTGTCCTGGGGAAAAGAGTGATGTTTTACAAACCATGGCTAGAAAAACAACAAATGTTGTACAATGAAAGATACACAAATGCTAGAAACTGATGTTTTAAGCTTACTGTGATCATGGCACCGAATGCAAATTTCTTGATAATGTTGTTGTCGAGTTTTCAAGCAGCTTGACAGTTATGATTAAATTGGAAGGTCCACATTGTCATGATTGTGTTAGCAATGTGCCCCTTGGCTTGAGGGATTCATAGAAGTAAGTTATGTGGAATCCAGCGATTCGAATAAAAGGTGGCCTAAACAATAATTTAAGAATTTTATAGTTTATATTCTAATAAAGAATGAAACATATAATGTAACCTAATACAACATATTGGTAGGGCTTGTGCAACGTGGTAAGCAAAATGTTTCTAAAATGCATAAATTGGAGAGAATAATAGTGCAACATTGGAAAAGAACTAACTGAACATTATATTAATATGTCTGAAACATGCAATTTAAGAACTTTATAGTTTATCTTCTAATAAAGAATGAAACATATAACGTAACATAAAACAACATACTGGTAGGGCTTGTGCAACGTGGTAAGAAAAAATTTTCTGAAATGCATAAATTGGAGAGAGTAATAGTGCAACATTGAAAAAGAACTAACTCAACATAAAATTAATATGTCTGAAACATGCAATTTAAGAAGATGTTGTCATAAAAGTATCTTTTGGAAAGTAGTAGTGTAGAGTAGATTTAAATAACACTACCTGAGGTATGACTCATTTGATACAACATAATGATGACATCTTATGAACAAAAAGGTAAGTTTGGATTGGAGAATTCTGCAACAAGAACATATGACATAGGAAACATATGAAAACTGCCATTGCAACATAACAAGAACAATTATACTACAAATATAGAAATAGATAAGTGAACTTTGCATGAAAATGGAGAACTCACAGTTCACAACTTGCCCATGTTGATGGCCCTTTAATCACCAATTTCTTAGCTACATATGTTTCGTAAGCCAATCTTGCATCTTCTTCTAGCTTTATCCTTTTGGGCTTCTTGCCAGGGTTGAGTTCAAGTGCAGCCCTCTTCCTCCTATTTTTCTTTTCAAGTGAACTCGAGCTCATTTTGTTGCCACCAACATCCATCTTGGTGGCAGCACCTACCAAAAAAATTAGAAAAAGAAAAAGAAACATAAGTGAACATGTGTAAGAACATAATGACATAAGTAGAATAGAAATAAGCAAATGTGAATAAGGAAGAAAAGTAGCACAAGGAATTGGTGCCATAGTAGTGGGCTGCCTCACTCGCATTTCCTTACCTGTTTTGGTTCTCACCATGTCATCACCATACATGAAATTAAAAGTTGGATCTCCCTATTTAAATAGATCGAAAGATGAAATATCATCATGATTGGTTAGAGACTCACTATTTCTGCGAGACGAAGGCTGAGATTTGCATTAGAGGACTGCAAACCTGCTCTTGCTTTGACAATATCAATGACCATAGAAGAAATCTTCTCTGTGATATCTATATCAGCAACATCTTTTCCGGTCTGAGCCAAATTTTTGTAACCCTGACCCGTAGTCCCATTAGAAACCTTACAGGGGGCATACCACCACTTGTAGAGGCCTTGGAGGTTGCATTGCATGTACTGCATGGGCCCTAATGGGGTAGGTTGACCACCTTAGCTATCGTCTCTGCCATATGATTCTGGCATATGGCCTTGCATTTGACCTTGTAATCTGTGGCCATAGCCTTGCTGAGCTCGTCAATGTCACGCTCGATTAGAGAATTCATTTCTATGATCATGGGCTGGTAATAAGCAGGCACCTGTTTGGATAGGAAAAAAAAAGAAGGTGAAAAAGGGTACAGTAGCACTAAAAAAATTATGAAACATGGATGGGCATGTAGGGCAACATGGAAAGGTATCTATTGCAACAAACAAACAAAATAGCAGATAAGCTTGCTGCAGCAGTATTACACCAGTCTGAAAATGCCCTTACCTGCTGTGCACTTTGACCACTGCAACCTGATGGGTGCAGCCAACCATCCAGCGATGCTGTGGAGCTTTGAACATGCACTTCATCAGCTATAGGATGCTCAACTGTACTTGGAGGAGTTGAATACGATGTAACAGCCCAAAACCGACATTTCAAATAGATAGAGTTAGAGTTATTAAATGCAATGCATTTATGAATGACCAAAAAGACAAGAACAAGGAAGAAATGTACAAACCGGAAGCTTCCCATACGAATGCAACCACAGCCTGTGCATGTCGTATGTCATCACAAACTCAAAGTCCTCTCTGGAGACATTGCAAATGCGAGGTAGGTCATAACAAATTTGATGCGTACTACGGTCTTTTGGGATATCAAGGTGATCCATGTATGCAATCTGCACACAACCAAATCATAAGGTATATATTAAAAAATTACAATGATTTGAAGATAACACAGTACATGGATCATAAACACCGTAAAGAAGGAAAGTCAACATACCACGAAAATTGCAAGACAACCTTGAATGTTATGGTCATGCTCAAGTTTCTCAGGAGATAATTTCTGGTATTTATCCACCTCTTCCATCAACACCTCTAGGATATGGCCAGCCCAATCGAATTCTTTGATCTTGGATACATCATGTAAGCTATGAAGATACTTCAAGGACACCACATTTGTTGTACCTGGACAATAAACTGACCCTAGAGCTAGAAGCATAAAAGCCCTCATGAACGAATCCTTATCATCACTTGATTTGAGTACCTCTACGCACCTACTCAGCTTAGCCCTTTTGCCAACCCTATACTGATCTCACATTTTTAGGAACTCATCAACCCTCTCAAGATCAACAGATAACTCCAAAGGATTTGTACCATTTTTAAACCCTAATATCTTGCAAACAGAGGGCGATCAAATACAATCACCTTGCCCTCAAACCTGAACTCGTGCAGCAAAGGATCTGTGTGTCGCATTATCCACTTGACTAGCTTTACTAGAATACAAAATTTAGACATAGACAGTAGAGAACCATGGCCAGAATCCTTAATCCAATCCACTTGATCTTTAGTAAATTCAGCAACAAGCTCAAGTATCCTATACACTAAAAATCTGTGTTTAAATTTTTTAGTTGCTCTTGGCTCATTACCTAGAAACAAACAAACAACATAAATTCACCTCAGCACGTACCAATCTAAATTGTTACAATGATTGTATAGAATGAATTGTAAAATTGGCCTCAAAATTGATGTGATACTTGACTTGGTTACAAGTAAAGTGTATTGACAGAATCGAAAAATGCTTTATGGGGACCAGGTCCAAGGGAAAAGTACTACTAAAGCATTTCTGATAGAGCATAGTGGTGTAGGGCAAAATGGGGAAACTGGTGACTAGATAACAATCAATGGATTTCTGATAGAGCATAGTGATGCCTACACACTAGCATAATGGTACCATATTCACCAACTACACATCAATCAAATTGAAACTAGGAAGCATTAGAAACCCTAGCATATTGGTAGCATAATCTACATAATCAGCATCACATCTGCAACTAAAAGTCAGTCACATCTAAAACTACTACATAGCACTCATACCTTGCAGCTCGCAGTCCTTCTCCAGTGGAGATTGCCTCACACCACATTGCAGCTTGCGGAACTTCTTCAGTGGAGACTGCTTCACACCGATGTTGCTAGGGTTTCCTCTACTAGAAGATGGTTGGCCTCTCTTTCTCATCGGCTTCCTCATAGACACCTTCCTGACTGCCACACGAGGAGGCCTCCGCCGAGCAACAGCATCCTCTCCTCCCGCATCGTCGCCACTGCTGGACGAGTCAGCACTGTTGGGCGAGTCACCACTGCTGGGTGAGTCACCCCTCCTTGGCGGGATTACCATGTTCGATATCGTCTGCATCACTGGATGCCATCGCCGAAGCCTCGATCAAGATGCGACCGTCGTGGAGAGAAGACTGCTCCAGACCTCGCTGCACCCGAGATCATGCTGGCGCGAGCTGTCGCGATGGAGAGCGATGAAGGCGGGCGGGTGGCCGAGCGAGGTGGAGAGAGTCGGGTGGAGCACACTGTGGCAGTGCGAGCGCGGCGGCGTGGCCACGATGCACCACGCCGCGGTGGTGCGGGGGCGCAGCGGGATGGCGAATGGGTACGGGGAATCCTGAGGAAAAGGAACAGACCGGAGCGTGCGAGTCTGTTGGGCCGTTTGGTTCGTGTCGCAGCCCACCGTCGACAGTGTCCGATGGCTTCGAATTGGATCGGACGCGCTGACTCCAGCATTCCCGTTTTAACAACCTTGATATATAAATAATTGCTAATGCTCTGGGAAGAGCGTTTGTCCGGATGCCCTATTCATAGGACTACACAGTAATCGTGCCCAACAGGCAACCCCTCTACGCGCTGTGCTCCATCTCATCACCGGGTAGAAATCCCCACCTTCTCTCTCAAAAAAAGATAGAAATCCACAACCCCACTCACTTCGCTTCGTGTTGCGGCTTCAGAGCGTTCTCCACCACCGCACCGCGCTACCCACCCACCACGGCCGCCTCCCCGCGCCGCCCGCTGGCCGCGGTCGCTTCCACCGAGCCGATGAGCCTCCTCACCGCTATCGGGGTCTGGGCACTTGCCAATGGTGTTGGCTGGCCAGGGCCAACCCAGCAGCAGTCGTGCAAGCACCCGGACACCGCCTATGGCTAGGCAGCCAGGAGAAAGGGCCGTCGCTAGCTAGGCTCAGGCCAGACGCAAGCGTAGCTGGCCGCTGCCAGGCCACGCCACCGTCGTTCGCCGGCTGGCCAGAACCAGTCGTTCCCCGCTCTGCTCTGCGTCGCACGGAAAAAGGGTAAAAATGCATGTTGCAAACGTATGTTTCAAGTGTTTCAGATGTTTCAGAGGTATGTTGTAAAGTGTTTCAGATGGATGTTGCAAGTATTTCAGATGGATGTTGCAAAAGAAGATCGGGATAGCATATGTTCCAATGGTTGCACACGTATGTTGCAAGCATTTATTCCAAATGTTTCGTCTATGTTTTTGGACATATATTATAAGCGTGTTTATCTGGATGTTGAATAGGTTTCACACATATGTTGCAAGTGTTTCTGGATGTTGCTTATGTTTGCAATGGTTTTTAAGCGTTTTTCAAGTGTTTTTTTTGAAGTGTTTCAGAAGCATGTTTTAAGTGTTTTATTTGTCTTCAGACATATATTGCAAGCGTCGTATTTAGATGTTTCAAAAGTAAATCGGGTGTTACAAATGGGATGCGCGTGGAAAACGGGAGGAGGCACGAGCGGTCCCTGCACGCAGTTTAGTGGTGCAGGCGACGTCCGCGCGGCACAAGCCCCATGTGGGCGTGTTGGCGAGGCGTGGAGTTCATACGCAAGCGCGGGAAATAGAGTGGAGCACGAGCGTCGAACGCTAGCACATTCGAGGTCCCGTAAACAATTTGAGTACGTTCCCGATGGATAGAATCCTAAACCCTAAATAAATCCCTGCGGACAGACAAGGATGGCCATAACGAAGGAAAACTATTGCCTATTGGTATTGTGTGGTGCGGGATGGCGACACATTCACTCGAACGCGCTATGTATCGGTGAGTGGTTTGCCTTTTCTGACGCGGAGATAACCTTGACATGCATGGTGGGTTGTAATAATGCGTAGAACAGTGTCGATGAGCATGGCGTTCCTCTCCCTTTCTCTCCGGTAAAAAAAGAAGACGACGATTTCTGCGGATCCTACACCCATGAATGATGAATCCATGATATATGATACAATAATAACCCATTGAACTGAAAGAAAAAGAGCGAGCACGGGATGCCTTCGTTCTCGGATTGATTGATGGAGTGATTCGTCGTGAGCCGGCGCGATCCCCGCTTCGTTCTCTGGGTTGCTGCCACTCACGACGGAATCTTCTTTTTCTCCCAAGTGAAAGTGATTGCGGCGGGCGAAGTGGCACAATTGTTTTTGGTCTCGTGGCGCACCTTTGCCTTGTGCCCTTGTGCCCCCGCCATCGGCCTGCATCCTGCGTGGTGGCACCGGGCACGTACCTACCTCATGAACTGCTTGTCGGTTATATGCATGCACTAGATCTATCGCCCCAGTTGATGACAGATTGACGCGGTAGTGAAGATAGCATGCATACACATAAGTGAACTCTCCAAAGGCTAACAGCCTATAGTTAAGATACGGGAACAGCTTGGCAAATCTCTTCTCTAGCAGTCACGAGTATTTTATGGATTGACGATGGCCACGTTTGGATGCAAAAAACTTTTGGAATTTAGCTACGGTAGCACTTTCGTTTATATTTGGCAATTAGTGTCCAATCATATACTAATTTGGCTCAAAAGATTTATCTCGTGATTTACAACCAAACTGTGCAATTAGTTAATTTTTTTATATATATTTAATGCTCTATACATGTGTTCAAAGATTCAATATGATGGAACGAAAAGTAAAAATTTGAAATTTTGAAGGCATCTAAACAAGGCCCAAACATCATGTTCTAAAGACTAATTTTAGACACAACTTGAGTAAGTACCTCTTTATTTGTTGTGGAGTCGAGAGTATTTTTCAATGTTATAATAAACATGTGTATTTCATTGGTTTGAATCCCGCCGGCCGCAAATGTGCGTATGTCACGCGAATATTTGCATGACTTGTGACTTGCAACACGCAACGATGGAACCTCCTTTGTACGGGCTTTTTTGAATTAAAAAAAATATTTTACTTTTTGGACTAGATTTGTGATTTCTAGAAAATGTTTTTTAGTGGCGGCTTTTTGGACTAGATTTGTGATTTCTAGAAAATGTTTTTTAGTGGCGGCTCGAAATTGATTCGTAGAGATGCTCCTGTTTCCAACCACCACTATAAATTAATGTCTAGTTGCAGCTAGATAGCTGCTTCTGATTTATAGAGATGGATAGATAGAGGCGGTTGGGTCGATCGTCTCTGCAAATCCTTTACATGGCACTGTGTGTGACTCTTTAGGAACATTGTTTCAACGTAATTCATCCATCTAAAAAGGAATGCGGCACCTTCCACGTTTATCACTGAGGTGGTGGTCGAGTCACGCCACTCTATTTGGCATGACACTTGAAAACAAAAAGGATCTAAGCTTTGTGTAAATAATAAAAAAACAATTACTAATGACTTAAATGTCTTTTACTAGTATATCCCAATAATCATTTGTTGAATATATGTATATACCGAGGCAAATTTATATAGCTAGGCTAAGCATTGTGCGCGTGTGGTTTGCCTAATTTTTGGTTAAAACTTGCAGCGTTTGACTTGTTACAAATTATTTCCTATCGTAGATAGTAAATATATGCATTGTGTCGTTCACTTTAGTGGCGGCCATATATAATGCATGATAGAATATTCAGAAACTTTTTCTTGGGATGTAATCATCGTTATCGTGAATGGAATTATACTAGAGAAGTTGAGAACGTGCCATATGTACTCATCAATCCCTGGAATGGTAGCGGGTGACATTAGAATCTTGATCCATTGAGATGACTGAGGGATTGGTCGTTTGGTTCTCCTTTATGTGGGAAAACGCAGTGGGAGGGAGAACAAAAGTCAACAGAAGACAGGATTGATTCTGGATTTGCTGCTGGCGTAACGGTGATCAACGCAATACGCCACTGCCTGGAGACGGTCTCCGCCACTGCGAGCTGGGCTGGGCTTTCAACTTTGAGCCGGGGAGCCCATCTCTTCTTCGCTGCGACTTGCGAGCGAGCACCGAGAACTCAATCTGCAAACGACTGGCTCACAGGTCACCTCGCCCGCGCCTCCCTCACCAAGAACTTCCTTGCCCAGTTACACGTCTGTACTTCCTAGCCGCTCAATTTCACAGCGAAGAGCAGGAAGCATCAGCTGCACGCCTGTCGCCTCGCTTGCCGCCTTCGCTCCTCCTCTCCTCATAGCTCAGGTAGCCCTTGTCAAGAAACGGGTTGCTAGCTACCTTGCTATGGCCGTTCTTGCGCTCAGGCTGGGTTTCGTGGCTCCGCCTTATCCTAGGACCAGCAGCGGCAGGTTCGCCTTCTCCCCCTCGCCCTGCCGCGCCGTCGCCAACGACGCGGGGGTAGGAGGACCCTCGCGCCCGATCACTGTCGACGGGGACCCGCCCACCGTCGTCTCCGCGCCCGGCCGCCGCATTGTCGCCAGTACGTATGTCAGTCGTCTAGCTAGCCCCTTCATTTATTCATTCAGTACGTACGGTACAGTACAGTACTGCACGTTCGTGCATCAAACGTCTCAACCTCGGGCGCAGTTGGCGACGTCCACGGGGATCTCTCCCAGACGAGAGCCGCGCTGGTGCTGGCCGGCGTCCTGAGCGCGGAATCAGGGGGCCATCTGTGGACAGGCGGGCGCACGGTAAATCCCCTCCTGCCCTCCATATATCTCGTTCAGATCTTTAGCATTGCACGTTTCAGTACATAAATAATATTGGTGGTCCGTTATACTGATACTGTACTTATTTCTCAAGTTTGCTGCTACATCACAAATTCACAATCACATTAGCCTCTGCAGTTTGCACACCTTTTATACCCTGCCTCCCCACTGAAATTCTGAAAATGGATGTATAATAAATGATATGCTTGTGTCATTATAGGTACTTGTTCAAGTTGGTGACATCCTTGATCGTGGTGAAGATGAAATTGCCATACTCTCCCTGTTGAGCTCGCTCAACATGCAAGCCAAATCTCAAGGCGGTGCTGTATTTCAGGTCTGCCTACGTCTACCACTCCGCTACTCCTTGTATGCCACTAGCTCTGAATGATATGCATGGACCCTGATTTGTGAACAGGTTAACGGAAACCATGAAACCATGAATGTGGAAGGCGATTTCCGGTACTGTGATCCGGGAGGCTTTGATGAGTGCGTGCGCTTCCTTGACTACTTGGATGAATGTGACGGCAACTGGGATAACGCATTTCTCAACTGGATTAATGTCTGTGAAAGACGGAAGAAAGAATATGGAGCTCTGCCTAATGGCGACTGGCGTCCTTGGGACTTCGTCAAGGTAAACAAGAATCTTGTGGTGGTCACTTGGTAGACAATAAATAAACCAACTCCAGATGAACAGTGAAATAAATAATTTACATCTAGTAAGTCATTAGCAGAACCGATTTGAAAAAAAAAATGCACTGATGACTGATGAGGCTATATATATTCTTCTTCTGCTTCTGAATTGTTGGCCTTCCAATATTGTGACAGAAGCAGAAAGGCTTTGCTGCAAGATCATCTCTTCTCAAGCGAGGTGGTCCGCTAGCTTGTGAATTGGCACGGCATCCTGTTGCCCTCAAAATCAATGACTGGGTATTTTGTCACGGTGGCCTTCTTCCTCACCATGGTGAGCCCCTTTACCTCCCTTTGCATCTTTGCTACCCTTTGCAGTTTGCATACGTGATCTTAGTCTAAAACACAAATCGGCTTCAGGGTCAGAACCTGCCTGACAGGATCACTGCATAAACCCAATGCAGAAGAGGCTTTTGCTTGAGCCTAGCATTATCAAGCAGGAATCTTGTGATATAACAAAATTTCAATTTAATCACATATGGTCTTTTTTGATAATACATATTGCATCAGGTGAACCTAAGTATCTCAGTTCGCTCTCTTCCTATTTGCAGTCGAATACGGGATTGAGCGTATGAACAGGGAAGTATCAATATGGATGAAATGTTCAGGCGAAGACAGAGATGATGAGACAGACATCCCCTTCATAGCTACTAGAGGTTATGACAGCGTGGTATGGAGCCGATTGTACTCACAAGATCCTGCTGAAAGAACACGCCGTGCTTTGATGGTAAGAAAAAAAAATCTAAGCCGTTAAGTATATGACAAAGAACTGAAAAATTCTTCTGAACTTCACAAATTTTTCGACAAATGTTATGTTGGTTTCAGCTATCTTCTATTGTTGCTGAACGAACGCTAGAAGCTGTAGGAGCCAAAGGGATGGTAGTTGGGCACACACCCCAGATGCATGGAGTGAACTGGTATCTGTTTCTCTTAATCTCAATCGGTGATTTGATTTAATAAGAATCTTAAAGGAGATTTATGAGATACCAATTAAACTGATGGATAACTTAACCGCTGACTACTATTTTGTTATCAGTAAATGTGATGGCAAAGTCTGGTGTGTTGACGTGGGCATGTCCTCTGGTATTCTTTACTCAAGGCCAGAGGTGCAGTCTTCTCTCTGAGATTGAAATCTCTTAGAAAAATAAGATTCCTTAAGACAATGAAAATTTGAAAGGACTGCTGAACTGCTGATTCTTGTCAAAAGATTCTTTTTTTTTAAACAAGTCAAAATATTCTATTTGTTGCTGTTTGACACTGAAACATGTCGCTAACCTATTAAAGAGCTGTATTTGGTGATCCTCTGCATTGCATTAATACTAACTTTATCTTTTGTAACCTGTGTGTCCAAATAATGACATCATTTCTGGTAGTGAAACCTTTTTTTAAGTAAATGACTTGCTCTTTTTCCATCTATAAAATTCCACCCTTTATGATTGTCAATATGTGGATGCTCATACAGATGTTTTTTCCCCTTATTCTGTGATGGCTCAGATTTCAGAAAAAAAAGCACTATTTTGGTCGTTGATGTATGACTTTTGTAATATAGGTCCTAGAAATAGTCAATGACAGACCAAGGGTTTTGAAGAAGCGGAGAGAATTATATGATGAGATGGAAGTGTTGGACTATTTGTAAAACCTTGAGAAACTTATGTAAGCACTCTTTCATCTCAATCTTCATCATTCCTATATGAAAAAATGAAGTTTGCCATGCATGCTGGTTGTGGAGCATTTGGAAGATAGGTCTCTACCAAATTTATTCTGTTTTGGTCTTGAGAGTTTTGATAGTTATTTTGATATATGAAAGATTTCTATTTACATTCGATTTTTTTTTAGATAAGGGAACCAAGTTCCAGCCTCTACCATATTTACATTCGAATTGGATCATAAACTCAGGAATATATTTTTTTGCAGGACGAAAAAATCTTAGTAGAAATAATCATGTTACTGCAGGTACATAGTAGAAAACATTAATTGTCCTCAGAGGTATCATACCAGACAATTTGGGTGGGAATACTGGACGCAATGTGCTACAGGGAGATTTATGTAAAATCAGAAGGAAGGTTTTGTCACTATGGTTAGTATGTTTCCTTCACTTAGAATTTGTACATGTTTGAATCAAATTGTGCTGCACTACAAATTTTATAGGTTGCAGGCCACTACATATGTCTTAAGCATGTATTATGCTACTATGATTTTAGATATGCAGTTATTTCTAACAAGAATTCAAGAGCTTTCTAGGATCCTGTAAAAAGTGATAGTTAGAGTCGAACCATTATTATCCACAGAATAAAATGTCTGAAGTACCAGCAACAATTTCCTCAAGTACATGCATTTTTCTTTATAGGAAAAATTATTATGATATTTTTTCTAGGATTTCCCTAAGGCACTTTTTAAGTGCTGAATGTAGAATACTTCCATAAACGAGATCAGTTTTAGTCAGCATACTGACAAAATCTTTAAAAATTGTTATGTAGATTAGCGTTTGTAGGAAACCAGATGCAAACATGGATCAAAAGCCCAAAGCTGCTTGTTTTGCTGAGTCAGACCAAAGGTTTAGTGGTGCTTATTTAGTTATTTGTATCAGCATTCAAGCATTGATTATATGCTTATTTAGAGCTGAAAAGACAAGCTGAAAAGTACTGTTCACTGATTTGTTGTGAGAGAAAAACACGGTTCCTTCACTGAAAAAATACGGCTTATAAGACAAGCAAACAAGGCCTAATCTGCAAGCAGTACTGTAACAGCATTGTTTTTTCAAAAGTACTGTAACAGCATTACAGCAAACCACAGATGAACATATCATGGAGCTCATATTTGTTTTGATCGTTAACAAGTCCTTTTGATACATTTTCTGGCAATTTTGACTCTCTATCTAGTATTGTTACTATATCTGTTTACTTTTTTTTTCTCTTCACTTCTATTTATGTTTATGAATCGAATTTGAGTAGTTCACCTAACATTTTTAAACTGAAGTCAAAATCCTGGGCTGCTTCAGTCCCTGCCAGTCCCAAAGCAATCATGGCAAATGGTGAGTCCCGATTTCAACGAAGGAGTGCCTCACTCCTCAAACTATAACTGCATTCTGGATTTCTGGTTGTTATGGACAAACTAATTGCTCACTTTGTGGGATTAACACACCCTTTCATTGTGTGCCAAGTGGCAAAGGCTTACATGGACCACATTTACACGTTACACGGTCAGCCCCGGTACGTTATCTCTGACAGGGACTGTATCTTCACTAGCACTTTATGGAAGGAACTGTTTAAACCGACGGGCAAACCAAAAAGGATGAATCAATACTTGGAAGGTTATTTGCCATGCTTTGCGCACACGGGTCCGGCTAAATGGTTTTCTTGGCTCTCTGTTGCTGGTCACCCTCAACAGTCAACATGTGGTTGCTCTCCCTTTGAAGTCTGTATGGTCACCCTCAACATTTTGGCCTGACTAATTCCATGGCCTGTTCAGTACCAGAGCTAACCACTTGGTTACAACACAGGAAGCTGAAAACAGCTCTGTTACGTCAACACTTGGAACGAGCTAACACAAGACGGACAGGAAGCATTCGGACAGAGAATTCAGGATGGGCAATTGGGTCTAGGCCATACCTAAATTCACCTCCAAATTTCACTATGCAAAAAGAAGATTCCTCATCACATCGAAATGCCGGCATATGTATGGAGTACTAAATGTAGATGAAATCAAAAACTAATTGCACAGTTTTGTTGTACTTTGCGAGACGAACATTTCGAGCCTAATTAATCAAAATTTGAACAATTTTTACCACATAAAAACAAAATTACTACAGTGCACATTTATTACGCACTGTAGCAATTCGGTGCCCCGAATCGGCATCTAAACGAGGCGCTACATAAAATTGCAGCACTACATCCAAGCCTCTATCTCTGACAGAGTGACAGAGCTAATAAAAAACTAAGTTTCCGGTCTTTTGGTCCATTTCAGGTCTTGAACAAATTTGGCAAGGTGGCGTACTGTCTGAACCTTCCTCCCCCTTCATCCTGTGATCCATTTCTCGCAGTTGGATCAAGCTCTTATGCCGGTTGATTCTGTGCATCGGACCCTGCCTGCATTCCTGGGGAAGAGAAGTATGTGTCTGTTCATTATATAAAAAAAAGTGTGTCTGTTCCTGTGAAGATTTTGCAGCAACTACCAAATCAGAAGGGGGGCTTCTACCGCCATATAGGTTCTAGTCCAATGTCGGATCAAAGATGCGTCTCTGGGACTACAACAAGCTGTGTCATCGCTTCCCCGAAGCCCTGACCTTTTTTAAGGGAAAGCCATCATGGCAACTTTATTTGATTTCAAGTAATAGTAACATCATCGGTTAATTGCACCAAAATAAAATTTAGAGGATCCCATTCCCAATAAATGGACAGGGATCCTAAAGACTTTACAAGCTAAAATATGCATTACTTTATTGGTTTCCCTTGTGTTGACACTCAAAGATGTCCCAAGGTGGTTTTGGGCACCATGAACAAATTATAAACATCATGGACATGTTACAGGTCAAGTGGCAGGATAAAATAACGAACGAAACGTGTGGAGAAGACGGCGAGCCACCAGCGAGCCGAGCCAATCAGCTAAGTCGACTTTCTAGTCGGCTAGGCCGGCTCCCCCCTTCCAGTCGGCTTAGCCGAGTGCCCAAGTCGGCTAAGCCGACTGGCCCTGCAGCCAGCCCGCGGGGGGCTGAACTAGCCCGCAAAAGTCGGCTTAGCCGATCCCCCTGTCGGCTAAGCCGATTTGTTCTGGAAACCAAGTTGGAGACTTTCTAAAATCGGTTTTTGGTATATTTTTATATGGGAAACTTGGAGAACGCATCTTGGAGATGTTTCCTACTGGGATAAGACCACCCCCTCTTAATATATGAGAGGATCATGGCCGATTGAGTTTTCATCTATCCAATCGTCAAAAAACACATCTATCAACTCTTTTTACCCCTTTACTTCTCTCCCAACCTCTCCTGCTGTTCGTTGAGTTTCCCGACGAGATTCAGCGGCATCCTAGGCGGCCTTACTGGTCCTAGAAGATCCTCCACGTACTCCTCCCTGACGGTGTTCCCGAGAGAAGTTCGGGAGCTTTTTCAGCCAAGAATGGGCTCTATATCGGCCTTATCGGTCTCTAGATCGGTTTGGTCGATTACGCTGCATTCTTGCTGCGTTACAGGTTGTTTGCAACCTCTTTAGACATCTAAGACCTTTGCTGGTGTGTTGGCTCGGGGTCATTTTCAGCGTCAACACCTTGGACAATAATCAAACTTAATATTAGAAAACCCAGGACATAAAAATGTGTCCTCCTCGTAGATAGCAGATGCAACACCAATTGAATTGCCTTCCATCTTTATAATATCCACCACTTCTAAATAGTTTGATTGAATAATGAGTCTTGGGCTATCTGACTCGCCAACAGAAGACCATCTCATCGAGCATATGCTTCAGCTGTTGAAGTAGAATCCGCGTTTGGAATGCCACAACTTCTTGCAACAATAAAGACCCTAGACTAGTCTCACAAGACAAGTCAACACTAGTGGCTCCCTTTTGTTCTCCATTTGAGAAAGCCACATCAACATTTATGATGTGTTTGGTTTGAGGAACGAGGTGATCCATCATCTTCTTACTCCTCACTTTTTGTATTTGATTTATAGAATGGAATGAGTTGATCCATCACCACCTCATTCCTCATAAGCTAATAATTAGTATATGCAGGAAGAATGAGTTGATTCCACCAAAATTCATGGGATGAACTCATGAAGCATCACCTCATGAAGCATAGGGTGACTCCATAAACCAAACACATTGTTAGTTTCACAAATTGTCCGCTGGCTGCTTCTATCCCCGTGCCTCCTCCTCCTCCTCCTCCTCCTCCTTCTTCTTCTTCTTCTTCTTCTTCTTCTTCTTCTTCTTCTTCTTCTTCTTCGATCTAGCATAGTTCTGACAAGAAGAGCTGATATAGTTTGTGCCGACCACACCGACTTTTGCACTAGTTGATCATGTGTTGTTTGTCTCCTCTTCCAGCACATATACCAAGCTGTTACTGCTATTAATTCTCTTCATCCTACCTCTGATAACCCTGGAGCCACAATCATTTGTTTTGTGCAAACGGAGGTTTTGGAGTTTGGCTGGGGCTTGAGGTGTGTCCTATCTCCTTGCCCTTGCGCCAGTTGGTATATATCTAAAGTTATTAGGCGCGTGAGTTTTTATTCCTACTAGGTGTTTTGTGTGTATATGTGATCTGTATTGGGATCTAATCCTATTTTTGCTTTTAGCATAATGATATACAATTCTCCCGTGTGTTCCTGAAAAAAAAAAGGTCTAGGATCGAAGATCCCATTCTGTCAGCTGAACTAACGTTCATTACTGCATTTCTCGAATACTGGAAAACAGCATGATGAATGCTCTTATGCTCTCACATTCCATTGTGCATAATGGACTTTGGCTACTAGTGATAATCTGCCGATTTGCCAAAATGTCCTTGAATGAGACCAATTGTCACGCTCAGTAGCAAGTTTTCGGCCTCAGAGTGGGTTGCGTAACAGGTTATCTTGCGTAACCGGAGAGTAGAGAGAGAGAGAGGAGGGCAAGCGACATGACATACGTAAACATCTATCCTGTCTGTGTCCTCTGCCTTCCTAATTTGACGCACAGGCTGATGGAAGAATTTGCTCGGAAAAAGTTGGAAAAAGTTGACGCACAGCCGCACAGGCCTCGGGCTATACAGATTGTCAGCCGCAACGTTCAACTGCCTTCAGCATGCGGTGCATTCCAAATTCCAATCACGCACGCGGCAAGCGCAGCCCGGTGCAAGGAACCGAACCTGACCTGTGACCTCCATCAAAGCCTTTCCGCAGTCGATAATGATCAAGAGAACTTTTTCGGCCGTCCAAAGCATCCCTTTCTGCTTTTTGATCCTTCGGCATCTTCTCAGATACAGGTAATGTAGCGTGGATGTCTGTCCTAGCTAGCTTCACCATGGAGTTCTGCGCATGCCGATCATTAATGTTTTTAGATGTAGTTGTTCTAAATTTGACCGGTTAATAATATGTTAAAAACTGTTAGACTGCATATACGCGGATCTAGCACCAAAACAGGATAAGCTTGAGCTTAGCAGCCACATCCCATGTTCCACGTTCCGGAAACAGGAACATTTACGTTCTCTCATTATAAAATAACACCTCAATTTTTCGTTCTCATTCTACGTTCCTGTTCCCTCATGCGAACATGGCTGCTAAGAGCTCGAGCCCTTACTACCGCTACTTCCAAACATGGAAGCTTGAAAGAAAGGGTTAGACATAGAAAATAACAGGAGAAGTTGCGAACACAAGGTTGATATGTGTCTTTGTGGTTCAGATTTGTGATGAGTGATTGTCAACGTGATTTGCGTCTTTGGGTTGAGTTTGGGTACTTTGGGTTGTGCAACATGTCTCTTCACTTGTGGTGCGCAGGTGTGGAGCTCGGAGGCGGTGGTCGACGGCGAGGTAAAGGTCAAGTAGGCACGTGCCCTGCTGATTTACCGGGAGTGGTAAAGAACGGACGTGATGCTTAGACCGAGGGACCAGAAGGCCAGGTGACCAGCTGCGGTGGCTGACATCTGGGGACATCAACAAGCATAAATATACATGGTGGAGTGACCGTATTGACCGAGTCAAGACGGCGGTCGAGCGAGGCTCTGGAAGACTTGGCGGCCGGCCGGTCGAGAACGGCTGGTGGGTTGAGCCTCAAAACCACCGGTGGACAGTTTCGCGGGTTTGGCCTCAAAACCTGTACGGAGGTTCCGAGAAGGAAAGGGGCGACACGTGGCGGAATCACGAAGGTTGCGTCAAGGAGAAGCAAATTCGTGAAGGAAGCAGGGCCGTCCGATCAACTAAAAAAGAGTTGGACCATTACGCCCTCGGGTCAGTGGTTCGGCTCAAAAATATCTAGGGGCAAAACTAGGATTGTGTAATAGGCTCCTAATAAATAGAATGAGGGTGCCCCATCACCCTTACTTCTCCCATTTCCATTTTTTCTTGCCCTAGGTTTCCCCTCTCCTAATGTTCTTGAGAGAGGTCCACAAATTCCAAATTTGTGTAATCACTTCTGAGATTCGAAGTCCTCCGGGATTCCTATTCTGAAGCTGTGATTTTCGTTCTTCTTTTTCCCCAATTTCATGCATGGCCTCGATCCCAATTTCCTGGAGTTTGGGTCAATCCCGATGATTTTTGGGATTAGGTTCGTAGCGTGGTGAATTTCATTTCTGTGAATTTTGGGAATGAATCGTTGAATTTTTGGTTGGTTTTCGTGGCATGTTTTGAAGGCCTTTTCTTCTGTTCGTTCTCTGAGGCTCCTCTGTTCGTCTCGTTCCCTGTCTCTCTTGTTCGTGGCTTGGGGAATCAGGAGAAGATCGAGCATGGGGGCAGTCCCAATCGAGTCAAGCAGCAACGCCACCAAGGCCAGTGCTCAGGCGCTGTGCTTGCTCTCTTGAGCGGCGGTTGTCTCTGAGTCGTTCTCGCGGTCTCTAGGTTGGGAACAGTGGTGCCGGCGGTGCAGACCCTGCCGTGCTCCAGCAGCCGTACGTGGCTTCCCCTATCTGGTTCGCTCAGATCCCACAGGCGCGCATCGGTGTTCTCCCTTCGGTGACAGGCTCCAAAGCCGCGCGCCTGAGCACCAGCAACAGCGCGGTTCCTTTCCTCCCTTTCTACGTCTGCTCGTTCTTCAGGCCGCGGACAGTCCGCCTCTATGGCCCAGACAGTCCGCACTCCCTGTTTCGACCGGGAACAAAAGCATTTTCTCTCGGTCGTTTTTTGTGGCTCGAACGTCAGACGGTCCGAAGTTGGCCGGTAGACTGTTCAGGGTTCGAACTTCAGATAGTCCGCGGTTGAGGCTCAGACAGTCCGCACTTGTGCAGTGTAGGCTGTTTTCACTCGTTCCTTCATGCACTTGTTTTCGTTTGTTCTCGATTGTTCCACAGTATTTTTTGGTCTTCACCGGAGGTACCTAGCCACCATTTGGCTCGTGAACTAATCGATCTTGCGTGCGTTTGCTTTTGGGGTTTGATTTTGGGACAGCAGCTAAATATTTTAAAAGAAATTTGAGGCTCCTATTCACCCCCCTCTAGTCGCCGTTTCCTGTCCTTCAATTGATATCGTAGCCGGTTAAGGATCATTCCACCATAATGGTCTGTGATCCACAAAGGCAACATGGAGCGTGGTTTCAGCGAGCCGCCATTCTTCGATGGAACAAACTACCCCTGCTGGAAGATCCGCATGTCTGCTCATCTTCAAGGCATAGACTGGCGGGTCTAGGAGATTTGTGAGGATCCTAACTACATGGTGCTTGCTGCTGTTGTCGGTCAGGAGCAAATTGACCAACACAACGCAAATAGCAAGGCTCGTAATGTTCTCTTTTTGAGTCTTTTGCTTTCCGAGTTTGAGCGGGTCTCTGATTGTACTATTGCTCGAGATACCTAGGTGAGGCTTCAGAGTTGTCACGAGGGAACCGCATAGGTCAAAACCAGACTCTTTGAGACATACAAGCGTGAATATGAGAACTTCTCTTAGTTGGATGGAGAGTCTATCGATACCATGTTTTCTTGCTTTCTGTCGATTGTGAACAAGATGCGGGCAAACAAGCCGCAGCTGCCTTATGAGGATCATGAGAGGGCTCTCAAGTTACTATATGCCCTAGATTGAAAAGTTTGGAATGTGAAGGTGTCTGCTATCATTGAGTCCGCTAACTATGACACCCTCACCGAAATGAGCATTTTAGCAAGTTCAAGTCCATCGAGGTCGATTACCAGACCAAGCCAAAATCAAGAATCCATCTGCACCTACCATGGCTTTGGTTTTGGGTAATGGTTCAAGTTCTTCAGCTAATCCTTCATAGATTTTCTTTGCCTTGTCTTCTCTGGTATCTGTTACAGAGGAGCAGATGGAGGCACTTAGGGACGACGAGCTAGCACTGGTCATCAACCGGTTCTCGCGGTTTCACAACAACCGTATGAACTGCTGGATTCTAGGAAAGCTTGACCTGCGGGGCACGTCATAAAATTCTTTTTCTAGATTTTAGGAGCTAGTACTTTGGTTACAGCCATGGGCTAACCATTTTTTCGGTTTCCTCCGAAGGGGCACACATCTACTAAAATAAGGTACTTCGAGCTCGTCCAGGTGTTGGGAGATTTACGTGACACGAAGTGTCAGAGGTTTTAGGATCAGACTAGTGACCCTCCCGAATACCCCCTAACTCTAGAGGGGCAGGGTCGATAGTGAATGAATCACCACCACTTACACCTGCCGAGGGGGTAAGCCATGCTGAGTACCCGGTCTGAGTGTTAGATTACTCGCCTGCACTGACTCGGGTGATGGTGCGTCGGATTTTGGACCTTTTGGCCCCACGGCCTCCACGGTTACGCGGATGGGTTCCTTCTCTACGAAGCTGAGGTGTCGGTTTTGGCGGCTTGTCTCCCCACACGTCTATCTCGGAAGCTGTGCCTCTTAGAAATCATGGGGGTGTAGCTAGGCCTTAACTCCCGCTTTTGCCCATGGAGACTGCTAGATTCCATCGACCGTGAGCATCCCCTGCCTATAAAATAGAGGAATAGAGGAGGGGAGTTAGTACATTTGCATAGTAGCCTTTGCACGCTCACCTTCCTTTGCTCGTCACATCTCCTGTCATTGTCAGATCTTGTCTACCATTTGTGGCCAGAGAGAAGCGCTAGCGGGAGGAGTCTGAGGAGGGATCTGCTAGAAGGGGCATGCCTCCCTCTGCTCAGGCCTTCTGCCTGGGGTTGATGGGGTTCAGGTAAGGATAGATCTTGCTGTTGACTTCGTCGGGGATGAATCTGATGCGTTTCTTGGTGTAATGGTTTCTCGTTGGCACACTCGTTGCCATGGCCCACCACCGTCTAAGAGGCCCTATCGCCATCATGTCCCCTAGCAATGCAGGTCGTGCTGCCGCCGGCCTCACCTTCTTCCTCCGACGATGAGGAGGCTGAAGGAGACAAGCACGACATCTATACCGTACGAGAGGAGCTGGTCGTGGCCGGGCAATCCCACCGAAATGGATGTCGGGAGGTGGAACGGCTGAAGGAGTGCCTTGCGACAATCGAGACCGCGCTTGGCGCCACGAACGGGGTGGCGACCGACGCCAGGGCTGCCAACGTGGCAACCCGCACTAAGCTCGCCGATGAGTTGAACTTCTTTGTTTCCTTTATGCAAGTGCTTTTCGTCTTGACTTTGAACCTCTGCATTTCTCAGCGGTTCATGAGCAGTTCGGCGCTGTCCTGGTTGAAGCGGTGGATCTTTGCCGGGCCAATGAGGAGCTGGCCGACAGACTGGTGGAAGTGACTCATCTACATGAGGAGTCAGTGGATTGGGCGTGTGGTAGTGCCACCATGGCATGAATTAATAGCAACTGCTGCATGGCGCTGGAGAAGGCAGTGGCGGCCACCGTCGAGTTGGTGTAACCAAAGGGGTCAGGCCTTTTCGAGTAGGCTCTCGGTCTCCTAGCATGAATCAGGGAGGTGATGGCACATGGCATTCGCCATGGGGCCATGAAGGCCCTTGCTGCTGCTCACCTTCATCTTCAGCCGGAGGTGGACCTGCATGCGATAGAGCCTGGGTTCCCATCGCGGACGTAGGTGCCCGAAGACATCGACATCACACGGTTGATAGCCAATTTCAGTGTCGCCACCAATGCCATTGTGGTGATTGTAAATGTAGAGCAAGTCATCAAAGACACTCCTCGAGGTCAGGTTCTATTGGTTTGCTTTTGTGTAAAATATTATCTAAATAAAATTCCACATTACAGATAGGTAGTTGCGTAATTGTAGTATAACATGTCTGAGTGCTAAGACCACACACGTTAACACAACTTTTTTGGCATTGCTGTGTCAGTGCAATGCCCCCGAGCACAAGTGTCGACTGGTCAGTATGGCTTTACTCGGGGTGCGATGTTGCGTAGCATTTAGGATATAGCCCCTGAACCATTCTTTAGGAAAGTGTTTCCTTAGCCGTCTGAGGCATAAAACCCTTTCATGCATGGCAACCATATATATTTCTTTTTTTAAAAGGTGGGAGAGCAATGATTAGTGTGTATTAACAGCACTGGTGGGGTTCGCCCTGTTGTCTTTGTCCCTCCTCTGCTCAGGGTTGACCCAAGTTTATTACGGTTTGCACCATGCTCTAGGCCCCGGTCACGGGTCCTCCCTGGTGGCTGGGTCATCTTTCTCCTCTTCTGGTTTTGCTTCTTCGGGCAAGTCGGGTGCCTCTGGTGGCACCAGTGTAGCCGATGAAGCAGAAATCGTAGAATCGAGAGGTAAAACACTGGCCAGGGTTTCTGCTGTGAGCCAGTGCTCTAGGGATCGAGGCGAGCATTGGGGCATTCCCGAGCCCGTCTCTTGTTTATCCTGGTAGGCATGTTTTGACTCATCCAGGATCAGGTCCTGTGGGCCTGTTCAATAGCTAGCCTCTCACACTCGTATGCATCTTGAAAACTACCCGCGAAGGTGATGAGACCATGGGAGCCTGATATCTTGAGCTTGAGGTAGGCGTACCTGGGGATTGCCATGAATTTGGCATAGCAGGGTCTCCCAAGGATAGCGTGGTAAGGACCCTCGAAGTCTACGACTTCAAGGGAGAGTGTCTCCTTGCGGTAGTGTACCTGGTCACCAAAGTGACAGACAGAGTGATCGTGCTAAGGGGCATAATCCATTGTCCGAGGATGATCCCTAGAACGGAGAATGCGGGGGACACAATTTTCTTGTCTCGATGTTCAGCTTCTCGAACACATCCTTGTAAAGGATGTTTATGCTGCTTCCTCTGTCCATAAGGACTTTGATCATTTTACACCTCCCACGACCGCGCTGACCACCAGAGGGAACCGACCGGCCTCGATGACGTGATCAAGGTGGTTGTCCATATTGAAGGTGTTGGGTGCTCCGACCATCTTAAATAAATAGGAACTGCAGGTGTAGTGGCAAAGATGAGACGTCGGGTTACCTTTTCACGATGGCAGTCCTCGTAGGCCTGTGGACCCCCAAAGATGATCATGACGCCCTCGATGTTAGGGTAGCCGCCTTCATCATCCTCAATAGTGCCGTCCTTCCCTTTCTTCAGGCGACCACCCTTCATCTTGTCCTTGCCAGCTTCAATGATCTCACATTTGTAAGTATGGTAGTCCCTGGCCAAGTAATTCACCGAGAAACCATGATTTTGATATGTCTAGTTCATGATCTCGTCGAATTTTACACAGGCTCCACAACTTTGTTTGAATTTGTTGCCTTCTTGTTTCTCGGTGTTGGCCACGAGCTCGCCTCGACGCTTGTGATCCTTCTTGGTTAGTGGGGATTGGTCTACGTCATCGGTGAATCACGACTTATATTTTTCGTTATCAGTGTTAAAGCAATCTTCGGCATTGGCGTGCTCATGGGCTAAGGCGAACATGTCAAGGAGACTAATGTTCTTCCTTCGCCCAATGTCCTGAATGAGGGGTTCACTGTCGACACCGGCGGTGAAGGCAGTTATGATGCTAGCATCAGGGACATCCGTGAGCTTATTCTTGCGCTGCGTGAAGCGCTTTATGTAATCACGAAGACTCTCACCGGTCTTGCATTTGCATCCTAGGAGGTCCCACGAGGTGCCTGGCTTAGTGTAAGCCCCTCAAAGTGATTATAGAATGCCTTTTCAAGGTCAGCCCATCTCTTGATCGTGCCTTCCCGAAGGTTGTTTAGCTAGTTTCTAGTGGAGCTAGTGAGGTAGATCGGGAGGTATTGAATTATGAAAAACATGTCCAGTGTGGATGCCGTTTTCATGGCGAGTTGGTAGTTTACCAACCAAATCATCAGATCTGTCTCACCGTCATATTTTTCAATATTGGGAGCATGAAACCTGCAGGGCATTGGGACTGACCGGATTCGGTATCTAAACGCGGGGGGTCCTACCAAGTCATAGGGATCAACCCCGGTGGTGCGTGGTGCTAGCTCGGGTCGATTTCTATGATTTCTCCCGTCATGACGGGTATCACCCTCACCATCAGAGCAATAGCTACTCCCCGAATTGTTGTTAGCCCCCCCATCCTCATGACTCCCTTTATTGGGAGAGTGCCCTTCGCCGCCACCTCCTCGTCTGCCACCTCCCTATCCACCACCATTGTCGCTCGGTTGCGGGCGGGATCTTGGTGACGTCCGTGGTTGTGGCATGAGGATCTGCTAGATCGATGTGGCGATCGAGCCCCCACGTTTTGGGGGTGCGCAGCTGCGTGTAGCAGACGCATCGCTAGGTGCTGGTATACAGTCAGCAGTGCCCGTTATCAGCTCTTGAATCCTTTGGAAAGTCTGGCAACCCTCTTCTATGGTTAGATGTGGCATCACTGCTGCTTCCCTCATGGCCTCAGCCAAGTTTTGCTTGGCATTAGAATATACCAGAGCTGCTCGTAGAATATCGTTGTGGGCCTGACGGCCCCAAGCTGTGTTTTGCTGTTCGAGCTGACATCGTAGTTTTCAATTTTCCTCTGCTAACACATCAATGTGATTAAGCAGACGATCCCAAGCCTGCTGGCTAATCTCATAAGGTGCTGCATAATCAAACTCAAAATGATCATGAGGGGAACATTCGGGGGTAATGTACCCATTCCCGTCATGATCGTTCGCACCGAGATAGCAACTGCGTATATGCAAGATGATGTCATCATTGTCAATGTCCGTGTGGTTAACTCTACGTGGCTGGTAACGGTCGTAGAGAGAAAGGCGTGAAGCCACTATGTTAATGAGCTTGGCGGCTCCCATGTCATGGCACCGATCACCAACCACTTTCATCGGAGTAATCTGATTGTTCTGGGACGGTACCGCTGTGGCTGAGATAGTGGATGGTGACCCTGACTAGGTTTGAGCCGAAGTCATCATCGCAGTGATCCCGATTAGTATGACATAGGTTTTTTGGATTCTCCATAGGAGATCTAGAAGGTGGCGTGACAACCTGAAGGGGTTGGATCAGGTGAGTCATCACCGCACGTATTGGCACTCCCGAGGATCGGGACTGAATTAGATCAAGCACACCATATCCATTGTTGGGAATGGTTCCCTGGTCTTGCGAAGGAAAAGAATGGCATTAAGTCTAGGCTATTGGCTAGGTTCGGTGAAAAGCTGATCGTGGCGGGTTAGATGATGGGCGATGGCGAGCAGTCCTTCCTTGACATCCTTCTCTAGTCTGGCGGTGAAATCTTGGATCTAGAGCAACTGCTCCTCCTCCCGTTCGGTTAGCTCAGGCTCCTACAGGTGCAGGTCCTTGAACTGGTCAGTGATAAAGTCAAGCTTGCCAAAGATGATCCTCGTGTCTAGCTACATCTTCTCCAATTCATCATCGAAGTTGAAGATGATTCCCATCTGAAACACAAAAACAAATCTAAACACGAAAGGCCCCTACCTGACGTGCCAATTATCGGATTGTTTTGCTTCAGCAGTATCCAGCAACGTGATCGCATAGAGGAAATAAGATGGTAGCACATGAGACACAAAGATTTATACTGGTTCAGGGCACAGTGCGCGCTAAACCCTACTCCAGTGGTGCAACTGCTCTTATATTCGTATGCTCAATTATAGGGGTTTTTGCTCCTAACTACGAGGTAGATGGAATGTGTGGAAGATTGGATCCTGTGCCCGAGGTCTCTACCCTTCTTTATATAGGCAAGAGAGGTAGGGTTACAGAGAGGACAATCAGGGTAGCAGATTGTGTTCCTTATTTGTTACACGATATGTGCAATAAAATTGATCCTAGCTATCGTTTAGATACACCCAGCTTGGTTTGCCTTGATCTCCACATTGGTTGATCGCGTCAGCCCTTGTGGGCTTCCTCCTTGACGGCTACTGGGCTGATAGCTTGGTGGTAGTCATATATATGGGCAGTGTAGGTACCCTGACCCATGTCCTTGAGACCTTGCTTCCTTACAATGTAAGTATGAAAACGATGAGTTAAAGTCTATGTCTAACTTGTTGGGTGTGTGCAAGTCCTGCTTGGGATTGCAATCTGAGATGGCAGAGAAGATTGCTAGGATCTCTTTGCTTGAAAAGGCCAGTTTAGATAGCACTGCTGCTAAGTGTGCATGTTGTGAGAGCTTGGTGCTAGAGCTTGAGTCCTATAGATATGACAAGATGAGAACCAAGGAAGACAACACATACCTTCGGTCCATCTTGAGTTGGGTGTCCTGCAGTGAGCCACAGTTGGGCATGATGATGAGCTAGTTTAGGCAGGGAATTGGTGCATCGGGTGTAGGCTTTGCTTTAGGTGGTGAGGCTGAAAGTATCTATGGTAAGGTTGGTGAGTTTAGTGGTTTAAACCTGAGTGAGAAACCTTTCACTACTCTCAAGTTGATCAAAGTCACTCCACCTAAGCCCATTGAGCCCACTATCAAAGATGGAGATTTGAAGAACCTCCAAAAGCCCCACCTTAGAAACAAGTCTAGGTTCCAAAACTAAACTATCTCAGGAACCCACTTGATACTCTACCAAACATCTCTAAGGATCCCCTTTCTAAAGCCAAAGAGCCACCAATAGTGAACCATACCCACAAGAGAGTGAATCAACAACCACCCAAGAGAGAGGTAAGGTATCACTGTGACTATTACCATAGGGTTGATCATCTTGCTGAGTTCTGGTTTAGGAGGAAGAGAGATGAGTAGCGAGAGTACAAGTTGAACAACTAGAACATGTATCGCCCGCCCCTTGGCATACATGTGCCTCTTGTTTAGAGGCATAGTGCTAGGCCTAGAGGTGCAATGCCTCAAGGTGATAGGCCTCAGGTTGTGAGACCACACGGTGGTCGTGCTGGCGTGGTTTAGGTCATGATCAATATGACTTTGGACCTCATGACAGTGGTTTTCAGTCCTACAACTCTAGCGGACCACGTTTTTCCCCACGTGGTGATCGCTTCCCTCAAATGGGACATGGTATGTTTAGTGTTTTTCCTAACACCTTTTCAGGGCAAATGAGTCAACACTGATATCCTTTACAGTTTACTAACCCTAGTGTTATGTCATTTGCTCATCCCATGTCTTTCTCTTGATACAGGATGGAGGCCTAGAGAACACGTGGCTCATTGAATTTGACTATTCATGCCACATGATCATAAGTTCAAAATGGTTCTCCAACCTCGACCCCGTGCAATGTAAGGAGTATATCACATTCGGGGACAATAGCAAAGGTAAAGTGCTTTCCTATGGGACCATTCTGGTCAACGAGAGTTTTGTTCTGAAGGATGTTGCTTTGGTTTTGAATTTGCATTTCAATTTGCTTTCAGTTTCGTAACTCCTTCAGGATGGCTTTGAAGTGCACTTTAAGACTGGCTTGTCTCAAGTTCTTGATTCTCATAGAAATCTTGTTTGTCAGATTGTCCCTTTTGGCCGTGTCTTTTGAGCTTATTGGTCTCACTCCTTTGGCTCTTCTCGATGTTTGGTGGTCAGATCCTCCTCTAAGCATTGAAAGTGGCATAGGAGACTTGGTCACTTGAGCTTTGACTTACTAGCTAGGTTGAGCTCACTTGATCTAATCCGAGGATTGCCCAAGTTGAAATTTGAGAAGGATTTGGTTTGTCACCCTTGTCATCACGGGAAGATGGTTGCTACTTCTCACCCACCTATGAACCAAGTTATGACTAAGGAACCTAGCGAGCTACTTCACATGGACATAGTTGGTTCAGCTCAGGTTCGGTCAGATGGTGGGAAGTGGTACGTTCTAGTGATCATGGATGACTTTTCTCGCTACTCTTGGGTGTTTTTCATGGAGAGTAAGGATGAGGCTTTTTCACATGCTTGGGATTTGATTCTTTAGTTGCAAAGTGAGTTCCCTAAGAATGCTATGAGAGCGATTCGTAGTGACAATGGCACATAATTCAAGAATGCTTATTTTGAAACCTTTTTTGCTTCTTTGGGCCTCGAGCATCAGTTTCCCTCTCCTTATGTTCCCCAGCAAAATGGTGTTGTTGAGCACAAGAATCGGACCCTTGTTCAGATGGCTAGGACGATGCTCGATGAGCACAAGACTTCTTGGAGATATTGGGTTGAAGCAATCAACAACGCGTGCTATGTTTCCAATCGCATTTTCCTTTGAGTTTTCATAAAGAAGACTTATTATGAGTTGTGATTCGGATGACCACCCAAGGTAAGCCACTTCAGGGTGTTTGGATGCAAGTGCTTTATCCTGAAATAAGGTAATTTGGACAAGTTCAAGTCTAGGTCTTCCGACGGTATTTTTCTTGGTTATGTTTCTCACTCTTATGCATATCGTGTTCTTAACCTTGAAACTTACTGAGATGTGGAGACTTGTGAGGTCACATTCGATGAAACCATGCCTTGTTCCACTCTTTTGATTGTGGAGGTGATCAGTAGATTGGCAAGCGCACAGAAGTACCGTTGTAGCACTTCACCCAAAAGTATTCAGGATATCTTATTTTCCCAAAGGAACGATATTGTAAGTTGTCTCTTAGCTAGTTTACCTAGAAAAAACAAGATGAAGGGTAAATTGGGTAGTGAGGTTCTTCTAAGGGTAGAAACCTTAAGTGAAGATAACTTTGCTATTACCAACAAACTTCGGGCACCTGATCACACTTGGTCTGCCAAGTGATGCCGGCCTCTAGCTCTACGTCGTACTTGAACATGGGGGATTACAAAGGACGGACAGGGCTGTCACCACCTGTCGCCTACCCTCAACCATGGGATACGAGGTAAACAAAGGAAACATGCAGCTTAGACACCACATCTACGCTAACCGTTACTACTCTAGCGTTGGCCAGGAACTTCCATCTTTATTAGGAGTCCTCTACTAGAGCACCCGCCATGAGGATAGACGACGATCCCGCAAGTAAGTAGTAACAATGATAACATAACTTAGTGAATCGAACTAAAAGATAAACACAAACTTCTTACTCCAATTAGTAAGACGATCGTAGAGGTACAAGTGTAGAGGGAGCCGACAAGTCCGGCACTCCGTCCACCCGAGGTACAAGGCTTGCCAAGCACTCGAGGTAGACGCTACCTCTACTCTACTCTTTTCTCTAACTCTTTCCCTCTCTCACTCCCTACTCTAGTCTAGCTAGAAGCTAATGGAAATGTGTAGCCCCTCTTCTTCTTCTCCAAAATGTGTATATCATGATGTGAGGAGGTTGCTTGGAGGAGGTCAGTTTGCATGGTATTTTTGGCAAGCACCACATGCAACCGCCTCCCTATGCAATTAATGCACCGCCTACAAAACATAGGCCCGGGCCAAGCTGGGGGCGGTGCGGCCGCACCTTGGGCTGCACGCCTAGCCACCGCCTTCAGCTTGTGGTCTTCTAGCTGGGCCTGGATGCCTCCCCCACTAGTGTCTCGGTCCAGTTTTGAGTTTGAGTGGACTTTTGTATTTGTTTTGCTTAAATATGTTATTTGGAAAGCGTATTTTGTTGTTTTCCGTGTTTGTACCTACAAAACATATATATACCAAAACTTGTGGAAATGTTAGTCATAAAGCCCTATTCCTAAGTTTTGGTAGTCATATTTCCTTTATTATGTTCAAATGTTGGCAGTATAAATATGCGTTATGAACTACCAACAAGCATCTTTGTGGAGGAGAAGCAGGAAGATGCCGATTGGGGTGATCCCAGGCTAACTCCACGGGCTGCCCCTCTTGAGCCTATGACGTCTACTTCAGCTTACGGCCCTGATCCCTCTTCTTCTACTATATGGGCCCGTTCGAGTAGCCTCCTCAGCCCGCGCCAGCTGCACCTGAGGAGGCCCCAGCTGCTGTTGAGGGGGAGATGACTTCTTCATGGGAGGCACCATGACACATTCAGTGTCGCCACCCACCTCAGACCATGATCGGTGACATCGACCAGTGAGTCATGTAGTCTAGGTCATATCACATCTTACACTTCGCTCATTCTACTTTCGTTGCTTCTTTTGTGCCTCGAGATGTTGGACACGCTCTATGTAAGGCCGATTGGGTAAATGCCATGCACAAGGAGTTAGAGAACTTTGAGCAAAACTAGGTGTGGGTTTTAATTTCACCTCCACTAGATTGCCACCCCATAGGTACAAAGTAGGTTTTCAAGAACAAACAAGGTGAGGATGGGGTGGTAGTGAGAAACAAGGCTAGGTTGGTAGCTCAGGGGTTCTGCCAGAAAGAGGGTATAGATTACGAGGAAACCTTTGCTCCTGTTGATCGTTTAGAAGCCATTAGGATCTTTTTAGCCTTTGCAGCTTCGAAAGGATTCAAGCTGTATCAGATAGATGTGAAGAGTGCTTTCTTGAACGGGTATATAGAGAAGAGGTTTATGTTAGGCAACCCCCTGGCTTTGAAAATCCTAAGTTTCCTAACCATGTTTTTAAACTCCACAAAGCCTTGTATGGTTTGAAATAAGCCCTGAGAGACTAGTATGAGCGTTTGATAGCCTTCTTGCTTGATAAGAGTTTAAAATGGTGTCTGTTGATAAAGCTTTATTTCTCCTCAAGCAAGGCACTTGTGGCAGAACTGCCTAAATTAACACACTTCTAGAGACACTTGTCTTCCATTAGACCCTAAACAACCCACAAGTGAGTTAAATCAAATAATTTTGTCAAGCACACCATAAGGGAGAACTCAAAAATCTACATCTTTCATCAGGATCATAAATGAGAGATAAAGCTTACAACATTCTTAGTCATTTCTTACATGACTTTTAATACAACATCAGAGTATTGCACAATGGATTATAATATCGGAATATAAAATGTTATTAGTGTTTCAGCGGATATAAAAACCATTTAATGTCAAGTTAAAAATTAACATGATGAACTTTTATATACATGAATTAATAACAGGTTATAAGTTTTTTCCTTCGTAAAACATTTTTATGGAAACTTTAAATAAACTCTATGTCTGCAACATAAAGGAAATCCTCACTAAGCCCACTAGGAGGTTTCCATACACAAGTGTCAACTCCCTAAACACCTGTCACCTACAACATGGTAGAACAAATCCTGAGTACTCAATTGTACTTTGCAAGACTTACCTATCAGAAAAAAAATAAAAGACTCTAAGGATATGCACGGCTATCGTGCTTGTGGGTTCATTGCATCTGCAGGAAGCATTACTAGATGTGCATCATTATGATCAACTTTTATTAGTAGTCATTATTAGTTCATTAGCTAACCATTCTATGTAAGCACCTATACTACTTTCAAGTAAGGGTTGAGCAATTAGAACCATTTTACCATCTTCCATATTTTAGTTCTTACTACGGTGCTAGACCATAGCCAAGTCAGTACTGTCTCACAAAAATGGCGATCGTGAATCAATATTTCCTAGCTGGGTACCCCAAAACACACGCCTCGCTTGTGCCTCAGGCACAAACAAGACCAATCCGTATCAAGGGGTCCAGGTTCCCATCCAAACTTGGACTCTAAGCCCCCAACATCTAAGACCTAGTCTTAGTATGGTGCTTAGACCTCCACATAATGCCCACCCGTAAAAGTCGGTCCAAAAAGAGCCAGAACCCATGACAAGAGAGTAACAAGTCTTCCCGCTCCTATAAGCAAGTATGTGCTCAAGATAATAAGTTTGTGACCTAACTACCATCCACAGTAACGAACGGTCCTCAATCGACATAGGCGGGACAAATGCAACCAGAGTCTCGCTCGGTGGCCTAACAAGCTCAAATCCAAATCCAAAGTACAGTCCTGCCCGGTCTCCCGTATTACCCATATATATTCTATGTGATAGTAACATGATAGTAATAACAATAATATCTTCTCAACTCTCGTGAGTGATAGGTAATCACTTAACTTCTACCATATTCCTATAACATAGCAAGTTACACGATCCTGTCATACTAGTAAAGCTCATGATATATATATATATATATATATATATATATATATATATATATATATATATATATATATATATATATATATATATATATATCAAGTGGGTTTCATTCAACTCCTTAAACTTAATGCACAAGCATAAAATAAAGTGCAGAATAATAGGGGTTATGCACTGTCTGGGTATGATATAACCAAAAGTTAGCATTCCATCACAGCGACATAATCATCAGGCACCATCTTTTCTGCTATTTCGGTCGACTCCATGCTCATCATGTTTCCTATTATGACATACGTGGATGCACGCAGAGACGTAAATAATCAACAACAACTGGAATTCGTATCATACGATTTCGCCTCTCAAGCTAACGAGCTAGCTCTAATGACTAACCAACTAAACTAGTCGTCATCTACAACCAGCAAGGCATCCTGCCCTCAAACCAACATTTTGGTTTTACGAATCCCTGTTTCTCTTTGTTTCTTTCTACGATTTCATATACCCAAAAATAAGGCACATTAGTTACCCTAGTAAACTAATTATTCTGAGGCTACAAAAATTACAGAGAGCACATAATAACACCACTAAACTATTGTAAATTTTTGGGAGTTAGCACTATCACCAATTTACCACAAAATTCCTACACTTTATATCTTATTAAAACTAAGCATTTCAAAATGAATATGGCAACCCTAAAAATAGTACACATCTATATGAACAAAATACACTAATAGATAGATCATGATTTGAGAAATCTAACAAAATTAGTTTTGCAATTTTTGGACTCCAAAATGATTTTATATTTAAAAACAAAATCAGCCCATAATTTATTTTAGAAAATCTTTACTAATTCACTGGAAAAAGAAAAGGGCACCGCGGCCCACTAGGCCCAGCGCGGGGTGTGACCGCGCGCGGCATCGCCGGCCCGACACGGCCCAAGGTGGGGAGCCTGCGCGCACTGGCAATCTTGCAAAAAGGCCCCTAGCTACTTGAAGAACTACGCCACGCAACGTGTCACTATTCCAATAGAGAGAGGGTTTGCGCTCAGCAGCCTGCAAAGACTCATCTTTGCAACGGGCATGCCCCCGAGTGCACGCGCGACGGCATACGGCGCTTACGCCGGCCAACGGCAGGGTTAGCCAACGGCCGGAAGGGGTCGAATACTTAAACCTAAGCGAAGTGGGACCCTGGGAGGTGGTTTGGTGACTAGCGGGGCCCTACAGCGGCCTAGCCATGACGGCAGGCGAAACAACGTCGTTCATGGCATTGGCATGGCTACTCCGGTGAGCTAGAGCGGCGGTAACAAACGGGAAGGCGTGGGAGCACCCGGAGCTTACCACGGTTCTAGCCAAGGTGATGGTTGGGGCCGAGGAAGGCGGAGCCGCGCTGACCACGTACGAGCGGGCGGTGCGGCGGCACTCCAAGCGTGGCACCTCCGCATCAGCACGTCGCCGACAGTGCCTCGGGTGGAACTAGCACGAGCATGAGGACGAGGGGGTCAAGGCAGGCTCGTAGGAGCAAGTAATCGAATCACTACCAAAGAATACTGGCTTACCCCGACCGAGTTAAGGCACGGCGGCAGAGGCGACCGGCGGTGAGGAAAAACATGAAATTGGTCGGCAACGGAGGGGCGGGTGGCTCAGCTAGACAACTTTATGGCGGAGCTATAGGTGTGACAAATCGAGCTCGGCCTGGTTCACTTCCCCATCCCAACCTAAAATATTTTCTCTTTCACCAATCACATCAAATCTTTCGACGCATGTATGGAGCATTAAATGTAGGTAAAAAAGATAACTAATTGTATAGTTTGTCTGTAAATGTTGGGACGAATCTTTTGAACCTAGTTAGTCCATGATTAGACAAATTTTACCAAATAACAACGAAAGATACTGCAGTAACTTTTCATCTACTTTTCGCGAAATAAACACACCCTAAGGCGCGTGAATTTCGAATCCTCTGCAGGAGGGGACGTCGGCCTTTCGTCCACGATGGCGGTGATGGCTTGCGACGAGTCCCGTCGGCGCGGCAGTCTCCATAAATGGGTACGCAGGGAGGGCAGAGCGCGGGCAGGGAAACGCAACAGCGGCTGCCTTTACTCTCCGGCTGGACGCGACTCGCGTCGGGCAAAAGAGACAAGGGAGGGGTCAGGCCTTTACACGGCTCATCCTTGCCTCGGTGATGCGCGGCTAGCTACTAGCGAGGTCAAGCACACGTGCAACAGCGAGCGTGCACACTGGCACGAGACGTGGGCTGGAAGCGATGCAAGCGATGTGACCAAAGGACGAGCGGTGGCGTGCTTGCGCTGTGGCGCTTGGGGCCGTTTAGTTCCCAAAAATTTTCCCAGAAATTTTCAGATTCTCTATCACATCAATTTTTGGACACATGCATGAAGCATTAAATATAGATAAAAAATAAAACTAATTACACAGTTTAGCTGTAAATCACGAGACGAATCTTTTAAGCCTAGGTAGTCCATGATTGGATACTAATTACCAAATAACAATAAAAATGCTACAGTCAGCCACAGTAATTTCTTGCAAAAAATTTTGCGAACTAAACAGGCCCAGGCCGGTGGTGGCACGGTCAGACGGCCGTATGGCCTCTTGCCACTCGTTGTACGACTGTTCAGACGTCGAGGATGACAGTGACGCGGCAGCGGCACAGAGCGATGCAGCGCGGCTACAGCAGCCGCAGTCAGCCAGGCCGGGGCCGGACAACGCCACGGTGCGGGCGACCACAGCCGGCCAGCGAGCGGCCGAGCGTGGCGTTGCCGAGCCAGGGCGTGGTGACCGCGGCCAGGAGGCCCAACAGCCGTGCCTAAACGCAGTTTAGACTATTTAAAACTTTTAATTAGCGACTAAAACCATCCCTAACATGACTAACCCTAGTAGCTTTACAAAGCACTCATCAAGATGCAAATCACCTGGCCAAAACATGACACTAGTTTTTAACTCCATTTTTCGGGATTTGAATGCCAAAATGGCATTGTCATTATAATTTTAGACTTAAGAGAAGGGTACAGTTTGAACTAACAATCCTTAGAACTTTTGCCTAACTTTTAAAAAGGTCTAAATCCTATTTATTTCACCCAACCAGCATCTCATGCAATAGTCCATACTTTGTACTAATCGATGGAAACAAAATATTTAGGCACTATTTAATTTTTGCTTAATATAATTTGACAAAATTCGCACTTTAAACATAAGTTCAAGTGTTTGCCGACTTAAGGAAAAGAGTTTATCTGAATTTCAAATTGGGATTTTTGAACTCCTAAAAAATATTAGTTAACAATATTTATTCTCAAAAATCCCAGTTGCATTTTTATCTACATTACTTGCTCATCAATTCATGTGTTTTTAAATCTAAAAATTGAGGAACTCGTTTCGGTAATTTCCTCTTAAGTCTAAATCTCGGTACTAAGCAAGCTCGTAACACCACGGGGTGTTACAGCACTAACACTCTCTTGGTTAAGATATTCATGGATGATATCATTTTCAGTGGCTCTTCTCATGCACTTGTTGCCAAGTTTGTTGGTACTATGAGCCAGGAATTTGAGACGAGCATGATGGGAGAATTGACTTTCTTCCTCGGGTTACCAATCAAGCAAATTTGAGAAGGGACATTTGTGCACCAAGGCAAGTACACTAAGGATCTGCTGAAGAAGTTCGATATGGGCGAGGCCAAGCCTCTTTCGACGCCCATGTCGACCACGACAACCCTGGACGCTGATGAGGAAGGAGAAGCCGTGGACTAGAAGGAGTACCACAGCATGATTGGGTCATTGCTGTACCTGAAGGCAATGAGATTGGACATCCAGTTCGTGGTCTATCTGTGTGCACGCTTTTAGTCTTCGCTGCGCACATCTCATCGTCAAGCCGTCAAGCGGATCATGAGGTACCTTCGTTTCACACCTGAGTTTGGTCTTTGCTTTTTGGCCTCCTCCTCTCTTTCTCTTTGTGGGTATTCTAATGTGGATTATGCTGGCTGTCGCATTAAGAGAAAGTTCACGTCGGGGACTTCTCAATTTATTGGATCTTCTCATGTGTCTTGGTCCTCTCGAAGCAGTCTAGTGTTGCCCAATCACCACAGAAGCTGAATATGTCGTTGCCGCTGCTTGCTGCTCCTAGCTGTTTTGGATGATAACTACCTTGAGAGACTATGGCTTAGAATTTAGGTGAGTACCTTTGCTTTGTGACAGCACCAATGCCATAAGTGTAGCTAAGAATCTAGTTTTCCATTCAAAAACCAAATATATAGAGGTGCATTTTCATTTCTTGCGCGACCACTATGAGAAGGGTGATATAGACCTGCGCAATATTGATACAAAACCAGCTCACAGATATCTTCACCAAACCCTTTGGCCAAGCCCAGTTTGCACGCTTGCTAGGGGAGCTTGGGGTTTGTTTCCCTTGTTAGAGGAGGGAAACGTTTAGATGTTGTATAGTAGTTCTGTTTTCTTTGTAGCATAGCTTTTTCTTTTTGGCTTTTTTGTATCATATTGCATTTGCATAGCATCATGTATGATAGATCATATTTTGAGCTTCATGATTATAGTTGTTAGATTGAGATATGCTCTATTTAGGATGTTTTGTATGTACTTGATGGTGCTTATGGCTTAGGATCTTATTGAACATTTGATGTATGTTATGAGCTAAGCTTGTTTTACAAACGGTGAACATGATTAAAACTCGTTGAAACATGAAAAATAGGTCACCGCATGTGTGGGACTTATTGAGATCCCTGATGCGATCACTTACATGCTAGGTTACTATGTCTCATGCTTTGAGTCATTCACTTGCTTGGACAACTATTCTTGTGCTAAAATTTGAAAATCAAGCTAAGTAATGAGAAAAGATCTAGATGGATCTGTACTGTCCCACGTCACGGTATCAGGACGGCTTCCAATTGGATATTTGCATGAACTTGAGCCTTATAGTAGATGTCAAAATCATTGTCTTAAGCTTCTGATTGTCTATGACATAGACTTGGCATGGTTGTTAGGCTTGACAGTACAGATAACCTCTTGCACACACATGTTTTGACTAGCTCTTTTGTTAAGTTGCAAACTCCGATGAAATTAAAATTTGATGAAAACACAAGTCTTAGGTTTGTCTTTAACATGATGTGTGACCGCTGCTTGGGGTAGTTCATCTTGTATACACTTGTTAGCACTAGGTTGATTTCCTGCTTATACCTACTATGTGCTACTTTCAGTGGTGAACCCCTTTCTTGAATTGCTTAAACTTGATCAAAATTGCTTAAGTGTCATATTTCATCTCACTTGATTAGTTTGAGCATTTGCTAGCACTTGTATTTGTTGCTACACACACATAACAGTACTAGTTAGAGCATCTTTTCAATCTGATTGCTATACTCCTGAAGCTTCTGCATTTCTACATCCTTTTGTATTCATAGCATATTTTGAGGGGGAGTGACAGTTTTTCAGAGCTTGATAAGTGCATGTGTTAACAAGGGGGAGAGTGTTGAGAAATATCCAAGGAGATCTTGTTGAGTGCATGCATTCATGTGGAAGATTGCATTTGTTCAAGGGGAGTTGCACTTTGAGTTATTTTTGCTAGATGTGTTGAGCCTTTGCCTCTTCTAGAGGGTCTAGCTGTTTTGAGGCATTTTAAGCTTTGCTAGTGGTGTTGAGCCTGTTGCCTCATCTTGAGGGCTAGCTATGATTTACTTGGTTGCGTCGAGTCGTTGCCCATGTCTTTGGGGACCAAGTTTTGCTTATTTCAAATGACCTAGTTTTGACTTTTCTTTAGCTTTTGGTCTTTTGGGTGAGCTCTTGGTTTTCTCTTCTTCTTCTTTTGTGCTTTCTCTCTGCTGTCATTTGTTGGTGTTGACAATGCACTCATCAAGGGGGAGATTGCGAACACAAAGTTGATATGTGCCCTTGTGGTTCGGATTTATGATGAGTGATTGTCAACGTGATTTGCGTCTTGGGTTGAGTTTGAGAACTTTGGGTTGTGCAACATGTCTCTTGGCTTATGGTGTGCAGGTGTGTAGCTTAGAGGTGGTGGTCAACGATGAGGTGAAGGTCAAGTAGGGACGTGCCCTGCCGATGGACCGGAAGTGGTGAAGGACGGATGTGAGGCTTAGACTGAGGGACCAGAAGGCCAGGTGACCAAGTGCAGTGGCTGACATCTAGGGACATCGACAAGTGCAAATGTACATGGTGGAGTGACCGTGTTGACCGAGTCAAGAAGGCGATCGAGCGAGTTGAGCGGGGCTCTGGAAAACTTGGCGGCTGGCCGGTCGAGGATGGCGATGACACGCGTCGAGTAGCGGGGGATGCGTATGAAGTACACTACTCACGCGGTTTGGTGGGTTGAGCCTCAAAACCACCGGGTGGACGGTTTCACGAGTTTGGCCTCAAAACTTGGGTGGAGGTTCCGAGGAGGAAAGGGACGGCACGTGACGGAATCACGAAGGTTGCGTCGTGGCGAAGCAAATTCATGAAGGAAGCGGGGTCGTCCGATCAACTAAAAAAGTGTTGGACCATTACGCCCTCGGGTCGGTGGTTTGGCTCAAAAATATCTAGGGGCAAAACTAGGATTGTGTACTATCCCTGATAAATAGGATGAGGGCGCCCCATCACCCTTACCTCTCCCATTTCCATTTTTCCTTGCCCTAGGTTTCTCCTCCCTTGGTGTTCTTGAGAGAGGCCCACAAATCCCAAATTTGTGTAATCACTTCTGAGATTCGAGTTGAGAATGGAGGCCTGAATTCTCCACTTGTCCACCGAGATTCCTATTCTAAAGCTGTGATTTTCGTTCTTCTTTTTCCCCAATTTCGTGCATGGCCTCGATCCCATTTTCCTGGAGTTTGGGTCAATCCCAAGCGATGATTTTTAGGGATTAGGTTCGTAGCGTGGTGAATTTCATTTCTATGAATTTTGGGAATGAATTGTTGAGGTTTTTGGTTGGTTTTCGTGGCATTTCTTGGAGGCCTTTTCTTCTGTTCGTTCTCTTACGCTCCTCTATTCGTCTCGTTCCCTGTCTCTCTTGTTCATAGTTCGCTCAGATCCCACAGGCACGCATCGGTGTTCTCCCCTCGGTGATAGGCTCCAGAGCCACGCGCCCGAGCACCAGCAGCAGCACGGTTCCTTTCCTCCCTTTTTGCGTCGCTCGTTCTTTAGGCCACAGACAGTCCGCCCCTGTGGCCCAGACAGTTCGCACTCCCTGTTTCGGCCGAGAACAGAAGCATTTTCTCTAGGTTGTTTTTCGAGGATCGAACGTCAGACAATCCGAAGTTGGACGGTAGACTATTCGGGGTTTGGACTTCAGACAGTCTGCGGTTGAGGCTCAGACAGTCCGCACCTGTGCAGTGTAGGTTGTTTTCACTCGTTCCTTCGTGCACTTGTTTTCGTTTGTTCTCGATTGTTCTGCAGTAATTTTTGGTCTTCACCGAAGGTACCAGCCACCATTTGACTCGTGAACTAATTGATCTTGTGTGCGTTTGCTTTTGGGGTTTGATTTTGGGACAGCGGCCAAATATTTTGAAAGAAATTTGAGACTCCTATTCACCCTCCTCTGGTCGCCGTTTTCGGTCTTTCAATTGGTATCGGAGCCGGTTAAGGATCATTCCGTCATAATGGTGCCGGCGGTGCAGACCCTGCCGTGCTCCAGCAACCGCGCGTGGCTTTCCCTCTCTGGTTCGCTCAGATCCCCAGGTGCGCATCGGTGTTCTCCCTTCGGTGACGGTCTCCAGAGCGCCGCGCCCGAGCACCAGCAGCAGCGCGGTTCCTTTCCTCCCTTTCTGCGTCCGCTCGTTCTTCAGGCCGTGGACAGTCTGCACCTGTGGCCCAAATAGTCTACATTCCCAGTTTCGGCTGGGAACAGAAGCATTTTCTCTTGGTCGTTTTTCGAACGTCAGACAATCCAAAGTTGGACGGCAGACTGTCCGGGGTTCGGACTTCAGACAGTCCGCGGTTGAGGCTTAGACAGCCGGCACCTGTGCCGTGTAGGCTGTTTTCACTCGTTCCTTCGTGCACTTGATTTCGTTTGTTCTCGATTGTTCCGTAGTACTTTTTAGTCTTCACCGGAGGTACCTAGCCACCAGTTGGGTCGTGAACTAATCGATCTTACGTGCGTTTGCTTTTGGGGTTTGATTTTGACACAGCGGCCAAATATTTCGAAAGAAATCTAAGACTCCCATTTACCCCCTCTAGTCGCCGTTTCCGATCCTTCCGAAGTTTATTCTAACTTACTTTTTAGATGTGCCTCGGGTAGTGTCACTAGCCATCATCATTCAAATTGTAGTAATGAATAAATTTCAAGTTGTGGATGCACACATGCAGGGTCTTTTTTTTTATCTCAGTTAAATTATAGTAATCTAGAATATGGATGAGATTATAATCATCTATATTATGAATTACAATAGTTTAGATAGTCTGGATCGCTAAATTATAGAGGCGGATTTTTATTAGTTAGGATACAAGTGGCCTATGTAATCTCGAAACAGTAGGTTTGAGAGATTATAGGATTATTGTAATCTGGTAGTGTTGTCCTATTATAATCAAACCCATAATCTAAGGTGTTCGATCATCTTCAGATTATATTTCATCTGACTACTATAATCCAGTTGGGATCAAGCAAGCACCCTCTAAAACTTATCTTCTGTCACATCTTGCTGACAATGAAGCCAATAGCTTCGAGGATACGCTACTATTTGCTTTTGAGATACAATTAATATAGCTCGCATCATGTGGAAACGATGTTAGTTAATTTACCTATATTATATATAAGCAGTAAAACGCATTCTACATCTTTCACACAAGAGCAGGTAAAATGGTGCTTTTAAACCCAAGAGGACACGGGCATGACGATAAATTTGATGAAATAATAGAGCAATTGGATTTCATGGACAACTGCGAGCAAAAGAACAATGTCAACAAATTAGAATATCATCGCATTATATTCATGATGTGGATACTAAATAGCCTCGAACGGCCGAGGACTCACAGCACAGAGTGTTTGATTTTGAGAAAACATCTTGCATCATTTGAAAACGATGTTAGTTAATTTACCTCTTATAAGCGTCCTCGGAATTGGTACATACGTTCTACGTCTTTTACAGAAGGGTACGTATGATAGTGCTTTTAAATCCAAGAAATCGGATATATGATGACAAATTTGAGAAAATAGAGCAATTGGATTCCAAGGAGAATAACAAGATGCTACAAAAGGAAAAAGGTGGAAAAAATGTGGCATTCTTCCATAGTTTTAATTAATTGTCATTTTGCACCATTTTCTACGTTGTATTTTACGCTAATTTAAAATTGAATATATCACTTTTTTTTGCAACATCCTAGAGTTCAAACGCCCACACACCTCAGATCCAAATCCCTTGACCCATGGCTGATCTCTACGCTATACATGGACATAAAAATGGTTAACCTTATTAATTGGTGACATTAGATCCACTTGTGCTTTCGTACTTACTCATATAAAAGGGTTGACATTGATTAGTAACATTAGACTTAAAAAAAGACTTGCATGTTGGTCAAACCAATCCTCACTAGTTAAGATGTGACTAAGGGCTTGTTTGGATCCATGGACTAACAATTAGTCCTATTAACTCCTATAAATGGACTAGTGAACTACCAGCTAGTCTATGACTAGTGAACTAACAATTAATCCACCTATTTGGATACTTACTGACTAAAATTAGTCAACTAGGCAGGAGAGTTACCGATTATATTAAAAAGAAGATAAGCCCAAAGTGGGCACAATAGAACAACAGCGACTAACAATCATGTCGGAAAACAAACTCAATAAAAAGAAAAAAACAACTCTAGTTGGTCGGATTGGGACATCGACACAAACTGCACAACGTCGAAGCTCAACTCAGGAAAATGTAGAAAAAAGAGAACCACCATCAACTCCAAATCACCACACTGCACCGCCACCCCCCGGATGACTAAGGACGCCATGGCAAAAACACCGTTATCACCGCTCGCACCGTCATTACTGACGATGATCCACATCGGGCTAGCCTGCTGCCAAGCAGGACTAGCCGCCATAGGTCGTTGCAAGCTGTGTAGCCCTCCCACAATTGGATCCGCTTGCACTGCCTGTCAAGACGATGTACCACATCAGACTAGCCACCGCCAAGCAGGACTAGCCACAGTATCCCACTGCAAGTTGCCAAAATAAATGCGTGCGAAGTTGCCTCTGGCGCTCACCAAGCCGATCCCGTCCATCGAGATCCATGCGCGCACACACTGTAGCTTTCAGGACCTAGGTGCTACACACGTCCTCCAGCTGCAAGTCAGAACGCCTCCTTGCGCCAGAAACAGCCGCCGCTATGCAGGCCAAACCACGCATGTTACCTCGGCAACGCAAATCTGCTAGCCACCACCTCCCATGTCGGCCACATCGCCAACTCTGTGGGTGCCTCCGACGCTGGCCTCCTCGTCAACTTCGTGGTCGCAACTGGCATACGGTCCCATGAAACCGTCGCCCTCCATTGGCAAGCAGATGCGACGCCCTCCAATCGCCGCGCCAACACCCTCCTCATGACTGCCTTCCTCGGTCGTGGACACCGCAAGCTTGAGTCCTCAACTAGGCCTCCACCTTCCTCATGGCGACGCTTCCAAACACGATGCCTCCAAGGAGGGATGCGATGCCACTGGCACCGCCGTCGCCTGACCAGAAGGTCAAGGTTTCACCCAGGAAGGACACGCCACGCAAAAGGGAGAGGACCGTTCGACGACGTTTCCAAGGAAGAAAATGGCGCCCGTAGGTGTCGTCGTCATCGGCCCGAGAGGGACAAGGCTTTCGCCATGGTGCCTCAACCTAGTGCATGGTAGAGGCTACGGTCTGTCCACAGCGCCAGCCGCTACCCCGTGACTGCTGCCCCGCAAGTCGCCTGCCTGCACAACCATCCACATGCCGTGGCCGTCACCAACTCAAGCACCCTCCACACTGAGCATCCCGCGGCCGCTGAAGCTAGGCGTCACCATCACGACGTGGGCGCCAGATCCAGCCACCAGGGCACCGATCCCGACGCCCCTGCCCGATGTCGCCGCCTCCGCGCGTATCCCAGGGCACAACGCTCCCTGTGGACATTGCCTCTTGTGGATTCGGCGTTGTCCCTGTGCCCTAGGCCGGAGCCGCCGCCATGGGCACAACCAGCACCTGCCCAAGCATGGCCAAAGAGGGCCCTCCACCTTGGGCCTCGCTAGATCCAACCGTAGGGCCGTTGGATCCAGCGAAGGAGGAGCCAGATCGGTGGTGGGGCGTCGCGTTGGAGGAAGCCACCGCCGGTCATCACACCATGGCCGCCGCCCGTTGGGAAAGAGAGAGGAGGAGGAGAAAGGCCCGGCTGCCGCCATCCTTGCGGCTACACAGGCTTCTGGCAGCCTGCTCCGGCAGTGGCGAGGGCGAGGTGCCGGGGAGGACGGCCCGACGGCGGGGTAGGCGAGGCGCCGCATGAGCCACTCTGGAGAGTGACGCAAGGCCTGGGTGTCCTCCAAAATACGTATTGCAGTCAACTAGTTGTTAGAGCATCTCCAGGAGTATCCTATTTTTTTCCTCCTAAAAACATGTAGTTTTACAACTCCTAAAAAGATATTAGAAGGAAAAAAAAGCATCTCCAAGAGTTTCCAATAATCCACTCGTAAAAACATGTAGTTTTACATCAGGAATGATATACTATTTCTAAATTATCGTAAACACTTTTATATATTTTTTTCTCTCTCGTACATTTATATCAGGAACCCTTTCCTACTAGATTGACCAACTAATACGCACGGAAAGCAGTATTCGCGTGATTGCGACTACGTGTAAAGTTACGCGCGACGGGGCAAGATTTATCAAGTGCGTAAATTTTAAGAGCATGGATTAGGAGTTATTGGAGAGTGTTTTTTCTCATCTTGCTAAAAACCAAGGATTAGAAGAGAAATAGGGTACTCTCGGAGATGCTCTGTTCTCTGGATCCAAACAGGGCCTAAACTTTTATAAACTCACACCAGTAGTAGTATGCATATGAGTCACCATGAGCCTACCCCAAATTAGATCGTCCAATTTCTTTTTCTACTAGTTTGGAAGCCTGTTAAGTGGAGTCTGAGCTGGATTAAATGAATTAAAAACAACTAGAAAAAAAACGTGAGAAAACCACCTACCTCCTTATCTTTTGAACCCCATCCATGAACCCTAGCGGCGTCGGCATGCGGCGGCTACAGGTGGGTGGCACGACGGCAAATCAGGAGGTGGTGCTCAAAGTGTTCTCCACTATCCAGTCTCCATGGTACCTGCTTGCCTTTTTCCTTTTCATACAACTCCTCCGCTCTGCTCTGCTTCTGGGTCATGAAGGAGAGCACAATTTTAAAATAAAATGGAGGAACCTTTTTGTCTACATCCTAGTCGTCCGCAAAACTTGATATAATTGTTTTTTTTATCGCAAGACACGATTTAAACACCTTCCTCTACGTGCTAACACCGTTTCCAGACACTGGCTAGCTTGCCTGCGTCATGCTTGCATAAAAGCAGCCGGATGGGCTGATCATCTGTGGCATATTCACTCAATAAATAGTGGTGCTTTATTTCTTTTTGAATAGAAGGAGAAAATAATAACAATAATAGTACTTTTCATCCATAGGCATTTTTTTACAACATCATCCATAGGTATTCAGCACGAGCGTTATTTGCCCAATGATCAAGACATGTATGTATGTGGTATTCGTCACTCTAATTAAAAAAGACATGGATATGTGGTATTCGTCAATCTCATAAAAAATGACATGTATATGTTGTATTCGTCAATCTAATTAAAAAATGTAAGTCGGCGTACATGTCTATATTGGGTTTTAAAGAAAAGGTACCTTTGAATTTTGAGAAAAAGTAATATTATCATTTTGTGTCCTTTTCAGCACAAGCGGTTAGCTGGTTTTTGATGCGACAATCTCTGTAACACCTCAAGTGTTTAGCTCCATAATTGCATTGCATTTACATTGCATAAGCCTAAGCATGCATCATTCATGTTTGTTATTTTATGTGATGCAACACATGTAAGTATTCTAGGGTTTGTTTGATTTATTTCATGAAGTATTTGATAGTTGGTGTAACAAAAAGGTAAGGTAGCCAATCATGACCTACAACACCTTAGTTATACTTAGGTTAACATTTGGAACAAGTTTCATGTTGACCAAAATTACAAATTTGCCCTCCAAGAGAAGTTGACCACCATTTGACCCTAGAAGGCTCTAGTTTGACCAGTTAAAAAGTCTAATTTAGAGACCTTGCATGGAAGAGCACCCTTAAGTAAAGTTGTAGAGAATTTCATGAGGAACAAAAGTTCTAATATGTCCATCTCATGAAAATGACCAGAGCATGCTCAAAAATGGCCCACAAGTCAGCTTGAGTGGGAATCAACACTTAGAAAAATTCTAAGTCTGGAAATTGGACTTTTCAGTTTCACTGTACCTCACTTTAGCAACTTGTAACTCACAAACTAGGCCAAACCAGTCTTAGAGCCAATTGACAAAGTTGTTGTCCACACATAGCTCTACAACATTGTCAATATCACTATCACCTGGTTCTCAATAGTTTAGGAGAAATAGTGTCAAGAAGTTAGGGTTTCAGTCGGCATTGATCTCTGGAACTGCGTTTCAGTTTCAAGGGGCACCACTTTGGAGCTCTGTAGTTTCAAATCTAGGCCGAACCAGCCCAAACTCCAATTGACAAACTTGTAGTCCTCATGTAGCTCTACAATTTTGGTGTTATCATCTTCTTCTAACTCGAGCTGGATTAGGAGGTGTAGGAGCTCAAACTTCGGCTGTCAGTCGGTCATCGCTGTCACCGATCCCCGATTCAGTTTCGTCAGCGTCAGGTGGCCGACCGTTTCAGGCCATCGCCGCCGCGTGTCCTCCACGCGCCACGCGTGACCTGGCGCCTTGGCCAGCTGCCGAGCGCCTTGAAGAGTGTCTCTGCGGTCGTCCAGACCCCATCCGCCCATCCTCTCCTCCTCCTTCCCTCTCTCATCTCCAGAGCGGAGAAAACCGAGCCGCCATTGCCGTTCTTCTCCGGTGAGCTCAAGCGCGAGCCACACCGCATCCCCGGCCGCTAGACCTCGCCAATCCCTCCGCCTCACCACCCTCCATCTCCCTGACCCACCGAAGCCAGCGATTTGACTCAAGGTGAGCCGCATTGCTTTCTTTCCCGTCTCCGAGAGGTCGCCGGAGCCCGCCATGGGACCTCACCGTGGTCGGGGTGCTTCGGGTCTCTCTCCATCCTCCCTTCCTAGCAAAATGGGTCCGCCTAGCTTCGGTGAAGCTCGTACCGAGCCTAGACCGCACCGTACATCCTCACCGGCGACGGTGCGCCGCCACCGGACATCACCGGCCGCCGCTCGCGGTGACAAGCCCCTTCCACCCCATCCCCATCCATTCCACGAGCACCAATCGACGCACCGGGTGACGGAGAACACGAGGCGGTGCTCAATTGGCCGAGCGAGCTCTTCTCCGGCGAGCTCGAGCTCGTCGGAGCTCACGGGTCTCCGCCTCCCCTGTCTCCGGTCGCTGACCGCGGGGGCCCGCCCGTCAGTGTCGCGTGCGGGCGGGAGCGCTGAGCGGGCCGCGCGCGCGCGCGAGTGTGGGCCGAGTTTTTCCGGGCCGGCCCAGTCCTCCGAAATGAAATTCATTTTTATTATTTTGTCACTGATTTTTGTACAAGTTGGAAAAATATAGATCTAGGGTTTTAATGATCCATAAATCATGAGATAAATTTTATTAGGGTCTACATAATGTGTAGTATTTTAGAAAAATATGGATCTGGCATGAGATGTTTAAAGTCTGTAAGAATTTAATAGATCCTTTAAATGTGTTTTGGAATGCATGCAAATTTGTTAAATTTATAACTTGAGCTGTAGTATTCCATAAATCATGAAATTTGGTGGGTAGGTTACTCTATGCTAGCCCTAGCTCTGGTAAAAATTAGGCATCAGTGATTAAGTAATTTCCAAGTTATAATGCTATCTTGTTATTCTAGGAAATACTAAAATGCATTTTAGTAATTTTTCTACATGTGCAATGTTCTTATAAATTTTTGGAGAATGTCTTGGTACCCTAGAGTGTCCAAGAAAATTAAGAAATCTGTTGTTTGACACTTTTGACTATGCTTTGTTATTTATACAAAAATCAGCCTTTTTGGCTTGTGAATTTTGTGTAGGGAGTTCCTGTGGATAAATTTAGTTCAAATTTTTACAGTAGTCTCTTTTTGGGTCAGAGAGTCCCCTGTAATTTTTGTAGAATTTTAGGAGCAGTTTATATATATGTTTGAAATTTCACTTAATTACTTAAGTAAATTAAGAAATGGGTTTAAATAAATATTCTAGGTGGGCACACCTTACTTTCTGGTGTTCTTGTGACATTTGTGAACTTGTAGTAGTATTAGTTTGGTCTTAGAGAATGTTTGTCACATCAATAAATATTTAACCTTTGTAATTTTAGGTTTTCTAGACAGCTAGTAGTAATTCTAAATTTGGCTTTGATAAAATTGGTTGCTGGAAAACTTGTAAATACCAAAGTTGGAGTAAACTTGATGAACTAGCTTGTGTCAAATTTTGGAAGCATTTGGCTTATTAGTTTGAGAGTTACTATTGTTTAAAGTGGCAGTTCAAAATCTGCTACTCTCTGTTTTGAGAGGACAGATTCTGGAACTTGTGAAGTTTAACATGGAAAACTTAGGAGTTTGGAGTTGAGGTCTGAAAATGAATTGTAGTGCATTTCTTAGGCTTTCCATATTGTCTTAGATCATATCTTTTGGAATTGTAAATCTTTAGTTGTGATAAAAACAAGTAGCTGCTGTCCAGAATGCTTACTGTGGTGTTTTGCTGATTGATATGGTGTATTATCCTAAGACATGCTACTTTTGTAATTGTTAGGTGTTAGGGCCTTAACTGAGGATGAGCAGCTTTATCTTAGGTTAAGTAGATTATGTGAGTACTTCTCTACTGGAGAAGAGATTTGCACATACTAATAAAATAACTTGAATATAGTATTTTATTCTGAAATGCATTTCATTCCGACCATGTTGCACCCATTTATGCATCCATTATATTTATTGTGCATTCATGCAATAGGTGCACCGGAGGGGGTGACACTCCTCGAATTCGAGCCTGTGATTCCGGAGGAGAACCAGGAGCAGCAGGAGCCCGAGGATCCAGCAGGCGAAGGAGACGCCGCTGAAGACTTGTCGGAGTGCCCTGACCACCGGCCTTCAACTTTTCTGAAAGGCAAGCCCTGGTGCATGCTGAACCTACTGTTTTATAAATTAATCTTGAGTACTGTTAATTGTTTACTGCATTAAGTTGTAGGAGTTATATGAAAACACTTGTTGCATTATACCTGTCCTTGTCCAGATATCGTACTGAATCCTATATTAGGTGTAGGCACGTGTCAATGCTTAGCCCTGCTTAGTACGGTAGAAGTCGGGTGATTTCCGGTCATCCGCGAGATGTAGGAAGGAGTCACGAGTGGATTTATGGCTATCGTGGATGGAACCATGCTTAAAAATGAAATTGAGACCGGGCGGGAGTTCGATAGTACAGCCGCAAGACACTTCACGTCTTGGGTGTGGAGCTATGCCCGTCTGAGTCGTTTAAGGACCGATTCGCTGTACGTCCTTGAGTCATGTTGAACGCAGTCTAACACTTGTTGGCCGGATAAGTCGTTCCGACCGCGAAGTCGAGTAGTATGGTTCAGGCCGGGAATCGAATGGTAGGTTGCATCTTGGAGGAGAGAAAGGATGTGCTTGGGGACATTGGCGTGAGACCAAGGGGGGGTTAGAGTCCCTATCACCTGGCAGAGTGTCGCCCTTGGGGACGCGACATTATTCGGGCCCGCGATTCCTGAACTGTACAAAAGATGACCTGAGCAGCCTTCGTCAGGCGTGACTCGGTGAGTGTTAGAAATACCCCTCCAGCTGGATAGGAATTCGATTCGAATCGCCGTCGCTCCCGGTTAGTGAGCACTTGACTTGAGCAGCGGCAACGTAGAACTCATTAAATGAACTGGTGGTTAAGGGAATGATACAATGTTGCCATAATGATATACCTGCTATGGATATAATAATCATGTTGTTTGATTATAATCAAGTGTATGTTTAGTACAGGTGCTAAGATAGATGACAGGTAAATGCTAAAAATAACTGCTAGTACAGGTTATAAGAGTTTCAATTACTTATGCCTTTATGCAAAATGTTATGTCAGCTAGCCTCTTGTGTAAGCCTTACATAATCCTTGGTGTCATCTTATTTCTGGTTTTCGACGGGTAAGTCTAGCTGAGTACATTCCAGTACTCAGGGTTTATTCCCTCCTGTTGCAGATGACATGCTTTATCAGGGATTCTGCAAGACGTGTCTCCACCCTGCGGGTGATGATGACTAGATCACAAGGGCGTGATCGTCTTTATGTACTTTCCTCATGCTTTTGCGGGTTGTCGATCATCCAGACTGGCAGTATTTAATTAACTAGTGTGTGTTATGCTTCCGCTACTTTCAAACTTGGTTTGTAATATTTGCTACTCCGTTTGTGTAAACTTATTTCAGCACTACTTGTGAAATGTAACGTATGATGTTGTATGTTGAATGATGCGATCCTGGTTGTAAGCGAGTTGGTTTGAAATCCTTCGTGATTTCGATTGACTACCGGGATTATATGGGCTCAAGTTTGAAAATTTGAGCGCTTCGGTGCTTGTTTTCGTACTTGTGCTCTTATAATTTGGTCGGTTCTGTTACAGCTGGTACCGGAGCATAATTCAACATTAAACACATCTTACGGGTAATTAAAAACAAAAGTATTTATTTATAAAAAGGGTTAAAAACTATAAAAAAATTATTTTTTTTGGTATGCCAGTGATCACAACCCTTAGCCCAAATAAGGACTCTTAGGTGGCTTATTATAAAGACTAACTTGGGGGCCTTATTTGTTTTTATTTCGTCGTCCATACGGCGTGATATTGTATGGATGCCATCCACTTGGGTGGTAATGTATGGATCAATTGCCTCGATGCTCTGGTAAGTGTGAGTTGTGAGAGCATGATCGTCCAATCGGCGATCTAGGGGAGAGTAGTTTTGGTGACTTGCATACTTACATGTTTAAACCATGTAATTACGTAAGCACTTAATTGTGGGAACCTTTATATCGGGTAGTTTTGATACTGAAGTATGTACATCAAGGGATGTGTATATGGAAAGTATTTAAATTACTGCTTTCTTGTGTGCTAATATTGGGAAACTGTTGGGCTGAAATGAGGTTTTCTGCAGGTACACTAACAGCGTAACGAGTAGACCGATAGTTTCGCTTATATGAGAGAACGTATGTATGCCACCGCCTAGCGTTAGAACTTTAGGTTTCTACTAAGGTGAGAGGACGTACGGAATGTGCATGCATCATGTTTAATTATATCATACATATCATTTACTCCCTCCTTAAAAATTTCTGTACTCCCGACTAAAGTAAATTTCGTATCCCCTAAATGATCCTCACTTTAAGTCGTATCTTATCTGTTGCTACAGATGGCACGTACCAAGAGGACCGCTCGTAAATCCACTGGGGGCAGGGCACCGCGTCACCAGCTCGCTCCACGTGAGCCCCGCCCCGAGCCGACTGAGGTGGAAAGGCTGAGGGCAGAGCTGGCAGAGGTGACTGCTGCTAGGGATGCAGCACGGCAACAACTGGAACAAGTGATTCATGATTGTGATCAAGAAACGCTTGCAGTCCAAAGGTTGACAGTGGCAAATCGCAACTGTCAACGCATGTTGGTCCGTGTGATGGAACAGAGGGATGAAGCCTGGCACGAGGAGAACGTTCTGAGAGCTCGTCAGTTTGAGCTCGAGCAACAGTTAGAAAATGCTGAAGAATACAATGACAACCTTCATGAAGAAGTGCACCGCCTGAACAACGAGCTTAATCCCCTGCTGCCTCGAAACAACAACGTCGATGAGGACATGGGTTCGGGAATCTTCATGGCTGAGGATGATGATGAAGTGGAGGTTGATGGACCACAGGATGCCCCACCTGCAGAAGCACCAGAGGAAGAGCCAGAAGAAGAAGAAGACGAGGAGTTAGAGCCTGTCAGTGATGAGGACGGCGGGGAGATCCTTGACACTAACTCGGAGGATGATGCTTAGAGTAGTCATCACGTGCCCATAATGTTAGGATCATCTTTTGTGCCCTCCCTGTGAAGGAGTGAGGCCTTGTAATAACTTGACTTTGAGATGTAAGGTTGAACCGTATGTTTCCTAATGTAGTTTGAACCTGTTAATTTCGATCACAACTTGATGTCTTATTATGTTGCGTTCGATGATGGTGTCACGATTAGCACCCTTCGATGCCGCGATGAAACCGAGGGCCTCCAATGGCGCGCGACATAAGGCTGCTGCTTGGCACGCGCAGGTATCGAGGTGGCTAGTCATGATCCACCATGGAACTCTTCATTGAGAAGTCTCTTTGTGGTCAGTTTGAAGTAGCCTTTCACAGTCAACTAAAAATCTTGAGATGGAATCCAAGTACCGTGTAAAAGGTCGAAAATCACGTAGATAGCAATGTAAACGGTCCGGTAACCGTTGTGCTCCCTGTGAGTGAGCCTTTATCAACGAGCATCTTGTTGGATTACCAAGTATGATCTCGTCAAACGATGCGCTAGAATGGATTGTGCGGTTGTGGTGAATTATTGTGCCTTAATTATTATGAGAAATCTATTCATACAGTCAGATTGACATTTCGCAATAATTCATCTACAAATTTCCCACATCGTCAGTGCTCATTGGCTATGCATTTTTGCAGATGTCGTACAATCTACGTCGGGGTCGTGGAAATGAGGAGGAGGAACAGCCACCCCCTCCGCCACCACCTACTCCGGCCGAGTTGATGCAGACAGTGGTCGAAGGGCAGCGCATGTTGGCGGATGCTATGCGCCAGCTGGCTAACCGAGAGGCTCGTCCTGGCCGCCAGGGCCCAGAGCCAAATCAGTACAGCGATTTCAAGGACTTTCTGGATACAAAGCCCCCGCTCTTCAAGGAAGCGGAAGAACCACTGCAGGCTGACGAGTGGTTGAATACCATTGAACAAAAGTTTCGTCTGCTACGCCTAACTGATGAGCTGAAAACTGAGTATGCTTCCCATCAGTTGCATGGTCCGGCGGGAATTTGGTGGAGCCACTATCGTTCCACACTACCTGCCAATGTCCCGATTGCTTGGGATCAGTTTAAGGCGGCATTCCGGGGAAATTATATCCCTCCCGGTCTTATGGCAATCAAGCATACAGAGTTTATGAGGCTGTCGCAAGGAAACAAAAGTCTGACTGAATACTTGCAGTCCTTCAACAACCTGGCAAGGTATGCCACGGAGTTTGTGGATACCGATGCCAAAAAGATTGCTAGCTTCAAAAGGGGCCTCGGCCCAAAACTGATGAAAACTATGGGCACTAGCAAATGTACTACTTTCAATGATTTCATCAGCGATGCTTTGACCCAGGAGAACAACAATACTATTTATTCTGCCTCTAAGAGCCGTAAAAGGGCCCTTGAGGCAAGTGCTTCTCAGTCAAGGGCCTCAGCGACACCGAGGTCTTCCCCTCGCCCTCCTGCCACAAATGCTAAGTTCCGTCCTCCACAAAAGAAGGTGCCAATGAAAACTGGGTTTCGTAAGGCATATACAGTGGCTCTGCCAAAGAGTAATGCGGGCCAAGGCAGCCCCAGTGTTCCTCCTAGCAACATGCCTTGCTGGAACTGTAACAAGTCAGGCCATTGGTCCAGGAACTGTCCGTACCCGAAGAAAAATGTCAACAAAGGTAGTCGTCAGGGACACGCCCATTATAACAGCATTGAGGAAATTCCATCTGGTGAGGTGGTCACCGCTGGTAAGTTTCTAGTTGACCAACACCCCGCAGTGGTACTTTTTGATTCAGGTGCTTCGCATTCCTTTATCAGTCCTAAGTTTGCATCTAAATTTGCACACAAGTTGCATAATGTTGAAGGTGTGGGTTATTGTATTAGCGCTGCAAGTGGGAATATTTCCACAAACAAAGTAGTGGGGAACCTTAAGTTTGAGATAGAAGGGCGAAGTTATTCGCTTGCCCTATTGGTTTTACCTGGTTTAGACATAGATGTTATCTTGGGCATGAATTGGATGAGTCAGAACGGGGTACTCATTGACACATCCGCTCGGGTAGTTATGCTCAGAGATCCTACAGATCAAAAAGGTTTTCTAGTACAACTTCCCAGAAAGGTTGAATTGTCGGGGGAAATTCATGTTGTGCAAGCAAAGGCGTTGGCTAAAATTTCCGTAGTAAATGAGTTTCCGGACGTTTTTCCCGATGATTTGCCGGGACTCCCTCCGAATCGGGATGTGGAGTTTAAAATTGAGTTGTTGCCTGGCACGACACCCATCTCTAGGAGACCCTATAGGATGCCTCCAAATGAACTCGCTGAACTTAAGGTGCAATTGAATGAACTTTTGAAGAAGGGGTTGATTCGTCCTAGTTCATCGCCGTGGGGATGTCCTGCTATCTTTGTAAAGAAGAAGGATCAGTCGTTGCGGATGTGCGTAGATTATAGACCTCTCAATGCAGTCACTGTCAAAAATAAGTACCCTCTACCGCGTATCGACATCTTGTTCGATCAGTTGTCCAAGGCTAAAGTCTTTTCCAAGATCGATCTAAGGTCTGGCTACCATCAAATTAAAATCCGCCCGGAAGATGTTCCAAAGACAGCCTTTTCTACCAGATATGGTCTTTATGAGTATCTGGTTATATCTTTCGGCTTGACAAATGCCCCCGCACACTTCATGTACTTGATGAATTCGGTGTTTATGCCTGAATTGGACAAGTTTGTGGTGGTATTTATTGATGACATCCTGGTATATTCTGTGAATGAGGCGGATCACGCTGAACATCTGCGTATAGTCCTCACAAGACTGCGTGAACATCAACTATATGCAAAGTTCAGTAAGTGCGAATTCTGGCTTCGAGAAGTACCTTTCCTTGGGCATGTGTTGTCCGATGGGGGAATTATGGTGGACCCCGCCAAGGTACAGGAAGTACTGAACTGGAAGGCTCCTATCTCGGTTCACGAGGTCCGAAGTTTTCTTGGGTTGGCTGGCTATTATCGTCGCTTCATCCCGGATTTCTCCAAAATAGCCAAGCCAATGACTCGGTTGCTGCAGAAAGACACCAGGTTTGTCTGGACTCCTGAGTGTGATGCGGCTTTTCACCAACTGCGAACCCTCCTAACCTCAGCTCTGGTTTTGGCACAACCGGATATCGAGAAACCATTTGATGTTTATTGTGATGCCTCAGGCATAGGTTTGGGAGGTGTGTTGATGCAGGAAGGCCGAGTAATTGCATATACTTCTCGACAACTTCGGAAGCATGAGGTGAATTATCCAACGCATGACTTAGAACTGGCTGCAGTTGTTCATGCTTTGAAAGTATGGCGGCATTATCTGCTGGGAAATGTCTGCAATATCTACACCGATCATAAAAGCCTCAAATACATCTTCACCCAACCCGAGTTGAATATGCGTCAAAGAAGATGGCTCGAGTTGATTAAAGATTATAACCTTCAAGTGCACTATCATCCAGGAAAGGCAAATGTAGTTGCGGATGCTTTAAGCCGTAAGTCTCATTGTCATTCCTTAGTTGAAACTGATTTTCATCGATCTCGCCTTCTACATCCAGCAGTCTTGTACAACATCACTATCAGTTGTACTCTCAAAAGCAGAATTATTGAGCTCCAAAAGACTGACACTGGTATATTCCACATCAAGCGTAAGATGAAAGAGCAAGAAACTACACAGTTCAGGATAGATGAAGAGGGTGTACTATGGTTCAAGGATAGGTTAGTTGTGCCTAAGGACCGAGAGCTTCGAAATGATATTATGTCTGAAGCACACTCCTCTAAGTTGTCCATCCATCCTGGCAGCAATAAGATGTATTATGATTTGAAACCGCTTTATTGGTGGACCAAGATGCGGAAAGAGATAGCTGCATATGTTGCTAGATGTGACACCTGTTGCAGAGTTAAAGCTGTGCACATGAAAGCTGGGCTACTTCAGCCACTTTCCATTCCAGGCTGGAAATGGGAAGAGATAAGTATGGATTTCATTGTCGGACTTCCTCCTACTGTCAAAAATCATAACTCTATTTGGGTAATTGTTGATCGTTTGACCAAATCAGCTCACTTCATCCCAGTGAGAGTGGACTATCGTCCCACTGACTATGCTGAGTTGTACTTCAATCAGATAGTCCGGCTTCATGGGATACCTCGTACTATCATATCTGACCGTGGTCCCCAGTTCACTGCTCGCTTTTGGGAGCACTTGCATCACCTTCTGGGAACCAAGTTAGTGAGAAGCTCTGCTTATCACCCCCAGACATCGGGTCAGACAGAACGAGTTAACCAAATCTTGGAAGATCTGTTGCGAGCATGCGTCATTTCATCCAAGGGTTCTTGGGAAAAATGGTTACCTTTAGCCGAATTCTCATACAATAACAATTATCAAGAGAGTATTAAGATGGCTCCATTCGAAGCTTTGTACGGTCGTAGGTGTAGAACCCCACTAAATTGGATCGAATCTGGTGAGAGAAGATTTTATGGTATTGCTTTTGTTGAGGAAGCTGAGGAACAAGTCCGTACCATCCAAAAACATATGGTTGCAGCCCAAGCTAGGCAGAAAAGCTATGCGGATCGTCGTAGAAAACCACTCGAGTTTGAAGTTGGAAACTTCGTGTATTTGAAAGTTTCTCCAATGAAAAGTGTCCAACGTTTTGGTGTTAAGCGGAAACTTGCGCCAAGATACGTGGGTCCTTTTCAAATCATAGGCAAGAGTGGAGCTGTTGCGTACAAAATTCAGTTACCTCCAGAAATGAGTGCCATATTCAACGTCTTCCATGTATCTCAGCTTAAAAAGTGTCTTCGAGTTCCTGAGGAACAAGTTCCTTTAGGTGATATCAGGCTGGAATCCGACCTAACCTACGAAGAAAAGCCAGTCCGAGTGATCGATACTCAGGAACGAGTAACTAGAAGTAAAGTGGTTAAGTGGTACAAAGTGATGTGGAGTAATCAGGGAAGTGAGAGTGATGCTACGTGGGAACGGGAGGACTATTTGCGAGATGGTTATAAGGAATTCTATGAAAAATGGTACGCTTTCCAAATCTCGGGACGAGATTTTTATAAGGGGGAGGGCTGTAACACCTCAAGTGTTTAGCTCCATAATTGCATTGCATTTATATTGCATAAGCCTAAGCATGCATCATTCATGTTTGTTATTTTATGTGATGCAACACATGTAAGTATTCTAGGGTTTGTTTGATTTATTTCATGAAGTATTTGATAGTTGGTGTAACAAAAAGGTAAGGTAGCCATTCATGACCTACAACACCTTAGTTATACTTAGGTTAACATTTGGAACAAGTTTCATGTTGACCAAAATTACAAATTTGCCCTCCAAGAGAAGTTGACCACCATTTGACCCTAGAAGGCTCTAGTTTGACCAGTTAAAAAGTCTAATTTAGAGACCTTGCATGGAAGAGCACCCTTAAGTAAAGTTGTAGAGAATTTCATGAGGAACAAAAGTTCTAATATGTCCATCTCATGAAAATGACCAGAGCATGCTCAAAAATGGCCCACAAGTCAGCTTGAGTGGGAATCAACACTTAGAAAAATTCTAAGTCTGGAAATTGGACTTTTCAGTTTCACTGTACCTCACTTTAGCAACTTGTAACTCACAAACTAGGCCAAACCAGTCTTAGAGCCAATTGACAAAGTTGTTGTCCACACATAGCTCTACAACATTGTCAATATCACTATCACCTGGTTCTCAATAGTTTAGGAGAAATAGTGTCAAGAAGTTAGGGTTTCAGTCGGCATTGATCTCTGGAACTGCGTTTCAGTTTCAAGGGGCACCACTTTGGAGCTCTGTAGTTTCAAATCTAGGCCGAACCAGCCCAAACTCCAATTGACAAACTTGTAGTCCTCATGTAGCTCTACAATTTTGGTGTTATCATCTTCTTCTAACTCGAGCTGGATTAGGAGGTGTAGGAGCTCAAACTTCGGCTGTCAGTCGGTCATCGCTGTCACCGATCCCCGATTCAGTTTCGTCAGCGTCAGGTGGCCGACCGTTTCAGGCCATCGCCGCCGCGTGTCCTCCACGCGCCACGCGCGACCTGGCGCCTTGGCCAGCTGCCGAGCGCCTTGAAGAGTGTCTCTGCGGTCGTCCAGACCCCATCCGCCCATCCTCTCCTCCTCCTTCCCTCTCTCATCTCCAGAGCGGAGAAAACCGAGCCGCCATTGCCGTTCTTCTCCGGTGAGCTCAAGCGCGAGCCACACCGCATCCCCGGCCGCTAGACCTCGCCAATCCCTCCGCCTCACCACCCTCCATCTCCCTGACCCACCGAAGCCAGCGATTTGACTCAAGGTGAGCCGCATTGCTTTCTTCCCCGTCTCCGAGAGGTCGCCGGAGCCCGCCATGGGACCTCACCGTGGTCGGGGTGCTTCGGGTCTCTCTCCATCCTCCCTTCCTAGCAAAATGGATCCGCCTAGCTTCGGTGAAGCTCGTACCGAGCCTAGACCGCACCGTACATCCTCACCGGCGACGGTGCGCCGCCACCGGACATCACCGGCCGCCGCTCGCGGTGACAAGCCCCTTCCACCCCATCCCCATCCATTCCACGAGCACCAATCGACGCACCGGGTGACGGAGAACACGAGGCGGTGCTCAATTGGCCGAGCGAGCTCTTCTCCGGCGAGCTCGAGCTCGTCGGAGCTCGCGGGTCTCCGCCTCCCCTGTCTCCGGTCGCTGACCGCGGGGGCCCGCCCGTCAGTGTCGCGCGCGGGCGGGAGCGCTGAGCGGGCCGCGCGCGCGCGAGTGTGGGCCGAGTTTTTCCGGGCCGGCCCAGTCCTCCGAAATGAAATTCATTTTTATTATTTTGTCACTGATTTTTGTACAAGTTGGAAAAATATAGATCTAGGGTTTTAATGATCCATAAATCATGAGATAAATTTTATTAGGGTCTACATAATGTGTAGTATTTTAGAAAAATATGGATCTGGCATGAGATGTTTAAAGTCTGTAAGAATTTAATAGATCCTTTAAATGTGTTTTGGAATGCATGCAAATTTGTTAAATTTATAACTTGAGCTGTAGTGTTCCATAAATCATGAAATTTGGTGGGTAGGTTACTCTATGCTAGCCCTAGCTCTGGTAAAAATTTGGGCATCAGTGATTAAGTAATTTCCATGTTATAATGCTATCTTGTTATTCTAGGAAATACTAAAATGAATTTTAGTAATTTTTCTACATGTGCAATGTTCTTATAAATTTTTGGAGAATGTCTTGGTACCCTAGAGTGTCCAAAAAAATTAAGAAATCTATTGTTTGACACTTTTGACTATGCTTTGTTATTTATACAAAAATCAGACTTTTTGGCTTGTGAATTTTGTGTAGGGAGTTCCTGTGGATAAATTTAGTTCAAATTTTTACAGTAGTCTCTTTTTGGCTCAGAGAGTCCCCTGTAATTTTTGTAGAATTTTAGGAGCAGTTTATATATATGTTTGAAATTTCACTTAATTACTTAAGTAAATTAAGAAATGGGTTTAAATAAATATTCTAGGTGGGCACACCTTACTTTCTGGTGTTCTTGTGACATTTGTGAACTTGTAGTAGTATTAGTTTGGTCTTAGAGAATGTTTGTCACATCAATAAATATTTAACCTTTGTAATTTTAGGTTTTCTGGACAGCTAGTAGTAATTCTAAATTTGGCTTTGATAAAATTGGTTGCTGGAAAACTTGTAAATACCAAAGTTGGAGTAAACTTGATGAACTAGCTTGTGTCAAATTTTGGAAGCATTTGGCTTAGTAGTTTGAGAGTTACTATTGTTTAAAGTGGCAGTTCAAAATCTGCTACTCTCTGTTTTGAGAGGACAGATTCTGGAACTTGTGAAGTTTAACATGGAAAACTTAGGAGTTTGGAGTTGAGGTATGAAAATGAATTGTAGTGCATTTCTTAGGCTTTCCAGATTGTCTTAGATCATATCTTTTGGAATTGTAAATCTTCAGTTGTGATAAAAACAAGTAGCTGCTGTCCAGAATGCTTACTGTGGTGTTTTGCTGATTGATATGGTGTATTATCCTAAGACATGCTACTTTTGTAATTGTTAGGTGTTAGGGCCTTAACTGAGGATGAGCAGCTTTATCTTAGGTTAAGTAGATTAGGTGAGTACTTCTCTACTGGAGAAGAGATTTGCACATACTAATAAAATAACTTGAATAGAGTATTTTATTCTGAAATGCATTTCATTCCGAGCATGTTGCACTCATTTATGCATCCATTATATTTATTGTGCATTCATGCAATAGGTGCACCGGAGGGGGTGACACTCCTCGAATTCGAGCCTGTGATTCCGGAGGAGAACCAGGAGCAGCAGGAGCCCGAGGATCCAGCAGGCGAAGGAGACGCCGCTGAAGACTTGTCGGAGTGCCCTGACCACCGGCCTTCGACTTTTCTGAAAGGCAAGCCCCGGTGCATGCTGAACCTACTGTTTTATAAATTAATCTTGAGTACTGTTAATTGTTTACTGCATTAAGTTGTAGGAGTTATATGAAAACACTTGTTGCATTATACCTGTCCTTGTCCAGATATCATACTGAATCCTATATTAGGTGTAGGCACGTGTCAATGCTTAGCCCTGCTTAGTACGGTAGAAGTCGGGTGATTTCCGGTCATCCGCGAGATGTAGGAAGGAGTCACGAGTGGCTTTATGGCTATCGTGGATGGAACCATGCTTAAAAATGAAATTGAGACCGGGCGGGAGTTCGATAGTACAGCCGCAAGACACTTCACGTCTTGGGTGTGGAGCTATGCCCGTCTGAGTCGTTTAAGGACCGATTCGCTGTACGTCCTTGAGTCATGTTGAACGCAGTCTAACACTTAGTTGGCCGGATAAGTCGTTCCGACCGCGAAGTCGAGTAGTATGGTTCAGGCCGGGAATCGAATGGTAGGTTGCATCTTGGAGGAGAGAAAGGATGTGCTTGGGGACATTGGCGTGAGACCAAGGGGGGGTTAGAGTCCCTATCACCTGGCAGAGTGTCGCCCTTGGGGACGCGACATTATTCGGGCCCGCGATTCCTGAACTGTACAAAAGATGACCTGAGCAGCCTTCGCCAGGCGTGACTCGGTGAGTGTTAGAAATACCCCTCCAGCTGGATAGGAATTCGATTCGAATCGCCGTCGCTCCCGGTTAGTGAGCACTTGACTTGAGCAGCGGCAACGTAGAACTCATTAAATGAACTGGTGGTTAAGGGAATGATACAATGTTGCCATAATGATATACCTGCTATGGATATAATAATCATGTTGTTTGATTATAATCAAGTGTATGTTTAGTACAGGTGCTAAGATAGATGACAGGTAAATGCTAAAAATAACTGCTAGTACAGGTTATAAGAGTTTCAATTACTTATGCCTTTATGCAAAATGTTATGTCAGCTAGCCTCTTGTGTAAGCCTTACATAATCCTTGGTGTCATCTTATTTCTGGTTTTCGATGGGTAAGTCTAGCTGAGTACATTCCAGTACTCAGGGTTTATTCCCTCCTGTTGCAGATGACATGCTTTATCAGGGATTCTGCAATACGTGTCTCCACCCTGCGGGTGATGATGACTAGATCACAAGGGCGTGATCGTCTTTATGTACTTTCCTCATGCTTTTGCGGGTTGTCGATCATCCAGACTGGCAGTATTTAATTAACTAGTGTGTGTTATGCTTCCGCTACTTTCAAACTTGGTTTGTAATATTTGCTACTCCGTTTGTGTAAACTTATTTCAGCACTACTTGTGAAATGTAACGTATGATGTTGTATGTTGAATGATGCGATCCTGGTTGTAAGCGAGTTGGTTTGAAATCCTTCGTGATTTCGATTGACTACCGGGATTATATGGGCTCAAGTTTGAAAATTTGAGCGCTTCGGTGCTTGTTTTCGTACTTGTGCTCTTATAATTTGGTCGGTTCTGTTACAATCTCGATTTCTTCTTTTACTGTGCTCTACTGAAAGGTTTGATATTTTCAAAACTCTGTTGTGATGGTGAATAATTGTAAGCCTGCGTTCCTTGGAGGATTCCTCCTGTCGATATTCTTTCAGTGAGTACTAGATCCGTTGTCAATGGCCAGTGACTTTTGCTGTCTTCGAAGCCTTGTTTTGCGAAGGTGTTTGCAGATGACCATTTTCTTTGCTCTGTCTCTTCAATACGATCTTCAAGCTTCGGCAAGCATTGGACGACCCAAGGAACAAGATGACCAACTTGGTCTTTAATGTACTCTTGCTTTTTAGAGGGTGACGTTTTATGTCTTGTTATCCATCTTTTGTACCGGTCATTGTTTTTCTTGTGGTATATGAGTTGTAAGACACTCTTTTGAGTGTCCTTTTATAAAAAAATCCAAAATAGAAAGCTCAAAATAAGTATGTGTACTTTAGGTTTGGACTATGGATGTGGGTACTACAGTTAAATTTGGAAAGTATACTTGATGATCAAAGTTGCCGGCTAGGACATACAGTACTAACATTTTCATATAGTCACAAGTCGTACGACGTCATTAAGTATTCCATTTTAGTTCCAAAAAAAAGTACTCCATTTTAAATTTTATAATCATGCCCTCTTATACCCTTTTAGGACTCCCTTTTCTAAATTAAATGCAAATACTTCCTTTCGGTTCCTGTTCGGCAGCACTAGTTCAACAGTACTTTTTAACAAATAAATGATATTTTTCTCTCACGACATTTTAGCATAAGCATCTGTATAATCCGAATTTCAGTGAAACGAAAAGGGCTACACTGAAATATGTTGCCGCCAGCCACGTGGAGCCCACGGGTGGCCGGACTGAAATGTCTGTGTCTGTCGTCAAGTCTATCTCGACACAAAAGGCTGGCTAGACGCAGCCGATCCTGTGAAGCCAATCCTCCGTTGTGGCGGATGAATTGGACAGCGCCATCGCGTCGGCGCCGTGAGAGTGAGAGCCCTGGAGCACGCTGCAGGCGACGAGCCTGTTGGCGGCCTCCGTGTAGTGCACCCCATCCCAGGAGACGTACTCAGACGGGTCGGCGCACGCCGCCGCCCCCGCCGCGCCGCAGAACGCAGCGTCGTCGTAGTTGTAGGCGCCGCCGCCGCCGCAGCACGCGTCCAGCGGCCTGTGCCTGAAACCTGCGTTGCGTGAGGAAGAAATCAATGCAAGAACCGATCAGGAACAAGCATGGAAATCAAGAATCGATCAGGAACAACCGAACAAGAATCGGTTGTGTGAGTGCGTGCATGCGCACCATATTCGCGGGGCGACACGATGATGTCGGTGGCTGCTCGGTAGAGGTCCGCGTAGACGATGGCCGTGCCGGGGTGGGCTCGCCGGAGGCCGCCGAGCACGCGGCGCAGCTCGCGGTTGTGCAGCTCGGCGAGGCCGTTGAGACGCGTGATGCAGCCGGACTGTGGGTCATACCCGGCGGCGTCGACGCTGCCTCTGTAGAGCGTGAGCAGCTGCGGCTCGCAGCCCAGCGGTATCATCCCCGGGACCACCACCGAGCTTGCTCCGGCGGCGATCACCTCCTGTACCGCACGTCGGTCGGCACGTGTAAAAATGTATGCCGGCCTTGAGCAGAGCAGGAGGCGAGAACGAAGAAGGAACTTACGGTGATGACCGAACGGATGGCACTGACGACGTGAGGCACGAAGGTCTCCACCTCGCCGACGGTGCGGTTCTCGTTGAGGCCGATGAAGTAGTCGTTGACTCCGATCTCTCCGGCGAGGAAGAGGGAGGTGGCCATGCTCTTCCTCTGCTCTGCGCCAAGAAGTCGTAAAACGTCGTTGAACCAGACGGTCTGGTTCGTAAGCGAAACCGGCACGAACGACCCCAATCCTCTGCTCTCAAAGAAGTGCAGGTCAAGCGCCGTGGCCCCGCCGAACGCGAAGTTCACGCCGCGCCGGAAATCCGCCGCCGTCTTCCCGGCGAGGTACGGCGTCGGCTGCGGTACGCCCAGCGCCTCGACTGCGGCGCACGGACACGTCAGGGACATAGTTACTTTGGTTCGGTCACATCACATGGAAATAAACGGTGTGGGAGTGTGGGACGGACGTGTGTGTGGTGGCCGGCCGCCGGTCGGTTGGTGGTGCTCACCGAGGAAGTCGATGACGAGGCGGCCGTCGGACGCGCGGCCGGTAGGGCGACGGAAGAACGTCTCGCCGTACGGTGGCCGGCTCGCGGGCCCGCCGGCGGTTGCCGAGAGGTGCAGCGCGTTCCCGGTGTCGGTGAGCGAGTCGCCAAAGCTGAATACGCGGTCGTAGCGCGTCAGGGGGCCACCGTTGCCGGCTGCGGCGGCGGCGGCGTGTAGAAGCGCCGCCACGGCCACGAGGAGACGCGACGAACCTGGCGCCATTTCAATTCGCTTGCTTTGCTTTTCAGGTGCGGTCGACCTGAGCCGTGCCGTGCGGTGTGGTTCATTCGCAGGAGGGACAGGAGAGGACTATTTATAACAGTAGCAGGGGCAGGGATGCATGTGTCGTGACTTGTGATTGGTTCTCGCAGTTCTAGAAGCAGCGCTGTGGCCGCCGCTTTGATTTGTACACGAGGAAATTGGGGGAAAGCTGTGGGAATTCCTCCTTCAATTGAATATTTCTCGAGTTTTTCCTCGCATGTAATAACAAGGATATGAACCTCTTGAAGCAGCGAAGTCGCAGTAGATGTTGATCTGCCATATTTGATCGCGTGTTTGGGTGTTTTGAAGAAAGAAACGACAGAAAAACATTTCGGCCTCGATGAAAGCTCATGGGCATGGGCGACACTAGTACAGGAGATACGGTCTGGGTCGATCACTGAGCTAGAATCGAGCGGTCAATCCATAGCTACTGCGAACTTTTCTTTTTAGATTAGAAAAAAATTTCATAGTTTCTTTTAAAAAGGTGTTATAAAGTTATAACGCATAAATCAGAAACGACATAGGCTTCACGACTTTTTTTGGAAAAAAATATTTTAGCGACTTTGTTTTCTATTTCTGAAAGTTACAAAATTATAATTATTACTTTTATGTACAACTTTATGTGGACAAAACTTATCACCATTTTTTTATAAGAAGCTGTAAGTTATGCACGTAAGTTTTATCTATAATATTTTGCGAAACATAACATATCAGCACATTTTTTTAAAAAAATTGTAACTTTCATGTATAACATTCTGCGAAACAAAATTTGTCACCACAATTTTTATAATAAGTTTTGTGATATTGTTTTTATATAATAAATTTCACGAATCACCTAACTTATATGCATAAGTTTTATTATCTAACATTTTTAACGTAATTTATTTTAGACAAACTTCTAAATCAAAAATATGTTAAAAGTATATACAAGAAAATTTGATAGGTCACTATAAAAAATAATAACTAAAACAATAGAAAAGCAAAAAAAACATATAATATGCTAATACGTGAGCGGAAGGCTTATGTATATAGTACCGAATAATAATAAAAAATGAAAACGGCATTGCTGGTGCCTGGATGTCTGGACGGATGCCTGTGGCTACAGTCCGTTTTCACGCATCCACGCATGTGCCTATATCGACCGGACATTTGCTTGCCCACGCCTGCATCTCGTGGCCACGCGGGGACCATGCCGCCGATCGTCGCCCGCGTGGGGACCACTCGTGATCCATCCCTTCTCACGCGTAGCTCATGTGCAGCACCCGATCTACTTTTGAAACATTCAGATACAACACTTGCAACATATAAAAAAAGATAAAATATTTGAAACATGCAATTTAAACAGTTGAAAACATTGCAAACATACACAACATCAAGACAAAACACTTGCAATATATGTGTGAAAACAATACAACATCCAAATAAACATGCTTGCAACGTACGTCTAAAAAACAGATGAAACATTAGGAACAGAACCTTACAACACACGTGTACAACCAATGCAACATATACAACATCTCGATTTACCTTTGCAACATCAGTATGAAACGTTTGCAACATACCTCTTAAACATCTTAAACATTTAAAATAAACGCTTATAACATATGTTTTCAAGCGCAACATCTGCTTACTACTTGTACGAAACAGAGGATCGTCGGCGCGGAGCTCGACTCTAGCGTGGGGCTCGGGGGGGGGGGGGGGAGAGAGATGCCAGCGAAGTTTTTTCTCGCAAGTAATAACAAGGATATGAACCTCTTCAAGCAGCGAAGTCACAATTGATATGCCATATTTGATCGCGTGTTTCGGTGTTTTGAAGAAAGGAACGATAGAAAAACATTTCGGCCTTGATGAAAGCTCATGGGCGACACTTGTACAGTAGATACGGTATGGGTCGATCAGACCAATTAGCGAACAACCACTAACCTAGAATCGAGCTGTCAATCCATAGCTACTGTGAACTTTTCCTTTTTAGAAAATTTTCATAGTCTTTTTCAAAAAGTTATACAGTTATACACATAATTCAGAGAACGACAATCCTATAGGCTTCACGACTTTTTTTTGGAAAATATATTTAAGCGATTTTCTTTTTTTTAAAGTTACAAAATTATACTTACAACTTTACATATAACTTTGTGCGGACAAAACTTATCACCTTATTTTTATAAAAAGTTGTAAGTTATGCACGTAAGTTTAATCTATAATATTTTGCAAAAACATATCCGCACAATTTTATAAAAAAATTATAAAATTATACGTATAACATAACTTTTATGTATAACATTTTGCGAAACAAAATTTGTCACCACAATTTTTATAATAAGTTTTCTGATATAGTTTTTTATATAATAAATTAAACGAATAACATAACTTATATGCATATGTTTTAGTATGTAACATTTTTAACGTAACTTATTCTAGACAAACTTCTAAATCAAAAATATGTTAAAAGTATATACAACAAATTTTGATAGGTTACTATAAAAAATAAAATAATAAAAATCAAAACAATAGAAAAGCAAAAAAACATATAATATGCTAATACGTGAGCGGAGGGCTCATGTACATAATGCTGAATAATAATAAGAAAAAGAAAATGACACTGCTAGCGCGCGTCTGGATGCTACAGTCCATTTTCCTGCATCCACTTATGGGCCCATGCCGTCCAGACGTTGCTTGCCCGTGCCTGTATCTCATGGCCACGCAGGGGCTGCGCCATTGATCGTCACTCGCGCCGCGCGCCCACACAAGGACAGCTCGTGCCCCCTCCCTTTCCCACACGTAGCCCATGTGCAACACCAAATCAACTTTTGAAATATTCAGATGCAATACTTGCAACATACAAAAAAGAAAATAAAACACTTGAAACATACGACTGAAACACTTACAACATATGTGTGAAAACATATGTAACATCCAAAAAAACACGCTTGCAATGTACGTCTAAAAATATAAAACATTAGGAACAGAACCTTGCAACATACGTGTACAACCACTGCAACATATGCAACATCCCGATTTACTTTTGGAACATCTATACGAAACGCTCGCAACATACGTCTAAAACATCTGAAACACTTAAAACAAATGCTTGCAACATACGCTTTCAAAAGCAATATCTACTTGTTGCTTGGACGAGATAGAGGCTTATCTACGCGGAGCTTGATGTCAACTTGGAGCTCGGGGAGTGATAGATGCCAATGGGCAAGCAGCTGCGTGGCTCTGTCAGTTGCTGCGTGGGTGCGGTCCCCCGTGGCAAGGTGCCCCCACAGTAGAGGCGGCATCACCGGGTGGTTGCGCTGCCTGCAGCGAGTGACCCCGCGCTGGAGAAGGCGAGCGACGCGGTGGAGTCGGATGCTCAGGTTGGATGGCGCGGTGGATAAGGCCGCTGCGGTGATTGGAGCCTTCTGGATGAGCCGACATGAGCAACCGCTTTTGGGAGAGGAGTAGCGGCATAGGAGTGAAGCATGTTTGGTGGATACTATTAGGCCATTGATAGGCTGCATGGGTTGTGGTCCAATTAAAAAAGTGTCCGACAGGAAGGAAACAGGCCGAACGCCCGCGCAGGAGAATTACCAAAAAGAAAACTGAGCCCTATGTGTTTGTTCTGAGCAGTTCGTAGATGGCTAATACGTGAGTGGATGACCTACCTCATGTCGGATAACCAAATTCTATTGTTCAGATCGAATGAAAGCTAAAATGGAATTAGGGTCTGGGTCCACATAACCAGCTAGATTCTCTGGTTCCCGTCCAAAAAATATCATTTTGGGTCTACTTAGATCAAAGAGTTAACAGTTTGTTGATAACAATTAGCTTTATAGGATTTTGATGAATCAAACTAAGGGCTAGTTTGGCATAGCTCTGACTTTTATTTCTTTGCTGCTCTTGCTTTGTGTGTTAGCCCAGGGTGCTTTTATTTTTTTGCTTGGGTTATTCTGAGGAGAAACTTGAAGATTTGTTACCCTTGGCATTCGCCCAATGCCTAGATAGGTCAAGTGTAGGACTTATAGCGACCTTCATTGGTGGAGCTATTGTGAGGAGCAAGGCTCCGAGAAGCTTTTATAGGGTATTGAAACCCACCATGTCGGATTAGCAAAGTGTATTCACTAGTGGAGAGGACCGTAACCAAGTATTTGTGACTTAGGTGCTCCAACATGGATTAGAGAGTTGTGGCAACAACCAAGAGTACAAGAGAAAATCTGGTTGTCTCCTTGCCTTGCTCTTTCATACTAGCCATACTTTCATTGTTTGCAAGTTACTTCGAGTGACAACTAGAACTCATGCTGCTGTGTGCTTAGCATATGTTTCATTATTGCTCTTAAAGAAGTTGATCTTAATGTGATCTTTTCTAAGGACATGATTTGCTTGTTGTCCCTAAGGACTCATTAGCTTGTCTTTTTTATCATCATGAGCTTAGAAGAACTTAAGAGCCATGGTGTTTAGGGGTTTAGAAATTGCATAGGTTAAGGGTTGTTGCTTTAATTCTTTAAGCCCAACCTCTTGGGCCATTCGGCCCTTACACCTTTGTAGCAAGCACAACATTGTGACTATAGAAAGGCTTGGTCACTAGAAGTATACCTTTGTTGAGCTTCAACATAGACTAAAGGTTGTGGTTTAGCAACCGGTACCATAGGACACATCCTTGTCTTCAAGAGTATCCCCTCTCTTAATTTGGTCTTTAATTATGGTATTTAGGTATCCACATTGTGCTTCTTTGTGTCGTCATTACCTTTTCTAATTTAGCTGGCTAGTTGATACGATTGGCTTGGCTATAAAACTTTGTAGTTTTGGGTAGGTAGAGCACAAAACAAAAACCTAAGATGCACATTATGCTAGTTAGTTTATGATTTTTCTATTGTTGATAAGACCATCGTAAGGACACAAACGTATTCAAGGTGAAAGATAAAATTTATTCCAAATCCTTTTGGTTTCCATATACAAGACTACTACTTAGTTATTTGATTAAAGATTCAAATATCTTACTGTGGTGGAAGAAGAAGATTGTGATTTTGTCATAACACTATGCATTCCTAGCCTAGCACAATTAGAAGAGTTAGAATCGAGATGATTCCTTCTCAAGTGGGGGAGAATGATGAGAACATCCCAACCAAACATGCTCTCTCAAGTGTCAACCATTCACCATACAACCTAGAAGATACAAGTTAAGGGCCACTTAAATGAAGTCATGCCAAGAAACTACAAGAGTAGGTGAAAATTCATTCCTACCTAAAATTAACTTTGACATATTTGAGAATATTATATTTCCTAAATAATCTACATATGTCTTACTAATATTGATATAAGAAGGAGCTACTGCTGGACTAAAGGAGAGAAGATGGTTTAAATGGACGCTGAACCAACATACCACCTAGTTGACAACATAGACCGCCACAAAAGAAACTGCCATAACCCTTGATTCCCTGAAGCTTTAGAGGTCTTGATGTGGCAGAACCTCCTAATCTAATGCCCTTCCAAGCATACTTGTCTTCCATTAGACACTAAGTATCCAAGAGAGAGCACTAAACTATGCAGTTCTGTCAAGCACACCCAACGGAGAACTCGAAAAATCCACATTTTCCCATTAAGATCATAAATGAGAGAATAGAGCTTACAACATTGTTTTTTAGCCATTTCTTACATCACTTTTGATACAACACCAGAGTAATTCATTAATTGGTTATGACAACAGAATATAACAATACTATCAGAGTTTTAGCGAAAATGATAATCGTTGAATGACAAGTTAACATTAACATGATGAACATTTATATACATGAAATGATAACAGGTTATAAGTTTTCTTTTATAATTGTTTTTGTGGAAACTTTAAATAAACTCTAGATCCACAACGTAAAGGAAATCCTCACTGAGCCCACCAGGAGGTTTGCACACACAAGTGTCGGGTCCACCTGTTCCTATCACCTGCAGCAGGGTAGAACCCTAAGTACTCAATTATACTCCGCAAGACTTACCCATTAGGAGGAAAGAAAAAGACTCTAAAGATATGCAAGGCTATTTGGCTGGTGGGTTGATTGCATCTGCAGGAAGCATTACTAAATGTGCATCCTTATATTCAGTTTTATTAGTAGTCATCTTTAGTTCATTAACTAACCATCCTATGTAAGCACCTGTGCTACTTCCAAGCATGTGGTAAGCAATCAGAACCATTTTATCATCTTCCATGTTTTAATTATTACTACGGTGCTAGACCATAGCCAAGTTATACTGTCATATAGAAACGACGATTCGTGAATCAATGTAGCCCAGCTGGGTACCCCGAAAAACACACGTCTCGCTTGTACCTCAGGCACAAGCAAGACCAACATGTTTCACTCCTATCAAGGGGTCCAGGTCCCCGTCCAAACTAGGACTCCAAGCCCCCAACACTTGAGGCCCCGCCTCAGTGCGGTGCTTACACCTCCTACCCAATAATCCACCATAACAGTCGGTCCAAAAAGAGCCGGAACCCATGACAAGAGAGTAACAAGCCTTCCTGCTCCCATAAGCAAGTATGTGCTTGGGTTAATAAGTCTGTGACCTGACTAGTGTCCACAGCAACGGACGGTCCTCAAGCGACGGACAGAGTTTCACGGTGGTGGCGCGTTCGTTCTAATGATCCTATGGGCCAATGAGGCAGTAGCAGTTGCGGGGGAGCAGCAGTGGCTTACCACGAGGACGGCCATGTAACCGGTTAAGGTGGAGGAAGGCCGAGGAACTCTAGCCACGTGCGCCCGCACTGCGTGGCGACGCTCTAAGCCGGGCATCCTCGCGTCACCTTGTCACCAACGGCCGGCCTGGTTAAGATAACGCGATCATCGAAAAGAGGGGGTCATGGTGAGTTCAAGGACACAAGCAATCGAATTGTTATCGATCACATGGGACATATCTCCCAACATACCCACTAGGCGACACACGTGACCGGCGGTGAGCCCAACACCAAATTAGCTGACCACAAAGCTCGCCGGAGGCTTGGTGCGGGTTAGGCTACTAGATAACCACCTAAGCTACTTGCTGGTGCGGGGAATTAGGAGGCAAAACCTCGAGCAAAGGGAATAGGAAGGGCAAGGAGCGTGGTGCCCTAGCATGGTCATGTCACGGAGCGGCACATGGTGAGCCGAGTGGTTAAAGATAGCAGCTCTGGTTGGTGGCAAAGCGAGCGCGTGGTGCAGTGACGAGACGAGGAGGCTTGGCACGACACACACGACATCAATCCATCAAGAGATCAACTCAAGTTTTCCTCAGGGTTCTTCCATGAAGTCAGGTCCCTTCCCATTTGGGCTCGATAACATGGCTAAGTCCAACCAAGCACTACTTTAAGAAGAAGCTAGACCTGTACGAAGGGTACCACTCATAGGAGCCTAAGAAGGCCTCGTGTTGACCATAACACCTCGAGATTATATCGTCCACTGGCCGGGTCTTAATTCTGAGAATAATGACACCCTTCCTATTTGCACAACAACTGCCCTACCTTACCAAGAGGGGAGTACAATCTGCAATACCGAAGCTTCCACTAAGATCCTCAACAACTCTGACAACGCATGCACAGTTCGCGCCCAAGAAGTATTCATGATTCGGCGACCACCATTGATCCCACCAAGAGCACCCAATGTTAGATCTTTAGACGAGTCAAAATCCAACATATCACCCAATGCTCTAGAATACGATGGTGAGACTAAAAGCTAGAAGCGTGCTAGGGAAAGGAAGAATAAGTTGAAAGAAGGTCGTAGACGCCGCGCAAGGCAACACAAAGAAGCCTAGACAAGATACGAGTCTGACCTGCCTGAATATGATAGAAAGAAGTTAGAACAAGAAGTAGAAGAAAGATATGCAGCTAGAAAGACAAACAACTCTCCATACGATAGGATCAGAGAACTAGCCGAAGAACTTGAAGCTATTTCTCACCCCAATGAAGAACAAGAGCGTCTATGAGAAATCCTTCGGTCAACAGCTCTCCGGGTACAGGGTGGGAGAGCCAACTCAAGACAACCCATTAGGTTGACCTCTCACAGAGCAGATAATCAAAGTCAACGGAGGTCCACTTTTCAAAGATTAGGTCCAAGCGAAAGCAGCAACAAAGGAAGTCAGGAGGACCAAAACAGAAGCAAATAGGTCAAACAACCTAGGGAAAGCAGGAGCAGCTTCCCTGGATTGAACAACCTAGGGAAAGCAGGAGTAGGCTACCTCCTCACATAGCCCCACGAAACTACTCCCACCAAGCCAACAGTTGGCAAGAAGGAGGGGCTGAATCTAAACTCAAGAGGACTAAAATACCCGACAGGTTCCCTTGTTTTGCAAAGCGACTACTTTCGGTATGACTACCTCATAAGTTCAAGCCATCCAACCACTCTATGTATGATGACAAGACCGAAGCCAAGCAATGGCTCAGAATCTACTCTTAGTCAATTGAACTAGCCGGTGGAGATGATGACATCAAAGCACTCTTCTTCCCTATGACATTAGAGACTGTTGGCATCTCCTAGCATCGCTTAAGTTAAGTTGTCATCCCTAACATGACACTAGAGATGTGGTTGTACTTATGATCATGACACTTACATAAAATATAGAATAAAGGTTATCTACAAGTGCATAGATAAAAATACACCCGTTGTAGCATTTCACCCAGGAATGTTCCAGGTATCGTTATTTATACTCTAATACTAGGAATGGATATGAAATATAAAGGATATAGGCTATAACTTTTACACTCACATGTGATAAGAGAGTAACTGGATCACTATCTTTACTCAGAATAGGGATTCAATCATATGATAAAGATAATAAGATAAATAGTTCAAGATCATCCTATAAAGGTCCTAGAGCATTCCCACCATATAGCATTAGCATTGATTAGAACAAGAGATTAGAGACTAATTCCTAGTTATTATAATTATAAGTCATAGTATATATTGATTAGTGCAATTATATCTAGCAGTCATTGTATCAATTATATTATATCTTTATACAAGAGACATTTCTAAGGCGGATTAAGAACAGAGCATAATCTAGCCTTGAAACCAGGTCTTACTAGGCCTATATTTGGAGAGTGGACTACAGAGGACTCAATAGGAATATCACACCTATGATCTACCACTTGATGTTCCAGAATATAGGGTGCATCCATAGGTAAACAATGTATAAGCACCATGCTTACAAAATGTCGACCACTCACCCTTTGATCACAAGAATGAGCGCTATACAAACATGTGCTTGAACATAAATATAATCTAACTGTGCTAGATATATAATCAAAGTAGACAATGATCATTATAACTAAGAATATATAATCGATTAAGAATAAAGTCATATTAAGTAGGACAATATGATCAACTAGAACAAGAACTAGAAGAGCAATAAGAACTAGATTAAGAACACGATGAACTAGATGATGAACTAGATGAACTAGACGAACAAATAGAACAAATAGATCAATAATATTGATACAAGAGAGAAGTACAAGATTTTACCGAGCCTCCTCGCGGCACGATCCGAAATCCAAGCGAAGCTTGCCTCCTCTATTTCTATTCTATCTAGCTATGCCCTAGGTTTGGTGGAGCTCTAAGGTTATCCTTTCGAGGGACACCTCTTGCTATGATTATGATTGATTGAATATGAAGCGGAGGTCTAGGGTCTGGTTATATAGTATGGACGGATGAACCGTGGCCCTCAGATCAAACTGACATTAATCGATGCTGGAGATGCGTAGTAGAGTTTGGTTGGAACGCGTTGCGTGAAAGAGAACATGATTGGTATCTCTGATAAGCTAGCCAGCCTAGGGGTGGGGCCGATCGGCCCCCCCTAGCGGCATCTCACCTCTTGCTTCATTCTGGTGTCTTCTAGTGTCTTTCACGTCCTTCCCGTGCCAAGGTTCGATCTGTTTGCATAATTAATTGTAAAGTGATAGGTTTCTCCTCATCCCAGATCCTGTTTTAATCCCTAAAATATTATAATTCATAGAGCTATGAAATTCTATCAGTTTAGTCCCTGAAACTTATGGTTGTGATAGTTCTAGGATGTTCTAGAGACTTCCCAAGTTGTATTCCACCAAAGATGTGATATCTTTCTCTCCCGAACTCCAAATATAGCAAGTGCTATGTCTGTTTTGATCATCTCGATGAGCTCTTCACAATGGTGCACTCTATTCATTACTTGAGATACTTTTATATGGTGAAATATTGAATATCCTGCAAAACAAGTGAGAACACCAACACTTGTGGAACTCGTTAGAATCAAACCCTACAACTATGTTTTATAAGTTTTTATATCAAATCAGGCATTAGTTGATGGTCTATAGTTGACATTAAGGACTATCAACAAGTTCTCCCAAGCTTTCCCTTTGCTAATCACTTAGCAATTTATTATGATGGATTAGGAGTTGCTACTATGCTTTCACACCTCAAAAGTACACATGCGTTCAAACAAGAATTCTCCTCCGGATTAGAATCAATCATTCTAACTTTCAAACTTACTCATATTACCTTCGACCATGGAGCTTCTTAGCCTTCACTTGTGTCTTGAGTAATTGAAAAGCAGAATGATCAAGTCAAGCACTATGTCTCAAATCTTTGATCAACCGTTATTCTGGAGTTTTGCAAGGTTCTCAAATTAAAAATTAGAGTTTTCTTTGTATGATCCTCTCAAGTCTCTCATTTGTGGTATTTGTGGATCCTCACCAAGGCAACAATGATGTTTTGCCTTTTGTCTTCTCTCAAAATATGTGGTATTTTTGGCATAAGGTAGAATAACATTGTGCCTTCTCTCTTCTCACCCTATAACTAATAGGCTTATATGGAGTTCATAGGTGGGGAGACAGCCTATACATACTTGCTTGGCATATATTGCACAGTCAAACCATGGATCCAGAGAAATAAGGCATACAATCAAATCAAGATGTGTATGTGTGTGGACCTATATATATGGAGTGGATATATGGTGGAAGTGGTATGGAAACATAGTGGAACTGGTGGAAACATGGTGGTAACTTGATTGGAAACATAGTTCTACTCTTGCTCCTTGAAAACATACCTCTCTTTTAGAAATTGAAAACTTTTGAGAGAACTTGGGTTGCTCTTATACATTTTCTCTTTTTTTCTTTTTTTTTTTTCTTTTTTTTCTCTTTTTAGATACCCAAGACTCTTTCTGTAACATAATTTTGAGAGATAATAGCAAGAATACTGAAGCATTTAAATTAGGGCTATGGAGTATTAGGATAGGAAATATTTTTGGTTGCTCACTCCCAGTGTAGGAGTAGAACATTTTTGGGTGGATCTAAATGGAAAATATGTTGTTGCGTACTTCTAGGGTAGAAGCAGCATATTTGGGTGGAGTGTACGTGATCTTAATTTTAAAAGCATGATAAGTCTCTAAGGTATCAACAAAGCTTGACCACACTCAATGCATATACATGCAGCAAATCTATAAGTGGACTTCCTAGTCTGTCAAGCATGTATATATGGCTATGGTAGGAATTTAAGCTCTTATCATATAGGAACTCATCATGTAATAATTTTAAGATTTTCAAAAGATAAATCTCTAGAACTCTAGTATCACTTAGAACAAGATAAACAGTAGCTTAGACCTTCTCATATCATACCCGTCAACTACCTAGACTTAGATCAAGCATATGCCCCACAAGTATCAAGTTTAGAGCAAATCTTCATGTTAAAATAATCTTATCTAAAACTCAGGAGAATTCGAGGCTGAAATCTAGGTACTTGAAAGGAATTATAGTAGAGCAACTATTCATCATTTCCATGCCTATAGGATTATCTTAAAGAGCTCATTTATTCTAAGACAGTAAAGCAACTTTGCACACTCTCTCTTTTTATTACTTAAATATCTTTAAACAAAATCATACTAACTATATATATATATATATATATATATATATATATATATATATATATATATATATATATATATATATATATATATATATATATATATATATATATATATATATATATATATATATATATATTCTAACAAGCAAAGTTTTTATTTTGGTTTTTTAGTTTTGCCTCTTTTTATTTCTTTTCTATAATAACTAATATAGATAAATCACACGTAAGGAAAGAAATACTTATCTAGATACATAGGGGATGCACCTCCCCCAAGCTGGATGTTGACATAGTCGTTCATCTTGAATCTTTGATAGCATAGACGCACTTCTCTTCTCTAGAGCTCTAAAGGTAGTGCTCTTAGAGTGGATGAAAACATGTATCTGTACTTTTTTCAAATCCTGCTAAACTCAAATAGACAAGAAAGCTCGTAGAATAGATTAAGCGTTAGTGATAAACCTTCTATGCCTTATTTGTCTAGAGCTTTTCAGTAATTGATAGGGTATCTCTATCTCAATATTTTTGGATTTTCATCTTTATGTGTTTATATATATATGTAAACGACTAATGCAAGATATATTATTTTTTTATGCCTCCACAGTAAATAGCTAGAATACTTATTTACATGGGGCTTAAAAGTTTTCTTCTTAAATGTAATGAGATGATGCAATAAAATATATTTTTATTCTTTTCCTTTTTCAATGCAAGAATATTAAAGACAGAAATGCTTATATGGATGATTATATTAAAAACTAAGGGTAGCGCCAGAAATAACTATGATCAAGTAAACATGGTAGAGTAAAATTAATTAATGCAAAAGAAATAAATATGCAGATAACTATCGAATTTACCTTCTGGCGAAGGTTCGGAGATTTAGGTCCGTCGAACCGGACCATATGCCCTTACACCTTTCCTTGTGTTGATGCATCTGGTGGTGTTCTGTCTTTCTTCTTCCACAACTTCTTGGACTGAGGACTCTCTTTCTATGGTTCATCTTTCTTAGATTCTTCCTCTTTGTATATTGTGATGACCGGTGTGTCTATTGGTGGTGTAACTTCCTCAAGGGGACTTTCATTTTTCTCAGGTTCATCATTACAAAGGTCTTCATATCTAGACACTTCCCCTGGATAGTTTGCCCATCCATCCTTAGTGATTTGCTTCTTTTGGCGCTGCGAACGACGTCTCCTCGACCTGCTTTTCTGAGGCTGCTCATAAGAGGTCTATTGAAATAGCAGCGCACCTTTTCTGCAGGAAATTAAAAGTGGATCTGTCCTGATTTCATGTAGATGATCGCGCTAGTGGTGTTGAGAAATGGTCTTCCTAGGATGAGGTGGATGTCATCTTCATCTCCCATGTCTAGAATCATGAAGTTGGTTGAAACATAGTGATCTCGGATGTTGACCATGATGTCTTTTGCTATTCCCTTAGGAAATTGAAATAATTGGTCTGCAAGCTGCAACTGCATATATGTCTGGTATAAAGGTCTATTACCATACAAATGTTTATATGTTACCATAGATATTATGTTGACGCTTGAGCCGATGTTGCAGAACGTCTTGTAAAAAGTACTTTCCTCGATCTTGCAATCTATGGTTGGTACTCCTAGATCATCCTTCTTGGTGAGATATGGTGATGGCAGAAGGTGGTCATACTCTGTCTCAACAGTGTTGACCATCCACACTGGGTCTTCTCTTTGTTGCTTAGCCTTGTTCCTCCTCCTGTTGTTGTTCTTCTTCTTTGGAGCAGAAGTTGGTTCTGCGTAGATGTACGGTGTCTTGGGATAGACAGGAGCCTTGAGTGTACGTCTCTTGAAACTGAACCTCTCCTTCCTATCATTGATTGTGAAACAGATCTTGGCACTATCTGCGTAGATGATGGCTTTAGCTATGCTCAATAATGATCGTCCCAAAATGATGGGTGCTCTCTCATCTCCTCCTGTTTCTACAACCACAAAGTCTACCAGTACACCTGAGTGTCCAACTTGTACGTATACATCTTCAAGAATTCCCTTGGGGTAACACAGTATCTGATCTGCAAGCTGCAAACACATGGTTGTGTATAACAAAGGTTCACCATGAATTTTCTCATAAATTACCCTTGACATGATGTTGACACTTGCTCCAAGGTCACAGACAGCTTCTTCAAAAGTGTGAGCTCCAATGGCGATAGGGATGACATGTCTCTTTGGATCACCTTTCTTCTTTGGTAGGGAGTCATCCTCCCATGCTATTGATGGCGCGGTGAAGTAGTGTCCTGCATTGTAAATGTCTACAAGATTCACAGTTTCTAAATCTTTCGATTTCCCTAGAATCTTACCTTTTTCGGTCACAGGAACTAAAGCTACTAGCTGAGATATTTATGATTCTATCATCTTATTAAAGCTATGTTGATTCTTTATTGCAGAAGTAAAGCTATCCATTCTATTGTTAATGGTTTCTAGAATTTTATCATTGGAAGCTAACTTCCTGGACATGTTCTTAATAACTTTATTTTGATTAGTAATTATTTCTCTCAAGGGTAGTTGGTTGAAGTTATTACCTTGGTAGTTACCTGAGTAGTTACCTGAGTAATTGGGCCTTTGTTGCTGACTCCATCTTTGATTCTGTTGAGGATGATAATTGCTGTTGTTGTTGATATAGTTCACATCCTCTTGAATTTCAAGGCAGTTACTCCCTAAATGGCCAGTGCCTCCACACTCCTCATAGGTTATGCAGGAATCATGAATGAGCTTGACTTCTTTCTTCTCATTGTCTCGTTCATCAAGCTTCTTCATGAGTAGGTCCATCTTAGTAGACAACATGTCTACCTCTTTGAGTTGATGCATTCCTCCTCCTCTCTTACGTGGTTGAGTGCGTTCTTCGTTCCAACCTTGGTTGGAAGCCATCTTCTCCACAAGAGCGGTTGCATCATGAATAGTGTTGATGGTAGATAACTCTCATTTTAACCATCAACGAAACATGAAAAAAAACCTAAAAGCAAATACCACATAGATATAGGGGGTTCACTGATAGAATTCCATGAGTTTTGGTGAATGTCTATTTCTACATGGTGTCAGCTGAAAAGAACCAAGGAAGGCCCACATGTCATGTTTAGAGAGAAAAGACCCACGCACATGAAGGAAGACTCTAGAAGACACGAGAAGGCACCAGAACGAATGGGAGGCCGATCTGCCATGGTGGCAGGGCGCCCGCCCTACCTTCTTGGGTGCTCGCCCACCTACGTCGACCAATCAGGTCAAGTCTCGTGGATCATGCCTCCACTGCCTTTTAGGATCAATAATCACCGTTGATTAAAGTCAGTTTGATCCAAGGGTTGTCGTGCATCCTAGGGGGCTATATAAACATCCCTAGACCCTAGGGTTTCATTCATTATTCATTGATCAATTCATTCAGTTGATTGAGAGGTGTCCCCTAAAAAGGATAACCTCTCCTTCATACACCAGAAGGATTAGGTCTAGACTCTCCAATATAGTAGCTAGAGAGAGAGGGGGTCGAGTTGGGCTCTTGCTCAAGGTTCCGGATCTAGTCTTGGAGGCTTGGTAAAGCCTTGTATCTTCACTTCAACATTCTATAAGACTTATACTTATTCTCTTATTTACATGGCTATGCTTACTTTGAATATATCTTGCTAGTTGAGTTTATCAATGCTTTTGTGTGCTAGTTCATAGAGGGCTTAGCCTTCTAGTTTGTCGACAAGGCTAGGTAGCCGAGCTTCTATAAGCGTGGTGCTTACACAATGCTCTGCCTATGAATACACCTTGTTCCCTAGTTGTATGGTAGTTACGAGAGGTAACAGCCCCGTCCATATTGAATCGAGCAAGTTCTTAAATTGTAGGACCGTAGTCACGTCACTAGAGGTATCCTTTGTGGTACTCTTTCATGTCCAGTGACGTCCCGAAGTGCACAAGAGTAAGGTAATTCTTAACATAGTTGGGTTTACTTTAACCATGTGATAAGAGTATCATAAGAATCTACCTCACCTATTGAGACCTCCCAAGTTAACTAGCTTATTCGACCTATCCCCTGTGTGTCTTATTGCATAACTCCTATTATTACTTTTATCCCCTGCTCTAGCTGTGCTGCCGTGTTGGTTAGTAGTCTTTCCATTGCTATCCATTAAGTCTTTACTCTATTATTTCCCTATGGTAAAATATAAATAATGATACCTAGAATACTCCCGGAAAAATGCTACAATAGTATATTCTGTGTGCTTGTGGAATCCTTCATATTTTATTTGCACTTAATAAATACCAACAAGCATTTTTGGCGCCGTTGTCAGGGAAACAATTAGCGTAAAGATTTAGATGATCAACATACCACTAGCTTTAGTAGGATTACCCCTTGTTCTGTTGAGTGTGGAATAGATAGGACATCAGATGCCGTTTTGACCTTCCGGCAAGATTCAAGATTCCACAAAAGAGACATTGAAGAACCCAGGGTGCTTGAACATTCATGATTCATCAACACAAGAACCCTGCCATCTCACAGGTTTGTGAATACACATATATATTATTCTAACCATGTGTAGATTGGAGAAAAGGTCGTCATCACAAGAATTCAAATTACATCTCAAGTGACGTACATAAATGCTGCACCACTCATAAATTCCATCTTGCGAGTCATAGTAAGTATGATCAAGAAAGGTGAGATAGTCTTGCTCATGGACTTTAAACTTGATGAGTAGTTATCTCTTTAATTTTTGCATTCCATTGCATGTTTACTTTTAACAATCCATGTATTCACTCTGTTTAGTTTAATATGTTTTCTCATTCACTGCATGTTTAGTCCCTTGCATGCATCCATATCGTTTGCATCTAAAAAAAAGAAAAAAAAAATCCTCACCATGATCATGCTTTGACATCTTAATTTGAGTAAATCTCTATAATGCTTTCATGCTACCTTTATATGCTATAGTATGCTTTGGTTTGGAAGTACTAGCTATACTTCTAGAGGCTTTTAAATTAAGCGTGGTGCTTAGGTTAAATAGCCTTCCTTAATTAAATTAGACATGGAGTCTAGTTTGGTTATTGAACTAAAAATTACTAGTGTAGACATTGGTTATTTTGTTGGACTAAACCCTACAGAAAATTCACAAATACAATTTGGGTAAGTCAAGGGATGAACTCACATCAGGGATGAAGCAAGGCATATGTTGAACTCCAACAACTTCATGCAAAAGACATGGCTCATTCATCATCCATGGAAGAACTGTAATTATCAAATATCACTCCCTTTGTCTTTTGCTACAAGTTACCTTTGCCTTGAACCATGTTAGAGTGCCATGAAATAAAAAAAATGTAAAATAAAATAAATAAAACCTATGCTAAGAGTCACTCAAAAGCTATCTTTTTATTAGCATAGATGTAATTCAAATAAATTGTGGACACTAACCCCTACATTAAATTTGTTGCAATCCGTCGGGTATGTGTCCACTAACATTTTATAGGAAAGAAAGAATTTATGATGTGCCTGCTCATAGTTTGGCATGAACCTGCCAAAGCACCACTTCAGTAATAGAATAATGGAGACGAGAGCCGTACAACAGGATCAACATTAATAGCACTCACTCAAAGGAAGCGAATAAACAAAGAGACATGTCATGAGCAATATTGAAGATATCCTAGCATTGAGTCTTCCAAAAACTCAGGCTAGGATGTCGATGAAAAGCAAAGTGCAACTCACCTCAAATCAGCAAATCTGAGGCCTGTTCTCATTATCTTTGAAGACACCATCTTGCATCTTAGTAGAAGGACAAGAATGATGATGCCATTATAAGCATGGCATGCATCCTTGTGTCAACAAAACATCAATCAAGGGTTAACTATTGGCTAAGTTCTAAAAGACCATAAACAACTACGATTGCAAGATGATGTCCTCAAAGCTTATTAGAGATAAAGCCTACATGCAAATACTGATGAAGTTCCTTTCTCGACCATCAAGACAGATGACATGTCATTAATTGAATAATTCTTCGCCATGCCGTTAGAAGACCATCAAGGGGAACTCAAGTCTACATCTTCAATGAACACCAATTCATTGACCAAGACTTAACAAAAATCAACAATGGGTGATGAAGAAAGAAGAGCATGCAACTATATGCATCATCATCTCCTGGATCGGATAATCCAAATAAAAGCTGAATGCAAGGGAGAAGTGTTGCTCAACGGACCTAAAATCATGAGTCCTCACTGATAGGAAGAACAATGTCTAAGGACGTGGAGTTACAACACACTCTGAGGGATGCTTCAACATTCAGACTTGACTTTAGGTGTTGAGCGACATCAAGGTTCAAGCTTGGGGGAGGAAGGCCGATGACTCCTCTAAAGATGATCCAATAATGCTCTTCCTCCTCTCAAGATCCCGTCGCTCTGACATGCTAAGAAGAAATAATGAGTGGAGCAAAAGGTCTGAACACAATTCAAAAAGAAAAGAAGAGGAAGGAGAAAGGAGTCTCTAGAAGACAAGATGCTTATGAACAAGTGAACTGAGGAAGGCAAGCTTCAAGCAGAAGGAAATGACCACCAAAAGACATCTACCCTACATCACATGGTGTCATCATGCCCCAGTGATAAAGGTAACATCTTAAGGTAAGTGGTCATTATTTAAAAAGCTTTACCTTGACTCTAGTATACATACAAAGAAAGGAACAAACATGTTTGAGTTATAATTTGATTGATTCAACCTAACTAAATCAACATGTCTTGTTTCTTAAGCTTATTCATAACACCACTCTCTAGATGTCATAGGCATGATTAAAAGAGCTAAAAGTTGCAACTTTGGGAGATGATTGTCTTAATCCTAAAAAGTTTGATACACTTTGACAATCCTTTCATTGGTTAAGCAATTCCACTCTTTTTATCAAAAGTGTTTGAATGCTAAATCAATGCTCATCCTTTTGATCTTGCCACCCATAAAATAAACAATGCATGCAATATCTTATCATGGTCAATGTGCCTTAGGTTAAAATGAATAAGATTTTGGTTCTGTTGGTGTTTTTCCACCAATAGGACCCATGCACTTGATCTCTACCTTGCTTTGCAAGCAGGACACACTTTGAGCAAAATTTAGGGGAATTGTTGATTTCCCAAATCCTACAAGTGAACGTTCTGAACCTGCAACATGCACACTGAGCAAGATGCTGCCAGCTTCCACTACTAATGCTTCACTTCGAATTGCTGGACGAGCAAAGAACATGGGTGACAACATCCTCGAAACCACCATCTGAAGAGGCGCTGTCATTAATATCTCCATCATTGGGGTTAGATGATGCTTCTAAGGAGTGGATATGCCGAGAAGTGTTGTTTGGATGACTTAAATCACTGAACCCTCGCCAGGGAGGTAAGCTTGATAGTTATCCATATTTTCCTTTTCAATATTGCATTAATTATTTTTCCTTTAGCATATTTACTTTTCTATATTCACATAATCAATTCATGCTACATATTTACTTTATTACACCTATATTAAAAAAGAAAATAAAAATAAATATGCATTCATCTTGTTGCATTTTCTCTTGCTTCATATAAAATATAAAAATACAAAAATATTGAGAAAGAGATCCAAGTGAAATTCTACTTGGAAGAATAATCATGAAGCTTTAGGCAATCAAGACTTAGGTGGTTAATCACTACGCCTGATCAGTTCCACAAGTTTTGTTGTATATTTGAGCTCCACAGGATTTGAAGGATCAAGAAGAGCTAACAAGCAAGTGGAGGTAATATCCACTTTTGGAGCACTGCTTTAGTAGTCGTCAACATGAATTAATGCATCACTAGAGGAAGAACATGTCCACTGCCAGTCTGCTCCCCTGCAAGATCGAACGACTATGTCAACATGCAGCTTGGGGGAGAGCAACCCCCATGTATCTAGCTAAGTATCTCTTTTCCCTTTTTACAATTTTAAAATTAATTTGGCTTTGCTAAGCAGCTAAATAAATAAAAAGATGCATAATCTTAAAACTAATTAAAGATTTCCTTTCATAGCTATAGTCTTGTGCTATCTTTAAGTTTGGAATAAAATAAAAAGTGAGAGTGTATAAAGGTTTGCCTGCTAAAAATGAAACCCTAGAATAAACTCTTATATGGAAATGATGAATAGTTGCTCTGCCGTAATTCCTTTCAAGTACCTAGTTTTCAACCTTGAATTCTCCTGAATTTTGGATACAATGGTTTTGATTTAAGATTTGCTCTAAACATAAACTCGTGGGTAGTGAATGCTTGATCTAAGTCTAGGTAGTTGACGAATATGATATGGGAAGGTTTGAGCTGTTGTTTATCTTGTTCTTAGAAATACTAGAGTTCTAGAGAATTTATCTTTTGAAAATTAAAATTGTTGCATGATGAGTTCCTGTATGACAAGAGCTTAAATTCCTACCACAGCCATATATACATGCTTGTTAGACTAGGAAAACTTCCACTGATATTTACTGCTTGTGAGCATTGAGTATGGTCAAGCTGTGTTGACCCTTAGGAATTGGTCATGTAGTTAAAATCAAGATCATGTACACTCCACCCTTATATGTTGCTTCTACCCTAAAAGTACGCATCCACATATTTTCCATCTAGATCCACCCCAAAATTGTTCTACTCCTACACTAGGAGTGAGCATCAAAATATGTTTCCCATTCATTTCAACCCCTACTATTCAATAAAGCTCCAAATATTTCTGTTGCTACCTCCCATCAATATATCCAAAAAGAGGCTTGGGTGCTCTGAAAAAAAACTATTGTCTGAGCACCTCAGGTTCTCCTCAAAGTCTTCAAGTTCAAAAGAGAGGTATGTGTTTCTTCAAGGAGCAAAAGTAGAATTAGGCTTTCACCATTGCCATAATATATCCCCTTTCGTAACCACTTCTACCTATTTATACATCCACCATATTCATACCCCCACTATATTCCACCATACATCCACCACATACATAGGTCCACACACGTGCACATCTTGATTTGATTGTATGACTCATTTCTCTGGATCTGTGGTTTGATTTTATAATATATGTTTGCAAGTATGTATGAGCTATCTCCCCACCCATGAGCTTCACATAAGCCTATTAGTTATAGGGTGAGAGAGAGAAGGCACAATGCTACTATGCTTAATGCCAAAAATACCACATATCTTGAGTGAAGAGAAAAGGCATACATCATAAATGCCTTGGTAAGGATCCACAAATACCACAAATGAGAGACTTGAGAGGGTCATACAAAGAAAACTCTGAGTTTTATTTTGAAAATCTACAAAAACTCTGGAATGAAGGTTGATCGAAGAACTCAAAACATGGCTCTTGACTTGACTGTTCTGTCTTTCAACGGCTCAAGACCCAAGTGATGGCCATAAGCCCCATGGTAAAGGTAATATGAGTAAGTCTATAATCAGAATAATTCATTCTAATCTGGAGGAAAGATCTTGTTTGAATGCATGTGTACTCCTGATCCATCACTGAGTTTATCTTTGCTCAGGGACGAGCAAAGGGCAAGCTTGAGGGAGTTGTTGATGGTAGATAACTCTCATTTTTAACCGTCAACGAAACATGAAAAATGACCTAAAAGCAAATACCACATAGATATAGGGGGTTCACTGACAGAATTCTATGAGTTTTGGTGAATGTCTATTTCTGCAGGGTGTCAGCTGAAAAGAACCAAGGAAGGCCCACATGTCATGTTTATATAGAGAGAAAAGACCCACGCACGTGAAGGAAGACTCTATAAGACACGAGAAGGCACCGGAACGAACGAGAGGCCGATCTGCCACGGTGGCAGGGCGCTCACCCTACCTTCTTAGGCACCCGCCCACCTACATGGACCAATCAGGTCAAGTCTCACGGATCATGCCTCCACCGCCTTTGAGGATCAATAATCACCGTTGATTAAAGTCGGTTTGATCCAAGGACCGTCGTGCATCCTAGGGGGTTATATAAACAGCCATAGACCCTAGGGTTTCATTCATTATTCATTGATCAATTCATTTAGTTGGTTGAGAGGTGTCCCTTGAAAGGATAACCTCTCCTTCATACACCAGGAGGATTAGGTCTAGACTCTCCAATGTAGTAGCTAGAGAGAGGGGGTTGAGTTGGGCTCTTGCTCAAGGTTCTGGATCTAGTCTTGGAGGCTTGGTAAAGCCTTGTATCTTCATTTCAACATTCTGTAAGACTTATACTTATTCTCTTATTTACATGGCTATGCTTACTTTGAATATATCTTGCTAGTTGAGTTTATCAATGCTTTTGTGTGCTAGTTCATAGAGCGCTTAGCCTTCTAGTTTGTCGACTAGGCTAGGTAGCCGAGCTTCTGTAAGCGTGGTGTTTACATGATGCTCTGCCTATGAATACACCCTGTTCGCTGGTTGTATGGTAAAATATAAATAATGATACCTGGAATACTCCCGGTAAAATGCTACAATGGTATATTCTGTACGCTTGTGGAGTCCTTCATATTTTATTTGCACTTAATAAATACCAACAAATGTAAGTGACAAGAATGATCCTCCAACAGCTGCATCCATGTTCTCACGGGTACTAGTAGTGAGCCCATGGTAGAAAGTCTACATGAGTAGCCAATTCTCCATCCCATGATGAGGACATTCTGATATGTAATCTTGAAAGCGTTCCCATGCCTCCGGGATAGATTCATAATACTGCTGCTGAAAGCTTGAGATCTTAGCTCGTAGAGCATTGGTCTTGCCTATTGGAAAGAACTTTGCTAAGAAAGCAGTGGAGCAGATTTCCCATGTAGTGTTTTTATCCTTATTGGCATAGAACCATTGCTTCGCCTTTCCTAGGAGTGAAAATGGAAACAGACAGAGTAATATGGCATCCTTGGAAACTCCTTTGATGGTGAAAGTACTACAAATCTTTAGAAAGTGTTGGAGATGAGCAGTTGCGTCTTCATGTGCCTTCCCACAAAACTGATTGGCTTGCACCATGTTGATCAAAGCTGGCTTGAGCTCAAATCCATCCTCCCCCACATTGACTATTGATCCAGTTTAGATGTTGGCAGTGGTTGGAGTAGAAAATTCACGAAGGGTCTTGCCTGCCATGACTTCAAACACTGGTGTTAAACTTCTTACTTGAGTATCTTCCGACACAGAGGGTGAAACCTTCTTGAGTTTGGATCTAGTCTTCCTGAGTAAAGCTTCTGGATTGTCAACAAAGTTGTCTAGAAGATCACGCATGCATTACCCCTGCATAAGATACAAAAGTAGACAAAGCCAGGATAAGCCTATTTGAGCAAAGGATAAATAGTGTATCTCAATTATCACGGTGTAAAAGTTATTCCTAGATATGAAATTCTAGCTTCCATATTTCATTCCATTCCCCGGCAACGGCGGCAAAAATGCTTGTTGGCATCTCTTAGCATCACTTAAGTTAAGTTATCATCCCTGACATGACACTAGAGATGTGGTTGTACTTATGATCATGACACTTACATAAAATATAGAATAAAGGTTATCTGCAAGCGTACAGATAAAAATACACCTGTTGTAGTATTTCACTCAGGAATGTTTCAGGTATTGTTATTTATACTTTACCACTAGGAATGGACATGAAATATAAAGGATATAGGCTATAACTTTTACACTCACATGTGATAAGAGAGTAACTAGATCACTATATTTACTTAGAACAGGGATTCAATCATATGATAAAGATAATAAGATAAATAGTTTAAGATCATCCTATAAAGGACCTAGAGCATTCCCACCCTATATCATTAGCGTTGATAAGAACAAGAGATTAGAGACTAATTCCTAGTTATTCTAATTATAAGTCATATTATACATTGATTAGTGTAATTACATCTAGCAGTCATTGTATCAATTATATTATATCTTCACACAAGAGACATTTCTAAGGCGGATTAAGAACAGAGCGTAATCTAGCCTTGAAACCAGGTCTTACTAGGCCTATATTTGGGGAGTGGACTACAAAGGACTCAACAAAAATATTACACCCACGATCTACCACTTGATTGTAACAGAACTGTCTAAATTATAAGAGCACAAGTACAAAAACAAGCGCCGAAACGCTCAAATTTTCAAACTTGAGCCCATATAATCCCGGTAGTCAATTGAAATCATGAGGGATTTCAAACTAACTCGCTTACAACCAAGATCGCATCATTCAACATAACACATCACACGTTATGTTTCACAAATACTTAAGAAGAAACTTACAACACCCCCGAGTCACAAATTATTACAAACCAGGTTTAGAAAGTAGCGGAAGCATAAGTTACACACACACACTTAATTCAAGTACGATTGCTAGTCTTACAGATCACGTTCCCACAAAAGCATTAAGGAAAGTAGACTAAAAGACGATCACGCCCAAGTGATCTAGTCCTCGTCACCCGTCGGGTGGAGGCAGTTCTTGTAGAAGCCTTGATAAAGCATGTCATCTGCAATAGGAGGGAATAAACCCTGAGTATGAGAATGTACTCGGCTATACTTACCCGTCAAAACAGAAATAAATGACACCAAGGATCATGCAAAGCTTTTTATAAGTGGAGTTGGCCGACATTTCAATTATAGAAAAGGATAAGTAGTGGTAACCATTTTTAACCTGTGCTAGTAGTGATTTTTTAGCATTAACCTATCAGCTATCTTAGCACCTGTACTAAACAATCACTTGATTATTAAGCAAACATTAATAACCATAGCAGGTATAAATTGAGGCAACATTTAAATCATCATCCAATTAACCATCAGTTCAATTAATTGAATCTACGTTACCGCTGCTTGAGTCAAGTGCTCACTAACCGGGAGCGACGACGATTCGAATCGAATTCCTATCCAGCTGGAGGAGTATTTCTAACACAAACCACGCAGACCCCGCGCCAGGGTCGCACAAGTCACCTTTAGTACAATTCAGGAATCACGGGTTCGACTGATGCTGCATCCCAAGGGCAACACTCTATCAGGTGATAGGGACTCTAACCCTCCCTTGGTCTTACGCCAATGTCCTCAAGCACATCTTTACTTTCTCCAAGATGCGCGCTTGACCCCTTGATTCCCGGCCTGAACTGTATTACTCGGCTTCGTGGTTGGAATGGCTTATTCATCCAACTAAGTGTTATACTGCGTTCAACATGACTCAAGGACATACAGCGAGTTGGTCCTTAAACGACTCAGACAGACATAGCTTCGCACCCAAGACGTGAAGTGTCTTACAACTGCACTATCGAACTCCCGTCTGGTCTCAAATTCATTTTTAAGCATGGTTCCTTCCATGATAGCAAATATAGCCAACCATGACCCACCTTCTCCTAAAGCTCGCGGATGACAGTAAATCACCCGACTTCTACCGTACTAAGCATTGCTAAGCATGTACCACGTTCCCGACTGTAAATAGGATTTACAGGATAATTTTTGGACAAGGAAGGATATGTGCAACAAGTGTTTTAATTCAACCCCTACAACTTAATGCAATAAACAAGTAAGAGTACTCAAATGATAAATATCCAAATGTTGGGTTAGCATGCACCGGGGCTTGCCTCTCAGAAAGGAAGAGGGACGATGATCAGGGCACTCGGGCAGCTCTTCTTCGGGAACTCCTTCGCCGACCAGTACCTTGGGCTCCTCCGGCTGCTCCTGCTCCTCCTCCTGATGTGCTCCCTCGAATTCCAGAAGCGTCACCCCCTCTGGCACACCTATTGTATGAATGCACAGATAAATCACATGGATGCATAAGAATGAATGCAACATGCTTGGTGAATCCAATGTGAACTGCAGCAATACTTAACGCTCTATTCAAATCGCTTTAACAAAACGTGCAAATCTCTTCTCCGGTAGAGAAGTACTTACCAAGTCTACACAACCTAATGTACAATTGCTCCTCCTCAGTTAAGGACCAAGCACCTAAATAATTAACAAGAGCAAGTCACTTAAGCATATCACAATCATAAACTCATTTCGACAACCTAGAAATCTGAACAGCAACTCGGTATTTCACCCATAACTAGAGATCCAAAACTCCAATTGACATGACACAAGACAATCTGGAAAGCTTATAAAATGTTCTACAAATCATTTTCAGACCTCAAGACTTGATTCCCAAGTTTTTCTAGTCAAACTCTTAAAGTTCCAGAAATCTGTCCTCTCTAACAGAGAGCAGCCATTTTTGGACAGCAACTTCAAACTACTAGAACTCCTAAACTACTGGGCCAAATGCCACCAAATTTTGACACAAGCTAGCTTAACAAGTTTACTACCACTTTGGTATTCACAAGATCCTTAGAAAACACTTTTATCAAAGCCTAATCCTAGGAATGCTACCAACAGTACCAAAAGACCTATTATTGCTAAAATTACATATTTACTTATGTGCCGCTAACCTTTTGATCAAACCAATGGCACTACTAGTTCACACATGACATAAAAGCACCAGAAAGTAAGATATGCCATCCCAATTCAATTATTTTAATCTCTTTCTTAATTTAATTAATTAATTTAGTGGGAAAATAAACCTATATGCAAACTACTTAGAAAATTCTACAAAAATTACAGGGGACTCTATGCACCACCAATAGACTACTATAAAACTTTAAACTAGATTTGCCAAAAGGAACTCCCTATACAAAATTCACAAGCCAGCAAGGCTGATTCTAGCATAATTAAGAAATCCTATTGAAAAGTATCAAACAACAAAAACAATATTTTTCCTAGAAATCCTAAGGTACCAGGACACTCTCCACAAATTTTTATGATCATTAGACATATAGAAAAATTATGAAAATTCATTCAAGTACCTCCTAATATAAAATGACAAAGGCATAACTTGAAAACTTCTCAAGCAATAGTATTCAAATTTTTACCAGAGCTAGAATACAAAAACAACAGCACACTCATCAAATTTCATAATTTTTTGAATACTAGAACTCAAGTTATAAAATTAACAATTTTGCATCCATTTTAAAACACCTTTTAAGTTTCTATTTAATTCTTCCAGAATTTTCATAACACAGATACATTTTATATTTTTCCTAAATACTACAGTTTACACAAAACCTAACAAACTTGGAATGACCTCAAATGGATCTACCAATTTTGAGTTATGGAATTTACAAAATGGCATTCAGATCTGTCAAAAATAACAAAAGAAAAATCAAAAACTAATCCTACACTGCTACTGGGCTGGCGCGCTTACGCGTGGCCCGCGGACAGAATCCGCCCGCGCCAGCTGACCGCCCACGCGGCCCGCTCGGCCAACGCGGCCCACTTGGCCCGTCGCCCCACGCTTCGGTCTCCCGCTCGCGCGCGCCCGACAGCTGGGGCCCGCAGACCAGAGAGAGGGGAGACAAGGGAGGAGAGGCGACGGCGAGAACTCACCGCCGGTGGCGATTCTGGTGAGGCCGAGTGCACCGGCGCGCTCACCTCGATAGTGCGAACCTAGGGGTGCAACCAAAGGGGACTAGTGTAGTGGCTACGGAGGATGGCGACGGCAATGGCGGCCCACGGTCGTGGGCTTGCCGGCTCTGGTGAGCTAGCGGTGACGCGGCCCTACCGGCCGGCCCCGTGAGCGTTAGTGGCTCAAGGCAGACTCAAAACACCAAAGAATGAAGATGGTAAGATGCTAGAGGAGCACAGCCACGACAACGGTGGCGCTCCGGTGAGAAATGTCCAAGGCGGACGGTGGCGGATACGGCAAATGCGCCCTTACCTCCGTGCGATTGGCCCAACTAAGAGGTGGAGAAGGTAGAGGGGTCCAGGGCAGAGCGGTTGGCGGGGTTTGGTAGGCTATGGTGCGGTAGCGAGCGCGTGAGGCCGTGGTGGGGCTTGCGGTGGTGCTTGCTCATCGGAGAAGGCCGCGAGGGAGGAAGAGAGGTGAGAAAATGGGAAAACCCGACTGGGGATCAGTATTTCACTTCCACAAACATGCAAGAGCGATGCCATGGCGTCCTACGCACGTGTGAGCAGCCACGCGGTGGCCGGAACCTGGCGTCAGTTGGCCATGAGTTCCAACTGAAAGTCTGAATCGAAGCTTGATGGAGATGACTAACAGGCGAACTTCGATGCTCCAAAGCTCCCAAACTAGGCCAATTTAGTGGAAACCGTAATTAACAAAGTTGTAGAGGGACATGAGATCTACAAGTTTATCAATAGGAGCTCGAGCTGTTTCAGCACAGTTTGAGTGTTACAAGGCTCCCAGGGTGGGTACCTTGAACTGTCAACAACATTATGACTTAGCCAAAATTTCAAAGTCCAAAACAGCCACCTCTACTGACTTGTGGGCCATCTTTTAGGGTGTTATGATTATTTTCATGAGATGGCCATAGTACAACTTTTGTTCTCTATAAAATTCTCCACAACTTTATTTAAGGGTGCACCTCCATGCAAGATCTCTAAGCTAGACTTTTTAAACAGTCAAAGGAAAGCACTTTAGAGGTCAAACCCCAGTCAACATCACTTAGGAGGGCAATTTGGTCATTTTGGTCAACATGAACATTGCTCCACTAATTACCCTAAGTGTAATTAAGGTGTTATAGGATATAATTAACCACTCTACACATTGATTACACACATTTCCAATTATCACATAAGTTGAAACAAGCAAAATCAGCATTTCTTCCAAAATGTTTCACTACCATGTTGCATGTGTTTCAAGCCCCTGTTGCAACAATTAAACTTATCATGTTATACTAACAACATTGCTATGTTTCAAAGTATGAGACACCCATGTTACATCTACATGTTGCACCACCCACATTTCACAAGCTAACAATTATGAGACAAGCATATTGGAGTATGTTGCATACTCATGTTTCAAGCAAAACAAAGGCATAAATAAGATGAATGATGCTCATGCTTATGAAATGCAAGTGCAATGTGGAAGCCAAACACCTGGGGTGTTACATTGATGTCCCAGAATATAGGGTGCATCCACAGGTAAACAACATATAAGCACCACGCTTACACAATGTCGACCACTCACCCTCTGATCACAAGAATGAGCGCTATACAAACATGTGCTTGAACATAAATATAATCTAACTATGCTAATTAAAGTAGACAATGATAATTATAACTAAGAATATATAATCGATTAAGAATAAAGTCATATCAAGTAGAACAATATGATCAACTAGAACAAGAACTAGAAGAACAATAAGAACTAGATTAAGAACACGATGAACTAGACGATGAACTAGATGAACTAGATGAACAAATAGAACAAATAGATCAATAATGTTGATACAAGAGAGAAGTACAAGGTTTTACCGAGCCTCCTCGTGACATGATCCGGAATCCAAGCGAAGCTTGCCTCCTCTAATTCTATTCTATCTAGTTATGCCCTAGGTTTGGTGGAGCTCTAAGGTTATCCTTTCGAGGGACACCTCTTGCTATGATTATGATTGATTGAATATGAAGGGGGGTCTAGGGTTTGGTTACATAGTCCAGATGGATGAACCGCGGCCCTCGGATCAAACCAACATTGATCGATGGTGGAGATGCGTAGTAGAGTTCGGTTGGAACGCGTTGCGTGAAAGAGAATATGATTGGTATCTCTAACAAATCCTCCCACTTCATTCTGGTGTCTTCTAGTGTCTTCCACGTCCTTCCCGTGCCAAGGTTCGATCTGTTTGCACAATTCATCGTATCATGATAGGTTTCTCCTCATCCCAGATCCTGTTTTAATCCCTGAAATATAATAATTCATAGAGTTATGAAATTTTGTCAATTTAGTCCCTGAAACTTATGGTGGTGATAGTTCTAAGATGTTTTAGAGACTTCCCAAGTTGTATTCCACCAAACATGTGATATATTTCTCTCTGAAACTCCAAATATAGCAAGTGCTATGTCTATTTTGATCGTCTCGACGAGCTCTTCACGATGATGCGCTGTATTTCATCACTTGAGATACTTTTATATGGTAAAATATTGAATATCCTGCAAAACAAGTGAGAACACCAACACTCGTGGAACTTGTTAGAATCAAACTCTACAACTATGGTTTCTAAGTTTTTATATCAAATCAGGCATTAGTTGATGGTATATAGTTGACATTAAAGACTATCAACAGAGGCTATGCCTCTGCAATGGTTTGATAAATTAAGCCCAGGATCCATCAGGGGGTGGGAAGATTTGCAAAGAGCCTTATGTGAAAACTTTGTAGGCATCATCATGCATCCTATCACACATGTAGAGCTAAAAGGGCTCAAGCAGAAAGGAGGTGAAAGCCTTAGAGATTATTATCGTCGATTTGGTGAACTACGTGCTCAAGTACATGACATCACTAAACGAGAAGTAATCGAAGCTTTCTCCCACAGGATCATGCCCAAGTGGCAATTTCAGGACTTCTGCAAAGAGAACCCAAGAAACAATGAAGAATTCAGACGCATAGTAGAGAAGATGATCACTGCAGAGGAGAAAGCACAAGAAAGGTTCTCGGATAGAAACATCTGAGACAACCCGAACATGCAAAATCATCAAAACAATGGGCATCAAAACAAAAAGCGTGGACCTGACAACACCGTAGCGGTGGCTGAAATTTTCCAAATTCAGAAAGTTTGAAGACATCAAAATATGCATTGTATCTGGCATCCTCAAGGAAATCACACAACAGGAGACTGTTGTATCTTCCTTGATTGATACACAATAAAAGGTAATAAGGGGGACAAGAAAGAAGATGACCAGAAAAAAGGAGAGCATAACATTAAAGATAAGGGATTTCAGCAATCAAAGAGAACAGTAGCAGTAATCTTTGCTAGAATTTCAGGTTCTAGGAGCAAACATCAGGACAAGCTAGCTCTACGAACCATCATGGCGGCAGAACCAGCTACTCCCAAGTACCTCAATTGGTTGCAGTATCCAATCTAGTTTTCAAGAGAGGATCAATAGACTAGCATGGGAAACGCTGGCCACTACCCACTGGTTTTAGATCCAACAATCACTGGTATGACCATCACAAAGGTGCTAATCGATTGGGGGGCTAGACTCAACATAATATTTTCAGAAACACTAAGGAAGATGGGACTAGAATTCACTGGGATGATTACTCCAATGAGTGTTCCTTTCTATATGATAGTACCTAGCAAGGCAGCCATGCCACTTGGACAGATCACTCTACCGGTTACTTTTGGGACTCCCTCAAACTACCGTACAAAGTTCATCAAATTTGAGGTTGCAGACTTCGAATCTTCAAATCACGATATTCTTGGAAGACCAGCATTAGCCAAGCTCATGGTGATACCACACTACCCATACCTCCTACTCAAAATGCCAGGGCCCAATGGGGTCCTCTCCTTTAGAGGTGACCTAAAGTGTGCCTTTAACTGTGATGTACAAGCAGTCCAGATCGTAGCTAAGGCACAAGCAGCCAGCAGAAGAGAAGAGATAGCGACCATAGCAGCTGAAATCAACCCGGAAGAACTAGAGATCCCAGCCAAGAAGCCTAGCATTCTCGCTCATCCAAAAGAAGCCAACATGAAGCAAATTGACCTAGGTACTGGTGATCTCTCCAAAATAGAGACCATTAGTGCCCACCTCTCGGCAAAATAGGAACTCGTGCTCACCAACTTTCTTTGAGACAACAAAGATATCTTCGCGCGGAAGCTGCCGACATGCCAGGTGTCCCAAGAGAGTTGGTTGAGCACATAATTGATGTTAATGAAGGCTCCAAGCTTGTGAAGCAACAGCTATGATGATTCTCACCTGACAAAAAGGTAGCAATTAAAAAGGAGATTGCAAAGTTGATGACAGCAGGGTTCATAAGAGAAATCCTTCATCCAGATTGGTTGGCCAACCTAGTTTTAGTATAGAAAAGGAACACGACCGAGTGGTGCATGTGCGTCGACTACACAGATCTCAACAAACATTGCCTGAAAGACCCATTTGGGCTACCACACATTGATCACATAGTTGATTCAACAGTAGGATCTGCTCTATTGTCTTTTCTTGATTGCTATTCAGGATATCATCAGATCAAATTAAAGGAAGACTAGAGCAAGACATCTTTCATCACTCCGTTCGGCGCCTACTGGTACAAAATCATATCGTTTGGACTCAAGAACGCTGGTGCTACTTACCAGAGAGCTATCTAGACATGCCTGTTGACACCTCTAACGCCACCTAAGCTAGGTTGTCATCCCCAGCATGACACTAAAGGTGCTGATACTAAAGTATGCAAATGCTCCTCTAAAATAAATATGAAATCCGCAAGCGCACAGATAATACCGATGTAGCATTTTAACCGGGAGTAATCTAGGTATCGTTATTTATATTTTTACCACTGGGAAGGGATGCTAAGGATATTGAGCAATGAGCATCACTGCATGTGATAATGGAGAGCATAACCATGTCTTTATCAATCTTCTCATATAAGGTAAGTGTCACAAGATATATATATATATATATATATATATATATATATATATATATATATATATATATATATATATATATATATATGAATAAAGAATAATAAGAGATAACTGATAAGCACATAGCCACATATAATGATAAACATCTCAATAGATTACTCTAAGCATATAGCACTAGCATGGATTAGGACGAACTATAAGGATAAATCCTAAGTTATTCTAACCATACAGTCAAAGCATATGATGATTAGTGCAATTACACTTGGCAATCATAGCAAGAAAAGGTTAAATCTATGCATAGTGATATTACTAAGGAAGATATAGAACATAGCCGTCACTTCCCTGTAATAGTTGTGCTCTGCCTACCCTATACTCGGAAGGTGGACTACAAAGGACTCAACAGGACTGTCACTCCTGTGATCTACCACATGGTCTGGAATATAGGGTGCAATCATAGGTAAATATGGTATAGGCACCACGCCTACACAATGTTTACCACTTACCCATGATATCAATGAGCAAGCGCTATATGATCCTATACTTAAATATAATTCTGATCGAACTATGCTAAGCATATGATCAAAGTAGACTAAGAACAATATAATTGAGAACATAATCAAATAGAGCAAAGTCATATCCAATATGATAGAATAGACTAAAGTCATATTCATACAAATGATGAACTAGATGAATAATATAAGAACAAATACAAAAGTAAGAGAGAATTACCAAGAACTCTCTTGACAGATCTAAAAATCAAGCAATGCTTGGCTCCTTCTAGTTCTAATCCTATGTAGCTATGCTAAACTAGAGATCTAATTGAGCTGATGGCTCTAGGGCTTCTCTGAAAGAATGAAATGAGTTCTCTCTCTAATGAATTAAAATGAATTAGAGTTTCTCTTGGGGCCAGGGGCCTTGCTTATATAGCCCTCTAGGAAGCACCACAACCCTTGGATCAAACCGACCTTCATCAACGACTTTTTATTGATCCTCAAAGGCTGTGGAGGCAGGATCCACGAGGTGGAAGCTGATTGGCTTCCTGGGTGGGGCGGGCGCTAAAAGGTCCAAATAGGCTAAAGGGAGGGTGAATAGCCTAATTAAAACTTCTACAATAAATACTTAACCACAAGTTAGTACGAAAGGTGGCAAAGCAAAAGCACTAGCTCTAACTAATTAAGCAAGCCACCTACACAAGTCTAGTACAAGGCTATTCACTAAACACAATAACAACTACAAGCTAGAAACAAGAAGTAAAACGAGAGAAGAGCTTCGAGTGATTATACCACCATGTAGAGATGAGAAGTACCAATCAATCACATAAGAGGAATGCTCAGGAAGAGAATGACACAAGAATTTATCTCGAGGTTCACTTGCTTCCCGGCAAGCTAATCTCCGTTGTGGCGATACACCCACTTGTCGGTTCGTGAGCTAATCGACTATCAAGAGTCGAGCCCTCGGCGGGCGCCACACAACCGCACACAAGATGGGGATCCTCCAAGCCATGAGCTCCACTAGAGTATCCAATTTGCGAACTCCCGTGGGGAAGGATCAAGAACCCCTTACAACACTTGGTGAGGGCTCCAACAATCTCCAATTGCGAGCTCAATCACCTCCGCTGCTCCAAGCCGTCTACCGTGTCGGGAAACACGGAAGAGTAACAAGAAATCCACAGCAACTCAAAGATCAAGTGCCTCTAGAATGCAACTCTCAAGCAATGCACTTGAATCTCACTCAATCTCACTCAAGATATGCAACTATGCAAAGAGATGAGTGGACGGGTTGTTCTCTAGCTCAAAAGATGTCTCTAGGTCTCAAAATGTGCAAGAGTTACCCTCAAACCCTGGCCAACGTCTATTTATAATGAAGGGGTACGCAGCTAGCCGTTACGGATGACGCAGTTCAAAACGGGATGACCGGACGCACCGGTCAGGGTGACTGGACGCGTCCGGTCACTACAGGACAAGCGTGAACAGTGCGCGTCAGAAGTTATCATTGCTATGACCGGACGCGCTCTAGCATATGACCGGACGTGCCCTAGCGTATGACTGGACGCGCCTCACCTGGCGTCTGGTCAAAGTCCAGTAAGATCCCATCATGACCAGACACGTCCGATCGCACGTGACCGGACGTGCCGCGCGTCTGATCACCACTTCGCTGCTCTCTACCCCTCTGGACGCCTGACCGGACGCACCGGTTCCGTGAAGGACCGGACGCGCCGGTCGCTCACTCTACTTTTGCGCATAGGTGAACTGATCGGAGGCGCTGGTTAGGCCAGACCAGCGTCTGGTCATCAACCCTAGGCATGCTGACCGGATTGAACTGACTGGACGCGTCCGGTCATACCGTGACCACGTCCGGTGCAGCGTCCGGTCACCACAGTGACCTTCGTTCGCCTCCGTTTCTTTTCCAACTTCTAGCATAGTAGAAAATAGGTGTTTCACTTCTCCAAAAAGCGTCGAATCCCGCCTCGCAAGCTTGGCGGGAGGGAGAGAAGAACCCAAACCCTTCTCTACCGCTCAAACTCTACCGCCTTCACAAACGTGCTAACACCACCAAGTGTAAACCACCATGTGCATGTGTGTTAGCATTTCACAATCATTTTTCAAGGCGTTAAGTTAGCTCTTTACTAGATCCTAATGCATATGCTCAAGACAATGATCTAGTGGGACTTGATTCCCGAGCTAACTATGATTGCCCCTCTTGATAGTCGGCTATGTATCCTAAACCCGGTCAATCACTTCTCTACTCATCTTAGACCGGCAAAAGGAAAACCCCTATGGTTATACCTTTGCCTTGCGCTCTTAGATCCTTCTCCTACACTTGATCATCATGTCCTTCATATTATGTGCATCTCCACCATGATCATCATTTTATGTTCATGCACCATCTCTTTTTGATCTTGTGGCCACCACTCCTTGCCACATACACCTTCATCACATGTGTTTCTTATGCCTAACTCAAAACACTTAACACATGGCATTAGCAACTTGGTGTCATTAATTACCAAAACCAAACTTGGGCTTTCAGGTGCCCAGGCCCAGGGGCGCTCGCCCCTATTGCCTGGCCTGTGGGCCCTACCCTCTAGGGGAAGATCTTCTTGAGTCTTCTAGAGTATACTTTTTCATAGTATGGTTGGTTTCTCTCTATGTAAATCTAACATGTGGACCTCCTTTGGATCTTTTCTGATATCCCCCTATAGAAATAGATATTCACCAAAACTCATGGAATTCTGTCAGATAACCCCTATATCTAGATAGTATTTATGTTTAGGTCCTTTCTCATGCTATGTTGACGGTTAAAAATAATACTTATCTACCGTCAACAATGCCTTAGTGAGCAGATTGGCGAGAAGGCGGAAGCATATGTGGATGACGTAGTAGTAAAGATAAAGAATCCAGACACACTAATTGAAGACTTGAAACAAACTTTCGAGAATCTAAAGAAGTAGAAGTGGAAATTGAATCCAAACAAGTGTGTATTCAGAGTACCATCAGGATAACTACTCAGATTCTTGGTCAATCATCATGGAATCAAGGCTAGCGCTAAGCAAATTTGAGCTATAACAGAGATGGGCCCTCCTGGATGTGTCAAAGATGTGCAGAAACTAACAGGTTGCATGGCAACCCTCAATCGTTTCATATCACGACTCAGTGAAAAAGGGCTACCTTTCTTCAAGTTACTAAAGAAGACGGGCAGGTTCGAGTGGACAGAGGAAGCCAAGGGGGCTTTTGAAAGCCTTAAGGCGTATCTCATCTCCTCGCTTGTTCTCACACCTCCAAAGAAGCACGAAGACATGATGCTATACATTGTGGCAACTTCTATGGTGGTCAGCGCAGTGATCATCGTGAAGAGAGAAGGATGCATGTACAAAGCATATTGGCTAGTTTACTACATCAGTGAGGTACTATCAGATTCCAAAATCTGGTACCCACATGTGCAAAAACTACTCTACACCCTCCTAATCACCTCTCGCAAGCTTCGCCACTATTTTGAAAGCCATAAGATTATCGTGGTAACAGATTTTCCACTCAGAGACATCCTACATAATAGAGACGCAATAGGGTGCATATCTAAGTGGGCAGTTGAACTTGGTGCTCTCAATGTTGATTTCACCCGACGAACAGCGATCAAATCTCAAGCCCTTGCTGATTTTGTTGCCGAATGGATAGAAATCCAACAACCTACGCCAGATGCCATCCTCGACCATTGAAAGATGTACTTTGATGGGTCACTCAAACTAGGCAGAGCTAGCGCAGGTGTTCTCTTTATCTCTCTAGACGAAAAGCAACTCAAATATATCCTTCAGATATTATGGCAAGCCATGAACAATGAAGCAGAGTACGAAACACTCATCCATGGGCTCCGAGTAGCTATAACTCTTGGAATCAAATGACTACTCATCTATGATGATTCAGTAGTGGTCATCAAACAAGTCAACAAAGATTGGGACTGCACCAAAGACAACATGGGTGCCTATTGTACTGAAGTACGCAAACTAGAGAAATATTTTTAAGGGCTAGAAATTCTACATGTCTTGTGTGATTCAAATATTGTAGCAGGCATCCTCACTAAGCTTGGATCAGACAGCGTGAAGGTCCCACCCGAGGTGTTTGTAGAGGAGTTGTCAGCTCCCTCTATCAAACAACCCGGTAAGATAACCCCTGAACTCCTAGCTCCCATCACCCAAATCTTAGTAATTACTCCATCATGGACTCAAGTTTTCATTGATTATATCAAAGAGAATATGTTGCTAGCAGATAAGCAAGAAGCTACCCGAGTTGTTCAAAGAAGCAAGAATTACATTTTAGTGGGAGACAAACTCTATAGACGAGTTGTATCATCAAGAGTACTACTCAAATGCATCATGGCAGATGAAGGCAAAGAAATTCTAGGGGAAATCCACTTAGGATGTTGTACTAACCATGCTACCTCTAGAACTCTAGTAGGCAAATCTTGTCGTTCTGGGTTCTACTGGCCGATAGCTTTAAAAGACGTAGAAGAACTTGTCAAGAAGTGTAAAGGCTACCAAATGTCTGCAAGACAGGCTCATGTCCCAGCACACAATCTTTTATGCATCCCGCCTGCTTGGCCGTTCTCCTGCTGGGGGCTAGATCAGGTAGGGCCCCTCAAGAAAGCCAAGGGTGGTTTTGAGTATATTTTCGTGTCCATCGACAAGTTCACCAAATGGATCGAGTACAAACCACTCGTCAAATACAGCATAGCCAAGACAGTCGAGTTCATCTAAGACATCATGCATCATTTCAGCATACCTAACCGAATCATCATGAATTTGGGCTCTCCATTCATAGCTATTGAATTCAAAAGTTAGGCACAAGACTGGGGTATCAGCATCTATGCATCAGTAGCCCACCCCAAAGCTAATGGGCAGGTGAAAAGAGCGAGTGGCCTCATATTAGCCGGTTCGAAACCTAGATTGTATGAAGAACTAGAGGACTATGGCTCCAAGTGGATTGAACAATTACCTAAAGTAGTGTGGGGGGTGCAGACTCAAGTTAGCAAAGCTACTGGGATTCAACTTTCTTCCTTGTATACGGATCAGAAGCGGTACTGCCATTAGACTTGATCTGGACCTCACCGAAGATAAAGTAGTATGATGAAGGAGAAGCCAAACACACCCGAAGACTAGAACTAGATAGCACAAAAGAAGTCAGAGTCAATGCTACTCTACAATCTACTTGCTATCTCCAAGGTTTGAGGCGCCACTACAACAAAAACACCCAACCACGTACCCTTCAAGTCAAAGATTTGGTACTTCATCAAATTTAGAAATCAGATGGATGCCACAAACTACTCAGCCCATGGGAAGGTCCTTTTATCATTGCCAAAGTCACTGGGCCAGGATCATACGAGTTGATGACTGTAGGTGGCATACCAGTCAGAAATTCATAGCACATCAGCCAGCTATGAAGATTCTACGCCTAAGAACATAGGATTGATTTTTCTTTAGCACAAAACACTATGTAATCAAGGTTCATGCTCAAAGTAATAAAGATAATGTTCCTCATCAAAACTTGTCTTACTGAGATCAACAAAACCTATCTCGAGTTGTTTTCACAGTGTAGATGAGAGCCACATAGCACTCACCCTATCCTGAAGTTATTCAACCTGGATGAGCGCAAAAGAGCTGATCAAGCTTGAGCTCACCCTATCCCAAGTCTTTTCAGGCTTGGATGAGAGTAAGAAGGCTGTTAAGCCAATACTCGACCTATCCTGAGTTGTTTTTACAGCGTGGATGAGAGCCAGATAGCGCTCGCCCTATCCAAGAGTTATTCAACCCAGATGAGAGCAAAAGAGCTAATCAAGCTTGAGCTCACCCTATCTCAAGTCTTTTCAGGCTTGGATGAGAGTAAGAAGGCTGACAAGCCAACACTCGACCTATCCCGAGTTGTTTTCATAGCACAGATGAGAGCCAGATAGCGCTCGCCCCATCCTAGAGTTATTCAACCCAGATGAGAGCAAAAGAGCTTATCAAGTTTGAGCTCGCCCTATCCCAAGTCTTTTTAGGCTTGGATGAGAGTAAGAAGGCTAACAAGCAAACACTCGACCTATCCCAAGTTGTTTTCACAGCGCGGATGAGAGACAGATAGTGCTCGCCCTATCTCGGAGTTACACAACCTAGGTGAGAGTAAAAGAGCTGATCAAGCTTGAGCGCACCTTATCCCAAGTCTTTTCAGGCTTGACAAGCCAACACTCGACCTATCCTGAGTTACTCAGCCTGGATGAGAGTAAGAAGGCTACTAATCCAACACTTGACCTATCTCCAGTTATTTTCACAACCCGGATGAGAGTAAAAAGGCCACTAAGCCTACACTCGACCTATTATAGCACTCCAAGTCACAAATCTGATATAGCAGTATGGCACGTGCCAAGTCCAAGATTGATTAATTAAAGTGGATTATTCAAAGAACAGACAAATGAAGACATCCACATAAAAAGCGAAAAGGAGAACTACTTTGGAAACATCATATTTACAAAAAATGGACAATGATTGATTCTACAAAAGAGCCAAAGGACTACAAAGCTCATTCACAGATCAAGCACTATCATCAGGAGGAGGGATGTTGACAGTCAAATTCCCAACAACCTTCTCGGCCAGCTCATTGACTTCGGGCTCCACTTGCTCAATAGCATCTAGGTAGTCTTCGCTCTTAGCTTCTTCTACGACTCTTACCAAGGGAACATCTAGAGTAAGAACCCCAACCTAGGCCAAGACATTACTAACATAGACCTAAGCACACCTCTTGACAAATTCCTAAAAATGGGTGGGGATCAGCGGCACAAACTGAGCCCATGACTAACCGTCATCCGTCGGAGTTCAAAGTAGGTCGGCGATCAAGCGAAAAGATTGCCACAAGGCATTCCAATTCTTCGTAGCCACCGCCAGCTTGCCAGTTAGGTCTTCTATGGACTTCTTGGCCTGCACAAGTTCCCGGTCAGCTCCGCGCCTAATCAACCTGGCAAAAGCAAGTTCCTCCTCAGCACGTTTAGTTACCTCTTCAACCCGATTGTACTCAGACCAGTGTGTTGCCTTCGTAGCCTCGAGATCATCTAAGAGCTTCTTGTTGATCTTTTGTAAAGCTATCCTCACCAAAAAAATGCAAGTCAAAAAACCAACAGACAAAGAAGAAGATAGAAAGTTTAGAAGAACTTGGATACCTTCAAAATCCTTCTTGAGGCCATCGAACTTCTTAGACGCTTCCCTCAAAGCAGCTAGGGCACCATCTTTCTACTTCTCTGATTTGGCAACTTGAGCGTGGAGGACTTTCTCCAAATTTTGATGTTCCTGGCGCTTGGTTTCAATATCAACTTGTTTAATGGCCAATTCTGCCTTCAGGCGATTCACCTCGAAGACTAGCTTCTTCTCGATCTCACCTGAGCCAAAGAAGCTAGACTGGTCCTAAGAAAAGGCCTTATATAAAGAAGAAATAAAGTAAGAAAGAGAAGGGAAAAAGAAACCTGGACACCAAATCAAAAAGAAAAGGAAGAGAAAAAGTGAAGGCAGTTACCTATAGCATCTCTCCATAGCAAGCCGTGTCAGCCGTCAAGTTTGCCCATGCAGCGGACAACTCGGATAGACGATGGGTGACATCAAACTCTAGCACCACCTCATCTGCTAGATGCTGGTCATCTATAAATTGACTAGCAAGGGAAAGAGGTGGTGAAGAAGTCGACGCCAAGACCAAGACCGTGTCTAAGGCAGTAGAAGCCCCGGCTGCAGTCGCAGCCAGGTTCTCTACCACAGTCACGGCCTCCTCAACCCGAACAGACTCCACAGTGGGCTGCTCAACCTGGGTTGCCGCCTCTCCTACCACCGCCTCACTCACCGTCCACTCTGAGTCTTGAGAACCAGTAAGTAGAGGGGCACTACCCGCCAGCAAAGAACTTGGCCAAGGCTAGGGGAAGGCGTCGACAATGACCTACAAAAGTATAAAAAGAACTCCTCATTAAGAAAAAAGACCTAAAGTAGAGATACAAGGCAAACAAGTCAGAATAACTTACTTGATAGTTTTCTTTTTTAATCCAATACCTCCAAGTCAACCAGATGACTTGGGCGGAGGAATGGCAGAAGATAAGATATCAGCACCTGCCTGCACTAAGGCTAGCAGGACAGGTGCTATGGCTCCACCAAAACCCTGGCCTGATCCCTAGCTACCAACAACAGAAGCATCAAAAGAAAAGAAGATGGATCATCAAAAAGAAGTCAGATCATTGCAAAAAATGGATAGGCACTTCTACTACTCATCAATAGGTGACAAGGGCCGCACTGTCATCTTCCTCCTCACCTTTGAGAAGCTCCACCACATTGCCAGCTAGACAAATAGAGAACTCAAGTAAAGAAGGAACCACAAAAGAGGAGCAAAATAAAATCAATGATATGCTCACCTAGGAGCATGCTACCTGAGATTTGCGCACTCAAAGAATGAAGCCTCTTTGGAGTGGACGCACTGATGGTCCACCAGTACACTCGAAGAATGAAGCCTCTTTGGAGTGGACGCACTAATGGTCCACCAGTACCCTCTTCCTAGTGGATCGGGCAGTGCGAGGCTTGACTCGGGGAACATAGTCCACGTACAGCGAACTGGGTTCAGCCAAAGAAGCCGCCGGTAGGCTACCTGCGGCACTAGACTCACCTGTCCCCACGAGGGCCTCTTGGTCCCCACCTTCCCCAACCCCAACCGGGTTGCTCTTGGGAAGTGGTGGGGGCATGTCATCAAAATTCTACCCCCACTCCTGCATCAAGTCGACTCACATCAAGATACTATGCAAAGAAGATGAAAAAACAATGAATGTAAAGAACACTTATAGTAGGAGGTGGACTAGCAGCAGTGTGCTCGTCAACCCTATGTGAAACAATGCTTACACCCTTCAAAATCTTCCGAAGACGCTCCAAGACTTCGTCCTCCATCAGCTCCCTCATCGAAACCATCCGGGACGGGTCCTCGTCCCTGACGTACTCGAAGCCATAGGTTTCCCTCACCTTCAAGGGTTGAACCCAGCGTCGAAGGTAGCTAGCCACGATCCCAAACCCAGTCAAGCCCTATTGTTTTAAGGTCTTGATTTTGTCAAGGAGTGGCATGATTTTCTAGAGCTCTTCGGTCGTCAATGGAGTTTTCTCCCACCGGTCATTGATGACCGGGCTAGAATCTAAATGCGTAGCAAGGGGAGGATACATATTCCTAGTGTAAAACCACTCAGTCCTCCAATCCTTCACTGAGTCAACTAAGGTGTTATCGAAGTACTCCTTCAGCTTGTTCTGGCGAAACTGAATATTGCACCCACCCAGGATAGAAGTGTTGTCAGACCTAGGATGCGGTTTCAGATAGAAAAGATATCAGAAGAGAGTGATAGAAGGGAGGATTCCAAGGAAAGTTTCACAAAAATGAACAAAGATAGAGAGATGTAGAACCCCATTTGGGGTGAGACGGTTCAGGGAAATATCAAAGTAATGAAAGAAACGATGAAGGAAAGGAGAAGCAGGAAGACACAGGCCAGCACGAATGAAAGATAGGAAAAGAACAATTTCCCAGGGTTGAGATAGGGAAGTCGGTGCCCACCAGGTGCCCTCCACTTGGCAAGACCTTTCTCCTAGATCAGGCCCTTGTCGGCCAACGCCTTCAACTGCTCCTCTTAGGTGCTCAGAGCAGGCCAGCTGTTCGCCGTGGTCCTCATAGCGATGAACTCTTGGTTCTCGATCACCTCGAGAGCCTTCTCATGGTCCACCTCGACAGCCTTTCTCTTGTTGCCTGCTGCCTTCTTGCCCATACACAAAGGACGCTCTCTCAAACAAGAAGCACAAGGGATGGGCAGCAGCGGATAGGCGGTGATGGCGGCGATGGAGGCTCTCTGAAAAACTATACTAGGGTTTGCAAAGGCTGGAATGCAGAAAAGGCAAGAGCAAGTGAAGACAGAAGAAGAGGAAGGGGGCCTTTATATAGTCACAACGGTAAAAAAATGCAGCCCACACAGCTCGTTAAACGCAGGATGAGAATGCAACGATTTGACTTCCACAATAACACAATAACTGACTAACACAGTTGAAGTGACAATGGCATGGCTTTTCGCACGGAACAATGCAACGGGCAGATTTTAGACTTATCCATCCATAGAAATCGTTGTCGAGTAGTTTCAACCTGGAATACTCAGAAAAGAACTTAGCAATTAGAATATTGGCAAAGTAGTTTCAGAAACCACCTAGAGATCATTCAAAACTACCCAGACAGAGGCATAAGACAGCGACTCCAAGCAACAAGATTTTTCTATTACAAATATCTTTAAGGGATACAAGATTACAAATCTCACAAGAACCAACAAACTTAGTACTACAACAAACAAGGTAGCAACAAGGAAACTAGTAGAACTCAACTCTGAAATGACTACGTGTTTCTAGTTGCTACTCGACAGAACACACTCTACTCGGCTACACTGTTTTCTTCAAAGGAAGGGCGCAGTGCATCCAAGATTGGTGTCAGCGGCATAGCAAGACAACATGGACCAGGTGAAGCTCATAGGCATCAGTCTACCCAAGTCTGATGTGATGCTGGATTAGGTGTTGATCTGCAATGGACAGTCGCGAGGCATACTAGAAGGATCAACCTAGAACTACTGGATGAGGGAACGTATCCCACATCACAAGACTTCTTTTATCTGCCAGAATAGACTACCCAGTGCAATACCACCGAGAAATTAGTCTACCTCTAACCTCTATCACAAGACTTCTTCCATCTACAACAAGCAATACAAGATTTCTAACTCACGTCCGGGGGCTGCTCTACCTCACAAACCATCGTATTCATGAACACAAGCTTCAAAGATCTACACTAAGACTTCACTGGTTTACAACAGCTCATCAGGAGGGTATTTATAGACCAAGGAGTGGTGTACACAAACCAAGTCCACCAACAGATTCAACCTGATAGCCACTAGGAAAAAGCACAATGCAGTGAAAGCAAGTCAAAAAATGACCATATTTGAATCTACAGTACACCAGGGCGGCATATCCAAAAGAATATTCCAACACTATGTGACCTATGACCGTGTAGCATTCAACCACACAATGACCAACTACCACCTACCTCTGACAGACCACCTGAGAATATGACAAATGGACCCTTTGTCTGAGTTCTTTCTTCAAAAAAGAATCTGGATATAGGCTCGGGGACTGCAAGGTACATATCCTCAGGAGAGATTTTTTTTAGCTCGAAAGATTCAAGACCCTCCAACTTTTTGTTCCAAATAGCAAGAGGCTCGGGGGCTACACTCAGTGAGTACACTTTTTCTCCAAAAAATCGCACATCACCCAAGGATTTTCTCAAAAAAAAGACCACTTCAAGGTTTCTCTTCAAAATAACCCGGACCAGGCTTGCTTCTCTTGGTAAGACTTGAAGAAGCAAGGAGGCTTTCGAGTTCAACCATAAAACACTCAGGGGCTTGTCGATATGAGACCCACAGGGTTCCTTGTCAGAACAATTATTGGCAATGGGCCTTGGTCAGGCCCACCGCCAGATAGAAGAGGCGTGATGAGGAATGACGCCGATTCCGAGTAGCATAGGCCAAACTAGTCGGACTCCTAATAGAAAGTACCTTCTATAATTAGATCAGGGCACCTTCTTTCGATCCGACTAGGAATATAACTGCACCATAGCCGTCTCTACCTATATAAAGAGAGGCTATGGGCACCCCCTAAAAACACAGTAAACCAATCAATCCAACGCAAAAGGCTAACGTCGACTGGACATAAAGGTTATTACTCGATCACGGTCGAGGGCCCGAACCAGTATAAATCGACTGTCTTGCATTCAATGTTGAGTTTTGCACCCGTCGAAACCCGAACAACTGTCCCGGGTACCCCCGTGACAGGATATCGGTGGTAAAACATCGACAAACCTATACTATGCCCAAGTGCTTACCTAGAAGTAATCGATAGTGTAAAAACATAAAGCCATCGTTTAAATGTTTTTGGCTGAATTTAAATGTCAAAAATAGCATTGTCAATTGCTCTTTCCAACTTAGGAAATATTCATTGGCTCAATTGAACTAACAGTCATTAGCATTTTAACTACAATCTTTAAAAGGTCTAAACCTTTAATCTCAACTCACAAGTGTTCCAAGCAATAGTTCACACTTCTAACCAATAGAAACAAAATATTTAAGCACTATCTAATTACTTTGCTCAATATAATTCGCTAAAAATGGTACTTTCAACATAAGTTCAAGCGTTGCCGATTTAACAAATGTGACTTAATTCCTGGTTTGATTTTGGAGGTCCCCAAAAAAATACTAACCAACCATTTATATTCTCCAAAATAAAAGTTGCACTTTCATAAACATAACTTGCTCAAGTTATATTTTATTTGTGCTTATAGAAATTGTTTTCTGTGCCACCCGATTAAAACTATTTATTCTACTTTTCTTGCTAGGATTTTATTAGCACGTTTACGCATTAAGTAACTAACTTATAGTACTTATTTTGATTTTTCTCAGCCACAAAGGTGAACTCACATACGATTCATTTATCATTTCACGTGAGTTTAAAAATTCTTTTTAACCCAAGGAACCTGTTTGATAATTCCTCTAAGGTATTAATCTAGGTGCTAAGAGTGCTTGTAACACCAGGGGTGTTACAACCAACCCTCTTTAAAAGAATCTCTTCCCGAGATTTGGAGCAAGAATCCGAAAAGGGAAAAACATGATTTCACTACTCAGAGCAGAGATTACAATAGGAGATTACACGACTTTGAATACTAACCACTCAGGGATATAGAGACAACACAGCTAAGAACAAATCTGATACAACTCACAACCTCTCTAGAAATCGATGAAGACGGGGACAGTGGAAGAGTAATAAGAAAACAATTATCCAGAACATGGCGTACACCCAACAAATCTAGAAACAAGAGGGTGAGAAATAGATCATCGCGACCCTAAAACCTACTAACCAGAGGTTAACTTGAACTTCTTCAATAGAAACCAGATCCCTTCTTCTTTTTAAGTCACATCATCACCCCTAACTAGCAACCCTAGATCTGTGAGCATAGCTAGATCTCGCAGCTCTACCCCCAACTACTCCTTCCCGACTGCTTCCCGAGCTTCTCCCACCTGAGCCCTGATGGAGGGAATCGATTCTATGAGCTCTACTTTGGATCTAGGGTGGAATGGAGGAGAGGCAAGCAAGGTGGCATTTATAGCCTAGAGGACGGGGGCGGTGGCACAACGCACCGGTAGTGGAGGCAGCGTGGAGGGGAATCACCGATGGGTCACGAGGTGGGGAGAGCGTTGGCCATGGTGCGCTTCCTATGTGAGCTTGAGTGGGGAAAAGGAGAAAAGAGGGGGACAGGGTTCACTCAATGAGGAGGCGTGCGAGCGATGGTGCCCACAAGAAAAGAAAAGAGGGGGTCCGGTATGGGGACGAGGGCAGAAATCGAGAGCCAACAAGGGTGCCAGGAAAAGAGGGGTGTACTGTGCAAGAGGACGAGGCGAGTGCGGCACCACGCCATGGCCATGCGAGAGAGGGCACAAGTGGACCTAGGTACGGATGGCATTCGCAGGCATGCAACAAGAGTGACCTAACGTGCGAAGCATCGTCAACCGGACACAAGAACGACATCAAATCAGCGATTCAATCTCTCCAGCCAACTCGAGGACTAACTTTTCCATGTCGCTCTTCTCTTTCTTCTTTTCCTTTTGAATCTAACACGTGCCATCCTTTTGTATAGACCGAGATTAGTACATATGTACTTCCTCCAAAACCCTGCTGTCACAGTCACTTTGTAAGAGCACTACTCCATCAACCCATTGTGGATTTCCCGTTAGAACACCAAAATATTTTTACCAAGGAGAATATTTGTAGCAAGAGCGGTACTGCAGTGTAACTTGGTAAAAGTGCTTGGTCAACAACCTCGATACCAGCACGCACCGAGCGGCATCACCATAAGCTATTAACTAGGCAACTATTACCAACTCACTCGTAGTAAAGGTAGTAGGGTCATAGATCATAGGATTAGAGGATTATTGCAAGAGAAGATTCAAGCAACAAGGGTTTTGTCATGGAACCATCCAAATTATAAGAGTACAAGTACAAAAACAATCACTGAAGTGATCAAATTCTCACACTTGAGCCCATATAACTCCGGTAGTCCAATGAAATCACGAGGGATTTCAAACCAATCAACATACAAGCCAAGATTGTAGTGATTCAACATAACAAGTCATATGTTACATCCATTTCACAAGTAATTCAATATATATCGGAGTTCAACATAGTTATTACAACTTAAGTTGAAAAGTAGCGAAAGCAAAGTAATTTGAAACTAACATTACTCTGATTTCAAATATATGCCAGCACCAAGGTCAACTTCCAACAAGAGCATTAGAGACAAGAGAACTTAGAAGGATCATGCCTATGATCACACTCTGCCACTACGGCAGGAGCCATCCAATTCTTGTAGTATCCATGATACATCACACTCTGGAACAAGTGGGAATAAACTTTGAGTACGAGAATGTACTCAGCTAGACTTACCCATCAAAAATAGAAATAAAGTGACACCAAGGAGTATGCAAGGCTGATATAAAGTGGGGCTAGCTTGACAACATTTTGCATAAAAGCTTAGTACAGATAAGTAATCATTTAATGCTTAAGCATCAAGTTAATCATCATGAACCTATCATCTAGATTAGCACCTATACTATAGCAATCACTTTATTAGGAGCAAACAATATTAACCATAGCAGGTATAATAAGGCCATCATCATCATCATTCTTGAACCATCAAGTTATTTAGTGAGATCTACATTGGAGATAGTCCCGTCAAGTTCTCACTAACCGGGAGAGACGGTGACTCGAATCAAATTACAACTCTACTGAGGGGGTACTCCTAACTCTCACCCATGACTTCCCCTGTCGGAGAGCATTAGGACACCTTTGGGATAACTCATGAATCAACTTTGTGGGTTCAGTCAGCACTAGCACTCTTAGAGATTACCCTTCTGCTAGGACGATCAGGACTTTTAAATCACCTGCCCTTAGACTCAAGTCTATGGCTCCCTTCCGAGGTGAACTTTATACTTACCGGAGCTCGACCTGAGTTGAGGTACTCGGATTCATGGTCAAGCACTTGGGCCTAGCCAGCTAAGAGAGAGGCATGCGTTCAACATGACAAAGAAAGGCTCCAAGAATTGGTCCTTAATTGATACAGATGGAGTCACTGTAAGCCTACAGCCTTACAAGCCCCCGCCCGGTCTTCATTCAAATATACCAGGTTCTTTTCTACGATGGCAAATATAGCCAACCATGCCATATGTATCTTCCTATAGCTCGCAGGTGACAGGAAATCACCTGACTTCTACCGCATTTAAGCAGGGCTAAGCATCTACACGAGCCTGAGCTATATAGGATTCAGGGTGACAATATCTGGACAAGGATTGGATATCAATGCAACAAGTGTTTTCATCCAACACCTACCACTTAATGCAACAATATACTTAATTGCATTTCAGAAATTAGGAGGCTTATAATGCTCCAGAGCTTGCCTAGGATCCAACACTAAGTCAGTGTTTGTCAGACACCACTCGTCGAGTACTTCCATCTTCAGGATAGTTCCACCAAACACCGTCTTCGGGTTTGGCTCCAACACCACATCCTTCATGCGTTTCAGCTAGCGTACCTAAATGAGGTGCAACAATACATATGTATGAATACATAGAAATACCACAAGCAACCATTTATGCAAGCACACCAAGTTCAATGTAAGCACCTAGAGCTATGTAACTTAATCATCACTAAAGTACAACATAGGAGATAATAAGGACATCAATCATGACCAAGTCACACAAGATCTCAGGTGTACCAACTCAGTTTCATCAAAGCTATGAGTCACACTTAGCACCACACAAACATGGCAAAGTGAATCAAAGCACTAAAACTAGAATCTTCCACTTTCTGGACATCAAAACAGCAGCTGAGTAATTTAATCATAACTAGAGATCTATAACTCCAAATGATATGCAACAAAATATTTTGGAAAGATTATGAAATTGTATACAATTCATTTATAAGCACAAAAGCCTGATTCCCAATTTTAATAAGTCTAAAAGATGAAACTACAGAATCTAATGTGCTCTAAACAGAGAGTAACCAAATCTGTACCCAGACTTTTAAACAGCTATAACTCAAAAACTACTTGGCCAAATGCCACCAAAATTTAACACAAGTTAGATTAATGAGGTATCTATAACTTTTTTATAGACAAGATTCGTGGCAAACCTCATCTTCACTGTATAATTTGCTTACCCCTAGAAACTATCCAGAAAATCACTATAATTCAATTATAAAGCAAAATATCATTTCACCACACATAAGAAGTGGAAATTGGGCATAACCAATGTTACCCAAAAGGTTGTACCCATCAAATTCATGCTAGCAACATCATGGCCAAGCCCAATTCATTTATTCAATTGCCTTTATTAATTTATTTATATATATCTAAGTGGAATTATAGACATATACCAAAAGTGCACCATAAATTCTATAAAAATTACACCAGCTCTTGTATACTCCCAATAGACTACTGTACCAATTTCAGATAATTTGCATGAGTAAAACAACCTTTATGAAAAAGACAAGTAGCTTAAGCTAAATAACCCTAGAGAGCAAGTTAAACCCATATCTCACCCATATAGCATCCAAAGCTCATGAAATTTTAACCACAGTTCCCACATAACCTCAGGAGACTACCATAAAAATTCACCTAAATTGGAGCACCACAACTCAAGATATATAAATGACAAGCAACACAATGTAGATTCTCTTATTTATCAAGGTCAAATCAAAACCTTAAGAAAACATTAAACAACTAGTATGTTTAATATTTTTCCTAGCAAGTACATGTTATTATCAAACTAACAAAACAATAATCACTATTTTTGGACTCCTAAAACTCAAGATATGGCTCTAGTAAACTTAAAAGCATTTCTAAAGGTGCGTTTAGTGAATAAATAACACAGCACACAAACCTACATGGACAAGCATATTTTATAGATCTACCATGAAGAGAATTTCATAAGGAAACTAACAAGACTAGTTTCACTATTTATGGAGCTCCTAAACCCTAGATATGAATTTTACAATATGTAGCACAATTCTGGAAAGAAAAACAGGAAAACCAACTTAACCCTAGATCTGCTAGGCGCACCCGGACGTGTACCCAGCACAACCTCTAGGGGTGCTGCCATCAGAGGCCCGCTGCTCAACTGTCCCCACATGTCATAGAGAAAGAGAGGAGCAGGACTCTTTCCCCTTCTTCTTCGCTGGGACACAGGGAGCAGGGGAGGTGGCTGGCTCACGGCTCCGACCGGTAGGGGCGTTGCCGGTGGCGAGCGGCGGGGCGGTGGCAATGCCTTGGCATGCGTGCACCTATGCAAGGCTTTGGCTCGGCCTAGGCAGCCTGTGGTGGCCTGGCCACGCGCTGGAGCAGCAGCAGCGGCAGTGGCTCGCCGGCAGCGAGCCAGCGGGGTCATTGTGGGCGAGGAGGCGGCACTGGAGAATGGTGGCACTTGGCCGCAACCGTAGGTGGCTTTGGTTTGTAGCACGTTGGCCTAAGGTGGCTTGGCCACAATGGTCGGCGTGTCCTCTGCTCGTCGGCCATGGAGGTGTCCGCGGCCGAAGCTCTGGCAGTGGGGATGGCTCAGGCGAGTGTGCACGTGGGTAAGGCACAATGAGGTGGCGGCGGTGGCACATGTGGTGGAGCAGAAGAAGGGCGTGAAGTGTGGAACAACGCCGATGGTAAGCTTGGCCATGGTGGCCATGGCCACGGCGTGCACGGCGAGCAGCAACGAAAACCAGAGAAGTAGAAGAGGAGAATGAGCTCAAGCGCGTCCATCCTAGTGTCGGTGTGGTGGAGGCAGTGACTGACAAGGTCTAAGGGAGCTAGAGGTTCAATCCCGTGCATGGACGCCATGCCCTCCCCTAAGGGGACAGCTGTCGAGCAGGTGGCGGGCACAGGTGAAGCCAGGTGGTGATGCTGTTTTTGGCATATTCCGAGTAGATATTGTCCTGGGTGCCTATAGCAAAGTTGCTTCCCTCCTAATGATCTACAACTTTGCTTAAGGGGTCATGGCTATTAGTGATCTAGATTAGGAGATAACTAACTGCCAATATGACAGTGTCAGTGATTTGATTAGGGTTAAGCCTTTCTCGGTTTAGGCTCCAATTGGTTAGCCAAAACATGTCAAATCAAATCCAACTTTTGGTATGTCCTACTTCAAAATGTAAACTCCGACTTTTGTTTTTGGGTCAACTCGAGTTGCGTAGAAAAATTTTGAGAACACGCGATGCCAACGTCGATGACACTGAAATCAGGGTTTTAAAATGCTAAGTGCTGAAATCAGCCCCATTTCTGACTTGTGACCCCTTTTTGAGCATGTTCCACACATTTTAGTGACTTGACTCTTAAACAAAGTTTGTTCCTTATAAAATTCTCTATAACTTTGTCAAAGGGTGCATAGCCATGAAGAGTTTCTAGGTCACATTTCTTAAATGGTCAAACAAGAGTGTTCTAGGGTCCACGCATGGTCAACCATCACTTAGAAGCACAATTAGGCAAAATGATCAACATGAACATTGTTCCATTAAGTGTCCTAAGTGTATTTAAGGTGTTATAGAGGCTAAACATACACACCATCCATAGGTTGCACAAAAATGTAGGCCTCACATGCACTGAAACATAGAAATTACTATAATTGAAGTGCTTGTTTCAAAGCCATGTTTCAATTGTTTCATTGTTTTGTTGCATGGTACAAGTTACCAAGGTTTCCTTATGTTGTTCCACATGTTGCACTTGTATGTTTCATGAGCTCTAGTTCACATATAAGTCACACATGAATTAGAAAAACATGTTTCAGTGTTTTAAGGACATGTTTCCGCTATAATCCAAACAAGACTATAACTTATCATTTTATGTGACTTTTTGATTCCAAACTTCATGAAACTTTTCTAGTGATCCATGTAACTAGGGATGGATGTGAGACATGTGAAAGAACATGTTTAGCATTACTCAAGTATACCCTTTACAAATGGTCCCATACTAAGCACAATTGTTTTACTTTAATTACAATTTTGCCAACTCGAGCTCATGATCGTCGCTAAACATATCCGTTTTAGTCCACATCTAGTGCCTAGCTAGTGACTAACACCTAGGGTGTTACAGGTTCCTTTTAAAACAAGGAACAAGGAAAGTAAATCCCAAGGCGGATTTAAATTAAAGGAATTCAAGCGTTCTGCTGGGACATCCACAATTAGTTAATATAGTGTCCTCTGTCATCCAATCACGGCTGATCTGCTGCATCCGAATAACTATTCCTCTTGTAACCTGCGTGATGCTGTCATGAAGCAAATCTAACAAGGCCTAAGGGTAAATTGATGTAACAAACACAATGGCATAAGCAAAATACACGTTCCAAACGCCCATAAACGGGTACCAACATACAGGCCTTCACTCTCCCATTCACGACACATCGCTTGCATCCTACAACCAGGTGGTCTTAAAAACTATGGGCAAAACACAATGGAAAGATTACAACACTGAAGGGCAACGATGAAAAACACTACTAGCTACGGTCACGGTTACATCTCCCCTAGGACAACTAATCTACTTCGTTGGACCGAACGACTGCATTCCTGGGCTCTTAGGGTTCTTCTGCTGCACTGGGTTGCGGATCTATTTCCTCTCTTGGTGGGGACTGAGTGAGGGGAAGCAATGACTCTACTTCTGATGCCTCCGAGGGTGGAGGTGTTGGCGATACTGCCGCACCAGTTCTCCTTCTCTCCAATGGATGGATAGGGATTCCCTCCAAGATCAAGGGTTCCTGCCTATCCATCCAAAGCGTCCTATGCTTGGCCCTTGTGGCAAGATAGGTGTCCTCCAACTCCTGGACATGTCGATCTTCATCCACCTTGAGGTTTTCCGCCATGGCAGTCTCTCGACTTTCTACAGCTGCTACATTGGCATGGGCCTCAACAAGCTGCACTTCAAGCATCCTAGAGAATATCTAGGCTTCCTTAACTCGGCGAAGGCACTCCCTCAGCTCTGAGGCCTACCGGTCAAACTGCTGATCCAGAGCAAACAAGTACGTGGTTAGGTGCACCACAGTCAGGTTGTCTTCTTGCACGTCTTGACCCTGCAAAGCCACCATGCAAGCCCTCCATACCCGTTGATTCTTGTCCAATGGTGGAAAGAACCGCATGGGGGCTCCTCATAGATCTGGCAAAGATACCACAAGGCTTTGCGGGACACAACTTGGTAGGTGATGCTGAAGTGAAACCCGGTTGTGGTCACATTCTAGGCTTCAGTGATGTCAGAAAACTCCTCACTTTTGCCAATGTAGACTGTGACCTCGCATCACTCAGTATCATGTTTCATGTACTCACGGCCCTCATACTCGAGACGATCCTTAACTCCGAGCTTTTGCAGGGTGGCATACAGGATTTTGGGAAAACCCTCCATGCTTAGGAAGTAACTGCTAACCCAGGCTCCTGCCATCCTAGGTGAGTGGTGGTTGGTGGTTACAAGGAAGGCTTGAGCGAGAAGCTTTCTCAAAGGAAAAGAGCTAAGTGAGCTAGGATGCACCGAATGATAGTTCCCAGTGGCTAGGCCTGCCCTTTTGTAAAGGTAGAGCGGTCAGTGGTTCTGACGCAGTCCACCCTCGAGCCTTGCATAGAGACTAGTAAAAGTAAAACAACAGGATTTTTACATGCATGAGATGAACGGTGTCTAAGGTCATCAAGGACTAGTATGGTTGCAGGGCAGAGGTTCAACAAGAGCGCAGAAAGGGTTATAAAAAGCTTATGAGCTAAGGCAAGCGTGCACCAACAGGCGTATGGGACACATGAGACTATAGTACCATCATGGCTTCACGGACAATGACTGGTCGACCTAAACAACAAATGCACAAATAGAGTATGCATGAATGCACGTCCTATCCATCCTCACACTGTGACCACCATATGGCAACCATTCTCAAACTTTTGGCACATCAAGCTCTCCCTGTAGCTAGTCGATGCTATTGAACTATGCTCGGGGTTAGGGTACCAGCAGAAAACTTGATTAAGCCTATTTAAGTCAGCAGAGTGCTAGCTATCCTGGATATATAACCATAGTCATAGGGCTACTTATATAACTTCGCATGCAAATGTCCTAACTTTTTGAAAAGAATTTGTTGTCAAATTTTTAATTTAGAAAGGATTTTGACGCTTTATCTCCTCATTTATGCTCTGATACCACCTGTGGCAAAACCACCTAATCTAATGTCCTCCCAAGTATACTTGTCTTCCATTAGACACTAAGTATCCAAGAGAGAGCACTAAACTATGTAGTTCTGTCGAGCACACCCAACGAGAGAACTTAAAAAATCTATATTTTTCCATCAGGATCATAAATGAGAGAATAGAGCTTATAACATTCTTTTTTAGTCATTTCTTACATCACTTTTGATACAACACCAGAATAATTCATCAATTGGTTATGACAACGAAATATAACAAGATTATCAGAGTTTCAGCGGAAATGATAATTGTTGAATGATAAGTTAACATTAACATGATGAACATTTATATGCATGAAATGATAACATGTTATAAGTTTTCTTTTGTAAATTGTTTTTGTGGAAATTTTAAATAAACTCTAGATCTGCAACGTAAAAAAATCCTTGTTGAGCCCATCAGGAGGTTTTCACACACAAGTGTTGGCTCCACCTGTTCCTATCACCTGCAACAGGGTAGAACAAACCCTGAGTACTCAATTGTACTCTATAAGACTTACCTATCAGGAGCAAAGAAAAAGACTCTAAGGATATACAAGGCTATTTGGCTAGTGGGTTGATTGCATCTACAGGAAGCATTACTAAATGTGCATCCTTATATTTAGTTTTATTAGCATTCATCTTTAGTTCATTAACTAACCATCCTATGTAAGCACCTGTGCTACTTCTAAGCATGTGGTAAGCAATCAGAACCATTTTATTATCTTTTATGTTTCAGTTATTACAACGGTGCTAGACCATAGACAAGTCGTACCATCACGTAGAAACGATGATTGCGAATCAATGTAGCCCAGCTGGGTACCCTAAAAAACACACACCTTGCTTGTACCCCAGACATAAGCAAGACCAACCTGTTCTACTCCTGTCAAGGGGTCCAGGTCCCTGTCCAAACTGGAACTCGAAGCCCCCAACACTTGAGGCTTGGCCTCAGTGTGGTGCTTAGACCTCCTATCCAATAATCCACCATAACAGTCAAGAGAGTAACAAGCCTTCCCACTCCCATAAGCAAGTATGTGCTCGTGATAATAAGTCTATGACCTGACTAGTGTCCATAGCAACAGACGGCCCTCAATCAACACACGCAGGACAAGTGCAACCAGAGCCCTACTCTGTTGCCCAACCAAGTCGAAGTCCATCCAAGCTGAGTCTTGTCTGGTCTTCAATTATTATTCATATATATTCCATCTGATAGTAATATGCTAATAATAACAATAATATATTTCCTATCTCTCGCGAGTGACAGGTAATCACTTGACTTCTATCGAGTCCTATAACATAGCAACCTACATGATCCTATCATACTAGTAAGTCTCATAGGATCAGGTTATATATATGCAAGTGGGTTTCATTCAACTCCTTTAAATGTAATGCACAAGTATAAAATAAAGTACAGAATAATAGGGTTATGCACTGGGGCTTGCCTGGGTAACATGCAACCAAAATTTAGCACTCCATCCTGACATGATCATCGGAACACCATCTTTTCCGCTGCGCCAGATGACTCCACAGTCCATCATCATTCCTATTATGATATTCGTGGATGTAATGTAAAAACGTAAATGATTAATGTTAACTGCAACTCACAACTATGAGATACAGTTACGCCTCTTAACTAACGAGCGAGCTCTAATGGTTAGCGTGCTAAGCTACGTACCCATGACGTCGGATGAGACATTATTTTCCAAAAAATATTTTGTTATACAAACCAAGGTGTTGCTTCATCATTTTATCAACTAAACACATGTATTCAAACTAGGGTTCATTAGCTACCCCAACAAATTAATTATTATGGAACCACAAAAATTACAGTGGGCAGCTAATAATGTTAGGGATTTACTGTAATATTTCCAAAGCTAGCACTATGGTGATTTTGCCACAAAAATTCCTACAAGTTTATATTCTAGTAATATTAAGCATCTTGGTTTAATTATAGTATTCCTAAAGATATTACAACACTATATGAACAAGACATACTATCTGATAGACCATGATTTTAGGATCCTAATAAAATTAGTTTCACCATTTTGGGACATCTACACAATTTTATATCAAATTTGAAATTTTATTACAGAAACTAAATCAGGAAATGCTTTTGAAATCAAAGAGGGCCGACGGCAACCCAAGTGGCCCAGCAGCCGAAATGGCCCACGAGAAGCGTGGCCACGCTCCAGCAGGCCGGCCTAGTAGGCCCGTTTCGCTACCACTGTGCAGCTATTGCAAAAGAGACCCCGCACTATTGAGTAATCGAACAACACTGGGAGCTACTATTACGTAAGAGATGAACTTCACACTATAGACCCCCGACTTTATCGTATTGACAATGGGGTGGTCCACGACGGCCCTGCGCATGCTGGTGCCGCTTCGGCCGGCACTCGGCCGCTACGCCGGGCACCAAGGGCCCGCGTTGGCCCAACTACGGGGCCGCCCTCCATCTACGACTAAAACATCGATGCTAGGCGGTGATTTGGAGCATGGAGCCGCACTACCACGAGCCACAGCGACGGGTGGAGGTTCACAGTGGCATCGCGTCCGTTTCGACGATCCTACGGGCCAATGAGGCGGTAGCGGTTGTGAGGGAGCAGCAGTGGCTTACCACGAGGATGGCTGTGCAACCAGTTGAGGTGGAGGAAGGTCGAGGAACTCTGGCCACATGCACCCGCACCACGCGGCGTGCTCTGAGCCGGGCATCCTCGCGTCACCTCGTCACCGATGGCCGGCCTAGTTAAGATAACGCAATCATCGGAAAGATGGGGTCACGGTGAGTTCAAGGACACAAGCAATCAAATTGCTATCGATCACATGGGACATACCTCCCAACCTACCCACCAGGCGGCACACGTGACCGGTGGTGAGCCCAACACCAAATTGCCCAACCACAAAGCTCGTCGGAGGCTTGGTGCGGGTTAGGCAACTACATAACCACCTAAGCTACTTGCTGATGCGAGGAATCGGGCAGCGAAACCTCGAGCAAAGGGAATAGGAAGGGCGGGGAGCGTGGTGCCCCAGCTGTGGTCATGTCACAGAGCGGCACATGGCGAGCCGAGCGGTTAAAGATGGCAGCTCCAGTTGGTGGCAAAGCGAGCGTGTGGTGCAGTTGATGAGATGGGGAGGCTTGGCGCGACGCACACGTGACGGAGCAGCAAGACCGAGCGGGGTCACTGGTGTCAGCTAGCGGGACAAGGCGAGGCAGGAAAGTGTCCCATCGCCACTGTGATCAGGTCAATGACCAAGCATGGCAGCAGTGGCATACATCCAGGGACTCAACGCAGTAGGTGGATCAAAAGGTGGAGCGAACGCCACAACGGCCATGCAGCGGCAGCTGCAGACTCGCCTTGGCCCTGCGTGCTGCATAGCGGCTCGGCACAGCCTAGCCCGCAAGAGGGCAAGGCGAGGTGAGAGGCATGCTGCAACGTCGGCCCGACAGGTGGCACCCGTGCGTGCACTAGCCCGCAAGGAGAGGCCACGTCTGGCCATGGCCGAGCCCGGCGCCAGCGGTGCACGCACACACGGTGACTGCACCCACGGGGCCGAACGGGCCAAACCGATGATACGCACGCTTTTTAAAGCGACACAAAAACTGCTAGCGATCATGTTAGAGATTTGACCAACTCCTCTAACCTAAAGCCAGCAATACCAACTTTTATCGAAGCAACCGCTACAACCAAGAAGCAATTAAAGGAGGAGATGTCAAAGTGCCAACATGGGCTTGCCACGCTTGAACGGCAGTTCACGGACAGAGCGCCATTAGCATGGTTACAGCACGCTCTATCGATGTTCGGTCAATTAATAAGAGGGCAGCGTGACCCCAACTAAACCACAACCTATACTATGCCCAAGTGCTTACCTAGAAGCAATCGATAGTGTAAAAACATAAAGCCATTGTTTAAATGTTTTTGCCCAAATTTAAATGTCAAAAATAGCATTGTCAATTGCTCTTTCCGACTTAGGAAAAATTTGGTGGCTCAATTGAACTAACAGTCATTAGCATTTTAACTATAATCTTTAAAAGGTCTAAACCTTTAATCTCAACTCACAAGTGTTCCAAGCAATAGTTCACACTTCATACTAACCAATAGAAACAAAATATTTAAGCACTATCTAATTACTTTGCTCAATATAATTCGCCAAAAATGGTACTTTTAACATAAGTTCAAGCGTTGCCGATTTAACAAACGTGACTTATCTTAATTCCCGGTTTGATTTTGGAGGTCCCCCAAAAAAATACTAACCAACCATTTATATTCTCCAAAATAAAAGTTGCACTTTCATAAACATAATTTGTTCAAGTTATATTTTATTTGTGCTTATAGAAATTGTTTTCCGTGCCACCCGATTAAAACTATTTATTCTACTTTTCTTGCTCGGATTTTTATTAGCACGTTTACGCATTAAGTAACTAACTTATAGTACTTATTTTGATTTTTCTCAGCCACAAAGTTGAAGTCACATACGATTCGTTTATCATTTCACATGAGTTTAAAATTTCTTTTTAACCCAAGGAACTTGTTTGATAATTCCTCTAAGGTATTAATCTAGGTGCTAAGCGTGCTCGTAACACCATGGGTGTTACATCTGAGTACTTGATGGAGACTGGTTTGGATATCCCACTAATGAGATTCAACTACCATAACTCTTGATTCCCAAAGGCTATGGTGGTCAACGAGTTCTTGTTGGAAAACTTATCATGTTTAGTTTCCAATGCCACTAGGTTAGGCTAGTTTGGATTTACCAATGTTGAGATTCATCTAGTTTAGTGACAAATGGTCAAAAGGTCAACAATATTCTTGAGGATTTATATATGTTCAACTTCCCGTGCAAAATTGTACCATTTTATAATGTTTCATGGTGCATGTTGCACATGGTGGGAAATTTTATCGAGTTAACTTTCTACTGCATCAAACGACACAACATTTGGACTTCCTAAGATGGAGTAATTGCCAAATTACTAAAGACTGCTCAGAAGCCCAACAACCACTCGAGACCTGTTCATGAATTTAATTAGAGGAGACCTTTTCACATAGTCTATCTTCTCTTTCTTGTTTTATTTTCATACCCATCTAGGAGGATTGTTTCTAGTATAAATATCCCTTTGCTTCTTAACAAATAAAGACTTTTGATAATCGAATACAAGCCCCTTAGTTGACTTGTGTGCTAACAAACTACAGAGAGTGATCTCTACCACTTTGCTCTTGTGTTTTTCTCTGTGAAACTTACAGAAACGTCCGCATCATTGGCACCCAATCTGTGCTCCTGATCCATTGATTACAGGTTGCCTACGTTAGTTCTTTGAAAGTGTGGTTGAGCAAATCCTTGGTTTAGGCTACCGTTTAGAGATGGTGGTTGGCTCCTTGTGCGTGTCGTCAGGTTGCAATAGTTATCACTACTTGCAGCAAGTTATCTAGCTGTTCTAGAGCTAGTTATCAAGATTGTGGTCCTACTTCTTCAAGATCGGGACCAAGGCTTCATCAATTGTATATAAAGAAAACCCTAGGATAGCTTTTTAGAAGATCCAGTTCACCCCCTTGCCATCTTTGGGTCTTAAGTCCTATGTGCGGCCTATGGATACTACTCTATACTAGATCTATATCTAATATTAAAGAGACAAAATTTCTCTCTATCTATTTTTTCGTCCGCCCTCCTCTAACTAACTGCGTGAATAAGAAAATTGTCTGTGTTCGCAATCCTAATCAATTGATTTCGCCGGTTTCAATTTCTTATGTTAGCAAACAACGATGCCCTGGCCATCAGGGATGAAAATGGTACGGATATTTATTCGACCGTCCGTTCGACCGAACAAATATGAACACTTATCTGGATAGTTACTCGGATATCCGTATTTTTTTCGGATACGGATAATAAAACGGATATCTTAGGCGGATATCAAATACGGATGTAATATCATCGATATCCGGTGGATATCAGATAATCCGGTTAAGTATCGGATATATCCGGATATTATTGAAACGGATATTATCCGGATATTATTCAAACGACCTTGGATGGAGAAATTTAAAAATCACAAATTTGAACCGTCCAAACTATCTCAAATGGAAAGTTGACCAAAACAACAATTGTAGATCTTGATGAGTTGAACAAACTTGGTATTCAAAACTTTTCAATTTGAAGTCATTTAGAGTTCATAATACTAGAGTCAAAGTGTTGTTTTTTATTTGACCAAATTTGACTTGGTCAAACTTGCTCAAATGAGACACTAAATGACCTCAGATGAAAAAACTCTGAATACCAAGTTTGATCATCTCAGCAAGATCTACAATTGTTACATATCTCATTTTCCCATTTGAGAAAGTTTTATCAAACACTAGTCACAAATTCTTGAATCTCATATAGACTTTCTAAAACTATGTCACACACTTGTGAAATTTGAACTACATTTTGTTCAAACTTTTTCAAATGAAAAAATGGCCTATATAAGGATTGTAGATCTTGACGAGCTGAACAAACTTGGTATTCAAAACTTTTCAATTTAAGACAATCTAGGGTTCCGAAAACTAGTTTATAGGCATCGAAATTTAAAAATCATAAATTTGAACCATCCAAACTATCTCAAATGGAACGTTGACCAAAACAACAATTGTAGGTATTGATGGGTTGAACAAACTTTGTATTCAAAACTTTTCAATTTGAAGTCATTTAGAGTTCATAATACTAGAGTCAAAGTATTGTTTTTTTATTTGACCAAATTTAACTTGGTCAAACTTGCTCAAATGAGAAACTAAATGACCTTAGATGAAAAAACTCTGAATACCAAGTTTGATCATCTTAGCAAGATCTACAATTGTTACATAACTCATTTTCCCATTTGAGAAAGTTTTATAAAACACTAGTCACAAGTTCTTGAATCTCATATAGACTTTCTAAAACTATGTCACACACTTGTGAAAATTTGAACTACATTTTGTTCAAACTTTCTCAAATGAAAAAATAGCCTATATAAGGATTGTAGATCTTGATGATCTGAACAAACTTGGTGTTCAAAACGTTTCAATTTGAGACAATCTAGGGTTCCAAAAACTAGTTTATAGACATCGAAATTTAAAAATCACAAATTTGAACCGTCCAAACTATCTCAAATGGAAAGTTGACAAAAACAACAATTGTAGATCTTGATGAGTTGAACAAACTTGGTATTCAAAACTTTTCAATTTAAAGTCATTTATAGTTCATAATACTAGAGTCAAAGTGTTGTTTTTTTATTTGACCAAATTTGACTTGGTCAAACTTACTCAAATGAGACACTAAATGACCTCAGATGAAAAAACTCTGAATACCAAGTTTGATCATCTCAGCAAGATCTATAATTTTTACATAGCTCATTTTCCCATTTGAGAAAGTTTTATAAAACACTAGTCACAAATTCTTGAATCTCATATAGACTTTCTAAAACTATGTCACACACTTGTGAAATTTGAACTACATTTTGTTCAAACTTTCTCAAATGAAAAATAGCCTATATAAGGATCGTAGATCTTGATGAGCTGAACAAACTTGGTGTTCAAACGTTTGAGACAATCTGTATCTTTATCTTATTTGTTGCTTTACTCTTTAGTCTTTCAGCTTAATCTAGATGGATTATGGACAATCTTATATATATACTGCTTTTACTCAATATCTGAATAGATATTTGTATCCGACCTTCTCCGAATCCGATTCATACCGTATTCGATACTCATTATTCGTATCCGTAACCAAGTCAATCCGTATTCGTATATATATCCGAACGCTATACGTGTCCGAATCCGAACAGAAATATGAAAACAAATATAATATGAGTGATATCCGTTCGTATTCGATCCTTTTTCATCCCTACTGGCCATACACGGACCATGGATATGTGATGGTGTTGGCGTCCGTTTCGTTTTTGCCCTCCACGTACATCACTTTACTTCTACATACTTCTTTTTTTATTTTTCATAAATATAAATATCATAATAAATGATAAATATAATAATTATGGATCTCTGAGCCCTTGACTCATTCCTTAATAAGTAGAGGTTTTCACCATCATTTTTTTATCATAATTTTGACTAGAAATAAAATCTATTTTATTATAACTTGGTTCAGTCCCACTAATCAAATTAAATTAAATGAAAGCTGAAATCTTGAGCAATTTGTTGTGTGTAGTCCATTACCTATATCTGTCGATACCTAATATTAAAGTGGTAAAATTTCTGCCTAAATTTCCGTCTTGCCTCCACATTCATCTCTAACCATTCACAATCTGAAAATCAACTAGATTTCCTCCGGTCCCCCAAATCATACCAAGGATTTTCTACATCGGCGAATAAGGTTCAAGGGACCAAACCGAGACTATATCAAAACTACCACATCGATCCAAATCCAAACCAAAATCATACTAACTCTAGAAAGATAACAACTTATAAATCAAATCAATAAATTTGTGGTTTCTTCAACCGACGACCACAACAATAACCAAAAATCAACAAAAATCAATTCCTTCTCCCTTTGTACACGAATCAACCGAAGAGGAAATAAGAGAAAGAATTGAATCGAGAAAATCAAAGAAAGAATCGAGGAGGACATTAGATGGGGTCGCGTCTCCAGGCTGCCCGGGGCGCCCATGCCGCTGTCTCCGCGCTGCCGGCCAGGGTGCCCATGACATCAACTCCCCCCCACACGTGCGGCTAGGTGTGCCCACACCGCTGGTGAGGTCTGAGGCGGCGCGCCGTTGCCGGGATCAAGGTTCTGGGATTCGACCGAATTAGTCCGAATTTCGGTGAAATTCGTCCATTTAGGTGAGGTCCGAAACAAATTTCACGCTTCACATTTCGAAAATTCACCGAATTGAGTCCGAAATTCATCCTAATTTTCTCGAAATTCGTCCAATTCGGTTGGGACCGAATTTTTTTTCCAAAACGAATCCCAAAACCTTGGCTGGGATGTCCTCCAGATCGCATGTCATTTTCCATAAAAGTTTGATTGTTTTATCCCGTTGCAACGTACGAGCATGTTTTGCTACTGGTTTGATAAAGTCGCCCAAGCCGTCAGACTTATGCCTTGGCAGATGTTGAACCCTGTGAACTCGAATGGTCCGAGACCCTATCCCGATAGACCTTAAGTGTTAACCCTTAGTCTCTACTATGTTCTTGCTTATGTTGAGTATGGTGCTCACCGTCAAGGCCACACTTTTGAGTTTTTTTTGTGTTTAACACATCTTCAAGTCAACACATACCTTCCATCGTCACAAACCAGGAATCAGACCACCCTTATTTGTTATTACACGAGAAGTTTCACACTCAACTATACAGGAAACGTTCATATGACTAGCAAACATAGAAAAATCAATCTGTTGCAATGTACGCCGCCGCACGGCTTAGCAGTCCCTTGATCATGTTACGAGCGATGAACCTATTGGCAGCCTCGGTGAAGTGGATCCCGTCCCAGGAGACGAACTTGGACGGGTCGGCGCACGTCGTCGACGCCGGCGTGCCACAGAACGCGATGAAGTTGAAGTTGTTGGGGCCGCCGCCGCCCCCGCAGCACGCGGCCAGCGGCGTGTCGCCGAAACCGTACAGGGCGGGGGACGCGACGGCCTTGAGCACGGGGCGGTAGATGTCGGCGTAGAGGAGGGTGAGGGACCTGCCGTAGTTGCTCCGGAGCTCCCTGAGCATCATCCGCAGCATGTGGTTGTGGTGCTCGGCGAGCACGTTGAACCGCGTGATGCAGCCGTTGGTAGGGTCGTAGTCGCCCGGACCGCCTGGGAACAGCGCCAGCTGCTGCGGCTCGCAGCCGATTGGTAGCATCCCCGAAACAACCACCGTCCTCGCCCCGGCAGCGATCATGGCCTGCGCAGCAGGTTTATTAGATTAATTTTGGGCCCGGAGCGTTGGATCACGCTGAGACCTGATGAGACGACTGAGCTGTGAGTGGACTCAGATGCTTACGGTCAGGGCCGAACGGATGGTGTCGATGATGTGTGGCACCAGGCTCAACGCGACGTCGACGGAGTTGTTGCTTAGGGCGACGAAGTAGTCATTGACACCGATCTCGCCGACGTAGAAGACCGACTTTGCCATGATCTTACGCTGATCTGTTACACGAGTTTTAGTTCAGATCGATCGACCCACTGACTGTGACTGATTCCGCTAAACAGTATTATATTAGTTTGCACAAGAAACAATATTAATTAGGAAGTAGTTTTAACCGTAGTCTGATGCGTCGAGTAGCTGCAAAACGTTCTGAAACCAGCTCGTCTCATTAGTCAGAGAGATGGGCACGAACGGCTTTATCCCCTTGGTTGCTAAGAACGCCTGGTCGAGCGCCGTTGCACCACCCAGCGCGAAGTTGGCCCCGTTCACAAAGTCGGCGGCCGTCCTGCCGGCGAGGTACGGCGTCGGCTGCGGCACCTCCAGCTCCTCCACTGCATATATTTATACGAATGCGCTTGAACGTGATGAACACTACTGAGGAATGAATGAAACGTACGTTTGATGGTGATGACATATATACATACCGAGGAAGTCGAGGATGAGCCTGCCGTTGGAAGCCCGGCCGCTGGGATGACCAAAGTAGGTCTCCCCGTACGGCGGCTGGGTGGAAGGCCCCCCTGCAGTCACCGGGAAGATGGCCACGTTTCCGGTGTCAGTGAGCGAGTTGCCGAACGCGAACAAGCGGGTGTGCCGCCTGCGGTTGCCGCCATTGTCCGCATAGGCGGGGGTTAGTGCGCCGCCGAGAAGGATTAGCAGAAGCGGCACGGCCGGAAGAAGACGTGAGAACGGCGCCATTGAGAACGGGAAGCGCGGGTGTGGGCTTGCTTGCTGATCTATTATCTATTATTACTAGTATTTGTAGCGGCATGTGTTTGGCGAGATTGTCATGTTGGCATCGACATGATTTGACCTTGATCAAGAACCCTCTTGCATGGAGCTGAGGAAAAATAAAAGAGATTTGGAACTTCCCTCGTGGTTCACATGGATGCATTATTATATTGTTCCTGGGTCCCATCTCCTTTGACATAGTATTACAATTTCAAGTGGCCATTTAATTCGCTGCAGGAGCAACAGGGAAACAAGTTAGGTCAGTTAGGCTGTCTGCACCGGGTAAGGTAAAACTCACTGGAGGAACATATATCGAATGAAAACTGTTGCACCGGGTACTCTATTCCATACGCTACGCTCGCGCCGTCTGCCAAATATGGCGCAGCAGCGGACGTCCACTACTCGAATGGCGCCAGAAGCATGCGCGTGCAGGGAAGGTGCAGTGGCGCCCCCCACGTTTTCAACTCACTAAAAAAATGTTATAACTCACAAACTAAAACACCAAATTAAATTCCGATTGCACCATTAAATCTGTTTCAATAAATTCTTCAAAACAAGATCTCACATGGATATATTTAGATAAAGTGACAAGTGGGCCCCACAGTGAATAGAGGATGATATAGAGGATGGATGAATGCGGGAGAATTAGGTATAGAGGAGAGAATCTTGATGACTAGAATGTATAGAAGATGAATATAGAGGTTTATGAGTGCGGATAGTCTTAGAGCAAGTACAATAATTGCCTTCAAACCAAGCAAATACTAACGTGGATGAGAGAAGAGAAGCAAGAGGAGAGCTGGGGGTGTTTGGATCTAGGGACTAAAGTTCAGGAGGTGTCACATGGAGGTGTCGCATGGGGTGTTCAGATACTAATAAAAAAATAAATTACAGAATCTGTCAGTAATTCACGAGACGAATTTATTAAGCCTAATTAATCTATCATTAGCACATGTTTACTGTAGCACAACATTGTCAAATCATGGACTAATTAGGTTTAAAAAATTCGTCTCGCAAAACAGTCTCAATCTGTGCATTTAGTTTCGTAATTAGTCTATATTTAATACTCTATGCATGTGTCCAAACATCCGATTGAACAGCGACTAAAGTTTAGAAGGAGGAAACAAACGCCCCCTTATTAGCTCTTATGCACGCAACAAGCCAGACATGAAAGCATTGCAGCGGTGAACCCATACAATAAAGTGAATGCGAGAAGTACAACAAAGTGAATGTAAGAAGGATTAAGAAAGAAAAATTGAGATATAAGTAAAAGTAACAAAAAATATTTATTATAAACAAATAAGAGACTAATATTGCATAGGTTGGCTTTACAACTTGGCTAATAACTAAACACTTGGCTTTGTTGCTGGGCTTACACTTAACACTACGCCAAGACTACTAATAACTGTTGGATCGGAACCCTTCATCACTGTCGGAATTCAAGCCACCAGAGGTTAATCGACAGTGATGGCGTGGCCTATCACTGCCGGTTTGGCGACCCAGCTGTGATAATAGAGAATCACTGTCGGGTCAAAGCATCAGCCAACAGTTGTATCCACGACTACCATTGCCCGGTTGGCGCATGAACCAACAGTGATATTTTGATTGTCACTGCTAGGTTGACGCATAAACAGACAGTGATATCGAGTGCCACTGCCTGTTTGAAACATGGCCCGGCAGTGAAACTTAAGATACCACATGCAACTGGTTCTTGAACCCGGCAGTGATACTTATTATATTACTGTTGGCTTGGTATCTCACCCGGCAGTGAACTTGAGTGTCACTCCGGCTCAATACCACACACCCGACAGTGTCACTCCCTCGCCACAGCGTTTGTTGTACGCCAAAGAAATGGACGTTTGCTTAGGAGAGGCTGACCGGGGGGAGGGGAGAGGTGCATCTTTCCTCTGCAAAGCATACAAGATTTGGGACTCCCCCTGTTGTTCACATGCATGCATTCAGCATTCCTGTAGTCTGTACATCAGCGTACGCCGGACTTCTAAACCCTCTGGCAGCATTTTTCCTGGGCCCGTATACTTTCACATGTTATACATCGTTAAGTGGCCATTTAATTTGTTGCATGAGATACATGGAAACAAGTTACGTTAGTTAAGCTCATGTCACTCTATTTATACCATGGCTACTAGTATACATGTCAATTTATTAATACACATCTCTGCATGTACATCAGCTAGCTATTAGTACGGATAGGTCAGAAATGTAGCCACTGTGAATTTATGGACAAGTACTTATCTGACACCAGTGGCGGAGCCAGGATTTTACGGCAGGGTATTCCATATATATTTTTTTTGCAATGCACGTATTTTGGACCATACGTCTGTAACAATAATCAAAGTGCACTAATGATCATAACAAATCCATAGTAATAACATAGTGGCATTGTAGCAGATTTCTAATAATTTAGAAAGGTTACAAAACAGTAAAGGCTATTACAATTTTCAGCTTTGCAGCTTTTGCAGCTTTCTCCCATAATGCAAATATGCTAGCTAGTACCCTTCTTCTCCATCTACATTAATGCAAATATGCAAATATGCTAGTGCAAATATGCAAATATGCTAGGAATTACAATTTATAAAGAACAGAATGTAAAAAAACTAAACAATGTAGCAAGCAGCCAGTGGACAGCAGCAGCAAGAACAAATGAATTAGAGCAGAAAATGGAATCTTTACCGGGTGTAGTGGTCTGTACGCACGCAGCTGGTGGCTTGAGCCTTGACCATGTTGGCCTTCTCCGCTGCTACCAGTTGGTTTGTTGGCTTTTGTATACTATGTATATTTATTTTTTTCACCTAAATCTTGGGTATTCCCATGAATACCCATGAATACCCAGGCATACCCCTGCCACCGCCCATGTCTGACACAGTATATATGAAAAGGCAACTTGGGATTTTCTTTCTCGAATCACATTGAAATTCAAGGTTACATATTGATACCATTCTGTGTTCAGCAAATCTGATGGCTGATGTATCCCCAAAAGCTGAGTACAACACATACAAGTAATTAGGTATTACTAGAATTTATCTTCTTCCTGAATCTTGACAATTTACAATTGATCAAACTTTTGCAATTTTGAACATCTGAAACTCTGAATGTTGGACTGTTAATATACATATACCCTTCTGTGTCAAGACTATTTTTCACTGTTTTTGCACCTTCAGTTTTCAGAAAAAAAAATTCAGGGCAGGTTAGTAACTTTACATTAGGTTCACATATTTTGTATGATTGATCATTGGATAATTAATAAATGAGAGATTGCAGGTATGGCTTGTCCTTAGGTTTCTTTAATCTTGGTGGATATACTATTTTATATATTCTGTACGATTGATCATTCGATAATTAATGTTATTATAAAAACATGAGAGATTGCAGGTCTGGCCTGTCCATTAGGTTTCTTTAAATCTTGGTCGATTTACTATTTTTATACAATGTTTTGAAAGTCGACGATTAGGATGCGCCTAGGCGCGACTAGTCGCTAGGCTATGGCCTGGCGCCTGGACTAGGGGGTAGTCGGCCCTCTAGGCAGGCGGAGCGCCTAGGCGGCGACTTGCTCCGATTCGGTGTTGTAATGTACTAGTCTTCTATCCATTTTTATGTTCTGTGTTGCTGCCTGCTGTCCCTTCATGTTTGTGTTTACAAAAGGTTATCATATTTTGGCAGTTGAAATGCTGATAATGGAGGGGAGAAGGCTCAGATAAGTACCTAACTTGCTATTTCCTATTTTTGTATCACTTGTATTGATGCTCAATTGTATCTAAAAGTGTTGCACACTTCTCTATTGCAGTTGGAGCATTGCTGCAGGAGTAGGAACATCACTTTTGTATCAAACTACAAGTAAGGACTAAGGACCTAAGGTATGTCTATCTAAATTATTTATGATTTTTGCTATATATGTATATATTATACTAAATTGACAAAATGCCTAGCATCGTCTAGGCTGGACTAGTCGCTAGGCTAAGGGTCATCGCCTAGATTTCGCCTAGCGCCTAGCAAAACTTTGATTTTATATTTTCTAAAAAATATTTTCGCCTTTTGCTAAATGTACCCAGTAGCTGAGACTGAAGTGATTGCAGTAGCAGGAGCAGGAGGAGGCCACACATAACATGAAATGCGGACCCATTCTCACACAAATATCAAAGGGCATCTCTCCCTTCAATCCTTGGCCCGGCATCTCCTTGTGGCCACGTCACCCAAAAAAACGCCCAGGTGTCCACGTCGCCTGAAATTGCCTCTATTGGACACCATCGCGCTACATCGCCCACAAATCTCCTCCACGTAAATAACACCTTGATTTACTGTGAGAGAAAACACCGTTGAATGGCTGCCCTGATAAGCGCTGCCGAGCAAGAGCGAACAGGGTGATATCTCCACGCTCTCCTCCATCCTCATCGCAAAAAAAAACCGCCCTCTCTCTCGGCAGCGGACCGCCGCGGCTCCCCGCACTGCCGCCCCTTCCTCTCGCCCTCCCTCTCCTTCTCCCTCTCTCCCGAGGTGGTGGCGTGTCGGCCGTCCAGCGCCGGCACCTTGCTGCGCGGCGCGCTGGTGGGGCGACGGCGCCGTGCCGCGCGTGCGCCCCGGCGGCGGCCGTCCCTAGCCGCGACACGCCGGCGCTGCCGCGGGGGCCCCGACACGGCTTTCTCCCGCCGATCCGTGTCTGCTCATGTGCTGGATGAAACCCTAGCTATCTAGGCTCGACGACCCCGGCTGTGCGTGGCCTCTTCCTCGCTGGAGGTGGCGGCTCAGGTTGGCGGCGCGGTGAGGCGGGGACGGAGGCAATCCCCGGCATGTGTAGCGCCGTCGCGCCTGGCCCTGACGGTTGTGGCCTCCGGTGGCTCCGCTACAGCCCCCCAGCTACCCCACGCCGCCTCCTGTACTCGCGGCTCCACTTTTCGTCGATGCATCCGCTCGCTGGTTTGCTCTCTCCCTCTCACGCTCTCTCTATTTTGCTCCGTACTCTATGCAGTGAATCTGCCATGTGCGGTGGCCTTGCTTTGCGATTTCGTGCCAATCTTGTTGTAGTGGTAACAATTTTAGTAAAAAAATGCTCGCCATACCGGTCTAAGGTTGTGCGGTATTGCCTTCGCTGCTTGCTGCTATATATGTTCCTCGACTCTGAGGCCTGCTGCTTTATTTATTTGGCTATTTCAGACCAATCACATTGTGCTGTCATAGCTATGCTATAGATGGGAATTTTGGATTCAACAGAAAGATTCCGGATTACATTTGTTACGTAAATAATGGTCCATTGACTGATGCAGATTTTTATTGTACAGACTGTCGCATGGCCTCTTTTAGTAGTCTAGACTTCACCCATGAAGGGCAACATTCAAATGCTTTAAAATCTTGAATTAGAGCCTTCTTAATAACCTAACCTTGCTTAGTTTAATAGTTACCATGCAGTGGCACGCTGTCAGCTGTCAATTTCTTCTAGCTGTTCATATCTTCTTAGAGTGAGTAGTCTCCTTTCTTCCATATCACTATATCTAGATTCTTGATTCTTCACAATGCATACGTTTTAGCTGCATGTACTGCTTTGGTTAACAAGAGAACTGTTTATCAAAGATTCAAAATACACTCAATTATGTTGGTTGTTGTACCAGTTTGTTTTGGCTTTTGGGTGAAGCAAATTTAAGTTCCACCTTTTCAAGAGAAAAACATGATGGCCGAGGGTTTCCCATAGGTGAAGTGAAAATCATGAAATGAGAGGTATGTACTTCTCTCCAATTACTGCAATGGTATGTTGTGAAGTGAAAATCAGTGTTCTGCTCTATTTCTTGTTCCCTGAACTTCTTGCTTGTTTTCCTCGGCTTTTCAAAAGGCTGCGGGCTCCTAGGTTTCAGTCATGTTATCTACTGAGGTTTGGGGATTGTGCAATGATGAACTTTTTTTTGACTGAGATAATGGATTTTGTGCATTGATGATTATATATGATTATTTCATTCTTCCATGACCTTGCTATTTTCATTGGCTTTGTGATGATAGAGTCATTATATTAGTTGTTACATTTTGTCCATTTCGTAATGAGCTTAGGTCCATTGTCGATGATGTCTTTGCTTCACACACAATTTATTGGTTGTTCTGTCATTGAGCGCACCCAATTGCCAATGATGTATTTGCAGTTGGGCTTGCTAGCAAGGTAATTTATTACTTGGTTACCTGCAATATCAGGGTCAGTCTTTCCTTTAGATTTCTAAACTAAAGCTATGGATTGGCTTCCTTATTTTTGCCCCAAAGATGCACTTTTACCTTTACCTTTGATACCTACACTATGTTTAATTTCCCTCTATAAAAATATGTTCTCCTATGTTCCAAATTGAGGTAGGAAACATATTTCAATGAGCCTAATCAGGTTATTGAAATGAACAAAAGGAAATGGAATAGTGTTGTCGTACATGTTTCCCAGATTTATAATCCGACCATGACTGAAATAGCTTAAATGAAAAGATTAAGTTTATCAGTTGTTTGTGCTGGTTAGGTGCTTTAAATTGGGTTCAAGTTATTTTTTGTTTGTTGCAGTGGGGGATAGTTACATTGGATGGATTTGGCTATTTTTATGCCAATCATTTTTTTCCCGGAGGTTCTGTATGTAAATTTACCACTAAGCTTATGAATAATGTCTTAATTGCATAGTTGCACGCAGTGACAAAAATACAGTCCTTTCACATGGGTGCAGCCCAGGAAGACACGAATACGCAAATAAGGTAAATGTCATTTCCTTACTTCTTTCGATTTCTAATTCCTATACGACTTTACAGAAAATAACATTAATACTTAGGGTTGATGGTCTGGTTGGCATGAAGAAAAAAAACTTTAGAACATTGCTCATGTAGTGTCAAAACCTGAAATAGTTTTTTGCATTGGCTATTTGGCTTCTTTGTTTTTGCTAAGACATGTGATATATCACATTAAGCAGTACATTGGCTTCTTTAGAGCTACAAACCTCGGGGTTTGGCCAAAAGGTCCACACTCGCGCAAAAAAAATACTTACACCATCCGATCTAAATTTATCATTGGTGTTCACCAACATCTTGTCCAGTCGTTAGGACTCATGTTCCTGGGTATGACTACTCGGAAATTTCAATTAATTGAGCTCTCTTTCTGTTTCCATCTGATCAGATTTGCTCTTAACACTACTTTTGAAAAATTATGCCGCTATTCTATTTGCAGATAAGATGACCATGGCTTCCTGATTAGTGCAGATACTTAGATGATCCTAACCAGCATAGATCCGGAAACATGGATTTTGATTTTTTTTATAATTCCTCTTTTTTTCTGCAAGATTTAATATTTCATACTTTTCTCATATAATCCGTTTCACAGTCCTCATCATTAGTAAGAATATGTTGCTCTTTGACATGAGTAGTGAGACACTGGTGAAAAAGATCCGAAATGTACTAATGATGTAATCCTTTGTTTCTTGACCTATGAGATTAATTCCCCAGCCATGTTGCTTTACCAAAGTTGTTGAATATTCGGATCTATGGCTACTTCCTACTCATATATATGTTGCTCATCTACGCTCTTCTTTTGTTGCCATTCTGTAGCTAACTATGTATTCTTCTTCTCTTTTGTTACTATTCCCCTAGAGAAATGCCTTGAGGCCAAGCAACCATGTACCTGTGTCCGTGCAACTGCTTTCAGTGTTCTGACACACCGCTCATACCGTCGCCGCGTTAGGATGGGTTTAGTTGGTGAAAAGTTTTTGGGAAAATATCACATCGGATGTTTCGTACGATGTCGGAAGGGGTTTTCGGATACTAATAAAAAAACTAATTACATAGCTTGTCTGGAAACCGCTAGACGAATTTATTAAGTCTAATTAATCTGTTATTAGCACATTTGTTACTGCAGCAATTTAGTGTCAAATCACAGACTAATTAGGCTCAAAACGTTCATCTTGCGATTTTTAATTAAACTGTGCAATTAATTTTTATTTTGTCTACGTTTAATATTTCATGCATGTGCTGCAAGATTTGTTACTGTAGTTTTTCGTGAAAAGTTTTTGGAATTAAACACAGCCTTACCTGATCATCGACCGCAGACTTCATCACACCATCTGGTGCCATGAAAAATCAAACACTCATGTACTTTCATCCGTCTTTGTTTACTTGTCATCGAACCTTTAGTGTAGCAATTTTGACCATACTTTTTTTTCTGCAAAAGATTTTTAGATATATCAAGTTTTCACATATGTGATTTTTCAGTGAACGTACTTGATTAATGTTATATACTTTGAAGCATCTAAGATTTTTTAGAAGAAAAAAAAGATGATCAAATCTGCTACAGTAAAATGTTGGTGACAAATAAACGAAACAAGAGGGAAATATCATATAGCTAGCCATGTGTAGTATGTGGAACCTATATGTCCATATCCATAGCCGTGGTCATTCGCTACCTCTGTACGTCACCGCTGCCTCTACCGTATGAATTCTACCTTCACAGACCTAGCAACTTTTGCTTGCCCTCGCCGTATCTGTATAACATGTAAGGGCTTGTTTGGAATAGAAGAATTGAAAACATATGAATGGTAAGAAATAGAGGAAAAAGATAGTAATAAAGTGTGAAAACAGAGGATTGAAAAAATACAGGAAAACAACTCAGCGAGCTATTTTGAACACAGGAATTTTAAACATAGGAATTTGGAAACTAAATGATAAAGAAAATATTAAAAGCAACTAACACTAGTACATGGGCATACTATACAGGCGGTTGGTAACCTATTTCTACTGGCGTTTTCCAGCACCGCCTGCGCTAGAGGCCAGTAGAAATGGGCTAATTCCATAGGTGGGTGCTTGTGAACCGTCTGTGCAAAAAATTCCCGAAAAAACCCGAAAATAAATAGCAAAAAAAAGATTTTAATTAGGGGGAGGACCCTACCGCTTAGCAAAAACTTTGTACTAAAGCATACTATATTATATGTTCACTGTATAGATCTACTCATGTGGAGTCTAACAAAATTTGATTTTTTATTTTATGATTTTTCAGTGATTTACTATGATTTTTCAATGATTCAGCCGAAATAAATAGAAAAGAAAAGGCAAACCCGCTGACACTGTAGCAAATCCGTGTTACTGTAGCAATCCGCCGTTTCGAAACCGACTGGGTGGGGGGGTAATTTGACCGGTTTTGGAACAGACTGTTTCATAGTTAGGGGGTTAAGTAGTCCCCCATAGTTGGAGGGTTGAAGTAGACTTTTTCCTTTTTCGGTACCTGGGCCTTCCTATCATTACATTACATTAAATACCAAGGTTTGGAAATTGGTGGAAGAAAGAATAAAAAACAAGTTAAGCGCGTGCAAAGGAAAGCATTTATCTTACGAGGATGGATTAGCACTAATCAATTCTGTTCTATTAAGCTTGTCCATGTTCATGTTTTATTTTTTTTTAAAGTTCTGAGTGCTGTTCTAATAAAGTTCAAAATATTTTAGACCAAGTTTTTTTGCATAGTGATGAGCATAAAAAGAAATATATAGACCGGCAAAGTGGAATATTTTATGCCAACCAAAAGAGGAAGGTGGTTTAGGAATTCAAAATCTAGGTTCATAATAATAAGTGTATTTTTAATAGTATTGACAATCGATTTTCAACACAAAAAAGAAGACATGAAAACGTACTTCTGTCATATATTCATATATTTAGCAAGCTACAACAAACAATGTAGTCTTCATTTTGTATCCCAATATGCCATCACTTGACCGGGATGAAGGCTCTCTAAAAGCAGTGCCTCCATCCCGGTCTAAGTGAGCACCATCATTGAAATGACCCAACTAGTGAAATGCACATGCACCATCATTGCCATGACTCAGCTAGTGAATGTTGGTGTTGACGTTGAAGATCGCTCCAAGCCAACACACCAGCAAGGGTCTTGGACGCCCAAGAGGTCTCACAAGACCTGCAACGCAGCTAGAGACGAAGCGTAACCGGCGTAACCGATCTAGGGATCGATAAGGCCGATGTAGAGCTCGTTCTCGGCTGAAACGGCTCCCGAACCACTCCCGGAAGAATCCGTCGGGGAGAAGCACGTGGAGGATCTCCTAGGACCAGCAAGGCCACCTAGGATGCCGACAAATCTCGTGGAGAGGCTTGCCGAATAGCAAGGTAGAGGGTTGAGAGGAGAAAACTAGGGTAAGATAGGAGTTTTGGTTGTTGTTTTATCGATTGGATAGATGGGAACTCAATCGGCCATGATCCTCTCATATATATAGAGGAGGGTGGTTTTAACCCAGTAGAAAACATCTCCAAGGCTTATTTTCTAAGTTTCCCACGTCCCAAAACCGATCTAGAAATAGATCGGTTCGAGATCTGAGAGTTAGATTCAGAATCAGACCTATCGAAACTTCCGGTCAGGCTCCACCGGAAGTTCTGGTCCCCACCGGAAGTTCCGGTCTCGGACCGGAAGTACCAGTAGTTCATTTTCGTGCAAAACTGCGCCTTCCTCCACCAGCAACTGGAAGTTGCGGTCTTAGACTGGAAGTTCCGATCTCGGACCGGAAGTATGGACTGGAAGTTCCGTTAGCCTAGATCTCAGACCGGAAGTTCCGATCTCGGACCAGAAGTTCCGGTAGCCCAAACAGATATTTTCTTAGAGGCATAACTCCCTAATCCGGATCCCAAATTAGACGTTCCATATATGTTTTTGACCATCTCAACGAGAGGAACACAATGGTGAGGCCTGTTACACATTTTGACAACTTCACAAAATGGACATTTTTGGTTGTCAACATATGCCCCCTATTTTCAGGTTTATAATGCATAAACATGAAAACACTTGATCAAACAAATATAATTAAACCAAACAGCAACGATACCCATTTCATCGGCTGTATGGTGACTAAGGGTGATGTATACATCGGCCGTTTTGTTCTAAGGGCGATACATGTATCGGCCATTGTTTGGAGAGCACTTAGGCTTCTTGCCAAACACTTGGAAATTACTTTTTCAAGTATCTCCCGTTGAATGCTACTTTGAGACGTTCACCTTGCAATGTCTCTAGCAAATAGGAATTACCATATATGACTTTGATCACTTTGTAAGGATCCCCCCAGTTAGGTGACCATTTGCCAAACTGATTGCTCTTCGATCCAATAGGTAGTATAGTTTTCCACACTAATTCTCCTACTTGGAAAGATTTGCTCTTGACTTTTTTATTGTATGCCCTAGGAACTCGAGCTTTGTCTTTCTCTATCTCCTTGAGAGCTTTTAATCTTACATCAGTTACCTCATCGATGTTATCCGTCATCAAATCATAATACACAATGGCTGATAGATCATTTTGCTTAGCAAGCCTGTATGCATCCAAATTTACCTCGACAGGCAACATGGCCTCTTGACCATATACTAGCTCAAAAGGAGTAACTTTTGTAGCACCATGCCTTGAAATGCGATGTGCCCATAGAGCTTCAGACAATACTTCATGCCACCTTCTTGGATTCTCCTCAATTTTCTTTTTGATAAGTTTGATCAAAGTCTTATTACTAGACTCAGCTTGGCCATTAGCTTGAGCATAATATGGAGATGATTTGAGCAACTTGATCTTATATAATTCGGCAAAGTCCCTCACTTCCTTGGACATAAATGAAGTCCCTTGATCTGTAGTTAATGTTTGGGGTATGCTGAATCTATGAATGATATGCTCAATGATGAACTCAATCACCTCCTTGTGTGTCATATTCTTCAAAGGAACTGCCTCGATCCACTTAGTGAAATAATCTGTAGCAACCAACACAAAGCGTTGTCCCTTGGAAGATGGGGGATGAATTTGGCCAATGAAGTTTAGTCCCCAACCGTGAAAAGGCCACGGTTTGATTATAGGATGAAGCATAGCAGCAGGCACTAGCTAAATATTCCCAAACCTTTGGCACTCTTCACATCCTTTGTAGTAGCGAAAGCAATCGGTCATCATAGTAGGCCAATAGAAACCGGCTCTACACAATAACCACTTCATCTTTGGGGCCGATTGATGCGTACCATAAATACCTTCATGGACTTCTCCCATAGCTATTCTTGCTTGATCAGTTCCTAAGCACTTCAGCAGCAAGTCTTCGGCGGTTCTTCGGTAAAGCTCATCATTGTGCAACACATATTTGAAAGCACTCCGCCGAACACTTTTATCAACTTTGGCACTTGGATCTCGTAGATATGCCAATAAGGGAGTCCTCCAATCATGTAAATCCACCCCCAACATCACTAGGAGTTTTGCTAGGCTGATTTGAGAGTTCATCATGCACATTAGCTGGGCTGGCCACAGGGGAGTCGGCTAGGCCGACTGGCTTGCCAGAGAATCGGGGTCGGCTAGACCGGCTAGGGCTATCGGCTTAACTGATTCCTCCGCACTTACACCACAAAAATATAAATCTTCATGCATCGGCTGTTCTTGAATATGAAAATTACGTCCACCAATGTCATAGCCAGATGCTTACTAAGCTAACATGTTGGCCTTTTGATTTTCATGCCTCAGAACATGCCGAATTTGAAATTCGGCAAATGAACCAATGATGTCAAGGCAAGCATCAAGACAAGCTCGTAGTGATCCTTCTAAGCATTGAAATTCTCCAGCAACTTGCTACACCACTAGTAAGGAATCACCATAGGCTTCAACATGCTTTACTCCCATGGAGCGCAACATAATCAATCCAAATAATAGAGCTTGATATTCGGTTTGATTATTAGTGCAATAGAAATCCAACCGGCTTGACATCTCAAATTTAGCACCACCAGGGGAAATAAGCACAATGCCAACACCTTGGCCATTTTTGCAAACCGATCCATAAAAATACAATTTCCAGGGAGTAAAAGTAAGGTAATTGATTTCATTATCCAATTCAATACCATGCTCAACAATAAAATCAGCAAGGACTTGCCCTTTTAAAGCTCCCAATGGCTCATAAGTTAAGTCATATTCAATTAGTGCATATGCCCATTTGCCTATCCTTCCACAAAGAATTGGCCGATATAACATGTGTTTTATCATATCGGCCTGGCAAGCAACAACACACGTACTAGACAAAAGATAATGTCTCATTTTGGAACAAGCATAGTACAATGATAAGCACAATTTTTCTATATGGGCATACCTTATCTCGGGATCAAGAAGACGACGACCAAGATAAGTGATTACATATTCTTTACCTTTGTCTTCTTGAGTCAAAACAGTCCCGATAATCTTCTCTTCGACAGCAATATATAATTTAAAAGGAACTCCTCTCCTTGGTGCACGAAGAACCGGTGGTTTTGATAGATATTCATTTATCTTCTCAAATGCCTCTTGTTGTTCTGCCCCCCAAGTGAATTCAGATTCATCCTTTAGTTTCAATATGGGGGTAAAAGGAATAATCTTCCCGGACAAGTTAGTAATGAATCTCCTCAAGTAGTTCACTTTTCCCAAGAACTTTTGCAAGTCTTTGTTGTATGTAGGTGCCTGAACTCCCTTGATCTTTTCTATCCTCTTGGGATCAATCTCTATGCCTTTATCATGAATTATGAAGCCTAAAAACTTTCCAGCCGATACTCCAAAAGCACATTTGAGTGGGTTCATCTTTAATCCATAACAGCGCATCCTCTCAAAAGCAAGACGCAAATCGGCCAAATGAGATTTATGGGCAGCCGATTTAATCACAATATCATCAATATAAACCTCCATAATCACCCCAATTAGATTATGGAAAATCAAATTCATAGCTCTTTGATAAGTAGCACCTGCATTCTTTAGCCCAAATGTCATCACAACCCACTCAAAGAGACCAACAAACCCAGGACATATAAAGGCCGTCTTTGACATATCTTCTTCGGTCGTAAAAATCTGATTATAACCGGCATTACCATCAAGAAAGCTAATAACCCGGTGTCCTGAAGCATCATTGATAAGCATATTGGCTATAGGCATAGGATATTCATCTTTCGGAGTAGCTCTATTTAGATCTCTAAAATCAATGCAAACTCTGATCTTTCTAGAATCTTTCTTCTCAACAGGCACAATATTAGAGACCCACTCCGCATACTTGCATGGCTGAATGAACCTCGCTTGCAGGAGCCGATTAATCTCTTCTTTAACCCGATCATAAATTTTAGAATTAAATCGGTGGGGGTGTTGCTTATATGGGTTGAATCCATCCTTGATGGGGAGCCGATGCTCAACAAGCTCTCAGCTCAGCCTAGGTATCTCTGTATAATTCCATGCAAAACAATCAACATACTCCTTGAGAAGCGCGATTAGCTCTAATTTGTAATCGGCTTCCAAGTTTTGATTTATAAATGTCAGCCGGGGCACAAAGCCATCCCCAATATCAACCTGCTCCAAAGGGTCGACCGACGTAAATCCTTGGCCCAACTTATCGAGCCCATCAAAATCATCAATAGCTTTACATGCATCGGTTTTATTAGCCTGATACTGTTCAACATGATGTTTTAACCATTCTTTATTAGAATCCATTAATAAAAGATTACATGATGATATTGAACCAATTATCAATCAGTTTTAATGATACAGGAACAAACCCTTGCCTAGTAGCACTAATAAATTCATAGCCAGAAAGATCTTTACCAGACAAGCAACCAAAAGTATCATGCCCCCCCCCGAGCGCGGGAGCATCAGTTGTAGCAACGTCAGCCGATGAATCCGAATGCACAATTCCACAGCATCTCCCACCCACTGAATTAAAAACTGGTGCAAGCTAGATGACACACAACAATTGGCATGAATCCAATAACGCCCAAGTATTAAATTGTAGCTACCTTGCACACCTGCCATGAAGAACGCAGTAGCTAGGGTCTTGCTTCCAACAGTGAGCTCCATGTTAGCAATTCCCCTGGCTAGGATGGGAGTGCCTCCTCCTACACCAGTGATGGTCATATTGGTCTTGACCAGTTGAAAGTCCCTAGTTTGGTTTTGGCTAATTGATGAAACCTAGGACTAACCTTTGTATCTAAGTGGATGATTTAGATAAAGGTGGTCATTGAATATGAGACATGACATTAACTCATGTGACCAAGATGATGAAGACCAAGATGATGCTTGGCTCGATGGACCGGTTGTGAAGGTGAAGGGCAAGTCGAGGCTTCGAAGCGAAGGACCATGCGATGGTGAAGCTTGAGCAAGACTTGGCACCGATGGACCGATGCAACGGTGAAGAGCAAGTGAAGTCAAGGTCGATGGATCGAGATGGTCATGTGATGATATGAAGTGGATCATATCTTTTGAAAAAACAAAATGGGCTCAAGGCAAAGGTATAACCATAAGGCCATTTTGTTTTGTACTCAAGACACCATAGAGGGTGTGAGTGGTTTAGGATCGATAGCTGAACTATTAAGAGAGGAAGTCTTATTGGTTATTCGACACACGGGTGCCAATAGGTGAATTCATGAAGTGCATTGCATGTAGGGCCTAGTGAGCTAACTAGAAAACCTTCAAAATTGATTATGAAAATGCTAACACACGTGCACAAGGAGGTGATCACTTGTTGGTGTTGGAACATTTACGAAGGTGATGAAGTTTGAGCAGAAGAGAGGGTTTGGGTCCCTCTCTCCCTCCCGTCGAGCTTGTGAGCGTGGGATTCAAGCGTTTTCGAGGAGTTGAAATACCTATTTTCCACTACGCCAGAAGTCGGAGAAGAAACGGAGGCCAACAGAGGTCATAGTGGTGACCGGATGCTGAACCGGACACGGTCATAGTTTGATCGGACGTGTCCAGTCAGTTCAACACAGCAGTCAGGCGCGGGTGTTAGGGTTTCGCACCGGTGCGTCCGGTCACTCGCGGGACCGGCGCGTCCGGTTGGGCACCTAGAAGTGTAGCGCGTGGCGTAAAGCTGATCGGACGCGCGGCGTGTCCGGTCACACACGATCAGTTGTGTCCGGTCGTTGAGGGAGCTTACTTGACTCCAACCGGACGCTGGCACAGTCACGTCCGGTCATTGTCTGGAGCGCGTCCGATCGATGCTTCGTGGGCGCGTGGTGTGGTGCGATTGGCACGTCCGGTCGTTTGAGTGGCGCGTCCGGTCGTTATGTTTGACCGTTGGCGCACAGTGACCGTTGGAGGATCGGGCGGCCGCGTTTGAATCTAGAGGGACACGTGGACAGCGCAGGGTGATCGGATGCGGTTGAGCGCGTCCGATTAGGTTCGACCGGCACGTCCGGTCGTCCTAAAAAACGCCCAGTGAAGGGGTACAATGACTCTATTCATTTGGGATGCTTATAAATACTTGTTGGCTGGCCCTTGGGGAGGCCTCTTGTGATTTTTAACACTCTTGTGCATCCTTTGAGCTAGAGCTTCTCCCTCCCACTCATCTCTCTTGCTTGATTGCAAATCAAAAGTGAGATTGAGTGATCTCAAAGTGCATTGCATAGCTTGAGGGCATAAAGTGGCACTTGTGGGTGGTTTAGCCAGTGGATTTCTTGTTACTCTTGGAGAGTACCGCTCCTAGCCGGCTTGGAGATTGTTGGAGGCGTTGGCAAGAGAAGGAGATTGTTCTTGGACACCTCCGGTTGATTGTAAGAGGTTCTTGTGCTTTCCTCGGCGGAGTGACAAAAGCAACTCTATTACATTGCGCGTGTCATTGAGTTACCTCACTTGAGAGTGGTGTCTTATGGTGCCTTGCAGGGCGTGCCTTGAGGGGCAAGTGACTTGAGGGTCACACCGAGGAACCATCTAAGTGTTGGTCGACACAACCGGTGACGTAGCTTGTCGGTGCATAAGTGAACACCGGGTGAACAAAAATATTGTGTCTCTTGTCTCCCGGTGATTGGTCTTGTTATTGTGTTGTTGTCAATATTGATTGATTGTATATCATCTTGGTGATTGGCAACATCTTCACTCCACCGTCAGTATAAGATTCACAATCCTCTCTCTCACATTTACTTTACTAGTTTATCTTGTGTAGCTCTAGTAGTAGATTTGCTAGTAGTGTTGTTAGCATGCTCACTAGTGTAAAATTTAGTGACTTAGCCCTTGTATGAATTAGAGATCATAATCTACTAGACTTGTGGATAAGAGGCTTGCATCACAACCGTAGGCTAAGCAAAACTCGCTTTACGCCATTTGTTATTCTAACAAGTTTGCCTAGTGGCTTGTGTAGGATTTTTATAGGCTATTCACCCCCCTCTAGCCATATAGGACCTTACACCAGTTCATCATCAGTGCCACCAAGTTTCTTGTAAAGCGGATATGGCATTACATTCACAATTGCCCCACTATCCACCAACATGCCATGAACTGGAGCACCATTGATATGGCCCTTGATATGCAAAGGCTTGAGATGGTTAACAGAATTTTCGGGCTTCTTGAATGTTGCATCTTCTTTGGGGAAGTTGAAAACCACAACGGCTGAATCATCCTCGACGATATAATAATCGGTGGACAAGACAACCACATTGACTTCCCTCTCCAGGGTAGGTTCATAGTCAACCATCTCTTCTTTCGAGACCTCAGGAACCTCCATGCCAACCATAGCAGCAACAGTACAAGAAAAGTCATCGGAGGACACCTCAGAGGCCATCAGGACAATGGGAGTCGGCTCAGCCGACTTTGAAGTCGACTTAGCTGATTCTAGAACTTCTAGAGCAGCAGCAGTAGACGAGGCCAGCTTAGCTGCCTCTAAGGCTGGCTCAGCCGTCTCTACAGCAATGTGTGCCAGCTTAGCCGGCCCTGGGGCGGGCTTAGCCGGGTTGGCGGCAGCAGCAGTGGCACACCGATCTTCTGGAGGGTTCTTGACTTGTTTGGTGTTCACCACTTCACCCTCCATCTTGGCGAGCTTCTCCCGCTCCTGTTGCCTATGCCGAGCACGTTGTAACTAGCGCCGTTGAGTTTTATTCAACCCTGGTGGGCACCACTTAGGTTGTAGATACTTGGAATCAATTTCGGCGCACTCCTTATCCCTAGCAACTTTTTTAGGGACGCCATCTTGCTTTTGCGCTGGAGTTTCTTCAATTATAATTGGCCCATCATGGTTAATGATAGGAGCTTCCATAGAGCCGATTGTGATGACTGATTGAGGCCTAGCTCTTGGCGGAGGAATAACAGGAGCCTCAACCTTCTTAGGCACGTAAACCTGTCGCATTGGTGCCCTTTTTGAACCTTGTAAAGCTGGAGTCTTAAATGTAATCATCTGACCTTGATTCACGCCGCTAGAGCTCAATTGACTATTGTTCAATCGGCTAAAAATGGAAGGTTTTTGAACTGGACCAGCAGACTCTTTCCTTCTTTGTTGGCCTTGCATAGGTGCAGGCGAGGGATACGGCACCCAAACTCCATAAGGACCCCATTGTGGCATGACTGGAGGTGGAATAGGGGGGTCCCCAATGAGATACACGAGGAGCAACCTTTTGAATTGGAGCTGCTGGTTGCATCACCGTCAATTGCTTATTCTTCTTATCTTCTCGTTTGGGCGGTGTGGATTCTCTTTTTTTTAACGGGCAATTCTAGGAATCGGCCTTTTCTTGCTTTGTATTTGGCCATAAGCCTATCAAAGGTGCATGGTGGCTTTGGCACAAATTTCCCTTGGTTTTTCTTCTCATTAGTCTTCCAGGTGCCAATCTCCGGCCTGTGTGGAATAAATGTGTGCAAAACTTGAACATCAGAGGAGCTGAGGCTGCTGGAACCAGGGGAGTCGGCTAAGCTGACTAGGGCAGTCGGCTCAGCTGACTTGACTGAGAGGGAGGCTGAGTCGACCAAACCAACACCCTGAGTTGGCTTAATCGATTGGCCCTCGTGTTGAGTGGAGTCGGCCTGGCCGACTGCTCCAGTCGGCCTAGCCGGCCTCTGCTGTGCCGCCACCGTTTCATACCACCATTACCTTCTCAAATACTGTGTTGATCCAGCGGTGATCTTCAACTTGTTCCTGCCTTCATCATCCTTCTCAAGCACCACTCTGTGCCCGAATTTGCTTGGACATTCGGTGCTGCATGTGGTTCGCCAATAATCACATTCTTGCCTTGAGCTTTATCGGCTTGCTCTGGACGAATCAAAACAGCAGGTGGTCCAGCCTCAATTGTATGCATTGGAAAAGGTGTCTTATCAACCTGCATCTCAGTAAGACTCAATCGTCCCTCATTAAGGGTCAATTGGACCTGTCGACGAAAAACATTGCAATCATTAGTGGCATGAGAATTAGAGTTATGATATTTACAATATGCTCGTCTCTTTAACTCATCCGCTGAAGGCATTGTATAATTAATTCTAATGTATCTGAATTTTAACAACTCATCAAAGATTCGGTCACATTTAGAAAAATCAAAAGTAAATTTCACTTCCTCATTCTGATTCTTATGAATCGGCTTGAGAGAAGGACAAGTAACCAATTTATTCTCTGCTGGCCATTTAATTTCAGTAGCTAAACATTCTTTATTATCATCGTCAGAATCATCAGAATAATCACTAATAAAATGCACATTATGGCGATGAGACTTATAAGCATCACAAGATTCTTTAAGGCGCTATTCAGCTGAAATGGCCTTTTGCATAAGTTGATTAACATTGTGGAATTCATAATGCTCAAGTTTATCTCTAATACTAGAACATAAACCAGCAAAGCATAAATCAGTCAAATCTTTCTCAGAAATCATTAAATGAAAACATCGGTTCTTAATCTCTCTAAATCGCTTAAAGAAATCAACAACAAGTTCATCACGTCCCTGACGAACCGATGCAAGATGAGACAATCTAGTTTCTTGGGCTCCACTATAAAAGTGACTATGAAACTTTTCTTCTAACTCAGCCCAAGAACCAATAGAACAAGATGGTAATGAAGTAAACCAAGCAAAAGCAATGCCAGTAAGAGATAATGGAAAATTATGAACTTTCATGAAGTCATAAGCACTAGCTTCACCTAACTGTGCAAGAAACATGCTAATGTGTTCCATAGTTTATTTACTATCATCACCACTAAATTTCTGAAAATCCGGTACCCTCCAACCATCAGGTGCTTTCATAAAATCAAAAGTAGAAGTGTACGGCTTATGATATATATTCTTACTAGATTTAATTTGTACACCTAAACTACTCTCAATTGATTTAGTCAAATCTTCCCTAAGCCGATTCATTGCTTCATTAAAATCGGTTGTTGCAACATCAGGAGCAAGATTAAATGTAGGAATTTGACTAGGTGACTTCGGTGGGTTTGGCAAAACTGCATGTCCCGCCGAAGCTCTTGCTGACGCTACATGATCAGTCCGTAAAGGACGAGCTGAATTATGTGCACCAACATCTGTGCGTGCAGATGTACTAGCACTAGGTTGATCGGCCTTATCGGTTTCAGACGCCGAAGGGGCCGATTGAAACTGGCTAGCAGATGCATGAGAAGTTTGATTTTCATAAAAATTCAGAGGCATACCAAGTTGAAGTTGTTGCGCAACACCCGATTGATCACAATCGGTTGTTTTTGTCACACCCCAAAAATTTTAATTTTGGGTTGTGCATAGTAAACACTAAATAAAATAAATAATTTCAATATTTGAATAAATTTATTAGATAAGTTAAGTTGTTGCTAATTTAAATATAGAAAATTATGGTTTTAAACTTTTTCATATTAATTTGATAATGTGGTGTTTGTGTGATGCTTGTCTTTGGTGTTGGTGAGTGCTATTATTTTCAAAATACCATAGGACGACGTTTACTTCTCATGGGAAAACTTTTTGGTATTTTTCTGGACTTAAAATTTCAATTTCTGTGAGCTTAATCTTTTTCCTTGATCTCTTCATCAATCTTTTCATGAGCTCCAGATACTTTATTTGGGTTCGTCTCATTCTAAAATATCTCTGAGAATTTTCCCTAAATTTTCGGAGCCTTCAAGGTATTTTTCGTGGCTTAAAATTCAATTCTGGACTTTTCTAGAATTATTTTATCCATAGAATTAATTAATTCCGAAAATAATAAAATATCTCAGATTTCCTCATGCCCAAAGGCCCATGTCTTTATTTACTAATGGGCTTTTATAATTAATTAGGCCTATTAGTAAAGGTGGATGGTGCAACGTCAATTAGCACCATATCGCTAGTTGATATGGAGGTGGAGAGTTTTCCTCCCTATATATACGTACCTACCCCATGGGCAAAGCACACCAAAACCACCGTAGAGGAGCCCCTAGTTTGGGAAATCTCTCGTGTAGTAAATTAAATATTTTTTTCTCCTTCTCGTGTCGCCCCTAGGCCGAGGCCCTTCAGATGGATGGAGGTACAAGATGAAGTATTTGCGGTTCTGCCACTGGTTCGTAATATCTCTGTCGTTTCTTCGTTTTAATTTCGTTTTGCTCCGTTTCAGTTGCATTAGTTTCGTATAGTTGCGCTCTACGTAGTAGTGCTGATGTATATCGTGTCACCTAATTATGAATTTATTGATTTACGTGCAATATTTATTTAATGCATTTTTAATTAAAAGCAACCTAGGTGCTGTTTGGTTCAGATAAGTAAACGTAAACGTAAAGGGATCAGATAAACAGGGGTAACGTAAACATGGTAAGCACTTCTTGATTTGTTTGGTTATATCTCCGGTAACGTAAACATAAAAGAAGCAGTGCATGCATCTTTCGTGCTTGCCTGTTGCATGCATTTGTTGTTCATGACCGCGAGAGCAAACAGCAAGCGGGGCCGTAGTGTCCAGGTTAGCGTACGATAATTTCCTTTATTCACTTCACCTCAGGTATCGAATAACGGCGTGATCCGATTACACCGCGCCTAAAACAAACAGCATGCAACGGGATCAGTTACCCTCCGCAAACAGATCACGTTACCAACGTCCGAACCAAACAACAGCTAGTGTAGTAACTCATTCTTGTGGTTTTGCCTAGTTAAATAAATCACGCATGTAGGCCTTTCTTGTATAATGTAAAATAACAAATTAATGTATTAATATAATACTCTAGATAGTAGTTTTCTTGTTAACCATAGGCTCGTTATTGCCGTTTGCTTGTGCTCTCATAACCGTTGCAACTATTTCTCGATTAGCATGTCTTATATCAATGAATTTTATAAGTTAAATATTAATTTGATTTATGCTTGTGCAATTGAGTTTCTAATTAAACGCAACACAGGCAGTCTGTTCTAAATTAATGTTAATCTAATTAATATTAAACTAAATGTTTCTTTTGAATTATAAGATGTTTAGTTCAACCTTAAAACATAAGTGCTTTCGTTCAGTTGTCACATGTTTTTTTATATATATAGTTCAATATTAAATTGATTAATATGATTAGTGTACAGTATATTTTAAATTAAAATTTGCTTAGCCTAAATACGTTACATACATGATAGACTTGTGTAGATAATTTTATATTACAGTACGTATCTGCTCTTCATAGTTATATGGCTTTAATCCTCGAGCATTTATTCGTTTAAAATCTATTTTGCTTCAATTAAGTTGTGTTAGATTCGCATCGACGTTCTCTGTGCAGTAGTACTAATGTTTTTCATGTCATATGCTTTTTCATATATATAGCTGAGTACTATATTAATTAATATGTTTGTTATTAGTTTTATAATTAAAAATAATATATAATCTTGTCATGTCAGTCCTTTGTAACTAAGCATAAACTTAGATATGTGTTTATTAATTATAATTACAATTTGCCTCATTTAAGCATGATTCATATAAAGCCATGTCAAATGCAATTTTGTTGATGTGTATTTATTGTCTTTAATCTATTAAAAGCAACTTAGATTTATAATCTCGACATCTTGTAAATAAAATTCTAACTTGATAAATAACAACTTAAATATTTTATTTTAATTATAACTTGCTTAAGCTAATCACGAAACATGATGGAGCGATTTGTTGTTATCATGCGTACTGTGCTTACTAAATCATATATGCTTAAGTGACTTAAATAATATTAAATGTTAATATGGTGAATGTCAACATTAATATCTTTTCATTTATGATGACTTTCTTGGGCAATCTTGAAACATAAAGTAGTTCGATTAGTTTTCTCTCATGTTTTGTGTTATCTAAACTATAAATATTTAGATGACTTGAATATTATAAAATATATATAAGTAAAATATGACCGGGTTAAACCTAGCTTTGTAATTCAATTGATTAACTTAATTTTAGAATATTTCTTCAGAATGTTTATCACCTTATTTCAATAACTAAAATGTATTAAGTTTATAGTCGGTCTTCTACGTTATGTTGTAATCGTCTCATAGTCGCGTGTTCTCTTTAATGGTAGCTCCGTTATCCGTCGTTCTTGCGTTTTCGTGACTGTAGCAACGTACCGTGTCCTTTAATGCGTTCTCTTTTAAAGTGTTTCTTTTGTTTGATGCATGTTCTTAGTTGTGTTTGTTGTTTGTTTACTGTGCTTGGTTGCTACGAGTAGAAGAAAGACTATCCGTGAGCTTCGAAGATCCGAAGATGAAGACCAGAAGCTGAGTGCCAGAAGTTGCAAATGAAAGATTAAGTTGAGGTTTTTCAGAGCAAGTTGCTTTGGGCATAAAGCAAGTTCTAAGGAAAGTATAGCATGGGATTATCCTTGTTGTCCTATTCATATTAAGCAAATAATATCATTATGCATATGTTTCCTTGTTAAGGATGACTTAGTATTGATCTTATTCCTTGATACCTATTATACTGCATGGATTAGTATTGCTAGTGCTCAACATGAACTATGATCATGTAATTTGACTAATGGAATATGCAATAAACATTAAAAGATGATTTTATTACTGTTTAAGGGTACTAGAGCATGGGGTTACTTTGGTGCTCTTGTTACTCTCCATAAGGACTCATCTATAAGCAAAAATCCGGGATTTACAGTACAACTGTGAGGGCTAAAATGGCTCTGGCTTTAGTCATATAGAAGGACCTTTTCTAGCTTGTTAGAGGTATTCCTTTATGGTATAAGAATGGCTTGACGAATCGGGTATAGTGCGGCCTCTGTCCTCATGTGTATAGGCTGCGTGTTATTGTGCCATCAGGAAGGGGGGCTCTACATCTGTTTGCCGAGTGAAATCTAATGGCCCTAACTTGTTAGACGAACCTTTGAAAGACTTCATAGTGAACCCTACCGACCTTCCTTGGTAGTGGGTTAAGAGGCTGATCACCTCGGGCGAAAGGGTAAATCACGACTCACAGTGAAAGTGTACAACCTCTGCAGAGTGTAAAACTGTTATAACAGCCATGCTCACGGTCACGAGTGGCCTTGGACCCTTATGGAATAGTGGATCATTAATAATGGATATGTTTTTGCTATTCGTTAATCATTTCACATGGATCATATGTTTATTGTTACATTGAGACACTTTGATATTATTGATATATTGAAATAATGCTAATTAAAAGCTACATGCTGATAAACCTATGTTATGCCTTTGAGCCTCATGAACCCCATGTTATATTTGTTGAGTTCAACATGGACTCACTCTTGCTATTTCCTCACACTCTAGTGTGTAGTGAGGTGTTGCTTAGAAGAAGGATGAAAGTGTAGTGGAGTTTCCAGAAGTCTTTTCAGAAGTGCTTGGCATATGGAACCCCCAGTCAGCCGTCCCTGTGATGTTGGAGCCTGAAGAAAAGATTAGTAACCGTTCCGCGACACTCTGATAGTTGTAAGTGTTAATATAGTATGTTTTCCGCTTTATATAAACATTGTTTTGATACTTTTTCATTCTGACATATGTGTGGACTTCCTGGGCACACATATGATTAGCCTGGTTTTGTTCTTTAGAAAACCGGGTGTGACAGAGTGGTATCAGAGCGGTGTTGACTGTAGGACGTATGCCAAATAGCTCTGGACGTATTCTAAAACTTATTTTACTATAAAACTATTTTTGTCATCCCTGGACTCATTGATTTTGACTATTTCATGTTCCTTGTCCTGTTGTATCCCTTCCTTGATAGCTTTCTTTGAGCTATTATTTCTTACTCCCTTGGTTTTTGATTTGTGTTGTTTTTACCAAAAGGTTTCTGATCTTACCTTGTTTAAAAGTTTGATGGTCTTTCATCATCTCCAATGTGCCATTAGGGTGACCACCATTATTGAAGAAGCACGTGTAGTACCGATGATGTGATTGGTGCATTGTTTTGCCTGATGTGTGCTTGTATTGTTTGATGTGTTGCTTGTGTGTTATCCTTGTTCTTATGTTTCAAAGGTGGCTCAAAAGATATAAGTCTTGAGGAGTAGCTCGATCCATGTTAAGTGGGGTAGTGTCATCTTCTATCCTACTTATCTTTCAATCGATCCTAAATCTTGCCATTTTTCTCTAACATTGTCCTTGCCTACCATTGGTTGTCATGTTGCCTTCTTTATCTCATCTTAATGGAGGATCAACACATGAAGGACTCCTCATTAGCAGTAAGCCTTAAAGAAAGTGTTGCCGTCAATGACATCGTCAGGTGGAACAAGATCTTTGTTAAGTGGGGTAGCGTCCGCTACCATCATTAATATAAAGCATCTCAAGTCACGAGAGAAGAAGACCTAAAGACCAATCGCTCTCATAATATCATCTTTTGTTAGTCCTTGCCTCTTAACTAGTCTCACCTTCTTGCCATCAATCTTTACTTTTTCTTATCAACATTTGACAAATTTTGACCCTTGTCCTTACATCTTATAAATCCTGATTCAAGGACCTACAAAGACTTAAGATCAATTTATCCTTCTCACTAGTCTCCCTGAATGGTAAAACAGAAAACTAGTATTTACCTTTCTTCAACCAATGCTAGTCTGTTACTCTTTCATGATGTCTCATAAATTTTGAATCGAGGAGTTGTGAGTACCATAAGATCTATCTTTATCTTTTGCTAATCTCCACCCTTGTTTTTACACCTTATAAAGTGAAGACTCGGTGATCAACCTTGATCTATCTTTTCAACCTCCTTTGATCTTCCTTTTCGCCTATGTTGACCTTCAATCCTTTGACCCTCGGTCATTAGCTCGAATCAATCTTAACGATCAATCCAATGTTCTCTTGTCAACCATTGATAATCCTTGACGCTTATATCAGAACTTGTCAAAAGTTTCAAAACAATCTTATTGGTCTACTTTATCTTTCTCCTTAGTCTCTCCGAATCTCGGGACGAGATTCCTGTTAAGTGGGGTAGAATTGTCACACCCCAAAAAATTTAATTTTGGGTTGTGCATAGGAAACACTAAATAAAATAAATAATTTCAATATTTGAATAAATTTATTAGATAAGTTAAGTTGTTGCTAATTTAAATATAGAAAATTATGGTTTTAAACTTTTTCATATTAATTTGATAATGTGGTGTTTGTGTGATGCTTGTCTTTGGTGTTGGTGAGTGCTATTATTTTCAAAATACCATAGGACGACGTTTACTTCTCATGGGAAAACTTTTTGGTATTTTCTGGATTTAAAATTTCAATTTCTGTGAGCTTAATCTTTTTCCTTGATCTCTTCATCAATCTTTTCATGAGCTCCAGATACTTTATTTGGGTTCGTCTCATTCTAAAATATCTCTGAGAATTTTTCCTAAATTTTCGGAGCCTTCGAGGTATTTTTCGTGGCTTAAAATTCAATTCTGGACTTTTCTAGAATTATTTTATCCATGGAATTAATTAATTCCGAAAATAATAAAATATCTCAGATTTCCTCATGCCCAAAGGCCCATGTCTTTATTTACTAATGGGCTTTTATAATTAATTAGGCCTATTAGTAAAGGTGGATGGTGCAACGTCAATTAGCACCATATCGCTAGTTGACATGGAGGTGGAGAGTTTTCCTCCCTATATATACGTACCTACCCCATGAGCAAAGCACACCAAAACTACCGTAGAGGAGCCCCTAGTTTGGGAAATCTCTCGTGTAGTAAATTAAATATTTTTTTTCTCCTTCTCGTGTCGCCCCTAGGCCGAGGCCCTTCAGATGGATGGAGGTACAAGATGAAGTATTTGCGGTTCTGCCACTGGTTCGTAATATCTCTGTCGTTTCTTCGTTTTAATTTCGTTTTGCTCCGTTTCAGTTGCATTAGTTTCGTATAGTTGCGCTCTACGTAGTAGTGCTGATGTATATCGTGTCACCTAATTATGAATTTATTGATTTACGTGCAATATTTATTTAATGCATTTTTAATTAAAAGCAACCTAGGTGCTGTTTGGTTCAGATAAGTAAACGTAAACGTAAAGGGATCAGATAAACAGGGGTAACGTAAACATGGTAAGCACTTCTTGATTTGTTTGGTTATATCTCCGGTAACGTAAACATAAAAGAAGCAGTGCATGCATCTTTCGTGCTTGCCTGTTGCATGCATTTGTTGTTCATGACCGCGAGAGCAAACAGCAAGCGGGGCCGTAGTGTCCAGGTTAGCGTACGATAATTTCCTTTATTCACTTCACCTCAGGTAATAACGGCGTGATCCGATTACACCGCGCCTAAAACAAACAGCATGCAACGGGATCAGTTACCCTCCGCAAACAGATCACGTTACCAACGTCCGAACCAAACAACAGCTAGTGTAGTAACTCATTCTTGTGGTTTTGCCTAGTTAAATAAATCACGCATGTAGGCCTTTCTTGTATAATGTAAAATAACAAATTAATGTATTAATATAATACTCTAGATAGTAGTTTTCTTGTTAACCATAGGCTCGTTATTGGCGTTTGCTTGTGCTCTCACAACCGTTGCAACTACTTCTCGATTAGCATGTCTTATATCAATAAATTTTATAAGTTAAATATTAATTTGATTTATGCTTGTGCAATTGAGTTTCTAATTAAACGCAACACAGGCAGTCTGTTCTAAATTAATGTTAATCTAATTAATATTAAACTAAATGTTTCTTTTGAATTATAAGATGTTTAGTTCAACCTTAAAACATAAGTGCTTTTGTTCAGTTGTCACATGTTTTTTTATATATATAGTTCAATATTAAATTGATTAATATGATTAGTGTACAATATATTTTAAATTAAAATTTGCTTAGCCTAAATACGTTACATACATGATAGACTTGTGTAGATAATTTCATATTACAGTACGTATCTGCTCTTCATAGTTATATGGCTTTAATCCTCGAGCATTTATTCGTTTAAAATCTATTTTGCTTCAATTAAGTTGCGTTAGATTCGCATCGACGTTCTCTGTGCAGTAGTACTAATGTTTTTCATGTCATATGCTTTTTCATATATATAGCTGAGTACTATATTAATTAATATGTTTGTTATTAGTTTTATAATTAAAAATAATATATAATCTTGTCATGTCAGTCCTTTGTAACTAAGCATAAACTTAGATATGTGTTTATTAATTATAATTACAATTTGCCTCATTTAAGCATGATTCATATAAAGCCATGTCAAATGCAATTTTGTTGATGTGTATTTATTGTCTTTAATCTATTAAAAGCAACTTAGATTTATAATCTCGACATCTTGTAAATAAAATTCTAACTTGATAAATAACAACTTAAATATTTTATTTTAATTACAACTTGCTTAAGCTAATCACGAAACATGATGGAGCGATTTGTTGTTATCATGCGTACTGTGCTTACTAAATCATATATGCTTAAGTGACTTAAATAATATTAAATGTTAATATGGTGAATGTCAACATTAATATCTTTTCATTTATGATGACTTTCTTGGGCAATCTTGAAACATAAAGTAGTTCGATTAGTTTTCTCTCATGTTTTGTGTTATCTAAACTATAAATATTTAGATGACTTGAATATTATAAAATATATATAAGTAAAATATGACCGGGTTAAACCTAGCTTTGTAATTCAATTGATTAACTTAATTTTAGAATATTTCTTCAGAATGTTTATCACCTTATTTCAATAACTAAAATGTATTAAGTTTATAGTCGGTCTTCTACGTTATGTTGTAATCGTCTCATAGTCGCGTGTTCTCTTTAATGGTAGCTCCGTTATCCGTCGTTCTTGCGTTTTCGTGACTGTAGCAACGTACCGTGTCCTTTAATGCGTTCTCTTTTAAAGTGTTTCTTTTGTTTGATGCATGTTCTTAGTTGTGTTTGTTGTTTGTTTACTGTGCTTGGTTGCTACGAGTAGAAGAAAGACTATCCGTGAGCTTCGAAGATCCGAAGATGAAGACCAGAAGCTGAGTGCCAGAAGTTGCAAATGAAAGATTAAGTTGAGGTTTTTCAGAGCAAGTTGCTTTGGGCATAAAGCAAGTTCTAAGGAAAGTATAGCATGGGATTATCCTTGTTGTCCTATTCATATTAAGCAAATAATATCATTATGCATATGTTTCCTTGTTAAGGATGACTTAGTATTGATCTTATTCCTTGATACCTATTATACTGCATGGATTAGTATTGCTAGTGCTCAACATGAACTATGATCATGTAATTTGACTAATGGAATATGCAATAAACATTAAAAGATGATTTTATTACTGTTTAAGGGTACTAGAGCATGGGGTTACTTTGGTGCTCTTGTTACTCTCCATAAGGACTCATCTATAAGCAAAAATCCGGGATTTACAGTACAACTGTGAGGGCTAAAATGGCTCTGGCTTTAGTCATATAGAAGGACCTTTTCTAGCTTGTTAGAGGTATTCCTTTATGGCGTAAGAATGGCTTGACGAATCGGGTATAGTGCGGCCTCTGTCCTCATGTGTATAGGCTGCGTGTTATTGTGCCATCAGGAAGGGGGGCTCTACATCTGTTTGCCGAGTGAAATCTAATGGCCCTAACTTGTTAGACGAACCTTTGAAAGACTTCATAGTGAACCCTGCCGACCTTCCTTGGTAGTGGGTCAAGAGGCTGATCACCTCGGGCGAAAGGGTAAATCACGACTCACAGTGAAAGTGTACAACCTCTGCAGAGTGTAAAACTGTTATAACAGCCGTGCTCACGGTCACGAGTGGCCTTGGACCCTTATGGAATAGTGGATCATTAATAATGGATATGTTTTTGCTATTTGTTAATCATTTCACATGGATCATATGTTTATTGTTACATTGAGACACTTTGATATTATTGATATATTGAAATAATGCTAATTAAAAGCTACATGCTGATAAACCTATGTTATGCCTTTGAGCCTCATGAACCCCATGTTATATTTGTTGAGTTCAACATGGACTCACTCTTGCTATTTCCTCACACTCTAGTGTGTAGTGAGGTGTTGCTTAGAAGAAGGATGAAAGTGTAGTGGAGTTTCCAGAAGTCTTTTCAGAAGTGCTTGGCATATGGAACCCCCAGTCAGCCGTCCCTGTGATGTTGGAGCCTGAAGAAAAGATTAGTAACCGTTCCGCGACACTCTGATAGTTGTAAGTGTTAATATAGTATGTTTTCCGCTTTATATAAACATTGTTTTGATACTTTTCCATTCTGACATATGTGTGGACTTCCTGGGCACACATATGATTAGCCTGGTTTTGTTCTTTAGAAAACCGGGTGTGACAGTTTTGCCCTCTATCTTATCCATACGATTACTAAGTAAAGTAAATGAATACTGGATGGTATTTGTAAGCGTATTCTTTGTATCAAGCAACATCTTAGCATAATTCGCATGAGTTGGATAAGAATCAGTATATACCTCTTCATCATACTTAGCTTTTCCATTATCCGTATCCTTGGTGCCTATAGAAGTAGTAGCATCACCGTAGATAGGCTCACTGAATTGAGTAACCTTGTCGTGCCGATTCTTGGTGCAGCTCTCCAAAAAGGCCTTAGTATCGGCATCGATCCTGCTTGTAGTTTCTGACGCAACTCATCTGGAAGCTCATCTATAGATGTAGGGAACAACATGTTGCCCTTGTTGAGGGGGTTCGTCTTGTCCTCCTCCATAGCAGCACCGTTACCTCCCATGTCGCTAGATGGAAACTTGATTTTTCGCCTTCCGTTCCCCAGCGGAGTCGCCAAAAAGTATGTTGACATTGAAGATCGCTCCAAGTCAACACACCAGCGAGGGCCTTAGACGACCAAGAGGTCTCACAAGACCTGCAATGCAGCAAGAGACGAAGCGTAACCGACGTAACTGATCTAGGGATCGATAGGGCCCATGTAGAGCTCGTTCTCGGCTGAAACGGCTCCCGAACCACTCCCAGAAGGATCCATCAGGGAGAAGCACGTGGAGGATCTCCTAGGACCAGCAAGGCTGCCTAGGATGCCAACAAATCTCGTGGAGAGGCTTTTCGAATAGCAAGGTAGAGGGTTGAGAGGAGAAAACTAGGGTAAGATAGGAGTTTTTGTTGTTGTTTTATTGATTGGATAGATGAGAACTCAATCGGCCATGATCCTCTCATATATATAGAGGGGGGTGGTCTTATCCCAGTAGGAAACCTCTCCAAGGCTTATTTTTTAAGTTTTCCATGTCCCAAAACTGATATAGAAACAGATCGGTTCGAGATCTGAGAGTTAGATTCGGAATCAGACCTATCGGAACTTCCCGTCAGGCTCCACCAGAAGTTCTGGTCCCGATCAGAAGTTCTGGTCTCAGACCAGAAGTACCAGCAGTTCATTTTCGTGTGAAACTGCGCCTTCCTCCACCAGCAACCAGAAGTTCCGGTCTCAGACCGGAAGTTCCGGTAGCCCAAATAGATATTTTCTCAGAGGCATAACTCCCTCATTCGGACCCTAAATTGGATGTTCCATATATGTTTTTTGACCATCTCAACGAGAGGAATGCAATGGTGAGGTCTGTTACACATTTTGACAACTTCACAAAATGAACATTTTTGGTTATCAACAGTTGGACCATAAGTTTTCACCCTATCAAAATTCCTCATACTTCAAATAATACCTTCAACAAGCCCATTGACAGGTACAACCAACTCAGTTCAAACCCAGGGATTCCTCTGATTCCAAGAATTGATACCCACGAGTGAGACCAAGTTGGATGTCTACGGATGTGTTTGGTTTGAAGACCACGTGGGTTGGGTTGGACCTAACCCAGTTTTTTGGTTGGGTTAGATTTATCCTCGTGTTTGGTTGTTAGAGATAGGTCCGACCTAGTTCCTTGTTTGGTTTGAAGGCAAATGAAATTGGGATGAAGTAACTGTGGCGTGGGGACAACCTATCGTCTTCTCGAGCCTTTTACCTATGTGCCATTATAAAAGATCGAAATAACTTGTGTACCACTAAAAATTTGCAAAGTTCTAGACTACCATCGAATGAAATTTGTTTTCCCTATGAACCATTGCCGCTCAATTCTGGCTGGATTTAGCGGTGGTGATAGAAGAATTAGATGAGAATTGACTACAGTGTTCATTGCCTTCTCTGCCTCCGTAGACAAACCCTAGGTGGAGCTCGAGGGGCTGTCTGTCACGGGCCGGTGGCAGCTCCGTGCAACGCATGCTAGGGGTGTCGAGAGGAGCGGTGCGGCTTTAGGGCGAGTAGTCAGGAGGCAGCCTTCATGCAAGGCCGGCGCTTTCGCACACGCGTGTGGAATTGGGAGGAGCGGCACAGCCGCCTGGGGGTCTGTTGGGGATGGATTTGGTCGATTTCGTCCAGATTTGGAAAGGATGGCAGATGGATGACCAGCGTTGCTTTGTATGCAAACTTGACTTTGTAATGAAACTGACTTTGTAATCAATGTGACCATCTTTTGTATGCAAACTTGACTTTGTAATCAAGCTAACTATGCATGTGTATGATAAATTTGGACCTCTTTTATGTTTGAATGTATTTAATTTAAGCACTTATTTAGTTGTCGCAATTGTCGAATTTTTTGTATGCGTTACAAAATTATTGTATTTATTGAAATTTTTTATGCATACACACGCTGTCATAGTGATACAGAGGAAAAAGTGAAGTTCTTTGATTCAACATATACCGTTACAGTGGCACCGGAGGAAAGATGAAAATTCTGAATGCATTCTAGAGGTGAGGGCAAAAGTGTCATTTTTGTTTGCCGTTAGCTGTTGTTACATGCAAAACAGACAAAAGTGGCATGTAGGGAAAAGAAGTTTCGGACAAGGGTACTGAAGAGCTTTACAAATTTTCAATGGTACACAGGTAATTCCGATATTTTATAATGGCACATAAGTAAAAGGCTACATCACCTCCTCCCTCTTCTTCCTCTTTTCTTTGTTTTCTTCTCTGTCATGGCCATTCCTTCGCCGCCGCTGCTGCTCCGCTGTGGCCTGCTCCTCCGGCTCCGTGGTGCCTTGCTGCTCTTCCCCAGGGGCACTCCATCCCCACGCACCCGGCCTCCGTCCCCTCTTGGCCGGTAGGAGGAAGCCAGCACGAGATCAATCTGCAGCCGCCCGCTTGGCCTCCATCCCCGCGCACCCAGCCTCCTCACTCCCCGCGCCCGCACCCTCACGCTGTTCGCTGCAGCCACCACGCGGTCGCTGGCCGCGCCTTCCACACGGGCCGCATCCGTCCCCACACTCGCTCGCTGCTACCTCCACGATTGCCACCACGAGACCGCCGCTGTTCCGCACAGCTGCCACGACTACTGTCGCTACTCCATGCACCATGCCCACCATAGCTCCTCCATGCAGCCACGAGACGCTCCCCTCGCTTGCCGTCCATCGAGGACGCGAAGTGGGTTGCCCCAATTTCTCCGATTTGGAGGTGCAGCGCCAGCCCACATCTGTGAAGAATATTCACTTCGTGGGATAACCCCAACCCAGTAGTCTGCTAACCAAACACACCAAAAAAGGGGTCCGACCCACTCCAACCTCCCATCCAAACACACGCTACAATGCTGCCTCTGCCCTCCTTTCCAATCTAGTGTTCTCGTACCACTTGGTCTTGGCCAATAACCTATGACTACTTATCCTACAACATACGACTGATCTTTAGGCATTTCACCACATGATAGCAAAGTCGTGAACCATCTAATAATAGGCACACGATCAATCTAGAATGACAAGGGGAGGTTCAACGACAACCTCATTAACGCTTCTGTTATTCGAGGATCACGTCATGCAAGGCAATGCATTGTTATTGTGCAATTATTTACCCAGAATGACATTATGCTTGCTTGGAATTAAACAAACACACAGTGAATTTGTTAAAGGTACATTGAAGACAGCATAGCATATATTCCCTCTGTCCCTGAAAGAATAAATTCCTAGCAACTTTAGGACAGATTAGCAGAGAAAAGATAAAAGACCATGCTACCCCTCATTAAACCGCTGAACTTTAATAGTTCTCTGGTTACCAAGAAGCCTAATTAAGTAGTGTTGTTTGGAGTATCCAATAGCAGCGTAGGAGAGAGAGGCTATGTTAAATGAAACCCGTACTACGAGAGAGATTAATGTGGATTGGTGGGCCGCTCACCTCAAGAAATTGATTCTTTTGGAGACAAATTTTTGGCCTAGAAATTGATTCTTTCAGGGACAGAGGAAGTAATAGTGAGTAAAAGATCAAGACCACGAAAGATGCAGACCAAATGAACTCATTGGATGTTTTATTGATGATTATACTGCAGGTAGAAGGTATGGTGTGCACTGATGGAGAATTAAACAAATGTCTAGAGAAGATCAATAATTCACAGATCCTATCCTATTGGTGGTACGCCAAAGCATCCGATAGGTTAAATGTGCAAAAGAGGCTTCAAAATAGAGAAGATGGCTCCAGCTCTAATGAAGCAACCATTGTAATTGTAATCACCCAATAATCCGGCACGTAGAACCACTTGAGGACGAAGCAACTTATTCCCTCTTTCCCTGGAATAATCGATTCCTAGCAACTTTGGGACAAATTAGTAAACAGGGAAAAAGACGGTGTTACCCCTGGCTGGACATCAATATCTCTGTAGTTACCGAGAGCACTTGAGTATTCCAATACAATTAAGAGGTGTCTTTTGGAGTATTGGAAGGATATAAAATGCTGCTGTACATAGTCCAACACTCAAATTAGAAGGGGATTGGAGAATTTGGGGCTATGATTTAATGCGACCAAGACTATGAGGAGGAATAAATTGACATCCGCTCTAGAGATTGATTCTTTTATGAACATAATTTTGCTTTAGGAATTGATTCTTTCATGACAGAGGGAGTAGTAACAAATGAGAGAAGTACGATGAAGCATCTGGTGATATGGTTGTACTACTTTTGAACAATTCTTACTAGCCAGTTTAGTGGGATTGCTGGCCATATTCGTAGACTTGTGTGCCACTTGGTGTGTAATATAACCCCATATTCAACCAATTTAGTGCCATTGTTGGCGATGCAAAACCATGCCTGCACCGCCAGATCCGGCGGCGACTTCCCCCCTCCCTCCCTCCCTCCCTACGGCAGCTTAGGCGAGTAGGCGCGGCCCTAGTGGCGTGGCCCTTGCAAGGCTTCAAGGCCGACTCTCTACGCGCTGCACGCCCAGGCCCCTTCTCCAGCGACGAAGCACAGACCAGATCTGACAGTGCTCCCTTTGGCAGCTCTCCCTCCGGCGACGAACCACTTGACGACGACGGATCGGATCTTGCTGGAGAAGACAAGTGAGAGAGAGAAGAGGTTGACAGGTGGGGTCGGATTACTTGTGGGGCTCGTTGACAGTAGCTTTTCTAAGAAGCCATAGCCGGTCAACCAAATGGCTTTTAACTTTTCTTACAGCCCACATCCCACAACAGCTTTTTCATAGCCCACGTCTCATAGCTAAACACACCCTTAATCCTTCGTACGCAGTTCTGGTTGGGAAATCGAGACTAAATATGCAACCGGAACTGTGGCCCAGTTCTTAACTAGTGTGCGTCGCCCACCTTACAGCAGTAGTTTCAGTTCCTTAAGCATGGTGCGAGTAATGAGCCTATTGGCAGCCTCGGTGAAGTGGATCCCGTCCCAGGAGACGAACTTGGACGGGTCAGCGCACGTCGTCGACCCCGGCGTGCCGCAGAACGTGGTGAAGTTGAAGTTGTAGGGGCCACCACCGCCCCCGCAACACGCGGACAGCGGCCTGTCTCCGAAGCCGTAAAAGGCGGGGAACGCGACGGCCTTGACGACGGGGTTGTAGATGTCGGCGTACAGGAGGGAGAGGGACCTGCCATGGCAGCTGTAGTCGCGCTGGAGCTCGCTGAGCATCGTCCTCAGCGCACGGTTGTGCTGCTTGGCGACCTCGTTGAACCGCGCGATGCAGCGGGTGATTGGGTCGTAGTCGCCTTGATCGCCTGGGAACAGGGCGAGCTGCTGCGGCTCGCAGCCGATTGGTAGCATCCCCGTGATCACCACCGTCCTCGCCCCGGCAGCGATCATGGCCTGCACAGCACATATTATGATGAGAATACATCGATCAGATGAGCAATTTCGCTGAGAGATGAGACAGAGTTGAGTGGGACTCCGATCCTTACGGTCAGGGCCGAACGGACGGCGCCGATGATGTGTGGCACCAGGCTCGCCGCGACGTCGACGGAGTTGTTGCTTAGGGCGAAGAAGTAGTCATTGACACCGATCTCGCCTACGTAGAAGACCGAGCTTGCCATGATCTTACGCTGCTCTGTTAATTACACACGAGAGTTTTAGTTTAGACCGATCGATCCACTGACTGATAGACTAAACGATAGTCTAGCTGTTTCCACAATTAAGAAACAATCTTTACCGTACCGTAGCCGTGTGATGAGTTGAGCAGTTGCACGACGTTCTGAAACCAGGTCGTCTCGTTACCGAGAGAGATGGGCACGAACGACGTTATACCTTTGCTTGCTAAGAACGCCGGGTCCAGGACCGTCGCCCCACCCAGCGCGAAGTTGGTTCCGTTCAGAAAGTCGGCGGCCGTCTTGCCGGCGAGGTACGGCGTCGGCTGTGGCACCTTCAGCTCCTCCACTGCGTGAGTGTGTGTGTCGATCGTCACAAGACTACGATCGAGAGCCTTCTGTGTTGTATATATAGGAATGAATGAAGCGTTTGGCGTCGACAACATACGTACCGAGGAAGTCGAGGATGAGCCTGCCGTTGGAAGCCCGGCCGCTGGGATGACCAAAGTATGTCTCCCCGTACGGCGGCCGGGTGAATGGTCCTCCGGCAGTCACCGGGAAGATGGCCGCGTTCCCGGTGTCAGTGAGCGAGTTGCCGAACGCGAAGACGCGGGAGTATCTGCCGCAGTCATCAGTGTCCGCATAGGCGAAGAAGGCCTCTGCGGCGACGAGGAGTACTACGAGCAGCGGCGCGGCCGGAAGACGACGTGAAAATGGCGCCATTGAGATTTGAGAACTAACGTGAAGCCCGTCGTGTGTTTGTGATGCTTGCAATTGGCAAAGCTATTTTTGACCTCGGTATCCTGGCGTGGGGCGCAGTTCGGCAAGATTGCCATGGCTGCATCAACGTTTGACCTCGAGATCGAGGACGTGCGGCCGCTGCGATTATTGCTGAATGTTGAGCCGGACGCCATGCTGGCTGCTAGTGTAGGTACTCTATCCGTTTCAGAAAAAAGTCGTTATAGAATAGATGCAGGTTAAACTTTTTTAACTTTGACTAGATTTATATAAAATGAGCATAATATTTATATCTTTAAATAAGTTTATTATGAAAATACATTCAACGATCTATTTAATAATACTAATTATATATTTAAATATTAATATTTTTTTATATATAATTGGTTAAAGTTAAAAAAAATTGACTTATCAGGAAGCGAGAACGACTTCTATTTTAGGATAGAGGGAGTAGCAGACATTGAACTTCTTCTACTTTTTTATTTTTCTTCTCTAGATCTGGGTCATGAGCGCGGAAATTTCTTACTCTTGCATGATGCTTCGGAAGATAAAGTACCCGGCCCCGTCGTTGTTCACATATTGATTGATGCATTCTCTTGTAGAAAAAAGGCCGGACTTCCATACCCATCGTTTTTCCAGCTGGGGTGGGGGGGGGGGGGGGGGGGCGTTTACTTTCATATATTAATTATACATCGTCAAGTGGCCATTTGTTGCGTGAGCAACAGGGAAAGAAGTTATGTTACTTTACAAGCTGAGCATACATACGCAGGACACGCATCCGGCGTATGAAGTCCCATCTGGCATATCATCCGAAGTCAAATCGAAGCATGATGCTGATTGCTACTTGCTGTTCAAATTCATAGTTAAGTACTTTTCTTTCTCCCTAGATACTCTTAAAGTTGTCTTAAATCAATTTTTTAAAAATTTGGCCGAAAAAAATCCATCAAAATTTATGACATCAAACTAATATCATTAGATATATCATAGAATATATTTTTATAATTAGCTCATTTTATGTCATACATGTTGTTACTCTTTTCTATAAAGTTAGTCAAACCTTAAGATAGTTTGACTTGCACGGTTTCTAAGAATTGATTTTTGGAGGAAGAAGGAAGCATCAACTACTTGCCGTCAGGAGATCGATCAAGAGACAAAGTCAATGACGGACCAGGAGTTTTATTTTCTGAACTTATCCAAGATGGATACTTGTACTAGGAAAGATCAGTAAAACAAAGGTATATCAAGAGATAGTGGATGTAGGTCAGAATACTTACTTAGGGCACAGTATTTTCAAAGTTTGAACTTTGTATATGGAAAGAAAAATGTCCCTAATACAATATTGTATGCATCATCAATTGAACAAGCCTCAGTAGCACCTCAGTCCTAGGTTCGACTTCCTGATGCTTTCAGTGGTAGGTGACGTTTTCGTCGACAGCAAGACACATACGGTGACTTCATCAATCCTAAGGATTTTTCGGCCCAGTCTTCGAAGAAACTTATAGGGATAGGGTTGCGTGTATACGGTCATAGGGGTCAGTGTGCATATGTTGTACTATGTAATTCTAAAAAAAATCTAATTTCAGAGTAGGCCAAATTTTAGTAAAAGTCACTATTAATTATTCTTATTAGAGGAGGGCATGGGAAATAAATTTAAAAACAAAAAGCAGAGCTGTTGGCGAGCTTGTTCCCGAGCCTACCGGCGAGTCCGCTCCCAGCCCCGTCGTCGTTGCCGAACCTGCTCCCAGGAACACGCTATGCCGCCATCGCTAACCTTGCTCTTAGACCAGCCACCGCCGCCCAGTGATAGGAACAAAGAGCCGACCAGAGAGGCATGAATAGTCATTTCCAAATTCTAATCGCCCCGGCTAATCAAAACAATTGCAGAATTAAACTAATCATTCTAGCCTCGACTACACCCCTCTATCTATCACAAGTATCTTACAAAAGATGCTACAAATTATGTCTAAGGTACCGAGCTATAGAGGGAGCTCACCTAATCAAGTCTAGTTGGCAAGGTCACACAAACCTATATAACTAGTCAACTGAGCACATTGAGAGCTCCTAAACATACTAGTGAGCACAAGCACAATGCAAGCTCCAACAATACTACTCAACTACCTAGCTGCACAAGCACAACTAAAGAGCTACAACTACTTAGCTACACAAGTTAATTAAGCCAAGCTACTTAGCTACATAACAAGATAACTAGCTACACAAGAGCAACAACTACAACACTAGCACAAGTATATGAGTATGTAATGCAAGCTAGGTGCTAGTGTTAGGGAATTACACACCAATGGGAAGATAATGTTGACACGATGATTTTTTATCCCAAGGTTTGATGGATTGCCAACCACTTAACACCCATTGAGGCAAGACCAAGGTTGTCAACAATCCTCTTGCTAGTAGCAAGGCCGCAAGCTCGCACTCCACCCTCTTCAAGGTGCGATCCAATGTGAGCCACGCACTTGACCTCGACGAACCACTTGGCTAAAAGCCCTAGTTTGGTTTTAGCTAATTGATGAAACATATTGGACTAACCCTATGCTCTGAGTGTGTAGATGAGATAGGTTGGTCCAAGTCCAAGTGATGGAGCAAAATGGCACTCATGTGATGGAGATGGCCAAAAGACGGTGATCAAGTGCTCCAACTTGGAAAAAAAGAAAGAGAAAAACAAAACCCTATGGAGATCAAGGCAAATGTATAAACAGGGATTTTGTTTTATCAGTCAAGACGCAATAGAGTACGTGACTAGATTTAGGATAGATAGTCGTACTATTAAGAGAGGAGCTCTTATCAGACAATTTGGTCATCTACTGCAACTAGGTGTTGGAAAATTAGGCACTGCATTTTGGGCCTAGTGCACAACAGAGAGCAAGAAAAAAGGTTTACGAAAAATACTTTGGAAATTGTTGACAGTTGTTAATACCAATCATAAATCGTCAATATATCCTACATATATAATTAAAATGGATCACCAGTATAGGTATAATGTTCTAAATTAACAAATTCCACAAGTTTTTGTGATTTCATGATTGCAGGGGGATTTAATCAGAAAAAGGGCAAGGTGGACCCTAATGTCAGAGTAAATCATGATCATGCGCGATGAAACTGACCTGAAGGACCCCTAATCCATCGTATGTAGAAGACAAATCACTGCAACCTGACCTGAGTTATTAGAGGGTGGGGCAGGGCGGCCCCACATGTCAGCCTCCGCTTCAAACGTCGGTTCTCCACCACCTCCTAGTTTCAATCTATGCCATGGATCAAGGTCGGTTCGATTCGAGTGTCAAGATGAAGCATTGCCATGGATTCATGGGCCCACAGGATGCCTGGTGACCCCTATAAAAGGACACCTACCTCCTCTAGAAAGGGGCAAGTCAGCAATCGAGATAAGAATAGTTCTCCACATTAGCAACTACCCTTTGTAAATAAAGAATAATGAGATTGAGAGTAAGGGAAGAGTTTGGAGGAGGTGTTGGCTTGTCGGTTCTCTCTCTATGACTTGTACCTTGACGGATTCAAGTTTAATTTGAGCTTGCTTCTGAGACATCTCTGGTAATCAATTTCTGATTCAAGTAAGTATTGTATTTATATTGTTCATCAGGATCATGACTCTTTTGAGTACTTTAATCCTTGTAGCTCTTGGGTTGAAGTAGTATCAATAGTGTAAGCATGATGCTTAGACTTCGTTACTCATGGATGCACCCTACATTTCGGATCAGTGGTAGATCACGAGGGTGACAGACTCGCTGAGTCCTTTGTAGTCCATCTCCCGTTTGTAGGTGAAGTAGGACCCGGTTACTATGAAATAGTATACTTTTTTTGTGCCTTTCCTTGGTACTAGAAGACATAACTTGCCCAAGTTAGAAGTAGAGAACCTTAGTAATCCTCTCTATGCTCCTGTTTATCCTTAGCCTTGTTGTTACCCCTAGTTAAGTTAGACTTAGTTAAATTCACACACGTTTCCCTAAGTTCAATATTCTAGAATACTTCCGGTGAAGGCTACATTGGTAGCCGTACACTTGCAGATTAATTTGTGCGTGTTTAAAATATACCAACAAGCTTTCTGGCACCGTTGCCAGGGAAGCGGTTGCTATGTTAACTTTGAACCTAGCTTAACCTAGTACCTTTTATCCTTTTATTAATGGAAACCACTCCGATCCATCAATAAGTTGCACCTACGAGCGCACGCCTAGAGCCACCTGTAACACCCTGAATTTTAAAAATTTGAACTTTTTAAAACTTTACTAAAATATGTCTAAAACCAACTTGCTTAGGAAATAAATGATAGTAACACATAAGATATAAGAACCACATGTGTGTTTTGGTTTGTTTGCTTTCTTGCCTGCTTGTGAACATATGGTGGTACACCTCTCATGCATTCACATTCAAATATGAATTTGAAACGCAGTCAAACATATGGTATATGCAATATGGTAAAAGAAAAGAAAATAGAAAATGGGGAAAAGCTCACGGGCTCATTCTCTACTCCCCTTCCCTTTTTGGCCCGCGGCCGGCCCGCTCCCTCCACCCTCTCTTCTCTCCTTCTCTCCCTGAACTGGGCCTCGGCCTCGGCCCACCCGGCCAGGCAAGCCTGCTCCCTTCTTCTCTCCCCTCTCTCCCTCTCGTCGATAGGTGGAGCCCACCCGTCAGCATTGTCCCCTATCTCCGTTCATCGATGCGAATACCACATCGACGATGGCGTTGCCTCAGGGCCACCACTACTGCCTCACCATGAGCATGTGAAGATGATGGCGAACACCGCTGAGCCACGCAGCCTCGTTTCCCCTCCTCTCCTCCTAAATATCTCGCTGATGGGCAATGTGCCATGGCCACACAGCGTGACCTTCCCCACACGGCCGCTCCCCCATGGACGAGCTCCTTCACCTCTAGACATGAGCATGAATAGGATGGCACTGTGGCAAACTGCCTTCGGGCCCGAGCACGTGCGCAAATGGTGAAAATATCCGCTAGGCGAAGAAAATATCTCGGTGATGGTGACTGCCATGCTCTACGCGCTCCGCTAGGAGCTAGAACACTCGCTCTCCCTCTCCATTTCTCCTTTCCCCCTCACGGTAGTGACCTAGGGCAATTTCCTCCTTTTGGAGTTCTGCCATCGCCATTGACACCGCCTTGCTTGTCTTCCCCTCTTTGCTGCTCCTCGGTTCGATTAGTGAAGCAGGTGAGCTCTAGAGGCCCTCCCATAGCCTACGCTTCTCCTATTTTCCTTCTTCTCCCTTTGTGTTAGCACATCACCATGCACCGCCTTCCGCCAAGCCGCCGCAGCCGGTGAATATCACCGGCAGGGCTCGATTGAGCACCACACCACCACCACCGCTCCCGCCACACACTAACACGCACATACACTCGAAGAAATGGCTCTATTTGGCCTTGGTTCCGCATCTGCACGACCTCACACCGTCGTGGTGCCTCCTGCGAGCCGCCACCATCGACGTAGCCGCTCCCTGGTAGTAGCGATGCCACCCACGGGCGCGGCATCACCTCTCGAGCGTCGTCCCCCTCTACTCTGCTTGCACTGGGGTACGATGATGTTAGCGTAACGAGCTCCAGCGAGCTCAGGGCCGCTCCCCTGTCTCACCGCCACGTCGGAGGTCATTGTCACATCACCGTTACTTCCGTCCCCCTCCATTCCCTTCTCTCTCTCAGCCATGTGGGGCCAGGCCAAACGTCGTTCCACCCCCGCCGTCCCACTTAACGGGACCAAGTGTCCCACGCGTCAATGGCACGCACACCTCGTCCCCACTTGTCACACGCACGTGCACACACACCCGCACGACACAACATAGTAAATTGCTAGGTGCACCCAGTGAATATACACAGAAGGTTGAACATACAAATTCTTAACCTAGAAAATTCCTAGAAAAATATGTAAAATAAGGAGTTTACTAATGTATTTTATTCAATATTTCATGCGCAATGAAATACATGTAAAATTCCACTTAGATGAATAAATGGGAATTAAACTTCTAAAGTGCATAACTTTTGCATTTTAACTCCGTTTCACATGAAACCACTTCCAAAATTCATCTAAAATCATGCTCTATTTTTTTTACCTGTACCACCATGTTGTTCTATGTTTGTTTTTCCCTTTGTACTTTGTTTTGATGGTAGTCTTATATGATCCACTCCGCCCAACAGATGATGACAACGGTTACCAGGAAAATGACGATCTGGACTACGTGGACGTGTCGGAAGGAGACAACAACGAAGGCAAGTCCTAGCTCCCCCTCTCTAACATCTTGCTTAAACTATTAATTATGCATCATCTTGAGTAATGAATTATTATCCTGTTTTGAGCTTGGTATATATGCGATTTATATTGATGTAAGATAAATGGTTATCTTGTTATTTTATGAGCTTCGTAACGTGATAACTTAGGATAATAATGTCTGGAACTCGAACTTGGTAAACCTAAAACCCGATAGGGGGCGAGTGAATGGTAATCTATGTGGAGGTAGATTACCTTGGCAGGATCGCCTAGAGAGGGATCCTGTGGGGAGATACCTGCCTCGGTCACATAAGGAGCAATTCATAGTCTCTTTCGCCTAGTGAGATATTTACGTACAGGCACATGTCTATATGGGTAGACTTGATCTCACACCTCGTTAGATAGAAATATAGTTTGTACTAGGAGGCCGGTGTAGGCAGTGGAATATCAGGAGCAAGCACGGATGCTAGGTGATCTTCCATGGCCTAGTTGGCATGGTTGCTAGGTGATCTTCCATGTTAAGCCCTTGGATTATTTTGGCCGCGTTCGAGCCCATGTTATTGTATGAATGGCCAGGTACGAGCCATGTTGTTATCTGATTGGCTGGGTATGAGCCATGTTATGATTGGCCGGGTACGAGCCATGTTACAATATGAATGGCCAGGTACGAGCCCATGAGTATTGTTTTGGCCATGTTCGAGCCCATGATATGGATTTTGTAGTCGGATGATTGGGCGTGGATGCTAAGTGATCTTCCACGTTGATTTGTGTGGATGCTAAGTGATCTTCCATGTTGTTTTGTGTGGATGCTAAGTGATTGTCCACGTTGTTTGGTGTGGATGCTATATGATCTTCCACATCATTTTCCAACCCCAGAGAAGTCATAGTAGGACTATATGGACATCTAAGGTTGTGTACATTCGGGTACGGGGTCTTGTAGGTCCGTTTTATCCGCTAATCATGGAAGGGATGGTGCCTTTCATGTGGGAAAATGTGTACACCTATGCATAGTTTAATAAACCTATTCAAATAGCCACATCCTTAAAATGGGCAGATGCTAGGAGATGACGCTATGATTAGACTTAACCTTTTCTATGTAGTGAAACTATGAAATGGGAACCTTAATATTAACTCAGGGACTAGTGGGAATGGTAATACTCCGCTGGGACTCAACCTTTAAATATGAACACCCCACCACTTCTATTTCTACCCTATGGTTAGGGCTTGCTAAGTACGTATGTACTCACCCGTTATTGACTCACAGACTTTGTCATCGAGGAGGACCAAGACTTTGGCGAGGAGGTGTACGAAGAGGACTAGGAAGTCGCATGAGGATCCGATCGTAGGATGTGGACATCAAATCTAGGGTTTTGACTATGCTCTAGCTTGCCTGTGGATTAGGAAGTCACTATGTTGTATAATAGTACCATACTAGAGGCCACCATGATGTAATAAAATGCCACTTCTCGGTAGTAGTCATCTGCTAGATATGTAACCCCTGTTGCGCCCTTTGGGCCGCCGTTTTAAAACTCTACTTATTTTAGATATCAATAAACCTCGGAACTTTTATTACATATATTTGTGTGCCATTCTTGTATTTTGTGTGTACTTGTGTATGATCTTGGCGCAAGTACTGATGCACCTAGAACTCTCAAAATGAGGGGCTGACACCACCCAAATCCTCAAAGCCTATCCTAACACCTAGCTATGAGTTGCGCCTGTGTTTAATTAATATGGTCTGGGAACAATCCTTTTTAGGAGAAGATGATGAAAATCTATACTTCCACCTATGTGAGTTTGAACAGACCTACGCATGCTTACATATTGTTGGCATGTCAGATGAAACCTTGTGATGGAAGCTTTTTCTGTTTTCTTTGATGGAAAGAGCTAAACATTGGTACAATCAAACCATAGGAAGTTTGTAAGGACATTGAGAAGCTGAAAGCTCTATGTTTGGTGTTGGTAATTAGTGACAATGCCTAAGTACTAATCACAAATGCTTAAGTGTGGTAGCAAAAGGTGATTGGTACAACTCCAAGTTGATGGCAAGGATACATAGTGATCATGATCCTATGATGCCACAATTGGAGAAGAAATGGTGGATTGGTGCAACCCTATGGAGCTCAAGGCAAAGGTATTTTGCTAGGGTTTGCTTTTGGTGATCAAGACACCTAGTGGGTGTGATCACATTTAGGTTTAGTAGCCATACTATGAAGAGGGGAAATGGCATATCAATTCATGTCCCGCATGTGCCTCTAGGTGACATTTCATTGAGTCTATGCATTCGGATAGAGCGCAAACTCTTCGCCCTACGTGCTTAACTTGAAAATGAGCTAAAACATGTGCTAAAGTGACACACATACTTAGAATAGCTCATATGTGAAAGGATGAAACAAGTGGAGCAAGAAAAGATGGAAATTTGCTTGAGTTAGAGGCGACAGACGCTGGCTCCGGGAGCGACAGACGCCGTGGGCGCGTCTGTCGAGCAACGCTAGCCATGGCTCTCAGCGTGCGTGCGACAGACGCGCGGATGCCTGAGTGACAGACGCGCTATGTCAGCGTCTATCGCCCAGGGTTTCACGGTCGGGCGAACACACGAGCGATGAACGCTCGGGCGCGTCTGTCGATCATTTTCATGAAATGAAGCTTACTGGACTGTGTCCGTCATGACGACAGACGCTGGGACTCGGCAGTGATGGACGTGTCTGTTGGTTGGAATCGACCGTTGAAGTTTGAAGACACGGTGGACACGTGGCGCGATCGTGTGTGACAGAAGCGGGCACATCGTCTGTCGGTGGTGCGATAGACGCGTCTGTCACCCACGTAGAGTGCCCAGTGGCTCTTTTCGAAGGGGTACCTCTATATATATGTGTTGGCTGGCTCTAGGGCTACTCTCTTGGACATTTGACATACTTGTAAGCATATTGAGCTAAGCCAAAGCATTCCCTCTCATCCCAATTCATCTCCTTTACATTCGATTGTGATCTTTGAGTGAGATTAAGTGATTCAAGTGCATCGATCATTAATTTGCATCTAAAGGCACTTAGGGGATTGATTTGCTATGATTTTTCTTGTTACTCTTGGTGGTTGCCGCCACCTAGATGGCTTGGAGCAGCTTGGAGGCATGGCAAGTGTTGGTGATTGTTCTTGGCCACCTCCCATGATCTTGTGAGGGGTTTGCACCTTTCCCGGTGGAGTGCCACAAGATAGCCATAGTATATTGCTTGTGTCATTGCAACTCCTAGCCATTTGGTAGGTTCTTATGGCGTCTTTTGAGAGGCTCAATGTGTGACTGATTAGCCACTGAACCACGTGGTTGAGGGGGACAACGGGGACTAGCGTGCTGGCAAGCATGTGAACCTTGGGATAAATCATCGTGTCTTCACTTCGTTGATTATGATTGATTTGTCTCGGTAGGTTGATTATCTTGAATATCATCACTTAGAATTATTGATTGGTTGACTCAATCCATCACCACTCGGTGAAATATTTCTTACCCTACTCTTGCATTACATTTCAAGTACTTAGTTGTTTTCTCTAGTGCTTAGTAGCTAGAGTAGAGTAGCTTATCTAGTTTACTTCTTGCGGTTTAACTTGTGCGGTTGTGTGACATTTATTAGAATTATGTATTGGATAGGCGGCTTGCAAACCCCCTTTTGGCTAAGCAAAACTTGTATCACGCTATTTGTTATATTGATAAACTTATTTAGCATACTTTGTAGGAATTTTTAATAGGCTATTCACCCCCCTCTAGCCATCAAGACCTTTCAAGTGGTATCAGAGCCATGGTCACCGCTTGCAAGGCTTAACAACCTCGGTGTGAGATGGCTCAAGTTGTATTCAACCATGTTGGGGGCAAGCCTCCGTTCTTTGATGGTGTCACCTTATTTGATCATTGGAAGAGAAAGATGAAGTGATATCTTGGCTCCATTCATAAGAAAGTTTGGGATGTGACATGTCATGATTATGCTATTATTGATCCCGACAACCTCACCAACAATGACCGCATCAACAACCAATGCAACACTATAGCTCTCAACACTCTCTACAATGGGATTGATGCAAAGGTCTTTGAGCAAATCAAGGATCTTGAGATGGAAAGTGAAGTGTGGACAAGGTTGAAGGAAACATATGAGGGCACTTCAACAGTAAAGAGTGCCAAGCTCTATATGCTCAAGGATAAGTTTGCAAGCTTTAAGATGAAGGATGATGAGTTCATACCAGAGATGTTCTATAGGCTCTAAGTGATTATGAATGATCTCAAGGGCTTGGAGAAAAGGTTGAGGACAAGGATTTCTCTCATAAATTCTTGATAAGCTTACCCAAGAAGTTTGCTATCTTGAGGAAGATGATCCAAAGAGAGGGTTTATACAAGATGACTCCAAACCATGTACTTGGTGATGTTATGACCGATGGTCAATATGATGATGATGAAGATGAAGATGAGAAGAAGGAGATCAAGGTCAAGCAAGAGAAGACCATTGCATTCAAAGCTTCATCCTCAAAGGGCAAGAGCAAGATTGATAGTGATGATGATGATCCATTTGATGATGAGACCATGGCCCTTATAGTGCAAAAGATGGGTCGGTTCATGAAGAAGAGAGGATATGGTGCAAGAAAGAGAAGGAACTTCATGAAGGCAAATGAGGTGCTTTACTATAATTGCAATAGCCCCGATCATGTAGTGGCAAAGTGCCCCTATGAAGACAAAATATATCATAATAGGGAGTTAAAGTTGAAGAAGAACAAGAAGGAGAAGAAAGAGAAAAAGGGCTTCACTATCAACAAGAAGAAGAAGGGTGGTGGCTATGTGGTCACTTAGGATAGTGATGATTCCGATGATGATGATGATGATGATGATGATGATGATGATGATGATGATGATGATGATGATGAAAGCTCAAGTGATGATGAGAAGCCCATCTGGAGAGCATTTGCAAGCATCGCTCTCACCAATAAGCCATCACTCTTTGACACTACATCGACATGCCTTATGGCCAAACCCACTAAGGTAAAATATGATGATAGTGATGATAATTCTTGTGATGATGATGGTTGTAGGAGTGATGATGATGATGATGAGAACTACTCCAAGGATGATCTTATGGACATCGTTGACCAAATGAGCAAGGGCTACAAGAGGTTACACAAGAAGAGCAAGATGTTTGAGAAAGAGCTCATTGCAAAGAGCAATGAGAACAAGGCTTTGATGGAGGAACTTGAGGACCTCAAGAAGAGCAAGGAGTGCAAATGATTAGAACAAGAGCTCAATGCTCTTAGGAAATCCTTTAATGAGCTCGAAGCTTCTCGTGAGTGTCTAAAGGAAGACCATGAGGATCTTGAGATTGCTCACACTAGACTTAAAGAAGCCCACTCCACTCTACTTGAGCTTGTCAAGGAAAAGGACATCATGCTAGAGAAGCTCAAGAAGAAGGCCGTGGAGGAGAAAGTCATTATGACTTCTGATATTGGACTAACATGTGATCTTATTGATAATTCTATTATTGTTGAGTCCACTAACCCTTCTTGTAGCACATTCACTTCTACCTCTACTACTAGTGATGCCTCACTTGTAGTTGAGAATGATAACCTCAAGAAGGAGGTCAATGAGCTCACTCGTTCCTTAGGCAATGCCTATGGTGGAGATGCCCGCTTGCTAAAGTGCTTAGGTAGCCAAAGGTTCTCTCTTAACAAAGAGGGATTGGGCTATACCCCCAAGAAAGGTAAGGCGGCCTTTGCTACTCTAAAGCCTAGCTTTGTGAAGAGCAATGGTCGATTTTGTAATAGATGCAAGCAAGTTGGGCACCTAGAGCATAATTGCAACAAAATAAACGAGAACAAGAAAAATGCTAATGTACCTTACATTCATTTTGATTCTTGTTATATGCTTACCAAGGGTGAGAAAGGTATGCATGCTAAGTTTGTTGGTACACCAATTGTGGGCCAAAAGAAGAAGGCCATTTGGGTACCAAAGAGCTTAGTTACTAACCTCCAAGGACCCAAGCAAGTATGGGTACCTAAAAGATATTAATTTATTTTGTAGGTAAATTACAAGGCCAGAGGAAGGCATTGGATACTTGATAGTGGGTGCTCTCAACATATGACCGGTGATTCAAGAATGTTTAACTCCCTCAAATCAAATGATAGTGGCATTAATAGTATCACATTTGGTGACAATAGCAAGGGTGATGTGAAGGCTCTTGAAAGGATTGCAATCTCTAATGATCATAGCATTTTCAATGTGCTCCTAGTTGAAAAGTTGAACTTCAATCTTCTCTTGGTTGCTCAATTGTGTGATCTAGGCTTCAAGTGTATCTTTGGTGTTGATGATGTGGAGATAGTTAGTGTTGATGGCTCTAACTTGATCTTCAACGGCTTTAGATATGAGAATCTATACTTGGTTGATTTCAATGCTAGTGACACTCAACTTTCAACATGCTTGCTGACCAAATCAAGTATGGGTTGGTTATGGCATAGAAGACTTGGTCATGTTGGCATGAAGCAATTGAACAAGTTAGTGAAGCATGACTTAGTTAGAGGCTTGAAGGATGTCACATTTGAGAGGATAAGCTATGTAGTGCATGTCAAGCCAGAAAGGAAGTGGGCAACACTCATCCATTGAAGAGCATTATGAGTACTTCTAAGGCATTTGAGTTGTTGCACATGGATCTATTTAGGCCAACTACATACACAAGCATTGGTGGCAACCAGTATGGCTTTGTGATTGTGGATGATTTTACTAGATACACATGGGTATTCTTTCTTATGGACAAGAGTGATGTATTTGACATATTCAAGAAGTTCATCAAGAGAGTGCAAAATGAGTTTGAAACCACAATCAAGAAAGTGAGAAGTGACACTGGAAGTGAGTTTAGAAACACAAGAGTTGATGAGCTATGTGATGAGCTTAGAATCAAGCATCAATTTTTGGCCAAGTATACACCTCAATCCAACGACCTAGTTGAAAGGAAGAATAGAATCTTGATTGATAAGACAAGATCAATGTTGAGTGAGTATAATGTGAGTCATTCATTTTGGGCCAAAGCAATCAAAACGGCTTGCTTCTATAGCAACCGCCTCTATTACCACAAGTTCTTAGAGAAAACACCATATGAGATCTTAAATGGAAGAAAGCCCAACATTGCATACTTTTGGGTATTTGGTTTTAAATGCTACATCTTGAAGAAGGGCATTAGATTGAGCAAGTTTGAGAAGAAATGTGATGAAGGATTCCTACTTGGTTACTCCACTACTAGCAAAGCTTATAGAGTTTAGAATTTGGCTAGTGGTTTACTTGAGGAAGTTCATGATGTTAAGTTTGATGAAACAAATGGCTCTCAAGATGAGGAAGACAACTTGGATGATGTGAGAGGAACTCAATTAGCTAATGCTATGAAAGAGATGGACATTGGTGACATTAGGCCAAAGCAAGTGATTGATGTGGATGACAACAAAGATCAAGTGCTATAAAGTCCAATTACACAAGCTAGTGGCTCTCTAATGCAAAATCAAGCTAGTACATCATCTCAAGTGCAACAAAATCAACAAGTGTCTAGTGCATCATCTCCAACTCATGATCAACATCAATATCCAAGCAATCAAGTCCAAATGCTTCAACAAACCAACATTGCAAGAGACCATCTATTATATTCTATCATTGGTGACATTCAAAGAGGAGTTCAAACTAGATCAAGATTGGCATCATTTTGTACACACTCTTGTCAATGGAAGAACCTAAGGACATTGATAAAGTATTGAGAGATCCGGATTGGGTAAATGCAATATATGAAGAGCTCAACAACTTCAAGAGGAATGAAGTATGATAACTAGTTGAGAGACCTAGTGATCACAATGTCATTGGAACAAAATGGGTCTTTCACAACAAGCAAGATCAAGATGGGATAGTAGTAAGGAACAAAGCAAGACTAGTGGCTCAAGGTTACACACAAATAGAGGGTCTTGACTTTGGTGAAACATATGCCCCGGTTGCAAGATTAGAAGCAATTGGGATCTTACTTGCCTATGCTTGTGCTCACAATATCAAGCTATATAAAATGAATGTGAAGAGTGCATTTCTCAATGGGTACATTCAAGAGGAGGTGTATGTGGAGCAACCTCCTAGTTTTGAAGATGACAAGAAACCCAATCATGTCTACAAGTTGAGAAAAGCTTTGTATGGATTGAAGCAAACACCTAGAGCATGGTATGAAAGATTAAGAGATTTCTTGCTATCCAAAGGATTTGTCATGGGCAAAGTGGATACTACTCTCTTCACCAAGAAGATTGGGAAAGACTTGTTTGTATTGCAAATATATGTTGATGATATCATATTCGGTTCAACCAATCAGGATTTTGGTGATGAGTTTGGTAAAATGATGGCAAAGGAGTTTGAAATGTCAATGATTTGTGAACTTAGTTTCTTTCTTGAACTTTGTAATGGATCAATGTAATTATACGAGATTAAGTAAGAAAATCTTCCACCGAGGCGGTTAATTTATCAAACTTAAACCCGTATAACCCGAGATTCCGTGAAATCACGAGGGATTTCAAACCAACCAACATACAACCAAGATCGTACTAATTTAGCAGCCACAGTTCACATGATACATAGAGTTCACAATAAAAGTGGAGTACATCGGAGTTCGGAATAAAAGTTATTACAACACATTGCAAAATAACGTAGCGGAAGCAAGTAGTTTTACACCCACACTTAGTTCAAATACAGTGCCAGTAGATAGTCATGGTCCACAAAAGCATTAGATAAGACGAACAGAGTGACCCTTGCCCAAGGTCCTAGTTGTCGCCCATCGCCGGATACAAACAGTTGGAGCAGTACCCATAGTACATCTGACCATCTGTAACAATAATGGGAACAACGTCCTGAGTACGAGAATGTACTCAGCTAGACTTACCCGTCATAAACTAGAAATAAAGGACACCAAGGATTATGCAAGGCTTTATAGATTGGACTGGCTTGACTCATTTGCGAAAAGCATAAGTGGTTATGAAAAACTATACCAGTACTTTTTGTATCACTTTTAGTATAACCTATTCAAACTAGGTAAGCAGCTATTGCTAGAACAATCACTTGATTCTTCATTAACAACCTAGATTACCATATCAGGTTTAGCATTTCCAACATCATTCACTTAACCATCAGTGTTCCTTTAATGTTACTACGATGCCATAGCTCGAGTCAAGTGCTCACTAACCGGGAGCGACGGCGATTCGAATCGAATTCCTATCCAGCTGGAGATTTATTCCTCACACAAACCCTGTTTCCCCCGTCAGGGTCGCGTAGATCACCAATGACACTTTCCAAGAAGCCGCGGTATAACAATCATGGATCGCACTACCCAGGGACCGCCCGACTGCCAGGATGCACCTTGGGCTCACTCTTCGCGTCCCCGTTACACCCCCTTCAACACCAGTCTGGCAACCCGAGTTTATCCCGGCTCGAAAAGTGTCACTAGCTTCGCGGTCGAAAGGTACTTTATTCGGCCAGCTAAATATGAGGCATGCGTTCAACATGACAAGAGGGACGAGCAACGATCGGTCCTTAATCGACACAGACGGAATCACTATAGTCCAAAACCCTATAAGACTCCGCCCGGTCTTCATTTATCCATCAACACTTGGTTACTTTTTATTATCACAATTACTGCTAACCATAACCCGGTATCCACCTATAACTCGCAGGTGACAGGAAATCACCCGACTTCTACCGGTCTAAGCATGGCTAAGCAATTCACTCGATCCTGACCTAACAGGGTGAAAGATAATCCGGTGGCCAAGGTAATAATGCAACAACGGTTTCACTCAACTCCTATAACTTAATGCAACTATATATATAACTATAGTTCATGTAGTAAGGAACAACTTTTATAAAATAGGAGACTTAAAATGCTCCGGGGCTTGCCTTTTTCGAACGAGCTAGGATGGTGGTCAATGCACTCTGGCAGCTCCTCGCCTGACTCTTCCTCCTTAGGCACCTCCTGTGCCTGGGGCTCCTGCTGATCCGTCCAAGCCTGCTCCTCCTGTACTGCTACCTGCGACTCTTCCTGCGATCCTGTATGATGCAAGTGCATAAGTAATCATGTGAATGATGCATCAGATTGTGGTGGAGTGCTTTAATGACATGAGATGCAGATGAGCACATGGAATGAGCAGTTTGAATATAATTATTTCTTCTACAAGGTAGTCAACGTCATCCAAGAACATGTACCCTAAAACATGCACCTTATCCTTCTATTAGTTAGCCTATCATCTACACATACAAGTGAACCTAAGCTACCAAAGCTTACCAACCTAACTCATCCATAACATCAGCAAGACATAATGATGCTTCAAAGATACACCAAACATATTTTATTTCTCTTAATTTCTCATAAATAATAATATTTTATTCCCTATTTAACTAGGGTTACACACCAACACCTATTTCTGGTGTAGATAAAAATCTACAAAAATTACAGTAGATTACTCTTACCCTAACTAACCTACTACTAAATTTTCATGAGAATGGCCTATGTAAAACTGCTTGTACAAAATAAACAAGTTATAGCCTAATTATGAGCATGAAATTATTTTGTACTAGAAAAAGTATCAAACAACAGATTTCACATTTTTCCTATGTTACTAACAGTAAACTAACATACTACAAAAATTATCACATGTATGTTCTATACAAATTTAGCTCTACTAAAAATAACAAAGATTATCAATTAAAAGCATTTGAACTACACCTCAAAAATTTCTCACAGAACATGCTTCACTAATATTTTTCCTAGAAAGTATATCACTAATAAAGATTAAAGCAACAAGAATCACATTTTTCCCTTCATTATTTTATTTACTACATATTTTCTAAGATATCAGCATTTATAGCAATTAAATAAATTTGCATAGCAAAGTGTCACAAAATTAATATGAGCTATTTTTAAACTGTAGATCTATTCAAGAGGAACATTTCAAAATTTGTTTCATCATTTTTGGAGCTATAAATCTTGAGATATGATTTTTAGAAGCCTTTTTAAATTTTCTGGAAAATCAATTTCTTTAAAACCGAAAATTTAACCGGCCTTCAACGCTACGCGCACAGCGCGGTTTCACCCCCAACTCCCACCGAGAGACAGACAGATGGGTCCCACGGGTCAGCTGACCCCACCGGTCAGCCGGAGCCGAGCAGAGGAAGGCGCTGACCGGGGAAAACTCGCCGTCGGCGAGGTTGCCGGCGACGAGGTCAGTACCAGGCGACTCCCCGCAATCGCGCGAACCCAACGATGTGATTATTGGGGTGAGAGGAAGAGCGGAGCACGGGCTAAAGCGGCCATGGCAGAGGCGGTGGCGCGGCTCGCCGGCGCTAGGCCGGAGCAGGCCATGGCGTAGGTCACGGACGGGCGCACGAGCTCCAGCGAGAAGAGGCGATCATGGTGCGCATGGGGAGGAGGGAAATGAGACGGCGGGAAGGTGGGACCGACGAGAGCCGTGGTGGCGGGCTCACCGGCGGGGGAGAAGACGGCTAAATTCGGCCTCCTCACCTGCGGATTTGGCACAATAAGGGCACGTCGAGGATGAGCAAAGGAGGGTGGAAGCTCCGGCGAGACGCAACCCAGCGAGGCGCGGCGGTGGGGGAGCTTGAAGGGCGGCGGCAATGGCGCGCGGCCGCGGCTCCGCTGCGGCTGTGGCTGGCGCTCGGAGAAGCGAAAATGGGAGGGAAATGAAGGAAGCGCGGAGGGGGTAAGTGGGCGCGGGGGACGCGGGGGCCACCAGGGCGCGTGTCGCGCGGCGTTGCCGTCGCTCGGCCACGCGGCGGCCGAGTGCTGCCGCTGCGCCACGACGTCGCGTGCGGGAGGGCGCGCGGGCAGGAGGAAGATGGCGCGGGCGCGAGCGCGGACGCGCGGGAGAAGGCGGGGGCGAGCGGGCAAGGCCGGCATCCGTTCACGGGCCAAAAGGGAGGCCGCGGCCCACTAAAGCGAAAACTAATTTTTCTTTTACAAAAATATTTTCAGATTTTCCTTATTTGTTTCAAAATTAAATTTGAAAATGAAAAAGAGGTTTTCAGAACTTTTGTCCAAAATAAAAGTTGTTCAAAATTTTATTCTCTACAACTTTCATGTTGGGTACTTTTTAAAATTCTCAACAGATTTTGAATTTAGGATTTAAAGCTAAGTGGTTAATCAAAAATCTATTTGTTTAGAATATTTTTAAAACAAAATTTGAGAAAAACTTGAATTCAAGAATTTCTCCAAAAATCATGTTTATTTATTCTAGATTATCCAAAATTGTTGCTACACAAAGTTTCACCACTCTTTAGCACTTAAATGCAGAATTTGGGTTTTAAGTAATTGTTTTTCAACTTTAAATTTAAAAGGGTCTATATTGCATGCAATGATAACCATGTATGAGATGATTATGACTAATGCTTTGGATGCTAATGCATGCTTAACACCCAGGGGTGTTACAGCCCTCCCCCGTTATAAGAATCTTGTCCCGAGATTTTGAGTTACGAACCATTTATCGTAAAAATCTTTATACGCAGTTTGAAGATATTCTCCCGTTTCCCATGAAGCATCACTCTCATCATGATGGCTCCATTGAATCTTGTAGGTTGTTACCACTCTATTCCGAGTGACTCGGTCCTTTGTATCCAGAACTCGAACCGGTTGTTCATGATATTCCAAGTCCGCCTTGATCCGAATACCCTGCGGTTCTATTCTCTCTTCCGGAACACGCAGACATTTCTTCAACTGGGATACGTGAAAGACGGGAAAGATCGAACTCATCCCTTCTGGCAATTGCAACTTGTACGCCACGGGACCCTTTTTCTCTATGATCTGGTATGGTCCGATATATCTAGCAGACAGTTTCTGCTTGATTCCAAACCGTTTCTTCTTCATGGGGGTAACCTTCAAATAGACATAGTCACCCACATGGAAATCCAATGGTCTCCTTCTCTTGTCTGCATAACTCTTCTGACAGGACTGTGCAGCTTGCATGTTTTGTCGGATAATACGGACCTTCTTCTCTGCCTCATTTACAAAATCAATTCCATAAAACCTTCTTTCTCTAGGCTCTATCCAATTTAACGGTGTCCTGCACTTCCTGCCATATAAAGATTCAAAAGGTGCCATCTTGATACTCTCTTGGTAACTGTTGTTGTAAGCGAATTCTGCCAATGGTAACCAGGATTCCCATGAGCCTCTGGATGATAGTACACAAGCTCTAAGCATATCTTCAAGTATAGCATTAACTCGTACTGTCTGCCCGTCTGTCTGTGGATGGTAAGCCGTACTACGAATCAAACTAGTACCCAAACCTTTATGAAGATGTTCCCAAAAATGAGAGGTAAACTGTGAACCATGATCAGACACGATCATTTTTGGTATACCATGTAATTGGACAATCTCAGCAATATACTTTTCTGCATATTGAGGTGGTCGGAATGTTGTCTTAACTGGCAGAAAGTGAGCTGTCTTGGTGAGACGATCTACTATTACCCAAATAGAATTGTGTCCCTTCTGTGTGGTGGGAATACCAGTGATGAAATCCATACTTATATCATCCCATTTCCAATCGGGTACAGACAAGGGTTGCAGAAGTCCTGTGGGTCTCATGTGAAGAGCTTTAACTCTACAACACATGTCGCAACGAGCAACGTATGCTGCAATTTCTTTTTTCATCGTAGACCACCAAAAATAGGGTCGCAAATCTTGGTACATCTTAATACTTCCGGGGTGAATAGATAGCTTGGAATGATGGGTCTCATTCATCAACTTGTTCTTAAGCTCTCTGTCCTTAGGTACCACCAGGCGATCCTTAAACCATAACACTCCTTGGTCATCCAATCGAAAGCGTTTGGTGGGTTCCCTCTTCATCTTCTCTTTGATATGAAAGATTCTCTTATCTGTCTTCTGACCTTCAATGATCTGGTTTTCTAGAGTACAACTGATCTAAATATTGTGCAACACAACAGGATGCAACAATTTGAACCCTTCTTCAAACAACGGTTGCACATCAATAGCATGTGATTTTCTACTCAGTGCATCTGCTACTACATTAGCCTTCCCGGGATGATAATGTACATTTAGATTATAGTCCTTTATCAGCTCTAACCATCTTCTCTGTCGCATGTTCAACTCAGATTGGATAAAAATGTATTTGAGACTCTTATGATCTGTAAAGAGGTTACACACATTACCCATTAGGTAGTGTCTCCAAATCTTTAGAGCATGCACTACTGCTGCAAGCTCCAAATCATGTGTAGGATAGTTAACTTCATGCTTCCTCAATTGACGTGAGGCATAGGCAATGACCCTTCCATTTTGCATTAGTACACATCCTAACCCATTCTTAGATGCGTCACGGAACACATCAAAAGACTTTTCTATATCCGGTTGGGCCAGAACAGGAGCAGTGGTCAACAACTTTCGCAAGGTGCAGAAAGCTGCCTCGCACTCCTCTGTCCATACAAACTTATGATCCTTCTGTAACAGGCTTGTCATTGGTTTGGCAATCTTCGAGAAATCCGATATGAAGCGATGATAGTAACCGGCTAAACCAAGAAAACTGCGAACTTCATGCACTGAGGTTTGTGACTTCCAGTCCATAACCTCTTGCACCTTACTAGGGTCTACGGAAATGCCATTTTCAGACAACACGTGGCCGAGAAAAGGCACTGTCTTAAGCCAGAACTCACACTTGCTGAACTTCGCATACAGTTGATGTTCCCTGAGTCTAGTCAAGACAATCCTGAGGTGCTCTGCGTGATCTTCTTCATTCTCTGAATATATTAGAATGTCATCAATGAACACAATCACAAACTTGTCCAACTCTGGCATGAAAACAGAATTAATCAGATACATAAAGTATGCAGGAGCGATTGTCAATCCGAAGGACATGACAAGATACTCGTACAAGCCATATCTGGTAGAGAACGCAGTCTTAGGCACATCTTACGGCCTAATCTTAATCTGGTGGTATCCTGATCTCAAATCTATCTTAGAGAACACTTTGGCTTTAGACAATTGGTCAAACAAGATATCAATCCGAGGAAGAGGATACTTGTTTTTAATTGTCACTGCATTCAGTGGTCGATAATCCACGCACATGCGTAAGGAGTTATCCTTCTTCTTTTTCACAAATAGAGTGGGGCATCCCCATTCAGACGAGCTGGTATGAATCAAACCTTTCTTTAGTAAGTCCTAGAGTTGCTTCTTCAATTCGGCTAACTCATTGTGAGGCATCCGATAGGGCCTTCTCGAGATTGGTGCTGTTCCCGGAATTAACTCAATGGCAAACTCAACATTTCGGTCTGGTGGAAGTCTAGGTAACTCATCCGGAAACACATCTGGAAACTCACCGACCACTGGAATCTGGGCTAGCAGAGTAGCTTGGACCGCACAAGTCATGCTAGCTAGGTCTACTTTCTGAGGTAGGACCACCCAAAAAGTGTCTTCTCCACTTGGTTCCTTAAGAGAGATACTCCTTCCTCCAATATCGATTACTACCCCCATCTTATTCATCCAGTTCATACCCATGATCACATCCAAAACTAACCCTGGCATGACTATCAGATTAAGCTTATATTGCCGATTTGATATGTTTAGGATTACTCCCTGAACTATCTGATTAGTCAACAGATCAGCCCCAGCTGAACTGATTTTATAAGCACATTCCAATTCAACTATCTTTTGCCCATGCCTCTTAACAAATGCTTGACTTACAAAGGAATGAGATGATCCGGAATCAAACAAGACTACTGCAGGATGATTGTTGATAGAAAACATACCAGCTGTTACCGGTTCTCCTTCAGGGATGTCATCCACGGTGGTGTGATGCACACGAGCTTAATACTACGTCTGCTGTTTCTTAGGGTAGGGACAAAACTTCGCAAAGTGTCTGGGTTGGTTGCAGTTGAAGCACGGTACCTTCACTTGAGCCACAGTTCTAGATGAACTGCCTTGTCCTATCTTCGCCTGAGGCAATGCCATCTTGAATGGTTTCTGGTTCCTCTGGGGTTGCTGAGCATTCTGATTCTTCCTTTGCTGTGGCCTAAACCTTGCACCTGGGGCAGGCGATCGATAAGCCGGATGGTTGGCCACTAGGGCTCTGGACTGGGACGAACCCGACTCGAAAGCTCTCTTATGGATCTTGGAAGCAACATAAACATTGTTGTTCTTCTCTTGCTTTAGACAGTCACTAACGAAATCATTGAAACCAGTCCTCATATTTGTACCCACATGTTTCATCATCTTGGGATTCAGGCCTCTCTTGAACTAGCGATCTTCTTGGCCTCAGTATTCACCATATCAGGAGCATAACGGCTTAGGTTATTGAATGCATGTAGATATTGAGTTACAGTCTTCGTGCCTTGATTCAGTGCCAGGAATTCCCCAAGCTTCATCTCGGTCAGACTAGGTGGGATGTACGTTCCATGGAAGGCTTCGGTGAACTCATTCCAAGTGATGTGAGCGTGGGGAGGAAAAGTGGTGCGGTGATGTTTCCACCACATTCCTATCGGACCTTGAAGCTGATGAGCTGCATACTCAGTCTTCAACACTTCAGTCATTCTCAAGACACGGAACTTGTCTTCCATAGTATTAATCCACTCTTCTGCATCCAAGGGTTCTGTGGCTTCCTTAAAGATCGGGGGACGAGTATCCATGAAGTCCTTGAAGCTGCTATACTGGTTTGCTTCGTGCCCACCCGGGTTTATTCCCCGACGGGTGTTGTCTGCGATACTGCGCAACGCAGCTTCCATATTCTGTTGCATGCCCTCCATATTACGTTGGCTTCCGAGAAATTGTGCGAAAAACTGTTCCGCAGTGTAGGGTGGAGGAGGTGGTGGTGGATCATGGTCATCACTAGCAGCTGCACTGCCACCAGCCTCAGCGGCACCATACACGGTACGACGGGTGTTCGGCATCTACATGTTTCAGCAACAGTAATTATTAGGTGATGTTGTAGGAATTGCGACCGAATGAAAAATCATGCTGACTGAATTTACTGGAGAGAATAAATTCATACAATAAAACAGGGGCACAATAAGTCATTCCAATTAACATGACATCACTAATTAGATTACTTAAAGCGCACACATCGCGTCCATTACAACCAAGTTGCTAGCATACATACACTAGACTTTTTGACGTTCGGATACCGCCACAAACACATCCAAGCTTTCCAACATTACATCAAAGCCTTAGTCTTTCTACTCATTATTACATGCCCAACGTGCCAACAAAGCAAAAGATCATGTAGATGGAACCTAGTAGCTAGCGCAACAACTACTAGCCTACTCATCGTGGTCGCTGTCTAAGTCCGAGACGTTGGCATCGTCGCCATTAGCAACGTCGTGGTGCTCCCCAACTGGTGCTTCGGGCTCTTCAGGATCTTCGTCTTCATTCAAATCCATCTCTGCCGCACCAGGAGGAACATAGGGGTTGAGTTGATTGTTTAGCCGATGAACCTCCTCATGCAGATTGTCATTATATTCCTCTGCATAAGCCAACTGTTGCTCTAGCTCAAACTGTCTAGCCCTCAACACATTCTCTGCAGACCAGGCTTCATTCCTCTGATGGAGCACATGAGTCAACATGCGCTCAGCATTCCTGTTGGCGGTGGTCAGTCGCCCAACCTGCTCTCTCAGGGCACACACATCTCCTTCGAAAGCCACAGTCCTCTGGGTAGCCTGATCTCTCTGGCGATTCAACTGAGCCATCTCTGTGTTGAGCCTCTCAATCTCGGCGTCGTGATCTCTCTAAAGCTGATGGCGGTCATCACGAACCTGACCAAGAGCACTAGACACACGTCTCAGGCTACCTTCCACTCCATCAAAAGCCCTCATCACTGCAAACATGGCACTCATAGCGGGGTTGTCACTGTTCTGGGCTTCTGCGGCGCTAATCTCCAGAGATCTTCCTCTTGCCTGCTGCCACGAGTCAGTGGAGGGGTTGCCCCTCGGAAAGACTCCAACTACAGCTACTACCAACTCCTGAGGAAAGCGATCCATGATATCCCTCAGGATCCCAAAGGCTGCCCTCTCAGCGGCTTCTTCAGGGGTCCTGCCAGTTGACTCAAAATGCTAACCGGTCCACTTAGAACCATCACCTCGGGGATGAACTACCACTACCACAGTCACCAAAAGTCCTTCCCCCAACCTCTCATTCGACCAAAAGTAGCGGGGCTCCATCCCATCAAGATAGCCTACATAGCTGAGTACTCTCCACAAGAGCGTAGGCATCCCAAACTCTCCAAGAAAAGTGTGGCGCTGACGAGTGCGTGGAGCAAGCTGATGACGGGGAGCTCTGCCGGTGGACTTGCGGTCTGTCTGCTTGGTACGTGCCATCTGTAGCAAAATTTTATTATCGTGGTGAGAACGGATTTTTAAGTTGGCTTTTTTATCGAAATGAGATAATCAACTTATAAGGGGAGGAACAATGCCATGAATGAAATGCACCACACGATACATGCACGTTCCGTACGTCCTCACAAACTTAGAAAACTAATAACTACTAACGGAATAAACAGTGGCATACAACGATCTCTTGTAACGTAACTAATATGTACTACTCGAAAGCGTTGTTATGTACCTGCAGAAAGTCACTTCAGCCCAACCCTCACAGTATGAAAATATGCAAGAAAGCAGTAAAGTAAGTTACTCGCTCTACATGCATCCCTAGATACGAGTATAACGGTAACAACTACCCGAATCATCATCCTATTAACGGCATCGTCACCGCATGACGGAAGTCCCCACCATTTGAATACCCTCATACGAACATACGCATGGCACGTAAGCATTTCGGTATCACATAAGCACTCCCCTAGATCGACAGTGTATCCGACCATGCTCTCACAACTCTCACTTACCAGGGTGTAGAGGGAATTGATCCATACATTACCACTCAATTGAATGGCACTCATACAATAGCATGCCGTATGAGCGACGAAATTTCAAATATGATGCAAACCCCCAAGTTAGTACTTAATTAAGCCACCTAGAGTCCTTATTGGGCATAAAGGATATGACCACTGACACACTCTTAAATTTGAAAGCTTAGTTGAAAACACAGTTTTGTTTTTAAATACCCATGTGAACAGTAACATGCTAAACCATGCTCTGATGCCAGCTGTAACGGATCAACGTAATTATATGAGATTAAATAAGAAAATCTTCCACCGAGGCGGTTAATTTATCAAACTTAAACCCGTATAACCCGAGATTCCGTGAAATCACGAGGGATTTCAAACCAACCAACATACAACCAAGATCGTACTGATTTAGCAGCCACAGTTCACATGATACGTAGAGTTCACAATAAAAGTGGAGTACATCAGAGTTCGGAATAAAAGTTATTACAACACATTGCAAAATAACGTAGCGGAAGCAAGTAGTTTTACACCCACACTTAGTTCAAATACAGTGCCAGTAGATAGTTATGGTCCACAAAAGCAGTAGATAAGACGAACAGAGTGACCCTTGCCCAAGGTCCTAGTTGTCGCCCATCGCTGGATACAGACAGTTGGAGCAGAACCCATAGTACATCTGACCATCTGCAACAACAATGGGAACAACGCCCTGAGTACGAGAATGTACTCAGCTAGACTTACTCGTCATAAACCAGAAATAAAGGACACCAAGGATCATGCAAGGCTTTATAGATTGGACTGGCTTAACTCATTTGTGAAAAGCATAAGTGGTTATGAAAAACTATACCAGTACTTTTTGCATCACTTTTAGTATAACCTATTCAAACTAGGTAAGCAGCTATTGCAAGAACAATCACTTGATTCATCATTAACAACCTAGATTACCATATCAGGTTTAGCATTTCCAACATCATTTACTTAACCATCAGTGTTCCTTTAATGTTACTACGATGCCATAGCTCGAGTCAAGTGCTCACTAACTGGGAGCGACGGCGATTTGAATCGAATTCCTATCCAGCTGGAGATTTATTCCTCACACAAACCCTGTTTCCCCCGTCAGGGTCGCGTAGATCACCAATGACACTTTCCAAGAAACCGCGGCATAACAATCATGGATCGCACTACCCAGGGACCGCCCGACTGCCAGGACGCACCTTGGGCTCACTCTTCGCGTCCCCGTTACACCCCCTTCAACACCAGTCTGCCAACCCGAGTTTATCCCGGCTCGAAAAGTGTCACTAGCTTCGCGGTCGAAAGGTATTTTATTCGGCCAGCTAAATGTGAGGCATGCGTTCAACATGACAAGAGGGACGAGCAACGATCGGTCCTTAATCGACATAGACGGAATCACTATAGTCCAAAACCCTATAAGACTCCGCCCGGTCTTCATTTATCCATCAACACTTGGTTACTTTTTATGATCACAATTACAGCTTACCATAACCCGGTATCCACCTATAACTCGTAGGTGACAGGAAATCACCCGACTTCTACCGGTCTAAGCTTGGCTAAGCAATTCACTCGATCCTGACCTAACAGGGTGAAAGATAATCCGGTGGCCAAGGTAATAATGCAACAACGGTTTCACTCAACTCCTATAACTTAATGCAACTATATATATAACTATAGTTCATGTAGTAAGGAACAACTTTTATAAAATAGGAGACTTAAAATGCTCCGGGGTTTGCCTTTTTCGAACGAGCTAGGATGGTGGTCGACGCACTCTGGCAGCTCCTCGCCTGACTCTTCCTCCTCGAGCACCACCTATGCCTGGGGCTCCTGCTAATCCGTCCAAGCCTGCTCCTCCTGTACTGCTACCTGCGACTCTTCCTGCGATCCTGTATGATGCAAGTGCATAAGTAATCATGCGAATGATGCATCGGATTGTGGTGGAGTGCTTTGATGACATGAGATGCAGATGAGCACATGGAATGAGCAGTTTGAATATAACTATTTCTTCTACAAGGTAGTCAACGTCATCCAAAAACATGTACCCTAAAACATGCACCTTATCCTTCTATTAGTTAGCCTATCATCTACACATACAAGTGAACCTAAGCTACCAAAGCTTACCAACCTAACTCATTCATAACATTAGCAAGGCATAATGATGCTTCAAAGATACACCAAACATATTTTATTTCTCTTAATTTCTCATAAATAATAATATTTTATTCCCTATTTAACTAGGGTTACACACCAACACCTATTTCTGGTGTAGATAAAAATCTATAAAAATTACAGTAGATTACTCTTACCCTAACTAACCTACTACTAAATTTTCATGAGAATGGCCTATGTAAAACTGCTTGTACAAAATAAACAAGTTATAGCCTAATTATGAGCATGAAATTATTTTGTACTATAAAAAGTATCAAACAACAGATTTCACATTTTTCCTATGTTACTAACAGTAAATTAACATACTACAAAAATTATCACATGTATGTTCTATACAAATTTAGCTCTCTACTAAAAATAACAAAGATTATCAATTAAAAGCATTTGAACTACACCTCAAAAATTTCTCACAGAACATGCTTCACTAATATTTTTCCTAGAAAGTACATCACTAATAAAGATTAAAGCAACAAGAATCACATTTTTCCCTTCATTATTTTATTTACTACAAATTTTCTAAGATATTAGCATTTATAGCAATTAATTAAATTTGAATAGCAAAGTATCACAAAATTAACATGAGCTATTTTTAAACTGTAGATCTATTCAAGAGGAACATTTCAAAATTTGTTTCATCATTTTTGGAGCTATAAATCTTGAGATATGATTTTTAGAAGCCTTTTCAAATTTTCTGGAAAATCAATTTCTTTAAAACCGAAAATTTAACCGGCCTTCAACGCTACGCGCACACCGCGGTTTCACCCCCAACTCCCACCGAGAGACAGACAGATGGGTCCCACGGGTCAGCTGACCCCACCGGTCAGCCGAAGCCGAGCAGAGGAAGGCGCTGACCGGGGAAAACTCGCCATCGGCGAGGTCGCCGGCGACGAGGTCAGTACCAGGCGACTCCCTGCAATCGCGCGAACCCAACGATGTGATTATCGGGGTGAGAGGAAGAGCGGAGCACGGGCTAAAGCGGCCATGGCAGAGGCGGTGGCGCGGCTCGCCGGTGCTAGGCCGGAGCAGGCCATGGCAGAGGTCACGGACGGGCGCACGAGCTCTAGCGAGCAGAGGCGATCATGGTGCGCATGGGGAGGAGGGAAATGAGACGGCGGGAAGGTGGGACCGATGAGAGCCGTGGCGGCAGGCTCACCGGCGGGGGAGAAGACGGCTAAATTCGGCCTCCTCACCTGCGGATTTGGCACAATAAGGGCACGTCGAGGATGAGCAAAGGAGCGTGGAGGCTCCGGCGAGACGCAACCCAGCGAGGCGCGGCGGTGGGGGAGCTTGAAGGGCGGCGGCAATGGCGCGCGGCCGCGGCTCCGCTGCGGCTGTGGCTGGTGCTCGGAGAAGCGAAAATGGGAGGGAAATGAAGGGAGCGCGGAGGGGGTAAGTGGGCGCGAGGGACGCAGGGGCCACCAGGGCGCGTGTCGTGTGGCGTTGCCGTCGCTCGGCCACGCGGCGGCCGAGTGCTGCCGCTGCGCCACGACGTCGCGTGCGGGAGCGCGCGCGGGCAGGAGGAAGACGGCGCGGGCGCGGACGCGCGGGAGAAGGCGGGGGCGAGCGGGCCAGGACGGCATCCGTTCGCGGGCCGAAAGGGAGGCCGCGGCCCACTAAAGCGAAAACTGATTTTTCTTTTACAAAAATATTTCCAGATTTTCCTTATTTGTTTCAAAATTGAATTTGAAAATGAAAAAGAGGTTTTCAAAACTTTTGCCCAAAATAAAAGTTGTTCAAAATTTTATTCTCTACAACTTTCATGTAGGGCACTTTTTAAAATTCTCAACAGATTTTGAATTTAGGATTTAAAGCTAAGTGATTAATCAAAAATATATTTGTTTAGAATATTTTTAAAACAAAATTTGAGAAAAACTTGAATTCAAGAATTGCTCCAAAAATCATGTTTATTTATTCTAGATTATCTAAAATTGTAGCTACACAAAGTTTCACCACTCTTTAGCACTTAAATGCAGAATTTGGGTTTTAAGTAATTGTTTTTTAACTTTAAATTTAAAAGGGTCTATATTGCATGCAATGATAACCATGTATGAGATGATTATGACTAATGCTTTGGATGCTAATGCATGCTTAACACCCAGGGGTGTTACAGACTTCAAATCAAACAAATAAAGGAAGGAACATTTATGAGCTAAACCAAATACATAAAGGATATGCTAAAGAAGTTTGGCATGGAAGATGCAAAAAGGAATCACTACTCCAATGAGCACTAGTGGTAGCTTGGATAGTGACAAGAGTGGCAACATGGTGGATCAAAAGCTATATAGATCAATGATTGGTAGCCTACTCTATGTGACAGTATCAAGGCCCAATGTGATGTTAGTATATGCATGTGTGCAAGATTTAAAGCCTCACCAAGAGAAAGTCATTTGAAGGCAACAAAGAGAATATTGAGGTACTTAAAGCATACACAAGATGTTGGATTATGGTATCCCAAAGGTGCAAGCTTTGAGCTAGTTGGATATTCAGATTCTAACTATGCCAATGATAAAGTTGAGAGAAAGAGCACCTCTGAGACTTATCAATTGTTGGGAAAATCACTTGTCTCATGGTCATCCAAGAAGTAAAATAGTATCACACTCTCTACCGCCGAGGCCGAATACATTGCCACAGGTAGTTGTTGTGCACAAATCTTGTGTATGAAGGCAACATTGAAAGATTTTAGAATCAACTTCAAAAATGTGCCATTGCTATGCGACAATGAAAGTGCTGTGAAACTTACCAACAATCCAGTTCAACATCAAAGAATAAAGCATATTGATGTTCGTCATCATTTCATTAGAGATCATCAACAAAAGAGTGACATTGCAATTGAGAGTGTGGGCACCGAAGATTAATTAGCCGATCTATTCACCAAGCCACTTGATGAGAAGAGATTTCACAAGCTCAAGAATGAGTTGAACATACTTGACTTCTCCAACATGAGTTGATGCACCCCATATATGACATGCCTCTCCTTCGAGCCCCAAGGCACAATTGGTTGACATGTCATACATTCTATGCTAAGGACTTGTTTAGTGCATCTAGTCATAATTTACATGTTCTAGGCTCATTCATGAAAATCAAATAAATTTGAAGTTTATATGGTGCCACTATTGTTTCCATGACTTGTATGATCTAGTGGTAGCATATAACTTGTTCGAGAAGCTTGTGATCCTAAGTGTTTGATCTAGATAACTTTTTTAAGTATTTGCTTCAACATGGTGCATGATAACCCTTCTAGTGAGGTGTGAAGAAGTTTGTCCTTGGATCAAACCGAAGCATTTCATTTATGCAAGTAATCTAGGTTGAATCACAAACTTGACCCTCACCCCATAATACAACATGATAATCTATCTAAAATTGGTCCCTTGTGGTCATTGGTGCCAAAGGGGGAGAAAATATTGTTCACAAAGATAGATTCTAAAGAGAAAATTGGGAGAAATGATAAAAGAAGGGGGTCAACTAAAATTTTGAGCACACAAGTAGGGGGAGCAAGCTCTTAAACATAAATGTTGCATTTCTTTGTGCAATTCATATCTATGATGCATAGTTATGCATTTCTTTTTCTCTGATACATTGCTTCTGTGTTGTTTTACTAGTATACAATTGAATGGTGTATTGAGGTACTAGCATGAATAGGAAGTAGTTAGAATTTTCTTGCTTCATGTTTTCCAAAGTGGTACTAGAGCCTTGCTTATAATGTTGATCTCACGAGGTTTCTAGTTATGCTTGTGCTTTTCCAAGTGGTATCTAACTACACAAGGTGCTAAGATGGTGTTTATCGCTACTCCGATGGTATCACACTTCAAAGTTCTATAATCTAAAACACTTAGCACCTATTAGTAGTCAATGCTCCTATATTTTCCTATCTAAACATGTATGCTTCCTAAATCCAAACATATAGCATACATGTAGGGGGAGCCATTATTATCAACTTGATTTCATGATCACTTGTCCATATTTCTTACACATGGTAACATATTTGGGCAATGTGAAATGAAGTCAATCAAAATTTTATTATAACATCTTTGTGAAAGGGTTGTCACCAATTACCAACAAGGGGGAGATTAAAAGCTCTATGTTTGGTGTTGGTAATTAGTGAAAATGCCTAAGTACTAATCACAAATGCTTAAGTGTGGTAGCAAAAGGTGATTGGTACAACTCCAAGTTGATGGCAAGGATACATAGTGATCATGATCATATGATGCCACAATTGGAGAAGAAATGGTGGATTGGTGCAACCCTATGGAGCTGAAGGAAAAGGTATTTTGCTAGGGTTTGCTTTTGGTGATCAAGACACCTAGTGGGTGTGATCACATTTAGGTTTAGTAGCCGTACTATGAAGAGGGGAAATGGAATATCAATTCATGTCCTGCATGTGCCTCTAGGTGACATTTCATTGAGCATATGCATTTGGATAGAGCGCAAACTCTTTGCCCTACGTGCTTAACTTGAAAATGAGCTAAAACATTTGCTAAAGTGATACACATACTTAGAATAGCTCATATGTGAAAGGGTGAAACAAGTGGAGCAAGAAAAGATGGAAATTTGCTTGAGTTAGAGGCGACAGACGCTGGCTCTGGGAGCGATAGACACTGTGGGTGCATTTGTCGGGCAACCCTAGCTGTGGCTCTCAGCGCGCGCGCGACAGACGCACAGACGCCAGAGTGACAGACGCGCTACGTCAGCGTCTGTCGCCCAAGGTTTCACAGTAGGGCGAACGTGCGAGCGACAGATGCTCGGGAGCGTCTGATGGGCGAGCAAGGGACGTGTCTGTCGATCATTTTCATGAAATGAAGCTTACTAGACTGCGTCCATTGTGATGACAGACGCTGGGACTCGGTAGCGACAGATGCGTCTATCGGTTGGAATCGACCGTTGAAGTTTGAAGACATAGTGGACACGTGGCGCGATCGTGTGTGATAGACGTGGGCACGACGTCTGTCGGTGGTGTGACAGACACATCTGTCGCCCACGCAGAGTACCTAATGGCTCTTTTCAAAGGGGTACCTCTATATATATGTGTTGGCTAGCTCTAGGGCTACTCTCTTGAACATTTCACATACTTGTGAGCATATTGAGCTAAGCCAAAGCATTCCCTCTCATCCCAATTCATCTCCTTTGCATTCGATTGTGATCTTTGGGTGAGATTGAGTGATTCAAGTGCATCGATCATTAATTTGCATCTAGAGGCACTTGGGGGATTGATTTGCTACAGTTTTCTTGTTACTCTTGGTGGTTGCCACCACCTAGATGGCTTGTAGCAACTTGGAGGCGTGGCAAGTGTTGGTGATTGTTCTTGGCCACCTCCCGTGATCTTGTGAGGGGTTTGCACCTTTCCTAGCGGAGTGCCAGAAGGTAGCCATAGTATATTGCTTGTGTCATTGCAACTCCTAGCCATTTGGTAGGTTCTTGTGGCACCTTTTAAGAGGCTCGGTGTGTGACCGATTAGGCATCGAACCACATGGTTGAGGGAGACACAACGGGGACTAGCGTGCTGGCAAGCACATGAACCTCGAGATAAATCATCGTGTCTTCACTTCATTGATTGTGATTGATTTGTCTCGGTGGATTGATTATCTTGAATATCATCACTTGGAATTATTGATTGTTGGCTCAATTCATCGCCTCTCGGTGAAATATTTCTTACCCTACTCTTGCATTACATTTCAAGTACTTAGTTGTTTTCTCTAGTGCTTAGTAGGTAGAGTAGAGTAGCTTATCTAGTTTACCTCTTGCAGTTTAAGTTGTGCGGTTGTGTGACATTCATTAGAAATTGTATATTGGATAGGTGGCTTGCAAACCCCCTTTTGGCTAAGCAAAACTTGCATCACGCTATTTGTTATATTGATAAACTTGTTTAGCATACTTTGTAGGAATTTTTAATAGGCTATTCACCCCCCTCTAGCCATCAAGACCTTTCAGAAGCTTTATGCTCTAACTTTTGTTTATCTTTCTTTCCCATCTCTAGAGTAGTCAGCCTTCATTCAGAGGTTTTATCTTTTAAACAAAAAGAAAAAGAATCTCTTGGCGCGTTGTTGGTATTTATTAACTCCTCACTTGTTTTAGTAGCTACCCATTAATTACTTACACCTCTAACATTACTTAAACTAGGTTGTCATCCCCAGTGATGGTGCTAGAAATATTTGTTGGTACTACCTAGTATCACTACTAGCATAATACTAAGCAGATGTTTATCATTTTTATGTGACTACAAAGATATAGAATATGAATTTAAAGGATTCTGTAAGCGGACAGATAATTATACCATTATAGCACTTCACCTGAGAGTATTCTAGGTATCATATTTATATTTTACCACAGGGAAGGTGTAGCTTTGGACATGTATTGATAACTTATAACATTGATGGAGAAATAAACCATAACAATCTCTTTACTCATAATAGGAGTAAGTCACAAGATAAAAGATATATATGATAAGCATTGATCAAGTTTATAATAATGATAAATAAATCTCTCAGAGCACTCCTATCTATAGCATTAGCATGGTCGGGGTTAGAATATTAGAAGAATAATTCCTAAGTCATTCTTAATCACAAGTCAAAGCATACATTTATTAGTGCAATTACACTTAGTAGTTACTGTTAAGATCATCCTTGAATATACACATAAGGGGCATTACTTCACGAGTTTGAGAATAGAGCTTTTCCTTCCTTTGCAACTGGGCCCTACTTCTTCGACCTATATTCGGGGAGTGGACTACAAAGGACTCAACGGTAATGTCACAATCGTGATCTACCACATGACCTAGAATATAATGTGTATTTGCAAGTAAATAGCATATAAGCACCACGCTTATATGATCTCTACCACACACCCTTGGATCCTTAATAGGGTGAATGCTATACGAACTTATGCATAAACACAGTGATAAACTAACTATACTAAGCATATAATCAAAGTAGACGATGAACATTGCGACCAAGAACATAGATAAGATGAATACTATAATGTCTTGACAATTGTACCAAAGCATATAAAAATAATGGAGATACAACGAGAGAGGGGTAAAGAATTATACCAAACCAAGCTCTAGACAATGTCAGGAATCTAAGCGAAGAACTACTTGCCTTCCTCTAGACCTAGCCTAATTAGCTAATGCCCTAGAAACTTGAGGAGCTCTGAGGAGATTAGGGTTTCTAGCTCTGGATGACTTGATCTCAAATGACTTGATGCCTCAGGGGGAAGGCTAGGGTCTGTTTATATAGCCTAGGGGGGGGGGTGCAACGTGAGCCTTAGATCAAACCGACTTGAAGGACGACGTAGATGCAATCCAAGGAGGCGGTGGAGGAAGCTTCTGGAAGCTGACAGGCGGGGCCCCACCTAGTAGGCCAGGTGGCCCCATGGTGGGGCCAGCCGGCCCTACCTAGCAACCTCTCAGGGTCTGCCTTGGGGGGTTGCCTCCTAGAGTCCTCTAGAGTCTTTTAGAGTAGTTTTCGTCGCGGTTACGTTTAGTTCTTTTTGACATTTTGATCCCTCTTCCTGGTTTTCTAGAATAACCCTGCTAAAAATACAGATTCACCAAAACTCATGGAAATTGTCAGTTTAAACTCCTAAGTTTCTATTGGTGATCCATTTTAAGCATCTATTCAAGTTATATTGATGGTTTATGATGAACAATAACTACCGTCAACACGCTTCATGGGCTCATTTTAATGACCTTATCACCACTGGCCCTGACCTTGCTATTCAAGACCCCATTCTTCTTTAACACTTTTATATGGGTCTTAGTAAGGAAACCACACAATTTCTTGACATAACTTCAGGAGGTTCATTTTTGCATGTCTCTGCCAATTTGGGGAGAAGCATTTTTGATAAAAGCTTAGAAAACACCCCATTCACTGGTATACAAGAAGAATTCCCTAAAGAAGTGGAAGAGAAGCTACCAAAGGAGGAATCCTAGATAGCTAAACCTAAATCCTTAACAAGCCCAACACAAATTTCAGCTATCCCAAATCTCAAACTAACGAAAATGGCGGAAACTCCAATTCTAGACTTCATGCTTGATTTCAATGATGAACTTTTTGCCGAATACAAAAACACATTGAAATATCATACTATGAGGAAACCTCAGAAATTATCACCCCATAAAGAAACTCTAGACCCTTCTAAGGAAGCTTTCCTTAAAGAGACAGCAAAGGAGTTAATATCCGTCATAAGCAATGAATGGCTAGAAGAATAAGAGTTTTCCACTGATGTGATTTGTTTAGATTCTCCTTCTACTTCTATTTGTTGCCAAATTAATAAAACTTCCTTCAATACTCTTTACAATCTGGTTATAGGTGTTAATATTATGTCTACATCATTTGCTCATGATTTATTAATAAATATACCATTAACTCCAACAACAAAGTTGTTGAAAAGTCTTTCAGGGTGCATCTACCCATGTTTAGGGGATACTTTATGTCCTTCCTATCAAGGTAAACGAAACTATGGTTCATTTGAGATTTTATATCTTTGATATCACGGAGTTTGACCTTTTGATACGACAATCAATTGGAAGACTTATCCAAGAAGGAAAAACAAGGAGTTTGAATATAAGCCTTAGGAAATGGCAACACCTCCATATTATAGAATTCACGGGGGGGTTGTCTTACCTTGTTCTTAGGGCACAATGGGGCTTCCTCTTTAGCTGGGACTACAATTACTACTATTTTATTTTTTGCTTTAGGATACGATGGATCACGAGTGGTTTTTCCACCTCTCGTGGTTATAACATTAACTTTTTCATTGTGTGAAATTTTTGAAATCCAAGTGGATAATTCATTTTCTAGCCTTTCATTAAAGTTAAGATAATTTCCTAAAGCTAAAGAAAATTCATCAAGCCTAGCATGAATATCTCCTAAAAACCTATCATGGTCAAGCAATTTAGCATGGATTTGCTCATTGATTTTGTCTTGACTAAAAACAAGATCTCTAAGAGAAGAATAGTCAGAAAGAAGAGTGGGTGAATCACCTTGATTAATTTGCGGATTCCATCTCTCGTAAGGCTACGGTGGAGATGGTCCATATCCACCATCATTAAGAAGGGACTTAAGGTCACTACTAGGACATACATCACTAGTGTGATTCATGCCCCTGCATTCTTCACATGACATGCTTACCTGTTGTCACGAAACCATCCAAATTATAAGAGCACAAGTTCAAAAACAATCGCCAAAACGATCAAATTCTCAAACTTGAGCCCATATAACTCCGGTAGTCCATGAAATCACGAGGGATTTCAAACCAAACTGAGAGCAACCAAGATCATAGTGATTCAACATAACACAACACTTGTTACAATAGTTCAAAAGTAATCTCATACATCATAGTACAAACAATTTACTACAAAACCAAAGTAAAGATTAGCGGAAGCAACATAATTTCTGAAACCATTTGAAGTCAAATACTGCCAGTACATAGTCACATCCTGCAAAAGCATACCGGAAGAGATACTATAGAGACCATGCCCATATGGTCTAGTCTTCATACCCACATGGCGAAGACAATACTTGCAGCAACAAGTACGAATCTACTACTTGCAACAGGTGGAAATAAACCCTGAGTACGAGAAGGTACTCAGCTAGACTTACCTGACAAAACCCAGAAACAAAGGTGACACCAAGGAGTATGGAAGGATTTATAAAGTGGGCTAGCTTGACTCAATTGTAGAAAAGCTTATTACAGATAAGTAATCATTAATGCTTAGGCATCAAGTTAATAATCATTAACCTGTCATCTAGATTAGCACACGTACTAGAGCAATCACTTTATTAGGAGCAAACAATATTAACCATAGCAGGTATAATAAGGCCATCATCATCATTATCATCAATTACGAACCATCATTAATAATTAGTGTATCTACGCTGGAGATAACCAGTCAAGTTTCTCACTATCCGAGAGAGACGGCGACTCGAATCGATTCCAACTCAGCTGAGGGGGGTATTCCTGACACTCACCCGGCAAACCCCGCTAAAGGCAGCCGTAGATAACCTTTGGTATAACTCAGGGTGGGCCTGAATAGCGCCGTGTTCTCAGGGATACCAGTGGCCAGGATGCTCAGGACTTTTAACTCACCTGCCCTTGGACCCTCTGGCTCCCTTCCGAGGCGACTTTCACTTTTTGACTTCGCAGCCTGAGTTGAGATACTAGGCTTCACGGTCGGCAACCTCAGGCCGGCCAACTAAATGTCAGACATGCATTCAAAATGACATAGAAGGCTCCAGGTCTCGGTCCTTAATCGACACAAATGGGGATAGATCCACACCCAAGACCTCCATGCCTTGCTGCTTCACTATCGTCATCCCGCCCGGTCTCATTTCATTTCATTAACACATGGTTCATTTCCACGACAGCAAATATAGCCAACCATGACCTGACAAAGCCCTACATCTCGCAGGTGACAGGAAATCACCTGACTTCTACCAGTCTAATTTAGCAGGGCTAAGCATAGATACAATCCTGTCTACATAGGATTCAAGGTTCGAATTGTTGGACAAGGAGTGTTATCAATGTAGCAAGGGTTTCCAACCAACTCCTATCACGTAATGCAACAATACATATAACATGTATATATAGATAATTGCTTTAAAAGTAGGAGGCTTATAATGCTCCGGGGCTTGCCTTAACCGAAAGAAGATAGATCAAAGGTCGGCTTCAAGAACGATTCTCATGTCTTTTCCGGCTCCGTCGGACTAGACCTCCGGCTCCTGAACGAACTCCAACTTCAGTTTCCATGCCCAGCGAGACTTCGCTCGAGACACGATTCTCGGCACACCTATTGCATGTATATGCACCCAATGAATTTCATGTATGCACCAGGATGACATGATAATTTATGAACACGTATGAATGATGTGAAGATGAATGCAATGACATTGCAACAACTTGAGCACAAAACCAAGTCATGTGGTGCTCTATTCAAATCACTTCAAGCTTAGGTGCAAATTTCCTCTCTGGTATTAACATGTTTGAACATCTCTAAGAAACCACTAAGTGCCACAAGGTTAAGACTAAACACACCCATAACAAGATTCCAGAAATTTAGCATTCCCAACAAGTTAACAATAGTAGCTAAGAAACTTCATAACTGGAGTTCTACAAATCCAAATGACTTGAAAGAGGACATTATGGAAAGCATATGAAATTGTCTATATTTCATTTATAAACATCTAAGCATGATTTCATCATTTACCAAGTTAAAATAGCACATGTACAGAATCTGTTCTAGAAGACAGAGAGCACTTCCAAAACTGAACCCAGCTTGGGACAGCTGCCATTTCTAAACTATATGTCCAAATACTACCAAAATTTACTAGCCACTAGTTCATGAAATTCTCAACAACTTTTCTATAGATCACCAAGCATGAAAACATTAATAACATAGCCTAATTTACTTAACCACCAAATCTGTCCAGAAAAGATAGATTTGTACAATTAAATATTAAGTGATGTTGGGAACACCACAAATGACTTACCCAACTTTACTAACAGTTAGATCATGTTTAAGTAACACCAAATCAAGTCATGGCACTAGCATAATTATTTATCTAATCCCCCTTTTCTATTTATTTAGAGTGCATAAGCATAAATGGCATCACATATAAAATGTAACTAGAAAATTCTAATAACATTATAGAGGCAATTACATGCTAACAAGAGGCTACCATAAAAATTTCACCTCAATTTGACAAGTAGATTAAGAGATATCAAAATAACAAAAAGATAAGTGCTAACAAAGCCTATAACAAAGAAATTTCCTAATTGGAGCAAATGACCTTCAAAAAGGCTGAAAATTTAACTAGAGCATCATTATACCATGAATAGCTTCTCACAAAATTTTAATGGCCAAAGGATCACTACAAAGGGAGATGCAAAAACTACAAAAATTACATAATTAAATAGAGGCATAGCGAAATTAATTACAAACTTCAGAAAACATAAATTAACATGCCATATTTTATTTCACTACAGCATAGTACACATCATGAGGATTCCAAAAAGTCCTCATTTTCCTTTTTATGATTTTTCTACTATTTTCTATGAATTTCCAAACATTAGCAACATATAAGGCATTTCAGGAAAAGAATAAAACTAAAATAAAACAAACCTAAATCTAATCTCCAGCTCGGGCCGACCCAGCAGGCCAACTTGGCCCACAATGGCCCAATCAGGCACGCAGGGGGGAAACCCGCGCCGACAGGCGGGCCCCGCCCATCATGGGCACAGAGGCAGGGGAGGAGGTCCGGCCAGCGTTTCCTCGCCGCCGGTGACTCCTCCGGCGAAACCAACGGCATGGATGTGTTCCCCACCTCGACCCGCATCTAGGCAACCACCTTTAGGCGAAATCGGCCATCACACAGCGAACCTAGGGCACCTGCGTGCTCTACATCGCAAGGCGAATCGAACAAGCTCTAAATCGAGGCACCAAACTGCCTACAACGACACGGCCACGAGCGGCGCAAGCACGATGGAAACGCGAGCTCACCGGAGCTTCGGCGTTGCATGCCATCACGACGAAAACCGGCGGTAATGTCTTGCGGCCAGCTAGACCTACACCCGAGACACATGGAATATGAAGCCAACCAAATAACAAGCAAGCGAGCAGAGCAAAATCGAGCTTGAGCTCGGTGCGGCCATGGCAGGCGCAGCCAAAGCAGCAGCTTGTCCCCGCGGACCTGACACGGTAGTGGTTAGACCAAGCACTCCTAAACCTTCTACGTGATACCAGTAGCAGCAAACAAGCACATATTGGCGTGGAGGAGCTCGGCATTGGCCAGCCCACGACGGAGCACGAGCTCGGTGGCGCTCCGAGCTGACCGACGAGGACAAAATGAACTTCCTAGCCTCACCTATCGCTCTGTTGGTTGGGCAAGAGGTAGCAGTGGATAGAGCGAAGCGAGACAGAGGTCTTGGCCGAGCGCTCTGGCCAGCTGCGCGGCAGTGCGAGCGCGAGACGTAGCGAGGTGAGCGGCGGTGCAGCTAGTAGCGCAGAGCGAGGTGAGGGGAGGTGGAGTGCGAATGAGGGCATGCTGAGGATCTCCAGGCGGCGTGGCGACCTCACACATGTGAGCTGGGATTGGTGCCAATGCATGTTGGCCACGTGGCATCGAGTGCCTGTGCCCGGTCGGCCATGGAGTTCAGTCTCTGAACTTCTGAAACAAAGTTTCAGTTAAGCCGAGCCTGACAGTGTGACTTTGACAACATAAAACTCCTAATCTAGGCCGATTCGGTGTGAGACGTAGTTAGCAACATTGTAGAGGAACATGAGGTCTACAAAATTGTCAACTAGAGCTCGAGCTGGTTCTGCCGGGTTTGCGAGTTACAAAGCACCAAAGATGGTTACATGAAACTGAAATCCATTCCAGACTTAGCTGATTTTTCAGTGCTGAAAAACAGCCCCTACACCTGACTTGTGGGCCATGTTGGGGCATGTTCCAAGCATTTTCATGAGTTGACCACTGAACAACTTTTGTTCCTCATGAAATTTGGCACAAACTTTGTTAAGGTGGTACAGCCATGGAAAAACTCTAGGCTATACTTTTTGTTAAGTCAAACAAGGAAGGTCCTAATGGTTAACTAGTCAAAGCATGAGTCAAGATGGAATTAGGGCATGGCATAAACATAAACCCTAGGTCAAATTTCTTAACTAACATGTTAAAAATATTTCCAAGCAACAATTTACCCAATAGCATCTTATATGAGCAAAAGTCACATCAAAGTGCATTGAAACATCACCAATCAAGCTAATGCAACATTATGTTGCAAGCATGTGTTGCATGGGTTAACTAGGCATGTTGCATGTGTTTCATGATTATGTTTCAAGGTGTTGTGTCACACATCACACTACTACAAGTGTTGTGCACACATAAGCTAGCATTAATAAACAAACATATACCTACACATGCATTCAATCATGGATGTTGCAACTGTTGCAAGGTCATGTTTCAAGAACAATGCACATGAAATGATGGTGCACATGCTCATGTGGATGCATAGATGCAAGGCAAACAACTGGGGTGTTACAACCCTCCCCCCTTATAAAAATCTCATCCCAAGATTTGAAAGTCGTACTATTTTTCATAAAAAGCAGAATAGTTGTCCTTTAAATAATCCTCTCTTTCCCAAGTTGCATCATGTTCACCGTGATTACTCCAAACCACCTTGTATAACTTTACTACTCGACTTCGAGTCACCCTTTCCAGAGTATCTAGAACATATACCGGTTTCTCCTCGTAAGAAAGATCAGATTTCAACTTGATGCGTCTCACTTCTACTCTTTCCTCGGGAAGACGGAGACATTTCTTCAATTGAGAAACATGGAAGACTGGAAAGATAGCTCCCAACTCACGCGGTAGACTAAGCTTATAAGCTACTCTTCTACTTTTCTCGATGATCCGATAAGGTCCAACGTATCGAGGCTCAATCTTTCTTTTGATCCCAAAACGTTTTACTCCTCTCATAGGGGACACCTTCAGATAGACATGGTCATCTACTTCAAACTCAATAGGTTTTCTTCTCTTATCTGCATAACTCTTTTGTCTAGCCTGAGCGACTGCTATATTTTTCTGTATAGCACGAACTTGCTCCTCGGCTTCTTTTACAAAGTCAATACCATAGAGTCTTCTTTCTCCTGGTTCCACCCAGTTCAAAGGAGTTCTACACTTGCAACCATATAAAGCTTCAAAAGGAGCCATTCTGATGCTCTCTTGATAACTGTTGTTGTAAGAGAATTCAGCGAGAGGCAACCATTTCTCCTAGGAGCCATTACAAGAGATGATGCAAGCTCTAAGCATGTCTTCAAGAATCTGATTCACATGCTCAGTCTGCCTCGACGTCTGTGGATGATAAGCAGAACTACGAATCAAATTAGTTCCAAGATTCTGATGTAGGCGCTCCTAGAAACGAGCAGTAAAGTGTGGCCCTCTGTCAGAGATAATAGACTTAGGCACTCCATGAAGATGTATAACTTCTTGGAAGTAAATATCAGCATATTGGTGTGGGTGATAGTTACTCTTCACAGGGATAAAGTGAGCAGACTTTGTCAAACGATCAACTATAACCCAAATAGAATCAAAACCTCTTTGGGTGGTTGGTAATCCGACGATAAAGTCCATAACAATGTCGTCCCACTTCCAACCTGGAACAGATAAAGGCTGGAGTATATCAGGCTTCATGTGAATGGCCTTAACTCTACAACAATTATCACACCTAGCGATGTAGGCTGCAATTTCCTTCTTCATCTTGGTCCACCAATAGTACGGCTTGAGGTCCTGACACATCTTACTACTACCAGGATGGATGGACAACTTAGAAGAATGAGCTTCAGATAAGATTTGATTTCTAAGCTCTCTATCTTTTGGCACCACGAGTCTATCCTTGAACCAGAGAATTCCCTTCTCATCGATTCGAAAATGCTTAGTTTCTTGCTCTTTCATCTTTCTCTTGATGTGAAATACACTAGTATCAGTCTTTTGTAACTCAATGATTCTACTTCTCAAAGAATAATCTACAGTGATATGATGGAGTACAACAGGATGTAAGAGATGAGACAAATGAAAATCTTCTTCTATCAGAGAGTTGCAATGAGATTTTCTACTCAAGGCATCGGCAACCACATTCGCTTTACCAGGATGGTAATGCACTTGAAGGTTATAATCCTTGATCAACTCTAACCATCTTCTCTTGTGCATATTTAACTCAGGTTGAGTAAATATGTACTTAAGACTCTTATGATCTGTATAAATATTGCATATATTTCTAAGCAAATAATGTCTCCAGATTTTCAGAGCATGGACGACAGCAGCTAACTCCAAGTCATGAGTCAGATAGTTAACTTCATGCTTTCTTAACTGACGTGAAGCATACGCAATAACTTGGCCTTCTTGCATAAGTACACCTCCTAAACCAGTACCCGATGCATCACAATACACATCAAACGGTTTCTCAATGTCAGGTTGCGCTAATACATGAGCTGATGTCAACAAAGTCTGTAGAGTGTGGAAAGCTTGCTCACACTCTGGAGTCCAATCAAACTTCCTATCCTTCTCAAGTAGTCGAGTCATAGGCTTAGCTATCTTAGAGAAATCTGGAATAAAACGATGATAGTAGCCAGCCAATCCAAGAAAACTCCGAACTTCATGGACTGTAGTTGGTGCCTTCCAATCCAAAAATTCCTATACCTTAGTCGGGTCTACTGAAATTCCCTCACCAGACAATACATGACCGAGGAAAGGTACCTTCTTTAACCAGAATTCACATTTGCTGAACTTGGCGTAAAGCTTATGTTTACATAATCTAGATAAAACAATTCTCAGATGCTCAGCATGTTCTTCTTCATTTTCAGAATAGACGAGAATATCATCAATGAATATCACCACAAACTTGTCCAGTTCTCGCATGAATATTGAATTTATCAGGTACATAAAATGTGCTGGAGCATTGGTCAGACCAAAAGACATGACAAGATATTCATATAACCCGTATCTGGTAGAGAAAGCAGTCTTTGATATGTCTTCCGGATGGATTTTAATTTGGTGATAACCAGATCTCAGATCAATCTTCGAGAATACCTTTGCTTTAGATAACTGATCAAACAAGATATCAATACGAGGCAACGAATACTTGTTCTTGATAGTGACTGCATTGAGTGGTCGATAGTCTACACACATACGCAGAGACTGGTCCTTCTTTTTCACAAAGATAGCAGGACAACCCCATGGAGAAGAACTAGGACTGGTCATCCCTTTCTATAAAATTTCACTAAGTTGGGTCTTGAGTTCAGCTAACTCATTCGGCGGCATTCTATACGGTCTTTTGGAAATTGGTGCGGTACCAGGAATTAACTCAATCTTAAACTCTACATCACGATCTAGAGGTAATCCTAGCAATTCATCAGGAAAAACATCTGGAAATTCACACACTACCGGAACTTTTGCAATCTCTTTTGTTTTTGCTATCATAGCGTTAACTGTAGTCTGAGGACTAACATCTCTAGGAAGTTGCACTAGGAAAGCTTGTTGATCTTTTGGATCCCTCAACATAACCACTCTTGTAGAGGTATCGATCAGAACACCGTTTCCACTCATCCACTTCATACCTAAGATTACATCTAGGCCCAATCCTGGTAATACCACGAGATCCAGATCATACAGGTGTCCTTCTATCTTGATCTTTGCTCCTAAGACCAACTGGTTGGTTGAAATATTATTTTCGGCAGCACTAATATTATAACCACTATTATCTAAAGTAACGACCTTCATACCATGCTTGGCTGCAAACGTTGAACTGATAAAAGAGTGGGAAGCACCTAAATCGAACAGTACAATTGCAGGATGTTGGTTCACTAAAAATGCACCGGCAGTGATAATCTTGCTCGTAGGAATGGATTCCACCGTGGTGTATCGAACCCATCCATTACACACATCTGCCTTATTATCATTTGATTTCTTCTACGGAAGAGGACAATCTTTGGCTCAATGACCTGACATCTTGCAATTCCAATATGGCCGGTTACTTGGCGGTGCCTTAGGCTTTCCTTTCCTAATACTGCTCCTCTTGACCGAATCCTGTTTCTGATATGGGTGATATCTAGTAGATATGCCAGGCGAATAATACTGAGGTGTAATCACCACAAGAGTATTGGTCGTTGGTGCATTAGATTCATGAGATTTCTCATGGCTCTTAGAAGCAGCGTACACAACATTACAGTTCTCTTGAAGGATAGTATCACTGATAAACTCATTGAAAGTTGCACACTTGCTATTGCACATGGCCTTCATCAATTTGGGACACAGCCCTCTTTTAAAACTTGTGATCTTCTTAACCTCCATATTAACAAATTCCGGAGCATATCTGGATAAGCTGATGAAAGCATGCAGATATTCTGTTATGCTTTTGTCTCCTTAGGTGAGCTTCACAAACTCGGTGTGCTTGATTGCCATGAGGCCAGCAGGAACGTAATGTCCCTGAAATGCTTCCTTGAACTGATCTCAAACTACTTCCATATTCTCAGGCAGGGTATTCCGATGGTGACACCACCAAACACCTGCAGGTCCTTGCAACTATTGTGAAGCATATTCTGTTTTCATATTATCTGCCACCTTGAGCACACTGAACTTCTGTTCGATAGTGTTCAACCATTCGTCTGCTTGAAGTGGTTCTTCTACTTCTCGAAAAATAGGAGGCTCAGTATCCAAGAAATCCTTATAGTTGTTGTACTGGGCAGGCTCAGGTTCCTGATGGACATGGTTTCTGACACTCTCGTCCAAGGCTCGCTGACTTTCTGCAAGCATTTGCAGCAACTCAGCAAAGGTAGGGTGCGAAGGAGACGATGGTGGTTCTGTATTGCCACGACTCCGACTGCTAGAGTGAAGCTGACGAGACATCTACAAGTAGGTGAAACTAGTAAGCATTGATGACGTCGGAAGGCTGCTGACGAATTATATAGGCAATGATGAAGAGGTTGTAACCAACTATCCAAAATCCAATCTCAAAAGAAGGAAATCTCTTGGTTTGAGGTACTAATCTTCTGACAAGATAGGGAATAATATCCAAGGAAAAAGGTTCACGAGAAGATAACACATTGGTGTAGCTCCATAATGGATCATGACTAGCAATCCTTGATACCTGCGCGTGTTGAGCAGCACAACCTTGTGTCGCGCGCCACAGGAGGCTCCCAGTTTCGTCGTGGCACCATGGAGTACTAATCGCAACACCATTACCGAACACACACCCACGAGGAATCCTCACGTGTCAGGAATTAGGCATGTAGAAACAGTATCATCCAAAGAGGAGGTAGCAAACAAGGATGGATACAAGGGTAGAAGCAACGGAGAGACGAATTGCAGATCAAAACATATCCCAACTCAAGGAGATACATCTTGAAATTGTGTCTTGCTTTCCTTCACGGGCCAGGTATGAATTGGGTTTCAAGGCTAACACTACTGACCACTCCACTAGGTTGGTTGACTACCACAATTCTTCACGAAAGAAATGCAACTATTTATGGGGCAACTATTTGGAGGAAAGAAAAATTTTAAAGAACGGAATAAGCAATTTATAAGGGAGGGAGTAATGTAGAATGCAATGTATGATGCGAACATGGTGCATACACGAACCGTATGTCCTCACAAACCTAGGAAGAATTTGAAATTTCTAGCGTATAGTTCGGTGGCATACACACGTTCTCTCAATAACGATAACTAGTCGCTCTACAGGAAACGTTGTTAGTGTACCTACAGAAAATTGCATTTCAACCCAACAATTCCCAATATAGCACACAAGAAAGCAGCAAACTAAATACTTTTCATACATACATCCCCCGATGTATATACTTTAGTATCAAAGCTAACTGACAGATTTACCCACAATTAAGTACCCTCATAGATACATGGTTGGACATGTAAGTATGCGAGTATCCACAACTACTCTCCCACTTACTAGGGCGTAGAGGTATTTTGATCCATACATTACCACCCAAACGGATGGCATCCATACAATAGCATGCCGTATGGACAACGAAACAGAAAACAAGCAAGAACCCCCAAGTTAGTACCTTAGTAAGCCACCTAATATTCCTTATTCGGGCATATAGGATATGACCACTAGCACTCTTTAGATTAGAATCAAGATTTTTCACAAAAGCTTTTGTTTAAATATACAAATGACATGTTTAACTGTTGAATCTTGCTCTGATACCAGCTGTCACGGAAACCGTCTAAATTATAAGAGCACAAGTTCAAAAACAATCGCCGAAACGATTAAATTCTCAAACTTGAGCCCATATAACTCCGGTAGTCCATGAAATCATGAGGGATTTCAAACCAAGCTGAGAGCAACCAAGATCGTAGTGATTCAACATAACACAACACTTGTTACAATAGTTCAAAAGTAATCTCATACATCAGAGTACAAATAATTTATTACAAAATCAAAGTAAAGATTAGCGGAAGCAACATTATTTCTGAAACCATTTGAAGTCAAATACTGCCAGTACATAGTCACATCCTGCAAAAGCATACCAGAAGAGATACTATAGAGACCATGCCCATATGGTCTAGTCTTCATACCCACTAGGCGAAGACAATACTTGCAGCAACAAGTACGAATCTGCTACCTACAACAGGTGGGAATAAACCCTGAGTACGAGAAGGTACTCAGCTAGACTTACCCGATAAAAACTAGAAACAAAGGTGACACCAAGGAGTATGCAAGGCTTTATAAAGTGGGCTAGCTTGACTCAATTGCAGAAAAGCTTATTACAGATAAGTAATCAATAATGCTTAAGCATCAAGTTAATAATCATTAACCTGTCATCAAGATTAGCACCTGTACTAGAGCAATCACTTTATTAGGAGCAAACAATATTAACCATAGTAGGTATAATAAGGCCATCATCATCATTATCATCAATTCTGAACCATCATTAATAATTAGTGTATCTACGCTGGAGATAACCAGTCAAGTTTCTCACTATCCGGGAGAGACGGCGACTCGAATCGATTCTAACTCAGCTGAGGGGGGTATTACTGACACTCACCTGACAAACCCCGCTAAAGGCAGCCGTAGATAACATTTGGTACAACTCAGGGTGGGCCCGAACAGCGCCGTGTTCTCGGGGATACCAGTGGCCAGGATGCTCAGGACTTTTAACTCACCTACCCTTGGACCCTCTGGCTCCCTTCCGAGGCGACTTTCACTTTTCGACTTCCCAGCCTGAGTTGAGCTACTAGGCTTCACAGTTGGCAACCTCAGGCCGGCCAACTAAATGTCAGGCATGCGTTCAAAATGACATAGAAGGCTCCAGGTCTCAGTCCTTAATCGACACAAACAAGGATAGATCCACACCCAAGACCTCTATCTCTTGCTGCTTCACTATCGTCATCCCGCTCGGTCTCATTTCATTTCATTAACACATGGTTCATTTCCACGATAGCAAATATAGCCAACCGTGACCTGACAAAGCACTACATCTCGCAGGTGACAGGAAATCACCCGACTTCTATAGGTCTAATTTAGCAGGGCTAAGCATAGATACGATCCTGTCTACATAGGATTCAAGGTTCGAATTGCTGGACAAGGAGTGTTATCAATGCAGCAATGGTTTCCAACCAACTCCTATCAGTTAATGCAACAATACATATAACATGTATATATAGATAATTGCTTTGAAAGTAGGAGGCTTATAATGCTCCGGGGCTTGCCTTAACCGAAAGAAGATAGATCAAAGATAGGCTTCAAGAACGGTTCCCATGTCTTTTCCGGCTCCGTCAGACTGGACCTCCGGCTCCTGAACGGACTCCAACTTCGGTTTCCACGACCAGGGAGACATCGCTTGAGACACGATTCTCGGCACACCTATTACATGTATATGCACCCAATGAATTTCATGTATGCACCAAGGATGACATGATGATTTATGAACACATATGAATGATGTGAAGATGAATGCAATGACATTGCAACAACTTGAGCACAAAACCAAGTCATGTGGTGCTCTATTCGAATCACTTCAAGCTTAGGTGCAAATTTCCTCTCTGGTATTAACATATTTGAACATCTCTAAGAAACCACTAAGTGCCACAAGGTTAAGACTAAACACACCCATAACAAGATTCCAGAAATTTAGCATTCCCAACAAGTTAACAACAGTAGCTAAGAAACTTTATAATTGGAGTTCTACAAATCCAAATGACTTGAAAGAGGCAATTCTGGAAAGCTTATGAAATTTTCTATATTTCATTTATAAACATCTAAGCATGATTTCATCATTTACCAAGTTAAAATAGCATATGTACAGAATCTGTTCTAGAAGACAGAGAGCACTTCCAAAACTGAACCTAGCTTGGGATAGCGCCATTTCTAAACTATATGTCCAAATACTACCACAATTTACCAGCCACTAGTTCATGAAATTCTCAACAACTTTTCTATAGATCACCAAGCATGAAAACATCAATAACATAGCCTAATTTACTTAACCACCAAATCTGTCCAGAAAAGATAGATTTATACAATTAAATATTAAATGATATTGGGAACATCACAAATGACTTGCCCAACTTTACTAACAGTTCGATCATGTTTAAGTAACACCAAATCAAGTCATGGCACTAGCATAATTATTTATCTAATTCCCTTTTCTATTTATTTAGAGTGCATAAGCATAAATGGCATCACATATAAAATATAACTAGTAAATTCTAATAAAATTACAGAGGCAATTACATGCTAACAAGAGGCTACCATAAAAATTTCACCTCAATTTGACAAGTAGATTAGGAGATATCAAAATAACAAAAAGATAAGTGCTAATAAAGCCTATAACAAAGAAATTTCCTAATTGGAGAAAATGACCTTCAAAAAGGCTGAATTTTAACTAAAGCATCATTATACCATGAATAGATTCTCACAAAATTTTCATGGCCAAAGATCACTACACAGGGAGATATAAAAACTACAAAAATTACATAATTAAATAGAGGCATAGCGAAATTAATTACAAACTTCAGAAAACATAAATTAACATGCCATATTTTATTTCACTACATCATAGTACACATCATGAAGATTCCAAAAAGTCCCCATTTTCCTTTTTATGATTTTTCTGCTATTTTCTATGAATTTCCAAACATTAGCAACATATAAGGCATTTCAGGAAAAGAATAAAACTAAAATAAAACAAACCTAAATCTAATCTCCAGCTCGGGCCGGCCCAGCAGGCCAACTCGGCCCACGACAGCCAAATCAGGCGCGCAGGGGGGAAACCCGCACCGACAGGCGGGCCCCGCCCGTCATGGGCATAGAGGCAGGGGAGGAGGTCCGGCCAGCGTTTCCTCACCGCCGGTGACTCCTCCGGCGAAACCAACGGCATGGATGTGTTCCCCACCTCGACCCGCATCTAGGCAACCACCTTTAGGCGAAATCAGCCGTCGTACAGTGAACCTAGGGCACCTGCGCGCTCTACATCGCAAGGCGAAGCGAACAAGCTCTAAATCGAGGCACCAAACTGCCTACAACGACACGACCACGAGCGGCGCAAGCACGATGGAAACGCGAGCTCACCGGAGCTTCGGCGTTGCATGCCATCGCGACGAAAACTAGAGGTAATGTCTTGCGGCCAGCTAGACCTACACCTGAGACACATGGAACGCGAAGCCAACCAAATAACAAGCAAGCGAGCATAGCAAAATCGAGCTTGAGCTTGGTGCGGCCATGGCGGGCGCAGCCAAAGCAGCAGCTTGTTCCCGCGGACCTGACGCGGTAGCAGTTAGACCAAGCACTCCTAAACCTTCTACGTGATACTAGTAGCAGCAAACAAGCACATATTGGCATGGAGGAGCTCGGCATTGGCCGGCCCACGGCGGAGCACGAGCTCGGTGGCGCTCCGAGCGGACCGACAGGGACAAAATGAACTTCCTAGCCTCACCTATCGCTCTGCTGGTTGGGCAAGAGGTAGCAATGGATAGAGCGAAGGGAGGCGGAGGTCTTGGCCGACCGCTCTGGCCAACTGCGCAGTAGCGTGAGCGCGAGACGTAGCGAGGCGAGCGGCGGCGTAGCTAGCAGCGTAGAGCGAGGCGAGGGGAGGTGGAGTGCGAATGAGGGCATGCTGAGGATCTCCAGGCGGCGTGGCGACCTCACGCGTGTGAGCTAGGATCGGTGCCAACGCATGTTGGCCACGTGGCATCGAGTGCCTGTGCCCGGTCGGCCATGGAGTTCGGTCTCTGAACTTCTAAAACGAAGTTTCAGTTAAGCCGAGCCTGACAGCGCGACTTTGACAACATAAAACTCCTAATCTAGGCCGATTCGGTGTGAGACATAGTTAGCAACATTATAGAGGAACATGAGGTCTACAAAATTGTCAACTAGAGCTCGAGCTGGTTCTGCCGGGTTTGCGAGTTACAAAGCACCAAAGATGGTTACATGAAACTAAAATCCATTCCAGACTTAGCTGATTTTTAGTGCTGAAAAACAGCCCCTACACCTGACTTGTGGGCCATGTTAGGGCATGTTCCAAGCATTTTCATGAGTTGACCACTGAACAACTTTTGTTCCTCATGAAATTTGGCACAAACTTTGTTAAGGTGGCATAGCCATGCAAAAACTCTAGGCTATACTTTTTGTTAAGTCAAACAAGGAAGGTCCTAATGGTCAACTAGTCAAAGCATGAGTCAAGATGGAATTAGGGCATGGCATAAACATAAACCCTAGGACAAATTGCTTAACTAACATGTTAAAAATATTTCCAAGCAACAATTTACCCAATAGCATCTTATATGAGTAAAAGTCACATCAAAGTGCATTGAAACATCACCAATCAAGCTAATGCAACATTATGTTGCAAGCATGTGTTGCATGGGTTAACTAGGCATGTTGCATGTGTTTCATGATCATGTTTCAAGGTGTTGTGTCACACATCACACTACTACAAGTGTTGTACACACATAAGCTAGCATTAATAAACAAACATATACTTACGCATGCATTCAATCATGGATGTTGCAACTGTTGTAAGGTCATGTTTCAAGAACAATGCACATGAAATGATGGTGCACATGCTCATGTGGATGCATAGATGCAAGGCAAACAACTGGGGTGTTACACCTGTGGCTGCTTGGCTAAAAATATTCTATAGCGGCATGGTCTCTCTTCCAATTTGCTCTTTCTTCTAACTTACTCAATAGATATTCCATAGATACATAATTAATCTTGTAACTATGGGACATACCATTGAGATGCTCATCTATCCATCCTTGGTTTTCTACCATTTTCTCGATCAACTCCTTTGCTTGACCTACCTTCAGGGAAAAGAATGCCCCTCCAGCGGCGGCATCAAGCTGTTGATGAGACTCCTTTGAAAGTCCATGATAGAAATTTTGGATGAGCAACCAATCCTCTATTCCATGATGAAGGCATGCTTGAACATACTGTTAGAGTCACCCCATGCCTCCATAACGGATTCTCGGGCTTATTGTTAGAAGTTAGAAATTTTGCTACGAAGAAGATTGGTTTTACCGACGGGGAAGAACTTGATGAGGAAGTCGTTTGAACACTTCTCCCATGTATTCAAGGTTCCCGTGTTGGTATAAAACCAATGCTTCACCTTTTTGAGCAATGAAAGAGGAAAAAGTTGGAGTCAAATGGTGTCTTGTGAGACTCCTCTAATTGAGATTGTGTTGCAAATTTCTATAAAATTCTAAAGATGAGCATTGGCATCCTCAGAAGGTTTGCCATGAAAAGGGCTAGCTTGCACCATGGTTATAACTATGGCTTGAGCATGAATTGTTCTTTTCCACTAAGAATATTAGGACCTATGACTACATTAGAGATAGTAGGGAAGGAAAAATCATGAGTCACCTTAAAAGTTGCACTGGAACTGGTTGATGCACTAATGTTGGGATGAATAAGTTTAGTGGGTGGAGGTTTAGAAAGGACCAGTTTAGTTGGAATCTCTAAATAGACTGGGTTAGTTTGTGGAGGATTTGGATGGTTTGGAGGGACATTTCTGAGAGGAGGGGTGAGACTAGCTCTCGCCCTTTGGAGGAGAGCCTCAGGATCGTCATGGAAATCTTTCGGCAGATTGAATCCACCCATACTTGACTTTGTCTATTACAAAGCAAGTAGGAGTCTAAACTAGGAAAGATCACTAGAACTACACTAAACAAATATCTAGGCCAATGCCTTTCCTGGCAATGCTGCCAGAAATACTTGTTGATTTTTCTTGTGACTATTGAACTAGTTCCGCAAGCACATGTAATATATTGATGTAGCACTTTACTTGGGAGTAAACCAAGTATCGTATTTATTTCCACAGAGAAGGTGTAGTATGACTTAGATAAATGATCACTTAAGTTCAAATGAATTTCCTAGCCACGAATGTAATGGAACAAATGAAAGTAAACTAAACTAACTAAAATAATAAAATGAGAAAGACTACTATTACTACTATGGTCACAGAGTAGGTGAAGGTAAATGAAGTACTACCTTAATTGTAATCCTATCAATTGTCTAGCAAGTGAGCAATGAATATACTTCAGGGCGTACCTGTCCTAAACTCACCCTAAGGTTGATTAGGCACAAAGCACTATGAGCCCTATAATTTAATAACTAATTCCAATGTGGTGGAATACAGAGGAACGATAGGGCTGTCACCACCTGCCGCCTACCACAATCTATCCGGAGACCTAACCACAACCTAAGTTTTGGTATTTCTTAACGCAAACAGAAATAATCCATAAGCGCACGGAATTACCATTGTAGCTTTTCACCCGGAAGTATTCAGGGTATCATATTTCCATAGGGAACAGATGTGTAAAATTCTCTTAGCTAGTTTACCCAAGATAACAAGAAGAAAGATAGCTCGGGTAGTGAGGTTTTCTAAGGATAGAGATCCTAAGTCAAGATAGCTTTGCCGCTATATACTTGCTTCGGGCACCGAAGCGCAACTAGTCTGCCAACCGATACTGGCTTGTAGCCAGTGTCAAACCCAGACGTGGGAGAATATGAGGCACGGACGGATCTATCACCACCTGCCACCTACCCCTTAACTGTAGGGAACAAGACAAACGAAGGTAGCCTCTAGCCTAGACACCATATCTACGCTATCGACTACTACTCTAGCATCGATCAGGGTTATCTGTTTTTATCAGGGCCCTCTACTAGAGTATCTGTCACAAGGACGACCGATGAACCCGCAAGTAAATAGTAAACAAGATAACTTAAAGTAAGAGCTCACCACCATAGAAGAACACAAATCTTTGTACTCCAAGTAGTACTAAGTACATTGAGGTACAAGTGAAGAGGGAGCTGACATTCCCGGAATTCCTTTCGATACAAATGGAGGTAGCCAACACTCCCAGTACTTCTCCATCTCTTTCTCTTCCTCACTCACTCCCTAAACTAGACTAGTTAGAGAGCTAAGATATGAATGGAGCACTTCTCTCTTCTTGCTACATTATGTCACTCTTGTGTCAACTCTTCCAAGTGTGTGATGGTGTCCTCTAAGAGGGGGGCACCTCTCTATTTATATAGGAGGGAGGCGGTGCTCGGAGGCTATTCATGGCACGTCCCCATCTCCCACTGCCTTAGCATGCTTCCATGCTACCGCCACAGCAAGGAGAGGTAGGGAGGCGCCTAGAGGGAAGCAGCCACCCCCTAGGAATAGCTAGCCCTTGACCACCACCTTTGCGTGGCAGGCCATGGGCTGGACCAGGATGGCTTCCCCATGGTGCTTTGCCCCCATTTGCATTGATGTGATAGGCGTCTCCCTTGTTTCTTTGCGCAAATCAGCGTTGGAAAGCGCTTTCGTTGAAATCTTCCACGTATTTGAGTTTGTGACCTGCAAAATAATGTTCTCCAAGTACATGTGGAACTTGGTTAATAGTAAATGCATATGTGATTAAGATTATCAATTTCTCCTCTTTTTATATCTTAATTGGTGGTTAGAAAATGGAGTTGAGGACCGCCAACAAGCTCCCCCACACTTAGCCCTTTGCTTATCCTTGAGTAAAGTTCAAGGGACTAAGATGGGTCATCTCCTTGATATATAATCTGTATACAAGTTATTCCAAGCTTCACCTGCACTTGTGAACCTTTTAAGTGTCTACCACATTATCTTAGGTAATAGAATAATGGAACAGTTTGGATTCAAATCCCCTTACTACACTTTGCTCAGAAACTTGAGTTTTATTTGATTTTGAAAACATGAAATTTAGCTTTGCTCCTTAAAATGATTCACTTGATCACTCAATGTGTATAGTCCTCACCAAAGGCTTTTGATATTTGCCTTATTTTCATCCTACCTCTAAAGGATTTTTTGTGGAGTTTTGGGTAGGTATGAAAGAGAGGCATACTTACATCACATAATGTTGCTAAGTCAAAAACCGGATCTAAGGAGATGCAAGTCATACACTTTGATCATGATTGTGCAAGTGTGTGGAATTTTGAAATTTTTCCTAATTCTAAATATTTTTTTTGTAATCCTTTGATCATGACTCTCCTTCTTTTTGACGATTGCCTTTTATTTGAAAGTATGGGCTATCTTTCTATCTTTTGTTATTTTTCTTTCTTCTCTTTTTTTCTTCATGCTTTTTAGCATGAGTTTATTCATGCTCTTTGGCAAGGATTTTTTCTTTTTCTCTCTTTTTTTAGCATAGCCCATACTTTCTTTGGCACATAAAAACTTTGAGAGAGATGCTCATGTCATATGAACGGAGTATTTTTATTTAGTGGACGGAGAATGCATGTTCTTGCGTAACTCTCAGTGTAAGAGTTAGCATTTTATTTTGTGGGTGTATGTGAATCTTGATCATGGGTGCATGACGAGAATCTCAACAAGGGTCACAACAATTTGACAAAGCTTAATGTACAAACAAACTACATATGACTAAGGTTTTGTATCATGGAATATTATCATATGGCCTTGGTAGGAATTATAATCATTTGAGGAGCATGCTAATCGAGATTTTGATTTTATAAATAAATCCCAAGTACCTTGCAAAAGTGAGCAAGTCTCATTTCCATCCTACTATATCTCATATTCCAATTACCTAGATAAAATGGGGTCCCTATGATAAGTTGTTCACAAGTTTAGGAATATTGGCGAGGAATAAAGAGTATGCAAACTTCTCATCAAAGGATAGCATGGAGATGGAGCATCATTTGTTTTATATTTTAAATTTGTTTAATTTTAAACTTTCTTAATGTAGGGAGTGATGATAGTATTGCACAAACCATCATTGTAGAGAAAGGAGTTTAAGGGATTTAGGTGGGGTTTGGCTATACCAGAGGTTTCTGGTTTAGCCAATCCTCTCTGAAGCTATATGTCCTGTCCTTCTGTATGATGGTTGTCTGAGTTTGCATAACGTGTTGGTGGGAGGGAGATCTCGGATGTGCGTTCATTATGCTTGCAAGATCTCCCCCACACTTATTCTTGTACCTATTTTTATTTAACAGAAAAAGCAAAAGTGGAACAAACAAGGGCTCTACTAGGTTGAACACTGGGGAGGCTAAATCTTATTCATTATAATAATGTATTTCTTTTTGTGATTATTATATTTAAATTTTTTTAGTCTATGCATTTAAAATTATTTTATTATTTTTAATTCATTTTATTTTATTTGGTACCCAACTTTTTATCTTTTTAGCATAACTTATACAAGGCTAAGGTAAAGTTTGCAGAATAATCATAGCCTTGATTTATCTCCATCATAGATTACTTCCATTATTTATGAAAATAATTACTCAAAGTTCATTAATCAAAATTAAACACCATGTCTAAATTTGATTAAAGAAGGTCTTTTTAACCAAAGCACCATGTTTAATTTAAAAAGGCCTATGGATGTACTAACTTAATACAACCAAACCAGAGCAAATGATATAAACAAAAGAAGCATGATTTTGTATGAGAAAGTTGTTTTCTCATGGAGACAAAAATAAGTGAAGGAGTTGGTGAACTTTTATTTACCTTTGCATACATGAGTGTTCTTACCAACCGTATTTATGGATGGAAGCTTTGGAGACAGCTGCAGCGGTGGCTTGATCGTACATGGTTCAACTCAGGGGGGTACCAAGGTTAGGCCACACACAAGGCTAGTGTGTATGGACCAAGGGCCTTGGTGGTAAGCAAAGGCTTAGAGGAGGAGTACTCGTCTTGCAGCTCCTTCTCTCTCTTCTTTTATTGTTACTAATGTTTTGTATTTTTCTCTCTCTTTTTTATAGCAAGGTAGAGCTAACATCATTTTTTAACCAAGATAACCTTTGGTGTGTATGGAACTTTGTGGTGAGACTCACCATTCTCCCCCACACTTGCACTTTTGTGTAAAATTCAAGTGTGTAGTGTCAGGGTCTCCACTTGAGTGTGTTCCATCTTTAAAGGTCACCAAGGTATATAGTTGATACAGCTCCCTTGATTTCAGGCATTGTGTGTCCCTTGTTCTTCTTGATTTTAATCTATCATAGTTAGCAACAAGAATACCCGAAGGTGGATACTTACTTGAAAATATGTTCTTGCTTTTATTGATAATAAGGTTTTTTAAGATAATCCAGGGTATCTTCCGGCAGTGCTTAGTTTCTAGTCATAAGCTTGACCGCAAAAGCCAGGACGAAGTTCTTAGCTAGAAGCTATGGTTGGCTTTGATGGTCCAAACTCATCCTTAGGAGCAGAAATATTTTTTTTGTTTGAATGGAAGGGGTTCATGGTGAGGAAGGATAGAAGGAATAACTTTTTTAAAAGGAAGACAAAACACAAGGATACATAGGTGAACTAGGTTTGGAGATGATACAACAACCATTCCATAGCAACGGTGCCAGAAATGCTTGTTGTTATTTCTTAACACATACAGAAATAATCCACAAGCGCATGGAATTACCATTGTAGCTTTTCACCTGAAAGTATTTAGGGTATCGTATTTCTATAGGGAACATATGTGTAAAAGTCTCTTATCAAGTTTACACAAGATAACAAGAAGAAAGATAGCCAGGGTAGTGAGGTTTTCTAAGGATAGAGATCCTAAGTAAAGATAGCTTTGCCACTATAGACTTGCTTTGGGCATCAGAGCGCAGCTGGTCTGCTAGCCGATACTGGCTTGCAGCTGATGTTGAACCCAGACGTGGGGGAATACAAGGGACAGATAGGGCTGTCATCACTTGTCGCCTGCCCCTCAACCGTAGGGAACGAGGCAAACAAAGGTAGCCTCTAGCCTAGACACCATGTCTACGCTATCGACTACTACTCTAGTGTCGATCAGGGTTATCTGTTTTTATCAGGGCCCTCTACTAGAGTATCCGTCATAAGGACGACCGATGAACCCGCAAGTAAATAGTAAACAAGATAACTTAAAGTAAGAGCTCACCACCATAGAAGAACATGAATCTTTGTACTCCAAGTAGTACTAAGTACATCGAGGTACAAGTGAAGAGGAAGCCGACATTCCTGGCATTCCTTCTGATACAAATGGAGGTAGCCGACACTCCTAGTACTTCTCCATCTCTTTCTCTTCCTCACTCACTCCCTAAACTAGACTAGTTAGAGAGCTAAGATATGAATGGAGCACTTCTCTCTTCTTGCTACATTGTGTCACTCTTGTGTCAACTCTTCCAAGTGTGTGATGGTGTCCTCTAAGAGGGGGGCACCCCTCTATTTATACAGGAGGGAGGCGGTGCTCGAAGGCTATTATTGGCGCGTCCCTGGCTCCCACTACCTTAGCATGCTTCCATGCTACCGCCATAGCAACAAGAGGTTGGGAGCCTCCCAAAGCGGAGCGACCGCCCCCTAGGAGTGGCCGGCCCTTGACCAGCGCCTCTGGCCACCGCCTTTGCGTGGCAGGCTGTGGGCTAGTTCAGGTTGGCTTCCCGTGGTGCTTTGCCGCATCTGCATTGATGCGATAGGCATCTCCCTTGTTTCTTTAGGCAAATCAGCGTTGGAAAGCACCTTTCGGTGAAATCTTCCATGTATTTTTGTTTGTGACCTGCAAAATAATGTTCTCTAAATACATGTGGAACTTGGTTACTAGTAAATGCATATGTGATTAAGATTATTAATTTCTCCTCTTTTTATATCTTAATTGGCGGTTAGAAATTGGAGTTAAGGACCATCAACACCAAGGTACCCTATAGTCTAAGCACCATGCTTACACTAAATGATACTACTCTAATCTAGCGCTAAGATCAGAGCACCAACTAGTGACGAGGATTCCATATATTGGAAACTTACAAACTAAACAAGATATGATCGAAATATTCACAACACTACTTTACTCTAATTGCAGGAAAGTAAATGCTGAAAATAAAGACAAGTGCTAAAGGAAATATAAATAGAAAGCAAGAGTAGCTTACAAGAGCTTACAGAGAGGCTCTCGAGGACTCCTCCTAAGCTCCTAGCTCTTTACTTCTTCACTCTTACTCTCACCACTATCCTAAACTTAGGAGTAGAGAGAATGATTCTACTTGGGATGCTTTACAACTACGAAAAACACCTCTATTTATAGCACTAAGGAGCAAGGGGGTATTTGTAGGTAGTGGAGAGGTGGTGGAGCTTCCTTAGGCACCGAGCGGCCTAGTGAGGCACCGCCTGGCCCTCCGATGCACCGCCTTTGCATCGTAGGGTCTTGATTTGGCTCCCAATGGCGGTTCCCTTTCTATCACGTGTGAAGATTTGGTCTGAAGGTGGTTCCAAAGTTGATTGATGGCCTCCAAGTGGATGACAATGGGCCCATGGATCCAAGGTGAGTGAATCATGGCCACTGCTCAAACTTACATGAAATGGACGCTCGTGATGCACTATAGGAGGCGTCCCACGGATCGATGACGTGGATGGGGACAACGTGGCACCGGGCAGCACCACTTGGCCACCGGCCGGCGTGGCAGTGTGGGCCTAGAGGCCCCTACCACGTCCATTTGCCTTCATGGTGCTTATTCTCCACCTTTTTCACTGTTTTTCCTACATTCAAGTAGATCTCATGTACAAGTGGAATTCCATTAGTAATAAACCAAATCTTTTCATTTTATGTTGATTTTCCTTTGAAATGTATGCATTGTTGATGGCTAAAATGGGTGTTTAGTGACCATCAACAAGCTCCCACAAGCTTGCCTTTTGCTCATCTCTAAGCAAAGATGGGGACTTAGCATGAAAATGCCAGATGCTTATTAACTCCTGCACTTCTACTCACCAACATACCAACCTTTGAATTGGAAATATTAATATAGAAACTCTTACCCATATTACCTTTGTCACCATGGACAAGGTGTACAAATGCACCCACACGGACACCAAGGACAAACCTCCATACCCGTGCCCAGATAAGGGTTACCTTATGGTTCCAACCTTTCCTCAATGTGGCTCTTAAACCGACGAATGGTTTGACTAGGTACCGATGTAATGACATCACATCTACACCATGTCACCCCTCACACTGAATTCATCTGGTAAATGAGTCACCACTAAGTACTTAGCTTAGCGCCCCCATAAGTGATATGTGGTCTGTATGGGTGGTTACTCAAACTTGCTATCCCATGCACGGTCCTTAACTACTCTATGAGCTATGTCACTTGAGATCCAACACTCACAATGACCTTACCTCTCGCTTGAGTAGAGGTTACCAAATTGATCATCTATTAATTACCTCAAATTAATGTTGGTCCTTAGTCAAATTGAGTCAATTGAGTCAAGTTGACACCCATGCAAGTTTTAAGCAATTAATTATCCCGTTATAGCTCCTACACGTTGTTGGTGCTTCTTAGCATAAGCAGAAAAGTCTACAAGCGCACAAAAGTACTATTGTAGCACTTCACCCAAAAATATTCAGGGTATCGTATTTCCCCAAAGGAACGGTATTGCAAGTAGTCTCTTGGCTAGTTTACCTATAGGAACAAGATGAAGGGTAACTTGGGTAGTGAGATTCTTCTAAGGGTAGAAACCTTAAATGAAGTTAACTTTGCCACTACAAACTTACTTCAGACACCGGATCGCACTTGGTCTGCCAAGTGATGTCGGCCTGTAGCTCTATGCTATACCCGAACATGGAGGATTACTAAGGACGAACAGGGCTGTCATCACCTGCTGCCTACCCCTCAACCGTGGGATACGAGGCAAATGTGTAGCTCAAACACCACGTCTACGCTAACCACTACTACTCTAGCGTTGGCCATGAACTTCCGTCTTTATGAAGAGTCCTCTACTAGAGCACCTGTCATGAGGATAGATGACAAACCCGCAAGTAAGTAGTAACAATGATAACTTAACTTAGGGAACCAAAACCAATAGATGAACATGAACTTCTTACTCCAATTAGTAAGACGATCGTAGAGGTACAAGTGTATAGGGGGCCGACAAGTCTGGCACTCTGTCCACCCGAGGCACAAAGCTCACTGACCACAAGAGGTAGAGGGCATCGCTACTCCACTATTCCTCCAACTCTTTCCCTCTCTCACTCCCTAACTAGACTAGCTACAAGCTAAGGAAAATATATGTAGCCCTTCTTTTTCTTCTCCAAATGTGTATCTCCCCTATGATGTGAGGAGGGGTGCTCTTTATATAGCTTGGAGAAGGTCGGTTTGCATGGCATTTTTTCTCAGCACCACATGCAACCGCCTACCTATGCAATAGATGCACTGCCTGTAAAATGTGGGCCTAGGCCAAGCCGAGGGCGGTGTGCCTACACTTAGGGTGCGGCCGCACCCTGGGCTGCGTGCTTGGCCATCGTCTTTGGCCTATGGGCTCTTGGCTGGGCTTGGATGCCTCTAGCGCTATTGTCTCGGTCCAGTTCTGAGTTTGAGTGGGCTTTTGTATTTGTTTTGCTTAAATATGTCACTTGGAAAGCATATTTTGTTGTTTTCCATGTTTGTGCCTGCAAAACATATACATACCAAAACTTGTGGAAATGTTAGTCATAAAGCCCTATTCCTAAGTTTTGGTAGTCATATTTCCTTTATTATATTCAAATCTTAGCGGTATAAATGTAGGTTAAGAACCGCCAACAAGCTCCCCCACACTTAGTCCTTTGCTCATCCTTGAGTAAAGTTCCAAGGACTAAGCGGGTTCATCTCCTTGATTTGAAAAGATCTGCATACAGGTTATTCCAAGCTTCACCTTAACTTGTGAACTTCTATGTGTCTACCAAAGTATCATGGGTAATTAAAAAATGGAAAAGCTTAGATTCAAATCTTCTCACTATAATCATGCTTAGAAACTTGGGTTTTGATTGTTTTGAAAACAAAGATAGCATTTATTTCGTGAATGATTCTCTCAGGTCACTCAGAAATTTGTAAGTGGTTCCTTACCAAGGCATATTTGAGAATTTTTCCTTCTTTCGATCATCCTACCTCTAAAAATCTTATCTAGAGTTTTTGGGTAGGGATGAATTTTTTGTAGAACACTCTTACCTTGCATATATTGTCAGGTCAAATCTCGGACCACACTGGAGAGAAGTGTCATACTCTTAGATCAAAATAGTGCAAGTGTGTGGAATATTTTTGGTGGAATTCATACTCCGTTGTTGGATAGGATCTCTTTTTCTAGCTTTTGAATTTGAGACATGGCTATCTTATTATTTTCATGAGCCTTCATGTGCTCATATATATATATATATATATATATATATATATATATATATATATATATATATATATATATATATATATATATATATATATATATATATATATATATATATATATATATATATATATATATATATATATATATATATATATATATATATATATATATATATATATATATTGAATACTCTTGGGACCTTCATTGTGTCCCCCCTTTTCTATACCTTGGGACCTTCATGTGTCCCATTCTTTTTCTTTTTGCATAGCCTTGATGTCTCTTTCTGGAAATATACTAGAGAGATCGTATTTGTAAAACATAGAGTATTTATTTTGTGGATGGAAATGCATGTTGTAGTGTATTCCCAGTGTAGGAATAGCTGATTATTTGTGGCATGTATGTGAGTTTTGATCTTGGGAGCATGAAACGACTCTCGACAGGGGTCATATAACTTGACAAGACTCAACACAAGAGTAAGAGGCATATGTGGAAGGTTTTGTCATGAACAATCATATATGGCCTTGGTAGGTATTTGAATTTCATTCAAGGAACATGCTATTTGTATTTTGATTTTGTAAAATAAATCCCAAATACTTTGCAATGAAAGAGCAAGAGTCGTGTCATCCTACTATATCTCATTCGTCAATAACTTAGATGCAGAGGGTTCCCTACTAAATATTAGAAAGGAATAAAAAGTATGCAACCTCTTTTAATCATAGGAAGACATGGAGATGGAGCATATTTCTTTTCAATTCATTTTATCATTTATTCCATTTTAAATCTTCTTTATTAAAGTATGGAATGAGAGAGTGAGAGTTGCACAAACCATGTTTTGAATTTGTCCATCTTTTTGTGCAACTGAGTAAGAGGTGAGTGTGGTTCCTCCCCCACACTTGTTTTCGTACCTATCTTTATTTGACACAAAAAGGAAAAGAAAACAAGTGCAATAGGTATTTCTAATAATAAAAACTTTATTCAATGATAAATTGTAGGTGCATTACATGATGAAATTTAAAATGATAGGAATGAAAAACTTGAAAGAAAAATGCACCAAAATTATTCATGCAGTGGGAGTGGTCTTAGAGAGGTTGGTTAAGCGCATGCTCTACTCCCGCAGCTTTTGCCACCCTAGCAACTTTTCTCCAAAGCCGCGGCGAAGCTCATTGATCTCATCAATGAGTTCTTTGATTTTAAGAACACTCTCGGCGATACAATCATTGGCCTTCCTAATACTTACACGCAGGCTTCTATTGCTAGTACTAAGTGAGGCAAGCATAGGGCATTTGAGGCTTAACCATCTTCTTCATACTAAGGGGCGCACCCGAGGATTCTGACCCCTTCCCAGAGGGAGCCAACTCACTTACCAATTTCTTGGCTAGTTTGCGCATGAGCACCTTCCCATACCCGCCATCGGGTTTGCGTATGCCAACTACAGTACAGGAAGGCTAGGGCTAGCGAATGGTATAGACGAACTAGCACAAGTGCCTAAAGGCATTACAAGAGAGCATTTGCTAGGTTCACTACTATTGGGTGTCTTCCGCTTAAGGCTGATGGCGCCGGTGGTTGGACGAGCGGATGCCTTCTTCTTCTCCTTGGCGCCACCTTTGGGCACATTGGAGCGTGTCGTGGACTTCAAGCTTGAGCCACCACTCATAGTGTGATTTGGTGGTGGCATCATGGTGAGTGGTGTCTCCATGATGATCCTTGCTTCCTCCCGTACATATGAGCTTTTGGGCGTGTATTCAATAGAAAGTGGAGCTATGTCTAAGTCATAAATGGAGCTCGAAGCTTTGTACAAAGAAAGAGCATAGCTGGCCATTGCTTGTGTGAGGGAGAAGAGAAAGCTTTATGCTTGGTGTGATAAGAGGAGAGGCGAGGGGGTGGCTTTTATAGCTGCTCAGGCCTCTACTGCAAAGGAAGTGAACCAGACACCGCCATGGACGTGATATGCCACAAGAAGGTATGTGTGAAGATTGGGGGCCAGAGGAGGCACGGGTGGTGTGGCCGCACCATGGGTGCGCCCGCACCCCTAGCTACTCCTCCTGGCCTGGGTTTTTGTCTAGGTGCACGGCATGTGTGTAGATCCTAGGGATGCTAGTGTCGGGTCACGATTCAATAGGATCATTGCGTGATAGGGTTGGATATGTGTGTGATCATGGTGAATCAAGAGAATATACAAAATTTGAAATTCAAACTTTACATGATCTTGCATTAATGAGTGAATATGTATATGTCCAGCAATAATCAAGCAAGGATAAGTAAAGATCATGGTATGTCTAGTGAGGGCACTTTGGTCATTTTACCATGATGATTTGCTTGACAAGAAAACAAATATTTTTATATTTTCAAATTAAATAAAAGAATATGTTAGCATGGTCATATTCATATATTTTCATAAGTTTTGAACAAACTTATCAAAAGCTATTAAATCTATTTTATCTATTTTTTAGTTAAAGTCAAAGTTATGAGAAGGCTCAAGGAAAATTTTTAAACATTGACCATTGACTTTGAAAATGTTACCGTCATCATCTTGGATGGAGATCGCGCCGTGTGGTTGTCGATGTGGGACCCACAGGGTTCTCCAGCGATATGACTACAAGTCATGGGCTCTGGCCTAGCCCACGGACCAAAGCAGGAAGGGGTGCAGCAACTGCTACACCGAATCCGAGTAGAATACGCCAGACTAGCCGGACTCCTATAGGAAAGTACCTTCTGTATTTAGATAAGGACACCTTCTTTGGATCCGACTAGGATTGTAATCGCACCATAGTCTTCTCTATTGATATAAAGAGAGACTATGGGCACCCCTGTAATGAACAACACAACATACTAATCAATCCAACGCAAAAAGGCTAACGCCGACTGGACATAAAGGCTATTACTTGATCATGGTTGAGGGCCCGAACTAGTATAAATTGAATGTTTCTTACGTTCATCATTGAGTTCTGCACTAGCCAAAACCCAAACAACTGTCCTGGGTACCACCGTGACATGCTATCGGTGGTAAAACATCGACAGCTGGCACGCCAGGTAGGGGAGTTTTGGTGGATTTGCATCCAAGAGCTCAATGGACCTCAACAACATGATCTTCTCGATGGGATCAACCTTCATCTTTGGATGGATCTACGAGGCAGACGACAAAGGTAAGCTCCAAGGATGTCTCCTCGAGGATCAAGAAAACCAGGAAGACCTCACTCTTTGGGCAAGATCAACAAAAGAACTCGCTGGAAGGCTCTCACATCTCGTGATGTCTAAATCAATTTAGGTTTTGCCAACGATCGAATTCAACTTAGACTCTAGGATGAAATCCACCTCAGAAACTCATCTGATTCTTTTTATGGTAAACCGGGTTCTTTTCCAATGGGACTCTGGAACATAGCTTTAATCCATCAAGAGATCAACTCAAGCTTACTTCATAATTCCATAAAGTTGGGCCCCTTCCCATTTGAACTCAACAACATGACGAAGTCATGCCAGATTCTACTCCAAGAAGCAGCCGGATCGGTGCGAGGGGCACCTCTCACAGGAGCCCAAGAAGGCCTTGTATTAACCATGACTCCACAAGACTACCTCATCCACTGGCCAGGTTCTGTCTCTAGGAGTGGCGACATCCAACTGGTTGATGAAGCAACGATTCTACCTTACCAAAAAGGAAGTATGATCTATGACACCGACGCCCCTACAGAGATCATTAGCAACTCTAATGGCGCAGTAATAGGCACAAAAGCAACGTATGCCCAAGAAGTATTCATGATTCGGTGACCACCATTGATTCTGCCAAAAGCACCCAATGTCAGGTCCTCAGATGAATCAGAGTCCAGCATATCACCTAATGCTCCAGAATACGATGGTGAGACTAAAAGCCAGAGACAAACCAGAGAAAGAAGGAACAAACTAAAGCAGGGACACATACACTGGGCCTAGCAGTGCAAAGAAGCTTGGGTCAAGTACGGATTAGATATGGCCGAGTACAATAAGAAGAAATTAGAACAAGAAGCTGAAGAAAGGCATGCAACCAGGATGCACAATTCCCCGTATGACAAAATCCAAGAAGCATTAGAAGAATTCAAAGCCATCTCGCATCCCAATGAAGAACAAGAACGACTCCAAGAGGTTCTTCGGTCGATAGCTTTAAGAGCACATGATGGAAGGACCTGCTCAAGACTACCCGTCAGATCAGCATCTCATAGACAAGAAAATCAAAGTCAAAGGAGGTCCGCTTTTGAAAGACTAGGGCCAAGCGGAAGCCACAACAAAGAAAGTAGAAGGGACCATAGTCAAAGCAATCGAGTTGAGCAACCGAGGGAAAGCAGGAGTAGAGTACCCATCTAAATAGCTCTAAGGAACTACTCTCGTTAGAACGATAGCTGGCAGGAAGGAGGGGTTGAATCAAAGTATAGAGAAGCCGGAGCACACGACAGGCTCCCTTGCTTTGCAAACCGACTTTGGTACGACTACCTCACAAATTCAATCCTTCAAACCACTCCAAGTATGATGGCAAAAGTGACCCTAGGCAGTGGCTCCGGATCTACTCTCAGTCAATTAAACTAGCTGGTGGTGATGATGACATCAAAGAACTCTTCTTTCCCATGGCGCTGGAAGCCATCCCACTCCAATGGTTCGATAAGCTAGGCCTAGGATCCATCAGGGGGTGGGAAGATTTGCAAAGAGCCTTCTATGAAAACTTTGCAAGCATCATCATGCATCCTATCACACATGCAGAGTTAAAAAGGGCTCAAGCAGAAAGAAGGCGAAAGCCTCAGAGATTATTATCATCGATTTGGTGAACTATGTGCTCAAGTACATGACATCATGAAATGAGAAGTAATCAAAGCTTTCTCCCATGGGATCATGGCCAAGTGGCAATTTTAGGACTTCTACAAAGAGAACCTGAGAAACAATAAAGAATTCATATGCACAGTAGAAAAAATGATCACTGTAGAGGAGAAAACACAAGAAAGGTTCCTAGATAGAAACAACCGAGACAACCTAGACGGCAAAATCATCAAAACAATGGGCATCAAGAAAGAAAGCGTGGACCTAACTACACCGTAGCGGTGGCTAATCAAAGAAATTTTCCAAATTCAGAAAGTTCGAAGACATTGAAAATATGCATTGTATCTGGCACCCTTAGGGAAATCACACAACGGGAGACTACCGTATCTTCCATGATTGATACACAAGAAAAGATAATAAGGGGGACAAGAAAGAAGACAACCAGAAAAAGGAGATGATAACATTGAAGACAAGGGATTTCAGCAATTAAAGGGAATAGTAGCAGACATCTTTGCTGAAATTCTAGGTTCTAGGAGGAGACACCAGGACAAGCTAGCTCTATGAACCATCATGGTGGCAGAACCGGCTACTCCCAGGTACCTCAATTGGTTGCAGTATCCTTTCTACGGGATAGTACCTGGCAAGGCAGCCATGTCACATGGACAGATCACTATACTGGTTACTTTTGGGACTCCCTCAAACTATCGTACAGAGTTCATCAAATTTAAGGTTGCAGACTTCAAATCTTCATATCATGCTATCCTTGGAAGACCAGCATTAGCCAAGTTCATGGCGATACCACACTATCCATACCTCCTGCTCAAAATGCCAGGGCCCAACAGGTCCTCTCCCTCAGAGGTGACCTAAAGTGTGCCTTTGACTGTGATGTATAACCAATCCAGATCGCAGCTAAGGCAGAAGCAGCCAGCGGAAGAGAAGAGATAGCAACCGTAGCAGTTGAAATCAAACTGGAAGAACTAGAGATCCTAGCCAAGAAGCCTATCATTCTCGCTCCCCCAAAAGAAGCCAACGTGAAGCAAATTGACCAGGGTACTGGTGATCCCTCTAAAACGACGACCATAAGTGCCCACCTCTCGGCAAAATAGGAACTCGTGCTCACCAATTTTCTTTGGGAAAACAAAGATATCTTCGCTTGGAAGCCGGCCGATGTGGGGGTATTAGCCCCTATACCCCTATGGCTAGACTTGGGCTGGCCTAGACCAGTGGGCCCGACCCATCAGAAGATGATGCGTGGCCTAGTCGATCTTCTCGGCGTCCCACGTAAGGAAGGAAAGCAAACTTGGAGATCAAGCAAGATCCCGGTCGGTTAGAATAGGAATCCTTATCCGGCCAGCTATGGCAATAGTAACTGGCTAGGATTAGTTTCTAGATTTGTAACCCTGCCCCCATGGACTATATAAGGTGAGTAGGGGACCCCCTCAAAAGACATCTCATCTCTCTCAATATACATAGCAATATAATTTGACGTAGGACGTAGGTATTACGCCCTCACGGCAGCTGAACCTAGATAAAATCCTTGTGTTTGTCTTGCGTCACCATCTAGTTCATAGCTTGCGCACCTATCTGTCGACAATCTACTACCTTGGGCATACCCCTCTGTAGACTGCCGACCATATCTCATCGACAGTGGCATGCTAGGTAGGAGGTGTGCATACAGCTTCCCAGGCGAGCAAGATGGTCATCATCCCTAACTCCGTGGCCACGGCAGACGGTCTCTCGTTCACCATCGACCAGATCACCTGGACCACTGGCATCAATAGCTTCACCCCCACTACCACAGAGGAGGCGCAGATCCAATCTGTGTCGACCATGTCTTCATTAGCTATGGCTCCGACCACGCTGGCTACGGCTCCGACCACTCTAACAATGGCTCCGACCACGCCAACAACTCATCGACCACTTCCCCGCTACAAAGGGAAGGATGATCGACAACACTGACCTGATCGAAGCTATCGACCAAGTCAGTCATAGCTCTCGCAAACCCTGACTTTGGTAGATTTGATTCAAAATCAATCCACCGAGCAGGTACTTCACCACCACAATAGATCTACCCGACCAGTTCAGGTTCGCCGTTCAACATGGCTAGATATAAATCTAGTTGTCATCGCTACTCCTAAAGGACGTACGGTACACCTTTGACCAGTTCCTACACCTGGCCTCAGGCTCTCTGAGTACCAAGCCCTGATGGAGGATTGCCAGGCCCTCCCAAACGGCCTGAGGAACATTGCTTCCGAGTACGCGTATCGTACACCTCATCTGTTCATGGGTCCCATGGAGCGTGACCAGGCAATGTCGTCAACATGGTTGGTATCTGAGAGCATCATGAAGGCTCGGTTCATACATAGTCTGAGGATGGCGACTCTAGCACTAGATCTACACGCTCTGTCCACACTGAGGATCCACTACCGTACCCTCTGGGTTTCTCTTCGATCCTAAGGTTCCCACCGAGACATGGCGACATGGTGCTCAACGTTACCAATGATGAGCCCGCAGTCGTGGGAGAAACTGAAGAGCAATGGTAACTTCATGAACAGTGTAACACCGACCACGCCGAACGTCGTCATCATGAGGCTGAAGAAGAAGAGCGTCGAAGGGGACCCCGACCAAGAGATCTAGCTAACGCCTTTAACAGGGTTGGCGAGCGACAAGTTTTTAGGACTCCAAGTGCCAATGTGGCTATTGCCATGGCCAACTTGGACCTCTTACCTGACCAACCAGAAATCCAGTAGGTCCGTGAAGACATTCATGCACATCTGATCGCTGCCATGGGCCAAACCGTCGAGCTATCTAAATGAGCTCAGACTTCCTTGAGCACGTCAATTGCATCTAGCCAGAGTCATCATGTTTTAGAACACCTAAGTCGCCAACAACCATCTAATCTGCGCAATGGTCCACCCCTAGTCAACCCTCGAGGCGGCAGTGGCAGCGGTAACGGTGGTGGTTGCAGCGGCGGTGGCGATGGTGGTCATAGCGGTGGTGACAGTGACCGTGCTCATGGAGGTGTCGTGGTCATCGGGATAACAACCGCAATCGCCGCGGTAATCGGGATCAGGAAGTAAACCAAGACCCCAACAATGATCTCTGCCAGCAACTCCCCCTACGTGACGCCCACAGTCGCATCCTCAGCCGCGCCAATGACCGTCAAGCTTATGAGAATGTCCATCACATCGAATACAACACTGAGCATGGTCCTCCCAGCCTAAAACAGTTCACTTCTCATCTTCGACAAGTTGTATGGCCGAAGAACTTCAAGCTCGAAAAGCTCAGGAAGTACGATGGTAAGGAGAACCCCGAGAACTAGACCACACTTTATGAGATCACCATCCGATCAGCTTCAGGCGATCAACATGTAATGGCTAATTATCTTCCAGTTATTCTTGATCAAGCAGGTCATCAATGGCTCTTGAGCTTGCCAAAGAACCAGTTTGATAGCTGGGCACAACTCAAGCAGGCTTTCATCGACAACTTCATCGCCACGTGTGACTAGCTGGGCAATAAGTATGACCTCGAGCGCATATGTGACCATAAGGACAAGTCGCTGCATGACTACATCCGACGCTTCTCAGATATGTGCCTCAAGATCCCCAAGATCTCTCATGACGAGGCAGTCTCGGCCTTCATCAAGGACCTTCGTCACCATGACACCCTCAGAAGCAAGCTGCTCTGAAAACGGTCGACCATGGTCTCTGAGTTGCTCGCCACTACCAAAAACTACACGGACATAGATGACACCGAGAAGATAATCAAGGAAGATGTGGAAGGGCCATCACGCCCTGAACACCCACCATGCCGTGACGATAACCGCAACAACTATGGTCAGAACAGCAACTGCGATCGTCGTGATCGACGCAACGACAACCGCGACCACCAAGACAACCGTGATCAGCGACATGACCGCCGCAATGCCTACAGAGGCAAGCGTCCCCGCGAGGACTGTAACGGAACCATCCAAATTATAAGAGCACAAGTTCAAAAACAATCGCCGAAACGATCAAATTCTCAAACTTGAGCCCATATAACTCCGGTAGTCCACGAAACCACGAGGGATTTCAAACTAAACCGAGAGCAACCAGATCATAGTGATTCAACATAACACAACACTTGTTACAACAGTTCGTAAGTAGCTCTCATACATTGGAGTACAGATAATTTTATTACAAAACTAAAATAAAGATTAGCGGAAGCAACATAATTTCTGAAATCATTTAAAGTCAAATACTGCCAGTACATAGTCACATCCTGCAAAAGCATACCAGAAGAGATACTATAGAGACCATGCCCATATGGTCTAGTCTTCACGCCCACATGGCGAAGACAATACTTGCAACAACAAGTAGGAATCTGTTACCTGCAACAGGTGGGAAATAAACCCTGAGTACGAGAAGGTACTCAGCTAGACTTACCCGTCAAAAACCAGAAACAAAGGTGACACCAAGGATTATGCAAGGCTTACATAAGTGGGCTAGCTTGACTCACTTGCAGAAAAGCTTATTATAGATAGGCAATCATTAATGCTTAAGCATCAAGTTAATAATCATTAACCTGTCATCTAGATTAGCACCTGTACTAGAGCAATCACTTTATTAGGAGCAAACAATATTAACCATAGCAGGTATAATAAGGCCATCATCATCATTATCATCAATTCCGAACCATCATTAATAATTAGTGTATCTACGCTGGAGATAACCAGTCAAGTTTCTCACTATCCGGGAGAGACGGCGACTCGAATCGATTCCAACTCAGCTGAGAGGGTATTCCTGACACTCACCCGGCAAACCCCGCTAAAGGCAGCCGTAGATAACCTTTGGTACAACTCAGGGTGGGCCCGAACAGCGCCGCGTTCTCGGGGATACCAGTGGCCAGGAAGCTCAGGACTTTTAACTCACCTGCCCTTGGACCCTCTGGCTCCCTTCCGAGGCGACTTTCACTTTTCGACTTCGCAGCCTGAGTTGAGCTACTAGGCTTCACGGTCGGCAACCTCAGGCCGGCCAACTAAATGTCAGGCATGCGTTCAAAATGACATAGAAGGCTCTAGGTCTCGGTCCTTAATCGACACAGACGGGGATAGATCCACACCCAAGGCCTCCATGCCTTGCTGTTTCACTATCATCATCCCGCCCGGTCTCATTTCATTTTATTACACATGGTTCACTTCCACGATAGCAAATATAGCCAACCGTGACCTGATCAAGCCCTATATCTCGCAGGTGATAGGAAATCACCCGACTTCTACCGGTCTAATTTAGCAGGGCTAAGCATAGAAACGATCCTGTCTACTTAGGATTCAAGGTTCGAATTGCTGGACAAGGAGTGTTATCAATGCAGCAAGGGTTTTCAACCAACTCCTATCACGTAATGCAACAATACATATAACATGTATATAAAGATAATTGCTTTAAAAGTAGGAGGCTTATAATGCTCTGGGGCTTGCCTTAACCGAAAGAAGAGAGATCGAGGTTCGGCTTCAATAACGATTCCCACGTCTTCTCCGGCTTCGTCGGACTGGACCTCCAGTTCTCGAACGGACTTCAACCTCGGGTTCCACGCCTAGCGGAGCTTCGCTTGTAACACGATTCTTGGCATACCTATTGCATGTATATGCATCCTATGAATTTCATGTATGCATCCAAAAATGACATGATGATTTATGGACGTGCATGAATGATGTGAAGACGAATGCAATGACATTGCAACGTTGTAAGCACGAAACCAAGTTATGTGGTGCTCTATTCGAATCACTTCAAGCTTAGGTGCAAATTTCCTCTCTGGTATTAACACGTTCCTCTAAGAAACCACTAAGTGCCACAAGGTTAAGACTAAACACACACATAACAAGATTCCAGAAATTTAGTATTTACAACATATTATCAACAGTAGTTAAGAAAACTCACAACTGGAGTTCTACAAATCCAAATGACCTGAAAGAGGACATTCTGAAAAGCTTATGAAATTGTCTACATTTCATTTATAAACATCTAAGCATGATTTCATCATTTACCAAGTTGAAATAGCACATGTACCAAATCTGTTCTAAAAGAACAGAGAGCAAAACAATTCTGACTCGAACTTTGAACAGCTGCCATTTCTAAACTATAAGTCCAAATGCTACCAAAATTTTCCAGCAACTAGTTCATGAAATTATCAACAACTTTGCTATAAATCACCAAGCATGAAAACATTATTAACATAGGTTAATTCTCTTAACTAGCAAATCTGTCCAGAAATGGCAGATTCACTAACTTAAATAATTAATGACGATTCAAAAGCACAATTGGACCAAACCAAGTTTACCAACTTGTTGTGCATATCATAGGAACATCAGAAAGTATAGTGCCAACTTCTAAATAAATTATTTAATATTCTTTTATAATTTATTTAGTTAATTAGGTGATTAAAGAAAGATACAGTAAAACTATATATAAAAATCTACAAAAATTACAGTAGTCACCTCATGCTTCACGTAGGCTACCATAAAAATTTCACTTCATTTTGACAAGCAGATATGGAGATATCAAAAATAATAGATGGCAGGTCTATTTCCATCATAAATAGGAAGCTCTATTGAAAAGTATCAAACAACAGATTTCATATTTTTCCTAGCATCCTTATAATATAAGAACAACATTCACCAAGTTTCACCCTTACTGGATCTATAGAAAAATTATGAAAATTCACCCAAGATCCATTCAAGCAAACAAGATAATTATATAACTCCACCAAACTACATCCAAATTGCATGAAAATTTAACTATAAGCTATTCATGGTATGAGAAGTTCACTATAAAAAATTTCATGTCATTTGGAGCTTCACAGAAAGAGATATCATTTTCTCCTTTTTCTTTAGGAATAAAAGAGATAAATAATAACTATTTATTTCATCACAAAACATGGCACATATTATATTTTTATAATAAACTAGACATCATACAGAGCACTACACAATTTGAACCATATCATTTGGAGCTACCAAATAAGAGATATGAATTTTTTAATCTAGCATCAATTCTGTGAAATAAATAAAAATAAAACAATTTTCTAAACCTAACTAGGCTACTGGGCCGGCCCGATTTAGCCAGCTCGGCCCAGCACCCGGCTCGGCCCGTGGCCGGTTTGGCCCGACCCAGCAACACAGGGGGAAAACACGCTGACCGACGGGCCCCGGCTGCCATAGGGACAGAAGCAGGGGACGGTGGTCGCCGGCCCGAACCTCGTCGGCGGCGAGCAATCCGGCGAATCCAAGCTCCCCGTTGCGCTCCTCACCACAAGGTGATTCGATTGAGGTCCCTTGGGATAGCTGAGGTTAGCCCGAGGTGGTCACCACCGGCAATGGTGGGCGGCGGCGCTCGGTGGTGGCGCACCGACGACTATGAACCCGCCATTGTCCCACTTGAGCTCGGTACGATTTCCATGAGACCACGGTGAAGCTCTCTAGGAAGAATAGAAGAGCGAAAAGAGCCCTAGCTAGGCTGACCACGGTGAGGCCGAGCTCCGGCGAGGTGGCCTCCATGGCGGTGATGACGGAACACCCAATGCGGCCTTACCACAGCTCGCTCGACTCCGCAAGAGGGTGGAGGCGATAAAGAGGGGTGCTGTGGTGCACTAGGGAGGACGAATCGAGCAGTAGCTCGACGATGGCGGCGCACTAGCTCACCAAGCTCGTGGCGGCGGTGGTGCCTCGGTCTCCGCCTTGGCGAGCGCGGCAAGGGCGAGGGAAGGAAATAGAGGGAAGCTGAGGGTCTCCAGGCGGCGTGGCGACCTCACGCGTGTGAGCTAGGCTCAGTGCTGACGCGTGTTGGCCACGCGGCATCGAGTGCCTGTGCCCGGTCGGCCATGACGCTCGACTGAAATTTCAAAATCGGAGCTCAACAGAACGACTGTCAGGGTAACTTCGGCGTCCTATTGCTCCTAAACCAGTCTGATTTGGTAAGAGACACAGTTAGCAAAATTGTAGAGGGTCATAAGAACTACAAGTTTGTCAATAGAGTCTTGGACTAATTCAGCTTAGTTAGTGAGATACAGTGCCCTAAAGTGAGGCACATGAAAACTAAAACTGGGTTTCAGTCAGAAAGATGACTGACAGCCGATAAAGATCAAAGCTTAACCCCTAAACCAGCCCGAGTTAGAGATAGGTGATATTAGCAAACTTGTAGAGCTATGTGAGGGCTTCGACTTTGTCAATATGGACTTGAGCTAGTTTGGCCTGGATTTGGAACTACATAGCCCTAAAGTGGGGTACCTCGAACTGTAAGTCAGTCATGACTTAGCCAAAATGGCTAAGTGCTGAAATCAGCACTCCTAGCTGCCTTGTGGGCCATGTTTGAGGATGTTCTAGTCATTTTCATGAGATGGTTATATTGAGACTTTTGTTCCTTGATAAATGTCCTACAACTTTGGTAAAGGGTGCACTTCCATGCAAGGTCTCTAGATACCACTTTTAAATCGGTCAAAGTAGATCAATGCTATGGTCAAACTGAGGTCAAACCTAGTCAAATTGGATTTTGGTCAAAACATGAATATAAACCCTAGCTCATTTTGCTCCACTAACATATCAAAGATGTTTTCAAGCCACAAGTTACCCAATAGCATCTCATATGAGCAAAAGTCACATCAAGGTGCATTGAAACATCACCAATCAAGCTAATGCAACATTATGTTGCATGCATGTGTTGCATGGTTTAACTAGGCATGTTGCATGTGTTTCATGGTCATGTTTCAAGGTGTTGTGTCACACATCACACTACTACAAGTGTTGTACACCCATAGGCTAACATTAATAAACAAACATACACCTACACATGCATTCAATCATAGATATTGCAACTATTGCAAGGTCATGTTTCAAGCAAGGATGCACATGAAATGACGATGCTTATGGTAATGTCATGCCATGATCATGCATTATGAATGCATTATGAGGCTAACTAACACTAGCGTGTTACAAGGACGATCATGAAGTCAACGCGGTTAAAAAGCCAAGTGGTCACCGTGATTACTAGGATGACTACAACAAGGCCCTAAAGGGTCCCTTCCAGCTTCATCCCAAATCCAATCACACAATGGAGAATTGTTGCTTCCTCAAGAACATCTACGCCAAGCAGCTCACTACCAATGACGCTGCAAGGGACGACCACGATGCACAACGACGAGATGGTGATGACGATAATGACAAACAGGACAGGGATCCTCGTCATCAATACGTTGCTCCCACCAAAACCGTTTACTCCATCTTCGGTGGAAAGATGTCTCTGGAGTCCAAACGCGAGCGCAAACTGCTCAAACGGGCCTGCATGAGCGTCATCGACGCTGACGGCCTCATCACCGACCCTAGGTTTCTAGCCTAGTCTCACTAAGAAACCTCCTTCAACCATGAAGACCGGTGGGCTATAATTTCTGAACCTGTTCGATTTCCCCTTGTCCTCGATCCCTGCATCAACAGCGTTCGATTCGAGAGGGTCCTCATAGACGGTGACAGTTCCATCGATATCCTGTTTCGCAATAGCTTGCCTACTCTAAAACTGAGATAGGCTGATCTCAAACCCTATGAGGCATAGTTTTGGGGCATTCTCCCTGGACAAAGTTCTATACCTCTCGAGCAGATCATGCTCCCTGTGCAGTTTGGGACTGCAGAACACTTTCGCACTGACTACATCCACTTCATGGTCGCGGACTTCGATGGCACCTACCACACCATCCTCGGTCGACCAGCACTCACCAAATTCATGGCAGTGCCGCACTACTCGTATCTAGTGCTCAAGATGCCTACCGAGCATGGCGTCCTCACTCTCAGAGGCAATGTCTACACTGCCTACACCTGTGAAGAGGAAAGCTTCAAAGTGGTCGAAGCCACCGACCTCTCGATCCGCATGGAGCAGACCTTGGTCGCTGCCTCCAAGACTCCCGTCGACCACCTGGAGATCCTAGAGCTGCAAGCCCCACGTAAGAGCATCAAGTCCAAGGACCACAAGGAGATCCAGCTGGTCAACGGCGATTCCAGCAAGACGACCCTTATCGGGGCCAATCTGGATCTTAAATAGGAAGACGTGCTCGTCAGGTTTCTGAGGGACAATGTAAGTGTGTTCGCGTGGAAACCCGCGGACATGCCCGGTGTACCTTGGCACTTGATCGAGCACTCCTTGAATGTCTCAAAAACTGCCAAGCCTATCAAGCAGAAGCTACGACGGTTCACTCGTGACAAAAAGGAGGCTATTAGGGCAGAAGTTACACGACTTTTAGCAGCCGGATTTATTAAAGAAGTGTATCACCTAGAGTGGTTAGCAAAAAGAATAATAAATGGAGAATGTGTGTTGATTATACTGATCTCAACAAACACTACCCTAAAGACCCCTTCGGCTTACCTCACATAGATGAGGTCGTTGACTCAACAGCCGGCTATGAGCTGCTGCCTTTTCTCGATTGCTACTCTGGTTATCACCAGATCGCTCTCAACAAAGACAACCAGATCAAGACGTCTTTTATCATGCCTTTCGGCGCCTACTCCTACACGACAATGTTGTTTGGGCTCAAGAACACGGGGGCCACATACTAGCGTGCCATCTAGAACTGTCTCCAAAACAAGATAAAGGATGACCTTGTCGAAGCCTACATTGATGATGTGGTCGTAAAAACCAAGAAGGCCCATACCTTGGTTGATAATCTCCAGTAGATTTTCATGACTCTTAACGAGTACCAATGGAAACTTAATCCTAAGAAGTGTATCTTCAAAGTCCCGTCTGGTATATTGTTGGGTAACATCGTCAGTCACGACGGCATACGCCCCAATCCAACTAAGGTTAAGGTTGTTCTGGATATGCAGCCCCCAAAAAACATCAAGGATATCCAGAAGCTCACTAGATGTATGGCCATCCTCAGCCGCTTCATCACACTACTTGGTGAGAAGGGTCTGCCTTTCTTCAAACTGCTTAAGGCATCAGAGAAGTTTGTCTGGTCGGAAGAGGCAGACACTGCCTTCACACAGCTAAAAAAGTTCCTTACCTCTCCACCAGTCCTTACTGCTCCTCAGAAAGACAATGTCCTTTTCCTCTATGTTGCGGCCACTGATCGCGTGGTCTCTACGTCTTCATGGTCGAGCGTGAGGAACCCAGCCATATTTACAAAGTCCAGCGCCCTGTTTACTTCATCAGCGAGGTACTCAATGAGTCCAAATCTAGGTACCCTCAAATTCAGAAGCTGATTTATGCCATCCTGATTACATCCCAAAAGTTAAAACATTACTTCGACGGATATCGGGTGGTGGTCAAGACTAGTTTTTCACTGGGGACATCATCCAAAATAAGGACACTAACGGACGCATCATCAAATGGGTGATGGAATTATGCCCCTACTCTCTGGAGTTCCAAAGTCGTACGACTATTAAGTCCTAGGCTTTGGTCGATTTTATAGTTGAATGGATAGACCTAAGCGCATCTCCCGATCAGGGGGTACCTGAATACTAGAAGATGTATTTTGATGGTTCCCTCAACATTGATGGCATAGGAGCAGGCATGCTTTTCATTTCACCAAATAAAGACGAACTCTGCTACATCCTCAGGCTTTATTTCCCTGCATCTAATAATACTGTAGAATACGAAGCTTGCCTCCACGGCATACGGATTGTGGTCGAGCTTGGTGTCAAGCGCCTGTATGTCTATGGCGACTCGGCTCTAGTCATAAACTAGCTTAATAAAGACTGGGACATGACTAGCAAGAAGATGGATGCTTACTGCAAGGAAATCAGAAAGTTGGAAGGCAAGTTCTATGGTATCGAATACTCGCATGTGGTTCAGGATAAAAACAAAGCAGCCAATGAGTTGTCTAAGTTAGGATCATCCTGAGCCAAAGTCCCACATGACGTGTTTGTACAAGATCTTGTCAACCCATCAGTCAAGGAAGAAGAAGATCACGTGGTCGAGAAGCCCCTAGACCAGCAACTGGTGGCTACGGTTCCTTCTCTGATCATTACAGAATCCTCTCCGACCACACATACTTCACCTTCGACCACTGATAATAGTGACTGGAGGGTACCCTTTATCAAGTACCTACAGGATGGAACCGGTTATACTGACCAAATAGAGAATGAGCGCCTTATACGATGTAGCAAATAGTATATACTGGTCGACGACACCCACATGCGCAAGAATGCGAAGGAAGAAGTCTTGATGAAGTGTATCACTCAAGAGGCAGACATTGAACTGCTCAAAGAAATTCACAGTGGCACCTGCGGCAATCACGTATGCTAGGTGTCCCAAGAGAGTTGGCTGAGCACGGAATTGATGTTAATGAAGGCTCCAAGCTGTGAAGCAACGGCTATAATGATTGTCACCTGACAAAAAGGTGGCAATTAAAAAGGAGATTACAAAGTTGATGGCAGCAGGGTTCATAAGAGAAATCCTTCATTCAGACTGCCTGACCAACTTAGTTTTAGGACAGAAAAGAACACGGCCAAGTGGCGCATGTGTGTCGACTACATAGATCTCAACAAACATTGCCCGAAAGACCCGTTTGGACTACCACGCATTGATCAGATAGCTAATTCAATAGCAGGATCTGCCCTATTATCTTTTCTTGATTGCTATTTAGGATATCATTAGATCGCATTAAAGGAAGAAGACCAGAGCAAGACATCTTTCATCACTCCGTTCAGCGCTTACTGCTACAAAACCATATCATTTGGACTCAAGAACACTAGGGCTACTTATCAGAGAGCTATCCAGACATGCCTTGGTGAGCAGATTGGTGAGAACATGAAAGCATATGTGGACGATGTAGTAGTAAAGACAAAGAACCCAGACACACTAATTGAAGACTTAAAACAAACTTTCGAGAATCTAAAGAAGTGGAAGTGGAAATTGCACCCAAACAAGTGTGTATTCGGAGTACCATTAGGACAACTACTTGGATTCTCGGTCAGTCATCATGGAATCGAGGCCAGCGCCAAGCAAATTCGAGCTATAATAGAGATGGACCCTCAACGATGTGTCAAATATGTGCAAAAACTAACAGGTTGCATGATAGCCCTTAATCGTTTCATATGATGACTCAGTGAAAAAGGGCTACCTTTCTTCAAGTTACTAAAGAAAATGGGCAAGTTCAAGTGGACAGAGGAAGCTAAGGAGGCTTTCAAAAGCCTTAAGGCATACCTCACCTCCTCGCTCGTTCTGACACCTCTAAAGAAGCACGAAGACATGATGCTGTACATTGTGGCAATTTCTACAGTGGTCAGTGCAGCGATCATCGTAGAGAGAAAAGAAGAAGGACGCGTGTACAAAGTATAGCGTCCTATTTACTACATCAGTGAGGTACTATCAGATTTCAAAATTCGATACCCGCATGTGCAAAAACTACTCTACGCCCTCCTGATCAGCTCCCGCAAGCTACGTCACTACTTTGAAAGCCACAAGATCACTATGGTAACAGACTTTCCACTCGAAGATATCCTACACAATAGAGATGCAACCGGGCACATATCTAAGTGGGCTATTGAACTCGGAGCTCTCAACATCGATTTCACCCCATGCAAAGCGATCAAGTCCTAAGCGCTTGCTGATTTTGTTGTCGAGTAGATAGAAATCCAACAACCAACGCTAGATACAATTCTCAATCATTTGAAGAAGTACTTTGATGGATCGCTCAAATTAGGCAGAGCTGGTGCAGGTGTCCTCTTCATCTCCCCAGGTGGGAAACAACTTAAATACGTCCTCTAGATACTATGGCAAGCCATAAATAATAAAGCAGAATACGAAGCGCTCATCCATGGGCTCCGGGTTGCTACATCCCTTGGAATAAAACGACTACTAGTCTATGATGATTCAGTAGTAGTCATCAATCAAGTCAACAAGGATTGGGACTACACCAAAAACAATATGGATGCCTACTATACCGAAGTATGCAAACAAGAGAAAAACTTTCAAGGATTAGAAATTCTACATGTCCCGCGTGACTCAAATGTCACAGCAGACATCCTCGCAAAGCTAGAATCAGATAGGGCGAAGTTCCCACCTGGTGTGTTCATAGAGGAGTTGTCAGCACCCTCTATCGAACAACCCGGTGAGATAACCCCTGAACTCCTAGCACCAACAACCTAGATTTTAGTAATCAAAATATCATGGACACAGGATTTCATCGACTACATCAAAGAAAACAAGTTACTAGCAAATAAAGAAGAAGCTACTCAGATAATTCAAAGAAGCAAGAAATATGTCCTCATGGGAGACAACTTATACAGAAGAGCCGCATCATTAGGAGTACTCCTCAAATGTGTCTCATCAGAAAAAGATAAAGAGATCTTAGACGAAATTCACTCAGGTTACTGTGGAAATCACGTCGCTTCAAGAACGTTGGTCGGTAAAGCATTCTGCACCGGATTCTACTGGCCAACTGCTTTGAAAGATGCAAAAGAACTCATCAGAAAATGTAAAGGTTGCCAAATGTTTGCAAGATAGGCTCATGTCCCAGCACATAATCTCATCTGCTTCCCGCTCGCTTGGTCGTTCTCGTGCTAAGGGCTAGATCAAGTAGGACCACTCAAGAAAGCCAAGGGCGGTTTTGAGTACATCTTTGTGGCTATTGAAAAGTTCACCAAGTGAATCAAGTACAAACCACTCGTGAAATATAGTGCAGCCAAAGCAGTCGAGTTCATCCAGGACATCATGCACCGCTTTGGCATGCCCAATCGAGTCATCACAGATTTAGGTTCTCCCTTCACGGCTATAGAATTCAAAAGTTGGTCATAGGATTGCGGCATCAGCATAGATTACACATCAGTCGCACACTCAGAGGCCAACGGACAAGTAAAGAGAGATAATGGACTCATACTAGCCGGATTAAAACCCAGGTTCTATGAAGAACTAGAGGACTATGGATCCAAGTGAATTGAAGAGTTGCCTAAAGTAGTATGGGGGCTACAAACTCAAGTAAGCAGAGCTATCGGATACTCACCTTTTTTCCTAGTCTACGAATCAGAAGTTGTATTACCTGCCGACTGATTTGGACATCACTAAGGATTGAGCAATATGATGAGGGAGAAGCCAAACACACCCAAAGATTAGAATTGGACAGTACAGAAGAAGTCAGGGTCAATGCCACCATATAGTTAGCTTGTTACCTCCAAAGTTTAAGATGCCACTACAACAAAAGTACCCAACCTCATTCCGTCCAAGTTAGGGATCTAGTGCTTCAAAGAATACAAAAGGCAGATGGATGTCACAAACTACTTAGCCCATAGGAAGGCCCTTTCATCATCGCTAAGGTCACCAGATCAGGAACATGTGAGCTGATAATCGAAGACGGGATACAAGTCAGAAATTCATGGCACATTAGCCAGCTACGAAGATTCTATACCCAAAAAGCACAGGACTGATTCTTCTGCAGCAAGAAAACACTATGTAATCAAAATCCATGATCAAAGTAATAAAGATAATGTTCCTCACCAATATTTGTCTTACTAAGATCTACAAAACCTATCTTGGAGTTATTCAAACCGGATGAGAGCAAAATAGCTAATCAGGCTTAAGCTCGCCCTATCCCAAGTCTTTTTAGACTTGGATGAGAGTAAGAAAGCTACCAAGCCAACACTCGACCTATCCCAAGTTGTTTTCACAGCACGGATGAGAGCCAGGTAGCGCTCGCCTTATCTCAGAGTTATTCAACCTGGATGAGAGCAAAAGAGCTAACCAGGCTTGAGCTCACCCTATCCCAAGTCTTTTCAGACTTGGATAAGAGTAAGAAGGCTGCCAAGCCAACACTTGGCCTATCCCAAGTTATTTTCACAGCGCGGATGAGAGCCAGATAGCCCTCACCTTATCACGGAGTTATTCCACACCAGATGAAATAACACAACTGACCTAGCATTGATGCTCGCCAAGACTTATGAAGACGCAAAAACAAGAGTACAGCCAATTGGAGGGACGTAACTCTAAAGCACCTGGATACACTTATAATGATTAATGTTTATATCTAGCACATAGCTAAAGAAAGTTCCACGATCTGGGAAACAACAGGAAAAGAGTCACAAAAGGATGACTACTCGAATAATCCAAGCAAGATAGTAAAAATGTATCCAAAGAACTAGAGTTTTTTACAAGACAGCATATAAAAGTATATCTTTACAAAGGAGGAAGGAGGCTTCTGGGCACTACAAAGCCTAGCTGTTAGCTTTATCATTAGAAGAAGGGAGTTGAATATCAAGCTTCTCAGCGATGAAGTTGGCCAGATCTTTAACTTCAAGCTTAGCCTTCTCGATGGACTCCAAGTAGTTGTCATCATCAGCTTTCTCCCTAAGTTTTTCCACAAGGACCATCAGAGCAAGAACCCGATCATGTGCCAAGACATTCTTGACACACGTCTAGACCCCCTTCTTGACAAAGCTCTAGAGGCGCATAGGGATCAGCGGGATGAAGTCACCCTAGGTCCTTCCATCATCTTTAGGAGTCCAGAGAAGCTTGGCGATGGACTTGAAAGATTTCCATAAAGTTGAAAATATTTGATCAGAGACAGCCAGCTTGCCAGACAAGTTTTCAATGGTATTCTTGGCTTGCACAAGATCCCTATCAGCGCCATGTCTAATTAGCTTGGTGAGAGCAAGCTCTTCCTCGGCACGCATAGTTACCTCATCTGCCCGGTTGAACTCAACCTGGAGAGTTATCTTCATCATCTCAAGATCCTTCGAGAGCTTTTTGATGCTCTTCTAAAGGGTTGTTCACAAAGAACATGGATCAAGAAACCTACAAGAAAAGAAACGAAGGAAGCACACAAAAAAGTACTCAAAATACCTTCACAATCCCACTTGTAATCATCAAATTTCCTAGATGTCGCCTTCAAGGCAGCAAGGACGTCCTCCTTCCTCTGCTCCAACTCACCGATTTGAGCACGGAGGGCCTCTTTAGATGTTCGGCATCCCTAGCACTCTGATTCTAGCTCAACTTGTTTGCAAGTCAGTTCCGCCTTTAGTTGATTCACTTCAAAGACCAATTTCCTCTCGACTTCACCCGAGCCAAAGAAGCTAGATTGGTCTCAAGAAAAGGCCTTTACACAGAAGAGAGGAAAAATAAGAAAGAGAAGGAACAAAAAGGAGCCAGACCACAAAAAAGAACAAGGAAAAAATGCCTACCTAAAGTTGCTCACCAAAAGAAGTCACCCCAGCTGAAAGGCCCTCCCACACTGTGGTCAGCTTCGAGAGGTGGTGGGTGGCATCAAATTCTAGCACCACATCCTTGGCTAAACGTTTGGTGGGCAAGAAAGTTGACGCCAGGACCAAAGCTGTGTCCAGCACAGCAGAAGCCCCAGCTATATCCTTGACTAGGCACCCCACCATGGTCACGACCTCCATTGGATGTGCAGACTTAATGGCAGGTTGCTCAGCCAGGATCGCCATTTCTCCTGCCCCCGCCTCACTAACCGTCCACTCTGAGTCTTGCGACATAGTAAGCAGAATGGGCCCAATCAACTGAGAAGAAGTTGATAGGGGATTGGGGAGAAAGTCAATGATGATCTTCAAAGAATAAAAGAAGTCATCAAAGAAGGATCAGGGTCAAGAGGCAAAAGGATGGCAAACAAGTCAGAAAAAGCTTACTTAGCGCTCCTCCTCTTCATGCCAATTTTCCTAAGCCAACCAGAAGACTTGGGCGGGGGCATGGGGGCTAAAAAATATTAGTACCAACCTGCTCTAGGGCCAGCAAGACTGGCACTTGAGTTCCTATAGAACTCTAACTTGACCCCCGCTTACTGCCAAAGACAAAAAAAGATGAGTCATCAAAAGAACTCGGGACAATGCAAGATAATAATGGATAGGTGCTCTAACTACTCACCAACGAGTAACGAGGGTCACGTTATCGTCCTCATCCTCTAGGATATCCACCACACTATCATCTGAAGAGAAAAAAGTACTAGAGTAAGGAAACATACAAACAATAAAGGAAAACAAAGAACATTGATACGCTCACCTAGGATCATGCTACCCAAGGCTTGAGTACCTGAGCGAGTACTTGGAGGATGAGGCTTCTTAGTAGCAGACACACTGGCAGAAGTGTCATCTGCCCGTGTCCTCTTGTTGGTGGAACAAGGAGCTCGAGGAACTAGGAGAGGCACATAATCAACAAAAGGATCGAGTTCTCTAAGAGAAACACTAGGAAGAACAGTAACAGTTCGAGACTTACTAACTCTTGAGGCTCTAGCCTGGCTCCCATTAACCACCGCCCCAATAGGATTGTCCTTGGTAGGAAGCGATGGCAAATAATCAAAGTTCCACCCCAAGTGCTACAAATAACCAAACATCAAGATTGAGCAGAAGAGACGAAGAAGAAAACTACTCGCGAAGAAATAACAAAAACAACTTACAGAAGGGGGCAGATTCATAGTGGTGTACTTCTTAACTTGGAGAGGAGCAACACTCGCATCCTTCAAGATTTTGCAGAGATGTCCCAAGACCTCCTTCTCTGTCAGCTCCTACGTAGGAACTATCTGGGATGGGTCCTTCGCTCTGGCATACTTAAAGTCATACCTCTCTCTCACCTTCAGAGGTTGCACTTAGCAATAGATGAAACTGGCCATGATACCGAAGCCAGTCAAGCCCGGCTGCTTCAAGACCTTAATCCACTCAAGAAAAGGCTTGATCTTCTTGAGGTCTTCTGGTGATAGAGGCAACTTCTCCCAGTAGTCATTCATAATTGGATCGGCATTCGAATGCACTACGAGGGGAGGGGCTATGTTCCTAGCATAAAACCACTCGGATCACCAGTCCTTCACCAAGTCAACTAGGTTGTACTCGAAGAACTCTTTCTGCTTACTATGGCGAAATTACCACAACCACCTAGGACAGAAGTACTACCACTCTAGGTGTGTGGTTTCAAATGGAAGAGGTAGCAGAATAAGGACATAGAAGGGAGCATTCCAAGAAAGGTTTCACAAAAATAAACGAACACAGAAAGACGAAGAACTACGTTCGGGGTCAGATGGTTTAAAGAGATATCGAAATACCGAAGGAATCAGTGGAGAAAAGGAGATGCGGGGAGGTAGAGTCCAAGCATGAATGAAAGATACGAAGAGAACGATCTCACAAGGACTGAGGGAAGGAACCCGGTGCTTGCTAGGTGTCTTCCACTCAGTAAGACCCTAATCCTAGATCAAGCCATCACTGACCAACTCCCTCAGCTCCATGGTGCTTGGAGCAGGCCAGACCTTCTCCGCGGCCCTCATAGCAATGAATTCTTGGTTCTCAATCACCTAGAGCACCTCCTCCTCATCCACTAAGATAGCCTTTGACTTGCTAGATGAACCTCTCTTCTAGCTCATACATTAGATGGTGCTCTCCTCTTAGAAAACAAGACGGTGATGGCGTGTGAGCAGTGGCAGCACATGAATGGCGGCGAGACGGCGACTGAGCTCTGAGAGGATATTAGGGTTTGGGAGACCAATGGTGGAAGGCAAACACAGCCCAATTGGCCCGTTAAGCTAACAAATCGTTTCCACCTTTTGCGCATTGAATGTAGGACATGACCGAAGCGACAGATGGCACGCCTTTTCATAATGAAACAATGCAACGGGCAGATTTTAGACTTATCCGTCCACATGGTACTATTGCCGACTAGTTTTAGCATGCACTACTCAGTGAGAAGTTGACATTTACAATATAAACAAAGAAGACCTAGAAACAACATGGGAAATATTCAGAAGAACTCAGGAAAACTCAGAAGACAACATTCAGGCAAAAGATCCTTTCCATTACAAATATCTTTGAAAGATACAAGATTACAGATCTTACAATACCCAATGAACTCAGCACTATGACGAACAAGGTAGCAACGAGGAGCCCAGAAAGAACATGGCTCTAGAAATGACTACGCGCTTCTAGTTGCTACACAATACTCGATTACACTATTTTTTCAAAGGAAGGGCGCAGTGCATCCAAGATTGGTGTCAGCAGCACAGTGAGGCAACATGGACCAGGTGAGGCTCACAGGCATCAGTCTACCCAAGTCTGATGTGATGTTGGACAGGTGCTGATCTGCACCGGACAGTCATGAGGCAGAGTAGAAGGATCAACCCAGAGCTGCTAGATGAGGGAACGCGTCCCGCATCACAAGAATTCTTCCACCTGCCAACATGTACTACGTGGTACAATGTCGCTGTGAGATTAGTCTATCTCTAATCCCTATTACAAGACTTCTTCCATCCTCTATAAGCAATATAAGACTTTCAACTCACGCCTAGGGGCTGCTTTACCTCACAAACTATCATATTCATGGCCGCAAGACTATAAGTTCTACACCAAGACTTTATCGATTTGCAGCAGCTCGCCAGAGGGTATTATAGGCCAAGGAGCAATGTACATGGAACAAGTGCACCAACGACAAAAGATTCAGAAAAGTGATAGAAAGTAGTAAAGGAAAAGCAACTGCGTGTGTAGACACAGTACTCGAGGATAGTATATCTGAAAGAATATGGCAACACTGTGCAACCCATGACTGTGCAACATGCAACTCAACCACCACCTACCACCCACCTCTAACAGAAAGCAGGCTACCTGAGAACATGACAAAAGACCCTCTATCTGAGTTTCTCTTGAACAAAAGAACCTAGATATATACTCGGGGGCTGCAGGGTACATATCCTCAGAAGAGATTTTTAGTTTTTCCAATGATAAAGATCCAAGATCCTCCAACTTTTTGTTCAAAATAGCAAGAGGTTCAGGGGCTACACTCAGTGAGTGCCCTTTTTCTTTGAAAAAGTGCACATCACTTAGGAGACTTCTCCAAGAAAAGATCACTTCAAGGCTTCTCTTTGAAAGAACCCAGACCAGGCTTATTTCACCAAGCGAGGCTATAGAAATAAGGAGGCTTTCGAGTTCAACCATGAAATTCTCGGGAGCTTGTCGATGTGGGACCCATAGGGTTCCCTAGTGATATGACTACAAGTCATGGGCTCTGTCCTGGCCCACGAACAAGAAGCAGGAAGGGGTGCAATAACTGCTACACCGAATCCGAGTAGAATAGGCTAGACTAGCCGGACTCCTATAGGAAGTACCTTCTGTATTTAGATTAGGACACCTTCTTTGGATCCGACTAGGATTGTAACCGCACCATAGTCTTCTCTATTGATATAAAGAGACTATGGGCACCCCTATAATGAACAACACAACATACCAATTGATCCAATGCAAAAGGTTAACATCGACTGGACATAAAGGCTATTACTCGATCACGGTCGAGGGCCCGAGCCAATATAATTCGAATGTTTCTTGCGTTCACCGTTGAGTTCCGCACCAGCTGAAACCCAAATAACTGTCCCGAGTACACCCGTGATAGGCTATCGGTGGTAAAATATCCACAGTGGTGAAGTGTTGATGACAATGTATGGTCCTTGCCATTTGCTACGTAATTTTCCATCACCAAACAACTTGACCTTTGAGTTGAAGAACAAGACCTTGTCACCTTACTTGAACCCTTTGAGCTTGATTTGGTGATCGTGCCACCTTTTGGTTCTTTCCTTATATAACTTGGCACTGTGGTACGCCTTCTCTCGCCATTCTTCTAGCTCGGCAATTTGTTTTTGTCTATTTTTGCTGGCTAGCTTCACATCCATATTCTAGCTTTTGACTACCCAGTGAGCTCGGTGTTCAAGCTCAACGAGCAAGTGGCAACTCTTTCCATAGACTAGCGAGTATGGTGACATGCCGATGGGGGTCTTGTAAGCTGTCCTGTATGCCCAGAGTGCATCAGAAAGCTTGTTCTTCCATCATTTTCCATCTCATTGACCGTTTTCTGTAAGATGTTCTTGATTTGCTTGTTCAAGGTCTTGGCTTGGCCACTAGTCTGGGGATGGTATGGAGTGGCAATATTGTGCTTGGCTCCTAACTCTCTTAGGAATGCTCTGAATGTCTTGTCCATGAAGTGAGATCCCCATAGCTTATCACCATCCTTGGTGTTCTAAAGCGAGGGAAGATTACTTCATGAAACATCTTCCTTGCATGCCTGGCGTCAACAGCTCGACAAAGTAATGCTTCCACCCATTTTGACATGTAGTCAACAGCGACGAGGATGTACTCGCAATCCTAGGAATTTTGAAATGGCCCCATGAAGTTAATGCCCCATACATTAAATATTTTTATTTGAAAGTTAAAGGTAGGGGCATCGCGTTGCAAGAGTTGATGCTTCCTTGGAACTGGCACTTCTGACACCTTCGGATGAATTCCTTGGTGTCCTCGTACATCGTCGACCAAAAGAACCCGCACTACCAGATTTTGGCTTGTGTGCGGAGTACTCCATAGTGGCCTCAGTACGGTGCTGCATGACATCTTTCAATGATTTGTAGTCCCTCGGATATTGGCACGCATCTTCTCAGCAGGCCATCCGAACAGACCCGATACAGATACGGTCATCCCAAAGGTGACATTGGCTTTTGAATTGTAACTTTCTCCTCTTTTTGCCCAAGCCTGAAACCATGTAATTCACAATGTTTGCATACCATGGGTTGGAGTCTGTCACCTTGAGCAGCATGTCATCACGTAGAAAGTCATTTACTGGAAGTTCCTGCATGTTAGTGACTTGTATACGCGAAAGATGATCGGCGACAGTATTCTCTACTCCTTTTATCTTTAATTTCAAGGTCAAATTCTTGGAATAAGATAATCCATCTTATTAACCAAGGTTTAGCGTCTTTCTTAGTGAGCAAATATTTTAATGCAGCATGATCAGTATAAACAATAACTTTTGCGCCCACTAAGTAAGACCTAAACTTGTTGATAGCAAAAACGACTGCTAAGAGCTCTTTTTCGGTGGTAGCATAGTTGAGCTATGCTCCTGCCAGCGTTTTGCTATCATATGCGATCATGTGATGCTTCTTATCTTTGGTTTGGCCAAGGACCGCACCAACAACATAGTCACTAGCATCACACATGATCTCAAAAGGCAGCGACCAATCCGGTGGTTGGATGATTGGTGTTGAGATGAGTGATTTCTTAAGAGTGTGGAAAGCAGCTAAACACTCCTCTGTGAACTCAAAAGGTGTATCCTTAGCTAACAGGTTAGTGAGGGGTCTAGAGATTTGTGAAAAGTCCTTGATAAACCGCCGATAGAACCCTACATGACCTAGGAAGCTACGGATTCCTTTGACGTTCAATGGGGGTGGTAATTGCTTAATGACCTCGATCCTAACCTTGTCTACCTCTATCCCCCTCTTGGACACAAGGTTCCTAAGAACGATGCCTTCACGGACCATGAAGTGGCACTTTTCCCAGTTAAGTAACAGGTTCTTCTCTTGGCATCTCTGCAAAACTTTGTCTAAATTCTCTAGACAGTGGTCAAAGGTTTTGCCAGACTAAAAAATCATCCATGAACACCTTCATGATTTCTTCTAACATGTTTGAGAAAATAGACATCATGCACCGTTGGAATGAAGCGGGTGCATTGCATAACCCGAACGACATTCTACGATAGGCATATGTTCCATATAGGCATGTAAACGTTGTCTTGCTCTGATCATCGGGGTGGATGGGAATTTGATGATATCCTAAATATCTATCGAGGAAACAGAAGAATGAATGCTTCACCAACTGCTCTAACATTTCATCAATGAAAGGCAGTGGGAAGAGGTCTTTCTTTGTTGCCGCGTTAAGCTTCTAGTAATCAATACACATTCTCCACCCCATGATGGTACGTTGCGGAATTGGCTCATTTTTATTATTTTCAACGACCATCATTCCTTCTTTCTTAGGAACCACTTGGACAGGACTAACCCAGTCACTATATGGTACGGGATAAATAATCCCGGCGTGAAGAAGTTTGAGGACTTCCTTCTTCATGACTTCCCGCATCGCGTTATTGATCCTGCGTTGAGGTTCACGTGACGGTGTGCTTGTAGGGTCAATAGGAATGTGATGGGTACAGAGTCACTACAAGAGATGTGACCTTCTGTGACGATTATATGATGACAATAGAGCAAATTGTCACTACATTATTCAGATAATGACGATTTTTAGGAGCCGATCTTAGTTAATGATGAAAATATATTACCTGTCACCAAGTCCAATTCAAAATCATCATTATCTATTTTGGCATCATGGTTATGACGGACTTATATGACAAATGTTCATGTGTCATAGTTATTCATGGAATAAAAACAAAAGTTGATGGCTAGATTGTTCTCACATAATTTATCATATTACAAAAGTCCTTTGCAATGTTAATTTCTCACGTTTTTTGAACCCATAATTCTATCATATCATTATTAAATACTTGCTTCACTCTACTTTAATGATAAATTGCACCTTAAGATTGCTTAAAAAGGCAGGAAATGGTCTTCCCGCCAACAATTGGCGCAAAAAAGGCTGCCAGCCAAAAAATTTGTCTCCTCGCCAATAATAAAATTGTCTCCCTGCCTCCCTTCAACAATTCCTGCCAGCCTCTCCCTCGCCCGCCATCTTTTTTTGGCCAACTACCACTTCTGTCCACTGTCACAAGTTTTCCATGTACTCAAACCAAGGGTATTAAAGTAAAATTCCTACACAAGGGCCACGTTTAGATGCTGAAAAAATTTCAACCCGATGAGTAGTACAATTTTCGTCTTATTTAACAAATATTATCTAATCGTGGACCAACTAGGCTCAAAAGATTCATCTCGTGATTTCCAACTAAACTGTGTAATTAGTTATTTTTTTACGTACATTTAATACTCCATACAAGTGACTAAAAATTGATGTGATAGAGAGAGTGAAAAAACTTGGAATTCGGATGACATCTAAACGATGCCAAGAAGTGGAACCCTGGACATCCCGGCATGATTTCATCACTTCCTCTTTCCCTTGCGCCTCTAGCCGCTACCCTCTCCCCTTGCTAGTGCCTGCGCCACCACTCCCCTACACCTCTGCCGCAGCCCCAGCCTTGTTGCCAGAAGCCAGCGCTACCATCCTGCTCTAGCCACAACCACACCCTCTCCCAGCTGACCCATCTTCCTTCCTTGTGCTGGGCAACGAGTTCAGGTCCAAGTACAAGATGCCTCCTGGGAGAAAGGTGCAGACTGCCAGGATTGCTGAGGTGGCCATAGGTAATTCCTCAAGCTTGAGCGCTAGGAAAGGGAACAACAAGTGGATCTGAAGGGTGCCAACAGGATTTTGGTTTTTTTGGTGTTCTGATGTTCGAACTTAGGGTTTGGGGTGAGGGGATTTTGGTTCCTGTGGGCAAGTCTATGTCCAGCGGTAGCGAGTGGGCGATGGTCGTGCGCCTCCATCGGCTTGAGCTTTAGGGGGAGTGGGCAGCGAGTCAGGGCCATCTAGAGTGAGGAGTGGCCTGGTTGATGATTGTCACCGGCCTTATTGTTCCTCTGCATCTACCAATACTACTACAAACCAGAATGAGGAGCACGTCAACAATAATGATGAAGGCAAGTGCTTATGCGACCTGATCACCTTATATGAAATGTTTGTTACTACATTAATTAGCATATATGCAATAGTTCTTAGTAGATCAAGTTACTGGCTTCATTTATTTCTATCATGATGCATCATTGTAGACTTCATTGCTTGTTGGTATCTTACTAGTGAATTCAGAGATAATGATACATGTTGAATCTGTAGACATTCTAATGCTGATATCTTCTTTTGCATTCACTACTATTAGCATGTATCAGTCCTAAGTAATAGTACAAACATTTAGATATGCTAATAAAATCATATTAACACTTAGTAAATCTATAATATATTTGCTACTAACTCTACAAATGAATTCTTGTTAGGTACATTATTTGTGATGTTAGGTACATTATTTGCAAGTGCACAGCATATGCCGCGGGGAAAATATATGGGCAAAGAGCTGGATGCGTTGAATAGAGGGCTAGGAACAAAGATTAAAATTGACATTGCTGAAGGGAATAGAAGGCCAAAGGCACTAATGCAAGCTGCAAAACTTGCATCAGAGGCTAGGATTTCACTTAGGCTGCATACACCTATCTTTCCACACTGGAAGGAGTACAAGAAGGAACATAATAAACATCTTGTTGAAGCCTATATTGGCAAAGTTGCTGTAAGTCAATATCTATTTGACTTGTTCAATCATAGTTCATTGTGTCCTTTTCATTTTCAAATCTAATCTCTATTTCTTTACTAGATCCCATTCGACATGGACACTAAAAGTGAGGCTGTACAAGCTGCTTGTGTTGACTTGCTAAAGGGTGGACAATGTCAGATGAGGTATAGGCTAAAAAGCTTTGATGGAGTTCTAGCAAATCTAGTGAGGACAACATCATCTGTGACGTGTATGACTGATGATCAATGGAGAGCATTAATGGAGATATGGTCCAACCTAAAACACAAGGTATGACATTGATGATGTTGCTGATAAATATGTACATATCTGAACAGTTCAAATTTAAGTGGCATTTGTAGTCCTTTTTGAGTACTTGTTTTTATTTCCTTTACCTTACAAATTTGTGTGGTGTACAGGACACTTGTGTCAAAAACCAAGTTAATCGTGCAAAAGTACAGTTCCATCAGCGTATAGGTTCTCAATATTACATTGCACATGCCTATGTCACAGTAGGACAAATTTAGTGCTATGTGATCTTGTTGCTGATCTTCTAATTTACATGAATTATAGATTGTTGCCATTGTCTCAAGGTTCATGTTCTAAAATCCAGCATATACCTCGTGCATGCTTGAAATTGTATATATGCCTCTTTTCATGTGCTTCTAATTTACATGTAAACATATACCTCCAATTGAATTTATGTCCTTCTATACTTATTGAAAAATACTTGAATGAGCAAAACTTGTTCAATGAACTTGTATTTCTAAGTCTAGGTTTTATAATTTGCTACTATTTGCATGAGTGCATTGCTGGTGGCACTTTGGTCACATTCTGTTTCATTAAAGTCTGCTGCACATTATTTGAAATGAGAAACCATGAAATTGGTTCAACCTATCAAGTTTAAGTTGATTTCTCATCATTTTTAGAAATAAGAAAAATATAAAGACACAGAGCCCACTGCAATTGATTTGTTCAAGAAGATGCATTGTAGCAAGAAGAGTGGTTTTTGTGAGCCTGTCAAAAATGCAATTGTAAGTACTTTTCCCCTCTTCTGCAAGACATACTTGAAAGTCAGTTTGAATATTTGGCCTGATTGGCCGCACTTCTTGTGCTGCAGCTGTTGCTGCATGCTACTTATAATCTAAACCATTGAAATATGATGCATAGAATCTGAATCTTTCAAATTTGAACTGTGCACGTAGCACCAGCTGCAGCTATTGCCTTTCCTTCATGATTGGAAATGATTGTGGGTTATTTTTGCTATTGTCAGAAATGATGTTGCAAGAGTTATGATGTACTTTTTGCATGACTACTTTGTTATATTATTCATTTCCCAAGTTGGGTGTATGTAGTCTTCTAAATTCAAATATGATATATTGCAAGTATACTGTCTTTTTCTTCATATACTGCTTTTAGCTCTTGTTTGAGTTTAACTTCGTACATGCTTGAAATGATGTTTGAGGAAATTTTGGCTAAAGTAAGGTCATTTTGAGGTCTCTCTAAAGTATTATTGTTGGCTGTTTTTCCTATACTGCTAGAAATCTGTACCAAAGTCAATGCTAATTTTTGTATCATTCTGCTGCTAGGCTGCTATGGAAGCAATTGAGGCAGAACCAATGCAAGAAGGATAGCAGTCGATGTCTTCTATTGAAATTGTTTCCAAGGTGCTGCCAAACTCAAGCACATTTCTTCAAAATGTGGGGCTGCCAACCTCCAAGCTAAGTAGTAGAAGTGCAGTTAGTTCACAAGTGCGGGAGCTACAGGCTCAACTTGAGGCTAAGGAGCAAGAATCTGCGCAACTTAAGCAAGAATCTGCACAACTTAAGCAAGAGGTGGCTAGTCAAGCACATGAAATTGATAGTTTGAAGAAGCGACAGCAAGAAACTCATGCCCTCCTTCGACAGCTGATTAACTTAAATCAGGGTTAAGTCACTCCTCCCTAAAATTTGTGAGCATCCTCATCATCTAGATATGCATCCAACGAGTTGGTTCAACTATGCCTTTTGTATCTATCCCGTGAAGTCTGTAGCATTTTGGTGTGCTTGTGGCTGCGGCAATACAAACTATGAACTTAGTATTGCTTTAGCTTGCAAACTATTTCACACTTTAAGTTGTTATGTATGACTGAGATGGATGTATGAATGAGCTAGATGTATGGTTGAGATCGTTGCTTCTAAGATGTTGAATGGATGTTGACTATGAAATTTGTTATGAATCAATGTATGGCTGTCATTTGTTGAATTCAATTGTATGGTTAATATTGTCACTACATAGGCACACATGGTAGTTGTCTAGTTGAGATTTCATGATAATTTTAATGACAATAATGATCGTCATTATTGCTGGTGACGAAAATATTGTTGTCACCAACTCAGTGACGATAGGTATTTCGTCACTGCATCGTCGCAGAGCGTATTATGGTGAAGTAAAATCCTCTGTTTGTGACCTAAATGAGCCATCATAGAAGGTCACATCTCTTGTAGTGAGTGTTGGGCTAATTCCCTTGAGATCTTGCAAGAAATACCCGAAGACCGACCTATGCTTCTCTAGAATGGTGATTAGTTTGGACGTCTCCTCATCAAAAAGCTTATCGCTAATGATTATAGGAGTATTTTTATTGCCATTTAGAAAAGCATAGCATAGACCAGCGGGCAAGAGTTTTAGCTCAACCTGAGGTTGTGCCAGTACTTCCTCTATGGGAAGGTCGATGGTTTCTCCTAAATCGTCCTCATCTTCTTAGAAGAGTTTGGCATCTGTAACACCCAGGTGTTTGTCACTCATTAAGCAGTGGGTTTGAGCTCAAACATAATAGATTAAGTGGAGATGACGATGTCAAGCTCAACCTATGGAGATGAGCCCCAACCTAAATTTGGATGTTGCACCATTGCTTTACATATAGGCTATTTTCAAGATATATGCTTGGGTGGTGTTATTGCAATATCTTCATGTGTCTCACCTTAGTACCTATCTATATTGGTCATAGGAAAAGTTTCATGATGTTTGGAATCAAAAAGTCATATGAAATGATAAGTTATATCATTGTTGGAATGACTTTACTAAGTGCTTGAATTGCGCTATCAAGTGAATGGAAATATAGGTCATCAACTAAACCTTGATACCTTGCCCAAATGACTCTAGATGGACTCTACTACAAAAGTCATGAAAGGTTCGTGTTGAGAAAATATATAGAAAATACTCCAATGGATCACAAAGGACAATTCAAGCTTTATCGTGATCCTACTTTGGTCAAAGTATAACAGTAGGTTCTATACCAGTTTTGAGGTTGGACCTTAAATGAAAGTTGTAGTTCATATTATGGAGAAGAAACTTTGTTTAATGGTCAAGAGATCGGTTGGTCTCTAACCTAGTCAAATAGAGGCTCAAAATTTGAATCAGCTGCTGTTTTTCAGCCCTAGGAAATAATTATAAGTCCTGGATTGACAGCAGTGAGTTGCTATGTTCGTGACCTTTTATCTTCTAGATTCATATGGAAGCTCAATTGGATTCCTTAATATGGGTTGAAGTACTTTTCATGGTGGAAACAATGAAGCAAGTATCATCAAGTTTGGAGTTTATTTGGATCTTCGAAAACAGTTTCCAAACTAGCAAAAGCTTACTTTGTCACTAAACCGACATTGACATTGGCATCCCGCGTTCTCCAAAATTTGCTTAACAACATGAGTTGGTCCAAATATAAAAGTTAGAGTATATTCTTTGGAGAAGAGAATGTAAAAAGATGGATTAAGTTTGACTCCGTTTTGGTCATCAATTTTGGGTTTACTTTACCGCTGTCAACACGCTGACAGTGTCAAATTAGGAGCTAATTATCTACTAATCCATAACCCTAATGACCTGGCTCTCTAAATAGAAATCATAGAGCTTCGTGTGCGCTGCAACTTTGCTTTTAGGCCCATTAGCTATTTCGGCCCAGATCCATCCCAATTTGGCGCCCACCTTGCCCACGCCGACGCCCTGCACGTGTTCGGGGAAAGGTCGACGCGTCCACCCTGCACAGCGCCGCACGTCGTCCTCCTCGCCACGCGTCCAGCCCGCGCCTCGCACTGATTTGGAGCGCCCGAAGCCGCTCTCGGTCTCCCCCACTCATTCCCTGCTCTCTCCCTCGCTCTTAGGCGCTCGCACGCGCTGCTCGCGGCCACGTCCGCCATGGCCGGCGGCTCAGCTCGCTGCCATCCGTGTCCTCGCCGCTCCAAGCCCCCACGGCCGTAGCCACGTGCACCACCGCGTTCGTCTCGTCGTGCTGCACCTCACGCGCACGCTCGCCCAAGCCATTGATCGCTGGAGCAGCCGGCCATCGAAGCTGCTTCCCTCGCCGCCACGGCTGCTCGTGGCCCGGCCACCTCAGGCCACCGCGTGGCGGGCTGCGGGCTCTCTCGAGTGCGCGTGAGCCCCCTGGACCTCCGCCGCACTTCCCCGCCGCCGGCGTCCACCCTACCGGCCTCCCCGACGAGCTCCGGTGCTTCCTCTATTCTCAATCGCGCCAAGGACCTCGTCCTCGAATTCGAAGTAGTCCAGGGGCCTATCTGCATTGTCATACACTCAGATGAATAGTGCTCTCAGTACTGATTTGTATTTATTTTGTAGGAACTTTGGAAATTCATAGTAATTCATAGAAAAATCGTAAAATAGCAAATGAGGACTTTTTGGAATCCTTATGAAATTCTCTATGCAGTAGATCTAATATAACGTATTTTAGTTTAAATTTTCTCTGTAAAAATAGATTTATGCAGCTAGGTTTTTAATGCTAGTCATATTTGTCCTTTTTTATAACTGTAAATGTAGGGCTCCAAATGAGGTGAAATTTTTGTGGCATGCTATTCATGTGATTTTTGAGGTGTGGTAAAAATTTCATAAATTTTGGTTGCTATATGAGTGAGTTATTAGTGTATCTTGCTTTCACATGAATTTTTGCAATAGCAACTTGTCTTTTTCATAGAGGTTGACATACATATCCAAATGACTTAAAATTTATATAGTAGACTATTGTGATGATATGCTAGCTACTGTAATTTTTGTAGAATTTATGGTGCACTTTTGGTATATGTTCATTAAATCACCTAGGCATCTAAATAAATTAAGAAATGCATTAAAAAGAATTTATTTAGTGATGAACACTATGCTTTTTGGTGATCATTTAACATGTACTTTATGATGGTTATATTGATTGTGGCCAAATGTATGTTTGGAATATAAGTTAATATTTATTTTTGTAATTGATGCTTTCCTGGACAATTTTTGGAACTTTGGTAATTGCACTATGAAAATGATGTTTTCTGAGAAACATGCTTATAACAAAGTTGTAGATGACTCATTAATATAGCTTGTGATAAATTTTGGTGGCATTTGGCCTTGTAGTTTGTGAGTTATGACTGCTCCAAGTTGGGTTCTAGAAATAGTTATTCTCTGGAATCTTTGGACCAGATTCTCTAATTATGCATGTTTAACTTGGTTAACTTGAGAATCATGCTAAGATGATTAAAGATGAATTATAGACAATTTCATAAGATTTCCAGAATGTCTTGTTTCATGGCTATTGGATTTGTATAACTCTAGTTATGATCCAAACATGTAGCTATTGTTTGCAGTCCAGAAATTGACAGATGCTAGTTATGGTTGTTTATTCCATGTGTTGCTAAGTGTGGCTTATGCCCTTGATCATGGTCAAGTTAAGATACTTGTGATCTTGTTAAACTTGTGTTATGCTTGACGTGCTTGCCCTCTTTAATTGGTTGTGTGATGTTAGTTAAATAGCTTTTGGTGTCTATATCTTGCGTAATCTTGTGTTTACTTGAATGCTTGTGATGCATCTTATGTTACCATTCATCATATTCATACATATGCATCTTGCATCTTATTTAGGTTCGCTAGATGCACTACGTGAAGGACGAGATGTTGGAGCCAAACCCAAAGACGGTGTTTGGTGAACCTATCCTGAAGATGGAAGGACTAAGCAAATGCCAGGTTAGAAGATGCTTGCCAAGCGAGTGTCATCTGTCACCCACTAACCTAAGTGTTCGATCCCAGGCAAGCCCTAGAGCATTCTAAGTCTCCTACTTTATGAAAGCAATTCTTTCTATATATGAGTTTATATATTGTTGCATTAAGTTGTAGGAGTTGATTGAAACCGTTGATGCATTTATTACTATCCTTGCCTACCTTATTACCTTTTTACCCTGTTAGGTCAGGATCGAATAACTGCTTAGCCTTGCTTAGACCAGTAGCGATCGGTGATTTCTGGTCACCTACATTTATAGGTGGTTACTGGAAGAATTTAGCTATGGAAAGAATGATATCCTGGAAATAACCATGTGTTGATGGATAATTAGAAGACCAGATGGAAAAGTTGGAGGCAACCAGACAGGGTTCTGGTGTGCGGTTAGTTTTCTGTCTGTGTCGATTAAGGACCGATCGTTGCTCGTCCCTCTTGTCATGTTGAACGCATGCCTCACATTTAGCTGGCCGAATAAAGTACCTTTCGACCGCGAAGCTAGTGACACTATTCGAGTCAGGATAAACTCGGATTGGTAGACTGGTGCTGAAGGAGGTATGACGGGGACGCGAAGAGTGAGCCCAAGGTGCGTCCTAGCTGTCGGGCAGTCCCTAGGTAGTGCGGTCCATGATTGTTATCCCGTGGCTACTTGAAAAGTGTCATTGGTAACCTGTAGCTCACTTCGCGAGTGAGTGTGGTTTGTGTGAGGAATAAATCACCAGCTAGTTAGGAATCGATTTGAATCGTCATCGCTCCTGGATAGTGAGCACTTGACTCGAGTTACGGCATCATAGTAATAATGATGGAACACGGATGGTTATGTGGATGATGTTGGAAAAGCTAAACCTAAGATGGTAACCTTTGATGTTAATGGTTAATCAAGTGATTGCTCTAGCATAGGTGTTTACTTAGATTAATCAGGTATAATTAAGTTGATGCTTATATTTTAAATGGTTCATAGATGATAACTTATGCTTTTCTGCAAAACAAGTCAAGCCAGTCCACCTTATAAAAGCCTTGCATACTCCTTGGTGTCATTTATTTTTGGTTTATAACGGGTAAGTCTAGCTAAGTATCTTCTTGTACTCAGGGTTTATTCCTACTTGTTGCAGGTTGTAATGTATCATGGCTACTGCAAGAATTGGATGGCTCCGGCTGTAGTGGCAGAGTGTGGTCATGGGCATGACCCTTCTGAGCTATCTTATCTCTTATGCTTTTGTTAGAAATTGACCTTGGTACTGACATATATTTGAATTAAGATGATATTAGTTTCAAACTACTTTTCTTCCGCTACTTTTGAACTTGAGTTGTAATAACTCTGTGGAACTCCGATCTTTGTTGAATTACTTGTAATAATGGATGTAGCATGTGACTGTTATGTTGGACCACTACGATCTTGGCTTGTATGTTGGTTGGTTTGAAATCCCTCGTGATTTCATTGGACTACCAGAGTTATAGGAGCTTAAGTACGGGAATTTAATTGCTCTAGCGATTATTTTTGTACTTTTGTTCTTATAATTTGGGCGGTTCTGTGACAACATCCTTTCCTAAGGACAACTCAGGAGAATCAAAGGTAGGACTGACATGACCTCCTTGGGTAGGTCAGGATAGGGGAGAGATTCTGGCACTGAGTTTTTAACTCGAGTGATAGGTATGGTGAAAGTGTCTCTCCCAGCTTTACATCCAACTCCTCTGTTTTTGGTGGGTCAACAAAGAGCTTTTCTAGGGAGTACCCTATCAAAACATCGAAGTCCTGAATGTCAGAGACATGGAAATTAAGGGCCATTTCGACATTTCAATGGTGGAGGGTGTAACACCCCAGGTGTTTGGCTCCCATAAATTGCATTTTTCATTTCATAAACATGTGCATCATTCATCTTATCATGCAATTGTTGCTTGAAACATGTGTATGCAACATTCTTGGTTGAGCTTGTTTCATACATGATTGTTGTGAGTTATGGTTAGTGCAACATGTAGATGCAACATGTGTTTTCCATACATTGAAACATGCCAACATTGTTAGTGTAACATGACAAGCTTGAGCTTTGCAACAAAGTTATGAAACATGTGAAACATGGTGTTGCAACAAAGTGAGTAATTGATTGTTTTGTTGTTTCAACATGTGTGATACTTAGAGGTTGGTGCAACAAATGTTTAGAGGGGTTAATTATGTCCTAATACACCATAACTACACTTAGGGTAATTAGTGGAGCACTGTTCATGTTGACCAAAATGACTAATTTGCCCTCTAGGTGAGGTTTGACCATGAGATGACCTATAGAGTGTCTTTGTTTGACTGTTTAAAAGGTCTAGCCTAGAGAACTTGCATGGCTATGCATCCTTTAACAAAGTTATAGAAAACTTATCAGGGAACAAAAGTTTCAATATGGCCATCTCATGAAAATGGCTGGAAAATGCTCAAATAGGGTCCACAATGCAGTTTTGGGAATCAATTCAGCACTTAGAATTTTTCTAAGTCTGATTTTCAGTTTCCAAGTACACCACTTTGGGATCTTGTATCTTTGAATCTAAGCCAAATCAGCTCTTGACCCAATTGAAAAAATTGGAGACCTAACTTAGCTCTACAAGTTTGCTAATATCACCTATCGCTAACTCGAGCTAAATTAGGAGTTCTTAAGCGCCAAAATCCGGCTGTCAGGCTCTGATGGCAAATCTGATGGCCATCTCAGCCTGAGCTCGGTGGCCGATAGCACCAGGCCATGCATGCCACCTAGCGGTCATACACTGACGGGGAGGCTGTGTGTCTAGCCGGGGAGCATCCAAAGCCACCCCCACTCGCTGCTGCTGCCCGCATTCCCCTCTTCCCTCCCTTCTGTCTCCACCGAAGCGAAGAACCAAGCCACCGTCGCCGCCATGAGCACCGACGAGCTCGTGCGCATGCACCACCATGCCACCATGCACCAAAACTCGCACATGGCTTCGCTTGCCTCCACTCTATGTCATCATCACCTCGGTTTGGTCACTAGATCAAGGTAGAGGGTGAATCGCCAGGTCGAATCCTGTCAGGGTGGAGCTCCGCCATGGCCGCCACCATTGCGGGCTCAGCGTCGTCGTCCTCTTTCGCCCTTCTCTCCATCTGGTCAGCGTTAGGGCTAGCTTAGGTCTTCCTCTCGCTCTATGCACAACCATACCGTGGGTGGTGGTCTCGCTAGAGCAAAACATGACGACCACCGTCGCCGCGCTCACCACACCGCGCTGTCGTGCTCATTGACAACTAGGATAGAGGGCTCCACCAGAACCCTAGATTGCCTTGTTCATCTCCCTAGGGTCTAATGTAGCTATAGCCACCTTCTTTGGGCTCGATTAGAGCCTAAGCTCGCCGGCGTATCGCCGAGCTGCTCCACCATCCGCCATCACCAGCGACAAGGCTTGCTCCGTTAACCCTAGCCTCTGTGTTTTACCTCGATCGACGCGGCTTGGCGAGCTGGGAATTCCGGTGACCTCGGCTTGGCGAGCTGGGAATTCTGGTGGCGAGTTCTCACCGACGTTGCCTCCTCCCCTGTTTCTGACGATGGGCTAGAATCAGCAATGCGCCGAGCGGCTTAAGCGGGCCGGCCTAGTTAGTAAATGGATTTCGTTTTCTTTTGTTCAAATTTCCAGATCTGTGTATAACTTTAAAAATCTAGATCTGGAGTTCTAGGGGTCCAAATGAGGTGGTTCAAAATTTGTTGAGTTCCTGGTGATGTCTAGTTTTTATAGAAAATATGAAATGTGATGTGTTCTGTTATGAAATTTGAAGCTATAAATTATCTCTTTTATTCACAAAGTATTAGGAGGAAATTGTATCTACTATTGTATAGATCCAAATGACTTGAAAATTTTATGTGATGCTGTTTATACCTTGAATAGCTTGTCGTTTAAATTTTATCAATTTTGGATAACATATGGTGGAGTTTTATATTTATCTTGGTTGCTTGAGTGGATCTTAGGTGAATTTTCCTGAATTATCTGTAGATCCAGTAAGGAAAAAATTTCGTGAATGTTATTCTCATTTTAGGAAGAACCCAAAAAAAATATGAAATCTGTTGTTTGATACTTTTCAATAGGGTTTCTTAATTATGCCAAAATCAGTCTTTCTGTCTGTTATTTTTGGTATAGGAAAATATACTTACTCAATTGCTATGAAAATTTTATAGGAGTCTCCTGAATGTATGTGGTAGCCACTGTAATTTTTATAGAATTAATTGTGTAGTTTTGATATGGGTTCCTTTATTCACCTAATTAACTAAATAAATAAATAAATGGGATTACAGAAATAACATATTTTCTGGTATTCTTTTGATAAGAGAAATAATTTGGTAAACTTGGTTTAGCTCAAATGTCCTTTTGTTAGATCACTAAATAATTATGTTAGTGAATCTGCCAATTCTGGACAGATTTTGGGATGTTGTTAGTTACTCCATGTAAATGATGTTTTCATGTCTTGTGGTCTATAGGAAAGTTGTTATGAATTTCATGATCTAGCTTCTATTAAATTTTGGTGACTTTTGGTCTTATGGTTTAGGAGTTATAGCTGTTCAAAGTTGGTTCTCAGCTTTTCTCGCTCTCTGTTTGAACAGAGCCGATTCTGTATTTGCTTGATTTTGACCTAGTGAACTATGGAATCATGATTTGATGATTATAAATGATTTGTAGAGAATTTCATAAGCTTTCTAGAATGTCCTCTTGCAAGTCAACTGGATATGTAGAACCCCAGTTGTGATTGTTTCATTGAACTGCTCTTTTCTATGCTCAACTTGAAGCTTTCTGTTAAGTGTGCTTCTATTATTTTTAAGTAATGTGGTGGTATTACTAGATGCTTAAGTTGATTAAGGTGAGTTTAGGTGTAGGTGTTAGGCCTTTAACGGAAGACGAACATCTTGATCTTAGGTTATGCAAGTTAGGTAAGTTGATCTTGTGCTTCCAAGTCAAGTTAGATACATGTTTTAAAGTGATTTGAATAGAGCTATTCGTACTCAGTAAACGAGTGTCCAGTGATGTTTTGGTTAAGTACTTACTTACTGTGAACCATTCATCATGAGCATCATGTCATTCCTTATGCATCCATGATATTTATCTTGTGCATATGCATGCAATAGGTGTTCTGGAGGGAGTCACGCTTCTGGAATTCGAGAAGAACCCGGAGGAGCAAACCTCGGAGCAGGAGGTGCAGGCGCCCGAAGGAGCAGTAGAAGGAGACATGGTGGAGTGTCCAGACCACACGCCTTGTAACTTCACGAAAGGCAAGCCCCGTAGCATTATAAGCATCCTAATTTCTGTAATGCAATTAAAGTACTATTGTTATATATATTGTTGCATTAAGTTTTAGGTGTTAGATGAAAACACTTGATGCATGGTTATCCAATATTTGTCCAGATATTGATACCCTGAATGCTAAGTAGTTCAGGCTCATGTAGTTGCTTAGCCCTGCTTTAATGCGGTAGAAGTCAGGTGATTTCCTGTCACCTGCGAGCTATAAGAATATACATATGGTACGGTTGGCTATATTTGTTGTCATGGAAAAGAACTTGTCTTAATTTGAAATAAAGACCGGGCGGAGGCTTGCCGATTTACAGTTACTTATGCTCATAATCTCTTTTATGCAATTATGTCAAGCTAGCCCACCTTATAAGCCTTGCATATCCTTGGTGTCCTTTATTTCTGGTTTTTGATGGGTAAGTCTAGCTGAGTACCTTCTCGTACTCAGGGTTTATTTTCCACCTGTTGCAGATGACTAGTTCTACTTTGGTTGCTACAAGTACTGCCTCCTCCCTGCTGGAGACAAGGACTAGATCATTGGGTGTGATCTCTGCTAGTTATCTTACCTGAGATGCTTTTGGTTGGACATGACTACCACCTGGCAATGTATTTGAAACTATGAAGTTATGTACTAAACTATGTTGCTTCCACGAAATAAACTTGGTTTGTAATATTTTGTTTGAACTCCGATGGATGTAATCCGCATGCCACTTGTGAAATATTGTAATGAATGATATGTTGTGTTGAATCACTATGATCTTGGTTTGTATGTCAAAAGTTGTTTGAAATCCTGAGAGATTTTCGGACTACCGGGATTATGGGACCTTAAGTACAGGAATTTGATCACTTCGGTGATTGTTTTTGTACTTACATTCTTATAATTTGGTCGGTTCTGTTACAGCTGGCATCAGAGCAAGATTCAACACTAAACATGTCATTTGTGTATTTAAAACAAAAGTATTTATGAAAACTCTAAATTAAATACTAAGTGTTGCCGGTGGTCATATCCTTTATGTCCAATTAAGGACTCTTAGGTGGCTTATTAAAGTACTAACTTGGGGGTTCTTGCTTGTTTTCTGATTCGTTGTCCATACGGCGTGCTATTGTATGGATGTCATCCACTTGGATGGTAATGTATGGATCAAAATACCTCTATGCTCTGGTAAGTGAGAGTTGTGAGAGCATGACTGTCCAACCGTCGGTCTAGGGGAGAGTAGTTGTGGTTACTTGCATACTTATGTATTCAATCATGTATCTATGAGAGTACTTAATTAAGGGTATATCTATCGAGTAGCTGTGATATTGAAGTATATACATCGGGGGATATATGTATGAAAGTATTTAGTTTACTGCTTTCTTTGCATGCCTTATTAGGAAATTGTTGTAGATCGACTAGCTACCGTATATGAGAGAATGTATGTATGCCACCGTATATTCCGCTAGCCTTTAATTTTTCTAGGTTTGTGAGAATGTACGGATCATGCATGCATCATGTTCAAGCATACATGGCATTTCTTGCATTATTCCCTCCCTTAAAATTCGGATGTCCCGATTAATTAATTTTTTATATCTCTTAAATGATCCTCACCTTAAGTTATACCCTGTTTACAAAGATGGCCTACATAAAAAGCACCGCTCGCAAGTCCACCGGAGGCAGAGCTCCTTGACACCAGTTAGCTCCTCGTGAGCCCCGCCCTGAGCCTACTATGGAGGAAAGGCTAAGGGCGGAGTTGGCCCAGGTGACTGCTAAGAGAAATGCAGTCCAGTAGCGTTTAGAGCAAGTGATGCAGGAATGGGATCAGGAAACGCTAGAGGTACAGAGGTTGACAGTTGCTCACTGCAACTGTGAACGTATGTTGATTCACGTGCTGAATCAGCGGAATGAAGCTGGGAATAAAGAGAATGTCTTGAGGGCTCGACAGGTTGAGCTAGAGCAGCAGTTAGCAGTTGTAGAAGAGTACAACGACCACCTTCATGAGGAAGTTCATCTGCTACACAATCAACTTCATCCTCTCCTTTCCCCTGATGATGATGATGATGATGACGATGATGAGATGGGCTCTGGTGTCATCATGGCTGAAGATGATGATGACATTGAGATTGATGGACCTGAGGACGTTCCGCCTGAAGAGGAGGAAGATGAGGAGCTAGAGCCTGCTAGTGATGAAGATGGAGGAGAAATCTTCAACACTGACTTCGAGGATGATGCGTAGTTTAGCTTACTACTTAGCTAATGCACTAGAGCTAGTCTTTTGTTGATCCTCATGCATGGACAAGTAGCTTTATAGTAAGTTGATCGTTGGGATGTAACATCGATGGCTTAGATGTAACCTATCAGACGTGTTATGCTCCACGTATGCGAGCCTTTGATAAATTCCATCTTTGCTATCGGTAAACCTCATTGTTCATTAAGTACATCGCATTAATGTGTCAATTGATGTGCTTGATGGGTTGTGTGATTGTGATAAATTATTGTGCCTCTGTTTATTGTATGATTTCATTCTCTCCAATGGAATCAGTTTAGCAAAATTATACAATTTATCTACAAATTTTTCACATCATCAGTGCTCATTGGCTATGCATTTTTGCAGATGGCATACAATCTTCATCGCGGTTGTAGTCTTGGGGATGAGGAACAACCACCACCTCCTCTGCTACCGCCCACACCGGCTAAGCTGATGCAGATGGTTGTTGAAAGCCAGTGTTTGTTGGCTGAGGCTATGCATCAGCTAGTTAACCGTGATGATCGACACATCCACCAGGGACTCGAGCCAAATCAGTATAGTAGTTTCAAGGACTTCATGGATATGAAGCCCCCCATCTTTAGGGAAGCAGAAGAACCGTTATAGACTAATGAATGGTTGAGCACCATAGAACAGAGATTCTAATTGCTTAGGTTATCTGAAGGTTTGAAAGCCTCATATGCCGATCATCAGCTGCATTGACCTGTAGGCATTTGGTGGAATCATCATAGAACCACTTTTCCCGCTAATGTTGAGGTCGTTTGGGACCAATTCAAAGAAGCTTTCAAAGGCCATTTTATTCCTCCTAGCCTCATGACAATCAAGCTCACTGAGTTCATGAAGCTGACTCAAGGCAATAAGAGTCTTAATGAATACCTCTAGGTATTTAACAACCTAGCATGGTATGCTCCTAAGTTTGTTGATACTGATGCCAAGAAGATAGCTAGTTTCAAGAGGGGACTTTCCCCTAAACTGATGAAGTCTATGGGCAATAGTAAGTGTGTCACCTTCAATGAGTTTATCAGTGACGCCCTAACTCAAGAGAATAATGATAAGACATATGCTGCTTCCAAGACCCGTAAAAAAATTTTGAGGCAGGTGCTTCTCAGTCTAAGGCGCCAGTGGTGTCCAAAACCCAATATGGTCCCCCTACGCTAATGTCCGGTACCACCCAACTCAGAAGAAGAAACAAGCTAAAATTGGTTTTCACAAGGGATACACCGTCTCTTTGCCAAAGAATACTTCTGGGCAACGTAGTTCCAATGTACCACCATCTAACAGGTTGTGCTAGAATTTGCAACAAGCCTGGTCATTGGGCTAATAGCTGTCCCTATCCTCCCAAGCAAAACTCTTAGGGAAACGCCCGTCAGCGGCATGTTCACTATACTACTGTGGAGGAAATTCCTACTGGTGAAGTGGTCACCGCTGGTAAGTTTCTTGTTAATGATCATCCTGTAGTTGTGCTCTTTAATTCGGGTGCTTCACATTCCTTTGTGAGTTCTACTTTTGCATCTGAGTGAAATCTGAATGTGATTACAATTGCCAAGGGTGGTTATTGTATTAGTGCTACTAGGAACAACATCTCGACGAATCAAGTAGTTAATAATGTGAGGATTGAGATTGGTGATCGAGAGTTTTTAGTTGATCTGGTAGTTTTACCGGGGCTAGAATCAATGTAATCTAAGGAATGAAGTGGATGAGTGGTAATGGGGTGTTGATCGATACATCAACTCGTGTGGTAATGTTGAGGGATCCCGTAGATAAGAAGGGTTTTCTAGTTTAGCTTCCTCGTGATATCGTTATCCATAACACGGCCAATGCTACCCTAGCCATGGCCATTGAGGATATACCAGTTGTCTATGGGTTTCCAGATATCTTCCCTGATGACTTGTTTGGATTACCTCCGGACTGTGAAGTGGAATTCAAGATAGAACTCATTCCGGGTATGGCTCCTATCTCCTGAAGGACCTATAGAATGCCACCCAATGAGTTGGCTGAACTTAAGATTCAGTTGAACGAGCTGTTGAAGAAAGGTTTGATTCAGCCTAGTTCTTCTCCTTGGGGTTGTCCTGCTATCTTTGTGAAGAAGAAGAACGAATCTCTGTGCATGTGCGTGGATTATCGACCACTCAATGTTGTTACTATCAAGAACAAATACCCTCTTCCTCACATTGATATTTTTTTGATCAACTCTCCAAAGCTAAGGTATTCTCCAAGATTGATTTGAGGTCTGGCTACCATCAGATAAAAATTTATCCTGAAGATATACCTAAGACGGTTTTCTCTACTCATTATGGCTTGTTCGAGTATCTTGTCATGTCCTTTGTATTGACAAATGCTCCTGCACACTTTATATACTTGATGAATCTAGTATTCATGCCAGAACTAGACAAGTTTTTAGTAGTTTTCATCGATGATATCCTTGTCTATTCTCAGAATGAAGAAGAGCAAGCTGAACATCTGAGGATTGTCTTAACTCGGTTGCGTGACAATCAGCTTTATGCCAAGTTCAGCAAATGTGAGTTCTAGTTGAACAAGGTACCTTTTCTAGGTCATGTGTTATCTGGAGATGGAATCTCGGTTGACCCTACTAAGGTGCAAGAAGTGCTAGATTGGAAGGCACCTACTACGGTCACAGAAGTCTAAAGTTTTCTCGGTTTGGCTGGCTATTATCATCGCTTCATCCCGAATTTCTCTAAAATATCCAAGCCCATGACTCAACTACTTCAAAAAGATAAGATGTTTGTGTGGACTCCAAAGTGTGAAGAGGCTCTCCACACTTTGCAGACCTTACTAACTTCTACTCCTGTATTGGCACAACCTGACATCGAGAAGCCTTTTGATGTCTATTGTGATGCATCTGGCACTGGTTTGGGGTGTGTCCTTATGCAAGAGGGCCGAGTCATTGCTTATGCCTCACGCCAGCTTCGAAAGCACAAAGTCAATTATCCTACTCATGATTTAGAGCTCACCGTAGTTGTTCATGCCCTGAAGATTTGGAGACATTACTTTCTCAGTAATGTGTGCAACATTTATACTAACCATAAAAGTCTCAAGTACATCTTTACTCAACCAGAGTTGAACATGCGTCAATGACGATGGTTGGAGTTAATCAAAGACTACAAACTTCAAGTGCACTACCATTCTAGCAAGGCAAATGTTGTTGCAGATGCCTTAAGCTGTAAATCTCATTGTAACTCTTTGGTTAGTGAAGACTTTCATCTGTCACATCTCTTTCATCCTATGGTACTCCACAACATTACTGTGGATTGCTCTCTTAGAAGTCAAATTATCGAGCTCCAGAAGACTGATGTGGGTGCGTTTCACATCAAGCGGAAGATGAAAGAGCAAGAAACCAAGCACTTTAGAGTGGATGACAAAGGAATTCTCTGGTTCAATGATAGACTTGTCGTACCCAAAGACAAAGAACTTAGAAATTAAATTATGGCTGAAGCCTATTCTTCTAGATTGTCCATCCATCCTAGTAGTAGTAAAATGTATCAAGATCTCAATCTTTATTACTGGTGGACCAAGATGAAGAAAGAAATTACAGCCTACGTCGCTAGGTGTGATAATTGTTGTAGAGTCAAGGCTATTCACATGAAGCCTAGTTTATTGCAGCCACTCTCTATTCCTGGCTGGAAGTGGGAAGAAATTGTTATAGATTTCATTATTGGGTTACCCACTACGAAAAAGGGTTTTGATTCAATCTGGGTTATCGTGGATCGTCTGACCAAATCCGCTCATTTTATTCATGTCAAGTCTAACTATCATCCTCATGTGTATGCTGACATTTATTTTCAACAAGTGGTACGTCTCCATGGTGTGCCCAAATCCATTGTTTCTGATAGAGGACCTCAATTCATGGCTCGCTTTTGGGAGCGCTTGCATCAGAATCTTGGCACTCATCTAATCCATAGTTCTGCCTATCATCCGCAAACATCTAGGCAGACTGAGCATGTTAATTAAATTCTTGAAGATATGCTTAGAGCTTGCCTTATCTCTTGGTTCTTGGGAGAAATGGTTGCCACTCACTGAATTCTCTTATAACAACAGTTATCAAGAGAGTATCAAGATGGCTCCTTTTGAAGCTTTATATGGTCGCAAGTGTAGGACTCCTTTGAACTAGGTGGAACCTGGAGAAAGAAGATTCTATGGTATTGATTTTGTAAAAGAAGCCGAAGAGCAAGTCCGAGCTATATAGAAGAATATGATTACCGCTCAGGCTAGATAAAAGAGCTATGTAGATAAGAGAAGAAAACATGTCTATCTGAAGGTATCACCTATGAGAGGCGTAAAGTATTTTGGAATAAAAAGAAAGCTTGAGCCTCGATATGTTGGACCTTACCGGATTATCGAGAAAAGTGGAAGAGCAGCCTATAAGCTCAATTTACCTTGTGAAATGGGAGCTATCTTTCCTATATTCCATGTGTCTCAACTGAAGAAATGTCTCCGCATTCCCAAGGAAAGAGTAGCAGTGAGGAGAATCAAATAGAAATATGATCTCTCTTATGAGGAGAAGCCCGTGCAGGTTCTGGACACTCAAGAAAGGGTGACGTGTAATTGAGTTGTTAAGTTATACAAGGTGGTCTCGAGTAATCATAGTGAACGAGATGCGACCTGGGAGCGGGAAGATTATTTAAAGGACAATTATCCTAAATTCTATAACGAATGGTACGCTTTCCATATCTCGGGATGAGATTTTTATAAGGGGGAGGGCTGTAACACCCTAGGTGTTTGGCTCCCACAAATTGCATTTTTCATTTCATAAACATGTGCATCATTCATCTTATCATGCAATTGTTGCTTGAAACATGTGTATGCAACATTCTCGGTTGAGCTTGTTTCATACATGATTGTTGTGAGTTATGGTTAGTGCAACATGTGTTTTCCATACATTGAAACATGCCAACATTGTTAGTGTAACATGACAAGCTTGATCTTTGCAACAGAGTTATGAAACATGTGAAACATGGTGTTGCAACAAAGTGAGTAATTGATTGTTTTGTTGTTTCAACATGTGTGATACTTAGAGGTTGGTGCAAAAAATGTGTAGAGGGGTTAATTATAACAGAACCAACAAATTATATGAGATTAAGTAAGAAAATCATCCACCGAGCAGACGATTTAACAAACTTAAGCCCGTATAACCCGGTAGTCCGTGAAATCACGACGGATTTCAAACCAACTTACATACCAGCCAAGATCGCAATAAGTTCAGCGATCACCATCACAAGTTACATAAAAGTTCAAGTCACAAATACATCGGAGTTTAAACATAGTTATTATAAACCAGTTTCAAATAGAAGTCGCGGAAGCATTTAGTTCAAATCACACACTCACACACAGTTCAAAATACAGTGCCAGCTCAGGATCATCTTCCAACAAAAGCATCAGACGAGATATAGTGAATGACCATTGCCCATGGTCCTAAGCTTCTCCCATCGCAGGATAAAGGCAGTTGATACAGTAGCCGTAATACATCTGCCCATCTGCAACAAGTGGGAACAAAGCCCTGAGTACGAGAAGGTACTCAGCTAGACTTACTCGACAGAACCAAAAATAAAAGACACCAAGGATCATGACAGGCTTTCTGGTGGGGTAGCTGACTCATTTGCAGAAAGGCATTTTTAGCATTTAAAGAATCTTTCCAAAAGATGTGCATCAAGTTAAATCTTTATTAACATGTCAACTACATTTGCACCTGTACTAGAGTAACATGTAATTAAACAGGTAAGGATAACCAATGATCATTAACGAGATAAATCATGTCATATTCCATATAACTGTCCAAGTGTTCTATTAAAATTACTACGATGAAGTCACTCAAGTCAAGTGTTCACTATCCAGTGAACGATGGTGATTCGAATCGATTATTAACCAGCTGGTAATTTATTCCTCACACAAACCTCACTCACCTGCTAAAGTAAGGTGTTGGTTACCGAGTCAACCATTCAGATAAAGTTGTGAGCTTGCCAGGAACCACATATACCCAGGGGCCACCCGACTGCTCTTTGGCCTTATCATCGCGCCCCCGTATCCTGCCACTACTTCTCCGGTACAGTGCGTTGCGGGCAATCCACTCGGCCCGAATAATCTCCCAGCTTCGCGGTTGAAAGGTACATTATTCGGCCAGCTAAATGTAAGGCATGCGTTCAACATGACACGAGGCCCAACAACGGTCGGTCCTTAATCGACATAGACGGAAAACACTACAGTCCGAAACCCTGCAAGTTTCCGTCCGGTCTCAATTTCACATTAACACATAGTTATTCTCAGATGACATACTTTCTCAAGCAGATTCAGGTAACCACCTATAGCTCGCAGATGACAGGAAATCACCCGACTTCTACCGGTCTAAGCAAGCTAAGCAATTACTTGACTGCGAATAACAAGGTGACAAGGATATGGTAGAACGAAGTAAACAAGGTATAATGCAGCAACGGTTGCAAACAACTCCTAAACATAATACAGCAGTTAAAGTAAAGCATTAATAAAATTATTCGCAAACCGGGGGAGAAAAATGCTCCGGGGCTTGCCTCTCTCGAAAGAGCTCGGACGGTGGTCTGGCCACTCTAGAAGATCCTCACCGACCTCCTCGTCGGCTTCGGGCACATCCTACGATCCTGTATGATACAAATATATAAGTGCTTATGCCTAGGTGCATTACAGAAATGACATGTAATGGTCATGATGAATGAAATGTAGACAGATAGGTTCACTTTATTTCATAAAGTAGGAATACAATTCTTCTACAAGGTAGTCAACATCATCCAAGAATACAGACTACAAGCACAAGTCATCTACTGTATTCTCTTCTACTACTACTATGCTAAGTCAACACATCTTATTAAATGCTTTAAAGATACACCAAAGCAAAATCCTATTAACTAGTCATGCATTAACAAGGTTAATTAAACCCTAATTGCAACTAGGTTTGAACATCAACACCAATTTTGGTAGCACAAAAAAATCTGAGAAAATTACAGTAGCTTTCTATTATCTAATCTAGCATACCACAAAATTTTCATTGCATTTGGATTACTAGAACTGCCTACACAAAAATAACAAGCTAGGGTCTAAAAATGAGCATAAAAATACTTTATACTATAAAAAGTATCAAACAATAGATTTAACATTTTTCCTACATTCTACACAATAAATAATCACCATAGAAAAATTATTACATGCATGTTTTATTCATCTTTTTCTCTCTAGCAAAAATAACAATTATTAACAATATTAAACACTTGTACTACACATCAAGATTTTTCTACAGAACATGCATGGAATATATTTTTCCTAGCAAGTACATCACAAAAAAAATTATTGCAAGTGGATCCATATTTTTCTGAACTTTTTATGATTTATTACATATTTAACAAGAAAACAACAATTTCAGTGATTAAATAAAAACCCTACAGAAAAGTATTTCAAACTTGACATGCAATATTTTCAAATCATAGATCCACTTATGAGAAACACTACAAAATTTGTTTCACAATTTTTGGAGCTAAAATGAGCAAGTTATGGATTTCTAAACCATTTTCATCTTTTCTGAAAAAAATCATTTTCAAATCCCTTTTTAAAATTTTTCGCTGAAAATGCTAAGTGCACCCCATGGGATCACCCCCGAATCACACAGAGAGACAGACAGCCGGGGCCCACGGGTCAATCGGGACCCCACCCGTCAGCCACCCGAGAGCAGGGGCGGCGCTGACTGGCGGCAAGCTCGCCGCCGGTGAGATCTCCGGTGACGGGGAGGGCACCACCACGCTCCCCGCACCGAGGCGCACCTAGCACGGCAACCCTGAGCAGCGCGGGAGCTCCGGAGGAAGCTCACCGGTAGAAATTGCGGCCCGGTGGCGCTGCTCACCGTCGGGCGGCCAACACCGGCTATGGTGAGGCGCGAGAGAGGGTGCACAAGCGTCGCGAGAGCTAGGCAAACGCAATGCGTGCATGGGAAAAGGAGGAGGGGGATGGAAGAGCTCCAGCCACGCACGCCGGCCAACGGCGGCCATGGCAATAGCGGAGGAGGAAATGCCCATTAGGGCCTCACCGTGGCTCGACCCGAGACGCTAGGGCGCGTCCAACACCGAGGAAGGGGTGGCGGAGAGGGTGGCGAGAGGAATCGGAGGGAGGCGCGGCCGTCGAGCGGGAACGTCGCCGCGGAGGTGAGTGGCGCTGGTGATGGTGCGATGGCGCTGCTGCTACGGTTCGCGCTGGTGAGGCGAGCGAGAGGGAATGAGGCGAGTGGAGTGGGAGGAGGCAGCTCTGGCGAGGCTAAGCGCGGGCGGCGGGGGCCACAGCGGCCACGCGCTAGGCGTCGCCGGCATGCGGCCGACACGTGGTGGACGCAGCCTACCACGGTCGCCAGCGAGACGCGCGCGCGGGAGGGGGAGGAGGAGGCCGTGCGGCGTGGGCCAGGCCATGGTCACGCACGGGCGAGCGCGCGGGCGGAGGAGAACGCGGACGCGGACGCGGACGCGGGCTGGCTTCGGCCGTTGGGCCGGAAGTGGGGCGGCGGCCCGTTAGGCTGAAAAATTTGTTTTCCTTTTATAAATGAATTCCAGATTTTATAATTTGATTCAAATTCAAATTTTGAAGATGAAAAAGACATTTTCACAATTTTAATTAATGTCAATTTAAATTGCATGCGATGATGAACATGTATGAAATGGCAATGCTCATGATTTGGGATATGAATGCATGCTTAACACCCAGGGGTGTTACAGCCCTCCCCCCTTATAAGAATCTCGTCCTGAGATTTGGGTTACGAACCATTTGTTATAAAAAAACCTCAAAAGCTTTTTGTAGATATTCACCCGTTTTCTAAGTTGCATCTCCTTCATCATGATGACTCCACTGTATCTTATATGTTTTCACCACACTGTTCCGAGTAACCCTGTCTTTAGAGTCCAACACTCGAACCGGTTGCTCACAATATACCAAATCTGACTTGAGCTTTATGCCTCAAGGTTTAATTCTTTCCTCGGGAACACGCAAACACTTCTTGAGATGCGATACATGAAAAACTGGGAATATAGCACCCATTGTCTCAGGTAACTCTAACTTATAAGTGACTAGACCTTTTCTTTCCAAGATCTTATATGGTCCTACAAATCTAGCTGCAAGCTTTCTGCGTACTCCAAACCGTTTCTTCTTCATTGGTGTGACTTTTAGATAAACATAGTCACCAACCTCGAACACAAGCGGTCTCCTTCTTCTATCCGCATAGCTTTTCTGACGTGATTGAGCAGCTTTCATATTTTGCTGAATGATATGAACTCTCTTCTTGGCTTCTTCCACGAAGTCAATACCATAATATCTTCTTTCTCCTGGCTCGATCTAGTTAAGTGGTGCTCTACACTTTCTACCATACAAAGCTTCGAATGGTGCCATCTTTATACTTTCTTGATAACTATTATTGTAAGCGAACTCTGCTAATGGTAACCATGACTCCCATGAACCTCTGGAAGATAACACACAGGCTCTTAACATATCCTCTAGAACAACATTAACTCTTTTGGTCTGACCATCTATTTGAGGATGATAGGTAGTGCTACGAATCAAACTAGTTCCCAAACCTTTATGCAAGTGCTCCCAAAAGTGAGCAGTGAATTGTGACCCTCTGTCAGACACTATATTCTTCGGTATGCCATGCAATCTCACAATCTCCGCAATATACTTCTCTGCATATTGAGGTGGTCGATAGCTTGTCTTGACAGGTAAAAAGTGAGCTGTCTTTGTAAGGCGATCCACAATTACCCAAATCGAATCATGTCCTTTCTGAGTAGTGGGAAAACCCGTGATGAAATCCATACTTATATCATCCCACTTCCAACTAGGTACGGACAAAGGTTGCAACAATCCGGCAGGTCTCATATGAATAGCCTTTACCCTACAACATGTGTCACATCTGGCTACATATGCTGCAATCTCTTTCTTCATCTTGGTCCACCAATAACGAGGTCTTAGTTCTTGGTATATTTTGCTACTTCCGGGATGGATAGATAACTTCGAAAGGTGAGCCTCATCCATAAGTTTATTCTTAAGCTCTCCATCCTTGGGAACAATAAGACGGTCGTCAAACCATAACATGTCCTGTTCATCCACTCTAAAGTGCTTGGATGATTCTTCTTTAATCTTTTCTTTGATATGGAATATCCCTTTGTCGGTTTTCTGGCCTTCTATTATCTTACTCTCCAAAGAACAACTAATTTGAATACTTGTAACACGGCAGGATGCATTAGATCAAAATCATCTTCGAGCAAAGGTTGTGCATTCAGGCAATGTGACTTTCTACTCAAAGCATCTGCCACTACATTGGCCTTTCCAGGATGATATTGCACATTCAAGTTGTAATCTTTAATCAATTCTAACCATCTTCGCTGTCTCATGTTCAATTCAGGTTGGGTGAAGATGTACTTGAGACTCTTGTGATCGGTGAAAATATTGCACACATTACCAAGTAAGTAATGTCTCCAAATTTTTAATGCATGCACTATGGCAGCAAGCTCAAGGTCACGGGTCGGATAGTTGATCTCATGCTTTCTCAACTGACGGGAGGCATAAGCAATGACTCTTCCTTCTTGCATAAGAACACAACCTAATCCTGTTTTTGATGCATCGCAAAACACATCAAAAGGTTTCTCAATGTCTGGTTGCACTAGAGCTAGAGCAATGGTCAACAATTTCCACAAGGTGTGGAAAGCTGTCTCACACTCCTCTGTCCACACAAACTTATGATCTTTCTATAGCAGACTTGTCATTGGCTTAGCAATCTTTGAAAAATTTGGGATAAAACAACGATAGTAACTAGCTAAACCCAAGAAACTTCTAACTTCTAAAACTGTGATTGGTGTCTTCCAATCCATAACCTCTTGCACTTTACTCGGATCTACAGAGACTCCATTCTCTGACAGAATGTGACCAAGGAAAGTAACTTTCTTCAACCAAAATTCACACTTGCTAAACTTAGCATACAACTTATGATCTCTTAGTCTGGTTATGATAATTCTCAGATGCTCTTCATGATCTTTCTCATTCTCAGAGTATACTAGAATATCATCAATGAACACAACCACAAACTTGTCCAACTCTAGTATGAAAACCGTATTCATCAGATACATAAAGTATGTAAGAGTATTTGTTAAGCCAAAGGACATAACAAGATACTCGTACAACCCGTATCTGGTAGAAAAGGCGGTTTTCGATATATCTTGTGGTCTAATCTTTATCTGATGGTAACCCGATCTTAAATCTATCTTGGAGAATACTTTGGCTTTGGCTAACTGATCGAACAAAATATCAATGTGAGGTAAGGGATACTTATTCTTGATAGTTACAGCATTAAGAGACCTATAATCCACACACATTCTAAAAGTACCCTCTTTCTTTTTCTTCACAAATAAGGTAGGACATCCCCATTCAGACTTACTTGGCCGGATAAACCCCTTGTTCAACAACTCCTCTAGTTGCTTCTTCAGCTCAGCTAACTCATCCGGAGGCATCCTATAAGGTCTCCTTGAAATTGGAGTTGTCTCGGGGATCAACTCAATTCCAAACTCAACATCTCTATCTAGCGGAAGACCAGGTAACTCATCTGGAAACACATCCGGAAACTCACACACGACCGAAATCTGATGAATCGAAATGACTTCCATAGCACATGTCATCTACTGTATTCTCTTCTACTACTACTATGCTAAGTCAACACATCTTATTAAATGCTTCAAAGATACACCAAAGCAAAATCCTATTAACTAGTCATGCATTAACAAGGTTAATTAAACCCTAATTGCAACTAGGTTTGAACAGCAACACCTATTTTGATAGCACAGAAAAATCTGAGAAAATTACAGTAGCTTTCTATCATCTAATCTAGCATACCACAAAAATTTCATTGCATTTGGATTACTAAAACTGCCTACACAAAAATAACAAGCTAGGGCCTAAAAATGAGTATAAAAATACTTTATACTATGAAAAGTATCAAACAACAGATTTAACATTTTTTCTATATTCTACACAATAAATAATCACCATAGAAAATTATTACATGCATGTTTTATTCATCTTTTTCTCTCTAGCAACAATAACAATTATTAACAATATTAAACACTTGTACTACACATCAAGATTTTTCTACAGAACATGCATGGAATATATTTTTCCTAGCAAGTACATCACAAAAGAAAATTATTGCAAGTGGATCCATATTTTTCTGAACTTTCTATGATTTATTACATATTTAACAAGAAAACAGCAATTTCAGTGATTAAATAAAAACCCTATAGAAAAGTATTTCAAACTTGACATGCAATATTTTTAGATCATAGATCCACTTATGAGAAACACTACAAAATTTGTTTCACAATTTTTGGAGCTAAAATGAGCAAGTTATGGATTTCTAAACCATTTTCATCTTTTCTGAAAAAAATCATTTTCAAATCCCTTTTTAAAATTTTTCGCTGAAAATGCTAAGTGCACCCCACGGGATCACCCCCGAATCACACAGAGAGACAGACAGCCGGGGCCCACGGGTCAATCGGGACCCCACCCGTCAGCCACCCGGGAACAAGGGCGGCGCTGACCGGCGGCAAGCTCGCCGCTGGTGAGATCTTCGGTGATGGGGAGGGCACCACCACGCTCCCCGCACCGAGGCGCACCTAGCACGGCAACCTCGAGCAGCGCGGGAGCTCCGGAGGAAGCTCGCCGGCGGAAATGGCGGCCCGGTGGCGCTGCTCACCGTCGGGCGGCCAACACCGGCCGTGGTGAGGCGCGAGAGAGGGTGCACGAGCGTCGCGAGAGCTAGGCAAATGCAATGCGCGCATGGGAAAAGGAGGAGGGGGATAGAAGAGCTCCGGCCACGCACGCTAGCCAACGGCGGCCATGGCGGCAGCGGAGGAGGAAATGCCCATTAGGGCCTCACCGTGGCTCGACCCGAGACGCTAGGGCGCGTCCAACGCCGAGGAAGGGATGGCGGAGAGGGTGGCGGCGAGAGGAATCGGAGGGAGGCGCGGCCGTCGAGCGGGAACGGCGGCGTGGAGGTGAGTGGCGCCGGTGATGGTGCGACGGCGGTGCTGCTGCGGTTCGCGCTGGCGAGGCAGCGAGAGGGAATGAGGCAAGTGGAGTGGGAGGAGGCGGCTCTGGCGGGGGTAAGCGCGGGCGGCGGGGACCACAGCGGCCACGCGCTGGGCGTCGCCGGCATACGGCCGACACGCGGTGGACACGGCCTGCCACGGTCGCTAGCGAGACGCGCGCGTGGGAGGGGGAGGAGGAGGCCGCGCGGCATGGCCCGGGCCATGGTCACGCGCGGGCGAGCGCGCGGGCAGAGAAGAACGCGGACGCGGACGCGGGCTGGCTTCGGCCGTTGGGCCGGAAGTGGGGCGGCGGCCCGTTAGGCTAAAAAAATTGTTTTCCTTTTATAAATGAATTCCAGATTTTATAATTTGATTCAAATTCAAATTTTGAAGATGAAAAAGATATTTCACAATTTTAATTAATGCCAATTTAAATTGCATGCGATGATGAACATGTATGAAATGGCAATGCTCATGATTTGGGATATGAATGCATGCTTAACACCCAGGGGTGTTACATTAATTATGTCCTAATACACCTTAACTACACTTAGGGTAATTAGTGGAGCACTGTTCATGTTGACCAAAATGACTAATTTGCCCTCTAGGTGAGGTTTGACCATGAGATGACCTATAGAGTGTCTTTATTTGACTGTTTAAAAAGTCTAGCCTAGAGATCTTGTATGGCTATGCATCCTTTAACAAAGTTGTAGAAACTTATCAGGGAATAAAAGTTTCAATATGGTCATCTCATGAAAATGGCTGGAAAATGCTCAAATAGGGTCCACAAGACAGTTTTGGGAATCAATTCAGCACTTAGAATTTTTCTAAGTCTGATTTTCATTTTCCAAGTACACCACTTTGGGATCTTGTATCTTTGAATCTAAGCCAAATCAGCTCTTAACCCAATTGATAAAATTAGAGACCTAACTTAGCTCTACAAGTTTGCTAATATCACCGGTTAGTGCGAACCCGCAAAGTTGGTTCCTGAGTTGTACCAAAGGTGACCTACGGCTACCCTTGCAAAGTATGCCAGGGTGAGAGTTAGGAATACCCTCTTAGCTGAGTTGTAATTCGATTCGAGTCGTCATCTCTCACTAGTTAGTGAGAACTTGATGGGAGTATCTCCACAGTAGATACACTAAATAATATGATGGTTCAGGAATGATGTTATGATGATGATAGCCTTATTATACCTGCTATGGTTAATATTGTTTGCTCCTAATAAGTGAGTGCTCTAGTACATATGCTAATATAGTTGACAGGTAAATGATGATGAACTTGATGCTAAGTTTAATCGGTTACTTATGCTCATAAGCTCTTTTATGCAATTGTGTCAAGCTAGCCCACCTTATAAGCCTTGCATGATCCTTGGTGTCCTTTATTTTTGATTTTTGATAGGTAAGTCTAGCTGAGTACCTTCTCGTACTCAGGGTTTATTTCTCACCTGTTGTAGATAACCAGTTCTACTTTGGTTGCTGCAAGTACTGCCTCCTCCCTGCTGGAGATGAGGACTAGATCGTTGGGCACGATCTCTGCTAGTTATCTTACCTGAGATGCTTTTGGTTAGACATGACTACTACTTGGCAATATATTTGAAACTATGAAGTTATGTACTAAACTATGTTGCTTCCGCGAAACAAACTTGGTTTGTAATATTTTGTTTGAACTCCGATGGATGTAATCTGCATGCCACTTGTGAAATATTGTAACGAATTATGTGTTGTGTTGAATCACTATGATCTTGGTTTGTATGTCGAAAGTTGTTTGAAATCCTACGAGATTTTCGGACTACTAGGATTATGAGAGCTTAAGGACAGGAATTTGATCACTTCGGTGATTGTTTTTGTACTTACGTTCTTATAATTTGATCGGTTCTGTTATAGAGGGCGATGTTGTGCAGCAATCCTAACCCTTTTAGGCTGGATCGTGGGGCATTTCTAAGGGTTTTGACTTAGAAGTTCGAGGTTCCTCGCTCAAACGTGTGAGTGCAAAGGATTCTGACATGAGGTTTCTCCTATAGTTGGATTGTACAACACCTCCATCCAATTCCCTTGGATTTTGCGATGGATAGGTAGCGAAGGGGTGCAAATCTGAATTTCTTTAGAAGAAAGCTCTCCCTCGTATACCCATTCACTACTCATGAGAGCGGTCAACTCCTTAATGGACTCTAAGAGATTCTTTGTCCAAAGGCTCAAAAGGAGTGATAGGGATTGGTGGCCTCTTTTGGCATTCGTAATTCGAGGTATTTTTGAAACCTTTGAAAAACTCATCCTTGAAATACGAAAGGTCTGAAGGTTGGAAACCTTTCTCCAGATCTTCTGGTTTGGGTGAGGGTCTCTCTATGGATGGTACAGGTTCGGTCTTGACCGAAGAGACTTCCTCGTGGCTCGGCTCGGGCTCTACTCGAAGGGGTTCTAGCAGGGGAGTGTTCTCTAGAATGCGGTCTAGGAGAGCTTCTCCTTCCGCTGTGGTTTTATGGGTAAACGAACCCTCAGCGGCTATGTCGAGCTGTAGGGCAGATTCTATGGTAAGCCCTAACCAGAAATGTTATAAAAGCATGTGGTTGGGAATAGACAAGTCTGGACCAGATCTCGTTAAAATTGAGAATCTGTTCCAAGCTACACTTATGGATTCCTTCTCTTTTTGTTGGAAGCTGAGTATCTCTTGTCGTAGGGCAGCGATTCGAGATATAGGGAAAAACGCAAGACAGAATTTGTTCCTAAGTTCTTCTCAATCACCAGCTACCTTCCCTACGTTGTGGGTGTATCATTGTTTCGTCCTCTCATCAAGTGAGAACGTAAACAACTTCCACCGAAGAGTTTCTTGTGACATACCCAAAATGGTCAGGTAAGCACAGAGCTACTCAAACTCCCTTAAGTGATGATAGGGGTTTTCATAATCTAACCCCGAGAAGGCTTGTTCCCGAACCATGGCTATAAAGCCTGGGCGAAGTTTGTAACTTGAAGCTGTGATTGGCTTCGAGGTTTGTGGAGGTTCAATGAACTCGCCCTTGGGAGTAGAAAGGTTTTGAATGTTGGGTTGCTCCATTAGAAAAGAGTAAAATGAAAAGAAAGGTAAAAACAAAGGATACACTGGCAATGTAGGTTCAGAGACTAAAATGACAACCGTTCCTCGGCAACGACGCCAGAAATGGTTGTTGGTGCTTCTTAGCATAAGCAGAAAAGTCCGCAAGTGCACGAAAATACCGTTGTAGCACTTCACCCGGAAGTATTCAGGGTATCGTATTTTCCAAAGGAACGATATTGTAAGTAGTTTCTTGCCTAGTTTACCTAGAGGAACAAGATGAAGGGTAACTTGGGTAGTGAGGTTCTTCTACGGGCAGAAACCTTAAATGAAGTTAACTTTGCCACTACAAACTTACTTCGGGCACCAGATCACACCTGGTCTGCCAAGTGATGCCGACATGTAGCTCTACGCCGTACCCGAATGTGGGGATTACTAAGAACGGACAGGGCTGTCACCACCTGCCGTCTACCCCTCAACCGTGGGATACGAGGCAAACGAAGGTAACATGTAGCTCATACACCGCGTCTACACTAACCGCTACTACTCTAGCGTTGGCCAAGAACTTTCTTCTTTATCAGGAGTCCTCTACTAGAGCACCCATCACGAGGACAGACGACGAACCCACAAGTAAGTAGTAACAATGATAACTTAACTTAGGGAATCAAAACCAATAGAAGAACATGAACTTCTTACTCTAATTAGTAAGATGATCGTAGAGGTACAAGTGTAGAGGGGGCTAATAAGTCCGGCACTCTGTCCACCCGAGGTACAAGGCTCACCGAGTACAAGAGGTAGAGGGCACCGCTACTCCGCTATTCCTCCAACTCTTTTCCTCTCTCACTCCCTAACTAGTCTAGCTAGAAGCTAAGGAAAATATATGTAGCCCTTCTTCTTCTCCAAATGTGTATCTCCCCTATGATGTGAGGAGGGGTGCTCTTTATATGGCTTGGAGGAGGTCGGTTTGTGTGGTATTTTTGGTAAGCACCACATGCAACCGCCTCCCTATGCAATAAATGCATCACCTACAAAACGTGGGCCCGGGCCAAGCCGAGGGCGGTGCGGCCGCACCCTAGGCTACGTGCCTAGCCACCGCTTTCGGCCTGTGGGCTCTTGGCTAGGCCTAGATGCCTTCCCAGCTGGTGTCTGTAACAGAACCGACCAAATTATAAGAGCACAAGTACGAAAACAAGCACCGAAGCGCTCAAATTTTCAAACTTGAGCCCATATAATCCCGGTAGTCAATCGAAATCACGAAGGATTTCAAACCAAACTGCTTACAACCAGGATCGCATCATTCAACATACAACATCATACGTTACATTTCCCAAGTAGTGCTGAAATAAGTTTACACAAACGGAGTAGCAAATATTACAAACCAAGTTTGAAAGTAGCGGAAGCATAACACACACACTAGTTAATTAAATACTGCCAGTCTAGATGATCGACAACCCGCAAAAGCATGAGGAAAGTAAATAAAGACGATCACGCCCTTGTGATCTAGTCATCATCACCCGCAGGGTGGAGACACGTCTTGCAGAATCCCTGATAAAGCATGTCATCTGCAACAGGAGGGAATAAACCCTGAGTACTGGAATGTACTCAGCTAGACTTACCCGCCGAAAACCAGAAATAAGATGACACCAAGGATTATGCAAGGCTTACACAAGGGGCTAGCTGACATAACATTTTGCATAAAGGCATAAGTAATTGAAACTCTTATAACCTGTACTAGCAGTTATTTTTAGCATTTACCTGTCATCTATCTTAGCACCTGTACTAAACATACACTTGATTATAATCAAACAACATGATTATTATATCCATAGCAGGTATATCATTATGGCAACATTGTATCATTCCCTTAACCACCAGTTCATTTAATGAGTTCTACGTTGCCGCTGCTCAAGTCAAGTGCTCACTAACCGGGAGCGACGGCGATTCGAATCGAATTCCTATCCAGCTGGAGGGGTATTTCTAACACTCACCGTGCAGACCCCTGCCAGGGTCGCACAGGCCACCGTTTCATATGATTCAGGAGTCGCGGGTCCGAATAATGTCGCGACCCCAAGGGCGACACTCTGCCAGGTGATAGGGACTCTAACCCCCCCTTGGTCTCACGCCAATGTCCCCAAGCACATCCTTTCTCTCCTCCAAGAAGCAACCTACCATTCGATTCCCGGCCTGAATCACATTACTCGGCTTCGCGGTCGAAACGACTTATCCGGCCAACTAAGTGTTAGACTGCGTTCAACATTACTCAAGGACGTACAGCGAATCGGTCCTTAAACGACTCAGACGGGCATAGCTCCACACCCAAGACGTGAAGTGTCTTGCGGCTGTACTATCGAACTCCCGCCCGGTCTCAATTTCATTTTTAAGCATGGTTCCATCCACGATAGCCATAAAGCCACTCGTGACTCCTTCCTACATCTCGCGGATGACCGGAAATCACCCGACTTCTACCGTACTAAGCAGGGCTAAGCATTGACACGTGCCTACACCTAATATAGGATTCAGTACGATATCTGGACAAGGACAGATATAATGCAACAAGTGTTTTCATATAACTCCTATAACTTAATGCAGTAAACAATTAAAAGTACTCAAGATTAATTTATAAATCAGTAGGTTCAGCATGCACCGGGGCTTGCCTTTCAGAAAGGTTGCGGGTCTGTGGTCCGGACACTCGGGTAGATCTTCTGACGGAGCTTCCCCGACGTTGAGTTCTTCTGCTAATTCCTCCGGTTGACTCAGCACCTCCTCCGGTATCGCTTGCTCGAATTCGAGGAGTGTCACCCCCTCCGGTACACCTATTGCATGAGTGCATAATAAATCCCATGAATGCATAATGAAAGATGCAATATGCTCGGAATGAAATGCATTACAACAATTTAACGCTCTAATCAAATCACTTCAAAAGAGTAGGTGCAAATTTCCTCTCCGGTAGAGAAGTACTCACCTAATCTACTTAACCTAAGATAAAGCTGCTCATCCTCAGTTAAGGTCCTAACACCTAACAATTACAAAAGTAGCATGTCTTAGGATATCTCACCATATCAATCAGCAAAACACCACAGTAAGCATTCTGGACAGCAGCTACTTGTTTTTATCACAACTGGAGATTTACAATTCCAAAAGATATGATCTAAGACAATCTGGAAAGCATAAGAAATGCACTACAATTCATTTTCAGACCTCAACTCCAAACTCCTAAGTTTTCCATGTCAAACTTCACAAGTTCTAGAATCTGTCCTCTCAAAACAGAGAGTAGCAGATTTTGAACTGCCATTTTAAACAACAGTAACTCTCAAACTACTAAGCCAAATGCTCCCAAATTTTGACACAAGCTCATTTACAAGTTTTACTACAACTTTGGTATTTACAAGTTTTTCAGCAACCACCTTTATCCAAGGTCAAACCTAGAAATACTATCAGCTGTCCAGAAAAACCTAAAATTATAAAGGTTAAATATTTATTGATGTGACAAACATTCTCTAAGACCAAACTAATACTACTACAAGTTCACAAATGTCACAAAAACACCAGAAAGTAAGGTGTGCCCACCTAGAATATTTATTTAAACTCATTTCTTAATTTACTTAAGTAATCAAGTGGAATTTCAAACATATATGTAAACTGCTCCTAAAATTCTACAAAAATTACAGGGGACTCTCTGACCCAAAAAGAGACTACTGTAAAAATTTGAACTCAATTTATTCACAGAAACTCTCTGAACAAAAATTCACAAGCCCAAAAGGCTGATTTTTGTATAAATAACAAAGCATAGTAAAAAGTGTCAAACAACAGATTTCTTAATTTTCTTGGACACTCTAGGGTACCAAGACATTCTCCAAAAATTTATATGAACATTGCACATGTAGAAAAATTACAAAAATTCATTTAAGTATTTCCTAGAATAACAAGATAGCATTATAACTTGGAATTTACTTAAGCACTGATGCCCAAATTTTTACCAGAGCTAGGTCTAGCATAGAGTAACCTACCCACCAAATTTCATGATTTATGGAACACTACAGCTCAAGTTATAAATTTAACAAATTTGCATGCATTCCAAAACACATTTAAATGATCTATTAAATTTTCCTAGAAATTAAACATCACATTTCAGATTTATATTTTTCTAAAATACTACACATCATGTAAATCCTAACAAAATTTATCTCATAATTTTTGGACAAGTAAAACCCTAGATCTTCATTTTTTTCAAATCTTACTTAAAGTTGTGACAAAATAAAGAAATGAAATAAATCCCATTTGAAACTGGGCCGGCCCGGCTTGCTAGCGCGGCCCAGCCAGCGCGCGGCCTGCCTCGGCGCCCGCCCGCGCGCGCGGCGCTGACAGTGCGGGCCCGCAGGCCAGAGAGAGAGAGCGAAAGGGGGAAGACGGCCGCGACTCCGGCGAGCTCAAGCTCGCCGACGACGGCGCCTCCGGCGACGAAAGGAGCACCAACGGCTTCCCCGTGACTTCCCGCATCGACCAAACCTAGATTTGCTGAACCTATCCCACCCTAGCTACGACGGCCATGGCGACCGCGGCTCGGAGGCAGCACCCGGTGGTGGTCCGGCGAGCTCCGGGGGTCAGGGACCTAAGTGAGGTGTGCTACGGCTTCCTGAGGACATGGCGGACCTCTCCATGCCACGGAAAAGGACGGAGGTGGAGCGAGTGCCGCTGGCCGCGTGAGCACCGCACCGGCGGCCATGGCGCGGCGGCGCACAACGGTGTTCCGACGTGTACCGGCCATCCCATCCGGTAACGTCATCACCTAGGCTTCTCTACCCGACCCAGAACCCAAAACATGTACTAGTGAGAATGGAGGATGACCGTAGGGAGCTGGCCACGGTGAGCCGCCGCGTGGACAGTGCGCCGGCGAGGACTCATGGTGGCGGAAACCGAAATTCGCCCTCACCTCTACACAATCCGGTCAAGCAACGGTTGGAGGAGGTGGAGGGGATGCTGGTGGAGCGGTGGACGGGATTTGGAGGACGGTGGTGCGACGGTGAGCTTGCACAAGCACGGGGCGGGCTGCGGCGGCAATGGCGCCTCCGTTTTCCGCCTCGGTGAACCCGGCCAGAGCGAGAGTGAAGGAGATAAGAGTGAGCGCGAGTGTGGGGGTGGAGGTGTCGGCCCCGACTTCACGACCGCGCGTGTACTTGCGACGTGGAGGCGATGGCAGGGCGCGAGCGCCACGCGGCCACCGGGCTCTGCCCGAGCGCCACGGCGTGGTCAGCTGTCCGACTGAATGGCGATGTCGACTGACCGATGAGGCCGAACGGTGACTGTCAGTGCAAGTTTGACGCTGATTATCTTCCAACACAGCTCGATTTGGTCCAAGATGACAACATCAAATTTGTAGAGCTATGTGAGGGCAACAAGTTTGTCAATTGGAGTTTGGGCTGGTTCAGCCTGGATTTGAAACTACAGAGCTCCAAAGTGGTGCACTTAGAAACTGAAACCTAGTTTCAGTCACTAAGCCGACTGAAACCCTATTTTCACGACACAAAATCTCCTAAACTATTGAGAACCAGGTGATGGTGATATTGACAATGTTGTAGAGCTATGTGTGGACAACAACTTTGTCAATTGACTCCAGGACTGGTTTGGCCTAGTTTGTGAGTTACAAGTTGCTAAAGTGAGGTACAGTGAAACTGAAAAGTCCAATTTCCAGACTTAGAATTTTTCTAAGTGTTGATCACCACTCAAGCTGACTTGTGGGCCATTTTTGAGCATGCTCTGGTCATTTTCATGAGATGGCCATATTAGAACTTTTGTTCCTCATGAAATTCTCTACAACTTTACTTAAGGGTGCTCTTCCATGCAAGGTCTCTAAATTAGACTTTTTAATTGGTCAAACTAGAGCCTTCTAGGGTCAAATGGTGGTCAAACTTCTCTTGGAGGGCAAATTTGTAATTTTGGTCAACATGAACCTTGTTGCAAATGTTACCCTAAGTATAACTAAGGTGTTGTAGGTCATGATTGGCTACCTTACCTTTTTGTTACACCAACTAACAAATACTTCATGAAATAAATCAAACAACCCTAGAATAATCACATGTGTTGCATCACATAAAATAACAAACATGAATGATGCATGCTTATGCTTATGCCATGCAAATGCAATGCAATTAAGGACTAAACACTTGAAGTGTTACAGCCCTCCCCCCTTATAAAAATCTCGTCCCGAGATTTGGAAAGCGTACCATTTTTCATAGAATTCTTTATAACCATCCCGCAAATAATCCTCCCGTTCCCACGTAGCATCACTCTCACTTCCCTGATTACTCCACATCACTTTGTACCACTTAACCACTTTACTTCTAGTTACTCGTTCCTGAGTATCGATCACTCGGACTGGCTTTTCTTCATAGGTTAGGTCGGATTCCAGCCTGATATCACCTAAAGGAACTTATTCCTCAGGAACTCGAAGACACTTTTTAAGTTGAGATACATGGAAAACGTTGAATATGGCTTTCATCTCAGGAGGCAACTGGATTTTGTACGCAACAGCTCCACTCTTGCCTATGATCTGGAAAGGACCCACGTATCTTGGTGCAAGTTTCCGCTTAACACCAAAACGTTGGACACTCTTCATTGGAGAAACTTTCAAATAAACGAAGTCTCCAACTTCAAATTCGAGTGGTTTTCTACGACGATCCGCATAGCTTTTCTGTCTCGCTTGTGCTGCAGCCATGTGTTTCTGGATGGTACGGACTTGTTCCTCGGCTTCCTGGACAAAATCAATGCCATAATACCTTCTTTCCCCAGCTTCTACCCAGTTTAGTGGAGTTCGACACTTTCGACCGTACAAAGCTTCGAATGGGGCCATCTTAATACTCTCTTGATAACTGTTATTGTACGAGAATTCGGCTAAAGGTAACCATTTTTCCCAAGAACCCTTGGATGAAATGACGCATGCTCGCAACAGATCTTCCAAGATTTGGTTAACTCGTTCTGTCTGACCCGATGTCTGGGGGTGATAAGCAGAGCGTCTCACTAACTTGGTTCCCAGAAGGTGATGCAAATGCTCCCAAAAGCGAGCAGTGAACTAGGGACCACGGTCAGAAACGATAGTACGAGGTATCCCATGAAGCCGGACTATCTGATTGAAGTACAACTCAGCATAGTCAGTGGGACGATAGTCCACTCTCACTGGGATGAAGTGAGCTGATTTGGTCAAACGATCAACAATTACCCAAATAGAGTTATGATTTTTGACAGTAGGAGGAAGTCCGACAATGAAATCCATACTTATCTCTTCCCATTTCTAGCCTGGAATGGAAAGTGGCTGAAGTAGCCCAGCTTTCATGTGCACAATTTTAACTCTGCAACAGGTGTCACATCTAGCAACATATGCAGCTATCTCTTTCCGCATCTTGGTCCACCAATAAAGTGGCTTCAAATCATAATACATTTTATTACTACCAGGATGGATGGACAACTTGGACGAATGTGCTTCGGACAGGATCTGATCTCTAAGCTCTCGGTCCTTAGGTACCACTAACCTATCCTTAAACCACAGCACACCTTCGTCATCTAACCTGAAATGCTTAGTCTCTCCTTCATTCACCTTCCGTTTTATGTGAAAGATACCCGGATCGGTCTTTTGGAGCTCAATGATTCTATTTCTGAGAGTACCACTGACAGTGATGTTGTACAAGACTGCCGGATGTAACAGGCGAGATCGGTAAAAATCAGTTTCAATTAAGGAATGGCAATGAGACTTACGGCTTAAAGCGTCCGCAACCACATTTGCCCTGCCTGGGTGGTAGTGTACTTGAAGATTATAATCTTTAATCAACTCGAGCCATCTTCTCTGACGCATATTTAGCTCGGGTTGGGTGAAGATGTATTTGAGACTTTTGTGGTCTGTATAGATATTGCAGACATTGCCCAGCAGATAATGCCGCCATACCTTCAAAGCATGAACAACTGCGGCCAGTTCTAAGTCATGCGTTGGATAATTCACCTCATGCTTCCGAAGTTGCCGCGAGGTATATGCAATTACTCGGCCTTCCTGCATCAAAACGCCTCCCAAACCTATGCCTGAGGCATCACAATAAACATCAAATGGTTTCTCGATATTCGGTTGTGCCAAAACCGGAGCCGAGGTTAGGAGGGTTCGCAGTTGGTGAAAAGCCGCATCACACTCAGGAGTCCAGACAAACCTGGTGTCTTTTTGCAGCAACCGAGTCATGGGTTTGGCTATTTTGGAGAAATCCGGGATGAAGCGACGATAATAGCCAGCCAAACCAAGAAAACTTTGCACCTCGTGAACCGAGATAGGAGCCTTCTAGTTCAGTACTTCCTGTACCTTGGCGGGGTCCACCATAATTCCTCCATCGGACAACACATGCCCAAGGAAAGGTACTTCTCGAAGCCAGAATTCGCACTTACTGAACTTCGCATAAAGTTGATGTTCACGCAGTCTTGTGAGGACTATACGCAGATGTTCAGCGTGATCCTCCTCATTCACAGAATATACCAGGATGTCATCAATAAATACCACCACAAACTTGTCCAATTCTGGCATAAACACCGAATTCATCAAGTACATGAAGTGTGCGGGGGCATTTGTCAAGCCGAAAGACATAACAAGATACTCATAAAGACCGTATCTGGTAGAAAAGGCTGTCTTTGGAACATCTTCCGGGCGAATTTTAATTTGATGGTAGCCCGATCTTAGATCGATCTTGGAAAAAACTTTAGCTTTAGACAACTGATCGAACAAGATGTCGATTCGCGGTAGAGGATACTTATTCTTAACAGTGACCGCATTCAGAGGTCTATAGTCCACGCACATCCGCAAGGTTTGATCCTTCTTCTTTACAAAGATAGCAGGGCATCCCCACGGAGATGAACTAGGACGAATCAACCCCTTCTTCAAAAGTTCATTCAATTGCACCTTAAGTTCAGCTAACTCATTTGGAGGCATCCTATAGGGTCTCCTAGAGATGGGTGCGGTGCCAGGCAACAACTCGATTTTAAACTCCACATCCCGATCCGGAGGGAGTCCCAGCAAATCATCGGGAAAAATGTCCGGAAATTCATTTACTACGGAAATTTTAGCCAACGCCTTTGCTCGCACAGCATGAATTTCCCCTGACAATTCAACCTTTCTGGGAAGTTGTACTAGAAAACCCTTTTGATCTGTAGGATCTTTGAGCATAACTACCCGAGCGGATGTGTCAATGAGTACCCCATTCTGACTCATCCAATTCATGCCCAAGATAACATCTATGTCTAAACCAGGTAAAACCAATAGGGCAAGCGAATAACTTCGCCCTTCTATCTCAAACTTAAGGTTCCCCACTACTTTGTTTGTGGAAATATTCCCACTTGCAGCACTAATACAATAACCCACACCTTCAACAGTATGCAACTTGTGTGCAAATTTGGATGCAAACTTAGGACTGATAAAGGAATGCGAAGCACCTGAATCAAAAAGTACCACTGCGGGGTGTTGGTCAACTAGAAACTTACCAGCGGTGACCACCTCACCAGATGGAATTTCCTCAATGCTGTTATAATGGGCGTGTCCCTGACGACTACCTTGGTTGACATTTTTCTTAGGGTACGGACAGTTCCGGGCCCAATGACCTGGCTTGTTGCAATTCCAGCAAGGCATATTGCTAGGAGGAACACTAGAGCTGCTCTGTCCAGAAGTCCCCTTTGGCAGAGCGACGGTATAAGCCTTACGAAACCCCGTTTTTGCAGCAGGCTTCTTCTGCGGCGGACGGAACTTTGTATTCTGAGCAGGTGGGCGAGGGGAAGACCTCGGTGCCGTTGAGGCCCTTGACTGAGAAGCACTTGCCTCAAGGGCCCTTTTACGGCTCTTAGAGGCAGAATAAATAGTATTGTTGTTCTCCTGGGTCAAAGCATCGCTGATGAAATCATTGAAAGTAGTACATTTGCTAGTGCCCATAGTTTTCATCAGTTTTGGGCCGAGGCCCCTTTTGAAGCTAGCAATCTTTTTGGCATCGGTATCCACAAACTCTGTGGCATACCTTGCCAGGTTGTTGAAGGACTGCAAGTATTCAGTTAGGCTTTTGTTTCCTTGCGACAGCCTCATAAACTCTGTGTGCTTGATTGCCATAAGACCGGGAGGGATATAATTTCCCCGGAATGCCGCCTTAAACTGATCCCAAGCAATCGGGACATTGGCAGGTAGTGTGGAACGATAGTGGCTCCACCAAATGCCCGCGCGGACCATGCAACTGATGGGAAGCATACTCAGTTTTCAGCTCATCAGTTAGGCGTAGTAGACGAAACTTTTGTTCAATGGTATTCAACCACTCGTCAGCCTGCAGTGGTTCTTCCGCTTCCTTGAAGAGCGGGGGCTTTGTATCCAGAAAGTCCTTGAAATCGCTGTACTGATTGGGTTCAGGGCCCTAGCGGCCAGGACGAGCTTCCCGGTTAGCCAGCTGGCGCATAGCATCTGCCAACATGTGCTGCCCTTCGACCACTGTCTGCATCAGCTCAGCCGGAGTAGGTGGTGGCGGAGGGGGCGGCTGTTCCTCCTCCTCATTTCCACGACCCCGGCGTAGATTGTACGACATCTGCAAAATGCATAGCCAATGAGCACTGACGATGTGGGAAATTTGTAGATGAATTATTGTGAAATGTCAATCTGACTGTATGAATAGATTTCTCATAATAATTAAGGCACAATAATTCATCACAACCGCACAATCCATTCTAGCGCATCATTTGACGAGATCATACTTGGTAATCCAACAAGATGTTCTTTGATAAAGGCTCACTCACAGGGAGCACAACGGTTACCGGACCGTTTACGTTGCTATCTACGTGATTTTTGACCTTTTGCACGGTACTTGGATTCGATCTCAAGATTTTTAGTTGACTGTGAAAGGCTACTTCAAACTGACCACAAAGAGACTTCTCAATGAAGAGTTCCATGGTGGATCATGACTAGCCACCTCGATACCTGCGCGTGCTAAGCAGCACAGCCTTATGTCGCGCGCCATAGGAGGCCCTCGGTTTCATCGTGGCACCGAAGGGTGCTAATCGTGACACCATCATCGAACGCAACATAATAAGACATCAAGTTATGATCGAAATTAACAGGTTCAAACTACATTCAGGAAACATACGGTTCAACCTTACATCCCCAAAGTCAAGTTATTACAAGGCCTCACTCCTTCACAGGGAGGGCACAAAAGACGATCGTAACATTATAGGCACGTGATGACTACTCTAAGCATCATCCTCCGAGTCAGTGTCAAGGATCTCCCCGCCGTCCTCATCACTGACAGGCTCTAACTCCTCGTCTTCTTCTTCTTCTGGCTCTTCCTCTGGTGCTTCTGCAGGTGGGGCATCCTGTGGTCCATCAACCTCCACTTCATCATCATCCTCAGCCATGAAGATTCATGATCCCATATCTTCATCTACATTGTTGTTTCTAGGTAGCAGGGGATTAAGCTGGTTATTCAGGCGGTGCACTTCTTCATGAAGGTTGTCATTGTATTCTTCAGCATTTTCTAACTGTTGCTCGAGCTCAAACTGGCGAGCTCTCAGAACGTTCTCCTCGTGCCAGGCTTCATCCCTCTGTTCCATCACACGGACCAACATGCGTTGACAGTTGCGGTTTGCTACTGTCAACCTCTGGACTGCAAGGGTTTCCTGGTCACGATCATGAATCACTTCCTCCAGTTGCTGACGCGCTGCATTCCTGGCAGCAGTCACTTCAGCCAACTCTGCCCTCAGCCTTTCCACCTCAGTAGGCTCAGGGTGGGGCTCACGTGGAGCGAGCTGGTGACGCGGTGCCCTGCCCCCAGTGGATTTATGAGCGGTCCTCTTGGTACGTGCCATCTGTAGCAACAGATAAGATACGACTTAAAGTGAGAATCATTTAGGGGATACGAAATTTACTTTAGTCGGGAGTACTGAAAATTTTTAAGGAGGGAGTAAATGATATGTATGATATAATTAAACATGATGCATGCACGTTTCGTACGCCCTCTCACCTTAGTAGAAACCTAAAGTTCTAACGCTAGGCGGTGGCATACATACGTTCTCTCATATAAGCGAAACTATCGGTCTACTCGTTACGCTGTTAGTGTACCTGCAGAAAAACTCATTTCAGCCCAACAGTTTCCCAATATATGCACACAAGAAAGCAGTAAATTAAATACTTTCCATATACACATCCCCAGATGTATATACTTCAGTATCAAAGCTACCCGATGATAAGGTTCCCACAATTAAGTGCTTACGTAATTACATGGTTTAAACATGTAAGTATGCAAGTCACCAACACTACTCTCCCCTAGATCGCCGGTTGGACGATCCTGCTCTCACAACTCACACTTACCAGAGTGTCGAGGCACTTGATCCATACATTACCACCCAAGTGGATGGCATCCATACAATATCACGCCGTATGGACGACGAAACAAAAACAAACAAGGCCCCCAAGTTAGTCTTTATAATAAGCCACCTAAGAGTCCTTATTTGGGCTAAGGGTTGTGATCACTGGCATACCAAAAAAAATAATTTTTATAGTTTTTAACCCTTTTTATAAACAAATACTTTTGTTTTTAATTACCCGTAAGATGTGTTTAATGTTGAATTATGCTCCGGTACCAGCTGTAACAGAACCGACCAAATTATAAGAGCACAAGTACGAAAACAAGCACCGAAGCGCTCAAATTTTCAAACTTGAGCCCATATAATCCCGGTAGTCAATCGAAATCACGAAGGATTTCAAACCAAACTGCTTACAACCAGGATCGCATCATTCAACATACAACATCATACGTTACATTTCCCAAGTAGTGCTGAAATAAGTTTACACAAACGGAGTAGCAAATATTACAAACCAAGTTTGAAAGTAGCGGAAGCATAACACACACACTAGTTAATTAAATACTGCCAGTCTGGATGATCGACAACCCGCAAAAGCATGAGGAAAGTAAATAAAGACGATCACGCCCTTGTGATTTAGTCATCATCACCCGCAGGGTGGAGACACGTCTTGCAGAATCCCTGATAAAGCATATCATCTGCAACAGGAGGGAATAAACTCTGAGTACTGGAATGTACTCAGCTAGACTTACCCGCCAAAAACCAGAAATAAGATGACACCAAGGATTATGCAAGGCTTACACAAGGGGCTAGCTGACATAACATTTTGCATAAAGGCATAAGTAATTGAAACTCTTATAACCTGTACTAGCAGTTATTTTTAGCATTTACCTGTCATCTATCTTAGCACCTATACTAAACATACACTTGATTATAATCAAACAATATGATTATTATATCCATAGCAGGTATATCATTATGGCAACATTGTATCATTCCCTTAACCACCAGTTCATTTAATGAGTTCTACGTTGCCGCTGCTCAAGTCAAGTGCTCACTAACCGGGAGCGACGGCGATTCGAATCGAATTCCTATCCAGCTGGAGGAGTATTTCTAACACTCACCGTGCAGACCCCTGCCAGGGTCGCACAGGCCACCGTTTCATATGATTCAGGAGTCGCGGATCCGAATAATGTCGCGACCCCAAGGGCGACACTCTGCCAGGTGATAGGGACTCTAACCCCCCCTTGGTCTCACGCCAATGTCCCCAAGCATATCCTTTCTCTCCTCCAAGAAGCAACCTACCATTCGATTCCCGGCCTGAATCACATTACTCGGCTTCGCGGTCGGAACGACTTATCCGGCCAACTAAGTGTTAGACTGCGTTCGACATGACTCAAGGACGTACAGCGAATCGGTCCTTAAACGACTCAGACGGGCATAGCTCCACACCCAAGACGTGAAGTGTCTTGCGGCTGTACTATCGAACTCCCGCCCGGTCTCAATTTCATTTTTAAGCATGGTTCCATCCACGATAGCCATAAAGCCACTCGTGACTCCTTCCTACATCTCGCGGATGACCGGAAATCACCCGACTTCTACCGTACTAAGCAGGGCTAAGCATTGACACGTGCCTACACCTAATATAGGATTCAGTACGATATCTGGACAAGGACAGATATAATGCAACAAGTGTTTTCATATAACTCCTACAACTTAATGCAGTAAACAATTAAAAGTACTCAAGATTAATTTATAAATCAGTAGGTTCAGCATGCACCGGGGCTTGCCTTTCAGAAAGGTTGCGGGTCTGTGGTCCGGACACTCGGGTAGATCTTCTGACGGAGCTTCCCCGACGTTGAGTTCTTCTGCTAATTCCTCCGGTTGACTCAGCACCTCCTCCGGTATCGCTTGCTCGAATTCGAGGAGTGTCACCCCCTCCGGTACACCTATTGCATGAGTGCATAATAAATCCCATGAATGCATAATGAAAGATGCAATATGCTCGGAATGAAATGCATTACAACAATTTAACGCTCTAATCAAATCACTTCAAAAGAGTAGGTGCAAATTTCCTCTCCGGTAGAGAAGTATTCACCTAATCTACTTAACCTAAGATAAAGCTGCTCATCCTCAGTTAAGGCCCTAACACCTAACAATTACAAAAGTAGCATGTCTTAGGATATCTCACCATATCAATCAGCAAAACACCACAGTAAGCATTCTGGACAGCAGCTACTTGTTTTTATCACAACTGGAGATTTACAATTCCAAAAGATATGATCTAAGACAATCTGGAAAGCCTAAGAAATGCACTACAATTCATTTTCAAACCTCAACTCCAAACTCCTAAGTTTTCCATGTCAAACTTCACAAGTTCCAGAATCTGTCCTCTCAAAACAGAGAGTAGCAGATTTTGAACTGCTATTTTAAACAACAGTAACTCTCAAACTACTAAGCCAAATGCTCCCAAATTTTGACACAAGCTCATTTACAAGTTTTACTACAACTTTGGTATTTACAAGTTTTTCAGCAACCACCTTTATCCAAGGTCAAACCTAGAAATACTATCAGCTGTCCAGAAAAACCTAAAATTGTAAAGGTTAAATATTTATTGATGTGACAAACATTCTCTAAGACCAAACTAATACTACTACAAGTTCACAAATGTCACAAAAACACCAGAAAGTAAGGTGTGCCCACCTAGAATATTTATTTAAACTCATTTCTTAATTTACTTAAGTAATCAAGTGGAATTTCAAACATATATATAAACTGCTCCTAAAATTCTACAAAAATTACAGGGGACTCTCTAACCCAAAAAGAGACTACTGTAAAAATTTGAACTTAATTTATTCACAGAAACTCTCTGAACAAAAATTCACAAGCCCAAAAGGCTGATTTTTGTATAAATAACAAAGCATAGTAAAAAGTGTCAAACAACAGATTTCTTAATTTTCTTGGACACTCTAGGGTACCAAGACATTCTCCAAAAATTTATATGAACATTGCACATGTAGAAAAATTACAAAAATTCATTTAAGTATTTCCTAGAATAACAAGATAGCATTATAACTTGGAATTTACTTAAGCACTGATGCCCAAATTTTTACCAGAGCTAGGGCTAGCATGGAGTAACCTACCCACCAAATTTCATGATTTATGGAACACTACAGCTCAAGTTATAAATTTAACAAATTTGCATGCATTCCAAAACACATTTAAATGATCTATTAAATTTTCCTAGAAATTAAACATCACATTTCAGATTTATATTTTTCTAAAATACTACACATCATGTAGATCCTAACAAAATTTATCTCATAATTTTTGGACAAGTAAAACCCTAGATCTTTATTTTTTTCAAATCTTACTTAAAGCTGTGACAAAATAAAGAAATGAAATAAATCCCATTTGAAACTGGGCCGGCCCGGCTTGCTAGCGCGGCCCAGCCAGCGCGCGACCTGCCTCGGCGCCCGCCCGCGCGCGCGGCGCTGACAGTGCGGGCCCGCAGGCCAGAGAGAGAGCGAAAGGGGGAAGACGGCCGCGACTCCGGCGAGCTCAAGCTCGCCGACGACGGCGCCTCCGGCGACGAAAGGAGCACCAACGGCTTCCCCGTGACTTCCCGCATCGACCAAACCTAGATTTGCTGAACCTATCCCACCCTAGCTACGACGGCCATGGCGACCGCGGCTCGGAGGCAGCACCCGGTGGTGGTCCGGCGAGCTCCGGGGGTCAGGGACCTAAGTGAGGTGTGCTACGGCTTCCTGAGGACATGGCGGACCTCTCCATGCCACGGAAAAGGACGGAGGTGGAGCGAGTGCCGCTGGCCGCGTGAGCACCGCACCGGCGGCCATGGCGCGGCGGCGCACGACGGTGTTCCGACGTGTACCGGCCATCCCATCCGGTAACGTCATCACCTAGGCTTCTCTACCCGACCCGGAACCCAAAACATGTACTAGTGAGAATGGAGGATGACCGTAGGGAGCTGGCCACGGTGAGCCGCCGCGCGGATAGTGCGCCGGCGAGGACTCACGGTGGCGGAAACCGAAATTCGCCCTCACCTCTACACAATCCGGTCAAGCAACGGTTGGAGGAGGTGGAGGGGATGCTGGTGGAGCGGTGGACGGGATTTGGAGGACGGTGGTGCGACGGTGAGCTTGCACAAGCACGGGGCGGGCTGCGGCGGCAATGGCGCCTCCGTTTTCTGCCTCGGTGAACCCGGCCAGAGCGAGAGTGAAGGAGAGAAGAGTGAGCGCGAGTGTGGGGGGGAGGTGTCGGCCCCGACTTCACGACCGCGCGTGTACTTGCGACGTGGAGGCGATGGCAGGGCGCGAGCGCCACGCGGCCACCGGGCTCTGCCCGAGCGCCACGGCGTGGTCAGCTGTCCGACTGAATGGCGATGTCGACTGACCGATGAGGCCGAACGGTGACTGTCAGTGCAAGTTTGACGCTGATTATCTTCCAACACAGCTCGATTTGGTCCAAGATGACAACATCAAATTTGTAGAGCTATGTGAGGGCAACAAGTTTGTCAATTGGAGTTTGGGCTGGTTCAGCCTGGATTTGAAACTACAGAGCTCCAAAGTGGTGCACTTAGAAACTGAAACCTAGTTTCAGTCACTAAGCCGACTGAAACCCTATTTTCACGACACAAAATCTCCTAAACTATTGAGAACCAGGTGATGGTGATATTGACAATGTTGTAGAGCTATGTGTGGACAACAACTTTGTCAATTGACTCCAGGACTGGTTTGGCCTAGTTTGTGAGTTACAAGTTGCTAAAGTGAGGTACAGTGAAACTGAAAAGTCCAATTTCCAGACTTAGAATTTTTCTAAGTGTTGATCACCACTCAAGCTGACTTGTAGGCCATTTTTGAGCATGCTCTGGTCATTTTCATGAGATGGCCATATTAGAACTTTTGTTCCTCATGAAATTCTCTACAACTTTACTTAAGGGTGCTCTTCCATGCAAGGTCTCTAAATTAGACTTTTTAATTGGTCAAACTAGAGCCTTCTACGGTCAAATGGTGGTCAAACTTCTCTTGGAGGGCAAATTTGTAATTTTGGTCAACATGAACCTTGTTGCAAATGTTACCCTAAGTATAACTAAGGTGTTGTAGGTCATGATTGGCTACCTTACCTTTTTGTTACACCAACTAACAAATACTTCATGAAATAAATCAAACAACCCTAGAATAATCACATGTGTTGCATCACATAAAATAACAAACATGAATGATGCATGCTTATGCTTATGCCATGCAAATGCAATGCAATTAAGGACTAAACACTTGAAGTGTTACAGTGTCTCTGTCCAGTTCTGAGTTTGAGTGGGCTTTTGTATTTGTTTTGCTTAAATATGTCACTTGGAAAGCATATTTTGTTGTTTTTCATGTTTGTGCCTGCAAAACATATACATATCAAAACTTGTGGAAATGTTAGTCATAAAGCCCTAACCCTAAGTTTTGGTAGTCATATTTCCTTTATTATATTCAAATGTTGGTGGTATAAATATTCATTAAGAATTGTCAACACACGCGTGGGAGTGAGTACCCGCTCACACTTGACTTCTAACGAAGCTAGCCGACTAAGCAATTAAGCGGCCCAAACTCATTGGTTAGGTAAAGTCTATGGTTAACTTAAGTGAGTTGGTCTAACTTCGTGAGACATGATTAAGTAGTTCATCATTTTAAATCGGCAGAATAGTCGTTTTGGTCCCTAAACTATTCCTCAAGGCTCAGTTTCATCCCTAAACTTTTAAAACATCCGTTTTAGTCCTCAAACTCTACTATTAGGCTTAGTTTCATCCTAGAACTACGAAGATGATCATTTTTGTCCTTAAACTTTGCATTTTGGCTCAATTTCATCCTAGAACTATGAAGATGATCATTTCAGTCATCGAACTTTGCATTTTTTGTCTTAAAACTTTTATTTTCAAACTCAACTTTGTCTATCGTCCTATGTGGAACGTTGTACTGTTGTACCTGGTCAGCTTCAACACCACCAGTGATTGGAGACTATTAATAATTCCAAGCTGTTACTTTTAATGTTACCTTATACCGGTACCGTTTATATATATCCGACTATAAATGATTTTTGTGGGAGCAATTGCACTTGCTTCAAACACTATTTATTCCTTAAGAATACATGGATATATTGAAACAATAGAAGATCTATAATTTTTTCCTTAACTACTTCTAGTGTTATGCTCAACTAATAACCATGTGTATAGAATAATTATTTTTATCCATAGGATAAAAAGAATTCGTATTTAAGAATATTTAGATCTATATTTATATTCATCTTAGATATGAATACAAATGTTGAAAGACCTAATGATGACTATCATGGGTGGTGTTGGACAAAGGACGAAGTTGTGCAAAAATGCATTTTGATAATTCATGGATGAAATTATGCCTAAAATATAAAGTTTTCTTTTTGGATAGACAAAATTAAGTTGAAAAATAAAAGTTTAAAGACCAAAATGCACTTTGGTAGTTTATGGATGAAATTGAGCCCAAAATGCGAAGTTTGAGGACTAAAACGATCATCTTTATAGTTCTGGGTTGAAATTGAGCCTGAAAGTAGAGTTTGAGGACTAAAACGGATGTTTTGAAAGTTCAGGGATGAAACTAAACCTCGAGTAATAGTTCAGGGATCAAAATGACTATTTTGCTTTTTAAATGAAATGCAAACACATAATGAACCACAATAAGTATCCAAAGTAAGGTAATAGTAGTGGTGCCTACCTATCATGAAGTCCAAATGACCAAGGGTGATCATGACTACTCATAAATGTTCCTCCCATCCTAAGTTAACCTGCGAGAGAACATCCAACGAGTTGGAGGTGAGCTCACTTGATTTGGAACGAGAGATAAAGAGCATATGAGAGTTATTTCGAGATTGAGAGCTCCAATGTAAGATCCAACAATGGATTATTGTTGCCCTAATTTTTATCTAGACATGTGGTAGAGTGGTTAGGTCATAGGGTTAAGGGTTAAACATTTCTAACTTTAAAATATTCATCGGATGATCCGTCAATGTTGCGGACGTTCTGTCGAAATTATTCCCGAAGATAGCAAGTTTGGTTTGGGCTCTGAGTGAATTGACGGATGATCCGGTAAATTTGCCAGACGATCCATGGTTCGACGAAGCATTTCATAGAATGCTCTGTGGTGTTGGGACTTAGTCATTTTGGGTGAGCTGCATTTGACGAAGGCTCTGTGGTGAACTAGGTGCTCTCGGGTTCTCTGGAAAATCGATTTTAATTCTTGATAGATGATCCATGGATCTCCACAATGATTCATGAATTCATGAAGAACAGTGAAGACTAAGTGTGTGGCTATGATTTTTGGCCAAGTGGCGGTGTTGACGGATGATCCATGAAGTGTGACGGATGCTCCGTCGATGCATCGACAAACCTTTGTGTTTCACTGTTCTTATTGTTCATTTGTGCTTCAAGCCTAACTTGTAGGTGATGTGTACCTTGCATATGCAAGAGGTTCCTAGGGCTATTTAGGTGACATGCTAGGCTAGTGATGGCTAGGGTTTGAGCTCTAGTTATTATGTGCAACTAGTGATTTGAGAATCAACTTAATCATGAGAAATGAGAGATTAATTCATGAGATTAGGCATGACAACTTAACTTTGAGATTTTGGTGACCTCTAGGCCACCTACATCAGAGATAGAGTCTTGATCAACCTTGCTCCAAAGCAAAAGAGATGGGTTTGGCTATTCATGAGGTTTCTTGCAAAAATCCATAAAATTGCGTTAGAGAGCAATTAGAGCGATTCATGAGATGAATGAGCTAGGGATGATCTTGAGCTTACTCTTGAGATGATAGAACAACTTCCAAACTTCATACTTCATCCATGCATGGAGAAATCAAAGGTTAGGGTTTGAGAGAAGATTTCAAGAATTGGAATGAGAGAGCTCTTGAGCTAACCATGGATGGATAAGGAGATGGAGATGCTCCTGAGACTTGACATGGTGCTGATCTTGCCCTTCCTTTTCTTTCTTTCTTTCTTTCTCTTCCTTCTCTTCATCTCTCTGGTTCATCCTTGTTCTTGTTTGTAGAGAGAGAGGAAGGGGAATAGAAATGGGAGACTGGGTAAGAGAGTGAGATTAGCAAGGTTGAGTCTACTGAAGACATGTTCCCATTCGTGTTGACATGTGGGGCCAACCTTGAGTGAGTTGAGGACAGCTCATTCCCAACATAACTCTGCTGAACTAGTGAACTGGCAGACGGTCCGTTAATACTCTGACTTTGAAAGATTTGATTTAGAGAACGGACCTCGGCATTGGGGCCACCTATTCGTGTCCCCAAAAGTTGACAAACACTTGTAGAGAGACTAGATGTCGATTAGCATCTTCCTTGGAGTATTCTCACGATGTTGACTTTTGGGTTGACCATGGTTGACTCCCTATTGACTTTGGTTGACTTGAGAGAATCGATAAAGTTAATTAGCGAATTTGGAGTCCTTGCCCTAGTAAAGAGCACTAAGAACCCTTCAGAGAGAATGATTAGGTAATCCTTGAGTGTTTGAGGGACTATGCAAAGTCATCAAGGAGGTTCTAACAGAAGGCTTTGGTTGGAATGACTTCAGGCTGTGACAGTAAACCTCGTGTACCTATACAAGTTAGAGCATCACATATCAATCATATAGATCAAAGTTGGATCTAAAAGAATTGGAACACATGATATTGATCACCAAATAAACCTCGAACCGCAAGTTGTCCATATAACTACACAGACATCTCAATGTCCCGTTGCAACCCAAAGGGTATGTTTGCTAGTTCAACAAAAATAGCTAGCTCATTATTATAAGCACTAACGCTAAATAATAAATTATACGTCCTATTGCAATTGCAACACATGAACACATTTATTGGTATCTATTATTTCTTTAGTATTTAATAACTCAGATACTTCTCCGTCCATAAAAGGATGCGATTCTCAATTTTTAACAAGTCAAACGATTTGCTATTTGACCAAAATTATTTTAAAAATACTAATATTTATAATACATTGAATTATTATGAAATTATATTTTTATAGTAAACCTCGCTGAAGAGATAAATATTAATATGATTCATTATAAACTTTATAAAAATTAAATTAGTTTAACTTGCATAAATAAATAGTTGTACTCATCTAACTTCTAACCACACTTTTGCACAAAATTAGTTCACGACTGCACGTTCAGTGTTGCAAATTTCGGCAAGAATCCAGTCCATTAAAAAAATAAATCCAAATCGATTCTCTTGCTCCACACAAAAACATCCCGAGGACCGAATTCTGAATTCGTAAAATCACGCGCTTCTTCAGTGTTAATTCTCCACCTCCTCCTTGGCGGAAAACCCTAACCCCTCTCAGCCTCCTCTCGCCGCCGATCCGACCCCAATTCCGAACCCCTCCGGCCCTCTGCGTCCCCACAGCGCTCTCGCCATGCCGGACGTGCAGCCGCTTGTCAGCGACTTCGTCCTCAAGCTCAAGCGCCGGTAAGCTGCTCCCTCTCCCCGTCCCTCCCCGTCCGATTCAATCGTCGTTGCTCTGGTGTGCTTATGCTGTTGCGTGTCTGTGTTGGGTGGGCAGGAAGGTGGAGGGGTCGCACGCGGTGGCCCGGCAGACGGCGGAGCTGCTACGGTCGGTTGTGTCGCAGCATCGGATGGGTAGCAGCAACCAGGCGGCCGCGCTTGCCGATGCCGTACGCGCTGTGGGGGAGCAGCTCATAGCCGCCAATCCCATTGGTAAATGCTCCAACCTTTGTTTCATTGTGGTGTCATGCTATCCTTTTGAAGTTTGCTCATTGTGTGCTTTCTTAAGCATATCTCGTTAATTAAGTCCTCCAAGACTAATGGGATAGTAAATTCTCTGTATTGCAGCGATATTTTATTGGCTTTGTACAATGTTAATGTCCATGCACTGTACCTGATTTGTAATTTTCGCTTTTACTTTTCTTTTAATGTGAGAATTCTGTCAGCGTTTTTTTTTTTTGAAACTAGAATTCTGTCAGTGTTACCAGATTATATGTGTTGGTTTCCAAGTGGTATTTAGTGTGTTCGAAATTCTCTTTCCAAACCAGACTCCCCCCAAAGTCATACTCAGTCATACCCTTATTGCGATAACATTACTGCTGTCTGTGTAACTCCAAGTCACAACTGAACCTTCATGTTCAAAGTTCCATTAGCTTTATCGAAGTTATGTTATATTGTTATTGAATTTATTTCTCTCTCAACTGTAGCTTAGACTGCCACCCCAGCTGCTCATGATTGTAGATCAGTATTGCCATTTGCCACCATTACTTATTATTGTACTCCCTCCATTCCAAAATGTAAGTCATTCTAGCTTTTCTAGGTACATACCTTCTGCTACGCTTCTAGATATACATTATGTCTAGATACATAGCAAAAACTACGTATATAGAAAAGCCAAAACGACTTACAATTTGGAATGGAGGAAGTACCTATGTATTTGTATTAGATTTGATGGCTTGAATGACATGGATCTTGGCTTTGATGTGCGTTCTCAGATTTTGACCTTGGAGATACCACATTCAGTAGTGGATTGCGGGACATTGCTATTGAGTTTTGTGTTTTATGACCAAGAGTTAACCTGTAGGTGTATTTCATAATTTAAGAGAAGCAGTATGAAGCTTTTCATTTTTCTCATGTTTGATCTGTTGCATGTTTACCTGGGTAGGTCGTTATATTTTGTTTAGTCTCAAGCTCTGATGACACTGTTTGCACTTGAGTGTAATTAGTGATAACAAGTAGGTTCTGGATGGTGAGGACATGTAGTACTGGTAATGCTGAACGAATATAGGTTGTTTGAGCCTTGTTGTTGGAGACTGGTTTTGTAATATTTTTAAATGAGGTATCTGATCAAGTCTATGAGTAACATAGTTTAAATGCCACAATATACGATTGATAAATGAACTATCTGATTCCTTCTTGCTATCACATACTGAATGGAATAAATGAAATGTCATTGGCAAATACTCATCTAATTGAATGGTGCATAGATGATGATGCCCCATCTTCATCTGAAGTTCCTGGAAATAATCTTGGAGACCCAGAACAAAGGAGCCCTTGTATTATGCCAAAGAAAGACTGAAGTAAAAAGATCAACTTCCTGTGGAGACAGATACTGCATGGTCCTCATCCTATCACTGGTGACTCCTCATCCTCGAATGGACTAGCCTCGCACACTGGTTATTGAGATTAGACCAATGTTTTCAAGGCGGTAAGGCGAGGCGTGGCGAGTGACTACCGCCTTACACTTAGGCGACTAAGGCGTGAGGCGAGGCGACGCCTTACGAATTTAAGAAAAACAACAGCCTAGAGTAGTAGACGATGAAGAAAAAATAAAAGGAAAAAATAAAAAGAGAGGTGGAGTAAGAAGTGGGCTGGCCCAGCCCACCAGGCAGCCCATGTGCCCCTCCCCCTCCTGGTGTGGCTTCTTATCCCAATGGGAACCCCTCCAGCGCTGGTCGTCATTCTCCACCACTCGTCCGCCTCTGCTCGTCTCTCCGCCGCTCCACTTCCCTCTGCGGCTCCGCTTCCGTCCGCTGGCTCCTCCCTTCTCCGGATGCGCTGCTCTGCTTCCTTCCGCGGCTCCTCCCCTCTCTCTGGATGCGCTGCCCTGCTCCCCTCCCTCGCTGCTCCCCTTCCAGATCTACAGCTGCCGCCGTCCCCTTCCAGATCGAGCAGCCGGTGGCGAGGAGAAGGCGGAATCGAGCAGACGGCGGCGAGGAGGCGGCGCAATTGAGAGGAATCGACGAGGAGACGGCGGAATCGAGGGGGCATCAGCATGTGCATAAGGCGACAAGGCGCTGCCTTACCCCTAAGGCGAGCCTGGAGCGCCCCGACGCCTAAGCGACGCCTTGAAAACACTGGATTAGACACATATGAATCAGGCAACATATGGTGGAATTTCAGTTTCTTGCCATTTCTTCACCTAGCTGACATGTTTCACTTGGTTTCTTGTGTCATCACCATGCCAAATTGTGATTGATGTTATCTCGTGTATCACAAAACTCTGTGAACAAGGTGTTATCTCCCAAGGCCCATGAACTCTTCTTCCCACTTCCTTGCCGCCTACTCTGTCAATTTCTTTTGCTTGGAGATTATTTTGTATCGCCATCTCTCATTGTGCCCATCCTTTATGAGCTTAAATTTGTCTACCATCTTGGAGGAGGCAACATCTGGTCACTGCAAATAGGATTATCCCTCATCTTCAGTTGAGTTAATAAGTCTTGTAAACACTGACTTGGATTTACTAGTCCTCTAAATGCCCTGCCTAGGCCTTCAAATGGGACATCAAATTATCTATACTAGTCAGATTTAACACCTTATAGCCATCAGCTGACTTATCCAAGATATATTTAATCTTAATAATGAATTTGATTTTAATGAGTGGATGAGTGGATTATTTCTCATCAGGTATTAATTTGCTACCAAATTTCCTTACTCAGCCCTAGCCTGATACTTCTCATGAAACAGTATAGGAAATATGGAGTTCAGGCAAGGAAGGTGCAGTGATGGGCCCAGGATTTTGGAGTTGGGTTTTCAAAATGTGAAGTGTTGTAAAACTTTTTTTTTGTTTTGGCTACATAAAACCTAATATTTAACATGTATAATACCATATATTAGTACATGTTTTGGCCTATTTAGCTTAATATCTTTTTCTTTTGGCTTCTAACTAGTGCTCCTTGTCGAAACTGAAGTCACTTGACCCAGACCGTCCCTGGCCAAGCTGAGCGAAGAGTGAACACAGCTTATTGTCCCAAAGGTTGAAGTAGCGATAGTCTATCGTCGCCTCGCCATAGTGCTGCTGGTTCACCATCGCCACCTCGGACCTAGGGTTTGGATTTTGGAATGGGAACCGGAAGGAAAAGCAGTGAAATGCCGAGCGGATGGGAGTTGGAGGAAATTGGGCCACTGGGCCTTGTTGGGCCAACGAGAATAAAGCGAAGAGTACTAGGAGGCTATTGTTTTGGGCTCAACTCATGAATACCCTATCATTTTAACTCTATTTTCAATTTTTAAAATACATATACATGTGTACACTGTATAATTGTTTTTTGGCACAAATTATGGGTATTCAGTTGAATACCCTTGAATAAATCTAGGCCCGCCCCTGGGAAGGTGTATGGAGTTTTGGAAACAATGTAGGATCTGATAAGGAAGAATCCACTTGACAAGAATAAAGTCATTGATCGGATTAAACACACCTTGATTGCATGAGCCAATAGTTATAAAGTGCCACATGCTACTAGAAGAAGTCGAAGTCCCATTTGAAGGCCTTGGTTGAGTTAACCCTAGCTGCTTTGGAGTTCAAGCCTAATGACTCAGCTGAAGAGGCACACATTCATTTGTGGCAACTTGATGTTGCTTGCTTGAGGTGATAGCTGAATTGAAGTTTCTCTAGGATAGGCTTGCTGACCTGGAGATGCGACGCCAAAAGTTTATCTCATAGCAACAGAAATGGACATGCAGAATGTGAATAGTAGGCACAAGCTGCAAGTGAGAAGAGTTATTGAACATGTAAGAGATAGGCTCCAAGAATGTTGTAACCTATGATGACAATTTCAAGCCAGAGTCTGGTAGCGTTGATAGGATGGTGAAGCATGGTGACGACAGGGGCTAAGTTTGACTTATCAACTAGGAAGAGAAGCTCTCCTGCATGTCCGAGAAAAAAAAAACTAGGAAGAGAAGTGCCAAGACGCTGAAAATGTTGTCTTTGTCTCAATTGGTCCCCTGCAAAGGGTTTGCATGTTTAGGGAGCAAAATGCTACCACCTTTCAAGTTGGAGGGGTTGCAATGCAATTTTTTTGGTACTTAGGTGCCAATCAGGAAGGAAGTTGAGTAATCTAGTAGCTGTATGCTGTTTGGATGTCAGATAATAAAGATGTTGTCATCACAGCATGCTTGTAGCTTTATTGGAGGGTGACACTTTTATTTCAGCCTCCTGTAAGTGGGCAATATATAGCAGTAATAGATAGGATACCTTACCTATCCTTTCGTAATTGTAATACCTAACTTTTAATCGATGTGTTTTTTTTTAGAGCTTGCTGTTGGAAACATTGTGAGACGTGTTTTGCATATAATAAAGGAGGAGGATATATCTTCCACAGCAGTTGGTATCGAAGGTCTTTCTGTTACTGTTGACAGTGATGACGAATATGACAGTGAACATGATGATCGCCCTGCATTATCTGCTGCTGTTCTTGCTGCACATGCTAGAAATGCCCTTCGTGCACCTTCATTGCAGACTCTGCTAGAAGACATTCCTGTGAGTCCTGCAATTTCCCGCACTGCATCATCAGCTGGTGACTCAGATGGAAAAAGTAAATGTACGTTCGCATCAGTTATTTCCTGCTTGTTGCCATAGTGTTCTCTTTGACTACTAAATATTCCACCTGAACTGGCAGTCTTTATTTTTCCTGTATAATTTGGAGAAACATGTTTTATAAGAATAATAATACCGGAGTCATTTATGTTAACCTTGTAGGGGTTTTATGCCTTTTTATGTCATTATTGGCACTGAACTCATGTTTGTTCTACTATAGCAGCTGGAGATAAGAGCTCGACTAGGAAACTGAAGCATGATGTCATTGCAGCCATTGGTGATCTTATTGATGAGATTGACTCATGCTATGAGCCGATTTCTGAGCAGGCTGTTGAACTTATTCACCAAAAGTATGATCTTGCTTTGGCCAAGATACATCAGTATTGCTTTAAGCTAGTGTCAACTGCTTTTTTTATTTAAGCTGCTTCAATGGTGGTATACAATGTTGAACTGAAGCATATGGTAGGTATTCTGGATATATTTGATACATATATCCTACAGGCTACAGCACGTCTGAGACAGAAAATGCTGGTGTCTTTCAGTTGTTCAAACTTATTAGTCAAGTTATGAAAATTTGAAATGGGTCATGGGAATGTCCATATGGTTTATCATCTAAATTACTGTTACATCTAGAAAAGGCATTGGTAAAAATACTGCATCCAGTTATTAAAAGAAAAGTTATTTCATGCAATAAGCTAAGAAGTTTCTCAATAATTTATTTATATTCTGATGCAAAGAAAACTATATTTTTCATATAAGTAACCCATTGCAATATCCTTTGCATTTTGCTCGAGAGTAATGTGCCTAAGAAACATTTGCCTTTGGATATGTAAGCATTATACGATTGACCAGTATATGAAACACAATGGTGTTAAGTCTTAATTATTCTGTTAATTAGATATTTAGATATGGAGGTTTTCTATAGAATATAGATACCTCAGTACCAGCTGAAATATATTACTTGCTTACTGACACACAAATTGTTTATCATTTGCGACAGTGAGGTAATCCTAACTCTAGGTCGTTCTAGAACCGTCAAGGAGTTCCTGTATGCTGCGAAAGAGAAGAAGCGATCTTTTCGTGTATTTGTTGCTGAAGGTGCTCCAAGGTTTGTGTGTTATTTGAACTTTATTGTAACCTAATTGTTTCTTGTGCACATTATACTCTTGCCTGACACAGTGTCACAATGTTTATGTTGGAATCAGATATCAGGGCCATGTTCTCGCAAAAGAGCTGGTTGAGAAAGGTGTACAAACTACAGTTATAACAGATTCAGCAGTTTTTGCTATGATCTCTCGAGTTAACATGGTATGCGTGTAGTCATTGTTAATTCACAAATTCTGTCTTTCCATTATAATTCCAATCCCTGATTTTATTTGAAGGTCATAGTTGGAGCGCATGCTATCATGGCAAATGGTGGAGTCATTGCACCAGTAGGGATGAACATGGTTGCACTTGCTGCTCAAAGGCATGCTGTGCCTTTTGTTGTGGTTGCTGGCAGTCACAAGGTTGATTTCTGCACGTTACCCCCCAAATTTTGCAACCTAAGTAGCGAAATAAGAATCAGGGTCTACATCTACATTTTACTGTTATTTCTAATGTATACATGTGTCCATAATTTAATGTTCAATACTTCGATGGTGCATTCTCCTGCAATTAGCCCACTTGTTATATTGTCCTTATTTAATAAAGAAAAAGTGGACTTGCAGCACTTATGAGAGGACGCTGTCAAATTTCATATTGTGATGATACCATCATAGTATTCTTAACCTAATGTTTTCTTATTTCGGGTTTTCTGCGATGTAATGTTATCTACAGATATTCGACTCATCTCAGGAAATCTCTTTAATGCTTCCATTTTCCACAGGTGTCATGCTTAACTGATGCCTGATATACAGAGTAGCATAGGTATATATCATAAAGTGCATTCACTGTAATCATTTCTTTTTTAGCATCAAGTAGGAAAATCGGATAATCCCGTCAGTATGCAAACAGGATTAATTCTGAGGCCTCTCATCAAGAGCACTTTTTACTTGCAACAAGGTGTCACTTAAGTGCTCAAGTGAAGTATTTATCACCTTATAAAATTTCGTAATTTCTTAATTAATGCTCCCTCCATACTCCAATTCACATTTTTGGCCATTATCTTTTCAATTATTCGTTGCCAAAAAGTTAGCAAATGTTTCTTGATATCAAAGTGCTTTTGATGAAAAACCTGCTAGTAGTTTTCGTTCTTAGAAGTCTAAATACTTGTGTGTATAGTAGGGGTCAGTTTTTTAATGTTGACTGCACACATTTGAGAACCATGAGAATAATGGAAATAGATGGCATTCACAAATCACAAATTTTGAATTCCCATACAACCCAAAGGTATCTGATGGATTTGAAGTAGAATATGTTTCTAAAGTTTCCATTTTAATTGCCTTCTTCCTCATGTGCAGCTGTGTCCATTGTATCCACACAACCCAGAAGTGTTGCTGAATGAACTCAAATCGCCGTCTGATTTGCTCGATTTTGGCGAGTTCTCAGATTGCATGAACTTCAGTACTCAGGATGGCAGCCCCTTGCTAAATGTTGTCAACCCAACATTTGACTTTGTGCCGCCGAAGCTTGTGAGCCTATTCATCACTGACACGTAAGTTTTCTCAGCATTTTCTGTGATCTGGTAATAGAAAGAATGGCTGTGTACTTGGTGCTGCATGCTTCAGCGGTTTTTTGGTGCCTGGGGTGCTGGTTCCATGCAAGTTCCCTAACGAGAGAACTATATGGGCCTCAATTTCTTTTCTTAAGAGTTTGCATAATCACATATATCTGAACTTCTGACTAAGAATAGTGAGTAAATTTAGGATGCCTTTGGTTTCCTACCTCACCTGGACATACACTATTATCATATCCGTAGATTTCATGCACCTACATTCAAATTATTCAGTTCGTTTTCCTGATATATATAGTTGTCTTTGCCTGGCAGTGGGGGCCACAGTCCATCTTATATGTATCGGCTTATTGCTGAGTATTACTCAGCTGATGATCTGGTAGTGAGACGGAAGGCAGCATCTTGAAAGAAGACAAAAGCACTGCAAAGCCTCCTTGGTGTTCTGATGGTAGGATTTGCAATCTGGTTGGAATTCAAGTGTTCTTGTACTCATCATGATTGTTGCTGTCTTCAGTGGAATCACCTGTTTGTGGGTCCAGTTACTGTCAAACTGCAGGAAAGCGATGCCAGAATTCTCGCGCATTCGTTGTAACCATTGTGGCATTTTGAGTATAAACTGTCGATGGATACTATAGGAGTGGTTCAAATATATGGTTGACTGGTTGTGTAGAGGGTGGCTGTTTCTTATCTGGCCTGGCCATAGGTTAATCTGGGCCTTGGCTGGTCGAAATTTTGTCTGTCATAAATTCCACAGCAAGCTGTTCGATATGAAGTATTAGCATGCACACTGATGGAATTTGCTGAGCCAGTTTTCTTTCTATGTACTATTGTATATATGATATTGCTCATTTCATACTTCCTTTTTTGGTGATTCAACTACGTAGATGCTGGGAAAGAAAAAAAATGGGAATTCCCCGACAGAATTTTAAGGCTTGTTCAAATTAGTGGGAGTGCTGTGAATTTGTATTAGGAAACGAAATCCTACATGCCTGCACGCTGAGCTACTATGCGATAGGCGCCTGCATTTCTCATATCGTATGACAATCTAGCACCAGTAACTGGCCGTCGAAGAGTACATGAGAATATCTGAGATAGTCAGATGGACAATGGACCGGCGGCGACCTGGACGCACACGCACCGCAGGAGGTCGGACTCCGGCGGGGCCATCGGTGGCAGCGAGAAGTGGCCGTACGTGGAGCTCCCGCTGCGTAGCTCGCCCATGGTCACCAGTGCGGCCACGGTGTTCCGGAAGATGCCCTGCCCGGCGGCTGCCACTGCGGCCACGGGGGCCGTCCCCGCCGGCGCGCCGGCGTGGCCTCTGCTGGCCTCGAATACGGCCTCCATGGTGGCCTCGCACTCGCGGACGAGCCTGGAGATGAGCTCCGTGGCGAAGAAGGGCTGCCCGAGCACCTTCTCGATGAAGGGCAGCCGTAGGAGCCGCCCGGTGTGCTTGTCGTACTTCTTGAGGATCTTGGCCAGCCCTGCAAAGTTTTGACTCCAGGATTATTTGACTCTGTCCATCTTGCATAAGAATATACCACTACTGACTAATGGGCTGCCAATTGAAGAGTTCAATCGAAATGAAAGTTGCAGTCAGGAGTCAAAGGCTGTGGGGCAGCCACAGAAGAGATTTCATGGTTGCGTACCCACGAAAAAAAAAAAGAGATTGTGGTTCTTCACAATTTGAACTGCACCACTACCTGGAAACGGGCTGGTACCTGCAAAAGTCGCTCTTGCTACCTCGTATGATCCCCTACCTCGTCAATGAGTAAGAACAACCACATTCACCGGCTAATGCATCAGGACAAAACCTCAAATATGGAGTAAATTATGTGTACTGCAATCTGGCAAAGTGCTTCAGCTCGCAGCACAATGTGATCTACTCCTTCGAGCTACTAATAGGTTGCATTACATTTAATATCGACTGAAATTAGCTAATCATGGCCTATGCTTTAATAACGTGTTCGATTTGAGAAATTAGATACGATGGTCCGTCGGGAGGCACCCCATAAATACGGTGATGGATCAACATAATCCTTTCCACAAACCCCCACCAAAAAAATGGCTGGGTGGTTCAGAGCTAGAATTCAATGACCCCCAGCAGATCAAAAACAAAAAATCAGTTGCGCCAAGTGGCAAACATGTATACTCTCTGTTTCTCAAAAAATAAAAATAAAGACAAACATCTGCGCCAGCTCGCGCCACAAGCAAAAGAGAGCTACTCATATCACAGGAACAGAGAGGGGGCACCCGGAACACTAGGAAGCAAACCTGTATAGTTGATGGCACTGTAGTTGAGCAGCAGTACCATCTCCCCGTGCAGGTCCACGATCTCCTTTCGCACACTCCTCGTCTCCGCTGCCGACAATGGCCGCCGCCGCGCGTCCTCGGCCGTCTCCTTCAACTCCTGCACAGCACAGACGACGATCAAGTGCGCACTCGCATTGACGACACCACGCGTATGGACTATGGAGGGGGATCGGAGGGCAGGCAGAAGGTCGAACGTGCCCTGTGCCGTATGACGAAGTCCTCCTCCCGCTCCAGGAAGAAGGCGTTGAACCGGTCGACCTCGGCGTCGAGCAGGCGGAGGAAGGCGGCCTCGGCGGCGCTGCCCCTGCGCCGGGGCGGGGAGGAGGAGGAGGAGGAGGCAGTGGCCGAGACGAGGCGGACGAGCCTCTTGAGGCGCTTGTACGCCAGGAACTTGTCTCTCCACTCCGGGAGGCTTTCCTCCACCTGCTTCTTGAGCCTCTTGCCAAACTTCATCTTCCCTCACGATGCTGGCTCGTACGGTTGCTCTCGATCAACGCAGCACCTCTAATAAGATGTTCTGAACAAAAGATACATTGTGCAGTGCTTCCTTTTCATAGATAGATAGATAGACAAATAGATGCAATTTATTTGGGTTAGGGGTGATCTTATGGAGGGAGAAAGGGAGGCGGATGGGTTGTCGGCTGTGAGCCTGTGAGGGGGAGATGAGATGAAAGATTTTTGGGGAGGAGTCAAGACTGGATGAAGAGTGCAAGGTGGGTTTAGTACGCCGGGAATATCTCACGGCATATGCCATGGTAGGCATGGAGGTCGGTGAGGAGAAGGTGAGCCTATTGATGGCACGGTGCACAACGTGACTGAACAAGGTTTAATTTCCACCATCACAACACCAAGAGGTCATGGATTTGTTGGTCTCAAGTCTTAACCAACCGTATTCGTCGCCGACCGTGGCATGTCCAAGCAACCAGTCGGGTCACAGGGAGAATAATCCTTCAGACAAGGAGTACAGCGTCAGAGACGGCTAAGCTATGGCCCAAAAGTAAATATCCAAGAATATGTGCAAGGCATATTCTATACATGCCACGACTGTGGAGTCTCCAGAGAGGTTTTGCTGTCCCGTTGTCCGTTGATCACGCTTACTACTCTCTTGCATGCGCTTTGTTGGGGTCCGTGGAAGGCATGATTCCATGGGATCTTCAAAAGTGCACAGTTGACATTCAACAGAACCTTCCTATTGTCACTCTCATAATCTTAATTGCTTTCGTCGGTCCTCTAGAATTTTTCTGCCAAATGCCAGTATACTACTATAATACTTCATTCACACGGGCAGGCAGTCTTCGATTTACATTAGTGCTGGTCACTAAAAGTTCCACTTCATATAATTTCGAACTAACACATTAGTTTCGGTTTCTGGTGGGTGCTTATTGCATCGTTCTAAAAAACATACTATTGCCTTCCGTGCTCCTCTAACTCTTTTTTTTAGATAATGGAAAGAATAATCGGTTTATCCTCTAGATCAATGAATCAGACCATATTATTACAAAAATCACACCACACCAACTGGAACGAGTATACATAATAAAATTTGAGTAATTCAATTCTTTAAATAAAAGGCTATCCAAAGGTCACAAAGAAACACACAGCCGCATTCTGCCTGTAACACCATTCATCCTGCTCCTCAGACCATTGTAATTGGTCCCAAAATTGAAACCAATGTGTTCCCTTGAAAAGGAGCTGCAAAAGAGGGGGGTTTTTTTTGTCAACATTTATCAAAAGCAATTTCATTCCTTGTTACCCATATAGACTAACAGATCACAACCGCTACTGTCAATAAAAAGGATCTAAAATATTTATCCCTTGCACGGTACCAATCATAAAAATAGCTTTTGACACTTAGAGGTGGATTAATACCTAGCACCATACAAAACTTTCTCCACAGGGACCTATCATAAGTGCACACAAATAACAGGTGTTGGATTTTCAGCTTACTACAAAAATAATAGGTCGTGTTAACTTCAATTTCTCTTTGATAATTGTTTTTTGTGAGAATGATCTCCTTTTTAAAGGACCACATGAAGATTCTCATCTTCCAATGTATCTTTAGTCACCAGACTATTTGTGAAACTTTGACCTCATATAACCAACACATAATGCGAGTAGTGGTGATGTGGTATGAAGTAATGAAGCTACCAAAAGTTGACATATCCATGGCGGAACAAACTCTAATATCACATCCATTTCACAAACACTAGTTGTTGTTGTAATAGTTCTGTCCAAAGTCAAACGTATCTATCTTTAACCATCAATTACTCATATAATTTGTATATAGTTGAACAACATGTAAATTAAAAGAAAGTACTTAGGATGAATTTAGAAACATAAATCTCATAGTGTTAAATTATACAATTTATAGAAACTGATGATCAAAGATATAAATGTTTGACTTTGGAAAGAACTACAACATATAGAGTAGAAGCTTCTTTTTTCTTGAATACACAAGAGAGTTGTGCATTTTGTACTATAATAAGAACATAATTGAACGTGCTTTCTAGCCATGTTGTGGGTTTTGGTGGATTAATGACACATAATCAAAGGACTAATGTGTTGACAAGGCGTTTGAGCGGGTTTTAAGGCGTTTGATAACTAGTGGCTCCCAATTCTTATAAGATGAGATACAACGGTTGAAATTAAAATGAGAAGATTTAAATTCTTGTATCTTTTGAATACAAATTTAGAAATTCTAATAAAGGGGATTCAAAATCATTGTCTTGCATGTGTTTCTATGCTAGAAAAGAAGCTAATAAACCCCTTGAGAGACACTAACACCCCTTAGGTTTTTGTGGAATTCCAAAGCTCATACCTGATCGAGGTCTGGTCTTGATGGATATTTGAGGTGTTGCTTGAGACTGGAAAAAGTGTCCTGAGATATTTTAGTGCAATAAATTCATTCCCATTCCTTTGAGCACTCAGAGACTCCTCCAAGGCGTGAATTTGAGTTTGTTACTCTTGGATTCATAAATCATAGCCAACTAGGAGTTACTCATTGAAGCACCCATCCTTTTTGTGGAATGCTCTCAGAAGTTTGTATTACCTCGACAATTCTAGTAAAAACCTCAAGTTTGATCTTTGTGAAATGCTTAAGAATAGGATAGGATTGGAAGATATCCAAGCCGTAGTAGCTTCCTCAACCACAAGGAAATAGGCACTCCTTTGTGAATGTGCTAAACATTGGGTTAAATCTTGTGTATTTTGTGTTATTCATGTTGTTGAGCTTGTTCTTGTTGACTTGTAGAAATTTTGCCTAATCTATTGAACATACTTGAATGTAGGAAATTCATGAGGATAACTCTACACATCCATGTGATGCTTTGGTAACAAGTAAACCTAAACTTCTTTGATCAATGTAGATTTTCTAGGTGTTTCAGTTGTTTGATCATTTAGCTCTATGGATAAAAGAACAATTCAAATGTCTACATTAGCCTCTGCTTGCTACTATAATACCATGAGGCAAAGTCGAAGTCACCGCAAGAGATGGCAATCAGAACTAAGAAGGAGCAAAATGGTAGAGACTTCGGCAATCACCTATCATTAGTAATTGTGTTAAAATAGGAGAAGTGGATGACTTCCTGGTACTTCAAATTTCCAACCTTCCTGTAGATAGAGTTCAGAAAGATGATGACAAAACTTGGATCTTATTGGTTTGGAGTTTCAGTTACACATGTAGCAAAATATTGCACAATTCCTTGGAATTTTGAAGAGCACTTTTCTATCCACTCGGACTCTAAAATTTTCCAATTATAGACATCCATAGTGAGACATTTGTGCACACCCCCTCTCATAATCCTTTTCCTCGTATGTGTACTCCTTGAAAGGATCAAATAGGGATTGTGGCCAAGAGAGGGGGTGAATAGGCCTAACTTAAATATTTCAATCAAGACTTGTAGTGGAAATTAGTACATGGACATATGTCTAGTTTCAATTGAATTTGAGTATATACCAAATTTCCACCAGAAACCATACGTCTGATCAAATAACTGAAACACCTAGAAGATCTACAAATTTGATCAAAGAAGTTTAGGTCTACTTGTTACCAAAGCATCACATGTATGTGTAGAGTTATCCTCATGAATTTCCTACATTCAAGTATGTTCAATAGATCAGGCAAAATTTCTACAAGTCAACAAGAACAAGCTCAACAACATGAATAACACAAAATACACAAGATTTAACCCAATGTTTAGCACATTCACAAAGGAGTGCCTATTTCCTTGTGGTTGAGGAAGCTACTATGGCTAAATGTAATGCTCAGTTATTCTCTATTTGTTTATGGATGGAGTACAAAAGTGTGTAATGAATACTTTTTATAATGGCCAATGTATTGTAATAAAATGTATATATGCATGTCATCGTGTGTCATTAGAGTTTAGTGACTAGAATATTTGAATTTGGTCCCTTTTTGAAGATTTTTTTGTTGCTGGAATGCATTTCCTTGGGGACCGGTGGACAAGGAAGTCAAATTACCTTGACTGTTAGGGGCAGCCAAGGAAATGGTAACTACCTTGATGGTTTAGAACATTTCCTTGAGGGTTGCTGGCACCCAAGGATAGTAATTTACTTGCGGGTTGCAACATTTCCTTGACATATTGGCAAATTATGTACAATCAGAGTTTCCTTGGATGCTAAAGGAAATCATCATTGAGTGTCAAAACCGCCAAGGAAACTAATTTCCCTTATCTTCTATCCTTGACGGAGTTTGCTTGAGGGTTTGTGGCAAGGATCATTTGCTTGGCAGTTTAGGCATTTTTCTTGGCAGTTTTGAGCACTCAAGGTAATTCGGGATTGTGGTAATGAAAATCACAAAAAAAAAATAGTCAAATAGCGTAAAGCAAAGCCGATCCAAAATCTTTTGAACAATCCATAACCAAAATTGCAAATAGAATGGTAATGCTTTGTAATAGGGGGTGATTCAGGGATGAGGATTCAGAAAAAAAAACTTGCCTATGTCAATCACAACCAGAGTCGATCTTCGTCTACAAGGAATAAAGCTGTGTCATTAGATTTGAATCCCCTAACTACTAAACCGTGAGAGATACAAGAAAACTATAGGAAAATCACTTGCCTTTTCTACTGCAGTTCGAACATATCACCACTCTGCGTTCACCCATTGCGATAGCATATCAATAATAAGAAGAGGGGATAAATTAGAGGAGCGCAATCCAAGCAACAATAGGGAGAGAGGATGGGTAGAGCAGCGCCATAGAAGAAAGGTGAGGGTAGGGAGCAAAGGGCACGCTGTAAGGTCCAAATGGCTAGAGGAGGGTGAATAGTCTATTTAAATTTTCTACAAGCTTTACTAAACAACAAGTTAGTAAATAAGATGGCAAAGATAATTCTAGCACTAGCTCAACTACTTTTAAGCAAGCCACAAAAACAATTCTAGTGCAAGGCTATGATCTCTAGTTCACACCAACAACGCTAAGTCTCTAAACTAATTATCCCGAAGTGATAAGCTATTCTACTCAAGCTAAACAAGGCAAAGAACAATAAGTAAAGGAGCGAGCTTAAAAAGATATACCAACGTTGATGAGAAGAGATATGTCTAATGTACCAATCAATCAACGTGATCACATACACAAATGAAATCCTCAGCAATAAGATGACACAAGATTTATTACCGAGGTTCACTTGCTTCCCGGCAAGCTACTCCTCGTTGTGGCGATGCACCCACTTGATGGATCGCGAGCTAATCAACTATCAAGAGTTGAACCCTCAGCGGGTGCCGCACATCCACTCACAAGATGGGGATCCTCCAAGCCACGAGCTCTACTAGAGTAGCCAATTCACGAACTCCCACGGGAAAGGCTCAAGAACCCCTCACAATCGCTTGGTGAGGCTCGAAACAATCTCCAATCACGAGCTCAACACCACTGCTGCTCCAAGCCGTCTAGGGTGTCGGGAAACACCCAAGAGTAATAAGCAATCCGCAGCAAACTCAAGAATCAAGTGCCACTAGATGCAACTCTCAATGCAATACACTTGAATCTCACTCAATCTCTCTAGAGTATGCAACCAAGCAAGGAGATGAGTGGAGGGGAAGTTCTCTAGCTCAAAGTGTGCCTCAATATCTCAAATGTGCAAGAGAGAACCCCCAAGGGCCGGCCACCTCTTATTTATAGCGAATAGAAAAGCCACTAGTCGTTATACCCTTCACTGGGCAAATTTCGAGGGCAACAGACGCTGCACAGTAGCGTCTGTCGCCAAGCCGACAGATGCTATAGGCGCGTCCGTCGCTCCGTGCAATGCCACGTGTCCAGCTCATTCAAAAACCAATGGTCATGAACAGTAGCGACAGACGCATCTAACGTCGGTCGACAGACGCGCCCATACACTCGACAGACACGGTCCAGTGACGATGTTTTCGCCTGAGTTCGTCAGACGCGTATGCCGCAAGGCCAACAAACGTGGCATCGAGCGTCAGTCGCTCATGCTCGCGCGCGCCCGCGCAGTTCCATAGTATCAGACGCTAGAACTGTGCGCGAGGCCATGTCTTTTGCCTTCACGACAGCGTGTCTATCGTGCCCGCGCGCACAGGCCGAGCTAGGGTAGCCCGACAGACACTGACATCAGCGTCTGTTGCTCTCGGCTCGTGCATCTATCGCGTGTATCTCGGTGACACTTCATCGTTTTCTCGTTCCGCTTGATCGTCCTTGTCACTTATGAGCTACTCTCCATATGTGTATCACTAAAGCACATGTTTTAGCTCATGAAACACTTCCATGCTTTCACCACTTTTTCAACCTCCGACGCAATGGAAAATAGGCATTTCATTTCCCTGAAAACGCCTAAATCCCGCCCTCGCAGGCTCGGCGGGAGGGAGAGCGAACCCCAAACCCTTCACTACCGCTCAAACACCGCCACCTTCGCAAATGTTCCAACGCCATCATGTGTAAAACACCATGTGCATATGTGTTAGCATTTTCACAATCATTTTTCAAGGCGTTACGTTAGCTCTCTACTAGATCCTAATGCATATGCTCAAGATGATGACCTAGTAGCACTTGATTCACGAGCTAACCATGATTGCCCCTCTTGATAGTCGGCTATCAATCATAAACCCGGTCAATCACTTCACTACTCATTTTGAACCGGCAAAAGCAAACCCTATGATTATACCTTTGCCTTGATCACTTTGTTCCATATCCATCTCCTCATGCTTGATCACCATGACCATCATTTCATGTCCATGCACCATCTCTTTGTGATCTTGTGGCCACCACTCCATGCCACATGCACCTTCATCACATGTGTTGCTTATGCCTAACTTAAACCACTTAACACATGGCATTAGCAACTTGGTGTCATTAATTACCAAACCAAACTTGGGCTTTCACAAGCGTTACCTAGGCAAGAGAGAGAAGGAAATGAAGTCAGGGTGATGGTGAGATATATATATGGGGAGAGAACAGTGGCAGAGGATGAAAAATTAGGGTATGGAAAAGTTGATAATATAGATAGTAAAATAATGGACACTACTACGTCCCTCGTGCGCCTACGGACATCACTCCGTCCGCACGCCTTTTCTTTCCCCGTGCGCATCCCCATCTTCCTTGGTGTTCGTCTTCACCCTCATGACCCCTTCCTCCCCCACCCCCACCTCCTCCTCCGCCACCCCTGGCCGGCAGCTCCCTTATCGCCGGCCGCACCATGACCTCTCGACCTCGCCCTCCTCCTCGACCTCACCCCACCGCTGCCCACCGCCCTGTCCACGATGACCTCCTTCTTCCCCTCCACCTCCCACCACCATCATGGCCATGGGCGCCCCGCCACGACCTAGCCCAGCCGCCTCCTACGCCACCAAAACCCTAACGCCACGCTCTCGCCATCCGCACCGCCTGGTCGACCTGTCTTCCCTAAGCCCCTTCTAAGCTTGCCGAAGTTGGGGAAGAAGAGAGCAAGAGAGAAGGCGTAGGGTCACACTATCACGATATAGCACAACCTTCTTCTCCATTGGTAGCAGCGGCAATGATGGGTGAGTTGGCATGCATTTTTGTCTTCTTATGCGTGCACATGGAAACGTTCTCGCACGCACGTGCGGAAATAAGCATTTGTGTAAAATAATAACTCTTGTTAAAATGGTTTATATACACACACGTCCTGCTTGTTGACGAGCACAAAATATGTTATGCATCTATGCCAAATTTTAGTGCGGCTGTGACCTCAATAAACAAGATTGAAGCATTGGCAAAAGTCACAACTCGCAGGTTGCAGGAGTAGCCTGGTAGGAACTAGCAATAGCCGGGCAGCGTAGCAACATGCGGCGTGTCTACGTTGGAAAACAAATAGATAGTGATCAGAAGTTCTGAACTGCAGTCGATAGCGTCAGGGCGCCATAGTCTATGGTTGCTAGAAAGCCCATATTACCATGTGTTAGCCCACAAGCCACAAGGCCCAAAGCCCAAACAACCATTACTACAGGATTTCTTTTGTGTAGCGGCACCCTTTTTTTGATTTGGAGGCAGGCACCACTTTTGACCATCTCCGTTATCACTAGCTAGGCAAGGCTCCCGAGCGGCCGCCTCAGTTAATAGTTAATGGAGCCAGTCCCCTCAATGTGACCGCCTCTGTTAATCACCCATTAACCGAGATGGTCAGCTTAAAGCAACCACCTCCATTAATCCATTAACGGAGGCAGTCAATGTTGCCCAACTGCCTCGGTTAATGGCCCACTAACCGAGGCGGTTGCCTTATAGCAATCATCTTCGTTAATCAATTAACCAAGGCAGACTTTGTAAAACAACCACCTCTGTTAATATGTGATTAATGGAGATAGTTTTCCTTATAGTACCCACCTCTATTATTGCTGTAGCTATAAATGCACCCAGCCGTTGTCCCCTTTTTTCTTCCTGGCGGCTCCTCTTCTAATTTTTAGGGTTTCAAAACCCTAAAAATTGTGCAAAATTAGGGGAGAGAAGTTTTGCTCTTGTTTTGTTGAAGGAGGACACCACAAAAAGTAGATACACGCTCTCCAAACCTCATTTGTCGCTCTTCTTCATCATTTGGGGCTCTAGATGCAACACTCCAAGTGTTAAGCTTGCATTTTGCACTTGCATTGCATGAGCATAAGCATCATTCATTCATTCATTCATTCATGAGCATGAGCATGAGCATGTGAATTGCATTTTGAATGATGCATAAGTGATGTTTCATATGTTGCATAGGTGATGTTTCATATGTTTCATAAGTAATGTTTCCTTCATGCAACTCATGTTTCGTTTATAACATTCATATGTTTCATATGTTGTATATGTCATATGTTTATTCCATGTGTATGCTTAATGATCATGTTTGGTTAATGCAAGTGATTGTGTTTGGTCACTAAAACACCTTAGATACACTTAGTATGAAAAATGGAACCATGTTTGTATTCATGACTTGGTCCAACTATGCTCCTAAGTGTTGGTTTGCTTTAAAATACCTTTTCATGATGCTACTTTGACTTAAGTTGAACAGTAGCTTAGAGTGCTTGCATGGCAGTGGAACCTAAATAAAAGTTGTAGATCATTTCATGTAGAACAAAATTTGTTTAAGGGCCAAGAGCTGAATTAGTGCCTAGCTTAGTCAAATAGAGCTCACAAGTTTCAACTTAATGCTGTTTTTGGAACTCCAAAAATTTGCTAAGTCATAACTGAGTTACAATTTCCATGTACCCATCTTTGGAGCTTTGTAGTTTGAAAACCAGTGAGAATTAGACAAAAGTTCTTAAAGCAAAGTTGGAGATCTCTTGTAGCTCTACAATTTCTATTAATGGAGTTTTTGCTAATTCAAACCAGTTTGGCAGATCCAGGGGCTCAAAGTCGGGCTGTCAGTTGACTGAATCGGCTTTTGTTGATTTCAAATCGGCCAGTAGTGGCCGATCGGGCGCAGGCCACGCGCGCCACTTGGTGTCCATACGCCGGCATTGGCCCCACACTGTCGTGCTAAAGGGGCAGGAGGCCGGGCGCTCGCTCGCTCACTTGCAAACTTCCACTCTCCCTCGTTCTCGCTCTCTCTCATGCAGCCAAAGTGGCCAGGAGCACCGTGTTGTCGCCGCTGAACTCTTGCCAGCAAGCCTGCCACCACTGCAGCACCATCGCCTGATTCACCTCGCCCATAGCTTCGTCGTGACCCACTCCACCCCTAAGCCGCTAGCTTCGCTATTCGTGCACAGGTAAAGCCCCTCGGGCCATTGCCATCGCCATGGTCACCGTGGCTATGCTCATCTAACCTCTCTCATTCTATCTCTTCTCTCATTAGGGATAGCTTAGGTCTAGGTCTAGCTCACGTGCTGGCCTAAGGGCCAATGCCAGCATGTCGTCGCTGGAATGTGGCTCTCTGTTGCCATGCTTTCTCCGTCGTGGTGCCATGCACATGGTCGGACCATACCGCCGCTCCATCGTAGCCCGTAACCCTAACCCTAGCTTCCTTAGGACCTATTTGAGCCTCGACCGCACTCAGGCGAGCTCATGTGCTGGCCTAAGAGCCAATGCCCTTAGGGATAGCTTAGGCCTATGGTTGGCACCACGACGGCGAAAGCATGGCAACAGAGAGCCACATTCCAGCGATGACGTGCTGGCATTGGCCCTTAGGCCAGCACGTGAGCTAGACCTAGACCTAAGCTATCCCTAATGAGAGAAGAGATAGAACGAGAGAAACAGCAATGGCATCGCCGCGCAACCTCACCGAACTGCCATGGCTGTCATCGAGCTAGCTTCGGCAAACCCCTTGGCCAACCAAGCCCACCAATAGATGCGGGATGTCGAGATGAGTCTAAGGGCGGTGACCACATCGCCGGTGACCTCGCCGTCGACGAGCTCTCACCGCTCAAAGTCCGTCCCCTACGCTGTGCCTCTGATGGGTGGGGTGAAAGCCCAAGTTTGGTTTTGGTAATTAATGACACCAAGTTGCTAATGCCATGTGTTAAGTGTTTTGAGTTAGGCACAAGCAACACACGTGATGAAGGAGCATGTGGCATGGAGTGATGGCCACAAGATCACAAGTGGTGGAGATGCACATAATATGGTGTACATGATGATCAAGTGGAAGAGAAGGATCTAAGAGCTCAAGGCAAAGGTATAACCATAGGGTTTTCCTTTTGCCGGTCTAAGATGAGTAGAGAAGTGATTGACCGGGTTTAGGATACATGGCCGACTATCAAGAGGGGCAATCACGGTTAGCTCGGAAATCAAGTGCTACTAGATCAATGTCTTGAGCATATGCATTAGGATCTAGTAAAAAGCTAACATAACGCCTTGAGAAATGATTTATGAAATGCTAACACACATGCACATGGTGGTGTACACTTGGTGGTGTTAGCACAGTTTGTGAAGGCGGTGGAGTTTAAGCGGTAGAGAGGAGTTTGGGTTCCTCTCTCCCTCCCGCCGAGCTTGCGAGGCGGGATTCAGCGCTTTTTGGAGAAGTGAAATGCCTATTTTCTATTGCGCCGGAAGTCGGAAAAGAAACGGAGGCGAACGGAGGTCGCAGAGATGACCGGACGCTGGACCGGACGCGTCCGGTCTCAACGGGACGCTGGACCGGTCACGTGCGATCGGACGCGTCTGGTCTCAATGGGAGCATACTGGAATGCGACCGGACGCGGGCACTGTCGCGTCCGGTCAATCGGTTCAGCGCGTCCGATCACGACAACGGCTAGTTCTGACTCGCACTGTTTCTTGCTGTCGTGTAGTGACCGGACGCGTCCGGTCACCCTGACCGGAGCGTCCGGTCAGTGCGTTTTTCGCTGCGTCGTCTGTAACGGCTAGCTGCGTACCCCTTCGCTATAAATAGAGGTTGGCTGGGGTTTGAGGAAAAACTCTTGTACATTTTGAGATATAGAGACATACTTTGAGCTAGAGAACAACCCCTCCACTCATCTCTTTGCATAGTTGCACATCTTGAGTGAGATTGAGTGAGATTCAAGTGCATTGCTTGAGAGTTGCATTCTAGAGGCACTTAATCTTTGAGTTGCTGTGGATTTCTTGTTACTCTTCCGTGTTTCCCGACACGGTAGACGGCTTGGAGCAGCGGAGGTGATTGAGCTCGCAATTGGAGATTGTTAGAGCCTTCACCAAGTGTTGTAAGGGGTTCTTGATCCTTCCCCGCGGGAGTTCGTGAATTGGATACTCTAGTGGAGCTCGTGGCTTGGAGGATCCCCATCTTGTGTGCGGTTGTGCGGCGCCCGCTGAGGGCTCGACTCTTGATAGTCGATTAGCTCGTGAACCGACAAGTGGGTGTATCGCCACAACGGGGAGTAGCTTGCCGGGAAGCAAGTGAACCTCGGGATAAATTCTTGTGTCATTCTCTTCCCGAGGATTTCTCTTGTGTGATTGATTGATTGGTACATCTCATCTCTACACGGCGGTATAATCAATCAAAGCTCTTCTCTCGTATTACTTCTTGTTTCTAGCTTATAGTTGTTGTTGTGTTTAGTGAATAGCCTTGTACTAGACTTATGTAGGTGGCTTGCTTAATTAGTTAGAGCTAGTGCTTTTGCTTCGCCACCTTTCGTACTAACTCGTGGTTAAGTAATTCTTGTAGAAGTTTTAATTAGGCTATTCACCCCCCCTCTAGCCTATTTGGACCTTACAAGTGGTATCAAAGCCGAGGCACCGTTTATTTGAGGCTTAACAACCTACGGTGAAAAAGAAATGGCTCAATTAAGCTTGCACATCAACAACACCAAGAAGGCACCTCACTTTGATGGCACAAATTATGCATATTGGAAGGTTAAGATGACCGCACACCTAAAGTCAATCAATAGAGAAGTGTGGAAGGTCACCGAAACAAAATTTGAGGTTGCTAATCCGGAAGCACCTACACCGGTAGAGGAGAAGAAGCTCCAATGCAATGATATTGCCATTAGTGCTCTTCATGAGGCACTAGATGACAAGACATTTGAGCAAGTAAAGAACATAGAGATTGCTCATGATGCTTGGGCCAAGCTAGAAGAAACATTTGAGGGCACCGAAGGTACAAAGACCGCTAAAGCATATATCTTGCAAGAAAAATTTTCAAGCTTCAAGATGCAAGATGATGAGAGTGTACCGGAGATGTTTCATAGGTTGCAAGTCATTGTCAATGAGCTCAAGGCACTTGGTGAGGAGGTCAAGGACAATCAATTCTCTATGAAGTTCTTGAGAAGTCTACCCAAGAGATTTGATACATTGATCACCGTGCTAGTGAGGACTACATTGAAGGATTCAACTCCTCAACAAATATTTCAAGAAGTGATGACCGATGATTCATATAGAGAAGATGATGAGAAGGATGAGTTGGTCAAGAAGAAGAAGAAGGAAAATGAGAAGAAAGATGATGAAAAGAAGAAGAGTGTGGCATTCAAAGCCACCACATCCAAGAGCAAATCCAAGATTGAATCATCAAGTGATGAAGACTCAAGCTCTTGTGATAGTGATGACATTGATGAGAAGATGGCTCTCTCTGTCAAGCAATTTGGCAAATTCATGAAGAAGAAAGGCTATCGTGCAAGAAGGAGGAAGAACTCATCCAAGAAGAGTGAGCATACCATGAGATGCTTTAGATGCCATAGCAAGGACCATCTCATTGCAAAGTGTCCTTATGATAGTGATGATGAAGATGCTATCAAGAAAGAGAAGAAGAAGCAAGAAAAGAAAAAGAGCTCTTATAAGAAGAAGAATGATTCTCATGTTGCTACATGGGATAGTAATGATTCCTCAAGTGATGATGAGGATGACTACAAGAGCAAGAAGAAGGGACATGCTAGCATTGCCATCCAAGAGAAGGTCTCCCTCTTCGACACTCCATCGTGCTTCATGGCTAAGGCCGCTAAGGTATCATCCGACGATGAGAGTGATCATGAAAATGCTAGTGATAGTGATAGTGATAGTGATGAAGAAGAATTCACTAAAGATAAACTAATCACTATGCTAGAAGATTGCACTCAACATTTTAAAGAATCTAGAAAGGAGTGCAAGGGCTTGCTTAAGGAAAAGAAAAACCTTATGCAAGAACTTGATGAGCTTAGGGCATCTTATGAGAGTCTAAAGGTAGACCATAAGAAGCTTCAAAAGTCTCATATTAAGCTAGAAGAAGCTCATTCCTCTCTAGTTGAAAAATATGAAAACATACCAACTAATGTTGAGAAAGCTAAAACTTGCAACATAGGCATATCATGTGATATAATTGATGAAACTTTTCATAAGCCTATTATTGTTGCTCCTACTAACCCTTCATGTAGCTCATCTACATCATCCTCATCTAGTAGTGATGGTTTCACTTGTGACTCCACACTTATAGTTGAGAATGAAAATCTCAAGAAGGAGGTAAAAGAGCTCAATCACACATTAGCTAAGGCTTATGGTGGTGAGGACCGCTTGCTTATGTGCTTGGGTAGCCAAAGAGCGTCTCTCTACAAAGAGGGATTGGGCTATAACCCCAAGAAAGGCAAGGCCGCTTTTGCTCCTCACAAGACTCGTTTTGTGAAGAATAATGGTAGCTATTGCAAAAGTTGCAAGCAAGTTGGTCACATAGAGCAACAATGCATGAACAAGAAATCAAATGCTAATGTATCCTCAATTAAGTTTAATTCTTTCTATATGCTTACCAAGGGTACAAATGGTGTTCATGCTAAGTTCATTGGTGCACCATGGATGGGCTCAAAGAAGAAAGCCATTTGGGTACCAAAGAGCTTAGTCTCTAACCTTGGAGGACCCAAACAAGTTTGGGTACCTAAAAAGAATTGATCTTGTCTTGTAGGTCAATTACAAAGCCGGAGGAAGGCATTGGGTGCTTGATAGTGGGTGCACTCAACATATGACCGGGGATTCTTGTATGTTCAATTCAATTGATACAAGTCAAAATGGTGGTTTTGATGCTATCACTTTCGGCAACAACAAAAAAGGCAAGGTCAAGGGGCTTGGTAAAATTGCTATCTCAAATGACTTGAGCATTTCTAATGTGTTGCTAGTTGAGAGCTTGGATTTCAATCTTTTATCGGTGGCACAACTTTGTGATCTTGGCTTCAAGTGCATATTTGGTAGTGATGATGTTGAAGTCATAAGTGTTGATGGATCAAACTTGATATTCAAAGGATTTAGACATGGTAGCTTATACTTGGTTGACTTCAATGATAGTGAGACACAATTGACATCATGCTTGCTTAGTAAATCTAGTATGGGTTGGTTATGGCATAGAAGGCTTGGTCATATTGGAATGAAACAATTGAACAAACTTTTGAGGCATGACTTAGTTAGAGGATTGAAGGATGTCACCTTTGAGAAGGATAAACTATGTAGTGCTTGTCAAGCCGGCAAACAAGTTGGAAATTCACATCCTAGTAAAAGTGAAATGAGCACATCAAAAGCATTTGAGCTATTGCACATGGACTTGTTTGGGCCAACAACATACACTAGCATTGGTGGCAACAAGTATGGTTTTGTGATTGTGGATGACTACACTAGATACACTTGGGTGCTCTTTCTTCATGACAAGAGTGATGTTTATGATCTATTCAAGTCTTTTGTCAAGAGAGTGCAAAATGAGTTTGAAATCACCATCAAGAAGATTAGAAGTGACAATGGTAGTGAGTTCAAGAACACAAGAATTGAAGATTTGTGTGATGATCTTGGTATTGGGCATCAATTCTCACCAACATATACTCCTCAATCAAATGGTGTAGTTGAAAGAAAAAATAGAACCTTGATTGATATGGCTAGATCAATGCTTAGTGAATACAATGTTAGTCATTCATTTTGGAGTGAAGCTATCAACATGGCTTGCTATTGTAGTAACCGTCTCTATTGCCATAGGAAGCTTGGAAAGACACCATATGAACTATTGAATGGAAGAAAGCCCAACATTGCATACTTTAGAGTGTTTGGTTGCAAATGCTATATTCTCAAGAAAGGCACTAGGTTAAGCAAGTTTGAAAAGAAATGTGATGAAGGGTTCTTACTTGGTTATTCTACCACAAGCAAATCATATAGAGTTTGGAATCTCACAAATGGCACCTTGGAAGAAGTTCATGATGTTGAGTTTGATGAAACCCAAGGGTCTCAAAATGAAGCTCAAAACCTTGATGATGTGAGAGGAGATCAATTATCAAATGCAATGAAGAACATGGACATTGGTGATATAAGGCCGATGCAAGTTGATGATGATGATATTCATGTGATCAACCAAAGTGTGCAAATTGATACAAATCAAGCAAGCTCTAGTGGTTCTCATGATGAAGCTCAAGTTCAAGGTCAAACAAGTGGAAGCAATCAACTCCCAATACTCCAACCTACTAGCATTGCTAGGGATCATCCATTGGACCAAATCATTGGTGGAATTCAAAGTGGTGTTCAAACTAGATCAAGATTAGCATCCTTTTGTGAGCATTACTCATTTGTCTCATTAGAAGAACCAAAGAAGATAGAAGATGCATTGAAAGATTCCGAGTGGGTAAATGCCATGCATGAAGAACTAAACAACTTTGCTAGAAATCAAGTTTGGAAACTTGTTGAGAGGCCAAAGAACTACAATGTGATTGGCACTAAGTGGGTCTTTAGAAACAAGCAAGATCAAGATGGCATGGTTGTGAGGAACAAAGCAAGATTAGTAGCACAAGGATACACTCAAGTTGAGGGTCTTGACTTTGGAGAGACATATGCACCGGTTGCAAGATTGGAAGCAATTAGAATCTTATTAGCATATGCTTGTGCACACAACATCAAGCTCTATCAAATGGATGTCAAGAGTGCATTTCTCAATGGCTACATCAATGAAGAAGTTTATGTTGAGCAACCTCCCGGTTTTGAAGATGATAAGAAGCCCAACCATGTTTACAAGCTAAAGAAGGCATTGTATGGTTTGAAGCAAGCACCTAGAGCATGGTATGAGAGGTTGAGGGATTTTCTCCTCTCTAAAGGGTTCAAGATGGGAAAGGTTGACACCACTCTCTTCACCAAGAAGCTTGGAAATGACTTGTTTGTGTTGCAAATCTATGTGGATGACATTATCTTTGGATCCACTAACCAAGACTTTTGTGAAGAATTTGGAAATATGATGGCTAATGAGTTTGAGATGTCTATGATTGGAGAGCTTAGTTACTTCCTTGGACTTCAAATCAAGCAAATGAAGAATGACACTTTTGTAAGTCAAGGCAAGTACATCAAGGACATGATCAAGAAGTTTGGATTGCAAGATGCTAAGCAAATGAGTACACCAATGGGCACAAATGATCAATTGGGTATTGATGATAGTGGAAACATGGTAGATCAAAAGCAATACCGGTCTATGATTGGAAGTTTGCTCTATGTCACCGCCTCTAGGCCGGATGTGATGTTTAGTGTGTGCAAGTGTGCAAGATATCAAGCTTCACCTAGAGAAAGTCACTTGAAAGCAACCAAGAGGATATTGAGATATCTAAAGGGCACTCATGATGTTGGATTATGGTATCCCAAGGGGTCTAATTTTGAGTTGATTGGATATTCGGACTCCGACTATGGTGGATGCAAGATTGATAGAATGAGCACAAGTGGCACTTGTCAATTGCTTGGAAGGTCTCTTGTTTCATGGTCATCAAAGAAACAAAATAGTGTTGCACTATCTACCGCCAAGGCCGAATACATTAGTGCCGGTAGTTGTTGTGCACAATTGCTTTGGATGAAAGCCACCTTGAATGACTTTGGAATTAAATTCAAGAATGTGCCTTTGTTTTATGATAATGAAAGTGCTATCAAGATGACACAAAATCCGGTTCAACATTCAAGAACCAAGCACATTGACATAAGGCATCACTTCATAAGAGACCATCAACAAAAGGGTGATATTAGTATTGAGAGCATTGGCACCGAAGATCAACTAGCCGACATCTTTACAAAGCCACTTGATGAAAAGAGATTTTACAAATTGAAGAATGAATTGAACATACTTGACTTCTCCAACTTGAAATGAGTGCACCCCCACATTCTTATATGACATGCCTCTCCTCCAACATAGCAAGGTAAAGTTGTTTGGCATATCATTCATACTTTGCTAAGGACATGTTTAGAACATATAGACATATTTGCATGACAAATAGGCTCATTCATGAAAATCAAATAATTTTGATGTATATATGGTACCACTATTGCTTCTATGTTTGATTGATCTAGTGGTAGCATATGACATGTTTATGGGCTTGCAAACCTAGTGTTAAATCTAGTAAACGAGCTCATGATGTGTAATTCAACATGGTCAAGATAACCCTTATACTTTATGAGGTGTGAAAAAGCTTGTCCTTGGATCAAACCGAATTACATATTCTAGGAAAGTAATCTAGATTGAACCATAATTTGGACTCCCTCATAATTGATTGACTTATCTCTCACTAAAATTGGCACCTTTTTTGGTGATTGTTGACAAAGGGGGAGAGAAAAGTCACAAAGATATTGTAAAGAGGGAATAAGATATAATAAGGGGGAGAGAAAAGTCACAGGGGAGAAAAGTTACAAATGGAGAGAAATCAAGGGATCAATTAAATTTGAGAACATAAGTAGGGGGAGCAAGCTCATGGATTATTTGTTGCATTTGTATGTGCATTAACATGATGAAATGTTGCATTGCAAAGTTTAATTTCGATATTCATGATTGAATGGTGTATGCTAGATATAGAACTTGAATGATATTTTGTTAAGAGTAACTTTACATGTGGTATCTAGACACCTTAGCTTTTAATGTTGATCTCACGAAGTACTTTAGTGTTTATGATCTTTACAAGTGATGTATTACAAGTGGTGTCTAGCTACTTCGATGCTAAGGATGGTATATAAAGGCAACTCCGATTGGTATCACGCTTCAAAGGTCCATTCTATATACCTTAGCATCAATTTGATAGTAGTAACTCTCCCAAAATTCAAATCCATACATATGTGCACAATTGAACCAAACTCATGGAAGCACATATGTAGGGGGAGCTAATACTATCGAAATTGAAAATTGATTTCATTTCATATCTTTGTGATGGTTGTCATCAATTACCAAAAAGGGGGAGATTGAAAGCCCAAGTTTGGTTTTGGTAATTAATGACACCAAGTTGCTAATGCCATGTGTTAAGTGTTTTGAGTTAGGCACAAGCAACACACGTGATGAAGGAGCATGTGGCATGGAGTGATGGCCACAAGATCACAAGTGGTGGAGATGCACATAATATGGTGTACATGATGATCAAGTGGAAGAGAAGGATCTAAGAGCTCAAGGCAAAGGTATAACCATAGGGTTTTCCTTTTGCCGGTCTAAGATGAGTAGAGAAGTGATTGACCGGGTTTAGGATACATGGCCGACTATCAAGAGGGGCAATCACGGTTAGCTCGGAAATCAAGTGCTACTAGATCAATGTCTTGAGCATATGCATTAGGATCTAGTAAAAAGCTAACATAACGCCTTGAGAAATGATTTATGAAATGCTAACACACATGCACATGGTGGTGTACACTTGGTGGTGTTAGCACAGTTTGTGAAGGCGGTGGAGTTTAAGCGGTAGAGAGGAGTTTGGGTTCCTCTCTCCCTCCCGCCGAGCTTGCGAGGCGGGATTCAGCGCTTTTTGGAGAAGTGAAATGCCTATTTTCTATTGCGCCGAAAGTCGGAAAAGAAACGGAGGCGAACGGAGGTCACAGAGATGACCGGACGCTGGACCGGACGCGTCCGGTCTCAACGGGACGCTGGACCGGTCACGTGCGATCGGACGCGTCCGGTCTCAACGGGAGCATACTGGAATGCGACCGGATGCGGGCACTGTCGCGTCCGGTCAATCGGTTCAGCGCGTCCGATCACGACAACGGCTAGTTCTGACTCGCACTGTTTCTTGCTGTCGTGTAGTGACCGGACGCGTCCGGTCACCCTGACCGGAGCGTCCGGTCAGTGCGTTTTTCGCTGCGTCGTCTGTAACGGCTAGCTGCGTACCCCTTCGCTATAAATAGAGGTTGGCCGGGGTTTGAGGAAAAACTCTTGCACATTTTGAGATATAGAGACATACTTTGAGCTAGAGAACAACCCCTCCACTCATCTCTTTGCATAGTTGCACATCTTGAGTGAGATTGAGTGAGATTCAAGTGCATTGCTTGAGAGTTGCATTCTAGAGGCACTTAATCTTTGAGTTGCTGTGGATTTCTTGTTACTCTTCCGTGTTTCCCGACACGGTAGACGGCTTGGAGCAGCGGAGGTGATTGAGCTCGCAATTGGAGATTGTTGGAGCCTTCACCAAGTGTTGTAAGGGGTTCTTGATCCTTCCCCGCGGGAGTTCGTGAATTGGATACTCTAGTGGAGCTCGTGGCTTGGAGGATCCCCATCTTGTGTGCGGTTGTGCGGCGCCCGCTGAGGGCTCGACTCTTGATAGTCGATTAGCTCGCGAACCGACAAGTGGGTGTATCGCCACAACGGGGAGTAGCTTGTCGGGAAGCAAGTGAACCTCGGGATAAATTCTTGTGTCATTCTCTTCCCGAGGATTTCTCTTGTGTGATTGATTGATTGGTACATCTCATCTCTACACGGCGGTATAATCAATCAAAGCTCTTCTCTCGTATTACTTCTTGTTTCTAGCTTATAGTTGTTGTTGTGTTTAGTGAATAGCCTTGTACTAGACTTATGTAGGTGGCTTGCTTAATTAGTTAGAGCTAGTGCTTTTGCTTCGCCACCTTTCGTACTAACTCGTGGTTAAGTAATTCTTGTAGAAGTTTTAATTAGGCTATTCACCCCCCCTCTAGCCTATTTGGACCTTACATGGGGCCAAGTTTACTGTAGGACCCCGCTATCAGCCACTCGGTTTGCAGTGCGCCGGGTGCACCTAGCAGCTTCTAGGGTTTTGTTGATTTTCATTTTATTCTTTTATAGATTTTGATGTAAACTTGCAAAAATCATATTTGAGCTAGAAATGTCCAAATGGGGTGAACTAAATTTTATTAGCTTCATCTTGATGAGTACTATTTGATAAAAATATGAAACTTGCTATGTGCTACAATTTTATATATTGTTTGTATTTATCTTATTTAATGCCTATTAATCTTGTAAAATACATAACTTGAGTTAGGGATATGACAAAAATGTGATTCTAATTTTCTTTGTCATATTTTGACATGTTGTAGCTAGGAAAAATATTGAACCTACAATGAGCATGCTTTGAATATGACTTTGTGATTTAACTTGATTAAATGCTAGTTTCTTGTGAAATTAATTATGATAAATATATATAACCTATAAGCATGAAATTATTTCTACAATATTCTTGTGTTATGGTGGAAGTAAGAAAAATATAAAATCTATCGTTCGATACTTTTCACTATGCTAAACCATTTTATGTTTTTATAAGCACATGCAACTTGTCGTTTTTGTAGAGGTTGCTACACTTATCGAAATAGCATGAAATTTGTATATTAGACTATTGGGAGCATGTGTAGGCTGTTGTAATTTTCCCAAATTTTTCTGTACATTAAAAGTAGCAGTTCCTAATTTCACCTTGTTATGCTTATTAAATCCATAAGTGTTTTTAATAATTTATTTAGGCTTAACCATTATACTTTCTAGCATGTTTGTGATGTGTGTGATCTACTGGTATAGTTGGTTGTGTCTAAATTTGATTGGTTGTATGTAGTTAGCAAATTATTGCTCTATGTTGCACTTATATCTATTCCTATTGCTTTATTTGCTTTGTATGAACTTGATGCTTGTTAATTAGATGCTTAGGATAATTAACATAAGTCATTAGCTGTAGGTTTTAGGCCTCTTACTAATGATGAGCAACTTTATCTTAGGTTGCTAGAACATGGTGAGTGTATGTTGCTTTGCTAGAGAGGTGATATGCACCTACTCAGTAAACTAAAATTAATCTACTAGAGAGAAGATATGCACCTACTCGATAAAGTAAAGTTAATCTTGTTATCACCATGTCACATTATTGTTGAGAATGTGTGTATTACATCATTTCGTACATGCACTTCATTCCTTGTGCATTCCCTATATTATCTATATGCTCATACATATAGGATCGCCAGAAGGAGTGACTCTGTTGAAATTCGAGACTGTGGGAGAGGACCAGCAGGAGACCCAGTAGCAGGAGGGTTCAGAAGGAGGAGAATAGGTGTAGGAAGAACTACCTGAGTGCCCGGACCATAAGCCCTCAGCTTACTTGAAAGGCAAGTCTCGGAGCATTCTAACTCTCATATGTTTTATAAATACCAACTTGAGTTCTTTATATTTGATACATTAGGTTGTAGGAGTCAGATGGAAACACTTCATGTATATACCTTTCTTATCCAGAAAAATATACTTTGAATCCTATGTAGGTCCATAATCGAATAAATGCGTAGCCATGCTTAGTCCGGTAGAAGTCGGGTGATTTTCTGTCACCTATGAGCTATAGGTGGATACCTGGTCACATTTGGCTATATTTGCTATCGTGAAAAAGAACCATGTGATGATGTAAATGGAAGTCGGATGGAGTCTATGTTGTAGGCTGACTCATGTGATTCTATCTGTGCCGCTTAAGGACCGCATCGTTGTTGATCCTTGGTCATTTTGAACACAACCTCTCACTTAGCTGGCCGGATAACTTGTTTCGACCACGAAGCCAAGTAGCTGAACTCAGGCCGTGAGTCATTCTGTAAGAGTACGCACACGGGAGATAGTAAGGATGTGCGGGGAGCTAGATGTGAGTGGGCCTGATCGTCCCCTGAGTGTGCGGCGCTGATTGAACCCATGACATATGACCCGAGTTGTACCAAAAGTGATCTAAGGCTACCATGGCTAGTGGGCCTAGGTTTATGTTAGGAATACTGCCCAGCTGGTTGCAATCAATTTGAATCATCGTCTTTCTTGAATAGTGAGAAACTTGACTGAGCTTCCTTCTATCGTAGTGACTAAATGAAAGTGGAATGGTTATGATGATGATATAATAAATGGCTATGGTTACTATTGTTTTGCTACATAATTGTATGTCACATGTTTGGCACAGGTTAGTTGCTAATCTAGAGTTGAATAGCTATAATTAACTTGATGACCGAATTATAAAATGTATAGCTCAACTAGTGGTTTTTTATACAAAATGTTGTCAAGCTAGCTCCACTATGAAAAGCCTTGCATACTCCTTGGTGTCATTATTTTTGGTTTATGATAGGTAAGTCTAGCTGAGGACCTTCTCGTACTCAGGATTTATTTTCCACTTGTTATAGATGGTATAGTGTATCATGGCTACTGCAAGAATTACTTTTCTCTAGCCATGGATGAGGAGTGAGGCCGTAGGCACGGTCCTTCTATGTTGTCTTACCTGTGTTGCTTTTGCAAGACTTGATCATGAAACTAGCATATGTATTTGAACTATGTGTGTGAAGTTGGTTCCAAAACTATGTTGCTTCCGCTACTACATTTGAACTTGGTGTTGTAATAACTTTATTTAAACTCCGATGTATGTTGAATTATTTGTGAACCTTATGTAACATGTGACCTATATGTTAAATCATGTACGATCTTGGTTATATGTTGGCGATAATTTGAGATCCTTTGTAATACTCGACGGACTACTAGGTTTATATGGGCTCAAGTGTGGGCATGTCAACGTGTTAGCAAGGACAGTCATGCTTGATCTTGTATAAATTAGTCGGTTCTGTGACAGCTGGCATCGGAGTAAGATTCAACATTATTTGTCATATGTGTATTTAAGACAAAGGTTTTTGTTTTACAAAACTAGTTTTAACAACTTATAGCTATATAGGTGTGTTCAAATATGAAATTTAAATCTAAAATGCGCCAGTGGTCATATCCTTTATGCCTAGTTAAGGACTTTAGGTGGCTTAATGTAAGACTAACTTGGGGTTTACTTTCTTGTAATTTTTATTTCGTCGTCCATATGACGTGCTATTGTATGGGTGCCATTCACTTGAATTGTAATGTATGGATCAATATAACCCTACGCCTAGGTAAAAGGTAAGTGAGTGGCATGACCGCAAGATGTGAGCGTGTGGCCTAGGGAGAGCTAGTTTTGGTACTGAAGTATATATAGTTCTCACATATATACGAAAGTATTTAATCATGAGTTAGCTTTGGTACAGCTGTATATGCATATTCTATATGTATGTATGGACGTATTTACTGATGGGTAGTTTTGGTATGGAAGTATATATTGGGTATATATATTATTGTTGGGTTGGGCTGAAATGAATTCTTCTGTAGGTACACTAACAGCGAAACATGTAGCCCAACTAGTTACGCTTATTTTATGAGAGAACATATGTATACATATTTATCAATATCTATAGCCACCCTATCACTCCTCCCTATGGATAAAATATAAATAACGATACCTAGTATACTCCTAGGTGAAATGCTACAATGGTATATTATCTATGAGCTTATGGATACTTAATATATATATATATATATATATATATATATATATATATATATATATATATATATATATATTAGGTATACTAGTTAGTAGATACATGATGGTCATTTATCAACTTCTTTAACCATTGTTTCCCTGAGGATAAATACAATACCATGGAATGCTCCTGAGTGAAAGCTACGACGGTATCCGTGCGCTTGCGAATTTCTCTGTTTGCGTTAACAAATACCAACAAAGATGCTAGTGCTCATCTTCAGAATTTCCTAGAGATAAGCAGTACAATCACCATCAAGGATGTTGCTCAAGATATCATTCTACTCCATCTATTTCCATTCTCACTAGTGGGAAGGGCGAAGCAGTGGTTCTACACCAACAAAGAAGACATCAATACATGAACAAAATGTTCAAAGGCCTTTCTAGCAAAATTTTTCCCTATAGGCAAGACCAATGCCTTAAGAGGAAATATTTCTAACTTCCAACAGCAGAAAGGAGAAAGCATTCTAGAGGCATGGGAACGTTTCCAAGAATACATTTCAAATTGTTCTCATCATGGAATGGAAGATTAGTTGCTCATGCAAAGCTTTTTATCGTGGATTAACTCAAAAAGCTTATGAACAACTCGAAGCTACTACTGGAGGATCATTTATGTCACTGACCCTTAAAAAAGCTAAAACTCTCATGGAGAAGATAGCCTTTAATCAAGGCTGGTCTCAATGCAACATCCAGACATGCAATAAGAGCGAAGAAGCACTAGAAGAGTTGTGTGCACTGTCAACTAAGATGGATGTCTTGTTGAATTGGCTTGAATAGCGAGCCAATTACAAGAAAGATCATCAGGCCACACAAAATGCCTTTAATTCCCAAAACATATGTGAAGAATATTTGGGGTTGATTTCCCCGAATATCAAGAAGACACAAATATTGTCAACTTTGCTCCACAATAATAGAGACAAGGATGGAATCAACAACAACAGTCAAATTACCAAGGTAAGTACCCAGGTAATTACAATAATTCCTCTAATCCTAAGCAACCATCCTTGGGAAACATGATCTTAGAACAAGCCAGGATTAATGAGAATATTTCTAAAAAGCTTCCTTTTAATGATGGGGTCCTAGAAAACATAAATACTAAAATGGATAGTTTTTCTTCTGCCATAAAAGACCAACTTAGTTATAATAAAAAGATAGAGTCACAAATAGCTCTGTTGGCAGCTGCGCTGCCTTTTGCCACTAACCTTGAAAAGGTCAACACCATAACCACAAGAGGTGGCAAGTCTACTCGTGATCCACCATATCCAACAAGGACAGGTAAGACACCGGTAGTAGTACAAGAGAAGAAGGACGATGAAGTTGAGAAGTTGAGCCACAAGCATAAGAAATGATACAAGATTTTTATAACACCAACCTCCTACTATTTTTACGCAGAAATCAAAAAGCTAAAATGGATGAGCGGTTTGGTAAGTTTATAGAGGTAATTCAAAAATTATATATCAATATTTCTCTACTAGATGCCATACAAGTTCCTACCTATGAGAAGTATCACAGAGACATTCTGAACAACAAGAGACCACTGCCCATCACTGAAGTAATCAAGCTAATGGAGGAGTGTAGTGTAGCCATCCTAAATACATCACCTGTGAAGAAGAAGGATCCAGGATGTTCCACTATTGATTATTCGATCGGAAACCAGAATTTTGAGCATGCACTATGTGACCTTGGCACCAGCATTAGTGTCATGCCTAAGACGGTCTTCGACAAGCTCAACTATTCAACACTCACGCCAACATCGATGTCTCTGCAACTAGCTGACCAATTGGTCCGCTACCCTGCAGGAATCACCAAGAATATTCTGATAAAAATAAGAAGCTTCTTTGTGCCAATAGATTTTATAGTGCTTGACATGCAGGAAGACATGAAGACACCCCTCATTCTTGGGAGGCCCTTCTTGAGCACTATAGATGCACACATTGATGTCAGAGCCGGAGAAATCCGCTTCCATATCAATGGGAAGGAGGAGCGATTCGCCTTCAAGCTAAGACCGAAACAATGCTCTACGTTGGAGTGGCAAAAGAAGCAAGTGCAACTGTAAAGGTCTCCATCTCTAGGGCCAAATAAAGCACCCAAAGAATAAATACAGCCGGAGAAGTCCGGTTCGGCAGACTCAAAATTCTGAACCCTCGCTGGGAGATAAAATCAGTAGTTATCCATATTTACCTTTTACTTTGCATAAATTTATCTTAGTATGTTCACTTTTCTACATTTGCATTGTATCTAAAAAATATAAAATAAAAATTCTTATCATGGCATTATAAAATTCAAGCCCCATGTAAATAATTTTTACGAAGTGTAAAAACCCATAAGAAAGATTTACCGTGGAGGCATAAAAATTTAAAAATACCATCCATTCATCTTCTTATATTTCAATATGAGTAAATTGGAAAGTTAGATCAGTTTATTCCAATTCAGAGGAGAATTCTTGTTTAAACGCATGTGTACTTTTGAGGAGTGAAAACATTGTAGCAACTCCTGATCCATTGCTAAGTTTGGCATTGCTCAGACGAGCAAAGGTTAAGCTTGGGGAAGTGAAAGCTCTATGTTTGGTGTTGGTAATTAGTGACAATGCCTAAGTACTAATCCTATGCCTAAGTTGTATATATCATATGAGGATTAGTACATTCCAAGGTTGGTGGCAAGATGAACATGGTGATCATGATGGCCACACTTGGATTTGGACGCAACCCTACGTGATCAAGGCAAAAGTATATGCTTAAGGGTTGTGTTTTAGTAACCAAGACACCTAGTGGGTGTGGTTACATTATAGGATAGATAGCCGTACTATAAAGAGGGGAATGACACGACTATTGAACTCCTAAGTGCCTCTAGGTGTGCATTTCATAATCATACGCATTTGGATAGAACTAATAACGCCTCAAAAAATGATTGTGAAAATGCTAACACACTCACACATGACGTGATCACTTGGTGGTGTTAGCACATTTGCGATGGCGTTAGAGTTTGAGCGGTAGAGAGGGTTTGGGGTCCTCTTAGGCGTTTTTGAGGAATTGAAACACCCATTTTCCTTTACGCCAATGTCGAGTTTTGGAGGCGTTGTCACATGTTGTTTCACGAGCTGAAACATGTGCTAAAGTGACACACATACTTAGTCTAGCTCATTTGTGAAAGGGTGAATCAAACGGAGGCGAACGGAGGTCACAGAGGTGATCGGACGCTGAACTGAACGCGGTCTATGTTTGACCGGATGCGTCCGGTCAGTGCTCAGTGTTTGCGCGCGTCTCGGTCTTCTGTGGCGCGTCCGGTCATGATGGACCGGACGCGTCCGGTCGTGGTGGGAGCTTACTGGACTTAAACCGGACGCTAGGTGTAACGCATCCAGTCAGTTCTACAGCGCGTCTGGTCGCTGACTCGCTAGAGCGTTGCTCGGCTTGACCAGCGCGTCCGATCAGTTACGGGACCAGCGCGTCCGGTCGAGCTTTGCGCGTCCAGTCAATTCTTGCTACGCGTCCGGTCACTCTATTGTGTGAACGAGTACTTTTAAGTGACCATTATGATCGAATGAACGAAATTCAACGTGAGACACGTGGCGTTCATCGGGGAGGTCGCGATGGAGCGACCGGACGCTATGCGCGTCTAGTCAGGCCGGACCAGCGCGTCCGGTCACCCTGAGTGTGGCTATTTCGTGAGCTAACGGCTCTATTCTTTCGGGGACTCCTATAAATACTTGTTGGCCGGCTCAAGGCTCACCCTCTTGCACTCTTTGACATACTTGTGAGCACTTTGAGCTAAGCAACTCCCCTCCCACTCATCTCTCTTGCTTCTTTGCATATTCGAAGTGAGATTGAGTGATCCAAGTGCATTTGCATTATGAGATTGCATCTAGTTGGCACTTGGTGGTTGATTTGCTACGGGATTCTTGTTTCTCATGGTGGTTGCCGCCACCTAGACGGCTTGGAGCAGCTTGGAGGCATTGGTAAGAGTTGGTGATGGTTCTTGGCCACCTCCGGTGATTGTGAGGGGTTTGTGCCTACCTCGGTGAAGCGCCAAAGGCAACATTAGTGGATTGCTCATGTCATTTGCAACCTTTTGCCATTTGGTAGGTTCTTGTGGTGCCTTTTTGAGAGGCTTGGTGTAAGACCGATTAGCCACCGAACCACGTGGTGAAGAGGGACACAACGGGGACTAGCGTACCGGTAAGCACATGAACCTCAGGATAAATCTTTGTGTCATCATTCTTTTTGTGATTAATCGATCCTGGTGGTTGTGTATTGTGGAATTCATCTCTTGATCATATTGATTGGTTGGCTCAATACTTCGCCCCTCGGTGATACCCTTCTAACTCACTCTTGTATTATTTTTTAGTTACCTTGCTAGCTTGTTAGTATAGCTCTTAGCTTGTGTAGCTAGTTAGCTTTAGTTGTAAACTAAGTTGTGCGGTTTAACTTGTGTGGTTAAGTGCAAATATAATAGAATTGTGAATTGGATAGGTGGCTTGCAAACACCCCGTAGGCTAAGCAAAACTCACATCTCGCTATTTGTTATATTGATAAACTTGTTTAGCTTGTCTTTGTAGAATTTTTAAAAGGCTATTCACCCCCCCCTCTAGACATCAAGACCTTTCAAGTGGTATCAGAGCCGTGGTCACCGTTTGTAAGGCTTAACAACCTCGGTGTAAGATGGCTCAAGTTGTGCACAACTTACACCGAGGTTGTTAAGCCTTACAAACGGTGACCACGACTCTGATACCACTTGAAAGGTCTTGATGTCTAGAGGGGGGATGAATAGCCTTTTAAAAATTCTACAAAGGCAAGCTAAATAAGTTTATCAATATAACAAATAGCAAGATACGAGTTTTTCTTAGCCCACGGGGTGTTTGCAAGCCACCTATCCAATTCACAATTCTAATATATTTGCACTTAACCACACAAGTTCAACCGCACAACTTAGTTTACAACTAAAGCTAACTAGCTACACAAGCTAAGAGCTATACTAACAAGCTAGCAAGGTAACTAAAAAAATAATACAAGAGTGAGTTAGAAGGGTATCACCGAGGGGCGAAGTATTGAGCCAACCAATCAAGCCTCCATTCTTTGATGGTGTCTCATCTTTTGATCATTGGAAAAGAAAGATGAAGCAATATCTTGGCTCTATTAATGAGAAGGTTTGGGAGGTGACACATCATGATTATGCTATCATTGATCTCGACAACCTCACCAACAATGACCGCATCAACAACCAATGCAACACTATGGCTCTCAACACTCTCTACAATGGGATTGATGCAAAGGTTTTTGAACAAATCAAGGATCTTGAGATGGCAAGTGAAGTGTGGAAAAGATTAGAGAAAACATATGAGGGCACTTCAACGGATAAGAGTGCCAAGCTCTATATGCTCAAGGATAAGTTTGCAAGCTTCAAGATGAAGGATGATGAGTCCATACCGGAGATGTTCTATAGGCTACAAGTTATTGTCAATGATTTCAAGAGCCTAGGAGAAGATGTCAAGGACAAGGACTTCTCACATAAGTTCTTGATGAACTTACCTAAGAAGTTTGCTATCTTGAGAAAGATGATCTAAAGAGAGGGTTTGAACAAGGTGACTCCAAACCAAGTGCTTGGAGATGTCATGACTGATGCTCAATATGATGATGATGAAGATGAAGATGAGAAGAAGAAGATCAAGGTCAAGCAAGAGAAGCCCATTGCATTCAAGGCTTCATCTTCTAAGGGCAAGAGCAAGGTGGAGAGCGATGATGATGATCCATTCGATGATGAAACCATAGCCCTCCTTGTGCACAAGATGGGAAGGTTCATGAAGAAGAAAGGATATGGGGCAAGGAAGAGGAGAGACACTATGAAGGCAAAGATTCTTTGCTACAGTTGCAATAGCCCCGATCACATAGTGGCGGATTGCCCCTATGAAGATAAGAGATTTCACAATGGGGACTTGAAGCTCAAGAAGAACAAGAAGGATAAGAAAGAGAAGGAAAAGAAAGCAAAGAAGAGCTTCACATTCAATAAGAAGAAGGGTGGTGGTTATGTAGTCACTTGGGATAGTGAAAACTTCGATAGTGATGATGATGCAAGCTCTAGTGATGATGAAAGGACCACTCGGTGAGCCATTGCAAGCATCGCCCTCTCCAACAAGCCATCCATCTTTGACACTACATCAACATGCCTTATGGACAAGCCTACCAAGGTAAAATATGATGATAGTGATGATGATTCTTGTGCTAGTGATGGTTATAGGAGTGATGATGAGGAGGATGAGGACTACTCTAAGGATGATCTATTGGGCATAATAGATCAAATGAGCAAGGGCTACAAGAGGACCACCAAGAGATGCAAGATCTTGGAGCAAGGGCTCATTGCCAAGAGTAATGAAAATGATGCCTTGATGGAGGAGCTTGTTACTCTAAAAAGAGTAAGGAGTGCAAAGGAATTGAACAAGAGCTCAAAGCTCTTAGAAAATCCTTTAATGAGCTAGAGGCCTCTCGTGAGTGTCTAAAGGAAGACCACGAGGATCTTGAAATTGCTCACACTAGGCTTAAGGAAGCCCACTCAACTCTACTTGAGCTCATCAAGGAAAAGGACCTCAAGTTGGAGAAGTTCATGAAGGAAGTTAAGGAGGAGCAAGTGATTGTCACTTGTGATATTGGACTAACATGTGATATTATTGATGATTCTTTATTTTTTGGTCCTACTAATGCTTCATGTAGCTCATCATCATCCACCACAACCAACTCTATCTCTACTACTAGTGATTTATCACTCGTGGTTGAGAATGACTCTCAAGAGAGAGGTGGATGATCTCACCCGCGCATTAGGCAATGCCTATGGTGGGGATGCCCGCTTGCTAAAATGCTTGGGTAGCCAAAGGTTCTCTCTTAACAAAGAGGGTTTGGGCTATACTCCGAAGAAGGGCAAGGCGGCCTTTGCAACTCACAAGCCTAGCTTTGTGAAGAGCAATGGTCGGTTTTGCAATAGATGCAAACAAGTTGGTCACCTAGAGCATAATTGCAACAAAATAAACAAGAACAAGAAAAATGCTAATGTACCTTACATTCCTTTTGATTCTTGTTATATCCTTACCAAGGGTGAGAAAGATGTGCATGCTAGGTTTGTTGGTACACCAATTGTGGGCCCAAAGAAGAAGGCCATTTGGGTACCAAAGAACTTAGTTACTAACCTCCAAGGACCCAAGCAAGTATGGGTACCTAAAAGATATTAATTTGTTTTATAGGTAAATTACAAGGCCGAAGGAAGGCATTGGGTGCTTAATAGTGAGTGCTCTCAACATATGACCGGTGATTCAAGAATGTTCAACTCTCTCAAATCAAATGATAGTGGCATTGATAGCATCATATTTGGTGACAATAACAAGGGTGATGTAAAGGCTCTTGGAAGGATTGCAATCTCAAATGATCATAGCATTTCCAATGTGCTCTTAGTTAAAAAGTTGAACTTCAATCTTCTCTCAGTTGCTCAATTGTGTGATCTTGATTTCAAGTGCATATTTAGTGTTGATGATGTGGAGATAGTTAGTGTTGATGGCTCCAATTTGATCTTCAAGGGTTTTAGATATGAGAATCTATACTTGGTTGATTTCAATGCTAGTGACACTCAACTTTCAACATGCTTGCTCACCAAATCAAGTATGGGTTGGTTATGGCATAGAAGACTTGGTCATGTTGGCATGAAGCAATTGAACAAGTTAGTGAAGCATGACTTAGTTAGAGGCTTAAAGGATGTCACATTTGAGAAGGATAAGCTATGTAGTGCATATCAAGCCAAAAAGCAAGTGGGCAACACTCATCCATTGAAGAGCATTATGAGTACTTCCAAGGCATTTGAGTTATTTCACATGGATCTATTTGGGCCAACTACATACACAAGTATTGGTGGCAATAAGTATGACTTTGTGATTGTGGATGATTTCACTAGATACACATGGGTATTCTTTCTTATGGACAAGAGTGATGTATTTGACATATTCAAGAAGTTAATCAAGAGAGTTTAAAATGAGTTTGAGACCACAATCAAGAAAGTGAGAAGTGACAATGGAAGTGACTTTAGAAACACAAGAGTTGATGAGCTATGTGAGGAGCTTGGAATCAAGCATCAATTCTCGGCCAAGTATACACCTCAATCTAATGACCTAGTTGAGAGAAAGAATAGAACCTTAATTGATATGACAAGATCAATGTTGAATGAGTATAATGTGAGTCATTCATTTTGGGCCAAAGCAATCAACACGGCTTGCTTCTATAGCAACCGCCTCTATTACCATAAGTTCCTAAAGAAGACACCATATGAGATCTTAAATGGAAGAAAGCCCAACATTGCATACTTTCGGGTATTTGGTTGCAAATGCTACATCTTGAAGAAGGGCACTAGATTGAGCAAGTTTGAGAAGAAATATGATGAAGGATTCTTACTTGGTTACTCCACTACTATCAAAACTTATAGAGTTTGGAATTTGGCTAGTGGTTTACTTGAGAAAGTTCATGATGTTGAGTTTGATGAAACAAATGGCTCTCAAGAGGAGAAAGATAACTTGGATGATGTGAGAGGAACTCAATTGAGTAATGCTATAAGGGAAATGGATATTAGTGACATTAGACCAAAGCAAGTGATTGATGTGGATGACAACAAAGATCAAGTGCTCCAAAGTCCAATCACTCAAGCTAGGGGTTCTCTTGTGTAAAATCAAGCTAGTACATCATCTCAAGTGCAACAAGATCAACAAGTGGCTAGTTCATCATCTTCAACTCTTGATCAACATCAACATCCAAGCAATCAAAGTGTAAGTGCTTCAACCAACCAACATTGCTAGAGACCATCAATTGGATTCCATCTTTGGTGACATACAAAGGGGAGTTCAAACTAGATCAAGATTGGCATCATTTTGTGCTCACTCTTCTTTTGTGTCAATGGAAGAACCCAAGGACATTGATAAAGCATTGAGAGATCTGGATTAGATAAATGCAATGCATGAAGAGCTCAACAACTTCAAGAGAAATGAAGTATGGGAACTAGTTGAGAGGCCTAAGGATCACAATGTCATTGGAACAAGATGGGTCTTTCGCAACAAGCAAGATTAAGATGGGATAGTAGTAAGGAACAAAGCAAGACTAGTGGCTCAAGGTTACACACAAATAGAGGGTCTTGACTTTGGTGAAACATATGCCCCGGTTGCTAGATTGGAAGCAATTATGATTCTACTTGCCTATGCTTGTGCTAACAATATCAAATTATATCAAATGGATGTGAAGAGTGCATTTCTCAACGGGTACATTCAAGAGGAGGTGTATATGGAGCAACCTCCTGGTTTTAAAGATGACAAGAAACCCAACCATGTATACAAGTTAAGGAAGGCTTTGTATGGATTGAAGCAAGCACCTAGATCATGGTATGAAATATTAAGGGACTTCTTGCTATCCAAAGGATTTGTCATGGGCAAAGTTAATACAACACTATTCACCAAGAAGATAGGCAAGGACTTGTTTGTGTTGTAAATCTATGTTGATGATATCATCTTTGGTTCAACCAACAAAGATTTTTGTGATGAGTTTGGAAAGATGATGGCAAAGGAGTTTGAAATGTCAATGATTGGTGAACTTAGCTTCTTCCTTGAACTTTAAATCAAGCAAATGAAAGAAGGTACATTTGTGAGCCAAACCAAATACATAAAGGATATGCTAAAGAAGTTTGGCATGGAAGATGCAAAGGGCATTACAACCCCAATGGGCACGAGTGGAAGCTTGGATAGTGACAAGAGTGGCAACATGGTGGATTAAAAACTATATAGATCAATGATTGATAGCCTACTCTATGTGATGGCATCAAGGCTCGATGTGATGTTTAGTGTATGCATGTGTGCAAGATTTCAAGCCTCACCAAGAGAAAGTCATTTGAAGGCAACAAAGAGAATATTGAGGTATTTGAAACATACACAAGATGTTGGATTGTGGTATCCCAAAGGTGCAAGCTTTGAGCTAGTTGGATATTCGGATTCTAACTATGCCGATGATAAAGTTGAGAGAAAGAGTACCTCCGGGACTTGTCAATTGTTGGAAAGATCACTTGTCTCATGGTCATCCAAGAAGCAAAATAGTATTGCACTATCTACCGCGGGTAGTTGTTGTGCACAAATCTTGTGGATGAAGGCAGCATTGAAGGATTTTGGAATCAATTTCAAGAATGTGCCATTGCTATGTGACAATGAAAGTGCCGTGAAGCTAACCAACAATCCGGTTCAACATCAAAGAACAAAGCATATTGATGTTCGCCATCACTTCATTAGAGATCATCAACAAAAGGGTGACATTGCCATTGAGAGTGTAGGCACCGAAGATCCACTAGCCGAGCTATTTACCAAGCCACTTGATGAGAAAAGATTTCACAAGCTCAAGAATGAGTCGAACATACTTGACTTCTCCAACATGAGTTGATGCACACCATATATGACATGCCTCTCCTCCAAGACAAAGCAAGGTACATTTGGTTGACATGTCATATATTCTATGCTAAGGACTTATTTAGTGCATCTAGTCATAATTTACATGTTCTAGGCTCATTCGTGAAAATCAAATGAATTTGAAGGTTATATGGTGCCACTATTGTTTCTTTGCTATGTATGATCTAATGGTAGCATATAACTTGTTTAAGTAGCTTGTGATCCTAAGTGTTTAATCTAGATCACTTGTCTAAATATTTGCTTCAACATGGTGCATGATAACCCTTCTCGTGAGGTGTGAAAAAGCTTGCCCTTAGATCAAATCGAAGCATTTTATTTATGCAAGCAATCTAGGTTGAATTACAAACTTGATCCTCATCCCATAATTTAACATGATAATCTATCTAAAATTGGTCTCTTGTGGTCATTGGTGCCAAAGGGGGGAGAAAATGTTGTTCACAAAGATAGATTCTAAAAGGGGAGAATTGATAAAAGAAGGGGATTAACTAAAATTTTGAGCACACAAGTAGAGGGAGCAAGCTCTTAAACATGAATGTTGCATTTCTATGTGCACTTCATATGTATGATGCATAGTTATGCATTTCTTTTTCTTCGATACATTGCTTGTGTGGTGACTTGCTAGTATAATTTGAATGGTATATTGAGGTACTAGCATGAATAGGAAGTAGTTAGATTTTTCTTGCTTCATGTTTTTCAAAGTGATACTAGAGCCTTGCTTATAATGTTGATCTCACGAGGTTTCTAGTTGTGTTTGTGCTTTTCCAAGTGGTATTTAACTACACAAGGTGCTAAGATGGTGTTTATCGCTACTCTGATGGTATCACACTTCAAAGGTCTATAATCTAAAACACTTAGCACCTATTGGTAGTCAATGCTCCTATATTTTTCTATCTAAGCATGTATGCTTCCTAAATCTAAACATATAGCATACATGTAGGGGGAGCCATTGCTATCAATTTGAATTCATGATTACATGTCTGTAATTCTTACACATGGTAATATACTTGGACAATGTGACATGGGTTCAATTAAAATTTTATCATAATATCTTTGTGAAATGGTTGTCACCAATTACCAACAAGGGGAGATTGAAAGCTCTATGTTTGGTGTTGGTAATTAGTGACAATGCCTAAGTACTAATCCTATGCCTAAGTTGTATATAGCATATGAGGATTAGTACATTCCAAGGTTGGTGGCAAGATGAACATGGTGATCATGATGACCACACTTGGATTTGGACGCAACCCTATGTGATCAAGGCAAAGGTATATGCTTAAGGGTTGTGTTTTAGTAACCAAGACACCTAGTGGGTGTGGTTACATTATAGGATAGATAGCCGTAATATAAAGAGGGGAATGATGCGGCTATTGAACTCCTAAGTGCCTCTAGGTGTGCATTTCATAATCATATGCATTTGGATAGAACTAATAACACCTCAAAAAATGATTGTGAAAATGCTAACACACTCACACATGACGTGATCACTTGGTGGTGTTAGCACATTTGCGATGGTGTTGGAGTTTGTGCGGTAGAGAGGGTTTAGGGTCCTCTCAGGTGTTTTTGAGGAATTAAAATGTCTATTTTCCTTTACGCCAATGTCGAGTTTTGGAGGTGTTGTCACATGTTGTTTCATGAGCTAAAACATGTGCTAAAGTGACACACATACACGTCCGGATAGTGCTCAGTGTTTGTGCGCGTCTCGGTCTTCTGTGGCACGTCTGGTCACAATGGACCGGACGTGTCCGGTCATGGTGGGAGCTTACTGGACTCAAACCAGACGCCGGGTGTAATGCGTCCGGTCAGTTCTGCAGCGCATCCGGTCGCAGACTCGCTAGAGCATTGCTCAGCTTGACTAGTGCGTCCGATCGGTTACGGGACCAGCGCGTCCGGTCGAGCTTCTCACATCCGGTCAATTATTGTTGCGTGTCTGGTCACTCTAGTGCATGAACGAGTACTTTTAAGTGACCATTATGATCGAACAAACAAAATTCAAAGTGAGACACGTGTCGTTCATCAGGGAGGTCGCGGTGGAGTGACCGGACGTTGTGCGCGTCCGGTCACCCCGAGTGTGGCTATTTTGTGAGCCAATTGCTCTATTCTTTCGGGGACTCCTATAAATACTTGTTGGCCGGCTCAAGGCTCACCCTCTTGCACTCTTTGACATACTTGTGAGCACTTTGAGCTAAGCAACTCCCCTCCCACTCATCTCTCTTGCTTCTTTGCATATTCGAAGTGAGATTGAGTGATCCAAGTGCATTTGCATTGTGAGATTGCATCTAGTTGGCACTTGGTGGTTGATTTGCTGCGAGATTCTTGTTTCTCTTGGTGGTTGCCACCACCTAGATGGCTTGGAGCAGTTTGGAGGCATTGGCAAGAGTTGGTGATTGTTCTTGGCCACCTCCGGTGATTGTGAGGGGTTTGTGCCTACCTCGGCGAAGCGCCAAAGGCAACATTAGTGGATTGCTCGTGTCATTTATAACCTTTTACCATTTGGTAGGTTCTTGTGGCGCCTTTTTGAGAGGCTCGGTGTGAGACCGATTAGCCACCGAACCACGTGGTGAAGAGGGACACAACGGGGATGTAACACTCCGGTGTTACGCAAGCATTTGCATGGCAATCATATGCATGGCATTTCCTATCATCATAATCATACATGTTAATATTATAATTTGAGTGAAATAAAAGCTTAGAAAGTGGTATTTGAGATGTAATATATTAATGTGCCAATCACATTCCATCAAAATTTTGTGCAACTATAAATTTCATATCACTTAGAATGATAAGGAAATTTTTGGAGCCACTAAATCACTCAAAGTTTTGTCAAAGATTTATTTTAAAAATGTATTTTGAAAATATTCAAAAATCCTCTCTAAATTAGCTTTTATTCTAAAAATCAAAATCTATCCAGATTTGGACTTTGGTCTTAAAATCAAAGTTGTAGAGAATTAAATTCTAAGCAACATTCATTTTTGGGCCATTTTCAGAAAAGGTCGTTTGCTTGCCCAAAATTGAATTTGAAAACTACAAATAGAATTTTATTTGAATTTTCTCTGGAAAAATAAAAAGGAAAAACAATTTCAGCGCTAGCAGGCCGCCGCCACCCTTTCGGCCCGTCGGTCGAAGCGGCCCACGCCACCCCCCCGCGCGCGCGCCCGCGCAGCGCAGTGGCCCGGCCCGCGTCCGCGCGGCCGCCTCCTTCTCTCGCCCGCTCGCGCGCCTCGCTGTCCACCGCGGTAGAGCACGCTCGCCGCGTGGCGGCCGCATGCCGGCGACGACACCCCGCGTGGCCGCCCGTGGACCCCGCACGCTCCGGCTCAAATCACCACGCGCGCCTGGCCTCCATTCCACTCGTCCTCTCACTCGCTCCCCATCCACTCCCCCTCTCCAAGAACCGAGCGGGCGAGCGGCTCACCGCCGAGAGCTCCACCTCCGCTCTCCCGTTCCGACATCGACCCTCCACCGCCACCAAATCCGTCTTGCACCAAGCTTCGCCACTCCCTTGCCTCCTCCGAACGAGCGCCACCATCGCCTTGCTCACTCCGGTAGGACACCAATTTGGCTTCCTCGCCGTGCCACCGTGACGGAGCCGCCGCGCTTGCGCTCCGGCCACCGTCGCCTCCGCTCCTCCCCATCTCTATCGAATTGCGCGTCGATGTACACCGTGTCCCCACGATCGTGTGGCGCGCCTCGCCTTGCTCGCTCGGGCACGGAAGCAGCCGCTGGCCATCGGCGGCCGTCGCGCCGCCGCGGTGACGAACACCGGCTCGGCCGCGCGCGCTGGCCCCGCTCACCTGCGTCTGAAGCGGTCGACTGGGCCGGCCTGCTCCAACAGGAGATGGCCCGTTTCCTTTCTCCCGCGCGCGCGTTCTTGGGATGAGCCGGACCGGACCGTTTGCCCCGTACTGTGCCGGCCCGTTTTCAAATAAAGAATTTTCAGTTTCTTTTCTTTTATTAAGCGGAAATAAAAATGCTTTAGAAATTGTTTGGGTGATTAAATGTACTCCAAAAATTGTGAAATAAATTTCTATGGATTCATTGGAACCAGATCTACAATCTAAAAACATTGCATGTCATTTTTGGAATACTTTTCTGTAGAGCTTTAATTAACTCTTAATATTGCTGATATCTTGTAAAATAGCTAGTAAATCCTATATGTATCAGAAAAATATGATTTCAAGTTTGTTAATCTTCTTATATCATGTACTTCCTAGGAAAAATATGTTTCATGCATGTGCTGTGGGAAAATGTTGAAGTGTAGTTCAAGTGCCTTTAATGGCTGATTTTTGTTATTTTTGCTAGAGAGCAAACTTTGTATAAAACATGCATGTGATAATTTTTGTACAGTCATAGTATGCTATAAAGAACCTAGGAAAAATATTACTTCTGTTGTTTGACACTTTCCATAGTACAAAGAAATTTCATGCTCATTTTTATGCTATAGCTTGTCATTTTTGTATAGGATGGTTTACTTATCCAAATGCCATGAAATTGTTATGGTAGTCTGTTTAGAGTAGTATTATGCTACTGTAATTTTCTTAGATTTTTAGGAGCATCATAAATATATGTTGCTATTCAAACCTACTATTATTACTTAGGGTTTAAGCAAGTATTGCTTTAAGTGTGATTAAGAAATTAGTAAAGCTTTGGTGTATCTTTGAAGCATTTCATAAGGTAGGTTAACTTAACATAATAGTAGTAGAAGAGAATGCAGTAGATGACATGTGCTTGTAGTATATAGTTTCTGGATGATGTTGACTACCTTGTATTTCAACATATTCATTGCATTCATCTCCTTCGATGCATACTTGCATAATCACTTACGTGCATTGCATCATATAGGATCGCAAACCGAGAACCCAGTCGTCTTACCTGAGGAGCCAGAGGAGCAGATCGAGGTGCAGTAGCAGGAGGTGACAGAAGCCGAAGAAGAGGCCGGTGAAGATCTCCCGGAGTGCCCCGATCACCGTCCGAGTTCCTTCGAGAGAGGCAAGCCCCGGAGCATTTCTCTCCCGGTTTGCAAATAATTTATTATTAACTTTACTTAATTTGATGCATTACGTTTAGGAGTTGTTTGCAAACGTTGCTGCATTATATCTTGCTTACCTTTGTTATACCATATCCTTGTTACCCTGGTATCCGCAGTCAAGTCAATGCTTAGCTGGCTTAGACCGTTGTTGTCCCTCGGGTCATGTTGAACGCATGCCTCACATTTATCTGGCAGGATAAAGTACCTTCCGACCGCGAAACTGGGAGATTATTCGGGCCGAGTGGATTGCCCGCAACGCACTGTACCGGAGCAGTAGTGGCAGGATACGGGGGCGCGATGATAAGGCCAAAGAGCAGTCAGGCGGCCCCCGGGTACAAGTGGTTCCTGGCAAGCTCGCGACTTTACCTGAATGGTTGACTCGGTGACCAACACCTCACTTTAGCGGGTGAGTGAGGTTTGTGTGAGGAATAACTTACCAGCTGGTTAATAATCGATTCGAATCGCCATCGTTCACTGGATAGTGAACACTTGACTTGAGCTACTTCATCGTAGTAATATTGATGGAACACTTAGACAGTTATATGAATTATGACATAATGGAAGTTGTTAATGATCATTGGTTATCACTACCTGATTAATTAAATGTTACTTTAGTACAGGTGCAAATGTAGTTGACAGATTAATAAAGATTTAACTTGATGCAAAGCTTTTGTAAAGGCTTTCCTAAATGCTAAAAATGTCTTTTTGCAAATGAGTCAGCTATCCCACCAAAAAGCCTATCATGATTTCTTGGTGTCTTTTATTTCTGGTTTATGACGGGTAAGTCTAGCTGAGTACCTTCTCGTACTCAGGGTTTTGTTCCCACTTGTTGCAGATGGACAGATGTACTATGGCTATTGTATCAACTGTCTCTATCCTGAAATGGGCGAAGCATAGGACCATGGGCAATGGTCATTCGTTACTTCTCGTCTGATGCTTTTGCTGGAGATGGTCACAAGCTGGTACTTTATTCCAAAATGTTGTGTGTGTGCGTGATTTGAACTACCGCTTCCGCTACATTTATTCAAACCTGGTTTGTAATAACTATGTTTAAACTCCGATGTATTTTATGCCGCGAACATTTATGTAACTTATGATGGTGACCGCTAAACTTAGTACGATCTTGGCTGTTATGTAAAATGGTTTAAAATCCGTTGAGATTTCACGGACTACCGGGTTATACGGGCTTAAGTTTATTAAATTGTCCTTCCGTTGGATGATTTTCCTACTTAATCTCGTATAATTGGACGGTTCTGTTACAGCTGGCATCGGAGCATGGTTTAGCATGATTACTGTTCATAAGTGTAGTTAAAACAAAATTCTATTTAAAAAGTGTGATTTTAAAACTAAATGTGTGCCAGTGGTCATATCCTGTATGCCCAGTTAAGGACTATAGGTGGCTATTTAAGTACTAACTTGGGGTTCTTGCACCATATTTCTCTTTCGTTGCTCATACGGCGTGATATTGTATGAGTGCCACTTAATTGAGTGGTAATGTATGGATCAGTTACCTCTACGCTTTGGTAAGTGTGAGCTGTGAGAGCATGATCAGATACACCGCCGATCTAGGGAGAGTGTTTTATATGATACTAGAATAATTACATGTTGTACACATGTTTTTATGAAAGTATCGCATGTGTGGGTGTTCCGTCCGTTGAGGCGATGCCGTCAATAGGACGATGTGTTTGGGTAGTTACTACCGTTGTACACGCATCTGGGGATTCGTGTAGAGCGTGTAGGTAGATTCACTGCTTTCATGCATTCATGGGGAATGGGCTGAAATGAATTTTCTGCAGGTACATAACAGCGTTTATCGTGTAGATCGAATTAGTTACGTATATGAGGGATCGTTTGTATGCCACCGAATTCATCGTTAGATGTCTTTATTTTCTTAAGTTTGTGAGAACGTAAGACTCGCGCATGCATCATACTGCCTGAACATTTCATTCATAACCTGCATTCCTCCCCTTATAAAAGGATTATCCCAGTTTGATAAAAGTGACATTAACTTAAAATATGTTCTCACCGGGTAATTTAAAACTTGTGCTACAGATGGCCCGCACTAAGAAGACTGCCCGTAAGTCCACTGGTGGAAGAGCACCACGTCACCAGATGGCCCCGCGGGAGCACCGCAGCACAGACACTTTTCTAAGTGAGTTTGGCATGCCCACCTTGCTTTGGAGAGTGCTCCATGATGTGGGGTACCCAGAGGGTCAAGAGCCGGTGTACTCTTGGAATGAGAGCCAGCTAGCTGAGGATGGACTTGCAATAGTGGAGATCACCGTCCCTGCCCTTGGTGATGCGCCAGAATGGGCTGGTTGGCATTTGGAGTTTGAAGGACGCACTCCAGTTGTGGGTGCAGAGGGTGCAGCCTTTCGCATCATCCGAGACATAATGAGTAGGTTTCCTAATGAGTTGGCAGCAGCCTTGGCCGGTACCTTCCCGAGAGATGATCCTCGTGATGTCATTTGGGTGCAGCCACAAGGTAGTGCTTTGGTCAGAGGCCCAAGTGAAGGACAGGCTAGCGACAACCACACGATGAGTACCATGTATGCAACCATCAGAGCATACCAGGGTCTTGAGAATACCTATTGGACCTTGACCGGTCTGAGAGGTGATGATCGGCTTGAAGCAAGGAAGCAGAAGAAGAAGCAAGCACGTGCTATAGCTAGCTTGCAGGAGCAGTTGGCCGACATGAGCTTGCAGCGAGATCGGGCTCTCGAGAGAGGAGAGAGTGCTATGCAGCGGGTACAGACGTTGACTCAGGCCAACAGAAATGCAGAGCGCATGATGGGACAGCTAGTGCAGGAAAGGAATGAAGCCTGGAACGAGAGGGACCTTCTCAGGCAAAGGGTCGAGGAGCTAGAAGGGTATAATGCCAACTTGCATGAAGAGTTCCATGCCCTCTACAATGGGATAGGCCCGTATGCTCCTCCGGACGCCGCCCAGATGGACGTCGACGACGACGCCGCTACTGATGGTAGCAATGGTGACGCCTCTGACCTCGACGACGGCCCCAAGGAGTAGGCTAGTTACCTTGCGTTAGTGATAGGCTTTATCGCGATGGCCTTCTTTTGGTTCCCATGTATCGTGTTGTATCCTGTTCGATCTTGAGACTAGCGATCTTTTGGATCTTGGTTGTGTATGTGATGCTTGAACACATAAAAGTCCAGTGTATGTATGCTGGCAACATGGTTGTATGGAACGCGATGTTGCATTCGAAGTAATTTGATTAGTGATGTTGTTTTAATTGGAATGTGATTATCGTGCCTCTGTCTTATTGCATGACTTGTTCTCTCCAATAAATTCAGTATGGCATGATTGTTCATTCGGATACAATTACTACCACTTCGCTCAATTATTACTTGTTGCTAAAATATGCAGATGGCAAACACTCGCCGTGCCACGTATGAGGCCGCTGAAACTGGTGGCAACGGTGCAGGGGCTGGTGGGGGTGGTGCAAACAACGTCAATCACCAGGAGCCATAGCCAGAGCCACATTTGCCCCCTCCTCCACCGCTCACTGCAGAAGTGTTCTTCGCACAGTTTCTTGGAAGCCAGCGCAACGCCGAGCAGTCACAAAGGAATATGGAAGATTTTCTACGTACCATCGCTGAAAACGTTCAGAGAGGAAATAATCAAGGTGGTGGACATGGAGTGAACCAGTACAGTAATTTCAAGGATTTCATGGATACTAGGCCACCTATTTTCAAGGAAGCAGCAGAGCCACTCGACGCTGAAGAATGAATCAACACTATGGAAGATAAGTTTCGTGTGCTGAGACTGACAGAAGTTCTGAAGACAGAATATGCTGCACATCAGTTACAGGGACCAGCAGGGATGTGGTGGAAGCATCACCGCACCACCTTTCCTCCCAATGCCCAGATTACTTAGAGAGAATTCACTGAAGCGTTTAGGGGAGTTTATATTCCCCCAGGGTTGGTTGAGATGAAGCTCGGAGAGTTCTTGGCCTTAAATCAGGGTACCAAGACTGTAACACAGTATCTGCATGCCTTTAATAGCTTGTGCCGCTATGCTCCAGACATGGTCGACACAGATGCAAAGAGAATTGCTAGTTTCAAGAGAGGGTTAAGTCCGAAGATGATGAAGCATGTGGGTACCAATACCCGCGCCAGGTTCAATGACTTTGTCAGTGATTGTTTGAAGCAAGAAAAGAACAACAACGCCTACACTGCATCCAAGAATCGCAAGAGGGTGTTTGAGTCAGGACCCTCCTAGTCCAGAGTTGTCACTAAAAATCATCCTTCTTATCGTCCGTCCGCACCTGGTGCAAGGTTCAGGCCTCCACAGTATAAAACTCAGAACTACAAGGGACCACAGAAGCCGTACAAGATGGCCATGCCGCCAGCAAAGATCACCACAGCTGCAGAACAGAGCAACTCCAAGGGAGCTATAGGATCTGCTGATATAGTGAAGGGGCCCTGCTACAATTGTGGTCAGCCAGGACACTTTTCAAAGTTCTGCCCTTATCCGCCTAGAAAGAAGCAACAGACTTACACTGCCCGTGTGCACCATACCACCTTTGATGAGATTCCTAAAGGAGAACCTGTAACTGCCGGTAAGTTTCTTGTTAACCATCACCCTACAGTTGTTCTATTTTATTCTGGATCCTCGCATTCTTTTATGAGTCAAGCATTTGCACAGAAGCATGAACAACTATGCACAGAATTGAGTTATGGTTATCGCATAAGTTCAGCAGGGGCTGATGTGCTAACCAATAAGATGGTTAGAGGGGCAACCCTTGAGTTAGATAGTCGGAAGTTTCGAGTGAACCTAATAGTTATGCCGGGACTAGTTTTGGATGTCATAATAGGAATGAACTGGATGAAAGACTGGGGAGCAGTCATAGATACAAGCAGTCGATTGCTTACCCTTAAGGATCCGCAGGCAGAGGGTACTTTTCAGGTACCATTGCCCGAAAGAACAGACCTTGTAAGTGTGACATGTGCCATGGAAGTTGTTCCTATCCACCAGATCCCGGTAGTGTGTGAGTTCCCGGATGTGTTTCCAGACGAGTTACCTAGCCTTCCTCCAGATAGAGATGTTGAGTTTGGAATCGAGTTGATCCCCGGAACAGCTCCTATTTTGAGGAGACATTATCGGATGCCTCTGGATGAGTTAGCTGAGCTGAAGAAGCAACTGGAAGAATTGTTAAAGAAGGGGTTTATCCGACCAAGTAAGTCTAAATGGGGATGTCTTGCCTTGTTCATGAAGAAAAAGAAAGAGGGTACTCTAAGAATGTGTGTGGATTATCGACCTCTTAATGCTGTAACTATCAAGAATAAATACCCTTTGCCTCATATCGATGTTTTGTTTGATCAGTTGGCTAAAGCTAGAGTGTTCTCCAAAATAGACCTAAGATCAGGGTATCATCAGATAAAGATCAGGCCACAAGATGTCCCGAAAACCGCCTTTTCTACCAGATACGGGTTGTACGAGTATCTTGTTATATCCTTTGGCTTAACAAATGCTCCTGTATATTTTATGTATCTGATGAATACGGTTTTCATGCCAGAGTTGGACAAGTTTGTAGTTGTCTTCATTGATGACATTCTAGTATACTCTGAGAATGAGAAGGATCATGAAGAACATCTGAGAATTGTCTTGACCAGATTAAGAGATCATAAGTTGTATGCTAAGTTCAGCAAATGTGAATTTTGGTTGAAGAAAGTTCCTTTCCTTGGTCATATTCTATCGGAGAATGGAGTTTCGGTAGATCCGAGCAAAGTGCAAGAGGTTATGGATTGGAAAACTCCAACCACAGTGCCAGAAGTCAGGAGTTTCCTAGGGTTAGCTGGTTACTATCGCCGCTTTATCCCAGACTTCTCGAAGATTGCTAAGCCAATGACAAGTCTGTTACAGAAAGATCATAAGTTCGTGTGGACAGAGGAGTGTGAGACAGCTTTCCACACCTTGCGGAAACTGTTGACCACTACTCCAGTTCTTGCACAGCCAGACATCGAGAAACCTTTTGATGTGTTCTGTGACGCATCAAAAATAGGATTAGGCTGTGTTCTAATGCAAGAAGGAAGAGTCATTGCTTATGCCTCCCGTCAGTTGAGAAAACATGAAATCAATTATCCAACACACGATCTTGAGCTTGCCGCCGTGGTGCATGCCTTAAAGATTTGGAGACACTATTTACTTGGTAATGTGTGCAATGTTTTCACCGATCACAAGAGTCTCAAGTACATTTTCATCCAACCAGAATTGAACATGAGACAGCAAAGATGGTTGGAACTAATTAAAGATTACAACTTGAATGTACAGTATCACCTTGGGAAAGCCAATGTGGTAGCCGATGCTCTGAGTAGAAAGTCGCATTGTCTGAATATGCAACCCTTACTCGAAGATGGTTTTAATCTAATGCACCCTGTCGTGTTACATAGTATTCAGATCAGTTGTACCTTGGAGAGTAAGATAATAGAAGGTCAGAAAGCAGACAAAGGGATATTCCACATCAAAAGGAAAATTAAAGAAGAACCTTCAAAACACTTCAGAGTGGACGAGCAGGACGTGTTGTGGTTCAACAACCGTCTTGTTGTTCCAAAGGATAGAGAGCTTAAGAATAAAATTATGGATGAAGCTCATCACTCTAAGTTATCCATTCATCCTGGCAGTAGTAAAATGCATCAAGAACTAAGACCTCGTTTTTGGTGGACAAAGATGAAGAAGGAAATTGTAGCTTATGTAGCCAGATGTGACACATGTTGTCGAGTAAAAGCTATTCACATGAAACCTGCCAGATTGTTGCAACCTTTGTCAGTACCTAGTTGGAAGTGGGATGATATAAGTATGGATTTCATCATAGGTTTGCCCACTACTCAGAAAGGCCATGATTCGATTTGGGTAATCGTGGACCGTCTTACCAAGACCGCTCACTTTTTGCCTGTCAAGACAGCTTATAGACCACATCAATATGCCGAGAAGTATATTGCAGAGATTGTGAGATTGCATGGCATACCGAAGACTATAGTGTCTGACAGAGGATCCCAGTTCACTGCTCACTTTTGGGAGCACTTGCACAAAGGTTTGGGGACTAGTCTGATTCGTAGCACTGCCTATCATCCTCAAACAGATGGTCAGACTGAAAGAGTTAATACTGTTTTAGAAGATATGTTGAGAGCTTGTGTGTTGTCTTCCAGAGGTTCATGGGAGTCGTGGTTACCTCTAGCAGAATTCGCATATAATAATAGCTATCAAGAAAGTATCAAAATGGCACCTTTTGAGGCTTTGTATGGACGAAAGTGTAGAACACCTTTAAACTGGATTGAGCCAGGGGAAAGAAGGTATTATGGTATTGACTTTGTGGAAGAAGCCGAAAAGAAAGTTCATATCATTCAGCAAAATATGAGAGCAGCTCAGTCACGTCAGAAAAGTTATGCGGATAAAAGAAGGAGACCACTTGTGTTTGAAGTTGGTGATTATGTTTATCTGAAAGTCACGCCAATGAAGAAGAAGCGGTTTGGATTACGCAGAAAGCTTGCCGCCAGATTTGTCGGACCCTATAAAATCTTGGAAAGGAAGGGTCCAGTGACTTACAAATTGGAATTACCAGAATCAATGGATGCTATATTCCCAGTTTTTCACGTATCACATCTCAAGAAATGTTTGCGCGTTCCAGAGGAAATAATTGAACCCTGAAGCATAAAACTTAAGTCAGATCTAGAGTATCGTGAGCAGCCAATTCGAGTTTTGGATTCCAAAGAAAGGGCTACTTGGAACAGTGTGGTGAAAATATATAAGATACAATAGAGTCATCATGATGAGGGAGATGCATCGTGGGAAACGGGTGAATACTTACAAAAAGCATACGGAGATTTTTATAATAAATGGTTCGTAACCCAAATCTCGGGACGAGATTTTTATAAGGGGGGAGGGCTGTAACACTCCGATGTTACGCAAGCATTTGCATGGCAATCATATGCATGGCATTTCCTATCATCATAATCATACATGTTAATATTATAATTTGAGTGAAATAAAAGCTTAGAAAGTGGTATTTGAGATGTAATATATTAATGTGCTAATCACATTCCATCAAAATTTTGTGCAACTATAAATTTCATATCACTTAGAATGATAAGGAAATTTTTGGAGCCACTAAATCACTTAAAGTTTTGTCAAAGATTTGTTTTAAAAATGTATTTTGAAAATATTCAAAAATCCTCTCTAAATTAGCTTTTATTCTAAAAATCAAAATCTATCCAGATTTGGACTTTGGTCTTAAAAGCAAAGTTGTAGAGAATTAAATTCTAAGCAACTTTTATTTTTGGGCCATTTTCAGAAAAGGTCGTTTGCTTGCCCAAAATTAAATTTGAAAACTGCAAATAGAATTTTATTTGAATTTTCTCTGGAAAAATAAAAAGGAAAAACAATTTCAGCGCTAGCAGGCCGCCGCCACCCTTTCGGCCCGTCGGCCAAAGCAGCCCGTGCCACCCCCGCGCGCGCACCCACGCAGCGCAGCGGCCCGGCCCGCGTCCGCGCGGCCACCTCCTTCTCCCGCCCGCTTGCGCGCCTCGCTGTCCGCCGCGGCAGAGCACGCTCGCCGCGTGGCGGCCGCATGCCGGCGACGACACCCCGCGTGGCCGCCCGTGGACCCCGCGCGCTCCGCCTCAAATCACCGCGCGCGCCTGGCCTCCATTCCACTCGCCCCCTCACTCGCTCCCCATCCTCTCCAAGAACCGAGCGGGCGAGCGGCTCACCGCCGAGAGCTCCACCTCCGCTCCCCCGTTCCGACATCGACCCTCCACCGCCACCAAATCCGTCTTGCACCAAGCTTCGCCACTCCCTTGCCTCCTCCGAACGAGCGCCACCATCGCCTTGCTCGCTCCGGTAGGACACCAATTTGGCTTCCTCGCCGCGCCACCGTGACGGAGCCGCCGCGCTTGCGCTCCGGCCACCGTCGCCTCCGCTCCTCCCCATCTCTATTGAATTGCGCGTCGATGTACACCGTGTCCCCGCGATCGTGTGGCGCGCCTCGCCTTGCTCGCTTGGGCACGGAAGCAGCCGCTGGCCGTCGGCGGCCGTCGCGCCGCCGCGGTGATGAGCACCGGCTCGGCCGCGCGCTGGCCCCGCTCACCTGCGTCTGAAGCGGTCGACTGGGCCGGCCTGCTCCAACAGGAGACGGCCTGTTTCCTTTCTCCCGCGCGCACGTTCTTGGGCTGAGCCGGACCGGGACGATTGCCCCGTACTGTGCCGGCCCGTTTTCAAATAAAGAATTTTCAGTTTCTTTTCTTTTATTAAGCGGAAATAAAAAATGCTTTAGAAATTGTTTGGGTGATTAAATGTACTCCAAAAATTGTGAAATAAATTTCTATGGATTCATTGGAACCAGATCTACAATCTAAAAATATTGCATGTCATTTTTGGAATACTTTTCTATAGAGCTTTAATTAACTCTTAATATTGCTGATATCTTGTAAAATAGCTAGTAAATCCTATATGTATCAGAAAAATATGATTTCAAGTTTGTTAATCTTCTTATATCATGTACTTCCTAGGAAAAATATGTTTCATGCATGTGCTGTGGGAAAATGTTGAAGTGTAGTTTAAGTGCCTTTAATGGCTGATTTTTGTTATTTTTGCTAGAGAGCAAACTTTGTATAAAACATGCATGTGATAATTTTTGTACAGTCATAGTATGCTATAAAGAACTTAGGAAAAATATTACTTCTGTTGTTTGACACTTTTCATAGTACAAAGAAATTTCATGCTCATTTTTATGCTATAGCTTGTCATTTTTGTATAGGATGGTTTACTTATCCAAATGCCATGAAATTGTTATGGTAGTCTGTTTAGAGTAGTATTATGCTACTGTAATTTTCTTAGATTTTTAGGAGCATCATAAATATATGTTGCTATTCAAACCTACTATTATTACTTAGGGTTTAAGCAAGTATTGCTTTAAGTGTGATTAAGAAATTAGTAAAGCTTTGGTGTATCTTTGAAGCATTTCATAAGGTAGGTTAACTTAACATAATAGTAGTAGAAGAGAATGCAGTAGATGACATGTGCTTGTAGTATATAGTTTCTGGATGATGTTGACTACCTTGCATTTCAACATATTCATTGCATTCATCTCCTTCGATGCATACTTGCATAATCACTTACGCGCATTGCATCATACAGGATCGCAAACTGAGAACCCAGTCGTCTTACCCGAGGAGCCAGAGGAGCAGATCGAGGTGCAGCAGCAGGAGGTGACAGAAGCCGAAGAAGAGGCCGGTGAAGATCTCCCGGAGTGCCCCGATCACCGTCCGAGTTCCTTCGAGAGAGGCAAGTCCCGGAGCATTTCTCTCCCGGTTTGCAAATAATTTATTATTAACTTTACTTAATTTGATGCATTACGTTTAGGAGTTGTTTGCAAACGTTGCTGCATTATACCTTGCTTACCTTTGTTATACCATATCCTTGTTACCCTGGTATCCGCAGTCAAGTCAATGCTTAGCTGGCTTAGACCGGTAGAAGTCGGGTGATTTCCTGTTACCTGCGAGCTATAGGTGGTTACCTGGATCTGTTTGGTTGACTATGAAGTCATGGTATAACTAAGTGTGAAATGAATTTGAGACCGGGCAGAAACTTGCAGGGTTTCGGACTGTAGTGTTTTCCATCTGTGTCGGTTAAGGACCGTCCGTTGTTGTCTCTCGGGTCATGTTGAACGCATGCCTCACATTTAGCTGGCCGGATAAAGTACCTTCCGACCGCGAAACTGGGAGATTATTCGGGCCGAGTGGATTGCCCGCAACGCACTGTACCGGAGCAGTAGTGGCAGGATACGGGGGCACGATGATAAGGCCAAAGAGCAGTCGGGCGGCCCCCGGGTACAAGTGGTTCCTAGCAAGCTCGCGACTTTACCTAAATGGTTGACTCGGTGACCAACACCTCACTTTATCGGGTGAGTGAGGTTTGTGTGAGGAATAACTTACCAGCTGGTTAATAATCGATTCGAATCGCCATCGTTCACTGGATAGTGAACACTTGACTTGAGCTACTTCATCGTAGTAATATTGATGGAACACTTGGACAGTTATATGAATTATGACATAATGGAAGTTGTTAATGATCATTGGTTATCACTACCTGATTAATTAAATGTTACTTTAGTACAGGTGCAAATGTAGTTGACAGATTAATAAAGATTTAACTTGATGCAAATCTTTTGTAAAGGCATTCCTAAATGCTAAAAATGTCTTTTTGCAAATGAATCAGCTATCCCACCAAAAAGCGTATCATGATTCCTTGGTGTCTTTTATTTCTGGTTTATGACAAGTAAGTCTAGCTGAGTACCTTCTCGTACTCAGGGCTTTGTTCCCACTTGTTGCAGATGGACAGATGTACTATGGCTATTGTATCAACTGTCTCTATCCTGCAATGGGCGAAGCATAGGACCATGGGCAATGGTCATTCGTTACTTCTCGTCTGATGCTTTTGCTGGAGATGGTCACAAGCTAGCACTTTATTCCAAAATGTTGTGTGTGTGCGTGATTTGAACTACCGCTTTCGCTACTTTTATTCAAACCTGGTTTGTAATAACTATGTTTAAACTCCGATGTATTTTATGCCGCGAACATTTATGTAACTTATGATGATGACCGCTAAACTTAGTACGATCTTGGTTGTTATGTAAAATGGTTTGAAATCCATCGAGATTTCATGGACTACCGGGTTATACGGGCTTAAGTTTGTTAAATTGTCCTTCCGTTGGATGATTTTCCTACTTAATCTCGTATAATTGGGCGGTTCTGTTACAGGGGACTAGCGTACCGGCGAGCACATGAACCTCAGGATAAATCTTCGTGTCATCATTCTTTTTGTGATTAATCGATCCCAGTGGTTGTGTATTATGGAATTCATCTCTTGATCATATTGATTGGTTGACTCAATACTTCGCCCCTCGGTGATACCCTTCTAACTCTCTCTTGTATTATTTTCTTAGTTACCTTGCTAGCTTGTTAGTATAGCTCTTAGCTTGTATAGCTAGTTAGCTTTAGTTGTAAACTAAGTTGTGCGGTTTGAGTTGTGCAGTTGAGTGCAAATATACTAGAATTGTGAATTGGATAGGTGGCTTGCAAACACCCCGTAGGCTAAGCAAAACTCGCATCTCGCTATTTGTTATATTGATAAACTTGTTTAGCTTGTCTTTATAGAATTTTTTAAAAGGCTATTCACCCTCCTCTAGCCATCAAGACCTTTCAGGGAGTTTATTGACGGTGGTTATCATCCATCATGAACCATCAACATAACTTGAATAATGCATGAAAATGATCACCAACATAGACTTAGGGGTGTAAATTGACAATTTCATGAGTTTTGGTGAATTTTTGTTTTCCGTAGGGTTTATCCAGAAAACCGTCAAGGTGGATCAAATTGTCAAATTTAATTGGGATTATCCACGAGTAAACAGCACAGGAAGGTTTGAGAGGACACCAGATGACTCCACACCGAAGATGACCGCAAGAGACCTCCACCTGCAGGCCAGCCGGTCCCATGGCCCTCCTGTCAACCTCCATCTTCTCACGTCAGTTCTCCATCGCCTTAAGGATTGCATCTCCAACATTCTTTCATGTCGGTTTGATCTGAGAGTCCAGAATTGATGGTTTGGCCTATATATACCAGCCCCTACCCCTCTCCCTCATGCAGAATTGCATAAGTCAAGATCATATCAGAAATTATGGTTCCTAGAGAGAAGAGAATAGAGCTCCAATTCTTCAAGTTCTAGTATAGGCTAGCTAGCAAGATTTAAGTAGAGTTGGGCTTTTTGCTCAGGATTCTGGATTTGCTGTCTGGAGGCTGGTAAAGCCATTATATCCCTCTATATTTTGACTTTGTGCTACTTCAATACTATGTTGCTATTTATTATGTTCCTAATTTACTCTAGTTGTATGCTTGATATAGTTATTATTGATGATGAATTTATGCATATGTTCACAAATCACTTAGCTCAATACTCGAGTGAGTTAAGTGGTCGATATTATGTAAGCGTGGTGCTTAAATATTATTTACCTGTGGATGCACTCTACACTCCGGCCCTTGTGGTAGATCATGAGTGTGACACTCTTGTTGAGTCCTTTGTAGTCCACTCCCCGTTTGTAGAACAAGTAGAACCCGGTTGCGAAGGGATTCAAGTTTTGTTCTTGATCTCCCTTAGTAATATTTATTATGCATAGATATAAAGTTAATTATGCTATAGATGAAAGTGTATATACTAGAGTGTACAAATGACTTAGTAAATAAAGAATGACTTAGGAATCTTTTCTCTTAATTAATCTCTTGCCTAGCCATACTACATTTATGAGTATCTATTCCTATCTCTAAATTACTATTAGTGCCTTACACTTATCATTAATTTATCATATGACTTACCCATGTTAAAGCATGAGAGTTAATGATCTTATCATAAGTATACATATTTGTCAATATCTCTAGCCACCCCATCGCTCCTCCCTGTGGATAAAATATAAATAATGATACCTGGTATACTCCCTTGTGAAATGCTACAATAGTATATTATCTGTGCGCTTGCGGATACTTTATATATATATATATATATATACACACACACACACAAGTGTTCTTAATAATTACCAACAATGCATTTCTAGCATCATTGCTAGGGATGACAACTTAGTAAAGAGTGATGCTAAGAAATGCCAACACCCTGCAACCACACCCAGACGAGTTGGGCGGCCTATCAAACAGCTGACAAGCACCCATACTCAACTACGTTTGAAAGGTTTGCTACTAGCGAACATAGTCAATCTATAATTCAATTGGAGATGCAAGCTGCTTTTTCACTCCCTAACATCTTAAGTCCCGGTGTTGCAGGCCGAAAACACCACCGTCGATTTGGGGCCTGTCAGATGATTGCCCTGACAACTACGAGCATGGGAAGTTCATGATGACCTTGGGCGACCTCCTTCAAGAGAAGTGGGAGGTAAGGAGGTTCCATCTATGGTACATCGAAGCGGCGAAAGCGGGCCTCTGCACATTTATCATCAAGATTTCGGTGGAGTACTTCCACATGCCCACGAATGGTGAAATCCTCGTAAATTTCCATGACATGTATACACTACTGCGGCAAAAGGACCTCGATGTCACCCAAGTCACCTTATTTGCTATGTAAGTTAACTACAACTTTGACACCACTACATCGTTGTAGGTACCTTAGGAGCAAACTAATAATGCCATGATGACTTTTCCTTGCAGGATGCAAGCCTATGTAAGCAAGGAACTGGGCAAGGGTATTATCTACCTCTCTTCGATGCTTATTACAGAGAGAACCATCATGGGTTACGACATACCAGACACTCATGAAGACCTAGTGAACTTGAACCCGGAGGAGAGAAAGAAATTTCAGGAAGATCTAGAAATCGAATATAAGTATCAGGCGAGATTGTACATCTATGGAGCCATGAAGAAGGTCCGAGGAAATGGGTGTGTCATGGCCACCCACCAGTTTGGGTAAGTCAAAAAGATACTGGGAACATATATATATAGCTTCTTGGATCATGACTTCTCATATTTGAAGATTTCAAATCTGTATTGTGTGAATGGTGCAGCAAGGACATCATGGGCCACTGGATTACGTTTATAATCTATCCTCAGGGATAGAAGGGCCTGTATATTTGACTCTTTGCAGGATACAAACAAGGCAGGGTACAAGCACTTTGAAAGTGTATTGACATAGTAAGTGACGGAATTTATTCATTAACAGTTAACATACGTGTTCAAATTATCGATGACACTAGTGGTTTTTCGTACAACACTTATAAGAAGTACGTGCAAGATCCCGACTGCTATGATCGGAGATCTGAGAAGAAGATCAAGAATGGCACAAAACTGAAACTCAGGCGCGAGTTCCCATTAAGTACATCAAAAGTCGTTTGTGCTATTATATCGAGCATGCTCTCTACTACTACTCCTACTGCAACTACTCCTCCTCCTACTACTCCTCCTACTCCTTGTCAGCTCTTTATTACTACTCCTACTACTCTACTCTACTCCTATACCAATACTACTACAACTCTACTCTACTCCTATACCTACTACTCCTACTCCTACTGCTCCTATACCGTACTGTCCTCTTACTACTTCTCTCTATATATGCTCTAATGATTGTGTATTATATATCGTGCAATGCACCAAACATCCCTATGACTCAATTCTATGTGGATTCTATGTCTGCAAGTACCTGAGGATGTGCACCAGATTCAGCAGCAGCTGGCGGCGGCTCAAGAAAGCACAAGGATGGTGGCAAAGGGAGAAGGTCGACCAAAACTTTAGACAAACAGTAGCTGACATATGTAAGTTTGTTGCAGAGTGCGCGCATGAAGGGGGACCGTTCTTCAACAAGGAAAGCGAGTTAGCGCTTGATCCGAAGTTCAAGAGGATAAAAAAACTAGAACACCAAGTTACAAATCAAGGATTACATCTCGCCATACCTCTTTTCTAGGAAAAGTTGATAGCGGGGTGATCTTAGTTACACATGTGTAAACATTTGACATCATGCATGTGTGTAACAACTTTGAATGATGTTGGTTGACGATGGAGGACACCAATGAATGTGTTATATGTTTGTGCTCGATATGCGTAATATGTGTTTATATATGTCTTCATTCTGCTTTTATATGTGCTTGATTTGTCAAAATATAATTCAAATTCAAATCAAATTGCTGAGCTATTTTTTAAAATGGGAAAATATTACCAGAGGTGGGCAAGTAACAACAGCTTGCCACCATAAAACCTGTATATGTGGCGGTCGCATTATAGAGACCGCCTCGGTTAAAACAATAACGAAGGCGGGCATTTTAGGGCAACCGCCTCCGTTAATCAACATTAACAGAGGCGGGCGCTTTCCGTTAAACGATTAACCGAGGTGGGTAGGGCACCCGCCTCCGTTATGTCACGATTAACCGTAACTATTGATTGGAGGTGGTTGCAACGCCCACCTCCATTAACCAATTTGGCCCGCCTCTGTTAAGATTTCTATAGTAGTGAACAGTTGGTCGCTTCATCTAATCATTTCTATTTTTCTGCTAAAAAAATCTAATCATTTCTTACTTCTGATGAGTCAAGTACATTGCATGCCTGCGTTTGTCCAGGATCCAGCGCAACAACGCTATAGCGTCCTAACTCCAAAATAACGTTGTACCAGCCTCCCAACGTGCAAATGGAGGGGATCCGCGGTAGAGCAATGGCGAGCCCCATACCTTGCCCTACTAGGCCCTCCACCCCTGGAGAGAAAGCACGTGAAGGGAGGCGTTAATCCTAACGATTTCAACGTATTGCCTTTGCATACAGAGGGGTAGAAAATATAGCATCCGAAAACACTGCATGAGTGCATATCACCAATCAAACCCGCGAGAAATGTCCGGATTTGTTCGTTTCACTGAAATTTGGCTTATGCAGATGTTTATGCTGATTTATTGTGAGAGAAAAATATTATTTGTTCGCTGAAAAGTACTGCTGAAGTACGTGGAACCGGGCCACCGAAGGAGTCCTACTTCTCTACAGCCAAGCCTGGCCCAACACTAGCCCAGCCAAAACCAAAACATCCCAGCACAGATCTGCCCAACCAATCATGCCCTATATTATCAAGGGGGTCAGATGAGTTTTCTCATCATGGGCTCACAACAAATGTATACCATCTTCGTCCCAAAATAAGTGTCGCTCGTGTCAATTAAAACTTTCTTAAGTTTTAACATTTGTATCCTCAAATAGGTTTATTATGAAAATATATTTAATGACTTATCTAATGATATATTTTCTTGTATATATATATGTAGTCAAAGCTAAAAGGATTTGACTTCTCACGAAACAAAAACAACACTTATTTTAGGACATATTGAGTATGTGTGTGCAGTGTCATCTTTTGTCGTCAAGAGTAGCACTCGGCGGTCGCCTGGAACACAGGAAAATAGTGGGACCCACAGTTTGTAACATGTGTCCAACAGGATACTCCATCTTTGCTTCGCGCACCCCATCGTTGTCCACCTCCCGCTCCCCAAGCAAATGCACCTTCCTATTTTAACTCTCCAACAAACTTTTTTTTTGTTTACAAATATGTGAACTTACCATACACACACACATATAATTCCAAACTTTTAACTAAGCAGTTAAATTGCTATTAAAAAATTAGACACAACCCTTGACTCAGATTTTGAAATTTATGGAAGGATTTCTGAAATTTGCATGTGGATACGTGCGACGGTTGTTTGGTAATTTCTAGCTTCATATATGCATGACGAAGACGCCTTGTATATAGCAGCATAGAGCAATTGTGGAGGATGTGATGACAAAAGGGTTGCACTGTGTTTGCACTTCTTGGCTTGGTAGTTCCACTGCTACACAAATATTATCACCGCCGGTTTCGTGATGCAGCGCTGAAAGTGCATGGCGATAATCAACTTCAGCAATGCCAAATGCCTGGAAGCTGGTGGTGAAAATCAATTAAAGAATTAAAAAAATGAAGACACCCACCGATCCCGCTGGTGCGCCGCCGCCGCCGCACCCTGCTGCTGAGAGTCATATGGAGGGAGAGAGAGAGAGAGAGGTGTTTCTTCACATGTCAAGGGAAATAGAGAACACACAGAGTATATCGAGGAGTTGGTGGGCCTGCATGGTTCACGCTCATCCATTCTCGGGTGACACGCGAGCGCACAGGCCCTGTCTGTTAGCCACCCAGAGAGAACACAAGCGGTCGGTGACAGAGACAAATGCAGAGGCTACTCAGGGTGGTAGGTTTTCACCATTAGCTCTTCTCCTGAACCTGCGGTGAAAATCAACCCGATTTTATTTTGAACTGGGGTGATATATTATCACAATGGTTTTAATAAAAACCAGAGTGAAATACCATTGGAAAATACCGTTTCTGTAGTAGTGTTCATAGAAGTTAGCAAATAATAAGCATTGGCATGGACATCTCTGGACGAGGTATAAGGTTGCTGAAGTTAGAAAATGATGGACTTGTGGGTAAAGTTATGCACTTCGAACTTGGCTTAGCACCGACAAGTGAATGTAAGGTTTTGAATTTATGCTTGGGCTTGGCCCAAAGATGTAACAACATCATGCGACCCTCGACATTTCTTATAGGCCTGGCTTGTGGGATTCATGAAGCCCACTTTTGCAATTTGACTCTTTTACGACAACATGAGACCGACAAAGTTATGTCATACTTAACTAGGCTCCCATCATGGGCAACCAAACCATAGCTTATTGTGGCGGCCCATACGTATCTCACTAAGATCGATTAATTTGTTACTTTGGTCAAGCTTAGATTTATACGCAGAACCTAGCTATTTACCGTCTAGATAGTTAAGTGGCAAACATTTGCTAAACAGGGAGAAATTAATAATATTAGTAATTTAGAATACAATTTAGCATGATGGGAAGAGGGGATTTGCTGGAGCTTGAATTGCTACAGGGCAATTAGGACGGACCGAAGGGGGTGAAGTAGCAACAGCCTCATTGTTTTAGATTGCTGAAGCTTCCTATATATCACAATCGAGTAAGACATCAGGTGTATATAAACTTGTGGCAAGAAGTGACGTGAGGCGAGACTTATTATTTGCCATAGAGGACCTAATTAAAATTTTATTAAAGTTTCAAACTATCACTATAGTACTAGATTGGCCGAGCTCCTGACATTAACTTCGAAACAAATGTTTATTTTCCTCCTTATAGAGCGTGTGGATTCGTATTGTGACCTTACAAGCAGTGGCTAGAATCGTTGAAGCTTACTTTGGTGCATGTTTCGATGGTGATTCAAAACATCTTGCTCCATGTTTGCCCCTACAGGTGGTATCGAAATGAACTATTTGCTTTGTCTCTTGACATCTTTAAATGTCAATACTATTATTTCACACTATAGTGCATGTATTTGCCTTAAAGTTTTTATGGCAGGTGTCGCCAAATCATCCTATTTCAATTGTAGCTTGTCTATCCTATTCTTTGAGAAGATACCCATACTATCCATTAGCACTTTCTTCTAATGAGTTCGACCTTCTAGGCAACAAAGAAGACCCTCCAAATACAATGAGAGATAATTTAAGAAAAAAGAAACATTTTTTTATGTTTTGTTAGTGACATATTTTCCCAATATTAGTTGCGCAACATAACTCTAACATACTCACTGTCTCTATCGATATTCTATCTAGGTCAAGCATGCATTGGTAAACACTATGTTACATTAAGCCACCCTAATGAGGACAATTTTCTCTCTCATAAGTTTGTGGATCCATGTGAAAGAGGTGGCGGGGGGAGGGGGATTATGTTGATTTAGTTCCTCTAGTCGACTGAGGAAGTATACATATTGGGGTATTTTATTCATCAAGAACTACCCAACAATAAGTTATAAAAAATACTCTTGATATATAGCACATGAGCACTATGTCCATTGATATATCTATCATGCAATAAGAATTCTGATGACAATGTTGCTTGTGTGGACTCAAGCATAACCTATTCACACCAATCTGATTATTGCTTCGACTAACTATAATTTGAGTTTTGTTCTAGGTCAGACCAATACATAATGTACTTAGACGGATGTGTAGGACATTGTACAAGTGTAGGTACAATTCTTGTAGTAGTGTTATGTGTAAGGGTGGTGTAGGGGACAAAGATTGCGTATGTTTTCTCCCACGTGTGTGTGGAAGTCATAGAAAAATGGATCTCTTATACTTGATGACAAGAACACAACTATAAGCCACTAGAGACCAATAATTGTATGCAATTTGTGCGAACACATGCATTAAATCGATAATGTGTGACAACACAAGTGTTAATATCAACAAAAATAGGGTGTTTTCTGTCCTTGAAGGCAAAAGAATGCTAACAATAAGCCACCAAAAAAATGTAGTGCTTTGTCTATAATAAAAAAAATGAAGAAAAACATTAACTTTACCAATAACATATTTTGTGAAGTAATTGAGAGTAGTTACAATCAACCTTTCGCTATATATATATATATATATATATATATATATATATATATATATATATATATATATATATATATATATATATATATATATATATATATATATATATATATATATATATATATATATATATATATATATATATATATATATATATATATATATATATATATATATATATATATATATACGCTCATATGTGTATCTCAAGATTAGGCCCGATGAAGTGTATACATATGATCATACTAGATCATCTGGGATAGTATGGATGTCAAGTATCTAAGTATACATAGAGTATGTGGTTATACTTATTTTATATACTACTATGATGGTATTATAATAATAAACTAAAAATGTAGGCTCCTTTGAAAAATTTTCATATAGTAAGATTTGGAGTATCTTAAAATGAGTATATAAACATACTCAAATTGATAAATGAGTATGCACTATACACCCATATAGACAAGGTGGTTTATTAAAAATGGAAGTAGCTACACCTAGGAGTAGGAAACTCACTCTCTCTCTCCAAGCACACACATGCACACTCTCCTTCCCGTAGGAGGGGATAAGAGAGAGAGATAGGTGCAGTTGAGAACTCGGGATGAGGTTGAGTGGAAGTGGAGTCTATTAGGGTTTCCCATTATATATTCTAATAATGATGGCAATTCTACCCATAGATATTGTTCACGACAGGTGTAGGCCTGGGTATAAAATTTCAACCACGGGTGTGGGTATGTCGCATCACTCATTAATGCTAAAAGTACAAATAATGTTTCTATTGTAGTGATAATCTAACTCACGGGTGTCGGTATCCACAGGTATCATACCCAGTGTGGACACAAAATCTTACCCATAGGTATGGGTGCAGGTATTAAATTTGACCTGGTAGACAATTTGTGGCGTTGCTGCACTCCCCACCTTATTATCCGACCCGCTGCCATCCCTATACTTTGAGGCCATTCACGAGCTAAGGTGTGGCCAGACGGTCCTTTTACAAACATAATAAAACTGCAAATATTTTTACCAACAGTTGGTATATCGAACTATTTGTGCAAATGATTTACACCGTCAGATCATATTACGAGAAAATGCCGTTGGCAAAAACTATTTCTATAGTAGGGTGATTACCCGCTGGGAAGCCATCTAAGTCCACTCTTGCCCCTAAAAATAACATAACACATCAAATTAGGCAGCGGCTAAAACTAGTCCAAAATTAGATAGAAGATATAGGGAGGCAAAGTAAATGCATGCAAAATAACCCACAGTGCAAAAGGAGGGATAGAAATAGCGCATTGTTGTGTACATTTTTGCACATCAGTGGCTGTGGCTCTAGCCGGGGTCCTCCCTCGCGCTCGTCGGCCCTCCGCTAGCAGGGCCTCGCATTTCACGTGCTCCCTCGCTCGCCCAGACGCACAAACAAATGAAGGCTGCCCGGGCCTCGCGGCTATAATAGCAACAGCCTGCCCCCGCAAGTGAGAAACTGCACAGAGAGAGAGAGAGGCCGGAGCACCAGCACCACCACCAGTGACCCGACCAAGCTAAGGTACCGATCGAGGAGGACGGGGAGGAGATGGCCGCATCTGGGAACAACAGGTTCGGCCTTACGTGCACTCAGGTGCGGCAGTTCATGATGGAGCGGAACAAGCAGGTGCGGATGGGTGACCTCGTCGGCTCCTCCTCGTTCCAGAGGCCACTGCAACTGACCCCGGTCCCTGTAGCGACGGGGCCGGCGGGGACCTGGGACACCGGCGCCACGACCTTGTCGCTGCTCCCCGCCGGCACTGGCACGGAGATCATCAGGTGAGCTCGATCGAGTTATATATTAATTGATCTGTTGGCTGATGTGTTCTTGGTCCAGTTTAATTTCTTGATTGGTTTGTTGCAGGCCAGAGGAGACCAAGGCCACCCTGACCATCTTCTACCAGGGGCAAGTGGCCACGTTCCACGACTTCTCGGCAGACAGAGCCAAGGACCTCCTGCAGATGGCAGGTTCTGTGACCGGGAAGGCGCCGGAGAAGGGGTTCTTGCATATGGCAGGTTCTGTGACCGTGAAGGAGCCGGAGAAGGGGGTGATGACCGCCGTGCCAGAAAAGGCGGATACCAGTGATGAGCCATCAGATGCAGGGGCAGGCATGCCGCCCATCGCAAGGAAGCTGACGCTACAGAGGTTCCTTAGGAAGAGGAAGAACAGGTGAGGAGAGATCACATGCATGCACTTTCACATCTGAGATACACTATATATATCTATATATGGGATTTGTCTTGTCAGTAATTTCTTTCTCGGTGCTATTCAGAATTTTGGATACAGCACTGGATGATAATATCTGCACGTGTGTTATTACTTGCAGGACCGCCGGCACTGACGACCCTAACCACAATGAGGATGCTTGGCCGTGGAAGAAGAGAGACTCCGCCGGCGCTGGCAACAACCCCGCGGAAGAGGTGCCTGATGATGCCTCGTGGCTCAGGCTCTCAAACCCTTCACTGTTTATAGGAGAATAATATGGATGAGAAGGGGAAGGGGCGCTGGCATGCATGCCATACATCCTCAGAGATGATACAATAATAATAATAGTGTCGTGCCTGCCTCAGAATTCTTAGGATCTCCTCCTAAGAATTCTTAGGCCCTGTTTTGTAAAGTTATAGCTTTTCTAAAAACACCTCCTCAAGAAGTTTTTAGAAAAGCTTGAGAATAAGATGGTTTCCCTACCTTTAAGTACAAAGTGTAGCTTTTGAAGCTTTTGTCAGCTTGAAGAAGCAACCCTGTGTTAGGGAAGCTTGTGGCTTTTCAAGCTTTTTGAGGAAGCAAAAGCTGACATAAGCTTCCTCAAACAGGACCTTAGATTATCTATCCTTTGACATAAGTTGACATAAGCTTCCTCAAACAAGATACGAGGAAGAAGTTTAAGGTAGACGGCGTAGACAGTGGAAGGACAACGAGTGAGTACAAAAACCCTAAGTTACTTCTACTACTAAGCACAACTCTAGTAAAGGCTATAGCAAAATAACTAAGCGAAGAAATAGCATGATTCGATAACACTTCATGGCACAAACTAGGCGCCAACCAAAAGGGTGATAGAAATAAGCACTCAAAGAGCCCTACTTTTTTTAGAGTTATCCCTAACATGGTAGAATACATAGGATGGATACTGTTGTCACCACCTGCCAACTACCACAAACTATTCGAGGGCTAGTTGTAATCCTAGGCAAGTTATAGTATAAACACCACATTTACACTTTGAACTTACTACTCTAACCTTGGCCATGATGAATCGATTAGAGCACTCTAAAAGAGCGGTGATCCCATGCTATGATATAACTAGACTAAATAAGACAATTGATTATAACACTAAGCTTTACTAAATCTTCAAGACTACTACTGTAAGTAAGACTTGAATAAAGCACTTGAGTAAAGTAGAAAGTAATATATTCAAGTAAGGAAAGTCTAAAGAAGAAAGGTACAAGAGCTATACTCTGAGACTACTTCTTGATTTTCAGCAGAGCTCAACTCAACTCTAACTCCGACTACTAGCCTTTAAAGAAGTGGACTACTAGCTTCTCTTGCTTCCTTGGAGTTATCTTCCTTCCAATCTGAAGATTATTTTCAAAGTGTGGCACCAACCCCTATTTATAGTGTGTAAGGGAGGAGGGGGTTTATGGGCGAACGGAGGTCAGTGGAGCTGACTTCGTGGGGTTAGGCGACCCCTATAAGGTCGAGGGCGACCCTTGATCTCCATCGCCTTCGATCCTGTGGATGCTGGTTGCTTCTCTACGTCGGTTGACAGGTATCCTAATTAGTTTAACAACCATTACTTGTCCAGATACACCTGGTGGTGGTGAGCCTTCGAATCCTTATAGTGATCCATCTCAACCACACAGGATGCAACTAACGTTGAACCAACATGTGTGAGATTGCTCCAAAGTGTGCTTGTTCGTGATGGATAGGATTGGTGATGTGGATTGGTGGGGCCAGGTCGGGCGACCTAGGTGGGGTCAGCCGGCCCCACCAAGTGGGCCTAGCAAAAATCCTTCATCTCATGTGCTTCTGGTAATTATTTCTTGATGATTTTACAAGTTTGTCCCTGCACAAGCTAAAACAAAGAATGGTTTAGGGTTTAGGGTACACATAACCGGGACTAAAGCCCGTCCTCGGATGAAAAAATAAATGAAATTCTAGAGGCCTCTCCTGTGGTGTATGAGAATCGAACTCAGGACCTCTCACCTCGAGCGTAGATTCCTTACCAACTCTTTTTTTAAAACTGATTCCTTACCAACTCAACTGAACACAACATGTGACAAAGTCCTTTACGCTCTTTCTTTTGATTTGACTCATGGGGGATCTTTAGTCCCGGGTCGGAGACCTTTAGTCCCGGTTCGTAATACTAACCGGGACTAAAATGTCACCCTTTAGTCCCGGTTGGTATTACCAACCGGGACTAAAAGTTGGAGGACCTTTAGTCCTAGTTCGTAATACCAACCGGGACTAAAAGATGACTTTTAGTCACAGTTGATGTTACGAACCGGGACTAAAAGTGGTCCGGGGTACCAACCGGGACTAAAGTCATTTTTTGTCCCAGTTATAAATTTTGTCGGGACTAATACCTATTTTGGATATCGACGAAAGGTTTGTTCTCTAGTAGTGCTATATAGGCGGAGGCCATTAGCAATCATTGATTGCTATAAAGCTGCCACCACAGCGAGGTATGTCATTGTCCATGCATGTTACACCTGTTAGATCGAATCCGTCTCCTAGGATCTTACCGTTGAGACCACTCTCTTCGCAAGACCTGCCCCTCCCTATTTGTAACTCTATTCGGCTGCTCCAAGCCAACCAAAGGACGATTGCCGTTTCTTCTCTCTAGCCGTCTTGCTTCCATGAACTGATTGGTGGAGCCGCCGCAAAACTTCCTCCACCATTGAATAATCAAAAGGCTCCCTTATTAATGCTCCTCCATGTTTATATGTCCTCTCACATACTGCAAGTCCGCAAAGCCTGCAGCAAGCAGTGGCCGCAATGCGGCGTCGGCATTCGGCAATAGAGGGCAGGGCTGCAGTCCGAGGGGAGAAAGAGGGCGATGGTGCGGCTAGAATATATGAGCCTGCGCCGTTGCCGATGTGAGGCCCCTGGCTTCCCACCCATCCACGTGAGGTCCGCGGCCGATGACTCCGTGGTTGATCGCCTGCACAATGTCCTCGGCCACCCCAGCAGCTGCGCAAGCCCCTGGCCCTGGGTAGGAAAAAGTCAACATTACCTTCTCAACTTTTGTAAAAGTCTATTTTTTTTCTCCCTAAACTCTAAAACCGGACAAAACACCTCCATCAACTTTTAAAACTGTTCATCTTACCACCCTGACCCGGTTATAAGCGGTTTTGAAGACGGTTTTATCTTTTTCTTTTTTATTTATTTTGGTTGAATTTTTGAAAAATCATAGTAAATCAAATCCAATTTTGTTGGACTCCACATGAGTAAGTAGATCTACACAGTGAATATATAATATGATATGCTTTAATACAAAGTTTTTGCTATAGCTTTAGATTTATGTTTTCTGTAATTAAATGGAATAATTTATAGCTGCAGTTTCTAAGGTCCAACTGTGGTGAAATTTTTATGGTGGACTAATTATTGTATGCTTAAATTATAGTAAAAATTTCATACTCATTGGATCATATATAACTTAGTTATAGATTTTATTTAGGTTTATGCTTGTTAAATATAAATAAATTTATAACTAAGCTATGCATAATCCAATGAGTATGAAATTTTTGCTGTAGTTCAATCATACAATAATTAGCCCATCATAAAAATTTTATCACAATTGGACCATAGAAACTGCAGCTATGAATTATTTAATTAATTATAGAAAAGTATAGATCTAAAACAACAGCAAAAACTTTATACTAAAGCGTACCATATTATATATTCACTGTGTAGATCTACTCATGTGGACTCTAACAAAATTAGATTTTCTATTTTATATTTTTTCTGTAATTTACTATGATTTTTTAAAAATTTAGCCAAAATAAATAAAAAAAGATAAAATCGTCTTCAAAACTGCTTATAACTGAGCCAGTGAGGTAAAATGAACGGTTTTAAAAGTTAGAGAAGTGTTTTACCTAATTTTGAAGTTTAGGAAGGAAAAATGAACTTTTATGAAAGTTGGAGGAGGTAATGACTTTCTTCCCCTGTAACAGAACTGACCAATTATACGAAATTAAGTAAGAAAATCATCCATCAAGCAAACGATTTAGCAAACTTAAGCCCGTATAACCCGGTAGTCCGTGAAATCACGACGGATTTCAAACCAACTTACATACCATCCAAGATCGTAATAAGTTTAGCGGTCACCATCACAAATTACATAAAAGTTCACGTCGCAAATACATCAGAGTTTAAATATAGTTATTACAAACCAAGTTCAAATAAAAGTAGCAGAAGCATTTAGTTCAAACCACACACACTCACAACAGAGTTCGAAATAAAGTGCCAGTTTAGGATCATCTCCAACAAAAGCATCAGACGAGACGTAGGGAATGACCACTGCCCTATGGTCCTAAGCTTCACCCATCGCAGGATAAAGGCAGTTGATACAGTAGCCGTAATACATCTGCCCATCTGCCCTAAGTACGAGAAGGTACTCAGCTAGACTTGCCCAACATAACCAAAAATAAATTGACACCAAGGATCATGACAGGCTTTATGGTAGGGTAGCTTACTCATTTGTAAAAAGGCATTTTTAGTATTTAAAGAATCTTTTTCAGAAGCTTTGCATCAAGTTAAATCTTTATTAACCTGTCAACTACATTTACACCTGTACTAGAATAACATGTAATTAAACCGGTAAGGATAACCAATGATCATTAACAATTTCTATCATGTCATATTCCATATAACTGTCTAAGTGTTCCATCAATATTACTACAATTAAGTAACTCAAGTCAAGTGTTCACTATCCAGTTAACGATGGCGATTCGAATCGATTATTAACCAGCTGGTAATTTATTCCTCACACAAACCTCACTCACCCGCTAAAGTGAGATATTAGTCACCGAGTCAACTATTCAGGCAATAAGTCTCGAGTTTGCTGGGAACCACATGTATCCGGGGGTCGCCCGACTGTTCTTTGGCCTTATTATCGCGCCCCCGAGTCCTACCACACCTGCTCCGGTACAATGCGTTGCGGGTAATCCACTCGGCCCGAATAATCTCCCAGCTTCGCGGTCGAAAGGTACATTATTTTGCCAGCTAAATGTAAGGCATGAGTTCAACATGACTTGAGGCCCAACAACGGTCGGTCCTTAATCGATACAGACGAAAAACACTACGATCCAAAACCCTGCAAGTCTCCGTCCGGTCTCAATTTCATATTAACACTTAGTTATTCTAAGATGACATACTTTTTCAAGCAGATCTAGGTAACCACCTATAGCTCGCATGTGACAGAAAATCACCCGACTTCTACCGGTCTAAGCAAGCTAAGTATTTTTTGACTGCGAATACCAAGGTCACAAGGATATGGTAGAACGAGGGTAAACAAGGTATAATGCAGCAACGGTTGCAAACAACTCATAAATGTAAAGCATCAGTTAAAGTAAAGCATTAATAAAATATTTGCAAACCGGGAGAGAAATGCTCCGGGGCTTGCCTTTTTTAAAAGAGCTCGGGCGGTGGTCGGGGCACTCTGGAAGATCCTCACCAACCTCCTCGTCGGCTTCGGGCACCTCCTGCTCTTGCACCTCGGGCTGCTCTTCCGGCTTCTCGGGAACTGCTACTAGAGTTACTTCTTGCAATCCTGTATGATGCAAATGTATAAGTGCTCATGTCTAGGTGCCTTGCAGAGATGACATGTAATGATCATGATGAATGAGATGTAGATGAACAGGTTTACTTTATTGCATAAAGTGAAAATACAACTCTTCTACAAGGTAGTCCACATCATCCAAGAACATGTACTCGTATACTACTACAAACATTCTCTACCATGTCAAGTCATCCCAGAAATCTAAGATGCTTCAAAGATACACCAAAGCTAATCTTATCGACTAATCTTGCATTAACAAGGTTAATTAAACCCTAGTTGACACCATGTTTGAATAGCAATACTTTTTTAGTAGCATAGAAAAATCTGATAAAATTACAGTGGCTTACTATCATCTAATTTAGCATGCCACAAAAATTTTATTACATTTGGAGTACTAGAACTGCCTACACAAAAATAACAATCTATAGCCCAAAAATGAGCATAAAAATACTTTATACTATGAAAAGTATCAAACAATAGATTTAGCATTTTTTCTACATTCTACACAATAAAAAATTACTATAGAAAAATTATTATATGCATGTTTTATTTATATTTTCCTCTCTATAAAAAATAACAATTATTAACAATAATAAGCACTTGTACTACACATAAAAATTTTTCTACAGAACATGCATGGAACATATTTTTCCTAGAAATTACATTACCCAAAAAGATTAACAAAATTGAAACCATATTTTTTTGAGATTTCTATGATTTATTACATATTTATTAAGAAAAAAACAATTTCAGTGATTAAATAAAAACCCTACAGAAAAGTATTTCAAACTTGACATGCAATATTTTTACATCATAGATCTGGTCCTAAGAAGGCTACCAAAAATTTGTTTCACAATTTTTGGAGCAAAATGAGCAAGTTATGGATTTTAGAAGCCTTTTATCATTTTCTGAAAAAACATTTTATTTAAATCTTTTTAAATCCGACCGCTCAAGCGCTACACGCACCCCAGAAATGAACCCAGAGAACACACATGAGACAGACATGTGGGCCCGCGACCCCACGGGTCAGTCATAGGGAGAGGGAGAGAGACGCCGTCGGCCACAGCTCGCCGGCGGTGAGGCCTCCGGCCAGGCCAAGGTCACCATGCGGACCACCTCGATCTCACGAACTCGATGGCACATACGCGGTGGCCAATGGAGCTCAGAGGACCGGTCACCGCCGTTCATGGCGGAACGGTGGCGCGGGTGGTCACCGGTCGGCCATCTCCGACCATGATACGGTCACCGGAAGGGTGGTCGAGCACCGGTGAGTCGATGCGAACAAGATGCTCACGCAAGAAGGGAAAAAGATGGTGCGGAGAGGAGTGGCCCACGGAGCGAAAATCTCCGGCGAGCTCGGTCGGAACTCCGGTGAGCGATTCCCGCGGAGGGAAGGCTTACCACGGGCGGTTGAGGTGAGCGTGGGCTGCACTAGAGGGAGGAGAAGCCCGGGGCAAGATGGAGCAGCTCGCGGTGAGGCGGAACGGCCGGAACGCGCGTCTCCGGTGATGGCGCGCGCGGTGGCGGAGGCGGAACTGCGGCCCGTGCGCGCTAAAAAGAGCAAGGCGAAAAGAGGGAAGAAGAAGGGTGAGGCGCTGCGGGCGGGTTTGTAGTGGCGAGCGTGCGCGCTGTTGGGGGCGACCAGGGTGCCATCTGGTCGGCGTCGCCGGCAGGCGCTCGCCACGCGGCGGGCGCGGCCTGCCGCGGTCGGGACAGCGAGGCACGCGGGCGGGAGAAGGAGACGGCCACGCGGGCGTGGGCCAGGCCGTGGAGCTGCCGCGGGCGCACGCGCGGGGGGTGCGGAAACCGGGCCGCTTTGGCCAGCGGGCCAAAAAGGAAGCGATGGCCCGATTTAGTAAGAAATGACTTTTCCATTTTTATTTCCAATAAATTTTCAACTAAATTCAATTAACAGTTTTAAAATCCCATTTTGAGCAAGAAGATGACATTTTCTAAAAATGACCCAAAAATAAAAGTTGCTTAGAATTTAATTCTCTACAACTTTTATTAAGGGACCAACTCCAAATTCCTAACTGATTTTGAATTGGAGAATAAAAGCTAAATAGGGAGGGTTTTTGACCATTTTCCAATAATATTTTTAAAAGCAAATTTTGACAAAACTTTGGTTACCAAAGTTGCTCAAAAAATTGTACTAACTAGTTCTAGGTGATTTAAAATTATAGCCACACATGTTTTAGTAGCCTAACCAGTATAATTTCGGTGAAACAATTCTAAACCATTATATGCAACAATCATGTTCCACAAAAATGCTTTAACTCAAGATGCACTCTACTTCACATGTGATTATGAATGCAATGATGTATCATGTGTATGATTTGCAATGCTAAATACCTGCGTAACACCGGGGTGTTACATCCCCTACGTATTCACACCCCGCGCAAGGCCTCTGGTCATCTACCGCAGCAGGTCTGCAGAGCGCACTCACCTAGCCACCTACAGCATGCGCCCACCTGCGGAGGGGCGTCGTTGATCGGCTCCTGCCCGGCTGCGCGGCCCTAGGACGCCTGCACACAATCATCCGGTCCCACTAGAAACAACGCGTGGCGTTGCCGCGCGGCCTCATGGGATGGAACCAATTGTGTAGGAGCTTAGATCAATTATTGATTAATCTTTTAGCGGGTAGGGTGTCTAGCGTTTTGAGCCAGTGTGGTTATGCGTTTATGTTGCTATGGTTCCTTTTTCTGAAACAATGGTGTATAATTTGAAGATTTTGGTAGCGTAGGTTTTAGCGATTATTTATAGGCGTAATAGAATAGGAAGTAGGTGTCATGGAGTATTCATTTTTTATGACAAAGAAGAGGTGAAAAATATTTGGATACGTTGTAGATTGGTTTTAGTTTATTTATGAATTTTCTGGAAATTTTCTACAAATAAAAAGGGTCTACTTTGACAAAAATGTGAACGATAGGATTTTTTTTGACGATAAAGAAGTGGAAAAAAAATCTACAAAGAAAAAAGAGCTACTTTGACAAAAGGCGAACGCTAGGAATTTTTTTCGACAAACAGGAGGCAAAAAAAATTGAGGTATGTTTTAGATTGGTTATAGTTTATTTATGAATTTTTTTAAAATTTTCTACCAAAGAGAATGGTCTAATTTGATTTTCTGGGTACGTTTGTCGTGTGCGCGTAGCAAAGATGCATGAACAGTGACAAACTAGTTGTAAACAGTGTATGAACAGTGAATAAACAGTAGCCACAAAAGCGATTTTTCACGTGATTTGAGTCGTCCGATCAAGATCTGACGGCCCGGAATTTACAGGCGACCTGGCCATCGTCATTGGCGCGAGCTTGGCTAGCGTTTAGATATACAGAGATCAGTTGGGAGACGTTTTCGCGACAATTCTCGGAGGGAGCGAGAGCACGGCCCATCAATTCTCCAACCCAAGGGACGCTCGCGGCCCATGTCCCACGGCAGCCGGTACGTTTGTTTTTTACGACTCCAGCAACAGGTGCGTTACTTAACGATGCCTTTCCTCCCCTAAAAAAAACTTAACATGCCTTTCCTTTTGTTTTTATTGCTTCTATTTCCTTTTTTTGTCTTAGGTGATGTTTTATTCTCATTTTAATTTTATTTATCTTTTTATCTTAATTTTTTATTTTATTATAAGTAATTATTTCCTTTATTTATTTTAAAATTTCCTTTTTATTCTATTTTTCCTTTATCTTTTCTTTTCTACTTTCTAAATATTTCTTATCTTTATTTATTTTTGCATTTTTAATTTTTATCATTTTTTGTTGAATTCTAATTAATTATTTTCTTTTTTATGATTTTCATGTTTTATATTTTAACTTCTGGCATTCCATGAGATAAATATGATATTCATGTAATATACATTTATGATGCTACAGTGTATTTTTATTCACACTATATCAATGAGATATTCCATGATGTATTCAAAGATGTTCCATGACGTATTCAAAGATGTTTCACGTAGCATAAATAGGATATCCTATTATATATATTTGATTATTCACATATTATCCATGAGATGTTTTCTGATATATTATAGACTGTTTCGGTCCCTGTTCAAGTGGTGATTTTTTACTTTGCTTTATTACGTTTTTTTTTATTTTTATGTTTCCCTTATATTCGTTTGTTTTTTCTATATATTTTATAGTATTCGTTATTAATTTTAAATTTCTCTTTTCCTTATTTATCTTAATTTTCATAATTATTTGAATTATTTATGTTCATTTTCAAGTTTCAATTTTTTCTATATTTCATGATATACACTTGGTGTTCGCGTACTATACATGTAATGTTCTATGATGCATTTTAAAATATTACATATTATAAATAAGATGTTCTATGATTATTTTGATTATCTACATGGTATTTGTTAGATGCTCTATGGTATATTATATGTTATTTGAATATAGTATCCATGTTTTGTTATTTTGTACTTCCTTCTATTACGTGGCTCTTTCCCATTTTATTTTATTTTTCCCTGATGTTTTGTTCTATGTTTCATTAATTTAATAGTCTGTTTAATTTATTCATTTATTTTACTTTGTCTATATACTTCATAACATTTTTTGTTATTCATTTTTTATTTCTTTTTCTTCTTTATTTTACTCTAATTAACTATTTTAATTATTTTTTCATTTGTATACCACTTTTTTATTTCCAACTTATGTGATATAAATGTGATGTTCATGTAATATACATGTGATGTCTAGATATACATTGGGATGTTCAATAGTATAAATGGGATGTTTCATGGTGTATTTCGGGTTACTCACATAGTATTGATATGATGTTCTACCATGTACTTTTCATTGTTTCCATATTACCCATGAGATGTTGTTCGGTATATTTTAGGTTGTCCCCATAGTATCGGATATCCGTGATATATTTTCAACTATTCACATGTATGTTGGTACCCATAAGATATTTCATGATATGTTTTATTTCTCCTTTACTTTTGATTATTATCTTTTTTATTCCATTCTTTTTTATATTATATTTTATTTTAGGTACTGCACATAGCTGTTCTTCATTTTTTCCTTGAGACATCTCATGAGTCATGATATATTTTGGCCAAGAGGGTGGAATACTTTTTTCTTGGAATTGGATGGTTAGTATCAATATTTCATAATCCAGATGAATCATCTAAATGTTGTATTGGTAGTCTAACGATTCCTTAGATCTTGTGTCCCCCCTGGTAGAACACTACTTTTGCTCCTCCTATATCTTCTAATATATTATTTATTATTCTAATATATTTTTCCTTCTTCGTGTGCATTCACTGTCATCTTACTCACGAGTACAGAGCGGAGCGGCGTCCGTGCCGTATGCGGATCGTGCGGAGTGAGGGCATCTCACGAGGTTTGCGGAGCAAGCATGAGCCAAGCAGAGCAGAAATACGAAACCACAACGGGTGGGCGTCCTCCCTTTATCTCTCAGCGTTCATTTTGTATTAAGATTCGTGTTGGAGTGCTCTAAAATCCGTGTCCCAGTGTTCTAAAATTAGTGTCCAAGTGTTTTTTTTACCTGCACGAATCACGGAACAAACTAAATAGTGGGATAAGAGGTGTACGCCCAGCCCATTGTGGAAATTGCAATACACGGGAGAGAAAAATTCATCAGCCCATGCGCGGGAGCAATGCAGCGAATGTGCGAGAGCAAAGTGTAGGCCAGAAAAATGTAGTGGTTGGCGAGGTGTATGGTGCCACCAGGTCGGACCTTAGGCCCTGTTCGGCTGTGCTGATAAGCCGGCTGAAAAACACTGTTGGTTGATTTGATGTGAGAGAAAAATACTGTTTCAGTTATAAAAACAAACTGAAAAAGACGGATTATAAGCCGGATGAACAGGGCCTTAGTCATCCCCATGACGAGGTGTCGCCACCTCCACCGAGTCGCTTCAATCAGGATAAAGTAAACTATTGAGTCAAAAGTGGTTGGTGAAATGATAAGTACCATTGGTCAGTTAATTTGTTTTTTTTTTACTTTTTTTGCTTTTTAATCCTGTGTTACGTAATCCGGTAGTACGGTACAAATAGGATCAATAGAACATGCAAATTGCAATTATGAAGACAAAATTACAAAATTAGAAAAGTAGCTGTAAAATTACAATTAGACTTTATAGCGCATACAGAATAAAACACCAAATTCTGTATCTATAGTTTTTCTTTGTCCATGAGAAATCCATTCTTTAGTTTCAGCGGCAACACGCAGGGTTAATCACCTAGTTTATTAGTATTAAGCTCTACCACTGTGTTGGTTGTTGATCCTTTGTTGTTCTAACGTGTCAATTGATGGTTGTGAACTAGGAATTAAGGACCATCAACAGCACACAGGCTACAAAATCTGACCTAGCCGACTTTCTGCCTTCCTGTAGAATACTGCAGAAACTGGCGCAGCCGGTTCCCAAAATCGACCGAGCCAATTTGCTCAGAAACCTGCAGAGAAATAGTTAGCTGCCTCTTTTGCTTTCCTTTGTTCCCCCTCTTTAATCCAAGTTGTTTTTTTATGGTGCTTTTGAGTGTTTTATAACTTTTTCAAAGTATGCCTACACTTCACTAACAAGCACAACCGAGTAGACACAAGCGAAAACACATATATGTGAAATATATGCAATGTAAATATGAAACTGAGGCAAACAAAACAAGGAGATGCAGCGATATATTTCCTAGAGTGCAGATCCCAACTGGATCCTATGTCTCCATTGTGGAAGCCATGAGCCCCCTCCGTGGTCGGCCTCTAATCCGGTTTCTTTCAACCCCTTTCCACACTCCAGTAGATGATCTGATCTTTTCTCGACATGAAACTTTGCATTGAGAGTAGGTGTTTCATCCAAGTTTCATTTCATGGATTACAAGGCGAGTGACAATGTGATTGGTGGGGCGATGAATTCTCCTCTTTACTATTGCTTGGTTCCCCTTTTATAAGATATGGATATACATTTCGTCATTCTGGGAATGCTCTCTACCTGCTACAGGATGTTCCTAAGATCTTTATTGCTATAGACAGAAGGCCATAAGGGAACATTCCCCTTGCTTACAAATATGGGCCCTCTTGAGCTCCTTCCTTCTTGGTCCACAGACCTCATATTCTTCGCCATGGCACGTCCAACCCAAACAGGGTCTCTGTGGATCCTAGAGTCCTCTGACCATAGGTCAGGAGGCTTTAGCTACCGAGGACCTCCAGCATCCATTGGTCTCCTACTCTCCAAAGGTTTCACCAAGGGTTCCTTTGACCCTCGGCCTGCCTCCTGAGGGTTCCCTTCATCTTCAGTCACCTTCTCTTCAAAGGTTTTACCGAAAGCAACTCTGACCCTCGGCCTGCCTCTTGAGGGCTCTCTTCATCTGCGATCACCTACTCTCTGAAGGTTTCTCCAAAGGCTCCTCCAACCTTTGACCGCCGGTCTAGCCCTTGGCCTACCTGAAAGCGGAGCACATACACAGAGGAGGGTTAGCTTCGGGGGACCCCACGAGAAGGAAGCTCCCCTTCAATATTGACAAGTGACGTACCCTATGCATGGGAGCTCATGCGAGCCTTGAGGTTTAAGTCCTAGGAGGCACACACGTGTGGGTGTGGGGTTCCTGTTGGGATTCTTTCAAGACTAAAAATTTTTTTTGCTATTTTTTTGGCCTATTTGTAACTTTTAGAAAATTATCTGTAGAGGTTTGGTACTTTGTCGTTCACCTCTAGAAATCAAAGATTCGTTTACGGGATACATATAGACAAATTAAAACGGGTTCTCTATTAATAAATTTTAACCGTCTTTACAAAATCCTTGCCGTAACAGAACTCAATATAAAAGATATGGTAACATGTAAAATCCATGAAGGCCCAAATACAGCCCGGTGGAGTATACCCAAGAAGGGCTGGCCTGTGGCTGCTCCTCTCGATCTTTTCTTACCTCGCATTTCACGTGCTGCTACTCACGCCGGCCCCTTGTGTCCAACGCACTTACAAGTTACAAGTTACAAGCCGTGCCCAGAGTTTCTCCCAGTCCCACTGGTATAATATAGCACTTACAAGGTAGCTACTAGAGAGAGACGACGGCAGACAGACCGAAGCACCACCACTCCCAAGTGCCCCACGGCACGGTTTTTCAGTGTTCACCGACGACGAGAGGAGTTTCCCCTCGAGAGTAGATGGCGGCCACTGGCAGTAATAACAGGTTCGCCGTCACGTGCGGACTCCTGCGGCAGTACATGCTGAGAGAGCAGCAGCGGCATCAGCTGGTGGAGGCGGAGGCGGAGGAGACGGACTCCCGGACCATGCAGCTGTTCCCCGTCCCCACGCGCGCCGGCACGTCGTCGCAGCCGTCCCATGACGACCAGTGAGTCTTAATCTCTGTGAGCTCGCTCTCTGTTCTGCTTGTATGTTTGACGGACGAGGTAGAGCTTCTTGTTGGCCATGGTGGATCGGGTGATTTGATGACAGCGACTTTGTTTGTTTCAGGCCGGAGGCGCAGGCCAATTGCAAGGCACCACTGACCATCTTCTACGAGGGCCGGATGCTCGTGTTCGAGGACTTCCCGGCCGACAAGGCCAAGGAGCTGATGCAGCTGGCCGGGTCGGGGTCAGAGAAGCCGGCAGCCACCGAGCCATCGGCGGCAGTGCCCTCCGACCTGCCCATCGCGAGGAAGGCGTCACTGCAGAGGTTCCTCCAGAAGAGGAAGGAGAGGTGAGGAGAGATTCCATCGTCGCTCACATGCATCTGATTCACGTCAATAATTCATTTGTCTTTTTTTTTTTGTTTTGGCACGAGCACGACAAAGATTTATAGACATACAGCAGATCGGAGTAATGAACTAATGGCATACACATATGGATTGTCACAGGATCGGCACCGCCATGGAGCCTTACCCGAAGCCGAAGGTGGCGGCCTCCCCGGCACCGGAGAAGCATGTTCCCGCCACCGGTAACAGCAAGCAAGTGATGACTGCTTTGAAAGAGAAGCCTGCTGCCTCATGGCTCCGGCTTTGAAAACCTTCAGGACTCGGGGGTGTCAATTCCTAGATCCTAACGACAAACATTGATCAAAAGGGATATACAAGTACTGACTATTGTCCTGCATGCAGAATGATTTAATCATCTAGTTGTCTCTGTTTGAGAATTTTTCGGCATTCCGAAGAATTCTTTTTACCGATTATTAATTATCTGTTGGTCTATCCAGATTTGATGGATTGTATCATGTATAACCCGGCAGCTCCATTAGTCCTGGACATATATGTATTGATTATTGTATATTTTTCATCTACTGATGAGATGTTATATGTTAACGCATACAATATCATCTTATTAAGAATAATCTTTCTGTCCCTGTTAAAGCTTGGTCTAATATAATGCCCTGAATTTACTATTGTGAAGAGTGAAGACTGTTTATTTGGTCATCGTAACATTTGATTTCTCTTCCTTGTTCTTAGTATGTTAGACCAGCTCTGTTTGCACTCCGAGAGAAGAAACATGTGCAGCCTGGCGGCTACGACGACGACCTCTTCTACCAGAAGTTGTTAGACGTCGGCTTCCATAGTCGTAGTTTTTCTTCCGGGTCATCAATTTTCTATGTTGACTGCGTGGTGCCCTGTCACTGTGATGAGTCAACATAGTGGTAGACGTGGAGGGAGGAGAGAAACAGCTAGGCCGGAGGGCAAGTTCCATGAAGTTTCTGATCTCATTCTCGTGTCGACGTTTGCTACTAGCGAGCATGATTCTTCAAATCCTGTTGCTTGATAGGGTCATATTTTCAAGAGTAAAAAACATCAGCGGTCCCTGAACTATCCAGGAGTATCATCTAGGTCCCCAAACTATCAAAATACACATTTAGATCCTTGAACTTTTCAGAGTACGTCAGCCTACCCACATTGGGACACGGTAAAACTCCCTACAGGAGCATATACCGGATGTAGGTGCTGCAACGGAGTACGCCAAACGGTCCCGGACGCGGTGCTGGTCCGCCAAATACAGCGGCATAGCGGGAGTCCGCTAGCGCGAACAGGGAGTAGAGCAAGTGGAGAGAAGAGAATCTTGGTGGGCCCCACTAGTTTAAGTTACTAAAAAATGTTATAACTCATAAATCAAAATTTCAAATTAAATTTCGATTACACCATTAAATTCGTGTCAATAACTCCTTCAAAACAAGATCTCACATGAATATATTTAAATAAAATTTAAAGAGGATGACAAGTGAGGCCGTTGTTGATAGTTGGTATAGAGTATGAGATATAAATGATGGATGAGTGCGGGAGAAAATGATATAAAGGAAAGAATCTCGATGATTAGGACAGAATATTCCTTTTAGAGGATGAATTTAGAGTATGAAGAGTGCAGATAGTCTCATCAATGTCCCTAAACTTTGCGGGGGTGTCATCTAGATCCACAAATTATCAAAAGCATATTCAGCTCCTTGAACTTTTAAGAGTGTGTCATCTAGGTCTCTAAACTTGGCAGAGTGTATCATCTAGGTCCCAGACTCAGATCACCGAGTGCTCCCAGACTCAGATCACTGTAGATCTACAGCACCGGACCCCACACAACAGTACGGGTCTGGGTGAACAGTAACATATCCGTGATGAACAGTACCCATTCTCACCCGTTACTACGCATTACTGTTTCATAACGGTTTTGGGTATTGTTCACAGGACCCGGTACTGTTCCGTAATGGGTGGGAGTGGTCACTGTTCACCACGGATCTGTTATTGTTCACTCGGACCGGTTACTGTTGTGTGGGGTCCGGTACTACGGATCTACAGTGATCTGAGTCTGGAGCACTCGGTGATCTGAGTCTGGGACCTAGATGATACACTCTGCCAAGTTTAGGGACCTAGATGACACACTCTTAAAAGTTCAAGGACCTGAATATGCATTTGATAGTTTGAGGACCTAAATGACACCCCCGTAAAGTTTAGGAACCTAGATGACACATTATGAAAAGTTTAAGGATCTAGGTGTGCATTTTGATAGTTTGGGGATCTAGATGACACCCCTGGATAGTTTAGGGACCGCTGGGGTATTTTACTCTATTTTCAACTACTTGTGTTTGGATTATGATGGTGAGATGATGTGTTTCAGTAGTACAAGTTACTACTTCTATTCTGTAAACCAAATGGTTTGTGCCGCCATATCAGTTTTGGCAACATTAATATAATTCCCAATTGAAACCAAAGGATCTGACTTCAAATGTTAGTACTACGTGATTTTAGCATTATATATGTGCCCCAAACACAATAATAATATTAGTATTGTGATGAAGTCTCCATTTAATTTTGGCTTGCATTGTGAGTTGGCTTTATCAGTCTGGCTTATCAGCCATGGTACAATATTTTTCTCTCACAACAAAACAACACGAGCCGACTTATCAGCCACAGAAACCATCCAACAAACAGGGTGGGAGTATGATATGACCTACTACTCCTACTAGCATATTGGAGTGTTTGGTTGACTCGATCCACGTTGATTTTGACAAAATAAACATATATGCTGATCGATTATACAAAAGATCTTCAGTCCAAGGCTCTCGAAAATTACAATATCTTGTCTACTTCTCAGGGAGCACTACAAGTTTTGAAAAACAAATCAATGAAATGCCCAAACTTCGAATGGAAGGAAGACCACACACCTGGTCGTGGTCTGCCTGGCAGAGATCGATCAAGCATTCAAGCACGTGATCGTGATGGATGGCAGCGAATTCGCGGACGCAGACGCAGCCGGACTGAAACGGAGGCGTCAACGCCGATGGGAGGCCAGCAATTTCTATGCATCCCAGTCGTGTCAGAAAGTCTCCGCTTCCCCAGCGTGCAGGCGACAAGTGGCGCGCCGTCCCTTTCTTTGTTCCCCGCCGTGGAGACTGGTGAACAAGGGGTGGATCCAGGCCCCGGGCTAGGAGGGCTGTAGCCCGGGGCGCAGCCCAAATTTCATATAAGCAGGTCTTCCGTAGCCCATGAAAATCCCCAACGTTCAGCCCAAGATAGTCTCTCCTGCGGCCAGCCCAAGTAGCCTTTTAGTAATTAGCCCCCCTAGATGGTGTTTCTAGATCCGCCCCTGCTGATGAAGAAGCCCCAGAAGCAGACGTGTTAGCGTTGCTACTACACAGACCATAGCCTGCCTGTCCAGCGTCCACTAGTACGATGCACACCACACGGCTGCTGTTGTGTGCTGTGCTCGACTGCTCGTGTCGTGTGGATGCAAAAAAAATGGCGGGTTTGCTAGCGTCCATCTCATACATTTTTTCTCGTGAGCCACGCGGTATGGACTGTGGAGGCAGGACGAGAAAATCGCCCCGACGGAATTCTGATCCATATATCACCTGGTCGGGTGAACAGTTGGCTCTGTTTATCGCATGGCACAAGAGCGGATCGGATGAACAGTTGGCCCTATTTATCCCGTGACACAGGGGTGGATATCGACACAGAGCCACTAAAGTCGTGGTCCTAGGCATGGTTTGAAAACTCCCAAGTGACTGTTCGGTATCTAGGGAATCATGGTCTGGAACCGTTCTACCTAGGAACACTTATCTAATTTATATAGACAGCTCTCAACCAGAAATTATTTCTACACGAAACAACCCTAAACGAACGAGCCACCTGTGTTTGGATCCAGGGGCTAAGGTTTAGTCATGGCACATCGGACTTTTGGATGCTAACTAGAAGGACTAAACATGAACCAAATAAAAAACTTATTGCACAGGAGTAGAGTAATTAGGAAGACAAATCTATTAAGTCTAAATAATTCAAAATTAGCAAATGTTTACTGTAGCACAACATTGTCAACTCATGGACTAATTAGACTTAATAGATTCATCTCGTAAATTAGCCTCAATCTATGTAATTAGTTTTGTAATTAGCCTATGTTTAATACTCCTAATTGGTATCAAAGATTCGATGTAACAGGGCTAAACTTTTGCCCAGACGAAACAAACACAGATACCAGTGAAACTAATAAATAAAGCAAACAAGCTATAAAGAAGAAAGAGAAGAAGAGATGTTGATTGGTCGATAGCCAAATTTTGGTTGCCAAAACATAGGGAAGTCAAGTTTTTTTTGTCTCTATTTGGTTTGTTGCTAAAATTTGCGTATAACTCACATTTAACTTGCCAAATCTATGACAAATATTTGTATGCAACTTTTAGCAACTTTGGGTTAACAAAACATTGGCTTGGCAAAATTTGGAAGCCAACCAAGCAGGATAGTAGAAGTATCGGGTAGTGTGCGAGCCTAGCACTTCACTCCTCGCTAGCGCTCTGTTTTTGTTCACTCTCTCACCTCCAGGTCAGCCAAAAGGTACCCTAAGCTATTGACGTAGCTTCGGACGTGTATAAATTTTCTAGAAATTGTTAATTAGGACACATCTAAGTTGCTATTTAGCAAAATATGGTCCAATGTAAGGAGAGAGAGCAAAGAAAGTACAGGAAAAATAATTTCTTTAATCCATTGCAGCGGGTGCAAAACTAAGCGCCCCACTAAAGAGCAAGCTCAATGTATATGGACTTAGATGGGTCCCACAGCAGAGGTCTATAGTTATATTAGAGCTCACAATGTATCTGGGCTGGCTGTCAATAAGGCTAGGTCCCACAGCCAGTAAAATATCCCACGCCCTCAACTTCCCCCATCTGTTCACGCGAGGGAGAAGTCCGGGGCGCTGCAGCTCCGTATCCCTATCTCCACCGCCGTCTTCTCCGCCACAGATCTCCTTCCTCGCACTGAATCCGACCATGGCCTTCCCCTTCCACCTCATATCTCCAACTTCCGTGCTCAGATCGGGCAGCAACCTACTCAGATTGGGCGTTTCCTGCAGGGGCACGGACACCCAGGGCGGCGACCTAGGGAGCCATGTGGACGACCGATGCAGTGACCTAGCCTCCTCACGGGCCACCGACTGTCGGCACCCGCGCGAACGCTTGGCACGGCGACATGGCGTGCACCGTCCGGCGGCACCCGCGTGCACACCCGGCTCGTAGATCTCGTTGGGCACCGACCGGGACGTCGCCGCGTGCACAGACTCCCAAGCTGGGGCATGCGGACGGTAGGGGAGCAGGACTCACGGGGCACCGACCTGTTCCTCTGCATCTCAGCAGCAGGTATAATCATTTCCTACCTCCGATCCGTGCATAGTAATAGCATCTGCTTTAGCTTTTATATAGTTGTAAAAGAGAGTTGGAGTTTGTAGCGTAACTAGCCTCACGAGTTTGAGTTCGTAACCTCCGATCCGTGCATAGTACTTCTTCTTTTTGCAAAGTATGAATGAACAATGAAATAAAATTACAATTGCCTTATTTCAGATATGAGTACAAATAAATTTAAATTTAAGAAAACACACAATCCTAAAATTATATGGATGAGACTCTACTCTTGGCCTGGTTCATGCTGCTGTGTACTGAATTTTTGCCAAATGTGCTCTATCAAATCTTCCTTGAGATGAATGTGAGTTGATTGATTGTGAATTTCCATGTCTTTGTCTAGTACATCTGTGAATCCATAGATTGGTCCATGTGCAAGCCCGGTTAAATTTGGGGAAGATTGCGCTTGCTCATATGTATTATCATCTGGTATGTCATAGATGTCTCTCTCATCCTCTATTATCATGTTGTGCAAAATAACACATGCATACATAATATTGGCGAGTTCTTCTCGTTCCCAGAGTCTTGCTGGGTGACGTATCGCCCAACGCTTTTGCAACACCCCAAAAGCTCGTTCCACGACTTTTCTTTCTCTTTCTTGACAGCTTGCAAACAATTTATGCTTAGCACTTAGTGGTCGGTTGATTGTCTTGACAAATGTGGCCCATTCTGGATAGATGCCATCAGCTAGATAGTAACCCATGTTGTATTGTGACCCATTAGCAATGTACTGAACCTCGAGTGCTTTGCCTTGTAGCTGTTTTATGAATAACGGTGACTGGTCAAGCATATTAATATCATTGTTTGAACCAGCAGCTCCAAAGAATGCATACCAAATCCATAGGTCATAAGACGCAATAGCAAGTTTTTTTTCCTTAACAGCCATCTGCTGGTTTCATTAATAGTGGGGTATATCCATATTAAGCTTACAAATACACTGCCAACACTAAGAAAAATAACAGTTACACTAAATATTAGGGGTACAACCATGCAACCTAATACATAAAAACTAATTAACTTGAAAACAATAATTACACTAAATATCAGGGATACATGCATCTCTTGTTGCCTTTCTACTCCTCAGCCAGGTCTTTTGCTATCTGGTCCAGTATGCTGTCATGCCTATTTTTTTCTTTTTCATTGAAGTTTGAGGTATCTATTGCCAACAGTTTTAAATAGGTCTTATACATTTTATCTCTTGCAGTTTTTGCTTTCATTGACATAGCTTCATGATACATAATCATATTCTGACTTGGTTGGTTGCTCAAAGGAGATGGTGCAGCAGAGTTTCCTGTCTCTTTCAACCTTGCCTTCACTTTCTTCTGCCCCTTAGGACGTACCTCTCTACTCATGGTTCCCCCCTTTGTGTCTTGGTTGGATGAAGAAGTGTATGCTTCTGAGTTAGATAGCTTGGTCCTTTTTGTTGTGCTCTCCTCTTGGATGATTCTGCGCCATTTGGGCATCTCCTTGGCCACCTTCCACAGGTACTCATATATGAAAGACCTACCCTTGTTACCTCCCTTGAACATCTCATGGGCTATTTTCATGACCATGTCATCAGATTGCCCACTGTTGTGTGCACTCATAGCTCGAGCATAAGCCCCATTGAACTTTGTGATATCCCTCTTGACATCACCTCATGTGTCTTCAATTGTTTGACTGACCTCTTGTGGCTATTTTTTGGCGTGTTGTCATTGAACTCGGTAGCTACAGCTTTCCAATAGTACTCACATTTCCTGTCGATGTCGATTACTGGATCAGTGGAGTGATGTGTCCATGAATTGAAAAGCCGCTCATTTTCTTCTTCACTCCAATTGATGCGTTGACGCCTCTTTGGTTCTTCTTCTTCACTGCTATCACTTAAATCTTCAATGTTGACTGATTACTTCTCTTGTTGTGCATAGCATCGAGAACTAGACTCGGATCCATAGGAAGAAGTGTTGGCTACAGCTCCGCCCAAATGGCCATATTGAAGAACTGGTGGAGGCCAATTGCCTGTAGATGCACCCAAACTTTCATGGAGATGAAATCCTTGAAAGCTAGGTGGAGGAGCTTGTAGCCAACTCCCTTGCTGTTGAACACCTTGAAATCTAGGAGGAGAATGGCCATATGGTGGGTGGATTCCTAGAGGACCAAAAGGATTGAAGTTCTACAGAAAATTGGATGTCCCAAAGGGAAACTGGGATTGGGGTGTAGGTGGTGAGATTTGGCCACTACCCTCCGAGTATTGGGTTGGAGAGCCTTGGTTCAGGAGGCTAGAAAAAGTTTATGGGCAGGGTTTCCATTGTTGTGTTCTAGAGTTGAAAATCTCAGGCTCAGGTGTGGAGAATGGAGCACGAAGCTTCAGTTTTGTAGGCAGAGAGAGGGCTTCAGCAAAGAAGGCATGTACAGGAGGAGACCAACGCCCAACGCCCAATGGCTACCAAGGATTGGTCTGCGTCGTCGGTGAGTCACGACTTGCATTTGCCATTGCTGGCGTTAAAGCAATCTTCGCTGTCGGCGTGCTCATGGGCTAAGGAGAACATGTCATGGAGGCTGATGTTCTTTCTTCTCCCAATGTCCTGAGTAAGGGCCTCACTGTCAACGTCTGCGGTAAAGGCAGTGACGATGCTAGCATCAAGGACGTCCTCGAGTTTGCTCTTTCGCTGTGTAAAGCTTTTGATGTAATCACGAAGGCTTTCGCCGGTCTTGCGTTTGCATCCCAGGAGGTTCCATGACATGCCCGGCTTAGTGTAAGCCCCTCAAAATGATTACAGAATTCCCTTTCGAGGTCTGCCCATTGCTTGACCGTACCTTCCTGAAGGTTATTTAGCTAGTTTGTGGCTGAATCAATGAGGTAGATCAGAAGATACTGAATCATGAAGAACGTGTCCGGTGCGGATGCTGCTTTCATGGCCAGGCGGTAGTTTACCAGCCAAATCTTCGGATCTGTCTCACCATTGTATTTGTCAATGTTTGGAGCACAAAACTTGTGAGGCATCGAAGCCAATCAGATCCGGTATCTGAACGCGGGAGGTCCTACCAAGTCACAGCGGTCATCCTCGACAACACGTGATGTTGGTTCGGGCTGATTCCTTGGATTTCTCTCGTTGTGACGAGTGTTGCCCTCGCCGTCGGAGTAGCAACTGCTTCCCAAGTCATCGTTAGTCCGTCATCTTCATGATCTCCCCCATTAGCAGTATGCCTACCACCACCACCTCCTCGCCCACCGCCACCAATGTCACCTGGCTGTAGGGTAGGAACTCGATGGCATTCTGGATTACGGTGTGGGGATCTGTTAGATCGGTGCGGTGGTTGAGCCCCTGAGTTTCGGGGCACGCGGCTGCGGGTAACAGATGTGTCACTGGGTGCTGGTATGTGGTCGGCAGCAACTGCTATCAGCTCTTGAATCCTTTGGAAAGCTTGTCGGCCTTTCTCGGTGGATGGTTGTGGCATCATCGCCGCTTTTCTCATGGCCTCAGCCAAAATTTGCCCTGTGTTAGAAAACACCAGACTGCTCATAGAATGTCGTTGTGGGCCTAGCGGCCCCGAGCCACGTTCTGCTCTTGGAGCTAACATCAGAGTTTCCAATTCTCATCTGCTAACACATCGTTGTGATTGAGCAGGCGATCCCGAGCATGCTGGCTGGTCTCGTAGGGTGCTGCGTAATTGAACTCGACGTGATTGTGAGGAGAACGCTTGGGAGTGAGTTATCTGTTCCCCTCATAATCACTTGCGCCGAGATAACAACTACGTGTATGCGAGGTGATGTTATCATCGTCAGCGTTCAAGCGGCTATCTCCGTATGGCCGGTAACGATCATAGAGTGAAAGGCATGACGCCGCAATGTTAATGAGTTTAGTTGTGTTGAGAGTATTACGCCGACTGTTTCCATCGGAGTAGTCCGATCTTTCTAGGACGGTGTTGTCCTAGCTGAGGTTGTGGATGGTGACTCCGACGAGATTCAAGTCGAAGTCGTCATCGCTGCGATTCCGATCAGTTTGATGTGGGTTTTGCGAATCCTCTGTAAGGGATCCAAAAGGCAGTGTGGTAACCTGGAGAAGCTGGGTCTGGCGAGTCATTGCCGCGTGTGTTGGTACTCCAAAGAATCGAGAGTGAATCAGATCAGGTTCCATGTCCGTCGTCGGGACTGGATCCCTAATCTTTCGAAGGAAGAGATTAGCGTTGAGCCTACGCTCTCGGCCAGGTTCGGCGAAAAGCTGACCGTGGTGGGCTAGATGACAGGTGATGGAGAGATTGTTCCTCCTCCCATTCGGTCGGCTCGGGTTACTACAAGCGCAAGTCTCCAACTGGTCGGCGATGAAGTCGAGCTTACCAAAGACGATCCTCGTGTCCGGCTACATCTTCTCCAGTTCGTCGCCGAAGTCAAAGACGATTCCCATCTAAAACGCAAAAATAAATCTGAACGTGAAAGATCCCTATCTGGCGTGCCAACTATCGGATTGTTTTGCTCCGGCAATATCCAGTAACGTGATCCATAGACAGAATCAGATGGTAGTACACGAGACACAGAAATTTATACTGGTTCGGGGCGCGGTGCGCGCTAATCCCTACTCCAGTTGTGTGGCTGCTCTTGTATTCGTATGCTCAATTACAGGGGTTGTTGCTCCTAGCTACGTAGTAGATTGAAATAGGTGGAAGATGATCCCGAGCCAGAGTCCCTACCCTTCTATATATAGGCAGGAGAGGTAGGGTTACAGAGAGGGCGATCGGTTAAGAGATTGAGTTCGTAGTTTGTTACACGTTATGTGCAACAGATTGATCCTAACTATCGTTCAGATACACCCGTATTGGCTTGCCTTGACCTCCATGTTGGTTGATGGCGTCAGCCCTTGCGGGCCTCCTCCTTGGCGGCTGCTGGACTGATAGCCTGATGACAGTCACATATATGGGCGGTGCAGGTACCCCCTATCCCATATATCTGACACCATCCCCCACCCCCACACCAGTTTGTGGTAAATGTTGCTCAGAAGAAGTACAAAGAGATGTTGTGAAGTTTTTCGGAAGTCTGTCAGAAGAGTTTGGTATACGGAGCCCCCAATCAGCCGTCTTTGCGAAGGATAAAGCCCGAGGAGAAGTTTAGCACTCGTTCCGCGTAACTCTGATAGTTATAAGTGCTAATATAAGTATGTTTTCCGCTATATAAACATTGTTTGTGATATTTCTATTATGTTATTGTATGTATACCAGAAGGTCCACATCTATGACGAGTGTTTTTTTTTGTAAAACCGGGTGTGACAGCTAACACGCAAAGCACTAGCTGGCTTACCACGTTCCATACACGGCTCAGCTCCTGAGCTCCCTCTAGCTCGCTTGAAGATTTTTTTTTCCCGAACTGCGCTTGAAGATTAATAATTTAAGAACAGTTGATTATTCCTAATTGGTTTACCTAATCGATCGATGGGCCGGAATTAGCAACTACTAGTGCTGTACTCTAGTGGCTAAATATAGATATACACACAGTTTTCCCATTAAACTCTCGTGTTGCACCCAGGAACAGATCTAAGGTTTCGTGCCAGCGTGCACAATATATGATTGCCGCGCCGAAGGCGGGCAGCCGGCTGCAAAGCACCGCGCGAACGTGCAAAACCGGCCGAAAGGCTCCGCGCGCACGGCCAAAACGCGTTTATTTTCCCCTCCGCCGAAACCCACCCCAGTGCGGACACGCGGGGGCACAGCTAAGAACGTACGGCACGCCGGGGTTCGGCTGCCAGCACACCAAACAGCCCCGTTCGGCAACTGTTGCAGCGCATCAACCGTTTTGGGTTTTTGGCCACCCTTTCCCCCGTGCAGATCGAGCCGCCCCCCAAAGGCCCAAATCCTCCGTTCTCCACGAGGACGCTGCTTGCTTTGCCAGTTTGCCTTGCCCTGGCAGCCTATTAAAGCCGTCGCGCGGCCGTGCCGGAAGGGAAAGCAACAACACCAATGTGCATACAGAAATTCGTACCAGCTCCGGAAATTTACGGTAGCGAGATGGCTCCATCTCCAATGGCAGAAGCGGGTGGCAGCGGCCGGCGACGGTTCGCGGCGGCGTGCAGCGTGCTGAGCCAGTGCGTCAGGGCCGAGACCGCGGCAGCCCATTCTCGTCCCGTGGTACAGCCGCAGGTTGCTGCGTCCCCGATGCTTCTTATGCCGGGCGCCGACGTTGTCAGCGACGAGACTGTGCCGACGCCGACACCGGCGCCAGCGTCAGCAAAGCTAACCATCGTGTACGGCGGGCGCGTGCTGGTGTTCGACGACGTCCACGCGGACAGGGCGGCGGAGGTGATGCGCGTCGCGGCTCGGCAAGACATGCCGCCGGGTGGACTGGCCGCCGACCTACAGGTGGCCAGGAAGGCGACGCTGCAGCGGGTTATGGAGAAGAGGCGGGACAGGCTTCGCACGCGCGCGCCGTACGCCCCTGCCCGCGCGTCGCCGGCGGCGCCGGCGGTGCCCAAAGAGCAGCGGGAAAAAAATGCTGACAAATGGCTTAGGCTGGGTGGATTCAATGGGGATGATGATGGCCCGAGATAAGAATGGGAAGTTGATCCCAGGATAAAGCAACCACTCATGCAGCTTCCGTTGTCGTCTCGACGTCGCTGCAGTGAACTGGCCGTTTTTTCTCCTTTCTCAGTGAACGACGTCGCGTGTTGTCTTTACCGATTGTATTGTACAATTTGCCGACTCGTTGACGTATACACAAAACACAAATGTTAAGCTTGATACAAAATATTGACGAGATTTGGGTCACACACCAGCAAAAGCTAGCATGTACAAGACCGTTCACGACCTATCACGCATCGAGGACGTCCGAGATCGGCAAGACTGACCACCAGGTCGGCGTTCTTCGCCCCCAAAAAGCTCAAGAACACCTCCCGCAAAGAACCATCTGGAAGGAGCACGTAGAGGTTGTCCTAGTGTCGCCAAGGCCACCTGGAACTCTAAAAAGTTTTGCCAAGAGATGCGCCAAACAGGGGTTGAAAAGTTAGGATAAAGGGAAAAGCTAAATAGATGTGTCGTTGAATTACTCAATCAGTCGTGATCCTCCAATATATAAAGATGGGCTAATCTAGTCCCAATAGAAAACATCTTTAACAAATTTCCCATGCACAAAAATGAGTCATATTCGAGTTGGACTCAAACCGGTCTTAGACCAGGAAATCCGGCTTAGCCAGATCCTAAAATCGGTCGGGCCGTGCTGAACATGAACAGAAAAACTAGCCTAGCGTCTGTTTTAGCTGACTATGCCTAGAACCCTCTTTTCTTTGTTTGGACACCAAATACGATGATCCAAACATGTTTCTTGATCATCTTGATGCTAAAAACTTAGTGGTGGAGTCCATTGCTATACTTTAGGCACATTTTTGCTATCAACATATGCCCCATGTTTTAGGTAAGGTTTATGCAAACCTAAAAACACAAAATATAAAATAGCAACGATGTCCAACTCATCGACGACTTGGCATCTAAGGGTGATATATACTTCGGTCATTTTGATCACCTTTAGTGGACCTCCCAGCTTAGCGGTCACTTGCCAAACTTGTTGCTCTTCATCCCAGGCGGTAGAATAGTTTTCCACACTAAATCTCCAACTTAGAAAGACTTGTTTCCTCACTTTTTGTTATATAAGCCCAGGCAACTCAAGCTTTATCCCTCTCAATATCCTTCAAAGCACATCCTTTTGTCAGTCACCTCGTCAATGTTGTCCATCATCATATCATGATACATAATGATAGAGAGATCATTTGGTTTTGTCAATCTATACACGTCAATTTAGTTTATAAACTAAGGAAAACCACTTATAAAAAATATACACAAATGCTATCTAGATGTGCACTAGCTTTTTTTTAGGTGTTGTTGCTATCAAAAACGCAAAATGACATTTGCACCCTAGATTCAAAAAGAGAGGTTAGACAGTCCCTTATCACCAATGTACTTACTCTAACGGCACTAACTGAACAATAAATCTTAACTAATAATCTCCTAATAAAATCATAACATATGCGATGAGTATAAGAAATTTACCCTAACACGTCTACCATGTGTAAACCGGCCCCCAAGGTTCAAAAATACAAGAACCTACTTAGCATAGATAATATGATAAAAAATATTTATGCTATTTATTTGTTGACAGTTTTTTCTGACTTTTATCTGTCGAATTATGGGTCCTTCATTTTGCTTCAGGATTCGTGCAACTTGTCAGGCATTTCCACCCGCTAACGGGTCCAACGGACTTTAGGTATTGCAACCCTTTTTGTTTTCCACGGACTTTTCCCCGATCCGCATTTCCGCAGTCGGTATTGTCCCTGCGCGGTCGCTCAGGAGGTGCCGCAGCGGTTCAGGTCCTCGCCGCCGCTTTCCCCCTGCCGCGTCGGACGGTGGTGGTGGTGGAGTGGGGGAGGTGCGGGGCGCAGTCCTCGGCGTCCGTTCCCCTGAGCCGCGGCGGGTGTGTTGGGTTGGGGCCCTATGCTCGCCGCTGCTCACCCTGTGCTGCGGCGGGCTGTGGGTGTGGCGCGGTCATCTCCGCCGCTTTGCCTGTTCCGGTGGCCGCAGAGGAGCTGCTGCTGTTGCTGATTGAAGGAGCTGTGGCGGTCCTTCGTAAGTTTCTTGTTCCTGTACTTTTTTGCTCTGATTTGAGGAGCTATTGCTGCTGTGCGTGTTTCCTTTCCTTGGGCGCCCATGCTTGTGTTCAAGGGCAGTGTGGGTGCCGCAGTAGGGGGGCCGCGACCTGGCACAGGATGTAGATGCCCAAGAAGGGCGAAGACTTTTGGCGCTTGCTTTAGATTGCGGCGGCAGCTCGTAGATGCGGCTGCGGCATTGACACAGTGCTGTTGGGGCCCTGCGTGTTACGCTTTGTGGAATTCGACGTGATTTGACTTGTAATTTTTGCCCCTATATTCTAGATTCCAGTGAGCTTCGTGCTGTGGATTGTGGACTGCACATGGAACGGTGCATTTGCGTGCAGCTGGTTGCTCCCTTGAGCATTAGTAGCTTTGATTTGATGGATCTTCGTCTTTGGAGGGTGATGCACTTGGATGAGGTTCTGCAAAATTTCTCTATTTGGGGTCTTCATATCACATTAGGTGAAATATTTTATTTTGGACATAATTGCCCAATTATGCTGCAAGGGACAAGGTTTCTAATACCGTTTACCTGTTTCTGATCCTGATGAGGTGACTCTGTTGAATAATGTAGTACCGCTCATTTATATTTCTCAACTGATTTGAAATTCTACCCACTTCTGATGCCGTGTTAGAACCAGCAACATATTGCTTACTTTAGAAAATACATGATTCATAGATTTTTTGTTGTAAATTTATATTTTATTCTTTGCTATGTGGTGCCGGTAATTCATATATATGCTGAAATAAGCATGGCGTGCTATTCTTTTTTTCTCTTGGGTGTCATTTGTGCTCGGGTTGGCCAGGTTTTCCTTTTAGTTGTTTTTTTACTAGGCACATATTATTGAATTTATAACTAATTAATAACATCTCTGTACAACTTTGTAACCTTAGCTATTGATAAGACAAATTGTTGGGAATGCGGGTTGCTTAACTTCTTTGGGCATTGGATTTTGTGTTGCACTATTTTTTTCTCCAACAATAATATGCATTTGCTGAGCGTGGTTGATTTACTGTTGAAGTGACATTTGTTGGATCTCACCTAGGTCATGTTTCGAAACCATCACTGTTTAGTTAGCGGGGAACTGTGATGGGCATATTCATTCCCCTTTTGTTACCAGTAGTGGAAAAAGTGTCATCTGATCAACATACATGTATGCTCTGGAATCTTTAGAGACGTCCGAGATTGCAGCCGCTGTTTGAAGAATTTTTGGTGACTGGAGTTTGTGCTCTATGAAGTTTGGTCTGTTGTGAATGGATGGATAGGGTGTTGTTTTTAGTAATAACTAATCTATACATTAGATGAAGTTTGACTAGGCATAAATCATCAGTTCCCGTTTGCCATTGGTGGATGGCTCGACTTATCCAGTTGTTCTAGCATAGCAGCTGTGATGCTCCTTGTTGATTTTTATTTGGAGTGAATCATCATGAGTTCTTTTGCGATGTTTTTTTTTTCTGATAGATGGATGGTCATAATGAGAGTGAGGTTGCGTTATGCACTTGCTTGTCTATCTGTTCCCTTTGACATTTCAGTATCTTGTCATGTTTTGTTCCCTTTTTCACCCAGCCATATTTTTTTATCCTGCCATCACCTTGTGTTCTTCTCGCACCTAATGTGGAGCGAAGTGATATTGTAAGGTTGTATTCTATTTCAGCTTATTTTGTTTTGTTTTCTTTGATAAATAGTGAAGCTCGGTGTGCTAGCAACAACTCTATTCCAATGTGATTTAATTCTCTTAGCTTATTTGGGATTTCTTTGAAGAGCAGCACTGCTGAATCGATTCAGTTGAATGAAGGGACAAAAAGCTGTTTAGATTCTTGCAGTTTGATCAGGCCTAGAAAATTTTGATAACAGTTGTCTTCCGCTGTGTTTTCTCTGAAACTTTACTGTCCGCTGCAACGCTCTGAATTTCAATCTACATATTGTTTCTTATTCAGCTGATCCAATATTTGGAAAGCTGCTGCTACTGCTACTGCTACTGCTTTTTGGTTCCTGTACCCTAAGTATATATTTGACTTATTCAGTTATAGATGTGGTGTGTGTACATGTTTTTGGTAGCTTTGGTGTGTCTGTGCGCGCGCGTGTGTGTGAGTGTGTCTGTGTGTGGGTGCTAGCTTTGGTGTGTGTGAAGTGTGAGTGAGTGTGAGTGTGTGGGTGTAAGTGTGTCTGTGTTTGTGGGTGTTTATGGGTGTTTGTGTGTGTGTGGGTGCATGTGTTTTTGGAGCCGTTGGTGTATTTGTGTGTGTCTCTCTCTCTGTCTCTGTGTTTGTGTGGGTGTGTTTGTGTGTGTGGGCGTCTGTTTGTGTACGTGCATGTGTTTTCTGGCGCTGCTAGTGTATCTGTATGTGTGTCTCTCTTTCTCTCTCTGTGTGTGTGTGTCTGTGTGTGTGGGTGGGTGTCTGTGTTTGTTTAGAGTGTTGCAGCTGTTGTATGTTTTTGTTTTGGGGTACTGCATGATGGTCATGTGGCCTATGGGCTATAATTTTTTTATGTGTCTGTGTGTGGGTGCAAGCTTTGGTGTGTGTTTGTGTGAGTGTGAATGTGAGTGTGTGGGTGTAAGTGTGTCTGTGTTTGTGGGTGTTTGTGTGTGTCGGTGCATGAGTTTTTGGGGCCGTTGGTGTATTTGTGTGTGTGTGTGTGTGTGTGTGTGTGTGTGTGTGTGTCTTTCTCTGTCTCTGTGTGTTTGTGTGGGTGTGTTTGTGTTTGTGGGCGTCTTTGTGTGTGGGTGCATGTGTTTTCTGGCGCTGCTGGTGTATTTGTATGTGTGTCTCTCTCTTCCTCTATGTGTGTGTGGGTGGGTGTATGTTTTTGTTTTGGGGTACTGCATGATGGTCATGTGGCCTATGGACTGTATTTTTTTTGTCAGCTATATCTGTAAGAAGATTGGTAAATCTCTGCTTGTCTCTTCTTTGATGAGTTATTGATGTGTTGACCTTTTTGATGTGTGAGGGAGCAATACAAGGTGTAGTTGAGTTGTTTTTTTAACCTGTATTTTTCAGAGTTGTAATGGTCAATTTAGTTGAGTTGTTTGTATTTTTTTTAGCTGTAATGTCCTGAGCTGTAATGATTTTGTTACCTAGTGTTTTTGTCAAATTTCATGTCTTACTGTAGCTTTATGAAGAGCAGCGAGGAAAGTTTGTCAAAATTCATGGCTTACCGTTACTTTTTTTAAGAGCTATGCACGTCAATAAATGATCTAAGTAAATTCAATTTCTCTCAAATCTAGTCATGCTGCCTTGGAATATGGATATGACTATAATTGCTGTTTTGTTACTTGCTGCTCACTGAAAGGCTGAGCTTGCCATATTTCATTTGTGTTGCACATATCATTCACATTTGACACAAGCTTTAATTTGTCGTAGTGTAATTAGTAGTAGATTCTGTTTCATAAGAGTTCCTTTCCCTCCCTCAAAATGCAATAACACGACACAGAAACACATCTTTGCAGGCTGGTGCACAATCAGGGCACTCAATCAGTGCATCACGCAAATGCAAGCCTCCCTGGTGGAAAGGCTTACTTGTAGCTGCCCCGACTGACTATGAAGAAAGAGAGAGATGTGAAGAGCGAGAGATGGCTGCTTGTCTCGAGGCAGCAAAGGAGGCTTGCATCAAGTTTGCAAAGGGAAAGTGCATTGGACCATTCCGAGATGCAAGGATCGCCTCAGACGGTCTCCTGGAAAATACAAACTTTGATGTCTGGGGCGCTGCTGCCGACAAAAGTTCCTCAACGTCAGCGTGTGCTCTGAACAGTCAGCAGTCATTTAGTCCTGATCCTGGGTGACAAACTACAGAGGTAGTGATGTGGTTGATAGCTTGTCATCAAAAGAAAATTACAGCTCTGGATGATGACCGAGGTGTTACAGTGGTCAAGACATCATGCGATGGAATTTGGAATCAGATTGAATAGTCAAATAATGGCATGCATGAGGTCTGATCATGGTGGTTGTATGCCATGCTTGCGGTTCTGTTACTGAAGCTGGTCCAGTTACTAGGGAAGGTGAAAGAAGTAATTTCTGGGAATGAATGCAGCTAGAAGATTAGTAAAGAGAAGAAAAGACTAGAAGCCTTGGTGGCCGAGAACAAGATAGATGTACATGGAGTGGAAAGCAAGATCGGTGTACATGGAGTGGAAAGCAAGGCAACCTGTTGCTTTTGAGATTGTTTCAGATCATTGGATGAATCTGGGCAACACTACATGTAATACCCACTATTTTTGCTAGTATTGTCCTAAACAGAATGTCAGTGGAGGTTAGAAATCCACCGTTCATGTGTTTTGAATGTGCTAATTGTAATGGGTTTTGTATCTTTGTCAATTTTGTACCCGTATTCTGGAAATCCGACAGATATTTATGCTTCAAATCTGTCATTTTTCTGGAAATCCGACAGATATTTATGCTTCAAATCTGTCATTTTTCTTGGCTGATGTGGCAGCTGTTGATTTGTCAAAAAGTTGACAGATTTCTGGTTACAAAATCTGTCGCCAGACATGTAGACAAACCCGTGATAGATTGGAGACTTAGAAACCCGATAGACACGTTCCACCACAACTAAGACACACAATTCATGATAACAATTTGCGCTGGTCTCCGGATTGAGTGATAGACAGCCCTCGCATTTAAGCTGTGTTTGTGCGCGTAACAGAGAGGTCCAGATGTGCGCCCGTGCCAGCTCGCTGGTGTCGTGACATATACCCGCACCGAAAGCAAGGAAAGATAATTATAGGGGCGACAGCGGAGGCGCACCGCGCGGGGAAATTAACGAACCGAAAGCGCCAAAAACACGCTGCGCGCACGGCCAAAACGCTGCTCATTTCCCTCCTCCGATCCGCGGAAACCGGCCGGCAGCGACGCTGCGTGCGCGCCCAAAACCGAAAAAAAGCCTCATAGCAGCAACGTCCCGTCATAGTGTTTCACATGTCATGAGCGTCGTGTGGCCGACTAAAATATGCCGCAGCCTCCGCCTTTCATTTCGCCACGTTCTCGTCGTGGCGTCGTGCGGATCCAGCGGAACCACCCCACGCCACCCGCAGGGATCGCCACACGATCGATCGAGGCCTTCGCCATTTTCTCTCTTTTTCTTGCCTATATAACTGAGTCGAGGCGTTCAGCCCAACGGAATTGGAAGGCAATACCAACGTGCGCACACACACAGTCTCACCAGTCGCAATTTTTATTCGGTGGTTATTCTTCTTCCTGGGGTCGCGATCGAGATGGCACCCGCGGGTTTCAGCGGCCGGCGGCGGCAGTTCGACGTGGCGTGCGGCGTGCTCAGCCGGTGCGTCAAGAAGGCCGAGGCCGCCACCGCTGGCAAGACGATGGCGGCGGCGCCGGCAGCGGCAGCGGCAGCGGCTCCTACCACGGCGCCGCCTACGACGATGCCGCTGATGCCGGGCGCCGACGTCACGCCGGACGTCAGGGAGGAGGAGCCGTCCGAGGCAACGACGCAACTGGCGCCGCTGACGATCATGTACGGCCACCGCGTGGTGGTGTTCGACGACTTCCCCTCGTACAGGGTGGCCGAGCTGCTGGTGCTCGTCGCCGAGCGGGAGCGGCCAGACCTGCCCGGAGCCGGAGGGACGACGACCGACATCCCGGTGGCGAGGAAGGCGTCGCTGCAGCGGTTCATGGAGAAGAGGCGGGACAGGCTCGTCGCGCGGGCGCCCTACGCCGCCCGCCCAGCCCCGGCGTCGTCCAACGAGGAACGACGGAACCTGCAGGCGGGCGAACAAGACGCGGGGTCCTCCTGGCTCGGCCTTGGCGTTCCAGGAGGAGGGCGCGCCTGATGCGTCGTCGGCGTCGCCATCTCGCCGTCGCCACCGCGTAGTGGACTTCACTACGCTTTTTGTTTCCGCGTCGATGACGTCGTATTGGCGTGTAGTGTATATAGGAAAGTTCAGCTTAGCTTTGTAGCATGTATAAATTATATGAATACAAGTTGCGCGAATTGCATGGGTCCTCGTCTCCCTTTTTGAACGATTGTTATTGGCAACAGTAGAAATGTCACACTTGACACTGACTTGACACACTAAAGCAAGTCCATATACGTATGTGTTCTTTGTTAACAGCTCTTTCGACGACGACACGCAACAAAAGTTCGTATTCATGTTTATAACATGCTAAATCCCATGCATGTGTCAACAAAAGAACAGCGTTAATCAGAAAATCCGGCCGAGAGCTTATTGGCAGTTCATGGCAAAATAACATACACTACGGATATTGGGCGTAATCCACGAAAGAAATAGCTAGACACCAGATGCGTTCTTTTCAACCTCACGCCTTCAACGGCCGCAACAACATTATGTTCTTTTCCAGCTATTTCTAGCTATAGCTAGACACCAAGGTGCTGGAAATTAAAAGGTCCTGCGACGCAACGGCCACAATGTACGTAAAAGCCTTCAAATAATTCATTTTTGTATTATAGATTTTTTTTGATGAAACATGAGGGGTTTGACCCTCTACTAGCTTTTATTATATATTAAACTCGTAGAAAGACACTTGCTTACATAATATTTTATCTTTCCATCTAAGCGCCTTTACAATTATAGGAATCTTTGCGTTGCACGTGCTCTTAGATCGACCTGCTCTCGCGGAACCAAGGTGTCAAGTTTCTCTCTTCTTTTCCAATGGGCTGAATGTGCTCAAAGAGACCCTACCAAACAAAATCTTAGAGTTGGTCCCATCTAAATCTAGTTCTACGCTCTGATAAGAAACATCATAAGTTGTGCGGTAGTAGCAAAACAAAATGGAGTAGTATGACAGTGGCGCAATATTAACCCACAGCACAGCCTATCATTTTGCTTTGAGCCAAGCCACGCATGGGCACGGAAAACCATCAAGACACAGAGCGGAGGCCAGCAGCCCCGGCCACCACGGCAACCACAACCAGGCAGCCAGAACGCACGTCCGATTTTCGAAACATCGCGGCGCGCCAACCCAAAATCCAATCACGTGTTGGTCGTGCCAGAAAGGTGGTGAGGACCCAAAACCACGGTTTCACACCGCAAGCACCGCGCGATTCCGTCGTTCCCACTCCCACCCACCCACCTCGCCGATATAAAAATCTCCTCCCGAGTCCATCCGGCGAAACCTTCCGTCACATACTCGAGCTCCTCGCCTCCTCCATCCCATTCCCAGGCCCAGCGCGCGCGACAGGATCAAGAAGCAGCAAGAGCTAAGGCAAGCAAGGAGATCAAGATAATGGCAGCAGCGGGGAGCGTCCAGGGCCACGGCGCCCGGTTCGCGGCGGCGTGCGACGTGCTGAGCCGGTACGTGAAAGCGGCAGCGGTGACGACGACGACGACGGTGGATCAGCCGCGTCCGTTGGCAGGCACGGTAGTAGGGGTACTCCCTCTGATGCCTGGCGCGGACCTGTCAACGGCGGAGGCGGACGCTGGGCCGGCGCCGGGCGCGCAGCAGCTGACCATCTCGTACGGCGGGCGGGTGGTGGTGCTCGACGACGTCCCCGCGGACAGGGCCGCCGAGCTGCTCCGGCTCGCGGCCGCCGCGCAACAAGGCGCCGCGCCATGGGTGCTGCGAAAGGATGATCTGCCCATGGCGAGGAAGGCGTCGCTGCGGCAGTTCATGGAGAAGCGCAAGGGCCGGGTCGCGGCGCGCGGTTCGCCCTACAGCCGTCCGGCGGACGCCGGCAAGGCCGCCGCGGCGTCGTCGTTCCCGGACCATCTCGCTCTCACGCTCTGATACAGCCGGCCTGTAAGTGTACTGTAAGTGTAAGAAGAGTCGATTGTACAGAGGAAAAACTCTATCTTGAATGGAGAATTACAATTTTCTTACGAAAGAAGCAATGGTGCCCACTGGTCCCGTCCCTCGCACATCACCTGTGACATGCCTCAGGCCATGTTTAGTTTGCAAAAACTTTTTAAAAAGCACCGTAGCATTTTCGTTTATATTTGACAAACTTTGTCCAATCATATATTAACTAAGCTCAAAAGATTCATCTCGATATTTACAGATAAACTGTGTAATTAGTTATTTTTTTTACCTACATATAGTGCTCTATACACATACCGGCATATGCAATGTGACGGAGAATCTTAAAAACTTTTTGCATTTTGGCCTCAAACTCTCGAGGCATCAAAGAATAATACAGTACTGTAACAACAAGCATTAATTTCTACAACAAATACTAGAGGGAAAAAGTCTACTTGACCCCCCAACTATGGGGGGTCATCTACTTTACCCCCGAACTATGAAACGGTCTAATTTATCCCCTGAACTTTACAAAACCGGTCAAATCACCCCCTCGAGCGGTTTTGGACGGTGATTTTACTACAGTAACCGCTGTTTTGCTACAGTAACGTCCTTTTGCCTTTTCTTTTTTTTTATTTATTTCGTCTGAATCTTTGAAAAATCATAGTAAATCACAGAAAAATCATAAAATAGAAAATCCAATTTTGTTGGACTCCACATGAGTAGATCTACACAGTGAATATATAATATAGTATGCTTCAGTACAAAGTTTTTGTTGTATGAATTATTCAAATTAATTACAGAAAAAAATAGATCCAAATTTACAGCAAAAAAACTTTGTATAAAGCATACTATATTATATGTTCATTGTGTACATCTACTCATGTGGAGTCCAACAAAATTGGATTTTCCATTTTATGATTTTTCTGTGATTTACTATGATTTTTCAAAGATTCGGACAAAATAAATAAATAAAAAAGACAAAACCGCTGTTACTGTAACAAAAACAGCTGTTACTGTAGCAAACCACCGCCCAAAACCGCTCGAGGGGGTGATTTGACCGGTTTTGCAAAGTTGAGAGGGTAAATTAGACCGTTTCATAGTTCGGAAGTAAAGTAGACGACCCCTCATAGTTAGGGGTCAAGTAGACTTTTTCCAATACTGACCAGTCGGTGGGAGAAGCTTCTTGGTGCGGAATGAGAGTAGTACAAGTAGGCCGTCGCTTTCGCCGACCACTGGAGCGTGTCGGAGCTTCCCGCTGCACCAGCATGCACCGTACCGCGCGGCCGCTTCTGGTTTACCGTTGAACTTTACTTTCGCGCGGCGGTGCGCGGTCGGGCTGGCGGAGGTCAAATCCATCGTGTGCCCCGCGGGCCGGCACATCGCGTGGCAGGCACCACACCACGCATCCTCCTCCGTCGACCTAACTTCGCACGTGCAGGCAGGCTTGCGGGTAGGGCTGGATATCGAGCCAACCGTGGTTTTTTTCGAGTTTTTTTAAAAATTGGTATAATCTTATTCATCATTATTTTCTGCATTGTTTAAGACTCAACTTCACAACGAGCCTAACGAGCCGAGCCGAAGTTGAAAGTCGTTCCAAATCAAGTCATTTTCATTTTAAAAAATAAATGAGTCCAATCGGAGCACTTTTGTACCGAGCCACCGAGCCAGCTTAACGAGCTTTTTGTCCAGCCCTGCTTGCGGGTCGTCTTCGTCTTTTTCCAATCCAAACAAAAATCAGGAACGAAACCGTCAAACTGGTGAACTTTCGTTCTGTGGGCGTGTGTGTGGTGTGGTGGTGGTCAGCCCGGCCGAGTTCAACTGGGTTGTGTTACTAGTCGGCCTCCGGGCCTCCGATCGATTTCAAACAGTTCCATCATTTTTTTTTGACAACAACGTTCCTTCCATCATTGAAAAAGACGCTCTTGTACCATGAACAGCAACAAAAATGAATACTCCTACTTTAAAAATAAAATGTAAAACGTACGTCTAGATGTTTAGTAAATTTCTAGCTCCAAAAGATTCATGAATTTCTTAAAACTGATTCTAATAACTACTGGAGCTAGAGGTACGCCAGTGGTCGAAGGCATGCATCAATATGAATCATTTATATGTACTTAAACACCTTTAATTTAGCTTTGAAACTACATGTATATCTAGCATAAATCTTGGAATTAGAGCTGTGCTAACCAAGCATATTCCTAAATGAACCAAGCTATAGGAAAAGATAGGGGAAACTAGCTAAACATGTTTTTTTTGACTCATTGTGATGGGGAAAAAAAAGAACTCAAGTTGGGGGCTTTGAAAAACGATGCCTTGTTCTAGGCTGCTTCCTCCGTCCAAAAAAGAATGTGAATCTCGCTTTACGAGGAGTCCAAGAATTTTAAGTTTAACTAAATTTATGGAAGACATTATCTACATTTAGATCTCCATTTAGATCTATTGTGAAAATATATTCCATGTGTCGGTGTTCGGACCCGAGGGGGTCCTAAACCAACGAGTAAATGCTGCGTGTCTCTTTCCTGGATGGTGATGCAAGGAGAACACACAGGGGTTTATCCTGGTTCGGGCAAAAGAAGGCCCTACGTCCAGCGGGGGGGAGAAGTTTGTATTTCCTTGCACCGAAGTGCTCGTGTAGGGGTTACAAGCATGCGAGAGAGGGCGTCGAGCCCAAGTCTCAAAGAGAGGAAAAAGAGGACAAGGGTGATTGCTTGAGATATCGATCTCTATCTTGTGTCTTGACTGTTGTTTCGTGTTTTTCTTCGTTCGTTGTCCCTTGTTCGTTCTTCGTTGTAGAACCCTGGCCTGCCCTTTTATAAGGCGAGAGGAGGCCAAGACGACGGGGAGCCTTGAGGTGATGTTTTTGTCGATTCCTGTTGAGCTGACCATAGCGACGTGCCTTGGGAATGGCCGGCCATCCCTGGAAACCATGGCGTCGTGGGAGACGAGACGGCGAAATGACCCGGAGCGTCGTGCCATACCGTCCCTCCCTTGCCGCTGAACTGTGTCGAGCGTCAAGGTTGGGTCGAGGCCGGGTCGAGGCCGGATGGATAAGGCCGAATCCCCGAGATTGCGGAGAACGGACCTTGTCTTATCCTCCCTCGAGGGTGATTGATGGTGAACAGTGCGCGGTAAGGTGGGTATAGTGACGGGTTTCACCTCCTATCACGGGATGGGCGGTAAAACAGTGTGATCTGACACGGGCATTGTTCCCACGTCGATCCTGGTTGCAGCCATAATGGTAGGTGGTAGTAGATAACCGCATTAAATGCCATGGCTTTTGTCCTGGGGTAGGTAAAGAGAAGGAGTCGAGGTGCTCGACCCGGGCTTACGCGAGTCGGAGTTTTTCCCAGTGGGCGGACGGGCCTCGCGCGGGTCGGAGCGGCGTCGAGGTATCTTGCGTACGGGATGGGGCGCGGTCGAGGCGCCCCGTCGAGCGGGCCTCGTACGAGTCGGAGCCGGAGCGCGGTCGAGGCGCCCCGTCGAGCGGGCCTCGTACGAGGCGGACTAGATACGAGGTCGAGGCGGGCTGCCTTTTATTGCGGTTTCAGTCGTTTTAGTTTTTTATTAACGATGGATGTGGGTACCCCTGTACTGTTGGTACCGACAGTAGCCCCCGAGCCTTTGGGTGAGTGTGTGATCACTCTCCCAGAGGTTTGTTTGAACTGGAGTTGTAGCGTTGTGATTTTTTCCGTTGGGGCGCGCGAGCGCACCCGCCGGGTGTAGCCCCCGAGGTCTCGGTGGAGTGTTGAGACTCCTCCGAGGTCTTGTATTCGTTTTATTGGGAATGATTCGTTGCGATCAAGCCCCCGAGCCTCGCGCGCACGAGGTCGATTAGGGTCCCGGTCGTCTTTTGCTGTGCGACCCTCACGCTCCTCCTTCAGGAAGGAGGAGGAGGGGTGGGGAACGCCGTACTAGCCCTGTTTGGGTGAGTTCTGACTATCTCCGGTGAGCTGCTAGCGGGGGAATTCGAGTGAGAGCTCGTGCCCCAGTCGTTAGGGGTCGGCTAGTGGCCCGGAGGCGCTCTCAAAGATGCTAAGAAGTGGTCGTGTGGATCTCGATTCCCTGCGACAGGATTTGGGGGCTCGGTGCCTCCCCCGAGGGGATTCCTACGTGGACCGCCTCCTTCGGCCTCGAATACATCCTGGGGTGCCTCGAGAGCGTGGCTCGAGCCCTGGCCATGTACGGGCGCACCCTTGGTCGTCCCTAACTCTGTTGCTCGAGGGCAGCTGTCGAACCCTGGTCGAGGGCCAGCTTCCGCTCCCTCGAGGCTTAGGTTTGTGCGGTCGAGCCCCCGAGCCTCGCGCGCACGAGGTCGATCAGAGTCCCGGTCGTCTTTTGCTGTGTGACCCTCACGCTCCTCCTTCAGGAAGGAGGAGGAGGGGTGGGGAACGCCGTACTACCCCTGTTTGGGCGAGTTCCGACGATCCCCGGTGAGTTGCTAGCGGGGGAATTCGAGTGAGAGCCCGTGCCCCAGTCGTTAGGGGTCGGCTAGTGGCCCGGAGGCGCTCTCAAAGATGCCAAGAAGTGGTCGTGTGGATCTCGATTCCCTTCGACAGGATTCGAGGGCTCGGTGCCTCCCCCGGGGGGATTCCTACGTGGACCGCCTCCTTTAGCCTCGAATACGTCCTGGGGTGCCTCGAGAGCGTGGCTCGAGCCCTGGCCATGTACGGGCGCACCCTGGGTCGTCCCTAACTCCGTTGCTCGAGGGCAGCTGTCGAACCCTGGTCGAGGGCCAGCTTTCGCTCCCATCACATTTTTAAAAAGCACCGTAGCATTTTCGTTTGTATTTGATAAACTTTGTCCAATCATAGATTAACTAAGGGCTTGTTTGGTTACCTATTGTTAAAGTTTAACTCCCATCACATCAATGTTCCCTCAAATGCATGGAGTACTAAATATAGAGTAATTGCATGCATGTCGACACAGATTAGGAGTAATTTATGAGACGAATCTATTAAGCCTAATTAGTCCAAGATTGAAAACTTTTTGTCAAATAAGACGAAAGTGCTACAGTGTTTGTTAAACTTTAACACCTCAAACCAAACACCCCCTAAGCTCAAAAGATTCATCTCGATATTTACAGATAAACTGTGTAATTAGTTATTTTTTTACCTACATGTAGTGCTCTATACACGTACCGGCATATGCGATGTGACGGAGAATCTTAAAAACTTTTTGCATTTTGGCCTCAAACTCTCGAGGCATCAAAGAATAATACAGTACTGTAACAACAAGCATTAATTTCTACAACAAATACTAGAGGGAAAAAGTCTACTTGACCCCCCAACTATGAGGGTCGTCTACTTTACCCTCGAACTATGAAACGGTCTAATTTACCCCCATGAACTTTGCAAAACCGGCCAAATCACCCCTCGAGCGGTTTTGGGCGGTGGTTTTGCTACAGTACCGCTCGAGGGGTGATTTGACCGGTTTTGCAAAGTTCAGGGGATAAATTAGACCGTTTCATAGTTCGAAGTAAAGTAGACGACCTCCATAGTTGAGGGGGTCAAAGTATACTTTTTCCGATACTAGAGCAGTCGGTGGGAGAAGCTTCTTGGTGCGGAATGAGAGTAGTACAAGTAGGCCGTCGCTTTCGCCGACCACTGGAGCGTGTCGGAGCTTCCCGCTGCACCAGCATGCACCGTACCGCGCGGCCGCTTCTGGTTTACCGTTGAACTTTACTTTCGCGCGGTCGGGCTGGCGGAGGTCAAATCCATCGTGTGCCCCGCGGGCCGGCACATCGCGTGGCAGGCACCACACCACGCATCCTCCTCCGTCGACCTAACTTCGCACGTGCAGGCAGGCTTGCGGGTCGTCTTCGTCTTTTTCCAATCCAACCAAAAATCAGGAACGAAACCGTCAAACTGGTGAACTTTCGTTCTGTGGGCGTGTGTGTGGTGTGGTGGTGGTCAGCCCGGCCGAGTTCAACTGGGTTGTGTTACTAGTCGGCCTCCGGGCCTCCGATCGATTTCAAACAGTTCCATCATTTTTTTTTTTGACAACAACGTTCCTTCTATCATTGAAAAAGACGCTCCTTTACCATGAACAGCAACAAAAATGAATACTCCTACTTTAAAAAGAAAATGTAAAACGTACGTCTAGATGTTTAGTAAATTTCTAGCTCCAAAAGGTTCATAAATTTCTTAAAACTGATTCTAATAACTACTGGAGCTAGAGGTACGCCAGTGGTCGAAGGCATGCATCAATATGAATCATTTATATGTACTTAAACACCTTTAATTTAGCTTTGAAACTACATGTATATCTAGCATAAATCTTGGAATTAGAATTGTGCTAACCAAGCATATTCCTAAATGAACCAAGCTATAGGAAAAGATAGGGGAAACTAGCTAGACATGTTTTTCTTTTTGACTCATTGTGACGGAAAAAAAAAACTCAAGCTGGGGGCTTTGAAAAACGATGCCTTGTTCCAGGCTACTTCCTCCGTCCAAAAAAGAATGTGAATCTTGCTTCATAAGGAGTCCAAGAATTTTAAGTTTGACTAAAGCTGTGCTTAGTTGGGGAAAGAAAAATTTTTGGGTGTCACATCAGATCTTTTGTGGGATATCGAAAAGGGGTTTTCGGATACTAATAAAAAAATTAATTACATAGCTCACCTAGAAACTGCAAGACGAATTTATTAAGACTAATTATGCCATCATTAGCACATGTGGGTTACTGTAGCACACGTCTTAAGGCTGTTCATGGACTAATTAGACTTAAAAGATTTGTCTCGCGATTTTCCACCGAACTGTGCGATTAGTTTTTTTCGTCTATATTAGTACTTCATGTATATGTCCAAACGCTCGATGTTGCTGTAAAACCCAAAAAAATTTAGGAACTAAACAAGGCCTAAGTTTATGGAAGACATTATCTACATTTAGATCTCCATTTAGATCTACCGTGAAAATATATTTCATGATTAATGCAATAATACTTATTACGCATCATAAACATCAATATTTTTTTTTTCAAAATCCATTTTCACAAGCGTTCACTCGTTTCCAATCCAGCGAAGAATGATGCGACCGAAAGAACACTCTCCACCACGTGTCCACGCCGCGCGTTGCTCCTTCTCCTGTAAAGCTTCCGTTGTTCTCTCTCTCCCTTGTCTCTTTCTATTACACAGAGCGGAGGCTGCCAAGCCGTTCGAATCAGACACGCGCAAGTGCTCGCACGCAAACCACAAGTGCGTCCATCTTTTTTTTACGCCTCTCATCTGCGTACAGCTGTACCATCTGTTCATGAACATACACACGCCAACACCACACACACGCACACCTCACTCACACCCCCTGTACACAAACAGATCCTACAACTGCACTTAGATATGAAGATCGCGTCCTTCTGGAGATCACCGACTTTTTTTTATTTATCTTTTATTTTTAACCTATCTATTTTACATGATCATATATATTCATATACTAGTTGTAGACGTATAATATAAAACAGTGCACCATGTTTTTTTTCCTTTTCACCATTTTTCTCTCTTCTTTCAATTTTTCTCTTCTTCCGATATAATTGAATCTTATGAAATCTACAGAAGTTACAATGATAAGATGATAATTTGTCACGTAAAAGTCATGTACATAAGTTGTGAGTATAATTTTGTAATTTTTTTTAAATAAAAAGTTATGGAATTTTTTGCAAAAAAGAAAAGTAAAAAAATTATGATGACAAATTATGTTGATATAAGCTGTTCCGTAAAACGTTATTAATTTATGTGTATAACTTATAACTTTCCAACAATGAAAAGTTATGGAAATGTTTTTTTCTCAAAAAATAAAAGTTATGATGAAAAGATGTTAAATAAAAAGTTATGCATACCGGTTATGTGTATACTTTTGTAACTTTTCAAAAAAGGAAAAATGCGGGAATCTTCTTTTTAGAAAAGAAAATAGTGTTGATAAGTTATGTTTCGCAAATTATTATATATAAAAGTTATGTGCTTAAATTTGCAACTTTCTAAGAAAATACGGTGATAAATTTTGTAAAAAAAGATATATACATAAAAGTGTGTGAGTATAATTTTGTAACTTTCAAAAAAGGAAAGTTGTGGAAATATTTTTTTCTAAAAAAAGAAAGTTGCTGGGCTAGTGGGATCGCTGATTAACTAGGTTGGAGAACCAGCACACGTGTGCCAGAGCGTGCGCGAAAAGAGAATGATCAGTGCGCACAGCACTGTTCAAATAGTGAAATAAGTGGGTGTTTATTTTTTCCGAGAAAGAAACTAGTGGGACGTGTCGGCTCGATTGTTGATCTAGAATTGAGTGAACGTTCACGAATTAGTGGAGTCCTACTTTTTTATAAGCATTTGGTTAAAATTAGGAATCCTTAGAAAGCGAGAGTTTTTTTTTTTGAACGGACGGAGTAGGATGGACAAATTTCATAGCATCAAAATTCGAAACCACGTGCTTTTTTTAGCTTTTATACTGGCTTGCTTTTTTTTTGCCACAATTTTATATTGGCTTCTGCCCGCTTGGCAAGTACAGAATATGTACTAATTGTATACGGTGCGGCTGCGGCACGACGTATGTGATGATTGTGATTTGTGAGGTACCTCTGTAATACTAATCTGTAAGCAAATCTCCGACGGTCCCAGCACGGGTCCGCGGCCAGTCGGTGTCGGCCAAAGTCGTCCACTGCACCACTTGTGCATGCCGCTGTCCGTCCACGGTCCACCGGCTGGTAGTTTTATTTACGCTGCTCCCACCGCAACTTTCACGTGTTGTTCGTGCCGACGACCCACCGCGCCGCGCAGCTTCACACACACCCATATCATGCATGATAATATCCCCGACGATTCCTCGCTCCCAGTCCCATCTATAAAATCGAGCTCTCAACCCAAAAGCCCAAGCCAAACCAAACCAAAGAATTCCTCCTCACGAAACCGGGAAGCAACCGAGGTCCCAACTCCCAACCCGAGGCAGCGCGCTGCAGGCAGCAGCTCAACGCCGGCGCGGCGATGGCGGCAGCAGCTTTAACTCCAGTAGGCACGGGCGGCGCCGCTGCGGCGACAAGCCGGTTCGCGGCGGCGTGCGGGACGCTCAGCCAGTACGTGAAGGCGGCCGAAGCCGAGAGGAAGCACGCGCACGCGAGGCCGGCAGCCGTGCCCGTGCGGCCCCTCCCGCTGATGCCGGGCGCCGACGTCAGCCCCGACGACGGCCTGGACGACCTGGCTCAAGCGGCTCCGGCGCCGGCGCAGATGATGACCATCGTGTACGGAGGCCGTGTGCTGGTGCTCGACGACGTCCCGGCGGACAAGGCGGCGGGCCTGCTTCGCCTCGCCGCCGCCGGCGGCGCAGCAGCAGCGCAAGAAGGTGCAGGAACAGAGGCAACCGCCGGTGCCAAGCGCGGCGGGCAGGGACAGGTCTCCGTCGCCGCGGCCGCCGCCGACCTGCTGCCAGTCGCGAGGAAGGCGTCGCTCCAGCGGTTCTTGGAGAAGCGCAAGGTCCGGGTCGCCGCGCGCGCGGAGCCGTACCGACGGCCGGACGCCTGCCCTGACCACCTCAGGCTCGCTCTCTGATTCCTGTTCGGTGTCCCTGTGCGGTTTCTAATTTGTAGTTGTAGGCCAGGAAGAGGATTATAGGAAGAGACTCGAGAGTGGGATTGTACAGAGAAACTAGTGAATATATGGGCGTACTGAATGAAAGCCAGAGCTGAACAGCTTTTGAAAAAAGTCGTTGCGCGTGGATTCTAAGAATGCCTTCTACTTATAGAAGTACTCCTACTTACAGAAAACTTGAATTCCTAACTGTACACAGTTGTAGATCCATGTCGCACAGAAACAGAGTCCATAGCACAGATCTCAGATTGTTCCCCCAAGCTCCTGCCGACACGCCAGTTTAATTTCCCTAATCACTCAATCGACTCGAAGAATAACGTAGGCTAGTAGGCGTACTAGCTAGCTGTAGCTGGAATCATCTCACACAACCATCGGCGAACCAATCAAATTGTTTGGATTAGGAGCACCAATACACTATTAGTCAACACAAGTTCACGTTTGCTCTGGCCCATCGTTTCTGCGGCGGCTGCTGATACTCGTTGTGCGAGAAAAATACTGCTGAATGACTGGCTGATTCTGACCGATAAACTTAGACGAACAGGGCATTCGTTTCGTCGACCACCGCGCGTGTCCTGTGACTCGTGTCGGAGCTTTCCAAGTCCAGACCATCACGTCGCGCAGGCAGCTGCACGCATTCTACCCGGGTCTCGCCCAACCTGCACGTGCCAGCGGCTCTAGAACGACGAGTTGAGGAACGAAACTGCTCAACCTTACGATGGGTGCTTCGGCGGCGCCCCGGTTCGAGACGGCACGCGGCGCCCTGAGTAGCGCATCGACGACGACCGCCCGGTGAGCCTGTACCGTACGTCAAGGCGGGCGCTCCTCCTGAATTCCTGATGCCGGGCCGGGAGCCAACTACCCCGACGGGCAGGATGTCGCCGAAGCGGGGCCGGCGCAGATGAGCATTGGAGCCGTTGGGCTGTGCTGATAAGCCGGCTGAAAAATACTGTTGTCTAATTTGTTGTAAGAGAAAAATACTGTTCCGACTAAAAAATAAACTGAAAAAGACGGATTATAAGCCGAATGAACAGGGCCATTGTCAACGGTGACCGAGTTCGCGTTCGGTTCCGCGTGCGGCGGTCTGGTCTCCGCGCGGCCGACGATCTGCCGGTGGCGAGGAAAGCGTCGCTGCAGCGGTTCACGGAGAAGCGCAAGTGCCGGTTCGCCTCAACCTCGCGCTCTAATTCCTGTGCTAGGATGCTAGCTGTACGTGTTTCTAGAAAGGGGAAAAAATAGGAAGAGTATTTCATTCTCTATGAGTACAATGGAATGGAAGCTGAATTTCTGGGTTCAAAGATGAATGTCAGACTTGCTTTTTGCAGAGCAGAAATCCGAAACACATGATGCGCATGCGGTAGGTTCGCACGACACAGGAATTTCTGGGTTCTAGAGGCACTACTAGTAATAGTACTAGCATATAAAAACCTTCAGGACTATAGTAGCATGTTAAAACCATCACGCAAACCTGCTGCCTGTTGCAAAACGTCTTGGTGTCGTTCATGATACACTCCGGCCTGTTAGAATTTTTTTTTTTTTGTGAGGGCAACCACATGCTCAAGCAATTCTGGTTTGCTGCTCATGGTGCTTTCGTGCGACAAGTTAAGCGTGTGCCCGGAAGGAAGGCCGGCACGTCTCGTGGCGAACTGCCGTTAATGTTCTCCCCACCCGGTCCTGATCTAGATGTGCTGGAAGATGGACAATAACATTTTTTTTGATCGGTCTATATCTCACCCCAGTGAGCCATCACACCAATTTTTCTCTCTCTATTGCTACTGTTCATCTTCCTCCTCCTGACACCCGCTGCCACCCAACGCCCACCGCCCCGCCGCGGCGTGGTCGGGTCTCGCTGGAGCTCCGCCGAGACCCTACCGCACCGAAGCTGCCCCCCTCTTCACCTCCCCTTCCCGCCGCCGCTTTCTTCTCCGACTCCAGCGAACAGCCGCAATGCCCCCGCCCTAACCTAAGCCCAGTCGCCTCCACCGCCGCCGCCTAGTCTGCCTACCTCCTCTTGCCGGCCCCTTCTATACCCGCCAGAGTTGTATTCGAGTGATGGATTCCTCCAAATCATACGAGTAAGGGATAGCTTTTACCTTTTTTTATAGGGACGGACAATTTTGACCTATATATAAATGAACAAAAACCCGCGAACTTTCGATCTGGCGGCTGGGTGATCACCAAATTAACCCATAAATAAGATAACATTATTTCATATCTATAAATGGAACTAGCTAGGTAAATGTTCATGCATTTTTAACAAAAAAACACATGCCACGATAAATAAAATATCAAAGCAAAGGGGGCAAAACAACTCAACGAATTCTGCTACTGCCACATCAACGAATTCTACTACTGCCACATCATTTGGTTGGGCAACTCGGGCGGCCCCATTCCGCGGCACCGCAAGCCTTTCCCCAACGAGCGCTCTTTAAGGTCGCTTTCATCGAAGGCCGGTGTGGCTGCCGGGAAGGCAACGAGGCCTACAAGGCAGGTTGTCAGTATTTTCTTCAGCGAATCGAAGGCTTCGTGGAGGCAGGCCGATGCAGTGGGCTAGGGTACGTTTGGATGAGTTTCAGATTTTTAAAAACCAGTTTTTACCTCTAGTTTTTAAAATCTGAGCAAAAGCTGGTGGGGATGTTTGATCCCTAATTTTTAAGAATCTGGCAACATTTATTGCTCATAAGGTTAAAAAACTAGTAAAAGTTGGGTATCAATAGTTTCTTGGTTTTTGAGAATCTAACGAAAGCTGACACAAGAAACTGACAAAAACTTCTCTATTTAGATCCCACACAGTTTTTAGAAACCAGATTCTTATAAACTGGAGAGATCCCGGGCCTTAGTCATACCTGGCAAGATCCAAGGCCACCGTCATCAGATTTGTCTACTGCGTTCGGAAATTCTTAGATCTTGCTGGTGCAACATGGCGGCAGCGGCGGCGGCGGCGGCATGGGCTTATTGCCATCTACAGGAGGTAGCGGTGTGGCTGCACCCTGCCGTGGTGGTGGGCTCAGTGAGGCTGGAGTGTCAGTCCAGGGATGGACTCTACACGGTTGGTGGTGCTAATGAGGTGGTTGGCGGCCTACAATGTTCATCTAGCGCAGCCACAGCCCACGTCCATCCACGAGCTCGCCGGTGGGCACAACCATAGCTCGAATGCATTGTTGTGGGAAGGGTGCGGTAGGCTCACTCATGGGTGGCATGGCGCATGTGCAAACATCGCGGTAGATGGCGTTCGGACGTGGTGGCCTTGGTGCGCCAACGTTATTGCTGGTGGCACGATAGCTGGGCACAAATGGGGGCGGTGCGCAAACATGGTGGCCGGAGCACCTCAGTGATATGGTTTTGGTGGGGTGCTGCAGTGTGGTGGCTACTGGTGCCATAACGGCCCAAGACATAAATATTGGTGGTGCAGCGATGGGGCGGCTTTCTCTCGGTGTCAAGATGATTGTTTGGGATAAGGGTGGCTATGCCTTCCTTCCATGTGAAAAGGGCCAAGGCCCAATCCATAAGGAGCATGAACCTTCATGTATTTTGGTGTCGTATTATTACCAATATTAACTTATATTATAGTTGCAATGGTTATCATAAAATAGCATATATATTTTAAATTTTATAAACAGATAAAAAATAAAAAGATATGTAACATTGTGATCTTTGTTTACATTAACAAGCCCGTTCGTTTGTGATTGTTGGCTTGCTGCAGCAATCACTCACAGCATTAAAAGTAGCATCTATACAAATTAAGGTGTCATGGGCGCTGCAGTTGTGCAACAAGATGAAGCGAACAGGTTGGACATTTGATAGTTTTTTTCTCCTATTGCAACACAAGAGCATGTTTGCTAGTTTTTTAAAATGAATTTCAAAATCTAAAAACTTTCGGGCCTTAAACGATTTCAAATGGAGAAGTAGTCAACTTTAAAGTTGTAGATCTCTTCATGTACTACAACTCTGATACAAAATTTGTCTTCATCAAACTTGATTTTGTAATTGTTATTAATTTTAATGTGCGGTACCTATTTCTAGAGACATGCTAAGCTGTGAACCATCTCTATATTGATATTCATTTATATAAACACAGTTGGAGTTCCTAGTCACCTGTAGAAATGCCTCGATTGGTTGCTAGCAACCCAAACCGCCTCTAAAGTAGCATTTTAAGAGGAGGTTTGGCCCACCGGCCGCTTCTAAATATAGAGAGCGTTTTTAGAGACGTCTAGAAAGTCCAGTTGTCTCTAAAAAACAATTTTCTAGAGACGAACCTCCCCAAAAACTATTTTGAAGGCATGCACAAAGTAAAGATGTTGCTAAAAATCGTTTCTATAGTAGAATGTGATTCTATAGGAAAGAGGCAGGTTTGTGATCTTGCAGTGCCGGAGCTAGAGCATTTGCCCCACACAGCTGATTTATATTTATATAATTACTATCACTAACAAATATATTTTTTATAGTTCATTTGTATATAGTTCAGCATACTTATCTTTCAAATGTCTAATTAAATAACTTGTTTTCCGTTAAATTAATATTTGAATGCAAATCCAATTTTTGTTACCTGATTTGTATTAGTATCCGAAGATATTTATTAGATCCGAATCTGTATTCAATAAAAGATATATATTCTGAAGTGTAAGTTCTTTTTTTTCTAAATACACAGCTTTGACTGTATTGTACCTAAATATACACACTCTAATAGTAACATTCATATATGATAAGTATCCAAGTCCATTTTCACACCAACCAGTTCGATGTGAAGCACACGACGTACGTGTACGTGGCAGCCGCCGAGCCACCCCCGCCTCGCGCGCGATTGCTGGCAAATGGCATGGCAATTTGCGTGTCCCAACCTCACCGCCTCATGCCTCAGGCACGACGTCACGTCGTCCACTTGCGCCGGGCGCCGTCAACCGGCTGCCCGGGTGGTTGCGCTCCCACCTCGTTGCCTGCCACAGCTTTCACGTGTTTTTCGTGCCGACGTCGACCCACCCACACTCCTCGTGCGTTTCTTCCTATCCTAGCTATAAAAACAAGACCTCTCAGACCAACTAACCAAGGTCCAAGGCAAAACAAAATTTCCATCAATCCTCCTCCTCCTCCTCCTCCATTCTCGAGAGCAGGTCATCGCCTGCAATGGCGGCGGTGGCGGCGGCAGCACCTTCAGGAGGCACAGGAAACAACACAGCTGCGACGACGACGACCAGCCGGTTCGCAGCGGCGTGCGGCGCGCTGAGCCAGTACGTGAAGGCGGCGGAGGCCGAGAGGACGCGCGCGCGGCCGCCGGTGGTGCGGCCCCTGCCCCTCATGCCGGGCGCCGACGTGGACCACGAGCAGGAGGAGCCGGCGGAAACGGCGGCGCAGCAGCTGACCATCGTGTACGGCGGGCGGGCGCTGGTGCTCGACGATGTCACGGCGGACAAGGCGGCGGACCTGCTGCGGCTCGCCGCGGCGGCGGCGGCGCGGGGAGGCACCGAGCAGCAGCCGCTCTCCTGCTCCTCGATCGCCGACCTACCCGTGGTCAGGAAGGCGTCGTTGCAGCGGTTCATGGAGAAGCGCAAGGGCAGGATCGCCGCCCGCGCGGAGCCGTACCGCCGGCCCGGTGACCCACGCGACCATCTCACGCTCGCGCTGTGATCTCACAAAGTCTCGGCGTTAGCTAGCTAGAGGATGCTGTGCTGAAGAAGCTGAACTCAGCCGGTGGGGGAATGGAAATCTGCGTAGATGTAGACTCTGCATGTTGCTTAGTAGTCAGATCATATCATATCATATATATTTGTTATTATTAATACACATAGTTGTAGGTGGATTGTTGTTATGTTTTGTGAAGCAAACAGAAAATTGTATTGTAGAGATGAAAAGACATGGTGTTTCTCAATCCGGTAGATCCCGATTATGTTGATTTGAAGCAATTACCTTTCTCTCGCCACAAAGAAACTGATTCTTTTATTTTTCCAGCAAGCATTGAACAGTGATTTACTTGAAAATCTTTCAAGTTCGAATAAAGTCTAAGAATAAGCATCTTAAAAGAGAGAGAATAATCTAGATCTACAAATTGAGTGCAGATCAGCTGGTTCGGTTCTTACCTCCTCATCGAATTTAAATTTTAAATTAAAACTTGTGCTCGTAATTTTCTCTATTTGTCCTAGGATTGAAGCGGTGAGTGTGCATACATGTAATGTATGTTTATGTGCATCTCTGATTCGGGAAAAAGCCGAGACATTTGATTTTACAAAGTCCTACCGTTGACAAGGTGTATACGACTATACGTTTACAGTCACAAATATCATCAGAAAAATAAAGCATCATGAGTTATATAATTCTACTCTACTCCGTATATGAAAGAACACATGGAACAAAATTAAATTAAGGACTGCGAAGCATGCATGGCTTCTTCTCAACCTTTATTTGCAACCACCCAGCAGGCGCAACAAAACATACGAAGAGATCACCTAGAGCAGGTCGTCCACGAAGATCTCGTCCGTCAGCCTCTGCCCTCTAGGCTCTAGTCCCTGAAAGCGAAAGGGCGGTGAGGACAGCCCAAAAGCACACAGCGACCCAATTGACACGTTTTTCGCGCCACATGCCTCCAGCAATTTCATTTTCCAATTCCCCAGTGTTCCCACCAGGCCACCACTAGTACTCTACTGTTACTTGCGAGAGAAGGCGGTCACGAACCTGCGTGTGGCTTGCTTCTGTCCACGACGCATGCTTTGGGGACCAACCCCACTTTGCCTCGTCTGCCTTGCTCAGATCGTCCGGCTTCCTCGCGACGTGCCCAGCACTACTTAGACGAGCGTTTTCTTATAACCACAGACGCAGAGCACCGATTGGGTCCCAGTTTGCACAGGGCAGCAGAGACACCAGGGCACGAGTCTGGTTTAGAGCAACTTGAAGAGAGTCTCTATATCTTGCATCAGTGGCGGATCCAGAAACGGAAGGGTGGCTAAATAATAAAAGGCTAGAAATCATACTAGCCATAGAAAGTGCTACAAAAAAATCATTGTAGTATATTATTATGCCCTATACAATATGAAATATTGCAAAGTGAAATCGCTGGAAAACTAAATCACTAATACCTCAGTACAATACCTCACTAAGGAGTAAGGAGACAGGAGAGAGCCAGAGAGGAGCCGGCCCCTACCCGCTGGGCCTCAGCGGCTGCAGGTTGGGGCGCTGGGCCAAAGGAGGAGCTGTGGAGGCCGGAGGCCGGACTCCGGAGGACTGAGGCGGGGGGCGCGCCGGCATGGGGGCAGGCGGGCAGATGGTCGTCAGAGGGCGCCAGGCGGAGTAGGGAAGCCGGCCACAGAGGGGCGGGGGCACAGGGCTTCGGGGCGACTCACAGTCGCGAGCAGCGGGGGCTGAAGCTAGGTTACTAGAGTTTTGGGGCTGGGAACTGAATACCTGGTCCTGTTAATTTGGCCCAAGGGGGGCTACAGACGCGGCGCCCCCTCCCCCCAGTGCGTCTGGCTCTGTCTCGCACGACCTGGTTTGAAGACTTTGAGAAAGAAATCATGGTCCAACAGCTTCTTTAACTGGAATTCTATTGTACCTCTAGTTGTGTATATCCTGCAATTTTCGGTCACTAGAGAAAGCGAGGCTACGATATCAGCCTGGTCCTCTGCGATTCACATGCTCCACTCAGCGTTCTCATGCGCGTGGACTCTTCCCACGTGCTGCTCGACTTCCTGCGTTACACCTCCCCAATCACCTCAACCGTGGAACTATCATCCAAATCCAATGAAGTTTCGGTCATTCAGTTTCGGTCATGCCGGGGATCCACAGTTTCGATCATGCCGGGGATCCACAGTCCTAGTCTCGTAGACCAAGGCTAGTAATTGGTATCTCCTCGTTCCTCTATATGGCCAGCTCAAGGCTCAAGCAGCAACACCCTCAAAGGGCCACCAGGGAGTAGCACGGCCATGAGGTCATAGATGGCCATAGGGGCGGAGACAAGGGGCCAAATAGAGGATTGAAGGAGATTAAGAGGGAAATTAGTACATTTCCCGTCCCAATCATCATGGGGATTGGGGGTATTCAAAGAAGCCATAAGGTTGCATATTATATACTAGGAATCCTCAATAATTATAGTAAATTTAGAGATTATAGACAAAAAAGTCTCTCATAGGTGTGCTTGTTTGCATGGAGGATGGTCAAAGGCGATGGGCGACCATGAGCGGGTCAGCCGACCCTTCCCCTGCCATGTGGGGGGCCCTCCTCTGGAGGGGAGACTCGTCCACCTTTCATGGGATGTTTTCCACCGTGCTTGGTCACTTGGTGTTGTGAGAAGTTGCTTTGGTGGGCCCTTTAATCCATGTGAGATGCATGTGTGTCGTCCAAAGAAAACACACATTGCATCCAATGACTGAGGACACTTGAGAGTGTGTTTCTTCACTTCCGGCAGGATTGGGGGTAGTGGGGCCCACATGGGTGGTCGGCTGACACCCTAGGGTGGCCCCATTTTCTCCAAATAGCTAAGTCCTGTAGAGAAACATTCCAATTACATACATGTGAAACTCGTTATTTAATAAAATATGTTAATTTCCTTTTATTTCGAGGTATGTTGGCTGTGTTTTCGAAGTGTAAAACTATGACATTTTTACCGTCGATAGTCCTATCGGTCTCAACAATGGCAATGTCATTAGATGTCATTTCCCTTCTTGGAGGTGTTGTCATGAAACTCCACAACCCTCATATCCACTTATCTCTAGGTGAAAACCTTGCCTCAGATTTTAAGGCAAGTGACGTCGACGACTTTCGTCGTTTTTCTCCTTGGAGGCATCGCTTGATGTGGGTTTATGTAACATCAATGATTGAGGGGTTTATGTAACTCTAGCCTCTTGGGTGGTCAACCTCTTGTACAAGGTATTTTGCATGTTGTCTTCACTCTTCACTAGGGGAAGGCATTTTCGCTTGCCGGAGGCCATAATGTTGGAATTGTGCAACAAGTTTCGATAGTAAAAGTCAGATTAAGGTAGGGACTTAAGTTTTGTTTCTTTGTTCTTCACCTTAACTTTGTATCATTATATGGTAAAGTATTGCCTAAGCACCATGAGTTTGTTGTAAACGATTACACAGTCATTCATTTATGAATGCTGGAGACCCGAATGTTATATTCTTTTATTAGAAAAGGACTCTTGTGCCCAGTTTGGCAGCTTTGTAATTTTATTCAATGGTAATTCGTTTTCAGGTGTAATATCTTGTGCACTAGAATATGCTGTCTGTTAAATATTTGTTTGGGTAATCTTCATGAGCCGCCATGATAGGTCTGTGCAGTCTTTGATAGGAGGCGCTGCTGTCACACCCCAAAATTATATTTTGGGTTGTGAATAGAAAACACTAAATAGAATTAATGATTTCACGAACTTCTAAAATTTTCCAAGGTTTAATTATGTAGGCTATAATTTAAACAATGAAAAATGTGAATTTCTAAAAAAATTATATAATTTAATTGGGTATGTATGTTTGTTGCATTCATGCCATTTGCATTAATTTTATTGAGTGAAAAGTAATTTATAAAAGTCATTTTATGTTCTAATCGATTTTGCTCTATTCATAAAATAAATCAAATATTTATAAAATTTTTTTAAACAAGCCCAAGTTTTATTTTCCAAATCTCAGAAATATTTTCAAAAGATTTTACAAATTTTATTTGGTTGGAAAAGCTTTTGTTTTAGAGTTTCAAATGAATTTACAAAAAAAGGAAAAAGGAAAAAAAAAACCCTCTTTCTCTCTCCCTGTGGGCCGATCTGGCCGGCCCGCTCTTCCACCCGCGCTGCTCTCTCCCTCTCAGTCACCGCCGCGCGGGCCCTCGCCACTATACCGCTGCCAGGCGGGCCCCGCCTGTCGGAGCCATCTCCTTCCACCTCTGGTCTCCGCTCGCCCGCCATGACCGAGCTCTGCGCGGACTGCCTCCTCCACGTCCCTGCCGCAGACCGAGCAATGGCAGGACCGAGCCCTCCTTCAGCTGTAGCCACTGCGACCCCTTCCGCAGCATGCCGCGCGAAGCGGATCACGCCGTCACTGCTGCCGCTCGCTTTACCCGGCCCCGCATGCAAGCCAAGGATCACCAGCGCCATGGGCGGAGCTACATTGATGCATTGGTATTCTTAGAAATACCTAACTTTTTTGCACAATAATAAGTATATATACTTGTATACTCAGATGTATAATGTATATTGATGTTAATTTGATTATTTTCGAGCACAAACTGAGTCCACAATCAATTCCTGTGGCCTTCTACCGTTTTCAGCTCCCAGGCTAGCCCGCAAGGGACAAGGGCACAAGGCCTAGTGGCCCAGAAAGCTCTGCCTCTCCTCTGTTCGCGCAGAGACGCTCGAGGCCCCGACTGTGACTCCGTGCAGTCTGCTGTTCTCCAATCCTCAATCCCTAATCTTCTCGCTCTTCTCCTTCTCTTCTCGAATCCTGGTGACGGCGAGCGGCCAGCCAGCCGGCAGGAGCGCTCCACCTCCTGACCTCCTCATCTCCATACGCGGCTAGCGGCGGCAGTAGGCAGGGCGGGCGGAGGCCGGGGCGGGGCGGGGCGGGGCCTGCTGGCCGAGCTGGGGCGTCCGAGCGTGGCGGATCTGCAGGCCGCGCAGCGGCGTGATAGGCCGGCCGTGGCCGGCTAGCGGCTGGCGGCTGGGGGAGGCTGAGCAAAGGAGTATTAGAGCCGTGCTTAATGGCAGTGCAGCAAAAAAGCATAGTTTCGTACTTTCATCCCTATCTTAAATATGAACAATTTGTTATTCAAGTACTGTTCTGTTTTTATGACTTTAGTTAATACTACAAACTATAAACCTATGCTACTATGCATTGGAATTTTTTCGGTTGCAGGAATACCCAAGCTCAAAATCCTGGCTCCGCCACTGTTCCAGCGCCTAAAAATGGAGGCCTCTAGCACACCGCCACCACCTCTCTCATTTAGGGATGAAAACGGACAGAATTTTTCCCGTACCGTCTCATTTCGTTTTCTATATTTTCCCGTCCGTTTCCGTATTTGCGAGATCCCGTTTTCGTATTTGCGGAAGTAGAAAATGGTGTTTTCTGTTCGTTTCCGAGTAATCCCGTATAAATACGGAATAAACCAGTTTTTATCCTGTTTTCAATTTATGCTCAACATGTTCAACAATTACATGTTCTTATGTTATATTAATATAACTACAAATCACTAAATATGCATGTTATGTTCATGTATATAGCATGTAAATGAATATTAAACTTTGTATATATTATTATATGACTTTATATATATGTATACTTTGAAAATATTAGATTATGTGATCTTAATTTAATTTTTCAGCTCTTCATCTGTGTTTATCCGTTTTTGTATGTTCGCATATTCCGATTCCGTTTTCGAACCCGTATTTTTCGAACCCGTTTCCGTTTCCGCAAAAAAAAAACAAAAGTAGAAATAGGTTTTTCCGTCCGTCCGTTCGTTTTCATCCATGCTCTCGTTCCCGTGCTTCCTCTCCCGCTTTAGTGCCCAAGTAGCGCAGCCGCGAGAGCTTGCCGTGCCGAAGCCGCCGCCGTCCGCCTCTCCTCGTCGTCTCTCCTCCCCGTGCTGAACTGGACGCCGAGAACCTCACTTACGGCTGCGCGGTGAGCTCCCTAATCCAACCCACGCATCCTTGTAGTCTCTCGAGCTCTGTAGGACGAGATCCCCGTCGCGCCGGTAAACTTCGCCGCGGGCAGTCATGGCGCCGCCGCCGGCACCAGGTCCAAAGTCTGCTGAACGAGCGTGCTAGCCCTGCACCCCGCCTCCCGACGTGCACGCACGCGCGCAAACGCGCGAGCAAGTGGAGCAAGCAGCCAACGGGCCGCCGCCGTGCACTCTGATTTGCATTTGCTAGCTTGATGACGTGATGTCATGCTTCCGAAATACGGCCGTTTTCCTTTTGGAAAAGAAATCTAACAATACTACAGAAAATACACAAGGGGTTGTACACAACCTCAACCATCCATCTCGTGATGAGTGGCTGAAATTACCCCCATCCATACCCCTTCACCCATGCACTTGGTCCATCATGAACCGCACACACACCACACCACCGGTCCATGGACCATGGACCGAGTTCGCGTAATAGTACGCGTGAGTTTGCACTCTAGCCCCTGCATTCATTCCAAATAAATTCACTGTATTCTATGCCCTGCGAAAATCACATGCTACCCCCTGTAGTCTACAGTAATACCGCCTACGTCCCTGCCAGCAATAAAGCTTCCAATAAATAGTTTTCTACACCTTCTTTTATACAAATATATGTTTCTAATCTTATAAACATTTTCTTAAACATCAGAAATAATGTTTCCAGAACTAAAATAATTTTGATAAATATTTTATGGTCATTTCAAAATAAATACTTAATCTCTTCCAACCTTTAAAAGTCCATATCTTTTTATCAGTAGCTCCGATTTAGGTGATTCTTGCGCTCACGAGTCGTATAAACCAGTACTATGCATTACTAAACTTTATAATATGTTTTTCCAATGTTTGGTATATTGTTCTTATTATATTTTGTGGGCCATGTTTGGTGTATTGATTACAAACAGTGCTGAATACGAGAACTTTCAAGACCAGCAGTTTGATATCACAGAACAAACCCAGTTTGAAGGCAAGTATCCTTGACCATACTTGCTCCTACATTTTTGTTTTACTTTGAGTTAGAGTAGCTAGACCATTAGTTTGCATGCAGAGTCTAAATTATGAATTCCATGTTAGGGTTTACTAGTCCTTAATATATTATCCTTGAAACCCTAGGTTGGAAGGGTAGATGTCATGCTTAGTTTTCAGTCTTGGGTTTGGAAAGGTTGTAATTTAATCTTGATTAATGATCTATGCAATGGTTACTGATAATGTTTTTTAGCAACATGGTGAATAGGAAATCTAAGCAGGATCATTGGTTGTGTTTGATTCTGCTATGGATCCCTAAGGACTTGTTCTCAAAGCCTGTAACCCGACTTAACAGTGCAACCATGAGGTCTAGATGGGCTGGGCCTGACTAATTAATTAGGGGATCCCTATGTGGATATTAGTCTCATAGTGACATGGGTACAAAAGAAGGCTTCTATGCAGGATACCACTTGGTACAGGAGTTGGCTCCTAGGCTTGCCTAGTCCTGGGTTACGGGAGATGGCTTCCATGTGTGCCCTGTGAGAACTAATACATATGGGAGGACTCTTTGTAAAGGCCTTGTAGTGAAACCCTATTGATCTACCTTGGAAGTGGGTCAAGAGGTTGATCACCTCATAAATGGAAATGGCTCATGGTGAAAGTGTGCAACCTCTGCAGAGTGTAAAACTGGTATATCAGCTGTGCTCATGGTCAAGAGCGACTTGGACTTCTTCGGGATTAGATGGCTCTGGTTCGGTTGGGTGGTTTCCTTGGTAAGGGGATGGTTGGTTTTGGGAGCTTGGATGGAATCCAAGTGTGGTGCTTGGATGGAATCCAAGTGTTGGTTTGGTTCTCTGAGGAGAAGGCAGAATTCACTTAGTAAATAGGTGCTAAGGATTTAAGAAAAAATAGGATGTATTGCTTAAGTGCTTGTGTCAAACCTCTATAAGCCTTTCCTTGATTTAAGCCTCATGTAATAATTTTCCTACACTTGCGGAGTACATTTCGATGTACTCACCCTTCCTATTTGTCCCCCCTGCTACCCCACCCAGACACTGGAAACGATGAGAAGGAGTACATTGAAGACGGTGCCTTTGACCCCGATGACACGTACTAGGCTGGTGCTGCCCCGGTCAACCTTCCCGTGGAGATGGTGTCCCTTTCCGCTAGAAAATTATTAGATTTTCTTTTAGACTCACGGGTCATTTTGTAATAATGTTTTCGTTATGTAAAGCAAACCTGCTATGATACTGTAATGAAGTCGACGTATGTATGAATAAATTGATTCTGACGTACATATGTTGTGCATTCAATTTTGTCGTTAAAATCGGATGTGACAGCTGCTCTCTACGCCGGACTGGATGCCGGAGCTGCTGCTCGCCTTGCCGTGAGGGCCACGGGCTGCCTGACTCAGCACACCGTCGGACCTGTTGCCCGCCTTGCCGCGAGGGCCACCTGAGCTGCCGTCCACCTTGCGACGAGTGACGCTGAAGCCCATTTCCATCACTTCCTCACGCAGGACGTCCGCGTTGAAAAGAATTGTCCACGGCAAAGCTCGAGCAGTAGCAGCTTGGGGCTGTCGGCCACCTCACCCCATAGAGCTCAGCTTTAGCTAGACGGTGGATCGGAGGCCAGCGTATCTATCTTCGTCGGCGACTGTGGTCTGTGCATCTGGACGGATGATGCATTTCATCAAACGATTGGTATTCGCAAATCACAACTGGCAAGAAGATTTGACTTTGCAAAGCACTTGAGACGAAGAATGGATCCTAGGCTACGAACTTGAACAAAGGAGATAGAAGGGTTGCCAAAGTGCTCAACAGCTATGACCATGCCACTATGGCCGCCGGGGTCGGAGGAGAGCTCGAAGAGACACGGGAGCCCCGCTGCACGCTGCTCCTCGAGAGGAGCCATTGGCGCCGCCGGGCTCCCAGACCCAGAGCCTGCTGAAAGAAGTCAGAGAGGTGCCACAGCGTCTCCATGAGAGAGAGAGAGATCAGAGGCGTGAATGGAGAGCTCGATGCTGCCGCTGCCGCCGCGGCAGACTTCCAAGCGAGTGGATGGAAGAAGGCACAGATAGTTGTCGTCTTTTTTTTCCGGAGCTCAAGAGACAATTATTTTTAGGGTCTATCTACATGTCTGTTGACAGATTTTTACACCAAAAATCTGTCAAATTTTAGACAAATAAAAAGCTGACACATCAGCAAGAAAAAATGACAGATACAACAACAACAACATAGCCTTTTGTCCCAAGCAAGTTGGGGTAGGCTAGAGATGAAACCCAAAAGAGACGAGAAACAGGTAGACACATAAAGGGACATAAAGGGCACAAGACAAAAGATGTCACGGTTCAGGCACGTTGATTGCTAATCTCCAAGCGCTCCTGTCCATAGCTAAATCCTTGGGGATATTCCACTCCTTAAGATCTCTCTTAACGGACTCGTCCCAAGTTAGTTTAGGTCGACCTCTACCGCTCTTTACATTATCGGCCCGCTTTAGAACTCCACTACGCACCGGCGCCTCAGGAGGCCTCCGTTGGACATGTCCAAACCATCTCAACCGATGTTTGAATCAATTTCTCCTCAATTGGTGCCACCCCAACCCTATCCCGAATATCGTCGTTCCGTACTCTATCCCTCCTTGTGTGCCCACAACACCAACGCAACATACGCATCTCCGCTACACTCAATTGCTGGACATGTCGCCTTTTTGTAGGCCAACACTCAGCACCATATAACATCGCCGGACGAATCGCCGTCCTATAGAACTTACCTTTCAGCTTCTGAGGCACCCTTTTGTCACATAGAACGCCAGAAGCTTGACGCCATTTCAACCAGCCGGCTGAAATTCTATGCCTAACATCTTCATCAATGTCTCCATCCTTTTGTAGCATCGACCCTAAATACCGAAAAATATCCTTCTTGGCCACCACTTGCCCATCGAGGCTAACGTCTCCCTCCTCGTGCCTAGTCGCGCTGAAATCGCACCTCATATACTCGGTCTTAGTCCTACTAAGTCTGAACCCTTTCGACTCTAACGTGTGCCTCCATAGTTCTAACTTTCTATTAACTCCCGCCCTACTGTCGTCAACTAGCACCACATCATCAGCAAAGAGCATACACCAAGGGATATCACCTTGTATGTCCCTTGTGACCTCATCCATCACCAAAGCAAATAAATAAGGGCTCAAAGCTGACCCCTGATGCAGTCCTATTTTAATTGGAAAGTCACTGGTGTCGCCATCACCTGTTCGGATAAACGTCACCACATCCCTGTACATATCCTTGATGAGGGTAACGTACTTAGTTGGGACTTTGTGCTTTTCCAAGGCCCACCACATGACATTTCTCGGTACTTTGTCATATGCCTTCTCGAGGTCAATAAAGACCATGTGCAAGTCCTTCTTCTGCTCCCTATATCTCTCCATCAATTGTCGTAATAAGAAAATCGCCTCCATGGTCGACCTACCAGGCATGAACCCAAACTGATTTTGGGTCACATGTGTCACTCTCCTTAAGCGATGCTCGATAACCCTCTCCCAGAGCTTCATCGTATGACTCATCAACTTAATCCCACGGTAGTTAGTACAACTTTGAACATCTCCCTTGTTCTTGAAGATAGGTACTAATATACTTCTCCTCCATTCTTCAGGCATCTTGTTTGACCGAAAAATAAGGTTAAAAAGCTTAGTTAACCATACTATCGCTCTGGCGCCTAGGTATCTCCACACCTCAATGGGGATACCATCAGGGCCCATCGCTTTACCTCCCTTCATCCTCTTCAAAGCCTCTCCGATCTCTGCCTCCTGAATTCTCCTCACAAAGCGTCTGTTGGTATCGTCAAATGAGTCGTCCAACTCAAGGGCAGGACCCTCATTCTCCCCATTAAACAACTTGTCGAAGTACTCTCTCCATCTGTCCTTGATCTCCTCATCCTTCACCAGAAGTCGATCTGTCCCATCCTTGATGCATTTTATTTGGTTGATGTCCCTTGTCTTCCTCTCGCGGATTCTAGCCATCCTATAAATGTCCTTCTCCCCTTCCTTCGTGCCTAGCCGCTGATAAAGGCCATCATACGCCTGACCTTTTGCTACACTCACAGCTCGCTTTGCAACCCTCTTCGCTATTTTATAGTCCTCGATGTTGGCTACACTCTTGTCATGGTGGAGACGCTTGAAACACTCCTTCTCCCTAATAGCCCTTTGCACCTCGTCATTCCACCACCATGTGTCTTTCGCTTCCCGTTTGCCTCCCCTACTCACGCCAAACACTTTCGAAGCCACATTCCGGACACATGTTGCCATCTTTAGCCACATGTCATCGGCATCTTCTCCTTCTTCCCAAGGTCCCTCGTCTAGCATCCTCTCCTTAAACGTCTGCGCTGCTTCCCCTCTAAGCTTCCACCACTTCGTTCTCGCAATCTTGGCCCGTTTGTCCCGGTGGACACGTACCCGAAAGCGAAAGTCCGCCACCACAAGCTTATGTTGAGGGACAACACACTCCCCAGGTAACACCTTACAATCAAAGCAAGCACGTCTATCCTCCCTCCTTGCAAGGATAAAGTCGATCTGGCTCGAGTGTTGTCCACTACGAAAGGTTACTAGATGAGATTCCCTCTTCCTAAAGAGGGTGTTCGCTATCAACAAGTCATAGGCCAGCGCGAAGTTCAAAACATCCTCCCCCTCTTGATTCCTACTACCATACCCGAACCCCCCGTGCACCCGCTCGAAACCTACATTAGTCGCACCAACATGGCCGTTCCAACATGGCCGTTGAGGTCTCCTCCTATAAAGAGTTTCTCGCTGATAGGCACGGTACTAACCATGCTATCAAAATCTTCCCAAAACTGACTCTTGGTGCCCTCGCTAAGACCTACCTGAGGGGCATAGGCACTGATCACATTCAGAGCCGAATCTCCAACTAGCAGCTTGACCAAGATAATCCGGTCGCCTTGCCTCCTAACATCAACGACTCCATCCTTAAGGCTCCTATCGATCAAGATGCCTACACCATTTCTACCCGATGTTGTCCCCGTGTACCAAAGTTTGAAGCCAGTATCCTCCACCTCCTTCGCCTTCTGGCCCTTCCATTTAGTCTCCTGAACGCATAGAATATTTACACGCCTTCTAATTGCTGCATCGACTAGCTCTCTTAGCTTACCCGTTAGGGACCCTATATTCCAGCTACCTAGACGAATCCTAGTTGGCTCGGCTAGCTTCCTTACCCTTCGCACCCGTCGAGGGAAGTGCGAAGACCCTTGCTCATTTTTCACTACACCCGGGCGTAGATGTAGCGCGCCACTAAGGTTGCGACGGCCCGACCCTTGCTCATTTTTCATCGTACCCGGGTCACGATACGACGCGCCACTAAGGGGATGACGACCCGGCCCTTGCCCATTTAACACCACACCCGGGTTCCGATGTAGCGCGTCGCTAAGAGGGTTACGCCCCAACGAATCTCTTGTGGGTTTCAAATCCATGAGAGTGGCTGTTTTTTTTACTGTTGGTTTGCCAGACCTTAACACACCCTCCTCCTTTACCCGGGCTTGGGACCGGCTATGTTGAGACGACTTAAGAAAGTCTTCCGGTCAACACAGGCGGAGTTAAAAAAAATGACAGATGCTAAAACAAAATATCTGTCAGGTTTTTATTACACAAGACATCCAACAAAAAGATCCACAACCCGTTAACAAAATACAGCTGAGTTGATGCACGCCTGCTGCTCACTGCTTTTGCTGCTGCTGGTCACTACACTGTGCTCACTGCTTTTGCTGCTGCTGCTCCCTGCGCTGTGCTCACTAGCCGCTTTGCTGATGATGCTCACTAACAAATATGAAGCACACAAAAATGGCACATGCATTAATCCTTCTTTTCTGGCCGTAAAAAGTAATGTTCAAGTCAAGATAGTTATTTTTATTTTAAAATTATTGTTTCACCAATATGAGTATATGACAAGTTGGACAGATCACTAACAGCTAGGCAACTGACAAACTCTAGAAAATCTTTTAGCTAAATATAAACTGGCCCAGAGATTGCAAAAGACAAGATGAAAAAAATTACCAAGTTCATGCACCACAATAGTACATGTCAGCCACAAAAAAGGACCATAACTAGACATAACATCAAATCATCCCTACCAGAATATCTCTAAAGCCATTTTGGTGAGTCAAAAACACATTAAGCTGCACAAGTATTTATGTCAGGATACTAGTTGATCTTCAGGGCACACATCATGTACAGCTATTATACAGCAAAAAATGCAGAAGTGGTACAATCATTACACAGTAATACTTTCAGTTGTGCTTGTGCATGTAATTGATATGACTCCAATATATGGAGCTGGAGGATGGTTGATGGTAGCATACTTACAGTGAAAAGACACCCATTTGTCCAACTCATAATCAATTCTGCAGATATTATGTAAAGTTTACTCTTTTAAGAGATATATAGGCATTTGGCCTGACATTTCAAAGAAGCAAAAAGTGAATATGGAAACAACCATTTTCCATTAACGCTAGACTTTCTCAGATGCAACAAAATACAACCATATAGCACATATAACTAGGCTGCTGAATCCCATCCAGAAAGAAAAACTGCAGCCAAAGCTTCATTTTCGGCACTCAATTCAGATTTGGATGACAAACAAACAAGCAATAACGCCAGGACATCAAGAAATCACCAATCCCTCAACACATAGCACCTTTAAGTACAATTCCTAACTCTATGGTAAACAACGAAGATAAATTAGAAAATTAATCAAATATAGCAAGAAAAAAATGATAATGTAAAAAGAAAAGGTCTGGGAAATGAAAACTACTTAGCAACCTGACACTAGAAGTACGATGCAGTTTGTAAAATGGCACACACATCCACTCACACACACACATAGATCCAAAACAAAAATGGCACACGAGCTAGTGGAACCAAGTACCTTAGGCGTCATCGAGGCAAAGGACACCAGGTAGAAAAATGTGGCTCATCTTGTTAGTAAGTCCAGCCTTCTCAACAGCAGCAACAAAATCACCACAGCCGATGATGGTGGTGACACCCTTTGTGGTTGTAAACTCAGCCAGCTTCTTAGCAAATAGCATGAAGAAACACAAATTGTCTAAAAAACAATGATATATAAAAAAATAGATAAGACATAAAGCCATTTTACCCCCATCCTACTCAAAAAATACCTAAATATACTTAAAAGATCATAAGCGGGGATGACATTTTATTACCTTCTGCATGAGGAAGCCAGCACACAGCAGGCTTCAAAAAAATACTTGGTAACTCCTTCAGTTGAAGCATGAGCTCTGTGTGCCGTGCCAAAAAAGCATCATTGACAAAAAAAGGTCAGCAACAGATGCTAGCTTCTTAGCAAAACTCAGTGCCGTTCTTCTCTTGCTTCTCGTAGAATCTAACATTCTCTAGGAGCAGAACTCCACCTATTGGCAAAGCAGCAGCAAAACTTCTCAACTTCCTCACAAATGCAATCATTGGCCATCACAAATGCATGAATGCAACTAAAAAATTTGACTGCAAAAGTTGCTCTAAAACAAGTCAACTGGACAAGGAGGCAAACAAACCTCGATTGACAAAGCCAAAGCAAAACTGATCAAGTTGCAACAACATGAAGAAAGTGTCAATAAGGAAAGTTTAGAAACTGATCAGGCTGTGAGTTTAGCAAGTTTGGTTTATTGATTCTTTGGCACATAGTTAGTATAAACATGATGAATGGGGACCAAAATTCAAAAAGAATTGCCTAATGATGCATCAACCCCTCAAAATCAATCACCCATGAACCTACAACTTAAACTAGCTTGGCATTTGACTTGTGTACCACAAGGAAAAAAACAGAGAAGAGACAACCCAGACCCAGATGCAGAGGTAAAAAAACAAAAAAACACACTCACAAAACCAGAACCACAAAAAAACACATAAACACAAAAAAGACACAAACACAGAAAGAGAGAGAGAGAAACACCCACACCCACACACAACCACACAAACACACAGACACATAGATACGCACGGAGAGAGACACACAAAAAAACAGCAGCAGCCCTAGAAAACACATGCACCCACACACAGAGAGAGAGAGGCACTAAAAAACCAAAAATTAGCTACAAATACACAATTAAGAAAAAAACAACACACCCCCCCACACCAAAACACACACACACAACCACACACACGAAAAACACAGAGAATGACAGAGATAGAGAGAGAGAAACACACAGACATAGAGACAGACACGCACACACACAGAAAAAGAGAGAGAGACAAACAGATAGAGAGACATAGAGACACACACTAACTCAAAAAGGCAAATAAAGGCAAAAAAAACCAGACAAAAAAAGGCCAACAAAAACTAAGCCCATAATACAAAAGAAAAAAAAACCACACACAAAGATAGAGAGAGACACAGCACCAGCACTAAAATTGAAGCAAAAAAACCCAAAAGAAAGCCCACACACACACCAAAAAAAAACAAGGCAGCATCAACTACAAAAGCAGAAAAAACCAGCACCTACAACAGCAGAAATGGATATCTGCTAGAACAAAAAAAACAAAAAAAAATTAAAAGAAAAACAAAACTGCAACCCCAAAAGAAAGCCCCCCCACACACACCAAAAAAAGGCAGCAAATACAAAAGCAGAAAAAAAGAACCACCAACTACAACAGCAGAAATGAACAAAAAAAAGAAAAAGAAAAAGAATAAAAGAAAAGAAAAACAAAATTGCACAACAACACAAAAGAAAGAATAAAAAAGCCCAATAAACAAACTTGCCACTACTAAAAAATTTTAAAACAGGCTTGGGACATGAACAAAACCTTGTAAGGTGGAATGAACTGTGGCCAGGTGTTCTAACTTCAATCACTAGCTCTAACTAAAAAAACTTAGCCGTTCCATACAGTAACACATTGAGAACAAAAGTTACAAAGCACTAGTTGTAACTGAAAAAAAGAACTCTGGTTGTGATTCCATACAGTAATACAAAAGGCATTTCCATCAACAAATTCAGAAACTAATAGTAGATAGGACTCACATTCACACTTAACTGAAAAATTCAAATACTAGTAAGGTTACTGCTCTGGTTCTTACATAGTGGAGTGACACAGTACATGAAAGCAGACACCAGAGCAGACCTCGAGTCCTGGTAATTAGTAGTAGTTTTAACCATGACCCCAGCAGCTAGCTAGCTAATTAGGTGTCGTGCCCCAGTTGCTTACCCCCACCAATAGCATGCAAATTGCTCAATCTGTAACACTTTTAGATCAGCAGCAACACACAGGTGATGAGGACTACATTGTGCTGAAAATTAAGTATTACTTCCAACAAAGGTAGAAAAAGATGTAATCTGTCAACACATGAATCTATTAATTATCAATCATCACAGTAACATGCATAACGTAAAAACACTACTGAAAAGAATAGCAGCAACTTGCTTTGAGGATATAATAAAACGATCCTAATTAGCCAAAGGCTCGCTTTCCAGAATTACAACAGCAACACGAGCTGAATGAATACCTGGTACTCTTGTAATGGGTTCCTTTGTTCTACAGGCATGTACCAAGAGGCATCAAGTACCTAGACAGAAGTATGAGATTATAAGAAATAATGAAACGAAAGGCACATTTGACGGAACAAACAGTAAACCAGATCAAAAGCTAGGGCGTGATGATACAACTTGAATTACAGAGATTCAAGCAGAGTACAACTACCGTTTCTTTCCTGACAGAGCAAAAGCAAACTGAAAACACATAGACCCATCTGGAAAGCAACCAACACCAACAACAAAAACCTCACTGAGGTCCTACTACCCCGTCCCAACACCGGCCGCCCACGTCCGTGCATCAGCCGCCTCGACGAGTTGGCTCCGCACCATCGCCACCCTCTCCCCCCGGGACAAAACCACCACAAACCAGCTTGCCACAGCTAGGAACAGGCGCCGAATTACGACCACCGCTTGCCGCGGCATAGGGGAAGCACAGCGCGTGGACAGCGCCCCCCAACCGCAGCTCGCCGCAGCACAGCGCGGCAGCCGCCGAAGGCTCCGCCCCACCCACCGCCTGCGCGCGGCGCAACCGAGCGGAGAGCCGTGTGGCGCGGCGCAAGTGAAGCTGACAATGCGGAGAGGATTGGGGAAAGAAACTGAACGCTCGGTGGGAGAAGAAAAGGGTTTGTAGGTTTTGGATCCCAATTTGCGGACCCGGTAGCGCTGGTGTACGCCCAAAAGGCTGCACGGATCTTGGAACAAAATCAACGGCCCAAATTTTGACAGATAAAAAGACACAAAATCTGTCAACAGAAATATAGCAAAATTCTTATTTTTATCCGGTGGTTTTGGTCCAAACCGAACTTGCACCATAGCATCTTGCACATTATTTGGCCACGTGTCACCTCCAAACTCTGACACCGTCAGATCTTGGAGTAGCAATTTCAACGGACCGTCGAACCAAGCCTCTGCACTGGCTTCTCCTGACCCTTCGCGACTCCTCCATTCCTACAATGCCAGCTCGAAGCCTCGAACCATCATCACATGCGGTTCTAGAAATTTCTTTGTCGAGAGCTATTTATGGACTCTCGGCAAAGAATTTAATTTTTTTTTGTTTTTGCATCCATTTTTTTGATAGCATGTTACAATACTAATATTTTAATTTTAAAATTTGACACTTTTTTAATGCTTTTTACTATATATTTTGAGTTTAGTTCATTTATTTATATTTCTCCGAAAAATGCAAGTTTGAACTGCAGGTGCATACAATAGTGAAACTTAGCTATTCAAAAAATGATATTGATGATATTGATTGTATTTTGAGACCAAATCCAGGAGGACTCATGAAATTTCAAACATCTCGCGCACGGAACATGACGACAAACTTTGCGATGAAGTGTATTTTATTTATATAAAATACAAACAACTTTCGAAAAATCAATAAACTTGACGACACATCTTGAAATCACATGTGGAGGCTAGGATAAAAATTTGAAAACGTTTCACGCATATTTGGTTGAGATCCTAAATCCAGATTTGGTTGAAAACGTTTCTCTAGGATTTAGGATACCTGGATTTAAATCTCATCCAAGAGAATGCATATTTGAAACCAGTACAGCGACACAATAAACCAGTATAGCGATATTATAGCAAAAGCTATGTTGGAAACAAATGCTATAGTGCTGGATAATGTACAAAGTCAAAACTGAAGTTATTATTATTGGATTAACTCAACTAAACCTAATAATAATAATAGTAATAATATTGTGGAGATAATAACGTATCTATGGGAAAAAATCGCAAAGAAATGGAAGGACGGAAGGAATTTGCTACTAACCTGATGAGCTTTTGCTAAATTAGATTAGAATGACTCGAGATAAATAATATTGTGGAAGATAAAGGAAGCGTCGATAGGTAGGAGTAGAAAATGCAAGCCCGCACACGAAATCGACGCCGGCAAGCTTTTAGTGAGTTAGATAAAATTAATCAGATATTTAAAAAATAGGGAATAGACAGAAAATATAATCAAGAAATTTGAGAAAAAAGCGAAAGCCGGAAGACGAATCAGGACGGCGGCTACTTTCTGCTAAGTTAGATTAAAAAAACGAGATAAAAAATATTTGGCAAGAGAAGGGAGACATATATGAAGGGAGAGCAAAGTGAAAATCAAAATCCTGTGCAAAATCAATAGGTGCAAATCTCGAATATACATATACTAGATTCTAACAAAGAAATTAGTTAGGAGATAGAATGGAGAGGGAATGAGAGAAAGCTTAACGTGCAATAGAAGAGAGAGGAGATGAGTCAGCTGCTTCAACCAAATTTACGGTTGTAGAAGACTACTCTCTCTTGGATGAGATTCTAAAATCCGGATTTATGATAAAAACACCTGTAGTTTCTCTTGGATCAATAAGACGAACACAACCAAATATGTGTGAAACGTTTTCAACCAAATATGCGTTTCTATTGCAAGAGGAGGTTTCAAATCTCATCCAAATATCCGGATTCAAATCTCATCCAAGCCCTTATTTAGATTGAAGAAAATTTCAACCCGATGAATAGTACCACTTTCGTCTTATTTGGCAAATATTGTCCCATCATGGACCAACTAGGCTCAAAAGATTCATCTCGTGATTTCCAACTAAACTGTGTAATTAGTTATTTTTTTACCTACATTTAATACTCCATGCAAGCGGTTAAAAATTGATGTGATGGAGAGAGAGTGAAAAAACTTGGAACTTTGAGGCAAACTAAACAAGGCGCAAGAGAAACACCTGGATTTAGGATCTCATCCAAGAGAAACATTTTCAAAGAGAGGGAGAGAGGGAACCAAAAACTGAACAAAAAGACGAAAAAGGTGGTGTTTTTTTCTTAGATAGAACTGCTAAAAACACCTGGAGTCAACCATCGGACGGATCGACAAATGCGAGGGGAAATTATATGAAAACGGGGGAAAATTGGATGCTAGCAGCAGCAGCAGGGACATCATAAAAATTGGAGTAGAAAACTAGATAGCAGATCTAAAATTTACTTAATAGAAAACTAGATAACAGATCGACAAGATGCGAAATAGGAAACATCTAAAATAGTGGATGATAGAAGAGAACTAAAACAAATCGGAAGAGGAGGTTGTCGAAGAAGAGAGGGGAAAGTTGTGGAAACCAGAAATCCAGACTGTAGAGGGAGAGAGAGATTGGGAGGGAGAGACAGAGGTAGTTCGAGCATTTGAGAACGGCAGAGATGTTCTTGAAGAGAGAGACGTGGTTTGGAAGAGAGAGAGAGGGAAAGAGAGACCGAGAGAGAGATAGAGTTGGACTGCTGAACAGCGAGAGAGATAGAGTTGGACTGCAATGGGTAAACACAGAAGAAAGCTGATCCTGGAATCGAAGGTCAATTCATTAGACTATCCGCACTCATGGACCTCTATATCCATCCTCTATATGTCCTAGTTAGCAAGATTCTCTCCTCTATACTCAATTCTTCCGCACCTATTCATCTTCTATATCATCCTCTATCCACTCTATCCACTGTAGGACCCACTTGTCACTTTATCTAAATATATCCATGTGTGATCTAGTTTTGAAGGATTTATTGAGACGAATTTAATGGTGCAATCGAAATTTAATTTGGATTTTTGGTTTGTGAGTTATAGCATTTTTTTCCTTTGTTTAGCTAGTGGGGCCCGCCACTCTAGAGTATAGAGTAAGCATTGTACTACTCTAAATATAGAGTGAGAGAAAGAATAGAGTATTGTTTTAGAGTACCCAGTGCAGCAGTTTTTACTCTATATTCATACTCTAAAGCTTTAGAGCATCGTTTTAGAGTACCCACTGCGGGTACTCTTAGTCTGGAATGGGACTACGGAAAGAGATGGGTGAACTGCGCGGTTTGACCAACACGAATCTTGAAAGAGTTGCCTGACGCACGATAGGGCATGCACGCGCATGCCATTGTGAGGCTATCTCCAATAAGGTGACCTAAACCCAAAATTAGGTTGTCCACAGTGCTTTTGCATCACCAAACCACATTCCAACGAAGGACGCAAATTCGACATGCATTTTGGGTCGGAGGAGAAAGGGAAGGCAAAAAAGGGTCTCCCAGACGCGCGACCCATTCCTGAGCTCGCGGTCCCAGACGACGGCACAGGGAGGAGGAGCTGGGGGCGGCGAACTCGGCAGGGGGTGGCCGGAGACGGCGGCGCACGACGGCGGGGCGGAGTGGCTGCGGCGGCGCATCTATGACGAAGGCGAAGGTGGTGCATCCGTTCCCGCCTCACGCGCTTGCCCGCGGCGGCCGGGGCCGGCGGCCGGGGCCGGCGGCCGTGCCACTTGCGCGCTCGCCGGTGGCCTGCACCCGTGCGCCGGTGCGTTCCCCACGACCCAAATCTTCGAGGTTGCTGCTAGAGGAGTGGAGAAGCAGGCCGCCGCGGGAGGAATGGAGGAGGTGGACGAAGGAGAGAGTGCCGGGGGTTGCTGCCAAGCGCGAGCTCGGGGGAGCCACGGCCGCCACCATGCGTGACCTTGGGGAGCCGGTGTCGTTGGGATCCAGGGGCCGCCGTCGCTGGGATCCAAGGGGCCGCCACGCGCGCGAGCTTGGGGAGCCGCCGCCACCGGGATCCGGGGGCGGGGCGGAGGAGGAGGTGTGGGGAGGGAGCCGCTGCCGCCGGGCTCTGCTTTTTTTTTGCGTAGTCTGTTGGAGTAGCGAAATTTTGCATGCCCGACTTTTCTCCTGTGTGTGACCCATACCGTTAAATGAGTCTCTTGTTTGCGTCCATATGCACGCAAACACTCCACTCTCTCGATCCCCTTTGCTCTGTTTCAGTGCTGCAGAACGAATCAGCTAGCACCCCAACACCTACGGGCGACGTCCAACACATGCTCGATAAAATGCCTACAAAGTTTGCCTCCCTCCAATGGACACTTTGGACAGTTACACTTTTCATATGCAGGACTTAACAAAACTTAGTTCTTTGATTCATTAGCAGGTAATAAATTCTCAATTCATTTGCCACGATGCAATGCCTCTTATGCTTAGTTTAGAAATGTTATTTGGCATCACTTATTCTTGCTCTTTGACATGCCTTTGGCTTGATTATACAATTCTAACTGTGGTTTCTTGGAAATTTTTATAAAAAAATCATAAAAATTTATTACAGATTATTAGTGAACCCTATGTCTGCTGATGGCCTCTCATGCACCATGCCATTGCAGAATGTGCAGTAATTAACTCGGATCCCGTTCATGCTGTTCATGCTCACCAGCAGAGAAACGACTTTAGATTCGCACATTTAGTCTCAATAGTATTGGGTTCGGGACTAATATGAGCATTAGTTCCAGGTCTAAATTTTACAGGCACTAAAGACTCTTTTTTGTCTCTGTTGGTAACACCAACCGGAACTAATCCTTTAGTCTCAATTGGTGTTACCAACTCAGACTAAATGTCCTCTAACCTTTAGTTCCGGTTGGTGACCTTTTAATCTCGGTTGGTGTCACCAACCCGGATTAAAGATCTCCCATCTGAGACTAAAGGTCCCCCATAGGTGAATTTAAAAGGAGAGCGTCTAGAACTTTGGTTACATGTGATGTGCAGATTAGTTGATAAAGAAGCTACGCGAAGCAATTACTAAAGGATGTCGTTACGCGACAAGTCGCGCTTATGCCTAGGCCTGGTTTACATTCAAGTTTTTTCACCCTCTCTCCATTGCATCAAATATTTAGACGTATGCATGGAGGATTAAATATAGGTAAAATAAATAACTAATTGCACAATTTGTCTGTAATTTAGGAGACGAATCTTTTAAGTCTAATTAGACTATGATTGAATAATAATTACCAAATACAAACGAGTTACTACCATGAACAAAACTAGACCTCACTTACATATATTTCAGACAATTTTATTTTAGCAACAATTTATGTGTAATGCATGCTAAGGAGATTTATCAAATGAGTTACTACCATATAATACTAAAGTTGCTACTCCAAAAATATACTGGAGTTGTTACAGTATGCACAAGCTGGGAGACAAAAAAATATCTAAGTAGTTACTACCACATTATACTATAGTTGTACAACTTGGTGCAAATTATTAAAATAAGTATTGCATAAGCTTCGAACTAGGGGAGCAAATTATTATACAACTTGCTTAAATCTGCTCCTCCTTTCCGCTCGAATCTGTCGGCAGCCACCCCCACTCTATCGATCCAAATATGCTCCTCTTCGCCGATTTGCTCCTCCTCCCCGCAGATTGGTTGCTCCTATCCGCCGATTTGCTCCTTCTCTCCGCAGATTGGTTGCTCCTCTCCACACTAAAACACATGAAAGCAGATAATATTGAAATTGACAACTAGGAAAATTAATTGAAATTAACAAATAGAAACTAAAAATTAAATTAGATAGAATGAAAAAAATACTGCAAAATAATAATGAAATTGAAATTACCTTAAACTGAAATTGACAAATAGAAACTGAAAACAAAAGTAGAAAAAATGAAAAAAATCTGAAACTGAAATTACAAGAAAATAAAATTGAAATTGACAACTCAAAACTGAAATTACAAGAAAATAAAATTGAAATTGACAACCACAAACAAAAACTGAACTTGGAAAAAAGAAAATGAAAACTAAAGTAGGCAAAATGAAAAACAAATAACTGAAAATGAAATTACTAGAAACTGGAACTAAAATTGACAACCAGAAAAATGAATTGAAAATAAAAATAGAAACTGAAAACTAAAGTAGACAAAATAAGAAACACAAAACTGAAAAATAAGACTGAAACTGAAATTGGCAAATGATAAATGAAAACTAAAGAAAGCAAAATAAAAACATATTAGTGAAACTGAAAAATGACAACTAGAAAATTAAACTGAAATTGAAAAAAAACCAAGACCAAAAGAAGCACAAGAACCTAAAAAAATGAAACTAATAACTCATTAAACTGAAAGGAAAAACTGGATAAATGAAATTTATAACTCATTAAACTGAAACTAAAAGAACACTACAAGCTGCATGACCTTTGTGTGTGGCAAGTTTAAAGTATATAGCAAGTTATATTTTGAGCAAGTGGCAAGTTATTTTCATTACCACTATATAAAATACATAAGTAGGTACTATACATACAACATAAGTTACCACTATATAAAATATATTTTAAAATATAGACATTATGGGTGAAAATACAACATAAGTTAGCTCTTATCATAAAAAACACGATGGTGAAAATAAAACAAAAAACGGACTACGTATAAGAAAGTTTTCGTATTTTAAAACAAAGAAAGCAAAAAAAAAAACACCACAATCTTCCACTAGCAAAGCGTTGTATCCAACTGCATGCATAACTTCACTTCACATGTACTGGCGGACCAGGCCGCATGGATAGGTGGCGCAGGTAGGCCAAGCACTTCAGCGGGTGGCGCATGCAAGCAGGCCAGGCCCGCGCTGGCGCGAGTCGCGCGCTCATGCCGGAGCGCGACCAGGCGCGCTTTTGCGTTTGCGCCCTTGCTAAATACTGCGCCCAAATCAGAACCTCTTTCTGTAAAACATGCAGTTAATTCTGTGAGGCATACTATTTTCATCCAACTTTTAATGATCAAAACATCATTGTATTTAAAGGCCACGTTCGCTTGTCTTATGAGCCGTACTATTTCAGCGAACGATCAGTGTTGTTCTCTCATAACAATTCAGCGAACAGTACTTTTAGTCATGACTTTTTAGCAAAGCGAACGGGACTCACATAAATTCTATATGTATACAGAATATCAAAATGACTCACATTTTGGGTTGCCTGCTACACCTACACTTGTACTTTTTGTGCTGTTCCCTAGATATGTTGGAGATTTAAAAATGTGGCATGATTACAGTGCCTGGGCTGCACCAAACAAACTGAGGTACAAATGCTATCTGAAGTGCATGAAGTGCCAGTTTGTGCCTTTCTAAACGGATTTGTGCGATTAACCTGAAATTGTATCTAACAGCCTGCTTTTAAATAAATAATGATTATTTTTTGTTTCTATGATATCTAATTAATATTCCAAATCACATTTATGGTTTCATATTAAGATTTCCACTTTTGATGTTTTGGTATGTCTGAATCAGGTATCCACATTTATCAGAGGATGATCTTGTGAACAATTGCCTGGGCCCTGTTTAATTTTCAAAAAATTTTGCAAAATTTTTCAGATTTCTCGTCACATCGAATCTTTGGACACATACATGAAACATTAAATATAGATAAAAAATAAAATTAATTACATAGTTTAGACGAAATGAACAAGACGAATTTTTTAAGCCTAATTAGACTATGATTGGACACTAATTACCAAATAACAATGAAATTTGCTACAGTATCATTTTACAAAAAATTTTGCAACTAAACCGGCCCCTGGTTGGAAAAGAAAAAATCTCTGCCGGGAGACATAGGCCCAGTTTAGTTCCCTGAAAATTTTGCAAAATTTTTCAGATTTTCCGTCACATCGAATCTTTGGACACATGCATGAAGCATTAAATATAGATAAAAAATAAAACTAATTACACAGTTTAGACAAAATGGACGAGACGAATCTTTTAAGTCTAATTAGAATATGATTGGACAATATTTACCAAATAACAACGAAAAGCGCTACAATACCATTTTACCAAATTTTTCGGTTCTAAACCGGCCCATAACCAGAGACACATGGGCCAACACAGTCCCTACGGTAATAAATGCCGGTTTCTATTCTCATTAAATGCGACGCCATGTAGGAAAAAATGGTGACGTGGCACATCAGTTAACGAGGAAAGAGAAACAACAGTCAAGAAATCGTTTCTTCGTCGAGAAACGGCGTCGACCCTCGCACCGAGGCACGAGGAAACGCCGAAATCGCCATAGGGGAGAAACCGCTCGTTTCTAGTATGACATTAACTTCCCGCCGGCAGCTGCGCGCGCTCGCTCGCCCGGGCCGCTGCGCCCGCCCGTGGCCGCGAGAGCTCGCTCGTCGGCCCCGCTGCGCTCGCCTCACCGCCTTCCAGCGCATATTAATCACCGTTGGAACTGCCCTAAGCAATTGCACAGTTCCAATGCCTTGTGTCATCTGATGAGATATTTTAGTTTCGGATAATAAATGTATGCCCTTTTCTTGCTTCATTTCCATGTTCATATATATGGAAAATACAAAGAAAAGGTTGTAACAGACTAATAGGTGTCAGTCAGGTCATCATCGATTGAATGTATATGGAACCATATGCAATATATATCTCTTTTGTTTTAACAGAACTGCGATATCATCTAAAAGCAAATTACATTTATCTATTATCCATGCTATGCATTGACAAATTTTGCTTGCGGTTGTAGTCTCTACTCTTGTATACTCTCTACTCTTATACTAACTACATTTATCTTCATTCGTAATTATCTGTAGTCTATATATTCTCATTTACTATCTATATTCATGTGTATATGCTCAGCCTCAGTGTCTCTTTACATATGCCTTTAAAGCTTAGTCCTTTGATCATCTTTGTGCTTGCACGCTCTTCCATATCATTTTTATTTTCCTACCGGTTCTTAACTTGGATAGTTGGATCTACAACATATTTACAAGGATTAAAAAAAAAGATCAAAAGATCAACCTGTCATGTGCTGATGAGTACTTAGCCACAAAAGTTATCAAGGGATATTGCAGAAATCATGCGCATAGCATGCATACTTGCTGTATCTTAGACTGGTTGCACCAGAGACGCAAAAGCATCCGGTATGTGTCCAGGTCAGCAAATATAGAGGAAAATAACATGCAACGGGTACTCTATCTGATCCTCTAAACACACTGCCTCCTCTATATTTGGCGCAGAACAGTACGTATAGCGGACGCTGCGAGCGCCGAGCGGCCCCCACCACGCGAGTGAGAGCACCCAGCGCGTGGAGTGAAAACAGGAGAGAGAAGAGGTGACATGCAGCGGGCCCCACTAGTTTAAGCGGCTAAGAAATGTTATAACTCACAAACCAAAAAATCAAATTAAATTTCGATTGCACCATTAAATTCGTTTCAATAAATACTTCAAAAAAGATGTCACATGGATATATTTAGATAAAGTGATAAGTGGACCCCACAGTGGATAGAGGATGATATAGAGGATGGATGGATGCGGAAAAACTGTATATTTTATGGTGACTAGGACGGAATATTTCTTTTAGAGGATGAATATAGAGGATGATGAGTGCGGATAGCCTTAGGACCTTAATATTTTTAGCATCCTATTATTTTTTCTACCACAATCAAACACCAGTAAGTAGGCACTGTACAATTCTCAAATGCTGCACTTCTACCCAGAGACAATATGCAAAAATCTTAGTTTATAACTGCCCGTCACAGATCAATAAAATGCTGGCCATGGTATTATGACCAATGAATTTGACCTTATATAAAGTAACATCACTGAAATACAAAATCAAGGTACACCACCTGACCAATAAAGCACAACTCATTCCCTGGCACAGTCCAAGGCGCGGCAACACCGCACCAATTTTTCTAGGCCCAGTTTAGATGCAATTTTTTTTTACAAAAGAACAGTAGATTCCCTGTCACATCGAATCTTTGAACACATGCATGAAACATTAAATATAGATAAAAAAATAAAACTAATTACATAGTTTAGACGAAAATGGACAAGACGAATCTTTTAAGCCTAATTAGACCATGATTGGACACTAATTGCCAAATAACAACGAAAGTGCTACAGTTACATTTTGCCAAAAATTTTGCCAACTAAACAAGGCCCTAGTGTAATATTATTAGGCTCACCTACCATCCAAACAATTAATTTTAGTTTGGGTTGGAAAATTTTTAGGACTTGTAATTTACAAGGGTTTTAATCTAAATACCGGACTTCCAAACAAGCCCTTAATCAATATTGAATTTATTATATCACGAGTTAGGACAAATTTTGGTCGTGTGATCAAACACCCACTAAAAATCAGCGACTGTGAACCCAAGAAGTAAGGGCCTATTTAGAATACAGAAATACAAGATAGAGCAATGGGAAAAAAAACGTAGAAGTGTGGTACAGTAAAACGTGAAAAACTATGGGATTACAAAATACAGAAGGAAAAGCTCAAGAAGCGATAATAAAATACACATTAGATTTTAGTGACAACATTAATAACATGATGAAAGATGATTTTTTTTTTGTTTGCATTACTGCATTGAGCATGGGACCAATATTCTATTAATTTGTGTCATCTTTATCCATCCAGCTACATATGCACACAACACAACACTAGAGGAAACTTGAGTTAATAGTGGATTCGTTCCTGAAAAATCTGATTGTAGCTACAGTATTTCGTATGAGGCCCCGTTCACTTCCTAAAATATTTCCTCTGCCACCCGTTATATCGAATCTTTGGACCCATGCATGGAGCATTAAATGTAGGTAAAAAAAATAACTAATTGTACAGTTTATCTGTAAAGATCGAGATGAATCTTTTGAGCCTAATTAATTTATGATTGAATAAATTTTACCAAATAACAACGAAAGTGCTATAGGAATATTTCCCCTAAATATTTCAGAGCTGAACACAGCCTGAAACGGATAGCTCATTTTCTCTCTTCCAAACTCCGCTTTGATTTCCTTCACTTTTTTTTTCGTATATAAAAATCCTTTATCCAAACAAAGCCCTAAAACACATTTTTTTTTCAAACCAAAACGCAAAAGGAGGAAACGTTCCTGTTCCGTCCATTCCCCTCCCGACCTCCCCCAACGGTCGACCCCTTAACCCGCCATGGCCGCCGCCGCCGCCGCCGCCCCCACCTCAGCCGGCGGTGATCCCCGCCCTGGACATCTCTCCCCGTCGCAGGAAGATCGGCGTAAGGAGGAGGAAGGATCGGATGAATCGGAGGAAGAGGAGGTGGAGAGCGACGATGGTGAGGAGTCGGATGTCGACAGCCTCTCGGGCCTCTGCGACCTCGGCGCGGGCTCCGACGAGGACCCCACCTTCGACCCGGACGCCGACGGGGACCTGGAGGTGGAGGCTGTGCTGCGGGCCAGGATGAGCAGGATGTCCATCTCGGCCTCGGCGCGCAAGGGCAGGTTAGGCAGCGGGCTTTGTCTCCGCTTCTTCCTTTCTCTGATTGGTATCTCGATACAATTTGTGCGATTGTGTGGTAGATCGGAGATGGGAATCCGGTCTGCGATTCTTGCCATTTATTCCTTAATCCCGTTCGTTCGGGCCTTGGGTTCAGCAGTGCCGAACTGTTCACGATTCCTTATCCCGTATCTCTATTAAAAATTTCACGATTTCAGGAAAGGGTCAACGCTGCCGAAGATGGGAAAGGAGGAGACTGACCTTCTGGTCATGGTGGACAAGCTCATGCAGGGTGAGTTCTTATTTCTTTCTAATAATGTGATGCACATTGGTCCAGAAATGGGACGGAAAGGTGATAATGCCTTGCGACTGCCAGTGGAAATTTGGAGGAAATGACATGAGAACCTACTACCAACTTGGCTAAAGAAAATTGTGTTTCATAACCAGCGGCAGATCTTCTCACAGACCAATAGGGGCTATTGCGACCCCTGAACTTGTGTAAACTCCATTAGTTTTGGCCATTTGGCTTGATAAAAAATAAAAATAGCCTTGTTCTTTTTATGATTGGTCCCTGCTAGATTTAGGCTCAAGGTCCACCACTGTTCGTAACAGCATGTACGGAAACTTGAAATACAACTTGTTTTGCATTTGTTCATTCATTTGATAACTTGATGCAGCAAATGAACTTTGTTGTTCATATGAAGTTGAGAAACTAGTGTGCGAAGTTTGATTGACATACACACAAAAAAACATTTGAATTTGGCTTCAACATTGTAGTTTTAACTTTTAACTTTTAAGTACTAGCAAAGAGAGAGGTCATGAGATCATTCTGGACCTGTTTAAGATATGCTACAGTTCCATGGATCAATAGTGCAAGTTTTTTTCTTTTTTTTTAGTGCATAATTTAGTTTCTCATATGAACATTCTTGCAATGTACAGATGATCAGCTGGAAAAATTGAAGGTTTATGAATGTAAAGCATATTTGCGGATGCACAAATTAAGGTTAACAGGCAAGAAGGAAGTGCTCCTAAATCGAATAAGAGAGCATATAGAGTATGAACTGTGCAATCCAATTGTGATCCCCTATTTTAAAATCTTAATCTTGAATTTTTGTTGTTGATAATCCATAATGCAAGCAGGCTATTGGCTTTGTCAGAGCATGTTCCATGCCCATTTATGTACTTACACTTTCTTCACAAACATTCAGGGTGAAAAATAATGGAGAGGTGAAGTATCCAGTGTCAAGCTTTGTTCTGAACTGTAAAGGTGAAACAAGCTATTTCTGCATAGAAATACACATTTTAATATGGATGAGAAGAATGTGAACAGATTTGTCAACTTTACAATACCAAAGAGAGTTATCACTAGGCGTGCTAGTCTCAGCATAGATTTTCTGTTGGTGCTTGGCCTAGCCTGCTGAACCCTTTGTTCAGAGGCACTGGCAGATAAGTGATTAAGTTGCTTGCTTTGGTTAAACTTTGCTTGAATAGAATTATCTGTATTTTCGTTTCTTTTTGGTAATGAAATTCAGGTTGCCTGTTGTGGAAAAAAAAGCTTTATAATACCAAAGGGATGATCTTATAGTTCAAGTGCTTATGGACAGTGAGCTTTAGAGCTCTGTAGGGATCCAGATGTTGCAAGGACAATTTTTGCCTTCCTACGCCATTTCTGTGAATTTTCTCTCTTATGTATCATATATAATTGATATAGGTGATGCATGCAAAGGCGATGTTGTGATGTTTGAGCAAAACATTTACAAAAGGTAATTCAAATTAAAGCATTTGTTCTGATGGTTTTCATTACAAATCATGAATCTTGAAGCATTATGTTTATTTTCATTTTTTGTATCTGTTGAGTATTGTTGTAGGGAAAAGGGAGCTCCTCGTGAAGTTAAGGGTCGCTTATGTGGACAAAGGACCAATGCCGGTAGAATAATAAAGGAAAGCTATGGCACAGCAAAGCAACAGCATACGTTCACTGTAAGGCTTTGGTTCTTTTTATGAGCATGCATTTTAATTTCCTTCAATTACAGTATTGCGAGAACAATGTTCTTTGAAGTCATATGCATAAAAATGTAGATTGAGATTTTATGGAGTAAAGGATACAAACCATGGCCTCCCCTTCATCCACTCCTCATCAAGGGAAGAAATCTTTACAAGGATAGGACTATGAGACAGGTGCATTCTCTAGCAAGGTTCTTTTGCGTATCAAGAAAAAAAACCTTATTATTGATTGAGCTGCACTGATATTTTTCAACAGCCATGGCCTGATGAAGAAGAAAGAAATAGGGTCATCCAAGAAAAACATGAAAGGGGGTTCTTGGCACGCAAGTCAAGAGCAGCCAGGATTCATGAAAAAGAGACTGAAAGGTTGGCAAGATTAAATAGGTAAGCTCTAGTACTGTGACATAGGTATTTCTAGGCACAAAGATGGTGTTGATTTTGATGTGATATTTTGCGATAATGCCCATGATGGGAATTGTAGTCAGTTGTACTGTAACACATACTAATATATTGTTTTGGGAACAGGATGAAGGACAATAAGATAAAAAAACAGTGGAACATGAACCAAAAAGAGCCACAACAAAAGGTTGAGTCCACGAATACTGTTCAGCAAAGGTACGTCAACTGCTTCCTAATGCTGCGATTCCTATCATGGTACTCATGAAAAATTTTATCTTACTATCACCACTTAGCATACTTTCATTAAGCAGAGCTGTTGAATAGCACGCCCATGTGCTTCTAATATGTTGTAGATATAGTTAGTAAAAGAAAATACTGCCTCTTAATACTTTCATTCTCTCTGTTACAATAGCGATCGTTCTTTTCTATTGCTGGGCCTGTTTACATTAAACAGTACTGCTTCAATAGATATAGTCCATTTGCATCTAATATATATGGTAAATACTTACTAAAACAATGTGGCATCTTTCTGTATCATTTATAGAGTTCTTGGGAATTTACATCTATAATTGTGCTTATATAGCTTTCCTTTCATCTATTAGGGTTAGTGGGAGGAAAGGCCCTTCCTTCCAAAATGGTGAACCTGGGAATACAAGGCAGCAACATGTATCTTCAAAGGCTACTTCTACACATCACAATGAATTGCTCCCACAGAAGGGTTCGACAAGAACTTTCAAGCCAGAGCTCATCGATTATCAGGTCTCTTCCATTCAACATGGAGGAATGCAGCAAAAACTACTTTTAAATCCCACTCATACTCAGCAATTGTTCAAGAACTCAAGTCCTCACCAAAGTTTTCAACAAAATGATGCCCTGACACAGGAGGGTGCAATTAGAACTTCCAGGAAAGCATTCATAGATCATCATGTCCCTTCCCAACACAATAAAGGATCAGGGAACACAAGCCATCACCAAATATCTTCAAAGCCCACTCCAATTTTCAAGCCACAACAGGTCCCCAAACATCAAGGCCACAATGAAGAGGATGGTTTGAGAAAAACTTGCAGAGAACAATTGTTTGATCATCAGAGTAACACTTGCCATGCCACAGAATATGATAACTCTCCATTCCAACCTCAAGGTAAGTTTGCTCAGCATGCAAGTGTACACCAGCATGGCTCCAATTATCATCAGAATGCCCATGGTGGTTGTCAGGCACATCAACCCTACAGACCAAAAAATCAGGATCTGAATAGTACTTACTGTGACACAGAATATATTGACCCCTCGTTCCAGCCCAGAGGAAAGTTTAATCAACATGCAAATGCATACCAGCGTCACTCCAATTCTCATAAAAATGCCAAAGCTCATCACCAAGTGCATGAACCCTTCAGACCAAGAAATCAGGATTTCAATTCAAGCGACCAATTTTTTGGCAAGGATTACCACCAAGGTTACCATGATTACAGTGGAATGACTCATGGCCAGTATCATCCTCAACAGAGTCGGCATCAAAATTATTACGGACGCAGGCCCATGACTCAAGGCCAAGGGACCCAACAGAACCATCATCAGAACTACAATGGTCGCAGGAAAATGACCCAAAACCAGTATAATTCTAGACAGAACCAACCTAATCAGCAGTTTCCAATACAGCGACTGCAACCATGGCCTTGCCACTACTACTATCAACAAGGATGGTGTCGCTATGGAGAATGCTGCTGGTATTCCCATGACATCTGAGTGTTAAATCATAAGGCAACACGCTGGTGCAGCCCTGCTGTGGCCTCAGCTAACTTGAAACTTTGAAGTGGCAGGTGTAATTCCAACTTTTGTGCGACTAATGTGGAAAGTTCACCTTAGCTGTCATGTGAGACTTCAGCCATATGGATCTGTTTCTTTCTTTTCTTGTGTCACGCTCTTGTATTAGCAGTTCAGCAATATTTTGGACAGTTATGATATCTTACATATCGCACTCATGAGTATCAAATTCATTTGTTTATACAAATGAATTGGTTCATGCTCTTGCATTGAAATAACGATTTGAATCCTTGACCAACAGGAATACTGCTTGAAATGCGTTTGCTAGCAAGTACCATGTTTGGGGGCAACTACAATCATGAGTGAATATGTAAGAACAGTCTAGCTCATTTGTTTGATGAAGCACCAAACATTAACGGCTACATGGACAAAGGAATCAAAATGTGGGTAAGAATCAAGAATCACAAATATGGTCTTGTTTGGCTGCACTTGTATCTACTTCAATCCATATATATTGGGGTGGAAAATTAACTAATTTCTACTGCAATCCACTCAATCACACATGCATTGAGATAAACATGAGTGCATCCAAACAAACCCTACAAATCCTGACATGTGTACTAGCCGTTGCTGACCATTGAAAGTCTCTTTATCTAGTGTTTTCTCCGATGCATCACTAGACAAATTTGGTGCTTTATCCAGGGTTGGCCTTGCTCTCTGGAATGCACCCTTATTCTTCGGTGCACACATCGAAGAGCTCTGACGCTCTCTTCTCTTCTCAACCACTTGTGCATCTAGTATGTACTATAACTCTAGTGCAAAACTCTGGTGATAGCACTAGAAAAATATCATGCCTAGCTTCCAACTCTACTTTGAACTCGGACCCATCTCTAATCTCCGGTGACCCCACTGAAGAGCTTCGGTTCCACCAGAAAACACTATGTGCACCACTCTGGTGCTCCTCTAATGTGTTTCTTCACGTCCAATAATTTGAACTTCTCTTTTTTGATGTCTTGAGCTTCTTGATTGCCTCCTGTGATCTTCATGGCTATTTTTTTTTATCTTCGATTGAGGTGTTGATTCCTCGACCTTCGTGTAGCCTAGCTCAAGTCCATCTTTGCATCCTTGTATACTACCAAACATTGTTAGTTCTAATGGTTATGTTGTCATTCAACCACCAAAATAAGTGGGCTCTTGTTAGGGTCCATGTTTCTTACACAAGTGCTCACACAAGCTCACAACATTCAAATATCACTTTCCAATCCAAAGTATATCTCACTTTTTACACAAATCCCACACAGGGTGGATTGAGAGCTCTTACAAGAGGAAGTTAGACAACTTTGCAAAGCATCAACAAACACACAAAAAGGGGTGTGCGAAGGGGTATAAATAGCCTTCCCACAAAATTTAGCCATTTGGGATCTCTGGGACAAAACTGAATCCCATTCATTGACTAAAATAGATAGCCAAGAGATTATTGTAGCCAAAGGATTTTGATGGTGGCAGTAAGGAGGGGAATTAGCGTAGCCCTTTAGAATGGATAACATGCAGACAATCATCGAAGAATATACACATAGTAATGAACTATAGGTGAATGTTTTCATTTAAGCCAAACAAACTTGAGAGCTAATTAGCAGAGACCAGTCAAACAAACTGCACACCTTTCATTAAAGAAAAAACGAACACTTGCCTGGTGCAATTGATAATAGATTAACACCATCGCTTCAAATGGAAGTTTGTACATGAACCTCCATACTTGCAAGTTCCCTAGAACACGAAGGAATTAACCACAAAATTCAGTGCCCTACTCTTGACGCATGTGTGACAGCTGGTAAGTTAACCACCAGCAAAGGTATTGTAAAAAAGCAATAAATTGTATTGCCCAGTGTTGGATGCTATCCATTCATCCTAACACGTAATATAAACTCTGTAAGCCAACTTGTCCAGTGAATATGATAATCACTGGATACGGACTAACATGAAGGGCTTACAATTTTTTAAACCCACAATCAAAGATGCTGAGGCTCTGTCTCCTTTCAAATTAGAAAATCATGTGAAGAACTTACAATTTATGCAGAACTCCTCATCATGACTTGAGTGAACACAACGAAAGAGGTAGTATGAGCAGGTCCAAAAAGAATATTTGAACAGGAAGTTGGTTGCTTACCTTTTAAATATTTATACCGGCTGAATCGTGAACATGTAAAATAACACCTGCAAAAATGTTACAATATATGTTTTTTATTCAGTGTGCATACAAAGTAGCTTCAAGTCCAAAGTTCTGAAGCATGCAAAGTAGCACTAAAGGGCATATATAAATTTAGCTTTGGTGGGCACAGGCAGATTGTCATGTGGGGCCAAGGCTACGTCAGGCGCCGGCGTAACCGCGACATGCGTCGCGAGGCAGAACGCGCGAGTCGCGCCGCCCAGGCCGGTCCATCGAGCAGTGGCTAGATGGAAGGAGAGATTTGTTAGTTTGTTTATTTCCTAGAATTAAGGAGTGGTTAGTTTCCTTTTGCATGGATTGGCCGGTTGGCTATTTGTATCCAGAAACACCACGTTGAATGAATCAAGCAATCAGTTATCCCAAAACTCCTCTCTCTCTCTCTTTCAACTAAGCCTATGGCGGAGGGGTAAACCTCGCCGGAGAAGACGGATCGCGACTACGAGCTATGTAGTCGGGGTCGTGCTATCCTAGGGTTTGAGGCCCTTGACAACCTGGTATCAGATGACATCTTGATCTACAGCACCTCGTGGGCAGATCACCTCTGGCACTTCACATCGTCTTCGAGCTCCTGCGCCAGCACCGCCTATTCGTGAAGCGGTCAAAGTGCTCCTTCGGTGTGGACTTCGTCGCCTACCTCGGCCACTCCATCTCGACGGCTAGCGTCGCCATGGATCCCGCAAAGGTCCAGGCCGTCCATGAGTGGCCGCGGCCCCAATCCGCCCGTGCGGTGCGTGGCTTCCTCGGCTTGGCGGGCTACTACAGGAAGTTCGTCCACAACTACGGGTCGATTGCAGCGCCCCTCACGACGCTTCTCAAGAAGGAAGGGTTCGCCTGGAACCCTGAAGCGGAGGCGGCCTTCGGCGCCCTCAAGGGAGCTGTGACCTCGGCACCGGTCTTGGCCCTGCCGGATTTCACCAAGCCCTTCGTCGTTGAGGGCGACACGTCTACATACGGCTTCGGCGCCATTTTGCTCCAGGAGGGCCACCCGGTCGCATTTTTCAGCCGGCCTGTCGCACCCCGACATCGCTCCCTCGCGGCATATGAGCGGGAGCTCATTGGCCTCGTGCTCGCGGTGCGACACTAGAGGCCATATCTGTGGGGCCGCCAATTCGTCATCAAGACAGACCACCATAGCCTCAAGTTTCTGTTGGACCAGCGCCTCGCCACCATACCAGAACACCACTAGGTCGGCAAGTTGCTCGGCTTCGACTTCACAGTCAAGTACAAGTCCGGGGCGACCAACACCGTGGCTGACGCCCTCTCGCGTCGCGATGCTGAGGAGGACAGCATGGGCGGCCTCCGCTCCATCTCGGCCCCGCGTTTTGACTTCATTAGCCGGCTTCATCACGCGCAGGCCGTCGACCCCGCCTTGGTCGCCATCCATGACGAGGTGCGCGCAGGTACTCGAACCGCGCCGTGGACGATGGTCGACAACATGGTTCTCTATGACGGGCGTCTGTACATACCGCCCGCATCACCTTTGCTCTAGGAGATCGTCGCGGCGGTCCATGAGGATGGACACGAAGGCGTGCAGCGCACCTGGCACCGGCTTCACAGAGACTTCCATTTCCCCAACATGCGTCGCATTGTGCAGGATTTCATGCGGGAGTGTGCCACGTGCCAATGCTACAAGTCGGAGCACCTCCACCCAGCCGGCCTCCTCTTGCCGCTGCCCTTTCCCACCGTTGTCTGGGCTGACATCGGGCTCGACTTCATCGAGGCGCTTCCCAGGGTCATGGCAAGTCGGTCATCCTCTCCGTCGTCGACCGCTTCAGCAAGTACTACCACTTCATCGCCCTCGCCCACTCGTACACCGCCGAGTCCGTGGCACAGGCCTTCTTCGTCGACATCGTCCGCCTCCACGGGATGTCACAGTCCATCGTCTCTGACCGTGACCCGGTGTTCACGTCCACATTTTGGCGCGAGCTCATGCGGCTGATGGGGACTAAGCTCCACATGTCCTCCGCTTTCCATCCACAATCGGATGGCCAGACCGAGGCGGCGAACAGGGTCATTGTCATGTACTTACGCTGCTTCACCGGCGATCGCCCCTGACAATGGCTACGGTGGCTGCCATGGGCCGAGTACGTCTACCACACGGCCTACCAGTTGTCACTTCGGGAGACACCATTCCGCGTGGTGTACGACCGCGACCCGCCGACCATCCGTTCGTACGAGCCGGGCGAGACTCGGGTTGCCGCTGTTGCCCGGGACATGGAGGAGCGCGATGAGTTCCTCGCCGACGTGCGCCATCGCCTGGAGTAGGCTCGGCAGTCCAGAAGATCCACTACGACAAGCATCATCGCCAGGTGTCCTATGCCGTCGGTGACTGGGCGCTACTTCGACTTCGCCAGCGCGCCGCGTCGTCCCTACCGCACGCGACCACGGGCAAGCTGAAGGCTCGATTCCTCGGCCCTTATCGCGTCGCCGAGATCGTCAACGAGGTCGCGGTGCGGCTGGAGCTACCCCCGTAGGCCCACATCCACGACGTGTTCCACGTCGGGACACTCAAGAAGTTCGTCGGGACTCCACCAGCGAGCCCTCCGCCCCTGCCTGACATCAAGCATGGCTCGGTCGTCCCTGCCCCGGACCGCGTCACCCAGGCACGGTTGGCCCGCGGCGTCCGGCAGGTACTGGTCTACTAGCGCGGCGAACCGGCATCATCAGCTACATGGGAGGACCTCGACGAGTTCCGCGCCACATATCTAGATTTCCAGCTCGAGGACGACCTGGATCTCGAGGGGGGGAGAGATGTCATGCGGGGTCAAGGCTATGTCAAGCGCCGGCGTAACCGCGACGTGCGTCGCGAGGCAGAACGCGCGAGTCGCGCCGCCCAGGCCAGTCCATCGAGCAGTGGCTAGATGGAAGGAGATATTTGTTAGTTTGTTTATTTCCTAGAATTAAGGAGTGATTAGTTTCCTTTTGTATGGATTGGCCGGTTGGCTATTTGTATCCAGAAACACCACGTTGAATGAATCAAGCAATCAATTATCCCAAAACTCCTCTCTCTTTCAACTAAGCCTACGACGGAGGGGTAAACCTTGCCGGAGAAGACGGATCGCAACTACGAGCTACGTAGTCGGGGTCGTGCTATCCTAGGGTTTGAGGCCCTTGACACAGATAGATGCAACGAACTGCAAAGAAATAAGGAAGAAGTGCGTGAAACATATTTTTGGGGCAATATTTAAAAAATCCCAGTATGCAGTTTTGCAAAGAATAACAACGACAGTTAGCAAATATGACAATGTTTCCATCAGACACGAATAGACCATGGCTTAAATCTGACCGAAATGTATAAATCAAATTAAAATGATGTACCTAGTTGGTATAAAGAGGAAGTCCCTGAGATTGCTGGATTGAAAAAAAAATGTATTCATATTTGACGCTGCTTTGAACTTGAGGTCTAGATAATCCATTCTGCCCAGTTTCCTTAGCCTGTGAATCATAGAAGATGGGCTCAATAAACAGAATAATAAATCTACTCATAACTTAAAGCATCAGCTGTAAACTACAGCAAAATAAGCCCAAGTAAGAACATTTACATGACGAAGCACATAAAGGAAATGAGCGTGCACAAATACAAAACTGAAGGCGACTTGCACCCTCTTCTATCTTGGAACACAGCCTCCTGCAGCCTGTGTCAACATCAGGAGCAGCAACGGGTGATTTGAAGGCAGCGGAGGATGGTGCAAACTACAAAGTGTAGATGGGTGATGCAGAAAAGCTTAGCATGAGTAATCACACTGAGTTTTCATGGAGGTAAAGGAATTAAAATTAAAAATATTGTACACTAATCTGCATCGTCGAACCTTGAAAACAAAAAATAGTAGCACTTAATTAGGTTCGCGGTTTTAATGCAAAAGGAGAACATCACTTAAGTCAATTTCAGGGGCAAACTGAAGTAACAGGTAACGATGACAAGATTTAACGAATGAACCAACTATAATAAATCAAAATGTGCGATTAATGCGTCTGTCGTAGTTAGAAAAAGTGTTGGAAAAGTCTACATGCAAACAACATTGTTCACTGTTTGTAAAGAGCATCTCTAAGAGTTTGCCAAAATTCACTTGACAAATATCGTGATTTGGCAACTTGCTAAGATATATGACAAGTGAAAAAATATACTCTCTCCAAGAGTTTGCTATTTGGACTTGGTAAAATACGAAGAGTCCCGCTAAGCGAACGAAGAGCCCCGCTAAGCGAACGAAAAGCCCCGCTAAGAAACGAAGAGCCCCGCTTAAATATGCACGTGAAGCCGGATGCGCGAGCGATGCGCGCTTGCGCTCAGCGCGCAAATATGCGCATGGAGGGGGGAGATTTGCCAAGTTGTTAAAATTTGCCAAGTTGGATGTCAAACTGTTGGAGCACAAATTTTCCTGTTTTGCCAAAAATAGATAGATGCCAAGTTGATTTGGCAAACACTTGGAGATGCTCTCCAATGATCATAGGATCCTTTTTGTAGGGTTTGTGCCGCATTATGTTCACACGAAACCATTATTTACCCCCTTACCCCTCCCCCGTGGTGGCCGCGACTCACGAAAAACCCTTTTCCATCCCCTTGCCACCGCATGCGGCTGTCGGCGGCCACTCCCTTTTTGATTGTTCTCATCCCACCAACGCCTGCTAACAGATTCCCGCCGTGACGGCCCGCCACATCTGTCAACCACGCAGCCGCAAGCCTGCCATCGCACGGCTACAGGCACGCTGTTGACCCGCCATCGCGACCAAGGTGCCGATGCTTCCATGTTTTGATTCTATACTTTCGATTCAATATTTCTGAATTAGGATCCAATGAGTTCAAAATGCGATTCAATGGTACCCAATTTGGATCCAATAGTTTCGGTTCAACCGATTCAATAGTTTTGAGGGACTCGTTTGTGCATCCTTGTTTTAGATGGAGGGGCATTATAGTCTTTTTATGTAGTCTAAGTAAGGAGGAGAATATATTGGAAATAGAGAATGAGAGGAAAAGAGAGAAATACGTATTCAAAAAGTTTGCATGTTCTGAGTTAAATTTTTAAAGACATGCGAATTAAGTGTTAAATTTGAAGAGACACGCATATTTAGGCAGTGCTTGACACCGCTCCTGCCAGCTCCGGCTCCCTACGCTGCTGCACTATGCTACCCTGTAGCAAGGAGCCAATCAGCTCCGTCTCCAGCAAAAAGCAACGCGCAAAGGGGAGGAGCTAGAGGAGCTAGGGATTTGGGGCTCTGGCGTCTCCTCCACGGTACTGCTATAGTACCTAGAGTCGGAGTCGCTGAAGCCCTTCCCAACATGTGCGATGGGTCACGCTCCCACAAGAGCGCACAACTCCGCCCACCGTCTCCTCCCACCATCGCATGTGGCCGGTGGCATTCTACCGCCTTGCCATCCCGCCTGACGTCCGTCCCCGCCTGTTGACCCCGTCCTTCGCTAATCTGTCGTCTCCATCAACCGGTGGCCAACAGTTATCGGTGAGCCTCCCCTACCCTGCCTCATCCTAACCGCTGCCTCTACCAGCATGGCTGGTGGCGCTCCGCCACCTTCACCGCCCTGCCCACCCACTACCGGGCCAACCTGCAACCAGGATCTAAAGCCAGGGAAGACTTCCACGCCCCATCGTGCTTTAGAGTTTGCGCATATTTAGGCCTGTTTGGATGGTGCGGTTTTCAAAAACTATAGTATAACAAAAATATGGTTTGATAAGCCAAAGAGATACAAAACTATGGTTTAGAAAAAAGAGGTCATGAGTGGAGTTCTAAAACTCCAAAAAGACTACAGTTTTGACAAATGATAGTGCTGGGGTCTGGTTGTTCGTCCAACCCCGTCCGTCTAGATGCCTCCCTAGGCCTACGCGCTACCGGCCCAAACAGACCTGCTTCCTCTCTGTGTCTTCCCATCTCTCTCTCAATAATATGTTCCACTCATGTGCTTGCCCATTCGTCTTTCCCACCATGTACTCCATCTTGTGTCGCGTGGCTCCCCATCCAACGTCGTGCTCTCATCCCACGTTGCGCTCCTTCATCCCCCACCGTGCCCGCTCTAGTTCACTGCGCACCGCGCCCCTGCTCTAGCTTGTTGTGCGCCGCGCGTCCCCGCTGCTGCGCACCATGTGAAAGGTCCTAATGGCTAGAGGGAATGAATAGCCTATCAAAATTTCTACAACAACACTAAGCAAGGTAGTTAGATAACAATGAGACAAAGCAAGTGTTGCGCTAGCCTACTAAAAATGCAAGCCATCTATCCACAATTCTAGTCACTATAGTCTCTAAGCACACATTGCTAGGTCACTACCACTAAGTTAGTGAGCTCTCAAAGACTAATTAAAGAGCCTCACTAACCACTAGACAAGACACAAGCTAGCTCTCAAAACTAATTACACTAAAGAGCTTAGCTACACTAGAAAATGTAAATACATGGAGGAGAGGTGATGTTTATACCGCTGTGGCAAGCGAAGATCAATCAATCACAATGAATACCAATGAAATCCCGATGACAAGATGACACAATAATTTTTCACCGAGGTTCACTTGCTTGCCGGTGTAACGATCCTGATTTTTCATGAAGGAAAAATCCACAGATATGAATTATAATATGATAGTCCAAGAGAGCAAGCCATCACATTATCAAGTAACAGCTGATATCATAGGCATACATCATAAAATTACAAATTTACAAGATATTACAACACTTGGTAATACGCATAATTACATCGTTATTCTAGTGAAAATGCACACAAATCTTTATCAGAGTCGTCGTAGCGCGTCATTGGGTGAAGGCTCCTCCTTCACGGGCAATCATTAGAGTCAGTGTAGAATGCCAGCGGGCGTAGACTTCATCTCCTTAACCAAACTTGAGCATAGGCACGAGACCACCTAATTCTTCTAATTTCCGTTGTCATCGCCATAGAAGACATATGAACCTGCCAAATAATTTTCAGTACAATTTGTACTGGCCACTGGCTCCCACCCTATGCTTTATGTTTGCTTTGTGGTAAGTGAAATACAAAGGGTTTAACAAAAGACCTAATTGCGATTGTAGTTTTTCCTATGCGAGTACAACAAGTAATTAATTAATAGTTCATCAAGTTTTAACCCAATTCAGCACATATCTCCCTTTCTATCACACACATCTCACCATACTCTCACACTCACTAGGTGACAAGGACGACTCCTGCTCGTACCTTGCCTCAATGGCCAAAGCCAGAAACCAACACCAAACTCGGGGAAAGTAGAAAGGACTCCTCTCACTAGTCAAGTGAAGCCAAACTCAGGAAAGGTCCATAGCCGACAAGTCGGTATATGTATCGATCGATCAACCAGAAACTCTGCAAAGGTTTACACTTCCCCGAGATTGCCATCATCAATGTTGTACATCGTCTAGGCTGATTCGGGCTGCCTTCCAACTAGACACGATGCCACCCTACCACTCAGCCCTGGGGCCACACCGAAATACCACCGGCATGCTGAGACTGTGAGACATAGTACCGGGCCTCCAAAGGTCACTACACTGTCTTAGGAGGGTGTGGGTCCTCATGCCCATACCTCCCTACACTATCTGCTAACATCCTAGTAGTAGTGGCACTGCCTTAGCTAGTCGAACATCCGTCATGTTTCCATGGTAAGGGCGAGTGGGAGTGTAAGGTTCCTAAGACTGAGTTCTTAAGGAATACCAGTCCTTAGGGTGGCCAAACATGACATCTTCACAAGGGGTGAACCGATGCCTCGCTCGACGGGACATCCGGTGCCCCATGCTAAACAGCACCTCCATCCTGGGGCTTCATCCCATAAAGACACTCGACCTCAGGATCTCTCCCTGTCACATGCACCTACCACAGGTACCTCTCATGGGGAAATGCCCAGGTAGCATCCCCTAGCAAGACTCGTCCCAAGACTCATCATATGTCCTGCTCGATCGACTCGACCCTCACCACACACCCAAGACGCGCGCCAAGATCTCCCCAAGTTCATTACCAAGTTATTACCAAGTTATCGGCACCACGTGCCTTATCCACTCACGTCATTCCTTCACCAAGCATCACATCATAGATATAATGCATAGTAAAAGTAAAGCAGTAAGTAGAATGCGAGCATTTAGCCTAACAGTGGGTGTGCAGGGGAATAGGTTGCGACAAGGTAATGGCTTACAAGCAATTCTACCATGCAACCTATCATAGTTCATTTGCATAAAAGTAAAGCACTAGCAATATATATTGTAGAATGTCTAATAGGATTCTATGAGGATGGGTGGGACATGGCACCTGTTGTTTGGTTAACTCAGAAATCCTCAGTGTACTTATAGTCGTTCTCCCCAAGTCTTGGTGTCCTTCGCGTGTCCTTCCTCCAACGTGCTCTAGCTCGATTAATGATAACTTTGATGCAACTACCTCAATAGAGCGACAAACAAGGCAATAAGCAATCAACCCACTAAACCTAGAAAGACCACGGAAAGAAGAGGCAACAAGGCACAAGAAGATCAACTACACCAAAAGAACACTAAGGAGAAAAAATGACTTTAGCCCTCTTGGCAGATGTCAGATCCCTAGGCCAAAGAGATAGAAGTGGTTGCTTGTTAAGAAAAAGTTCAAGTCACAGCCTAGCTCATACTTCTCGGGTCAACCGTGTCGACCTGTACAGCTTTAGGTAAAATGGCGTAGACTCTAGCCTAGCTTAAGCAAACACCACGGGGAAACAAGGCTAGCCCTCACAAAGTGAGTTTGTTTTTCCTCGGGCTTAAAAAGGGCGAGGGAGAGAGTCGGCTAGGCACACCCATGTCACGTCTTTAGTAGAGAATGCACTCTAATGGTCTATTGAGTCGACCACATGGTTCTGAGAACACGACATAGACATTAACCTTGCTAACTAGGGGGTGATAGTCTGGTCTTTGATCTGATCTTCATGGCTAAGGGCGGGATCGAACAGAGTGGGCTAAGGAGAAAACAGTTTCAGTCTCTCTCTCACTTCGTGTGCCATTGTAATTGACGAGAACCAAAGAGAGGGTGGAACGGGAGAAGGAAAAGAAAGGGCGGCACACAAGAGAACACAATGCTAGATCCCCCTGTAGGGTACCACAACCTATGTGCACTAAATGGCACTAGACACCCCTAGGCTTCTTAGCGGTGCGGTTGTCACTGCGAGAACCTAAGACATGTGAAAGCATCTAGGCCTCGAGAGTTGGTTTCGGCAATTGATGACAACGCAACATTACCATGACTAACGTGTGTTTTGCAGAAACTTTGGTAAGTTAGGTCATGGGAATAGTGACTATTTTGGGCACTATGGTATTCATGCCCCTTGATGGAAATCATTTCGGTTTTTAAAGGATTAACGTCAAGATTAAGGACGGTTAGTTTCGGACGTCGAGGAGTGGAGTTACGTTTGGAATAGTCGTTAGGATCTTCGCTTTTCTCCTTTGGCCGTACTATAAAGGGGGGCATGAGCGAGTAGCTTGACCTAGGTGAGTATTTTGTTTAGGTGTGGTGCACACTTGCCAAACTTAGCACTAGGTAGCTCAGGTGAAGCCCAAAGTTCAGTTGGAAGAAACTCGGTTCAAGTTGCGTCGCGATTCAAAGTTGTTTGAGCCATTTTCTCTCGACCGGACGCGGTCTCTGCCTTGACCGGACGCATATGGTCAGTATTGGTAGTCACCGCAGTTTCAACTCGGTCGACCAGATGTGGTCCTCCTGTGGACCGGACACGGTGATCAGGTTGACCAGTGTCAGAGAGGGTAAGTGATCTGATCGGACGCGACTGGGAAATCGATTGGACACGTCTATAGTGCGTCCGGTCTAGTTCCAGAGAGGTACTTCGCTGACCGGATGTAGCCGGTCACTCCTGATCGGACTCGCTGTGCGTTCGGTCACTTAACGCAGTTTGTTTCAAATTCGACCGTTGCCACCGACCAGACGCGTCCGGTCACGTCGACCGACGCGTCTGGTCAGTACGTAAAATGCTGAGTTAGCACATAATGGTTGGAATTGACTGTGGGAAGTATAAATACATCCCCTACACCTCTATTTGAGGTCTCTTGCTTATTTGTTCAGCTGAGAAACACCTTTCAAGTGCAAGGAAGTGCAAGAGCTCTAGTGAGGGTTGTGATTTGAGAATCCAAGTTTGAGATCCCTCATTAGTGACTAGGGAGTAGCAAGTGTGCATCCACCTTCTCATTAGGCTTATTGTGGTCAAGTGAGAGTCCTTGCTTGTTACTCTTGGTGATCACCATCACCTAGATGGCTTGGTGGTGATTGGGAGTTTGGTGATCATCCGACGGAGCTTGTGGATGACCCAACTCATCTTGTGAGCGGTTGTGGGCGATTCACCGTAACGGAGTGTCAAAGAATCAGCCCGTAGAGAGCACTTGATCCTTGTGTGGATCAAGGGGGAGCTACACCCTTGTGCGAGTGCTCCAACGAGGACTAGTGGGGAGTGGTGACTCTCCGATACCTCGGGAAAACATCACCGTATTCCTAACCCTTTACTTTCAAGCAATTTACTTTCTCGTATTACTTTTGTTGCTTGATTTACTTTCCTAGAATTGCCATGCTAGACTAGGATTGAAACTTAGGGTGCAAAACTTTTATCGATAGAATCACTAGGAACACTTGTAGGCACTAGGGGTGAATTATGGCTTAGTAGGATTTAATTCTTGCAATAAATTTTAGAAAAGCCCAATTCACCCCCCCTCTTGGGCATCTTGATCCTTTCAATTGGTATTGGAGCCGAGTTGCTCCTAAATTAGGCTTTACCGCCTAGAGCAAGATGTCTAATGGGAAGGACCACCTCCCATCTTTGAGGGAAATGATTTTCCATATTGGAAAATCCGCATGGAGGCGTACCTCGAAGCCATAGATGTCGGGTGTCTTAGAGCCGCCACCAAAGGGCTTCCCAAAATCAAGGATCCTGCTAACCCTGTTGGTGACAAGGAGAAGTATGGCCGGTGGAATGCAAAGGCAAAAAAAATACACGCTACCGGGGCCTTGTCAAGGATATCTTCAATCGTGTGCATAATGCAAAAAAATGCTCATGAATTGTGGGAAAACCTTTGTGCTCTCCATGAGGGAACTAAGAGTGAGCGTGAGGAACGCTATCACATTGCTTTGAAGAAAATTAATTCTTTTGAGATGCTTCCTAAGGAAAGTGCTAATGATATGTACACTCGCTTGAATGTTCTTATAGAGGATCTCAATGCTCTCGGGCTCACTCAAATAAGTCCATTGGATGTTGCAAGGAGGATCTTGAGTGTTCTTTCCGTTGAGAAGTATGTCCACATTATCACCGTGCTTCACCAAAGTGATCTCTCCATCGTAACACCGACACAAGTATTGGGAAATATTAATGCTTATGAGATGTACATGCATATCACTCCGGAAGAGGGCTCATCATCTTCCAAGAAGAAGGACTTGGCTTTCAAAGCTAGCCATGACAAAAAAACGAAGAAGAGCCAAGCCATGATTGTGCATGAAAGCTCAAGTGAGAGTGATATTGATGATGCATCACTTGCTCTCATGGTGAGAAAGACCACTAAGATGCTAAAGAAGCTTAACAAGAGTGGCATCAAGTTTGATGACAAGAAGAAGAAGTTCTTCACAAGTAGCAAAAGAAACCCTATATCCAAAATGGATTGCTACAATTATGGTGAACTTGGTTACCTAGCTCGTCAATGCCCTAAGCCTCCAAAAGACAAATACAAGAACAAAAACAAGGGCAAGAAAAATGAATCTAGTGATGAAGAAGATGAGAAGAAGAAGAACAAGCCATACAAGAAGAAGGATGGCAAGAAGAAAGAATTTCACAAAAAGAAGAAGGGAGGCAAAGCTTACATTGTTGGTGATTGGCTCACCGACATTGAATCATCATGTGAGTCCTCCGGTGATGAAAACGACGACGAGAAAGAGAAGGTCGCCGCATTTGTGATTGGACCATCATCATCTTCATCGACATCTTCACCACCATCTTCACCGTCATCATCCACTACTCACCTATGCCTCTATAACACCCCTAGGTGTTAAGCATGTATTAACATCCCAAAGCATGAGCATTAGATCCACATTCATTTTCATCATCACATGTAAAATAAATTGAAGTTAAATTGAAATGTGAAAAACATCTGTTTGAAACCTAATTATTGCAATTGCTTGCTAAGAGTTATAAAACTTGTTTAGTTATAACTTTAAATAACTTAGAATTAATTAGCATGATTTTTGGAGCAACTTTTGTATTTAAAATCTCCCCAAATTTTGCTTTTAAAAATATTCTAGAAAAATGAGTTTTTATTTAAAAATTGGACTTTAAATCATTAATTCAAAATCTATTTAGAATTTTGAAAAGTGCCCTAAATGAAAGTTGTAGAGAATTAAATTTTGAACAACTTTTGTTTTGGGGACAACTTGTGAAAATGCCGTTTTCATCTTCAAATTTTGAATTTGAATCAATTTAGAAAATATGGAAATTCATTTATAAAAGAAAAGGATTTTTCGGCCTTACCGGGCCGCCGCCTCCGCTTCGGCCCGCTCACGCAAGCTGGCCCGGCCCGCGTCCGCGCCTGCCTCCTCCCGCCCCCGCGCGCGCACGCACCGTGGTGACCGCGGCAGAAGCCGGCCGCCGCGTGGCCGTACGCCGCCGACGCCGCGTGCCACGCACCCTCCGATGGTCCCCGCGTCCCTCCGCGCCCGCTTACTCCCTCCACGCACTCGCCCGCCTCAGCTGCTGCCCTCATTTGCTTCCCCTCTCGCCAGCAACAGCCGTGAAGCCGTGGCGGACGCTCGCGTCACTGCTCGCCATCGTAGCTCCGCCACCGCCGCACGCCCCCGCGAACGCTTCTCCGGTCGATTCCTCCCGGCCTCAGCCCCGCCTCGCTTCCCTCCATCTAGTGCTCGCGCCTTTTCCGCTGCTCGAGCAAAGGTGAGGCCGAATTTGGGCGTTTCCCTCCGCCGCCGCGCCATGGCCGCCGGCACGGTCCGAGCGTGGTCGGAGCTCCTCCGTCGCCTTTCTCCCTCTATTTTTCCCTTTTTACGTCCGCCTCCACCTCGCGGATCTCGCGCGCGCCCCATTGGCCGCCACCGTGGCCTGCACCGGCCGGCCACCGTGTGCCAGCGTCGCCACCCCGCCATGCGTGCCAGTAAGCTCAATGCCGAGCTCGTCTGGCCATATTCTGGGCACCCCCAGATTCGCCTTGTCGTGGGGAGTGTGTTGGTGGTGGTCTTGTCGCCGGCTACCTCGCCGACGGCGAGATCTTGCCGGTCAAACCTCTCCCCCTTTTCTCTGTGGCTGCCATGTGGGGTCGGTTGACCCACGGGTCCCTACTATCTGTCTCTCTGTGTGCTTCGGGGGTGATCCCGTGGGGTGTACTTAGCACTTTCAGCGACGAATTTTTGAAAAGGATTTTCCAGAAATTATGAAAAAGCTTCTAAAATTAATATCTCAAGAATTATAGCTCCAAAAATTGTGAAACAAATTTTGTAGTATTTCTCATAAATAGATATATGACTTAAAAATGTTGCATGTTAATTTTGTGATACTTTTCTGTATAGATTTATTTAATTATTATAAGTGCTCATATCTTAGAAAATGTATAGTAAATAGATTATTAATTAGAAAAATGTGGTTCCTATTTCATTAGTCTTCTTTAGTGATGTACTTTCTAGGAAAAATGTTTATGAGGCATGTTCTATGAAAAATTATTGATGTGTAGTTCAAATGCCTTTAATTAAGGATTTTTATTATTTTTGGTAGAGAGCAAAAATTGTATAACACATGCATGTGATAATTTTTGTGATGTGCTTATTTACTGTGTATAACATAGGAAAAATATGAAATCTATTGTTTGATACTTTTTATAGTATAAAGTATTTTCATGCTCATTATTATGCTATAGCTTGTTTATTTTGTACAGATTATTTTACTTATCCAAATCTCATAAAATTTCTGTAGTATGCTATTTGTAGTAGGACTATACTACTGTAATTTTTGTGAATTTTTATATGCAACAGAAATAGGTGTTAATGTGTAACCCTAGTTTAAATGGGAAATAAAAGGTTATTCTTTATAAATAATTAAAAGTAATAAAAAGTGTTTGGTGTATCTTTGAAGCACCAAACTACCTTGCTGGTGTTACTTGATAGGTTAAGGTATTAGAGTTTGGCAAAGTGTAGCAACACTTGTGTGAGAATTATATGCTAACTAGTATAAGAGTAGATGACATGTTTTGTGGTACATGTTCTTAGATGATGTGGACTACCTTGTAGAAGATTTTGTCTTTAACCTATACTATCAGATTTAATGTGCTCATTTGCATATCATGTCATCATGGCATTCCACCGCATCCGATGCACCGTCTGTATGTTTACTTATGCAATTGCATCATACATGATCGCAGGAGAAGTCACCGGTAGCAGTGCCAGAAGAGCAGACTTGGACCGATCAGTAAGAACTCCAGGCACAGGAGGTGCCCAAGGAAGAGGAACAAGGAGAGGAGTTGCTCGAGTGCGTAGATCACCAGCCTAGTTCGTTTGAAAGAGGCAAGCCTCGGAGCATTCGAAGTCTCCTACTTTATAAAAGCAATTCTTTATATATGAGTTTTATATATTGCTGCATTAAGTTATAGGAGTTGAGTGAAACCGTTGTTGCATTTATTATTATCCTTGCCCACCTGGTTACCTTTTACCCTGTTAGGTCAGGATCGAATAATTGCTTAGCCATGCTTAGACCGGTAGAAGTCGGGTGATTTCCTGTCACCTGCGAGTTATATGTGGATACCGGGTTATGGTTAGCTATAATTGTTGTCATGGAAAGTAACCAAGTGTTGATGGATAAGCGGAGACCGGGCGGAGTCTTATAGGGTTTTGAACTATAGTGATTCCGTCTGTGTCAATTAAGGACCGATCGCTGCTCGTCTCTCTTGTCATGTTGAATGCATGCCTCACACTTAGCTGGCCGAATAAAGTACCTTTTGACCATGAAGCTAGTGACACTATTTTGAGCCGAGATAAACTCGGATTGGTAGATTGGTGCTGAAGGGGGTATGACAGGGACACGAAGAGTGAGCCCAAGGTGCGTCCTGGCAGTCGGGCGGTCCCTGGGTAGTGCGGTCCATGACTGTTATCCCGCGGCTACTTGAAAAGTATCATTGGTGACCTAAGCGACCCTAATGGGGGAAGCGTGGTTTGCGTGAGGAATAAATCACCAGCTGGTTAGGAATCAATTCGAATCGCCGTCGCTCCTAGATAGTGAGCACTTGACTCGAGCTACAGCATCATATTAAAAATGATGAAACACGGATGGTTATGTGAATGATGTTGGAAAAGCTAAACTTGATTTGGTAACTTTGATGTTAATGGTTAATCAAGTGATTGCTCTAGCCTAGGTTCTTACTTAGATTAATCAGGTATAATTAAGTTGATGCTTATAGTTTAAATGATTCATAACTGATAACTTATGCTTTTCTGTAAAATCAGTCAAGCTAGTCCACTTTAGAAAAGCCTTGCATACTCCTTGGCGTCATTTATTTCTGGTTTATGACGGGTAAGTCTAGCTGAGTACCTTCTCGTACTCAGGGCGTGGTTCCCATTATTGTTGCAGATGGTCAGATGTATTACGGGTACTGCGTCAACTGTCTGTATCCGGCGATGGACGACAACTAGGACCAAGGACAATGGTCACTCTATTCGTCTTATCTCATGCTTTTGTGGACTATGAATACCTGCTGGCACTGTATCTGAACTAAGTGTGTGTGCGTGGTTTTAAAACTACTTACTTCCGCTATGTTAAATTGAACTTGTGTTGTAATAACTTTTTTTTTCTGAACTCCGATGTATTCAACTCTCGTTGTGAACTTTATGTACTATGTGACTATGGCTGCTAAATAGTACGATCTTGGTTGGAATGTTGGTTGGTTGGAAATCCTTCGTGATTTCATGAAATCTCGGGTTGTACGGGCTTAAGTTTGATAAATTATCTGCTTCGGTGGAAGATTTTCTTACTTAATCTCATATAATCATGTTGATCCATTACAACCTCATGGCCAAGGGTGAACGAAAGGTACAAAATAATGAAAGTGATGATGATGATGATGATGATGATAGTGATAGTGATGATAAATATGATGCACCTTCTTATGATGAACTTGTAAAATTGCTAAACAAATACTCTAAAGTCATAAGAAAGACTAGAAATGAAAATGATGAGCTTTAAAATGGAAATAAATCACTTTTATCCAAGCTTGAGATTGCACAAAAGACTAGTGATGAGCTTAAAGATCAAAATTAAATTATGACTTCTACTCTCAAGGAGCTCAAAACTTTCAATAAAGAGCTTAGAGATGAACATGATAAACTTGAGAAGAAGCATGATGAGCTCAACACTAGGCACAACTTGCTAAAAGACAAATATACTTCATTAAAAATTAATTATGATAGTCTTGTTGTTGCTAATGAGTTTTCTCTTGAGATACATGATGCTATTAACCAAGTTGTTAAGATTGATATAGCCACATCATGTGATGACTTGATTATTGAGAGCATTGAGCAAGGCTCTAGTGGCAAAGGCAAGAAAGTGGTTGAGTCTGACAACTATGATGATTATGTCAAGCTCAAGAGTGAAAATGAAATGCTTAGAGATAAGAACAAGAAGCTAAAAGGGTTGATGGCTCTTGAAAAGCAAACATCAAATGAGTCACTCATTGAGGAGAACAAAAAGCTCAAGCAAGAGAAAGAGCATCTCAAGACCGGCTTAAGCAAGTTCACAAGAGGTCAATACTTGCAAAGTGAGCAACTCATGAACACCGTCATGAAGATGGATAGAAGTGGCATTGGTTACTTGGCAAATCAAGAGAAGAAGGCCAAAACTCAACATCAACAAAGCAAGTCAAAGCCCAAGCCTAAGAGATGTGTTGAGTGTGGACAAGAGGGCCACTTTGCTGATGAGTGTGAAACTCCACCACCACAACTCTTGCCCAAGCATGCTAGACCCTTTGCTTTCAATGCTCACTACATGCTTAGAAAAGATTCTAGTGGAAAGATGAAAGTAATGTTCTTGGGTCCCCCAAACAAGAATAGGCCTAAGAAAATTTGGGTTGCCAAATCACTAGTTGAGAAAGTCAAGGACCCCTCTCAAGTTTGGGTCCCTAAACAAAAAGCTTGATCTCTTATGTGTAGGTGAACTACAAGACCGGTGGATCTTATTGGGTTATTGATAGTGGTTGCACTCAATATGACCGGTGATCCTCGTATGTTCACCTTACTTGAAGAAAATGGGGAATGTCAAGAGAAGATCACATTTGGGGACAATTCAAAGAGCAAAGTCAAGAGTATAGGCAAGATTGCAATATTAAATGATCACTCTCTTTCAAATATGCTCTATGTTGCTTCCTTGAGTTTCAACCTACTATCCGTTGGGCAACTTTGTGACCTTGGCTATCAATGCTTATTCACTCCAAATGAAGTGGTAGTATCAAAGATAGATGACAAGCAAATGTTTTTCAAAGGCTTTAGATACAACAATTTCTATCTTGTTGATTTTACCTCCGAAGATGCAAACTTGATGACATGCTTGTTCACCAAAACTTCACTTGGGTGGCTTTGACATAGGAGGCTTGCTCATGTTGGAATGAACACTCTCAACAAATTATTGAAGAAAGAGTTAGTGAGAGGCTTGAAAGATGTCAAGTTTGAGAAGGACAAACCTTGTAGTGCATGTCAAGCCGGTAAACAAGTTGTAAATACTCATCCAACAAAAGCTTACATGTCAACATCAACAGTGTTAGAGCTTCTACATATGGATTTGTTTGGTGCTACAACTTACAAGAGCTTGGGTGGAAATCTTTATTGTCTTGTGATTGTGGATGACTACTCAGGATACACTTGGACTTTCTTTCTTCATGACAAATCCGAAGTGGCCAATTGTTTCAAGAAGTTTGCAAAGAGAGCTCAAAATGAATTTGAAGTCAAGATAAAGAAGATAAGAAGTGATAATGACAAAGAGTTTGACAACACAAATATTGAAGCTTATTGTGATGAGATTGGAATCAAGCATGAAGTTTCATCAACCTACACTCCTCAATAAAATAGTGTAGTTGAGAGAAAGAACCAGACATTGATTACTCTTGCAAGAACAATGCTAGATGAGTACAACACACCGGAAAAATTGTGGGCCGAGGCAATCAACACCGCATGCTATGCATCAAATTGTCTCTTCCTACAAAAGTTTCTTGGCAAGACCCCCTATGAGTTGCTAAATGGGAACAAGCCAGACGTCTCATTCTTTTGGGTGTTTGGTTGCAAATGCTACATCTACAAGAAGCGGCAACACCTATAGAAGTTTCAAAGACATTGCGATATTGGTTTTCTTGTTGGCTACTCATCAAAGTCCAAAGCATATAGAGTATTTAACCATGCCACCGGTTTGGTTGAAGAAACATGTGATGTGGAATTTGATGAATCTAACGGCTCCCAAGGAGCAATTGAGAATTGTGATGATGTAGGTGATGAAACATTGAGGGAGGCAATGAAGAACATGCCGGTGGGAGACATCAAGCCTAAAGATGATGAAGACGATGCACAAATGGTCAATCCACCATCTTCATCATATGTGCCTAAAGATGATGACAAGAATGAGAGAGTTAAAAATGAAGACACTCATGTCTCTCATGAACAAGCCAAGGCACAAGCTCAAGATATTGATGCTCCCCAACCCCCTCCTCAAGTGGTTGATAGAAGACACTCACCTCTACTTCAAGCACATCCACAAGATCTCATCATAGGGAGTCCTACAAAGGGTATAATGACTCGATCTCAAAAACTTGCTTCTTTTGTTGAACATCACTCTTTTATCTCTTGTCTTGAACTAAGAATGTAGAAGAAGCTCTTCAAGATCCGGATTGGGTGAATGCAATGCATGAAGAATTGAACAACTTTACTCGCAATCAAGTTTGGACACTTGAGGAGCATCCAAAAGGTGCAAGAGTCATTGGAACCAAGTGGGTGTTCTGCAACAAGCAAGATGACCAAGGCATAGTCGTGAGGAATAAGGCAAGACTAGTTGCAAAGGGGTTCTCTCAAGTTGAAGGACTTGATTTTGGAGAGACCTTTGCACCCGTTGCAAGACTTGAAGCCATTCGTATCCTTCTTGCATATGCATCGCATCATGAAATGAAATTATATCAAATGGATGTGAAAAGTGTGTTTTTAAATGGCTTCATAAATGAACTAGTCTATGTTGATCAACCTCTCGGGTTTGAAGACTCTAGATATCTTAATCATGTTTATAGGTTGTCCAAGGCGCTATATGGGCTCAAGCAAGCCCCTAGAGCGTGGTATGAGCGCCTCCGGGACTTCCTTATTGAGAAGGGCTTCACAATTGAGAAGGTCGACACCACACTATTCATCAAGAAGCTCAATGGGGAGATCTTCATTTGTCAAGTTTATGTTGATAATATTATCTTCGGATCAACAAATGAAGATTATTGCAAGGAATTCGGTGAATTGATGTCGAAGGAGTTCAAGATGTCCATGATTGGTGAACTTACATTCTTCCTTGGTTTTCAAGTCAAGCAAATGAAAGAAGGGATTTTTATCTCTCAAGAAAAGTATACTAAGGATCTTCTCAAGAGATTCAAGATGGAGGATTGTAAGCCAATCAAGACCCCAATGCCATCTAATGGACATCTCGACCTAAATGAGGGAGGTAAACCGGTTGATCAAACTCTCTACCGTTCTATGAGTGGTAGCTTGTTGTACCTTACCACATCTAGGTCTGATATCATGTTTAGTGTGTGCATGTGTGCTCGCTTTCAAGCGTGTCCTAAAGAACCTCACCTAAGTGCCGTGAAAAGAATCCTAACATATCTTAAGCACACCCCAAGCATTGGTCTTTGGTATCCCAAAGGAGCTAGATTTCAACTAGTTGGATATTCCGACTCGGATTATGCCGGTTGCAAAATTGATAGAAAAAGCACATCCAGAGGGTGCCATTTGCTTAGGAGGTCACTCGTATCTTGGTCATCTAAAAAGCAAAATAGTGTGGCTTTATCCACCGCCGAGGTGGAATACATTGCCGCAGGGGCTTGTTGTGCACAAATCTTATATATGAAGCAAACCCTTCTAAACTATGGTGTTATTCTTGATAAGGTGTCACTTTTATGTGATAATGAAAGTGCCGTTAAAATTGCTAATAATCTGGTACAACACTCACGCACCAAGCACATCGATATCCGCCATCACTTTCTAAGAGATCATGTTGCTAAAAATGATATATCACTAGAAGTGTAAGAAGTGAAAATCAATTAGCGGATATCTTCACTAAACCTTTGGATGAGGCTACCTTTTGTAGGTTGAGAAGTGAGCTAAATGTGCTTGATTCTAGTAACTTTAAAAAATGAGCTTGTGTTGTCCCTTGCATTGCATTGTAATATATGTCATGTTTAAACTTCCGTAATGCATCTAGGCTTGTCTAACACGGTTACAATAACCCTCCTTTGGAGGAGTGAAGAAGCCTAATCGTGGATCAAACTTGACAAGCAACCTAGTTTTACCTTCTTGCTTTGCATTGCATATGCATGGTTGTTGCTTTGTCGTTTCTTTTCGGTTTGGCTTTGAGCAACCTCTGTGTTCGTCCATGGACAGAGAGAGCATTTGACGCTCCCAAGGGTTTATAAACTCTATTGCATGGCCATACATTGCTCCTTGGGTGTTTATCACATATTTTCTTAAAAATAATACTAGCCTAAGGTGAAATATTTTGAAAAACTTAAGGGTTTGAGAGAGGTCACTCATATTAGGTTTCAATTGGTGTTTATTTAGGTCTTTTTGTGTTGGAACTTGATTGGGAGAAGTCATGTCGAAGATCAGAAAGAAGAAAGGCGAAGAACAGCAACCGGACGCTAGACCGGACGCGTCGCTCCTCAACCACTGCGTCCGGTTCCGGCCACCACCAGTGCGTCCGATCGCGTGAAGGCAGTTCTCTTGGACCTCTGACCGGACGCTGGACCGGACGCATCGCTGCGATCACTGCGTCCGGTCCCGGACCTCACCAGCGCGTCTGGTCGCGCGTAATGGGTTCCTGGGTGGACCTCTGAGCGGACTCTGTCCGCGTCCGATCACCTCTAACCGGACGCGTCTGGTCGCGCCAAGAGCTTACTGGACTCTGACCGGACGCCTCTACAACGCGTCCGGTCAGTCAATCAGCGCGTCCAGTCACCCCGTGAAAAGTGGATCTAACCCTTTTTAACTGTTCATCAGCTTTTTCCTTTTCTTCTTCCTCTCGCGCGCCGCCGCTGATCGACTCCGTGCCCTAGCCCACGTGCCGTCGCCGCTCCACCACCGCATTGCTGTGCCACCGCTCCTCTCCACCGTAGGCCATGCGTCACCGCCGCTCCTCCACCGCGCCCGTGCAGTGCCGCTCCTCCTCACTATAGCCGCACCGTCGCCGCTCCTCCACCGCGCCCGGCAGCGCCGCTCCTCCCTACTGCAGCCGTGCCGCCGCCGCTACTTCTCCACCGGAGCATCCTCCCGCGCGCCGTGCAGCCCTTCCTCTTCAGCGCTGCTAGGCCGCCGCTGCTCCAAACCCTAGCAATCGCGTGCCATCACCGCTCCTCTCCGGCCGTCCACATCATAGGCCAGGCAACCCTCCTCCGCGTTGCCCTTGTTTCTTGGCTGAGAGGGTTCCTCTGCGACGCATGTCCTGAACTTCGGCCATCTCCACGTGACTTCACCGTGAGGTTTCCTCGCTTTACCTTGACCTAGATGGATTGCCGATGAAATCTCGTCTTGTTCTAATTCACTTTTGTTTGTCTCAGCATTCTAGCGCTCGTCCGCCGTTCCCGTGGAACCCCCGCGTGTCAAGGTCTCTTACCTTTTCACTGGAGTCTCGGTCGTCTAAGGTAGCATATCATGGTCTATTCTTTTCTTATCTTGTATGCTTGCTCTCATAAGGACTTCGCTCATCTATTAGTTGAAATATATTGCTTAAAAGTAGCTCTATCTATTCCATCTTTGCAGAGAGTCTTGTCGGTGCTTTGTGTGTGGCCGTTGACACTTTGGTCAGTATTGAATCTGAGGCCAAGCCTGCGGATATGGATTGAGGCCAAGCCTCACGAGAGTCAGCTCATTATCTATTCAGTGTTAGCGTTTCTCAGTCATAGAGACTTGTTAGCATGGTCCGCTGCAAGAATGCTGGTGGTGCACCGAGTGATGGGGACAAAAGTCCTCCTCGTTTGACAGAGGTTGCCCATGGCAAGCGCGAGAAGATTGCCACCAAGAAGAGAAAGAGGACGCTCACAGAGGCAGAGATAGCACAGGCAGTGGCTGACGCTGCTGATATAGCAGAGAGAGGGGACAGAGGTAGTGGTATTCACATTGGCGAGCGTCGCTTTCACCTTGAAGGACGACAGCTCGGTACAGAGGCCACTGAGGAAATAGAGGATCAACCCGTAGAGCAGAATGCAGAGGAGACAGAGGAGACATAGGAGCAGACAGTACAAACTTTGTCGTGTCGTCGTTCATGACGCACGCACGCTCAGGTGACACCTAGGCCAGAGAGTCAGCGACGTGGAGGTCGTCCACCTCCCAGAGCTCGAGGTCACCCCCCAGTTGAGCACTTTGACCTGAGGGGAGCTATAGCACGCCAGGTTCAGGCCCTCTGATTCGTCGAGGTTGGTCGGTGGTTCCCACCTCAGCGAGACACCAGAGCTTCTGAGGGTTTCTACACACCTCTGCACGAGGATTTTTATAGAGCCTATGTTGACAGTGGGATTGCCTTTAGACCATAGAGAGTTTGTCAACTTGAGACACTAGTTGCAGTTGTTGGTGAGCAGCTCTGTCCCCATATTTCGTTTCTACTGGGATTGTCAGATCTTCTGGGTTGGACTGGAGCATACTGCGGTACTTGGGTCAGAGAGTTTTACTCCTCACTTTGGATAGATCCTACTCACGAGTTCATTCACTTTGCATTCAGAGGTCATGACCGCATGCTGTACAGCACCAGGGTACGGGAGATTCTTAGACTCCCAGCTTCAGAGATGAAGATTCACCAGTTGTGCTTTGGTTAGACTTCACCACCGAGGCATCCACACGGAGGCACTGTGCCACCTACAGACTTGATCAGACCATGCTTTCGGGAGCCATTTGGTGAGGGTCCAGACGTACACCAGCTAGCTTGACTCCCATTACCAGAGTGCTTGATGCTATTGTAAGGAGGACACTGCTTCCGAGGTTGGGCTACCGAGAGGGTTTGACACGTATGCAGTTGTGGGTAGTTCATCACCTCATCTCTCAGATTTTGTTTGACATTTGGGATTTGATGCTCTGTGAGATGGAGGATACTTTGGCAGAGGGCTTCAAGGGTCATCGTCAGCTACCCAATGCCCATTGGATTTGCTTCCTGATTCGGTCTGCTTGTGACCTACCTGCTGAGATTAGAGCGGAGATTTCTAACACCACGACTGCTTTCTCTGAGTATGATATCTGACAGTTGTGGGCCTCTATCACCCGTGAGCAGGCACCAAGATAGGGACAGCGTCAGAGAGCAGAGGTACCAGAGACTGTAGCTGAGCAGGACCAGACAGTTGAGGGACTTACTGAGGCAGAGCTTGCCGACTTAGATGCTAAGCTAGATGATCTAGACAAGGATGACGCCACTGACAGCACTGATGATGATTATCAACCACTTCCTCGGTACCGCTCTCCTTGCCCTCATGACCATGAGGGCGGTGGTTCCGGTTTAGCCTCATGCTCAGACCTAGCCATGGTGGCTATTCTTGAGAGACTGACCCAAGCTCAGGAGAGGCAGGAGATTCAGCTACAGCGACAGGCTCAGGATAACGCAGCTGCATTCGCACAGATTCAGGCTCATCAGGACGAGTTTCAAAGGCAACAGCTAGAGATATAGAGGCAGTAGGCAGCTACCCAGCACATAGTTCTCACGGCATCGCCTAGGCGACGCCTAGGCGTCCAGGCGCTCCCCTATCGCCTTGCAGAATGGGCGCCTAGGCGGGCAAGGCGGGCGCCTAGGCGAGCAAGGCGCTCCCCCATCGCCGTGCCTCGCCTTTACGCCATAAGAACTATGACCCAGCAGCAGTACCTTGAGCTCCTGCGACACCTTGTTACTATTGGGGTCCCTCCACCTCCATCAGTCCTTACTCCAGCGTTATAGTCTAGTGGACTTCAGAGTCAGGGACAGCCGAGCGTTCAGTTTACCTCACCTCAGCAACAGGTGCCTCATACGTTTTAGTCCCCAGGCTATACTCCTATTCAGATGGGATTCACTCCACCAGTTCAGCTCAGGCCTCACCTTCTAACTGGCACTCCTTTCTCTACTGATTTGAGTGCATCCTACATCGAGTTGACTAGTCAGCCGACACCCTCTCATATCACGGTCCTGACTTCTTTAGAGCTATCAGTATCAGAGACAGTGGCTCCTCTAGTGACAGGGACTGGGACTACAGAGACAGTTCCTTCGTCAGTTGCCTCGACTGATCCTCCCATGGTTGGTGCTCTTCAGGCTCATGTGACAGAGACCGCGGCTCTCGTTGCTACTACGTCATCAGCTCCTGCTCCTGCGTTATAGACCCAGACTACTTTACTTCCACGTATATCTACAGAGGGTCATCCTGACAGCTCAGAGTCAGAGGAGGACACTTCACAGTTCTTGATCACTCCATGCTCCTCGGCACCCGACACGACTGCTTCTATTCCTCCTTTGGACCCTTAGCTTTTTGGCTCTTTATGCCAAAGGGGGAGAGGAAGTAGATTCAGGGGGAGTTTTGAGAGAGGGTTTCGTTTTCTTTGTGTGATACATTCCTGCATCATGTTTATACTCTCATGTTTATATTCCCACACTTGCATTATGTGACATGTGTGCTTATGAGATACTTGAGTTATATGTTGCTTATCTTATCGCTATTATATCATGTCTCTTGATTGGTTCTAGCTCATAAGGTTTTGCTACCATGCTTTACTTTGATTTAGTATGAACTATGTTTTTGTGTACTAACTCTTACAACTTGTTGGCTTGGAGCACATAAGTAATCCCTAACCCCTTGTTCTTATTGCCTTTTGCTTATGTGAACCAAGCATGTTCGAAAACTTCAACTCTTAAATCTACTTAATCAAGGTGTTGTCATCAATCACCAAAAAGGGGGAGATTGAAAGCATCTAGGGCCCGAGAGTTGGTTTTAATAATTGATGACAACGCAACATTACCATACCTAACGTGTGTTTTGCAGAAAGTTTGGTAAGTTAGGTCATGAGAATAGTGACTGTTTTGGGCACTATGGTATTCATGCCCCTTGATAGAAATTGTTTCAGTTTTCAAAGGATTAACGTCAAGATTAAGGATGGTTAGTTCCGGACATCGAGGAGTTGAGTTACGTTCGGAATAGTCGTTAGGATCTTCGCTTTTCTCCTTTGGCCATACTATAAAGGGGGGCATGAGCGAGTAGCTTGACCTAGGTGAGTCTTTTGTTTAGGTGTGGTGCACACTTATCAAACTTAGCACTAGGTAGCTCAGGTGAAGCTCAAAGTTCAGTTGAAAGAAACTCAGTTCAAGTTGCGTCGTGATTCGAAGTTATTTGAGCCATTTTCTCTCGACCGGACGCGGTCTCTGCCTTGACCGGACACGTCCGGTCAGTACTGGCAGTCATCGCAGTTTCAACTCGGTCGATCAGACATGATCCTCCTGTGGACCGAACACGGTGATTGGGTTGACCAGTGTCAGAGAGGATAAGTGATCTGATCGGACATGACTGGGAAATTGATTGGACGCGTCTACAGTGCGTCTGGTCCAGTTCCAGAGAGGTACTTCGCTGACCGGACGTGTCCGGTCATCACCGATCGGACTCAACCGTGCGTCCGGTCAAAGTACAGTAAGGTTCTTGCATGACCGGACGCGTCCGGTCACTCCTGATCGGACTCGCTGTGCGTCCGGTCACTCAGCGCAGTTTGTTTCAAATTCAACCGTTGCCACCGACCGGACGCGTCAAGTCACATCGACCGGCGCGTCCAGTCATCATCAATTCATGTGCATCTCCACTATGATCGTCATTTCATATCCATGCACCTTCTCTTTGTGATCTTGTGGCCACCAGTCCTTGCCACATACACCTTCATCACATGTGTTGCTTATGCCTAACTCAAAACACTTAACACATGGCATTAGCAACTTGGTGTCATTAATTATCAAAACTAAACTTGGGCTTTCACCAGGGTGACCCCAACCGCCGTAGTGGTCACGGTGCAGCGCTGAGGTGCGTCGACACAGGTGGTTCATGCAGAGCGAAGCTGACGCGGCCGCAAGGGCTCAGCGAGGATCTACACCGAGGTCGTCGAAGGCAGCGGACGGTGGCGCGGCTTTGGCATGGCGACATAGAGAAGTGGAGCTCCGATCCATGACAAGGAAGAGGGAGGAGGTGAGGGAGCTCGGTGGTGGTAGTGAATGGGGAACATAGAAGGGTGACGGCAGCTGCTCCTCTTATAGCCATGATTCTAGAGTTCCCAAGGAGCGCCGGTGATCCTAAACGTCCGTGTGGGCTCTAGGACATGCGGCGTTCATCCCGGGGCGGTTGTACGGATGCCGAGGCATGGATGGGACAACAGGCGGTGGTGATGGCACCCTAGGCACGTGTCCACGTGGCTCTAGGGTTAGGCGTGGGTGGCTCTGGCCACTTAGGCCTGCGGGGTCCTGCCGATGGGCCTACGGGGGTCGTGCATGAGTGGGATTGCGGGGGATGGCGGATGGAGGGAGGCCGAGGTGGGCCAGTGAGTGACACTAGGGCAAGTGGTCATGGCACTACTGCTGCTGGGCTGTGCAGCAGCTTGGTCCAGAGGCGTAAGCGGGCCAGCTGGGGAGAGAGGAGGAGAAGGGCTTGGCCCAAGAGAATGGGAGAAGATTTTCCAATTCCTTTTAGGGGCTATGATAGATGGTTCTCCCATCTATGACCAAAGAATTTGAAGTAGATTCAAAAGAGGTTGAGAGAGGAACTTATCCTTTCACATGAATTAGGTCTCAAGGAATTCGAACGGGAACTAGAGAAGGATCCTTGCTCCGGGTTTGAGATGGATTCACGAGAGACTTGAGAGGAATCACGGGAAGAAGGGGAAGGGATCTTTCTCTAACTCCTTGCTGGGGAAAGATAGGAAGTTTTTGCATTTCGCTAAGATGATAAGAGAGGGAATTAAGGAGGGATTTGAGAGGAGATTGTTGCTATGGTTTTGTGTTACTCCAACGAAACTCAAATCCAAACCACTCAAAAACACAGGCACACTCCTACAATCAATTCTACATGTGTGCACCAATTTATTAGTCATCTCTCCTCGGTTGACTTAGGTTTGACATAGAGACTACATGCTTCACACATTGCAGGAAAAATTTTAAAAAGCTTGTATTTTTGGTTACCCAAAAACCCAGGTTGTTATAGCCGACAAGCTAGTCCCCCTTGTGGCAATTCCTCACTTGGAGGTTCACACACTAATAGGCATCACATGACTAACCTGTAATCGAGTGCCGCACAACCAACATAAGATGAGGATCACACAAGCCATGAACAAACCACTAGAGTACCTTTTGGCTCTTCATCGGGAAAAGGTCAAGAATCCCTCACAATCACCACGATCAGAGCCAGAGGCAATCACCTTCCTCCGCTAGATGGTCCTCGCTGCACTAAGACGTCTAGGTGGTGGCCACCACCAAGAGTAACAAGCGAAATCCACAGCGAAATACAATTACCAAGTGTCTCTAGATGCAATCACTCAAGCAATACACTTGGATTCACTCCCAATCTCACAAAGATGATGAATTTACAATGGAGATGAGTGGAAGGGCTTTGGCTAAGCTCACAAGGTTGCTATGTCAATGCAAATGGCCAATGGGGTGAGCAAGAGCCGGCTACATGCCTTTTATAGAGCCCCCAAATGAATAGAGTTGTTCGCTCTTTGTCAGCACTGGAATTGGGGAGACTAGACGCGCCGATCAATGTGACCAGACGCATGCTCACCATCGTCTGGTCACTAGATGACAGCCATGTATCCTCACCTAACACTGAACCATCGCGCGTCAGGTTACGTCCAGAGAGGTTCCAGAGCGCCTAAAGCGCGATCGGACATGTCAGATCCACCTTGATCGGACGTAGACCAGTGTCTGATCCTACCTTCTCCTCTGCGTGCCAAGATTCATGACTGACATCAGCGTATGTCACCTGTGACCGGATGCAGACCCTGCGTGTTCGGTCACAAACACTGTGCAACGTCCGGTCTCGAGCCAGACAAGCCCGAGCACACCATCTTCACTATAAATGACCGAACGCTCCAAGCGCTGAGTCTAGTCACTACGTGACCAGCGTCCGGTCAGTGCAAAATAGCACCTCCTCTTCACCAGTTTCTCCACCCTTGCTCAAATGTGCTAACCACCAAGTGTTTCACCTTGTGCATGTGTGAAAGCTCTAGTTTGGTTTTGGCGAATTGATGAAACCCTAGCTACTAACCTATGTGCTCTAAGTGTATGTGAGGTAGGTTGGTAGACATGCCAAGTGGTGGAGCAAATAGATAAAGATCATGGCGGTGATGGCCATGGTGATCAAGTGCTCGGCTTGGAAAAGAAGAAAGAGAAATACAAAAAGCTCAAGGCTAAGGTATAAGTGGCAGGAGCTTTTTGGTTTGGTGATCAAAACACTTAGCGAGTGTGATCACATTTAGGATTGATAGCCATACTATTAATAGGGGTGAAACTCATCGAAATGCAGTTATCAAAGTGCCACTAGATGTTCTAACTCATTGCATATGCATTTAGATTCTTGTGAGTGCTAACACCCTTGAAAATGTTTATGAAAAATATACTAACACATGTGCATAAGGTGGTACACTTGGTGGTTGGCACATTTGAGCAAGGGTGGTGAAGTTCGTGAAGTGGAAGAAGTGTTTGTCACTGAAAATCAGTGATCGGATGCTGAGCCCGACATGACCAGACTTAGCCGGGTGCGTCCAGTTAGTACAATGCAGTGAAGAGCTCAACCTTGGTGCGTGACCAGACGCAGGGTAAAAAATGTGACCTGACGCAACACTTGTGCGTCCGATCAAGATGACGTACGCTGACCTGGTGGCACACAATGAGTAGAAGGAGGACTTTGACGCTAGGTGCATCCGGTCAGGGCGGACCTAACGCGTCCGGTTGAAAGGTCTTGATGGCTAGAGGGGGTGAATAGCCTAATAAAACTTTCTACAAAGATCACTCAACAATTTAATTAGTAACACAAATGGCGAGATGCGAGTTTTGCCTAGCCTAGTGGGTTGATGCAAGCCACCTATCCAATTGATAATTCTAGTTTGGTTCACACAACCGCCACAAGACAAACCGCAAGCTAGCAAAGCTATAAAGCTACTACAACTAGAACTACACAAGCTAGCAACAAAAAGGAACAACAACAAGCTAAACAAGATAGATACCAAAGTAAGTGCAAGAGGGGATTTAGAATGTTATACCGAGGGGCGATGATTGAGCCAACCAAAGTGAATACCAAGATAGTCAATGAAGTAACCAATCACCGGGATGAAATCCAATTGATCAAACACAATTGAGACACAAGATTTATCCCGAGGTTCACGTGCTTGCCGGCACGCTAGTCCCCGTTGTGTCCCCCTACACCACGTGGTTCGGTGGCTAATCGGTATCACACACCGAGCCTCTCAAAAGATACCACAAGAACCTACCAAATGGTGAGAAGTTCTGACATGAGCAATCCACTAGAGTTGGAATTCGGCGCTCCGCCGGGGAACCACAACAACCCCTCACAACAAGCTCACCAGAGCCAGCCATGAACAATCACCAACACGTGCCGGACCTCCACCGCTGCTCTAGCCATCTAGGAGGCGGCAACCACCAAGAGAAACAAGAATCCCGTAGCAAAAGAACACCCAAGTGCCAACTAGATGCAAACTCACAAGCAAATGCACTTGAGATCACTCAATCTCACTTTGATTAGGCAATCAAGCAAGGGAGATGAGTGGGAGGGGATGTGCTCAGCTCAAGAGGATGTTAGAGAGTCAAAATATCCAAGAGAATCCTCTAGGAGCCGACCAACAAGTATTTATAGGAGCCCCCGAAAGAATAGAGCCGTTGGCTCATGAAACAGCCACACTAGGGGTGACCAAACGCACTGGTCCAACCTGATCGGACGCGCACAGCGTTTGATCGCTCCACCGCGACCTCCCCGATGAACGCCACGTGTCTCACTTTGAATTTCATTCATTCAATCGTAATGGTCACTTAAAAGTACTCGTTCACGCGCTAGAGTGACTGGACGCGTCGATCAAAACTGATCGGACGTGCCTCGGCGTCCGATCGCCACTGATATGCGTTGCTGACCACATGACCGGACGCGCTCCACTCAACGATCGGACGTGACAGTGCCAGCGTTCGATCACGGTCTAGAGAGGTTCTAGAGAGCTCCTAACACGACTAGACGCGTCCGGTTGATTGTGACCAGACGCGCCACTACGTCCGATCGACCCTTCGCGTTCGTTGTCTCTCTAGCGCCTGACCGGACGCTCCGGTTCTGCGAGGGACCAGATGTGCCGGTTGCAAACCCTAGTCCACATGATAGACTGCTGTTGTCACTGACCGGACGCGTCCGGTCATGTCGAGACCACGTCCAGTTCAGAGTTCGATCACGCCGGTGACTCCGTTTGCCTCTGTTTCTTCGCGTCCGGCATAATGGAAAATATGCGTTTCACTTCCCGAAAAGTGTTGAATCCCTCCCAAACCCCTCTCTACCGCTCAAACTCCACCGCCTTCACAAATGTGCTAACATCACCAAGTGTACATCACCATGTGCATGTGTATTAGCTTTTTCACAATCATTTTTGAGGCGATGAGTTAGCTCTCCACTAGATCTAAATGCATATGCAAATGAATCTTCATCTAGTGGCACTTAAGTGATCAATAGCCCAAAAATTCTCCTCTTTATAGTACGGCTATCGATCCTAAGCCATCCACACCCTCTATGGTGTCTTGGATGCAAAATGAAAAACCCTATCATATACCTTTGCCTTGAGCTTTATAATTTGGCTTTGCACCTTCATCCAACTCCATCATGGCAAGCACTTGATCACATCACCATTGCTTGATCCTTGCTTCACCATGTCATTGCACCAACCACATCATAGCTACACGCATGTCTTTGCTATGTGGTTAGTACTAGGTATTGTCACTAATTACCAACACCAAACATAGGACTTTCACCGGTCGACGACTAGGCACTCGGGGAACTCTCTAGAACTGACCTGACATGTGGGTTGCTGAGGTGATCGACGTGTTCGGTCGATGGCAGGAACACGTGGGCGAGTAAGGACCTGACGTGGGCGCGGCGCGTCCGATCGTCCTCTACTACGTCCGATCGTCCTCTACTACATCCGATCGTTACTTGATTGTTGGCATAGGCAATTTCGACCATTGAGATCATGTGGACATCATTGAACGAGGATGACATGTGGTGCTCATCAGGTGATCGGACACTGGAGGCGTGCGTCCGGTCATATTAACCAGCGCGTTCGGTCGCCTTGAATCGGCAACAGTGAGGAGGCCAATGGCTCTATTTCATGGGCGCTTTTATTTAAGCCCCATGGCCGGCTCTAACTCACTCTCTTGGCCTTTTACATTGACATAGCAACCTTGTGAGCTTAGCCTAAGCCCTCCCACTCATCTCCATCATTGATTTGTCATCTTTATGAGATTGGGAGAGAATCTAAGTGCATTGCTTGAGTGTTTGCATCTAGAGGCACTTGACGTTCGTGTTTTGCTACGGGACTCGCTTGTTACTCTTGGTGGTTGACGCCACCTAGATGGCTTGGAGCAGTGAGGATCGTTGAGCGGAGGAAGGTGATTGTCTCCGGCTCAGATCGTGGTGGTTGTGAGAGGTTATTGAGCCTTTCCTATGAGAGTTTACGAAAGGCATCTCTAGTGGATTGCTCATGGCTTGTGTGATCCCTGTCTTGTGTAGGTTATGCAGCACCTAGTTGTGAGTTTGGCGTGTGATGCCAATTAGCGCGTGAACCTCCAAGTGGGTGAATCGCCACAATAAGGACTAGCTTATCGACAAGCAAGTGAACCTCGGTAAAAAATCATTGTGTCACTCATTTGATTCCGAGGTGATTGGTTTTCATTGGTATTCATTCTTGTGATTGATTGACTCCATTGGTTTGGCTCATTTCTCTACACGGTGGTAAACAATCCTTCCCGTGTATTTACATTTGTTAGTATAGCTTGGCCCTTTAGTGTAGATAGTTTTAAAGGCAAGCAAGAGTCAAGTCTAGTGGTTAGTGAGGCTCTTTAGGTAGTCTTTAAGAGCTCACTAATTTAGTTTAGCGATATAGCATTTGTATGCTTAGTGATCATAGTCACTAGAATTGTGGTAGGTGGCTTGCTCTTTTAGTAGGCTAGCGTAACATTCGCTTCGCAATTTAATTGTCTAACATATTTGCTAAGTGTTGTTGTAGAATTTTTTTAATAGGCTATTCATCCTCCTCTAGCCATTAGGACCTTTCAAGTTGTATCGGAGCCGTGGTCACCGTGATTTGAGGCTTAACAACCTTCAGTATCAAAATGGCTCAAATCAACAACACCAAGAAGCTGCCATAATTTGATAGCTCCAACTATCCTTATTGGAAGGCTAAGATGACAACATATATCAAGTCAATCAATATGAAGGTGTGGAAGGTGGTGGAGACCAAGATTGAGATTGTCGATGAATAGGCTCCCACCGTCGCTGAAGAAGTGCTTCTCCAAAATAATGATATTGTTCTTAGTGCCATTCATGATGCTTTGGATGAGAGAACATTTGAGCAAATCAAGAATATTAAGATGGCTCATGAGGCATGGAAGAAGTTGGAGGAATTATTTGAGGGCACTCAAGCCGTAAAGGGTGCAAAGGCATACATTCTCAAGGAGAGATTTGCAAGCTTTAAGATGAAGGATAATGAGAGTGTGTTGGAGATGTTCCATAGGCTTTAAGTGCTTGTTAATGATCTCAAAGCACTTGGAGAAGAGGTAAAGGACAATGACTTCTTCCATAAGTTCTTGAGATGCTTACTTTCGAGATTTGGCACATTGATCACTATTCTAATAAGGAGTGGTTAGGAGATGTGATGACTGATGACACATATAGAGATGATAATGAGAAGGAAGAAAAGAAGGAGAAGAAAGATGAGAAGAAGAGTGTGGCATTCAAGACCACATCATCCAAGGGTAAGGCAAAGCAAAAATCATCAAGTGAAGATAAAGACTTGAGCTTTGATGAGATAGATGATGAGAAGATGGCTCTCTTTGTCAAGAGATTTGGCAAGTTCATGGTGAAGAAGGGCTACCATGCTAGAACGAAGAAGTCTTCATCTAAGAACAAGGAAGAGTCAAGAAGGTGCTTTAAGTGCGGAAGCAAGGATCATCTTGTTGCTCAATGCCCATACAATAGCTATCATTGGTGTTGATTGAGTTAAACATTCTTATATCACTGGTCATGTGTTGAATGCCTCTACTATCTAGAATCTAATGCCTTACTCCAACTTTATAATTGACCTATAAAAGAAGATTAATTCTTTTTAGGTACCCAAACTTGATTGGTCCTTGAAGGTTAGTTACTAAGCTCTTTGGTATCCAAATGACTTTTTTCTTTGAGCCCATCCACGGTGCACCAATGAACTTAGCATGAACATCATTGGTATCCTTAGCACATAGAAAGAATCAAGCTTGATTGAGGATATATTAACTTGTGATTTCTTGTTCATGCATTTTTGCTCTATGTAACCAACTTGCTTGTAACTAGTGCAAAACCGACCATTATTCTTCATAAAACTAGTCTTGTGAGGAGCAAAGGTCGCCTTGCCTTTCTTGGGGGCATAGTTTAATCCCTCTTTATAGAGAGAAGCTCTTTAGCTATCCAAGCACATAAGCAAGCGGTCCTCACCACCATAGGCTTTGCCTAAGACGTAAGTGAGCTCATTTACCTCCTTTTGAGGGTCTCATTCTCAACCATTAGTGAGACATCACAAGCGAAACCATCACTACTTAGATGAGCTAGAAGTGGAAGTGTTACAAGAAGGGTTAATGAGAGCAACAATGATAGGCTTATAGAATTATTCATCAATTATATCACATGTTAAGCCTACATCACATGTTATAACATGCTATTTCTCATTTTGCTCATTAAGTAGAGAGGAATGAGCTTTCTTAAGCTTCTTGTGAGCCCTGCCAAGCTTCTCATGGGCTTCCTCTAGCCTCTCATGATGCATTGAGCTCATCAAAGGCTTGCTTAAGGGCTTTTAGTTCCTTACGCAAGTCTTTGCATTTCCTTCTCTTAATGTCAGAATGTTCTATAGCATCACCTAACATATCAAGTAGTTCATCTTTAGTTGGTTCATCATTATCATCACTTTTACTTTCACTTTTATCATGTTCCTCATCATCACAAGTTTATACCTTAGTGGCCTTAGTCATGAAGTATGACGGAGTATCAAAGAGAGAAGGCTTCTCATGTATGGCAATGCTTGCAAAAGCCTTCTTCTTGGTGGTCTTGTTATCATCACTATCATCATCATCACTTGAGAAAGCATCACTATCCTAAATGACCACATATGAACCACTCTTCTTCTGTTTCTTGAAGGTCATCTTGTCCTTCTTCTCATTCTTATCCTTCTTGCTCTTCTTGTCATCATCATCATTGTCGCTATTGTATGGGCATTGAGCAACAAGATGATCTTTGCTTCCATACTTGAAGCACCTTCTTGATTTTTCCTTGTTCTTAGATGAAGACTTCTTCCTTTTAGCATGGTAGTCCTTCTTCACCATGAACTTGCCAAATTTCTTCACAAAGAAAGTCATCTTCTCATCATCCATCTCATTAAAGCTCAAATCTTTATCTTCACTTGATGATTCTTGCTTTGCTTTGTCCTTGGATGATGTGGCTTTGAATGCCATACTCTTCTTCTTCTCATCCTTCTTCTCGTCTTTCTTCTTCTTTTCTTCCTTCCATCATCATCTCTATATGTGTCATCGGTCATCACATCTCCTAACACTTGGTTTGGTGTCATGGTGTCCAAACCACTCCTCACTAGCAAGGTGACCAACATGTCAAATCTTGATGGTATGCATCTCAACAAATTGTGAGAGAAGTTCTTATCCTTCACCTCTTCTCCAAATGCTTTGAGATCATTAACAAGCACTTGAAGCATACGGAACATCTTCGGTACACTCTCATCTTCATTCATCTTGAAGCTTGCAAACTTCTCCTTGAGAATGTACGTCTTTGCACCCTTCACCGCTTGAGTGCCCTCAAATGACTCCTCCAACTTCCTCCATACCTCATGTGCCATCTCAATGTTCTTGATTTGCTCAAATATTCTCTCATCCAAAGCATCATGAATGACACTAAGAGCAATATCATTATTTTGAAGCTATACTTCTTCAGCTGTGGCGGGAGCTTTCGCATTGGCAACTTCAATTTTGGTCTCCACCACCTTCCAAACCTTTCTATTGATTGACTTGATGTATGTTGTCATCTTAGCCTTTCAATAAGGATAATTTATGCCATCAAATTGGGGTGGCATACTAAAAATGCAAGCCACCTATCCATAATTCTAGTCACTATAGTCTCTAAGCGCACAATGCTAGGTCACTACCACTAAGTTAGTGAGCTCTCAAAGACTAACTAAAGAGTCTCACTAACCACTAGATATGACACAAACTGGCTTTCAAAACTAATTACACTAAAGAGCTTAGCTACACTAGGAAATATAAATACAAGGAGGAGAGGTGATATTTATACCGTCGTGGCAAGCAAAGATCAATCAATCACAATGAATACCAGTGAAGTCCCGGTGACAAGATGACACTGATTTTTCACCGAGGTTCATTTGCTTGCTGGCAAGCTAGTTTCTGTTGTAGCGATTCACTCACTTAGAGGTTCACGCGCTAATAGGCATCACACGCCTAACTCATAATCGGGTGCCGCACAACCAACACAAGATGAGGATCACACAAGCCATAAACAATCCACTAGAATACCTTTTGGCTTTTCACTGGGAAAAGGTCAAGAATCCCTCACAACCACCACGATCAGAGCCGAAGACAATCATTTTCTTTCTCTCAATGATCCTCGCTGCACCAAGCCATCTAGGTGATGGCAACCACCAAGAATAACAAGCGACATCCGCAGAAAAATACAATCACCAAGTGCCTCTAGATGCAATCACTCAAGTAATGCACTTGGATTCACTCCCAATCTTACAAAGATGATGAATCTTTGATGGAGATAAGTGGGAGGGCTTTGGCCAAGCTCACAAGGTTGCTATGTCAATGCAAATAACCAAGGGGTGAGCAAGAGTCGGCCACACACCTTTTATAGAGCCCCAAACGAATAGAGCCGTTGGCTCTCTGTTAGCACTAGAATCAGGGCGACTAGACACGTTGATCGATGTGATCGGACGCACGCTCACCAGTGTCTGGTCATCGGATGACAACCACGTATCCCCCGCTTTGAACTACGCCCATCAATCCCCAACGGTCGACTATACCCGCGCCTGCGCTTAAGTGATGATCAGACGCGATGATCAACAGGACCGGACGCGCCGGTGCATAGTATGCTCGCGCGCATGCACCAAGGCCAAGCACTGACTGGACGCGTCGCTCTACTTCACCTGATGCTAAGCCACCGCGTGCCAGGTCACATCCAGAGAGGTTCCAGAGCGCCTAAACCGCGATCGGACGCGTCAGATCCACCTTGACCGGACGTAGACCAGCATCCGATCCTGTCTTCTCCTCTACGCGCCAAGTTTCGTGACTGACGTCAGCGTAGGTCATGCCCGGTCACAAACACTGTGCGATGTCCGATCTCGAGCCAGACAAGACCGAGCGCGCCATATTCACTATAAATGACCGAACGCTCCAAGCGCTGAGTCCGGTCACTACGTGACCAGCATCCGGTCAGTGCAAAACAACACCTCCTCTTCGCTAGCTTCTTCATCCTTGCTTAAATGTGCTAACCATTAAGTGTTTTACCTTTGTGTACGTGTGTTAGCATGTTTTCACAAACATTTTCAAAGGTGCTAGTACTCATTAGAATCTAAATGCATATGCAATGAGTTAGAACATCTAGTGGCACTTTGATAACCGCATTTCGATATGAGTTTCACCCCTCTTAATAATACGGTTATCTATTCTAAATGTGATCACACTCACTAAGCGTCTCGATCACAAAACTAAAAAGCTCCTATCAAGTTTTACATTTGCCTTGAGCTTTTTATTTTTCTGTTTCTTCTTTTTCATGTCTGAGCACTTCATCACCATCGCTATCACCACCATCATCATGATCTTCACCATTTGCTCAATCACTTAGAATGTACTACCTATCTCATAGTCACTAGAGTAAATATGTTAGCACTTAGGGTTTCATCAATTCATCAAAACCAAACAAGAGCTTTCACCGTGTCTCGTCCCCCACGTACACCGGGGTGCTACCGCCATCGTCGTTCCCCACCAAAAGGTCATGGCTGCTGTCGACACTATGGCCGCTGTGACGTACGACCTCAGCAAGGAGATGTTGCGATGGAAACGTATGTTTCAAGTGTTTTAGATATTTTAGAGGTATATTGCAATTAATTCATATGGATGTTACAAAAGTATATCGGGGATGTTGCACATTGCAAGTGTTTCAGATGTATGTTGCAAGTGTTTTAGAGGTGTTGTTCAAAATGTTTCATTTGTTTCAGACGCATGTTGCAAGCGTTTCGATCTGGATGTTGCACATGTTTCATAATGTTTCAGCTGTTTCAGTTTTATGGTGCAATACATGTTTTGATGCTCGGCGTTTTATCTGATATTGCATATGTTTCACATATATGTTAAAAATGTATGTTTTAAAAGTTTCATCCATTTCATACGGATATTGCATTCAAGTGTTTCATGTTGCATGTGTTTTATGTTGTTTGGAGAGTCTAAGGAGGGCGGGGAGTGATGGTACATGGCACCGGCGTCGGAGAATAGGCTGCGGTGAGCTGGAGGCTAAGGGATGGGGCGCGCGACGCGCCGACAACCGGCAGACGAGGTGCGCTTGGCCGGCGGTCGAGGCGCGTCGGGGCGGGGTGCGCGTGCGGGATGAAGGGAGCGGCCTTGAATCCAGACGGCCAAGGCGTGCTACACGAGCAATGCGAGTTGTCTGGACACATGGGCGCTGCGACGGGACGGGTACGTGTGTGAGGCGGGAATAAAAATCAGCACACGGAGGCATGTTACACGAGCATTCCATCCGGATATCCGCACGCTAGTATATCCAATGACGAACCATAGTTCTACAGCTACGAGACGTTGCATCCAAACGTCCAGTAACTTTTAATAATTAAAAGTATTTTATAAAATTATAGTATTTGTTTCTATGCATAAAAATACTCATAGCCTTAACGTCCAATATTGAAAATTTTCTAGGCAAAGGGATCGACTTCTCCTCCCCGCGGCGTTAACACACGAAAGCCGAAGCGGCTCGGGGCCGAGCAGCGGGGCAAATCCCCGCGTTCCTCTTCCTCCCCGCGTTCCTCTTCCTCCCGGGCCTCCTCCGCCCCGCGGTCCCGCCCCTCTCCTGCTTGCAGCCGTCGAGGCTCCTCCCTCCGCACCTCGCCGTCCTTGTCGATCTGGGAGACGGCCTCCAAACAGGGCCATATCTCGCTCGCCCTTTCCCCTCCGATCCGACCGGTGTGAGCTGCGGCCAGCGCGATACGTCACCCCTCCTCCAGGCCCCCTATGCCGTAAGCGAGCAATCAGAACCCCGTTCACCCGCACGCCGGCGCGCCGGTGTCGTCTTCGCCACCATGAACTCCATCGAGCCATTCAACCGGTGAGCCCCGACCTTACTCCATTCTTGAAACCCTAGCCGCAGCCGTTGCTGACCTCGGCGCGGGATCGGGTGGGTTGGTTTTCTGGCAGGCTGGTGAGGCTGGCGGCCCGCGCCTTCTACGACGACGTCTCCATGAAGGGCGACAACCAGCCCAAGACATCCCGCGGGGACAACCGCGGCATGGCCGTCGTCGTCCTGGACGCGCTCACCAGGTACTGGATGCGAACTATTTCTGTTGAATCGTCTGTCTTCTCAATGAAAAAAAATGCTTGTGTACATGAGAAGCTCGGTTACAATAAGGTTGGAGTTGTGGATGGTTGCCTTGAACAAATAATTTGCTGCTAGCCTTCAAGTTTGCACGAGCACCTTGCGTTCATATGCCATCAACACACCCCACCTGCTGGTCCAGTGACACCACACTCATGCTATATCTATTAATAAAAAACCAGATACTCAGAAGATATGTATCTATGTTTTCAAATCGTTTAATCAACACTAGTCGCCATGGCACTGATAAGATGATCAGTCGTTGATAAGCTCGATTAGTCGAGCCTAGCCGACCCTAGTTGTCCTCTATGTACCAGAGACCGATATACTATATAGGATGTGGTATAAAGGCTATATGAACCAAGTTTTAAGATAGAATGTATGGTTACTTGATCACTTACTGTTGAGGTTTGATTTCTGAAGTGTCCAAAACTCCATATTCAAGTTTTAAGGCAAGCAAAGAGTGGCCAAAACAGATCTAGAAAGCAAGAAGAATAAGAGCTAACAGCAAGAAGTGGAGAAGGAGGATGTACACTAACAGTAAGCCGAGGAGCTTATCTTTCAAATCCCTTTCAGCAGGAGGTGCCTGTGGCTGGAGAGCGAGGAGGCGCCTGTGGCTAGAGAGGGTTTGCTGCCGAGACAGTGAGACCTGCTGCTGAGGCAGGCGGTGGCTGCAGTGCAGGAATGCACCCTATCAGGCCAAAAAAAAAAAAGAGCCTAACGGGCTAACAGACCAGGTGTCAGCCCATGATGAAAATGAAATCCGCCTGCTAGTCGTCCCATGCCCAAATCATCCGATTAGTCGTGATTAGTCGCTGACTAATTGGATGACTTGGTTTCTAGTTGCTGTAGTCGAATAGGTGGGCATAATCATTGCCAGGGGACCGATAAGGCCGACAAATTGCAATTAGTCTGACGACTTAATAACACTGATATGTATCGGCCGCGTATCTGTGTCGCATACACATCCGGTACGCGATACGAGGCCTCACTCACACCCACGTATCCATGCAACATAGGTTTTCTGTGGTGTAACCTAACCACCTATTTGATTTTTTTGGTCTGTTCGATTTATGCAAAAATTATTCTACTTCCACCTCAGACGGCAGTGGGTCCGGGAGGAAGATTTGGCTAAAGCATTGAAGCTCCACTCGAAACAGCTGCGTCGCATTCTCCGTTTCTTTGAAGAGGAGAAACTAGTCACGAGGGATCATCGGAAGGAGGTTAGTTTAGTTATGTATGTTGATCTGTTGTTGAACATGCATAGCTGCGATTCCTTTTTGTAGATATGAGCAAGTTCCAACTGCCAACTGGTGACAAAACGTCCTTTTTGTCTATTTACCTAAATGGTGTTAAGCTGTAAGGAAGATAATTCAAAATTTTCAAGCCTTGAAAATGTGTGTGATGTTTATCAAGTAACTAGGTATGTAGGTGGACAGAAATTTATTCATCTATAATTCTCCATCATTAAGTTGGTTGCTGGCTGCAGAAATTTGTATTCTGACAATTACTTGAATAGTTACAGTTCTCGCTATCTTAAAGTGTGCCAGTGAATATCTTATGATTTCATGACTCGTGTTCCCTTTGGGTGTGGTTCCTTGTCTTCTTATCTGATCTGATTTTGTATTTCCTTTGATCTTTGTTGCTGCAGTCAGCAAAAAACGCAAAAGCACATAATGCTGCTGCTGCAGCTGCTAATGATGGTCAACCAGCTGCTAAGGAGGGAGAAGAGAAAGTAAAGATGCACACGCATTCATACTGTTGCTTGGATTATGCTCAGGTTAGTCTTCTAAAACCTACGCCATTAAGTTGTTATTATTTTTATAGATAAGAGTGTTTTTTTAGAAAAAGAGCAAGATATTTGTATGTCGCCTTTAATTACTTGCAAGAAGTACTTTTTTAAAATTTCCCTGAGCAATGATGAAGTACATTTATTTTATAGACTACTAATGCTTTGGGATTCTCCTGTTATGTTTCTTAATGAATTGGCCTTGATTGCAAAGAGGGAGAAATTTTATTAGTACTGTATTATCATGAGTTAATCTTCTTTCTGTTTGATAATTTTGGCCTTGTAGGAAAAATATTTGACCTCCATTATTTGTAACATTTCCCTTTCAAACGAAGCTTTAGTTGGGCCTAGTCTTAGTAGTCCATGCTGGGTTCTAGGGTGTGAGTGCAAAAGTGATATTAAAGAGTAATACATGTACAAAAGCTTCTTTAACTTGATACATATACTAGCATACAGAGCACCTGCTTTGAATTTGGATTTATATCTCACTCTTTGTTTGCTCTCAAGCAATACAAGTCTTGAATTTTAAGCCGCTTATAACATCAACCCATGGACCTTGTAAGACATAATCTGCTGCTGATCTCTCTCTCTTGTTTGCTGCACAGCAGATTTGGCAATAGGTCATTCTCTGCTGTCCTAGTTGTTGTAGCAGTAAGGCAATAGGCCACCACTAGTACATTAGTTGGTAGCTAATACATCAGCCATGTCTTGGTAGTGGGCTGAGGTAGGAATTGTACAGCTAGTACTAGGAGTAGTTGGGGCTGTACTCAGCCATGCTCATGTGTACCTTATGGTTGGTACATGAGTTGTATATACTCTACTCTATGCAATGAAAAAGGCAGTTCAGTTGCCACAACCAGAGGCAGAGACTTGGCCAGCGCTGGAGCTTCTGCAGTGTGTGTGTGTGTGTGTGTGTGTGTGTGTGTGCTGTGCTGTGCTGTGCTCACCCCTTCTTCTACCTCTAGCCATAGTGAGTGTGTGTGTGCTGGTAAGCTAGTTGCTTACCTGTGCAGGGCAGCAAGGGACCAACAGACCTGTTTGTTTTGGTTTCTGGCAACTGCACGTTGCGTTGTGGTAGCTTGTCAATTTTCTTGTGTCTTGCATCCTGCAGTTCAAAGGGGGTGTCCCGATGTGGAGGTGTTCAACTGACACACCCCTGACGTGCTGTTTTTGGAGGGATTATTTGCCACTTATGTCATATAATTGACATTGACTCTCACTCTCTCAGACTAACAGGCCCCATGTTCAACCCATAGTCACAAGAATTTTGGGTCGATCGGGTCGAGGGACGGGGTCGAGGGACGCGGGTCGACGATTGAAAAAAATGTGGTACATGGGGGGTATACCTCCGCGGTACGAGAACCAAACATTTGGTACATGAATCCGAGTGTTATGGTTCGACGTCCTCGGTACAGAGCATGGAGTCGTGGGTCTAGACTCTAGTGGTTTTGGGTCGATGACCTTGGTACGAAGTCTAGGGTCAAGGGTCGTGAACCTAGCTGTCCTAGGTCGATGAACCTGGTACGAAGCCTACAGTCGAGGGTCGTGAACCTAGGGCGCCTAGTTCGATCACCATGAAGTGAGTGGTCAGCATATAGGTACTAAATCACCAGCAAACATGACCAATGTAAACTGAAGTACGTAATTAAAATCACTTATTACATGATCCAATCCAACAAAGATAAATGAGAAATTTGCAAATAGTTTATGACTCTGACTTTGCCTCTCGAACTCACACTCTCACCACTAACTTTATTTATTAAATGAAAGAAGACTAACAAGCGACGGCAGCAGGCAGCCATGCTCTTTCTCCTTAGCGTTGTTGTAGCCTTCACTCTTGACTCCTCTAGTCCAGGACTCCACTGATCCACTCCAACAGTCCAGCCGACCTACAAGGGCAAACATTAGTCATTGATTCAGAACAGTAGACTATAAAGATCAATTATTTTAATTATAGGACTGTTGCATACCAATCAATTATTTCTTGGTTTTGGCGATCTTATTCGATGATGAGCCAGGCTCCTTAATTGGAGGATCATTGACCACATCCTTCTCCAAATCTTTCCAGCGCAGCTGCTCGAGCTTCGACCTTGATTCCTCCAAGGAAGCATCCTCTGGATCAACGTCCCATTTGCTGCTAGGGCCTGCTCTGTAGCTCTCTGAAAACCTGGACTGAAGACGAATGTTGGAGTGGACATATACCAATTTATCTGCAGTTTTTGAATTTAGCTGGTTTCTCTTCGCATTCCATACAAATGAATATGTACTCCAACTTCTTTCAGCCGAGGAGCTACTGATTGGCTGAGATAGAACCTTCAAAGCAATTTCTGCTAAATTTGGAGTCTCAGAGCCATAGTTAGACCACCAATCAATTGGTGACATTGTGGTTGCATCGGTCTGAACAGCCGGTAATGCAAACATTCCTTTCTTCATGTGAAATGCAGTAAATTCTTCTTGCAATGTCTTTCGTTCAGCGTCACAATCTGTTATTTTACGAAAAGCTTCTAACACCCCTGTCATGACCTCCTTGTCTTGATTTGGAGCTTTTCTAGGAATGCCTCCAGGAGCAGGTGTTTTCAGATAATCAGTATCATAGAACTTTGGACATAGTGCAAAAGCCAGGCAATGGAGTGGGATGTTCATTTTGCTCCACCTGTTAATAATTATGTCGTTAACCTTGGGAAAATCTTCACTGTGAGGATAATCTTCGTTGGTCATGACTTCTGTTATCTCTCCCAACATACTGTCCATTCTTTCATATACTTCACCCATCTTGGGACCTTCTCCATCACTATATTTAACCATTAAGAAAAGTGGCTTTGTGAGAGCAAGTACATTCTCAACCTCTGCCCAAAACTCTTCACTGTTGATAGTTTCAACTGCTGCCTTTGCATACTGATCGCTGCTATTGCCCTTCATCCAATCCTTCCATTGCTTTGTGACCACCGTGGTAGCAAGTGCTTCTCGGCAGTCACTTAGCCTCTTCAGTAAAATATAGTGGGATGCGAATCTTGTCTTTGCCACCCTTAAGAGATCAAGCTTTGATTGCTTCTAAAAATTGCTAGACCATGTTGGTGGCTCCGAACAAACTTCACTATAGCTTTACCAGCCTTGTATGTTTTGTCCATCCAAGGAAGTGCATTGGCTAAATCCTTAAACATCAGATTCACTGTATGCACTACGCATGGCGACCAAAAGATATGTTTATGAACCTAGTGAAAACATAATTTGAATTAATTAAAGACTGAAAGTAAAATAATATTTACCTTCTACAATTATTTACTTGTAATGAAAAGAAGATGACAAATACTTACTTTCTCAATTTCACGTCCAGCTGCTTTGCAGTTTGATGCGTTATCAGTTACTATTTGAAGAACGTTTGATGGTCCAATCTCATCAATAGCCTTAAGCAAATACTGTGCTATGTTTTCCCCAGTTTTTTCAATTCCAGAAAAATCTTCTGCATATAAGAACATTGAACCGCGGCTGTTTGATGCAATTACATTGATCAAAGCCTGGTTCTTCATGTTTGTCCACCCATCCGAAACAATAGAGACGCCTTGTGTGTACCTGGCAGGGATGAGCGTACTAATAAGTCATAAAATCATAGTGTACTAATCATATTGTGTACAGTATAAAATCACTGCATACCATGTATTTCTAATTGGCGCTAAGTCTTGCTCCACGTTCCTCTTGCATGCATCTAGAAGAGTGGTTCTTGCCTTCTCACTTGATGGCGATTTGTATCCCTTTGGTGCTCTGTTTATGGCTGCTACCATTTCAGACCACTGGGGACTTCTCAACACGTTGAATGGAATTCCATTAGCACACATGCACCGCATAATAGCCATGTCAACAGCATCCCTTTCCATCATACTGAAAGCATCGGCCAATGGAGTCTGCATCTTGATAGGTGCTACTTTAGATGAAGATGAACCCCCTTTTTGGATCTATACAAAATAGTTGATAATAACTCAAAAGTGAGAACACAGAGAATTTAAACTTGAAATCATGACTACTTAATAGTGAATACTGATAGTGCAGAAATCATACCCTACCTTATCATACAATTCTCTATACTTGGCACGATCGCTTTGTAGTACAGAACAGCGGGTAATTTGTGCCTTCTTACCAGGTGGAGCACCAAAAAAATGATGTTTTATTCTTGTCACAGTGCTGCTGAAAGTCTTCTTGCAGTGCTTGCATTGCCATTTCTTTGTTCCACCAGGGTTCTTCCCGTGACCACCAGATAATATTGTTACTTCTTCAAAGAGAAGATTTATCTTCTTACCACTTTGTTCTTCAGTTACTTCATCTTCCCCAGAGTCAGCATCAACGAGATCAATGTCGTCGGCCTCGCCACTGCCGCTGTGCGCTTGTGCTTCATGTTCACTCTCAGTCTCCTTACGTTTCTTCGATCCGAACACCATCGCAAGATCTGATCGAAGTAATTAGAAAAAATAGTAAGAAATTAAGAAGGAATGAAGGATTCACTGATTCACAAGCACCATGGAGATTGATACGTAGTTACGTACCTCTTGCGCAAATCTGAGTTTACACTTGAATTTTCACCTGTAGACTTCCGTGCATCTGAGGAGGCCAAGAATTGACGAATGACGATATATATACAGTATATATACACACACTAGATCAGAAGTATTAGGAAGGACACAATTCTCTGAAAACTGATTAGTACCTTTCCTAACATATGACATGCACGAATTAGAAATGCTACGGGTAGGCTTGTCAGTCACTAGGTCCATTGTCAGAGTAAAGCACAAATGATAAAGCAAACTTTACACGTTAGTTTACCACTTTGTACTCGTGCACAATATATAAATTTTAAAGGAACAATCATATTTGCATGTTTCAAGAAAATACTTGGGATCATACTATTAGAGTCGTATAGTTGTCTTAATAATATAGGTTTCATGAGAGTTTCAATCCCGCACTTTTGTACCCGCAAAAGTTAGAGGTATCTACTAGCTTTAAGACAACTTCTTTAATAGTGCTAACTTTAGCATAAAGCTTTTAACACGAATAGCTCACATGACACTCTCATTTAACCTTAAAATATGTGCAAGAGCTTAGGGCTAACTTAAAAGTCGAATGTTGGAGCTGGTCTAATGTGAATCGATAAAGTCATCGAGTCTATCTAAGGGCGTCAGCAATGGTGCTAGCTACGTAGCTAGCTGACGAGGAGTTGAGAGACAAAACCAAAGACTATTTTATACATTCTTGTACTACTGAATCCACATGCTTCTCTCTCAAATTCTTAAACCACGTGAAATAAATCAGCTATTTGTCCGTCGCTAGTGACTACTCTCTCTCTCTCCTACTTTTTTGCAGTCCACGTCAACATAGCTAGCTAAATAGCTAACCATTGGGAATGTCCTAAGCACTTGTGATCTCATGAAACCATCCAATAACATTTATGATTCATCACGAATACTAATGCATTTATATATATTTGATCAAACATTTAAAAGTTTCACTCCTTATAAAATGATATACGTGTATTTTAGGATGGAGGGAGTAGTTGTTAACAAATCTCGCTGACTTTGTATATCTTTTTGATGAGCTCAAAATTCATTGTCTTTGTGGCACAAATAATGAAAAAGTAATATAAAACTTACAGAAGTACCAGTCACAAGAATTGTTATATCGCAATGGTTGACTTGTTGGTTTTGGAACACGAGGTTTTGTTTTCGATTCCCAGGTCTTCCTTTTTTTAAAAAAAACTGTATATTGAAACAAATACCTTTTTTTGCAATTGTACATATTATTAGGAAACAAATGGCATAGCAATTTTTTACGGAGGGAAATCTCCCGCTACATGCGACACCAATTTTTGCCGAAAACAAAAATGCAGCGCCTATCCTGTACTGTTTTATCAGAAAATAGTATAGAAAACAAATACAAATTACAGGACGATATGTTCCGTCCGGAGGTGCAAAATCTAGAAGAGAAAAAACAAAAGAATCCACGGCGGGGATGTACCCGTTCATCTTGCAGTCTTGGACTCTTGGGTGGACTCTGGAGAAGTGCGGGCTGTGCGGCAGGAGGAGCAGGGCGAACGGCGGCGGGTGGAAGTCCGAAGTCGAGCGACTCGAGCCATTGACGGGATTCGCTGTCCGTCACTCCGTCTCCGCGGCTCCGGCATTCGCAGCGATGAGGTGCGGGCGTCCGGCGGCCGTCCAGCGAGGAGTGAGTTCTCCCAGTGCGATGCCGACGCCGGCCGTCCTGACCGTCGACGGAGATTCAGGCAAGAGGAGCGGCGCCGGCGTCTGGAAATCGGGCCACCTGCGACGCCGGAGTGGGGAGTGGCGACAATCCATAAGTTTTTCTTCCCAATCTGCATCTCGCCGTCTTTGAACCATGTGACAATGGGGCGGCGACCCATCTCGGACCGGGACTCGCACCTTCTCGAAGCCCGGCTGCAATGGTGCGCGAATCGTCGTCGTTTGGGTCGTCGCACCGCTTCGTCCCCGTACCACGAATTGGGTCGTCGAACCTGGTACGTGGTTCGCGGCTTCGACCCCGAATTCTGTGACTATGGTTCAACCAACATTTCAAAATGGCCATTTCACGCGTGCACAGACATGCGGCAAAAAGCATCTTATCAACTGCTTTGTTCTCAGCTAGAACTCTAGAACTTCCTGTATTAAAAAAAATTCTGTTGACAATCCTCTATGTTCTCTCAATGGCATGCAGATGAAACTTCTCATCTATACTCCTTCCATCCCAAATAAATAACTTTTTGAGGTTTAGAATTTATCCCCAAAAAATAACATTCTACAAAAACATGGGACACTGCCTCTTAATGCGGAAGCTAGTCACAGGTGCATGCAAATGATAATTGCCAAACACAGGAGATATCCTCCGGGAAGGGAAAGGAGATGAGGGTACATGCGTCTTTTGCCAACATCCTTAATCTGCCTGTCTGAATTTCCAGAAAGTTATTTATTTTGGCTAAAGATGGCAACATGTGTCCGGAAGGTGGCTTCAGAAGTGTTTGGCGTGAGTAGGGGAGGCAAACGGGAAGCGAAAGACACATGGTGGTGGAATGACGAGGTGCAAAGGGCTATTAGGGAGAAGGAGTGTTTCAAGCGTCTCCACCATGACAAGAGTGTAGCCAACATCGAGGGCTATAAAATAGCGAAGAGGGTTGCAAAGCGAGCTGTGAGTGTAGCAAAAGGTCAGGCGTATGATGGCCTTTATCAGCGGCTAGGCACGAAGGAAGGGGAGAAGGACATTTATAGGATGGCTAGAATCCGCGAGGGGAAGACAAGGGACATCAACCAAATAAAATGTATCAAGGATGAGACAGATCGACTTCTGGTGAAGGATGAGGAGATCAAGGAGGATAGATGGAGAGAGTACTTCGACAAGCTGTTTAATGGGGAGAATAAGGGTCCTACCCTTGAGTTGGATGACTCATTTGACGATACCAACAGACGCTTTGTGAGGAGAATTCAGGAGGCGGAGATCGGAGAGGCTTTGAAGAGGATGAAGGGAGGTAAAGCGATGGGCCCTGATGGTATCCCCATTGAGGTGTGGAGATACCTAGGCGCCAGAGCGATAGTATGGTTAACTAAACTTTTTAACCTTATTTTTCGGTCTAACAAGATGCCTGAAGAATGGAGGAGAAGTATATTAGTACCTATCTTCAAGAACAAAGGAGATGTTCAAAGTTGTACTAACTACCGTGGGATTAAGTTGATGAGTCATACGATGAAGCTCTAGGAGAGGGTTATCGAGCATCGCCTAAGGAGAGTGACGCATGTGACCCAAAATCAGTTTGGGTTCATGCCTGGTAGGTCGACCATGGAGGCGATTTTCTTATTACGACAATTGATGGAGAGATATAGGGAGCAGAAGAAGGACTTGCACATGGTCTTTATTGACCTCGAGAAGGCATATGACAAAGTACCGAGAAATGTCATGTGGTGGGCCTTGGAAAAGTACAAAGTCCCAACTAAGTACGTTACCCTCATCAAGGATATGTACAGGGATGTGGTGACGTTTGTCCGAACATGTGATGGCGACACCAATGACTTTCCAATTAAAATAGGACTGCATCAGGGGTCAGCTTTGAGCCCTTATTTATTTGCTTTGGTGATGGATGAGGTCACAAGGGACATACAAGGTGATATCCCTTGGTGTATGCTCTTTGCTGATGATGTGGTGCTAGTTGACGACAGTAGGGCGGGGGTTAATAGGAAGTTAGAACTATGGAGGCACACGTTAGAGTCGAAAGGGTTCAGACTTAGCAGGACTAAGACCGAGTACATGAGGTGCGATTTCAGCGCGACTAGGCACGAGGAGGGAGACGTTAGCCTCGATGGGCAAGTGGTGGCCAAAAAGGATACTTTTCGGTATTTAGGGTCGATACTACAAAAGGATGGAGACATTGATGAAGATGTTAGGCATAGAATTTCAGCCGGCTGGATGAAATGGCGTCAAGCTTCTGGCGTTCTCTGTGACAAAAGGGTGCCTCAGAAGCTGAAAGGTAAGTTCTATAGGACAGCGATTCGTCCGGCGATGTTATACGGTGCTGAGTGTTGGCCTGCAAAAAGGCGACATGTCCAACAATTGAGTGTAGCAGAGATGCGTATGTTGCGTTGGTGTTGTGGGCACACAAGGAGGGATAGAGTCCGGAACGACGATATTCGGGATAGGGTTGGGGTGGCACCAATTGAGGAGAAATTGATTCAACATCGGTTGAGATGGTTTGGACATGTCCAACGGAGGCCTCCTGAGGCGCCGGTGCGTAGTGGAGTTCTAAAGCGGGCCGATAATGTAAAGAGCGGTAGAGGTTGACCTAAACTAACTTGGGACGAGTCCGTTAAGAGAGATCTTAAGGAGTGGAATATCTCCAAGGATTTAGCTATGGACAGGAGCGCTTGGAGATTGGCAATCAATGTGCCTGAACCGTGACATCTTTTTGTCTTGTGCCATTTATGTCCCTTTATGTGTTTTCCTGTTTCTCGTCTCTTTTGGGTTTCATCTTTTGCCTACCCCAACCTGCTTGGGACAAAAGGCTATGTTGTTGTTGTTGTTGTTGTATGGAGGGAGTACATAGCATTAATGGGCTTTAGTATCATCTTCTGAACATGTATCTTTATCTCTTATAAAGCAAAACCCCATTAGAGGTTTTATCTAACACCAGAGCTCTCCACGTCATCCACTAACCAAACAGCAGCACATCATGGCTGGCCTTTACAGTCCCATTCGCAGTTTTAATAGTTTGAGAAACTTCCATCCATCATCACATCCCACATGGAGACACCCACCGAATGGAGCATTTGAGGCGCCCATTCACCGCTACAGATTGCAATAGCAATCGCTTCTTCCCGTCAGCTTCCTTTAAATTCTCCTCTTTCGCTTTGCAATAGCAATCGCTTCTCCTTCCCATCAGCTTCCTTTAAATTCTCCTCTTTCGCCTCATCTATTCATTCACCTCTGCGGCTCCACCTTCCCACTGTTGCAAGTAGCAGCGTCCATGCGCCATGCCTAGATCCTCTGTTGCCATCGGATCAGAAGATATAAGATTCTAGTTCTAGCCTTCCGGAGGGAGCAGGAATTCGCTTCATCAGCTCCACAATGCGCAAGATATTTACCACATGCGCTCCCCATTGTGCTGGCTTGCCGCCGCGATCTCCTCACCACACCCACACGCAATGGCTGGTGCAATAACCCTGCCATGTATGCAGCCTCGCATGACCTTTGATGGTAGCTCGCCATCCACGCGAACTGTAGGCTGCGCACGAGCTCCAGCAGGCTGCTCTGGATCTAAGAGGAGAGGAAGCGTGAGAAAGCGAATGGAGAAATAGAGATGGGGAGAGAATCATGGAACAGATTTGTTAAATAGATATGGTTAATTCTGCTTGGGGCCCACCGTGTGGTTGCCACAGACACACGTCCTTAAAAACCTTTTTCCATGTTCAATCACCAGTGGATGAGGGCTCTTTCCTGTAATATCATCATTATTTGTCTTCATCAATGCCTCACATGTATTATGCATTGCTTTGTTCCAATTAGTTTAATTTCTACTTCTCCATTTCATCTCCCATGTTTATGAGTTACTTAAAAAAGTGTCATGCATAACCTTAGAAAAATTAGATCTTACATTTAATACATGTGGCATTTTTGCACCATAACAAAGAGTGCTTTTGTAATTTTTCAGCTAGCTGCTTACATTTTCCAATTATACCTAAAAATTCTAAATAGTCCATGCTCTATAATAATAGTATGAGAGTGATCGCTAATTCCCGCAGCAACGCGCGGGGAATCCTTCTAGTTCTGGTTATATTGCGGGCATTTCTCTTGTTCTTTTCTCTTTAGCTCAAAACACTTGTATTTGGATCAACGCAAAAAAATCACTGGTCGTTTGCTCGAGTTTAGTTATCATTTAGATTTTCATCAGTTTGTTGATATTTATTGTGTACGAAATTCACCATTATACTAAGAGCATTATGTCCCCATTCATCTTTCCTCTGTCTCTTGTTCTGTAATCCAATACAAATTATAATGGATGTTTGTCCTCCCAAAACACAGATCTGTGATGTTGTAAGGTACCGGATTCACCGCATGAAGAAAAAATTGAAGGATGAATTGGACAGCAGAAACACAATTCAACACTATATATGTCCTAGCTGTAATAAAAGGTAATAGGTGTTCGTCTAGTTTATTCATGCTAGGCAGAAAACTGGTGCGCTCTGGTAACTTTTTCTTCTGATCTGCAGATACTCCGCCTTTGATGCACTACAACTGGTAAGCTACACGGATGAGTACTTCCATTGTGAAACTTGCAATGGTGAACTGGTTGCGGAGAGTGACAAGCTTGCTTCTGAGGAAATGGGAGATGGTGATGACAATGTTAGAAAGCGCAGGCGTGAGAAATTAAAGGACATGCAGCAAAGAATTGAAGTTCGTATTCGGTTATCTTTGGAACTCTTCTAAGTTTTAATGCCAAAATTTACGTGCTCAGTCTAAATATTATGGAAGGAAACAAAAATGTAAGGTGTTTTCAGCATTCCAGCACAACTTCTGAGAATAGCTGGTTGACAAAGGAAATACTTTTGTTATTGATTGGGGAAGTCAACCAAACAGTTTGGAAGAAAACAAGAACACATATATAGCTGCATTGATGTAATATTGTAAAACTGATACGAACATCCACCTGTGACAGGAATGGCCCATTACCACCAGGGGCGGAGCCAGGAAGTTAATTTTTTTAACGTTGGGGGGGGGGGGGGGGGGGGGTGAGCAGCAGTGTTAAATTTTCAAAATTTATTTGAATTTCAAAAAATTCAGTGGAGATTTCACATTCATAGGGGGGGCATGGGTCCCTGCTCGCCCTACCACCATGAACGTCACCAACTTTGCTATAGCCTTTAGAGATTACACATTTTTTGATATTGTAAATAGCAATTATCCCACTGGTATAAGGGCCTGTTTGGATACCAAGGGCTAATTGTTAGCTAACTAAAAAATTAGCCCTAGTGCATCCAAACAAGAGGGCTAATAGGTGGGCTGATTTTTGAGCCAAGCCTTCAATTAGTTGTTAGCCAACTTCAGCTAATTTGGGCTAATTTTTAGCTCCGACTAGTGACTAGCCATGTGTATCCAAACAGGCCCTAAAACCAATCATTTCATGTCCTTGACTGTCTGCTTACAGTTTTTTAGAATTTATATAATCTGTTTGCATAGAGTCAGGAAATAGTTTGACTCATACCACTACAAGTGCTTGAATGAGAAATTGAGAATATTAGTCTCTTCGGTAAAAAGAAAGATTATTGGGAAAAGAATGAATCGTGTTCTATATGCAACGTATTGGAGGTGATTGCATGTATACCGATCTATCAACAAGTGTCTCAGAATCTTGTTCTTGGTATTTAAGAATCTGACTGAGGTATGTTCTTTATATTGTTTTTCTATTACATTAGGAGCAATTGAAGCCATTGGTTGCACAACTTGATAGAGTGAAGAATCTGCCTGCACCTGAGTTTGGGAGTCTACAAACATGGGAAAGAGCAAATATTGGTGCTTTTGCAATTGGTGACCCTGCTGCAGCTGATTCTTCTAGGAATTCACAAGGGCAGTATGGTACACCAATGCCATTCATTGGAGAGACAAAGGTAAGACTTTCCACTTTCATATTGCTCCGAGTGCTACTGGATCTTCTTGGTTGTATATTCAACATAATTAAGTTAGATTTCAACTCTTTTCCATATATCCCAATGAACTTCTGAATCATATTAGTCCATCATCTGCACAGAAGTCCACCCTTCTTTTCCCTACTATCCATCAAAATAAGAAAAACTCCTTGAATCAAATCAGACGTTTTCACACCTTTTGTTGAATGATGTTACGATATCTCCATAAAAAAATTGTCACCAATGCATTTATGTGTTTAATATGGAGTCACCACACATGTGCTTAGCTTGTGTCGCATATAGTTGTTGCACTTTACAGCCATACCTTTGCTCGATCGGTGAGACATCTGTTTCATTTTTCAGGTTGAAGTTGTGATTGATGGTGTGAAAGAAGAAGGTGCTGAATCAGGTAAAAATGGTTCTGAACTGAAAGTCTTACCTCCATGGATGATCAAAGATGGCATGAATCTTACAAAGGAACAAAGAGGAGAGAAAATTGAGCCACAAAAACTTGAAATATCTGAAGCCAAAGATGACAAGAAACAGGACTCGAAAGATGATCAAAGTGTACAGGTCAGCTCAGGAATGGACATATACTGGACTTTAGAGTAAAGAATCTACCATTCAGAAATTTTTATATTATTTTTTTTTATCCTGTAGGAAGAATACATAAAGGCTTATTATGAGGCCTTGAGGAAAAAGCAGGAAGAGGAAGAAGCAAAAAGGAGAATGCAGCAGGAAGGCAAGATTTTTGTCCCAGATTCTCAAACTGAACGCCAAGTGGGCAAGAAATACAAGCGGGATGATGATGCTGAAGGTATTGAATGGGAAGAGCATCAACCTACAGGTACAGGTATCTTTTGCTTACTCATATCTTTTAGCTTCGACCATTTTAAGTTTTCTGTATTCTGTATCTGAAATGCTTGTATCAGTAAAAATTGGTCTTTCAACCTATCTTCAAACTATACCTGAATTATTGTCTAATAAATAGAAAATTGACAATAGTGTACATGGAAATCCATGTATTTAATATGTGGACATGGTACAATCACTGATTCCAAAAATAAGTCTGACTAACCTTTTTGACTTTCCTTAAATAAAGTTTGTACATGTATTTGAGTTTTTTTTTCTTTTCTTCCTATTATAAGCCTTACTTAAATACTGGTCTAAGAATATCTCCAAGAGTCTTTCTTAAACTCACTAAGTCCTCATTTGGAGTCATTCCAATAAAAATAGCTCTTTATATGTTTTCACCCTCCAACAGTTTTTATATATATCTTGTGTGCACTCTAGAGAGCTAACCCGGCTCTCCATCTTTGGCTCCTGAGAAATCAGGAATAGAGAATGTCAATATTTGGATGTTTAATTAGAGAAGTCAGAGGGCATTTTTCACCGAAATCTCAGTTCCTATCAATATGGATGGATATAAAGAGGCTCTTGGAGTTCCTCTAATCAACAATTGAGACATGTTTTCTCATAGCTTCTGTTCCCTCATCACCATCTCATTGAGATCTCATTGATATCAAACATCCACTACCTTTTTACTTCTTCCATTCCTGAATGATAAGCATGTTGTATAGGGAAAAGTCAAAATTTACAAACTGTAACTACAATTGTTTGAATTATATAAAAGTTTAGGACATAAAACTTGTATCAATACATTTGTATTTAAAGTGCCTCTAAGATGATATGATACTTCAGCAAATAACATATTGTAAGAAATTAAGGGTCAAAATATATTTTGTATGACTTCTGCTGATCAAAATATGATATCATTCTTGGAAGGAGGGAGTAACAACAGTTTTATGAAGGGTATCGAAGTCTGATTATCAGTACCCTAATAACTATGATACCAGACCTTGACAGAGACTACCTTGGGTCTGTACAACAACAACAACATAGTCTTTTGTCCCAAGCAAGTTGGGGTAGGCTAGAGATGAAACCCAAAAGAGACGTGAAACAGGGAGACACATAAAGGGACATAAAGGGCACAAGACAAAAAGAGGTCACGGTTCAGGCACGTTGATTGCCAATCTCCAAGCGCTCCTGTCCATAGCTAAATCCTCGGAGATATTCCACTCCTTAAGATCTCTCTTAACGGACTCGTCCCAAGTTAGTTTAGGTCGACCTCTACCGCTCTTTACATTATCGGCCCGCTTTAGAACTCCACTACGCACCGGCGCCTCAGGAGGCCTCCGTTGGACATGTCCAAACCATCTCAACCGATGTTGAATCAATTTCTCCTCAATTGGTGCCACCCCAACCCTATCCCGAATATCGTCGTTCCAGACTCTATCCCTCCTTGTGTGCCCACAACACCAACGCAACATACGCATCTCTGCTACACTCAATTGTTGGACATGTCGCTTTTTTGTAGGCCAACACTCAGCACCGTATAACATCGCCGGACGAATCGCCGTCCTATAGAACTTACCTTTCAGCTTCTGGGGCACCCTTTTGTCACAGAGAACGCCAGAAGCTTGACGCCATTTCAACCAGCCGGCTGAAATTCTATGCCTAACATCTTCATCAATATCTCCATCCTTTTGTAGCATCGACCCTAAATACCGAAAAGTATCCTTCTTGGCCACCACTTGCCCATCGAGGCTAACGTCTCCCTCCTCGTGCCTAGTCGCGCTGAAATCGCACCTCATGTACTCGGTTTTAGTCCTACTAAGTTTGAACCTTTTCGACTCTAACGTGTGTCTTCATAGTTCTAGCTTCCTATTAACCCCCGTCCTACTGTCGTCAACTAGCACCACATCATCAGCAAAGAGCATACACCAAAGGATATCACCTTGTATGTCCCTTGTGACCTCATCCATCACCAAAGCAAATAAATAAGGGCTCAAAGCTGACCCCTGATGCAGTCCTATTTTAATTGGAAAGTCACTGGTGTCGCCATCACATGTTCGGACAAACGTCACCACATCCCTGTACATATCCTTGATGAGGGTAACGTACTTAGTTGGGACTTTGTACTTTTCCAAGGCCCACCACATGACATTTCTCGGTACTTTGTCATATGCCTTCTCGAGGTCAATAAAGACCATGTGCAAGTCCTTCTGCTCCCTATATCTCTCTATCAATTGTCGTAATAAGAAAATCGCCTCCATGGTCGACCTACCAGGCATGAACTCAAACTGATTTTGGGTCACATGTGTCACTCTCCTTAGGCGATGCTCGATAATCCTCTCCCAGAACTTCATCGTATGGCTCATCAACTTAATCCCACGATAGTTAGTACAACTTTGAACATCTCCCTTGTTCTTGAAGATAGGTACTAATATACTTCTTCATTCTTCAGGCATCTTGTTAGACTACCTTGGGTCTGTGCCATAATTATTTTACAACTACTTTAACCTCTGGTGAATTTTTTTAATTTCATAATCTGTTTCAGTTATAATGTTTCAACCTCCACTTGTGCAATTAATATACCCATATAGATTTTGCATCCACTTTTCTGCCTAATCTGTTTAAAAATGTGTAGGGAATGCAACCGAAACATACAAGTTGGCAGATTTGAATGCGGAGGCCCAAGAATCTGGCGATGATGAAGATGATAATGTATGGGAAGAGGGTTAATGCTGAAAGATAACAGGCGACCCCTGCTCCCTCAGGAATTTTGAACTGGTACCCAAATATACCTGGAAAGACAGCAGCTAAAAATATCACGAGAAACTTGTCCAAGTGAAAAGCCAGCTCTTATTGCTTTTTTAGTTGAAGATGTACAAAATATACTTAAACATTTGAGTAGCGGGTGAACATTTTTCCCTGTTATTTTGAAGAGCTGTTGTAGTCTTGTAGACTATTATTGCGTGGGCAACTTACATGCATCTGTTTCTCTGAAAGGAATTACAGAGTTCAAAATGGCAGATCGAAACTTTTACACGTACATGCACGTTTTATGTCCTGAAAGTGAAAATGCAATCGTTACAGTACCATTCATCGATGCCCACATTCGGCAGATAGTTGATGGTTATCTCGTGATCTAAGTTTCAGCATAAAGTATGCTGCAACGGCGATTTGCTGTTGCACTGGAAACCTCCGCATCGTGGGCATCCTTTGAAGCATTTTACACAATAATTAGAAATTGCTCAAAAGTCAATCTTGCAAAGATTCGGAATTAGCTGTCCAGAATGTAAATGCTGCAATCTGCCATCAAAAGAACAGAGTAAATGATGTTAATGTGCAAACAGTGTAACCAGGGTTGGTGTGTCTAGGGTTTGATTGGCTGTTTGCATAGTCGTTATGTAGCATAATCTAAATCGGCATGTGCACACGTAACATCTTGGTACTACGGTTGCTATGAGCACGCAAGGTGTCCCATTGGCTTTGTGTCAAATCTGCATTATCTAAGGCCCCGTTTGGTTTGGAGGAGTTAAAGTTTAACTTCCATCACATCAATGTTCCCTCAAATGCATAGAGTACTAAATGTAGACTAATTGCATGCATATCGACACAGATTAGGAGTAATTTACGAGACGAATCTATTAAGCCTAATTAATCTAAAATTGAAAACTTTTTGTCAAATAAGACGAAAGTACTATAGACTAATTGCATGCATATCGACACAGATTATGAGTAATTTACGAGACGAATCTATTAAGCCTAATTAATCCAAAATTGAAAACTTTTTGTCAAATAAGACGAAAGTATTACAGCGTTTGTTAAACTTTAACACCCAAACCAAACGGGTCTAATACACAATTGAATCTAGGGTATTATTTTTTTTAAAAAAATAATCTAGGGTATTGCTAAATGCTGCGTTGAACCTGCTTTGAGCACTATAGAAGACTGCATAAAAATCTTCACGGACAACCAGATACACGTAACCTGCATTACACAAGTCTACATATATAGAATAATACAGCACTAATCAGGCCCATACACACATCCAAAATTGAATTTGACGAATCTCTAACTTGTTACAACTAACTAATCAGCCCCATATACACATCCAAAATTGAATTTGACGAATCTCTAACATGTTACAAAATTGTTGGCGAACAAATGAAGATACGTATCAGTAACACAATGGTCACGTAACAAGTTCATAATTTTGAAGAATTTAACTTAAACATGATGCGAGAAAAGTAGAAAACTGTCCAATTGAATAATGCTTGCCCAGAACTGACTACCAAGCTCCTACACACACCATTCCTACTAATAACCACACTCTACAGCATAAAAATCCATGCATAAAGCTGGTCCTTAACAGACTATCATCTATGGTATATAACTTATAACACACCTAATTTAACCTCATTTACCACAACAAACAAGAAAACAGTGATCTTTGCCAGTGTTTACACCTTCCTACGTTGTATATATAGGTAAAGAAGTGAACCAATTATTTGTGGTTACATGCTACCAGGACCTCCCTTATTGGCGCCTTGCAGCTGCTCCATCGGGGAATTAGCTATGCTGTTGACCGACCCATGGGTCTGGGAGCTCAGCTGCGGGCTTGGGGGAGGGCCTGGAGTGGCTACAGGGTTGGCCGCGTTATTGCTCATTTGCTGCAGAGTTCCTGAGCTCAACTGGGGGCTCATTGCAGCCTGCTGTCCCATTTGCTGTGGGCTTATCTGCTGCTGCTGCATCATCAGCGACTGCTGCGAGCCAGCAGGTGAGCCCACCTGTGCCTGCTGTAACGGAGATCCCATTTGTTGCTGCTGCTGCTGGTGTTGCTGCTGCTGCTGCAGTTGTTGTTGGAGCTGCTGCTGCTGCAGTTGTTGCTGTATTTGTTGCTGCTGCTGTAGCTGCTGCATTTGCTGCTGCTGCTGCTGCGGGTTCTGATGGAGCTGCTGCTGTTGCTGGGGGTTCTGTTGGAGCTGCTGCTGCTGCAGCTGCTGCTGGAGCTGCATTTGCTGTTGAGGGTTCAGCTGAAAGTTACCTCCTGACATTTTTGGAGGGCCCATAGACGACATCATGGCCCTCTGCAGGGGACCAAGGTTGCTTCTGTTTAGCGGCTGGCCCATCATAGATAAGCCAGCTGAACTAGGAAGGATTGGAGAGCTGCTTCCAGGCATTCCAACCATTCCAGGATACATGCCTGCTGCCCTTTGTTGTGCCAACCCGATACGCATCTTGGCAAAAGCAGCAGGGTTCACACCTGGCCGAAGTCCAGCAAGGTTGGACGCCATTCCCATGTTCATTGGATTTGAATTGTTACCTAAGCCTGACATTGATCCCATGGGGGAGGATATGGGACGCACATTGCTCATTCCCATAACATTACCAAGGCTGCCAAGACCACCAACATTGTTAACCATATTGCCCATGTTCATGGCTGAGCCAAGCCCTATCATCACTTTCCTAGACATAGGTTGTTGCTGTTGTGCCTGTAGCATTTGAAGCTGCAAGGATGTAGGAGCTTTATTGTTACCTATCTGACTTGAGCCCATTGGGAGATTTGAGCCAGGACCCAACATCTGAGATAATGGGCTCGTGGGCAGAAGCTGAGGTCTTTGCATCTGGTTCAGTGGAAGAGAGGATGGTTGCTGCATCTGGGCTTGAGCATTTTGCTGCAGTGGTTGCTGCTGTGGCTGTTGCTGCTGCGGCTGCTGAACCAAATTTTGGTCAAGCTGTTGGCTCCTTGGAGGCATGGCTGCCCCTTGCATATAACCTTGCTGCATTGCTAGAACCTGGTTGCTACTTGGAGATGAAAGCATCCTATTGACAGGAAGCTGTTGCATCTGTGTTCCAGGTGCCACATTTGCATGGGCTGCAGCATTAAGTTGCTGGCTTACACCTCCCTCTTGCTTTACATCACTCACTAAATTGTCTGGTAAAATTCCAGATAGTGTACTGAGGTTAGCAAGGGGGGTGCCACGCATGACTTTATCATCAGCTTTAGAATGGCCATCTTGCAACATCTAGAGCAAAAAGTACAGAAAGGAAAAGAAAAATGAGAAGATTGACTTAAGCATCTTACTATTTTGGGCTTTAGGGTTATGGAACTTACAAGAGGAATAAGCTGCTCTGCAAGCAAGTCGGCATAGTACTGGCAGAGCAAATAATTGAAAAGTTAGGACAGAAATAGAGCATTAAATAGTATGCCCTAGTGTTTCAGGGCCTTTATGCTACAAAGGGCAACAGTGAAAGCTTGAGAAATAACAACAAACCTTTGTCGGTAATATGAATACACAATCATATGAATTCGGACCATCAAAATCTTCTAGATCTCCATATTGCATTTTTACAGTTTCATCAGACGTTTCCTTGAAAATAACCTGGAATGGCCTTGAATGACCTGTAGGACAGTGCGAATCAGATTAACTGAAGGTGCCGTGGCTTTTCTTTCCTGGGGACCTTTTCAGCAAAATGTCTGTAAAGCATACCTTGGTACATGCGGTTTGTGCTCACAAAGTTTATCACTCTAGTCTTGCACGTGTTTATAGTTCCACTAATCATAGAATTACAAAGAGGTCTTGTTGTATCTATATAATCCTCAGAATGGAAACAACTATTGAGACATCTAGCTACATCTTGATGATTTTGATTGGTAATGGTTTTCTTTTGAGATATTTTATCAACCTTGTTCTTCTTATTGAAAAGCTGGTACCTGAAAAGGATACACAACAATAAGTACATGTAGAAAGAAAAATATTATCACAATGCAATGGCCAAAAAGAAATATTTCAAATCGTCCATAAGGGTCAGCTATCTGCCACTTTATAATGGGATCTATATTGAAAAAAAAGAACATATATGCATAGTTCGGTTTTAGCTCTAGCCTACCCCCAACTTACTTGGGACTAAAAGGCTTTGTTGCTGTTGTATATGCATTGCTGACTTCATTTCACGGAATTCTATATTTAAGCAAACTTAAGGGCAAATATATACAGGAAAAATTGACTAAATTATAATCCACACTTGTAACAACTGATAAAAGGTACCAATGCACTTTGTACATGAGATTCAGTACTACAAAAACATTTTAGACTCGCAAGGCTTTCTTCAGGATTTTAGTTAGTTGACAAACTCCAGTCCTTTAAAAGATGTTTTAATTCTTTACCCTTTCATTTTGTTAGGTACTCCCTCAATTCCAAATTGTAAGTTGTTTTGACTTTTATAGGCACATAGCTTTTGCTATGTACCTAGATACGCGCTATGTCTAGATACATAGTTTAGAGAAGCCAAAACAACTTACAATTTGGAATGGAAGGACTAGCTATTTAGGTTAAAATGTTGATAACTTTGGTAAAGAATTGAAACAGTTCATTCGCACATTATAGCCTGACACTTTTTTTGTGTGACCATAGGAAGTAATAGGGCTGAATCTCAGCTTTAAAATAGCCTACACGTCAAATTCACAACGTGCAACCCAAAACTTCCTAAAAAAGTGCCTCCCATGACAGACTTCCAAAGAACCTAAGAATAGAAGGGAAAGTGACAACAAAATTTCATGAAGGGAGAGAGTAGATGTGGAAATTATGCCATACCGATGGGAAATATTATCAATTTTTGCAAATTTATCAAGGATTGCTTGGTCTCCCATAGGTGTGGTCCCAATCGATGGGCTGCTCGCATTCAGCGGAGCATGCATGTTTGAAACACTGGCTGGAGACCCAACAGCACTCACAGGCGGTTGAGTTTTGGGGACAGAATTTGTTTTCCTCTTGGAGGAAGCAACAGCTGGCTGTTGTATTCGGTGCATGGAATCACAAGGACTGGAAGCTACAGAAGGAAATCCAACTGGAGCACTGGAATTTGCAGCAAATTTATCTTTCTGTACCCCTATTACAGCTGATGTCACAGCAGAACCAAACTGGCCACCCATTGAACTGCTTGATATCTCTCCAGATTTTGAGGACACTGGAGACTGAACCATAGGCCCAGAAGGGGCACGAGAGCTAGGTGCTAATTTTCTTCTTGGAATTGTTTCTTCTTTTTTCAAGTCCTTCTCAGCTGCGAACCGAGTATTTTGCCACTGTCCCATGTTTGGAACATTGTTTCTTGCCGCTGATTGCTGTGGTAAATGTTGAGCCTGGGATTGCTGCTGATCCAGCATGGAACTTTCAGGTGCCATAGACTGCAAGACGTCTTTCGACTTATCAGAACCATCCATCTGCTCTTGCTTAGCACCGTATCTCAAATTATGCTGATGATTGAAATATAAGGAAGATCCTGGATCTTGCATGTTGCTCATCATTGAAGAAGGATATCTCTGACCACTCATTGAAGATGCATACTGCATCCCCTTGACATCTAATTGTGGCTGCAGTTGATGGTTCTTCCATTGCATCTCCTGCCCACCAAGGGGTTGAGGCCTTATCTGCTGTTGCTGTACATGATCAATGCCACCAGTTGGCTTTATTCTCTTAGGATCTTGAAGCGGGGCATCTTGCATTTCCCTCTTCACAGATAGAAGGCCATTGGCAGCCACAGTGTCATTGTAACCGATCATGCTCTGAGGAGATGAAATGCTTGAATTGATTCCAGAAAAATTCGCAGGCAGTCCTGCCATACGATCATTACCAGCAGCAGAATAACTTAAGGCTTGCTGTAGACCAGATTGGGACAAATGCATTCTGGCAGCATCTTGTGAAGAATTATTTGGTCGAGAACCACCCAAGACCGATATATTTTGGATGGTAATGTTATCACCAACCTGCTGAGCTGCATTACTGCTAGTGATGCCCATCTCATCAACTTTAGCATTTTCAGGTAACCTATCAATGCAAACCTTTTTACCATGAGACATGTTACTGGATGTGACAACTACTTCAGGATTTTGCCTCAGCCTCCTCTTTTTCCCTATACCGAGGCTCAACTGCAAGTAACATAAGAGGCTTAGCTTGAGACATATATACCTATCATGAAAATATTTTCTGTTCAGCATGTGTCCATACCTTATGCGGAACAGGATCCTGACAAAGTCGATCCAGTTTAGGTGTAGGGTCTAAGCAAAGTTCTGGTTGTAGAGCTCTCACAATGCGAGCCTCAGCTTCCTAGAGAAACATGCATATCACAATAGCCCATATGGTTCAGCAAAGCAAATTGAATAGCATTAACTGAAATTTCAGGTTACTCTATTACAGAAGTTCATTTAGGTATCCAACCATACATATATTTTACGTTTCTATTACTGTACCATGCTATTCCAGTGTTACTAATCAGTTATTGAAGAACTAACTTGCAGTTGCTAAATATTAGCTACACAAATGATTAAATTCAGTTAATACATTCTCAAATAAACAATTTCCTATAGATACTAGAGTATAAAAACTGCAAGTACAGATGCCAAAATGAGCCATGTTGAAATTCCAACTAATAGAGTAGATGTTACCACAGCATACTTACCACAAAATCCCTGTAAGTCCAGGAATCATCAGATAGAAGGGTAATGTCCTTTACAACATTCTCAAAGGTCATTCGCAGTCGTACTTTATTCACAATAGGTAATCCTAGCTCAGCAGATGATGCAGGCGCTTCGTTGGACACATGCTTTCGGTAGTCACGTATCTAGAAAGAGATCTCATTACTTATATCGATGTAGGACAATGAAGTATGAAGTACTGCTAAAGACTCAGTGGTCTCTTATCAACAAGGTACAGTAACACATGACCATGAGTGCATGACAACATGATGGTTCACGATAATGCATAACCATTGTTTCTGAAAAAAGTGTCAGGAAAAAGGTTGGTACAGTACTGGTAGGTTGGCATATTGTAGAACCTGTTGGCAGTAAAGCTAGCCAAACTTCTAGTTTTTTCTTTTAAAGAAGGATTTCTCCCATATAGCGTAAAACCTCAGTACAGAAATTGTGACAGTATGCTTTTTGAACCATGTATCAGAAAAACCAAGCACAACTTATTACTTATAAGAGAATAGATTTCAGAAAGGTTTCAACATTGCATGCATAGCATTTCTTAAGTATGATAAAACAACTTACCTCACAAACAACTGATCCATTATAGTACTTGCTTGGTATCTCATCAAGAATATCGCCAGGTAGCCTCCCAGCTTCAATGGCCTTGAGATAATGAGGAAACTCATTTAACTATGATTAGAGTCATGTAGATCAATATTTAACATATTATTTTTAGCCAGCTAAATGGATAAACCTGGTCAATCAGTTAGGAAGCTCAAAAAAACAAAGCAAAAATGTGTCTACTGTCTAGTACTCAAAACGTCTGCACACTTCAGAGAAAATTGCCACTCATAATATGGTAGTATATGAAAATGATCATGCACAGGAAACTTGGGCTCTTGGGATACAGGATGCTAAGGTCAAACTATAGGGTCACACCAATGTTGTAATCGTATGGTCTTATAGAAGAATAGAACTTCATCACTATGTAAGAGGTGCTGATCTGAAAACTTCTCGTTTTTGTTTTTTCAGATGGGACTCAACATTCTTGGTTGAGATCGCAAAAGGAATATGCGTAAACTATACCTTACTCAATAGGATATTGGCAATGATTTTTGTTTATTCAAATCCAACCCAATTTCATAATTTTGCACCAACCTGATACTATTTCAAGTATACATAAACAATATTGATGCAAATATGATATAGACTTTTTCCCCTCCAAAGTTTTAGTTTATCCCAGCTATTTATATTTGAATTTGGTAAAGAAATATACATATTTCACTGTCAGTGTCATAAGCCTTATTTTGAATAGTTCAACAAATTTAATGTAAATTCCAGTTTCTTTCGATGAGATAGATAAATGGGAATGACTATAATTGGATAGACTCTCAGTGGTATCTTACAATTACCCAAGTTTTTGCATCTGGCTGGAAAGTATAAGGCCCTGTTTGGAACACAAGAATTTTTCCTTATTCCTCCTATGAAATTCCTGCGTTCCAAACACAAGAATTTTTCCCTATTCCACCTACAAAATTCCTGCGTTCCAAACAGGCCTTAAACATCGCCCCCAACTCTATCCATATTACAACATACAATAATCCATATTTCAAGCAATTCAAATTTGTGTTCACACAAAAAATAGTAAATGCGGTATGAACCAAATTGGTTGGTTTTCACACCTAATTTGGCTCCAATTTTTGGGTATGACATTGCACGCACTATGGAAATGCCATCCAGGGACACAACTAAAATAAAACTTGCAAGCAAGTGATACCATACTTACAGAGAATAACTTTTCTGATGCTCTATCATAGGGATGCAGTGTTTTGCCGTCCTGAATTGAGGTCTGACTCGGATCGATCTGAACATATATGTATTTTATGTCAGCAGTATATTCATAGTTGAATGCCTTTCTCTCAAGTTCCAGAAAAACCAATGCCAACAAGAATAGTAACTGAAATTAACTACATAAATTTCCAGATGAAAAACTCACAGATGCTGACTTTGAAATGAGATAACCTCTCTCATAGAGGCTAAATGTGAAAGAAACCTCATGATCTGCAATACAATGTTGAGTGCATAACATAAAGGAGTGTAAATACAAAAACTGATACAAATAAAAAATCTTCAACTGCTCAAAATACCTGGCAAAATTTCCTTGGAGCACGCTGGTAAAATTTTGATGCCATTGACATCTTTTCCTCTCTCAACGAAGTTGTCCTGCACAAAGACATTAAATGAGCATTCCATCATAGCAAACCAAGTTATTATGAAGAAAAGAGAATTGCATGTCAAAGTCAAATTAATAAAAGCAAATACAAAGAGAAAACCAGAAAAGCAAAATATATAATTTTTTAAACATGCTGTAAGTATCTTCTCTCCCATCATTTTAAGCTAACAGAAGATCTGGCAAGAAGATTTGGACCATCAACTGTCCACTTAAGTTTAACACTCTAGGTACATCTAACATCTATACATGCCAATGCTTGGTAATTTTACATTGCTATACCACAAAGAATTCCAATTGGTATGGCTTGTCTCCCAACAAAAATTAGAAGCTACTTGAACACTAGAGCAACAATCGACGGAAAGAGCTGGACAAGATAACATCCCTGGTCTCAACAGATACTAGTACAACTCAAAAAGAATCTCCAGTATTGGTGTTCTTATGTTAATTGGAAGGTAGGAGCATTGCCCTTGCTTCATGGCAAATACGTCTGGGAAAATCCTTGGAAACCGCACGTAAAATGCCCTAGACCCAACGGACAATCAAAATTAAGGCAATTGACAACAAGCAATTAGCTAGAGTATTTCACAAGATAAAAAGCTCTTCGGTAGATACTGAGTTCAAGCAGCCCAAATTGGCACCCTCTTAGTTCAGCTGCCATAGCCGAACTGCCACACATAGCCATCCAAAAAAACCGAGGCTAACACCAACACAAGAGAGAAAAACCACAACTGCCTCAAACTCCTGCAGAGTTCAATCCGCAACGAAGAACAGAACAACCCCCACCCCCCCCCCCCCCCACACACACACAAAAAAGAGTCTTTGAATGTTCAATCCCTCCGAAGGATTTGACTACTCCGAAGGAAAACGCGATTGAGCGTCCAGCAGAAGCTTTCGAGCCGAAATCACCCAAAATATATTAAACTTTGTAGCGAATTAACGAAATTCGCCTGAAAAACACCAAATTCAAAACAAAGATTAGATTTTTCATCCGTTCCCCGCACAAATTGCTTTCCGCTCCCAGATCCCCAACCCCACTGTTGGTACCCAGACCATCTCGAAGCGAGACACGAACCCAAGCGATTGAAAGCACAAGCGCCTCACCTCGCGTCTCGACTCAGACAGGGACCCCTCCTTTTCCCCCGCGCCCGGCTTTTCCGCCTCCGCCGCCTGTGCCAGCGCCGCGGACGCCGAGCGCGCGGCCGGGTGCACGCGGACCCCGACCTTCGACAGCTTGAACGAGATCCCCATCCCAACGGGGGGCGCCGCCCCGCGGCGACGACCTAGGCTTTCTCCCCTCAACTTCCTCCGCCGTCTCCTTCACCGCCGACGAGCTCGTGCGTACGAGGGGGTTATAGAGAGAGAGGGAGGGAGGGAGAGGTGAGCTTGGTATACGGTGACGCGGCTGTGTTGTATGCCTCTTGCAGCCTTGCAGGGAGAGTGCGTGCTACTGACACGTGGGGTCAATAAACGTGATCCGGACTTCCGGAGGGTCTCGTGCGCTGGTGTACAGACGGGACTGATGGACTGGGTTTATGTCGCCGGACTCGGTTGCGTGCGTGGACTTCGTTCAGGCGCTTCCGCGAGAAGCCGCCGACTTCCTGTAGCCGTTCTGCTCGAGCTTTTCTCTAGAGATGTAGCTTCTCGAAAATATTTCGTGTTTTTATGAAAAAAAATAGCATGTTTGGCACAGTTTCACCAAGAACATGATTGATTGAGGCCCAGTTTAGTTCCCCAAGAATTTTGCAAAATTTTTCACATTTCCAGTCACATCGAATCTTTGGACGCATGCATGAAGCATTAAATATAAATAAAAAATAAAACTAATTACACAGTTTAGACAAAATTCACGAGACGAATCTTTTAAGCCTAATTAGACTATGATTGGACACTAATTGCCAAATAACAACGAAAACGCTACCGTGTTCATTTTGCTAAATTTTTTTTTTCATCTAAACAGGCCATGAGAAGAAACCACAGCCTATCCTCAGGGATGCATGACGCGCTGATTGGTTGGCTGGATGCAGGCTTCAGCCTGATGCAGCTGGTGCAAATGCGGCTCTCCAGTCAGGCTCTACGGTCCGTTTCCCGCGAGGCGCGAGCCAGGCTCGCGTGGTGCCAAGTGCGTGTACAAGCGTATGCACGGGCAACCAATCACCAGCGTGTTTAAGTGGTTCACCAAGCTAAAATTTAGTCTGTACATCGGACGTTGACCGAGATTAATCATGGGTTTCGAATACTAATTAAAAAATAAATTATATATTCGGTGGATAATCCGCAAGACGAATTTATTATGTCTAATTAATCCATCATTAGCACATTTTTGTAACTGTAGCAATTAGTGCTAATCATGGATTAAATAGGTTTTAAAAAAATCGTCTCGCAAATTATCCTCATCCAATATTTTTGTTTTGTAAATAATCTATATTTAATACTCCATACATATATCAAACATTCGATGTGATGGGGATCCAACGAACCAAACAGGCCCTAACCTTGCCCGTCACCCTGGGCACGAAATACCGAAAACCGAATACCGAACCGAAAGTACCGAGAACCGAACCGAAAGTACCGAAACCGAAATTTTCGGTACCCTATTCGGTTCTCAATTCTCAGGAACCGAATTTACCGAGGTATATTCGGTTCTTTACCTCGGTTTACCGAATTTACCGAATTTACCGAAATGTGTTGATTGTGAGTGTTGTTATGTTAATGATTGTACTATTATAGACTATTATATTATGTAATTGTGGTACTTTACTCTTATAGTCTTGTGGACTTTTATATGTATGTATTTGGCACTATAATTCTCTATGGAATCATGAAAAATTATGTCAAAAATGGCTTTTGAAATTGCAATTATATGTCTCTGCAATCAGTTCGGTATTTTTCGGTAAATACCGGAACCGAACCGAATTTACCGAAACCGAATTTCCTCGGTACCGATTTTTCAAAGGAACCGATCGGTACTTGTTTTCTGAGGAACCGAATTTACCGAGGAACCGAAGTACCGAACCGATCGGTTCGGTAATACCGAATGCCCAGGGCTACTTGCCCGTGCAGTGATACAAACCAAACCAAGGCGTTTGCGTCCGTCAAACCTAGCCACGCATGGTCCGGCTCCGCTGCACAGCCTGGTCTATCCGTGTGCGCCATCCAATCATGCTCCAATAACTTTATGAGTTGTTTTTATTTTTGTTAAACATCCTTTTTTTTAAAATAGCTTATGAGGTGAAGTTTTTTTTATGCTCTCACAGAGGAAAGGAGAGAGGTGAAGCTGAAAAATAGTTTTTCACAACTGTCTTCCTCATTTCTCACTCAGCGAAGTCATTGAAGAAGCTGTTTTGTCAAGTAGATTTTTCTAAAACAGCTCAACTTCACCGAGAAAGCTACTCATGAAGCTATTTCTAAAAAAACAGCACACTAATTAAGTTGAGTTATGCCAAAAGGGCCCTGAGTCTTCTCGAAACAATTTTGGTGTTTTTAGGAATGTGAGAAAGAGGTCAAAATGTCTATAGTACTCTTATTCATTTTACTTGTTCGTAGATACTTTCCTCGCTATAGAGTTTGTGCTGATTAAATTGTTTTAAATTCAAATAAAATTTTAAAATTGTTAACAATATTTGTTATCGGTGTCTGGTCCTGCGGGGGTCCTAAGCCAACGAGTGAATCAAGTGCTGCGTATCCCTGATCTGGATGGTGATGCAAGGAGGATACACGGGAATTTATTCTGGTTCAGGCAAAGGAAGGCCCTACGTCCAGCGAGGGGGAGAGTATTGTATTTCCTTGCATCTAAGTGCTTGCGTAGGGGTTACAAGCTGTGAGAGAGGGAACCGAGCCCAGGTCTCAAAGGAAAAGTGAGAGTACAAAGGAGATTGCTTGAGATGTTGATTTGTGGGTTGTGTGCCTTTGCCTATTTGCGTTTGGCTTCTGGCTTGCGTCTTGCTTCGTCCGTCCCCCCTTGTAGAGCCCTGGCCCGCCCTTTTATAGGGTAAGAGGAGGCCAGAACGCCGGGGAGTCTTGAGGTGAAGTTTTGTCGATCCCTGTAGAGGCGGCTGTAGCGACGTGCCCCAGGAATGGCCGGCCATCCCCGAACACCATGGTGACGTAGGGGACGAGACGGTGAAAAGACCTCGAGTCCTCTACCACGTCGGCATTTCCTCCCTGCTGACCGATGGTAGGTCGAGACTGGGTCGAGGTCGGGTCAAGGATGGGTGGATAAGGCCGAATCCCCGAGATCGTGGGGTACGGACCTTGTCGTATCCTCCCTCGAGGGTGATCGGTGGCAAAATAATGTGTGGTATGGTGTGTATAGTGACAAGTTTTCACCTCCCATCCCGGGATGGGCAGTAAAAAGTGAGATTTGACACCGGTGCTGTTTCCACGTCAGCCACAGCTGTAGCCATGACGGTAGGAAGTAACAGGTAGTCGCATTAAATGCTCTGACTTTTGTTTCAGAGTAGGTGAATAAGATGGGTCGAGTGGTCCGACCCTGGGTCGTGCGAGTTGAAGATTTCCCGATAGTCGAGATGCCTTGTCGAGCGAGCCTCGTGCGAGTCGGAACGCGGTCGAGGCGTCCCGTCGAGGGTGCCTCGTACGAGTCAGAACATAGTCGAGGCGTCCCGTCGAGCGAGCCTCGTACGAGTCGGAATGCAGTCGAGGTGTTTTCGTCCGCTATTTTGGCGTTTGCGGGTAGCATTTTGTTTTTCTTAATCGTTGATTGTGGGTACCCCTAGTTTTAGGTACCCGACAGTAGCCCCCGAGCCTTTGGATGAGTGTGGGTCACTCTCACAGAGGCTCAGCGGTTCATGAACTGGAGTCGTAGCGTCGTAGTTTTTTCCAGTGGGGGCGCGCGAGCGCACCCACCGGGTGTAGCCCCCGAGGCCTCGGTGGAGTGTTTTGACTCATCCGAGGTCTTTTTGTACGTTCTTTTTGAGGAATGTTCTTGAATCATGGCGTGTCCTGCCTTTTTTCGCTCGGGGTTTGGTTTTTTATGGTCGAGCCCCCGAGCCTCGTGCGCGTGAGGTCGATCAGAGTCTTGGCCGTCTTTTATCGTTCGACCCTCACGCTCCCTTTTTTAGAAAAAAGGAGGAGGGGTGGGGAACGTCGTACTACCCTCGTTTAGGCGAGTTCCGACGGTCTCCGGTGAGCTATTAACGAGGAATTCGAGTGGGAGCCCGTGCTCCATTCGGTAGGAGTTGGCTAGCGGCCACAGAGGCGCTCTCAAGAATGGCAAAGAGTAGTTGTGTGGATCTCGATTCCTATCGATAGGATTCGAGGGCTCGATGCCTCCCTCCAAGGGGATTCCTCCGTCGACCTTCTCTTTTAGCCTCGAATACATCTTGGGGGTGCCTCGAGAGCGTGGCTCGAGCCCTGGCCTTGTATGGGCACATCCCTAGTCGTCCCTGACTCCGTTACTCGAGGGCAGCTGTCGAACCCTGGTCGAGGGCCAGCTTTCGATCCCTCGAGGTTTATATCGGGCTCAGAGCCCGTTACCCATACGTCTGGGAATATCCGTCCGCGGATCTTTCTCCCACCCGTTTAGGGTGCGTCTTTCAGGAGGGGAAGCGAGATCGGCGCGGTAGTGGGTGGCATGGTGCGACGGTTATGGCGTGCACAGTGGACGTGTGCCCATATCTGCGGGTTTTGAGGGAGCGGTTAGGTAAGGTCATTGAATGAAAAAACTGCTCCTACCTTTTCGTCTGCCCGTTGGACTTCCATCGGGATATAAGAGCAAGGCCCGGGGTTTCGTTTACCCCTGCAGGCCCTTTGCATTCTTGCCTTCCTAGCCTTCTTCGCCCCCCTTTGCCATCTTGCACCCTTCAGCCATCGTCCAGCGTCGCCATCATTCCTTTGCCTGCGCCGTTCCTCTAACAACAATGGCGGGCAAAAGCCAGATCCTCCCTACGGACGCTTGGGCCCATTCCTCGGTGACAGAGCGGAAGTTGGAGGAGTTGGTCCGCGACAGGCTTCTGCGACTGAGAGCGAGTCGGGCCTAGCCGGAGTGGAGAGTGCCGCCGTCCGACCACCGGGAACCGATGCCTCTAGAAGGCTACGTGGTGAGCTTCATGGCCTTCCACGAGAGGGGGTTCGGCGTGCCGGCCAACCCCTTCATGCGGGCGCTCCTCCACTACTACAAAGTGGAGCTGCACCACCTCGCCCCCAACTCCATCTCGCAGGCTGCCATTTTCGCGGCGGTCTGCGAGGGATACCTGGGGATGGAGCCACAGTGGCACCCAACGGGTGTAGCCCCCAAGTGTAGATCATTGAGCATGTTTCTTCCTTCCTCATTTGTGATGTAGCGTTGGAGGACGCCAGTAGGGCTATGGTGATACAGCTCCCTACTGTCGCCAAATATCACAAAGGATTTGGCTCGGCGAGCGATCCGTCGAGCCTCGATCTTATTCGAGGGGAGGTCCCCTCGAGTGAGATGGTCGAGGTACGAAATATGCCAGTTAGGCTTAGGGTCGGCTGGTGGTGTCGAGCCTTCCACCTGCATGGCCTCGGCCCCGGTCGAGGGGGCTTCCGCCTCAGGTAGAGGGTTGAGTGATGGCCTGTCAACCCCTCCGTCTGCCCTGATGTTGACGGACGGTTGGTGGAGATCTCTCGTGAAATGTCTGGTGGAACCGTAGTTCGACTGGAAGCGATTTTTGCGAGTTCATCGGCGACCTCATTATACCTACGTGCGATGTGGTTGAGCTCGAGGCTGTGAAACTTGTCCTCAAGGCGCTGTACCTCTTCACAATAGGCCTCCATCTTGGGATCATGGCAACTCGAGCTCTTCATGACCTGGTTAATTACGAGCTGAGAGTCACCTCGAACATCGAGGTGTCGGACCCCTAGTTTGACAGCGATTCGCAAGCCCGTGACGAGCGCCTCGTATTCGGCAATGTTGTTGGAGGTAGGAAAATGAAGCCGGATGATATAGCGCATGTGGACTCTGAGGGGTGAGATGAAGAGCAAACCCACGCCTGCTCCTGTTTTCATCAGCGACCTATCAAAGTACATGGTCCAAAGCTCAGCCTAGAGCTGAACCGAAGGAAGTTGAGTGTCGGTCCACTCCGCTAGGAAATATGCTAGTACTTGGGATTTGATGGCTTTGCGCGATGCATAATAGAGGGTCTCACCCATGAGCTCGACTGCCCACTTGGCTATCCTATCCGAGGCTTCCTAGTTCTAGGCTATCTCTCCCAGAGGGAAAGAAGAGACCACAGTCACCGGGTGACCCTCAAAATAGTGACGGAGTTTGCGCCGCGTTAAGATAATGGCGTACAGCAGCTTTTGGATCTGCGAGTAGCGAACCTTGGTTTTTGAGAGCACCTCACCGATGAAGTAGACCGGTCTCTGGACGAGCAGGGTATGTCCTTCCTCTGCCCTCTTGACAACCAAGACCGCACTGACTACTTGTGTCGTTGCGGCGACATAAAGTAGGAGGGGTTCCCCTAGGGCTAGAGGGATGAGGATTGGTGACTTAGAGAGTGTAGCTTTGAGCCTTGCAAGGGCTTCCTCAGCCTCGAGGGTCCATGAGAAGTGCTCCGATTTCTTTATAAGGTGATACAGTGGGAGCGCTTTTTCGCTGAGGCACGAAATGAAGCGATTAAGGGCTGCTAGGCAGCCCGTGACCCTCTGCACACCCTTCAGATTTTGGATAGGGCCCATCTTGGTTATTACGGCGATCTTTTCCAGGTTGGCCTCGATGCCATGCTCGAAAATGATGAACCCTAGAAGCATGCCTCGAGGAACGCCGAAAATGCATTTCTCGGGGTTGAGCTTGATGTTCTTTGCCCGGAGGCACTTGAACGCAACACCGAGATTGTTTATCAAATTATCATCCTTTTTGGTTTTGACAACGATATCATTGATGTAAGCCTCGACGGTTGGTCCGATGTGTTCCCCAAAAACATGTTGCATGCATCGCTGGTACGTAGCCCCTGTGTTCCGAAGACCGAAGGACATAGTAACATAGCAATACATGTCGAATGGGGTGATGAACGAAGTCGCGAGCTGGTCGGACTCCTTCATTTTGATTTGGTGGTAGCCGGAGTATGCATCTAAGAACGATAGGGTTTCACATCCCGCAGTGGAATCAACGATTTGATCAATGCGTGGCAAAGGAAAAGGAACTTTTGGACATGCTTTATTTAAACTAGTATAGTCTACACACATCCTCCACTTCCCACTCTTTTTCTTAACTAACACGGGATTAGCTAGCCACTCAGGATGAAGAACCTCCTTGATGAATTTGGCCTCCAACAGTTTGTGTATCTCCTCACCGATGACCTTATGCTTCTCCTCGTCAAAGCGGCGCAAACATTGCTTCACCGGTTTAGAGCCGGCTCGGATCTCCAAGGCGTGCTCGGTGACTTCCCTGGGTATGCCCGGCATATCCGAGGGACTCCACGCAAAGATGTCGATATTTGCACGGAGAAAGTTGACGAGCACTGTTTCCTATTTAGGATCGAGGGTGGCGCTGTTGCTCAACGCCTTTCCCTTTGGGTCGGCTGGGTCGAGGGGCATGAGCTTGACGTCTTTCGTGGGCTCGAAGCTGCCGGCGTGGCGCTTAGAGTCGGGGATCTCGTTGGCCAGACCATCGAGGTCCGCTGCCAAGGTTGCCGACTCTAAGACGGCTTCTCCGTGCTCGACGCACTCGACATCGCACTCATAGGCGTGCTCGTATGAGGACCCGACAGTTATGACACTGTTAGGGCCTAGCATCTTGAGCTTGAGGTAGGTGTAGTTTGGGACCGCCATGAACTGAGCATAACATGGGCGCCTAAGGATGGTGTGATATGTTCCACAGAATCCGACCACTTCAAAAGTGAGAGTCTGTTTTCTAAAGTTGGTGGGAGTGCCAAAACAGACAGGCAGGTCGACCCGGCCGACGGGCTCTGCTCGCTTTCCTGGCACGACTCCATGGAAGCCCCGACGCTGGGTTGGTGGCGCGTCCTCGCGATCCCCAGGAGGTCGAGGGTCTGGGCATAGATAATGTTAAGGCTGCTGCCGCCATCCATGAGCACCTTGGTGACGCGTGTGTCGGTGATAATGGGATTGACAACAAGCGGGTGTAACTCCCCTGGGTGTTAAGCATGTATTCATATCCCAAAGCATGATCATTAGCATTTCGTACATGTTCATCATCGCATGCAATATAAGTCAGAATTAATTAAATTGTGAAAAACATGTTTGAACCCTAAAGTATTGTAATTTCTAGCTAAGAGTGGTAAAAATTTATTGGGCTATAACTCTAAATGACTTAAAACAAATTAACATGATTTTTGGAGCAATTTTTGTATTCAAAATCTCCTCAAATTTTGCTTCTAAAAATATTCCAGAAAATGAGTTTTTATTTAAAAATTAGACTTTAAATCACTAATTCAAAATCTATTCAGAATTTTGAAAAGTGCCCTAAATGAAAGTTGTAGAGAATAAAATTTTGAACAACTTTAGTTTTGGGGGCAACTTGTGAAAATGCCTTTTTCATCTTCAAAATTGAATTTAAATCAAATTATAAAATCTGGAATTTTATTTATAAAAGAAAAATGAATTTTTAGCCTTAACGGGCCGCCGCCTCCGCTTCGGTCTGCTCGCGCAAGCGGCCCGGCCTAGCTTCCCGCGTCCGCACCTGCCTCCGCCCGCGCGCGCGCGACGCCGTACGTCACCGACGCCGCGCGCCACGCGCCCTCCGGTGGCCCCCGCGTCCCTTCGCGCCCGCCTACTCCCTTCGCGCGCTCGCCCGCCTCGGCTACCGCCTCCATTCCCCTCTCCTCGCCTCACAGCAGCGAGCCAGCAGCAGCCAGCGACCGCCACGCCATTGCCACCGTCCTCTGAGCTCCGCCACCGCCTATCGCCGCCGCTGCTACACCCGGGTCCGATTCCTCCCGGCCTCAGCCCCGCCTCGCCTCCCTCCATCTAGTGCTCGCGCCATTTCCGCCGCTCGAGCAAAGGTGAGGCCGAATTTTTGCGTTTCCCTCCGTCGCCGCGCCATGGCCGCCGGCACGGTCCGAGCGTGGCCGGAGCTCCTCTGTCGTCTTTCTCCCTCCATTTTTTCCTTTTCACGTCCGCCTCCACCTCGCAGATCTCGCGCGCGCCTCATCGGCCACTACCGTGGTCTGCACCGGCCGACCACCGTGCGCCAGCGCCGCCGCACCCCATACACGCCGGCGAGCTCAATGCCGAGCACGTCTGGCCGCATACTAGGCACCCTCGGCTTCGCCTCTCCGTGGGAAAGCCGCTGCTAGTGACCTCACCGCCGGCGAGCTCACCGGCGGCGAGAACCGCGTGGTCAGCGCCTCCCTCGCCTCTGTGTGACTGACCCATGGGGTTGCGGGCCCACATGTCTGTCTCCCCTCGCGCATGCGTGTGCACTGCACCGGGTGCACCTAGTATTTCCAGTGGCTGATGTTAAAAGGATTTTCAAAAATGATTTTTCAGAAATTGTTAAAAGGGTTTCTAAAATCCATAACTTGCTCATTTTAGCTCCAAAAATTGTGAAACAAATTTTGTAGTGTTTCTCATGAGTAGATCTACAGTTTAAAAATATTGCATGTCAAGTTTGAAATACTTTTCTGTAGGGTTTTTATTTAATCACTGAAATTGTTGTTTTCTTGATAAATATGTAATAAATCATAGAAAGCTCATAAAAATATGGTTCCACCTGCAATAATTTCTTTTGTGATGTACTTTCTAGGAAAAATATGTGCCATGCATGTTCTGTAGAAAAATTTTTATGTGTAGTACAAGTGTTTAATATTGTTAATAATTGTTATTTTTGCTAGAGAGAAAAGGATGAATAAAACATGGATGTAATAATTTTTCTATAGTGATTGTTTATTGTGTAGAATGTAGGAAAAATGCTAAATTTGTTGTTTGATACTTTTCATAGTATAAAGTATTTTTATGCTCATTTTTAGGCCCTAGCTTGTTATTTTTGTGTAGGTAGTTCTAGTAATCTAAATGCAATGAAATTTTTGTGGTATGCTAGATTATATGATAGAAAGCTATTGTAATTTTCTCAGATTTTTCTATGCTACCAATATAGGTGTTTCTGTTCAAACCTAGTTACAATTAGGGTTTAATTAACCTTGTTAATGCATGACTAGTTAATAAGGTTTACTTTGGTGTATCTTTGAAGCATCTTAGATTTATGTGGTGACTTAGTATGGTAGAGAATATTTGTACTAATATACGAGTACATGTTCTTGGATGATGTTGACTACCTTGTAGAAGAATTGTATTTCTACTTTATGGAATAAAGTAAACCTATTTATCTACATTTCATTCATCATGATCATTACATGTCATTTCTGCAGTGCACCTAGGCATGAGCACTTATACAATTGCATCATACAGGATCGCAGGAAGTAACTCTAGTAGCAGTTCCCGAGGAGCCGGAAGAGCAGCTCGAGGTGCAAGAACAGGAGGTGCCCGAAGCCGATGAGGAGGTCGGTGAGAATCTTCCAGAGTGCCTAGACCACCGTCCGAGCTCTTTCGAGAGAGGCAAGCCCCGGAGCATTTTTTTCTCCCCCGGTTTGCAAATATTTTATTAATGCTTTACTTTAACTGACGCATTACGTTTAGTAGTTGTTTGCAACCGTTGCTGCATTATACCTTGTTTACTTTGTTCTACCCTATCCTTGTTACCTTGATATTCGCAGTCAAGTAATTGCTTAGCTTGCTTAGACTGGTAGAAGTCGGGTGATTTCCTGTCACCTGCGAGCTATAGGTGGTTACCTGGATCTGCTTGAGAAAGTATGTCATCTGAGAATAGCTAAGTGTTAATGTGAAATTGAGACCGGACGAAAACTTGCAGGGTTTCGGACTGTAGTGTTTTCCGTCTGTGTCGATTAAGGACCGATCGTTGTTGGGCCTCGAGTCATGTTGAACGCATGCCTTACATTTAGCTGGCCGAATAATGCACCTTTCAACCGTGAAGCTGGGAGATTATTCGGGCCGAGTGGATTGCCCGCCACGCACTGTACCAGAGCAGTAGTGGTAGGATACGGGGGCGCGATGATAAGGCCAAAGAGCAGTCGGGCGGCCCTCGGGTACATGTGGTTCCTGGCAAGCTCGTGACTTTACCTGAATGGTTGACTCGGTGACCAACACCTCACTTCAGCGGGTGAGCGAGGTTTATGTAAGGAATAAATTACCAGCTGGTTAATAATCGATTCGAATCACCATCGTTCACTGGATAGTGAACACTTGACTTGAGTGACTTCATCGTAGTAATTCTGATGGAACACTTGGACAGTTATATGATTTATGACATGATTAAGGTTGTTAATGATCATTGGTTATCCTTACCCGTTTAATTACATGTTACTCTAGTACAGGTGCAAATGTAGTTGATAGGTTAATAAAGATTTAACTTGATGCAAAGCTTTTGGAAAGATTCTTTAAATGCTAAAAATGTCTTTTTGCAAATGAGTCAGCTACCCCTCCATAAAGCCTGTCATGATCCTTGGTGTCTTTTATTTTTGGTTCTGTCGGGTAAGTCTAGCTGAGTACCTTCTCGTACTCAGGGCTTTGTTCCCACTTATTGCAGATGGGCAGATATATTACGACTACTGTATCAACTGCCTTTATCCTGCGATGGGAGAAGCTTAGGACCATGGGCAATGGTCATTCACTACGTCTCGTCTGATGCTTTTGTTGGAAGATGATCCTGAGCTGGCACTTTATTTCAAACTCTGTGTTTGTGCGTGTGGTTTGAACTAAATGCTTCTGCTACTTTTATTTGAAACTGGTTTGTAATAACTATGTTTAAACTCCGATGTATTTGAGACTTGAACTTTTATATAACTTGTGATGGTGACCGCTGAACTTATTACGATCTTGGCTGGTATGTAAGTTGGTTTGAAATTCGTCGTGATTTTACGGACTACCGGGTTATACGGGCTTAAGTTTGTTAAATCGTCTGCTCGGTGGATGATTTTCTCACTTAATCTCATATAATTGGTCGGTTCAGTTACAGCTGGCATCGGAGCATGGTTTAGCGTGTTTACTGTTCACAAGTGTATTTAAAACAAAATGTGTTTGAAAAACGTGATTTCCAAACTAAAAATGTGCCAGTGGTCATATCCTTTATGCCCAGTAATTACTCTAGGTGGCTTATTTAAGTACTGACTTGGGGGTTCTTGCATCATATTTCTCTTTCATTGCTCATACGGCGTGCTATTGTATGAGTGCCACTTAATTGAGTGGTAATGTATGGATCAGTTACCTCTACGCCTCGGTAAGTGTGAGATGTGAGAGCATGATCGGATACATCGCCGATCTAGGGAGAGTGCCTATATGATGCTGGAGTAATTACATGTTCTACGCATGTTTTTACAAAAGTGTCGCATGTGTGGTTGTTCCGTCCGTTGAGGCGATGCCGTCAATAGGACGATGTTTTAGGTAGTTACTACCATTGTACGCGTATCTGGGGATTCGTGTAGAGCGTGTAGATAGATTTACTGCTTTTATGCATTCTTGGGGAATTGGGCTGAAATGAATCTTTTGCAGGTACATAACAACATTTCTCGTGTAGAACGTATTAGTTACGTATATGAGAGATCGCCTGTATGCCACCGAATTCATCGCTAGATATTGTTTATTTCATAAGTTTGTGAGAACGTAAGAAACACACATACATCATATTGCTTGTGCATTTCATTCATGTCATGCATTCCTCCCCTTATAAATTGATTATCCCCTTTTGATAAAAATTGTACCAACTTAAAATATGTTCTCACCAGGTAATCAAACTTTTGGTACAGATGGCCCGCACGAAGCAGACTGCCCGTAAGTCCACAGGCGGAAGAGCACCCCGACACCAGTTGGCCCTACGGTAGCGCCGCAGCACGAACACCTTTCTGAGCGAGTTTGGCATGCCGACTTTGCTTTGGAGAGTGCTCCATGATGTGGGGTACCTGGAGGGTCAGGAGCCGGTGTACTCTTGGAGTGAGAGCCAGTTAGCTGAGGATGGACTTGCCGTAGTGGAGATCACAGTCCCTGCTCTTGGTGATGCTCCAGAGTGGGATGGTTGGCACTTGGAGTTTGAGGGATGCACTCCGATTGAGGGTGCAGAGGGAGCAGCTTTCCGTGTCATCAGGGACATAATGAGCAGATTTCCCAACAAGATGGCAGCAGCCTTGGCTGGCACTTTTCCTAGAGATGATCCTCGCGATGCTATTTGGGTGCAGCTGCAAGGAAGTGCCTTGGTCAGAGGCCCAAACGAAGAACAGGCTAGCGACAACCACGCTATGAGTGCGATGTATGCAACTATCAGAGCATACCAGGGTCTTGAGTGTACCTATTGGACTTTGACTGGTTTGCGTGGTGATGATCGGCTCAAAGCAAGAAAACAGAAGAAGAAGCAGGCACATGCTATAGCTAGTTTGCAGGAGCAGTTGGCTAACATAAGCTTACAGCGAGACCAAGCTCTAGAGAGAGGTGATAGTGCTCTACAGCGGGTGCATATGTTGACTCAGGCCAACAATAATACAGACCGCATGATTGGACAGTTGGTTCAGGAGAGGAATGAAGCCTGGAACGAGAGGAATCTTCTGAGGCAGAGGTCGAGGAGCTAGGGGAGTACAATGTCAACTTGCATGAGGAGTTTCATGCGCTCTACAACGAGATTGGCCCGTATGCTCCTCCGAACGCCATCGGTATGGACGTCGACGACGATGAGGACGAGCCTGCAGTCGCACCTGCCAACGACGACGTTGCTACTGATGGTAGCGATGGTGACGTCTCCGACCCCGACGATGGCCCCAAGGAGTAGACTAGTTGACTTGCGTTAGCTACTAGGCCCTGTCACGATAACCTTTCTTTTGGCTTCATGTATCTTGATGTATCTCGTTCGAACCTTGAGACTTGGTAGAATGTTGGATCTTGGTTGTTTATGTGATACCTGAGCGCATAAAGTCCAGTGTGTGTATGCTGGCAATGTGGTTGTATTAGACACGATGTTTGCATTTGAAGTAATTTAATTAGTGATGTTGTTTTAATTGGAATACGATTATTGTGCCTCTGTTTTATTGTATGACTTTGTTCTCTCCAATGAATTCAGTACGGCATGATTTTTCATTCACTCACAATTACTACAACTTCACTTAATCATTACTTGTTGCTGAAATATGCAAATGGCAAACACTCGCCGTGCCACGTATGAGACTGCTAAAACTGGTGGTAATGGAGCCGGGGCAGGTGGGAGTGGTGAAAACAACGTCAATCATAACGAGCCACACCCGGAGCTGCATTTGCCGTCTCCTCCACCGCTCACTGCAGAGGTATTCTTTGCGCAGTTTCTTGGAAGGCAGCGCAATGCCGAGCAGTCGCAGAAGAACATGAAAGATTTTCTGCGTACCATTGCCAACAATGTTCAATGTGGTAACAACCAAGGTGGTGGCAATGGGGTGAATCAGTACAACAACTTCAAGGATTTCATGGACACTAGGCCACCAATTTTCAAGGAAGCAACTGAGCCACTTGACGCTGAAGAATGGATCAACACCATGGAAGATAAGTTCCGTGTGTTGAGGCTGACTGAAGTATTGAAGACAGAATATGCTGCACATCAGTTACAAGGACCAGCAGGGATGTGGTGGAAGCATCATCGCACCACCTTTCCTCCAAATGCTCAGATCTCGTGGAGAGAGTTCACTGAAGCCTTTCGTGGAGCTTATATTCCACCAGGGCTGGTTGAGATGAAGTTAGGAGAGTTCTTGGCTTTAAATCAGGGTACCAAAACCGTGACGCAGTATTTACATGCCTTCAACAACTTGTGTCGTTATGCTCCTGACATGGTTGACACAGATGCTAAGAGAATTGCTAGTTTCAAGAGAGGGTTAGGTCCGAAGATAATGAAGCATGTGGGTACCAATACCCGTGCCAGATTCAATGACTTCATCAGTGATTGTCTGAAACAAGAGAAGAATAACAACGCGTACACTGCATCCAAGACTCGCAAGAGAGCCTTTGAGTCAGGATCGTCACAGCCAAGAGTTTTCAATGCTAATCGTCCTGCCTATCGTCCGTCTGCACCAGGTGCAAGGTTTATGCCACCACAGCATAAAACCCAGAACTACAAGGGACCATAGAAGCCGTACAAGATGGCAGTGCCGCCAGTAAGGACAGTCGCAACTACTGGACAAGGCAACTCTAAGGGAGCTATAGGATCTGCTGGTACAGTAAATGGACCCTGTTACAATTGTGATCAGCCAGGCCACTTTTCAAAGTTCTGTCCTTATCCGCCTAGAAAGAAGCAACAGACCTATAATGCTCGAGTACACCACACCACAGTGGATGAGATTCCTGAGGGAGAGCCCGTAACTACTGGTAAGTTTCCTGTTAACCAAAACCCTGCAGTTGTTCTATTTGATTCTGGATCATCATATTCTTTCATGAGTCAAGCATTTGCACGGAAACATGAACAACTATGCACAGACTTAAGTTATGGTTACTGTATAAGTTCAGCAGGGGCTGATGTTTTAACCAATCAGATGGTTAGAGGGGCAACCCTTGAGTTAGGTAGTCGAAAGTTTTAAGTAAACTTGATAGTTATGCCTGGACTAGTTCTGGATGTCATCATAGGGATGAATTGGATGAAGGATTGGGGAGCAGTGATAGATATAGGAAGTCAGGTACTTACCCTTAAGGATCCCCAAGGAGAGGGTACTTTTCAGGTACCATTGCCCAAAAGAACAGACCTTGTGAGTGTGACATGTGCTATAGAAGTCATTCCTATTCATTAGATTCCGGTCATGTGTGAGTTTTTGGACGTGTTTCTAGATGAGTTACCTGGTCTTCCGCCAGATAGAGATGTTGAGTTTGGAATTGAGTTGATCCCCGGGACAACTCCAATTTCAAGGAGGCCTTATCGGATGCCTCCGGATGAGTTAGCTAAGCTAAAAAAGCAACTAGAGGAATTGTTGAAAAAGGGGTTTATCCGTCTAAGTAAGTCTGAATGGGGATGTCCTGCCTTGTTTGTGAAGAAAAAGAAAGAGGGTACTTTGAGAATGTGTGTGGATTATAGGCCCCTTAATGCTGTAACTATCAAGAATAAGTATCCCTTGCCTCATATTGATGTTTTGTTCGATCAGTTAGCTAAAGCCAGAGTGTTCTCCAAGATAGATTTAAGATCGGGTTACTGTCAGATAAAGATTAGGCCACAAGATATACCGAAAACCACCTTTTCCACCAGATACGGGTTGTATGAGTATCTTGTTATGTCTTTTGGCTTAACAAATGCTCCTGCATACTTTATGTATCTGATGAATACGGTTTTCATGCCAAAGTTGGACAAGTTTGTGATTGTGTTCATTGATGATATTCTAGTATACTCTGAGAACGAGAAAGATCATGAAGAGCATCTGAGAATTGTCTTGACCAGACTTAGAGATCATAAATTGCATGCTAAGTTTAGCAAATATGAATTTTGGTTGAAGAAAGTTCCTTTCCTTGGTCACATTCTGTCAGAGAATGGAGTTTCTGTAGATCCGAGTAAAGTGCAAGAGGTTATGGATTGGAAGACACCAATCACAGTTTCGGAAGTTAGAAGTTTCTTAGGATTAGCTGGTTACTATCGTTGTTTTATACTAGATTTCTCGAAGATTGCCAAGCCAATGACAAGTCTGCTATAGAAAGATCACAAGTTTGTGTGGACAGAGGAGTGTGAGACAGCTTTCCACACCTTGCGGAAACTGTTGACCACTGCTCCAGTTCTAGCGCAACCGAACATTGAGAAACCTTTTGATGTGTTTTGCGACGCATCAAAAATAGGATTAGGTTGTGTTCTTATGCAAGAAGGAAGAGTCATTGCTTATGCCTCCCGTCAATTGAGAAAGCATGAGATCAACTATCCGACACATGATCTTGAGCTTGCTGCCGTAGTGCATGCATTAAAAATTTGGAGACATTACTTACTTGGTAATGTGTGCAATATTTTCACCGATCACAAGAGTCTCAAGTACATCTTCACCCAACCAGAGTTGAACATGAGACAACGAAGATGGTTAGAATTGATCAAAGACTATAATTTGAATGTGCAATATCATCTTGGAAAGGCCAATGTAGTGGCATATGCTTTGAGTAGGAAGTCACATTGCCTGAACGTGCAACTTTTGCTCGAAGATGGTTTTGATCTAATGCATCCTGCCATGTTATAGAGTATTCAGATTAGTTGTTCTTTGGATCGTAAGATAATGGAAGGCTAGAGAACAGATAAAGGGATATTCTATATCAAAGAAAAGATTAAAAAAGAATCATCCAAGCACCTTAGAGTGGATGAACATGACATGTTATGGTTTGATGACCGTCTTGTTGTTCCCAAGGATCGAGAGCTTAAGAATAAACTTATGGATGATGCTCACCTTTCGAAGTTATCTATCCATCCCGGAAGTAGCAAAATGTACCAATAATTAAGACCTCGTTATTGGTGGACAAAAATGAAGAAAGAGATTGCAACATATGTAGCCAGATATGACACATGTTGTAGGGTAAAGGCTATTCATATAAGACCTGCCAGATTATTGCAACCTTTGTTCGTACCTAGTTGGAAGTGGGATGATATAAGTATGGATTTCATCACAGGTTTACCCACTACTCAGAAAGGACATGATTCGATTTGGGTAATCGTGGATCGTCTTACGAAGACAGCTCACTTTTTACCTGTCAAGACAGGTTATAGACCACCTCAATATGCAGAGAAGTATATTTCAGAGATTGTGAGATTGCATGGCATACCGAAGACTATAGTGTCTAACAAAGGGTCACAATTCACTGCTCACTTCTGGGAGCACTTGCATAAAGGTTTGGGAACTAGTTTGATTCGTAGTACTGCCTATCATCCTCAAATAGATGGTCAGACCGAAAGAGTTAATGCTGTTTTGGAGGATATGTTGAGAGCCTGTGTGTTATCTTCCAGAGGTTCATGGGAGTCATGGTTACCATTAGCAAAGTTCGCTTACAATAATAGTTATCGAGAAAGTATCAAAATGGCACCATTCGAAGCCTTGTATGGCAGAAAGTGTAGAACACCACTTAACTGGATCGAGCCAGGAGAAAGAAGATATTATGGTATTGACTTCGTAGAAGAAGCCGAGAAGAAAGTTCATATCATTCAGCAAAATATGAAAGCCGCGCAATCATGTTAGAAAAGCTATGCGGATCGAAGAAGGAGGCCGCTTGTGTTCGAAGTTGGTGACTATGTTTATTTGAAAGTCACGCCAATGAAGAAGAAACGGTTTGGAGTACGCAGAAAGCTTGCAGCCAGATTTGTGGGACCATATAAGATCTTGGAAAGAAAAGGTCCAATCGCGTATAAGTTAGAGTTACCTGAGACAATGGGTGCTATATTCCCAGTTTTTCATGTATCGCATCTCAAGAAGTGTTTGCACGTTCCAGAGGAAAGAATCGAACTTCGAGGCATAAAGCTCAAGTCAAATTTGGTATATCGTGAGCAACCAGTTCGAGTGTTGGACTCTAAAGAGAGGGTTACTCAAAACAGTGTGGTGAAAACATATAAGATACAGTGGAGCCATCATGATGAAGGAGATGCAACTTGGGAAACGGGTGAATATCTATAAAAAGCTTATGAGGATTTTTATAACCAATGGTTTGTAACCCAAATCTCGGGACGAGATTTTTATAAGGGGGGAGGACTGTAACTTCCCTGGGTGTTAAGCATGCATTCATATCCCAAAGCATGATCATTAGCATTTCATACATGTTTATCATCGCATGCAATATAAGTTGGAATTAATTAAATTGTGAAAAACATGTTTGAACCCTAAAGTATTGCAATTTCTAGCTAAGAGTGGTAAAAATTTGTTAGGCTATAACTCTAAATGACTTAGAACTAATTAACATGATTTTTGGAGCAATTTTTGTATTCAAAATCTCCTCAAATTTTGCTTCTAAAAATATTCCAGAAAAATGAGTTTTTATTTAAAAATTAGACTTTAAATCGCTAATTCAAAATCTATTTAGAATTTAGAAAAGTGCCCTAAATGAAAGTTGTAGAGAATAAAATTTTGAACAACTCTTGTTTTGGGAGCAACTTGTGAAAATGTCTTTTTCATCTTCAAAATTGAATTTGAATCAAATTATAAAATCTGGAATTTTATTTATAAAAGAAAAATGAATTTTCGGCCTTAACGGGCCGCCGCCTCCGCTTCGGCCTACTCGCGCAAGCGGCCCGGCCCAGCTTCCCGCGTCTGCGCCTGCCTCCGCCCGCGCGCGCGCGACGCCGTGGCGCCGCGGCAGAAGCCGGTCGCCGGGTGGCCGTACGTCGCCGACGCCGCACGCCACGCGCCCTCCGGTGGCCCCCGCGTCCCTCCGCGCCCGCCTACTCCCTCCGTGCGCTCGCCCGCCTCGGCTACCGCCTCCATTCCCCTCTCCTCGCCTCACAGCAGTGAGCCAGCAGCAACCAGCGGCCGCCGCGCCATTGCCACCATCCTTCGAGCTCCGCCACCGCCTATCGCCACCGCTGCTACACCCGCGTCCGATTCCTCCCGGCCTCAGCCCCGCCTCGCCTCCCTCCATCTAGTGCTCGCGCCATTTCCGCCGCTCGAGCAAAGGTGAGGCCAAATTTGTGCGTTTCCCTCCGCCGCCGCGCCATGGCCGCCGGCACGGTCCGAGCGTGGCCGGAGCTCCTCCGTCGTCTTTCTCCCTTTATTTTTCCCTTTTCACGTCCGCCTCCACCTCGCAGATCTCGCGCGCGCCTCAACGGCCACCACCGTGGTCTGCACCGGTCGGCCACCGTGCGCCAGCACCGCCGCCCCGCCATACACGTCGACAAGCTCAATGCCGAGCTCGTCTGGCCACATACTAGGCACCCTCGGCTTCGCCTCTCCACGGGGAAGCCGCTGCTGGTGACCTCACCGCCGGCGAGCTCACCGGCGGCGAGAACCGCGCGGTCAGCACCTCCCCCGCCTCTGTGTGACTGACCCGTGGGGTCGCGGGCCCACATGTCTGTCTCCCCTCGCGCATGCGTGTGCACTGCACCGGGTGCACCCAGTATTTCTAGCGGCTGATGTTAAAAGGATTTTCGAAAATGATTTTTCAGAAATTGTTAAAAGGGTTTCTAAAATCCATAACTTGCTCATTTTAGCTCCAAAAATTGTGAAACAAATTTTGTAGTGTTTCTCATGAGTAGATCTACAGTTTAAAAATATTACATGTCAAGTTTGAAATACTTTTTTGTAGGGTTTTTATTTAATCACTGAAATTGTTGTTTTCTTGATAAATATGTAATAAATCATATAAAGCTCATAAAAATATGGTTCCACGTGCAATAATTTTTTTTGTGATGTACTTTCTAGGAAAAATATGTGCCATGCATGTTCTGTAGAAAAATTTTTATGTGTAGTACAAGTGTTTAATATTGTTAATAATTATTATTTTTGCTAGAGAGAAAAAGATGAATAAAACATGGATGTAATAATTTTGCTACAGTGATTGTTTATTGTGTAGAATGTAGAAAAATGCTAAATCTGTTGTTTGATACTTTTCATAGTATAAAGTATTTTTATGCTCATTTTTAGGCCCTAGCTTGTTATTTTTGTGTAGGTAGTTCTAGTAATCCAAATGCAATGAAATTTTTGTGGTATGCTAGATTATATGATAGAAAGTCACTGTAATTTTCTCAGATTTTTCTGTGCTACCAGTATAGGTGTTGCTGTTCAAACCTAGTTGCAATTAGGGTTTAATTAACCTTGTTAATGCATGACTAGTTAATAAGGTTTATTTTGGTGTATCTTTGAAGCATCTTAGATTTATATGGTGACTTAGTATGGTAGAGAATGTTTGTAGTAATATACGAGTACATGTTCTTGGATGATGTTGACTACCTTGTAGAAGAATTGTATTCCTACTTTATAAAATAAAGTAAACCTATTTATCTACATTTCATTCATCATGATCATTACATGTTATTTCTGCAGTGCACCTAGGCATGAGCACTTATACAATTGCATTATACAGGATCGTAGGAAGTAACTCCGGTAGCAGTTCCTGAGGAGCCGGAAGAGCAGCTCGAGGTGCAAGAGCAGGAGGTGCCCGAAGCCGACGAGGAGGTCGGTGAGGATCTTGTAGAGTGTCTAGACCACCGTCCGAGCTCTTTCGAGAGAGACAAGCCCCGGAGCATTTTTTTCTCCCCCGGTTTGCAAATATTTTATTAATGCTTTACTTTAACTGACGTATTACATTTAGGAGTTGTTTGCAACCGTTGCTGCATTATACCTTGTTTACTCTGTTCTACCCTATCCTTGTTACCTTGATATTCGTAGTCAAGTAATTGCTTAGCTTGCTTAGATCGGTAGAAGTCGGGTGATTTCCTATCACCTGTGAGCTATAGGTGGTTACCTGGATCTGCTTGAGAAAGTATGTCATCTAAGAATAGCTAAGTGTTAATATGAAATTGAGACTGGGCGGAAACTTATAGGGTTTCAGACTGTAGTGTTTTCCGTATGTGTCGATTAAGGACCGACCGTTGTTGGGCCTCGAGTCATGTTGAACGCATGCCTTATATTTAGCTGGCTGAATAATGCACCTTTCGACCGCGAAGCTGGGAGATTATTTGGGCCGAGTGGATTGCCCGCAACGCACTGTACCAGAGCAGTAGTGGTAGGATACGGGGGCGCGATGATAAGGCCAAAGAGCAGTCGGGCAGCCCCCGGGTACATGTGGTTCCTAGCAAGCTCATGACTTTACCTGAATGGTTGACTCGGTGACCAACACCTCACTTCAGTGGGTGAGTGAGGTTTATGTGAGGAATAAATTACCAGCTGGTTAATAATCGATTCGAATCGCCTTCGTTCACTAGATAGTGAACACTTGACTTGAGTGACTTCATCGTAGTAATTCTGATGGAACACTTGGACAGTTATATGGTTTATGACATGATTAAGGTTGTTAATGATCATTGGTTATCCTTACCCGTTTAATTACATGTTACTCTAGTACAGGTGCAAATGCAGTTGACAGGTTAATAAAGATTTAACTTGATGCAAAGCTTTTAGAAAGATTCTTTAAATGCTAAAAATGCCTTTTTTGCAAATGAGTCAGCTACCCCTCCATAAAGCCTATCATGATTCTTGGTGTCTTTTATTTTTGGTTCTGTCGGGTAAGTCTAGCTGAGTACCTTCTCGTACTCAGGGCTTTGTTCCCACTTGTTGCAGATGGGCAGATGTATTACGACTACTGTATCAACTGTCTTTATCCTGCGATGGGAAAATCTTAGGACCATGGGCAATGGTCATTCACTACGTCTCGTCTGATGCTTTTGTTGGAAGATGATCCTGAGCTGGCACTTTATTTCGAACTCTGTGTTTGTGTGTGTGGTTTGAACTAAATGCTTCCGCTACTTTTATTTGAAACTGATTTGTAATAACTATATTTAAACTCTGATGTATTTGAGACTTGAACTTTTATATAACTTGTGATGGTGACCGCTGAACTTATTATGATCTTGGCTGGTATGTAAGTTGGTTTGAAATCCGTCGTGATTTCACGGACTACCGGGTTATACGGGCTTAAGTTTGTTAAATCGTCTGCTCGGTGGATGATTTTCTCACTTAATCTCATATATTTGGTCGGTTTAGTTACAGCAGGTAGACCCTGGGATTGGGGATGTAGTCTGGGTGATCATCACGGTCGAAAGTGCTGACCACCTCGGACCAATCAAGGAAGAGGGGGGTTGCCGGCTGCACGGAGAAGACCTCTCAACATTCTCGTTTGCGTTGGCGCGTCGAGAGGCGCGTCAAGGGTCCTTTGTATATCATGAAGCAGTCGTGGATCTCGGGGAATCCCTCGTCCTTGTCGTCTCCCTTGGGATCTTCCTTCTTGAAAGCATCTAGGCCCCAGTGTTGGTTTTGGCAATTGATGACAACGCTTAATTACCATGACTAACGTGTGTTTTGCAGAAATGTTGGTAAGTTAGGTCATGGAGATGATAACTGCTTTGAGCAATATGGTATTCATGTCCCTTGATGGAAATCGTTTCGGTTTTCAAAGGATCAACGATAAGATTAAGGATGGTTAGTTCTGGATGTCAAGGTGTTGAGTTACATCTAGAATAGTCGTTAGGATCTTTGTTTCTTCCTTTAACCGTACTATAAAGGGGGGCATGAGCGAGTAGCTTGACCTAGGTGAGTCTTATGTTTAGGTGTGGTGCACACTTGTCAAACTTAGCACTAGGTAGCTCGAGAAAAGCTCAGAGTTTAGTTGGAAGCAACTTGGTTCAAAGTTGCATCGCGTTTAGAAGACGTTTGAGCCGTTTACCTATGACCAGACGCGGTCCTGGTCATGACCGGACGCGTCCGGTCAGTACTAACACTTCACTGCGGTTTCAACTGATCGACCAGACGTGGTCCTTGAGAGGACCGGACGCGGTGGTCAGTCTGACACGTGTTCCAGAGGGTAAACAGCGTAATCGGACGCGACTGTGAAATGATCGGCGTGTCCGGTCATATTCCAGTAAGGTCCCATGGTGACCTGACGCGTCTGGTCACCTATGATCGGACGCGGTCATGCGTCAGGTCTGTTTTCCAGTAAGCTCTTGCATGATCGGACGCGTCCGATCATCCCTGATCGGCACGTCCGGTCATCTCAGACCAGCGCGTCCGGTCATCATAGATCGGCGCGTCCGGTCACTTAGTGCAGTTTTTGGTTTTCGACCGTTACACCTGACTGGCGCATCCGGTCATGTTGACAGGCGCGTCCGGTCAGTGCGCGTTTGGCTGTTTCGAAAGGTAACGGTTGGATTTGTCTGAGGGGTGTATAAATACATCCCCTCCACCTCTTTTAGAGGTCTCTTGCTCATTTGTTCAGCTGAGAAACACCTTTGAAGTGCAAGAGAGTGCAAGAGCCCTAGTGAGGATAAAGATTTGCGAATCAAAGTTTGAGAATCCTCTCTAGTGACAAGAGTGTAGCAAGTATACATCCATCTTCTCATTAGGCTTGTTGTAGTCAAGTGAGAGTTCTTGCTTGTTACTCTTGGTGATCGCCATCACCTAGATGGTTTGGTGGTGATTGGGAGTTTGGTGATCATCCGACGAGATTGTGGGTGACCCAACTCAAGTTGTGGGCGGTTTTGGGTGATTTGCCGCGACGGAGTGTCGAAGAATCAACCCGTAGAGAGCACTTGATCCTTGCGCGGATCAAGGGGGAGCTACACCCTTGCGCGGGTGCTCCAACGAGGACTAGTGGGGAGTGGCGACTCTCCGATACCTCGGCAAAACATCACCGTGTTCCTAACCCTTACTTTCAAGCATTTACTTTCATTACTTGTTTACTTTCCTAGAATTGCCATGCTAGTCTAGGATTGGAACTTAGGGTGCAAAACTTTTATCGGTAAAATCACAAGGAACACTAGTAGGCACTAGGGGTGAAGTTTGGCTTGTAGGATTTAATTCTTGCAATTAATTTTTAGAATAGCCCAATTCACTCCCCCCTCTTGGGCATCTTGATCCTTTCAATTGGTATCAGAGCCGTGTTGCTCTTAATTTAGGCTTCACCGCCTAGAGCAAGATGTCTAATGGGAAAGGACCACCTCCCACTTTTGAGGGAGATGATTTTCCATATTGGAAAATTTGTATGGAGGCGTACCTCAAAGCCATAGATGTTGGGTGTCTTAGAGCCGCAATCGAAGGGCTTCCTCCTATAAGGGATCCCGCTAACCCAAGTGGTGACGAGGAGAAGTACGACCGGTGGAATGCAAAGGCAAAAAATGCACTCTACCGGGGCTTAGGCAAAGATATCTTCAATCGTGTGCACAATGCCAAAAATACTCATGAATTGTGGGAAAATCTTTGTGCTCTCCATGAGGGAACTAAGAGTGAGCGTGAGGAACGCTATCATATTGCCTTAAAGAAAATTAATTCTTTTGAGATGCTTCCCAAAGAAAGTGCTAATGAGATGTACACTCGTTTGAATGTTCTTGTAGAAGATCTCAATGCTCTTGGACTCACTCAAATGAGTCAATCGGATGTTGCAAGGAGGATCTTGAGTGTTCTTCCCGTTGAGAAGTATGGACACATTGTCACCGTACTTCACCAAAGTGATCTCTCTGCCGTAACACCGACTCAAGTATTGGGAAAGATCAATGCTCATGAGATGTATATGCATATCACTCCGGAAGAGGGCTCATCATCTTCCAAGAAGAAAGACTTGGCCTTCAAAGCTAGCCATGAAAAGAAAAAGAAAAAGGGCCAAGCCATGATAGTGCAAGAAAGCTCAAGTGAAAGTGACATTGATGATGAATCACTTGCACTCATGGTGAGGAAGACCACCAAGATGCTAAAGAAGCTCAACAAGAGTGGCATCAAGTTCGATGGCAAGAAGAAGAAATTCTTCACAAGTAGCAAAATGAAGCCAATCTTCGAAATGGATTGCTTCAATTGTGGAGAACTTGGCCACCTAGCTCACCAATGCCCGAAGCCTCCAAAAGACAAGTACAAGAATAAGTACAAGGGCAAGAAAGATGACTCAAGTGATGAAGAAGATGAGAAGAGAAAGAACAAGCCATATAAAAAGAAAGATGGCAAGAAAAGAGAGTTCTACAAGAAGAAGAAGGGAGGCAAGGCTTATATTGTTGGTGATTGGCTCACCGACATTGAATCATCATGTGAGTCCTCCGGCGATGAAAGTGATAATAAAAAAGAGAAGATCGCCGCATTTGTGATTGGGCCATCATCATCTTCACCGACATCTTCATCACCACCTTCACCGCCACCTTCACCATCATCTTCCGCTACTCATCTATGCCTTATGGCTAAGGGTGATCGAAAGGTACAAAATAGTGATAGTGATGATGATGATAGTGATAGTGATGATGAATATGATGCACCTTCTTACGATGAACTAGTAAAATTGTTGAACAAATACTCTAAAATCATAAGAAGAACTAGAAATGAAAATGATGAGTTTCAACATGAAAATGAATCACTCACATCCAAGCTTGAGAATACAAATAAGACTAGTGATGAGATCAAAGATCAAAATGAAACTATGTCTTCCTCTCTCAAAGAGCTCAAAACTTCTAACAAGGAGCTTAGAGATAAACATGATAAAATTGACAAGAAGCATAGTGAACTCTTCACTAGGCTAAACTTGCTAAAAGAAGAATATGCCGCATTGAAAATCAATTATGATACCCTTATTGTTGCTAATGAGCTTGCCCTCGAGACACATGATGCTACTAACCAAGTTGTTAAGATTGATATAGCTACATCATGTGATGATTTGATTGTTGAGAACTTTGAGCAAGGCTCTAGCGGCAAAGGCAAGAGTGTGGTTGAGGCAAATGACTATGATAAGTATGTCAAGCTCAAGAGTGAGAATGAGATGCTTAAAGTTGAGAACAAGAAGTTGATGGCTCTTGAAAAGCAAGCTTCAAATGAGTCACTTATTGAAGAAAACAAGAAGCTCAAGCAAGAGAAAGAGCATCTCAAGACCGGCCTAAGCAAGTTCACAAGAGGCCAACATTTGCAAAGCGAGCTACTCATGAACACCGTCATGAAGTTGGATAGGAGTGGCATTGGTTATTTGGCAAATCAAGAGAAGAAGGTCAAGGCTCAACAACTTCAAAGCAAGTCAAAGCCCAAACCAAAGAGATGTGTTGAATGTGGACAAGAAGGCCATTTTGCTCATGAATGCAAAACTCCACCACCACAACCCTTGCCCAAGCATGCTAGACCCTTTGCCTTTAATGCTCATTACATGCTTAGAAAGGACTCAAGTGGAAAGATGAAAGTCATGTTCTTGGGTCCCCCTAACAAGAATAGACCTAAGAAAATATGGGTTGCCAAGTCACTAGTTGAGAAAGTTAAGGGTCCCTCTCAAGTTTGGGTCCCTAAACAAAAGGCTTGATCTCTTGTGTGTAGGTGAACTACAAGACCGGTGGATCTCATTGGGTGATTGATAGTGGTTGCACACAACATATGACCGGTGATCCTCGTATGTTCACCTCACTTGAAGAGGATGGGGTATGTCAAGACAAGATCACATTTGGGGATAATTCCAAAAGCAAAGTCAAGGGTATAGGCAAGGTTGCAATATCAAATGATCATTCTCTCTCAAATGTGCTCTATGTTGCTTCATTGAGTTTCAACTTACTATCCATTGGGCAACTTTGTGATCTTGGCTATCAATGCTTGTTTAGTCCAAATGAAGTGGTCGTTACAAAGATAGATGACAAGCAAGTGATTTTCAAGGGTTTTAGATACAATAATTTCTATCTAGTTGACTTCACCTCCGAAGATGCAAACTTGATGACATGTTTGTTCACCAAGACTACACTTGGATGGCTTTGGCATAGGAGGCTTGCTCATGTTGGAATGAACACTCTCAACAAGCTATTGAAGAAAGAATTAGTGAGAGGTTTGAAGGATGTAAAGTTTGAGAAGGACAAACCTTGTAGTGCATGTCAAGCCAGCAAACAAGTTGCAAACACTCATCCAACCAAAGCCTACATGTCAACATCAAGAGTACTAGAACTTCTACACATGGATTTGTTTGGTCCTACAACTTACAAGAGTTTAGGTGGAAATCTTTATTGTCTTATGATTGTGGATGACTTCTCAAGATACACTTGGACTTTCTTCCTTCATGACAAATCCGAAGTGGCAAGTTGCTTCAAGAAGTTTGCAAAGAGAGCTCAAAATGAATTTGAAGTCAAGATAAAGAAGATTAGAAGTGACAATGGAAAAGAGTTTGACAACACCAACATTAAAGCTTATTGTGATGAAATTGGAATCAAGCATGAAGTGTCATCAACCTATACTCCTCAACAAAATGGTGTAGTTGAGAGAAAGAACCGGACCTTGATCACTCTTGTAAGAACAATGTTAGATGAGTACAACACACCGGAGAAATTGTGGGCCGAGGCAATCAACACCGCATGCTATGCTTCAAATCGCCTCTTCATACAAAAGTTCCTTTGCAAGACCCCTTATGAGTTGCTAAATGGGAAGAAGCCGGATGTCTCATTCTTCCGGGTGTTTGGTTGCAAATGCTATATCTACAAGAAGCGTCAACACCTAGGGAAGTTCCAAAGATGTTGTGATATTGGTTTTCTTGTTGGCTACTCATCAAAGTCCAAAACATGTAGAGTATTTAACCATACCACCGGTTTGGTTGAAGAAACATATGATGTGGAATTTGATGAATCTAACGGCTCCCAAGGAGCAATTGAGAATTGTGATGATGTAGGTGATGAACCATTGAGGGAGGCCATGAAGAACATGCCGGTGGGTGACATCAAGCCTAAAGATGATGAAGACGATGTACAAATTGTAAATCCACCATCTTCATCATATGTGCCTCAAGATGATGACAAGAATGAGAAAGTTGAAAATAAAGACACCCATGTCTCTCATCATCAAGCCGATGTACAAGCACAAGATGTTGATGCTCCCCATCCTACTCCTCAAATGGTTGATCGAAGAAACTCACCTCTACTTCAAGCACATCCATAAGATCTCATCATAGGGAGTCCTACAAAGGGTGTAATGACTCGATCTCAAAAGTTTAATTCTTTTGTTGAACATCACTCTTTTGTCTCTTGTCTTGAACCTAAGAATGTAGAAGAAGCTCTTCAAGATCTGGATTGGGTAAATGCCATGCATGAAGAATTGAACAACTTCGCCCGCAATCAAGTTTGGACACTTGCCAAAAGGTGCAAGAGTCATTGGAACCAAGTGGGTGTTCCGCAACAAGCAAGATGATCAAGGGGTAGTAGTAAGAAACAAGGCAAGACTAGTAGCAAAAGGGTTCTCTCAAGTTGAAGGTCTTGATTTTGGAGAGACTTTTGCACCCGTTGTAAGACTTGAAGCCATCCGTATCCTTCTTGCATATGCATCACATCATGATATGAAACTATATCAAATGTATGTGAAAAGTGCATTCTTAAATGGCTTCATAAATGAACTAGTCTATGTTGAACAACCTCCCGGGTTTGAAGACCCTAGATATCCTAATCATGTTTATAGGTTGTCCAAGGCGCTATATGGGCTCAAGCAAGCCCCTAGAGCGTGGTATGAGCGCCTTCGAGACTTCCTCATTGAGAAGGGCTTCACTATTAGCAAGGTTGACACCACACTATTCACCAAGAAGTTTAATGAAGAGATCTTCATTTGTCAAGTCTATGTTGATGATATCATCTTTGGGTCAACAAATGAAGACTATTGCAAATAATTTGGTGAATTGATGTCAAAAGAGTTCGAGATGTCGATGATTGGTGAGCTAACATTCTTCCTTGGGTTTTAAGTCAAGCAAATGAGAGAAGGGATCTTTATCTCTCAATAAAAGTATACCAAGGATCTTCTCAAAAGATTCAAGATGGAAGAATGCAAGCCAATCAAGACCCCAATGCCAACCAATGGACATCTCGACCTAGATGAGGGAGGTAAACCAATCGATCAAACTCTTTACCGTTCTATGATTGGTAGCTTGTTGTACCTTACCGCATGTAGGCCCGACATCATGTTTAGTGTGTGCATGTGTGCCCGCTTTCAAGCGTGCCCTAAAGAACCTCACCTAAGTGCCGTAAAAACAATCCTAAGATACCTTAAGTATACCCCAAGCATTGGACTTTGGTATCCCAAAGGAGCTAGATTCCAACTAGTTGGCTACTCCGATTCGGATTATGCCGGTTGCAAAATTGATAGAAAAAGCACATCCGGAGGATGCCATTTGCTTGGGAGATCCTTAGTATCTTGGTCATCTAAAAAGCAAAATAGTGTGGCTTTGTCCACCGCCGAGGCGGAATACATTGCCACGGGGCTTGTTGTGCACAAATCTTATACATGAAACAAACCCTCCTAGACTATGGAGTTGTTCTTGAAAAGGTGCTGCTTTTATGTGACAATGAAAGTGCGGTTAAAATTGCAAATAATCCGGTACAACACTCTTGCACCAAGCACATAGATATCCGCCACCACTTTCTAAGAGATCATGTTGCTAAAAATGATATATCACTAGAAGGTGTAAGAAGTGAAAATCAATTAGCGGATATCTTCACTAAACCTTTAGATGAGGCTACCTTTTGTAGATTGAGAAGTGAACTAAATGTGCTTGATTCTAGTAACTTTAAAAGATGAGCTTGTGTTGTCCCTTGCATTGCATTGTACTTTATGCCATGTTTATTTTCCCGCAATTGCATCTAGGACTTGTCTAACATGGTTACGATAACCCTCCTTTGGAGGAGTGAAAAAGCCTAATCTTGGATCAAACTTGACAAGCAACCTAGTTCTCCTTTCTTGTTTTGCATTGCATATGCATGGTTGTTGCTTTGTCGTTTCTTTTCGGTTAAGCTTTGAGCAACCTCTGTGTTCGTCCATGAATAGAGAGAGCATTTGAAGCTCCCAAGGGTTCATAAACTCTATTGCATGGCCATACGTTGCTCCTCGGGTGTTTATTGAATATTTTCTTAAAAATAATACTAGCCTAAGGCAAAATATTTTGAAAATTTTGAGGGTTTGAGTGAGGTCACTCATATCAGGTTCCAATTGGTGTTTATTTGAGTCTCTTTGAATTAGAACTTGATTGGGAGAAGTCGCGTCGAAAAATGGTTTGAAAAAGAGCTTTTTACAGCGACCGGACGCTGCACCGGACGCTGCATCGGACGCGGTTCTGTTTCACCACCGCGTCCGGTCTTGGCGTCCACCAGCGTGTCCGGTCATTCCCGAAGTTTTTCTTCGAAACCTCTAACCGGATGCTGCACCGGACATGCCCTTGTCGACCACCGCGTCCGGTCCCGGTAACCACCACCGCGTCCGGTCATCCGTTCCAACTTTCCGGGCTATGTCTAACCGGACGCTGTCAGCGTCCGATCGTGGATAATCGGACGCATCCGGTCATTCCAGGAGCTTACTAGAATGTGACCGGACGCTGCCTCCACCGCATCCGGTCATTCGACCACCGCGTCTGGTCATCACGCTTAAAGCGGATCTCACCCTTCTTAACCGTACGATTGGATCTATTCTCTTTTTCCATCTCGCCGTGCCTCCGTCGCGTTCCATCTCGCCGTCTCGCCGCGTCCAGCAGCCGCGACCTCGTCTCCGCCATAGCCGCGCCCTCCGCTGCAGCCGCTCCCTTGGCTCTGCCGCAGCCGCGCCCTCGCCTCCGCCACCGTCGCGCCCGCGCTCGCGCCAGCACCCTAGCTCGCCACCACTCCCGCGCTCACGCGCCGCCACAGCCTCACCGCCGGCGACCTCCCCTATGCCCTAGCTTCTCCCCGGGAACCTTTTGCCGAGCACGCTCTTCAAAGACCATCGCAAGGTTCACCTCACCCGAGATCGCAAGGCTTTCCAAAACCCTAGCCCTAGGTCGCTAGGTTTTCATGTTTGAATCCTCGTGATCATCTCCGTCTCCACAAGGTGACATCTTCTCCTTGGATTAGGGTTTACCGTCGATTTTCTGGTAAATTACTAATTCAATTATCGTTCGATCGTCAATTGTATTCCAGGGTTTCAGTCGCCGTCTTCGGGTAACCCTAATACGTCGAGATCGTCTTCTGGTCATCGGATCATCGCTCGTCGAGGTAGCTATCACGGTCATCTCATATCTTACCTCACCTGCTTGCTCTTACTAGGATCTCACTTATCTTTTAGATATATACATTGCTTATAGTAGATCCATCTATTCTATCGTTTCAGTTGTCCTGTCAGTGCTGAGTGGTTCAGGTGATCAGTTGTGAATCCGAGGCCAAGCCTGCGGATACGGATTGAGGCCAAGCCTCACAAGGTTTAGTACATCATCTGCCTTTTCAGTTTGTGTCAGTACATCCTCGTGTCAGTATGGTTCGATGCAAGAATGCTAGTGGGGCACCCAGTGACAGGGATGACAGTCCCCCCAGGTGGTCAGAGGTAGCTCGCGGGAAGCGAGTTAAGATTGCTGCCAAGAAAAGGAAGGGAACTCTTACAGAGGCAGAGATAGCTCAGGCAGTGGTAGATGCAGCTGATGCAGCAGAGAGGGGTGGCAGGAGCAGTGGTATTCACATTGGAGAAAGTCGCTTTCATCTTGAAGGTCGACAACTTGGCATAGAGGCCACAGAGGAGACAGTAGAGGCTACAGAGGAGACAGTGGATGCCCCTGTAGAGCAGCCTTCAGAGGATCCACAGGAGACTGAGGAGCAGACAGCACAGACTCCACAGCATCGTCGCTCAGGACGTACGCGAGCTCAGGTCACTCCTAGGCCAGAGGGACAGCGTCGTGGAGGCCGTCCACCTCCCAGGGCTAGAGGTCACCCCCCAGTTGAGCACTTTGACCTCAGGGGTGCTACAGCCAGACAGGTCCAGGCCCTCAGGTTTGTTGAGGTCACTCGGTGGTTCCCTCCCCAGCGGGATCCCCGGGCATCAGAGGGCTTCTACACACCTCTGCACGAGGATTTCTATAGGGCCTATGTCGACAGTGGGATAGCTTTCAGACCACAGAGAGTCTGTCGACTAGAGGCACTAGTTGAGGTGGTTGGTGAGCAGCTTCGTCCACATCTATCTTTTTTGCTAGGACTGTCAGATCTACTTGGACGGACTGGAGCATACTGTGGAACCTGGGTTAGAGAGTTTTACTCGTCACTGTGGATTGACCCTGCACATCAGTTTATCCACTTTGCCTTCAGAGGTCGTGACCGCAGGTTATACAACACCAGGGTACGGGAGATTCTCAGACTCCCTGCTTCAGAGACCAAGATCCATCAGCTGTGCTTCGGACAGACTGCTCCTCCGAGACGCCCTCATGGCGGGACAGTGCCTCCTACAGATCTGATTCGACCCTGCTTTCGTGAGCCTTTTAGCGAAGGGTCTCGACGCACGCCAGCCAGCTTGACACCCATAGCGAGAGTGCTGGATGCTATAGTGAGGAGGACACTTCTTCCTAGACTTGGATACAGAGAGGGTCTCACTCGCATGCAGCTATGGGTGAAACATCACCTCGTCTCACAGACCCCGTTTGACCTTTGGGATCTGATGCTTTGTGAGATGGAGGATACCTTGGCAGAGGGGTTCAAGGGACACAGGCAGCTCCCATATGCACACTGGATCTGTTTCATCATCAGGACTGCCTGTGAGTTGCTTGCAGAGATTAGAGCTGAAATCTCTGATACTACCACAGCATTCCCAGAATATGACATCCGCCAGCTATGGGCATCAGTGACTTGAGAGCAGGCACCTGGCCCAGGACAGAGACAGAGGCCAGAGGTACCAGAGACAGCCGCTGAGCAGGACGAGACCGTTGAGGGTCTTGCCGAGGCAGAGCTTGCAGACTTAGATGCTCAGCCGGCTGATCAAGCCGAGGATGTGGCCACTGACAGTACAGATGAAGACTACCAGCCCATCCCCCGGTATCGCTCTCCTTGGCCTCACGATCACGAGACCGGTGGCTCTGGCTCAGCCTCCCGCTCAGATCCAGCCATGGTGGCTATCCTTGAGAGGTTGACCCAGGCCCAGGAGCGACAGGAGATACAGATGCAGCGACAGGCACAGGACTCAGCTGTAGCATTTGCACAGATTCAGGCTCGCCAGGACGAGCTTCAGAGGCAGCAGCTCAAGTTTCAGCGTCAGCAGTTCGAGATGCAGAGGCAGCAGACAGCTACTCAGCAACAGTACTTAGAGCTTCTGCGCCACCTTGTCACTGTGGGAGTTCCACCACCACCGTCTATTCTGACTCCAGCCTTATAGTCTAGTGGACCTCAGAGTCAGGGGCAGCCGAGTTTTCAGTACACCTCCCCTCAGCAGTAGATACCGCAGACTTTTTAGTCTCCGAGCTTCATGCCTATTCAGACAGGTTTTACTCCACCAGCTTAGCCGGGACCACATCTCCTCTCAGGCCCGGCATTTCCTGATTTCAGTGCCACATATAGTGAGCTGACTGGACAGCCGACACCGTCCCATTCGACTTTTGTGACTACCTCAGAGATGTCGGCTTCATAGACTGTTGTGTTTCTAGTGACAGGGGCTTCTACTACAGACACTCTGCCTTCCTCAGTTGCATCTATAGATCCTCCCACTATAGGTGTCTTTCAGGCTTAGGCGACAGTGACCGATCCGATAGTTGCTTCTACACCTTCAGTCACTGCACCGCTTCTACAGACCCAGACTACTTCACTGCCACGTTCAGCTTCAGAGGGTCAGCCTAACAGTTCAGAGTCTGAGGAGGATGCTACGCAGTTCGTGATCACTCCACGCTCCTCGGCACCTGACATGACATCTTCTGTTCCCCTGTCAGATCCCTAGATTAGTTTTTTTGGCGTTTGATGCCAAAGGGGGAGAGAGAGCATAGATTCAGGGGGAGTGGTGATAGAGGGTTTTGTTTTTCGTGTGTGCTACTTTCATGCATCATGTTTACTTTTCTCGCCCTGCATTGTGTGACTATAAGTTTGTGAGACTACGTCTTAATCATTATGTCACTTATTGGTTTTTAGCTCATAAGGTTGTGCTTCCGTGCCTTACTCCGATTTCATATGAGCAATGTTTTATGTGTACTAACTCTTCATTTTTATCTTATGAGTACACTCAGTTGGCTTGGAACACATAAGCAATGACTAACCCTTTGTGCTTACAGCTTTTTACTTATGTGAATCAAGCATGATCGAAAACCTCAACTCATATCTTCTGAATCTAAGTGTTGTCATCAATCACCAAAAAGGGGGAGATTGAAAGCATCTAGGCCCCGGTGTTGGTTTCGGCAATTGATGACAACGCTTAATTACCATGACTAACGTGTGTTTTGCAGAAACGTTGGTAAGTTAGGTCATGGAGATGATAACTGCTTTGAGCAATATGGTATTCATGTCCCTTGATGGAAATCATTTTGGTTTTCAAAGGATCAACGATAAGATTAAGAACGGTTAGTTCTGGATGTCAAAGTGTTGAGTTACATCTCGAATAGTCATTAGGATCTTTGTTTCTTCCTTTAACCGTACTATAAAGGGGGGCATGAGCGAGTAGCTTGACCTAGGTGAGTCTTATGTTTAGGTGTGGTGCACACTTGTCAAACTTAGCACTAGGTAGCTTGAGAAAAGCTCAGAGTTCAGTTGGAAGCAACTTGGTTCAAAGTTGCATCGCGTTTAGAAGACGTTTGAGCTGTTTACCTATGACCGAACGCGGTCCTGGTCATGACCGGACGCGTCCGGTCAGTACTAACACTTCACTGCAGTTTCAACTGATCGACCGGACGCGGTCCTTGAGAGGACCGGACACGGTGGTCAGTCTGACACGTGTTCCAGAGGGTAAATAGCGTAATCGGACGCGACTGTGAAATGATCGGCACGTCCGGTCATGTTCCAGTAAGGTCCCATGGTGACCTGACACGTCCGGTCACCTATGATCAGACGCGGTCATGCGTCAGGTCAGTTTTCCAGTAAGCTCTTGCATGATCGGACGCGTCCGATCATCCCTGATCGGCGCGTCCGGTCATCTCAGATCGGCGCGTCCGGTCATCACAGATTGGCGCGTCCGGTCACTCAGCGCAGTTTTCGGTTTTCGACCATTACACCTGACCGGCGCGTCCGATCATGTTGACAGGCGCGTCCGGTCAGTGTGCGTTTGGCTGTTTCGAAAGGTAACGGTTGGATTTGTCTGAGGGGTGTATAAATACATCCCCTCCACCTCTTTTAGAGGTCTCTTGCTCATTTGTTCAGCTGAGAAACACCTTTGAAGTGCAAGGGAGTGCAAGAGCCCTAGTGAGGATAGAGATTTGCGAATCAAAGTTTGAGAATCCTCTCTAGTGATAAGAGTGTAGCAAGTGTGCATCCATCTTCTCATTAGGCTTGTTGTAGTCAAGTGAGAGTTCTAGCTTGTTACTCTTGGTGATCGCCATCACCTAGATGGTTTGGTGGTGATTGGGAGTTTGGTGATCATCCGACGAGATTGTGGGTGACCCAACTCAAGTTGTGAGCGGTTTTGGGTGATTCGCCGCGACGGAGTGTCGAAGAATCAACCCGTAGAGAGGACTTGATCCTTGCGCGGATCAAGGGGGAGCTACACCCTTGCGCGGGTGCTCCAACGAGGACTAGTGGGGAGTGGCGACTCTTCGATACCTCAGCAAAACATCGCCGTGTTCCTAACCCTTACTTTCAAGCATTTACTTTCATTGCTTGTTTACTTTCCTAGAATTGCCATGCTAGTCTAGGATTGGAACTTAGGGTGCAAAACTTTTATCGGTAAAATCACAAGGAACACTAGTAGGCACTAGGGGTGAAGTTTGGCTTGTAGGATTTAATTCTTGCAATTAATTTTTAGAAAAGCCCAATTCACCCCCCTCTTGGGCATCTTGATCCTTTCACTTCTTGTCATCTTTCTTAACGCCTATGCCTTCAAAATATCTTCAGAGCATGTGGCAGTCCTTGAGGTTATGGTTCGTGGGCCCTTTGTGGTAGGGACATGGCTCTTTGAGCATTTTATCAAAGACGCCCCTGCCGGGGGGCCCTCGAGGTTTCTTGCGATCAGTAGCAGCAACAAGGTCATCTGCCGGGGCCTCGAGCTTGCCCTGTTGGTTCTTCTTCTTCTTCCTGTTGTTCCTCTTTGAGCCCTGGCTAGAGCTCGCGGGATCGTCCACCTTGTGCTTCCCTTTGCCCTAATCACCACCAAAGATGGCACCGACTGCCTCCTCGCTGGCGGCGAAGTTGGTGATAATGTCCATCAAACCGTTGGCAGTGATGGGGGTGTTGCGGCCCAGCTCTCGGACCAACTCTTTGCATGTGGTGCCAAAGAGGAAAGCCATGATAACGTCGGAGTCGGTGATGTTGGGGAGCTCGGTGCGTTGCTTGGAGAAACGCCGGATGTAATCCTGGAAGGATTCACCCGGCTTCTGCTCGCAGCTTCGGAGGTCCCACAAGTTGCCAGGACGCATGTAGGTTCCCTTAAAGTTTCCCTCGAACACCCTCACGAGGTTGTCCCAGTCGTGGATTTGTCGAGGTGGGAGATCCTCGAGCCAGGCTCGAGCGGTGTCCGACAGGAATAGGGGGAGTTGCCGGATGATGACCCAGTCGTCAGTGGCCCCACCCAACTGACATGCCAAGCGGAAGTTAGCGAGCCAAAGTTTGGATTTGGTCACGCCGTTATACTTGGTAAGAGTCGTGGGGGAGGGGCCAGAACCGAGCCGAGAGTATCGTTTCGCGAATGGCCTTGCTAAAGACCCGAGGACCCGGTGGCTCGGGTGAAGGGCTTTGATCTTCTAAGCTGTCGTAGCGTCCGCCCCCATGCTTGTGGTAGCCTCGAGCTGCACTGTCACCGTGTTTGCGCCTCTGGCGCTCGACGATGTTGTCACGGGCATCTCGAGGTTCACGATTGTCGATGATGCGCTCACGGACAGGGGTCGCTGTAACACTTCAAGTGTTTAGTCCTTAATTGCATTGCATTTGCATTTGCATTTGCATAAGCATAAGCATGCATCATTCATGTTTGTTATTTTATGTGATGCAACACATGTGATTGTTCTAGGGTTTGTTTGATTTATTTCATGAAGTATTTGATAGTTGGTGTAACAAAAAGGGTAAGGTAGCCAATCATGACCTACAACACCTTAGTTATACTTAGGGTAACATTTGGAACAAGGTTCATGTTGACCAAAATTACAAATTTGCCCTCCAAGAGAAATTTGACCACCATTTGACCCTAGAAGGCTCTAGTTTGACCAATTAAAAAGTCTAATTTAGAGACCTTGCATGGAAGAGCACCCTTAAGCAAAGTTGTAAAGAAATTCATGGGGAACAAAAGTCTCAATATGACCATCTCATGAAATTGACCCTAACATGCTCAAAAGTGGCCCACAAGTCAGTTAGAGAGGTAGCTCCAAGACTTAGAATTTTTCTAAGTCTGGAATCTGACCCTACAGTTTTACTGATGCCTACTTTAGGAGCTTTTAGTTTGCAAACCAGGCCAAACCAGCTTTCACTCATATTGACAAACTTGTAGATCACATGTAGCTCTACAACATTGTCAATATCACCATGACCTGGTTCTCAATAGTTTAGGAGATATGGTGTCTAGAAAATCGGGTTTCAGTCGGCTTAGTGACTGAAACTAAGTTTCAGTTTCAAGGGGCACCACTTTGGAGCCTTGTAGTTTCAAATCTAGGCCGAACCAGTCCAAACTCCAATTGGCAAACTTGTAGCCCTCATGTAGCTCCACAATTTTGGTATTGTCATCTTCTGCTAACTCGAGATGGATTAGGAGATAATCTGCATCAAACTTGCTCTGTCAGTCGCTGAATGCCGGTTCGTTTCAGTCTATCAGACCAGCGTGGCCGACCGGCCGCAGGCCGTCGTCGACGCGTGGCCGCGCGGTGGCGCCCGTACGCCGGCCCTGGCCCCACCAGTCAGGCCGCGACGCCTTCAAGACGCCACGACGCGCGAGCCGGCCTCCATTCCTCCGCCCCCTCTCTTCCAGTTGCAAAAACACCGAAACCGAGCCGCCATTGCCGTTCTTCTCCGGCGAGCTCAAGCGCGAGCTACACCGCATCACCGGCCGCCAGACCTCGCCACTCCCTCCGCCTCACCACCCTCCATCCCCTTGACCCACCGAAGCCCGCGATTTGACTCAAGGTGAGCCGCATTGCTTTCTTCCCCGTCTCCGAGAGGTCGCCGGAGCCCGCCATGGGACCTCACCGTGGTCGGGGTGCTTCGGGTCTCTCTCCATCCTCCCTTCCTATCAAAATGAATCCGCCTAGCTTCGGTGAAGCTCGTACCGAGCCTAGACCGCACCGTACATCCTCACCGGCGACGGTGCGCCGCCACCGAACATCACCGGCCGCCGCTCGCGGTGACAAGCCCCTTCCACCCCATCCCCATCCATTCCACGAGCACCAATCGACGCACCGGGTGACGGAGAACACGAGGCGGTGTTCGATTGGCCGAGCGAGCTCTTCTCCGGCGAGCTCGAGCTCGTCGGAGCTCGCGGGTCTCCGCCTCCCCTGCCTCCGGTCACTGACCGCGGGGGCCCGCCCGTCAGTGTCGCGCGCGGGCGGGGGCGCTGAGCGGGCCGCGCGCGCGCGAGTGTGTGGGCCGAGTTTTCCGGGCCGGCCCAGTTCATCCGAAATGAAATTCATTTTTATTATTTTGTCACTGATTTTTGTACAAGTTGGAAAAATATAGATCTAGGGTTTTAATGATCCAAAAATCATGAGATAAATTTTGTTAGGGTCTACATGATGTGTAGTATTTTAGAAAAATATGGATCTGGCATGAGATGTTTAAATTCTGTAAGAATTTAATAGATCCTTTAAATGTGTTTTGGAATGTATGCAAATTTGTTAAATTTATAACTTGAGCTGTAGTGTTCCATAAATCATGAAATTTGGTGGGTAGGTTACTCTATGCTAGCCCTAGCTCTGGTAAAAATTTGGGCATCAGTGCTTAAGTAATTTCCAAGTTATAAGGCTCTCATTTTATTCTAGGAGATAATTGAAGGAATTTTTGTAATTGTTCTACATGTGCAATGTTCTTGTAACTTTTTGGAGAATGTCTTGGTACCCTAGAGTGTCCAAGAAAATTTAGAAATCTATTGTTTGACACTTTTGACTATGCTTTGTTATTTATACAAAAATCAGCCTTTTTGACTGGTGAATTTTGTATAGAGAATTTCTGTGAATAAAACTTGTTCAAATTTTTACTGTGGTCTCTTTTTGGGTCAGAGAGTCCCCTGTAATTTTTGTAGAATTTTAGGAGCAGTTTACATATATGTTTAAAATTCCACCTAAGTAATTAAGTAAAATAAGAAATGAGTATAAATAAATGTTCTAGGTAGTCACACCCTACTTTCTGGTGTTGTTATACCCCATGTGAACTTTTGGAAATCTTAGTTTGGTTTTAAGGGTCTTTGGCCACATCAATAAATGTTTAACCTTTGTAATTTTAGGTTTTCTGGACAGCTAGTAGTAATTCTAAATTTGGCTTTGATAAAATTGGTTGCTGGAAAACTTGTAAATACCAAAGTTGGAGTAAACTTGATGAACTGGCTTGTGTCAAAATTTGGAAGCATTTGGCTTAGTAGTTTGAGAGTTACTATTGTTTAAAGTGGCAGTTCAAAATCTGCTACTCTCTGTTTTGAGAGGACAGATTCTGGAACTTGTGAAGTTTGACATGGAAAACTTAGGAGTTTGGAGTTGAGGTCTGAAAATGAATTGTAGTGCATTTCTTAGGCTTTTCAGATTGTCTTAGATCATATATTTTGGAATTGTAAATCTCCAGTTGTGATAAAAACAAGTAGCTGCTGTCCAGAATGCTTACTGTGGTGTTTTGCTGATTGATATGGTGTGATATCCTAAGACATGCTACTTTTATAATTGTTAGGTGTTAGGGCCTTAACTGAGGATGAGCAGCTTTATCTTAGGTTAAGTAGATTAGGTGAGTACTTCTCTACCGGAGAGGAAATTTGCATCTACTCTTTTGAAGTGATTTGAATAGAGCGTTAAATTGTTGTAATGCATTTCATTCCGAGCATATTGCATCTTTCATTATGCATTCATGGGATTTATTATGCACTCATGCAATAGGTGTACCGGAGGGGGTGACACTCCTCGAATTCGAACAAGCGATACCGGAGGAGGTGCTGAGTCAACCGGAGGAATTAGCAGAAGAACCCAACGTCGGGGAAGCTCCGTCAGAAGATCTACCCGAGTGTCCGGACCACAGACCCGCAACCTTTCTCAAAGGCAAGCCCCGGTGCATGCTGAACCCATCGTTTTATAAATTAATCTTGAGTATTTTAATTGTTTACTGCATTAAGTTGTAGGAGTTATATGAAAACACTTGTTGCATTATACCTGTCCTTGTCCAGATATCGTACTTAATCCTATATTAGGTTTAGGCACGTGTCAATGCTTAGCCCTGCTTAGTACGGTAGAAGTCGGATGATTTCCGGTCATCCGCGAGATGTAGGAAGGAGTCACGAGTGGCTTTATGGCTATCGTGGATGGAACCATGCTTAAAAATGAAGTTGAGACCGGGCGGGAGTTCGATGGTACAGCCGCAAGACACTTCACGTCTTGGGTGTGGAGCCATGCCCGTCTGAGTCGTTTAAGGACCGATTCGCTGTACGTCCTTGAGTCATGTTGAACGCAGTCTAACACTTAGTTGGCCGGATAAGTCGTTCCGACCGCGAAGCCGAGTAATGTGATTCAGGCCGGGAATCGAGTGGTAGGTTGCTTCTTGGAGGAGAGAAAGGATGTGCTTGGGGACATTGGCGTGAGACCAAGGGGGGGTTAGAGTCCCTATCACCTGGCAGAGTGTCGCCCTTGGGGTCGCGACATTATTCGGACCCGCGATTCCTGAATCATATGAAAAGGTGGCCTGTGCGACCCTGGCAGGGGTCTGCACGGTGAGTGTTAGAAATACCCCTCCAGCTGGATAGGAATTCGATTCGAATCGCCGTCGCTCCCGGTTAGTGAGCACTTGACTTGAGCAGCGGCAACGTAGATCTCATTAAATGAACCGGTGGTTAAGGGAATGATACAATGATTGCCACAATTCATACCTGCTCTGGATATAATGATGATAATTGTTTGATTATAATCAAGTGCATGTTTAGTACAGGTGCTAAGATAGATGACAGGTAAATGCTAAAAATAACTGCTAGTACAGGCTATAAGAGTTTTAATTACTTATGCCTTTATGCAAAATGTTATGTCAGCTAGCCTCTTGCGAAAGCCTTGCATAATCTTTGGTGTCATCTTATTTCTGGTTTTGACGGGTAAGTCTAGCTGAGTACATTCCAGTACTCAGGGTTTATTCCCTCCTGTTGCAGATGACATGCTTTATCAGGGATTCTGCAAGACGTGTCTCCACCCTGCGGGTGATGATGACTAGATCACAAGGGCGTGATCGTCTTTATGTACTTTCCTCACGCTTTTGCGGGATGTCGATCATCCAGACTGGCAGTATTTAATTAACTAGTGTGTGTGTTATGCTTCCGCTACTTTCAAACTTGGTTTGTAATATTTGCTACTCCGTGGTGTAAACTTATTTCGGAACTACTTGTGAAATGTACGTACGATGTGTATGTTGAATGATGCGATCCTGGTTGTAAGCAGTTTGGTTTGAAATCCTTCGTGATTTCGATTGACTACCGGGATTATATGGGCTCAAGTTTGAAAATTTGAGCGCTTCGGTGCTTGTTTTCGTACTTGTGCTCTTATAATTTGGTCGGTTCTGTTACAGCTGGTACCAGAGCATAATTCAACATTAAACACATCTTACGAGTAATTAAAAACAAAAGTATTTGTTTGCGAAAAGGGTTAAACTCTAAAAATTATTTTATAGGTATGCCAGTGATCACATCCCTTAGCCCAAATAAGGACTCTTAGGTGGCTTATTATAAAGACTAACTTGGGGGCCTTGTTTGTTTCTGTTTCGTCGTCCATACGACGTGATATTGTATGGATGCCATCCACTTGGGTGGTAATGTATGGATCAATTACCTCGACGCTCTGGTAAGTGTGAGTTGTGAGAGCATGATCGTCCAACCGGCGGTCTAGGGGAGAGTAGTTTTGGTGACTTACATCTTTACATGTTTAAACCATGTAACTATGTAAAAGCACTTAATTGTGGGCATCTATCAATCGGGTAGCTTTGATACTAAAATATATACATCCGGGGATGTGTATATGGGAAGTATTTAGTTACTGCTTTCTTGTATGATATTTTGGGAATTGCTGTGCTGCAATGAAATTTTCTGCAGGTACACTAACAGCATAACGAGTAGACCGATAGTTTCGCTTATATGAGAGAACGTATGTATGCCACCGCTTAGCGTTAGCCCTTTAGGTTTCTACTAAGGTGAGAGGGCGTACGAAACGTGCATGCATCATGTTTAATTATATCATACATATCATTTACTCCCTCCTTAAAAATTTCAGTACTCCCGACTAATGTAAATTTCGTATCCCCTAAATGATCCTCACTTTAAGTCATATCTTATCTGTTGCTACAGATGGCACGTACCAAGAGGACCGCTCGTAAGTCCACTGGAGGCAGGGCACCGCGACACCAGCTCGCTCCACGTGAGCCCCGCCCTGAGCCTACTGAGGTGGAAAGGCTAAGGGCAGAGTTGGCTGAAGTGACGGCTGCCAGGAATGCAGCACGGCAACAACTGGAACAAGTGATTCATGATCGTGATCAAGAAACGCTTGCAGTCCAGAGGTTGACAGTGGCAAATCGCAACTGTCAACGCATGTTGGTCCGTGTGATGGAACAGAGGGATGAAGCCTGGCACGAGGAGAACGTTCTGAGAGCTCGTCAGTTTGAGCTCGAGCAACAGTTAGAAAATGCTGAAGAATACAATGACAACCTTCATGAAGAAGTGCACCGCCTGAATAACCAGCTTAATCCCCTGCTACCTAGAAACAACAATGTAGATGAAGATATGGGATCAGGAATCTTCATGGCTGAGGATGATGATGAAGTGGAGGTTGATGGACCACAGGATGCCCCACCTGCAGAAGCACCAGAGGAAGAGCCAGAAGAAGAAGACGAGGAGTTAGAGCCTGTCAGTGATGAGGACGGCGGGGAGATCCTTGACACTGACTCGGAGGATGATGCTTAGAGTAGTCATCACGTGCCTATAATGTTAGGATCGTCTTTTGTGCCCTCCCTGTGAAGGAGTGAGGCATTGTAATAACTTGACTTTGGGATGTAAGGTTGAACCGTATGTTTCCTGAATGTAGTTTGAACCTGTTAATTTCGATCACAACTTGATGTCTTATTATGTTGCGTTCGATGATGGTGTCACGATTAGCACCCTTCGGTGCCGCGACGAAACCGAGGGCCTCCTATGGCGCGCGACATAAGGCTGTGCTGCTTGGCACGCGCAGGTATCGAGGTGGCTAGTCATGATCCACCATGGAACTCTTCATTGAGAAGTCTCTTTGTGGTCAGTTTGAAGTAGCCTTTCACAGTCAACTAAAAATCTTGAGATCGAATCCAAGTACCGTGCAAAAGGTCAAAAATCACGTAGATAGCAACGTAAACGGTCCGGTAACCGTTGTGCTCCCTGTGAGTGAGCCTTTATCAAAGAGCATCTTGTTGGATTACCAAGTATGATCTCGTCAAATGATGCGCTAGAATGGATTGTGCGGTTGTGATGAATTATTGTGCCTTAATTATTATGAGAAATCTATTCATACAGTCAGATTGACATTTCGCAATAATTCATCTACAAATTTCCCACATCGTCAGTGCTCATTGGCTATGCGTTTTGCAGATGTCGTACAATCTACGCCGGGGTCGTGGAAATGAGGAGGAGGAACAGCCGCCCCCTCCGCCACCACCTACTCCGGCCGAGTTGATGCAATCAGTGGTTGAGGGGCAGCGTATGTTGGCTGACGCCATGCGCCAACTGGCTAATCGAGAGGCTCGTCATGGCCGCCAGGGCCCAGAGCCAAATCAGTACAGTGATTTCAAGGACTTTCTGGATACAAAGCCCCCGCTCTTCAAGGAAGCGGAAGAACCACTGCAGGCTGACGAGTGGTTGAATACCATTGAACAAAAGTTTCGGCTGCTACGCCTAACTGATGAGCTAAAAACTGAGTATGCTTCCCATCAGTTGCATGGTCCGGCGGGCATTTGGTGGAGCCACTATCATTCCACACTGCCTGCCAATGTCCCGATTGCTTGGGATCAGTTTAAGGCGGCATTCCGGGGAAATTATATCCCTCCCGGTCTTATGGCAATTAAGCACACAGAGTTTATGAGGCTGTCGCAAGGAAACAAAAGCCTGACTGAATACTTGCAGTCCTTCAACAACCTGGCAAGGTATGCCACAGAGTTTGTGGATACCGATGCCAAAAAGATTGCTAGCTTCAAAAGGGGCCTCGGCCCAAAACTGATGAAAACTATGGGCACTAGCAAATGTACTACTTTCAATGATTTCATCAGCGATGCTTTGACCCAGGAGAACAACAATACTATTTATTCTGCCTCTAAGAGCCGTAAAAGGGCCCTTGAGGCAAGTGCTTCTCAGTCAAGGGCCTCAGCGGCACCGAGGTCTTCCCCTCGCCCACCTGCTTAGAATACAAAGTTCCGTCCGCCGCAGAAGAAGCCTGCTGCAAAAACGGGGTTCCGTAAGGCTTATACCGTCGCTCTGCCAAAGGGGACTTCTGGACAGAGCAGCTCTAGTGTTCCTCCTAGCAATATGCCTTGCTGGAATTGCAACAAGCCAGGTCATTGGGCCCGGAACTGTCCGTACCCTAAGAAAAATGTCAACCAAGGTAGTCGTCAGGGACACGCCCATTATAACAGCATTGAGGAAATTCCATCTGGTGAGGTGGTCACCGCTGGTAAGTTTCTAGTTGACCAACACCCCGCAGTGGTACTTTTTGATTCAGGTGCTTCGCATTCCTTTATCAGTCCTAAGTTTGCATCTAAATTTGCACACAAGTTGCATACTGTTGAAGGTGTGGGTTATTGTATTAGTGCTGCAAGTGGGAATATTTCCACAAACAAAGTAGTGGGGAACCTTAAGTTTGAGATAGAAGGGCGAAGTTATTCGCTTGCCCTATTGGTTTTACCTGGTTTAGACATAGATGTTATCTTGGGCATGAATTGGATGAGTCAGAATGGGGTACTCATTGACACATCCGCTCGGGTAGTTATGCTCAGAGATCCTACAGATCAAAAGGGTTTTCTAGTACAACTTCCCAGAAAGGTTGAATTGTCGGGGGAAATTCATGCTGTGCAAGCAAAGGCGTTGGCTGAAATTTCCGTAGTAAATGAATTTCCGGACGTTTTTCCCGATGATTTGCCGGGACTCCCTCCGGATCGGGATGTGAAGTTTAAAATCGAGTTGTTGCCTGGCACGGCTCCCATCTCTAGGAGACCCTATAGGATGCCTCCAAATGAACTCGCTGAACTTAAGGTGCAATTGAATGAACTTTTGAAGAAGGGGTTGATTCGTCCTAGTTCATCGCCGTGGGGATGTCCTGCTATCTTTGTAAAGAAGAAGGATCAGTCGTTGCGGATGTGCGTAGATTATAGACCTCTCAATGCAGTCACTGTCAAAAATAAGTACCCTCTACCGCGAATCGACATCTTGTTCGATCAGTTGTCTAAAGCTAAAGTTTTCTCCAAGATCGATCTAAGATCTGGCTACCATCAAATTAAAATCCGCCCAGAAGATGTTCCAAAGACAGCCTTTTCTACCAGATACGGTCTTTATGAGTATCTTGTTATGTCCTTCGGCTTGACAAATGCCCCCGCACACTTCATGTACTTGATGAATTCGGTGTTTATGCCTGAATTGGATAAGTTTGTGGTGGTATTTATTGATGACATCCTGGTATACTCTGTGAATGAGGAGGATCACGCTGAACATCTGCGTATAATCCTCACAAGACTGCGTGAACATCAACTATATGCAAAGTTCAGTAAGTGCGAATTCTGGCTTCGTGAAGTATCTTTCCTTGGGCATGTGTTGTCCGATGGAGGAATTATGGTGGACCCCGCCAAGGTACAAGAAGTACTGAACTGGAAGGCTCCTATCTTGGTTCATGAGGTCCGAAGTTTTCTTGGTTTGGCTGGCTATTATCGTCGCTTCATCCCGGATTTCTCCAAAATAGCCAAACCCATGACTCGGTTGCTGCAAAAAGACACCAGGTTTGTCTGGACTCCTGAGTGTGATGCGGCTTTTCACCAACTACGAACCCTCCTAACCTCGGCTCCGGTTTTGGCACAACCGGATATCGAGAAACCTTTTGATGTTTACTGTGATGCCTCAGGCATAGGTTTGGGAGGTGTTTTGATGCAGGAAGGCCGAGTAATTGCATATACTTCTCGACAACTTCGGAAGCATGAGGCGAATTATCCAACGCATGACTTAGAACTCGCCGCAGTTGTTCATGCTTTGAAAGCCTGGCGGCACTACCTGTTGGGCAATGTTTGCAATATCTACACAGACCACAAAAGCCTCAAATACATCTTCACCCAGCCCGAGTTAAATATGCGCCAACAAAGATGGCTCGAGTTGATTAAGGATTATAACCTTCAAGTGCACTATCATCCTGGCAAGGCAAATGTGGTTGCGGATGCTTTAAGCCGTAAGTCTCATTGCCATTCCTTAGTTGAAACTGATTTTCATCGATCTCGCCTTCTACATCCAGCAGTCTTGTACAACATCACTGTCAGTTGTACTCTCAAAAGCATAATTATTGAGCTCCAAAAGACTGACACTGGTATATTCCACATCAAGCGTAAGATGAAAGAACAAGAAACTACACAGTTCAGGATAGATGAAGAGGGTGTACTATGGTTCAAGGATAGGTTAGTTGTGCCTAAGGACCGGGAGCTTCGAAATGATATTATGTCTGAAGCACACTCCTCTAAGTTGTCCATCCATCCTGGTAGCAATAAGATGTATTATGATTTGAAGCCATACTATTGGTGGACCAAGATGCGGAAAGAAATAGCTGCATATGTGGCTAGGTGTGACACCTGCTGTAGAGTTAAAGCTGTGCATATGAAAGCTGGGTTGCTTCAACCACTGTCTATCCCAGGTTGGAAATGGGAAGAGATAAGTATGGATTTCATTGTTGGACTTCCTCCTACTGTCAAAAATCATAACTCTATTTGGGTAATTGTTGATCGTTTGACCAAATCAGCTCACTTCATCCCAGTGAGAGTGGACTATCGTCCCACTGACTATGTTGAGTTGTACTTCAATCAGATAGTCCGGCTTCATGGGATACCTCGTACTATCATTTCTGACCGTGGTCCCCAGTTCACTGCTCGCTTTTGGGAGCATTTGCATCACCTTCTGGGAACCAAGTTAGTGAGAAGCTCTGCTTATCACCCCCAGACATCAGGTCAGACAGAACGAGTTAACCAAATCTTGGAAGATCTGTTGCGAGCATGCGTCATTTCATCCAAGGGTTCTTGGGAAAAATGGTTACCTTTAGCTGAATTCTCGTACAATAACAGTTATCAAGAGAGTATTAAGATGGCCCCATTCGAAGCTTTGTACGGTCGAAAGTGTCGAACTCCACTAAACTGGGTAGAAGCTGGGGAAAGAAGGTATTATGGCATTGATTTTGTCCAGGAAGCCGAGGAACAAGTCCGTACCATCCAGAAACACATGGCTGCAGCACAAGCGAGACAGAAAAGCTATGCGGATCGTCGTAGAAAACCACTCGAATTTGAAGTTGGAGACTTCGTTTATTTGAAAGTTTCTCCAATGAAGAGTGTCCAACGTTTTGGTGTTAAGCGGAAACTTGCACCAAGATACGTGGGTCCTTTCCAGATCATAGGCAAGAGTGGAGCTGTTGTGTACAAAATCCAGTTGCCTCCTGAGATGAGAGCCATATTCAACGTTTTCCATGTATCTCAGCTTAAAAAGTGTCTTCGAGTTCCTGAGGAACAAGTTCCTTTAGGTGATATCAGGCTGGAATCCAACCTAACCTATGAAGAAAAGCCAGTCCGAGTGATCGATACTCAGGAACGAGTAACTAGAAGTAAAGTGGTTAAGTGGTACAAAGTGATGTGGAGTAATCAGGGAAGTGAGAGTGATGCTACGTGGGAACGGGAGGATTATTTGCGGGATGGTTATAAAGAATTCTATGAAAAATGGTACGCTTTCCAAATCTCGGGACGAGATTTTTATAAGGGGGGAGGGCTGTAACACTTCAAGTGTTTAGTCCTTAATTGCATTGCATTTGCATTTGCATTTGCATAAGCATAAGCATGCATCATTCATGTTTGTTATTTTATGTGATGCAACACATGTGATTGTTCTAGGGTTTGTTTGATTTATTTCATGAAGTATTTGATAGTTGGTGTAACAAAAAGGGTAAGGTAGCCAATCATGACCTACAACACCTTAGTTATACTTAGGGTAACATTTGGAACAAGGTTCATGTTGACCAAAATTACAAATTTGCCCTCCAAGAGAAATTTGACCACCATTTGACCCTAGAAGGCTCTAGTTTGACCAATTAAAAAGTCTAATTTAGAGACCTTGCATGGAAGAGCACCCTTAAGCAAAGTTGTAAAGAAATTCATGGGGAACAAAAGTCTCAATATGACCATCTCATGAAATTGACCCTAACATGCTCAAAAGTGGCCCACAAGTCAGTTAGAGAGGTAGCTCCAAGACTTAGAATTTTTCTAAGTCTGGAATCTGACCCTACAGTTTTACTGATGCCTACTTTAGGAGCTTTTAGTTTGCAAACCAGGCCAAACCAGCTTTCACTCATATTGACAAACTTGTAGATCACATGTAGCTCTACAACATTGTCAATATCACCATGACCTGGTTCTCAATAGTTTAGGAGATATGGTGTCTAGAAAATCGGGTTTCAGTCGGCTTAGTGACTGAAACTAAGTTTCAGTTTCAAGGGGCACCACTTTGGAGCCTTGTAGTTTCAAATCTAGGCCGAACCAGTCCAAACTCCAATTGGCAAACTTGTAGCCCTCATGTAGCTCCACAATTTTGGTATTGTCATCTTCTGCTAACTCGAGATGGATTAGGAGATAATCTGCATCAAACTTGCTCTGTCAGTCGCTGAATGCCGGTTCGTTTCAGTCTGTCAGACCAGCGTGGCCGACCGGCCGCAGGCCGTCGTCGACGCGTGGCCGCGCGGTGGCGCCCGTACGCCGGCCCTGGCCCCACCAGTCAGGCCGCGACGCCTTCAAGACGCCACGACGCGCGAGCCGGCCTCCATTCCTCCGCCCCCTCTCTTCCAGTTGCAAAAACACCGAAACCGAGCCGCCATTGCCGTTCTTCTCCGGCGAGCTCAAGCGCGAGCTACACCGCATCACCGGCCGCCAGACCTCGCCACTCCCTCCGCCTCACCACCCTCCATCCCCTTGACCCACCGAAGCCCGCGATTTGACTCAAGGTGAGCCGCATTGCTTTCTTCCCCGTCTCCGAGAGGTCGCCGGAGCCCGCCATGGGACCTCACCGTGGTCGGGGTGCTTCGGGTCTCTCTCCATCCTCCCTTCCTATCAAAATGAATCCGCCTAGCTTCGGTGAAGCTCGTACCGAGCCTAGACCGCACCGTACATCCTCACCGGCGACGGTGCGCCGCCACCGAACATCACCGGCCGCCGCTCGCGGTGACAAGCCCCTTCCACCCCATCCCCATCCATTCCACGAGCACCAATCGACGCACCGGGTGACGGAGAACACGAGGCGGTGTTCGATTGGCCGAGCGAGCTCTTCTCCGGCGAGCTCGAGCTCGTCGGAGCTCGCGGGTCTCCGCCTCCCCTGCCTCCGGTCACTGACCGCGGGGGCCCGCCCGTCAGTGTCGCGCGCGGGCGGGGGCGCTGAGCGGGCCGCGCGCGCGCGAGTGTGTGGGCCGAGTTTTCCGGGCCGGCCTAGTACATCCGAAATGAAATTCATTTTTATTATTTTGTCACTGATTTTTGTACAAGTTGGAAAAATATAGATCTAGGGTTTTAATGATCCAAAAATCATGAGATAAATTTTGTTAGGGTCTACATGATGTGTAGTATTTTAGAAAAATATGGATCTGGCATGAGATGTTTAAATTCTGTAAGAATTTAATAGATCCTTTAAATGTGTTTTGGAATGTATGCAAATTTGTTAAATTTATAACTTGAGCTGTAGTGTTCCATAAATCATGAAATTTGGTGGGTAGGTTACTCTATGCTAGCCCGAGCTCTGGTAAAAATTTGGGCATCAGTGCTTAAGTAATTTCCAAGTTATAAGGCTATCATTTTATTCTAGGAGATAATTGAAGGAATTTTTGTAATTTTTCTACATGTGCAATGTTCTTGTAACTTTTTGGAGAATGTCTTGGTATCCTAGAGTGTCCAAGAAAATTTAGAAATCTGTTGTTTGACACTTTTGACTATACTTTGTTATTTATACAAAAATCAGCCTTTATGACTGGTGAATTTTGTATAGAGAATTTCTGTGAATAAAACTTGTTCAAATTTTTACTGTGGTCTCTTTTTGGGTCAGAGAGTCCCCTGTAATTTTTGTAGAATTTTAAGAGCAGTTTACATATATGTTTAAAATTCCACCTAAGTAATTAAGTAAAATAAGAAATGAGTATAAATAAATGTTCTAGGTAGTCACACCCTACTTTCTGGTGTTGTTATACCCCATGTGAACTTTTGGAAATCTTAGTTTGGTTTTAAGGGTCTTTGGCCACATCAATAAATGTTTAACCTTTGTAATTTTAGGTTTTCTGGACAGCTAGTAGTAATTCTAAATTTGGCTTTGATAAAATTGGTTGCTGGAAAACTTGTAAATACCAAAGTTGGAGTAAACTTGATGAACTAGCTTGTGTCAAAATTTGGAAGCATTTGGCTTAGTAGTTTGAGAGTTACTGTTGTTTAAAGTGGCAGTTCAAAATCTGCTACTCTCTGTTTTGAGAGGACAGATTCTGGAACTTGTGAAGTTTGACATGGAAAACTTAGGAGTTTGGAGTTGAGGTCTGAAAATGAATTGTAGTGCATTTCTTAGGCTTTTCAGATTGTCTTAGATCATATATTTTGGAATTGTAAATCTCCAGTTGTGATAAAAACAAGTAGCTGCTGTCCAGAATGCTTACTGTGGTGTTTTGCTGATTGATATGGTGTGATATCCTAAGACATGCTACTTTTGTAATTGTTAGGTGTTAGGGCCTTAACTGAGGATGAGCAGCTTTATCTTAGGTTAAGTAGATTAGGTGAGTACTTCTCTACCGGAGAGGAAATTTGCATCTACTCTTTTGAAGTGATTTGAATAGAGCGTTAAATTGTTGTAATGCATTTCATTCCGAGCATATTGCATCTTTCATTATGCATTCATGGGATTTATTATGCACTCATGCAATAGGTGTACCGGAGGGGGTGACACTCCTCGAATTCGAACAAGCGATACCGGAGGAGGTGCTGAGTCAACCGGAGGAATTAGCAGAAGAACCCAACGTCGGGGAAGCTCCGTCAGAAGATCTACCCGAGTGTCCGGACCACAGACCCGCAACCTTTCTCAAAGGCAAGCCCCGGTGCATGCTGAACCCATCGTTTTATAAATTAATCTTGAGTATTTTAATTGTTTACTGCATTAAGTTGTAGGAGTTATATGAAAACACTTGTTGCATTATACCTGTCCTTGTCCAGATATCGTACTTAATCCTATATTAGGTTTAGGCACGTGTCAATGCTTAGCCCTGCTTAGTACGGTAGAAGTCGGGTGATTTCCGGTCATCCGCGAGATGTAGGAAGGAGTCACGAGTGGCTTTATGGCTATCGTGGATGGAACCATGCTTAAAAATGAAGTTGAGACCGGGCGGGAGTTCGATGGTACAGCCGCAAGACACTTCACGTCTTGGGTGTGGAGCCATGCCCGTCTGAGTCGTTTAAGGACCGATTCGCTGTACGTCCTTGAGTCATGTTGAACGCAGTCTAACACTTAGTTGGCCGAATAAGTCGTTCCGACCGCGAAGCCGAGTAATGTGATTCAGGCCGGGAATCGAGTGGTAGGTTGCTTCTTGGAGGAGAGAAAGGATGTGCTTGGGGACATTGGCGTGAGACCAAGGGGGGGTTAGAGTCCCTATCACCTGGCAGAGTGTCGCCCTTGGGGTCGCGACATCATTCGGACCCGCGATTCCTGAATCATATGAAAAGGTGGCCTGTGCGACCCTGGCAGGGGTCTGCACGGTGAGTGTTAGAAATACCCCTCCAGCTGGATAGGAATTCGATTCGAATCGCCGTCGCTCCCGGTTAGTGAGCACTTGACTTGAGCAGCGGCAACGTAGATCTCATTAAATGAACCGGTGGTTAAGGGAATGATACAATGATTGCCACAATTCATACCTGCTCTGGATATAATGATGATAATTGTTTGATTATAATCAAGTGCATGTTTAGTACAGGTGCTAAGATAGATGACAGGTAAATGCTAAAAATAACTGCTAGTACAGGCTATAAGAGTTTCAATTACTTATGCCTTTATGCAAAATGTTATGTCAGCTAGCCTCTTGCGAAAGCCTTGCATAATCCTTGGTGTCATCTTATTTCTGGTTTTGATGGGTAAGTCTAGCTGAGTACATTCCAGTACTCAGGGTTTATTCCCTCCTGTTGCAGATGACATGCTTTATCAGGGATTCTGCAAGACGTGTCTCCATCCTGCGGGTGATGATGACTAGATCACAAGGGCGTGATCGTCTTTATGTACTTTCCTCACGCTTTTGCGGGATGTCGATCATCCAGACTGGCAGTATTTAATTAACTAGTGTGTGTGTTATGCTTCCGCTACTTTCAAACTTGGTTTGTAATATTTGCTACTCCGTGGTGTAAACTTATTTCGGAACTACTTGTGAAATGTACGTGCGATGTGTATGTTGAATGATGCGATCCTGGTTGTAAGCAGTTTGGTTTGAAATCCTTCGTGATTTCGATTGACTACCGGGATTATATGGGCTCAAGTTTGAAAATTTGAGCGCTTCGGTGCTTGTTTTCGTACTTGTGCTCTTATAATTTGGTCGGTTCTGTTACAGTCGCCCTGTTCCATTAGGCGTGCTCGGGATGAACCGAGGCCTCTCTCTCCTATCAGGAGGGCTCGGCAGGATGCTCTGAGGTAGGCCCACGTCGCCTCAAGGCAGAACTCTTGGCCTGCTGCATGGCAGCGGTCTCGAGGAGTCCTTGGATTTCATCTCGGGCTCGACGGGCGTCGGGGTTCGATGGCTCGGGCATGTTACGAAGGAGCATGGCGGCGGCGACCACATTCTGGCTAGCTCGACCAAAAACCGGGGGGTCAACCGCCTGATCATCGACGATGCGACGATTAACATCACGAGCTCTTTCTCGAGCTCCTCCGCCATGTGCGCGTGCCGCGTGCTCTTGCTCGTGGGTTCGCTATAGTAGACGCAGGTTTTCTCGTTCCTCGTTGAGCCTATCCTGCAACTCGCGAATTTGCTCGAGCTGCATTCCTTGATCCGTAAGGAATTGAGCCTCATCTTGCTCGGTAGGGAGCTTGACCTGAGGTGGTGTGTTTCTTCCTTCAACGGGTGCCTCATCCTCTGAATCCGACGTGCTAGCTCCATCGATGTTGAAGCACTCATGAGTTGGATCGTAGGTGTCATCGGCAGAGTCAGAGTCTGGAGCGCCAAAATAGTAGTATGAGGGGTGCATGTGAGGTCGTCTGTCTCTAGGGTCGTAACGTCAAGAAGCAGTTGCATGGGGCCCCGTCTCTGGGGTCTCCATAGAGTCCAGATACTTGGAAGCTGGCGTAGATGCAACAAGGTCGAGAGTGGAGCGCAGATGTGTCTAGGGAGCTCTTCATAAGCACTCATGCTAGTGCTTACAGAAGAAGCATATGCCCGGGCAACCGAGTCTAGCCCAAATGGAAATGCTGATGAAGATGTCATCCCTCATGCCGGTGTAGTCGAACCGGGTGGCGGTGTCGCACCAGGTGGTAGAGCGGTGGAACTCCCTGTCGGCATCTTACCCTCAGCCAAGCTCATCCTACACAGATCCTCAGAGAGGAATTCCGTGTTGGCATCCAGCTGAGAGGCGCCGGATCGGGGAATCCCATCGTCCTCCGCAAGGCAGTGACGGTGGTTGCGTTGGGCTCGCCGTCGCCTGGCGGCTCGTGCCTGACGAGAGCGACGATACCGGCGCAACGCTCCCCCGGGCTAGGAGAGCATGTGGTCCGCATCGGTCGGGTGCCTGGGCAGGAGGACCATGTCGTAGCCGTGGCCAAGCGACATGAACTCCAAACTCCCAAACCAGATCACCGTGGCCAACGGGAGCGGGCGTTCGGGGTCAGCCATCTAGAAAAATGGCAGGAAAATGACATTGGCATGCAGCTTCCCCTACCTGGCGCGCCAACTATCGGCATCTGGTCCTGTGGGGGTCCTAAGCCAACGAGTGAATCAAGTGCTGCGTGTCCCTGATCTAGATGGTGATGCAAGGAGGATACACGAGGATTTATCCTGGTTCGGGCAAAGGAAGGCCCTACGTCCAGCGGGGGGGAGAGTATTGTATTTCCTTGCACCTAAGTGCTTGCGTAGGGGTTACAAGCTGTGAGAGAGGGAACCGAGCCTAGGTCTCAAAGGAAAAGTGAGAGTACAAAGGAGATTGCTTGAGGTGTTGATCTGTGGGTTGTGTGCCTTTACCTATTTGTGCTTGGCTTCTGGCTTGCGTCTTGCTTCGTTCGTCCCCCCTTGTAGAGCCCTGGCCCACCCTTTTATAGGGTAAGAGGAGGCCGGGACACCGAGGAGTCTTGAGGTGAAGTTTTATCGATCCCTATAGAGGTGGCTATAGCGACGTGCCCTAGGAATGGCCGGCCATCCCCGGACACCATGGTGACGTAGGGGACGAGATGGTGAAAGGACCTCGAGTCATGTGCCACGTCGACCTTTCCTCCCTGCTGACTGATGGTAGGTCGAGGCTAGGTCGAGGTCGGGTCGAGGATGGGTGTATAAGGCTGAATCCCCGAGATCGTGGGGGTACGGACCTTGTCGTATCCTCCCTCGAGGGTGATCGGTGGCAAAACAATGTGCGGTATGGTGTGTATAGTGATAGGTTTTCACCTCCCATCCCGATAGTCGAGATGCCTTATCGAGCGAGCCTCGTGCGAGTCAGAACGCGATCGAGGCGTCCCGTCGAGGGTGCCTCGTATGAGTCGAAACTTAGTCGAGGCGTCCCGTCGAGCGAGCCTCGTACGAGTCGGAACACAGTCAAGGTGTTTTCGTCCGCTATTTTGGCGTTTGCGGGTAGCGTTTTGTTTTTCTTAATCGTTGATTGTGGGTACCCCTAGTTTTAGGTACCTGACATTTTTATTTGTGAATAAGTTGATTCGCAAATATATTCAGCGGTTCATACACTTTTTGTAGCTTGATGTGTGTGGTACTAAAATAACCTAGGTTTCTTTTTTTGTCTTCATCATGGACCGTTCATTCCAAGTTTTTTTTACGGAGCCCCAAGTTACACCACACAAAAAGCCTCTAGAAAAGCCATGTCAGATTGGCCCATAGAATTCATGGTTCAGCCTTTTAGGGCCCCTTTGGAACACAGGGTTGGATAGGAAAAATATAGGAATTGAGTTGCTATGTTTTCCTAATCATAAGAAATTGAAAACATCAGGAAGCCTTTGGTAGCTGCTCGGGTGAAACCAAGGAACTTGATGCTTCCTTTTGTAAATCTGAACCTATAAAGATCAGCATAGATAGATGGTGAGAGTGCGCGAACGCTCTCTCTTGGCGCCAGGAAACTTTCCAAGAGGTGTGAGCTCTTGTTTATGAATGCAGTCCTATGAAATATTTCGTTTCCTTTCCTGTGAACCAAAAGGGAGTGTAGGAAAAAATCCTTTGAAAGTTGAATCCTATAAAATTCTTTTGCCAATCTTCCAATCCAAAGGGATCCTTAGTAATTGAGACGTGCGATAAAAAATTGCATGATACAATAAGTGATCTTATATTAGACACTTCTCAAAAAAAAAAGAAAATAAAACTCACTGATAACAAGGAGTTGTTTTTACAATTTTTAAAGTAATGTGTGGTGACGGTTTAAGGTTGTTTCTTTCCCTTGTTGTCTAATTATTAGTGCAATCTTCAAATGCTGGACAAACAATCAAAGAAATATGAGAATAGTAACATTTTCTTCGGTGTCATCCATTTAACAAACCGATACAAAATAAGTACAACAAAAACAAAATTAACATTTTCTTCAGTGTCATCCATTTAACAAACCGATACAAAATAAGTACAACAAAAACAAAAATTCTACGCCATACTAGTTCTTTATTACGTATCTATTTTCTCGTGTGGTCGCTTTGTGGCTTTGTTAATGGCAGCTGAAGCGATCATGCTCGGTCGTTGGGTAAGACAATCACACAAACATCAAACTTGAACACAAGTAAAAGTTGTATTCATTTCATGATCATATTGTACATGTCAGAGGAGGTATTTATAGGGCTACCAGTCTTTGTACTTTACATAAAATAACTATTTTACTCCTAACTCAAATAGTTACAACCTTTTTAACTACAAGGGCGAAGCGGTCTTTTTCTCCTTTTGAGTCTTCATTCTTCAACTTTTGTTCATCAATCTCCTTGATGTCTTCGTTTTCTAGACTTCGATTTCTGCTTTGGTTTTCTTCTGCCTTCAAAATGTTAGGCAAAGTCAAACTCTTGTATTCGCCTAATCTTGCTTTCTTCTTTTCACCAGCGAAGACGGAATCTTTCTGACGAAGTCAAATTTCCACCTTTGCTTCGTTTGTTTTTTCTGCAAGTAAACTCTATTATAGAAACCACAATTTCAACTCTGAAGTTTTAGGGGCAGAGTTTTATTGGTAAAGTTAAATCCCTAACCGAGGCATACCATGGATAGGCACATGTCCCCTTCTCCAAAAAAAACTTGTTTGATTTTCTATGAAAAAATTAGGACAAAAGTAGTTAAGCAAAAGGTAAAAAAATGAGAATAGAAAAGTACAAAGAAATAACATGTAGAAATTTTTGTTTCAGACAAAGACTAGAAGTTGCTAACACTTAAGGGTTCTTTGAATCAGTTAAAGTTTAGTTGAACAAGACATGATGGTTCGAGGAAGTAGCTTTTAATCTGAAACTTCAGATAATCTAAACATGCTCACTTTTAGAATCGACCTTTTAACGATCTCTCTTTCTCTCTCATTTTGGCGATTCCACAATTCATCTTCCACTATATAGGATCAAAGAGGCCGACTATAGAGATGGTCTTAAGTTTCTATCAAGACTTAATTAACAAAAGTGTAGAATCAAAACAATCGTTAAAACACAATTAAACCCCAAAAAACAAGCACGAACATCATGTCTCTAAGTCAATGTTTGCACTTCTAGGGAGATATGCTAGCAATTATAGTTCTAGAAAAGTGAAAGGTTTGAGTATATTGAACAAAGTAAATGAGCTTAGGTGGACAAACCAGAGTGGAGACTGAATTTTTAAAGGTTAATTGGATTGGTTTCATTACACTACAATAGAGTACTCTTCGCGTCCGCTTCCAAAAGCCTTATCACCGCCGATTTTGCTACAAGGTGGTGAAAGTGGACAGTGATAACCAAGGTCATCAATGTTGGTTCCAATCAACTATGATAATGGATTGTCATCGGTGCTCACCGCCACTGGTTTCAAACTAGTGGTGATAATAATGGATTATTACTGTGGGTTCATATTATCAATTGACTTGACGATGTTTCAAGTTAAAACAAACTCAATAAGCCATAGACGAGCCCACTAGCCCATCGCCACTCATGCTGGGGACCTGAAAGGTCCTTGTTTGGTTTTGGTAATTGAGTGACAATGTTAGGTGGACTAATTGTGTTTATGTGAGATACACAGAGAATTAGTCCACAGGTGATGGTGTCATGGAGGAGCTCATTGCATATGAGACATGACATGGAGTCATGTGACCGAGGTGGCGAAGATCAAGATGAGGCTTGGCTTGATGGACCAATTGCAAGTGTGAAGGGCAAGTCAGAGGCTTTAGAGCGATGGACCACAGGGCGATAAAGCTTGAGCAAGACTTGGCGCCGATGGACCGACGCAATAGTGAAGAGCAAGTGAGGTCAAGATCGATGGACCAACAAGGTCACATGATGATATGAAGTGGATCATATCATTTGTGATATGGTTGGTGCATGTGTTGCATCAACGTCGGAGGAGATAGAGTGGAATGTGCAAGGCAAAGGTATAACCTAGGGCATTTTCATTTCACTGGTCATAGGTGTGTAAAGAAGTTGATGACCAGGTTTAGGATAGATGTCTGTACTATTAAGAGGGGCAAACTTGTTTACATATCGGTCATCTAGTGCCACTTGAGCGATCTAACTTTGTATACGTGTTAGGATCGAGTGGCGAGGCAAGCTGAGTGCCTAACTCCTTGTAGCAGAACCTCCTAAATTATATGGTCCACATGCACCTGTCATTGTCCCTAAGACCTTTGAAGGCTATACATGTACACCAGATGACCTAAGAAGATCTGTCGGGTGCCCTCGCAGGACCCCGATTCCACTACGTTTGACAACTCACACCAGGATCAACAAAGGAGTAACTACAACATTACAATATTTGTTACAAAACTTTACATAAGAGTGCGAAGGAATAACAACAATGAATTTATAAATCATGATTAAGTTAACTTTTTACAAACTTAACTTTTTATTGCGGAAGTCGAGTAGAACTACAAAAAACAACTTAGGTAGAGCACCTAAGTTAGGAGAGGACAACTAAATCATACTGAGCCCACCGACATGACCTCGGTTAACAGTACCAGTCAGTACCTGCAATAGGGGTTAACAAACCCTGAGTACTCAATTGTACTCTGCAAGACTTACCCGACAAAAAGAAAAGACTCCAAAGATATGCTGGCTTAAGGGAAGTAGTGAAGCTAGAAAAGAGAAGTTTTGCAGAAAAGCTTACTACCAGTGGATCCTTGCTTTTAAACTTTTAATTAAGTTTTGACTCCAGTTTTAGTATAGCCTAATTATAGCTAACTTTTGCACCTGTATCTATCTCAATCATAAATATAATCATCACACTTGTTATTCACCTCTTTTCCATCTCAAGTCCAACAGTAACCATGTTCTAGTTGTTGCTACGATGTTGGTACACGGTCAAGACTCCTTTCTCGTGGAGTAACGACGATTCGAACCGCTTGATCTACCCAGCTGGGGCTTCCTAACCACACGACATATGTAGAACCAAATCTTGCATATATCAACTCTTACTTGGGTCACCCAAAACCAGAACGTGTCCATCGCCACCCAAGAGCACAGTACTCCTCGAACCCGGCCTAATTCTAGCCCCGAGGGTACACGCTACTCTCGCCATCTCTCCACTCCCAGTGCGAGGTTAGACGTTCTCGTGATGGAATAGCCGAAGTAAGGCTTACCCGTCCTTGGGTATCTGACTAGTACTATCCAAAACTCCTTGACTCGAGGGCCAACAACGGACGGTCTTTAACCGACACAGACGGGACCAACCACCAAAGACGATTCTCATGCCCCATCTGATCTCAAGTGCATTCTCATATTTGTTTCCACATGCCCTCATGACCTGTCATTAGGTCAGGAGAAGCAAGAAATAAACATGTTCTTGCGATCAAAGAAAACATTATTCGACTTCTGCCGAAGTCTAAGCATTACTAAGCACAAGAGATCGACCTACGTATACTTATGGGATATCATCTGGATATAAATGTAGATCAAGGTAAATCATGCAGCAACGGTTCCAACCAACTCCTATTAACTTAATGCACATTACACTAGCAAGTGTAATAAAGCATCTATAAAATAGAAGAGTGGTTATATGTCCGGGGCTTGCCTGCGTTGCAGAGAAGGTTAGTTCACAGAAGGGCACAGGAGTTAGACTTGACATCATCACCACTGATGGAAGCACCTTCTCCAACACTTGATCAACACGAGCACCATTGAATGATAACATCCATCCGAAGATTGGTCAACACAAACCTTCTCACTCACGTATGCACTACACGTAAATGAATCATGCATTCTTAACATGATGAAATGCATGACATGATGTATGAAAGTGCATGGATGAAAGCATAACAACTTAATTAACTTGAGTACAACTTTCCTTCACGGTATAGCTAAATTTAGTTCTCACAAAACAAGTTTTAATTGTTACTAAACAAGTTGATTAGTTGCTAGGTTGGACCAATAAGGTTTTACAAGGAAGTATATGCAAAACTTAATCTTTTCACCCAAGAAGTTGCATACAAGAGACAATTTACAACATACATCCATGCATCCACTAATGAAAGGCTAAATTAAACTAAACAACATTTTTAATTTTTATTATCCTAAGTGGATCATGAGCGTATCACACAAGTAACTAAGTTGTCATGGATTAGCTGAGGTGAAAGTGTTCCATGGTCATCATTCAATCCAAAGATCACTCAAATCATTTTATAATTAGCCTTAATTACAATGGGTTTATTAATCAATTAATTAAGCATATAAAAGGTGATATAATTAAACATGGTCAAATTAATCCTAAACTTTTTGTGAAGGTTGATATTAGCATAAAACAGATACACGAAAAATTTCATGACCATTGTATATATATTTTAGCCTATAAAAATCATGGAATGTGCATTTATTAATTAAAAGAGGTAATTTGAAACCATAGAAAAATTACTGAAAATGCTCAACTCATATTTTTCCTAGGTAGAGTACATCATGAAGAGGTTACACAAAAATTTTCATCATTTTAGGATGCACCAATAATTAGTTATGAAATTCACAAGTTCAACATATATCCTGAAAAGGAAAAAGAGAAACAGCACTGTGCGCACTATTCATATGAGTCACGAGATTTACATTGGGAACCCTGGAAAACTTTCAATTGTCGCGCGAGGTCCCTGGCCGCGAAATCAGAGCAGGGGAGCTCGGGAAAGCGTCGATTCCGGCCACCGTGATGCTTGCCGACGACGATAGAGTGGCGAGGGAGTATCTCCATGGTCGGACGCACTCGTTGGCGGTCATGTCTTGGCCCGAGATGGCCCGTGGCGACTCGGCCACGTGAGCCGGTGGCTCTGCACATGGCGGCGGCTGCTGCTGCAGTGGCGGTTGCCGGCGGCAAGGGAGCGGGAAAAAGGAAGGGACTGGGGCGCCTGCTGTGGTGGGGAAACAGAGAAGGAGCAGCACCGGCAGAAAGAGCGCCGCTGCTGCTCTGCTGCTCCTGCTCGGCCTTGGCCTCTGCTGTCCAACAGAGAGGAAGAGGCAGAGAACGAGGGAGGAAGGGAGAGTGAAATGGAGAGGAGAAGACAAGGTTCTCCACTTCAAAAGAGTATGACACATGAGGAGGAGGAGGTGGCAAGATGAAGAATATGCAAGAAGGGCCAAGAGGTGGCATGGATATGCCTGGAAGCGGTGAGAAGGCCAGCGACGTCGACGGTGAGCAGGGAAGCAGGCTGCTCGCGCGGTACTGTAGCAGTCCCCAGTTTTTAAAATTTTTCAAATTACTTCCAAATTCATGTAGAAACTTAAAAAACTCCCAACACAAAAGTTGTTCAAAATTTCTTTCTCTACACTTTTGCTTTTGGGCTCCTCTCCAAATTCCAAGTAGTTTTTAAATTAGATTATACAATTTTGATTTTGAATTTAGAGCTAATAAATAATTAATTTACAAATTTGGTATTTAATTAGTGATTAAGCATCAATCAAGCATCACAACCACTAGTACTATTTCATAACACAAACTTCATACTAATTTAATAAAACAAAAATTGAATCACTTTTATTCATAAAAAAATTGATTCATGAAACATTTAAACAAATTCACATATATCAATTCATCAAAAACCTTAATTATTAACATAGATAGCATTTCATGAAATAAATAAAACATGGCATATGCAACATGGACATGCTTAAATTGAAACATGAAATGTTTTTATGCATTAATGTTTGATAATTATGTATGATGATGACATTATCAAAATTTTAATTACTTAGTAACATCTAGGATGTTACACTCCTTTGAAGAAAATGATTATAAAAATGATAACACACGTGCACATGGTAATGCACACTTGGTGGTGTTAGCATATTTGCGAAGGCAGTGGAGTTTGAGTGGTAAAGAGGGGTTTGGGTTCCTCTCTGCCTCCCGCCGAGCTTTCGAGGCGGGATTCAGACATTTTAATGGAAATAAAATGTCTATTTTCTATTGCACCGGAGGCAAGAAAATGTGGCGAAAGTCCAGAGTGTTTCTCACTGAAAAACAGTGATCGGACGCTGTGGTCGAAGTGATTGGACGCGGCAGGCGCGTCTAGTCAGTTCAAACCGCAGGCAGAGACGCACGCGTGAAGGTCGCGGACCGGCGCGTCCGGTCACACACCCAGAGAACTGCGCGAGTCTCAGAGCTGATTGGATGCGCGGCGCGTCTGGTCACATGCGATCAGACGCATTCGATCACGATAGGAGCTCTCTGGAACCTCTCTGGACCACGACCGGACGTTGGCACTGTCGTGTCTGGTCGTTGCGTGGAGCGCGTCCGGTCGATGCTTCACGGGCGTGCGACGTTGTGCGATCGGCGCGTCTGGTCGGTTGAGCGGCACGTCCGGTCATCGCGTTTGGCCATTGGCGCGCAGTGACCATTGGAGGATCGAGCGGTCACGGTTGAATCCGGGAGGCCACGTGGACGGCGCAGGGCGATCAGACGCGTTGCAGCGCGTCCGGTCAGTTCGACCGGCGCGTCCGGTCGATGCGAAAATTCGCCCAGTGAAGGGGTAACGGCCATATTCATTCATGGAGCTATAAATAGAAGTGGTGGCCAGCCTTGGGCGGTCAGCTGAGCACCCTTGAGCCTTGGTGGCTTGTGTAGGTGTACTTGGAAGCCCTCTAACTCACTTATATTTGATAGTGTTCATCGGATCGAGTGAGATAACGTTTCAAGTGTGTTGCATCGTGAGGATTGCATCGAGTGGCACTAGGTGTTCGAGTTGCAAGCCAGTGGTGCTTGTTACTCTTAGAGGTTGCCACCTCCTAAACGGCTTGGTGACTTGAGGCTCCGTCGAAGCTCGCAAGAAGATTGTGCGAGGCTCCGGAGAAGCTTTGTGAGGGGCATTATGCTCGCCTCGCGGGAGCCATGAAGAGCAACTCTAGTAAAGAGAGACGCGAAGGGCGACAAGTGGTCCGGTGGGGTCAAGTGCTATAGCTCGTGGCTTGGAGGATCCCATCTTGTAAATGGATGTGCGGCACCCGCTGAGGGGTTTGACTCTTGATAGTCAATTAGCTCATAATCCAACAAGTGGGTGCATCGCCACAACGAGAAAAGCAAGAGGACTGGCGACAACCTTGGAGCTTGTCTTAATGGGGATTAGCGTGTTGGCAAACACGTGAGCCTCGGGATAAAAATCATCATGTCAAGCTTGTTCATCCCGTTGGTTTGTAATCTCCGAAACACAAGCTTGTATTACTTTCACATATATACTTAGTACTTGTGTTGTTGCTCTTGTAACTAGTTTATTTGTGTAGCTAGCTAGTTACCTTCTTGCTTGTGTAGCTAGAAGCAAGCTCTCTTTGAGTGACTAATTTGGTTTGTGTAACCTTGTTAGTCACATTGTTTAATTTGTGTAGCTAAGTAATTTACGCTCTCTAATTTGGCATAGGTTGTCTTGTTATTGAGCATTGCTATTGAGCTTAGGGGCTTTATGCTTTTGCTTACTAAAATTATGTAGGAGCTCTCCCGGTGCTTGAAGTACTAGTTGCATAGGTTTGTGTGACCTTGCAAGCTAGAATTGTTTTGGTGAGCTCTTGCTAGGAAGCCACCTTATTTGCTTGATTAGGATCTTTTGTAAGGTGCTAGAGTTATAGATAGAGGAGTGTAGTCTTGGCTAGACCGATAAGTTTAATTCTGCAATTGTTTCGGTTAGTGTTGACACCTCTAACGCCACCTAAGCTAGATTATCATCCCCAGCTGAAAGGTCCTTGTTTGGTTTTGGTAATTGAGTGACAACTTAGGTGGACTAATATGTGGTTATGTGAGATACATAGGAGATTAGTCCACATGTGATGGTGTCATGAAGGAGCTCATTGCATATGAGACATGACATGAAGTCATGTGACCAAGGTGGAGAAGATCAAGATGAGGCTTGGCTTGATGGACCGATTGCTAGGGTGAAGGGCAAGTTGTGTGATGGCTTGGCGCCGAAGGACCGAGGCAACGGTGAAGAGCAAGTGAGGTCAAGATCGATGAACCAATACGGTCACGTGATGATATGAAGTGAATCATATCATTTGGTGATTGGTTGGTGCATGTGTTGCATCAATGTCGGAGGAGATGAAGTGGAATGCGCAAGGCAAAGGTATAACCTAGGGCATTTCCATTTCACCGGTCATAGGTGTGTAGAGAAGTTTATGACCGGGTTTAGGATAGATGGCCGTACTATCAAGAGGGGCAAACTTGTTTGCATATCGGTCATCTAGTGCCACTCGTGTGATCTAACTATGCATCATTGCTAGGATCGAGTGGCGTGGCAAGTTGAGTGGTTAACTCCTTCGGTAAAATGATTATGAAAATGCTAACACACGTGCACAAGGTGGTGATCACTTGTTGGTGTTGGCACATTTACGAAGGTGATGAAGTTTGAGCGGTAGAGAGGGTTTGGGTTCCTCTCTCCCTCCCGCCGAGCTGGCGAGCGCGGGATTCAGGCGTTTTCGAGGAGTTGAAAAGCCTATTTTCCACTACACCGGAAGTCAGAAAAGAAACGGAGGCGAACGGAGGTCATAGAGGTGACCGGACGCTGCACCGGACGCGGTCATGGTATGACCGGACGCGTCCGGTCAGTACAGCGCAGACACGGGTGTTAGGGTTTGCAACCGGCGCGTCTGGTCACTCGTGGGACCGGCGCGTCCGGTCATGCACCCAGTGGAACGCAAGGATGATCGGACGCGAGGCGCGTCCGGTCACACATGATCGGACGCGTCCGATCATTGAGGGAGCTTACTAGACTCTAATCGGACGCGGGCACTGTCGCGTCCGGTCATCGCAAGGAGCGCGTCCGGTCATGTCGTTGCGCGCACGGTAGTGTGCGATCGGCGCGTCCGGTTGTTGCTAGGGGCGCGTCCGGTCGTGGCAGCGGCGCGTCCGGTCATGGCAGCGGCCCGTCCGGTCGCTGGTTTGACCGTTGGGGTCAGTGACCGTTGGAGAATCGGACGGTGCTGAGCGCATCCGGTCAGTTTTGATCACCGCGTCCGGTCATCCCGAAAAAGACTCAGTGAAGGGGTAACAGCTCTATTTGACCGTGGGGTTATAAATAGATGCCTTGGCCGGCCGTGGCCGGTAGCTGAGCACACTATAGTCTTGGTAACTTGTGTGGTAGTGCTTGGGAGCCATCTAACTCACTCATGCTTGCTAGTGTTCATCGGATCGAGTAAGAGAGCGATTCTAGTGCGTTGATTTGAGAGATTGCATCGTGTGGCACTAGGTGATCGTGTTGCAAGCCGGTGGTGCTTGTTACTCTTGGAGGTTGCCACCTCCTAGACAGCTTGGGGGCTTGTGGCTCCGTCGAAGCTCGCAAGAAGATTGTGCGAGGCTCCAGAGAAGCTTTGTGAGGGGGATTGTGCTCACCCTGCGGGGATCGCGAAGAGCAACTCTAGTTGAGCGTGTCATTGAGCTATCACACTTTATGGTGGGTTCTTGCGATGCCTTTTGAGAGGCTCGGTGTGTGACCGATTAGCCGCCGAACCACGAAGTGTTGGTCGACACAACGGGGACGTAGCTTGGTGGCAACCAAGTGAACCTCGGGAGAAAATCACCGTGTCAACATTGTCTACTCTTCTCGGTGGTTTGCTTTCGTGCAACACAAGCTTGTATTTACTTTCATATATACTTGTGCTTGTGTAGTTGCTCTTGTTCTAGTTGTGCTTGTGTAGCTAGCTAGATATCTTCTTGCTTGTGTAGCTAGAAGTATCCCCTTTGCATGGCTAATTTAGTTTGTGTAACCTTGTTAGTCACTTTGCTTAGTTTGTGTAGCTAAGTGTTTTGCGCTCTCTAATTTGGCATTTGTTGCCTTGTTTTTGAGCATTGCTAGTGAGCTTAGGCTTTGTGCGCTTTGCTTACTAAAATTGTGTAGGAGCTCCCTCTTGCTTGCAAAGTACTAGTGCATAGATTTGTGTGACCTTGCTCTAGAATTAAATAGGAGAGCTCTTGCTAAGGAAAGTACCTTAGTTGCTTAATTAGGATCTTTGTGAGGTGCTTGTGAACTTAGTTAGAGGGGTGTAGTCTTGGCTAGACCTATAAGTTTAATTCCGCATTTGTTTTGGTTAGCCTACGCGCTTAAGTTTTAGAAAGGACTATTAACCCCCCCTCTAGTCTGCCATCTCGACCCTTCAAGTGGTATCAGAGCCGGGTCTCTCATTTGTGGTCTTCACCGACCCGAGAGGATGGTGGCTTATGGGCTAGATGATTGTGTGGAACACATTTTTTATGGCACTCACTATGCACGGTGGAAAAATCACATGCTTGATCATTTTTGTGCTCTTGGCCCTAAGTTTTGGTGGATCATAGTTGTTGGCTTTTCTCATGACTTGGATGGGTGTGGTAACCGTACCCAAGCTCAAAAGGATTGCCGAACACTTGATGCACAAGCTAAGTTTTATCTAATCAAAGCTTTGAATGATGAGATTTTTGATAAGGTGAGGGGTCTCTCAAGTGCACATAGCATGTGGACGGCGCTCAAGCATCACTATTGTGACTCCTCAATTTGGGATGATGGAAAATTCAAGAAGGATGATCACATAGTGATGGAGGTACATGAGGATGTTGAGCATGACCACAACGAGGTGGTTGTGGAGGATTGCTCCACCTCAATGTCAAGTGATGATGATGATGATGATCATGCCACAAGATCACTTGACAAGAAGAATGATAATGCCACATGTGGTGCAAGCAATGATTCTACTCCATGCACACTTGATGGTGAAGATGATGGCTATGAGAGTGATGCTTCAACAAGCTCATCAATATCATCACATGGTAACACTAAGATACATGTTGGTGGTTTTGTTGTTAATTGTGATGATCCAAATTTTGAGCTTCTTTATAAACTCTCAAGAGCCTTGAAAAGGGAAATGGAAAGAGTAAGTAAATTGGAAAATGATAACTCTTTTCTAAAAACCACATGTGAACAACAAAAGCATCTACTTTATGTTACTATTTGTTCACATGAGGAGCTAAAATTGGCTCATGAGGAACTTAGTGTTGCTCATGATAACTTGGTACAAGAACATGCTTTACTCACTAAGAAGCTTTCTAATGAAGAAACCAAATCTAGTGAGAGCTCATCATTTGGGTCAAATGATCAATCACATATTACTAACCCTTGTGATGTAGGCAAGAAGCATGTATCCATCTCTTGTGATGACTTATTATATATGCCATGTTCTTCACAATTAGATGCTTGTTCTACTTCTATGTCTTGTGAGACTAACCTTTTGAAGGAGAACAATGAGCTCAAAAGTGAAGTGAAGAATTTGAGCAACAAGTTGGAGAGGTGCTACAACTCTAAAATCGCTATTGAGCATATCATGACCAATCAAAGAAGATATGGTGATAAGAGTGGTATTGGCTACAATAAGAGCAAGGGCAAGATTAAGAAGAAGCAAGATGCAAAGAAGCTATCCCAACTCATGTGCTACCAATGCCATGAAGTGGGACATATTGCCAAGTGTTGCCCTACCAAGAAGTCTCAAGTTGATCCAAAAGCAAAGCCCCAAGCTAAAGTCAAGATCAATCATGAAGATGTTAGTGACTTGATGATAAAGAAGAAGAAAACAAGAAGGGGTGGAAGAGCAAGACATCCAATGCAAATTCAAGATGTCAAGATGATGAGCAAGAATCAAATCGAGAAAAAAGTACATGCTCACATCAAGTGCTTCAAATATGGAGATATGGGACACTTCACCTTGGGGTGTCCTACCAAGCTTGAGAAGAAGGCTCAAGCAACTCATGAGAGGCTAGGCAATGGGAAGCACAACATGAGCAAGGAAGAAAAGGCTCAAGCAAAGAGAATGTGCTACTCATGCCGGGAAAAGGGACACAATGCTCATTCATGTCCCCTAGGTAACAATTCTAAGCCTATTTCAATTGATGATACTAATATGCTTAGAAAGGATGGCAACGATACCTCATTGGTTGGAATTGCAAAACATCCCGCTATTCATACTAAGGCAATGCCTAAGTATGTTGCACCTAACTTGAGAGGACCCAAACTTGTTTGGGTACCATCAAAGAGTGGATGATTGTTTGTAAGTACCATCGGCATTGGAGGCTTGATTCAATTGGTTTCATTTTGTTCATCATATATTGAGTCAAGTTATGAAGCTCAATGCATATCCAATCCCAATGCCAAGTCAAAATAAGTGAAGTTCAAGTGCTACAACATACAAGTGCAATGTTAAAAATTGTGGTGATTTATTGGATATATTTGATGGCTTGCAAATATTCAAGTTGAAAGCTTGCTATTGGATGATCATAAGCTAACCAAGGTATATCTCTTGTTGATCATTTCACTTGGGTGCATATGAGTTGATTGAATTGGATATATATGCAATGTTGCTTGCTATGAGATGTTTGAATGGATTAAATGCTTAGTAATCAAGTTTGGATTGATTTGTGTTGGATAAATTTATGAGATGACATTTAGTAAGTAGATTGGATGGATATATGTCTTGTGTAAGTATTCAAACAAGTTAGTTTCAAGTTTGATTCATATTTGATGAAGTATTGCTCAATGTATTGAAATCTGTCCAAAGTTGAAAATCTGAGCTTGCAGTGATCAAGTCTGAGTTTGGATGATCAAATATACTTGGATTGGCTTGAAATTTGGTATACATGTTTTAGACTTATGGTATGAGATGCTGTACAAATTTCATGTGAATTAGATAAGAGATGCTTCGGCTTTGGAGTACATCTTGTCAGCTATAGTGCAGCAGTTTTCAGCATGTAGCAGTGGTGGAAGATTTGAAATCTGGTAGCAATCTAGATGTCAAATGAATCTCAAATTTTTACAGCTGCTAGATGACTTAGTGAATCACATCTCCACCAAATTTTATGGCATTTGGATCTGTATATTGGGAGATATGAATTATTCTTTGAAGGGTACAGAATCTGCCAGAAAAGTGACAATCATTGGATTAATCTAGAGTCACTTTAATTGAATGGTCCTCAAGTTGGAAACATGTTTACAAGTGGTTGAGGTACCTAAGTTTGGTTTTGGATTGATCTAGAAGCATGACGAGCAATGAGTACAAGACTTTTGTATTGTGAAATGTACTTGGTGTACTTATTTGGTACTCAATTTGAAGATCAAGATCAAACTTAAGATGAAGATAAAGTTTAAGTTCTAGTGATGATTAGAGATCATTTTGTAGAAAGAAAAGGACTTAAACAAGTAAAAAGAGTTTGACTCAAATGAAGATTCAAGGATTATTCATCAAGATTGAGTTCATCATTTGGATCAATCAAACTATATCATTTCAAGTGAGTATCAAGAGTGGTTCTTTAGAGAAAGGTCACTTCTCCCTAGTGAGGGGCTTGCCGCCGTGTGTAGGTGAAACCAAGTTTGGGACTTGGAAGGCTAACATGGAAGTGGTGATCCGAGGAACTTGTGATGCTTAGTTGAAGCAATCAAAAGGGTTGATCAAGAAAAGCAAGCAACACCCAAAAGAGAGCTAGTCATGTATTTCAAGTGGTATTCTAAGTAGTTCTCTCATACAAGCAAAGATGATATAATAAAGCAAGCCAACCACAACAAGAAAGTGTACTTGATTATTAGTAGTTTTATTTCATATGGGTGAAGAATGGATTTATCTATGATGATTGGTCTTCACCAAGCTTATAAATTGGACTTCACATTGTTATTGGAGTAATGATTTGGAATCTATGTGACTATCCTCTACTCCAACATAGCAAAGGTATCATTGTAATGTGCATGATCATTTCATTCCTTACTAGCATGTGGTTAGTGCATATAGTACATGCTTATTAGGATCATGCATAACAAATGAAATGTTTAAATTCATAGCCTACCACTATTGCTTGAATTGTTTAAATGATCTAGTGGTATGTGTATGAATTTGTTCATGAGCTAGTAAACCCAAGTACTTGATCTAGTTTGGATTGCTAACAAGTGACAAGTACAACATTGGTAAGATAACCCTTAGCATGAGGTGTGAAGAAGCTTGTCATTGGATCAAACCGGACTTGTAAGCTTATGCAAGGAAAAATAGTTCAAGACACATTAGAAGCTCATGACAATGATAAGAGTACAAGCACAAGACAACAATGAAAATGGATATCTAGTTTGCTTCAAGTGTTATCTAGACTCATTTGATTTCTCACATGGTATTCACAAGTGGTGTCTAGATCAACTTATAAGTGATATCTTACAAGTGGTACTCATGAAGATAGAAAATGTTCAAGAAGTGAATATTATTGCCAAATCCTTCAAAGTGAATCCATACAAGAAAATTCTTTCAAATGGTATCACATTTCTACTCATGGTAGCTTCACGTGGTATCATTCATGCAAGACAATGGTTTCACAAGTGATCCTCAACCTTAAGTGATCAAATCAAGAAATGCTACCCTCATCTTCAAGTGGTATCTCAAGTGAATGACACATGCTATGACATAGGGGGAGGAGCCCCACCGATTGGTATCAAGGTCAAAGATCCTATGTGGTATCTCAAGAGCAACCATAAAGTTTGTCATTCCAACATATGTGGTAATGTCCATAAAAAATGCAATATTCAAGTCTCAACCATCTACCCCAATACAAGCCTTTGTATCAATTGAGAAGAACACCTTTTATGGAAATTGATGACAAAGGGGGAGAAGTTGGACAAAGATATGAAAGCTTTTTGAGCTTTGGGGAGAGATTGGAAAGATTGAACATGGACATGGACAAAGAGGGAGTAACATTGAAGAATGTAAGGGGATCAAACATTCTTGGGAAAAGAAAGCACACAAGTAGGGGGAGCAAGCTCATGAACTTTGATTGATTACATTTGATATGTGCATAATTCATGTGCTTGCTTGCATTGCATAAGTTCTTAAATTCAATATGCATGCTTGTGTGGTGTATGCTAGTTATAGAACTTGAATGATGATTTGATAACTAGCATGCATAGGATGTTAGCTAGACTTGTGATTATCATGCAAAAACTAGAACCATGCTTATAATGTTGATCTCACGAGGTTTCTAGTATTTTTGATGTCTAGCTACTCATGATGCTAAGGATGGTGGCAAACTTGTGATTTTCAAATGGTATCAAGCTACTAATTGGTATCAAGCTACAAAGGTTTATTCTATACACCTTAGCATCACTTAGTAGTGCTAACCCTCCCACAAATTTCATATTTATGCATATGTGCAAGCTTGAAACCAAACCATTTGAGCACATATGTAGGGGGAGTTACACTACCAAGTCGGATTTTATGGTGCTTATCCAAATCTTGACATAGAGCTTAAATGTTGGATAACTAACATTAAATCCAAAACAAGTTAGCAATTTACACTTGTGTGAAGTGCTATCTTGAAAAAGCATAATTTCCATATCTTTGTAAAGTTGTCATCAATTACCAAAAAGGGGGGAGATTGAAAGGTCCTTGTTTGATTTTGGTAATTGAGTGACAACTTAGGTGGACTAATATGTGGTTATGTGAGATACACAGGAGATTAGTCCACATGTGATGGTGTCATGAAGGAGCTCATTGCATATGAGACATGACATGGAGTCATGTGACCAAGGTGGAGAAGATCAAGATGAGGCTTGGCTTGATGGACCGGTTGCTAGGGTGAAGGGCAAGTTGTGTGATGGCTTGGCGCCGAAGGACCGAGGCAACGGTGAAGAGCAAGTGAGGTCAAGATCGATGAACCAATACAGTCACGTGATGATATGAAGTGAATCATATCATTTGGTAATTGGTTGGTGCATGTGTTACATCAATGTCGGAGGAGATGAAGTGGAATGCGCAAGGCAAAGGTATAACCTAGGGCATTTCCATTTCACCGGTCATAGGTGTGTAGAGAAGTTTATGACCGGGTTTAGGATAGATGGTTGTACTATCAAGAGGGGCAAACTTGTTTGCATATCGGTCATCTAGTGCCACTCGTGTGATCTAACTATGCATCGTTGCTAGGATCGAGTGGCATGGCAAGTTGAGTGGTTAACTCCTTCGGTAAAATGATTATGAAAATGCTAACACACGTGCACAAGGTGGTGATCACTTATTGGTGTTGGCACATTTACGAAGGTGATGAAGTTTGAGCGGTAGAGAGGGTTTGGGTTCCTCTCTCCCTCCCGCCGAGCTGGCGAGCGCGGGATTCAGGCGTTTTCGAGGAGTTGAAAAGCCTATTTTCCACTACGCCGGAAGTCAGAAAAGAAACGGAGGCGAACGGAGGTCACAGAGGTGACCAGACGCTGCACCGGACATGGTCATGGTATGACCGGACGTGTCCGGTCAGTACAGCGCAGACGTGGGTGTTAGGGTTTGCAACCGGCGCGTCCGGTCACTCGCGGGACTGGCGCGTCCGGTCATGCGCCCAGTGGAATGCAAGGATGATCGGACACGAGGCGCGTCCGGTCACACATGATCGGACGCGTCCGATCATTGAGGGAGCTTACTGGACTCTAATCGGACACGGGCACTGTCGCGTCCGGTCATCGCAAGGAGCGCGTCCGGTCATGTCGTTGCGCGCATGGTACTGTGCGATCGGCGCGTCCGGTCGTTGCCAGGGGCGCGTCCGGTCATGGCAGTGGCGCGTCCGGTCATGGCAGCGGCGCGTCCGGTCGCTGGTTTGACCGTTGGGGGACAGTGACCGTTGGAGAATCGGACGCGGCTGAGCGCGTCCGGTCAGTTTTGACCACCGCGTCCGGTCATCCCGAAAAAGACCCAGTGAAGGGGTAACGGCTCTATTTGACCGTGGGGTTATAAATAGATGCCTTGGCCGGCCGTGGCCGGTAGCTGAGCACACTATAGTCTTGGTAACTTGTGTGGTAGTGCTTGGGAGCCATCTAACTCACTCATGCTTGCTAGTGTTCATCAGATCGAGTAAGAGAGCGATTCTAGTGCGTTGCTTTGAGAGATTGCATCGTGTGACACTAGGTGATCGTGTTGCAAGCCGGTGGTGCTTGTTACTCTTGGAGGTTGCCACCTCCTAGACGGTTTGGTGGCTTGTGGCTCCGTCGAAGCTCGCAAGAAGATTGTGCGAGGCTCCGGAGAAGCTTTGTGAGGGGGATTGTGCTCACCCCGCGGGGATCGTGAAGAGCAACTCTAGTTGAGCGTGTCATTGAGCTACCACACTTTATGGTGGGTTCTTGCGGTGCCTTTTGAGAGGCTCGGTGTGTGACCGATTAGCCGCCGAACCACGAAGTGTTGGTCGACACAACGGGGACGTAGCTTGGTGGCAACCAAGTGAACCTCGGGAGAAAATCACCGTGTCAACATTGTCTACTCTTCTCGGTGGTTTGCTTTCGTGCAACACAAGCTTGTATTTACTTTCATATATACTTGTGCTTGTGTAGTTGCTCTTGTTCTAGTTGTGCTTGTGTAGCTAGCTAGATATCTTCTTGCTTGTGTAGCTAGAAGTATCACCTTTACGTGGCTAATTTGGTTTGTGTAACCTTGTTAGTCACTTTGCTTAGTTTGTGTAGCTAAGTGTTTTGTGCTCTCTAATTTGGCATTTGTTGCCTTGTTTTTGAGCATTGCTAGTGAGCTTAGGCTTTGTGCGCTTTGCTTACTAAAATTATGTAGGAGCTCCCTCTTGCTTGCAAAGTACTAGTGCATAGGTTTGTGTGACCTTGCTCTAGAATTAAATAGGAGAGCTCTTGCTAAGGAAAGCACCTTAGTTGCTTAATTAGGATCTTTGTGAGGTGCTTGTGAACTTAGTTAGAGGGGTGTAGTCTTGGCTAGACCGATAAGTTTAATTTCGCATTTGTTTTGGTTAGCCTACGCGCTTAAGTTTTAGAAAGGACTATTCACCCCCCCTCTAGTCCGCCATCTCGACCCTTCACCAGCATGACACTAAAGGTGCTGGTACTAAAATATGCAAATGCTCCTCTGAAATAAATATGAAATCCGCAAACGCACAGATAATACCGATGTAGCATTTTAACCGGGAGTAATCCAGGTATCATTATTTATATTTTTACCACTAGGAAGGGATGCTATGGATAATGATCAATGAGCATCACTGCATGTGATAATGGAGAGCATAACCATGTCTTTATCGATCTTCTCATACAGGGTAAGTGTCACAAGATAAATAATATATATATATATATATATATATATATATATATATATATATATATATATATATATATATATATATATATATATATATATATATATATATATATATATATATATATATATACGCACATAACCACATATAATGATAACATCTCAATAGATTACTCTAAGCATATAGCACTAGCATGGATTAGGACGAACTATAAGGATAAATCCTAAATTATTCTAACTATACAGTCAAAGCATACGATGATTAGTACAATTACACTTGGCAATCATGGCAAGAAAATGTTATATCTATGCATAGTGATATTACTAAGGAAGATATAGAACATAGCCGTCACTTCCTTGTAATAGTTGTGCTCTGCCTGCCCTATACTCGGGAGATGGACTGCAAAGAACTCAACATCATTGTCACTCCCGTGATCTACCACACGGTCCAGAATATAGGGTGCAATCGCAGGTAAATATGGTATAGGCACCACGCCTACACAATGTTTACCACTCACCCATGATATCAATGAGCAAGCGCTATACGATTCTATATTTAAATATAATTCTGATCAAACTATGTCAAGCATATAATCAAAGTAGATTAAGAATAATATAATTGAGAACATAATCAAATAGAGCAAAGTCATATCCAATATGATAGAATAGACTAAAGTCATATTCATACAAATGATGAACTAGATGAATAATATAAGAATAAATACAAAAATAGGAGAGAATTACCAAGTATTCTCTTGACAGATCCGGAAATCAAGCAATGCTTGGCTCATTCTAGTTCTAATCCTATATAGCTATGCTAAACTAGAGATCTAATGGAGATGGTGGCTCTAGGGCTTCTCTAAATGAATGGAATGAGTTATCGCTCTTATGAATTGAATGAATTAGGGTTTCTCCTGGGGCCAGGGGCCTTGCTTATATAGCCCTGTAGGAAGCACCACAACCCTCGGATCAAACCGATTTTCATCAACGACTTTTTATTAATTCTCAAAGGCGGTGGAGACAGGATCCATAAGATCGCTCCTGATTGGTCACCTGGGTGGGGCGGGCGCCCAGGCCCAGGGGTGGCCGCCCCTGTTGCCTGCCCGGTGGACCCTGCTCTCCGGGGGAAGATCTTCTCGAGTCTTCTAGAGTATACTTTTTCATAGTATGGTCGGTTTCTCTCTATGTAAATCTGACATGTGGACATCCTTTGGTTCTTTCCTGATAACCCTCTGCAGAAATAAATATTCACCAAAACTCATGGAATTCTGTCAGTGTAACCCCTATATCTAGATAGTATTTATGTTTAGGTCCTTTCTCATGCTATGTTAACGGTTAAAAATGATACTTATCTACTGTCAACAGTTAGCCAATGCGTTTAAGTTTTAGAAGGGACTATTCACCCCCCTCTAGTCCGCCATCTCGACCCTACAGGACCGCTCGTGACGGAGGCCACGGCGCCACGGGTGCTGCTGCCACACCATGTTGGAGGCCGTTGCGTTGGGCCACCTACGATGGAGGTTGTGCACGACGTGGTCGTGCACAATGGGTGCCACCGCGCCGAGGCCATGCGCACCGGGGGCCGCCTTGTCAGGGCCGCGTGTGCCGGGGCCGACTCGCCGTCGCCGAGGCCACGAGCGCGCGGGGGCTATGTGCGTCGAGGCTGCCTAATCGGAGTCACGTGTTGGGGGTGCCTCGCCGGGGCCGCAAGCTCCTAGGGCCGCCTCGCCAGTCGCCAGTGTTTGCCGGAGCCACCCTTGCCACAGAGGGAGAAAGGGAGAGACGCTGGGGCTGAGCTCGAGACCGAGAACCGCCCGTCACCCGCCCACCGTGGTGCCATCGTTCCGGAAGCCCACCCAAATGCAGAAGCTGGAATGGGACTGCATGTGTGCACGCGAGCTAGATAGATCACTTGGCTTTCATCTCTGGTGTTGTGGATGTGTTGCTCTGCTAGTGACAATGCGATTGCATTTGCATATCGTCATATCGATGATAAATCGCTGGTAATACGTGGTGTAGCGTAGTCAGGAAAAACCGAAACTTCGAACGTCAAGCCGTGGTCGTGCCGGACTGGTTATCGGGCATGACTAGAAATCATGTGGGCTTTGCCCGCGCAGGTTCGAATCCTACCGACCACGTTACATTTTTTCAATATATAAGCTTTTGTTTTCTTTTCGCATCAAAACAATTACAGGGCCACGCTTGTTTAGCGTTTTTTTTTGAACGAACAATCAAATTTTTTTAGCGTTACTTTGGTTTTGTTTTCTTTTCGCGTCAAACGGGGACTCGCGGGACATCAGATTTTTTAAATAAAAAAAGAACCACCACACGTGTGCTCGTCATATTCGTCTTTTATATCATTTGTTAGAATAATCTATTATGTAGCACACACAGGCCGTACAGCCCTCCAATAACTTGTTGGATTATTTGATGACAATGAGAATGGAACCCATAAATCCACAATGTAGTCTAATGTAACAATAGTATGGTTTCTTTCACTTTTGGGCCTTGTTTAGATGTCATCCAAATTCTAAGTTTTTTCACTCTCTTTCTCCATCACATCAATTTTTAGCCGCTTGCATGGAGTATTAAATGTAGATAAAAAATAACTAATTACACAGTTTAGTTGGAAATCATGAGATGAATCTTTTGAGCCTAGTTGATCCACGATTGGACAATATTTGCCAAATAAGACGAAAGTTGTACTATTTATCGGTTCAAAAAAATAACTCTTGTTTTTTAGCGTTGAAACAGCACGGCTACACGGCCAAATAACTAGAGAACATAGCAAACATTTGTTATATGTTTAGATGCTGACTTCAAATGTTGATTGGACTAGTAGATTGTTCAGGCGTTCGGTTTTAGATGCCTAGCAGGTTTTTGCCGGTTAGGCCTCAACCCAAATAGACATTTCGTTGTTCCATTTTTTTCTTTAAAAAACAAGTCATGTCTGCTTCATCTGCTCATTCTCTTACTTGGCAATCCTTTCAAAATTTGACACCAAGATGAGTTTTTTTTTGTTCTACGTATCGGGTACCGATAGTAGAGTACCCGAAGAAGGGGAACTAATGGTCACCAATGATCAACCCGCCCAGACGATTAAAGGGCGTGACCGCGGCTTCATCCGACCCCCAGAGGGCAGGTTCCGCCTCGCCCGATCCCAAGGGCACGGTATCCGTCTTGCTCGACCCCGGGGGTACGGGCTCCGCCTCGTCCGACCTCGGGGGCGCGGTCTCCGCCTCGTCTTACCCCGGGGGCGCGGGCTCCATCTCGCCCGACCCCAGGGGTGTGGGCATGGCGTCGTTCAACCCTGGGGGAGCGGGCTCTGTAACACCTCGGATGTTTGTCACTCGTTAAGCAGTGGGTTTGAGCTCAAACATGACAGATTAAGTGGTGATGAAGATGCCAATGTTAAACATATGGAAATGAGCCTCAACCTAAACTTGGATATTGTACCATTGCTTTACATATAGACCCTTTTCAAGATATATGCTTGGGTGGTGTTATTGGAATATCTTCATGTGTCTCAAATCAATACCCATCTATATTGGTCACTCGAAATGTTTCATGAAGTTTGGAATCAAAAAGTCACATGAAATGATAAGTAATATCCTTGTTGGAATGGCTTTAATAAGGGCTTGAATTGCATTATTAAGTGAATGGAAAGGTTGGTCATAAACCAAATCTTGCAATTTTACCCAAATGACTCTAGATGAACTCTACAATAAAAGTCATGAAAGGTTCATGTTGAGCAAATGCCAAGAAAATGCTCCAATGGATCAAAAAGGATAATTTAATTTTTATCGTGATCCTACTTTGGTCAAAGTATAACAGTAGGTTCTATACCAGTTTTGAGGTTGGACCTTAAATGAAAGTTGTAGTTCATATTATGGAGAAGAAATTTTGTTTAAGGGTCAAGAGCGAGTTTGGTCAATAACATAGACAAATAGAGCTCACAAAATTGAATCAGCTACTGTTTTGGAAGTGCAGAAAATTTACTAAGTCCCTAAAAGTGACAGCAGCACGTTCACTTCTTTGCAACCTTTTATCGCCCAAATTCATGTGATAGCTCAATTGGATTCCTTAATATGGGTTGAAGTACTTTTCATGGTGGAAACAATGAAGCAAGTCTCATCAAGTTTGGAGTTCATTTGGATCTTCGAAAACAGTTTTCAAAACAGCAAAAAGCTTACTTTGTCACTAAGCTGACATTGACATTGACATCCCGTATTCTCCAAAATTTGCTAAACAACATGAGTTGGTCCAAATATAAAAGTTGGAGTATACATCTTGGAGAAGAGCTCTAAGAAAGTTGGAGTCCATTTGATCAAGTTTTGGGCCAAAAAATTGAGATCAAAGCCGGGCAAGCTTAATTGGGTTTAAGCCGCTGACACTGTCAACTTGAGGCTTAATTATCCACTGTTATGGAGCTCTAATGGCTAGGCGTCCTTAAGCTAGTTTGTAGAGCAGGCCGAGGTGGACAAACTTCATTTTTGGCCATGTCCAAATTTGGACCGGAACCGGCCCAAATTCGCACCCCACCTTGCCCACTTCATTGCCCACCAGGTGTTCGTCGAAATGGCGACGTGGCCGTCATGTAGGGCAGCGCGTCCCCACCTCCTTGCCGTGTGCCCCTGCCCCCTCCTCACGTAATGTGGACACCGAGCGGCCTCCAGATGCTCCTCCACTCTCTCACTCGCCCTCCCTCTGCCTCTCTCGTGTGCGCGCGGGCGCCGCCCGCCATGGCCGCGCACCGAGCTCGAGCTGCTGCTGCTGCACCACTGCTGTTGCTGCTCTACTACAGTTCACCGCCCTTGCTGCTGTCGTGCGCGCACCGCGCAGAGCACGTACGGCCATGGCCGAGCTCGCTACCTGCTCGTGCTCTGCCACCACTTCTCCCGCCACCGACGTGCCTTCTTAGGGCGATGGTGATGAGCTCTGCCACCTCCCTTACCGTGATTCGTGACTAGGGACTTTGGGTTCAAAATTGAAAAAAGAAAGGGGCCTTTTTGCGAAGTCTGTGACTCAAATGAATAGTATCATTTGGATCTATTTGTTTTAAATGTGCTGGAACTTTGAAAATGCATAGTAATTCATAGAAAAATTGTAAAATAGCAAATGAGTATTTTTTTGGAATCCTTGTGAAATTGTCTATGTAGTAGATCTATAATATGACATGTTTTAGTCTAAAGTTTTCTCTGTAAAAATAGATTTATGCAGTTAGGTTTTAAGGCTAGTTGTGTTTTGTCTTTTTCATAACTACAGATCTATGGCTCCAAATGAAGTGAAATTTTTGTGGCATGCTACTTATGTGATGTTTGATGTGTGGTAAAAATTTCATGGTCATTAGATGCATTATGGTCTAGTTTTTTATTCACCTTGCTTGAGTGCTTAATAAATGCTTTAATATGAGCTATGCTTAAATTAAGCATGAAAGTAATGTTTTCTATGAAATTGGTGAATACAAAAGTTGTAGGAGACTTTGTGATATATCTTGTGTTAAAGTTTCATGATTTTAGGCCTGATGATTTTTGAGTTTTAGATTTTACAAGTCTGCTATCAGGTTTTGCTTGTCCTCTGGATAGATTTGAATGATTGCATTAGTTGGCTTATTTACATATGGAATCATGCTTTGGTGATATATATTAATTGAATAAATTTTCATAAGCTTTCTAAATTGTCTTGGATCACCATTTTTGGTGGTCTATAACTCTAGTTATAGCTTTTTCAAGTGGGATAGCAGTTTCTATCCAAATCTGGATAGAGATGCATTCTTGGTGTTGTTTGGCCCTTTATCTGTGGAATAACCTGTAGATGATGATAACAAATTTGTAGCTAACTGAATAATCTTTCTAAAAAGTTAAGAACCACCCTTATTGGATGAATAGAACTCTAGTTATGCATATATGAAGTTCCTGTCAATTTTCTGTCCATCTCTTGTGTAGATTTGCTTCTTGCTATGTTTTGGCTTGGTTAGCTTTAGAATCAGCTCTGGGTGTAAATAAAAGAGTTGTAGATAATTTCATAAGATTTCTATAATGTCTTGTTGCATGGCTATTGGATTTGTATAACTCTAGTTATGATCTAAACATGTAGCTGTTGTTTGTAGTCCAGAAATGGACAGATGCTAGTTGTGGTTGTTTACCCCCTGTGTTGCCAAGTGTGGCTTATGCCCTTGATGATAGTCAAGTTAAGATACTTGTGATCTTGTTAAACTTGTGTTATGCTTGATGTGCTTTCCCTTTATAATTGGTTGTGTGATGCTAGTTAAATAGCTATTGGTGTCTATGTCTTGCATAATCTTGTGTTTGTTTGAATGCTTATGTGATGTATCTTGTGTTACCATTCATCATATTCATATACATGCATCTTGCATCTCATCTAGGTACGCTAGATACACCACATGAAGGACAAGATGTTAGAGCCAAACCTGAAGACGGTGTTTGGTGGATCTATTCCGAAGATGGAAGGACTAAGCAAGTGTCGGGATGGGAGACGCTCGCCAAGCGAGTGTCATCTGTCAAACACTAACCTAAGTGTTCGATCCTAGGCAAGCCCCGGAGTATTCTAAGCCTCCTACTTTATAAAAGCAATTGAGTATATATATATGTTATATATGTATTGTTGCATTAAGTTATAGGAGTTGATTAGAAACACTTGCTGCATATATACCTTTTCCTTGTCCCGTAAATATGCCTGGAATCCTATTTTTGGTTCAGGATCGAAGGTATTGCTTATCCATGCTTAGACCGGTAGAAGTCAGGTGATTTTCGGTCACCTGCGAGATATTGGTGGATACCTGGTTATGGTTGGCTATAATTGTTATCATGGAAAATAACCAAGTGTTGATGGATAAATGGAGACCGAACGGAGTCTTATAGGGTTTTGGACTATAGTGATTTCGTCTATGTTGGTTAAGGACTGATCGTTGCTCGTCCCTCTTATCATGTTGAACACATGCCTCACATTTAGCTGGCCAAATAAAGTATCTTTCGACCGCGAAGCTAGTGGCACTATTCGGGCCGGGATCTACATAGGTGCACGCATAGGTGCTGATGGGGGTATGACAGGGGCACGAAGAGTGAGCCCAAGGGCAGGCGAGGCCTGATTCCTGGCAGTTGGCCGGTCCCTGGGTACTGCGGCCCTAGTTTGTCCCGTGACATTTACCAGGATAGTGTCATCAGTGATCTGTAGCTCACTTGATCGGTGAGTGTGGTTTGTGTGAGAAATAAATCATTAGTTGGTTAGGAATTGATTCGAATCGCCATCGCTCCTGGATAGTGAGCACTTGACTCGAGTTACGGCATCATAGTAATGATGATGGAACACGGATGATTATGTGGATTATGTTGGAAATGCTAAACTTGAGATGGTAACTTTGATGTTAATAGTTAATCAAGTGATTGCTTTAGCATAGGTGCTTACCTAGATTAACAGGTTATAACAAAGATGATGCAAAAGTACTTAAAATAGTTTATTCATGATAGCTTATGCTTTTCGCAAATGAGTCAAGCTAGCCCACAAAAAGAAAGCTTTGCATACTCCTTGGTGTCATATTATTTCTGGTTTATGACGGGTAAGTCTAGCTGAGTACCCCTCGTACTCAAGGTTTATTCCCACTTATTGTAGGTTGTGATGTATCATGGCTACTGCAAAAATTGGATGGCTCCTACCGTAGTGGTAGAGTGTGATCTTGGGCATGATCCTTCTGAGTTATCTTGTCTCTAATGCTTTTGTTGGAAGTTGATCTTGGTACTGGCAGGTACTTGAAATAAGGGTGATGTGGGTTTCAAACTACTTTGCTTCCGCTACCTTTAAACTTGAGTTGTAATAACTATATTGAACTCTGATATATGTGGAACTACTTGTGAAATGGATGTAACATATGACTTGTGATGTTGAATCACTACGATCTTGGCTTGTATATTGGTTGGTTTCAAATCCCTTGTGATTTCATTGGACTACCGGAGTTATTTAGGTTCAAGTATGACAATTTGATCACTTCAGTGATTGATTTTGTACTTGTGCTCTTATAATTTGGGCGGTTTCGTGATAGGCTCCATCCCGCCCGACCCCACGAGGGGGCGACTCTACCTCGCCTGATCCCGGGAGGCACATCCGATGGGAATGCAAGCCCCCGTGGGGGGCCCACGCTGTCACCAACCACTATGGGTGTGATGGCATGAGCCTGGGGTCAAACTTTTGACACTAGGCAGGGAGCGGGCGCACCTCGACATGACCCGTGGCCATGACGTGCTGTACTTGGGCACGCACATCACTAATAGTGCCGGACAGACCGGCACCGTGCTACCAAATCCTTGTACGACCCTAGTCAAGGGGAACTGTTGACCACATCACGCGCAGCGACGGGATGGAACGCCACGACCGGATGACGACGCCTACCTGTAGCAGGGACGTCGCTACAGGCCTAATGGGGCCCGCCTGTAGGGGGAGAAGAGAAACACAACCCTAGAGCCTTTTTCTCCCCCGTTTTTCTCTTTTTTCTTTTTCTTCCTTTCTTTTTCTCTCATGTATCACAAGCCTCTCCCTTGGTCTATAAAAGGAAAGGCCAGGTTCCCCATCACGGCATCTCATCAGAACTCAAGTCTTTCTAGCACACTTTGCCACTTGAAAGCAACACACTCACTCACCTACACACACACACACACCAAAGACTTGGGACCCCATCCCTCTCTCGCCCATTTGTAACCCCTACTGCAAACATTCAGTGCTAGTAACACAAGCAGCAGCAACGACTAGATGTAGGGACATTCAGTCCGAACTAGTATACATCCTTGTGTCCTCTTAGCACACCATCTGAGCCAAATGCGTAATTATAAATTTACTCATCGACGATCCAAAACACCGATAGTTGGCATACCAGGTAGGGGCCTTTTGCTCGTTTCAACGTCCTCATCAAGCCATGGATGGCTAGCCATGGCATGAGCTCTACCCCGGGCATGCATGTGCGTTTTGGGAGTCTGGACTTCTTTGTCACCGTAGAGGAAGAGCTGATGCGGGCTCCTGCCCCCATCCAACCTCTTCGCTCCGCCAGCCTCGATGTCGTCGTCAAGACCCTCGAGGAGCTGTAGCTACATGCCCCAGAGGCCCACGCCCTCGGGGCAACCAGCTTCTCGACTTCAACTATGAGCAGCTGGAACGCCAGCTCGCCGTCTTCTTGGGGCCTCATCCGTCTCAGGAAGACTCACGTCACCTTTCCTTTTCTTTCACCAATGTGATGACACAGCTTGTCAGGGGAGCTCTCCCCTGCATACCTCACTAGAACGCCCCAACAACATTCCCATTTGGTCTGCACAATGCTGCGAGGATGGTCGGTCACCTCACAGCGCAGCGCATGCATCCACCTCCCACGAACGACGAGTTCGTCAGGATGGTGGATTATGTCATAGAATCCTTCTATGATCTCCTCATGGGAGATTCTGAGGGGACCTCTGACTCTGACTCTAGCAGGGCGAGCCATCATCCCTCGCGCGAGTGCTTCATGCCAGAAGGCCCCCACCATGAGAAAACCCCCGAGGAGCACGTCGCCAACGTCTGCGAGGGGGAAGTAACCCCTCCATCTGACCCCGACAACAAAGTCAAGGCAGATAGGAGGGCCCCACCTAACCCGTGGCTAGAGCAGCTGAGGGCATGACAACAGGATCTCAAGGATGCACGACTTTAGCTAGAGAAGGAGTGCACAGAGCTCGAGCGTGAAATTGCTCATCGCGGAGATGGCTGGCGTGCATGTGCCAGGGCCCGCGATGTGAACCAGAGGATTGCCGAGGATGACGGCAGCCTTCCACATTTCACCCTAGCAAGCCAAATCATAACCGCAACAGTGGCTTTGCTCCGAGGGCTGCCGAAGCCCGTGACACCGGAAGACCACCGGGCCCAGCACGAGATCTGCACGCTGCTCAAGCGCGTGGCAGTGCAGCAGGCGGAGAGCTCGATGTCTCGACGACGTGAGCTCAACGCTAGGCAACGTGCACCCTCAAGGTGACACTATAGGGACGTATCCATCCACCAACCGCTGCGTGACAACAGGAAGCGCGTTGTGGTCTCGATACACGAGCGTGTCGGCCCCATTCGCGACGCATGCAACACCCTAAACACCCGCAGGCATGGGGGGAGGATAAGATGGAGGGGCCCTCCACGGCTACCACCCTCGTCATGGTGGACGCTACGATAGCGCTAAAGACTGGAGCCCGAGCCCCACTCCACCGGGTCCTCAAGTTTTGGTTGACACATCCTCAACGTGCCTTTCCCATTGCGGTACGAACCACCGACGATCATCCCAAAATACTTCGAGGAAATGAACCTCGGACTATGGGTCGAGGATTACTGGCTCGCGTGTCAAGCCGGTGGCATGAATAGTGACTCCTTCATTATCCGCAACCTCCCCTTGTTCCTGGCTGACTCGGCCCAAACCTGGCTAGAGCATCTTTTGTCCAACAAGATTCAAAGTTGGGCGGACCTAAAAGAGATCTTTGTGGGAAACTTCTAGGCACTTACACGCGCCCTGGAAACCCTTAGGATCTAAAAAACTACCGACTAAAGTCAGGAGAGACTCTCCATGAGTACACCTTCGACCAATCCGACCACCCAAAGAGCGTCCTACATCCAGGCAGGTATCCGCTCGTGGTTGACCCGATCGTCGGCATAAAGCAGCTCACCAAGGTACTGATGGACGGAGGCAGTAGCCTCAACATCATATATGCCGAAATGCTTGATGCCATGGGCATCAACCGATCGCGCATCCAGTCGACTAGAGCGCCTTTCCATGGCATCATGCCGGGGAAGCAGGCCAAACCTCTCAGGCAAATTGACCTGCCCATCACCTTTGGGGATCCATCCAACTTTAGGATGGAGACCCTCACCTTTGAGGTGGTCAGATTCCATGGAACCTACCACGCCATCCTAGGACGCCTATGCTACGCTAAGTTCATGGTCGTCCCCAACTACAGCTACCTCAAGCTCAAGATGCTAGGCCCGCATGGGGTCATCACAGTGGGCACCTTCTTCCAGTGTGCTTACGAGTGTGATGTCGAGTGCCGCGAGCCCTCCGCGTTGACTATCGCCTCCGAGGAGCTCGCGATCATCAAGGAGGGGACTGCTGAGGAAGTGCTTGACTCCTAGCAGTCGGCCAGGTCCTTCGAGCCCATGGAGGGCACCAAGGAAGTCCTCATAGACCCTAGTAGCTCTGAGGGCAAGGTGATGCGCATTGGCATCTCGCTCTCCCCTAAATAGGAAAGCACACTCATCGACTTCCTCCGCGCGAATAGAGACATCTTCACGTGGAAACCCTCAGACATGCTAGGCATTCTAAGGAAAGTCATCGAGCACGCCTTGAAGATTAGGTTAGGCTCTAGGCTGGTGAAACAGAGCCTGCATCGCTTCGAGGAGGAGAAGCGTAGGGACATCGGCAAGGAGATTGCGAAGCTTTTGGTGGCTAGATTCATCAAGGAAGTGTATCACCCTGAGTGGTTAGCCAATCATGTTCTTGTACGAAAAAAGAATGGAAAATGGAGAATGTGTGTTGATTGTACGAGTCTCAATAAGGCATGTCCGAAGGATTTTTTTCCTTTACCACGTATAGACCAAGTAGTCGATTCGACCTCAGGGTGTGAAACTCTCTGCTTCCTCGATGCGTACTCTGGGTACCATCAGATCATGATGAAGGAGTCCAACCATCTCATGACCTCCTTCATCACCCCGCTCGGATCATTCTGTTACGTCACGATGTCGTTTGGGCTGAAAACATGGGGGCTATGTACCAGTGGTGTATGCTCAAGTGAAAGGCCGGCCAGCTTGTGGCCAACCTAGAGAAAACTTTTAAGAGGCTCAGGGCGAACGGTATCAAACTCAACCCTGAAAAATACATTTTTAGGGTCCTAAGGGGTATGCTGCTCAGATTTATCGTTTTCGAGCAGGGCATCAAAGTCAACCAGGAGAAGATCTCCGCCGTCACAAAGATGGGCCCGATTCATAAAGAGGGTATAGTGGATCACTGGGTGCCTCACAGCGCTCAACCGCTTTATCTCACGCCTCGATGAACAAGGCCTCCCCCTTTATCGGCTTCTGAAGAAGACCGATCGGTTCATGTGGACAGTCGAGGCTCAAGAGGCACTTGACAAGCTCAAGGACCTCCTGACGAAAGCTCTGATCTTGATACCAATAGTCGAGAAGGAACCACTCCTACTCTACATCATGGCCACCACACAGGTGGTCAGCACTGCCCTGGTGGTGGAGCGGGAGGAAGAGGGGCACGCACTCAAAGTGCAGTGTCTCATTTACTTTATTAGCGAGGTATTGTCTGACACTAAGACCCACTACCCTCAGATCTAGAAGCTCCTGTATGCTATCCTCATCACTAAGAGGAAGCTATGCCACTACTTTGGGTCGCATCCGGTGATTGTCATGTCATCATTCCCCCTCGGTGAGGTCATCCAGAACCGGGACGCAACGGGGAGGATCACGAAGTGGGCACTCGAGCTGATGGGTGAGGGCATTATGTACACCCCACAAAATGCCATCAAGTCCTAGGTACTAGCCGATTTCGTCATGGAACGGACCGAGATCCAAATGGCGCCGACACCCGTCGATCTAGAGTACTAGACAATGTACTTTGACGGTCACTAATGAAGAAAGAAGCTGGTGTTGGACTGGTCTTTGTCTCCCCCCATGGAGTGCGCATTAAGTACATGATTCGCCTTCATTTCCTGACCTCTAACAATGTGGCTGAGTATGAGGCGCTCATCAACGGATTGTGCATCGCCATTGAGCTAGGGATTTGATGGCTCAACATCAAGGGTGACTCGCAGCTTGTCATTGACCAAGTGATGAAGGAGTCAAGCTGCCACAACCCCAAGATGGCTACGTACTACCAAGAAGTCCACAAGTTGGAGGACAAGTTTGACGGCCTCGAGTTCAACCACATCCCCTGATGGCTCAACGAGGCAGCCGATGAGCTGGCGAAGATGGCATCTGGCCGAGAGCCAATCCCAGTTGGCATCTTTGCCAGCGATCAGCACAAGCCCTCGGTCCTCTATGAAGAGCCAGGGCAGGTTGGGAACAAGCCGCCCGCCTTGGGCCCAGGGGCTAGGCAGCCATCGGCTTCACCCGACCCCTTCGCCCAGGGCTTAGGGGCTAGGCGACCGTCGGCTCCTTCTAACCCCCTAGCCTAGGCTTGGGGGCTAGGGCTGGCAATGCGCTGCCTACCCTAGGCTTAGGGGCTAGCCCCCTATCAGCTCCATCCAACCTTGAGGTCATGAAGATCGATGAAGATCCAGTGGGGGTGTCCGACGAGGACCTAGTGGCAGGGTCCGACCCCTTGCCTCACTGGAGGATCCCTTACCTCGATTGCCTCATCCGTGAGGTGCTCCTGATGGATAAGATGGAGGCTCGATGGCTCATGCGACACGCTAAGTCCTTCGTCATCATCGAGGGAGAACTTTACAAGAAGAGTCACACCAAGGTCCTGCAACGCTATATCCCTATCGAACAAGGGAGGTGGTTGCTAAAGGATATCCACGATGGGACCTATGGACACCACACCGCGCCAAGGACTCTCATCAGAAACGCGTTCTGGCAAGGCTTCTACTGGCCACCTACCGTGGCCGACACCGACAAGATCATATGCACCTGCGAGGGGTGCCAATACTACGCTTGGTAAATCCATTTACCAGCCCAAGTGCTTCAGACAATCCCCATCATGTGGCCATTCACGATCTGGGGGCTTGATCCGGTCGAGCCCTTCAAGAAGGCGCCTAGGGGCTACACGCACCAACTTGTCACTATAGACAAGTTCTCAAAGTGGGTAGAGGCTCGGCCGATCACCAAGATCAAATATGAGCAGGTCGTGCTATTCTTCTGTGACATCATCCACTGCTTCGGCGTCCCAAACTCCATCATCACAGACAATGGCACGTAGTTCATCAGGAAAAATTCCTAAGGTTCTACGATGACTACCACATCCGTATCGATTGGGCCACCATGGCGCACCCCCGCATGAATGGGCAGGTTGATCACATGAACGGCATGGTCCTGCAAGGCATAAAGCCTAGGATCTTCAACAAGCTCAACAAGTTTGGTGGGCGATGGGTCGCGGAGCTCCTCGCGGTGCTATGGAGCCTAAGGATGACCCCTAGCCGGGCAACCGGCTACACACCATTCTTTATGGTCTACAGCGCCGAGGCAGTCCTTCTGACTGATCTCAACTATGGGGCACCAAGGGTCATGATGTATAAGGAGCTAGAGGCTAAGGAGTTCCTCGAGGATGCCTTAGACCAACTTGATGAAGCCCGCGACATCGCTCTTCTCCACTCCGCTAAGTGCCAGTAGGCCTTGCGTTGGTACCACAACCGTCGGGTCTAGGGTCGCACCTTCAACATCGAGGATTTGGTGCTCTTCCTCGTACAGAGCAACAAGGACTGCCACAAGCTATTGCCGCCATGGGAAGGGTCATACATTGTCATGGAGGTCCTCAAGCCTGGCACCTACTAGCTTAAGACCGCCAACGGCAAAGTCATCACCAATACTTGGAATATTGAGCAGCTATGTCGCTTTTACCCTTAGTTTTTCTAAGTTGTTGGCATATCTACATAAAATTACATTTCTAAAATCAATGAAAATCTCCCTTGTCGGTTTCGCCGCGTCTCCCTCATTTTTAAGTGGCGCCCAACCCCTGCAGCGGCCAAGGGTTGAGCATCACTCGGGGGCTAATAGGGGTATTTACACACTCAGAAACATTTTTTTGCATCCGACCCCTTCTTACATTAAGGTCTAGAAGCAAGAAGTTGTGGAAGCAAATGCTGAGTAAAACTGGGCGGACCGCAAAAACCTACACCCTAGCGGCTATGGCTCCTTTGCTCTCCAGTGTAATCAGAGTTTGTCATCCGCGCCTTGAGCTTCATAGCCTTAACATCGAGAGGGATCGGATCGCATCCAACCCCCTCTCGTGTTTAAGAGTTAGAAACAAGAGTTGCAGAAACAAAACATTGAGTAAAACTGGGTGGACCACAAAAACCTACGCCCTAGCGGCTACAATGCTTTTGCTCTCTAGCATAATTAGAGTTTTGTCACCCATACCTCGAACTTTTGAATCTTAACACTAGGAAAAGGTTGGATCACACCAACTTTCTTTATACACAAAAACCTAGAAGTTTGTTCGACCAAACTTAATACGAAATACTTATTAATTACAAGTTTTTAGGCACTGTGGCCCGCTTTATCTAACTTAACTAACCCCTCTAGGGGACAACTTCATCCTCTATCTTAACCAATAAGTTTCGTGTAGGGGCAGTCGCCATCTCCTCGATCAACTCCAGTTCATTGTCCTCATAGCCAGGCACGAAGCCCTGGCCCATCGCCTCAAGGTTGATATTCTCATAGTGAGAGCAGGCAACTGCGAACACCTATTGAACACCAAAGTGGACCACGCACCTCGCGATCTCCTGCGCTCGGTCCGTGATCCGAAGGGAGCGAACTGTGAGCGAGCTCATCGCTCTCCTTCTAGAGATAGCCCTTCACCTCAGAGAGCTCCTTCTTCAGGCCGTGGCTCTTCACCACCTTATAAGGTCCAAATGGCTAGAGAAGGGTGAATAGCCTATTTAAAAATCTACAAGCTTCACTAATCAACAATTGTTAGTATAAAAGATGGTGACGCTAATTCTAGCACTAGCTCAACTATACTAAGCAAGCCACCTATACAATTCTAGTGAACAAGACTATGATCTCTAATTCACACCAACAAAGCCAAGTCACTAAGCTACTTACTCCTATGAGATACAAACTACGCTAAGCACACTTGACGAGATAAAATGCAAGAATGAAAAAGGGGAGTGAATTGATTCTTATACCAATGGTGTAGAGATGGATGTATCCAAAGAATCAATCACACATAATCATAAAGAGAATCCTCGGCAAGAGATGACACAAGGTTTTTTTACCGAGGTTCACTTGCTTCCCGGCAAGCTACTCCTCGTTGTGGCGATGCACCCACTTGATGGATCACGAGCTAATTGACTATCAAGAGCCAAACCCTCAACAGGTGCCGCACATCCACTCTTAAGATGGGGATCATCTAAGCCACGAGTTCCACTAGAGTAGCCAATTCACGAACTCCCGCGGGGAAGGCTCAAGAACCCCTCACAAACACTTGGTGAGGCTCGAAATAATCTTCAATCATGTGCTCAACACCACCGCTGCTCCAAGCCATCTAGGATGTCAGGAAACACCCAAGAGTAACAAGAAATCCGCAGCCAACTCAATGGATCAAGTGCCACTAGATGCAAATCACTAAGCAATGCACTTGAATCTCACTCAATCTCACTAGAGTATGCAACCAAGTAAGGAGACGAGTGGAGAGGAAGTTCTCTAGCTCAAAGTATGTCTCAAGTGTTCAAAGATTCAAGAGAGAGGTCTCAAACCCGGCCAAGCAACTATTTATAAGCATCCCCAAAGAATAGAGTCGTTAGGCTTGAGATGCCGCTCTACGCGCGTTGACCGGATGTGGCGATCGCACAACACCCGCACCCGTGAAGCACCGACCGGATGTGTTGCAGAACTGACCGAACACATTACACCCGGCGTCCGGTTAGAGTCCAGTAAGGGTCCACTCTTGACCGGACGCGTTCGATCAAACGTGATCGGACGTGCCACCGCGTTCGATCGACCACGCGATCTACAGACCCTCTGAGCGCCTGACCGGATGCGCCAGTCCCACGAGTGATCGGACGCGCCGGTGCAAAAACCTAGCCCGTGTGCCTCTGCAACAACTGCTACTGACCGGACGCGTCCGGTTAAGCCGATACCGCGTCCGGCTCAGCATTCGGTCACCCTAGTGACCTTTGTTTGCCTCCATTTCTATCCATGATGACTTAGAGAAAATCTCCGCCACGGGCATAGTGGAAAATAAACATTTCATTTCCTCGAAAACGCCTCTCTACCGCTCAAACGCCACCGCCTTCGCAAAAGTGCTAACACCACCAAGTGTTCATCATCATGTGCATGTGTGTTAGCATTTTCACAATCATTTTTCAAGGCATTATGTTAGCCCTCTACTAGATCCTAATGCATATGCTCAAGATGATGACCTAGTAGCACTTGATTCACGAGCTAACCGTGATTGCCCCTCTTGATAGTCGACTATCAATCCTAAACCCGGTCAATCACTTCTCTACTCATCTTAGACAGGCAAAAGCAAACCCTATGATTATACCTTTGCCTTGATCACTCTGTTCCATGTCCATCTCCTCATGCTTGATCACCATGATCATCATTTCATGTGCATCTCCACCATGATCGTCATTTAATATTCATGCACCATCATGCTCCTTGCTCCTTCATCACATGTGTTGCTATGCCTAACTTAATTCACTTGACATAATGGCATTAGCAACTTGGTGTCATTAATTACCAAAACCAAACTTGGGCTTTCACACCTCCGTCGTGAGCTTGTCATCGAGACCTGCTCAAATCGTACACCAATTACATCAGGACACCAGCGGGGGATCCTAAGAAGAAAGCCGACGAGGCAAACTAGGGTCTCACTGTTCACTTGCTCCTGGAGTTCATGCACCTTTTCACGCTGCTAGACCGCCTCAGCCTCTAGGGAATAGATCCTCGCCCGGTGCTGACCAACCTGCATGGCAAGACCAGCAGACATGTTCTTGGCTTCTATCTTTGACTCCCTCTCCCACTCAACCTCGCCCAGGAGGTCCTTGATCCATAGATGGGCATCAGCACGTTCCTACCGGAGCCTCACCGCATTTGGAAGCAGCTCATCCCATTCCTTCCAGATCCGTTTGGTTTTCGTGCCATCCAAGTGTGCCCTCTCGACCAAAGCCGTGAATTTCTCCTCGGCCTCGTTGGTGTGCCAATGAGCCGTTCACCTCCTTGATTCGAAGGCTGGCCACCTCCTCGCTGACAGGAGCAAGCTCGACTACCTTTTGACGAGCGGTGTCGAGCTGCTCGGTCAGGCATCCGCGCAGTTGTGCCTCTTTGTCAAGGCGGTCCTAGGCATCCTTCTGGCCACGGAGGAATTGGGATTTCTCCTTGCTGTGCGCCATAAGAGACTATAGACAACACAAGTTAAAACCACTAAAAAAGGGGAAATCAAGGCTAGAAGTGTGGACATGTCATACCTGGCCAATCGGGTCGACGACATCGTGCAACGACTCAAGCGTTGTGTTCAGAGCGCGAACCGCAAGCTCGACCCCCATGTCGATTCTCTCCCAATCCCCTACCTCCATGGCATCATTAAGGGTGAAAAGTGTCACCTCCAGGTTCCATCGGTCAGCCCACCGGAGCACGGGTCCTCCACATACGTGCAGGTCGCTGCCCACACGGACCAGAGCCCGCATTGGCCCCGAATGACATTGACCCCTCCATCGATGCCACCTCCTCTGGGGTAGCCCCTCTAGCGGTAGAAGGGGCGGACGACGTAGACACGGAGGTCTGTCCCATCACCACGGTCGCCGAAGGTGCCTTGGCCGGATTCACCACTGTTCGCCCCATGCAGGCACGGTCACCTACGCAGATGATGACCCTGGCTGCTCCTCCCCTGTCTGTAATGGCGCGGTCGCATGCAGCTGCACCGCTTCTGTCACGGGTGCAGCTGTCTCCGTCTGCGTGGGCGACGACCCTATTTGTGCAACTTTCACTTGCGGTGTCGCGGTCGCGCCTAGCCACGACTCACCCACCCCGGGCGTCGCCATCTCCACCTGCGGCATCGTGACCCCGCTGGTCATGCCGTCTCCCCTGTGGGCGCCCTATGCGCGCCCTCTTTCGTCTGCCCCTCCGTAGACGCCGCCATCATCGCCGGCGGAACTCCCCTTCGTCCCAGCGCCACTCCAGCTCAGCGCAGCACCGGCTGACCCATGGCGCGTCGACTGGAGGGTGAGGGTCTTCCTCGATGCAATCTACAGGGGAACCCCACGTTCGCCAGCACTTCAAAGGGAATGCAGCGGTTAGCTTATGACAAAATTCAATGAGGACAAAGGAGCAAAGAAGATTCCCCAGTTTGTCTCAACACCACTGGACGGTGACGTTTTAGGGCCGGCCCTCCCAACCCCAGCTGTGCCTCGTCGGCCCGCTACCATTTCAAACCATCCTTCTGCTCGAAAGGCCTAGACGACGCGGCACGGCCCATCTTCGTTGTCTCCGAGGGCTTGCCCTCCCCGACATGAAATGGGAAGGGTCCTCCTAGGGACGCATCGCCACCTGCCGCCACATCCTCATCTGCTAGATCCTCCCATGGGATGGGCGATGCAGTGCCGTATGCTCCCTCCTCTTCTTCCTTCTCCTCTTCTTCGTCCTTGTTTTCCTCATTCGAGCCCTGACACTACTTGCCTTGGTCTAGTCTCGCCTGCCTCCTTTGCTGCTTTTTCTTCTTATCATCCTTCTCTTTCTTCTGCTTCTCGGCCACAACATGGTTCGCCTCCCTGATCGCTACGTCCTCTAGAAGTGGCACGCAGGAGGTCCGAGCAAAGAGGCTGGGCTGTGGATTTTGGTCCTCAGGATCGAATAGCAAAAGAACGATGGCCAGGAAAGGAAACCAGGAAGAGACTCACCAAATCAATGAAACCTGCATACGGGCACATCACGGTATGCCCCAGAATAAGGAACATGAATGTGTCGTCGAGCACATCCATCAGCTCCCTGATGCGCTACTCGATCTCACTATTGTGGAGCGGTCCCTGAGCGAGCACCGTCTCCTCAGGAGATGCGTCGGGCGTCATCTCGTAGAGCGAGAGGGCGCGCTCCATTAGCAGCGCCATCCCCTCATGTGGTACACTCCGATGACACCAGCCCCGTGAACGCCGCCACTCCGCGTCGGGCGTCCCGTAGAGCGAGAGGGCGCGCTCCATTAGCAGCGCCACCCCCTCGTGTGGTACACTTCGATGACACTAGCCCCGTGAACGTCGCCACTCCTTAGAAGCGCGACGGCGTTGACGAGGTTGTGTAGCCTTCTCTTCTCCTTCTCGATAGGGCCGTATCCCCACGATGGCAGCACCTCTTCGATCAATCGACCGGAGAAGGCCGGTAGGGGTGTAGTGGTGTCGTTCTTTAGATAGAACGACAACTTGTGCCACCCCTTGTTGGATTTCGTTAGCACAATAGGGATGTACCCCGCCACCCGACCGCTCCGAAGATGGATGCTCACGCACCCCATCGACACGGACAACTCCACCATTTTCTTCCTTTTCTTCTATAGGGAGACAGTGAAGTACTTCCATAGCTCGAAGTGGGTCTCGATCCCTAAATACCCCTCACACAGCACGACAAATGCCGTGATGTACTGAATCCCATTGGGGTTCAAGTGTTGCAACTTGATCTTGTAATGATGCAGCAGCCCCCAGAGGAATTGGTGGGGGGAAACCGCGAGCCCACGCTCATGGAAGGGGGTGAAGGAGACGACGTAGCCGTTGAGCAGTGCTGGCACCTCCTTGTCACTAGGTAGGACCCACTCTAATGCCTCGGTCCTCGCAGGAAGAAGACCATGCTTTATAAGACCCTCCATGCGGGCGTGGAGGATGTCCGAGCGGCACCATGGCTCCATGGGGATGCAGGGGCGGAGGAGCAAGAGCTTTGATGGTGATGGAAGGGCAAAGGCAAGGAACCCTAACGCTGGTGGTGATGGGGCGGAGGAGACGAGGTTGCGGTTGAGCATACCGAAGACGGGAGGTGTGGCTTCTATTTATAGGGAAAGATGGAATGAGAGGTGAACCGTCTGCCTCAATCCACGTGCCTACCACAAACCGTCCACCTCGATCCACGCACCTGCCGCGTCCTGTCGCCGTGTCTCTCTAGGAATCATGCATACGCCACCCCTGGCTGCTCCCTCGAAGGACGCGTGGAATGATGGTTCACCCGCCCAATGGGCTACGAACCACCAAAGGTAAGAGGGATACGAAGCTTAAAACACTCCTACGGCCCATTAAGGCCTAAGAGTTCGAAGGTTGGCCCACCGACGGGTTCGACAGCCACTCCAGGGCGCCTTTTAGAGCGAGGGGTGGAAAAGGATGGGTCGGCTAGCGACCAGCACCAAGGCGCACGAGAGCCAAGGGCATCCTAACCCACGTTCGAGTCTTGACCATGCACGGTTCATGGCTTTTCCCCGAAGAAAGGCAACGAGCCCTCAAGACCGGTCGAATAAACTTGAGAACTATATGGATTGGTCGTCAGGAATCTAGAGCCGGTCACTAGCTGACCTATGTCGGATCCCCATGAATGGGAACCAAGGCCCCACTCAAACTAGCCCATCACCAGCTCATCGAGCACCATGATTAGTCCGATGAGGAAAACAAGGCACGGCACAACCCCTCCGTTTTTTCAAGAAAACGCTTGAGGGAGAACGATCGCAAGACGAGCCAACCCCTTGACTAGACCCCTGCTACGTGCGGGGGCTTAGGGGCTTGGACTCACAAAGAGACCCGATGCGCGGTCGCATATGAACAGTAAATCAACCGTCACAACCTGACTAAAGGGACCCTACGAGCTGCAATAGGTACTTCGGAGTCTTCCCATGCGAAAAAGCCTGTGAAGGAGTATCCCACTCCTTTGTAGGCTCGGGGGCTACACCCACCGGGTGCGCTCGCACACACCCTTAGGCAATCAAAGGACCCCTCGACCGATCCCTTCCGAACCGCCCAGGGGCTCGGGGGCTACTGTCGGGTACCGATAGTAGAGTACCCGAAGAAGGAGAACTAATGGTCACCAACGATCAACCCGCCCGGACGATTAAAGGGCATGACCGTGGCTTCATCTGACCCCCAGAGGGCAGGTTCCGCCTTGTCTGATCCCAAGGGTGCGGTTTCCATCTTGCTCGACCCGAGGGTACGAGCTCCGCCTCGTTCGACCCCGGGGGCGCGGTCTCCGCCTCGTCCGACCCCGGGGGCGTGGGCTCCGTCTTGCTTGACCCTAGGGGTGCGGGCTCGACATCGCCCGATCCTAGGGGAGTGAGCTCTGTCCCACCTGACCCCCCTGAGGAGGGGACTCTACCTCGCCCGATCCCGGGAGGCACATTCGACAGGAACGCAAGCCCCCATGGGGGGGCCCACGCTGTCACCAACCACTATGGGTGTGACGGCACGAGCCTAGGGTCAAATTTCTGACGCTAGGCCGGGAGCGGGCGCACCTCGACATGACTCGTGGCCATGACGGGCTGTACTTGGGCACGCACGTCACCAATAGTGCCTGACGGATCGACATTGTGCTACCAAATCCTTGTACGGCCCCAGTCAAGGGGAACTGTTGACCACATCGCGCGCAGCGACGAGATGGAACGCCACGACCGGATGACGATGCCTACCTGTAGCAAGGACGTGATGAGGAGTCGCTACAGGCCTAATGGGGCCTGCTTGTAGGGGGAGAAGAGAAACACAACCCCGGAGCCTTCTTCTCCCCTGTTTTTCTCTTTCTTCTTTTCCTTCCTTTTTTTCTCTCGTCTATCCCAGGCCTCTCCCTTGGTCTATAAAAGGGAAGGTCGGGCCCCCATCACGACATCTCATTGGAACTCAAGTCTTTCTAGCGCACTTTGCCACTGGAAAGCAACACACTCACTCACTCGCGTGCGCGCACACACGAGAGACTTAGGACCCTACCCCTCTCTCGCCCGTTTGTAACCCCTACTGCAAATATTCAGTGCTAGTAACACAAGCAGCAACAGTGACTAGACGTAGGGATATTCAACCCGAACCAATATACATCCCTATGTCCTCTTAACACACCATCCGAGTCAAACGCGCAAGTATAAATTTACTCGTCGGCGATCCGAAACACCGACACTATGTGTTTCTCTTTCTTTTTTCCCTCTCACTTTCTCATTGTGCCAAGCACTCGTCTTCCTTTGAGCTCCACTTGTGTAGGGCGCGTGGATTCATGTATGGCCATTGCAATCCATGATGACATCATAAACTTCCTCGTTGCTCCAGTGGCGGAGCCAGGATCTTGAAGTTGGATATTCCCACTTCCGAAAAAAATCCAATACATAGCAGCATAGGTTTAAATCCAATGCATACAGCTGAAAAGTGAAAGCATCTAGGCCCCGGTGTTGGTTTCGGCAATTAATGACAACACATAATTACCATGACTAACGTGTGTTTTGCAGAAATGTTTGTAAGTTAGGTCATGGAGATGATAACAATTTTGGGCAATATGGTATTCATGTCCCTTGATGGAAATCATTTCGGTTTTCAAAGGATCAACGATAAGATTAAGGACGGTTAGTTCCGGATGTCAAGGTGTTGAGATACATCTGGAATAGTCGTTAGGATCTTTGTTTCTTCCTTTGACCGTACTATGAAGAGGGGCATAAGCAAGTAGCTTGACCTAGGTGAGTCTTGTGTTTAGGTGTGGTGCACACTTGTCAAACTTAGCACTAGGTAGCTCGAGAAAAGTTCAGAGTTCAGTTAGAAGCAACTTGGTTCAAGTTGCATCGCGTTTAGAAGACGTTTGAGCTGTTTACCTATGACCGGACGCGGTCCTGGTCATGACCGGACGCGTCTGGTCAGTACTAAATCTTCACTGTGCTTTCAGCTGACTGACCGGACGCGGTCCTTGAGAGGACCGGACGCGGTGGTCAGTCTGACACATGTTCCAAAGGGTAAACAGAGTAATCGAACGCGACTGTGAAATGATCGGTGCATCCGGTCATGTTCCAGTAAGGTCCCGTGGTGACCTGACGCGTCCGGTCACCTATGATCGGACGTGGTGATGCATCAGGTCAGTTTTCTAGAGAGCCCTTGCATGATCGGACGTGTCCGATCATCCTTGATCGGCGCGTCCGGTCATCTCAGACCGGCGTGTCCGGTCATCACAGATCGGCGCGTCTGGTCACTCAGCACAGGTTTCCGTTATTCGACCGTTACACCTGACCGGCGCGTCCGGTCATATCAACAGGCGCGTCCGGTCAGTGCGCGTCTGGCTGTTTCGAAAGGTAACGGTTGGATTTGTTTGAGGGGTCTATAATTACACCCCCTCCACCTCTTTTAGAGGTCTCTTGCTCATTTGTTCAGCTGAGAAACACCTTTAGAGTGCAAGGAAGTGTAAGAGCCCTAGTGAGGATAGAGATTTGTGAATCAAAGTTTGAGAATCCTCTCTAGTGACAAGAGTCTAGCAAGTGTGCATCCATCTTCTCATTAGGCTTGTTGTGGTCAAGTGAGAGTTCTAGCTTGTTACTCTTGGTGATCGCCATCACCTAGACGGTTTGGTGGTGATTGGGAGTTTGGTGATCATCCGACGAGGTTGTGGGTGACCCAACTCAAGTTGTGAGCGGTTTTGGGTGATTCACCACGACGGAGTGTCGAAGAATCAACCCGTAGAGAGCACTTAATCCTTGCGCGGATCAAGGGGGAGCTACACCCTTGCGCGGGTGCTCCAACGAGGACTAGTGGGGAGTGGTGACTCTCTGATACCTCGACAAAACATCGTCGTGTTCCTATTCCCTACTTTCAAGCATTTACTTTCTTGCATTACTTTCATTGCTTGTTTACTTTCCTAGAATTGCCTTGCTAGTCTAGGATTGGAACTTAGGGTGCAAAACTTTTATCGGTAGAATCACAAGGAACACAAGTAGGCACTAGGGGTGAAGTTTGGCTTATAGGATTTAATTCTTGCAATTAATTTTTAGAAAAGCCCAATTCACCCCCCCTCTTGGGCATCTTGATCCTTTCAATTGGTATCGGAGCCGTGTTGCTCCTAATTTAGGCTTTACCGCCTAGAGCAAGATGTCTAATGGGGAAGGACCACCTCCCACTTTTGAGGGAGACGATTTTCCATATTGGAAAATTCATATGGAGGCGTACCTCGAAGCCATAGATGTTGGGTGCCTTAGAGCCGCAACCGAAGGGCTTCCTCCTATAAGGGATCCCGCTAACCCAAGTGGTGATGAGGAGAAATACGACCGGTGGAATGCAAAAGCAAAAAATGCAATCTACCGGGCACTAGGCAAAGATATTTTCAATCGTGTGCGAAATGCCAAAAACGCACACGAATTGTGGGAAAATCTTTGTGCTCTCCATGAGGGAACTAAGAGTGAGCGTGAGGAACGCTATCATATTGCATTAAAGAAAATTAACTCTTTTGAGATGCTTCCTAAAGAAAGTGTTAACGACATGTACACTCGTTTGAATGTTCTTGTAGAAGATCTAAATGCTCTTGGACTCACTAAAATGAGTCAATCGGATGTTGCAAGGAGGATCTTAAGTATTCTTCCCGTTGAAAAGTATGGACACATTGTCACCGTACTTCACCAAAGTGATCTCTCCACCGCAACACCAACTCAAGTATTGGGGAAGATCAATGCACATGAGATGTACTTGCACATCACTCCAGAAGAGGGCTCATCATCTTCCAAGAAGAAAGACTTGGCCTTCAAAGCTAGTCATGAAAAGAAAAAGAAGAAGGCCCAAGCCATGATTGTGCAAGAAAGCTCTAGTGAAAGTGACATTGATGATGAATCACTTGCACTCATGGTAAGGAAGACCACCAAGATGCTAAAGAAGCTAAATAAGAGTGGCATCAAGTTTGATGGCAAGAAGAAGAAATTCTTCACTAGTAGCAAAAGGAAGCCAATCTCTGAAATGGATTGCTTCAATTGTGGAGAACTTGGCCATCTAGCTCATCAATGCCCAAAGCCTCCAAAAGATAAGTACAAGAACAAGTACAAGGGCAAGAAAGATGACTCAAGTGATGAAGAAGATGACAAAAGAAAGAACAAGCCATATAAGAAGAAAGATGGCAAGAAAAGAGAATTCTTCAAGAAGAAGAAGGGAGGCAAGGCCTATATTGTTGGTGATTGGCTCACCGACATTGAATCATCATGTGAGTCCTCCGGCGATGAAAGTGACAATGACAAAGAAAAGATCGCCGCACTTGTGATTGGGCCATCATCATCTTCACCGACATCTTCATCACCACCTTCACCGCCATCTTCACCATCATCTTCTACTACTCATCTATGCCTTATGGTAAAGGGTGATCGAAAGGTACAAAATAGTGATAGTGATGATGATGATAGTGATAGTGATGATGAATATGATGCTCCCTCTTATGATGAACTAGTAAAATTGCTAAATAAATATTCTAAAATCATAAGGAGGACTAGAAATGAAAATGATGAGCTTCAACGAGAAAATGAATCACTCTCATCTAAGCTTGAAAGTGCACATAAGACTAGGGATGAGCTCATAGACCAAAATGAAACTATGTCTTCTTCTCTCAAAGAGCTTAAAACTTCTAACAAGGAGCTTAGAGATAAACATGATAAAGTTGAGAAGAAGCATGGTGAACTCATCACTAGGCTAAATTTGCTAAAAGAAGAATACACCGCCTTGAAAATTAACTATGATACTCTTATTGTTGCTAATGAGCTTGCTCTTGAGACACATGATGCTACTAACCAAATTGTTAAGATTGATATAGCTACATCATGTGATGATTTGATTGTTGAGAACTTTGAGCAAGGCTCTAGCGACAAAGGCAAGAGTGTGGTTGAGGCCAATGACTATGATGAGTATGTCAAGCTCAAGAGTGAAAATGAGATGCTTAAAGTTGAGAACAAGAAGTTGATGTCTCTTGAGAAGCAAGCTTCAAATGAGTCACTCATTAAAGAAAACAAGAAGCTCAAGCAAGAGAAATAGCATCTCAAGACCGGCCTAAGCAAGTTCATAAGAGGCCAACATTTGCAAAGTGAGCTACTCATAAACATCGTCATGAAGTTGGATAGGAGTGGCATTGGCTATTTGACAAATCAAGAAAAGAAAGTAAAGACCAAACAACAACAAAGCAAGACAAAGCCCAAGCCAAAGAGATGTGTTGAGTGTGGACAAGAAGGTCATTTTGCTCATGAGTGCAAAACTCCTCCACCACAACCCTTGCCCAAGCATGCTAGACCCTTTGCTTTCAATGCTCACTATATGCTTAGAAAGGACTCAAGTGGAAAGATGAAAGTCATGTTCTTGGGTCCTCCTAACAAGAATAGGCCAAAGAAAATTTGGGTTGCCAAGTCACTAGTTGAGAAAGTTAAGGGTTCCTCTCAAGTTTGGGTCCCTAAACAAAAGGCTTGATCTCTTGTGTGTAGGTGAACTACAAGACCGGTGGATCTCATTGGGTGATTGATAGTGGTTGCACACAACATATGACCGGTGATCCTCGTATGTTCACCTCACTTGAAGAAGATGGGGTATGTCAAGACAAGATCACATTTGGGGATAATTCAAAGAGCAAAGTCAAGGGTATAGGCAAGGTTGCAATATCAAATGATCATTCTCTCTCAAATGTGCTCTATGTTGCTTCATTGAGTTTCAACTTACTATCCGTTGGGCAACTTTGTGATCTTGGCTACCAATGCTTATTTGGTCCAAATGAAGTGGTTGTTACTAAGATAGATGACAAGCAAGTGATTTTCAAGGGCTTTAGATACAACAATCTTTATCTTGTTGACTTCACCTCTGAAGATGCAAACTTGATGACATATTTGTTCACCAAGACCACACTTGGATGGCTTTGGCATAGGAGGCTTGCTCATGTTGGAATGAATACTCTCAACAAGCTATTGAAGAAAGAATTAGTAAGAGGTTTAAAGGATGTAAAGTTTGAAAAGGACAAACCATGTAGTGCATGTCAAGCCGGCAAACAAGTTGCAAACACTCATCCAACCAAAGCCTACATGTCAACATCAAGAGTACTAGAACTTCTACACATGGATTTGTTTGGTCCTACAACTTACAAGAGTTTGGGTGGAAATCTCTATTGCCTAGTAATTGTGGATGATTACTCAAGATACACTTGGACCTTCTTTCTTCATGACAAATCCGAAGTAGCAAATTGCTTCAAGAAGTTTGCAAAGAGAGCTCAAAATGAATTTGAAGTCAAGATAAAGAAGATTAGAAGTGGCAATGGGAAAGAGTTTGACAACACCAACATTGAAGCCTATTGTGATGAAATTGGAATCAAGAATGAAGTGTCATCAACCTACACTCCTCAACAAAATGGTGTAGTTGAGAGAAAGAACCGGACCTTGATCACTCTTGCAAGAATAATGCTAGATGAGTACAACACACCGGAGAAATTGTGGGCCGAGGCAATCAACACCGCATGCTATGCTTCAAATCGCCTCTTCCTACAAAAGTTCCTTTGCAAGACCCCTTATGAGTTGCTAAATGGGAAGAAGCCGGACGTCTCATTCTTTCAGGTGTTTGGTTGCAAATGCTACATCTACAAGAAGCGTCAACACCTAGGGAAGTTCCAAAGATGTTGTGATATTGGTTTTCTTGTTGGCTACTCATCAAAGTCCAAAGCATATAGAGTATTTAACCATGCTACCGGTTTGGTTGAGGAAACATATGATATGGAATTTGATGAATCTAACAGCTCCCAAGGAGCAATTGAGAATTATGATGATGTAGGTGATGAACCATTGAGGGAGGCCATGAAGAACATGCCGGTGGGTGACATCAAGCCTAAAGATGATGAAGACGATGTACAAATTATCAATCCACCATCTTCATCATATGTGCCTCAAAATGATGACAAGAATGAGAGAGTTGAAAATGAAGACACCCATGTCTCTCATCATCAAGCCGAGGCACAAGCACAAGATGTTAATGCTCCTCATCCCACTCCTCAAATGGTTGATCGAAGAAACTCACCCCTACTTCAAGCACATCCACAAGATCTCATCATTGGGAGTCCTACAAAGGGTGTAATGACTCGATCTCAAAAATTTAATTCTTTTGTTGAACATCACTCTTTTGTCTCTTGTCTTAAACCTAAGAATGTAGAAGAAGCTCTTCAAGATCCGGATTGGGTGAATGCCATGCATGAAGAATTGAATAACTTCGCCCGCAATCAAGTATGGACACTTGAAGAGCATCCAAAAGGTGCAAGAGTCATTGGAACCAAGTGGGTGTTCCGCAACAAGCAAGATGATCAAGGGGTAGTGGTAAGAAACAAGGCAAGACTAGTGGCAAAAGGGTTCTCTCAAGTTGAAGGTCTTGATTTTGGAGAGACTTTTGCACCCGTTGCAAGACTTGAAGCCATTCGTATCCTTCTTGCATATGCATCACATCATGATATGAAACTATATCAAATGGATGTGAAAAGTGCATTCTTAAATGGCTTCATAAATGAACTAGTCTTTGTTGAACAACCTCCCGGGTTTGAAGACCCTAGATATCCTAATCATGTTTATAGGTTGTCCAAGGCGCTATATGGGCTCAAGCAAGCCCCTAGAGCGTGGTATGAGCGCCTCCGGGACTTCCTCATAGAGAAGGGCTTCACTATTGGGAAGGTTGACACCACACTATTCACCAAGAAATTCAAAGAAGAGATCTTCATTTGTCAAGTGTATGTTGATGATATCATCTTCGGGTCAACAAATGAAGACTATTGCAAAGAATTTGGTGAATTGATGTCAAAAGAGTTCGAGATGTCAATGATTGGTGAGCTAACATTCTTCCTTGGGTTTCAAGTCAAGCAAATGAGAGAAGGGATCTTTATCTCTCAAGAAAAGTATACCAAGGATCTTCTCAAAAGATTCAAGATGGAAGAATGCAAGCCAATCAAGACCCCAATGCCAACTAATGGACATCTCGACCTAGATGAGGGAGGTAAACCAATCGATCAAACTCTTTACCGTTCTATGATTGGTAGCTTGTTGTACCTTACCGCATCTAGGCCCGACATCATGTTTAGTGTGTGCATGTGTGCCCATTTTCAAGCATGCCCTAAAGAACCTCACCTAAGTGCCGTAAAAAGAATCCTAAGATATCTTAAGTATACCCCAAGCATCGGACTATGGTACCCCAAAGGAGCTAGATTCCAACTAGTTGGCTACTCCGATTCGGATTATGCCGGTTGCAAAATTGATAGAAAAAGCACATCCGGAGGATGCCATTTGCTTGGGAGATCCTTAGTATCTTGGTCATCTAAAAAGCAAAATAGTGTGGCTTTGTCCACCACCGAGGCGGAATACATTGCCGCGGGGGCTTGTTGTGCACAAATCCTATACATGAAACAAACTCTCCTAGACTATGGAGTTGTTCTTGAAAAGGTGCCGCTTTTATGTGACAATGAAAGTGCGGTTAAAATTGCCAATAATCCGGTACAACACTCTCGCACCAAGCACATTGATATCCGGCACCACTTTCTAAGAGATCACGTTGCTAAAAATGACATATCACTAGAAGGTGTAAGAAGTGAAAATCAATTAGCGGATATCTTCACTAAACCTTTAGATGAAGCTACCTTTTGTAGGTTGAGAAGTGAACTCAATGTGCTTGACTCTAGTAACTTTAAAAGATGAGCTTGTGTTGTCCCTTGCATTGCATTGTATTATATGTCATGTTTAAATACCTGCAATGCATCTAGGGCTTGGCTAACATGGTTACGATAACCCTCCTTTGGAGGTGTGAAGAAGCCTAACCGTGGATCAAACTTGACAAGCAACCTAGCTTTACTTACTTGTTTTGCATTGCATTTGCATGGTTGTTGCTTTGTCGTTTCTTTTCGGTTAAGCTTTGAGCAACCTCTGTGTTCGTCCATGGGTAGAGAGAGCATTTTGACGCTCCCAAAGGTTCAAAAACTCTATTGCATGGCCATACGTTGCTCCTCGAGTGTTTGTTGCCTGTTTTCCTAAAAATAATATTAGCCTAAGGCAAACTATTTTGAGAAATTTGAGGGTTTGAGTGAGGTCACTCATATCATATTCCAATTGGTGTTTATTTGTGTCTCTTTGAATTGAAACTTGATTGGGAGAAGTCGCGTTGAAGTTCGGAATGAAGAAGGGCGAAAAACAGTGACCGGACGCTGGAACGGACGCTGCACCAGACGCAGTGATGTTTCACCACCGCGTCCGATCCCGGCGACCACCAGCGCGTCCGATCATCCTGAAGACCATCTCCTGATCCAGTGACCGGACGCTGCACCGGACGCGCCCCTGTTGACCACCGTGTCCGGTCCTGGTAACCACCACCGCGTCCGGTCATCCGTCTCAGTTTTCCGGGGAAATCAAAACCAGACGCTGTCAGCGTCCGATCGTGGATAATCGGACGCGTCCGGTCATTCCAGGAGCTTACTGGAATGTGACCGGACGCTGCCTCCACTGCATCCGGTCATATCGACCACCGCGTCCGGTCATCACGTGACGAGCGGATCTAACTTCTCATATAACCTTTCGCGTTCTTCCTTTTCCACATCCGCGCCGTTTCTTCCTCGCGAATCCGCCGCCTCCTTGCCCTAGCTCGCCGGGAAGCTCGCCTCAGCCGCTCGTCGGAGACCACCGCCGCGCCCTACGTCTCCTTCCTCTCCGGTGACCCGCAAGACCACCGCCCGGCCCGCAGCTCCACCACGACGCGCCACCTCTGCCGCGCCCGCACCGCCACCGCCTCTGCCGCGCCGCCACCGCCACCGCCGTGAGCTGCTGCCGCCCGCGAGCCGCACTCTCCTCCACCTGCACCACCTCCGGCTGGCTCCTGCCCTTGTGATTATCCTCGGTTTCCGGCCATCGCGTGTCGCCCTAACCCTAGGGTTCGCTGCAGCGTTTCCTTCGTTCATCGTCGAAATTTTCTTCGCGCGAACATCTTCACTCCGAGGTGGTTACGCACTTCTTTGATCTTCTTGTTAGGGTTTGCCGAAATTTCGTTAATCTTTATCCTAATCAACTTCTATTTCGGCGAATCAGCTCTCGTTCGGTGCTTCGGGAAGTCCCGCGACCTAGGTCATCTCATCTCATCACTGTTTTCTCGTCGATCCGAGGTAGCCATCGTGTTTCGTTTCACATCTTATCTTATATGCTTGCTATCTCTAGGGTTTCATACCTTTTAGATCATATATGTTGCTTATAGTAGATCCATCTATTCCGTCTTTTCAGCGAGTTTGTCGGTGTTTCGGGGTGACTGCAGTTCAGTGATTGAATCCGAGGCCAAGCCTACGGATACGGATTGAGGCCAAGCCTCTCAAGTGTCAGTACACCATCTTTCAGAGGTTTTCCGACAGTGTGACAGCATGGTTCGTTGCAAGAATGCTGGTGGTGCTCCTGGTGACGAGGACAACAGTCCTCCTCGTATGTCTGAGGTTACGCGTGGAAAGCGCATCAAGATCATGGCCAGAAAGAAGAAGAAGACTCTTACTGATGCAGAGATAGCTCAGGCAGTGGCAGATGCAGATGATGCAGCCGAGAGAGGTGGCAGGAGCAGTGGTATACGCATTGGCAACAGTCGCTTTCATCTTGAAGGTCGACAGCTTGGTACAGAGACTACTGAGACCACTGAGGGCACAGAGGCGACAATGGATGCAGATGCTATGTCAGTTGATCCACCTGCAGAAGCTCCAGAGGGGACAGAGGAGCAGTTAGCTCAGACTCCACAGCGTCGCCGCTCCACACGCACACGGGCTCAGGTGACTCCTAGGCCAGAGGGCCAGCGTCGTGGAGGACGTCCACCTCCCAGGGTTAGAGGTTCACCTCCTGTCGAGCACTTTGACTTGAGAGGTGCTACTGCACGTCAGGTGCAAATTTTGAGATTTGTTGAGGTCAGCCGGTGGTTTCCACCTCAGAGGGACTCCAGAGCTTCAGAGGGCTTTTATACTCCTCTACAGGAGGATTTTTACATAGCTCTTGTTGACAGTGGCATTGTCTTTTGACCATAGAGGGTCTGTCGCATTGAGTCACTTGTAGAGGTAGTGGGTGAGCAGCTTCGTCCGCACCTGGCCTTTCTACCGGGTTTGTCAGATCTTCTTGGACAGACAGGTACATACTGCGGCACTTGGGTTAGGGAATTCTATGCTTCACTATGGATTGATCCAGCCCATGAGTTCATACACTTTGCATTCAGAGGCCGCGACCGCAGACTGTACAGCACAAGAGTGCAGGAGATTCTTAGAATCCCAGCTTCAGACATGAAGATTCACCAGCTCTGTTTTGGTCAGACAGCTCCACCTAGACGCCCTCATGACGGTACTGTGCCACCTACAGATCTGATCCGACCCTGCTTCCGTGAGCCTTTTGGCGAAGGGTCTCGTCGCACACCTGCCAGTTTGACACCACTTGCCCGAGTCCTAGATGCTATTGTCAGGCGTACTCTTCTTCCTAGGCTTGGTTACAGAGAGGGATTGACCAGGATGCAGCTATGGGTTGTTCACCACCTCCTCTCACAGACACCTTTTGACATTTGGGATCTTATGATGAGTGAAATGGAGGACACCCTGGCAGAAGGCTTCAAGGGACACCGTCAGCTGCCCTATGCTCATTGGATTTGCTTCATCATCAGATCTGCACTTGAGCTGCCTTCAGAGATTAGTGCTGAGATAACTGAAACTACCACTGCATTTCCTGAATATGATATTCGTCAGCTATGGGCTTCAGTTACAAGAGAGCATGTCTCTGTGCTAGGACAGAGAGAGAGAGACCTGAGGTGCCTGAGACAGCGGCTAAGCAGGACACGACCGTACAGGGTCTTGCTGAGGCAGAGCTTGCAGATCTAGACGCTCAGCCCGCTGATATAGCTGAGGATGAGGCCTCCGATAGCATTGATGAGGATTATCAGCCTATTCCCAGGTATCGGTCTCCTCGGCCTCACGACCACGAGGCCAGTGGCTCTGGTTCAGCCTCCCGCTCAGACCCAGCCATGGTGGCTATACTTGAGAGGCTGACCCAGGCACAGGAGCGACAGGAACTTCAGCTACAGAGATAGGCTCAGGATACAGCTGCTGTGTTTGCACAGATACAGGCTCGACAGGACGAGTTCCAGCGATAGCAGCTTGAGATACAGCGCCAACAAGTCAAGATGCAGCGTCAGCAGTATGAGATGCAGCGACAGAGTGCAGCTAGCCAGCAGCAGTACCTGGATCTTCTGCGTCACCTAGTCACAGTTGGGGTTCCTCCACCTGCATCTGTCCTGACTTTAGCTTTACCATTCAGTGGACCTTCAAGTCAGGATCAGCCGAGCTTTCAGTTCACCTCTCCACAGCTGCAGGTTCCTCAGTCGTTCCAGTCCCCGAGCTACACGCCCATTCAGACGGGGTTTACTCCTTCAGACCAGCCTCGCCCTCACATGTTGACCGGCACACCTTTCATTGATCTTAGTGCCACATATAGCGAGTTGACTGGTCAGCCGACGCCCTCGCACACCACTTTTGCTACTTCATCAGGGTTGTCAGCTTCAGAGGCAGCGATTCCTCCTGTGACAGGGACAGGCACTACCAAGACAGTTCCTTCGTCCGTTGCCTCGACAGATCCCCCAGCTATTGGCTCACTTCAGGCTCAGGTCACAGAGACTGCTCCACTTGTTGCTACTTCGTCAGTACCTATTCCTGTTGATCAGACCCAGACCGCTTCATAGCCGCGTGCTTCTTCAGAGGGTCAGCCTGATAGCTCCGAGTCCGAGGGAGACACTTCTCAGTTCGTGATTACTCCGCACTCCTCGGCACCCGACTTGACTCCGTCTGTTCCCCCGTCAGATCCTTAGATTAGATTTTTGGCGGTTGATGCCAAAGGGGGAGAGAGAGTAGATTCAGGGGGAGAGTTTTTGTTAGAGGGCTTTTCGTTCTTCTCTTGTGTGCTACACTCATGCATCATATTTACTTTACGGTATTTGCATACTTGTGACATGTGGTCTTATAAGATACCTTGAGTCTCTATGGTTTATCTAGTCACAGTTTTAAATCATGTCACTTGTTTGTTTATAGCTCATAAGGTTGTGCTTCCGTGCCTTACTCCGATTTCATATGAGCTATGTTCTATGTGTACTAACTCTTCATGTTTTATCTTATGAGTACACTCAGTTGGCTTGGAACACATAAGCATTGTCTAACCCCTTGTGCTTACAGCTTTATGCTTATGTGAACCAAGCATGATCGAAAACCTCAACTCATATCTTCTGAATCTAAGTGTTGTCATCAATCACTAAAAAGGGGGAGATTGAAAGCATCTAGGCCCTGGTGTTGGTTTTGGCAATTAATGACAACACATAATTACCATGACTAACGTGTGTTTTGCAGAAACGTTGGTAAGTTAGGTCATGGAGATGATAACTGCTTTGGGCAATATGGTATTCATGTCCCTTGATGGAAATCATTTCGGTTTTCAAAGGATCAACGATAAGATTAAGGACGGTTAGTTCCGGATGTCAAGGTGTTGAGATACATCTGGAATAGTCGTTAGGATCTTTGTTTCTTCCTTTGACCGTACTATGAAGAGGGGCATGAGCGAGTAGCTTGACCTAGGTGAGTCTTGTATTTAGGTGTGGTGCACACTTGTCAAACTTAGCACTAGGTAGCTCGAGAAAAGCTCAGAGTTCAGTTAGAAGCAACTTGGTTCAAGTTGCATCGCGTTTAGAAGACGTTTGAGCTGTTTACCTATGACCGGACGTGGTCCTGGTCATGACCGGACGCGTCCGGTCAGTACTAAATCTTCACTGCGCTTTCAGCTGACTGACCGGACATGGTCCTTGAGAGGACCGGACACGGTGGTCAGTCTAACACGTGTTCCAAAGGGTAAACAGAGTAATCAGACGCGACTGTGAAATGATCGGTGCGTCCGGTCATGTTCCAGTAAGGTCCCGTGGTGACCTGACGCATCCAGTCACCTATGATCGGACGCGGTTATGCGTCAGGTCAGTTTTCTAGAGAGCTCTTGCATGATCGGACGCGTCCGATCATCCTTGATCGGCGCGTCCAGTCATCTCAGATCGGCGCGTCCGGTCATCACAGATCGGCGCGTCCAGTCACTCAGCACAGGTTTCCGTTATTCGACCGTTACACCTGACCGGCGCGTCCGGTCATATCGATAGGCGCTTCCGGTCAGTGCGCGTCTGGCTATTTCGAAAGGTAACGGTTGGATTTGTTTGAGGGGTCTATAAATATACCCCCTCCACCTCTTTTAGAGGTCTCTTGCTCATTTGTTCAGCTGAGAAACACTTTTAGAGTGCAAGGAAGTGCAAGTGCCCTAGTGAGGATAGAGATTTGCGAATCAAAGTTTGAGAATCCTCTCTAATGACAAGAGTCTAGCAAGTGTGCATCCATCTTCTCATTAGGCTTGTTGTGGTCAAGTGAGAGTTCTAGCTTGTTACTCTTGGTGATCGCCATCACCTAGACAGTTTGGTGGTGATTGGGAGTTTGGTGATCATCCGACGAGATTGTGGGTGACCCAACTCAAGTTGTGAGCGGTTTTGGGTGATTCACCGCGACGGAGTGTCGAAGAATCAACCCGTAGAGAGCACTTGATCCTTGCGCGGATCAAGGAGGAGCTACACCCTTGCGCGGGTGCTCCAACGAGGACTAGTGGGGAGTGGCGACTCCCCGATACCTCGGCAAAACATCGCCGTGTTCCTATTCCCTACTTTCAAGCATTTACTTTCTTGCATTACTTTCATTGCTTGTTTACTTTCCTAGAATTGCCTTGCTAGTCTAGGATTGAAACTTAGGGTGCAAAACTTTTATCGGTAGAATCACAAGGAACACAAGTAGGCACTAGGGGTGAAGTTTGGCTTATAGGATTTAATTCTTGCAATTAATTTTTAGAAAAGCCCAATTCACCCCCCCTCTTGGGCATCTTGATCCTTTCAGAAAAGGAAAGGAGGCGACGAATAGTTAGCTGTGGGCTGAGTTTCCACTTGAAAAACAGCGAACTAACACCAATATACATTATACATATGAGTATATACACATTTATGCATAAAATGTAGCAAAATAGTTGGGGTATTCCTGGGAATACTGGGGAATACCTTGGATCCGCCCCAGCGTTGCTCCCCTTCTTGCCAAGCTTTCTTGATGTCAACGCCTACTTCCCACTGTTGTTGTTGTGGCATCTTTTTGGAGAATGTGCTAATCCCGTTTTTCAACGAGAAATAATTTTTACAACGACCAAAGAAAAATAACTAAGAGAAAGCTACGGCTACTAAGAGTGACCCACAAACCAGAGAAGCAAGCCTATAACCAGAAACCTCCTCTCTCACTTGACAAAGAACTAAGTGCAACCCTGCAACCTAGCCCTCAAACAAACTACAATGAGAAACATTAAAGGATGAACCACAAGCCATGGGTGAGAGGCCGGTGATCAGGCAAAGAGCACCCACAACAACCACCACACGAAAAACAACGGTGAGAGAATACCTGCCTCTAGACAATGCGTGAACACCAAGCAACAACAATGAAAGGTCCTACGTTTTCACGAGCTGATGACTAGGAAAAAGTTAAAGGACCACTATGGGACAGTAGCAACCACAACACCACAAGAACAAGCAGAGAGTCTATGATGAGAGAGTAGCCGCCACAACTCCACAAGTAACGACCAACCCAGCGAGAGGAGCCTAGGCCAGGCAGCGGCCTTAGTTCCCTATACAACAATCAAGCAACCAACAGAGAGGTCTTAAAAAATAGTAGTGATGGAGCTCCACAAACGATGACCAATGAACAAGATCCAATAACAACCTAACAAACAAAGAGAAAGTCGTGGCGGATTCCCAATCTTCCAGTAGTGATATCATGGATGAATCCTCGAGAGAACCTCCCAAAAGGGTATCCCGCGGCTGCCCTGTGATTAGGGGAGGGCAGGGTTGAGGGGACGACAGCGGGAGGTGGGTGGCGCGGTGAGGTGGCGGGAGCCGCCGGCCGCGAGTGAAGGAAGCGCGAGGGGGCGGAAGAGGGGTGCGTGAGGGAGCGTGCGCGAGCAGGGGCGGAGGTAGGGGTAGGGGCGGCACCGACAAAGAGGAAGAAGGGTCGCATGGTTCCCAAACGCGCATCTCGTCGCCGGATATCTTCGTCCCTCTCAAAAGTAGTAGCTTGATTGGCTCTCTTGAATCATCTTGCAGTCTAGCGACATGACATGCGAACGAGCAAGAGTGTTCCATTGTTCCTTTATTGTTACATGGTACTGAAACTGAAGCTAAAGTAAAATCGCACACTATTCTGAGTATACTTCCTCTTATCCATAAGAGACTGAGAACTGGCCAGCTAGATCAGCTCCTCCTCTCTCCTGCAGTCCTATTCTACACACAAAGATCCTTATTAAACCACTACTACAAAGCAAGCAAACAAAACACACCATGGTACTGAACACAAAGATCCTTCTTCAGTTCTTCCCCATGCTAACTGCAGCCTGGAGGCTGCTCCAGTCGATCCTACCCACTGTAGGCGCTGTCCTCTGCCTCTGATCTTCTTGGTTCTTCGTTTTTCTGATTAATCACATCACAGCAAAAGCATTATGCGGTCAGTTATTGCATCCTCTACTGTACGTTCACAGGATGCAAGACAGATCAAATCTTGAACGTGACTTACTTCTCCATATTGAGTTTCTCCATGTCCTGGCGGGTCAGCCTCGGGCCTTCGTCTAGGCCTTCACACACCAATTCACCGTTCTCATCGGTGTAGCAGAGGATTCTCATGTTCTTGTCCTCATAAACCTGAAAGATAGAGTTCCAGATCAGAAAAGGAGAGAGATGTTTCAGATGGAGGTCACGTCTTGTAACGAAAAACAGGTACATACCTTGTTAACCTTGCCAGTGAAGCTGACAGAGTTGGATTTTTTCTTGGACTCTGAACTTGAGCAGTCATCGATGGAGATGGAGGCTCTTATCATCGTCACCCTCGAGGTCTTCCTCCTCGGAACAATGGTTACACTAGATGAGTAGCAGTAGCACCTCAAGGTCAAGGCAGCCATGGATGATGGGATTGGAGAAGCCTTGCAGGAACCATACAAGTAATCATAATCATGGGGCTGATGTCATGTAAATGGCCATTAGTGGTGAGGGTGGTGGAGGATATTGTACTAAACATGGATTTTAGGTCAATGAAAGGCGTGGCAACGATTGTGGTTGGGCTGCATAGATTAAGTGCAGTTGTCAGCAGTGACATTGACAGATAATCAGTGGCAACCGGTCAATTCCGTCTCTAACTCTTGTAGCATTATTATTGGGGTAAAAATATTTTGGTTTGTTTTTGTTTAGGTCTGAGACAATGACTTCCAACTTGCTTCCATCAATTCTCTCAACCTCGGGATTACAGTAGACTGAAACCTCGGGATTACAGTAGGTGAAAATCTGTAACAATAGGATTATATCATTCTATGAGAATGGTGGGCTGCGGGAAACTGCGTGTAACTTTTTTATGTTGGTTTTTTTTAAAAAAAAGAAAGATCTTACTATTACTAATTAGAGGCTCCAACGGAGGCACCACGTTAATTCTCACCAGACGCGCTAAGAAAAAAGATAAATCCTAGAAATTCTTACAACAATCAGAAACATCTAGCCTTTGATTTGGTAGACTCTAATCATCATCAGTAATAATAGCCATTGGATCTATTGTAATATATTAAGAAAATTACCCACCACTGCCATTATAAAAAAAACATAAAGTAACCCTCTAATTTTGCATGTAAATTACCCACCTTTGCCATTACAAAATATAATTTAAAATAACCCCCTATATTTGTATATAAATTATCCACATATGTCATTATGAAAATAATTCAAAATAACCCCCTAAATTTGCATCTAAATCACCCACATTGGCTATTATAAAATATAATCTAAAATAATCCCCTAACATTGCGTCTAAATTAACCAGCTTGGTCATTATGAATGATAATTTAAAATAATCCTCTAACTTTTGTACCTAAATTAGCCATGTCTAAGCTCAAAGAAAATTACCCACGTCTACCATTATGAATGATAATTTAAAATACATCCTAATGAATTTATAAATTATCCACATTTACTATTATGAAAGATAATGCAAAATAATATTCTAAGTTTGCATTTAACATATTCATACATGTCATTGTGAAAGATAATATAAGGTATTACCTTTATATTTGTGTACACCATAGCCACTATAAAGAATAAATAAAAAATATCTAAAATCTACACGTAAACAGTTATATATATATATTGTTACAAAAAGATAAATTAATATTCATGAAGTACGATATATATATATATATAATCATGAAATAAAAAATTATAACGCTATGTTCCACCATGTATATATTAGAATAAGTATTTATTTTAACAAGTTATGAAAAATAAAAAATGTTCACTTAACAAACCACATAGCAATAACACTTCATATTAATACTCCATGATAATAAATTTTATAAGTTATTATTTTAAATAAGTGTATACGTCTTTACTAAAACATTATGCCATATCAATGTTATTAATTAAATTTTATGTACTCTATAATGTATAAATAGTAATACACATATATTCCTGCGATATAACAAATTCAACATGCTTATAGTCGGGATGCAAGCCGTGTTTCAATTTATGTGGAAAACAATACTACTAAGACGTAGACTATTTTTAATTTAAAATAATCCTCTCTTTTGTATCTAAATTAGCCATGTCTAGGCTCAAAAAAATTATGCACGTCTACCATTATGAATGATAATTTAAAATACCTCTTAATAAATTTATAAATTATCCACCTTTATTATTATGAAAGATAATGCAAAATAATATTCTAAGTTTGCATTTAACATATTCATACATGTCGTTGTGAAAGATAATATAAGGTATTACCTTATATTTGTGTACACTATAGCCATTATAAAGAATAAATAAAAAATATCTAAAATCTACAAGTAAATAGTATTATATATATTGCTACAAAAAGATAAATCAATATTCATAAAGTACGATATATATATATATAATCATGAAATAAAATAATTATAACGCTATGTTCCACTATGTATATCAAATAAACATGTATATATTATAATAAGTATTTATTTCAACAAGTTATAAAAAATGTTCACTTAACAAACCACGTAGCAATAACACTTTATGTTAATACTCCATGATAATAAATTTTATAAGTTATTATGTTAAATAAGTGCATACATTTTTACTAAAATATTATGCCATATCAACCTTATTAATTAAATTTTATGCACTCTATAATATATAAATACTACTACACATATATTCGTGCGATATAACAAATTCAGCAGGTTTAGTGTCGGTATGCAAGCCGAGTTTCAATTTATATGGAAAACAATACTACTAGGACCTAGACTCTTTTTAATATAAAAATAATATTTGAATAAATATAAAGAATACGAGAATTTCTAATTAACATATGAAAAATTACAACAACTTCATTAAAGTTAAAAGATAAACTTTAGATTCGTGACTAGAATAGAAAAAGATAAACACTAGAAATTCTAACTAGAGGTCCCCATTGAAACTTCATGTTAATCCTCTCAAGATTTGATAGGAAATCAAACGATAGATCCTAGAAATTTTTATGAAAATTAGAAACATTTTACCATCAATTAGGTATATACTAACAATAGCTACTGGATCTATTCTATTTTCTAAATAATTATCTACTTCCGCTATTGTGCAAAATAATATAAACTAACTTATGACTATAATTTATATTACCCGCATATATCGTTAAGAAACATGATCTAAAGTAGACCTAAATTTAAATTTAGCTAACATCTGCTTATTATGATTGATTACACAACTCAACTTTCATCTCATTATTGGAAAAATTAAATACCCCCTCAAATCTACATCTAAATTATCAATATTTCTGATTACAACAAATTTCTTTAGATAACAAGAGCATATATATATGTTTCTACGTTGCCCAACCTCTGTCAATTAATATAGTAAGATTTAATTAAAGATAATATAAGCGCGTGCATGAGCAATAAAATACATATGTTATGTTTCATCACATAAAAACTATTTTCTTAATTAAAAACTTATATACTAATGATACTAACAAAATATTTAAATCATATTAGTAACCATAACATATAATTTATATAGATTGTTACTTTAGATATATTTATGTATTTTAACTAAAATATCTAATATGTTTATATTGATAGTACAACAATAACTGTAAATATAATTCCTTGATAGGAAAATTCAACCATCTTGAGCAATATGGGAAACTAAAAGTCGAGCATTATAAGATTTGGGTATTAAAATTCTTTAGAGTAAAAGTGAAGCATTATAAGGTTTAAGTATTAAAATTCTCTTGAGGTTAGCACTAAATCTCACTTCAAGCTCTATGACTTATCTTAAATGATATATTGAAAGTTTCAAATAATGGCTTATGCTATTAAAGTACTTAAGAATATACTCTATGACCTAAAATCCTAATTTTCAAAAAGTGCAAAAAGAAGAGTTAATGAAAGATACAATAAAGACAACAGTTTCAACTGAACTTGAGGAGAGAGAGAATCCATAGCGGTCAATAAGAATAAAATTCAAAAAATCAAAAATTTAGATTCATGACTTCAGAATATATATGATGCAACAAGAGCCACCATGATTAATGGTAAGTTTCAAAGTAATTGCATATTTAAAATATATAGAGGTTTCATGAAAAGAAAGAAAGTTCCTTGAAAAAATAGTAATTAATAAGTTTATGATAACTAGATGTTATGATTACTAGATATAGACTACAAAGTATCTATTTTGTCTATTATATTAGAAAATAAACAAAGAAAAACTTACGATTTAGTAAAAGTAATTTTTTATTAGTTAGATGTACTCTCTTCGTTCCAAAGTATTAAACAGTACATAATACATATATCTCCTAAAATTCTAACCCATGCGAGAGCACGGGTTGATGGACTAGTTAAAATTAATTGTGTTGGACTAAAATGGCTGTAACAGACACAACAAAAATGAAAACTCAAACAGTTTCATACAGGAATCATGCACTTACAGAAGTCCAGGTTTTCTCCAAAGTACAGTAATAAGTTGTGCTACAATACCAATAGAAAAAGAAAAGTTGGAGACTAACGTTAGTCGCGAAATTCTTCCATGAACACTTCATGAAACGCCATAAAACGGGATATGATTAGTGGTAACTTCTCTTCCTGTGGCAGGACTGTGCATCTGAAATGCCGTGTGCCATGTATCTTCAGAACATAACAGAGGAATACCATATTATAATACCAAAAGAAACGTGATGAATTTTTTGTTTTATATACTGCAGTAAAATAGCTCAGTTCACTGTGCCTCAAACATGATCGCAAAGCACTCACTTGTCCAAAAACAGAACCAGGCACAACAACAATCCCTGTGGTTTCAAGAAGGCGGAGAGCATAGAAGGCATCTGGCTGTGTGTTACATTCCTCAGCAGCTGCAATTGCCTTCTTTGGCAGACGAATTGAAGAGAAAACAAACATTGCTCCTTCAGCCTTGCTACAAGTTACCCCTTCCAGCCGGTTAAATGTGCACACCATGGCCTAAAACAACAGTGGAAGAATACAATACCTCTGATTTCAATGTTGCATCTTTTGTTGCTGTGCAATAGTAAAATCAGAGATGACACGACTGAATAAAAAATGTACTAAAACAACCTTTGCACAGCGAGCAAAATATGACAGGATGCTATCTCTTTCTTCCTGATAATAGGTGTATGACTCATCTCCAACCTGAAAAAAGGTGATTTATCATCGTTGGTAAAGCTGGCAAATCAATAGACAAGGAGATACGTTTCATTTTCTGACCTGTGGTGGGTTCATGACTAGGCTCATGAGGATCTGGCCAGAGATGTTGGAGCATGAGCTTAGGGATGCAACTTTGTACACTTGTTTCTTTACTTCAGAGTTAAAGCCAGTGACTTCCATGTAGCCTCCCCTTCTCCCACATTCACCATAATATCCTGACCACAAAGAATAAGTTGTTTCAGATTGATGAAAAACCTTTAGTGTATGATATGACCTCACCATCCAGGAGTCTAGACTACTACACGCAAACAATTTATACAAGAAACAATTATTCATCAAAACATGTTCCCATTTTTTGGATGGATAGGTTCTCATTTACATACATTGAAGTAATAGCTTAAATTACACCACTTATTTGTCATTAAGTTCAACTAACTGTATTCACATAATAGTATGCATATTTATGTTATCAATCATCCTAAAGTTTTCGATGTTCAAGGCAAAAATTCCTAACAAATTTAAAAAACAAGAGATTTTAAATTTTATTTATGCTTCATCTTTTTTAAAAATGATAGATAGAATCAGTAGAATAATACTAGAATAGGGAGTAGGAAAGAAAGGAAGTAGTCAATATCAATTACCATTAGAAATCGAATGGAAGGACACTAAAGATATGTCTCCTTCGCCGTACCCCATGGACCGTGCTATCTTCTTGAAAGAGTGAAATTTCTTTTCATCTGTGTAAATATTTTCTTGATAAACCTAGAAAACAAGGTTTCATCGGGATGCATTTGAAAATGACACAAAGATTCAATTAAGCTATGACTAGGAAGATACAACAAAACTTTACCTCATCTGCTAGAAGAACAAGGTCTTCATTCCTACAGAAATCCACAATTTCACGCTGATTTTCCTCCACAAGTACCTATGAAGAACATAATCACATTTGGACTATTATATAGAAATCAAAATCACGGGTCAGTGATCAGTAGATATACATGTCCAGTAGGGTTGCCTGGATTTATAACCACAAGTCCCCTCACAACGACACCCATTGATCGGGCACCATCCAGCTGCTTCTTCAGATCTGACATGCTCACTCCCCAGCCTCTGGATTCGTCAAGGTAATATGGCACCTGAGAACGTAGATATGTTTTGCTCACAAAAAAATTTGTATGGCATAGTAATTAGTAACTGCTGTAGCTTTTTTTTCTATTTCTAGTAACTGCAATACATACAAGAGTAGCGCCCTGGAGAACCATATAACTTTTGTACAAGGAATGTGATGGAATTGGGCAGAGGATACCATCTTTTTGATCCCGTATCAGTAGATGCATCATCATGTGAACCTGTTTGAAAAGGAGCAACACAACCATCTTCACTGCGAAGAAGAAAAGAAGCTCACCACAAGACACGAGCAAGCACTGTTAGGCTTACTTCAAGTCCTTATATCCTGCACGTGTGGTCTTCATTGTGAATACTGTCATCACATGATCTATTTCTACTGGGTGTTTCACTTTAAATAAAAGAAACTATTATTTACCAGTCAACTATTAGTGCCGAAGATGAAGCTGAAAAAGCGTGGTGTGTGTGTGTGGGTGGGAGGGAGGTAACATAACAAAAGGATAACTTTATGTTTAGTTTAATGTTATTGAACCAAATAATTAATTTTCCCTGTATGGTGGCAATAAATTTATCTTTTCTCAACAGAATAGAGTATCTAGGCTTTGAGGTTTCTGACAGTAATTATTTTCTTTTTTCACAACCACAAGCATTGTAAGTAACTAAATGCAAATATTATATCATGATGTCCAACAACTAGCAGAAGAAAAAGGCTTCTCCAATTATCATTCAAAGTGCCTGCACTCTGCATGATGAAATGAAAAGGTACCGGTGGAGCTGCTCCATCTGTCAGGAAAATGTCCTCTGCATTACATGGGAAATTATCTCGAGAGGCCATTCCAGCAGCGATTATATCGCGCAATCCTTCAATACCCTATGAGTCAAAATATTTCAGTTTAGCAAAATACAATTACCCCAAAGTAACTGTTTTCTTACTTGGTCCAGGTGGATAGCCAGAAAAGGTAGTTATTTTGGGACAGAGGTAGCATAATTCTGCATTATAGAAATGAAAACACAGGAGGGCGTTTCTGCATGTCTGAAGACGGTGTAGAATCATGCCTGACAGTGACTATATCCTCCTGTTGCTCTCCCAGGAAAGAGGTCTAGAATCTCCCGTGCCCTTGCTATTGCATCAGAGCTGCAACATCAGGAATTAGCAAGGAATCCCATACAACTTCTGGTGCACCATATACTTATTAGTTGTGTTCATGTTTTACCTGAACAAGGAATTAGTTTCACTCTGTTCTAGAAGATGGGGATAGTCGCACAAGGCAAGAACCTAGAAAAGAAAAAAAATAAGATCTTTATAAGAGGGTGTGATGAAGAGATGAGAAATACTGTATATAGGAAGTAGTAACAATTATGGCGAACAATAATCAGGCACCTCTCGGAAGAATTTGTTTGGCTGCTGTCCCATGGATTGTGGATTGCTGAGGCTGCAATAGATTATCTAGCAGAAGACATGGAAAAGTTCAGTCTCGGGAAAATATTGTGAGGTTAGATTATTACAAGGCAGTAGATATGAATGAAATCCCAAATGTAGTGGACAAATGAGATTATTCCCATCATAAATAACATACCTCGTCGAAAGGGTGTGACCCCGGTTTTGTTTCTATCTCATTTTGGATGCCTTGTAAATCAAGAAAGAGGACGGTATCAGGTGATTTGTGTGGCCACAGTTCCACACCCACATGGTTTTAACTCAGGAATTAGGTGAGGCAATGCAAGGCTGGTGATCTTTTACAGCGAGAGACCATGACATGGCGAAGATGGAATCTACAGTGACATGCACACCTGGATCGATAGGTAGTAGGAGTACAAAACGAAACCAAACGGAACCTGGGACGGGCTACACCTGCATCTCTGGATCAATGGCGTACCTGCGCGCGGCGGGCAATGGCGTCGTCGCCGAGGTGATCCGCGAGCGCCAGCACCTGCATAACATTAAGGGGGACTCGAACGTTGTCATCAGACTGGCATTATATTTGGGGGCCAAAATAGAGATGGCGGGCAGGCAGCAACCTTTGGGTTTAGGGAGTCGACGGTGAGAGCGCAAGGAGGCATCCTGGCTTCTTTGGTCCTTTCTATGCCGCCGCTGTTGCCAGCGCCGCCGCCGCCGCCGCCGCCGTAGTCGAAGTCGAAGTAGTGGTATGGGTTTAGGGGGTGGCCGAGTTGAGCCGGCGAGGTTTGGGAACAAGAGGACAGACAATGCAGAGGTAATGCCACTTGCCACTCGACAGACGACACGAGGACGGCGCAGTCAGTTCGGGTTAGTTTAGCTCAGCCAGCCAGTGCGGTTGGTGGGAAGCGTACAAATAATTGGCGCTCGTGCAAATGCAGCCACCTTTGCATCGGCACAAGCCACAAGAACGGTGTGGCCCTCACCATGTTTATCACCATTGTTGTTGTGGATTCCTATTCCTCTGACCTGACTGAGCACAACGGAGATGAGATCTATGGCCGTGTTTAGTTCCAGAATCGGGGACACCAACTTGGAACAGTGCGTAATAAATGTACACTGTAGCATTTCGTTTGTATTTGGTAAAAATTATCCAAATTTTGACTAATTAGTCTCAAAATGTTCGTCTCGCAAAGTACAACAAAATTGTGCAATTAATTTTTAATTTCATCTACATTTAGAACTTCATGCGTGTGCCGGCATTTTGATGTGATGAAAATCATCTTTTTCATAGTAAAATTTGGGGTATAAATTGGGAACTAAACAAACAAGGCCTATCTATCTCCCCAGAACCAGAATCCAAGGCAACGGTGCCCGTTTAAAGCGTAGGAAGAATTATACCCACCAAACTGTGCCACAATTCCTCTCGCATTACAAACAGTCTCTAATTATACCCACAAAAGAGACACTGAAAATTCAGCACTATTATAGTATCGGCTTCAGCAACACGCAGACCCGAACAATATTTTGTTTAGCTCTTGCAATCCTGTCAATATCCTCAATACATGGAAACAATATTTTCCACTGCACTAAGAAAAATCCCGCATCTCGCACAATGGCAAACAGCGGAAATTCGATCAAATTTTCCTCAATTGCCATCAAAGGCGCCAACAGAGTACAATGTTCCTCCATTCAGAGATCAGCTCACGCACACACAGATGATGTGGCCTGCTTTATTTTGTTTGGGTCTACAGGATGGTGCTTCTAGGGAGCTAGAGGGAGGGCTCTTCTATTTTTTTCATGTACTGCAATACCTTTACCGTAAATTTTTTTAGACGAATGAAAGAGAAAATAGAGACAAATCGATAATTACAAAGCCACCCATCGACTCAACTATGAGGAAAGCAACTAAAACAAAACAACAACTGAAACGGAGAGAAGAGACTGAACTGATAAAAAGCGAAAACATTGAAGGTCCGACTAGGTGGCCAAGAAACCGGAAAAAAATCCTCACACTGATAGTAAGGAACACTAGAGGTGGTTCAAGGTGGGGCGAAGGTTTGCTACGTTGCCATATTGAACTGTTGAATATCATCTTTAATTAGATGTGTGACTTATAGGGGTTGTAGCTCTTATTGTTGGAAAAGTTCTTCGATTTCGCTCCTTCCAGATATTCCACCACACATAGGTTAGGATTCCGTCAAAAGAGGCCTTATGTGCCTTATCAAATTTATGTCTGCATTTTTTCTAGTATTTGTAAATAGAGACTTTTTGGGAGATGTTTTGCAGCTATGATAAGTTGAACCAATTTCTGACTATGGACCATACCTCTTTGATAAAGATATAGTCTTTGCACAGGTGCGACAGTGTTTTCCGGATTAAACTTGCATTGTTTGCAAATTGGGTCATGTAGCCAGTTTCGCTTGCTTAGGTTATTTGATGTAAGAATCTTAGGGTGAAGAAGTGTCCACGCAAAGAACCGACATTTCCGTTCAGCTCTAGCCTTCCAAATTGGGAAGATTTTGATCTTGGCAAAGCTTTCGTCAAATTGTATTTGATAAACACTTTTAGTGGTATATTTTTTTTTGAACACTTTTTAGTGGTATATTCACCGCTAGATGTCCATTTCCAATAGATTTCGTCCTCTCTATGCAGTCCCCTGTAGCACCTCCTAGAGATTGACGAATTCCCTAATCCCAACATGAGTATGTAGTAGGGTGACATGGTCCACTCATTTGTTTTGATCCAGAGCTTTGTCAACTATGATTTTTTTTTTCTTTTGGATTTCGTGAACAGCGTCAGTGCAATACACTTTGCCGAGGTATTGTCGATCCAGCTATAGAGGTCCAAAAAAGAGTTGTTTTACCATTACCAACCAAAATGCATTAAATAAATTCAGATCCACTTTATTGCTTGGTACCTCCATCTTAGCCCACGCTCTTTGTCTCTGCTTCCATTTGAACCAAAGCAAGCGGAGGCATAATGCTCGAGCAAAATTGTGTCGAATGCGATCAATTCTTTTTTGCAACCACTTTTGTAGTAGGAAGACTTAGGTGGCAAATTGGTTGTGAGGATAGCACCGTTTTTACTAAGGTTTCTCGTCTAGGGAGCCATAGCATTTGCCCCTTCCAATCCGGAAGATGGTTTCCAATTTTGTTAATCAGTGGTTGCACATCCACCTTGCGAAGTTTTCTTGTATGAAGAGGCAATCCCAGGTACTTTACAGGGAAGGAGCAAATTTTACCCGGGAAATTTCGGATCAGACTCTGAACAATGTCGGTATTGAGACAAATTGTGTAAATTTCCGTTTTGGACATGTTGATTCTTAAGGCTGGGCAGTCCCCAAGGTTGTGTATGATTTTCTGGAGGTGTTTAAGCTCCGAACTTGAGGCATCGGCAAAAATGGCTGCATCAACTGCATAAAGGGACCACCTCAAGTTTGCCGTTTTAGGTCGTCGCAAAAAAAAAAGGTTTGCCATTTTAGGCAGCACTAGCATTAGTTGTAACGGGTCAATGGCTAGAATAAATAGCATTGAAGATAAAGGATCGTCTTGCTGAGGCCTCTTGCATGAGAAATACTTCTTCCAGGCTGACCGTTTGTAAGAATTCTGGAGGACGAAGCCGCAAGGATGGAGGAGATCAAGTCTCTCCATTGCTAGCTGAAGCCAAGGACCGTTAGGATATAGTTCTTATTATCTTATACCTTCGAGCGTTTACATGCAACTGGGAAAACGACTATTCGTGTCTCCTAGTTTGATCCATGTGAGTCGTGAGCATTGATGGGCTTTAAGCTTTCGGATAGCTGCAATGCCCAATGATTGTAATTTAAGGTATTTTTTAAGTCAAACCCGTTTGCATGTCAGATTCTAATTTCCTAGGCCTTTTTAGGTCGTTAATGCTCTCTACCAAGCATCCGTTCGGCCCAACGGGATGGACCTACCTGCCCTCGCGCCTCGTGCCTCGTGCGCCCCACCTGTGCCTTGTGCCTCACGTTGCTCTCGCCTTGTGTCGATCGCGCCTTGCGCCGCACGCTGCTTACGTCTCGCGCTGCGCTCTGCCACACTTCGTGCCTCCTGCCCGGACTCGTGCTACGCACAGCCAAGATCCGACCTCCGCGCTGTGGCATCAGGCTCCATGCCGGCGTCAAGCTCCGCGTTAATGAGCGTCCATTAGTGGCAACAAGTAGATGAGCACATATTGCAACCATATGTCTCATGCGTTTTAGATGTATGTTGCATATATTTTTATCTAGATGTTGTAAAAATAAAACTGGTGTTGTATATGTTGTAATGACTATACACACATGTTACAAAGTGTATATTTCAAATGTTATAGCTATTTCAAACGTATGTTGCAAGTGTTTTATCTAGATGTTGTATATATTGCACTAGCTATACACGTATGTTGCAGATGTATGTTTTAAATGTTTTAACTATTTCAAACGTATGTTGCAAGTGTTTTATCTAGGTGTTACATATGTTGTAGTGCCATACACCTATGTTGCAAGCGTATGTTGTAAATGTTTCTTCTGTTTTGGACGTAGGTCTTTATGTTGCATGAGCAGGCACAGCAAGGGGCGCAGGCGAAGGTGGTCCCCTCGAGCGCATCAGTCCCCGCGTGTGCATGGGAAGCGAAGCAGACGCAGCAACAGATGTGGAGCACAAAGTTGTATCCATGGATGTGGCAGCAGGCGCGGAGCACGAAGCTGCATCCATGGCGCAGGCAGCAGGCGCAGAGTATGAGGTGAAACGGAGCATGAAGTTGCATCCGTGGGTAGGCAGCAGGCGTGGAGCACGAAGCTGCATTCATAGACGCTTCAGCAATACTTTTCAGCGAACGAACAACATTATCATCTCACAACAAATCAGCATAAGCATTAGCATAAGCCAAATTTCAGCGAAACAAACAGGCAGTGGTGGGCCTACATGTATTCAAGGGTATTCAACTGAATACCTAAAAATTTTGCCAAAAAACTTTTGTATATATAGTGTATATATGTAGGTGTAGGAAAAAAAAGAAAATAAAGCCAAAACAAATATCATGTCAAGAATTCGTCCAAAAACCTGTATTCTACTACTGATTTTCCACCCCACTCGATGGCCCAAATAGGCCCAGCGGCCTGTGGCCCAGCATCTTCCCCGCCGGCAGCACACAGGCGCATCACGACTCCCAAATCAGAGACATCGGCACATCACCTGTCCGTGCTCGCTCAGGCGCTCCTTTTCTATCCCGTTTTCTTCCCCAACCCCAAACCCTAGCGCCTACCGATGGCGGTGGCAGAGCAACGAACTCAGGCAGTGGCAAGGCATGGTTTTTTTGACACAGAGTGGCAAGACACGTTGGCACGAGGCGACGACAACAAAATTCACGCTAAATTTTTTGGTACATATACAACGCAAACTTGGGTTTGTTTGTACTTGATTTGAAATACCAAATTTGACAACAAATTTTACTATTGCTTACTGAATTGCTAAATTGATTTTACCAATTTACGTATGGAAATTTTAGTATTGCATACCTACAAAATTCTAGATCCATCATTGGATTTTACATTGTAAAAAAATTGATTCATCTTCCAATTTTGAATACCTAAGTTCAAAATTTTGGGCCCGCCACTGCAAACAGGGGAGCGGGCAAGAGGCGCGGGTGTCCGGACATCCGGCGCTAGTCTCTTCGCTTTTGCAGTCTAGCAATTTTACATGAACCAGGATGGCGTCCTGAGTGTTGACTTGCTGTTGCCATGGCGATTGAACTGTCGAGAGGAAATCTGGTTATTGGGTCCACCATGACTTTCAATGCGGAAGCCGGGGGGAGAAATCGAAAGAAGCGTCTCCTTGGAGAAATAGCGTGCAATGGTCAGAGCGGAGAGAGGCGAGAGCTTGTAGATTTGCTTTGGGAACAGCTCAAGCCAATCAGTGGAGGCAAACAAAGGGTCTATCCTAGTCATAGTTGGTGATCGTTGATCATTGCACCAGCTAAATTTCCTTCCATGGAGTGCTATCTCAGCTAGTTTTTTTCTTCTTCTTTTTTTTTAAGTCTATCTCAGCTAGTTGAAGGTCATCTATTACGCGCTTGAAACGATTGATCATCGTTAAATTTAAGTGGTTATTACTTTTGTCTTCTGCTCGGCAATTGAGATTGAAGTCTCCTATGAGGAGCTATTCAGGTACCATATATTGCTTTTAAGTCCAGCAGTTCCTGAAGGAAGGCAACTTTATCCGCATCCGATTGAGGTCCACAAACACCTGAAAGGGACCAAGTGGTATTTTCAGCTAGCAGTGTAATATCCACAGAGATGGTTGATGGCGTCATCCTGGTCATGCTTAGATTGAAGTATCATTCAGACGCCGCTAGTAGGATTCCACCAGCCACTCCCGTGGCAGGCAGGTGCACACAATTTTCTACCATGTCAAGCCTAACAGTATCAATGAGAAGCTGTGTAGTCCAGTTCGAAATTTTGTTTCTTGAAGACAGACAATTGTCGCTCTTGTGGAGGAAATAAGATTTCTAACACAGGCCCTTTTTGCGCTGTCATTGAACTCTTCTACCTTTTTTTAGGAAACATGAGGGGTTTTCAGCCCCTACTAGAAAATGTATTCAAACACAGTAAAAGAAGTACAAAGGGAACAAAGAGAGGAAAAAAGATGGACTCTTCTACTGAACCTCCATCTTAATTCACACTGTAACAGTTTAGTCACGGTACTCAGCCATGAACGCCTCATGGAAAGCCTTGAAGCGGGTGATCACCGCGGGGATTTTATCTTCCTGCGGCAGGATCGTGCATCTGATGTGCCATGTTCCAGGAACCTGTGCAGTACAACAAAGGAACAGACCATCATTAGGACGGTTAACATGGAATGAAATACAGGGAGATAGTTATGACTGATTTATATGAAAAATGCATCTCCATGAACCCACTATCCTATGCTCTTAGAAGTAGCTTTAGCATGTATATTTCTAATAAAGTTCACCCTACCCTAAAATTCAAAACTACAAATGCCAGATTTAATTAGTTGCACAGAAAATTAACAATATAAAGGCAACCTGTACTAGACCTAAGAGTTAACAATCTGACTAGATGTCCCAGGAAAACCTATCAACATATAATCCAGCAAGGTAATATTGGACAAAATACAAACTCTCGTTACTTCTTCCATATGTTTCAACCTATACATCGGCAGCTACAGGAACACAAGTATATTACAATATGTAATGGTTGAGTTGACTCACTTGACCAAATCCAGATCCAGGGACCACGACAATTCCAGTTGATTCAAGGAGACGGAGAGCATAGAATGCATCAGGTGCTTTCTTAGCAGCTTTAGCAGCCTCAATTGCTTTCTGTGGCAGATGAATCTGAGGGAAAAGGTACATTGCTCCTTCAGCCTTGTTACATGAAATTCCCTCAAGCTTGTTGAATGCATCCTCCAATGCCTGTAGAACAAAAAGAAAAAAATCTTGAATATTTTTAAGAAGTTATTACTCAAAACTATAGTAGAAATGCAACCAGGCGAACCTTTGCACGACGAGCTAAAGACTGAAGGATTGCATCTTTCTCTGCCTTGTAGGAAGCATATGATTCGTCCCCAACCTGAAGAATAAAGCAATGATTTTTAACTGTACAATTTGGCATTTCCTAATTCCAATCAGCGCATAATTTAAAGAATGCCATATAGCAGACCTTTGGTGGATTCATGACGAGGCTTGCAAGGATTTGACCAGTGATATTGGAGCACAAGTTCACTGAAGCTACCTTGTAGATCTGCTCTCTTACCGGAGCACTGAAGCCAGTAATCTCCATGTAACCTCCTCTTTTACCACACTCTCCATAGTATCCTGGTTGCAGCAGCAAAATCTTTTGGATAAGCCAGTGACTTGACCAAACAGCAGATAAAGTATCTGGTTATATCAATCTACCTTTGGAAACAGACTGAAATGATACTAGAGGGAGATCATCCTCGCCGTATCCCATGGATCTTGCAATCTTCTTGAAAGAGTTAAATTTCTTGTTGTCAACATAGATGTTTTCTTGATATACCTACCAATAAAAATGGCATTAGTGTTACAGCTGTGGCAATTTTTTTGTTGTTCTGACGTCTAACATCAGCTACCAGCCTATCACTCACCTCATCAGCTAGAAGAACAAGGCCCTCATTTTTGCAGAATTTCACTATGTCATATTGGTTGTCTTCAGCAAGAACCTACAAATAAATGAACCACTTCAATAAAAATTGTGTTTTGGTCACCAGCATTGAAAAAACATTCATTTAAGAACGACAAAAAACACTTATTTTTTTTCTAAGAAAAACTTTTCCCTAGACAATACAAGTATACAAAGTATTCACTAACTTAAAGCAGGAGTACAAGAAATACACACCTCATGTTATGTCATTACATCAATTATAAAGAGTATATGGTGTGCATAGGAAATAGAAAATCTAAGCAAGCAGAAATGTTCTTTAATGAGAGGAGAGATTGGTACAAACCTGCCCAGTCGGATTTCCTGGATTGATAACCACCAAGGCCCTAACATCAATGCCTTTTGACCGAGCATCTTCAAGTTGCTTCTTAAGATCAGAGATCTCCAAACCCCACCCAGTTTTTTCATCAAGGTAATAGGGGACCTGAAAGAACATGTGCTCGATTTAGGTGTCGGTGATACAATATGTAGCACTATAGACCATATTCTTCTGCTGAGCAAATGAAAGCACATACAAGAGCTCCACCATGAAGAGCTATGGAGGCCGAGTACAAGGGGTACTGAGGAATTGGGCACAGAATGCCATCTTTCTCATTCCTAATCAGTAATTGCATCATCATGTGGACCTTAAGAAGGAAGAATAGGGTCATGATGAGACTTCGGTGATATCATGTTTATTCAGAAAATGTCCAGGACAATTGAAAGAGAAGTTAAAAATGCACACCCCAGGACTTGCTCCGTTTGTAATGAAAATGTCATCTGCATTTGCAGGGAATCCATCACGTGAGGTGATCCCAGCAGCAATTGCATCACGCAGTCCTTTGATACCCTAGGAAAAATAAACAAATCAAATGAAGCCAAGATTCCTTTCTCGTTGTCGTCAATAAATATATCAGGGTGAGATGCTCACCTGACTGTGACTATATGCACCTGTTGCCCTTCCAGGAATAGTTGCAAGAATCTGCTTTGCTCGAGAAATAGCATCAGCACTGCAGTGAGAAGAGCCATCAAGTACACATAAGAATTTATGTATAAATGGGACACTGAACTACTTTTGGAAGTTTCTGGCTAACAAAAATATTAAACAGTGCAAACAAGACAGATAACAAATAGCAAAAATCATCTTTCAACTGGAAATGGTATCAAGGGAAATTTTAGAAAAAAAAATATATTGAAAGGGCATGCATAATTAGGCAATGATGTAATTGTTCTTCTGATGAACAGCTCAATTAAACATAAGAGCTCTAAAACTATCTTCCTAGGTATGTTTAGTTACTGTCAAAGTTGAAGGGAAAAAAAGTTAAATACCTAACAGACTTCACAGGAAATTTTACTATTTATATAAATGTTTACTATTTTCAAAGAAAATTACACATAATTCTGTTGCCACAGCTTTGTTTTTGGAGGAAGATAGAATGCTCTATCTCTGTAATACTTTCAGAATTTTTAGGTTGATTTGACACTAAAGTTGGGAAAAATAACAGGATATCACTTAGTCAAGTGTTTAAACTACATCTCTCCATTTAAGACTTCTGTAAATTGAATGATGAATGAATAGAACGATGATGATATTCACCTGAACAATGATTTGGTTTCCTCTTTTTCCAAGAGGCATGGATGATCACAAAGAGCAAGAACCTGCAAGGTACCATGTAAATATCGAAGAAACAAAGGTCGAATCTGCAGGTAAAATAAACACATACCTCCCTGAAGAATGTCACAGGTTGCTGACCAAGAGATTGAGGATTCCCAATGTTGCAGAAGAGGATCTGCAAGGGTAAAAATATAATTGGAATGAGCTATATAATTTTCGAAAAAAAGGGAAAATAAAGACACTTCTAAATCAACAGTTAGGTACCTGATCAAAAGGAAGAGACCCTGGTTGTGTTTGTAGCTGTTGCTGCAAGCGCTATTAACAGAGAAAACAGTGGGGTTATATAGGGAGCCATATAAAATATGGTGAACAAGATTAACCTTTAATAATTAGGATGAATTTCATCAGGGAAGGATTGCAAATTAAATTACTATAATAATATGGTTATTAGCAATCAAGTAAACTATATGCTTAGGTCCACTATGCTGTTCTTTGGTAATTCACTCAAATCAGATAGCACGGTCAAAAGCAATACTATTACTACAACAGTCTAACAAAACTCTGTATATGAACATTGCCTGATTTAACTGCATTGCCTTGTGGTAAGGTGATTAACCGATTATTTGGGAACATGAACAGAGTGATATATAACATACTAAAGTACTAGACTGCAAGCCTTGTTGAACATCAGTAGTCACTCAAGATACCTGAGCATGGATGACAATCTCCCCACGGACTGCATACTCACATTTTAAGACCTGTAATAGTTATCAGTGTATTAGCTAGGCATGAGGAGCCACACTTGCCTTACCCAGACAAGCAAAGCACGAAAGCTGTTGTCTATGAAACAGATGGAAATCAAGATCACACGACATTCAGCAGGTTTACAAACTTCAATAGGTTTAGTGACAAAGCACAGATTGCCAACGAAGGAGGTAGCCTGTTTGGCTCCCAGCCACGGCTAGCCACGCCGCTGGTGAGGCGCTGCCTAAGCTGCGGCGTAAAAATCTGGCGCCTAAGCTGCGGCAGAAAAATGACCTGCAATCTTTGTGGCTCCCGCAGTTCTGTCACAAACCAGACAGCGCTGTGGCCGCCGTCAGTTGTGGCGTGGCAGGATATGGCGTGCGACCAAACAGCCTCACCTCAGATCTCACAGAAACAATACAGCATCAACGTATCATCATTTTGCACCAGAAGTGGGGCAGCAGTCCAAACAAATCGCCGTACCCTCTTTTGAGTCAAAGGGGAGCACTGACATAGATGACATTAAACTACTCGGTCACAACAAAACAAAACAAAAAGAAAAGGCACTCCAGCAGCTCGGATCGCACTGAGATCTACCTCTGGTTTGAGAGAGAGGGATAGCGACTAGTGATCTGGGTAAAAGGAACTACACTTATTGCCAACATCTAAACGAAAACGATGGAACTTTGCGCCCGTGCAGTTGTTACAACTATCCTAAAAAAAATTCTCATTTGATTTCAAAGTATGAATCAAAATCAGATCATCATAACAAGAACTAGGCACGGCATGTACCACTCCAGCGAATCAAAGATAATTTTTTTCAGCCAAATTTCTCAAGCGAACGAGAATCCAACCCGCGGCTAAGCTGAATCAGGGGCACGCAGAACGCAGACGCGTTCGCGAAAAAAAAACAGAGCCTCTTCCGTCTCGTCAAAGGCTCAAAGCCCAAACTTCCCACCGAAAAATCCTCAAAAATGGAACCTTCAAGAGACAGACAGCTAGAGAGGGGGAGGAAAACGGGCGGCGTTCTCACCTTGGGGTTGAGGTTCTCCACGGCGACGCTGGCGGCAGGGGCCATGGCGAACACGAGGGATCAGCTTCGCAGCGACGGAAGGATTGCGTATAAGCCGGGGGACAACAGGCCGCGTCCCTCTCTCACACTGCGGTTTCGTGGCGAATCGGGGCTGCAAAAGCCAGTTTGGTGTTGTCAAAGAAAGGCAAGATGGTTGGTGCTTATAAAAGGCGGTCACACTACTCTAAAGCGATACTCAAATAATATAGAGTAAAAATTGTTGCATTGGATACTCTAAAACACTACTCTATCATTTCTCTTACTCTATATTTAGAGTGATACAGTGCTTACGGACAGTGGCGGACCTCACTAGCTAAACAAAGAAAAAAAAATGCTATAACTCACAAACTAAAAATCTAAATTAAATTCTGATTGCATAATTAAATTCGTCTCAATAAATCTTTTAAAACTAGATCACACATGGATATATTTAAATAAAATGACAAGTGGATCTCACAGTGGATAGAGCGGATAGAGGATGATATAAAGGATGAATGGGTGCAGAAGAATTGAGTTTAGAGGAAAAAATCTCTAGAACGTATAGAAGATGAATATAGAGGTCCATAAGTGTGGTTAGCCTCAGGCGTACGTGGGGGAGGGGACGACGGAACTACGGAAGCAAACAAACAAGCGGCGCACGACGTCGCCCGCCGGAAAGCGAGAGGAAGGAGAACGGAGGGCCGCCGGACTACAGCCGCGGTTTTGCGTTAAAACAAACAACAAGGTCACTCTTTGGTCTTTGCCATAAAAAAAAGTCTCGGATCAAAGCTGTAGATGGGCTTGCTTGCGGCTTGCCTGGATTGCATCATGCTATGTTCTTTATTATAGACGATGGAGGATTGCAATTTTGGCACTTTTATGCCTCCTCCTTTGATCTACTTTTTTATCCCAAAAATACATGACGTTTTTTACTTTACATCTTATTTGACGGTTGGTCTCCTTAAAAAAATTTATATAAATATTATTTATTTTGTTATGACTTATTTTATTATTAGAGATTAGAGATACTTTAATAATGACTTATTTATTTTATTATTTACACAAAAAAATAAGTAAGACAAATGGTCAAATATCTAAAAGTCAAAAGTGTTATCTATTTTGAAACGGAGAAAGTATGAGAGATCTAAGAAACTATAAATAACTTGGCTAACCCTTTCTGTGATTGCAATTTTGGCATTTTTATGCTCCTCCTTTGATCTACTTCTTTTGTCCCAAAATACATGACGTTTTTGACTTTACATCTTATTTTGTGATGCGGGATGTTTCCCTTCCATTTTCTCTCTTGTTAGCCTATTAAAACATAAAAAAGTCTGTCCATCAATGTCGTTTATTATAAAAAGTTGTTTCAATGTTGAATGGAGCTGAGGAGAGACACTATTTCTTTTGATCCTATGAAGTGCCGCACGTTTCCTAACAAGAAATATTTATTTGTAATGTAAATGTAAATATTCTTCCATTTCTTATTTGTAATGTCAGCAAATGGGAGAGAATTAGTTATTTTGAAGAAAGATGTGTGTTTGCATCTTGTGTGTGCTCTTTGTTAAGCATAAATGAACCCATCCAAACACAAATTGAGTAAAATCTAGTTGTGGTGTATATGATGAGACAGTTTAGAAGTTGTGGCGAGTGACTCGGTGAGAGATCTCGAACATATTCATAAAGGAAACGAGTGTTGCCTTCACCTTTTGTTTTCCTTCATTCTCCATCACAAAGGTTTGCAAATTGCTTCTGTCACATTTGACCTAGAGAAAAAAAAAGTCGAAATAGAGTGAGGTAGCCATTGAGCATTTTTCTCTTGTTGCTTACGTGCAGAGCATCACGTTAGAGTATGGCTAATAACATAGCCAACTGCTGGCTCCTAGCTGTATATATATTTATAGCCCACTATCGGCCAATAGATATAGTAGTTGGCTATTAGAACATACTTTAAAATATGGCCCACTTTCTTTTCTTGGAGCTCTTCGTTCCATCTCAGCATAAAAGCCCACTTACAGACCCTTATTGTACTTGCTCTTAGAGCAATTATGGAGTTGTTGATCACACCATACCATCTGTACTGAAAAAGGTATTGATTATAGCTTACATGCTCCTTCACCTTCTAGGGTTTGATTCGACATTAGTGAAAGATATGGCACTACACCTTAATTATATATATATGGAGTTTTTGATACTTTTGCTTCTCTTCGATCTTGGCAATGCACAGAGACTTTGTGGTGGTAACAGTTTTTGGTCTCCTATATATCACGTGACTGTAGCATGAAGTTTGACTCGCACTGAAAGGATGGAAACCAAGGGCTACACGTCAAACATGAGCACATGGTCAATTTTTAGACGCGGGAAAGAACATGGTACCCTTTTGTTCTTGGAAAACAAGTTGAACGGCGAACCCCAAGTCTCGAGATGTAGATCAAGTTTTTTTTTGTTGCAAGGTGTAGGTTTAAACTGGACCAACCGCAGTTCACAAAGGCCAACGTCGCTAGGATTATAGGACGCGTGTCTTATGTATATTATAATAATCCAAGTAGTTTCAGCTAGGGAAAAGGCTTTCATTTACAATGACAAATTGTTTTTTATGTGATGCATAATTTCAGCACTTTGATTTTTACACCCTCCCATCATAAACAAGTGATGTTTTAGGGTTGTCCGAAGTCAGCGGTTCCAAACTTGAGTGTAGATTAGCTTTTACATGTTGATTGTGAATGTTTCAAATGATACAACAAGTAGATTTGTTTTGAAAATAATTTATGAAATATAAATTTTCTACAAAAAGTAGTTTGAAACTGTTGACTTCAGACTAAAATGTTGCTTTTTATGACTAGAGGTTGTTGGTTGTTTGATGAGGATCAAATCCTACATAGACCATGCCTCTTGGTTTCTCTCCTTCTCAAGTGTCCTCCACCTAGCAAACGGGAGAGAGATTGGCTTAACGTGTTGGATGAGATGAGAAAAAGATGAAAAAATCCAGTCTATCGCTTGAAGAAGATTGGAAAGCGCCCCAAGAGGTGACCGAAATGAAGAGGATAGAAGTCTTTTAAAACCACTCCGCATAAAGGGAAAATCCCTTTGTTATTCTTGGTCGTCTTGCTGACCCTTCCCTTGCTAAAAGATTTTTATTTTAAACCAGGTATCTTTACTCCCAGCAGGACATGATGTATGCAGATTCTTTCTACAGCCCAATGCAGCTGCATGCTTTTCTTTTTTATCGAATCAATTAATTAATTTCCTTTTGACTTTTGGATTTTTGGATATTTTTATTTGATTTGGCATTATTCAAAAAGAAAATTTTAATAAATTCATTTTTTCTCGATCACACAAAAGATTTGTATGTCTTTGTATTAAGGTAGAGAAATTGTTCAATACAACATGCCTGAAAGGTGCCATAGGGGGTCATTAAAGTTTTACAAATTCTTTTTTTAAAATTATGTGATAATTATGAGAACCAATCTTGAATTCTTGTGTTCACGATTTTTTCTATAAATAAAAGTTTTTTTATTCATTTTGTTACTGATTTTTTTTGGATTTCACTCCACCTGCGGTTGAGATTGGCTTAACATGTCGGATGACTGTACCTACAAGCTTAAGAGGGAAGAAGCCCCAAAGCCTCAAGATGTAGATTGAGTTTTTTAAGGTGTACGTTTGAACTGGATGAACTGTAGCTCACAAAGGTCAATATTGCTAGGATTAGAATGCCCTGTGTATATTATAATCCGAGCAGTTTCAGCCAAGGAAAAGGATGCCTGGTAAAAATGTTCTTTTTTATGTGATGCAGAATTTCGATGCTTTGATTTTTACACCCTCCCATCATAAATAAGTGACGTTTTAGGGTTGTCTGAGTTCCAAACTTAAGTGTAAATTAGCTTTTACATGTTGATTGTGAATGTTTCGAGCGATATGACAAGTAGCTTTGTTTTGAAAAATAAATTTTGAAATATACATTTACTAAAAAAGTAGTTCGAAAATGTCGACTTTGGACTGCTCTAAAATATTGCTTTTCATGACTACAAGCTGTTGGTTGTTTGATGAGTATCAAATCCTACATAGACCATGCCACTTGGTTTCTCTCCTTCTGAAGTGTCCTTTACCGGGAGAGAGATTGGCTTAACATGTTGGATGAGACGACAAAAAGATGATAAATCCAGTCTATCACTGGCAGAAGATTGGAAAGCAACCTATATGCATATTCTTTTTGCAGTCCAACACAGCTGCATCCTTTTCTTTTTATTGAATTAACTAATTCATTTCCTTCTAACTTTTGAATTTTTTTGATATTTTTCATTTGATTTGGCATTATTCAAAAAGAAAAAAATTGACAAATTCCTTTTGAAAATTATGTGATAATTATGAGAACCAATCCTGAATTCTTGGGTTCAGGAATTTTTCTATAACTTAAATGATTCAATAAAAGCATTTTTATTCTTTTAATTACTGATTTTTTGGTTGGAACTCATTATACCCGCGGTTGGGATCGTCTTATTAACGTGTTGGATGACTGTACGTACAAGCTTAGGAGGGCAAGAAGCCCCCAAGCCTCAAGATGTAGATTGAATTTTGTTTGTTGCTGAAAGATGTAGGTTTGAACCGAATCAACCGTAGCTCACAAAGGTCAATGTCGCTAGGATTAGGATGTCCTTGTGTATATTATAATCAAGCAGTTTCAGCCAAGGAAGAGGATACAATTTTATTTGGTCTTTCTTTTACAACAAAAATTTGTTCTTTTTTTAATGTGATGCAGAATTTCAGTGCTTTGATTTTTACACCCTCCCATAATAAATAAGTGGCGTTTTAGGGTTGTCTGAAGTTAGCAGTTCTAAAATTGAGTATAAATTAGCTTTTATATGTTGATTGTGAATGTTTCAAGCGATACAACAAGTAGATTTGTTTTTAAAAATAAGTTATGAAATATGCATTTCCTACAAAAAGTAGTTCAAAAATGTCACAGAACCTCCTAATTATGATGATCCACATGTACCTGTCATTGTCATAATGACCTCTGACAGCCATACTTATGTTCCTCATAACTTAAAAGGTCTGCTATCCTCCGAATAGGATCCAATTACAGGAGTATTGCAATATTACAATAGTTTATTCAAAATACCATCAGAGTAAAATAGCGGAAGTCTTATATAACTTAAGTTTACAGACCACAGTTTCCAAATTTCAAACCTTAAGTAACATTATTACAAACCAGTAATAATGGAGTATCAGTAGTAACTTTATTACAACACTCAAACGAGGTGCCTTGCCCAGAGGCCACACAGCCTACTCGTCGTCACTTTCTTCAACAACAACGGTCATGCAGCAAGGCTCAAAGCAGACTTGCTCATGAGCCACACCTGCAATAAGGGTTTAACAAACCCTGAGTACGGAGAGTACTCAACAAGACTTACCCGACTAAGAAAAGACTCTAAGGGCATGCTAGCTTTAGGGAATTAAGGTACGAGTATTCAAGAATCAAGATTATTTTGCAGAAAAGCTTACTAAAGTAAGTCATTCCTTTCAACATTTTATTTTTATTATTGATGGCTCATTAACCAATTCTAAGTGATCCTAATCTAGATCAAAGTAATTCTCATCAAGAATTTTCTTCATTCTTTCTTCCAATTCCAATTCTTAACTGCGATATAGGTCAGACGATCGAGTCTCCATAACTGAGGAGCAACGATGATTCGAACCGATTATATCCAACTGGGGATCTCTAACCTCACGACATATGTAGACACAAATCTTGCATATGTCAACCCTCATTTAGATCTCCCAAGACCAGAACGTGTCCATCGCCACCCGAGAGTACAGTACTCCTCGAACCCGATCCAATTCTAGCCCCGAGGGTACACGCTACTCCCGCCATCTCTCCACTCCCAGTGCGAGGTTAGACATTCCCGTAATGGAATCACTAACATCTTGGGCTTACCCAAGGCATGATGCTAGTTGCAAAGTCTCGAAACACAAGCGAGCCTACAACGAACAGTCCTTAATCGACAAGGCGAAAACACTACATTGAGACTCCTTTCTCAATGCAAGTTAGCAGTGGCCAAACCACCCGCCCGATCTTCAAGTTCATTCTTATATTCCATTATTCCTCAAATATGCCATCATGGTCATATAAATATTTCATTTAAAAGCTTAATTCATTAAGCATAGCGAAGCATACTACACATTTCAATGAAACAGGTACCAAGGGTGATATCGCAATAATCAAGGATGATAATGCGGCAATTGGGTTATCACTCAACTCCTAATTACTTAATGCAATAAACCCTAATACCAGTGATAAGAATTTGTAAAACTCAAGGAAGGTTTAAATGCACCGGGGCTTGCCTTGCTCAAACGAGACGACTGGTTCCGGCTCAACAACTCCGACGTCCGGTCCGGAACCCACCGGTGACTGCTCTTCTCCGAAGGCTTGCTCAACAACGCCGACTTCCTCGAAAGCGGGAACTATACGAGAGTATAACATGCTTCAACATGATGCGATGATGAACATGATGCTTGATGATAACATGCCACGGTTAACAACTTGAGTACAACTTTCCTTCGCGGTACAGTTGCAAAACAAAAGAACCTACTAACTAATAGAGATACATTAAGCAACATTAACGCTTCTTAATGAACATGCTACTTACGAGCTCAACTAAGTAATTAAGGTGCCAAGAATCATTAAGGTTAATGACCCAAGGTCATCACTCAATCAAAAGAGCACACAACACTTAAAGTTATTGATTAACATTTAGTTAAATACTTCTATCCCTAATAATAAAGAGACAAAATTTCAGGCTCTTTTTTTCGTCCATCCATTTATTTGGTTCGTCTCCCTTTAACTACCGGGCGATGGAGAGTTTTTTTTCTATCTAGACTAACCCGTGCTTAGACTTATATGATTCTAAATAGTTAGAACAAATAGATCTCTCTGAGCCTAAATAGGAATAGGAATCAAATTCAAAGTTAGAATTCTAATCAAGTAGTCGTTTCGGTGCCTTGTTATTTGGCTTGATTCCACGTTCCGACAACCAAAGAGTAACTGAAGGAAATAAACACCGCCGATTAGAGTCTCGCATACGGCCAAGTGGAGTCCGGATAAAAAACATCCGAGCACGTAATTTTCGTCCAGCTTAACACCACTTTAATCAATATTCGTTCACAGTTGCCCACCCTCAGTCCAAAACCTACTAGAGTCAGAACAGGATCCGTAACCACCGGAGCAAAGTCAGAACACACGTCCTAACCTGTTCGGTTGGCTGATTGGTTGGGAGAGAAAAATACCGTTCCAGCTGAAAAAACAAGCTGAAAAAGATGGATTATAAGCCAAATGAACAGGCTCAAAGTTCGCATACAATCCAAAAAAAACTCTCAACTAATCTCCGAAACCTGATCGAAACCCAAAATAAACACTGTCAGATAGTGTGAGACAGATCACGAGTCTTGGCGATGTGGAGAGAAACATAAGCCACAAGCATAGAACAAATCGATATATAGTTCAAGACCTAAACGAGAAAGGTAAGATAAATACCAAATAGAATCAGATCGAGACAATATGGACCAAAATCGACGCCACCAGACCAAAATCGGACCAAATAAAAAAAAACTCGCAGCCTTGCCTACTCATCGTCGACTAGCACGCCTGCGATGCTACCCGCGGCTCTTGCCGGTGGTGCGCCGTGTCCCACACCGGCGGGTTCCACCACCTCGCCTCAGACACGACAGCTGCCACCCTCCGCACAAGCTCAGGTGAGATGAGCCACGTTGACTTCGCCGGCGAGGCAAGATGTGCAACGCAGAGACAATGAACCAATGAGAACTCAGAAGACCTCGCCGAACCCAACCTCGAGAAGAAGCGTGTCCTCGTCCATGTGCTCCTTGATGACAATCAGAACATGTCAAACAACACCTGACCTCTTCTCGCACATGGATTGGATCGATGGCCTTGACGGTTGCTAGGAGGCCATGGATGGGCCTTTTCCATCATCACGGAGCGAGATGCTGAGAGGTCCCAGGCCCAGCGACTCCGAGGCATCCCGTGTGAACGCTCGCCGGCTGCCACGCTCGCATGGGATCCACCTTGCTGGGAACAGCCTCCGCGCTCCGCCAGAGTTTGCTTGGTGCCTGTGCTCTGGATAGAAACGGTCAAAGGGATGGGCGGATAAGAACAAGATGAGAGTTGGACTGGTGGAGTGGGAGCCCCCCACACCATTCTGGTTCTGAAGTCTCAACGGTGCGGGGCCTCTGCTGGCCTGCTCTGTTTTTTTTCTTTTTCTTTTTTTTTAACGCAAACTGCTGGCCTGCTTTTGAAGCGTGGAGAGTGTTATAAGAACATAAAGATGTGTTTCCTACTTCGAAGTAAGATTTTTTTTATTCAAAATAAGATTTCTTTGAACATAGCTAGATTCGTGCGTACAAATAGTCAATTAAGTATTTACATTGCACTGAACAAAATTGACGGCATTTGGTTCATGCATATATTATCCAGTGAGTCTGTTTCCATTTGGTTTGTTTTTCCTGAGTCCGGCACCGGTTCCTTCGTCTGCTGATCTTTATTTTTCTACCGGTTCCATCACCACTTGGGCCCGGTTTAGTTTGCAAAAAATTTTGCAAAATTTTTCAGATTCTCCGTCACATCGAATCTTTGGACACATGCATGAAGCATTAAATATAGATAAAAAATAAAACTAATTACACAGTTTAGACGAAATGGACGAGACGAATCTTTTAAGCCTAGTTAGTCCATAATTGGATAATATTTGTCAAATAACAAAGAAATTGCTACAGTTGCGTTTCCCAAAAATTTTCGGGAACTAAACAGGCCCTTGGATCGATCTTTTTCCTACCTGTTCATTAACTCTATTGGCTTTTCAGTTTTTTTTCGTCATAAACTATTTAAAATATTTCTTTGTTTCGAATAAGAGAAATAAGATCTAACAACTCGTGTCTAACGATGATATATGAAGTCCGATTCCCGTTGCAACGCACGGACATATTTGCTAGTAATCAATTAAGGCAGAAATTAAGAATAAATCAATCTTCTTCTAATTGAGCTTAAAATTTTTCTATAGATTAATCATGGCCTAAAACAGTGTCAAAACAAATTTCATGATTTTTAGATTAATATTTTAATTATTAAAATTTCTAGAAGTTGCATTTAATATTTAATTGAGCTAATTAAATAATTTACAAAAGTAATCAAAATTGGTATTTAATATTTTTCCTAATTAGTTTACACCCTGAAAAGCTTACACAAAAATTTTCACTATTTTTAGAGCTCTACAAAAATTCTATTGAAATAAACAAATACTACTACTATTCATATTTTTCAAAAGGAAAAACAAAATCGCAACTCGGGACGACTCCTCCTCCTTTGGCTTGGCCCAACAACGCGTGGCCCAGTCGCGCGCAGTCGCCCGCGCCCGCTCCCGCAGCCCAGCCGCGCTCGCCCGGCCCAGCAGCACGTGCGGCCCAGCAACGCGGCCCGCTCGCTCGCGCGCTCTCCCTCTCTCTCTCGCTGACAGTGCGGCCCCGCCCGTCATCTCCCTCCTCCCTCTCTTCCCGCAGCCGGCCACGGCCAACGGTGGCCGCCGGCTGTCATCTCGCCGCCGGCGAGACCCTGGTGAGACCGAGCTGGACCAACACGACCCTGTTGACCTCGCGAACCGATTATGACCCTTTTCACCTAAGCTTGCACTCCAGTGAACCCTTCCCGATGGCCATGGCGGCTCGGAGGCGACGGCTCACGCCGCTCCGGCGAGACAAACGGGTAACTGCTAAATGGGACGGATAGGGAGCACCAGGGGCATACAACGACCACAAATCCATGATCGACTGAAGCGGAAGAGCATGTGAGGCAGCTGACCACGGTGAGGCAGCATGTCGGTCGTGGTTCACCGGAGAGGAGAAAGAAAGCGGCTACGCGGGCGTCCCGGGCGGTAGCGGTTGGCACGAGTGACCGAGGAGGTGCGCGGGAGTGAGGCGACTGTGGTGGAGCGTTTTGTGTGGCTAGTGACGGCTCGACGGAGGCAACGGCGAGTGGCAGAGCTGTGGCGGCGGTGAAGAGAAAAGCAGAGGAGAAAGAAAAGACGGTGACGACAGTTCATGCTTTATAGCCGTGGCCAAGCAACGCGAGGACGACACGCGCGACCGCCCGGCCATCGCGAAGCAGCAGCTGGTGGTCGCGGGCGCACCCTAATTTTTCAATTTAAACTCTTTTTGCCAAATTACTCCCCAAATCATGTGGCAACTTGAAAAATTCCCAAAATATGAAATCTTCAGAATTTCAAGCTCTACAAGTTTTATGTTGAAAACTTTTTCAAATTCAAACTGGATTTTGAAATTTGAATTTGAAATCAAAAGGGGACACTTTTCTAGCATTTGGTAATTTAGAAATTACTTTGAATTTTATATTGAAACTTCAAAAACTCCAAACACCAAAGTTGTACAACTAGCCAAGACCTACAACTTTGCTATTCAAACCATCTTCAAATTCTGCCTCTATTTTGAAATTTGAGTTTGGGGATGAAAAGGGGTCAAATTTGGAATTTGCTTCTTTTCAAAATTGCTCCACATTTTACACTAAAACTTTGAAAACTCAAAACACCAAAGTTGTAGCCCTAGAAAATATCTACAAACTTGGTTTTAAACTTTTTCCCAAATTTTGCTTAGATTTTGAATTATTTCAAAAGGGGTAAAATCAGGGTTTTGAATTTAGGGTTTTTGGAAAAATTTCAAATTGAAACTTGTTGCTATTTTAATTGGTGATTATTTAGTGATCACACCATCATCCAAGGGCATCATTGAGTCAATCATCACATGGTTGACCAAATGCCACTCTTAGTTGACCAATTTGATTTTTTTTAAAATCTTTTAATAATTCCCCAAATTTGAATTCAAATTCGAATCGGAAAACTCGCGACAAGTTTTAGATTCCAAATTCAAACTCAAACTTGAAGCTCCATTTTATAAGTTGGACTTGAGTCCATACCCTACACTTGGCACTAGTGTATAACACAGTCATACACCCCAAATTACGTAGGGCATATTGACACACGGAGGAGGGACTCGAAGTCAGTTTCTAGAAGCAAGGAAAGAAGAAATTTTTTCTTTTAATATTAGGTATATAAATAAGGTCCCAAACAAAACATGGATGATTTTAGTCTATGTCCAGTCCAATTGGTATGGGGTGCGTAGCAAGCAAAGGGAACCAAATTGATAAACGGCCAATCAAAATAAGTAGAGAAAGGTTTTCAATTTGTAATCTAATCTAAGGATCATGTAAAGTGGTGGTATGGGAGTTATCCGCCAAGCTGGATGTTTTGGGTTTGATTATTGCAAGTCAGACATGGAGTTGTACTCTTTTTTTTTTCCTTGTGTTGGACATGGAGTTTTACTCCACGTGTTTTTGTTTGCCCTCCGTGTCAGACATAGAGTTTTACTCCGTCTCGTATTCTTGTTTGCCCTCCTGGCGAGCTCGTACTAAAAGAAACCGAAACAAACTCAGACATAAATACGAAAGGGATAGCGGCGGACGAATAAGAAAGGAAGCAGGAGATGGACGAAAAAAAGCTGCCAAAAAGTTTGGCTTAGTATTAGGTACATAGATATAGATTAGCTTTTACATGTTGATTATGAATGTTTCAAGCGATACAGCAAGTAGATTTATTTTGAAAAATAATTTATGAAATATATATTTACAAAAAGTAGTTCGAAATGTAGACTTATACTGCTCTAAAATATTGCTTTTTTATGACTAGAGGCTGTTGGTTGTTTGACGAGGATCAAATCTATGCCACTTGGTTTCTCTCCTTCTCAAGTGTTCTCTACCTAGCAATCAACAGAGAGATTAGCTTGATGTCTTGAATGATTGTACGTACAAGCTTAAAAGGGCAAGAAGCCCAAATATAAGATTTATATCAGCCTCGAAGCTTTCTCGTGCGCCACCGCCGCCGCCGATGTTTCTTCGATCCCCACCTACTGGCAAGCAAATCCCTCTCCCGGGTGAGTAGATCTTCAGTATCCAGAGCCGATTTATCCCGTTGTAGTGGTTTTCTAGCCCATTATGGTGGCCCCCCTTCTCCCCCTCTTCCTCTCCCACGTGCCTTTGCCCCACATTAGCACCCTCTCCCTTGCCCCTTATGGTTCTCACTCTCGCTGCCTCCACAATCCGGCTCTTAGATTTGGGCGAACAAGGCGGAATCCGCAGCCAAGGGTATCCCGGTGGCCGATGTGGAGCCCAAGATCCTAGCAAATTGGCGCCTGGATCTCTTACTGCAGAGGTGTCGTAGGATCAGCGACGGTGGGGTGACATTGAAGTTGACGTCGCTCCAGTCTCCTCTTCTAGGGCTTGAACTCGCCCAATGCAAGCCCAAGTCTGTCTATCAGCCTACCAGCAACCTCTGCTTGCCATGCCCGGCCAGGAGTATAAATCCCTGCTTCTCCCTCCCCTACCATTTCTACATGGCCAAGGCCAGTATTATTTGTTGATACATGGCTGCTATGGGTTATTTGGAATATTTTCTTTTATTCGTTCCTTGTGGTGAGATATACTAGCACGGTGGGCGTGCTGCCGCCGCGTCGGTCATGAACAGTGAAGAAATTATTTTAAATTTATCTGAGAAAAAAATGAAAGTAAATAGTGAAGGTCAATGTCACATCATAAACATAATCAGACGTCGTGTCATAAACAGTGTTGACCAGTGCCAGGGCGCTCTCCACTCTAAAAAAAACTCCTGGTTGAGGGATACTTATATATTAGTGAAACTCTTTAGTATTAACAGTAAACTCTCCTTTATTTAGCAACAGTCTGTAAAACTCCGTGCTCTTGTTATAGACTGTCTTCACGTGTACCGAAAATTGAACAAATAGATTTTTGTGATACATGTATTCCAAATAACAAGTGCACCAAAATCGTGTTTACTTCGTGCTATATAACAAATAGATTTTTGGTAGACAGAGAGGGAAAAAACTTCGTGCTCACTTATTATATAGTACATCCAAATAGATTTTTGTTCGATTTTGGCTGTTCTATCTTCGATTTTCTACACCGGCATTTTTGTAAGAGGAGGTGCCTTCCAGTGTACCGTGGACACAACGTGTGAGGCTAGCTCTCTCTAGTCTGCACAGAGAAAATGAGAAGCAAGTGCTACACGTCACATGTGGCTAATAATTATGATTTTGGACGATGCATTATTGGGAAATACTCATTAGGCCTTGTTTGGATACATATGTATTCGCTTCAATCCACAAGTGTTGGAATAGAATAGAATATAACTTAGTTAATTCCACTTCAATACACTTCAACATATGTGGATTGAGATGAATATATGTGCATCCAAACAAGACATTAAATGGTCGGCAAAACCCAACCAAGCCTCAAGCTGTGGGTTCCACTAAAGCAGCCAGTTGGCTATTGTTTGGATCACCGGACTAAAGTTTAGTCCATCAATGGATGATAGGCTGAATATGGATTAATTAAAAATTCTTTTTTTCCTAATGGGTTTTACTCATCAATTAGCATCTATTAGTTTTTGTTGGACCATGATTAGATCATGTTTAGACCTTCTAATTAACATCCAAAACATGGAGTAAAGTTTAGTAGTTTAGTCCATCCAAACATCCTATGATCACAAAGGTCACCATCGCCAGGATATAGGATAGGAGAATATATATGTCCAGCAGGTTGACTGGTGTTTGGGAGATGCGTGCCCACGTTGAGAACCAAATTTGGGGCTAGGAGTTTCGGTCTTGGAAAAATTATTTGCACCGATCGCTAAGGATGTGTTTGTACCTAGCTAGTCGAAAGTGATTGCATTGTCTGTACATGTCCATGACACACGGAGACAAGGTAAGATAGGATAACCAATTTTGTTTGGTGCTCTTGCAGTGGACAAAAATTATTTGCACCATTCACTAAGGGCGTGTTTTGTTCTTAGCTAGCCTAAAGTGATTGCATTTTCTGTACATGTTCATGACATACAGAGACAAGGTTAGATAGGACAACCAGTTTTGTTTCATGCTGAAATACGTGTCACAAGGAGACGTTCACGAAAAAAGGTTTTATTTCGTGCTCTTGCAGTGGACAAAAAATATTTGCACCGGTGAGTAAGAGCGTGTTTGCTACCTCGCTAGCCGAAAGTGATTGCATTATGTGTACATGTCTACGACACAAAGAGACAAGGTTAGATAAGACAATCGGTTTTGTTTGGCGCTCTTGCAGTGCACCTAGCCAACAAGGTCTCGTATTTGTTTGCCTACACCACCATGCGCCCTAGGCTAGCTACTCTCACAACAGCTCTCCCTCACGAGGCCCAAAGCTGCAACATGCAAGCCTCATCTAAGAAGAAATGGAACCCAAACTCGTTTCTCCAGATGAAGCCTTTTAGGCGCTTTACGAAGAGTGCCCGTCTTGCAGGACAGGTGGAAGGTTCCAATATGGTTAGAGGGAGTGAATAGCCTATTAAAAAATTCTACAAAGCAGTAGAGCAAATGATTAGTATAACAAATGGTATAATGGAATTTTGCTCTACCTCTACAAGGGTTGCAAGCCACCTATTCCAATAATTCTAGTAGCTATGATCACTATCACACATAACAAGCTAGGTCACTACTTCACTAAGCCAGTGTGCTCTCAAAGACTAACTAAAGAGTCACACTAACCAAACTAATAAGCTTTCAAAGACTAACTACACTAAAGAGCTTGACAACTAGTTTGTGGGAACGTAAATGAGTGAGTAGCGTGATTATACCGCCACGTAGAGGAGTGAACCAATCACAATATGAACACCAATTCAATCATCGGAAGAATACCAAAGGGTAAGAGACAAACGATTTTTCTCCCAAGGTTCACGTGCTTGCCAGCACGCTAGTTCCCGTTATGTCGATCAATACTTGGTAGTTCGGTGGCTAAGAGGTGTTGCCAGCATGCTAGTTTCCATTGTGTCGACCGATACTTGGTAGTTCGGTGGCTAAGAGGTGTTGCACGAACCTCGTCCACACAATTGGACACATCAAGAATCTACCCTCAAGTAAGGAACCTCAATGACATGAGCAATTTACTAGAGCTGCCTTGCGGCTCTTCGTCGGGGAAGGTGCAATACCCTTCACAGGATCACCGGAGCTGGCCGCGAACAATCACCAACACGTGCTGGACCTCTACCGTAGCTCCAAGTCGTCTAGGTGGCAGCAACCACCAAGAGTAACAAGAACTCTGCAGCCATAACGATCCCCGAGTGCCACTAGATGCAATCACTCAAGCAAACACACTTGGAATCACTCCCAATCTCAATATGATGATGAATCAATGATGGAGATGAGTAGAAGGTGTTTGCTTAGCCTCACAAGGATGTCAAGTATGCCAAAAATGTCAAGAGTAAGCCCTAAGTCGGTACCTTCCTATTTATAGAGCCCCAGGAAGCAAAGAGCTATTGGGAGCTCGCGGGGTGACCGGACTCAGCTGACCGGACGCACCCCAGCGTCCGGTCGTTGGATGGCCTCCACGTGGCCGAGCTTGAAACCTCGCGCATTAGATCTCAATGGTCAAGTCCACGAACTCGCGAAGTTAAAGATAGACCAGACTCAGCTCAAAGTGACCGGACTTACCAACATGTGGCGTCCGGTCAAGTCCACTAAAGGTCCAGAGCCGCAAAGCGATGACCGGACGCGTCCGGTCAAACGCGACCTGACGCACAGGAGTGTCCGGTCTCCACTTTCTCACTCACTGTACGCGTGACGTCAGCGAAGTTGCTTTTCTTCGGCGCGTTCGACACGCCGTGCTACCTGCATCCGATTACGCGCCAACCCTTGCGCTTCCACTGCTATGCATGATCGGACGCTACCCCGCGTCAGGTCCAGCGTCCGATCGCGTCGCCCGCGCTCTCGGCCAGACTTCGTGCCACGGTTTAAAAATGACCGTACTCGCCTGGCTAGCGTCCGGTCAGGATATGGCCAGCGTTCGGTAGACGTGCAGCTCCTTCTTTTCTTTTTCTAAGTCTACAACTACTTCATCCTTGTTTCTAACTTACTAACCACAAAGTGTAGAACTTGTATATACGTGTGTTAGCATTTTACAAGGGCCAAAGTTAGCACACTAGGTTCCTAAATGCATATGCAAAAGTCATGCCATGTAGTGACACTCGATAAACCGTTTAGCCAAAAAATTCCCCTCTTTATAGTACGGCTATCGATCCTAAGTCACTCACACCCTCTATGGTGTCTTGAGTATAAAACAAAAATCTATCATATACCTTTGTCTTGATCATCTCGGTTTTTTGTTTTTCTCTTTATTCTTTTCCAAGTTGAGCACTTGATCATCATCAACACATGTCCATCTCCATCTTCATGGATCTCATCTTGCCCAATCACTTGGATTGCACCGACCTACCTCATATCACACTCATGCCAAAGATTAGTGTTAGGTTTCCTCAATTATCTAAAACTAAACTAGAGCTTTCAACAGCTTTCCTGATAAACAACAACGCATGTGTGTAGCCCAGCGGCATGGCTGGATGTCTCGCCCAGGTAAACAAAGAGGCTCTAATTGAGTGAGGCCTCTGTACCAAATTATAAGTCATTCCAATTTTCGGAAAGTCAAAACATCTCAGGTTTAATCAACATAGGTAAACAAAGAGGCTCTAATAAAATAATAATATTTATGATACTAAATAAATATCATTGGATACTTTATTAATTATACTTTCATAGTATACGTATTTGATGTCATAAATCTTTGTAATTTTTTTCTATAATTTTGATTAAACTTGTGATGCTTTGACTCTCCAAGAAAATTAAAATGACTTATAATTTGGGATGGAGGGAGTATGTATTGTGTATATGACTACCCTTCCTGCTCCCAAGCGTGCTTGGTCAATTTCTTTTCGTCCTCCTAATCAGATTATTTGAGTATATGATTTTTGCGACTGACGTGAGATCAGAATTTGGGATTAAGAACAAAAAAATCAGATGAGGAATTTTCCATTTTATTTCTTTATAAGTATCCTATGCAGTCTCTACTTCTGACATTTTAATTTGAGTTAGGGCACTTTGATTAACTCTGGAAATACAGTCACCGTATTGCCATTCCTCGTCTATCGCTTCCTCCTGCAGCTAATTAAGGACATCCATCGGCGGAGCTATAGAATTAAAGAGGGCTAGTCTATATAACTAAGTATTATTTAAACATTAATGAATAGTACAAAAATAATTGTTTAGACAACGGAGATCACATTGGATAGGAGTATCCGATCCACCTTGATCTTAATCAAGCTCCACTAATGCTCTCTTTGTCTACAAAAGAATACAATATTCTCGATTTTCAAATAGTCAAACAGTTTGAACTTTCACTAAGATTATATAAAAAAGTACTAACATTTAGGATACAAAATAAGTACCATTAGATCATAGAACATATTTTCATAATAAATTTATTTAAAGACATAAATGCTAATACTACTTACTATAAACTTAGTCAAATTTGAACTAATTTGACCACCACGGATCCCATAATTGCATTCTTTTGTGGACGGAGGGAGTATAATTAGCCCTGCTAATGGTTGAGGTTTCAACCATAAACCACACCGATTTATGTCCTCAGTTTTTTCTTGAAAAAAAGGAAAAAATTATTTTTGTAGTCCTCCAATTTTTTCCGTCATCCACAAAATCAGATTGTTCCTTGACATTTAAAATCATTTGTTTTTTACCCTACACGGTTTTGTTGGTTATATTTATATGACGCCACGTTAGCTATGAGGACATAAATCGAACTATGCTGATAGTTTGAGAGGTAAAACTGGATGCAATATTTTTAAAAAATATGCAAATATTTTTTAAAAAAATATGCAATTAAAATCCTAAAATCAAATTTAATCTTACAAGATTCATAGAAGATTTGTTTTAGCTTGGGAAAATATGAAACAAGTTTTAGCTTTCTTTTGTAAAATCGTGTTGTATCTTATGGTGCCTTACACAAAATTATTTGAATATTCTATAGACTCCTTTTGGTCTTTGTTTGCTAGTAGATGCTCTCGTTATTTACTAGAATTAGTAGACATGCACCTGCGACACACACGTGTCTACAATTATAACAAGCAACGTTCTATTGTTGTAAGAAAAAACTAAGATTGTAGGATGTATCGTGATATTTAGAACCTAGGTTTCTGTGATGGGAAACTAAGCACAATTACATGGCACAAATCTGGAGTCACCAGATTAAGCACCATCATCTCTGTGAAGATGATATCAAAGTTCATGATGCTAACTGCAACTCGTTGAATGCTCGACAATACCTTAGGGAGTTCTTGCTCAATTGTTGATGAGCGTAGTCAAGATAAAAATGATTGACATTCTGCATTGTTAGACATTCTTAGAATGATCGATCGGTGCACTGTTATAAATAATTTTAAACAAGAGTAGTCAGATTTCTTCAGGATGGGACTGAAAATATCAAAGTAATAGCGGTCCATTGTAATGAATAATTTTAGAAAAGATTAGTCTTCAGAATAGAGGCCAGATTTCAGCCCATGATGAAAATGAAGTCTGCCTGCTAGTCGTCCATGCCTAAATCGTTCGATTAATCGTGATTAGTCAATGACAAATCAAACAACTTGGTTTCTAGCCGTTCTAGTCAAATCGGTGGGAATAATCAGTGCTGAGGGACCAATAAACAAGGCTGACAAATCACAATTAATTGAACAACTTAATAACACTACTACCAACAATTGTTTTCTAGTAGTAATAGCTGCATATTAGCCTTGCTAAGTGCAAAGGCCCAGTTTAGATCCAGAAAATTTTGCAAAAGAACAGTAGATTCCTCGTCACATCGAATCTTTGGACGCATGCATGAAGCATTAAATATAGATAAAAAATAAAACTAATTACACAGTTTAGACGAAATGGACGAGACGAATCTTTTAAGCCTAATTAGACCATGATTGGACACTAATTGCAAAATAACAACGAAAATGCTACAGTTACATTTTGCCAAAAATTTTGGCAACTAAACGAGGCCTAATAAAGGCTCATTCTCCAGAAACTGCAATGAAAAAGTAGCCGCATATATATATTTATAGAAGCTACAAAAATTTATTTGAAATTTTTTTATTATAATTCTTCGTGCTACATGAAAATAAATATTTATAGGGTAAAAAATACATTTCATCGATTGTAATTTGTAAAGTTTGTTTTGGATGGCCTCTCCAGCTCTGACCTCCGTCCCCTCTCCTCTCGGCGTCACCATCAAGTCACGTGGTAGAAGTCACTTTATAGTAAAAAATATTTTTTGATAGGCACAGTGCCTTGTTCTTGTATTTTGTTAATGTTTCTTTGGTATTGGTCATGCATGTAGTTTTTGACATTTTATAAATCCAGGTTTCTTTGTTGGCATATCCTCTCAGTTCTTTTATTTTAATCTGTTACCTCTCTTCATGCTCTAGCAAAAATAGTGAAAATTTTGAGATTTTCTTGATATTGCTCTATTATGAAAAATTATTTTCATAAGCATAATATATATCATGTTACTATCAGTTTACTTGGTAGAATAGAATATGAAATTGCCTCTTTGAATAGGTCATGCTTGAGGTCTCATGTCTATGTTTATTGGGCAATGCACACCAGTGTTATATGATAAAAAAAAATCATTCTCTAAAAGAGTATTAAATAGCCCTATAGTGAAGATCCACAAGAAAACAAAAGTAATAAATACAAAACGGTTATATTTATATTTCTAAAAAAATACCTTCAATGGTCGGAGCATGTTGTAGCGCCCTTGGTTCTTGAAGTTTTCTGACTGTTGCCGGCGAGGCCAATCCTTGACATGAATTGATGAAATTCACATCCGCAATATCCACCATGGAGCTAGAAAAACCCGCCAAAAGATTCAATAGACGCATAATGTACGATGGGAGCGCCACAGGAATTCCATCGGCCATGATCGATGGTCCCCGGTATGCCTCGGCCTCTGAGCACACTAACATCACGTACTTGGAAGCGAGGGCGGTGATCTTCCTTCAAGTTCTAAATCAGACCAGAAATCGTAAAACACGTGGTGCCACTGAAACCAATCACAGCAAAGGCCATTGTGCTAGGCCATAGTACAAGAAGAGAAACAACTTCTTCAGTGGGCACCATACTTATCATATAGAACAAGGACATGTATCAACATTGTAAGGTACGGTGTTTTAAGGAACCACACACTCATACCTCGTTCTTGTGATTGAAGCAACTATAACATTGTCATGTTCTCTGTATGTGAGGGCATAATGTGATAAATATCCAGCTGATTTTTTAATCAAGAACTTTCATCATTATAGTTTAAAAACAAAAATATTGGCATAATGTGATAAATATCCAGCTGATTTTTTAATCAAGAACTTTCATCATTATAGTCTAAAAACAAAATATTACAATGATTAGTCAATAATTTAGCATATAATACTAAAACTTTGTATAAAACAAAATACACTTAAAAATAAAGATAAAAAAGAAGAGTTTGAGGTTGTCCCAGAGTGACACAAATTCCTACATGGTATGAAAAATCATGATAATTCTTTTTATGATTAGAAGAACATAAGCAATGTTCACCTTGGCTACTCAAGTCAGAAAAACATAACTAATTGTGTCTTTCTTTGGATATCTGCAATGGACACCATCAGTGCATCAAAACATTTAGGCCTTGTTTGGATGTATGTGTATCCACTTCAATCCACATGTGTTGGAGCGGATTGGAATGCTCTAATCCACTTCAACACATGTGGATTGAGATGAATACATGCGCATCCAAACAAAGCCTTAAGTGGTATATACTTGAAAAAAAGATATGCTCGACCTTCGTAGACTACAAATTCTTAAACATTGTTTTTCAGTTACCTCAGAGCTCATACCTCGTAGCTCTGTATCACAGAGCAACAGTTCAGAAGATTTGTTTCGGCCTGTACAAGTTAGAAAAAATATAATGTATAATCACAAGCTTGTACACTTAGCTGCTACTCTATCATGCCACCATAGCCATTTAATAATAAAACATCTCCAGAAAAAAAAAAGCTTACAGATGAAGACAATATTATGGAATTGAGAGAACAGACCTAACAAACCATCCACCCCCATTCTGCATATGTACCGGACAGTGCATTAACCTGCTGCTCCATCGTGCCACCGTAGCAGTGATTTCCCTTGTATGAGACTACTGCAGTTACCACACATGCATGAACAATTTAATAATCAACTGGAATTGAAACAGAAATTAGCGATTTCTTGTACTTTGGATCGGAAGTTTACGATTGGCAGAGCAGCATCTTCAACCAGAAAAATTTACAACACGTTAGATCTATTGCACCATGGCTGGAGGTGGAGGTGGAGGTGGAGGGGATATGATTAGCGACTTGTCCAACAGCACAGATGGTGGGGCACAATGGTTGTACTTGCCAATAGCCGGTGCTCGCTGCCGGCCTGAAATCCCGCCCGTGGTCCATGCATGGTCGCCGTCGATACGTCCCTTACTCCATTGGCAAGGGAAAACTCTCTGCACCGCGGCCAGTTCATGTGCACGATACGGATCTGATCTCAGATTCTCCGTATATATAGCATGTGGGAGAACGACGTGATGGAGCCTGCTGCCCGGGGACGTCCGCCCATGGGAACACGCCATTATTCTCCTGCCAACGTGCCGGCAATTTTCTCGAGGATGACAACGAGCTAAGTAATGTATTTTGTCCGTGGTTGTTCAATGCAGCGGGCCGTAAATATTATAATGGGCCAATAGATAAATATACTTCTGCACTCACGAACCACCCACAAAGCAAGCTGTAGAATAAGGGCATGTTTGGTTAAGTTTTGTTAAAGTTTAACTCCCATCACATTAATGTTCTCTTAAATGCATGGAGTACTAAATGTAGACTAATTGTACGCATGTCGACACAAATTAGGAGTAATTTACGAGACGGATCTATTAAGTCTAATTAGTCCAAGATTAGAAACTTTTTGTCAAATAAGACGAAAATGTTACAGTGTTTGTTAAACTTTAACTCCTCAAACCAAACACCCCTAAAGTACAAATCTGCATGTTGATGACGTCATAGTTCTAAAGAAACTAAAAACTCTATAACGGTTAAGCTGAGCATCCAAATTAAATTCTGATTACACCATCGTATTTCTTATATTAAATCCTTCGAAACAGGACCCCACATGGATATATTTAGATAAAATAATTGTAACAAACATTTATCACATGAAGATAGAACATTTTTTTTAAGCTGAGACGATGTTCTAGGTTGAGAAAACAGTGTTCCGCTTTCACAAGAAAAATATTCTCGGTTCAGGAGAACAACATTTTAGATCTAATATAACAAATTATATGTTTCCACAACTGGTATAGCATTATCATATCTATAAGAAGCAACAAGAGTTATGAAATATATAGAAACTAGATAAATAAATAAACCAATTTCTAGAATTCGTGCAAGTTAAACTATTTTGGTACGTGATGTAACCGGACAAAAGCATCACGTGGAAAAAAATAACATAACAAAAGCATAGAACAAAAATCACAAGGGAAAAGAAAAATCCACGTAATAAAGGGTAAATTAAAAAGATCATCACATAGATAATATTTAAATTTAAACAATTTAAAATATACCATAGAACATCCCATGGGAACTCAATGACAGTCGTGGAACATGCATTTATAATATATGAACATCTAAAATACGTGGAGCATCTCATGCATAGTACGTGAATATTATAAAAATATATAGAACATTTACATGAATACCACTGAACATCACAAAAATATATCATAGAACATCGCATGTATACTATGTGAACAATTTACTGGATATATCATAGAACATCGTATGTATACTACGTGAACACCACATGTATATTACGTGAACATCACAAAAATATATCACATGACATCACATGTATACCATGTTAACATAAAAAAAACAGGATAGAACATCACATGTATACTACATGAACATTACGAAATACATCATAGAACATCACATGTATACCACGTGAACATCATAAAATATATCATAGAACATATGTATATAAGCTGAACATCACAGAATACATAATAGAACATCACATGTATACTACGTGAACACACAATACATCATGAAAACATAACATAATACATCATAGAACATTGCATGTATACTATATGAACATCAGAAAATACATAATAGAACATCACATATACTACGTAAATATCACATAATATATCATAAAACATCACATGTATCTCATATAATCTAGTAAGTAAAAAAGTAAAAAAAAAATAAAATTATTAAATTAATTAACTAGAGTAAATTAACAAAAAAATAAACATGCACATACAACAAATGATAAACTATAAAAAAATAAAATGAATGAATAGTTTAAATAAGAAAGAAAAAGAAAATTGAAATCACATGTGTACTATCGAACTTAACTTGTATTTCATATTACATAAAAATAGAAATATCACAAGGACACGGGAGAAAATAATAATAAGAAAAAAAAGCATATAATAGATCAAAAAAAGTCACATGGATACTACTTCGACAACCTAAAATATACTACAAAACAACTCATGAGTATTATATAAATACACAAAGATAATCATATAACATCTCAACATCTAAAAACACATAATAAAGTATTACATGAAAACTGCGCGAACATCACATGTATCTCACAAAAATAAAGAAAAATAGAGCATAAAAATAAAAATAATTAAGATAGCTAATAACAATAAACTAATGAGGAAGAAAAAGCAAACTGAAAAGGATAAGGAAAAAGAAAAGAACAAAAAATGCAAAGAAAAAGAGAAGGAAAAAGAAACAGAACAAAGGAAAGAAAAACAAAAACAAAAGAATATCTCACGTGAGTGTAGGCTGCTAGTTCCAGTATTTAGTGCAACGTGCCTTTCTTCTGTGGCTCGCAGCAACACATCAACAAAATAAAAAAAAGAAAAACATGAATGAAAAAAAACATAATTAGATAAAAACAAGAAATAAACAAAGATAAAAAGAATAAGAAAATAGAAAAGAGAAAGATAAATCATAGCAAAAGAAAATGAAAGAAAAAAGAAAAAGAAATATATAATAAGAAAAACCTGAATGAAAAAACATAATTAGATAAAAACAAGAAATAAACAAAGATAAAAAAATAATAAGAAAATAAAAAAGAGAAAGAAAAATCATAGCAAAAGAAAATGAAAAGAAAAAAGAAAAAGAAATATATAATAAGAAACACGTACGAACATGTCTGGGCGTGAGTCGCGTGACTTGATGGCTGGGCCGCGCACTCGCTAGTGGGCCGCTCGTACAATCGTCTATTGAAGACGCGCTGCTCCAACTGCTGGCAAAACCCACGCGCGGGAACTGGTATGCGCGCGCGCCGGCACCGTTCGGTGGGGAGCCCCGGGTCCGGCCGTTCGGACCTGAGGATTTTCGGGGTAAAGGCTGGTGGGTAAGTTTTTGCGTGGAAAAAAAAATAGTGGCCCGAGGATACAGAAGAGAGAAACACGCGTAAATGTTTATAAGTTTTTCGGCTCGGTCCACTTGTCAGATCACGGTGGAAATTTTAGATACATTGGATCTAATTTTAATGTAGATCTAAGGGACATGAATTAAAGTGGATAGCAATATGAGGGTGAGAGTCTATTTTTAATTCCTTCACACTTTTATAGTTCTAGCAAATATCCCCGTGCGTTGCAACAGGAGAAGAAAAAATTGTCAGACATTAATAAAACATAAGGACAAAAATGTTATATATCCATTTTTATTTTACCTTTTTCATAAATTTTAATGTCTATAATTAATTTTGTTATGATCATGACATCCATAATAAAGTTAAAATTGTTAATAATATGACAATGTCCTATTAAGTCTAATGAATTAGAATACTCCCATTGTTCTAAATCTTAAGTCGTTTGAACCTTCGTAGAATACATAGCTTTTACTACGCTTATCCATATGTACATTATGTCTAAATACACATAGTAAACAGGTTGGTTTTCCATGGGAGTCGTGGTGCCTTGTCCATCCTGGTTTCTTTTTTTCTTTCTTTTTTTTGCACGTATGTTTTTCTTTTCGCGATCAATTTCCTTTTCTTTGCGTCTTTTTTTTGTCCACGTTATATTTCCCTGAAGAACGAACGATATGAGTGAAGAATTATGGAAGTAGCCGACTTAATAAGAAGTCTAAGAGTTAGATTTGACTTACAGTCAATGAAAAGAAAATAAATTCCTACGTGGACTCAGAATAAAAAAGGAAAGCAACGTACATATCTATCCCTATATAATAATAATAATAAAAAGGCAAAATTTTAGACTATTTTTTTTCGTCCAGCCCATTTAATTTGGCCAACAGCCCGGTCCACTCGGTCACCCGCTGGCCTTTTCCTCTCCTTGCACTTTCCAAAGGCCTGCTCGGTTGATCCTGACTGTACCGCGCAGACGCAGACGATGGAGGAGTCCGCCACCACCCGGATGTGTCGTCTCCTCGAGGGGGTTAGTGTTGCTGCAACTGCTGCCGCCTTCTTCGAAGAAGCCAGCACCGCTGTGTTGACTGTGGTACATGGCGTCGCCGGAAGCTTCATCCGTACAGTGAAGGCGTCGCTCCGCCGGAGTTGCGTTCCCATCCGGTGAGTGACAGGATCTGCGTCGGCGTGTTGCCTCGTCGCCCTGCTCCCTTAGAAATCGTCTGTGCCATTGCCCCGCTCCTCACGCAGAGTCCGCGTTGGCGGTCCTCCGCCCCACCCGCATAATCGAGTCGGCAATGGGGCTCCTCCCGCACAGCCTGTGTATTCCGCATCTCGAGCGCCAACCACGACATGTCCCCGCGGACGCTCCCATGGAGTCCTCGTCGTGGTTCCATCAATCCGTCTCCACGCTCCCCTCCCCCGATCACAGTTAAATGGAAACAACATCCGCGTCCGCGTCGGGGATGAACTCGACAATGAAACGGAAGCAGAGTCCGCATCGGGACAAGCTCGAAATTCCTCCGCCAATGTCTCAACGCCATAAATCCCTCGAGTCCTTTGCTTCATAATTACAGTATCAATCTGCGCATGTTGGTTTTTGGTTTTCAATTTAAACTAGCAAATTTGCCCGTGTGTTACTACGGGTGAATGCCAGATTAATGGAGTCAACATTATATTCTTGTGCAAATTTTTATATGTAACAATTAAAATTGTAATTGTTTGTTGTGTGGTTACTTAGATGATTTGTGTCTCGGAAGATCTATCCTGAGCAGGGGATGTCACGCTCACTTCGTTGGTACACTGGCGCGCGTAGACCCAGAGTCGTGGCCGAGCCATTCCGAGTCGCCGGCGTTCGGTGTTGGCGTCAGCAAGCTGGTCGGTGTCTTCCTCCATTTATGTTCCCCTTCCAAGCTCATATTGTCCTCGTCGCCTGCATGGCTACCAATGTTTTGCTATGCATATGCATCCTAATTTCTAAAACTTAATCAAATCCTATGTACTGTAACCTGAATAAACGCTGCTTACATGTAAAGTACACTCCGTATTTACATGACGGCAGTGACAAGCTAGAACGCCGTGATCTCGGCGAGGATCCCGTTGACGCTCGTCAGCTGCCATCGTCGTCGAAGCATATCTCTCTCAGTTGCACAAACGTGTAGCAAGTGAGCAGACTGTCATAGCCAGCCTGGTGCGCCTGGCCGGCAGCCCGCGCGACGTTGAGCTTCTCGGCGACGCTGTCCAGGCCGCAGCGGAGGTCGTCGGTCGGGCAGAGCCTCGCCATCTCCCGGACGTCGAACATACTCCGACGGTGGAGGAGCACCCCGGCGACGACCTCGAACTCCGCTGCTGACGCGGGCATCCGGAACCCGGGCCCGAACATCAGCTTCACCAGGTACGCAAGGTCGTAGCCGCCGCTGGCCGTGACGACGCCGGGGCGGCCGAGCTCCACACGCGCCCACTTGCGCAGCCGCGGGCCGAACACAGCAGCGGCGTCCTCGCCGTGCCGCCGCGTCCAGTCGAGGTCGACGCCCCTGGCCCGCAGCGCCACGATGGACTCCGGCGCGTGGCGGTGCCGCCGCACGTCGAACTCGCAGAAGTTGAACTCCCACACGTACCGCGTGGCCGTGGCGGTGGCGCCGTCGCTGAGGGAAGGGAGGTGGCCGCCCACGTCGAACAGCGTGAGGCCGAGCTGGACGGGGTCCAGCGCATCCACGGTGGACCGCAGCAGCTTGTACCGCTCCTCCAGCTTGAGCGTGTGCGTCGGCGCCGCCGGCCGGTACACCGTCCCCGGGAACTCCGTGTCCACGGCCACGTACCGGAACTTGGCTGGAGCGACTCGATGATTTTGGCCTCCTGGTCGAAGTTGTGCGCCCACACTTGCCGCACCAGCGCCGTTGGGAATGGTGGCGGCACCATTGGCGGCTTTGTCTCCAGCCCACATGCCGTGCCCGGCGTCAGGTGCTGTGACACGCACGGCGCAGCCGAGTCCGACAAGGAAGGCGGCGGCTTCGTCGTCGCCAGCCCCCACGCCGCGCCCGCCGGCGTCAGGTGCGGGGACGCGCACGCCGAGTAGTTCGACAAGGAAGGCGACGAGAGCGGCCCGCGCGGCGAGGGTGTCGTCCCCAACGAGGACGAGGAGTGCGAGGGCGTGGAGGGCGCCGAGGAGCCGGCGTCCATGACATCCGCAGCTGGCATCATCGTGCTTGGGACGAAGCGCATCTTGATCGGGGGAGGAGGAACAGGCGCGCCGCGCGTGGCCGAGGCCTGCCGGTCCGGTTGTCGCGCCATATGAGCCCTCGCGTGGCTTCCGCCATTAGCCGTTGCCCAGTGGCGGAGCTAGAAACCATGGATAGGGGCCGGTCGAAGAATTTCAACCATAAAATAATTAAGTGTAGCTTATTTGTTTGAATTTTTATACTATGGATGAGCTCATCCAAAGATAAAATACAAATTTATGTGATTTTGTTGTTCAGAAGTCATCAAAAAATATATGACAAAGCTTTTATTATATCTTTCTAATATGGATTATTAAATTATATACTACCTAAAAATTTTTTGGTGTGATGTGGGGGGGCCATGGCCCCTGCCTGCCCCCCTGGCTCCGCCAGTGCTGCTGCCGCGACAGGAGCGCCGCGTACGCCGCATACGACTCGGGCAGTAAACGACAGATTGAAAGGCTGATTGAAAAGGGAGCGGAAACAAAAAAAAAAGCCAGAAATTTTCACAATTAAATATTAGGTATAGATATAGATTTCCTTGGAAGATGTAGGAGAGAGTCGCGCGAGGTCAGACCCCGCGTGGAACTGGATGGCCGCTCCTAGTGGTGGCCTGCCGCGGCGGCGAAGCAACAGCAGCAGACCAAGGCGCTGACAACACGACGGTGGCACCGACAGCTGGGAATTGAACGCGTGAGGAGCGGAAGTGCGGAACGGCCCTTTCTAGAAATTTCTGCCATGGGAGCACAAGCACAAGTAGGAGGGGCTCCAGCGCATTCTGGAGGTTGAAGATGGGGAAGAGTTGCGACATGGGCAAGCGAATCAGCGGTTGGGCCAACGAGGCCTCTATTCTGGCCCATGAGGGAGTAACCCTCGAGCCGAAAGCTCACGTGCTCCCTCCCGGCCAGCCGATCCCAGAGTCCCGACCGAGGCACCCAGCTGCTCCGTACGTCTTCTTGTGTTTAGCTCTCTTTTTATTCACATTTTAATTCTTCTATATTTACTGCTATTTTTGTGCACAATTTATGACTTTAATTCTTTTGTGAAGGACTCAAAAATTCAAAAACTCACACTTTTTTATATCTATCCCTAATAATAAAGAGGCAAAATTTTAGGCTCTTTTTTTCGTCCATCTATTTGTTTGGTCTGTCTCATTTTAACTACCGGACGATGGAAAGTTTTTTCTATCTCGGTAGTTAAGAGTTTATTCTATCGACTTATATGACCCTAAATAGTTAGGATAAATATATCTCTCCAAGCCTGAATAAACTGAATACGAATAGGAGTTCTAATTCAAATCTATTCTATACATGTAATGTAATAATACTAAAAAAAGCATTATATCTGTATTTTCATTCGGCCTGCCGTTTCTGTTCGGTGTTCTTTTTTTTTTCTGTCAGTTGAATGCATCTATGTTTCCTAGACGTCTGCGTTTCGATCTGTTTCCTACCAACTTGATGCAACCTGCCTCCTTTATATCGATCAATAAAAAATTTACAAAGCTGCAAGACGCACATATCATCCGCAATGATCAATCTAGCCGATTACAGCAATCCGATCAGAATAAGTAGAAAGTGTTTGGTACAGCTTTATGGCTTCGGCAACCAAATGCAACTCCATCAAACAGCTTCGTATGCAACATCCAAAACGCGCTGAGAGAGACGTGAGGAGGGAGCGGGAGCTAAAAAAGAGCTTTACCCCACTCCCATGGGATCCAGGCTTCCAGCGCACATTAGAGTCTGATTTGCCCGGCGGCCGAGGCCGGCAGCGCAGCATGGGGGAGAAGCTAATGCCAGTTGATAGTGGTGCGAGACTAAGCGACGACGGTGTGGGGTGAGGACTAAGGAGATGGTGGAGCGAGCGAGGCTAGGTGAAGGCGGAACTGGCGACGCTGGGTAAGGAGCTTTCACCAGCTCTCCCTAGCTCCCATGGGTCCATCGTGCGTTAGAGTCCAATTTGCCTGAGGCAAATCTGCATGGGCAAGGCCGGCGACGCAGGCGAGGGGTGAGGACAACTGAGGAGATGGCGGCGTGGGCAAGGCCAGGCGACAACGGCACGGGCGAGACTGGGTAAAAGAAGTCAACGCGGAGGTGCATGGGCCGTGGCGAGACGGGATGAAGAGGCGGCGTAGGCAAGACTTGCGCGCGGGGTTGCCGCGGAGGTGCCGTGCGAGGCTTGCTATCTGTGCATCCGAGGCTCAAGCCGTACGGATAAGGTATAGAGAGAAAAAATAAACAAAGATAAATAAAGAAGAAAAATAGAAAATATAAATATAAATATAAATATAAATATAAATATAAATATAAATATAAATATAAATATAAATATAAATATAAATATAAATATAAAGGTATCATGTAGCACCATGGTTTGGCTAGACAATGTGGCACTAACAAACGGAAGGGATTAATTTGCCCTGGCTGTTGGGGCCAAACTTGAATTTTGCATCAGCGACAATTCTTCTGATCCAGTTGTGTCTTCGGAAGATTTTCAAAGGCCTAAGGGCGGCTATGCTGTTTGATATCCTTCGTATATGAGAGTATATACGTATAGTTTTTACATGAAATAAGTTTGATAAAATAATACTATAGAAATAGTTTAGGGAAACGCTACTATTTTTCAAAAATGGTCGGATAAAAAATGCTTCTATAGATGTATCAAAGGGCCAAACCAATAAACCATCTTCTAACAACAAATTTCAATGAGACATATGGTGTTAATAGGTCAGTTAGACCAGCCGCCCTAGCCGAAATTGAAATCCTAATTAGTAGGATCAATCAATGATTCTACAAATCAAATCATAAAACTGAAATCGTGAGCATTTTGTTATCGAATCTGATATAAATAAATGTATGTATAAATTATACATGTATATCAGTACAATCCTGGACATGACTCTGGCTCAATACGTGTGCGTGCTAATACAAATTAAAATAAATCATGTCTAGCAGCAATGGCGCGGAGTCTGATTCCAAGATGTCTTGGTTTCTGTTGCAAAGCACAGTACGACTCCAGATAAAAACATATCACGGATTTTTTTGACCCGTAGCAACGCACGAGCAAATTTGCTAGTATAAAAAATGCATAATTTGCAAGTTGCACAAACATCTCTTACGCCTAATTATTTATTAATTCATTCGCACTTATATTCTATTTTATTGTAACTTTTCATATAGAGTGGGGGATTCTCTCTCATATCTTTGTCTCTCTGTTTTATGAGGTAGGGTGTCGGAATTCTCTCACATATTAGGGCCACGTTGAGAATTGAAATACGCTGCATTGGATTTATGAAGGATTGACAATTAAAACATTATGTTAACACAACAACAACATAGCCTTTTGTCCCAAGCAAGTTAGGGTAGGCTAGAGATGAAATCCAAAAGAGACGAGAAATAAAACATTATGTTAATAATCTCTCTATTGCAAATTATAAGTCGTTTTGCCTTTCTTAGGTAAGAGATTAAAATTCTAACTACTTAATTATCTGGAACTCATGAGCCGCACTCATGCGATTTATAGATAGCATATGTCCAACCAACAAACGAAGTTTTATTCTAAAGCGTATTAGAATAAATAACACAGGATTTAAATCATGTTGCAATGTACAAGCATATTTGCTAGTATGAACTAAAATAGCACCGCAGACAAATCAAAACTACATTAATAATTTAGTTGTAGAAATCTCTGTTGTTTTAGAAACTAGCAAATATGCACGTGCGACACGCACGTGTTTGTAAAATCTATTTCAATAATGCAATGAAAATGTTAATTGAATTGTCGATATATAACAAATGTATATTTTTAGTTTTACTATTTCAAAACTTTTTTATTTTGGAGAGAGCACTCATCTTGGAGTAAGCTTGTCATCTATCTTTATTTATATTGGACAATTCAATTAATATTTTTATTGCATTTTAAATAGTTTCTTTGGGTTCATAAGCATGGTGTATAGATCGAACGACTATTATAAAGAGAAAGTCCCCTCCAAAAAACTCGCTCTTTTATAGTGTGAAGAATAATGAATGATATTGATAGGTCGGATTAAAAATTTTCTTTGGGTTCTCAAATATTGTCATTCTATATTCTAAATTTCTGGTTAACTAAACATGGAGAGCTCAGTGTTCGCAGAAAATATAGGAGAGCTGCTGGAGGGTGAATAGAATATTGTAGAATAAAACGTTTGTGTCCGTGGTGTGGTTCATTAAAAAAATAGCTTGTATATAGCTGTTTTGATTGATCCGACCTGCTGGTCAATTCCGAGGTGTCCGTGATGTGGTTCATTAAAAAAATAGTGGGATATATATATGTAATTGCTTGTATATAGTTGTTTTGATTGATCGACCTGCTGGTCAATTCTGAGTTTTATCAGAAACGGTAGCTCAAACGCACATGATCCAGATGTCGTTGCTGGTCGCCTCGTTCTCCGTTTTATTCTCAAGAAGAACGACAACGACATCGAGTATAGGCCAGCCTATATAAATGGCGATGCCGAGGCGGTCAAAAGCATTGGATCATTTTCTACCCGTGATCCATCTATCCTTCGATCAATCTCGTCCAATCCTCCAGCAGCATGGAAACCTAACCAACCCTTACTTACGGTGGGTGAGATTATAGACGTACCATGCGCGGTTTGAGAGCCAACAAACCACGAGATGTGGAACATATGGACTCCGGTACTATGAGACGTATTTGAGATTGAATAGGAGTCTTACATGTAAGATGTAAAATCACGTACGACGAACGGCTCATATAACACGAAGTCCAGATCGAACGGTTATTACATATGGAGATTCACTAAAAAAAAACTCGCTCTTTTATAGTAGGAGGAAGAATCAGTAGCTCAAATGGCTCATAATATTATATTTACTATTTGTTACTTAGAAAAAAAAACCAGAAGAGAAGACGTGCGTAACCAAAGATAATGGCCCATTAATAACCAATCTAATTTCCCATTAATCCAGGAAGGTTCGTCCGTTGTTCGGCATCATCATCGCATGTTAGTTTTCTATTTTCCTTTTTTCCTATGAAACAAAAAAATTTGCCGTAACAAACAAAATCACGCGTTCAGATTTTTATTATTTTTCTTTTTCATAGTCTGGGAGGAATCTTGATTTAAGAGGAGTCTTACATCTTACATGTAAGATCACAGATTATGGAGGACTCATATAGCACGACTTCTAGATCGAACGGTTATTATAGAGGGAGAGCCTCTAAAAAAACTCGCTCTTTTATAGTGTGATGTGATGATAGATATAGATTAGTCTACATTGACGATCTGGACTATCTAAAAGTTAAAATAACTTTGACGACAATATATATATATATATATATATATATATATATATATATATATATATATATATATATATATATATATATATATATATATATATATATATATATATATATATATATATATATATCATGTAGCCACCTCATACTTCCTATTTAATATGAACACAACGGTCACTCCATCCTATATGTGATTATGTTAGTGTAGAAAGCATGAAGTATTGTCGTTAAAAGTCACTTGGCCTTCAACGTAATCCGTGTCGTTAACACTGACTAATTATAATATAAATAATGAGAGCATCTACTATAACAAATAAAATATCGAAATGGAACCATAAATAAATAACTCCATCGGAAGATCTAGGATGGTTTTAAAGAAAATCTAAGACTAATTTCATAATTTTTCTAAGCTAAAACAAGTTTTCTATGATTAAAATGGATCTTAGGATTTTCAGTTACATATTTTTCTAAAAAATATTTGGATAGTTTTTGAAAAAGTATTTGTATTAGATTTAACCCTAAAACTACCAAGTTAGTATCCCCTCGCTGGCATGACGCCTACGACAACGTTGTCTAAACTCTAAACCACTTACTGTATAAAATAGTTTTAAAAGTTGAGTGAGGACCAAATCTGATTTTATAGGTGGTGGGAGATGTGGCGGGCGGGGGATCAGATGTCCACAAAATAAAGTTGAGTGGTCAAAATTGACCTTTAACTCTGGTACTTTATGTAGTGCTTCTCTATATATACGTACACACTGATAGTGGACGCGGTAGTAGACTAGTGGTAGCTTTGGCTGCATTTGGAGCCGAAACAAAAATACAAAATAGTGTTGTCATTTCATCTCGCGGCCCTTTGTCTCCACAGGGAAGAGGATGCAGGCTACTCCTGCGAGGCCTAGGACCAGCTCGAAGACCAGGACGGCTTCCATTTGGTGGCAGCTCCGCAGCAGGCCCACAGCGATGAGGGGGCAAACGATGCCGCCAATCTTACCAATGGCTGTGGCAATGCCAACACCTGTTGAGCGCGCTGATGTTGGATATACCTGCAAATTAATACAAGTATCAATGAGAAATCAATCATATTCATAGAAAAACTACTACTACTCTATGCATGAGACAAACACATGCAAACCTCTGGTGCATAAAGGCACAAAACTGTGGAGCTCCCCATGCCACAGGCGCGAGCACCGAATAGAAGAGCGGTTGTCAGTGACTCTTTCTGATGAACAGCCAGAGGTCCAAGGAAACCACAGCATCCAAACAGCAAGATCCACATTGTAGCTTTCCGGCCAAACCAATCAACGATAATGGCAGAAATAACCAAGCCTGGAAACTCTGGTACAAAGATAGGTCGATGCCTTGATTGGGTTAGTGGCATAGTATTTCTACTATTTCATAGCGGCCAGCATTAATAATGGAAAGCAAATGGGGCATACCTGCTAAACTAGTTATGAACACATCTTTGTAGAGATTGGAGGCTTTTTGGTGTGCTTGAGATTTCTGAGAAGATGTGCATCTTCTGTTTGCATCGCTCAGCTGCGACGTTAGCAACACTAGACCATAATAGGCAAAAGAGTTTGCAAACCAAACAAACCAAATAAGAAGAGTCGATCTGAGCAGTTTGCGTGAAAACAGCTTGCGCAGCGCAGCAATGCCACCAGAACCAGATTTGGAGCTCATGGTCATGGCATTATTGTCCATTGTAGTACAGTCACTCTCTCTGACAGGAAGGTGTCCATTCTGAGAAGTAAGAGCGTCGCCGTTGTGGTCAACCAACTGTGTTTCTTTGTGGTATGTGAGGGCTCCAGGAGGAAGAGCGACTCTGTTCGTCTTGGACATTCTCTCCAGGACAAGAGTGGCATCAGAGATTCTGTTTTGTACGCAGAGATAGCGTGGAGACTCAGGTGCAATGACGAAAAACAGAAGCAAAACGAAGCATGGAAGGGCGGTGAACGCCAGCAACCACCGCCAACTCAGTCTTGACAACACAACCTGCATTACAAATGTAAACGCATAAATGACTAGAGGAAATCAGGCAGGTGCAGACATTATATATACCGAGTGTAGAAATTCAGAGACCAATATCGTTAAATTGTTGGTTGCATTGTAGAAACTCGGAGTTCAATATCAGCAGGGACCATGCTTATAAAACTGATCCAAGAATCGTCATAACTTTGGACTTCTATTTCCTTAGAACATTTGGGATTTGTTTCTTGATTTATTGAAATAATATTGTCAAGTTTCGAGAAGTATATATGTAACTAGTAGGCTTCCTGCGTGTTGCTGCGGTGCTGCTACTGTTGGGGGCTACTGTTTCAGGGCAGCGTAATGTGGCTGCGGCTGCGGAACTGTTTACTATAGGGAACTGTATGTTTATTGGACATATAAAATCGTATTTATAGTTCAAATTGATTTTTGACAAAAACAAAAGGTATTTGCGAAAAACTGTGAGGTGCAGTAAAGGAAGAGAGGGTATCATAATCCATACCCACGCAAGTGAAGCCTCGAAGATGGTTCCGAAAGTCCAGAAAGCAGAAAACACAATCATCCAGGCACCACGGTTCTTTGCAGGAACAAATTCCAAAAACCAAGATGAAAATACATGTGTGCCACCAACTCCTATGCCGACAAGAAACCGAAGAGCCAGCAGAGATATATAGTTAGGAGATAAAGCACTTATAAACCCTGCTCCAGCAGTAAGAAGAATGGAGAACAATAAAGCAGTCCTGCAATAAGAAGATTCAAGATTTATGCTTCCACAAACGTACGGAAAGTCAAAACATAGCAAACGAAGATGATTTAAATTAAAATTATTTACACTTTTATGCTTCCAAACAAGTCTAAAGGACCTATTTGGATGTAAAGTGTTTTTGAGTATTGCGTAAATACAACGATTTTGCAAATTACTTTGGGTTTTTAAAAGCCGTTAGGTGTTTTGATATAACAAACCCTATAATTTCTAACCATGGTTTATCAAAACCAAGGTCTTTTTGAGTCTTAGAAACTTCACTTATGGCTTCAAGTGCTTTTTTAAAAAAAATCTTTTTGGTTTGTAGAACTATTTTTATATGATCAGTGGCGGACACATGATTTCAAAGTTGTGTATGCAAAAGCCAAAGAAAAATATATTACAAATTAAGCAAAATCTGAAATTTATGATTCAGCCCCTAAATTTAATTAAGAATTATATCAAATTAAGATTTATACAGTGCCGTGCACTCCTGCCGGTGACCTGCGTGCCCTCCTAGCCATTGGGGCATGGCAGGATGGGTCGAGTTGTGGCTACACGCTCGCCGAGTGTCCAAGCCGTAGGAGTGTTGCATCCACTATAGTATGCATATTTACACCCTTAGGCCTCGTTTCTCACTAGGAACAATTCCCAGCCCAAATAGTTCGTAGAAATGGTTCACTAATTTATACAATTTTGATAAGCTGGAATGGTTCCTAGTCACATTCCAGCCTATTTCTAGCTAACCGAACGCAGCAAGTAGTAGTGGATTGTGGCTTCATGGGCGACACTGTTCCGCCTCGCGGGAGTTTCTGTCGCCTCACAGCTTTGGCGTCCTACCTCGCCGGTTGATAAACCGAAGGAGAACAGGATTAGTATCAGACCAGAAGCCTCAAGGGATAATGAGCCGCAGCGTGGCTACGTGGGCTGATGTTTTTGGATGAAAATAAGCAGATGAAAAGAATTGCAATATTAAAGGTTAGCTATAATATACTTCTATACTTTAATTAATAATAATAAAGAAGCAAAATTTCATGCTTTTTTCGTCCATCCTTTTTTTCTCCTTCCCTTAACTAACTTCGTGAATATGAATTTTTTTTTATCTCTGCGACTCTCATGTTTATATGACACATATTGGACAGAGTTCCTAAAGTAATATAGATAGTTATAGGAATTCTAATCCAAATAGATGTCTCCGATTCTAAGTATGTTGTATAGAAATTCTAATTCAAATAGAAAAAATACAAGTATAAATTAGGAAATATATTATCTCTAACGACCAGATTGAAAGCTACAGATTATCCTTATCATATGGATATCTCATGGAGTCCTGTAGACTCACGTTTAAATCAATATATTGGATAAAGCCTGGCTTGCAATCCGGACTTTCTTGGTTCTAAGACGTGGCCGATTCATGGTATGCAACGTATGTGATGCATGCATGCATACGGACCCTTGTTCAAATCTGATGCACGTAGAGAAGAGGGAAACGAAGCAAACACATGGTATGGATATCTCATGGAGTCATGTAGGCTCACGTTTAAATCAATATATTAGATAGAGTCTGGCTTGCAATCCGGACTGTCTTGGTTCTAAGACGTGGCCAATTCATGGCATGCAACATATATGGTGTATGCATGCACACAAACCCTTGTTCAAATTTGATGCATGTAGAGAAGAGGGAAACGAAGCAAACACATGGTATTATTATGTCAAATAAAAATGCAGATTGAAAAACACTTCGAATCCTATCCCACTCTATATACAGAATGAAGTGTTTCTTTCATATGTGCTCCGATTTGGACCCTCTTGTGGCCGTATTTGGCCAGGACTCTATTTGTTGGCACATCAATGTCTCTTGGTACACTGCAAATACCATCACACCAACGTTGTCGCTAGAATTCATGGAGGTTCAAAGAGGTCGAGCTGCTGACGTCTATCGAGCAAATACGACGAAATAACAACGTCCTTTGATCCATGGGACAAGGAAGAAGCAATATGCTAGCTTCACAGCGAGCGGCCGTCGGCAACGGCATGGTGCACGTTGACGCTGAGGGCCACCCCGCCTCCCGCGAGACACATTGCTTGCACGACCAGCAGCGCCGTCTCGTTGTGGCGAGAATGAGTAGCATGTAGGCCGAGAAGAAGAAAAAACTGCAGGAGCTCGGCGAGGAGCTCAGGGACAAGGACGCACGGATAGTCAAGCTATTGGAGGCCAGTCGCCACCCTCGCCAACAAGTGAAGAGAGACATGCAATTTCCACGTTAGAACCCGCGTGTCCCATACGTGTGGCCGCCGTATGCACACGAGAGCCTACGTGACATGGTAGTACAGTATTGTCTATATATATATATATATATGTGTGTTTTCTTCTATGAATTATATACGTGGTAAGTTCCACGGTTGTTTTTTCCCGATTCTGGTTGGGCTTGCTTTTACGTCTTCCATTATTTTCTTTTTCTTTTTTTTATTTATTATTATTCTTTTTCTTAATTATTTTCTCTATAAATATAAAAAAACTAATAATAAATAAAATATTATGATACTTGAACACTTGATCTTTTTCTTTAATAAATAGATATTTTCCACACTAAATTATTGATGGAGTAAATTATGATACTTGAACACTTGATCATGAGCAGCAATATATTTCTCTCTTACTCGCCCTGTTCTATAATGCAGTGCATTCTAAGAATTTTAAGAAAAATTTAAGAGAAAATATAAAAGACACATGTATCCTTATTTTATTTCCAAATCAGACGCTATCATCAACGTGATTAATAGTAATTGGTTGATAAATGGAAAGTATTTAATGCAAAACTGATTTTTGTCCTTTAGAATGCATTATATTTTAGGATAAATTATGAATAGTAGAATGCACTATATTACTAGCTGGAGGAAGTATATCTTATTACACCATGATATAACCAATGATCTAACTAATCAAACTATAAAATTCTTAACATTTTGCTAACCAGTTTAGTCTAGATAAATATAACTAAGAACTTTATACATGTACCAGTGGAATACACGACAAGGACTGCCATGTGAAAAATTAAGAGAGGTCTTTTATTGTAATTATCAGTAAACAAATCAATCCTTAACACGTCGGCAATTAACTCCTTGCCGACTATAATAAAAAATAGAATTACAAAATTTTATAAGTCCACAAAGAAGTCACAAGGAACTGGACGTTTAACCGTACTAATATATGTATAGTATGGAATTAAAGTTATGATATGATATCTTTATAAGTAAATATGTTTATGTTTTACAGTAGTAGAAGAAAATTATTAATATTGTATTTCAAATTTGATACATATTTAATAAGGCATTATGGTATCAGTGCCAACATTAGCTTATATATTATTGGTGTCGTAGTAATCATAAATAAACTGTAGCTTTAGAATTTATAAAATAGATAAGTTTCTATCATAAATGTTTGATAGTCTTTTCTCCCCCGTTGTAATGTTGCATATTTGTATGAATAACCTACTAGCTATTAATTTTTGGAGCAAAAATGTTCGGTACGCACCGGAATACCCGGACACAACTAGGTCCGCCCATGTGTGTGACTGACACCGTATCTCTATACAGGCAGTGTTTAGTTCCTTCAAAATTCTAAAAATTTTACAAGATTTCCCGTCACATCAAATCTTTGGACACATGCATGTAGCATTAAATGTAAGTAAAAAAATAACTAATTGCACAATTTGTCTGTAAATGTCGAGACGAATCTTTTGAGCCTAGTTAGTCCATAATTAGATAAATTTTACCAAATACCAACGAAAAGTGCTACAGAAACTTTACAGAAACTTTACAACCATCTAAACACACCTACAGTTTTCTATCCAAACAGAGATAGGAACAGAGAAGATCGTCCTTAGTTACTTACCTTCTTCCATATTTGTCGGAAATATAGCCCCAGGAACAGGCTCCCAGGAGCATGCCAGTGAAGACGACGCTAGAGAGCAGGCTCTCATGCTGGGGAGAGACATTCCACTGCTGTCGAACCAGTGGTCCAACGAAGGAGAGCAGCATGAGCTCCATGGAGTCCGCGAGCCAGCCCGTCCCTGCGTACACGAGAACAAGCGCCTGGAACTTGCCAAACCCCATGGCCGTGAGCGCGTCATCCGTAGTGTACGTTTCCATGGCAGCAGGCTGCCGTACCTGCCGGTTCATCAGCAAAGTGAAGTAAGGTAGATGCATGCCATCAGAGATCAGACTACATACAGCTTGCTGCTGATGGCTTTATTAGAATTCAGATTACCAGCCGATCGAGAAAGGATGAAAAGAGAGCGAGGAAGGCAGCAAACCGATGGACGAGCGAGGACGGCGAGCGGCGGGGCAGTGGAGTGGAGCTGCTGGAGTGTGTATGCTCGTGTGTGCGACGGATCGATGGCGACAGGATTGACCAAGCCGGAAAAGGTTGGTGGACTGGATCGAATTCTCGATGGACGGACGGGGAAGAAAGAGGAGGTGAGTGATGACGTGAGCACTGAGCACGGGCTGATCCCGATGTCTTGGTCTCCCTCTGCACATATATATATATATATATATATATATATATATATATATATATATATATATATATATATATATATATATATATATATATATATATATACACCTCTAATAACGAGTGGCGCCTCTTCTTCCTTTCTTGTAAACTCTTCTCAAAACTCCCGTTAATTTCAAAAAACAACAACAACAACAACGAGTTCCTACCTCCGTTCCACAAAAAAAAGACATTAAATCGTTCCTATATTAGATGTTTCTGTCTTTGAGTCTGGAACAAAATCGATCTGTGGCATAACCGTACAGTGTAATATTTATTATCATCAAAGAGTAGAAATAGAAAGCCGTAAGGTTAAAGTGCCCTGCTGCCTTTTAGAACGTTGAAAGATTTTCAACGGGGAAGAAACGTTGCGGTTGCTCATAGGAAAGGAGAGGTCAGAGGTGTTTCGACTTTGGACGCGATCGCAGTAAAAGATATACTATGTATTTTCTATGTAGTAGATAGTATTTATTATTATCAGCAAGAGAGAAAAGGCGAAAGAAAGGCACAAGATGCGTTGAAACACTCAATCAAACACTAAAACGTAGCATTACTTTCTTCTTCTAAAGTATGGAGGAAAACTTCCTACCATACGTACGAAAGTCCCTTCGCATTAGTTCTGCAATCAAAATGGCACGCATAGGATTCTCTACTTTCATTCCGATTTTTTCTCCAATTTCTTTATTATAAGAAAATTGGCTTAATCCAATTTGTGGGAAGCGCTTTGTCGTCCTGTTTCTGTTTCTTTGACCAGTTTTATGTTGAGTTAGTTGGTTGGTCTTTTGAGCTGTTAAGGTGAGTTAACACTTGTTTCGTGGAGGTCTTTGCTAGGTCTATACACCCTCCGTCTAAAAAAGGATGATGTTTTAGCTATGAATCAATGTCATCCTTTTTGGGACGGAGGGAGCAAGTGCTACTTTGGAAGCTAGTAACCTCAGGTGTTCGTTACACTTCTAATAAAAGCTGGGTGAATGCCTTTGGTCTAAAAAATGTGGCTAAGACGTACAGCAGGTCCAACCCTAACGGCGATCCACTACTCGCATCATTTTAATTTCCTTTGGCACTTCTATCCCCTCTGCTCGTTTGGTAAAGTGTTGTCAAATGTCCTCTCTTCTGGTTTATGATTTAGTTTCAATTCGATTAGGCCTATTTGCTTTCTTAACGCTTGTCATAGGTCTAAATACAAGCCGCCATGATGGGCTAAACGGGCCAAGCAAGGCCCAGCGCTGGGTCCTGGCTAGTCGTGGCCTCACCCTAGGGGTGACCGAGGGAGGGCAGGAAGAGTCCAGATTAGATGGAATTAGGAATAGATTTGAATAAGATTGAGAATAAATAGGAATAGAATTTGTTTAGGAAATATAATAATAGAGTTTGTTTAGGAAAAATAGTATTGGTGTGTTAGGAAAGGAGAATCCAAATTTATAAGGACACATCCTCTATTTTGTTTGGCAGTCAAGTTCCCTAGGGACTATGAATATAGGGGTCATGTAACCATTTGGATCTTAAGCAAGAATTGAGCGGTTGCTCTCCCTCTCCCTCTCCCTCTCCCTGTGCCTGATGCTCCTCTCTCTCTCTCCCAGCGCCGGTCCCTCCCCTTTGCCCTAGCCACCACCTCCCTCCCTCCCTGCGCCTACACCAGCCACCCCCTAACGAGTCCACCACACCTGGTATCCAGAGTCCAGACATCCATGGGCGACAACAACACCATGTCAACGGAGATGAAGGCATGGCTTGAGGCCTTTGCCACCAACCTCACCAAGTGCATGGACAAGGTGCAGGAGCACCTCATCGATGTCGATGCTCATATGAGCAACATGGAGCAAGGAGGCTCCAAGGAGGACGTCGGCACCGCAGCTACGAGCCTACGACCAAGGTGATGCTAGAGCGCGAGGCCACTATCAAGGAGCTCGAGGTGGAGACACCACCATGCACCTCTGGAAAGATCAGAGGAGGTGGACTAGGCATGCCCCCAAAACATCCAGCTGGTCATGCCGCTAGGGCGTTCTGCTCCACCATGCGCCTCCGGAAGATCAGAGGAGGTGGACTAGGCATAGTCCAACCTACCCATGGCCGCGTAGCTGAGCTTGGAGCTGGTGGGTAGGTTCCTTGCGCAGCTTGGGCGCTCCCTGTTGCAGGCTGCCATCGACCTCAATAACAGTGTCAACGCTTCCGTGGATGTTGCCCTCAATGTATTCATGAAATGAGTGCAAGATATACATTCTCCCTTTTAAACTTTCAATTTTTTGCTTCTTGATTTTGTATAGTCCCATCTTTATTAGTTGTGATTGGCATATTTAACCTTAATTTTACGTGTTGTAGGGTGTTGCTTCGTCGTATCCCCCAGGGACGATGCCATTCTAATATTGAGTTGTTAGCATGTTCCTAAACATACTGTTGCACCTTTGCTTTTTCTGGATCGCAATGAACTATGCTCTCCTATTTGATAAATTGTCCAAATGACTTTTAAGTCTGCCGATGTCAAAAGAGTGAAGTGGTTGATAATTTATCTGCAATTTTTACATGAAAATTGTGCCATCCAAGAGATCATATCATGCTATAAGATGCTATAGTTTTGCATTAACATTTAGTAATATTGTATTGGATAGTTTGGATGTTAATTGATCTCAGATAAAAAAAACTAACTACAAAGTTAGACCTTGTTAAGCACTACAATTTTTGGTATTAGGCGTGCCTGTATGGAGCTTGTTTGAAAATTTTAAAAATTTTAATATCGAAATTTGATAACTTAAATAAAAAGTTGAGACTATAAGTGACCTCAAATAAATAACTTTTCAAATACAAAGTTATAGATCATGTCGACCACTACAACTTTGATATTGACTATCTGAACATTCGAGGTTGTTTGGAAATTTCAGAATTTATATAAAAGTTAAAATCTGAAAACAGAAAACACATATTTGGGACACTAAACTACTTCGAACAACAAATTTGTTGATCATAAAGTTGTAGATTGCATCGAGAACTACAACTTTGGCTAGACCATGTCAACATCTAAGGTCATTCAAGAATTACAAATTTTTAATTTCAAAATCTAAGAAATAAAAACAAAAAATTTATACTCTAAATAGTTTAAAATAAAAAAACTTTTAGTTACAATGTAGATCTTGTTGAGCTTTACAATTTTGATATAAAGTTCGTCTTCATTGAACTTCATAGGCAAAAGTTACGAATTTTTTGACAACTATCTATAGAGACGGTCACCTCTGCTAATTGATTGTTATTTTCAATATACTATCTTTATTAATCACTGGTATTCTCCTATCTATAACGCCAGGCCTTGTTTTGCTTTTGTCCTTATGATGAGATATATGCTCTTTCAACCATTATACCTTTGCCATTGGTTAGAGCTTTCATATAGATGCAATGCAATGCCGCCATATACCTCTACGTTCTTCTTCATAATTCCTATTATCCGGCTTCTTTGGATGGATAAGACACCCAAGGTTACGTGGTTTGAATTGTTATTTTTACAACTTTTTCAGCATATAAACATATCCCTTAGCTAGATTAATCCATGTGCCTAAAGTTAACAGAGTGTGGTTATTTTAACAAACAAAAAGTTTTGCAATTTAGGTTTTATAACCATACTCTACAATGACAATTTTTAGAAAGTAAATTACAGAATGCAAAGAGAGGGTTAGGAAGACTCAATTTTTTTGGGCAGGATGTAGAAGTGTTAGTACTCTTCACTAGTCTTCGACTCTTGGTTGGAACAAATGTAACATTTCTTTTTGACGAGTCCGTACCATTTTCTTTTTAAGAAAAACAATATTAGTAATTTACAAGAACCGTCGTTCCATGTTTAGAACAAAATTATTCTAGATTCACTTAGAAACACTTAGAAATTATCAAATGGAAGAGAAAATTATTAGAAGAATAGTCAACTCTATATTTTATGAGAAAAAACATTATAGATTCGTGAAAATATTCTATGTTCAAGTGAAAAGGGTTTCTAGCTTCATTAAAAATAGATGTTCAATAAAATTAAGAATATTCTATTTGCTTATTTACAATGTCCTAATAAATATTATTATTGGTCCCCTAATTTAAAACCAATTTTCTATTAACTATCGACAAAAATGTGTCACGGAGAGAATAAAGAAGAATATTTATTTCAAAAAAAAATAAAGAAGAATATATTTCCCTCCGTTTTTTTACTTGTCACTAATCTTTTACTGTAGCAAATTTGACCATCTGTTTTTTTCTTCTAAAAATTCTTAGATACTTCAAAGCATATAACACTAATGAAGTATATTCGATGAAGAATCATATACATGAAAACTTAAAAATCTTTTGCAAAAGAAAACGCATGGTCAAAATTGCTACAGTAAAAAAAAATTAGTGACATGTAAACGAAAACAGAGGTAGTAACAAAAAAAAAGAGAAAGAAAAAATAATGAAAAAATTGCACGGCCCAGGAGAAGCCCCGTGCGGGTGCGCTGCCCCTGGGCCAAACAACCCCACATTGAGAAAATGGCGATTCTGCCATTATGAAAACGGGGCTTCGCAATTTTGCCATCCTGCAAATGGAATTCGTCTGTTTGCCATTCTCAAACGATGCACACCCGCAAATATGCACTAGGGAGGATTCGTTGCCACTGCCTTCCCGTTTTGCCCCTCAGCCCACATCGTCTTCTTTCACCACGGTCATTCACGGACAGGAGACGGAGAGGGAAGCAGAGACCGCAACACGGGCGCCGCCACCTCCCCTTTCGTCCGTTCCGTGCCCAGCTGCACGCTCGCGCGGCCGCGTCGCAATGGCGGTGGCTCGCCTGTGCACGGCCATGGCGGCGGCGCTGCTCGGCGCCGTACGAAGCCTGCTGCCACAGGCACCCTCAACCTGCGTACGCACCGGCGGACGAGGCCGGACCAGCGGCGGCGGCCATGAAGACTTTGTGCCCCAAGCCCGGCAAGGGCGGCAAGATCCGCCCACCGAGGACCCCATCACGGCGGCATTCCGCCTCCTCCCGGCCGCAATCCTTGTCCTCGTCGCCGGGCTGTGCCCCGAGGACCAGCGGGTGCTGGCCCACTTCGTCACGCACTCGTTCCTGGTGGGCTGGGATGCCACCACAGCGCCACTGCCGGAGCAGCAGGCGCGCGACGGAGGCGGAGGCAGAGGCAGGGGCCCGCGTCGCCTGTCGCAGCCGTCGAGATGCACACCGACGAGTTCGCGCCGTCACTCTGGTGCCGTAGAGCTACCCTGCTCGTCCTCTCGTGATCCGTAGCCCGAGATCGGCATCCGCTCGTGCTCCATCCATGGCCGTCTCGTCTATGTCGTCTGTCTCCGGTGAATGAGCATGGAAGAGAAGGAACGATGTGGGTTGAGGGGCAAAACGGGAAGGCAATGACCACAAATCCTTCCTAGGGCATATTTGCGGGTGTGTATCGTTTGAGAATGGCAAACGGGTGAATCCGATTTGCGGGATGGCAAAATTGCGAAGGCCAGTTTTCACAGCGGCAGAATCGCCATTTTCTCCCCCACATTCGGCTACGGACGTCGGCCGCATCCGTTCCTTCACCCTGCGTGCGCCTCCATGCGACGAGCCGACCACTGCCGCCGCCGCCGCCCTACGACAGGTGCTGAGGCCTTCGTCGGCCTCTTCTCCGGCGACGAGCTCCCACCAGGTATCCCCACCCCTTCTTTTCCCTTCACGCTGAACGAAATCGAGCACCCAAACCCTAACTCAAAACCTGGGGCCTACTAACTCCGAACTCTTTGCATGAATTATCGGGTGCACATGTGTACACCCATGTGGTCCGCCCCTGGTTGCTGTTGCCTTGCGGACTGCAGTATGTGGCCCCGTTCTCTAGGATTCTTGTTACTTTCAGAATGCTGATTCTGCTTCCTCTATGTCTGGTTTCAGAGTAAGCAGCTGCTGTCAAAGTGCACGTGAGCAATGGTTTGTGTTGGGTCCAAGGCAATTAGACCCAAGGGGAGCACAAGAAATGGCTTGGGAGATGGTGGTTTAGATGATAGCTCACACAAGAAGAGGGCAAGGAAGGATAAGAGGGAGAAACCCCGGAAAGGGGGTCACAGCTCGAGTAAAGGACCTTCTGTAGGGAAACCTCGGTATGGGAAGGATAGGAAGCAGAGGAGCGATGATGGGAAGAAAGGGAAAGGGCGAGGAAAGGACCATCATTCAGGAAGCTCTGTGATGGTGAATCCCAGGACCAGGAACCTCAACAATCAGGATGGGTTACCATCCTCAAATACATCAAAACCAGTACAAAATGTTCTTAGGTATGAGTATGACAGTTCGTGCCTTTTGAATTTACCTGTTTCTTTTAAATGTGGAGATGACGGCATAGTTTTTTTTTATGTATGAAGATGTTAAAGTGCTGATAGGTTTATTTTCTGATGATCAACAATGTTTAGGAAAAGAGTTGATCCAGAAACTGCAAAGTACTTTATGGAGATCTCAAATCTCTTTGATAACAAGGAGATTGATTTTGAAGAGCGCTCGACTATATGCGCTAATGCCTTAGAAGAAACTAGAGGGAAAGAGCTTGAGCTTGCCACCGATGCTGTTATAAGCCACACCTTGCAGGTTCTTATAGAAGGCTGTGAGTTGGAGCAGTTATGCACATTCCTCCGCAATTGTATCGACTATTTTTTGGTCATTGCCATGGACAAAAATGGGTCACATGTGGCTGAAGCAGCTCTCAAGTCACTCACAACACATCTTGAAGATGAAACGTCCAGGGCCATGATAGAAGGGATACTGAACAAAATATGCAAGGTATTCTTTTCTTTCATTGGCAACATATCTCATTCCATTTTCTTACAATGGACCTCAAATTTGAGTCATTGTTTCAGGTTATTGCTGCAGATGCTGCTAATGTGATGTCCAGCTGCTATGGATCACATGTTCTCCGCACTCTACTTTGTCTTTGTAAAGGTGTTCCGTCAGAGTCTCTTCAAGACTTCCACACTACTAAGAGATCTACTGTTCTAGCTGAGCGGTTGAGTTGTGTGACAAATCAACCTAGTGGACATGTTCCGAAGAATTTTGAAAATGGTTTCTCAGGCATGTTTAGGTCTTTCGTCAGAGAAATGCTACATAATGCAAAAGCAGACATTGCAACTTTACGAGTTGACAAGAACAGTAGCCTTGTTTTACAGGTTAGTATCATTGAATGGAATATATTTCTGGATTTTGGTTACTGAGTGTCAGGATCTGGGGTTGGTCAGACACGAACAACAACTAAATCGAACAAAGAAACAATAAACTGGAGTAAAGGATAAACTAGGGTTCTAAAGCGAGAGATAAAGAGGAAAGGTAGTTGGCAATTGTCTTCTTGCTTTTCTTCCTCTGGCTCATGGGATTTATTCCCTGCTACTTCCCGACATCGCACCATTACTTTAACTTTTGGGGCAGCAAAAACAGTTTAACCGAGTACAATAACATTTAAGGCTAACAGCTGGTAAAATTTAAATAGAACTAGTTGGATCATTGGTAAACGAGGATCTACTGATCCCCGCCAAGTCTGAACTTTGGTTAAGTTTCTTTTGTATGCAGTTTTGTCAGAGAAACCTTGGCCTGACAGAGTCTATCTCTTAACTTGTCATTCTGCAGACTGCACTGAAGCTATCGTCTGGTGACGATAATGAATTGCATCATATTATATCAATACTTCTTGGTTATGATGAATATAACACCGTACAGAAGAGAGATTGTAGTAAAAAAAAGGAGGAGATTGTTACTTTACTTGAAGAAAGTGCTTATAGTCATCTCTTGGAGGTATTTTTTGAGCATTTTTCCCTGCAATGAAAAAGTCAAATCATATATCCTTGTGTTTCCTTGTAATTAAGCCTCGCTCTACATTGATCTTGTGGTTCTTTCTTTCTTTTCATATCTGGTTCTTTTTTATTGGGTGTGTGAGAGTACACACACAAGGAGTTGTGGAAAAATCCTAATGATGATGCAATTTATTGTGCTGGATAATACTCATTAGGTGATAATAATGATTTGCAGGTGATTGTGGAGGTTGCCCCAGAGGAATTGCGCAATGGTATGCTTGCAGGTAGTCTGAAGGGTGCATTATTTGCCATCTCATCTCACCACTGTGGCAACTATGTGGTGCAAGCTTTCATATCATCTGCTAAAAGCTCAGATCAGGTATACAGACTTGTGCAGGAAGTAACATTTGAAATGTTCTTTCAGCAAGCTAATGTTCTGCGCTAAAGTAAATGCTCTATTATCTATCTATTCATGTTGCCCTGAGACATGGGAGTTTGTCAACAATTTGTATATCATTGCTTCATGTTGAAAAATTGGAGGCCACTGTAACATATCTGCTTCGTTGGATATTCATGACTGGTTAATGGTAGATCTTGACTCTGGATACTGAACATTTGAAATGCATCCTGTATCATTCATTCACAAGTCATGTACAATCTCTTGTCTGAGTGGCTATCCTATTTTTGCAATAACCTTTGCTATAATTTTGTGACTCTTACTTCTGTATCTACTACTTACCTGCGAGGGGATACAATACTTATGTATGTCAGAATGTGCTTATGTGAGTCCATGTGCCGAAATCATGTATAGAATGTGATTTGTGTTTTAGATAATTCTTCTACTTAACATTTCTAATTCCAGTCTGGTTATAGTTTACAATATGAGATTTTCTTTATTTCATTTTGATAATACTTTTATTTTCACTCAGATGAATCAAATATGGGAGGAACTTGGTCCAAAAATGAAGGAATTGCTTGAACTAGGTAAAACAGGGGTTGTAGCTTCCATCTTAGCGGCATGCCAGCGGCTTGAAACTTATCGCCTTGAGGTCTTCATTTATGAACTTTTTGTTTCTGCATCATTATTTTATAACCAATTTTCACTAAATATGTCTGATTCCTTTGTTATGAACTGCAGAGTTCTCAAGCTCTCGCTGCAGCGTTAAGTTCAGATTCTGAGTCTCCTGATAGCATTGTTGCACGTATACTTTTTATTGAGAACTACCTACATGAGAGATCTTATTGGAAATGGACTCATGGTGCAAAGATGAGCATTCTGGGTTGCTTGATGCTGCAATCTATTTTCCAATACCCGCATGTATGTTGAGTTGGTGTATTCTTTTTAACCCCCCCTGCTCACTGCCACATGGTAGCAATATATCTCTGATTTTTGGTGCATGCTGCTAACTGCTCATTGTTCTCTCCTAGTTTCCAAATTGTTTTTATGCTCACTTGGCTAGTTCTGTTTTTATCTAGCTTCAATCACTTAGATTTTTAACTGTCTCTCCTTGTTACTCTTAATGAGTAATCGGTACCTTATTTCTTGAACAATATATTAATACCGTAGTCTATATCTGGCTCTTATCTCTCTGACATCTTAACTAATTGCTACCATTATGTTTAACATTAGTATGGAAAAACCTGGATGGCTAAAACCTTGCTCTTGCATTCCTTTTCTTGTGCAGCAATATATTCGCCCATATGTCGCAAGCTTGCTGGCCATGGGGGATGATCAGATCCTCCAAATTTCCAAGGATTCAGGAGGTAGCCGTGTTCTTGAGTCTTTTCTAGGTTCAAGTGCCACTGCAAAGCGTAAATTTAAAGTTTTTGGAAAGTAAGCCTCTTCCAAACACCCCAACTATTTGGAGACTATTTCATCACTTCCTCAAAATGTGTTCAGTGTTAGAGAATGAGTCTCAATTAATTTGGGCTAACCCTAGAAGGGTAGCTATATAGGTTCCATACATGGGCCACATGGGCCTTAGCCTCATGGGTCTAAACACATACTCCAACACCCCCCGCAGTCTAAACTACCGGCGCAGCGGAGTTCAAGGCTGAACAAGAAAGAACACACACAATCCCTCACAGACGCAACTAGCCACCGGTGATGTTGAGGCTGGAACGAAACTCGGCGAAGGTCGAGGACGGGAGGCCTTTGGTGAAGATGTCCGCGAACTGGGAGGTCGTCGGAACATGAAGGACCCTCACCTCTCCCATGGCCACCCGATCACGGACAAAGTGGAGGTCGATCTCCACATGCTTCGTCCGCTGGTGCTGGATGGGGTTGGTGGAGAGGTAGACCGCACTGACGTTGTCACAGTAGATCAGTGTGCTCCGGGAGGGCGGAGTGTGCAACTCCGCAAGCAGCTGCCTGAGCCAGGCGGCCTCCACCACGCCGTTAGCAACGGCGCGGTACTCCGCCTCGGCGCTGGACCGGGAGACCACCGGCTGGCGCTTGGACGACCAAGACACCAGGTTGTCGCCCAGGAAGACGGCATAGCCGGAGGTGGAGCGGCGACTATTCGGGCACCCGGCCCAGTCAGCGTCGGTGTAAACGGTGAGGTCGGTGGAGGAGGCCCGGTGGAGGAGGAGGCCGTAGTCGAGCGTGCCCCGGAGGTAGCGGAGGAGGCGCTTGAGAGCCGTGAGGTGAGGCTCCCGGGGGTCATGCATATGGAGGCAGACCTGCTGAACTGCATAGGTGATGTCCGGCCGGGTGAAGGTGAGGTACTGAAGGGCCCCGGCGAGACTCCTGTACGCAGTGGGATCGGCCACTGGTGGTCCCTCAGCCTCAGACAGCTTGCCCTGAGTGTCGACCGGAGTGGAGCAGGGGTTGCAGTCAGTCATCCTAGCCCGCTCTAGAATGTCCCGAGTGTACTGTCGCTGGTGAAGTAGGAGCTCGGTAGGACGGTGCTCAACGGTGACACCGAGGAAGTGGTGGAGCTCACCCAGATCCTTGATCGCGAACTCCTGCTGGAGAGCGGTGATGATCCGGCGGAGAAGTGGCTCACTGGAGGCGGTGAGGACAATGTCATCAACATAGAGCAGCAAGTATGCAGTGTCGGCTCCATGGTGGTAGACGAACAGAGACATGTCGGACTTGGCCTCCATGAACCCCAGGGTCAGCAAGAAAGCGGCGAACCGGTGGTTCCACACCCGAGGTGCCTGCTTGAGGCCGTAGAGGGACCTGTTGAGCCGGCAAACCATGTCAGGACGGGTGGTGTCGACGAACCCCGCCGGCTGACTGCAGTACACCGTCTCGGTGAGAAGGCCGTGGAGGAAGGCGTTCTTGATGTCCAGCTGATGGACGGGCCAAGACCGAGCAAGCGCCAGCGATAGCACGGTACGGACGGTGGCCGGCTTGACCACCGGGCTGAAGGTCTCATCGTAGTCGACGCCAGGGCGCTGAGTAAAACCCCGGAGGACCCACCGAGCCTTGTAGCGCTTGAGAGAGCCGTCGGCCCGGCGCTTGTGGGTCCAAATCCACTTGCCGGTGACGACATTGGCGCCCGGCGGCCGGGGCACCAACTCCCACGTCTGGTTGGCGAGTAGCGCGGCGTACTCCTCTTCCATCGCGCGGCGCCAGTGAGGGTCCAACAGGGCGTCGCGGACGGAAGAGGGTACCGGAGAGACCACCACGTCGCCGGTCGAAGCCTCGAAGACACGAGGCGGCAGTGTGCCAGCCGCGTGTCTGGTCACCATCGGGTGAACATGCCGCGGGTGTCGGTGAAGCAGCGGCGGGTGGTAGACCGGCGGGGCACCACGAGCCGGCGTGGACTCCGGCGGTGGTGTCGGTGTCCCCGGTGGAGAAGGAAGCACGAGCGGCGGGGGCCGCGGCCTGCGCTGGTACACCCGTACCGGCGCGGCGAACCTCGACGGAGGTGTCGGGGCAGGTGTCGGGACGGGATCCTGCGTCGGCGACCGACACGACCCCCCCGAGCAGAAGTGGGGAACGAAGGCCCCGGGTCTGCACCAACCGGAGAGGACGGGGCCGCGCCCGAGGACGACGGGCCCGGACCCGCTGGGGATCCGGGACCGGGGGCCGGCCCAGCGCGCGGCGAAGTGGTACCTGCAGGAGACCACGAAAAAGGTGGCTGGACCACCGGGTCAGTGGGAAACAGGGAGGGTGGGTCAGGCACTGGAGAGGGGGTAGTGCTGGAAAAGGGAAAGACGGACTCATCGAAAACCACATGGCGAGAGATGAGAACCCGTCTGGAGGTAAGGTCAAAGCACCGGTACCCCTTGTGATCCGGAGAGTACCCGAGGAAAACACATAGCGTGGAACGAGGGTCCAGCTTGTGGGAAGAAGTGGCAGCGGTGTTGGGATAACACGCACACCCAAACACGCGGAGGTGATCGTACCGCGGCGGGGTACCGAAGAGGGCGTGATGAGGAGTGGGAGCGGGGCAGGCCGCGGAAGGAAGGCGGTTAAGAAGGTAGGTGGAGGTGTGCAGGCCCTCAGCCTTGCCATTCTGCGAGGAGGTGTATGGGCAAGACATGCGGAGCTGAATACCGTGAGAGAGGAAGAAATCTCGGGCAGTGGAGTTATCAAACTCGCGACCATTGTCACACTGGACGGCCTTGATGGTGAGGCCGAACTGTGTGGACACCCAAGTAAAGAAGTGGAGCGTGGTAAACGTATCAGACTTAGCACGGAGAGGAAAAGTCCACGAGTAATGCGAAAAATCATCAACAACCACAAGATAGTACTTATAACCAGAAATACTCAGAATAGGAGATGTCCATAGGTCGCAATGAACAAGATCAAAAATATGGTCCGCATGGGAAGTAGAACTAGAAAAAGGAAGACGAACATGTCGGTCCAATTGGCACGCATGACATAGTTGCTTATCATGAGCTCGAGTACATGGAAGACCGGAGCTACGACTGAGCTGTATCAAGGCATCACGTCCAGGATGGCCGAGGCGCCGGTGCCAGGTGGTAGAGGAAGTAGAAGCGACAAAGGCAGCTGACAAAACGGGCGGCGAAGAAGACGAAGGAACCGCCGGGAAGCGAAGAGTGTAAAGGGGCCCGGTGCTGTCACATCGGAGCAGAGGACGCCGGGAAGCCAAATCCTTTACAGTAAGACCAGAAGAGTCAAATTCCACAGAACAAGAATTGTCAGCTGTAAAACGTCGAATAGAAAGAAGATTATGAACCATAGAAGGAGCAACAAGGATATCAGGATGACGAAAGGAGCCATGAGCACCAGCGGTACCCACAGATGAGACAGGAATACACGAACCATTAGCGACCATAATGGACGAAGGAAGAGAGGAAGAGGGAGAGTGAATCGACGAAAGTATACCGGGGTCAGGAGTAGTGTGGTAGGTGGCCCCCGAATCAGCGATCCACTCGGGTCCGACCGGAGGTGTCAGGCCCATGGTGCTGAACGAGTGAGCCAGGGCCGCCTGGTCCCAGCTGGCGACCCCCGGTGGAGTCCCGGAGGGTGGAACCCACGGCGTAGCAGGGAAGGCGCCGGGTGAAGGACCAGCAGGAGGAACTTCGGTGAGCATGACCATCGGTGGGCGAGTGTCGGCTCCGGGGGCGTGGTAGGGCCACATGGAGATGCGACCGGACCACGGGTTCTGGAACGAAGGCCATGTTGCCCCCCGTGTGTCCCAGCCGGTGCCGGGGCCTGGTGTTGACCGCCCCGGCCACCCCCGCGGCCCCCTCCACGGCGACGACGAGAGCCACGACCCCCCCACCTCCGCTCGGCCCGGAGGGAGAAGGGCCCAGGAGAGACGACAGTGGCGGAGCAGACGACCGCGGTGGAGCAGGAGGACGCGGCGAAGTAGCAGCCAGGGCCGTCGAGGTGGACGAGGAAGTGGTAGAGCCCGGCTGGAGGCCCTGCGTGAGCTCCTCCATGACGAGATCGTCACGGACCTCCAGGAAGGTGGGGAAGGGCCTCTGGCGGGTGATCCACGACCTGAGGTGGGCGTAGCGGTCGCTGAGCCACCGGAGGACGTTGAGGACCAAGATGCGATCCTCGACGGGCCACCCGAGATCCCCCAGGGAGTCAGCCATGTCCTTCATCCGACGGCAGAACTCGCCGACGGAGAGGTCACCCTGGACGAAGGTGCGGAAACTCGCGTCGAGACGCAGTGCCCGGGCCTTAGCGTTGCCCAGGAACTGGCCCTGAAGGGCAAGCCATGCCCGGCGCGCGTCCGGAGAGGTGCGGACGAGGTCGTGGAGGTCGAGAGAGATCGTCCCCAAGATCCAGGAGAGAACGATGCTGTCGAGACGAAGCCACGACGACGTCTGGACGACGACCGAGGTGTCGACGAGGACGTGGTCGTCGAGGGCGTAGCGGCGAAGAGTGAGGACCAGATCCTGCCAGCGGGCATACGAGGGCGACTCCGGCTCGAGGACGACCGGAACGAGCAGGCGAATGTTCTGGACCCCCCCTGCCTGGTAGTGCAGCTGAGCCACGAGCGGGTCGGCCGGGTCGTGCCAGAGGACGGCGGCGTGGGACACGTGGCGTCCCGACGAGGCGGAGGAGGCGGCCGCAGCGTCCTGGGAGGCGGGAGAGGCGAGGAGCTGCTCCGCCTCGGCGATCTGGCGTGCCAGGGCGTCGGCCGCATCGCGCTCACGCTCCCACACGAGGGCAGCGGCGCGCACACGAGCCTGCCCCTCCGCGGCGGCAGCCCGTGCAGTGAGGAGAGCGTCGGCGAGGGCGGAGGTCGGGCCCGGCAGAGGGGCAGTCGGGGAAGCACCCGCGGCCCCAGCAGGAGGAAGAGCGATGGGGGCGGCTGGAAGCGGAGAGACCCCACTGATGGGCAGGGCCGGCAGCAGAGGAGGTTGGGGCAGGCCAGCAGTGCTGAGATCGGCGGCAGAGGGCTGCTGGAGAGCGCCTGGGCGGACACCTGATGGCGGCGGCGGGTAGGAGGCAGCAGGGGGTGGCGGGCGGAAGTCTGGCGGGTGGGGCGGAGCAGCTGCCGCTAGGGCCCCATCCCTGGCCACCTGCACCAGGTCCGGCGCTGGAGGGGCGGCGGCGCTGGCCGGGGAGGCCGCTGGCGTCACGGCCAGCGCGCCAGCAGCGGCCGCAGCCGCGCCAGGCGGAGAAGAAGCTGGAGGGGAGGCCACCTGGGCCCAGGATGGAGAGGGAAGGGAAGGGAAGGAGGTGGAGTAGGATGGAGGAGTAGGAAGGCCGGCCATGGCGCCGGCGGCGGCTAGCCAGCCGGCGGCGCTGGCGGCGGCTGGGAGGGGATGGGGAGGAGAAGAAGGTAACCCTAAGCTGCTGATACCATGTTAGAGAATGAGTCTCAATTAATTTGGGCTAACCCTAGAAGGGTAGCTATATAGGTTCCATACATGGGCCACATGGGCCTTAGCCTCATGGGCCTAAACACATACTCCAACATTCAGATATAGTGAATTCATATGATTCGTTTACGCATTGCAGTTTAATAAATGTTGAGTTGCACGGATAGTGCTATAATATTTTCGTTTTCATTTTTGAGCAGTAATCATCATGGCAATAAGGCTATAAAATGTTGGTTGAATGTTTGGTTCAAGTAAAAATAGACTTGGTTCAACTAGTTTTACAGCCTCATTACCAAAAACCTTGTTTGTCCTGATTGTGATAGAAAAAATAAATAAAAAATGTTTCACAAAGCTCAAATGTGTTTATGAGAATGCTAGGCTTTTTAGAACGGTAATTATGGTCAATTGATAGTCAGATACTAGTATTGAGCTACATATCTGTATCAGATATCCAACTTTGAGTATCCAGATTCAGATATGGTATTGGATATTGAATGTCCGGATTTGTATATGGACTATCCATCTAGTATCTGAACCCTTTGGATTCAGATACGTCTATGCATTTGGTCTCTGAACCCCTTCGGACGGACGGATTAGACAGAAATTATCTGTCCTGTTTTCATCCCTCTATTGCATGTCAATCTTGTTTGTGATTTGTTAAGCTGAACCCTTGGCACCTGACTGTAGTTAACATCTCATTATTTCTGTTTATTTTATTGCTTTTGAACAGTAGTTTCCACATTTTTGTAAATAGAAAACTGCAGACTTTGTTTATCTTAGTTTTCTAGATCAGTCTTCCTTTTTACCAGCATATGTATTATATGGCAGGTTGCAAGGTCATTATGGAGAGATTGCTATGAATCCTTCTGGCTCATTCTTAGTAGAGAAGTGCTTTACTGCCAGTAACTTTTCTCATAAAGAGGCTATAGTGGCAGAGCTGTTGGCTGTGCAATCTGAACTATCTAAAACAAGACATGGGTTCCACTTGCTAAAGAAGCTGGATGTCGATAGGCAAGTCATATTTTCATTGTCCGCAAATGCACTTAGTCAAATAATCTATGCTATAGTACAATTTATTAAAAAGTTGTTCAGTCCTTTGCCCATGTTAACCGACTTATTGCCCTTTTTGTCACAGATATGCTAGGCGACCTGAGCAGTGGAGATCTAGTCAAACTTCAAAAGAAACAACTCAAAAGAAGTTTGAGGCGGAATTTGGCTCAAACAGTCAATCTACTGGGAAGAATATCAAAGAAAAGTTCTCTCGAAGTCCCATGAAGAAACGTAAGCAGAAAGAGAAGGCTTACAGAATTACTGAGGATGCCAGGAGCAACAAATCAGATTTCTCTCAGAAAGAAAACAGTAAGAGGCCAAAATCTGCCAAGGCATCTTCTGAGAAAGGATCAAGTAGCAAGAACCTCCCAAGTGAAGGCGCTGGTGCTAGTGCCAGCATGGTGTTCTTGAAGGGCTCTGTCAAGAGGAAATCCCCAGGTTTCCTTTCAGATAAACCGAGCCTCAAGAAACAAAAACATCACAAACCTGTTTCTGGTAGACCAGATGGCAAACTTTTTGTTCGAGATAGTGGTACTAGCGCACCGTTTGTCAAGAATGCTGGCAAACAGAAACAGTCCATTGCTGAGCTCGCAGACCTGGCTGGTAAGGAGAAGCTGACTGCGTCTGAAGTTCGCAAATTGCTGAAGCCTGAAATGTCAGGCAAGAGCTAATGAGTTCCAGAACGTGTGGGCAGCTGTAGGAAATATAAATCAGGTCTTTTGCCCCTGTTGTCCTTAGGTTGAGCAGAGGCAGCAATTTTGTTGGTCGTCGTTCCTCATATGTTGCGGAAAGAACTGTAGCACGCGAGATGTGTTTGTTTCAGTAGAGATGTATTCTTGATGCCTGTCTTGATACCGGTTTCTTTTGCTAGTGAATCTGTTTGACCTAGCAAAGGTTTGTTTGATCCGCTGCTCGCTGATTTTTTATATAGTACAAAACATGTAGAAAGATGGCAGCCCTGCCCAGGGCAACATTTTCCCTGGTAAGACCAAATAATACTCAGTAATATGTTAGTGCAGGAAATGACAAGAGACTATCTGTGCAGGAAATGACAAGAGACTATCTAAGGCCCTGTTTGGTTACAACATGTTAAAGTTTAACTCCCATTACATCAATATTGCGCCAAATGCATGGAGTACTAAATGAAGATTAATTGCATGCATGTCGACATGGATTAGGAGTAATTTATGAGACGAATCTATTAAGCCTAATTAGTCTAAAACTGAAAACTTTTTGTCAAATAAGACGAAAGTGCTACAGTGTTTGTTAAACTTTAACATCCAAACTAAACAGGCCCTAACCTAGGAGGAGACATGTCAGAACTGCAATGTTGGTACTAGAAACCAAGACACGAAGGAAATAATTACTCAGGAGTGGTTCAGAACATGTGATGCTCATCCATCCATCCAATGCAGATACCCGGGAAATCTGCTAATCCCGCTAGCTGCTTTCTTCACATGTGTTTGTCCCAACTCAGGTTCACTGCCCCCTGACAAATTGTTCTGCTGTCTCGAAAGATTCAAGTCTACATTCATACATGACCGCCCTGGCCCTCATGCCCTGCAGAGCGCGGTCCAAAATGTTTCCTGTCTCCTAGTTCAAAGCTTGTCCAGATTGACTATAAAATATTGTTAGGTTTTGAGGTAAAGCTTCAACTGATACTAGAACAAACACAGGCAGGCAGTGCACACTGACTCTGAATCATAATAGCACGCCTCCAAATGTTGATAGCAAGTGCACAGAAATTATCCAAGTGCTGGGGCATCTCCTGTGACAAATCTGTACTGTAGCATCTTATTCAATGCACTGGCCTTTGTATTTACTGGCACCCCTGCCTTTCCAGTTCAAGCCTGCCTGCCCTACTGCAGCTGCAGTCAGTCTCTGCTCATCTGCCAGCAGCCACTGACTAGCCATTTTCTCCCAGGCCTTGCTTAGTTTCCGAGTTGGCGAGGCCGATTCAGTACTGCGCGCGTTTTGTTTTTTAGTGCAAAAAATTGTCCAAATATTGATTAATTAGACTCAAAATGTTCGTCTCGCAAAGTACAACAAAACTGTGCAATTAGTTTTTGATTTCATCTACATTTAGTACTCCATGCAATTGCCGGCATTTCAATGTGATGGGGAATCTCCTTTTTGCATAGTGAAATTTGGGGAGATGAATTTGGAACTAAACAAGAGCCTAGAAGATACTTGGTGATCCATTGCACTTGCACATCGCCATGGTCTGCTCTTAGCTGAGCTGTCTCTCTTGCTCTCAACCATTTGTGAAGTGTAGCTCTTCCTCCTCTGTTTCCGCCAGATGACGAAGAAGAGTTGCTTTGGGAGGGCTGCTTGTGCTCCCCACCAGGACCAGTCCAAGGTGACCTATGTGTACATTTACATGACATTCTTTTATCTCCATCAAAATCTTAACCATGCCATCAGTTTTTCACACATCTACATGCTGCTGCGTCTCAAGCCTGAACCGTTGCCAATTCTCATGTCAGATCAGGGGAGAAGCAAGCCAAGCAACGAAACATAGACAGAGCAGCAGTTCAGACCCAAACGCTCATCCAAAGAAGAAGACATGGAAGAAGTACCTGACGTTCCTGTCCAAGTTTCAGAACAAGATGAAGCACAAGAAACCAGACGCCAGGGCACCCAGCAGCTTCAAGCAGAGTAGCCTGAAGCGGTCCAGCAGCGCAATGCTGGAAGAGTGCGTCAATCTGGTCCGGGTGATCCGGCGCACGGCGGCAGATTGCTTTGCGTCTGCGGTGGCTGGCGGAGATGAAGAAGACGAGCTGCCTTGTTACATGCAGCTGGACCATGTGAGCTACGGGGTGAAAAGGGAGGCCTACGGTCCTATCTATCTGGTCACATAGACGTACGTAGCTTAGGAATGAAGTCCCTGTTTCACTTCATGTGCTATTGCCTCAGTTGCCTCCATGTTTAGGGCGTCATGGCAATCTTCTTGGTTGCCGGACAAAATCATATCATATATCTTCAGAAATGCTGCTACCATGTGAAATAAAGTCATCTTCTGACTGAACTGAAACATTCCTTGTCTATGTGTCAATGCCTGTTCATCTGCGTCTTCAGAATCGGTTTCAAATGGCGTGATCCTTGCCTCTTGCATTCTTCCAAACTTGGAAACATTAATACTACCATCCCTTCTGGTTGGATAGCTGGATCAATGGGGTCTCCGTCAGATCGATAGCGCCCACGCTGCTCAATTTCGTGCCTAAACGAACAATCAGCAGGCAGACGATGGCTAAAGCTATAACAGACAGAAGTTGGGTGCGCCATATAAGGGGAGGCCTGTCAGTCCAGGCGATGGGTGAGTACCTTCAGCTGTGGCACGCCATCCGGGACATACTACTCACCGATACTCCGGACCAACTCATCTGGTGTTGGGCTTCTGACGGGAAATTCTCAGTGCGCTCGGCATATCAGGTGGATCACACTCGGTGCCGGGGTGCATCAGGATCTGGGAAGCTTGGGCTCCACTACGGGTGAAGCTCTTCCTCTGGTTCGCAATCCGCCGACGACAATGGACAGCAGACCGGAGGAGAAGGCATGGCCTGGATGCACACAACAACTGATGGGTATGCGATCAGGAACCAGAGACGATCGACCACATCATCGTCGACTGCTCATTCTCCGGGGCAGATTTGGTTCAGGGCTAGCACAGTGCTTGGTGCGCCACTACAGCAATCGCCATCAGGAACGAGTGGTGTGAAACGTGGCAATCACAGTGGACAGGGAGCTGCATGAGGCCCGCCGACACGCTCGTCGTCCTCATTGCCTGGGAAATTTGGAAAGAGCGAAATGCTCGGTGCTTCCTTTAGGGCCAACACCGAAGTCCAAGTTCTGATGGTAGGGATCAAGTACCAGGCTGAGCAGTGGGTGCAGGCGGATGCCAAACACCTTAGTTGTTTCCTACAACGAGTAATAGGCTAGCGTCGGATTGAAGCGGGTCGTCATGAGATATTGAAAATGTTGTTGGCGTCCCTTTGTACTTCAACTATTTCCTTCTTAATAAAAAAATGCGCAAGTCTTTTGCGTGATTGAGAAAAATACTATCATCCCTTTAATTTAAGGTGATTGTTGAATGGTAGGGTCGACTGGACGGAATGATGTTAGTATCTTTTTTCTTAAAATAAAAGAAGAAGAAGAATGAGAATGCATGCCTATGGAATTCCGAAATTAGTCATCCATTCTCATTTAGGGCGATATAATCACATGAGCTATATATACTATGGCCGCGTTCACTTCCTACAGTAACCCAAAATATTTCCTCTTCCACCCATCACATCAAATCTTTAAACGCATGCATGAAACATTAAATGTAGGTAAAAAAAAACTAATTGCATAGTTTGTCTGTAAAGTTCGAGACGAATCTTTTGAGTCTAATTAATCCATGGTTGGACAAATTTTACCAAATAACAACGAAAAGTGCTACAGTAACTTTTCACCCCAACTTTTTCATCTAAACACACCCTATATATCTATAAGAAGTGTCAGTATCGTGTCAGAGACATAGTGAGGAAAGTACACAACACAAGAGCTTCCATGCACATAAGTACATCATAAGCATACGGACTCTTTTTTTTTTAGGAAACATCATACGGACTCTCTGTAAACATAACATAAGTTGTTCATTGATTACAGCAGTGAGCATAACGACAGCACGACAAAAAAGAGAACTAATGCACGGCCAGTCTTTCTTCCCCATTATTATTTATTTTCACAGTACAGTACACAGAGCAAAGTGTATTTTATTTTATTTATCAATTATGCAATGATGTCGTATGCAGATGGGAGCAGCCTGGGGACAGGACGAAGCATCAACGGCACGGCCCGCTGCAAGAGCAACGGTATGAACCCATATCCATAGTGCTCAGTCTCACTGAACCCATACCCACCTGGGCCCGGGAGGAAGCGGGAAGGCCGGAACTGGAGCGGGTCGGGCCACAGGGCTGGGTCACGGGCGATGCCCCACACGTTGACCAGCAGCTCCGAGCCCTTGGGGACGTGGAACCCGGCGACCTCGCAGTCGTCGGCGGCCACGCGGGGCAGCGACAGCGGCGTCGACGGTGCAGGCGGAAGGTCTCAGCAAGGGCAGCCGCGGGAGGTCGCGCTCCGAGATGAGCCTGCCGCGGCCCGCCCAGGGCCGGTTCTATGTTTTCAAAGGCCCTAGGGCGAACTTGGGCCCTTATGACTACATATATATTTGGTTATATACTTCCTCCGTCTCAAATTATAAATCATTCTAAGAAGCATCTCAGGTTTGACCAAATTTATATGATAAGATAATAATATTTATGATACCAACTAAGTATTATTATATTCTTCGTTAATTATATTTTCATAATATATCTATTTGATATCATAGATCTTTGTAATTCTTTCTATAATTCTAGTCAAACTTAAGATGCATTGACTGTTCAAGATTCTTAGAATGATTTATAATTTGGGATGGAGGGAGTATGTGCTAATATGTAATTGTATAAAGGTATATATACAGAGGAGTTAATTGATGAGCAATGACAATATCAGGATAGAGTGATAATGCCGTTGTTAGGTTGAACAATGGACATTATATGAGATACACGTACCTGAGTTTGGGCCCCTTAGTAAGTTGGGCCCTAGGGCGTCGCACCCGCCGCACCTCCTCTGCTACGGCCCTGGGCCCGCCACGGCGTCCGCTTCTTCCTGGGCCCGCTTCAGGATCTCCGGGTGCCGGATCAGCTCCGACAGCGACCACTCCACTGTGATTGACGTCGGGTCGGTCCCCGCCACCAACAAATTCTGGTGCAATGCAATCATCACGAATTGCATGAAAATAAAATGCATGTCTCTTTGATGCTAGATAGACTGATAGAGGTTCCAAAATATCGATCGAAACCTCGAGGGTTTAATTTGACCGACTTCGACATGAACGTCTGTTATTATATGAGAAAAGACCATGCTTATCCGACTTATAATCCGTACTTTTCAACTTGTTTTTTTCAGCTGGAACAGTGTTTTTCTCTCACAATAAATCAGCCAACGATATTTTTCAGCTAGCTTATCAGCACAGCCGAACGGAATTAAAAGATTGAGTTGAACTGTACATGCCGGCCGGCTGGCTTGGACATTCCAATACATGACAAAGATACGATCGAATTGGGCGTTTATAATGCCATATCGCTAGCTAGATCATCTTAGTAACTTTATAGCAACGATGTGTAATCAAAATAGTACGCATATGTACTCTCTTCATTCCAAATTATAAAATATTTTGACTTTTCTAGATTCTATGTAGCTTTTACTGTACATTTAAAGATATATTATGTCTAGATATACATAGTGAAAATAATATTTACATCGAAAAACAAAATATCTTATAATTTGGAATGGATGGAGTATTTGTTATTAGTGCATTGCAGTAAAGCTAAAATAAAAAAAAATGTGAAAAAGCTAAAAACAACGTTGGTTTCTACAGTGGGCTAATCTGCCTCTTGCACGCAACTACTAGGATTTTTTTTTGCGCCAAGCAACTGCTAGGATTTGGTCGGCTTAATCAATCAAATTTTAGTGCTAACCTTGATTTTGCTGTCCTGTGGGTGGGGGTGGACATATGGTAAAAGAAACGATAGTTAGCACTAAAATCTGTTTTTGGCATGGGTGCATCTGCACCCACTATGACCTATACAGCTTCTATCCTGATCGGAGCCATGCCAAATGATGTTTAACCTCAGGATCTTATACAATGGTTGGAAAAGTACCATGGTATCTCTAGGGACTTTTATTTTTTTTTCCTATTTTCTAAGTGATTAATTGGAAATATATTATAGTAGGTATTTTAGTAATTGAGAAATATATTGCTTGCCGCTTCCATTCAGATCTAGGGGCTGACAGCAGTTGTCAGCAGCAAACATGTCATTCATGTTCCTGTGGCTTGGCTGTCTTTTGCTCACCTTGCTGATGGGCGACGGCGCCGGCCATCTTTGCCTGCTTTGACAGCAGCACCTGCACCACGACGCGGAGCAGCAGCTGGCCGTTCGTTCTGCGCCGCGTGCATGCTCGCACCTCCCGCGACAGCTTCCCGCAGTCCAGTGCCCAGCACAGCCGCTTCCGCTCATGCTCTGTCGCCCTGGATGCGCCTTCAGGTACAACTCGACGACGCCTTGAAGACGACGGCCAGAAGATGCACGAGACGCAGTCCTTTTGCGGGGATGATGCTGATCAGGCTCTCGAAGACCACCCGCTGCTCACTAGCCGTTTCCGTCTGCATGTTATCACCCTCGCCGGCAAGGCGACAATGACCATTCGGAGCACCAAGCACGCCGCCACATGACGCGGGACTCTCCTGGTTGATGAGGCCAACCGAGAGCCATTTGGAGGAATAGCTCGCGATGGCGGCCCCGATGGGCGATGAGGCCAGGCTGCATGCCTTTGGCCTGGACGGCGGTGACGACGCGCACCAACGGATCGCTTCATCGATCCTTAGCATACAGATGTCGTCGACCCAACTGTCGGCCGGCGGCACGGGCCGCTGCTGGGTGCTGGCTGCCGCCGCTCTCGCCAACGCGTGACGGAGGAGACAACTAATATGAGATTACAACGATATCCCTCATGGATCAAGTTTCAAAAAAAATATCCCTCATGGATCCTTTATGGAATTTAATTAATTAATAAAAAATAAGATTTGGTCCCACATATTTTGGTACTATCCCCACCTATTTTAGTACTATCTCCACATTTGTGGCACTGCTAAGTACTTCTACTTTCTTATCAAAAAGAAAAAAAAGTACTTCTACTTTGGTACCTTCTGTTTTTCCACCATTCAATTCCTCTGGATGGATGGTCTCTATTTTTCCAACCATTGTAAAATTTCTCTTAACATTAATGGCATTTTAGTACTACACAGGGGGCTATTGGACACCTTGGTTTCGGCAAGCCGTCCGGAGCAATTTAGCAGGAAATTTTAGTGCAGAATAATGCCAACAATGCTTGCAAGTTAGTAACAATATTAATAGTAGACTTCTTCATTTTTGTAAATATTTGTATCGCCCTTTAGTCTTTCACCCGGTCCTTTTACTTTTATATATCTTAGTCAAGTGATACTTTTTTTATTATATTACTTCTTACCTTGCTAAAAGGAGATTCTTTGCTAGTTTTGGAATTTGATCCCTGGACCTGGTAGGATACAGATTAGACGCTTCTAACCAAATATTTATATTTTTTTCACGGAAAGCCCCAAAATTTATGCTAGAATTTTGTTTAAATTTTAAACTGTACTCGCACTTGCTTTAGTTTTGTCACTGTATACATGCGAAATCTAAGATACTTTGACTTATGACAAATGTCAATTTTTTTTGAGGGATTGTAACATTTATAAAAATGGTGTTTCTAAGGGCATCTCCATCAGATTGAGGATACCCCAATCCTATGTACGAAGCTCAAGGCGACTGAGAGAACAACTTTTAGAGTATAGGACAATTATGCTCTAGCGGATTGAGGAAAAAAACTTATCCCCTTTATTCTCCTGACATGTGGGGTCCACTTATCAATAGGACTTCTCTTCTTCCTCCTCTCTCTTGCTGCTCGTTCAGCGCTCGCCCAATGGCGGCGGCGGCGGCAGCGCAACGCTTGGGGCGCGGCCGGCAGCCGGCCGGCTTGTGCGCTGGTGGCGAGGTGTGGTTGTTCGATGGTGATGGGCTGGTCTAGTGGGGCTCGAGTGCTAGTGAGAGAAGGGTAGAGAAAAGGGGATTGAGAAAAAAAAAAGTTGCTTGCTCCCCTCTATTTGAGATATTGAGAGGAGGTTTGAGGGATTAAGAGAAAATATAGGGAAAGAGGTTTGAAAAGAGGATGTGATGGAGTAGGTTTCTTCACCTTATTGGAGATGCTCTAACAAAAAAAATCACATAAAACTCCAAAAATTACAAACTCTAGAATTTCAACTAATTTCATTGAAATTCTAAGCTTTACTCGTACCCCTTTGTTTCGCTCCAGCTTCGTTGTGTACATGTGAACTCTAAAATATTTTGACTTAGAACAAATGTCAAATTTTTTAAGGGAGGTATAGGTGACAGGAAAACGATAAAACTCACCAGAATAAGTGCCTTGACATGGGTGTCAGTGATCGTGTCGTCCTCGGCCCCACCTAGTCACCTAGACGCAGCTCCTCCTGCGCCATCGTCAGCAGCAAGCCCAGCAAGTCCTTGCCTTCCTCGTCACCTGCTGGCTTAACCCCTGCCCTCCTATCTGCGATGATCTCGTTCATCATGTCATCGTACTGGCGGTGTAGCTTCTTCATCTTGGCCACCACGCCCTGCGGGTCCAGCCACCGAAGCGGCGGCACGTAGTCACCGACGTTGAGCACGCCCCCCACCTGAATCACCTGGAGCACGACCTCACTGAACCCCCGTGCTCCCTCGTCACCGGCGCCGAACACGCGGCGCCCGAGCAGCGCCCGCGAGAGCGCGTTCGTCGTGCAGACATTCACCTCATTCCCGACCGCCACTGGCGGCGCGTCGCGGGCGGCGCTTGCCTGCTCTGAGAGCGACCTCACCATGAGCGCGGCCTCGCGCTCCCGGACCACCCGGAGGCCGTCAAGAGCGCGCGCAGAGAAGAGGTTCACTGCGCACACCTTCCGCATCGCGCGCCACCGGGGTCCGTAGGGCGCGAACACGACGTCCTGGTAGTTGTACGCCATGTGCTCGACGCCGGAGCTGGGTGGCCGGCAGCTGAAGTTGGCGTCGTGGGTGCGGAGGAACTGCTCCGCAGCGGCTGCTGATCCGGCCACCACCACGTTGGAGCTGCCGAACCGCAGCCGAAGCAGCGGTCCGTACACTTTGGCCATCTCGTGCAGCGTCTGGTGCGTCTTCCCGCCGAGCTGAGGCAGGTTGCCAAGCACGGGCCAGCCCCTGGGACCGGGCGGTAGTGGCGCGCGCTGCCTCGCCACCGCTTTCCAGGCACGGAAGAAGAGGAGGAAGCATGGCATAGCAGCCAAGGTGGAAAGCAGTAGTGGGAGAGTGAGATCCAAGGCGAGATTCAGGGTTAACGTGCGCATGCAGGAACGCAATGCATGGTTGATGCAGCATGTATGAAGATGTGATAATATACGCCTAGACTAGATGGCTTAGATAAGACCGAGCTGTCACGAGTCCCTTTTTTCTTTTTATTTATTAATTAGATTATCGGTAGTGCTAGCGTCCGGATGGATGCCGGACGCACGCGCGCTACACTCCATTTCGCGCTCCACGCGGGCCCAGCGCCGCCTGAGCGACAAGAGGGGAAGGGTGCGCATAAACCTGGAAGTGGATTTAGATTATCCAAAGTACAAATGGATTTAACCCATTGTGAATTTATTTGGATGGATGTTGTTCGGATGCGGATATCTATTTGCATAAGACCCGAATGCATGGATTGGATTGGATACAACCACCTGGGTATCCAAATATCCGTTGGACATCTCCCCTCTGTTTCCCACGATCCCACCGCTTCCTGCCTCTCGCCGCCGACATGCATAGCAACCTGACATAGAGCCGCGGGCGAACCATCGTGTGTGGCCTCGCCCAGGATGGTGATAATGGAGAGCCTGATCGAGCTGGTGAACCGGATCTAGCGCACTCCATCGTCCTCGGCGACCACAGCGGCGGCGGCGAGGGCTCCCTTTGGGAGGCGCTCCTCTCCGTCGCTCTCGTTGGCGGGCAAGTACGCTCACCTTGGCGACCCGGCTGTCCACTTGGCCCGATCTGCCGCTCGTGACAGGATACCCCGGTCCCATCCCATCCCATGGCGGCGCCGCAACGGCCTAGGCGGCGCAGCTCGCGTGCATCAACGCGATGAAGCACTCCTCGTACCCTGCTGAGGACGACGATGGCGATGACCTCGCGCAGGTTGACCTCAGCCCCGAGTTCGCGTCGCAGACCAACTTCCACATCCGCCGCGAGGTCGCCGACCTCTTCCGGAAGCTCGGGCTCAAGGGCCCCGAGGACTTCACCATCCCGCCGATCGACTACGTCGTCGCTGTCCTTGGATGATTGAACTGGACTGGATTCATGTGGTAGCGGACTGGACTGGACTGGACTGGGTATTCTACGCATCGCAGTGGATTGGATCGGATACGTGCTCACTTTTGCTGGACTTGTTTTGGATAGGATTAATCAGATGAGGATGTTAATCCAATTCCAGGTGTAGGCGCGCAGCGCCTCTGATTCGGAAGGACCTGGCAGCGGCGTCGTATGGATGGCCTGCCGGCGTCGGGAGAGACGATGCAACAGAAGGTCGGGAGGAGAGATGCCACACACCCGATCTACTTTTGAAATGTCCAAATACAACAGTTGCAACATACGTCTAAAGGCCGTTGAAACACTTGAAACATACTTTTGAAATACTTGAAAAAAAACACCTGAGAACACTTGAAAACCATTACAACCTTGCACAAACATCCAAAAAAACATATGCAACATATGTGTGAAATAAACATATGCAACATCCAGATAAACACACTTCCAGCATGCATCTGAAAAACACAGATAAACACATACATCTGAAACACTCGAAACATATGCTTGCAACATGCCTCTAAAACAATTACAACATGTGCAACATCCTCCGATCTACTTTTACAACATCCATAGAAAACAAATGCAACATATATCTGAAACGTCTGAAACATTTGAAACATACATATGCAACATAGCATGAGAGAGAGAGAGCCTGGCGTGAGGAGCGCCATGGCCGCCGAGGTGGGGGAAGCACGATCGCTGGGGTGAGTGAAGGCACCGCTGGGGGTGGGGAGAGTGTCTCGCCTAGGTGGGGGAGCGCCGCTGACTCCCCTGCAACACTGTCGTACCACCTCCAAATGATCTCTCACTCGTGTTCCATAGATCTCGCTGGTGTGGGGGAGAGGGCCGCTAGATCAGTAGGCGTTGGGGGCTCCCGGTGGGGGAGAACGCTGGGTTGAGGGAGGACGCCGGGATAGGGTAGGGATGCTACTGGGCTAGGGGAAGGAGCTGTTAGGGCGCCACCGCCGGCCAGGGAGGCAACTATGGTCACACGTCGGGGTAGGTGAGGGCGCGCGCTAGGGTGGGTGAGGGCGCCGTTGACGGCCATGGAGGGAGCAGGCGACGCACGAGATGGAGGGGGCGAGAGGTGAGCGAGCCAGTGGAGGAGTGGAGGATAAGCGCAGTGGAGGATTTTTTTAATAGCGAGCGAATGAGTGAAGGAGTTGTGTCCGACAAGTCGAACATCTGGTAAGTAGCATTTCCGTTAGATTATACTAGGTGCGTTGCATCAGTACATTTAGCTTGTTGTCTGGTTACTTGAATGATTTGTGGTTTGAGATTTATTTTCTTGGTAATTGAACTATATACAATGCATGGACGCATGGTGCTCTAACTCGTATGAGTACTGGAGGTTTAGAGATTTATCAATAATTATGTTATGTCTTTCGATTTGTTTTAGATCAGACTCTTTACTATGCCTAAACACTTACCTCGTTCGAGCATGTGAGAGAGTGGCGGATCATGGAAACACTTTGTATTACAATTCATTGTGGAATTGGACTCCACATTGTTCTTGACACTCTAACTTATACTGGCACGGGGAGATTGAGTATATCAGATTGTGAGCAATGAAATACTAGTAGACACATGGGCTTCAGTCCCGGTTGGGAACAACCTTTAATCCTGGTTTTCCCAACCGGGATTGCAGATTCGGGACTAAAGGTCCTGACCTTTAGTCCCGGGTCGCACAACCGGGACTAAAGCCTATCCTCGAGACAAAAAAATAATTTAAATCCCGGAAACCTCTGTTGTGGTGCGTAAGATTTGAATCCAGGACCTCTTGCCTCGCGCGTAGCTTCCTTACCAACTCAACTGCACAACACATGTGACAAGGTCCTTGGCGCTCTCATTTTGAATTTACCCGTGAGAGACCTTTAGTCCCGAGTGAGAGACCTTTAGTCCGGGTTGGTGACACCAACCAGGACTAAAAGGTCACCCTTGAGTTCGAGTTGGTGTTATCAACCGGACTAAAGGGTCAAGACTCTTTAGTCCGAATTGGTAACACCAATCAGGACTAATATATACTCTTTAGTCCGGGTTAGTAACGCCAACCGGGACTAAAGGTTTTCTGACATCCAAGAAACTTGGACCCGGGACTAATGCTCACGTTAGTCCCGGGTTAATTCTAATCGGGGCTAATATGCTGAACCGAAAGCCCTTTCTCTACTAGTATCAGACTATTATGAGCAATGAAGAACGAAGAAAACTTTCTCTTTAATATTACTAACACTAACAAACATGCATGAAAATGAGAATGGGGAATAGTATGTATCCATTTAATTTTCCTTTTCTATGAAAATTAGTGACTTTAATTTATTCTGAAGCTCTATATATATTATTTTATGATGATTATGACGTTCATAAATTAAGTTAATGTTGATATATAACCTATTAAATATGTATTAAATTAAAATGTAACCTTGAGGAACTTTTCTCCCAATGCAAAGCACAACTATATTTTGTAACGACCAAAAATATCCATCGTTTTTAAAACTTTTGTTAAGATCTTGTTAAGCCAAAATCTAAGCTAGCGGAGTCCGATGACCGAATGCAACTCAAGTGAATCGCCTCATAAGCCATTAATGGGGATCATCTACTATGGAAGATGAAGAACGCAGAAGCATATGTGATGATGGAGTCGCCCAACACCTCTGAGTCCATGAGAAGGCCTAAGATATAGTCCTAGGACTGCCCTCTAACTGACCCAATCAAAAGCCCTAGTTAGAAATCCCTTAATGTCTAGGAGAACTGTCCGTGGACACCCCACAGACTATCTGCAGTGACCCATCGACCCTCACGCACAAGACTGTTAGTGTATCTAGCCCTTTAGTGAGTTTTGATGGCTTGAATGACAACACGATAAAAGATCTAACATGTTTGCTAAATGTTGAGCAGGTCATTATTATTGTCATATACATTTGTGATGTGATATATTGTATAAATCATTATGAACAAAAGCTCAAATTGAAAGGAACACATGCTTGGTATTTCATATGTGACTAATTTTAATGACATGGCAAGCCAAAGTGCATAAAAGAGAAGAGACAGGACTTATGCATATATTTGGTCTCATTATGTTGGCTTGCCTCTACATTGTGGAATATATTAACTAAGCAATTTGACAAGCATAAGATGGATATATCAAATGATGACTCAAATGTGAAGCTCAGCCAAGTTGTACAATAATAAATCAATATAAGCACAGTTGAGAAGGAAGTTGTCATGACCTGGTCGTGACTAGTGCATTTTCATTAGCATCATAAGCATCGTCAGCAATTCAAGTTCAATTCAAAAATTTGCATATATCAAAACTGTACTTTCTAGGCTCTGCTATGTTCTTGTGGACAGTCCAGTGTGCACCCAAACAGTCCCAGAGTGCACAACCATAGACTTAACAGTCTGCACATGAAAATTGTTCTCGTGAACAGTCGGTGTTCCTTCAGATAGTCCGCCAAAGCACAACATGCACTGAAATGAGTTTTCCAGTTTTGGGCACTTGTGGCCCCACTTGTCAGCACACCTGGACACCTGAGCTCGAGGTCAAGTTCAGAAACCATCACCCACTCACTTTCTCACACTCTCACTCTCATTCCCACTCTCTCTCTCTCTCTCTCTAGTTCCTCTCACTCTCTCACTCTACACTACCAAGAATAAGAGGAGGATTGGGGAAGAGGAGTAGCAACACTAGCAAGATTATGGCCATGCTGACCTAGAGGAGATCCGCAAGGTGCTTGCTGGAGATTGAAGGGGAAGGAGTCCCCTCTCTCTAGCAAGGAGGGGAGAAGATTTCAAGAGGAGATTTCAAGTGAAGGAAGCAAGAAGCACTAGTAGAAAGATGATTTTTCCCAGCGCCTGCTTTTTTTTACTGGTGGTTTTAGTTATCACGCGCTAGTAGAAATGAAACGGTGGACCCCAAGACAAAACCGCCTGTAGAAATGGATTTTTATAGGCGGTTTGTTAAGACAACCGCCTGTGAAAATACAGGCGGTTGTCTTAACAAACCGCCTGTAGAAATTCATTTCTACAGGCGGTTCGTTAAGAAATCCGCCACTAGAAATACCTGTGTTTTTTAAATTTGATTTTTTTTCAAACGATCTCGGATGAGAAAACACCCAAATATAAAAGATGTTCGTCTCGAAAAGTTATGAAACTTTGTAAATTACAACTTTTTAATTTGAAATCATCTTGTCAACAAAAACTACGTTTGAATGGTCTCAAATTTTAAATTCAAATTTTTTAAATGACCTCGGATGGAGAAATGATCAATACGAAAGTTGTTCGTCTCGAAAAGTTATGAAACTTTGTAGTTGACAACTTTTTGATTTGAAATCGTTTAGGACCTCAAACAAGCAAATTACACTCGGATTTGTATAATATGTGGGGGAACCGAAAGGGTATATGGACACATGTGAGTGTATGGTGCAGTGGTAGAGGAGGCTCCGTGCGAGGCCGAGGTCATGGGTTCGAATCCCACCGGGAGCGCGTAGCACGCGAAAAATTGCGCGACTTGCGACATCGATGGAGACGGGCGGTGGGGTCCTCCCCCTAATTAAAATCTTTCTTTTGCTATTTATTTTTGGATTTTTTCAGAAATTTTTTACACAGTGAACCGCCTGTGGAAATACATTCCTGTGCTATGCTCTCAACCACATGCTCCTATTTCTACTGGCCCCGGCGCAGGCGGTTGAGAAAAACGCCAGTAGAAATAGGCCCTCAACCGCCGGTGTTGAGGTTTTGTGTACTAGTGAAGGTGAAGGAGCATGAGCTAAGCATCATCTACACCACAAGGCGCTTGTGCTGGACCTTCCTCATCTTCTCGCTAAACCTAGTCTACTCAATCACCTAGAAACCGTGGAGATCAAGAACTAGATGTTCATCACCTAGAAATCAACCCCAAATTAAAGGAGATTTTGATAGTTAGACGATGCAATGTAGTTAGATCCACCTAGCTAGATATGCTCTATGGAACCCTAGGGACAACCTCACAAAATCCCTCGTGCTGACTTTGTTGTCTCTTTTCATCATTTTACTGGCTCAATTCATGTTTCCACAATTACTTCTTGCACGGTTGTTCTCATGTGGAAGGATTATAACTATGATCCAAATGTTTTTGAGCATAGAATAGGAACAATAGATAAACCTAGAGAACATTTAGATAGAAACTGATATATATATATATATATATATATATATATATATATATATATATATATATATATATATATATATATATATATATATATATATATATATATATATATATATATATAGGTGTTTCTTGTATTGTCTTTGTTGAAGCCTTTAATTTCAGAAATCCTAATTGAAATCCCCTAGTAGGATGTCATCACCGGTCCCTAGCTAGCTACATCTTGCCTTTTGATCCCTCTTCCTATGTCACATTTAACGTCTCGGTTCGGTTGTCTCCGTCTTAATAACTACACTTCACTGTCTTAGAATCGTTCATGAACTACAAGCAAGGTTAATATAATGAATGTATGGTTCAAATTGCTGATGAATAATGTATGACTTCAATGCATTATGTTTTAGGTTGTAAAAGAATACATCTAGTACCCTTGACATGAAACATGGGCTATCTTTAGTTGACACGCGGACTTCGTCTCTACCATGAGGTTTAGCGTTCAAACTCTGTAGTAGTGTAGAATAAAGTGAGAAATGCTGGCACCGGGGACCTGGCTGGTGAATATATATATATAACTGATCGTCTGACCCGATCTTACGTGGAGATGGCAAGTCGATGCTATCGTGGAGATGCCAAGTCGATGTTATAGTGTTCCATGAAAATGGAGAGCAGCAATAGAAGGGGGAGATTCATGGTACGCGTGACGAAGGTTGTTGTGCTTGTGCAGGAAAGCACTTACCGGTTTATGCATGGAGCTGTAGCAGGCCCCTGTTTCAATTCTTTTTGGATCAGCTGTCGCGAACGGCGAACCTACCTACTCCTATCAATGTGTGCATTTCGTCTAGCACAGAGTGACCTGATAACAAATGTATATACTTAATTAACTTATCCTTGTTATATTTTATCATCACGGAGGATAAACTACTGTATATAAAGCGATATATATATATATATATATATATATATATATATATATATATATATATATATATATATATATATATATATATATATATATATATATATATATATATATATATATATATATATATATATGGCAGTGATGCAATGACTTTAATTTATTTGCACCTTCTCTTTAGAGTGAAGTTAAGGATGCAACAAAATACACGATCTTTTGTCTTAAAGCCTCTCCAACCGTCTTTTTAAACATCACTCTCTAAATAAATTATTTGGAGAACCAATTGAATAAAAATCGCTCTGTATATATTCTCACACTCCAATAACTTTTTTATATTTGTGTGCACTCTAGAGAGACAATCCCCACTCTCCATATTTGGCTAGCGAGAAATCCGAAATATAGGGATGACAATATTTAATTAATGAATCTAAGGATGACAATATTTGGCTAGAGAGAGCATGAGGGATTTTTTTTTCACCAACGTATCTATTCTATCGATAAGGAAGGATATAAAAAGACTCTTTGAGTTCCTCTTAGAGATCAACCTCCTTCCTCAAATTTTACCTCCTACCCTATTTTTATGGGCGTCACCACGGGCCCATATATGCCGGTTGGTCATCCTAATTCCACAAAAATGTGTTTCCTTTTCCTTCCTCGAATGGGAACAGCTTCTCGATTTGTTGAAGTCCACAGCTGATATGTCAACTCATGTTTTCTGCGCTTATTTCTTTTTTTACTTTGGGATAGCCCAAATTTCATTATTGCACATCAATGAAATTAAGCAAATTTTTACTATCCCAACTATTTTCTTGGAGTTTTCTATTTTGATTGTCTGATTTAGAGCGTCTTTGAATCTGAGTGGCGTAATAAAAATTATATAGAATAGATCCTAACAAGCCAACTATTATTTAGCCAGCTCCAACTGATAGTTGGTCTATTAAGTTTCAAAACCTAGCTAAAAGCCACCAATATTTGTTCAAATGACCGTTTTAACCCAACAACTCCACCTTATCGTATCCCACATGCTCTCTCTCTCATGCACCGGTAGTGGACCGCTTTCACCTACCCAGCCATTTGCTTCTTTGTACCACTCTGGATCACGGCCTCACACCTCTAGCGAAGCTTCGCGCACTTGGCAAGTTGGCATAGCGATGCTTTGCTATTTGTTGCATCTGCCCATTGCCATGGGTGTATGGCTGCCCCACCACCTCTACACCCCCCTCACCCGTTGCACTCCTACTGGTGAAAAGAAGCTAGAGCACCTGACCGATATGACATTTCTCTAGATTTATGGTGTATCATGAGTTCATCCCAATTAATTAATTTTATTTCATAAACCAAACAAATAAATGAGCAATTAGAAAAAGATGGATCACCCTATTTCTCGAACCAAACACACTATGTGTGGGAGCCGTCATCCCCCTCGCCGTGACTATGGATGGAGGATAAGGGAGCATGGATGCACTATGCATATGATGTGGACAACAAACCTAGGGACCTCCTGCCCGTTGTGAGTATTAATTAAGAAAGAAAAGAAAAAAAAGGAATAGTTGGAGGATATGGCCGAACTACAATCAATCATCTTGGTGAGTTGTTGTCGCATTAGGTGACGATGAGGGCACCATATGATTCTCGGTCTAATACACTCACTAACCAGAATCGGAAGACCAATGTAGCTACGATATTCCATGGAATTGGTAAGTTCCCATCAGATCACACGGCAGCAGCACAACCTCTCTCCAACTAACCTAGAAGACGGGGGCGATTAGCTGCCTTCTAGTCGGCATGAAGTCACGCTCCGGCCAAAAACTACCCCGCAGGTTTCTTTGCTATTGGACTGATTTCACCAGTACTATTTCTATTTCTTTCTATGGGTTCAATAAAAATATAGAGAGGAAGCATGACTCCGTAATAGAAACATATCTAATATTAAAGAGCAAAGGGTTTCTTCTGACCAACTTTTTTTATTTTTTTAAAAATATAATGTCTCTCCATGTCATGCATATGATCGGGACTTACGCTATATAACTATACTCATACGATTTAGAATGACTCGTGTCCATAGATGATGGAATCCAATTTCACGACATATTAGGACCCGTTTCAGCGCACGTGCATGTTTGTTAGTCAAAAAAATTGCCTATATCAACATATATGCTAACATTTCGAAACTTAGAAAAGGCATATATTATAAATCCAGTATCGAAAATCCAATTGCATCATTGTGCTACTTGTAGTAAATGCTTCAAACACAACCTCACTTTGGTATATTTGAATAAAATTTAGGTGAAGAACATTTCTCTTATAAAGATAGATATTAAGCTAGGACAATGTTCTATGTTCAGGATTAAATTTTTTGCCTTCACAAGAAAAGTTCGCAGTTTAGACGAAAAATATTCGAGATAGAAAATTATATAAAAATATTTGATATTTAATTAGGAAAATAAATTTCTAGGTTCACCTTCTATAATAAACATGACTAGCAGTAGAGAAAAAGAGAGCATCTAAATAAATATTGTGGGGCCAATTTAAAATATACCAACAAACATCCCGTGTATACTATTTTTTTGAGGAATCGTGAGGGGCAAGGAGCCCATACTGTGATATATTAAAAGAAAAACCAAACAAAAAAAAGTTCATTATAGTACAGAATCGAGCAGAGCAGGGGTGTTCAGGAGACAAAGAAGGAAATGAAAAAGACAAAAAAAAAACACAAATGACACCGAATCCATGTATGTCCCTAGGAAGTAATAGGAGCAATTCAGCGGTGAGGCATCTTCTATAATATTCAATTGTAGGATTTAAGTTTCTGAAGATCACACAGTTTCTCGCCATCCAAATGCTCCAGCAGACCAGAATAAAGATGTCGATAAAGAATGGAACACTTAAATGTGCTATGCAAGGGAACAACCTCGCTCAAACACAACACAAAAAAAAACACTCATGGTATTGTGTAAAAAATTGAAAATGCATTGTGGCACGTCCTATTAATACGATGTGGACAACGTAATATACACCATGTAACATCTCGAGACTATTATAGGAACATTGCAAAATATACCATGTATAGGACATGAATACATGGGGAAAGACTAGAATACACCTCAAAACAATGTTATAGAAGGAATAGTTCAAAAGAATATCACCACAAAATCATAGATACCAAAAATCTATAAAATATATAGCAAAAAAGGCAGTAAAAATAGTTGAAGTGGATATCACTGGAAAATCATGGACACAATAAAAGGATATAAAATATATATAGCCCGAAGCACATAAGAAAATGAAAAATAGAATAATTCAAAACGCATAATGGAGCATATCATGTGTAAGCGACAGTACATGATGTAAGAATCCATGAATACAAACCGAACAATTTTTCTTATAAAGGTGGAACATTGATTAATTATGAATCTTAACATTGTCCTACTTAACAAAAAGAAAAGTATTATTCAACACAATTTTATCTAAATATATTCAAATGGGGCATTGTTTTAAAATATTTATTGTAAGAAAGCAAAATGGTGCAACCGAAATTTTGAATTTGGTACTCTGATTATAAACCGTGCCCTTTTTATACTTATAAACCGTGCCTTTTGATTTCTAACAAATGGTAAATTTGTCCCTAGATTAGATGCCTCCAAGTCTCCGCACTGGCCCCAAAACAAAACAGCCCACGAACTTGAGCACCGCAGGTGGAGGTCTGGGATTGATCGGAAGTGAAGATTAGCGCTATTATACGGGCCGTCTTATAAAATTCAGTCTAGCCCAGATACGTTTGAGCTTAAAAAGTCCACGTTACCTCCCTTAACTTTTGCGAAAGTCTACTTTTCCTCCCTAAATTCTAAAACCGGGTATACCACCTTCCTGAACTTTTAAAACCGCTCGTTTTACCTCACTGACTAGTTGTAAGCGGTTTTCAAATGAGTATGAAACTGCAATTTTGAATTAATTATAAATATATAACTAAGTTATATATAATCCAATAAGTATGAAATTTTTATTACAATTCAAGCATATAATAATTAGCCCACCATAAAAATTTCACTATGATTGGATCATAGAAACTGCAGCTATGAATTAATTATAGAAAAGCATAGATCTAAAGCTACAACAAAAAATTTGTACTAAAGCATACCATATTATATGTTCACTATGTAGATCTACTCATGTGAAGTCAAAAAAATTGGATTTTTTATTTTATAATTTTTTTTTATGATTTACTATGTTTTTTCAAAGATTCAGCCGAAATAAATAAAAAAGAAAAAGACAAAACCACCTTTGAAAACCGCTTATAATTGGTGAGGGAGGGAAAAACGAACCGTTTTAAAAGTTCAGGAAGATGGTTTACTCGGTTTTAAAGTTTAGAGCGAAAAAACAGATTTTCGCAAAAGTTGAGGGAGATAATATAGATCTTTTCCTTTTCCTTTTCTTTACATTGACGCCATCCAGGCTCTCGCCTCTCTAGCCCAACTGTCGGCCTTTCTTTACCAGCCGCTGCAGACTCTTGGGGTGACACGCGCATTAACTTTGTTTGGGCCGTGGTGGGCTGACCGGCCTCGGCGTCCAGGTCCATCAACCGCTGGATTTTTGTTGTTTGCATTTCAGCGTATCTTGTTGGAAATCCTCAGCTTAGATCCCTCGTGAGTTGTGATTGTGATAACTGTTCGACGGAAATTGATGGCTGGAGAGAGAGAGAGAGAGAGAGAGAGAGAGAGACGACTCGTAGTAGGATCGGACTTGTTAATCAGCACTCAGCAGGTGATGGCAGAGCATGCAGCACGTCTGAGAAGTGATGGTTGCATCATTGGATTAAGACCATTGATCTGCACCTGCTGCCAGGTGAGACGATCGGAAATCTTATTATTATCTCCACAGCTACAATATAAGTACTATGTACTGCATGGACTAGTGCTACCTTCCAGGTCTTTTCATTCTCAAATATAATCCCAACAGCACCACATTGCCCGTGTTTTTCGTTGCCAACAACATCAACTCTACCTAATGAACCCCGTGCTTTCTTCCTCAGCTCGCTCCCTGCACGGCCAAGGTAACCAACTAATTAACCGGCCTGCTCCAAGTGTCAATCAAAAGGCAGCCTAATCGAAGCTAGCTTTGTGTCAAAGACAAGGAATTAATAAAGAGTGACATGTAGGAGCATCGCGACCACATGCAAGCATGCATGTCGATCTCTGAACTTACACTTCATTCCATCACAATCTATGACCTGGCACGTGTTAGGTGCTTCATTTGGTCCTAATAATTGGCAGGCACGTCATGCCGTCATGAACAAGATTTGGTTTTTTAGCCATGCAAACAATATGTTTGCATTTTTCCTCAAATCTAACATCACCATATCACTATACTTTGATAATTTTTTAGCTAATTAAAGTAGAAACGAAAGTTACTTCCACCATTTTTGTTTTTATATTATACTCACTCACTCCACTCTCTTTCATAAGGCATATCTTGACATGACACGGTCTCCTAAATTATACATTGACCATCTATTTATTTTATTTTATATTATTTGCACTTATAGACTTAGATAATTTGATAGTGGATTTGATTACAAATCTAACCATATCAAGTTTGTGTTATAATAATTAAGAACTGTCAGTGAAATTATTGATCAAAGATTGTGAAGTTTCAATCATATGCGTGTGCACCTTATAAAAGAGAGAATGGAGGTAGTACCTATTAGTATTTGAAAAGGTCAAACATTAGAGCCTTTGATTAGTACTGTAGTTATTAACCAAAATATATGCATACTTTGTTAGAAATTTAGATAATTTTCTACACAGTTTAATTCCGAAAAATAATAATTGCATGGTGATGACATGTATGATAATAAACAATTGCTGCATAGCATCATATATATTCACATGAATATAAAAAGGATGATCAACATATTCATATGTACCAAGATAAGACAAAACAAATATAACAGCAAGGTTATATATATCATATATGAGCCAAGATCATGATTAAAAACATATAAGCATGATAGTCTAAACATACCAGCAAACATGAGTATCACATAAACAAACATCCACGGCATATAGAATGTAACAGAGACAACATAGCACATGAACACAATGAATTGACATAGAGATGAGAATAGGATATACCCAGCGGAGGGTCCCATGCCGAGGGCATCGGAGGCTCCATTCGCACTTGTAACACCCCAGGTGTTTATCACCAATTAAGTAGTGGGTTTAAGCTCAAACATGATAGATTAATGGAGATGACAATGTCAAAGTCAAACCTATGGAAATAAGCCATAACCTAAACTTGGATATTGCACCCTCGCTTACATATAGGCTCAATTAAAAGATATATGCTTGGGTGTTGCTATTAAAGTATCTTCACATGTCTCACCTCAATAACTATCTATATTGATCCCTGGAAAAGTTTCATGAAGTTTGGAATCAAAAAGTCACATGAAATGATAAGTTATATGCTTGTTTGGATTATAACTAAAACCTGCCTTACATCCTATGGGAACTAGTGTTGAGCAACATACAAATGCAAAATGTGCAACACATCTTGGACACAGGTGGAACAACCTAGTGAAACATATGTAGCATGTACCTTGAAGCAAACACATGAAACAATTGAAATAGAGCTTTGAAACCAGCATTTCAATTATAGGGATTTCTATGTTTCAATGCATGAGAAACCTACACTTTTGTGCAACCTACGCATGGTGGGTATGTTTGGCCTCTACAGCACCTTAACTATACTTAGGACACTTAATGGAACAATGTTCATGTTGACCATGTTGACTAATTGTGTCTCTAAGTGATGGTTGACCATGTGTGGACCTTGGAACGCTTTTGTTTGACCATTTCAAAAGTGTGACCTAGAAGCTTTACTTGACTATGCACCCTTTTACAAAGTTGTAGATAATTTTATAAGGAACAAACTTTGTTTAAGAGTCAAGTCATGAAAATGTGTGGAACATGCTCAAAAAGGGCCCACAAGTCAGAATTTGGACTGTTTCCAACACTTAGCAATTTTAAAACCCTGATTTCAGTGTCTTCGACATTGGCATTCCGCGTTCTCCAATTTTTGTTAAGCAACTCAAGTGGAGGCAAATACAAAATTTGGAGTAGACATTATGGAGAAAGGCATGTAAAAAGATGGCATCAGTTTGACTTCATTTTGACCATCAAGTTGGATTTTTGCTCAGCACTGTCAATGCGCTGACACTACCATGTTGGTCACTAATTATCTGCTAATCTATGGCCCTAATGATCTTGCACCCTAAATGAAAAGTGTAGAGCGTGGTATGGGCTACAACTTTGCTTTTAGGCCCATAGCCTAGTTCGAACCCGAGCCAGCCCAAAAATGGTCGCCAAGTCAGGCACCGCAACGTGTGACAAGTGTTCGAGAAAATGGCTCAAAGGCCGACGGGTGTCCGTGGACGTGGCCGCCATGCCAGCTTCGTGCCCCCACCTTCACGGCACGCGTCCCTGTCGTGCCCCTACCTTCCCGAGGTAGACACCGAGCCACCCCAGCCGCTCCTCCACTTCCCAAGCTCGCTCTCTGCCTCTCCCTCGCTCGGCTCCGCCCGGAGCGCGCATGCCACGATGGCCGCCCATGGAGCTCCGGCCGCCGCTGCGTTCCCGCCGCTCCGAGCTCCCTCTCATCCCACCGTGGGCACCACCACCTTCACCTTGCCACGATTCATCTTTGGCACGAGCTCTCAACTCGCGTTCACCTCCCCTGCCGCTGGGAACCGCCACCGCCACCGTGCAGCCGCCGCCGCGGCCGGTCGCGCGCGTGGCCAGACCGCCACCGACTGAGCCTGACCGGGCTACCAGTGCCCACGCTTGCGGGCTTGGCCGCCGTTGCCCTTGCGCACCTTCCCCGGTCGCCCAGCCACCGGAGCGCCGCCGCCGTCGACACTGCCCCTCCGGAGCCGCCCGCGCACGTGGTCAGCAGGCCATAGACCACCTCGGCCCCTACTACGAGCGCCTATGGACGCGCCTCGCTGCCCTGGTGCTTCCCCACCACTTCACCGCGGCCGCCGATGACCTCACCGGCCGGAGAAGTGCCGGCCGGCACTCTCTCCCCGCCTCCCCTGTTTCCGGCGCCGGAGAAAGGAGACCTCCTGTCTGTCTGTCTCTCTTTGTGAATGACAAGTGGGCCCAATGGTCCAGCGGGTCCCACTTGTCGGTTTAAGAAAGCGGTTGTCTGGGTATGTATTCGGGTGGAGCTAGCAAATTAAGTAGGGTTGTTCTAATTCTATTTTTGAATTTCAGAAAATTGGTGAATCTTATAAAAATCATATCTCATGCTAGGTAATTCCAAAAATAGCAAATGTGGACTTTTTGGAAACCTTGAGAAGAGATCTATGCAGTGGAGTCACAATATGCTAGGTGTTTGTAGATGTTTTCTGATGTTTTTATTTAAGCTTTAAAAATGCTCTAAAATGCTTATAAACTTGACCAGAGCCATATCTTGAGTTTTAGAACTCCAAAAATAGTGATTATTGTTTTGTTAATTTTGTGATGACATGTACTTGCTAGGAAAAAAATATTAAACACACTAATTATTCACTGTTTTCTTAAGGTTTTGATTTGACCTTGTTAAATAAGGAAATCTGCATCATATTGCTTGTCATTTTATATCTTGAGTTGTGTTGCTCCAATTGGTGTGAAATTTTTATGGTAGGCTTGTCATGCTATGGATGTACTGTTGTATAAATTTCATGGCCATTGCTTACTGTATGCTCAAGTTATTGAGTTAACTTGTTTATGGCTTACTAGATAGCTTATAAATAATATATAAATGATAAAATAGAAAATGTTGTTCCATTACCTTAGTATGATGTTTCTCTATCATATTGATTCATAATATGGCCTTGTGTTCACAGGAAGTATGGAGTTTTGGAATTAACTTGCTCTCACATGATTTATTGCTATAGCCATTTGTCTTTTTCATAGAGGTTGTTATACATGTCCAAATGGTTTCAAATTTGGATAGTAGACTTTTGGGATCATGTGAAGGCCTCTGTAATTTTGGTAGAATTTATTATGCACTTTTGATATGTGTTCATAATTCCACCAAATTATCTAAATAAATTAAGAAAATGCATTAAAAGAAATTATTTAGGAATGGACACTATGTTTTCTGGTGTTCATTAGTCATGTGTGACATGTTGGTAAAGTTAGTTTTGTCTAATTATATGTTTGCAACATAAGTTAATAATTATTTCTTGCAAATGAGGTTTCTGGACAGATCTGAGAACTTAGCAAAGTTCTTCATGATAATGTGCTTTGTTGTGAAACTTATTTATACAAAAGTTGTAGATAATATATGTATCTAGCTTCTGTTAAAATTTGGTGGTATTTGGCTAGGTGGTTTAGGAGTTATAGCTGTTTAAAGTTAGGCTACAGAATTGCTTGCTCTCTGTTTGTCAGGAACAGATTCTGGAACTTTGTATTTTTGACTTGTTTAACTTATGAATCATGCTGTGATGATTATAAATGAAATGTAGAGAATTTCATAAGCTTTCCATAATGTCTTCTTTCAAGTCATTTGGATTTATAAAACTCCAGATATGATTGATTTGTGAAGCTATTGTTTGCTTGTCCAGAAATTAATAAATTCCAATTATAGTTGTTTGCTTGTATATTGTTAAGTGTGACTTATGCCTTTGAGGGTAGTTAAGTTAATTAGCTCTGGGTGTTTATTAGAACTTGGGTATGCTTGCTTGATTGCTATAGTTATTGCACTTCTATGCATTCACACATGTGCATGGTTGCATCTCATTTAGGTACGCTAGCAGAAACGCGTGAAGGATCTAAGGTGGAGCCAAACCCGAAGATGGAGTTGGTGGATCCATCCTGAAGATAGAAAGGACCGGACAAGTGGTAGATTGGAGTTTGCTCGCCAAGCAAACTCATCTGACATACTCTGACTTGAGTCGGATCCCAGGCAAGCCCCGGAGCATTATAAGCCTCCTATCTTTAAAGCAATTAATTACATATATATGTTATAAGTATTGTTGCATTAAGTGGTAGGAGTTGGTTGAAAACCTTGCTGCATTATATCATTCCTTGTCCAGATATATGAATCCCTGAATCCTACATAGACTAGGATCGAATAGATACTTAGCCTTGCTTTAAGCGGTAGAAGTCAGGTGATTTTCTGTCACCTGCGAGATATAGGGATATTCATATATGGCACGGTTGGCTATATTTGCTATCGTGGAATGGAACCATGTGTTAATAAAATGAAATGAGACCGGGCGGGATGACGATAGTGAAGCAACAAGGCATGGAGGTCTTGGGTGTGGATCTATCCCCGTCTGAGTCGTTTAAGGACCGCTTCGCTGTATGTCCTTGAGTCATGTTGAACGCAGTCTAACACTTAGTTGGCCGGATAAGCCGTTCCGACCGCGAAGCCGAGTAATGTGATTTAGGCTAGGAATCGAATGGTAGGTTGCTTCTTGGAGGAGAGAAAGGATGTGCTTGGGGACATTGGCGTGAGACTAAGGGGGGGGATAGAGTCCCTATCACCTGGCAGAGTGTCGCCCTTGGGGTCGCGACATCATTCGGACCCGCGATTCCTGAATCATATGAAAAGGTGGCTTGTGCGACCCTGGCAGGGGCCTGCACGGTGAGTGTTAGAAATACCCCTCCAGCTGGATAGGAATTCGATTCGAATTGTCGTCGCTCCCGGTTAGTGAGCACTTGACTTGAGCAGCGGCAACGTAGATTCAATTAAATTGAACGAATGGTTAATTGGATCACGATGGAAAGGTTGCCTCAATTTATACCTGCTATGGTTAATATTGTTTGCTCCTAATAAAGTGAGTGCTCAAGTACAGGTTCTAATATAGATGATAGGTTAATGATAATTAACTTGATGCTTAAGCATTAATGATTGATCATCTATATTAAGCTTTTATGCAAAATGTTGTCTAGCTAGCCCCACTTTATATCAGCCTTGCATGATCCTTGGTGTCACCTTATTTCTGGTTTCTGACGGGTAAGTCTAGCTGAGTACCTTCTCGTACTCAGGGTTTTATCCCCACTTGTTGCAGGTTGTGATGTATCATGGCGACTGCAAGAGTTTGTTGGCTCCTGCCTTGTGGTGGAGTGTGATCATGGGCATGATCCTTCTGAGTTACCTTATCTCTAATGCTTTTGTTGGAAGTCGACCGTTGTACTGGCATATATTTGAAATAAGATTTATGTTAGTTTTAAATTACTTTGCTTCCGCTACTTTTTGAACTTAAGTTGTAATAACTATGTTGAACTCCGATGTATATTGAATTACTTGCGAAATGGTTGTAACATGTGACTTGTTATGTTGAATCACTACGATCTTGGCTTGTATGTTGGTTGGTTTGAAATCCCTCGTGATTTCATTGGACTACCGGAGTTATATGGGCTCAAGTGTGAGAATTTGATCACTTCGGTGATTGTTTTTATACTTGTGCTCTTATAATTTGGACGGTTCCGTTACAGCACTAGTCGCCATAGTGTGTTGCTCGAAGTCGTGGACCGCAGTCGATGCAGGAAGGTGATCGCAGTGCAGTTCCCATCCGCGTCCAGAGGAAGAAGATGCCGCTGACTGGGAAGGAGCAGTCGCGTAGTCGCTCCCCCAAAAACCTAATTGCCGCACTCCCCGAGCAGGGATCGCCGACGGCAAGGGCTTCGGAAACCTTTCCACAGCAGAAGATGAGGTCTGATTTTGTGTTCCAGGTACCGAGAGAGATAACTCGAGAGAAACTACCATCGGAGGTACATGCTCTCTCGTCTCTCTGTGCGCGCAGAGGTACGAGACGAAGAAACCTTTCCACAACAGAAGATGAGGTCTGATTTTGTGTTCCAGGTACCGAGAGAGAGAACTCGAGAGAAACTGCTGTCTCTTTTATGCTTTCACGCAGAGGAAGGGAAAGAGGCTCACACAGGCAGTCCAGGAGAGGGACAAGTGAAGAGACGGTAACTCCCAAGATTAAATCAGAAAGTTGTAACTCCCGCTATAATGGAGAGTGAGTGGCAAAACCAGACCACGCCCACGCCCACGCCCTTATTCTTTTCTCAACTTCTCAATATGGACGGATGAAGTCCAACCATATAAGTCGAGTCAACGTTTGGTCAAGTTCCAATCCAGTACAAATATTAAATGTCCAACAGTTACACACCCTAGAGTTTTATTGATTTATTAAATTTAAAATGGTCCTGAGCCACAATAAATCCAACATACTTGGGGAATGAAAGTACGTAATGCAAACAGATTCTATCTTTTAATACATATTTCGTAGCAATTGATGATTCATTGTTAAGAAATTAGAATAAATGGTTAAAGTACATTTTTGTACCCTTTCTATTTAAAACAGGACAATTTCACCACTACAAATGTCCTTTTTAGAGGTGGTTTTGTTGTTCGCCTTTGGCAAGAGGCATTTGAAGATGGGTATTTTTTAGAAGCGGGCAAGTAACATGTTAGGAAATGATTTCCAGAGGCAGTCTGACTGTCCCTTCTAACTATCTCCGAAAATCGATTTGTAGAAGAGCCGTTAAATTTAGCAAAAAAAGAACTTTTTCAAAATCCGTGTGTGTTTCCTATCATTTTGAACCCAATACATATGCCTGTCTTCTTGTAGTCTCCTTGCCATCTCACGTACACATTAATTAATTTGTTGAAACAAAGGGGATGCCATTCTTTTGATTCAACTTCATGAACTATATATGATGTATTTGGTACTCCAAAAAACTTAAAAGGAAAAAAGATCAACTGATCTTGTGAGAACTGTAATTTTTTTTGTAAATGTCATTTCAAAATTTAAAAAAAAACATAATTTCAAAACCCGAGACCTTATAATGAATAATTGGGTCTCTAAAGGATATCAAATAAAAATGTTGAGAACTATACATCTTTTCGTGAGCTCTACAATTTTGATATAAAGTGTGTTTTTCCTAACCTTATATGAAAAATATGGAATTATGTGTGCGGCAACTATTTTTAGAGGTGGTCTACTTATTAAACAACTGCGTCTAGAAATGAACTTCAGATGTTGTCGCTTAAGAGAATAAATGTGAAAAATAGCTATTTTCTGTGGTGCCCATTTAAGAAAGTTGTTTCTAAAAATTGTATTTATAAGAAGAACACTCTGAAAATAATGCTCTTAAGCCGATTCTCTGAGATCAATTTCTAGAGGCGGGGTGTGGCTTTTAGACCCAGAGATCCTTTTGAATAGCCTTAAAAAATAAAGATGACATCTCCAAATCTGTCATAAGTGGTAGTCTAGTGGTTTTTACCCATGTCAGCTTGTTAGCATTCAAAAGGACAAGTTAAGAGAACTAAGATTTGTACGCTGGTATAACAAGAAAGATGTCGGGGTTATGATACCCCGGGTATTTCAAGACATCGATTAGTTACCCGCTCGGGTGGCCTACGACAGCCAAACTAGCTCAAGCCCAGCGACCGCAGTCCATCAAAGCTGCACCGACTTAGGCCAAGCACTAAAACGGAAGTCGGCCATGACCTCCTCCTTCTCCCTTCACCGCACGACACGTGGCGCCGCACGACCTCTCCTCCGCCCCGACCCCTGGGAGGGACAGGGAGGGGTGGAGCTCCACCCGAGTACGCCTGCTCAATCTGCCAGGACCAAGGCAACATCAGTATCGGAGCAGGCGCCATCCCTGTGCCACGCCGAAGACAATACAAGACCGCCAAGTGATGATGACAAATACGGTGAACCACCGTCCAAATACGGCTCGATGGGACGGGCGTACGGCCCTACCCACTATGGGATGGGGCTCACGATGACAGCCTTGACTTTCAAGGCCAACCGAGCCAACAAGGGCCATGACCCCGAAGCTCGGGATCGTGGTCATCGGCACCATGACCAGCAAGACAACCAAGTGATGATGATGACGAAGGCCACGACAAGACCATGTCGCATAGGACGGCTGGCGAACCACCACCGTGCCAATAGTGTTGTCACGACCGGCACTGTAGCACCACGCCACCACATGCCACGACGTGGCACAAGACCATGACGACAACCACGCTCGGACGTACACTGATGCCAAAACAAGACGACCTTCCTTGCAAGCCAAGATAGCTAGTTTTCCCTTCCTCAGGCTCACGATCGCTCGGTTGGGAGAACCTATATCTTTGTATGCGGCCTGGCCCCGGACTCTATATAAGGACAGACAGGGCACCCTTCCAAGGGGACGGACTCTCAAGATTTCATTCGGCCAGTCCCTCACTCTTCTACCTCTTTCACACTTCTTTCATACCTCATTTTAAGAACTTTAGAGCATTCAACCGAGAAACACGCACTCGATCTATCTCTGAGACTAGACGTAGGGCTTTGGCCTAAACTGGTATAATTCCTTGTGTCTTTGGATGCTACCATCGCCTTCTTGGAGCAGCGCGATATTCGTTTAAATTCACTCATTGGGTGACAAAATACCAACAAAAAGGATTATGCTCCCTCCATTCTAAATTATAAGATATTTTGGGCTTTCTAGATATGTTTCTTTTGCTTTTTTTTGGTAAAGGAAGGATTATTAATTTATAATCATTACATCGAGTTGATACAACAATCATGAACTCACTTCTAGCCTCTGCATAAAAGCACACAGCCTAAACAAAACAAAGAGAAACCTAGCACTCTGATGACTATCAATCCTAAGACTAAATCGCAGCCCATATGTGTCAGGGAGAAAACATCGTGACCGTTTGCGCCAATTGTTATGATGCTGCTACAACAAAAGCCCGTGAAGTAGCCTTTTGGAGGGTAACCGATGTGCGGAGCCAATGGATAACAGAATATGTGCCACCTGTTAAGGAGAATAAACATGTTTCTTTTCAAACACCAAATCATTTTGGTACAACTAAAGCGACCAACAAGTAGCTGGCAATCCGAGAAAAATTAAAGGTTTTAAGTGTAACACCTCTTGTGTTATAGAGACTAAAATTTGCCATGTCATCATATTGCACTGCAAAGCATCCATGATTAAGTCAACTATGATGTGCATCAACTAAAACAAGTTTATATTTCATAGGTTGGTTGTGCTTCTGAGATGTGTGACTCGAATCGAAAACCCTAATTTCGAATGTCACCGCAAATACTTAGTTTGTGCCCTACGTAATTTGAGTTGTATGACTGTGTTATACACTAGTACCAAGTGTAGGGTATGAACTCAAGTCCAACCCATAAAATGAAGCTTCAAGTTTGAGTTTGAATTTAGAATCCAAAACTTGTCTCAAGTTTTTCGATTCGAATTTGAATTCAAATTTGGGAAATACTAAAAGGATTTCAAAAGTCAAATTGGTCAACCAAGAGTGGTATTTGGTCAAACATGTGATGCTTGACTCAATGATGCCCTTGGATGATGGTGTGATCACTAAATAATCACTGATTAATATAGCAACAAGTTTCAATTTAAAATTCTTCCGAAACCCCCCAAAAAATCAAAATCCTGGATTTAACCCTTTTTGAATAATGCAAAATCTAAGCCAAATTTGGGAAAAAGTTTAAAATCAAGTTTGTAGATCTTTTCAAGAGCTACAAGTTTGGTGTTCTGAGTTTTCAAAGTTTTAGTGAAAAATTTGGAGTAATTTTGAAAAGAAGTAAATTTCAAATTTGACCCCTTTTCATCCCCAAACTTAAATTTCAAAATGTATGCTGAATTTGAAAAAGTTTTCAACATGAAACTTGTAGAGTTTGAAAAATTGAAGATTTCATATCTTGGACATTTTTTAAGTTGCTACATGTTTTTGGGAGTAATTTGAAAAATACCTGTTTAGGGTTTTGAAGTTGGGGGGAGCTATAGTGTGTCAGCGAATCAAAGAAGAGCAGCGAGCGGCATGGGTGCCAGCATGCCGCCGATGCCGTGCTGGCCTTCCAGCGCGTTGTGGATGCCACCACCGGTCTCCCGCACCTTCTTGAGTCGTCCTCGAGCTTCTTTGGCATTCCTTTATAACCCCGACGCCATCGTCAACTCTCTCCTTTACCTCCTCTACTTCACTGCCGACGCCGTCGTCTTTGCGTGTTGGCCAAAAATTCACCACCACCACTTTGCCCTCGCCTCAATTGGTCTCATGGTCGAGTTCGCATAGCCCTCACGCGCGCTCTAGACCATCTCGCAGCTTCTCTCGCCATCACAGTAGCTCCAGCGCCATCATCTTTTTCCCGAAACCTCCGACGAGCCGCCTTAACCACCTCACCGTGAGCAGCACTCCGTGGCGCGTTGCAAGCTCTCGCATTTCATGTTCCAGTTTCCTCTTGCTCCTCTGATGCTCATGCGCTCCCATGTTCCAGTTGTTAACGCATGGACGCGTCGGGACGCCGCCATCTTCTCCAGTTCAGGCCACCATGTCCGCCCTCCACGTCGTCGAACATGCTCCGTCGCCTTTCCGATTCGTCTAGCGTGCGCATCATCTACGCGGTGAGCTCCTAAAGCTAATACCTTGATCAATTTAGACTTTACCGCATCCTCGGTGCTTAATCGATGATGTCCGGCCATGGCCGCGCCGCTGTGTCCGCCATGGACGCCGTTGTGCACGTGGTCATGCCCGAGATACCCTGTTAGCTACCTAAACCGATGCACCGTGTCAAGGGGAATAGGTTGGTGAAGACGCTACCGTTGTTGGTGTCGCCGTCGACAAGATTCGCCACCGATCGTCGCCGTCGCCATCGAGTTTGACTGGGCCTGATGAGCGGGACCGCCCTGTGTCACACCCAAAATTTCCTATTTTGGATTGTGCATGAAAAACACTAAATAAAATAAATGATTTCAATATCTGAATAAATTTATTAGATAAGTTAAGTTGCTTCTAATTTAAATATAGAAAATCATGGTTTTAAAGTTTTTCATATTAATTTGATAATGTGATGTTTGTTTGATGCTTGTCTTTGGTGTTGGTGAGTGCTATTATTTTCAAAATATCATAGGACGACGTTTATTTCTCATCGGAAAACTTTTTGGTATTTTCTGGATTTAAAATTTCAATTTCCGTGAGCTTAATCTTTTTCCTTGATCTTTTCATCAATCTTTTCATGAGCTCCAAATATTTTATTTGGGTTCCTCATGTTCCATAATGTCTCTGGAAAATTCCCTCGAATTTTTGGAGTTTTCGGAGTATTTTTCGCGGCTTAAATAATAATTCTGGACTTTTCTAGAATTATTTTATCCACGAAATTAATTAATTCCGAAAAGTTTCCAAACCTTACGACTATATATATGCCAGTGTAGCCTTCGACGCCCTGGTTTCAGAAGTAAAACCCTTATCGCGAGCCGTCGCTCGTAGCTCCCTCTATCCCTCGCCGTATCTTAAATATATATATACATGTATATGTGCATCCAAGACCAGCTCGTAAACAGCCCAACTAGCTAGCTAATGTCAGGACCGTACGTGCTCAGTTTGGACTCAGCCGAGCGAAGAGGCCGCACGTCAGGCAGACTAGGAAGCCAAGTTTAACTCGATGTCGATCCTAAATCACATCCAACTCGATGATCTGCTAGCCTATATATAGAAAGGCCGCATCCTCATCTGCATGTGAGCCGTTGCCCTAGTCCCACGTGCGCAGCCCCTGCTTTTGGATCTCGCCGGGTTTGGAGCTCAAGCTGCCGCTATTGTGCTCGCCGGCCGCTGCCTCGCTGACGTCGAAAAGCCATCCGCCGCCACCGAGCGCTTAGTGCCGTCCACCAAAGCTCCTCCCCTGTTGTGTTGCAGCAGCCATGGTCGGCGCCTTCTCAGGCTCAGATCGCCGTGGCCGTCTCCCGGGATTGCACGGCTGTGAGGACCATCTGCCGAGCGCCGCACTTGAGCTCGCGAAACCTTGCATCTATGTGCCGTCGTTCAAGCCCAAGCTTGAGCTGCTTTCCGGTTGAATCGTGCCGAGGAGCCAAGCCGTCCGCTGTAGCTGCCGTCTGCCTTATAAGGATGTTCCTGTGCCAAGCCGAAGTAGCCATCGGTGGTGTGTTCACATGAGCCAGGCTAGTCACCACACGACCGATCGTACCTGTCTGTTGTAGATGCAAGTTGCAGACCAGCCGTCCAGCCGTCCATGCAGTTGTTCGGTTTTGCTTAGCAAGCTGGCGACCGAATTCAAGTCGGATCCGTTCATAACAGCGTGTCAAAACTTTCTGGAGGCCGTAGTTGGATTCGAATCGGATCAAGGGCTGTTTATCCGTCATCTAATCAAACAAGGACACCTGCTGTACAGTACAAACAGAGCCATGCAAAGCTAATTATTGGGAGCCACTCAGGATATCAATCAGACTTGCATATACACGTATCTCCTCATAAGACATGCAAGTACGGAATTGTCTTCTCTTCCGTGCATAAGTAGAGATCACGAGCACCCCTATATAAGCTCGAGGATCATCACCGACCTTGTGTTTTCCCATCCGCCGCCGTTCGTAGCCCTAGCTTTATCCCAGCGCCGCTGCCGCTCACTCGTTTTGGATCTCGTCGGAGAGAAGCTGGAGCCGCGCCCCGCCGATCCCTATCGTCCCCATCGCCGTTGCTTAGACCTCGCCGATGAGCAGAGCAAAAGTCGTCGCCACACTGGAACATGTTCACGTGAGGGACATGCTTGCCGCTAGCTGCTTTCTTTTGGGCAGGCCGAGCGCCACCCGTCGGCCATCATCGCGTGAAGCATCGGCACCATCTGCATGACTGCTATCTCGGATCTGTCGTTGAAGGAGTCGCTTGTGAAACCCAATCTTGCCGGTCTCTGCTTCAACCCGACATCGTTGTTTCTCGTTTGATGTTGGTAAGAAACACCCGCACGATGGCAACTCTTGTCTTTTTATCTGTTAGCTTCTTCGATTGTTGATCTTATTATTTGATCATCACGTATACTAGCCTTTGAGTCTGAGCCTGCTTACCATTCAAGTTCTCTGGCCACATATATGCATGCTGGATATCAGTAGATCTCCATCTGCATCCTGCTTCACCGTCGCTATCTGCCCAGGCCTTGACAAAACCAGCCGGCGGCCACAATCATGACTCTCGCCTGCAAACCGAGCTATCTTGCAAGTTGTCATTGCGCAGAAGCAGCAACAACATTGTTCCTGACATCATTAGCAAACTCCTGATGGCCGATTAAAAGAAAAGGTCAGCGTCACCTTGCTAACCATTATTTTATTGATCAAAGACTTTGCTGATATCATGTCTCGTCATTCATGCATCATCATTCCCTATTTATTTCCAGTCGAGAAATTGCATCTTTCTGCTGGTGTGTCTCCGTACATATAGTTATATATATGCTGATAACCGCCGTTATCTTGTTTCCATCATATCTGAGTCGACTTAGTCTACTGTGTGGCAACGACAGTTAACATGCTTTATGTTTTTCTAAATTTTTAATCTAATTATTAATTTTGACTAATCTCTATTCACACCGCTTTCCAAAATAAATACAGCATATAGATTAGCATCTGTCCTTTTTGTGTGCCATTGTTAGTTGCAACGTAAATATATTTGACTTGCTTAATTTAACAACACGTCAGATTATGTTACTTTGTTTTGCATGTTAATGTACAATTGATATAAAAGACAAAATGAAATATTTGTTATTAAAATATGACTAGATTTAACTCGGTTTCTCAACTAAGATATGATTATTGATTATTCAAATGCCCTATTCATCAATTATAATTAGTTTAGTTAAACATGGAGTGTATAGTTGTTCTGATTAGTGTTTGATTCATGCTTTCTTGAATTAAAAACAATATAGGTTTATACTTTGATCTTTAGTGATTAAACTGTAACTTGCTAAGTTCAAACCAGTTGCATAGGATAAACTTGTTTAGGTGTTCTCACCTTTATTTTTATACAAGGTTAAAGTTTAACTTGATGATTAAATAACACGAGACATGTTCATAAATAAATATGACTTGTTCTAATTTGTTTTTATAATATAATAATTTGATTAATCTGAATTAATAGGTTCCATGTGATTTTTCTAAATTAAATTAAATGAAGCCTGTAGTTGTTTCTTTTATAATATAAACTCTCGGTAGTCGTTTCTTTTCAATCGTAGTTCCGTTATCGACGTTTCTTGTGTTCTCGTGACCGTAGCCGATAGCTCTCTTTTAGTACGCTGTTTTCTCTTATGTGGTGTACTATTCTTAGTTGCTTTTATTGTTGTTTGTATGTTTGCCTGTGCGTGGTGCTTGCTATGAGTAGAATGAAAACCGTTCATGAGCGTTGAAGATCAAGCGGGGATGACTAGAAGATAACTGAAGGTTCTCTGAGCAAGTTGCTTTAGGCATAAAGCAAGTTCAAAGGCAAGTATAACATGGGACCATCCTTGTTGTCCTATTCACTGAAATTATCATACATATGCATGTGTCTTCCTTGACAACCATAGAGATTATAACTTAGCTATTGATATCTTGTTTCCTTGTCGCCTATGGGTTGTGCATTTGGGTAGCTACTGCTAGTGCTTAATTATGAACAATGATCTTGTAATTTGACTAATGGATTATGCAATCAACCATTAAGATGATTTTATTACTGTTGAAAGGGGGCTAGAGCAAGGGGTTATATTGTTGCTCTGGTTTCTCTCCGTAAGGACTTACCTGTAAGTGATAACCGGGATATACAGTACAGCTGTGAGGGCTATATGGCTCTGGCTCTAGTTGTTCAAGAGACCTTTTCTAGCTTGTTAGAGGTTACCTTAAATGGCGTAAGAATGGCTTGCCACTTTGGGTGTAGTGCGAGCCCCTGGCCTAGTGTGTATAGGCTGCGGTTGTTGTGCCACAGGGAAGGGGGGTTCTACATCTGCCTGCCGAGTGAATCTAATGGCCCTAACTTGTTAGACGAACTTTTGAGTGGCTTTATATGGTTTTCAGTGTTTTGGGAGTAATTAACCCATGCATTTGGAAATCATGACTCACAGTGAAAGTGTACACCTCTGCGCAGAGTTAAAAACTGGTATACTAGCCGTGCTCACGGATACGAGCGGCCTTGGGGATTCTTACAGAATAGTTGATCACCATTATTATATCATGCTTAATTATTGTTGATTATTATTATGCTCATATTAATGCTATTCATTATCCTTATTACAATTGATCATTGATTCATTAATGGGAATTGGAATACCTTGATGCTACTCAATTGCTAATTATATGATGATTAAAAGCTAAACGCAATCAAACAGTGTCTAGCCTTTTTGAGCCTCATGAACCCTGTGTTATACTTGTTGAGTTCGACATGGACTCATTCTTGCTATTTCCCCCACACTCCAGTGTGTAATAAGATGCTACTCGGAAAAAGGACAAAGGTGTAGTGGAGTTTCCAGAAGACTAGTAGAAGTGCTAGGCATATGTTACCCCCAGTCAGCCGTCCCTGAGAAGAATGGAGCCCAAAGTTTAGTCACCGTTCCGCGATACTCTGATGTAAGTGTTAATATAGCTATGTATACGTTATATAATAACATTGTTTCTGATATTTTTTTTCATTCTGGCATATGTGTGGACTTCCTGGGCACACATATGATTAGCCTGGTTTTGTTCTTTAGAAAACCGGGTGTGACAGAGTGGTATCAGAGCGGTGTTGACTGTAGGACGTATGCCAAGTAACACTGGACGTATTCTAAAACTTATTTTACTATAAAACTAATTTGTCATACCTTGACTCATTGATTTTGACTATTTTCTCTTCCTTGTCTTGTTGTATCCCCTCCTTGATATAGCTTCCTTTGAGCTATTATTTCTTACTCCATTGGATTTTGTTTTATGTTGATTTTACTAAAAGTTTTCTGATCTTACCTTGTTCAAAAGTTCGATGGCCTTTCATCATCTCCAAGGTGCCATTAGGATGACCACCATTGTTGAACAAGCACGTGTAGTATCGATGATGTGATGTGTGTTTGTTTTGCTTGATGTGTTGCTTGTGTGTTATCCTTGTTCTCATATTTCAAAGGTGGCTCGAAAGGTATAAGTCTTGAGGAGTAGCTTGATCTATGCTAAGTGGGGTAGGTTTTACGTAATACTCCGCATGCTGATTTATATAGCAGTATGCAATGTTTCTGTTATATCTCAAGATATGGACATGAGAAATTTATGAAATTTTACTGGGAATAACTATACTTCTGTATCTTTCCAAACCCACTGGATTTACCTTTTTACCTATTTTGAGCTAAGAGATATACCTGTTCTAAGTTGAGGTTACTGCACAGTCTGGAATTCTAGAACAGTTTTGGCTAAGCTCTGTTTTTGATTAATTTAATGACAGAACCTGGAAAAGTGTTATTAATAAAAGTTGTAGATAATTTCATAAGCTTTCCAACCATGTAAAGATCACTTCATTTGGATCTTTGTAGCTCGAGTTATGCCAGATTTACTGAACTGCTAAAATTGGAATTCGCCCAGAAATTTTCTGCATTACTTCCTTATCTTGTATAAGTGAATATATCATTGGATATCTTTGAATCTCATTGATTTGCCTGGGAATCTTACATTAGAGATGATTATGGTTATCTAGTATAAAAGGGATGTGAGTTACTTTGGTGTCCCCTAGTTTTTTTTCTTAAGGGGGTAGCAAAGTTGTGAGTGTTGCAAGATGAATGTTTCGTATGTCCTAGAGCTTCACTTGAAAGAAGTGGTTATCTCTATGATTGGAAGTCTATAGTTAGTTTTATGAAAACTTAGATGACATCACCCCCATATCAAGTATGTTTAGTAAGTTTTAAGTGAAGGACTTATCATTAGCAGCAAGCCTTAAAGAAAGTGTTGCCTTCAATGACATTGTCAGGTGGAACAAAATCTTTGTTAAGTGGGGTAGTGTCCGTTACCATCATCAATCTCAAGCGACGAGGTACCAAGAACTGAAGATCAAACCTTATCTTTCTTGTTATCTTTTGGCTATCCTCGATCCATGTCTTATATCTCATCAACATAAATCAAAGAAGCATGAAGATTTAAAGATTAGTGTTATCTATCTCTCTAATCTCTCTGAATCTCATTTGTATCTTATCCTGTCTTTTTAGAGCAGTCTGTCTTCCTTAGCTTATACCTCTATTTTTGGATGCCCAAAAATCATGGATAAATTCTGGACAATAGTAGACTTCAATATTTTTCTCTGACCATAAGAACCACCCTGATAGCTATTATGGTTTGGGATTTATGAAAATCACAAGGCGACGTATCTATGCTGTCAGCAATCTGGAATAGTTTCTGTTGTGCACAGTTTTCGACCACGTTAACTGTAGAATCTGGAGAAGTATTCTATAAGAAAGTTGTAGTAAATTTGATAAGCTTTCTAACGGTATAAGCTACAACATCATTGGATTCGTAGAACTCGAGTTATAACTGTATTTCTACTCTGCCATTTTTCTGCTCGTGAGGAAGTACAAGTTACTTGTTCTTGCATATGCTCATGAATATCTTTGAGATGATAGAAGGACATGATGGTAGTTATCACTCAGAAACAAATGCAAGCTATCCATTGGTGTTCTCCAGTTGATCTCTTAAGAGGGGTTGCCGAACTAAAGGCGATACAAGATAGAGGTTTTATACGTTCTATTTCGTCGTCTGGAAGCATCAGCTATCTACATGGTTGCAAAGTCATTATCGAGCGCAGGTATCCTTTTTCAGGGTGGGTAACCTGTTAAAACCATCTACAAGAATCATAAAGGTCTAAAGAAGACATTTACAAAGTTGGTTATGAGTTTGTGGCATCATCATTGGATAGGAGTTGACGAAAGAAAAGTGAAGACTTGCAGATCAACTTTATCTTTCTTCCTAGTCTCTCCGAATCTCGGGACGAGATTCTTGTTAAGTGGGGTAGATTTGTCACACCCAAAATTTCCTATTTTGGATTGTGCATGAAAAACACTAAATAAAAAAAATGATTTCAATATCTGAATAAATTTATTAGATAAGTTAAGTTGCTTCTAATTTAAATATAGAAAATCATGGTTTTAAAGTTTTTCATATTAATTTGATAATGTGATGTTTGTTTGATGCTTGTCTTTGGTGTTGGTGAGTGCTATTATTTTCAAAATATCATAGGACGACGTTTATTTCTCATCGGAAAACTTTTTGGTATTTTCTGGATTTAAAATTTCAATTTCCGTGAGCTTAATCTTTTTCCTTGATCTTCTCATCAATCTTTTCATGAGCTCCAAATATTTTATTTGGGTTCCTCATGTTCCATAATGTCTCTGGAAAATTCCCTCGAATTTTTGGAGTTTTCGGAGTATTTTTCGCGGCTTAAATAATAATTCTGGACTTTTCTAGAATTATTTTATCCACGAAATTAATTAATTCCGAAAAGTTTCCAAACCTTACGACTATATATATGCCAGTGTAGCCTTCGACGCCCTGGTTTCAGAAGTAAAACCCTTATCGCGAGCCGTCGCTCGTAGCTCCCTCTATCCCTCGCCGTATCTTAAATATATATATACATGTATATGTGCATCCAAGACCAGCTCGTAAACAGCCCAACTAGCTAGCTAATGTCAGGACCGTACGTGCTCAGTTTGGACTCAGCCGAGCGAAGAGGCCGCACGTCAGGCAGACTAGGAAGCCAAGTTCAACTCGATGTCGATCCTAAATCACATCCAACTCGATGATCTGCTAGCCTATATATAGAAAGGCCGCATCCTCATCTGCATGTGAGCCGTTGCCCTAGTCCCACGTGCGCAGCCCCTGCTTTTGGATCTCGCCGGGTTTGGAGCTCAAGCTGCCGCTATTGTGCTCGCCGGCCGCTGCCTCGCTGACGTCGAAAAGCCATCCGCCGCCACCGATCTCACCTCGGCGCTTAGTGCCGTCCACCAAAGCTCCTCCCCTGTTGTGTTGCAGCAGCCATGGTCGGCGCCTTCTCAGGCTCAGATCGCCGTGGCCGTCTCCCGGGATTGCACGGCTGTGAGGACCATCTGCCGAGCGCCGCACTTGAGCTCGCGAAACCTTGCATCTATGTGCCGTCGTTCAAGCCCAAGCTTGAGCTGCTTTCCGGTTGAATCGTGCCGAGGAGCCAAGCCGTCCGCTGTAGCTGCCGTCTGCCTTATAAGGATGTTCCTGTGCCAAGCCGAAGTAGCCATCGGTGGTGTGTTCACATGAGCCAGGCTAGTCACCACACGACCGATCGTACCTGTCTGTTGTAGATGCAAGTTGCAGACCAGCCGTCCAGCCGTCCATGCAGTTGTTCGGTTTTGCTTAGCAAGCTGGCGACCGAATTCAAGTCGGATCCGTTCATAACAGCGTGTCAAAACTTTCTGGAGGCCGTAGTTGGATTCGAATCGGATCAAGGGCTGTTTATCCGTCATCTAATCAAACAAGGACACCTGCTGTACAGTACAAACAGAGCCATGCAAAGCTAATTATTGGGAGCCACTCAGGATATCAATCAGACTTGCATATACACGTATCTCCTCATAAGACATGCAAGTACGGAATTGTCTTCTCTTCCGTGCATAAGTAGAGATCACGAGCACCCCTATATAAGCTCGAGGATCATCACCGACCTTGTGTTTTCCCATCCGCCGCCGTTCGTAGCCCTAGCTTTATCCCAGCGCCGCTGCCGCTCACTCGTTTTGGATCTCGTCGGAGAGAAGCTGGAGCCGCGCCCCGCCGATCCCTATCGTCCCCATCGCCGTTGCTTAGACCTCGCCGATGAGCAGAGCAAAAGTCGTCGCCACACTGGAACATGTTCACGTGAGGGACATGCTTGCCGCTAGCTGCTTTCTTTTGGGCAGGCCGAGCGCCACCCGTCGGCCATCATCGCGTGAAGCATCGGCACCATCTGCATGACTGCTATCTCGGATCTGTCGTTGAAGGAGTCGCTTGTGAAACCCAATCTTGCCGGTCTCTGCTTCAACCCGACATCGTTGTTTCTCGTTTGATGTTGGTAAGAAACACCCGCACGATGGCAACTCTTGTCTTTTTATCTGTTAGCTTCTTCGATTGTTGATCTTATTATTTGATCATCACGTATACTAGCCTTTGAGTCTGAGCCTGCTTACCATTCAAGTTCTCTGGCCACATATATGCATGCTGGATATCAGTAGATCTCCATCTGCATCCTGCTTCACCGTCGCTATCTGCCCAGGCCTTGACAAAACCAGCCGGCGGCCACAATCATGACTCTCGCCTGCAAACCGAGCTATCTTGCAAGTTGTCATTGCGCAGAAGCAGCAACAACATTGTTCCTGACATCATTAGCAAACTCCTGATGGCCGATTAAAAGAAAAGGTCAGCGTCACCTTGCTAACCATTATTTTATTGATCAAAGACTTTGCTGATATCATGTCTCGTCATTCATGCATCATCATTCCCTATTTATTTCCAGTCGAGAAATTGCATCTTTCTGCTGGTGTGTCTCCGTACATATAGTTATATATATGCTGATAACCGCCGTTATCTTGTTTCCATCATATCTGAGTCGACTTAGTCTACTGTGTGGCAACGACAGTTAACATGCTTTATGTTTTTCTAAATTTTTAATCTAATTATTAATTTTGACTAATCTCTATTCACACCGCTTTCCAAAATAAATACAGCATATAGATTAGCATCTGTCCTTTTTGTGTGCCATTGTTAGTTGCAACGTAAATATATTTGACTTGCTTAATTTAACAACACGTCAGATTATGTTACTTTGTTTTGCATGTTAATGTACAATTGATATAAAAGACAAAATGAAATATTTGTTATTAAAATATGACTAGATTTAACTCGGTTTCTCAACTAAGATATGATTATTGATTATTCAAATGCCCTATTCATCAATTATAATTAGTTTAGTTAAACATGGAGTGTATAGTTGTTCTGATTAGTGTTTGATTCATGCTTTCTTGAATTAAAAACAATATAGGTTTATACTTTGATCTTTAGTGATTAAACTGTAACTTGCTAAGTTCAAACCAGTTGCATAGGATAAACTTGTTTAGGTGTTCTCACCTTTATTTTTATACAAGGTTAAAGTTTAACTTGATGATTAAATAACACGAGACATGTTCATAAATAAATATGACTTGTTCTAATTTGTTTTTATAATATAATAATTTGATTAATCTGAATTAATAGGTTCCATGTGATTTTTCTAAATTAAATTAAATGAAGCCTGTAGTTGTTTCTTTTATAATATAAACTCTCGGTAGTCGTTTCTTTTCAATCGTAGTTCCGTTATCGACGTTTCTTGTGTTCTCGTGACTGTAGCCGATAGCTCTCTTTTAGTACGCTGTTTTCTCTTATGTGGTGTACTATTCTTAGTTGCTTTTATTGTTGTTTGTATGTTTGCCTGTGCGTGGTGCTTGCTATGAGTAGAATGAAAACCGTTCATGAGCGTTGAAGATCAAGCGGGGATGACTAGAAGATAACTGAAGGTTCTCTGAGCAAGTTGCTTTAGGCATAAAGCAAGTTCAAAGGCAAGTATAATATGGGACCATCCTTGTTGTCCTATTCACTGAAATTATCATACATATGCATGTGTCTTCCTTGACAACCATAGAGATTATAACTTAGCTATTGATATCTTGTTTCCTTGTCGCCTATGGGTTGTGCATTTGGGTAGCTACTGCTAGTGCTTAATTATGAACAATGATCTTGTAATTTGACTAATGGATTATGCAATCAACCATTAAGATGATTTTATTACTGTTGAAAGGGGGCTAGAGCAAGGGGTTATATTGTTGCTCTGGTTTCTCTCCGTAAGGACTTACCTGTAAGTGATAACCGGGATATACAGTACAGCTGTGAGGGCTATATGGCTCTGGCTCTAGTTGTTCAAGAGACCTTTTCTAGCTTGTTAGAGGTTACCTTAAATGGCGTAAGAATGGCTTGCCACTTTGGGTGTAGTGCGAGCCCCTGGCCTAGTGTGTATAGGCTGCGGTTGTTGTGCCACAGGGAAGGGGGGTTCTACATCTGCCTGCCGAGTGAATCTAATGGCCCTAACTTGTTAGACGAACTTTTGAGTGGCTTTATATGGTTTTCAGTGTTTTGGGAGTAATTAACCCATGCATTTGGAAATCATGACTCACAGTGAAAGTGTACACCTCTGCGCAGAGTTAAAAACTGGTATACTAGCCGTGCTCACGGATACGAGCGGCCTTGGAGATTCTTACAGAATAGTTGATCACCATTATTATATCATGCTTAATTATTGTTGATTATTATTATGCTCATATTAATGCTATTCATTATCCTTATTACAATTGATCATTGATTCATTAATGGGAATTGGAATACCTTGATGCTACTCAATTGCTAATTATATGATGATTAAAAGCTAAACGCAATCAAACAGTGTCTAGCCTTTTTGAGCCTCATGAACCCTGTGTTATACTTGTTGAGTTCGACATGGACTCATTCTTGCTATTTCTCCCACACTCCAGTGTGTAATAAGATGCTACTCGGAAAAAGGACAAAGGTGTAGTGGAGTTTCCAGAAGACTAGTAGAAGTGCTAGGCATATGTTACCCCCAGTCAGCCGTCCCTGAGAAGAATGGAGCCCAAAGTTTAGTCACCGTTCCGCGATACTCTGATGTAAGTGTTAATATAGCTATGTATACGTTATATAATAACATTGTTTCTGATATTTTTTTCATTCTGGCATATGTGTGGACTTCCTGGGCACACATATGATTAGCCTGGTTTTGTTCTTTAGAAAACCGGATGTGACACCCTGTCAGCTAGTGGGAGGAGAGGGTGACGCGTGTGTGTGTGAGTGGGCTGGCAGGCCCGTTGTTGGGCCAAGTGGGCTGCGCGGGGGAGAAAAACGGAAAACTGAGATGTTTTTCTTTTTTTCTATTTTGAATTAAAATTAAATTAATTTGGAATTTTGTAAAGTACAGTTTTGAACTCTAAAATTTATGAAAATTTTTGTGTAAGCTTTTCAAAGTGTAAACTACCTAGGAAAAATATTAAATGCAATTTTGAATACTTTTTGCATGAACAACAATTAGCTCAATTAAATGTTAAATGCAACTTCCAGGAATTTTAGTAATTAAAATATTAATCTAAAAATCATGAAATTTGTTTTGACACTATTTTAGACTATGATCAATCTGTATGAAAAGTTTGAGCTCAATTAGATGAAATTTAATTTATTCTTAATTTATGCCTTGATTGTTTAAGTAATTAAATAAATGTTTAAGTTGATAACTTTAAGTGTTGTGTGCCCTTTTGATTGAGTGATGACCTTGGGTCATTAACCCTTAATGATTCTTGGCACCTTATTTACTTGTTTGAGTTTATAATTAACATGTTCTTTATGAAGTAATAATGTTACTTAATGTAATTACTGTTAGTTGATGAGTTCTATTAGGTTGCAACTGTACCGCGAAGGAAAGTTGTACTCAAATTATTAATCATGGCATATCATCATCAAGCATCATGTTTATTACCACATCATGTTGAAGCATGTCATATTCTCGTGTAGTTCCCGCTTTCAAGGAAGTAAACGTTGTTGAGCAAGCTTCCGGAGAAGAGCAGTCGTCAGTGGGTTCTAGACCGGACGTCGGTGTTGTTGAGCCTGAACCAGTCGTCTCTTCTGAGCAAGGCAAGCCCCGGTACATTCAACCCTTCCTTGAGTTTTACAAATCTTTTATCACCTAGATTATGGTTTATTGCATCAAATATTTAAGTTTTGAGTGATAATCCAATTGCATTATCATATCACCTTTGGTACCTGTCTTATTTCAAAATGCGTAGTATGCTTCATTATGCTTAATGAGTTAGGCTTTTAAATGAAATGCTTATATGACCATGATGGCATACTTGATGAACAATGGAATTTAAGAATGAACTTGAGATCGGGCGAGTGGTTTGGCCACTACTAACTTGTATTGGGAAAGGAGTCTCAATGTAGTGTTTTCGCCTTGTCAGTTAAGGACCGTTCGTTGTAGGCCTGCTTGTGTTTCGAGACTTTGCAACTAGCCTCATGCCTTGGGTAAGCCCAAGATATTAGTGATTCTATTACGAGAACGTCCAACCTCGCACTGGAAGTGGAGAGATGGCAGGAGTAGCGTGTACCCTCAAGGCTAGAATTGGGCCGGGTTTGAGGAGTACTGTACTCTCGGGTGGTGATGGACACGTTCTGGTTTTGGAAGATCTAAATGAGGGTTGGCATATGTAAGATTTGGTTCGACATATGTCGTGAGGTTAGAGATCCCCAGCTAGGTATAATCGGTTCAAATCGTCGTTGCTCCTCGATTATGGAGACCGATCACATGTCCTGCATCGTAGTTAAAAACTAGAATTTGAGAAAGAATAAGGAAGGATCTTGATGAGAATTACTTTGATCTAGATTAGGATCACTTAGAATTGGTTAATGAACCATCAATGATAAAAATAAAATGTTGAAAGTAAGGACTTACTTTAGTAAGCTTTTCTGCAAAATAGTTTTGATTTTTGAATACCTATATCTTGATTCCCTAAAGCTAGCATGCCCTTGGAGTCTTTTCCTTAGTCGGGTAAATCTTGTTGAGTACCCTCAGTACTGAGGGTTTGTTAAAACCCTTGTTGCAGGTGCGGCTCATGAGCAAGTCTGTTTTGAGCCTCGCTGCATGACCGTTGTCGTTAAAGAAAGTGATGACGAGTAGGCTGTGTGGTCTTTGGGCAAGGCACCTCGTTTGGGTGTTGTAATAAAGTTACTACTGATACTCCACTACTACTGGTTTGTAATAATGCTACTTATGGTTTGAGGTTTGAAACTGTGATTTGTAAACTTAAGTTATGTAAGACTTCTGCTCTTTTACTCTGATGTTATTTGAATAAACTGTTGTAATATTATAATACTCCTGTAATCGGATCCTGTTCGGAGGAAATCAGACATTTTTAAGTTATGAGGAATATAAGTATAGCTGTCAGATGACATTATGACAATGACAGGTACATGTGGACCATCATAATTTAGGAGGTTCTGTGACATTAAGTCTCTCCCAAACCCTCAAAGCCAACTCCTAACCATATGGGAACTGCTAAGAGGTTGACCCAAACAGCACAGGCAAAACAACATTTAATACGTTTCTTTGGCTATGCACTCCATGTTCGCTTGAACTACTTCAGCGGTACTTTTTAGCGAAAGATAGTGTTTTTTTCTCACAACAAATCAGTATAAACGTCATCATAAGTCAAATGTCTAAATATATAACAAAAGTAATATATTTAGAAAAAACTAAAATATCTTATAATTTGGAATGGAATGAGTGCTTCGTTGGTGGAAGAGCGCCAGCCAGAAATTAATTAAAAGCTTCTTTCAGTAGTCGCCAAGCACTTTTTAAAAAAGCATAGAAATAAAAGGCGTGCACGAAGTCTATATAGCTAGAAATAATCATCTTAGGCCGTGTTTAGTTCACTTTAAAATTCTAAGTTTTTTCATCCTCTCTCCATCACATCAATTTTTGGACGCATATATAGAGCAGTAAATATAGATAAAAAAAATTAATTGTACAATTTAATTGTAAATCACGAGACGAATCTTTTACGCCTAGTTTGTCCATGATTGAACAATAATTATCAAATACAAACAAAATGCTATACTACCAAATTTTTCTAACTTCTTCCATCTAAACAAGACCTTAATTAAAGGTGGAAACTCAACTACCAGTGATGTTCGTGACTGCACTTGATGGGGTCAGTGACTACTCACGCGTTAGCGTACTTGCACTCTGCTTCACAATATACAGTCTGATGATGAAATGAACATCATCCAAATAATGATGTTCATCTGTCATCACACTTCGCAGTTGATATCATTTAAATTCGATTACACGATCGGCAAATAACAAAATAATTAGAATAGTAAGAGATGGAAATGACTCAAAATGATCACTAACAAATAAAGAAATATATTGCGTGCCCCCTGTTACATGCCAAATAATTAATGTTAAATTTATCATTTTATTAGGAGCATACAGTACATAATAATAATGCAACACTGTTCTTATATATTTCCTCCTGTCCATTTTATCTAGGTCAAATTAGAATGACATGATCTCCTAAATTACACTTTGACCATTCATTTGTTTTATATTATATTTTTATGTTTATAAACTTACAATAATTGGATAGTATAATTTCTTACAAATCTAATTATATAAAGTTTGTATTATAATAATTAAAAATCATTAGCCTAATTATTGATCAAAATTTTTAAAGTTTAAATCTTAACATACGTGTGCGTCAACGAGTATGTTACGCTGATATCAACAATCAACGTACAATACAAGACGTTTGGTGGAGGTGTCTCGCCACAAAAGGTGTTGAGAATCTGCCATGCATCGATGGATGGACTATAGCTTGTGTGTGTCCTTGGAATTCCCGTTGGTTGCAATGTTTCTATCCTGGGTTCCTGGTTTAGATGGCAAAAAATTTGCCTCAAAAGTTCTATAGCATTTTTATTTATATTTGGTAATTATTATTTCACCATGGCCTAAGTAAGTTCAAAAGATTTATCTCTCACATTACAGATAAACTATACAATTAGTTATTTTTTTATCTACATTTAATACTCTATATATACGTGCAAAGATTTGATGTGATGAAAAATCTTAATTTTTTTTTAACTTTTCACCCGAACTAAATAAGGCCTTGCATTTCATCTCGCATTAAGGAAGAAACGAGAGCCTAGCTTATGCTACTACGTACTACTACTCCGTCTTTTTACGTGTGTCGTCCGAAAAGCGCGTCTGTGAGAAAAACACGGTTTCCAGATACAAATATTTAGGGACGGAGGAAAGGAAGTATATAGATATAGAAGCGTTGAGGAGCTGAAAAATATGACAAGATGTGAACTGGCCAGCTGATTTGACGTAACATATGCATCCTATACTCTATAGGCATGCATGTGCCGATCAAGGGCTTGGAACCTTCTGTCCCTACCAGTGCGGTAGATTGTTCTCAATCTCAGTGGAGTTGGTAGAGAAACCTCGAGCCCGTGTGTGTGAACATTTTGCTCATTAATCTCATTGTTATTATAATTATATACTCCTAATATATACAGTTTACTAATTTCATCTAATTTATCATTATGAATCAAACAATTCTAATTTCATCTAAAGTTTATAAAAAATAGTACTCCCACCATTCCAAATTATAAGTCATTTCAATTTTTTTGAGAGTTAAAGCATTTTAAGTTTGACTAAAATTTTTGAGAGAATTACAAAGATTTATGATATATCAAATATATATAGTATGAAAATATAATTAATGAAGAATCTAATGATACTTAGTTGGTACAATAAATGTTATTATTTTATTACATAAATTTGGTCAAACTTGAGATAATTTAACTCTCCAAAAACGTTAGAATGACTTATAATTTGGAATAGAGGGAGTACCATAGTTTGCATCTTTAAATAGGTTTATTATAAAAATATATTCTACGATTAATTTAGTGATTTTATTATGCATCATAAATAGTTTTTTATACACTTATTAAAATTTGAGATTGTTTGATGAAAAATGCAATTTTCATTCTATTTTATACGGTGAAATTAGGTTTTATTGGTGTGCTTGTAGCTCTTTTTTTTTGGAAGGAAGTGCTTGTAGCTCTTTGTCGTGTTGTTTGGTGATGACTGATGAGTTGGTGGAGGTAGGTAACGTGGAGGTGAGGCAACACGGACACACTTTATTGGGAGAGATTAACCATGATTTTAGGCCGTACCTGATGTGACAAAATAAAGCTAGGTCTAGTTTAGATACCAAATTTACCTCCTAAATTTCACTATGCAAAAAAAAAATTCTTATCACATCAAAATGTCGGTAATACATGGAGTACAAAATGGAGATGAAATCAAAAACTAATTGCACAGTTTTGTTGTACTTTGCGAGACGAACGTTTTAAGCCTAATTAGTCAATTTTTAAACAATTATTACCAAATAAAAACAAAATGCTACAGTGTTGCACAGTGCTCCACGGTATTTCGGCAAACGCGGAATCGGTGGAACTAAACACGGCCGTAGCCACTATACCACTGGCCGCTCACTGCATTTGCGCCGCGTGTCCTGAACTAGTTGTAATCCATCACAGTATCCAAGGCATCTTATTCTCTAATCCATATAATTTTTTAAAAAATGAAACTAAAGTAATCTAACATGTTAGTATAGAGAAACATGTAAGCATAGACACATAAATACTAAAAAAAGTGTATGAGATTAGTTCTTCACAAAAACCTAGCATTGTTATTCTCTCATTTTTATTGGACAAAATATTTTATGAGCTACTCCCTCAGTTCCAAATTATAAATCCCTTTGGCTTTTTGGTACATCTATTTTTCTATGTATCTAGATAAATAATATGTCTAGATACATAGCAAAATGAATGAACCAAAAAAAGTCAAAGCGACTTATAATTTGAACGGGGGAGTAGCTCTTAAGACACTTTTCAAACTGCCCTTAGCGTTATATAAGGCCAGTCTCAATGGAAGGTTTTACCTCCTAATTTCCAAGACGTGAAACTTAATATGAAACGGCTCTCTCTCGGTGTATGGTTTCATTGCACAGTTTCATAGGGTTATTTCAGCCTCTCGTGGGTCCCACGGGTGTCTCTCTCTCCTTTCCCTCTCTTCCCCACCGCTGACCGCGAACATCTCCTCCATGATCTCCTGGAACCAGCGCACGTCGCCGCCGTGAGCGCGCGCAGCATGACGCCGAGCAGCACTAGCTCGAAGAGCCTGGGCCGAAGAGTCACCGCGTTGCCGCCGCCGCGGAGGTGGAGCTAGCTCAGGCTGCAGACGAGCGCGGCGACCTCGACGCGGTAGTCGGCGGCGCACATGGCGACGCGAGACGCTGAGCAGACCTCGACGACGAGGAGACGACGCCAGTGAAGGTGGCCGAGCAGCGGGTGTGATGGCGGGCTCAGCGTGCCGCCGTTGCCATGCCCCTAACCATGCCTCGCTCAGACAGCCGCCACGAGGAGCAGGGAGACGGCGAAGGCAAGGAGGCAGAGCTCGCGCCCACGGCTGGCGGAGCCACGCCTGCAACGGAGCTCGCACGGCTAGCGGAGCTGCGCCCGCGATGGAGCTTGCGTCGCGTGCGACGGCTCTCACCCAGCGGAGCTCACGCTCAGCGAAGCTCTCGCGCGCCAGAGCTCTCGCGCCCGGCTGAGCCCGCTCCTGCTGCTGGTGGAGCCCGCCTTCCCCTCCGGCAGCGGCCTCCCACGCCGCATTCCCCTCCGGCAATGCGACCTCACCCGAGCTCAAAGGAAGAAGAAGAAGTCACGCTCGGATGAAACGAAGAAAGGCTCTCAGTGGGGATTTCACCCGGTTTCCAACATTTTTGAAACAACGCTAAGTTGTTTCGTCCCCACGAAACATTTTCCTTCTCTCTCCTCCTCGATACATGTAAAAGCTCTATTTCTGCTGACGTGGCATCCTATTTAATGTGCATGAAACTCCCGTGAAATCAACATTGAGACTAGCCTAATAGACTCCCTACAACTCTACTGTGTGAATGGTACGAGCGGATCACTTGATACGATATTATTTTAGGTTTGAATACATATGGTATCGTCTAATAATATAATACTCCGTATATATTTAGTCAAACGATCACAAGCTTAAGTATAAGAAAAAATTAAAGTTAATAGAGTGTAGCTTGCATTGTCTTTATCTAATTAGGTCTTTTGCGGTGAAACAATCCATCTAAGTTTAAGTCTTTGACTTTAGCGTAGGTGCTTACATTTTCTGAAATCATTCCAAATTCGACAAATGTTGAAATTTCTGTGTACTCGTTGATAACAAATTATAAGGAGGTTGGCAACAACCAAGACACCAAGCAAAGGTAGAGCCAGCAACTTTCTGTAATACATAATGGTTCCAGCCAGCGAAGGTTCCATGCAACCATTCTATCTCCATGTCAAGTGGTTGTTTGGGTTAGTTGAATATCCCATTACGCATTGTCACATGGAATGATTGATCAAAGTTTTGTTTTTTATCGGATAATGATTAGTTGGGTAGCCTTGTGATCCTAATTTCAGCAACACATTAAATATAAATCCGTTGAATAAGTTTTATGTTCTAAACTTATATATAATTTGAATAATTATTGATCAAAGTCTGTGTAAAGTAACTTTCTCCATTTCAAATATAATTATCATTTTTGAGGTCCTCAACTGCTGTTTATCTTGACAGGTGAACTTAGATAGATGATTGTTAGAATTTCTATGTTTGAACGTCTATGTACCTAAACGGACATGAGTTCTTACATTGTTCAAGACCAAATTATCTGAGATTCTATACAATCTAAAAAATGCAAAAGACAAAATTAAAATTTTAAATAGTTTAGAAATCACAGAGGTAGTAGCGATGTTTCAATTTATGCTCCAAATATTATAGATGGTTTGTCATGCAAATGACACCATGGGGCGTGTTTAGATGCCCGAATTCGGGGTATGAACAGTATTCCGACACTGTAGTAATTTTGTTTTTATTTGGTAATAATTGTCCAAACATTGATTAATTAGGTTCGAAATGTTCGTCTCGCAAAGTACAACAAAACTGTGCAATTAGTTTTTGATTTCATCTACATTTAGTACTTCATATATGTGTCGACATTTTGATGTGATAGAAAATCTTCTTTTTTTGCATAGTGAAATTTGAAAGAAAATTTGAGAAGTAAACAAGCCTATGGTCGGAGCCCAAGTCTCTCTCTCGAGGAGGTTGGGCTATGATTTTTAAAGTTCAAACTTTGATAATTTTGGAGCTACTAGGCCCGTTTAGTTCTCCAATTCTCCTCCAAATTTTACTATGCAAAAAGAAGATTTCCTGTCACATCAAAATGTCGGCAAATGCATGAAGTACTAAATGTTGATGAAATCAAAAACTAATTGCACAGTTTTGTTGTACTTTACGAGATGAACATTTTAAGCCTAGTTAGTCAAAATTTGGATAATTTTTACCAAATACAAACGAAATGCTACAGAAATTCTAATACCGTGTTTTTCTACCCAATTCACCGAACTAAACGAGGCCTAGTACTTGCTTCTACAGTCTTGCAGTGGCGGCTGCAGTGCAGCTGTCAGATTTGTATGCTTGTTGTAGCAGTAGCTACAATATTGCTGTGACAAGTACATCCAGCTCATACAATATTTTTTTCCTCCGCTAAACAAAACAAGTACGTTATATATCTGTTTTTTTTAAAAAAAGATTCACAAAATATTTGTCCGCAAACAGAAAATTCCGTTGTTCATGTAGAAAATCATAGGCCCTCTTTCATAAGATAAGTGTATATCTCATATTTCAAGGAGTAAACTAATTCTAAATTTAACTAGATTTATAGAAAAGTAGTGTTAACATTTGTATATCTAAATTGTTTTACTATAAAAACATATGGAATGGCTAAACTAATAATGTTTATGTGATATTACAAATATTAGTGGGTATATATAGTCAAAATTAAAATTAATTTACTCACCGAAATTCGAGATACGGAACGAGGGAGCTTTGTGTTCACCTCGCCAAAAATAGATAAAAGTTAGTGTAGTATTTTTCGTTATTATTTGGCAAAATTTATCCAATCATGGACTAACTAGGCTCAAAAGATTCGTCCTGACATTTACAGACAAACTATGCAATTAGTTATCTATTTTACCTACATTTAATGCTCCATACATGCGTCAAAATATTCGATGTGATGGGTAAAGAAAAAATATTTTGGGTTTGTACGGCAACTAAACAGGCCCTAGAAGCTAATCGATTCCAACCGTTCGATTTAAAACTGTTGATCGGTCAGTACTCACTGCTCTAGGTGTGTTTAGTTCGCGAAAAGTAGCTGAAAAATTACTGTAGTATTTTTCGTTGTTATTTGGTAAAATTTGTCCAATTATGGACTAACTAGGCTCAAAAGATTCGTCCCGACATTTATAGACAAACTATGCAATTAGTTATCTTTTTTACCTACATTTAATGCTCCATGCATGCGTCGAAAGATTTGATATGATGGATGGAAGAGAAAATATTTTGGGTTGAGAGGGGAAGTGAACAAGTCTCTAATGGGTCCCTGGTTTGCGGGCCCTACCAAACGTAGGGTTGTTTAGTGGGTGAAAAAGTTTGGGTTCGGCTACTATAGCACTTTTCGTTTTTATTTGGCAATTTGTGTCCAATCATGGACTAATTAGGCTCAAAAGATTTGTCTCGTGATTTACAACTAAACTGTGTAATTAGTTTTTTCTTTCGTCTACATTTAGTACTCCATGCATGTGCCGCAAGATTTGATGTGATAGGTACTGTAGCACTTTTTGGGTTTGCTTTTTGGGTTGGAGATGCACCTAAACAGGCTCGTAGCCTCGGATGCTGGCCTCGGCTGGCGCGCCGGGCGCAGCAGCTCGCAGAGTCGCAGTGCTCTGCTGCTCCCAAAGAATTCGGCAGCGCCGAGTGAAGAATTAAAAAACAGGGAAAACCCGAGAAAATCGAGTGTACTGAGGGCGTGTTTAGAGCCTGTTTAGTTCCTCCCCAACCCAAAAAGCAAACCCAAAAAGTGCTACAATACTTATCACATCAAATCTTGCGGCACATGCATGGAGTACTAAATGTAGACGAAAGAAAAAACTAATTACACAGTTTAGTTGTAAATCACGAGACAAATCTTTTGAGCCTAATTAGTCCATGATTGGACACAAATTGCCAAATAAAAACGAAAAGTGCTACAGTAGCCGAACCCAAACTTTTTCACCAACTAAACAACCCCTTAGATGCGAAAATTTTTGGGAAAAAGTTCCTGTAGCACTTTTCGTTGTTATTTGACAAAATTTGTCTAATCGTGGACTAACTAGGCTCAAAAGATTAATCTCGACATTTACAGACAAACTGTGCAATTAGTTATTTTTTTACCTACGTTTAATGCTACATGCATACGTCCAAAGATTCGATGTGACAGTTACTATGAAAATTTTTTTGGCTCTTTTTGGTACTAAACATGGCCTGAGGCCGTGTTCACTTCCTCATCCCAACCCAAAATATTTCCTATTCCATCTATCACATCAAATCTTTCGACGCATGCATGGAGCATTAAATGTAGGTAAAAAAGATAACTAATTGTATAGTTTGTCTGTAAATGTCGGGACGAATCTTTTGAGCCTGGTTAGTCCATGATTGGACAAATTTTACCAAATAACAACGAAAGATGCTACAGTTACTTTTCGTCTAATTTTCACGAAGTGAACACACCCCTTATTTAGATTCCAAAGTTTGCCTCCCAAATTCACTATGCAGAATTTCTATTCCCCGTCACATCAAAATGCCGGCACATATATGAAGTACTAAATATAGATGAAATAAAAAACTAATTGCACAGTTTTGTTGTACTTTGCGAGACGAACATTTTAAGCCTAATTAATTAATTTTTGGATAATTATTACCAAATAAAAACAAAATTGCTACAGTGTGACGTGACCTTTACTATACAGATTTGGCCACACCCTGATTGCTGAAAGCCAAAAGGCGGGATCTTTTTAGCCGTGAAAGCAGCTTTCTTGCAACTCCCATGGCCCTACAGAGAGAGAGAGAGAGGAGAGCGAGGGAGCGGGAGAGATTGTGCAGTGCTGTGGCCCTGTGAGAGAGAGAGGACCTGAGGAAGAGGGAGGAGGCTTGGTGGGGGAGCAATGGCGACGGCGGCCTGGGCCGCTTGGCTGCTCGTCCTCATGTGCTTCGTCGCTTGGACCCCGCGGCAAATCTTGGTCGCCGCGGCCACCGACGCGAATGATGGTGGGTGATACACTGAATCTTGCCTTGTTTCTGATAGCATTTCTGCCATCCCTTATGTCCTTCTCATGTTTCTTGTTTGCTGCGCGGCTTCCTTCTATGGCCGCCCTGGATTCGATTGGGCCAGGGGCTCGGGATTTTGCTTTGCCGCGGCATTGGGTGTATGGGTTCAGTAGGTTTGGTTGCTGCTCTGGTTGTCCCTTCTTTGAATGCTTGTGTCGTGCCACCATCTGCATCGCCGCTGCTTGGTTTGGGATTCTGTGGAGACTCGTTCTGTTCTGCAGGTTCTGAATCTCGTGTTGTTGGGTGGGGTGGTCAAAACTAGTTACTTCCTTGTAATGGCGTCTTCGACAGATTTGGGACCTGGGAGGCATGAGGGGAACGCCGAGCTGTTTCCCCAACTCTTCAGCTGATGACTACCAACTCCAGTCACTTCTGTTGATCTATTTCATTCTTTGGCTGCTAATTTTCGAGGAGCAAGGACCTGCATGCTCTGTGGGAAATATTGCATCTCTTACCTGCTCTGTAGTCGCTGAGCCAAATCTTGGTGTAATTTGCTTGTTGCTTACTTCTGCTGTTCTAAATACAGATTGGGTGGAGAAAATGAGAGGATTATGGCATATGAACATGTGTTCTGGATTACTACTGACTGGATTGGAAATTGTAGTTTAAGGAATGAAATGTCAGCTCTGTTAGCATGGACCCCTTACCCAGCTTCTGAGCTTATTTCTGGCCTCAAAGTGTTGATCCAAATTTCTCATTGTCACCAACACGATTAAATTTTCACAACATGGATCTGTGATATCACTGCACAAGCAAATTAGATTGGTTTTACTACGTGTTTTCGTGATTCATGTCGTTTGTCCACATTATACCATGGTCCAACTTCCCATTCCATGTAATCATAGTAACTGGACTTTAGGCCCCGTTTGGTTTGGAGGAGTTAAAATTTAACTCCCATCACATCCATGTTCCCTCAGATGCATGGAGTACTAAATGTAGACTAATTGCATGCATGTCGGCACAGATTAGAAGTAATTTACGAGACGAATCTATTAAGCCTAATTAGTCCAAGATTAGAATTTTTTTATCAAATAAGACGAAAGTGCTATAGTGTTTGGTAAACTTTAACATCCAAACCAAACAGGCCCTTATTCAGTGGCCCACCAAACTCAATGTAACGATTCTTCTCTTTCTGACATGCAGTTACTGCTCTCAACACGCTGTTTACCAGTATGAATTCGCCGGGACAGCTGCAGGGCTGGAAGGTGAGTGGTGGTGACCCATGCGGCGAATCGTGGCAGGGCATCACTTGCTCTGGATCCTCTGTCACTGCAATGTGAGTGAGCTTTGCATAGTCCACTGCACTTGCTTCCAAGCTTTGTTACTGCCTTGTGCCTTTTCTAATATGTTTGTCATGGTTGTCCTAATAGTAAATTGCCGAACTTGGGACTCTCTGGAAATCTGGCCTACAACATGAACACCATGGATTCACTAGTTGAGCTGTGAGTTTCATTCATGTCTCTCTCTTGCAATGCTGTTCTGTGTCTGGCAGTTTTACTTGTTTCTGACTAAGCTGATCCCAATTTATTGCAGAGACATGAGCCAAAACAATCTCGGTGGTGGCCAACAGATTCCATACAATCTTCCAAATAAGAAGCTTGAAAGACTGTAAGTATTTAGATGCAGGAATGCATAATCTTTCCCATCTCATGATATGCCATCTGAGTAACTGTTGATTTGCAGCAATCTGGCAGGAAACCAGTTCTCAGGAACTGTGCCATACTCAATTTCCACGATGCCTAAACTGAAGTATCTGTGAGTACATTTTCTCTTTACCAAAAACTGGATTTGTATTAAATTCTATGTTCATGTTTGAAGGGCTAATGGATTTTTCTATGTATATATAGAAACCTTAATCACAACCAGCTATCAGGAGATATCACTGACATATTTTCCAACCTCCCAAGTTTAACCACAGTGTGAGTGTTTCCTCTTTCATTTCTTCTCTCATCTTGTTGGCATGTCCATCATACACTTCATTGATTATCTTTTTGGTGAAAATTTTTCAGAGACCTTTCCTCCAATTCTCTTACTGGCAATCTACCACAAAGTTTCACATCTTTGTCAAGCCTGAAAACACTGTAAGAAAGATGGTCGACTAATTGAATTTGATCATTTTTTTTTCTGTTGTCCCTCTTAAGCTTTAATCCGTGTCACAATTCTTCACAGGTATTTGCAGAACAATCAACTTACTGGTTCAATCAATGTACTTGCGAATCTTCCCCTTGATGATCTGTGAGTAAATCAATTTGCAATGCATAAATGGCATGTTTTGCATACTTTGCACTGCATTTGGTTCTGATTATTTGTGTGCAGGAATGTTGCAAACAACCGCTTCACTGGTTGGATTCCTAATGAGTTAAAGAAGATAAATAGTCTGCAGTATGTACTATTGAACTCTTGGTTTTATGATGATATGGAGGGCCGTGGCTTCAACTAATGATGTGGCTGTTTACAGAACTGATGGTAACTCTTGGAGCACAGGCCCAGCACCACCACCACCACCATTTACAGCTCCTCCACAAGCGCATAATCGTCGAAAGAGCCCAGGTCAGCGCTCCAATGGAAGTAACAACTCGAGTTCAGGTGGAAGCTCTGGCATAGGTGCTGGAGCCATAGCAGGCATTATCATATCTGTTCTTGTTGTTGGAGTAGTTGTTGCATTCTTCCTGATAAAGAGAAATCAACGAAAAGGTGCAATGCCAGAACACTATGAACAACGCCAGCCGTTCAATTCATTCCCTTCAAATGAAGTTAAAAGTGAGTTTATATGATACTCTGTATTCCTAAATAGACGCTTTGGTTTATAGTGTGATAGGCTGATGTCTGTACGGTTCTGCAACCTTGTAGATATGAAGCCTATTGAAGAGGCTACCACTGTAGAGGTGGAGTCTTTGCCTTCTCCTGCTGCAGTTAACCTGAAACCACCTCCCAAGATTGAGCGGAATCAATCATTTGATGATGATGATTTTGCAAACAAGCCTGTTGCCAAGAAAAGTAATGCAGCACCAGTTAAGGCAACTGTTTATTCAGTTGCTGACCTACAGATGGCAACAGATAGCTTCAACATGGACAACCTTATTGGAGAGGGTACTTTCGGACGTGTGTACAGGGCACAATTCAGTGATGGAAAGGTAAAGAACTATAAGTTATCCATATTGAGTTATTCATTTCTTTTGAAAAGAATGATTAGACTAAAATCTATTAAATCAGTTGCGCAAATGAAAATTTGGAACCCAATGCTCCCTACTAGTTCAGCTTTCCTGTCATATTCTTTTACTTGTTTTTTGCATGCTACCAAATATTTTGGTTATGTAATGCGGTACGGGACTATATGATATAGCTTACCTTTTTCTTTTTACTCGAATTAGGTTCTAGCTGTGAAGAAATTAAACAGTACAGCACTGCCAAGGCCATCATCAGATGATTTCTATGAGCTGGTGTCGAACATTTCAAAGTTGCACCATCCCAATCTCAGTGAGCTTGTGGGCTACTGCATGGAGCACGGACAGCACTTGCTTATTTATGATTTCCACAGGAATGGTTCACTGCATGATATGCTCCATCTCTCAGATGATTATAACAAGCCACTCAGTTGGAATTCTCGTGTTAAGATTGCGTTGGGCTCTGCACGTGCACTAGAGTAAGTGACTCTGATCTCTCTCTCTCTCTCTCTCTCTCTCTGTGTGTGTGTGTGTCCACTTTATGCAATTATGATGATAGAAATTTGGAAAAAAATAGTTGATCGAATTCTTTTTGGGGAATGAGTCTACTGCTAAGCACCTCAATATTTACTCTACTTACCTTCGTGTAGGTATCTTCATGAAATTTGTTCTCCATCTATAATTCACAAGAACTTTAAGTCGTCCAATATTTTACTGGACACCGAGCTCAACCCTCACATTTCTGATGCTGGGCATTCAAGTTTTGTTCCAGATGCTGAGTTCCAGGTAAAGTTAGGAAAATTTTCTCTAAGAAATATGTGGTAAAAAAACCCCTAGTCCATGCTGAATTTGTTATTGCTCCTGGACTTCCTAAAATGTTGGGTTGTATAGTCGTTAAAGAATCCAAACGAATTATCTGGTGATTCGAAACGATGGAAGATATAATTGATCTGAAATGATTTACATCACATCTCACTGACAAGTTCTATTCTTCATTTTGCTTCAAAATGGATAATCCGCAGGCTTCAGATCAGGGTTCTGGTTATAGTGCCCCTGAGGTGGACATGTCCGGTCAGTATACCCTCAAGAGTGATGTCTACAGCTTTGGAGTCGTCATGCTGGAACTCTTGACGGGCCGTAAACCATTTGACAGGTATGCCTATCATCACTAGATGCTAGCACTGCTTTAACCCGTTGTCCAGGCAGTGGTTTCTGGTGACCTGACTATATTTCATAACATCATTGCAGCTCTAGGCCCCGGTCAGAGCAATCACTTGTCCGGTGGGCAACTCCCCAGCTGCATGACATCGACGCCTTGGACCAGATGGTTGATCCGGCGCTCAAGGGTCTTTACCCCGCCAAATCCCTCTCCCGTTTTGCCGATGTTGTTGCTCTGTGTGTCCAGGTATGAACTTCAATCCCCGCATACCACGCAGTTAGTACATGTATACATCAAAATACTAGCCTTGTGAATCAAAACCTTTGCTGGTGCAGCCTGAGCCAGAGTTCAGGCCTCCAATGTCTGAGGTGGTGCAAGCGTTGGTGCGTCTTGTTCAGAGGGCCAACATGACCAGGAGAATGATCGATGGTGAGGAGGCTTCTCGGAGGCCGGACGCCCAGGAACAGGAATTCGTCTAACAAGCTAGCGAAACAGTACACAATCATGTTCTGGATCTGGACCATCTTAATGTTGTGACTGTTAACTTTTGCAACCCCCCCCCCCCCCCCCCCCCCCCCCCCCCCCCCCAACAACAACAACAAAAACGTAATGCAGAGAAAAAGTAGGGGAAGGACAGTGTCGACCCCATTCAGTACATATCACAGGTTTTATGTCGTGTAATGAAATATATATGTTATACCTCTGGTGTGCCTAATGCAAAACGTCTAATAGGTGTTGCCTGGAGTAACCTTGATCATTCTGTTAACTGAGCTTCTACATAACAATGCGAACAGTGCCCCCTTGAAAATTTAGTCTCCAAATGTCAAAGTGCCTTCATCAAGCGACGCTGCATCCAGCATAACTTATATGTTCAAAACATGGTTACAAACCTGCACAAGACACCTAGCATTTTCCTCAAATTGGACATTCAAAAGGCCTTCGACATCCTTAATTGGAGCTACCTCCTTGATATCCTGCAGGCGGGCTTCAGGCCAAGTTGGAGAGAATGGATATCCATCTTGATCGCCACGTCATCTTAAGGTGATAATAAATGGACATCAAGGGGAGGCTTTCAACCAGATGCGGGGTGTTAGACAGGGTGGCCCAATGCTCTTCATCTTGGCCATAGACCCACTCCAAAGGATTCTCGATGCAACAACACAACAAGGCGTTCTCACACCACTTCCCCTAGCTTCGATGAGACTGAGGATGTCGCTTTTATGCAGATGATGCCGCAATTTTCGTGAACCCAAGACATGAAGACATCCCGGAACTAAAAACCATCTTCAAAACTGTTGGAACTGTGTCTGGTTCGATCACTAATTTCGACAAGAGCTCTATTCATCCAATCAGATTCGAGGACTTCGATCTGCAACACATCCTTCAAGCATTTCAAGGAGCGCAAAAGGGCTTCACCTGCCGCTACCTTGGCCTCCAACTAACATTCTTGCACTACAAAAAGTCCATGTGCAACCACTCATCGAAAAAAAAATCAACAAACGACTTCTCGGATGGAAAGGAAGATTACTTAATCGTGTTGGGAGACACACCCTTGTGACTTCGGTTCTCTTTTCCATACCAACTTACCACCTGACTATCTTCCCACTTGCTGCCTGGGCAAAAAAGCAAATAGACAAGATTCGACACTCATTCCTTCAGAAAGGAGAGGAGACTGCCAATGAGGGCCACTGCCTGGTAAACTGGCAAACAGTATGCATGACTAAAGATCTGGGAGGCCTTGGTATGATAGATTTAGACAAAATTAGTAGATCCCTAAGGCTCTGGTGGACCAGAACAATCCCAAACATGCCCTTAACATGTGGTTGCTTTTAGTTTAGGACCCGTAAGGTGGAGGTCTATGGTTATAAAGAGGCTTAAGCAAGATTTTTCCCATTATATAGAGAAGACTTTCTAAGGCTAGTGTGAGCCATCATCGGATGCACCTATATGTGCCACACCTACTATTAAATACCACAAGAGGCTTTGGTGGGATTAGAGCATCTCCAGCAATACTACCTAAAACACACCCCTACTTCTCTATTTAGGAAGCCACCTATTTTGAGACTACTCATATTTTACTTCCAACTTCAGCAATACTACCTAAACCATACTACTCAAATTCGTTTTAGTAGTCAATGACGCGTGGGGCTCTTTTGTCATCTCTCTCATCCAGTTTTTGCACGGTGGAGAGTAGGGGGCCAACAGAAGTAGAGGGTGGAGGGGGAAAAGTAGGAGGCCAACAAATATGGGGGTCTAGTAGGGGGCCTATTGGAGTTGGTTTTTTTTTTTGCCTCCGCTACCTAAATCTGAAGTAGGGGGCCAAGTAGAGGGTCCTGTTGGAGATGCTCTTTGGATCTTCACCATGGTAGGAGTAACAAAATAATGACATTTAATATTATACTCATTCGACGACTACTCTTTGGATACAAAGCCTTTTTTGTGACTTATACAAAGCTTTTGTTATGCACTTACATATACACTAGTCTAGATACTAGCAGAAGCAATGCATCTAGGAAGGAAAACTGTCATATAATTTTTCAATTGAAAATTGTCTTATAATTTGAGATGAGTAAGTACCATGTGTTTAGGAAAAGGATCACGGTCATCTTGTTTTACTACTAGTGTTACTCCTAAATCAAAAAATTCTCCATCCTAAATTATAGACCTTTTTATTTTCTTTGTATACACTCCCTCCATCCCTAAATATCTATCGTCGTTAGTGTGCGTGCCACAAGTTTGACTCGATTTATAGAAAATGTGTGCAACATTTATATCTTCAAATAAATTTATTAAAAAAATTAGATTCAAAGATCTTTCCAATGATACTAATTATGTACCATAAATATTAATATTTTTTAATATATATTTAGTCAAAGTTGTTTATCGGGAAGCGAAAACGACAGACATTTAGGAACAGAGGGAGTAGTTGTTACTATGCAATTATATATATAATAAACATATTTAAAATAAAGAAAGTAATAATATACTTCATCCATTCCAAATTATATGATGTTAGGCTTTCAAAGACTGCATGCTCTTTCGCTTTAGATACAGAATTTTTGCTATACGCTTAGATATACACTATATCTAGATACATAGTAAATAAAAGTAATATATTTCAAAAAATCAAAATATTTTCGTAATTTAGAATGGAGAGAGTATATATTATATCAACAACAATTTAGACTAGAGGAAGTAATAATATTGTCACAAAAATGCCGGGGTCATCACTCCAGCGGGCGGCGGACTTTGAGGGGCGAGTGCCATGCTCGGCCAGCGTGGTTCGCCTGTCATGGGCTGACGTCATCCCAGCGTGGTACCGCCACGTCACCGAAAAGCCCGGAGCGTATGGGGAGCCCACCGCGGCTCTCCCAGTCCCCCCCCCCCCCCCCCCCCCCCCCCCCCCACCCCCCACCTGCACACACTGGGACACCCCCGGACCAGCCGAGATGTATCTGCTCTCCCTCTTCGCTTTGGCTTCCGCTTCCCCTCTTCCTCTGGGCGCCTCTTCTATACGAGTACACCACGCTGCTGTGTTCCGGTTCAGTTTGCATCCTGAGCTCTCTCTCTCTCTCTCTCCCGGACCAGCCGAGATTTCTTCTCTCTTTGCGTATCTCTACTTCTTCGTAGCTGTTCCTTTTCTTTGCCACCTCGAATCTGGGGGGAAATATCTTGGGATCGTTCTCCCCGGACTTCTGAAGTGAATCCCTGCTGTGGTGCTGTGCACGGGTTCTCTGCGGATTCTGTTTCTTTGTGGCCCGATTTTTGCCGATTAATATCTCGTATATCGATCTGGTAGGCAGGTCCTTTCTCTCCTTCCATTTTGGTTGTTTCTTTTTTCGGGAAGGAGAACAAACAAGGGAGATAACTTATAATCCCTAGAATTGTAAGTTCTTGAGAGGTGTACAATCCAATGGGAGGTGTGTCGTTGAACCAGCCGTTGATCAACGACGACCCGCTGCCCCTGCCCGGCAGTGTCGCCAAGGTAACCGGTCATGAACTGATGATCTGATTTATTCAGAAACATAGCGGTTATGTTCATTCTCGATGAAGAGTTTCCACTTTGTTTTTTTATATATCTCTGAATAATTTCATATTGCGTACAATATTCTTCGGTAATTATCTCTTGGATACGGGGGCAGTACATTTCTTGGTGCTTATGCAAACATTTTCAGACTTCAGTTTTAAAAATTACTATAGAACTGAAGAGTCTGTTGAGGAAATTTTCGTCAGGAGCTCATGTCCTGCTATGGAACATCAAATTCAAACTAAAGAAAGAACCAATGTGGTCTTGAATTGCTCTTGCATAACTGTTGATACAACATGCACCATCTGTGAAACTTTTCTTTCAGGACTCTCTTGTACTACGACACTATTGTAGTTCGGTTACCTTCATCTTGTATGATATTTTTAGACTCTTGTATGTAAACAGATCTTGTTTTTGATTCTTCAGCAGGGTGATCAAATTGAAGGCTTGTTGTCAGCTGGGTGGACAAATGAGCGCCACAGCTCGTACATAAGCTCCATGGAGGCATCTTTCGTGGAGCAACTTTATGGCCAAGAGAACTGCAGCTATGATGCTAATAAGAACAATCTCCGTAATATCGCTGTAAAATGCCTCCCGGAGAATCCATGGGTAAGGCGTTTCAAGCCACGTGGTTCCTGTGTGAATCACCGTGGCACTGGGATGGAACCTATTGTTGATGATTATGAGTCAGGTACTGACACGGTCCGAGAGAAGGTCCGGACCCATGCAGGAGTAGTCAAGACTTCGGTTATTATTGGTAAAAGCAAAGGTCACTACCTTGTCTTTCCTTTCTTGCAAAATGTGTCCTCTATATGCTTCACTTTTTTCGAACCTATTTTGGCAGTACTTCGATAAATAGTGAGTATGCATTAAAATCAATGCAATTTTGCATGCAGAGTCGCAGATAGTTAGTACAATCAGTCAAAAAAATAATAAACCATAGGACACTAATTTGTACTTGTTGAATATGACACTTGAAATAACACCAAGATAGGTGCGTGACCAGGGCCACCTCTGGGTGATGGGCGCTGGGCGCTGGGCGCTGGGCTCATTTCTAGGACATTGAGCAGGGCAGTGCTGTTTTTTTTATCTAGTTTAAAGAGTGTGAGTGTTAAAAAAAAACTAACGGACGCCATGGAATTGACACGTAATCCGATTGTCTTTTCTACCTAGGCCTTGTTCACTTCCCCATCCCAACCCAAAATATTTTCTCTTCCACCCATCACATCAAATCTTTCGATGCATGTATAGAGCATTAAATGTAGGTAAAAAAGATAACTAATTGCATAGTTTGTCTGTAAATATCGGGACAAATCTTTTGAGCCTAGTTAGTTCATAATTGAACAAATTTTGCCAAATAACAACGAAAGATGCTACAGTAACTTTTCAGCTACTTTTCGCGAAGTGAACACACCCCTATCAATGAAATGCAGTCCTCCTGTGTGCTCAAGAAAAAAAACACCAAGGTTGAAGCAGCTATTGTGTTCATTTCTGAATTATGTTATTTCATCATATGGTTGATCATTGGGTCATTCCAAATTGCATGACCAAAACAGATCATCAAGTTGCAGTTATACACATGAAATTGCATGTTGGCCACTATTTGTCTTTTTCCATATTATCCCATCCATTAACACTTGCTGTTGGCATCCTGCTCTACTTATCAGAACTGAGGGACGTAATGTAACAGAGACATTTCATTTTTACCCATTTTCAGAAGTCACAGATCAGAATTTTCCTGATGACGGGGTTCAATCCAGTAACGATCCATGCAAGAAACAGAAGTCTACTTCTGGCACTGCATCAAATGACCAGGGTACTTAACAAGGTTACTAACCTTGATTTTTTTTGTAAGTACCTACTTAAGTAGGTTGATCATTTCCTAGTTGATGAATTTAACGGTTTAACATGTTGCACTGGTTGTTGGTGCTCACCCTTGTTCTCGGTATCTATATCCTCAGGTGGTTAGTATCACACGCAGAGACCACAAAAGCTAGTGGAAGATGCCTTTCTGAAGCCAGAAATCTAGCTTCAGTTGCTAGTAGTTTGGCTTAGCAAAATTGGTATCGTCGTCCATTTTGCGGTGTGGAGAGTAATTGTGGACGTAGAATACGCATACCATCTCTGCAGAGCATCAGCTCTGTTCTTGTTGCTAGTATTTTGTGCCATGGTGCAAATTTTTTTGGTGAATTTGAGCAGCCACTGTCTGCAAAGTGAATCATTGGAAAACAATGCTGGTTCTTGTTAATATGGATGATTCAAAGGCTGATAGGTTGGCCAAGAGCTTTAGTTGCTGTAAAGGTACTTTGCCTTTCACTTGGGAGTCCGATAACGCACGGTCGCGTGTTTGAGGAGCACGTTACCCCACCGCCCTGCCGCTCGTTTAAGGAGCATGTTACCTCACCGCCCTGCCATGGCACGGTAGGGTCTCGATGGAGCTCCTGGGCCGCGGCTGCCGGACCCCACCGTGCTCGTGCGACCTCCTCCTCTCCCTCGGCACCGCCATGGCCATGGTCACCCCGCCCCAGGTCTGCCCGGCCGTCTCCTTTGCCGTCCGCTCCAGCAGTGTCACTGCCGCCTCCGCCTTGCCACTGTATCTCTCGTCCCCACCATCGAGCCTGACTGCCTCCCCCGACCTCTTTTCTAAGCTTGCCAGAGATGGAGAAGCTTGCCAGAGATGGAGAAGAAGGGAGGGAGAGAGAGGACGCGTGGACATGGAGCACGACATGTCGTCAGTTAGAGTTTGCATTTCACTTGACAAGGTATGTCTTTTTATGTTTAGCCAAACCTAGTGTGGAGGATTTTTGACCCGTGCCCAATGATGGTAACTAAAATGTGAAAGAACCCTGGCAAATAGCCGTGCCTTTAAGTTTATTCAAACCTGGGGTGTAACATTTTTAGACCCATGTAATTACTCACCCAGGTCCCATTTACAAGGCCATAGTCTGATATGTCAGTCTCTTAAATTACATTTGCATCATTATTTTATTTTGTATTATATTGTTTATGATTGTAAATTAATAACTATTGGATAATATATTTAAAAAATATAATAATATCAACTTTGTATTACAATATTCCTTCTGTCCTGAAATGAAAGATATCTAAGTAATTTTAGGACAAAATCTAACAAAATACTAACTTACCTTTTACTAATTAGTTAGTTTGGTTATCAACTTGCTTAATTTTCTAATAGCACATAGTTTATAAAGGCATGCATGCATGTCATTGATTTTGGTTACCAACTACAGGAGTCTCATTTTGCACAATATGGTATTTAATAGGCATGCATGAATGGAGTTTAAAAGAAGGCATGCATGGACGAGGTGGGATAATCTAGAATTCTTTATAATGGGATAAATTTTGAACATTGGACACCTTCTATTTTAGGGCGAAGGAGTGGTTTAAAATTGTTAACCCAACTATGGGTCAAAGCTTGTAAACAGCAAAGTTCTACAACTTTTATTTTGATCATTTCTCAATACGAGGTCGTTTAAAAGATTTGAATTTTAGTACTTAATTTTTACGATCATTCTACATTTGCTTGAGAAATAAAATGCCCAATAAACAACAACAAAAAAGCAATAAGAAACCCATGAATTGATACAGCATGATTTTAGAAACATTTAGGAAAAAGAATCACCATATTTGGAGTTAGCATGTGGGAGAAAAACTAGTTACAAAATTTCGCTGCAGATTAAAAGGAGAAAACTTTTATTCATGTTCTTCAATTTCTAGTATTTAAGCAATTATTTTTCTACTGAAAACCAGCAACCCATATTTCGTGGTGGTGGAATATGGCTCTCATGAAAATGATCAATTTCATGGCGGGATAGTCATTTTCATAAGGGTATTTAAACACTCTCACGAAAACAGCTGATTTTCGTGACGGTGTGTGGAGTACTCTCATGAAAATAAGTTTTCATGGCAGGATTTACATCACCCTCGTGAAAACAATTATTTTCATGAGAGTGTGTTTTCCACTCTCACGAAAAACTGTCCCTCTCACAAAATCTCTAGGTTGTAGTAGTGAAGCTTATAAAGTTTGACTCTTGACATTTGTGAAATACCTCGTAAACTAAGACTAGGAGTAAATGTCAGCGAAGATTGGCTAGTACTTCCACTTTTCTCTCTCAGGCTGGTAGACTTGATGAAAGCATCTAGGCCCCGAGGTTTGGTTTCGGCAATTGATGACAACGCTTTATTATCATGACTAACGTGTGTTTTGCAGAAACTTTGGTAAGTTAGGTCATGGAGGTTTTAACTGCTTTGGGCACCATGGTATTCATGCCCCTTGATGGAAATCGTTTCGGTTTTCAAAAGAGTGACGTCAAGATTAAGGACGGTTAGTTCCGGATGTCGAGGTGTTGAGAGACATTTGGAATAGTCGTTAGGATCTTCGTTTTTCTCTTTTGGCCGTACTATAAAGGGGGGCATGAGCGGGTAGCTTGACCTAGGCGAGTCCTACGTTTAGGTGTGGTGCACACTTGTTAAACTTGGCGCTAGGCAGCTCTAGAATAGCTCAAAGTTCAGTTGGAAGCAACTTGGTTCAAGTTGTGACGCGTTTCGGAGAGTTTTGGGTCGTTTTCCCATGACCGGACGCAGTCCTCGGCATGACCGGACGCGTCCGGTCAGTACAGTTCCGCGGCTAGGGTTTCAGCTCTGACGACCGGACGTGGTCCTCGCGAGGACCGGACGCGGTGGTCAGATGTCGACACGTGTCACTTGAGGGAAACACCCGATCGGACGCGACCTGGGTGTGATCGGCGCGTCCGGTCACAGTCCAGTAAGGTCCAGAGACGACCGGACGCGTCCGGTCATCACCGATCGGACGCGGTCGCGCGTCCGGTGCGAGTACAGTATGCTCCCTGCACGATCGGACGCGTCCGGTCACCCCTGACCGGTGCGTCCGGTCACTCAGTTGATTTTCGGATTTCGACCGTTACGAGCGACCGGCGCGTCCGGTCAGTTCAACCGGCGCGTCCGGTCAGCTCGTGTTTTGCTGAGTCAGCGGGTAACGGTTCGTTTTATCTGTGGGGTGTATAAATACATCCCCACCACCTCTTTTAGAGGTCTCTTGCTCATTTAATCAGCTGATAAACACCTTTGGAGTGCAAGGGAGTGCAAGAGCACTAGTGAGGTTAGAGATTTGAGAATCAAAGCTTGAGAGTTCCTCACTAGCGATTAGAGAGTAGCAAGTGTGCATCCACCTTCTCATTTGGGCTCGTAGTGGTCAAGTGAGAGTTCTAGCTTGTTACTCTTGGTGATCGCCATCACCTAGACGGCTTGGTGGTGATTGGGAGTTCGGTGATCATCCGGCGGAGCTTGTGGATGACCCAACTCATCTTGTCAGCGGTTTTGGGTGATTCACCGCGACGAAGTGTCGAAGAATCAACCCGTAGAGAGCACTTGATCCTTGCGCGGATCAAGGGAGAGCTACACCCTTGCGCGGGTGCTCCAACGAGGACTAGTGGGGAGTGGCGACTCTCCGATACCTCGGAAAAACATCGCCGTGTTCCTTGCCCCTTTACATTCAAGCATTTATATTCTCGTATTTACTTTCATTGCTTGTTTTACATTCCTAGACTTGCCATGCTAGACTAGGATTGGAAAATAGGGTGCAAAACTTTGTATCGGTAGACTCTCTAGGAACACAAGTAGACACTAGGGGTGAATTCCGGCTTGTAGGATTTAATTCTTGCATTTAATTTTTAGAAAAGCCCAATTCACCCCCCTCTTGGGCATCTTGATCCTTTCAATTGGTATTGGAGCCGTGTTGCTCCTTTTTAGGCTTTACCGCCTAGAGCAAGATGTCTAACGGGGAAGGACCACCTCCCACCTTTGAGGGGGATGATTTTCCATATTGGAAAATCCGCATGGAGGCGTATCTCGAAGTCATAGATGTTGGATGTCTTAGAGCCGCAACCCAAGGGCTTCCCGCTATCAGGGATCCCACAAACCCCATTGGTGACAAGGAGAAGTACGACCGGTGGAATGCAAAGGCCAAAAATGCACTCTACCGGGGCTTAGGCAAAGATATCTTCAATCGTGTGCGTAATGCAAAGAACGCTCATGAATTGTGGGAAAATCTTTGTGCTCTCCATGAGGGAACTAAGAGTGAGCGTGAAGAACGCTATCACATAGCTTTAAAGAAAATTAATTCTTTTGAGATGCTTCCTAAAGAAAGTGCTAATGACATGTACACTCGCTTGAATGTTCTTGTAGAGGACCTAAATGCTCTTGGGCTCACTAAAATGAGCCAATCGGATGTTGCAAGGAAGATCTTGAGTGTGCTTCCCGTTGAGAAGTATGGTCACATTGTCACGGTGCTTCATCAAAGTGATCTTTCCACCGCAACACCGACTCAAGTATTAGGGAAAATCAATGCTCATGAGATGTACATGCATATCACTCCGGAAGAGGGCTCATCATCTTCCAAGAAGAAAGACTTGGCCTTCAAAGCTAGTCATGACAAGAAGAAGAAGAAGGGCCAAGCCATGATGGTGCAAGAAAGCTCAAGTGAAAGTGATGTTGATGATGAATCACTTGCACTCATGGTGAGAAAGACCACCAAGATGCTAAAGAAGCTCAACAAGAGTGGCATCAAGTTTGATGGCAAGAAGAAGAAATTCTTCACAAGTAGCAAGAGAAAGCCAATCTCGGAGATGGATTGCTATAATTGTGGTGAACTTGGCCACCTAGCTCATCAATGCCCTAGACCACCAAAAGACAAGTACAAGAACAAGAACAAGGGCAAGAAAAATGATTCAAGTGATGAAGAAGAAGAGAAGAAGAACAAGCCATACAAGAAGAAGGATGGCAAGAGGAAGGAGTTCCACAAGAAGAAGAAGGGAGGAAAGGCATACATTGTTGGTGATTGGCTCACCGACATTGAATCATCTTGTGAGTCCTCCGAAGATGAGAGCGATGATGAGAAAGAGAAGGTTGCCGCATTTGTGATGGGGCCATCATCTTCATCGATATCTTCATCACCACCTTCACCGCCTCCTTCACCATCATCGTCCACTACTCACCTATGCCTTATGGCTAAGGGTGAACGAAAGGTACAAAACCATGATAGTGATGATAATGATGATAGTGATAGTGATGATGAATATGACTCACCTTCTTATGATGAACTTGTAAAATTGCTAAACAAATACACTAAAATCATAAGAAGGACTAGAAATGAAAATGATGATCTTCAAAATGAAAATGAATCACTCTCATCCAAGCTTGAAAATATTCAAAAGACTAGTGGTGAGCTTAAAGTTCAAAATGAAGTGATGTCTTCCACTCTCAAGGAGCTCAAAACCTCTTATAAAGAGCTTAAAGATCAACATGATAAACTTGAGAAGAAGCACGATGAGCTCATCACTAGACATAATTCTCTAAACGACAAATACACCACATTAAAAATTGACTATGATAGTCTTATGGTTGCTAATGAACTTGCTCTTGAGACACATGATGCTACTAACTATGTTGTTAAGTGTGATATAGCCACATCATGTGATGATTTGATCATTGAAAGCATTGAGCAAGGTTCTAGTAGCAAAGGCAAGAGTGTGGTTGAGTCAAGCAACTATGATGATTATGCCAAGATTAAGTGTGAGAATGAGAAGCTTGCAAATGAGAACAAGAAGCTAAAAGGTTTGATGGCTCTTGAGAAGCAACCAACAAATGAGTCACTCATTGAAGAAAACAAAAAGCTCAAGCAAGAAAAAGAGCATCTCAAGACCGGCCTAAGCAAGTTCACAAGAGGCCAACATTTGCAAAGTGAGCTCCTCATGAACACCGTAATGAAGATAGATAGAAGTGGTATTGGGTACTTGGCAAATCAAGAGAAGAAAGCAAAAGCTCAACAACAACAAAGCAAGTCAAAGCCCAAGCCAAAGAGATGTGTTGAGTGTGGTCAAGAAGGTCACTTTGCTCATGAATGCAAAACTCCACCACCACAACCCTTGCCCAAGCATGCTAGACCTTTCGCCTTCAATGCTCATTATATGCTAAGAAAAGATTCAAATGGAAAGATGAAAGTCATGTTTTTGGGTCCCCCAAACAAGAATAGGCCAAAGAAAATATGGGTTGCCAAGTCACTAGTTGAGAAAGTCAAGGGCCCCTCTCAAGTTTGGGTCCCTAAACAAAAAGCTTGATCTCTTGTGTGTAGGTGAACTACAAGACCGGTGGATCTCATTGGGTTATTGATAGTGGTTGCACTCAACATATGACCAGTGATTCTCGTATGTTCATCACCATTGAAGAGAATGGAATATGTCAAGAGAAGATCACATTTAGGGATAATTCAAAGAGCAAAGTCAAGGGTATAGGCAAGATTGCAATATCACATGATCACTCACTCTCAAATGTGCTCTATGTTGCTTCATTGAGTTTCAACTTGTTATCCGTTGGGCAACTTTGTGACCTTGGCTTCCAATGCTTGTTCACACCAAATGAAGTGATAGTTTCAAAGATAGATGACAAGCAAGTGATATTCAAAGGCTTTAGATACAACAATCTTTATCTTGTTGACTTCACCTCCGAAGATGCAAATTTGATGACATGTTTGTTCACCAAGACCTCACTTGGTTGGCTTTGGCATAGGAGGCTTGCTCATGTTGGAATGAACACTCTCAACAAGCTATTGAAGAAAGAACTAGTGAGAGGATTGAAGGATGTGAAGTTTGAAAAGGACAAACCTTGTAGTGCATGTCAAGCGGGCAAACAAGTTGCAAACACTCATCCAACCAAAGCTTTCATGTCAACTTCAAGAGTGCTAGAACTTCTACACATGGATTTGTTTGGGCCTACAACATACAAGAGCTTGGGTGGTAATCTCTATTGTCTTGTGATAGTGGATGACTACTCAAGGTATACATGGACTTTCTTCTTTCATGACAAATCCGAAGTGGCAAATTGCTTCAAGAAGTTTGCAAAGAGAGCTCAAAATGAATTTGAAGTCAAGATAAAGAAGATTAGAAGTGACAATGGCAAAGAGTTTGACAACACCAACATTGAAGCTTATTGTGATGAAATTAGAATCAAGCATGAGGTCTCTTCAACCTACACTCCTCAACAAAATGGTGTAGTTGAGAGAAAGAACCGAACTTTGATCACCCTTGCAAGAACAATGCTAGATGAGTACAACACTCTGGAGAAGTTGTGGGCCGAGGCAATCAACACCGCATGCTATGCTTCAAATCGCCTCTTCCTACAAAAGTTTCTTGGCAAGACCCCCTATGAGTTGCTTAATGGGAAGAAGCCGGACGTCTCTTTCTTCCGGGTGTTTGGTTGCAAATGTTACATCTACAAGAAGCGTCAACACCTAGGGAAGTTTCAAAGACGTTGTGATATTGGTTTTCTTGTTGGTTACTCATCAAAGTTCAAAGCATATAGAGTATTTAACCATGCCACCGGTTTGGTTGAAGAAACATATGATGTGGAATTTGATGAATCTAACGGCTCCCAAGGAGCAATTGAGAATTGTGATGATGTAGGTGATGAACCCTTGAAGGAGGCCATGAAGAACATGCCGGTGGGAGACATCAAGCCAAAAGATGATGATGACGATGTACAAATTGTTGATCCACCATCTTCATCACGTGTGCCTCAAGATGATGACAAGAATGAGAGAGTTGAAAATGAAGACACTTATGTCTCTCATGAACAAGCCGAGGCATAAGCTCAAGATGTTGATGCTCCCCATCCACCTCCTCAAGTGGTTGATAGAAGAAACTCACCACTACTTCAAGCATATCCACAAGATCTCATCATAGGGAGTCCTACAAAGGGAGTAATGACTCGATCCCAAAAGCTAGCTTCTTTTGTTGAACATCACTCTTTTGTCTCTTGCGTTGAACCTAAGAATGTAGAAGAAGCTCTTCAAGATCCGGATTGGGTGAATGCAATGCATGAAGAATTGAACAACTTCACCCGCAATCAAGTATGGACACTTGAAGAGCATCCTAAAGGTGCAAGAGTCATTGGAACCAAGTGGGTGTTCCGAAACAAGCAAGATGACCAAGGCATAGTGGTGAGGAACAAGGCAAGACTAGTTGCAAAGTGGTTCTCTCAAGTTGAAGGTCTTGATTTTGGAGAGACCTTTGCACCCGTTGCAAGACTTGAAGCCATTCGTATCCTCCTTGCATATGCATCACATCATGATATGAAACTATATCAAATGGATGTGAAAAGTGCATTCTTAAATGGCTATATAAATGAACTAGTCTATGTTAATCAACCTCCCAGGTTTGAAGACCCTAGATATCCTAATCATGTTTATAGGTTGTCCAAGGCGTTATATGGGCTCAAGCAAGCCCCTAGAGCGTGGTATGAGCGCCTCCGGGACTTCCTCATTGAGAAGGGCTTCACCATTGGGAAGGTCGACACCACACTATTCACCAAGAAGTTTAATGGGGAGATCTTTATTTGTCAAGTATATGTTGATGATATCATCTTCGGATCAACAAATAAAGATTATTGCAAGGAATTTGGTGAATTGATGTCGAAGGAATTCGAGATGTCAATGATTGGTGAGCTCACATTCTTCCTTGGATTTCAAGTAAAGCAAATGAGAGAAGGGATTTTCATCTCTCAAGAAAAGTATACCAAGGATCTTCTCAAAAGATTCAAGATGGAAGAATGCAAACCAATCAAGACCCCAATGCCATCAAATGGACATCTCGACCTAGATGAGGGAGGTAAACCGGTTGATCAAACTCTCTACCGTTCTATGATTGGTAGCTTGTTGTACCTTACCGCATCTAGGCCCGATATCATGTTTAGTGTGTGCATGTGTGCCCGCTTTCAAGCGTGCCCGAAAGAACCTCACTTAAGTGCCGTAAAAAGAATCCTAAGATATCTTAAGCTCACCCCAAGCATTGGTCTTTGGTATCTGAAAGTCCTATGTTTGGTGTTGGTAATTAGTGACAATGCCTAAGTACTAATCCCATGCCTAAGTTGTATGTAGCATATAAGGATTAGTACACTCCAAGGTTGGTGGCAAGATGGACATGGTGATCATGATGGCCACACTTGGATTTGGACGCAACCCTACGTGATCAAGGCAAAGGTATATGCTTAAGGGTTGTGTTTTAGTAACCAAGACACCTAATGGGTGTGGTTACATTATAGGATAGATAGCCGTACTATAAAGAGGGGAATGACGCGGCTATTGAACTCCTAAAGTGCCTCTAGATGTGCATTTCATGATCATATGCATTTGGATAGAACTAATATCGCCTCGAAAAATGATTGTGAAAAAGCTAACACACTCACACATGACGAGATCACTTGGTGGTGTTAGCACATTTACGATGGCGGTGAAGTTTAAGCGGTAGAGAGGGTTTGGGTCTCTCTCTCCCTCCCGCCGAGCTTGCGAGCGCGGGATTTAGGCGTTTTTGACAAGTTGAAATGCCTATTTTTCACTACGCCGGAAGTCCGAAAAGAAACGGAGGCGAACGGAGGTCACAGAGGTGACCGGACGCTGCACCGGACGCGGTCCTTGCAGGACCGGACGCGTCCGGTCAGTGTTCAGTATCTGCGCGTTTTTCAGTTCGATGATCGGACGCGAGGCGCGTCCGGTCACTGATGATCGGACGCGTCCGGTCGTCCAGGGAGCTTACTGGACTCTAACCGGACGCTGGCACTGTCGCGTCCGGTCATCTTCTTAAGCGCGTCCGGTCACTGTTTCGTTGAGCGCTGCTCAGGCGACCAGCGCGTCCGGTCCTTCACGGGACCAGCGCGTCCGGTCGTTCCCGGCGCGTCCGGTCAGTTGGACCAGCGCGTCCGGTCGTTGCTTCGCAGTTAGCCGTTGGGCGACCGGCGCGTCCGGTCAGTTGGACCAGCGCGTCCGGTCACCCCGATTTCGGCTGTTTAAGTTTCTAACGGCTATATTCGAAGGGGTACGTCTATAAATACTCGTTGGCCGGCTCAAGGCTCTCTCTCTCGAACTTTTGACATACTTGTGAGCACTTTGAGCTAAGCAACTCCCCTCCCACTCATCTCTCTTGCTTCTTTGCATATTCGAAGTGAGATTGAGTGATCCAAGTGTATTTGCATTGTGAGATTGCATCTAGTTGGCACTTGGTGGTTGATTTGCTGCGGGATTCTTGTTTCTCTTGGTGGTTGCCGCCACCTAGACGGCTTGGAGCAGCTTGGAGGCGTTGGCAAGAGTTGGTGTTTGTTCTTGGCCACCTCCGGTGATTGTGAGGGGTTTGTGCCTACCTCGGCGAAGCGCCAAAGGCAACATTAGTATATTGCTCGTGTCATTGCAACCTTTTGCCATTTGGTAGGTTCTTGTGGCGCCTTTTGAGAGGCTCGGTGTGTGACCGATTAGCCACCGAACCACGTGGTGAAAAGGGACACAACGGGGACTAGCGTGCCGGCAAGCACGTGAACCTCGGGATAAATCTTCGTGTCATCACTTTCATATTGTGATTGATTGATCCCGGTGTTCGGTTATCTTGGTATTCATTGTTGATCATATTGGTTGGCTCAATACTTCGCCCCTCGGTGATACCCTCCTAACTCAACTCCACATTTCTTTCTTAGTTATCTTTGCTAGCTAGTTAGCTTTGCTAGAGTAGCTTCTTGTGTAGCTTGCTAGTTATAGTTTCCTTCTCAGTTTGACTTGTGCGGTTGAGTGCAATTACTAGAATTGTGAATTGGTTAGGTGGCTTGCAAACACCCCGTAGGCTAAGCAAAACTCGCATCTCGCTATTTGTTTTATTGATAAACTTGTTTAGCTTGTCTTTGTAGAAAATTTTAATAGGCTATTCACCCCCCCTCTAGCCATCAAGACCTTTCAAGTGGTATCGGAGCCGTGGTCACCGTTTGTAAGGCTTAACAACCTCGGTGTAAGATGGCTCAAGTTATGTTCAATCATGTTAATGGCAAGCCTCCATTCTTTGATGGCGTCTCTTCCTTTGATCATTGGAAAAGGAAGATGAAGCAATATCTAGGCAATATACATGAGAAGGTTTGGGATGTGACCAAAGAAGGATACGTCATTCTTGATGAGGAAAACCTCACTCCCAATGACCGCATCAACAAACAATGCAATACGGCGGCACTTGACACAATCTATCGTGCCATTGATGATAAAGTATTTGAGCAAATCAAAGATCTTGAAAAGGCAAATGAGCTTTGGATAAGGCTTGAAGAAACATATGAAGGTACTTCAACGGTAAAAAGTGCCAAACTATATATGCTCAAGGACAAGTTCTCCACATTCAAGATGAAGGATGATGAATCCATCCCGGAGATGTTCTATAGGCTCCAAGTCATTGTCAATGATCTCAAGGGGCTTGGGGAGAAGGTTGAGGACAAGGACTTCTCACACAAGTTCTTGATGTGCTTACCCAAGAAGTTTGCCACCTTGAGAAGAATGATCTTTAGAGAGGGATTGGACAAGGTCAAACCAACCAATGTGCTTGGAGATATAATGACTGATGCCCAATACAATGATGATGAAGATGAGGTAGAAGAGAAGAAGGAAACCAAGGTCAAGCAAGAGAAGCCCATTGCATTCAAGGCTTCATCCTCTAAGGGCAAGAGCAAGGTTGATGATGATGATGATGATCCATTTGATGATGAGATCATGGCCCTTCTAGTGCAAAAGATGGGTCGGTTCATGAAGAAGAAAGGCTATGGTGCAAGAAAGAGAAGGGACTTCATGAAGGCAAAGGAGGTGCTTTGCTACAATTGCAATAGCCCCGATCATGTAGTGGCAAAGTGCCCCTATGAAGACAAAAGATATCATGATGGGGAGTTAAAGTTGAAGAAGAACAAGAAGGAGAAGAAAGCAAAGAAGATCTTCACTTTTAACAAGAAGAAGAAGGGTGGTGGTTATATAGTCACTTGGGATAGTGACAACTCCGATAGTGATGATGATGAAAGCTCTAGTGATGATGAGAGGATCACTCGACGAGCCACTGCAAACATCGCCCTCTCCAACAAGCCATCCATCTTCGACACTACATCAACATGCCTTATGGCCAAGCCTACCAAGGTAAAACATGATGATAGTGATGATGATTCTTGTGCTAGTGATGATTGTAGGAGTGATGGTGAGGAGGATGAGGACTACTCCAAGGATGATCTATTAGGCATAATAGATCAAATGAGCAAGGGCTACAAGAGGACAACCAAGAAATACAAAATCTTGGAACAAGAGCTCATTGCCAAGAGCAATGAAAATAATGCCTTGATGGAGGAGCTTGTTGCTCTCAAAAAGAGTAAGGAGTGCAAAGGAATTGAACAAGAGCTCAAAGCTCTTAGGAAATCCTTTGATGAGCTAGAGGCTTCTCGTGAGTGTCTAAAGGAAGACCATGAGGACCTTGAAGTTGCTCACACTAGGCTTAAGGAAGCCCACTCCACTCTACTTGAGCTCATCAAGGAAAAGGATCTCAAGTTGGAGAAGCTCATGAAGGAAGCTAAGGAGGAGCAAGTGATTGTCACTTGTGATATTGGACTAACATGTGATATTATTGATGATTCTTTATTTGTTAGTCCTACTAATGCTTCATGTAGCTCATCATCATCCACCACAACCAACTCTACCTCTACTACTAGTGATTCATCACTTGTGGTTGAGACTCTCAAGAGAGAGGTGGATGATCTCACCCGCGCATTAGGCAATGCCTATGGTGGGGATGCCCGCTTGCTAAAATGCTTGGGTAGCCAAAGGTTCTCTCTTAACAAAGAGGGATTAGGCTATACTCCCAAGAAGGGCAAGGCGGCCTTTGCTACTCCAAAGCCTCGCTTTGTGAAGGGCAATGGTCGTTATTGCAATAGATGCAAGCAAGTTGGGCATCTAGAGATTAATTGCAATAAAATGAACAAGAACAAGAAAAATGCTAATGTACCTTACATTTCTTTTGATTCTTGTTATGTGCTTACCAAGGGTGAGAAAGGTGTGCATGCTAGGTTTGTTGGTACACCAATTGTGGGCCCAAAGAAGAAGGCCATTTGGGTACCAAAGAGCTTAGTGACTAATCTCCAAGGACCCAAACAAGTATGGGTACCTAAGAAACATTAATTTGTTTTGTAGGTTAATTACAAGGCCGGAGGAAGGCATTGGGTGCTTGATAGTGGGTGCTCTCAACATATGACCGGTGATTCAAGAATGTTCAACTCTCTCAAATCAAATGATAGTGGCATTGATAGCATCACATTTGGTGACAATAGCAAGGGTGATGTAAAGGCTCTTGGAAGGATTGCAATATCAAATGATCATAGCATCTCCAATGTGCTACTAGTTGAAAAGCTCAATTTCAACTTGTTATCGGTTGCTCAATTGTGTGATCTTGGTTTCAAGTGCATATTTGGTGTTGATGATGTGGAGATAGTTAGTGTTGATGGCTCTAACTTGATCTTCAAAGGTTTTAGATATGAGAATCTATACTTGGTTGATTTCAATGCTAGTGACACTCAACTTTCAACATGTTTGCTCACCAAATCAAGTATGGGTTGGTTATGGCATAGAAGACTTGGTCATGTTGGCATGAAGCAATTGAACAAATTAGTGAAGCATGACTTAGTTAGAGGCTTGAAGGATGTCACATTTGAGAAAGATAAGCTATGTAGTGCATGTCAAGCCGGAAAGCAAGTAGGCAACACTCATCCATTGAAAAGCATCATGAGTACTTCCAAGGCATTTGAGTTGTTGCACATGGATCTATTTGGGCCAACTACATACACAAGCATTGGTGGCAACAAGTATGGCTTTGTGATTGTGGATGATTTCACTAGATATACATGGGTATTCTTTCTTGTGGACAAGAGTGATGTATTTGACATATTCAAGAAGTTCATCAAGAGAGTGCAAAATGAGTTTGAGACCACAATCAAGAAAGTAAGAAGTGACAATGGAAGTGAGTTTAGAAACACAAGAATTGATGAGCTATGTGAGGAGCTTGGAATCAAGCATCAATTCTCGGCCAAGTATACACCTCAATCAAATGGCCTAGTTGAAAGGAAGAATAGAACCTTAATTGATATGGCAAGATCAATGTTGAATGAGTATAATGTGAGTCATTCATTTTGGGCCGAAGCAATCAACACGGCTTGCTTTTATAGCAACCGTCTCTATTGCCACAAGTTTCTAGAGAAGACACCATATGAGATCTTAAATGGAAGAAAGCCCAACATTGCATACTTTCGGGTATTTGGTTGCAAATGCTACATCTTGAAGAAGGGCACTAGATTGAGCAAGTTTGAGAAGAAATGTGATGAAGGATTTCTACTTGGTTACTCAACTACTAGCAAAGCTTATAGAGTTTGGAATTTAGCTAGTGGTTTACTTGAAGAAGTGCATGATGTTGAGTTTGATGAAACAAATGGCTCTCAAGATGAAGAAGATAACTTGGATGATGTGAGAGGAACTCAATTGAGTAATGCTATGAAAGAAATGGATATTGGTGATATTAGGCCAAAGCAAGTGATTGATGTGGATGACAACAAAGATCAAGTGCTCCAAAGTCCAATTACACAAGCTAGTGGTTCTCTAATGCAAAATCAAGCTAGTACATCATCTCAAGTGCAACAAGATCAACAAGTGGCTAGTTCATCATCTCCAACTCATGATCAAAATCAACATCCAAGCAATCAAGTCCAAGTGCTTCAACCAACTAACATTGCAAGAGACCATCCATTGGATTCCATCATTGGTGACATACAAAGAGGAGTTCAAACTAGATCAAGATTGACATCATTTTGTGCTCACTCATCTTTTGTGTCAATGGAAGAACCCAAGGACATTGATAAAGCATTGAGAGATCCGGATTGGGTAAATGCAATGCATGAAGAGCTCAACAACTTCAAGAGAAATGAAGTATGGAAACTAGTTGAAAGGCCTAAGGATCACAATGTCATTGGAACAAGATGGGTCTTTCGCAACAAGCAAGATCAAGATGGGATAGTAGTAAGGAACAAAGCAAGACTAGTGGCTCAAGGTTACACACAAATAGAGGGTCTTGACTTTGGTGAAACTTATGCCCCGGTTGCAAGATTGGAAGCAATTAGGATCTTACTTGCCTATGCTTGTGCTCACAATATCAAGCTATATCAAATGGATGTAAAGAGTGCATTTCTCAATGGGTACATTCAAGAGGAGGTGTATGTGGAGCAACCTCCTGGTTTTGAAGATGACAAGAAACCCAATCATGTATACAAGTTAAGGAAGGCTTTGTATGGATTGAAGCAAGCACCTAGAGCATGGTATGAAAGATTGAGGGACTTCTTGCTATCCAAAGGATTTGTCATGGGCAAAGTTGATACAACACTATTCACCAAGAAGATTGAGAAAGACTTGTTTGTGTTGCAAATATATGTTGATGATATCATATTCGGTTCAACCAATCAAGATTATTGTGATGAGTTTGGAAAAATGATGGCCAAGGAATTTGAAATGTCAATGATTGGTGAACTTAGTTTCTTTCTTGGACTTCAAATCAAACAAATGAAAGAAGGTACATTTGTGAGCCAAACTAAGTACATTAAAGATATGCTCAAGAAGTTTGGCATGGAAGATGCAAAGAGTATTACAACCCCAATGGGCACTAGTGGAAGTTTGGATAGTGACAAGAGTGGCAACATGGTGGATCAAAAGCTATATAGATCAATGATTGGTAGCCTACTCTATGTGACGGCATCAAGGCCCGATGTGATGTTTAGTGTATGTATGTGTGCAAGATTTCAAGCCTCACCAAGAGAAAGTCATTTGAAGGCAACAAAGAGAATATTGAGGTACTTAAAGCATACACAAGATGTTGGATTGTGGTATCCCAAAGGTGCAAGTTTTGAGCTAGTTGGATATTCGGATTCCGACTATGCCGGTGATAAAGTGGAGAGAAAGAGCACTTCCGGGACTTGTCAATTGTTGGGAAGATCACTTGTCTCATGGTCATCCAAGAAGCAAAATAGTATTGCACTATCTACCGCCGAAGCCGAATACATTGCCGCAGGTAGTTGTTGTGCACAAATCTTATGGATGAAGGCAACATTGAAAGATTTTGGAATCAATTTCAAGAATGTGCCATTGCTATGTGACAATGAAAGTGCCGTGAAGCTAACTAACAATCCGATTCAACATCAAAGAACAAAGCATATTGATGTTCGCCATCACTTTATTAGAGATCATCAACAAAAGGGTGACATTGCTATTGAGAGTGTGGGCACCGAAGATCAATTAGCCGATCTATTCACCAAGCCACTTGATGAGAAGAGATTTCACAAGCTAAAGAATGAGTTGAACATACTTGATTTCTCCAACATGAGTTGATGCACCCCATATATGACATGCCTCTCCTTCGAGCCCCAAGGTACAATTGGTTGACATGTCATCCATTCTATACTAAGGACATGTTTAGTGCATCTAGTCATGATTTCTTATGTTCTAGGATCATTCATGAAAATTAAATAAATTTGAAGTTTATATGGTGCCACTATTGTTTCCATGACTTGTATGATCTAGTGGTAGCATATAACTTGTTTAAGTAGCTTGTGATCCTAAGTATTTAATCTATAAAACTTGTCTAAATATTTGCTTCAACATGGTGCATGATAACCCTTTTAGTGAGGTGTGAAGAAGCTTGCCCTTGGATCAAACCGAAGTATTTTATTTATGCAAGCAATCTAGGTTGAATCATGAACTTGATCCTCACCCCATATTTCAACATGATAATCTATCTAAAGTTTGCTCCTTGTGGTCAATTGGTGCCAAAGGGGGAGAAAATATTGTTCACAAAGATAGAACTCAAAGGGGGAGAAAATGTTGTGGGGGAGAGAATGTTGTTCACAAAGATAGATCCTAAAAGGGGAGAATTGATAAAAGAAGGGGATCTTCACAAAGATAGATCCTAAAAGGGGAGAATTGATAAAAGAAGGGGATCAACTAAAATTTTGAGCACACAAGTAGGGGGAGCAAGCTCTTAAGCATGAATGTTGCATTTCCATGTGCACTTCATATGTATGATGCATAGTTATGCATTTCGTTTTCTCTGATACTTTGCTTGTGTGGTGTCTTGCTAGTATAATTTGAATGATGCATTGAGGTACTAGTATGAATAGGAAGTAGCTAGATTTTTCTTGCTTCATGTTTTTCAAAGTGGTGCTAGAGCCTTGCTTATAATGTTGATCTCACGAGGTTTCTAGTTATGTTTGTGCTTTTCCAAGTAGAATCTAACTACACAAGGTGCTAAGATGGTGTTTATCGCTACTCCGATGGTATCACGCTTCAAAGGTCTATAATCTAAAACACTTAGCACCTATTGGTAGACAATGCTCCTAATCTTTCCTATCTAACATGTATGCTTCCAAAATCCAAACATATAGCATACATGTAGGGGGAGCCATTGCTATCAATTTGAATTCATGATCACATGTCCATAATTCTTACACATGGTAATATACTTGGACAATGTGACATGGGTTCAATCAAAATTTTATTATAACATCTTTGTGAAAGGGTTGTCACCAATTACCAACAAGGGGGAGATTGAAAGTCCTATGTTTGGTGTTGGTAATTAGTGACAATGCCTAAGTACTAATCCCATGCCTAAGTTGTATGTAGCATATAAGGATTAGTACACTCCAAGGTTGGTGGCAAGATGGACATGGTGATCATGATGGCCACACTTGGATTTGGACGCAACCCTACGTGATCAAGGCAAAGGTATATGCTTAAGGGTTGTGTTTTAGTAACCAAGACACCTAATGGGTGTGGTTACATTATAGGATAGATAGCCGTACTATAAAGAGGGGAATGACGCGGCTATTGAACTCCTAAAGTGCCTCTAGATGTGCATTTCATGATCATATGCATTTGGATAGAACTAATATCGCCTCGAAAAATGATTGTGAAAAAGCTAACACACTCACACATGACGAGATCACTTGGTGGTGTTAGCACATTTACGATGGCGGTGAAGTTTAAGCGGTAGAGAGGGTTTGGGTCTCTCTCTCCCTCCCGCCGAGCTTGCGAGCGCGGGATTCAGGCGTTTTTGACAAGTTGAAATGCCTATTTTTCACTACGCCGGAAGTCCGAAAAGAAACGGAGGCGAACAGAGGTCACAGAGGTGACCGGACGCTGCACCGGACGCGGTCCTTGCAGGACCGGACGCGTCCGGTCAGTGTTCAGTATCTGCGCGTTTTTCAGTTCGATGATCGGACGCGAGGCGCGTCCGGTCACTGATGATCGGACGCGTCCGGTCGTCCAGGGAGCTTACTGGACTCTAACCGGACGCTGGCACTGTCGCGTCCGGTCATCTTCTTAAGCGCGTCCGGTCACTGTTTCGTTGAGCGCTGCTCAGGCGACCAGCGCGTCCGGTCCTTCACGGGACCAGCGCGTCCGGTCATTCCCGGCGCGTCCGGTCAGTTGGACCAGCGCGTCCGGTCGTTGCTTCGCAGTTAGCCGTTGGGCGACCGGCGCGTCCGGTCAGTTGGACCAGCGCGTCCGGTCACCCCGATTTCGGCTGTTTAAGTTTCTAACGGCTATATTCGAAGGGGTACGTCTATAAATACTCGTTGGCCGGCTCAAGGCTCTCTCTCTCGAACTTTTGACATACTTGTGAGCACTTTGAGCTAAGCAACTCCCCTCCCACTCATCTCTCTTGCTTCTTTGCATATTCGAAGTGAGATTGAGTGATCCAAGTGTATTTGCATTGTGAGATTGCATCTAGTTGGCACTTGGTGGTTGATTTGCTGCGGGATTCTTGTTTCTCTTGGTGGTTGCCGCCACCTAGACGGCTTGGAGCAGCTTGGAGGCGTTGGCAAGAGTTGGTGTTTGTTCTTGGCCACCTCCGGTGATTGTGAGGGGTTTGTGCCTACCTCGGCGAAGCGCCAAAGGCAACATTAGTATATTGCTCGTGTCATTGCAACCTTTTGCCATTTGGTAGGTTCTTGTGGCGCCTTTTGAGAGGCTCGGTGTGTGACCGATTAGCCACCGAACCACGTGGTGAAAAGGGACACAACGGGGACTAGCGTGCCGGCAAGCACGTGAACCTCGGGATAAATCTTCGTGTCATCACTTTCATATTGTGATTGATTGATCCCGGTGTTCGGTTATCTTGGTATTCATTGTTGATCATATTGGTTGGCTCAATACTTCGCCCCTCGGTGATACCCTCCTAACTCAACTCCACATTTCTTTCTTAGTTATCTTTGCTAGCTAGTTAGCTTTGCTAGAGTAGCTTCTTGTGTAGCTTGCTAGTTATAGTTTCCTTCTCAGTTTGACTTGTGCGGTTGAGTGCAATTACTAGAATTGTGAATTGGTTAGGTGGCTTGCAAACACCCCGTAGGCTAAGCAAAACTCGCATCTCGCTATTTGTTTTATTGATAAACTTGTTTAGCTTGTCTTTGTAGAAAATTTTAATAGGCTATTCACCCCCCCCTCTAGCCATCAAGACCTTTCAGTATTGTAACACCCCGGGTGTTATAGTGCTAATTAATCTGCCATGTCATCATAATGCATTGCAAAGCATCCCTGTTAGGTTAAACTTGTTATGCATCAACTAAAACGAGTTTACTTATTCAGGTTGAATGTGTTTCTCAGTGGTGTGCTCCGAACCCGAAAACCCTAATTTCGAATGCCACCACAAATACTTAGTCCATGCCCTGCGTAAATTGAGGTGTGCGACTGTGTTGCCCACTAGTGTCAAGTGTAGGGTATGAGCTCAAGTACAACATTTAAAATGAAGATCCAAATTTGAGTTTGAATTGGAGTCTCAAAACTTGTCACGAGTTTTCCGATTCAAATTTAAATTCAAATCTGGGAAGAAATGTAAAAGAATTTTTAAAGCTAATTGGTCAACCAAGAGTGGCATTTGGTCAACCATGTCATGTTGGTCCAAATGATGCCCTTGGGTGAGGTTTTGATCACTAAGTAATCACCAATCAAAGTAGCAACAAATTTCGATTTAAAATTCCTCCGAAAACCCTAAATTTCAAAACCCTGTTTTACCCCTTTTGAAATAATTCAAAATCTAAGCAAAATTTGGAAAAAAAGTTCAAAACCAAGTTTGTAGAACTTTTCAAGGGCTACAACTTTGGTGTTTTGAGTTTTCAAAGTTTTAGTGTAAAATGTGGAGCAATTTTGAAAATAAACAAATTTCAAATTTAATTCATTTTTGTCCCCAAACTAAGATTTCAAAATGGAGGCTGAATTTTAAAAAGTTTTGAACAGCAAAGTTGTAGGTCTGGTCAAGATATACAACTTTGATGTTGGGAGATTTTGAAGTTTCAATGTAAAATCAAAAGTAATTTCTAAATTACCAAATCTGAAAAATGTGTCCCCTTTTGAGTTTAAATTCAAATTTCAAAATCCAGTGAGAATTTGAAAAAGTGTTCAATACAAAACTTGTAGAGCTTGAAATTCTGAAGATTTCATAGTTTGGAAGTTTTTCAAGTTGTTACATGATTTTGAGAGTAATTTGAGAAAACAGTTTGAAAATTCAAAGTTGGGGGGGAACAGCTACAGTGCACCAGCGAATCACACACCGGCAGCGCGCGGCATGGGCGCCGGCGAGCCGCCGACGTCGCGCTGGCCGCTTCCACGACCTTCCATCCTGCCACCGCGACCACAGGGACCGCTTCGCGCTCTCTAGCTGCTTCCTTGCTTCACAGCGCTATAAAAGGGACCGACACCGCCACTGTCGCCGTCCGGTTTCATCATCGCCGCCGCCACCGTCCTCATTGCTCCGGCCAAATTCGCCCTCCCTGCTCCACCGCATCCATCTCCATCTCGCCAATCGCTCCGCCATCGCCTGGCGAACCTGTTGCGCCTCTTGGTGTAGATGCTACCGCTCAGGATCACCGGGGAACCATCGTCTTCCACCTCGGGTCGCCGCCGTCCCGGTTGAGCCCCGCCACCGTGACCAGCCGCCTCCAGTGCCTCTCCACTTCAACCGATCACGCCTCTGTGATCGTGGTACGCCCCTGATGCTCCCTGGCTAGATAGTTTAAGCTTTGCACCTTTGTGTCGTCGAGTCGTCGGTCACCGTAGTTGCCGAGCCGCCACCGTCGTCGGTGAAGTGTCACCGGAGCTCGAACCGTGGGGCAAATTAGTAAAATGGAGTCGTGGGAAGGTGTAGTTGGTGTCGGTCGGTTCAGTTGGTCGACCGAAGCCCCGGTCACCGGCCGGCCACCGCGCGAAGGTGAGTGAGCGCGCGGGAGAGAACGAGAGAGCGGAGGTAGGTGATGACAGGTGGGGTCGGCCTGTCAGTGAGAGAGAACGGGAGAGTGAGCGCGCGCGGGCTGGGCCGCGGTGCTGGGCCGCTCGGGCGAGTGCGAGCGCGCGTGCGGGCGCGTGAGCGGGCCGTCTGGTTGGGCCGGACCGCGGGGAAAAAGAAAAGTCAGCCCGATTTTGTTTTTGTTTTCTTTTTCAAATAAATGAATAGTGTTGTTATTTGTTTATTTCATTAAAAATTGTGTAGAGTTCCAAAATTCATGAAAATTTTTGTGTAAGCTTTTCAATGTATAAACTATCTAGGAAAAATGTTAAATCATGAATTTGAATACTTTGAGCAGTAGAATTAATTAGTTTCATTAAAGATTAAATGCAACTTCCAGTAATTTTAATAATTAATTTATTTATCCAAAAATTATGAAATTTATTATAACACTGTTGTAATTCATTCTTAACCCATAGAAAAAGTTTGAGCTTGATTAGGTAAAATTTGATCAACTTCTAATTATGCTCTAATTAGTTAAATAGAAAATAAATGTTAATTTGAGAACTTTAAGTGTTGTGTGCCTTTTGATTGAGTGATGTCCTTAGGTCACTACCCTTTGGTGATCTTTGGCACCTTAATTTCATGATTGAGCTCGTTAGTAACTTGTTAGGTTAAAAGCTGGTATCGCTGGAATCGTCGCTTCTAGTTAGTAGGTTTTCTGTTTGCGACTGTACCGTAGAAAAGTTGTACTCAAGTAGTAACTCGTAGCATGTTATCATCAAGCATCATGTTTATCATCGAGCATCATGTTAAAGCATGTTATGTATTCGTGTAGTCTCCGCTTTCGAGGAAGCCGAAGTCGTCGATCAAGCTTCCGGAGAAGAGCGATCGTCGGTGGGTTCCGGACCAGGGGGTGAAGTCCTCGAGTCTGAGTCGGTCGTCGTGTTTGAGCAAGGCAAGCCCCGGTGCATTTAAACCCTACCTTGAGTTTTACAAATGTTTTATTATTTATATTATGGTTGACTGCATTAAGTAATTAGGAGTTGAGTGATAACCTAATTGCTGCATTATCATCCTTGATTATTGTGATATCAACCTTGATACCTGATTTACAGAAAATGCGTAGTATGCTTCGCTATGCTTAGAAGTTAAGCTTTTAAATGAATGTTTACATAGCCATGACGGCATATCGAATGAATATTGAAATATGTGAATGAACTTGTAAGATCGGGCGGGTGGTTTGGCCACTGCTAACATGCATTGGGAAAGGAGTCCCACTGTATTGTTTCTGCCTTATCAGTTAAGGACCGTACGTTGTTGGCCCTCGCGTCATGGAGTTTTTATTAGTACTAGCCATGTGCCCATGTCGGGTAAGCCTTACTTTGGTTAGTCCATTACGAGAACGTCTAACCTCGCACTGGGAGTGGAGAGATGGCGAGAGTAACGTGTACCCTCGGGGCTAGAATCGGGCCGGGTTCGAGGAGTACTGTGCTCTCGGGTGGCGATGGACACGTTCTGGTTTTGGGAAAACCCGAGTAAGAGTTGATATATGCAAGATTCAGTTCTACATATGTCGTGTGGTTAGGAATCCCCAGCTGGGTAAATGAAGCGGTTCGAATCGTCGTTACTCCACGAGAAAGGAGTCTTGGCCTTGCACCAACATCGTAGTTAAGAACTGGAATTGAAAGAAAGAATGAGAAAGGTTTTGATGATAATTACTTTGATCTAGATTAGGATCACCTAGAATTGGTTAATGAACCATCAATGGTAAAAGTAAAATATTGAAGATAAGGACTTACCTTAGTAAGCTTTTCTGCAAAAGAAAATTTGATTCTTGATTACCCGTACCTTGATTCCCTAAAGCTAGCATGCCCTTGGAGTCTTTGTCTTAGTCGGGTAAGTCTTGTTGAGTACTCTCGTACTCAGGGTTTGTTAACCCCTTGTTGCAGGTGCGGTTCATGAACAAGTCTGCTTCGAGCCTTGTTGCATGACCGTCGTGGTTGAAGACAGTGACGACGAGTAGATTGTGTGGCCTTTGGGCAAGGCATCTCGCTTGTGTGTTGTAATAAAGTTACTACCGATACTTCTCTACTACTGGTTTGTAATAATGCTACCTAAGGTTTTAAGTTTGAAAACTGGTTTGTAACTTAAGTTATTGTAAGACTTCCGCTACTTTACTCTGTTGAATATTTTGAATAAACTGTTGTAATATTGCAATACTCCTGTGATTGGATCCTGTTCGGAGGAAAGCAGGCCTTTTAAGTTATGGTGAACATAAGTACGACTGTCAGAGGTCATTATGACAATGAAGTGTACTTGTGGGCCATCGTAATTAGGAGGTTCTGTGACAGCTGGTACCAGAGCATAATCACTCGGGTTATTGTAGTATTACCTTGTAAAACTTCAAAATGATTTGGGTCAACAAACTTAATATTGATATTTTGGTCCAAATTGCTTTTGCTTATCTTAATCTATTCTATAGTTTCCTTAGCTCATATTTGAAAGCTTCGTAGTGAAGTATCATGTATAGTGCCCTATGTTATAAGGATTGCATGTGTTACTTAAATCTTTCTGTTAGATCGTAAGTACGATGCATGCATCATGTTTAATTAACCTGCTTAAGTTACCTTCCCTTTTAAAGTGGTTTGGGTTAAGTAAGGTTCAATCCTATTCATGCTAACCTTCAGATCCCCCTATCTGTTCTCATCGTCCTAATTCTGTCTTGTTTTAGGATGGCACGTGTGAAGACGACTCCTCGCAAGAAAACGGGTCCGCAAGGAGTGCCGCGTCATCAGCTGGCCGCCAGAGTTGATGGAGCAAGCAGTAGCCGTAATCCGAACCCGGATTCAGAGTCAGAGATTGCAAGGCTTACATCAGAAGTAGAGCGACTGAAGCGCAACATGCGTTTTTGGAAACAGTTCCAGAATGAGTCGTTGGAAAAGGAGACAGAAGCCAGGGCTCGTGTTCGTGAGTTGGAGCTTTACGTGACACACCTGGAGCAGTACAACACAGTTCTGCATGAGGAAGTGCATAGGCTAAATGATCTGATGAATCCCAATCATCAGCCCCAGGCAGTAGAAGATGATGTCGGTGCCGTGGTTGTTCCTGATGGAGAGGACAATGAAGAAGATCCGGAAGAAGATGAACCCATGATGGAAAGTGGGGATGATGCAAGTCATGTCACTGGTGCAAGTGCTCCAGAGAATGAGGAGGAAGTGATCGTGATCAGCGATGATGATGAGGAGTGAAGGGTCGACATGGATGGTTGTGTAATATAGTAGTCTTTCCTGCTTTCTAAGAACCTTAGTGGGTGGTTTCTTGCTTGCAAGCCAGTTTGTAATGAAATATGTAAGATGAGTTTGTATGTGTATACAAGTTCTGTGCTAACTGCTTTTTAATTCAATAAAGCAATGAAAATAAACATGGTTTGTGTACAACAGATGGACGGTACTGGAACTCCCCAGGAAGGGGACCATAATCCGAATCCCCCACCGTTTCCACCTACCTTGGCAGAAGCTATTGCCGCACTGGTTAATGCCACTACCCTGTTGGCTCAGAATCAGAATCAGAATGGGAATCAGGGTCGTCGAGGCCGTAACAATGGAGGGGAAACCACTTATGTGGATTTCACCGATACCCGTCCACCAGTGTTCTCAAAGGCAGATGAGCCGCTAGAGGCGGATGACTGGCTCCGTACCATGGAGCAGAAGTTTGAACTTTTACAGTGCACAGAGCACCAGAAGCCTGTGTTTGCAGCACAACAACTCAGAGGTGCCGCAGGGGCGTGGTGGGCGAATCTAGTCGCCGCACAGCCTGCTGGCCACCGTGTCACTTGGCAGGAGTTTCGTGAAGCCTTTAGAGCACATTATATCCCAGATGGTGTCATGGCCATGAAGCTAGAGGAGTTTCTCTCACTGAAGCAAGGAAACCAGACAGTTCTACAATATGTGGGCAAATTCAATCATCTGTCCCAGTATGCAGCTGAATATGTGAATACCGATGCAAAGAAGAAGAGTTGTTTCATGAGAGGTTTGAGTACCAGAATCCAGGAAGCATTAGTCACCTGCTATAATGCTACTTACCATGAGATAGTCAATGTGGCTATTGCGTCAGAAGAGAAGTCCCGACTGCACAAGGAGTCGAAGAAAAAGAAGCCAGTGTTTTCAAGTCCGTCTGGCGGCATTAAGAAACGCCAGAAGTTTGTTTATCACCCTCAGAACCATTTCTGCCCAACTTATCGTCCACCGCAGTACCAAGCTCAGCCGCAGACGTTTTTCCGTCCTGCAGCAATTCCGCAATATCCACAGCAGCCGAATGCCCCTGGTATTCGTAACCAGACTCCAGTAACCCATAACTTTCCCTGCTACAACTGTGGAAAGCCAGGCCACTTTTCCAAGGATTGCCCATATCCAAGGCAGTACAATCCTAATTATCCCAGAGCTCCCGTACCACAACCGCAACAACTCCAGAGCAAGAATAATAATCTGAATGTTCAGAAGGGTAAGGGTGAGAAGAGGAAGACCGGACGTGTATTCTACACTCAAGCAAGTGCAATCCCAGAGGGAGAACCTGTTATGATGGGTATGTTCCCTGTTGCTAATCATCCAGCAGTACTGTTATTTGATTCAGGTGCATCACATACATTCATAAATCGCACCTTTGTTGTTAAGTATGACATTCCAATTATGGGAACACAAGAGGATTTCTTTATCCAGTCGCCCGGGGGACGACTGTGTACTAAGGAGATGGTACGTGACGTACCTATAGAGTTAGGTGGGCATATATTCCCTACCTCAATGATAATATTACAGAAACAGGATATAGATGTAATCCTGGGTATGAATTGGATGTACCAAAGAGGAGCCCTTATAGATGCACTGCACAGAACTATAAGGTTGAACCTGCCAGATAATAAATCTCATCTTCTTATCCAACTTCCTATCCCAAAGAGAACAGTTGAAAGGGTATGTGCAACTTCAGTACATGAGATTTGTGATATACCGGTAGTCTGTGAATTTCCGGATGTGTTTCCAGATGATCTACCAGGTCTGCCACCAGACAGAGATGTAGAGTTTGTGATTGAGTTAAAACCGGGTACTGCCCCAATATCCCGGAGAGCTTACAGAATGCCACCCAATGAATTAGCAGAACTTAAGAATCAATTGCAAGAGTTACGTGACAAAGGTTTTATCAGACCCAGTTCCTCACCATGGGGATGTCCAGCTCTTTTTGTCAAGAAGAAAGATCAGACTTTAAGGATGTGTGTTGACTATCGACCGCTAAATGAAGTAACCATTAAGAATAAATATCCGTTGCCTCGCATTGATCTGCTCTTTGATCAGCTTGCGGGGGCAAAGGTATTTTCAAAGATCGATCTTCGATCAGGATACCATCAAATTAAGATTCGACCTGAAGATATTCCAAAGACTGCATTCACCACCAGATATGGACTGTATGAGTACCTAGTTATGTCTTTTGGTCTCACTAATGCACCGGCACATTTCATGTATCTGATGAATTCAGTTTTCATGCCAGAACTTGACAAGTTTGTGGTTGTCTTTATTGATGATATTCTGGTATACTCCAAAAGTGAAGAAGAGCATGTTGAGCATCTCAGAATTGTTCTGACTCGTCTGAGAGATCATCAATTGTATGCCAAGTTCAGTAAATGTGAGTTTTGGTTAAAAGAAGTGCAATTCTTAGGACATGTGTTGTCAGCCGAAGGAGTAGCAGTAGATCCTGGCAAAGTGGAAGATATTCTGAATTGGAAGCCACCAATCTCAGTTCATGAAGTCTGAAGTTTTCTGGGAATGGCGGGTTATTACCGTCGATTCATACCTGACTTTTCAAAGGTAGCCAAGCCAATCACAGAGTTGTTGAAGAATCAAACTAAGTTCATATGGTCTACAGAATGTGAGAAAGCTTTTAGAATTTTAAAGAAGTCATTGACAACTGCTCCAGTTTTGGCACAGCCAGATATAGAAAAGCCATTTGATGTTTACTGTGATGCCTCGGGTATTGGCCTTGGTTGCGTATTGATGCAGGAAGGCAGAGTCATTGCTTATGCCTCAAGACAGTTGAAGCGCCATGAAGAACATTATCCGACACATGATCTTGAATTAGCAGCTGTGGTTCATGCATTAAAAATATGGCGTCATTACTTGTTAGGTAATACTTGCCACATGTATACAGATCACAAGAGTTTAAAGTATATCTTTACTCAGTCAGAATTGAATATGAGGCAAAGAAGGTGGCTTGAGTTGATAAAGGATTATGATTTAGAAGTACACTATCACCCTGGAAAAGCGAATGTAGTTGCTGATGCACTCAGTAGAAAGAATCATTGCAATTGTACGACTGTGAAGCCAATGGATTACAGTTTGTGTTACGAATTAGAAAAGTTGAATATTGAAATAATTCAACAAGGTCAGCTGACTAGTGTCACAGTAGAATCAACACTCAAAGATCAGATTGTATCTGCTCAGAGAACAAATTCCGGAATCACTCACATCAAAGAAAAAGTTAGAACTGGTCAACAGACAGATTTCAGTATTGATGAGGCAGATGTGTTATGGTTTAAGAACCGGCTAGTGGTCCCAAAGGTTCCAGAGTTACGTCGGCTCATTCTTGATGAAGCACATAGTACAAGGTTTTCTATTCATCCAGGAAGTAATAAGATGTATCAAGATTTGAAACAGAGATTCTGGTGGACCAAAATGAAAATTGAGATTGCTAAGTATGTTGCTAGATGTGATACTTGTTGTAAGGTGAAGGCGGTACACCTGAAGTCGGCAGGAATGTTACAACCCTTGCCCATTCCATCCTGGAAGTGGGAAGATATAAGTATGGATTTCATTACTGGGTTACCCAAGACCTCAAGAGGCTTTGATTCAATTTGGGTCATTGTGGACCGTTTGACTAAGTCAGCTCACTTTGTACCTGTGAAGGTTGACTATAGAGCATCTCGATATGCAGAAATATATGTTGCTCGGATTATGAGTTTACATGGAATACCCAAAACAATTGTTACTGACAGGGGTACTCAGTTTGTTTCGCAATTTTGGAGACAGTTTCAAAAGTCATTAGGTACTAAACTTCTTTACAGCACAGCCTATCATCCACAAACTGGGGGACAGACTGAAAGAGTAAATCAAATTTTGGAAGATATGTTAAGATCTTGTGCTCTCACCTATCAAGATCAATGGGATGAATGTTTACCGTTAGCAGAATTCTCATACAATAACAGTTACCAAGAGAGTATCAAAATGGCACCGTTTGAAGCATTGTATGGCCGCAGGTGCAGAACTCCGTTGAACTGGTCAGAACCAGGAGAAAGATGGTTTTATGGAGTTGATCTGGTGAAGAAAACGGAAGAAAAGGTTAGGCAGATACAAAAGAATTTAAAAGTTGCTCAGTCTCGACAGAAGAGTTATGCAGATAAAAGACGTAGACCCTTGATGTTTAAAGTGGGAGATTATGTTTATCTGAAAGTGTCACCCATGAAAGGAGTTAATAGATTTGGAGTCAAAGGCAAACTCGCACCACGTTATATTGGTCCTTTTCAAATCATTGAAAAATGTGGGAAGGTGGCATATAGATTAAAGCTGCCTGAACAACTGTCAGCCGTGCACAATGTATTTCATGTATCACAAATGAAGAAGTGTCTGCAAGTACCTGATCAAGTGGTTGATGTTGAGGGAGTTGAACTTGAACCGGATTTGACATATTCTGAATATCCTGTCCGAGTTTTGGATCGAAAGGATCGTGTTACCCGGAGTAGAACAATTAAATGGTACAAGATACAATGGGATCAACATTCAGAAGAGGAAGCCACCTGGGAATCGGAGGATTACCTGTTGGAGAATTTCCCGGAGTTCTTTGCTTCTATCTAGGTTGCAATTTCTTCTTTAAACTGTAACCTATCCTTTTAAAAAATCTTTATAATGCAGAAAACCCCTACCCGTTTTGTAGACAAGTCTTGGACGTGTTTGCTTGACACGTTTCCTTTTCCATTACTTAACTCAAGGCTTTAAATCTCGGGACGAGATTTCTTTAAGGGGGAAGGGCTGTAACACCCCGGGTGTTATAGTGCTAATTAATCTGCCATGTCATCATAATGCATTGCAAAGCATCCCTGTTAGGTTAAACTTGTTATGCATCAACTAAAACGAGTTTACTTATTCAGGTTGAATGTGTTTCTCAGTGGTGTGCTCCGAACCCGAAAACCCTAATTTCGAATGCCACCGCAAATACTTAGTCCATGCCCTGCGTAAATTGAGGTGTGCGACTGTGTTGCCCACTAGTGTCAAGTGTAGGGTATGAGCTCAAGTACAACATTTAAAATGAAGATCCAAATTTGAGTTTGAATTGGAGTCTCAAAACTTGTCACGAGTTTTCCGATTCAAATTTAAATTCAAATCTGGGAAGAAATGTAAAAGAATTTTTAAAGCTAATTGGTCAACCAAGAGTGGCATTTGGTAAACCATGTCATGTTGGTCCAAATGATGCCCTTGGGTGAGGTTTTGATCACTAAGTAATCACCAATCAAAGTAGCAACAAATTTCGATTTAAAATTCCTCCGAAAACCCTAAATTTCAAAACCCTGTTTTACCCCTTTTGAAATAATTCAAAATCTAAGCAAAATTTGGAAAAAAGTTCAAAACCAAGTTTGTAGAACTTTTCAAGGGCTACAACTTTGGTGTTTTGAGTTTTCAAAGTTTTAGTGTAAAATGTGGAGCAATTTTGAAAATAAACAAATTTCAAATTTAATTCATTTTTGTCCCCAAACTAAGATTTCAAAATGGAGGCTGAATTTTAAAAAGTTTTGAACAGCAAAGTTGTAGGTCTGGTCAAGATATACAACTTTGATGTTGGGAGATTTTGAAGTTTCAATGTAAAATCAAAAGTAATTTCTAAATTACCAAATCTGAAAAATGTGTCCCCTTTTGAGTTTAAATTCAAATTTCAAAATCCAGTGAGAATTTGAAAAAGTGTTCAATACAAAACTTGTAGAGCTTGAAATTCTGAAGATTTCATAGATTGGAAGTTTTTCAAGTTGTTACATGATTTTGAGAGTAATTTGAGAAAACAGTTTGAAAATTCAAAGTTGGGGGGGAACAGCTACAGTGCACCGGCGAATCACACACCGGCAGCGCGCGGCATGGGCGCCGGCGAGCCGCCGACGTCGCGCTGGCCGCTTCCACGACCTTCCATCCTGCCACCGCGACCACAGGGACCGCTTCGCACTCTCTAGCTGCTTCCTTGCTTCACAGCGCTATAAAAGGGGCCGACACCGCCACTGTCGCCGTCCGGTTTCATCATCGCCGCCGCCACCGTCCTCATTGCTCCGGCCAAATTCGCCCTCCCTGCTCCACCGCATCCATCTCCATCTCGCCAATCGCTCCGCCATCGCCTGGCGAACCTGTTGCGCCTCTTGGTGTAGATGCTACCGCTCAGGATCACCGGGGAACCATCGTCTTCCACCTCGGGTCGCCGCCGTCCCGGTTGAGCCCCGCCACCGTGACCAGCCGCCTCCAGTGCCTCTCCACTTCAACCGATCACGCCTCTGTGATCGTGGTACGCCCCTGATGCTCCCTGGCTAGATAGTTTAAGCTTTGCACCTTTGTGTCGTCGAGTCGTCGGTCACCGTAGTTGCCGAGCCGCCACCGTCGTCGGTGAAGTGTCACCGGAGCTCGAACTGTGGGGCAAATTAGTAAAATGGAGTCGTGGGAAGGTGTAGTTGGTGTCGGTCGGTTCAGTTGGTCGACCGAAGCCCCGGTCACCGGCCGGCCACCGCGCGAAGGTGAGTGAGCGCGCGGGAGAGAACGAGAGAGCGGAGGTAGGTGATGACAGGTGGGGTCGGCCTGTCAGTGAGAGAGAACGGGAGAGTGAGCGCGCGCGGGCTGGGCCACGGTGCTGGGCCGCTCGGGCGAGTGCGAGCGCGCGTGCGGGCGCGTGAGCGGGCCGTCTGGTTGGGCCGGACCGCGGGGAAAAAGAAAAGTCAGCCCGATTTTGTTTTTGTTTTCTTTTTCAAATAAATGAATAGTGTTGTTATTTGTTTATTTCATTAAAAATTGTGTAGAGTTCCAAAATTCATGAAAATTTTTGTGTAAGCTTTTCAATGTATAAACTATCTAGGAAAAATGTTAAATCATGAATTTGAATACTTTGAGCAGTAGAATTAATTAGTTTCATTAAAGATTAAATGCAACTTCCAGTAATTTTAATAATTAATTTATTTATCCAAAAATTATGAAATTTATTATAACACTGTTGTAATTCATTCTTAACCCATAGAAAAAGTTTGAGCTTGATTAGGTAAAATTTGATCAACTTCTAATTATGCTCTAATTAGTTAAATAGAAAATAAATGTTAATTTGAGAACTTTAAGTGTTGTGTGCCTTTTGATTGAGTGATGTCCTTAGGTCACTACCCTTTGGTGATCTTTGGCACCTTAATTTCATGATTGAGCTCGTTAGTAACTTGTTAGGTTAAAAGCTGGTATCGCTGGAATCGTCGCTTCTAGTTAGTAGGTTTTCTGTTTGCGACTGTACCGTAGAAAAGTTGTACTCAAGTAGTAACTCGTAGCATGTTATCATCAAGCATCATGTTTATCATCGAGCATCATGTTAAAGCATGTTATGTATTCGTGTAGTCTCCGCTTTCGAGGAAGCCGAAGTCGTCGATCAAGCTTCCGGAGAAGAGCGATCGTCGGTGGGTTCCGGACCAGGGGGTGAAGTCCTCGAGTCTGAGTCGGTCGTCGTGTTTGAGCAAGGCAAGCCCCGGTGCATTTAAACCCTACCTTGAGTTTTACAAATGTTTTATTATTTATATTATGGTTGACTGCATTAAGTAATTAGGAGTTGAGTGATAACCTAATTGCTGCATTATCATCCTTGATTATTGTGATATCAACCTTGATACCTGATTTACAGAAAATGCGTAGTATGCTTCGCTATGCTTAGAAGTTAAGCTTTTAAATAAATGTTTACATAGCCATGACGGCATATCGAATGAATATTGAAATATGTGAATGAACTTGTAAGATCGGGCGGGTGGTTTGGCCACTGCTAACATGCATTGGGAAAGGAGTCCCACTGTATTGTTTCCGCCTTATCAGTTAAGGACCGTACGTTGTTGGCCCTCGCGTCATGGAGTTTTTATTAGTACTAGCCATGTGCCCATGTCGGGTAAGCCTTACTTTGGTTAGTCCATTACGAGAACGTCTAACCTCGTACTGGGAGTGAAGAGATGGCGAGAGTAACGTGTACCCTCGGGGCTAGAATCGGGCCGGGTTCGAGGAGTACTGTGCTCTCGGGTGGCGATGGACACGTTCTGGTTTTGGGAAAACCCGAGTAAGAGTTGATATATGCAAGATTCAGTTCTACATATGTCGTGTGGTTAGGAATCCCCAGCTGGGTAAATGAAGCGGTTCGAATCGTCGTTACTCCACGAGAAAGGAGTCTTGGCCTTGCACCAACATCGTAGTTAAGAACTGGAATTGAAAGAAAGAATGAGAAAGGTTTTGATGATAATTACTTTGATCTAGATTAGGATCACCTAGAATTGGTTAATGAACCATCAATGGTAAAAGTAAAATATTGAAGATAAGGACTTACCTTAGTAAGCTTTTCTGCAAAAGAAAATTTGATTCTTGATTACCCGTACCTTGATTCCCTAAAGCTAGCATGCCCTTGGAGTCTTTGTCTTAGTCGGGTAAGTCTTGTTGAGTACTCTCGTACTCAGGGTTTGTTAACCCCTTGTTGCAGGTGCGGTTCATGAACAAGTCTGCTTCGAGCCTTGTTGCATGACCGTCGTGGTTGAAGACAGTGACGACGAGTAGATTGTGTGGCCTTTGGGCAAGGCATCTCGCTTGTGTGTTGTAATAAAGTTACTACCGATACTTCTCTACTACTGGTTTGTAATAATGCTACCTAAGGTTTTAAGTTTGAAAACTGGTTTGTAACTTAAGTTATTGTAAGACTTCCGCTACTTTACTCTGTTGAATATTTTGAATAAACTGTTGTAATATTGCAATACTCCTGTGATTGGATCCTGTTCGGAGGAAAGCAGGCCTTTTAAGTTATGGTGAACATAAGTACGACTGTCAGAGGTCATTATGACAATGAAGTGTACTTGTGGGCCATCGTAATTAGGAGGTTCTGTGACAAGTATCCCAAAGGAGCTAGATTCCAACTAGTTGGCTATTCCGATTCGGACTATGCCGGTTGCAAAATTGATAGAAAAAGCACATCCGGAGGGTGCCATTTGCTTGGAAGATCTTTAGTATCTTGGTCATCTAAAAAGCAAAATAGTGTGGCTTTGTCCACCGCCGAGGCGGAATACATTGCCGCAGGGGCTTGTTGTGCACAAATCTTATATATGAAACAAACCCTCCTAGACTATGGAATTGTTCTTGAAAAGGTGCCACTTTTATGTGATAATGAAAGTGCCGTTAAAATTGCTAACAATCCGGTACAACACTCTCGCACCAAGCACATTGATATCCGCCATCACTTTCTAAGAGATCACGTTGCTAAAAATGACATATCACTAGAAGGTGTAAGAAGTGAAAATCAATTAGCGGATATCTTCACTAAACCTTTGGATGAGGCAACCTTTTGTAGGTTAAGAAGTGAACTCAATGTGCTTGATTCTAGTAACTTTAAAAAATGAGCGTGTGTTGTCCCTTGCATTGCATTGTATAATATGCCATGTTTATTTTATCGCAATGTTTTTAGGGCTTGGCTAACACGGTTACGATAACCCTTCTTTGGAGGAGTGAAGAAGCCTAACCGTGGATCAAACTTGACAAGCATTCTAGATTTACCTTCTTGTATTGCATTGCATATGCATGGTTGTTGTTCTTGTCGTTTTTTTTCGGTTTCGCTTTGAGCAACCTCTGTGTTCGTCCATGGATAGAGAGAGCATTTTGACGCTCCTAAAGGTTCAAAAACTCTATTGCATGGCCATACGTTGCTCCTTGGGTGTTTATTGCCTATTTTCTTAAAAATAATACTAGCCTAAGGCAATCTATTTTGAAAAATTTGAGGGTTTGAGTGAGGTCACTCATATCGTGTTCCAATTGGTGTTTTTTTGTGTCTTTTTGAATTGGAACCTGATTGGGAGAAGTCGCGTCGTAGTTCGGAACGAAGAAGGGCGAAGAACAGTGACCGGACGCTGGACCGGACGCTGCACCGGACGCAGTGAAGCTTCACCACCGCATCCGGTCCCGGCGTCCACCAGCGCGTCCGGTCATCCAGAAGACCAACTCCAGATCTTGTGACCGGACGCTGCACCGGACGCACCGCTGCTGACCACCGCGTTCGGTCCCGGTTATCACCACCGCGTCCGGTCATTCGCGATGAATTCTCGAGCTCCCCTCGACCGGACTCTGACCGCGTCCGGTCAGTCCTCACCGGACGCGTCCGGTCACTCCAGGAGCTTACTGGAGTGTGACCGGACGATGCACCACCGCGTCCGGTCATAACGACCACCGCGTCCGGTCATCACGCGTCGAGCGGATCTAACCCTTCATATAACTGTTCGTCCTCGGCCGTGTTTTTTTTCCTCAGCCCGAGCTTCTTCCGCCGCCGCCTGCCCTAACTCGCAGATTCGCCGGAGCCGCCGCATCCTTGCCATCTTCCTCGCCTCCGGCAAGCCCAGCCGCGTCTCCTCGCCCGCGCTAGCCTCGCTCGCGCGCTCGCTGCCGCCCTACCCGCAGCCGCGTCTCTGCCCGCAGCCACGCCCACGCCAGTCGCGCAGTCGCGCCACCGCCGCCCGCTCGCACCGCCGCCGCCGGTGAGCCGCGACCTTGCCGCCGGTGAGCCGCACTCCCTTTGCCAGCTTCACCTCCGGCAGTGGACTGCCTCACGCTCGCCTCCGATCGTTCTTCGTCGAGTTGCCCTAACCCTAACCCTAGGGTTCGCGTAACGTCGTTCGATCGTTCGTCGTCAAGGTTTTGTCGCGCGTCGTCTTCTTCGTGAGAGCTCGTCCGGCGATTTCGGGGAATCTCGTGATCTAGGTCATCTCTTCTTGTCACCGTCGTCTCGTCGATCCGAGCGAGTCTGTCCGTGTGTCAGGGTGAGATCAGTTTGCTGAATCCGAGGCCAAGCCTGCGGATACGGATTGAGGCCAAGCCTCTCGAGTGACAGTTCACCATCTTTCAGAGGTTTTCGGTCAGTTTGTTAGCATGGTGCGTTGCAAAAACGCCGGTGGTGCTCCTGGTGACGGGGACGACAGTCCTCCTCGTCGGTCTGAGATTGCACGTGGGAAGCGTATCAAGATCTTGGCCAGAAAGAAGAAGAAGACACTTACAGAGGCAGAGATTGCTCAGGCCGTGGTAGATGCAGCAGAGCAGGCAGAGAGAGGTGACAGGAGCAGTGGCATACGCATAGGCGAGCGTCGCTTTCATCTTGAAGGTCGACAGCTCAGCACAGAGGCCACTGAGGGTACTGAGGATACTGGAGCTACAGAGGGTATGTCAGTTGATCCACCTCCAGAGGCCACAGAGGCTCCAGAGGCCACAGAGGCTCCAGAGGCTACAGAGGACACAGAGGAGCAGCCAGCTCAGTCTCCACCACGTCGCCGCTCCACACGCGCACGTACTCATGTGACTCCTAGGCCAGAGGGCCAGCGTCGTGGAGCACGTCCTCCTCCCAGAGCTAGAGGTTCACCCCCGGTCGAGCACTTTGACTTGAGGGGTGCTACAGCACGTCAGGTGCAGGGGTTGAGGTTCATAGAGGTCAGTCGGTGGTTTTCACCTGTGAGGGATCACAGAGCTTCAGAAGGCTTCTATACCCCACTTCAGGAGGATTTCTACAGGGCTCTAGTTGACAGCGGTATTGCTTTCCGACCACAGAGGGTCTGTCGACTTGAGTCACTAGTTGAGGTTGTGGGAGAACAACTACGTCCACACCTGTCCTTTCTGCCAGGCTTGTCAGATCTTCTTGGACGGACAGGTGCATACTACGGCACATGGGTCAGAGAGTTTTATGCTTCACTATGGATTGATCCTGCCCATGATTTCATTCACTTTGCATTCCGAGGCCGCGATCACCGTCTATACAGCACCAGAGTGCGGGAGATTCTCAGACTCCCAGCTTCCGACACGAAGATACATCAGCTATGTTTTGGTCAGACTCCTCCACCGAGACGCCCTCACGGCGGGGCAGTGCCACCTACAGACTTGATTCGACCCTGCTTCCGTGAGCCTTTTGGCGAAGGGTCTCGTCGCACGCCTGCTAGTTTGACACCACTTGCCAGAGTTCTGGATGCTATAGTCAGACGCACTCTACTTCCCAGACTTGGCTACAGAGAGGGACTGACTCGGATGCAGCTATGGGTTGTTCACCACCTCCTCTCACAGACACAGTTTGACATTTGGGATCTCATACTTAGTGAGATGGAGGACACCATAGCTGAGGGATTCAAGGGTAATCGTCAGCTGCCCTATGCACACTGGATCTGCTTCATCATTAGATCATCCATTTAGCTACCAGCAGAGATCCGAGCTGAGATATCAGATACTACTACTGCTTTCCCTGAGTATGATATCCGTCAGCTTTGGGCTTCAGTCACTAGAGATCAGGCCCCAGTGCCAGGACAGCGTGTGCGACCTGAGGTTCCTGAGACAGCGGCTGAGCAGGATGCCACAGTTGATGAGCTTGCAGAGGCAGAGCTTGCCGATCTTGACGCTCAGCCTGCTGATCTTCCTGAGGATGTGACATCTGACAGCACTGATGAGGACTACCAGCCCATCTCCAGGTACCGGTCTCCTCGGTCTCACGACCACGAGGCCGGTGGCTCTGGTTCAGCCTCCCGCACAGACCCAGCCATGGTGGCTATACTTGAGAGGTTGACCCAGGCACAGGAGCAGCAGCAACAGCAGATACAGCGACAGGCTCAGGACACAGCTGCAGCACTTGCACAGATTCAGGCTCGTCAGGACGAGTTTCAGCGTCAGCAGCTTGAGATCCAGAGGCAGCAGGTTGAAATGCAGCGACAGCAGTACGAGATTCAGCGACAGAGTGCAGCTAGTCAGCAGCAGTACTTGGATCTCCTGCGCCACCTAGTCACTGTTGGGGTTCCTCCGCCTGCTTCTGTCCTGACTTCTGCTTTACAATCCAGTGATCCATCGAGTCAGGGACAGTCGGGTTTCCAGTTCACATCTCCACAACAGCAGGTTCCCCAGTCATTCCAGTCCCCGAGCTTCACGCCTATTCACACGGGGTTTACACCTTCAGACCAGCCTCGCCCTCACCTCCTGACAGGCACACCTTTCGGTGATTACAGTGCTACCTACAGCGAGTTGACTGGTCAGCCGACGCCCTCGCACACTACCTTTGCTACTTCTTTAGGGTTGTCAGCTTCAAAGGCAGCTATTCCTCCAGTGACAGGGACCGGTACTACAGAGACTCTTCCTTCGTCAGTTGCCTCGACAGATCCTCCTACTATTGGCTTGCTACAGGCTCAGGTCACTCAGACGGATCCTCTTATTGCTACTACGTCAGTACCTGTTCCTGCTGCTCAGACCCAGACCGCTTCACAGCCACGTGTTTCTTCAGAGGGTCAGCCAGATAGCTCAGATTCCGAGGGAGATTCTCTACACTTCATGATTACTCCGCGCACCTCGGCACCCGACACGACTCCGTCTGTCCCCCCGTCAGATCCTTAGATTAGTTTTTTGGCGCTTGATGCCAAAGGGGGAGAGAGAGTAGTTTCAGGGGGAGTTTTGAGAGAGGGTTTTTCGTTTTTTTTCTTGTGTGCTACTTTCATGCATCATGTTTACTTTTCAGTCATTGCATTCGTGTGACATGTCGTTGTATGATAAACCTTGAGTCTTAATGTTTTATCCAGTCGCAGTGTTAACACTTGTCACCGTTTTTATTTATAGCTCTAAGGTTGTGCTTCCGTGCCTAACTCCGATTTCTTATGAGCTATATCTGTATGTGTACTATTGTTCTTTGTCTTATCTTATGAGTACAGTCTTTTGGTTTGGGGCACATAAGCAATTCCTAACCCCTTGTGCTTATTGCTTTTTGCTTATGTGAACCATGCATGCTCGAAAACCTCAACTCAAATCTTTTATATCTTAGTGTTGTCATCAATCACCAAAAAGGGGGAGATTGAAAGCATCTAGGCCCCGAGGTTTGGTTTCGGCAATTGATGACAACGCTTTATTACCATGACTAACGTGTCTTTTGTAGAAACTTTGGTAAGTTAGGTCATGGAGGTTTTAACTGCTTTGGGCACCATGGTATTCATGCCCCTTGATGGAAATCGTTTCGGTTTTCAAAAGAGTGACGTCAAGATTAAGGACGGTTAGTTCCGGATGTCGAGGTGTTGAGAGACATTTGGAATAGTCGTTAGGATCTTCGTTTTTCTCTTTTGGCCGTACTATAAAGGGGGGCATGAGCGGGTAGCTTGACCTAGGCGAGTCCTACGTTTAGGTGTGGTGCACACTTGTTAAACTTGGCGCTAGGCAGCTCTAGAATAGCTCAAAGTTCAGTTGGAAGCAACTTGGTTCAAGTTGTGACGCGTTTCAGAGAGTTTTGGGTCGTTTTCCCATGACCGGACGCGGTCCTCGGCATGACCGGACGCGTCCGGTCAGTACAGTTCCGCGGCTAGGGTTTCAGCTCTGACGACCGGACGCGGTCCTCGCGAGGACCGGACGCGGTGGTCAGATGTCGACACGTGTCACTTGAGGGAAACACCCGATCGGACGCGACCTGGGTGTGATCGGCGCGTCCGGTCACAGTCCAGTAAGGTCCAGAGACGACCGGACGCGTCCGGTCATCACCGATCGGACGCGGTCGCGCGTCCGGTGCGAGTACAGTATGCTCCCTGCACGATCGGACGCGTCCGGTCACCCCTGACCGGTGCGTCCGGTCACTCAGTTGATTTTCGGATTTCGACCGTTACGAGCGACCAGCGCGTCCGGTCAGTTCAACCGGCGCGTCAGGTCAGCTCGTGTTTTGCTGAGTCAGCGGGTAATGGTTCGTTTTGTCTGTGGGGTGTATAAATACATCCCCACCACCTCTTTTAGAGGTCTCTTGCTCATTTAATCAGCTGATAAACACCTTTGGAGTGCAAGGGAGTGCAAGAGCACTAGTGAGGTTAGAGATTTGAGAATCAAAGCTTGAAAGTTCCTCACTAGCGATTAGAGAGTAGCAAGTGTGCATCCACCTTCTCATTTGGGCTCGTAGTGGTCAAGTGAGAGTTCTAGCTTGTTACTCTTGGTGATCGCCATCACCTAGACGGCTTGGTGGTGATTGGGAGTTCGGTGATCATCCGGCGGAGCTTGTGGATGACCCAACTTATCTTGTGAGCGGTTTTGGGTGATTCACCGCGACGGAGTGTCGAAGAATCAACCCGTAGAGAGCACTTGATCCTTGCGTGGATCAAGGGGGAGCTACACCCTTGCGCGGGTGCTCCAACGAGGACTAGTGGGGAGTGGCGACTCTCCGATACCTCGGAAAAACATCGCCATGTTCCTTGCCCCTTTACATTCAAGCATTTACATTCTCGTATTTACTTTCATTGCTTGTTTTACATTCCTAGACTTGCCATGCTAGACTAGGATTGGAAACTAGGGTGCAAAACTTTGTATCGGTAGACTCTCTAGGAACACAAGTAGACACTAGGGGTGAATTCCGGCTTGTAGAATTTAATTCTTGCATTTAATTTTTAGAAAAGCTCAATTCACCCCCCCTCTTGGGCATCTTGATCCTTTCACTTGAATTGGCAAACTCAGTTTTTAGGCATTACCTACTTTCGTGCATTTTTAGTTTGTCATGAGGAGATTGATACATTTAGATAGCATTGTCTTCGGAGAGGCCGATTTAAATTCTAAAATGTCAGCCAAGGTGGCTTGGCCAATATTTGCCTATCAAAAGCAGAAGGTTGATTAGTTCTCAACTTCAAAAGGCAGAATGTTCCTCTACTAATGAAAAACTGGCATAAGTTCTTCGATCATCTATATGTTTCCTGCTGGTGGGAGAGCTACTAACCCACATCAAGAAGGGTTCTTTTTGGTGCAGGGGTGTCTGTTGAATCTCCTACAAACTTTCAAAGGCTTGGCTCCTGTAACCGTATAGGATGGCTGCACCTGAGTTTTTCTGGATTGATCTTTGGAATAGTTTTATTCTTAGCATCCAGTTTCAAATTACATATGCTCACATCAATAAGGAAAAAAAACCTCAAATTACAGTCAAGCAGTTCAAGGATCGAGATCATTTCCACCACTCCTTTCACCTGCCCTCTCGACTCAGGCCTAGGCTCAGCACCAGATTTTGTAGCAGCAAGTTTTAGACTTTGGCTTTTCTATATATGTAGTTATAAAAGCAATGTGTCTTGATAAACCAAAACTTCCTATAATTTGGAACAGAGGGAGTACTTACTGCCTTATCACATGTGATATATTATATTTCCTTCCTATTCTTGTGTGTTCTGTCAACACTTTTCTCCAGACTTTGGTAGACCTTTTCATGCAATGCCTATTTGCTCATGAGTGTTTGTCTCCCTTGCAACTCCAGGGCTGCAGACCCATGGATCCTTTTGGCATCTTAGAAGACAAAACTTAGTCATCTGTAAGCAGAGTAGATGGAGCATGGAGAAATTGGGAGCAGATAGATAGATTGGAAGAATGATTTGATAGAGTTTAGCTTGTTTATCATATTAATTCGAGCATCTCTCCTTCTCTCAGCTCGCTTGAGTACAAGTCTGAAGACAACACATGCGAGCTATCGATTCCCCTTGCGTGCACGCATCCTCACTTGGGCCGAGACCACTCTGGGCCATTCAGGCGGGCATTGCAGTTCCGTTCGCTGCGTTGAAGCCCATGATCTCCGTTCAATCTGTCCATGCTGGTTTTGGGAGCATATATATGCAGTAAATGATGCACTTTGTATCAAGCATATATGATCACGCTCGTGGAGGCGTCATCTTCAGAGATCTGAGAGAACTCCTTTATCGAAATTTCTGTAATTCCTCGTGACTGTAATACCTGTGCAGATGAGTTAGCTCGTCTTAGTCTGAAAAGGGATTCAGATCGCCATTGCATTTGATCTGATCCCGTCCCCATCTTTTGTGATCTCTTTGATGGACCATGACTCTACTAATCCCCAGATTGAAATAAAGGTGACGAGCTTTAAGTTAAGAAAACCAGTCGAAGTTGAGGTGTTGACATCATCATACTTAGATGTTGGAGCATCTGGTCAGTCCCTAACGACAGAATTTTCAAGGATATATTGCGTTCACAAGCCAGCGTATTACAAAGTGTTTGGTTGCTCTGGCCATCCACCGAGGAAAACGAGAATATTTTCTAGATACAGATTAATGGCTTGGAATTAATTTAGATCAAAGCTCTTGATTTGGTCTGACACCAAAACGCTTTGGTGAGAATATCTAGGGTACGTATCCTGTCAGTTCCTTTTTTTTAAGATGTCTTATTATAGACCAAGACTTCCACCAACAATTATTAATATTTGTATATTGGATATAATTTTTTATCATAAGAAAGTACTCTCTTCATTTTAAATTATAAGACGTTTTAACTTTTCTAAATACATGGTTTTGCTATGCACTTAGATATATATCATGTCTAAATACATATATATAAAAATAATGTATGTAGAAAAGATAAAACATCTTATAATCTGGAATGGATGAAGTATTTTTGAATACGTAGCTTATGGCAAACCGTTTTATATCATAAAATAATGGTGCATTAGTAAAGTACTATCCTTTGTCCTAAATTATAGGTCGTTTTGACTTTTCTAGATAACTAATTTTCTATTTGGGCAAAGGAGTTCTCATAAATCAGTAGCCGCAAGACGTTCGTTTGTTCCTGTGACAGGTTGTCCAAAGCTTGCTTTGTTGAAGAAGGAAAAAGGAATTAACAGCAGTTTTTATGGTTCGGATATAGTTGTAGACATTTTGTTTATGTGCTGAAATATAAATAGAATATTTTCATTTTAGAAAAAACTTGCCATTATTTTAGGGGAGACATGGTTCAAGTGGACATGGTTCGATGCTGTGGGAAAAATGATGTGTCGAGATTGGCTTGTTCGTGAGTACAACTCTAGCTGTGCAATCCTGGAATAGTGATGTTGATATATGTGTTAAATTATCTGCAGTCTCACACGTGGATGCGCCACAATGATAAGGGTGACGTGCCCGTCACGTGTGAAGCTTTGAAGCTATTAGAAATACCCACTTCTATGACGAAAATCTTAATGACGAATCTGAAACCGTCGTAGAAGAGCGCTTTTTATGACGAATATTTCCGTTTCGTCATATATCAGTGGTGATGATCCAGCAACCCTTCCTTTCTACGACGAAATCAGACATCATCACAAAAACCGTCATAGAAGAACGCAGGGTTTCGTTATAGATCACTCGCGCGTCTCATCTGTGACAATCTCCTTTAAAATTGTGACGAACATGGCTTCGTCATTGAACTAATTACACATCTGTAACAAACAATATTTGATCTGTAACGAACAGCTTCGTCATAGATCTCCACACGGTACTTTATCTAGCTGACGTGTACCTGTGGGACCTGCAGTTACTCATCCATGACGCTTGCAATTCGTCATAAAAGTCTCCGCGCGATCATATCTCCATGCAACGTGTACCTGTGGGATCCTTGTCTATCCGACGTGTACCTGTAGGACCTGCAGTTACTCATTCGTTACGCTTGCAATTCATCATAAAAGTCTCCGCTTGGTCCTTTCTTCGTCCAACGTGTACCTGCGGGACCCTTCAGCATCATACCTGTGGGACCCGATGGCTTACGTGTCACGTGTACCTGTGGGACCGTTCTCCATCTCCATTTGACATGTGGGACCCGACGGCTTGCGTGTCACATGTACCTGTGGGACCATCCGACCCGTGGGACCCGATGGCTCACGTGTCACGTGTACCTGTGGGACAATTCTCCATCTCCATCTGACCTGTGGGACCCGACGGCTTGGTCACTTGTACCTTCAAATTTTTAGTGATTTTTTATTATGATGCAAAAACACGGGTGTTACAAAACCATGGGTAGGAATGGATCTTCCTTGTAATGATGTCGACCGTCTCCTGTTCAACTTCTCAACCACAATCTCTTTAGGTGACGGCGCAAAGGCTCGCTTCTGGCATAGTAATTGGCTTGACGGAGAAGCACCAAAGTACCTAGCCCCAAATCTCTTCCGGTTGGCCTCCAGAAAAAATAGAACTGTGCAGCAGGAACTTCGCAACAACAATTGGATATGCTCCTTGAGGGGACGTATCACCACCGCCACACACATTGAGGAGTTTGTCTCTCTTTGTATCAGGATCCGGGATGTGCACCTGATCCAAGGTGTCAAGGATTTCATCACCTAGAAATGGACACCGGATGGTAATTACTCCACTCGTTCAGCATACCGGATTTAATTCAGAGGCTCCTTTGCCAAATTCCCGAGGGATCACATCTGGAAAGCACATGCAGAAAACAAGTGCAAAGTCTTCACCTGGATTTTAATTCACGGAAAACTCCTAACAGCATATAACTTACAAAAGAGGAGTTGGCCACACCAGGAGCATTGCATTCTATGCAACGGGCCCTCAGAGACTGGACTCCATCTATGTCTCTATTGTCCATTTTCCGAGGCGGTTTGGACCCATATTCTCACATGGGAACACTACGATGGTATTCTAGGACAGCAACAAGTAGACCCCCTTCAGATTATGGCCTGGTGGGAGAAGGCTGCTAGCAATGTGCCCCTAGCAGATCGGAGACGATTCAATGGCATAGTAATATACATCTTCTGGAACCTATGGAAAAAAGGAACATGTGCATATTCAACAACATCTCAGAAACAGTGCTGCAAGTAGTATCGAGGATCAAAGACGACATTGAGCAAAGAAAGAGAGCATTTGGCTAGAGGGGATTTTTTCTTTGGAGAGAGTGTTTCCTTTTCCTGCCCCCCCGTGCGTGTTGTCCTTGGTTTTTGCTTATACATAAACAACTCTATTTCCCCTTTCTTAAGGCAGAGCTCCTGCCAAATCTTTCAAAAAAAAAAGTTATGCTTGCGGCTCATCACTTGACAATCCTGTGAAGTTGAACTTTGAATTACCACGTGGGATTGTGCTTCCATCAAATCTAGCCCCACTACCTTTTCGATTGTATTCATCTGCTACCAAAAAGAAATACAAAGAAGATGTTTGGGGATGTTCGGATGACACTGTTAAGCTCGCTTACTTCTTGACTCCTTTGAACTTTAGACATAGACATTTCTTATTTGATTACTTCCAGTCTGTTACCCATACTAACGGATGTTTACGGCTTCCATTTTTTCTTTCTAATTCTTCTTCATATGTGTACTAATTGGTTAGTACATGTTATCAATACAACCTTCCAAAACGTTCCTCCGTATATCTTTGTACTACTTCCGCACAATCTTGAAATTGAGTTGTAACAAGGCATTGGTAAGGGCGCGCGAAGCACACATCCTTTTTAAGTACTCTATTTATTCCAAATTATAAGACATTTTTTTGGCTTTTTTATAAACATTACTTTATCTATGCATCTAGACAAAGTTTATATCTAGCTTACAAGAGATTGTGAATTAGATATAAACTTGAGTGGATGAAAGACATTTTTTTCATCTGCAACTTCCTCGATTTTGCTTAATGGGGTGGCTGGAGAGGACTTTAGACTTAAAAGAGGGGTCAGGCAGGGTGACCCTCTGTCCCCACTGCTTTTTGCTATTGCAGCTTATCTATTTCAGTGTGTCATTAACAAGGAGTATGAGCATGGAAATCTTCTCCCCCCTTTTCCTCAGAATCAAGGAACCCCATTCCCAGTGGTGCAATATGCAGATGACACTATTCTGATTATGCAAGGTTGTGAAACACATCTGCTACACCTCAAAGAAATATTGCACAACTTTGCTCTCTCCAGTGGATTAAAGGTTAACTTTCATAAGTCCTGCCTTGTTCCTATCAACATAGATCAGGAGAAAGCCACTTCTCTAGCAAATGCTTTTGGGTGTTTGGTAGGTTCTTTCCCTTTCACCTATTTGGGGCTACCCATGGGACTCACAAAACTGCAAGTAAAGGATTATGCCCCCCTAATATCCAGAATAGAGAGAAGACTCTCAGCTAGCTCCCAATGGCTCTCCTATGCTAGAAGACTGCAGTTAGTGAACTCAGTTCTTTCCTCCCTCCCAACCTATTATATGTGCTCTCTAAAGTTGCCTGTCACAGTGGTGGAAATAATTGATAAACATAGGAAAAATTGCCTTTGGAGGGGGAGTGACTTCAGGAAAAAAGGACATAATTTGGCAGCTTGAGAACTTGTCAGAAGGCCCAAAGAAAAAGGAGGACTTGGTGTCATTAACTTAAGTGTCCAGAATGATGCCCTTCTGTTGAAGCAATTTGACAACTTCTATAGGAAAGAAAATACAGTGGGTTCAGCTTATTTGGCAAAAGTATTATCCTGATGGGGTTCCCATATCAGAAGAGAAAAAGGCTCATTTTGGTGGAAAGACATTTTGAGACTCCATGTTCAGTATAGAGGAATTGCTTTCTGTATTCCAGGTAAAGGAGACACTGTCAGTTTTTGGGATGATCTATTCTATGGCACAGTGCACTCTTTGAAATACCCCCATCTGTTTGGATTTGCAAAAGAAACAAGAATCTCACTTCAGAAAGTTAGAAGCTCTGAATCTCTGCTTGACTGCTTCAGGATTCCTATGACAAGGGATGCATATAATGAATTCTTGGACCTACAGGAAGAACTTACTCTGATGCAGCCAAACAACTCTGATGAAAATGATAGCTGGCATTTCACTTGGGGAAATCAGAGTTTTTCTTCTAACAGGCATTATCATCATCAGTATGCCTCCCTGCGTCCTCAGCTATACCTGATCTGGAAGGCCAAGTGTGTTCCAAAGATTAAGTTCTTCTCTTGGTTATTGCTTAATGATCGACTGAACACTAGGAATATGCTAAGGAGAAAAAAGTTTCTAGAAGAAGGTTACTGTTGTGTCCTTTGTCAGGATTTCATTGAGGAAACCAGGGAACACCTTTTCTTTGACTGTTCGACTGCTATCACCAGATGGTTTGCTCTGGGCATTATTTGGGAAGAAGGATTGAACATTCATGACAGATTGGCTGTTGCCAAGAGAGATTTTCCTCATCCTTTTTTCATGGAGGTGTTCATGATTGGATCCTGGTGCATTTGGAATGAAAGAAATGCTCTTAATTTTGATGGAAAGGCTCCAAATTTCAACTCCTGGAATACTGCTTTCAAGAAAGAGATAACTGCCCATCTTTTCAAGATTAAACAAAGCTTGCATCACTCTGTGCGCGTGTGGCTGAATGCCTTGTAATCTTCCTCCCTCCCTTTGCTGCCCTTCTCGGTGTTTAACTGCTGGTTAGGCACCTAGCATCTCTTAGTGTTTGCTGTTTTCCTCTTTTTTTCTCTCTCTGTAAGTTGTCCTTGTAACCTGTACTCTTGTTTTTTATTTAATTAAACCACCGGGGGTTCATACCCCACGGTTTCAGTTCAAAAAAAAGTTTATATCTAGCTAAGTGCATAACAAAAACTATGTAAATAGAAAATAGAGGGAGTACAACATAACATAGCCGCGCCATCTCGTGGATAACGTGGAAAGTTGTTGCAGGCCGAGGTCAAAAGGCAAATTGTTTTGGAAGGTCGTATAGAAACACACGGCTTCGTGTGAACACGTCATACTTAGTGTTGGTTGGTTGGACATCAGCATCAATATGACAATTTATGGAGCCATGTACCGAGCACATTCAAAACAAGGTTGTACTGGAGTCCTTCCTGTACTAAATAAACACGCTGGTACAGCAAAACTAGAACACGGGACAGGGAGGAAAATTTTGTGTTTGAGACGAGAGAAACATGCAATGAATAAATAAGAGTGTCACTGCTACGGAAACTATTCCAGAGACGCCTCCCATCTTAGGTAGATGCGGCTCTATCAAAATCCACCTATAAAAATGATTTACTGACTTTGTTTTGGTGGTGTCTAGTTTTTTCAGTAGCCTGTAGAAATGCTCTGCTATTCTTATGATAGGTGGCTGACAAGCCAATGCAGTCATGTTTAGAGACAACTAGACTTTCCAACCTCCAGAGTTGCCAATTTGGCTCGTCTCTAAAAGTAACAATATAGTAAAATTTATATAACTTTTACATATCAAGGCAGGTGAGGACAAACTTTATATCAAAGTTGTAGTACTCAAAGAGATCCTTTATAGTTTTCAACTTTTTTCATTTGAAATCACTTAATATTAAAATTTTTGTTTTTAAGTTTTTGTAATTTAAAATTCAATATTTTAAAAATTTCCAAATGACTTCGGATGGAAAAAATGATCTAATCTAAAGTCATAGTACTCAAAGAGATCTATAACTTTATAATTCACCATTGTTTCATTTGAAACCATTTGGGGCCCATAAAATTTGTTTTAAAATTAATGATTTTGAAATTCAAATTTTATTGAAATTTTAAAATTTTCTCGGATGGAGAATCGATGCAAACCAAAATTGTAGTACTTGAAGAGATTAGCTTAAACTTTCCAGTTTTAAGTTTTCTAATTTAAAGTTGTTTATGATCTCAAATATGTATTACAATATTGAATAAAATGAATATGTACAAAATATGTTGCTTTCTTAACCAAAGCGCAAGTCACTCATGACTATTTAGAGGTGGCTTGCCTGTGCAACTTTTGGTTTTTGGCTTTAGTCCCATCCGGAATTTGGCCTAGGACTAATAAGAGATTTAGTCCCAGTTAGAACCACTAACCAAGACTAGAATCCTCTACCCAATGGATAGTGCAGCAGACTTTTGCAGCAGAGACCTTTAGTCCCGGTTTATGGTTTAAACCGGGATTAAATGTTGCCTTTTAATTCCGGTTGGAACCACCAACTGGGATGAAAGCTCCCGCTGGCCTTTTTGTCCTGGGTTTTGGCTCCAACCGAGATTATAGGTTGATCCTTTAGTTCCGGTAGGCTCCACCAACCGGGACTAAAGGTCCCCACCTATATATACCCGCTTCTACTGTCTCTCAGCCTGAGACACACTGGTCAAATCTTAGTCGTTGCTTATTGTTAATCCGTGTCCCCGTGTTCTTGCTTGGGGGAGCAAGTTCTTGCTCTCGGCCCCCGGCTTTATCTTCAATCTACTAAAGGTTATCAACTTCTTCTTTTAATCTTTCATTGCTAATAATGTAGATCGTTTGATGCTTTAGTAATAAGCATAAAAATATTCAAATACGTGGTTTTTTTAATTAGAAATAATAATGGTGGATTTTATTTTTATTTATACATTATTTCTACATAACCTTAAACATTTATTGTTTTGTAGATCTTTGTTAGAAACATTATTTCTTGATGAGAGTTAATAATCGTTAAACAAAATTATGTGCAAAATGTTTAAGTTTACTTGGCATGCATGTATATATATTGATGATTTATTGTTTATATGTTTCTCTAATATATATTGTTGCATGGTATATTTAAATGAGGTTCTATATTTATTGGGATGTTTTCTTAATTTTTTTAGTTACGATGAATGGCGGCGAACTTCTCCGGCCACAGGAACCAGGTTTCCACCCTAGTGATCTTCCATTCGCGCCATCGCCAGATAGGGTCGTTCCGCGTCATCCAGACCTATCAATAGTATGAACTATTTTAAGTTTTACGTACTAATATCATTTTTACATATACATTCATTCATAATATGATTGTTGCATATGTCAGACTATAAAACTAGTCAAGTGGCTGGAAACAGCACTATGACTGTTCGGGGTGTGGGACATCTTCGAAACGACGATAAGTGAGGTCATGAATGATGAAGGAGGCGAGTTATGGACATGCAGTCTCACCTTCGACATCCCCATTAGGTACAATAATGAGGTGCACCATGATATCGTGCAGACTAAACGATGGTTCAGGATAGGCGTCCAGATCGATGCCTGCTGCTTTCTTTGCAGGCAATTGAACGAATTGGCTACAGTATGTTTAATTTCTCGTCCTTAAAGATAGAAGCTTTGTGTTAGCACAGTCTGGACTTGCCACGAGTAAGTAAGAGGCATACGCCATTCAACTATATGGATGTGGTATGTTGTGTATGATATGAGAGTAATGTTTATTTATTCTTATTATTATATGAGCGCTTCCTGATTTTTTTTGTTCGCTTGCAGGTTTTACTCTATGATTTCACCTATGCTACATGTGGTTTGCAGTCCATTCTCACGTAAGCTCTTAAGCGACTGGGGTACACCTGGGATTTCGTGGAAGCGATGAGCCAGAGGATGACAGCTGGCATCCAGTATTGTGTGAGATTTAGACAGAACTAGGCCATCGATAGTCCGTCAGTAGGCTACATCTATGGAATGCCATGTCCTCGGCGTTGTGAGGCAATGAAGAGTGTTGTAGTGCGGGTCTTGCATTACATGGACAATGACCGTGGTTACACAATTCGAGACATACACTACTGGCAGTAGAGACAGACTAGGGTTGCAGCCGGTTTGTAGGATCCATGTGTTAGTTAGGTTTATTCATACTGTTATGTTTAATCAGATTTATTTAAACGGTTATGTACTTTAATTAGATTTATTTGTATGGATATTTTAATTATGTCTATATGCAAGATAATTATGTTTCATTAGGTTTATTTGTATGGACATCATAATTATATTTGTATGGATTGTAAGGTTCTTTAAGATCTTTATTATTATTTTGGTCATTTCTTCATCGGACAAAGTGGTAGTCTACATTGTTTACAAATTTATATCTCTCTTGTAGTTAAATACTCCCTCCATTCTAAATTATAAGGCATTCCAAGAATCTTGGAGAGTCAAAGGATCTTAAGTTTGGCCAAATTTATATGATAAGATAATAATATTTATGACATCAATTAAGTATCATTAGATTCTTCGTTAATTATATTTTCATAGTATACCTATTTGATGTTATAAATTTTTGTAATTTTCTCTACAATTTTAGTCAAACTTAAAATGCTTTGACTCTCCAAGATTCTTGGAATGCCTTATAATTTGGAATGGAGGGAGTATAAGAGAGAGATCTAAATTTGAGAACAATGTGCAGTATCACTTTGTCGGACAAAGAAATGACCAAAACAAAAGTTGTAGATCTCAAAAAATTATACAACTTTATAGCTGATAACTTTTTGATTTGAAATAATTTTGTCAAGGAAAATATGTTTGAATTTCTAAAATTTAAAATTTTAAAATATCCTCAAATGGAGAAATGACCAAAACGAAAGTTGTAGATCTAAAAAAGAACTTTGTAGTTGATAACTTTTTCATTTGAAATCATCTTGTCAAATAAAACTATGTTTGAATTTTTGAGATTTGAAATTTGAATTTTTAAATTGTAATTATAATTTATAGCATATGTTATAAAACATTTAAAGCATGAGACAAAAGCATTATAAATTGTATATGAAAGCAAATTTGTGTTGCAATATTTTGAGCTATATTTTTTTACTACGCAATTTCTAATTTTTAGCCTAAACTGTTGCATGGGCGGTAAGCAAAACTGCCGGGTAGACAGCAGTTTGGCCGCGCGCCAAAATGTGGCTTTAGTCCCAGGTTGGTCCAACAACCGAGACTAAAAGGCCTCTAGTCCCGGTTGGAGGCCCAACCCGGGACTAAAGGTCAAAACCTACCAACCCTACATATACTCGTATCTTCTCCTCTTCTTTCTCTTTTCAAACGCCGGATCCGCGCCACACGCACTCCGCCACGCCGCCCGTCCAACCTCGCCCTCGCCGTCGTCCGCGCCCCGCGCCATCGCCGTCGTCCGCGCCCTCACCCTCGCCCTCGCCATCGTCTGCGCCCGCGCCCTCGCCGTCGTTCGCGCCATCACCCTCGCCATCGCAGTCGCCCTCGCCGTCGCCCTTGTAGTTGCCCTCGCCCTTGCTGTCGTCCTCGCCCTCACTCCGGCCTCGACCTCATCTCCAATGGCACCTTCGTCTCCGGCCTCGCCTTAGTCTTCTGCCTCGTGCGCTCTCGCTGCTGCCACCAGGTGAGCAGTGCCAACCACATCTATCTCATCCCTTCCTGCTATGTGAAACCGAGCACTCAACCATGAAAAATATATATATTTTGATATCAATTTGCTTTAGTGATATATATATATATATATATATATATATATATATATATATATATATATATATATATATATATATATATATATATATATATATATATATATATATATATATATGGAAAGATGCTGAATTTTGATACATAGGGTTTATTGATGTGAATTTTGGTATATATAGATTTATTAAAAAAATTGACTTCAGTGACATACATATATGAATTTTGATATATTAACTTTAGTGTTTATGTATTTTGGTATATGATAAAATTGACTACAGTGGTTTAAATTTTGATATATACGGTTTAGTGATGTGAATTTTGATATTTGTAGACTTATGAAAAAAATTGACTTTAGTGATATGCATTTTTGTATATGAAAAATATTGTCTTCAGTGATATGATTTTTGATATATTGACTTTAGTAAGAAGAGATGGCTGGACGTCGTCTCCCTCCGCCGGAAGTCATAGGTTTCAGCGGCTATGTAAAGTGGATGGGATTCGATCCAGTGTTGTCCAATATACCATTTAATCATCTAAGCATAGTAAGCAACTCTATATGTTTCTAATAAATTAATGTGTCAAATACGCTTGTATAAATATATTTTCTGATATGTATATATATGTTATTCTTAAATGTACCGTAGGTAATTGACCCAATCATTTGGCTTAAAGAGACACTCAAATTTCGTTCAGGAAGTGAATGTTCAGACCTTTTATATAGATAATGGTCCATTAATCCAATGTCGAATTGGCTTTTCCATCGCCACTAGGAGGGGTGGAGATGTTGTACAAATCTTAGAGATGGAAATAAAGGCACCCAGCAGACCATTGCACAAAAATATGCTGTCATTACATGTGTAACTAAGTTTATGAATATTGGGTACACCCTGCCTACACTATCTTCCGTGCTTATACAAGCTATAAATGCGGACATGCGTCATGATGTTCAGGGCTTTTGTGCAAGCATTGCTTAGAACAACCGAAATAATATGGTAAAGTCGAAGTTGAACTCAGCTTATATCTAGATTTGTTGTTATATGTTGCAAAGTTTGGTTCTCATAACCTTTTTTTTCTACCAACACTTACATGTTGAGGACTATGATTTAACTAACAAAGGGTGTAGTTTTAAAGCCATTCTAAACCAGACAATGTATCAATTGAGTTATGATTGAAAATATACTCATGAATGACCAACACTCACTACGGAAGAATTTCAGGCAAAGCTGCTTGCGACTAAGAGGGGAGACTGTAACACTTCGGGTGTTAAGCATGCAGTAGGCATTGCAAATCATGAGCATGAGCATCATCTTGCATTCATGATCACATGAAATATAAGGGAAGCAGTAGTTTGAAACATGTGTAACATAACTTCGAAACATGAATGTTGCAATTGCTTGTTTAAATAGAACTATGACATGAGTGTGCTTGATTAGGTCGATAAACAAGTTTGTTTGGTAGTGCAAATAATTTAGAAATATTTAGCTTAAAATTTAGAGCAAGTTTTGTATTCAAAAGTTTCTCAAAATTTGCTTTTAAAAATAAGTTAGAAAAATGAGTTTTTGAATTAAAATGAACTTTGAATATCTAATTCAAAATCTAGTTGGAATTTGAAAATACTCCTTTGAGCAAAGTTGTAGGGAATCAAATTCTAAACAACTTTTGTTTTGGGGTCAAGATTTGAAAATACTTTTTACTTGTTCAAATTTGAATTTAGGTCTGTTTAGTTAATTTTGGATTTGAAAAATAAAAAGAAAAATCGGCTTTTACCTTTTGGGCCGCGCGCCCCACTTTTTGGCCCATCCGCGAAGCCAGCCCGACCCAGCTCGGCCTCACCTGCTCCACCGCGCCCGCTCCCGTGCGCCGCGCGCAGGCCGCGACCACCGCGTGGCCGCCGAACACCGGTGACGCCGACCGGGTGGCGTCCGGTGGCCCCCGCATCACATGTGCTCGTCTACTCCCTCCGCACCGCGTCCACCTCCTCTAATCACTCCCATTCCCTCCCTTCGCTCCACCACAGCAGCACAAGCCGAGCGGCTTTACTCCGCCACCGCCCACGCAGCTCCTCGCCGGAGTTGGCCGTTCCGGCCACCTCAGCTCATCGCCAGCGTCTCCATCTTGCTCCGAGCATCGCCTCTCTCTCGCGCAGCCTGCGCTTGCCTCGGCTTCCTATGGTAAGGCTTCCCTCCGCGGGAATCGCTTGCCGGAGCCCCGGCCGAGCTCATCGGAGAACCCCGCTCCGTGGACTCCCCTTCTCCGCCCCCTCTTCCTCCCTTCTCTCGCGTGCGTTACCACCGTCTTGGCACCGTGAACCTTTGGTGCGCCTCCTTGGCCCTCGCCGTGGCCCGCACCGGCCTCCACGCCGACGGTAGCGCTGCCACTCCGCCATCACCGCCGGCAGGGCCGTACCAGAGCTCCACCGGCTCAACCGTCTGGTGCACCTGGCTCACCTCGCTGTGGGGAGCACAGTGGTGCTCACCCCGAGGCCGGAGACCTCATCGACGGCGAGCTCTCGCCGCCGGTGGTTCTTCCCCCTCGCGGGTGTATGACATGTCGGGCCTCGGGTCCTACTGTCAGTCACTGGTGACGAGTTGGGGCGTTGCACCGGGTGTGCTTAGCATTTCAGCGCGCGTTTTTGGAAAAGGATTTCAGAAATGATTTTCTAGAAAATAGTTAAATGCTTGTTTATTTCATAACTCGAAAAATAATGCTCCAAATTTATTGAAATAAATTTTGCTAGGTTTCTTAGGAGTAGATCTACAGTTTAAAAATATGGAATGTCAAATTTGTGATACTTTTATATAGGGTTTTATTTAATTCTTGTAATTGCTGTTTTCTTAGAAAATGCATAGTAAATCACATGTTACTCAGAAAAATATGGTTCCAGTTTTGTTAGTCTTCTTTTGTGATGTGCTTTACATGAAAAATATATGTCATGCATGTTCTATAGAAAAATATTGATGTTTAGTTCAAGTGCCTTTATTGGCTGATTTTTGTTATTTTTGCTAGAGAGAAAATTAGTATAAAACATGCATATGATAATTTTTGTACAGTGTTTGTTTACTATGTAGATCATGGGAAAAATACTAAATCTGTTGTTTGATACTTTTCATAGTACAAAGTATTTTCTTGCTCATTTATACCTCCTAGCTTGTCATTTTAGTGTAGGCAGTTTTACTTATTCAATTGCCATGAAAATTTTATGTATGACTATGCTACTGTAATTTTTCTAGATTTTTCTATGACCAGAAATACATGTTGCAGTTGTAACCCTCGTTTAAAAGTGAAATAAAATAATATCCTTTAGACATAATTTGTTTAATAGTGTAGCTTTGGTGTATCTTTGAAGCATCAAATCCCTTGCTGATGTCACTTGGCATATTAGTAGGGTTGTGTTGATAAAGTGTAGCAGCACTTATATTAGGGCTATATGTTAGTTAGCGAAAAAGTAACGGGGGTTAGTAGCAGAAGAGAATACAGTAGATGACATGTACTAGTGGTAACTATCCTAAGATGATGTTGACTACCTTGTAGAAAAGTTTTACCTCTATTCTATCCAATAAAGTTTCAATGTGTTCATCTGCATATTATACCATCATAATCATCACATGCCCTCGCATCCGATGCACTGTTTACATATTTACTTATACAATTGTATCCTACAGGATCATAGGAGGAAGTGCCAGTAGCAGTGCAAGAGGAGCAGGCCAGGGCCGACCCATAGGAAATCCAGGCACAGGAGGTGCCAGAGGAAGAGGAGCAAGGAGAGGACCTGCACGAGTGCGTGGATCATCAACCTAGTTCGTTCGAGCAAGGCAAGCCCCGGAGCATCCCAAATCTCCTACTTTTTAAAAGCAATTCTTTATATATATGAGTTTATATATTATTGCATTAAGTTATAGGAGTTGAGTGAAACCATTGATGCATTTATTACTATCATTGCCTACCTTATGATATTCTTACCCTGATAGGTTTAGGATTGAATAACTGCTTAGCCCTGCTTAGACTGGTAGCGATCGGTGATTTTCGGTCACCTACAATTATAGGTGGTTACTGGAATACTTTAGCTATGAAATGGATGATATCCTGGAGATAACCATGTGTTGATGGATAATTGGAGACCGGACGGAGAAGTCGGAGGCAACCAGACAGGGTTCTAGGGTGCTATTAGTTTTCTGTCTGTGTCAGTTAAGGACCCATCGTTGCTCGTCCCTCTTGTCATGTTGAATGCATGCCTCACATTTAGCTGGCCGAATAAAGTACCTTTCGATCGCAAAGCTAGTGGCATTATTCGGGCAGGGATCTACATGGGTGCGTGTACTGGTGTGAAGGGCTATAACGGAGACGCGAAGAGTGAGCCCAAGGTGCGTCTTGGCTGTCGGGCGGTCCCTGGGTACTGCGGCTCCAGTTTATCTTGCGACGTTTACCTAGATAGTGTCATTGGTGATCTATAGTTCACTTTAGCGGGTGAGTGTGGTTTGTGTGAGGAATAAATCACCAGCTAGTTAGGAATCGATTCGAATCGCCATCGCTCTTGGATACTGAACACTTGACTCAAGTTACGACATCGTAGTAATGATGATGGAACACTGATGGTTATATGGATGAGGTTGGAAATGCTAAACCCAAGTTGGTAACTGGATGTATTGGTTAAATCAAGTGATTCTATAGTATAGGTGCTTACCTAGCTTGATATGTATAATAAAGATGATGCAAATCACTTAAATGGTTCATTATGTTAACTTATTGCTCTTTCGTAAATGAGTCAGCTAGTCCACTAAAAGAAAGCCTTGCATATTCTTTGGTGTCACTTTAGTTTGGTTTAAGACGGATAAGTCTAGCTGAGTACTTTCTGGCGTTGTTCCCATTGTTGTTGCAGAAGGCCAGATGTACTACGGTTATTGCATCAACTGCCTGTACCCTGCGATGGGTGACAATTAGGACCAAGGGCAATAGTCGCTCCGTATTTCTTATATGATGTTTTTGTTGGAAATGACTATCTCCTGGCACTGTATCTGAACTAAACGTGTGTGTCTTTAAAATTATTTGCTTTCGCTATTTCATTATGAACATGGTTTGTAATAACTTTATGTTCTAAATTTCGATGTATTCAACTGTTTTTGTGAATTTTATGTAATATGTGACTGTGACTGCTAAATTTGTACGATCTTGGTTTGTATGATTGGTTGGTTTGAAATACTTCGTGGTTTCACGGACTACCGGGTTATACGGGCTTAAGTTTGCTAAATTATCGGCTTCGACCGGTGATTTTCTTACTTAATTTCGTATAATTGGTCGGTTCTGTTACAGAGACCCACCAACTTCTCGAGCACCGTTAAACGTCGTTAGTAGACCCTGTGCTCGTAGTTGTGAAGCAAGGGAGAGTGTACTAGTTAATGCGTTGGTCTTCATCAATGATATTTTTGGATACCACATCGGTGACTTACACTTCACCGAATTGAACATACGAGAAAGTCAACTTCATTAAGTAGTAGTGGTGACATACTATGTTTACATGAACTTTGGAGAGTACTTGGATATGTAGTGTGTAATGACTTGGTTTAAATTTATTATGGTTTGTATGAAATTTGATTGTGAGATGGATGATCATTATAATATACAACATCTTACTTAATTAGTTTCACTCTTAATATGTGCGTACAATATTCAATGCAAAGAAACTGTAAAAGAAAAGAAAAAAAGAAAAAAAAGAGATATTCAATCCCGATTAGTATAACCAACCGGGACTAGAGGTGTAATACGTGGCGGCGCTTGGGGCCGAGCTGGAGTCGCCTTACTCCCAGATTACCAACCAGGACTAGAAGTCCCAAATCAATCCCGGTTGAGGGGACTGAGACTAAAGCCGGACCTTTAGTCCCGGATTGGTAGTTCCAGTTGAAAAACTAGGACTAGAGGGGGTTTCGTAACCGAGACTGAAACCTACTCCTGCACTAGTGTGCTTAGTAGTGATGGTCAAGAAGATTTCTATGGGATCCAAATGGAGTCACATGATAATTTCTCTTTTTTCAAAGCATTGAGTTAGAGGGTAGAGAGTGGAAATGAAGTCCTCAATAGATAAATACTTCATTCAGAAAAGATGCAATTTCTAATTTTCGAGGAGTCAAACGATTTGAAATTTGACTAAAGTTATATAAAAAATACTAACACTAATGATACAAAATAAGTATCATTAAATTAATTATGAAATAGATTCTCGTAGTAAATATAGTTGGAGACATAAATGTTAATGATATTCACTATAAATTTATTTAAAATTAAGCAAGTTTGACTTGTACAAATTCAGTTGCATCCTTTTGGACGGATGGAGTATTATTATGGAATGAAGGAAGTAATTATTATAGATTTGTTTGACTGCGTGGAAAACATTGGGTTCAGATCACGTGTAAAATGAAATACTAAAATGTTCTTTAGTATCACGTGTAAAACACTGCAATCGGATATGATGGCACCAACCTACTCCTAGTTTGTCCATCAGTTCTATATATAAGAACTAACTCACGTACCCCAAACTCACTGCATCTAGCAAATGCCACATTATCTCGCATAATTTTTTCTCATACATACAAGCCGCACACACAGAAACGATGGATTCCGACTTCCAGGCGATCCCTCTAATCGGTAAGCTGTTAAATTCCCTGTTGCTTGCTAGTCCGTGCATCTCTTGATTTGGAGACAGGGGGTTTTCACATAGCCACATAAACGGCTACGCACTGCATGCTTTACTTAGACGGGCCACAGCGTAGCCGATGCTGAAAATCATTATGCCCATGCCACCTCTTCGAAGACCATAGGGCACACAGTGTCAGCATCGATGCTGAATTCTTGTAGGACCAACTCAACACTACAAGATTCTTTGATATCTCTCACCTTCACCAGAGAAGAAAATATTAATTTATTCATTGAGCATTGATGCATGTACATGACTCAAGTAGGATGTTTTTTATTCCAACATCGCCTCCTGCAGTGGTATGCTTCGATGCCTGGATCTCTCTCTTCATTCAGGCATCGGTTGCACACCACGTTTTGGCTAGTCTAATACCAGTGGTAAGAGTTTCAGACTATTCCTATTTGGATTGGAGGTTGTTTCTCATTGACTAAGATTTGAAATGCGTACTCGTTTATGTTTGTTTTTCTGTACCAATAGTATCTGATTTTAGTTTGAAATTGTAAAACCTTCACTAACGTAGTACCAACTATATGGTGCCCTAGAAACATGCATGAGTCCTAGTCTGTGTCTAGATACCTAATCAGATAAAAGCATGCAAACAGTATTGCGCTGAGTTGTCATTATTGGTGCCAGAGCAGTTACATATGCATTCGAGTGTAGAACTCCTTGTGAAAACCTGTGTCTAAGTAGCAACCATATGTTTTGGGTCGACTAAGTCTTTGTTTGTTTCTGCTTATAATTGGATTCTTGGTGAAAGAAAAACAAGAATTCCGTCAAACGCTTTGATTATTTCTGATTCTTTTGACCGCCGCTTTAGAATTCGAAACTATCACAATTGAAAATCGAAAAAATCCCCTATTGGATTCTTGGTGAAAGAAAATTAAGAATCCCATCAAACGCTTCGATTATTTCTGATTCTTTTGACCGCCGCTTTAGAATTCGAAACTATCACAATCGAGAATCGAAAAAATCCCCTTAGTACAATGATTATAATCTAATGGGTTATATGTAGAAACCAATGGAGCCTAAAAACCTAGCTTGGCCTTGTCGAGAAGATATTCTTAGCTTTTGGAAAGAGCTATAGTAGAACATGGGTAGTAGTTCAAATCATTGGTTTTGGCGTAGCTGGTAGATAGGAGGAAGCGTGAGTAAATATGTGATTGTGTGAAGAACAAGTCTAGTGAGGTGAGAATTGACTTTTAGTTATAAGGATCTAAGTGATACTATATATCCTACAAGATTAGTGAGTACCAAGGAAAACATCCTTTTTCTTTTGGCTTTAAACTAGCTTGCACAACAGGATTGGTCTAAGTACCTTTTCTCCCTTCTTCAGGAGATCTGAAGATGCACCTGATTCACTATAGTGAGATATTGGATACATTTGACACAAATCTTGTGTGTAAAATACCAATTTACAAATAGTTATTATCTTTCTCTCTGCTAGATATTGCCCCACTTGTTGAGAAGATTGATGATCCAAATATGGTCAATGACAAGGATTTGCATGAAGTTGTCCAAATGTTGGACGATGCTTGCAAGGACATTGGATTCTTTTATGTGGTAAGCACCAATGGACTTTTTGGTTGTTGAAAACAAATTACTTAAGATATTTTAAGCCAATTACCACAACTGCATATAACTTTACAACACACTTCGATATTTTGATGGAAAGAACCAAATCGTTACAGAAACCCTATGATGGCAAGTAACATGTTCTAGAAATAAAAAAAATGAGAATGTAATAGCCACAGCAATGCAAATGAACATGCAAAAAAATGAATGTGGCACAATGTAGTGCTTTAATGTTTTTAGCATGTTCAATTGTTATGATTAATTCTATGAATGCAATATCTTTATTCATTATATATAAATGGACAAAAAAGAATGGAATTGGTGTGGTCAACTTCTTCTGCTTGCTAACCAGGAATTTGTCAAAATCTAAGCAAGGTAACATAATTCTGTCAACTTGTTAACAGAAAGGCCATGGGATCTGCGAGTTGCTAATGAAGGAAGTCAGGGATGTGGCACAAAAATTCTTTCAGCTTCCTTATGAGGAAAAAAAATGAAGATTAAGATGACACGTCAGAATGGATATAGGTGTGTGACTGCATAAACATGCCTATTGTCCTTAAGTCCATATTTGGTTATTGGGAAATTTATAATTGTTCCTTTTTCTAGAGGATATCAAAGACTAGGCGAGTTTATTACCATGGGGAAACCTGACATGCATGAAGCAATTAACGTAAGTTGTCTGATATCTATTTTTCTCTGCATTTTCCTTTTCATGCTATTTATGTTAGTATGACGAAAGTTAACCATGAGCTATTTTGGTAAAACATTTGAAGGATCTAACTAGTGGTATGAATTATGATATCTATGGCAGTACTTGACTCCTATTGTACCTGGTAAATACGGAAATCTTGGTAAAGAATTTGAAGGATCTAACTTGTGGTATGATTCTGAATTCTATCTTTCCTCTTTGATTTTTGTCACTAATACATCTAGAGTCACCTTATATAGAGAACATGGTCAATTTGAATAACTGTACACCTAAAACTGGAAACAAATTCGATATGAAAAACTAAGTTTCTTTCATTTTTGAACACTAGGTTTTATTTTATAAAACCCACTTCTACATTCTATTTCTAAAGAAGTATATGTTTCTCAGTAATTATCAACCAGCAGATTGAGTACGAAAGAACATTTTATAAAATGATTATTCTCTTGTACCGTGAAACCACTCTAATCAAAGTGCTGAACTACTGATAGAGTGATTGTGTCCACAAAGTAAATTGTATATGTGTGTGTGTGTTGTGAAAATTACATAATAAAGTATCTATGTAGTCCATACACCTCGACACATTTTTTATACATTGTAATTAAGAAAAACTGCATATATCAATAGATATGCTGCTACAACCTACAACGTAATGCCAGTGCTATAACTCATGTTGTTGACTATAGAAAATAATAAAACCTTTGGATCATGTAGCTTTTGCATGTTGCTACTGGAAACAAGAGTTTGCCTATTTCCACCAGCGAAAAAAATCAATAGCTTTCTTGCAGGCCTGAATATCCATCGAATTCTAAGTTACTGCTGGAAAACTATATCAACCTTCTTAAAGGTCAGCTTCTCTACTGTACTCCAATCATTTTCTTTTTCTCACCTTGACACTACGGTTACTTATCATGCTTCCTCACTACAGATCTTTCAAGGAAGATCATGCGAGGTATAGCCTTGGCATTGGGAGGGCCAGTTGATGCATTTGAAGGTACAATAGCAGGAGATCCTTATTGGGGAATCAGCTGGTTAGCTATCCCGGTTGGTTAATTGATATTCCAGAAGAGAAATGCGCTAATACTGGGATGTAAGGGAAAACATGGTGGCCATTAATTTCTTTTAATTTTTTGGTATCCTGAAATTTATGCTTTCTAGGTTGATACATCTAACCGTGTTTTTTTTGGTACTTTCATGCATCCGGTTAAAAATTCAGGGGGTCTCACACAGATTACGGTTAGTACATCTTTTCGAGAGTTGTTTTATTATTGGTCCTATTTTGTATTTTTCAAATTGTTGGAGATCACTTCTCTCAATTTATTAGATCGAAAACCACAGGTCTTCTGACTCTGGTTAACCAGGATGATGATATATGTGCCCTTGAGGTACTTGTTTCCTTCTTCCCTTCTGTGTAACCTTGTATGTATATTAATTGTATTATCACTTGTCACTGTCTTGGTTTCTCTTAGGTTTGTTCGTCTGAATAGCCTCGTTTTCTCTGATATAAAATGGAGGTGTTTTGTATGATTATGGTAGAGACCTTAGGTCCTGGTTAACATGATGCTTAATTTAGTACATGCAAACAGTACAACCTAGTCCAAATCCTGTGAAATTCCTATATTTCCTCAACGGATAATGTATCATCCTGTACATGCATCGGTGACTTGTATTTATGCATATATGTAATGAAGGATATAACTTTTATGTAGTACTATATTGCATGTCTTTGTCAAGTCCACTGTTCTTACCTTTTCACAGAGTAAATGCAGGCAAAAAATGATCTGTATAAAATCTTTGGTAATGCAATTTCAGGTTCAAAACCAGTCTGGTGAGTGGATACATGCCAGGCCTATTCCTAGAACCTTTGTTTGCAACATTGGCGATATGCTCGAGGTTTATGTAACACCCCAGGTGTTTGTCCCTCATTAAGCAGTGGGTTTGAGCTCAAACCTGACAGATTAAGTGGAGATGACAATGTCAAGGTCAACCTATAGAGATGAGCCTAACCTAAAGTTGGACGTTGCACTATTGCTTTACATATAGGCCATTTTCAAGATATATGCTTGGATGGTGTTATTGAAATATCTTCATGTGTCTCACCTTAGTACCTATCTATATTGATCCCTGGAAAAGTTTCATGGAGTTTGGAATCAAAAAGTCACATGAAATGATAAGTTAGATGTTTGTTTGGATTATAACCGAAACATGCTTACGAAACCAGGAAACATGCTTTACATTCCACGTGAACTAGTAATTATGCAACATCCAAATGCAACATGTGAAACACATCTAGGACACATGTGGAACCGCCTAGTGAAACATGTGTAGCATGTACCTTGCAGCAACACTATGAAACAAGTGAAACAGAGCTTTGAAACAAGCAGTTCAAATATAGTGATTTCTATGTTTCAATACATGTGAGGCCTACACTTTTGTGCAACCTATGAATGGTGGGTATGTTTGGCCTCTAAAACACCTTAACTACACTTAGGACACTTAATGGAACAATGTTCATGTTGATCATTTTGCCTAAATGTGCTTCTAAGTGATGGTTAACCATGTATGGGCCCTAGAACCCTTTTGTTTGACCTTTTCAAAAGTGTGACCTAGAAGCTTTGTGTGACTGTGCACCCATTTACAAAGTTGTAGAGAATTTTATAAGGAACAAACTTTGTTTAAGGGTCAAGTCATGAAAATGTGTGGAACATCCTCTAAAAGGGCCCACAAGTCAAATTTAGGGCTGTTTCCCAACACTTGGTATATTCTAAGTCCCTAATCGGCAGCATCAAGTCAACATGTTCGTGACATTTTATCTTCCAATTTCATATGGTAGCTCAATTAGGTTCCTCAATATGAGTTGTAGTACTTTTCATGATGGAGACAATGGATCAAGTGTCACTCAAAATGGAGCTTAGTTGGACCTTCAAAAATAGTTTCCAAAACAGCAAAAAGTTGTTTTATCACTAATTGACCTTGACATTTTGACATGCCGCGTTCTCCCAATTTTGTGAAACAACTCAAGTTGAGGCAAATACAAAATTTGGAGCTGATGTGTTGGGGAAGAGCATGCAAGAAGATGGCACTTGTTGGAATCCATTTTGCACCTCAATTTTGAAGGTTTGCCAATTTTTGTCAACACATTGACAATGCTGCCTTGACACATCATTATATCCTAATTTAGGTCACCAATGACTATGACCCCTAAATAGAAATTGTAGAGCATACTGAGATGAACAACTTTTCTATTGGACCTAATTCAAAAATCGGCCTGTATTGAGCCCAACATGGCGTATCCACCTGGCTTCGTTGTTGCCTGCCACGTAGTCGATGAAATGCCTCCAAGGCCGACACGTGCCCTAGGGCGTGGCCACCATGCTAGAACCGAGCCCCCACCCTGGCCGACCAGCGCTGCCGCGTGCCCTTGCCATGCGTCGATGCAAGGGAGTTGGACGCGGTTCCTGTCCACTTCCTCCTCCCTCTCTTCGCCATTCCTCTCGTCCTGCACGCGCCAGAGCGCGCTTTGCCATGGACGCCGGCAAGCAGAGCTTGTGCCGCCGCTGCCATTCCTGACGCGTCAAGCTACCACGGCCGCAGCTGCGTAAGCCAACATCTTTGCCAACCCCTTCTCTCTCTCCCATGCGCACGCCTTGGACGCCTTGCTCGCAGCCGGAGTGCCGCTGCCCTGAGCCAGGTCGCCATGGCCAAGCTCGGAGCCGCCACCACGATTCTTGGCCTCCGACTTCCCTCCGCCTGAATGAACCACCACACCACCTTCTTCACCTCACGCTACACCTCCCGCACTCCTCGCCTTGAGCCGCTCGTCACCGGAGCACTGCCACCGCCTGTCGCCGCCATCCCATGCCGCCAGCGCTCGTGGCCCCGCCTCCTCCGACCGTCTCCGACCAAGCCACGGCCTTCCACGGGAGCATGCGGGTCCTGCGAAGCTGCAACTCCTCTCCATTCGACGCCGTCGCTCTTCGTCGGAGTGGCCACCAGAGCCGCTTCTACTGCAGCATCCGAGCTCGTGGCCAGGATGCCACGAACCACCTTCCGGCCGTCCTCGGAATCCCATAGGTGCGGGCGAGCACCAGGGTGCTCGCTCTGCCCTTCAATTCCATCGCGGGGCTGTCTCCGGCCGGATCCTGGCGTCACCGGCGATCCTCTGCCCTGCTCTGGTTTGGTGTCTAGGGGAAGGAAGAAGAAGGTCCTCGCGCCATGAATTGAGGAAACTACAGGGGGTTTTCTGTGAAATCCTAGACTCAAATGAATAGTGCGGTTAGGACCTATTTGCTCGGTTTAAATAAAGTTCTTGCAGGGGTCTCACTGCGAAGCCTATGACTCATATGAACATTACAAGCAGAGCTCGGGTTGATTCAGCGAAAATCCAGGGGTCTCGAGGCAAAAGTGTTTTCCTTTTTTCTTTTTTCTTTTTCTTTTATGCAGATTTTTGGCTAAAATTTTGGAAATTAGTATCTCATGCTAGGAAGTTCCAAAAATAGTAAATGAGGACTTTTTGGAATCCTTGTGCAACTAGGTGATTGTTTTCAATGCTAGTTGTATTTGTCATTTTCATAACTGCAAATTTAGAGCTCAAAATAAAGTAAAATTTTTGTGGCATGTTACTCCTATGATGTTGATGTGTGGTAAAAGTTTCATGAATTTTTGTGATAGTATGAGTGAATGATTGATTCATCTTGCTCTCACATGAATTCTTGTTATAGCAATTTGTCTTTTTCATAGAGATTGATATACATGTCCAAAACATCTGAAATTTGGACAGTAGACTTTTGGGACCATATGTAGGCCACTGTAATTTTGGTAGAATTTATTATGCACTTTTGATATGTGTTCATAATTCCACCTAATTGTCTAAATAAATTAAGAAAATACATTAAAAGAATTTATTTAGTATTGGACACTATATTTTCTGGTGTTCATTAGTCATGTGTGACATGTTGGTAAAGTTGGTTTTGCACAGTTATATGTTTGCAACATATGTTAATAATTATTTCTTGCAATTATTAGTTTCTGGACAGTTCTGGGAGCAATGTAGATTACCCCATGATAATGATATTTTCTGAGAACCTTGTCTATAGAAAAGTTATATATAATTCATGTATCTAGCTTGTGTTAAAATTTGGTGGCATTTGGTCAAGTAGTTTTTGAGTTATAGATATTTAAAGTCAGGTCCCAGATTTGGTTGCTCTCTGTTGGGAGCAGACCAGGTTCTGTAGTTTTATCTTTTCGATCTATTAAATTTGAGAATTAGGCTTAGGTGATTATAAATGAATTATAGACAATTTCATAATCTTTCCAGAATGTCTTGTTGCACATCATTTGGAGTTGTAGATCTCCTGTTGTGGTTAAATTACTCAGCTGTTGTTCTGATGTCCAGGAGGTGGCAATTTCTAGTTCTAGTGCTTTGATTAATTTTACCATGCTTGTGTGTTAAAGTGGGACTCATATATTTGACGATACTTTGGTTAGTATCCTGTGATCTTATGAGACTTGTGTCTTGACTGATGTGCTTGCAATCTTCTATGTATGGCTTAATGAGGATTAAGTTAATTAGCTCTAGGTGTTTAAGAGAACTTTGATATGCTTGTTTGATTACTCTGTTTATTGCACTTCTATGCATTCATACATATGCATTATTGCACCTCATTTAGGTACGCTAGCTGAAGCACGTGAAGGACCTGATGTGGAGCCAAACCCAAAGATGGAATTAGTGGATCCATCCCGAAGATAGAAGGACCGAACAAGTGATAGATTGAGGGAATGCTCGCCAAGCGAGTTTCTTCTGACAAACTCTGACTTGAGTCGGATCCCAGACAAGCTCTGGAGCATTATAAGCCTCCTATCTTCAAATCAATTAATTCTATATATGTTATAAGTATTGTTGCATTAAGTGGTAGAAGTTGGTTGGAAACCCTTGCTGCATTATATCATTCCTTGTCCAGATATATGAATCCTACATAGATTAGGATCGAGTAGATGCTTAGCCCTGCTTTAAGCGGTAGAAGTCAGGTAATTTCCTGTCACCTGCGAGATATAGGGATATTCATATATGGCACGGTTGGCTATATTTGCTATCGTGGAAAGGAACCATGTGTTAATAAAATAAAATGAGACCGGGCGGGATGACGATAGTGAAGGAACAAGACATGGATGTCTTGGGTGTGGATCATCCCCGTCTGAGTCGTTTAAGGACCGATTCACTGTACGTCCTTGAGTCATGTTGAACGCAGTCTAACACTTAGTTGGCCGGATAAGTCGTTCTGACCGCGAAGCCGAGTAATACAGTTCAGGCTGGGAATTGAATGGTAGGTCACATCTTGGAGGTAGTAAGGATGTGCTTGGGAACATTGGCGTGAGACAAGGGGGGTTAGAGTCCCTATCACCTGGCAGAGTGTTGCCCTTGGGGATGCGGCATCAGTCGAACCCGCGACTCCTGAATTGTACGGAAGGTGGCTTGTGCGACCCTGGCAGGGGCCTGCGCGGTGAGTGTTAGAAATACCCCTCCAGCTGGATAGGAACTCGATTCGAATCGCCGTCGCTCCCGGTTAGTGAGCACTTGACTTGAGCAGCGGCAACGTAGATTCCATTAAATTGAACGTATGGTTAAATGGATGATGATGTAAATGTTGTCTTAATTTATACCTGCTATGGTTAATATTGTTTGCTCCTAATCAAGTGAGTGCTCTAGTATAAGTGTTAATATAGATGACAGGTTAATGATGATTAACTTGATGCTTTAGCATTAATGATTACTTATCTGTATTAAGCTTTTACGCAAAATGTTGTCAAGCTAGCCCACTTTGTATCAGCCTTGCATGATCCTTGGTGTCACTTTATTTCTGGTTTTTGACGGGTAAGTCTAGCTGAATACATTGTCGTACTCAGAGTTTTATCCCCACTTGTTACAGGTTGTGATGTATCATGGCGACTGCAAGAGTTGGTTGGCTCCTGCCGTAGAGGCGGAGTGTGATCACGGGCATGATCCTTCTGAGTTATCTTCTCTCTAATACTTTTGTTGGAAGTCGACCTTGGTACTGACATGTATTTGAAATAAGGGCGTTGTTAGTTTCAAATTACTTTGCTTCCGCTACTTTTGAACTTAAGTTGTAATAACTACGTTGACCTCCGATGTATATTGAATTACTTGTGAAATGATTGTAACATGTGACTTGTTATGTTGAATCACTACGATCTTGGCTGGTATGTTGGTTGGTTCGAAATCCCTCGTGATTTCATTGGACTACCGGAGTTATATGGGCTCAAGTGCGAGAATTTGATCACTTCGGTGATTGTTTTTGTACTTGTGCTCTTATAATTTGGACGGTTCTGTTACAACTTATTTTGCCCAATTTACCTTGCTGTCATTTCTAGCCGATTGTTCATAGCTAGCTAGGTAGCTTAATAGCTAGCTAGGTAGCTTAATTACTAGTCATCATGTTTCACTTAGGTCTACTCAAATGGTATTTATCATCCCACGGTTCATAGAGTCGTCAACGATTCCCCTTGTTGCCGTGTATCCGCTGTGTTTTTCTATGAGGTATATCAGAAGTGCCTACTACTACTGTTGTATCTCATTCACGCATTTACTTTTTAACATTTTTCTGAAAGTTGAAGCCATTGATGCAGACGAACTTCGATACTGCCATAGAGCCCGTGGGGTTTTGCAAGGAGAAAACTGGTGGGGTCGCCAAATATGAGAAGGTCGTGTATGGGGAGCATCTGTTTCGCATGGCCTGCGATTGTTATGATGATGTATAGGTCGGGTCACATTATTTATAAATATACATATATATATTGTTAATCTAAAAGAAAGGGATCAAAAGAATCTATATATGATGTAAGATGTTGTTAATTTTCTGTAACTGATGTTACATTTTGTTATTTTGTGGAGTAAAGGGTTAGTCAACTTACTCGCTAGCTCCATACTCAAAGGGATGATGATAGGCGCATGATCCTGTCGGCTGCCTACCATGCGATTTGCTCCAATAGCCAATGATTTTTTAGGATGTGTCTTAATCACTACAACAACAGGCTTATCATCATCGTTAGCTCTGGAGACTCATCATCACCGGTATCGTCTCTCTTCGATGAAAGTGGACAGTGATGAGGTGGATCATCGCCGATTATCACCGTTGTCAACTTGTATAAATCGACGGTAATAATCAGGGAAGAAAAGAATAAAAGGCGTTGGTCAACCCATCTGCTATCCTGTGAGCCCATTGCCAAGGCCCGGATCCCGAACCAGGGCGAGGAGCAGGAAGGTCGAGGTTTGTGGTGGCTGAAAATGGATCTAGAGTGGTGGTGCGTCCGTCACGGGTCTGATCTGCTCTACTATAGATTCGACGAGCAAATGGATAGGTGCGTGTTTCTTATTAATTATTATTTGAACTATTATATTTATAAGGAGGGATTAGAACATTGGTATTGTAGCACTTGTGATTTTTTTTTATTGGTACAACCATTCAATTGTCTGGACCTGTGCCAGCCATGGGTGTCGACGAAGAATCAGGTATCGGCTTTTTGCTTGCCTTACCATGTACCACCAGTGCCAATGCTAGCACTTCCAATCTCCTTTCTGGTACCGGTCTCTCGCTCCATAGTAAGATTTCTCTAGGGTCTTTGTTATATACATTTTCTTTATCATTTTCTCCATATTCTTTTGGGTCAATATCCATATAAATAGGCATAGGTTTAGCCATCTGTTCCTCTTGTTCAACCTGAAATTGCACCATAGACAGTCTTGATCATTATTTTAACATATTCTGGGGTCATTGAATTTGTTACTACTTTTCCCTTCAAAAATGGAGTTGCAGTGTGTTGGGTTTCATTGGAGTCAAGTGAAAACCAAATGTGCGCCAAAGCTATAAAATGTTTTTTTTTGAGAAAAAGGGTAAAAAAAAATGTGTGGAAAAAATGAAATTGTGAAGACGTGGTTACAATTCTAGGGTCTTCTAGAAGAATTGTTGGAGTTCTCAATAATTTGGGACATTAGGTCCATATTAGGGATTACTAAAATCGTTGATATATTTTATCAAATTTACCAATGAGCACGATAAGACCTCCGCACAAGGCATGCATGAGATTTATTCAATGGTACGCATGTGCGATTGCAGTTCAATACCATAGGAATCTTCTTACCGAATCCTGTATATATGTAACCCGTAGGGCTATACAGAAAGTTCTTATAGATCCTGTTTCTAAAATTTCTATGTTCGAATAAGACGTAATTAATTATATACAGTTTGGTTTTGTGTTGGCAATGGCAACATTAATGTAATTAGTAAAATGTGGTACCTATTACACTGTAAAGGAAAACGGCTTTTGTTTGGTTGCTCCTTTGAGGCCTTGACTCACGAAGAAGAGAGGCTGCGAGATTGTAGATGCAATAGAAGCGGAGCGAGATCGCATAACACCCGGAAGGGAGCGGTATCGACATTTCGTAGGCCCATAACAATCCCGTTGTGATGGATTACAACCCGACCCAATCTAACAAAAGTGATGATATGTGAACTGTTTACACATCTAAATGACGAACCAACACTACTACTAGAAGTATTTGTAGTGGCGGCTAGCCTAGCCGCCTCTGCTTTCCTGTTTCTTTAAATCAACGATTTGTATAGGCAGTTATCTAACGGTCTCTACAAATCGGATTTCTTGGGATGGCCGGCAACATGAGCCGCCTCTAAAAATTCATTTATGGAGGCGGCTGTACTCGGAGCCGCCTCTAAAAATATTTGTCCAGAAATCACGTCTAGACCTAAAAATAGAAAAAAAATAAAAAAAACGAGAGAGACCCCACCAAGCAACCACACGCGCACATTGTCACAAGACATGTGATTTTTGGCCGTGGGGGCTCAAACCTTGAACCTGTAGGCTCATGCTATCTCCTCTAACCACTCCACTCATAAGTTACTTGTGTCCGAGATATATATTCTCCTCGTATTATTTTCATCCGATTTTGAAATAAGAAATTAAGACCCCAAATGAATTTAACTGAAAAAGGTTTCAACTACAAAGTTGTAGATATAGTTGAGATCTCTAACTTTGGTTTTGGTCGTTTTGCTAGCGTGGTTGTTTGAAAATTTTGAATTTCCAATGTGAGAAATCCAAACGTAATTTTTTAATAGATGATTTCAAATGAAAAGGTTGTCAACTACAAAGTTGTATTACTCTTAGAGATCTACAATTTTATTTTGGTCGTTTTTTTCATTCGAGATCGTTTTAAAAAATTAAAACTTTACTGTGTTGCACCTATTAGAGACGGATCTAGATATAGCTGCCTCTAGAAATCTATTTGTAGAGATGGTTGGATCTAGAGACGCCTCTAAAAATAGAGCCATTTGTAGACATGGTTGAAAATAACAACTTTTTTATAAATATATTTCTAAAGACGTCTGGGTTCGGACTGATTTGTAGATCGAGACGGCTCTGTTTCTATTCAATAAGTAGTGTTGCTAAAAAAATCAAATCTGTAGCAGTACAAACGGCACCGTGGTGTGACTGGATCCGCTGTCGTTAGCTAGCTCGATCTTGTCAAAGCCAGTGGCATCTTTTGGAGTGCAGCCTGGCATAGACTATCGTTCGTCAAATCCTTACTCTTTCCGTCCCTAAACATGTGTGTCACAAATTTGACTCGATTTGTAGAAAATACGTCCAATATTTATATCTTAAAATAAATTTATTAAAAAAAATAGATTCAAAAATCTTTTTAATGATACTAATTATGTGTCATAAATATTAACATTTTTAATATATATTTAGTTAAAGTTGTTTCTCGAAAAACGAAAATAACATATATTTAAAGACGAAGGGAGTATTTTGGAATCTTCCTGCAGAGTGTGCTGGCCCTTTCCCCCTCCATTTATGTTGTAGCTATCGTGCGTTGTACTTGTACATTAACACTATTGTGTGGCAGAGCTCTTTTGAACGAATATGGTCAGAATTCATCCTAAATTTTACTATACAAAAAGAAGATTCTTCATCACATCAAAATCCCGACACATATATGGAGTACTAAATGTAGATGAAATAAAAAAAACTAATTGCACAGTTTTGTTGTACTTTGCGAGACGAACATTTAGAGCCTAATTAATCAAGATTTGGACAATTATAAAAAAAAAAAGTGTTACAGTACTCGGGGGTGGCACTGTGCCGAATCGGCCGCCCCGAGTCCGTGATCTAAACCAGGCCTATGCTGTGGAAGATGTTGGAAAAAGTCTGTAAAACCTCGCAATCGATCCTTTCGCCGTCGTTGCTGAAGAAAAGAATACTTACAGTCGTGCTCAGCTTGCGTACAGCATATCTATGGTTTACACTTGTGCAAAGTCGTCACCATCTGTATGGCTGTATCTCCAGTATCTGCGGGCTTTTGTCCTCATTGAGAAAATGAATTAAACCACGCAGGCAGCGTAGCAAAAGCCTGCACGAAATAAAAGCACTAACTTTTGACGTCTTTCGAGTGCCAACTATTCGTCCATCTGTCCACTTCGAAGTTACGTAACGTACGTACATACGGAACACAGGAAACAGTGAACTTACGGCGACACGATGGACTATGGAAACAGCAGCTCGCGGCGAGTTCTCGAGGCGTCCAGAAGTTGATGCATATATATATATATATATATATATATATATATATATATATATATATATATATATATATAGGGAGAGTATACTCTATAGCTAGCTACAGAATAAGTTATTCTGTAGCCACCTCCATTTACGATAATTTTATATACTAATTTACGACAATGTCAGTATATATTTACGATAGTTGAATTACTATAACACATGAGGATATTTACCATAATGTTATAGTAAATATTATAGTAAGAAGTTACTATAATCACGTAAATTAACATAGCAATTATTGTAACTCAAAGTGGCTACAGAATAAGTTATATATATATACGAGGAAGACTGGAAGAGACGTGCGCCATGACATTTCGTCTTGTGCAGCACGGGCACGGCTGACTGGCTGAGTGGCCCACAGCGACTCGGTGACAGCTGCACGCCACTGCTTTGCTCGCAACGCGTGGTACATGTGCCGCCGCTGCTATGGGTGTGTTCACTTTGCGAAAAGTAGCTGAAAAGTTACTGTAGCATTTTTCGTTGTTATTTGGTAAAATTTGTCAAACTATGGATTAATTAGACTCAAAAGATTCGTTTCGAACTTTACAGACAAACTATGCAATTAGTTATCTTTTTTACCTACGTTTAATGCTCCATGCATGCGTCGAAAGATTTGATGTGATGTATGTAAGAGGAAATATTTTGGGTTGGGAGGGGAAGTGAACGCGGCCTATATATGCCCGATCGATCCACCCATGCCGGCGGTACGGTCTATATGGCTACGCTTCCCGCGCCGTGCATCAGCCACCAACGCCGCTGCCGCCGGTTCTCGTCGCCGGCACCAGTGCTCCTCCCCCAAGGCCATTCCAGTCATCTCCGCCCAGTCCGCCGCAAGGCGCTGTCGCCGACACTGTGCGCGGCGACGGCGGCGTCCAGGAGGGAGGCTGCGGTGGCCCGCATGCCGCGGCTGGCGCACAGGGAGGAGATGCTGGCGCTGGCGCACCAGATGCAGGCACGCCTCGGCCCGCGGCTGCTGCCCTCGGAGGTGCCTCCGGACGTGGCCTGGTTCGGGGATGCCGCCGTGCCGGGGGCTGCGCTCGGATCCGTCGACGTTCACCGGGGCGCCTCTGGCTCCTCGGTACGCTTCATCCCGGTGCGCAGTCGTATTTTTTTCGACAAAATAAAGCTCGTGGTTTAGCTGACTTTCGAGATTACTACGGTTACATTTGTTCTTTTTCTGTTGAAGTAGATTTCAAATCTAGCTCCTCTCATTAGGTTTAGGGGGTGTATGGAACTGCTCCGCTCTACGTTTTTTAGCTCAGCTTCATGTTTTTTTAGTCAAACGGTTTTAGCCCCACGTACTTCATTCGAGAATAAAAAGGGTGCTCTACAAATTTTAAATTTTCGTGAAACTGCTCCACGATAGAGTCTGTGCAGTAAAATACGTGAAGCAGTCCAAACACCCCCTTAATTTTAAATTAGGTTCGAAACAGCGTCGGAGCCTATAACAATACACGGACAAGTATGTCCGTTTCAAACAAGTAATCATGCATGCACCAACAACGGTGCACCAGTGCTCACGTATTTTTTATTTTGTGGCGGGACTACACGCATGCAGATGCAGCAAGATGATAAGGCTATCCGCACTTATGGATCTCTATATTCATCCTCTATACGTCTTAGTCAGCAAGATTCTCTCCTCTATACTTAATTCTTCCGCACTCATCCATCCTCTATCCACTCTATCCACTATGAGACTCACTTGTCACTTTATCTAAATATATCCATGTGTGATCTAGTTTTGAAGGATTTATTGAGACGAATTTAATGGTGCAATCGAAATTTAATTTGGATTTTTGGTTTGTGAGTTATAGTATTTTTTTCCTTTGTCTAGCTAGTGGGACCCGTCACTGCCCACTATAGAGTAAACACTGTACTACTCTAAATATAGAGTGAGAGAAAGGATAGAGTATCGTTTTAGAGTACCCAGTGCAGCAGTTTTTACTCTATATTCATACTCTAAAATTTTAAAGTATCGTTTAGAGTATGTCACTGAGGGCAGTCTAAGGCGAGATTAGCTGGTAGCAGGTTCAGCCTAGTCAGCCAGCCATGAATAGAATAGCAACCGGCCGGACCTGGCCCATTACGAACTGATTAATGGTGGGGTGGCCCTGAAATCGCAAATAAAAGGGAGAAAAACATGGCACCACACACTACTGTAATGGGTGTGTTTAGATGGTTGTAAAGTGTGTGTAAAGTTTCTGTAGCACTTTTCGTTTTATTTTGTAAAATTTATCCAATCATAGACTAACTAGGCTCAAAAGATTCGTCTCGACATTTACAGACAAACTGTACAATTAGTTATTTTTTTACCTACATTTAATGCTCCATGCATAGAATTTTGAAGGAACTAAACACTGCCAATATTATTTATTTATTGCACCTGCCTCTATCAAAGGTCACTAAAAATCGATTCTAGAAGGACGTCTATGTAAATAACTGATTAACAGAACCATTTGAATTAGATGGTCGACCTACCTGCCTCATTTGATAAAAAAAATATCTGCCTCTAAAAATGCTTTTCATAATGATATATGTCAGATAAGAAATTGTTTGAAGTCAGTATAACTGTACAAGGACCAAATGCATAGTGATTAACCTATTAGTTTTGATATTTCAATTAATTTTTTGTTTTCATTTTTTTTATTTTATCTTTAATTTGTTAGCATTGTTTAGTGTGGTTAGATGCATTAATTTCATTATTGACATTTATTTGAGTTGTTTGACTTTTAGTTTTTTATGTTTCTGCACTTCGTTTCTGTTTATTATAATTTTTAGTGAAAACAAAATTTTAATATAATTTATATTTGAAACTTATAATGAAATATTTAGAAAAGATAAGAGCATCTTCAAGAGTTTTGTAAAATAACTACCTATTTTGATTTTTAGTAAAAAAGGCAATAAGTGCCCTTCAACAATTTGGTAAAAGAGCTCCTTAGGAATAAAAAAGTTGCTAAATATCTTGTTTAACTCAGTAAGTTTTCATAGTCAAAAGGAACTCTGTATCCGCTCCCTGTGTGGTGTTTTTCTCCGGAGATCGGAGTAAACTGGACGCATGAGTAAATTAAAAAAAAAATAAAGGGTTCCAACTGAGAAAGCTATAAGAGGCAAAGAAGATACCATGAATTTAAGCTACTAAATTAAGAAAATAAAGGGTTCCATTAAAAAGGTTTGATTGGTTAGAAATAATTCGGGTTCCGCATGCAAATTGTTTAGGAAGCTATTATAGGAGACTATTGGAAAAGGACAAAAATTTAAGTTTACTATTTGTGTTCTTAACTTTCTAGATCTATTAGTTTAGCAAGTAAACTAAATCAAATTCCTAGAGATGCTCGAGCATCTTAAAATTCATGGTATCATCTTTGGGGAAAAAAATAACAATTGAAATTCACCGAACCACCTTTGGCTACCGCCTCACTGCACTGTACATTTTTCTGGAAGTGGCACTGTCACACTTATAGATTGCCAAACACTTATAGATGGCCAAATGGGGCGGCAGGCTATGCCAAAGAGAGCTTCGTGCTCGGCCAACGGCCCAAGCACGACACACCGGGCTAATTTTTGGGCCAGACTAGCCCCATAAGCACGGTATGCAGAGTAAGGCAGGCTAGCTTAGCTTGAGGCCCGCGTCTCCGCGCCGTCGCTGCTTCTGTAGCCTCGTGAGGGAGCACCACCGCTGCTACGTCGCGAAGGAGTGCCGTAGTGCCGCTTCCATGGCCTAACAGTGATGTATATTTCCAAAAACAAAAAAGAAAAAGAAAAGTTGTACTAGTTGTAGCTGCCACTGCCCTTCCACTACTGTGTGCCACCAGAATTGGCATATTCTCCTTGTCGGATCAGACCTCCCTACTCCTTAAGGGCCTGTTTGATCCATTAGCACAAAAAATTAGCTAGCTAATAGCTTATAGCTGCTATTTTTTAGCTAGCTAATTTTTAGTAGGAGAGTGTTTGGATCCACCTGCTAATAGCAGGTAATAGATGGTTGGACAGTGAGTTGAAGATACATATATAAACTATTAGCACCTATTAGCAACTATAATCCTACTAATGAAGCTAATAGTTAGCAGCCCTCTAACTAATCATTAACAATTAGCAAGTTATTAGCATGTTTGGATCTATTAGTACTAATCGATCAAACAGCCCTAACTTATTGTGTAGTAGCTCGTCATCGTCAGTCGTCACCCCTCGCTAGCCCGCACGGCACAACCACCACCTCTCGCTCCGCACACCGCCATCCCAACTCGCTCGCCATGTATGCATGCCGCCATCACCGCTAAGGCACCACTGCCCCGAACACCGTCGTTTGCTTATGGAAGTTTACTTGGTGAGCAATCTAGGCCATTAATTAATTTTTAGTTTCTGGTGGTCAAGATTATTTGCTGTCTGACGATAGCAACCAAACAGGCTCTTGCTCCCTTATTAAAGAAAAGTCATGGATGCTTTCTGTGCAGATCGACTTCATGCTGGAGGCCTGGTTCCACCGCGCACTCCCGACCGGTGGCGCCATCGATATCACCTCTCTCGTCGTGTTCCTCAACGGCACCACCGACGCGCCCCATTTCCTCATGGAGCTCATCCAGGGCGGCCCGTCCTCCCTCGTCGTCCTCCTCGACCTCTTCCCACGCAGGGACCTCCCGGTCCACCCGGACTACATCGACAGGTACTACGGTGCGACCGGCGTCGACGCTCATCGCATCAACATCGAGAAGATCCCTCAGGTCCGGCCGTATGTCTCGCCGTCGCTGCTGGTCCGGAGCCTGTGGTCACCAACGGCGGTCGTCGTGGACGTCCAGTGCGGGGAGGGTAAGGAGGCCGTGCTTGAGGAGATCGTGCGGGGCCAGATTGCACGCTCCGCCGCGGAGCTTCTTGATGTCTGGCTCAACAAGTGTGCAGGGAGTGTAGTGGAGATGGAAGAGACGGAGAAGGAGAGCTTGGTGGCGAGGGACAAGATGATCTCAACCACATCGGTGAAGCTTAACCTGTCTGCCAACCTACCCAAGATATTTGACAAGCATGTGTCTGATAGGGTAGTGGCTGAAATCGACAAGGCCTTTCGTGGGCCATAATGTAATACTGCGATCAGTGGCGGGCTCAGGATTTTGAGGGTGGGTATTCAAAATATAAAGGTGTATATATTTTTTTTTTGACTATGAAAGCTTAATATTTGGCATGTATAGCACTGCATAGGTATAATAATTGCATAATATATAGCAAATGTTTTTTTAGTGGAGCATAATATATAGCAAATATGTAGCACATAATTGAGCATATATAAGCATAATTTAGATCGTATTAGGCTGTTGGGCCATCTGGCGCGGACCGAGGGATATGCAAACTGTATTGGGTCGTATTGAGCTGTTGGGCCATCTGGTGAGGACTGAGGGAGGGAGTAGCAACGTTTTTGGGCTGAATTCTTCACAAACTATTCATTTACTCTTATTTCTTTCTTTTTTCAGTATATATATATATATATATATATATATATATATATATATATATATATATATATATATATATATATATATATATATATATATATATATATATATATAAAGTTTTTTTGTCAGAAAAATTTGGGTATTCAACTTAATACCCTTGCATATAGCTGGCCCCGCCCCTGACTGCGATACACTATATTCATTAATTCTGTTCTTTTGGCTCCAACTCAGATTTTAAACCTCACTTTAACTAGTGAGATCCACGTAATTTCCGTGTGCTACTATACTCCATTCGCCCAAAAATAGCACTTTTATTCAAACTTTATCTCACAGAACTTGTCAATATAGCATTTAGACAACTAGTCTCTACTATAATGGACTAAGAAAACGTCCCCACTTAGAGCATGCAACCTTTGTATACCCAGAAAAATACATCCAACTAATTGTCTCTATTAAAATCAAGGGCTACAAAACATCTATCATGAGCTTCAACCCAGTCGTGTGGCCACGATCGATTGCAGGCTTCAACGCGAGGCTTCAACGCGCGGCATCATCTCTACTATAATGGAAGACTAACCAAATCTATATTAGGTCCACCTAAGAAAGCGTCCCCCACTGAGAGCATCCAACCTTTGCGTACCCAGAAAAATACACACAATTAATTGTCTCCATTAAAATCAAGGGCTACAAAGTATCTGTCATAGGCTTCAACCCAATCGTGCGGCCACCATCGATTGCAGGCTTCAACGCGCGGCATCATGCGTTGAAACCTTCCCCCTCTGCCTCCACCCTCTAAGACTATCCGCACTCGCCGTACTCTAAATTCATCCTCTAAAAGGAATATTTCATCCTAGTTATCAATATTCTCTCCTCCATACTACTTTCTCCCACGTCCATCCATCCTCTATAAGTCTACTCTATATCAGTGGTACCCCACATGTCCGTCTCATTTCCTTTTTCCCCATCGGACTCCCTATTCTCTCTCCTCCCCATCCCCTGTCGCTCCCTTTCTCCACGCGAATCCGTGCCGTTCTCGCGAGCGCCGCCCGCCCTCCTCGCCGTCACCTCCTCCCCCGCCGGACTGCCCGCACCGGCGCATCGACCTCCGCGGCCATAGCGCGGTCACCAGACGACCACCAAAGTTTCCGCGGGGAGCTCCGCCCCGGCCCCGGCGAGCGGAGCGCCGCCACCAGGTTGGCGCAGAGCGGGTGGGACGGCACGGAGGCCGGTGCCGCGGCGGGTGGCGCGGAGCCGGGGCCCTCTTCTCCCCCTCCGGCACCGCCGCCGCTGGACGACGCCGTGTGGCCCTCCTCGTGGCGCGCGCGCGGCCAGGACGACACCCTCCAGCGGCCGCCAGCCTGGCCAACATCCCTCCAGGATGGAGGCCGCCAGCCAAGAGCAGTCCATGGAGGAGACGCCGCGGTCCTCGGCGAGCTCGCGCATCGTCCTCGAGACCGAGCGCCGCGCATCGTCGTCGACGGCGGACGGCACCCTCCCTAAGCCCCGGACGACACCCTCCCCAAGCCCCATGCCACAGGCCGCGCCGGAGTGGTGGATTCATGGCGGCCATGGTGGTTCCATGGCGGAGGCCCGTGAGTGCGGGCGGAGGCCGTCGCGAGCTCCTCCGCCCCCGGCTGCGCGAGCTCCCTCATCCCAGGCGGCGCGGGCGAGTACTCACGTTTGCCGGTGAGCGCGCATAGCGCGGCGCGGGCACTCGCGGCGCCCCGCGTGACCGGAGTTGGGCTCTGTCGCGGCGAGGCTGGGCGGGACGGGGGCGAGGGCGTGATGCCGGGGCGGCTTCCGGTTTCTCTCTCCTCCTCGGCGGTTGCGAGGTGAGGCCGGTGCGGGCGGTAGCGGAGGCCCACTATGCCCCCAAATTTGGCGGAGGTCGCGTGCAATACTGGCCGCCGTGGCAGTTTAGCTTTCAGCGCTGCAGCCGTTTTCGTACGCCAAATATTTTATACACAGGGCAGACAGTCTAATGTACGCGTCCATGGGGCACAGTTCGATTCCTGAGTTGTCTTTTTTTTTTTCCGAGAAAAAATAAAACATCATCTTCTCCTCTCCCATCCGCGTCCAGCACTCCCGCGGCTAGGGTTCACCGCCGCCACCCCGCCGGATCTTCCCCGTCGGTGCCGCTCATCTCTCATCTCCAGGCCGCGCGGCGACCCTCGCCAGGCTGCCTGGAGTCGTGCTCGCAGCCCCGTCCCAGGACGCGTTCGACTTCGACGCCGCCGCCGATGTGCTGGGTCGTAGGCCTCGCAGCTCCTACTGCTCCCGCCGTCGCAGGAGTCCTCCTCGATGTGGGACTTCGACGAGGACCCGCCTCCATCCCCGCTGCGGCCCCGGCCGGAGGGGAAGTGGTGCGGCCGGGGCGGGGGGGGGGGGGGGGGGGGGGGGGGGGGGGGGGGGGAGGGCAAGAAGAGGAGCTCGCGGAAGGGCGTAGACAGCGACGCTGATGGAGGTGGAGGAGTACGGATAGATGATGGAGGGTGTGGACGAAGTCACGTTCATGTGGACTCTGCGGGCCAGCCTGGGCGCGCTGCTCCGCCGCGTGCTCCGATCCAAGGGTGAGTTCATCAAAGGCGCCTCTTTTCCTGCTCAGCCAAGAACATCAATTAGGTTCTTGCTTATCTTTCTTGGTAATCTTGACTGGAAAATCGAGAAGCCTGATGGTGTTCTTGTGCGGTCAGGGCTCATGATTAGGGTTCCTTTGAGAAACGAACCAGCTTTCTTCCTTTGGATCATGGGCTTCCTTTGTTTGCTTGGTTTCACAATAGACGACTAATTCCTTGCCCAAAACACAAGTATTGATGTTATGGTTCAATGATTTGCTGTTTGTTGCTTGACATGGATAAGAACTGTTATTTCTGTAATATTGTAGCATAAGTGTCACTTCCTTGTGTTCTAATTTTATAAATGTGTCTAATAAGTATGCATGTGCATTTGAATTGCCTAGAAACATTTCTAGCAGATTGGTCTCTTCTTTAGCTGAGAGATTGTATCTTGCATGGTTCCTGAAACAGTAGCATGGTTAGTGATTAGTAGTGCCTAGAAATTGGTCTATCTTGTTTGAATTATATCATTGTTTTTGGGATCCTCCATGGTAAACGATTTTTCGAAGTTTTAGCTAAATTTATAGCTTGCAAAGTTAAGTACAGCCCTGAATTGTGCAAATGTGTGTGCCTGTGTTCTTAGCTGTGTTCTGTCCAAAAAAGGGAGTATACAGTTGTAGAAATTCTGAAGTTCACATGTTGATTTATGCTAATGTCATTGTAGTAAACTAATGAATTTATCCCTCAGATGTGTGTTCCTGTGTTCTTAGCTGTGTTCTATCCAAAAAAGGGAGTATACAGATGTAGAAATTCTGAAGTTCACATGTTGATTTATGCTATTAGATTTCTTTTCTTGGTTGTTCAATAGTGTTTTACATATACAAGTATGAGTTTGTTCCTGAAAAAGTTGCTCAGTTAACCTCGCACATGAATGTTTGTTCAATTGCACTAGGACAACATTTGATTAGCAATGTATCTTTGCTCATGTTGCTTCATGCTCAGCCACTGTGCCTTTTCAGTTTACTTGTCAGCTGAAAGCATATTTTTTGGAAACCCCTCTCATTGTATATAGAAAAAGGCACGTTCAGTTAACCTCTCAAAGGAGAATTATTTCTATGGCTTTAGGACAGTGTTTGATCGTCTATTTGAGAAATTGGATGTGTGAACCGGAGTGGATGATTTAGCTTTATCATTTAGTATGTTTCATTAAATAAGTTTATTTCAGGCTCTCCAACTAAGATCTATAATAAAATACTATGTTCAGTTTAACTTCTCGAATAAAAGCTTGCTCGATTGCACTTGGACACTGTTGACATGGAATTTCTCATGTCTCTCCATATTCACAACTTGTGTCGCTTGGTGCCCAAGTATGGAAGATGTGGCGGACAGTGCCAACAACTTGCGTCGCGGTGGGGCGCATGCTCCATCGAGGGGCTTTGCAGATGCAAGCCGATTGGCTCTCTTATTGTTCCTTGCTTGTCTTTCGTATTCAGATTTGCCTTGTCTATTGTGACTGTTTTATGAAGGTACTGCTGACAATGGAGAGCAGTAGAGCTGCCTCATCCTCTGTTCTTTGTTTGATGTCGCTTTAGGAGCTCCTTTTCTGTCTTTGATAGATGTAGTGTCGAGTCGTTTGCTATCAAAATCATTGAATGCTACATCACCAAATTATATTTTTTCCAGGTGCCAAGATTTATGGTTTTTAAAAAATGAGGCCAAGAATAATTTATGTTTTCAGACTTAGGGTAGGAGCTCTGCCTGATCAATTCAATGAGAAGGGAGACTAAAGATTAATTATATTTGAGTTTTATTAGATGGAAAAGAAAAAAGCACTGCCAATCTAAAACCACTACAGGTTAATACTATTTTAGTTTTTGGCGCTTTCTTGTATATAGGATTAGTACTGTTGCACTGGCATGAAATTTCACAAGTTTATTTCCCCTACCCTGTCCAATTGCACTGCACTCTTTTGTCATTTCTTTAGAATGGATTTTGTTGGTTGCTTTGAGCAGAGGGACCATACTGTTGTTATCTAGCTGAGATGTGCTTCTCTGCGTGCTCTTTTTTGGGTGTCATATTTTGGTGCATGATTTAAGGCAGTGGTTATTTAATGAATATATGCTGATGCAGTGCTTCCTAGAGTTTCCTATTTGAAAAGGATGCAACTGCTAAGATAGAACTCTTGTCCATTGAAAACCTGTATTTAAACTTGTTTGATATTTTCATATTGCTATTTGAGGAACTGACCTACAGGAGGCTCGAGGCCAGAAAGCAATACTTGAGGAGCAAGCTGAGGAGTATGCAGCCTGATCATGGAGGAACATCAATCTTAATGCTACCTCATTCGTGCTATGTGCTATATTGAGTGCTGCATAATTTGATACATCCTCCTCACAGCTAGGATTTTAGGCAAATGTCAAGGGATATGCCGCATCGATGAACTATAGCTACTGAAACATCAAGTGCTTCTGCTGGTCTGAACAAAGTGCTGTCGAAGTGGAGAGACGGGTGTTACTTGCCACAAGACAGGTAATGTGATTTCATATACCCACACTATTTCTTTGAGGAAGGTCACACATCTGTCATTAGAGAAGAAAACTTCTGCCTGTATCATGTTCTTGCATGCAGTTTATTTTCCTTTCTGAGTGCACCTGGAATTTCTTTGAAGCATAATGTACTTGCAACAATGAAATATTTATTCTAGATTGACAAAATAGATCTTCTGGGGACATCTGGAACTCCTTATATGAATTTATTTTTTAGGGGTGGAAATCTGTGATCAGGTGATTTCAGCTAAGTTGAGAGGGTGTTTACCCCTACCGGTTTTACCTGATAAGAATGCCTTCAAATTAGAAATCAGTAGTTTACGAACCTGTAGGTTTGGAGGCTATAGTATACTCACAAAGTTTCATAAATTTTTTTAATGAAGGTTTGGCGCAATTATAGAAAAAAAGAATAAGTTCTGTCTTAACTTTGGGCAGCATTTCTGACAATTGAGCTGCTGTTGTCTGTCTTCTTACAGTAATTCTGTTAGACACTCAAGATTTTGTTCCCCCAAATCTATGTCAAAAGAGAGCTATTGAACTGATTTTGTTAGTGCTCATGGATCCACAAGCCCCAATATTTGGTTTGATCAATATCGTAACGGTTTGCTATTTAGTTTCGTTAGATTAAGATTAAATCAAGCCTTACTGTTTTCAATGGTTAGCACATACGGTGAAAGCTATTTGTTTACCCTGTTGCAAATCTAATGATTATTACCTCTTCTCTGTGTTCAGATCCTGGTACCTCTGGAAGTTGCTCTGTGAGTATCCATTACTCTTAAACTCAGTGTCCCATGTTAAATAATCAGGTTAGCATGATCCATTTGTCATCTGTTGACATTTATATGTAGGGTGCAACCGTCTCCAGGTGATCAAGTTCATCAAGAACTCATGTTACCTAGCATTTATTTGCCATTTTCCTGTAAATGTTTGGTCACTATAAAGTTTTGTGTGCTAATATACAATCTAATTTGCATTGATAAGTATATACTATATTTCCTGCAGGAATCAGGCCGCCAGCTGGGTTGCATAAGGCTTGGTTCACTAGCATCTGACACTCATCCAAATACAAGGAAGGTAGTGGAACATGCCAAATTCTTACAAGGAAGGTAGTGGAACATGCCAAATTCTTATGTAGAGGAAGCCGGTGTCACTCCAGGCAAGCCCCAAATTAAGATTTGCCAAGATCTGTGAGACACAACGCAAGTGGTGTATTTTGCACATGACTTTTTAGTTTGCTGCATTATTTGTATTGCCTCAGAATGTTTCTGAAACCTGCAAGAGATTTGGTAAAATGTTTGTTCTATGTTGGGAACTCTCGATGTTTCCCTGACTTCAAGTGAAAGCAATCAGAAGTTTGGAGCATAATACTCCGAAATCTTCTAGAGGGCCTATTCTTTTTTCCATTGGCAATATATTTTGTTGTCATCTCATTTTATTTTCCATGCATTCTTTTTTCCATTGGCAATATATTTTATTGGTTGCTTGATTTGCATTATTATAGCCGTAGCATTAGCACGGACACTACTATACTAGTGAGGTCAAAGTATCAAACATAGTTTTCGCAAAAAAAAAAAAGAGTATAGAACGCAGTTATCCCGTGACTGGCCGGGCTTTCATGCGAGCGTGCAACCCCGCTCGCTGTTGCCTCCACCACCATGGCCGGAGGTGCTCCGCTGCCTCACCGCCGTGTCCACCCACCGCCGGCCTAGTCAGTCTACTGCCAGGGATCTAGAGTCCATGACCATTGCGTAGTAGAGTTTGCGCAAAGTATATCAACTCAACCGCTCATCTTTCTTCTATTTGCTCAATTCTCATTCACGTGGTTGCATGCAATGCAAACACCTTAATTAGCTCTATACACAATTAACTGAGTCAATTATCTAGCTGATCACCAATCTTTCTTCAGGCGATGTCTAATAAGTAATGAATAAACAAGGTTATCATTGTGAGTTGACATCTAGACCAATTTGTTTTTTTTATTTTTGTAAAATGACCAGTTTTGGAACAGTGGGGGTACTATTTATACGAGCTAATTCTCGTGCCGCTAGAAACTTTATGACTTCCATGTGTCATTCAAATTGATGAGTTTTCTTGTTAACTACGTACTGCCAAAAAATATCCCCTCTGCCACTTTTGATGTATTTTGTTACTCTTTTCACGGAAAAGAGCTACGGAGAAAATTGCAGCCCATTGAAATAAACAATATTGCCCCTAGTTAGACTGATGACCCACCAAAATCAACCTTATCCTTCCCAACGGCAGGCAAAGCCGCATATCTTACATAGAAATGGATAGTTGAAATTTCACTCGACTGATGTATCTTATGGACGTCGTTACGTTCAGTAGTAGTATCTTTGTGTACCTGAGTACCTAACTAGCGAGATGATAGATGATATCGCAGCCGGGAAAAAAAAATGGATGGCGTCTCCTCCGTGTAGACCCACGTGTCCCAGAAAATCCATTGCACGACCGCAGTGCGTGACTTGTTTGTTCAATGCAGTTGTCGAAGCTAGGCCTCGGATGCTTGGGGCTGACGGGCGCCTACTACTTGCCGCTCGACGACGAGGCTGGCGCCGCTGTAGTCGTGCGTGCCTTCCGCCGAGGCGTCACCTTCTTCGACACCCTCCGACTACTACGGGCCCCTTACTAACGAGATACTCCTCGGCAAGGTCTCGTGTTTCTCCTTTTTTTTTCATGGTTTCTTGCCTGGCTTGAGAGCCATGCCATGGTGGAGATCTTGACGTGGGGAAGCTGCTGCCGCAAGAGCAGGTGCAGGTGGCCACCAAGTTTGGGATGCGGCGGGAGCATGATGCCAGTGGCTCGTGGGGGCGTCTGCGGCCGGCCGGCCGGAGTACGTGCGTGCCTGCTGCGTGCTGCGATCGAGGCCAGCCTTCACCGCCTCGGTCTGGAACTCTGGATTACATCGACCTATGCTACCAGCACCGCGTCGATACCTCTGTAAATGGTTTTTTAGAAAAACTAAAAAACAAACAAATTAGCATCTTTGAAGAATTAAACCCCCAACCTACTACATAATCATAACACCTATTTACCACTACACCACACACTCATTTGTGATTATATATGAGATGATATCTTTTTATATCAAGATTTTGTAATCTTATATTGAATGTTTTGGCTATCAAATGAACTCAAATGAAAAAAGTTTCAACTATACAGTTCTAAATTTTGTCAAGCACTACAAGTTTGGTACATGATGTATCTCCATCAAAGATTGTTTGAAAATTTAAAATTTTGAATCTCAGAATATGTGAATTTAAAACAAAAATTTTAGACACTAAAAAACTTATCAATTGCAAACATGTTGATCATGTTGGCCACTACAACTTTGGCATTAACTATGAGAACATTCAAGATCATTTAGAAATTCTACATTTTGCATTTCAAATCTATGAACTTTAAACACCTATTTGGGACTCTAAACAACTTCAAATAAAAAACTTTTCAATTATAAAGTTGTAGACTGTAAACAGGAGTTGTGTCAAATTAAAGTCTGCACCAGATGCTACAAGTCGAGAGTGTTGCAGGTTCAAAACTGCTCAAACCATGTTTGGGGCTTCCAGATAAATGGCGTCGACTTCTGAAATTAGCTGATCATAACTGACCTGGAGATGACTTTGATGATCTCCGGTTCACTATGCATGACAGTCGCGTCTGCCCTCTTTACAGTTATCACTGTTGGAAGTTAGGATAGAATGGCTTCCTCGATTTGGGTTAAAGCATCAGTTTCTTCCGGCCTTTTCAATAATTGCTCCCATTCGAATCTAGGCTGGTTGAACTCTCGCCTAATCTAGGAAGGAGCACTATCAGGATCATTGGTTTGGGAGCTAATAAGGAGATCGGTGTCAGTGAAAGAAAAGCCCGCTCAGGCTCAACGCACAAATATAGGTGCAAACGAATTTTTTTTTTATTAAAAACATAACCCCTAGTTACAAACTAAGGGCCGAGGAAGACGTTGTTTACGACTTCCTCGGCCGAGGTTATGTTCGCCACGGTGTCGCCGGCACCCTCGAAGTCCTCCACCAGGTCTTGATAGTCGTCAAGGGCTTCGCCTTCCAGGAAGCTAGGCTCCACCAAGCGAAAGGTCGTGCCCCGAACACACCTGGCCTATTGCCAGGGTGACGACGGCACCGCGGCGGGTGACGTGGAGAGCCACCTCCCTAGCTCGCATGGGGATGTCCTGGAGATGAGCCATCGGTGTATCCCCCGCGCGTTCAGAGCCCCGGCAGCGTCATCCGCCGCTAACTGGAGGGCCTCCAATTGCGCCTTCAGGGCTGAGATCAAAGGAAAGCAATGAATCATTAGAAGATCGGCAAAGTAGAAGCGACAAAGAAAGCAGAGGCTTTGAAGGTTTTACTGGCAACCCTGGCGTCTGACTCCGCCAGCTGTGCCCGGACCACGTTCGCCTCCCCCTCTGCAGCAGAGAGAGCAGCTTGGGAGGCATTTAGGGCAAACTTCAGTTGCCCATTCTGCCGGGTTGCCTCGGAATAGCGATCGATTGTCGTATTCCATTCACGACGAAAGCACCGTGCGTCGTCTCCTGTATAGGAGTTGGTGAAATCGGAGGAAGAGCCTGCCTGTGCCGCCGAATGGGTGTCATGGGCAGCACCAGGATGATCACCACTGCAAAGCGAAAGAGAAGGATCAGCAAGACGAGATGAGAAGATTGAAATCAGATCTGATCTTTCCATACCCCTGGAACAGAAGGCGCCGGCGCGGAGGGAGGTTCTCTTCTGGGAGACTGTCGGCGAGGCGCTTGCCGTGCGGTCCATTGCTCTGTGGAGGACGGTTTGAGATCTAAGAAAAAGAAGAGAAGTCGCACGGTGGCAAAAGCGAAGGCGAAGTGTAGATGTGGCTTCTTGACTATCCCCTGAGGAGCATATTTATAGCCGAAGTGAAATCAATAAATAGAAGGTGAGAGGCCATCTCAGGGATCGAGAAAACCACGCGTGGCCTAATAGGAGAGCAGCGGTTGTAGAGGCCGCATACTTAAGATTTCATTTACTAGAATTCTCTGCACAATCGCTCGATTCCTAGTCGCGGACTCAAAAGGTTATTGTTGGTATTTATTAACTTGTCACTTGTTTTAGTAGCCACCTTTTAATTACCTATATCTATTAGCATTACTTGTACTAGGTTGTCATTCCTAGTGATGATGCCAGAGATGCTTGTTGGTACTACTTAGCATCACTAGAATAATACTAAGTAGTTCTCTATCATTTTATGTTATTAGAAAGAATATGAAAGAAAAGGAATTTGCAAGCGCACAGATAATTATATCATTTAGCACTTCACCCGAGAGTATTCTAGGTATCGTTATTTATATTTTACCACAGTGAAGGTGTAGCATGGACACATATTGATAGCTTATAGTATTGATGGAGAAATAAACCACAACCAATATTATACTCATAACAGGGGTAAGTCACAGGATAAGATATGTAAATGATAAGTATTGATAAGTATAATGATAAATCACACAGAGTACTCCATTCCATAGTATTAGCATGGTTAGGTAGAATATTAGAGGAATAATTCCTAAGCCATTCTAAATTACAAGTCAAAGTATACATTGATTAGTGCAATTACACCTAGTAATCATTGCTAAGATCATCTTCATATCTACACATAAGGGGTATTACATAAGGAAGATTAAGAACAGAGCTCGCTCTTGCTTCGTAACCGGACCCTACTTCTATGGCCTATATTCGGGGAGTGGACTACAAAGGACTCAATGGGAGTGTCACATCCGCGATTTGCCACATGACCCGGAATATAGAGTGTATTCGCAGGCAAACAGTATATAAGCACCACCCTTACATAATGCCACCCACCCACCCATGGTACCTTAGGGCAAGCGCTATACGAACTTATGCATAAACAAAATGATAATCCAACTATACTAAGTATATAATCAAAGTAGATGATGAACATTGCAACTAAGAACATGAATAAGATAAATACTAATATTGTCATAACAATTGTAGCAAGCATATAAAAATAGTGGAGATACAACGAGAGAAGGGTGCAAAGATTATACCAAACCACGCTCTTGACAATGTCGGGAATCCAAGCAAAGCCTTCTTACCTCCCTCTAGACCTAGCCTAACTAGCTATGCCCTAAAATTACTAGAGCTCTAAGGATGATTAGGGTTTCTATCTTCTCAAATGACTTGATGCCTCAGGGGGGCAGGGCCTGGTTATATAGTCCTGAGCTTGCAACGTGAGCCCTTGGATCAAACCGACTTAAGAAACGGCGGATATGCATCCTAGGAGGCGGTAGGAAACCGACATAGCAATGAGGAGGCTGACAGGTGGGCCTAGGGGCTGGGCGGCCTGCTAGTGGGGCCGGCCGACCCCATATGGCAGCGCCTCACCTCCCGCTTCGGTGTGGAGTCCTTTTGAGTCTTCTAGAACCTTCTCACGTTAGTTTCGCGGTGGAATTACATAATTAACTCTGACATGTAGGTTCGCCTTGACGGTTTTCTGGTTAAACCCTGCAGAAAATACAGATTCACCAAAACTCGTGGAATTCGTTAGTTTAAACCCTAGACCTTTGTTGATGATCTCATTTGTGACCTTATACATTTTTATTGATAGTTTAATAATGATTGTTAACTACCATCAACAAACTCTCCCAAGCTTAACCTTTGCTAGTCCCAAACTTAGCAAATATTGGATCAGGAGTTTAGGATTTTTGAAAAACATTGTAGCAGCTCTTTAAAAGTACACATGCATTCAAACAAGAATTCTCCTCCGGATTAGAATAAACCGATCTAACTTTCAAACTTACCCATATTACTTTTAACCATGGGGCCTTTTAGCCTTCTCTTGGGTCTTGAGAATTGAAAGACAGAACGATCAAGTCAAGCACTATGTCTCAAGTTCTTTGCTCAACTATTATTCCGGGGTTTCAAAATAAAACTCAGAGCTTCCATTGTATGACACTCTCAAGTCTTTTAATATATGTGGTATTTGTGGATCCTCACCAAGGCAATGATAGTGTTATGCCTTTCTCTTCCTACAACTAAGGCTTATGGTGGAGTTCATAGGTAGAGAGATAGCATGAAAGAGCATACTTGCAACACATATATCGTAAAGTCAAACAATAGATCCAAAGAGAGTTGAGTCATACAATCAAATCAAGATGTGCATGTGTATGGATGTATATGATGGATATATTTGGTGGCAACCTAATTCTACTATGCTCCTTGAAAACATATCTCTCTTTTGAAATTTGGACACAACTTTGCAAGAAAACATGGGCTATCTTATTCATCTCTTTTTTTCTTTAGGCGGGCATCTAAGTACCCATTATTTTGATAATTCGGACACTTGTCTATTTTTGTAATACTCTCTTCCTTTTTGTGAATAACTTTTGCATAACCACATGCTTCTTTTCTACCATAAAACTTCTAAGAGATAGCAACAAGAACTTGGAGCATTTATTTGGTGGATATCCTATAGGGCATATTTTTATGTTCACTCTTAGTATAAGAGTAAAACATTTTTGGGTGAATCTCGATGGAATAGCATGTTTTGTGCCTACCCCCAGTGTAAGAGTAGTACATATGTGAGTAATGTGTACATGATCTTGATTTTAAGAGCATGACAAACCTCTCATAAGACATCAACAAAACTTAACTAAACTCAATGCAAAACAAACAACATATATGAGCAGAAATTTTCCTAGCCTAAATATTATTTATGGCTCTAGTAGGAATTCAAGATTTGTCAAACAAGGAGCTCATCATGAAGTCAATTACCTAGACTTAGATCAAGCATATGCTACCTACGAGTTTTAAGTTTAGAGTAAATCCTTATATCAAAACAGTCGTATCCAAAATTCAGGAGAATTCAAGGCTGAAAACTAGGTACTTGAAAGAAAATACAACATAGCAACTATTCATCATTTTCATTTTAAGAGATTATCTTCAGACTCCATTTATTTAGCTCTTAAAAACAGAAAACTAGACACACTTTATATTTTATTTTTAAGTTTTAAGATCACACCTTATTACTAATATATATAAAAATAGCAAAGGTAAATTTTTATTTTGTTTTTAGTTTGTTATGCATCTTTTTATTTCTTTAGCAAATATGTAGCAAACTTCAAAAATAGTAAAACTAAAGAAAAGAAATACTTAGCTAGATACACGCTAGTTACACGGGGGATGCTCCTCCCCCAAGCTGAATGTTGTTGTGGTCTCCCTTAGAGTGGTTCTACCAGCAGAAGTCTTTTCATCAATCTGGAAGTTGGGTTCCTTATGTAGTGAGTGTAACAGCAGTCTAGGAAGATAAACTTCAGGTGAATGAAGACAACCGAGTGAACTTGCTCTTGATCGTATGTTCCATCCTGCAAAATACTCCAACAAGAACACCAAAAACTCGTGACATTGGTGAGGATAAAGGGTTAGAGGTCAGCCGTTAGAGGATTCATTCTTGTGAGTTTAGATTTTCTATTAGCAAAATTCTAGCATGATGTCTATTTAATATTTTTGGATTTTCAGATTTTTCATATATGCAAAAGGGAAAATATGTATGCATGGTATTTTTATTTTTATGCTACCACAGTGAATATTTCCATGGATGCTTACACACCGTAGATTTACTCACATGGGGCTTAGGATATTTATAATTCAATAATAAAATTTTTATTTTCTTTTCTTATGTAGTGATAATATAGGACAGTAAATATGCTAAAGTGAAAAATAATTTATGCAATGCTAGAAAGTAAATATGGATTACTACCGATGTTACCTCTCGGCGAGGGCTCGGATTTTTAAGTCCTTTGGACATGACTTAGCTAGAGATAGTCCTTCACTCTTCAGTTGCATTATCCGATCCCGGTGATGGAGATCTAGATGACTGTACTTCTTTGTGATGGTGATGGTGTCACCTTTTCTTTCCATACCTGTTTGGTCTGTGGGCTTGACTTTGGCAGATATTGACGGTCGTTAACGTACATTACAAACCAATAAATTTCCTTGCACATATACACAAATATCATAGAATAGGAGGTTATTACTGACAAATTCTATGAGTTTTGGTGATTTATAATTTTCCAGGGTGTTATCCAGAAAGACGACAAAAGGGAACTAGGAATTAAAATAATTCATGAAATTTCGCCGCAAGATATATACTAGAAGACTATAGAAGACACCAGAACGAGCCGGGGCCCCAGCCCCTGCCAGGTGGGGCCGGCCGGCCATAGGGGTGGCCGGGCGGCCACCCCCCTCTACATCCTTCCACGAGCTTCTGAAGTATTCCTGCACTGCCTTTGAGGAGTCATCTAGGCCGTCCCTTAAGTCGGTTTGATCGAAGGGCTCACGTGCATCCCACCGGGGTATAAATAAAGAGTCAGACCTCCCTGGAGAAAGGAAGCCAGATCAAGAGCTGAAGAGCCAGAGTTTCAATTCCATATATAGAGATCTAGGCTAGCAATCAAGAGTAGACTAGTTCATCTTAGGATTAGTCTGAATTAGAGATAGAGAGATAGAGCAGAAGAGCAGAGTTCTAGAGGAGTTTCGGCCTGTCGGTGCTTCTCCGCTGCTGTGTTCGTCAGGATCAAGTTCTTTCACATGGGGCTTGCTTCTGGGACTCTTTGGTAATCAACTTCTAATTCAAGTAAACAATTTATTCGTATTGTTCTTCAAGTTTGTAACTCTTTTGAGTACTTTGATCTTGGTAACACCTAGGTTGAAGTTGTTTTCGTAGTGTTAGCGTGGTGCTTAGGCTAGGATTACTTGTGAATGCCCCCTGATTTGCTGGATAGTGGTAGCTCACGAAGGTGAATTTATAGCTTCGTTGAATCCTCCGTAGTCCACTTCTAGTTAATAGGTAAAGGTAGGCTTATGCATGCTGGTAGGGGAGAACTCTGATTTCATTCCTTATTGAAAGTTATCGCCCACTGAATGAATGATTAAGAATATAGTTTATCGAGATTGGAATTATATAGTCCTTAGTAGTCTCTCTATTTTCACTATTATCTGAGCTTGATTGTAAATTGGGTTAAGTTTATAGACTCCGTCATCGTCGCCAACCATTCCTTTGGGTTCGATATTAAAACCGGAATTATCTTAGTGAAGTGCTACAACGGTATTATATCTGTGCGCTTGTGGATAGTTATCTTTTCTAGTGTGCATTTAATTTATACCAACAAGCATTTCTAGCGCCGTTGCCGGGGAACGGTTGTTTTTTTCTCTTTGCTGAGTTAACTTTGAGTTTAGCTTAATCTTGTATTATACTTTTATCTTTATTTTTAGTTTTTAAATTTAGTTTTATTATTTTACCATGAAACCCATACCTACACCTTTATATCTATACGGAGTACCACCGGGATCGTGCCTTAAGCCACTAGAATCATCTAAATCTATCACATCATCTAGCTATGAGCTACGCCCAGAATTAATTCACTTAGTTTAGGAAAATGTCTTTTCTGGTAGTGATAATGAAAACCCCTATTCCCACTTAGGTGATTTTGAGCAGACCTGTGCATGTCTAAGCGTTGAAGGCATGTCCAATAAAACTTTAAGATGGAAGCTTTTTTTCCTTTTCTTTAACGGAAAAGGCTAAACGTTGGTATAATCGTCACGTTGGGAGTAGTCAAGAAGATTGGGAAGTTTTATGCTCGAATTTTTGTTTATAATTTTTCCCTATCTTTAAAGTTGCTAAACTTCGTAGAAAAATCATATGTTTTGAGCAACAGAAAAATGAATCACTAGGTGAGGCTTGGGAACGATTTGATGCTATAGTTAATTCAGGCCCTAGTCTTGCTTTTCCAGAACCTATGCTTTTGCAATATTTCTTTATAGGCCTTAATAGAAAAACTAGAAAATATCTTAATTTATCCTCAGGAGGAGCGTTCATGCATATCACTACTGAGTGTGCAAAAACTATTCTTATGAATATTTTAAATGATCTTCCTGAAGAGAAGTTGTTAGAAGAAGAAGAAATCTCAATAGCTGAACCCGAACTTTTGCCTGAAACATCTCAACCTTTAGCTATTGTAGAACCTGAACAACCACAAAAGAAAGAGGAAGAATTTCTGCTTCCTGACTTTTTGTTTGATATTGAGGATGTGTCACACCCATTTTTAAGGACAAAAATAGGATGCATAAAAGACTCATGTGCGCCCCAGAAAATGGTCGCACACATAAGTAGACAAATTTCATAGTATCATCACAGTGCTTATTACATAGTGAATAAATATTTAACACAGTCTTATACAATAAATTATAGCAACTAATAGTAGATCTCCAGCGGAAACTCCAAACACAGGGACACGGTTGACTGGTTGACACTAAGACTAGTACTCATTACGATAATCATCTTCATATTCTTCATCTGTTATGGTGGAAATAGCAAGGGTGAGTCCATGTCAAACTCCGCAAATATATCATGGGGTTCATGAGGCTCAAAAGGTTAGACACTGGTTTACTGCATTTAGCTTTTAATCATCATAAATTTAGCAATTGAGTAGCATCAAGATATTCCACTTCCCATTAATGAATCAATGATCAATTGTAATAAGGATAATGAATAGCATTAACATGAGCATGATAATAACAACAGTAATTAAGCATGATACAACAATGGTGATCATCTATCTGTAGATGTTTCAAGGCCGCTCGTATCCGTGAGCACGGCTAGTATACCAGTTTTTAACTCTGCGCAGAGGTGTACACTTTCACTGTGAGTCATGACTTCCAAATGCATGGGTTCGCGACTCTCCAAAACATCGGAAATCATATAAAGCCATTTAAAGATTTGTCTAACAAGTTAGGGCAATTAGATTCACTCGGCAGGCAGATGTAGGAACCCTCTTTTCAAATGGCACAATTCCTTCTCGGCTATACTCATAGACTAGAGGCTGTCCTACACCCAACGTGTCAAGCCATTCTTACGCCATTTAAAGTAACCACTAACAAGCTAGAAAAAGGTCCTTTAAACAACTAAAGCCAGAGCCATATAGCCCTCACAGCTGTACTGTATGTCCCGGATGATCACGTACAGATAAGTCCTTATGGAGAGAAACCAGAGCAACATAAAAACAACATAATGCTCTAGCACCCTTTAACAGTATTTAAATCATCTTAATGGTTGGTTGCACAATTCATTAGTCATATTACAAGATCATTGTTCATAATTAAGCACTAGCAATAGCTACCCAAATGCATAACCCGTAGGTGACAAGGAACAAGATATCAATAGCTAAGTTATAATCTCTACGGTTGTCAAGGAAGACACATGCATATGTATGATAATTTCAGTGAATAGGACAACAAGGATGGTCCCATGTTATACTTGCCTTGATCAAAGCTTTCCTGATGACACTGCTGATCTGGCTCAAAATAATACTTCTGATCGTCAAGAAACCGCTCACCGTCTATACTCGATCATCAAACATCAACACACAATCATCCGAGCAACCATACACGAAGCAAACAAAGAAACATAGTTAGAACAGTATGAAAAGTTTGTAAAACTCTTCTACACGTTACTACGATCACACAGACATAAAGATCACGAAATTCAGATTTAAAACGTGAAAGCTATGAATTTTCTAAGATTTCCTATAGATAAATATTTACTTAAATATAAATTCAAAAATTAATTTTTCCAAACCTACTGTACAGCTACACTAACATGTAGAGCTCGCAAATACGAACCTAACACAACTTGAACGGGTCAAATCGGAGTTAAAACAAAGATTTTACGATCAAAACAAGTTTAATGGCAAAACTGTAAATATCAGAAAACGTATTTTCAAATTACCGAGAAGAAATATGTCTTCAAAACAAAGAAACGTAATCCCTGGATTACGCCACGGACCACGGGTTAAGCCTTAAAGAAATCCAGGGTTTCTTTAGCAAAATACCGGACCGAAGGGGTATGTTTAGATCTCAGCCGTTGGATTTCAATTCGACGAGCCGGATTAGATCAGAGGAGGAGCTCGCTGGCGCACAGGGCACAGCGGCGGCGCCATGGCCGGAATTTCACCGGATTCACAGTTTCGGCGCTGTAGTGCATTATTCAACAAACCGCTTGCACTCGGAGCTAGAGACGATGAATGGGATCTCACCTAGGAAGAAAAAGGAGGCGCGAGTGGCTCGGAGACGACACGCAGCACAGTATGGCGGGCGGTGGTGCCCTGCAATCGCCGGCACTACGTTGTGAGCACCTCAAAGCAACAATTAGATGGAAAAAGGAGCTTGTGAACTTCGGAAAACCATCGCCAAGCTCATCAATTTACCTACCGAGTTGATTGAAACAGCAACCGACGGAACCTAGCAATTGCAGCATCGGATTTTTGCGGTGGCTTGGCTAGGGCGATGCTGCGACTTGCAATTCGGATAAAAGGGAAGGAGACAGGCTCGGGCTGTCTTATAAAGGGGTAGAGCATGGCAAACGCACCCGAATCCCGCGGAAATCGGAGACGGTTGGAGATTTGACTCGGGCGGATTTGAGTCGAACACGAGGCAGGGAAGGAAGACGCTGTCGCGTGGGGTCCAGACGTCAGCAAAACAAGGAAAGGAGGGCACGCGTCGGTGACTTCTTGGGCCGGCCCACTCGCGAGAAAAGAAAACCAGGCCAGTCCACGCGGGCTTCCAGGCCGCCAGCAGCATGTAAGCTCTTTCTTTTTCCTTTTTCTTTTCTTTCCTCATTTAAATTTGTTTCCAAAGCCATTTAAAAATAGATTTTGAATCCAAATCAAATAAAAACCAAAACCACACCACACACTAAAACAAATGCAATAGCATGAATGCATCACCAATATTCCACCTAATATTTTAAATTTTAATCCCCATTCATTATTATATAAATTATTTAAACTCATAACTAAATCTCTTTTAACTTCAAATTTCATCTAATTCAAAATTTTAATTTTTTTGGGTGTTACAAATTCTACCCCCTTAAAAGAATCTCGTCCTCGAGATTGGACTGCTTATTCAAATAACTGTGGATATGATTTTCTCAATTCATCCTCTCTCTCCCAAGTTGCCTCTGCCTCTGAATATCGATTCCACTAAACTTTGCACATCTTAATAACCCGACTTGGAGTAACTCTTTCAGCAGTTTCTAAAATCTTAATCGGAAACTCTTCATATGTAAGATCCTCCTTAACAGTCAATTCATCCAAAGGTATTTGCTCCTCAAGCACACGTAAACACTTCTTGAGTTGAGAAACATGAAACACATCATGTACCCCAGACAAATTCTTAGGCAACTCTAATTGATAAGCAACCTCACCACGTCTATTGATAACTTTAAATGGCCCAACATACCTTGGTGCTAACTTGCCTTTCATGTTAAACCTCTTCACACTTCTCATTGGTGACACCTTCAAATAGACATAATCACCTACCTCAAAAACTAAATCCCTTCTCCGGTTGTCAACATAACTCTTCTGACGAGATTGTGTTACTCTCAAATTCTCACGAATCACTCGCACTTGATCCTCTGCGTTTCTAAGAACATCTGTACCAAATACCTGAGACTCACTCGTCTGATCCCAAAACAATAGAGTTCTACACTTACGTCCATACAAAGCTTCAAACGGTGCCATCTTAAGACTCTGTTCATAACTATTATTGTAAGAAAATTATGCATAAGGCAAACTCTTATCCCAACTAGTTCCATATTGCAATGCACAAGCTCTCAACATGTCTTCTAGTATATGGTTGGTCCTTTCAGTCTGCCCATCTGTCTGTGGATGATATGCTGTACTAAAATTCAACTTTGTCCCTAAAGATTCATGTACAGCCTTCCAAAAGTGTGACGTAAACTGCGAACCTCGATTAGACATAATCTTCTTTGGAACTCCATGTAAACACATGATCTTCTCCATATATAATATAGCTAATTGTTCCCCAGTATACTTAGTTTTAACCGGTATGAAATGAGAAACTTTAGTCAACCGATCTACTATCACCCAAATAGAATCATAACCTCTCTGAGTACGAGGTAACCCCACTATAAAGTCCATACCAACTTCCTCTCACTTCCATTCAGGAATCTTCATTGGTTGCAGTAATCCAGCTAGTCTCTGATGCTCAGCTTTCACTCTCTAACAAGTGTCACACATGCCACATACTCAGCTACATCTAGTTTCATTCCAACCCACCAGTACTTCTGTTTAAGATCCAGATACATCTTAGTACTTCCGGGATGAATAGAATAAGCTGACTCATGAGCTTCACGAAGGATTGTATGCATAATAGACTAATCCTCAGGTACACACAACCTCTTTCCAAACCACAAAATCCATTATCATCCATTCGAAACCCTGGTGACTTACCAATCACTATATCCTCTGCTATCTTCTTTAGTTTCTCATCCTTCAACTGACCTTTGTATATTTCTTGCTCTAATGTAGGTTCTATCACTAATTCCATTGTATTAGCAACAATTCCCAAATTTAGATATTCAAATTCATCACACAACTCACTTGGCATGGACAACATTTGCATCTCATTAACATAACTCTTCCTGCTAAGAGCATCAGCTACAACATTAGCCTTACTAGGATGATAGTGTATCTCTAGATCATAGTCCTTCATCAACTCCAACCATCTACGTTGCCTCAAGTTCAGATCAGACTACGTGAAAATATACTTCAAACTCTTATGGTCGGTGTATATATCACTCTCATGCCCAATCAAATAGTGTCTCCAAATATTCAAAGCATGAACTACAGCTGCTAACTCTAAATCATGAGTAGGATAATTCAGCTCATGCTTTCTCAACTGCCTAGATGCATAGGCAACAACTCTACCTTCTTGCATAAGAACACACCCCAAACCTTGACGAGAAGCATCACAATAAATAGAGAACTTCTTACTTAAATCTGGCAATACCAAGATAGGTGTTGTAGTCAATCTCTTCTTCAATTATTCAAAACTAGCCTGACATTGATCAGACCATACAAACTTGGCATTCTTCTCTAACAGAGATGTCATAGGTTTAGCAAGTTTAGAAAACCCTTCAATGAATCGTCTATAGTATCCAGCTAAACCCAAGAAACTACGAATCTCTCCCACATCAGTAGGTGGCTTCCAATTCAATACATCCTTTACCTTGCCTGGATCTACTAATATTCCACCATTAGAGACAATATGACCAAGAAAAGAGACTTCCTTCAACCAAAACTCACACTTACTTCGCTTAGAATATAATTTATGCTCTCTAAGTTTCTGCAATACCAACCTCAGATGTTCAGCATGCTCTTTCTCCGTCTTGGAAAATACCAATATATCATCAATAAATACCACCACAAACTTATCAAGATACTCTATGAACACCTTATTCATCATGTACATAAAGTAGGCAGGTGCATTGGTCAAACCAAATGACATAACCGTATACTCATACAAACCATACCTTGTAGTAAAAGCCATCTTTGGAATATCATAGGCACGAATCTTCAATTGATGATAACCAGAACGCAAATCAATCTTAGAGAACACACAAGCACCTCTCAACTGGTCAAACAAGTCATCAATTCTAGGCAAAGGATACTTGTTCTTGATAGTTACTTCATTAAGTGACCGATAATCCACACCCATTCTCTGACTACCATCTTTCTTATCAACAAAAAGAATTGGTGCACCCCAAGGTGACGAACTAGGACGAATAAAGCCTTTATCTTGTAATTCCTTAATTTGTTTCTTAAGTTCTTCTAATTCATCTACTCCCATCCTATATAGTCGTTTAGCTATGGGTGCAGTTCCAGGTAATAGTTCAATAAGAAATTCAATGTCTCGGTTAGGTGGCATACCTGGCAAATCATCGGGAAAAATATCTGGAAAATCATTGATAACTGGATTCTCTTTACTAGCATCATCATCAAGCTGATTCACTACAGCTGTTGGTTGCTTCTGCACTGCTACATTCACACTGATCTTCTCACCATTCGGTGCATTTACAACTAATACCTTTTTCTGACACTGAATTTCTGCCTGATTTTGCATCATCCAGTCCATACCCAAAATCACATCAATACCAGATGTCCTCAACACTATAGGAGTTATCTTAAACTCTACCCCTCTTAAAACAATACTAACTGGAAGACACCGATTAGTGGTTTGCATGGTACCCCCAGGTGAATTTACTAAGAGAGGTTCTTTCATGGCAAGCATGGGTACGCTATGCATCTTAACAAAAATGTTTGAAATAAAGGTATGCGAAGCTCTAGAATAAAAAAGAATAGTTGCAGAGGTAGAATGAACATTGAACGTACCAAGCATTACTTTAGGCTCCGTCTATGCTGTTTCAGTAGACACATGATTCACCTTTCTAGTATTGGATGATCTTTGCCCCTGCGATGTCTGTTGATTCTGCTTCTTGGGACAATGATTCGCATAGTGTCCAGGCTCTCCATAGCGATAACACAGATTGGGGGTACTAGGTGCACTAGTCTTCATTGGGGTAGAGTTGGAATTACTCTGACGTAGAGTTTGCTGACCACTCTGCTATTGGAACTGTCTGTTCTGCTGATACTGGGGTCGTTGCTGAAACTGATTACTCTGCCTATTCTGAGACCACTGTTGATTTGAATTACGGTTCCACTGACGACTGGTCCTTAGAATTTTGAATAAAACCCATGCTGAGAATTTGTACGTTGGCGATTATTGTTCCCAACACCTTGTCCTTTCATCTTCCTTTTCCTTTTCATCTCTCGACGTTCATTGTCCAGCACAATAGTCTTATTCACAAGTTCCTAGAAGCTGGCATAATTATTACCCTTCAGCTGCAAACGAAGATCATAATAAATTCCCTTGAGAAAGAGACGCTGCTTATCTGCATCTTCCCTCACTTGATTGGGAGCATAGCGAGCCAACTATGAGAACTTATCATGATACTCACTGACACTCATCTGTCCCATCCTGAGATTTCTGAATTCTTCCTGCTTCAGCTCAATTACACCTTCAGGAATATGGCGAGCTCTAAAATCTCTAACAAATTCATTCCAAGTGACAGGAGGAGCATTATCAGGACGTGCAACTTGATATGACTCCCACAAAGTTTGAGTTGTCCCCTGTAACTGACCAGATGCATATAACACTTTTTCCATATTATTACATTGAGCGATGTTCAACTGTTTCTTCACCGCTCACACCCAATCATCCGCCTCCAATGGATCAGCAGCATGGGAGAACACTGGAGGGCGTCCTTTCAAAAATTCACCACGTTTATCACTCACATGAACAGGTGACAGTCCTCCTGCAGGGGGGTTGTTCTGCAGGTGCTGCATGAACATCTGCATCATCTGATTCTGTGTATTCATAAGTTCCTCCATAGTAATGGGTGGGTTAGCACCTCCACGACGTCTGCCACGGCCTCTGGCTACCATATGTTTTCAAAGCACCAAAGACGAAACTCAGTATTATCCAAGATGACGTATACTATAGATAAGTAAATCTGAATTCTCTGGACGAATTTCAATTTCAGCAACTCAGTAAAACTGCCATATCTCGAGTTACAGAAGTACAATTAAGGTGATCTTTATATGGTTGGAAAGCTTATGAAATTATCTACAACTTTTATTAATAACACTTTTCCTGATTCTGTCAATAAATTAGTCAAAAACTGAGCTTAACCGAAACTGTTTCAGAATTCTAGACTGCGGAGTGACCCCAACTTGAAACAGGTATATCTCTTAGGTCATAATAGATAAAAATATGATTCTTATGGGGTTGGAAAGATACAAAAGTCTAATTATTCCCAGAAAAATTTCATAAATTTCTCACAAACAGATTTTGATTTATTCCCGAAACATCCCAGACTGATCCAGAAATCAGCAAAAGACAGGACCAAGTTTACCCCGATCCCAACTTAATATTTATGATCAAACTTAATATTCTTAACTATGGAACTTGTAGACATGTCCACAAAGCTCCAGCACTCATTACAAAGATCCAAACCACACATTATCATAATAACAATTCATCAAGCACACAATTGTTCACACCACATGCTAATACTCGACATTACCAAACTCAATTTGACTCACAAACTAATATCGTTCCTATTACATAGGGACTTCCTAATTTTAATTAAGCTTGTCATAAATCTTGGGACGCCCTAGCGCAGCCCTTAGTTCATCGATCTCCTTATAAGCTTGCTCTTTATGTTCCTTTTCCTTTAGCAACTCATCCTTCAAATCCGCCTCATGAAGAGCCAACTCACGAACTAGTCCCACTGTGGCTTGTAAGGTCAAGGATGAATCATCAGCGAGCGGCACAGTCCAAACACCCTTGTCATGTAAGAGACAGGGAAAATGCCGGAGTGCACCCTGCAACGTCTTGTCCGAGCGAAGACCATGGTAATAGACAAACGCATTGTAGGCGACATCTTCCATACTAGTTTCTACAGTTGCCCGACTCACTCGGGTGATAAACTTTGACTCCACCTTAGGCTCCTTAGTGGTAGGATCCATTGTCTTGACCCATAGCTCAGTCTCCCAGTAAGAGTCCATCAATGGATGACTGTACTCTTTGCAGTGATACTCCAACGTAGCTTCCCAATCATAATAATAATTATCTAAAGTTCTTGTCAGCATGTCATGGAAGAAAACATCAGCTTTAGAAACCATGATGTGAAGCTTCGTGGTCCATCCCATGACTGAATTCTCCATTGAAGTGTCTCCCACTCTTGATTCAGCATCCGATATCTCTTGGTCACCATCAACATGGGGTTCCTGGGGTTTGAAGCGACCAATGTACTCAGCAACGGACATGCAGGGATGAGGAGGCATCTATGAGAATTTTGACATAGATTAGATAGAATCAATATATTTTCACAATAGAATAAGATAGAAGAAGCATAAAAATTTAGCAATTATCAAGGTGAAAGAAATAAGCATGAAATAGGTGAAGCATAGATACTAATAACGACCATGCTAACTAGGCTTGAGTCCTACAGTCAACACGGCTCTGATACCAATCTGTCACACCCATTTTTAAGGACAAAAATAGGATGTATAAAAGACTCATATGCGCCCTAGGAAACGGTCGCACACATAAGTAGACAAATTTCATAGTATCATCACAGTGCTTATTACATAGCGAATAAATATTTAACACATAGTCTTATACAGTAAATTGTAGCAACTAATAGTAGATCTCCAGCGGAAACTCCAAACACAGGGACACGGTTGACTGGTTGACACTAAGACTAGTACTCATTACGATAATCATCTTCATATTCTTCATCTGTTATGGTGGAAATAGCAAGGGTGAGTCCATGTCAAACTCCGCAAATATATCATGGGGTTCATGAGGCTCAAAATGTTAGACACTGGTTTACTACATTTAGCTTTTAATCATCATAAATTTAGCAATTGAGTAGCATCAAAATATTCCACTTCCCATTAATGAATCAATGATCAATTGTAATAAGGATAATGAATAACATTAACATGAGCATGATAATAACAACAGTAATTAAGCATGATATAACAATGGTGATCATCTATCTGTAGATGTTCCAAGGCCACTCGTATCCGTGAGCACGGCTAGTATACCAGTTTTTAACTCTGCGCAGAGGTGTACACTTTCACTGTGAGTCATGACTTTCAAATGCATGGGTTCGCGACTCTCCAAAACACCGGAAATCATATAAAGCCATTTAAAGATTTGTCTAACAAGTTAGGGCAATTAGATTCACTCGGCAGGCGGATGTAGGAACCCCCTTTTCAAATGGCACAATTTCTTCTCGGCTATACTCATAGACTAGAGGCTGTCCTACACCCAACGTGTCAAGCCATTCTTACGCCATTTAAAGTAACCACTAACATGCTAGAAAAAGGTCCTTTAAACAACTAAAGCCAGAGTCATATAGCCCTCACAGCTGTACTGTATGTCCTAGATGATCACGTACACATAAGTCCTTATGGAGAGAAACCAGAGCAACATAAAAACAACATAATGCTCTAGCACCCTTTAACAGTATTTAAATCATCTTAATGGTTGGTTGCACAATTCATTAGTCATATTACAAGATCATTATTCATAATTAAGCACTAGCAATAGCTACCCAAATGCATAACCCGTAGGTGACAAGGAACAAGATATCAATAGCTAAGTTATAATCTCTACGGTTGTCAAGGAAGACACATGCATATGTATGATAATTTTAGTGAATAGGACAACAAGGATGGTCCCATGTTATACTTGCCTTGATCAAAGCTTTCCTGATGACACTGCTGATCTGGCTCAAAATAATACTCCTGATCGTCAAGAAACTGCTCACCGTCTATACTCGATCATCAAACATCAACACACAATCATCTGAGCAACCATACACGAAGCAAACAAAGAAACATAGTTAGAACAGTATGAAAAGTTTTTAAAACTCTTCTACACGTTAATACGATCACACAAACGTAAAGATCACGAAATTCGGATTTAAAACGTGAAAGCTATGAATTTTCTAAGATTTCCTATAGATAAATATTTACTTAAATATAAATTCGAAAATTAAATATTCCAAACCTATTGTACAGCTACACTAACATGTAGAGCTCGCAAATACGAACCTAACGCAACTTGAACGGGTCAAATCAGAGTTAAAACAAAGATTTTTCGATCAAAACAAGTTTAGTGGCAAAACTGTAAATATCAAAAAACGTATTTTCAAATTACCGAGAAGAAATACGTCTTCAAAACAAAGAAACGTAATCCCTGGATTACGCCATGGACCGCGGGTTAAGCCTTAAAGAAATCCAGGGTTTCTTTAGCAAAATACCGGACCGAAGGGGTATGTTTAGATCTCAGCCGTTGGATTTCAATTCGATGAGCCGGATTAGATCAGAGGAGGAGCTCACCGGCGCACAGCGCACAGCGGCGGCGCCATGGCCGGAATTCCGCCGGATTCATAGTTTCGATGCTGTAGTGCATTATTCAACAAACCGCTTGCATTCGGAGCTAGAGACGCTGAACGGGATCTCACCTAGGAAGAAAAAGGAGGCGCGAGTGGCTCGGAGACGACACACAGCACAGTATGGCGGGCGGTGGTGCCCTGCAATCGCCGGCACTACGATGTGAGCACCTCAAAGCAAAAATTAGATGGAAAAAGGAGCTTGTGAACTTCGGAAAACCATCGCCAAGCTCATCAATTTACCTACCGAGTTGATTGAAACGGCAACCGACGGAACCCAGCAATAGCGGCGTCGGATTTTTGCGGCGGCTCGGCTAGGGAGAAGCTGCGTCTTGCAATTCAGATAAAGGGAAGGAGACAGGCTCGGGCTGTCTTATAAAGGGGTAGAGCATGGCAAACACAGCCGAATCCTGGGGAAATCGGAGACGGTAGGAGATTTGACTCGGGCGGATTCGAGTCGAACACGAGGCAGGGAAAGAAGACGCTGTCGCGTGGGGTCCAGACGTCAGCAAAACAAGGAAGGGAGGGCACGCGTCGGTGACTTCCTGGGCCAGCCCACTCACGAGAAAAGAAAAGCAGGCCAGTTCGCGCGGGCCTCCAGGCCGCCAGCAGCAGGTAAGCTCTTTCTTTTTCCTTTTTCTTTTCTTTCCTCGTTTAAATTTGTTTCCAAAGCCATTTAAAAATAGATTTTGAATCCAAATCAAATAAAAACCAAAAACACACCACACAATAAAACAAATGCAACAACATGAATGCATCACCAATATTCCACCTAATATTTTAAATTTTAATCCCCATTCATTATTATCTAAATTATTTAAACTCATAACTAAATCTCTTTTAACTTCAAATTTCATCTAATTCAAAATTTTAAAATTTTTGGGTGTTACTGGATGATTTGTTTACTGATTTTGGAAATACCTTAGATTATCATTTGATAAAGAAACCTCAGCAGCCTAGAAATTTTGCAACTATAGATCCTACACATTCTGATGAGGTAGATTTTCTTAAAAAGACAATAAAAGAATTAATATCTGTTTTGAGTGACGAGTGGTTAGAAGAATCAGAGTTTTCAAATAAAATTATTCATTTAAATTCTCCCCCTGTCACTATTCAATGTCAATTAGATAAATATCCTTTTGAAACTCTTTATAATCTAGTAGTAGGTGTTAATATTATGTCTGCTACATTTGCTGAATATTTTTTAAAAGACATACCATTAGCCCTGACTAATAAATTGTTAAAAAGTCTTTTAAGACGCATTATTCTAAGTTTAGGAATTATGTGTGCCCTTTCTATTTATGTGAATAATTTCTGAGTCTGATTGAATTTCTACATCTTTGATATTTGGGAGTTTGATGTGTTGATTGGGAAACCTATAGAAAGACTTATCCAAGAAGGACAAACAGGAAAAATAAATGTTAGGCTTGGGAAAGGATTTAAGCTCTCTGTGCCTATAATTCACTCTTTGAAAACTAAGGTAGAGCCATTTCCTGAGTTAGAATTAATAGAAGAGGTTAAGGTAGCATCTCTTGAAGAATTAATCAAACCAAATTTAGAAGATGATGCCCAGTTTTTCACCAATGAGGTAGAGGATGCGGATCCCACTAATCCTAAACCTCTCGATGAATTGCTAGAGCCACCTAAGCCCTCTATTGAACTCAAACCTTTGCCTTCTAGACTTAAATATGTTTTTCTGAATAATGATCAGGATTCTCCTGTAATCATAAGTGATAAATTATCTCAAAAAGAATCTTTGCGCTTAATAACTGTGTTAGAAAAGCATCGTGCTGCTTTTGGCTATTCACTCCATGATCTTAAAGGAATTAGTCATGTTCTTTGCACCCATCGCATTCTAACTGATCCAGAAATTACACCATCTAGAGAGCCCCAGCGTAGGCTTAATGATGCGATGAGAGAGGTTGTGAAGGAGGTTTTAAAACTTTTGCATGCCGGGATCATTTATCCTATGCCGCATAGTGAGTGGGTTAGTCTTGTTCAAGTTCTACCTAAGAAAGGTGGAATGACTGTTGTTAAAAATGAAAGGAATGAATTAATACCCCAAAGAACCGTCACTGGATGGAGAATGTGCATAGATTATAGAAAACTTAATAAAGCAACAAATAAAGATTATTTTCAGCTACCCTTCATTGATGAAATGTTAGAGCGTTTAGCGAATCATTTTTTCTTTTGTTTTCTTGATGGTTATTTGGGATATCACCAAATTCCAATTCACCCTGATGATCAAAGCAAAACCACTTTTGCATGTCCATATGAAACTTATGCTTATCGAATAATGTCTTTTGAATTATGTAATGCTCTAGCTTCTTTTCAAAGATGTATGATGTCTATATTTTCTGATATCATTGAAGAAATTATGAAAGTTTTTATGGATATTTTTTCTCTTTATGGAAAAACTTTCGATGATTGTCTTAAAAATTTAGATAGAGTTTTGAAAAGATGTGAAGAAAAGCACTTAGTACTTAATTGGAAAAAAATATCATTTTATGGTTAGAGAAGGAATAGTGCTAGAACACTTAGTGTCTGAAACAGGTATAGAGGTAGATAGAGCTAAAATTAAAGTAATTGAACAATTACCTCCACCTGTGAATATAAAAGGGATTCAAAGTTTTTTTTGGTCATTGTGGTTTTTACCGTAGGTTTATAAAAGATTTTTCACATATTGCTAAACCACTGACTAACTTGTTAGCTAAGGATGTTTCTTTTGAATTTGATGATGCATGTTTAAAATCTTTTAATATTCTTAAAGAAGCACTCATTTCTACATCAATCATTCAACCCCCTGATTGGTCAATACCTTTTGAAATTATATATGATGCTAGTGATTATACTGTGGAGGCAGTTCTAGGATAGACAAAGGATAAAAAGCATCATGCCATTGCTTATGCTAGTAAAGCTCTTACAAGAGCTCAACTTAATTATGCAACAACTGAAAAAGAACTCCTAGCTATTGTTTTTGCTATAGATAAATTTAGATCTTACTTGGTAGGAGCAAAAGTTATTATTTATACTGATCATGTTGCTTTAAAATATTTGCTCACTAAGAAATATGCTAAACCACATTTGATAAGATAGATTTTATTACTCCAAGAATTTAATTTAGAAATAAAAGATAAAAATAGAGTAGAAAATCTTGTTGCTGATCACTTGTCTAGAATGCAATTTAAAAATTCATAGGAATTACCTATTAATGACTCACTAAGGGACGACATACTTTTCAAAGTAACAAAATCTGACCCTTGGTACTTGGATATTGTGAATTTTATGGTTGCAGGTTATGTACCACCAGGGGACAATAAAAGAAAATTTATTTATGAGAGTCGTCAACACCTATGGGATTCACCGTACCTCTTCAGAATATGTGCTAATGGACTACTAAGAAGATGTGTACCAGCGGAGGAGGGCATTCAAATCATTCAGAAATGCCACTCATCACCATATGGAGGTCATTATGGGGCATTCTGCACTCATGCAAAAATTTAGCAGAGTGGATTCTTTTGACCAACCATGTATGAAGACACCAAGAACTTTATCTAGAAATGTGTATCATGTCAGAAGCATGGAAACATCAACACAAGAGATGCCATGCCACTCACCAACAATCTTCAGATAGAGCTATTTGATGTTTGGGGAATCGATTACATGGGACCATTTCCGAAATCAAAGAATTGTGAGTATATATTGGTGGCAGTTGACTATGTATCCAAGTGGGTAGAAGCCATGCCATGCAAGAATGCTGATGCAAGACATTCCAAGAAGATGTTTGAAGAAATAATATTCCTAAGGTTTGGAATGCCTAGGATGGTGATTAGCGATGGAGGAACACATTTCACTGACAGGAAGTTTCACTTATATTTGAAAGATCATGGAATTCGTCATAACATCGCTACACCATATCATCCTCAGACAAGTGGCCAGACAGAGACATCAAATAAGCAGATCAAAAATATTCTATAGAAGACGGTAGATGAGATGGGAACCGCATGGAAAGATCATTTACCAGAGGCACTTTGGGCTTACCGGACTGCCTACAAGACACCATTGGGTATGTCACCATACCAATTGGTGTATGGAAAGACATGTCATCTACTTGTGGAGCTAGAACACAAGGCTCATTGGGCTATCAAGCGTTGGAACATAGATTTTGAAGCTGTAGGAGAAAAGAGAAAGATGCAAATATCAGAGCAAGAAGAATGAAGAGAAAAAGCTTATCATAGTTTAAAGCTTTATAAAGAAAGAACCAAGAGATGACATGATAAGAGAATCAAGAAGAAGGAGTTTGCACTCGAAGACAAGATATTACTTTTTAATTCTAGGGTCAAATTATTCGGGCATGGAAAATTACGGAGCAAATGGAAAGGACCATTTACGGTGGTAAACGCGTCATCGCATGAAGCGATAACTCTATGCACAGACGAAGGTATGTTATTTAAGGTAAATGACCAACGTCTCAAGATCTTTCTAGAACCTATTAGACCCTCTGAGGTAGTTGATGAATTAGATTTTATTATTTTGCCTCAATATTAGATATCATTTTTCCGTTACGAGAAAATATGTGAAATAATACTTATCAGGTAGTAAATAATAATAGAAGACACAGCGCACGAGATCACCCCGAGGGGATGACCTGTGGGGCCGGCCAGCTAGGCCTATGGCTGCCCGGCTGTAACACCTCAGGTGTTTAGCTCCATAATTGCATTGCATTTGCATAAGCATAAGCATACATCATTCATGTTATTTTATGTGGTTGCAACAAATGTGATTGTTTTTTTAGAAAATAGTTTGGCTCACATCATGTGACACTAGGTAGTTGGTGTAACAAAAGGGGAGAGTAGCTAATTATGTCTCACAACACCTTAGTTATACTTAGGGTCACTAATGGAGCAAGGTTCATGTTGACCAAAATCACCAAAATGCCCTCCAAGGTGTAGTTGACCAGCATTTAGCTCTAGGATGCTCTAGTTCGACCAATTAAAAAGTCTAGCTTAGAGACCTTGCATGGAGAAGCACCCTTAAGCAAAGTTGTAGGGAATTTTATGGGGAACAAAAGTCTCAATATGACCATCTCATGAAACTGGCCAGAACATGCTAAAAAATGGCCCACGAGTCAGCTAGAGGGGCTGTCTCAACACTTAGAATTTTTCTAAGTCTCAAAAGTGTCCCTCCAGTTTTACTGTGACCTACTTTGGAAGCTTGTAGTTTGCAAACCAAACCAAACCAGCTTCCACTCATATTGACAAACTTGTAGTCCTTGTGTAGCTCTACAACATTGTCAACATCACCATCACCTGGTTCTAAATGGTTTAGGAGATATGGTGCTTTGAAAAATGGGGTTCAGTCGGCATAGTTGACTGAAACTCAGTTCAGTTTTCGGGTACCCCACTTTAGAGCTCGGTAGTTTCAAATCTAGGCCGAACCAGTCCAAGCTCCAATTGACAATTTTGTTGCCCTCACATATCTCTACAAAGTTGTTGTTAACACTTATCACTAACTCTGGCTAGATTGGGAACGGTGATCGGTTGAACTTTGGCCGTCAGTCGGTTGATGGACACCGAAGCCGTCGAGTTCAGAGTCCAGACGGAGGCGGTGTCGTGGCGACCGGGTAGAACGCTGCTGCCGCGTGGCGCCCGCGCTCTGCCAGCGTCTCCACGTCGCGAGTCTAGGCACGGAGGTGAAGACCGAGCCGACACCATGCCTCACACTCACTCGCGCTCGCCATCCCCATTCACCTCTCGCTCTTGCCGTGCTCACCGAGGCGCAAAATGGAGGCGCCATTGCCGCCGCACCCTTCCCCATGGTCGCGCGAGCTCGCCGTCACGCCACAGCCACCCAAACCCCGTCCACCGCTCCGCCAGAGTCCCCTCTACCTCCTCCATCCTTTACCTGAACCAATCGTGCGGAGGTGAGAGTGAATTTCCATTTCCGCCACCGTGAGACCTCGCTGGCGTTTTCGTCTGCGCGGCGGCTCACCGTGGCCAGCTCACTACCATTACTCTCCATCCTTGCTAACTCTTGTTTCGGGTTCTGGGTTGCGTAGAGAAGCTTAGGGTATGGTGTTACCGGTAGTGGTGGACGGTCCACGCCGGAACACGATCGTGCGCTGCCGTGCCATGGCCGTCGATTCGGTGCTCACGCGGCCAGCCGCATTCGCCCCACCTCTATCCGTGTCCTTCGCATGAATAGATCCGCCATCTCCTCTGGAAGCCGTAGCGCGCCCAACCTAGGTCCCTGGTTCCCGGAGCTCGCCGGAGCGCCACCGTGTGCCACCTCCGAGCCGCGGTCGCCATGGTTGTTGTAGCTAGGGTTGGGTAGAATCCATGATTTGAGGGTTAGGTGATGCGGGAGGTCATGGGGAACCCGTCGGTGATCTTCCCGTCACCGGAGACGTCGTCGTCGGCGAGTAAGAGCTCACCGGAGCCCACGGCCTTCCCCTCTCTGCTCCCCTCTCACTGCCAACTGTCCCCACCTGGCAGATGTCGCGCGCGGGCGGGGCGGCCGAGCAGGCCGCGCGCGCAGTGGGCCGCGTCGGTTCCCAGGCCGGCCCAGTAGCGAGTTGGGTTCGGTTTTTTTTGTTTTTCTTTGCATATTGTCACAGATTTTAATGATGTTTGGAAAATGTATATCTAGGGTTTTACTTGTTCAAAAATTGTGAAGTAAATTTTGTTAGACCCTGCATGGTGTGTAGTATTTTAGAAAAATATAAATTGGATATGTGATGTTTAGTTTCTGGGAGATTTAAATAGGTCTTTGAAATGTGTTTTAAATTACATGCAAATTGTTTAAATCATATCTTGAGTTTCAGTGTTCCAAAAATTATGAAATTTGGTGGGTAGGCTAATTTATACTTGCTCTAGCTTTGGTAAAAATTTAGGCAGTAGTGCTTAAGTACTTTTCAAGTTATAATGCTATCTTGTTATTTTAAGAAATAATTAAATGAATTTTTGTAATTTTTCTACATGTGCAATGTTCTTATAAATTTTTGGAGAATGTCTTGGTACCTTAAAGTGTCTAAGAAAAATAGGAAATCTGTTGTTTGACACTTTTTAATATGATTTGTTAATTATACAAAAATCAGCCTTTTGGGCTTGTGAATTTTGTTTAGGGAGTTTCTATAAATAAATTTAGTTCAAATTTTTACAGTAGTCTCTTTTTGGTTCCTAGAGTCTCCTGTAATTTTTGTAGAATTGTAGGAGCAGTTTACATATATGTTTAAAATTTCACTTAATTACTTAAATAAATTAAGAAATTGGGTTAAATAAATATTTTAGGTGGGCCAACCTTACTTTCTGGTGTTTTTGTGACATATGTGAATTTTTGGTAATATTAGTTTGGTCTTATGGGATGTTTGCCACATAAATAAATATTTAATCTTTGCAATTCCAGGTTTTCTGGACAGCTGGTAGTATCTTTGGGTTTGACCCTTAATAAAAGTGTTTGCTGGAAAACTTGTGAATACCAAAGTTGTAGTAAACTTGATAAACTAGCTTGTGTCAAAATTTGGGAGCATTTGGCTTAGTAGTTTAGGATTTATTGCTGTTTTAAGTGACAGTCCAGAATTGGTTGCTCTCTGTTTGGGGAGGACAGATTCTGGAACTTTGGAATTTCGACTAGGTAAACTTTGGAATTAAGTGTTATGGTCTGATAATATTTTGTGGTGCATTTCCTAAGCTTTCCAGATTGTCTTAGATTATATCTTTTGGAGTTAGAAATCTTCAGTTATGTTAGAATCTTTGACCTGCTGTCCAGAATGTCTTACTGTGGTAACCTAAGTAATATTACTCTTGTGTTGTTAGGTGTTAGGGTCTTAACCGAAGAAAAACAGCTGTATCTTAGGTTGAGTGGCTTAGGTAAGTACTTCTCCACCGGAGAAGAGATTTGCACGTACTAATAAAGTAACTTGATTAGATTATTGTTTTTTATTTCTGAAGTGCATTTCATTCCGAGTATGTTGCACCTTTATGCATCCATGATATTTATTGTGCATGCATGCAATAGGTGTACCGGAGGGGGTAACTCTCCTCGAATTCAAGCCTGTGATTCCGGAGGAAGTCCAGGACCTGCCGGAGCAGCCAGAGGAACCAACCGGCGACGAAGCTCCTGCCGAAGATCTACTCGAGTGTCCTGACCACCGGCCCTCGACCTTTCTGAAAGGCAAGCCCCGGTGCATGCTGAACCCATCAATTTATAAATCTATCTTGAGTACTTTTAATTGTTTAATGCATTAAGTTGTAGGAGTTGTATGAAAACAATTGTTGCATTATACCTGTCCTTGTCCAGATATCGTACTTAACCCTATATTAGGTTTTGGCACGTGTCAATGCTTAGTCCTGCTTAGTACGGTAGAAGTCGGGTGATTTCCGGTCATCCGCGAGATGTAGGAAGGAGTCACGAGTGGCTTTATGGCTATCGTGGATGGAACCATGCTTTAAAATAAAATGGAGACCGGACGGGAGTTCGATAGTATAGCCGCAAGACACTTCACGTCTTGGGTGTGGAGCTATGCCCGTCTGAGTCGTTTAAGGACCGATTTGCTGTACGTCCTTGAGTCATGTTGAACGCAGTCTAATACTTAGTTGGCCGGATAAGTCGTTCCGACCGTGAAGCCGAGTAATGTGATTCAGGCCGGGAATCGAATGGTAGGTTGCTTCTTGGAGGAGAGAAAGGATGTGCTTGGGGACATTGACGTGAGACCAAGGGGGGTTAGAGTCCCTATCACCTGGCAGAGTGTCGCCTTTGGGGTCGCGACATTATTCGGACCCGCGATTCCTGAATCATATGAAACGGTGGCCTGTACGACCCTAGCAGGGGTCTGCACGGTGAGTGTTAGAAATACCCCTCCAGCTGGATAGGAATTCGATTCGAATCACAGTCGCTCCCGGTTAGTGAGCACTTGACTTGAGCAGCGGCAACGTAGATCTCATTAAATGAACCGGTGGTTAAGGGAATGATACAATGTTGCCACAATTCATACCTGCTCTGGATATAATAATGATAATTGTTTGATTATAATCAAGTGCATGCTTAGTACAGGTGCTAAGATAGATGACAGGTAAATGCTAAAAAAATAAATGCTAGTACAGGTTAACAGAGTTTAAATTACTTATGCTTTTCCGCAAAAAGGTAATGTCAGCCAGCTCCAATTATGAAAGCCTTGCATAATCCTTGGTGTCATCTTATTTCTGGTTTTTGACGGGTAAGTCTAGCTGAGTACATTCCAGTACTCAGGGTTTATTCCCTCCTGTTGCAGATGATATGCTCTACCAAGGCTTCTGCAAAAATTATCTCCACCCTGCGGGTGACGAAGACTAGATCACTAGGGCGTGATCATCTTTTATGTACTTTCCTGATGCTTTTGTGGGTTGTTGATCAACAAGACTGGCAGTATTTAAACAACGGGTGTGTGTGTATGCTTCCGCTACTTTATAAACTTGGTTTGTAATATTTGCGACTCCATGTGTGTAAACTTATTTCGGAACTACTTGCGAAATGTAACGTATGATGTTGTATGTTGAATGATGCGATCTTGGTTGTAAGCAAGTTGGTTTGAAATCCTTCGTGGTTTCGATTGACTACCGGGATTATATGGGCTCAAGTTCGAAAATTTAAGCGCTTCGGTGCTTGTTTTTGTACTTGTGCTCTTATAATTTGGTCGGTTCTGTTACAGCTGATACCGGAGCATAATTCAACATTAAACACATCATACGAGTATTTAAAAACAAAAGTATTTGATTATGAAAAGGGGTTAAAACACTAAAAATTATTTTCATAGGTATGCCAGTGATCACATCCCTTAGCCCAAATAAGGACTCTTAGGTGGCTTATTATAAAGACTAACTTGGGGGCCTTGTTTGTTTTTGTTTCGTCGTCTATACGGCGTGATATTGTATGGATGCCATCCACTTGGGTGGTAATGTATGGATCAATTGCCTCGACGCTCTGGTAAGTGTGAGTTGTGAGAGCATGATCGTCCAACCGGCGATCTAGGGGAGAGTAGTTTTGGTGACTTGCATACTTACATGTTTAAATCATGTAATTACGTAAGCACTTAATTGTGGGAATATATATATTGGGTAGCTTTGATACTAAAGTATATACATCAGGGGATGTGTATATGGAAAGTATTTAAATTACTGCTTTCTTGTGTGCTTATATTAGGAAACTGTTGGGCTGAAATGAGATTTTCTGCAGGTACACTAACAGCGCAAACGAGTAGACCGATAGTGTCGTCTATATGAGAGAACGTATGTATGCCACCGCCTAGCGTTAGAAATTTATGATTCTACTAGGATGAGAGGGCGTACGGAACGTGCATGCATCATGTTTAATTATATCATATATATCATTACTCCCTCCTTAAAAATTTCAATAGTCCCGACTAAATTAAATTTTGTATCCCCTAAATGATCCTCACTTTCAGTCATATCTTGTTGCTACAGATGGCACGTACCAAGAGGACCGCTCGCAAGTCCACTAGAGGCAGGGCACCTCGTCACCAGCTCGCTCCACATGAGCCCCGCCCTGAGCCCACTGAGGTGGAAAGGCTGAGGGCTGAGTTGGTCGAAGTGACTGCTGCCCGGAATGCAGCACGCCAGCAACTGGAGCAAGTGATCCGTGATCGTGATCAGGAAACCCTTACAGTCCAGAGATTGATAGTAGCAAACCGCAACTGTCAACGCATGCTGGTCCGTGTCATGAATCAGAGGCATGAAGCCTGGCACGAGGAGAACGTTCTGAGAGCTCGTCAGTTTGAGCTCGAGCAACAGTTGGAGAATGCTGAAGAATACAATGACAATCTTCATGAAGAAGTGCACCGCCTGAACAACTAGCTTAATCCTCTGCTGCCTCAAAACAACAACGCAAATGAGGACATGGGTTCGAGAATCTTCATGGCTGAAGATGATGATGAAGTGGAGGTCAATGGGCCCCAAGATGCCGCACCAGAAGAAGCGCCAGAAGAAGCACCAGAAGAAGAAGAAGAAGATGAGGAGTTAGAGCCTGTTAGTGATGAGGACGGCGGGGAGATCCTTGACACCGACTCTGAGGGCGATGCTTAGAGTAGTCATCGTGTAGCTACAATGTAGGATTGTCTTTTGTGCCCTCCCTGTGTTGGAGTGAGGCTTTGTAATAACTTGACTTTTGGGATGTAAGGTCGAACCCTATGTTTCCTAGATGTTTAGTTGGAACCTGTTAATTTCGATCGCAATTGGATGACTTATTGTGTTGCATTCGCTGATGGTGTCACGATTAGCACCCTTCGGTGCCGCGACGAAACCGAGGGCCTCCTATGGCGCGCGACATAAGGCTGTGCTGCTTGGCACGCGCTGGTATCGAGGTGGCTAGTCATGATCCACCATGGAACTCTACCGTTGAGAAGTCTCTTTGTGGTCAGTTTGAAGTAGCATTTCTCAGACAACTAAAAATGTTGAGATCGAATCCAAGTACCGGGCAAAAGGTCAAAAATCATGTAAATATTAATGTAAACGGTTTCAGTAACTGCTGTGCTCCTTGTGAGTGGGCCTTTATCAAAGTACATCTTGTTGGATTCCCTCGCATGATTGCGCCAATTGATCCGCTTGAATGGATTGTGCGGTTGTGATGAATTATTGTGCCATGAGTATTTTGAGAAGTCTATTTCATGAAGTCAGTTTGACATATTTACAATAATTCGTCTACAAATTTCCCACATCATCAGTGCTCATTGGCTATGCATTTTGCAGATGTCGTACAATCTCCGTCGGGGTCGTGGCAATGAGGATGAGGAACAGCCACCCCCTCCGCCACCACCTACCCCGGCTGATTTGATGCAGACCGTGGTCGAAGGGCAGCGCATGCTGGCAGATGCTATGCGCCAGCTTGCCAACCGGGAGGCTCGTCATGGCCGCCAGGGCCCAGAACCTAATCAGTACAGTGATTTCAAGGACTTTCTTGATACTAAGCCCCCGCTCTTTAAGGAGGCGGAGGAACCACTGCAAGCTGATGAGTGGTTGAATACTATTGAACAAAAGTTTCGTCTCCTTCGCTTGACTGATGAGCTAAAGACTGAATATGCTTCTCACCAACTGCATGGTACAGCGGGTATTTGGTGGAGCCACTATCGTTCCACACTGCCTGCAAATGTCCCGATTGCTTGGGACCAGTTCAAGGCCGCATTCCGTGGGAACTATATTCCTCCAGGTCTTATGGCTATCAAGCACACAGAATTCATGAGGCTGTCGCAGGGAAATAAAAGCTTGACTGAATATCTGCAATCTTTCAACAACCTGGCAAGGTATGCCACAGAGTTTGTGGATACCGATGCCAAGAAAATTGCTAGCTTTAAAAGAGGCCTCGGTCCAAAGCTGATGAAGACTATGGGCACTAGCAAGTGTACTACCTTCAATGAATTTATCAGTGATGCTCTGACTCAAGAAAACAATAACTCTATCTATGCTGCTTCTAAGAGCCGCAAGAGGGCACTTGAGGCAGGTGCTTCATAGTCTCAAGCTCCAGCTGCCCCGAGGGCTCCTCCTCACCCTCCTGCCACAAGTGCTAAGTTTCGTCCTCCGCAAAAGAAGGCGCCAGTGAAGACTGGGTTTCGTAAGGCATATACAGTGGCTCTGCCAAAGGGTAATTCGGGCCAAGGCAGCTCCAATGTTCCTCCTAGCAATATGCCTTGCTGGAACTGCAACAAGCCAGGCCATTGGTCCAGGAACTGTCCTTACCCTAAGAAGAATGTCAACCAAGGTGGCCGTCAAGGGCACGCTCATTATAACAGTATTGAGGAAATCCCATCTGTTGAGGTTGTCACTGCTGGTAAGTTCCTAGTTGACCAACATCCTGTAGTGGTACTTTTTGATTCAGGTGCTTCGCATTCCTTTATCAGTCCTAAGTTTGCATCAGAGTTTGCCCACAAATTACATACTGTTGAAGGTGGGGTTTATTGTATTAGCGCAGCAAGTGAGAATATTTCCACAAATAAAGTAGTGGGGAATCTTGAGCTTGAGATAGAAGGGCGAAAGTACTCGCTTGCCTTAGTGGTTTTGCCAGGATTAGGCATAGATGTTATTCTGGCATGAATTGGATGAGTCAGAATGGGGTACTCATTGATACATCCACTCGGGTAGTTATGCTCAGAGATCCTACAGATCAAAAGGGTTTTCTGGTACAACTTCCCAGAAAAGTTGATTTGTCTGGGGAAGTTCATGCTGTGCAAGCAAAGGCGTTGGCCGAAATTCCAGTAGTAAATGAGTTTCCGGACGTTTTTCCCGATGATTTGCCGGGGCTCCCTCTGGATCGGGATGTGGAATTTAAAATTGAGTTGTTGCCTGGCATGGCTCCCATCGCTAGGAGACCTTATAGGATGCCTCCGAATGAGTTAGCTGAACTTAAGGTGCAATTGAACGAACTTTTGAAGAAGGGGTTGATTCGTCCCAATTCGTCTCCGTGGGGATGTCCTGCTATCTTTGTAAAGAAGAAGGATCAGTCATTGCGAATGTGCGTAGATTATAGACCTCTCAATGCAGTCACTGTCAAAAATAAGTATCCTCTACCGCGCATCGACATCTTGTTCGATCAGTTGTCTAAAGCTAAAGTTTTCTCCAAGATGGATCTAAGATTGGGTTACCATCAAATCAAAATTCGTCCCGAAGATATTCCAAAAACGGCTTTCTCGACAAGATACAGCCTTTATGAGTATCTTGTTATGTCTTTCGGCCTGACAAATGCCCCCGCACACTTCATGTACTTGATGAATTCGGTGTTTATGCCCGAATTAGACAAGTTTGTGGTGGTATTTATTGATGACATCCTGATATATTCTGTAAATGAGGAAGATCACGCTGAACATCTGCGTATAGTCCTCGCAAGACTGCATGAACATCAACTATATGCAAAGTTCAGTAAGTGCGAATTCTGGCTTCGAGAGGTACCTTTCCTTGGGCATGTGTTGTCCGATGGAGGAATTATGGTGGACCCCGCCAAGGTACAGGAAGTACTGAACTGGAAGGCTCCTATCTCGGTTCACGAGGTCCGGAGTTTTTTTGGTTTGGCTGGCTATTATCGTCGCTTCATCCCAGATTTCTCCAAAATAGCCAAGCCAATGACTCGGTTGCTACAAAAAGACACCAGGTTTGTATACACTCCTGAGTGTGATGCGGCTTTTCACCAACTGTGAACCCTCCTAACCTCAACTCCGATTTTGGCACAACCGGATATCGAGAAACCATTTGATGTTTATTGTGATGCCTCAGGCATAGGTTTGGGAGGTGTGTTGATGCAGGAAGGCCGGGTGATTGCATATACCTCTCGACAACTTCAGAAACATGAGGTGAATTATCCAACGCATGACTTAGAACTGGCCGCAGTAGTTCATGCTTTGAAAGTATGGCGGCATTATCTGCTGGGCAATGTCTGCAATATCTACACAGACCACAAAAGCCTCAAATACATCTTCACCCAACCCGAGTTAAATATGCATCAAAGAAGATGGCTCGAGTTGATTAAGGATTATAACCTTCAAGTGCACTATCATCCTGGCAAGGCAAATGTGGTTGCGGATGCTTTAAGCCGTAAGTCTCATTGCCATTCCCTAGTTAAAACTGATTTTCATCGATCTCGCCTTCTACATCCAATAGTCTTGTACAACATCACTGTCAGTTGTACTCTCAAAAGCAGAATTATTGAGCTTCAAAAGACTGATCCTGGTGTATTCCACATAAAACGCAAGATGAAAGAGCAAGAAACTACACAATTCAGGGTAGATGAAGAGGGTGTACTATGGTTCAAGGATAGGTTAGTTGTGCCTAAGGACCGAGAGCTTAGAAATGATATTATGTCTGAAGCCCACTCCTCTAAGTTGTCCATCCATCCTGGTAGCAATAAGATGTATTATGAGTTGAAGCCATACTATTGGTGGACCAAGATGCGGAAAGAGATAGCTGCAGGCTAGGTGTGACACCTGCTGTAGAGTTAAAGCTATGCATATGAAAGCTGGGTTGCTTCAACCACTTTCTATCCCAGGTTGGAAATGGGAAGAGATAAGTATGGATTTCATTGTCGGACTTCCTCCTACTGTCAAAAATCATAATTCCATCTAGGTAATTGTGGATCGTTTGACCAAATCAGCTCACTTCATTCTAGTTAGAGTGGACTATCGTCCCACTGACTATGCTGAGTTGTACTTCAATCAGATAGTCCGGCTCCACGGGGTACCTCGTACTATCGTTTCTGACCGTGGTCCCCAGTTCACTGCTCGCTTTTGGGAGCACTTGCATCACCTTCTGGGAACCAAGTTAGTGAGAAGCTCTGCTTATCACCCCCAGACATCAGGACAGACGGAACGGGTTAACCAAATCTTGGAAGATCTGTTGCGGGCATGTGTAATATCATCCAAGGGTTCTTGGGAAAAATGGTTACCTCTAGCCGAATTCTCGTACAATAATAGTTACCAAGAGAGTATTAAGATGGCCCCATTCGAAGCTTTGTACGATCGTAAGTGTAGAACTCCACTAAACTGGGTAGAAGCTAGTGAAAGAAGGTATTATGGTATTGATTTTGTTCAGGAAGCTGAGGAACAGGTCCGTACCATCCAAAAACATATGGCTGCAGCCCAAGCTAGACAGAAAAGTTATGCTGATCGTCGTAGAAAACCGCTCGAGTTTGAAGTTGCAGACTTCATTTATCTGAAAGTTTCTCCAATGAAGAGTGTCCAACGTTTTGGTGTTAAGCGGAAACTTGCACCAAGATACGTGGGTCCTTTCCAGATCATAGGCAAGAGTGGAGCTGTTGCGTACAAAATCCAGTTACCTCCTAAAATGAGTGCCATATTCAACGTCTTCCATGTATCTCAGCTCAAAAAGTGTCTTCGAGTTCCTGAGGAAAGAGTCCCGTTAGGAGATATCAGGCTTGAGTCTGATTTAACTTACGAAGAAAAGCTAGTCCGGGTGATAGATACTCAGGAACGAGTAACTAGAAGCAAAGTGGTTAAGTGATATAAAGTAATGTGGAGTAATCAGGGTAGTGAAAGTGACGCTACTTGGGAACGGGAGGACTATTTGCGGGATGGCTATAAGGAATTCTATGAAAAATGGTACGCTTTCCAAATCTCGGGATGAGATTTTTATAAGGCGGGAGGGCTGTAACACCTCAGGTGTTTAGCTCCATAATTGCATTGCATTTGCATAAGCATAAGCATGAATCATTCATGTTATTTTATGTGGTTGCAACAAATGTGATTGTTTTTTTAGAAAATTATTTGGCTCACATCATGTGACACTAGATAGTTGGTGTAACAAAAGGGGAGAGTAGCTAATTATGTCTCACAACACCTTAGTTATACTTAGGGTCACTGATGGAGCAAGGTTCATGTTGACCAAAATCACCAAAATGCCCTCCAAGGTGTAGTTGACCAGCATTTAGCTCTAGGATGCTCTAGTTTGACCAATTAAAAAGTCTAGCTTAGAGACCTTGCATGGCGAAGCACCCTTAAGCAAAGTTGTAGGGAATTTTATGGGGAACAAAAGTCTCAATAAGACCATCTCATGAAACTGGCCAGAACATGCTCAAAAATGGCCCACGAGTCAGCTAGAGGGGCTGTCTCAACACTTAGAATTTTTCTAAGTCTCAAAAGTGTCCCTCCAGTTTTACTGTGACCTACTTTGGAAGCTTGTAGTTTGCAAACCAAACCAAACCAGCTTCCACTCATATTGACAAACATGTAATCCTTGTGTAGCTTTACAACATTGTCAACATCACCATCACCTGGTTCTAAATGGTTTAGGAGATATGGTGCTTTGAAAAATGGGGTTCAGTCGGCATAGTTGACTGAAACTCAGTTCAGTTTTCGGGTACCCCACTTTAGAGCTCGGTAGTTTCAAATCTAGGCCGAACCAGTCCAAGCTCCAATTGACAATTTTGTTGCCCTCACATAGCTCTACAAAGTTGTTGTTAACACTTATCACTAACTCTGGCTAGATTGGGAACGGTGATCGGTTGAACTTTGGCCGTCAGTCGGTTGATGGACACCGAAGCCGTCGAGTTTAGAGTCCAGACGGAGGCGGTGTCGTGGTGACCGGGCAGAACGGTGCTGCCGCGTGGCGCCCGCGCTCTGCCAGCGTCTCCACGTCGCGAGTCCAGGCGCGGAGGTGAAGACCGAGCCGACACCACGCCTCACACTCACTCGCGCTCGCCATCCCCATTCACCTCTCGCTCTTGCCGTGCTCACCGAGGCGCAAAACGGAGGCGCCATTGCCGCCGCACCCTTCCCCGTGGTCGCGCGAGCTCGCCGTCACGCCACAGCCACCCAAACCCCGTCCACCGCTCCGCCAGAGTCCCCTCTACCTCCTCCTTCCTTTGCCTGAACCAATCGTGCGGAGGTGAGAGTGAATTTCCATTTCCGCCACCGTGAGACCTCGCTGGCGTTTTCGTCTGCGCGGCGGCTCACCGTGGCCAGCTCACTACCATTACTCTCCATCCTTGCTAACTCTTGTTTCGGGTTCCGGGTTGCGTAGAGAAGCTTAGGGTATGGTGTTACCGGTAGTGGTGGACAGTCCACGCTGGAACACGATCATGCGCTGCCGTGCCATGGCCGCCGATTCGGTGCTCACGCGGCCAGCCGCATTCGCCCCACCTCTATCCATGTCCTTCGCATGAATAGATCCGCCATCTCCTCTGGAAGCCGTAGCGCGCCCAACCTAGGTCCCTGGTTCCCGGAGCTCGCCGGAGCGCCACCGTGTGCCACCTCCGAGCCACGGTCGCCATGGTCGTTGTAGCTAGGGTTGGGTAGAATCCATGATTTGAGGGTTAGGTGATGCGAGAGGTCACGGGGAACCCGCGCAGTGGGCCGCGTCGGTTCCCAGGCCGGCCCAGTAGCGAGTTGGGTTCGGTTTTTTTGTTTTTCTTTGCATATTATCACAGATTTTAATGATGTTTGGAAAATGTATATCTAGGGTTTTACTTGTTCAAAAATTGTGAAGTAAATTTTGTTAGACCCTGCATGGTGTGTAGTATTTTAGAAAAATATAAATTGGATATGTGATGTTTAGTTTCTAGGAGATTTAAATTGGTCTTTGAAATGTGTTTTAAATTACATGCAAATTGTTTAAATCATATCTTGAGTTTCAGTGTTCTAAAAATTATGAAATTTGGTAGGTAGGCTAATTTATACTTGCTCTAGCTTTGGTAAAAATTTGGGCAGTAGTGCTTAAGTACTTTTCAAGTTATAATGCTATCTTGTTATTTTAGGAAATAATTAAATGAATTTTTGTAATTCTTCTACATGTGCAATGTTCTTATAAATTTTTGGAGAATGTCTTGGTACCTTAAAGTGTCTAAGAAAAATAGGAAATCTGTTGTTTGACACTTTTTAATATGATTTGTTAATTATACAAAATCAGCCTTTTGGGCTTGTGAATTTTGTTTAGGGAGTTTCTGTAAATAAATTTAGTTCAAATTTTTACAGTGGTCTCTTTTTGTTTCCTAGAGTCTCCTGTAATTTTTGTAGAATTTTAGGAGCAGTTTACATATATGTTTAAAATTTCACTTAATTACTTAAGTAAATTAAGAAATGGGTTTAAATAAATATTTTAGGTGGGCCAACCTTACTTTCTGGTGTTTTTGTGACCTATGTGAACTTTTGGTAATATTAGTTTGGTCTTATGGGATGTTTGCCACATAAATAAATATTTAATCTTTGCAATTCTAGGTTTTCTGGACAGCTGGTAGTATCTTTGGGTTTGACCCTTAATAAAAGTGTTTGCTGGAAAACTTGTGAATACCAAATTTGTAGTAAACTTGATAAACTAGCTTGTGTCAAAATTTGGGAGCATTTGGCTTAGTAGTTTAGGAGTTATTGTTGTTTTAAGTGACAGTCCAGAATTGGCTGCTCTCTGTTTGGGGAGGACAGATTCTAGAACTTTGGAATTTCGACTAGGTAAACTTTGGAATTAAGTGTTGTGGTCTGAAAATATTTTGTGGTGCATTTCATAAGCTTTCCAGATTGTCTTAGATCATATCTTTTAGAGTTAGGAATCTTCAGTTATGTTAGAATCTTTGAGCTATTGTCTAGAATGTCTTACTGTGGTAACCTAAGTAATATTACTCTTGTGTTGTTCGGTGTTAGGGTCTTAACCGAAGAAGAACAGCTGTATCTTAGGTTGAGTAGCTTAGGTAAGTACTTCTCCACCGGAGAAGAGATTTGCACGTACTAATAAAGTAACTTGATTAGATTATTGTTTTTTATTTCTGAAGTGCATTTCATTCCGAGCATGTTGCACCTCTATGCATCCATGATATTTATTGTGCATGCATGCAATAGGTGTACCAGAGGGGGTAACTCTCCTTGAATTCAAGCCTGTGATTCCGGAGGAAGTCTAGGACCTGCCGGAGCAGCCAGAGAAACCAACCGGGCGACGAAGCTCCTGCCGAAGATCTACCCGAGTGTCCTGACCACCGGCGCTCGACCTTTCTGAAAGGCAAGCCCCGGTGCATGCTGAACCCATCAATTTATAAATCTATCTTGAGTACTTTTAATTGTTTAATGCATTAAGTTGTAGGAGTTGTATGAAAACAATTGTTGCATTATACCTGTCCTTGTCCAGATATCGTACTTAACCCTATATTAGGTTTAGGCACGTGTCAATACTTAGCCCTGCTTAGTACGGTAGAAGTCGGGTGATTTCCGGTCATCCGCGAGATGTAGGAAGGAGTCACGAGTGGCTTTATGGCTATCGTGGATGGAACCATGCTTTAAAATGAAATGGAGACCGGGCGGGAGTTCGATAGTACAGCCGCAAGACACTTCACGTCTTGGGTGTAGAGCTATGCCCGTCTGAGTCGTTTAAGGACCGATTAGCTGTACGTCCTTGAGTCATGTTGAATGCAGTCTAACACTTAGTTGGCCAGATAAGTCGTTCCGACCGCGAAGCCGAGTAATGTGATTCAGGCCGGGAATCGAATGGTAGTTTGCTTCTTGGAGGAGAGAAAGGATGTGCTTGGGGACATTGGCGTGAGACCAAGGGGGGTTAGAGTCCCTATCACCTGGCAGAGTGTCGCCCTTGGGGTCGCGACATTATTCGGACCCGCGATTCCTGAATCATATGAAACGGTGGCCTGTGTGACCCTGGCAGGGGTCTGCACGGTGAGTGTTAGAAATACCCCTCCAGCTGGATAGGAATTCGATTCGAATCGCCGTCGCTCCCGGTTAGTGAGCACTTGACTTGAGCAGCGGCAACGTAGATCTCATTAAATGAACCGGTGGTTAAGGGAATGATACAATGTTGCCACAATTCATACCTGCTCTGGATATAATAATGATAATTGTTTGATTATAATCAAGTGCATGCTTAGTACATGTGCTAAGATAGATGACAGGTAAATGCTAAAAAAATAAATGCTAGTACAGGTTAACAGAGTTTAAATTACTTATGCTTTTCCGCAAAAAGGTAATGTCAGCCAGCTCCAATTATGAAAGCCTTGCATAATCCTTGGTGTCATCTTATTTCTGGTTTTTGACGAGTAAGTCTAGCTGAGTACATTCCAGTACTCAGGGTTTATTCCCTCCTGTTGCAGATGATATGCTCTACCAAGGCTTCTGCAAAAATTGTCTCCACCCTGTGGGTGACGAAGACTAGATCACTAGGGCGTGATCATCTTTTATGTACTTTCCTGATGCTTTTGCGGGTTGTTGATCAACAAGACTGGCAGTATTTAAACAACGGGTGTGTGTGTATGCTTCCGCTACTTTATAAACTTGGTTTGTAATATTTGCGACTCCGTGTGTGTAAACTTATTTCGGAACTACTTGCGAAATGTAACGTATGATGTTGTATGTTGAATGATGCGATCTTGGTTGTAAGCAAGTTGGTTTGAAATCCTTCGTGGTTTCGATTGACTACCGGGATTATATGGGCTCAAGTTCGAAAATTTGAGCGCTTCGGTGCTTGTTTTTGTACTTGTGCTCTTATAATTTGGTTGGTTCTGTTACACCGGCCACCCATCTCCTTGTCTCCCTCGTCTCGATCCTCACGAGTCTTCTACACCCTTCCTCGTCCAAATCCCATAGATTTAACCGACAAATCACATATTCTTCCATACATATCCATTACTCCCTAGATCTTGACCCATTCTGCAAGCCAAACCCTCATATAAATATATACCCGTGCCTCCTTCAACCACATCCTATTCAAGCCTCCTCTCCTCTCCTTAGAGAAATTCTGCTCCTTTCCATCTGCAAGCTCTAATGGCCAGAAAAGAGATTGTCGTCTACAGATCTGACCTCAAGTAGATCTAGTCAAAGGAAGAAGCTCTGGCCATCGTCCCTATGCTAGATCCCAAGCCTCTCATTGTCATCCCGCTGAAGTAGCTGGCGATAGTTCCTCCACGTTGTCATTATGAGCAAGCTTATTTTGCTTAAGCTCGCCAACCCGCTCTCCCATCACCTCCTACAAAGTTGCTCCTAAAAGGCCCGAAAGTCGTTGTCCCTCAAGGCACCAAGTTGCTACCTGCTGTAGATAATGAGAAGCTCATCAAGGTGACTACCAACATATTCGAGGATGTGACTTCTGCAAAGTACGCTACCTCTCGCGTCTCCCTTGATGGAATCTGTGCACCTCCTGGGCAAGTCAAGTATGTTGCTGAAAGCCCAAGTTTGGTTTTGGTAATTAATGACACCAAGTTGCTAATGCCATGTGTTAAGTGTTTTGAGTTAGGCATAAGCAACACATGTGATGAAGGTGTATGTGGCAAGGAGTGGTGGCCACAAGATCACAAAGAAATGGTGCATGGACATGAAATGATGATCATGGTGGAGATGCACATAATATGATGGACATGATGATCAAGTGGAAGAGAAGGATCTAAGAGCGCAAGGCAAAGGTATAGCTATAGGGTTTTCCTTTTGCCAGTCTAAGATGAGTAGAGAAGTGATTGACCGGGTTTAGGATACATAGCCGACTATCAAGAGGGGCAATCATAGTTAGCTCGGGAATCAAGTGCCACTAGATCATTGTCTTGAGCATATGCATTAGGATCGAGTAAAGAGCTAACATAACACCTTGGAAAATGATTATGAAATGCTAACACACATGCACATGGTGGTGTACACTTGGTGGTGTTAGCACATTTGCGAAGGCGGTGGAGTTTAAGTGGTAGAGAGGGGTTTGGGTTTCTCTCTCCCTCCCACTGAGCTTGCGAGGAGGGATTCAGTGCTTTTTAGGGAAGTGAAATGCCTATTTTCCACTGCGCCGAAAGTCGGAAAAGAAACGGAGGCGAACAGAGGTCATAGAGGTGACCAGACACTGCACCGGACGCGGTCACGGTTTGACCGGACGCATCCGGTCATTTCAACGCAGCGAGGGTATGTGACCGGACGCTGGTCTGGCCTGACCAGTGCGTCCAGTCAGTTCTCCTGTGCGCAGAAGAAGGGCGCGCGACCGGCGTGTCTGGTCCCTCACGGAACCGGTGCGTCCGGTCAGGCGTCCAAAGGGGCAGAACGCAGCGGAGTGATGATCGGACGCGCGGCGCGTCCGGTCATGTACGATCGGACGCGTCCGGTCATGCTAGGAGCTTACTGGACTCCGACCGGATGCCAGGTGCGGCGTGTCCAGTCATACGCTAGGGTGCGTCCAGTCATACGCTAGGGCGCATCTGGTCATAGCAACGGTAACTTCTAACGCGCACTGTTCGCGCTTGTCCTGTAGTGACCGGACGCGTCCGGTCACCCCGACCGGTGCGTCCGGTTATCACGTTTTGAACTGCGTCGTCCGGTAACGGCTAGCTGCATACCCCTTCGCTATAAATAGAGGATGTCCAGGGTTTGAGGGTAACTCTTGCACATTTTGAGACTTAGAGATATACTTTGAGCTAGAGAACAACCCCTCCACTCATCTCTTTGATTAGTTGCACATCTTGAGTGAGATTGAGTGAGATTCAAGTGCATTGCTTGAGAGTTGCATTCTAGAGGCACTTGATCTTCGAGTTGCTGTGGATTTCTTGTTACTCTTCCGTGTTTCCCGACACGGTAGATGGCTTGGAGCAGCGGAGGTGATTGAGCTCACAATTGGAGATTGTTGGAGCCCTCACCAAGTGTTATAAGGGGTTCTTGATCCTTCCCCGTGGGAGTTCACAAATTGGATACTCTAGTGGAGCTCGTGGCTTGGAGGATCCCCATCTTGTGTGTGATTGTGCGGTGCCCGCCGAGGGCTCGACTCTTGATAGTCGATTAGCTCGCGAACCGACAAGTGGGTGTATCGCCACAACGGGGAGTAGCTTGCCGGGAAGCAAGTGAACCTCAGGATAAAATCTTGTGTCATTCCCTTCCCGAGGATTTCTCTTGTGCGATTGATTGATTGGTACTTCTCATCTCTACACGGCGGTATAATCACTCGAAGCTCTTCTCTTGTATTTCTTCTTGTTTGTAGCTTGTAGTTGTTGTTGTGTTTAGTGGATAGCCTTGTACTAGACTTGTGTAGGTGGCTTGCTTAATTAGTTAGAGATAGTGCTTTTGCTTCACCACCCTTCGTACTAACTTGTGATCAAGTAATTCTTGTAGAAGTTTTAATTAGGCTATTCACCCCCCCTCTAGCCATTTGAACCTTACAGTTGCTCCAAGATAAACTGGCAAGAGATCTGCTGCACCCTAGATTGAGAGAGAAGCAAAGCATCCTAGGATGACCATGGATATGATGGAAGAAAAGTTTAATGCTCTCAACCAGACGGTTGAAGTTATGAAGATATCTAGCAAGCTCCAAGCTGGTTCAATCACCAACCTGCAGAATCAGCGGTCCGATGATCTTAAGGAGATCCGTAGGTTGACTAGGATCGTAGCTGCGCTCTCTGAGAAGAATAAGAATAAGGAGTAGATGTCTTAGTTATCTTAGCAATAAGGCACAAGTGTGTTAAATTAGTTCGATTTAGGTTCATAATTTAAAGTTAAGTTTGTGATTTGCTCGGTTTATTAATTATTGTATTAGCTTGGAATGAATAAAGTGCCTTATTGTTATTATTATTTTGTTATGATTACATGTTCTCTCTATTTTTGGTATGTGCTTGTCTCCACATGTTGTGCAGAAAAGATATACAGGAAAACAAGTGTGGGGGTGACACACCGGGACCACAAAAACAAAATTTATCATGAAAATTATCCAATTCGGAAGATAATTGATCGAGGACCATGTACGGCAAAGTGGGCCCCGAGGGGGGCCCCTGGGTGGCCGCACAGCCAGGCTCATGGCCGGCCGGCCCACCACCTCCTCCTCTGTCGCCTCGCTTCATCCACGGTCAGGTTTGAGCCTAGTATACTTTAATTATATATATTTCATCTTTCGTTTCGATCCAAATTGAAAATCACATGTTAAAACACTTAAACAGACAGGAAAAATTATTTAATTCATGACTTAAGAATAGACTCACATAATACTTTTCCTGGTAAACATGTTACTGTTGGGAACTAATTACTAGGGACCCCATGATTACTTAAGTTGTTGAGGAATATGATATAGTAGATTAATGAGAACTTGATTCTTGATGTCTTGTCTTTGGAGAACTTTTATTTCAAAAGTAAAAATAAATAGCATTACCTCTCCTTAGTAGTAAAAGCAATGTCCTACTAGAGCCATATATAGGATAGATAAATCTTCTATAATTCATTGCTTGTATTTGTGTTGAGTTTGGTCAAACCTTGTTGACCCTTGTTGAGAAATTTATCATACTTTTAAGATTAAGATCACATACACTCCATATATATCTGCTGCTCCTACACTGGGAGTACGCAAAAACATGCTTGTTCATCCACTTAAAATGTTTTACTCCTACACTAGGGAAAACACAAAAATATTTGTTAGGAATAAATGCTCTGAGTTCTTTGTAATTGTCTTCTCTTCAAATTCCAAGTGCAAGAGAGAGGTATGTGGCTATGCAAAAATAAAGTATAAGAAAAATGGAAAAGTGTCCAAGTAAGTAAAAAAAAGAGAAAGAGAAAAAAAGTATGAAAAGATAGCTCATATGCTCTAGCAAAGTTTTCAAGTTCGAAATAAGAGAGACAAGTTTCTAAAGAGCATAGTAGAATTAGGTTAGCCACTATATATATTCCACAAACATGCACATCTTGATCTAAGAGTATGACATCTTTCTCCTTGGATCTTTATTTTGACTTTACAATATATGCAATACAAGTATGTTCTTACATTCTTTATACCTACCTGAGATCCACATAAGCTTTTTAGAAGTAGGATAAAGAAGGCAATCATCTATGCCTTGGTGAGGATCCAAAAATTATACATATATGAGTGATTCAAGAGTACTACACGAGGAGAAGGTAAGCTATGTTTTGTTTTCAAAATTTTAAACTAATTCTCCAATTAACTTGACTGAAGGAAGAGAGTAATTTGTTTTAGCTATTTTGTTCTTCAACCGCTCAAAGATTTATGGTAGACACTTTGAATCCTACAGCATGAATAACTAGGAATGGTTTTATGTTGATGTTTTGTTCTAGAGTAATGTCTTAAATAATTTATTCTGTGAACCAACCTTTTCTCGAGGACGAGTAAAAGCCTAAGTGTGGGGGAATCTTGTTGACGGTCATTAACGTACATTCAAAACCAATAAATTTCCTTGCATGTATGCACAAATATCATAGAATAGGAGGTTGTTACTGACAAATTCCATGAGTTTTGGTGATTTATAATTTTCCATGGTGTTATCCAGAAAGTCGACAAAAGGGACCTAGGAATTAAAATAATTCATGGAATTTCGCCACAAGACATATACTAGAAGACTATAGAAGATACCAGAAGACACTAGAGCGAGCCGGGGCCCCAGCCCCTACCAGGTGGGGCCAGCCGGCCATAGGGGTGGCCGGGCGGCCACCCCCTCTACATCCTTCCACGAGCTTCTAGAGTATTCCTACACCGCCTTTGAGGAGTCATCTAGGCCATCCCTTAAGTCGGTTTGATCAAAGGGCTCACGTGCATCCCACTAAGGTATAAATAAAGAGCTAGACCCCCTCTAGAGAAAGGAAGCCAGATCAAGAGCTGAAGAGCCAGAGTTCCAATTCCATATCTAGAGATTTAGGCTAGCAATCAAGAGTAGACTATTTCATCTTAGGATTAGTCTCAATTAGAGATAGAGAGATAGAGTAGAAGAGCAGAGTTTTAGAGGAGTTCCGGCCTATCGGTGCTTCTCCGTTGTTGTGTTTGTCGGGATCAAGTTCCTTCGCAGGGGGCTTGCTTCTGAAACTCTTTGGTAATAAACTTCTGATTTAAGAAAGCAATTTGTTCATATTGTTCTTCAAGTTTGCAACTCTTTTGAGTACTTTGATCTTGGTAGCACCTAGGTGGAAGTTGTTTTCATAGTGTAAGCGTGGTGCTTAGGCTAGGATTACTTGTGAATGCCCCCTGATTTTGCTGGATAGTGGTAGCTCGCGAAGGTGACTTTATAGCTTCATTGAATCCTCTATAGTCCCCTTCCAGTTAATAGGTAAAGGTAGGCTTATGCATGCTGGTAGGGGAGAACTCTGATTTCATCCCTTATTGAAAGTTATCGCCCACTGAATGAATGATTAAGAACATAGTTTATCGAGATTGGAATTAGATAGTCCTTAGTAGTCTCCCTATTTTCACTATTATCTGAGCTTGATTGTGAATTGGGTTAAGTTTATAGACTCAGTCATCGTCGCCAACCGATCCTTTGGGTTCGATATTAAAACCGGGATTATCTTGGTGAAGTGCTACAACAGTATTATATCTGTGCGCTTGCGGATAGTTATCTTTTCTAGTGTGCATTTAATTTATTCCAACAGTGGAGTGGGTTCATCTTTCATAGGTTCTTTAGTCTCTTTATCTTCCCATTCATTCCATTGGGGATGATTCTCTTGACGGTGGGATGATCGACGTCTCCTCCTAGAGCGGTTCTTCTTTGGTTGCTCATAAGTAGTATAACTATTGAAATAACAGCGTACCTTTTCTCTAGGGAATTGGAAGTGGACTTGTCCAAATCCGGCGTAGATGATCATGTTAGTAGTTTTGAGGAATGGTCTTCCAAGGATGATGGGTGTATCGTCTTCTTCTTCCACGTCCAGGACCATGAAGTCAACGGGGGCATAGTGATCTTGTATCTTCACCATGACATCTCTTGTTGTGCCTTCTAGGAATTGAATTGATTGGTCCGCCATCTGCAACTGCATATATCTAGGGTACAAGGGTTCATTACTGAATAAATATTTATATGTTACCTTGGACATTATGTTTACACCCGATCCAATGTCACAGAAGGTCTTGTGGAAGATTCTTTGTCTGATGGTACACTCTATCGTTGGTACGCCAGGATCATCCTTCTTAGCATTGAATGGTGGAGCGAGGAGATGTCATACTCAGATCGGAGTGTGTTGATCATGTTGATAGTTTCTTCTCATGATTGGCAGGCCTTGTTCTTCCTCCTTCTCCAGTTGTTCTTCTCTGGTATCAGAGCAAGGTTTAGCATGTTACGGTTGACCTATGTTTTCAAAACAAAAGGGAGTTTAAACCTATGAATTAAAACTTAATAGTGTGCCAGTGGTCATATCCTTTATGCCCAGTTAAGGACTCTAGGTGGCTTATTTAAGTACTGACTTGGGGGGGTTCTTGCATCATATTTCTGTTTCGTTGCTCATATGGCGTGCTATTGTATGAGTGACATTCGCTTGAGTGGTAATGTATGGATCATTTGCCTCTACGTCTTGGTAAGTGTCAGATGTGAGAGCATGATCGGATACACCACCGATCTAGAGGAATGCTTATATGATGCTGAATTATTTACATGTTATACGCATGTTTATATGAAGGCGTCCCATGTGTGGGTTGTTCTGTCCATTGAGGCGATGCCGTCAATAGGACGATGATTTGGGTAGTAAGCACTACATGTATGTGTATTTGGGGATACACATATGTGGGAGTGTATAAAACTTAAATTATGCAATGCATTTCATATTGTAGATGTGGGCTGAAATGAATTTTCTACAGGTACATAACAACGCTCTCATGTAGCACGCTTTAGTTACGCATATATGAGAGACTCTTTGTATGCCACTGTCTATATCACTAGCATTTATTATTTTCTAAGTTTGTGAGAACGTACGAAATGTGCATGCATCATGTTGTTGTTCATATCATTCATGGCATTGTTCCTCCCCTTATAAGTTGATTATCTCATTTTGATAAAAATGACAACTTAATATTCGTTCTCACAAGTGTAATAAAATTTTGCTACAGATGGCACGCACGAAGCTGACAGCTCGCAAGTCTGTTGGAGGTAGAGCTCCCTGCCACCATCTCGCTCCCTGTACATGTATGAGGCACACCTTCCTAGGAGAGTTCGAGATGCCTACACTGTTGTGGAGAGTGCTCAGTTTTGTGGGGTATCCTGATGGGATAGAGCCTCGCTATTTTTAGAGAAACGATCAGTTGGGTGAAGGTCTATTGGTCACCATGGAGGCTGTTGTTCGCCCTAAGGGTGATGGTTCTGAGTGGACAGATTGGCGCTATGAGTCAACTGGCAGGACAGCTGAGGAAGCGACTGACAGAGCTGCTTTTGGGATTCTGAGAGACATTATAGACAGTTTTCCTCCGGAGTTGGCAGCTACTATGCTTGGGGTCTTTCTGAGGGGCAACCCCTCCACTAACTCGGCAGTAGGCCAGGAAAAGATCTTTGGAGATTGGTGCAGCTGAGGAGCAGCACAGTGACAACCCTGCAATGAGCGTTATGTTCACAGTAATGAAGGCATTTGAAGGCGTAGAGGGAAGTCTGAGACTCGTGTCTGGTGCACTTGGCTAGGCCCACGATGACAGGCATCGGTTGCAGCATGACCACGATAGTGAGATAGAGAGGCTGCAGGCAGAGCTAGCACAGGTGACTTTGGAGAGGGATCAGGCCCTCCACAGGGATGAGGCAGCTAGGCAGGAGATTCAGAGGCTGACTACAGCTAACAGGAACGATGAGCGCATGCTGATCTATGTGCTCCATCAGAGAAATGAAGCCTGGTCTGAGGAAGACGTCCTGAGAGCTTGACATGTTGAGCTTGAGTAGCAGTTGGCCAATGCCGAAGAATACAACGACAACTTGCATGAGGAGGTGCATCAGTTGCACAATTAGCTCCACCCTTTTGTTCCTCCTAGCGTAGCTGAGATGGCGCCTGGTGTCATAATGGCTGATGATGACATGGAGGCTGAGGAAGATTCGAAGATGGAAGAAGATGAGAGTACAGATGAGGATGGCAACATGTCAGAGATGGACAGCGACCACGACGAGTAGATTAGTCTATGTTTCTCTAAGTTGCTAGATGTTTCTTTTGCGATCTTATGTATGGAATGTAGACATTAATTATGCTTTTGAGACCTTGATGTAATGATGGATTTGGATGTTGCGTGTGTGGTGATATCTGAACGCCTAAAAGTCTAGTGTCGTATGCTGGCAATTTTGGTTTGTATGAAAACGCTATGCGATGCCATGAAGTAATCTAATTAGTGATGTTGTGTTGTGGATTGAATTATTGTATCTCTATTTTATTGTATGAATTTATTCTCTCTAGTAAATTCAGTGCGGCATAATTATACGTTCACCTACAATTATTGCAACATCACCTAATAATTACTTGTTGCTGAAATATGCAGATGGTGGATATGCGTCGTACTGTTGCTGGTGCCGCAGGGGCAGGTGGTAGTGGTATTAGAAATGAGGACCATGATCCACCACCACATCCTCCTCCCCCGTACACTACAGAATAGTTCTTCGCACAATTTCTAGAAAGTCAGCGCAACATAGAGAATATGCAGCAAAACATGAAGGCTGCACAGTCACGTCAGAAAAGTTACGTGGATAAGAGAAGAAGACCGCTAGAGTTTGAAGTTGGTGACTACGTTTATCTGAAGGTTACACTAATGAAGAAGAAATGGTTTGGGATCAAGAGAAAGCTTGCTGCTAGGTTTGTAGGACCGTATAAGATAGTAAAAAAGAAGGGTCTAGTGGCTTATAAGTTACAGTTACTAGAAGCAATGAGTTCGATCTTTCCAGTCTTTCATATATCGCAATTGAAGAAGTGTTTGCGTGTTTTGGAGGAAAGGATAGAACCTCAGGGCATTGAGATTAAATCAGACTTAGGATATCATGAGCAACCGGTCCGAGTTTTGGACACTAAGGATCGAGTCACTCAGAATAAAGTGGTGAGAACATATAAGATACAATAGTCATCACGATGACGGTGACACGACATGGGAGACATGTGACTATCTGCAAAACACTTATAAAGATTTTTATAACAAATGGTTCGTCACTCAAATCTCAGGACAAGATTCTTATAAGGGGGGAGGGTTGTAATGCCCCAGTGTTAAGCGTGTATTAGCATTTGCAAATCATGAGCATAATCATCATCATGCATTCATAAGCATTACATGAAATATAAACTTGAAACATGCTAATGAAACATGTATGTTACATAGTCTTGTTTCAATAGATTGGATGCCATGTTGATGCTTGTTTTGCCATGTTTGTACCTTGTATGATCACCTAAACAACTTAGAAATATTTGGGAGACAATTTGGAGCAAAGTTTTTATTCAAAGTTTTTCTCAAATTTTGCTTTTAAAAATAATCTTCCAAAATAGGGTTTTTGATTTAAATTGACTTTAAACCTATAGTTCAAAATCCTTTTGGAATTTTACTTTGCTTCTTTTGACAAAGTTGTAGAGCATAAAATCATGAACAACTTTTATTTTTGGGTCACCTTTTGAAAATGGAATTTTGGTGCTCAAAATGGGATTTTTGGGGGCTATTATGAAAAAAGAAAAAAGAAAAATAAAAAATTATTTGAAAACGGGTCGCGCCCCTCCCTTCTGGCCCGCGCGCGCAAGCCGGCCCAGACCAGCTCCCGCGCCCACGCCTCGCTCCTGCGCTCGCCCACGCCCGAGCCGACCGCGATAGGGGACGGCCACCGTGTGGCCGTACACCATCGATGTCGATCGCCGGGTGGCGGTTCGGTGGCCCCCGCGCTCGCGCGCCTGCCTTCAAGCCGGCCGCAGCACCCGTCCCTCTCCATTCTCTCTCTCTCATTTTGAAAAGCCCCGAGCGGCTCCTTCCACCCGCCACCACGCGTCGCAACCCCACTGGCGGAATACGTCGCCGGTGGTCCACCTCTGCCCGAGCACTCATTTAGCCCGTGTCGCCTCTGCTCCTCTCGCCTTAGCAACCGCTCGTGCCAACGATTTCGCCAGGGTAAGGCCCAATTGGGCATTTCTTCTCCGCCACCGGCACCATGGCCGCCATGCTCGGCCGCCATGGCCGAAGCCCCTCCGCCTCTCTGTTTCCTCCATTTTGTTCTGCTTCCTGTCCGCCTTGACCTCGCGGAGGTCAGCCCAAAATGATGGGTGCCCTTTCATCTCCACTTGTTTCCAAAACCATAAAGTCTACGGGAACATATGATTGTCCCACTCAAATGATAGCATCTTTAAGAACTCCCTTCAGATAGCAGAGTGACTGATCTACAAGCTGCAAATGCATATTTGTGTACAATAAGGGATCTCCTAAAATCTTTTCATAGATTACCTTAGGCATGATATTGACACTTGCTCCAAAGTCACAGATAGCTTCTTGGAAAAATGTGAGGTCCAATGGCAATAGGGATGACAGGTCTCCCCGGATCGCTCTTCTTTTCCAGCAAGGTATAATTTATCCATGTTCCCGTCGATGGCTCCATGTAGTAGTAAGTTGCATTGTGAATATCGACAAGATTTACAGTTTCTAAATCTTCCGGCTACCCTAGAATCTTACCTTTGTCGGAAGGAGGAACAACAGCTGCCAACTGAGCTATTTGTGATTCTATCATTTTATTAAAGCTATGCTGGTTCTTAATGGCAGAAGCAAAGCTATCCATTCTATTATTTATATTTTCTAGAACCTTATCATTGGTAGCTACCTTTCTAGATAATTGATCCATAAGTCTAGATTGACCAGCAATTAATTCTCTCAAGGGTGTTGATTGAAGTTATTGAAATTGTTACCCTGAGGGTTACCTTGGTAGTGAACTTAGTAGTTTGGCCTGTGTTGCTGATTCCATCCTAGATTCTGTTGAGGACGGTAGTAGTTGTTATTGACAAAGTTCACATCCTCTTGAATTTCAGGGCAGTTGTTCCCTGAGTGTCTAGTGTTTTCACACTCTTCACATGTCATGCGAGAATCATTAATGTGCATGACTTCTTTCTTTTCATTGGCTCGGCCTTTGAGCTTCTTCATCAGCAGGTCCATCTTGACAAGTAACATGTCTACCTCCTTGAGTTGATGCATACCTCCACCTCTTCCGGGTCTAAACACGTTCTTCATTCCAGCCTTGGTTGGAGGCCATCTTCTCTACAAGAGTTGTGGCAGCTAGAAGTGTTAGTGACAAGAATGCATCTCCAGCAGCAGCATCCATAGTCTCACGGGTACTACTGGTCAACTCATGATAGAAGGTCTACATGAGTAGCTAATTCTCCATCCCATGATGAGGACATTCTGATATGTAATCTTGAAAGCGTTCCTATGCCTCAGGGACAGATTCATCGTATTGTTACTAAAAATTTTAAATTCTCCCACGTAGAGCATTGGTCTTGTCTGTGGGAAAGAACTTTGCTAGGAAGGTAGTAGAGCAGTTATTCCATGTAGTGTTTCTATCTTTGTTGGCGTAGAACCACTGCTTCGCCTTCCCCAAGAGTGAGAATGGGAAGAGACGGAGTAGAATGGCATCTATGGAAACTTCCTTGATGGTGAAAGTGTTGTAGATCTCCAGGAAGTGTTGGAGATGTGCACTCGCATCTTCATGCGCCTTCCCACAAAACTAGCTAACTTGCACCATGTTTATGAGAGCTGGCTTGAGCTCGAATCCCTTGTCTCCTACATTGGTTTCCAGTCCAGTACAGATGTTGGCGGTGGTTGGAGCAGAGAATTCGTGAAGAGTGATGTCAGACATGGCTTCAAATTATGGTGTTAAGCTTTGTCTTATCTGGTTGTCTTCCGACTCTAAAGCTGAAACTTTCTTGAGTTTAGCTCTAGTTCTCCTAAATAGTACTTCTAGATAGTCAACGTAGTTTGTTGGAAGGTCAAAACCGGTCATACATTACCCTGCATAAGATATAAAAGTAGACAAAACAAGGGTAACTTTGCTTGAGCAGAGGTCAATGGTTATTTCGATCACATCAAATAATATAAGTTTATCAATACTTCCTTTGCTAGCTACCTTCCTCGGCAACCATGATAGAAATGCTTATTGGTATTTATTAACTTATCACTTATTTTAGTAGCCACCTTTTAATTACCTACATCTATTAGCATTACTTGTACTAGGTTGTCATCCCAAGTGATGGTGCCAGAGATGCTTGTTGGTACTACTTAGCATCACTACTAGAATAATACTAAGTGGTTCTCTATCATTTTATGTGACTAGAAAGAATATGAAAGAAAAGGAATATGCAAGCGCACAGATAATTATACTGTTGTAGCACTTCACCTAAGAGTATTCCAGGTATCGTTATTTATATTTTACCACAAGGAAGGTGTAGCGTGGACATGTATTGATAGCTTATAGTATTGATGGAGAAATAAGCCACAACCAATATTCTACTCATAACAAGGGTAAATCATAGGATAAGATATGTATATGATAAGTATTTATCAAGTATAATGATAAATCACACAGAGTACTCCATTCTATAGCATTAGCATGGTCAGGTAGAATATTAGAGGAATAATTTCTAAGGCATTCTAAATTACAAGTCAAAGCATACATTGATTAGTGCAATTACACCTAGTAATCATTGCTGAGATCATCTTCATATCTACATATAAGGGGTATTACATAAGGAAGATTAAGAACAGAGCTCGCTCTTCCTTCGTAACTGGACCCTACTTCTATGGCCTATATTCGGGGAGTGGACTACAAAGAACTCAATGGGAGTGTCACATCCGCGATCTACCACATGACCTGGAATATAGAGTGTATTCGCAGGCAAACAGTATATAAGCACCATGCTTACATAATGCCACCCACCCACCCATGGTACCTTAGGGCAAGCGCTATACGAACTTATGCATAAACATAATGATAATCCAACTATACTAAGTATATAATCAAAGTAGACGATGAACATTGCAACTAAGATCATGAATAAGATGAATACTGATATTGTCATAACAATTGTAGCAAGCATATAAAAACAATAGAGATACAACGAGAGAGGGGTACAAAGATTATACCAAACCATGCTCTTGACAATATCGGGAATCCAAGCGAAGCCTGCTTGTCTCCCTCTAGACCTAGCCTAACTAGCTATGCGCTAGAATTACTGGAGCTCTGAGGATGATTAGGGTTTCTGTCTTCTCAAATGACTTGATGCCTCAGGGGGCAGGGCCTGGTTATATAGTCTTGAGCTTGCAACATGAGCCCTTGGATCAAACCAACTTAAGAAATGGCAGAGATGCATCCTAGGAGACGGTGGAAAACTAACATAGCAACGAGGAGGCTGACAGGTGGCCCAGGGGCTAGGCAGCCTGTAAGTGGGGCCGGCCGGCCCCACATGGCAGCGCCTCACCTCCCGCTTTGATGTGGAGTCCTCTCGAGTCTTCTAGAACCTTCCTACCTTGGTTTCACGGTGGAATTGCATAATTAACTCTGACATGTAGGTTCGCCTTGATGGTTTTCTGATTAGACCCTGCAGAACATACAAATTCACCAAAACTCGTGGAATTTGTTAGTTTAAACCCTAAACTTTTGTTGGTGATCTCATTTGTGCCCTTATACATGTTTTATTGATGGCTTAATAATGGTTGTTAACTACCATCAACAGTTATCCAACTCAACTTTGCGTTTTCACGTGCGTTCGGAGGTAGGCCCTAGTATTTATCTGTTAAATTTTGGGCGACTAGAAACTAAATTAGCTGATGCATCAAGCTAACAAGGGCGATCAATCCAAAGATTGATCACTGGTGCAGCAGTCGGCAATGGTAGAAGGATTTGTGCATAGTGGAACATGACATTGACCAGAATGTCAAAAGATCGACTATAAAGCACAAGTTGGAGGAAGTAGAGAGTGTCTCGAAAGATTGAAGAGAAGGAAAGAGATGATCCAATAATCACCATCAGGTGACCAAACATTACGATCTTCAATTTGTCCTTGATTGAGAAGGCTAATGAAATGAGATCTGAAAAAGGGGAAAGAAGTTAGAAAGAGTAAGTTCAGGGCAGACGGTTGAAAGCGCGGCGCATGCAATGGTCATAAGAGGTAATGTTGGAATAAAATCATTTTATCCCAAAATTAGGGGCATGTGTTGACACATAAATTTAGTTCGGGATGAGAAGACTTTGAGATCGGAATTTATCAAGGAAAGCCAAAATATTCGGCAAGATCAGCTAACTGAGTTGCCATCATAATCGAATGGATAAGATGATGTCATCATCTCAAAGGAATGGGCCCTATCGGCAGGAACGGTAAGACATGGAGCAAGAAGATGCATCAGACTCTATAGAAGGGGAAGATTGGGGTCCAAGTTGACGTAATCTAGAAAGTTTTGTTCTCTTTTACCAAGTTTTGTAACTGGTCTTGTTCGACCAAGACTCATAGTCGAGCCTTAGATATAAATATTGAACTCCAGCTATTGTAATGGACATCCACACATCAATCAAAACAAGTACCTTTACCTTTTTTTTGGCCCCGTGCCACCCCTTAGGAGTAGGAGTAGAGTAGATCTTGGCGAGTTCTTCGGGCAAGCAGGGCTGCCATCGGTTAGGTCTGACCTCTGGCTTGTTTGTGAGTATCCATCATGACTTATACTTTGTTTGTAAGGCTGCATTGGTTAGGTCTGACCTCTTGCAAGCTTTGTATAAGTTAGTTATCCTTAGTTATTGTAAGGTTGCATCGATTCGACTCGTATCTCTTACAATTACTAATACAAGTCATCCTTCGATTCTTATCAAAATTTGTACGGTTGCATCGGTCCGGCTCGATCACATATAAATTTTGATACGAATTAGTTATCGATATTGTGTTAAATAGTTTACTATTCAGCATAATATCACCTGTTGCTTGATCTAGATTAAAGATTTCTCGGTCTTCATCTTTCGATCTATCGTTTGTCGACTGTTTTTATGCTAAGATCCAACCGTTGACATTAGATCCCGTTTACCGACCGTTTTATCTTGGTCTTGATTGATCATAGAGGGTGTTTGAAGCCCTGTTTCCATTATGGAATAGGTTTGTTAGTCATTAATCTCTGGTTTGCTGTCTTTGTTATCAACCTATTGGTAGCGCACTAGGTTGGGTATTGTTGGTCAATGGATCTACTTGTTAAGGGACACATGACGTCATCCATCTGCTATGTTTCTATCGGCTATTTTAGCCAATAGCTTGAGCTTTCACGTGTATGGCGCGCGTTCGTGATTCCGTCGAAACACAAGTACGTTTATAGATCGCTAGACTTGCAGGTTGCCGTTCTACTATCAATGCTGCATCAATCCGGTTGACCTATGGATAGTGCCGTAAATTGGGTTAGGTTGGTTCGCAGATTTACTTATGCTTCGGTGGTTGAACGTTCGCATACTATACAACAAGAACCACTCAGATCGGCCCCTCGGCCGGTTGCTTATGCTTTCACGCTCATAACACGTGCTCATAATCTTGTCTAGATATGGATAGGTCTATGTGCTTTAAGAGTTTAACTTGTTATCATTATTATGGCTGTCTTTGACTCGCTCGACCCCCTCTGTTAATTATGACAGATTAGATTTGATGAGCTTGTAGATCCATCTATACTAGATAAGTGATTGATTACGTGATCATCTATTTACTTTGGAATCGGCTATTTTTACCGATGGCCCGTGCATTGCAAGCGTATTGGCTTTTATTATTGTACTTGTTTTTGTCCTGATCTTTGAGCCAATACGGGGTATAGTCAATGCAAATGCTTTCATTCACATCAGTTCTCTACCATGTTTGTGCATGTTTTATGATCATTGGCATTAGATTTATATCATTAATATCTGATAACTGCCAATAATGTTCTTTTTCAACATCTTATATCATGAACATGCTGGATATCGACTATTTAGTCGATAGTCTTATTGAATCGGCTATCTAGCCGCATATTTGGAACTATTCGGAGCAACACCAGCATGTTCCATTTTAAATTACTGATTGTTTTTCTCTCCTTGTCAATTACAGGGTCAAAATTGATTGGCACGCCCTAGGTCATGACCATCTGGTCTGGTGTCCTACTAAGTCCGGACAGAGCTCAGGATCTGCTCCACACGGTTTCTGTTGGCATGCTACGTGTGCCGGTGGCAAGTTCACTTTTTGCCGTTGACAGCTACACTAGGTAATCTTGAGAGTGTTGGTTGGAGCACCATAGAATGTAGTGTTGGTTGTATGATGCCTGTGAGGCTCTGCTCATTGAACTCTACATCGGGCATGTACATATTAGACCTGGAATATGATGAGGAGCAAAATGTTGTTTTCTCTGTGGTTGGGGATAGTTCAGTTCACCTGGCAGGATACTACAAGTAAGTATATATATTATTATTGGTATTGTTTTACATTATTCTGGTATAAACATCAAATCACTAGAGTTTTACATTGTTCAGTATTCTTGGTAGAGCAACATTTTCCATTGCACAAATCAAAAAGTACATTTCATGCATAGTTCGCAGGGGGTGGGGTGGCGCACTGTGTTTTAAGCTAAGGTGCTAAGGTGTTTTTTATTAATTTGTTCAGGTAATAGTTTGGCACTATTAAACTGGTACATTCTCGAGGTATTGAGTCTAACTAAATAGTAATTAAGTACTATTGATAAGATGGTAGGTCAGTTAAACTTGTCGGTTTGCTTGTTTGGTTTGTCTTTGCTTTTTTCCTTTTTGCCACAATATGAAGGAAAAAAGAACCTTCAGCATATATGATGCTATAGTTGGTAAATCTAGATGAACAAAGCACCATTTCAATTTAATTATGTACTTATTTTATACATTAATGTACTAATATAGTATTTTTGTAGTTATTATCATACAGTCACATAAACTACACAACAGAGCCTTAGTTTTTTTGTTTGGGTGTAGCATAATATCGTTCAACACAGAAGACATGTTAGGAATGGCCCAAAATGGTTCATATGCCTTTCCTAGTTCAAGATTGTTGCTTACCTGATATCTTTTAGAACCTATGTACATGAAATTGATAAGATATAATTAGATTTACATTTGCATGTAGCATATTATATTAGCACACAAGACTTGTGTTATGAATGGACCATAATGGTTGGACATGCCTTTCCTAGTTCAAGAGCTGTTGCTTACCTGTGACTGTGATATCATTTAGAGCCTATATATATATATGTACATGAAATCAATGAGATATAAATGGACCATAAGCTCTAAATCATGGTACTATCTTGATTTGTACTTATTTGTTGTGTATATGTGTCACACCTCAAAATTTTTAATTTTGGGTTATGCTTAGAAAACACTAAATAAAAAAATGATTTCAATATTTGAATAAATTTATTAGATAAGTTAAGTTGCTGATAATTTAAATATAGAAAATTGTGGTTTTAAACTTTTCCATATTAATTTGATAATGTGGTGTTTGTGTGATGCTTGTCTTTGGTATTGGTGAGTGCTATTATTTTTTTTAAATATCATAGGACGACGTTTACTTCTCATCGGAAAACTTTTTGGTATTTTCTGGATTTAAAATTTCAATTTCCGTGAGCTTAATCTTTTTCCTTGATCTTTTCATCAATCTTTTCATGAGCCCAAACCTATTTAGTTGAGTTCTTTATCTCCCCAAGAGTCTCCAGGATTTTTCCCGTGATTTTTCTGAGCTCCGGGCTATTTTTCGCGGCTTAAAAGGTAATTCTAGATTTTCTGAAATTATTTTTATTCGTGGAATTAAAATAATCCCGAAATTAAGAAATTCTGAAAAGTTTCCAAACCCTACGACTATATATATGCCGGCGTAGCCCTCGACGCCCTGGTTTTAGAAGTACAACCCTTATCACGAGCCGCCGCTCATAGCTCCCTTCACCTCTCGCCGAAGTTTTGCATCTACAGCTTGCGTTCCGGCGAACTTCCGGCGAAGGTTCGGTGAGCTTTTCCGGCCACGTTTCTCATCTTCGGCGAATTCCGTTTCCACCCCGAGGTTCATCTCGATTTTCTCTACGCTGTCATGTATTCCTTTCCGTGAATCCATCTTCTATCAATTATGTTTATTTGCTCCATGCATTTGTTTCCTTAACGTCGAGATATAATATTATAATAAAAAAAATAATGATTTTTTTTGAAACAGTCAACTGATCTTTTAATTTCTTCCTTATCTGGACGTTGGTTTTTGTTCTGGCTGATTAGTTCCCTTCGCTCGGATCATCGATCTCTTTGTATCTAATTATGTTTGAAGACGTGCACATCAAGGACTCCGGGTCCATCTCCATGGCCACGTTTTTCATACGACCATCTCTGGTCTATAAATATTGTATCTTTTCCAAGTCCATATATCTCACGCCGCTGCCTTGTTTTGATCATGTAACAACCCAACGTCACATCTGCCCTAGCAGCTAGCGCCATCGACCTGCAGTTTCCAAGCTTTGCCTGCCGTGCTTTGTTGCTGCCGCTAGCCTCTCGCCCTTATGCCGATGGCCTCTCCTGGCCGCCTACCATGTTCCTGCCGATCTCCAACATGGTTGCATCCGATCGAGTCTCTGTTCCCAGTAATCAAGGTATCCCATGCCCTAGCTCCTGTCAAAGCGCCGCCGCCGCAGATTGCCCAGCAAGCGTCGTCGCCTTTGCTCTTTGCTGCCTCGCCATTGTGTAGAACCTATTTCAGCCCTCTTCCGATCTTGCCGAGAAGGACGTGGAGCCGCCGCAGCTCGGTCGCTGCTCCGTCATCTCTCCGTCGTCTGCAACTCGTGGTCGAGTTAGCGTCCAGAGATTCTCCCTGTTCATTTTCCGGCCGGCTGCCCGTCACCGTCAGAACTCTGGTGGTAGCCATCGCTGCGCCCATGGACCGTGGCATAGATGCATCGCGGCCGATCAAGCAAAGGCATGCATGTGTGTGCTTAGCAGGGACTGCAGGTGTTGGATAGCATGTAAGTCTGTCTGGAGCCTGCACTTTCTGCCGATGTTCTTCTAACCATATCTCCAGCCAATGGTGATTTAGCCATTTAATTAATCAATCTATATTCTTTCAATTTGTTTGGTCTCCAACTCAATGCCCACCCGTAGGGTGCACGTGATGGCTATTGACTGGCATGCAATGAAGGTTTGGCTAGGGAGAAAGCAGAATTGCCACCGTACGTACCCGCTATTTGATCGTTTTAACTCTGTTTTTCTTAGATTTAGTTGTGTTAGTTTCGTGTCAATGCGATCTATGTGCTAGCAGCATTGTTTATTCCGTTAGATGTTTATCTATTTATAATTAAAATACTAACTTGGTTAATTTGTATATGAAACTAGTTTTCTGATTAGAAGAAACATATCCTCTATGTATAACTGGTAATTTGATTAATAGCGGCATAAATACGGTTTGGCACACTAGATTAGATTAGCGGTAGTTTAACCGTTTTAATTTCGATTCACTCCGTTCAAGTTGCGTTAGATTCGTATTTACGAGCTCTACATGTTAGTGTTATTATAAAGTAGGTTTGGAAAATTTAATTTTCGAGTTTATATTAAAATAATTAATTATCTATAGGAAATCTTAGAAAATTCATAATTTTTACGTTTTAAATCTGAATTTCGTGATCTTTACGTCTGTGTGATCGTAGTAACGTGTAGAAGAGTTTTACGAACTTTTTATACTGTTTTGATACTGTTGGTGTACTGTTTTAATTATGTCTCTTTGTTTGCTTCGTGTATGATTGATCGGATGATTGTGTGTTGATGCTTGATGATCGAGTATAGACGGTGAGCAGTTTCTTGACGATCAGGAGTATTATTTTGAGCCAGACCAGCAGTATCATCAGGAAAGCTTTGATCAAGGCAAGTATAACATAGGACCATCCTTGTTGTCCTATTCACTTATATTATCATACATATGAATGTGTCTTCCTTAACAACCATAGAGATTATAACTTAGCTATTGATTTCCCTGTTCTCTTGTCACCTATGGGATATGCATTTGGGTAGCTATTGCTAGTGCTTAATTATGAACAATGATCTTGTAATTTGATTAATGGATTAAGCGACCAACCATGAAGATGATTTTATTACTGTTGAAAGGGGGCTAGAGCAAGGGGTCATATTGTTGTTCTAGTTACTCTCCATAAGGACTTACCTATAAGTGATAATCGGGATTGACAGTACAACTGTGAGGGCTATATGACTCTGGCTCTAGTTGTTTAAGAGACATTTTCTAGCTTGTTAGATGTTACCCTTGGGCGCAAATGGGGAAAAGCAGACTGTGGATCACTAGGACTGGTTGTATCACACAGACTGACTGATGAAACCTAGCAGCCCTAACTTGTTAGACGAACTCTTGAATTGCTTTATATGGTTCTCCGATGTTTGGGTTTGATCTCCCCACACATTTAGAAATCATGACTCACAGTGAAAGTATACACCTCTGCGCAGAGTTTAATAAACTGGTATACTAGTCGTGCTCACGGATACGAGCGGCCTTGGGGATTCTTACAGAATAGTTGATCACCATTGATATATTATGCTTAATACTGATGTTGTTATTCTTATGTTCATGTTAATGCTATTCATTATCCTTATTACAACCGATCATTGGTTCATTAATGGGAATTAGAATTCCTTGATGCTACTCAATTGCTAATTATATGATGATTAAAAGCTAAACGCAGTCAAACAGTGTCTAGCCTTTTTGAGCCTCATGAACCCCATGATATATTTGTTGAGTTAGACATGGACTCACTCTTGCTATTTCCACCACACTCCAGTGTGTAGTAAGGTGTTGCTCAGAAGAATGATAAAGATGTAGTGGAGTTTTCAGAAGTCTTTCAGAAGTGTTTGGCATACGGAGCCACCAGTCAGCCGTCCCTGAGAAGAATGGAGCATGAAGTTTAGTCACCGTTCCGCGATACTCTGATGTAAGTGTTAATATAGCTATGTATACGTTATATAATAACATTATTTCTGATACTTTTTTATTCTGACATATGTGTGGACTTCCTGAGCACACATATGATTAACCTGGTTTTGTTCTTTAGAAAACCGGGTGTTACAATATGTTTTATCTCTGTAGGATCCCTGATGCTGCTGCCAACATACAAGCTCTTGTAACACAAAGTCAAGAAGCTGATGATCGTGAAACCACACATGTTCATGTTATTGCACAGGAATACAATGCTCTAGACACTGAAGTACATAATGATGGTACAAATCAAATGGTTGGGCAAGCTGGTCTTAATGCTGCTGCCAATGTACAAACGCTTGTAACACAAAGTCAAGAAGTTGATGATCATGAAACCACACATGCTCATGATATTGCACAGGGACGCAATGCTCTAGAGACTGAAGTACATAATGATGGTCCAAATCAAATGGTTGGGCAATCTGCTCTTAACAATAAGTAAGGAATAAAACTGGTTGACTCATCTAGTATTTTTTCTTTCTAATTATTTATTTTCATAGTGTATATGTTTTATTTTGTAGGATCTCTGATGAAGCATCCCTTGGTTCTGGTCATCGTCCAGTCTGCAAAGAAGATGTAGGAGGCCCTACCGACGAGTTGAAAATAGATGAACTAAAATCGGGAGACTGCAATGCTGAAATGGCATCTTATGGGAAGAAGGTCATCCTCAACTCGACCTTAGTATTAACATTCATTAACTTGTATAATTTTTTGTGCATCTGATAGAACTGTATTAGATGTTTATAACAATGTCTAAGCTTTTTTAGAAAAGTCTTACCTCTCTTATAACAAAATAGAATCTCTCTCTCTCTCTCTCTTTCTCTCTCTCCCCCTCTCTCTCTCCCTCCTCTCCATGTCCACGCACAAAATTATTGATGACTACTCATAAATAATAAATCGCAGTATGGGCAATTTTGTATACATTCCTTGACCTGGGAAAAAGTAATACGTTAATGATTTTAAGGTTACTTGTGTAGGTTAAAGTGAAATATATTGGAATGCTGAAGGATGGGAAAGTTGTTGACTCTTCTGAAGGTCGCGCTGCCATTTATGAGTTCACGCTCGGTAAAAAATTGGCAAAAGCTCTCATTTCTGCTCCATGTCTAATCCTTTTGATGATCACAACATATGCATATTTTGATGGTTTCAGGCATTGACAAAGTAATTGCTGGATGGCACCAAGGAATTCAGGGTTATAAGCATCTTTACTAAAGCACACATCTCATCTTTATTTTTGTGGTAATTTGGTTGAAACCAGCTTTGATTTGTCCTGTAGGCATGCGTGTTGGTGGGAAAAGGAAACTGACCATTCCTCCTGCTCTGGGGTGAGTGTCTTATTTCATTCACATGTATCTTTTCTTTCATTAGAATATGCATGCTCACATTTTGTGCACATTTGTGGAAGGGGAAACTGAATTTGTGATTCTTTTTCAGGTATAAGGACAGACCACAAAAGACGATACCAGCTAACTCATGGCTTGTTTATGAAATTGAGTTACTTGGAGTGTCGGAACCTAGAAAGAAACCTAAAAAGAAGTCTCGTTCGGTGAATCATCACTAGATTGGAGCAGCAAATGATGTATTTTGGTTCCCTTTCAGATAGCATATCACACTCAGCACAGATTAGAGTTCTTTTGGTGTATTGTGGCATGGGTGGTATGTTGTTGGATCAATGGATGGTAAACTTATTGACAACTGACAACCATCCTTATCTAAGGTATTTTGGTGGAGGATGTGGCATTGTATGATTGAACTGCACGTGTATATATTGTCGTAGTGCTTGGCTTGTTTCATGGCTCTAGCTAGCGTACTTTGTGCAAAGATAAACTGTGCTCAATGGGGGCTGTAAATGTGCTTGGAAGTTGCTTGGCAGGCTCAGTAACTTTGTCCATCTGGTGAATGACTCATGCAAGTATATTTTAGTTAGCATGTATGTTTGCATGCTTTGCTAGATTCTGTAAATTAACTGGGCAAATTCTACTAAAATATACTGCCGCATTAATGGCTCATACGGTCAATTGCATATAGTAGCTTGTTCATTTGATCAGTCCCGGCAGTGTTGAATGCAGTACTGAAAATCGGTTGGCATTTGTTGTGCTAGAAATATTGTAGGCACTAGATCTAAATAGTAAGCTATCATTTGGATTGTCACATAGATGTAGGATTAGCTGGAAATGCCTAGCCTTTCTTGTTGTCAGTCCTCAGGTTTTACTTGTGCTAGAAATTACAGGAAGTATGCTAACCCTGTTCGCTTTTGCTGAAATTTGGTTTATGCTGATGTTTATGTTGATTTGTTATGATAGAAAAACACTGTTCATTAAATCTCAACTATAAGAACTATCATCTGGGATTATGGAGCAGGTAGAAGTGCCTAGTTTTTCTTGTCAGTGCTTTGGAAACTTCAGATGATTTGGCTGTAGCTTTTTCTTCTTGTCAATCCTTTGGATTTACTTCAGACAATTTGGATTATAGCCGTTGCATGATCAGAATTAGCAAACATGTAGTTTCACAATGTCACTATGGATTGTTCTTGAAAAATGCTGCAGGATGTATCATGTTCCTATAATGGTTGCAGTAGTCCATTCTGAATCTGTAGGCACAAAACTCATAAAGGCCCAAAAAGGTATGTATCTATCTCCAGTACTGATATGCACAAGATCGGAAATAACTGTCAAGGTTCTTAGTTGAAGAAAAGAGTTGTCGAGATAAACTTGAAACCATTCCAGTATATATCTGGTTATATTCAGTTATAAAATTGCAGATTTGCTCTGATTGATTCATTGAGGGAATCGGTAGGTTCCTGTATATTCGATTCTGGGCAAATTCAACTATTGAAGAGAAACCAAATTGTCGATTGACTGAAACTTGAATTAAGATAAAATGATTTGAAATTGAAACACGTATCACAAAGATGGCAAGTTGATCGGTGTATTACATTTATATTAATCCTTGTATTGGCATTTGGCAAAAGGTGCTTAAACTAGCTCCACTCCTTGAGCAACAAATGATGACAAGGTCAGAAACTGCTGACATTAGGCCAACATCTATACTGGTAGCTTAGCCTGACGCCTAGACTGTACATACATACAGATCGAACAAAAGTACTGAAATTAGGCCAACATCTATCTAATATCTATAGAGGTAGCTTAGCCTGAATGGCTGATCATAGTGCTGAAATTAGATCTGCTACTACTAGCTAGCTATTAGTATTATTAGCTAGTAGGTAGTTAGCATCAACAAAAGTGCTGAAATCATCTAGTTCTAGGCTCCAAGCTCCCTGATCGATCGCCATCAGCGGCAGGTTCCATCTGACAAAGAGGACGACGACAAAATGCTCTCAATCGGCGGGAGGAGCTCCGGCCAGACCTTCACGGACAGGTCGTAGAGCTCCCTTTCGCGGAGCTCACCGCTTGGGCCACCGGAGGCGATCACCTTCTTGAACCTGTCCCTGAGGTTGTGCACCTTCTTGGCGACGTCGCCGGCTGTGGGGTTCTGCCGCTTCAGGTCGACCCAGCGGCGGATGGCGTCGAGGAGCGCGGACGGAGAGCCCGGCAGCCGCTCGAACTTGAGGCACTCGTCGGCGAGCGTGGTGAGGATGCTGACCTCATCGTGGAAGACTCAGGCCACATTGCATGGCGGACGCCTCTTCCGGCAGTTCACGAGGTGTTCGCCGTCGTCGTCGTCGTCGGTGGAGGAGGTCAAGACGACGGGGCCGGCCTTCGAGCCGGCCGATGATGACGTCTTCCAGCTGCTCGCCTCCTGCTCGTCATCGGAGGAGGACAGGGTGATGACGCCGGGCTTGGAGCCGGCCGATGACTACCTCTTCCTGCCGGTCGCCTCCTGCTCGTCATCGGAGGAGGAGGACAGGATGATGACGTCGGGCTTGGAGCCGGCGCCAGACATAAGTCGTGGCAAGGTGGGCGCCATGAACGGTGACCGAAAGCGGAAGGGAACTGAGCTCCTGAGTGGGGTGAGACGTGAGAGATACAGGCAACAGAGACAAGATGAAGTGGAGAGCAGAACAAGACAAGCGAGGAGAACGCGGAGCGACGGCAAAGATTTGGCGCGAAACCAACACTATTAAGGACAGTTTGGCGCCCAAGTGGTGCCTAATCTTAGTTGAGGCCCCCCCATGTCTCATTGCCCGTACACAAGCATTTGTTTGGGTCTCATATACATTAAACCCCCAAATCTTTTGCGGTCGCATGGTATTTGGTGATTTGTGTCAAATTTTTACATTAAACCCCCAAATCTTTTGTGGTCGCATGGTATTTGGTGATTTGTGTCAATTTTTTCCAAGTATAAAAGGGCAACACCAATAAACAGGAAATACTCTATTGTAATCACAAACTAAATGTGTATACAATTTTCCAAACAAATAATTACACAGATTTGGCTGGATATCGCCGCACCACGTGCTCCAATTTTTTTTACTGCTATAAGAGTCAGGACTAATGGAACATGTAATATTCCTCAAGCGTAATGGACTAGGTTCTATGCTACACCTATAATTGGCACGGGTGCTCGCATTTTCCTGGAGTTATTTAAGGATTTAACGGCATTGTGCTTTCAGTGGTAGGCGACATTTTCGTCGACAGCAAGGCGTAATGACTTCGTTAATCTCGAGATGTGTCGGCATAGTCTTTCGGATATGCTCATAAGGGTAGAGTTTGTGTATGTGTATTCATAGGGGAGTGTGTGTACGTGTTGAGCATATGCGTCTATACTTGTGTAATTCGCTAAAAAATATATGATTTTATGTCTTTATGATTTCCTTTGCTAGACGTACTGTAGTAATCAGTGGCCAAGTATCACCAATTGACATATGCATCATTAGAGAGATCCTAGATTTGTTACTACCGTTGACCAAATAGTGGTCCAGTAACACCACACATTGTCACCCACAATATGAACAAAAGCCAATAAATGTGAACATTTTTTCCTTAGAACACCCCATACCAAAAGTATCTGTCCTATTTGAAGATCAAAAGCATAATATTATTATTGACATCCACGTTGTTGGAAAGTAGAGTTTCTAGCAGATATGAATCGATGTAGCCTTCGCCTAGGCGGAGACCTTAGGTGAAGGCTGAGAAAGAATGGTAGGTGGGCCCAAGGACAATTAGGGTTTCATAAATGAACTTACCAACCCCTTACATAGGGTTCAAGTCCCACTTTTATAGGGCACCGTTTGCTACCTTTTCCCCTTTTACATTCTCGCACTATGCCAGCTACTGTATATTTCTGGAATATTCCTATGCTTTCCTCTTCCGCACCGCCTCTGGTCCCTGGCCCTTGATCAGCGGCCCATGGAAGGCCCATCTCCGCCCTTGGGTCCCTGTGCTCTGCAAGGATTCTCTTTGCCATTGCAGACATCAACCTTTGTCGCTTGGTCTTCGTCTTGCTCCATCTTCGGGGACCTTCGAAGCCATGTCTTGTGCCTCCACCCATCCATAGGCTAGAGGCAAAGACCCCGCCTAGTGCGCCTCTGTCTCCACCCGGACCGTCTCCGCCTCCGTGCTTTGGGTCTCCACCGAACCTTCGACCATAAGCGAAGGCTTCTCCATGGACTCCTGCACATCATTATACACGTAACCCGAAGGTGTTAGTTCTTGCGTTCCATGGTGGGGTTTAGCCTTTGCTACTCACATATCCGTGTCCCAACAGTTCCCCCTTGAGGGCATGGTTTGATGCGAGTGAGCTGTGAACCTCAATTTTACCATTGATATTGAGTTGCACAGGTCTCCCCCCTTTCCCCCCTAGGTCGCCCAGATCAGACTGTTGCGGTTATAATGTGTCGTGTTCTTATTTGTTGCCTTGACTCTAGAATCATCGCATTGCCAAACAGACATGACCGTTGGGTGCGGAAGCCGAAGCGTCCGCCCGTGGCCTATATAAGGGGGTGGTAGGTGAAGGCTCCCCCCACGCCACCTGAGCCATCGCTTTCACGTCTTTCGCTTCCCAAGCCCTCTTTCATGCTTAGCCTTTGCTTGTTTGCGGACTGCCTACGCTCATCCTTTGTTCTTTCTAGTTATTTAGAGGTGGCTTCTGTTGCTAGTCCTCCTCCTTGTTGGGCTACCATCTTTGGTCCCTACTCCTATCTCCATGGTGTTAGGGCTAGCGGGTGGTCTGCGTGCTTTGAGGAGTGTATGGTTGCTGTTGCGGAGGCCTAAGAGCTTGAGGAGGATTTTGGTAGTGTTGAAGCTTCGGTTGGTGATTAGTTAGTGCTGAAGAAGCAGAGGTCATGGCTAGCAAGACCTAGGATTTTGGGCCTTTGCTCATGAAGAAGAAAATGATCCTTGAACTGGAGGAGGATGGCTATGTTCCTCAGGGCAGGGCTCAACTTCCGCAGCACGAGATGGTCCCTGCGCCTGATAAGGATTATGCTGTCATTTTTAAGGATTACTTCTTCTACGGCCTTCGCCTTCCCTCTGTTCGGTTCCTCCATGAATTACTGGAGGAGTTTGATGTTCAGATTCATCATCTTACTCCTAATGGCCTTCTTACTTTGAGTAAATTTTGCTAGGCTTGTGAGTCTTATGGCACTGAGCCGGATCTGGACACATTCTGTGAATACTACAAACTTCAGTGCCAACCCAAGAAGGTGGGTGATGATGAGCTTATTGCTCAGTACGATAGCTGCGCGTTCATGGCAAAGAGGCAGCAGGGGGATTCTAGGTTGGAAATTTCGTATTGCTAGAAGAATAAGTGGGATAAGGATTGGATGTGTTATTGGTTTTATGTGCAGGCCTTCGGTGTTACCTCTACCCATGAGGATGGGAAGGTAACTAGATATCCTCTTGCCTCTGTTATGACAGAGATGAAGCCTTTGACAAAGGTGGCACCCAGCAGTGAGGTCACTCCTCATAGATAGGCTTGTGACAAGGCCTTCGCTTTGGCCTGTTAGTACTCTAGAGGCCATGATCTTGTGGAGGAGATGGTAGCTACAATGTTCTGGCCTTTTGGCAATCTAGGCCTTCGTTCAAAGTGGAGATGGTGCACCTCCCTGTTTATGGCCCAGCTGATGGAATCCCTTTTCCCCGTTTTGGGATAAAGCTGTCGGAGGATGAAACTCCAGAGGAGTTTGCTACTGCCATGGAGCAAGAGGTGCGGGAAATTGTTGGTGATATTTCTGACAAGGAGTTTCTCATGCGGCGGTCCATTTTAGGCATGTTGCCTTAGCTGAACCATGTGTTTGAGGAATTGGGGATACACCATGAGGAACACAAGGTTCCTGCAAAAGGTGTTGAAGTCTATTGAGGACAAGGCCAGGAAGGCTGCTGCGAAGAATAATACCACAGCGACTGAGTCAAAGAAAAGGAGAGGTACCAGCGTGGCGAAGGCCATCAGCAAGAAGCAAAAGATTGGGGCTTCCTCCGCCGGTGCTTCTATAGATGTCTTGAGGAAGTGACGGAGAGTGTTCACGGGGGCTCTGCTTCTACGACTACTGGCATGGAGGGTGATCATTCCACATCCTCCACTAATCTTGGAGGGGATGATTTTGTTCAAGCCACTCTTGGAGGGATGGCGACCAGCACTGTCGCTGAGTGCTCCATCGTGGCGCCTATGCCCGGCGTGCTAGGCGATGACTCGTCCAGCTCTGAAGGCTAGGACGGTGGTGGTGGTAACGCTTCCTTACCTAGTGATGTGGAGATTGGGAGTGTGGATCACCATTCTACGAAGGTTCCTGTGGTCGAGGAATCTGAAAATGAACCTGAGCATGAGCCACCTCCGACACAGCCTTTAAATCCAACACCCCCGATTGGTTCACGGCGGGAGGAGGTCATAGAGATGGATGTTGCAAAAACTACTTTGTGTTTTGGGTAGGTGTTTTCTTGGTTCTTTTGGTTTCACTTGTGTTTTCACTTTATGTTTGCTATTAAAATTTCTTGTTTTTACATTTTCCTAGGTGACTTAACTACAGCCATGGAGACTCCATTGCTAGGGGAGAAACCTTCACCGACTGATTTGGATCTTGCCTATGTTGGGTTGGATGCCGGTCCGAAGGCATCGCTCTTGATTGGAGGGGCTGGACCTTTGGCTCCTGTTTGCTCCGGCGGCGAAGGTTTGGTTATCTCATTCTCTTTGTTTTACTTGTTGCTTTATTTTGGCGTTTCTGACATAAGCTAGTTGGCTTTCTTTTCAGGGAGCTCCGCAGATACACTAAGTGGGTGGCTCGAGCACCTCCATGCTCTCTACACGGAGATAGGAGGTTAATTGTAACCTCCGCTTTCTGATCCGTGTTTTTGACTTACGTTGCTTATGCTTTGGTTTTCTTGATAGGCTAGGCTTGTCACCATTTCAAGAATGTGAACTTCTACCAACTGCTACGATACAACTTAGAGCATCAATGCCTGGTGGGTTGTGCTATCTTCTGACTTGTTTTTTGGAGTGGTAGGACACTTGTTTGATTGCAGAATCTTATTTCGATTACAATTTAGGCCGAAGGGTTCTTGTCTTATGGCGCTTATTCTCTTAGTCCTGCCTCCACTTGTCTCTTCTCTAGCTCCTGTTGGGGATGAGCTTGCGTGTTCGCGCGGAAGAGCTGAGGCACTAGTTTTTGACTTGTGTCCTGTGTGGAGGCTCCGTTACTTGGTTGCTTCAGTGTAGCCCATGCTTTTTGGTCTCTAGATGTCGATAGGGAGGTTCTAGCGCGTCGCTGTGGAGAAGCTGAGGTGCTCATATTTGATCTTGCAGTTGTTGCGAAGGCTTTGGCATAATTTGAGCACTCATCGGAGGTTTTAGTCTTCAATCTTGATGCTTCTCCAGAGGCCACAATGCAATTTGAGCAAGCAACAGAGGTTGAGGAAGCCTTTCTTGGGCGTTGTCTTCGCTTGCGCCTGGATGGGAGTGTTGTTGCCTTTGGCCACGCTGGAGCAGCAGCACTCTCGTTGAACATGGTTGATGCCAAGTTGTACCGGTCGATATCTTCAGTTGCGGGGGATGTTACGAGTCTTCGTGTGATACCCTTCCACAACCTCTGATACTGATCGCTTGCTGGCGAACTTTGATTGTGCAACGCCTTCCGGAGGCTGTAGATGCGTACAACCTCTGTGTGGCCTTCACTGGGCTACGTGAGCTGCTTTAGTTATGAGTCTTCGCACGGTATCTTGTGGTTGCATTCTTTCTAAGGATACTCCTGCCTCTATTGCTTTATTGCCTTGCTCTATAGTGTGTTAGGTTTTGCCTGCCTTGACCTCCCCCTAGCATTCTTTGAAATAGGTGATATAGTGATGCATTGACTAAGGCTAATGCGGGGGGAGGCGTTGCATTTTATAGTCCCATACTTGCATGTTTTAATAAATTTTGGTGGTTGGTCAGGGTTTATTGCTTAGATACGTTTGAAGTCATAATAAGATTGATTGATTTCTTTGTACCTAGCATATCTTTGGCTTTTTATTTTTGTTGTATTTTAGTCATTAATTCCTGATTGTGACCTAGTGCCTGATAGGGACAGGTCTTCGCCAAGTATTTTTCCGCTCGATGCCTACGGTGAAGGTAGGTCTTTGTTAGGTTTTGTGGCCTTTTAGCTGTTTTGATGAATCCTTGATGCCTGATTGTGGACAGGGCTTTGTCAAGGTTGCAGGCCAATTTAGCCGCAGAGGTCATTCCATGCTTTAGAGCCTTCAGCTAAGGCAGTAGAAGGTCCTCTTTGTCGTGGTGTCACTGTTGAATGTTGTGGCTCCGTTGCTAGCCACTTTCGACCTTCGCTTTTCATAGTACTCTTGGGGGAATTCCTCTTTATATTTTAGAGGATTTTACATGGGTCAGCCTCATCAAAAACCTCACCTCCGCTAGGAGCCCCCTATGTGAGGAAAAGAGTACAGGCCCTTTTACATGAAATGTAAAGAGAAAATGTGAAAACTAAGAGAGTAGTTCCGCAGAGGCCACCCCTTTACAATTATATGTAGAATCTGTGCAAATTATTGATGTTCCAGGTATGAGTGGTCATTTTTCCTTTGCCGTCTGTTAGGAAGAATGACCATGATCTTCCGACGGCCTTCGCTGTGTATGGGCCTTCCTATTTTGGTTGGAGCTTTCCTACATTAGCCGCATTGGGCTTCGTTCTTAGGACTAGGTCTCCGTCCTGTATAAGCTTTCTAACCACCTGGCTATCTCTCCATCTCCTGGTTTGCTCTTGGTATTTGATGATGTTTTCTACTGCTTCTAGTCCTGTGCCTTCGATTATTTCTTTAGAGTATTCTTCATATGTTGCCAAGACCTGCTTCACTACCCGGAGGCTCTGATGCTTGATCTCTTCGGGTAACATTGCTTCCTCACTGTACAGGAGTTTGAATGGTGTGAAGCCTGTCGTCCTGGATGTTGTGGTGTTATGAGACCACACCACCTTTGGTAGTTCCTCTACCCACTTACCTTTGCGGAGGTTAAATAGGGTTTTCAAGATTACTGAGAATATTACTCTGTTAGCTCTTTCTACTGCTCCATTTGAATCTGGATGATAGACTAATGCGAAGGCTATTTTTATGTCAATGTTTTTGCAAAACTCTTTGAACTTATCTGAGTCGAACTACTTTCCATTGTCTACCATGAGGGTCCTTGGTACTCCGAATCTACACATGGTGTTTTGCCAAAAGAATTTTCTTAAAGATTCTGATGTGATGGTTGCTAGTGGTTTTGCCTCAATCCATCTCGTGATGTACTCGATTGCTACGAGTGCAAATTTATTCCCCCTTGCGAAGGTGGTAATGGCCCAACAAGGTCCATGCCCCATCTTTGTAATGGCCAAGTGGGTGGGATGAGTTGTATTGCGGCCAAAGGCCTTGACTGGTGTGGGGAGGTGCTCTCACTAGTACATAAATCATAATGGAGGCGGGTGAAAATGCTTAATGGAGGCGAGCATTGCAACCACCTCCAATCAAAGGTCTTGGTTAATCGTGACTTTATGGAGGCAGTTGCCTTGCCCACCACGGTTAATCATTTAATGGAGGCGGGCGCCTTAAGGCAACCGCCTCCATTAATGATGATTAACGGAGGCAGTTGCCCTAACGTGCCCACCACCATTAAAGTTTTAACCGAGACAGTCGCTATAATGCTACTACCATAGATAAAGTTTTAATGATGGCGGTCTATTGTTACTTGCCTGCCTCTGTTAATATTTTCCCATTTAAAAAATAACCTCGGCAATTTGATTTGAATTTGAATTTGAATTTGAATTATATTTTCACAAATCAAACACATATAAAAGCAGAATCAAGACATATATAAACACATATTACGCGTATCAAGCACACACATATAACACATTCATTGGTGTCCTCCATTGTCAACCAACATCATTCAAAGTTATTACACACATGCAATGATGTCAAATGTTTACACATGTGAAACTAAGATCACCCCACTATCAACTTTTCCTAGAAAAGAGGTCCAGCAAGATGTAATCCTTGATTTGTAACTTGGTGCTCCAGTTTCTGATCCTCTCGAACTTCAGGTTTAGCGCTAACTCACTTTCCTTTTTGAACAATGGTCGCCCTTCATGCATGCACTCCGTGACAAACTTACATATGTCTGCTACTATTTGTCTAAAGCTTTGGTCAAACTTCTCCCTTCGCCACCATCCTTGTGCTTTCTTGAGCTGTCACCAGCTGCTGCTGAATCTGGTGCACGTCCTCAGGCACTCGCAGACGTAAAATCCACATAGAACTGACCCATAGGGTTATTTGACGCACTACACGATATATAATACACAATCATTAGAGCATATATAGAGAGCAGTAGTAGGAGGACAATACAACATAGGAGTAGTAGGAGGAGTAGTAGGTATATGAGTAGAGTAGAGTAGATAGTAGTAGCAGTTAGGAGTAGTAGTAGTTTTGGTATAGGAGTAGAGTAGAGTAGTAGTAGTAGTAGTAGGAGTGGTACTAGTATTCATATAGGAGTAGAGTAGAGTAGTAGGAGTAGTAGCAAAGAGTTGACGAGGAGTAGTAGTAGGAGGAGGAGGAGGAGTAGTAGAGAGCATGCTCGATATAATAAGTATAAATGACTTTTGATGTACTTACCGGGAACTTGACCTGAGTTTCAGTTTCGTGCCATTCTTGATCTTCTTCTTCTCAGATCTCCGATCATAGCAGTTGAGATCTTGCACGTACTTCTTATAAGCATTGTACGAAAAACCACTAGTGTCAACGATAATTTGAACACGTATGTTAACTGTTAATGAATAAGTTCCGTCACTTACTGTCTCAATACACTTTCAAAGTGCTTGTAGCCTGCTTTGTTTGTATCCTGCAAAGAGTCAAATATACAGGCCCTTCCGTCCTGAGGATAGATTATAAACACAATCTAGTGGCTCATGATGCCCTTGCTGCACCATTCACGTAATAGAGATTTGAAATGTTCAAATATGAGAAGTCATGATCCAAGTAGCTATATATATATGTTCCAAGAAGATTTTTGACTTACCCAAACTGGCGGGCGGCCATGACACACCCATTTCCCCAGACCTTCTTCATGGCTCCATAGATGTACATTCCCACCCGATACTTATATTCGATTTCCAGATCTTCCCAGAATTTCTTTCCTCCAGGTTCAAGTTCACCAAGTCTTCATGAGTGTCCGGTATATCGTCACCCGCGATGGTTCTCTCTATAATAAGCATCAGAGAGAGATAGATAATACACTTGCCCAATTCCTTGCTTACATAGGCCTGCATCCTGCAAGGAAAAGTCATCATGGCATTATTAGTTTGCTCCTAAAGTACCTACAGTGATGCAGTGGTGTCAAAGTCGTAGTTAACTTACATAGCAAATAAGGTGACTTGGGTGACATCGAGGTCCTTTCGCCACAGTAGTCTATACATGCCATGGAAATCTATGAGGATTTCACCATCCGTGGGCGTATGGAAGTACTCCGCTGGAATCTTGATGACAAATGTGTGGAGGCCTGCTTTTGCCTCTTTGATGTACCATAGATGGAACCTCCTTACCTCCCACTTCCATTCAAGGTGGTCACCCAAGGTCATCATGAACTTCCCATGCTCGTAGTTGTCGGAACAATCATCCGATAGGCCCCAAATCGACGGTGGTGTTTTCAGCCTACAACACCAGGGATTAAGATGTTAGGGAGTGAAAAAGCAACTTTCATCTCCAATTGAATTATAGATTGACTATGTTCACAAGTAGCAAACCTTTCAAACATAGTTGAGTATGGGTGCTTGTCGGCTATTTTATAGGCCGCCCAACACATCTTGGTGTGGTTGCAAGGTATGGCCTCCTCTTCATCTGTAGGCTTCCTCGGCGGGGGAGGACATTGGCTTGTGCCCTCGTTCAAACCACTTGCAGTCGGTGGTGTCACATCGCCCGGTGCTGCCCCTATGCCTCCCTATGGACTGCTATTGTTGGGAGCCAGACTGCCTCGAGGACTACTGCCTGGGCCGCCAGCATTATCGTTGTCACTGTCGTTGTCATCGTCGGTGTTGTCGTCATCGTCACCTGGGTCACCAGGGGGAGACGGTTGTGAGCGAGCTAACGCTGGTGTTGGCACTTCCAAGTCAATGTCACCCTTATTCCATAGCACGCGCATGCTGAGACTGGCATCGATGGATCTGCTACCCTCTTTAGTGGGAATGTTGATTTCATCCTCATCAAATTCTATGTTGGTCCACGTCACGTCCACCTTGGCATAGTGGGGCGGGATCGGCTTACCGTCGTACAAGGCGCCTCTTTCGGGCGACAGTGCCACTCTTGTGGACACATCTTTCTTCCTCTGCACCCTACCGAAGGGCACCTGAAGCGTGTAGCTTGTAGGTTCCATGATGTTGTCGACCGGGTACTTGGGGAGTCCTCCAGTCGATGGCCCAATCTGCCCTTGTATGATGTCTTGAACCTATGGCAGCACCACGCCAGCCTGGCGAAATAGTTGCAACCTCAGCTCCACCATCTTAGGGTCGGTGCTTGTGAAAGCATCTTATATCAACCCCATGATCATGTCCTTCATTGCCTCATCTTTACCTTTATGGATGAGCCCATCCTTGTATTTTTGCCTCATGTGGTATGTGCTTACGTCGGATTGCTAGGAATCCATGGTCTTCCAGCTCTTCCTTGAGGATATGCCACGGATGCAGCCACGGTGCTCGGGGTTTCCTAGCGCCTCAGTTAGTTTGTCCCTCTCTCGGTGAGGTTCGAACAACCTGCCCTTCTCGGCCACAGTGACCTCCAAGATCCTGTTCTCTGCCTCCTCGGTCTGCGGCTCATTGAACTTGGACTTGCCCTCCTTTAGCTTTTTCGGCTTGCGGCCTTTGAGGAAGTCCCGTGCCCTCTCATCACAGTCTACGTACGGATCCGGTAGCCTGGCCTCAGCTAAAGCTCTTTCTTCTGCCCACCACCGCAGCCTCTTAGCGGTATACCCTGTCATGCCCAGATGGTGGTGGTGCTGGTTCCTCTTAGCAAGCTCAGAGAACTGCTCGCTCTTGAGCTTTGCTTCTAGGGTTTGTTTTTGTCTGACGAACTGTTCCCAAACTTCAGGCAAGACGTAATTGTAATGGGTGAAGGGTTCTCCCCTTTCTGCACATACTCCTTATTGAGCTTGTACCTAAAGTTTTGAAGCGCTTTTCCTGCCAGGACCATGACATGCCCCTGCACTTCACTTTATCATAGCCCTCTGGATACGTGAACCGCCTCAACATCTCTTTCCACACGTGTTCCTTGAGGTCTTCTAGGACATCCTTCCAATTTTTATATGTGATAGGCACCTTCTCCCTGACTAAAATGGAGCACTGCTTGCTGAATTTGCTAAGGATCCCTGTTGGCTGCAAAGGCTCTCCTTGTGGGCCCACCTAGGCTATCACGTGCACATCATCGTGCTTCTTGTGCCATCCATGTTGGCCCCTTCTTTGCTTCAGCTTGTCATCGGCCGTTGTGGTTGAAGAGGTCACCGTGGAGGGAGCGGGTGCTTCTGGGATGGCCCTTTCTTCTTCCTCCTCCATGTCGAACTATAAATTCTGAGGCACCAGCGTAGCTGTCGAGGGCAAAAACTCGCATTAGCTATATACTTGTAGGAGCACATAAATGCTATGTTAATTGACATGTGCATTGATGCAAGTACCTCGAGCCATGGTGTTTCAGTATCCTCATCCGGAGGAATCCACAGTGGCTGCTTGCGAGAATGTTGTGTTTCGACCGACGGGTCGAAGTCCGGATCGTTTGCTTCCTCTCCACGAGCTTTCTTCTGCAGCCTCGGTGTCAACTCTTCACTCTTGTACTCGGTGCTCCCACCGTCTAAGCCAAACGATGACCCTTCGTCACTATCATCATCAGGGGTCGCCTCATGCCACTCGTGCAGAGCCTCTGATTCGTTCACCATTAGAATCTATGAAGAATAGGGTTATACGAACAATTAACTTGTATAGACAATGGAATGATTATATTTATCTCATAACTTAATACAGAATTCTTTTTTCATTAACATTTGGAATTGGGATACATAAATAGAAGGATAGTACAAAATTATAGAAGCATAGAGTATAGAGTAGCAGCAAGGAGTACACCACTGCCTCAGCAAATTTTTAAAAGATTAAACATTTCATCATTGCATATGCCATAGAGAAGACCAGCAAGTAGTAGTACATAGGAGTAGTAGCAGAAATGTCATATGCTCAGTTGAAACAAAATAGAGGCATCATAGGCAGTGACAATCACAGAAAATGACATATGGTCAGATAGTACAAAATAGAGGCATCATAGGCAGTGACAATATCAGAAAATGACATATGCTCAGATAGTACAAAATAGAGGCATCATAGGCAGTGGCATATATCCTAGGGATCATCACATGCGTCATAGGCAACTAAGGGTTGATTGCTCAAATTTGCACAACAAGAAATGGGTAGCCAAAACCTGAATCAAAGAGCATCAGAGCCAAAACCTGAATGTGCACAACAAGACAGCTACATGCCACCGTAGATGAGCTCAGGGTTGACAATGGGGTCAAGGAACCAGGGGCACGAGATCAGCGCCGAGGAGGACCGTTGGTGGACGACGCATCGAAGTTCGTCATAGGGGGCCACACAGTGACTGGCGCTAGGGACAAAGACGCGTCGTTAAGGAGGGCTCGGCGCAGGGAGCGCCGCACTGGGACCGGAGGACGAAGGCGAATGCGGAGGACGGCGTAGTGGATGGCGCGGAGACAGAGACGGAGGCGGGGAAGATGGTGGAACACCGCTAGGGTTCCGGTGTACGGCGGTGGAGCTCCACGCCCACAGCTAGGGTTCCACAGTGGCTCAGGGAAGACGACAAACGCAACAAGGGAAGATGGTGTGGGGACGGGGTGGGGGTGGGGGTGTGGGGGCGGGGGAGAGCACACCAATGGTGGATGCATGATTCGAAGTTTTGGCAGCCCTTTGGGGTGAAATCGAACGCGCCGAAGGACTTAGGAAGATTTAGGGGCGCTCTAGTGTATATATAAGCAATGAATAACCGAGGCGGGCGGATTAGGGTGCCCGCCACGGTTAACGTTAACCAAGGCGGGCAGCTTAGAGTGCCCGCCTCCATTAAGATTTTTTAGATTTTTAATTTGAAATGCCTCAGTTTAATTGTTTTTACTAAGTTGTAAAGTTGATATTACATTTGTAATGCTTTTTAAAATTGATAATTATTTTGATAGTACTAGGAGTATGGAGAAGGGGTAGTAGAGTAGTGGTAGTACTATAGGAGTAATAGAGCAGTGGTAGAGGTAGTAGAGTGGTAGTAATGTAGTAGTAGTAGGAAGTAGTATAGTAGCACTTAACACAACGATGCATACATAAATGTGTGGCATATATATGGTTTCATTATAATAATAAGTTACAAAAGGTTGTCTTCAAATGAGTCCCATCCCTACATTATTACATAAATGTGTGGCATACATATATCATTTTGCTGTAGGTGCTCCCACAGTCTTCTCACCATCGGGGCGGACCCAAGGCATGATCTTGGACTTCTTGAGGCAGTCCTCGACGGCCTTGATCTTCCTTGGATGATCGGTAAAAAGCCCGAGCTCTGGGTAGTTGTTGTATTCTTCGGGGCTCTGGACCCCATCAGCTCCCACGATCATCTGCTTTCCTAACACAACCACGTGCCTCCTATTGTCCTCTGGCATCACATAGTAGGCTACTTGCATGACCTCGGTTGCTAGTACCCACTGATCATCTTTGTAGCCCATCATTGTCCATGACAACCCCCTTTGGTTTAACCCACTAGCATCAGAAGAAGGGTATCTGTAGTTCACCGTCGTAGTCAAGTTCCCATATCGCTTCAACCTGCCCATAGTATTGCCTCCTTTGCCCTGTGGACTCATCAATGCCCTCATATCGAACACCGCTATTTTGTACCGCGCTCTTCTTGTCCTTCTCTTTTGTGTGGAACATGTATCCATTGATGTCATACCCTTGCCACATGGTGATTTGGGTGGATGGGCCAGACACAAGCCTCTTAACGGTCTCCACTTCATTGGCTTCTCCATGGGGTATGCCCTACTCTTGGAGCCACGTCGTGAAACTACTCTTGTGTTGTTTCTGCACCCATGCCTCCATGCGCTACCCATCATGAGTGGCATGGATCTCGTCCAGGTGTTTCTCAACATAGGTTTCCATGACCACTAACTGATGAAGGATGCTGTAGTCAGCTTGTCGCACCGTTTTGTTTTCTACATCGGTGCATACTTTCTGCCCCGTGCACCCCATCTTCAAGGTTTTGCCTTTGTGCTAATGGACGGGCAGCCCAATCACCCTCCCATCTCGGATGTATTTTGTGCAACAGTTCACGGCCTCCTCGGTTGTGTATGCCTCGATCATAGAGCCCTCCGGGTGGACATGGTTAAGGACATATCTGTTGAGGGTCGACATGAACTGCTCGTACGTCCACATCTGGTGTAGGTACACAGGGTCCAATTGTTGTATCTGATCAACCATGTGCATCATCAGGTGTGGCATAATATCAAAGTAAGACGGTGGGAAGCACATCTCGAGCTAGCAAAGAGTCTTCGTGATGAACTGTTTCAGGACGGGTAGCTCAGCTTCATCGATGACCTTCTAGGTGATACGATTAAAGAAGTAGCACATCCGTGTGATCACCATCTTCACGTACTCTGGACCGATGGCCCTGATCACAATTGGAAGGAACACCGTCAACATGATGTGGTAGTCATGTGAGTTGTAGTTGGTCATTGTGAGGTCTTTTATCGAGACCAGGCTCTTGATGTTGGAAGAGAAACCGGTCGGCACCTGACACCCCTAAGCCAATGGCACACAACCATCCGCTCGTCTTTTGTTAGGTTGTAGTCCACACCTGGGAGGTTGACATTCCCGTTCTACGTTGATGGTTGTGGGTGAATGTCATGCCTGATGCCCAGGTTGACAAGATCCGTCTGTGACTTCAGACCATCCTTCATCTTTCCCTTGATGTCTAAAAAGACACCGATCGTGCTTTCGAATACACTCTTCTCCAGGTGCATGCAGTCGATGGCATGGGGTGTATCTAGTGTTTTCCAGTACGATAGGTACTTGAAGAAAATCAACTTCTTGAAAGGAACAACGACAGATGGTTCCTCCATCTTATCCCGCTTTCCCTACCTTGTCGTTGTCCCCTCTGTCTCTTTATTCTTCTTTCTGAACTCGACCTCCATGTCCTTGACCATGCCAAACACCTTTTCCCCAAACCTAGTCCATTTTAGTTCATCAAGTTGCGGCTTGGCCTAGTTGTCGAAGTATTTATTCATCGTATCCTTTCCGTACCTGTGCTTCTTGACAAGGAATCATTTGTGCCTCGTGTACACCAAATTGTTGGATCCCTTAAGGTAAGTGTAGCAGGTACCGTCGATGCAAACTACGCAACCGGTCTTCCCTTTGATCTGCCCTGACAGTGAAAAAAGACCAGGGTAATTAGTGATGGTCACAAAGATTATGGCTTTTAGAGTGAACTTCTTCCTTAGGGACGCATCCATCATCTTGACCCCTTTTCCCCATAGTATCTTCATGTCCTCCATGAGCGGCTCTAGGAACACATCTATATCATTGCCAGGCTACCTCAGTCCGAAAATAACTATGGTCAGCAGAAGGTACCTGCGCTTCTGACATAGCCAAGGAGGTAGGTTATAGATAGTGAGGATAACCGACGAAGTGCTGTGCGAGCTACTAAGGTCACCGAACGGGTTCATCCCATTGGTACTCAGTGCGAACCTAACGTTCCGCGCCTCTTTGCCAAACTCTGAGAATGTGGCGTTGAAATCCTTCCACTGTTTGCCATCGGAAGGGTGCCATAGCTTGCCATCGTCTCTCGTGCGATCACCAGATGCATGCTAGGATATCAGCTTGGCATCCTCGTAGTTCTCGAATATAGCTCGTAGACGATCAATGACAGGTAGGTACCACATCAACAGTGCAGGACTTTTCCTCTGCATGTATCCCTCTTCTTCCTCGTCCTATTGAGATGAGATCTGCTTCTTCTTCGCCCCCTTCTTATTGGCCCCCTTCTTCTTTGGCCCACCCAAGGCTCCATCATCGTTTGCATCCACGCAACAACCGGTGTTCCTCTTATATCGACTCACGCCATAGTGCGGACAGCTCTCTAACCTATCATACTGCTCACCCCGATAAAGGATACAGTGGTTAGGGTAGGCGTCAAACTTTCTAAGTTTCATCGCCATTGGTTGGATCAGCTTCTTTGCCCGATAGGTATTGGTGGGCACTTCGTTATCCTTTTGGTATGTGTCAGCAAGGACACTTAAGAGCTCATTGAAGCTAGTGTCCGACCAGCCATGCTGAGCCTTCAACATCAGCATCTAGAGGTTAAAACGCAGTGCCGTCCAATGCTTCGGACAGTCCTTATAGAGCGGGTCAATTGCCGCCTGTTTCATGTCTCTGAAATTCTCCAGCCACCTCAGGCTCCCAAATAGAATGTCATCTTCATCGATGCGGGTTAGCTATTTCCTCCAAAAGCTTCGCACCCTCTAGGTCCCTCACAATAGCCTCATTAGCATCCCCACCACTGTCATCGTCAGCAGCCATGTCTTGGAATAAATCCTCCATCATGATGTAATCACGAGCATTGTCATCGCTGGCTGCTGCTACTGATGAGGAGGAGGTGGGTTGTTGTCCTACATGGTCTACATTGACCGTTGTCAATGAAGACAAGTTCCCTCCAGATGCACCGCTAGTCGCATCTACTTTTTCGCCGTGAAAAGTCCAGACCATGTAATCCTTAACGAAACCAAACCTGATCAAGTGAGATTGCACCTCACTATCTATGTGGACTCTCATGTTCATACAGTGAGAACACAGACATATGGTTGTCATCCGATTCAGACTGTCACAGTGACTTTTGCAGCCGTAATAAACTTCCTCACATAAACCAGGTATTGCGGTTCCATTCTCTTCATCTGGTACATCCATTTGAACCTATTGTCAATACCTGCAGACCTTATTCCACAAAGCAATATTATTACAAATAAATAGCCGCAGAGATGAGAGAATAGATCTAGAGCTAAAGAAATAACAGTTTTATCTCTCCTCCATGAAAAGGTGGCTAGAGCCCCAAATGAATCGATGAAGAAGAGCGACAAATGAGGTTTGGAGAGCGTGTATCTACCTTTTGTGGTGTCATCCTAGAATAAAACAAGAGCAAAACTTCTCCCCATAAATTTTGCACAATTTTTAGGGTTTTGGAGCTCAAAACCCTAAAAATTAGAAGAGGAGCCGCGAGGAAGAAGAAGGGGCGGTGGTTGGGTGCATTTATAGCTGTAGGAATAATAGAGGCGGGCACTATAAGGAAAACCACCTCCGTTAATCACATATTAACGGAAGCGGTTGCTTTACATCGGCTGCCTCGGTTAATGGATTAACGGAGGCGGTTACTATAATGCGACTGCCTCAGTTAATATCCATTAACCGAGGCGGTTGAGCAACAATGACCACCTCTATTAATGGATTAACGAAGGCGGTTGTGTTAAGCCGACCGCCTCGGTTAATGGCTTCTTAACCGAGGTGGTCTCTTTAAGTTGACCACCTCCGTTAAACATTAACCGAGATGGCCGCTCAGGAGGTTGGCCTGGCTGGGGATAACGGAGGTGGTCAAATGTTCTGCCTGCCTCCAATCAAAAAAGGGTGTCGTCACTTAAAAAGAATCTTGTAGTGGTGTCTGGCATGCTTCACATGTCTCGATAATTTCTTGTGCATCATTGATGTGGGTGGTCCAATAGAATCATTGCCTGATGGCCTTTGTAGACAATGCTCTTAGGCCTATGTGAGACCCGCAAATTCCGGAGTGAATTTCTCAGAGGAATTCCTTGCCTTCGCCCTGGGTTATATGTTTGAGCAGCAGTTGGACTATGCCTTTTTTGTATAGGATCCCATCTACTAGTGTATAGCTTCTTGCCCTGGCTGCCATTCTAGCTATGCTTGCTTCGTCTTCTGAGTGTTGCACATTGTTTATCTGATCAATGATCAACTGTCTCCAATCTTCGAACTCTGTGAGTAGGACTTGCTTGAATGCCTTCGCAATTGCTGGTGTTGTTGGTGCTTGAAGTACCTGGTAGAATGTCCCGTCTGGTATGGGTAGATTGTTTGCTGCTGCCTTCGCCAGCTCATCGGCTTCTACATTCTCTGCCCTTGGTATGTATTTCAAGGTGAACCCCTAGAACCTCCGCTCTAGTCCCCTTACTGTCGCCAAGTATTTGACCAACTCCGGCTCTCGTGCCATGTACTCTTTTTTGACTTGCCCGGCTACAACCTGAGAGTCTGTTTTTGCTAATATTGTTTTCGTGTTGAGTGTCTTCGCTTTGTTGAGTCCCAGTATGAGGCCTTCGTACTCTACAATGTTGTTAGTTGCCTTAAACTCTAATATGGCTGCACACTTGGATCGAAGGCCTGATGGTGCTATCAGCACGGCGGAGGCTCCTGCTCCTAGGTGTCCCCAGGCCCCATCTGTATAGAGTGTCTAGACTAGAGTTTGAGGTGGTTCACTTTGATGCACCGAAGGTGTCCAATCTGCCATGAAATCTACTAAGGCTTGTGATTTTATCGCTATTCTTGGCACATAGTTGAGGTCAATCTGGGACAACTCTGTTGCCTATTTTCCTATTCTTCCAGAGGCCTCTTTGTTGCTGAATATGCCTCCGAGTGGCTACGACGATGGTACTGTGATCTCGTGTGCTTGGAAGTAATGCTCCAACTTTCTTGATGAAATTAGGACAGCGTATGCTATCTTTTCTATTTCTGAATATTTCAGTTTTGCTCCTGATAGTGCTTTGAAGATGTAGTAGACAGGCTACTAGATGACCTTTGATTCTTCCTCTTTTTCTTGAACAAGTACTCCACTGATTGCGTGGTCAGAGGCTGTGACGTATAGCAGTAGTGGTGCCTCCGGATCTGGCACTATGACTAGGAGCTCGGAGCCATGTAGCTTTTGAGCTGCTGGAAAGCCTTTGATTGCTCTGGACCCCATTCCACTTTATCTTCGCCTCTCAGAGCCTTGAAGAACGGGAGACTACACTCTGTAGATTTTGAGATGAATTTGTTTATCGCTGCTATTCTTCCTGTGAGCTTCTAAACTTCTTTTTTGGTTGACAGTTCTATCATTGAGATTATGTTCTTCTCCTTTTTCGGATTGGCTCTTACACCTTCGGGTCCTATGATATACCCGAGCATTTTGCCTCGGCACACACTGAAGACACACTTCTTTGGGTTTAGCTTGAGTTCGGCTGCCCTGAGATTGGCGAAGGTTTCTTTGAGGTCTGCAATGTGATCCTCTTCATTCTTACTCATGATCACAATATTATCGACATAAGCTATAATGTTTTTCTATAGCTGGGGGCCGAGAACTGCTTTTGTCATGCGAAGGTTGATCCCGCGTTCTTTAGTCCTTTGGGCATTCTGATGTAACAGTATGTTCCAAAAGGAGTAGTAAAACTTGTTTTTTCCTCGTCTTCCTTGCTGAGCCAGATCTGAGAAACAATCCAGGAGTGAAAAAACATTTGCAGCCCACCGCCTTATCAACGGAGGTATCTATCCTTGGTAGTGGGAATGGATCTTTCTTGCAAGCCTTGTTTAGGTCTGTGAAACCTATGCACATTCTCATCTTCTCATTTTCTTGGGTACCAGCACTACGTTTGCTATCCACTCTGAGTATTTGACTTCCCTGATGACATTTGCATCTAACAGTCTTTGCACCTCAGCCTTCACTGCTAAGACTCTGTCTTTTGACATTTTCCTTTGTCGTTGCTTTCTTGGCTTTATTTTGGGGTTGATGTCATGAGTGTTTTGTATGATATTTCTACTGACTCCTTTCAAGTCAGAGGCTGACCAGGCGAAGACGTCTTTATTTTGGCTAAGGTTTCTATGAGCTCTGCTTCTTCCTTCGAAAGGTTGCCTCCGATAGTGACCTTTCTATCTGGCACTGCATTCTCCAATGGGACTAATTTTGTTTCTTCTTGATTTTTGAGATTTGTTTTCCCCTTCGGCATGTTCGGAGGCTCCGGTTCATTGCTCTTGGCTGACTTGATAGAGTTAATGTTGCGCTGTGACATGTAGATGGCTCTTTCTATGTTTCTTGCCTCTTTCTGACTGCCATGTACTGTGATGGTGCCATGTAAAGTTGGCATTTTCATACATAAGTAGCCCATATGGATGGCTACATTGAACTTGTTTGCAAACCCTCTCCCGAAGATGGCATTGTATGGGTAGTAGAGGTCTACTACGTCGAAGGTCACGTACTCTATTCTTGCATTTTCCTGGCCTCCAAAGGAAACTGGTAGGGATATTTTTCCCAATGCATAGATCTTCTTTCCTCCAAAACCGATCAGTGGTGAGTCCGAAGACTGCAACTGGCTTCTGCTTAATTCATCAGATCAAAGGCATTAACAAAGATGATGTCTGTAGAGCTTCTGAAGTCTATGAGAACCCTGTTAATTTTTTAGCCTGCTATATTGGCTTTGATCACCATGGCATTAGCGTGGGGGTAGCTTTCTAATTAGGGGTCTTGTTCTGAAAACATAATGGGTGTCTTCGACCAATTTGTGTAGCGTACTGGACCCTGAACTACTATGTTGTTGACAAGCCTGAGATGATCTTTCTTCTGCTTCTTTGTCTGGAACTCCATTGCAGAGCCTCCGGCTATTGGCAGTATCATGTCAATGGTGGGCAGCGGCGTATGTGGGTTAAGCTGGTTTTCTGGGTTGGGCTCATTTTTGGGTGCGGCTAGTTGTGGTGGAGGTGGTGGCGGAGGTAATGCCTCAAGTTGCCCATTGTGAACTTGAGCTGGCTGGTTTGCCTCTATGAATGTTATGTGTGGAGGCCTTGGGTTTATATAGGTGAAGTTGGCTTTTGCATGCTGGTCACTGGTCTGCCCTTGTTGTTGTGTACTTGGTCGCCATGCGGGTAAGAAGTTAGGGTAATATGCGGCTGCAAAGGTGGATGGGTGGATCTGATTGGAGTTAAGGCTTGGGTAGATTCGACAGTATGGCTGCTGTTGGGGTGTAGCGAAGGTGTGGTTGACTTCTCTTATGGGTTGTTGTGGCGGAGGCTGAGAATTTGCCCTGTTCTTTACCCTTTCTTGGGTTTCCTTCGCATATGGGCAATCTCTGGTGCCCTTTGTTTTCTCCATGAAAGAAACAATATTGCCTTCGTTGTCTCGGTTCCTGGTTCTTGTTCATGTTCTTCCTTTGATTGTATTTCTTGCCTTCATACAGTTTCTGATACTCTTTGTTTGAGGATGCCTCCGACGTCTGTTGCCCTTGCTGGTTATTCCCTTGCTGCTCTATGTTAAAAACTTGTTGTTCTAGCCCTTGCTGAGGCTATGACTCGCCTTGGTTTCTGTTGCCCCTTTGAGCATTCCTATTGCTCCCTTGGTATTGCTTGTTCTGATTTTGCTCTTCTAATCTTCTGCGAAGGTCGTTGTCTGGCCTGCAATATTTCTCGAACTCATTGTATAGCTCCTCTATTGTGCTTGGCTTTTCTTGAGCTAGATGAGCTGCGAAGGCCCCGATGCGGATACCTTTGATTGCGGCTTCAATTGCAACATCTTCTAGGACATTTGGTGCCTTCGCCTTTAGCTGCACGAATCTTTGAAAATAGTCCCTTAGAGCCTCCCCTTGATTTTGTTTGCACTGGAACAGGTCCATCGTGGTTAGGGATTTAGTGGTAAACCCTTTGAAGTTGGCTATGATTTTATCGCGAAGGTCTTCCTAGGAATATACTAAGCTCGGCCTTAACATCGAATACCATGCCAATGCGTCGCCCTCGGCTACGATAACGAATGACTTAGCCAGAATGGTGTCATTCCCTCTTGCGGAGGCTACAGCTGCCTCGAAGCTCATGATGAGGGCTAAGGTGAGCTTTGGATACCTTCGGATAATGGAGATTTTGAGTCTATGGTTCTGTGGACTAGGGGTGAGGTGAAAGGTGTGTCAAAGGTTGGTTGAGCGGCCATACCTGGCGAAGAGTTAGGTTGACTTTGATTTGTTGGGTGGTGCTGGTTAGGTGTGTTGGAAAGAGGCTGATTAGGCTGCATGCTTTGATTCTCTGCCTGCAAGACAGCCAACTGCTGCCTGATCGCTGTGGCCTGAAGTGATGCCTAGACTGCCCTCTAGTTTGTGGTGAAGGTTGCCGCCAACCAATCTCTTTCTTGCTGCGTACTCTACAACTGGGCTTGGAGCTATTGGAGCACTTGCTCTAGTGTTGATTCTGGCACCGGCTGCTCCTCAATAACCGTAGGTTGATCCTCCGCAACATCTTCCTCTATGTCTAGCTCTTTGGTAGCAGTAGCATAGGTGCTACGGGCGTTACGCCTGGGCCTTCCCCTTCTAGTAGGCTCCGGAGGTGCTCTTGCAGGGGCTGCTCTCTTTCTTGCCATTGTGGGTTTTGCTTGGCCTACACACAGTGGGCGCCAATGTTGGAAAGTAGAGTTTCCAGCAGATATGAATCGATGTAGCCTTCACCCAGGCGAAGACCTTAGGCAAAGACTAAGAAAAAATGGTAGATGGGCCCAAGGACAATTAGGGTTTCATAAATGAACTTACCAACCCCCTTATAAAACCATAGTATCACATACTCCTCATTTGGTGAGCAATTCCTACCAAAGCCAAATATAACATCTTGCAATTTTCAAGCCTTCTACATAAGCTGCTTGTTATTGTGTTGAGTTTGGTCAAGTCTTGTTGATCCTTGTTGAGAGATTTATCATGCTCCCAAGATCAAGATCACATACACCCACATATACATGTTGCTCCTACACTGGGAGTACACAAAAACATGCCTCCATCCACCAAAGATTCTGCTCCTACACTAGGAGTAGACAAAAAAATTTGTTTGTAAGACAAATACTCCATGTTCTAAAAAGATAAAGATCTCTCTCCAAATATATGGTTTAGAAGAAGAAACATGGGCTACACATAAGTTTGAAAAAAAATATGGACACATGAAGGTCCAAGTATAAAAGAAAAAAATATGATAAGCACATGAAGACTCATGTATTGAAAGAAGGAAAAAAGATAGCCATGTTTTAAAATAATAAGTTACAAAGAGAGATCATATCTACAAAAGGAGTATAGTTTTAGATCACCTTTTTCCACACACATGCACATCTTGATCTAAGAGTATGACACTTCTCTTTGGATCCTTGATTTGACTTGACAACATATGCAATACAAGTATGCTATTTTGTCTATCCCTACCTAAAGCTCCACATAAACCTTTTAGAAGTAGGAGAAAACAAAAGAAGGCAAAACATTGCTATGCCTTGGTGAGGAAGTATACACCATTGAGTGATTTGAGAGTGCTATTTGAGGAGTATAAAGTGAACTATGCTTTTTCTTGAGAAAAACTTTCAAAACTCTGATTTACTGAAATGTGAAATTGGGAAGATGACTTTGTTTCGAGAACTGTTCCACTTTTCAGCAACCCAAGAAAACATGTTAGCTAAAGCCACATATCCCACTTGTGCAAGGAATATGTTGGAATAAATTTTATGTAAGCCATATGTCTTAGGATGTTATGCTCATGATTACTTTTATCTCTAAACTTTGCTCGAGGACGAGCAAAGGGGTAAGTGTGTGGGAGCTTGTTGGCGATCCTTAACAATCAAATCTAACCGCCAATTAAGACATAAAAAGAGAAGAAATTGGCAATCCTAAACACATAGGCATTTACTATTGATAAAGTTCCACATGCATTTGGAGATTATTATTTTGCAGGACATAAACACAAATGCATGGAAAACTTCATCAAAAGGCGCTTTCCAATGTTGATTCGCGCAAAGGAACAAGGGAGACACCTATCAACTTGACTCAACCGGGGCAAAGCACCACCAAGGAGTGATCCATGTCTAGCCCACAGCTCGCCACGCGAAGGCGGTGGCGAAGCGGCTTGGTCAGGGGGTGGGCGACCCCCTACCGGCTCCTCTCGTCCACCCCTTCGATAGGCGGTGGCATGTGGACATGCTGAGGTGGTGGAAGCTAGGGACGCGCCAAGAATAGGTACTACACTACCTCTACTCCTTGTATAAAGAGGGGCAACCCCTCTAAAACACAACCATCACGAGGAAGAAGAGCACACATCACTTGAGTTAGAGCAACACTCCAAAGGCTTAGGCCCTAGTAGCTAGCTAGAGTAGTAAGGGAGAGATGTGAGGGAGAGCTCAGGAAAGCGCCGGACTTGTCGGTGTCTTTCTAACTTGTACCTCGACGAGCATCTTACTTCAACGAGTTCTCTCGCTGAGTGTTCGTGGTTCTTTTGGTTATAAAGTCTTTGATTAGTTAAGCTTTACTCTTGTTTGCGGTTCGTCGTTCGTCCCTGTGGCGGATGCTCTAGTTTAAGGACTCCTAATAAAGACGGAAATTCCTGGTCGTCGCTAAAGTAGTAACCAATAGCGTAGACGTGGTGTTTGAGCTAGAAGTTACCTTCGTTTGCCTCATTCCCCACGATTGAGGGGTAGACGGCAGGTGATGACAGCCCTGTCCGTCCTTTGTAATCCCCCACGTTCGGGTTCAACGTAGAGCTATAGGGCAGAGGTGCCTAGCAAAAAAAGGTATACGTTGGTGTCCAAAGTAAACGAGTAGAAGTAAAATTAATCTACCCATAGACCCTAAAACCATAGGAATCCATCTCAACTATCAACTCTACCCTTGTGTTGTCCTTGGACGAATTAGCTAGAAGAGTACCTCCATTTCCTGTGAGAAATACAATACTTTTGAATACTTCCGGATGAAGTGCTACAATGGTAATTTCATGCGCTCGTGGACTTTTCTGCTTACGCTAAGAAATACCAACACCTATGCCAGCTACTGTACATTCCTAGAATATTTCTATGCTAAATTAGCATTGCCAGGGGCAATCTAGGCTTTCCTCTTCCACACCGCCTCTGGTCCCTGAGCCTTGATCAGCGGCCATAGAAGGCCCATCTCCGGCCTTGGGTCCCTGCGCTCTGCAAGGCTGCTCATCCACACCCCACGCTCGCCGCTCACAAGCGCGGCTACATCACCCCACTCGTGCTCGGACAAAGGAAAGGGACGGCTAGTCAGATAGACAGGGACATGGTCACGGCCTCACGTGAGTCTTTCGTTTCGGCGGGGGAATTGATTTTTTTTAACGGACAACTAGCCGGTTTTTTTGTTTTTTAGCCCTTTGCCATTGCAGACATCAACCTCCATCGCTTGGTCTTCGCCTTGCTACATCTCCGAGGACCTTCAGAGCCATGTCTTGTGCCTCTGCCCATCCGTAGGCTAGAGGCGAAGACCCTACCTAGCGCGCCTTTGTCTCTGCCCGGACCGTCTCCGCCTCCAAGCTCTAGGTCTCCGCCGAACCTTCGACCATAAGCGAAGGCTTCTCCATGGACTCATGCACATCATTATACACGCAACCTGAAGGTGTTAGTTCTTGTGTTCTGTGGTGGGGCTTAGCCTCCTTGTTATGGTGGGCAAGGTATACCGGCGCAGAGAGAGGCCAGGTGCGGGGCAAAGTGGCTAGGCCACGACCAGGAATCGGCCTTGGGCCGTGATCACCGCCAGCAGAAGTCTCATGGAAGTCTCATGGCGTTTTTTTAGTATTTCGTTACCAGAGTCATTTGAACATTTATTTGAATATTTGTTAGTTGAGATATTTTCAGTTAGATCCTAAAGGTTAGGAAGTCAGTTATCGAGTCTTGTATAAGAGAACCCGATTGCATCTAATGGAATTAGCCTGGGATTGAGACATAAGTCTCCCTTGGGCGCCCAGCCCCTACTCCTTGTTTTCACGTCTCCCTACTGTCATTAGCCTCAACCCTAGGCGCCGAGCACGACGCCGCCAGTTCGTCGTCGCGCGTTCAAGCCCAGACCCCCAGTCAGGAGCATTAGCACCAACAATCTGGTATCAGCGTTCATGGCTTCCTCCGGGTCTCCAGCTGCGCCAGCCGTGCCGCCCTCCAGTGCGCCACCACCGCCGGTCCCGTCCACGGGGACGCTGACCCCAGCAAATTCGACGGCACCACTGCCTTCGCGCATCGGTGCCGTGGCCTATCGTCTCTAGCTGCCAGATGGTGCACGGATCCATGACGTTTTCCACGTTGGGGTGCTCAAGCCATGGCGCGGCGCGCCACCGGCGTCTCTACCAGCACTGCCTCCGCTTCGCCACGGCCGCATTCTGCTGACTCCGGAGCAGGCTATCCAGGCGCAGCTCCGTCGTGGTTCCTGGTGGGTTCTCGTCAAGTGGACAGGGCTGGATGCGACCGAGGCGACGTGGGAGCTCGTCGACGACTTCAAGACCCACTTTTCGGAATTTCAGCTCGAGGACGAGCTGGGAGGGGAGAGATGTTATGGTGGGCAAGGTATACCAGCGCAGAGAGAGGCCAGGTGCCGGGCAAAGTGGCTAGGCCACGACCAGGAATCGGCCTTGGGCCGTGATCACCGCTAGCAAAAGTCTCATGGAAGTCTCATGGCGTTTTTTTAGTATTTCGTTACCAGAGTCATTTGAACATTTATTTGAATATTTGTTAGTTGAGATATTTTCAGTTAGATCCTAAAGGTTAGGAAGTCAGTTATCGAGTCTTGTATAAGAGAACCAGATTGCATCTAATGGAATTAGCCTGGGATTGAGACATAAGTCTCCCTTGGGCGCCCAGCCCCTTCTCCCTGTTTTCACGTCTCCCTACTGTCATTAGCCTCAACCCTAGGCGCCGAGCACGGCGCCGCCAGTTCGTCGTCGCGCGTTCAAGCCCAGACCCCCAGTTCATCATCAGTACAACCTCAGGAGCATTAGCGCCAACACTCCTGTACTCACATATTTGTGTCCCAACACACGTTATGTGCAAAATGACACATCACAGTTGCACAAGGTGCTTTATCGATGACCTAAATAGCACAAAAAAATAATAATTAATTGTCTGCTGCACTAAAAAGATATCAACAGGTTTTAATTTATATCAAAATTAGTTCAGAAGTGACATATCTCATAAATTTTGATGATACTATTGTATGTTTCCCACAGATAAACACTACTGAGCACACACCAACAATATGCACTCCATCCGTTCTAAATTATAAGTCGCTTTGACTTTTTTGGTACATTCATTTTGCTATGCATCTAGATATAATAATATGTTTAGATACATAGTAAAATTGGTAAACAAAAAAGTCAAAGCGACTTATAATTTGGAACGGAGGGAGTAGCACCCAATGAGAGCTTGCATTGCATGCTGCCAGGGGATCTGCACGCTAAGTTTGTAACATCCCTATAGTATCATATCAACCTACTCGCAAGTGGCCAGTACAATAATTGCCAGGTCAATGCAGCTTATGCATTCCATGTTGAAGCAATTGTCGACACCAACAAAATTGTAGTTCCATGTAATTTTTCAGAAATTAATTTAGATTTCTTGAACATAAAACTGATGTCGAAGTTTTTACCCACAACTTAGCATTTGTTTCATGAACTGCTGCATCTCCAAATTAATGGCTTTGTAGTTGTTCCTACCTACCAGCAAAAGAAAAGGCTTGGTAGGTGTTCCTAGGCCCTGTTCGCTTGAACTTATCAGCCCGACTTATCAGTCATGGTACAATATTTTTTTCTCTCACAATAAAACAGCATCAGCTGGCTTATCAGCCGCAAAAACCATCAGCCGATGCAAATTTGGGCAACAGGCAAATTAAGTTTCTTTCCCAACAACATGAAAAAGGCACCCCATCAAAAGAAGCTAATCACTGTAAACTAGAGCATGTTTGTGAGTCCAACAAGATACACTGAATGTAGCATTTTGGACATTGTTCAAAAGGTTTAACCTTCAACCAGTTACCATATACAGATGGTCAACGAGTGAGACTACAATAAAATTTCACATGGTATTTTTCAAGAGCACAAGTTTCACATGGTAGAAACCAACAACTAGCAGTTATGATACCTTGATGAGACAGTCAGTCAGGTACTGCCTTGCTAGCAATGGTGTTATCTTTGGATCTGAAAAGAAAATATTTTTGCTTCTTTAGTTATATGGCAATAAAATAATCTAGAATAACTAGAACAAGGAATTCAAGATATTACTAGGGCATCTGGCCATGCAATGGAACATTTAAGTGCATCAAACATCTTCATCTCCCGATTTTGCCAAAACAGTGGAGCATCTCTTTTAACACCTCACTCAGAAAAACCTTACAACATTCAGTTCCAATTCTCATGCCACCTACTATTGTAGACGGAGAACTGCTTTGAAAAATAGCTTTGCCTACTGGAGTATGTGGCCATACTATTGAAAGCAAGACAACCTCTTTGCCATCCTAAACAGCAGAAGCAAATATGGAATGTTATTCAAATACTAAGACACAGGTATAAAGTTGCATGTGTACACATATTTTGTGCTAAACATAGGCTTCATTTCCTCTACCTGAACAGAAGTAATCATACATGATGTAAGTTCAATAAATGTAAATGAAGCTAACCAAATTGGGTACAGTGACTTTCCGCGTCAATCTTTCTTGCCCGGCCATGAAATGTATTGGATGGTGGCTTTATCGACCCTTGCAGTTTCTGTGGACAGATTAACCAAGAGATGATAAATTTCACTAATTAAAGGTGGACATATCTAGTAGAAACAGTCACTTTGGTGAAAAGCTAAGAACTGTTGTGGTTCTTGGCACCTACTGCAAATTTGCCAAAAAAAGGAGATTGAAGAGAGAGCCTATGAAATATTGTATCACACTTTTAGAGGTATTCAAGTTTAAACCCAAATTTGAGTTTTTTTAAACCAAAAGGAGGATGACTCCCAAGGCATCATAAATTTGAGCGTAAGCTTTCTTAATGGTGATGCACAAATGTCCATGTTTTTTTTCTCTAGGGGTGGGGTATTGAGGGGGTTGGTTTGCCTTCTCATGTTGATTTCTGTTAAAACCAAAGAGTTCTCTACTTTTCACCAAACTGTTTATTCAATATGTCTAAATGGCAAAGTAGCAAAAGGGGAAGATAACCAGATTATCGCGTGGGATCCTAGAGGGAACGGCACCATCATATTTATACTTAGATGTGACCTTCTCGTTCTTTTCATGGGGGAAGCCATTTGGCACTTCGATCTTCTTTTGTAGTATCTACAATAAAATAAACTTGATGTGACACAAAAAAAATTACATGAAGCAAGCAATACAAAAAAAATCAACAAAGGGGGATAATCACATTGCGTGGAATCTGATTTTCAGCTACAACCAGCTGAGGGTGACTCTCTTCAGATTTACATCTTACACCTTATGAACAAAAAGAGGAGAGAAGCAGTGACGAAAAATTTCATACCCATTAGAGATATATCACTAGTAAGCAAATAACAGTATAACCTTCAATGATGAATTATCATGGAGTGGATTGCTTTCTATCGTTGCCTGATAATGAGAACGTTTCACAATCTGTCTGTCATGTGGGGCAGACAATACAGCCACCGGCCTCGAACACAAGGTGCAGCCAGGGCTGCTCCCGAGGGCACAGGTCAGCAGGAGCCCAAGGTGGTTTAGGTGGCTGGTTGTCTCAGCAATTAAAAGTAGTTGAGAGGTTAGAGTTAATGCAGGAATTAGAACCAAGGAGCCAGCCGACTCCTATATGTATCCAGGACTCAGTTGAATGAAGCAACCGATATCAATTACCTCCAATCCTATCTCTTCAACTCTTAATCTCACCTCCTAGTCGACCAGGCAAAAACCCTGGCACCATTACCCGACCTTGGCTATGAACTGAGGAACCAAGGCCCTCATACCTTGGGTGCCAATGCCCTTGACAACCTGGTATTGGGTTCCAGGCAAGCCTCATCTGCCCCTACGCCACCACCAGCCACCACCACGCCTCCCACTGCCGCCCCAGCCTCACCATCTGCCTCTGCTGCCTCCATCTCCGCGTCCATGGCAGAGCCAACCACGACCAATTTGGCCAAGCTGATCGAAACTCTCTCTGCCTCCATCAACACACTGCAACGGCAGGTAGCCGCGCTGCAGCAGGAACACCCCGCAGCATCCTCCTTCTCTGGTTCCAGGGGCTCGGGCCACGGTGACCACCATGGTGACCGCCCTTCCCGTTTCCAGAAACTTGATTTCCCAAAGTTTGACGGCAAATTGGACCCGTTGGCATTCCTAAATCGCTGTGTCCTACTTTCATCAGCAGCGCATCGCCGCGGAAGAACAAGTATGGATGGCCTCCTACAACCTAGAGGGCGGTGTTCAGATGTGGTTCATCCAAGTCCAACAGGACGAGGGCACACCTTCCTGGCGCCGCTTCTCAGAGCTCTTGAACCTCGGGTTCGGGCCGCCCATCCGCTCCAATCCGCTCGGGGAACTGATGGCCTCCAAGCGAACCGGCTCGGTTGCGGAGTACCAAGACCGGTTCGAGGCCCTGCTCCCGCGGGCGGGCACTCTCTCGGAGCCGCAGCGTGTCCAAGCCTTCACGGGAGGCCTGCAGCCACCTCTCAGCCTCGACGTTGAGCTCCACAATCCGCAGTCCCCCATCGTTGCCATGAGTCTCGCTCGCAAACTGGAGCTCTGCGAGCAATATCCTGCTGTGGCTGCGCCGCCACCTGCGCCCCAGTGCCCCCCCGGCGCGCGGCCTCTTGATAGGGCCCCCACCACGCCTTGCACTCCCTGCTCCACCAGCTGCTGCAGGGCAGTCCACGGTCTCTGTCGAAGGCCGGCAGATGAAGAGGCTGTCCCAAACAGAGATGGAGGAGCGCCGCCGCCTAGGGCTTTGTTTCAACTGCAACGAGAAATTCGGTCGAGGTCACAATCGCGTTTGCCAGCGCTTATTCCTCCTTGACCTCACCGAAGCTGAAGAAGGTGACAAAGCTGAGCCAGAGGAGCAGGCTGCCGATGATCCGCTCATCTCACTGCACACGATAGCGGACGTCCGCACCAGTGAGACGATGCAGGTGCACATCCAGCTGGGGGGCACCACTCTACTAGACCTCGACTCTAGCTCCACCCACAATTTCGTCTCTGAGGACGCTGCCAGCCGCACCTCCCTCAAGCTCCTGCCTCGCGGTAACATGAAGGTGACGGTCGCCAACGGCGAACGAGTGCCCTGTCCAGGCACCTACCGCGACACGGCGTTCAGCATTCAGGGCGAGGCCTTCTCCACCGACTTCTTCGCACTGCCACTGGCCGGCTACGACGTCGCCCTCGGCATCCAGTGGCTGGCCTCCTTGGGGCCAACCCTCTGGGACTTTGGTGCCCTCACCATGTCTTTCTGGCGCAGGGATCTGTTAGAAGGGGATCGCTGGTCCCTCCAGCCCCTCCTTGCAGGCGTGCGCAGGTGACAACCTGATGGATGTGCTGCTGGACGACTTCGCCAGTGTCTTCTCCGAGCCCTCAACGCTGCCTCCTCCGCGTTCCCGGGACCACAACATCAACCTTGTCTCGGGTTCGGCGCCGGTGGCCGTGTGGCCTTATCGCTACCCCGCCACCCACAAAGACGAGTTGGAACGCCAGTGCGCCACCATGCTCGCCCAGGCGCTGATTCGCCGCAGCACATCGACATTCTCTTCCCTAGTCCTCGTCAAGAAAGCTGATGGCTCGTGGCGTTTTTGCGTCGACTACCGCGTGCTCAACGCCATCACCATCAAGGATGCGTATCCTATTCCAGTAGTCGACGAGCTCCATGGCGCCCGATTCTTCTCCAAGCTAGACCTCCGCTCAGACTACCATCAAGTCCACATGAACGCCGCTAATGTCAAGAAGACGACGTTTTGGACTCATGACGGGCTCTACAAGTTCCTCGTCATGCCGTTCGGGCTCAGCAACGCTCCAGCCACGTTCCAAGCATTGGTGAATGATGTGCTCCGCCCGTTCCTGTGCCGCTTCATCCTCGTCTTCTTCGACGACATACTGATCTACAGCAGCTCATGGGCTGAGCACTTGCGCCATGTGCGTGCTGTCCTCGCTGTACTCCACCAGCACCGGCTCTTCGTCAAGCGCTCCAAGTGCGCGTTTGGCGTCCCCTCCATCGCCTATTTAGGGCATGTCATCTCTGCTGCAGGGGTGGCCATGGATCCCGACAAGGTCCAAGCGGTGGCGGACTGGGCCCAACCTCGCTCCGCACGGGCAGTCCGGGGATTTCTCGGCTTGGCGGGGTATTACCGCAAGTTCGTCAAAGAGTTCGGCATGATCGCCGCGCCCCTTACCGCCCTGCTCAAGGAGGGATTCACCTGGATAGAGGCGGCCAGTACTACGTTCGCTGCTCTCAAGACAGCAGTCACTACAGCGCCTGTCCTCGCGCTTCCCGACTTCATCGAGCCTTTCATCGTCGAGTGCGACGCCTCCACCTATGGGTTCGGCACGGTGCTGCTCCAAGGCCAGCACCCGGTGACCACCTTCAACCGGTCCGTGGCACCATGCCACCAGTCCTTGGCAGCCTACGAAAGGGAGCTCATCGGCCTCATCCTCGCCATCCGACATTGGTGCCCATACCTTTGGGGGCGGCGGTTTCTGGTAAGGACTGATCATTACAGTCTGAAATTTTTGTTAGATCAACGCTTGGCCACCATACCACAACATCACTGGGTGGGCAAGCTCCTCGGCTTCGACTTCTCGGTGGAGTACAAGGTCGGGAACACCAACACAGTGGTTGACGCCTTGACCAGGCGTGACACCGAGGAGCTGGCAGTCTTTGCCATCTCAGGGCTGCAGTTTGACTTCATTGAGCGTCTCTGCCAAGCACACGACACGGATCCTGCGCTGGTCACCATCAAAGCCAAGCTCACGGCAGGCCAGCACGCGGCTCCTTGGTCCCTCGTCGATGGCATGGTGGCCTTCCAAGGCCATCTGTACATCCCACCCACCTCGCCCCTGCTAGCCGAGGTCCTCACTGCTGTGCACGACGACGACCACAAAGGAGTTCAGCACACCCTACACCGTCTGCGCCGTGACTTCCATTCACCGCGGCTGCGCGCGGTGGTCCAGGACTACATCCGCACCTGCACCACGTGCCAACGTCACAAGTCTGAGCATCTTCATCCAACCGGCCTACTCCTGCCACTGCCCGTGCCCACATCGGTCTGGATAGACCTCGGGCTTGATTTCATTGAAGCTCTTCCCCGCGTCGGCGGCAAGTCCATCATCCTTGCGGTCGTTGACCGCTTCAGTAAGTATTGCCACTTCATTCCGCTGGCTCACCCCTATTCAGCGGAATCTGTGGCCCAGGCGTTCTTCACTGACATTGTGAGGCTCCATGGTGTTCCTCAGTCACTGGTCTCAGACCGTGACCCAATGTTCACCTCCATTTTCTGGAAGGAACTCATGCGTCTCACAGGAACCAAGCTGCACATGACTTCGGCGTTCCATCCCCAAGCTGATGGACAGACCGATGCAGCCAACAAGGTCATCACCATGTACCTTTGTTGCCTCACCGGTGATCAACCCTGACAGTGGCTGCGCTGGCTACCATGGTGAAAGCCTAAGTTTGGTTTTGGAAATTGAGTGACACCAAAGTTGCTAATGTTATGTGATCAAGTGTGATTAAGCTAGGCATAAGCAACATGTGATGGAGTTGGAAATGGCATGGAGAGATGGCCACAAGACCATATGATTTGGTGCATGAAATGATGAGCAAGATCATGAAAGAATGCACATAAAATGATGGACATGATGATCAAGTGGAGAAGAAGGATCTAAGAGCGCAAGGCAAAGGTATAACCATAGGGTTTTCCTTTTGCCGGTCTAAGATGAGTAGAGAAGTGATTGACCGGGTTTAGTATACATAGCCGACTATCAAGAGGGGCAATCACGGTTAGCTCGGGAATCAAGTGCCACTAGATCAATGTCTTGAGCACATGCATTAGGATCTAGTTGAGAGCTAATATAACCCTTTGAAAATGTTTGTGAAATGCTAACACACATAAACATGTTGGTATACACTTGGTGGTGTTGGCACATTTGCAAAGGAGGTGTTTTTTTCTCGAACACGCAGGAGAGCTGCGTATCTTTGTATTAAGAAGAAAAAAGGGGGCAAAAGCCCTTACAACACACACTCACACTCCTAAGCTCTTAGACAAACACACGCGCCTTTTACTAAGATAGGAAACGACTTCACCTCCACAAAAGGATCCTACTGGCTATCTACAGGCTCAAGAGAAGGGAAGGAGCTTCCCTGAGCCTTTGCAAGCTTCTAGTAACGCTGTTCCTCACTTGCGAGCAGCAATGCTCCAGCCAAGCTAGGAGTACCATCAAAAACACACCGGTTGTGATGATTCCAAATTGTCCATGCCCCAAGGATGATAAGTGAGTTGAGTCCTTTTTTATGTGAACCATCCATTCTAGACTCTGATTTGGCCCACCATTCATCGAAAGAGGGTTCATCCTGTTGTGGCGAAAGGGCCTGTAAACCCACTCTCCGCAGCAAAACAAACCAAAATTCGCGTGCAAACACACATGATACTAATAGATGGTTGATAGTTTCTTCTTCTTGATCACAGTGGGGGCAGCGAGCAGGATGTGGGAGACCTCGGCGTGCAAGCCTGTCTGCTGTCCAACATTTGTTATGTGCTACCAACCACATAAAGAAGCGGCATTTTCCAGGGGCCCAAGTTTTCCAAATACGCTGCCAAGGTCTGAATACAGTGGAGCCAATGAAGAAACCCTCATATGCAGATTTTGCCGAATATTGTCCTGATGTCGAGAGACGCCATATATGAGCATCCTCCACTCCAGGCTGCAGAACCACGTCCGAGAGAATATCCCACAGCGCTAAGAATTCAATGATGATTCCGACAGTATGAGCTCCTTGGATATCTGCAATCCAGCCATGGTTAGTGAGGGCTTCCAGCACAGTCCTCTTATTAGCTCTTCTCTTGCTAACAATGGCAAAAATTTGTGGAGCAAGGTCAGCCACTCGTTGTCCATTGACCCATCTATCTTTCTAGAATAATGTGCAAGCACCCTCACCCACTTCTGAAATGATTGCCACAAAGAAGAGAGCTCTTACTGAATGATGAACCTGGATAGGAAAGGCCGACCAAAATTTATTGGGCTCAGTTTTCTGTAGCCACAGCCATCTCATTCTAAGTGCCCATCCCAGCCTTTGCAAATCAGAGATTCCAAGCCCTCCAAGCTCTGGTGGTCGGCAAACCTTGGGCCATGCCACAAGACAATGCCCACCTTTCACATCTTTGCGTCCCTTCCAGAGAAATCCCCTTCTTATTTTATCTATTGCCTTGAGAGCCCATGCTGGAAGGTCCAGGGCCATTGCCAAATAGACCAAAGTTGATGTGAGTACAAATTGGACCAGTATTCTTCTCCCAGCTCGAGAGAGCAAGTCTGCTTTCCAGCCAGGTAGCAAATCCGCAATTCTGTCAATTATCGGCTGGATTTGTACTCTAGTTAATTTATGCATAGACAAGGGTATACCAAGATACTTGCATGGGAAATCTAGAATTTCACATGGCAAGCTATCCTGCAGCACCAAGATATCTGTCTCTGAGCATTGGATGGGATAAGCATTGCTTTTCTGTAAATTGGTTTTAAGACCAGATGCTTCACCAAAAAGTTGCAGAATGTCCAAGATCAAATTGATGTCATTGGAAGTGGGTCGAAGGAATAAAGCAACATCATCCGCGTACAAGGAAATCCGATGAGACAAAGCCCGAGTTGCAAGGGGCTGCAGAAGTCCCTCGGTTGAGGCCTTTGCCACCATATGAGCAAGTACATTTGGAGTTGATTTTGATCAACTTGGTGAAGGGAGAAATGTTTTTCGGTGTTCTCCGGACAATAGGATGGCTCTTGAGTGGAATGCTGCTTTGATCCATTGTGACTTGGATTAAGTGTCCATATGGGTTGTGTAGCCCTCTGAGTAAGCTTTCCAAAATGTCCAAGATCATCGAAATCGGAGTTCGGAGCTAAGAGTTATCGCCGTTTTACCGAATAGTGGTCTGTGATCAGACTCGTGACCGGACACGTCCAGTTAGCACCTGCGCGTCCGGTCAGCGCGTCCGGTCAGCGTTTTTCACGTGCAAAAGTAACCGGACGCTGCTGCGAGTCCGGACAGTGATGACCGGATGCGTCCGGTCGCGTCGGGAGCTTACTGGAACCTCTCTGTTCGTTGTTTCGCTGTGACCTGCGCGTCCGGCCCCGTTAGTAACCTGCGCGTCCGGTCAATACAAGTTTATGCACGCGAAAACTAGCCGTTAGAGCACGCTAGTGACCTGCGCGTCCGGTCGGTGTCGACCGGAGCGTCCGGTCAGCCCGACGCAGAGCCAAAACGGCTACTGCGTACCCTTTCGCTATAAATAGAAGATGGCCGGAGTTTGGTGGTATCTCTTGCATTCATGCTGACTTTGAGACATCCTTTGAGCTAGAGAATAGCCCCTCCACTCATCTCCTTGCTTGGTTGCATACTCTTGAGTGAGATTCAAGTGCATTACTTGAGAGTTGCATTCTAGAGGCACTTAATCTTTGAGTTGCTACGGATTTCTTGTTACTCTTCTGTATTTCCCGACGCAGTAGACGGCTTGGAGCAGCGGAGGTGATTGAGCTCGCAATTGGAGATTGTTGGAGCCCTCACCAAATGTTGTAAAGGGTTCTTGATCCTTCCCCGTGGAAGTTCGCGAATTGGATACTCTAGTGGAGCTCGTAGCTTGGAGGATCCCCATCATGTGTGCGGTTGTGCGGCGCCCGCCGAGGGCTCGACTCTTGATAGTCGATTAGCTCGCGAACCGACAAGTGGGTGTATCGCCACAACGGGGAGTAGTTTGCCGGGAAGCAAGTGAATCTCGGGATAAATTCTTGTGTTGTTCTCTTCCCGAGGATTTCTCCTGTGTGATTGATTGATTGGTTCTTCTCATCTCTACACGGTGGTATAATTACTCGAAGCTCTTCTCTCGCGTTACTCCTTGTATCTAGCTTGTAGTTATTGTTGTGTTTAGTGGATAGCCTTGTACTAGACTTGTATAGGTGGCTTGCTTAATTAGTTAGAGCTAGTGCATTTTGCTTCGCCACCTTTTGTACTAACACTTGTGGTTAAGTAATTCTTGTAAAAGTTTTAATTAGGCTATTCACCCCCCTATAGCCTATTTGGACCTTACACATGGGCGGAGTACGTCTACAACACCGCCTTTCAAGCTTCCCTCCAGGACACGCCGTTCAAGATCGTCTATGGCTGCGACCCGCCCTCCATCTGCCCCGGCGAGACCAGGGTCGCTGCTGTAGCCAAAAGCATGGCTGAGCGGGATGAGTTCCTGGCCGATGCCTGCTGCCAGCTGGAGCAAGCACAGGCCGTCTACAAGCGCCACTACAACAAGAATCATCGTGAAGCCCGCTACGCCGTGGGCGATTGGGTCTAGCTGCGCTTGCGTCATCGCGCTCCAGCCTCCCTGCAGGTGGCGTCCAAAGGGAAGCTCAGGCCCCGTTTCTATGGGCCCTATCGGGTGGCGGCTATTATCAACGACGTTGCTTACCGCCTCGAGCTCCCTCCCCGCGCACGTCTCCACGACATCTTTCATGTCAGCCTCCTGAAGAAGTTCGTGGGCACTTCACCAGTGGTGCCTCCTGCCTTGCTGCCCACTCATCATGGCGCCACGCAGCCGGTGCCGGAACGTGCTACAAGCACCCGCCTGGCCAGAGGAGTCCGCCAAGTGCTGGTGCATTGGCAAGGAGAACCAGTGGCATCCGCTACCTAGGAAGACATCGACAGCTTCATCAACAGATATCCTTCCTTCAAGCTCGAGGACGAGCTGCTCGTCGAGGGCGGGGAGAGATGTCATGTGGGGCAGACAATACAGCCGCCGGCCTCGAACACGAGGTGCAGCCAGGGCTACCCCCGAGGGCACAGGCCAGCAAGAGCCCGAGGTGGTTTAGGTGGCTGGTCATCTCAGCAATTAAGAAGTAGTTGAGAGGTTAGAGTTAATGAAGGAATTAGAACCAAGGAGCCAGCCGACTCCTATATGTATCCAGGACTCAGTTGAATGAAGCAAGCAATATCAATTACCTCCAATCCTATCTCTTCAACTCTTAATCTCACCTCCTTCTACCTTGGTCAACCAGGCAAAAACCCTGGCACCGTTACCTGGCCTTGGCTATGAACTGAGGAGCCAAGGCCCTCCTACCTTGGATCCCAACGCCCTTGACACTGTCTCAGTTCCACTATTTCACGTTCCACTCGTGCCAATCATTCTTGAGCACAGATATCCACACCCTCCACTTTATGCACTCTTGACTTTTCTAGTTGAAGGCTAGTAGCTTGACACAGAAATACTATGGATGTTTCCATGTTTTTCATCCTTGCCTACATTAGTACCAAGTTATATTCATCAACTTCAAGTATTGATGGTAATGTCTCAAAAAGATTATGGAAGGCTAATAAACTACAGTGTGAATCAATTAACGAATGCACTGAACTAAATGAATATATACAATATTCATCTCTTGATTACAAGGGGACAGTAATCTTATTACTTCATAGCCATAGGCTCCATTTCTTATCACAAGCATTTTACGTCCTGTCATTATCATATTATACTAAAATCCAATTAAGTGTAAACTATTTTAAAAGAAACAAGTCGCAATCCTTATCACAAGCATCTACATCCTTTCACACTCATGTATATACTAATCCGACTAACTCTAAACTATTCTAATACAAACAGTCACATTAAATATATATTATCTGAAAGGCATGATCAACTTGGTTGTGAAAGATCAGTTCATCTGACAAGTCAGTGCTGAAGATTTTATCCAGCTCATATAAAAATGATATTTAAGCAGTTACTAATACTACATAAAAACTTAAGGAGACAATATTAGGGACAAACTCCTATCATATCTAAGGTTAGGAGCACACGAATAAGCAAGTAAATCTAGAAATCACACATTTTATGTGGCAAGCACACTGCAGCAAGCATGAAATGCAATAGACGGGAATCCATCCAACAGAAGAATGCTGCTTTAAACATTGACACTAATTGATCAGTTATTCTGTCTCAAAATTTCAATAGATTTCAAACCATTTTCTTACAAAATCTACGAATATCTTTCATGTGTCCAACCCATTATATGACTGGCAAAATTGTATCACTGTGCCTGTGAATGACATGTGGGACCCAACCTCACTTGCCGTTGACGTAGAGTAGTGTTATTTTGGCAACATAGGGTTTCACTAGTGGTAAATATATTAGCACCCAAAGTTTAGAAGTCAGACATTATGCAGCCTGAACAGCATTCAGCAGTGAACTGGGATCCTCTGTCAGACACTATAGTCTTCGGTATGCCATGCAATCTCACAATCTCTGCAATATACTTCTCGGCATATTGAGGTGGCCTATAAGCTGTCTTGACAGGCAAAAAGTGAGCGGTCTTGGTAAGACGATCTACGATTACCCAAATCGAATCATGGCCTTTCTGAGTAGTGGGCAAACCTGTGATGAAATCCATACTTATATCATCCCACTTCCAACTAGGTACTGACAAAGGTTGCAACAATCCGACAGGTTTCATGTGAATAGCTTTCACTCGACAACATGTGTCACATCGGGCCACATAGGCTGCAATTTCCTTCTTCATCTTTGTCCACCAAAAACGAGGTCTTAGTTCTTGATACATTTTACTACTGCCAGGATGAATGGATAACTTAGAGTGATGAGCTTCATCCATAATTTTATTCTTAAGCTCTCTATCCTTTGGAACAACAAGACGGTTGTCGAACCACAACACGTCCTACTCGTCCACTCTGAAGTGTTTTGAAGGTTCTTCTTTAATTTTCCTTTTGAGGTGGAATATCCCTTTGTCTGCTTTCTGACCTTCTATTATTTTACTCTCCAAGGTACAACTAGTCTGAATATTATGTAACACGGCAGGGTGCATTAGATTAAAACCATCTTCGAGTAAGGGTTGCATATTCAGACAATGCGACTTTCTACTCAGAGCATCGGCTACCACATTGGCTTTCCCAGGGTGATACTGTACATTCAAGTTGTAATCTTTAATTAGTTCCAACCATCTTCGCTGTCTCATGTTCAATTCTGGTTGGGTGAAGATGTACTTGAGACTCTTGTGATCGGTGAACATATTACACATATTACCAAGTAAATAGTGTCTCCAAATCTTTAAAGCATGCACCACGGCGGCAAGCTCAAGATCATGTGTTGGATAATTGATTTCATGTTTTCTCAACTGTCGGGAGGCATAAGCAATGACTCTTCCTTCTTGCATTAGAACACAGTCTAATCCTGTTTTGGATGCGTCACAGAACACATCAAAAGGTTTCTCGATGTCTGGTTGTGCAAGAACTGGAGTAGTGGTCAACAGTCTCCGCAAGGTGTGGAAAGCTGTCTCACACTCCTCTGTCCACACGAACTTATGATCTTTCTGTAACAGACTTGTCATTGGCTTAGCAATCTTCGAGAAGTCTAGGATAAAGCGGCGATAGTAACCAGCTAACCCTAGGAAACTCCTGACTTCTGGCACTGTGGTTGGAGTTTTCCACTCCATAACCTCTTGCACTTTGCTCGGATCTACCGAAACTCCATTCTCCGATAGAATATGACCAAGGAAAGGAACTTTCTTCAACCAAAATTCACATTTGCTGAACTTAGCATACAACTTATGATCTCTTAATCTGGTCAAGACAATTCTCAGATGCTCTTCATGATCTTTCTCATTCTCAGAGTATACTAGAATGTCATCGATGAAGACAACTACAAACTTGTCCAACTCTGGCATGAAAACCGTATTCATCAGATACATAAAATATGCAGGAGCATTTGTTAGGCCAAAAGACATAACAAGATACTCGTACAACCCGTATCTGGTAGAAAAGGCGGTCTTCAGAACATCTTGTGGCCTAATCTTTATCTGATGATACCCTGACCTTAGGTCTATCTTGGAGAACACTCTAGCCTTAGCCAACTGATCAAACAGAACGTCGATATGAGGCAAGGGATATTTATTCTTGATAGTTACAGCATTAAGAGGTCGATAATCCACACACATCCTGAGAGTACCCTCTTTCTTTTTCTTTACGAACAGGGCAGGACATCCCCATTCAGACTTACTTGAGCGGATAAACCCCTTCTTTAGTAATTCTTCCAGTTGTTTCTTCAACTCAGCTAACTCATCCGGAGGCATCCGATAGGGTCTCCTCGAAATAGGAGCTGTTTCGGGGATCAACTCGATTCCAAACTCAACATCTCTATCTGGAGGAAGGCCAGGTAACTCGTCTGGAAACACATCCGGGAACTCACACACTACCGGAATCTGGTGGATAGGAACGACTTCCATGGCACAGGTCACACTTACAAGGTCTGCTCTTACGGGCAATGGTACCTGAAAAGTACCCTCTGCCTGCGGATCCTTAAGGGTAAGCAATCGACTGCTTGTATCTATGACTGTTCCCTAGTCTTTCATCCAGTTCATTCCTATTATGACATCCAAAACTAGTCCCGGCATAACTATCAGGTTCACTCGAAACTTCCGACTATCTAACTCAAGGGTTGCCCCTCTAACCATCTTATTGGTTAGCACATCAGCCCCTGCTGAACTTATGCGATAACCATAACTCAATTCTGTGCATAGTTGTTCATGCTTCCGTGCAAATGCTTGACTCATAAAAGAATGCAAGGATCCAGAATCAAATAGAACAACTGCAGGGTGATGGTTAACAAGAAACTTACCGGTAGTTATAGGTTCTCCTTCAGGAACCTCATCAACGGTGGTGTGGTGTACACGAGCATTGTAAGTTTGTTGCTTCTTTTTAGGCGGATAAGGGCAGAACTTTGAAAAGTGGCCTGGCTGACCACAATTATAGCAGGGCCCCTTCACTGTACCAGCAGACCCTATAGCTCCCTTGGAGTTGCTCTGTTCTGCAGCTGCGGTGGTCTTTGTTGGCGGCACGGCCATCTTGTACGGCTTCTGTGGTCCCTTGTAGTTCTGAGTTTTATGCTGTGGAGGCCTGAACCGTGCACCAGGTGCGGACGGACGATAAGAAGAACGATTTGCAGTGACAACTCTGGACTGGGAGGGTCCTGACTCAAACACCCTCTTGCGATTCTTGGATGCAGTGTAGGCGTTGTTGTTCTTTTCTTGCTTCAAACAATCACTGACAAAGTCATTGAACCTGGCACGGGTATTGGTACCCACATGCTTCATCATCTTCGGACTTAACCCTCTCTTGAAACTAGCAATTCTCTTTGCATCTGTGTCGACCATGTCTGGAGCGTAGCGGCACAAGTTGTTAAATGCATGCAAATACTGTGTTACAGTCTTGGTACCCTGATTCAAGGCTAAGAACTCTCCAAGCTTCATTTCAACCAACCCTGGGGGAATATAAACTCCCTTAAAAGCTTCAGTGAAATCTCTCCAAGTAATCTGGGCATTGGGAGGAAAGGTGGTGCGGTGATGTTTCCACCACATTCCTGCCGGTCCCTGTAGCTGATGTGCAGCATACTATGTTTTTAGAACTTCTGTCAGCCTCAACACACGGAACTTATCTTCCATAGTGTTGATCCATTCTTCAGCATCGAGTGGCTCTGCTGCTTCCTTAAAAATAGGTGGCCTAGTATCCATGAAATCCTTGAAATTGTTGTACTGGTTTACTCCATGGCCACCACCTTGATTATTTCCTCTCTGAACATTTTCAGCGATGGTACGCAGAAAATCTTCCATATTCCTTTGTGACTGCTCGGCGTTGCGCTGGCTTCCAAGGAACTGTGCGAAGAACACTTCTGCAGTGAGCGGTGGAGGAGGGGGCAATTGTGGCTCTGGTTGTGGCTCCTGGTGATTGACGTTGTTTGCACCACCCCCACCAGCCCCTGCACCGTTGCCACCAGTTTCAGCGGCCTCATACGTGGCACGGCGAGTGTTTGCCATCTGCATATTTCAGCAACAAGTAATAATTGAGCAAAGTGGTAGTAATTGTATCCGAATGAACAATCATGCCATACTGAATTTATTGGAGAGAACAAGTCATGCAATAAGACAGAGGCACAATAATCACATTCCAATTAAAACAACATCACTAATCAAATTACTTCGAATGCAACATCGCGTTCCATACAACCATGTTGCCAGCATACATACACTGGACTTTTATGTGTTCAAGCATCACATACACAACCAAGATCCAAAAGATCGCCAGTCTCCAGGTCGAACAGGATACAACATGATACATGGAAACCAAAAGAAGGCCATCGCGATAAAGCCTATCACTAACGCAAGGCAACTAGCCTACTCCTCAGGCCATCGTCGAGGTCGGAGGCATCAACATCGCTACCTTCAGCAGCAGCGTCATCGTCGGCGTCCATCTGGGCGGCGTCCGGAGGAGCATACGGGCCCATCCCGTGGTAGAGGGCATGAAACTCTTCATGCAAGTTGGCATTATACCCTTCTAGCTCCTCAACTCTCTGCCTCAGAAGGTTCCTCTCGTTCCAGGCTTCATTCCTTTCTTGTACTAGCTGTCCCATCATGCGGTCTGCATTTCTGTTGGCCTGAGTCAACCTCTGTACCTGCTGCATGGAACTCTCGCCTCTCTCGAGAGCTCGGTCCCGCTGCAAGCTCATGTCGGCCAACTGCTCCTGCAAGCTAGCTATAGCACGTGCTTGCTTCTTCTTCTGCTTCCTTGCTTCAAGCCGATCATCACCACATAGGCCAGTCAAGGTCCAATAGGTATTCTCCAGACCTTGGTATGCTCTGATGGCTGCATACATGGCACTCATGGTGTGGTTATCGCTAGCCCGTCCTTCACTGGGGCCTCTAACCAGGGCACTTCCCTGCGGCTGTACCCAAATGGCATCGCGAGGATCATCTCTCGGGAAAGTACCGGCCAAAGCTGCTGCCAACTCATTGGGGAACCTGCTCATTATGTCTCGGATGACGTGAAAGGCTGCACCCTCTGCACCCTCAACTGGAGTGCGTCCTTCAAACTCCAAATGCCAACCAGCCCATTCTGGCGCATCACCAAGGGCAGGGACGGTGATCTCTACTATTGCAAGTCCATCCTCAGCTAGCTGGCTCTCATTCCAAGAGTACACCGGCTCTTGACCCTCTGGGTACCCCACATCATGGAGCACTCTCCAAAGCAAGGTGGGCATGCCAAACTCACTTAGAAAAGTGTCCGTGCTGCGGCGTTCCCGCGGGGCCATCTGGTGACGTGGTGCTCTTCCACCAGTGGACTTACGGGCAGTCTTCTTAGTGCGGGCCATCTGTAGCACAAATTTTAAATTACCCGATGAGAACATATTTTAAGTTGACGTCACTTTTATCGAACTGGGATAATCCTTTTATAAGGGGAGAAATGCATGTTATGAATGAAATGCACAGGCAATATGATGCATGCGCGAGTCTTACATTCTCACAAACTTAGAAAATAAAGACATCTAACGATGAATTCGGTGGCATACAAACGATCTCTCATATACGTAACTAATTCGATCTACACGATAAACGCTGTTATGTACCTGCAGAAAATTCATTTCAGCCCATTCCCCATGAATGCATGAAAGCAGTAAATCTACCTACACGCTCTACACGAATCCCCAGATGCGTGTACAACGGCAGTAACTACCCAAACACATCGTCCTATTGACGGCATCGCCTCAACGGACGGAACACCCACACATGCGATACCTTCATAAAAACATGTGTACAACATGTAATTATTCTAGTATCATATAAAACACTCTCCCTAGATCGGCGGTGTATCCGATCATGCTCTCATAGCTCACACTTACCAAAGCGTAGAGGTATCTGATCCATACATTACTACTCAATTAAGTGGCACTCATACAATATCACGCCGTATGAGCGACGAAAGAGAAATATGGTGCAAGAACCCCAAGTTAGTACTTAAATAGCCACCTAGAGTCCTTAACTGGGCATACAGGATATGACCACTGGCACACATTTAGTTTTAAAATTACACTTTTTAAATATAATTTTGTTTTAAATACACTTATGAACAGTAATCACGCTAAACCATGCTCTGATACCAGCTGTAACAGAACCGCCCAATTATACGAGATTAAGTAGGAAAATCATCCAACGGAAGGACAATTTAACAAACTTAAGCCCGTATAACCCGGTAGTCCGTGAAATCTCGACGGATTTCAAACCATTTCACATAACAGCCAAGATCGTACTAAGTTTAGCGGTCACCATCATAAGTTACATAAATGTTCGCGGCATAAAATACATCGGAGTTTAAACATAGTTATTACAAACCAGGTTTGAATAAGAGTAGCGGAAGCATTAGTTTAAAACACGCACACACACATTGTTTTGAGATAAAGTGCCAGCTCGCGATCATCTCCAGCAAAAGCATCAGGCGAGAAGTAGTGAATGACCATTGCCCCTGGTCCTAAGCTTCGCCCATCGCAGGGTAGAGACAGTTGATACAATAGCCATAGTACATCTGTCCATCTGCAATAAGTGGGAACAAAGCCCTGAGTACGAGAAGGTACTCAGCTAGACTTACCCGTCATAAACCAGAAATAAAAGACACCAAGAAATCATGATAGGCTTTTTGGTGGGGTAGCTGACTCATTTGCAAAAGGCATTTTTAGCATTTAGGAAAAACCTTTACAAAAGCTTTGCATCAAGTTAAAGCTTTATTAACCTGTCAACTACATTTGCACCTGTACTAAAGTAATATGTAATTAAACAGGCAATGATAACCAATAATCATTAACAACTTCCATTAAGTCATAATTCATATAACTGTCCAAGTGTTCCATCAATATCACTACGATGAAGTAGCTCAAGTCAAGTGTTCACTATCCAGTGAACGATGGCGATTCGAATCGATTATGAACCAGCTGGTAAGTTATTCCTCACACAAACCTCACTCACCCGCTAAAGTGAGGTGTTGGTCGCCGAGTCAACCATTCAGGTAAAGTCGCGAGCTTGCCAGGAACCACTTGTACCCGGGGGCCGCCCGACTGCTCTTTGGCCTTATCATCGCGCCCCCGTATCCTGCCACTACTGCTCCGGTACAGTGCGTTGCGGGCAATCCACTCGGCCCGAATAATCTTCTAGTTTCGCGGTCGGAAGGTACTTTATCCGGCCAGCTAAATGTGAGGCATGCGTTCAACATGACCCGAGGGACAACAACGGACGGTCCTTAACCGACACAGACGGAAAACACTACAGTCCGAAACCCTGCAAGTTTCCGCCCGGTCTCAATTTCATTTTACACTTAGTTATACCATGACTTCATAGTCAACCAAACAGATCCAGGTAACCACCTATAGCTCGCAGGTGACAGGAAATCACCCGACTTCTACCGGTCTAAGCCAGCTAAGCATTGACTTGACTGCGGATACCAGGGTAACAAGGATAGGGTATAACGAATGTAAGCAAGGTATAATGCAGCAACGTTTGCAAACAACTCCTAAACGTAATGCATCAAATTAAGTAAAATTAATAATAAATTATTTGCAAATCGGGAGAGAAATGCTCCGGGGCTTGCCTCTCTCGAAGGAGCTTGGACGGTGATCGGGGCACTCCGGGAGATCTTCACCGACCTCTTCTTCGGCTTCTGTCACCTCTTGCTGCTGCACCTCGATCTGCTCCTCTGGCTCCTCGGGCAAGATGACTGGGTTCTCGGTTTGCGATCCTGTATGATGCAATGCGTGTAAGTGATTATGCAAGTGTGCATCGAAGGAGATGAATGCAATGAATATGTTGAAATGCAAGGTAGTCAACATCATCCAGAAACTATATACTACAAGCACATGTCATCTACTGCATTCTCTTCTACTACTATTATGTTAAGTTAACCTATCTTATGAAATGCTTCAAAGATACACCAAAGCTTTACTAATTTCTTAATCACACTTAAAGCAATACTTGCTTAAACCCTAAGTAATAATAGTAGGTTTGAATAGCAACATATATTTCTGATGCTCCTAAAAATCTAAGAAAATTACAGTAGCATAATACTACTCTCAATAGACTACCATAAAAATTTCATGGCATTTGGATAAGTAAACTATCCTACACAAAAATGACAAGCTATGGCATAAAAATGAGCATTAAATTACTTTGTACTATGAAAAGTGTCAAACAATAGAATTAATATTTTTCCTAGATTCTTCATAGCATACTATGACTGTATAAAAATTATCACATGCATGTTTTATACAAAGTTGGCTCTCTAGCAAAAATAACAAAAATCAGCCATTAAAGGCACTTGAACTACACTTCAACATTTTTCTATAGAACAGGCATGAGATAAAATTTCCCTAGCAAGTACATGGCATAAAAAGATTAATAAACTTGGAATCCTATTTTTCTGATTTTTCTAGGATTTATTAAGCAATTAACAAGAAAACAGCCATTTCAATAGTTAATTAAAAACTCTACAGAAAAGTATCTCAAATTTGACATGCAATAATTTCATATCATAGATCTGGTTCCATTGCATCTAGAGAAATTTATTTCACAATTTTTGGAGCTGAAATGAGTGCTAAAAATATTGTCCAAAGCATTTTTATCAAGAATAATAAAAAGAAAATGGAAATGAAATTCTTTATACGACGCTGGGCCGGCCCGGGAAAACAAGCGGCCCACGGCTGTTCACGGCCTGCTCACGCGCGCGGGGAGAGAAGGGCGAGCCGGCCCGGCTCGGGCTTCGGCCCAAGGCCAGCCTGGCCCCGCGCGGTTGGGCGCGACCGTGGCCACGCCACACCGGCGACCTTGGCCGCGGCAGCGCGGCGACTGCCAACGGCCAACGGCCATTTCCGGTCGCGAGCGGGCGGAGCGTGGCGCGCACGAGAACCGCGACGAGAAGGCGAACCCGTTTTCGGTGCTAGGGAAACGAGAGGGGTAGCGGGGAGTCGCTTCCGCGGGAGGCCGCGCGCGGTGGCGCCATGGCCGTCGGCGGCGAAAACACGGGGTCCGCACCTGCTGGGCTCGGAAGGCGGCAACAAGGTGCGCACGGGATGCCGGAGAAGGGGGCGAAGCTGGGTGCACGAAGAGGAGAGCAATGGCGGCTCACCGTCGGCCAATTTGGCCGGCGGGTGCGGCGGTGGCGGTGCTCGCGCGGTGCGGCGTTCGTGCGGCAGAGAGCGAAGGAGGGCCGGGGTGAGGAAATTCGGAATGGGGGAGTGGGTGCGGAGCGCAGGCGGCTTAGAAGAGCGGGGCGCGCGCTGGCGGGGGCCACCGGCGGCCAGATGGCGACGGCGAGCGGCGCATGCCGGCCACGGGGCGCGCGGCGTCTGCGCGGGCGCGTGCGTGTCGCGGCGCGCGCTGGCGAGCGGCCACGACGCGCGGGCGAGCGGGCGAGCGCGCGGTCGGCTGGACCGGGCCGGCTTCGGTCGCTGGGCCGGAAGTGGGGCGGCGGCCCGATAAGGCTGAAAAAGTGATTTTCTTTTCTAAATAAAATTCCAGATTTTATTAATTGATTCAAATTCAAATTTTGAAGATGAAAAAGACATTTTCACAAATTGCCCCCAAAACAAAAGTTGTTCAAAATTTAATTCTCTACAACTTGGGTTAAGGAGCCAAATAAAAATTCCCAATTGATTTTGAATGGCAGAATAAAAGCTAAAATAGGGGATATTTTTGAATATTTTTACTCAATATTTTTGAACAGGTTTTTGACAAAATTTGAGTCATCTAGCTGCTCCAAAAATTGAACTAAGGTTTCAAGTGATGTAAAATTTATAGTTGCAAGATTTTTGGTGTAATGTGATTATCATATTAATATAGTTCATTACATATATTATTTTCAAGCTTTTATTTGATTCAAATTATAGCATTATCACACATGATTATGATGACATGAAATGCCATGCAGTATGATTGCCATGCAAATGCATTGCGTAACACCGGAGTGTTACAGCACTATTAAAAAGTTGCTAGAAAATTAAGTATGAGAGAAGTAGGTGTTGTCCAATTAGTGGGAGAGTTCGCATTAATTAATTCCGATTTGAACAACTAACTCCTGGACGACTGACTTTTGGACAGCTGACTTTCTGATATTTATTTTTTAACCCTCATATTTTCCACGAGTTATGTTGGTTTTGATTTCTTCCATAGTACCATGAGCAAGTTTGTGCGCAAGGCCAAGAGCGCTCTCCGCTCAGTTTCATTCCGTTCTACAAGAAGCTGCACTTCGTCTCAGGCAGGCTCTTCTCGAGCTGACTCTGAGATGGAGGTTGATCCACCATCCCCTGTTGTTCGGAGATCATCTTCACGTCATCAATCCAAGAGCTACACCCTTCTCCGAGAGAACCAAATTAAATTTCAAGATGATCGTGAGAAGAAAGTTTTCAAGTTATTGAAGGACAAGGAATTTACATCGACTCCGCTCATAGATGCCGATCTCCTACAAAAGACAAGTATGGATTCCGAATTTGAACTCATTTTCTGCAATATAGGTTGGGACGAAGCTTGGCACTTGAATGAGAATGGAAGTAGATTGCTCACCATAGAATTTCTATGCACTTTACAACTAGGAGATGATGAAATTTTGTTTAGACTATTTAATCAATCACTCTCACCTAGTTGTAAGAATTTCAGCAACATGTTAAATTTTCATGAGTCATGTAAAATTGATGTAGAAGATGCTTTACCAGACTTTGATAGAACCTGATTTTGGCAAGACATTTCTAGAGAGACCGTTTGTTTTAGACCCTGCCCAGATAAAATCCATAATTCTACCCTTCGATTTATCCATAAATGGTTAGGAGTCATTATGTTCTATAGAGAAGAATTTAGAATTACAAGAGTAAAAGAACTCACTATAATGTATGCCATGACTAAAAAGGAAAAATTTTCACCTGTAAAATTAATGGCTCATTACTGGTTAACCATTCCTAGATTGAAGAGATGGGCAGTTACATGTACTTCATGGGTCACTAGAATTGTCAATGGGTTGGGGCTTTTGGATAGTGCAGTCATTGCTTATATTAACACTCTACGCCACATCATTGATTATTCATTCTTTAGTCAAGCTCATATTCTTAGAAAGAGAAATGGAAAAATAATCATGATATACAAAAGGTATACAAAGGAGATAGAATTGCCAGACCAAACCCTCGGTCTATATTCCATGGATAATTTTGTGCTTGATTTGCAGAAACCAGGACAAGCAGTAGGAAGGAGTCCCTCTGCTCGGATCACAAGGAATCCAAATCCGAGGTATCAAGGAGAAGATGCTACTCTGTCGGAGCCAGCCTTCTCCAGTGACTTCGATTTCGACCATCCGGGACCATCACATGCACACCATCAGCCTTGGGAGGACCAAATCCCATTTGATACTGACACTTTTGCAGGTGCCCAATGGGGGTCAGGTGACCACTAGGGGCCTAGTAACTATGCTAATTACCATCCAGAGGAACATGGAGAAACTTCAAGTGGCATCCAGAGAGGACGCATGTCTTTCTCTGCACGGGGCTTCCACGATAGTTACCATGGACCATTTCCCTTCTACGCTCCTTAGGACCATTACCAGCAGCCGCCTCAGCATCATTATCAACCGTCGCCGTACCATCATCATCTACCACCGACGGGCTATGATGAGTTTGGCTCCTTTTAAGAGGTGGATGACCATCTCACATTTCTTGAGACGGATCAGCAGGAGATCCATAGCACTCTACACTAACAAGTGGAGTGGCAGCAGTAGATGACCTAGAGGATTAATGAATTACGCTAGTACGAGCAGCAACAATAAACCAATTTCGAGTATTTATTTGGTAAGATGGGATTTACTGATTACTCACCACCACCACCACCTCAGTGATCTAGCTTGGGGGAGGACCTCCGCAGTACAAGGTGAGGCACTTCTGTTTTCCCTCTTGTAAATTTTCTGCTATTAGTATTATTATTATCTTCCTTAGTTTAAAGTATCAATTTAAAAAAAAGCATAATCAGAAAATCAAATAAAATTTTTTCATTTATTATATATATTTCTGCTAATAGTTTTAAGTTCGGCATGTTAAAAAATGAAAATCCAAAAATAGAGTGTGTAAAATAAGTTTGCTTTAAATTTGTTTAATTTTGAATTAGTGTGCTTTCTTATTTTTAGAGTTGAATAAATAAAAATTAAAGTTAGACTCTCTCAGATAAAAAGAAAAATGCTTAAGTTATGATTTCTTTCAAGTACCTACTTTTCATATTTGAATTCTCCTACGAGTTGTATGAAGTTGATTTAACTTGAGAATTTGCTCTAAAACTTGAAACCCGTGGATAGCATAAGCTTGAACCAAAAGCTTGAACTAAAATCTAGGTAACTGACGGATATGAGATAAGAGAGTTTGAGCTGCTATTTATCTTATTCTAAATGAAACTTGAATTCCAAAAATTTATCTTTGAAAATCTGAAAATTGATATGATGAGATTCTGCATGGCAAAGTTTAAATTCCTTCTAGAGCCAAAATGAATATATCTAGATTAGAAAAACTTCCACATTATTACTACTTGTATTTCATTAAGTTCAGTCAAACTTTGTTGTATGCTTTATGAGAGGTTTGTCATACTTTTAAAATCAAGATTCCACCATATATATATTTCATCCATTTCATACTTCTTCCACCAAAAATGTTATTCTCCTACACTGGGAGGAAACACCAAAAATATTCTAAACCCATAGGACAGCCATAAAATAAATGCTCTAAATTTCTTTGTATAATCTCTCTCAAATATTTTGTATGTAAAAGAATCATGTGGCTATGCAAAAATAAAAAATGGACAAGTGTCCAAAGTAAAGTAAAAAAAGAAAAAGAAAAAAAGAGAAGAAAAGATAGCCCATGTTTTCTTGCAATTATTCTCAAGTTCAAAAGAGAGAAATTTTCAAGGAGCATAGTAGAATTAGGTTTAGCCACCATAAACATTCTATTCCATACATTTATATGTCTTGATTTCATTGTATGACTCAACTCTCTTTAGATCCATCCTTTGACTTTACAATATATGTTTGCAAGTATGTTTCCTCATGAGAATGCCATTCCTATGAAATCCACATAAGCTTTAGTGTAGGAACAAAGGTATTATGTTTATTGCCTTAGTGAGATCCAAAAATACCACATATATGAGAGATAAATCTCTGAGTTTTATTTTAAAAACTTATTAAAAACTCCAGAATAAAGGTTGAATGAGGAATATGAGATGTACTGCTCACTGGATTGTTCTATCTTTCAATTTCTCAAGATCAGGTGAAAAGTTCAAAAGATCCATAGTTGAAAGAAATATGAGTAAGTTTGAAAGATGGATCAATGAATTGCAATTCGAAGAAGAATTTTTGTTTGAACACAGATGTACTTTTGAGGAGTTGTACAAAATTCATAAAACCCTGTAATTCTTAAATTGTAATAAGTTTAAGTTACTTTGCTAAGGGACTAGCAAAGACTTAGCTTGGGGGAACTTGTTGATGGTAGTTATCACCTACCACAAACCGTCAACTTTGTACAAGAAAATGATCACCAATAGAAACATAGGAGGTTATTACTGACAATTTCCACGAGTTTTGGTAAATTACTATTTTTTACAGGGATTATTCAGAGAGAAAGAAAACAAGGATTAAATTGACGAAACACAACGAGACTTGATTGCGATGAAAGGACACACCAGAAGACTCTAGAAGGCATGAGAAGGCATGGGACCGAGAGCCCACCAGAGGAGGCCGCCCAACCCCCCTCAGGCCAACTGGTCTGGCCCAGGGGCCAACCGCCTTTCCCTTCGCGTGACACAATCCAACCGACCTCTACGTCTTATTTTGACACTTGATTCAAGTCGGTTTGATCCGAGGGCTGCGGTTCATCCTACCAGACTATATAACCAGACCTAGAACCCCTCATGAGGCATCCATCATCATAAGGTCAAGACAAGATTAGAATTAGGGTTTCTAGAGAGAGATTAGAGCTCTAATTCAAGTTTAGGGTTTAGATCTAGCTAGATATAAGAAGAATTGGGTGTTGCTCAGGATTCTAGATCGCCATCGGGAGATTTGGAAATTATATTGTAATCTTATTATTTGACTTTGTGCTACTTCAATAATATCATTATGTTTCTATTTATTTTGTGCTTAGTTTATTCTAGTTGTATATTTGATATAGTCATGATTAGTAATGATTTTATGCATATGTTCGCAAAGCACTTAGTTCAATTCCGGATTGGATTAGGTGGTAGATATGATGTAGGCATGGTGCTTATATTAAATTTACCTACGAATGCACCTGATATTCTGAGACATCAAGTGGTAGATCACGGGTGTGATATTCCTATTGAGTCCTATGTAGCCCACTCCCTGAATATAGGCCAAGTAGAACCTAGTTACAAGGAAAGGATTACTCTGTTCTTGATATTTCATAGTAATGTTCCTTAAGAATAGATGAAGGATTGATTATGATATAAATAATAATAATGTATATACCAGAGTGAATAAAATACTTGGTAAATATGAAATAACTTAGGATTCTTACCTCTTAACTTATCTCCTGATTAGCTCTACTTGATTTATGAGTCTCTCTCTCATTCTGGAATACCCATTGTTATCTTATTTTATATCTATCATTTATTTATTGTCTTACCCTTGTAAAGATAAGAGTGGTTATTTTATCTTTATCATGAGTATGTATATTTGATATTCTTTCTAGCCATATCATTCTTTCATTTTAAACCATGTTAAGCTCCCAGTGGTAAAGTATAAATAATGATACTTGGAACATTCCTGAGTGATGTTACAACAGGTGTATTTTATCTGTGCGCTTGCGGATAACCTTTATTCTATATTTTATGTAAGTGTCATGATTATAAGTATAACCACATTTCTAGTATCATGTTAGGGATGACAACTTAACTCAAGTGATGCTAAGAAATGTCAACACAAGTGTGATGTCAGCCCCCTATTTCTAGGGTCCTCTATGCATTATGTATTAGTCCCTGGATCAGTAGCTGATACGCACAGCTCAACAAGATTTATATAAAAAACTATACTTTTATTGCTAATGGGGAAAATGTGATACATGGTTCGAGTTGCATAGCTTGGGCCTCTGGCCTTATATAGTATATCAGAGTCAGCGATTCTATGTTAGCATGGCTCCATTCTACAGACATCATGGAGTGCGGACGTAACCCTTGCCTTATTCCTTAAATGTACTCCTAGATCCCAAACGTCATGATCCTAGCGTAGCTCTCTCGCACGGCTCCGTCTTCGAGTATACTCTTGGTATCCTATCCTTGTGTAGCTTCAGTAGCTCCATCCTGGTCTGTCCTTTTGTGGCTTCTCACCTAAAAACATAGAATGGAGGGGTTGAGTACATAGAGTACTCAGGAAGCCCTAAACTTTGGGTAGAGGAATGTGGAAAGGGGAAGGCTATATGTGGAGGTGGGCATAGTGGTGGAGGTGGTTGAGGTAAATGTGGTAGGGTAAAGTAATTAATCATTATAAGTTGAGCCCTGGGAGAGTATCACCATTCTCACCAGTTCCTGGTGTTAGTTATGGTTACCAAAGCAGTGAAACATATCTTACCAAATTATCATAGTTGTGGAAGTCTAATCATAGTATCCCATCCTAGTATCTGCCCATTCTAAAAACGTGGCTATTCGAATAGATTTGATAAATTCTACAGAGGTGTACAATTTTTCCCACAAGATAGACACAGCTCCAAGCCTTGCGCGGTGGCAGGAACAGGCCTAACGAGATTCTGCTCTCTAGCAAATGTTTCCAAGTTTCAAAAGAGAGATATGTTTTAAAGGAGCAAAGTAGAATTAGGTTAGCCACCATATATATCCATTAATATCCACACACACATGTACATCTTGATTTGATTGTCTGACTCAACTCTCTTTGGATCCATTGTTTGACTTTATAATATATGCATTGCAAGTATGCTCTAGCTTTCTCCTTGCCTATGAACTCCACATAAGCCTTAGTGGTAGGAAGAGAAAAGATATAACATCTTTATTGCCTTTGTGAGGATCCACAAAAACCACATATATTGAGAGACTTGAGAGTGTCATACAATGGAATCTCTGAGTTTTATTTTGAAAACTTATAAAAACTCTGAAACAATGGTTGAACAAAGAACTTGAGAGATATTGCTTGACTTTATCCTTCTGTCTTTCAATTACTCAAGACCCAAGTGAAGGCTAAGAAGCCCCATGGTTGAAGGTAATATGGGTAAGTTTGAAAGTCGGATCAATTTATTCCAATCTAGAGGAGAATTTTTGATTGAATGCATATGTACTTTTGAGGTGTGAAAACATTGTAGCAACTTCTGATCTACTCTTGCTGAGTTTAGCTTTGTTCAGGGACTGGCAAAGTTTAAGCTTGGGGAAGCTTGTTGACGGTCACTAACGTCAATTATAAACTGTCAAAGAAACATGTATAAGGGCACAAATGAGATCACCAACAAAGCTTTAGGGTTTAAACTAATAAATTACACGAGTTTTGGTGAATCTGCATTTTTAGTAGGGTTATTCTAGAAAATCAGCAAGGAGGATCAAAACATAAAATAGAACCAAACTTAACCGCGACGAAAACTACTCCGGAAGGTTCCAGAGGACACCAGAAGACACCATACCGTGGCGCACCCCGAGAGGCTGCCAGGTGGGGTTAGCTAGCCCCACCATGATGCCACCTGGCCCTCTGTGGGCCCCATTGTTAGCCCGCTTCTAGAATATTCCTTCACCGCCTCCTAGGGTTGTATCTGCACCGTTCTTCAAGTCGATTTGATCCAAGGGCTCATGTTGCACCCTCAGGGCTATATAAATAGACCCCTGCCCCCCCTCCCTAGAGCTATCCCTAAAACCCTAATTTATATTCTCTAGTTAGGATGAATTAAGAGGATTCCCATAAAAGGATCAACCTCTCAGGGTTAGCTATCAAAAGAAGATTAGTCCTCACTATGATCTAGTCTTTAGAAATATAGAGTGGAGAGGAGGGAAGAGTTTGGAGGAGGTGCCGGTCTGTCGGTGCTCCCTCTATGGCTCATACCTTGGCGGAAGTTAACCTAGGCCTGAGATTTCTCTGGTAATCAACTTCTTATTCAAGTAAGCATCGTGTTTATATTGTTCTTCTAGTTTGCGAGTCTCTTTTGAGTGCTTTAATCTACGACTGTAGTTTAAGGTATAATTCATAGTGTAAGCATGGTGCTTAGGCTCGGGTTACTCGTGGATGCACCCTATTTTCTGGATCGGTGGTAGCTCGCAAAGGTGATAGCTTCGTTGAATCCTTTGTAGTCCACCTCCCGTTAATAGGACTACCAAGGTTTTTAGTTGCTTATAGGGAAGAAACTCTTTATTTGTTCCTTATAAGACATCTCCCTAGATAGAACATTAGAAGGCATAGCTTACCGAGATTAGAACTAGAAGACCTTAGCGATCTCCTCTACACTCCCGACTTTCTTAAGTCTTGTTGCTGCTGCAGGTTAAGTTAGACCACAGTTAGCCACACACGCTTCCCTGTGAATATGATACTTGGAATACCTCCGGGTGAAAGCTACAGCGGTATCCGTGCACTTGCGGATTTATCTATGTGCGTTAAAATATACCAACACCCTATATAAGATATGAACACAGACAAACAAGGGTAAACCTGCTAAAGCAAAGGTTATAGTTTTATCAATAAGTATTTATTTATCAATTCTCTTTTGCCACGTTGCTATTCTCCAGCAACGGTGCCAGAAATGCTTGTACGCATTTCTTAGCATCACTCTTAGTAAGTTGTCATCCCTAGCATGATGCTAGAAATGCTTTGTTGGTAAATTATGAATGCCACTTATAAACTCTGAGAAAATAATACTGAAGTTAAGTATCCGCTAGCGCACAGATAAATTACCATTGTAGCATTTCACCCGTCAGTATACCGGGTATCATTATTTATATTTAATCCATAAGGAAGAGCTATGGGGTTGAGTTGACATTGAGACATTGACTAATATGTATACTTATGATTCAAACCACTCTTATGCTTTAGCTAGGGTAAGTCAAGTGATAAATAAATGATAAATAAAAGGTAACAAAGGTATTTCAGAGATAGAAACAGAGACTCACAAATGTAGTATGACTAAGCTCGAGATTTTGTAGGAGCAAAAGATTCCTATGTCATTCCTAATTACTAAGTCTTTTGTACACTCAAGCATATATACTCTCATCTTTAACTTTGGATCTATGCATAAGGAACATTACTTAGGGAAGTTTGAGAACAGAGCTTTCCCTTCCTTCATAACCGATGTTCTACTTGTTCTACATATAGGGAGTGGACTACAAAGGACTCAACGGGAGTGTCACATCCGCGATCTACCACATGACCCGGCATATAGAGTGCATCCGTAGGCAAACAATATTTAAGCACCATGCTTACATAGTGTCGACCACTTAACTCACTCGAGTACTGAATTAAGCGCTTTGCGAACATATGCATATATTCATCATTAATCATAACTATATCAAGCAATAAACTAGAGCAAACTAGAAACATAATAAATAGCAACATAATATTGAAGTAGCACAAAGTCATAAATAAAGAGATACAATGGATAAAACCAGTCTCCAGATGGCAGATCTGGAATCCTGAGCAGTAGCCCAAACTCTACTTGAACCTTGCTAGAAATCCTATACTAAGAACTTGAAGAACTAGAGCTCTCTCTTTAATCTCTAAAAACCCTTATTTCTGGTCTAATCTTGACTTATGGCAAATGTAGAGGTCTGCCCCAGGGGCAGGGCCTGGTTATATAGCCTTGAGGGTGAAACGTGTGCCCTTGGATCAAACCGACTTGAAGGACAGTGTAGATGCAATCTTAAGAGGCGGTGAAAGAAGCTTCTGGAAGCTGACAAGTAGGGGCCACCATGGCAAACTGGGTGGCATGGATGTGGGGCCAGCTGGCCCCACCTGGTAGCCCCACAGGGTCCGCCGCGGTGTGGTGTTTTCTGGTGTGCTTTGGAACTTTCTGGAATAGTTTTCATCGTGGTTAAGTTTGGTTATTTTTGACATTTTAATCCTCCTTGCCGGTTTTCTAGAATAACCCTGCTAAAAATACAGATTCACCAAAACTCATGGAAATTATCAATTTAAACCCCTAAGTTTCTATTGATGCTCCATTTCAAGCATTTCTTCAAGTTAAATTGACGGTTTGTGATGAATGATAACTACCATCAACAAGCTCCCCCAAGCTAAACCTTTGCTAGTCCCTGAGCAAAGCTAATCTTAATAATGGATCAGGAGTTGCTTTGATATTTTTCACTCCTCAAGAGTACACATACATTCAATAAGGAATTCTCCCTTGGATTGAAATTCACCGATCTAACTTCAAACTTACTCTTATTACCTTCAACCATGGGGCTTTTGAGCTTTCACTTGGATCATGAGCAGTTGAAAGATAGAACGATCAAGTCAAGCACCATGTCTCAAGCTCTTTGTTCAACCATAGTTCCAGAGTTTTTATAAGTTTTTAAAATAAAACTCAGAGATTCATTGTATGACACTTTCAAGTCTCTCATATATGTGGTATTTGTGGACCCTCACCAAGGCAATGAATGATGTTATACCTTCTTCCTTCACTAGGGCTTATGTGGAGCTCATCGGAATTAATAAGTGCATGAAAGAGCATACTTGAAATACATATATTGTAAAGTCAAACCTCGGATCCAAAGAGAGTTGAGTCATACAATCAAATCAAGATGTGCATGTGTGTGGAGTGATGGAAATATTAGGTGGCTATCCTAATTCTACTCTGCTCCTTGGAAACATATCTCTCATTTGAAACTGGGAAACATTTGTAAGAAAATATGGGCTATCTTATTCATCATTTTCTTTTTCTTCATCTTTCTTTGTTTTTTAGGCGGGCATCAAAGTACCCATTGTTTTAATCATTTGGACACTTGTCTATTTTTTGATTCTTTCTTCCTTTTTCATGAATAACTTTTGCATAGCCCATGCCTCTTTTCTACATAGTAAATATTTGAGAGATAGCATAAAAACTTGGAGCATTTATTTGGTGCTAACCTATATGGAATATTTTTGATGTTTTCTCCCAGTGTAGGAGTAAAACATTTTTGAGTGGATCTAATTGGAAGGCATGTTTTTATGCCTACTTCTAGTGTAAGAGTAGTGCATATGTGGATGGTGTGTATGTGATCATGATTTTAAGAGTATGACAAACCTCTCATAAGACATCAATAAAGCTTGACCAAACTCAATGCAAAGCAAGTAGCATATAAGCGGAAGTTTTCTCCTAGCCTAGATAAATATGTAAGGCTCTGGTGGGAATTCAAGCTTTGTCATACAGAATCTCATCATGTGGATTTTCAAGTTTTTCGAAAGAAATCTCTAGAATTCAAGTATCACTTAGAACAAGATAACTAGCAGCTTAGACCTTCTCATATCATATTCGTCAATCACCAAGACTTAGATCAAGCATATGCTACCCATGAGTTTCAAGTTCAGAACAAATTCTCATGTTAAATTAGTTTTATCTAAAATTCAGGAGAACTCAAAGCTGAATACTAGGTACTTGAAAGGAATTATAACAGAGCAACTATTCATCATTTCCATCATGAGAGATTATCTTCAAGTTTCATTTATTTATTTATTCTACTCTTAAAAACAAGATGACAAACTAGAACACACCTTAAGCAAACTATATACACACTCTCTTTTTGTGGTTTTTTAGCTAGACATACTAGAAACTCAAACAAAAGTAGAAGATAGTAGCAAATTTTTGTTTTTTTTCTAAGTTATGCATTTTTTTAAATAACTAGATAGGAAACAAACAGAAAATAAAATACTAGGAAGAAAAACTTACCTCGGGTACAGGGGGTCCTCCCCCAAGCTAGGTGTTAAAGTGGTACTCACTAAGGCGGCGGTGGGCCAATGTTGAGGCCACCGAACGACCAATTCCAATTGTTTTGTTCTTGCTACTAGTGCTGCCGAATGTCAGCAAGGGTCTGCGTCATGTGCTCCTACCATTGGGCATATTGATGGAGAGTGTTGCGGATTTCTTACTGGCCCTCTTCAATTGTGGTGAGCCTGGTGTAAAACCAAGCGAGGTCCACTGGTGGCTCCTGATCCATGGGAGGTGGCTGATAAGGCTGATGGCCTACGTATGGACCATGATAACCCTCTGCATGCTAGCCATAGCCCATGTGTTGGGCATGGAAGCTAGGTGTGTGATCATGGAAACCCTGAGGAGAGAAGGACATGCGTCCTCCCTGGATGTCGCTGGAGACCTCCTCGTAGTCCTGCTGCTGGTAGTAGTCAAAATTTATGTGCTCCCACCGTGCGCTAGATCCTTGCTGCCATGATGCCTCTGAGTTATGGGAAGAGGGTCGCTCCTAGCCATCATGTCCTAGGTGATGTATCCAGGACGGTCCTACTTGATCGAAGGTGTAGCTAGTGAAGGCCGAACCTATTGGAGCGGTATCCTCACCATGATACCTTGGGTTCGGGTTGCGTGTGAATCTGGTAGAGGCACTCCTGCGTGGTTGTGCTCCCTTCTTCTGCAAATCAAAAACAAAAGACTCCACCACATACAGATGAGATTTCAGTCTGGCATTTCAAATTCATTTGTGTAGTCTTTATACATCATCACAATTTTGCCATTTTTACCCCTTTTAAGCATGTGAGCCTTGTTAAAATATACATAATCAATAATCCAACGAGGGGTAGTAATGTAAGTGATAGTGATAGTGGCATTAGCTAATAGACCCAAATTTCTAGCCAAATGGGTTACCCATGAAGTGCACCAAACATCCCCCTTAAGCCCAGGAATTGTTAACCAATAATGCATCATTAACTTAACAGGAGAGACTTTTTTTCTTTTTGATCATACCATAAAGCAATTTTAGTTCCTCTATCCTAACTACTTGAAAGTCTTCCCTAAGGAAAAGAGTGAAACCCATCCTCAAGAACCACAAAGTGGGGTGATGCAGTTCATCAGTATGGGGGCAGTGACAAATTACATCCATAGAAATGTCTTGCCAAAATCTAGTTTTATCAAAATCATTTATTGCAATATCTATATCAACAACACATTGTTCTGGGAAACCTAGGAACCTACTAAAGTTCTTCCATGATGGGGAAAATTCTTTATTGAAAAGCCTAAAGGAAACTTTAGTATCTCCGGGTCGTAGGGTGCATAGAAATTCAATGGTTAAAAGCCTACACCCTTGTTCATTTAATTTCCAAGCATTTTCCCATCCAACATTATTAAAGACAAGCTCTAATTTGGAGTCCATACCTATTGTTTGAAGGAGTGCGGGGTTGAAGGCAGGAGTGTGAGTGAATTCTCGGTCCTTCAACTCTCGGTAAATCTTCTTCTTGCGGTCATCTTGAAGCTTGATCTGCTTGTCCCTTAGGAGGGTGAAGGTTTCTTCTGGTGCTGAGCATGAGGATGATCCGACGGTAGGGGATGAAGGGTCAACCTCCATGTCAAAACCAACACGGGAAGAAGAATGATTCCTTGATGAGCAGAACGATACTGCACTCTTGACCTTCATAACAAACTTGCTCATCCTTCCTATAGAGAATACACACAAGACAAGAAACAACTCATAGAGACGGGTTAGAGAAAACAAAGTGTTAGTGGTTAGCTGTCCAGGAAGTTAGTAGTCTAGGGGGTTAGTCGTCCAAAAGTTCATTCAAGATTTCTTAGTAAATATTCTAATCACAGCTTTAGCATGACTTCTCCCTATTTCTTTTTAACTCTTTTCTCTCAATTTGAACATCACCTCCACTCTAAAATTATGTTTTGTTGCTCCAATTTCAATAGTACTTCCACCTCTTTCTCTCAAGATCTTATCATAAGTACCACACTCAAACTTTCACACACTTCTTACTCCAAGACTACTCAAATGGAGTGGATCGTAACTTCAGAATTTGGAACTAGTTTTTCGTGCTCAGAGTGATGAAATGTAGTGTGTGTGAGTGAGTTGAGCAGCCAGGAGAAGCAGTATTTATAGAGGGGAGAGGGGGAGACCGGCCGGCCTGCAGGTGGGGCCGGCTGGCCCCACACCTTGGCCAAGTGGCCTCTCCATTTTCCTAAGTGTTCCTTGCTTCATGGTTAAGTGATCTCTGATGTCCTTCGGTGCTTCTTTGGTGGATTTGGCCAATGGAGTGGAAGATATGGTGGCGAATAATGGAGGGTGAGTGGAGATGGAGGTGATGGTGGTAGGCCCCACACGTTTGTAGGTCCCAATGACTATATTCCTACTGTATAAAAGTATAAATATGTAATACAAAAATTACTTTTATGAAACTATGAAAAATAAAAAAATGAATGATGGTATTTTTATGTTTTTTCTACCTCCACAGTAAATTTTTCTTATGGGGTTTTTACACTCCATAAAAATAATTTACAAATGGCTTATGGTGTGAACTAGGGTTCCCGATCTTTCGAAAGGTTCTGATAACTCTCGATTTGGTGGAGTCACGACACAATTCGATCCGGTTTCCGAACAACTCGGTTCTGAACCCCGCAATCGCAGCACCACGACCCCTCTGGTTATCGACCGGCGTTGCACGGTCGACCTCACCAAGAAGGCTAAGTCCTTGCCTGTGAATCGAGAACACACGCAAGAACACAAAGGAATGCAACCAAATTGCAGATGAATGATTAATCTCACAAAGTTGGGGTCTCACAAACCGACGGCGGCGGCGAAACTGTTATCAACAGAATAATCTAAGCAAAACCCAACCCTAATGTAGACAGTGACTACTGATTATATAGGCTAAGGAACATCAAAGGACCCCTATTCGCGTCCCTGGGGAGCGCCGACACGTTACAAGGCCCAAACGGCCCAATAGACGGCGACATAGCACCCTGACAGATTCTGGATGGTGACTTGTTTCGACGATTCCTGTTGATTCCGAACAGCTTTTGACATGGGACCACTTGGGTTGGTTTCCTTATCAAATAAGCTTTCCATCCATATATGGATCATCGAAAATAGAGTCCGTACGCGTCCTGGGTGACCAGTTCAAGGTAGACTGGTCCTGAACTGCGAGGCAGACTCGAACTCAACTTGGTTTGATCCTCCATCTTTATCCGGGTGCCCTCGCTGGTCCTCCACACCTCCAAGCCCTCCTCCATGTGTCTCCTGGACCTCTCCTTCATTGATAAGCACAATATAATCATTAGGTAGCAATCTATTCTCAAAATCATATAAGGAGTTACTTAGGAACGAGCTCACCTCTAAATTTAATTGACGCGCGCGAGCTCTAGTGATTGGACCTTGAATATCCAGTAGTGGATCATTGTGTGTATGTGAAAGAGTGATGTCCTCATCATTCTCCCCCTCTTGAATTGGAGTCGTCCTCGACACCAACTCATCTTCGTCTCCTAAGTATGGCTTCAAATCTAAAATGTTAAAGGTGGGACTAACCCCAAATTCGAGGGGTAACTCAAGCTTATATGCATTATCATTAATCTTCTCAACAATTTTAAATGGACCATCAGCTCTAGGCATCAACTTAGACTTTCTCAAATCTGGAAATCTATCCTTTCTCAAGTGCAACCAAACCAAATCACCCGGTTCAAGCTTAACTTCTTGTCTACCTTTACTACCAGCAATTCTATATTTTTCATTCATTTTTTCAATGTTGTGCTTAGTTGTTTTATGCATTTGCAAAATAAAATCAGCACGTTCCTTAGCATCAACATGAATTCTCTCACTAATAGGCAGAGGCAAAATATCAATTGGAGCATGGGGATTGAATCCATACACTACCTGAAAAGGACTTACCTTGGTGGTAGAATGTGTTGCCTGATTGTAAGCAAACTCCACATGAGGCAAACATTCTTCCCACATCTTCAAATTTTTCTTCAGAATAGCTCTCAACATGGCACCCAAAGTGCGGTTAACGACCTCTATTTGCCCATCGGTTTGTGGGTGACAAGTTGTAGAAAACAACAGTTTTGTACCCAACTTATTCCATAGAGTGCGCCAAAAGTGACTCAGAAATTTAGCGTCGCGATCTGAAACAATAGTAGAAGGCATACCATGCAAATGAACAATCTCTTTGAAAAAGAGGTCAGCAATATGAATAGCATCATCACTTTTATGACATGGTATAAAGTGTGCCATCTTAGAAAATCGATCCACCACAACAAAAATGCTATCCCTCCCCCTCTTAGTCTTAGGCAATCCCAAAACAAAGTCCATAGAAATATCTGCCCAAGGAATAGAAGGAACAGGAAGAGGCATATACAAACCATGTGGATTCAAACGAGACTTAGCTTTTTGACATGTGGTACAGCGTGCCACGAATCGCTCAACATCTCTCTTCATCTTTGGCCAAAAGAAGTGTGTGGCCAAAACATCCTCCATCTTCTTAGCACCAAAATGTCCCATCAACCCTCCTCCATGCGCTTCCTGCATCAACAAAAGACGAATGGATCCTACTGGAATGCATAGGCGGTTAGCTCTAAACACAAATCCATCATTGACTACAAACTTGTTCCATGAATGTCCCCCTTTGCAATTCAGCAACACATCTTTAAAATCAGGATCAAGCGCATATTGTTCTTTTATTGTTTCAAGTCCAAAAATTCGACATTCAAGTTGGGACAGCAAAGTGTATCGCCTAGACAAAGCATCTGCAATCACATTATCCTTCCCTTTCTTGTGTTTGAAAACATAAGGAAAAGATTCAATAAATTCAACCCACTTAGCATGTCTATGATTCAGATTATGTTGTGAACGAAGATACTTAAGCGATTCATGATCCGAATGAATAACAAATTCTTTAGGCCACAAATAATGACGCCACATCTCTAAAGAACGTACAAGAGCATACAATTCCTTATCATACGTGGAGTAATTCAAAACAGGGCTATGCAATTTTTCGCTAAAGTATGCAATGGGCTTACCATCTTGCATCAAAACACCTCCAATGCCAACTCCACTAGCATCACATTCTAGCTCAAAAGTCTTACCAAAATTTGGAAGTTGCAGTAATGGTGCATGTGTAAGCTTGTCCTTCAAAGTGTCGAAGGACGCCTCTTGTGCCCTTCCCCAATGAAACACCACACTCTTCTTTGTCAACTCGTGTAAAGGGGCAGCAATGGTGCTGAAATCCTTAACGAAATGACGGTAAAATCCTGCAAGACCAAGAAAACTCCTTACCTGTGTGATGGATTGGGGAACCGGCCAGCTCTTAATGGCTTCAATCTTTGCCTCCTCCACCTCAATTCCCTGTGGAGTAACAACATAGCCAAGAAAAGAGACTCGATCCGTGCAAAAGATGCACTTCTCAAGGTTACCAAATAAACGTGCCTCGCGTAAGGCATCAAAAACAGCACATAAGTGATCCATATGTTCATCCAAAGACTTGCTATAAATTAAGATATCATCAAAGTAAACTACCACAAATCGACCAATGAAAGCTCTTAAAACCTCATTCATTAGGCGCATGAATGTACTAGGTGCATTAGTCAACCCAAAAGGCATTACTAACCATTCATACAATCCGAATTTAGTTTTGAAAGCTGTTTTCCATTCATCTCCAAGTTTCATTCTAATTTGGTGGTAGCCACTACACAAGTCAATCTTTGTGAAAATTACAGAGCCACATAATTCATCAAGCATGTCATCAAGCCTAGGAATAGGGTGACGATGTCGAATGGTAATATTATTAATGGCTCTACAATCAACACACATACGCCAAGAACCATCTTTCTTAGGAACCAAAATTACAGGAACTGCACAAGGGTTAAGGCTTTCACGTATGTACCCACGGTCCAAAAGCTCTTGGACTTGCCGCTGAATTTCCTTAGTCTCCTCGGGGTTGGTTCGATAAGCAGCGCGGTTTGGCAATGATGCTCCCGGAATCAAATCAATTTGATGCTCTATCCCTCTCATAGGTGGCAGCCCCGGGGGTATCTCAGCTAGAAAAATGTCCTCATACTCCTGCAAAAGGTTAGTGACAGCAGGCGGTACCGAGCTAACATCATCATCAAGTGAAAACAAAGCTCGTTTGCAAACTAAAGTATAGCATACATCGTCATTAGAAATTTCAGCAAGGTCACTTTTTCTTGCAAGCATAACAGCACCCTTCAATTTAATTCCTTGAGCCTTAACATTAGGTGCTAACTTCTCTTGTTTAGGTGGGTAAATAGAATTTGCTACTTGCTGATTTTCAGATTTAACCTCATGCAAACTAGCAGTTCGTGCTTTATCATGTTGTACAATTTCAGCTGGGGTCAAGGGAACCAAAGTAACTTTCTTTCCTTTATGCACAAAAGTGTATGTATTACTTCTACCATGATGTGTAGCATCTTTATCAAATTCTCAAGGATGACCCAATAAAAGTGAACAAGCTTCCATAGGTACTACGTCACAATCAACAGAATCAACATAGGTACCAATGGAAAAAGAAACTCTGCAAGTTTGTGTTACCTTAGCTTTACCTGAATCATTCAACCACTGAATATGGTACGGATGAGGGTGTGGACGTGTGGTCAAGCTAAGCTTCTTGACCAAATCTGTACTCACCAAGTTATTGCAGCTACCTCCATCAATGATGACACGTGCTCGTCGATTGTTGATAACGAAGAAAATCTAGAATAAATTGTGGCGTTGCAGCTTCTCAGGTTGTTGTACCTGTGCGCTAAGCACTCGCTGCACAATGATGTTCATGTAGGCGGTCGTGTCTTCGCTACCAAAGACTTCGCCGTCCTCCTGAACAGCTTGTTCTTGATCCTCATCATCTTCAATGTCAGAGGTGCTGATGTACCCATCGTCTGTAGCAATGTATGCTCGCTGACTAGGGCACTCCCACTGCATATGCCCAAATCCATGGCAGCGGTGGCACTGAACGCCAGGAGTGCGTCCCGTTGAGGCGACAGAGGATGCACTCTTTGAAGGTTCCTGCATAGAATTTTTAACTGAACCGGAAGGTCGTGGAGAAGACGATTTGACTCCAGACTTATCCTTGCTCGCTGGTGGGGGCACCCGATAGGAAGATGCCTTGGGAAGCCCCGAAGATCGCGGTGTGTATGTGGTGCCAACCTTGTTCTTGCCCTGCAAATCACGCCCCTGCAACTCCTCTGCAAGCATAGCAAACTGAAACAACTGGTTGACAGTGTTAAATTCCTTATAATCAACTATGTCCTGAATTTCACGCCTCAAACCCGAATAAAAACGAACAATAGAATCCTCGGGCCCCTCCACTATGCCACAACGCATCAATCCTTTCTGAAGGTCACCATAGTAATCCTGCACAGCTTTATCTCCCTGTTCTAATCGCATCAGTTTCTTACGGAGGTCTCTATGATATGATGGTGGCACAAATCTATCACGCATAGCAACCTTAAGCTCTTCCCAGGTACTAGGTGTCGTATTCTCTGCAGCTAAACCAGTCCACCAAATGATAGCAAAATCTTTAAACTCACTAGTGGCTTGTCTAACCCTATGTTCCTCAGGCACTAGGTGGGAACTAAATTTTTGCTCGACTATCACCTCCCAATCAAGGTATCCCTTAGCATCATAATGGCCCGAAAAGGAGGGTATTTTAAATTTAACCTTAGCATAAGGATCATCGGGAGCACGATTACGATTACCTTGGTGGCGGTTGAAGTGTTGAGCACCACCCATACCTGTGGCGTTTGTGCGTAGACGATGGCGTAATCTGTTTTGCCTTGTTGCTGCTCGATCAACATTACCATCGATGTCATATACTGCATCCTCGAGTCATCCGGTGTTGCTGCCATCATGGACTTCTTGGTCAGGTGGCGGCTGCACTTCCAAGGCAGCTACCCTGTTGGTTAGTGCGGACAAACGTTTGTCTAATCTCTCAAGGGTGTTGCCGAGCTTGAGGTCAATGAGCGCGTCGGTGACAGCCTTGGCTATTGCCTCAGTCATCTCCTTCTGAGCATTATCTACAACAGATTGTAGTTGGTCTTGGCTGACGCATTCCGACCAGTCTTTGGGCGCTGTATCCTCACCGTTACCTGATATTGTAGACACAAAACAGGAACAAACAGTGAAAGTTATCCCTAATAATCTACTACGTAGGTGGAGTAGTGCCTCTCAAGATCGCAGCAAAAAGAGACCCCTTCTCAAGCTCTTACAAGGTTCTTACCAGCAAGGTCAAGGATACCTGGAAGGCGTAGCACTGCGATTACAGGGGTCAAAACTTATATTGTCCAGAAGAAGTATGTGGAGTTAAGGCAAGCAGGCCAAATATGTGAGTGGAACACAATTCAAAAACAGAAAGTAATGCTAAATTATAGTCCTAAATAGTTGCTCTCGTTGCTGGTCTAACATGTTCCAAGTACCAGATGTGATAACAAAATGGAGAAATAAGTATGATGGATAGCAAGAGTAATAGGAAACAAACACAAGATAGTACACGCCCACAATTATAACAAACTGTCTTCTCTATGTGCTCCTCTAAATATTGTTCCTCTTTTGCCCCTCTCAATTTTTCTACTTTTTGGGGTGTCGTTGTTTTTTTGGGAACTTTCGATTTTTTTTAAAAAAATTTGATATTTTTTCTTGACTTAGGAGCACACAAGAAGTAACCACAAAAAATTTGAGCTTAAACCAGTAAAAGGCGTGGCCTATGGAAATTTCAGAAGATGGGTCCAAAATTGAGGAAAAGCTTATGACCAGGAAAAGAGGATCTTGTGACCAGTTTTTGACCAAAATAAAATTTTCGAACCCTAGCAAAGCAGGGGATGGATGGATCCAAAATTTTTTTCTGATCGATTTTGATATCTGGAACGTCGAAATCCGAGTTCGTACGCGAAAACTGGACCAGTTTCAAGTTTGGACTCTGAATTAGAGGACAAAACAGGAACAATGCGCACAAAAGTGGTCACGGTGGCTAGACTTTGATGGAAACGATGGGGAAAACACACAAACTAGAATCTAACACAACCTAACCAGTAACAAGCCCTTGATCAGAACACAAACTCAACACGACGGAATCTGAAAAGAATTATGCAAAAGGCTAAACATGGTTTCTGGGATAGGGAAAAACCTAACACTATTTTTTTGGCTTTTCTGTGGACTCTAGGATGAAGGCGAAATCAAACTAAACTAGGGTAAAATTGAACCTGACGGTATACCTGAAGCTCTGATTACCAATTGATGTGAACTAGGGTTCCCGATCTTCCAAAAGGTTCTGATAACTCTCGATTTGGTGGAGTCATGACACAATTCGATCCGGTTTCCGAACAACTCGGTTCTGAACCCCACAATCGCAGCACCACGACCCCTCTGGTTATCGACCGGCGTTGCACGGTCGACCTCACCAAGAAGGCTAAGTCCTTGCCTGCGAATAGAGAACACACGCAAGAACACAAAGGAATACAACCAAATTGCAGATGAATGATTAATCTCACAAAGTTGGGGTCTCACAAACCGACGACGGCGGCGAAACTGTTATCAACAGAATAATCTAAGCAAAATCCAACCCTAATGTAGACAGTGACTACTAATTATATAGGCTAAGGAACGTCAAAGGGCCCCTATTCGCGTCCCTGGGGAGCGCCGACACGTTACAAGGCCCAAACGGCCCAATAGACGACGACATAGCACCCTGACAGATTCTGGATGGTGACTTGTTTCGACGATTCCTGTTGATTCCGAACAGATTTTGACATGGGACCACTTGGGTTGGTTTCCTTATCAAATAAGCTTTCCATCCATATATGGATCATCGAAAACGGAGTCCGTACGCGTCCTGGGTGACCAGTTCAAGGCAGACTGGTCCTGAACTGCGAGGCAGACTCGAACTCAACTTGGTTTGATCCTCCATCTTTATCCGGGCGCCCTCGCTGGTCCTCCACACCTCCAAGCCCTCCTCCATGTGTCTCCTGGACCTCTCCTTCATTCATAAGCACAATATAATCATTAGGTAGCAATCTATTCTCAAAATCATATAAGGAGTTACTTAGGAACGAGCTCACCTCTAAATTTAATTGACGCGCGCGAGCTCTAGTGATTGGACCTTGAATGTCCAGTAGTGGATCATTGTGTGTATGTGAAAGAGTGATGTCCTCATCAGCTTAGATTTTTACTATGCCATGATAAGACTTTTCATTTCATTTTTTTTCTAATGCAAGTGTTGGAAAGTAAATATGCCAATGCAAAATAATTTACAAGTGGCTTAGATTTTTACTATGCCATGATAAGACTTTTCATTTCATTTTTTTCATTTCAGGATTTTTAAGTCCACCGAACCGGACTTCTCCGTTCGGGTTTAATCTTCGGGTGTATCTTTCGGTCCTAGAGATGGATACCTTGACACTTGCTTCTCATGACACTCCAAATTGGAGCATTGTTCTGGTCTTGGCTTGAAAGCAAAACGCTCTTCTTTTCTATTAACATTGAATTTAATTTCTCCGGCTCCGACATCAATGTGAGCATTTGTGGTACTCAAGAAGGGTCTCCAATGAATGAGAGGTGTCTTCATGCCTCCTGCATGTCAAGTACTACAAAATCTATAGGAACAAAAAAGTTTTAGATTTTTACCGAAATATTTTCGACGATTCCTACAGGGTAGCGGACCGATTGATCTGCTAGTTGTAGACACATCAATGTTGCGTGAGTGTAGAGTAGCTGAGCTCATCAAAGACCTTCTTGGGCATGACACTAACACTTGCTCCAAGATCGCATAAAGCATTCTCAAAGTTCTCACTTCCGATCAAACATTCAATAGTGGGGCATCCTGGATCCTTCTTCTTGACAGGTGACTTATTTATGATGGCCACAATACACTCCTCTGTTAACTTGATCATCTCAGTGGAGGGTAGTGGTCTTTTGTTGTTGAGGATGTCTCAGAGATATTTTGCATAGGTAGGAACCTGAATGGCATCTAGCAACGAAATATTGATATATAACTTTTGAATTACCTCTATAAACTTACTAAACTGCTCATTCATTTGGCCCTTCGATTTCTACATGGAAATGGAAGGAGAGTGGTGTCATGGAAATCTTGTAATAACTCTTGCTCTTGTGGTGTAACTTCTTTGACTTCATCGTCCTTTTTCTCTTCATACACTACCACTAGTGTCTTACCTATCCTTGTCAGATATGGTGGATCACGAGTAAACTTTCCACCTCTTGTGGTTATGGCATTGACCTTCTCAACGTTAGTGGCAAAAGGCAGAGCAGGAGCTAATTGGGCTAATTGTAATTCTATCTTTTTATTAAAGCTCAGTTGGTCTTTTACAGCAGAAGAAAACTATCCATTTTAGAATTTATACTTTCTAGGATCTTATCATTAAATACAAGCTTTTTTGAAATATTATCATTAATCCTAGTTTGTTCTAAGATTAAATCCCTCAAGGATGGTTGTTTAGGATTGGAAGGATTATAGTAATTACCTTGGTACTTACCTTGGTAAGTCGACCGTGGTTGTTGATTCCATCCTTGCCTCTGTTGTTGTAGAGCAGAATTATTGATGACAATGTTTATATCTTCTTGATATTCAAGGAATTCAACCCCTAAATATTCTCTACATCTGTTTTAAGCATTAAATGCATCTTGAATGGCCTGACGATCTCTCTTGTAATTGTCTCGCTATTCGAGCCAATTCAACAGTACGTCCATCTTAGTTGACAATGCACACACCTCTTCTAGTACTTCTTCGCTCTTATTGCATGATTGAATGTTGCATGATGACCAGTCTTACTTAGAGGCTATCCTCTCCATAAGAACTTCAGCTTTCCCAAGGGTGAGTGACATAAATGATCCTCCAGCAGTGGCATTGAGTTGTTCACGACATTTTTGAGTTAATCCATGGTAGAAACTTTGCATGATCAACCATTCTTCCATTCCATGATAGGGACAATCTAAAACATATTATTGAAAATGCTCCCATGCCTCTAGAATGGTCTCTCCTTTCTGTGTTGAAAGTTTGAAATCTTTCCTTTTAAGACATTGGTTTTGCCTACAGGGAAGAACTTTTCTAGGAAGGCTTTTAAACATTTTGCCCATGTGTTGATGTTATCTTTGTTGGTGTAGAACCACTGCTTCGCTCTTCCCACAAGTGAGAATGGGAATAAACAAAGTAGTATGATGTCTTGAGCAACGTCCTTGATGATGATTGTGCTACTAATCTCCAGAAAATTATGAAGATGAGCACAAGCATCTTCATGTGCCTTTTCACTGAATAGGGTAGCTTGCACCATGTTGATGAGGCTTGGCTTGAGCTCAAACTCAAGATTGTCGGTTTTGAGTGTTGGTCCAGTGCGAATGTTCCCAATGCTTGGAGCAGAGAACTCACACTGAGTCTTCTCAGCCATAGCTTCAGAAACTGGTGTTGAGCTTCCTCTTGATTTGGTTGATTCTGATTGATGAGAGTTGTTGGATCACAACCAATCCTGCACTTACCCTGTGTTGACGGTCACTAACGTCAATTATAAACCATCAAAGAAAAATGTATAAGGGCACAAATGAGATCACCAACAAAGGTTTAGGGTTTAAACTAATAAATTCTATGAGTTTTGATGAATCTGTATTTTCAGCAGGGTTATTCTAGAAAACCGGCAAGGAGGATCAAAACGTGAAATAGAACCAAACTTAACCACAATAAAAACTACTCCAGAAGGTTTCAGAGGACACCAAAAGACACCACACCACGGTGGACCCTGAGAGGCTGCCAGGTGGGGCCGACCAGCCCCACCATGATGCCACCCGGCCCCCTATGGCATCATTCCTCCACCGCCTCCTAGGGTTGCATCTACATCGTTCTTCAAGTCGGTTTGATCCAAGGGCTCATATTGCATCCATTTTCGGGGCTAGTTGATTCGATTGGTGAGTTGTTACACACTCAGTGGATTTCCACTTCCATGACCCTTTGTGGGTTCTAGGTTAGCGTATAGTTTGGCACCGTAACCTGGCTTCTGATTCATCCTGCATCACCAGATCTGCTTATCAAAAATGGCCCGCTTGGAGCTCCCAATTCCGTGGTATGGCTCACTGGAGCAGCTGTGCCGTCCTACCTATTTAAAGTTTGAGAATAGGCCGAGGGCGTTGCACCCGCGATGCCTCTAATCATTGGCTTTATCCAATAGAACTCGTAATGGGCTCTAGCTATCCTGAGGGAAACTTCAGAGGGAGCTAGCTACTAGATTGTTCGATTAGTCTTTCGCCACTATACCCAAGTCAGATGAACGATTTGCACGTTAGTATCGGTTCGAGCCTCCACCAGAGTTTCCTCTAACTTCGCCCCGCTCAGGCATAGTTCACCATCTTTTGGGTCCTGATAGGTGTGCTCCAACTTGAACCCTTAACAAAAGATCAGGGTCGGCCAATGGTGTGGCCCGTGAAGGCCTCATGCTCGTCAGCTTCCTTGCGCATCCTAGGTTTTAGAACCCATCGACTCGCACGCATGTCAGAGTCCTTGGTCCATGTTTTGAGGCAGGTCGAATGGGGAGTTTGCAGGTTGTAGCGCAGCGCTGTGAGGGGCGCGCAGAGACTGGCCGTGCCGATGATAGCTGCTGGAGGCACCTAGGGCCCCTAGGCTTAGGCCACCGGCATGGCTGACAACGGTCCAGGCCCTGAGCCGATCAGCGGACCAGCAAAAGTCGTTCTGCATATGACCAGAGCACATCACTAGCCCCCATCCGCTTCCCTCTCTGCAATGTCAAGCACTCTTTGACTCTCTTTTCAAAGTCCTTTTCATCTTTTCCTCATGGTACTTGTTCGCTATCGGTCTCTCGCCTGTATTTAGCCTTGGACGGAGTTTATCGTCTGATTTGGGCTGCATTCCCAAACAACCCGACTCGTTGATAGCGCCTCGACGCGGCAGGGTCCAGGCCGAACAGGGACCTCACCCTCCCAGGCGTCCCTATCCAGGGAACTTGGGCCCGGTCCATCACTAAGGATGCCTCTCTATACTACAATTCGGGTGACGAGGCCACACGATTCTCAAGCTGGGCTGGTCATGGTTCGCTCGCCGTTACTAGGGGAATCATTGCAAGTTTCTTCTTCTCCGCTTATTTATATGCTTAAACTCAGTGGGTAGTCCTGACTAACCTAGGGTCACGGTCCGAGCGACGATGCGCTGCGGTGCTCCATGGGTCCTTAGGGCCGATGAGCAGGCCGCGTGCCGGGCGCTGCACCGAGAACAACTAAGTGTCGCCCACCACACGCTGTGCCCGACTCGATTCACCGCAGCCCTAACTTCGGCCCACCGCACCCTACGGCACGGGGGACCAAACTCCATGTCCCTCCCCGAGGGTGGATTGGGAGTGTATTTTGGCGTGACGCCCCAGAAGGCCTTGGGCGCAACTTACGTTCAAAAACTCGATGGTTCGTGGGATTCTGCAATTCACACTAGGTATCACATTTTGCTACGTTCTTCATCGATACAAGAGCCGAGATATCCGGTCATGTGGATTAAGACATCATAGGCCAAAACAAAACTAAGAGTATAACTAGATGGCCAAAAAAGGATTTCTCCCTAAATTAAACAAAATTATTGCTCTAGGTATTGTATTTTTGCATAGTTAAATGGTAGGACAAACACTTTAATTTTGACTTGAACAGCACTCTTTGTGATCCCTTGAGTTTACAGATCATGACGCTTAGATATGGACTATGGGTTGTCTGAACATTCAATATCATGTGACAAAAAAAAGAAATCAATAGGCTCATAGCTATTTTCACAAAACCAGCCTTTTGTTTTTCACGAAATATCCTTACATTCTTTTATAGCATCGGAGACGAATAACAAAATTTTTAAAAACAAGCCAAGATAGTCTCAAGATTAATAACAAAATTTAAAAAAACTGGTGTTGAGCTTCCTCTTGATTTGGTTGATTCTGATTGATGAGAGTTGTTGGATCACAACCAATCCTGCACTTACCCTGTGTTGACGGTCACTAACGTCAATTATAAACCATCAAAGAAAAATGTATAAGGGCACAAATGAGATCACCAACAAAGGTTTAGGGTTTAAACTAATAAATTCTATGAGTTTTGATGAATCTGTATTTTCAGCAGGGTTATTCTAGAAAACCGGCAAGGAGGATCAAAACGTGAAATAGAACCAAACTTAACCACAATAAAAACTACTCCAGAAGGTTTCAGAGGACACCAAAAGACACCACACCACGGTGGACCCTGAGAGGCTGCCAGGTGGGGCCGACCAGCCCCACCATGATGCCACCCGGCCCCCTATGGCATCATTCCTCCACCGCCTCCTAGGGTTGCATCTACATCGTTCTTCAAGTCGGTTTGATCCAAGGGCTCATATTGCATCCATTTTCGGGGCTAGTTGATTCGATTGGTGAGTTGTTACACACTCAGTGGATTTCCACTTCCATGACCCTTTGTGGGTTCTAGGTTAGCGTATAGTTTGGCACCGTAACCTGGCTTCTGATTCATCCTGCATCACCAGATCTGCTTATCAAAAATGGCCCGCTTGGAGCTCCCAATTCCGTGGTATGGCTCACTGGAGCAGCTGTGCCGTCCTACCTATTTAAAGTTTGAGAATAGGCCGAGGGCGTTGCACCCGCGATGCCTCTAATCATTAGCTTTATCCAATAGAACTCGTAATGGGCTCTAGCTATCCTGAGGGAAACTTCAGAGGGAGCTAGCTACTAGATTGTTCGATTAGTCTTTCGCCACTATACCCAAGTCAGATGAACGATTTGCACGTTAGTATCGGTTCGAGCCTCCACCAGAGTTTCCTCTAACTTCGCCCCGCTCAGGCATAGTTCACCATCTTTTGGGTCCTGATAGGTGTGCTCTAACTTGAACCCTTCACAAAAGATCAGGGTCGGCCAATGGTGTGGCCCGTGAAGGCCTCATGCTCGTCAGCTTCCTTGCGCATCCTAGGTTTTAGAACCCATCGACTCGCACGCATGTCAGAGTCCTTGGTCCATGTTTTGAGGCAGGTCGAATGGGGAGTTTGCAGGTTGTAGCGCAGCGCTGTGAGGGGCGCGCAGAGACTGGCCGTGCCGATGATAGCTGCTGGAGGCACCTAGGGCCCCTAGGCTTAGGCCACCGGCATGGCTGACAACGGTCCAGGCCCTGAGCCGATCAGCGGACCAGCAAAAGTCGTTCTGCATATGACCAGAGCACATCACTAGCCCCCATCCGCTTCCCTCTCTGCAATGTCAAGCACTCTTTGACTCTCTTTTCAAAGTCCTTTTCATCTTTTCCTCATGGTACTTGTTCGCTATCGGTCTCTCGCCTGTATTTAGCCTTGGACGGAGTTTATCGTCTGATTTGGGCTGCATTCCCAAACAACCCGACTCGTTGATAGCGCCTCGACGCGGCAGGGTCCAGGCCGAACAGGGACCTCACCCTCCCAGGCGTCCCTATCCAGGGAACTTGGGCCCGGTCCATCACTAAGGATGCCTCTCTATACTACAATTCGGGTGACGAGGCCACACGATTCTCAAGCTGGGCTGGTCATGGTTCGCTCGCCGTTACTAGGGGAATCATTGCAAGTTTCTTCTTCTCCGCTTATTTATATGCTTAAACTCAGTGGGTAGTCCTGACTAACCTAGGGTCACGGTCCGAGCGACGATGCGCTGCGGTGCTCCATGGGTCCTTAGGGCCGATGAGCAGGCCGCGTGCCGGGCGCTGCACCGAGAACAACTAAGTGTCGCCCACCACACGCTGTGCCCGACTCGATTCACCGCAGCCCTAACTTCGGCCCACCGCACCCTACGGCACGGGGGACCAAACTCCATGTCCCTCCCCGAGGGTGGATTGGGAGTGTATTTTGGCGTGACGCCCCAGAAGGCCTTGGGCGCAACTTACGTTCAAAAACTCGATGGTTCGTGGGATTCTGCAATTCACACTAGGTATCACATTTTGCTACGTTCTTCATCGATACAAGAGCCGAGATATCCGGTCATGTGGATTAAGACATCATAGGCCAAAACAAAACTAAGAGTATAACTAGATGGCCAAAAAAGGATTTCTCCCTAAATTAAACAAAATTATTGCTCTAGGTATTGTATTTTTGCATAGTTAAATGGTAGGACAAACACTTTAATTTTGACTTGAACAGCACTCTTTGTGATCCCTTGAGTTTACAGATCATGACGCTTAGATATGGACTATGGGTTGTCTGAACATTCAATATCATGTGACAAAAAAAAGAAATCAATAGGCTCATAGCTATTTTCACAAAACCAGCCTTTTGTTTTTCACGAAATATCCTTACATTCTTTTATAGCATCGGAGACGAATAACAAAATTTTTAAAAACAAGCCAAGATAGTCTCAAGATTAATAACAAAATTTAAAAAAACAAACCAAAATATCATGTTCCAATACTATCTACACCACCTTCCATCTTTTCTGGTCTCCAAACCACCCTTCTCGCTATTCATGTTTGAAGAGGCTCCATGTCTCTCTAAATACAATATATGATAGTTTTTTTTTCATGAAATACTTCACTAGAAAGTTGAAGGTAAACTATTGAAGTATAGAGAGCAAATGTTCAGAGTCCATTAAAGACCTGAAGGATATATGGAGAGAATATTCATGGAATGACTCCAAACAGAGAGATAAAGAATTTCCAGAGGCTCTAGAGTTGCTGTAACCAACAGTTAGCCCATAAATCTTGTCTAACATCAGATTTTGCTAATACTCAAGGTCCAGATAGCTAAAAATCTCACCCACCGAACTAATGCTAGGGTATGTCTTATACAAATTGACACGTAGCCTCACAAAGATTCACGAAAAATATTTTCCACTGACACGTTTATTCTATTGGCATTGATATTTCCTCAGAAAAAGCAGGGGCATTTTTTTCAAACGATACATTTGATGAAGAAAATTCCGTTGGTACGACGATACTGCACTGATCAAATTCGTGAGCACGTTGGAGGGAGATCAACTGTGCCTGTGCGTCTGTTAGTATTATTCCCAGAAGCAGTTCGCCACCCCTGTCCCTTATCTACAAAAGGACAGGAAAAGGATCACAAAATGGAAGGGGAAAAAATACGACATATTTATTAGAAGCAGATGCAGGATATCTAAGCAACTCAATTTTTTAAAACTAATGGCTCGCTATTTTCATGCAATAAATTAGCCGCTGATGTAAGAGCATCTCTAACAGTTTGACAAATTTTGTTTCCCAAATCTCGTTGTTTGTCAACTCCCAAAATAATATGGGGATAAAAAAATCTCATCTCCAATAGTTTGGCAAATTTTGTTTCCAAAAACATAAAAACCCACTAACGAAACGAAAAGACCCACTAAGCGAACGAAGAGTCCCGCTAAGCACGAGAAAACTACGATGCGCGGCCGGTGCCGCGCGCGCATATATGCGACCGAGATTTGCCAACTTGTCAAAGATGCCAAACTCAGATACCAAACTATTGGAGAAGTATTTTTCTTATTTTGCTAAAAATTTTAATATGTCAAACCTATATGCGAAACTCTTGGAGATGCTCTAAGTTAAGAAAAATCCGAAGACCAAGCAACTGATTAACTTAAGGATCAGAACCAGTAGACAGAACAAGTGGATGGGCTTCAAACATTCCGAGGTTTCACCCCGACACAAAATGGAGGAAAAAAGCACGAGATCCCGATCATGACACAGCAAGCAGGGAAATATTAGACAGTTTCAAAGCGTGCGGTGTGCCTCAGATGAACGCCTCAAGTGCATATCACCATAGCTATGCGTGCACCAGCATATATAAGTCATCCAGAATTCGGCATCACTGACACATTTGAGGGACAACAAAATAAGAAGAGTCGCAGAGAAAAAAAGATTGGGACGAATACAAGTCTAATTTTCTGGTACTGAATTAAAGCCAAGATTTTGATGCACTGCAAAGCAATAATTAAATTCCAATTCCAATTCGGCCGTGCCTCAGTTGAACGCCTCAAGAACATCACAAATCACTCAAAGAATTCACCTTGAAAATAAATCATCATTGGCACGGAATAAAAAGAAAGAAGTAAAGTTGTGGAACCGAACATTATGTCCACTAAACACATTCTTTTTAGCTTTTCAGAGAATCGCCAAAGCGAATGCATCCGGCAAAGATCAGGCCCAGAATAAATAAAGTGGTGAAAAGAGAAACTTCAAGATTGATCTGGTGTATAGAAGGCACGAATAAGCCTTTCAGATCGATCTCAAATCTCACGTAGAACCAGCAAGATCCAAATCTTAAACTTATAGGTACACCTAATATAAGAAATCATCAAGAAGCAGAAAAAGGCAGAATAATCGCTACTGCGAGGTACACCTTAAACTTATAGGTACACCTAATATAAGCCAAGCAGGGTTGAGGGTTCGCAGCAAGTGTAGACGGAGGCGCCGCTCGTCTGGTCCTTAAATAGGCGGGCCGCCGCGGGACGGACGGCCGAGATGGCATCTGGCTGTGCCCGTCGATCAGCCAGCGGGTCCATTTTTCCAGCTGCTGCCGTCATCTTTTCTTTTCCGGCTTCGCGTGGGATGGACCGTCCAGTGCACGACCGCTAGGGACCGCAACTCCACCAACAGAGGCCTGGGGATCCATTTGCGCAGCTTCAGGCCATCGCGGGATAGATGGGTCTTCTCACTTCTAACTGACAGTAGGATATATGTAGCCTGAATTCACATCTCTCTCTCTTGGTAAAAACATGAAAAGTTGTTCAAAATACGCGCTTCGGTCGCTTGAAAAAAATGAATTGTAAGCAGAGATTTTTTTCTCTCTCTCTATTGTACGTGCAAACCATATTTATCGTTTCATATGAGTTTGTATAAGATGAATTTACATCTCAATTTTTGTAACTAAAGGCACCTATGGGTGTGCATTGTTCCAAATTTGAACCGAGCGACCGACCGAAACACGTATTTTAAATGAGTTTTCATGTTTCACCAAAGAGATGAATTTGCACAGTATTTTTTTTTCCAAACATTGTTGTATAGCTTGAGCCAAGGTGAACACAACCATGTGTGCCCAACTAAACCAGAGCATTTACCATGTTCATCTAGGGTCCTATGTTCATCCAAGCCAGATCCCCCTTTTTCGGCCATCCAATGCAAACAAAGCATGTCTAAGGTCGCATCACCACTGGTTGGGAGGGTTGCAACTTGAGCTATGAATCACACAATATGCTTACTTTCAGTTTTTTTTCTGTAGTATGAAATGCACAAAAAAATACATGGGCGCATACCAGGATTACATGCAAATTTTAGGTCATATTTGGCACGGTCTCACTTCACTAGTGAAACTGTTATTTTTTTACTTCGGTTTCATAAATAGCTCCATCGGTGGAGTTGGAGCCGTTTTAGTAAATTGTTTAGCAAAATGGCTCGCACAGAACCCCATGCAGGGCCCCACCAGAGCTAAGTAAAGCCTAGTAAAGCCACTATTTTTGGCTCCACCTTCTATATATTCTTTGTGAGAGCACGATTTAAGGGACTCTTTGGGTGAAGCCGTTAGGTTTTACCCCGTTTGGCACAAAACGGTTCCAAACATCTTCAGGAGCCGGTGGAAAAGCCGTGCCAAACGAGACCTTAACGAGGCACAAAAGCATACATCTCCAAGAGCTCCCCAAACGAAAGATATAAAAACACACGATTTTTGGGAGGTTGAATAAATATCGCGAAAAAAGATCTACCTCTATTTGGTGTCCAAAACCTTTGACAATAGACCATGTCTTCAAATGGAGTTATACATTTAAGGACATGTTTAGAACACGGGAAAATTTTCCTATTCAAGTGTTCTTTCATCAAAATTCTTACGCCGTAAACAGACTCTAATAAAGAGGACTAAAAATATTTGGACCATATCATGGGTGGGTCATCCTGGACCCCGTGGAATTAAACGTTGGACCCTGTGGAAGGTAAAAGGCCAGGGTTAACTCTATAAACTTGCACGGATGGGGTGAACTACAAGCATCTAAAACTATGGGAGATTATTTGCAAGTTTGTCAAGACACAAAGAAATAGATAAATATTACAGTAAAACCTGGGGTTAATTCTGCAAAAAATCATCTTCTTCACGCGGGAGTACAACTCATGGCCTGATTTGCTGTTGGATAGGGCTCCTTTTTTTTATTGCATATTTAAAACATATAAACATAGGTTGTGGGGTTGGCATTTGGAGTTGCTCAAATCATACAGCATATTGATGCCTTGATGCTGTATGCCACAATTGCTGATGATTTGTGTAACGATGACAATGAACAATTAATCAGCACTGATCTCGTAAACAAGTTTCCATGTAAAAAATAGCATGGCATTGTAAAGAGGTACAGACATTCACTTTACTATTACCCTCGAAAAAACATTCACTTCACTATAAACTAAAAAAAGAGCTACTACTGCAAGACAAGATTTTACACACACAACGATGAATTCTAGTTCTAGCTAGGCATGCACATAATAAACACATAAACATTGACCATACTAAAACGGTGAATGAAGTCTACACGTCGTTGAATTGATTGGCTTGATTTTGCATTAAGATTTCTGGTGGCCTTCTGCAAAAGAAAATCGTGAATAAAAAATTGATAAAGAGTTTCAGAAATCCACTAAAACATTGTTAGGAATTCTTAATTGATTGGTCGAGTTTAAGATTAAAAGGGGATATAAAATTCCAGATAAGATATATACACATATAAATATAATAAGATGGTACATTGGCAGATAAAAGTTGGACATGGAAACGCAGATACCAAAGAGGTAAGCAATCAGTCATTTGCTCGATCAATAGTAAAATCAGCAAGCTTGAAAAAACAAAGAGAGGTAGAGTTTCCAGCACGCCTCAGATCGAGAGGAACACAGGTAATCAAGTGGACCATGTGGTAGCGGTAGCATAGCACCACACAGGCACCGCCACATGCAGGCCCATCATTATTCAACCTAGTACATTATGGGTTCGTCACTGGCGCGTGGAAACTTAAAACTTCACGAAAACAAATTAAAATAATACGGAATTCAGAAGAAGAAGCAGTAACTATTGATTTGCCAACGAAAGAAACCAAACTTAAGTGCCAGATAAGCAAGAATTAACCGAAGCTGCTGCTTTAAAACTCAGCATTGGATTGTGCATAGCTCGAAAAAGAGTGTGCTGGATTGTACACTACGTACGTTTTCCAGAGATGCATGGTTCTTCGGTTACTTGGGCGCCACTTTTTTCTGTATGAAGGAGCTCAAGAAGATAATAGTTAAAATAGTGTACAATGTGGCTAAGGACCTGTTTTATATCGATCCCAATTAGAGCTTGTCTGGTCATAATTTGGATCAAACATATCGTCATTATAAGCTAGATTATGAACTATAATAATTGGAGGGTTTGGTTTCACGGATTATTATGGTGGATTATAGGATTATTGTAATATGGTGTTTTGATTTTGATTATATATAGTAATCCATCTCATAATCTAGCATGTTTGGACCATAACACCAGATTATAGGATTATTATAATCTAGAATTTTTATTATAACAATATACCTTATAATCCAACCACAATTAGGTCCTGTATAATGTGATTATATAGTCGAATTTTGATCCAAACATGATCGATTATATCATAGATTATTATAATTAAAACCCTTGATTACCATAATCCAGGCGAGATCGGAATTTAGGGGGTTATAGATGCTGAAAGTCTAACTTGCCCTCCAATTAATTGTCCAACTTGGTAAACTAAGGGATAAGATAGAAATTTAACACTTTAATCAACCATAATCAATCATCATAATCTAGGTACCCAAATACTCTTATTATTATCATCTATAATCCAGTTATGATCCAAACAGACTCTTAGATGATTTTAGTTGATTATTATAATCACCATGGATAAAAAAACCCTAGATTATGGATGAGACTAATTATCTAAACCATTTGTATCCTAGATATGGAGTATTGTTTGTAACGACCTATATTATTATGATCCTGTAATGGGTTTATTATAATCCAACTCAAAATCCGGGGTGTTTGAATCACCTTTAGATTGTTTTATCTGATTACTATAATACAATTAGGATCCAAGCATCCTCTGAGTAATCATTTCAACTCATCAGTCAGTGGACAGTGCCTAGGGAAGGATTATTCCTAAAACGAGTTGTGGTTTTACTGGATTCTTGTACGCCTAAATAAGACTAGAGTATAGAAATAGAAACATACAAAATAGGTAAAACCATTTATTTAGTTATAATATGATATAAGGCATTTTATATATACTATGTCATAAACTATCTTGCAATCTGGATGCATGCTGTGCACTCCTCTGCACCAGAAAGAATGCATTGTAACATAGTAACAAGTTAAACTATTTTAAATTCGACTGAGTTTATATAAAAAAGTAGAAAATATTTATAGTACCAAATAAATCTCATTAAATTCATCAATAAATATGTTTTCATAATATTTATATATTGTGTTATTAATATTTAAACCTTTTCTTTGAAACTACTAAGAATAGAGCTAAAATTATATCCTTTTCACGACAGAGGAAGGGCTGGTGGTTAGCGGGGCGCGAGGCCTTGCCGCAGGGACTCAGCAAAAGTTTTGACTCGCTGGTCCTCCTGGTCGTCTGGAACATTTGGAAAGAGCGAAACCGACGAGTCTTCGATAGCAAGGCTCTAACTCCTACGCAGCTGCTGCACCGCATTCTGGATGAAGGCGATGAGTGGATTGGCGCCGGATACAGCTGCCTAGCGCTGCTCACCGCCCTAGTCGCTTGACCGGCAAGCTCGCTCTACAACACCGTCGCACAACCCTTACTGCCATAGCTACGACCTTTGTCTCCACCACTAAGTTGGTGATTTATGTTGTGTGTCTTTCCAGTTGGCAGACGGCCTCTCGCCGTGCTTGCTGATGGAACGTGTAAAACTTCCCCTTCCACTTAATGAAGCACGTGCTAAAGCACGCTTTCGAAAAAAACGGAGGAAGCAGTTGGTAGCAAATTAATTTATCTTCATTATATGATCTGACCTTTGGCGTGAGAAATAGCACAGTGGCGTGTCCATACATTTGTTAGTCAGGACCAGCATCAACCCCAGTGGCAACGCTGGAGAGGCGCATTGAGGCTCAAGAAGAGTGGCGACCTATGGAGGCGAGGGCCCCGACGGCACGTGGAGGTGTAGGGAGGGCCACCGCGGCTGGTGAAACGGGCCAGAGCCGAGGAAGCTGAGAGAGTTGTGGGACAGGGGGAGGATTGAGTTGAGGCCGACCTTTACAAGGGCATTGTTGAAGTTTACTGTATATCCTTGGTATCTCGGTTTTATCTTAGAATGAAAGTCTTTGAGGGAATACTCTATGAAAAAAAAACCGTAGTTAGCCGTAGAAGAAGATCACTTCATGCTATTCTGACGCTGACGCGGTGGCGCACAGACCGAGTTCTTGATGCCGGTCATGTGTGTGTTCACCGTTCGCAAGCATAAGGCATTATTTTTTTTTCTAACTAGACGTAGTTTTTTTTTTGGAACAAGTGGTAGAAATGAAATTTTGATTTTGTGCTAGGGTGACCTACCCGTTTATTTCACATCTGGACTAGAAAACATGCGTGGTTCCTTCCTGATTCTTGGCCAACGGTGGTGCGTGGTTCCTGACTCCTCGAGATTACATGCCAGCCGAGCCAAATTAATTTGGCTGAAATTTGTGACCTTTACCACTTATTACAGCTGCTAGCATCATGTAGTAATAAATAAATCTTTAGCGAGGTTGGTATGTTCCTCGTGAAAGCCGCAGCCAACCATGCGAGTTTAGTACTAGAAAGATAGCACCCTCGGCATCAGATCAGTGCTTCACTCTGCTTCTGCTCCAAACGGACGCCGCCTTGTGGTCGTATGACACGTTTTTTTTTTCTTTCGTCCTTTAATTAAACGTATCTTACCTCCTATGCTATTGGCCCTGTTCTGCAGGTCATGTTTCGGCTTGTTTCAGCTTGTTTCAGCTTATTTTCTCTCACATAACACTATTGAATCAGCCAAAACCAGCCGGCTTTTCCACCAGCCGAACCAGCCCATTGCTATGAGGTGGCCCACTGGCCAGGTGGGAGAAGAAACAGACCTGAGACTCTGTGTTTTTTTTCTCTCGAAAAATCCATTACTGGCTTTCATTGATAAGAGGAGAGCAAACTAATTACAAGCGTTTTGGGGTAAGAGACACCCCATTTTTGCATGGCTTCACCGATCGGTGATACCACACTACCCCTACAGTTCGTATGGTCAGTTTACATAGAGATTGTAATAGCCATTCCTTAAGAAAGGAATCATCTAAACTATGTTCTCCACTGGTACATCGCCCTGTTGCTGCGCCTTCGATGGAAGTACCATCTCCAGGCCTCTGTCCCTGCACGTACCCACATCTTTGCCTCATCTTGAATTGCGCTATAGAGTTGTTCAGGAGACTCTGTGTTTTAAAGGTGAACTCTTTTACGGTGGTTGGGGGTACTTCTTGTGGTATGGCGCTTAGCCTTACTATGTAGCGCGTATGGAGGAGAGTGGAGGGGCTGGTTCTGGCGCTGGCGGCGGCTAGGCGCCGTGGCGGCGCTAGGGCAAGCGAGGCGGATAGAGAGAGAGAGGGAGTTAGGACGCCGGGCGCCCAAGGGTGTCAAGCTAACACAATCCTAGGCTATCTCATTAATTTGCAAAGTGTGACTCTTATACAATCGGACTCAACCACCTGATGCTATAATTAAGGAAACCTCTAATTAAGGAAACTCCAAATCAAATCAAATCTAATCCAACTGACAGCTGACCCAGTCCAAGAACTCGGCCTCTGGCCGGTGGTGATCGCACACAGCGCGTGCGCACGGCTCGACGCACTCGCGTCTCAGCCACTTTGCTCCTTGGTCCGGCGCTTATACGTCTTTCCGACCATAACATCTCTCCCCCCTCGGGAAACAGCTCGTCCTCGAGCTAGAAGGAGGGCTCCCAAGTTGCTTCTAACACCGGCATGCCCGCCCATAAGACGAGGACGTGCCACACGCCGCGGCGAAGTTCGGAGCGTAGGACGCGTGCCGGCCGCTACAGCGGTCGACCGTGACGGAGAGGAGGCAGGGCCCGCACACTTGAGGGTGGTGTACCCCGGAATGGCTTCAGGACGCCGACATGGAAGACATCGTGGATGTGCGCGCCATCGGGAAGCTGAAGACGGTAGGCCACCTGGCTGATGCGGCCGAGCACCTGGAATGGGCCGGCGTACTTGGGCGCCAGCTTGCCCCGGCCCCCAGGTACCAGGTTCTTCGTGTGGCGGTGGAGCATCCGAAGGAGCACCCAATCGCCGACGGCGAACTCGAGTTTGTGGTGGTTGGCGTCATAGAACCGGCGGGCGTGCTCTTGAGCTTGGAGAAGACGAGCACGCACCTCCTCAAGGAACTCATCCCTGTTGGCGAGCAGGGTGTCCACCGTCTGAAAGGTCTTGATGGCTAGAGGGGGGGTGAATAGCCTATTAAAATTTTCTACAACGACAAGCTAAACAAGTTTATCAATATAACAAATAGCGAGATGCGAGTTTTGCTTAGCCTATGGGTGTTTGCAAGCCACCTATCCAATTCACAATTCTAGTATTTGCACTCAACCGCACAAGTCAAATCGAGAAGTTAAGTACAACTACAACTAGCAAGCTACACAAGAGAACTACTCTAGCTAAGCTAACTAGCTAGCAAAGATAACTAAGAAATTAATACAAGAGAGATAGGAGGGTATCACCGAGGGGCGAAGTATTGAGCCAACCAATATGATCAACAATGAATACCAAGATAACCAAACACCGGGATCAATCAATCACAATATGAAAGTGATGACACGAAGATTTATCCCGAGGTTCACGTGCTTGCCGGCACGCTAGTCCCCGTTGTGTCCCTCTTCACCACGTGGTTCGGTGGCTAATCGGTCTCACACCGAGCCTCTCAAAAGGCACCACAAGAACCTACCAAATGGCAAAAGGTTGCAATGACACGAGCAATATACTAACGTTGTCTTTGGCGCTTCGCCGAGGTAGGCACAAACCCCTCACAATCACCGGAGGTGGCCAAGAACAATCACCAACTCTTGCCAACGCCTCCAAGCTGCTCCAAGCCGTCTAGGTGGCGGCAACCACCAAGAGAAACAAGAATCCCGCAGCAAATCAACCACCAAGTGCCAACTAGATGCAATCTCACAATGCAAAATGCACTTGGATCACTCAATCTCACTTCGAATATGCAAAGAAGCAAGAGAGATGAGTGGGAGGGGAGTTGCTTAGCTCAAAGTGCTCACAAGTATGTCAAATGTTCGAGAGAGAGAGCCTTGAGCCGTCCAACGAGTATTTATAGACGTACCCCTTCGAATATAGCCGTTAGAAACTTGAAACAGCCGAAGTCGCGTTGACCGGACACGCCGGTCCAACTGACCGGACCCGCCGGTCGCGCAACGGCTAGTTTCGCGAAGCACCGACCGGACGCGCCGGTCGCAACGACCGGACGCGCTGGTCAACCCTAAGCCGTGCACAACGAACTAGCGACCGGACGCGCTGAAGAACTGACCGGACACCACAGTGCCCGCGTCCGGTTGGAGTCCAGTAAGCTCCCTGGACGACCGGACGCGTCCGGTCGCCTGTGACCGGACGCGCCTCGCGTCCGATCAAACAACTGAAAAACACGCAGATACTGGACACTGACCGGACGCATCCGGTCAAACAGTGACCGCGTCCGGTCCAGCGTCCGGTCACCACTGTGACCCCCGTTTGCCTCCGTTTCTTTTTCCGACTTCCGGCGTAGTGGAAAATAGGCATTTCATTTCCCCAAAATTGCCTGAATCCCGCGCTCGCACGCTCGGCGGGAGGGAGAGATGACCCCAAACCCTCTCTACCGCTTAAACTCCACCGCCGTCGCAAACATGTTAACATCACCAAGTGATCTCGTCATGTGTGAGTGTGTTAGCATTTTCACAATTATTTTCTGAGGCGATATTAGTTCTATCCAAATGCATATGATCATGAAATGCACATCTAGAGGCACTTAGGAGTTCAATAGCCGCGTCATTCCCCTCTTTATAGTACGGCTATCTATCCTATAATGTAACCACACCCACTAGGTGTCTTGGTTACTAAAACACAACCCTTAAGCATATACCTTTGCCTTGATCACGTAGGGTTGCGTCCAAATCCAAGTGTGGCCATCATGATCACCATGTCCATCTTGCCACCAGCCTTGGAGTGTACTAATCCTCATATGCTACATACAACTTAGGCATGGGATTAGTACTTAGGCATTGTCACTAATTACCAACACCAAACATAGGACTTTCAATCTCCCCCTTGTTGGTAATTGGTGACAACCCTTTCACAAAGATGTTATAATAAAATTTTGATTGAATCCATGTCACATTGTCCAAGTATATTACCATGTGTAAGAATTATGGACATGTGATCATGAATTCAAATTGATAGCAATGGCTCCCCCTACATGTATGCTATATGTTTGGATTTTGGAAGCATACATGTTAGATAGGAAAGATTAGGAGCATTGACTACCAATAGGTGCTAAGTGTTTTAGATTATAGACCTTTGAAGCGTGATACCATCGGAGTAGCGATAAACACCATCTTAGCACCTTGTGTAGTTAGATTCCACTTGGAAAAGCACAAACATAACTAGAAACCTCATGAGATCAACATTATAAGCAAGGCTCTAGTACCATTTTGAAAAACATGAAGCAAGAAAAATCTAACTACTTCCTATTCATACTAGTACCTCAATGCATCATTCAAATTATACTAGCAAGTCACCACACAAGCAATGTATCGGAGAAAACGAAATGCATAACTATGCATCATACATATGAAGTGCACATGGAAATGCAACATTCATGCTTAAGAGCTTGCTCCCCCTACTTGTGTGCTCAAAATTTTAGTTGATCCCCTTCTTTTATCAATTCTCCCCCTTTGTGCTTCTTCCTCTTTGAGTTCTATCTTTGTGAACAACAATTTCTCCCCCTTTGGCACCAATTGACCACAAGGAGCAAACTTTAGATAGATTATCATGTTGAAATATGGGGTGAGGATCAAGTTTATGATTCAACCTAGATTGCTTACATAAATAAAATACTTCGGTTTGATCCAAGGGCAAGCTTCTTCACACCTCACTAGAAGGGTTATCATGCACCATGTTGAAGCAAATATTTAGACAAGTTTTCTAGATTAAACACTTAGGATCACAAGCTACTTAAACAAGTTATATGCTACCACTAGATCATACAAGTCATGGAAACAATAGTGGCACCATATAAACTTCAAATTTATTTAATTTTCATGAATGATCCTAGAACATAAGAAATCATGACTACATGCACTAAACATGTCCTTAGTACAGAATGGATGACATGTCAACCAATTGTACCTTGGGGCTCGAAGGAGAGGCATGTCATATATGGGGTGCATCAACTCATGTTGGAGAAGTCAAGTATGTTCAACTCATTCTTTAGCTTGTGAAATCTCTTCTCATCAAGTGGCTTGGTGAATAGATCGGCTAATTGATCTTCGGTGCCCACACTCTCAATAGCAATGTCACCCTTTTGTTGATGATCTCTAATAAAGTGATGGCGAACATCAATATGCTTTGTTCTTTGATGTTGAATCGGATTGTTAGTTAGCTTCACGGCACTTTCATTGTCACATAGCAATGGCACATTCTTGAAATTGATTCCAAAATCCTTCAATGTTGCCTTCATCCACAAGATTTGTGCACAACAACTACCCGCGGCGATGTATTTGGCTTCGGCGGTAGATAGTGCAATACTATTTTGCTTCTTGGATGACCATGAGACAAGTGATCTTCCCAACAATTGACATGTCCCAGAAGTGCTCTTTCTCTCCACTTTATCACCGGCATAGTCGGAATCCGAATATCCAACTAGCTCAAAACTTGCACCTTTGGGATACCACAATCCAACATCTTGTGTATGCTTTAAGTACCTTAATATTCTCTTTGTTGCCTTCAAATGACTTTCTCTTGGTGAGGCTTGAAATCTTGCACACATACATACACTAAACATCACATCGGGCCTTGATGCCGTCACATAGAGTAGGCTACCAATCATCGATATATATAGCTTTTGATCCACCATGTTGCCACTCTTGTCACTATCCAAACTTCCACTAGTGCCCATTGGGGTTGTAATACTCTTTGCATCTTCCATTCCAAACTTCTTGATCATATCTTTGATGTACTTGGTTTGGCTTACAAATGTTCCTTCCTTCATTTGTTTGATTTGAAGTCCAAGGAAGAAACTAAGTTCACCAATCATTGACATTTCAAATTCCTTTGCCATCATTTTCCCAAACTCATCACAATAATCTTGATTGGTTGAACCGAATATGATATCATCAACATATATTTGCAATACAAATAAGTCTTTCCCAATCTTCTTGGTGAATAGTGTTGTATCGACTTTGCCCATGACAAATCCTTTGGATAGCAAGAAGTCCCTCAATCTTTCATACCATGCTCTAGGTGCTTGCTTTAATCCATACAAAGCCTTTCTTAACTTGTATACATGATTGGGTTTCTTGTCATCTTCAAAACCGGGAGGTTGCTCCACATACACCTCCTCTTGAATGTACCCATTGAGAAATGCACTCTTTACATCCATTTGATATAGCTTGATATTGTGAGCACAAGCATAGGCAAGTAAGATCCTAATTGCTTCCAATCTTGCAACCGGGGCATAAGTTTCACCAAAGTCAAGACCCTCTATTTGTGTGTAACCTTGAGCCACTAGTCTTGCTTTGTTCCTTACTACTATCCCATCTTGATCTTGTTTGTTGCGAAAGACCCATCTTGTTCCAATGACATTGTGATCCTTAGGCCTTTCAACTAGTTCTCATACTTCATTTCTCTTAAAGTTGTTGAGCTCTTCATGCATTGCATTTACCCAATCCGGATCTCTCAATGCTCTATCAATGTCCTTGGGTTCTTCCATTGACACAAAAGAAGAGTGAACACAAAATGATGTCAATCTTGATCTAGTTTGAACTCCTCTTTGTATGTCACCAATGATAGAATCCAATGGATGGTCTCTTGCAATGTTGGTTGGTTGAAGCACTTGGACTTGATTGCTTGGATGCTGATGTTGATCATGAGTTGGAGATGATGAACTAGCCACTTGTTGATCTTGTTGCACTTGAGATGATGTACTAGCTTGATTTTGCACTAGAGAACCACTAGCTTGAGTGATTGGACTTTGGAGCACTTGATCTTTGTTGTCATCTACATTAATAACTTGCTTTGGTCTAATATCACCAATATCCATTTCTTTCATAGCATTACTTAATTGAGTTCCTCTCACATCATCCAAGTTATCTTCTTCATCTTGAGAGCCATTTGTTTCATCAAATTCAACATCATGCACCTCTTCAAGTAAACCACTAGCCAAATTCCAAACTCTATAAGCTTTGCTAGTAGTTGAGTAACCAAGTAGAAATCCTTCATCACATTTCTTCTCAAACTTACTCAATCTAGTGCCCTTCTTCAAGATGTAGCATTTGCAACCAAATACCCGAAAGTATGCAATGTTGGGCTTTCTTCCATTTAAGATCTCATATGGTGTCTTCTCTAGAAACTTGTGGCAATAGAGGCGGTTGCTATAGAAGCAAGCCGTGTTGATTGCTTCGGCCCAAAATGAATGACTTACATTATACTCATTCAACATTGATCTTGCCATATCAATTAAGGTTCTATTTTTCCTCTCAACTAGGCCATTTGATTGAGGTGTATACTTGGCCGAGAATTGATGTTTGATTCCAAGCTCTTCACATAGCTCATCAACTCTTGTGTTTCTAAACTCACTTCCATTGTCACTTCTTACTTTCTTGATTGTGGTCTCAAATTCATTTTGCACTCTCTTGATGAACTTCTTGAATATGTCAAATACATCACTTTTGTCCCCAAGAAAGAATACCCATGTATATCTAGTGAAATCATCCACAATCACAAAGCCATACTTGTTGCCACCAATGCTTGTGTATGTAGTTGGCCCAAATAGATCCATGTGCAACAACTCAAATGCCTTGGAAGTACTCATAATGCTCTTCAATGGATGAGTGTTGCCTACTTGCTTTCCGGCTTGACATGCACTACATAGTTTATCCTTCTCAAATGTTACATCCTTTAAGCCTCTAACTAAGTCATGCTTTACTAACTTGTTCAATTGCTTCATGCCAACATGACCAAGTCTTCTATGCCATAACCAACCCATACTTGATTTGGTGAGCAAGCATGTTGAAAGTTGAGTGTCACTAGCATTGAAATCAACCAAGTATAGATTCTCATATCTAAAGCCTTTGAAGATCAAGTTAGAGCCATCAACACTAACTATCTCCACATCATCAACACCAAATATGCACTTGAAACCGAGATCACACAATTGAGCAACTGAAAGAAGATTGAAGTTCAACTTTTCAACTAAGAGCACATTGGAAATGCTATAATCATTAGAGATTGCAATCCTTCCAAGAGCCTTTACATCACCCTTGCTATTGTCACCAAATGTGATACTATCAATGCCACTATCATTTGATTTGAGAGAGTTAAACATTCTTGAATCACCGGTCATATGTTGAGAGCACCCACTATCAAGCACCCAATGCCTTCCTCCGGCCTTGTAATTTACCTACAAAATAATTTAATGTCTTTTAGGTACCCATACTTGCTTGGGTCCTTGGAGGTTAGTCACTAAGCTCTTTGGTACCCAAATGGCCTTCTTCTTTGGGCCCATAATTGGTGTACCAACAAACCTAGCATGCACACCTTTATCACCCTTGGTAAGCACATAACAAGAATCAAAAGGAATATAAGGTACATTAGCATTTTTCTTGTTCTTGTTCATTTTATTACAATTAATCTCTAGATGCCCAACTTGCTTGCATCTATTGCAATAACGACCATTGCCCTTCACAAAGCGAGGCTTTGGAGTAGCAAAGGCCGCCTTGCCCTTCTTGGGAGTATAGCCTAATCCCTCTTTGTTAAGAGAGAACCTTTGGCTACCCAAGCATTTTAGCAAGCGGGCATCTCCACCATAGGCATTGCCTAATGCGCGGGTGAGATCATCCACCTCTCTCTTGAGAGTCTCAACCACAAGTGATGAATCACTAGTAGTAGAGGTAGAGTTGGTTGTGGTGGATGATGATGAGCTACATGAAGCATTAGTAGGACTAACAAATAAAGAATCATCAATAATATCACATGTTAGTCCAATATCACAAGTGACAATCACTTGCTCCTCCTTAGCTTCCTTCATGAACTTTTCCAACTTAAGGTCCTTTTCCTTGATGAGCTCAAGTAGAGTGGAGTGGGCTTCCTTAAGCCTAGTGTGAGCAATTTCAAGATCCTCGTGGTCTTCCTTTAGACACTCACGAGAAGCCTCTAGCTCATCAAAGGATTTTCTAAGAGCTTTGAGCTCTTGTTCAATTCCTTTGCACTCCTTACTCTTTTTGAGAGCAACAAGCTCCTTCATCAAGGCATCATTTTCATTGCTCTTGGCAATGAGCTCTTGTTCCAAGATTTTGTATTTCTTGGTTGTCCTCTTGTAGCCCTTGCTCATTTGATCTATTATGCCTAATAGATCATCCTTGGAGTAGTCCTCATCCTCCTCATCATCACTCCTACAATTATCACTAGCACAAGAATCATCATCACTATCATCATGTTTTACCTTGGTAGGCTTGGCCATAAGGCATGTTGATGTAGTGTCGAAGATGGATGGCTTGTTGGAGAGGGCGATGTTTGCAGTGGCTCGTCGAGTGATCCTCTCATCATCACTGGAGCTTTCATCATCATCATCACTATCGGAGTTGTCACTATCCCAAGTGACTACATAATCACCACCCTTCTTCTTCTTGTTGAAAGTGAAGCTCTTCTTTGCTTTCTTCTCCTTCTTGTTCTTCTTCAACTTTAACTCCCCATCATGATATCTTTTGTCTTCATAGGGGCACTTTGCCACTACATGATCGGGGCTATTGCAATTGTAGCAAAGCACCTCCTTTGCCTTCATGAAGTCTCTTCTCTTTCTTGCACCATAGCCTTTCTTCTTCATGAACCGACCCATCTTTTGCACTAGAAGGGCCATGATCTCATCATCAAATGGATCATCATCATCATCATCAACCTTGCTCTTGCCCTTAGAGGATGAAGCCTTGAATGCAATGGGCTTCTCTTGCTTGACCTTGGTTTCCTTCTTCTCTTCTACCTCATCTTCATCATCATTGTATTGGGTATCGGTCATTATATCTCCAAGCACATTGGTTGGTTTGACCTTGTCCAATCCCTCTCTAAAGATCATTCTTCTCAAGGTGGCAAACTTCTTGGGTAAGCACATCAAGAACTTGTGTGAGAAGTCCTTGTCCTCAACCTTCTCCCCAAGCCCCTTGAGATCATTAACAATGACTTGGAGCCTATAGAACATCTCCGGGATGGATTCATCATCCTTCATCTTGAATGTGGAGAACTTGTCCTTGAGCATATATAGTTTGGCACTTTTTACCGTTGAAGTGCCTTCATATGTTTCTTCAAGCCTTATCCAAAGCTCATTTGCCTTTTCAAGATCTTTGATTTGCTCAAATACTTTATCATCAATGGCACGATAGATTGTGTCAAGTGCCGCCGTATTGCATTGTTTGTTGATGCGGTCATTGGGAGTGAGGTTTTCCTCATCAAGAATGATGTATCCTTCTTTGGTCACATCCCAAACCTTCTCATGTATATTGCCTAAATATTGCTTCATCTTCCTTTTCCAATGATCAAAGGAAGAGACGCCATCAAAGAATGGAGGCTTGCCATTAACATGATTGAACATAACTTGAGCCATCTTACACCGAGGTTGTTAAGCCTTACAAACGGTGACCACGGCTCCGATACCACTTGAAAGGTCTTGATGGCTAGAGGGGGGGTGAATAGCCTATTAAAATTTTCTACAACGACAAGCTAAACAAGTTTATCAATATAACAAATAGCGAGATGCGAGTTTTGCTTAGCCTATGGGTGTTTGCAAGCCACCTATCCAATTCACAATTCTAGTATTTGCACTCAACCGCACAAGTCAAATCGAGAAGTTAAGTACAACTACAACTAGCAAGCTACACAAGAGAACTACTCTAGCTAAGCTAACTAGCTAGCAAAGATAACTAAGAAATTAATACAAGAGAGATAGGAGGGTATCACCGAGGGGCGAAGTATTGAGCCAACCAATATGATCAACAATGAATACCAAGATAACCAAAACCGGGATCAATCAATCACAATATGAAAGTGATGACACGAAGATTTATCCCGAGGTTCACGTGCTTGCCGGCACGCTAGTCCCCGTTGTGTCCCTCTTCACCACGTGGTTCGGTGGCTAATCGGTCTCACACCGAGCCTCTCAAAAGGCACCACAAGAACCTACCAAATGGCAAAAGGTTGCAATGACACGAGCAATATACTAACGTTGCCTTTGGCGCTTCGCCGAGGTAGGCACAAACCCCTCACAATCACCGGAGGTGGCCAAGAACAATCACCAACTCTTGCCAACGCCTCCAAGCTGCTCCAAGCCGTCTAGGTGGCGGCAACCACCAAGAGAAACAAGAATCCCGCAGCAAATCAACCACCAAGTGCCAACTAGATGCAATCTCACAATGCAAAATGCACTTGGATCACTCAATCTCACTTCGAATATGCAAAGAAGCAAGAGAGATGAGTGGGAGGGGAGTTGCTTAGCTCAAAGTGCTCACAAGTATGTCAAATGTTCGAGAGAGAGAGCCTTGAGCCGTCCAACGAGTATTTATAGACGTACCCCTTCGAATATAGCCGTTAGAAACTTGAAACAGCCGAAGTCGCGTTGACCGGACACGCCGGTCCAACTGACCGGACCCGCCGGTCGTGCAACGGCTAGTTTCGCGAAGCACCGACCGGACGCGCCGGTCGCAACAACCGGACGCGCTGGTCAACCCTAAGCCGTGCACAACGAACTAGCGACCGGACACGCTGAAGAACTGACCGGACGCCACAGTGCCCGCGTCCGGTTGGAGTCCAGTAAGCTCCCTGGACGACCGGACGCGTCCGGTCGCCTGTGACCGGACGCGCCTCGCGTCCGATCAAACAACTGAAAAACACGCAGATACTGGACACTGACCGGACGCGTCCGGTCAAACAGTGACCGCGTCCGGTCCAGCGTCCGGTCACCACTGTGACCCCCGTTTGCCTCCGTTTCTTTTTCCGACTTCCGGCGTAGTGGAAAATAGGCATTTCATTTCCCCAAAATTGCCTGAATCCCGCGCTCGCACGCTCGGCGGGAGGGAGAGATGACCCCAAACCCTCTCTACCGCTTAAACTCCACCGCCGTCGCAAACATGCTAACATCACCAAGTGATCTCGTCATGTGTGAGTGTGTTAGCATTTTCACAATCATTTTCTGAGGCGATATTAGTTCTATCCAAATGCATATGATCATGAAATGCACATCTAGAGGCACTTAGGAGTTCAATAGCCGCGTCATTCCCCTCTTTATAGTACGGCTATCTATCCTATAATGTAACCACACCCACTAGGTGTCTTGGTTACTAAAACACAACCCTTAAGCATATACCTTTGCCTTGATCACGTAGGGTTGCGTCCAAATCCAAGTGTGGCCATCATGATCACCATGTCCATCTTGCCACCAGCCTTGGAGTGTACTAATCCTCATATGCTACATACAACTTAGGCATGGGATTAGTACTTAGGCATTGTCACTAATTACCAACACCAAACATAGGACTTTCACCGTCTCCGTGCGCGCCTGCCCCGAGGCGTAGGGCAGCTAGTCCGGGGGTGGCCGACCGTACACCACCTGGAACGGGGAGGTCTGGAGCGCCGTGTGATAGGCCGAGTTGTAGCAAAACTCGACCCATGGGAGCCAATCCAGCCAATCACGCGGGCGATCACCTGTCAAACACCGAAGATACATGGTAATTGTCTTGTTGACAGCTTCGGACTGCCCATCTGTCTGCGGGTGGAACGCAGAACTCATGCAGAGCTTGACGCCGGCGTGACAGAAGAGGTCGCGCCACACATGACCCGTGAACACCGGATCACGGTCACTGACGATGGACTCTGGGAAGCCGTGTAGTCGAACGATGTCCAGGAAGAAGGCGCGGGCCACCGACGAGGCTATGTACGGGTGGCCGAGTGGAATAAAATGAGCGTACTTCAAGAACCTGTCCACCACCATGAGCAGGACGCTCTTGCCATGGACCTTGGGCAAGGCTTCTATGAAGTCGAGGGAGATGTCCGCCCACACACGCGACGGCACCGGCAGGGGCTACAGTAACCCGGCCGAGTGTAGCGTCTCCGTCTTGTTCCGCTGGCACACCGCGCAGGACCGCATGAAGTCGCCGACGACACGGCGGTCGTGCTCCACAAAGAACTCCGTGCGGAGGCGGAGCAGTGTCTTTTGGATGCCTCGTGGCCCCCTGTGTGGGCGAGCTAGAGTACGTCGTCGAGGATCGGCGAGGAGCTGAGCACGAAGACGCGCCCCTTGTGTAGCAGCAACCCCTCGCGGACGCACCAGGAGTCACCGTGGTCTCGGGCGGCCACGGCGTCGCGATGAGCGCACAGGGCGGGGTCGGCGTCCACCTCCCGGCGCAAGTTGTCAAAGAGCCGGAAGGTAGGCACTGAGATGGCCGAGAAACAGGCCGCGTGTGCCCCGGAAAGGCGGACAGCAACGGCTCCTCGCTGTCCCGCCTAGAGAGAGCGTCAGCGACGATGTTGGAGTGGCCGGGATGAAACTCCACCCTGAAATCATACCCAAACAACTTGCTAATCCAGTGATGTTGCGGAATTGTAGATAGGCGCTGGTCCAGCATGAACTTGAGGGCGTAGTGGTCCATCCTCACGACGAACGCCCTTCCCCAAAGGTAGGGCCTCCAATGGCGCACCGCCTGAACAAGCCCAATCAACTCGCGCTCATATGCTACCACTTTGAGGTGGCGTGCGGCGAACGGCCAGCTGAAGAAGGCTATGGGCGCGCCATCTTGATGGAGCATGGCACCGAAGCCCGATCCAGAGGCGTCGCAGTCCACGACGAATGTGGCGGCGAAGTCCGGAAGGTGCAGGACTGGGGCGGCGATGAGGGCAGGCTTGAGGTTGGAGAAGGCGGTCTCAACGGCATCCGTCCACTGGAACGCGTCCTTGCGAAGCAACTGCGTCAGCGGTGCGGCGATGATCCCGTAGTCCTTGATGAACCGCCGGTAATACCCGGCCAGCCCGAGGAAGCCGCGTAGGCCGCACGCGGCGCGAGGGCATGGCCAGGACTGCACGGCTACCACCTTGGCCGTGTCCATGGCCACCCCCTCCCCAGTGATGACATGCCCGAGGTAGTGGACTGCCGAGGTGGCGAACGCGCACTTCGACCGCTTGAGGTGGAGCTGGTGCGCACGGAGGACGTCAAGGACCGTGCGCAGGTGTCAGAGATGCTCCGTCTAGGAGGAGCTGTAGATCAGGATGTCATCAAAGAAGATGAGGACGCAGCGGCGGAGAAACGGCTTGAGGACGTAGTTCATCAGCGCCTAGAACATCGATGGCGCGTTGGACAAGCCGAAAGGCATCACCAGTGTAACACCCCAGGTGTTTATCACCAATTAGGCAGTGGGTTTGAGCTCAAACACGACAAATTAGGTGGAGATGACAATGTCAAGGTCAACCTATGGAGATGAGCCTAACCTAAAGTGGATGTTGCATCATTGCTTTACATATAGGTCCCTTTTCAAAGATATATGTTTGGATGGTGTTATTGCCATATCTTTATGTGTCTCACCTCGGTACCTATCTATATTGATCCCTGGAAAAGTTTCATGAAGTTTGGAATCAAAAAGTCACATGAAATGATAAGTTCCATTCCTATTGGAATCTGTCCCATTAAGTTAATGGAACTATAGATCATCAACCAAACCTTGCAAACTTGTCCAAATGACTCTAGCTGAACTCTACAAGACCTTAACTACACTTAGGACACTTAATGGAACAATGTTCATGTTGATCATTTTGCCTAATTATGCTTCTAATTGGTGGTTGACCATGTATGGACCCTGGAGCCCTGTGGTTTGACCATTTCAAAAGTCTGACCTGGAAGCTTTGCATGACTGTGCACCCTTTGACAAAGTTGTGGAGAATTTTATAAGGAACAAACTTTGTTTAAGAGTCAAGTCATAAAAATGGGTGGAACATGCTCAAAAAGGGGCCCACAAGTCAGAGATAGAGCTGAATTCAGCACTTAGAAAATTAAAGCCCTGATTTCAGTGTCATCGACATTGGCATGTCACGTTCTCCAAAAATTGTTAAGTAACATGGGTAGGTCCAAATGTAAAAGTTGGAGCTCACTTGAAGGGAAAGGCCATGCAAGAAGATGGCATAAGTTGCATTTCATTTTGGCCATCAATTCTTGTAGTTGCTAATCACTGTCAACTCACTGACGCTGTCAACTTTGAGATTAATTAGCTGCTAATACATTGCTCTAATGACTAAGGTCCTTAAACAAGAGTTGTAGGGCATCATGAAATGAACAACTTTCATAATTGGCCCATATCCAAATTCGGACCCGAGTAGGCCCAGAAATGGTCTCCAAGTCAGGCGGTTTCACGCACGCCACGTGTTCGGTGGAATGCCTCAGGGAGCGCCGCGCGTCCGGAACGTGGCCGCCATGCGCCTCCACCGCTGCCGCGCATCCCACCTTCGGCCACGCGCCCTGCGCCCGGCCGCTGATGAGGAGGGGCACCAGCACGCCCCTTCCTTCCCCTTCTTCACTCCCTTCTCCCTCTCTGTTCGTGCAGAGCGCGGCCGCGCCATGGCCGGGCCGGCAGAGCTCCGGCCGCCGTTGTCGCGCCCAACGCTCCTAGCCAATGCGGTCTCTACCATGTGCACCAGTGACTCCACCACCCTCTCCACGCACTCGTGCTCGCCTCCCTTTGCCCGCAGCACGCGCAGCGCAGAGCGGCGCCGCCATGGCCGCCATGGCCGAGCTCCAAGCCGCCACCGCCATTCTTGGCCTCCGGCCTCCCTCCGCTCGAATGAACCACCGCACCACCTCCCTCACCTCACGTTGCACCTCCCGCGCGCCTCGCATCCAGTCGCTCGACACCGGAGCACCGCCACCGCCTGCCGCCATCGTTCCTTGCCGCCGGCGCTCGTGGCCAGGGCGCCATGAGGGGTCTCCGGGGGAGCTGCTACCTCCCTTGGATGCGCGCAGACCAGGGCATCGCCACGGCCCCGCTGCTCACCGCCGGCGCCGCCCGTGCCGGCCGGAGCCGCGGGTCGGCCAACCTCCTCTGTTCCCGGCGTCCAGAGGAAGGGGACGGTCTTCCCCTCTCTCTGTCCCTCTGCGTGTGGTTGACAGGCGGGCCCGGCTGAGCAGTAGGTCCCACACGTCAGCGCCACTGGGGACTCGACTGGGGGCGAAACCGGGTGGGCGTAGCAAATGAAGTTAGGGTGGTTTTAATCCTGATTTTGAATTTCCATTTCATGAAATCTTCAAATATTCATATCTCATACTAGGAGACTCCAAAAATAGTAAAAGTGGACTTTTTGGAAACCTTGAGAAGAGATCTATGTAATAGAGTCATAAAAGGTTACATGTTTGTAGATGTTTTCTGATGTCTTTATTTAAGTTTTAAAAATGCTCTAAAATGCCTTTAAACTTAACCAGAGCAAGATCTGGAGTTTTAGAACTCCAAAAATAGTGATTCTTGTTTTGTTAATTTTGTGATGACTTGTACTTGCTAGGAAAAATATTAAACACACTATTTGTTTACTGTTTGTTTAGGGTTTTGATTTGACCTTGTTAAATAAGGAAAATTTCATTATATTGCTTGTTATTTTATATCTTGGGTTGTGATGCTCCAAATGATGTGAAAATTTTATGGTAGTCTTTCCAGGCTATGAATGTACTGTGGTATAAATTTCATGGCCATTGCTTACTGTATGCTCAAGTTATTGAGTTAACTTGTTATGGCTTAATAGATAGCTTATAAATAATATATAAATGATAAAATAGAAAATGTTGTTCCATTACCTTAGTATGATGTTTCTCTATCATATTGATTCATAATATGGCCTTGTGTTCACATAAAATATTGAGTGTTAAGTTTAACTTGCTCTCACATGATTTATTGCTATAGCCATTTGTCTTTTTCATAGAGGTTGTTATACATGTCCAAATGGTTTCAAATTTGGATAGTAGACTTTTGGGAGCATGTGTAGGCCTCTGTAATTTTGGTAGAATTTATTATGCACTTTTGATATATGTTCATAATTCCACCTAATTATCTAAATAAATTAAGAAAAGGCATTAAAAGAATTTATTTAGAAATGGACACTAAGTTTTCTGGTGTTTATTAGTCAGGTGTGAAATTTTGGTAAAGTTGATTTTGTCTAATTATATGTTTGCAACATAAGTTAATAATTATTTCTTGCAAATGAGGTTTCTGGACAGATCTGAGAACTTAGCAAAGTTCTTCATGATAATGTGCTTTTTGGTAAAACTTATTTATACAAAAGTTGTAGATAATTTATATATCTAGCTGCTGTTAAGATTTGGTGGTATTTGGCCATGTAGTTTAGGAATTATAGCTGTTTAAAGTTGAGTTACAGAATTGTTTGCTCTCTGTCTTGTTAGACCAGTTTCTGTGTTTATATAAATTCGACATGTTAGACTTTGGAATCATGCTATGATGATTATAAATGAAATGTAGAGAATTCCATAAGCTTTCTATGATGTCTTCGTGCAAGTCATTTGGGTTTGTAGAACTTCAGATATGATTGATTTACCCAGCTACTGCATGTATGTCCAGAATTGTTGAAAATACATGATTGCTTGATTACTTTGTTTGGGTATTGCTAAGTGTGATTCATGTCTTTGGTGATTAAGCTATTACACCTGAGACTTTGTAAATCTTATGTCATGCTTGGTATTGCTTTCTTTGCTATTTAAGCATGTTTGTTTGTGTAAGGTTACTTAAGTAATGTGATGTGCTTACGTGTCTTTACTATAACCTTATACTTGCCTTGATTAACGTGTGATGCATCATCTATTGCATTTCCTTATATTCATGCACTTGCATCTTGCATTTCATTTAGGTACGCTAGATGCACCACGTGAAGGACGTGTGGTGGAGCTAAACCCGAAGCTGGAGTTGGTGGGTCTATCCCGAAGATAGAAGGACCGGACAAGTGATAGATTGGAAGATGCTTGCCAAGCGAACTTATCTGACATACTCTAACTTGAGTCGGATCCCAGGCAAGCCCCGGAGCATTATAAGCCTCCTATCTTCAAAGCAATTAATTATATATATGTTATAAGTATTGTTGCATTAAGTGGTAGGAGTTGGTTGAAAACCTTGCTGCATTATATCATTCCTTGTCCAGATATATGAATCCCTGAATCCTACATAGACTAGGATCGAGTAGATGCTTAGCCCTGCTTTAAGCGGTAGAAGTCAGGTGATTTCCTGTCACCTGCGAGATATAGGGATATTCATATATGGCACGGTTGGCTATATTTGCTATCGTGGAAAGGAACCATGTGTTAATAAAATGAAATGAGACCGGGCGGGATGATGATAGTGAAGCGACAAGGCATGGAGGTCTTGGGTGTGGATCTATCCCCGTCTGAGTCGTTTAAGGACCGATTCGTTGTACGTCCTTGAGTCATGTTGAACGCAGTCTAACACTTAGTTGGCCGGATAAGCCGTTCCGACCGTGAATCCGAGTAATACAGTTCAGGCCGGGAATCGACTGGTAGGTTGCTTCTTGGAGGAGAGAAAGGATGTGCTTGGGGACATTGGCGTGAGACCAAGGGGGGGTTAGAGTCCCTATCACCTAGCAGAGTGTCGTCCTTGGGGTCGCGACATCATTCGGACCCGCGGCTCCTGAACTGTACCAAAGGTGACCTGAGCAGCCCTCGCCAGGCGTGACTCGGTGAGTGTTAGAAGTACCCCTCCAGCTAGATAGGAATTCGATTCGAATCGTCGTCGCTCCCGGTTAGTGAGCACTTGACTTGAGCAGCGGCAACGTAGATTCCATTAAATTGAACGGATGGTTAATTGGATCACGATGGAAAGGTTGCCTCAATTTATACCTGCTATGGTTAATATTATTTGCTCCTAATGAAGTGAGTGCTCTAGTACAGGTTCTAATATAGATGATAGGTTAATGATAATTAACTTGATGCTTAAGCATTAATGACTAATCATCTATATTAAGCTTTTATGCAAAATGTTGTCAAGCTAGCCCCACCTTATATCAGCCTTGCATGATCCTTGGTGTCACCTTATTTCTGGTTTCTGACGGGTAAGTCTAGCTGAGTACTTTGTCGTACTCAGGGTTTTATCCCCACTTGTTGCAGGTTATGATGTATCATGGCGGCTGCAAGAGTTGGTTGACTCCTGCCGTAGAGGCGGAGTGTGATCACGGGCATGATCCTTCTTATTTACCTTATCTCTAATTCTTTTGTTGGAAGTCGACTGTGGTACTGGCATGTATTTGAAATAAGATTAATGTTAGTTTCAAATTACTTTGCTTCCGCTACTTTTCAATGTAAATTAATAACTATGTTGAACTCCGATGTATATTCAATTACTTGTGAAATGGTTGTAACATGTGACTTGTTATGTTGAATCACTACGATCTTGACTTGTATGTTGGTTGGTTTGAAATCCCTCGTGATTTCATTGGACTACCGGAGTTATATGGGCTCAAGTGCGAGAATTTGATCATTTCGGTGATTGTTTTTGCACTTGCGCTCTTATAATTTGGACGGTTCTGTTACAGCTGGTATCGGAGCAAGATTCAACATTAAACTTGTCGTATGTGTATTTAAAACAAAGGTTTTGTTTTATAAAATCAGTTTTATCAACTTATAGCTATATATAGGTTTGTGAAATCTGAATTCTAAACCTAGTATGCCAGTGGTCAATTTCCTTATGCCCATATAAGGATTATTAGGTGGCTTATATAAGTACTAACTTGGGGGGGTTTTCATTTATGCATCTACGCCCAGGCCAAGGTATGTATGTGTGATGACTCTCCCACACTATGCTACCCAGTGTGTCAGATTAGAGGTAGCCTTCATATATGAAATAGCCATATATGTTGCTAAGTTTACTTTTATGCAACGTCGCACCTACGCTCAGGTAAGTGTGAGTTGTGAGAGCATGACCGTACAACCTGCGGTCTAGGGGAGAGCTAGTTTTGGTTACTGGATTATTTCCATGTTACACACATGTATATATGAAGGTACTTAAGTGTGGGTGATCGAATGATTCGGGTAGTTTTGGTGCTACATGTACGTATACAGGGGTATATGTATATGGGAGTGCTTAGAATTTTATCTTCCTATTTCATTGTGTGCTATATTTGGGGAATTGTTGGGCTGCAATGAAACTTTTCTGCAGGTACGCTAACCATGAATGCGTAAGTCGAATGTAGCTGGCGACTAGCTATATATCGAAAGAGTGCGTGTTATGCCATCGACATAGAACGTGATCGCCACCTTAGGTTGGCAATCTTGTGAGGACGAATAGGACGAAGCATGCATCTTCATGATTGTTGCCTTATGTATAGCTATGCTCCTCTCACCCTTGTTCTATAGTGTGTAACTTGTGATCAATGTGTTACACTATCTTTCTTGAGTAAAGTAAAACAAAAATGCCTTGTTCCATGTAGCTTGAGAAAAGTGTGTGCTTAGTTTTGTTAGAAATAATTGTGGTTACATGCTTGAACCTATAGATGCCCTCTAGTTTAGCCAAGTGGTGGATATGCTGTCATACAAGTTTTTGAAAATGTTTTAGACCTCACTTAAGTAAATTGGATTCTCGTGAATGAATTAAATTGGTGTTGGTCTAGGGTAACAATGTTTAGAGCCACTAGGATGATATGTTTGTGTGCTCTCTTGTTAAGTAGAACAAAGGCAAACTTTGTTTTGCTTATTAAACGTTGGCTGCTAGAGCGGTTTCTGTTGTAGTGATGCTTTTATGATCATAATGGTGTTTTCTGTAGTTATAGAGAATACCAAAGTTGTAGCTAACTTACTTATCTAGCTTGTACAAAAATTTTATGACCCTAGGTCTTATGGTTTAAGAGTTATAAATTTTAGAAGTTTGTTGTCAGAATCTGCTCATGTTCAGAACAAATCTGAATGTTTGCTTTGTTTGACCTATGTGCATATGGAATCATGTCTTGGAGATAATAGAAGAAGTGTAGTACTTTTTCTAAGCTTTTCAAAGTGTCCTATAGCACTAGTTTTTGTGGTCGAAATTTCTAGTTATGAGCTTGCCAAGTGGAATGACAGAATCTGTCCACATCTGGGCAGAGATGTCTTCTGTGTCTTGTTTGGCCTTGTTAGCTATAGAATCATCTTAATATGATAATAAGAAAGTTATAGACAACTTAATAAGCTTTACATAAAGTTAAGGCTCAGCCTTGTTGTGTCTCTAGAACTCCAGTTATGCATTTTCAAAGTTCTTGTCAGTTTTCTGTCTATATTGGTACAGATCTGAAACATTAGCAATTTTGGTCAGGTTATTCTAGGAATTAGCTGTTGGTATGAATAACTAAAGTGTAGTCATCTTCCTAAGCTTTCTAAAAAGTCTAGGATCACCTTTAGGGGATGTCTACAACCTCAGTCATGGTTGAGACAAGTAACTATTGTGTTGCTGTCTAGATTCTATGCATATGTTAAGTTAGTCACCTTAGCTAGCGTTTGTTTTGAGCTAAACTAGTAGTTAGTTCATGCTTGAGATAAATGCTTATTTTGGGTGAGCCTTGTGCTTGTATTGATTGCTTAAGCTCATTCGTTTAAATTTTCTCAATTGTCTACTTGACGGTGATGCGTGTATGTATGCTTGTTATCTAGGTAGTGCCCTAGTTGTCACCTCGTTTGTCCTCGGTGAGCACACGAGTGTCAAATAGCTTTATCTTAGGGCAACACTCGAGTTGCGAGAACTGATCTCTTAGTGTTGTCTGCAATCAGGTTCTCTCTCTTAGGAGCCTGAGCCTGTAGACTTGGTGGTTAGCCCTTGAATGTTTGTATCCATACCCTTGCTTGACCAAAAGCCCAAAGTTTAGTTCTCCTATGTGTTTGCATAAGCCATGGGTGTTTTGCAACCCTTTCTGTGTGAAGACCCTTGTCGTCTGACCAACCAAGTTAACTTTTATCAACGCTAGCCTTTGACCATGGTTCGTACGTTGCCAGTTGTGGAGACCGTACCCAAATCCATGTTGGACCTTTCGGTTACCTCTCCTAAAGGATAGCTAGTCTGACGCAATGTATCCATGCTATGGCCTCTAAATCGTGTGCTTGCAAATTCGTGCATCTACCTTGTCAACCCAATTTGTGCCATTTGAAATTCCTCATCGGGCGTATGTTCAGTAATGGTGTTACGATTAGCATTCTATGGTGCCGCGACGAAACCTAGGGCCTCCTTGTGACCGGCCGGCATATGGTTGTGCTACTAGGCACGCGCTGGTATCGAGGTTGCTAGTCATAGCCCATTATGGAACTACATCGATGTGGGTTTTCTTGTGAGATGTTCCTTGGTTATCTCTCCATATCGTATCGTAAGATCCATATCTTAGACCGAAAGTAGTGGAGCTTCCTTCTGAAGTTGCTAAGAGGATAACCTTTGAAGAACCGGTCACCGACATAAACATTAACAGACTGCAATAGGTGGTAGACAAGTGACTTTGCTTAGTTGTCCCTATATTGACAACCACCATCTAGTGAGTAAAGTATCTCATCTCTGTTGGATAAAAAGGACACACAACATTTAATGTTGGACAAGTCACCTGTTGGATAAGAACCGATTGTCACATTACGCAAGTCTTAACCTTTGTATGCATAATAACCTTACCGTTGAGATCAGCCATCTCTGGTGAGACTCCTTATCTGCTGACTTCGATAGCAACCATCTGTGTTGTATCAACCACAATTATGGTGATTAAGAATGAAGATTTGGAACTTTTTAGTGTTGAGAGACAACTGATTAGTTACCAATAGGAAGGTTAATCTCTAGCTAGGTAACAACTCTTTGGTAGCTACGAAGGCTATGTCTTGCAGAGCAATAACCAACAAGAAAACAAGAAGTTAATCAACTAGCCAACAACTTGAGTGATGCTCTATCTTATAGAGCCATTGTGATCAAGTCAAGTCCGCCTTTGACAATCACACCGATAGTGCAAGGGTCCTATCAGTTAAAGTGAAGAATTAGAGAAAGCATGACCTAGTTTCAATTAGCATCCTTGTGCCCATAGGTGCCACAAATGGTTTGTCTATAACTTTATTGGACGAAGTGTCAAGGAATATTCAGAAGCGGTTCCTTATCCTTGTAGGAATGTTCTCCAGGCAGAATATGTGTTTTGCCCTGCAAAAATAACCTGCAAGTTCAAAGCGTGTGCATCCTCGGATTGGTATGTAAATTAATAGTCGAGATCTGCTGTTGGATGGTCCTTTTGAGGTCTCACAGATACTAGTTTACACTCTTTCATTTGCTTTTGGTTTCTCGTATCCCCAATGTACGAGTAGCCTTGGTTTCTGCAAATCAATATATACCATCGTGAATCAAAAGCAATATGAAAAGTGTCAAACAACAGATTTCCCATCTTCGAGCTGCTATTTGATCCTAAAAAGGAAGCCTCAAGGTGAAAGTTGGCCTGACAAAGTTGCTACGCTGCAAGTCAACTCAACTTACAGTGCAACTAAGTCACGAAGGAAAATTTTTACTCAATCGTTTGGTGGTAGACTACTCCCCGCAGTTAAGTGAATAATTACAACTTTTGTTGTCCTTAAGGCCTCGTTACATCTTTCTTTGGGAATTATTTTCCAATGATGATATACTTTGGTACCTTATACATGTTTTTACCAAGAGGTTGCATCTGATTTAACCCAGATAACTGTTGTCTTTGGATAAAAGAATCTTTTAGATAACTGTTGGCAGAAATACGAAGCCGACAGAGTCAGCTATCACATTCACTAACCCATCGATAGACTCAGATAATATAGTGTTGTCATCAGAGAAAGAGAACTGCACACATGGAACCTCAAGTAGTTTTCCATTAGTTGATATCGGAATGTTTGAACATTTACGACCAACCTAGACCCTGTCTATTGGTTAGTCAGTATCCTATAGCCTCAGATAATGTTTGTCATCTATGATCTCACCCTTTTGGAAGGTGGTACTCAAGCCATTTTGGTAGAGAACTGCTTTTCAAAACCATGTGAACATAGAGTCATTTCAACGAGTATACTTCTAAATATTTCGATCTAGTGTCAAGTTCATACGGACTATGTTGTGTTCACTAAAGAATCAGATACTTGTGAGTGGTTCACTCATGGACCAAATGATCTTCGTACACTGAGAATGCAGCACGTGCTATCTTGGATTCCTCTCAAAGTAACAATGCTTCATGGAAGTCAATGAAGGAAATTCTTCAGACAAATTTTACCATAAAGAGTAAGTATCAGAAAGTGCCTTTGACCAATTTGTTCCCCGATGTTGAAGCTTTTAGCTGAATGCTATAGCAGATATTGGGAACTAGATAATGTGTCTCTCTTCCTTAAAAGGTCTTCCATTCCGAATCTCGGGACGCAATTCTTTTAAGGGGGGAGGACTGTAACACCCTAGGTGTTTATCACCAATTAGGCAGTGGGTTTGAGCTCAAACACGACAAATTAGGTGGAGATGACAATGTCAAGGTCAACCTATGGAGATGAGCCTAACCTAAAGTGGATGTTGCATCATTGCTTTACATATAGGTCCCTTTTCAAAGATATATGTTTTGATGGTGTTATTGCAATATCTTTATGTGTCTCACCTCGGTACCTATCTATATTGATCCCTGGAAAAGTTTCATGAAGTTTGGAATCAAAAAGTCACATGAAATGATAAGTTCCATTCCTATTGGAATCTGTCCCATTAAGTTAATGGAACTATAGATCATCAACCAAACCTTGCAAACTTGTCCAAATGACTCTAGCTGAACTCTACAAGACCTTAACTACACTTAGGACACTTAATGGAACAATGTTCATGTTGATCATTTTGCCTAATTATGCTTCTAATTGGTGGTTGACCATGTATGGACCCTGGAGCCCTGTGGTTTGACCATTTCAAAAGTCTGACCTGGAAGCTTTGCATGACTATGCACCCTTTGACAAAGTTGTGGAGAATTTTATAAGGAACAAACTTTGTTTAAGAGTCAAGTCATAAAAATGGGTGGAACATGCTCAAAAAGGGGCCCACAAGTCAGAGATAGAGCTAAATTCAGCACTTAGAAAATTAAAGCCCTGATTTCAGTGTCATCGACATTGGCATGTCACGTTCTCCAAAAATTGTTAAGTAACATGGGTAGGTCCAAATGTAAAAGTTGGAGCTCACTTGAAGGGAAAGGCCATGCAAGAAGATGGCATAAGTTGCATTTCATTTTGGACATCAATTCTTGTAGTTGCTAATCACTGTTAACTCACTGACGCTGTCAACTTTGAGATTAATTAGCTGCTAATACATTGCTCTAATGACTAAGGTCCTTAAACAAGAGTTGTAGGGCATCATGAAATGAACAACTTTCATAATTGGCCCATATCCAAATTCGGACCCGAGCAGGCCCAGAAATGGTCTCCAAATCAGGCGGTTTCACGCACGCCACGTGTTCGGTGGAATGCCTCAGGGAGCGCCGCGCGTCCGGAACGTGGCCGCCATGCGCCTCCACCGCTGCCGCGCATCCCACCTTCGGCCACGTGCCCTGCGCCCGGCCGCTGATGAGGAGGGGCACCAGCACGCCCCTTCCTTCCCCTTCTTCACTCCCTTCTCCCTCTCTGTTCGCGCAGAGCGCGGCCGCGCCATGGCCGGGCCGGCAGAGCTCCGGCCGCCGTTGTCGCGCCCAACGCTCCTAGCCATTGCGGTCTCTACCATGTGCACCAGTGACTCTACCACCCTCTCCACGCACTCATGCTCGCCTCCCTTTGCCCGCAGCACGCGCAGCGCAGAGCGCCGCCGCCATGGCCGCCATGGCCGAGCTCCGAGCCGCCACCGCCATTCTTGGCCTCCGGCCTCCCTCCGCTCGAATGAACCACCGCACCACCTCCCTCACCTCACGTTGCACCTCCCGCGCGCCTCGCATCCAGTCGCTCGACACCGGAGCACCGCCACCGCCTGCCGCCATCGTTCCTTGCCGCCGGCGCTCGTGGCTAGGGCGCCATGAGGGGTCTCCGGGGGAGCTGCTACCTCCCTTGGATGCGCGCAGACCAGGGCATCGCCACGGCCCCGCCGCTCACCGCCGGCGCCGCCCGTGCCGGCCGGAGCCGCGGGCCGGCCAACCTCCTCTGTTCCCGGCGTCCAGAGGAAGGGGACGGTCTTCCCCTCTCTCTGTCCCTCTGCGTGTGGTTGACAGGCGGGCCCGGCTGAGCAGTAGGTCCCACACGTCAGCGCCACTGGGGACTCGACTGGGGGCGAAACCGGGTGGGCGTAGCAAATGAAGTTAGGGTGGTTTTAATCCTGATTTTGAATTTCCATTTCATGAAATCTTCAAATATTCATATCTCATACTAGGAGACTCCAAAAATAGTAAAAGTGGACTTTTTGGAAACCTTGAGAAGAGATCTATGTAATAGAGTCATAAAAGGTTACATGTTTGTAGATGTTTTCTGATGTCTTTATTTAAGTTTTAAAAATGCTCTAAAAATGCCTTTAAACTTAACCAAAGCAAGATCTGGAGTTTTAGAACTCCAAAAATAGTGATTCTTGTTTTGTTAATTTTGTGATGACTTGTACTTGCTAGGAAAAATATTAAACACACTATTTGTTTACTGTTTGTTTAGGGTTTTTATTTGACCTTGTTAAATAAGGAAAATTTCATTATATTGCTTGTTATTTTATATCTTGGGTTGTGATGCTCCAAATGATGTGAAATTTTTATGGTAGTCTTTCCAGGCTATGAATGTACTGTGGTATAAATTTCATGGCCATTTCTTACTGTATGCTCAAGTTATTGAGTTAACTTGTTATGGCTTAATAAATAGCTTATAAATAATATATAAATGATAAAATAGAAAATGTTGTTCCATTACCTTAGTATGATGTTTCTCTATCATATTGATTCATAATATGGCCTTGTGTTCACATAAAATATTGAGTGTTAAGTTTAACTTGCTCTCACATGATTTATTGCTATAGCCATTTGTCTTTTTCATAGAGGTTGTTATACATGTCCAAATGGTTTCAAATTTGGATAGTAGACTTTTGGGAGCATGTGTAGGCCTCTGTAATTTTGGTAGAATTTATTATGCACTTTTGATATGTGTTCATAATTCCACCTAATTATCTAAATAAATTAAGAAAAGGCATTAAAAGAATTTATTTAGAAATGGACACTAAGTTTTCTGGTGTTTATTAGTCAGGTGTGAAATTTTGGTAAAGTTGATTTTGTCTAATTATATGTTTGCAACATAAGTTAATAATTATTTCTTGCAAATGAGGTTTCTGGACAGATCTGAGAACTTAGCAAAGTTCTTCATGATAATGTGCTTTTTGGTAAAACTTATTTATACAAAAGTTGTAGATAATTTATATATCTAGCTGCTGTTAAGATTTGGTGGTATTTGGCCATGTGGTTTAGGAATTATAGCTGTTTAAAGTTGAGTTACAGAATTGCTTGCTCTCTGTCTTGTTAGACCAGTTTCTGTGTTTGTATAAATTCGACATGTTAGACTTTGGAATCATGCTATGATGATTATAAATGAAATGTAGAGAATTCCATAAGCTTTCTATGATGTCTTCGTGCAAGTCATTTGGGTTTGTAGAACTTCAGATATGATTGATTTACCCAGCTACTGCATGTATGTCCAGAATTGTTGAAAATACATGATTGCTTGATTACTTTGTTTGGGTATTGCTAAGTGTGATTCATGTCTTTGGTGATTAAGCTATTACACCTGAGACTTTGTAAATCTTATGTCATGCTTGGTATTGCTTTCTTTAAGCATGTTTGTTTGTGTAAGGTTACTTAAGTAATGTGATGTGCTTACGTGTCTTTACTATAACCTTATACTTGCCTTGATTAACGTGTGATGCATCATCTATTGCATTTCCTTATATTCATGCACTTGCATCTTGCATTTCATTTAGGTACGCTAGATGCACCACGTGAAGGACGTGTGGTGGAGCTAAACCCGAAGCTGGAGTTGGTGGGTCTATCCCGAAGATAGAAGGACCGGACAAGTGATAGATTGGAAGATGCTTGCCAAGCGAACTTATCTGACATACTCTAACTTGAGTCGGATCCCAGGCAAGCCCCGGAGCATTATAAGCCTCCTATCTTCAAAGCAATTAATTATATATATGTTATAAGTATTGTTGCATTAAGTGGTAGGAGTTGGTTGAAAACCTTGCTGCATTATATCATTCCTTGTCCAGATATATGAATCCCTGAATCCTACATAGACTAGGATCGAGTAGATGCTTAGCCCTGCTTTAAGCGGTAGAAGTCAGGTGATTTCCTGTCACCTGTGAGATATAGGGATATTCATATATGGCACGGTTGGCTATATTTGCTATCGTGGAAAGGAACCATGTGTTAATAAAATGAAATGAGACCGGGCGGGATGATGATAGTGAAGCGACAAGGCATGGAGGTCTTGGGTGTGGATCTATCCCCGTCTGAGTCGTTTAAGGACCGATTCGTTGTACGTCCTTGAGTCATGTTGAACGCAGTCTAACACTTAGTTGGCCGGATAAGCCGTTCCGACCGCGAATCCGAGTAATACAGTTCAGGCCGGAAATCGACTGGTAGGTTGCTTCTTGGAGGAGAGAAAGGATGTGCTTGGGGACATTGGCGTGAGACCAAGGGGGGGTTAGAGTCCCTATCACCTGGCAGAGTGTCGCCCTTGGGGTCGCGACATCATTCGGACCCGCGGCTCCTGAACTGTACCAAAGGTGACCTGAGCAGCCCTCGCCAGGCGTGACTCGGTGAGTGTTAGAAGTACCCCTCCAGCTGGATAGGAATTCGATTCGAATCGCCGTCGCTCCCGGTTAGTGAGCACTTGACTTGAGCAGCGGCAACGTAGATTCCATTAAATTGAACGGATGGTTAATTGGATCACGATGGAAAGGTTGCCTCAATTTATACCTGCTATGGTTAATATTATTTGCTCCTAATGAAGTGAGTGCTCTAGTACAGGTTCTAATATAGATGATAGGTTAATGATAATTAACTTGATGCTTAAGCATTAATGATTAATCATCTATATTAAGCTTTTATGCAAAATGTTGTCAAGCTAGCCCCACCTTATATCAGCCTTGCATGATCCTTGGTGTCACCTTATTTCTGGTTTCTGACGGGTAAGTCTAGCTGAGTACTTTGTCGTACTCAGGGTTTTATCCCCACTTGTTGCAGGTTATGATGTATCATGGCGGCTGCAAGAGTTGGTTGACTCCTGCCGTAGAGGCGGAGTGTGATCACGGGCATGATCCTTCTTATTTACCTTATCTCTAATTCTTTTGTTGGAAGTCGACTGTGGTACTGGCATGTATTTGAAATAAGATTAATGTTAGTTTCAAATTACTTTGCTTCCGCTACTTTTCAATGTAAATTAATAACTATGTTGAACTCTGATGTATATTCAATTACTTGTGAAATGGTTGTAACATGTGACTTGTTATGTTGAATCACTACGATCTTGGCTTGTATGTTGGTTGGTTTGAAATCCCTCGTGATTTCATTGGACTACCGGAGTTATATGGGCTCAAGTGCGAGAATTTGATCATTTCGGTGATTGTTTTTGCACTTGCGCTCTTATAATTTGGACGGTTCTGTTACAACCAGGAACTCAAAGTGTCTGTGGTGTGTCCGGAACGCCGTCTTGTGGACATCTGCAGCAGCAACATGCACCTGATGATAGCCCGAGCGCAAATCAAGCTTAGTAAAGAACTTGGCGTCGTGTAGTTCATCGAGGAGCTCCTCGACGACCGGGATGGGAAACTTGTCTTTCACCGTGACCGCATTGAGGGCCCGGTCATCGACACAGAAGCGCCACAATCCGTCCCGCTTCTTCACCAACAGCATGGGCACGAAGAAGGGTGAGGTGCTGGCCCGGATGATCCCTTGCCAGAGCATCGCCTCGAATTGCAGCTCGAGCTCGTCTTTTTGGAGTTGTGGGTAGCGGTACGGGTGGACCGCCACTGGTTCGGTGTTGGGCTTCAGATGGATGTGGTGGTCGCACGCCTGGGCCAGTGGAAGCCCCTCGGGTGCGGTGAACACGTCATTGTAGGTGTCCAGCAGTAGGTCCAGGAGGGCGTGCTCGGAGCCCTCGTCGATGCAGAGGTCTGTGGTGAACAGGGCTGTCGAAGAAGCCGCGGCCGGTGCGCCCATGCCGGTCCACACCACCCTGCGACCACGGAAGGAGAGTGCCATGCGTAGTGTGGCGAAGTCCCAGAGGATGGGCCCCAACGACCTCAACCACGAGAGGCCGAGGACCATGTTGTACGACACCAAGGGGATGGAGAAACAGTCCACCGTGAACCGCTCAGTGCCGATGCGCATCTGAATGTTGCGCACAAGGCCTTGGCAGTCGACACGGTCACCATTCGTGATGATGATGTGGGCGCTCGCGCTGTTAGAGAACTAAAGGCCGGCGCGGCGTGCTGCATCAGGGTTGATGAAGTTGTGTGTCGACCCCGAGTCCAAGAGCACCGTGAGCTCATGGGTGCCAATCTTGACGTGTAGATGCATGGTGTCACGCACCCGAATGCCCATCACCGCGGACAGAGAGATCATCAGCTTGTCCAGGTCGAACTGGGCCTCCTCAGCCGGGGGCGGCGCGTCGTCTTGCTCCTCCGGCTCCTCCACGATGTAATCAGGAGCCTCCAGGTAGAACAAACGGGCACATTTGTGCCCGCGAGCGAACGGCTCGTCGCAATTGTAGCAGAGGCCAAGCTTGCGGCGTTTCGCCATCTCCTCGGGTGTGAGCCGCTTGAATGCCTTGGTGGAGTCGATCGTGGTCCCCGTCGTGGGAGCTGGCATGGTTGGCGGAGCGCCCCCCGAGCGGCGGGCGGTCCACTAGGGGGCAGGGAGGGCCGGACGCTGGGGCGTGTTGCGACGTTCGAAGGCCCGAGCCAAATACATGGCATGCTAAAGGTTCTGGGGCTGGTGCATCTCAACATCCACCCGGATGTAGTCGGGGAGGCCACCAGTGAAGAGCTTGGTGCGCTGCAGTGTGGTGATGCCCCCGCGTGCGCCGCCCTGGCCTAGAACGCCTCCATGCATGCGGCCACGTTGGCGCCGAACGACAGCTTGGCTAGGTCGGCCAGGTGGTTGGTGTTGAGGGCGGGGCCGAAGCGCTCCTGGCAGTATCAACGGAAATCCAACCACGATGGGCGGCCGATGTCGGTCTCCAATACCAGGTACCACTACTGGGCGACTCCCTTCAGGTGATATGAGGCCATCCACACCTTGTCGACCTCCCGAGTGAGCTGTCTGTGGAAGAACTGCTCGCATTTGTTGAGCCACCCCAGTGGATCATCGCGGCCATCGTATGTCTCGAAGGTGATCTTGTGGTACTTCGGCACGACGGCGGACTCCCATTCTGATGGTGGCGAGGGGTACGGTGGTGATGGGGCCATGTGAGCGGAGCCCGGGAGCGGCATAGGAGCCACGGCCCTGAACCCTGGAATTGGCGACGGGGAGCACAGGAACACAATCTGAGTGATTGGCAGCTCACCGGGCGATGGCGTTGGCGCCTGTTGGGAACCCTGCGGGGCCACGGCCGGTTGCTGAGGAGGCGGCGGCGCTAGGAGGGACAACGGCTGGGCTAGTGCCATCAATGCCGAGGCAGAGGAGTCCTCAGTGCCGGCCGCGACCTCCGTGATCACCGGTGAGGATGATGCGGGCTGGCGAGGGACGCCCCCGAACCCTGGCAAGCCGAATTGTGGGAACGCCGACCTGCCGTCGAGGGCCGAGAGGCGCGCTCCCTGGTCCGCCAGGTGGTTGTTCATGGCGGTCATCTAAAGTTGCATGCTGGCCAACATCTCAGCGATCGAGGCTAGGGTGGGCGGCGGCGCTAGCGACGTCGTGTTCACTAGGGGCAGCGACACGCCCGACATGGGGATGGTGGTGGATGCGGGTGGGATCGACGACGATGGAGCATTGGTGGAAGCGGCGGAATCCATGGGCAGTGAGGCAGCTGATACCAGGTTGGTATGGCGCTTAGCCTTGCTACGTAGCGCATATGGAGGAGAGTGGATGGGCTGGTTCTGGCGCTGGCGGCGGCTAGGCGCCGTGGCGGCGCTAGGGCAAGCGAGGCGGAGAGAGAGAGAGAGAGAGAGAGAGAGAGAGAGAGAGAGAGAGAGTTAGGACGCTGGGCGCCCAAGGGTGTCAAGCTGATACAATCCCAGGCTATCTCATTAATTTGCAAAGTGTGACTCTTATACAATCGGACTCAACCACCTGATGCTATAATTAAGGAAACCTCTAATTAAGGAAACTCCAAATTGAATCAAATCTAATCCAACTGACAGCTGACCTAGTCCAAGAACTCGGCCTCTGGCCGGTGGTGATCGCACACAGCGCATGCGCACAGCTCGACGCGCTCGCATCTCAGCCACTTTGCTCCTTGGTCCGACGCTTATACGTCTTGCCGACCATAACATCTTGGTTCCTCTTGGTTCCTAAGCAATTAATTAGCGCTAATTAATTTTTTGAGTGAAAGGTTAGTATTGTAATTGCACCCCCCTCCCCCACCACCCCTCCCCAACACGCACCTGAACCCGCACGCCTCACCCACGCGCACCCGAAGGACACGAGCAGGTCCGTGGACGCGAGGCTGCCCTGCCCTCGGCCCTAGCCGCGGCCACCTCGCCGTCGCCCTCGCCATCGCGTGGCGCCGCCGCCGCTGGCCTGCCCTCACCAGCACCCGTCGCTCCTCCCTTCTCCCCTGGCACCCTCGCCCATGCGCACCCGAACCCCATCACGGCGACGCCGAAGGACGCAAGGCTGCGCACAGGCCCGGTCTCGGATCTCGCCTCCTCCACCGTCTTCATGGCGGCCGATTTGAGCGACCCCGGACTGCCGCGTCCGTGGACACGCGCACCACGCCACCCTCTCGGCAGCTGGGACGGTCGCCGCCACTGTGAACAGGAGCGCAGACGCCGCCGGGCCCGGATCTCGCCTCCTCCACTGCCTTTGCCGGATCTATGCGGTGTCGCCGTTCGTCGGGGACTGGTGAGAAGCTATCGTATGCTCTTGCCACCCTCACCCTCTCCCTGGTAGTCGGCGCCGCCACAGCCCTGCCTTGCCCTCGCCCTTGCCCTAGCAGCTGGCGCCGCCGCAGCACACACACTCGGTGAGAAGGAAGAACAGACAGACGAGAGAGTGGCTAAGGTTGAATTTGAGAAATAAACATGTGACAAACTATACTACTTCAATTATTCCTATACTACTCAAACATTATTTTTACTATTATAAATTTACTATTCTACCCTTAATTACATAAAACAGTTTGGAAAATAGAATTATCCCATCTTTTTTTAAGGGCTCATCCCACCCATTTTAGTATACATTTGGCGCGTGTAGTCCCACCATTTAGTACGCACTCGGTGCCTCTCTAATTGGTTTTAGCCGTTCATTTTCCAACAACCATTGTAAAAATTCTGTTTAAAGGCACCCCCAGTTTTGTATTCTATGGAGCATGATCGCCGTAAGAATGGCGTGGTCAAGCACACAGTATCGTTGTTTATGTTTTGGCATAATAACGTACAGATCCAGAGCTTAGGTAGGGTCCAAATTGCACGTTTTAGTTTCACTTTCATTTCATGGGATAGGTGTATTACTGGGGGTGTTTGGTTCCACCTCCTAAACTTTTGTCGTTGTCCCATTAGATATTTGGACATATGCATGAAGTATTAAATATAAACTATTTATGAAACTAAATGCACAGATTGAGACTGTTTTACGAGATGAATTTTTTAAACCTAATTAGTCCATGATTTGATAATGCGGTGCTACAGTAGCCATGTACTAATGACGGATTAATTAGGCTTAATAAATTCGTTTTGCGGATTACTAATGAATTCTACAATTTATTTTTTTATTAGTATTCAAACACTCTATACGACACCCTCGTATGACATCTCCTAAACTTTAATCACCGAATCAAACACCCACTTAATCTCGGTGTCACGCCTTAAAATCGGACCGGACTATGGGTGAAAACGGTACGGATATTTTTCGACCGTATTCGATACCGAATTTGTTTAAAGGGGTTCAGATTTGTCCGTTTTCAAATCTGGATATTTAACATTCGATGTTGTATCCGTATCCGATTACTCAAATCGCATATTTATGATGTCGATATCCAATCATATTCTATCCGACGTGGTTAACACTATCCATATTTGAATCTGAATCCAAATAAAAATATAAAAACAAATGTAATATCAGTGATATCCTTTCGCATCCAATCTGTTTTCATCCCTAGACCGGGCGATAAGTTAAGGGGGGCGGCTTTGTTGTAGCTGCGACGCACACGCACCCCGTTCCGTCGCCGTCTCTGCTGTCCCTCGTCACTCAAACCTTTGTTTGTTTCTTTCTTTCTTTACGTCGCTGTCGTCTTCTCCTTGGTGAGTCGTGAGAGTGCCAGAAACCATTCTTTCGCCTTTCTGCTGCCGCCGCCGCTTCTTCCACTTGCTTCAAGAACAAACCCATCTGCAGCTGCAGCTGAACCAACCAACAGCTTCTGTTCAGAAGGCTTGGGGAGCAGAATCTCTTCGTGCCATCCCCCCCACCCGCCCGATCATCTCCATCGCCGCCCCTTCCGCTTGCTTGGGTGGATTTCAACGCCAACGACTACCCCACGAATGGTACGCGACTCTCTGCCTCCTGTGCTCCCTCAACTCCTTAGACTGTTTTGCTCTCCTTCAGCTGAAAAGTCGGCCGATCGTCGTATCCATCATGTTGATTCATTCCATGAGAACTACTCAACTGTAGTTTGGTTCAATTTCTGATGAGCAAGAGTAGCTGGATGCTGCGACGAGGTCTCTGGTTGCCTTTTGCCACTTGGCTCGGCTCGTGTTCTTCCCTGAAGCTCAACTATTGTTCTTATTCAGGCTCTGTTATATGGAAATCTAATTGATTTTACTAGCTGCCAGATCATCCTAGAGACAGTACTGGGTTGTAGATGCTCATGTAGGTCTGGTTCGAAAAATAAATACTCCTGTAACATGTAACACCAGTCAGTTTAAGTTCAGTTCACTTGATTTATAGGAAGCAAACAGAGGAACCATTATGCGTCTGTAAACCCTGCTCTGAGAAACTACAACATCAGAGTGGCTTAGGTTTTTTTTTTTGAGTCAGAATTACCAAATCGTGGCACGGCAAGTCCCGTTTGTTCTTTCTGCACATGGATAGAATATGGATACAGAAGAACAGCACCCAAACCAGCCTATTTCTTAATACACACGATTAATACTAATAGTTTGTATATTTCTTAAAGAAGGTTCTAGAAACAGAGGTTTGAGACAGGCTGAGACGTTAGTTACTATATACGCACGCACGAGCAGTTTATCTCATATATGCTTCGGATGGGAAGCAGCACTGTGTTTTCGCCCCTGAAAAAAAAAAAGAGAGGCATCGCTGAAAATGGAATGTCGGGGGTGCAGGCGGGCGCGTACAAGGCCTCCGATCCTCCTCCTTCCAACTCCGCCGGCTACCGGACCGACAAAGTCCGGCGGAAGCGGCTTACGGCGCAGAAGAGGAAAGAGATCAAAGAGGCGTTCGATCTCTTCGACATCGACGGCTCCGGTCAGTGATGTACTAGTGTTTATATATACATGCTAGTTGATGAGTTCGCCCATGGGCATGGCGGTGTGACTAACGCCCATTTGTCTTTCACCTGCATGATGCATCCAGGCACCATCGATCCAAGGGAGCTAAACGTCGCAATGAGGTACCGTACGCATGCGCTTGAATATATATCCATTCTAATTACTAGTAATTAGTTGTAATTTGGAAGTAGAGCTGCTAGCTAATGCGCATGCTACACGCTGTGTTTGCTTGCAGAGCCCTTGGATTCGAGATGACACCGGAGGTACGTACCTACGTGACGTGTTAATGACTACAGGCTCTGTAGTTGTAGTTGTAGGTGGTGGGTGGTGACCGGTGAAATGGTATGGAATCTGGCATCCGCAGCAAATCAGCCAGATGATCGCGGAGGTGGACAAGGACGGCAGCGGCACCATCGACTTCGACGAGTTCGTGCACATGATGACGGACAAGATGGGCGAGCGGGACGCCCGGGAAGAGCTCCACAAGGCCTTCCGCATCATCGACCAGGACGCCAACGTACGTTCGTTGTATCATCCATTATCTAGCATCCGATTGCAGCCATGCATGGGAATGAGGTGCTGCTGCTGCTGCTGCAGGGCAAGATCTCGGACATGGACATCCAGCGGCTGGCCATCGAGACCGGCGAGCACTTCACACTCGACGAGGTCAGGGAGATGATAGAGGCCGCCGACGAGAACGGTGACGGCGAGATCGACCTGGAGGAGTTCATGAAAATGATGAAGCGGACCAACTTTGGGTCTGGCTTTTAGTCACAATTAAGCAATATATCCCAACGTAACATAGATTAATTCCCATCATTGAACAATATACATCACGTACATATAACGACTGGACGGAATATAGGGATTTGAGGAACATGCATACTATGTTGTAGTTATGTCCATGTATGTACCTAGCGACAACTTGTATTTACCTACATGTAATGAACCATATGTAAACTTATACGACTAGTATATGTTGTGAAACACATCGCCAGTAGTTATGACCTTTACCTATCCGTCGTCTCTCGTGTTCAACACAGCAGATGGAAATAAAAAAACATATAGACATAAGATGTGGAGACTATTGTTTATTTCTCTGAATATTGGCCAATACAACATAAAACTCCCACACATATATAGTTGTACCAAGGTCTAAGAGTTTCGTAAGAGGCCACGTAAACAGACTAGGATTGGGATTTTGTTGATACTCAAAAGTGTTCAAAGTGCATAATGGACTCTGCCATAATGTTTTTATCGCCAAGACAATCAGAAAACATACTTAGATCATATCATTTGGAGCCCAGAAAAAGAATAGAGCTTTTCAGGGGGCTAATCTAGCAGAAACTGGCTAGGTTGGTTCTAAAACCGGCCAGGCCAGTTTTCCCAACTTTGTCAAATGCAAGAACTGATTGCACCATTGCTTTCATCTCGTTGAACAGACCAAAAAAAACATATATTGATCGTCTGGTTTGGAGTCTTGATAAATTAATTATGATTTTTAGAAGGTTTTTTTTTGCCTCAGCCAGGCCAGTTTGCTTGCCATAGAACCGGCCAGGCTAGTTTCTATGGCCCAGTTCGGATCTAACTCGCGTTTTGACGTGTTTTGGAAGGGGGTTTCGATCTCTCGAGGGATAAGGCCACCCCACCTTATAAATATTAGGGTTACGGCCGATTGAAGTGTCCAACACATACAATCAACACAAAAATCAATCTACTATCGTCGGCGTTGCATGTCTTTTGAATCGATGACGGTGAAGCTCTAGAGCGACCAGACTGGTTGCGTCAACCCATAGCCACTGCATGCCCCGACAAGGTTTTTCCTGGGCATATGAAGTTTCGGGTCCCAAGAGAACTCGCTGGCACGTCTTACGTATCGCGCTCCAGGCGAGGCTCCTCTGGCAATATTTCTTGCATATCGCGCTTATCGTCGGAGGCACAAGGTTCGGATACGAACAAACTCTAGACACCGGCCAATCTAAAAGTCAGCTAGACCCTGCAGCCTTGTAAACAATATTGCAGAGGCTTATCGGTTTAGGCCCTGTTTGGTTCATGAATGTTAAAGTTTAACTCCCGTCACATCAATGTTGTGACAAATGCATGGAGTACTAAATGTAGACTAATTGCATGCATGTCGGCACAGATTAAGAGTAATTTACGAGACGAATCTATTAAGCCTAATTAGTCCAAAATTTAAAACTTTTTATCAAATAAGACGAAAGTGTTACAATGTTTATTAAACTTTAACACATCTGACCAAACATGCCCGTTTAGTCCTTTACCTTCACTGGATATTTTACGTTTGGAATGAGTGATGTATCGTTGACCCCTTCTAGCATGTGCCCGTCTGGAAAAAGGTACGGACTGCATTAGTCACATCCTCCCGAAGCGTTTCCCAAGAGGGCCAATCTAAAAAAGCACATCAGCTATTTCTTCGTCGGTGTGTATGGCTTGCAGAGCTCGACGTTCATTTCTTCACTAACGCAACACTCAAACAGAGAGGTTATAACATCAGGATCCCTACATTGGGGTCCTTTCTATAAAGTTCATCAAAGTACGATTTAATAAGACGTTCCATACCTCGCTGGTCTGGCACCAAACGCCATCCCCACTTTTTAAGGTCTGTTTAGATTCATTAGCTAATAGCTAATATTTAATACACTAGTAGAGAACAGACCTTTGATCCTCGGCCAAAATGGGCTCTAGTCCCGGAATTTTTTGCCCCCGGGACTAGAAATACCTTTAGTCCCGGTTGGTGGCTCCAACCGGGACTAAAGGTCCCTGCCCAACGGCTACTGCGCCAGACAGAGGTGGCAGGGACCTTTAGTCCCGGTTGGAGCCACCAACCGGGACTAAAGGTATACTTTTACTCCCGGTTGGTGGCTCCAACCGGGAGTAAAGGTCTACTCCCGGGCCGTGGCTGCGCCCGGGGTTGGAAAGTTACCTTTAGTCCCGGTTGGATCTATCAACCGGGACTAAATGTTCTCCCTTTATAAATCGGCCGTCTCCTCCTTCCTCCCCGAGCCCGAGCTCAGCACATTTTGAAGCTCACTGGTGTTCTTGCTTCCTCCCTCCCTCCATTGTTCCTCCATCCATTCTTCGATTCCTCCGTCGATTCTTCAGTTGTAAAGGTTACCAATCTCATACTCTCATTTTTTACCATTTTCTTATGCCATTTTATTCACTATATATATTTATGGTTCTTTATTGTGGTTTTTTTTTCATTTGTAAGCAATTTGAGCTCAAAATCACTTTAAGCTTGCATATTTACATGAAAGAAGGTTAAAAATATCATTGTTTAGAGATGTAGATAATTTTATAGTTTGTTAATTTTATTTGTTTATAAAAGAAGAAATTTATAGTGTATTAAAAAATGAGTATAGAGAGTAGATGGCAACTGCTTCCGGGTCCTCGGCCTCTCATGGGTTTTCAAAGCGACTTAGGCCGGGCCTTCCTCTCATTCCATGTGGCAAGTGTCATGATGAGACGAAGATTGTGATGGAGTACCGAGTGAAGAAGGAGGGTCCCAACAAGGATCGTATCTTCTACAAGTGTCCGGATCGCAATGTGAGTTATTTTATCGTATTTAATGATTATGGTTAGTTTATACCTATTTTCATGATGGTTGTGATTAAAGTTCTAATTTTTTGTTTTAATTTCAGTGGGATGGCAGTGGACGATGTTCAGGCTTCTACTGGGAGGAAGAGTATGTTGAACTCGTGCAAAAATATCTTGCACAACAGGCAGATACGGCGGCTAATGAGGCAGTGATCCAGCCGAAGAAGCCCAAAGATGTTGCACAATCGGGAGATCTGTCTGTTTTAGTTGAGATTGGTCGCGAAATCCTTGTGCTCCTGAAATGTATTTTAGCTTTAGTTCTTTTAGTGGTAGTTGAGATTGTCTACATTGTAGCGATGCTTTCATAAATTTGTATCTTTTGTGGTGGCACGCATGTTGTATAAATAATTAATTATGATCTAGGTTTTAATATGATATTTATGTCATGTAATGCAGATGAGCCGTCATTGGATGTATAATGCTGATCGCCGCTCACAAGAGTTCATTGACGGCGTGCATTCTTTATTACGTGCGGCCGAGACAAACAAACGCGACGGTTTCATGTGCTGCCCATGTGCCATATGTAAGAATACAGTGGAATATCCTTGCTCAAGGACTCTTCATTCACACTTGTTCAAGTCGGGTTTCATGCCAAACTATATTTGTTGGACAAAGCACGGAGAAACCGGTGTTGTAATGGAAGAAGATGAAGAAGAAAAATGGGACGACAATGATATTATTCCTGATGGTGCGTGCCTCAATGATACTGCAATGGGAGAAGCTGAAGAAGAGGTAGCCGTAGAAGATGAGCCGGCTGATGATCTTTGTCAGGTCATTCGTGATGCACAAAGAGAATGTGAAAGTGAAAAGGAGAAGATCAAGTTCGAGCGGATGCTAGAAGATCACAAGAAATTGTTGTACCCAACTTGTGATGCAGGGCAGAAAAAGTTGGGAACCACACTAGAATTGCTGCAATGGAAGGCAAAGAATGGTGTATCTGACAAGGGATTTGGAGAGTTACTAAAAATCCAAAAGAAGATGCTTCCGAAGTACAATGAATTGCCCGCCACTACCTACGAAGCAAAACAAGTTATCTGTCCTATGGGGCTAGAAATAGAGAAGATACATGCATGTCCTAATGACTGCATCCTATACCATGGCAAAGAGTACGAGAAATTAGATGCATGCCCGGTATGCCATGCGTCGCGGTATAAGATCAGGCGAGATGACCCTGGTGATGTTGAGGGCGAACGTCCACGTAAGAAAATCCCTGCCAAGGTTATGTGGTATGCTCCTATAATACCACGCTTGAAACGTCTGTTCAGAAACAAAGAACATGCAAAATTGTTACGATGGCACAAAGAAGACCGTAAGGTAGACAATATGTTGAGACACCCTGCTGATGGGTCCCAGTGGAGAGCAATCGACAGAGAATTCCCGGAGTTTGCAAATGACGCAAGAAACTTAAGGTTTGCTTTAAGTACAGATGGTATCAATCCTTTTGGAGAGCAGAACAGTAGTCATAGCACTTGGCCTGTTACTCTAAGTATCTACAACATTCCTCCTTGGTTATGCATAAAGCGGAAGTTCATTATGATGCCTGTGCTCATCCAAGGCCCGAAGCAACCTGGCAATGACATCGATGTGTACCTGAGACCACTTATTGATGAACTTCTCATTTTGTGGAATAAAGAAGGTGTACGTGTGTGGGATGAGTACAAACAGGAACACTTTGATCTGCGAGCATTGTTGTTCGTAACAATCAATGATTGGCCTGCTCTAAGTAATCTTTCAGGACAGTCAAACAAGGGATATAATGCATGCACACACTGCTTCGGTGATATTAGAGGTGTATTCTTGAAAAAATGTCGAAAGGTCGTGTACCTTGGCCATCGTCGATTTCTTCCTGCAAATCACCCCGTAAGAAAGAAAGGTAAGCATTTTAAAGGGAAAGCAGACCACCTGACCAAGCCTCGCAACCGAACCGGTGAGGATGTACTCGATATGGTCAATGATGTGAAAGTCGTCTTTGGAAAAGGACATGGAAGCCAACCTATTCCGAAAGACGCTAACGGTCACGCACCCATGTGGAAGAAAAAGTCCATATTTTGGGACCTACCCTATTGGCAAGTCCTGGAGGTCCGTAGCTCGATCGACGTGATGCACCTAACGAAGAATCTTTGTGTGAACCTGCTAGGCTTTATGGGTGTGTATGGAAAGCCTAAGGACACATTTGAAGCACGACAGGACCTACGTTGTTTGAGAGAAAGAGACAACCTGCATCCAGAGAAGACAGATGATGGACGCCATTACTTACGTCCTGCTAGCTACACTCTAAGCAAAGAGGAGAATAAAATCATGTTTGAATGCTTAAACAACATCAAGGTACCATCTGGATTCTCCTCGAATATAAAGGGTATTATAAATGTGCCAGAGAAGAAATTCTGTAACTTAAAGTCCCATGACTGTCACGTTCTCATGACGCAATTACTTCCAGTTGCATTAAGAGGAATTCTACCTCCAAATGTACGTCTAGCCACCGTAAAGCTATGTGCATTCCTCAATGCAATTTCTCAGAAGGCAATTGATCCAACTGATCTAGCTAAACTACAGAATGATGTGGTTCAATGTCTCGTCAGCTTTGAGTTAGTGTTCCCTCCTTCCTTCTTTGATATTATGACACACCTCCTAGTTCACCTAGTCAAGGAGATTTTCACTCTCGGTCCTGTGTTCCTACACAACATGTTCCCCTTAGAGAGATTCATGGGAGTCCTGAAGAAATATGTTCACAACCGTGCTCGCCCAGAAGGAAGCATCGCCAAGGGCTATGGAACAGAAGAGGTCATTGAGTTCTGTGTTGACTTTATTCCCGACCTTGACTCGATTGGTGTTCCTGAATCGAGACATGAGGGGAGACTAAGCGGAAAGGGGACACTAGGGAGGAAAACATATATTGGTACGAATGATGATTATTTCAATAAAGCGCACTACACAGTTCTACAGAACTCCTCTTTGGTAGATCCGTATATTGAGACACACAAGGATCTCTTACGATCCGAGTTTCCAGGGAAGACTGAAGCTTGGATTACGCATAAGCACATGGAAACTTTCGGCGGTTGGTTGCGAAAAAAATGTCAAGGTGATGAGAGCATCCATGAGCAACTGTATTTATTGGCTATGCAACCATCATGGCATATCGTCACATACAAAGGGTACGAGATAAATGGGAACATATTCTACACAGTAGCCCAAGATAAAAGGAGTACCAACCAAAACAGTGGTGTCCGCATAGATGCCACAGACCCGAATGGGAATAAGCAGACATATTATGGACGCATAGATGAAATATGGGAACTAGAATATGCACCTACTTTGAAGATCCCATTGTTCAAGTGCCAATGGGTCAAGGTGACCGGAGGCGGGGTAACAGTAGACAACGAGTATGGAATGACAACAGTAGACCTTAGTAATATTGGGTACAAAGACGAACCATTCGTCCTTGCCAAGGATGTGAATCAGGTGTTCTATGTCAATGATATGTCTACCAAACCAAAAAGAGGGAAAAACGATAATGACTCAACCAAAGAGCCAAAGCGCCACATAGTTCTTTCAGGGAAAAGAGTCATCGTGGGAATTGAGGACAAGTCGGACATGTCAGAAGAATATGAAAAGGATGACCGAATTCCGCCCTTCAAAGTGAACAAAGACCCTAGCATCTTGGTAAATGATGAGGACACTCCATGGTTACGAAGCGATCATAACCAAGGGACATACGTAAAGAAGAAGTTCACTGCTGTGCCCACTTGATGATATAGTGATTTAATATAGTGTGTGTTTGAGATATTATGTAATAATTGTGAATTCAGATGTTTATTATGTCATGTTTCAAATTAAATCAATGTTTGATTTGGTTACTGAGTGATGAAATATTAAAATATTAACGTTAAAATGATGTGAAAACAAATTTCCTGTCCAAAACCAATAATTTTAATAATTTTAATTAAACAATACATTTTGCATTAACGAAATAATAAATATTAGTTACATTATGTTTCATAATTCTAACAAAAAATAAAAAAAAAGTTAGGTTATCGATTTTTCCTATGTGCAATAAACAAAAATAAAATTCATATTTTTAACAAAATAATTTTATGCCTTTTATTTAATTTACTATGTATTTAATAAAAACTATTGCATTTCTATTGTATTTAACAAGACTATTCCTTAAAACAGGCGGGAAACGAAACTGCAGGCCACCTTTACTCCCGGGTGGGAAGCCCACCCGGGAGTAAAGGTGGGCTGCAGTTTCGTGGCCCGCCAAAAAAAGCCTTTACTCCCGGTGCGTGTTACCAACCGGGAGTAAAGGTATACCTTTACTCCCGGTTGGTAACACGCACCGGGAGTAAAGGTATACCTTTACTCCCGGTTGGTAACACGCACCGGGAGTAAAGGGTTTTTACTCCCGGTTGGTGGCTGGAACCGGGAGTAATTCTCCTCTGCTATATAACCTCCGGCGCCTGGCAGATCGATCCGCTCGTCTTCTTCCTCGTCGAACACCGCCGCCCTCTTCTCCTCGCACCGCGTCCGTTCGTCTTCCGTGACACCGGCGCCGCCGTCTTCTTCCTCGTGCGGCCTCCACCACGCGCGCCCGTGCCCCTCCTCCGCGCCCGTGGCTCTCCACCGCGCCCTCCTCCGCGCCCGAGGCCCTCCACCGCGCCCTCGCCCTCCTCCGCGCCCGAGGCCCTCCACCGCGCCCTCCTCCGCGCCCGAGGCCCTCCACCGAGGACATAGATCAATGTTTGTTAACGAAATTTTATCCAAATATATTCATGTAGGGTTTTTTTTGAAGGATTTGTTGTAGGATATATAATGGTCAAATAGGAACTCAATTTTGATACCCAGTTTGTAAACTAAGCGTTTTTTAGTTTATCAAAAATATCACATGTTTCTTCATTTGTGAACTTTGAATATACAGATATAATATATTAATGTTGCTAAAGTAATATGAGCATTACATATTTTTTTTCGGGAAGACTATCTTCAAACTTTATATCATAGCATCAGAGATCGCCTGTAGAAGAAGAAAATAAATTCTTATCATTTCGGAAATAGTAATGGCTATATGAGCAATAAGACACATATACTTACATTTCATAATGACTTATACTTATATTATTAACATAGACTTTTCTCATATGATGAATGACTACATGGTTGACGTACTATATATTGGTTTTGTTTTTTGAAGCTAGATGGCCGACCCGAGAAATATGGATGAGGAGGAGTTGATGATGAATTTGATCAACACTAGCACTCAAGTTGCCGGCGATGATGGTGCTAAAAATAACGTGCAAGAGGATGTATATGACGGGAGTCAGTACGTAGCTCTTGAACAAAATGAGCAACAACATATTGGCCAAGTATATATTTTTTATTATTAGCTATATATATATTATCATATGTCTTATGTGTGCTCATGACATTAAAAATAATGTTTATGTTTTGTAGCCCTCTGGATCGACATCAACAACTACAACGAAGAGTAAAAATGTTCGAGGTCCCAAAAAGCCATTGGAGGGTCGCTTCATCATCTCGGAGTTCAATGTGGATACAGGAGAACCGGGGGGGCCGAATAAAATGAAATTTGTGCACCACTGTGGTTACCTTGTACAGGAGAACAGTGGGAATCTCGTAAGCCGTCCAAATCAACGTTATCAGACTATGACCGCACTCTCACCAAGTCAATTGAGGCGGCACAGAAAAAGAAGCGGGCAGGGAAAGGAGTTGCCCAACTCGGACAACAAGCGCACCAATCAATCCCCCCGCTAGTTGTTGGTAATGAATATGGTTCGAATTTAGGATTAATGCATCAGGCAAACATACCTCCGGATGTCGATTTGGATCACCTTGGTGAATTTCTTGATGAGACTGGTCTCGACCTTTACCAGATGTTTGGTGATGGAAACATTGAGAGTGCGGCGGAGGTTGATATTTGGAAGAAAAAATTTGTACTAGGCCAGAGTCTATACAACCCTCAAGCCTTATCTGATCTGGGGACGCAAATGTACCTGCTAAACAAGTGGTACATGCAGGCGTCTACCAGTGGAGACTTCTGCGTTGGTGTCAGAATTAGAGACGAACATTGGTTTCGTGGCGATGATGTTATGTATGTTGACTTTGCAGAATTTCATCAACTATGCCACCTGACCTCTCTGGACAAAGTTATCATTAGCTGCTATTGCCTGTAAGTAATAATTCTTTCGATCTATTATTAAACTCATCATATATGTGTATATGCATATAAATTATCCTAACAAGTACTATATATATGCAGATTTACAATGACAGAGCTCAGAAAGGAAGGATGCAATGAAATTGGTTTTGTTGATCCCCATATAGTATTCAAAGACCCAATTACTCCAATGACTAATTGGAAGTCTGAGTCAGAGAGTAACCTCATGAACTTCTTAGTGAACCAACGCCACAAGAAGGATATACTCTTTCCCTATAACTTCAAGTGAGTGTTAATCATGTCGATCATAGCCTTAATGGCTCATATGTTGATTCTAGTTAATTAATGAGTGTTATGCGTTATATCCTATAAACATATGCAGCAATCACTGGATATTGATGGACATCGATCTGGTGAAAAGTCACTTGATAATCTATGACTCGATGAGAAAACCACAACAAGACTACCAAGATATGATAGATATTATCCAGAGGTAATTTCGGGATCTCTAGCAACTATATATACACACAAACATGATGATTAACTATATCTAATGATGTGGCAAATTTTTTATTGGGCAGTGTTTGGAAAACCTTTATTGAGAAGCAACACATGGAAAAATGCAAAGCGCCACTGAATGTAATCCCATTGAAAGTAAGTCCCCTGAATCGCATCATCTTTATTAATTAAACATATAGCTTTCACCGGATCACCAGATTGGATGACAAATCTTTTTCTCGTAAAGTGGTGTCTGAGGCAGGAACAGGGGAACAACTACTGTGGTTACTATGTTTGCAAGTTTATCAAGGTGGTCTCCCAAAGAACTCCTACAGAGAGACTCAAAGTACGTTAAAAATACACTATATATTCATTTAATTATTATTATTGATTGTGTTACTATGTCTTTATATATATATGTACATATATTAATTTATTTTCCTTTAATTCAAACCTGTAGACTCGATGGTTGGAGGAAAAGGTCATACGGCAAGACCAAATCAAAGCAATTCAAGAGTTTATAGCCGGATTTTTTAATGAGCAGGTCATCGATTCCAAGGGCGAGTTCTACTTCGACCCAACACTGCCATTGAAGCCAAGCTAGAGGATGAGAAGAAACTCGTTATGTCACAACAACTATAATGCAATCTTTTGTAATATATGCACATGAAATAATATAATGTAAAATACACATATGCATGCATGCATGTAAATATATATATGATGCATGCATATATATATATATATATATATATATATATATATATATATATATATATATATATATATATATATATATATATATATATATATATATATATATATATATATATATTTCTATGCTTGAATTGTGTGATTTAATACGTTCATTGTGCTTGAACCGAAACATACTATATGCGCGTATAAATGTATAATTAGCAGCGTACAATACGACTTCGAAAACCTATTTTGAAAAGAAAACAAAAAATGAAAAGAAAAGAAAAAAAAACCTTTAGTCCCGGTTCGTATTACCAACCGGGACTAAAGGTGCTGGCCATCGTGGCATGTCAGGAGGCACCTTTAGTCCCGGTTGGTGTTACCCACCGGGACTAAAGGTCCTCCTTTAGTCCCGGTTCCTCACCCGGGACTAAAGGACCCCCCTTTAGTCCCGGATGCTTGCTCCCGGGTGGGGAACCGGGACTAGAGGGGGTTCCCCACCGGGAGTAAAGCCCGTCTCTGTACTAGTGATAGTTGCCACTTTTAGCTAGTAGGGGCGCGTTTAGATTCACCTGCTAATAGGTGGTTGGTAATAAATTAAAGGTGTATATAAACTATTAGCACATATTAGAGCAACTTCAAAAGACTCTTCATATCTTTCCTAATTTCTAGAAATAGAGATTTTGATGAAAAAAACACCATCCAACAGCTATTCTATTTTGGATTTTACTTGCTAGTTAAAGATAGAAAACGAGAATGACTCTCTAGAGTATACATAAGATATAGAAAAACTGTTGGAGAATGAAAAGGTATAAAAACCGCTTTATATGCAAATGACTCTTAGAGAGTGAGTTTTAGAAAAACTCTTGGAGATGCTCTTAGCAACTCGAAACCTACTAATGAAACAAATAGTTAGCGACTCTCCAGCTAATAATTAGCATGTCTATTTGGATATACTAATACTAATTTTAGCTACTAATGTATGTTTAGTACTAATGGATCTAAACAGTTCCTTAGCTTATGGATATTGTTTTTCCTAGCACGCCAAGCCGCACCGTTGATAAAAATACTTTGTGTTTTGATTCCCTCCTTGAGCCAAGAGACTTTGGATCGCTGCCCACAACATCTCTTCACGATAGAGCAGTTCATTCATTTGCCTTGTCACTTCTCTAACAGGAACATCATCCGCACCAGCTTCCTGTAATGCAGCAAGATTATTTCTTAGCATCTCCAGGTCTTTCTGCACTGATCCAAAAAAAAATTCAGAACTCCACCGTTTTCAGGACTGCATCACGCCTGCAGGGCCTTGCTTATTGTCCCCAGATAGCGGAGGTATTAGGATAGCGTTGGAGATGCTTTTAGCGGCTTTGGCCGTTTGGTTTGCATTCTAAGGGCATGTTTGGATTCCTACCTCTAAAGTTTAGAGCTTTAAAAACTTTAGAGCATTTAAGATCACTTTTAAAGTCTAAGGCTCTAATATAAAGTGGGCCAAAGTTTAAAGTTAACTTTAAACTATCTGTTTGGAACTTTAACTCTAAAGTTTAGAGATTCAAAGTTTAGAGAAGAGAATCCAAACATGGCCTAAATAGTACCTATATCACGGTTTGACCTACAAACTAACCTGCTCTAAGAGCAAGGCTAATAATACAACTGACTACTGACTTCAAGGATCTTTGCAGCCTACCTTTCAGCCCACTCATATAGTATTAACTCTTTACTATTAATACATGGCTCATTTATCTCTGTCACAAAGTTTCTTGGTTCTTATGTCAAGCTGGCTGTAAACTTACAACCCACTTCTCTCTCGTCTCCTTCCTCCTCCACTTTAATATTCAGCCTTCTTACACCCCGCTATTATACTTGCTATAATGCCAAACCCACATAATCATAACGGATAGAATGGGACTAGGAAAGAAAGCAAACACAAACGGAACAAAAGAGGCTAGAAAAAATAGATCATCCGAACTTCACTACTAGGATTTAGTTTGCTATTTGTATTAGGCTATGTATTGAGCTTTTGATAGGATTTTAATAGGACAGGTTATGTGTTGAGCTTTCGATAGGATTTTAACAGAACAAGGATCTATTTTAAAGTAATAGCAAGTTCACGTGACGGGCACGCCGGCAACATGGACGGATCTATTCTCGTCCCCATGAAAGCGATGAAGACTATTTTTTTATGTCTTAAGTTTCGTAGGGATTAAATTGTTCCCATCTCTATTCCCTCTAATAGTGAAATTCTACACAGAGAATGGAGAATCGGTGTCCTATTACCATCTCTATTTTTTTATCTATGTTTTTAAAATAATGTAGACAAGCTCCACGGACTCGTTTGTGCACCAAGAAGAGAGTCGTTTACATGCATATCAAATGGGCCTACGAGCATCTTCAACGGGAGCCCTCAAATCAGGTCCTCTATTTTTTATGTGAGGGTGCCCCCTCATTTTTGAGAGTCTGATTTTTATTCATCTCATCTAGCAGAATCTCTCAAATCCATCGCAATAGATAATGACAGACGGGCCCATCTATCATCCTTTTCCTCGCTCTGCTTGTCTACCGATATAATACAGAGCGTCGCGCCAAGAAAGAGCGTCGCGCGTGGCTACACCTAGGAGGAGCCACCCTTGCCAGGAGGAACTGCGCTGAGGAGGAAGCTGTCGTGCCGAGAGGCCTCGCTAGAGCAGGGGAGGAGCTAACCACGCCAAGGAGGGAGTTGCCACGCTGAGTAGGCCTTGCCGAAGGATGGGAGTCGCTGCCTATGAGGCCACACCGGAGGAGGGAGCGGCCTCGCTAAAGGAAGGGAGGAGCCAATGAGGCGGCCTCGCCTAGGGTGAAGGCTGATGGTGGGCATCGGGCAATCAGCGGCCTCGTTGGGTCAAGAGAAGGTGAGCCGATCAGATCCACACGAACGCGGTGGAGAAACAGAAACAACAATAGAGTAGGGGCTCCCTCTAGAGCCCTAGTAATGAGGGATGAGGGGGAGATTTAAGGGGTCCTCAAATTTAAGGTCCTTAGAGCATATCTTCAGCAGTTTTGTAAAACAACTTCTTATTTAGATATATATTAGCAAAAAGGGAAAAATATCCTCTAATAGTTTGGTAAAAAAGAGCTCTTTAAAAGTAAAAAGTTAACAAATATCCTTTGTAACTTATAAGTTTCCACAATCAAGAGGAACTCAGTATTCACTTCCCGTTGGACGTTTTTCTCGAAAGATTGGAGTAAATCAGGCGCCTGCGTATACGAAAAAAATAAAGGATTTCAGATGAGAAAGTGGTAAAAGATAAAGAAACTATTTTAAAAAGGTTTGATCAATTAGAAAAAGTTCGGGTTCGCAATACAAAGCATCTAGGAAACTATTACATGAAATTGTTGGAGAAGGACAAAATTTATGGTTGCTATTTATTTTGTTAACTTGCAAGATCTATTAGTGTAGTATGTAAATTATACCAAACTTCTGGAGATGCTCTAGAAATTTTACTACAGTTGGTTTTTTTTACATTGATCATTTAGAAAACTATTACATGAGATTGTTGGAGGATAAAATTGCTGCTATTTATTTTGTTAACCTGCAAGATTTATTTGTCTAGTAGGTAATAAATTTTGCTGGAGTTGATTTTTTTACTTTGGCTCTCAAATTTGTTTTTGATGGCTTAGGGGTCTGCTCGATATGCTGCTCATCTTAAGACATGAAAATAGTCAATAGTCAATCTTGTTTCTTCCCCAAAAAGCATCGTTGAGGAATATTCCACGATCCACATCCCCTCCTCTCCGGCGAACCGCAATGAGGTCTCCGACCGACGTCGCTGGCTCCGCCGCAGATTTTTCTGACGCTCTGCCCTCCCCGACCTCCCCTGCAGCGGTCCCATGCCATTCCAGGTGAGGGAGCTGCACCTGTGGCATCCTCGATTCAATCGTGCGCCCCGTTTTATATATGTAACTGACCTTCCTGGGATGCCCTTTGTCCCCAGCCCCGGCCGTCACTACTACCTCGCCGTCGACCGCACCCAGTTCAAGATGGTGCGTATCTATTTTCCCCGCGCTCCGTTTGCAGTTGCGGCAGTGCACTTGGATTTCATCTCTCCGATACTAATTGAGTGATTGTGCGCAGTTTTGCGATACCACTGTTTGGTTAATCTCGATTAATGATGATTTATGCTAATTGAGTGATTGTGCGCAGAGGACACTCTTGGAGCTCCTGGGGGTTGTCGCGGATCGCCGCGGTGGGCTGCCGATTGCAACATGTGTTTCCTCCCGTGATGAGCTTGATGCCGTCTGTGCTGCCGTCGCCAACCTCTCATTTGTGTCAATGTCACCGCTGGTAATTCACAGACACAATTTCACTACCTAGTTGTAACTTGCTCTAGTATTTCCTTCTGTTCATTTTTCTCTGAAATTCTTGGTGGCTTGGAAGTAATATGCCTCATCCAGCATATTTTCTCTGAAAATTTATGATGTTTACCAGCATAAATATTGTTGTGTGCCCTGAAATTGTTGCACAAGGTCTGACAGGTTTATGATCCTCGCTATTAGGAAGCTTTTACTTCACATCAACATCAACATATTACTAATTACTAATGGGTCTTCTATGTACAGTATAGTGATCAAGCTGAAGCAGAGCGTGCATCTGTTCTCGAGAAGTTTCGTCAAGAAACAATTCAGTGGAATCAAACTACTAAAGCTACCAATATTGCCAAAAGTTCTAGGCTTGAAAGTACTGGCTCAAAACTAAGCATTGTAGTTGCAACAGATGCTTGCTTGCCTCAGGCAGCGATGGCAGAGGCACCCCTTATGGCACGGGTGCTGATAAACTATGAGCTTCCCACAAAGAAGGTGAGCTTTACCCACATTTTTGTGCATATTTGTTCCTTTTACTCCATTTGCTACACAAACCATGAACCTTTGCATGCTCTTTTTTTGCTTTATATGTATATATTTTTCTGTTACGCAGTTTCACTGGCTCTCCCGGTTCTACTTTTCTGATGTCTCGTGTGACCTGAAGATTAACTCTGAGTTTTGCAGGAAGCTTACTTAAGACGCATGTCAACATGTTTGGCAGCAGGTATATTAAGATAATATTGATTCAATTCACATCTTATGCTCCTTGATGTAGCTGATGGCCTTTGAATGGTGCAGATGGAATTGTGATTAACATGGTCGTTGGTGGCGAGGTGGCTACACTCAAGGCTTTAGAAGAGAACAGTGGTCTGCTCATTGCCGAGATGCCAATACATGTAAGATATACACCATTATTTATTTTACTATCATCTAGTATTCTCTTAAGATCTAAACTTAAATATTTGCTATGCAGGTTTCAGAGATATTATGATAGTCCCAGTTGTACAAAATTTAAGAAGTTACTGTTCTATTTCCACACTAACTACTCATGGTTTTACTTCTGCTACTTTGATTTTGGATTGCTTTTCGTGATACAGATTGTTCCTCAATTATATCTCTAAAGAATTAGAATAATGCTCATTGCTTTTTTTTCTCTCTCTAAGAAATGGTAGAAATAGGAATGGTTCAACATCCAGTGACATGATTCTTTACTCTGTGCATTGTTTCTATACTTACCATTGGTTCTTACGAGATCCGTGGCAGAGTCACAAAGAAATATTCAATTGCCACAGAAATATTGCTATTGATTGCTCTAGCGTATACTTCAAGTTCAATCTATGGTAAATAAACTGGTGTTTTGACTAGTTGTCTGGTGAACATTTTGTGCTCTGTGTTGTACCCAACTTCCACTTTGCAGTTACAGAATTGTGTGAAAAAGTAATGCAAAAAAAGGAAAAAGAAATCACATGATTGTAGTATTGGAAAAATACAGAAAGTGATAGTGATATTCACATGAAGTCCGCAACATCTTGCCATATAGATATAAGGAAATCTGCACTTTTTGTAGACTGCACAATTGTACTGTCACCATGCCTTACATCTAGAGAAAGAATAACAATGCAGTTATGCTAAATAGTTTTGCTAAACAATGGGATTGCCTCTGGTTCTACTGTCTAGTTAGCACCATCTAATATGCTCATTGTGCAGTCTTATCGAATAGGAAATTGTTTCAACTTTGAAATAAGCAGAACCCTAAAGTTCACGAAAGAGTACATGACATTTGATGTATTGTGTGTTTCAACTAATCCAAAGACCTGACCAAAAAAATCCAGCAGCTTGATGAGGTTAAGATCATTAGTGTTTGGCCAACAAAACATGACAACATCATCAGCATAGACAGAGATACGGTGCTGCACACACTCCATTGCAAGAGGTTGCAGAAATCCCAACTGAGTGGCCCAGCAAATGAGTGAAATAACCAATATAAACAGCATCGGAGACAAAGGATGCCCTTGACGAAGCCTTCGTCGACGGACAATGTTAGGACCTGGATCCCCATTGACCAAGATCTGAGTGGGGGCTGTTGACAGTAGAAGACAAAGAAGATTGCACCAACGACGGCCGAAGCCCAGATGAAACCTCCAAGAGAAAGGGCCAAGCCATTGAATCGAAAGCCTTTGAGATGTCCAACTTAAGGAGAACGTGAGCCACTTTCTTACTATGCAAACCTTTGGCCATCGGTTGGACACAAAGATAACTTTGGCCATCTGTTGGACACAAAGATAATTATCATGAATATTCTGACTTTTCGCGAAAGTACTTTGGCTGATAGAAACCAGATTGGGCAAAACAGGAGCAAGACGATTAACCATTGCCTTAGCCATCAGTTTGGTGAAACTGTGGATGAGACTTATTGGCCTAAAATCCTTCATTTGTGTGGCATCAGCCTTCTTAGGCAAGAGGGTGATGAATGCTGTATTGACGAGCCTGAACTTAAAATGAAACCCTTGCTGAATTGCTGCAATGGTAGCCATTATATCACCTTCGATGAAGATCCAACAAGATTTATAGAATCGACCTGGCAGATCTCTTATTGTTGCCCATATCTCCTCTTCTGAGAAATCCTCCTCTAAATGGGATGAATCATGATGCGAATTATGGAAGCTAGGTAGATCAAACGTGACCTCTCTGTCATGAGGTGGGCCAAGGAGATTTTCATAGATTCTGAAACAAGCTCCTGTTTCTCAGCTTGGTCAGAAATGACCTGGTCACCCACCAACAGCTTTCCAGTAAAATTATTCTTTTTTCTATACCGAGAGTGCTGGTGAAAAAAAGGAACTATTTGCACCACCCTCCCTCGGGTAAGTGATCCGTGATCTCAAGCGAGTAATGGTTCTCTCGAGTGATGCCAAACCAAGGCAATGGAGCTTAAGCTTTTTCCGCAGCCAATCCTCACCATTGGTGAGAGGTCTGGAGTCTCTATCCACTTCAAGCCAGTAAAAAATTTCTTTAGCAATTTGTAACTGCAGTTTTATATTTCCAATCCTCGTATGACTCCATTTTTGAAGACCCTTGCTTAATCGTTTCAGCTTCAGGAACACGCTCAACTGGGCAGGAGCTGATCACAGGAGCACACCAATTTTGCTGCACAGCTGCCTGAAAACCCTGTAATTTGGACCAAAAACTCTCAAGTTAGCCACACAATTTCTTTGATGAACGAAGAATTTAGCCTATGTCCTAAATTTCACCCGAAACACTTCTCTTATTGCAATATAATACCCCATAGCCATAAAGTGACTATAAAATTCGAGAACAGTGCTAGGAAGGCCTTGAGGCAAAGTGGAAGTAAGAATGAGTTAGAACAACACTTAACGGCTAAGGTGCAGAAGTTACACAACAAAGTTCGGAGGTTTGCTCGAGTCTGTAAGTTTCGCACAAATGTCCATAAGTTATGCACTCAAGTCCGTAAGTCACGCACCAAATAGAAATAAAAAACAAGGGGGGGGGGGGGCGAGGGGGGGTAAGAAGGGGGGGGAATCCAAATCTTGATCAAAGGACCGCCAAAAATCTTGAAATTTTCGCACACCTTTTTTTAACCCATGATGAAGATATTCCCAAGAGATCTTTTAAAAAATGTTCAAGCTTAACCAAGAATTTTGAAATGTCTCTCTCAAATTGGAGTTCTGTCAAGAAACCTCAAAATCAGGAATTTGAGGAGCTCGAGTCAAATCTGTTGAAGGACATGCCCATATATATTTCCAAGACCTCGAAGCACAAATAAGTCATTCAAGAGCACCCCAAGAACTTTAGTTCAAAGATTTTCATCGACCAAAAGAAGGAAAAGCAGAGGGTTTTTGGAGGGGTGACTTGGTAGATAAAGCCACAGCAGCAGGTATAAAATCCATCGAAAAGGGGTTCAAAATTTCCTAAAAAGAGAAATCTTGTCTTTAATTCAAGCGGGAAAGATATGGGAGCATGAAATTGAACCAACCTTCAATTGAATTACGAGGAATTCATCAATGCAATCTAAGTTCAGCCTCCTATCATCCTCCCACTAGAATTTGAAAAACTAGATCAAGACAATTGCAACTCCTAAGCTAGCCTCTATTGCCTTGAGCACTTGGCTAATGTATAGAAACTGAAATTAGGGTTGCTAGATATACCTCACCCAACTGGCAACATCCATATAAATAGGTCCATGGCAAAAGACTAAAATACCCATAGCACCTAATACTTACATACCCCTGAGGGACAAAATGGTCTAGATTTTTCCTCATCCATCAGATTGGCCTAGTGCCTTCACGGCATTGCTTCACCTTGACACAAGCTTCATGATATGACATGTGTCCTCCAATTTGCTACCCCAGTTTTGACACCGAAACAAAGAAACCTTTCACTCGTTGTTTTAAGGCTGAAACCATCAAATCACCCAATGTCGATGCATTTGACTTGTCTTGAGCCCACCTTGACTTGGGTCAATGCCATCTTCACCCCTTCTGCAAATCCTCTTGTCATCCTTGTGCTTGATGTGGATCACCCATGGTCGTCTCTGCCTCGGTCCCTCAGTCCAAGCGTTCTAGTCCGCCCTTCACTGCCCGTGGTACATCAGCACAAACCTTCTCTTGACCTTTTCCCTCGTCATCAACCACTAAACAACCAAGAGACATATTGCACCACATACACCAACTCAACATGGTTAGTTCAACTCACGCTAGAACCAACTCAACCAAATCTCGATCATCTCAACTTGACAATCACTCATCAAAGTACATCTCAACCTTGTCAGCTCACCATGCATGGGTTTTCATATTATCATTTATTGATGCCCCAAATTTAATAACACGAGCAGGATTACATCTTTTCCACATTCTAGTGAGCATGTATACCAATGTGACAATGCATTACAGCATGGACATTGAACATTGACTGGGACTCCCATCTGACTTCACAATCAGCGAAGCAGCTCTTTATTATCCTTGTGCATTCACCATTCACTGAATCGTTTTTAGACAAAGATATTAATAATAACTTAGATCTTCAAAGTATCGATAAATCTCTGTCCTTTGGCAATTCCTTGACGGAGCCCAACAATGTAGTCTGCAGCCTTAATTTTCCTGTACCGTGCTGGTCGCTCCTCGCCCAGCAAACCAGCCGCTGGTTCAAGCACTCTCTGACCTTCCACGCCGTAGAACATGGCCAGTGAGAGTCTCTCCTTCTCTGCATTCGTCACAACCCTGTGCACCGGACTTTTAAAGATCCCATTGTTCATTATCTGCGTCAGAATTTCACACTCCAATTCAGCACTTCATTTAGGAACTCGCATATGCATAATCATAGTCTCTCTCTGTTTCTGTTAACAAAAGAAGAACTGAATCTAAGATGCCTACCTCCATGGAGTCTCCCAAGTTAATAACCAACGTGTGAGGTTTGGATGGAACAGTGTACCAAATGCCATCTTTCTGAACTTGCAGGCCCCCAACATCATTGTCGACGAGAAGTATGGTGACAGCGCCACCGTCAGAGTGAGGCTTAATGCCAAAGACGAGCTCGGGCCTTGGACACGGAGGGTAGTAGTTGAACCTGGCAATTGCTGGGGATTTCTCCCCAATCTGGCTGATGAAATAATCTTCGCCAAGCTCCAAAATTTTGCCCATCTCTCGTAGGACATTGTCCCTAACTTTCTTGGTTTTTGATGCATACTCGTGCAGAAGATCCCTGCAAACAAAGGCCGTACAATCGTTCATTCAAGACAATTTTTTTGCTAAGAATTTTTTAGGTTCTTCGCGTTCATTCAACACCCCACTCCTCTCCCCTGGAGTTTCGGTGTTCCGATCCTTCAATAACATAAGGAGAAGAAATTTCGAGTAAACAAGTAGATAACCTGAAAGAGTCAGGGTGTTTGGGCCAATAAGCAAGGTTCCTCTCATCTTCTGGTTCCACCCTGAGTTGCAGCCGATCTTGCCAGTCGAGTATCTGATCTTGGGATGTCACCATGTCATTGCCATAACCTTCCATCTGGAACCGCTTACCGCCTATCAAGTTACTGAATTTCTGCTTCTCGTGGAGCGGCTGGTGGAAGAAATCTCGTGATGCGGCCATCACATGGTCCATCAGAGATGCTTCTATCCCATGGTTGGTAACCTGCACAAAGTAGACGATGCTGTTGGTCGCACACCGTGTCCGTGGCTGAGCAAGCACTGCACGATGCAAATGGGAAGATAATAAACTGAACGACTCACCAGGAAGAGTCCCCAGGTCTGCAGTGCTGACCGGAGCTTGGAAGCCTCTTCGGCAGCCGCCAGCCTGCTGAGGTCTATGACGGGAATGGGCTCCGGCAAGTTAGTGGTGAGTAGCAGGCTTTCAGGACGATCCTGCTCCTGCAGCACGAACTGGCTCGGTGGTTCCACCACGCCTGCCGCCAATTCTTGCACAGGGGTTGGCACCCTCCATGACTCGTCAGCCATTAGTGTTCTGGGATACTTATGTGCTTATTGCCTCTTCCTTAATTGAATATAGGGAGCTCGATCTTCGATCATACTTATAGTCTGCCAGGGGCCCTAAAACTTACAGTTGAAGTTATCACCAGTTAGTCAAGCGCAGTCATTATCTGAGAAGAAAATAGTAGCCCTTGTTTTTGAGAAGAAGAAAAATCATCAAGGAACATTTGAATAGTCAGCTAGAAAACTGGAAAAAGGGTGGTTGGACAGTCCTTATCAGAGAAAAGTAATTGTTTCAGAAGAAGAAAATTTATCAAGAATATTATAGAATAGTCCGCTACAGGAAAAAAAGGTGGACAAAATTGTCGACAGGACAAAACATGTAGCACTGCAAATGAAGCTCTGAAAGAGTTGTTGACATTCAAATTTGTCCGAATACATACAGTCAGCTTGGATGGCCGTGTATGTTTATTCGCTCGGCTTGGTTGGCTGAGTGCGTATTTCACTCAGCTCACTTGGGTGCACATATTTATTCTGACACTTGAGGAGGTTCTTCTTGTACGTTGTTACAGATTACTCCGGATCAAGTCAGGTTCCAACAGGTTTCAAAAAAAAAAGTCAGGTTCCAACAACTTCCAGCATTTTTGTATGAATTTTCTAGCATTCGTCTGCCCTGTCCAGCTGCTCCGGGTGATTTTATTTGTGCTTTCCAGAGCCTTTAGGCTTTCCGACTGAGTTGTCTGGCCTTCTCAGGGTGATTTCAATTGTCTATCCACTGAGTCCAGCTACCATACCAACCGGAATGCAGATTGTATATTCACAAATCCACGCATGAAGAGAAAGGAAAGTGCTCTCAGTCCCTTTTTAACCGTCATTTTCGTTTTCCACATAAATTAACTATACTTAACTTTAACCAAATATATTAAAAAATATCAGTATTTATGGTACATAATTAATATCATCACATAAATCATTGAATCTATTTTCATATTAACTTATTTAGAGATACAAATATTATTAATACTAGCAAAAGTGCCCGTGCATTGCAACGGGTCGTTATCGATTTCTAACTTTTGTCCCTTTCACGGTCTACATTCGGCAGTGGTATTCTCGAGCTCATCGTATGGTAGGCAGGGACAACGCCAGTTGAATTTATTAGGTGAGGCGAAGGCGCATCGAAGGTGCAACCGAGGTAAACTGCATGAGGACAGGTCATCATTTCGTGGATGCAACATGGGTGTACCAGAGCCCGAAGAGCCCCTCACCTGCCAAGGCTAGGGTCAGGGGCATGACGGTCGCCATTGTCGATCAGACAAGGGGATAGGTAAGGTGCCGATTGTTTTGGAGATCGGGCACATAGACTATGGTAGGGGAGGCCAATGGGTGCGCGCTTTTTCTTTTCCCCGACGCTATTCTTCTTCCTCTTCTCTGGGGCCTTTCTTCTCTCCTAGTGGTGAGCGGGCTGGTAGGCCTAGCGGCATGCGGCCGATTAGGCAAAGCCGAGCAACGGGCGAGGTCGGGCTCCATCCAGTGAGATCCGACTATTTGTTCGTGCCGGCGGAGCAGCAATGGCGGCGACAAACGGAGCAGAAGCGATGTGATGGGAGGAGCAGCAGCACCATGGGGAGAAGAAGATGAGGGCGACGAAAAGAAAGAAAAACACGAGAAGAGATAGGGAACGATGCTGCTCGGCCCTGGGGGAGTGTGAGGATTTTTTATATAAAAAAGAGATTGACATGTGGGTCCCACTAAACAATAGCTAATGACGTTGAGTCCACCATCATCTTATTCCTATTTATCTCTTCAACCAAACACAAATGGAATCGATCCCATCCCCTGTCAACCAAACAGAAAATGGAGCCGTCCTATCCCCATCCCGTCTCAGAAATAAGAGATGGGACTGTCCCACCCCACCTTGACTCCCAATTAAACGCTACCTAACTGCATGGTATAGTGGAAATGGTTGAGTCTTTCCTACTATTTTTTAGTTCAATTCCTCACCATAACCTTTTTGCTTCTATTCTATTTCCTCACTAGAGAAAAAGAAAAAATGATATTGAAGTTAATTTACCTAGACTCCATGTCTTGCAGTCTAATTATTTGGTCTTTGGAGACGATGGTTTTCTGCGATCAAATCTAGTACCCCAGGTGACACAATGTGTTTTTCTTTTGTTAAAATCCTATCGCGCGCTATTGATATAGAAGATGAACGCACTGTCCTCGAACCACTCCGGCGTGTCTTGCCTTGGTTCCCTGCCGATGGCCCACGTGTTGACGAGGACCATCACCCCCACCGACACACGTCAAATCACAGGACCCGGCATGGCGTCCAGCACTCCCTTGGGATTAGCAGCGACGTCGGACGGTGCAGCCGGAGCGCCTCCTTGAGATGACAAGCAACAGGGTAATGCAGACTGCTCAAGCTGTCCTCCGTGATGATCTCTTGCCCGGCCGGCGAGGACTTGCTAGACCTTCCCTGCGCCTTGCGCATTACTCTTGGTTGCTTATGAGCTCTGCTGAAATCTAGAGCGTGGCTGCTGAAGTCTCGCTGCTCCCTCCAAATTTGACCTTGTTTGGTCCTTTCTCTAAAACTTTACACCCTATCATATCGGATATTTGACATATGTATGGAGTATTAAATGTATATAAAAAATAACTAATTGCACAAATTGCGTGTATTTTGCGAGACAAATTTTTTGAGCCTAATTAGTCCGTGATTAGATAATGTCATGCTACAGTAAACATATGCTAATGACAGGTTAATTAGTCTTAATAAATTTGTCTCACAGTTTACAGACGAGTTCTGTAATTAGTTTTTTTATTAATATCCGAACACCCCTTCCGACATCCCATGAAACATCCGACATGACATCCCAAAATTTTACACCTCTGAAACTAAATAAGGCCTATGTCGTGAATTGTCTCATGATTTTCCAATTAAGAGCTGGGAATCATGTCCCTGAGCTTGCTGCTGCTGATGGCACGCACGGACGCGTCGGCCACGTACGTCGAGTCGCCGACACCATCGCGCTCAGGTTCACTGCTGAGCATCTCCGTGGCATAGAGCATGTTCACCCGGCTTATAATCCTTCTTTTTCAGCTTGTTTTTTTAGCCGAAAAAATATTTTTTTCTTTCACAACAAATCAGTCAACAGTGTTTTTCAGCCGGCTTATCAGCCCAACCAAACGGGGCCATAGATCCTGCAGAGCTGCCTCCACCCGTCATTGTAGGGAGCAAACACGAGACAGCCCTGCCTGTGAGGCTAGTGGCAGGCTGGCAGCGCCTATGCCCTAGTGGCGGCGACGGCATTACATGGCCTAGCGGAAGGCGTGTCGCCAGCGGTGAATCCAGCCCGAGAAATGACCAAGGGCAAATATATACTCTAAAATTTTGGGCAACCAACGGTAACATATAAGCCAACAAATTCCATAAGTTGCTTTGGCAACACAATAATTTCACCAATATTGAAGTTTTCAGCATATATTTCAGCTAGTCTCACAGTCTTATCCACATAAAAATTAGAGAAATTATTCCTTAAATTAAGAGAATCCATACATACTAATACTAATAGTTCTAAACTAACTTCAAATCAATCGATGATTTATCCTTACTCAAATTTTTAACAATTAATCATGTGAAAAAAGGCAAATAAAAAACAGAAAATACCTACAGCCAGCAGGCCGCGGCTGGCCCTGGCTTGCCCTCTAGCTGGTGGCTGCCATGTCGGCTGGGGCTGCCGCCTGGCGCGTTGGCTGCTGGCCCGCACCGCCTGGCGCCCGTGCGTGGTGGCGCTCTCGGCCGCTCGGGGCTTGGCCTCGCCCGACGCCCGGCGCTGCTCTCCGGCTCTGCCCGCCGCCACCTGACCGCGCCGCCGCCGCCGACCGCGGCTAAGCCGTAGGCGCTACTGAGACTACCCGCAGTGGGTACTCTAAAACGATACTCTAAAGTTTCAGAGTATGAATATAGAGTAAAAACTGCTGCACTGGGTACTCTAAAACGATACTCTATCCTTTCTCTTACTCTATATTTAGAGTAGTATTGTGCTTACTCTATACTCTACAGTGACGGATCCCACTAGCTAAACAAAGAAAAAAATGCTATAACTCACAAACCAAAAATCCAAATTAAATTTCGATTTCACCATTAAATTCGTCTCAATAAATCCTTCAAAACTAGACCACACATGGATATATTTAGATAAAGTGACAAGTGGGTCCCACAGTGAATAAAATGGATAGAGGATGATATAGAGGATGGATAGGTGCGGGAGAATTGAGTATAGAAGAGAGAATCTTGCTGACTAAGACGTATAGAGGATAAATATAGAGGTGTATGAGTGCGGGTAGTCTAAATCCTCCGCCAGTCCAGCCGCTGCTCGCACCCTGTGCGCGAGTTCGTGAATGACCGAGAGAGACGGATGGAGAGAAAAATGTGAGAAAGGCTGGTCCTATTCTTAATGGGCTTGTGGGCCATGGCTTTTCCATATGGGCTGAACCACACAGGATGGCCCAAGGCGTCTGAGTTGTCTTCGACTTCCATCGAATACTCCGAGAGACCCTTCTTCCTTTATGCTAATGTCTGAATTTTTTTATGGGGATGACAGATCCGCCCCCAAAGGACCTAGGGCGGCTGCCCTAGCTCGCCCTAGGGATGGATCCGCCTATGGTGTCACGGGGTGTCAAACTGAGAAAAAACACGTGAGAGGCTTTTTCCTAGTCTGGGCACAACCACTATAATAAATTATAAATAAATTTATAAATATATCTTAATTATTTAGCGAGAAAATAGAGAAACCGAGAGTACCTAGAGGTACCGATGGTACTTTCTCAACCATTATAAAAGAGCACTTGTATAAAAAGTAGCATTTGTTTCATTGAACTCGTGTCCTAGTTCGATTCTATTTTGTATTGCCGCCCGTGAGTTGAGCTAGGTCTGCCTATCCGTGGTTCTCTTTTTTTTCTCTAGAGATGATACCGAGACCGAGCCACTTTAGGCTAAGTTAGACGAAAATTTATTAGTGGTAGAAATTTTGCCTATTTAGAGCATCTCCAACAGTATCTAAAAAATACTTCCAAAAACAAGTTTTTCAACCTTTGCAAATTATATTGGGAGAGATAAAAAAAATCTATAACTCCAACAGTTTCCAAAATCTCACGTCTAAAGATAGAAAGTAATTGTACATCAGGAATTCTAAACTATTTCTAAATCACACTAACCACTTTTATACTTTATTTCTTTCTTACACATTTAAATCAAGAACCCTACTCTACTTTTTTTTCTTCCCCACGTCCTTCCACCTCAGATTGGGGCGGTGATATGCGCGCGTAATTTTACGTGTGTGGGATGGTTTTTTCCAAGTGCCAAAAGATTGAGAGGTGGATTTGGAGTTGTTGAAGATAAGTTTTTTCAATCTTGCCAAAATTCCTAGATTGAGACTCTTTTGAGTACTCTTGAAATGCTCTTAGTATTAGGTATATAGATTTTCTACAAACCTAGTAAAACTCAAGAAAATTTGGCCAGTATGGATATTATAACGACATTTAAAAAAAGACATAGGGAGTACAAAACAAGTAAACAAACGACTTACATAAAGGTAATGGAATTGGATAAGATGGCTGGTGGTTGTTCGTTCGATACATGCACACATGATTGAAGAAGAAATAGGAGTCTGAGAAGAGTTCTATTAGAAATATTTAGTTGGCTTGCATAGACTCTGTCGTAAGGTAGGGAAAATAATACGAGCAAGTAAAAAGACATGTGCGTGCGTACGTATTGGTAGAGTTCGTTAACCGAATAGCCCGATAGTCATATGATAGCTGGAGTTGACCGAATGGGCCTGTTTAACATAGATTCGGCAGCTTCAGGTTTACAATTTTCAGCTCCGCTTCACCAAAATTTGTCAAACACTCCAGATCCATCACATGCAGATTCACCAAAATGGTGGATCCAAGGGCCAGATTCACCATTTTGGTGGAGCTCCTCAGGAGGTGCTCCACCAACTCAAGTTTGGTGGAGTTAGAGAAATTACTCCACCATTTCCACTGATTTACACAAATGTACCCCTTCGTTTCTATTTTTTCTTCTCTCGACTGCGCCTCTTTCTCTTTCTCCCGTCCGTCGTCGAGCTCACCGTCGTATCTCGCTGCCCACGAGCGCCGGCCCCGCCCTGGCCGCCTGTGCCCCTCTGCTAAAGCTCCCGCCGCTGTCACGTCGTGCCTCTCCGCCCAGCCGTCCGCCCGCCGCCGCGTCGTGCCCTCCTCGTGCCCTGGCTGCGGCTGCCCACGAGATCCGGTCCCTCCCCGCCTAGCTGCGACTGCCCGCGAGCTCCAACACTTCCCCGCCCGGCCGTGGCTGCCTGCGAGCACCGGCCCCGCCCTGGCCGTGCTCTGGCCGCCCACGCCCCTCTGTTAAAGTCGTGGCCGCGCTTGACGAGGCCGTCCCCGGCTGCCATGGCCACGAGCTCCGGCGAGGCCGCGCTTGGCCACCGTGGCTCGCATCCGTCGGCCCAATGCGCCCTACGCCTGCCCACTGTGGCCACGCCCGGCGTGGCCGCCCGCTCCCATGACCTCCTCCGTGCGTGCGATGTGTTCTGCTCTGCTCGACAGAAAGAGAAGGAAAGAAGAGCTAACGCGCGGGCCCAGATTGGCAGTGAGATAGAGAGAACACTAGAGCGCAAGGGCAGTTTTGGTCATTCCATTGAAAATGCCCCTGCGTGGATCTGGATCTGTTGCATTAGCCAAACAGTTTCCTAACACTGATACATGGTGAATCCCAGATCCAGATTCACCTTTTACAGTGGTGAATATCTACCAAGCAAGCTCTTAGAATAGGTGGTGTGGTTTCGTTCGGTTGTTCTAGCATACCATGTAAATATAAAGACTAATGGTAAATGGACAACACGTAATCGAACCTATATCATACATCTATCTTTTGTCTTTTACATTACTTTTCTCGTCTACTATTTCATCACATTATTCGTTGTCACGGTGTTTATTACTTCAAGATGGTGAAGCCCTAGAGCGGTCCGACCGGATAGGGCAACCCATAGTTGCCGCACGCATTAACAGGCCCTCCTAGGCACATGGGTATCAAGAGACCTCGTCGGCTATCTTGCGTATCGCGCTTCCGGCGATGCTCCTTCGATGATGTGCCCTGCACATTGCGCTCATCATTGGAGGCGCGTGGTGACATGTTTTTGTGCAAATAGGATATAATTGCTTCAAATCATTTAGTACAAAATTTGTTGATGTTGAGAATCAAACATAGAAAAGGCCGTTACTCCTTACTAGTGCCGCCACTGGCACACCTAGAGCCCCTCTTCTTCTTCCTCTCTTGGTGCATCTGCTAGGGATTAGAAGGGGAGGGCATCCATCTCTTTTCCCGTAGTTTTATTTCTAGTTGCTTAGGGTTTAGTCTAAAAAAATCTTCCAACAAAATAAGATGATTTTTTGTTGGGATCGTGTTTCCTGTGATGAGACCATCGTTGTAGGCATTGATTTCATTGACAGACGGCCAAGTGGTGGCCATTATCCCATTATCTGCAAGGGAAAGGGTGCTTCTGGCCGCCTCCAACGAAGACAGCTATTCCGGATCATCGATCTCATCGTCGGTGGTCACAGAGAGGAATTCAAGTTTTGAAGGTGATGAATATGCATCCTATGCTGCTCCTGACGATGCAATTATCGATATTCTTTCATCGATTTAGATGCGTTTTGGACTGGTTCTGAAGCGCTAGATCTTACGGCATGTCCAATATTTTTGGGTTAGTCGTTGGATTCGGCATAAGGACAACATTTGGCTTTGGCGTTTGAGGGATGCCTTCGTGGAAGAAGAAGAAGAAGATGGAAGAATCTAGATAGATATTGTATATTTTTTATTTTAAATTTTTTTCATGTGTAATTTGGGGATGCACTGTGCTAAGTTTTAATATAATCCCCCTTCCCTTAAAAAAAGAGTATCAAACATAGGGTTAGATTAAATCCCCATATTAACGCCATTATAGTCCAATTAACACCCCGATTGATTCTTCTAACTAGCCAGGGGCTCAGGGTCTACACATATTGAGTGCGCTTGCGCGCAACCTCTGGCTTATTAGTGGATCGCTTGAAGGGTCTCAAAAGGCTCACACCAGAAGAGGAACTTAGCGCCCCGGGAAATGAGCCAAGGGGTTAAGTCCTGAAAGGTCCTAATATGGCTAGGGGGTGAATAACCTATTCAAAAATTCTATAAAGCACTAGAGCAATTGATTAGTATGACAAATGGCGTAACACAATTTTGCTCTAGCTCTACAAGGGTTGCAAGCCACCTATCCCAACAATTCTAGTTACTATGATCACTAGACACACACAAGAGCTAAATTGCTACTCACTAAGAGCTCTCAAACTTTCTATACTAAAGAGCTCCACTAGATGAACTTAAACTACAAAGCAAACTCTCAATTCTAATTACACTAAAGAGCTTACTACAACTAATTTACGGGAATGTAAATGAGAGAGTAGGGTGATTATATCGCCGCATAGAGGAGTGAACCAATCACAAAATGAACACCAATTCAATCACCGAGAGAACACCAATTCGCCGGGGAAGGTGCAATACCCTCATAAGATCATCATAGACGGCCACGAACAATCACCAACAAGTGTCAGACCTCCACCGCTGCTCCAAGCCATCTAGGTGGCAGCAACCACCAAGAGTAACAAGAAATCTGCAGCCATAACAATCCCCAAGTGCCACCAGATGCAATCATTCAAGCAAATGCACTTGGAATCACTCAATCTCACTTTGAATTCGTAATCAAGCAAGAGAGATGAGTGAGAGGGAGTATGCTCAGCTCACAAGGATGTCAAGAATGTCAAAAGTCCAAGAGAAATGCCTTGGAGCCGACCGCCATCTATTTATAGAGCTCCCAATGAAATAGAGCAGTTTCTCTGCTCACGGGCTGACCGGACACACCGATCGAACTCAGCCCAGCGTCCGGTCGCCAGTGTCCGATCATCCTGATGGCCGCCACGTGTCCATGGTTCAAATCCTAGCCATCGGATTTCAACGGTCAAAACTCTGTGACTCACGCGGTTAAAGTCAGACCGGACTCACCAACATGTGGCATCCAATCGAGTCCAATAAGGGTCTAGAGCCACTTTCCTATGACTGGACACATCAGTCAGAGATGACCTGACGCGCCCGAGTGTCTGGTCAACACTGGCTTCTTCTCTGCGCGCGCAACGTCAGCGGAGCTGCTTTTTGTGACAGAACCGCCCAATTTATACAAGATTAGGTATGACTGTCCTTGTTAAACACGTTGACACGCGCATACCGTCACTTATATAAACCTGGTAGTCCGTCGAGTACCACGAAGGCCTCGATAAATCAACTTCACAACCAAGATCATACTTGATTAAGCGAATACATATCACATACACAAAGTTTACAGCGGAAATAATGTTACAATATTGAGTTCAAAACTTGATTAGGTAAAACAAAAAAAAACTTTGAAATGCTTAAAATAACATAAGTTTGAAATCATATTGCTAGCTCAGATGACATCCTCCAACAAGAGCATAGATGTGAAGCATATATAGAGTAGCCGAGCCCAACGACACTTAGTCACCACCTTCAGCAGACATAGCACTTCACCTGCAACAGGATAGGATAAAATCCTAAGTACTCAATTGTACTCTAACAGGAGAAAAATAAAAGAACTCCAAGGGTATGCCATGTTTGCAAAATAGCTTACTACATAAGTCCTTACTTTCAATCTTTTAGCATCAAGATTTTAGCATCCAGTTTAGTGAAGCTATTTAGAACTAAATTTGCATCTATTCTATAACAATAATTTGATTAATAAGCATCACAGTAGTAACCATATTCTAATTTCATGATCAGTAGAACCATCATGTTTCATTAATTACTACGACTGCTAGACAATGACTAAGTTTCTCACTAATCAGGAGAGACAGCGATTCGAATCGATTACATCCAGCTAGGCAATCCAAAACACACACCCATACAAGCCCTCATTAGCTCGCGTGGATCACCGTTCACTCCATTTGGCGGTGAGCCTGGACCATTTTGCAAAAGTCATGGTCCTGCATCCTCACATGAATTGCCCGAAGCCCAAAGCCCGTAGCAAACATGGTCTTGGATCAGTCCCCTTCCTTCAGGCTCTCTTCCCAGCAATGCTAATGGTCCAATACCTCAGCCCGAACGAGGATCGACTTCATGGTCAACTATAACTCAGGGCCCTGTTATGTGTTTGGTACCTTCAATCTTAACCAAGGTCCAACAACGAAGCAGTCCTTAATTGACACAGACGGGATCAAAGAATACATGCCTAACCGGCATCAACAACAACCATAATAGCACTGTATCCCGCCCGGTCTTTAGTTATCCATTATTACCTGGTTCTTTTCCACGATAGCAAATATAGCCAACCATGTCAGAGTAGCCACCTACATCTCACGGATGACCAAAATCACCCGACTTCTACCGGTCTAAGCATAGCTAAGCATAGAGCAACTTATACATACTAGTAAGGTTGCAAGTACATATATTGTGGACAAGGTAAGTCATGCAGCAATGGGTTTTAAATTAACTCTTATAACCTGATGCACATTACAAAAAGTATACTCGAGTGAATTTTAAAAGAGAGGTAGGAGGCTTATAATGCTCCGGGGCTTGCTTGGGTTTGAAGCATAAAGTCAGTTAGTTGGCTTCATCTTCAGGACATGATCAATCATCATCTTTATCTTCTGGACTTGGTCACTGTTACAATCTTTTGGTTGGTTTCAACATCACGTCCTTCATCTTCACATCATGCATCTAACGTACCTAGATGATATGCAATGAGGCAATGCATGACAATAAAGGAAAAGCAACACAAAGTGTATTACAAAGAGGCACAAAAGACAAGCATAAAGTTATACTATATTTAGACATAGGCACTTAGGTGGGTGATGGTTAACTAAACATCACACAACTTACTAAGCTACGATGGCAAAGCAACACCAAGGCACTCTCATACAAGCTAGTCATACCAATCACGATCAAGATCCTACTATTATATGCAGACAACAATTTGAACATCACGCCTACATACATGACCACTCCTTAGCTGGATTGGTTGACCATCATTACAAAATAAGCTCACAGGAAGGCTCAGGTATATTAACTTAACAGCACCAAGGTCATGAGCCACATTAGCAAACATATTATCAAGCAAGTTGAAGCAACTAAATCAAGCAAGGTATTTTTTTTCTGGACTGCAGTAAGTAGTCACATATTTTAGCCGTATCTAGAGTTATAAGCATCCAACAAAGGTGTTCCTAGACCTTATGGAAAACTTAAGAAATTATCTACAACTTTCTTATTATCATCTTGAGATGATTTAACATTTAGCTAAGCTAAAAAGCACAACCTTTCAAATCTATCCAGCATAAAAGTAAAACCTGATAGGGAATTTGTAAAATTCATAACTCCCAAATTTTTTGGCCTAAAATCATGAAATTTTATCAAAGCAAAGACCAGTAAGTTACCTACAACTTTTGTATAGATCATAAACACAGAAAAGAAAATTTTCTCTATGAAAACAGTTCCTCAACAGAAAATGCACATAAAACAAGCATTGACTTAGGTAAATCAAAAACTCACTCATAAATAATCCAATAAAGATGAAATTGTTACTACCATTAAGCATCACATGAGAAGCCTACCATAAAAATTTCACATCAATTGGAGCAATATAATAGTAGATATGAATTTCTCCCTAAAAAATAGAGAAAAATCTAGAGCAAGATTTTTCCACTAACACATACAAGATTATATATCTACTGCATATTACTCACAAGGATTCCAAAATATCTTTATTTTTCATTTTTTTGATTTTTCTATGAATTACTATGAATTTTCAAAGTTTCAGCTGAAAACACATAAAAGAAAAAAGAAAAACCCTGAAGTGCACTATTCACCTAAGTCATGGTTTATGCAGAAAAGCCCCTGGAGAAGCTTCTATTTGGCGCGAAGTCCCTGGTCATGAATGGAGCAGAGCAGCGCCAAGAAGGAGGCCGATTCTGGCCGGCTGGGGTGGTCACCGGTGGCAAGCTTAAGCGTCGGAGCATCAGGGGGCCCGCACACACTCGTTGGAGGCCGCGACTTGTCGTGCGGTGGCCCGAGGCATCCTGGCCGCACGAACAGGCGGCTCCAGTAGAGGACGCCCGCCAGCGACGGCGCTCCGGCGTGACCTGTGCGATAGAGACCAAAAGAAGGATCCGATCATAACCACAGCATCAAGGCGAAGCTAGCGCAACAAACAAGAGGTCCAATGGCTCACCGGAGTGGTGAGGCCATGGCAGAGGAGCTCGCGGCGGCGATGGTAGGCGGCCGTGGTGGAACTTTGGCGCACGGACAACTCCACCCGGTAGAGATGGCGCAACCGGGTGCAAACGACGTGCAAGGATGAGGCGACGCTGGCAGTGAGAGGAATTGGACAGGGGCGGCTTGACGGAATTGGCCGGCGAGTGGGGTTGCTCGGCGACGGCGCTGAAAAAGAAAAAGGAGACGGTGGCCAGCATTTGGTAATTTAAAAGGGCGCGGTTCTTCTCCTTCCTTTTTCTCCCAATCCGGTTAGCCAAAACCTAAACCAATTGCTCCTTGTAGTAGAGCTACATGAGTACTACAACTTTACTTAAAGGAGTTTGGTCAGAAACGAGCTGGTTAGAACAATATAACATCCCAAATATGGCTACATGAAAACTGGAAACTGAAAAATTCAGTTTCAATACTTAGCCAAAATCTGGAACTTTAAAACAGTACTAGGTTCGATCTTAGGGTCTTTATTTTCCTAGATTAGAAGCAAAACTAGGCCTTGATCCTTAAACAAAATTGCTGCACTCAAGCTAAACTACAACTCTTATTAAGGTTTTGAGAGGAGTTGCTACACAATTTTGCAACCCATAAACACTCAAACATGGAATCATGCAAACTGCCAATCAAGGACTTAGACAGATCTTGACAGGCCAAAAACAGTTTTGATCAAGCAACTTTGAGTAATTAATTAGTGGCTAAACATTGATCAAACAATCCAACCACTAGCATAGTATCGAAGTACAAACTTCATACCAAATTATAAAAACAAAGTTGAACAAATTTTATTTATAAAAAAATGTTTTAATAAATCACTAAAGATTGAACTTAATTACTGTTTTCCAGAACTTAGCCAAAATGCCAAGTGAGGGAAAAATAGCACTGAACTCAGACTTGAAGCCACTGTTTGAAGCACTTAAAAGCTGAAACAGAGGATGATGCAGAAACAAAGTTTCAAGAACATGACCTACTCTACAACTTTTATTTAGACAAATCTTTCATATTTTGAATAAAAAGCAAAGTTATAAAGTAAGCAAAAAGGGATCATGAAAGAGGCTTAAGCTAAGGTTTTGGATATTTTTAAGCACTTTCTTCACATTTTCCAAACATAAACCCTAACTAACTTTTGTTCAAGAGTTAAATTAGAGTTGTTTGAACATAGATGCAAGGTTTAGTTGACATTACATGTTTCTACTCAATTAACAAAAGTGTTTTTAAGCAAAGCAGAAATTATCATTTCATATAACTTTTTGATCCAAAACAACATGCAACTTTTCATGTGACCAGAATATGTTCATGATTAGGTGATGCATATGAAAAGACATGATTAGAATTACTCATGCACATTTTGAAATACAATTTACTTTTGGACAAAAGAGTTTTGTCTTTGCCTTTGAAAAGTTTAAGTTAGGTCATATTTGAAAGAATTTGACTCCACCTCTGCCACCAATTGACATATCTTGTTTAAATCAAATCTCACTGCTTAGCCGGTACTAACACCTAGGGTGTTACACTTTTCTTCGATGCGTCCGATTGTGTGGATTCACCGGCATCCGGTCGCAACCCAGGCTGCTTCTCTGTGCGTGGTGACCGGATGCGGCCGCGTGTCGGGTGCTAGCGTTCGGTCCTTGCCTAGCGCCCTCGGCCAGCACTTCACGCCCCCAGATAAAAATGATCGGACGTGTTCGGGGTGAGTCTGGTCACCCCGCGGTTCATTTTCTAAGTCCACAACCACTTCACCCTTGCTACCAACTTGTTAACCACAAAGTGCAGAACTTGTGTGCATGTATGTTAGTATTTTTCAAAGCATTTTACAAGGGTCAAAGTTAGCACACTAGGTTTCTAAATGCATATGCATGAATCATGTCACCTAGTGGCCCTCGATAAACCGCTTAGCCAAAGATTTTCTCTCTTTATAGTATGGCTATTGATCCTAAGTCGCTCACACCCTCTATGGTATCTTGAGTGCAAAACAAAAATGGCCCTATCAATATACCTTTGCCTTGAGTCCATTTTTATTTTTCTCTTTCTTCTTTTTCATGTTGAGCTTGATGATCATCAACACATGTCCATCTCCATCTCTATGGACCTCATCTTGCTCAATCACTTGGATTGCACTAACCTAGCTTACATCACCACTCATGACAAATGTTAGTGCTAGGTTTCATCAATTATCCAAAAGCAAACTAGGGCTTTCAAGTCCCCGATTCAAGTCATCGAAACCCGGGGGCTTGACTAGGCCAAAGTAGCTCCCGAGCCCGGAGAACAATAGACGAGCGAGGGCCACAGCACACAACCTGACCTTTGCTCGGGCTAGGCTTCCAACACCAACCGACACAGTGAATATACCTTCAGAATCTATCAGGCGTTCGTAGCCTGACACACAGGCAGAGCCCACAGGGCATCAGGCCCTGCCGGAGCTCAGTTCCCTCGCTCCCACGAGGCCATGTCAGCCACTCTGAGCGCAGAGTCACACTTGAGGCGTGACGCAACGTGACAAGGGTCATCACGTGCCTCTCACGTGGATAAGCATGGGCCTGCAAGGTAACCCCACTCTACATACGGCCGGGGTTGTAACATGTGATGGACGCCATGAGAAGGCGAACACAGGAAATGCACAATAGCGGCAGACAACAGCTGATGGTCAGCTCAAGGCGGTGGCAGAAGATTTCAAAGGCAGTTGATCAGCATTGTCAGCGACCACTGGATGATGAAGGGTGACGCCTAGGAAGCTACCCGAAACCGTATAACATGTACTCCCATTGCCCTCCAGTATATAAGGTTTGGCATAGGCTCCTGTACAAGGGATCCGATCTGGACAGACCCACCGAACCTTAGATTGAACACTTAGTCTTTGGTCAGCTCCCGGACCTAGTGATCAAACCCTAGATATTAGCATAGTGCCCCCTACATCTCTCTATCTCCTCGGTTGTAAGAACTTGATTGAGCATTCTAATACACATTATTACTGGATGTAGGGCTTAGATGCCCGAACCAGGATAAACCCCTTGTGTTTTGGGTTCTTAAGTTACCGGAGACTCACACATCGACCATACCCCATTGAACAACTAGATTACTGCCACAAAATCGAACCCATGATAGTTGATACACACACATAGCAAGATGAGCCCTCGGGTTGATTATTGAGAAAATTTTCTATTTGACATTAGAAATGATGCCGCTCTCCTATGACACTGAAACCGAAATTCTTTCCTAACAGTCCTCCACTTGAGTTTTTCTTTCCTATTTGACATTTCCGTCAGTTTAGATTGCTAACGGTGTAAAGTCTTAGGAGAAAAGTCCGTTTTACCCTTATAGTTTTTTTTTGTCCGTCATGACATTCCATGTTTAACATTGCTATCTTTTTTTGAATTTTTTTATCTCAAACTACTATGTTTTTCTTTTTACTTTTGTAAAGGAACTAACATCATCTTATATAATTACTTATAATTATATTCAGTTCAATATCAATCCTTTTAATCTCAGCCGTATATCATGAGATGGATGGCTCAGTTTTGCTGCTGGTGTGAGACACGTATACGTGTATTACTATAATCCTACTATAAAAGAGCGAGTTTTTTGAGGGATGCTTTCCCTCTATAGTAACCGTTGGATCTAGACGTCGTGCTATATGAGTCATCCGTCGTCTGAGATCTTACATGTGTATGATGTAAGACTCCTCTTAAACCAAGATTCCTCCTAGACTCTGAAAAAAATAATAATTGTAAGACTCCTCCTAAACCAAATATTCCTCCTAGACCTAAAAAAGGAAAATAATAAAAATCTATCCGAACACACCTTGATTTTTAGATAGGGTTGGCGTATGTAGTATTGTATACTCTAATAACGTGCACGATTCTGATTAAAAAAATAACATGCACGTTATGAATTCGAACCTAGCTATATACATGTATACGTCTACAATATATACGTGTGCTTACATACATACATCAATTATATAATCATCAAGGCGTCGTAGGTCTCCAACCAAAACCAATCTGCGAAGAAAACAATGCAAACAATGGATCATGGCGCCGGCGCCGGCACGGATGAAGCGACGACGACGTCCCTGCAGCACCTGAACGACGATGACATGGTGGTGGAGATCCTGCTCCACCTACCATCGGTGTCCGTGTTCCGGTGCCGCGCCTGTGTAGGGCATGGCGCGGCATCACCAGCGGCCTGGGGTTCGTGGCGGCCTATGCCCGGCGGCGGCCCCTGGAGCTCATCGTGCTGCGGCCCTGCTCCCTGTACGTCCACCGGCCGTCTGGCGATCACAGGCTGCTTCTACTCACCAACGACGACGAGGGCTACGGCTAGGACAAGTGGGCGTCGCACTACGTCCGCTCGCCCGCTGCTGAGATCCAGCCACTGCAGGGTCCGGCGGTGACATGCATCTACATAGTGCGACCGAATGGCAATCCACATTCCACAGTCTTGAGCATCGCGACAGGCTTCACTAGCTAGACGACCATCCGGAGGCGAAGGCCACTCGAATGGTCTTGGCGTTCGACACGGTGTCTGAGACGTTCCAGCGGATGGCGCGGCCGCCGCCGCTAAGAAACGGGAACGACCACGCCGAATTCAAAGGTGGTGGTGAGCTCTCGCTCTGCCTACTGCAGATGGACGCAATGGTGGTCATGGCAGCCATCCTTGGCGGTTCCATGGACGTTCGGGTGCTCCAGGACTAGGACGACGACGAGAGCTGGGCGCACCGCCGCCGAGTAGACTGCTTGCCGCCGTCGTTTCTACAAACGCGCTGTGTGATCAACGCCAACGCTGGTCAGCATAAGAATAACAACAATGATGTGATTATTGTTCTACAAGACAGCAGCGGCCGTTGGGTGGGACTATATGATCTTGCAAACAAGAGGTTGCTCAAGCAAATCCAGGTTATCCGTGATTGTCGGGAGGATGGGTATAATTTGTATTGCACTCACCTAAATGCCCTCCTGTTCAGGGATACCATTCAGCAACACAGTTTCTTCGATCTTCGCAAGTCGATTTTCCAACATCCAGACTCGGATTATAGCATCTTTCTAAAGTCCTTGATCTCAAAATAATAAAAATCTGAACACATAATTTTGTAAGACTCCTCCTAAACAAAGATTCCTCCTATACCCTGAAAAAATAATAAAAATCTAAACACACGTGATTTTGTTGTTACGACAAAAATATTTTGTTTGATACGGAAAAAAGGAAACTAGAAAACTAACACGTGAGGACGATGCCGGAGCGAGTTTTTTAAACACTCCAACACCCATACGAGCGAGAAGCGAAATTGGACTCCAACACTCATACGGGCCAAAAAGACTCTGACACCCCTATGAGCCAAAAATATTAATGCAAAAATATGTTTATCCAAGACACAGATTTCACCTATACAGGCCAAATTATCTTGTTTGAGGACTCAGACACCAATACGAGCCAAAAGGACTCCGACATCCATATGAACCAAAAATATTAATGCAAAATATGTTTATACGAGCCAAAAATATTAATGTGAAATGTGTTTGAAATCCATATTAATATTCCCATTGCATTTCAAATCCAACATCCATACAAACCAAAAATATTAATGCAAAACATGTTTATACGAACCAAATATATTAATGTGAAATGTGTTTGAACTCCATATTAATATTCTCATTTGCATTTTAAATACTTTTCATAAGCACGTGCGTGTCGCACGTGCATATTTGCTAGTATAATGATTTATGAGATTATTTTTCTAAAGGAAAACAGCCATATAGCGCTAATGACGTGATGACATCAAGCAAAGGAACGCTGAGGCAAAACAGAGCACAGCTCGCGGCGGCGTTCAGGGTTCGCGGCCGCGGCTGCGCAGTCGCGGGCGAGGGGAGCCTGTGACAGCACGAACGGAGCAAGCCAGAGCACGGTGGCCGACAGTAGGAGCTCAGTTTGCGAGGGGCAGCGCCGCGTCCGTGGTCAGGCAAGCTGGGCGGGCGCGGCCGGCCCCGCGGCCTCGCCGGAGCCCGCAGGCGCGTGGCCATGGTGGCATCTCCCGCGGCAGCGCGGCCGGGGCCGTCGCTCGCAGGCGTGGCGGCGGGACGGGCAAGGCCTCGCAGGAGCTCGCAGGCGCGGCGGTCTTCTTTGAGTTGGTGCTGTGTCCTGGGCGCGCCGGCCTTGCTCGCGCACGTCTTGGCCGCACTAGCCGCCTCCGTAGCCGCGGCGGCTGCCCCGTGTCCGCGACGGGGGGGCCCGAGGCTGCGGCGCCTGCCCCCGTGTCCACGACGGCCAGCCCCGAGGCCGCGGCGCCCGCCCCCGTGGCTGCGTCGGCGAGGCTGCCTCCGTGGTCGCGCCGGCCGGATGCGAGGCCGCGGCTCCTGCCCCCAAGACCGCGACGACTACCTGCGTGGCCGCACCTCCCTCCTCCGTGGCTGCGCCGTCCGCCTCCATGGCCGCCCGCCTCGATCCAAGGTTACGGGGAGGGAGTCGCCTATAGGAGCGCGATTCGGAAGGACGAGCAGCCGTGACTCCTAGACATGAGCGAGTTCATTTGCCTACCTCAAAGGGCATAACGGTCTTTTCCACTTGTCTCACTTGGACAACTACCTGTGGTCGCTCACAGAACTGACGAAAATGTCAAATAAGAAAAAAAAACTAGAGTGGAGGACATACAGGAAATACTTTTTATTTCAGTTTCAAATAAGAAAGAAGCATTATTTCTGGTGTCAAATAGAAAATTTTCTCTTGATTATTCCCCCATTGGTTTGAAGTGGATTGTTGCCAAAGTACTCCTACCAGGTGATTTGGTTGAGCCTGAGTCCGGTGACGGATTGGGCTTGGTTTGGGTTGGTACTACTATGCGAAATGCTCTCTTCGTGTCAAAACAAGTCCTCATCTCGTGTGTTAAGAAGCCAACCAATCTCAACTTTGACTAGGTAAAATAGTATCAAAATTTATATTTAATAATAGGTTTACTATAAAAAAAACTATGATGTAATCAACCTAGTGATGCTTATCCGGTGGTATCACAACCTCTATTAAATATTTAAGTATTTAGTGAAAGATTGCATGGTCGGCTAAAAATGTGTAAGGCGACAATACACGAACAAAAAGGGCGTGACTTGCCAATGCTCGGGTTTCCAATATAAGGATCATTTTGTAACTTTGTCCATTTCAAAAACATATGGCACTATGCAGTATGCGAGACCCTTCAACATAAAAACATTCTCACATGTCTCTCCACTAACCTTCATGACGTTTTAAGTCTACAAAGGCTCCTCTGTAGGCTTCATATCCTTGGTAACTATCCTGACTGAAACTACAACCAAAAACACATGCATATGGGTGAGGGTTTCCACATAAAGAAATCTAGTCTAGGAGATAAAATATCCAGGGCTAGTGAAGTCTTCTTTCTCACATCAAATGCTACTTATTTGAAGCAACGGTTATTAGCAATTTAGCATGAAGAAAAAGAAAGTGTTCAGTTTCAGACAACACCTTTTGGATCCTCTGATTTATGAGTAGGAGGAATTCCAAGCACACCAACATTACCAGCAGTATCATGAGCAAATTCTTCAACAAGATTGGTTAAAACTGCAGTTGCACCTTGTCGTATATAATCACACACTACATTTTCTAGGTCATAGTCAACATCCTGTCGAGTCAGCAGGTAACGCACCATCTTAGCCTCCTTTGCGATACCCTGCAACAGATCATTTTGTACAAGCACGAAAAGAAAAGATTAATAGAACACTCGTATTAACCAAGTCGCGGAACGTTTGGAAGGAGCAGGCACATACCACCATGGCAGCATGCAGCAGCAGGGACCAAGGTAGATTCTGTTGAACCTTTAGGATCTCATGGAGTAGATCTGACGGGGAACTTTCTTTTGTTTGGGGTATAATCATGATGTCCTAGTATACAGTCTACTAGATTCGAGAGAGAGAGAAAGGAGTGCAAACCATCTGTGGGAACGGGAGGTGCAGTGATGTTCGATCCGGAGGCGGCCATCGAGTCGTTGGCGATGCTCTGCACTAGGCAGCGACGGTCGATGTAGATCGGTGACGCAGTGAAGTCCAGTGAGGATGTTGGAGCGCTGCAGTGGCGGCGGAGGTGCTTCCCGTCACTTGGCTGCGCACCCTCTGCGATCGGAACTAGGGTTTGTCGGTGGGGAGTGCGGCTCAGGCGAACCTCGTGCTTTGAGCCGCCGGCCCCCACCTCTTTTTATAGCGCAGGGTGACGGGGGCCCTCCAGCCATAGATGGGCTGGGCGTCCCCGATCAGGGCGCGAGTCAAGGTTCTAGAAGGCCGTTGGGCTTTCTATAATTAAGAGATCATTTTAACATTCTCCCCCTTGATCTCATCATTTACTTTAATCTTTAAACTTTGACTTTAACACTTTCACTTTACTCGTTCCATCACAGATAAGTGCATAGAGCATGTTTCATCATCACGGTCAATTATCGATGGATTTGACAGCTACAATACACATGTCTGATCTGAAACAGTTACTTTAACTTTGGGCCCTTTATAGTCTAGGAGTCATAGACTTTCCCTTAAACTCATGCCGGCTACATGTTCTCTGAACACGTTGGGTGGTAAGCCTTTTGTAAGCGGATCCGCGAGCATCTTTTCAGTGCTTATATGCTCAAGATTTATAATTTGATCCCGGATTTTATCCTTCACAACGTAATACTTTATGTCAATGTGTTTGGCAGCACCACTTGACCTATTGTTGTGAGCGTACTGTACTGCTGGATTATTATCGCAATATAACTTTAGTGGCTTATGTATGCTGTCGACCATCTTCAAACCGGGTATGAACTTCTTTAGCTAATTCACCTGCCCCGTTGCCTCATAACACGCTACAAACCCGGCATACATTGTGGACGATGTAGTGACGGTTTATTTCGAGCTTTTCTATGAAATTGCTCCTCCTGCGAGAGTGAATACATATCCTGACGTGGATTTTCTATCCTCTCCCACATAATTAGAATCCGAATACCCCACTATCTGGAGAGAATATGATTTTCTGTACGTCAACATGAGGCCTTTCGTACCTTGCAAATATCACAAGACTTTCTTTACCAGTTTCCAGTGTTCAATTCCTGGATTACATTGGAATTTGCCAAGCAACCCGGTAACAAAAGCTAAGTCAGGGCGCGTGCACACTTAAGCATATTGTAGGCTTCCGACAGCAGAAGCATATGGAACCACTTTCATTTGATCGAGCTCATATTGGTTCCTAGGGTATTAAAAATCCCCATATCTATCGCCCTTGACCATGGGTGCAGGTGAGGCACTACATTTATGCATACTAAATTTCTTTAAAACTTTTTCTATGTATACCTTTTGTGATAGTCCTAATATCCCTTTACTTCTATCTTGGTGAATCTCTATGCCCAAAACAAAAGACACTTCACCAAGATCTTTCATATCAAATTTTGAAGATAAAAACTTCTTTGTCTCCAGTAGTAGATGAACATCACTACTAGCAAGTAAGATATCATCTACATACAGGATTAGAAAGATATACCTTCTATTCTTAAACTTTGCATAGACACAATTATCCTCAATATTTTCTTTAAACCAAAAATTCTTTATTGTTCTGTCAAACTTCAAGTACTACTGTCTTGAAGGTTGCTTTAACCCATAAATTGATTTCTTTAAGCGGCATCCTATTCGTTCTTTTCCTTCCACAACAAAACCTTTCGGTTGTGCCATGTAAATATTTTCCTCCAGATTTCCATTCAGGAATATCGTTTTTACATCCATCTGATGTAACTATAAATCATAGTGTGCCACTAATGTCATTATAATTCTGAAGGAATCCTTACATGAGACTGGAGAAAACGTCTCATTGTAATCAATCATTTCTCTTTGCGTGAAACCTTTTGCCACAAGTCACGCTTTAAATCTTTCAATATTCCCTTGGGAGTCACATTTTGTCTTATAGACCCATTTACAGCCTACTGTCTTGGCTCCTTTCGGAATAGGTTCTAAGTCCCAAACTTTATTAGTACTCATTGACTTTATTTCATCTTCCATGGCCTCAAGCCACTTGGATGAATTATCGTTTCTCATGGCTTCTTCAAATGAAGTGGGATCACCCTCTATTTGAAATCTTTAGTGTTATACACCTCATAATCATCAGGTATAGCTGATCTTCTAACTCTTTGAGACCTTCTCGGGGCCTCCACATTTGGCACATCTTCTGTTTGGGGCTGTTGTTGCTCCCCCTCATCTATGACATTAGTTTGTATAGGTTCCTGAAGGACAGGTTCCTCACCATTATTTACTGTCACCACAGGAGAACTGACAACAGGTGTTGGCACTACAGTATCTGGCACTGTTGGTACAACAAGAACAGGTAGTTCAAATAATGGTTCCTGAATCATCGGAGTGGGCACACATACCCGCTTCTCCTCAAGAATAATTTCTCGAGCCACCATGCTCCCCCTCATCATTTCATCCTCTAAGATAACAGCGTGTCTCGTTTCTACAATTTTTGTGTACCTGTCTGAACAGTAGAAACGAAAACCTTTTGACTTTTTAGGATAGCCAATAAAATGACAACTAACTGTTTTGGCATCTAACTTCTCAATATTTGGGTTAAACACTTTTGCCTCGGCAGGACTCCCCCCACACGCAAGTGTTTTAGTGAAGATTTTCTTCCTGTCCACAACTCATATGGTGTTTTGGGCACCGCTTTACTTGATACTCTATTTAGAATATGAATGGCGATTTTTAACGCCTTCATCCATAGACTCAATGGCAAGTAAGAGTAACTTATCATATTGCGCACCATATCCATCAAGATACGGTTACGCCTTTCAGCTACTCCGTTCTCTGCTGAGGTTCGCCCGGTGTAGAATACTAGGCAACTATGCCATTCTCCTGTAGAAACCTTATAAAAGGTCCAGGAACTTGACCATATGGGGTATGCCGACCGTAGTACTCCCCACCATGATCAGACCGGACCACTTTAATCTTTAAATTATGTTGATTTTCAACTTCAGCCTTAAATATTTTAAATTTATCCAATGCTTTATTTTTTTCTTTAATTGGATAAATATAACCATAACGGGAGTAGTCATCTGTGAATGTTATGAGCGAGTCATAACCATCCACACTTTTCATAGGAAAAGGACCACAGATGTCTGTGTGAATTATCTGTAGAATTCATGTGCTTCGTTTAGCATCCTTTTTAGTTTGCTTTGTGTATTTTCCTTTAATACATTCTCTACACTGTTCAAAGTCTGAGAACTCTAATGGAGGAAGAATATCATTCTTAACTAGTCTCTCTATTCTCCCCCTTGAAATATGGCCTAAACGACAGTGCCATAATTTCAATGACGCATCTTGAGTTCTCTTTCGTTTTCTATTTGCATTCACAAACGAGGATACGTTCTCATTCACATCACATACGGAATTCATATTTTCACGAAGTGATAATAAATAAAGATCTTGCTTTTGAAAAGCAAGGCCAACACATTCATTATTACATTGTATCTCACATTTGCCATCTCTAAAATGGCAATCGAATCCATCATTGTCTAAACACGACACACTAATCAAGTTTCTCTGTAATAAAGGAACAAATAAAACATCTCTAAGCAAAAGAATAAAGCCATCAGCAAGCTCTAGAGGAACATCACCAACAACTTCGACATCTGCTTGGACTCCATTCGCGACTTTAACGTGTCTTTCACTTCTTTGCGTAGTCCTCGTCGAACGGAACCCCTGTAATGAATTAGCAACATGAACAGTTGCACCTGAGTCAATCCACCAAGTAGATTTCGAATATTGTACATACAGGGATTCATTTATAAACGTAATAATGTTCTCACATTTCTTTGCTATGATCATCTTTAAGAATTCAGGGCAATCTTTCTTGTAATGTCCCTCCTTGCAGTAGAGACACTGATCTTTATTTACTGCACACCTGTTTTGCTGAGGCTGATGCTGCATGGGACCATTGCCCTTTGGCTTTGAGGGAGAGTTGGCATTGGCATTGAAATTCTTTCTTTTGTTATCTTTAATAAAACTGAGAGTACCACCATTGGTGGCCTTTATTCTCTCTTCCTCTTGCACACACATTGTCATACAACGTTCTAGATCCTATTTCTCGGGCTGAATGTTGTAGTTGACAACAAATGTGTCAAACTCTTTTGGTAAAGAAGCAAAAATTAGATGGATAAGAAACTCTTCCGTAAGAGCCAGATCCATTGATTTTAGCTTGTTGTTCAAATGATTCATCTTTGATATGTGCTCTCTAATGGTATTGCCATTTCCACCTCCAGTGTATCTTTCTGTCACCAGCTGTTTTATCAGCTGAGTAGCATATGTCTTTGAAGAGCCATAGAACTGACTCTTTATCCTTTCCAAGTACTCTGTGACAGTGTCACACTCTTGGATCAAGCCTATTATGGTAGGCTCAATCGTGTTCTTTATGACAGCAACACTTTTTTTATTGGCATTGACTCACTTTTACTTTTGTAGGTCATATGCCATTTGTATGGGAGCATGGTCCCTCTCTTTCTTTTGCCATTCAGCATCAGACTCATTGGTCTCCCTCATCGGTGCCACAGGTTCATTAGGGCATGGTGTGGTGACCACCCAGTCCACCTCAGCCAAGACAAAAGCGAGATCAATTTTCTTTTCTATTCGGTGTAGTTGTCACCTTTGAGGGGTGAAATATCTTTGATAAACCCCATCAAAGAGTAACCTCCTGAAAACACAAATCATATAGAGTGAGAACATAAGTACAAAATTAATTGCATGTTTTAATTCCAACGTTGGTCAAAATTAAAACATATAATTTTCCTTTTTACACTAATTCTATATCACCGTTGGGCAGAAATAGAATTAATGCATGACAAAACCACATAATAACATCATAATACTGTTATTAATCAACATTGGTCAGAATAATAACAATATTATAATGATATGAAAATTTATCCATTTTCAAAATTAAATTCTCCCGTTGGTTCGAATTTAATAATGAAATTAACAACATCAAGTACGCAGCGGAAACACTTTTAATATTCTCATAATATTTTCCAGAAGCACTTTAATCACTCTACTGTTGTCTGAACAATTAATATCGTTGGATAAAATTTGCCCAGAAATTTGCATTAAAATTGAGTTAAAATTCATCAAAAATATGCATGAACAATTGTTTCTGAAAATAAAATGGAAAAAACTTTATCTTTTAGGCCATTTTAGCCCAGCAGTTCCTGCGGCCCAATCCATCAGGCGCGCGTTGCGCATTGTAGTGGCCCAGTTGGCCCATTAGCGCGCGGACGCGGCGGCTTTAGCGCGGGCCTCGGCCCGGCGCAGGCTGTGGCCCAGTGCGGAATCGGCTGAGCACCCCGCGCCCAGGCCGCAACCTGGGCCTGGGCCGGGAAAGTGGCCCAGCGCTCCCGCCCGCCTAGGCCTCTTTTGACCTGATGAAATCAGAACCATTGGTGTGAATCCGACGGCTGGGAGATGTTTTCGGTGGAACAAAACCCGTGGCACCCGTCGGTCCTGAAACCCTAACCCTCATTTCCATTTCCTCCTCCCTTGCTTGCCCAGTCCACATCTAGTGAAGAGAGAAGCAGCAGCCGCCGTTCATGGCGACCGGCAGAGGAGGAAGACGACGGCGCCGCCGTGGGCCCCCTCACCGACGCGCGTGCTCGCCTGTGGTTGAGCACGCCGCCGTCGAGCGGCCTCGCAGTGGTGCCACCGGCTCGCACACATGCACGACGGCGTCCCACCGGCGAGCGGCGGCTGCTCTGTTCGTTCGCGCACGGCGTCCAAAGCCACTGGCGGTAAGGGCGGCTGGGCCCGGGTAGGTCCCCTCCATGCCCTCCTTTCTTCTTTTACCCGATTAGGGTTAGGGTTAGGGTTCTAGCTCCGATCCGATTTGATCGTTTCGGTTGATTCTTTCTGTGATTTCCCTTTCCATTTCTACCCCATAAACAAGATCTACCCTAGGTAGGCGTCCGATACCAATGTTGAACCTTTAGGATCTCATGGAGTAGATCTGACGAGGAACTTTCTTTTGTTTGGGTATAATCATGATGTCCTAGTATATAGTCTACTAGATCCGAGAGAGAGAGAGAAAGGAGTGCAAACTATCCGTGGGAACGGGAGGTGCAATGATGTTCGATCCGGAGGCGGCCATCGAGTCGTTGGCGATGCTCTGCACTAGGCAGCGACGGTCGATGTAGATCGGTGACGCAGTGAAGTCCAGTGAGGATGTTGGAGCGCTGCAGTGGCAGCGGAGGTGCTTCCCGTCACTTGGCTGCGCACCCTCTGCGATCGGAACTAGGGTTTGTCGGTGGGGAGTGCGGCTCAGACGAACCTCGTGCTTTGAGCCGTCGGCCCCCACCTCTTTTTATAGCGCAGGGTGACGAGGGCCCTCTAGTCATAGATGGGCTGGGCGCCCCCAATCAGGGCACGAGTCAAAGTTCTAGAAGGCCGTTGAGCTTTCTATAATTAGAAGATCATTCTACCGCATAAGATTCCAGACAGATCTCCAGATCTGATTGCTCAAGCTGACAAGCTCGGTAGTGTCAAACTGACATCGCAGCAACTCGAACATCAACTCAACTTCCTTCATGATACACTTGAAACCATCGTTTGCATTTGGTGAAAAATGCTGGCAGACCTCAACTAAAAAATTACTTGAAATTTAGGAGGCCACATATTGGCCTCATCTCTAAGGCACATACCACAAAACAAGCTGCAGCAGCAAAAGATTCATCCTCCGATTGCATGACGTGCTTTGCATGCTCTAAGATAGCACGACTCAGGTCCATGTCCTTACCAGTGAGAGCTCTTGAGCGTCTTTGGAGCTTTTTTTTCACTCCTAGCACACTAAAAAGAATTGATTGTATAGCAAGGGCGCAGTTAAGTTAATTAGCTACTGCTACTGGACCCAGAAAATGACTTGCCCACCTGCATTAATTTTTTTTTCTCGAATACGCAAGAGCATTGCGTATCATTATATTAAGAAGATAGAAGTTTGACATACAACAGAGGTTGTTCCCAGCCCGACAGTTACAAAGGGACTACATTTTTTAACTATGATAACCTTGGGATCCATAGGGATCAATCTGCATTAAATTGGCTTTGCTAAATCACTGTTACACCGTAGTATTATCTTCCATTTCAATTTGAGAAAATTTGATATTTGAAGGCAAATACACGTCCCTCCTACTTCTTAACACTTAATTTACACATCTTTGAAAATTTAATCATGTGACTACAAATTGGGGGCAATAGGGCCGGCGCTAATGAACCAATGGCAACTCAAATTATTCAGTTTTGTTAGGGGGATGCCCTCGCTGTGCCAACCCGTCCTAACAATTGTCCATAGGCAGAGGACGACCCTTGCCCCTAGGTACCTTCGCTACCCAGCCCCAGCGGCACTCTCGGCGAATGACGCTACGTCGACACTTCTGACAAAGGTAACTTTAACCTTGAAATGTCTTTGCAGATCCAAGAGCACCAGCGAGGCTCTTCGGACATGAGAGAACCCTCATCAGGTCGGCTCCATGCCATAAGGAGACGAACGGAATGCGGCGACCCCCAAAGATGGTGGTCTTCATGCTGTCAGAGGAGTAGTTGGATCGAGAGAGTCAAATGACTAAAGCGCCCCTTTATCCCTGTAGGCTGGTGTCTAGCCTGGCAAGGGTAACTTGTAATCTTGTCTTGCCTCTGGTGGATGCTTTATAAATACCCGGCGGGTGAAACATTGTAAGATGATGAATTAATTACTATTTACTCCAGAATTTATTGCGGGTGTCTCCCTACTCTGTTAGTTTAACCCTTGCTTTCCTTTTCCTGTGGGAACCCTCGGGCTCGTCTGTGCTAACCCTTAGCGTGGGTAGGAGGCTAGGAGAACTCCCACAAGTTTGGTTCATTTTTATTTGATTCAAATAAAAGCAAGGCGAAGATGGGGTGCTATCTAATATAGCAACCTTGGAGACTAAGCTTATTTTCAAAGGAATTAATTGACAGAAACAAGAAAAGAATGGCTGCAAAGCTGAAGTTGCTAGACGCCATGAAGAAGCAAAAAGAGAATTTTGAGATAAAGAAAATAATGATAAGCTCCAATAATATTTTTATCAATGGATCGGACGATCTATTTGATAAGCCGGACCGGAATGCATGGAGGTAATATGGTTATACGGGTATGTTTGGTTGCATATATAATCCCTTATCCAGTTCAGGCCCCTACAGGGCAGTTTTATCCCTATTTGGTTACCTACACGGGCTCATATGCAGCTAACACCGTCCTCAAAGCGAGCCTAGCCTGCATTTCACTATTTGGTCAAATCCTGCATATTCGGCTATACACCTTTCCTTCTGCACCCGCTCTGTAGCTTAACTATTTACTATAAACTTGATTAAACTTTAGCTAGTTGGATTGGCATGGCTTTCATAATTGCATTTTTTTTGACGGAGGGAGTATTTTCTATCGACTACAAACAACACATTACACGGCCGATCATCCCTTTGTTTATTATATCTACATCTATAGTACTATCTCTGTCCCTAAAAGGATGCAATTATGAGTTGTGTGTCAGTTAAAATACTTCACATTTGACTAAGTTTCTAGTAAATAGTATTCATATTTATGGCTTCAAATTAATTTATTATAAAAATATATTTTGTAATTAATCTAATGATATTTGTTTTATATTATAAATATTTATACTTTTTATCTATATTTTTTAGCCTCAACTCTTCAAGTACATGCTGTAGTATCTGAACTCACACACTAACTCAAACCACCACACACGCACATCCTAGTGCGTAAACTAGACCTACACCTATACGAAGAGACTTGTACGTGGCTGAGAGGTATCTGAAGTCTTTAAGGCTTCGCACATGAGGGGCACATCATCCTGACCATTGTGACATATCTAAATATGAGGCAATGGAAATTATTTAGGGAACTGTGGCTCGACCCTTTTTATGTATATAATGGTTAAACTTAAAAACAAATGCACTCTTATGGACCGAGGGAGTACTAGCCTTCGACGCGTATAAGTAGGGATGAAAACGGTACAGATATTTTTCGACCGTATTCGAGACCGAATTCGTTTAGAGGGGTTTTAATCTGTCCGTATCCGAGTTCGGATATTTAATATCCGATACCATATTCGTATCCGAATATTTAAATCATATATTTATGATGTCGATATCCAATCATATTCTATCCGATATTTTTATATTATTCGTATTCGAATCCGAATCCGAACATAAATATAAAAATAAATATGATATCATCCCTACGTATAAGACTACCCGCACTCATGGACCTCTATATTCATCCTCTATACATCATAGTCAGCAAGATTCTCTCCTCTATACTCAATTCTCCCGCACTCATCCATCCTCTATATCATCTTTCTATCCACTGTGAGACCCACTTGTCACTTTATTTAAATATATCCATGTGTGATCTAGTTTTGAAGGATTTATTGAAACGAATTTAATGGTGAAATCGAAATTTAATTTGGATTTTTGGTTTGTGAGTTATAGCATTTTTTTTCCCTTTGTTTAGCTAGTGGGGCCACCACTATAGAGTATAGAGTAAATACAATACCACTCTAAATATAGACTGAGAGAAAGGATAGAGTATCATTTTAGAGTATCCAGTACAGTAGTTTTTACTCTATATTCATACTCTAAAGCTTTAAAGTATCGTTTTAGATGTCACACCTCGCCCCAATTCGCTACACGCACGCACGCACGCTGCCCTCCACGGCTCCACCGACTTCGTCGTGTCGTCTCAACGACCTCCACCCGAGTCCCGACCACCCCAACTGTTCCTCCACCCTAATCCCCGGCCCCGCGCCACCGCCCGCTACTGCCTCGCCGCCGATGGACTGGCCGCAGCCGAATTTTCCTCCGCCGGTGAACTGGGACGCATTGGACGCCCTTGTCCTCGACTTCGCCAGATCCGACCGCCTCGTCGCCCCTCCTCCCGCTGCACCCGCCCCCGCCTCCCCCTCGCCGCCGTCGTCACCCTCCTCCTCTACTACCACCGTCACCTCCTCGGCCCCATCCTCGTCTTCGTCGTCCTCTTCCTCATCCTACCGGTCGCGCCTCCTCATCCGCTGCGCGCGCCGCGCGCTCGAGCTGGGAGACGTCGACGCGGCCCTCGCGCTCCTCCGGGCCCACGCGCCTGCCGCGCTTGCCGACCACCGCCTCCTCTTCTACCTCCACAAGCAGGTGCGTGCCATTCCCTCGGTCTCCCGATACCTCCGGCGCTTGTGGTTCAAACTGAGACATGATTCAATTTGTGTGGCGGTGCAGAGATTTGTGGAGCTGGTGAGGAGGGGCACGGAGGCGGACAGGGACGCCGCGCTAGACTGCCTCCGCACGGCGCTCGCGCCCTGTGCTCTCGACGCCTACCCGGTGAGTGCTTCTGCTGTGACCCCCCTCCTCACGCCTGACATGACATGATGCTCTGATTCAAGTTGAGGTGTTCAAGCGTCAAATTAAAATTTACTCCATGCGGATAGCGGTTTAAGTACTGTGACTGTGTACTGAACCTCCGTGGTGGCTCATACCATGCTGAAAAACAGTGTTGAATGGATATTTAGTGGCTCGGAATCGAGCAACAAGTTAAGCGTGCATTGGCTAGTTAATAATATGAGTAATGGAACATTGAGTAGTGGATCATGAAGTGGTGAAAATTGTGGGAATTGTCAGGCTTGTTGTTGGATCTGAATGGGTTGAACCTACAATTGTGGCTTTGGTATAGTGAGGATTGATTCGGTGGCCAGCAGGGAATGAATCTCCTCTAACACAGCAGGGCTGTCTCTTGGAATTTGAGGCCTTGGTAGAAAATGCAAGATGGGGCCCTAAAATTGGAAAAAATCATATAATCAAATCATCCTTTCACTTAATTATACAACTTCAATACATCTTATTGACTCCTAATCATAAGAAGAAATCACATTACAAATTAAGCTGTTCCATGTTTTGCACTCCGTCGCTAGTATCGACTAGCAGGCTCAGGTTACCACTTACCATGATGTGTCGGGTGTCGGTTGGTGCAGAACTGCAACCAGGGGCGAAGCCACCTTAAAATCCATAGTGGTGCATTATTCATAGCCATGTAGAAATATGTCTAATTTCAACTAATTTGTATGGTAAAAGTAGACCATTTAGTAGTAAATATGTTTTTTTTTGCCTGGTGCCAGTGCACCACCCAAACATAGTGCGGCGTCGCCCCTGACTGCAGCAGCGACAGGCAATGTTTTCAGATCGTATTATCGAGGCTAGTCGTATGACCACCGATCAGACGACTAATCGCGATTAGTCGTCGATCAGGGTCGATTAGCCGGTCTGATCGGCTAGTCGGACCAATTAGTCGTCCTCATGCCTAGATGACCTGATCGACCCTATATATATATATATATATATATATATATATATATATATATATATATATATATATATATATATATATATATATATATATATATATATTGTCACAAATTGGAGGTAACAGGCACAACAGCAGAGTAGCAGAGGAAGACATAGACACCAACCTTCAGAGGAGGCAGAGTGTTGGCTCATCTTGAAGCTTCAGGCCTCCCGCGTCCGTCCTCCAAGCATCGAGGTCTCAAGGAATGGAGGAAGTATCTTAGAGCCTGAGAGGCGGCGGCGGAGTTGCTGGGGTTGCGCACGGGAGGACACAGACACGGGCGGAGGTGGAGGCGCGGACGGAGCTTTGGACGCCGGCAAGAGGCACGAATGCAGCTGCCGCGGACGCCGGAGAGAGGCGCGGACGTAGCTGCGGACGCCGGCGAGGAAGATCCAGAGAGGTAGGCCACGGGCGGAGGAGACGCGGGCGGAGGCGCCGGCGGCTGCGAGGGAGAGCAGAGCCAGAGCGGGAAATGGAATGTGTCGAGCGGGAGCTGGAAATGCGGCGGCTGCAGCTGGTTCACTGATTCACTCACTCCCCTCACTCAGCACGTCAGCACTCCTCTTCTTCTAACCCTAATGGGCCAACCAAAGGTGGGCCGAATTCTATCTACATCATGTACCTGTACTGGCCCAACTTATCGTCCAACTAGCCTTATCGGACGACTAATCGCGATTAGTCGTCATTTATCGGACGATAAGTTTTCTGATCGAAAAAACTAATCGAGGGCCCTTATCGAGCACCTATTTACGATTAATCGCAATTAGTCGTCCGATCTGAAAACATTGGCGATAGGGTGCGTCCTCCGTCTCTGTATTGGCACTCAGCATATGTGGCACTGCATTGACAGACTAGCAGGGTTGTGTTGCTGCCTCGCTGGGTGGGCGGTGACCTGGGACTGGGAGACAAAGAGAAATTGATCAGATTTGATGAACCAGTTGTTGAGGCCGATCAATGATCACAATCGATATTCCTTCACAGTTTCACTTCACGTTCATGTATTGAATAAAATGTTTTTTTGTGTGTGTATCCTTGTATTAATGCAATGATACGTAGCTCTCGTGTGTGTTGAAGAAAAAAAGTGGCTTTAGATTTTTGGGGCCTGTGCAGCTGGCCACCTCGCCCCTGCCAGTTGATGGCCCTGGTGGTCAGGATCCTTTGTTTCAAATGGCACATGTATTCAGGAGTTTGGCTTGGCAAATAAGTATGGCTGTGCAAAATACTACATGGAGTCAGATATAGTCTTCAGAATCTGATTTGGATTCAGAATGTCCAATTTGTCCGAACAATTTGGACATAGGTGTGGAGGTAACTCTGGCATCCAGTTCTTAGTGGGTGCTTACCCCTTGGTTATTGCAGTATGCATCCTTGAAATCTGTGCTATGGAAATTGGATTTTTTTTTTTTAAAAAATTTGGAGGTATGCTTCATATGAGGACATATTGCTAGGAGACTATCCCTGCTAGTTTGAGCTATCGCATTAAAGGAAAATATATGAAAAAGAGGTTCTTTCTCGAGCTGTGATGTAGGCAAAATGTAGCCAACATATCGTTACCCACAAGTGTCGCAAAGTTTGTCAACAACTGAACATATGATGTGTAGGGTAGGGTGCTAGGAAAATGTGTCTGACCACAATTGTGTCAGTCAAACACGCAGCTATGTGGGAAACTGTGGTGTGACTGGGATTAGGTGATGTTAGTGATGGATAAGTCTCTGTGTTGGCTGGTGGTTGTGGGGCTGCTGCAGTATGCAGCACATGTGGTCCTTGTGTCATTTGTAGACTGCATCCTTGACTGCTTTTAGGACAGCAGTTAGCATCTGTAGGACAACATCTTTCTAGCATCTTAGACTAGCATCTTAGACTAGCAGTTAGCATCTGTAGGACAACATCTTTCTAGCATCTTAGACTAGCATCTTGGCATATGCTTGGCTGGCTAGCAACCCTATAAATATGTATCCTCAACCCCTCAGGTTGGCATGACATTGTATGAGTTTGTGCGAGAAATAAACCAGAAAATTGCTCCAACTCCTAGTGTCATCCTCTCTCAATGAGAGTAAGAATTCTGCTACTACCAAGAGTGAGAATCCAGCAACTAATAAGTGGTATCCGAGGCGTACTATCCTGTAGCCTGAGCATCTCTTGCTCATCTCCTTCCCCGGCCTCGCAGCAGCCCTAGCCGGTAGCAGCAGCAGCTCCGGCTGCCCCTGCTCTCCACACAGCAGCCCCCTCGATAGCGCGCCATGTCCGCAGGACAGTCTCAGGGCTCGGTCGCCTCGAGCACGCGGCGTCGGCAGGAGGCCGACCTCGCCGCGGCAGAGAAGCGCGAGCGAGTGGCGGCAGACGATGCAACAACAGCGGCAAGGGCATCGAGGCTGGCAGCAGCGGAGCTGGCAGCAGCTAGAGCGGAGGTAGAAGCAGCGGCGGCGGTGGATGCAGCGCGTGCAGCAGCAGCGGAGGTCGAGGTTCTACGCGGCAGCAATAGCAGCTCCATCGCTGCTGATGACAGCGCCGACACGGACCTCGAGCTGCTGGAGAGGGAGGCATCGCAAGGGCGAGCGGCGCAGTGGGCAGCCGCGCACGCCCACGAGCGCGGCGGCAGCCCAGACAGGCGCAGACACGCCGGTGGCGCTCCTGAAGGAGGCGCGCACGGCGGTGGCGCTCCTGGAGGAGGCGCGCATGGCGGCGGCGGGCGGGTCGACGGAGAGCGCGGCCTTTACAGGAAGCGCGGCTCTCCCTCCCCGGTTCGGTACTGTGGTCACCACGAGTACCAGGCTGTCGTCAGGGATGTCGGCCCCGGCGGCGGGTGGCCTACCCTCACCAAGACCAACTACGTTGAGTGGGCTGCGGTGATGAGGGTAAGGCTCCAGGTGCGGCATATGTGGGATGCAATCCGGTACGGTGACGTCGACTACGACCAAGATCGACGGGCACTGGATGCTCTCATTGCTGCAGTCTCGCCCGAGATGCAGTTTTCGCTCACCAGCAAGCGGACTGCCAAGGAGGCCTGGGACGCCATCGCCGCGGCACGCATCGGCAGCGACCGCGCCCGCAAGTCCACACTGCAGGCACTTCGCAAGGAGTGGGAGAACCTGACCTTCAAGCCAGGTGAGGACGTTGATGACTTTGCTCTCCGTCTCAACACTGTTGCAGAAGTTGTTGCAGTTCGGCGACAACACCTACGGCGAGGAGAGAGCTGTTGAGAAGCTCTTCCGCTGCGTCCCCGAGAAGTACAAGCAGATGACTCGCTCAGTCGAGTCTCTGCTGGACCTCTCCACGATGACGATCGAGGAGGCGTTGGGCCGCCTTAAGGTCGTTGACAGCGATGAGCCACAACGCCTCTCGGGACCCGTCACCATTGGCGGGAAGCTCCTACTCACTCGGGAGCAGTGGGCTGCCGGCCAAGGTGACAGGAAGAAGGGGGAGCCTTCTTCCACGACAGGTGGCCGCAAGCGTGGCAAGCCGCGCAAAGACGCCCAGGCAGGGGCGCGAGGACGTGCCGAGGGTGATGATTGTGGAGGCGCCCAGGGCGGCGCCGCTGGCAAGCAAAAGCCAACACGAGACGACCCTTGCTACAACTGCGGCAAGCTTGGTCATTGGGCCAAGGATTGTCGACAGCCACGACGCGGCCAGGCCCACGTCGCGCAGGCGGAGGAGGAGTAGCCGGCTCTGTTCATTGCTCATGCGAGCATCGAACTGCCTCTAGCGGCACCGGCCGCAACGGCTCTCCTCCACCTTGACGAGCCAAAAGCACACGCCCTCCTCGACGACAGCTCCGGCAACGACAAGACCGACGGGTGGTGCCTTGACACCGGCGCCACCCACCACATGACTGAGCGGCGGGAGTTCTTCACCGAGCTCGATTCAGGCGTTCGAGGCACCGTCAAGTTCGGCGACGCCTCCGCTGTGGAGATCAAGGGCGTCGGCTCTGTCGTCTTGATCGCCAAGACTGGCGAGCATAGGCTGCTCACCGGTGTCTACTACATCCCTGCGTTGAGGAACTCCATCATCAGCTTGGGACAGCTGGATGAGAGCGGATCGCGCGTGGAGATCGAGCACGGGGTGCTGCGCATCTGGGATCATCGACACCGGCTCCTGGTCAAGGTCAACAGGAGCAACCGCCTCTACGTCCTTCATGCACAGGTGGCGCAACCTCTTTGTCTTGCAGCCTGCCGCGACGACGACGCTTGGAGGTGGCACGAGCGCTTTGGGCACCTCAACTTTGAGGCCCTGAGGCAGCTCGGCAGCAAGGAGATGGTGCGGGGCATGCCGCACGTCGACCACGTGGAGCAGTTCTGCGACACCTGCGTCCTCACCAAGCTGCAGTGGCTCCCTTTCCCTCGCCAGGCGAGCTTCCGCGCCAAGGAGAAGCTAGAGCTCGTACACGGTGACCTTTGTGGCCCCGTGACACCGGCTACACCTGGAGGCCGGCGCTACTTCCTCCTCGTCGACAACGTGTCTCGCTACATGTAGGCTGTCCTGCTCGACGCCAAGGCAGCCGCAACGGACGCCATCAAGCGCCTTCAAGCTGCTGCGGAGGCGGAGTGCGGCCGCAAGCTTCGGGTCCTACGCACGGACAACGGCGGTGAGTTCACGGCGGCCGAGTTCGCGGCGTACTGCGCCGATGAGGGGATCCACCGCCACTTCTCCGCGCCGTACACTCCGCAGCAGAACGGCGTCGTCGAGCGCCGGTGGTGGCCACCGCCCGTGCCCTCAAGCAGAGAGGGATGCCGACGATCTACTGGGGTGAGGCGGTGATGACTGCCGTCCACTTGCTCAACCGCTCCCCCACCAAGGCCCTCGACGGCGAGATGCCATACGAGGCCTGGCACGGGCGCAAGCCCGCGGTGAGCCACCTTCGCGTCTTCGGCTGCCTGACCTTCATCAAGGAGCTCAACCACGTCGGCAAGCTCGACGACTGGAGCACGCCAGGGGTCTTCATCGGCTACGCGGAGGGCGCCAAGGCCTACCGCGTCCTCGACCCTACGACACGGTGCGTGCGCATTATGCGTGACGTCGTGTTCGACGAGGGGCGAAGCTGGACGTGGGGCAAGATGGTGGATGACGGCTCGACTCCGACGACCAGCGATTTCGTCGTCGACTACGTCCACTTCAAGGAGGCGGGGGGAGCTAGCAGCTCGTCCTCACTGAGCTCGCCTACCCCACCACCTCGTTCGCCACCACCTCCGGCGAGTCCTTCACCACCGCCACCACCAGCTCCGGCAAGTCCACAGGCTCCGGCGAGTCCACCACCAGCACCGCCGGCCACGTCTCGCTCTCTTACACCGGACCCTACCCCTTCAGGCTCGGCACCGACAGCTTCGGCCCATGACGAGCAGCGCACAGTGGAGTTCGCCACTCCGCTGTCCAACGATGAGGATCGCATCGACGTCTACCACGGCGGCGAGCCTCTACGCTACCGTACCGTGGACAACCTCCTCGGCGAGCAGCCGGTCCCTGGACCGGCGCAGCACGACTTTGAGGCGGAGCTGCACCTTGCACAGGACGATGGCGAGCCTCGTTCCTTCACCGAGGTGGAGAGGGACGCGGCATGGCGTGCCGCGATGCAGATGGAGATGGACGCCGTCGAGCGGAACAAGACGTGAGAGCTGGCCGATCTTCCAGCCGGCCACCACGCCATCTCTCTCAAGTGGGTCTTCAAGCTCAAGAAGGATGAGACCGGAGAGGTGATCAAGCACAAGGCGCGTCTGGTGGCGCGTGGCTTCGTCCAACAAGAAGAAATCGACTTTGACGACGCCTTCGCGCCCGTTGCACGGATGGAGTCCGTGCGCTCCTTGCGCTAGCTGCCCAGGAGGGCTGGTGTGTCCATCACATGGATGTCAAGTTGGCGTTCCTTAACGGCGACTTGAAGGAGGAGGTCTACGTGCATCAGCCGCCGGGATTTGCGATTCCCGGCGAGGAGGGCAAGGTGCTTCGCCTGCGCAAGGCCCTCTATGGCTTGTGGCAGGCACCGAGGGCGTGGAATGCCAAGCTAGATTCCACGCTGAAGGGGATGGGCTTCGAGCAAAGCCCACACGAGGCGGCCATCTACCAGCGGGGCAGCGGAGGAAAGGCCCTGCTGGTAGGCGTCTACGTCGACGACTTGGTGATCACCGGCACCAAGGAGGTGGAGATCGAGGCGTTCAAGGAGAAGATGAGGGCGACTTTCCAGATGAGCGACTTGGGCCCTCTCTCCTTCTACCTGGGGATCGAGGTCCACCAGGACAGTTCTGGCACCTCTCTTCGCCAGACTGCCTACGCCAAGCGCATTGTGGAGCTAGGCGGTCTCACCGGCTGCAACCCAGCCCACACTCCTATGGAGGAGAGGTTGAGGCTGAGTCGGGAGAGTACGGAGGAGGTGGACGCGACGCAGTACCGGCACATTGTGGGCAGCCTTCGCTACCTTGTCCACACGCGACCGGACTTGGCGTTCGCCGTCGGCTACGTCAGCCGGTTCATGCAGCGACCGACGGCGGAGCACCAGCAGGTTGTAAAGGGGATCCTCCGCTACGTCGCAGGCACCTCCGATTACGTCTTGCACTACCCGAGGTGCCCCGGTGCGGTGCATTTCATCGGGTATAGCGACAGTGACCACGCCGGCGACATCGACACGAGCAAGAGCACCAGCGGGACGCTGTTCTTCCTCGGCAAGTGTCAGATCAGATGGCAGTCGGTCAAGCAGCAGGTGGTGGCTCTATCCAGCTGCGAGGCAGAGTACATCGCAGCCACTACCGCTGCTATTCAGGCTTTGTGGCTGGCTCGGCTGCTTGGCGATCTCCTTGGCAGAGATGCAGAGGCAGTGGAGCTCAGGGTGGACAGCAAGTCCGCCTTGGCCTTGGCAAAGAATCCTGTCTTCCACGAGCGCAGCAAGCACATCCGGGTGAGGTACCACTTCATCAGGAGCTGCCTGGAGGAAGGGAGTGTCCGGGCCAACTACATCAACACTCAAGACCAGCTCGCCGACTTCCTGACCAAGTCTCTTGGGCGGGTCAAGTTCCAGGAACTTCGCGGCAGGATCGGGATGGCCCAGATACCTCACAAGGAGCCACACAAGACTTAGGGGGAGAGTGATGGATAAGTCTCTGTGTTGGCTGGTGGTTGTGGGGCTGCTGCAGTACGCAGCACATGTGGTCCTTGTGTCATTTGTAGACTGTATCCTTGACTGCTTTTAGGACAACAGTTAGCATCTGTAGGACCGCATCTTTCTAGCATCTTAGACTAATATCTTAGACTAGCAGTTAGCATCTGTAGGACATCATCTTTGTAGCATCTTAGACTAGCATCTTGGCATATGCTTGGCTGGCTAGCAGCCCTATAAATATGTATCCCCAACCCTCAGGTTGGCATGACATTGTATGAGTTTGTGCGAGAAATAAACCACAAAATTGCCCCAACTCCTAGTGTCATCCGCTCTCGATGAGAGTAAGGATTCTGCTACTACCAAGAGTGAGAATCCAATGACTAACAGTTAGGTGCAATACCAGTGCCCTAAGAGCTAAGATTGCACGCCTGTCATGTTGCAATACACAAAAGCTGGAAAGTTTTACTTTTTGTCACATTTCTTTGGTTACTTTTGCACTGATGTGGCATACCGTATTTTGCTTAAGTTGTCACAATCTACCCCTTCAGCACAATGACTGTCTTGCCACACTTTGCCAGAGGTAATTGCAGCTAAATGTGGTACTGTGGTAGCCAACCAAGCAGATCCTAACTCAACAGCTGAATCATGTGATTATGTATATATTTGTTGAGGTAGAGTCACTTATGTTGTAGCAGCTGATATTTAGAAAAGCACTAGTTACTGGTACATTAGTATAGGTTAAATTTGCCTGAACTACAAGATGTTATTTTGAAAGGGTGCTTCTGATGGTCTTACTGTTATGATAATTGGCTCTACAACAGTTAACCTGTAACTAAACAAGTTACAGGAACATACAACGTACTTTTTACAAAAATGATTTGATTGTTATGGAACGTATGTTTTTTGAAACTTGACATGGAATGTATGTTTTTTGAAACTTGACATGGCTAAGTGGTAATTCCTCAGAAATTAGTTTATAACTTTTAATTCAAAGCATGCAACAAATGACTTTCTTTTTGTCATTAAGATGTTTCCATCATGAAAGGTTATTTATAAGTTTAGGCCTTAGGGACTGTTGGTGCATTTTACAGTTTCAATTTAATTCACAATGAATGAATATACTGCTTGGGTTTCTCTACTACCCTGTTCCTGTTTGATAAGGTTATGGTGCTCATTTATTCTTTCCTGTTCAATTCTTGGGAGGGCAAATTTCAAATGTATTAAAGAGCCATATATTGAACATAACACTAAAAGAGCATCATGCAGCACCAAGGATATATTAGACAGCTAAACCTGAATAAACACATTTATCGTAGCATGTTTAATCGAGTTTCTTTGTGCTTGTTTGGAGCTTGCTTACTGAATATTGATATGTTAATATGCCCTGAAGGAAGCTTATGAGGAGTTCAAGCATGTAATGCTTGTGTTGATATATGACAAAGATGATCAATCTTCCCCAGTTGTTAATGAGGTATGCAGGGTCCCCTATGTCCATATTCTGCTTCATGAGCTTATCAGTTAAGAATAATGGCACGGATATGTTAATTATTCATACATTGTATATTTGGTGACATTACTTCTTTAAATAGTGGATAGCAGCAGCAGCAACAACAACAACATAGCCTTTTGTCCCAAGCAAGTTAGGGTAGGCTAGAGATGAAACCCAAAAGAGACGAGAAACAGAGAGACACATAAAGGGACATAAATGACACAAGATAAAAACAGGTCACGGTTCAGGCACGTTGATTGCCAATCTCCAAGCGCTTCTGTCCATAGCTAAATCCTTGGAGATGTTCCACTCCTTAAGATCTGTCTTAACGGACTCGTCCCAAGTTAGTTTAGGTCGACCTCTACCGCTCTTTACATTATCGGCCCGCTTTAGAACTCCACTACGCACCGGCATCTCAGGAGGCCTCCGTTGGACATGTCCAAACCATATCAACCGATGTTGAATCAATTTCTCCTCAATTGGTGCCACCCCAACCCTATCCCGAATATCGTCGTTCCGGACTCTATCCCTCCTTGTGTGCCCACAACACCAACGCAACATACGCATATCTGCTACACTCAATTGCTGGATATGTCGCATTTTTTTGTAGGCCAACACTCAGCACCGTATAACATCGCCGGACGAATCGCCGTCCTATAGAACTTATCTTTCAGCTTCTGAGGCACCCTTTTGTCACAGAGAACGCCAGAAGCTTCGCCATTTCAACCAGCCAGCTGAAATTCTATGCCTAACATCTTCATCAATGTCTCCATCCTTTTGTAGCATCGACCCTAAATACCGAAAAGTATCCTTCTTGGCCACCACTTGCCCATCGAGGCTAACGTCTCCCTCCTCGTGCCTAGTCGCGCTGAAATCGCACCTCATGTACTCGATCTTAGTCCTACTAAGTCTGAACCCTTTCGACTCTAACGTGTGTCTACATAGTTCTAACTTCCTATTAACCCCCGCCCTACTGTCGTCAACTAGCACCACATTGTCAGCAAAGAGCATACACCAAGGGATATCACCTTGTATGTCCCTTGTGACCTCATCCATCACCAAAGCAAATAAATAAGGGCTCAAAGCTGACCCCTGATGCAGTCCTATTTTAATTGGAAAGTCACTGGTGTCGCCATCACATGTTCGGACAAACGTCACCACATCCCTGTACATATCCTTGATGAGGGTAACGTACTTAGTTGGGACAAAAAAATAGTGGATAGCAACATAGACCAATTAATACACTCAAGAAGACAACTTATGATATTTCTTGGTAAGGTATTGACTTCTCCAGAGTTTAGGTAGCTTTGATTGTCAGTTGTTTGACAAAAAAAAGAGAGTAAGGAATCAACTTCTCCAGAGTTTAAGGCTTAAGTAGCTTTGATTGTCATTGAATTATTTGACAAGACACTGCTTTGCACTTGCCCATGAGTGCCTTACTGCCTTACTATTAAAATACTATACTTCATTTTTCTCTAACACGCAGGAGAACTGCACATCATTATTTAGAAGAAGAAAGGAGTTTAGATGACTTGTACAACCCCTGTAGGGGCAAAGAAGTTACAAAAAGGATTCACCAATAGAAAAAACCTTAGCCACAACCAGTGCCCGTGAACAAAACAATTGTGACCAATAAAAAAATACTGTACTTTTTGCATGTTAGAACTTCTATGTTGGGAACTATTATTATGCTTATTGCTTCTTGGAAGATATGTTTCTCAACTTTATTGAGGTTGCTGTTGCTATGTTATATCTTTCAGCACTTCACGATGTACTGTAAGGAAGTTCTTAATGTTTCTGGTATTAATCGTTTCCTCCTTACCCTTTGCTTTACAGTGGTCTATAAAGAAGAGGTTTGAACTTGCTGGTCTACTATCATCTATACTAAGAGCTCATTTAGAAGCTTATGACCCTATTCTATCGCTGACGTTAAGATACTTAATAAGGTACCTTATACAGTACATACCTTCTGTTTTTCCAATCATATCTGGTCAAATTATCTTCTATGCCATGCTAACAATTTTACAACACTTGAATAGCATTCACAAGGCATTTTGCAAGCGCCAAGGAATTTCATCACCTATATCTGATCTCACTGAGCGGCTGCTATTTGAGGATCGTGATCCCCCTGTGGTTCCTCAGGAATGCTTACTCGAAGCACCACCATTTGATGAGGCAAGCACTCCATAGTAATTATTAAATATACATATACTATACTCTTTTTGCACCAGCTTTTGATATTTGGATATTAGGTTGATGTTCAAGCCCTAGCGCATGCTGTGGAGTTGACAAGACAAGGTGCTGTGGATAGCTTGAAGTTCGCAAAAGGAAATTTATACCAAGCATTTCAGGTTGTATTATAATTACAAAATTTTGGCATAAAATTATTCAACCATGACCATAGAATTTTTGTTGCCATTTGTGCTGATTTCTTAACTGAAAAGAAACTTGTGTTTTTAATAGTTTTTGTGAAACATGCAAATTTATTTTTCATGCAACTTAAGCAGCATTGTTGATCTTATTAATGGCTTGTTACTTTTTATGCCTGCTATAAATGTTTAGAAATACTACCTCCGTCCAGAAAAGGATGCAATTCTAGCTCTACCCCTAGTCAATCTTTTAAAATTTGACCAAGTTTATAGAAAAGAGTATCAATATTTATAACACAAAATAAGTATCATGATGAATCTAATGACACTTATTTGGTATTATAAATATTGATATCTTTTGTATAAACTGGTCAAATTCAGAATGTTTGACAAAATACTATGCTAGAATCGCATTCTTTTCCGGACAGAGGGAATTTTCGTACAAAATTTTGGCAATGGACATTTCCTTTTCTATGCTGTGAATCCAAAATTTTTCCTTCCAAAACTTTCTGTTGAACTTGCCCCCCTGTCACAAGAGTCAAGTTTCAAGCTTCTGATGATATATACCAGCCAATAACTGTCTGCTTGAATAAAAACAATTAAAAAAGCAGAAAGTTTGGAATGCACCACACCAAAGTGGTCATTTCTGAGAAGTTCCACCACAAAAAATCCCAGTGGAGACTCGTTGTCTTCATAAATCCTATCTAAACTTGCCACTGAATTTTGCATCTTTTGCATTTTCATGACTGGCCCTCTAGTGCATTTTTGTTAGTTGTTTCCCCATTTTCAGTCCTTCCATCACGTTAACATGGTTGCTTTCTGTATCTTACCTGCCACTGCCAGTATCTCAGCATTGACAGCCTTCTCTGACAAGTCTTGCTAGACTTATACAGAGGAGTTAGTGGTGCAGGGGACCTTACTGGTGTACCATTATACCTGATTGAGAACAGCAAATCAAAATAGGCCACCCCTTTTGTCCTGAAACCCAAATCCATGCTTGTCATGAGGCCATATCGCCACTGTTTTCATTTCCCAACACCTCCTGCCTCTTGGGCTTACAATTGGCCAGCTTATCCTGTCCAATTTTCAAAGGTTTGCAGATGACATGTCGTACTTTGGAATTCTCTTTGTTTGATCGTGTCTGATATGCCCACTGGAGTGTTGGGAATCATACCTTTCTGAGAGTTGTCTAGCATTTGTATCAACGTTTGGGGGTCTACTTCTGGTTTTGCCTAAAGTTGATTCTTTCTGTTACACACATGTTTTGTAGTGCATCTCTGTTTCTGCTTTGCACAACCAGTTTGTGGTTCACCAATATGTATACATGCTGGTTAGGTTTGTGTAAGATGATCATCATGAAATAGGGAAGGGAACAGCATTGCAACAGTGTAAATAGTTGGGAGTCCTGTTTTCCTGTTTGTAGTTCTATTTGAAGGCTATATATCTCCTGGTCCATTTTCGAGGTGCCAAAAGATTACATTGCCTTTTCATTTCATTTCATTGACTAAATATAAGGAAATAATGTATGTCTCAATCATCATTTGTTGGATTGTTATTTGATACGGCATGAACTTGCTTATGTTTCAACAAGTGTTCCCTTATTGCTTCCTTGGTTTGACGCTCATGATGTAAGCTTATCTGTGTAAAAATGGCAGAACGAATTGTGTCGGATGAAGCTGGACCTGACACTTCTGGATAAACTTGTACACGAGTATTGTGTGTACAGGGGAATAGTTGAAGGCAGTTCGCGTGTTCTTTCTGGTAAATGGCTGAACCTATACTACAGGCTACAAGAAAATTTTGTTTACTGCAAATAAGTAATTTTGTGTAGTGCTCTATTGCTAAGCTAACTCTTAGAAGTAGCTTTCTGGTTGCCTAGCCCTAATAAAAACTGTTTTTTTTTGAAGGAACTGATGACTTGGAATGTAAAAATAATGATGTTAATAACGAAACACAGCTTGAGTGTGAAATGACCAACAGTCAGAATGGACATTGTAGCACCAGCAGTATCACTCGCGATGATTCTTGGTCCAGGAGGTTACATAGGGTTAGAAATAGTATGTCTGGGCAGCGAAGACGAAAGAGATGGAGAGGACGGCTAGATGATCTTGATTATGCTTGTGACGCGTTGTTGGATTCCAGTAAGCATGATAGTTTGTCTCCTACCCTTGATATGGACGAAGATACTATGGTAGAAAAACAGGTGAGCTTTCATAGTTATTTTTTCCTTTCATGGAAACTAGATTATCGATAAATAGTGATTTATGTTTGTATGCCCTTCTCTAGGACTTGGTGGTAAATTTTAATTTGTCTGATAATATACACATGGAAGACCAGAAATATGAAATTATTTTGGAAATGCGGGACCTCACGCGAAAAGGGATGGCTTCCAAAGTTGTTGAGGAAATAAGCAGTATAGATCCTGATTTCTTTCAACAGAACCCTATTCTTCTGTTTCAGCTGAAACAGGTAAGCCCAACCGTTAACCCATACTTATCTGCAGCTCTGATAGAAATCGATACCTACTTAATATATTTATCCATTTCAGGTTGAATTTCTTAAGCTGGTAGCTGCTGGTGATCATGTATCTGCTCTCAAGGTTGCATCCACTCATCTGGGACCACTTGCTGCCAATAACGAAGCTCTACTGAAGCCCTTGAAGGAAACTTTGGTGACACTAATTCGACCCAATGAAGATGTACTCATGAATGCATTATCATTGCCAGTACTTGCCAGTTCTCTCCAGGTTTGTTCGACGTCTGCATATTGCAAGTCAATATAGCTGCTGTGATAGACTATTAGTGACAGTAAAAGGAAAATTTACTTGGCTTTAGATCTTAGTTTCCTTAAGAAATGAGCATGAGTTTTATTATGTTTATTTAGAGTGATGTGGTATGGTATCAAGCGTATTCTCTTTTGTAGGTTGCAATGAGCAGAAGGCTTGGTATTGAAGAGCCTCAGCTAATGAAGCTAGTCAGAACAACAATCCATACACACACTGAATGGTTTAAGCTTCAGATGTGCAAGGACCGTTTTGAGAACTTTTTGAAGATTGATTCTCTGAAAGAGGTTGATCCATCATTGGGGAGTCACAGTATGTCCAAGGTCTTTACAGATGAATGTGGAAATGGATCATCTCAAATCACAACATGTTCAAGTGGCAAGGTGCCAGATGAAGGTAGTAGCCCTCAAGTCTCATCAGAAGTTTCTTGTGACGAAAATGCTATACTGAAGGTTATGGTAAGTAATATGCTATGATGTTTGGTTCCCTTGCCTACCATAGTCAGGACAAGTGTCCATTTCTTTCTCTACCCTTGGGCCTTTGTTTTTGGCAAGGTGAGCAATGGACTGGCTCTCCACGTGCAGTTTTCTTTGCCCCTCTTGTAGGGATGACACCAAACATGTCCTATATCTTCTTGGTGAGGATGATTGTTGCTATCTACAGGGTTTACAGTGTAATGTGGCAACATATTTCTTATGTAAATAGAAAAAAATTCTTTGTTTGATGTTCATTAGACCCTATTTGGATCCATTTGCGATGGCAAAAGTTTGCTACTAACTTTAGTCCAGCAGGGGGTGTTTGGATCCATGGCAAAAGTTTAGTCCTCCATCCTACAATGACTGATTTACCCTCATTTAATTAAGCCATGGGAGAGAAAGAGAGGGCGTAGGTGGGTGGGTGGGGGCTATCTGGTGTCCAGTGCGCCACCCAAGACGTTTTAGCCAAGTTTTGCACCTCTTGAGTAGCAAATGGGCAAAACTTTAGTCCACCCCATTTGCTCACTTTTAGCCCACATGTTTGGATCCCCATAGCAAAAAAATGAGCAAAAAGTGTAGGACTAAAGTTTTGCCATACACTCCAAACAGGGCCTAAGTTATCACAAGAGGGTTAATTGTGGCCTGCTTTGGTCTTGGTACTTCTAATCAAACAAAGGTGCAGCTGTCTTGGGCGTCAGTGTGTTGCAAGGGTTCTTTACCTTTTTTTCCTTCTCAGTATAAAAGGATGCAACCCTCCTGGTGTTAAAAAAAATAGTTACTAGTTACAGTATTTTAAGGTCAGTTAAAAAATCATTTCAGCTTCTAGCTGTGTTTAACATTTTACCCTGTTGTCAATAAAAGTTTCCTTTAAAAGCACACTAGGGATGTTCATGGTGAGTTTGTTTTGCATCAAGTGTCGAAATAGGGTAAATTTCTGCAGTGGGCACCAAGGTTGTAGTTTTTGGCAACATGTCTCAAACTAGTTTAGGTTTTTGAAATCTACTTTTCAAATTGGTATTGCCTAGGACTGAACGTACCCGTAGTGGAATTTATTGCACTTTTTGTCACTTTGTTTAGAGATCAGAATATTTTATCGTCAGCACCTAAGATATCAATAACATGTGAGATTGAATTTAATTGACTATTTATCATTTACTGTGTATGTTCTATATACTTAGGAATTCCTTGCGTTGCCAAGGGCGGACGCCATCCAACTCCTCATGCAGTACAATGGAAATGCAGAGACAGTCATCCAACAGATCTTCCAATAGTGCTTACTGTAAATACCACAAGCATTTTGCTTGCTTTGAAGCGGAATTATTTGTTGATACTTTTCTTGTCATGTACAGAAGATTCTGTTAGAACTAGGCTTACCTTTTCTTTTTCACTATTTCCTGTTCTCATTTCATCCACCTATAACACAAAAACATACCATAAAAAGCTCCACAATTTACATGCAAGCCACGAAGGAATAATGGGGATGTTTATAAATGTGTTGTATTCTGTGAGGACGAGACTATCAAATATCGTAAGTCGTGATTTGTGATATGCATACTTATTCCTTATATCGTCGTGTAATCTATACCTTATATACTTAAAGAGCGACAATTTCTCTCAGTTTTTGTCCTTGGCTCTCTTATGAGTCCGTTTGCCCTTTCACTCCACAGAGCAAAAGTGTCATATCATTTTTTTACTGAGTAATAGTACGTAATAACTTAGAGGTTATGAATTAGAGATAAGAGTCTAATTGCTTTAATGTCTAGTCAGCCTGTTCATGGTCCGGTTTAACCGGTTTCTAGGCAAAACCTAGCCCAATCCGTAGAAGATGTTGCGCGAGCGGTTTGGGACCAGCGGGTTCACAGTTTCCACGGTTAAACTCGGCGAAGAGTGCTAACGCTGCCGCCCACAAGCAACCGTGCTAGGAAGCCATCGACGCCGACTGTGCTGCCTCGGCCCACCGGCACCGAGGAAGCGTCCATTGATCTCGGCAGCCATGATGCCGTACCGCTGATGCTTGCTGCTGCTGCTGCTCCTGGCGTCCGGCGGCAGCGAGCGGTGCATGCGGCAGGGGAAGGCGGCCTACTCGCCCTCGTTCCTTTCCCACCACGGTAAGCGCTGATGAGCAACTGAGCACACGGATCGATCCGCACAACTACGACAACCTACTAGCTGCTCTCTGTCTCTCCGAGCCACAATGGATTTCTTTCAGTCGTGCCTTTCTTTCTGCTTACCGCGGCTAGCTCTTGATTGGTCCGTCCCTGACCTACAGGCAGCAGAGGAGGACGTCCATGGTGACGGAAAGAGCCGGCGAGCACTAGAGAGCGAGTAGAGAGGGGAAGGAGACTGGCTTCTGTCTAGCTGCGGCTGCTACCAAGTTCACTCCGGCCAAGGCCACGGCGCTACCTTCACCCAACACCCGAGGCCACTACGCTCCTGCCGCCCGCCACTGGAGGTCGCGGCGATCCCGGCACCCGCCGCCCGCCACCCGAGGTCGTGGCGCTCCCGGCACTCGCCGCCCTTGGTCTCCGGCATGGCCTCAAGCAATTGTTTCTGCATTTGCGACCGGCGGCGACTGTTCCCCTATTTGGTCGAACGAAGAAGACGGGGCACGGGTACCAAATCGAACCAAACCAACCCGTGCGTGGCTCCTTACACGGTTTGCCATGAGCTGGTTTGTGGGTTGGGCCGGTTTGCAACCGGACCATGTACCGGGCTAATGTCTAGTCTATGACCTGAGTTCACGACTCGTGCTTATAGAAGTTAGAATAGTACAGTTATAATGTTTGATTTTTAAACATATTGGGACAGGTTGTATGATCTGTTGCAGTGCATCTGTTAGTATAAATATCAGAGTGAATTTTTATTTCTAAATTTTGATCCATCTCTCCCCCCCCCTCTTTCTTTGTCCCTGTGTTCCTTCACTCTTGGGAAGAAAATAGTCATAGCTGGGTTTACAAGAATGATAATATTGCTCTGTATTAGAAAAAAATGGAGTTTTAATTTATTTTTGTCTCATCCATGGTCTAAACTCATATGACTTGTGCTCATACAAATTAGGATACATATATGTTCAATAAAAGTATGTAGTCTGATTCTACAATGTATTATAGTAGATGGCATAATATACTAAGATGTAAATTTTGTTACAAAACATATGTACGTTTGCTATTATATATCTATAATGTTTTTTTGAGGGTATATGTATAATGTTAGTAATGGACTGTTGTACTAGAGCTAGCTAATTTGTTGCCGATCTTCTTGTATAATGTACTCCCTTCATCTCAAATTATAAGTCATTTCAAGAATCTTGGGTCTCGTTCGAGTGTGCTGATAAGCCGGCTGAAAAACACTGTTGACTGAAAACAAGCTGAAAAAGACGGATTATAAGCCGGATAAACAAGCCCTTGGAGAGTCAAAGCATCTTAAGTTTGACCAAATTTATATGATAAAATAATAACATTTATGATGTCAACTAAATATCACTAGATTATTCATCCATCATATTTTCATAGTATACCTATTTGATGTAAAAAATCTTTATTATTCTCTTTATAATTTTGGTCAAACTTAAGATGCTTTGACTCTTTAATATTCTTGAAATGACTTATAATTTAGAACGGAGGTAGTAATATTCTGTAACATATATCGTGTTGTTTGATTGGTTCCACAGTTACGCAGATATAAAGAAAATTAGTTCAATCATATCTCCCACCGGTAACGTCCGCAGCTTTAACGCATTTATGTTTGTGTTACCAACGGTAGAACTAAACAACTCGTATATGTTAACGAACTGTTGTAATTTCATATTGGTCTGTTTCGGTGACGATTTTAGGACACTGTCAATTCCTAGATACTTGTGCAAAACTAATTTTCATGTTTTTAGTCATTTAGTTGCACGCTAATTTTTTAGTTCTTGAAAATTTAGTAGCACGTGCAACTATTAAATCTTCCCTTACTTTCTAAAATAATGTAATTTTAGCATATGCTAAGTCGAACTATGTTAAATTTAGCTAAGTTCACATAAAAGTACTACATTTGTTCCATATTATAAGTTATTCCAATTTTTTTGGAGAGTTAAAACATTTCAAATTGAACCAAAATTATAGAGAGAATTATAAAAATTTATGACATCAACAAATAGGTATACTATAAAAATATAGTTAATAAAGAATCTAATGATACTTATTGGTATCATAAATATTATTATTTTATTATATAAATTTGGTCAAATTTGAGATGATTTGACTCTTAAAGAAAGTTAGAATGACTTATCATTTGGGATGGAAGGAGTATATAGCTAAGATAAGTCTTTGTATAGTTGACTTAACATGATCTTACAAGTAGAGAAATAACTCGCGTTGTAGCCATCGTAGTATCCAGGAAGCCTTCTCAAAAGAAAAGATCTTTAGGGAAGCTCCGATGGTAAATTATGAGGAGCTAGCTCATAGCATATTGTTTCGTATTTTAAAGAAGAGAGAAAAAACTAGCACTTGATCGAGAGCCAGTCCCATACACATGTTTCAAGATTACATGGGGATGTCATGTGAGCGCTATTTATGTTATGAGCTATATGCTAAAGTTAATGTCATCAGAGATACTATTTTAGAGCCAGTAACTAGCTCATACCACTGCGGCTGTGCTTATGGATGTCTACATGCAATGCGTGATACTTGGGTCACTACTCACGACTTCTCAAGAAAAGTCAATGTAACACCCAAAATTTGTATGAATTTAAATAGCTTAAATTGATTTATTTATGCGTTAATGTGTGCATACAAACCTAGGGCAATAATAATTTTTGTGGTATTAAAATCAATATAAGGTCTAGCTACATGTTTATGCATACATGCTGCTGCACATTATTTTTGTATTGAGTGGTTTGATTCAAATACAAAAAAGGAATTCAAAATTCCTTTGAAAATGGCTTTAGAAAAAAAAATTAGAAAAGAAAAAGAGAGGGGTTTCTCTCCTCTCCCTGGCTTTTGGCCTGTAGGCCCAGGACGGCCTGCTTCCCCTCCCCTTGTTCTCCAGCAGTTCGGCCTGCTTTTCCCTCGGCCGAAGCCCGCTCGCCTCCTCATCCACTGGCCCAAGTGACAAGCCGCAAGCCCAGCTCCATCGAGCTCTTGCTCTTGGGCCGGCCTAACACAGCAGCAAGCGCAACGCTCTCTCTCTGGCTGACGCCGCGGTCCCACGCTCTCTCTCGCTGCCATCTCGGACCCGCATGTCAGCGTGTCATCTCCTTCCCCTTGCTCGAGTCCGGCTCGAACCCGACGCCGCCAATCCCGAAATTCGTGGGATCTTCTCCATGCAGCGCGCACCTTAGCCCTATATAAGCTAGCCCCGAGCTACCGCCTTCCTTTTTCACCTAAATCGCAACACCGAACGCCTTAATCCGAGCTCGTTATCGCCGAAACCCTAGCGTCGCCACCCGAGCTCGAGGTTCTACGAATTCGTCGTGCCTCCGTCACTGTAAGTTGTTGCCGAGCTTCGCATTGACTCCGCAAAGTCGCCAAGCCCGTTTTCCCTCTTTTTCTCGCTCTATTTCACTTACACGTCGTCGACGGACCCGAGCAGGTCACCGCCATCTGCCAGTCTGAGCTCCACACCGTCCTAGCTCCGACCTCGCCTCCATTTTCATCGCTAGTGAGCTCGCGATCATCCCCTCTATCTCCCAGTGTTTTCCCGAGCCGTTTAGTGGCCTGTAGCGCTGGATTCACAAACGCCAGCGAGATCCCCTCGCCGCTGGCCATGTCATCGCCGCGCTCGGCCCTGTAGCCAGCCGGAATTCCCTTTCACCCCTCCCTGATCTAATCCGGATTGTCCATCTCTGATCCAACGGCCAAAGATGGCCGATACCCCTTCGGCCATCCATCTTGTTAAAGAGCCTCTGGCCTTTTCTTATTTGAACCCGTAGTCCTCGTTTAATTTAAAAACCAAATTTCATGTAGTTAAATTTGAAAATGGGATTATATCTATTTACAGAATTGCCATTGAATTCAAATTCTTATAAAAATCTTCATTTTAACTCCGATTTGATCCGTTCAAGTTGCGTTAGATTCGTAATCTCGTAATCTACATGTTAGTATCACTGTTAATCATGTTTCCAACATTTAAAATTTGAAATTATATTTGCTCTATTATTTTACTATAGGAAATCTTGTTTAATTCATATCTTTTCCGTTATAGCTCCAATTCGCGTGCAATTCACGTATGTGTGATCGTAGCGACATGTAGAATCAATTCACAAACTTTTCATTTTGTTTTGCTACTGTTGGCATACTGTTCTAATTATGTCTCTTGTTTGCTTCGTGTATGATTGCTCGGATGCTTGTATGATGTCGTGTGTTGATCGAGTTTAGACGGTGAGCAGTTCGTGGACGATCAAGAGTACTTCTACGAGCAGGACCAGCAGGAACCTTTTGATCAAGGCAAGTATAGCTTGGGACCTCCTTGATGACCTACTCATGTTATACATAAATTTCATATGCATGTGTTCTCTTGTCACCTTTTTAAGGTTTTCCTAGCAATTGATTACCAAACACCTTGTCACCTTGGGGTATATGCATTTGGGTAGCAGTTTTGCTAGTGCTGAACCTTTAACCATGATCTTGTAACCTGAATAATAGAATATACAATAAACATTAAAAGATGATTTTTAGCAGCATGAATTGAAGGGTGAGAAAAGCTCTAGCTTTTGCTGGATGATCTTGACCCTCCGTAAGGACTTATCTGTAAGTGATCATCCGGGACTTATAATACAGCTGTGGGTAAAGATGGCAGTGGATCGGGTTTGGGGCGGATATCCGCGGGTTTCGGGTCTACGGGTTTCGGGTCTGCGGGTTTCGGTTTTGGTGCCTGTTTTCTGCCCACGGATTTTCGGGTTTGGATACCCGAAATACCGCGGGTTTTGGGCGGATTTTGAATTTCACCCGTGGAGCTCCATCGGGGCCCGAAACATTCGGCCCACTAAGAGCCCAGCTAGTAACCCTAAGCATATAAGCCTCCGTCAACCCCTCATCTGCCGCATCCGCCTCCATCCTCGCACCCCGCACCCCGCCCCTCAGCCCCTCATCCGCCGCATCTGCCCTCACACCCCGCACCCCGCCTTCGCACGGCGGCCGCATGCCCGCACCCACCCGACGGGAGACGGCGGCTCGTCCGCTTCGCCGCACCCCGTTCGTGACCTCGCCGGCTCTCTAGTCCGCTAGTCGGCACTCGGCAGTCGCCCTCTCTCTCTCTCTCGCTCGGTTGCTCTCGGTCTCGGACGTCGGACGAGCGGCTCGCGGAGGCGCGGACTCCCCGCTCTTGCTTGCTCGCTCACGGATCCTGTTGGAGCACGTGGCGGATCTGAGGCTGCCGTCGCCGACCATGCCCAGTGCCCCGTCCGAGCTGCCTCAACCAGTCGCCAGTCAAGTGCGCGGCCGCCGCCTGCGGTGGTGCGACCTTCTCCTGCCGCGCTCCCCTCGCCAGATCCGGCGGTGGTGCGGTCTCCTCCCGCACTGCGTAGCTGATGGCAGATCCGGTGGTGGTGCGGCCTTCTCCTCTGGCGGTGGTGCTCCTGTCGTGCTCGGCTCGGCCCTCGCCAGATCCCCTCTCTCTCGGCAGTATTCTCGGGTCTCGGTTAATCCGTCGGGTGACGGGGATCCGTGGGTCTCGGTTTCGGGGATGGAGTTTCACCCGAATCGCTATTCGGGGAGGGTTCGGGTTCTACGTTCGGGTTTCGGTTTTGGGTGCCCAGACACTTCACCCGATCCGAACCCGCCCCGTTGCCATCCTTATCTGTGGGGGCTACATGACTCTGACTCTAGTTATTTAGAAGACCTTTTCTAGCTTGTTAGAGGTTACCCGAAAGGGCACAAAAGGGATCTGCCGAATCAGGTATAGTACGGCTTCTGTCCTTATGTGTATAGGCTGCGGTCATTGTGCTATACGGAAGGAAGGCTCTACATCTGTTTGCCACAGAAACCTAGCGACCCTAACTTGTTAGATGAACTTTTAAGTGGCTTTATATGTTTTTCGGTGATTTGGGAATAGCTAACCCATGCATTTGGAAAACATGATTCACAGTGAAAGTGTACATATTTGCGCAGAGTTTAATAAACTGGTATACTAGCCGTGTTCACAGACACGAGCGGCCTTGGAATCCTTATGGAATAGATGATCACTATTTAATTATATTCTTATTATGTTGTTCATGTGCTATTCGTTATTCTTGTTCACTTGATCATATGGTTAGGGGAATAATTGCTACCTTGTTGCTATTAATTGCTAAATATGATATACACTTAAAAGCTAACTGCAGTTTAACCAGTGTTAGCTAATTGAGCCACACGAACCCCTTGCTATATTTGTTGAGTACGACATGTGCTCACCCTTACTATTTTCCCACACCTCAGGATGGACAACAGATCAAGATTGGAATAAGGATTACCATGATAAGTACTAGGCTTGATGTCAACCAGTTAATGTTCCTGTGATGGAACTACCACGAGAAAGTTATCTTTTTATTTCCGCTACGTTTGTGTAAAAACTATGTGATAATATTCGTGATGTAATAAACAATAGTGATGATACTTTTCTTTAATTTGTCGACTTATATATGATTGATCTCTGGACGCACATAAAATTATGCATTCTATTTTATCCTTAAAAATGGGTGTGACAGTCAACTATCGTTTTCCCTCCTTTTTGGAAGTTCCAAGTAGTCACTTCTTTCGTTTGATCTCTTCTATTCTAAGAACTGCTCCAAATACAGTATTAGAAAGCACCGCTTGGGCCCCAATAAAATCTTGAATTAGATCCGAAATTGCTAGGTTAATGTGGCGTCGTGAGGTGGGCTAGATATCGAGCCAGCTTAGCTCGACTCGGCTTAGCTTGTTAGGACTTATTATATAACGAGCTAAAAGTTTGATTCATCTCAGCATGTTGACCAACTCGTTTAGCTTGCATGCCAGTGAAATAAAAAAGTAGCTGCAAACATAGAGCAATTGACATCGCATACATGTGAAAATATACATCGGTTACACCATTTTTGCCAATGTTGCGATTAATAAAAAGAGTGGTAAGAATGATTCAGGCCCATAGTTGATGGTCTTTGGTCAGGCCTTCTGTAACTTTTGTGGCGATTCTTTTTTCTTGCAGTGGGACCATTTGTGGGTGTGTGTTCGTGTTTGGATTGGGCTCTCTGTCTAACTCTTTGTATTTGTGTTTTTTCAATCTTGAAATGACATGAAGTTCTTCTACGTTGTTCGAAGGAAAAAAAGTAAAAATGATGGCTTCAGTTCCGGTCAAATTGTTTCATTTTGTTCCTTTGCTGCAGCAATTTAAAATTATGGCATGTTTTGAGTTTATTATTTTAGACAGAGTCGTCGTCAGCTAAATAAAATGGCAATGCTTATGCCAGCTAAATAAAAGAACTGGGCCGGCTGCAGGCTGCTGCTGCGTTTTAATTCAACAGGCAGCAGCCACCGCTAAGAGCCTGAGACTGAGACACCAATAATATTTCGCTCCCTCAACAGAAGTCCTCTGATCTGAACCGTTGGAGACGTATACAAGCCTACTCTTCCACCCAGTTGCCGTGTCATGTTTGTACGTGCCCACCCAACGTCCCTAACACTACTCCTGCCAGAGCGGCGATGGAATCCTTGGGCGTGCTGCTCCTGCACCCGCTGGACACGTACCTGGAGCAGGAGCTGGACCGCCGCTGCCGCCTCCTGCGCCTCTGGGAGGCCCCGCAGGACCGCCGTGGCGAATTCCTCCGCGCCCACGCCTCGTCGATCCGGGCCGTGGTCACCGGCGGTGGCAGCGGCGCCGGCGGCGACGCGGCGCTCATCGACGCGCTCCCGCGGCTCGAGATCATCGCGTGCTACGCCGTCGGCTTCGACCGCGTCGACCTCACCAGGTGCCGCGAGCGCGGAGTCCGGGTCACCAACACCCCCGGCGTCCTTACCGACGACGTCGCGGACCTTGCCGTGGGGCTCGCCATCGCCGCTCTCCGCAGGATCCCGCACGCCGACCGCTACGTCCGCGCCGGCCTGTGGAAGGCCAATAATGGCCACTATGGTCTCACCACTCAGGTTTGTTTTAATTTCTTCTAATCGATCACTATCCTGTCTGAGGATGAAAATGGTCGGAAACGGTCGAAAACAGACTTACGATATAGAAAAACGAAAACGATCGGTTCAAGATATTTCTATATTTAGCAATTAAAGAGTACAAAAAATGGTTAAAAATGGTTGTGAAACCAATTAAAACTGACAATTTTTCATGTTAAAAAACGGTTCATAATATAGAAAACGAAAACGATCAATTCGGAATATTTCTGTTCTGTTTTCATCCCTAATCCTGTCCTCGTACGTGCAAATCATCTCCTGTTCCGTATTGCTTTATGTTATTACTACATAGCTAGGAGTACGTTGCTTATATAGTGATATATGCTTGATTGTTTTTGTCATTGGAGAGAAAGTTAACCTTTTAGTTGCAGTCAACCCTTGCGTTCAATTGTGAACTGCTACTTCCATGAAAAATATGTATGGTGGTACGCATACCATGTTCGGGTGCACTACTGCACATTGAATTATTTGATTCTACTGTCTGGCCGGTCATGCGTCGTGTATACAGCCATTTATTTAATCATATAAGGCCTGTTTGGTTTCGAAATGTTAAAGTTTAACTCCCATCACATCAATGTTGTGACAAATGCATGTAGTACTAAATGTAGACTAATTGCATGCATGTCGGCACAAATTAGGAGTAATTTATGAGACGAATCTATTAAGCCTAATTAGTTCAAAATTGGAAACTTTTTGTCAAATAAGACGAAAGTGCTATAATATTTGTTAAACTTTAACACCCAAACCAAACCGGCCCTAATTAATATACAAGCGCTAGATTTGACCATCTGATTGAGTAACCGTACCTAACTAATGTACATTTATTTACATGTACTGCTGAAGTACAGACTAGTAAGCTATATATACACTCCCTCCGTGCCAATAAAATTCACATCTTGTTTTTAAGTCAACAAATTTTAAATTTATCTAGCTTTATAGAAAATAGTATTAACACTAGTAAACGTGTTGGTGCTTGCAATAAAACTTAATACGTCTTGAAATCGAACTCCATATTATCATTGCACGTGATCGCGGTGCGCCCGGGTCACAAGCGGAACACGGAGAATGCTAGGGTATTTTGAAAAGTAAAAAATGACAGATGAAATAATAATTTGTTCTTCGGTATTAGGTAACTATAGATATAAGTATTTATATCTCCGAATAATATGGTATTAACATTTTTTTATATATTTATTCAAACTTAAGATCGATTGACTTTTAAAAAAATAAGATGTATATTTCTTAGACAGTCACAGAGAGATTATATTTTCAAAAGCATCGCTGTCTCCCAACACTTGACAAACCTTAAAGCCGGCAAGCGGTACTGGTGGTGGCGTGGTGCCCACTGCCCAGTGAACTGCATGCATTCCCCCCATTCGCTTGTATATTTTGACCCGTCGCTGGTTCCATCACCATCCGCGCTAACTCATCATATTGTCCTTTTCCAAGTTCGTTCTCTTCTATGGCTGGTCTACGATGGATCGAAATTTCGTCGTCGTCCTTGATCGATGGCAGCGTTGATGTTTAGCAGTTAGCGCCCGTTACCCGTACGACTGAATAACTTGTGAACAGCATACGCCCGGGCGGCACGGCACGGCAGCGTAATGCATTTCTGCACTACTACCGCGTCATGCTCGAACTTAGGACTACTACTGTTTGACACAGACGGCTTATCGCCTTATCGGGGCAACAAATTAAATATATTCCATGCTCGATCATCGCTTGTATTAAAATACAAATTGAAAGCTACTCTTTGAATTTTAAATTATATAAGCTGTTCTAGTTCTTTTTCTAGATACGTATTTGTTGCTATGTATCTAGAAATAATGTAAATATAGAGGTGTATGTATAACAAAAATTATATATCGAAAAAGCTATAACGATATATAATTTAGACGGAGGGAATATATAGTATAAAACAAAAGTAACGAGCTAGCTGCAATCCTTGGTCGTTTAGGGCATGTGCACGATAATTATCTGCTAGCTGTTTATTTGCTTGTTTAATTAGTTTTCTCATGTCCTGGGTTGTTAATGTGTTTGCAGTTCAGTGGCAAAAGAGTTGGCATCATTGGGCTGGGCAGGATAGGGCTTGCCATTGCCAAGCGAGTGGAAGGCTTCGGGTGCCCAGTCAGCTACTACCAGAGAACAAGGCAGCAGCAGGCTTACCCCAGCTACACCTATCTCCCAACCGTGGTGCAACTGGCGGCAGACAGCGACGTCCTCGTGGTGGCCTGCTCGCTGAACGAGCAGAGCCGCGGCATCGTGAGCCGCGAGGTGATCGAGGCGCTCGGCCCCAGGGGCGTGCTCGTCAACGTCGGGCGCGGCGCGCACGTCGACCAGCCCGAGCTCGTCGCGGCGCTCGCCGAGGGCCGCCTCGGCGGCGCGGGGCTAGACGTGTTCGAGGCCGAGCCAGACGTGCCCGAGGCGCTGATGGCGCTCGACAACGTTGTCCTGGCACCGCACATGGGGAGCGGGACGCGCGAGACCCGCAAGGCCATGGCGGACCTGGTGCTCGCCAATCTGGAGGCGCATGCTCTCAGCAAGCCGCTGCTCACTCCGGTTGTCTGACACTGACAACAAGCACTGGCCACTCGATCTGGCCACTCGGCACACGACAGACGACAGTAGTGTCGTGCGTTTCAAGCTCGTGAAAAATGGCTCTGTTGCATGCACGGGATTACTATTATTTGTTCTTGTGGGCGCATATATATTGACTCAAGTAATCCTGGATCGCAGAACTACTTCAATAAAACTAGAAATTTGAAATGCTTGCTCGCTTGTTTTGAACAATTATGGGGTATGAGAACCAACTAAGTTGAGGAGTTCATTTGCATTACTCTAAGTTGAGGAGACAAGATATTCAACTTATTATTGGTAAAATTATTAAAGAAGTAGGAGGCTAGACAGGGAGATTACTCTCATATGGTAAAAAATTAACTCTTCTCAAATCATGACCAACTTCTACTATATTCCTTTCTATCTAATGTCTGCGATTGAGCAGTTTCCAAAATGGGTTGTAGAGAAACCATGAACTCATAAATTAATGAGCCATTCTTCTCGAATTACCATGAGAATGGTCATAATTAGGTTATTCTTTGTGAAGAGTTTCATGATTTCTAAGAACGCAACGTCAGCAACAATGCAATATGAAATATGAATGGATTGACAAACACTCTCGATGCAAAAATTACATTCTTCATAAACTCATAAATAGTTGGAAATCGAGCCAAGGGAGCCTCTTCTCCAGCTTTTTAAAAATGATGACATGTCATTAGAAAGGCCTACACGACTCACATTGAGAATTGCCCACCAAGCTACTTGGGCTTTAATGGTACAAAACAAGGAGTTTGAGGGCTAGGCATCCCAAACTTAAGGAATTTAAATATGTCTTTCCTGGACTGTTGAATAAATAGATATCATTTAAATGAGAATGTGCATTGGAGGAAAATTATAGATGGGAAGTATAGGGCAAATGGCCTAAATCACTTATGTTGTCCTGAAAAAGGATGTAAGGATCGAATGACCTCAATAGAATGAGGGGCTGAGGACCAGGGGATGGAGGCTCCAAAAAGATAAATTAAAACAACAAACGTTAACCTAAACAAACTATCTCACCCCTAGGCAAGAGCCGTCCCTAAAGACTACGATAGAAAGTAAACTAATGTGACACCATAGGGCTACGAAACTAAGCCATGTCCTTAGCAAGAACACAATAGCACTAGATCCTTAAGAATTTGCAAGAAACAAACCTAGGTACCACATCTCATTAAGGATAAATCAAATGTAAGATAAGATTTACATAATGTTTTAAGCACGCAACAAGAAAAGAAATGAAAGTAATAATGCTCATCAAAGAAGAGTTTGGACAAGATGCAATTGGATTTTTTCTGCTGTATCGAGTAGTTGCCACTACCCCTCTAGTCCATGTTGAACCACCCTCTAATGGTAGATCTCTCTTGACTCTTGAAGGTTCAAGATCTACTAGGAGCACCTATTCTACACTTCAGACTGGCAGGCCTCAAACCAAGCACACCTATAGGAGCCTTCCAACAATTAGATATACTGGGAGGGCCACCTACTCCTTCACACATCTGTCCAGGAGCTTGCAAATTCCAAGAGTAACAAATCTCCGATCTTTACCTTGATCAACCTTCAAGCTTAGAGCAAAAAGATGCACACTAAGACACTCACAAGCACTCCTCTTGACTTGAACTACCCTCTTAACAAAGCCTGCATAATGGAAAAAATCTGGCTTCATCCCCTAGAGAGAGGAATCGGACCAACTTATTATAGAATAACCACCACAACAACCGGACTGAGGTTACAAAACACAACCAACTCAAAACTCAATTCTTAAAATAAAGGACTATTCGAAGAACATGAAGAAATGCATAGCCACTTTCTCCATCTTGCGACATGCCTCCAACACCAGTTTCCTCTGCTCCTCACACCACTGCAATTGAGCCCAGAACCGAAGCCAATGTGTTCCCTGTAAAGTACTTGCAAGAGAGTTTTTTTGCCAACATTTGTCAAATACAAACTTCATTCCTTGTTAGCCATATGGACCAATAGATCGCTGCTGCACCTGTCAATAAAAAAGATCTGAAAGTTTTATCCCTTGTTGGATACCAGTTATTAAATAATAAGTTTTCGATGTTTTCGGGTGGACCAATACCTAACACCATATGGACTGTCCTCCATAGGAACTTAGCATAAGTGCATTCAAAGAAGCAGTGTTGGATGGTTTCTGGCTCACTACAAAAATAGCAGGACCAATTTCTCTTTGGTAGATTATGTTTTGTAAGAATTACCCCTTTTTTAAAGAACTAAACGAAGATTTTTATCTTCAAAGGTATCTTTAGTTTCCAAACTATTGTTGAAACTTTGATCCGATTATTGACGAGGAACTTATACATCGTATTAACTGAAAAGATACCATTCTTATGCAGCCTCCAAACAAATACATTAGGACCATGTTGCAGATATACATTAGCCACTCTAGCTACTAGATTATTCCACTCAACTAGTTTCTTCCCCATTAATGCTCTCCTGAAGGAGGCAATAAGTGGAGTTGAGCTTAGGACCCCTGCAACCTTTGCCTGTTTCCTATGTACTATATTAAACAAAGTTGGGAATTGGGTTTATAGAGGTTGGTTACCCAATCAAGTATCTTCCCATAACCTGATTTGGTTGCCATCCTTTAATCTAAAAATACCCAGTCTCAAGTAAACAGTAGTCATTGGAAAAAGTCACCTGAGAAAGTCAACACTAAACGATCTGTGGTGCCTTGCCAAGGGACATTGGATCATCCGCTAACCCCAGTTTTCCTATTTTTTCCAATGTTCATGGCTGAAAGTTCTCAAATATTCTTCACGGGATGATACACTGCATCTGCGTTATAAGGGAAGAATGGTTATTTTTTAAAAAAAGAATGCTGAGGAGCGTGACATGTTTTTGCTTAGCTTCAGTTATACATTTGGAAAAGAAAGCACAGGTGCAGAATGATGCTGTGGTTTTGAGAACTTTCTATGGTTGTTACATGCACTTGATGATTTGGTTGAGTGTCATATAATTTGCTCTTTCTATATTGCAATAATTTCTCTTCATTCATGTTCTTGCAAGGTAATAAATAGCGGTGGTAGCGGCCGCAATTGCACCCGCAATAGCGGTAGCGGTCCATTGCCGCTACCGCTATGAGGTAGCGCTCTGAACTTTGCATCCTGGAACTTTGCGGCCGCAATTCTGAATAGCGGGCCAATATTGCAGCCGCAATTGCACGTAGCAGGCCGCAATAGCATGAAAGTAAATATCCATAATTAGTCCAGCCCACTATGACTCACACCCCAAATTCAAATACTCACGTATCGGCTGTGAAACTTAAAATTATTCATGATATATGTACTTGAAATTATTTATACTCATTATTCATGATATATGTACTTAAAATTATATAGGACTATCGGGTGCCGCTATTAGAACTTATCGTCCGCAATATCGCCCGCTATCCGCAATCCGCTACCTCGACGTCAATCCGCTACCAACCCGCTATACGCTATTTATTACCTTGTGTTCTTGTTATTTGCTTGCAAAATCTTTGGTGGAGCAATAGGATAAATCTTTGCACTAGCTTGTCGGAACTCATATTCATTGTCATGTTTCAGTTTTGGTATACAATTGAGGTTTCATGAGTATACATGGTAACCAAAGGTTATGTGGTAATTTAACGGACATTTAAGTTTTTGTCGTTATTAGCGTGGCCCGCTAGCTTAATCCTTGTCACATTCACTTATCTTACAAAGTGATAAATCATTTGCAACCCGCCCACTACCAGTTATGTTACGTCAAATATCGGCTTAAAAGCTAGAGTCATGAGTGTGCGCCTACTGGTTAGCACGACAGTACCTAAGCCCCAGCAAAACAGCCATGAGCTAGCAGGCTTCCAAAGCTCCAATAGCCCTCCAGCTCTTCTCCTAGTTTTGATTTTTTTTGAACAAATAGTGTTGTTATTTGTTTCCACGTAGATCATAGTAAGTAGTGTTTTAGAAATGAAGAAATCTATTCATCTGAACTATTTTCTCTAAATTAATTAGTGGTGATATGTCAATAGTGTCAAACCATTTTCACTCAAATCTATATTGTAGTATATGGTTTTGCATTTACATATATTTCATAATTTGGAAATACTCAATTGTATCAACTGTGGTGATACGTCCACCTTAAATTAATTTGGTAAACAAGAAATTAAATACACCTTGAAACATTTTTACACAAATGTGGTCCTAATGCATGTGGACTCAGATTTCACAAATGATTAAATATCCAATAGTTGAAAGCGAGAAAGCAGTGCCACAGTTTAATTTTTGTTCAGTCGTACCGGTGTTTCGTTAAACCGTGGGTTGATGGATCACAGTTTTCTATTCTTTGGACAGTAGTTTTCTTCGTATGCACCGAAATTCAAATTAATGTTCAACATTCAAAGTTCTTCTACATACCTAATCATATTTCTGACTTCTAGCAGCACAATAATGTAAAATAGAAGCCATAAAGAACTCATTGAAGAACATAATTTAACATATCTGGACGCTATATCTGTACCTTAGACGACTAGAGTTAACGGTCACTGACGCTATGACAAATTAGCAAATACGTAAAGCTTCTTGTGTCTCAGTGACCTCAGCACATTGAGGTTACAATGACAACAAGCACTTGCCTTTAAACCAGAAAGAAGAATAAAAGAATATTTTGATAGTTTTGTGGACTAGATTGACTACTAGACAAAACTTTACTAAGGCGGGCGTTTTTTATTTACCGAGGTGGGCATCACAACCGCCTCGGTCTAAAGGTCACGGTAAATCGCCTTTTTACCAAGGCGGTTGTAGTGTCCGCCTCTGTAAATAAAAAAACAAAAAAATGAAAACCCATGGACAAGCCCGCTGAGCCCATCCATGCGCCGCTGCCACCGTCACTCGTTGGATCCGTGCACCGCCGCAGCAGCTCGCCGGATTTGAGCAGCTGCCACTGGATTCGATGCCCAGCCGCCATGGGTCGAAGTCCCCGGTGCCGAGTCGTGCGGATCAAAGCCCCATCGCCGGTGGGGCACGCAGGCCCTCCACCGGGGAGCCGCAGCCGGATCCTGCCGCGCCACCACCGAATTTGGTAGTAGAGGCCGCACCGCCGCCGAATCCGCCGTTGGAGGGACGCGCCCGCCGCACCACCGCCTGATCTGGCTATTGAGGCCACGACGCTGCAGGATCTGGCCATAGAGGTCGCGTCGTCGCCAGATCCGCCAATGGAGGGCCGTGCCGCCGCGCCGCCGCTCGATGTGGCCGTTGAGGCCGCGGTGCCACTGGATCCGCCACCGTAGAGGCCGCACCGCCGTCGGATCTTGCCGTAGGGAAGCGCCCGCCACCGGATCTCGAGGTAGGGGCCACGCCACAGCCGGAGGGTCGCAGCCGCAAGCTTGCGCCGCCGCGCACAAGCTCCTGGAGCTGGTTGAAAGGTCCTAATATGGCTAGAGGGGGGGTGAATAGCCTATTTAAAATCTCTACAAGGCACTAGAGCAATTGATTAGTACAACAAACGGCGTAATGCAATTTTGCTCTAGCTCTACAAGGGTTGCAAGCCACCTATCCCAACAATTCTAGTTGCTATAGTTACTAGCACACACAACAAGCTAGGTCACTACTCACTAAGCTAGTGTGCTCTCAAAGACTAACTAAAGAGCCACACTAACTAAATTAACAAGCTCTCAAAGACTAACTACACTAAAGAGTTTGACAACTAGTTTGCAAGGAATGTAAAGGCGTGAGTAGGGTGATTATACTGCCGCGTCGAGGAATGAACCAATCACAATGTGGAGACAACCAATCACCAGAAGAAATCCAATCACACAAGAGACACAATATTTTTCTCCTGAGGTTCACGTGCTTGCCGGCACGCTAACCCCCGTTGTGTCGACCAACACTTGGTGGTTCGGCAGCTAAGAGGTGTTAGACAAACCTTGCCAACAAATGGCACCGCAAGAATCTACCCACAAGTGAGGTAGCTCAATGACACAAGCAATTTACTAGAGTTGCCTTTGGCACTCCACCGGGGAAGGCACAAGACCCCTCAAGCAACCGATCGAGGCCGGAGACAATCACCAACTCCACTCAACGATCCTCCAACCATCGGGCCATCTAGGTGTCGACAAACACCAAGAGTAACAAACTCACAACCAGACCAAATCACCCAACTAGTGCCACAAGATGATGCAACTCAATGCAATGCACTAGTGGCTCTCTAATCTCACTCAAGATGATGAAATCAAGTGAACAAGTGAGTGGAGTGTGTTGCTCAGCTTCCAAAGGGTGTGCACAAGCATAAGAGGTGCCAAGAGAATGGCCAAGGCTGGCCACAACCTCTATTTATAGCCACACAAGCAAATAGAGTCGTTGTACCCCTTAGAGCTGTTTCTGCGAGGTCACCGGACAGGGCGGTGCCTGGCACCGGACGTGGCGGTGACCTGCCCAATGGTCAAATTCCAATGACTACAAACTAGCTATTGAGGCACTGGACATGGTGACGGTGGCACCGCCATGGAGGTGGCGGTGACCACCTAGCCGAGCCTCCGGTTTTCCCTCCTCTCTAGAAAAAAGGGGCGGTGTCATGGGTTGGAACTACATCAAAAATGTTGTTCGAGTCGGTGTCAGAGTATGGGTCTCTGGTGGCTCGGGTGGACTTAAGAATACAAGAATCACAGGGAGGACGCAACCGTTTATCCTGGTTCGGGCCAATCGGTGCCCTATGTTCAGCAGCTGATGATCCTTATACTCGAAAGCACCCAAAATCAGGAGGTTATAATAGGGTTGTAGAGAGATTTGGTAGGGGGTTAGCTCGGTGCTAATCCTATGGTTGCCTCACCACCGGTGGTGCCTTCCCCTCGTTAGAGAGGAGGAAAACAATGGGATGCAGGTGGAGAGGCTCTCGGTGCCCCTCCATGGGTTGCCTTGCTCTTGGTGCTGAGCAGAGGCCAAGGAATGGAAAGGAATGATCTGAGTTCTAGTGATTGTCCTCTCCCCTACCCTAGGTCTGACCTTATCCCTTATATAATGAGATAGGTTAGGTACATGGCAGTTTGGGGGAACTAGTCTATGGTCTACATGCGCCAGAGTCTAGGAAGGCCTTGCGGTGATGCGCTATGGACCATGGTGGTGTCATGGAGCTGAAGAAGCCTTGGGCGTCGTTTGGCTACTATGTTCTGATACTCTGCGTGTCAGGCTGTGTTGGCTTGGACCGGCCTCCCTGGGTGGACCTTCTAGAGTCTTCTTGGTGGTGAAGGAGGTTAGCTCTAGGGGCTGACGTGTGGGCCCGGGAGCCATCGAGCCTCTAGAGGCCACTGGGAAGATTTGTCTTCTTATGTCACGCCCCGTGCATGACCTTGTCGGCAAAGTGGCTAGCAATGCCATGCCCAAGGGGCAGCACCGGGGAGCCCCCAAGCCTCGTTAGCTTAGGACTTATCTTCTTGTGCCAGGGCCTTGGCTGGCGTCGTTTGCCGGGCAGGAGCGAAGGGCTGGATTGGAGTGTCAGCATAGATCGGGAGCCTGGGGCTCAGGCAAGCCCCTGAGCCCCAAGCGAAGGTCACGGCAGAGTCAGGCTTGGCTGGGTTTTCTTCCCAGAGGGTGCGCGCGAGCGTACCTGATGGGTATAGACCCAAGCCCTTGGGTGATCCTAGTGGGGTCGGTCAGGGGGTCTTCTTTGTTCGAGAACCATTGGACCTAAGGCTTAACATACCCATATGTTAGGATCTCGTCAGGAGCCCCCCGAGCCCTTCGTGGCCTCACTTGGTGTGATAGCGACGAAGGGCTGAATTTGATCTTTTGGTGACCGAACCCTCCTTGGCGGGGATGGCTTCCACTGACAAGGGTGCTGAGCCCTGCTTGGGGTCTTCTTCTGCCATGTGATGGGTGCTGCTCAGGTATCGAGGCCGGGCGATGATGCTGCTGACCCCTTCGTGAGTCTATGTCGCACAGGTCTTCGACCCGAGCGAGGGCTCGGTGAACTCATCTAGGAGTTACTGTCCTTAGGCCTAGGACGCCCTCCTTTTTTATTAGGGATTGCTGTGGGTCAGGTGATCAAGAGCTTCTAGTCTTTAGCTCGGGGCCAACTGATCACCCGAAGCGCCACGCCCTTCTGAGGGCTGCGGTAGTAGGTCCCGATCCTCTCGAGCCGGCCTTCTAGGGCTGAGCTTCTACAGCCATAGATCGGGGTGCGGGGAGCGCGCCGAGCCTTGGATATAGGCCCTCATTGGGCCCACTGCTCAATGGCTCCTGACCTAACTCTAGGGAGTTGGTTAGTTTTGGGGGATGCTCCACCCGAGCTCCCGTCGTTCGGGGGGTCGGGTTGCTCCATCTAGGGAGCTGGCGTAGCCCCCGAGGCCACTGTGGGGCCTCCCTGCCAGCAAGAGTGATGGCTTCTGGGCACATCCCTTCCACTAACATCTTGCACAGGCGGTTGATGGCATCTGGGCCATCGTGCCTGGTGGAGAAGTTAAGGTGTGCACCCCCATGCCGTCCCACTTTGTCTAGGAGATGGGACGTCAGGGCCACATGGGGCAGATCTTGCAGAGGAGCCACGACACTTGGTGCGTGCGGATCCAGGCCATCGATAGCAGCCGGTGGGCCCGAGGGGAGTCAGATCCCATCAAGTCCCACAAGGAGGCGTGCATGGTACGTACAACGCGTGGGTCGGCCTGTGTTCACTCCTGCATGCTAGGGTCATAGAAAGGGCTAGATTGGGGGGAGAATGGGCGTACCTTTCTTTTCTGCTCCCCATCACTTCTCCATCCTAGCGCCGCTGATCCCGCTTGCGCTCTCCCTTGGCTAGTCTACAATGGTGTCCCACTTCGAAGGCTGGAGGCGAGATGTTGGAGGTAGACCGGGCGTGGCTGATTCTTCCCCCCTCTGGGTGGGATCTGCCAAATCTGAAGGCATCGAAATCAGCGGCGGGGGAGTCGCAGGTCATCTCCTTCGTCCCCTTGCACCTTGCTAGGTTTGGGGTCCCTGTGCATCTATTAGTGGGGAGGTTCCTTCGCTACTTTGGGCTATGGCTCCATGACCTGATGCCGCACAGGGTGGTGCACCTTGTAGTGTTCATCACCCTCTACAAGTGTTATCTAGGGATCGAGCCCCACTTTGACTTGTCAAGGAGGATCTTTTGACTGAACTTGAACAAGGATGACGACAGATCTGTGCAATGGATCGGCACCACTGCCATCTAGCTGCGCAACAACCTGAAGCTGCGGTACCTGGAGCTCTCCTTCCTAACCTCTAAGAAGGGGTGGCACCAGAAATGGTTCTACCTTTCAGATCCCTCTGGGTCTCTGCCGGCCTACTCCCACTACAAGAAACCTTTCATCTTTTGATATTTTCATCCATTTATAATGTCACAAGTTGAGTGTCTATAATGACAACCTGTGATATTTACGCAGTGGTTTTATGACGTCAAAAACAGTTATGACTTCAGGTTAATGTCATAACTGATGTCATAACTGTTTTTGATGTCATAAAACCACTGCGTAAACGTCATAAGTTGTCATTATAGACACTCAACTTGTGACATTATAAATGGATGAAAATGTCAAAAGATGAAAGGTTTCTTGTAGTGTCCTCCGATCATCTAGGGCCAGTGGCACCGTCATCTTGGAGGAGGGTCCCGTCCTCGAGGTCGTTGAGGGCTTACTGGATCGGATCACCGCCCTGAGGAACATCGGGCTGACCGGCCAGACAATGCTCCTGGTGTTCTTGTTCCGCCGTGTCCTTCCGCTGATGGCAAGGCTATCCCTGATGTGGGAGTACCTCGAGTTAGGGGACCAGTCCGCGGTGGCAGAGGGTCGCCTCTCGGAGGAGTCTGTGACGGGGATTGCATGGATGGTGCTTGGATCTGCGTCGGGGGAGCCGATAGTTGACAAAGGTCTAGCCCCCTTCTCAGTGTTAGAGCCAACACCTGATGACCTCTTGTACCTAGGGGCAGTCTCTATTCCCCTAGCCCTAAGGGGTTGGGGGCTGAGGCTGCCTCCGGGAGTTCTTCCCCACCATTGGGGCGCATCCCCCAACCTGTCGCTAGGGGGTTCACCCTCTAGCCGAGCCGCTGGCAAGCACCCCTGCTCGAGTTCCTTCAGGGCAGGGGAGCCTCTGCAGAAGAGGCACTCCGCTCTAAGGCTTTCTTTGAGTGGTAGGTGAGAGCCTCCATTGCCTTGACTGCCGCTGCCTGAAGGTGATATGTTCATTGCTTGACGATGTGGATGTTGACCACAGGGAATCTTTGTTGGCAGGGGCTTTAAGTGGCGCAACAGCGCCGTTCCGGTCGCTGGTGCTGAAGGTGCACCGTCGCCTGTTGTTGCCACCCTGAGTGGGCAAGGTGTCGAGGCCTGAAGTCATTGTGGAGAGGCCAGTCGTTGAGGCCCCAACGTGTTCGGCAGGATCTGACACCATGGGAGGAGGCCCCCTTTCAGGGGACATCCCTCTCGAAGCAGGGGTGGACTAGGCAGAGGCCATCACCCCTGATCTCCCCCCAGCCCCAATGCACGTGGAGGCTGGTTCCTCATCGGCTGCTGCACTAGAGCAATTGATTGGTAAAAGGTCTTAATATGGCTAAAGGGAGGTGAATAGCCTATTTAAATTATCTACAAGGCACTAGAGCAATTGATTGGTAAAACAAATGGCGTAATGCAATTTTGCTCTAGCTCTACAAGGGTTGCAAGCCACCTATTCCAACAATTCTAGTTGCTATGATCACTAGCACACACAACAAGCTAGGTCACTACTCACTAAGCTAGTGTGCTCTCAAAGACTAACTAAAGAGCCACACTGACCAAACTAACAAGCTCTCAAAGACTAACTACACTAAAGAGCTTGACAACTAGTTTGCAAGGAATGTAAATGAGTGAGTAGGGTGATTATACCGCCACATAGAGGAGTGAACCAATTATAAGATGAATACCAATTCAATCACCGGGAGAATACCAAAGGGCAAGAGACAATTAATTTTTGTCCTGAGGTTCACGTGCTTGCCGGCACACTAGTCCCCGTTGTGTTGACCAACACTTGGTGGTTCGGTGGGTAAGAGGTGTTGCACGAACCTCATCTACACAATTAAACACTGCAAGAACTTACCCACAAGTGAGGTAACTCAATGACACGAGCAATCCACTAGAGTTACCTTTCGGCTCTCCACCGGGAAGGTACAAGACCCCTCACATTCACCGAAGCCAGCCACAAACAATCACCAACATGTGCTAAAGCTCCTCCACTGCTCTAAGCCGTCTAGGTGGCGGCAACCACCAAGAGAAACAAAAAACCCGCAGCCACAATGATCCCCAAGTGCCACTAGATGCAATCACTCAAGCAAATGCACTTGGAATCACTCCCAATCTCACTATGATGATGAATCAATGATGGAGATGAGTGGGAGGTGTTTACTTAGGCTCACAAGGATGTCAAGTATGTCAAAGTGCCAAGAGAGTCAGCCCCAAGCCGGCCAAATACTATTTATAGACGTCTCCAAACAAATAGAGCCATTAGAGCCAAAGTGGGGCATCCTGCGTACTGACCGGATGCGTCGGTCGAGTTGACCAGATGTGCCCAAGCCAATGTCCGGTCATGGACCTGTGCCACGTGTCATCGCTTTGAACTCGCGCCATTGATCTCTAATGGTAACTCCCGATCGCTCACGCTGTTAAGTTGAGACCGGACTCGCTCCTTTGAACGACTGGACTCTGGAGTACACCGCGTCAGGTCACGAACAGAAGGGTTCCAAAGCCAGTTTTCATTGACCGGCATGTCAAGTCAGAGGTGACCTGATGTGCTCATGTGTCCGGTCACCTTTCTTCTCCTCTGCGCACGCCCATGAAGCCAACGTCAACATACGTCACATCGCATTTGCTTTTCGCCTATGTGTCCGATCGCCACAACGTACCTATGTTCGATCGCTGCCTCACTCCACACTGCCTCTAGAACAGCATGACTAGACACACTAGTTGCATCATGTTTATCAAAGCCAGGGTTTAGGATCGGACGCGCAGGTCCCCTACGTCCGGTCAGCACCCTTTGCATCCTTTTCTTTTTCTAAGTCCTCAACCACTTCACCCTTGCTTCCAACTTGCTAACCACAAAGTGTAGAACTTGTGTGCACGTGTGTTAGCATTTTTCAAAGCATTTACAAGGGTCAAAGTTAGCACACTAGGTTCCTAAATGCATATGCAAAATTCATGTCACCTAGTGGCACTCGATAAACCGTTTAGCCAAAGATTTCCCCTCTTTATAGTACGACTATCGATCCTAAGTCACTCACACCCTCTATGGTGTCTTGAGTGCAAAACAAAATCCTATCATATACCTTTGCCTTAATCTTCTCGGTTTTTATTTTTCTCTTTCTTCTTTTCCAAGTTGAGCTTGATCATCATCGTCTCATGTCCATCTTCAACTCTATAGACCTCATCTTGCTCAATTACTTGGAATGGACCACATTATCTAATTCACTCACTTAGATCAAAGGTTAGTCTTAGGTTTCATCAATTATCCAAAATCAAACTAGGGCTTTCAATGTTGTAGTCTGCGCAGAGGCTTTGCCTGAGTTTCCTTGATATTGTTGTTGTTGCAGGCGCTGCTCTAGTTCTCCCGAAGGAAGTCGGACCTCGACCAGGAGTGGGAGAAGGCCACTTTGTAGGCGCTCTTTGGCCCTTCTAGAGGAGGCGAAAGGTCCTTGCCCATCTTGCTGCCCAACCCCTATCCTTCGCCTAGCGATCGGGTGGCGACACTAACGGAGGCGCTCGTCAGGGAGGGTGATGGGGTGCGCAGTGCCGTGGTGTGATTGGATTCTGAGTTGGCAGCAAAATGAGAGGCTAAGCGTGCCACAGAGGTGAGGGCTGAGGTGTCTCGGTAGAAGGTTGCAGAGGTAGAGGAAGCCCGCCGGACGGTTGAGGGCATGGTCACGGAGCTAAGAGGCTCCCTAGGCCTGCTGGAGACCATGAGGGATGTTGCCCGTTCCAAGCTCCATGAGGCCCAACAGCTCATCGTAGGTGCATCCTCTTCCCTCCCTTCTTTCTCTCACCCCTGGGGCAGGGTCTTTTGTTCCAGGCCACCATAAGCCCGGTTCTCCTTTCTTCACACGACGTAGGGCTACGGGTGGAGCTCACAGATGAGCATAGCAAGGTCCTTCAGCTGGAGGAGGAGGCAGAGAAGATGTGTGCAGAGTGTGATCACCTATGGAAGGAGTTGCAGGCGGAGGCGAAGGTGTTAGTGAATAGCTAGACCGTCCTGGTAGAGCACGAGCAAGAGCTGGATGCGGCACGAACGGAGCTGCAGGGGCCCACCGCTAGTGTGCTGGAGGCGTGCGATGCGCTGCTCCCCCTGCCACCCGTGGAGGAGGAGCACGACCTCATCGGATGGGTGCACTCCCTCATGGCGCATGTCCCATGGGTTGTCAAGAGCGTGGTCCGCCAAGGGGCCGCCACGGCCCTATTGGTATTTATTAACTTGTCACTTGTTTTAGTAGCCACCTATTAATTATCTACATCTCCTAGCTTACTTGTACTAGGTTGTCATCCCTAGTGATGATGCCAGAGATGCTTGTTGGTTCTACCTAGTATCACTATTAGAATGATACTAAGTAGTTCTTTATTATTTCGTGTGACTAGGAAGAATATATAATATGAATGAAAAGGAATTTGCAAGCGCATAGATAATTATACCATTGTAGCATTTCACCCAAGAGTATTCCTAGTATCATTATTTATAATTTACCATAGGGAAGTTATGGCATAGGCATGTATTGATAACTTATAGTATTGATGGAGAAACAAACCACAACCAATATTCTACTCATAATAGGGGAAAGTTATAAGATAAGATATATATATGATAAGTATAGATCAAGTATAATGATAAATCACTTAGAGCACTCCTATCTATGGCATTAGCATGGTTAGGTAGAATATTAGAGGAATAATTCCTAAATCATTCTAAATTACAAGTCAAAGCATACATTGATTAGTGCAATTACACCTAGTAGTCATGGCTAAGATCATCTTCATATCTACGGATAAGGGGTATTACTAAAGGAAAATTAAGAACATAGCTTGCTCTACCTTCGTAACAGGACCCTACTTCTATGGCCTATTTTGGGGAGTGGACTACTGTTGATGGTCACTAACTACCTATTTTGACCATCAACATTGCACTAACAATGGGAGAAGACAATACCACAAGTAGCGATTTATGTTTATAATTCACCTAGTTCCACTTGTACATGGAAATATATTTGTATGCAGAAATTTTGGCCAAAATGGTGACAAATACACAAATAGGAGGCAAGTGGACATGGCAGGAGGCCTTGGGGCCACTTAGACCCACCGGCCGGCCCCACAAGGGCGCCGTATGGCCCCCCCAAGTGCCACCTTGGCACTGGCCACGTCACCAATCTGTGGGAGCTACTCCACAAGCTCTCCCACTCATTGATCTAAGTCAGTTTCAACCGATGGTCAAGATGGACAGGCCATGGATCCATGGGCCCATTATCATAGACTTGGAGCCTCACCAACCGACTTACCGGTCAAGTTTCACCATGTGTCGCCTCTACAACTACCTTTGGGAGCCAACCATCGCTGTTGGATGCTAAGGTGGTGGAATAGAGGGCCGAGCGGCGCCCTACCTTGGCCGCCCGGTGCCCCACTTTTGCTCCACCGCCTCTCCTTTGGACAACATGCAAATAAGCACAAGTCTGAGCCATCCCAAGTGTTGGTTAAGTCAGTTTCATTGGCGGTTTGATCCAAGGGCAAGGAGAGGATGTCACGTGGATCGCTGAGTGGTGATGGAGTAGCCCCTACTCCCCTTAGGCTATAAATAGGACACTCACCCCTCACTTGTAACACACACCACAGGAGAAACTCTCTCTACTCTCAAGATGTAGTCTTAGTGTGAGTGGGAGTTAGAGTGAAGAGGAGCTCATCCTAGAGTCTAGAGCGGTCTTCAAGAGTCTGGTATAGCTTTGTATCTCTCTTGTAGTACTTTCCTTATTTCAATATATTACTTTCTATGCAATATATTAGTATCTTCTTTATTGCTTATCTAGTTCATGCCTTGTTGTTTGGCTAAGTATGGTTAGTATAGTTGTATCACACCTTAGTCTGGGATCTCTGCTCGCATCGAGTGCTTTAGTTATCGTACGTGACTAGAGTAGTAATCATTAACATAGATGTGGTGTCTAGGCTAGTGTTTACCTGAGTTTGCGCCCAATCCCACGGATAGTTGTGGTATCCCCAGAGGTGATAGCTCTGTAAGGCCTTTGCAATCCACCATGTTCGGATTGGTGTTTTCGTAGAGCTTTTTGGCAGCCTTCTCCCGACCACTATTTCTCACTTCCTTCGAGGGTCAAAAAGGTACTGTTGCTCCAAAGTGTTATTGTGTGTGATCGCTATGTCTTACCCATTCCTAGTTATCCCGTTTGGTTTGCTCTAGAATATAGAGAAGAACTTAGGAAACTCCCTCACTCGTTGTCCTCCCCATTTAGCTATGCTTTCATTTTATCTTTTCTGGAGTAGAACTTCTTGTGTGCCACCCTATTTTTATCATATATCACTTACCCCAACTTTAGTCTAGTTGGTATACTAAGTTAGTAGATACATGATGGTTAGCTATCAACTTCTTTAACCATTCCTTCCCAGTGGATAAATATGATACCCTGGAATACTCCCAGATGAAAGCTACATTGGTATTCGTGTGCTTGCGGATTTATCTGTGTGCGTTAATAAATACCAACAAGCTTTCTGGTGCCGTTGCTGGGGAATACAAAACCTAGTAGCGATGCTAAGAAATGTCAACAAGCTTTCTAGCACCGTTGCCGGGGAAGCAATTGGCGTAAAGATTTTGATATTGATCTTGATATCTACTAATCTAGTTTACCACTAGCTATTGTTTGATTAAAAAACATGGTCCTTTGGTTCGCCATTCAATGTTCTTACTTCCATTTAAATAAACTTTAAGTATGTTATCTTGCTTCCTCTTCTATGCTAGCATGTTTTGGTTTGGATGTCTTGGTCGAACATCTTTTAAATTAAGCATGGTGCTTAGTTTGAAGTTTGGATGTGTTGATCCTACTTCCATAGGCTTTTTAAATTAAGTGTGGTACTTAGGTTAAAAATCCTACCTTAGTCAAATTAGACATCATCTCTAGGTTGATTATTGAACTAAAACTACTTGTATAGACATTGGTTGTATATATGGAATATCTCTCTTATGTTTGGCACAAGCTTTGCAAGAACTTGGTGAACTTTTAAAAAAAGTTTAAAACTTGAGAAAGGGATCTTTGCTAAGTAAACAAAAGCGCCATCTTTATGTTAGCATAAAAGAAAACCTTTGGCCCCAATAACAACAATCACCCTTGTTTCTTTAAGAAATCCTTTAGGTATGTGTTGTCCACTAACCTTTGCAGGGATGAGAAATGAAACTTGATCAAGAAGGAGGTGAAGCATACACCTCCAAGTCCAAAACAGTCCTGCTAGGCCAAAATCCATATCCTGATCTCTGGGATTGGAAGATGCAAATTCAAGATGAATTAAATGGAGAAGTCATGCTCAATTAACTTGAAATAATGAGCCCTCGCTGACAGGTAAATCGGTATGTATCCCTAATTAATTTTTGCATTACTTTTAGATTTTAAACTATTGCTTGTTTAGCTTTAGATGTAGTCTCTTTTCTTTCATGCATAATAAATTAGAACAATCTGTCTTATGTTTAAAATAATAAAATAAATGTCTAATTGCATTGTTTATAAAGCTTGCAACCACTCCTCTAAATAAAGCTTCTCCTAAAAAATCATGTTTCATCTCTTCTCTTTGTTCTCACTAGAAAAAAAGAAGTAACTTTGTAAAGCGAGAACAAAAGCATCTTGTAGAACTTGTATCCTTTGGGTATTTGTCGCTAAACTTTTCAGGTTGAACACAAAAGATGAAGGGTAAAAACAACAAGGTGACAACAACTTGATCAAAACGTCATTCAACATTGGAGTACACTCTGAGGGATGTCCCAACATCTACACTAGGCTTTTAATGTCAAGTGACATAAAAGTCCTAGTGTGGGGGAGGTTGTCCGATTCTTCTCTTAGGCCTCCGCTATTTTGGCACGCTGGTTTGCACTCCCTCTACCCACTCTTGTTTTGTTCTTCTGAGTTTGATATGATTGAAAAATGCTATATGCTAAAATCAAAACTTAAAATATGAATCATGCCAAACTATGAACATGACTTTATAAAGATTGGCCAACATAAACTTTATTCCTAGTTCATATGCTTGATACTTGTGGACATATCTATATTAGGAAAACATGTCAACTAAGTTGTTGTGAAGTGAGATATGGTAAAGACTATAGAAATTCTATCTTTCTATGTAAGCTCTTGGAGATTTCTTGTTTTGATAAAACATCAAAATCAATAGCCTCATTTCTCCTCAATGGTGAGATTTCCTACTAGAGCCAAATATCATGCTATATGTTGAAAACCTTTCACATATGCTACTTGTTTTTGCTTTGAGCTTTGTCAAACTTTGTTGACCTGTGTTGAGAACTCTATCATGCTCTTAAGATCAAGGTCATGTACACTCCACCAAATATATGCTATACTTCTACATTGGAAGTTAGCAAAAACATAACCCGAAAGTATGCAATATTGGGCTTTGTATCATTCAAGAGCTCATATGGTGTCTTCTCCTTCAATAGGTGACAATAGAGTCAGTTGCAATAGTAGCAAGCCATGTTGATTGCTTCGGCCCAAAATAAATGACTCACATTGTACTCTCTCAACATTGATCTTGTCATGTCAATCAAAGTTCTATTCTTCCTCTCATCTAGGCCATTTGATTGTGGAGTGTACTTGACTGAAAATTGATGTCTAATCCCAAACTCATCACACAAATCATCAACTCTTGTGTTCTTGAATTCACTTCCATTGTCACTTCTTACTTTCTTGGTGATTGTTTCAAACTCGTTGTGAATTCTCTTAATGAATGTCTTGAAGGTTGCAAACACATCACTCTTGTCAACAAGAAAGAACACCTATGTATATCTAGTGAAATCATCCACAATCACAAATCCATATTTGTTTCCACCAATACTAGTGTATGTGGTTGGTCCAAACAAGTCCATGTGCTACAACTCAAATGCCTTGGATGCGCTCTTCATACTCTTCTTAGGATGCGTGTTACCAACTTGCTTTCTAGCTTGACATGCACTACAAAGCTTATCCTTCTCAAATATGACATCTTTCAAGCCTCTAACTAGATCACGTTTAATCAACTTGTTCAGTTGTTTCATTTCAACATGGCGAAGCCTTCTATGCCATAACCAACCCATGCTAAACTTAGTGAGCAAACATGTTAACAATTGAGCTTCTCTATGTCACGGAACCGTCTGAATTATAAGAGCATAAGTACAAAAACAATCACCGAAGTGATCAAATTCTCACACTTGAGCCCATATAACTCGGGTAGTCTAATGAAATCACGAGGGATTTCAAACCAACCAACATATAAGCTAAGATCGTAGTGATTCAACATAACAAGGCACATGTTACATCCATTTAACAAGTAATTCAATATACATCAGAGTTCAACGTAGTTATTACAACTTAAGTTAAAAAGTAGCGAAAGCAAAGTAATTTGAAACTAACATTACTCTTATTTCAAATACATGCTAGTACCAATGCTAACTTCCAACAAAAGCATTAGAGACAAGATAACTCAGAAGGATCATGCCCATGATCACACTCAGCCACTACGACAGGAGCCATCCAATTCTTGCAGTATCCATGATACATCACAACCTACAATAAGTGGAAATAAACCCTAAGTACGAGAAGGTACTTAGCTAGACTTACCCATCAAAAACTAGAAATAAAGTGACACCAAGGATCATGCAAGGCTGCTATAAGTGGGGCTAGCTTGATAACATTTTGCATAAAAGCTTAGTACAGATAAGTAATCATTTAATGCTTAAGCATCAAGTTAATAATCATTGACCTGTCATCTATATTAGCACCTGTACTAGAGCACTCACTTGATTAGGAGCAAATAATATAAACCATAGTAGGTATAATAAGGCTGTCATCGTCATATCATCACTCCTGAACCATTATATTATTTAGTGTATTTACGTTGGAGATATGCCCGTCAAGTTCTCACTAACCGGTGAGAGATGGCGACTCGAATCGAATTACAACTCAGCTGAGGGGGTATTCCTAACACTCACTCGACAAACCCCGCTAAAGGCAGCCGTCGATCACCTTTGGTGCAACTCAGGAACCAACTTCGCGGGTTCGATCAGTGCTAGCACTCTCAAGGATTACCCTTCTGCCAGGACGTTCAGGACTTTTAAATCACCTGCCCTTGGACTCACGCCTACGGCTCCCTTTCGAGGTGTACTTTATACTTATCAACTCCCGGCCTGAGTTGAGCTACTCGGCTTCGTGGTCGGTCACCAGACCCGGCCAACTAAGTGTTAGGCATGCGTTCAATATGACAAGGAAAGGCTCTAAGAATTTGGTCCTTAAACGACACAGACGGAGTCACTGTAAGCCTCCTACTCTACATGCCTCCGCTCGGCCTTAATTTGAATTATACCATGTTCTTTTCCACGATAGCAAATATAGCCAACCGTGCCACATGTATGCATATTCCTATAGCTCGTAGGTGACAGGAAATCACCTAACTTCTACCGCTTAAAGCAGGGCTGTGAGGGTATAAACCCCCGGTACCACAAGATGGTACGTGGGCCGCACCGTCTAAGGTGGCCCGGCCCGTAAGATCAAGGCATACATCACATTGTAATAGTACCAGATAGAATACTTTACTTGTAACCTTGTACCTTCGGAGTATATAAGGAGGGGCAAGGGTCCCCTAGAGGAGAGGTCATACACCACATAACTCAATACAATATAACAGAGCACAGGATATAGGTTTTTACGTCATGCTGATGGCCTGAACCTGTATAAATCTTGTGTCTTGTGTCCTGTTACCATCCGGTTCATGTCTTGCGCACCTGTCTACTAACAAATCACTACCTTGGACATACCCCTTGTTAGACTGCCGACCATGTTTCATCGACTGTGGCGCGCCAGGTAGAGGGTGTGCGTACAGACTCCTAGGCGAGCCAGATGGGAATTTTTTCATTAATTCTCTACTAAAAACCGGGTGAGTCATTCTACGTTGTTGATTGGATTAGTCTGTTCTTCGAATATCTAATACAGATTGATTTTTCTGCATGTAACGACATCTTCCTCGTTCACAATCTACTTCGCTAACATCGCCCTAGAGCTCGCTGGGATTAATATCAAGAATTAACTCGACAACGACGGACTCGGCGGCTTCAGCGGTAGGAGAGCAGTTCCAACATGCTCCGACTATGACCACGGCCTCTTGCCCCGACCACCTGCCACGTCGCAATAATAATCGCTGCAAGGAAAGGTGCTATGACAACTGCGACGCCATCATCATGACGGATCGGAAAGCTCGAGGACCGGACAATTTCATCACCACCGACCAGACAACGTCTCGACTAAAGCTAAGTACACTTCCAATATTTATATTTAATACAATTTTTGCTACGACGTTTCTCCACAACGTCCTCATCTTGTTTTTGCTGCGACATTTCTCCACAACGTCCTCATCATGATTATTCTTCAAATAATGTTTTATGCCATCTTAAAGATGACATACATCTATACTTAACACAAATCCCTAACCAGTCATGTTGACGCTCGATGTCTCTAGAGACAGTCCTGTCTCCGGCTTCTCCCTACACGTGCACGAGCGTCTGCCCTCTGTGTTATGGGTGGTCGACAGTGGCTCCTTAGCAACGCCATCCACATGCTCACGGGCTCCGCGCTCAGCGTAACACGGGCAAGCTAGGGCTAGAAACTCAGCTACATACTAACTGGTCAGGCGGTTTATGCTAAGAGTAAACACAAACCTCATATCAACACTGATGTTTACAAAGCACCGGTTGCTTTATCACATCATGCTCATTTGCAACTGACTGCTGAGTGTCATATACTATATCATCATTACTGATTCTCTCTAGAGTTCATATATTCCTACATCACATACTACTGCTCCACATATTTATATTGCAGGATCTTCACCGAGCTCTCATGGCTCCTCGTCAAGCTTGTCACCGAGCTCTCGTCGCTCGACCACATCTCCGGCCATGCTAGGGACTCCTCGTCGAGCTCTCATCACTCCTCGTCAGGCTCGTTGCCGAGCTCTCGCAGCTCGACCATGTCTCCAGCCACACCGGGGACTCATCATCGAGCTCTCACCGCTCGTCGCCGAGCTCTCGCCGCTCGTCGCTGAGCTCTCGCCGCTTGTCACCAAGCTCTCGCTGCTCGTCGTTGAGCTCTCGCCGATCCTCGCTGAGCTCTCGCTGAGCTCTCGTCGCTCCTTGCCGACCTCTCGCCGAGCTCTCGCCGCTTGTCGCCGAGCTCTCGCTGCTCATCATCGAGCTCTCGCCGATCCTCGCCGAGCTCTCGCTGAGCTCTCGCCGAGCTCTCGCTGAGCTCTCGCCGCTCCTCGTCGACCTCTTGCTACTCCTCGTGAAGCTCTCGCTGAGCTCTCACCGCTCCTCACCGAGCTCTCGTCGCTCATCATCGCCGCACTCTCACCGCTCCAACAATGTCTCCAGCCATGCTCGGGGACTGGTCTGGCAAACACAGCTTGTCTCAGACCACCGAGCACGTTATGCTCCTCGACCACACTTGGGGACTTGTCAACCACACCTCACGCCGTGCTCGGGGACTGCCTCCTCGACCACCAGACCAATGTTCTTCCTTGACCACCCGACCAGCGCTCGTGGATTCGTCGACCACATCTCACGCTGTGCTCGGGGACTGCTTCGACCACTTTCCGACCGCAGCTTGGGGCCTACAGCTCGAGGCCTGATTTCCTCGGCTACATGTGAAATTTGACTCACATATAGTTGAGTGGTCATTATTTTCTTAGAACTTGCTACAAGACTTATACTTCACCTTCCAGCAAGCTCGAGGACTACATCGGTATGATGTACCTGCCAGTGCATCTCAATATCAAGTTTTTGAAGACTTTGGGCTCTATTCTTTTAGACCCTAGCACCACGTGCCTATGTCACCTACTACCAGGCTCGGGGACTAAGTGGGCACACTTCACCTTGTGGTGAATGTGTTTGTTTTTTGACCCCTACACCTCTGATGATCAAAGACGCTACGTTTCAAGACTTACGTTTCTTCACAGAAATCCAAGTGGGCACACTTCACAGGAAGGAGAAATCTTTTTCTTTTCTCAAGAGCACCATACATTCTTCGGACAACCTACTTCTTCGGCAACAATGCTTGCAACAACTGCTCGGATGCCGCTTTGACTGGTCGAAGACGTGAAGGACTCAAGCCTCACTATTCAGAGAAGGTCAAGACGGTGTGTCACATCAGAATATATGGCGCTCGAGGACTAGCTGTGGGGGTATAAACCCCCGGTACCACAAAATGGTACATGGGCTGCACCGTCTAAGGTGGCCCGGCCCGTAAGATCAAGGCGTACATCACATTGTAATAGTACCAGATGGAATACTTTACTTGTAACCTTGTCCCTTCGGAGTATATAAGGAGGGCAAGGGTCCCCTAGAGGACTGGTCATACACCACATAACTCAATACAATATAACAGAGCACAAAATGTAGGGTTTTACGTCATGCTGACGGCTTGAACCTGTATAAATCTTGTGTCTTATGTCCTGTTACCATACGGTTCGTGTCTTGTGCACTTGTCTACCAACAAATCACCATCACGGGCATACCCCTCGATGGACTACCGATCATGTTTCATTGACAAGGGCTAAGCATCTACTCGAGCCTGAGCTACATATGATTCAAGGTATAACATCTGGACAAGGATTAGATATCAATGCAACAAGTGTTTTCATCCAACACCTATAACTTAATGCAACAATATATATAGCATAGTACTTAATTGCATTTTAGAAATTAGGAGGCTTATAATACTCCGGGGCTTGCCTATAATCCGACATGAGTCAGACAAGTTAGCTTGCACCGTCTTGACGACGTCTCCACTCCAGGGTCCTTCCATCTTCGGGTTGGATTCACCAACACCATCTTTGGGTTTAGCTCCACATCATGTCCTTCATGTGGTGCATCTAACGTACCTAGATGAGATGCAAGATGCAACTACATGAATACATGGAAGTGCAATGGATAATGCATTACTACAGTAAGTAAGACAAACATGAGGTTACACTAAACACACATAAGCACTTCACATTGCTTAATTAAACATCACACAACCTATCATGCTAAGATAGCAAAGATAGCAATACCAAGCATGACACAAGATTTATAAAGTCTCAGGTGTACTAACTTAATGTAACACCCTAAAATTTGCATTTATCCAAAATAGTTAAAATGATTTATATAAGCATTTTTGTGAGCATTTTTACCTAGGGAAAACAATATTTTTTACAAAAAATTTAAAACAAATATAAGGATAGAAACATGTTCATGCATCCATGCCACTGCATTGTATTTTTGTGATGACTGGATTTGATTCAAAAGTTCAAAGGAATTCAAAAACCTTTTGAATTTGAGTTTGGAAAATCAAATTTGAAAAATAAAAAAAATCATTTTCTCCCCTTCCCTGCTTTTGGCCTACTGGCCGTTTTCCTTTCCTCAACCCGCTCGATCTCCCCCTCCCTCCTTCTGGCCCGAGCGGCCCAGCCCGGCCTGCTAGCCTTTTCCCACCGAGACAGCCCCCACGCGCGCCCCCTTCTTTCCCCTCCCTCCTGGGCTAGCCCAGTCTGGCTCAGCAACCATAGCCACGCCGCTCTCCTCCCTCTCTCAGCGGCTGACTGCCCGAGCCCACATGTCAGCGCCCTCTTCTTCCCCAACCGCCTCCTCTGCTCGCTTGCTCGGTCTTGAGCAACCTCCGGCCACCCGCGCCCACGCTCCATCGTGGGAGTGTCTCCCCCGCGCCTTGGGCTTCTTTAAAAGGGAAGCGTGACCCCGTCTCCGCCCCTTCCCCCACTCCAACTCCTTCTCTCTCTCGAGTTCACTGGGCTGCAAAACTACAGCAAATGCCGCCAGAGAGTACCGTCCGCCCCGCTACGTCGGCCGTCACCTCCGAGCCACCTCTGCCCCGTGTTTTTCGCTCGGTGAGCTTCACCTCTCTCTCCTCTTTCTCCCCATCCATCTCCCGTGCTGGATGGTGGCCTCTAGGGCCGTTTTCGTGAGCTCCAGCAAGCCCCCTCCGCGGTCGGCCATGGCGAGCACCGTACCGGGCCTTCCCCGGCCACGCAAATGGCATGGTCGAGATCACCATCGCCTCCGCATCATCCCGGTGCCTTCGGTTCATCGAACCGTGGCCTATAGTGCCTGAATGGCCAACGCTGGCGAGCTCCCCGCCACCGCCAATGGCGGAGCCACCATCTCCACCCCCAACTCCGGCGGCCCGTGCCCATCCACCCTCCCGCATTTAATCCCGTCCGTCCATCTCATGATCAACGGGCCAGGATGGCCAATACCCCTTCGTGGGTCATTTTTCTAAAGAAACCCTCAACTTTTAGCAAATCACACCCGCAGTCCTTGAGCAGATTGGAATTCCTGAATTTTGATTTATTATATATCTGAAAATAGTTCAACTTATTTATAGAATTGCCACTGCCTTAAATTTGCTCATAAAATCGTCGTTTTAGCTCCGATTCGACCCGTTCAACTTGCGTTGGGTTCATAATTTTATAATCTACGCATTAGTGCTACTGTTAGACCTATTAGAAGCTTTTGAATTTCTCCATTAAGTCTAGTTTAATAGCTAGCTTTTGGAACCTTAAATAACTCATAACTTTTGCGTTGTAGCTCCATTTTTGTGCATTTCGCATCGTTGTGATCGTAGCAAGACGTAGATGATTTTGGTAAACATTTTATATAGTTTCATTTATTTTTTGGTGTACTATTCTAATCATAGTAATGTTTTTCTTGTATGTCTATTCTGAAATGCGTGTTGTGGTTCGTGTCGATCGAGTTCAGATGGTGAGGAGAACTTCGAGAACTTGGACACGTACGAGGAGCAGTAGGACCAGCAGTAGTTCATGAACCAAGGCAAGTATAGCATAGGCTTACCTTGATGTCCTATTCATTATATAATCTACTCATCATGCATGTGTCCAATATTGCTCGACTATAAGGACTTCCTAGCTATTGATGACCTGTACCTTGATTCCTATGGGATTATTTGCATATGGGTAGAATGCTAGTGCTCTATTTAAACATGATCAATACTATGACTAATGGAACAAACAAATAAACATGTTGGTAACAATTGAACTATAGGGTGATGGTGCAAATGATGTCGATCATGTTACCCTAAACCCTCTGTAAGGACTTATCTATAAGGCAAAAGCTAGGATTGACAGTGCAACCGTGAGGGTCACATGGCTCTGACTGTAGCTCAGTAATAGGATCTTTTCTAGCTTGTTAGAGGTTACCCAAAAGGGCGCAAGAGGGGCTTGCCACTTTGGGTATATGACTGCCCCTGTTCTTATGTGTATGGCCACGAAGGATTTGTGCCATAGAAAGGGGGGGGGGTTCATACATCTGCCTGCCGAGGAAACCTCACGGCCCTAACATGTTAGAGAGACCTATGGAAGGCTTCATAGTGTACCCTGCCTGCTCACCTTGGAAGTGTTAGGGGGTCGATGGGCCCCAAGCATTTTGGGCAACACGACTCATGGGTAAAGATGCACAACCTCTGCAGAGTGTTAAAACTGTTATAACAGCCATGCTCACGGTCACGAGCGGCCCGGAAAACTCACAGAATAAATGGTTACTTATGATGTTGTTATTCATGGTGAACTATGACGGTATTATGATGATGTTCATATGATTCTATTGGTATATGTTGTTAACTCATGATGATGATCATGCTATAATGATGTCCAATGACTAAAATGCTCAACGCAGTAAACTGTTTCTACCTTTTGAGCCTCATGAATCCCCACATTATGCTTGTGGAGTATGAAATGTACTCACGCTTGTTTTTTTTTAATACTTTGGAAAAATCCCCGATGGGTACCAGATTGCTAGAGATTGGAGGAGTTTAGGCTTGTGATCAACCAGTCAGTTGTCCCTGTGGAGTGGAGTCTTCACCTGAAGACCGGAGTTTTCTTTTCGTTGTTTGCTATCTAAGGTTATATCTTTATACTAAGTACGTTATATATTGAGCATTGTCATTTGATATTATCCTTATTTGTAGCTATATGTGAGGTTTGACTTCCTGGGCTCACATATGGTATGTATCTAGTTTTGTTCTTAAAACCGGGTGTTACACTTAATCACCAAGGACATGAATCACACCTAGCAACATGCAAGCAAAGTAACCAAGCTTTCATGTATTTTCAGCAATTCTGGACATACATGCAGTAGCTGAGTAAATCAATCATATCTAGAGTTCTACAAATCCAAATGACATGCAACAAGACATTCTGGAAAGATTATGAAATTATCTACATTTCATTTATAATCATCACATCATGATTCCAAAGTTTACATGTCGAATTTACACAATTACAGAATCAGGTTTAACATGACAGAGAGCAACAGATTCTGTGATCTAACTTTGAACAGCTGTAACTCCTAACTCACATGGCCAAATGCCACCAAATTTTAACAGCAGATAGATACATGAATTATCTACAACTTTTGTATAAACAAGTTTCACAATAAAGCACATTATCATAAAGAACTTTGCTAAGTTCCCAGATCTGTTCATAAACCACATTTGCAAAAAATAAATATTAACTTATGTTGCAAACATATAATTGGATAAAATCAACTTGACCAACATGTCACACATGACTAATAAACACCAGAAAACATAGTGTCCACCACCAAATAAATTCTTTTAATACATTTCTTAATTTATTCGGATAATAAGGTGGTTTAATGAACATATACCAAAAGTGCACAATAAATTCTGCCAAAATTACAGTGGCTTACATATGCTCCCAATAATCTACTATACAATTTTCATGCAATTTGAGTAAGCATAGCAACCTCTATGAAAAAGACAAATGGCTATTGCAAGAAATCATGGGAGAGCAAGATACACTAATAACTCACTCATACAACAACCAATGACTATGAAATTTTTACCATAGCACATACATGTCATCACAAGATTACCATAAAATTTTCATATCATTTGGAGCACCACTGAATTAGTTATTAAAAATACAAAAACAACTAATAATGAAAACCTAGATGCAAAGATCTATTTTTAGAACTAAAACTTTAAACTAAAACATGCCTTATTATAGATCTACTGCATAGAAAATTTCACAAGGATTCCAAAAAGTCCTCATTTGCTATATTACGAATTTCCTATGATTTACTATGAATTTCCAAAGTTCTTGCAAAATAATTACAAACTAGTCCTCATGGCACTATTCATATGAGTCTATGGCTGTTCACATAACCCCCTGCCATTACTCCAATTTGAACCCAAGGTCCTTCGGCCTCCTTTCTTCGTACAGAGCAAGGGATGGAGGAGGAGAGCCGCCTCCGGCGAGGTGGGGCGGCGCCGGCGGCAAGCGGCAGCAGCGCGGCCATCCTGGGCCACGCGCGCACCCGAGCAGGGGCATAGCTCGCCCAGGAGCAGCCCACAGTGACCACGAGCACGTGCGGCCATGGCTGTTGTTGTAGGCGGCGGTGGCGCTGCCGCGGTTTGTCAGGGCAGTAGCGTGCCGCGCAGGGCTCAACCCAGGCGTGGCAGTAGCGGCCTGCAGCCAGCTCACCCGTCCTGACTGCGGCTTGCCTGGCCAGCCAAGGCAGTGGCGGTGGCGTCCTACAAGACGGCCTGCCAAAGGCACGACCTTGGCCTCCTGTGCAGGGCTCGAGCAGGCAAGGGAGCACTTGTAGGGCATCGGCTTAGGGAAGGAGGTGCTGTGGCTGGCAGGGCAGAGGAGGATTGGGGACAGAGCGGCAAGGTGGGTGACGGAGCTGCTGCTTTGCTCATTGCCTTTGGCTTGCCGAGGAAGAGGAGGGATCGATTGGGGAGAGGGATGAGTGAGCTAGAGAGGGAGCAGAGCAGGGCGCTCGGCCTCCACATTGAGTGAGCTGAGCGAGGTGGCGGTCATGCGAGCAGTGAGGGCACCATGCGGCGTTGAGTCCCTGTGCACAGTCGGCCACGACACGGTTGCGGCTGATTCAAAAACTGAACAAACCAACTAATACCACTGCAAAACTACAACTGAAACTCCATTTTTCATTGATCAACAACTCCCAAATTAGCTCGAATCGGCTCATGGTATAATTGACAAAATTGTAGAGCTACAAGTGTACTCCAACTTTGGTTAAAGAATCAAAGTCTAATTCGGCATGGTTGGAGAGATACAAAGCTCCAAAGGAGGGTACCTCAAAACCAGGTTCTGCAGTCCAATTGCAAGCCAATTGAAACTGTCTTCTCTCCTCTCATATTACCAAACCGTGTGCTGATTTGATCAACCAATTTCACCATCAGCTAGATCTACATGAGTACTCAAACTTTGCTCAAAGCATCATGGTCTAATTCGGTTTGTTTTGCAAATGATAATTCACCCAAGAAGGGTAGATGAAAACTAAAAACTAAACCTTCAGCATTTCCAGACTTAGCCGATTTTCAGACCCAGAAAATAGCAATGGATTTGATTTCACGAGCTCAATTTGACCAAGATAGGCACTGAGTCAGATCTGGGCCCTTATACAAAGTTTGTTCCACATGATATGGACTACCACTTCTATTTAAGGTCCAACTCCAAAACATGCACCGAAGCTGTTCTTTCACCTTGATCAAGATAGTAACATGATTAACTCTTAAATTATCCTTGTCAATTCATTGAGGCATTTTCTGGCCACTTGCTCAACATGAACCCTGAATAACTTTTGTTCATGAGTTCAATTAGACTCATTTGAGCAAGGTTGCAAGGTTTCGTTGATGATCCATAATTCTCTTCACTTAATGGTGCAATTCCAACACTTGGTAAAGTCATTGAAACAAAGACATGACTTATCATTTCATGTGACTTTTTGATTCCAAACTTCATGAAACTTTTTCAGGGATGACTATAGATAGAGAGTGATGTGAGACACATAAAAGAAGTGACATCAACACTCACTTGCATTACCAAGCATGAGCATCAAACATACACACAATGAAACACAAATAACAAGGGTATGTTGCATATGTTTCAGGGAGATGTTTCAAGCACATTCCATATATACATGTTTCACATGTTGCACTAGTGCATCACATATGTTCCATGCTCATATTTTAACAAATGATGCTTAGGCTCATGCAATGCAAGTGCCAAAATGCAAGCCTAACACCTAGGGTGTTACACTCTAGCATTGAAATCAACCAAGTATAGATTCTCATATCTAAATCCTTTGAATATCAAGTTAGAGCCATCTACACTTATGATCTCTACATCATCCACACCAAATATGTACTTAAAACCAAAATCACACAATTGAGCTACCGACAATAGGTTAAAGTTCAAGCTCTCTACTAGTAGCACATTAGAAATGCTCAAGTCATTGGATATTGTAATCTTATCAAGACCTTTGACCTTGCCTTTGCCATTGTCACCAAATGTGATACTATCAATCCCATTGCTTTCATTTGTGCTGATTGAATTGAACATCCTTGAATCACCGGTCATGTGTTGTGTGCACCCACTATTAAGCACCCAATGCCTTCCTTTAGCTTTATAATTGACCTACAAAATAAGATCAATTCTTTTTAGGTACCCAAATTTGCTTGGGTCCTTGAAGGTTAGTTACTAAGGTCTTTGGCACCCAAATGGCTTTCTTCTTTGAGCCCATAATTGGTGTACCATGGAACTTAGCCTTCACACCATTGGCACCCTTAATAAGCTTGTAATAAGAGTCAAATCTAATTGAGGATACATTAGGTTGCTTGTTCTTGTTAGTCTTGCAATATTGCTCTATATGCCCAACTTGCTTCATTTATTGCAAAACTGACCATTGCCCTTCACAAAGCTAGCATTGGGAGTGACAAAGGCCACCTTGCCTTTCTTGGGGGTATAGCCTAATCCCTCTTTATTGAGAGAAAACCTTTAACTACCCAATCACTTTAGCAAGCGAGCATCTCCACCATAGGCATTGCCTAAGGCACGAGTGAGCTCATTCATCTCCTTCTTGAGGGTCTTATTTTTCACTATTAGTGAGGTATCACAAGTGAAACCATCACTCAAAGGTGAAGTAGAAGTGGAAGTGCTAGAAGAGGGGTTAGTGGGAGCAACAACAATAGGCTTATAAAAAGATTCATCAAGAATATCACATGTTAGTCCCACATCACATGACACAATCACTTGCACCTTCTTAGCTTCTGTTGATGGTCATTAAACTCCAAATATAACCACCAACTATTGCATAAAGTGATATGAAATGAATTACAAAGCATAGTTGTAGGGTTTTGATTCTAATAAGTTTCACGAGTTTTGGTGCTCTCACTTGTCTTCCAGGATATTTGATTTTGGCACAGAATAAAAGTATCTCAAATGATGAATTGGAGTGCACCATTGCGAAGGGCTCGTCGAGGCGATCAAAATGGATATATTACTTGCTATATTTGGAGTTCGGAATAAAAAAAATATCAATCTGTGACCACGCATACACTAGAAGGTTCCAGAGGACATGAGAAGACACCAGACCGAAGTGGACCCCGATTGGCTGATAGGTGGGGTCGGCTGGCCCCACCCCTATGCTGGCTGGCCCTTGGCTGTGCTGCCTTGCCCCAAGCTTCTGGAATGTTCTTCCTACGCCTCCTAGGGTCCCATCTATGTCCAATTGAAGTCGGTTTATCCAATGGTGGTCGAGGAAGGTCACACGGATCGATGATGTGGTAGTTACCTGGCCTCTATTCCACCTCGGCCTATATAAGGACGCCCCCTACCCCCTCTAGGAGGCCATCTCTCATTTGGATCAAGCCACAACACCAGAGAATTAGGGCTAGACCCTCCAATATAGTAGATTAGTTCTAGTTGAGAATTAGGGAGAGTCAGGCTACGCTCGGGTTCTAGAGAATTCTTTGGAGGTCTGGTATATCTTTGTATCTTACCTTTGCAAGACTTATGCTTTAATATATTTATTTTCTCTATTTACTTTTATGCCTTCATATGTGTGGTTAGTATAGTTGTTATACTTTTGCATGGGATCTCCGTTCGTATTGAGTGAGCTAGTTATCACGTGTGACTAGAGTAGTAATCGATGGTGTAGACATGGTGTCTAGACTATAGGTTATCTGAGATTGCGCTCAGTCCCACAGATAGTTGTGTTAGCCCCAGAGGTGACAGCTCTGGCCAGGCCTTTGTAATCCACACCACGTTCAGATTAGTGTTCGTAGGGCTTTTTGGCAGCCTTCGCCCGACTACCCCTTCCCAGTCTTTTCGAGAGTCAGAAAGGTACTGTTGCTCCAAGTGTTATTGTGTGATTGCTATATCTACCTATATTTCAGTTATCATAGAACCAAAATAATAGAGAAGTATTTAGGAACCTTGAACTCTCCCGTTGTCTTCTCAATTTAGCTATGATACTCTTTTATCATGGAATTCTCCTATGTGTGTGTCATTATGCATAACTCCTATCATTTATCATTTACCCCTACTTTAGTCTAGTTGGTATATTAAGTTAGTAGATGCATGATGATGAATTATTAGCTTCTTTAACCATTGTTTCCCTACGGATAAATACGATACTCTCGAATACTCCCAAGTAAAAGCTATAACGGTATCCGTGCGCTTGCGGAATTTTCTGTGTGCGTTAACAACTACCAATAGCTTCCTCCTTCTTGACTTGCTCAAGGAGAGAGGAGTGAGCCTTTTTAAGCTTAGATTGAGCTTTGCTAAGCATCTCATGGTCTTCCCTTAGACTCTCATGAGAAGCATTGAGCTCATCAAAGGATTGCTCAAGAGATTTGATCTTACGCAATTCTTTGCACTCCTTTCTCTTCATCTCAAAGCAAGTATGTACTTGCTCACACATATCAAAGAGCTCCTCTTTGGTGTACTCCTCCTCATCATCACTCCTACAATAATCACTTTCATAATCACCATCACTCACATTATATTTTACTTTGGTGGGCTTTGCCATGAGGCAAGTTGATGTAGTGTCGAAGATGGAAGGCTTGTTGTTGATGGCGATGCTTGCTAGTGCCTTCTTGATGGATTTCTTGTCATCATCACTAGAATCATCACTATCTGAAGATCCATCACTATCCTATGTCACCACATAGCCTCCACCCTTCTTCTTCTTTTGGAAGGTCATTTTCTTCTCCTTCTTCTCCTTCTTTTCCTTCTTGTGCTTCTTCTTCTCATCCTTATCATTATCATTATTGTAGGGACAATCTGCTACAACATGATCTGGGCTCTTGCACTTGTAGCATCTTCTCACATACTCCTTGTTGTGATCTCTTCTCTTTCTTGCACCATAGCCCTTCTTCTTCATGAACTTGCCCATCTTGCGCACAAGGAGAGCCATGGCCTCATCATCAATGTCACTAGCATCTTTACCATCACTTGACTCTTTCTTGGACTTGCCCTTATTCTTGGATAATGCGCTAGCCTTGAATGCTACACTCTTCTTCTTCTTATCTTCATATTCCTTCTTCTCATCCTTGTCAACCCCCTCCCTTTTCATGCAGTATGTCTCTTGTGTCATGACATTACCTAGTACATGGTTAGGGGTAAACTCCTTCAATCCTCCTCTTATGATAAGCAATCTCAACATCTCAAATCTTGGAGGTAAGCACATCAAGAATCGGTGAGATACATCATCATCATTGATCTTCTCACCCAAAGCCTTCAAATAATTGACAATCACTTGCAATCGATGGAACATCTCCGGAATGCTCTCATCATCCTTCATTTTGAAGCATGTCAACTTGTCCTTGAGAATGTACAACTTGGCACTCTTCACCGCCGGTGTGCTCTCATAGGTCTCCTCCAATCTCTTTCACACCTCACTAGCTTTCTCACAATCCTTTATTTGCTCAAACACCTTGGAATCAATGGCATTGTAGATGGTGTTGAGAGCCATTGTGTTGCATTGCTTGTTGTCCTTGTCTTAGTTGATGAGATTGGTGGGATCAAGAATCACATAATCACTTTTGATCACATCCCACACTTGATCATTGATTGAACCAAGATACATCTTTGTCTTTCTCTTCTAATAATCATAGCATGTGCCATCAAAGAACGGTGGTTTGCCCTCCACATGGTTGAATACAACTTGAGCCATAATTTGACACCGAGGTTGTTAAGCCTTCAATCAAATGGTGACCACGGCTCTGATACCACTTGAAATGTCTTAATATGGCTAGAGGGGGTGAATAGCGTATTTAAAATCTCTACAAGGCACTAGAGCAATTGATTAGTACAACAAATGACATAATACAATTTTGCTCTAGCTCTATAAGGGTTACAAGCCACCTATCCTAACAATTCTAGTTGCTATGATCACTAGCACACGTAACAAGCTAGGTCACTACTCACTAAGCTAGTGTGCTCTCAAAGACTAACTAAAGAGCCACACTAACCAAACTAACAAGCTCTCAAAGACCAAGGCAAAGGTATAACCTATAGGGTATTTCATTTCACCTCCTCCAATGTCATCATGTGACCTTATTGGTTTATCGATCTTGACCTCATTTGCTCTTCACCGTTGCATTGGTCCATCGGTGTCAAGTCTTTGATCAAGCATCTCACCATGTGGTCCAGCGCTTCAAAGCCTCCAGCATGCCCTTCACTCTTGCAACCGGTCCATCAAGCCAAGCCTCATCTTGGTCTTCTCCACCTTAGTCACATGACTCCATGTCATGTCTCATATGTAATGAGCTCCTTCATTACATATTCACCTGTGGACTAATCTCCTGTGTATTCTCACATAACCACATATTAGTCCACCTAGGTTGTCACTCAATTACCAAAACCAAACAAGGACCATTCAATCTCTCCCTTTTTGGTAATTGACGACAACTCTATAAAGATATGAAAATTAAGCACTTCAGATTCATGTTGCTTGCCCAAGCAATTTGACCATGTGTAAATGATTTTGGACAAGTACCACAAACCTAAAATGGTAGTATTAGCTCCCCCTATATATGTGCTAGTGTGTTTGGTTTAAAGCTTGCACATATGTATAGATTGGAATTGTGGGAGAGTAATTACTACCAATGATGCTAAGGTGTAAAAAATTAACCTTTGATGCGTGATACCAATCGGAGTGCACAATTTAACACCATCCTTAGCACCATGAGTAGCTAGACAACAAAAATACTAGAAACCCCGTGAGATCAACATTATAAGTAAGGTTCTAGTATTACTTGAAAGCATACCAAGTGTCTAGCTATTATTCTATGCATGCTAGTTTTCATTTCATTAATCAAATTCTATAACTAGCATACATCACACAAGCTTGCCTATTAAATTTAAAACTTATGCAATGCAAGTAAGCATATGAATATGCACATATCAAATGCAAACATACAAAGTTCATGAGCTTGCTCCCCCTACTTGTGTGCTTCTCTAGTCCAAGAATTTTGATCCTCCTTTATTTTTAATTTTCATATCTTTGTAGAGTTGTCATCAATTACCAAAAAGGGGGTGATTGAAAGGTCCTTGTTTGGTTTTGGTAATTGAATGACAACCTATGTGGACTAATATGTGGTTATGTGAGAATACACAGAAGATTAGTCCATAGATGAATATGTAATGAAGGAGCTCATTGCATATCATACATGATATGGAGTCATGTGACTAAGGTGGAGAAGATCAAGATAAAGCTTAGCTTGATGGACCGGTTGCAAGAGTGAAGGGTAAGTCAGAGGCTTTGAAGTGTTGGACCGCGTGGTGGGATGTTTGAGCAAAGACTTGGCATCGATGGACCGATGCAACGGTGAAGAGCAAGTGAGGTTAAGATCGATGAACCAATAAGGTCACATGATGATGTGAAGTGGATCATATCATTGTTGATCGTGTTGGTGCATGTGTTGCATCGACATTAGAGAAGATGGAATGAAATGCGCAAGGCAAAGGTATAACCTATAGGGCATTTCAATTCACCGGTAATAGGTGTGTAGAGAAGTTTATGACCAGGTTTAGGATAAATGGCCGTACTATCAAGAGGGGCAAACCTGTTTGCATATCGGTCATCTAGTGCTACTTGAGCGATCTAACTTTGCATACGAGTTAGGATCGAGTGACATGGTGAAATGAGTGACTAATCCTTTGAAAAATGGTTGTGAAAATGCTAACACACTTGCACATGATGGTATACACTTGGTGGTGTTGGCACAATTACAAAGGAGAAGAAGTTGGAGAAGTTTTGAAGAAATTTGAGTTGAAAAAGAGGAGTGATGGCTCTTGGTTTGGAATTCTGTATTGATCCTTTGTGCTTTGGATCAATTATGCTAGTGGGTTGTGTAGCCCTCTAAATAAGCATTTCAAAATGTCCAAGATTATCGAAATTGGAGTTTGGAGCTAAAAGATATGGTCATTTTAGTGATGATCACTCAGTGATCGGACTCTAGACAGGACGCGCAGGTGCAGAGTCCGGTCAGCACCTGTGAGTCTAGTCACAGAGTCCGGTCAGTGTTTTTGTGAGGGCTGTTTTGGGGCTGTGATCGGACGCTAGCACTAGGGCACGATCGGACGCGCCTGTGCCACTATTCTGGGCCTAGAAACGCTAAAGGAAAGTGACCAGACGCTACAGCGAGTACAGTCAGTTATGATCGGACGCATTCGGTCGATGAAAATCATCTCTGAAACCTCTCTGTTCGCGACCGGACGCTGGAAAAAGGAGGGTCCGGTCATGTGATCGAACGCGACGTTTATTTGCGCACGTTGGGAGCCGTTGGCGCCCAATGGTAACATTCAAATGGCTAGTACATGTGGCGAGTACAGCATGATCGGACTCTAGACTGGACTCTGCGGTGAGTCCGGTTAGTGCGCAGAAATCAGGATGTAAGGGGTAACGGCTACTTTAGCCCTTGAGGCTATAAAAGGAGTGTGTGGCCGGCCTTGGCACATGCTTTGGCACCCTTGGGACTTAGTGTCCATGCTTAGAGAGTGCTAGGAGAGCCCTCTAACTCACTTGTGCTTGCAAGAGTGCGATCCGATTGTGAGTGAGTGGTTCTAGTGTGATTGCATCGTGAGGTTACATCGAGTGTCATTTGGTGTTTGAGTTGCAAGCGGGTGGTGCTTGTTGCTCTTGGATGTTGCCACCTCCTAGAAGGCTTGGTGACGAGTTCTCCATTGTGAAGCATGCAAGAAGATTGTGTGGTGCTTCGAAGAAGGATTTGTGAGGGGTATTGTAACATCTCGGGTTTTTGAGAAATAAAAAATACGAACTTTTTAAAATTTTCCTGTAATTGTGTGAAACATATAGTTTCTAGGTCTAACCCAAGTCTAACTCACTGGCGAAACGTTGCATACATGTAGATTTGTTTGTAGGAGTGTGCCGGAATTCTTTCGCCGGTTTAGGGTTTTTGTGTCGGAGTGCACAAACTCGTAGCAAGATCCTCTCGCATCCTTTCTAAATTCATCTCAAAGCTCATAAACCCCTTCTCAATTTTCCTTGGATTTTAACTCGACCTCTTTCGGATTTCATTTTAATTTCCCTTGATCAACCCCTCGAAATTCCATCCCAAATCTCGTCTTCTAATCCGTCTGAGTTCTCTGTTAAATTCATCTTAATCCTTTTAGGAATTCCCTTTCTAAAATCCCCTTTGAAACTCATATCAAATTCCTTGTTTTATAATTCGTAAATGAGAAACTGTTCTTCTGCATCTCATATCCAGCAAGCTGCACTATCTAGCTTGTGCATGCTCTTGTGTCATGCGTCTCGCGTACGCAGCACGCGCTAGAAGGAGCCGCCGTCGCTCGCTCCATTCTCACGTACGAAGCAAGCCAATGCAGCTTTTGCATGCTCCTGTACGGGTTTTCCTGGCCCCAGTCGTCACCGACAGCAGGTGAGGGAGTCGCTCCCTTCCGTCGCTCGGACGCAAGCCAAGCGGTGCCGTAAACCGGGCCTAGCCCTCAGCCGCAGACGTCGTTCCTCTTCGCTTCCTTCCGTCGAAGACCCCGCCTCCTGTTTCCTTCGTCGCGACGCGAGCTCGAGTAGCGGACGCCGCTCGTGCTGCCTCCCGTCGTCAGAGGCCGTGGGACCCGCGGCATAGGCGCACAGCGCTTCGAGGAGCCCCAGGCGCTCCACAACGAACCCTGCAATGTCGAGCCGTTTCTCTTTATCGCCAGGAGCCGCATAATCCCGCCTGCGTCGTACACGATGATGAGAGCACGGGCCCTGTGGAGCCATGCCCTGCATCGCGAATTGCAGCGCAAACCAGCGCTAGCTCGTTCTCTTCTGGAATCTCCCGAGCCCAGCCACCTACCTGCCCCGCTGGATGCACGCCGCGTGGCTGAGGGTACGAATGCCGAGGATCCCCGTCCATCGCACAAGCCATAGCCGGCCACGCCCTATAAAAGCCGCAGCCGCCGCGCCCTCCTCTGTTTCCCCATCCACCGCCGCCATGGCTTCTTCTCCCTCGATGCTCCTCCTCCGCACCGCGCGGGCGACACAGTCGGTCGCGCCGGGGTCAGCCGCCCTCGGTCGTGCCACCGCTCCACCACAGCGACCCCCTTCGCCCTTGCACCTCTCCTCCACCCACGCAGCAGATGGCTGAGCACCACCTTGCCGCTCTGACCGCGCCACCACGGAGCGGCAGCCGCGCCTTCGCGTCACCCACCGCTCCGCTGAGCCCCTACTCCAGGCACCATCGCCGCGACCTCCTCTGCTTGCTCGAGCCATCCTCGCCAGCGTCGTCAGTCACAGACGCCATCGAGCGCACCACCGCACCGCCTCCTCTGCATCACGTCCAAGGCCACGCCCTGGCTTCCTCCGAGCCAGTCCACACCTCCACCATGGTCTGTGCTGCAACGCCGACTGCGCGCACCGTGCCCTCCAGCACGTCGTGTCGCCGCCCGGTGCCCTCGCTCCACCTCGGCGTCGGGCCCGTGAAGCCGAGCACCGCCTCATCTCCACGTCCGCGCCGCCCTTGGCATCGTCAGCGATCACCACGGCCTCACCACACTGCAAGGAAGCCGAGGCCACGCCTTCCTCTCGGGTCGAGCCTCCTCTGCTCCGACCGAACCCGCTGAGCCACCACCTCGATGCCGGCCGGCCCTACTTCGACCGCATCCTCCTGTGTAGCAGCCTAAACCGAGCAACCGTGTGGTCATGTCGCCTCTATGCTCCATCCCATCCCTGTCATGCCTACACCGATAGCACCGCCCTTCTGTACTTCGCCGGAGCTGCTGCCCTACTGCCGGTAAGCACCCAAACCCAAGGCGGCGCCCTTCCCACCTATCCATCAATCTTACCGCTGTTTTGTACTGAGACCGGCCATCGTTCCATCGTCTTTCACTGCTGCAGGGACAATGCAACCCTCACTGTGCCAATTGCCGGATCTCACTGCACGTTCTGATCATCATGTTCGCCGTCTTGTGTCCGGCCTTCGAGCTGTGAGTTTACTTTGCAGGAAAGCAACGACCCTGCTGTGCTGATGCTAGGCCTTGCCGAACCATCCTGGACAGCAATAGCCACTTCTCGGCCAACCACAGCCATATCCGGCCGGTTGCAGACCCCGCTGACCTGCCACAACAGCCCTTCATCCCCAACGCAGCAAGGTCGACTTCATTCTAACCTAGTCGACGCTGTCCACGACGTCAGCGAGCTAGCTCTTACTTATTAATTCCTTATCTATCATCTATACTTGCTTATGCACTGATATTTGATCTATCAATATCCATTGTTTATTCATGATCATGATCTTTATCTATTCTATGCCTGTGGCGTGCCTTCGCCGCTGGTCTGTCTATTTATTTAACCATCTGTCTCTTGTGCCGCTATGGGTATGTGCTACTCCACGTCGGGTTGTGTTTTGTGGTTGCGTTGCGGTCCTTTGTTGGTTGTGTGATGATCGTCTCCGCCTGTGGACCGTGCCTTCGAGCCGGTTGGGAAGCGTTGTGTTCGTCCATTTTGGTCATGGGTTTATCCCGTCGTGGCCATGGTGCCGAGCATAACTCGTTCCCCTATGTTTAGTTGTCTCTGTGGTGCCATGATCGAGAGCTTCTATCTATGTCCCTAGGATGCGGTCACTATGGACTTGATGTCCTTATCAACGCTGTTCTCACCCGCACCATTCGAGTCCTATGTGACCTAATCTAGTGGGATATGATTTAGGGGACGACAATCATGGAACAATGGAAGCCAACTCATGGGTAAAGCTTATGGTCATGGGTTCGCTCGCCATGACCAATAGGCTCTACCTCTTTCGCTTTTGCCCCTTTTGCTCTTCTCCTAACTACCTTGTATGCTAGCACCACCTGGACCCGGGCGTCTCTCTGGCCCTTGCGGTGACAACCTCATTGGTAAGGACCATAGGGACAGTCTTGTGCTAATTCTGCACCTAGGTCGTGGAGCACTGCGAGTTGGTTCGGATCGCGGGACCGTCCCTCTTTTCTCCCAATCTTCACCAGTTCTAGGACGAGTTGGTCGAAGGAGTGCGGGTTCCATTCTTTCTTTCTTCTTCCTCTCTTGTTCTCAATCCCTGTCGATCCAGTAAGATGTGGATTTAGCCCTTTGCTTGTTTGGCGTTTGTTGCTCATCTGATTTCACTCCCCTGATTTCCGTCGTTGCTATGGCGAGTGGATCAAAGGAAGATAAATCTTGTGCCCTTCCCGTCTTTTGGTTTTGTTGTGCTTAAGCCCTTGTATGTTTGTACCTTGTAGACTGTAGCGTCTCTTGGGTTCTTGTGGTGACAACCGCATCGCTGAGAACTTTAGGGATGTCTTAGTGCATTTAGTGCACCTAGGTCGTGGTACCCTACAAGTAACTTGGACACTCGTGTTCTTTGTGTGTTGCTCCCTTCCAATGCCTCGTCTCTTGCCATGACACGTGTATTGGAAGAAGTTGACCACCTCTCTTCTCTTCTCCCCATTCCACCCTCTCTTGGTTCCCGTCAATTTCAGTGGCGTCGGGATTGAGAGAGAATGGAACTTCTCCTACTTGTAGTCTGTTTGGTTCTCGTCAGTCTCCATGACGCTCGGATCGAAAGTCATGAGCCGTGGTGTTTGCTTAGGATGAACTAGAGTCTATGCCATTTTATTTAAGCCATACAGGTCGACATGATCGACCCGTGAAGTACTGGCTAGGCTAAGACCTAAGTTTGTGCTTAGCAAATCACCACTTGTATTTCTTTGGCCCAGGGATCGGACATCTGCCGAGAGGGCTAAGTCGTTTCCCCTTTTGTGTTCTTCTAGTGTAGTTCTTCTGTGCCTTGTTGCCTCTCTTTCCGCAGTCTTTTCTAGGTTTAGTGGTCTGATTGCTCTTTCGCTTGTCGCTGTATCGAGGTAGTTGCATCAAGGATAGCGATGATCGGATCAGGACCGTTGGAGGAAGGGCATGCGGATGGAGGAAGGACCATCGAGGAGTACGACTACAAGTGCACCAAGGATCTCGGATATGACATTTAACAGGTGTTCCATGTCCCACCCAACCTCGTAGAACCTATTAGACATGCTACATGTAGATGCTAGTGCCTTACTTCCTTGTAAATTGAACTGTGATAGGATACATGGTGGACTGCTTGTAAGCCATTACCTTGTCGCAACCCATTCCCCTGCACACCCGCTGTTAGGCTAGACGCTCGCATTATACTTACTGTTTTACTTTCACTACGCATTATACCTGTGATGTGATGCTTGGTGAAAGGATAACGTGAGTGGATAAGGCATTTTAGGTGCTGATAACTTGGTAAAACTGGATAATGAACTTGGGGAGATCTTGGCGTGCGTCTTAGGTGTGTGGTGAGGGTTGAGTCGATCGGACAGGATCCTATGACGAGTCTTTGGGGCAAGTCATGCCGGAGGGGTGCGACCTAGGCATCCCTCATGAGAGGTACCTGTGGCGGGTGCATGTGAGAGCAGACGGGGTGTTAGTTATCCCTGGTGGAGGTGCCGTCGAGGCACGAGGTGTTGGTTATCCCCTTGAGAAGATATCCTGTCCGATCCCCCTAAGGACTAGTATGTCTTAAGAACCGGAACCATGGGACCCTTCGTGCACACCACTCGCTCCTGATGGGCGGGAGACGATTATCTGACTGACTATTGCGGTGCCACTACTACTAGGTTGGAAGATGATAGTGTAGGGAGGTACAGGCATGGGGGGGCCCACACCCTCCTAAGACAGCGTAGTGACCTTAGGGGCCCGGTACTATGTCTCACAGTCTCAGCGTTTCGGTAGACTCCGGGGTGGCCTAGGGCTGAGTGGTAGGGTGGTACCGTGCCGGTTGGGAGGCAGTTGGCATCAGCCTAGGTGGGGCACCACCGATGATGGCAATCTTGTGGGTTACCAGGTGTACACGCTCTGCAGAGTTGATCAATCTATACGTATAGCCGCGTCTGCGGATATGGACATTCTCATGACCTACGCTTCACTTGATTAGAGAGAGGAGTCCTTTCTACCTTTCCCCTGGGTTTTGGTGTTGGATCCGGCTTTGGCCGTTGAGGCAAGGTATGAGCGGGAGTCGACCTTGCCGCCTAGAGAGAGTGAAAGTGTGGTGAGATGTGTGTGATGGGATGGGAGAACGTGTGGTTGAGATGGATTAAAACTTGATGAACTATTATTATAAAATCTTGCTGAACTCGCATAGGAAACCTACAGCCATATATAGGCCTTTTCTTCTACCCTTGCATTCCACTTACCACAAAGTATACGCAAAAGCATAGGGTGGGAGACAGTGGCCAGTACAAATCGTACTGATAGATTTTGGACAGGTTTGGACAAAATCTACGATGACCACGAGGACTTGGATTAGGAGTAGATGGTCTCATGCCTACGCTCAAGTGTGGTTGAGAAGATGGAGTCTACGCCCGCTGACATTCAATGCCAACTCTGATGACTGCCGTGAAGGAGGAGCCTTCACCTGCCGATGCGCTACAACGACTCTGATGAAGATGTGTGTGTGCGTTTCCGCTAGATTAATCTATGTAATAGGTGTGTTAACCAGTGTTGTAAAGCCTTGTAACTTGTAATTCTACGATGTATGACTATGATATCAGCTGATAATTGATAATGTGATGGATTGCTCTCGTGATCTACTACATTATAAATCGTATCTGTCGATTTTCCCTTCGAGGAAAATCGAGATCATTTCAGGTATCATGCTCACCCCGCGGGAGTCACGAAGAGCAATACTAGTAGAGCATGTCATTGAGCTACCCTCACTTGTGGATAGGTTCTTGTAGTGTTCGACATGTGGCTTGGCGGGTGATGCCAATTAGACGCCGAACCACCAAGTGAGCGGTCAACACAACGGAGACTAGCGTATTGGCAAATACGTGAACCTCGGGAGAAAAATCATTGTGTCAACATTGTTTTTCTTGTTGGTTTGCAATCCCCAAACACAAGCCTTGTATTTACATTTCATATATTGTGCTTGTGTTGCTTGCTAGTTACCTTCTTGCTTGTGTAGCATAGAAGTAGCTCTCTTGCGTGGCTAATTTGATTTTAGTAACCTTGTTAGTCACATTGCTTAGTTTGTATAGCTAAGTAATTTGTGCTCTCTAATTTGGCTTGTGTAGCCTTGTTATTGAGCATTGCTAGTGAGCTTAGTCTCTTTGCATCACTAGATTGTGTAGGTGCTCCCTAGTTTGCTTGAAGTACTAGTTGCATAGGTTTGTGTGACCTTGCAAGCTAGAATTGGATAAATGAGCACTAGCTAGCCTAGTACCTTTGTTGCCTCTTTAGAATCTTTTAAGGTGCTTGTGAACTTAGATAGAGGGGTGTAGTCTTGGCTAGACCGATAGTTTTAATTCCGCACTTATCTTGGTTAGCTGGCGCAATTATTTTTAGAAAGGACTATTCACCCCCTGTTGACGGTAGTTAACAAGCATATTAAACCATCAACATAACATGTATAAGGGAATAATTGAGATCACCAACATAGGTCTAGAGACTTAAACTAACAAATTCCACAAGTTTTGGTGAATCTATGATTTCTATAGGGTATATCCAGAAAACCGTCAAGGCGGACCTACATGTCAGAAGTAATAACGTAATTTTACCGCGAAACCTATGTGGAAAGGTTCTGGAAGACTCCAGGAGGCTCTCCACCAAAGCGGACCCGGAGGAGGTGACATGTGGGGCTGGCCGGCCCCACCTGCAGGCCGACCGGCCTATGGGCCCCTCCGTTAGTCTCCCAATTTCTATGGTTGTTCCCCACCGACTCTTAGGTTGCATCTACGCTGTTCCTTAAGTCGGTTTGATCCAAGGGCTCACATTGCAAGCTCTGGGCTATATAAGCAGACCCTAGCCCCCTGAGGCATAAGTCATTTGAGAAGACAGAAACCCTAATCATCCTTAGAGCTCCTATAGTTTCTAGTGCATAGCTAGTTAGGCTAGGTCTAGAGGGAGGCAAGCAGATCTTCGCTTGGATTCCTAACATTGTCAAGAGTGTGGGTCGGTATAATCTTTGTACCCCTCTCTCATTGTATCTCCATTACTTTTATATACTTGCTACAATTGTTATGACAATATTAGTATTCATCTTATTCATGTTCAAAGTTGCAATGTTCATTTTCTACTTTGATTATATACTTAGTATAGCTGGTTTATTATTATGTTTATGCATAAGTTCGTATAGTGCTTACTCCAAAGTACACGGGGTGGGTGGTAGAGATCATTAAGCGTGGTGCTTATATGCTATTTACATGCGAATACACTCTATATTCCGGGTCATGTGGTCGGTCGCGGGTGTGACACCACCGTTGAGTCCTTTGTAGCCCACTCCCCGAATATAGGTCATAGAAGTAGGGCCCGGTTATGAAGGAAGGGCAAGCTCTGTTCTTAAACTTTCCTAAGTAATGTCCCTTATGCATAGATATAACGGTGATCTTAGCAATGACTACTAGGTGTAATTTCACTAATCAATGTATGCTTTGACTTGTAATTAAGAATGACTTAGAAATTATTCCTCTAATATTCTACCTGACCATGCTAGGAGTGCTCTGAGTGATTTATCATTATACTTGATCAATGTTTATCTTATATATATCTTATCTTGTTGACTTACCCCTGTTATGAGTAGAGTAATTGGTTGTGGTTTATTTCTCCTTCAATGTTATAAGTTATCAATACACGTCCAACACTACACCTTCCCTGTGGTAAAATATAAATAACGATATCTGGAATACTCTCAGGTGAAGTGCTATAATGGTATAATTATCTGTTCGCGTGCAGAATCCTTTCATTCATATCTTTATATTCTTTCTAGTCACATGAAATAATTAGATATATACTTAGTAGTAATGCTAGGTAGTACCAACAAGTATCTTTGGCACCATCCCTAGGGATGACAACCTAGTACTAGTAATGCTAGGAGATGTAGGTAATTAATAGGTGGCAACTAAAACAAGTGACAAGTTAATAAATACCAACAAGCATTTCTGGCACCATTGCCAGGGAAGGTAGCTAGCACAGGAAGTATTGATAAACTTGTACTAATTGATGTGATTGAAATAACTATTGACCTCTGCTCAAACATTATCTACTTGTGTATCTTATGCATGGTAATGTATGACCGGTTTTGACCTGCCGACAAAGTTCATTGACGATCCAGAAGCGTTACTCAAGAAAACTAAGGCTAAACTCAAGAGAGTATCAGCTTTAGAGTCGGAGGACAACCGTATAAGGCGAAGTTTAACACCAGAATTTAAAGCCATGGCTAACAAGACTCTCTGTGAATTCTCTACTCCAACTACAGCCAACATTCGCACTGGACCTGCAGTCGATGTTGGAGACAATGGATTCGAGCTCAAGCCTGCTCTCATCAACATGGTGCAAGCCAGCTAGTTTTATGGAAAGGCACACGAAGATGCTAGTGCACATCTCCATCACTTTTTGGAGATCTGTAGCACTTTCACTATCAAGGGAGTACCCAAGGACACCATTCTACTCTGCCTTTTCCCATTCTCACTCTTGGGGAAGGCAAAGCAGTGGTTCTATGTCAACAAAGAGAGAAACACTACATGGGATAACTGCTTCACTGTCTTCCTAGCGAAGTTCTTTCCCACAGGCAAGACCAATGCTCTGCGTGGGAGAATCTCAAGTTTTCAGCAACATCATGATGAATCTATCCCTGAGGCATGGGAACACTTTCAAGACTATATAGCAGAATGTCCTTATCATGGGATAAAGAGTTGGCTACTTATGTAGACTTTCTACTATGGGTTGACCACTAGCACCTGTGAGATAATGGATGCTGCTGCTGGAGGTGATTTCCTGTCACTCACCATCAGAGATGCAACAACTCTCATAGAGAAGATGGCCTCCAACCAAAGTTGAAGTGAAGAACGTACTCAGACTCGCAAGAGAGGTGGAGGTATGCATCAACTCAAAGAGGTAGACATGCTATCTGCCAAGATAGATTTGCTGATGAAGAAGCTCAAAGACCGGGCTAATGAGAAGAAAGAAGTCATGCACATTCATGACTCTCACATGACGTGTGAAGTGTGTGGCGACACTGGGCATTCAGAGAGCAACTGTCCTAAAACTCAAGAGGATGTGAACTACATCAACAACAACAACTATCGTCCTTAATAGAATCAAGGATGGAATCAGCAACAGAGGCCGAACTACCAAGGTAATAATTACAATAATTTCAATCAACCACCTTTGAGAGAGTTAGTTGCTGATCAATCTAGACTTATGGATCAAATGTCTAAGAAGATAGCTTCCAATGATAAAATCCTAGAGAACATAAGTACTAGAATGGATAGCTTTGCTTCTGCCATTAAGAACCAACATAGCTTTAATAAAAATGATAGAATCACAAATAGCTCAGCTAGCAGCTGCTGTTCCTCCATCTGACAAAGGTAAGATTCTAGGGCAACCGGAAGATTTAGAAACTACAAATCTTGAATATATGCAGCTTTCTACTACACTCAACCATCAGAGGGAAGGTGGATAGATTATTTACTCCACAATAAGAAAGGTGATCCAGGGAGACCCGTCCTCCCTATCGCCATTGGACCTTGTAACAGAACCGACCAAATTATAAGAGCACAAGTACAAAAACAAGCACCGAAGCGCTCAAATTTTCGAACTTGAGCCCATATAATCCCGGTAGTCAATCGAAACCACGAAGGATTTCAAACCAACTTGCTTACAACCAAGATCGCATCATTCAACATACAATATCATACGTTACATTTCGCAAGTAGTTCCGAAATAAGTTTGCACACACGGAGTCGCAATTATTACAAACCAAGTTTATAAAAGTAGCGGAAGCATAAACACACCCGTTGTTTAACTACTGCCAGTTTTGTTGATCAACATCTCACAAAAGCATCAGGAAAGTACATAAAAGATGATCACGCCCAAGTGATCTAGTCTTCGTCACCCGCAGGGTGGAGACAATTTTTGCAGAAGCCTTGGTAGAGCATATCATCTGCAACAGGAGGGAATAAACCCTGAGTACTGGAATGTACTCAGCTAGACTTACCCGTCGAAAACCAGAAATAAGATGACACCAAGGATTATGCAAGGCTTTCACAAGAGGCTAGCTGACATCACATTTTTGCATAAAGGCATAAGTAATTGAGATTCTTATAACCTGTACTAGCAGTTATTTTAGCATTTACCTGTCATCTATCTTAGCACCTGTACTAAACATGTACTTGATTATAATCAAACAATTATCATCATTATATCCAGAGCAGGTATGAATTGTGGCAACATTGTATCATTCCCTTAACCACCGGTTCATTTAATGAGATCTACGTTGCCGCTGCTCAAGTCAAGTGCTCACTAACCGGGAGCGACGGCGATTCGAATCGAATTCCTATCCAGCTGGAGGGGTATTTCTAACACTCACCGTGCAGACCCCTGCCAGGGTCGCACAGGCCACCGTTTCATATGATTCAGGAATCGTGGGTCCGAATAATGTCGCGACCCCAAGGGCGACACTCTGCCAGGTGATAGGGACTCTGACCCCCCCTTGGTCTCACGCCAATGTCCCCAAGCACATCCTTTCTCTCCTCCAAGAAGCAACCTACCATTCGATTCCCGGCCTGAATCACATTACTCGGCTTCGCGGTCGGAACGGCTTATCCGGCCAACTAAGCGTTAGACTGCGTTCAACATGACTCAAGGACGTACAGCGAATCGGTCCTTAAACGACTCAGACGGGCATAGCTCCACACCCAAGACGTGAAGTGTCTTGCGGCTGTACTATCGAACTCCCGCCCGGTCTCAATTTTATTTTTAAGCATGGTTCCATCCACGATAGCCATAAAGCCACTCGTGACTCCTTCCTACATCTCGCGGATGACCGGAAATCACCCGACTTCTACCGTACTAAGCAGGGCTAAGCATTGACACGTGCCTAAACCTAATATAGGATTAAGTACGATATCTGGACAAGGACAGGTATAATGCAACAATTGTTTTCATACAACTCCTACAACTTAATGCAGCAAACGATTAAAAGTACTCAAGATTAATTTATAAAACAGTAGGTTCAGCATGCACCGGGGCTTGCCTTTTAGAAAGGTCGAAGGCCGGTGATCAGGACACTCAGGTAGATCTTCGGCAGGAGCTTCGTCGCCGGCTGGTTCCTCTAGCTGCTCCGGCAGGTCCTGGACTTCCTACAGAATCACTGGCTCGAATTCGAGGAGAGTTACCCCCTCCGAAACACCTATTGCATGAGTGCACAATAAATATCATGGGTGCATAATGGTGCAACATGCTCGGAATGAAATGCATTTCAGAAATAAAATATAATAATCTAATCCAGTTATTTTATCAGTACGTGCAAATCTCTTCTCCGGTGGAGAAGTACTTACCTAATCTACTCAACCTAAGATATAGTTGTTCCTCTTCGGTTAAGACCCTAACACCTAACAAACACAAAAGTAATATTACTTAGGTTACCATAGTAAGACATTCTGGACAGCAGCTCAAAGATTCTAACATAACTGGAGAATCCCAACTCCAAAAGATATGATCTAAGACAATCTGGAAAGCTTATGAAATGCACCACAAAATGTTTTCAGACCACAGCACTTAATTCTAAAGTTTACCTAGTCGAAATTCCAAAGTCCCAGAATCTGCTCTCTCTAAACAGAGAGCAGTCAATTCTGGACTGTCACTTAAAACAGCAGTAACTCCTAAACTACTAGCCCAATTGCCATCAAATTTTGACACAAGCTAGTTTAACCAGTTTACTACCACTTTGGTATTCACAAGTTTTCTAGCTAATACTTTTATTAAGGGTCAAACCTAGAAATGCTACCAGCTGTCCAGAAAACCTAGAATTGCAAAGATTAAATATTTATTTATGTGGCAAATATCCCATAAGACCAAACTACTGTTACCACAAGTTCACAAAGGTCACAAGAACACCAGAAAGTAAGGTGTGCCCACCTAGAATATTTATTTACACCCCTTTCTTAATTTACTTAAGTAATTAAGTGGAATTTTAAACATATATGTAAACTACTCCTAAAATTCTACAAACATTACAGGGGACTCTCTGACCCAAAAAGAGACTACTGTAAAAATTCGAACTCAATTTATTCACAGGAACTCTCTGAACAAAATTCACAAGCCCAAAAGGCTGTTTTTTGTATAAATAACAAAGCATAGTAAAAAGTGTCAAACAACAGATTTCTTAATTTTCTTGGACACTCTAGGATACCAAGACATTCTCCAAAAATTTATATGAACATTGCACATGTAGAAAAATTACTAAAATTCATTTAAGTATTTCCTAGAATCACAAGATAGCATTATAACTTGAAAAGTACTTAAGCACTACTGCCCAAATTTTTACCAAAGCTAGAGCAAGCATAAATTAGCCTACTCACCAAATTTCATAATTTTTGGAACACTGAAACTCAAGATATAATTTAAACAAGTTTGCATGTGATTTAAAACACATTTCAAAGACCTATTTAAATATCCCAGAAAACAAACATCACATATCCAATTTATATTTTTCTAAAATACTACACGTCCTGTAGATCTCAACAAAATTTACCTCATAATTTTTGGGCAAGTAAAACCCTAGATCTACATTTTCTAAACATTATCTAAAACTGTGACAAAATAAAAGAAATGAAATAAATCAGATTTGTTACTGGGCCGGCCCGGGAAAAGACGCGGCCCAAGGCGCGCGCGCGCGGCCCGCGACGCAAGCGCGGCCTGCTCGGCCATCCCGCCCGCGCGCGGGTGCTGACAGCGCGGGCCCGCAGGTCATAGAGAGAAGAGCGGAGGGGAGGAGACGGCCGCGACTCCGACGAGCTCGAGCTCGCCGACGACGGCGTCTCCGGCGACGGGAAGACCACCGACGGTTTCCCCGTGACTTTTCGCATCGACCAAACCTAGCTTTGCTAACCCTATCCCACCCTAGCTACGATGGCCATGGCGGGCGCGGCTCGGAGACAGCACCCGGCGGCGGTCCGGCGAGCTCCGGGAGCTAGGGACCTAGGTTGGGCGTGCTACGGCTTCCAGAGGAGATGGCGGACCTATCCAAGCTAAGGATAAGGACAGAGGTGGGGCGAATGCGGCTGACCGCGTGAGCACCGCGTCGGTGATCATGGCGCGGCAGCGCACGACCGTGTTCCGGCGTGTACCGTCCACCCTAGCCGGTAACATCATCGCCTAAGCTTCTCTACCCGATCCGGAACCCAGAACAGGAACTAGCAAGAATAGAGGGCGACAGTAGGGAGCTGGCCACGGTGAGCCGCCGTGCGGACAGTGCGCCAGCGAGGACTTACGGTGGCGGAAACCGAAATTTGCCCTCACCTCGACACAATCCGGTCAAGCCACGGGTGGAGGAGGTGGAGGGGATTCAGGTGGAGCGGTGGACGGGATTTGGAGGACGGGGTGCGACGGTGAGCTTGCACGAGCACAGAGCGGGCTGCGGCGACAAAGGCACCTTCGTTTTCCGCCTCGGTGAACCCGGCCAGAGCGAGAGGGAGGGAGAAGAAAATGAGCGCGAGTGGGGGGTTGGAGGTGGCCGCTCGGTGTTCAATCCCTCGCCTGGGCTCGCGACGTGGAGGCGATGGCAGCGCTCGGTCGCCACGCGTCGCCGCTCTTCTGCCCGCGCGCCACGACATGAAGCTGCCGGTCGACTGAATGTCGATGCTGCCGACTGAATGGAGTCCGTCACCGTTCGACTGACAGAGCAACTTCGTCGCCGATTAACTCCCAAACCAGTGAGAACCAGGCGTGGTTGATGTTGGCAATGTTGTAGAGCTACATGAGGGCTACAAGTTTGTCAATTGAAGTTTGGGCTGGTTCGGCCTAGGTTTGAAACTACAGAGCTCCAAAGTGGTGCCCCTTGAAACTGAAATGCAGTTTCAGAGATAACGTCGACTGAAACCCTAACTTCTTGACGCTATATCTCCTAAACTATTTAGAACTAGGTGATGGTGATATTGACAATGTTGTAGAGCTATGTGTGGACAACAACTTTGTCAATTGGCTCAAGGACTGGTTTGACCTAGTTTGTGAGTTACAAGTTGCTAAAGGGAGGTACAGTGAAACGGTTTTCAGCTCCACACTTAGCCAAAATGGCTAAGTCCCAAAACAGCCCCTAATACTGACTTGTGGGCCATTTTTTAGCATATTTTGATCATTTTCATGAGATGTCCATATTAGAACTTTTGTTCCTTATGAAATTCTCTACAACCTTGCTTAAGGTTGCTCCTCCATGCAAGATCTCTAAACTGGACTTTTTAATTGGTCAAACCAGATCACTCCAGAGGTCCAACTTAGTCAACAACATTTGGAAGGGCAATTTGGTAATTTTGGTCAACATGAACATTGCTCCACTACTTACCCTAAATGTAATTAAGGTGTTATAAGACCTAATTAGCCACTCTACACATTGGTTGCACAAAATTCCTAGTGTCACATACTTTGGCACAAGTATTTCAATACTTTCACCCAAATGTTGCAAGCTCCTGTTGCACATGTTGCATGAGTGTGTTGCACAACACTTGCTAATTATGTTACACTAAAGTGGTTGACATATCTCACAAAGGAAATTGCACATAAGGTACTTGTGTGTTGCACACTACTCACTTCTTACTTCACATGGAATGTAAACATATTATAAGCTTATGCATGAATGAATGATGCTTGCTTATGCTCATGCAAATGCAATGCAATTAAGGAGCTAAACACCTGGGGTGTTACAGACCTCACATCTTTCAAGAAGCTGTCTGTGACTTTGGAGTAAGTGTTAACATCATGCCTAAGGTAATCTATGATAAGATTCTAGGAGATCCTTTGTTGTACACAAATATGCGGTTGTAGCTTGCAGATCAGTCACTCTGCTACCCTAAGGGAGTACTTGAAGATGCCATCATTCGAGTGGGACAATCATATGTTTCCATAGACTTTGTGGTCTTGGAAACAGGCGGAGATGAGAGGGCACCCATCATTTTGGGCCGACCTTTCCTGAGCACCGCAAAGGCCATCATCTATGTGAACAACACCAAGTTCTGTTTCACGATCAAGGACAAGAAGAAGTTCTCGTTCAAGGATCGCATGCTATATTCTCCTGCTCATCCATAAAAGGCATGCATGCCCGAGGAGCTAGAGGTGATCAAGAAGAAGAACAACCAAAGACGGAGGAAGAACAAGGCCAGATAGTCGCTAGAAGAGACAGTCAATATGATCAACACGATTCGATCAGAGTACGACCACCTCCGTGCTCCACCATTCCTTGCCAAGATGGATGATCCTGGTGTACCGACGATCGAGTGTACTATTAGGCAAAGAATCTTCCATAAGATCTTCTGCGATATTCGATTGGGTGTCAACATAATGTCCAAGGTAACATATGAATATTTATTTGGTAACGAACCCTTGTATCCTACATTTATATAGCTATAGATGGTGGACCAATCAATCTAATTTTCGGAGGGCATAGCAAAGGATATCATGGTCAAGATACAAGATCACTATGCTCCTGCTGACTTCATGGTCCTGGACATGGGAGAAGAAGAAGACGATACACCTATCATCCTGGGAAGACCATTCCTCAACACCACCAACGCGATCATCTACGTTGGATCTGGACAAGTCCACTTCCAATTCCCTAGAGAAAAGGTACGCTGTTATTTCAATAGTTATACAACTTATGAGCAAATAAAAAAGTACCTCTCTAGGTGGAGACGTCGATCATCTCACCGACAAGAGAACCAACTCCAATAGAATAAATGGGAGGATGAAGAAATTGAAGAACCTAAAGCACCTACAAAAGAAGAATCTACTCTGCCAAAGTCAAGCCCACAAACCAAACAGGTATGGAAAAGAGAAGGTAACATCATCACCCTCACAAGAGGAGCAGTCATCTGAGTCTCCATCACCGAGACCAGATGATGCACCTGAAAAGTAAGTACTCTCTCCTACCTAGTCCTGTCCAGAGGACTTAAAAATCCGAACCCTTGCCATAAGGAAATATCGGTAGTTATCCATATTTACTTTCTAGCACTGCATTAATTATTTTCACTTTAGCATATTTACTTCTTTGCAATTGTCTTGCATTAGAGAAAAGAAAAATAAAAATAAAAATAATAAAGAGTTACTTTATATCATCATCATTGAATAAGAAAATAAAAATCTTTATTACTGCATTTTATCATTGCATCATAAAAAATGTCTTAAGCCCCATGTGAATAATTCTATGGTGTGTAAAAACCCATGGGAATATTCACCATGGTGGCATAAAAATAAAATACCATGCATATATATTTTCCTTTTTTGCATTATAAAATAGAAAATTCAAAAAAAATATTAGAAAGACATCCTGCTAGAATTTTACCAAATTAGAAAATCTGTCTAAACTCACAAGAAGAACAAATCCTTGATGGCTAACGGCTAACCCCTTATTTTAATTCAAGCCACGAGTTTTTGGTATTCTTGTTGGAATATTTTGCAGGATGCTCCTCAGAGCTCCTCTAGTTTTTAGGGCATAGCTAGTTAGGCTAGGTCTAGAGGGAGGCAAGCAGATCTTCGCTTAGATTCCCGATATTATCAAGAGCGTGGGTCAGTATAATCTTTGTACCCCTCTCATTGTATCTCCATTACTTTTATATACTTGCTACAATTGTTATAACAATATTAATATTCATCTTATTCATGTTCAAGGTTGCAATGTTCATCGTCTACTTTGATTATATACTTAGTATAGCTAGTTTATTATGATGTTTATGCAAAAGTTCGTATAGCGCTTACTCCAAAGTACACGGGGTGGGTGGTAGAGATCATGTAAACGTGGTGCTTATATGCTATTTACCTGTGAATACACTCTATATTCCGGGTCATGTGGTAGATCGCGGGTGTGACACTACCGTTGAGTCCTTTATAGTCCACTCCCCGAATATAGGTCATAGAAGTAGGGCTCGGTTACGAAGGAAGGGCAAGCTCTGTTCTTAAACTTTTCTAAGTAATGCCCTTATGCATAGATATAACGGTGATCTTAGCAATGACTACTAGGTGTAATTGCACTAATCAATGTATGCTTTGACTTGTAATTAAGAATGACTTAGGAATTATTCCTCTAATATTCTACCTGACCAAGCTAATGTTATAGATAGGAGTGGTCTGAGAGATTTATCATTATACTTGATCAATGCTTATATATATATATATATATATATATATATATATATATATATATATATATATATATATATATATATATATATATATATATATATATATATATATATATATATATATATATAATCTTTTGACTTACCCCTGTTATGAGTAGAGTGATTGGTTGTGGTTTATTTCTCCATCAATGTTATAAGTTATCAATACACGTCCAACGCTACACCTTCCATGTGGTAAAATATAAATAATGATACCTGTAATACTCTCGGGTGAAGTGCTACAATTGTATAATTATTTATCCGCTTGCAGAATCCTTTCATTCATATCTTTATATTCTTTCTAATCACATGAAATAATAAGATATCTACTTAGTAGGAATGCTAGGTAGTACCAACAAGTATCTCCGGCGCCATCACTAGGGATGACAACCTAGTACTAGTAATGCTAGGAGATGTAGGTAATTAATAAGTGGCTACTAAAATAAGTGACAAGTTAATAAATATCAAAACCCCCCTCTAGTCCGCCATCTTGACCCTACACTAACTACACTAAAGAGCTTGACAACTAGTTTGCAAGGAATGTAAAAGAGTGAGTAGGGTGATAATACCGCCGCATCGAAGAATGAACCAATCACAATGTGAAGACAACCAATCACCGGGAGAAATCCTATCACATAAGAGACACAAGATTTTTCTCCCAAGGTTCATGTGCTTGCTGGCATGCTAGTCTCCGTTGTGTTGACGAACACTTGGTGGTTCGGCGGCTAAGAGGTGTTGAACGAACCTCGCCAACAAATGGCACCGCAAGAACTTACCTACAAGTGACCACCCCAACTCGGTCGCTCTCGGTCCGGTGACCACCCCAACTCAGTCGCTCTTGGTCAGGTCTAGGTGGGCATCGCCACATGCAGGGCGGTGCACCGGACAGGGGGTGGCGGTGCCACCTAGGCACCTCCACTAGCTCTTCGAGTTGCAAACTCTTTCGCGTTTCGATCCACGTCAACTCGAGCTACTCCCCGCAAGTGATGCTAACTCTCAAAGTGTTTTCTCAAAACATTTTAGAGCCAAGTTAGCATTTCTCAAAATATTTTTGATAAATATTTTTGCTTGCTCTCCGATGTGCACTAGGCCTAAATGCATTGCATGAATCCAACACCTAGTGGCACTAGATGACTGAATTGTCTAGTTAAGAACCCCTCTTAATAGTACGGCCATCTACTCTAAATGTGATCACACTCTCTATAGTGTCTTGATCACTTAAACAAAACCCCTATTTATACCTTTGCCTTGACCTCCATAGGGTTTTGTTTTTCTCTTTTTTCTTTTGCAAGTTGAGCACTTGATTATCATCTCAAGTGGCCATCTCATCATTTCATGTGATCAACACCACCACTTAAGTGCCACAATGCTCCACACTTGGACTGCACCAACCTAGCTCATATCACAACTCATGACAAAGGTTAGTGCATAGGTTTCATCAATTTTCTAAAACCAAACTAGGGCTTTCACTAGTCCCGGACACCACCGCCATAGGGGAAGCCGGATACGGTGTGAGAGAGCAAGAGATCAAGAGAGGCGGAGAAAGAGAGAGAACGCGTGGAGAGAGAGAGAGAGGGCGATGCGCCTGCGCGACTGAGAGGGAGTGTGCGAGAGAGAGGGTGTGTTGTGCCTGCGCGGCTGAGTGGGAGAAGGGTGAGAATGAGAAACCCTAAGTCTGCGTATTTATACTCAGAGCGTGATATCAGGCCCAAATGGGCTTTTCTAATTGTCAGTGGGCTCGGCCATGTTAATGGAGGCGGGCCTCTTTAGGGGCCAGCCTCCAAAAATGGAGGTATTTTTGGAGGTGGCCCGCCCCCGTTAATAGATTTTAGGAGGCGGTAAATTTTTAACCTCCTCCGTAAATCGATTTTGCGATGCGGTTAAATGTGACCGCCTTGGTTAATAAAAATGACCGCCTCGGTTAATCACAGGTATTAATCGAGGCGGTTGGATTTTGCAAACGTCTCGGTTAATAAAAGGGCACTGCCTCGCAAAATCGTTTGTGTAGTAGTGATTTTGTAGTCGTCGTGTGTGTTATTGCATAACGATTACAATTATATGAGTATATAAAATATAACAATATACTTAAGTAATTGTAGAAGTTGACAACAAACTAACGGATGTCTGATTGCAAAACCATTCTGATGAAAAGTAGCTAGGAGAATTTCGTCACACTTAACCTCAAAGATTTAGAAGGAAGTAATTAGAAGAGAAGTTCGATTTGCTTACTCATGCACTGAAGTTATAATTTGTATTGCTTTTGAGATGGCAAGAGGTATACATAACTCTAATTAGTAATATGCATGATGGAGTTTAATTTTTGTGGTTTAACGTTTCAGCATTATCAGCGCACGGATCGCTGGTTTACACGTTTAGTGACGTGATTCTTAGTGCATGTTCAGAATCCAAGTTTTATAAAGTCAAGGAAAAGAGAGAGGTGTTTGACGAGCACCGTTGATACTTTGAAAGAAAACATTTCTTAGAGAAACGGATGGGTTTGGACTTCCATCGAGCAAATGTTGACATAGATGTGAGCTGCTTCATAAAATGGAGGAAGTTATTTTTTTTGTGCATACTCGAACAATCCAAAGAGCAACATAATAATTAAGACACTTCTATTCTAAAAAAAGGCACTTCTATATATAGGATTTAGTTCCTATATATATAGCTGCAAGTTAAATTTTTTTAATTAGTTTACATGAAATATATAGCTCATAACAAATAATATTGCTGATCATGTTTGAATATTTGTGGGAAACTGTGAAACCCAGCCCTTTGGTACAATAAGTTAGATGCAGCAAATAAAGATCTTTAATTTGACTTGTACCATTGAAGGAAAAATATTTTCCAAAATTTCAAGTTTGAAATTTATTTTATGGAGAAAAAACAGACACTAGTAACTGTTAAAAATTTAGACAATTTTCTACACAATTTAATTCTGAAAAATAATAACTGCATGGTGATGACATGTATGATAATAAATAATTGCAGCATAGCATCATATATATTCACATGAATACAAAAAAATGATCAACATGTTTATATGTACCAAGATAAGACAAAACAAATATAACAGTAAGGTTATACATCATATATGAGCCAAGATCATGATAAAAAACATATAAGCATGATAGTCTAAACATACCATGGCATATAAAATGTAACAGAGACAACATACCAGCAAGTATCACATAAACAAACATCCATGGCATATAGAATGTAACAGAGACAACATAGCACATGAATACCATGAATTGACAAAGAGATGAGAATATGATGTACCCAGCGGAGGGTCCCATGCCGAGGGCATCGGAGGCTCCATTCACACTAGTCGCCATAGTGCGTTGCTCGAAGTTGTGGACCACAGTCGATGCAGGAAGGTGATCGCAGTGCAGTTCCCGTCCGCGTCCAGAGGAAGAAGATGCCGCTGACCAGGAACGAGCAGTCGCATAGTCGCTCCCAAAAAATCTAATTGCCGCACTCCCCGAGCAGGGATTGCAGACGGCAAGGGCTTCAGAGGCACCTGCTTTCTCGTCTCTCTGTGCGTGCAGAGGTTCGAGACAAGGAAACTTTTTTCCACAGCAGAAGATAAGGTCTGATTTTGTTCTGTGTTCGAGGTACCAAGAGGGGGAGGACTGGAGGAACTGGTGCCGTCTCTTTTATTCTTTCGTGCATAGGGAGGAGAAGAGGCTCACGCAGGCAGTCTAGGAGAGGGGCAAGCGAAGAGACGGTAAATTCTGGGATTAACTCAGAAAGTTGTAGCTCCCGCTATCATGGAGAGTGAGTGGCAAAACCGGGCCATGCCTCGCCCATCTGCTCGCTCGCCGCCTGCCTGCCTCGCCTCGCCTCGCCTCGCCCACGCCCACGGCCCGGCTCGGCCACCCCAAGTGCGCATGTAGGAGAGATTTAGTCTCTTCTTCTCCCATTCCTCGAATGGTGTGATTTCTTTATTCTTAGTAGAAACTCTAGTTAGGACATGACACGCTGTCAAAATTGCCTCACCCCATCATTCCTTGGATAATCCCGCAGTACCCAACATGGCATTCACCAACTCAGTTAGGGTGCGATTTTTTCTTTTAGCTATACCATTAGACTGTGGTGAGTATGGCGGTGTCCTCTCATGAATAATACCATGTTCCACGCAGAATTATATAAATTCACTAGAGAAATATTCTCCACCTCGATCAGACCTTAACCATTTAATTTTCCTCTCAAGTTGATTTTCTACCTTAGCTTTATAGGCCTTAAAATAATGCAACGCTTCATCTTTTGTTTTAAGTAAATACACGTAGCAAAATCTAGTGCAATCATCTATAAATGTCATGAAGGCCGTGTTTAGTTCCAAAGTTGGGACACCCAACTTGAAACAGTAAGTGTCACGTCGTACTGTAGTATTTTCGTTTGTATTTGGTAAAAATTATCCAAACTTTGACTGATTAGGCTCAAAATGTTCGTCTCGCAAAGTACAACAAAACTGTGTAATTAGTTTTTAATTTCATCTACATTTAGTACTCCATGCATGTGCCGACATTTTGATGTGACGGGGAATCTTCTTTTTGCATAGTGAAATTTGGGGAAGAAGTTGGGAACTAAACAAGGGCAAAGTATCATTTACCACCTTTAGTCAAATCGCCATTCATTTCGTATAAATCCGAATGAACAAGTTCTAGAGATGCCAAATTCCTTGTCTCAGCAGCCTTGTGAGGCTTGCGGGGTTGCTTCAATTGCACACATACGTGGCACTTAGAACTTTTAACCACATTAATTTTCGGGATTAAATTTAGATTTGCTAACCGCATAAGACAACCAAAATTAACATGACATAAGCGTGAGTGCCATAAATCCGACTCATCAGAAATATTAGCGATGTTCACAACCTTATTACACACATCAAGCAGAGACAAGCAGAACAAACTTCCGCAATCATATCCTTTACCAATAAAAGTACCATGTCTCAACACAACGCACTTATTGGATTCAAGGACGATTTTGTAGCCATCTTAACACATCATCGAACCACTAACAAGATTTTTCTTGATGGAGGGCACATGCTGCACATTCTTCAATAGCACCGTCTTCCCCGAAGTAAACTTCAGATTGACCGTACCAGCACCAAGAACTTGCGCACGTGAGCCATTTCCCATCAGCAAGGCTCCAGTCCTCCCGACCTGATAGGAAGCAAACAAAGAAACATCAGCACATACATAAATATTAGCACCACTATCCATCCACCACTTAGGTGAATTACAAACTGAAAGAACAGTAGGTAAATGATTACCATACCTAGATGTTCCTCCTTCAATATCAGAAGTAACTATGTTGGCTGACTTCTTAAGTTCTTGCTTAAATTTACGGTCTAGGAACTCACTTTCCCAATGCTCTTCACTACCACAAACAAAGCAGCCTCCTTTCTTATTATTATTATTATTATTATTATTATTATTATCATTATTATTATTATTATTATTATTATTATTATTATTATTATTATTATTATTATTATTATTATTATTATTATTATTATTATTATTATTATTATTATTATTAACTGTGTTGTTTGAACGGGCTTAGAAGTGTTCTCTTGCTTGTTGTTTTGGTTCTTCTTCTTGTTCTTACGGAATGCAAATGAGTTCTTTTTCTGCACCATATTTACAGAAGAGTTCTCAATCCCTTTTCCCTTGTCCTTTGCTCTCGCCCTCTCCTCAACATCAAGAGTACCAATAAATTTAGTCACATTGAACTCTTATATCTTATGCTTTAGAGATGTAGCAAAATCCTTCCAAGAAGGTGACAGCTTAGCGATGATACCACTGGCCACAAACTTGTCTGGTAAAGGACAGGAAAAAAGCACGAGTTCCTTGGCTAGTGCCTGAATCTCATAAGCCTGTTTAACTACAGAACGGTTCTCAACCATCTTGTAGTCAAACAGCTGCTCCATAAGATACAACTTACTCCCAACATCAGAGACACCGAATTTTGCCTCAAGAGCATCCCATAAATCCATGCCAGATGAAAAGAAAATGTAGCTTTTCTCATACTTAGGATGAAGAGCACTGATCACGGCATCTCTGAACAGGTTATTAGTAGCCCGAAACTTAGGCTTATCCTTAGGAGCCAAGTTCTCAGGCCACCCCTGTGCGGCGTGATAGCAATTCATCGCAGTGAGCCACAATTCCATCCGTTCACGCCAAATCATGAAATTCTTTCCATCAAATTGATTGGGTTTCAATGCAGCAGCAAAACCACTGATAGAAAATTGCCTAAAATTAGGTTTTTGGATTGTTAAAAATTTAGACAATTTTCTACACAGTTTAATTCTGAAAAATAATAACTACATGGTGATGACATGTATGATAATAAACAATTGCAGCATAGCATCATATATATTCACATGAATACAAAAAGGATGATCAACATGTTCATATGTACCAAGATAAGACAAAACAAATATAATAGCAAGGTTATATATCACATATGAGCTAAGATTATGATCAAAAACATATAAGCATGATAGTCTAAACATACCAGCAAGCATGAGTATCACATAAACAAACATCCCTGGCATATAGAATGTAACAGAGACAACATAGCACATGAATACCATGAATTGGCAAAGAGATGAGAATAGGATGTACCTAGCGGAGGGTCCCAGGCCGAGGGCATTGGAGGCAAAGAGATGAGAATAGGATGTACCTAGCGGAGGGAAATCTTTTTCCGCAGCAGAAGATGAGGTCTGATTTTGTTTTGTATTCCAGGTACCAAGAGAGGGAGGACTAGAGGAACTGGTGCCGTCTCTTTTCGTCCGCTCGCTCGCCGCCTGCCTGCCTCGCCTCACCACGCCACGCCCACGCCCCGTCCTGGCCCAGCCGCCGCTGGCGGTGGCGCGCGCGCGTGGCTCGCCTTTATCCTTTTCTCAACCACTCAATATGGACAGATGAAGTCCAACCATATAAGTCGAGTCAACGTTTGATCAAGTTCCAATCTGGTACAAATATTAAATGCCCAACAGTTACACACCGTAGAATTTTATTGATTTATTACATTTAAAATGAGTTTGGCCCACAATAAATCCAACAGTAACTGAAACTATATTCTCTCTCTTTTTTAAGGATTACACAGTACAACATAGACACTCACAATACGTATACACACTCACCCCTATGAACCATTTGATGGCAAAGAAAAACTGTAGAACTCTATTCTCATATCATGTACATATATCATCTAATGGTTCTACAATTTTGTTTTAATAAACAAACAGAAGATCCCAGCCTCTACTTTCTGAAGAAAGTACATAGCTTAAACATGACATGAAAAGCATTGAAGCTGGACTCTCCCAAGAGACAAGATAACTAAAAACTAACAGCAACACAGATGATACATCTACATATGGAGCTAATTCAAGAACAAGAGGAAGAATATATAATTGTTGTTCGCCATCCGACAAAACCTCCATTGTTTTCCTATTCATATTGATCTTCTCCAAGTGAACTATTTCCTATTCATATTGATCTTCTCCAAGTGAACTATTAGGGCAGCTCTAGCGTGAAGGCGAACCATGCCATCCAAAGTTCGATTGCGATATAGTGGGCACATCGATTTGTGGAGCCCATATACAATAAAAAAATTTATCTATGAGCAACTGGCATGAAGAGAGCACGCGCTGGGCTGCTTTGCATTGAGGCAGCGGCCCGCATCGATTATTTTAGTTCGTTCGGTTTGAATGTGCAAAATCTAATTTTGGCTATGACAGCCTCGGTTTGATTGCTCCAATGTCGAGGGTTCATTTGGTGTAGCCCGTGGTTTAATTTTGGAGTACAATAAAGCTGCTCTTAATAACATGATAGCAGCAACGCGACATTTCCGTTATTTAAGACTATATCTACTGCGTGCATATCTTGATTATTTAAAAGTTATTCGCTGCCCCCTTTTTGGCTTTTTTTTTTACAATTTTGGAGTCATCAAAGTCATGCACCGGCCGTTACACAATACTGGACCAGGTTGATGTGGAGATACGGTTTATTTGGTTAGTTGCGTAAAACACACGTTGTTGATTCTTTATTTTCGAAAAATATACTTCATCGGAGTAAAACCAACTTTCCTTTCCAACGCACTGATGCATGTCGTCCTGTTCGGTCGTACAGTATGTTTTTGCATCCCAAGCTGGAGCTGGAAATAAATTTGGTGGGAAAACTCCTGTGTGCCTCCCTGTACGAGTTGAAGCTGGCCATGCAATGTTTGCATATTAGCCATAGCCAGCTCACCGTACCACTCTAGTCCATTTGGCCTTTTAAGTCCAGGGAGAAGTTTCTCTGCTACGTTTTGATTTTCCGGCCCATGCATATAGATGCAATGCTAAAGCTCGTAGCCCGTTATGTACTAGATGATTGACACTTGGAGGCCGTAGAGAAACGGCACTTTGCTTCATTATATTTGATCGACACGGGTCAATTCATCAATCCCATCCGCAGCTTTCTGGTATATATCGTCGTCGTCTACGCGTACTACATTCCTAGTCGACCAACGGATGCGAAATCAACATTCCTAGTCGACCAGCTTTCTTGTGTGTATCGTGGTCTTTGTGTGGTATATATCGATCGACCTCCCTCTTGTGAACGCAAGAAAATTGGCAGTGTGCCCTGGTCTCATCCTTGAATGAACAACGAAGACGTTTCTATGGCAATCAAATCCACGGCCAGTTGCGTGCATTCAAGGCTCTCTAGGCACAAAAAATATAAGCCACTAATACAAGTTCATTGTTTCTTATTACAATTACAGTATATGGTAGTCCCTCCTTTCCAAATTATTAGGGTCATTCTAGATATATTATTTTTATTATGTATCTAATGTTAGTTTGATCTCCACCGGACTTGGTCTAACGGCCATGTCTGGGCCCTAATCTCGCGTCCTGATCGGGGACGCCCAGCCCAATGACGTGGCTGGTGGGCCCCGTCGCACAGTGCTATAAATAGGAGGTGGGGGCCAGTGGTTAGGGTTACGAGGTTCAACTGCCACAGCCGCCACCCACTGTCCTAACCCAGATCCGATCCCGAGGGTGCACTGCCAACGGCGGGAAGCCTCACCGGTCTCAACCGCCGCCTATGGATCGCGCCTCACTGCAACCATCCTCTTCACCGATCGCCGCTGCCTGTGTGCAGACTGCACCGACGAACGCGCCGGACGCCTCCAGCTCCTCCAAGCCCACTGGTCTGTGCCTCAACTCTCCCTCTCCTTTCTATTCCTCTCTGGATTTGTGAATTGTCACTTGTTTATACTAAATAGAGGAGAACCTACCTACTGATCTATACCTAGAAAGATCCTATAGATCTAACAATAGTATCAGAGCTTGGCTAATTGTGTAGATCAGTAAGGGTAGAAAATAAAAATGAAAGAAAATAGAAAGAGCATGACGGACTTCGATCTAGACTGAAAAGAAGAACACGACGGATGCGATCCGTACAGAAGAAGAACCCTAACCCTAACTGACAGAGAAGAAAGGACGGAGGGGAGGACCTACCCGGTAACCTCGCCACCGTCACCGCCGTTGTAGTGCGGGAAGAAAAGAACTCACCGCCGGCCGCCGGATGGGGTCGCGCGGGAAGAAGCACCCGAACCGCCGGGCCGGGGAGACCACGCCACCGCGGGTCCTCCGCCTCAGGCTCGGGGGAGGAGGGGGTTTGAAGAGAAAGAGGAAAGAAATTTCCTCAAATCAGAACCCTAAGAAAGAAATCCCCAACCCCAAGAACAAGGAAAGGAAGAATCGAGGTGATTCGGAAGAAATTCCCCAAACGTACCCTAACCCTAACCCACTGAGGAAAGGGTAAAAAAGAACAGGGCAAGGGAGGCGCTTACCTGGGCCCCCTCCTCGCCGTAGTAACCGCCGGCAGGCGGGAAGACCACCGCGCCACCACGCGGGAGGAGAGTCGAACCGGCAGCGCGTCGCCTCGCGCGGACTCCATCCGAAGGGCGCCGCTTGGGAGGCCATTCGACGGTGCCGCGCGCAGCTGCACGCGTGCTCCGGCGAAGGGCCCCACGGCGGCGCCATCCCCTTTCCCCGCGAGCTCTTCTCCAGCGTCGGTCAGTCGGCCCTCCCTTTGCGGCGGCTGGCAGCCGGTGTCACGAGAAAAGCGGAGCGAGGAATGGAATAGGGAAAGAAAAGAAAAGGAAGAATCCGCTCGGGGGCGCTCCTACACACCGGAGCCGGGCGGCCACCATGTACGCTGCCGCTGCAGCCGCCAAGCGCGGCGAGAGAGAAAAGAAGGGGAAAGAAGAAATGGCGTTAGGGTTTCGGGTGCCGCTGCCTGCCTGCTGGTTTTTGTGCACGCGAGATGAACGGAAGGCCGTCTGATGAAGCACAATGGCACAGATCAACTGGGCCACTTGAGGCCCAGGCGGAGAGGAGAAATCCTGGCCCAGGCCCAGGTTGTGGCCTGGGCGCGGGAGGCAGCTCGCGAGCGGCTGCGACCGGGCCGGAATCATGGCTGGGCCGCGAGCCGGGAGAGCTCAGCGCCAGCACAGCTGGGCCAGAGACTGATGAGCGCACACGCGCGAAGTTGGGCCTTGGGCCGCGGCAGGCCTTCGGGGCAAGCAGGTTTCGGGCCTAAAAGCACAGTAAACTTGAGAATTTGTTTATATATATTCAGAAGCATTTTATGAATGATTTTTTTAAGATTGAATGATTATCTCTACTCAAACTTATTCGATAATTTGTTTAGAGAGAAGAAAAGTACAAAGCGATGCTTCTGGATAAGAATTATTTTCAGAAAAATATTATTTCCGCTGCAAAGAAAAAGGATATTGTCTTCTCATTAAATCCGAACCAATGGGAGGATTTAATTTAAAGAGCAATTACAGTTATTCAGAAAATGATGAAAAGTTTATCCTCTAATTAAAATTGGAACCAACGAGAAAATTTTAATTAGAGGGATATTCACATTATAATTTAAGTGAAATTATGATATTGTTATTTTCTGACCAACGTTGATGATAACAATATTATAAGCTTATTTATGAGTTTGAAGTTGAAATTTAAATCTCTGATAAATTATGCATCAAAGTGACCAATTTTCAGAGAATAGATAAAGATCAAGAAATGCTCATGAAACAGAAAGATGTTTCTGCTGCAATGATGATGATGATGATGATGATCTTCTAATTAAATTCGAACCAACGGGAGAATTTAATTTGAAAAGAGTTAATGATAATTGAGTTGTTCCATATGTTAATTCCATTTATGCCCATCGGTGATATAGAATTAATGTAGAAGAAAGTTGTTTTGTTCTATATCTGCCCAACGGTGATATAGAATAGAACATAAAGAAATCAGAGTTTAATATTGATAACTATTGTTGAATAATTTTCAGACAAAGATTTTCATGCTTTCGTTCTTGAAGGCAGAAAAGAAAGAGATAAGAAAAGCACTGGGTTCTTGTGACTTAGACGATGAAAAGCCTAAGCACAAATTGTGTATATGAAAATATGCCATTGCATAAGAGACTGTGTCCTCTTTAAGAGTGGCTTGAAAAGAAATATTTTTCAAAGATTTCAGGGATATTGATCCAAGAAAGAAATAGAACAATAAGAGTTTAGTTTGAGAAATGTCTTTTATGTACTCTCTATAAAATAATAATAATAATTTTAATTTTTAGTTTTTATTATCTTGATATGAATTGTAACGAGTGGCATGCATGTTTAATTTGACCAACGTCGGATTAAGCATGTGTGTTAAAGAATATCAGATTTATTCCTGAATTTGATGATTGAATATGAGCCAATCCTGACATTTGTGTCCCTTCAAGAGAATTATCTCGCATAGTGACATAAAATTTAAAAAAATACTCGTATTGCGGGATGAAGTTGGTATAGTACTTATCCTGCACAGCAGGAGAAAGTGAGATGACGATGTGTATCCTGCACAGGGAGAGAAGTTTAGGGTAGCTTTTGTGCTATCCTAGTATGAGTTTAAGAACAAAAGGAAGTTGAAAACGAACCTCATGATAAGAATGACATGCAAGCTTGACTTGTAGAAGTACTGATGAAAAGGACTCTGTTGAGTTCTTGAAGTGAAATGAGGAAAAAGAATACATACTTCCATACGAATTAAGAAATAATTTCATCTTCCATGATGCAATCATGTGGATGAAGTTAGTAATCAAAGTTTCCTCACTCACAAGAGTTATGAATGTTTCGAAATTATGGCAGAAGAGTTTGTGCCACATTTCGAGGGGGAGGATTGTGACATGAATTAAGAAAGATAGAAAGACAATTGAAAGAAACTCAGAAAGATAATTGAAAGATATTTCCCATTCTATGCTTTGTATTTAGAGAAAAAGTGATCTATAAAAGATGAAGGTGATCGTTGAAGGTGTACAACGGTCATAATAAAGATACCCCTAAGTACAGAAATGGCTAAATTCTTGAACCTTTTACAGTTCGACAGGAAGATAGCAATGAGACTAAGAAATATTAAGACGGTGCTTAAAGCACCAAATGAGATAGATTTTAACAGAATAAACCCAAAATAAGAAAGATTGAAGATACACTATCCTTACAAAAGATAGAATAATCTGGGGGAGCATGGTATGAAAAGATCTACGACTTAAAGAGAAGTGGGACCAGTGCCTACTCCAATGACTCAAGATCGACAAATGCTCATACAACATATGTTGTTAGCCCTTCAAGAAGATGAATAAGAAAACGAGGATCTTGTTATACAGGACCAGAATCGATTGGCGATGAAAGAGCAACAACAACCCTATGAGAAAGAAGTGTCATAAGCTAAAGACCTAAAGGTCTCAAAGAATAAGAGAATTGGATATTTTGATGACTATAAATTATATATTAATGAAGAAATTCAAATAGAGGATGATCCCACCTCATTTGAAGAAACCATGAGAGGCGTTAACACGTCTAAATGGCAAGAAGCTAAGGAAATTAAAATGAAATCGATGAATACCAAGGAAGTTTGAGAAATAGAAGCTGTTCCTAATGGAGCCAAAACAGTAGGTTGTAAAGGGTCTACAAGACGAAATGTGACTCCAAAGGGAACATAAGATATAAAGCACGACTTGAATCGAAAGATTTTACACAAAGAAAATGAATAGATTACAATGAGTGCTAGTGGCACATCATGATCTGAGATGAAGATAAAGATAACATTTCCCAATGGGATTTGTATGAAAATGATTATATGGCACAACCTAAAGGTTTTGTTGTGGAAAGAAAGAACGAAAGGGATGCCACTTGTAGAAATATTTTATAAACTAGAGCAAGTCTCTAAATAGTGGCATTTCAAGTTGAAAGGTCAACTAAAAATTTTGGGTTAAAGAGAATGAGAGGACAATTGTGTATGTACAAAGTTAAAGAATGGGAGATTCAATTCCTAATCCTGTATATGTGGATGACACCTTACTTGCTAGTAGTGATGTCAATCTACTATATGTGAAGAAGTTCTTATCCTCGAGACTCAATAAGAATGTTCTCGGTGAAATGACTCTCGTTATAAGAATTGAAATTTACCGAGACAGATGAAAGGGGTATTAGGATTATCACAAAGGCATGCTTAGAAAAGATTGTAAAGAAACAAAGTATGCATGCAAGTGAACCTACGCCTGTTCATATAGTCAAGGGTAATAATTTTGAGAATCTTAGTGTTACAAGAACCGACATAAGATAGATCAAATGAATATGGATCCATATGCTTCAGCTGTTGGAAGCTTGATGAGTGCACAACTATGATATTACAGTTTAATGAGTGCACAAGTATGATATTACCCTAACATAGTTCATTTATCCGGGATGTTTTGGCAGAAAGTCCAGTCCAGATATAGATCACTGGAATGGAGTTGAGAATATCTTGCAATTGTGCAAAGATTTAATAAGCCTCATGATGACTAAGAAAGAACAAGTACTCTCAAATGGTTGTGGGTACAAGAATGTTGAATTTCGACGAGATGTTTAGTGAAACCCACATAGTAGCTAACACTCGCAGTTGGAGTTTTATTGTGGAAAAGCTCCAAAGAAACAGTTGTGGTGTCATCAAATGATGTATACCTATAGTACAACTTATTATGAGGCTTATAGGACAGGCGAAATGGTTAACTTATACCCAGAATTGGTAATAGTATATAACAGCAATTACCATTTAAAGTGATTGACTCATATGACAACGGGTCAAGTGTGCTGCCAAACACATTGACATGAAGTTAGACGTTGTGAAGGAGAAAGTCCGGAATCTTTTAAAAGTTTTTGAATGTATAAGTAAAAGCAAGTACTTGCAGATCTGCTTATAAAGGCTTACCACCCAGTGTGTTCAGAGAACGCACAGTCGACATGGGTTTATGGTATAGTCTATGATTTCCGGACAATAAAGGGCCCAAAGAAAGTATCATTTCAAAATGGAGAAGTGTATTATGGTTGTTAGTCTAGCGGCACAAATTGTTGTGACGATGGGATAGTTCTATGCACTAATCTATGATGAAATATGAAAGAAGGAAGAAAAATATGAATTGAAATTTTGAATAAGAAATTGAAGAACGAAGAAAGTGACGAGAGATCAAGGGGGAGAATGTTAGTTTGATCTCCACCGGACTTGGCCCAACGGCCATGTCTGGGCCCTAATCTCGCGTCCTGATCGGGGACACCCAGCCCAATGACGTGGCTGGTGGCCCCCCGTCGCGCAGTGCTATAATATAGGAGGTGGGGGCCAGTGGTTAGGGTTACGAGGTTCAACTGCCATAGCCACCACCCACTGTCCTAACCCAGATCCGATCCCGAGGGTGCACTGCCAGCGGCGGGAAGCCTCACCGGTCTCCACCGCCACCTGTGGATCGCGCCTCACTGCAACCATCCTCTTCACCAATCGCTACTGCCTGTGTGTAGACTCCACCGACGAACGCGCCGGACGCCTCCAGCTCCTCCAAGCCCACTGGTCTGTGCCTCAACTCTCCCTCTCCTTTCTATTCCTCTCTGGATTTGTGAATTGTCACTTGTTCATACTAAATAGAGGAGAACCTACCTACTGATCTACACCTAGAAAGATCCTATAGATCTAACATCTAAAGCTATATGTATATGAAAAGTCAAAATGTTCTATAATGTAGAGTCAGGGGAGTAATAATCTAACTTTAAAGACACTGCTACTATAAAAAGTCATTTTCAAAGGCGACAATTTTCGATTTATAGAGGTGGATGGTCCAGTCAGCTTTATTAATGGCCATTAGCTAAGGTAGTGTTGATCAGATTGTCCCTATAAATTAATTAATAGAGGGATGCATAAATAGCATTTATATAGGCAGATGTCTTAGATCGACTGTCTCTGTGTAAGTATTAATAGAGACGACTGAGCTATATGTAAATGGCCAACAGTTTAAAAATGCTCGGCTATTCTTACTATTGTAGCAACTACTATTGTTTATTACGTTGCATAACATAGACCGTAAAGTGAACATCTCTGTGTGTAAATGAGCATATCATTTAAGTAAAATCAACGAATATTAATGCATTATTGCACTCTCTTTTTCTTCATGAGTGCAAGAACATGGTGTATCAAAGATACAACATATTAATATATTTATTTGCAAAATTAAAGTTATATGGTGACTCAAATTCTACTTGTAATAAGACTCAAGAGAGGTGTTCTATTAGGAGTTCTACCTCTGTTAGGACTTGAGTGTAGAATATTACTTGGAATATGACTCCTACTTGTATGTGTGGTAGCCTTGGAGGGGACTATATAAACAAGAGGTAGAGACCATATACATTAACCAAGCCAACATAAGCGTCTCACGCAAGGCTTGTAAGGAGCAATTAGAAGCGCTCAAGAGGATTAGGCTAGAGGTTCTATCGCACTAATTCTTTTACAGGGAAAGAATCAGTAGGTCATAGAGGGTCAAGTAGCTAGGGTTCTAAGAGAGAGACAATCGATTGTACTCTTTTGGAGTTATGCTCATAGAATTTGCGGCGGGCTTTGCCAAAATCCTAATCTCTTGTTATTGTTTCAACATCATCATCCAGGGTTTCTACGCGATCTGACTACATATTGTTCTTAACACTATGCAAACATGTGTCATACCCGGGATATCCTTTCAAAGATCGGAGGGCTACTGCGCATAACTAAGGGTATCAAATTCTAACAAGTGGTATCAAAGCCAAGGTCGGATTGAGTTGATTTTGCAAGAAGGTTGACAGGGATAGGAAGCATGAAATTAAGATGATGATAGGGATGTGGAATCAAGTAGAGAAATTTGGTGGGAAAGGAAATTTCAGCCTATGGCAAAGCATGGTACAAGATGTACTTGTCCAACAAGGATTGATCGATGCTCTTGAGGGCACCAAACTGAATAAAACAACTGATGAAGAATGGAAGGTGATGGAGTGGAAGACTACCAGTAAAATTCGAGTATATCTCTCCGATATTACGTACTCGATAATGAAGGAGGATTCATGGAAGAAATCATGGAAGAGTCTAGAAGAGTTGTATATGGAAAAGTCACTGACAAATTGGTGGGTACTGAAGCATCAACTATTCAGGTTATGCATGGAGGAAGGTACATGATTTGTCGACCATCTAATGTTTTCAACAAGCGTGTCACACAGTTGGTTAGTGGGGATGAGAAAATTGAGAACGATAATGTGGTGCAACTTTGAAATGCATTTGTGCGTCCCTAAACATGTCCATACGAGACACGTGTCATTTCTCACTGATGTGGCAGGCTAGTGTGGCATGTATTTTTATATTGAGTAAATTACATTGGCGGTCCTTAAACTATTACATCGTTCTCATTTAAATTGCATATCTAGGTCCCTAAACCATTTTAAGTATCTCATCCTGGTCCAAAGCATCCATGTCATAGTCCATTAGCTGACTTGGAACCACTCCAGTGGGGAACCGACATATGGATCCACCACTCATATTTATAGGGGTAGTCCCTAAACTATCATGTGATTCTCACCCAGGTCCCAAACTATGTAATTACACATCTAGGTCCCTCATCTATTAAAGTACTACAATCCCAAATCAAATCAACTATCTTCACGTTCCATTCATTGTCTCGCCAATAAGCTTTCAATCCTTTGCTCGTTATTGAACTCCTTGTCATCAGCTTCTCATCTTGTCTTGGAAAGCAATGTGTTCATGCCATTTACCAGTTACGGTTAGCCCCGGGGACGCGGTGGGGCAGACATTGTTGTCAAGTGTATGCTAAGACATGTCAATCACTCATAGTGACATGGAATATTGTCACACCCCAAAATTTTTGATTTTAGGTTGTGCATGGAAAACACTAAATAAAATAAATGATTTCAATATTTATATAAGATTTTTCAAGATTAATTAAGTTATGCTAATTTAAATTTAGAAAACTATGGTTTCAAACTTTTCATATTAATTTGACAGGCTTGTCGTGATGTGATGTCAGCTTGTTGTGTGACTTTGTAAGTGTAAAATTTTCAAAACGCATTAGATGTCGTCCAGTCCTTCCCATAAAATTTTCAGACTTTTCGAGAGCCTCGTCCCATTTTTTCCTAGAGCTTAATCTAATTTCTAGATGCTCTAAAATCTTTTTTTTTCGTGGGCTCCAAATACTTTATTTAGATTCATTACCTCTCAATCCATCTCTCGATCGACGCAGTGGTTCCAGATCTAATTTCCTTTTAGTGAGCCGCCAGCCATGGCGTCCCAAATCTATCGCCGAAGCTCTGCCTATCTAGGTTTCCGACGAACTTCTGGTGAGGTTTTCAGGTCTCTTCGGACGTCTCCGGCGAAAACCAATACCACCACAAGGTAACTCTGGTCGTTCTCCGCACTTTAGTGTTCTTGTTTGCACCAATACATGACCGTATGACCGAATCCCTATAGTTTTTCTTCTCTAGTGTGTTTTTTCGACAATCTCCCGCATGGATGTGTTGACACAGTTTTTGGCTCACCTATAATTATAATTTGTGCAATATTTGCTTTAAATAAATGTAAAAGATATATGTTGCCAAATCCCATATAAATAAGAAATGAATAATAGGAGAAATGATATTGGCTATGAAATTTAGTACACCCAAATTGGCATGAGTGAAGACGTGCGACATATGTTCTCCTGCGTATAGATTGAATATCAGGTACTCACGTGAATATGCCATGTTTTGTTGATTAAATAAATAACCAATTGATTTGATGGCCTAATCCACCCTGCAAGTAACGTCCTGATATATAAAAATAGAGGAAGCACGTGTGAGAAACGAGTGCATGTCACGTCCGAAATGCATACATCTATGGCTACCTGCCTACCTTCGTGCACCGGCTTATGCAGGAAAACAACAAAGTCAAGCGTGCGTGGCACATATCGACAAAGATACAAGCATACGCTTATGATGATTTGTTTTGTGGCGTCCGGCTAAGAAATATATAAATAGATTTTTCTTTTCCTAATCATTTTGATTAATCGTAGAAAAAGAAAAAGGACCGGATGAAGCCTCCACAGGCTAAGCGCGCGGAAAATTCGTGGCGCGCTTGCGTTTTGAACGAAGGCGCAGCACTGGCCGCAGCGACCATGGTCATCTTCACGTACTGCACGATCTCCAGACTCGAGGCCGCGTGCTCAAGTTCAAATTCTGGCGCACGGTGTCATTAGGCAACAAAAATCAAATGAAAGAGCGCCAATTAGCTGAGAAACTGCCCTGTCATTTGCTGTATAAATAGCAGCGAGCAGCAGAGGGCGCAACCCGGCTCCTGGATCAAAAGCGTCCCCAGGCTGCCGCTCCATAGCCCCTGAAACAAACTGCCGTCAGGCTGCTACAGCACCATGCCGCTCACCGTTTCCCTGCCATCAGGATGGCATGAGCTTCTTCGTCTCCGGTCACCCTCGGCCGCCGGCGCTTGCTTTCGCGGGTAGTCCGGCCGGCCACTACCATGCAGTGAGAAGCCGCCGCCTCGCTCTGGCCGGCCCCTGCGCTTTCCTGGTGCAGCGCCTGTGCGCGACGGTGCAGCTGCGCAACCGGCCGCCGGTCAAGCCGCTCCGATGCGGCAGAGCCACCACAGCCACCGCCGCGGCTCGGCCTTGGTGCGCGAACCACGCGCGTGCAACCGGCGTTAGCCGTCTCTGCTTCGGCTCCTCCCCAGCCCGATCCATCCTCACGGCCGGAGCTCCATGGAGGCCACGATCTGCACAGCCAAAGTAGAAGATGCTATAATTTACAGTTTTGCCACCGAACGCAAATAGCCACCGTTCATTTGTTTTAACTCTGATGTAGTTCATTCTAATTGCGTTGGATTCGTGTCGACATAATCTATGTGGTAGTAGTGAAGTTTAAAGTCACGTGACATATGTTTATAATTAAAGTATTAACTTGATTAATTTGCATGAAACTAGTTTCGTAATAAAAGTAACGTAGGTTTATACTTGGTGTTTATAATACATATATTAAGTAATTAATTACTAATATAAATATAAATGTGTTTGTAACTGATAATTTGATTAGTTTAAACACGCACCACGTGTAATTCAAATAGATGTTCTGACATGTTACTTTATTTTTGCAAAAATTAAAGTCTCACTTGCTTAAAACTATGCGATAATGTTTATAAATAAAACTTGACTAGTTTTAACTCGGCTTTTGTGTTAAAATTTAGATTTTTTAATATGAGCTAATAACTTTTCAATTATTTTATTTAATTAAAATAAATAAAGCTCGTAATTGTTTCTTTTATAATATAAATATTTCGATAGTCGTTTCTTTTGCACTGTAGCTTCGTTTTCAGCGTCTCTTGCACTCTCTTGACCATAGCAATTAGTTCTCTTTTAGTATGATGTTTTCTCTTGTGTGGTGTGGTGTTCTTAGTCTACCTTGTTTGCTTGTATATATGTTGCTCGAGTTGTGTGGTGCTTGCTACGAGTAGAACCAAAACTGTTTGTGAGCATTGAAGATCAGAAGGAGACGACCAGGAACAAAGTATGAGCAAGTTTGAGCAAGTGTTGAGGCAAGTATAGCATAGGCCTACCTTGATGTCCTATTCATTATATAATCTACTCATTATGCATGTGTCTAATATTGCTCGACTATAAGGACATCCTAGCCATTAATGACTTGTACCTTGATTCCTATGGGTTTTATTGCATATGGGTAGAATGCTAGTGCTCTATTTGAACATGATTAATACTATGACTAATGGAACAAACGGATAAACATGATGGTAATAATTGAACTATAGGGTGATGGTGCAAATGATGTCGATCATATTGCCCTAAACCCTCCGTAAGGACTTATCTGTAGGGCAAAAGCTGGGACATACAGTGCAACCGAGAGAGTTATATGGCTCTGACTTTAGCTCAGTAATAGGATCTTTTCTAGCTTGTTAGAGGTTACCCGAAAGGGCGCAAGAGGGGCTTGCCACTTTGGGTATAGAACTGCCTCTGTTCTGGTGTGTATAGCCTGCGGGAATTGTGCCACAGAAAGGGGTTCTCTATATTTGCCTGTCGAGGAAACCTTGCGGCCCTAACTTGTTAAAAGAGACCTATGGAATGTTTCATAGTGTACCCTGCCCGCTCACCTTGGAAGTGTTATGGGAGTAATTAACTCGGGCATATGGGTAACACGACTTACGGTTAAAGATGCACAACCTCTGCAGAGTGTTAAAACTGTTATAACAGCCGTGCTCACGATCACGAGCGGCCCGAAAAACTCACAGAATAAATGGATACTTGTTATGCTGTTAATTCATGATGATGAATGATGATGTTATAATGATGTTCAAATGGTTTTATTTGATTCTAATATATGATCATGTGGGTTAATCTGGGAGCTTAAGCATAACTTGATAGTAGCCAATGATAAAATCTTGACCTACTAAAATGCTAAACACAGTAAACCGTGTCTACCTTTTGAGCCTCATGAATCCTCATGTTATGCTTGTGGAGTACGAAATGTACTCACGCTTGTTTATTTTCTATTTTTGGATAAAAATCCCGGATGGGTAACAGAAGGTGAAGCTTGGTTAAGTTCTGAGGAGTGCTAGGCATATGTTACCCCCAGTCAGCCGTCCCTGGTGAAGAATGGAGCCTAAAGATTAGTTCTCATTCCGCGATACTCTGATGTAAGTGTTAAATATGAGTATGTTTCTGCTTTATAACATTGTTTCTGATACTATGTACTCTGTTGTTGTATGTATGTGTCCTGGGCACACATATGGCTAGCCTGGTTTGTTCTTAAAAACCGGGTGTTACAAAGATCTAGCCAGCATGTCTGCGAAGGTCTTGCGCAACAACCTCGATGCACCTGAATGTAAAATTGAGCTCCTCGTTGATCTCGATCTAAAAATGCATTTTCAAAGTTCATGAACCTAGATGACACACCCTTATAAGTTCGAGAGCCACCGGTACATGTAACTCTATATTTATTATATGTTGCACCTAATGAGTTGCAATTTTGGTATCTTAAATATTGTTGTTCTTTTTTATAAATTTGGTGATACTTAAAATTCATTTTCATTATATTTCAGGATAGTGTGCTACCCGTGAGCTAGTAATTAATTTCCCAAATAATTATGGCTTGTAATAACAGTATACAGTGGCACGACCATATAGCTGGCCTGGTATACATTGGTTACCAAGTCGTTACGCGCTTACTAGATAGTGGGTAGTTCGTTCGTTATCGGTAAGATTTATTCTGCATCATTTACATGATCAACTGGTAGGTTTCGTTACTGATTCAATCAATCAACTATTTTGTCTTGGTCCTGTTCCACTTTACGCCTTTTTTTCCAGTCGTTGGTGTCCACGTGTATCATCAGTTGCATTGCACGCACGCAATCGGCTGGCGTCCGGTTGTCGTCAAAGTTAAGCGCCGTCCCAAAAACGCAGGCCCGGAGCCCCGGACACGGCTCGTCGCATCGCAGCGAAAGGAATCTACTCTCTTTCTCGGAGTTTCCATGGCATAGCATCGACAGCGACCTCGTCTTCGTTGATCTTGTTGTTTCGTCGTCCTCTTGGTCGTCATTGTGCGTGCGTTGGTTCAGCGCGCGGCTCCTCCTCCCCCTTGCTCTTGTCGTCTGGCACACGTGTGGATGGCTCCATCTTGAGCATGTGTGTCCACTTGCCCTATCCGCTCCTACCGATGACCATTAAGCAGTGCCGGGCCTAGGTTCTGGAGGGCCCTCCGGTGAACTTGTACGGCCCCTCTAGACCATATATAAATCTTATAATATGTTTATAGACGCTAATTTTTTTCAAAGCGAAAACAAATGCAATGATATATCTTTAATTTAACATATTTGATAATCATCGATGAACAATGTAGACTAAAACTTATATGATTATCTTAAGGAAAAATAGAACTCCATAATATCATTTTTGAGATTCAATCAATTTATCTTATGGTTGTTTCCGTTTTCTTTTCTGAGCCCCCGACAAAAGTTGCTTAGGTAACATTTTAAGATTCTGACACCTAAATTAGAAGAAAAACATGACTATATCAGTACCGAGTACTAGAAGTGTGAAATAATTAATTCGGATTAAAAAGTGATGAAGGAAAAAAAATACCTAGGGCTAGGGCCTGATCTCGGCTAATGAACTGATGCAGTGACGATCGGCCACAGTGAATAGTGATCGGCTGTTGCAGACTTCCAATGATCACGTTGTCGTCGAGTCCAGCCTGGGCCCTGGAGTGCTCTACCCTGATCGCCGGCTTGCCGTGCGCGATATGCCACGCCGTTCCTATTCGGTGTTTCCGCGAGACGCGAGTCCGCGGCGGCTCCCTGAGTCGTATTGTATACTTGAGTCCGCGGTGCTCACGTAAACTACTAAAGACTATACGGCTGGGGGAGTGGGGGTCTCTGTATTCTATACCTGGGCCTGGGCCCCTCACTCCCATGGGCCCTCGGCCGTCGCACCCCTGGCACCTCTCCAGGGCCGGCACTGCCATTAAGAAGAGCTTGTTTGGTGCACGTGTATCTATCTTAACCTATTTCATTTAATTCGCTTCAATACATAAATGAATTAAGTATCTAGCTAGACCAGACCTAGAGTATATAAGCTAATAAAGGTCACAAACGCATCCCATAGGCACGAGCGCCTCGAGCAAGCAAAGCATATACACTAGGATGGTGCCCGTGGGCCGTGGCAATCGACATCTAGCAAGTCATGGTAAATATTCTGGACATATCTTAGGTTGGTGCATGTCATTTTCTGTCCTTTTTTTTTCGTTTGCTTTTGCACACGCCGTGCAGACATAAAAAAAACATCTCAACTCAGCCTAAGCTAGCAGCCGCATGTACTTGCATTGCATCCCGACTTCACAAGCTGATAAACATTATCGCAGCTGTTACTTTTGACAGTGGAACGAATCCAGCTGATCACAACTAGTAAAAGTAGTAAAAGTAGTCCAAAGCTATATATATCCGACAAGACATGCGATCATCGGCGTGTGGATTAAATTTCATATATATAGGGCCATATATGATGTTGTAAAACCTGTATTAGTTTATTGGAAATATAATAGACATCCCCATTCAATATAAGTAATCCTTGCTTGCTAGTATTACTTTCAGCTTCATTCCAATGGAAAATGTATGCTCTCAGGATCTGATGGATTATATCATCCTACAAGGAACCTTGTATATCATGTTATATAATATAGCATGACAATGCCACAAGTGCTAGCAAGTTCATCGCAAACTCTTTGATGTAAATTAGTTTTAACCTTTGCTAGCTTCATTTCTCTAGTGTATGGTGTGGTTCCCTCCTTCCACGGTAATCTAGACATTACTTGGGGACGATGTAATCGACCAAACTCTACTTTTACTTAATGAAATAGTGTGAAAAAGGACACGTTCGTGAAAAAAAGGATAACAATGCTCCCTAAAAAAGATAGCGTACAAGCTATGTTTCTTGCATCGTTTGGTTCTTATATCATGGAAGAAAATACTAGTATATGATTTACAATACTACGTACTCCCCCATCTTGAAATATAGGGACTTTAATTTTCTCTAAGAAAACTATCGTAAGTTGTTTGATCAAGTTTATATAGAAAAGAATAATAATTCCTATAATATTATATTAGTATCATTAGATATATTACCAAAAATATTTGGGTAAACGTCCATTTATACGTTAGTCCGGTTTTCAATCATAGACTACGAAATTGGGTAACAGACACTCTTGAACTGTCAAAATCGGTCAAAATTGTCCTTTCGCTGGTTTTAGAGCTGATTTTCTATTTTTTAAAAATTAATTAAAAAGTGGTTTGATCTCTAAAAAATCAAAATTAATTTATTTCAAGTCATAAAATATGAATCTTGTATAAGTTTTCTTCTAAAATTGTTATCTATTTGTTAGTGCTCTATTTGGAGTTATCTGGACCACATTTTACATAAATAATGAGCAGATTACTTAGTAATAAACAATATGAATATAAATAAACTAGTTCCAAATTACTATATATAGATGTAAATAGGTAGATACTATTTTTAGAAAAATGAATGTGCTAGTTTTATAGTTTCTAATTTAAAATAAATTAACTATATATGAATTTATAGAAATCAAACCATACCTTTATTATATTTATTTACTAAAAAACCATAGTTCAAACTAGCCAGAGAACTAATTAAATTTGTCTAGTTTTAATAGTTGCAGGGTATCCGTTACCCGATTTTATAGCTCAGCATTGAAAATCCGGCTGATGAGGTTAAAATATCTCCTCTGTGTACAATATTTTTATAATTTACCATATTGATATGATATATGGTAATAATTTTCTTTATAAATTGAACTGAACTTATGATAGTTTGAATTCAGATCTACTCACTCCGTCCCTGAAAGAATGTAATTCTAGAACAGTGTTACGTTTTAGTATATCAAGTTTGATCAATTATAGATAAAAAAGTATAAATATTCATAATATAAAGTAAACATTATTAGATTAATTACGAAATGTATTTTCATAATAAATTGATTTGAAGCTATAAATGTGATTATTATTTACTAGAAATTTGGTTAAATGTAAATCATTTTAACTAGCACGCAATCCACAGTTGTATCATTTTGGGGACTGAAGCAATATATTTCAGGAATGATGTAGCAAGATGTATCTAAGGCTAGTCTTTTGCCACCCAACCATGGTCTCGCGGTACTCAGCAGGGAGTAGGTGGGCCATGTCTTATCCGTGCTGCACCGTACTAACACGACGTGCGCAACAGTCCCGTCAACTCGTAACACATACTCCTCATCCTCTAAACGTTTGTGGCCACGATTTACGTGCTGATAAGTTTGACTCGATTTATAAAAAATACATATGATATTTTTATTTTTAGATAAATTTATTAAAAAACTAGATTCAAATATCTATCAATGATACTAATTATGTATCATAAATATTAATATTTTTTAATATATATTTAGTTAAAATTATTTCTCGAAAAGCGAAAACGGCAGAAATTTGCAGACGGAGGGAGTAACTAGATCGGTCGATTGTATAGGCTACCGACCTCCTGAATACTTTTCATCACGAAAGACAAGCTACCAAAATATATTGTAGACTTGTAGTAGTAATATTCATGTCGGACCCTAGCTACCTCATTGACTCTGGTTAGTTGTTACTATAGTACTACTCACCATGGTCGTCTACATATCTCGAAATCGAAACGTTCCGTGTCTCTGTTTCATTTTTTTTCCAAAATTGTGTCTCTGTTTCATTGACTATCCAAACAAGCATGCATTGTGCTTTCATAGTGTGTGGACATCCAAGCGCACGAAGATCCGTACAAATTAAATATATGCTCTCAGTGGGTGGAACCATCTTTTCTAGGAGAAAATCCTCCACATACATCCTTTCATCGTAGTCAAGACGGTGCACTAGAGGTATTAGAAGAAGATCAGTAAAAGCCAAGACGCACTGTATCGGTGTTTTGTCACCCGACGAGTGAATTTATACGTGTATCGCACTGGTCTAGGAAGATGATGGTAGCATCCAAAGACACAAGGAATTATATTAGTTTAGATCGGAGCCCTACGTCCAGTCTTAGAGATGGATCGAGTGAGTGTTCATCGGTTGAATGCTCTGAAGTTCTTATAATGGGGTATGCAAGAAGAGTAGAAGAGGTAGGAGAGTGGAGAGGGACTACCCGAATGAAGTCTCGAGAGTCTGTCCCACTTGAAGGGTGCCCTGGCTGCCCTTATATAGAGTCTGAGGCTAGGTTACATACAGAGAGGTAGGTTCTTCCGACCGAGGGGTCATGAGCCTGAGGGAGGGGAAACTAGCTATCTTGGCTTGCAAGGAAGGCCGTCTTGTGTTGATGTTAGCGTATGTCCATGCGTGGTCATCGTCATGATCTTGTGCCCACGTCGCAGTATGGTGTGGCGTGATGCTACAGTGCCAGTCGTGACGCCACTATTGGCGCGGCATTGGTTCACCAACCGTCCCATGCGATGTGAGCCAGGCGTGGCCTTCGTGATCATCTCCCGCTTTGCTGGTGGCTTCAGTATGGGAGCAGGTAGCCGCTCCCATGTCATCAGTTGCCTTGATGGTCGTGGAGCTGGTGACCACAATCCCAAGCTTTGGGGTCGTGGCCTTTGTTAGCTTGGCTAGCCTTGAAAGTCAAGGCCGCAGTCATGAGCCCCATCCTGTAGTGGGTGGGACCGTATGCCCGTCTCATCGGGTCATATTTGGATGGTGGGTCACCGTATCTGTTGTCACCATCTAGCGATATTGTCTTGTCTGCGCTGCGTGGCGTAGGGATAGTGTTTGTCTGGACCGAGGGGATAGTTGTCCCTTCAGTCCTGGTGGAATGAGTGTGTCGACGAAACGTGGTCGGCAGTCTACCAAGGGGTATGTCCAAGGTAGTGATTTGTCGGTAGACAGGTGTGCAAGACACGAACCGGATGGTAACAGGACACAAGACACAAGATTTATACAGGTTCAGGTCATTAGCATGACGTAAAACCCTACATTCTGTACTCTGTTATATTATATTGAGTTATATGGTGTATGACCTATCCTCTAGGGGTCCCCTTCCTCTCCTTATATACTCTGGAGGAGGAGGGTTACAAGTAAAGTATCACATCTGGTACTATTACAATATCTAGTACAACCTGTAATCTTGCGATGCACGCCTTGATCTTACGGACCGGGCCACCTCAGATGGTGCGGCCCATGTACCATGTCGTGGTACCGGGGGTTTATACCCCCACAGCTAGTCCCCGAGTGCCATGTATTCTGATACGACAAACGTCATCTTAACCTTCTCCGAACAGTGAGGCTTGAGTTCTCGATGTCTTCAACCAGTCAAAGCGGCATCCGAGCAGTTGTTACAAGCGTTGTTGCCGGAGAAGTAGGTTGTCTGAAGAATGTATGGTGCTCTTGAGAAAATAAAAAGATTTCTTCTTCTTGGGAAGTGTGCCCAATTGGATTTCTGTAAAGAAATGTAAGTGTGTCTTGAAGCATAGCATCTTTGATCATCAGAGGTGTAGGGGTCGAAAAAACAAACACATTCACCGCAAGGTAAAGTGTGCCCACTTAGTCTCCGAGCCTGGTAGTAGGTGATGTAGGCACGTGGTGCCAGGGTCTTAAATGAAACTCCGTGGAAACTTGATACTAAGATGCACTGACAGGTGCATCGTACCGATATAGTCCCCGAGCTCGCTGGAAGATGAACTATGAGCCTGGTAGTAAGGTCTAAAAAGTAATGACCTCTCAACTGTATGTGAGTCTAATTTCACATGTAGCCAAGTAAATCAGTCATCGAGCTGTGGTCGGAGAGTGGTCGAAGTAGTCCCCGAGCATAGTGTGAGGTGTGGTCGACAAGTCCTCGAGCGTGGTCGAGGAGTATAACGTGCTCAGTGGTCTGAGACAAGCTGTGTTTACCAGACCAGTGCCCGAGCATGGCTGGAGACGTGGTTCGAGCGGCGAGAGCTCAGCGACGATGACCGACGAGAGCTCGACGAGGAGCGGCAAGAGCTCGGCGACGAGCGGCGAGAGCTCGGCGACGATGAGCAGCGAGAGCTCGGCAACGAGCGGCGATAAGCGACGAGAGCTTGGTGACGAACAACGATGAGCGATGAGAGCTGCGGTGGGAGCTCGGCGACGAGCTCGACGACGAGCAGCGAGAGCTCGGCGAGAGCGACGAGAGCTCGGTGATGAGTCCCCGAACGCTGGTCGAGTGGTCGAGGGAGAACACTGGTCTGGTGGTCGAGTGTAACACCCCAGAGTTTATTGTAAACTTGTGCCTCGTCATCAGGCAAGTTTGTAATAATGTATATTGTGTGGAGGATAACTAAGTTAGAAACGTATAAGTGTTCTGTTTTATTTATATCAGTGGGTAGATACGTCGTCCTGTAGAATCTGTACGGCCCTGACCAGCCTGAGGTCCGAGTGCGAGGCGCGGAGCCTGTTCGCATGTAAGAGCGCATAGGTCGGACCAGGGAGCGCCCGCCGACCACCCGGAGCGCAGAGAGCGGGTCTTGTGCACGCGTAGGGAGAAGCCAGAGGCTGGGCTGGCTCTAAGAACTCGAGAAAGGATGGTGCTCTGTCAGCTGTTATTTTATACAATATTAATAGAAAGTGATCTTCAGGTAAGCACGTTAGAGTGGTTGGAAGAAATTGTATTAAATACGAATATCGAAAGTGTACTTATCTTTGACAGAAATCTGATCGGTGGCGATGAAATTACCCGGCCTTCGAGCTTTTCGACCAGTCATGGTGATGATGGTCGCGATTGTTGTAGCGCCGTACGACAAGTGGTCGAAGTAAGCCGAGCGGCTCGCCAAGCTGCTCAAACAGCTTGCTGGAGAGCTCGGACGTCTTGGTTGGGTGCTCGGACGGACGTGGTCGGAGCTCGGTGGAGTCGATCGCTCAAGAGCTTGGACGAGTACACGGAGTTGTAGGCGAACGAGTGTAGTCACTTGATCCAGTCAATGGCGAATCAGAGCTTGGAGAGTCGGCGCTTCGATCCGACGTGCGATGACGACGACTGCCGCTGCGTACAACCATAAAAGTGCATGTAGATGTATGCAGATATATGGCATAGATATTGAATCAAAATAAATAAATTGACTTAGCTTTGCTAAATGCTGAGCGGAGGCGTCGCGTGATCAACAGATGGAAAATCCCATAGATGATATATGAATATATGCAGGAACCAGCTTGCATGGCCATGTAGATCGGACACAAACTTCGTGTGCTTGCTTGTGTGTGGTCGACGTAGAGATGAAAGTACGTGGAGCCTATGATGCATGCATATGCAAGTGGATTTGACATATCTTGGTTTGGCTTGCATCATGTCATCTTCATTGTGCCGTAGCGAACCTGATTAGATCTCGCCATCTCGTGGAGACAGAGCGCCGCCTTCCTGGCTTTGTTGCATAATCGGATCTGGCCAACAGCCAGATCAGGTGCCGGAGCAGAGCCGTACCGCCAGGCACCGGTGGCCATGGATTAACCCCACGTCTTCTCGCATGATGGTGTGCCACCGCGAAACATGTCGGGATGCCGTGTTGACGATTGAACTGTGATTGAGTTGTACTGCGGGATTGACGACGAAGACGATGTTGCTGTGCACGACGCCCAACACCGCCCTGGATGTTGATGTTGAGGTCGCCGATCCCGTAACCACCGTTGGTCTGCAAAAAACTTCTGCCGCTGAAGTTGCCGAGTCCGTCGTTGTCGAGTTAATTCTCGATATTTATTCCAACAAGCTCTAAGGCGATGTTTAGCGAAGTAGATCGCGAACGAGGGAGATGAGTCATTACATGCAGAAAAATCAATCTGTATTAGATATTCGAAAAATAGACTGATCGAATCAACGACGTAGAATGACTTACCCAGTTTTTTAGTAGAGAATTAATGAAAAAAATTCTCATCTGGCTCGCCTGGGAGTCTGTACGCACGACCCCTACCTGCCGCGCCACTGTCGACGAAACGTGGTCGGCAGTCTACCAAGGGGTATGCCCAAGGTAGTGATTTGTCGGTAGACAGGTGCGCAAGACACGAACCGGATGGTAACAGGACACAGGACACAAGACACAAGATTTATACAGGTTCAAGCCGTCAGTATGACGTAAAACCCTACATTCTGTGCTCTGTTATATTGTATTGAGTTACGTGGTGTATGACTTATCCTTTAGGGGTCCCCTTCATCTCCTTATATGCTCTGGAGAAGGAGGGTTACAAGTAAAGTATTCCATCTGGTACTATTATAATATCTAGTACAGCCTGTAATCTTGCGATGCACGTCTTGATCTTACGGGTGAAGGGTCGAGATGGCGGACTAGAGGGGGGGTGAATAGTCCTTTCTAAAACTTAAACGCGTAGGCTAACCAAAACAAATGCGGAATTAAACTTATCGGTCTAGCCAAGACTACACCCCTCTAACTAAGTTCACAAGCACCTCAAAAAGATTCTAATTAAGCAACTAAGGTGCTTTCCTTAGCAAGAGCTCTCCTATTTAATTCTAGAGCAAGGTCACATAAACCTATGCACTAGTACTTTGCAAGCAAGAGGGAGCTCCTACACAATTCTAGTAAGCAAAGCGCACAAAGCCTAAGCTCACTAGCAATGCTCAATAACAAGGCAACTAATGCCAAATTAGAGAGCGCAAATCACTTAGCTACACAAACTAAGCAATGTGACTAACAAGGTTACACAAACCAAATTAGCACGCAAAGGGGATACTTCTAGCTACACAAGCAAGAAGATATCTAGCTAGCTACACAAGCACAACTTAGAACAAGAGCAACTACACAAGCACAAGTATATATGAAAGTAAATACAAGCTTGTGTTGTACGAAAGCAAACCACCGAGAAGAGTAGACAATGTTGACACGGTGATTTTCTCCCGAGGTTCACTTGGTTGCCACCAAGCTACGTCCCCGTTGTGTCGACCAACACTTCGTGGTTCGCGCGGCTAATCGGTCACACACCGAGCCTCTCAAAAGGCACCACAAGAACCCACCATAAAGTGTGGTAGCTCAATGACACGCTCAACTAGAGTTGCTCTTCACGATCCCCGCGGGGTGAGCACAATCCCCCTCACAAAGCTTCTCCGGAGCCTCGCACAATCTTCTTGCGAGCTTCGACAGAGCCACAAGCCACCAAGCCGTCTAGGAGGTGGCAACCTCCAAGAGTAACAAGCACCACCGGCTTGCAACACGATCACCTAGTGCCACACGATGCAATCTCTCAAGGCAACGCACTAGAATCGCTCTCTCACTCGATCCGATGAACAATATCAAGCATGAGTGAGTTAGAGGGCTCCCAAGCACTACCACACAAGTCACAAAGACTATAGTGTGCTCAGCTACCGGCCACGGCCGGCCAAGGCATCTATTTATAACCCCACGGTCAAATAGAGCCGTTACCCCTTCACTGGGCAGATTTCGGGACGACCGGACGCGCCGGTCGTAACTGACCGGACGCGCTCAGCCGCGTCCGATTCTCCAACGGTCACTGCGCCAACGGTCAAACCCTATGACCGGACGCGCTTCTCATAACGACCGGACGCGCCGGTCCCGATGACCGGACGCGCTTGTCGAACGACTGGACACGCCGAACGCACTGACCCACGCGCCCGCGACGCAACGACCGGACGCGCTCCTTGCGATGACCGGACACGACAGTGCCCGCGTCCGGTTAGAGTCCAGTAAGCTCCTTCAACGATCGGACACGTCCGATCATGTGTGACCGGACGCGCCGCGCGTCCGATCATCCTTGCGTTCTGCAGATCTCTCTGGGTGCATGATCGGACGCGCCGGTCCCGCGAGTGACCGGACGCGCCGGTTACAAACCCTAACACCCGCGTCTGCGTTGTACTGACCGGACGCGTTCGGTCATACCATGACCGCGTCCGGTGCAGCGTCCGGTCACCTCTGTGACCTCCGTTCGCCTCTGTTTCTTTTCCGACTTCCGGCGTAGTGGAAAATAGGCTTTTCAACTCCTCGAAAACGCCTGAATCCCGCGCTCGCAAGCTCGGTGGGAGGGAGAGAGAGACCCAAACCCTCTCTACCGCTCAAATTTCATCGCCTTCGCAAATGTGCCAACACCAACAAGTGATCACCACCTTGTGCACGTGTGTTAGCATTTTCATAATCATTTTCGAAGGAATTAGGCACTCAACTTGCCTCGCCACTCATCCTAACACGTATGCACAGTTAGATCGCTCAAGTGGCACTAGATGACCGATATGCAAACAAGTTTGCCCCTCTTGATAGTACGGCCATCTATCCTAAACCCGGTCATAAACTTCTCTACACACCTATGACCGGTGAAATAGAAATGCCCTAGGTTATACCTTTGCCTTGCGCATTCCACTCCATCTCCTTCGACGTTGATGCAACACATGCACCAACCATATCACAAATGATATGATCCACTTCATATCATCACGTGACCGTATTCGTTCATCGATCTTGACCTCACTTGCTCTTCACCGTTGCCTCGGTCCTTCGGCGCCAAGCCATCACACAACTTGCCCTTCACCCTAGCAACCGGTCCATCAAGCCAAGCCTCATCTTGATCTTCTCCACCTTGATCACATGACTCCATGTCATGTCTCATATGCAATGAGCTCCTTCATGACACCATCATATGTGGACTAATCTCCTGTGTATCTCACATAACCACATATTAGTCCACCTAAGTTGTCACTCAATTACCAAAACCAAACAAGGACCTTTCAATCTCCCCCTTTTTGGTAATTGATGACAACTCTACAAAGATATGGAAATTATGCTTTTTCAAGCTAGCACTTCACACAAGTGTAAATTGCTAACTTGTTTTGGATTTAATGTTACTTATCCAACATTTAAGATCTATGTCAAGATTTGGATAAGCACCATAAAATCCGACTTGGTAGTGATAACTCCCCCTACATATGTGCTCAAATGGTTTGGTTTCAAGCTTGCACATATGCATAAATATGAAATTTGTGGGAAGGTTAGCACTACTAAGTGATGCTAAGGTGTATAGAATAAACCTTTGTAGCTTGATACCAATTAGTAGTTTGATACCATTTGAAAATCATAAGTTTGCCACCATCCTTAGCATCATGAGTAGCTAGACATCAAAAATACTAGAAACCTCGTGAGATCAACATTATAAGCAAGGTTCTAGTTTTTTTGCATGATAATCATAAGTCTAGCTAACATCCTACGCATGCTAGTTATCAAATCATCATTCAAGTTCTATAACTAGCATACACCACACAAGCATGCATATTGAATTTAAGAACTTATGCAATGCAAGCAAGCACATGAATTATGCACATATCAAATGTAATCAATCAAAGTTCATGAGCTTGCTCCTCCTACTTATGTGCTTTCTTTGTCCAAGAATGTTTGATCCCCTTACATTCTTCAATGTTACTCCCTCTGTCCATGTCCATGTCCAATCTTTCCAATCTCTCCCCAAAGCTCAAAAAGCTTTCATATCTTTGTCCAACTTCTCCCCCTTTGTCATCAATTTCCATAAAAGGTGTTCTTCTCAATTGATACAAAGGCTTGTATTGGGGTAGATGGTTGAGACTTGAATATTGTATTTTTGATGGACATTACCACATATGTTGGAATGACAAACTTTATGGTTGCTCTTGAGATTCCACATAGGATCTTTGACCTTGATACCAATTGGTGGGGCTCCTCCCCCTATGTCATAGCATGTGTCATTCACTTGAGATACCACTTGAAGATGAGGGTAGCATTTCTTGATTTGATCACTTAATGTTGAGGATCACTTGTGAAACCATCGTCTTGCATGAATGATACCACGTGAAGATACCATGAGTAGAAAATGTGATACCATTTGAAAGAATTTTCTTGTATGGATTCACTTTGAAGGATTTGGCAATAATATTCACTTCTTGAACATTTTCTATCTTCATGAGTACCACTTGTAAGATATCACTTGTAGATCATGATCTAGACACCACTAGTGAATACCACTTGAAAGATCGATTTGAGTCTAGATACCACTTGAAACAAACTAGATATCTATTTTCATTGTTGTCTTGTCCTTGTACTCTTATTATTGTCATGAGCTTCTTATATGACTTGAACTATGTTGATTTGCCTAAGATTCCAAGTCTGGTTTAATCAAATGACAAGCTTCTTCACACCTCATGCTAAGGGTTATCTTGCCAATGTTGTACTTGTCATTTGTTAGCAATCCAAGCTAGATCAAGTATTTGGGTTTACTAGCTCATGAACAAATTCATACTTATACCACTAGGTCAATTAACCATTCAAGCAATAGTGGTAGATTATGAATTAAAACTTTTCATTTGTTATGCATGATTCTAATAAGCATGTACTATATGCACTAACCGCATACTAGTAAGGGATGAAATGATCATGCACATTACAATGATATCTTTGCTATATTGGAGTAGAGATAGTCACATAGATTCTAATTCATTACTCCAATAGCAATGTGAAGTCCAATTTATAAGCTTGGTGAAGACCAATCATCATAGATAAATCCATTCTTCACCCATATGAAATGAAAACCACTTATGATCAAGTGCACTATCTCTTGAGTTGTGGTTGGCTTGCTTCATCTTTTTGATCAATGCTTGCATGAGAGAACTACTTAGAATACCACTTGAAATATATGACTAGCTCTCTTTTGGGTGTTGCTTGCTTTTCTTGATCAACCCTTTTGATTGCTTCAACTAAGCATCACAAGTTCCTTGGATCACCACTTCCATGTTAGCCTTCCAAGTCCCAAACTTGGTTTCACCTACACACGGCGGCAAGCCCCTCACTAGGGAGAAGTGACCTTTCTCCAAAGAACCATTCTTGATACTCACTTGAAATGATATAGTTTGATTGATCCAAATGATGAACTCAATCTTGATGAATAATCCTTGAATCTATATTTGAGTCCAACTCTTTCTACTTGTTTAAGTCCTTTTCTTTCTACAAAATGATCTCTAATCATCACTAGAACTTAAACTTCATCTTCATCTTAAGTTTGATCTTGATCTTCAAATTTGAGTACTAAACATGTATACCAAGTACATTCCACAATCAAATGTTCTTATACTCATTGCTCTTCATGATTCTAGATCAATCCAAAACCAAACTTAGGTACCTCAAACACTTGTAAACATGTTTCCATCTTGAAGACCTTTCAATTAAAGTGATTCTAGATTAATCCAATGATTGTCACTTTTCTGGCAGATTCTGTACCCTTTAAAGAATAATTCATATCTCCCAATGTACAGATTCAAATGCCATAAAATTTGGTGGAGATGTGATTCACTAATTCATCTAGCAGCTGTAAAAATTTGAGATTCATTTGACATCCAGATTGCTACCAGATTTCAAATCTTCCACCACTGCTACATGCTGAAAACTGCTGCACTATAGCTGACAAGATGTACTCCAAAGTCGAAGCATCTCTTATCCACTTCTCATGAAATTTCTACAGCATCTTCTTCCATAAGTGCAGAGCATGTATACCAAATTTCAAGCCAATCCAAATAGATTTGATCACTCAAACATGGCTAAAATCACTGCTAGCTCAGATTTTTAATTTTGGACAGATTTCAATACATTGAGCAATACTTCATCAAATATGAATCAAACTTGAAACTAATTTGTTTGAATACTTTCACAAGACATATATCCATCCAATCCATTTACTAAATGTCATCTCATGAAATTATCCAACACAAACCAATCCAAACTTGATTACTAAGCTTTTAATCCATTCAATCATCTCATAGCAAGCAACATTGCATATATATCCAATTCAATCAACTCATATGCACCCAAGTGAAATGATCAACAAGAGATATACCTTGGTTAGCTCATGATCATCTAATAGCAAGCTTTCAACTTGAATATTTGCAAGCCATCAAATAATTCCAACAAATCATCCACAACTTGAATGTTGCACTTGTATGTTGTAGCATTTGGACTCCACTTATTTTGACTTGGCATTGGGATAGAATATGCACTAAGCTTTAAAACTTGATTCAACATATGATGACCAATATGAATCCAAATAAATCAAGCCTCCAATGCCGATGGTACCTACAAATAATCATCCACTTTTTGATGGTACCCAAACAAGTTTGGGTCCTCTCAAATTAGGAGCAACATACTTAGGCAAAGCCTTAGTATGGGTAGCGGGATGTTTTGCAATTCCACCAAATGAGGTACCATTGCCATCCTTTCTAAGCATGTTAGTATTATTAATTGAACTAGGCTTAGGATTGTTACCTAGGGGACATGAATGAGCATTGTGTCCCCTTTCCCGGCATAAGTAGCACATTTTCTTTGCTTGAGCCTTTTCTTCCTTGCTCATATTGTGCTTCCCATTGCCTAGCCTCTCATGAGTTGCTTGAGCCTTCTTCTTAAGCTTGGTAGGACACCCCGAGGTAAAGTGTCCTATATCTCCACACTTGAAGCACTTGATGTGAGCATGTACTTTCTTCTCAATTTGATTCTTGCTCATCATCTTGGCATCTTGGATTTGCATTGGATGCCTTGCTCTACCACCCCTTCTTGTTTTCTTCTTCTTTATCATTAAGTCACTAACATCTTCATGATTGATCTTGACTTTAGCTTGGGGCTCTGCTTTTGGCTCAACTTGAGACTTCTTGGTAGGGCAACACTTGGCAATATGTCCCACTTCATGGCATTGGTAGCACATGAGTTGGGATAGCTTCTTTGCATCTTGCTTCTTCATAGTCTTGCCCTTGCTCTTGTTGTAGCCAATACCACTCTTATCACCATATCTTCTTTGATTGGTCATGATATACTCAATGGCGATTTTAGAGTTGTAGCACCTCTCCAACTTGTTGCTCAAATTCTTCACTTCACTTTTGAGCTCATTGTTCTCCTTCAAAAGGTTAGTCTCACAAGACATAGAAGTAGAACAAGCATTTAAATGTGAAGAACATGGCTTATCTAATAAATCATCATAAGAGGTGGATACATGCTTCTTGCCTACAGCACAAGGGTTAGTCAAATGTGATTGATCATTTGACCCAAATGATGAGCTCTCACTAGATTTGGTTTCTTCATTAGAAAGCTTCTTAGTGAGTAAAGCATGTTCTTGTACCAAGTTATCATGAGCAACACTAAGTTCCTCATGAGCCAATTTTAGCTCCTCATGTAAACAAGTAGTAACATAAAGTAGATGCTTTTGTTGTTCACATGTGGTCTTTAGAAAATAGTTTTCATTTTCCAATTTACTTACTCTTTTCATTTCCCTTTTCAAGGCTCTTGAGAGTTTATATAAAAGCTCTAAATTTGGATCATCACAATCCACAACAAAACCACCAACATGTATCTTAGTGTTACCATGTGATGATGTTGAAGAGCTTGTTGAAGCATCACTCTCATAGCCATCATCTTCACCATCAAGTGTGCATGAGGTAGAATCAATGCGTGCATCACTTGTGGCATTATCATTCTTCTTGTCAAGTGATCTTGTGATATGATCATCTTTGTCATCACTTGACCGTGAGGTGGAGCAATCCTCCACAACCACCTTGTTGTGGTCATGCTCGACATCCTCATGTACCTCCATCACTATGTGATCATCCTTCTTGAATTTTCCATCATCCCAAATTGAGGAGCCACAATAGTGATGCTTGAGCTCCGTCCACATGCTATGTGCACTTGAGAGACCCCTCACCTTGTCAAAAATCTCATCATTCAAAGCTTTGATTAGATAAAACTTAGCTTGTGCATCAAGTGTTCGGCAATCCTTTTGAGCTTGGGTACGGTTATCACACCCATCCAAGTCATGAGAAAAACCAACAACTATGATCCACCAAAACATAGGGCCAAGATCACGAAAATGATCAAGCATGTGATTTTTCCACCGTGCATAGTGAGTGCCATCAAAAATGTGTCCACACAATCATCTAGCCCATAAGTCGCCATCCTCTCGGGTTGGTGAAGAACGCAAATGAGAGACCCGGCTCCGATACCACTTGAAGGGTCGAGATGGCGGACTAGAGGGGGGGTGAATAGTCCTTTCTAAAACTTAAACGCGTAGGCTAACCAAAACAAATGCGGAATTAAACTTATCGGTCTAGCCAAGACTACACCCCTCTAACTAAGTTCACAAGCACCTCAAAAAGATCCTAATTAAGCAACTAAGGTGCTTTCCTTAGCAAGAGCTCTCCTATTTAATTCTAGAGCAAGGTCACATAAACCTATGCACTAGTACTTTGCAAGCAAGAGGGAGCTCCTACACAATTCTAGTAAGCAAAGCGCACAAAGCCTAAGCTCACTAGCAATGCTCAATAACAAGGCAACTAATGCCAAATTAGAGAGCGCAAATCACTTAGCTACACAAACTAAGCAATGTGACTAACAAGGTTACACAAACCAAATTAGCCACGCAAAGGGGATACTTCTAGCTACACAAGCAAGAAGATATCTAGCTAGCTACACAAGCACAACTTAGAACAAGAGCAACTACACAAGCACAAGTATATATGAAAGTAAATACAAGCTTGTGTTGTACGAAAGCAAACCACCGAGAAGAGTAGACAATGTTGACACGGTGATTTTCTCCCGAGGTTCACTTGGTTGCCACCAAGCTACGTCCCCGTTGTGTCGACCAACACTTCGTGGTTCGGCGGCTAATCGATCACACACCGAGCCTCTCAAAAGGCACCGCAAGAACCCACCATAAAGTGTGGTAGCTCAATGACACGCTCAACTAGAGTTGCTCTTCACGATCCCCGCGGGGTGAGCATAATCCCCCTCACAAAGCTTCTCCGGAGCCTCGCACAATCTTCTTGCGAGCTTCGACGGAGCCACAAGCCACCAAGCCGTCTAGGAGGTGGCAACCTCCAAGAGTAACAAGCACCACCGGCTTGCAACACGATCACCTAGTGCCACACGATGCAATCTCTCAAGGCAACGCACTAGAATCGCTCTCTCACTCGATCCGATGAACACTATCAAGCATGAGTGAGTTAGAGGGCTCCCAAGCACTACCACACAAGTCACAAAGACTATAGTGTGCTCAGCTACCGGCCACGGCCGGCCAAGGCATCTATTTATAACCCCACGGTCAAATAGAGCCGTTACCCCTTCACTGGGCAGATTTCGGGACGACCGGACGCGCCGGTCGTAACTGACCGGACGCGCTCAGCCGCGTCCGATTCTCCAACGGTCACTGCGCCAACGGTCAAACCCTATGACCGGACGCGCTTCTCATAACGACCGGACGCGCCGGTCCCGATGACCGGACGCGCTTGTCGAACGACCGGACGCGCCGAACGCACTGACCCACGCGCCCGCGACGCAACGACCGGACGCGCTCCTTGCGATGACCGGACGCGACAGTGCCCGCGTCCGGTTAGAGTCCAGTAAGCTCCTTCAACGATCGGACGCGTCCGATCATGTGTGACCGGACGCGCCGCGCGTCCGATCATCCTTGCGTTCTGCAGATCTCTCTGGGTGCATGACCGGACGCGCCGGTCCCGCGAGTGACCGGACGCGCCGGTTACAAACCCTAACACTCGCGTCTGCGTTGTACTGACCGGACGCGTCCGGTCATACCATGACCGCGTCCGGTGCAGCGTCCGGTCACCTCTGTGACCTCCGTTCGCCTCTGTTTCTTTTCCGACTTCCGGCGTAGTGGAAAATAGGCTTTTCAACTCCTCGAAAACGCCTGAATCCCGCGCTCGCAAGCTCGGTGGGAGGGAGAGAGAGACCCAAACTCTCTCTACCGCTCAAATTTCATCGCCTTCGCAAATGTGCCAACACCAACAAGTGATCACCACCTTGTGCACGTGTGTTAGCATTTTCATAATCATTTTCGAAGGAATTAGGCACTCAACTTGCCTCGCCACTCATCCTAACACGTATGCACAGTTAGATCGCTCAAGTGGCACTAGATGACCGATATGCAAACAAGTTTGCCCCTCTTGATAGTACGGCCATCTATCCTAAACCCGGTCATAAACTTCTCTACACACCTATGACCGGTGAAATAGAAATGCCCTAGGTTATACCTTTGCCTTGCGCATTCCACTCCATCTCCTTCGACGTTGATGCAACACATGCACCAACCATATCACAAATGATATGATCCACTTCATATCATCACGTGACCGTATTGGTTCATCGATCTTGACCTCACTTGCTCTTCACCGTTGCCTCGGTCCTTCGGCGCCAAGCCATCACACAACTTGCCCTTCACCCTAGCAACCGGTCCATCAAGCCAAGCCTCATCTTGATCTTCTCCACCTTGATCACATGACTCCATGTCATGTCTCATATGCAATGAGCTCCTTCATGACACCATCATATGTGGACTAATCTCCTGTGTATCTCACATAACCACATATTAGTCCACCTAAGTTGTCACTCAATTACCAAAACCAAACAAGGACCTTTCAACGGGCCGGGCCACCTCAGATGGTGCGGCCCATGTACCATCTCATGGTACCGGGGGTTTATACCCCCATAGAGTGGGGCGTGGCTGCTTTGGTCAGAGCAAGCGTTATTTGGTAGAGGTCGACCTCTCCTAGTTCCACCCAGAGGTCGAAGTGGAGGAGAGGTCATGCGAAGGTGCGTTGCGTGTAGTGGATGGAGAACGGAGAGGTTGTGGTTGACCTCTTGCCTTAGTGCTTGGCCCAGGCCCACACGACTTAGATGGGCCACGGTTGCTGGGCTTGTGCTAGCTTAGCTATCGTGGGCTGCCCAAGCGGCTAACTAATCGTTGTCTTGAGATACCCGGTATCATAACCTGACACACTGGGAGCAATGCTAGCATGATAGATCCAGTTGGTTGTTGTGTAGTGTGACGTCTGAGCTTCACCACTGCTCCTTGCCCTAGTGACTCCTCCGTCCCTCCATCAAACTCTGGCACCTCTAAGAACCCACCTCGGGTGCTAGAAGAAAGTTCATGAGATGGTTATTCGAGTGCCACTTCAACAGTACATGAGTTGTATTCTGTAGCTACGTTATATCGTATTTGTAGAATTCCATGCTAATATTTGGTCTAGTCAAGGAAAAGTTCTATGTATTCTGTGAAATTAAGGACTTTGTTATAGTATATGTAATTTTATTAAGGTCTTTGTCAATGTATAAAACATTTGTCTTATGTACTTAAAACTTCCTTCACATGCAATAGATGACATATATGTTGTTTGTTTAATGAAAAACTGTAGGCCAGTTTCCCACAATACCTCAAGAAACTATGTTAAACGATATATATGTTGTTGTTGGGAGTTTTTAAAATTTGGGAATTGTTCACTAATTTTTTAAATTTTAAATGAATTTTTGTGTGTCTATCAAAACAAATTCAAAATTGAATTGTGTGTACCCCTAATAAGATTCAAAAAATTACATAAAAATATATTTTGGGCTCATATTGTCCATTCAAACATTTGTCATGGAGATAGATAAAAATTCAATTGTTTTGTAGGATAATTTGACCTTCTATCTCTAGATTACCACAAAATAATTCTAACAATACATAAAACTATTTAGAAAAATCTAAAAATTTGCACAGAAGCATATTTTGGGTGAATATGCATGACATAAAATTTTCAAATGATTTTAGTAAATGAGGCATATACATCATTCCAGTGATGGATACACCTCATGTAACTCATGCCAAATTTTGAAGTTTCCACATCTTAGATCATTTTTAAACTTGTATGCACATCAAATTTTGATTCAACCTTACATTTAGCACAAGTTAATAAAATACAAGGTTTCAAAATTTTTGGAAACGATTTGCTATTTTTATAGTTGAAATAAATTTCTTCATGTGTATCAAAAGTAAATAGTGAAGGGACACAAATATTGGTATATAACATGCAGCCAAAGAAAAAAAAAATTATAGCATTTTACCTAGCATATATTATTTGAACATATCTAACATATACATATCCTTACATTTTTCATACGAAACAAAGATTAAGACAAATTTTCTGTTGGGTTAAGGACAACCTCGACAGCCACTGAAAACTCTGGAACAACCCAAGAACCAACTTGGCAACCCATGCAATATCGAAGGTGTAGCCTTATCTTAACGAGCATTCTCCTGGCACCTCACTTTCAAACACACTCACACCTACGCTAAAGATGAAGGGTTGTTTCCCTATGGTATATTGTAAGAGGTTGACAAGAACAATCCCTTGTTAAACAATTGATATACTTCTATATAATTGAACAATTTCAAGCTATGTTCAATTCAATGAATATATGAATCATGCTCAATTATATGTTATATCTACTATATATTATACAATTACAATTATGAGTACTATATATGCCAAATAATAGGCTTTAGGTTGTTAAAAAAATTGTAGCCATTTGCATTTTCAAATACCAAGCCTCAAAAAAATCATTGTATAGAGAGAGGAAGAGGGTGAGAATGATGAAGTCAAAGCCTAAACAGATCTGCATACTTGGATCTCACTGGATCTAAGAGGATAAGAAAGAGGACATATGAGGGAAAGAGAAGGATACAGTGGGATCTCATGGGATTTGAAAGGTCGCCATAGCCATGCCTTGTAGATTTAGATCTCTAGAGCATGGCGGTGGTGAGCATCCCAGGCGGGATGAGATGATGAAGGGGTCGTATCTCTAGAGTCGGAGACATGGCGAGCACGCCAACTAGGAGGAAGGTGCTAGATCTTGGAACCATGGTGAGCATGCTGGCCAACATGAAGGGGCTAGATCTCAGTGCTATACCATCTTCACCAACATTGTGGCTCGTGCTGTCACATGGCCAGTAGCATAACCGGGGAAGAGGAGGGCTAGCGAGGATCCAAGAGAGTGTTGCCAGGAAGGGACATGCGCCCCAACTAGCACCATCGAAGGAGAGGGCTCTACATGACTGCTGAACACCGTGGGAAGGGAGGGATCTGAGCATGCCTGCACCGGGCTCGAGAAGATCGAGAGAGAGAGATTTGTGTGTGGCTGATGGAGTGGTTTGGCAGAAATGAAGGGGCCAACAGATGGTGGAGATTATATATGATAGGGTTGGCTAAGTGGGCCAAGTTGGATGTCCTTGCCATAATTAATGGAGATAGACATGCCTATTTGTAAGTGCATCTAGCCCTTTAATGGGTTTTGGATGATTGAATGCCAACATGATTAAAGGTCTAACAAGTTTGTTAAGTATTGGACAGGAAAATCAATTGTCTCACATAACTTGATATTAATGCAGAAAGCCAAAATGATGTGTTGTTGTATAATCATCTAGTTCAAACACAAAACAACAATGCAAATGTAATTCATGTAAAGGCTTCTATATTGTGGGACTTCTATGATTAATGTAAAAGCAAGCATATTGTGATTGAATAATGAGACATAATGTATTGCATATGGATAGGTCTCATTTGGAAAGCTCGCTTTGGAATCAATGTTGATTAAGATGTTTTCACTCTATGGAATTCAATGTATGCTTATTGTTAATTCAAATCATGGTATGACTTGGATTGGCTTGTGATGGTGAAGATAGCTAGGAAAAGGCTTCAAAGTACCAAGTGTAGGTGAAGGGCAAGCGATGGCTTGGGTGTGAAAGGACCATGGCTGTGGTGAAGAAGAAAGTACTTGCATTTAGTCATGTCATCACTAATCAAGCTAAAGGAAGTTATATTGTGTGGAGAATCAAATTATTGTTGGATCATTTGGTGAAAGTGACTTGGTGCATTAGATTTATTCACACATATGGAATTGGACCAAGTCATACGCTCAAGATGGCTATGCTCAAGATGAAAATCAATAATGGACATGTTGGCACCCTCTCTTGATGGAAATTGAAAGTGATGGAAAAAAGGTTAACTCAAGAGGTTTGAATTCGATTTTATTTAAACTTGAGTTTGTAGGTCATATGTCGTAATATTAAGATGGATGTAACATGATGATAGTTGATTGTCTCTAAGTGCTCAATTGATTAATTATATATTTTTTAGACACCCCATGTTGACATTTCTTAGCATCACTTGAGTTAAGTTGTCATCCCTAACATGATCCTAGAAATGTGGTTGTACTTATAATCATGACACTTATATAAAATATAGAATAAAGGTTATCCGCAAGCGCACAGATAAAATATACCCGTTGTAGCCTTTCACCCAGGAATATTCCAGGTATCATTATTTATACTTTACCACTAAGAGCTTAACAAGGTTTAAAATGAAAGAATGATATGGCTAGAAAGAATATCAAATATACATACTCATGATAAAGATCAAATAACCACTCTTATCTTTATAGGGGTAAGACAATAGATAAATGATAGATATAAAATAAGATAACAATGGGTATTCTAGAATGAGAGAGAGACTCATAAATCAAGTAGAGCTAATCAGGAGATAAGTTAAGAGGTAAGAATTCTAAGTTATTTCATATTTACCAAGTCTTTTGTTCACTCTAGTATATACACTATTATTTATAGCATAATCAATCCTTCATCTATGCATAAGGAACATTACTAAGGAATATCAAGAACAAAACAATCCTTTCCTTGTAACCAGGTTCTACTAAGCCTATATTCGGGGAGTGGGCTACATAGGACTCAACAGGAATATCACACCCATGATCTACCACTTGATGTCCCAAAATATAGGGTGCATTTGTGGGTAAATTTAATATAAGCACCACACCTACATCATATCTGCCACCTAATCCAATCCGGAATTGAACTAAGTGCTTTGCGAACATATGCATAAAATCATTACTAATCATGACTATATCAAATATACAACTAGAATAAAATAAGACCCAAATAAATAGAAACATAATGATATTATTGAAGTAGCACAAAGTCGAATAACGAGATTACAATATAATTACCAAATCTCCCGACGGCGATCTAGAATCTTGAGCAACGGCCAACTCTTCTTATATCTAGCTAGATCTAAACCCTAAACTTGAAGTAGAGCTCTAATCTCTCTCTGAAAACCCTAATTCTAATCTTGTCTTGATCTTATGATGATGGATGCCTCAGAGGGGGGTCTGGGTCTGGTTATATAGTCTGGTAGGATGAACCGCAGCCCTCGGATGAAACTGACCTGAATCAAGGGTCAAAATACAACGTAGAGGTCGGTTGAATTGTGTCACACGAAGAGGAAGGTGGTTGGCCTCTAGGCCAGGCTGCCCGGCCTTTTCAGCCATAGCTTCACTACTGATATTGATCCTCCTTAGTTGGGTTGATTTGTGATTGAAAATTGATGAGTCACAACCGAACCTGTATTACCCTATGTAAGATATGAACAAAAACAAAACAAGGATAAGCCAACCAAGACAGAGGTACTGGTTATGATTTTTATCTATAAGTATCTATTTGATTAATCTTTCTGATAGCCATTAAAAATTTCCTGAAGCTCCTCGACAACGGCACCAGAAATGCTTGTTGACATTTCTTAGCATCAATTGAGTTAAGTTGCCATCCCTAACATGATACTAGAAATATGGTTGTACTTATAATCATGACACTTACATAAAATATAGAATAAAGGTTATCCGCAAGCGCACAGATAAAATACATCGTTGTAGCATTTCACCCAGGAATGTTCCAGGTATCATTATTTATACTTTACCACTGTAACACCCCAGGTGTTTATCACCAATTAAGTGGTGGGTTTAAGATCAAACATGATAGATTAAGTGGATATGACAATGTCAAGGTCAACCTATGGAGATGAGCCTGACCTAAAGTTGGATATTGCACCATTGCTTTACATATAGGCCCCTTTTTAAATTATATGCTTAGGTGGGGTTATGATAATATCTTCATGTGTCTCACCTTAGTACCTATCTATATTGATCCCTGGAAAAGTTTCATGCAGTTTGGAATCAAAAAGTCACATGAAATGATAAGTTCCATTCCTATTGGAAATTGCCCCATTAAGTTAATGGAACTATAGACCATCAACCAAACCTTTCCAATATGCCCAAATGACTTTAGATGAACTCTACAACAAAAGTCATGAAGGGTTCATGTTGAGCAAATGTCAAGAAAATGCCTCGATTGGCCTAAAACCCTAGTTTAGGCTTTATCGAGTTGATACTTTGACCAAAGTAAAAGTTTGACTTCTGTACCAGTTATGAGGTTTGACCTTAAACAAAAGTTGTAGTTCATCTTGTGTAGAACAAACTTTATTTAATGGTCAAGAGCTAGTTTGGCCTCTAACCTAGTCAAATAGAGATCACAATGTGGATTCAGCTGCTGTTTTCAGCACTTAGAAAAAATATTCTAAGTCCTGAGTTAGTAGTAATAAGTTGACATGTTTGGTGATCTTTATCTCCATAACCAGGCTGAACCAGTCCATGATCCTTTAATAAAAGTTGTAGCTTAAGTTGTGTGCAACAAACTTTGTTTTTGGGGCATACCATGATTTAGCTTGGAAATAAGTCAAACCATGGCCCAAAGTTTGAATCTGTTGCAGTTTGTTTCAGACTTAGAAATATTCCAAGTCCAGGAATTCCAGCACCAATACCGATTGACATTCAACGTTCTCCAAATTTTGTTACATAACTTGAGTTGACCCAAAAATAGAAGTTGGAGTATATTCTTTGGAGAAGAGCAGGTGAAGAGATGGATGAAGTTCGACTCCGTTTTGGTCATCAATTGTTGGGTTTACTTAACCGCTGTCAACAAGATGACAGTGTCAACTTTGGACCTGATTATCCACTAATCCATAACCCTAATTGCAGTGCACCTTAAATAGAAATTGTAGGTCTTCATGTGGGCTTCAAACTTTGTTTAAGGCACGTTTGCTAATTCGGCCCGTAAGAGGCCCAAAACTGGTGTCCATTTTACCCACAGCAGCACCTGCCACGCGCTCGATGCAATGCCTCAACGGGAGACACCTGCCCTGTGCGTGGCAGCCATGCGCGAGCGCGCACCCCACCCAACCGCCGCGCGTCCATGCCCTCTGCCCCGCCTTGCTGCTCCCTCTCGCGGTTGGCAAGCCCGAGCAGCGCCAGAGCGTTCCCCCACTCCCTCTCGCTCTCCCTGGCCATTCTCTTTCTCACCGCACTATCGCGCAGAGCACGCGTCCGCCATGGACAGCCGACCGAGCTCCACGGCCACCGACCAATCCCCTCCGCCATGCCTTTTCCGTCCTAGCCTTGTACCGTGACACCTTCACCGCCATCCACCGCCCTCGACGCGCCCTTCATTTGGCTTGCTCGCGCGCTGCAGACAGCCGCCGCCGGAGCTGTTCGCGCGTCGCGACCCGCTTCCATGGCCAGCCAGCCATGGGTCGCCTCAAGCTGAGCTGGGCCGTTTCTCAGTTGCACCGGGCACCACCGGTACTCGCGCGGCCATTCCCCTTGGCCCGTCGCTACCGGTGCTCGCCTGCCGCCGATGGCCACGGCCACAGCTGCCCGCCTCCGCGGCCAAGAGGCCATGGACCACCTCTGGCCAAGCCATGTAGCTCTGCAGTTGTGCAAGGGCACGTTGGAGCTCGTGCTGCCCTTAGTCGCCGCCGTCGGGGAGCCCCCCTCGCCGGAGCCGCGAAGGCCGGCCCCCCCCTCCTCTGCCGGCGTCGGGAGGTAGAAGAAGATCGTTGTTCTCCTCTGTGTCCATCTGTCTGACGTGTGGGACCGGCTGGACGATAGGCCCCGCGTGTCAGGTTAAGTAGTAGCAGGCTCGGGTGAGTTATCGGGTAGACCTAGCGAATTCAGTAGGGTAAGAAGAATTCGGTTTTTGAATTTCAAATTCATGTTAAATCTTCAAAAATTCATATCTCAGGCTAGGAAACTCCAAAATTAGTAAATGGGGACTTTTTGGAAACCTTGAGAAGAGATCTATGCAGTAGAGTCATAAAATTCTATATGTTTATAGATGTTTTCTAGTGTGTTTATTTAAGTTGAATAAGAGCTCTAGAAATGCCTTTAAACCTAATCAGAGTAAGATCTGGAGTTTTAGGACTCCAAAAATAGTGATTCTTGTTTTGTTAATTTTGTGATGACATGTACTTGCTAGGAAAAATATTAAAAACACTAATTGTTCACTGTTTTCTTAGGGTTTTGATTAGACCTTGTTAAATAAGGAAAATTACATTTATTACTTGTCATTTTATATCTTGAGTTGTGATGCTCCAAATGATGTGAAATTTTTATGGTAGGTTTGTTATGATAGGGATGTACTGTGGTATAAATTTCGTGGTCATTGCTTACTTTATACTCAAGTTATTGATTTAACTTGTTTATATCTTGATAAATAGCTTATAAATAATATATAAATGATAAAATAGAAAATATTGTTCCATTACCAGAGTATGATGTTTCTCTATCATATTGATTCATAATATGGCCTTGGGTTCACAGAAAATATTGAGTTTTAGGTTTAATTTGCTTTTACATGATTTATTGCAATAGCTATTTGTTTTTTTCATAGAGGTTGTTATACTTGCCCAAATGGATTGAAATTTGGACAGTAGACTTTTGGGAGCATTTGTAGACCCCTGTAATTTTGGTAGAATTTATTGAGCATCTTTATGATGTAGTCATAATTCCACCTAATTATCTAAATAAATTAAGAAAATGTATTAAAAGAATTTATTTAGTAATTGACACTATGTTTTCTGGTGTTCATTAGTCATATATGAAATGTTGGTAAAGTTGATTTTACCTAATTATGTACTTGCAACATAAGTTAATAATTATTTTCTTGCCGATATGGTTTCTGGACAGATCTGGGAACTTAGCAAAGTTCTTCATGATAATGTGCTCTATTTTGAAACTTGTTTATACAAAAGTTGTAGCTAATTTATATATCTAGCTGCTGTTAAAATTTGGTGGCATTTGGCCATGTGGTTTAGGAGTTATAGCTGTTTAAAGTTGGATTACAGAATTGCTTGCTCTGTGTCTTATTAGACCAGTTTCTGTATTTATGTAAATTCAACATGTTAAACTTTGGAATCGTGCTGTGATGATTATAAATGAAATTTAGATAATTTCATAAGCTTTCCATAATGTCTTCTTGTAAGTCATTTAGAGTTGTAGATCTCCAGTTATAATTAAATTACTCAGCTGTTGGTCTGATGTCCAGAAGGTAGCAATTTCTAGTTCTAGTACTTTGATTAACTTTGTCATGCTTGGGTATTGAAATGTGACTCATATCTTTGATGATACTTGAGTGGTACCCTGTAATCTTGTGAGACTTGTTTCTTGATTAATGTGCTTGCCCTCTTCTATGTTATGTCTTCTTGAGGATTAAGTTAATTAGCTCTAGGGTTTTTGTGAACTTTGGTATTCTTGCATGATTACTTGTTTATTGCACTTATTTGCATTCATACATATGCATCGTTGCACCTCATTTAGGTACGTTAGCTGAAGCACGTGAAGGACCTAAGGTGGAGCCAAACCCGAAGATGGAGTTGGTGGATCCATCCCGAAGATAGAAGGATCGGGCAAGTGCTAGATGAGAGGATGCTCGCCAAGCGAACTCATCTGACATACTCTAACTTGAGTCGGATCCCAGGCAAGCTCCGGAGCATTATAACCCTCCTATCTTCAAAGCAATTAATTATATATATGTTATAAGTATTGTTGCATTAAGTGGTAGGAGTTGGTTGAAAACCTTGCTGCATTATATCATTCCTTGTCCAGATATATGAATCCCTGAATCCTACATAGACTAGGATCGAGTAGATGCTTAGCCCTGCTTTAAGCGGTAGAAGTCATGTGATTTCCTGTCACATGCGAGATGTAGGGATATTCATATATGGCACGGTTGGCTATATTTGCTATCGTGGAATGGAACCATGTGTTAATAAAATGAAATGAGACCGGGCGGGATGACGATAGTGAAGCAACAAGGCATGGAGGTCTTGGGTGTGAATCTATCCCCGTCTGAGTCGTTTAAGGACCGATTCGCTGTACGTCCTTGAGTCATGTTGAACGCAGTCTAACACTTAGTTGGCCGGATAAGTCGTTCCGACCGCGAAGCCGAGTAATGTGATTCAGGCCGGGAATCGAATGGTAGGTTGCTTCTTGGAGGAGAGAAAGGATGTGCTTGGGGACATTGGCATGAGACCAAGGGGGGGTTAGAGTCCCTATCACCTGGCAGAGTGTCGCCCTTGGGGTCATGACATCATTCGGACCCGCGATTCCTGAATCATATGAAAAGGTGGCCTGTGCGACCCTGGCAGGGGTCTGCACGGTGAGTGTTAGAAATACCCCTCCAGCTAGATAGGAATTCGATTCGAATCGCCGTCGCTCCCGGTTAGTGAGCACTTGACTTGAGCAGCGGCAACGTAGATTCCATTAAATTGAACGGATGGTTAATTGGATCACGATGGAAAGGTTGCCTCAATTTATACCTGCTATGGTTAATATTGTTTGCTCCTAATAAAGTGAGTGCTCTAGTACAGGTGCTAATATAGATGACAGGTTAATGATAATTTACTTGATGCTTAAGCATTAATGATTGATCATCTATATTAAGCTTTTATGCAAAATGTTGTCAAGCTAGCCCCACTTCATATCAGCCTTGCATGAGTCTTGGTGTCACCTTATTTCTGGTTTCTGACGGGTAAGTCTAGCTGAGTACTTTGTCGTACTCAGGGTTTTATCCCCACTTGTTGCAGGTTATGATGTATCATGGCGGCTGCAAGAGTTGGTTGACTCCTGCCGTAGAGGCGGAGTGTGATCATGGGCATGATCCTTCTTATTTACCTTATCTCTAATGCTTTTGTTGGAAGTCGACCGTGGTATTGACATGTATTTGAAATACGGTTAATGTTAGTTTCAAATTACTTTGCTTCCGCTACTTTTGAACTTAAGTTGTAATAACTATGTTGAACTCCGATGTATATTCAATTACTTGTGAAATTGTTGTAACATGTGACTTGTTATGTTGAATCACTACGATCTTGGCTTGTATGTTGGTTGGTTTGAAATCCCTCGTGATTTCATTGGACTACCGGAGTTATATGGGCTCAAGTGTGAGAATTTGATCACTTCGGTGATTGTTTTTATACTTGTGCTCTTATAATTTGGACGGTTCTGTTACAGCTGGTATCGGAGTAAGATTCAACATTAAACTTGTCGTATGTGTATTTAAAACAAAGGTTTTGTTTTATAAAATCAGTTTTATCAACTTATAGCTATATATAGGTTTGTGAAATATGAATTCTAAACCTAGTATGCCAGTGGTCAATTTCCTTATGCCCATATAAGGATTATTAGGTGGCTTATATAAGTACTAACTTGGGGGGTTTTCATTTATGCACCTACGCCCAGACCAAGGTATGTATGTGTGATGACTCTCCCACACTATGCTACCCGGTGTGTCAGATTAGAGGTAGCCTTCATATATGAAATAGCCATATATGTTGCTAGTTTACTTTTATGCAACGTCGCACCTACGCTCAGGTAAGTGTGAGTTGTGAGAGCATGACCGTACAACCTGCGGTCTAGGGGAGAGCTAGTTTTGGTTACTGGATTATTTACATGTTATATACATGTATATATGAAGGTACTTAATTGTGGGTGATTAATGATTCGGGTAGTTTTGGTGCTACATGTATATATACAGGGGTATATGTATATGGGAGTACTTAAAAATTTTTTCTTACTGCTTTCATTGTGTGCCATATATTGGGGAATTGTTGGGCTGAAATGAAAATTTTCTGCAGGTACGCTAACCACGAATGCGTAAGTCGAATGTAGCTGACGACTAGCTATATATCGAGAGAGTGCGTGTTATGCCACCAACATAGAACGTGATCGCCACTTTAGATTGGCAATCTTGTGAGGACGAATAGGACGAAGCATGCATCATCATGTTGTTGCTTAATACATAACTATGCTCCTCTCACCCTTGTTCTATAGTAAGTAACTTGTGAGTGATGTGGTACACTATCTTTCTTGTGTGGAGTAAAACAAGAATGTCTTACTCCATGTTGTTTGAGAAAAGTGTGTGTTTAGCCTTGCTAGAAATAGTTGTGGTTACATGCTTGAACCGATAGATGCCCTTTAGGTTAGCCAAGTGGCGGATATGTTGTCATACAAGTGTTTGCAAATGCTTTAGACCTCACCTAAGTAATTGTGATTCTTATTAATGAATTAAATTAGTTGGTCTAAGGTAATAATATTTAGAGCTACTAGAATAACATGTTTGTGTGCTCTCTTGTTAAGTAGAATAAAGGCAAGCTTTGTTTTGCTTGTCGAATGTTGGGTGCTAGAACGTTTTCTGTTGTAGTGATGCTTTCGTGGTCATAATGGTGTTTTCTATAGTTATGGGGAATACCAAAGTTGTAGCTAACTTACTTATCTAGCTTGTCCTAAAATTTCATGACCCTAGGTATTATGGTTTGAGAATTATGAATTTTAGAAGTTTACTGTCAGGTTTTGTTTATGCTCTGAATAGATCTGAATGTTTGATTTATTTGACCTATGTGCATAGGGAATCATGTCTTGGAGATAATAGAAGAAGTGTAGTATTTTTTCTAAGCTTTCTAAAATGTCCTATAACACTAATTTTGGTGGTCTAAATCTCAACTTATGAGCTTGTAATGTGGGATGACAGAGTCTGTCCAAATCTGGGCAGAGATGTTTTTCTTGTCTTGTTTGGCCTTGTTAGATATATAATCATCTTAATATGATAGTAAGAAAGTTATAGACAACTTAATAAGCTTTACATAAAGTTAAGGCTCAGCCTTGTTGGGTCCCTAGAACTCCAGTTATGCATTTTTGAAGTTCTTGTCAGTTTTCTATCCATATTGGTACAGAACTGAAACATTAGCATTTTTGGTCATGTTAATCTATGAATTTGATTTTTGTATGAATAACTAAAGTGTAGCCATCTTCCTAAGCTTCCTAGAAAGTCTAGGATCACCTTTGTGAGATGTCTACAACCTCAGTTATGGTAGAAACAAGTAACTACTGTGCTGCTGTCCAGATTCTGGGCACATGCTAAGTTGGCCTCTTTAACTAACGTTTGTTTGGACTAAACTTGTAGTTAGTTCATGCTTGAGATAAATGCTTATTTTGGGTGAGCCTTGTGCTTTATATTGGTTGCTTAAGCCCATTGTTTGAATTTTCTCAAATGATTGCTTGATTGTGATGTTGTATGTATGCTCGTTATCTTGGTAGTGCCCTAGTTGTCACCTCGTTTGTCCTCGGTGAGCATACGAGGGTCACATAGCTTTATCCTAGAACAACATTCACATACGTAATTATATGGTTGTTGTCTTCCATTAGGTTCTCTATCTTAGGAGCCTGAGCTTGTAGACTTGGTGGTTAGCCCTTGAATGTTTGTATCCATGTCTTTGCTTGACCGAAAGCCCAAAGTTTAGTTCTCCTATTTGTTTGCATGAGCCGTGAATGTTTTGCAACCCTTTCTGTGTGAAGACCCTTGTCGTCTGACCAACCAAGTTAACTTTTATCAACGCTAGCCTTTGACCATGGTTCATACATTGCCAGTTGTGAAGACCGTACCCAAATCCATGTTGGACCTTCTGGTTACCTCTCTCAAAGGTTAGCCAGTGTGACGCAACGTCTCTCTATTATGGCATCTAAATCGTATGCTTGCAAATTCATGCATCTACCTTATCAACCCAATCTATGCCATTTGAAATTCCTCATTGGGTGTATGTTCAGTAATGGTGTTATGAGTAGCAACTAATGGTGCCGCGACGAAACCGAGAGCCTCCTGTGGGTGCACACACAAGGTTGTGCTGCTCGGCACGCGCTGGTATCATGGTTTCTAATCGTAATCCATTGCAGAACAACACTGATGTGATGTTTACGTGACCTTCTTCCTTGATTGTTTTCCCATATCTTATTGAAAGACCCTTATATTGAACCAAAAGTAGTAAAACTTCCTCCTGAAGTTGCTAAGAGGATAACCTTTGAAGAACAGGCCACCGACATAAACATTAACATACTACAAGAGGTGGTAGACAAGTGACTTTACTTAGTTGTTCTAGTATTGACAACTCAATCTAGTGAGCAACGTATCTCATCTCTGTTGGATAAAAAGGACACCCAACACTTAATGTTGGACAAGTCATCTGTTGGATAAGACTTGATCGTCACATTATGCAAATTTTAACCTTTGTATGCATAATGGTCATACCGTCGAAATCAACCATCTCTGATATGAGACCTAATCTGTTGACTTCGATGGCAACCATTTGTTCAGCATCAACCACAATTATTGTGATCAAGAATGAAGATTTGGAACTGTTTAGTGTTGAGAGACAACTAATTAGTTACCAATAGGAAGGTTAATCTCTAGCTAGGTAACGATTCTTTGGTAGCTACGAAGGCTATGTCTTACAGAGCAATAACCAACATGAAGTTAATCAACTAGTCAATAACTGGAGTGATACTCTATCATCCAGAGTCATTGCGACCAAGTCAATTCCATCTTGGACAATCACACAGATAGTGCAAGGTGTTCTATCAAGGTGAAGAAGTAGAGAAAGTATGTGTTTTGCCATGCAAAAGTAATCTGCCAATTCAAAGCGTGTGCATCATCGGCTTGATATGTAAATTAATAGTCGAGATCTACTGTTGGATGGCCCTTTTGAGGTCTCACAGATACTAGTTTACACTCTTTCATTTGCTTTTACTTTCTCATATCCCTAATGTACGAGCAGCCTTGGTTTCTACAAATCAATGTATGCCATCGCGAATCAAAAGCAATTTGAAAAGTGTCAAACAACAGATTTCCCATCTTAGAGCTGCTGTTTGATCCTGAAAAGGAAGCCTCAAGGTGAAAGTTGGCCTGACAAAGTTGTTATGCTGCAAGTCAACTCAACTTATAGTGCAACTAAGTCACAAAGGAAAATTTTACTCAACCGCTTGGTGGTAGACTACTTCCCGCGGTTTAGTAAATATTATAACTTTTGCTGTCCTTAAGGCCTCATTACATCTTTTTTTAGGAATTATTTTCCAATGATGACATACCTTGGTACCTTATACATGTTTTTACCAAGAGGTTGCATCTGATTCCACCCAGATAACTGTTGTCTTTGGATAAAAGAATCTTATTAGGTAGCTGTTGGCAGGAATACGAAGCCGACAGAGTCAGCTATCACATTCATTGACCCCTCGACAGACTCAGATAATACAGTGTTGTCATCAGAGAAAGAGAACTACACACATGGAACCACAAGTAGTTTTCCATTAGTTGGTGCCTAAATGAATGAACATTTACGACCAACATAGACCTTGTCTATTGGTTAGTCGGTATCCTATAACCTCAGAGAATGTTTGTCGTCTATGATCTCATCCTTTTGGAAGGTTGTGCTCAAACCATTTTTGTAGAGGACTGCTTTTCAAACTTTGTGAACATAGAGTCATTTTATGAGTATACTTCTGAAGATTTTGGTCTAATGTAAAGTTCATATGACCTATGTTGTGCTCTTTAGAGAGTCAGATACTTGTGAGTGGTTCACTCAAGGACCAAATGATCTCCGTACACTGAGAATGCAGTATATGCTATTTTGGATTCCTCCCAAAGTAACAATGCTTCATTAAAGTCAATGAAGGAAATTCTTCAGACAAATTTTACCATGAAGAGTACGTATCAGAAAGTGCCTTTGACCGAACTGTTCACCAATGTTGAAGCTTTATAGCTGAACGCTATAGCAAATGTTGGGAACTTGATAACGTGTCTCTCTTCCTTAAGAGATCTTCCATTCCGAATCTCGGGACATGATTCTTTTAAGGGGGGAGGGCTATAACACCCCAGGTGTTTATCACCAATTAAGTGGTGGGTTTAAGATCAAACATGATAGATTAAGTGGAGATGACAATGTCAAGGTCAACCTATGGAGATGAGCCTGACCTAAAGTTGGATATTGCACCATTGCTTTACATATAGGCCCCTTTTTAAATTATATGCTTAGGTGGGGTTATGATAATATCTTCATGTGTCTCACCTTAGTACCTATCTATATTGATCCCTGGAAAAGTTTCATGCAGTTTGGAATCAAAAAGTCACATGAAATGATAAGTTCCATTCCTATTGGAAATTGCCCCATTAAGTTAATGGAACTATAGACCATCAACCAAACCTTGCCAATATGCCCAAATGACTTTAGATGAACTCTACAACAAAAGTCATGAAGGGTTCATGTTGAGCAAATGTCAAGAAAATGCCTCGATTGGCCTAAAACCCTAGTTTAGGCTTTATCGAGTTGATACTTTGACCAAAGTAAAAGTTTGACTTCTGTACCAGTTATGAGGTTTGACCTTAAACAAAAGTTGTAGTTCATCTTGTGTAGAACAAACTTTATTTAATGGTCAAGAGCTAGTTTGGCCTCTAACCTAGTCAAATAGAGATCACAATGTGGATTCAGCTGCTGTTTTCAGCACTTAGAAAAAATATTCTAAGTCCTGAGTTAGTAGTAATAAGTTGACATGTTTGGTGATCTTTATCTCCATAACCAGGATGAACCAGTCCATGATCCTTTAATAAAAGTTGTAGCTTAAGTTGTGTGCAACAAACTTTGTTTTTGGGGCATACCATGATTTAGCTTGGAAATAAGTCAAACCATGGCCCAAAGTTTGAATCTGTTGCAGTTTGTTTCAGACTTAGAAATATTCCAAGTCCAGGAATTCTAGCACCAATACCGGTTGACATTCAACGTTCTCCAAATTTTGTTACATAACTTGAGTTGACCCAAAAATAGAAGTTGGAGTATATTCTTTGGAGAAGAGCAGGTGAAGAGATGGATGAAGTTCGACTCCGTTTTGGTCATCAATTGTTGGGTTTACTTAACCGCTGTCAACAAGATGACAGTGTCAACTTTGGACCTGATTATCCACTAATCCATAACCCTAATTGTAGTGCACCTTAAATAGAAATTGTAGGTCTTCATGTGGGCTTCAAACTTTGTTTAAGGCACGTTTGCTAATTCGGCCCGTAAGAGGCCCAAAACTGGTGTCCATTTTACCCACAGCAGCACCTGCCACGCGCTCGATGCAATGCCTCAACAGGAGACACCTGCCCTGTGCGTGGCAGCCATGCGCGAGCGCGCACCCCACCCAACCGCCGTGCGTCCATGCCCTCTGCCCCGCCTTGCTGCTCCCTCTCGCGGTTGGCAAGCCCGAGCAGCGCCAGAGCGTTCCCCCACTCCCTCTCACTCTCCCTGGCCATTCTCTTTCTCACCGCACTATCGCGGAGAGCACGCGTCCGCCATGGACAGCCGACCAAGCTCCACGGCCGCCGACCAATCCCCTCCACCATGCCTTTTCCGTCCTAGCCTTGTACCGTGACACCTTCACCGCCATCCACCGCCCTCGACGCGCCCTTCATTTGGCTTGCTCGCGCGCTGCAAACAGCCACCGCCGGAGCTGTTCGCGCGTCGCGACCCGCTTCCATGGCCAGCCGGCCATGGGTCGCCTCAAGCTGAGCTAGGCCGTTTCTCAGTTGCACCGGGCACCACCGGTACTCGCGTGGCCATTCCCCTTGGCCCGTCGCTACCGGTGCTCGCCTGCCGCCGATGGCCGCGGCCACAGCCGCCCGCCTCCGCGGCCAAGAGGCCATGGACCACCTCTGGCCGAGCCATGTAGCTCTGCAGTTGCGCAAGGGCACGTTGGAGCTTGTGCTGCCCTTAGTCGCCGCCGTCGGGGAGCCCCCCTCACCGGAGCCGCGAAGGTCGGCCCCCCCCCTCCTCTGCCGGCGTCGGGAGGTAGAAGAAGATCGTTGTTCTCCTCTGTGTCCATCTGTCTGATGTGTGGGACCGGCTGGACGATAGGCCCCGCATGTCAGTTTAAGTAGTAGCAGGCTCGGGTGAGTTATCGGGTAGACCTAGCGAATTCAGTAGGGTAAGAAGAATTCGGTTTTTGAATTTCAAATTCATGTTAAATCTTCAAAAATTCATATCTCAGGCTAGGAAACTCCAAAATTAGTAAATGGGGACTTTTTGGAAACCTTGAGAAGAGATCTATGCAGTAGAGTCATAAAATTCTATATGTTTATAGATGTTTTCTAGTGTGTTTATTTAAGTTGAATAAGAGCTCTAGAAATGCCTTTAAACCTAATCAGAGTAAGATCTGGAGTTTTAGGACTCCAAAAATAGTGATTCTTGTTTTGTTAATTTTGTGATGACATGTACTTGCTAGGAAAAATATTAAAAACACTAATTGTTCACTGTTTTCTTAGGGTTTTGATTAGACCTTGTTAAATAAGGAAAATTACATTTATTACTTGTCATTTTATATCTTGAGTTGTGATGCTCCAAATGATGTGAAATTTTTATGGTAGGTTTGTTATGATAGGGATGTACTGTGGTATAAATTTCGTGGTCATTGCTTACATTATTCTCAAGTTATTGATTTAACTTGTTTATAGCTTGATAAATAGCTTATAAATAATATATAAATGATAAAATAGAAAATATTGTTCCATTACCTGAGTATGATGTTTCTATATCATATTGATTCATAATATGACCTTGGGTTCACAGAAAATATTGAGTTTTAGGTTTAATTTGCTTTTACATGATTTATTGCAATAGCTATTTGTCTTTTTCATAGAGGTTGTTATGCTTGCCCAAATGGATTGAAATTTGGACAGTAGACTTTTGGGAGCATTTGTAGACCCCTGTAATTTTGGTAGAATTTATTGAGCATCTTTATGATGTAGTCATAATTCCACCTAATTATCTAAATAAATTAAGAAAATGTATTAAAAGAATTTATTTAGTAATTGACACTATGTTTTCTGGTGTTCATTAGTCATATATGAAATGTTGGTAAAGTTGGTTTTACCTAATTATGTACTTGCAACATAAGTTAATAATTATTTTCTTGCCGATATGGTTTCTGGACAGATCTGGGAACTTAGCAAAGTTCTTCATGATAATGTGCTCTATTGTGAAACTTGTTTATACAAAAGTTGTAGATAATTTATATATCTAGCTGCTGTTAAAATTTGGTGGCATTTGACCATGTGGTTTAGGAGTTATAGCTGTTTAAAGTTGGATTACAGAATTGCTTGCTCTCTGTCTTATTAGACCAGTTTCTGTATTTATGTAAATTCGACATGTTAAACTTTGGAATCGTGCTGTGATGATTATAAATGAAATTTAGATAATTTTATAAGCTTTCCATAATGTCTTCTTGTAAGTCATTTAGAGTTGTAGATCTCCAGTTATAATTAAATTACTCAGCTGTTGGTCTGATATCCAGAAGGTAGCAATTTCTAGTTCTAGTACTTTGATTAACTTTGTCATGCTTGGGTATTGAAATGTGACTCATATCTTTGATGATACTTGAGTGGTACCCTGTAATCTTGTGAGACTTGTTTCTTGATTAATGTGCTTGCCCTCTTCTATGTTATGTCTTCTTGAGGATTAAGTTAATTAGCTCTAGGGTTTTTGTGAACTTTGGTATTCTTGCATGATTACTTGTTTATTGCACTTATTTGCATTCATACATATGCATCGTTGCACCTCATTTAGGTACGTTAGCTGAAGCACGTGAAGGACCTAAGGTGGAGCCAAACCCGAAGATGGAGTTGGTGGATCCATCCCGAAGATAGAAGGATCGGGCAAGTGCTAGATGAGAGGATGCTCGCCAAGCGAACTCATCTGACATACTCTAACTTGAGTCAGATCCCAGGCAAGCTCCGGAGCATTATAACCCTCCTATCTTCAAAGCAATTAATTATATATATGTTATAAGTATTGTTGCATTAAGTGGTAGGAGTTGGTTGAAAACCTTGCTGCATTATATCATTCCTTGTCCAGATATATGAATCCCTGAATCCTACATAGACTAGGATCGAGTAGATGCTTAGCCCTGCTTTAAGCAGTAGAAGTCAGGTGATTTCCTGTCACATGCGAGATGTAGGGATATTCATATATGGCACGGTTGGCTATATTTGCTATCGTGGAATGGAACCATGTGTTAATAAAATGAAATGAGACCGGGCGGGATGACAATAGTGAAGCAACAAGGCATGGAGGTCTTGGGTGTGAATCTATCCCCGTCTGAGTCGTTTAAGGACCGATTCGCTGTACGTCCTTGAGTCATGTTGAACGCAGTCTAACACTTAGTTGGCCGGATAAGTCGTTCCGACCGCGAAGCCGAGTAATGTGATTCAGGCCAGGAATCGAATGGTAGGTTGCTTCTTGGAGGAGAGAAAGGATGTGCTTGGGGACATTGGCGTGAGACCAAGGGGGGGTTAGAGTCCCTATCACCTGGCAGAGTGTCGCCCTTGGGGTCGCGACATCATTCGGACCCGCGATTCCTGAATCATATGAAAAGGTGGCCTGTGCGACCCTGGCAGGGGTCTGCACGATGAGTGTTAGAAATACCCCTCCAGCTGGATAGGAATTCGATTCGAATCGCCGTCGCTCCCGGTTAGTGAGCACTTGACTTGAGCAGCGGCAACGTAGATTCCATTAAATTGAACGGATGGTTAATTGGATCACGATGGAAAGGTTGCCTCAATTTATACCTGCTATGGTTAATATTGTTTGCTCCTAATAAAGTGAGTGCTCTAGTACAGGTGCTAATATAGATGACAGGTTAATGATAATTTACTTGATGCTTAAGCATTAATGATTGATCATCTATATTAAGCTTTTATGCAAAATGTTGTCAAGCTAGCCCCACTTCATATCAGCCTTGCATGAGTCTTGGTGTCACCTTATTTCTGGTTTCTGACGGGTAAGTCTAGCTGAGTACTTTGTCGTACTCAGGGTTTTATCCCCACTTGTTGCAGGTTATGATGTATCATGGCGGCTGCAAGAGTTGGTTGACTCCTGCCGTAGAGGCAGAGTGTGATCATGGGCATGATCCTTCTTATTTACCTTATCTCTAATGCTTTTGTTGGAAGTCGACCGTGGTATTGACATGTATTTGAAATACGGTTAATGTTAGTTTCAAATTACTTTGCTTCCGCTACTTTTGAACTTAAGTTGTAATAACTATGTTGAACTCCGATGTATATTCAATTACTTGTGAAATTGTTGTAACATGTGACTTGTTATGTTGAATCACTACGATCTTGGCTTGTATGTTGGTTGGTTTGAAATCCCTCGTGATTTCATTGGACTACCGGAGTTATATGGGCTCAAGTGTGAGAATTTGATCACTTCGGTGATTGTTTTTATACTTATGCTCTTATAATTTGGACGGTTCTGTTACAACCACTAAGAGATTAACAGGGTTTAAAATGAAAGAATGATATAGCTAGAAAGAATATCAAATATACATACTCATGGTAAAGATCAAATGACTACTCTTATCTCTATAGGGGTAAGACAATAGATAAATGATAGATATAAAATAAGATAACAATGGGTATTCCAGAATGAGAGAGAGACTCATAAATTAAGTAGAGCTAATCAGGAGATAAGTTAAGATGTAAGAATTCTAAGTTATTTCATATTTACCAAGTCTTTTATTCACTCTAGTATATACACTATCATTTATAGCATAATCAATCTTTCATCTATGCATAAGGAACATTACTAAGGAATATCAAGAACAGAGCAATCCTTTCCTTGTAACTAGACTCTACTTAGCCTATATTCGGGGAGTGGGCTACATAGGACTCAACAGGAATATTACACCCACGATCTACCACTTGATGTCCCAGAATATAGGGTGTATTCACAGGTAAATTTAATATAAGCACCACGCCTACATTATATCTACCACCTAATCCAATCCAGAATTGAACTAAGTGCTTTGCGAACATATGCATAAAATCATTACTAATCATGACTATATCAAATATACAACTAGAATAAACTAAGAATGAAATAAATAGAAACATAATGATATTATTGAAGTTGCATAAAGTCGAATAATGAGATTACAATATAATTACCAAATCTCCCGACGGTGATCCGAAATCCTGAGCAATGCCCAACTCTTCTTATATCTAGCTAGATCTAAACCTTAAACTTGAAGTAGAGCTCTAATCTCTCTCTAAAAACCCTAATTCTAATCTTGTCTTGACCTTATGATGATGGATGCCTCTGGGGGGTCTAGGTCTGGTTATATTGTCCGGTAGGATGAACCGCAGCCCTCGGATGAAACTGGCTTGAATCAAGGGTAAAAATATAACATAGAGGTCGGCTGGATTGCGTCACGCGAAGGGAAAGGTGGTTGGCCTCTAGGCCAGGCTGGCCGGCCTAAGGAGGGATCGGGCGGCCTCCTCTAGTGGCCTCTCGGTCTTCGCCTCGGTCCCGTGCCTTCTCGTGCCTTCTAGAGTCTTCTAGTGTGTCCTTTCATCACGATCATGTTTTGTGGCGTTTTGTCAATTTAATCCTTATTTTCTTTCTCTCTAAATATTCCCTGTAGAAAATAGTAATTCACTAAAACTCGTGGAAATTGTTAGTAATAACCTCATATGTTTCTATTGGTGATCATTTTTTTGCACAAAGTTGACGGTTTATGATAAGTGATAACTACCATCAACACCCCACAAAAAATTCCTTTGATCAATTCCTGTCTCAGGACAGAGAGCCTTTCCCTAGAAATTTATTTTGCCCTAATCGTAATTTCCTGACTCCCCATCATCCATCGCAAAATAGAGAACCTTTGACTGGATATTTTTTCCTCCCTACCCGGATATTCCAGTTTAGCTTAGATCCACTGTGCCCAACGGTTAGGAGCATGGCTGACGGGATTTGGGGGTGCAGCAGCCCCTTCCTTCTTGGTCTCCTTCTCATTTTTATCCTCTTCAACCTTGAGACAAAGGCTTGCTCTCTCTCAAACTCCCACACTCTCTCTCACTCTTGCTTGGATTCTCATCTTTGTGAGTGAGATTGAAGTGTAAGCTCTTTGTGGATTTTGACCCCGGGAGTAAGATCCATCTCTTGAGCACTTATGGCGTTCATCGATCTCATGATTCGCATTTTTTACTCTTAGAGCTTTCTCCTAGATGGCTAGGAGTTGCCGAAGAGCAACCAAGGATTGTGGTGTGCCTCAGAAAGTTTGTACAGGCTTCAATTCCGCCTCCACTAGGGAAGGTATCAAACTAGTGGATTAAGGGAAGCGGTTGAAAGAGACTGCGGCTAGAGTGGATCCCTGAGTGGTCACTCATTGCCTCCTCAATGGAGAGTAGGACCGAGGGAGTCCAAACTTCAGTAAAACAATTATCGTGTCTCAATTCTTTCTCATTTGATTTGATATTTGTGATCCACTTGTGGTGTTCAAGCTTGAGTGTAGGTTATTTGATAGTAGCATAATCTCTAGGATATACTTGCAGCTTGTGTTGGAAGTTGAAATCAAAGGTAGAAAGTTTGGATCTCGGTGTGTACAACCCGTGAATACTAGACATGTCCTAGTGACCTATCAGACATGTCCTATATGAGCAACCTTGTGCTAAATTTATTTATTTGTTGTCCTAATCTTTGTGTTATAGGTGTTTAGTCCCTAGGCTTGTTTAGCATATCTCATATACTCAGTGACTTACTAGTGAGGGTTTGTATTACTCTGATTTGGAGTTTCTACTTGAAAACTCATGTTCTAATTGTTTTCATATTTTAAGGTATTGATTTTTTAGAAATACCTATTCACCCCCTCTCGGCAGCATCCTAGTGTCCTTTCACTCAGGGGCAACGTGGTAGAAAGTTGACGTTGAGTTAGGTACAAAGGTAACAGAGAGACGAGTGCATGCATTTCTATGCTGTTTGCACGCCATTTTGCTTGATTTCAGCGTCAAGATTAACAACCATGTTTTCCTAAAAAATTAAGAATCGTGTTTTTGACTGCACTACAAAGGTTCATCTAGGCTATTGGTTAGCTCTAGGCGTCCCTAGATTGTAGCACAAGAGAGTTGTTGGTATATATCTTATCTTGTGAGCTATTGTAAATCTAACCCCTTGTACAAGCCATGCTAGGGGCTATTCCCATGCCCATATAACACGCAATCGAGAGCCTTGGGAGGGCGTCTCGTTCTACCCACTTTCACATGGTATCTAGAGCCTTTCTCCTAGCGGATTTCCATGGCTTTCGCTTCTTCATCCTCTACGCAGCCTGTTGTGACCTTTGCCACCTTCCTTCTGGTGAGCAAAAAACTCACTTGTAGCAACTACATCCTTTGGAAAGCTCAAGTCCTCTCTGTGCTCAAGGGGGGCGTAACTCGCCAACTTCATTGAGCCAATGGTGAAACCCCCTGATGCATTTCTCGTGCCTAAGAAGGATGACAAGAAGGAGCCAGCCATACCCAACCCTGACTACGTGATGTGGGTGGCCAAGGACCAGACGGTCCTCAACTATCTGCTCTCCAACCTGTTGAAGGAGATCCTTGTGCAAGTGGCCACGGAGGTGATGGCAGCCGGTGCTTGGGATGCCATCACTAGGATGTTTGCGTCCTAGTCTCACACGTGCCTCATCAATATGAGGATGGCGCTCGCTACTGCCTCCAAAGGTACTTCCTCCATAAGTGAGTACTTTACAAAGATGAAGGGTTTAGTAGATGAGATGGCGTTGGCTGGTCGGCATCTTGAAGATGAGGAACTGGTCTCCTACATACTCACCAGGTTGCATCTGGAGTTCAACCTGGTGGTTTCTATGGTGGCGGCTAGGGTTGAACCCATTATAGTGGGGGAACTCTACACTCAACTTACCAGCTTTGAGCAGTGGATGGAGCTCCAAGGTGGTGGTGGTGGCTACTAGTCCACCAATGTCGTTGCCAAGGGAGGTCGTGGTGGCGACAACAACACCAACAACCCTCGTGGCGACCGTGGTGGCCGCGGCAGCTTTGGACGAGGACAGAAAGGTGGCCATGGTGGTGGCCGCTCTCCAGGAGGGGCATCTTCAGGCATCATCTGCTAGCTTTGTGGCAAGGAGGGGCACACTGTCCTGCAATGCTTCAAGAGGTTTGATGCTACATTCACTGGTCGTCCATAGAAATCTGCATCCTCAGCTATGACCTCGTATGGGGTAGATACAAATTGGTATATGGATTCTAGGGCCACGGATCACATCACCAGTGAGCTAGAGAAGCTCACCGTGTGCAACCAATATCATGGTGGTGATCATGTCCATGCCACAAATGGAACATGTATGGAGATTTCACATGTTGGTCATAGTACTTTGCATTCCCCTTCTAGTAAGATTCATCTTTGAAATATTCTCCATGTTCTAAGTGCTAGCAAAAATCTTGTATCTATCAACCGACTCACCCGTGATAATAACATTTTCCTTGAATTTCATCCCTACCATTTTCTTATCAAGGAGCAGGTGATGAGGAAACCTCTCCTTAGAGGCAGATGTGAAGGTGGCCTCTACCCCATCAAGTCATCCCCACATAGGTCATCCAGAAATAAGAAGCTCTTGGTGTTGTCAAGCCTTCAGCATCGTTGTGGCATCATAGGCTAGGGCATGCTGCTACTCTAGTAGTTCAGCAAATTCTTAGCCACCACAAACTTTCATTTGTTAGAGATGTGAACAATAAGCACGTGTGTGATGCATGCCAACAGGGCAAAACTCATCAATTGCCCTATCCAAGATCATCTAGTGTGTCAACTAGTCCCTTGGATCTCATATTTTCAGACGTTCGGGGTCCTGCTCTTGCCTCTGTTGGTCGGTTTAATTATTATGTGAGTTTTATTGATGACTACTCCAAGTTTACTTGGAATTATCTCTTGCGTTACAAATATGAAGTTTTCCAATATTTTAGCGATTTCCAAAACCTTGTTGAACGCCAATTTAATCGCAAGATTTGTGCTATGCAGATAGATTGGGGTGGGAAGTATAGAGCTTTAAATTCTTTCTTCAAATGAGTAGGGATTTCCCATCAAATTTCTTGTCCTTATGCACATCAACAAAATGGCTCTGCTGAGCGCAAACACGGCCACATAGTTGAGATGGGACTTACCCTTCTAGCTCATGCCTCCATGCCCTTGAAATTCTGGGATGAAGCTTTTCTCACCGCTGTGTTTTTAATTAATCGCCTACCATCTAAAGTCATCAATCATGAAACACCACTTGCCCGCTTATATGGTCAAGAACCAGATTACATGTTCCTCAGAACATTTGGGTGCGCTTGTTGGTCCAATTTGTGCCCCTATAACTCACATAAGCTTTAGTTTAGATCCAAGCAGTGTGTGTTTCTTGGTTATAGTAACTCACATAAGGGTTTCAAATGTCTAAATCCGGCTGAGGGGCGTGTGTATATATATATATATATATATATATATATATATATATATATATATATATATATATATATATATATATATATATATATATATATATATATATATATATATATATATATATATATATATATATATATATATATATATATAATATGAAGTTTTCCAATATTTTAGCGATTTCCAAAACCTTGTTGAACGCCAATTTAATCGCAAGATTTGTGCTATGCAGACAGATTGGGGTGGCAAGTATAGAGCTTTAAATTCTTTCTTCAAATGAGTAGGGATTTCCCATCAAATTTCTTGTCCTTATGCACATCAACAAAATGGCTCTGCTGAGCGCAAACACGGCCACATAGTTGAGATGGGACTTACCCTTCTAGCTCATGCCTCCATGCCCTTGAAATTCTGGGATGAAGCTTTTCTCACCACTGTGTTTTTAATTAATCGCCTACCATCTAAAGTCATCAATCATGAAACACCACTTGCCCGCTTATATGGTCAAGAACCAGATTACATGTTCCTCAGAACATTTGGGTGCGCCTGTTGGTCCAATTTGTGCCCCTATAACTCACATAAGCTTTAGTTTAGATCCAAGCAGTGTGTGTTTCTTGGTTATAGTAACTCACATAAGGGTTTCAAATGTCTAAATCCGGCTAAGGGGCGTGTGTATATATATATATATATATATATATATATCCAGAGATGTTGACTTTGATGAATGCATTTGTCCTTTTGCTTCTCTTCGTCCCAATGTTGGTGCTCATCTTCGTGCCAAGCTTACCCTTCTTCCTGATATTCTCATTAATCCTCCTAATTTTGGGGATGCATCGTTACATGACAAGCATTTGTTTTCTCCTATTTCTACTGATGTTGTGCACAGCTCTTGTGAAGCTGGGGTGTCTACAGGTGAAAATCCAGCGTCAGCAGCTGAAAATCCGGAGCAAAACAGTGCCAAATCGGCTTACACAGCTCCATATTTCATGTGCCTCCCGAGAGGGGGCAGCGTGCGATCCCAGGTGGATACGCCTGATGGCACAGGTGAATCTAGCAGTGAATCCATGATGGGATCCATGCGGCAGCTATTGGCGTCATCCTCAGACGCGCAGGAGATCTCAGGCGGGGGATCTTCTATGCCGGAGTAACCGATCTCTCCCATTGCTGATCTCGGTGTGGCTCCGCAAATCGATTCGAGCGCTGGGGGACATCTGCCGCTCACGTCAAGCGAGGTGGATCCTTCCGCCAGATCTGGTGTGGCTGGCGGGAGATCAGTTGTGTCCGCTGACCCTGTGGCTTCCGATACTACTTTGTCTTCCTCTTCGCATCACCGGCCTACAACGCGACTTCAACAAGGTATTACTAAACCAAAGTTGTACACTGATGGCACAGTGCGCTGGTGTATGTTTTCTGCTAGTTCATTAGAGGAGCCCGCAACTGTAGATGCAGCTCCTAAAGATTCAAAGTGGGTGTCTGCGATGAATGTTGAACATCAGGCACTACTTTGCAACAATATGTGGCATCTTGTGCTGCGTCCCAAAGGAAAGAACATAATTGGCTGCAAATGGGTTTACAAGGTGAAAAGAAAAGCAGATTGGTCTATTGATCGATACAAGGCGCGGTTAGTGGCAAAAGGTTACAAGCAATGGTATGGCATTGATTATGAGGACACATTTAGTCCTATTGTGAAATCAGCTACTATCCATCTTGTTTTATCCATTGTTGTTTCAAAGGGTTGGTCTCTTCGCCAGCTAGATGTTCAAAATGCATTTCTCCATAGCATCTTGAATGAGGAAGTGTACATGCATCAACCACAGGGCTATGCTGACAAGTCTGATCCAAATTTTGTTTGCAAACTTGACAAGGCTATATATGGTTTAAAGTAGGCTCCACGAGCATGGTATGCACGGTTGTGTGCCAAGTTGGTTGCATTGGGGTTTGTGCCATCCAAAGCAGATACTTCTTTGTTCTACTACAACCGAGGAGGGCACAACATCTTTGTCTTGGTGTATGTTGATGACATCATAGTTGCAAGCTCATCTTCTGCTACCATCGATGCTCTTCTTGCTGATCTACAACGTGATTTTGCTTTGAAAGATCTGGGCGAGTTGCACTATTTTTTGGGCATAGAAGTCATCAGGGAGCTTGCTGCTTACTCAAGAGAGATATGCCAATGATATTCTTGCTCGGTCTGGGATGGACAAATGCAAGTCTATTGATACTCCCTTGTTAAGCACAGAGAAGCTTAGCGTTGTCGAAGGCGACCCGCTTGGTCCGAAGGATTCCACTAAGTATAGGAGTCTTGATGTTGCTTTACAGTATTTGACACTTACTAGGCCTGATATCTATTTTACTGTCAACAAAGTTTGTCAGTTCTTGCACGCACCGACTATGGCTCATTGGAGTGCTGTCAAAAGGATCATGAGGTATATACGAGGGATGTTGAATCTAGGACTCAAAATAGGGGTCTCCAAGTCCATGATTGTTAGCGCTTTCTCTTATGCTGATTGGGCTAGATGTGTTGATGACCATCGATCCACCGGGGGATTTGCTCTGTTTCTTGGTAGTAATTTGGTGTCATGGAGTGCAAGAAAACAAGCCACTGTATTGCGGTCAAGCACAGAGGCCGAGTACAAGTCACTTGCAAATTCTACGACTGAGATGTTGTGGGTTCAAAAGTTGCTGACAGGACTTGGAGTACCTCATCCTCCCATGCCTCGTCTATGGTGTGATAATTTGGGTGCCAAATATCTCTCTACAAACCTGGTGTTTCATGCTAGAACAAAGCATATCGAAATTGATTTTCATTTTGTTAGAGAGAAAGTTGCACAAAAGTTGTTGGACATCCAGTTTATCTCACTTGCAAATGCTACGACTGAGATGTTGTGGGTTCAAAAGTTGCTGACAGGACTTGGAGTACCTCATCCTCCCATGCCTCGTCTATGGTGTGATAATTTGGGTGCCAAATATCTCTCTACAAACCCGGTGTTTCATGCTAGAACAAAGCATATCGAAATTGATTTTCATTTTGTTAGAGAGAAAGTTGCACAAAAGTTGTTGGACATCCAGTTTATCAACTCTGGAGATCAGGTTGCAGATGGCTTCACTAAGGCTCTTCCTAGAGTGAAACTACGACAATGTAGAGACAATCTCAACCTTATATGTGGCTGAGATTGAAGGGGAGTATTAGACGATGTAATCTGTGCCTGTGTATGTCTAGGTTCATCTTGGCTGTTGGTTCGCTCTAGGCATCCCTAGATTGTAGCACAAGAGAGTTGTTGGTAGATATCTTATCTTGTGATCTGTGGTAAATCTAACCCCTTGTACAAGCCACGCCGGTGGCTATTCCCGTGACCATATAACACACGAAACCGAGAGCCTAGGGAGGGCATCTACCCACTTTTCACACTGGTCCGTGGTTGGTGCCCCCGGCAGTCATTTTCCCGCCAGGCCAGTTCGTCCCTCACTTTTATGAGCCCAGCATAACGAAACCCCCTATATATACATACACGCGCATGTGCTAAACCACACAACATGCTAGCATTAAGCATCAAAACAGAACTCAGACACCCTACTCGATCAACACGCTAATCAGTGAGAAAAAAAAACTCACTTATTAGCTAGCTTGATCACCATTATTCTCATCATCATCTGCTAGCTTCTTGCTTGCCAGCTAGTCCATCGATCATTAGCTAGGAACGAAGTTACGTCGACGACGATGACCACCATGGCAGTGACGGTGGAGATCACGCACCGCGCGGTGCTTAGACCCCCACCACCGACGTCCGCCCGCGCCGGGGGCAGCAAGTCCCCGCTGACGCCCTTCGACCGCGCCTCCACTGATGGCTACATCCCGACCGTCTTCGCGTGGAACGCGCCTGCGCCGGACAACGACGCCATAGTGGACGGCCTGCTCGCTGCCGTCGCGAGGTACGCGCACCTGGCGGCGCGCATGGGCGTTGACGACCGTGGCAGGAAGTGCTTCCACCTCAACGACGCCGGGGTGCTTGTCGTCGAGGCCACCGCTGAAGCCGACCTTGCCGACGCGCTGGTGGCGCACGACGTGGCGGCGCACATCAACGAGCTGTACCCCAAGGCAGATAAGGTAACTACTAGCTAGTTCCTTCGGTGAAAAGAAGTTCTAATACTAGTAGCTAACCTTCTATATAGACGCGTATTAGTCGTGACCCGATCGATGAAGACACGTATTGTATGAACGTGCATGTGTTATTACTTTATGGTGAGTTGGTGACATGCATGCAGCATGCGCTCATACTATGTCTGTGGTACGCGGTGCAGGAACGTGTCGACGAGCCTCTCTTCCAGGTGCAGCTGACACGGTACAGGTGCGGCGGCCTGGTGATCGGCACCGTGTGCCAACACCTCGTCGCCGACGGGCAGTCCATGAGCTCCTTCTACACGGCCTGGGCCATGGCCGTGCGCAACGCCTCGGCTACCAATCTCCCGTCGCCCTTCACCGACCGCGCGGCCATCGCCATCCCCCGCAGCCCCCCCATGCCCAGGTTCGATCACCGGAACATCGAGTTCCGTGGCGAGCATAGCTCGACCCACGCCGTCCTCCCCATGGACAGGATCAAGAACCTCGCCATCAACTTCCCGGAGGAGTTCGTCGCCGACCTCAAGGCCCGCGTGGGCGGCCGGTGCACAACGTTCCAGTGCCTCCTGGCGCACGCCTGGAAGAAGATTACGGCGGCGCGGGACCTGGCGCCGGAGGAGTTCACGCAGATAAGGGTCGCCGTCAACTGCAGGGGCCGTGCCAACCCTCCGGTGCCCATGCAGTACTTCGGTAACATGGTGCTGTGGGCGTTCCCGCGGATGCAAGCCCGGGAGCTGCTGTCCTCCAGCTACGCCGCGGTGGTCGGCGCCATCCGCGACGCCGTCGCGCGCGTCGACGCCGAGTACATCCAGTCCTTCGTCGACTTTGGGGACATGGCGGAACGCGCCGGGGAGGAGCTGGCGTCCACGGCCGCAGGTCCGGGCACGGCCTTCTGCCCGGACCTGGAGGTGGACAGCTGGCTGGGGTTCAGGTTCCATGACCTCGACTTCGGGTACGGGCCGCCGTGCGCCTTCCTGCCGCCGGACCTCCCCGTCGAGGGTCTCATGATCTTGGTGCCGTCGTGCGCGGCCAAGGGTGGCATCGACCTCTTCATGGCTCTCGACGATGACCACGTTGAGGCCTTCAAACACATCTGCTACTCCATGGATTGATCGCTAGCTCCATATAATCACAATTAACACACACCCAGCAAGCTAAGCGTGTATATACATATACATACATATTTACGTCTTACATACTACAATACAATATGATGTGAGCGGCGAAATACATATGTACCTAGTACAGCCACGTGTTTGTAATACTGCAAGGAAGGGATGTCTTCGTGATCGACTATATGTACACATGTAAATAAATGTTCTGACGAGAGAGTCTATTACGTAGACCCATTTGTTCGTTGTTACATTGTCTAGGTATATCAAAATATAGTTATATATGAAAGTATTAGTAGCTTCTTACCAAAATCTACTGAGATTATTTTAGTGTTATAAATCTTAAAACTTTATCTGCAGTGTTACTGACTAAAAAATGTTTCTAAAGTTTTAATTGCGGGCTTTTCTTGTGACATCTATCCGAACATCTGGAGCGAATTCTATATACTCTCTCCATCCAAAAAATATACAATTCTCATTTCTCGAGAAATCAAACAATATGAAAAATTGATTAAATCTATAGAAAATGTACAACCAAATAAATTTCATTAGAATTGTTATAAAATATATTTTTATAATTTAGATGGAGACATAAATATTGATGTTATTTTTTCTATAAACTTAATCAAGAAAACGTGACTTTATTTTTAGGACGCAGATAGTATATTTATTTTACCCTGTTTTTTAACCTTCGCAAAAATGAAATTACCATGTTTTATATATATCTAGCGATGAGACAGGTCGATCGAGGAGGACGCATGTCTCACGAGTACAACTTATTTGATTGATTGAAGCTTACAACTGAAGCAGTACACTCCTAGAGAAAGTTATCGTGTTTTTCTTTTTTTTGGTGAACATAGGTAGTTCTCATGTTGGGCTATCTGCACTCATGAACCTCTATATTCATCATATATACGTTCTTGTCAGTAAGATTCTCTCCTCTATACTCAATTCTCCTTCACCCATCCATCCTCTATATCATTTTCTATCCACTCTATCCACTGTGAGACCCACTTGTCACTTTATCTAAATATATCCATGTATAATCTAGTTTTGAAGGATTTATTGAGACAAATTTAATGGTGCAATCGAAATTTAATTTAGATTTTTTGTTTGTGAGTTATAGCATTTTTTTCCTTTGTTTAGCTAGTGATGCCCGTCACTGCCCACTATAGAGTAAGCATTATATCGCTCTAAATATAAAGTGAGAGAAAGAATAGAGTATTATTTTAGAATACCCAGTACAGCAGTTTTTACTCTATATTTATACTCTAAAGTTTTATAGTATCCTTTAAAGTACCCGCTGCAAGCAGTCTTAGCACGTACGCAGGAGCCATCTTTTTGAAAATGGAAAGAAGAAAAACGAGGAAAAAGAAAAGGCATGCGCGGGGTCGATGTGACGTGGTGCAACGAGGCCGTTTACCCGTGCGTGGCGGAGACGACTAGAGTTGGATTGCGTGACGGAACACTCCGTTCCAGGTGGAGGTTGGTGCGCTGCATGACAACATGGTCAAGGCCGCAGTGGCATTGGAAGAAATGGTACAACCCGTCAGGCTTTCGGCTCAGCTGAGAGACGTACCAGTCAGGTCCATCGTCGTCATCTTGATATGTGCAGTGTCTGCTCGGAGCAACATACTCCCTCCGTCAAATTATGGCCCCCTTCACTTCCCACTTCCCAAAATATTTCCTCTGTCGTCCGTCACATCAAATCTTTGGATCCATGCATAGAGCATTAAATGTAGGTAAAAAAATAACTAATTGTACAGTTTATTTGTAAAGGTCGAGATGAATCTTTTAAGCCTAATTAATTCATGGTTGGATAAATTTTGCCAAATAACAACGAAAGTGCTACAGGAATATTTTCCCCAAATATTTCGGAACTGAACACAGCCTATAAGGGATTTTGACTTTGTCGGAAAATTAAAACATCTTAAACTTAACTAAATTTATATAAAAAATAACAATATTTATAATATCAAATAAGGGCCTGTTTAGCACAGGGCTCCTCTCAGGCTCTGACTCTGGCTCCTCCAAAGGAGTCTTACCAAACGTTATCCTAGATGAGCCGTTTTTCGATAAAAAGCAGAGAAACCGAAGCTATTATGGAGAAGCCATAAATTATGGGTCCTCCAAAAACAGTTTTAGCTCCTCTGAAGGAGCCCCTCAGGAGGGACGGTGCCAAACACCTCTAAGTATTACTAGATTCTTCATTTATTATATTATAGTATATATCTATTGTTGATGTCATAACTCTCTATAATTTTGATTAAACTTGAAAGGTTTTGACTCTCAAAAAAGTTAGGATGACTTACAATTTAAAATGAAGGGAATATATACTACTGGAGATCCAGGTCAGACAATGTTCCTTCATGTCATTGGGCACAACTAACGTTATAGAGTAATACATAAACTTGGAGGAGATCTATAGAGACTGTCAGTAGATATTTCAAGGAGGTGTTGTATGTTGTTGGTGAACTAAGGGACTAGATGATTAATGGTCCACCTAGTGGCACACCACTTGAGATCACAAACGGTCATAGATTGAATCCATATTTTAAGGTAACAAATTGCCTAATTTTTGGCATGTGCTAGCTAATAGGATGCATTAAATGTAACAAATATTGTTGACTCCTTTGTAGGATTGTGTGGGTGTAATAGATGGCACCCATATATATATGCTAGACTGCCTACCAAGATCCAAACAGCTTGTAGGGGCAGGAAGCATTGCCCAATACAAAATGTCCTTATTCTAAAAAAACACAAAATGTCCTTGCTGCAATGGACTTTAATTTGGAATTTACATATGTCCTAACTGGCTAGGAGGGCATAGCACATGATGCTACTGTCCTTGCTAATGCATTAGAGAGGAACCCAGGTTTAACTATCCCACAAGGTACCCACTATAAATGGATAACTTAGTCGATTACTAAAGTATATAGCAACTTAACTAATGCATGTCATTACTTGACTTAGGGAAATTTTATGTAGTAGATGCTAGGTATGCATGTCGTCCTGGCTTCCTTCTTCCATACAGGGGGAATAGATATCATATAAAAGACTATGGCGGTAGGAACTATCCAACCAACCCAAGAGAGTTATTCAACCTAAGGCACTCAAGCTTGAGGGTGATAGTGGAGAGGGCTTTTGGAGCACTTCAAAATCTCTTTAGAATTATTGACAACAAACCTTTTCATCCATTCAGGACACAAGTGAAATTGATACTAGCATGTTGCATTCTACATAATTGGATACTAGAACATGGTTTAGATGAGGTGGTTCCTAATTAGTCATCTTGGGTACCTAATAACAGTGACTCTCATGGCCATGGTGTTGCCACGGAGGACACAACATGGTCCACACTTAGGGATGTAATGGCTAATCAAATGTGGGCCAATAGAGGCCACTCTCACATATAGTCTTGTATTAGGTAACTTGTCATTGTATTATGTCATGGTGATTTTTCCCTTTTATTTGGAGGCATTGAACAATAGTTGTGATCGTAAACATGTTCCTTGCTTTATATGTGGCTATGGACAATATGTGTGGTGAATTCTTCCTGTTTTCCTATTGTTTTGGAGGCATTGGACATTAGCAATGATGAATACATGCTGCTTGCTTTATATGAGGCCATGGATAGTATCTGTGATGAATTCTTCCTGTTTTCCTTTTGGTTTTGAGGCATTGGACATTAGCAATGATGATTAACTGTTGTTTTCCATTCTTTTGAGGCTATGGGCCTGCTGCTATGATGATATACTGTTGTTTTTCATTCTTATATGAGGATATAGGCATGCTACTATGATGATTATCGGGGTTATGATCCCCGGGTGTCTCAAGGCATCGAATAACAGGCAGGCCGAATGGCCCATGATACTAAAGCCAAGCTTGAGCCCGAACAACCGAGGCCCAGCTAAGCTAAGTGGATCGGGCCAATCACTGAAGCCTGGGTCAGCCACAACCCCTTCCTCTCGCCTTAGCCACACGCTAAGGGCAACAAGCGACCTCTCATCGTCCTGACCCATGGGAAGGGACAGAGAGACTGAGTCCATCCAAGCGCGCCCGCTCCAACAAGAGCAAGCACGCCGTATTGGCCCCATAAAGACCGAGGGGATAGTGATCACCTCAGTCCGGTCAGATGCCATCCCTGCACCACATAGCAGAGAAAAGACAACACCGCCAAGCGGGGATGACAGGTACAGAGAACCACCGTCCAACTACAGCTCAACAAGACGTCTGTACGATCCCACCCGCTATGGGATGAAATCCATGACGATGGCCTTGACTTAGAGGCCGTCAACATGAGCCACAACCTCAAAACTCAGGATGGTGGCCACCAACTCCACAAGCAGCAAGACGATCGATGACCCGAGGGCTGCTACCTACTCATGTATGACGTCCCTAGACAATCAGGAGGCGATGACGATGACCACGTCATGCATGATGGCTGGTGACACACCGCTGCACCCACAGTACCGCCATGATGGGCACTGTGGCACCTGAAAGCATCTAGGCCCCGATGTTGGTTTCGGCAATTGATGACAACGCATTATTACCATGACTAACGTGTGTTTTGCAGAAACATTGGTAAGTTAGGTCATGGATATGATAACTGCTTTGGGCAATATGGTATTCATGTCCCTTGATGGAAATCGTTTCGGTTTTCAAAGGATCAATGACAAGATTATGGACGGTTAGTTCCGGATGTCAAGGTGTTGAATTACATCTGGAATAGTCATTAGGATCTTGGTTTCTTCCTTTGACCGTACTATAAAGGGGGGCATGAGCGAGTAGCTTGACCTAGGTGAGTCTTCTGTTTAGGTGTGGTGCACACTTGTCAAACTTAGCACTAGGTAGCTCTAGAAAAGCTTAGAGTTCAGTTGGAAGCAACTTGGTTCAAGTTGCATCGCGTTTAGAAGTCGTTTGAGCAGTTTACCCATGACCGGACGCGGTTCTGGTCATGACCGGACGCGTCCAGTCAGTACTAACAAGACAGTGCGGGTTTAACTGATCGACCGGACGCGGTCCTTGAGAGGACCGGACGCGGTGGTCAGTCTAACACGTGTTCTAGAGGGTAAACAGTGTAATCGGACGCGACTGTGAAGTGATCGGCGCGTCCGGTCACGTTCCAGTAAGGTCCTGAGCTGACCTGACGCATCCGGTCAGTTATGATCGGACGCGGTCGAGCGTCAGATCAGTTTCCAGTAAGGTTCTTACATGATCGGACGCGTCCGGTCATCCCTGATCGGCGCGTCCGGTCATCTCTGATCGGCGCATCTGATCATCTCAAATCGGCGCGTCCGGTCATTCAGCGTAACTTTCGGTTTCTGACCGTTACACTTGATCGGCGCGTCCGGTCATGTCGACCGACGTGTCCGGTCAGTGCGCGTTTTGCTGACTCGACAAGTAACAGTTGGATTTGTCTGAGGGGTGTATAAATACATCCCCTCCACCTCTTTTAGAGGTCTCTTGCTCATTTGTTCAGTTGAGAAACACCTTTGGAGTGCAAGGGAGTGCAAGAGCCCTAGTGAGGATAGTGATTCGAGAATCAAAGTTTGAGAATCCTCTCTAGTGAGAAGAGTATAGCAAGTGTGCATCCATCTTCTCATTAGGCTTGTTGTGGTCAAGTGAGAGTTCTAGCTTGTTACTCTTGGTGATCGCCATCACCTAGACGGTTTGGTGGTGATTGGGAGTTTGGTGATCATCCGACGAGATTGTGGGTGACTCAACTCAAGTTGTGAGCGATTTTGGGTGATTCACCGTGACGGAGTGTCGAAGAATCAACCCGTAGAGAGCACTTGATCCTTGTGCGGATCAAGGGGGAGCTACACCCTTGCACGGGTGCTCCAACGAGGACTAGTGGGGAGTGGTGACTCTCCAATACCTCGGCAAAACATCACCGTGTTCCTAACCCTTACTTTCAAGCATTTACTTTTGTGCATTACTTTCATTGCTTGTTTACTTTCCTAGAATTGCCATGCTAGTCTAGGATTGGAACTTAGGGTGCAAAACTTTTATCGGTAGAATCACAAGGAACACTATTAGGCACTAGGGGTGAAGTTTGGCTTGTAGGATTTAATTCTTGCAATTAATTTTTAGAAAAGCCCAATTCACCCCCTCTTGGGCATCTTGATCCTTTCAATTGGTATCGGAGCCGTGTTGCTCTTTATTTAGGCTTCACCGCCTAGAGCAAGATGTCTAATGGGAAAGGACCACCTCCCACTTTTGAGGGAGACAATTTTCCATATTAGAAAATTTGTATGGAGGCGTACCTCGAAGCCATAGATGTTGGGTGCCTTAGAGCCGCAACCGAAGGGCTTCCTCCTATAAGGGATCCCGCCAACCCAAGTGGTGACGAGGAGAAATACGACCGGTGGAATGCAAAGGCAAAAAATGCACTCTACCGGGTTCTAGGCAAAGATATCTTCAATCGTGTGCGTAATGCCAAAAAACGCTCATGAATTATGGAAAAATCTTTGTGCTCTCCATGAGGGAACTAAGAGTGAGCGTGAGGAACGCTATCATATTGCTCTAAAGAAAATCAATTCTTTTGAGATGCTTCCCAAAGAAAGTGCTAATGAAATGTATACTCGTTTGAATGTTCTTGTAGAAGATCTCAATGCTCTTGGACTCACTCAAATGAGTCAATCGGATGTTGCAAGAAGGATCTTGAGTGTTCTTCCCGTTGAGAAGTATGGACACATTGTCACCGTACTTCACCAAAGTGATCTCTCCGCCGCAACACCGACACAAGTATTGGGAAAGATCATTGCACATGAGATGTACATGCACATTACTCCAGAAGAGGGCTCATCATCTTCCAAAAAAAAGACTTGGCCTTCAAAGCTAGCCATGAAAAGAAAAAGAAGAAGGGCCATGCCATGATAGTGCAAGAAATCTCGAGTGAAAGTGATATTGATGATGCATCACTTGCACTCATGGTGAGGAAGACCACCAAGATGCTAAAGAAGCTCAACAAGAGTGGCATCAAGTTCGATGGCAAGAAGAAGAAATTCTTCACAAGTAGCAAAAGGAAGCTAATCTCCGAAATGGATTGCTTCAATTATGAAGAACTTGGCCACCTAGCTCATCAATGCCCGAAGCCTCCAAAAGACAAGTACAAGAACAAGAACAAGGGCAAGAAAGATGATTCAAGTGATGAAGAAGATGAGAAAAGAAAGAACAAGCCATACAAAAAGAAAGATGGCAAGAAAAGAGAGTTCTACAAGAAGAAGAAGGGAGGCAAGGCTTATATTTTTGGTGATTGGCTCACCGACATTGAATCATCATGTGAGTCCTCCGGCGATGAAAGCGACGATGAAAAAGAGAAGATCGCCGCACTTGTGATTGGGCCATCATCATCTTCGTCGACGTCTTCATCACCACCTTCACCGCCATCTTCACCATCATCATCTACTTCTCACCTATGTCTCATGGCTAAGGGTGATCGAAAGGTACAACATAGTGATAGTGATGATGATGATAGCGATAGTGATGATGAATATGATGCACCTTCTTATGATGAACTAGTAAAATTGTTAAACAAATACTCTAAAATCATAAGAAGAACTAAAAATGAAAATGATGAGCTTCAACATGAAAATGAATCACTCTCATCTAAGCTTGAAAATGCATATAAGACTAGTGATGAGCTCAAAGATCAAAATGAAATTATGTCTTCTTCTCTCAAGGAGCTCAAAACTTCTAACAAGGAGCTTAGAGATAAACATGATAAAATTGAGAAGAAGCATGGTGAACTCATCACTAGGCTCAACTTGCTAAAAGATGAATACACCACATTGAAAATCAACTATGACACTCTTATTGTTGCTAATGAGCTTGCCCTCGAGACACATGATGCTACTAACCAAGTTGTTAAGATTGATATAGCTACATCATGTGATGATTTGATTGTTGAGAACTTTGAGCAAGGCTCTAGCGGCAAAGGCAAGAGTGTGGTTGAGGCCAACAACTATGATGAGTATGTCAAGCTCAAGAGTGAGAATGAGATGCTTAAGGTTGAGAACAAGAAGTTAATGGCTCTTGAAAAGCAAGCTTCAAATGAGTCACTTATTGAAGAAAACAAGAAGCTCAAGCAAGAAAAAGAGCATCTCAAGACCGGCCTAAGCAAGTTCACAAGAGGCCAATATTTGCATAGTGAGCTACTCATGAACACCATCATAAAGATGGATAGGAGTGGCATTGGTTACTTGGTAAGTCAAGAGAAGAAGGTCAAAGCTCAACAACAACAAAGCAAGTCAAAGCCCAAGCCAAAAAGATGTGTTGAGTGTGGACAAGAAGGCCACTTTGCTCATGAGTGCAAAACTCCACCACCACAACCCTTGCCCAAGCATGCTAGACCCTTTGCCTTCAATGCTCATTACATACTTAGAAAGGACTCAAGTGGAAAGATGAAAGTCATGTTCTTGGGTCCCCCTAACAAGAATAGGCCTAAGAAAATATGGGTTGCCAAGTCACTAGTTGAGAAAGTTAAGGGTCCCTCTCAAGTTTGGGTCCCTAAACAAAAGGCTTGATCTCTTGTGTGTAGGTGAATTACAAGACCGGTGGATCTCATTGGGTGATTGATAGTGGTTGCACACAATACATGACCGGTGATCCTCGTATGTTCACCTCACTTGAAGAGAATGGGGTATGTCAAGACAAGATCACATTTGGGGACAATTCAAAGAGCAAAGTCAAGGGTATAGGCAAGATTGCAATATCAAATGATCACTCTCTCTCAAATGTGCTCTATGTTGCTTCATTGAGTTTCAACTTACTATCCGTTGGGCAACTTTGTGACCTTGGCTACCAATGCTTGTTTAGTCCAAATGAAGTGGTTGTTACAAAGATAGATGACAAGCAAGTGATTTTCAAGGGCTTTAGATACAATAATCTCTATCTTGTTGACTTCACCTCCAAAGATGCAAACTTGATGACATGTTTATTCACCAAAACTACACTTGGATGGCTTTGGCATAGGAGGCTTGCTCATGTTGGAATGAACACTCTCAACAAGCTATTGAAGAAAGAATTAGTGAGAGGTTTGAAGGATGTAAAGTTTGAGAAGGACAAACCTTGTAGTGCATGTCAAGCCGGCAAACAAGTTGCAAACACTCATCCAACCAAAGCCTACATGTCAACATCAAGAGTACTAGAACTTCTACACATGGATTTGTTTGGTCCTACAACTTACAAGAGCTTGGATGAAAATCTCTATTGCCTAGTGATTATGGATGACTACTCAAGATACACTTGGACTTTCTTTCTTCATGACAAATCCAAAGTGGCAAATTGCTTCAAGAAGTTTGCAAAGAGAGCTCAAAATGAATTTGAAGTTAAGATAAAGAAAATTAGAAGTGATAATGGCAAAGAGTTTGATAACACCAACATTGAAGCTTATTGTGATGAAATTGGAATCAAGCATGAAGTTTCATCAACCTACACTCCTCAACAAAATGGTGTAGTTGAGAGAAAGAACCGGACCTTGATCACTCTTGTAAGAACAATGCTAGATGAGTACAACACACCAGAGAAATTGTGGGCTGAGGCAATCAACACCGCATGCTATGCTTCAAATCGTCTCTTCCTACAAAAGTTCCTTTGCAAGACCCCTTATGAGTTGCTAAATGGGAAAAAGCCGAACGTCTCATTCTTCCGGGTGTTTGGTTGCAAATGCTACATCTACAAGAAGCGTCAACACCTAGGGAAGTTCCAAAGATGTTGTGATATTGGTTTTCTTATTGGTTACTCATCAAAGTCCAAAGCATATAGAGTATTTAACCATGCCACCGGTTTGGTTGAAGAAACATATGATGTGGAATTTGATAAATCTAATGGCTCCCAAGGAGCAATTGAGAATTGTGATGATGTAGGTGATGAATCATTGAGAGAGGCCATGAAGAACATGCCAATGAGAGACATCAAGCCTAAAGATGATGAAGACGATGTACAAATTGTTAATCCACCATCTTCATCATATGTGCCTCAAGATGATGACAAGAATGAGAGAGTTGAAAATGAAGATACTCATGTCTCTCATCAACAAGCCGTGGCACAAGCACAAGATGTTGATGCTCCCCATCCTACTCCTCAAATGGTTGATCGAAGAAACTCACCCCTACTTCAAGCACATCCACAAGATCTCATCATAGGGAGTCCTACAAAGGGTGTAATGACTCGATCTCAAAAGTTTGCTTCTTTTGTTGAACATCACTCTTTTGTCTCTTGTCTTGAACCTAAGAATGTAGAAGAAGCTCTTCAAGATCTGGATTGGGTGAATGCCATGCATGAAGAATTGAACAACTTCACCCGCAATCAAGTTTGGACACTTGAAGAGCATCCAAAAGGTGCAAGAGTAATTGGAACCAAGTGGGTGTTCCGCAACAAGCAAGATGATCAAGGGGTAGTAGTAAGAAACAAGGTAAGACTAGTAGCAAAAGGGTTCTCTCAAGTTGAAGGTCTTGATTTTGGAGAGACTTTTGCATCCGTTGCAAGACTTGAAGCCATTCGTATCCTTCTTGCATATGCATCACATCATGAAATGAAATTATATCAAATGGATGTGAAAAGTGCTTTTTTAAATGGCTTCATAAATGAACTAGTCTATGTTGAACAACCTCCCGGGTTTGAAGACCCTAGATATCCTAATCATGTTTATAGGTTGTCCAAGGCGCTATATGGGCTCAAGCAAGCCCTAGAGCGTGGTATGAGCGCCTCCGGGACTTCCTCATTGAGAAGGGCTTCACTATTGGGAAAGTTGACACCACACTATTCACCAAGAAGTTTAATGAAGAGATCTTCATTTGTCAAGTCTATGTTGATGATATTATCTTCGGGTCAACAAATGAAGATTATTGCAAAGAATTTTGTGAATTGATGTCAAAAGAGTTCGAGATGTCAATGATTGGTGAGCTAACATTCTTCCTTGGTTTTCAAGTCAAGCAAATGAGAGAAGGGATTTTTATCTCTCAAGAAAAGTATACCAAGGATCTTCTCAAAAGATTCAAGATGGAAGAATGCAAGCTAATCAAGACCCCAATGCCAACTAATGGACATCTCGACCAAGATGAGGGAGGTAAACCAATCGATCAAACTCTTTACCGTTCTATGATTGGTAGTTTGTTGTACCTTACCGCATCTAGGCCCGATATCATGTGTTAGTGTCTGCATGTGTGCTCGCTTTCAAGCGTGCCCTAAAGAACCTCACCTAAGTGCCATAAAAAGAATCCTAAGATATCTTAAGTATACCCCAAGCATCGGACTTTGGTACCCCAAAGGAGCTAGATTCCAACTAGTTGGCTACTCCAATTTGGATTATGCCGGTTGCAAAATTGATAGAAAAAGCACATCCAGAGGATGCCATTTGCTTGGGAGATCCTTAGTATCTTGGTCATCTAAGAAGCAAAATAGTGTGGCTTTGTCCACCGCCGAGGCGGAATACATTGCCGTGGGGGCTTGTTGTGCACAAATCCTATACATGAAACAAACCCTCCTTGACTATGGAGTTGTTCTTGAAAAGGTGCCGCTTTTATGTGACAATGAAAGTGCCATTAAAATTGCTAATAATCCGGTACAACACTCTCGCACCAAGCACATTGATATCAGCCACCACTTTCTAAGAGATCATGTTGCTAAAAATGATATATCACTAGAAGGTGTAAGAAGTGAAAATCAATTAGCGGATATCTTCACTAAACCTTTAGATGAGGCTACTTTTTGTAGGTTGAGAAGTGAACTAAATGTGTTTGATTCAAGTAACTTTAAAAAATGAGCTTGTGTTGTCCCTTGCATTGCATTGTATTTTATGTCATGTTTAATTTCCCGCAATGCATCTAGGACTTGTCTAACACAGTTACGATAACCCTCCTTTGGAGGAGTGAAAAAGCCTAACCATGGATCAAACTTGACAAGCAACCTAGCCTTCCTTTCTTGTTTTGCATTGCATATGCATGGTTGTTGGTTTGTCGTTTCTCTTCGGTTTAGCTTTGAGTAACCTCTGTGTTCGTCCATGAATAGAGAGAGCATTTGAAGCTCCCAAGGGTTCATAAACTCTATTGCATGGCCATACGTTGCTCCTCGGGTGTTTATTGAATATTTTCTTAAAAATAACACTAGCCTAAGGCAAAATATTTTGAAAATTTGAGGGTTTGAGTGAGGTCACTCATATCAGATTCCAATTGGTGTTTATTTGAGTCTCTTTGTATTGGAACTTGATTGGGAGAAGTCACGTCAAAAATCGGTTTGAAAAAGAGCGTTTAACAGCGACCGGACGCTAGACCGGACGCTGCATCGGACGCGGTTCAGCTTCACCACCGCGTCCGGTCTCGGCATCCACCAGCGCGTCCGGTCATTCCCAAAGTTTTTCTTTGAAACCTCTAACCGGACGCTGCACCGGACGCGCCTCTATCGACCACCGTGTCCGGTCCCAGTAACCACCACCGCGTCCGGTCATCCGTTCTAACTTTCCGGGCAATATCTAACCGGACGCTGTCAGTGTCCGATCATGGATAATCGGACGCGTCCGGTCATTCCAGGAGCTTACTGGAATGTGACCGGACGCTGCCTCCACCGCGTCCGGTCATTCGACCACCGCATCTGGTCATCACGTGAAAAGCGAATCTCACCCTTTTTTAACTGTACGGTTGGATCTCACTTTGTCTTTTTCATCTGCCACCGCCGTACTCGCCGAATCGCCCGTTCTCGCCGAGCCGCCGCGCCACCGCTACCGTGCGCCCCTGCCCGTGCCGTGCCGCAGCGCTGTCGCGCCCACGCCCGTGCCCATGTCGTGCCGCAGCATCGCCATGCCTACACCCGCACCCGCGCCGTGTAGTCTAGCCTCCGCAGCGCGTCCATAGCCGCCACCGTGACCTCACCGGAGCTGCGCCGCCGCAGCCGCGCCATCGGAGTCCCCGGAGCAGCCCGCGCCCTAGCTCCACCTCGAGCTCTTTCCCTGCTGCGTGCGCGCCTATCTCCGCTGTCCTCACCCACCGCCGCAAAAAACCATAACCCTAGCCACCCGATTCATTCGCCGAGACTTTTCGCGAGTTTTTGTCTCCGTGATCGTCTCCATCTCCACAAGGTGACGTCTTCTCCTTGGATTGGCGTTTACCGTCGATTTTCCGATGAATTACTAATTCAATCGTCGATCTCTCGGTACTCTAGGGTTTCGATCGCTGTCTCCGGGTAACCCTAATGCGACGAGATCGTCTTCTGCTCATCGGATCATCGCTCGTTGAGTTTGTCCTATCAGTGCTAAGTGTGTCAGGTGATCAGTTGTGAATCCGAGGCCAAGCCTATGGATACGGATTGAGGCCAAGCCTCACGAGTGTCAGTACATTATCTGCTCTTTCCAGTTTGTCTCAGTACAGCCGCTTGTCAGTATAGTTCGTTGCAAGAATGCTAGTGGGGCACCTAGTGACGGGGATGACAGTCCACCCAGGAGGACAGAGGTAGCTCGTGAGAAGTGAGTAAAGATTGCTACCAAGAAAAGGAAGAGAACTCTTACAGAGGCAGAGGTAGCTCAGGTAGTTGCAGATGCAGCAGAGGCAGCAGAGAGAGGTGACAGGAGCAGTGGTATTCGTATTGGCGAGAGTCGCTTTCACCTTGAAGGTCGACAACTCGGTATAGAGGCCACAGAGGAGACAGTGGAGGCCACAGAGGAGACAGTGGATGCCCCTATAGAGCAGCCTACAGAGGAGACTGAGGAGCAGAAAGTTCAGACTCCACAGCGTCGTCGCTCAGGACGTACGCGAGCTCAGGTCACTCCCAGGCCAGAGGGTCAGCGTCGTGGAGGTCGTCCACCTCCTAGGGCTAGAGGTCACCCCCCTGTTGAGCATTTTGACCTCAAGGGTGCTACAGCCAGACAGGTCTAGGCCCTTAGATTTGTTGAGGTCACTCGGTGGTTCCCACCTCAGCGGGATCCCCGGGCGTCAGAGGGCTTCTACACTCCTCTGCACGAGGATTTCTATAGGGCCTATGTCGACAGCGAGATTGCTTTCGGACCTCAGAGAGTCTATCGACTGGAGGCCTTAGTTGAGGTGGTTGGTGAGCAGCTTCGTCTACATCTGTCCTTTCTACCTAGACTATCAGATCTTCTTGGACGGACTAGAGCATACTACAGGACCTGGGTCAGAGAGTTTTACTCCTCACTGTGGATTGACCCATCACATCAGTTCATTCACTTTGCTTTCAGAGGCCGTGACCGTAAATTATACAGCACCAGGGTACGGGAGATTCTTTGACTCCTCGCTTCAGAGACCAAGATCCATCAGCTGTGTTTCGGACAGACTGCTCCTCCAAGATGCCCTCATGGTAGGACAGTGCCCCTACTGATATGATTCGACCCTATTTCTGTGAGCCTTTTGGTGAGGGGTCTCGACATACACCAGCTAGCCTGACACCCATAGCTAGAGTACTGGATGCTATAGTGAGGAGGACACTGCTTCTGAGGCTTAGATATAGAGAGGGTCTGACTCGTATGCAGCTGTGGGTTATACATCACCTCGTCTCACAGACCCCATTTGACCTTTGGGATCTGATGCTTTGTGAGATGGAGGACACCTTGGCAGAAGGCTTCAAAGGTCACAGGCAGCTACCATATGCTCACTGGATTTGTTTTATCATCAGGTCTACCTATGAGTTGCCTGCAGAGATTAGGGCAGAAATTTCTGATACCACCATAGCCTTCCCAGAGTATGACATCCACCAGCTGTGGGCATCAGTGACCAGAGAGCAAACACCTAGCCTAGGACAGCGTCAGAGGCTAGAGGTACTAGAGACAGCTGCTGAGCAGGACGAGACCGTTGAGGGTCTTGCCGAGGCAGAGCTCGCAGATTTAGATGCTCAGCCAGCTGATCAAGCCGAGGATGAGGCCACTGACAGCACTGATGAGGATTATCAGCCCATCCCCTAGTACCGCTCTCCTTGGCCTCACGACCATGAGGCCGGTGGCTCTAGCTCAACCTCCCGCTTAGATCCAGCCATGGTGGCTATACTTGAGAGGTTGACCCAGGTCTAGGAGAGACAAGAGATCCAGATGCAGCGACAGGCATAGGACTCAGCTGCAGCGTTCGCACAGATTCAGGCTCGCCAGGACGAGCTCCAGAGGCAGCAGCTCAAGTTCTAGTGACAGCAGTTCGAGATGTAGAGGTAGCAGGCAGCCACTCAGCAGCAGTACCTAGAGCTCCTGCGCCACCTTGTCACTATGAGAGTACCGCCACCACTGTCTGTCCTGACTCTAGCCTTACAGTCAAGTGGACCTCAGAGTCAGGGGCAGCCGAGCTTTCAATACACCTCCCCCCAGCAGCAGGTACCGCAGACGTTTTAGTCTCCGAGCTACACGCCTATCCAGACAGGGTTTACTCCACCATCTCAGTTGGGACCTCACCTCCTCTTAGGCACTGTATTACCTAATTTTAGTGCTACATATAGTGAGCTGACTAGACAGCCGACACCATCATATTCTACCTTTGTGACTACCTTAGACATGTCGGCTTCAGAGACTGCTGCGTTTCTAGTGACAGGGGCTGCCACTATAGACACTCTGCCATCTTTAGTTGCATCTATAGATCCTCCCACTCTTGGTGTCTTTCAGGCTCAGGCGACAGTGACTAATCCTATAGTTGCTTCTACACCTTCAGTTGTTGCACCTTCTCTACAGACCCAGACTGCTTCTCTGCCATGTCTATCTACAGAGGGTCAGCCTGATAGTTCAGAGTTTGAGGAGGATACTTCATAGTTTGTGATCACTCCGTGCTTCTCGGCACCCGGCACGACAGCCTCAGTTCCCCCGTCAGATCCTTAGAGTAGTTTTTGGTGGTTGATGCCAAAGGGGGAGAGAGAGCATAGATTTAGGGGGAGTGTTGATAGAGGGTTTCGTTTTTATTGTGTGCCACTTCATGCATCATGTTTACTTTCTCGCCCTGCATTGTGTGACTATGAGTTTGTGAGATTATGTCTTTATATTTATGTCACTTAATGGTGTTTAGCTCATAAGGTTGTGCTTCTGTGCCTTACTCTGATTTCATATGAGCTATGTTTTATGTGTACTAACTCTTCATGTTTTATCTTATGAGTACACTCAGTTGGCTTGGAACACATAAGCAATGATTAACCCCTTGTGCTTACAGCTTTATGCTTATGTGAACCTAGCATGATCGAAAACCTCAACTCATATCTTCTGAATCTAAGTGTTGTCATCAATCACCAAAAAGGGGGAGATTGAAAGCATCTAGGCCCCGGTGTTGGTTTCGGCAATTGATGACAACGCATTATTACCATGACTAACGTGTGTTTTGCAGAAACGTTGGTAAGTTAGGTCATGGAGATGATAACTACTTTTGGCAATATGGTATTCATGTCCCTTGATGGAAATCATTTCGGTTTTCAAAGGATCAACGACAAGATTAAGGACGATTAGTTCCGGATGTCAAGGTGTTGAGTTACATCTAGAATAGTCGTTAGGATCTTTGTTTCTTCCTTTGACCATACTATAAAGGGGGGCATGAGCAAGCAGCTTGACCTAGGTGAGTCTTCTGTTTAGTTGTGGTGCATACTTGTAAAACTTAGCACTAGGTAGCTCTAGAAAAAGCTCAGAGTTCAGTTCAAAGCAACTTGGTTCAAGTTGCGTCGCGTTTAGAAGTCGTTTGAGCAGTTTACCCATGTCCGGACGCGGTTCTGGTCATGACCGGACGTGTCCGGTCAGTACTAACAAGACAGTGCGGGTTTAACTGATCGACCGGACACGGTCCTTGAGAGGACCGGACGCGGTGGTCAGTATGACACGTGTTCCAGAGGGTAAACAGTGTAATCGGACGCGACTGTGAAGTGATCAGCGCGTCCGGTCACATTCCAGTAAGGTCCCGAGCTGACCTGACATGTCCGATCAGCTATGATCAGATGCGGTCGAGCGTCAGATCAGTTTCCATTAAGGTTCTTGCATGATCGGACGCGTTCGGTCATCTCTGATCGGCGCGTCCGGTCATCTCAGATCGGCGCATCCGGTCACTCAGCGTAACTTTCGGTTTCCGACCGTTACACTTGACCGGCGCGTCCGGTCATGTCGACCGGCGCGTCCGGTCAGTGCTCGTTTTGCTGACTCGAAAGGTAACAGTTGGATTTGTCTGAGGGGTGTATAAATACATCCCCTCCATCTCTTTTAGAGGTCTCTTGCTCATTTGTTCAGCTGAGAAACACCTTTGGAGTGCAAGGGAGTGCAAGAGCCCTAGTGAGGATAGTGATTTGAGAATCTAAGTTTGAGAATCCTCTCTAGTGACAAGAGTATAGCAAGTGTGCATCCATCTTCTCATTAGGCTTGTTTTGGTCAAGTGAGAGTTCTAGTTTGTTACTCTTGGTGATCGCCATCACCTAGACGGTTTGGTGGTGATTGGGAGTTTGGTGGTCATCCGACGAGATTATGGGTGACTCAACTCAAGTTGTGAGCGGTTTTGGGTGATTCGCCGCGACGGAGTGTCGAAGAATCAACCCGTAGAGAGCACTTGATCCTTGCGCGGATAAAGGGGGGGCTACACCCTTGCGCGGGTGCTCCAACGAGGACTAGTGGGGAGTGGCGACTCTCCGATACCTCGGCAAAACATCGCCGTGTTCCTAACCCTTACTTTCAAGCATTTACTTTCGTGCATTACTTTCATTGCTTGTTTACTTTCCTAGAATTGCCATGCTAGTCTAGGATTGGAACTTAGGGTGCAAAACTTTTATCGGTAGAATCACAAGGAACACTATTAGGCACTAGGGGTGAAGTTTGGCTTGTAGGATTTAATTCTTGCAATTAATTTTTAGAAAAGCCCAATTCACCCCCCTCTTGGGCATCTTGATCCTTTCAGCACCACGTCACACCATGCCGCGATGTGAGCACAAGGCCATGATGATAGCCACGCCAAGGCGTGCACCACAAGACGGTATTACTTGCAAGCCAAGTTAGCTAGGCCCCCTCCCTCAGGCTCATGACCCTTCGGTCAGGAGAACCTCCTTTGTATGAAACATAGCCCCAGACTCTATATAAGGGCAGGCAGGCAGGGCCTCCTTTCTAGGGACTCTGATCCTATCATTCTCATTCTCACCAGGCTCTCGAAGTTTCCTTTGGGTAGCCCTTCTCCTAGCTTTAGCTCTCCTACCCCTTTTACCATTCTTGCACCCCTATTGTAAAAACTTCAGAGCATTCAAGCGAGAAACACACACTCTGTTGGCATTTCTTAGCGCAATCACCAAGTGTGGAGGTTTTAAGTCCATCCTCGACAACGGCGCTAGAAATGTCTTTTGGTATTTCTTAACACCATCACTAAGATTGAGTAAACCTTAGCGATGCCACCAAGAAACACTAACTATGATAGTTCTTAATGATTACAGAAAATATCCACAAGCGCACGGATCTATCATTGTAGCATTTCACCCAAAAGTATTCAGGGTATCGTTATTTATATTTTTCCAAAGGAGGGCAAGGTGTAAGAGTCTAGCATGAGCATGAACAAGATTACATACTTCCATAGTGGACCATAGTCATGACAAGGGTAAAAATGGTATTTCAAGTATAGTGGACACACATTTGAGCCAACCTCAAGGATAAAAGGAAAATAAAGAATAAAAGAATGTTCCCACATGGAGCGGGCATGTTCTAATATAGTCATGCAAAGAACAAGTGATGATCATACAAATTATATGGTTAGAGCTAGAACTGAATGTAAGATAGGTTGGGAGGCCACCGAGTACTGGTCTGCTAGCAACCTCATGTGACAATTTAGACTCCTACACCCTACCCGAACGTGGGGGATTATAAGGGATGGATAGGGCTATCACCACGTGCCGCCTACCCCTCAACCAGAGAGTAGGAAATGTATTCACCTATTTCTCCATATCCAAGCACCATGCTTATGTACATAGAAACTACCCAAATTCCCCTGGGTCCCCAACCCTATGGATTGACAGGTAAAGAACTTGGGCACACCCGAGGGCACGATGAACCACCACCTCAACTTAGCTCTAATTCTACTTATATAAGTTACAATAATGATTAAGCATAAAGTTCTATCAGGTTAAAAAGGGGGGAAGCCGGGACGATTCGATACTCCAACCACCTGCATTAAATGCACCTGTAGAAACATCTCGTCACATCTCGGATATCTTGGTAACCGTTCAAACGCCCCCTACAAATCTGCTCTAACACCTTACACCCTCCGTCTCGCACGCCGCACCTGCCGTTATCCCATCACCACGCAGGGTTCGGGCGCCTCCCCTCTCCATGGGCCGATCATAGGCCTCGGCAGATAAGAGAAGAATACAGAACTACATATGCTCCTCCGGCCTAATTATGGTCTAGGGGTTCAAAGGATGTCCCACCATGGGTTCGATAGCCGCCTCAGCACTCTCAAGGGTTGGGAGTGCGTCACCACCTTGGTCGCAAGCCGGTGCCCAGCGAATGGGACCCGGACTCTACTCAGACCTACCTAAGAGATGTGGTTCATCCAACGAGGATAGCATGGTTCGACTCACCCCTCCATTCCATGAAGGAACACGTGAGGGATCGAATCAAAGACGGGTGGCCTCCCGATCGGACCCCCGCATCAAGCAAGGGCTCGGGGGCTGCACTCATGTCCTAACCCAACAAACGGCCATGACCCTTGTCGAACAAGGGCCTAGGAGCCATGAACGACCCTACGAATGGTCACCACCCACAACACTTCTAAAATCACATGAGAACTCACATCAACAAAAGATATGATCCATTAAACAATGACGAGTCTCTTTACAAGAGTGCTTTTAAGGCAAAATGCAAAAAACCTATCCTAAGCAAGGACCAAGATGGCCTCGACGATGACGTCCTTGGAACTAGGCAAGGAACGCCGGCCAGAAGGGCTCGACCTTAATGTTGGCTATCGCTCAGGGTCTAGGAGCCCAGTGGCCTCCTCCACGATCCCCTCAGCAGGGACTAGGTCGACAACGGTGTTGGCTACCTCATCGAAGTCCTCCTAGGACCAATTGTGGTTAGCCTGGTCCTGGCCCTCTGGAAGCCCCACTAGGTGGTGGAGCATGTGCCCCGAGTGCACCTGTGCCACCGTCAGGGCCACCGCCGCCCCACGATGGATGTCGAGCTCCACCGAGTCCTGGACGTGGTTGGGGAAATCTAGGAAGCGCTCCTCCTGGTCCGCATCACAGGCGTGGATGTACCCCGCCGCAGTGTCCATAGCTTCCCAAATCCCCAGCAGCTCTACCTCCAGCTCTGCTCCACACATAAACATAATGAGTGCGAAAAATGAATGCAGTCCATCAAACCAGAATGACGAACGGAGAACTCACCAGCCACCCGGCTATCCGCGGCCACCTACTGGTCTCAGATGACCTGCATCTCCTGCTCCACTGCCTCAAGAGTAGCCTAGGAGACCTCTAGATATCTCCTAAGCCGCTCCACCTTTGTCTCCGCCATTGCAGCCAGCACAGCATCCAATAGTGGTGCCGGCTCTGCGGTCGCGCCAAAGGTAGCCGCCTCCCATGTCCACCGCCAGAGGATGACCTCACCCCTATCACGCGGCGCCACATGGATTGCACACCACTAGACGCATCACCGGCAGGGCGTTTACCAGGATCCATGGTGAAGGCGGAGGGAGGGTGCCACGGCGAGAGGGGGGCAAAGAGATCATGGGCTGCTACGAAGAACTAAGAAGAACAGATGGGTTCCTACGCCTTGCCTATGCCCATATTTATAATGTTGTACAAGGTAATTGGTTGGGCGCCAGTTGTCCAACTCCCCACATACGCCAAAGATCCAGGCACCTCCCCACCTTCCCATGAACCGGGACATGAAGCGTCACAACAACTGCTACCCAGTGTGACACCTCATCTTCCCTAGGCGGGTCCACTCGCTCCATTCAAAGCCTATGAAAGGATAACTCATCCCTCCAAGGCCTTAGGGGCTACCCTATGGGTGTGCTTGCGCGCACCCATCGGACAATTTTCTCTAAAACAAATAAACCGTAACACACCCAAATGGGATGATGAGGGCCCACGCATACCCCTCCATTCTGCTAAAGAACGCAAGGGATAACAACATGTTGGTGAAAAGGCCACCCAATCAGTCCCTTGCAACACGCGCGGGGCTCGGGGGCTTCTCCCACATTCTGACCTAGTGAATGGTCAAAACTAAAGACTCAGGGGCTCCTCACATGCCCCATAGTCACACGAAAAATATTGCACTCGCTCAATTAAAGCCCTTGAAGGGATAACTCATCCCTCCAAGGCCTCGGGGGCTACACCTGGCGGGTGCGCTCACGCGCACCCACCAGATAGCTTCCTTCAAACACAAACAAATCAAAACTGCCCATGGTCGCTCGTACTCAAGCCTCTAAAGGAGTGCTCCACTCCTCCACAGGCTTAGGGGCTACTATCGGGTATCAAAATACCAGGGTACCCAACATATGGCAAAATATGGCACCCTGCGTGTTTGCTAAAGCGCCATCGTAGGAGCCACAGTAAAACTGACCTGCCGAAAGCGCTGATAGCATGTCAGCCGCTTGCAGCGCGAAAATCAACCTTCATCCCATCCGAGCCTTGCGGAATGGTCTCGAGCGAGATAGGTGCCCCGAGCACCAGTTTCCGCCTCGCCTGAGCCCCCATGATGTCATCGAAGCGCTCGACCCCTTGGCGTACTTCTGCCTCGCCCGAGGGACACGTGGAGCCCTCTGGCAAGATGGGGAGCCATGGGGGCCCCCAACCGCGGCACCCACTCCCGCTGATGGGACGAACGTGACCATACACAGTGAACAGGAGCATGGGAACCATGCCCTAACCCAACATGACCCCGGTCATTCCACCATGATGACATCCGTACCTCTATAGCGACAAGGGTAACGGCCACTATAACACCTAACCCTCTCTCTACGCAAATCTGGGCACCCGTACCACCCATCCTCGATGGCGCAGAGGCACACAGGATGAAGCGTGGCCACATCGTGTAGCACCAGTGGATGTAGAGGCCAAAAGATCAATGTAAGTTGCATCTCTGCACTACAGAGGAAACTACTCCCACTGGATGAGGAGGAAGACGGCCGCACCCAAGCCCTCCTTCTTTGTTTTTATCTTTCATCTTTTCCCCATTTTATCTTTTTACCATGAATGTAACCCGAGCCCTCTCCTTAGAAGCTATAAAAGGGGGGGGGCAGGGGCCACATCTAAAGGAGGATGAGAAGACAAAGAAATGAACACACACACACCTCGCTAGGACATCAACACACATGCACATACCACCCCTCAAAAGAGACTAGGATCTGCTCCCTCTCTCGAAAGCTTGTAACCCCTACTATGAGCACTCCGGTGCAAGGCAACACGAACAGCAGCCGAATCCACTAGATGTAGGGCTGATCTTGCCCAAACTAGTATACACCCTTATGTCCACTTTGCACACCATCCGAGCCTAGATGCGCAAATACAAATTCACTCATTGCTCTGTTTAGACACCCAGTTCTCTAGACACCGATAGATGGTGTCACATAGCTCCAGGAAGTGTTACAAGTGTGCACTTGCATCCTTGCTTGGCAAACAAAAGAATTGGTTTGCTTGCACCATCGTGATCAGGCCAATGCACAGCTCAAAGTTTCTAGCCCCCGTGTTGACAGTAGGCCCAACAGGCACATTGGCAACAACGAGGCTAGAGTAGTTGTGGACTGTCTTGGCCATAGTGGTAGTAGCGGATGGTTCGGGGGTGACTGGTTCACTTGCCAGTGGAGTAGCGAAGAAGTGGCACGAGACCGTCTCTTCATTAGGAGTGCCTCTGGGTTATCGGTGTAGTTATTCGGCAGGTCAAAACCACTCATACACTATCTTGTTTTCATCCAAAACAGGAAGAAAATAAGTAGAATTAGCCTGCGTAAACTATGGCTACCATTACATGCATGTGCTTATGATTATGTCCTACTAGATTCTTTAACCTATGCCCTCCTCGGCAACGGCACCAGAAATGCTTGTTGGCATTTCTTAGCGCAATCACTAAGTGTGGAGGTTTTGAGTCCATCCTCGGCAATGGCACCAAAAATCCTGTTGGTATTTCTTGAGTAAACCTTGGCGATGCCACCAAGAAAGACCAACTACAATAGTTCTTAACGATTATAGAAAATATCCGCAAGCACATGGATCTATCATTGTAGCATTTCACCCGGAAGTATACATGGTATCGTTATTTATATTTTCCCAAAGGAGGGCAAGGTGTACGAGTCTAGCATGAGCATGAACAAGATTACATACTTGCATAGTGGACCATAGCCATGATAGGGGTAAAAATGGTATTTCGAGGATAGTGGACACACATCTAAGCCAACCTCAAGGTTAAAAGGAAAACAAAAGAATAAAAAAATGTTCCTACGGGGAGCCGGCATGTTCTAATATAGCCATGCAAAGAACAAGTGATGATCATACAAATTATATGGTTAGAGCTAGAACTAAGCATAAGATAGGTCAGGAGGCCACTAAGTACTGGTCTGCCAACAACTTCGTATGGCAATTTAGACTCCTACACCCTACATGAATATGGGGGATTATAAGGGACAGACAGGGTTATCACCACTTGCCACCTACCCCTCAACTGGAGAGTAGGAAATGTATTCACCTGTTTCTCCATACCCAAGCACCATGCTTGCATACACAGAAACTATCCAAATTCTCTTGGGTCCCTGACCCTACAGATCGACAAGTAAAGAACTTGGGCACACCCGAAGGCACGATGAACCGCCACCTCAACTTAGCTCTAATTCTACTCATACAAGTTACATGAATGATTAAGGATAAAGTTCTACATGTCAAGATCATAATATACAAACTATATGCTAGTTCATATATCATGATTGTAACATGAGAACTATAGTCTAGTTCATATGCATTGCTATATTGTAAGTATGAGAGCATGACTATGGAAGAACTCATTGTATTATTCATACCAAGGATCCTTTCTTCCAAGGAGCCAAGCCCTCCTTGATAGCTCTTGCCTTGCTCACAAAACTATTACTAAAAGCTAAAAGAGTACAAGAGTAGGGTAGTGAGGTAGAGGCTCCAAATGTTGGTGTGAGTGGAATGGTGAGCATCACCCCCTTCTTATACTAATGAGGTGGTCAGTTTAGCGCTAAAAAATAAGGAAACGACCAGGAACTGCCAATGCATGGCGGCATGCAACCGCTAGAGAAGCATGGGCCCAAGAGGCGGCAGCTAGGGTGTAGCCACACCCAGGGTGTGGCACCCTGGTGGGCCCGTCTCGCGATCATTGGCTTTTGGTTGGGCTTTTTCTTGGCTCCTTTGCGCTTTTCTGCTTTACGATTTCCTGTGTTGTGCCTTTTTTACATTTCCCCATGTATTTCATGTGTATGTCCTGTAAAACACTAAGTAGCCAATACATGTGGAAAATGTGTTAATAGTACATGCATATGTGTCATAAGATTGTTGATTTATCCTATTTTGGACTTTATTTGGAGGTTGGATTTGGTCGATAGTGACCACCAATAAATCCCCCAAGCTTAACCTTTGCTCGTCCCGAGCAAATAGCTAAGTACTTGGTTGTTGATCAGGAGTTGCTACTATGCCAAGTATAATTCACAAGTGTCATGCCTATAACAAAGTATTCTTCCACAATTCAAATAAGTTGGCATTTTAATCCACCCTTTTTCTTGATACCTGTGGGGCATATAGCTTTTCTAAGTTCTTGGGCAGTTGCAAGATAGAACGGTTATAACAGAGACACCAATCATTCATTCCTTGATTAACCATCTATCCAGAGGTTTTATGAACATTGCAAAAAAGTAAGTTCCTCAAATAATTCTCTTGATCACTTAATGTGTATGAAACCTTACCAAAGGCATTTGGTATTTTGCCTTCTTTTTCATATCTTACCACTAATGGCTTTGAGTGGAGTTTTGGGTAGGTATGAAAAGTGGGGCATACTTGCATCATATATTTTGCTAAGTCAAAAACCAGACCTCAAGGAGATGCAAGCCATACACTTTGATCGTACAAGTGTGTGGAATTTTTATAAAGTTCCTAATTCTAAATATTTTTGGTACTTCTTTGAATCATGAATCTCTCTCTCTTTGGATGAATGTATTTTATTTGAAAGTATGGGCTATCTTTATTTCTTTCTTTTCTTTTCTGCATGCTCTTTGGCATGTATTTTTCTCTCATGCCTTTTAGCATGGATATTTTTCTTTTTCTTTTTCGTTTCTCTCTCTCTTTTTTAGCATAGCCCATACTATTCTTTTTTGGAACATGAAATTTTTAAGAGAGACACATGATAAATGAATGGAGTAATTATTTGGTGGACGAAAAAGCATGTTTTTGCATAACTCTTAGTGTAAGAGTCAACAATTTATTTGTGGGTGTATGTGTGTCTTGATCATGGGTGCATGACGAAAATCTCAACATGGTCACAACAATTTGACAAAGCTCAAAGTAATAATAAGCAGCATATGACTAAGATTTTAAATGTATATCATGTCATATGGCCTTGGTGGGTATTTATAAACATTGAGGAACTTTAAATTTTAGTATTTCTAAAAATGAAAACTTCGGATGTCAAGTTTCTCTTAAAATAAAGTCATAGCAAATTTTATTTGTACCATATCATAGCTCGCAACAACTTAAAAAAAGAGCATGCATTTGCAAATCCATAAGTTTTCAAGTTTTAGGATAAGACATTTTTAGCAAACAAACTTAAATCTTGGGGAATACTAAATTACAGCCTAGGCACAAATAAATTATAGACAGAGTAACTATTCATCATTTCAATATAGGAGAAACTAAATATTCTTAAAACACATATGAGAATGGAATTAATATTTTTGGTACTTTATCATATTTTATTTTTTTGGTATTCTCAAATTTTTTAGATTTTTTATATGCTAATAAATAGCAGAAAATAAATGCAAAAATTTAAAATATGAAAAAGATACAAAGTATCTCTGCGGGGTTCTCTTCCAAGCTAGCTCTAGGCCTATAGTCCAATATTGTATCCCATAGACCGTCAGTATGCCACCTGTGCTTCCTATTGTTGTCTCAGCAACGTGTTGAAGTTCGTGAACTATTGCTGCTATGCAGATTTCCAATTCTCCGAGTGATGAGGACACCACGAGTACATCTACACCAGCAGCACCTCAGGTGCCTCTAGTTACTCCTCCACCGCAGGCACCTACAGTTGATCATCCAGTTGGGCCAATCACTCAGGCCCGTGTAATTCAGAACTCCACCTTCGAGTGATAATAAGATTGCTCGCGTCTTTTTCTTGTTCGTTCTTCGATTGCGTGCAGGAATTGATCTTCGTGATCAGGCTGATCTCGCACCGGCGAGGTTGGTAACCATTGGGAGTTGGTTCAGCGATTGCATTGGCGCTTTGGGTTCGCTCATTGTAGTCGGATCATGAGGGTCTACTTTCACCAAATCGAAATTATCTCCACTCACCGAAAGATCGGGCACTCCCCCTCTATCAATTGGTATCAGAGCTCTAGGTTGATCGGTGAGTTTTATCGAGTGTTTTTTTCCTTCCTACAGTCCATGAAAACCAAAACAAAAATTTCACATTAGATCCTTGTCCCAGCAACCATTTAGCCTCGCACTTTCTTTCAATAATCTGTGTTGAATTTGTGTGCTTACTCGTTCAATTGTTGCTGGTCACTTGTGTTTATTCCCTTGTTTTACTCTTTGTTCTCCTAACCCTAGTTTCGCCACCGTTGTTCCGCTGTTCAGCCACCGTCCCCCTCGCCCGAATACCCGCCTTGGTCGCCACCAGACCACCGCGCCGCCACATACCACCCCTCCGATCGCCCCCTCCCTGTCCAAAACAGAGATAGAAAGAAATCAAAAAAAGGAAACAAAAAAAGGAAATAGGAAGAAGGAAGGTGAAAAAAAGGAAACAGGAAGAAGGAAGGTGATCTGATTTGGTTCGGTGGAAAGTTTCCTTGCGCGCGCTGTGAACCCCCTGGGTCACGACCCTCTAGGGCCTCTGCACCCCCACGCATATATTGCCCTCCCTTGTTCATCTACCTATCTTTTTTTTACCGGAATACCCCTGTACTTTCAGAAAAAGTGTGTGTCGTCTTTTGGTATTTGAGATCCTCTCTGTTCATATTATTAGTTTTTGGGGACTCTTGAAAAAAAATAGATCCAAACCAATCAAGAATTTGCCTTTTTAGCCGCACCCTCTCCCTCTTTGCCACCTCCTTTGTTTCCCACTTGTTTCCAGCAGTGTTGTTTCGTGTTTAGCACTATAATTCAACTTTGCATTATTATTTGATTGTGCTAATCCTTGACTTGAGTGCAGCCTACCCAGAACTCCACATAGTTCTATGATGGGCTGACTTTGTTTCCCATGCAATCGCTGCTCCAATCTTTTGAGAGTTCCCTCGGTCGGTTGCGGGTCGCCCCTGTGTGCTCGGTAAGAATGGATAAGACATTGATAACAGCACTAGTGTGAGCGCCTTGTGAGCCGTTACACCCCTATTTTGGCATTGGTTTTGTGTTTGCGCTAACCATGGCAGGCGACGACGATGCCAAGAAGGATGAACAGCTGCAGGACATGCGGACACAGATTGATGGACTTGCCACAGACATCAAGACGATGCTTGAACGGATGGATTCCACGGTCACTACGACGAACGAACAGTTCGATCAGCTTGACCTCACGCAGACAGCCACCAAGACCACGCTCGACACCATCGTGTCACACCTCGATGCTTTGAACACGATGGTCACAGAATTCCAGCAGGATTACGGTGGTGACACGGAGCAGGACGGTGGACACCGTCAAGGCCGTGCTCGCCGTGTGCCACGCCACCACGGTAATGATCCTTTTGCTAAGATAAAATTTAAAATTCCATCTTTTAATGGCAAATATGATCCTACTGCCTATCTTGATTGGGAATTAGAAGTCGAACAAAAATTTGCATGCCATGATATTCCTACTACTTCTCAAGTTAAAGCTGTTGTTAGTGAATTTACTGATTTTGCTTTAATTTGGTGGCGTGAATATAAACAAAAACATCCCACTCTAGCTCCAACCACATGGGATCAATTAAAAGCTGCTATGCGCCATAGATTTGTACCTTCTTTTTATGCCCGCGATTTGCTTAATAAAATGCAACGTTTTCAGCAAGGTTCACAATCTGTAGAGGACTATTACTAGGAATTGCAAAAAGGCATGATTCGTTGTGGGTTAGTTGAGGAAACTGACGCTGTTATGGCATGATTTCATGGTGGTTTAAACCATGAAATTCAGGATATACTTGATTATAAGGAGTATTATGATATAACCACATTATTTGAATTTGCTTGCAAAGCTGAACGTGAACTGCAGGGACGCCGCTCGAAGCCATATTCTAACTCTTTTGCAGGACGAAGCTCGAGATCCGGTTCAGCACCCACACCCCCTACACCGTCCACGCCCGCCACAACACCGCGTGAGCGGGCAACCACTTCTGCAGGTGCTCCCCCATCCACAGGCGCAGCGCCTTCCACAGGCCGCACATGGGATATTCAGTGCTTTCGTTGCCAAGGATTTGGCCACGTGTCTCGGGACTGTCTGAACAAGTGTGTCTTGGTCATTCGTGATGATGGTGAGTATTCTTCCGCTAGTGATTCCGAAGATATTCAACATGCTATGCTTGCCACTGACCATGCAGCAAAGGTGGAAGTACTTGTCAACCCGGGCGACGCCGATAGATATGAAAGTCTTGTTGTGCAGCGTGTTCTTAGTACACAGGTCGCTCCACCCGAGAAGAATCAGCGACACACTCTTTTCCATACCAATGGCGTTGTGCAGGAGCGGTCCATTCGCATTATCATCGACAGCGGCAGCTGCAACAATTTGGCTAGTACCGTGCTGGTTGAAAAGTTGTCTTTACCCACTCGTAAGAATCCTCATCCTTATCACATTCAATGGCTTAATGATGGTGGGAAAATTAGAATTACTCGATCGGTCCGTGTTCCTTTCTCCATGGGTGCTTATTCTGATTTTGTCGATTGTGATGTTATTCCGATGGAAGCATGCTCTCTATTACTTGGGCGACCTTGGCAATATGATACTGATAGCTTGCATCATGGTCGTTCAAATCACTATTCTTTCATTTTTAAGGGTCAGAAAATTATTATACATCCAATGACACCTGAACAAATTCTTAAAGATGATCTTGCTAAAGCTGCTAAAACTGCTAAACAACTTGAACCGTCGACCTCTATTAATTCTAAAATCAAGTTGAATGCTCCTGTTTTGCTTGCTACACGTGCTGATTTCGATGAGTTACGCGATGCTCCTTTGCCATGCTATGCCCTTATATGCTCTAGTGTGCTCGTTTCACTTGATGTTGCACCATCTTTGGATATACCCCCTGTGATTGCTAACATTTTACAGGAGTACGCTGATGTCTTTCCAAAAGATTTGCCACCGGGACTCCCACCACTTCGTGGCATTGAGCACCAGATTGACCTCATTCCTAGCATACAGCTTCCGAACCGCGCACCATACCGTACAAATCCGAATGAGGCGAAGGAAATACAGTGGCAGGTACAGGCGTTGCTTGACAAGGGTTATATTCGTGAGTCTCTTAGCCCCTGCTCCGTTCCCGTGTTACTTATTCCAAAGAAAGATGGATCATGGCGTATGTGTGTAGATTGTCGTGCTATTAATAACATTACCATTCACTACCGATACCCTATACCACGCCTTGAAGATATGCTAGATGAGCTGAGTGGTGTCATTCTTTTCACTAAGGTAGATTTGCGTAGTGGCTATCATCAGATTCGCATGAAATTAGGTGATGAATGGAAAATGGCTTTCAAAACAAAATTTGGGTTATATGAATGGTTGGTTATGCCGTTTGGTTTGACAAATGCTCCCAGCACATTTATGCGTTTGATGAATGAAGTTCTGCGGCCCTTCATAGGACTGTTTGTAGTTGTCTATTTTGATGACATTCTCATTTACAGCAAGTCCATGGAAGAGCATTTAGAACATTTGCGTGTTGTTTTTGATGCATTGCGTGCAGCCCATTTATTTGCTAACATCAAAAAATGCATGTTTTGCACACAACATGTTTCGTTTCTTGGCTATGTTGTTACTCCATAGGGCATTGAGGTGGATAGTAGCAAGATCAATGCCATTCGGGTGTGGCCTACACCGACAACGGTCACACAAATTCGAAGCTTTCTTGGCCTTGCCGGTTTCTACCGCAGGTTTGTTCGTGATTTTAGCTCCATTGCAGCGCCTCTACATGAGCTTACAAAGAAGGATGTTCCCTTTGCTTGGAGTGATTCACAAGAGGTTGCGTTCAGCACCTTGAAAGATAAGTTAACCAATGCTCCTCTCTTGCAGTTGCTTGATTTTACTAAAGTGTTTGAGCTTGAATGCGATGCTAGCGGTATTGGGCTCGGTGCTATTTTGTTACAAGAAGGAAAGCCGGTTGCTTATTTTAGCGAGAAATTAAGTGGTGCTAGCTTGAATTATTCTACGTATGATAAGGAGTTTTATGCTTTAGTGCGCACTTTGTATACTTGGCAGCACTACCTTTGGCATCGTGAGTTTATAATTCATTCTGATTATGAGGCTTTAAAACATATTCATACCCAAACAAACCTGAACCGTCGTCATGCTAAATGGGTAGAATTCATTGAGTCTTTCCCTTACATTATTAAACACAAGAGCGGGAAGGAAAATGTTATTGCTGATGCTTTGTCTCGCCGCTATACCATGTTGTCACAGTTAGATTTTAAAATCTTTGGCTTGCACACTATGAAGAAACAATATGTGGACGATGCTGATTTTAAAGATGCTTTCACCCATTGTATTCATGGCAAACCATGGGGCAAATTTCACATACAGGACGGATTCCTGTTTCGCGCTAACAAGTTGTGTGTTCCAGCAAGCTCGGTTCGTCGTTTGTTATTACAGGAAGCGCATGGAGGCGGTCTCATGGGGGCATTTTGGTGTCTACAAAACACATGAGGTGCTAGCTGCCCACTTCTTTTGGCCCCGGATGCGCGCTGATGTTGAGCGCCTTGTTGCACGCTGCACTACTTGCCAGAAAGCTAAGTCACGATTGAACAACCATGGTTTGTACATACCTTTGCCTGTTCCTACTTCCCCTTGGCTTGATATTTCTATGGACTTTGTTTTGGGATTACCTCTAACTAAGAAGGGGAGGGACAATATTTTTGTGGATGTTGATCGTTTCTCCAAAATGGCTCATTTTATACCTTGTCATAAACCTGATGATGCTAGCAATATTGCTGAATTGTTCTTTAGCGAGATTATTCGTTTGCATGGTATTCCAAATACAATAGTCTCTGATCGTGATGCTAAGTTCCTCAGTTATTTTTGGAGATCACTGTGGAATAAATTGGGAACTAAATTGCTGTTTAGCACAACTTGTCACCCTCAAACTGATGGACAAACTAAAGTGGTTAATTGAACTTTGTCAACCATGCTTAGGGCTGTTTTAGATAAAAATTTGAAATGTTGGGAAGATTGCTTGCCTCATGTTGAGTTTGCTTATAATCATGCAACGCATTCTTCTAAAAAGATGTGTCCCTTTCAGGTTGTTTATGGTTATATTCCTTGGGCGCCTATTGATTTGTTTGCGCTTGATGCTGAGGACGCCCCACACATAGATGTCGCTGCACATGTTGATCAAATGATTATCTTGCATAAGCAAACTCAACAAAACATTGCTGCTGCTAATGCTAAATATAAGGTTGCGGGTAGTAAAGGGAGACAACACGTTACTTTTGAACCGGGTGATCTGGTTTGGTTGCATTTGAGAAAGGATCGTTTTCCTGCTTTACGTCGTTCTAAATTGATGCCACGTGCTGCTGGTCCTTTTAAAGTGCTAACCAAAATTAATGATAATGCTTATATCCTTGACCTACCTGCGAAGTTTGGTGTTTCCACGAGTTTTAATGTTGCAGATTTGAAACTGTATGCGGGCGAAGATGAGGAGTTGCCGTCGAGGATGACTTCAGTTCAAGAAGGGGAGGATGATGAGGACACCACGAGTACATCTACACCAGTAGCACCTTAGGTGCGTCTAGTTACTCCTCCACCACAGGCACCTACAGTTGATCATCCAGTTGGGCCAATCACTCGGGCCCATGCAAGAGAATTAAACTTCATCATGCTCTTAAGGAATGAAGGTCTAGCAGAATAAGAAGATGAGCCAACGGGGCAGCCCAAGGTGGGGCGCCTAGGGTTTGGAGCCGCAGCCCTTTTTTGGGCGTGTGCCACTCTCCTGCCGCTGCCCTTTTATTTAGTCGGAGTCTCTTTTGTTTACAATTTGAGTTTTGTTTTACATCTAGCTTTAGCTACTCTCGAACACGCGCCAATTTGCGCTGTCTCATGTAATTCAGAACTTCACCTTCGAGTGATAATGTAACACCCCTGGGTGTTAAGCATGCATTAGCATCCAAGGCACTAGTCATAATCATCTCATACATGGTTATCATCGCATGCAATATAGACCCTTTTAAATTTAGAGTTGAAAAACAATTACTCAAAACCCAAATGTTGCATTTAAGTGCTAAAGAGTGATGAAACTTTGTGTAGCTACAATTTTAGATAATCTAGAATAAATAAACATGATTTTTGGAGTAACTCTTGAATTCAAATTCCTTCAAATTTTGCTTTTAAAAATATTCTAGAAAAATGAATTTTTACTTAAAAATTTAGCTTTAAATCCCAAATTCAAAATCTATTTAGAATTTTGAAAAGTGCCCTACATGAAAGTTGTAGAGAATTAAATTTTGAACAACTTTTATTTTGGGAAAAAGTTCTGAAAACCTCTTTTTCATCTTCAAATTCAAATTTGAAACAAATATAGAAATCTGAAAATTTATTTAGAAAAAGAAAAATGCTTTTCCTTCTTTAGTGGGCCGCAGCCACCCTTTTGGCCCAGCAGCGCTGGCAGCCCAACCCGCGCCCCACGCCCCGCGCCGGCTTCCTCCCCCGCGCGCGCGCCCGCGCGCGCGCCCGCGCGCAGCGCCGTGGCGCCGCGGCAGGACTCGGCCGCCGCGTGGATGAGCGACGGCGACGTCGTGCGACACGCGCCCCGGGTGGCCCCCGCGTCCCCCGCGCCACGCGCCTTGAACTCGCGCCCGCTCCTCCATCCTCAGCATGCCCTCCATTCCTCCTCTCGCCCCGCCAGCAGCAGCAGCGCACCACCGCGCCATCATCGGCTCCCGGAGCTCCGCCACCGCCGTTCGCGCTCGTGGCTGCTTCTCTGGCCGATTCCTCCCGGCCTCAGCTCCGCCCTGCTTCCCTCCACCGCGTGCGTGCCTCCACTCCGCCGCTCGAGCTCAGGTGAGGGCCAATTGGCCACCCCCCTCCTCCACTGCTGCCATGGCCGCCGTTGGCCGGCGCGCATGGCCGGAGCTCCCTGGCCCTTCATGCCTCCTCCGGTCTCAAGCATCCGCTTCCCCTTCGCCTAGCGGAGCTCGCGCTCGCATTCTTGGCCGCCCCCATGGCCTGCATTGGCCGGCCGACGAGCTCCCGCGCCGCCGTGCCGCCATCTCCGCCGGCGAGCCTCCTTCGGAGCTCCCACGCCGCTCGGAGTTGGTGCGCTGGGTGCGTCTCGGTGCGGGGAGCACGTTGGTGCCCTCCCCGTCACCGGAGACCTCACCGGCGACGAGTTCGCCACCGGTCAGCGCCTCCCCCGCGCTGCTCTGGCTGGCCGGTGGGGTCCGTTGACCCGTGGGTCCCACGTGTCAGCGTGTGTGGGTGCACTGCACCGGGTGTATTCAGCGTTTTCACCGGTGAATTTTTAAAAGAATTAAGGAAAATAATTTCTCAGAATTTTAAAACAGCTTTGAAAAATCATATCTCAAGATTTATAGCTCCAAAAATGATGAAACAAATTTTGAAATGTTCCTCTTGAATAGATCTACAGTTTAAAAATATTTCATGATAAAATTGTGACATTGTTCTGTGTAGCTTTATTTAATTGTTATAAATGCTGATATCTTAGAAAATGTGTAGTAAATAAAATAATGAAGGGAAAAATGTGATTCTTGTTGCTTTAATCTTTATTAGTGATGTACTTTCTAGGAAAAATATTAGTGAAGCATGTTCTGTGAGAAATTTTTGAAGTGTAGTTCAAATGCTTTTAATTGATAATCTTTGTTATTTTTAGTAGAGAGCTAAATTTGTATAGAACATACATGTGATAATTTTTGTAGTATGTTAGTTTACTGTTAGTAACATAGGAAAAATGTGAAATCTATTGTTTGATATTTTTTCTAGTACAAAATAATTTCATGCTCATTATTATGCTATACCTTGTTTATTTTGTACGGATAGTGTTACTTATTCAGTTCTCATAAAAATTTAGTAGTAGGTTAGTTAGGGTAAGAGTAATCTACTGTAATTTTTGTAGATTTTTATCTACAACAAAAATAGGTGTTGGTGTGTAACCCTAGTTAAATAGGAAATAAAATATTATTCTTTATGAGAAATTAAGAGAAATAAAATATGTTTGGTGTATCTTTGAAGCATCATTATGCCTTGCTGATATTATGGATGAGTTAGGTTGGTAAGCTTTGGTAGCTTAGGTTCACTTGTATGTGTAGATGATAGGCTAACTAATAGAAGGATAAGGTGCATGTTTTAGGGTACATGTTCTTGGATGACGTTGACTACCTTGTAGAAGAAATAATTATATTCGAACTGCTCATTCCATGTGCTCATCTGCATCTCATGTCATCAAAGCACTCCACCACAATTCGATGCATTCTTTGCATGTTTGCTTATGCACTTGCATCATACAGGATCGCAGGAGGAGTCGCAGGTAGCAGTACCGGAGGAGCAAGTTTGGACGGATCAGCAGGAACCCCAGGCACAGGAGGTGCCCGAGGAAGAAGAGTCAGGCGAGGAACTGCCAGAGTGCGTTGTCCACCATCCTAGCTCGTTCGAAAAAGGCAAGCCCCGGAGTATTTTAAGTCTCCTATTTTATAAAAGTTGTTCCTTACTACATGAACTATAGTTATATATATATTGTTGCATTAAGTTATAGGAGTTGAGTGAAATCGTTGTTGCATTATTACCTTGGCCCCCGGATTACCTTTTACCCTGTTAGGTCAGGAACGAGTTAATTGCTTAGCCATGCTTAGACCGGTAGAAGTCGGGTGATTTCCTGTCACCTGCGAGCTATAGGTGGATACCTGATTATGGTTAGCTGTAATTGTGATCATGGAAAGTAACCAAGTGTTGATGGATAAACGAAGACCGGGCGGAGTTTTATAGGGTTTTGGACTATAGTGATTTCGTCTGTGTCGATTAAGGACCGATCGTTGCTCATCCCTCTTATCATGTTGAACGCATGCCTCACATTTAGCTGGCCGAATAAAGTACCTTTCGACCGCGAAGCTAGTGACACTTTTCAAGCTAGGATAAACTCGGGTTGGCAGACTGGTGTTGAAGTGGATGTAACGGGGACGCGAAGAGTGAGCCCAAGGTGCGTCCTGGCAGTCGGGCGGTCCCTGGGTAGTGCGATCCATGATTGTTATCCCGCGGCTTCTTGGAAAGTGGCATTGGTGATCTACGCGACCCTGACGGGGGAAGCAGGGTTTGTGTGAGGAATAAATCTCCAGCTGGATAGGAATTCGATTCGAATCGCCGTCGCTCTCGGTTAGTGAGCACTTGACTCGAGCTATGGCATCGTAGTAACATTAAAGGAACACTGATGGTTAAGTGAATGATGTTGGAAATGCTAAACCTGATATGGTAATCTAGGTTGTTAATGATGAATCAAGTGATTGTTCTAGCAATAGATGTTTACCTAGCTTGAATAGGTTATACTAAAAAGTGATGCAAAAAGTACTGGTATAGTTTTTCATAACAACTTATGCTTTTCACAAATGAGTCAAGCCAGTCCAATCTATAAAGCCTTGCATGATCCTTGGTGTCCTTTATTTCTGGTTTTTTGACGGGTAAGTCTAGCTGAGTACATTCTCGTACTCAGGGCGTTGTTCCCATTGTTGTTGCAGATGGTCAGATGTACTATGGGTACTGTTCCAACTGTCTATATCCGGCGATGGGCGACAACTAGAACCTTGGGCAAGGGTCACTCTGTTCGTCTTATCTACTGCTTTTGTGGACCATGACGATCTACTGGCACTGTATTTGAACTAAGTGTGTGTGTAAAACTATTTGCTTCCGCTATATTATTCTGAACTATGTTGTAATAACTTTTATTCTGAACTCCGATGTACTCCACTTTTATTGTGAACTCTATGTATCATGTGAACTGTGGCTGCTAAATCAGTACGATCTTGGTTGTATGTTGGTTGGTTTGAAATCCCGCGTGATTTCACGGAATCTCGGGTTAGATGGGATTAAGTTTGGTAAATTAACCGCCTCGGTGGAAGATTTTTCTGACTTAATCTCGTATAATTACGTTGATCCATTACAGCTAGCATCAGAGCATGGTTTAGCATGTTACTGTTCACATGGGTATTTAAAAACAAAACTGTGTTTTCAACTAAGCTTTTAAATTTAAGAGTGTGCCAGTGGTCATATCCTTTATGCCCAGTAAGGACTCTAGGTGGCTTAATTAAGTACTAACTTGGGGGTTTGCATCATATTTGAAATTTCATCGCTCATACGGCGTGCTATTGTATGAGTGCCATTCAATTGAGTGGTAATGTATGGATCAATTCCCTCTACGCCTTGGTAAGTGAGAGTTGTGAGAGCATGGTCAGATACACTGCCGATCTAGGGGATTGCTTATGTGATACCGAAATACTTATGTGTCATGCGCATGTTCATATAAGGGTATTCAATTGGTGGGGACTTCCGTCATGCGGTGACGATGCCGTCAATAGGACGATGATTCGGGTAGTTGTTACCATTATACTCGTATTTGGGGATGCATGTAGAGCGAGTAACTTACTTTACTGCTTTCTTGCATATTTTCATACTATGAGGTTTGGGCTGAAGTGACTTTCTGCAGGTACATAACAACGCTTTCGAGTAGTACGTATTAGTTACGTTACAAGAGATCGTTGTATGCCACCGTTTATTCCGTTAGTAGTTATTATTTTTCTAAGTTTGTGAGGACGTACGGAACGTGCATGTATCATGTTGTGCATTTCATTCATGGCATTGTTTCTCCCCTTATAAGTTGATTATCTCATTTCGATAAAAAATGCCAACTTAAAAATCTGTTCTCACCGCGGTAATAAAATTTTGCTACAGATGGCACGTACCAAGCAGACAGCTCGCAAGTCCACTGGCAGAGCTCCCCGTCATCAGCTAGCTCCACGCACTCGTCAGCACCACACTTTTCTTGGAGAGTTTGGGATGCCTACGCTCTTGTGGAGAGTACTCAGCGATGTAGGCTATCCTGATGGAATGGAGCCCCGCTACTTTTGGTCGAATGAGCGGTTGGGGGAAGGACTTTTGGTGACTGTGGAAGCAGTAGTTCGTCCTTGAGGTGATGGTTCTGAGTGGACCGGTTGGCATTTTGAGTCAACTGGCAGGACCCCTGAAGAAGCCGCTGAGAGGGCAGCCTTTGGGATCCTGAGGGATATCATGGATCGCTTTCCTCAGGAGTTGGCAGCAGCTTTAGTTGGAGTCTTTCCGAGGGGCAACCCCTCCGCTGACTCATGGCAGCAGGCAAGAGGAAGATCTCTGGAGATTAGCGCCACAGAAGCACAGAACAGTGACAACCCTGCTATGAGTGCCATGTTCGCAGTGATGAGGGCCTTTGATGGAGTGGAAGGTAGCCTGAGGCGTGTGTTTAGTGCTCTTGGTCAGTCTCGTGATGACCGCCGTCAGCTTCAGAGAGATCACGACGCCGAGATTGAGAGGCTCAACACAGAGATGGCTCAGTTGACTCGCCAGAGAGATCAGGCTACCCAGAGGACTGTGGTTTTCAAAGGAGATGTGCGTGCCCTGAGAGAGCAGGTTGAGCGACTGACCACCGCCAACGAAAACGCTGAGCGCATGTTGACTCATGTGCTCCATCAGAGGAATGAAGCCTGGTCCACAGAGAATGTGTTGAGGGCTAGACAGTTTGAGCTAGAGCAACAGTTGGCTTATGCAGAGGAATATAATGACAATCTGCATGAGGAGGTTCATCGGCTGAACAATCAACTCAACCCCTATGTTCCTCCTGGTGCGGCAGAGATGGATTTGAATGAAGACGAAGATCCTGAAGAGCCCGAAGCACCAGTTGGGGAGCACCACGATGCTGCTAATGGCGACGAAGCCAACGTCTCGGACTTAGACAACGACCACGATGAGTAGGCTAGTAGTTGTGGCGCTAGCTACTAGGTTCCATCTACACGATCTTTTGTTTTGTTGGCACGTTGGGCATGTAATAATGAGTAGAAAGACTAAGGCTTTGATGTAATATTGGAAAGCTTGGATGTGTTTGTGGCGGTATCCGAACGTCAAAAAGTCCAGTGTATGTATGCTGGCAACTTGGTTGTAATGGACGCGATGTGTGCGCTTTAAGTAATCTAATTAGTGGTGTTGTGTTAATTAGAATGACTTATTATGCCCCTGTTTTATTGTATGAATTTATTCTCTCCAGTAATTTCAGTACGACATGATCTTCATTCAGTCGCAATTCCTACAACATCACCTAATAATTACTGTTGCTGAAACATGCAGATGCCGAACACTCGTCGTACCGTGTATGGTGTAAGGTCCAAATAGGCTAGAGGGGGGGTGAATAGCCTAATTAAAACTTCTACAAGAATTACTTAACCACGAGTTAGTACGAAAGGAGGCGAAGCAAAAGCACTAGCTCTAACTAATTAAGCAAGCCACCTACACTAGTCTAGTACAAGGCTATTCACTAAACATAACAACAACTAAAAGCTAGAAACTAGAAGTAATACGAGAGAAGAGCTTTGATTGATTATACCGCCGTGTAGAGATGAGATGTACCAATTAATCAATCACACAAGAGAAATCCTTGGGAAGAGAATGACACAAGAATTTATCCCGAGGTTCACTTGCTTCCCGGCAAGCTACTCCCCGTTGTGGCGATACACCCACTTGTCGGTTCGCGAGCTAATCGACTATCAAGAGTCGAGCCCTCGGCGGGCGCCGCACAACCGCACACAAGATGGGGATCCTCCAAGCCACGAGCTCCACTAGAGTATCCAATTCACGAACTCCCGCGGGGAAGGATCAAGAACCCCTTACAACACTTGGTGAAGGCTCCAACAATCTCCAATTGCGAGCTCAATCACCTCCGCTGCTCCAAGCCGTCTACCGTGTCGGGAAACACGGAAGAGTAACAAGAAATCCGCAGCAACTCGAAGATCAAGTGCCTCTAGAATGCAACTCTCAAGCAATGCACTTGAATCTCACTCAATCTCACTCAAGATGTGCAACTATGCAAAGAGATGAGTGGAGGGGTTGTTCTCTAGCTCAAAGTATGTCTCTATATCTCAAAATGTGCAAGAGTTGCCCTCAAACCCCGGCCAACCTCTATTTATAACGAAGAGGTACGCAGCTAGCCATTACAGACGACGCAGCGAAAAACGCGCTGACCGGACGCTCCGGTCAGGGTGACCAGACGCGTCCGGTCACTACATGACAAACGTGAACAGTGCACGTTAGAACTAGCCGTTGCCCTGACCGGACGCGCTGAACCGATTGACCGGACGCGATAGTGCCCGCGTCCGGTCGTGTTCCCGTATGCTCCCGTTGAGACCGGACGCGTCCGATCGCACGTGACCGGACGCGCCGCGCGTCCGATCGTCACTCCGCTTCGCTCTGCCCCTCTAGACGCCTGACCGGACGCTCCGACTACGTGAGGGACCGGACGCGCCAGTCGCGTGCTCTGGTTCGCTCAGGAGAACTGACCGGACGCGCTGTTGAACTGATCGGACGCCACAGTGCCAGCGTCCGGTTAGAGTCCAGTAAGCTCCCTGGATGACCGGACGCGTCCGGTCGTCAGTGACCGGACGCGCTGCGCGTCCGATCATCGAACTAAAAACCGCGCAGACGCTGAACACTGTCCGGTCATCTCTGTGACCTCCGTTCGCCTCCGTTACTTTTCTGACTTCCGGCGTAGTGGAAAATAGGCATTTCAACTTCACAAAAACGCCTGAATCCCGCGCTCGCAAAGCTCGGCAGGAGGGAGAGAGGAACCCAAACCCCTCTCTACCGCTTGAACTCCACCGCCTTCGCAAATGTGCTAACACCACCAAGTGTACACCACCATGTGCATGTGTGTTAGCATTTCACAATCATTTTCCAAGGCGTTATGTTAGCTCTTTACTAGATCCTAATGCATATGCTCAAGACATTGATCTAGTGGCACTTGATTTCTGAGCTAACCGTGATTGCCCCTCTTGATAGTCGGCTATGTATCCTAAACCCGGTCAATCACTTCTCTACTCATCTTAGACCGGCAAAAGGAAAACCCTATGGTTATACCTTTGCCTTGCGCTCTTAGATCCTTCTCTTTCACTTGATCATCATGTCCTTCATTTTATGTGCATCTCCACCATGATCATCATTTCATGTCCATGCACCATCTCTTTGTGATCTTGTGGCCACCACTCCTTGCCACATACACCTTCATCACATGTGTTGCTTATGCCTAACTCAAAACACTTAACACATGGCATTAGCAACTTGGTGTCATTGATTACCAAAACCAAACTTGGGCTTTCAATCTCCCCCTTTTTGGTAATTGATGACAACCATCACAAAGATATGAAATGAAATCAATTTTCAATTTTGATAGTATTAGCTCCCCTTACATATGTGCTTCCATGAGTTTGGTTCAATTGTGCACATATGTATGGATTCGAATTTTGGGAGAGTTACTACTATCAAATTGATGCTAAGGTATATAGAATGGACCTTTGAAGCGTGATACCAATCGGAGTTGCCTTTATATACCACCCTTAGCATCGATGTAGCTAGACACCATTTGTAATACATCACTTGTAAAGATCACAAACACTAAAGTACCCCGTGAGATCAACATTATGAGCAAAAGGTGTCTAGATACCGCTTGTAAAGCTACTCTCAACAAAACATCATTCAAGTTCTATTTCTAGCAAACATCATTTAATCATGAATATCGAAATTAAAATTTGCAATGCAACACATCATCATGTTAGTGCACATACAAATGCAACAAATAATTCATGAGCTCGCTCCCCCTACTTATGTGCTCAAATTTAATTTCTCTCCTCCTCACTATATCTTTTCTCTCCCCCTTACTATATCTTTCTCGCTCTTTGCAATATCTTTGTGACTTTTCTCTCCCCCTTTGTCAACAATCACCAAAAAGGTGCCAATTTTAGTGAGAGATAGGTCAATCAATTATGAGGGAGTCCAAATTATGGTTCAATCTAGATTACTTGCCTAGAATATGTAATTCGGTTTGATCCAAGGACAAGCTTTTTCACACCTCATAAAGTATAAGAGTTATCTTGACCATGTTGAATTACACATCATGAGCTTATTTTCTAGATTCAACACTAGGTTTGCAAGCCCACAAACATGTCATATGCTACCACTAGATCAATCAAACATAGAAGCAATAGTGGTACCATATATACATCAAAATCATTTAATTTTCATGAATGAGCCTATTTGTCATGCAAATATGTCTATATGTTCTAAACATGTCCTTAGCAAAGTATGAATGATATGCCAAACAACTTTACCTTGCTATGTTGGAGGAGAGGCATGTCATATAAGAATGTGGGGGTGCACTCATTTCAAGTTGGAGAAGTCAAGTATGTTCAATTCATTCTTCAACTTGTAAAATCTCTTTTCATCAAGTGGCTTTGTAAAAATGTCGGCTAGTTGATCTTTGGTGCCAATGCTCTCAATGCTAATATCACCCTTTTGTTGATGGTCTCTTATGAAGTGATGCCTTATATCAATGTGCTTGGTTCTTGAATGTTGAACCGGATTTTGAGTCATCTTGATAGCACTTTCATTGTCACAAAACAAAGGCACATTCTTAAATTTGATTCCAAAGTCATTCAAGGTGGCTTTCATCCAAAGCAATTGTGCACAACAACTACCGGCACTAATGTATTCGGCCTCGGCAGTAGATAGTGCAACACTATTTTGTTTCTTTGATGACCATGAAACAAGAGACCTTCCAAGCAATTGACAAGTGCCACTTGTGCTCATTCTATCAATCTTGCATCCTCCATAGTCGGAGTCCGAATATCCAATCAACTCAAAATTAGACCCCTTTGGAAACCATAATCCAACATCATGAGTGCCCTTGAGATATCTCAATATTCTCTTGGTTGCTTTCAAGTGACTTTCTCTAGGTGAAGCTTGATATCTTGCACACTTGCACACACTAAACATCACATCCGGCCTAGAGGCGGTGACATAGAGCAAACTTCCAATCATAGACCGGTATTGCTTTTGATCTACCATGTTTCCACTATCATCAATACCCAATTGATCATTTGTGCCCATTGGTGTACTCATTGGCTTAGCATCTTGCAATCCAAACTTCTTGATCATGTCCTTGATGTACTTGCCTTGACTTACAAAAGTGCCATTCTTCATTTGCTTGATTTGAAGTCCAAGGAAGTAACTAAGCTCTCCAATCATAGACATCTCAAACTCATTAGCCATCATATTTCCAAATTCTTCACAAAAGTCTTGGTTAGTTGATCCAAAGATAATGTCATCCACATAGATTTGCAACACAAACAAGTCATTTCCAAGCTTCTTGGTGAAGAGAGTGGTGTCAACCTTTCCCATCTTGAACCCTTTAGAGAGGAGAAAGTCCCTCAACCTCTCATACCATGCTCTAGGTGCTTGCTTCAAACCATACAATGCCTTCTTTAGCTTGTAAACATGGTTGGGCTTCTTATCATCTTCAAAACCGGGAGGTTGCTCAACATAAACTTCTTCATTGATGTAGCCATTGAGAAATGCACTCTTGACATCCATTTGATAGAGCTTGATGTTGTGTGCACAAGCATATGCTAATAAGATTCTAATTGCTTCCAATCTTGCAACTGGTGCATATGTCTCTCCAAAGTCAAGACCCTCAACTTGAGTGTATCCTTGTGCTACTAATCTTGCTTTGTTCCTTACAACCATGCCATCTTGATCTTGCTTGTTTCTAAAGACCCACTTAGTGCCAATCACATTGTAGTTCTTTGGCCTCTCAACAAGTTTCCAAACTTGATTTCTAGCAAAGTTGTTTAGTTCTTCATGCATGGCATTTACCCACTCGGAATCTTTCAATGCATCTTCTATCTTCTTTGGTTCTTCTAATGAGACAAATGAGTAATGCTCACAAAAGGATGCTAATCTTGATCTAGTTTGAACACCACTTTGAATTCCACCAATGATTTGATCCAATGGATGATCCCTAGCAATGCTAGTAGGTTGGAGTATTAGGAGTTGATTGCTTCCACTTGTTTGACCTTGAACTTGAGCTTCATCATGAGAACCACTAGAGCTTGCTTGATTTGTATCAAATTGCACACTTTGGTTGATCACATGAATATCATCATCATCAACTTGCATCGGCCTTATATCACCAATGTCCATGTTCTTCATTGCATTTGACAATTGATCTCCTCTCACATCATCAAGGTTTTGAGCTTCATTTTGAGACCCTTGGGTTTCATCAAACTCAACATCATGAGCTTCTTCCAAGGTGCCATTTGTGAGATTCCAAACTCTATATGATTTGCTTGTGGTAGAATAACCAAGTAAGAACCCTTCATCACATTTCTTTTCAAACTTGCTCAACCTAGTGCCTTTCTTGAGAATATAGCATTTGCAACCAAACACTCTAAAGTATGCAATGTTGGGCTTTCTTCCATTCAATAGTTCATATGGTGTCTTTCCAAGCTTCCTATGGCAACAGAGACGGTTACTACAATAGCAAGCCGTGTTGATAGCTTCACTCCAAAATAAATGACTAACATTGTATTCACTAAGCATTGATCTAGACATATCAATTAAGGTTCTATTTTTCCTTTCAACTACACCATTTGATTGAGGAGTGTATGTTGGTGAGAATTGATGCCCAATACCAAGATCATCACACAAATCTTCAATTCTTGTGTTCTTGAACTCACTACCATTGTCACTTCTAATCTTCTTGATGGTGATTTCAAACTCATTTTGCACTCTCTTGACAAAAGACTTGAATAGATCATAAACATCACTCTTGTCATAAAGAAAGAGCACCCAAGTGTATCTAGTGTAGTCATCCACAATCACAAAACCATACTTGTTGCCACCAATGCTAGTGTATGTTGTTGGCCCAAACAAGTCCATGTGCAATAGCTCAAATGCTTTTGATGTGCTCATTTCACTTTTACTAGGATGTGAATTTCCAACTTGTTTGCCGGCTTGACAAGCACTACATAGTTTATCCTTCTCAAAGGTGACATCCTTCAATCCTCTAACTAAGTCATGCCTCAAAAGTTTGTTCAATTGTTTCATTCCAATATGACCAAGCCTTCTATGCCATAACCAACCCATACTAGATTTACTAAGCAAGCATGATGTCAATTGTGTCTCACTATCATTGAAGTCAACCAAGTATAAGCTACCATGTCTAAATCCTTTGAATATCAAGTTTGATCCATCAACACTTATGACTTCAACATCATCACTACCAAATATGCACTTGAAGCCAAGATCACAAAGTTGTGCCACCGATAAAAGATTGAAATCTAAGCTCTCAACTAGCAACACATTAGATATGCTCAAGTCATTTGAGATAGCAATTTTACCAAGTCCCTTGACCTTGCCTTTCTTGTTGTTGCCGAAAGTGATAGCATCAAAACCACCATTTTGACTTCTATCAATAGATTTGAACATACAAGAATCTCCGGTCATATGTTGAGTGCACCCACTATCAAGCACCCAATGCCTTCCTTCGGCTTTGTAATTGACCTACAAGACAAGATCAATTCTTTTTAGGTTCCCAAACTTGTTTGGGTCCTCCAAGGTTAGAGACTAAGCTCTTTGGTACCCAAATGGCTTTCTTCTTTGAGCCCATCCATGGTGCACCAATGAACTTAGCATGAACACCATTTGTACCCTTGGTAAGCATATAGAAAGAATTAAACTTAATTGAGGATACATTAGCATTTGATTTCTTGTTCATGCATTGTTGCTCTATGTGACCAACTTGCTTGCAACTTTTGCAATAGCTACCATTGTTCTTCACAAAACGAGTCTTGTGAGGAGCAAAAGCGGCCTTGCCTTTCTTGGGGTTATAGCCCAATCCCTCTTTGTAGAGAGAAGCTCTTTGGCTACCCAAGCACATAAGCAAGTGGTCCTCACCACCATAAGCCTTAGCTAATGTGTGATTGAGCTCTTTTACCTCCTTCTTGAGATTTTCATTCTCAACTATAAGTGTGGAGTCACAAGTGAAACCATCACTACTAGATGAGGATGATGTAGATGAGCTACATGAAGGGTTAGTAGGAGCAACAATAATAGGCTTATGAAAAGTTTCATCAATTATATCACATGATATGCCTATGTTACAAGTTTTAGCTTTCTCAACATTAATTGGCATGTTTTCACATTTTTCAACTAGAGAGGAATGAGCTTCTTCAAGCTTAGTGTGAGACTTTTGAAGCTTCTTATGGTCTACCTTTAGACTCTCATAAGATGCCCTAAGCTCATCAAGTTCTTGCATAAGGTTTTTCTTTTCCTTAAGCAAGCCCTTGCACTCCTTTCTAGATTCTTTAAAATATTGAGTGCAATCTTCTAGCATAGTGATTAGTTCATCTTTAGTGAATTCTTCTTCATCACTATCACTATCACTAGCATTATCATGATCACTCTCATCGTCCGATGATACCTTAGCGGCCTTAGCCATGAAGCACGATAGAGTGTCGAAGAGGGAGACCTTCTCTTGGATGGCAATGCTAGCATGTCCCTTCTTCTTGCTCTTGTAGTCATCCTCATCATCACTTGAGGAATCATCACTATCCCACGTAGCAACATGAGAATCATTCTTCTTCTTATAAGAGCTCTTTTTCTTTTCTTGCTTCTTCTTCTCTTTCTTGATAGCATCTTCATCATCACTATCATAAGGACACTTTGCAATGAGATGGTCCTTGCTATGGCATCTAAAGCATCTCATGGTATGCTCACTCTTCTTGGATGAGTTCTTCCTCCTTCTTGCACGATAGCCTTTCTTCTTCATGAATTTGCCAAATTGCTTGACAAAGAGAGCCATCTTCTCATCAATGTCATCACTATCACAAGAGCTTGAGTCTTCATCACTTGATGATTTAATCTTGGATTTGCTCTTGGATGTGGTGGCTTTGAATGCCACACTCTTCTTCTTTTCATCATCTTTCTTCTCATTTTCCTTCTTCTTCTTCTTGACCAACTCATCCTTCTCATCATCTTCTCTATATGAATCATCGGTCATTACTTCTTGAAATATTTGTTGAGGAGTTGAATCCTTCAATGTAGTCCTCACTAGCACGGTGATCAATGTATCAAATCTCTTGGGTAGACTTCTCAAGAACTTCATAGAGAATTGATTGTCCTTGACCTCCTCACCAAGTGCCTTGAGCTCATTGACAATGACTTGCAACCTATGAAACATCTCCGGTACACTCTCATCATCTTGCATCTTGAAGCTTGAAAATTTTTCTTGCAAGATATATGCTTTAGCGGTCTTTGTACCTTCGGTGCCCTCAAATGTTTCTTCTAGCTTGGCCCAAGCATCATGAGCAATATCTATGTTCTTTACTTGCTCAAATGTCTTATCATCTAGTGCCTCATGAAGAGCACTAATGGTAATATCATTGCATTGGAGCTTCTTCTCCTCTACTGGTGTAGGTGCTTCCGGATTAGCAACCTCAAATTTTGTTTCGGTGACCTTCCACACTTCTCTATTGATTGACTTTAGGTGTGCGGTCATCTTAACTTTCCAATATGCATAATTTGTGCCATCAAAGTGAGGTGCCTTCTTGGTGTTGTTGATGTGCAAGCTTAATCGAGCCATTTCTTTTTCATCATAGGTTGTTAAGCCTCAAATAAACGGTGCCTCGGCTCCGATACCACTTGTAAGGTCCAAATAGGCTAGAGGGGGGGGTGAATAGCCTAATTAAAACTTCTACAAGAATTACTTAACCACGAGTTAGTACGAAAGGAGGCGAAGCAAAAGTACTAGCTCTAACTAATTAAGCAAGCCACCTACACAAGTCTAGTACAAGGCTATTCACTAAACACAACAACAACTAAAAGCTAGAAACTAGAAGTAATACGAGAGAAGAGCTTTGATTGATTATACCGCCGTATAGAGATGAGATGTACCAATCAATCAATCACACAAGAGAAATCCTCGGGAAGAGAATGACACAAGAATTTATCCCGAGGTTCACTTGCTTCCCGGCAAGCTACTCCCCGTTGTGGCGATACACCCACTTGTCGGTTCGCGAGCTAATCGACTATCAAGAGTCGAGCCCTCGGCGGGCGCCGCACAACCGCACACAAGATGGGGATCCTCCAAGCCACGAGCTCCACTAGAGTATCCAATTCACGAACTCCCGCGGGGAAGGATCAAGAACCCCTTACAACACTTGGTGAAGGCTCCAACAATCTCCAATTGCGAGCTCAATCACCTCCGCTGCTCCAAGCCATCTACCGTGTCGGGAAACACGGAAGAGTAACAAGAAATCCGCAGCAACTCGAAGATCAAGTGCCTCTAGAATGCAACTCTCAAGCAATGCACTTGAATCTCACTCAATCTCACTCAAGATGTGCAACTATGCAAAGAGATGAGTGGAGGGGTTGTTCTCTAGCTCAAAGTATGTCTCTATATCTCAAAATGTGCAAGAGTTGCCCTCAAACCCCGGCCAACCTCTATTTATAACGAAGAGGTACGCAGCTAGCCGTTACAGACGACGCAGCGAAAAACGCGCTGACCGGACGCTCCGGTCAGGGTGACCGGACGCGTCCGATCACTACATGACAAACGTGAACAATGCGCGACAGAACTAGCCGTTGCCCTGACCGGACGCGCTGAACCGATTGACCGGACGCGACAGTGCCCGCGTCCGGTCGCGTTCCAGAATGCTCCCGTTGAGACCGGACGCGTCCGATCGCACGTGACCGGACGCGCCGCGCGTCCGATCGTCACTCCGCTTCGCTCTGCCCCTCTGGACGCCTGACCGGACGCTCCGACTACGTGAGGGACCGGACGCGCTGGTCGCGCGCTCTGGTTCGCTCAGGAGAACTGACCGGACGCGCTGTTGAACTGATCGGACGCCACAGTGCCAGCGTCCAGTTAGAGTCCAGTAAGCTCCCTGGATGACCGGACGCGTCCGGTCGTTAGTGACCGGACGCGCTGCGCGTCCGATCATCGAACTAAAAACCGCGCAGACGCTGAACACTGTCCGGTCATCTCTGTGACCTCCGTTCGCCTCCGTTACTTTTCTGACTTCCGGCGTAGTGGAAAATAGGCATTTCAACTTCACAAAAACGCCTGAATCCCGCGCTCGCAAAGCTCGGCAGGAGGGAGAGAGGAACCCAAACCCCTCTCTACCGCTTGAACTCCACCGCCTTCGCAAATGTGCTAACACCACCAAGTGTACACCACCATGTGCATGTGTGTTAGCATTTCACAATCATTTTCCAAGGCGTTATGTTAGCTCTTTACTAGATCCTAATGCATATGCTCAAGACATTGATCTAGTGGCACTTGATTTCTGAGCTAACCGTGATTGCCCCTCTTGATAGTCGGCTATGTATCCTAAACCCGGTCAATCACTTCTCTACTCATCTTAGACCGGCAAAAGGAAAACCCTATGGTTATACCTTTGCCTTGCGCTCTTAGATCCTTCTCTTTCACTTGATCATCATGTCCTTCATTTTATGTGCATCTCCACCATGATCATCATTTCATGTCCATGCACCATCTCTTTGTGATCTTGTGGCCACCACTCCTTGCCACATACACCTTCATCACATGTGTTGCTTATGCCTAACTCAAAACACTTAACACATGGCATTAGCAACTTGGTGTCATTGATTACCAAAACCAAACTTGGGCTTTCATATGGTGCCGCTGAGGCTGGTGGCAGTGCAGCTGCTAGTGATGACCGTGATCCACCACTACCTCCTCCACCCTACACTACGGAACAGTTTTTCGCACAATTTCTTTGAAGCCAACGTAATATGGAGAGCATGCAACAGAATATGGAAGCTGTGTTGTGCAGTATCGCAGACAACACTCGTCGAGGAATAAACCCGGGTGGTCGCGAAGCAAACCAGTACAACAGTTTCAAGGACTTCATGGATACTCGTCCACCGATCTTTAAGGAAGCCGCAGAACCCTTGGATGCAGAAGAGTGGATTAATACTATGGAAGACAAGTTCCGTGTATTAAGAATGACTGAAGTGTTGAAGACTGAGCATGCAGCTCATCAACTTCAGGGTCCGGCAGGAATGTGGTGGAAACATCACCGCACCACTTTTCCTCCCCACACTCACATCACTTGGAATGAGTTCACCGAAGCTTTCCGTGGAACGTACATTCCACCTGGTCTGACCGAGATGAAGCTTGGGGAATTCCTAGCACTGAATCAAGGCTCGAAGACTGTAACTCAATATCTACATGCATTCAATAACCTGAGCCGTTATGCCCCTGATATGGTGAATACAGAGGCCAAGAAGATCGCTAGCTTCAAGAGAGGCCTAAATCCCAAGATGATGAAACATGTGGGTACAAATATGAGGACTGATTTTAATGATTTCGTTAGCGACTGTCTGAAGCAAGAGAAGAACAACAATGTTTATGCTGCTTCCAAGATCCGTAAGAGAGCTTTCGAGTCGGGTTCGTCCCAGTCCCGAGCCCCAGTGGCCAACCGTCCAGCTTATCAATCACCTTCCCTAGGTGCAAGGTTTAGGCCACCGCAAAGAAAGAATCAGAATGCTCAACAACCCCAGAGGAATCAGAAACCATTCAAGATGGCATTGCCTCAGGCAAAGACAGGACAAGGCAGTTCATCTGGAACTGTGGCTCAAGTGAAGGGACCGTGCTTCAACTGCAACCAACCTGGACACTTTGCGAAGTTTTGTCCCTACCCTAAGAAACAACAGACGCAGTATCAAGCTCGTGTGCATCACACCACCGTGGATGACATCCCTGAAGGAGAACTGGTAACAGCTGGTATGTTTTCTATCAACAATCATCCTGCAGTAGTCTTGTTTGATTCCGGATCATCTCATTCCTTTGTAAGTCAAGCTTTTGTTAAGAGGCATGAGCAAAAGATAGTCGAATTGGAATGTGCTTATAAAATCAGTTCAGCTGGGGCTGATTTGTTGACTAATCAGATAGTTCAGGGAGTGACCCTAAACATATCAAACCGGCAATATAAGCTTAATCTGATAGTCATGCCAGGGTTAGTTTTGGATGTGATCATGGGTATGAACTGGATGAATAAGATGGGGGTAGTAATCGATGTTGGAGGAAGGAGTATCTCTCTCAAGGAACCAAGTGGAGAAGGCACCTTTCGAGTGGTCCTACCACGGAAAGTAGACCTAGCTAGCATGACTTGTGTGGTCCAAACTACTCTGCTAGCCCAGATTCCAATGGTCTGTGAGTTTCCAGATGTGTTTCTGGATGAGTTACCTGGACTTCCACCAGACCGAGATGTTGAGTTTGCCATTGAGTTAATTCCGGGAACAGCACCGATCTCGAGAAGGCCCTATCGGATGCCTCCCAATGAGTTAGCCGAATTGAAGAAGCAACTCCGGGACTTACTAAAGAGAGGTTTGATTCGTCCCAGCTCGTCTGAATGGGGATGCCCTGCTCTATTTGTGAAAAAGAAGAAGGATAACTCCTTACGCATGTGCGTGGATTATCGACCACTGAATGCAGTGACAATTTAAAACAAGTATCCTCTTCCTCGGATTGATATATTGTTTGACCAGTTGTCTAAAGCCAAAGTGTTCTCTAAGATAGATTTGAGATCAGGATACCATCAGATAAAGATTAGGCCGCAAGATGTGCCTAAGACTGCGTTCTCTACCAGATATGGCTTGTATGAGTATCTTGTCATGTCCTTCGGATTGACAAACGCTCCTGCATACTTTATGTATCTAATGAATTCTATTTTCATGCCAGAGTTGGACAAGTTTGTGATTGTGTTCATTGATGACATTCTAATATATTCAGAGAATGAAGAAGATCACGCAGAGCACCTCAGGATTGTCTTGACTAGACTCAGGGAACATCAACTGTATGCGAAGTTCAGCAAGTGTGAGTTCTGGCTTAAGACAGTGCCTTTTCTTGGCCACGTGCTGTCCGAAAATGGCATTTCCGTAGATCCTAGTAAGGTACAAGAGGTTATGGACTAGAAGTCACCCATCTCGGTGCATGAAGTTCGCAGTTTTCTTGGTTTAGCCGGTTACTATCGTCGCTTCATACCGGATTTCTCGAAGATTGCCAAACCAATGACAAGCTTGTTACAGAAGGATCATAAGTTTGTATGGATAGAGGAGTGCGAGGCAGCTTTCTGCACCTTGCGAAAGTTGTTGACCACTGCTCTTGTTCTGGCCCAACCGGATATAGAAAAGTCTTTTGATGTGTTCTGTGACGCATCTAAGAATGGGTTAGGATGTGTGCTAATGCAAAATGGAAGGGTTATTGCCTATGCCTCACATCAACTGAGGAAGCATGAAGTTAATTATCCTACACATGATTTGGAGCTTGCAGCAGTAGTGCACGCTCTAAAGATTTGGAGACACTACCTAATGGGTAATGTGTGTAACCTCTTTACAGATCATAAGAGTCTCAAATACATTTTTACCCAATCTGAGTTGAACATGCGACAGAGAAGATGGTTAGAGCTGATAAAGGACTATAATCTAAACGTGCATTATCATCTCGGGAAGGCTAATGTAGTAGCAGATGCACTGAGCAGAAAATCACATGCTATTGATGTGCAACCGTTGTTTGAAGAAGGGTTCAATTTGCTACATCCTGCTGTGTTGCATAATCTTTAGATCAGTTGTACTTTGGAAGACCAGATCATTGAAAGTCAGAGGACAGATAAGGGAATCCTTCATATCAAGGAGAAGATGAAGAGAGAACCCACCAAACACTTTCGATTGGATGACCAAGGAGTGTTATGGTTTAAGGATCGCCTGGTGGTACCAAAGGATAGAGAGCTTAAGAACAAGTTGATGAATGAGACCCATCATCCCAAGCTATCTATTCACCCCGAAAGTAGTAAGATGTACCAAGATTTGTAACCCCGTTATTGGTGGACTAAGATGAAAAAAGAAATTGCAGCATACGTTGCTCGTTGCGACATGTGTTGTAGAGTTAAAGCTATTAACATGAGACCTGTAGGACTTCTGCAACCCTTGTCTGTACCCGATTGGAAATGGGATGATATAAGTATGGATTTCATCACTGGTCTTCCCACCACATAGAAGGGACACGATTCTATTTGGGTAATAGTAGATCGTCTCACCAAGACAGCTCACTTTCTGCCAGTTAAGACAACATTCCGACCACCTCAATATGCAGAAAAGTATATTGCTGAGATTGTCTGATTACATGGTATACCAAAAACGATCGTGTCTGATCATGGTTCACAGTTTACCTCTCATTTTTGGGAGCATCTTCATAAAGGTTTGGGTACTAGTTTGATTCGTAGTACGTCTTACCATCCGCAGACAGATGGGTAGATAGAACAAGTTAATGCTGTACTTGAAGATATGCTTAGAGCTTGTGTACTGTAACAGAACCGTCCAAATTATAAGAGCACAAGTATAAAAACAATCACCGAAGTGATCAAATTCTCACACTTGAGCCCATATAACTCCGGTAGTCCAATGAAATCACGAGAGATTTCAAACCAACCAACATACAAGCCAAGATTGTAGTGATTCAACATAACAAGTCATATGTTACAACCATTTCACAAGTAATTCAATATACAACGGAGTTCAACATAGTTATTAGAACTTACATTGAAAAGTAGCGGAAGCAAGTAATTTGAAACTAACATTATTCTTATTTCAAATACATGCCAGTACCACGGTCGACTTCCAACAAAAATATTAGAGATAAGGTAAATAAGAAGGATCATGCCCGTGATCACACTCCGCCTCTACGGCAGGAGCCAACCAACTCTTGCAGTCGCCATGATACATCATAACCTGCAACAAGTGGGGATAAAACCCTGAGTACGAGAAAGTACTCAGCTAGACTTACCCGTCAGAAACCAGAAATAAGGTGACACCAAGGATCATGCAAGGCTGATATAAAGTGGGGCTAGCTTGACAACATTTTGCATAAAAGCTTAATATAGATGATCAATCATTAATGCTTAAGCATCAAGTTAATTATCATTAACCTATCATCTAGATTAGGACCTGTACTAGAGCACTCACTTTATTAGGAGCAAACAATATTAACCATAGCAGGTATAAATTGAGGCAACCTTTCCATCGTGATCCAATTAACCATCAGTTCAATTTAATTGAATCTACGTTGCCGCTGCTCAAGTCAAGTGCTCACTAACCGGGAGCGACGGCGATTCGAATCGAATTCCTATCCAGCTGGAGGGGTATTTCTAACACTCACCGTGCAGACCCCTGCCAGGGTCACACAGGCCACCTTTTCATATGATTCAGGAATCGCAGGTCCAAATGATGTCGCGACCCCAAGGGCGACACTCTGCCAGGTGATAGGGACTCTAACCCCCCCTTGGTCTCACGCCAATGTCCCCAAGCACATCCTTTCTCTCCTCCAAGAAGCAACCTACCATTCGATTCCCGGCCTGAATCACATTACTCGGCTTCACGGTCGGAATGACTTATCTGGCCAACTAAGTGTTAGACTGCGTTCAACATGACTCAAGGACGTACAGCGAATCGGTCCTTAAACGACTCAGACGGGGATAGATTCACACCCAAGACCTCCATGCCTTGTTGCTTCACTATCGTCATCCCGCCCGGTCTCATTTTATTTTATTAACACATGATTCCTTTCCACGATAGCAAATATAGCCAACCGTGCCATATATGAATATCCCTATATCTCGCAGGTGATAGGAAATCACCTGACTTCTACCGCTTAAAGCAGGGCTAAGCATCTACTCGATCCTAATCTATGTAGGATTCAAGGATTCATATATCTGGACAAGGAATGATATAATGCAGCAAGGGTTTCCAACCAACTCCTATCACTTAATGCAGCAATACTTATAACATATATAGAATTAATTGCTTTAAAGATAGGAGGCTTATAATGCTCCGGGGCTTGCCTGGGATCCGACTCAAGTTAGAGTATGTCAGATGAATTCACTTGGCGAGCATCCTCCAATCTAGCACTCGTCCGGTCCTTCTACCTTCGGGATGGATCCACCAAACACCGTCTTCGGGTTTGGCTCCAACGGCCTTTACTTCACACGTTTCTGCTAGCGTACCTATATGAGATGCAAGATGCAAGTGCATGAATACATGGAAGTATAATGGACAATGCGTCACATTCAGTAAACAAGACAAATACCAAATTACACTCCACATGCATAGACACTTCATGTTGATTAAATAAACATCACCCAACCTAATATAAAAGATGACAAGCATATTAGGCATGGCACCCAAGGTTTCACAAGATCTCAGGTGTAAGAACTTAACTACCCTCAAAGGCATAAGTCACACTTAATAATATACAAGCAAACAACTATAATTGGAATTTATCCCTTTTCTGGACAAGCAACAATAGCTTCATAATTCAATCATATCTGGAGTTTTATAAATCCAAATGACTTGAAAGAAGACATTATGGAAAGCTTATGAAATTCTCTACATTTCATTTATAATCATCACAGCACGACTCATAAGTTAAATAAGTCAAAAATACAAAGTTCCAGAATCTGTTCCTGACAAACAGAGAGCAAGCAATTCTGTACCCTAACTTTAAACAGCTATAACTCCTAAACCACCTGGCCAAATACCACCAAATTTTAACAGAAGCTATATATATATATATTATCTACAATTTTTGTATAAACAAGTTTCACAACAAAGCACATTATCATGAAGAACTTTGCTAAGTTCCTAGATCTGTCCAGAAACCTCATTTGCAAGAAATAATTATTAACTTATGTTGCAAACATATAATTAGACAAAACCAACTTTACCAACATGTCACACATGACTAATGAACACCAGAAAACATAGTGTCCATTCCTAAATAATTTCTTTTAATGCATTTTCTTAATTTATTTAGATAATTTGGTGGAATTATGAACACATATCAAAAGTGCATAATAAATTCTACCAAAATTACAGAGGCCTAAATATGCTCTAAAAAGTCTACTGTCCAAATTTCAATCCATTTGGGCAAGTATATCAAGCTATATGAAAAAGACAAATAGCTATTGCAATAATTCATGTAAAAGCAAATTAAACCTAAAACTCAATATTTTCTGTGAACACAAGGCCATATTATGAATCAATATGATAGAGAAACGTCATACTCAGGTAATGGAACAATATTTTCTATTTTATCATTTATATATTATTTATAAGCTATTTATCAAGCCCTAAACAAGTTAAATCAATAACTAGATCATCCAATAAGTAGTGACCAAGAAATTTATACCACAGTACATAAATATCATGACAAGACTACCATAAAAATTTCACATCATTTGGAGCATCACAACTCAAGATATAAAATGACAAGTAATAAAATGAAATTTTCCTTATATAACAAGGTCAAATCAAAACTTTAAGAAAACAGTGAACAACTAGGGTGTTTAATATTTTTCCTAGCAAAAGTATGTCATCACAAAATTAACAAAACCAGAATCACTATTTTTGGATATCTAAAACTCAAGATATGGCTCTGGTCCAGTTTATAAGCATTTTAGAGCATTTTAAAGCTTAAATAAAAACATCAGAAAATATCTACAAACATCTAACATATTATGACTCTACTGCATAGATCTTTTCCCAAGGTTTCCAAAAAGTCCACTTTTACTAATTTTGGAGTCTCCTAGCATGAGATATGCATTTTAGAATATTTAACCAAATTCTGAAATTCAAAATCGGAATAAAACAACCCTAACAAGATTCGCTAGGCACACCCGATTTCTTACCCAACTCAACCATTACTTTAGCTGACACGTGGGACCCGCTGGACCACCTGGGCCCGCTGGTCATACAAAGAGAAATCGCACACAAGGTTTCCCCTTCTCCTTCCTTGGAACGGTATAGAGGAGGGGGAGGTGCGGCTCTGCCAGTCTCCGGCGAGGAGGTCGCCGGCGGTGAGCGGCGGCAGAGGAGCAAGCTCAGACTCTGGCGCATCTGATGAGGGGCTTGGCGCGGCTAGCGGCAGTCCGTGGTGGCGTGGCCATGGGAGCGGACGGCTCGCCGGCGGGTGCTCCGGCAGCGGCTCACTACAGGGGCGAAGACGACGAGGCGAGGAGCTCTAGAGGGGCGGCGTGGTATGGGGAACACGATGGCGCGGCCGGTTCGGGTGGAGGGAGGCTGGAGACAAGGAATCGCGGGGCGGCCGGAGCTCGGCCATGGCGGACGTCACGGCAGCGCGCTCAGGGCGGAGCCGAGCGAGGGAGAGAGCGGAGGAGGGTGAGCAGTGAGGAGCATGGTGTGTCTAGGAGCGGCTCAGCGTTCACCACATGCGAGGAGGAGGCAGAGACGGGTGTCGGCCATGGTGGAGCGCAGACTCTGCATGTACGCCACGTTCGGACGCGCGTCGCCCATTGAGGCCTTCAACCGAACACGTGGTGGGTGACGTTGAGGTCATATTGGGGTAGCATTTTGGGCTAGCTACGGACCGAATTTCGTCAAGGGCCTTAAAACAAAGTTGTTCATTTCGTGATGCCCTACAATTCTTGTTTAAGGACCCTGGTCATTGGAGCAATGGATTAGGGAGTAATTAGACCCTAAGTTGACATTGTCGATGATTACGCTAACTTCGGTGTTTACTCCAGTTAGTTGGTCAACAGTGGTCAAATCAATGTCAACTTTTGGTATATCCTACTCCAAGATCTAAACTCCAACTTTTACATTAGGACCTACTCAAGTTGCATAGCAAAATTTGGAGAACGCGAGATGCCAACCACAATGACATTGAAATTCCAGACTTAGCCAAATTCGAGACCTTGAAAACAGCACTAAGTTGATTCTTGTGGGCTCTATTTGACTAGGTTAGAGGCCAAACTAGCTCTTAACTATTAAACAAAGTTTGTTCTACACAAGATGAACTACAACTTTTGTTTAAGGTCAAACCTCATTACTGGTACAGAACTTAGACTTCCACTTTGGTCAAAGTGGCAACCCGATAAAGCCTAAACTAGGGTTTTAGGCCAATCGAGGCATTTTCTTGACATTTGCTCAACATGAACCCTTCATGACTTTTGTTGTAGAGTTCGTCTAGAGTCATTTGGGCAAGTTTGCATGGTTTGGCTGATGATCTACAATTCCATTCACTTAATGATGCAAGTTCCAATAGGAATGGAACTTATCATTTCATGTGACTTTTTAATTCCAAACCCCATGAAACTTTTCTAGGGATTAATATAGATAGTTACTGAGGTGAGACATGTGAAGATACTTTGATAGCAACACCCAAGCCTATATCTTTTAAAGTAGCCTATATGTAAGCAAGGATGCAATATCCAAGTTTAGGTTAGGGTTTATTTTCATAGGTTTGACTTTGGCATCGTCATCTCCACTAATCTATCGTGTTTGAGCTTAAACCCACTACTTAATTGGTGATAAACACCTGGGGTGTTACATGTACTGTCATCCAGAGGCTCATGGGAATCCTGGTTACCATCGGCAGAATTCGCTTACAACAACAGTTACCAAGAGAGTATCAAGATGGCACCTTTTGAAGCTTTATATGGCAGGAAGTGCAAAACACCGTTAAATTAGGTAGAGCCTGGAGAAAGAAGGTTTTATGGAATTGATTTTGTAAATGAGGCAGAGAAGAAGGTCCGTATTATCCGGCAAAACATGCAAGCTGCACAGTCCCGTCAGAAGAGTTATGCAGACAAGAGAAGGAGACCATTGAATTTCCAAGTGGGTGACTATGTCTATTTGAAAGTTCCCCCCATGAAGAAGAAACGGTTTGGAATCAAGCAGAAACTGTCTGCTAGATATATCGGACCATACCAGATTATAGAGAAAAAGGGTCCCGTGGCGTACAAGTTGCAGTTGCCAGAAGAGATGAGTTCAATCTTTCCTGTCTTTCACGTATCCCAGTTGAAGAAATGTCTGCGTGTTCCGGAAGAGAGAATAGAACCGCAGGGTATTCAGATCAAGGCGGACTTAGAATATCGTGAACAACCGGTTCGAATTCTGGATACAAAGGGCCGAGTCACTCGGAATAAAGTGGTAACAACCTACAAGGTTCAGTGGAGCCATCATGATGAGAGTGATGCTTCATGGGAAACGGGAGAATATCTTCAAACCACGTATAAAGATTTTTACGATAAATGGTTCGTAACTCAAAATCTCGGGACGAGATTCTTATAAGGGGGGAGGGCTGTAACACCCCTGGGTGTTAAGCATGCATTAGCATCCAAGGCACTAGTCATAATCATCTCATACATGGTTATCATCGCATGCAATATAGACCCTTTTAAATTTAGAGTTGAAAAACAATTACTCAAAACCCAAATGTTGCATTTAAGTGCTAAAGAGTGATGAAACTTTGTGTAGCTACAATTTTAGATAATCTAGAATAAATAAACATGATTTTTGGAGCAACTCTTGAATTCAAATTCCTTCAAATTTTGCTTTTAAAAATATTCTAGAAAAATGAATTTTTACTTAAAAATTTAGCTTTAAATCCCAAATTCAAAATCTATTTAGAATTTTGAAAAGTGCCCTACATGAAAGTTGTAGAGAATTAAATTTTGAACAACTTTTATTTTGGGCAAAAGTTCTGAAAACCTCTTTTTCATCTTCAAATTCAAATTTGAAACAAATATAGAAATCTGAAAATTTATTTAGAAAAAGAAAAATGCTTTTCCTTCTTTAGTGGGTCGCAGCCAACCTTTTGGCCCAGCAGCGCTGGCAGCCCGGCCCGCGCCCCGCGCCGGCTTCCTCCCCCCGCGCGCGCGCGCGCGCCCGCGCGCAGCGCCATGGCGCCGCGGCAGGACTCGGCCGCCGCGTGGCCGAGCGACGGCGACGCCGCGCGACACGCGCCCCGGGTGGCCCCCGCGTCCCCCGTGCCACGCGCCTTGAACTCGCGCCCGCTCCTCCATCCTCAGCACGCCCTCCATTCCTCCTCTCGCCCCGCCAGCACCAGTAGCGCACCGTCGCGCCATCACCGGCTCCCGGAGCTCCGCCACTGCCGTTCGCGCTCGTGGCTGCTTCTCCGGCCGATTCCTCCTGGCCTCAGCTCCGCCCCGCTTCCCTCCACCGCGTGCGCGCCTCCAATCCGCCGCTCGAGCTTAGGTGAGGGCCAATTGGCCGCCCCCCTCCTCCACTGCCGCCATGGCCGCCGTTGGCCGGCGCGCATGGCCGGAGCTCCCTGGCCCTTCATGCCTCCTCCGGTCTCGAGCATCCGCTTCCCCTTCACCTAGCGGTGCTCGCGCTCGCATTCTCGGCCGCCCCTGTGGCCTGCATTGGCCGGTCGACGAGCTCCCGCGCCGCCGTGCCACCATCTCCGCCGGCGAGCCTCCTCCGGAGCTCCCGCGCCGCTCGGAGTTGGTGCGCTGGGTGCGTCTCGGTGCGGGGAGCACGTTGGTGCCCTCCCCGTCGCCGGAGACCTCACCGGCGGCGAGTTCGTAACCGGTCAGCGCCTCCCCCGCGCTGCTCTGGCTGGCCGGTGGGGTCCGTTGACCCGTGGGTCCCGCGTGTTAGCGTGTGTGGGTGCACTGCACCGGGTGTATTCAGCGTTTTCACCGGCGAATTTTTAAAAGAATTAAGGAAAATAATTTCTCAGAATTTTGAAACAACTTTGAAAAATCATATCTCAAGATTTATAGCTCCAAAAATGATGAAACAAATTTTGAAATGTTCCTCTTGAATAGATCTACAGTTTAAAAATATTTCATGATAAAATTGTGACACTTTTCTGTGTAGCTTTATTTAATTGTTATAAATACTGATATCTTAGAAAATGTGTAGTAAATAAAATAATGAAGGGAAAAATGTGATTCTTGTTGCTTTAATCTTTATTAGTGATGTACTTTCTAGGAAAAATATTAGTGAAGCATGTTCTGTGAGAAATTTTTGAAGTGTAGTTCAAATGCTTTTAATTGATAATCTTTGTTATTTTTAGTAGAGAGCTAAATTTGTATAGAACATACATGTGATAATTTTTGTAGTATGTTAGTTTACTGTTAGTAACATAGGAAAAATGTGAAATCTATTGTTTGATATTTTTTCTTGTACAAAATAATTTCATGCTCATTATTATGCTATACCTTGTTTATTTTGTACGGATAGTGTTACTTATTCAGTTCTCATAAAAATTTAGTAGTAGGTTAGTTAGGGTAACAGTAATCTACTGTAATTTTTGTAGATTTTTATCTACACCAAAAATAGGTGTTGGTGTGTAACCCTAGTTAAATAGGAAATAAAATATTATTCTTTATGAGAAATTAAGAGAAATAAAATATGTTTGGTGTATCTTTGAAGCATCATTATGCCTTGCTGATATTATGGATGAGTTAGGTTGGTAAGCTTTGGTAGCTTAGGTTCACTTGTATATGTAGATGATAGGCTAACTAATAGAAGGATAAGGTGCATGTTTTAGGGTACATGTTCTTGGATGACGTTGACTACCTTGTAGAAGAAATAATTATATTCGAACTGCTCATTCCATGTGCTCATCTGCATCTCATGTCATCAAAGCACTCCACCACAATTCGATGCATTCTTCGCATGTTTGCTTATGCACTTGTATCATACAGGATCGCAGGAGGAGTCGCAGGTAGCAGTACCGGAGGAGCAAGTTTGGACGGATCAGTAGGAACCCCAGGCACAGGAGGTGCCTAAGGAAGAAGAGTCAGGCGAGGAACTGCCAGAGTGCGTTGACCACCATCCTAGCTCGTTTGAAAAAGGCAAGCCCCGGAGCATTTTAAGTCTCCTATTTTATAAAAGTTGTTCCTTACTACATGAACTATAGTTATATATATATTGTTGCATTAAGTTATAGGAGTTAAGTGAAACCGTTGTTGCATTATTACCTTGGCCCCCGGATTACCTTTTACCCTGTTAGGTCAGGAACGAGTTAATTGCTTAGCCATGCTTAGACCGGTAGAAGTCGGGTGATTTCCCGTCACCTGCGAGCTATAGGTGGATACCTGATTATGGTTAGCTGTAATTGTGATCATGGAAAGTAACCAAGTGTTGATGGATAAACGAAGACCGGGCGGAGTTTTATAGGGTTTTGGACTATAGTGATTCCGTCTGTGTCGATTAAGGACCGATTGTTGCTCGTCCCTCTTGTCATGTTGAACGCATGCCTCACATTTAGCTGGCCGAATAAAGTACCTTTCGACCGCGAAGCTAGTGACACTTTTCGAGCCGGGATAAACTCGGGTTGGCAGACTGGTGTTGAAGTGGATGTAACGGGGATGCGAAGAGTGAGCCCAAGGTGCGTCCTGGCAGTCGAGCGGTCCCTGGGTAGTGCGATCCATGATTGTTATCCCGCGGCTTCTTGGAAAGTGTCATTGGTGATCTACGCGACCCTGACGGGGGAAGCAGGGTTTGTGTGAGGAATAAATCTCCAGCTGGATAGGAATTCGATTCGAATCGCCGTCGCTCCCGGTTAGTGAGCACTTGACTCGAGCTATGGCATCGTAGTAACATTAAAGGAACACTGATGGTTAAGTGAATGATGTTGGAAATGCTAAACCTGATATGGTAATCTAGGTTGTTAATGATGAATCAAGTGATTGTTCTAGCAATAGATGCTTACCTAGCTTGAATAGGTTATACTAAAAAGTGATGCAAAAAGTACTAGTATAGTTTTTCATAACAACTTATGCTTTTCGCAAATGAGTCAAGCCAGTCCAATCTATAAAGCCTTGCATGATCCTTGGTGTCCTTTATTTCTGGTTTTTGATGGGTAAGTCTAGCTGAGTACATTCTCGTACTCAGGGCGTTGTTCCCATTGTTGTTGCAGATGGTCAGATGTACTATGGGTACTGTTCCAACTGTCTGTATCCGGCGATGAGCAACAACTAGAACCTTGGGCAAGGGTAACTCTGTTCGTCTTATCTACTGCTTTTGTGGACCATGACGATCTACTGGCACTGTATTTGAACTAAGTGTGTGTGTAAAACTACTTGCTTCCGCTATGTTATTCTGAACTATGTTGTAATAACTTTTATTCCGAACTCCGATGTACTACACTTTTATTGTGAACTCTATGTATCATGTGAACTGTGGCTGCTAAATCAGTACGATCTTGGTTGTATGTTGATTGGTTTAAAATCCCGCGTGATTTCACGGAATCTCGGGTTATACGGGATTAAGTTTGGTAAATTAACCGCCTCGGTGGAAGATTTTTCTGACTTAATCTCGTATAATTACGTTGATCCGTTACAGATAATAAGATTGCTCGCGTCTTTTTCTTGTTCGTTCTTCGATTGCGTGCAGGAATTGATCTTCGTGATCAGGCTGATCTCGCACCAGCGAGGTTGGTAACCATTGGGAGTTGGTTCAGCGATTGCATTGGTGCTTCGGGTTCACTCGTTGTAGTCGGATCGTGAGGGTCTACTTCCACCAAATCAAAATTATTTCCACTCACTGAAAGATCGGGCACTCCCCCTCTATCACCGAGGCAAGTGTTGATGCCGTCTAACTCTCATTGGTCTGAAGTAGACTGTCGTGGATGAACGGGTGGTGGTATTCCCTCGGAGTCGGATGAGTGATGCGTCCATGCCACGTCATTGGCCTCATGCCATCCTGATCCACCGGATTCGTGTGGTTGCGGGGTGTTCCCCCAACCAGGCTAATACCCAGGGGTGAACCTAGGTGTCTGCATGGCCAGGAACCACTCCACATGGTACACCTGAGGTACAAGTGGTGTCGATATCTACGGTGGCTATTAAGATCTGCCAGCTTTGTCTCTAGCTCTGTTCCTTGTTGCCCTATGAGAAACAGAACTCCTGTGCGCTTCCTCTTGTTCAACAAGAGTGAAGGTGAGTGACGGGGATTTATACAATGAGAGTCTCGAGTTATGGAGCGGAATCTCATTTGTATACCCCGGAAAGAAAAATACAAGGTTCCCTGCATTATCATACTTCAAATGATGCTCTTGCATCAAGTAGTGCTCATCAATATCAATGCGTGGAGTAGAGATGTATGTCACATCTTGTCCATATAATGCACCAATATTAGTGGCAATACGAGTCACAAGGGACGTGTAAGAGATAGATGTAGAAGCCTTGATTGTTTCTAGCCAATGGTTAAACATTTCTTTCATAGGAACAATTTTAGTCTTTTTTAGCATGGCATAGAGAATTTGCAACTCGGCATGATAAACAAATCTTATGTATTGCCTAGCAAACAAAGTCATGACAATCCAATGATGTATGAACCTCAAAGTAGGATGATGAATATTCATATTTCAAGGTTGAAACTTGCCAACTACATTTTGACCTAAAATTACTCTCCAAAATTCATGGCGATTAAAACCCTTGAGAGCATGATTTAAGTCAATTAAGAATTTTGTGCTAAAGCCTAAGTGAGCTAAGATTCCTCCATGTAGGATAATATTCTTTCTTAAAAAGATGGAAGTAATCCCACCCTTAACTTCTTGCAAAGAGCATAAGAATTGAATTGTTATGAGGCGAGAACCAAGCTCGTTGATGGGAGCAACGTTCTCCCATCCAACGGCTTTCTAGATGGTGATGAATTTAGTGTCCATACCTATCTTTTAGAGAAGGTCAAAGTCATACACAGACACATGGACGAACTCGCAGTTCTTGATAAGGTTGTACGCTTCCATCTCTCGGTCTCCCTCCAAATCAAGGTGTGGATCATCGTCACCTTCCTCCATCGGTTGCTCTTGCTCTTCTTCTTCCGTCAGCACTGTTTCTTCGTCTTCATGCATTGGGCTTTCTTCGGGCTCAGTGTAGCGAGCGCTTGAGCTTTCGTGGGAGCGACTTGAGCTTGCTCCCATGGCCTTCTTAAAAGTGCCAGTGAGCTTCCTCCCAAACTTGCCCATGACGAAAAAGACAACAACATAAACTCACAAACAGGGTTACGTTAGTGAAAATAAATCTAACAACCCATGGACTTGCTTGGTGGTGATGAGCTTAGGAAATTTCTATAGAGTTTCCTTGCACTTGAGCTTTGTGGAAAATATTTTTGCATCTGGTGGAGCAAGTGAGAGTGAGAGGGAGTGAAAAATGGAGAGTGTGAGGATAAAGGGAGCCTCAGCCCGAGCCCTCCTACTTATAGCGCGAAGCACCGACAGAGAGTGGGATGGGATAACGGCTCCTAGCCATTGGAGAAGCAGCAGCGGCAACACCTGGCAGGGTGCTAGAGGTGGGCCCGCTGGTGCCCCCATTTGGCTAGTAGCTCCCAATGACCATTTCAACCTTTGTGACCGTTGGTGCTCTCCTCGATTTCAAAATTTTGCTCCCAAAATTGATCTTCCACAAATCTTTTATTATATTTTGAATTTTCATAAATATTTTTTTAAAAAATAAGAAATGATAATAGAAAAATCTATACTATCAGGAAATGATTTTTATTTTATTTTTCTGAAATGCTTATTTTGAAGCAAATTTTTTGAATTTTGAATTTTAAAAATATGAAATTTTGAATTTTTGAAAGATAACTACTGATTTATCTTTGGTAAGGGCTCAACATTTATAGTCCATCGGCAAGACTTCTCCTTTATTGCTCTACAGCTGCAGGAACAAATTTAGGGGAATTCTTGGGTTGCCCTAGGATTTTCCCCGAATGGTCGACAAGTATAGCGGCAACTATTTGAGCAATTTGTGCTTCTATCATTTTATTAAAAATTAGTTGGTTTTTCACTAAGGAGGATAAATTTTGAAGTTTTGAATTTATATTCTGAATCATTTTATCATTATACATAAGCTTTTTAGTGATATTTTCATTAATTTTAGCTTAACCTAGAACTAGGTCTTTCAAGGAAGGTTGATTCGAATTGTAATTTGAGTTGAAGTTCGAATTACCTCCTTATGGATGGGACTAATTGTTTCACCCATTGTTGTTACCTTGTCGGAACCCGTTGTTGATATATGCGGTGTCTTCATGGGTCTCGGCGTAGTTATTCCCTGAGTGTCTAACTTCACCACAGACCTCATAAGTCATTTGTGAATCTATGGTCTGAATGGTGGCCTTCATAGCTTCCTTCTTGTGGGCCCTTTCATTTAGCCTTGATAGTGTTAAATCTATTTTTGCGGCAAGCATATCCGCCTCCTTCATGGTATGCATGCCTTTTTGTTGTTTCTTTCCTCCCCTGCCCTGATTGGCCACCATCTTTTTGATGAGAGTTGTGGCTCCATCGATGGTTAGGGAGAGAAATGCTCCTCCAGCAGTGGCATCTATGTGCCCCTTCGACATGGGCGTAAGCCCCTCGTAGAAGTTCTAGAGCATGAGCCAGTTTTCCATCCCGTGGTGTGAGCAGGTTTGGATATAATCCTGCAGCCTCTCCTATGCCTCAGGGATGGATTCTAGTGAAGTTTGCTAGAAGTTTGAAATTTTCCCCCTCAGGGCATTGGTTTTGCCCATGGGAAAAAATTTAGCGAGGAACGTCACGGAACATTTGTCTCACATATTGATAGCTTCCTTCTCCTTATAGAACCACTGTTTCGCCTTCCCCACAAGGGAGAAGTGAAACAGACAGAGCCTTGTGCTAGCTGGTGTGACATCTTTGATGATGATGGTGTGGGGTATCAAAATACTAGGGTACCCAATAAAAGGCAAAATACGGCACCCTGTACGTTCGCTAAAGCCCCATCGTAGGGGCCCTAGTAAAACTGACCCGCCGAAAGCGCTAACAGCATGACAGTCGCTCGAAGCATGAAAATCAACCTCCATCCCACTCGAACCTTGTGGAAAGGTCTCGGGCGAGATAGGTGCCTCGGGTGGTAGTTCCTACCTCGCCCGAGCCCCCATGACATCATCAGAGCACCCGACCCCCTTGGCGTACTTTTCACCTCTCCCGAGGGACACGTGGAGCCCTCTAGCAAGATGGGGAGCCACAGGGCCCCCAACCGTGGCACCCTCTCTTGCCGACGGGACGGACGTTACCATGCACAGTCAACAGGAGCATGAGAACCATGCCCTGACCTAATATGACCCCGATCATTCCACCACGACGACATCCATACCTCTACAGCAACATCCATACCTCTACACAAATCTAAGTGCTCATACCGACCATCTGTTGACACCTCTAATGCCACCTAAGCTAGGTTGTCATCCCCAGCATGGCGCAAGAGGTGCTAGTATTAATAAATGCAAATGCTCGTCTAGAATGAATATGAAATCCGCAAGTGCACAGATAATACTGATGTAGCATTTTAACCCGGAGTAATCCAGGTATCATTATTTATATTTTTACCATTGGAAAGGGAGTGCTAAGGATAATGAGCAATGAGCATCACTGCATGTGGTAATGGAGAGTATAACCATGTCTTTGTCTATCTTCTCATACAGGGTAAGTGTCATAAGATAAATAGTATATATGAATGATAAAGAATAACTGATAAGCACATAGCCACATAATAAAAGATAAACATCTCAATAGATTACTCTAAGCTTATAGCACTAGCATGGATTAGGACAAACTACAAAGATAACTCCTAAGTTATTCTAGCTATAAGGTCAAAGCATACGATGATTAGTGCAATTACACTTGGCAATCATAGCAAGAGAAGGTTATATCTACGCATAGTGATATTACGAAGGAAGATGAAGAACATAGCAATCACTTCCCTATAATAGTTGTGTTCTTCCTGCCCTATACTCGGGAGGTGGACTACGAATGACTCAATATGACTGTCACTCCTGCGATCTACCACACGGTCCAGAATATAGGGTGCAATCGCAGGAAAAATACGGTATAGGCACCACGCCTACACGATATTTACCACTCACCCATCGATCTAATGAGCAAGCGCTATATGATCTTATACTTGAATATAATTCTAACCTAACTATGCCAAGCATATAATCAAAGTAGATTAAGAACAATATAATTGAGAACATAATCAAATAGAGCAAAGTCATATCCAATATGATAGAATAGACTAAAGTCATATTCATACAAATGATGAACTAGATTAATAATACAAGAACGAATATAAAAGTAGGAGAGAATTACTAATAATCCTCTTGACAGATCTAGAATCCAAGCAATGCTTGCCTCCTTCTAGTTCTAATCCTATGTAGCTATGCTACTAAACTACAGAGATCTAATTGAGATGGTGGCTCTGGGGCTTCTCAGAGGAATGCTCTGTATCTTGGAATGACTTAGGGTTTCTCCTAGGGCCAGAGGCCTTGCTTATATAGCCCTCTAGGAAGCATCATAGCCCATGGATCAAACCAACCTTGATGGACGATTATTATTGATCCTCAAAGGCGGTGAAGGCTTGATCCGCGAGGTGGCTCCTGATTGGCCACCAAGGTGAGGCGGCCGCCTAGGGGGGTGGAGCGCCCGCCCCTATCATAGTGACAGGTGGGTCCCACCTTCTAGGATTTTCCTTCCCATGTCTTCTAGATTATTCTTTTCATATATTTGGCCCTTTTCTCTCTATGTAAATATGACATGTGGGCCTCCTTTGGTTGTTTCCTGATAATCCCCTACAGAAATAGACATTCACCAAAACTCATGAAATTCTATTAGTGTAACCCCTATATCTAGCTAGTAATTATATTTTAGGTCCTTTCTCATGCTATGTTGATGGTTAAAAATAACACTTATCTACGGTCAACAAACTCCCCCAAGCTTACCTTTTGCTCATCCCTGAGCAAAGATAGACTCAGTGATGGATTAGGAGTTGCTACAATGCTTTCACGCCTTTCAGGTACACATGCGTTCAAACTAGAATTCTCCTCCGGATTAGTTCTAATAAAAACTTACTCATATTACCTTCCACCATGGGGCTTGTAGTCGTCACTTGAGTCTTGAGTAGTTGAAAGACAGAACGGTCAAGTCAAGCGCCATGTTTCAAGTTCTTTGATCAACTATTATTCTGGAGTTTTGCACAATTTTCAAAATAAAACTCAGAGATTCCTCTGTATGACCCTTTCAAGTTTCTCCTTTATGGTATTTCTAGATCCTCTCCAAGGCATTTATGGTCTATGCCTTTTCTCTCCTCTCAAGATATGTGGTATTTTTGGTATTTTAGGCATAGTAACATTGCCTTATCTCTTTCACCCTACTTCTAATAGGCTTATGTGGAGCTCATAGGTGGGGAGACAACGAATACATACTTGCAAACATTTATTGTATAGTCAAACTACGGATCCAGAGAAACAAGTCATACAGTCTATCGGCGTTTGGTCCTACGAGGGTCCTAAGCCAATGAGTGAATCAATGCTGCGTGTCCCTAATCTGGATGGTGATGCAAGGAGAGTACACAGAGGTTTATCCTAGTTTAGGCGAAAGAAGGCCCTACGTCCAGCGGGGAGGGGGTATTGTATGTCCTTGCACTTAAGTGCTTGCGTAGGGGTTACAAGCTGTGAGAGAGGGAACCGATCCTAGGTCTCAGAGAGAAAGTGAAAGTACAAAGGAGATTGATTGATATGTTGATCTTCTATGGTGGGAAGGTGGCTAGTCTTTTTTCATCCATTCTCTGTCGCCCCCTTGTAGAGTCCCCTACCTGCCCTTTTATAGGGTAAGAGGAGGTAGGGACACCGGGGGTGCCTTTGAGGTGAAGTTTTGTCGAACGCTATGGAGGTTGTTGTAGTGACGTGCCCCGAGAATGGCCAGCCATCCCTGGACACCATGGTGATATAAAGGATGAGACGGTAAAAAGACTCTGGGTCCTGTGTCACGCAAGCCTTGCATTCTTGTTTTGACCATTAGTTGGTCGAAGTCGGGTCGAGGTGGGTCGACGGTGAACGGATAAGGCCAAGTCCCTGGAATCGCGTGGTATGGTACTCGTCATATTCACCCTCAAGGGTGATCAGTGGTAGAATAGTGCCCAGTATGGTGCGTACAGTGATAGATTTTCACCGCCCATCCCGGGATGGGCGGTAAAAAGTGAGATTTGACACCAGTACTGCTCCCATGCCAGTCGTTGTTGTAGCCATGAGGGTAGGAAGTGGTTGACAGTTTGCATTAAATGCTCTGACTTTTGTCTCAGAGTTGGTGAATGAGGTGGGTCGACCAGCCTGACCCTAGGTCATGCGAGTCAAAGATTTCTCGGTAGTCGAGGTGTCTTGTCGAGCGAGCCTCGTACGAGTCGGAACATGGTCGAGGCGTCCTGTCGAGCGAGCCTCGTACGAGTCAGGACATGGTCAAGGCGTTTCATTCACTATCTCGGCTAGTCCTGTTGGTTTTGTTTTTCTTAATCGTTGATTGTGGGTACCCCTTGCTTTAGGTACCTGACAGTAGCCCCCGAGCCTTTGGGTGAGTGTGGGTCACTCTCACAGAGGCTCAGTGAGTCATGAACTGGAGTCGTAGCGTCGTAGCCTTTTCCAGTGGGTGCGCGCGAGCGCACCCGCCGGGTGTAGCCCCCGAGGCCTCGGTGGAGTGTTTAGACTCCTCCAAGGTCTTTTGTACATTTTATCGAGGAATGCTCTTGTATCGTGGCGTGTTTTGTCCTTTTTTGTTCAAGGTTTGGCCTTCTGTGGTCGAGCCCCCGAGCCTCGTGCACACGAGGTCGATCAGAGTCTTGGCCGTCTTTTATCGTTCGACCCTCACACGCCTTCTTTAGGAAAAGGAGGAGGGGTGGGGAACATCGTACTACCCTCATCGGGCAAGTTCCGACGATCTCCGATGAGCTGTTAACGGGTAATTCAAGTGGGAGCCCGTGCTCCATTCGGTAGGAGTCGGCTAGCGGCCACGGAGGCGCTCTCAAAAATGCCAAAGAGTAGTCGTGGGGATCTCAGTTCCTTGCGATAGGATTCAAGGGCTCGATGCCTCCCTCCGAGGGGATTCCTCCGTCGACCTCTCTTTTAGCCTCGAATACGTCTAGGGGTGCCTCGAGAGCGTGGCTCGAGCCCTAGCCTTGTACGGGCACGTCCCTAGTTGTCTCTGACTCTGTTACTCGAGGGCAGCTATCGAACCCTGGTCGAGGGCTAGATTTCGATCCCTCGAGGTTTATATTGGGCTCAGAGCCCATTACCCATTCGTCTGGGAATATCCGTCCACGGATCCTCTTCCGGCCTATTTGGGGCATGTCTTTTTAGGAGGGGAAGCGAGATCAGCATGGTAGTGGGCGGTGTGGTGCGACGGTTATGGAATAAATGGCGGACACGTGCCCTTACCTATGGGTTTTGAGGGAGTGGTTAGGTAAGGTCATTAAATGCGGAAACTATTCCTACCTTTTTGCTTGCTCGTTGGCCTTCCACCGGGGTATAAGTGTGAGGCCTGGGGTTCCATATGCATCTCTGCCTTCCTTGCTCTTTGTGCGCCCTTCAGCCACCATCCACTGTCGTCGTTGCTTCTTCATCCGCCGCCGCATGCCGTTTTCCGACAACCATGGGGGGCAAGAGCCAGAACATTCCCGTGGATGCATGGGCTCGTTCCTCGGTGATGGAGAGGAAGCTGGAGGAGTTGGTCCGTGATGGACTTTTGCGACCAAGGGCAAGCTGGACCCAACCAGAAAGGAGGGTGCCGCCATCCGACCACCAGGAGCCAGCGCCCCCGGAGGGATACGTGGTAAGCTTCATGGCTTTCCATGAGACGGGGCTCAGAGTGCCACCAAGCCGCTTCATGCGGGTGCTCCTCCACTACTACAAGGTGGAGCTGCATCATCTCGCCCCCAACTCCATCTTGTAGGATGCCATTTTCGTGGCGGTCTGCGAGGGTTACCTGGGGATGGAGCCACACTGGAATATGTGGCTCCACCTCTTCAGGGTGGAGCATTTCGCCAAGAAGGCAGGCGAGCAAGGAGTGTAGCGTGCAGTGCATGTAGGGAGCTGCACTCTCCAAGTCCGGTCGGGTCAAGGTGAGCAGTACATCCCGGTGCAGCTCATCTCGTCGAACAGCAGCTGGCACAACAGATGGTTCTATCTGCACAACGATGACGACCAGCTGCCGAGGTTCTCTGGGCGGGTGTTGATGTAGCGCGAGGAGAACTGGTCATACGACGTCGTCAAGGAGGACAAGCCAAAACTGCAGCCGCTCCTCGACGCGTTGAGTAGGCTTCGTTAGCGTGGGTTGATGGTGGGAATGGTGGTCGCCGCGTTCCACAACCGGAGGGTGCTGCTGCTGATGCAGCGCCGGCTCTGGCTCGATGAGATGACGCCGAAGGCTTCGCTGGAGGGGAGTCGGATGTCGCATGAGTCCCTCCCCCTCGATGAAGTCGCCCAACGTGCATGGTGGATGGTGGGGAGTTTCAAGCAGGAGGACATCGACAGGGTCCCGATGCGCCCCACTCAAGGCTTTGAGCCTCTAGTAAGTGTCATTTTTTTGATAGCCTTGAGTCCCTTTGTTTCTTGATTCCCTCGACTAAGTCGGTCGAGGCCTCTGTACAGTATTTGTCGGTGGTCAAAGAGTCGCGGCCGCCAGTTCTAGAGGATCGGGCTACTCGGGAGGCTAGACGCCTCTCGGCGGCCCAGAAGAAGGAAGAGAAGGATGCTGCCAAGAAGCGTCAAGTCCAGAAAACCCTCGAGCGCGAGGTGTTGAAGAAGCACCACCGCCAATAGAGCCTCGAGGGGCTCCCAATTGAGGACTCTCCCTCCGAGACGGTCTCGTGGGAGGACGAAGACAGCAGCGATGACAACGCCGGGTCACGGTATGATACCATGACCTTTCTAGTGCACCTCCCTAACGTGCGACCCCTGCTGGAGCCCATTGGGGATCAACTTCCCAGGCATCGAGGGAAGTCTCAGCACCCATCGAGGGGAAAGGAGAACCAACAAAAGGGAAGGGCCCAAGCACGTCCTTTAGAGAGGGGAGCTACCTCGCCTGGGGTCCCATAGGGGAGGACGGTGGTGCTGCTCCCGTGAGCCTGATCACCCCGAACTCAGTCGGTGGGTGGGGTAACAGCGTCGGCATCAGAGGCTAGGGCGCTGTCGACGGGTGTAAGGACTCGAGGCCAAATAGCCTCATCAGCGCAGAGGTCCTCCGATGCCCCGTCAGCCTGGGCTCTGAGGAGCACCCGGCTAACAGGAGGCTCAACAGAGGCCATCACAGGTGCCGTTAGGTGGCTCGGGCTTGCCGGGGTCTAGGCCCCTGCTTCCCATATCCGAGTAAGTAACTCGCCTTGTCTTTTCATCATCGGTGATCTTGTTCTTTATTCTGACGTGTTTATTTGCTGCTCAACCATAAGCGCAAGGCGGAGCTCATGGCTCCAACTCCCGTCAAGGCGCTCAGGTCGAGCGTTGCCCTAATGATGCGGACGCCAGCCGACGATGTTGCCTAGGTCACGAGGTGCTAGGCTGCGACAGAGTGGCTCAGGCTGAGGGAGGCGGCCGCCAAGGCGGGGGCAAGCGCCCAGGAGGTTGCTGGTCCTAGTGACGCCGCGCAGGGGCCATAGCCGGCTGAGGCGGTCCTAGGTGATGCTAGGCTCAAGGTGCCTAGAGTTGGTGGGTTGGAGCTTGGGTCGATTGTGATGACTCAGGTGACCATTGAGGTCACTAAGGCCAAAACATCCGTCCACGATGCGGGGCGGGCAGATGTCAAAAAGTTAAGGGAGGTGGCAGAGGCCGCACCAGAGGTGGGGCAAGAGGCGGCGCAGTCAGAGTCGCAACCAGCGCGGGAGGAGCCACAGCCGCAGTAGGACCGGCCAATGGAGCAGGCAGTCAAGGCAGAATGGGGGGTGGTCGTGCCACCGTCCATCGTACAGCCGGTGGTGCCGACAGTCGAGATGCCAGCCTCGCCCAAGGGTCAACCCCGGTCGTGATCGACCTTACCGTCGATGACCCTCCTTCTGATAAGGGGAAGCAGAAGGCGGACGTCGAGACGATCGACGCCCCGGATCGGCCTAGTACTTCTGCGGCGTTGGGGGATGACCTAGCCAAGGCGTCGCCCAGGTGGCCCAACTACGCAGGGTTGGCGCTTGTACGGGCGGAGGAGGAGCTTCTGTGCTGTAGTCGGTCGACCCTAGAGTTCAGGGACGCGTCTAACCCTAGCGCTGGGCCCTTCTTCACCCTCGACGACAAGGACGAGGTGCAACACTAGGAGTTCGTCGAGGGACTCCATAAGCACTCCCTGCAATCCCTGCGCATGGTCACGGATACCCTGGTGTGGGGTATGTCGAAGGCTTTCAAGGTAAGCCGGGTTCGCTAGTCTTTCCTTATGTTTTATCCTTCCCTTCTCCTTGGTTCTGATTTTTAGGTTTTGACTGTGGTCAGGAGCTCAAGGAGAGTTCTCACCGCAAGTCACTCTTTATTCATCATGAGAGTGGTGTGTGGGCAGTGCTTGCTCATCAATGGGCTCTAGTCGAGGAAGCCAACAAGCGGCTATCCTAGAAGAGTGCCGAGGTGGGTGAGCTCCGCGTCGCCATGCAGCGGTTAGGGAGGAGGCGGCGTAGGCCCGGGAAGCCAAGGCCAAGGCACGTGAAGATGCGGCAAGGGCTTGGGAGGAGGTGGCTAAGGCTTGTGAGGACCTCGCGCCGCTGCTGGTGCATGTAAAGGAGCTCGAGGAGGATGTCGCCTTGGTCAGCGGTCAGCGTGATGCCCTCAACATCTAGATCAGGATGGCGTCCGCTCACGTCAGAACCTTGGAGGATGAGGTTGTGATGTTGAAGGTGACAGTCCGAGAGAGGGATGAGGCTCTCTCAAGCACCGGTCGGGAGATTGAGGCGCTGAGGGTGGTGGTCCATGATAAGGACGAGGCTCTTTGAGCATTGGAGAAGGCGTGCAGGGAGCTATGTGATGAGGTCATGGGTTGGCAGACCCACGCTGAGGGTAAACCTCTTGTTGTGTTCTATCCTTGGCCTCGAGGTCCCAGGCTTATGCTAACTCAGTGCTTATGTTTTTGAGTTGGAGAAACAGCAACATGCGGGCCAGGCGATGGCCACCTCATTCCAGAACCTCTTCGAGGCCAAGGCCAAGCGGACTCTGTTGCTCCAGGGTGCTATCACCTTGGTGTGTGATGGCCTGGGGGTCGAGCCCGATGCTGATACCGAGGAGGACACACCGGGGAACTCCTTTGTCCGTCGGATGGCGGCGCTGGGCCACCTCGTCCGTGAGAAGATACGAGGCGGGCTGCATCATGGCATGAAGAGGGCCATGGTAGTCGTTTAGTCTAGGTTTGAGTATAACATGGACCTTGTAACAGAACCGACCAAATTATAAGAGCACAAGTACAAAAACAAGCCCCGAAGCGCTCAAATTTTTGAACTTGAGCCCATATAATCTCGGTAGTCAATCGAAATCACGAAGGATTTCAAACCAACTTGCTTATAACCAAGATCACATCATTCAACATACAACATCATACGTTACATTTCACAAGTAGTTCCGGAATAAGTTTACACACACGGATGCACAATTATTACAAACCAAGTTTATAAAGTAGCGGAAGCATAACACACGCATTAGTTCACATACTACTGCCAGTCTCAATGATCAACATCCCGCAAAAGCATTCAGGAAAGTACATAACAGACGATCACGCCCGAGTGATCTAGTCCTCGTCACCCGCAGGGTGGAGGCAGGTCTTGCAGAAGCCCTGATAAAGCATGTCATCTGCAACAGGAGGGAATAAACCCTGAGTACAAGAATGTACTCAGCTAGACTTACCCGTCGAAACGGAAAATAAGAGACACCAAGTGTAACACCTCAAGTGTTTAGCTCCATAATTGCATTGCATTTGCATTTGCATAAGCATAAGCATGCATCATTCATGTTTGTTATTTCATGTGATGCAACACATGTGAGTGTTCTAGGGTTTATTTGAATTATTTCATGAAGTATTTGATAGTTGGTGTAACAAAAAGGTAAGGTAGCCAATCATGACCTACAACACCTTAGTTATACTTAGGGTAACATTTGGAACAAGGTTCATGTTGACCAAAATTACAAAATTGCCCTCCAAGAGAAGTTTGACCACCATTTGACCCTAGAAGGCTCTAGTTTGACCAATTAAAAAGTCTAATTTAGAGACCTTGCATGGAAGAGCACCCTTAAGCAAAGTTGTAAAGAAATTCATGGGGAACAAAAGTCTCGATATGACCATCTCATGAAATTGACCCCAACATGCTCAAAAGTGGCCCACAAGTCAGTTAGAGAGGTAGCTCCAAGACTTAGAATTTTTCTAAGTCTGGAATCTGACCCTATAGTTTTACTGATGCCTACTTTAGGAGCTTTTAGTTTGCAAACCAGGCCAAACCAGTCTTTGAGCCAATTGACAAAGTTGTTGTCCACACATAGCTCTACAACATTGTCAATATCACCATCACCTGGTTCTCAATAGTTTAGGAGATATAGTGTCAAGAAGTTAGGGTTTCAGTCGGCGTTATCTCTGAAACTGCATTTCAGTTTCAAGGGGCACCACTTTGGAGCTCTGTAGTTTCAAATCTAGGCCGAACCAGCCCAAACTCCAATTGACAAACTTGTAGACCTCATGTAGCTCTACAAAATTGGTGTAATCATCTTCGACTAATTCGAACCGGTTTGGGAGATAATCATCGTGGAAGTCGCTCTGTCAGTCGGTCATCGATGTCACCATTCAACCGATTCAGTTTCGTTAGTCGGGGGAGTGGCCGACCGGCCGCAGGCCGTCATCGACGCGTCGAGGCGCGGTGGCGCCCGTACGCCGGCCCTGGCCCCACCAGTCAGGCCGCGACGCCTTCAAGACGCCACGACGCGCGAGCCGGCCTCCATTCCTCCGCCCCCTCTCTTCCAGTTGCCAAGAAACATCGAAACTGAGCCGCCAGTGCCGTTCTTCTCCGGCGAGCTCAAGCGCGAGCTACACCGCATCACCGGCCGCCAGACCTCGCCACTTCCTCCGCCTCACCACCCTCCATCCCCTTGACCCACCGAAGCCCGCGATTTGACTCAAGGTGAGCCGCATTGCTTTCTTCCCCGTCTCCGAGAGGTCGCCGGAGCCCGCCATGGGACCTCACCGTGGTCGGGGTGCTTCGGGTCTCTCTCCATCCTCCCTTCCTAGCAAAATGGATCCGCCTAGCTTCGGTGAAGCTCGTACCGAGCCTAGACCGCACCGTGCATCCTCACCGGCGACGGTGCGCCGCCACCGGACATCACCGGCCGCCGCTCGCGGTGATAAGCCCCTTCCACCCCATCCCCATCCATTCCACGAGCACCAATCGATGCACCGGGTGACGGAGAACACGAGGCGGTGTTCGATTGGCCGAGCGAGCTCTTCTCCGGCGAGCTCGAGCTCGTCGGAGCTCGCGGGCCTCCGCCTCCCCTGTCTCCGGTCACTGACCGCAGGGGCCCGCCTGTCAGTGTCGCGCGTGGGCGGGAGCGCTGAGCGGGCCGCGCGTGCGCGAGTGTGTGGGCCGAGTTTTCCGGGCCGGCCCAGTTCATCCGAAATGAAATTCATTTTTATTATTTTGTCACTGATTTTTGTACAAGTTGGAAAAATATAGATCTAGGGTTTTAATGATCCAAAAAATCATGAGATAAATTTTGTTGGGGTCTACATGATGTGTAGTATTTTAGAAAAATATGGATCTGGCATGAGATGTTTAAATTTTGTAAGAATTTAATAGATCCTTTAAATGTGTTTTGGAATGCATGCAAATTTGTTAAATTTATAACTTGAGCTGTAGTGTTCCATAAATCATGAAATTTGGTGGGTAGGTTACTCTATGCTAGCCCTAGCTCTGGTAAAAATTTGGGCATCAGTGCTTAAGTACTTTTCAAGTTATAATGCTATCTTGTTATTTTAGGAAATGCTTAAAGGAATTTTAGTAATTTTTCTACATGTGCAATGTTTATATAAATTTTTGGAGAACGTCTTGGTACCCTAGAGTGTCCAAGAAAATTAAGAAATCTGTTGTTTGACACATTTTACTATGCTTTGTTATTTATACAAAAATCAGCCTTTTGGGCTTGTGAATTTTGTTTAGAGAGTTTCTGTGAATAAATTGAGTTCAAATTTTTACAGTAGTCTCTTTTTGGGTCAGAGAGTCCCCTGTAATTTTTGTGGAATTTTAGGAGCAGTTTACATATATGTTTGAAATTCCACTTAATTACTTAAGTAAATTAAGAAATGAGTTTAAATAAATATTCTAGGTGGGCACACCTTACTTTCCGGTGTTTTGTGACATTTGTGAACTTGTAGTAGTATTATTTTGGTCTTAGAGAATGTTTGTCACATCAATAAATATTTAACCTTTACAATTTTAGGTTTTCTGGACAGCTAGTAGTAATTCTAAATTTGGCTTTGATAAAATTGGTTGCTGGAAAACTTGTAAATACCAAAGTTGGAGTAAACTTGATGAACTAGCTTGTGTCAAAATTTGGAAGCATTTGGCTTAGTAGTTTGAGAGTTACTGTTGTTATAGTGGCAGTTCAAAATCTGCTACTCTCTGTTTTGAGAGGACAGATTCTGGAACTTGTGAAGTTTAACATGGAAAACTTAGGAGTTTGGAGTTGAGGTCTGAAAATAAATTGTAGTGCATTTCTTAGGCTTTCCAGATTGTCTTAGATCATATCTTTTGGAATTGTAAATCTCCAGTTGTGATAAAAACAAGTAGCTGCTGTCCAGGATACTTACTGTGGTGTTTTGCTGATTGATATGGTGTAATGTCCTAAGACATGCTACTTTTGTAATTGTTAGGTGTTAGAGCCTTAACTGAGGATGAGCAGCTTTATCTTAGGTTAAGTAGATTAGGTGAGTACTTCTCTACTGGAGAAGAGATTTGCACGTACTAATAAAATAACTTGAATAGAGTATTTTATTTCTGAAATGCATTTCATTCCGAGCATGTTGCACCCATTTATGCATCCATTATATTTATTGTGCATTCATGCAATAGGTGTACCGGAGGGGGTAACTCTCCTCGAATTCGAGCCTGTGATTACGGAGGAGGACCAGGAGCAGCAGGAGCCCGAGGATCCAGCAGGCGAAGGAGTGCCCGCAGACGACCTTCCTGAGTGTCCAGACCACCGGCCCTCGACCTTTCTGAAAGGCAAGCCCCGGTGCATGCTGAACCTACTGTTTTATAAATTAATCTTGAGTACTTTTAATTGTTTAATGCATTAAGTTGTAGGAGTTATATGGAAACACTTGTTGCATTATACCTGTCCTTGTCCAGATAGCGTACTTAATCCTATATTAGGTTTAGGCACGTGTCAATGCTTAGCCCTGCTTAGTACGGTAGAAGTCGGGTGATTTTCGGTCATCCGCGAGATGTAGGAAGGAGTCACGAGTGGCTTTATGGCTATCGTGGATGGAACCATGCTTAAAAATGAAATTGAGACCGGGCGGGAGTTCGATAGTACAGCCGCAAGACACTTCACGTCTTGGGTGTGGAGCTATGCCCGTCTGAGTCGTTTAAGGACCGATTCGCTGTACGTCCTTGAGTCATGTTGAACGCAGTCTAACACTTAGTTGGCCGGATAAGTCGTTCCGACCGCGAAGCCGAGTAATGTGGTTCAGGCCGGGAATCGAATGGTAGGTTGCTTCTTGGAGGAGAGAAAGGATGTGCTTGGGGACATTAGCGTGAGACCAAGGGGGGGTTAGAGTCCCTATCACCTGGCAGAGTGTCGCCCTTGGGGTCACGACATCATTCGGACCCGCGATTCCTGAATCATATGAAAAGGTGGCTTGTGCGACCCTGGCAAGGGCCTGCGCGGTGAGTGTTAGAAATACCCCTCCAGCTGGATAGGAATTCGATTCGAATCGCCGTCGCTCCCGGTTAGTGAGCACTTGACTTGAGCAGCGGCAACGTAGAACTCATTAAATGAACTGGTGGTTAAGGGAATGATACAATGTTGCCATAATGATATACCTGCTATGGATATAATAATAATGTTGTTTGATTATAATCAAGTGCATGTTTAGTACAGGTGCTAAGATAGATGACAGGTAAATGCTAAAAATAACTGCTAGTACAGGCTATAAGAGTTTTAATTACTTATGCCTTTATGCAAAATGTTATGTCAGCTAGCCTCTTGTGTAAGCCTTGCATAATCCTTGGTGTCATCTTATTTCTGGTTTTCGACGGGTAAGTCTAGCTGAGTACATTCCAGTACTCAGGGTTTATTCCCTCCTGTTGCAGATGACATGCTTTATCAGGGATTCTGCAAGACGTGTCTCCACCCTACGGGTGAAGAAGACTAGATCACTTGGGCGTGATCATCTTTTATGTACTTTCCTCATGCTTTTGCGGGTTGTTGATCATCCAGACTGGCAGTATTAAATTAACTAGTGTGTGTGTTATGCTTCCGCTACTTTCAAACTTGGTTTGTAATATTTGCTACTCCGTGGTGTAAACTTATTTCAGAACTACTTGTGAAATGTAACGTACGATGTGTATGTTGAATGATGCAATCCTGGTTGTAAGCAGTTTGGTTTGAAATCCTTCGTGATTTCGATTGACTACCGGGATTATATGGGCTCAAGTTTGAAAATTTGAGCGCTTCGGTGCTTGTTTTCGTACTTGTGCTCTTATAATTTGGTCGGTTTTGTTACACCAAGGATCATGCAAGGCTTTTATAAGTGGAGCTGACTGACATTACCTTTTGCGGAAAAGCATAAGTAATTTAAACTCTTTTAACCTGTACTAGCAGTTATTTTTAGCATTAACCTGTCATCTACCTTAGCACCTGTACTAAACATTCACTTGAGTATAATCAAACAACATTATTATTATATCCATAGCTGGTATAACATTGTGGCAACATTATATCATTCACTTAACCATCTGTTCATTTAATGAGATCTACGTTGCCGCTGCTCAAGTCAAGTGCTCACTAACCGGGAGCGACGGTGATTCGAATCGAATTCCTATCTAGCTGGAGGGGTATTTCTAACACTCACCGAGTCATGCCTGGCGAGGGCTGCTCAGGTCACCTTTGGTACAGTTTAGGAGCCGCGGGTCCGACTGATGTCGCATCCCCAAGGGCGACACTCTGCCAGGTGATAGGGACTCTAACCCCCCCTTGGTCTCACGCCAATGTCCCCAAGCACATCCTTTCTCTCCTCCAAGAAGCAACCTACCATTCGATTCCCGGCCTAAACTGTATTACTCGGATTCGCGGTCGGAATGACTTATCCGGCCAACTAAGTGTTAGATTGCGTTCAACATGACTCAAGGACGTACAGCGAATCGGTCCTTAAACGACTCAGACGGGCATAGCTCCACACCCAAGACGTGAAGTGTCTTGCGGCTGCACTATCGAACTCCCGCCCGGTCTCAAATTCATTTTTAGGCATGGTTCCATTCACGATAGCGATCATAGCCACTCGTGACCCATTCCTAGATCTCGCGCATGACCGGAAATCACCCGACTTCTACCGGACTAAGCAGGGCTAAGCAATGATATGTGCCTAAACCTAAATTAGGATTTAAGTACGATATCTGGGCAAGGATAGGTATAATGCAATAATTGTTTTCATACAACTCCTACAACTTAATGCATTAAACAATTAAAAGTACTCAAGATAGATTTATAACATGATGGGTTCAGCATGCACCGGGGCTTGCCTTTTAGAAAGGTCGAGGGCCGGTGGTCAGGACACTCAGGTAGCTCGTCAACGGCGGGCCCTTCGATGGCTGCTTCGTCGGGTTCTCCCGGCTGCTCCTGATCCTCCTCCGGAACTGTTCCTTCGAACTCGAGGAGTGTCACCCCCTCCAGTACACCTATTGCATGAATGCACAATAAATATTATGGATGCATAATGGGTGCAACATGCTCGGAATAAAATGCATTTCAGCAATAAAAGTACTCTAATCAAGTCACTTCACCATTACGTGCAAATCTCTTCTCTGGTGGAGAAGTACTTACCTAATCTACCCAACCTAATGTACAATTGTTCCGCTTCAGTTAAGGCCCTAACACTTAAAAGTCATAAGAACAACATTATTTAGGTTACCAACAACAAATTCTCAATTATCATGACAATAATTTCTGGACAGCAGCTACGTGTTTTTATCATAACTGGAGATTCCCAAATCCTAAAGGCATGATACAAGACAATCTGGAAAGCTTATAAAATGCTCTACAAAATATTTTCAGACCTCAACACTTAATTTCAAAGTTTACCTAGTCGAAATTCCAAAGTTCCAGAATCTGTCCTCTCCAAACAGAGAGCAGCCATTTCTGGATAGCCACTTTAAACAGATATAACTCCTAGACTACTAGGCCAAATACCATTAAATTTTGACACAAGCTAATTTAACCAGTTTACTACCACTTTGGTATTCACAAGTTTTCTAGCAAATACTTTTATTAAGGGTCAAACCTAGAAATACTACCAGCTGTCCAGAAAACCTAGAATTGCAAAGATTAAATATTTATTTATGTGGCAAACATCCCTTAAGGCCAAACTAATGTTACCACAAGTTCACATAGGTCACAAAAACACCAGAAAGTAAGGTGTGCCCACCTAGAATATTTATTTGTACTCATTTCTTAATTTACTTAATTAATTAAGTGGGATTTTAAACATATATGTAAACTGATCCTAAAATTTTACAAAAATTACAGAAGACTCTATGAACCAAAAAGAGACCACTATAAAAATGTGAACTAAAATTATTTACAGAAACTCCTTAAACAAAATTCACAAGCCCAAAATGCTGATTTTTGTATAATTAACAAATCATATTGAAAAGTATCAAACAACAGATTTCAAAATTTTCTTGGACACTTTAGGGTACCAAGACATTCTCCAAAAAGTTATAAGAACATTGCACATGTAGAAAAATTACAAAAAAAAATAATTTAAGTACTTCCTAAAATAACAAGATAGCATTATAACTTGAAAAGTACTTAAGCACTAATGCCCAAATTTTTACCAGATCTAAAGCAAGTATAAATTAGCCTACCCACCAAACTTCACAATTTTTGGAACAGTACAAGTCAAGTTATTCATTTAACAAAGTTACCTCTCTTTTTTCAACACATTTCAAAGACTTATTTAATTTTTCCCAAAAACTAAACATTACATATCAGCTTTATATTTTTCTAAAATACTACACATCATATAGATCCTAACAAAATTTATCTCATAATTTTTGGGCAAGTAAAACCCTAGATCTACATTTTCCAAACATCAACTAAAATCTGTGACAAATATGAAAAGAAAAACAAAACCGAACCCTAACTCGCTACTGGGCCGGCCCCTACGTGGACGTGGCCCAACTACGCGCGCAGCCTGTCAGGCCGTCCCGCCCGCGCGCGCGTGGGGCTAACCTGAAGGCTCCACTGGTCAGCGAGAGAGAGGCGGAGGGGAGGAGCTGCGGTTGCCGGAGATCGCCGGTGGTGAGCCGACCGGCGAAACTGAGCGGACGAGCGCGGCCACGACCTCGAGCTAAGTCGATTGGTGGCAACAACGGGGCGGCGGAACCATGGGGAGGCGCTCGTCGTCGGGCATGGCGGTCCACGGCCGTGGCTTACCGACGCCGGTGAGCTATACGGCGGCTCATCCCAAATGACCAGTCCCGTGAGCATCAGCGACTCCAGACGGACCCAACGCACCCAAGAATGAAGACGGTAGAGCACCAGAGGAGCACGGCCACGCTACGGGAGCGCTCCGGCGAGGAATGTCCGAGGCGGACGGTGGCGGACACGGCAATGCCGCCTTACCTCCCCACAATTGACCCAGCTGCGAGGTGGAAGATGGAGGGGGCTTCAAGGTGGAGCGGTGTGTGAGTTTTTGTGGACAGTGGTGCGGTGGTGCGCGCGCACGAGCTCGCCGAATTGGAGGCGGGAGCTGCGCTCGGTTGTTCCGCCCGGTGGAGGGGAGAACGGAAGGGAGAGGGAGGTGTGGCGCGAGTGAGGCAGAGACCGTCGTCGTGGCGGCCTTGAAGGCTTGGTGACCTGACGGGTAGGACCGCGGCCGGCGTACGGCTACCACTGCGCGGCCACGCGTCGGCGTTGCCCTACCGTCGGTCGGCCACTGACTGAAGAACGGTCGACTGAATCGACGAGGCCAAAACGGTGACTGACAGTGAAAGTTTGGCGCTGATTATCTTCCAAAACAGCTCGATTCGGTCCAAGATGACAACATCAAATTTGTAGAGCTATGTGAGGTCAACAAGTTTGTCAACTGGAGTTTAGACTGGTTCGGCCTAGATTTGAAACTACATAGCCCCAAAGTGGTGCCCTTTGAAACTGAAACGTGTTTTCAGTTATTGAAACCGACTGAAACCCTATTTTCAAGACACCATATCTCCTAAACCATTTAGAACCAGGTATGGGTGATGTTGGCAATGTTGTAGAGCTACATGAGGACTACAAGTTTGTCAATATGAGTGGAAGCTGGTTTGGCCTAGTTTGCAAACTACAAGCTTCTAAAGTAGGCCTTAGTAAAACTGGAGGGACACTTGGGGACTTAGAAAAATTTCTAAGTGTTGAGACAGCCCCTCTAGCTGACTTGTGGGCCATTTTTGAGCATGTTCTGGCCATTTTCATGAGATGGTCATATTGAGACTTTTGTTCCCCACAAAATTCCCTACAACTTTGCTTAAGGGTGCTTCACCATGTAAGGTCTCTAAGCTAGACTTTTTAATTGGTCAAACTAGAGCATCCTAGGGCTAAATGGTGGTCAACTACACCTTGGAGGGCATTTTGGTGATTTTGGTCAACGTGAACCTTGCTCCATTAGTGACCCTAAGTATAACTAAGGTGTTGTGAGATATAATTAGCTACTCTCCCCTTTTGTTACACCAACTACCTAGTGTCACATGATGTGAGCCAAACAAAATTCCAAAAACAACCACATTAGTTGCAACCACATAAAATAACATGAATGATGTCTGCTTAAGCTTATGCAATGCAATGCAATTATGGAGCTAAACACCTGAGGTGTTACAGACCTCATCACTGATGTCTTCATCACGGATCCAGACTGGATGGACAAGGAGAATGAATTCACCTGCCTGAACCTGATCGAGGCCGCTGAGGAGCCTGGGGGTCACCTTGCAAAACTTTTTGAGGTCGAGGTGGTCCCGCCTACCTACGAGGAGGGCCTATGAGCCAAAACTGGGCATGAGGGCCCATGTAAATGAGTTAATATTCGTAACTTTTGTTGTGATGGCCTCGGGGGCCTTGAAACATTTAGATGTAAGTTTGTACTAGATGTCTATTTTCGTTCAAGTTTTTTCTTTCCTTTCTCGCTTGAATCGTATTCTTGCATGATTTTCTTAGCACGCGGTTATGCCCCTTGGCGTGAGGGAGCGAGTGGAGGTACCGTAGCCTTAGAGGCGTAAGTGATCTCATGGCTCAACTACCCTCGAGCTTTAGGGCACGTTTGTGGCCTTGTAGACCATGCAAGAACTTGATTCAAAGCGAACATGAATGTTAGTTGTGAGCTTTTTCAAAGTCGTGAACTATTACTAGGTCTACTTAGCGCGCGGTTGCACCCTTTGGCGTGGGGGTGAGTGGAGGTACCATAGCTCAGAGGCATAGGTGATCTCGCGGCTCGGTGACCCTTGAGCCTTAGGGTGCGCTTGCGGCCTGGTCGACTTATGTAACAGTTCTCTTCTTTTTTGAAAAAATGCGAATTTTTTGGGGATACATAGGGGGTTCCCCCCTTGTAGCCCCTGAGGAAGGGTCGACTCTGAGAAAACAAGGTCGATCCTTCCTAGTTGTTATGAAAAAATGCTTTGAACACCGATGTATTCTTTATTCTATCATGGGATTGTGAAACAATTTACAGAGCCTCGAGGCTTTAAGGAAAAAAAGTGACATAGTTGTTCAATGTTCCATGCCTTGGTGAAGATTTTGTCTTTCTCATTCGATAGTTTGTAGGTGCCGGGCTTCAGTACTTCCACGACGATGTATGGCCCTTCCCATGGTGGAGTAAGCTTGTGTCGTCCCTTGTTGTTCTGGCTTCACCATAGCACCAGGTCACCGACGTTGAGGTCCCGTCTACGGATGTGTTTGTCATGGTAGCATCGGAGACTTTGCTGATACCTTGCCAAGTGTAACAGAGCCACATCACGAGCTTCCTCGAGCTGGTCGAGGGCGTGCTCTCTTATGGCGTCATTGTTTTGCTCATTATAGGCTTTTAGCCTCGGGGATCCATATTCTACATCAGTTGGGATCGAGGGTGGCGCTGATGCTCAATGCCTTTCCTTTTGGGTCAGTGGGATCGAGGGGTACGAGCTTGATGTCTTCCGTAGGCTCGGAGTTGCCAGCGTGGTGCTTGGGGTCAGGGGTCTCGTTGGCCAAATCATCGAGGTTCGCCGCCAAGGTCGCCGACTCCAAGATGGCTTCCCCATGCTCGACGCATTCTATGTCGCACTCATAGGCATGCTCATAGGAGGGCCTAATAGTAATGACACCATTGGGGCCCAGCATTTTGAGCTTGAGGTAGGTGTAATTGGGGACCGCCATGAACCGGGCATAGCAGGGGTGTCCAAGAATGGCGTGGTATGTTCCATGGAATCCTACCACTTCAAAAGTGAGAGTCTCCTTCCTGAAGTTGGCGGGAGTGCCGAAATAGACAAGTAGGTCGACCTGTCCGATGGGCTCTGCTTGCTTCCCCGGCATGACTCCATGGAAGCCCCCAACGCTGGGTCGGAGGTGCGTCCTGGTGATTCCCAGAAGGTCAAGGGTCTAGGCATAGATGATGTTAAGACTACTGCCGCCATCCATGAGCACCTTGGTGAGGCATGTGTTGGCAATGATGGGATCGACAACAAGTGGGTAGACCCTAGGATTAGGGACGTAGTCTGGGTGGTTATCACGGTCGAAAGTGATGGCCACCTCGGACCAGTCAAGGAAGAGGTGGGTTGCGAGTTGCACAGAGAAGACCTCTCAACGTTCCTGCTTGCGCTACCCTGTTGAGAGGCGCATCGAGGGTCCTCCGTATATCATGAAGCAGTCATGGATCTCGGGAAACCCCTCATCCTTGTCGTCTCCCTTGGGATCTTCCTTCCTGTCGTCTTTCTTGATGCCTATGCTTTTAAAGTATCTCCAGAGCATGTGGCAGTCCTCAAGGTTGTGGTTCATGGGCCCTTTGTGGTAGGGACATGACTCTTTGAGCATTTTGTCAAAAATGCCCCTGCCAGAGGGCCCTCGAGGTTTCTTACGATCAGCATCAGAAACAAGGTCATCGGCTGGGGCCTCTTGTTTGCCCTGCTGGTTCTTCTTCTCTTTCTGTTGTTCCTCTTCGAGCCCCGGCTAGAGCCCACGGGATCCTCTTCCTTGTGCTTCCCTTTGTCCTAGTCTCTACCAAAGATGGCACCAACTGCCTCCTCGCTAGCGGTGAAGTTGGTGATAATATCCATCAAACTGTTGGTAGTGATGGGAGTGTTGCGGCCCAATTCTTGGACCAACTCTTTGCAGGTGGTACCAGAGAGGAAGGCCATGATGACGTTGGAGTCGGTGATGTTGGGGAGCTCAGTGCGTTGCTTGGAGAAACACCAGATGTAATCCCGGAGGGATTCGCCCAGCTTCTGTTTGCAGCTTCGGAGATCCCATGAGTTGCCGGGGCGCATATAGGTTCCGTTGAAGTTGCCCTCGAACACTCTCACAAGGTCGTTCTAGTCGTGGATTTGCCGAGGTGGGAGGTCCTCGAGATAGGCTCAAGCGATGTCCGATAGGAACAGGGGAAGTTGTCAAATGATGACCCGGTCGTCGGTGGCCCCACCCAACTGATAGGCCAAGCGAAAATCAGCGAGCCAAAGTTTGGGTTTGGTTTTGCCGTTATACTTGGTAAGAGTCATGAGGGGCGGAACCGAGCTGGGAGTAATGTTTCACAAATGGCCTTGCTAAAGACCTAAGGGCCTGGTGGCTCGGGTGAAGGGATTCGATCCTCCGAGCTATCATAGCGCCCGCCTCTATGCTCATGGTAGCCTAGAGCTGCACCGTCACCATGTTTTCTCCTCTGACACTCGATGATGTTGTCATGGGCATCTCGAGGTTCATGGTTGTCAATGATGCGTTCACGGACAGAGGCCGCCTTGTTCCGTTGGGCGTGCTTGGGATGAACCGAGGCCTCTCTCTCTTGACGGGAGGGCTCCGCAGGCTGCTCTGAGGCAAACTCGCGTCGCCTTGAGGCAGAACTCTTGGCCTGCTGCATGGCAGCGATCTCGAGGAGTCCTCGGATTTCATCACGGGCCCGACGGGCCTCGGGGTTCGACGGCTCGGGCATGTTATGAAGGAGCATGGCGGCTGCGACAATGTTCTGGCTGGCTCGACCGAAAATCGGGGGCTCGACTGCCCGATCCTCGACGATGCGACGATTGACGTCGCGAGCTCTCTCTCAAGCTCCTCCGTTGTGTGTGCGGGCCATGCGCTCATGCTCGAGGGTTTGTTGAAGTAGGCGCAGATTTTCTCAATCCTCATTGAGTCTGTCCTACAACTCATGGATTTGCTCGAGTTGCATTCCTTGGTCCGCAAGGAATTGAGCCTCATCCCACTCAATAGGGAGCTCGACCTGAGGTGGTGTGTTCCTTCCTCCAACGGCTGCCTCATCCTCTGAATCCAACGCGATAGCTCCATCGATATTGAAGCACTCGCGAGTCAGGTCATAGGTGTCATCAGTAGAGTCGGAGTCTAGAGCGCTGAAATAGTAGTACAATGGGTGCATGTGGGGTCGTGCGTCTCTGAGGTCGTGATGTCGAAAGGCAGTCACACGGAGCTCCGTATCTGGAGTCCTCGTGGAGTCCAGGTACTCGGAAGCTGGCGTGGATGCAACGAGGTCGAGGGAGGAGCGTAGATGATGTCTAGGGAGTTCCTCGTAAGCACTCATGCAGGTGCTTATAGAAGAAGCGTACACCCGGGCAACTGAGTCTAGTCCAAATAGGAATGCTGATGAAGGCGTTGTTCCTGGTGCCAGAGTAGTCGACCTGGCCGGTGGTGGCGCCACACCAGGCAGTAGAGCGGTGGGACTCCCTGTCGGCATCTTACCCTCAGCCAAGCCCATCATACACAAATCCTCAGTGAGGAAATCCATGTTGGCGTCTGGCTGAGAGGCACCGGATCAGGGAATACCATCACCCTCCGCAAGGCGATGACGGCGGTTGCACTGGGCTCGCCGTCGCCGGGCGGCGCGTGCCTAACGAGAGCGACGATACCGGCGTAGTGCTCCCCCAAGTTGGGAGAGCTCGTGGTCACTGTTAGTCAGGTGCCTAGGCGGGAGGAGGACCATGTCATAGCCGTGGCCAAGGGACATGAACTCCAAGCTCCCAAACCAGATCACCGTGGCCAACGGGAGTGGACGTTTGGGGTCAGCCATCCAGAAAAATGGCAGGAAAATGAGGTTGGCACACAGCGCCCCCTACCTGGCATGCCAACTGTCGGTGTTTGGTCCTACGAGGGTCCTAAGCCAACGAGTGAATCAATGTTGCATGTCCCTAATCTGGATGGTGATGCAAGGAGAGTACACTGAGGTTTATCCTGGTTCGAGCGAAAGAAGGCCCTACGTCTAGCGAGGAGGGGGAAGTATTGTATTTCCTTGCACCTAAGTGCTTGCGTAGGGGTTACAAGCTGTGAGAGAGGGAACCGATCCTAGGTCTCAGAGAGAAAGTGAAAGTACAAAGGAGATTACTTGAGATGTTGATCTTCTACGGTGGGAAGGTGGCTGGTCTTTGTTTGTCCATTCTCTGCCACCCCCTTGTAGAGTCCCCTGCCTGCCCTTTTATAGGGTAAGAGGAGGCAGGGACACCGGGGTGCCTTTGAGGTGAAGTTTTGTCGAACGCTGTGGAGGTTGCTATAGAGACGTGCCCCGAGAATGGTCGGCCATCCCTAGACACCATGGTGATGTAGAGGATGAGACGCTGAAAAGATTCCGGGTCCTGTGTCATGCAAGCCTTGCATTCTTGTTTTGACCGTCGGTTGGTCGCGGCCGGGTCGAGGTCGGGTCGAGGTGGGTCGACGGTGAATGGATAAGGCCAAGTCCCCAGAATCACGGGGTACGGTACTTGTCATATTCACCCTCGACTGTGATCAGTGGTGGAATAGTGCCTAGTATGGAGCGTACAGTGACAGGTTTTCACCACCCATCCTGGGATGGGCGGTAAAAAGTGAGATTTGACACCGATACTGCTCCCATGCCGGTTGTTACTATAGCCATGAGGGTAGGAAGTGGTTGGCAGTTTGCATTAAATGTTCTGACTTTTGTCTCAGAGTTGGTGAATGAGGTGGGTCGACCGGCCCGACCCTAGGTCGTGCGAGTCGGAGATTTCTCGGTAGTCAAGGCGTCTTGTTGAGCGAGCCTCGTACGAGTCGGAACGTGGTCGAGGCATCCTGTTGAGCGAGCCTCGTATGAGTCAGGATGTGGTCGAGGTGTTTCGTTTGTTGTCTCGGCTAGTCCTGTTGGTTTTGTTTTTCTTAATCGTTGATTGTGGGTACCCCTTGTTTTTGGTACCCGACATAATCAAATCAAGATATGCATGTGTATACGCTGAATGGTAGGTGGTATATGGGTTAGGAGTGGTGATGTAGGGGTGAAGGAATGGTGATGGTGAATACTTCGCTCCTTTGAGAAACTTTTTTTTCTCATACCTCTCTTGAAAACTTGAAGATTTTGGGTAGAACTTGGGCTGCTCAATGGATCTTTTTCTTCTCTCTCTTCTTCTTTTCTCTTTTTTCATAGTGGGACATTTGTCCTCTTTCTTTTGTTTCTTCTTCTCTCTCTCTTTTTTTAAGCACCCAAGCCTCTTTCTGGGATACAATAACAAGTGGTAGTATAGCTAGATATTTGGAGCTTTATTGGCTAGCTAGGGATAAATAAGGGTGATAGGAATATTTTTGGGTAGTTCACTCTCAGTGTAAGAGTAGAACTATTTTCTGAATGGTGTATATGTGGATTCATACTTCTAGGATAGCAGTAGAATATATAGGTGGATGCATATGGATGTGTACTTCTAGGATAGAAGTAGCATGTATAGGTGGAGAATATATGTGGATCTTGATTCTAACCTCATGACCAGTTCCTAAGGGTCGACATAGGTTGACCACACTCAATGCTTACAAGCAGTAAATACGAATGTAGGGCTTCCTAATCTAGCAAGCATGTATATGGCTATGGTAGGAATTTTAAACTCTCATCATACAGGAACTCATCATGTAGCAAGTTAATTTTTAAAAGATAAATTCTCTAGAACTCTAGTATCTCTAGAAACATGATAAACAGCAGCTCAAAACCTTCCCATATCATATCCGTCAACTATCTAGACTTAGATCAAGCATTCGCTACCCACAAGGTCAGGTTTAGAGCAAATCTTAAATCAAAACCATCATATCCAAAACTCGGGAGAATTCGAGGTGGAAAACTAGGTACTTGAAAGGAATTATGACAGAGCAACTATTCATCATTTCCACATAAGAGTTTATTCTAGGGGTTCATTTTAGCAAGATAAAAACTTAGCACACTCTCCTCAAATTATTTAGCAAACTTAGATATCTATTGAGACAGCACTTTTATTTGGTTTTCTAAAGGTTATGCATCCTTTTATCAAAGCAGAAATAAATAAGTAAATAGATAGGTAAGGAAATACGTAGCTAGATACAGGGGGTGCTCTCCCCCAAGCTGGATGTTGATGTAGTCTTGATTGATGTAGCAGACAGACAGTGAAGGTGTATTCCCCTTATCGGAGTGCTTATGATGATGACTATTGAGACAGCACTCCGGCAGGGGACAGAGCGTCCTTCCGTCTATTAGTTTTTCTTGATCCTTCGAATTCTATGAAGCTCAAATAGACAACAAAGCTTGTGAAACTTGATTAAGTGTTAGTGATAAACCTCTAAGCCTTAGATATCTAGAACCTCTTAACTTATGAATCTTTCTAGTAGGATCTTCAAAATAATATTTTTGTACTTTATACTATGCAAGGAATTATAAAGAACGATGCATGCTTCTTTATTTTTATTTTTACGCCACCACAGCAACTAGACTTATGGGTTTTATACCACAAATTTATTTGCATGGGGCTTAGCAATTTTAGAATGCAATGCACAACAAATTTATTTTCTTTTTCTATGCAAGAATAAAATATAACATGCAATTAAGGAAAGTAAACATGATATGGAAAATTAAATGCTAAAAGGGAAATATGATAACTACCAAGTTAACTCTTGGTGCGATGTTCAGTGATTTTAAGTCCTCTGAATAGGACCTCTTGTCTGTTTACTCCTTCTGAGGCACCTTGAGTGATGCCTCGGTCTGATCCTCTTCTTGTGTTGAATCTGAAACTAATTTTACCCTTACTCTCCATACTTGTTTTTTTGGTGAGGTCAATTTTGAGGGAGAAGCCTTCTCTTCTGTCTTCTCTTCTTCTTGATTCTTGGTGTCAGGGTCACTCTCTGTTAGTGGTACAGCTTCCTCCTCTGGAGATGTATTGTCTTCAGGGAATAAATCTTCATGTTTTGTTACTACAGCAATCCTCCTCCGGACGATGCCTGAACCATCAACTCTAGAGGGGCGGCAAGCCCATGGGGAGCTACGTGTCCTTCTTGAATGTGTCATGGTGTAGCAGGCTGAAAGCTCCACGTCTCGACGACGTGGACCTAAGCCCGACCAGCCCACACCATCAGCGACACACGAGAAGGAAGCCTCGGTCCACCTAGAACAACAGAAAGCGAGGGATAAGCCCCAATCTGTCCATGCCCGCATTGGCCACAATTATGACGCACACAACGTCCTCAACGCGCTCAAAAGGCACGAGGATGGTGCCAGCCGTGGTTACCACCGTCGATGTTGCGGCCGCTACGACAGCGGGGAGGACCAGAGCCCATCGCCTAAACCCCCAGGACCATGGGTCTTTAGCCAACACATCTGTAACACGGCATTCCCAGCATGGTTACGACAACCTACCAATGTCACCAAGTACTCTAGGGAGACAACCCTGAGCTCTAGCTTGATGACTACCGCCTCGCCTGCTAGTTAGGTGGTGCGAACGATGACCGCTTCATCATTCGTAACCTCCCTCGGTTCCTAGCTGACTCAGTGAGAGCTTGGCTGGAACACCTTCTGGCTTGTCGCATCCACAACTGGGCTGACCTCATGAAGGTTTTCATGGGGAACTTCCAAGGCACTTATGTCTACCCTGGTAACTCCTAGGACCTTAGGAGCTATCGCCAAAAACCAGATGAAACTCTCCATGAGTACATTCAGCGCTTCTCTTGACAGTGCACTGAGCTGCCCAACGTGACTGACGCCGATGTCATCAGGGCATTCCTCGTGGGAACCACCTATAAAGAGCTTGTCCATGAGTTGGGGTGCAAGGGCCCACACACCACCAGGGAGCTCTTGGATATTGCCACCAACTTTGCTTCCGACGAGGAGGCGGTAGGGGCAATCTTCCATGACACCAAGGAAAAGGAGAAGCAGCAGGAGAACACCAACAAAGGTGGCTCTAGCCACAACTCCAAAAAGAAGAAGAAGGCTAAGCAGACGCGCAAGGATCCCTTTGTGGCTGTCGCTAAGCACAAGAATCCTCGGGCCCCACGCTAGGGAGGCCCGGGAGTTTTTGATGAGATGCTCGATAAGCCATGCCTGTACCACTGGGGCCCGATCAAACACACCTCAAGGAGTATGGCATGATGAAATGCTACTTCTTCGGGGGTGCCTAGGGGAAGGGTGACCCCGGCAAAAGGCCCAAGGATGATAAGGGCAATAGCAGGGAGAAGGACGACAACTTCCCTATCATCAACAACTGCTTTAAGATCTTTTGTGGCCCCATGACCTATGACTCCAGGTGCCAGCGCAAGCTAGAACACTGAGAGGTCTACGCCACTGAGCCAGCCATGCTATCCTTCCTCTACTGGTCTGGATCGACCATCACTTTCGACCATGATGACCACCTGGATCGCGTTCCTCAGCTGGGCCGATATCCGCTTGTCATTGACCCCATCATCGGCAACACACGGCTCACCAAGGTACTGATGGATAGAGGCAGCGGCCTCAACATCATGTACGCTAAGACCCTTGATGCCATGGGGATCAGTCGGACCCAGCTCCGCCCAAGTGGAGCGCCTTTCCCCATAATCGTACCGGAGAAGCAAGCCTTGCCTCTTGGGCAGATCGACCTGTTTGTCACCTTTGGGGATCCTTCCAACTTCATAAAGGAAACCCTCACCTTTGAGGTGGTGGGGTTCCGTGGCACTTATCACGCCATGTTGGGGCAGCCATGCTATGCAAACTTCATGGCCATCCCAAACTACACCTACCTCAAACTTAAGATGCCAGGGCCTAATGGGGTCATCAATGTCCACACCACTTACCAGCAAGCCTATGAGTATGATGTGGAGTGCTGCGAGTATGCTAAGGCCATCACCGAGTCCAAGGTGCTTGTAGCCGAGCTAGATGCAAGCCTCAAAGAGGCACCCGACCCCAAGCAGTCCACTAGCTCCTTCGAACCTACCAAGGGGGTCAAGGAGGTCTCCCTTGACCCCAGCGGCTCATGTTGGCATCGCCCTGGATCCCAAATAGGAAGCAGTGCTCATTGACTTTCTCTGCATGAGCAGCAACATGTTCGTGTGGAGTCCCTCGAACATACCTAGCATCCCAAGGGAAGTCATCGAGCACTCCTTGGATATCCGAGCCGGCTCCAAACTGGTAAGGCAATGACTGTGCCGCTTCGACGAGGAGAAGCGCAAAGCAATCAGGAAGGAGATTCATAAGCTACTGGCAGCCAGATTCATCAAGGAGGTGTTCCATTCCAAGTGGTTAGATAACCCTGTACTTGTAAAAATGAAGAACGGTAAATGGAGAATGTGTGTTGATTACACCAGTCTCAGCAAGGCTTGTCCCAAACACCCATTCCCTTTACCGTGCATCGATCAAATAGTCAACTCCACCTCATGTTGTGAAGCTCTCTTTTTCCTTGATGCTTACTCCGATTACCACCAAATCATGATGAAAGAGTCTGACCAGCTCGTGACCTCTTTTGTCACCCCGTTCGGGACCTACTGCTATGTAACCATGCCATTTGGCCTCAAGAACATAGGGGCTACGTATTAGCGTTGTATGCTCACCGTTTTTGGGGACCTCATTGGCCGGACCGTTGAGGCTTACGTAGATGACATCGTAGTTAAGTCAAAACAAGCTGATAACCTGGTTCCTGATCTTAATCAGGCGTTCAAGTGCTTATGGGCCAAGAACATCAAGCTCAACCCTGAAAAATGCATTTTTAGGATTCCAAGGGGAATGCTGCTTGGCTTTATCATCTCTGAGCGTGGCATCAAAGCCAACCTAGAGAAGATTTCTGCCATTGCAAACATGGGCCCAATCCAAGACTTGAAAGGAGTACAGTGAGTCACAGGGTGCTTGGCGGCGTTGAGCCTCTTCATATCATGCCTCGACGAACAAGGTCTGCCCCTTTACCGGCTCCTGAGAAAGACGGACCGCTTCGCCTGGACACCTAAGGCCCAAAAGGCGCTTGATGGGCTCAAGGCACTTTTAACAAAGGCCCTAATCCTTGCACCCCCGGCAGAAGGGGAACAGCTCCTACTATACATCATGGCCACTACTCAGGTAGTGAGTGCCGCCATCATAGTGGAACAGTAGGAGGAGGGTCACGCTCTCAAAGTCTAGCATCCAATCTACTTCATTAGTGAAGTCTTGTCCAACACCAAGACATGCTATCCATAGATATAGAAGCTCCTGTACACTGTCCTCATCACCCAAAGGAAACTACGCCACTATTTCAAGTCGCACTCGATCACAATCGTGTCTTCCTTCCCACTCGAGGAGGTGATTCAAAATCAGGAGGCGATGGGAGGAATCGCTAAGTGGGCGGTTGAACTCGTGGGAGAAGGCATCACCTATTCCCCTCGAAAAGCCATCAAGTCCCAGGTTCTGGTAGACTTTGTGGTAGAATGGACCGAGACCCAAACCCTACCGTCACTGGTGGAACAAGAGTACTGGATAATGTATTTTGAAGGGTCACTAATGAAGAGCAGAGCTGGGGCAGGACTCGTCTTCGTCTCCTCCCTTGGTGTGTGCATGAGGTATATGATCCATATTCATTTTCTGGCCTCAAACAATGTCATCGAGTATGAGACGCTTGTCAATAGTTTACATATCACCACTGAGCTCGGGATCCGATGGCTTGATGTCCGAGGTCACTCTCAGCTGATCATAGACCAAGTCATGAAGGATTTGAGCTGTCATGACCCAGAATGGTAGCATACTACTAGGCGGTTCGCCTCTTGGAAGAAAAGTTTGATGGCCTCGACCTTAACCACATTGCTAGATGGTAGAACGAGGCAGCACCACGCAACGCCATGACCCTTATCGAATACACGTTCTGACAAGGCTTTTACTAGCCCATCGCCATGGCTGACCGATCGAGGTAGTATGCTCCTACAAAGGATGTCAATACTATGCTCGACAAACTCGTTTACTAGCCCAAGCGCTCTAGACGATCCCCATCACTTGGCCTTTCATAGTCTAGGTTCTAGACCTTGTCGTGCTGCTTTAGAAAGCACCTGGGGGCTTTACCCACTTGCTTGTCACCATTAACAAGTTCTCAAAGTGGATTGAGGCCTAGCCAATTGTGCGAATTAAATCTGAGTAGGCGGTGCTCTTCTTTACTGATATTATTCATCACATCGGGGTCCCAAACTCCACCATTACCGACAATGGCACACAGTTCACTGATAAAAAGTTCCTAGATTTCTGCGACGATTGTTGACGGTAGATAAGTGTTATTTTTAAACCGTCAACAAAACATGAGAAATGACTTAAATATAATTATCACCTAGATATAGGGGTTATACTGACATAATTTCATGAGTTTTGGTGAATGTCTGTTTCTACAGGGGGTTATTAGAAAATATCCAAAGGAGGTCCACATGTAAGGTTTACATAGAGATAAACACCAACGCATATACAAGAAGACTCTAGAAGACATGAGAAGAAGGGCCACCAGAGGGGAGGCCCACCTGTCATAGGGACAGGGCGGGTGCCCTGCCCTCTGGGCGGCCACCCTCCACCCTCAACCAATCAAGTTGAGTCTCATGGATCCATCTCCACTGCCTTTGAGGATCAATATTAATCATTCATTAAGGTCGGTTTGATCTGACGGCCGAGGCTCCTCAGAGGGGGCTATATAAACAGGCCCAGACCCTAGGGTTTGGAGGAACCCTAATTCATTATTCATTCATCCAAGACAGAAGCCACCTAATCAAGCCAGAGAGCCACCATCTCAATTAGAACTCCATAGTTTAGAGCATAGCTATATAGGATTAGAACTAGAAGGAGGCAGGCACCTGCTTGGTTTTCGGATCTATTAAGAGTTTGCTTGGTAATTCGTCATGATCTCTCCTATTTTATATTCGTTCTTGTATTATTCATATTGTTCATTTGCTACTATGAAAATGACTTTGGTCTATTCTACTATATTGGATATGACTTTGCTCTATTTGTTTATATTCTTAATTATAATGTTCTTAGTTTACTTTGATTATATGCTTGGCATAGCTAGATTAGATTTATATTCAAACATAGGATCGTATAGCGCTTGCTCATTGAATTCGTGGGTGAGTGGTAAATATTATGTAGACGTGGTGCCTATACCATATTTTCCTATGATTGCACCATATATTCTGGATCATGTGGTAGTTCACGAGAGTGACAGTCCTATTGAGTCTTATATAGTCCACCTCCTGAATATAGACCATGTAGAACACAACTATTATAAGGAAAGGCTGGCTATGTTCATGATCTTTCTGCATAATATCTCTATGCGTAGATATAAGTTTGTCTTGCCATGATTGTCAAGTGTAATTGCACTAATCATCGTATGCTTTGACTTATAGTTAGAATAAGATAGGATCTATCCTCGCAGATCGTCCTAATACCATGCTAGTGTTATAGACTTAGAGTACTCTATTGAGATGTTTATTCGTTTATTATATGGCTTGTGCTTATTATTTATCATTTTTCTATATATATATATATATATATATATATATATATATATATATATATATATATATATATATATATATATATATATATATATATATATATATGTGTGTGTGTGTGTGTGTGTGTGTGTGTGTGTGTGTGTGTGTGTGTGTGTTTGTGTGTGTGTGTGTGTGTGTGTGTGTGTGTGTGTGTGTGTGTGTGTGTGTGTGTGTGTGTGTGTGTGTGTGTGTGTGTCTTATCTTGTGACACTTACCCTGTATGAGAAGATAGACAAAGACATGATTACACTCTCCATTATCACATGCAAGTGATGCTCATTGCTCATTATTCTTAGCTTTCCCTTCCCTTGGGTAACAATATATAAATAACGATACCTAGATTACTCTTAGTTAAAATGCTACATCGGTATTATTTGCATGCTTACAAATTTCATATTTATTTTAGAGGAGCATTTGCATTTATTAATACCAACACTTCTGGTGCCATGCTAGGGATGACAACCTAGCATGTAAAGTGGTGTTACAAGTGTCAACAAGCATTTTTGGCGTCGTTGCTGGGGAAGGTTGATTAAGCTACCCAAAAAGGATAATGAGCTATCACTTGGATCCAATGTTTTCCTAAACGCTAAAAGGTAAACAGTCGGTCACCCCTCATTTAGTGTTTAGACCATTTAAATGGTGTTTAAACGGAGTTAAACGGCCTAAATGGTTTTGTACAATAATAATAAAATATACATATTTATGTAGGTAAAAACAAAATTTGCTAGAACCCATACATATTTACACATGTAAAAATCAAATATTCTACCAAATAATCTTGTTGAAAGAAATCTAAATCCCACAACACTTCATATAATTACAATGTTAATTAGTTTCATGTTAATTGTGATAGACATAGTCCATTAATTCAATTAATTATGGATTAAATGGTTGGTTAGCTCATTTAATCACATTTAATCTGATTTTGTTTGGACCATTTAGACATGATTGAACGGTTTAAACGGGTTTAAATGGCCCAACCGTTTAATTCACCATTTAGGGCCTAAACAACACGGCTGACTTCTATTTACCGTTTAAACACCATTTAAACGGATTAAACGACTGTTTAGGCGAATAGTCCTTGGATCACTAATGTGATCGAGAAACCATCATTTCTCTACTCATACAGCCTTACCCTTGTCTTTTGTCTTTTGTCTACTTATATACATCATATGCAGGGTAATGAATGATCAGATCTGATCTTCCAGAAAATTTTATTGATAATCCAAAAGCATTACTTAGAAAAACTAGAGCCAAGCTCAAGAAAACTCATTCTATATCAAGGCCTAAAGTCATTTTCAAGTCAGAAGATCACTAGGACCTTATTCGAAGCTTAACACCAGAGTTCGAAGTCATGGCTAACAAGTCACTCTGTGAGTTCTCAGCTCCAACAACAGCCAACATCCGTACTAGACTCGCTGTGGACATTGATCGGCCATTTGAGCTCAAGCATGTGCTCATCAACATGGTGCAAGTTAGCTAGTTTTATGGGAAAGCACATGAAGATGCTAGTGCTCATCTCCAACATTTTTTAGAGATTTGCAGCACTTTTACCATCAAGGATGTCCCCAGAGATGCCATACTACTTCGTCTCTTCCCATTCTCACTCTTGGGTAGAGCGAAGCAGTGGTTTTATGCAAATAAAGAGAAGAACACTATGTGGGCACTCTGCTCCACCAACTTTCTAGTGAAGTTCTTTCCTATGGGCAAGACAAATGGTCTTCATGGGAAAATATCAAGTTTCCAACAGCAACATAATGAATCTGTCCCAGAAGCTTGGGAGCATTTTCAAGACTATATCCTAGAATGTCCTCATCATGAAATGGAGAATTGGCTACTTATGTAGACCTTTTATCATAGGCTCAACAACAGCACTCGTGAGACCATGGATGCTACTGCTGGAGATGCATTCTTATCACTTACCATTGCTTAAGCCACAGCTCTTGTGGAGAAGATGGCGTCCAACCAAGGTTGGAGTGAAGAAAGAACTCAAACCCGTAAGAGAGGTGGAGGTATGCACAAGCTCAAAGAGGTAGACATGCTATCTGCCAAGATGGACTTGTTGATGAAGAGGCTCGATGAGAGAGCCGGTGAGAGAACGAAGTCATGCACATTCATGATTCTCACATGACTTGTGAAGAATGTGGAGAAACTGGGCATTCAGGCAAAAACTGCCTACAGTTACAAGAGGATGTGAACTATATCAACAACAACAACTACTATCATTCTTAACAGAATCAAGGTTGGAATCAGCAGCAAAGGCCTAACTACTTAGGTAACTACTCAGGTAACTATCAAGGTAATAATTCTTTCACTAATTTCAATCAACCACCTTTGAGGGAGTTAGTTCTTAATCAAGGAATTAATGGATAACCTATCTAAGAAATTAGCATCCAATAATAAAGTGCTAGAAACAATCAATAATATAATGGATAGCTTTTCAAATGCCATTAAGAATCAACATAGCTTTAATAAAATGATTGAATCATAAATATCTCAACTTGCAACTGTTGTTCCTCCCGCTAACCAAGGTAAGATTCATGGGCAACTAGAAGAATTAGAATCTGCAAATCTTGTATTTAATGCAGAAAGCTACTAGAGTGATCCTTCAACTGGAGGATGGAACGATGAATCTTTGCTAATCAAGAAAGGTGATCTAGGGAGACCGATCATCCTGATCTCCATCAGGAGTGTGAACTTCAATGAAGTTATCTGTGACTTTGGTGCAAGCGTCAACATCATGTCTAAGGTAATTTATGAAAGAATGTTTGACTATCCATTATTGTACACAACCATGTATTTGTAACTTGCAGACCAGTCACTCTGCCACACCAAGGGAATTCTAGAAGATATTTGTGTGCAAGTTGGTAGCTCGTATGTTCCTATAGACTTCGTGGTGGTAGAGATAGGAGGTGATGAGAAGTCACCCATCATTTTGGGGTGGCCATTCTTGAACACCGCTAGAGCTATCATCTACGCCAATAGTGCTAAGATCTGTTTTAACATAAAAGGGAAGAGGGAAAGTTTCTCTTTCAAGAATCGAGTACTACAATTCCCTGCACATCCACAACACACCTATGAGCCAAAGAAGAAGAACAGGAGAAACAAGAATAAGAATAAGAATAAGAATAAGAAGCCTCAATAGATGGAGACAGTGAGGATGGTCACTGCAGTCCATAGGGAGCATGACCACCAACTCAAGTCCCCGCATCTAATCAAGAAGGATGATCCAGGTGTCCCAACCATCGAATGCATGATCAATCGAAGCTCCTTTTAGAATGTTGTATGTGACACCGGATCGGGAGTCAACATAATGGCCAAGGTAACCTATGAATATTTATATGGTACTATGCCTCTATATCCCACCTATGCATAGCTGCAGATGGCAAACCAGACATTTCAATTCATGGATGGGATAGCAAAAGATGTCCTAGTACAAATTGACGACCACTTCATCCCCACTGACTTCTTAGTCCTAGACATGGGAGAAGATGAGTATGATCCACCCATCATCCTTGGAAGACCGTTCCTAAACACCACCAAAGCCATCATCTACATAGGATCAGGGGAGGTCCACTTTCACTTCCCCTCAGAGAAGGTATGTCACTACTTCAATGACAATTATATAGTTAATAAAGATCCAAAGAAGTACAGAACAAGAAGAAGGCACCGTAACCGACATCAGAAGAATCAAACCTCTAAGGATGGATGGGCTGACAATAAAGGAGAAGTATCAAGATATGAAGATCGATATCCAAAGAAGAGATTTCCACTAAGAAGGAAGCTATACCACCAACAGAGAGTGATCCCATTCAAGATGAACAAGATCCTTCCTCAAAGTCAACCTCACCAACAAAACAGGTATGGAAAGTAAAGGTAAAATCAGTTTCAGATTCAACACAAGAAGAAGCACAGCTAGTGGCACCATTCGAACCATCTAAGGTGCCCTAGGATGTTTAAGTGAACAAGAGGTCTTGTTCGGAGGACCTAAATCACCGAACACTGTGCTAAGAGGTAAACTTGGTAGTTATCAATATTTCCCTTTTTAGCATTGTATAATTTTCTCTCAGCATATTTATTTTCCTTTAAATGCATAGCTAGTTATATGTTTATCAATGCTATCATAGAAAAAGAAAATAAAAATGTGTGTCATGCATTTTATTCTAAAAAAATGCTAAGCCCCATGTGAATAAATTTGTGGCATAAAACCATAAGGGTATTCAATCTTGAATTCTCTTGAGTTTTGGATATAATGGTTTTGATTTAAGATTTGCTCTAAACTTGAACTCGTGGGTAGCGAATGCTTGATCTAAGTCTAGGTAGTTGACGGATCTAATATGGGAAGGTTTGAGCTGTTGTTTATTTTGTTCCTAGAGATACTAGAGTTTTGGAGAATTTATCTTTTGAAAATTAAAATTGCTGCATGATGAGTTCCTATATGACAAGAGTTTTAAATTCCTACCACAGTCATATATATATAGGCTTGCTAGATTATGAAAGACTTACACTTATATTTACTGCTTGTGAGCATTGAGTGTGGTCAAGTTGTGTTGACCCTTAGGGATTGGTCATGCGGTTAAAATCAAGATCCACGTACACTCCACCCATATATTCTGCTTCTATCCTGGAAGTACGAATCCACATATATTCCATTCAGATCCACCTAGAAAAAGTTCTACTCCTACACTAGGAGAGAACCCTAAAAAATAATATATATGCTTACCATCCATTTCTATCCCTTGCTAGCTAATAAAGCTCCAAATATTCCTTTTGCTACCTCTTGTCAATATATCCAAAGAGAGGCTTGGGTGCTCCAAAAAAAGAGAAAAGAGAAGAAAGAAGAAAAAGAAAGAGAGAGAAAGAAAATAAAAGAAAGAGGACAAATGTCCCACTAAAAAAACACTCTCCCATTAAGCAACCTAGGTTCTCCGCCAAAATCTTCAAAGTTCCAAAGGGGTATGAGAAGTTTCTCAAGGAGCAATAGTAGAATTAGATTATTCACCATTACCATTCTTTATCCCTTCATAACCATTACCACTCTATCTACCATTCACCATTTATCCACTGCATACCTTATATTCTACACACATGCACATCTTGATTTGACTGTATGACTAGTTCCTTTAGATCCATGGTTTGACTATGCCATAAATGTTTGCAAGTATGTATTTATTCGTTGTCTCCCCACCTATAAGCTCCACATAAGCCTATTAGATGTAGGGTGAGAGAGAAGGCATAATGTTACTATTCCTAGAGCTAAAAATACCATATATCTTGAGAGAAGAGAGAAGGCATACATCATAAATGCCTTGGTAAGGATCTCGAAATACCACAAAGGAGAGATTTGAGAGGGTCATACAAAGGAATCTCTGAGTTTTATTTGAAAATCTTGCAAAACTTCGGAATAATAGTTGATCAAAGAACTAGAAACATGGTGCTTAACTTCACCGTTTTGTCTTTCAACTGCTCAAGATCCAAGTGATGGCTACAAGCTCCATAGTGGAAGGTAATATGAGTAAGTTTATAATCAGAATAGTTCATTATAATCCGGAGGAGAATTCTTATTTGAACGCATGTGTACTTTTTAGGCATGAAAGCATTGTAACAACTCCTGATCCATCATTGATTTTATCTTTGCTTAGGGACGAGCAAAAGGTAAGCTTGAGGGAGTTGTTGACGGTAGATAAGTGTTATTTTTAAACCACTAACAAAACATGAGAAAGGACTTAAATATAATTATCACCTAGATATAAGGGTTACACTGACAGAATTCCATGAGTTTTGGTGAATGTCTATTTTTGCAAGGGGTTATCAGAAAATATCCAAAGGAGGTCCATATGTAAGGTTTACATAGGGATAAACACCAACGCATACACAAGAAGACTCTAGAAGACGCGAGAAGAAGGGCCACCAGAGGGGAGGCCCACCTCTCATAAAGACAGGGCAGGCGCCCTGCCCTCTACGGTGGCCGCCCTCCCCACTCAACCAATCAGGTTGAGTCTCATGGATCCATCTTCCACCGCCTTTGAGGATCAATATTAATCGTTCATTAAGGTTGGTTTGATCCGACAGCCGAGGCTCCTTAGAGGGGGCTATATAAATAGGCCCAGACCCCAGGGTTTGGAGGAGCCTATTGACACCTCTAACGCCACCTAAGCTAGGTTGTCATCCCTAACATGGCGCCAGACGTGCTAGAATTAATAAATGCAAATGCTCCTCTAAAATAAATATGAAATCCATAAGCGCACAAATAATACTGATGTAGCTTTTTAACCGGAAGTAATCCAGGTATTGTTATTTATATTTTTACCACTGGGAAGGGAATACTAAGGATAATGAGCAATGAGCATCACTGCATGTGGTAATGGAGAATATAACCATGTCTTTTTCGATCTTCTCATATAGGGTAAGTGTCACAAGATAATAGTATATATAAATGATAAAGAAAAACTGATAAGCACATAGCCACATAATAAATGATAAACATCACAATAGATTACTCTAAGCTTATAGCACTAGCATGGATTAGGATGAACTACAAGGATAAATCCTAAGTTATTCTAACTATAAGGTCAAAGCATACAATGATTAGTGCAATTACACTTGGCAATCATAGCAAGAAAAGGTTATATCTATGCATAGTGATATTATGAAGGAAGATGAAGAACATAGCAATCACTTCCCTATAATAGTTGTGTTCTGTCTGCCCTATACTCGGGAGGTGGACTATGAATGACTCAACAGGACTGTCACTCCCGCGATCTACCACACGGTCCGAAATATAGGGTGCAATCGCAGGAAAATACGGTATAGGTACCACGCCCACACAATATTGACCACTCACCCATGGTACCAATGAGCAAGCGCTATATGATCCTATACTTAAATATAATTCTAATCGAACTATGCTAAGCATATAATCAAAGTAGACTAAGAATAATATAATTGAGAACATAATCAAATAGAGCAAAGTCATATCCAATATGATAGAATAGACTAAAGTCATATTCATACAAATGATAAACTAGATGAATAATATAAGAGCAAATATTAAAGTAGGAGAGAATTACCAAGTATTTCTCATGACAGATCCAAAAACCAAGCAATGCTTGCTTCCTTCTAGTTCTAATCCTATGTAGCTATGCTAAACTATAGAGATCTAATTGAGATGATGGCTCTAGGGCTTCTCAGATGAAAGCTCTTTATCTTGGAATGAGATTGCTAATGAATTAGGGTTTCTCCAAGGGCCAGGGGCTTTGCTTATGTATCCCTCAAGGAAGCACCATAGTCCTCAGATCAAACTGACCTTGATGAATGATTATTATTGATCCTCAAAGACGGTGGAGGCACGATCCACGAGCTTGGCCCTGATTGGCCACCTAGGTGGGGCGGCCGCCCAGGGGGTGGAGGTGTCCGCCCCTCTCATAGTGACAGGTGGGTCCTACCTCCCAGGGGGAGGCTTCCCTAGTCTTCTAGATTATTCTTTTTATATACATGGCCCTTTTCTCTCTATGTAAATATGACATGTGAGCCTCCTTTGGCTATTTCCTGATAACCCCCTACAAAAATAGATATTCACCAAAACTCGTGGAATTCTATTAGTGTAACCCCTATATCTAGATAGTAATTATGTTTTAGGTCCTTTTTCAAGCTATGTTGATGGTTAAAAATGATACTTATCTACCGTCAACAAACTCCCCCAAGCTTACCTTTTGCTCGTCCCTAAGAAAAGATAGACTAAGTGATGGATTAGGAGTTGCTACAATGCTTTCACGCCTTATAGGTACATATGCGTTCAAATAAGAATTCTCCTCCAGATTAGAATGAATTATTCTGATGAAAACTTACTCATATTACCTTCCACCATGGGGCTTATAGCCATCACTTAGGTCTTGAGTAGTTGAAAGACAGAACGGTCAAGTCAAGCGCCATGTCTCAAGCTCTTTGATCAACTATTGTTCCAGAGTTTTGTAAGATTTTCAAAATAAAACTCAGATATTCCTTTGTATGACCCTTTCAATTCTCTTCTTTGTGGTATTTCTGGATCCTCTCTAAGGAATTTTTCTCATACCTCTCTCGAAAACTTAAAGACTTTGGGGAGAACTTGACATTTGTCCTCTTTCTTTTATTTTCCTTTTCTTCTTCTCTTTCTTCTTTTTTTAGAGCACCCAAGCCTCTTTCTGGGGATATAACAACAAGAGGTAGCATAATGGATATTTGGAGCTTTATTGGCTAGCAAGGGATAATCATGGATGGTAGGAGTATTTTTGATAGTTCACTCCCAGTGTAGGAGTAGAACTATTTTCTAGGTGGATCTGAATGGGATATATATGTGGATTCGTACTTCTAGGATAGAAGTAGAAAGTATGGGTGGATGTATATGGATGGATATAGATGCGTACTTCTAGGGTAGAAGTAGCATGTATAGGAGGAGTGTGTATGTAGATCTTGATTTTAAATGCATGACCAGTTCCTAAGGGTCTACACAGCTTGACCACACTCAATGCTCACAAGCAGTAAATATGAACGTAAGGTTTCTTAATCTAACAAGCATGTATATGGTTGTGGTAGGAATTTAAACTCTCGTCATACAAGAACTCATTATGTAGTAAGTTAATTTTCAAAAGATAAATTCTCTAGAACTCTAGTATCTCTAGGAACATGATAAACAGTAGCTCAAAATCTTCCTATATCATATCTGTCAACTACCTAGACTTAGATCAAGCATTTGCTACCCACAAGATCAGGTTTAGAGCAAATCTTAAATCAAAACCATTGTATCCAAAACTCAGGAGAACTCGAGGTTGAAAACTAGGTACCTAAAAGGAATTACGGCAGAGCAACTATTCATCATTTCCACATGAGAGTTTGTTCTAGAGGTTCTTTTTAGCAAGATAAAATTTAGCACACTCTCCTATATTTATTTAACAAAAAGATCATATAGAAAAACATATATATAAATAGGAAACCATTTAGTTGGGTTTCTAAAGGTTATGCATCTTTTTATCTCATAAATCAAAGCAGAAATATATAAGTAAATAGATAGGTAAAAATACTTAGCTGGATACATGGGGGATGCTCTCACCCAAGCTAGATGTTGACGTAGTCTTGCTTGATGAAGTTGACAGACAGTGAAGGTGTACTCCTCTCATCGGAGTGCTTATGATGATGACTGTTGAGATAGCACTCCAATAGGGGATAGATCGTCCTTCTGTCTGTTTGCTTTCCTCGATCCTTTGAATTATGTGGGGCTTGAATAGACAACAAAGCTTGTGAAATTTGATTAAGCGTTAGTGATGAACCTCCAAGCCTAAACATCTAGAATCTTATAAGTATCTTTCTAGCAGGATCTCTTGTAGCTATATTTTTATATTTTTATATTTTATACTATGCAAGGAATTTATAAAGAATGATGAATGCATCTTTATTTATTTTTATGCCACCACAGAAACTAAACTTATGGGTTTTATGCCACAAATTTATTTGCATGGGGCTTAGCAGTTTTAGGATGCAATGAAAGACATATTTATTTTCTTTTTCTATGCAGAAATAAAGTGTAACTAAACATGCAATTGGGAAAGTAAATATGATGAGGAAAAAGTAAATGCAGAATTGAAAAAGAGAAATATTGATAACTACCAAGTTACCTTTTGGAATGGTGTTTGGTGATTTAAGTCCTCTGAACAGGACCTCTTGTCTGCTCAATCCTTCTAGGGCACCTCGTATGGCTTGAGTGGTGCCACTGGCTGAACCTCTTCTTGTGTTGAATCTAAAATTGATTTTACCTTTACTTTCCATACCAATTTTGTTGGTGAGGTTAACTCTGAGGGCGAAGCTTGCTCTTCTGTCTTGTTTTCTATGTGATCATCAGTGACTGGGTCACTTTCTGTTGGTGGTACAGCTTCCTCCTCAGGAGATGCTTTATCTTCAGGGAATAGATCTTCATGTCTCATTACTTCTCCTTCATAGTCAGCCCAGCCGTCCATAGCTGGCTGGCTCTTCTAGTTATAGGTGTGATGCCTTCTTCTTGATCTATTCTTCTTGGGTTCTTCATCAACTATATAATTATTATTGAAATGGTGGTGTACCTTTTCTGAGGGAAATTGGAAATGAACTTCTCCCGTTGCAATGTAGATGATGGCCTTGGTAGTGCTCAGGAATGGTCTTCCTAGGATGATGGGTGGATCATACTCATACTCTCCCATGTCGATGACTAGGAAGTCAGTCGGGATGAAGTGGTCATCGATCTGAATCGGGGTGTCTTTTACTAGTCCATCCACGAAGCAAAATGTTTGGTGCACCATCTACAGCTGTGTATAGGTAGGTTTTAAGGGCATAGTACCATATAAATATTTATAAGTTACCTTGGCCATTATGTTGATGCCTGATCCGGTGTCAAAGATAGCTTTCTAAAAGGAGCTTCTATTGATTGTGCACTCTATGGTTGGGACACTTAGGTCATCCTTCTTGATCAGGTAGGGGGACTTGAGTTGATGATCATGCTCTCTATGGACTACATTGATCATCCTTACTGACTCCATTTGTTGTGGCTTCTTGTTCTTGTTCTTGTTTCTCTGATTGTTCTTCTTCTTTGGCTCGTATGGATGTTGGGGGTGTGCAGGGAACTATAGCACCCTGTTCTTGAAGAAGAAGGTCTCTCTCTTACCTTTGATGTTATAGCAGATCTTGGCAGTGTTGGCATACATGATAGCTCTGGTGGTGTTCAAGAATGGTTGTCCCAAAATGATGGGTGACCTCTCATCACCACCTATCTCTATTACCACGAAGTCTGCAGGGACATACGAGCTGCCAACTCATACATAGATGTCTTCTAGGATTCCTTTTGTGTAGCATAATGACTGATCTGCAAGCTGCAAGCACCTGGTTGTATACAATAAAGGATAATTGAACATTTTGTCATAGATCACCTTAGGCATGATGTTGACGCTTACACCGAAGTCACAGATAGACTCGTTGAAGTTTATGCTTCCAATGGAGATCGGGATGACCGATCTTCCTAGGTCACCTTTCTTGATTGGCAGAGTCTTGTTGTTCCATCCTTTGGATATAGGATCACTCCAGTAGCTTCCTACATTGAATATGTCTACAAGATTTACAGTTTCTAGATCTTCCGGTTGTCTCAGAATCTTACCTTGGTTAACAGGAGGGACAACATTTGCAATCTATTGCAACTGAGACTCTAGCATCTTATTAAAGCTAAGCTAATTCTTAATGGCAGTAGAAAAGTTATCCATCCTATTATTAATTGTTTCTAGCACTTTATCATTGGATGCTAACTTCTTAGATAGGTTGTCCATTAACTTGCCTTGATTAAGCACTAACTCTCTCAAAGGTGGTTGATTGAAATTATTGTAAGAGTTATTACCTTGATAGTTACCTGAGTAGTTAGGCCTTTTCTATTGGTTCCAATCTTGATTCTGTTGAGGACGATAGTAGTAGTTGTTGTTGTTGAGGTAGTTTACATCCTCTTATAGCTCTAGGCAATTACTGCCTGAATGCCCAGTGTCTCCACACTCTTCACAAGTCATGAAAGAATCATGGATATGCATGACTTCATTCTTCTCGTCGGCTCTCTCATTGAGCCTCTTGATAAGTAAATCCATCTTGGCAGACAGCATATCTACCTCCTTTAGCTGGTGCATACCTGCACCTCTCTTGTGGGTTTGAGTTCTTTCTTCGCTCTAACCCTGGCTGGACGCCATCTTTTCGATAAGAGTTGTGGCTTGAGCACTTGTGAGTGATAAGAATGTTCCTCCAGTGGCAGCATCCACAGCATCACGGGTGTCGTTGGTAAGCCACGCGTGAAAGCGGGCCGCACTGGGGTAACAGGCCGGTCCAATATCGAGTTTAGGGTTTTCATTTTTGTTTTTCTGGTATTATTTTCACAGATCTGATGCCATTTTGTAAATTCCATATCTCTGAATTGGTAGATCCATTTGAGGCGATTCCAAGCCTGTTAGGATATGTGTAAAGTGTAGTATTTAGGAAAAATATAAAATGTATATGTGTTATTTAAATTCTGAAAGAATTAAAAAGACCTTTGAAATGAAGTCAAACTTGTTAATTTTATAACTCGAGTTCTTGTGCTCCAAAAATTATAAAATTTGGTGAGTGTGCTGTTCTAGGTATATGCGAGCTCTGGTAAAAAGTTGAATGCTATTGCTTGAGCAGTTTTCAAGTTATGCCTTTGTCTTTTTATATTAGGAGGTACTTGAATGAATTTTCATAATTTTTCTATATGTCCAATGATCATGAAATTTTGTGGAGAGTGTCCTGATACCCTAGGATTGCTAGGAAAATATTTTTTCTATTGTTTGATACTTTTCAACATGATTTCTTAATTATGATAGAATCAGCCTTGTTGGCTTGTGAATTTTTTGTAGGGAGTTTCTATGGGTAACTGTGCTCAAATTTTTACAGTAGCCTCCTAGTAGTGTATAGGGTCCTCTGTAATTTTTATAGAATTTTTTGAATAGTTTGTATATAAGTTTAATTTCTCACTTAATTCATTAATTAAATTAAGAAAGAGATTAAAATAAATGACTTGGGTTAGCATAACTTACTTTCTAGTGGTTTTATGTCATATGTGAACTAATGGTGCCATTGGTTTGGTCATAAGGGTAGTTTGACACATGAGTAAATATTTAATTTTTATATTTCTAGGTTCTCTGGACAACTAGTAGTATTTATAGGTTTAGACCTTGATAAACGTGTTTGCTGGGAATATTATGAATACTAAAGTTGTAGTAAACTTCTTAAACTAGCTTCTGTCAAAATTTGGTGGCATTTTGCCCAGTAGTTTAGGAGTACTAGTAGTTTGAAGTTGCTGTCCAGAAAGTTCTGCTCTCTGTTGGGAGATAACAGATTTCTGGAACTTTAAGATTTCGACTAAGTGAACATGGGAATCTCTTGATGTATAAAAATGAATTGTAGAGCATTTTATAAGCTTTTTAGATTGTCTTATATCATGTTAATTGGATTTGTAGATCTCCAATTATGGTTGAAGAACCGAGCTGCTGTCCTGATTTCTGTGTTGCTAAAATGGGTTAGGATTTTGGTAAGCTTAAGTAATGTTGCTCTTGTTGATTGTTTAGGTGTTAGGTCCTTAACAGAGGAAGAGCAGCTATACTTTAGGTTGCGTAGAATTGGTAAGTACTACTCTTTCGGAGAAGAGATTTGCACATGTTGTTAAAGTGATTTGAATAGAGCGTTAAATGTGTTGCAGTTCACATTTGCATTCACCGAGTATGATGCATTCATTCTTATGCATCCATGAGATTTATCTGTGCATCCATGTAATAGGTGTACCGGAGGGGGTGACGCTTCTGGAGTTCGAGGGAGCACCTCAGGAGCAGGAGCAGCCGAGGGAACCCGAAGATCCAGCCGGTGAAGGAGTTCCTAAAGAAGAGCTACATAAGTGCCCTGACCATCGCCCTTCGTCCTTTTTGAAAGGCAAGCCCCGGTTCATGCTGACCTAACTTTTGTATATGTATCCTTGACTACTTCTACTTGTTCATTGCATTAAGTTATAGGAGTTGAGTGAAAACACTTGTTGCATTATATCTATCCTTGTCCAGATATCAAACTTGTATCCCAATTAATGTATAGGCATGTGTTATTGCTTAGCCATGCTTAGTGCGGTAGAAGTCAGGTGATTTTCGGTCATCCACGAGCTTTAGAATGAAGTGGGTCATGGTTGGCTATATTTGCTATCGTGAAAAAGAACCATGCTGAAAAATGAATTGAGATCGGGCGAGAGTTCGATAGTGCAGCCACAAGACACTTCACATCTTGGGTGCGAAGCTATGCTCGCCTAAGTCATTTAAGGACCGATTCATTGTACGTCCTTGAGTCATGTTGAACGTAGTCTAACACTTAGTTGGCCAGATAAGTCGTTCCGACCGTGAAGCCGAGTAATACGTTCAGGCCAGGAATCGGGGGGTCAAGTGCGCATTCTGGAGGAAGTAAAGATGTGCTTGGAGACACTGGCATAAGACCAAGGGGGGTTAAAGTCCCTATCACCTGGCAGAGTGTTGCCCTTGGGGATACGCCATCACTCCAACCCATGCTTTCCTAAACTGTACCAAAGGTGACTTGTGCGACCCTAGCGCAGGGCTTGTGCGGTGAGTGTTAGAATTACCCCTTCAGCTGGATAGAAACTTGATTCAAATCGTCGTCGCTCCTGGTTAGTGAGCACTTGACTTGAGTAGCGGCAACATAGATTCAATTAATTAAACAGATGGTTAATTGGATGATGATTTAAATGTTGCCTCAATTCATACCTTCTATGGTTATTATTGTTTGCTTAATAATCAGATGATTGTTTAGAACAAGTGCTAAGATAGATGACAGGTTAATGCTAAAAGTCACTGCTAGCACAGGTTAAAAGAGCTACTATTACTTATGCATTTCTGCAAATGAACTGTTAGCCAGCTCCACTTGAGAAAAGCCTTGCATGATCCTTGGTGTCCTTTATTTCTGTTTTGATGGGTAAGCCTAGCTGAGTAGATTCCCGTACTCAGGGTTTATTCCCTTCTGTTGTAGATGACATGCTTTATCAGGGCTTCTGCAAGAACTGCCTCCACTCGGTGGGTGATGAGGACTAGACCACTTGGGTGTGATTGTCTTTTAGTATACTTTCCTTAATGCTTTTACAGGATGGTGATCTGTAAGACTGGCAATCGTACTTGAACTAAGTGTGTGTTTAAATTATGCTTTCGCTACTTTCTACACCTGGTTTGTAATAATTGTGACTCCGTGGTGTTGTAAGTTTACTTCCGAACTACTTGTGAAATGTAACATGTGATGCATTTATGTTGAATGATGTGATCTTGGTTGTAATCGGGTTGGTTTGAAATCCTTCATGATTTTGATTGACTACCGGGATTATTTGGGCTCAAGTTCAAAAATTTGAGCGCTTTGGCGCTTGTTTTTGTACTTGTGCTCTTATAATTTGGACAGTTCTGTTACAGCTAGCATCGGAGCAGAATTCAACACTAAACACATCGAACGGGTATCTAAAAATAAAAGATTTTATTTGCGAAAAGTGTTTTTCAACTTACAAAATATATGAGTATAAACAATCTGAAATTATTTCTATAGTATGCCAGTGATCACATCTCCTAGCCCAAATAAGGACTCTTAGGTGGCTTATTAAGTACTAACTTGGAGGTCTTGTTTGCTTTCTGTTCCGTCGTCCATACGGCGTGATATTGTATGGATGCCATCTGTTTGGGTGGTAATGTATTGATCAAACACCTCGACGCTCTGGTAAGTGTGAGTTGTGAGAGCATGACCATCCAACCGTCGGTCTAGGGGAGAGTAGTTGTGGTTACTCACATACTTACAAGTTTGATCATGTAATTATGAGAGTACTTAATTGTGGGTATATCTATTAGGTAGCTGTGATACTGAAGTATATATATTGAGGGATGTATACGTGGAAAGTATTTAGTTTACTGCTTACTTTGTATGCTTTTATTGGGAAACTGTTGGGCTAAAATGAAATTTTCTGCAGGTACACTAACAACGCATCGTTGTAGACCGATAGTTTCACCTATATGAGAGAGCATATGTATGCCACCGCCTAGTGTTAGAAGTTTAAAATTCTACTAGGGTGAGAGGACGTACGGAACGTGCATGCATCATGTTTATTCATGTCATACATATCATATTATTCCCTCCTTAAAATTTAATTGTCCTGACTAAATTAAATTTCATATCCCCTAAATTATCCTCACCTTCGATTATACCACGTTTCTACAGATGGCTCGCACCAGGACTACCGCTCGCAAGTCCACAAGAGGTAGGGTTCCGTGACACCAGTTAGCTCCTCGTGAGCCCCGTCCTGAGCCTACCATGGAGGAAAGGCTGAGGGCAGAGTTGGCCTAGGTAACTGCAGAGAGAAATGCGGTCCAACAACGTCTAGAGCAAGTGACCTAGGAAAGAGATCAGGAAACACTTGCGGTCTAGAGGTTGACAGTTGCTCATCGCAACTATGAGCGCATGCTAGTCCACGTGTTGAACCAGTAGAATGAAGCCTGGCATGAAGAGAATATCTTGAGGGCTCGGCAGGTTGAGCTTGAGCAATAGTTGGCAGCTGCAGAAGAGTACAATGACAACCTTCATGAGGAAGTTCACCTGCTAAACAATCATCTCAATCCTCTTCTTCCTCATGACAATAATGATGATGAGGAGATGGGCTCTGGTGTCATCATGGCTAAAGATGATGATGACCTTGAGATTGATGGGCTAGAAGATGTTCCACCTGAAGAAGAAGAAGATGAGGAACTAGAGCCTGCTAGTGATGAAGAGGAGGGGAGATCTTCGACACTGACTCGGAGGACGATCCTTAGTTTAGCTTATTGCATAGCTACTGCGCTAGTGTTATCTTTTGTTGCCTTCCATGTGTGGGAGAGTGGTTTGTAGTAAGTTGATCTTTGGGATGTAATAGTGAAACCTATGTTATCCTGGATGTTTGTTTAAACACGCTGAATTCCAGTCATGTGGGATTTCTCATTGTGTTGAGTTTAGTGATGGTGTCACGATTAGTACTCTCCGGTGCTACGACAAAACCAAGGGCCTCCTATGGCGCGTGACATAAGGTGTGCTACTCGGCATGCGCTGGTATGGAGGTTGCTAGTCATGATCCATCGTGGAACTGCATCAATGTGTTATCTTCTCAAGATCATTTCCTTCATTATCTTTTCCAAGTTGGAAGGTCTTATATCGGATCAGGACACCTCTGTTATGTAAGGTTGAAACCTTGATGGTTTGGATGTAACCTGTCAGATCCGTTTGTGCTCCATGCATGTGAGCCTTTAATAAATTCCATCCATGTCGTCGGTAAACCTCGTTATTGATAAGTACATCGCATGAATGCATCAATTGATGGGCTTGATGAGGTTGTGGTTGTGATGAATTATTGTGCCTCTATTTGTTGTGTGAATTCATTTCCTCCAATGAAATCAGTTTGGCATAATAACACAATTCATCTATAAATTTTCCCACATCATCAGTGCTCATTGGCTATGCATTTTGCAGATGGCGTACAATCTTCATCGTGGTCGTGGCATTGAGGATGAGGAACAACCACCACCTTCTCCGCCACCACACACCCTGGCAGAACTAATGCAGATGGTGGTCAAAGGTCACCGCCTGTTAGCAGACGCTATGCGCCAGCTAGTCAACAGGGATGCTCGGCAGGGTCATCAAGGACTGGAACCAAATCAATACAATGATTTCAAGGACTTTCTTGACACCAAGCCCCTGCTCTTTAAGGAGGCGGAGGAACCTCTGCAAGCTGATGAGTGGTTAAATACCATTGAGCAGAAATTCTATCTGCTTCGTTTGACCGATGAGCTAAAGACTGAGTATGCTTCCCACCAATTGCATGGTCCAACTGGTATTTGATGGAGTCATTACTGCTCTACGTTGCCCCCTAATGTTCAAATCAATTGGGACTAGTTCAAGGTGGCTTTCGATGGAAATTATATCCCTCCAGGTTTGATGGTAATGAAGCACACAGAGTTTATGAAGTTAACTCAAGGCAATAAGAGTTTGATTGAACACCTGCAAGCCTTCAATAACCTTACAAGGTATGCAACTGAGTTTTTTGATATAGATGCAAAGAAGATTGCTAGTTTCAAGCGTGGCCTCAGTCCAAAGTTGATGAAGACCATGGGTACTAGCAAGTGTACCACTTTCAATGAATTCATCAGTGACGCCCTAATCTAAGAGAACAACAATTCTATTTATGCTGCTTCTAAGAGCCGTAAGAGGGCCTTTGAGTCGGGTGCTTCGCAGTCTCGAGCTCCAGTTGTATCGAGGGCTCCTTCTAATCCTCCTGCAATGGATGCTAAGTTCTGTCCCCCGTAGAAGAAGGCTCCAACCAAGACTGGGTTTCGAAAGGCTTATACAGTTTCTCTTCTGAAGGGTAATTCTAGCCAAGGTAGCTCCAGTGTTCCTCCAAGTAACATGCCTTGCTGGAATTGCAATAAGCTAGGTCATTGGGGTAGGAATTGTCCTTATCCTAAGAAGAATGCAAATCAAGGTGGCTATCAGGGGCACGTTCATTATACTAGCATTGAAGAGATTCCCTCGGGTGAGGTAGTCACTGCCGGTAAGTTCCTAGTTGACCAACACTCTGCAGTGATGTTGTTTGATTCAGGTGCTTCGCATTCATTTGTCAGTCCTATGTTTACATCAAAGTTTCCACACAAATTACATACTGTGGAAAGTGGGGGTTATTGCATTAGAGCTGCGAGTGGTAATATTCCCACAAATCAAGTAGTTAGTGATGTATAATTTAAAATAGAAGGGTGAAAGTACTTGATTACCTTAGTAGTTTTGCCTGGACTAGGCATAGATGTCATTTTGGGCATGAATTGGATGAGCCAGAATGGGGTACTTATTGATACATCAACCCAGGTAGTTATGCTCAGAGATCCTACTGATCAGAAAGGTTTTCTAGTGCAACTTCCCTAGAAAATTGATCTCTCTGGTGAAGTTCATGCGGTGCAAATGAAGTCAATAGCTGATATTCCCGTAGTATGTGAGTTTCCTAATGTCTTTCCCAATGATTTATCGGGATTGCCTCCAGATCATGATGTGGAGTTTAAAATAGAGTCGTTGCCTGGCATGGCACCAATCTCTAGAAGGCCATATAGGATGCCTCCGAATGAACTAGATAAACTTAAGGTCCAGTTGAATGAACTTTTGAAGAAGGGGCTGATTCGTCATAGTTCATCTCCATGGGGTTGTCCTGCTATCTTTGTGAAGAAGAAGGACCAGTCATTGCGAATGTGTGTAGATTATAGACCTTTGAATGCGGTTACTGTCAAGAATAAGTATCCTCTACCATGCATCGACATCTTGTTTGATCAGTTGTCTAAAGCCAAAGTCTTTTCCAAGATTGATCTGAGATCTGGCTATCATCAAATTAAAATTCATCCTGAAGATGTTTTAAAAACTGCTTTCTCTACAAGATACAGTCTCTATGAGTATCTTGTTATGTCCTTTGGCTTGACCAATGCCCCCGCGCACTTCATGTACTTGATGAATTTAGTGTTTATGCTTGAATTAGACAAGTTCATGGTGGTGTTTATAGATGACATCTTGGTGTATTATGAGAATAAGGAAGATCACGTTGAACATCTGCGTATAGTCCTCACAAGATTGCGTGAACATCAGTTGTATGCAAAATTCAGTAAGTGTGAATTTTAGCTTCGTGAAGTACCTTTCCTTGGGCATGTGTTGTCTGATGGTGGAATTATGGTGGATCCCACCGAGGTACAAGAGGCATTGGACTGGAAGGCTCCCATCTCAGTGCACGAGGTTCGAAGTTTTCTAGGATTGGCTGGTTATTATCGTCGCTTCATCCCGGACTTCTCTAAAATAGCCAAGCCAATGACTCGGCTACTACAAAAAGACATAAGGTTTGTCTAGACTCCTGAGTGTGGTACAGCTTTTCACAAACTGCGAACCCTTCTAACCTCGGCTCTAGTTTTAGCACAACCGGATATCGAGAAACATTTTGATGTGTATTGTGATGCATCAGGCATAAGTTTGGGAGGTGTTCTTATGTAGGAGGGCCGAGTGATTACTTGTACATCTCACCAACTTCAGAAACATGAGGTGAATTATCCAATGCATGACGTAGAACTCGCTGCAGTTGTCCATGCTTTGAAAGTCTAGCGACATTATTTGTTGGGCAATGTGTGCAATATCTATACTGACCATAAAATCCTTAAATATATCTTCACCCAATAGGAGTTGAACATGCGTCAAAGAAGATGGCTTGAGCTGATTAAGGATTATAATCTCCAAGTTCACTATCATTCGGGCAAGGCGAACGTTGCGGCTGATGCTTTAAGCTGTAAGTCCCATTGTCATTCCTTGGTGGAAAGTGATTTTCATCTATCCCATCTTCTACACCTCACAGTCCTAACATCACTGTCAGTTGTGCTCTCAAGAGTAGAATTATTGAGCTACAAAAGACTGACACCGGCATATTCCACATCAAACGTAAGATGAAAGAGTAAAAACTTAAGCATTTCCAGGTAGATGAGGATGGAGTGTTGTGGTTTAAAGATAGGTTAGTTGTGCCTAAGGACTGAGAACTTAGGAATCAGATTATGTCCGAAGCCCATTCCTAAGTTATCCAACCATCCAGGTAGCAGTAAGATGTATCATGATCTGAAGCCACACTATTGGTGGACCAAGATGCGGAAAGAGATAGTTGCATATGTTGCTAGGTGTGATACTTGCTGTAGAGTTAAAGCCATGCACATGAAAGCTGGGTTACTTCAGCCACTTTCTATTCCAGGTTGGAAATGGGAGGAGGTAAGTATGGATTTCATTGTTGGACTTCCTCCCACTGTTAAGAATCATAACTCTATTTGGGTAATTATAGACCACCTAACTAAGTCAGCTCACTTCATCCCTATCAGAGCAGACTATCGCCCTACCGACTATGCTGAGTTATACTTTAATCAGATAGTCTGACTTCATGGGATCCCTTGTACTATTATTTCTGACCGAGGTCCACAGTTCACTACTCGTTTTTGGGAGCACTTGCACCATATTTTGGGAACCAAGCTAGTGAGAAGCTTCTCTTATCATCCCCAAACGTCAGGTCAGACTGAACGAGTTAACCAAATCTTAGAAGATTTGTTGAGGGCATGCATTATTTCATCCAAGAGTTCATGGGAAAAGTGGTTGCCTTTGGCTGAGTTATCGTACAATAATAGCTATCAAGAGAGTATTAAGATGGCGCCATTTGAAGCATTGTACGGTCGCAAGTATAGAACACCACTGAATTGGGTTGAAGCTGGGGAAAGAAGTATTACGGTATCAATTTTGTTAAACAAGCTAAAGAACAAGTCCGTACCATCAAAATACATATGGTTGCTGCCTAATCTAGATAGAAAAGTTACGCTGATCGCCGTAGAAAACCGATTAAGTTTGAAGTTGGAGACTTCGTTTATCTGAAGGTTTCACCTATGAAGAGTGTAAAATGTTTTGGTGTGAAGCGAAAGCTTGCACTGAGATACGTTGGTCCTTTCCAGATCATAGGAAAAAGTGGAGTGATCGCATATAAGATCTAGTTACCTCCTAAAATGAGCACCATTTTCAATGTCTTCCATGTATCTCAGTTAAAGAAATGTCTTTGGGTTCCTAAAGAGAGAGTTCTGTTGGGGGATATCAAGCTAGAATCCGATCTGACTTATGAAGAAAAGCCAGTTCGTGTGATTGACACTCGAGAGTGGGTAACTTAGAGTCGAGTGGTTAAGTGGTATAAAGTAATGTGGAGTAATCAAGGTAGTGAGAGTGATGCTACTTGGGAGAGAGAAGATAATTTATGAGAGGGTTATAAGGAATTCTATCAACAATGGTACGCTTTCCAAATCTCAGGATGAGATTTTTATAAGGGGGGAGGGTTGTAACACCCTAGGTGTTTGGCTCCCATATTTGAATTTGAATTTCATAAGCATGAGCGTCATTCATCTCATTTATGTCTTTGTTTTGCTTGCAACATGAGTATGCAACATACTCCAATATGCTTGTTTCATAATTGATTAGCTTATGAAATGTGAGTGGTGGTGCAACATGTAGATGCAACATGGGTGTCTCATACTTTCAAACATGGCAATGTTGTTAGTATACCATGATAAGTTTAATTGTTGCAACAAGAGCTTGAAACATATGCAACATGGTAGTGCAACATTTTGGTGGAAGTGTTTGTTTTGCTTGTTTCAACTTATATGACATTTGGAATTGTGTGTAACCAATGTGTAGAGCGGTTAATTATGTCCTATAACACCTTAGTTACATTTAGGGTAATTAGTGTAGCAATGTTCATATTTACCAAGATGACTAAATTGCCCTCCTAAGTGTTGTTGACTAGGTTTTGACCCCTACAGTGCTTTCATTTGACTATTTAAAAAGTCCAGCTTAGGAAGCTTTCATGGTGGTGCACCCTCAAACAAAGTTGTAGATAATTTTATAGGGAACAAATGTTTCAATATGGCCATCTCATGAAAATGATCATAACACCCTCAAAAATAGCCCACAAGTCAGTAGAGGTGGCTGTTTTGGGACTTAGCAAAATTTGGCTAAGTCAAGTACTGTAACAGTTTGAAAGTACCCACCTTGGGAGACTTGTAACTCTTAAACTATGCCAAACCAGCTCGAGCTCCTATTGATAAACTTGTAGATCTCATATCCCTCTACAACTTTGATGTTTACAATTTTCATTAAGTCGGCCTAGTTTGGGAGATTTATAGCCTCAAAATTTGCCTGTCAGTCGTATCCATCGGCTTCGATTCAGTGTTTCAGTGAACTCCATGGCCAACCAGCCATAGGCCCGTGCTGCGGCCTGGGTGCGCCGTGGTGGCCGTACGCCGGCCGCAGCCCCACCAGTCAGTCCATGATGCCCTCAAGGCCACCACGCCATCCCTAGGTCGCCTCTCCCTTCACTCCCTCATTCTCCCTCCCTCTTCATCGCCAAAGCGGAGAAATCGAGCCGCCATTGCCACCTTGCTCCGGCAAGCTCACGCGCGCTCACTACCACACCACCATCCACCAAATCTCGCCCACCGCTCCGCCTTGGACCCCTCTACCTCCTCCACCTCTTAGTTGGGCCAATCGCTTGGAGGTAAGGGTGCATTGCCGCATCCGCCACCGTCTGCCTTGGAAGTTCCTCTCTAGAGCGCCACCGTCGTCATGGTCGTGCTTCTCTAGGGTCTCACCGCCTCCCTTCTCTGGTGTTTCAAGTTCGCCTTCAGCCGCTGATGCTTCCGGGGCCGGCCATTAGGGCCACGCCGTCGTCTAGCTCACCGGAGCCAGCAAGCCATGGCCATGGGCCGCCATTACCATCGCCACCCGCCATGGCTGCCACAATAGTCCCCTTAGGCTGCACTCCTAGGTTTGCATGGTCAAGGTGAATGCGCTGGTGCACTCGGCCTCGCCGGAATCGCCACCGGCGGTGAGCTTCGCTGTCGCCTTTGTCTGCCTTCTCTCTCTAGCTTGCGGGCCCTGCTCGTCAGGCGTGTGCGCGGGCGGGAGGCCACCATGGGCCACGTTGGCCGGGTGAGCCGCGTGTGAAAGTGGGCCACGCCAGGGTAACAGGCCAGCCCAGTATCGAGTTTAGGGTTTTCATTTTTGTTTTTCTGGTATTATTTTCGCAGATCTGATGCCATTTTGTAAATTCCATATCTCCAAAATAGTAGATCCATTTGAGATGATTCCAAGTCTGTTAGGATATGTGTAAAGTGTAGTATTTAGGAAAAATATAAAATTCCTATGTGTTATTTAAATTCTAGAAGAATTAAATAGACCTTTGAAATGAAGTCAAACTTGTTAATTTTATAACTCGAGTTCTAGTGCTTAAAAAATTATAAAATTTGGTGAGTGTGTTGTTCTAGGTATATGCTAGCTCTAGTAAAAAGTTGAATGTTATTGCTTGAGTAGTTTTCAAGTTATGTCTTTGTCTTTTTATATTAGGAGGTACTTGAATGAATTTTCATAATTTTTCTATATGTCCAATGATCATGAAATTTTGTGGAGAGTGTCCTGGTACCCTAGGATTGCCAGGAAAAATATTGTTTCCATAGTTTGATACTTTTCAACATGATTTCTTAATTATGCTAGAATCAGCCTTGTTGGCTTGTGAATTTTTTGTAGGGAGTTCCTATGGGTAACTATGGCTCAACTTTTTATAGTAGCCTTCTAGTAGTGTATAGGGTCCCCTATAATTTGGTTAGAATTTTCTGAATAGTTTATATATAAGTTTAATTTCCCACTTAATTAATTAATTAAATTAAGAAAGGAATTAAAATAAATGACTTGGGTTAGCATGCCTTACTTTCTGGTGATTTTATGTCATATGTGAACTAATGGTGCCATTGGTTTGGTCATAGTGGTAGTTTGACATATGAGTAAATATTTAATTTTTACATTTCTAGGTTCCCTAGACAGCTGGTAGCATTTCTGGGTTTAGGCCTTGATAAAGGTGTTTGCTGGGAATATTATAAATACCAAAGTTGTATTAAACTTCTTAAACTAGCTTGTGTCAAAATTGGTGACATTTGTCCTAATAGTTTAGGAGTTCTAGTAGTTTGAAGTTGCTATCCAGAAAGTTCTGCTCTCTGTTTGCATAGATTTCTAGAACTTTAAGATTTTGACTAAGTGAACTTGGGAATCAAGTCTTCATGTCTGAAAATGAATTCTAGAGAATTTTATAAGCTTTCCATATTGTCTCGTATCATGTCAATTGGATTTGTAGATCTTCAGTTATGGTTGAAGAACCGAGCTGCTGTCCTGATTTCTGTGTTGCTAAAATGGGTTAGGATTTTGGTAAGCTTAAGTAATGTTGCTCTTGTTGATTGTTTAGGTGTTAGGTCCTTAACTCAGGAAAAGCAGCTATACATTAGGTTATGTAGACTTGGTAAGTACTTCTCTTTCGAAGAAGAGATTTGCACATGTTGTTAAAGTGATTTGAATAGAGCGTTAAATGTGCTGCAGTTCACATTTGCATTCACCGAGCATGATGCATTCATTTTTATGTATCCATGAGATTTATCTATGCATCCATGCAATAGGTATGCCGGAGGGGGTGATGCTTCTGGAGTTCGAGGGAGGATCTTAGGAGGAGGAGCAGGAGCAGCCAAGGGAGCCTGAAGATCTAGCCGGCGAAGGAGTTCCCGAAGAAGAGCCACCTGAGTGCCCTGACCATCGCCCTTTGTCCTTTCTTAAAGGCAAGCCCCAGTGCATGCTTACCTAACTTTTGTATATATATCTTTGAGTACTTCTACTTGTTCATTGCATTAAGTTGTAGGAGTTGAGTAAAAACACTTGTTGCATTATATCTATCCTTGTCTAGATATCAAACTTGTATCCCAATTAAAGTTTAGGCATGTGTTACTTAGCCATGCTTAGTGCGGTAGAAGTCGGGTGATTTCTGGTCATCCACGAGCTTTAGAATGAAGTGGGTCACAGTTGGCTATATTTGCTATCGTGGAAAAGAACCATGCTAAAAAATGAATTGAGATCGGGCGAGAGTTCGATAGTGTAGCCACAAGACACTTCACATCTTGGGTGCGAAGCTATGCCCACCTAAGACATTTAAGGACCGATTCGTTGTATGTCCTTGAGTCATGTTGAATGCAGTCTAACACTTAGTTGGCCAGATAAGTCATTCGACCGCGAAGTCGAGTAATACAATTCAGGCCAGGAATCGAGGGGTCAAGTGCATATTCTGGAGGAAGTAAGGATGTGATTGGGGACACTAGCATAAGACCAAGGGGGGTTAAAGTCTCTATCACCTGGCAGAGTGTTGCCCTTGGGGATGCGGCATCAGTCGAACCCGCGCTTTCCTGAACTGTACCAAAAGTGACTTGTGCGACCCTGGCACAGGGCCTGTGCGGTGAGTGTTAGAATTACCCCTCCAGCTGGATAGAAACTCGATTCAAATCGCCGTCGCTTCTGGTTAGTGAGCACTTGACTTGAGTAGCGGCAATGTAGATTCAATTAATTGAACAGATGGTTAATTGGATGATGATTTAAATGTTGCCTCAATTTATACCTGCTATGGTTATTATTGTTTTCTTAATAATCAGATGATTGCTTAGAACATGTGCTAAGATAGATGACAGGTTAATGCTAAAAGTCACTGCTAGCACAGGTTAAAAGAGTTACTATTACTTATGCATTTCTGCATATGAACTATCAGCCAGCTCCACTTAAGAAAAGCCTTGCATGATCCTTGGTGTCCTTTATTTCTATTTCAATGGGTAAGTCTCGCTGAGTACATTCCTGTACTCAGGGTTTATTCCCTCCTATTGCAGATGACTTGCTTTATCACGGCTTCTGCAAGAACTACCTCTACCCGGTGGGTGACGAGGACTGATCACTTGGGCGTGATCATCTTTTAGTCTACTTTCCTTAATACTTTTGTGGGATGGTGATCTGTAAGACTAGCAATTGTACTTGAACTAAATGTGTATTTAAATTATGCTTCTGCTACTTTCCAAACCTAGTTTGTAATAATTGCGACTTCGTGGTGTTGTAAGTTTCCTTCCGAACTACTTGTGAAATGTAACGTGTGATGCGTTTATGTTGAATGATGTGATCTTGGTTGTAATCAGGTTGGTTTGAAATCCTTCATGATTTCGATTGACTACCGGGATTATATGGGCTCAATTTCAAAAATTTAAGCGCTTCGGCGCTTATTTTTGTACTTGTGCTCTTATAATTTGGACAGTTTTGTTACAGTGCATACCTCCACCTCTCTTGCGGGTTTGAGTTCTTTCTTCGCTCCAATCCTAGTTGGATGCTATCTTTTCCACAAGAGCTATGGCTTGAGCAATTGTGAGTGATAAGAATGCTCCTCCAGTGGCAGCATCCATAGTCTCACGGGTGCTGTTAATGAGCCCATGATAGAAGGTCTGCATGAGTAGCCAATTCTCCATTCCATGATGAGGACATTATAGGATGTAGTCTTCAAAGCGCTCCCATGCTTCTGGGACTGACTCATCATGTTGTTGTTGGAAACTTGATATCTTCCCACGAAGAGCATTGGTCTTGCCCATGGAAAAGAACTTCGCTAGGAAATTGGTGGAGCAGAGTGCCCACGTAGTATTCTTTTCTTTAGTTGCATAGAACCACTGCTTCGCTCTCCCCAAGAGTGAGAATGGGAAGAGGCGAAGTAGTATGGCATCTCTAGGGACATCCTTGATGGTGAAAGTGCTACAGATCTCCAGGAAGTGTTGGAGATGAGCACTAGCATCTTCATGTATCTTCCCACAAAACTGGCTAGCTTGCACCATGTTGATCAGCGCTAGCTTGAGCTCGAATGACTTCTCAATGTCTGTAGCAGGTCCAGTACGGATGTTGTTCGTAGTGGAAGCTGAGAACTCACGGAGTGACTTGTTGGCCATGGCATCGAACTCTAGTGTTAAGCTTCGAAATATGCTTGGTTGATCTTTTGACTCAGAAGGTAGAGCATCAAGCTGAGATGATGATGATGTTGCTATTGCGGCTCAAACTTTCTTTAGCTTGGTTCTCGTCCTTCTGATTAATGCTTCTGGATTGTCGACGAAATTATCTGGAAGGTCAAACCTATTCATACATTACCCTATATATGATATATAAATAGACAGGAGACAAGGGTAAGGCTATATGAGTAGAGAAGGATGATGGTTTCTCAATCTCATTAGTGGATGCAAGTGATGGCTCAATATCCTTTGAATAGCTAATCAACCTTCTCCGGCAACGGCGCCAAAAATGCTTGTTGACACCTCTAACACCACCTAAGCTAGGTTGTCATCCCCATCATGGCGCCAGAAGTGCTGGTATTAATAAATGCAAATGCTCCTCTAGAATAAATATAAAATCCACAAGTGCACAGATAATATCGATGTAGCATTTTAACCAGGGGTAATCCAGATATCGTTATTTATATTTTTACTACTGGGAAGGGAATGCTAAGGATAATGAGCAATGAGTATCACTGCATGTGATAATGGAGAGTATAACCATGTCTTTGTCGATCTTCTCATACAGGGTAAGTGTCACAAGATAATAGTATATATAAATGATAAAGAATACCTAATAATCACATAGCCACATAATAAATGATAAACATCTCAATAGATTACTCTAAGCTTATAGCACTAGCATGGATTCAGATAAACTACAAGGATAAATCCTAAGTTATTCTAACTATAAGGTCAAAGCATACAATGATTAGTGCAATTACACTTGGCAATCAAAGCAAGAAAAGGTTATATCTACGCATAGTGATATTACAAAGGAAGATGAAGAACATAGCAATCACTTCCCTGTAATAGTTGTGTTCTGTCTACCCTATACTTGGGAGCTAGACTACAAATGACTCAACAGGACTGTCACTCCCGCGATCTACCACATGGTCTGGAATATAGGGTGCAATCGCAGGAAAATACGGTATAGGCACCACGCCTACACAATATTGACCACTCACCCATGGTACCAATGAGCAAGCGCTATACGATCCTATACTTAAATATATTCTGATCGAACTATGCCAAGCATATAATCAAAGTAGACTAAGAACAATATAATTGAGAATATAATCAAATAGAGCAAAGTCATATCCAATATGATAGAATAGACTAAAGTCATATTCATACAAATAATGAACTAGATAAATAATATAAGAACAAATATGTTTCGTCGACAAAAAGATACACCTGATGAGCCTGGACATGGTGGGCCTGCATGGTTGGGACAGGAAACTCAAGATGCAAATGGGCCGGCCCGGACCTAGCCTTGGACCTGGCCCTATGGCCTCAAGGCCAAGGGCCGACCCAAATTTCCCGAAGCCTTTGGCCTTGCTGGCCCAATGGGTACCCTAGGGTCAACCCAAAAATATTTTTCCTTGTTTGTAATCATACACTTAAATAAGTAATTGGACAGACTTTGTTTGCATTTCTACAATATTTTTGGAGTACAGCAAAAACACATCACTTTTGTTTACCCATCAGTGTTATTGACTCACGTTTTAAGGTTCCATCAGCAAGACAGTAAACAGTCTGGGCTTCATATCACAGCAAACACCCAGAGCTGATTGACCATACCATAGGCCATAGCAATTGTAGAAATACCAGAGCCATAGGAAACTATGACATTACTAAAATACCAGAGCCAGACAAACAGCCTATGTAATAGAACTGACCAAATTATAAGAGCACAAGTACAAAAACAAGCGTCCAAAATGCCCAAATTTTCGAACTTGAGCCCATATAATCCCGGTAGTCAATTGAAATCATGAAGGATTTCAAACCAACTCTCTTACAACCAAGATCGCATCATTCAACATAACACATCACACGTTACATTTCACAAGTAGTTCGGATGTACACTTACAACACCACGGAGTCGCAATTATTACAAACCATGTTTATAAAGTAGCAGAAGCATAAACACACACACTTAGTTCAAATACCATTGCCAGTCTTACAGATCAACATCCCACAAAAGCATTAAGGGAAGTAAACTAAAAGATTATCACGCCTGAGTGATCTAGTCCTCGTCACCCACCGGGTGGAGGCAATTCTTGCAGAAGCCCTGATATAGCATGTCATCTGCAACAGGAGGGAATAAACCCTAAGTACAGGAAAGTACTCAGCTAGACTTACCCGTCGAAATAGAAAATAAAAGACACCAAGAATCATGCAAGGCTTTCTTAAAGTGGAGCTGGCTGACATCATGTTTTGCGGAAAAGCATAAGTAGTAGTAACTCTTTTAACCTATACTAGCAGTTATTTTAGCATTAACCTGTCATCTATCTTAGCACCTGTACTAAGCAATCATCTGATAATTAAGCAAACAATAAATAACCATAGCAGGTATAAATTTGAAGCAACATGTACTTCATCATCCAATTAACCATATGTTCAATTAATGGAATCTATGTTGCCGCTGCTCAAGTCAAGTGCTCACTAACTGGGAACAACGGTGATTCGAATCGAATTCCTTTCTAGCTAGAGGGGTATTTCTAACACTCACCGCGTAGGCCCATGCCAAGGTCGCACAAGCCACCTTTGGTACAATTCAGGAGTCACGGGTTCGATTAATGCCGCATCCCCAAGGGCAACACTCTGTCAGGTGATAGGGACTCTAACCCCCCTTGGTCTCACACCAATGTCCCCAAGCACATCCTTACTTCCTGCAAGATGCGACCTACCCTTCGATTCCCGACCTAAACTGTATTACTCGGCTTTGCGGTCAGAACGGCTTATCCGACCAACTAAGTGTTAGACTGCGTTCAATATGACTCAAGAACGTACAGCGAATCGGTCCTTAAACGACTCAGATGGGCATAGCTTCGCACCCAAGACATGAAGAGTCTTGCGGCTGCACTATCGAACTCCCGCCCGGTCTCAAATTCATTTTTAAGCATAGTTCCATCCACGATAGCAAATATAGCCACTCGTGACCCACTTCACCTAAATCTCACGGATGACCGGAAATCACCCGACTTCTATCGCACTAAGCAGGGCTAAGCATTAACACGTGCCTGAACTTTAATTGGGATTCAAGTTCTATATTAGGACAAGGATAGATATAATGCAACAAGTGTTTTTACCTAACTCCTACAAGTTAATGCAGTAAACAAGTAAAAGTACTCAAAGATAAATATTAACCAAAAGTCAGGTCAGCATGCACCGGGACTTGCCTTTCAGGAGGGAAGAAGGGCGGTAGTCCGAGCACTCAGGTAGCTCGTCTCCAGGAACTCCTTCGCTGGCTGGCTCTTTGGTCTCCCCGGCTGCTCCTGCTCCTCCTCCGGAAGTGCTTCCTCGAATTCCAGGAGTGTCACCCCCTCCGGAACACCTATTGCATGAATGCACAAAAGAATCTCATGGATGCATAAGAATGAATGCAACATGCTTAGTGAATGCAATGTGAACTACAACAACACCAGTGCTCTATTCAAATCACTTTACAACATGTGCAAATTTCTTCTCCGGTAGAGAAGCACTTACCAAGTCTACACAACATAATATACAACTATTCTTCCTCAGTTAAGGACCTAGCACCTAAACAATTGACAAGAGTAACATCACTTAGGCTTACACAAACCCAAGCACAATATAGCACAACACCAATCTAGACAGCAGCTAAGTATTTTTACCATAACTGGAGATTCATAAATCCAAATTATATGATACAAGACAATCTGAAAAGCTTATAAAGTGCTCTACAATTCACTTTCAGACCTCAAGACTTGACTCCAAAGTTTACCTAGTCGAATTCCTAAAGTTTCAGAACTCTGTCATCTTTAAACAGAGAACAGTCATTTCTGAACAGCAACTTTAAACAGCTACACTCTTAAACTACTAGGCCAAATGCCACCATATTTTGACACAAGCTAGTTTAATAAGTTTACTACCACTTTTATATTCACAAGATTCCTAGAAAACACTTTTATCAAGGTCTAAACCCAGAAATGCTACCAGCTGTCCAGAGAACCTAGAAATATAAAAATTAATTATTTACTTAAGTGCCAAATGAACTTTTTGACCCAACCAAAGGCACTACAAGTTCACACATGGGCTAAAACCACCAGAAAGTAAAGTACACCAAATCAAATCATTTATTTTAATCCTTTTCTTAATTTAATTGATTAATTAAGTGAGAAAATAAACATATATACAAACTATTTATAAAATTCTACAAAAATTACAGGGGACTCTGTAACAGAACCGTCCAAATTATAAGAGCACAAGTACAAAAACAATCACCGAAATGATCAAATTCTCGCACTTGAGCCCATATAACTCCGGTAGTCCAATGAAATCACGAGGGATTTCAAACCAATCAACATACAAGCCAAGATCGTAGTGATTCAACATAACAAGTCACATGTTACAACAATTTCACAAGTAATTGAATATACATCGGAGTTCAACATAGTTATTACAACTTAAGTTCAAAAGTAGCGGAAGCAAAGTAATTTGAAACTAATATTATTCTTATTTCAAATACATGCCAGTACCACGGTCGACTTCCAACAAAAGCATTAGAGAGAAGATAAATAAGAAGGATCATGCCCATGATCACACTCCGCCTCTACGGCAGGAGTCAACCAACTCTTGCAGTCGCCATGATACATCATAACCTGCAACAAGTGGGGAATAAAACCCTGAGTACGACAAAGTACTCAGCTAGACTTACCCGTCAGAAACTAGAAATAAGGTGACACCAAGGATCATGCAAGACTGATATAAAGTGGGGCTAGCTTGACAACTTTTTGTATAAAAGCTTAATATAGATGATCAATCATTAATGCTTAAGCATCAAGTTAATTATCATTAACCTATCATCTATATTAGAACCTGTACTAGAGCACTCACTTTATTAGGAGCAAACAATATTAACCATAGCAGGTATAAATTGAGGCAACCTTTCCATCGTTATCCAATTAACCATCCGTTCAATTTAATGGAATCTACGTTGCCGCTGCTCAAGTCAAGTGCTCACCGGGAGCGACGGCGATTCGAATCGAATTCCTATCCAGCTGGAGGGGTATTTCTAACACTCACCGAGCCACGCCTCGCGAGGGCTGCTCAGGTCACCTTTGGTACAGTTCAGGAGCCGCGGGTCCGAATGATGTTATGACCCCAAGGGCGACACTCTGCCAGGTGATAGGGACTCTAACCCCCCTTGGTCTCACGCCAATGTCCCCAAGCACATCCTTTCTCTCCTCCAAGAAGCAACCTACCATTCGGTTCCCGGCTTGAACTGTATTACTCGGATTCGCGGTCGGAACGGCTTATCCGGCCAACTAAGTGTTAGACTGCGTTCAACATGACTCAAGGACATACAGCGAATCGGTCCTTAAACGACTTAGACGGGGATAGATCCACACCTAAGACCTCCATGCCTTGTCGCTTCACTATCATCATCCTGCCCGGTCTCATTTCATTTTATTAACACATGGTTCCATTCCACGATAGCAAATATAGCCAACCGTGCCATATATGAATATCCCTACATCTCGCAGGTGACAGAAAATCACCTGACTTCTACCGCTTAAAGCAGGGCTAAGCATCTACTCGATCCTAGTCTATGTAGGATTTAAGGATTTATATATCTGGACAAGGAATGATATAATGCAGTAAGGGTTTCCAACCAACTCCTACCACTTAATGCAACAATACTTATAACATATATATATAATTAATTGCTTTGAAGATAGGAGGCTTATAATGCTCCGGGGCTTGCCTGGGATCCGACTCAAGTTAGAGTATGTCAGATGAGTTCGCTTGGCGAGCATCTTCCAATCTATCACTTGTCCGGTCCTTCTATCTTTGGGATAGACCCACCAACTCCAGCTTCGGGTTTGGCTCCACCACACGTCCTTCACGTGGTGCATCTAGCGTACCTAAATGAAATGCAAGATGCAAGTGCATGAATATAAGGAAATGCAATAGATGATGCATCACACGTTAATCAAGGCAAGTATATGGTTATAGTAAAGACACGTAAGCACATCACATTACTTAAGTAACCTTACACAAACAAACATGCTTAAATAGCAAAGAAAGCAATACCAAGCATGACATAAGATTTACAAAGTCTCAGGTGTAATAGATTAATCACCAAAGACATGAATCACACTTAGCAATACCCAAACAAAGTAACCAAGCAATCATGTATTTTCAATAATTCTGGACATACATGCAGTAGCTGGGTAAATCAATCATATCTGAAGTTCTACAAATCCAAATGACTTGCAAGAAGACATCATAGAAAGCTTATGGAATTCTCTACATTTCATTTATAATCATCATAACATGATTCCAAAGTCTAACATGTCGAATTTATACAAACACAGAAACTGGTCTAACAAGACAGAGAGCAAGCAATTCTGTAACTCAACTTTAAACAGCTATAATTCCTAAACCACATGGACAAATACCACCAAATCTTAACAGCAGCTAGATATATAAATTATCTTCAACTTTTGTATAAATAAGTTTCATAACAAAGCACATTATCATGAAGAACTTTGCTAAATTTCCCAGATCTGTCCAGAACCTCATTTGCAAGAAATAATTATTAACTTATATTGCAAACATATAATTAGACAAAACCAACTTTACCAACATTTCATACATGACTAATGAACACCAGAAAACCTAGTGTCAATTACTAAATAAATTCTTTTAATACATTTTCTTAATTTATTTAGATCATTAGGTGGAATTATGACCACATCATAAAGATACTCAATAAATTCTACCAAAATTACAGGGGTCCACAAATGCTCTCAAAAGTCTACTGTCCAAATTTCAATCCATTTGGGCAAGTATAACAACCTCTATGAAAAAGACAAATAGGTATTGCAATAAATCATGCGAGAACAAGTTAAACCTAAAACTCAATATTTTCTGTGAACACAAGGCCATAGCATGAACTAATATCAAAGAGCAGCATTATAATAAGGTGATGGAACAACATTTTCTATTTTATCATTTATATATTATTTATAAGCTATTTATTAAGCCATAAACAAGTTAACTCAATAACTTGAGCATACAATAAGCAATGACCATGAAATTTATACCACATTACATACATAGCATGACAATCCTACCATAAAAATTTCACATCAGTTAGAGCAACACAACTCAAGATATAAAAATAACAAGCAATATAATGTAAATTCCTTATTTATCAAGGTCCAAACAAAACTTTAAGAAAACAGTGAACAAGTAGTGTGTTTAATATTTTTCCTAGCAAGTAAAAGTAATCACAAAATTAACAAAACAAGAATCATCATTTTTGGAGTTCTAAAACTCCAGATCTTGCTCTGGTTAGGTTTAAAGGCATTTCTAGAGCATTTTTAAAACTTAAATAAAGACATCAGAAAAACACCTACAAACACCTAACATTTTATGACTCTATTGCATAGATCACTTCTCAAGGTTTCCAAAAAGTCCACATTTACTATTTTTGGAATTACCTAGCATGAGATATGAATTTTAGAAGATTTACACCGATTTAAAATTCAAAATCAGAATTATCCACACCTAACTGAATTTGCTAGGCACACCCGAAAGCACACCCAAAACAGCCATCTCCTTAACTGACATGCGGGGCCTACTGCCCGGTTGGACCCACATGTCACTCACACTGGGGAAAATAGAGAGAGAGGATCGCCGTCCCCTTCCTCTGGACGCCGGGAAACAGAGGAGGGTGACCGGACCGCGGCTCCGGCCGGCCGGGGCGGCGCTCCGGCGACGAGCGGCAGTGGAGGAGTGGTAGGAGGCCCACGCGCATCCTCGGGCAGTCATAGCTCGGCCAGAGGTGGCTCAAGGTCACCCGGTCACGGGAGCGGGCGGCTGCGGGCGCGACCACTCGCGGCCGGTCTTCTCGGCTCCAGTGAGGGGGTCACCAACGGCGGCGGCTGAGGGTGGCACGAGCACCACGGTGCCATTTCGCACCCAAGGGTGGCTGAGGAGCGGCGTGAGACAGTCGGCAGCTGCTCGGCCACGGCGGAGGCGGCCCGTCTGTGGCCGTGCCTGTGGCGGCGGCGCTCCGGTGGTCTGTGGCTCGGCCGAAGTACGCCGGGTGAGAGGGGAGGAAGAGGCAGAGATGGTGGTGTACGCGGCCGCAGTTGCGGTGGTTTGGAGCAATGGAACAGCGGTGGCCGTGGAGCTCCCATGGCGGCAGCCATGGCGGACGCGGTGCGGCTCTGAAGCGGGGAAGGCGAGAGCCAGGGAGTGGCGAGGGAGAGCGAGCACGGAGGAGGGGGGCGAATGAAGAGCTCAGACGTCTGCGTCGGAAGAGGCCGGGGTGCGTGGAGGCAAGGCAGGAGCTCCGCCCGCACATGGTCTCCACGTCCTGGCCACGTGTCGTCCACGGGAGTCCGACGTCGAGCACGTGGTGGGCATCGGTGAAGGCGAAGTGGAGCACTGATTTGGGCCATCTACAGGCCGAATTAGGTCATGGGTCCAAAAGCTAAATTGAAGCCCACATAACCCTCTACAAAACTTGTTTAAGGGTCATGGTCATTAGGGAAAAGGATTAATGGGTAATCAAGCACCAAAGTGGCTGTGTCAGCGTGTTGACAGCGATCGACAAACTCTAAAAATTGATGGCCAAACTGACGTCAAACTGATGCCATATTGTTGCATGCTCTTCCCAACAATGTATGCTCCAACTTTTATAAAAGGACCAACTCAAGTTACTTAGTAAATTTTGGAGAACGCGGCATGTCAACATGTCAAGGCCAATTAGTGATAAAAATAACTTTTTGCTGTTTTGGAAGCTCTTATTGAAGGTCCAACTGAGCTCCATTTTGAGTGATACTCGACCCATTGTTTCCATCATGAAAAGTACTACAACTCATATTAAGGAACCTAATTGAGCTACCATATGAAATTGGAAGATAAAATTGCATGAACATGGCAACCCTCTGCTGTTAAATTCAGGACTTAGAATATTTTCTAAGTGTCAGAAACAGTCCAAATTCTGACTTGTGGGACCTTTTTGATCATGTTCCACACATTTTCATGACTTGACTCTTAAACAAAGTTTGTTCCTTATAAAATTCTCTAGAACTTTGTAAAAGGGTGCACAGTCATGCAAAGCTTCTAGGTCACACTTTTGGAATGGTCAAACAAAAGGGTTCTAGGGTCCATACATGGTCAACCATCACTTAGAAGCACATTTAGGCAAAATGATCAACATGAACATTGTTCCATTAAGTGTCCTAAGTGTAGTTAAGGTGTTGTAGAGTCCAAACATACACACCATGCATAGGTTGCACAAAAGTGTAGGTTTTAGTTATAATCCAAACAAGCATATAACTCATCATTTCATGTGACTTTTTGATTCCAAACTTCATGAAACTTTTCCAGGGATCAATATAGATAGAATGTGATGTGAGACACATGAAGATATTGCCATAACACCACCCAAACATATATCTCTGAAAAGGGACCTATATGTAAAGCAATGATGCAACATCCACTTTAGGTTAGGCTCATCTCCATAGGTTGACCTTGATATTGTCATCTCCACTTAATCTATCATGTTTGATCTGAAACCCACCACTTAATTGATGATAAACACCTGGGGTGTTACAGCCCTCCCCCCTTAAAAGAATCGCGTCCCGAGATTCGGAATGGAAGACCTTTTAAGGAAGAGAGATACGTTATCAAGTTCCCAACATTTGCTATAGCATGCAGCTACAAAGCTTCAACATCGGTGAACAATTTGACCAAAGGCACTTTCTGATACTTACTTTTCATGATAAAATCTATCTGAAGAATTTCCTTCATTGACTTCCATGAAGCATTGTTACTTTGGGAGGAATCCAAGACAACGCAGTACTTCGTTCTCATTATACAGAGATCAATTGGTCCATAAGCTAACCATACACAAGTATCTCTTCTTCTCTAGTGAACATAGTATGGGCCGTATGAACTCCACACTAGACCAGAATTATCAGAAGTATACTCGTTGAAATGACTCTATGTTCACAAAGTTTGAAAAGCAGTCCTCTACCAAAATGGCTTGAGTACAACCTTCCAAAAGGGTGAGATCATAGATGACAAACATTCTCTGAGGCTATAGGATACTGACTAACCAATAGACAGGGTCTAGGTTGGTCGTAAATGTTCAAACATTCCGATATCAACTAATGGAAAACTACTTGAGGTTCCATGTGTGCAGTTCTCTTTCTCTGATGATGACACTGTATTATCTGAGTCTGTCGAGGGGTCAATGAATGTGATGGCTGACTCTATCGGCTTCGTATTCCTGCCAACAGCTACCTAATAAGATTCTTTTATCCAAGACAACAGTTATCTGGGTTGAATCAGATGCAACCTCTTGGTAAAAACATGTATAAGGTACCAAAGTATGTCATCTTAGGAAAATAATTACCAAAGCAAGATGTAGTGAGGTCTTAAGGACAACAACAAAAGTTGTAATTATTCACTTAACCACGGGGAGTAGTCTACCACCAAGCGATTGAGTAAAAATTTTCCTTCGTGACTTAGTTGCACTGTAAGTTGAGTTGACTTGCAGCGTAGCAACTTTGTCAGGACAACTTTCACCTTGAGGCTTCCTTTTTAGGATCAAACAGCAGCTCTAAGATGGGAAATCTTTTGTTTGACACTTTTCAAATTGCTTTTGATTCGCGATGGTATAAATTGATTTGCAGAAACCAAGGCTGCTCGTACATTAGGGATACGAGAAAGCAAAAGCAAATGAAAGAGTGTAACTAGTATCTGTGAGACCTCACAAGGGCCATCCAACAGCAGATCTCGACTATTAATTTACATACCAAGCCGAGGATGCACACGCTTTGAACTTGCGGGTTACTTTTGCAAGGCAAAACGCATACTTTCTCTACTTCTTCACCTTAACTGATAGAACACCTTGCACTATCTTTGTGATTGTCCAAGATGGAAATGACTTGGTTGCAATGTCTCTAGAAGATAGAATATTAGAATATCACTCAAGTTGTTGGCTAGTTGATTAACTTCTTGTCGGTTATTGCTCTGTAAGACATAGCCTTCATAGCTACCAAAGAGTTGTTACCTAGCTGGAGATTAACCTTCCTATTGGTAACTAATTAGTTGTCTCTCAACACTAAAAAGTTCCAATTCTTCATTCTCGACCACAACAACTATGGTTGATGCAGAACAGATGGTTGCCATCGAAGTCAACAGATTATGACTCATATCAGAGATGGTTGATTTCGACGGTATGACCATTATGCATACAAAGGTTAAAATTTGAATAATATGACGATCGAGTCTTATCCAACAGATGACTTGTCCAACATTAAGTGTTGGGTGTCCTTTTTATCCAACAGAGATGAGATACGTTGCTCACTAGATTGAGTTGTCAATACTAGAACAACTAAGTAGAGTCACTTGTCTACCACCTCTTGTAGTATGTTAATGTTTATGTCAGTAACCTATTCTTCAAAGGTTATCTTCTTAGCAACTTCAGAAGGAAACTCCACTACTTTCGGTCTAAGATATGGATCTTACGATACGATATGGAGAGATAACCAAGGAAGAGTTCACATGAGAATAACACGTTGATGTTGTTCCGCAATGGATCATGACTAGAAACCACGATACCAGCGCGTGCCGAGCAGCACAACCTTGTGTCGGCCGCCACAGGAGGCTCTCGGTTTCGTCGCGGCACCATTAGTTGCTACTCATAACACCATTACCGATCACACCACCAAGGTGAAATTTCAAGTGAAATAATTTGGGTGGTAAAAACAAGCATTATACAAGGGAGGGATAGCAAGCAAAGGTAGTCACAAGGTTTGGAATTAACCAGGGGGTGATTCGAAGATCAAAACATAGCACAAGAGAACATAGCTCTAGTGCCGAATGCGACTAAGCACGAGATTTTTACTTGATTCCACTCACGCCTAGCGTTAATGAAAGTTAACTTGGTTGGTCAGTCGACAAGGGTCTTCACAAAAAGGGTTGGAAAACATCCATGGCTTATACAAACATATAGGAGAACTCAACTTTGGGCTTTCGGTCAAGCAAAGGCATGGATACAAGCACTCAAGGGCTAACTACCAAGTCTACAGGCTCAGGCTCCTAAGAGAGAGAACCTAATTGCAGACAGCACCAAGAGATCATTTCATGTAATTCGAGTGTTGCCCTAAGATAAAGCTATTCGACACTCGTATGCTTACCGAGGACAAACCAGGTGACAACTATGGCACTAAATAAATAACAAGCATACATACAAACATCACAGTCAAGCATTGGAGAGATCCAATCCAATTAGCTTAAGCAATCATTACTAAGCACCAGGCTCTCTCAAAATAAACATTTATCTAAAACAAGAACTAACTATGAGTTTAGCCTAAGACAAACGCTAGCTAAGGTAGCCAACTTAGCATGTGCACAGAATCTGAACAGCAGCACAATAGTTACTTGTTTCAACCATAACTGAGGTTGTAGACATCCCACAAAGGTGATCCTAGACTTTCTAGAAAACTTAGGAAGATGACTACACTTTAGTTATTCATACCAAAAGCTAAATCATAGGTTAGCATGGTCAAACATGCTGATGTTTCAGATCTGTACCAATATGGACAGAAAACTGACAAGAACTTCAAAAATGCATAACTGGAGTTCTAGGGACACAACAAAGCTGAGCCTTTACTTTATGTAAAGCTTATTAAGTTTTCTATAACTTTATTATTATCATATTAAGATGATTATACAGCTAACAAGGCCAAACAAGACAAGGAAGACATCTCTGCCTAGATTTGGACAGATTCTGTCATTCCACTTTACAAGCTCATAAGTAGAGATTTAGACCACCAAAATTTGTGATATAGGACACTTTGGAAAGCTTAGAAAAAGTACTACACTTCTTCTATTATCTCCAATGCATGATTCCATAAGCACATAGGTCAAATAAAGCAAACATTCAGATCTATTCAGAGCATAATCAAAACCTGACAGTAAACTTCTAAAATTCATAACTCTCAAACCATAAGACCTAGGGTCATGAAATTTTAGGACAAGCTATATAAGTAAGTTAGCTATAACTTTGGTATTCTTCATAACTATAGGAAACACCATGATGACCACAAAAGTATCACTACAACAGAAATTGTTCTAGCAGCCAATATTCAACAAGCAAAACAAAGCTTGCCTTTGTTCCACCTAACAAGAGAGCACACAAACATATCATCCTAGTGGTTCTAAACATTGTTACCTTAGACCAACACCAATTTAATTCATTCATGAGAATCCAATTTACTTAAGTGAGGTCTAAAACATTTTCAAAAACTTGTATGACAGCATATCCACCACTTGGCTAAACTAGAGGGCATCTATAGGTTCAAGCATGTAACCACAATTATTTCTAACAAAACTAAGCACACACTTTTCTCAAGCAACATGGAACAAGACATTTTTGTTTTACTTCACTCAAGAAAGATAGTGTAACACATTGATCACAAGTTACACACTATAGAACAAGGGTGAGAAGAGTATAGCCATGCATAAAGCAACAATCATGATAATGCATGCTTCGTCCTATTCGTCCTCACAAGACTGCCAACCTAAGGTGGCGATCACGTTCTATATCGGTGGCATAACACGCACTCTCTCAATATATAGCTAGTCGTCAACTACATTTAACTTACGCATTCGTGGTTAGCGTACCTGCAGAAAAGTTTCATTGCAGCCCAACATTCCCCAATAAAGCACATAATGAAAGCAGAGAAGTAAAATTCTAAGTACTCCCATGTACATATACCCCCGTATATATACATGTAGCACCAAAACTACCCGAATAATCAACCACCCACAATTAAGTACCTTCATATATACATGTGTGTAACATGTAAATAATCCAGTAACCAAAACTAGCTCTCCCCTAGACCGCAGGTTATACAGTCATGCTCTCACAACTCACACTTACCTGAGCGTAGGTGCGATGTTACATAAAAGTAAACTAGCGACATATATGACTATCTCATATATGAAGGCTACCTCTAATCTAACACACCGGGTAGTATAGTGTGGGAGAGTCATCACACATACATACCTTGGCCTGGGCGTAGATGCATAAATGAAAAACCCCCAAGTTAGTACTTATATAAGCTACCTAATAATCCTTATATGGGCATAAGGAAATTGACCACTGGCTACTTAGGTTTAAAATTTAGATTTCACAAACTTATATATAACTATAAGTTGATAAAACTGGTTTTAGAAAACAAAACCTTTGTTTTAAATACACATATGACAAGTTTAATGTTGAATCTTGCTCTGATACCAGCTGTAACAGAACCGTCCAAATTATAAGAGCACAAGTACAAAAACAATCACCGAAATGATCAAATTCTCGCACTTGAGCCCATATAACTCCGGTAGTCCAATGAAATCACGAGGGATTTCAAACCAATCAACATACAAGCCAAGATCGTAGTGATTCAACATAACAAGTCACATGTTACAACAATTTCACAAGTAATTGAATATACATCGGAGTTCAACATAGTTATTACAACTTAAGTTCAAAAGTAGCGGAAGCAAAGTAATTTGAAACTAATATTATTCTTATTTCAAATACATGCCAGTACCACGGTCGACTTCCAACAAAAGCATTAGAGAGAAGATAAATAAGAAGGATCATGCCCATGATCACACTCCGCCTCTACGGCAGGAGTCAACCAACTCTTGCAGTCGCCATGATACATCATAACCTGCAACAAGTGGGGAATAAAACCCTGTGTACGACAAAGTACTCAGCTAGACTTACCCGTCAGAAACCAGAAATAAGGTGACACCAAGGATCATGCAAGACTGATATAAAGTGGGGCTAGCTTGACAACTTTTTGCATAAAAGCTTAATATAGATGATCAATCATTAATGCTTAAGCATCAAGTTAATTATCATTAACCTATCATCTATATTAGAACTTGTACTAGAGCACTCACTTTATTAGGAGCAAACAATATTAACCATAGCAGGTATAAATTGAGGCAACCTTTCCATCGTTATCCAATTAACCATCCGTTCAATTTAATGGAATCTACGTTGCCGCTGCTCAAGTCAAGTGCTCACTAACCGGGAGCGACGGCGATTCGAATCGAATTCCTATCCAGCTGGAGGGGTATTTCTAACACTCACCGAGTCACGCCTGGCGAGGGCTGCTCAGGTCACCTTTGGTACAGTTCAGGAGTCGCGGGTCCGAATGATGTTGCGACCCCAAGGGCGACACTCTGCCAGGTGATAGGGACTCTAACCCCCCCTTGGTCTCACGCCAATGTCTCTAAGCACATCCTTTCTCTCCTCCAAGAAGCAACCTACCATTCGGTTCCCGGCCTGAACTATATTACTCGGATTCGCGGTCGGAACGGCTTATCCGGCCAACTAAGTGTTAGACTGCGTTCAACATGACTCAAGGACGTACAGCGAATCGGTCCTTAAACGACTCCGACGGGGATAGATCCACACCTAAGACCTCCATGCCTTGTCGCTTCACTATCATCATCCCACCCGGTCTCATTTCATTTTATTAACACATGGTTCCATTCCACGATAGCAAATATAGCCAACCGTGCCATATATGAATATCCCTACATCTCGCAGGTGACAGAAAATCACCTGACTTCTACCGCTTAAAGCAGGGCTAAGCATCTACTCGATCCTAGTCTATGTAGGATTTAAGGATTTATATATCTGGACAAGGAATGATATAATGCAGCAAGGGTTTCCAACCAACTCCTACCACTTAATGCAACAATACTTATAACATATATATATATATATATAATTAATTGCTTTGAAGATAGGAGGCTTATAATGCTCCAGGGCTTGCCTGGGATCCGACTCAAGTTAGAGTATGTCAGATGAGTTCGCTTGGCGAGCATCTTCCAATCTATCACTTGTCCGGTCCTTCTATCTTCGGGATAGACCCACCAACTCCATCTTCGGGTTTGGCTCCACCACACGTCCTTCACGTGGTGCATCTAGCGTACCTAAATGAAATGCAAGATGCAAGTGCATGAATATAAGGAAATGCAATAGATGATGCATCACACGTTAATCAAGGCAAGTATAAGGTTATAGTAAAGACACGTAAGCACATCACATTACTTAAGTAACCTTACACAAACAAACATGCTTAAATAGCAAAGAAAGCAATACCAAGCATGACATAAGATTTACAAAGTCTCAGGTGTAATAGATTAATCACCAAAGACATGAATCACACTTAGCAATACCCAAACAAAGTAACCAAGCAATCATGTATTTTCAACAATTCTGGACATACATGCAGTAGTTGGGTAAATCAATCATATCTGAAGTTCTAAAAATCCAAATGACTTGCAAGAAGACATCATAGAAAGCTTATGGAATTCTCTACATTTCATTTATAATCATCATAACATGATTCCAAAGTCTAACATGTCTAATTTATACAAACACAGAAACTGGTCTAACAAGACAGAGAGCAAGCAATTCTGTAACTCAACTTTAAACAGCTATAATTCCTAAACCACATGGACAAATACCACCAAATCTTAACAGCAGCTAGATATATAAATTATCTTCAACTTTTGTATAAATAAGTTTCATAACAAAGCACATTATCATGAAGAACTTTGCTAAATTTCCCAGATCTGTCCAGAACCTCATTTGCAAGAAATAATTATTAACTTATATTGCAAACATATAATTAGACAAAACCAACTTTACCAACATTTCATACATGACTAATGAACACCAGAAAACCTAGTGTCAATTACTAAATAAATTCTTTTAATACATTTTCTTAATTTATTTAGATCATTAGGTGGAATTATGACCACATCATAAAGATACTCAATAAATTCTACCAAAATTACAGGGGTCCACAAATGCTCTCAAAAGTCTACTGTCCAAATTTCAATCCATTTGGGCAAGTATATCAACCTCTATGAAAAAGACAAATAGCTATTGCAATAAATCATGCGAGAGCAAGTTAAACCTAAAAATCAATATTTTCTGTGAACACAAGGCCATAGCATGAACTAATATCAAAGAGCAGCATTATAATAAGGTGATGGAACAACATTTTCTATTTTATCATTTATATATTATTTATAAGCTATTTATTGAGCCATAAACAAGTTAACTCAATAACTTGAGCATACAATAAGCAATGACCATGAAATTTATACCACAGTACATACATAGCATGACAATCCTACCATAAAAATTTCACATCAGTTAGAGCAACACAACTCAAGATATAAAAATAACAAGCAATATAATGTAAATTCCTTATTTATCAAGGTCCAAACAAAACTTTAAGAAAACAGTGAACAAGTAGTGTGTTTAATATTTTTCCTAGCAAGTAAAAGTCATCACAAAATTAACAAAACAAGAATCATCATTTTTGGAGTTCTAAAACTCCAGATCTTGCTCTGGTTAGGTTTAAAGGCATTTCTAGAGCATTTTTAAAACTTAAATAAAGACATCAGAAAAAAAAACACCTACAAACACCTAACATTTTATGACTCTATTGCATAGATCACTTCTCAAGGTTTCCAAAAAGTCCACATTTACTATTTTTGGAATTACCTAGCATGAGATATGAATTTTAGAAGATTTACACCGATTTAAAATTCAAAATCAGAATTATCCACACCTAACTGAATTTGCTAGGCACACCCGAAAGCACACCCAAAACAGCCATCTCCTTAACTGACATGCGGGGCCTACTACCCGGTTGGACCCACATGTCACTCACACAGGGGAAAATAGAGAGAGAGGATCGCCGTCCCCTTCCTCTGGACGCCGGGAAACAGAGGAGGGTGACCGGACCGCGGCTCCGGCCGGCCGGGGCGGCGCTCCGGCGACGAGCGGCAGTGGAGGAGTGGTAGGAGGCCCACGCGCATCCTTGGGCAGTCATAGCTCGGCCAGAGGTGGCTCAAGGTCACCCGGTCACGGGAGCGGGCGGCTGCGGGCGCGACCACTCGCGGCCGGTCTTCTCGGCTCCGGTGAGGGGGTCACCAACGGCGGCGGCTGAGGGCGGCACGAGCACCACGGTGCCATTTCGCACCCAAGGGTGGCTGAGGAGCGGCGTGAGACAGTCGGCAGCTGCTCGGCCACGGCGGAGGCGGCCCGTCTGTGGCCGTGCCTGTGGCGGCGGCGCTCCGGTGGTCTGTGGCTCGGCCGAAGTACGCCGGGTGAGAGGGGAGGAAGAGGCAGAGATGGTGGTGTACGCGGCCGCTGTTGCGGTGGTTTGGAGCAATGGAACAGCGGTGGCCGTGGAGCTCCCATGGCGGCAGCCATGGCGGACGCGGTGCGGCTCTGAAGCGGGGAAGGCGAGAGCCAGGGAGTGGCGAGGGAGAGCGAGCACGGAGGAGGGGGCGAATGAAGAGCTCGGACGTCTGCGTCAGAAGAGGCTGGGGCGCGTGGAGGCAAGGCAGGAGCTCCGCCCGCGCATGGTCTCCACGTCCTGGCCACGCGTCGTCCACGGGAGTCCGACGTCGAGCACGTGGTGGGCATCGGTGAAGGCAAAGTGGAGCACTGATTTGGGCCGTCTACAGGCCGAATTAGGTCATGGGTCCAAAAGCTAAATTGAAGCCCACATAACCCTCTACAAAACTTGTTTAAGGGTCATGGTCATTAGGGAAAAGGATTAATGGGTAATCAAGCACCAAAGTGGCTGTGTCAGCGTGTTGACAGCGATCGACAAACTCTAAAAATTGATGGCCAAACTGACGTCAAACTGATGCCATATTGTTGCATGCTCTTCCCCACAATGTATGCTCCAACTTTTATAAAAGGACCAACTCAAGTTACTTAGTAAATTTTGGAGAACGCGGCATGTCAACATGTCAAGGCCAATTAGTGATAAAAATAACTTTTTGCTGTTTTGGAAGCTCTTATTGAAGGTCCAACTGAGCTCCATTTTGAGTGATACTCGACCCATTGTTTCCATCATGAAAAGTACTACAACTCATATTAAGGAACCTAATTGAGCTACCATATGAAATTGGAAGATAAAATTGCATGAACATGGCAACCTTCTGCTGTTAAATTCAGGACTTAGAATATTTTCTAAGTGTTAGAAACAGTCCAAATTCTGACTTGTGGGCCCTTTTTGATCATGTTCCACACATTTTCATGACTTGACTCTTAAACAAAGTTTGTTCCTTATAAAATTCTCTAGAACTTTGTAAAAGGGTGCACAGTCATGCAAAGCTTCTAGGTCACACTTTTGGAATGGTCAAACAAAAGGGTTCTAGGGTCCATACATGGTCAACCATCACTTAGAAGCACATTTAGGCAAAATGATCAACATGAACATTGTTCCATTAAGTGTCCTAAGTGTAGTTAAGGTGTTGTAGAGTCCAAACATACACACCATGCATAGGTTGCACAAAAGTGTAGGTTTTAGTTATAATCCAAACAAGCATATAACTCATCATTTCATGTGACTTTTTGATTCCAAACTTCATGAAACTTTTCCAGGGATCAATATAGATAGAATGTGATGTGAGACACATGAAGATATTGCCATAACACCACCCAAACATATATCTTTGAAAAGGGACCTATATGTAAAGCAATGATGCAACATCCACTTTAGGTTAGGCTCATCTCTATAGGTTGACCTTGATATTGTCATCTCCACTTAATCTATCATGTTTGATCTGAAACCCACCACTTAATTGATGATAAACACCTGGGGTGTTACAGACTCTATACCCTACCAGGAGGCTACTGTAAACATTTGAGCCAAAGTTATTCATAGAAACTTGCTACACAAAATTCACAAGCCAGCAAGGCTGATTTTTGCATAATTAAGAAATCATATTGAAAAGTATCAAACAACAGAAATAATATTTTTCTTAGCAACCTTAGGATACCAGGACACTCTCCATAAAATTTCATGAGCATGGCACATATAGAAAAATTATGAAAAATCAATCAAGTACCTCCTAATATAAAATGACAAATGCATAACTTGAAAACTACTCAAGCAATAGCATCCAAATTTTTAACAGAGCTAGCATAAACATGAAATAGCACACCCACCAAATTTTATAATTTTTGGAGCACTAGAGCTCAAGTTATCAATTTAACAAGCTTGACTTCATTTTGAAACACATTTCAAATATCTATTTAAATCTTCCAGAATCTAAACAACACATATACACTTTATATTTTTCCTCATTACTACATTTTACGCAAATCCTAACAAACTTGGAATCAACTCAATTGGATCTACCAAATGGGAGATATGAAATTTACAAAACAGCATTCAGATCTGTGAAATAATCACAAGAAAACAAAAATCAAAAACCCTAATAGCCTACTGGGCTGGCTCGTCTACAAGCAGCCCACGATCACGCACAGCACGCCCGAGTGGCGCGGCCCGCGATGCCTGTCCTGCCCGCGCACGTGCCTGCCAAGCGAGGCCCGCTAGACAGAGAGAGGAGGCAGAGGGGGAACGACAATGGCCGGAGCTCACTGGCGGTGGCGCTTCCAGCGAGGCCAAGGCCACCCTCACACTCTCCACGCTATTCCAAACTGAGGGAAGTGCTACAGTGGACCTAGGTATGGTTGGGGGTACCTGTGGCCAGTCAAGGCGGACGGCGGAGCTCTGGTGGTGGCACACCGGCGACGACGAGCCTCCACTGCCTCGACTAAGCCCGGTATGAGCTTCGCGAGGTTACCAGGGGGCTAAAGGAGGGAAAAGGGGAGGATGAGAAGGGTCCTAGCTACCCCGACCATGGCGGCCTCGAACTCCGGCGAGGTCCCGCACATGGCCGCGGTGGTGAAATCGACCAATGCGGCCTCACCTTCGCTCGATTGGTCTAAGGAAGAAGTGGACGAGGTAGAGAAGGGCGTTGGGGTGCTTTGGATGGGAGGAATTGGGCTGGGGCGCGATGACGATGGCGCACAAGTGCGAGGAAGTGCGCGGCAGCGATGGCACCTTGGTGCTCTGCCCTAGGTTTGCAGAGAGCGAGAGAGAGAGGCAGAGGCGGGAGTGAAGGCGAATGCGGCATCGTGGTGCTCTAGAGGCCCTCTCGGACCTGACTGGTGGGCCCACGACCGGCGTAGGGCCGCCACGGCGCGTCCACGCGGCGGCAACCGACTGAGGCTGGTCGACCACTGAAGGCTTGCATTTCTCTGAATCGACGCCGACACGATAACTGACACACAATTTTGTTTGTCCCTTATCTCCCAAACCAGGTCGTTTTAGTGAAAATTGTAAACATAAAAGTTGTAGAGGGATGTGAGGTCTACAAGTTTGTCAATAGGAGCTCGAGCTGGTTCGGCATGGTTTGTGAGTTACATGGCTCCAAAGTATGGTACATTAAAATGGTTTCAGTGTTTGACTTAGCCAAAAATGCTAAGTCACAAAACAGTCCTCAATACTAACTTGTGGGCCACTTTTGAGGGTGTTCTGGTCATTTTCATGAGATGGCCATATTAGAACTTTTGTTCCCCATAAAATTTTCTACAACTTTGATTAAGGGTGCACCTCCATGCAAGATCTCTAAGCTAAACTTTTTAAATAGTCAAAATAAAGCATTCTAGAGGTCAAGACTTGGTCAACATCACTTAGGAGGGCAATTTGGTCATTTTGGTCAACATGAACATTGTTCCACTAATGATCCTAAGTGTGATTAAGGTATTATAGGACATAATTGACCACTGTACACATTGGTTACACACAATCCCAAATGTCACAGGAGTTAAAACAAGCAAAACAAACATTTCAACAAAAATGTTGCACTACCATGTTGCATATGTTTCAAGCTCTTGTTGCCACAATAAACCTTAACATATTATACTACCAACATTGCCATGTTTCAAAGTATGAGACACCCATGTTACATCTATATGTTGCACCACTCACATTTCATAAGCTAACAATTTACAAGACAAACACATTGGAGTATGTTGCATACTCATGTTGCAAGCAAAATAAAGACATGAATGGGATGAATGATGCTCATGCTTATGAAATGCAATGCAAATATGTGAGCCAAACACCTAGGGTGTTACAGCCTAGGCTATGAACTATTAGCATATAGCAAGCCAGCAAAGATGAAACCATGTTTGAATGACGACCGAAGAAGCAATTATGATAACATCATGTAAGAATCTAATCTAATAACTTAATGAACAGATTATAGATGCAACACTGGCACCAAAGATGTCTCAACTCTTCGCAAGACTCCCTTTAGTCATCTGAGTCTTTATCTGCATGGTGGCCCTTCAGTGAGATTCTGAGTCTTCATCTGCATAAATAAACAGATACTTTCAATAGAAGACAACAGCATGCAGCTACAGGTATAGTAGGAGAAACTTCTTATTTGAGTTTTTGTCTAGCGTAGCATCTGACCAAATGGATTGTACGCTAATTATATATGGCTATATGCTACATAGTAGGTAGATGATGTTTGCAGTCCCTTCAGTATGATATATCTGTAGTTAATAAGCCCTGCTTCCTAAGCACTTCCTAGATAACTATGCTAGTTAATTACTGTCATTAAAGACCTTGGGCAGTCCAAGAGGTGTGTACGGCTGTAAGGTCCAAATAGGCTAGAGGGGGGGTGAATAGCCTAATTAAAACTTCTACAAGAATTACTTAACCACGAGTTAGTACGAAAAGTGGTGAAGCAAAAGCACTAGCTCTAACTAATTAAGCAAGCCACCTACACAAGTCTAGTATAAGGCTATTCACTAAACACAACAACAACTATAAGCTAGAAACAAGAAGTAATACGAGAGAAGAGCTTTGATTGATTATACCGCCGTGTAGAGATGAGATGTACCAATCAATCAATCACACAAGAGAAATCCTCGGGAAGAGAATGACACAAGAATTTATCCCGAGGTTCACTTGCTTCCCGGCAAGCTACTCCCCGTTGTGGCGATACACCCACTTGTCGGTTCGCGAGCTAATTGACTATCAAGAGTCGAGCCCTCAGCGGGCGCCGCATAACCGCACACAAGATGGGGATCCTCCAAGCCACGAGCTCCACTAGAGTATCCAATTCACGAACTCCCGTGGGGAAGGATCAAGAACCGCTTAAGACACTTGGTGAAGGCTCCAACAATCTCCAATTGCGATCTCAATCACCTCCGCTGCTCCAAGCCGTCTACCGTGTCGGGAAACACGGAAGAGTAACAAGAAATCCGTAGCAACTCGAAGATCAAGTGCCTCTAGAATGCAACTCTCAAGCAATGCACTTGAATCTCACTCAAGATGTGCAACTATGCAAAGAGATGAGTGGAGGGGTTGTTCTCTAGCTCAAAGTATGTCTCTATATCTCAAAATGTGCAAGAGTTACCCTCAAACCCCGGCCAACCTCTATTTATAACGAAGGGGTATGCAGCTAGCCGTTACAGACGACGTAGCGAAAAACGCACTGACCGGACGCTCCGATCAGGGTGACCGGACGCGTCCGGTCACTACACGACAGCAAGAAACAGTGCGAGTCAGAACTAGCCGTTGCCGTGATCGGACGCGTTGAGTCGATTGACCGGACACGACAGTGCCCGTGTCCGGTCGCGTTCCAGTATGCTCCCGTTGAGACCGGACGTGTCCGATCGCACGTGACCGGACGCGCCGCACGTCCGATCGTCACTCCGCTTCGCTCTGCCCCTCTGGACGCCTGACCGGACGCTCCGGCTACGTGAGGGACCGGACGCGCCGGTCGCGCACTTTGGTTCGCTCAGGAGAACTGACCGGACGTGCTGTTGAGCTGACCGGACGCCACAGTGCCAGCGTCCGGTTAGAGTCCAGTAAGCTCCCTGGATGACCAGACGCGTCTGGTCATCAGTGACCGGACGCGCTGCGCGTCCGATCATCAAACTAAAAACCGCGCAGACGCTGAACACTGACCGGATGCGTTCGGTCATACCGTGACCGCGTCCGGTGCAGCGTCCGGTCACCACAGTGACCTCCGTTCGCCTCCGTTTCTTTTCCGACTTCCGGCGCAAAAGAAAATAGGCATTTCACTTCTCCAAAAAGCGCCGAATCCCGCCTCGCAAGCTCGGCGGGAGGGAGAGAGGAACCCAAACCCCTCTCTACCGCTTGAACTCCACCGCCTTCGCAAATGTGCTAACACCACCAAGTGTACACCACCATGTGCATGTGTGTTAGCATTTCACAATCATTTTCCAAGGCGTTATGTTAGCTCTTTACTAGATCCTAATGCATATGCTCAAGACATTGATCTAGTGGCACTTGATTTCCGAGCTAACCGTGATTGCCCCTCTTGATAGTCGGCTATGTATCCTAAACCCGGTCAATCACTTCTCTACTCATCTTAGACCGACAAAAGGAAAACCCTATGGTTATACCTTTGCCTTGCGCTCTTAGATCCCTCTCTTTCACTTGATCATCATGTCCTTCATTTTATGTGCATCTCCACCATGATCATCATTTCATGTCCATGCACCATCTCTTTGTGATCTTGTGGTCACCACTCCTTGCCACATACACCTTCATCACATGTGTTGCTTATGCCTAACTCAAAACACTTAACACATGGCATTAGCAACTTGGTGTCATTGATTACCAAAACCAAACTTGGGCTTTCAATCTCCCCCTTTTTGGTAATTGATGACAACCATCACAAAGATATGAAATGAAATCAATTTTCAATTTCGATAGTATTAGCTCCCCCTACATATGTGCTTTCATGAGTTTGGTTCAATTGTGCACATATGTATGGATTCGAATTTTGGGAGAGTTACTACTATCAAATTGATGCTAAGGTATATAGAATGGACCTTTGAAGCGTGATACCAATCGGAGTTGCCTTTATATACCATCCTTAGCATCGAAGTAGCTAGACACCACTTGTAATACATCACTTGTAAAGATCACAAACACTAAAGTACCCCGTGAGATCAACATTATAAGCCAAGGTGTCTAGATACCGCTTGTAAAGCTACTCTCAACAAATCATCATTCAAATTCTATTTCTAGCAAACACCAAACAATCAAGAATATGAATTTAAGCTTTGCAATGCAACAATTTATCATGTTAATGCACATACAAATGCAACAAATAATTCATGAGCTTGCTCCCCTGTGACTTTTCTCTCCCCCTATGATTTTTCTCTCCCCCTTATTATCTTATTTCCTTTTTGCAATATCTTTGTGACTTTTCTCTCCCCCTTTGTCAACAATCACCAAAAAGGTGCCAATTTAGTGAGAGATAAGTCAATCAATATGAGGGAGTCCAAATTATGGTTCAATCTAGATTACTTGCCTAGAATATGTAATTTGGTTTGATCCAAGGACAAGCTTTTTCACACCTCATAAAGTATAAGGGTTATCTTGACCATGTTGAATTATACATTATGAGCTTATTTTCTAGATTCAACACTAGGTTTGCAAGCCCACAAACATGTCATATGCTACCACTAGATCAATCAAACATAGAAGCAATAGTGGTACCATATATACATCAAAATCATTTAATTTTCATGAATGAGCCTATTTGTCATGCAAATATGTCTATATGTTCTAAACATGTCCTTAGCAAATTATAAATGATATGCCAAACAACTTTACCTTGCTATGTTGGAGGAGAGGCATGTCATATAAGAATGTGGGGGTACACTCATTTCAAGTTGGAGAAGTCAAGTATGTTCAATTCATTCTTCAACTTGTAAAATCTCTTTTCATCAAGTGGCTTTGTAAAAATGTCGGCTAGTTGATCTTCGGTGCCAATGCTCTCAATGCTAATATCACCCTTTTGTTGATGGTCTCTTATGAAGTGATGCCTTATATCAATGTGCTTGGTTCTTGAATGTTGAACCGGATTTTGAGTCATCTTGATAGCACTTTCATTGTCATAAAACAAAGGCACATTCTTAAATTTGATTCCAAAGTCATTCAAGGTGGCTTTCATCCAAAGCAATTGTGCACAACAACTACCGGTACTAATGTATTCGGCCTCGGCGGTAGATAGTGCAACACTATTTTGTTTCTTTGATGACCATGAAACAAGAGACCTTCCAAGCAATTGACAAGTGCCACTTGTGCTCATTCTATCAATCTTGCATCCTCCATAGTCGGAGTCCGAATATCCAATCAACTCAAAATTAGACCCATTTGGAAACCATAATCCAACATCATGAGTGCCCTTGAGATATCTCAATATTCTCTTGGTTGCTTTCAAGTGACTTTCTCTAGGTGAAGCTTGATATCTTGCACACTTGCACACACTAAACATCACATCCGGCCTAGAAGCGGTGACATAGAGCAAACTTCCAATCATAGACCGGTATTGCTTTTGATCTACCATGTTTCCACTATCATCAATACCCAATTGATCATTTGTGCCCATTAGTGTACTCATTGGCTTAGCATCATGCAATCCAAACTTCTTGATCATGTCCTTGATGTACTTGCCTTGACTTACAAAAGTGTCATTCTTCATTTGCTTGATTTGAAGTCCAAGGAAGTAACTAAGCTCTCCAATCATAGACATCTCAAACTCATTAGCCATCATATTTCCAAACTCTTCACAAAAATCTTGATTTGTTGATCCAAAAATGATATCATCCACATAGATTTGCAACACAAACAAGTCATTTCCAAGCTTCTTGGTGAAGAGAGTGGTGTCAACCTTTCCCATCTTGAACCCTTTAGAGAGAAGAAAATCCCTCAATCTCTCATATCATGCTCTAGGTGCTTGCTTTAAACCATACAATGCCTTCTTTAGCTTGTAAACATGGTCGGGCTTCTTGTCATCTTCAAAACCGGGAGGTTGCTCAACATAGCTTCTTCATTGATGTAGCCATTGAGAAATGCACTCTTGACATCCATTTGATAGAGCTTGATGTTGTGTGCACAAGCATATGCTAATAAGATTCTAATTGCTTCCAATCTTGCAACCGGTGCATATGTCTCTCCAAAATCAAGACCCTCAACTTGAGTGTATCCTTGTGCTACTAATCTTGCTTTGTTCCTTACAACCATGCCATCTTGATCTTGCTTGTTTCTAAAGACCCACTTAGTGCTAATCACATTGTAGTTCTTTGGCCTCTCAACAAGTTTCCAAACTTGATTTCTAGCAAAGTTGTTTAGTTCTTCATGCATGGCATTTACCCACTCGGAATCTTTCAATGCATCTTCTATATTCTTTGGTTCTTCTAATGAGACAAATGAGTAATGCTCACAAAATGATGCTAATCTTGATCTAGTTTGAACACCACTTTGAATTCCACCAATGATTTGGTCCAATGGATGATCTCTTGCAATACTAGTAGGTTGGAGTATTGGGAGTTGATTGATTCCACTTGTTTGACCTTGAACTTGAGCTTCATCATGAGAACCACAAGAGCTTGCTTGATTTGTATCAATTTGCACACTTTGGTTGATCACATGAATATCATCATCATCAACTTGCATCGGCCTTATATCACCAATGTCCATGTTCTTCATTGCATTTGACAATTGATCTCCTCTCACATCATCAAGGTTTTGAGCTTCATTTTGAGACCCTTGGGTTTCATCAAACTCAACATCATGAACTTCTTCCAAGGTGCCATTTGTGAGATTCCAAACTCTATATGATTTGCTTGTGGTAGAATAACCAAGTAAGAACCCTTCATCACATTTCTTTTCAAACTTGCTCAACCTAGTGCCTTTCTTGAGAATATAGCATTTGCAACCAAACACTCTAAAGTATGCAATGTTGGGCTTTCTTCCATTCAATAGTTCATATGGTGTCTTTCCAAGCTTCCTATGGCAATAGAGACGGTTACTACAATAGCAAGCCGTGTTGATAGCTTCACTCCAAAATGAATGACTAACATTGTATTCACTAAGCATTGACCTAGCCATATCAATCAAGGTTCTATTTTTCCTTTCAACTACACAATTTGATTGAGGAGTGTATGTTGGTGAGAATTGATGTCCAATACCAAAATCATCACACAAATCTTCAATTCTTGTGTTCTTGAACTCACTACCATTGTCACTTCTAATCTTCTTGATGGTAGTCTCAAACTCATTTTGCACCCTCTTGACAAAAGACTTGAATAGATCATAAACATCACTCTTGTCATAAAGAAAAAGCACCCAAGTGTATCTAGTGTAGTCATCCACAATCACAAAACCATACTTGTTGCCACCAATGCTAGTGTATGTTGTTGGCCCAAACAAGTCCATGTGCAATAACTCAAATGCTTTTGATGTGCTCATTTCACTTTTACTAGGATGTGAATTTCCAACTTGTTTGCCGGCTTGACAAGCACTACATGGTTTATCCTTCTCAAAGGTGACATCCTTCAATCCTCTAACTAAGTCATGCCTCAAAAGTTTGTTCAATTGTTTCATTCCAACATGACCAAGCCTTCTATGCCATAACCAACCCATACTAGATTTACTAAGCAAGCATGATGTCAATTGTGTCTCACTATCATTGAAGTCAACCAAGTATAAGCTACCATGTCTAAATCCTTTGAATATCAAGTTTGATCCATCAACACTTATGACTTCAACATCATCACTACCAAATATGCACTTGAAGCCAAGATCACAAAGTTGTGCCACCGATAAAAGATTGAAATCTAAGCTCTCAACTAGCAACACATTAGATATGCTCATGTCATTTGAGATAGCAATTTTACCAAGCCCCTTGACCTTGCCTTTCTTGTTGTTGCCGAAAGTGATAGCATCAAAACCACCATTTTGACTTCTATCAATAGATTTGAACATACAAGAATCCCTGGTCATATGTTGAGTGCACCCACTATCAAGCACCCAATGCCTTCCTCCGGCTTTGTAATTGACCTACAAGACAAGATCAATTCTTTTTAGGTACCCAAACTTGTTTGGGTCCTCCAAGGTTAGAGACTAAGCTCTTTGGTACCCAAATGGCTTTCTTCTTTGAGCCTATCCATGGTGCACCAATGAACTTAGCATGAACACCATTTGTACCCTTGGTAAGCATATAGAAAGAATTAAACTTAATTGAGGATACATTAGCATTTGATTTCTTGTTCATGCATTGTTGCTCTATGTGACCAACTTGCTTGCAACTTTTGCAATAGCTACCATTGTTCTTCACAAAACGAGTCTTGTGAGGAGCAAAAGCGGCCTTGCCTTTCTTGGGGTTATAGCCCAATCCCTCTTTGTAGAGAGACGCTCTTTGGCTACCCAAGCACATAAGCAAGTGGTCCTCACTACCATAAGCCTTAGCTAAGGTGTGATTGAGCTCTTTTACCTCCTTCTTGAGATGTTCATTCTCAACTATAAGTGTGGAGTCACAAGTGAAACCATCACTACTAGATGAGGATGATGTAGATGAGCTACATGAAGGATTAGTGAGAGCAACAATAATAGGCTTATGAAAAGTTTCATCAATTATATCACATGATATGCCTATGTTACAAGTTTTAGCTTTCTCAACATTAGTTGGCATGTTTTCACATTTTTCAACTAGAGAGGAATGAGCTTCTTCAAGCTTAGTGTGAGACTTTTGAAGCTTCTTATGGTCTACCTTTAGACTCTCATAAGATGCCCTAAGCTCATCAAGTTCTTGCATAAGGTTTTTCTTTTCCTTAAGCAAGCCCTTGCACTCCTTTCTAGATTCTTTAAAATGTTGAGTGCAATCTTCTAGCATAGTGATTAGTTCATCTTTAGTGAATTCTTCTTCATCACTATCACTATCACTAGCATTATCATGATCACTCTCATCGTCGGATGATACCTTAGCGGCCTTAGCCATGAAGCACGATGGAGTGTCGAAGAGGGAGACCTTCTCTTGGATGGCAATGCTAGCATGTCCCTTCTTCTTGCTCTTGTAGTCATCCTCATCATCACTTGAGGAATCATCACTATCCCATGTAGCAACATGAGAATCATTCTTCTTCTTATAAGAGCTCTTTTTCTTTTCTTGCTTCTTTTTCTCTTTCTTGATAGCATCTTCATCATCACTATCATAAGGACACTTTGCAATGAGATGGTCCTTGCTATGGCATCTAAAGCATCTCATGGTATGCTCACTCTTCTTGGATGAGTTCTTCCTCCTTCTTGCACGATAGCCTTTCTTCTTCATGAATTTGCCAAATTGCTTGACAAAGAGAGCCATCTTCTCATCAATGTCATCACTATCACAAGAGCTTGAGTCTTCATCACTTGATGATTCAATCTTGGATTTGCTCTTGGATGTGGTGGATTTGAATGCCACACTCTTCTTCTTTTTATCATCTTTCTTCTCATTTTCCTTCTTCTTCTTCTTGACTAACTCATCCTTCTCATCATCTTCTCTATATGAATCATCGGTCATCACTTTTTGAAATATTTGTTGAGGAGTTGAATCCTTCAATGTAGTCCTCACTAGCACGGTGATCAATGTATCAAATCTCTTGGGTAGACTTCTCAAGAACTTCATAGAGAATTGATTGTCCTTGACCTCCTCACCAAGTGCCTTGAGCTCATTGACAATGACTTGTAACCTATGAAACATCTCTGGTACACTCTCATCATCTTGCATCTTGAAGCTTGAAAATTTTTCTTGCAAGATATATGCTTTAGCGGTCTTTGTACCTTCGGTGCCCTCAAATATTTCTTCTAGCTTGGCCCAAGCATCATGAGCAATCTCTATGTTCTTTACTTGCTCAAATGTCTTGTCATCTAGTGCCTCATGAAGAGCACTAATGGCAATATCATTGCATTGGAGCTTCTTCTCCTCTACCGGTGTAGGTGCTTCCGGATTAGCAACCTCAAATTTTGTTTCGGTGACCTTCCACACTTCTCTATTGATTGACTTTAGGTGTGCGGTCATCTTAACCTTCCAATATGCATAATTTGTGCCATCAAAGTGAGGTGCCTTCTTGGTGTTGTTGATGTGCAAGCTTAATTGAGCCATTTCTTTTTCACCGTAGGTTGTTAAGCCTCAAATAAACGGTGCCTCGGCTCTGATACCACTTGTAAGGTCCAAATAGGCTAGAGGGGGGTGAATAGCCTAATTAAAACTTCTACAAGAATTACTTAACCACGAGTTAGTACGAAAAGTGGCGAAGCAAAAGCACTAGCTCTAACTAATTAAGCAAGCCACCTACACAAGTCTAGTACAAGGCTATTCACTAAACACAACAACAACTATAAGCTAGAAACAAGAAGTAATACGAGAGAAGAGCTTTGATTGATTATACCGCCGTGTAGAGATGAGATGTACCAATCAATCAATCACACAAGAGAAATTCTCGGGAAGAGAATGACACAAGAATTTATCCCGAGGTTCACTTGCTTCCTGGCAAGCTACTCCCCGTTGTGGCGATACACCCACTTGTCGGTTTGCGAGCTAATCGACTATCAAGAGTCGAGCCCTCGGCAGGCGCCGCACAACCGCACACAAGATGGGGATCCTCCAAGCCACGAGCTCCACTAGAGTATCCAATTCACGAACTCCCGTGGGGAAGGATCAAGAACCCCTTACAACACTTGGTGAAGGCTCCAACAATCTCCAATTGCGAGCTCAATCACCTCCGCTGCTCCAAGCCGTCTACCATGTTGGGAAACACGGAAGAGTAACAAGAAATCCGCAGCAACTCGAAGATCAAGTGCCTCTAGAATGCAACTCTCAAGCAATGCACTTGAATCTCACTCAATCTCACTCAAGATGTGCAACTATGCAAAGAGATGAGTGGAGGGGTTGTTCTCTAGCTCAAAGTATGTCTCTATATCTCAAAATGTGCAAGAGTTACCCTCAAACCCCGGCCAACCTCTATTTATAACGAAGGGGTATGCAGCTAGCCGTTACAGACGATGCAGCGAAAAACGCACTGACCGGACGCTCCGGTCAAGGTGACCGGACGCGTCCGGTCACTACACGACAGCAAGAAACAGTGCGAGTCAGAACTAGCCGTTGTCGTGATCGGACGCGTTGAGTCGATTGACCGGATGCGACAGTGTCCGCGTCCGGTCGCGTTCCAGTATGCTCCCGTTGAGACCGGACGCGTCCGATCGCATGTGACCGGACGCGCCGCGCATCTGATCGTCACTCCGCTTCGCTCTGCCCCTCTAGACGCCTGACAAGACGCTCTGGCTACGTGAGGGACCGGACGCGCCGGTCGCGCACTCTGGTTCGCTCAGGAGAACTGACCGGACACGCTGTTGAACTGACCGGACGCCACAGTGTCAGCGTCCGGTTAGAGTTCAGTAAGCTCCCTGGATGACCGGACGCGTCTGGTCGTTAGTGACCGAACGCGCTGCGCGTCCGATCATCGAACTAAAAACCACGCAGACGCTGAACACTGACCGGACGCGTCCGGTCATACCGTGACCGCGTCCGGTGCAGCGTCCGGTCACCACAGTGACCTCCGTTCGCCTCCGTTTCTTTTCCAACTTCCGGCGCAAAAGAAAATAGGCATTTCACTTCTCCAAAAAGCGCCAAATCCCGCCTCGCAAGCTCGGCGGGAGGGAGAGAGGAACCCAAACCCCTCTCTACCGCTTGAACTCCACCGCCTTCGCAAATGTGCTAACACCACCAAGTGTACACCACCATGTGCATGTGTGTTAGCATTTCACAATTATTTTCCAAGGCGTTATGTTAGCTCTTTACTAGATCCTAATGCATATGCTCAAGACATTGATCTAGTGGCACTTGATTTCCGAGCTAACCGTGATTGCCCCTCTTGATAGTCGGCTATGTATCCTAAACCCGGTCAATCACTTCTCTACTCATCTTAGACCGGCAAAAGGAAAACCCTATGGTTATACCTTTGCCTTGCGCTCTTAGATCCTTCTCTTTCACTTGATCATCATGTCCTTCATTTTATGTGCATCTCCACCATGATCATCATTTCATGTCCATGCACCATCTCTTTATGATCTTGTGGTCACCACTCCTTGCCACATACACCTTCATCACATGTGTTGCTTATGCCTAACTCAAAACACTTAACACATGGCATTAGCAACTTGGTGTCATTGATTACCAAAACCAAACTTGGGCTTTCAACGGCTGCCAAGGCACCTATCTATTTAGCTATGCTCTAGTGAGCTGTTTGTAATCAATGCAATGTCTATCTCTATATATAATCAAGGAGTCGGCTTGGGGTTAGTTGCCCTCTCGCTAATCAAGTATGTGTTACCTCCAACATTTGGTACTAGAGCCAAGGTTAGACACCAAAGAGCCACGAGGCCAACTCCTCACCTCCTCCACCCCATGTCGACCTCTGCTGAGCGCGCCGCCAGGCTCAAGGCCAAGGGAACCGGCGATGGAGAGTTAGGCGACTCCTCTAACCAGGCTGCATGCTTGAAGGCTATAGAGGAAGCAGCAGCGCTGGCAGTCCAGGCAGCAAAGCAGGCGGCGGCTGCTGCAGAGGCGGCAGCAAGGATGGCATAGGAGCTGCAGGCCAAAATCGCTGCTGAGAAGGGAGAAGAGGATGCAGAGGAGGAGGAAGAGGAGGCAGAGAGCAGGAATCGGGGGCTATGGACTCCGTCACGAGACAGGAGGTGCTCGCAGTCACCACTATGGGACCGGAGGCACGACCACGACGGCGGTCGCTACGAATCACCGTAGGGCAGAGTGGTGTACCATGACTCCGGCAGCAGCACGTCGTGGCCGATGCTGGACAAGTCAAACTACTACGAGTGGAGTCAGACCATGAAGCTAAGGATGCAGGCGCGTGATGTCTGGGACGCCATCGAGGGCGGCCCTGTCCAGTTTCGCGATGACAGGCGCGCACTAGAGGTGATTATCGGGGCCATGCCCAAGGAGATGGGCATCCCACTCCTCAACAAGGCTACGGCGAAGGAGGCGTGGGACGCCATCGCTGCGACTCGCATCGGCGTGGACCGGGTCCATCGAGCAACGCTGCAGCGCCTACGTCATGACTAGGAGAACATCGGCGTCAACCCTGGTGAGCAAGTGGAGGATTTCGCCCTGCGTCTGTCAACTCTGCACCAGCAGCTTGTCATTCATGGTGATAAGGACATCACTAAGGAGCGTGTGGTGGAGAAGTTTCTACGCACGGTGCTGGCCAAGTACGCGCAGATTGTTGTCACCATTGAGCAGTTCCTCAACTTTGAGATGCTCACTCTTGAGGAGGTGACTGGAAGGCTCAAGGTGGTGGATAATCGCGAGGAACAAGCGCTGACCGAGCCGGTGGCCATCAACGGCAAGCTGTTGTACACCGAGGAGCAGTGGAGAATGCTCTGGAGGAAGGAGAAGAGGGAAGATGATGCCAGTGGTTCTGGTTTTAGGAACCAGTACGGTGGCAGTGGATGTGGCCGCGGTGGTGGACGAGGACGAGGCAGAGGCGGCGGACGTGGTGGCAGATGAGGAGATGGCAATGTTGCTGGCCATGTCGGCCCCAACACCTGCCTCAACTGCAACCAGGAGGGCCACTGGGCACGTGAGTATCCCTAGCCGCACCGTGAAGATGTAGAGCGTGGCGGTGGAGGTGGAAACCGAGCTGGCTACGGCGGTGGCAACCGTGGTGGAGGCCGTGGCAGCAGAAATCAGGCTGGGCAGCATGGCGGGAACCAAGGAAGGCATGAGGCGCACGCCCAATACGCCAAGTGCGATGAAGATGGCGCTCTATTTCTCGCACATGGCTTCATCAGCCTGGAACAGAGCACGCCGGCGCATAGCTACACGGCGCAGCACGTCGAGCTCTCCGAGCCACGTGCTCGCACCTATCTCGGCATGGATGAAGAAGAGGTGGACAGCGGCTAGTACCTGGACTCTGGCACGACGCATCACATGACCGGGTGCTAAGAGTTCTTCGTTGATCTGAACACTGGCATTCGAGGAATGGTCCGGTTCAGGGACGCGTCGAAGGTAGAGATCAAGGGTATCGGGTCTATTGTTTTCCAAGCCAAGACCGGTGAGCAGAGGGTTCTTCATGGCGTCTACTTCATTCCGGCGCTGAAGAACTCTATCCTAAGTCTAGGACAGCTTGATGAAGGAGGGTCCAAGGTTGAGATTGACGATGGCGTGCTTCGCATTTGGGACAAGAGCCGCCGTCTGCTCGCCAAGGTACACAGAGGGAAGAATAGGTTGTATATTCTGCATCTTGAGGCTGCACAACCTCTCTATCTCGCAGCACACAAGGTTGATGAGGAATGGCAGTGGCACGAGCGTTTTGGCCATCTGCACTTCGACGCACTCCAGCGGCTCAGTAAGGAGAAGATGGCATGCGGGATGCCGGTGATCGACCATGTCGAGCAGGTATGTGACACCTGCGTTACCACCAAGCAGAGGCGGTGTTCCTTTCCAGCTACAGCAGCATACCGTGCCCAGAATCAGCTTGAGCTGGTGCACGGTGACCTGTGTGGCCCGGTCACACTAGCGACACCGGCGGGCAACCGCTACATCTTGCTACTCATCGATGACGCCACCCACTTTATGTGGGTTGTGCTACTACCATCCAAGGACGCAGCAGCAGAAGCAATTAAGAAGGTTAAGGTGGCAGCAGAGGTGGAAAGCGGGCGCAAGTTGAAGGTCCTGCGCACCGACAATGGTGGTGAATTCACCGTCGCGGAGTTTGCTGCATACTGCGCTAATGAAGGTATTAAACGGCATTTCAGTGCCCCTTATTCACCACAATAGAACGGAGTTGTTGAGCGCATGAACCAAACAGTGGTGGCCATGGCACGAGCTTTGCTCAAGCAACGCTAGATGCCCTCTCGGTTTTGGGGGGAGGCTGTGATGATGGCTGTGCACATTTTGAATCGATCTCCGATGAAGGCGCTAAAGAATGCCACTCCTTATGAGGCATGGCACGGCCGGGCACCAACAGTCAGCCATCTCAAGGTCTTTGGTTGTGTAGCCTATACTCGGCGGCTTACTCAGCTTCGCAAGCTCGATGACCGCAGTGAGGCTAGCGTGTTTATCGGCTATGCAGAAGGGGCCAAGGCATACCGTATCTATGATCTAGTGTCCCAGCGCGTGCGTGTCATCCGTGATGTGGTGTTCGATGAAGGCCGTGGCTAGGACTGGGCATCACCGGCAGCAGGTACATCAGAAGCAGCGGGCAGTGAGTTTACTGTTGAATTCCCATGGGCGGAGGAACTCCCTAAAGCAGGAAGTTCAGTGTCGCCTTCACTATCTCCTCCGCCACATCCTGCATCGCCTAGTTTCTCTCCGATGGATGCAGGAGATCCTGCAGCGAAAGCAGAGGAGCCCGCAGCGGAGGCAGAGGCGCCTGTGTCACCCAGAACACCTACACCAGCTCTAGTAAGTCCTCAAGTTGAGCATGTGACCCCCCTAGAGGATGATGATGAAAGGGTGGATGCCTACCACGACAATGAAGAACTCCGCTATTGGAAGATTCATGACATTATTGGTGATCAGCCAACCCCTCCGCCGGCGTAGCGGCTGTTTGCATAACTGAATCTCACCCATTCTGGTGAGCCTACAAGCTATGAAGAAGCTAAAGATGACCTAGATTGGCAAGCAGCGATGAAGGAGGAGCTGAGATCAGTAGAGCGGAATGGGACTTGGGAACTTGTCTCTCCCCGTCCTGGTCACCGTCCAATTTCACTGAAATGGGTGTTTAAGCTGAAGAAGGATGAACATGGAGCTGTGATTAGGCATAAGGCAAGACTTGTGGCCCGTGGTTTTGTGCAGCAGGAAGGAGTTGATTATGAAGATGCTTTTGCACCAGTTGCAAGGATGGAATCAGTGCGTGTTTTGCTTGCCCTAGCAGCACAAGAAGGATGGGCAGTACACCACATGGATGTGAAGTCTGCATTTTTTAATGGAGAACTCCAGGAGGAGGTTTATGTTACTCAGCCTCTAGGTTTTGTAGTATCATGAGAGGAGAAGAAAGTGTACAGGCTGCACAAGGCTCTATATGGCCTAAGACAGGCTCCTCGGGCATGGAATGCCAAGCTTGACTTGACTCTCAAGCAGATGGGCTTTGAGCAGAATGTGTATGAAGCTGCTATGTACAGGAAGGGATCGGGTGACTCCCTACTGGTAATTGGAGTCTATGTTGATGATTTGATCATCACAGGAGTCAATCAGTAGAAGATTGAAGCTTTCAAGGCAAAGATGAAGCAAACCTTTGAAATGAGTGATTTTGTCTTTCTATCTGGGAGTTGAGGTGAGGCAATCAGAGGGGAGCATCACTCTAAAGCAAACCCATTATGCTAAGAAGATACTTGAGCTTGGTGGTATGGCAGGTTGTAATCCAGCCACCACACCCATGGAAGAAAGGTTGAAACTGAGCAAGGAAAGCACAGCAAAGGAAGTAAATCCAACTCAGTACAGAAGACTGGTTAGCAGCTTGAGATACCTAGTGCACACAAGACCAGATTTGGCTTTTGCTGTAGGGTATGTTAGCAGATTCCTGGAGAAGCCAACAACTGAACATCTTTAGGCTGTGAAGAGGATCTTGAGATACCTGGCTGGTACTCTAGATCATGGACTCTGCTACACTAGAACAACAGGCAAAGCAAGGTTTGTGGGTTACAGTGATTCAGATTTGGCTGGAGATATTGATTCAAGCAAAAGCACAACTAGATGTTTGTTCTTCCTTGGAACCAGCCTGGTCAGCTGGCAGTCTGTCAAACAGAGAGTTGTTGCTCTATCTAGCTGTGAGGCTGAATATGTGGCGATGACAACAGCTGCAACCCAAGCTTTGTGGTTGTCAAGACTGTTTGCAGATCTATTGGGAAGAAATGTTGAAGTGGTGGAACTCAAAGTAGACAAATAAGTCTGCTCAGGCTTTGGCAAAGAATCATGTTTTCCATGATAGGAGCAAGCATATTAGAATCAAGCATCATTTCATCAGAGATTGTGTGGAAGAAGGTAGCATCAAGACAGAGTTCATTCCCACTGCAGATCAGCTCGCTGATATACTGACTAAAGCCTTGGGCAAGACCAAGCTGGAAGAGATGAGGAGCAGGATTGGGATCAAGGAGATCAAGATTAGTTGAAGCAGGTCTTAGGGGGAGAAATGTAGTTAATAAGCCCTGCTTCCTAAGCACTTCCTAGATAACTATGCTAGTTAATTACTGTCATTAAAGACCTTGGGCAATCCAAGAGGTGTGTACGGCTGCCAAGGCACCTATCTGTTTAGCTATGCTCTAGTGAGCTGTTTGTAATCAATTCAATGTCTATCTCTATATATAATCAAGAAGTCAGCCTGGGGTTAGTTGCCCTCTGGCTAATCAAGTCTGTGTTACCTCCAACAATATCAACTGAAAATGATTCATCAGAATTCAGAAGAGAATCCTCTTCTAATTCTTCTTCGTCTTCATTATCATCATCTTGTTCTTCCTCTTCTTCATAGTCTTCTTCCTGTAGAAAAAGGAAATAATGAGTGAACATTTAATCATAAATTAACTTAGCAACTCTAACACAGCATTCATGTAAAAGAAAAAATAACATGCTCACCACTATAAGCTCTGCAAATGGCTGCTACTCTAGCAGATAAATCTGGGGTGGAACAAATCTTGGCCTTGTTATAACAGGTGTCAAGAAAGAGGTATCCCCTTGGTACAACTGCTGGTTCCTTTGTTCGTCATCCATGTTTGTGATCTAAAGAATACAATAAAATCATTTTAGAAGCCACGGAAAGCAGTAATGTAAACACTGTGGCTCTAAAATCAACAATCAAAGTGATAGTTCTCGTGACTGAAAATCCTTTGAATTCACAAGTCAGCACTCACAAGCGTTGACCTGTCGTTCAGTCTTCAACAAGCCTGTATGGGGACAACCATCACAATGCTGGCATGCACTTCTCACAAAATGGCCGGCCATATATACTAGAATAATACTAAACAGATTATTTTTATATACATGGATGCATGGAGGGATCGGATTAGCACTTCTACACAGCACCACGGCAAGCAGTACTATATTTTATATACCACATATCCAAGTTAAAAAAAGAGACAGATATGTTGTACAGCCTGTACTACTACATGACATGCGTGTACTAGTAAACATTCGCAGAGAAGCAGCTCGCAGCTTTCCTGGCTGGCTGGCGACGGCAAGGCACACCATTCTGCTTGGGGAATCATCGATCGAGGCACACCATTCGCAAAGAAGCATCCAAGACACTCGATCAAATTAACGGGGCAAGGGGAACAGAGGAGAGGCAGGATATGCGCTCTGCGGACTCACGGTGGGGAGCTGCGGCGGCGTCGAGTGGAGGGCCAGGGCGTCGTCGATCAAGGTAGGCACCGTCGGCGCCGCCCCCGGTGGCCCCAAACCCTAACGAATCACCGGCTCCACCTTCGCGTGGACTGCGGACAGAGAGACCCACAGAGACGGAGGGAGTCACGGACGGAAGGACGCAGCCATGTGGGTCGACCTGTGTTACCCGATGGGTCAATAAGGACCGACCCTCTTGAGGCCGACCTGAATGGCCCAATGGTCATACTCCCGTGGGTCGGGTCAACGACCCAGGGGTCGACCCGGCCCATTCTCATCTTGCCTGCCTCCACTAAAAAAAAAAAAAAAACCTGCCGCCCCACCAAAATTGCTACAGAAGCGCCGCCTAGCACCTCGCGGCGGGCGCTTTCCTTTCGTCTCGCGTTTTTGGCTACCCCCGAAACGGCAACAAACCCCGCACCCCGAGGAAATGGCCGCCCACCTCGGCGCCTCCGCGTCCGCCGGCGAGGAAGCGTTCTGGACCGCGTGCCCGCACTGCTGCTACGTGCACTCATTCCCGCGTCTCTACCTTGGGCGCCGCCTCCGCTGCCCGACCACGGCCTGCCGCCGCGCCTTCCCCGCCGCCGAGCTCCCCGCGGCGCCGCCTATCGTCCCTGGCGCTGACATGTACTTCTGCACCTGGGCATTCTTTCCACTAGGCCCGCCCGTCACCGCCAACAGTTGGGTGCCTTTCACCCCATTCCATCCCTTCAATCCCCCGCCATCACCCTCCCCCGCCCCAAACCCCGCCGCCGCATCCGCCGACACGCCACCCCGCGCAGGCCCGACTTCCAGAATGAAGATGGGCGTGTGTTTCAAGGGCAGGGCACGGGCTGAGGCGGAGGAGGAAGAGGAAGAGGCCGCAGCCGTCATTGATCTCGAGGTCGAGGCCGAGGAGGGTGTGCTCGGGGAGCAATGGGACAGCGACATTGCCATCAATGAGACGGTGGACCTCAGCGAGTTGGGCTTCCGCGTCGACGAGATGGGGGTCCTCCACGATTTGCCGTGACCGCTCGAGGGAGGATGAATGGAAGGTTGTGCCTTTTGATCGTAATCTTGCTCTTCTTAATTATGCCTACATACCAACAGCTCAACTGGGTAGATGGTTGGTTGGGAAACTGAAAACCGCACTATCAAACAGGCGTGCTTTTGTGTATGCTTAGTTTAGTATCAGATGGAAATGTAGAGCTTTTAGTGCTTTAAAGTCGTTGAATATTGTGATCAAACGTCATGGGGACGGATATGCAGAATGTGGCTCCTTTTTGTGTGGACTTGGAGGTGCACAGGGGTCCATGTTCATACCTTGCTATGAACTTATGAAGGAGTTTGTTTAATGCTGTGTTAATCTATGTGAAATTTTATTCTTATTCTGTGTCTGATTTCGTCGGACGGGACTGTTATCTTCAGTTTGATATCTCTTTTGATTACTGTTGGTTTTCTGAAAAAGAAATGTGAAGCAATGAAGCTTGGTACTGCTCAAGTGTCTTGTGTAAAGATTCTAAGAGGTTGGGCAACATTTTTCTTCAATGGGGAGGGGTTGCTGCTAAGTGCTATTTAATTGCCCTGTGTTTAATCAGAGTGAAATGCTTAAGATATTTGGCACCATTTTAGTTTCATGTTCTCTCTGGTTTCACCTTGTAAGTTAAAATTTATAATGGCCATTCGAAGGTCCCCACCTCATGGAACTGGCAGATTTGATTTTTCTGATGGAACGCTATGGAGATAACTATGCAAAATGTAGCTCCTTTTTGTTTGGATTTGGTGGTGTAATGTGGGATCCATGCCTTGTAAGAAGATGTTTGGTTAATGTTATGTTAATCTACAAGGTCTCTTATGCCATGTTTCCTCTTATTTGGAGGATATCCTTTTAATTATTGTAGATTTTTTTTTGAAAAAATGAATTATGAAGTAATGATTCTTGATCCTGCTCAAGTGCCTTATATATGGGCTTTCTCAAGTAAAAGTTCTAGGCAATTGACACGACTTGATGTTCAGAGTGAAATGCTTATGATGTTTGGCACGATTTTAGTTTCATGTTCTCTATTACTGCATCATGTCATGGTGGCTGATTTGATTTGTTTTACATTGTTGACAACGGAATCATATAATGTTGCTTCTTGTTTTCATGTTGTGTGTGATGTGATCTTGATATTCCCATAATGTAATGATGTGATATTTTGTTTTTTTATCAATGATGTGGTATTTTGTTGGTGAAGCTTCTGATGTTGATTTCTCCTTGTTTGTTATATTTATCTTTGGTTACAGATTTTATGATGTTGGTAATACTTGGTTTAATAGTAATCTGTCAGGTTCTCCAAGTTTGGTGATACTGAATCTTATTCATCATTTACAATAAAGATATAATGTCTAATAAGGATGGGTTCATACAAAATTTGCTGCATTTCATCTGTTATGGTTGCGTGTGATCTGATCTAATAGTCTTGGCATCCTTATACACAGTGTTTTGTTGGAATGCTTATGGTGCCCGGCCTGTTCTCCCTGATTGACATTTATCTTTGGTTAGTGATGATATAAATCGGTGGATTGTAATTATCATATAAGATGAGTGTGGCTGGATCATAATGTGCTCTTTCAAGCTTACCAAGTTTTTGCAATGGGTATCTTAGTTACAGAGAGAAACAGGATCTTTTTTGGTTATTGATCTTTGCTTCCGCTTAGGACATCTGGTGTTTATATTGGATTGCTCATAAAAATCATGAGTGAAGAGGCTGACTTTTGTTAACCACCACCTAGAAGCGGATGGTTTTCACTTCCAATTGGGCCAATTTGGTATTTGATTTACATCATGCATGAAAATGTGGAGTGAAGAAGTTGCAACTTTTGTAAAGCTATTACTAATGCCTTCTCTTTCGATTTGCACTTGTCATGAAATTCTTGGCCAAAGAGGTTTTCTTCTTGTTTGTTGCTCAGTGTCCACAGCTGTACCATTATTGTGCCTTATGTTAGCCTGACAGAGTAGTGGAGTTGAAAGGGTTCATAGGACTAAGACCGAGTACATGAGGTGCGATTTCAGCGCGACTAGGTGCGATTTTAGCGCGACTAGGCATGAGGAGGGAGACGTTAGCCTCGATGGGCAAGTGGTGGCCAAGAAAGATAATTTTCGGTATTTAGGGTCGATGCTACAAAAGGATGGAGACATTGATGAAGATGTTAGGCATAGAATTTCAGCCGACTGGTTGAAATGGCGTCAAGCTTCCGGCGTCCTCTGTGACAAAAGGGTGTCTCAGAAGCTGAAATGTAAGTTCTATAGGATGGCGATTTGTCCGGCGATGTTATATGATGCTGAGTGTTGGCCTACAAAAAGGCGACATGTCCAGCAATTGAGTGTAGCAGAGATGCGTATGTTGTGTTGGTGTTGTGGGCACACAAGGAGGGATAGAGTCCGGAACGACGATATTCGGGATAGGGTTGGGGTGGCACCAATTGAGGAGAAATTGATTCAACATCGGTTGAGATGGTTTGGACATGTCTAACGGATGCCTCCTGAGGCGCCGGTGCGTAGTGGAGTTCTAAAGCAGGCCGATAATGTAAAGAGCGGTAGAGGTCGACCTAAACTAACTTGGGACGAGTCCGTTAAGAGAGATCTTAAGGAGTGGAATATCTCTAAGGATTTAGCTATGGACAGAAGCGCTTGAGATTGGCAATCAACGTGCCTGAATCGTGACCTTTTTTGTCTTGTGCCCTTTATGTCCCTTTATGTGTCTCTCTGTTTCTCGTCTCTTTTGAGTTTCATCTCTAACCTACTCTAACTTGCTTGGGACAAAAGACTATGTCGTTGTTGTTGGTGTATGTTAGCCTGACAGAAGTTTATGGTGAAAAAAGATTCAGACTCAACATAGGATACTCAAAACATCAAAATTCTGCTAAAAACTTAGAGACCGTTTGGTAGCTTGGAGCAGTTCCGGAACGGGTAGGTAGAGAAATGTTTCCCCAATGAATCACTTAAATCGACTCTCCTTTTTGCCTACAAGCCACAAACGGTCACCGACTAGTTTCGCCAAATTCTATTTATTGGCTCCTTCCTAATCTTTTTTATGTGCAAGTTTCGCCAATTTCTTGGCTCCTTTCTATACTAGGGGTTGTAATCTTTTTTAAGTGCAATAAATTAAAGTGGGTTCTATTTAAGTAGTTCTTGACCCACAAAAAGTTTTGAATTTTTTTAACAATAATCTCATTTATATGGTTTTTTATGGAAAAACATTTTTTTTAGAATCAGAATCTAGTCCAACCAAATAATTTTGGAAAGTAATTATAATTCTTCACCTGAAATGTTTCTTGAGAAAATCTTATTTTGTTGTGGTGACTCATTTGAGTTTTTCTTTTCTTTTTTGTGGTTAATACAGACATCATATTAGCTAAAGATTTGTGAGTGGTGATCTGTGTTTGCAAGTGTCATCCTAGACGATACACTCTTTGCATATATAAAAGCTCTGTTGCTTCGCGTGTTGCACGTGGTGGCCATAGCTGCTTCTTTTGTTTCCACCTCTACTTATGGTATACAGGCTACGATCAAAAAGAACATGAACAATCAATGGCATGCCATCATCTCGAAAACTGATATATATCACTGACCAATTAAACTGATACTACGCGCGGTCACAAACACAAGCAAGTGGATCTCATCATCTCATGTACAAGGCTCCCTCCTATACTCGCCATTGACATTTATTCAACGCCTCTCAACCTTCCAGGATTTGACAAATCCATCGCAGCTTTCAATATTTCATCACTACTCTACTACAGGCTCTGGCACGCTGACATCCAGTGAAGAGCTTGGCAATGTCAGACATCAATTCTCCCTAGTGCTGTTCTTGAGCCACCCTAGGTACTTCAGGTTACCTCCTTGTATGGGTAGAGCGATGACTTCAGGAATGCTGCATTAAAAGATCAACCTGTAAATTCCGGGTCGAAGGAAGAGCAATATGTTTGGTTTTATAACCTCTTGGTTCATACCAACAAACAGTATAAGCTTGAATAATCACATGGAACTTACTCATATTCATGGTTGGCTTTCACGTGTTCAGTCAAAGCATCTAGAAGAGATTCCCTTGTCTTGATAATGAGCAACTCTTCAGCATCACTTTGCACCTAACAACAAGTCAGTTGTTGGTCACCAAATTACTACCTCCAGTCGTAAAAACATGTCGTTTATGAATTTATGACAAGATTTAGTCAAACCTTATAGGCTACAAAGATCACTAATTTTTAAACTACTGTTTGAAAAATACAAATTGTATACTTGTATGTGTAGAATTGTATCGAAAAACGCTTGCAGAATCTCTTAAAGAATTTTAAGAATATATTCTAGGACATATTAGAGGTCAAAGATGCATATCGAAGACAGTGCAAAGTCAAATATGACAAGTATTTTTGACCGAATGGAGTAACAAGTAAAACTGTTGAATTCATTGCACAGGTGAAACATCCATTTAACCTGGCCAAAAAAATAGATTAATATACTACCTTTCCCTCCCACCAATAGACGGATTCAATGCCTGAAAAGAGGAGCATTTAGAAAATTTTAAGTACAGAATATTAGCAATGTAGCAAATATCCATGGCAAGAACTACATAGACAGGACAAGATCAACACATTGCTTGATTGTAATCCCACTTTCATGCAATCTCTTGGTTCATTTGTCAACAGTACAGTAATCCATTTTCATGTTACTGCAAAACACAACTTGAGAAATTTAGGCAGCTGCTGCACCAACTCTGCATAGACAAGCAAGCAAGCATCTGACTTGCGCATACAACAGGTATCATTTTGTTCACATCCATTCCAGTGCAGGCGCACATGCAAATAGATGTTGCCCACAGATAAGCAGTCTTAACAAATGTCAGATGCTCAAGTGAATTCAACTAATAGACAAACACACTAATTATTTTAACTTCATATTGTATTGTTGTTTCTTGTTTGCATAAGTTCCGTTAAGTTACATGTTCACTATGGTTTTGATCTGAGACCCATTTGATTTGTGTTACTCAAATGTAGCTGAAATAACGGTGCTGCATAGCCCTAAATATGGACAAATGACGCTTGAACAATGATGATAGTGGAATTGATGATTTTTATTTTGAAAATGAAATTTGACATGGCCATCCAGGCGAAGACCTTTTTGTCATTACTTGCTATCACTGTACTCAAGGACACAGATTTCAGGATTACGCAGTTGACTAAAGGACCACACAAATGATGAAATTACACCGAAGAAACAGAGAAGTCATTTGGAGTGAATATGATGTGTTGCAGTGCAACATATGCTGAAAGATAGCCAATTGATAAAATTCGTTTAACTAAGCATGTATAGCTGCAAATAATGAAACTAGAGAAAGAATGTAGTTCCTACCAGGCACGATGTTAACACAAGCTGCAAGCTTCTCACTAATAATGCTTCCAGCTAGCTTCTTGCCTACAGGGGAAAAACTTTTAATGGTGCTAAAGGAAAAAGGCTATGTTATCAACATAGAAAACAATTACTGTAAAAGAAAAACAATCCAAATACATGATGGAATGTGGAAATAAGTTCCAGTTAGTTTTATATGCTTACGGGGAGGAAAACATGACTGCCAGTATGCAATTACTTCAATGTTAAAGGTTAATAAACATATACAACAGCAGCTGTTACTTAAAATAACGGAGTTGTTAGTAATAGTGTGCCTGCCATCACCAACATGCCTACACTAACACTATATTTTGTTTTATATACCTATCCCTGCCACTACTGCACACAAATCAGTTTGATCCCTTAGCCAAATCCTCTCTAACAACATCGTGAGCCGAGGTTATCTATACACACACAGGCACTTCTTTGATTCATACTGCCGCTGCAACACACGGCCAAGTTTGCTACTATGGGCAAATTACCTGCTTCCCTGTTAGGAACGGTCACATACACAACAATGGAAGGAACAGTGGTTGATGCAGATTCCATCCTATAGACCTGAGCTCACCCTGCAAAAAGAAAAATGTTATTGATTATTGACCACTTAGCACAGCTCCAGCTGTAAGGTCCACACAGGATTTAGAGCTTGTAGGAAAAATAAAGTGGTTTAACACATGTGTTCAATAAAAAATAATAACAATATTGCTTTACCAGTTCTAGCTCCATGAATTTCTGGAGCTATCGCTGACACCAGCTACATAACTTCTTGAAGTTGGAGCAGTGCCCAACAGGCCCAAACAAATCTACGCCAATCATGCACTTCATTTGGAATGACAATGTTACTCCCTCAAGAGAGATTTTCATTGAGGTTACAGCGCATTTATCTTATCTTTTTTCTTTTTAATCTTGCCAATGTTCATAGCTTTACACCAGTCAAGCACGAACTGGACACAGCTTTTATTAACTATTATTTTTCAAGGGCCTAAACATCTATACTAGAGGGTCTTGCATAGTTGTTAAAATCACTATTCTACCATTCAATTCTATGAATTTATAGTTTTAGTTGATTGCGTTGATTCTACGAGAATCTACAATTAGTCATGATCCTATGATCTGAGATTCTACCTTTGGAGTTCCAATCCCATTCAGGATCATGCTTTTTACAACCTTATACTAGAGATCCATTCGTTCTTAGCTCACTGATAACCACAACTGAGAGTAATCAATAAAGAGAAACGCACTCCCATAGTTTTAATCTTATAACCAAATGCCACCGCTGATCAGTCCAAGATCCACCGACCGTCCGAACCTAAGCACTAGCTGCAAAGATATACATAACGGAAGGAATAAAAGGTATACATAACGGGAGTAAGAGGACCGGAGAGTCAACGGAGGAAGGGGAGGACGCACCCGGCGACGGCTTGAGGAATACAAGGGCTCCGGCGAGCGGCGAGCCGCGGCGGAAGAGGAGAGGCGGCTGCCCTGTGGCGTCGGCTTGTCGCGCGTCAACGGGAACAGGGTAAAAGCTTTATGGAAAAAGTCTAATTCACCCCAACTATTGGGTGGTCTACTTCAAACCCTCCCACCCACTATAAAACTGTCTACTTTACCCTCCGAACTTTTTAGGACCGGTCAAATTACTCTCTAGGCGGTTTTGAAACGGCAGTTTACTACAGTAATTGTGGATTTGCTACAATTCCAAAGGTTTTGTCTTTTCTTTTTTATTTATTTTGGCTGAATCTTTGAAAAATCATAGTAAATCACAGAAAAATTATAAAATAGAAAATCTAATTTTATTGGACTCTACATGAGTAGATCTACACAGTGAACATATAATATTGTATACTTTAGTACAAAGTTTTTGCTGTAGATTTTGATCTATTTTTTCTGTAATTTGGACTCCAATTTTGTTGTACTAAAGCATATCATATTATATATTCACTGTGTAGATCTATTCATGTGAAGTCCAACAAAATTAGATTTTCTATTTTATGATTTTTTTGTGATTTGCTATGATTTTTCAAAGATTTAGCCGAAACAAATAAAAAGACAAAGACAAAACCTCTGTACTGTAGCAAACCCGCGGTTACTATAGTAAATCCATGGTACTGTAGTGATCCGCCGTTTCAAAACCGTCTATGGTAATTTGACCCGTTTTGGAAAGTTCGGAGGATAAAGTAGACGATTTCATAGTTTGGAGGTGAAGTAGACTTTTTTCAAAGTTAAATATAAGAAATGTCATCTTTTTTTTTTTTGAGAAAAGAGAGTGTCATCTTCTCGAAGCTTCATTTCAGCATCTTTGTTTTTCGTGGGCTTTTAGTGGGCTAGGGTGTGCCTCTTTGGGGGTCGTTTCAGCCTTCCTGCTAAATTCCAAATAATCAAATAAAAAAAACAATGAAACCATGGCAATGTTAAGCAAAAGGCCTATATTATTTTTCACGAAATCACATGGACACATGTATAGAGTAACTCAAAGCACTAAAAATTACACTTTATCCCTTCTAAAATATAGTACATTATGTAATTGCCCTAAGTCAAACTTCTTTAACTTTGACTCATATGCTAACATCTAAGAAATCAAATTAGTTCTGTTAAAGTATCCGTTTGAGATGATTTTTTTAACTTATAGATGTTAATATATTTTCTAAATAATTTAGTCAAAGTTAAATAAGTTTAATAACTTAGAACAAAACTAAAATATAGTTGTGCTTTATCACAACTATATTTTAGACCATTTTATCTGATTTATGATCGAATACTACTCTTAACACTCTGTTTGGTTCACTAAGTTTGTTGAATGAACTGATTTACTGCTCAATTTCAAATCTGTATAAATCTGTATGGAAATAGAAATGGGTTTCAGTTCAATTAATGTGTTTGGTAACTGAAATGGGAATTGGATGGAACCAAATCTAAGCAACTCTAACAGATCACTAGTTGCTCTCCTAATTCCAAAAACTATCAATTTTGGGCTTTTGGAGGGCTCCAATTGATTGACAATATTCTTTTACTACAAAAAGAGAAAGCATACACCGAGGAGGGAGTTACTGAAGCTTTGATGGGGATTGGGAATTTAAACGGGATGAAATTATGAGATTCAATGGAGCCTAGGGCAAAAATGGAGGTCCTGGCCTCTTGGGATTACTGAATGGAGGGGATATCCCATTAGGGTGGAATGAAACAACGGTGGTCTCGATTCCAAAGGTCAAAGAGCCAGATCGAATTAAAGACTTACTCCCTCCATATCGGATTTAGAAGTCATTTAGAACAGCGATACGGTCTCCAAAACACAACTTTGACCTCTTGTTTTTATAAAAAAAAATTATTTATGGAAAAGTGATATATGTATACTTTTATGAAAGTATTTTTCAAGACAAATCTATTCATATAATTTTTACATTTGCAAACTCAACAACTAAAAAGTCATTGATGATTTATATTCCTAATGTTTGACCCAAACCTTGTCCAAAACGACTTCTAAATCCAATACGGAGGGAGTACGTCCCATATAAGTCTCTTTAATGTTCTATATAAAATCATCTCAAAGGTGTTAGCCAATAGGCTAAAGCTTTTTTAAAATATAATATTATCTCACCAAACCAAAGTGCGTTTGTTCACAATGTGCTTGTGGCTTATGAGATGACTCGTTATATACTGATGAACAAGAGGAGAGGATTGGATGGCTATATGGCTATGAAGCTTGATATGATTAAAGCTCTTTTTAAAAAAAACTACTGGCAAACTTTGTTGGTTCACATAGACGGTTACATCGTTTACAAGAAGTTGTAAGATTGATGAAGGCCATCTACCCAAACCTGAGAACTCTTTTGTACTCCGTAATAAAGTTTGCCTAGCGAATTCATGGGCTACTGAATTACAAGATCTGTTACAATGACTAATGGATATCTCACCAAATTCCTTCCAATATTGGACGATCTCATTCTCATCGTAGATTGCCACTGCGGCCGTGGCCAGAAAAAACTCCATCATGCATCGTTTCAACCACTTCCATGCAATCAGACTGGATCTCAAAACAATTGCGGCCAATCTGTTAAGCTAGTAGGAGACCGTCCCTTAGTGCAGCCGCTTCCGCTGAAGCCTACCGTATGGAGTGGGATTTCCTGGAAGCCATGCTACGTTGATTGGGTTTTCATGATGAGCTGGTTTCTTTGCTAATGAAATGTGCAAGAACTGTTCGATATCGCATAAACGTGAATGGGGAATTATCAGAGGAAATTACTCTGCAAAGAGGGCTGCAGCAAGGATACCCGCCATCACCATACCTGCTACATCATGCGGAGGCGATGAACATGTTACAAGGCACTCCGATCTATCACATTCCACCTGAGTGTTTCACATTTACTGTTTGTTGATGATTCATTAATCTTAATGAAAGCAAATGAGGACAATGCAGATGTCTGCGGGAGATTTTGGGACTGTATGATGTCTGTTCAGGGCAGCAAATAAATAAAGAGATGTCAGCAGTCATGTTCAACAAGAATTTCATGAGGGCAAGGCAGGATCCTATACAATAGGTTCTCCAGGTGCAATCTGAGACGACAAATGAGAGGTGTCTCAGACTCCCGGTTTACATAAGCAGATCGAAGAAAAAGGCATTCCAATATTTGAAGGACCACATTTGGAGACGTATAAGGTTGGAGGGAGAAATTACTGTCGAAGGCAGGAATGAAATTCTTATCTGGCACAAGCTACAACCTGCGGTGATGCAGCCTGGATTGCAACCAATCAGTCCTGCACAGAACAAGCCTAGGTATAGGATAACGTAGGCAACCAAACACATTTATAGCAACATCAGAATTCAACTCTCAAATTTTGACATTTTTGCGCATCTGTTTGACATCTCCAGGTGGAGAGGCCTAATACCAAGTTCCACATCAAAACTATCATTTTGACTTCTAGAATAGATAGTTTGAGTGACAAAGATCTATAGAAAGACACCCTGAATTTGAAGTACAAAAACAGTCAGCTATCCCATTGCATACACATTCAGGCTGTCTCAGCTAAGGTTGGTCTCAGCTAATGGGTACTCATAGACCACATCCTTCCCGCAAAGCCTGCGGTACACTGCAGTGAAGGTTTCAAGCTTGTACTCTGTGTTGTTGCGCTCTTTTGGGTCCAAGAAGATCTGCAAGCAAATTAGTCAGTTCATAGAGCTCAATAGTCAGAAAGTCCAACAGCAAAACAAACGACAAATTCTCTTTATGCCATCCAGATTCCTAATAGTTTGGTTGCAACTAATAAGTATTATGTTCATAAAAGATACAGACACATAGTGCATTAATACCCATTCCCAGATGACCTGACAGAAGACAATAAAATAAAGTAATCAGGCGGTGCTGAACATTGGTTCAAATCTTACCTTTACGACCTTTGATCCATCAAGGCGATATCTAACACGTTTGCCCACAATCTCAGCCGGGTAGACAACATCCTCCAAGATACCATCATGAACAGCAGTCAGAGTCCTGGTGCGTGGGCGAACAACAGCAGAACCCTTCTTTGGTGGCCTCACAATCCGCCTTGTCGCAACTATCACCACATCCTGCACGAAAAATTTAACGGTGTTAACCTAAATAAATATATATAATTAAGTGGCACATCTTCATAACCAATACAAAAGTATAACAGGTGGTTGTCTATTGTCAGTTGTCTCAAATCCTTGACAGTAACATGCACAAATTGCATGAAAATTTATGCTGTGCATGGAAGTCCACAAGGACACAGACTGCAGCTTATATTAATATAGGCCAATAACTTGATATATACATATACATGTCAACAAATTCACAAGTAATACAACCAGCTTGCCAAGTGTGCCCTTGTGTGGTTTATCCAGTCATTTGTAAGCAGAGATACAAAGATAGACGCATTACAATCACTCAACAAGAACCAAAATAATATAACTGCATGAATTGGTAGAACGTTATATGCTTTCAATTTACGAATCATGACAGCAAGCAATCACGAAATCTTTCATGCTTCTTAAAGTGTTTCCTTATTCTTGTTCTCCCTAACCATAACTACACAGCCAAGCCTGTTCTCCATAACCATAACTACACAGCCAAGCCTACCTAGTAGTCAAACTACATTTTGTTCAACTAGCTGTCGCTTAAAATATCACCTTTCCCCTCAGATTATTAAAGTGATCAAAGCAGCAAAAAGAAAAATCGTGGCATAGCTAAAATTCACGGACCTTGCCACTGAATTTCTTCTCCAGCTCCCTGACGAGCCTGACGTGGATCTTCCTAAAGGCTTTGCGCAGCCTGTACGGCACGTGGATCACCACAGCCTTCCTGGCCCCGTCTACGTCCATCTGGCTGCAACCAAACCAACGGCAGATCACGCATCACCGACCACTCCACGTTACACCAAACCAAACAAGGATAAAACCAGATGGTCGCTTACAAGGCTGAATTGGTGTAGAGGTCCCTGAGGTCGCTCTTGAGCTCCTGGTTCCCATTCTCAAGGTCGAAGAACGCCTGCAAAACACGCGAATAATGGTTTCAGCGCCAGACCGGTAAGATCTTCGTGAAACGACCAACGGGGAGGCGGCGGCGGCAGCGATGTCAGGGGGAACCGGGCGGCGTACCTGCGCGACGGAGTCCTCGAACTCGGAAGGTTCAAGGCCCTTGTCCTTCTGGATCTTCTTCCTCGCCGTATACATGCTGCCTCGCCTGACTAACTTCCGCCGGAGCTTAGCGAGACGCGAGCGGGGTGCAGACGGGTGGCGGCGGCTGCTGCGCTAGGGTTGGGAGCGAGGAGCTGATTCTCCTGTCAGTGGGATTAGCTTTTATAGGTGACGTGTTTGCAGGCTGCGGTGGATTGGGCTGGACGATGGGTCGAAGGTACACTGGTGGTCCGTGGTCAAAATCAGCTATTTCTGGCCCGCTTGATTTTTTCTTTTATGTTGATTTTGCTAAGGATGGCAATGGGTCGGGTTCGCATCGGGTGGAGTCTTCGTGCACCCAAAACCGAAACCCGAAATCGAAACCCGAACCCGAACCGAAAACCGATTCGGGTGGAAATCCATCACCAAAACCAAACCCACGGATACCCGAAACCCGAACGGATACCCGAAACCCGAATGGATACCCGAAACCCGCGGATAAATATACACATATTCACATGTATAAATAAGAGGCAATAAATAATAAATATTTTTATGAGTCAATTTTGAATAGATTTAATAATCTAAGTAAACAAGTTATTATTAACATATTATAAAACATGAGTTTTAATTCCAAATGATTTATTTCGGATATCCATTGGATATCCACGGGTGAAAAACCGAACCCGAAACCGAACCCGAAACAAAACCCGAAACCGAAACCGAAAACCGTGGGTGAGAAACCATCCCCAAACCCGAAACGCAGGACCCGAAACCCGCGGGTATCCGACCCGAACCCGATCCGCTGCCATCTCTAGATTTTGCTCGTGAGAGCGGCAAGTTCAACGTTGATGTTCACAACTTAGCTAGACGCATGCTTTCTTTTCAGAGATAGACAGGGCTGTTAGAATCGTCAGCTGGCGTTTGTAATTCATATGACTAACTCCATGAATAAAGAGTGTGTTGTTCCCTAAAAAAACCCAAAATGTAGGGTACTTCTTTTTTAACCCAAAGTGCAGGGTACTTCAAAAAAAACCCAGATGCTCACCTTCTCCCTGACTACTGCACTGCATGTGTTGCTAAATTTGCCTAGTTGGCTCCAAGGGCTCTCCCTTTTTTGACCTGGTGTATCGCAAACACCTCTATGCGTAGCACGTGCCTACCATGCTAGCCCCATCTATTCTTATCCTACTTAGACGTCGGTGTCATTGAAGAAGTCAACGTGGAGGCAGCGGGTTCTTTCCTTTCCTCCTCATTGAATTCCAAATGAAGAGGCACCAACGATACCTATCGAGGACAAGAACCCACATTATATATTAGCAGATGCACTCGAACGTTGTCTTGAAGTGCACTACTATACCTCGAGCCATTGTTCTTTGCCATCTCATTCAAATCGTGTGTCGGATTCTTTTATGGCTCTACGTGAGGTCCTTCTCGTTTGATCTCTCTGATCGTAGTCTAGATCATCTTCTTCCTCTCCATGAGGTCTCTTCTGTAGCCTTGGTGTAAGCTCCTCACTCTCGTATTCAGTGCTTCTAAAGTTTTCATTGCCTAAACTAGGATCAGGTCTAGGTGCGCACCTTTCTTTGATAGGCATGTTGCTCTTTGGCTATTGTTCGCTCTTTGTCTATTGTTCTTCCTCACCTTGACTGCTCGGCTCGCTCACCATTGCAAGTTGTGATTACGAGAGTAGAGACATATACAATTTAGTTCTATGGAAAGACGGGAATTAGAAACCATCTACGTTTCGTATTTTGTCCATTTCACAAGTAAAGTAATTGAAATCCATATATTCATCTCCAATTACATATGTTTTTTAACCACATTAGTTTCTAGGATACAAAATTAGAAGAAAAGTACAAAAGTCTTGAATACAAAAGAAGAAGAAAAGTAAATGAGTTTCTTGAATACAAAAGAAGAACTAAGGTACAAAATTCTTGAATACATAATATTGCATATATTAATTTGACTTAGATTTTCCTCATTATCATCACAATGCTTGCAAATTGGTTGCTTGTATATGGGACAAGTCATCCTAGTTTAGCAGCATATATAAGTATTGGAGCATTTGATCATCATAGTCATTGTCTTAACATAGGAGAGGGTGGTGAATTTGAATTCATCATTACATATGCCACTGCCTCAGCACATTATTAGAATATAAGATAGTAAGTAAAACTGAATTCATCAGCATATGCCACTATCTCAAGACAAAATAAGGATATAAGAGAGGAGAAGCAAAACAAAACCACATGAATTTCAAGAAATTCATAGTCAACAATAAAGCACATAAGCCACTTAACACATCCTTGGATCAAATCAACGTAATTCCCATGGCCAAGATTGATCGCCACTATGTTTCCTTGCCTGTGTAAAAGCTTGAGGCGGTTTGGACACTGTGGGGAGTCAGGCAACGTGGGGAAGGTTGTCTGACCCCCACTGACCCCTTCGGCCCCCATCTTCTGCGTGGTGGATCTTCACATGAATGTAAACGGGGTACACCAGGGATTGGTAAGTTGATCTCGGTTGATTGCCTTGTGAGCCTGTGAATCCATGTGACACTCCATCTGAGCCTTTGATCTTCCCCCAACTTGATTCCCACTGTGGGGTGAGCTCCTTATTGTGTTTATCCGCCATGGACAAAAGTTAGGTGTCGTTGGCCCTGGTGGACCATCGACTGATGGCATAAGGGGTCAAGCAACCCCCTACCGGGCCCAAATCAGCCCATTTTCGACAGGTGAGTCCCTACAGGTGTTAGTCTTCCAAAAAGTATGGATTTCCATTTTAGAATATTTTTAGTATATGATGTATAATTTCCTCCTCAAAGGTTGACTCTATTGATGATTGAATTGATCATTTAATTACTGTAAGTCAACAATATATGAGCTTGCCATCACAATGAGACCATTTCATTTGCATACTTTGCACCATAGCTTACTCTTTCTTCACAATACCATAACTCTCGATACATATATATGAATCAACATCAATATGATCATGCCAAATCATGATCCCTTATATCCTTTTCATTTTGTCTTGACACCCTTATGTATCTTCATAATAACATTACTCCTTGATAATTCTCTTCTTCATTCTTCCAACTTGATCAATATCAATGCATAGTTGTTTTCTAAATCTTTGTCCATACAAGCAAAACAATATCTAGACTGTCTTGTATCCATTATATATTGTTCCTTTGTCATTTGACCTTTGCTTGACATCTCCCCACTTATACATTCTTGACTTATTTTATTCAACCTTTGTTCTTTGTCGGTGTGCAATTTATTGTGATTTGTTTAGATGTAGGGCCACTCCCTTTCTATTTGTAAGAAGTAGACCCCTAGTTAGAAACATGAATAAATAATTGTCTGTTTAGATGGAGAACAAAGAAAAGTGCAAGGACAATTATTTGCCAGATAACCTCAGCTTTTGTCACATGCCAGCTTTTAGAAAGCCAACTTTCAAAAAGCCAAAGCAATAAGGCCAACAACAACACAGGCTAACAAGGACATTAACTTCATCAGCCTAAAGTGAGTCTACATGAGCTTGCAACGTGTTGACACCAAATTTTGACCGATGTACATGGGAGCCCTGAATTTTGAAATTCATTGGAAGAAGCCGAGATGTTCACGAAATCAGCTAAGTGAGCTATCATCGGGATCAGCTAGAGTAACATGACATCATCATCTTGGGGCCTTATCGATAAGAGATGGCAGTAAGCAAGAAGACATGTCGGACTTCGCAAAAAGAAAAGGTTGAGGTCCAAGTTATCTTGATTTAAGATATCTTGTTTTTTTCTAAGTTTTGTAACCAGTCTTGATCGATCAGGACTCGTAGTCGAGCCTCGGGTATAAATATTGGACCCCGGCTATTGTAATGGACATCTCTCAACAATCAATCAAACCAATACCTTTACTTTTCGTCTTACACCAATCCTAGGAGTAGAAGTAGAGTAGATCTCGGCGAGTTCTTCGGGCAAGCAGGGCTGCATCGGTTCGCCTGACCTTCGATTTGTTTGTAAGTATCGTCACATCACTTATACTTTGTTTATAAGGCTGCATCGGTCTGGCTGACCTCTTGTAAGCTTTGTATAAGTTAGTTATCAACTTTTATCAGCAATTGTAAGGCTGCATCGGTCCGGCCGACCTCCTACAATTCCTGATTCAAGTTACCCATCGATTCTTATCAAAATTTATAAGGCTGCAGCGGTCTGGCCAACCTCGTACATTTTTTGATACAGATCAGTTATCAGTTAAATCTATTAGGATCAATAGAGTTTCGTTGCTATTTTTAAGTAGATTTGCTAGTTATCGATCTTGTTATAACTAGTTCTCTTACTATTTGTAACAACATCACCCCTTACCTGATTAAGATTGAAACGGATTGGCTTTATATATTATCAAACCATTGTCTCGTTGTTCTATCTTGCCTAGATCTCACTCTAGCGATGGCTTTGGCTAAATTAGTCGTTTTATTCCAATCTTGATCAAAGATAACATGTGGCCAAGGCATGTCTGATCTTAAGTAAGTTTGTTAGTTGATGAAATCTAGTCTAGAACTGCTATTATGGCTACCATCGATCCAGTTGACCCCACTGTTAGCACTATAGATCAGAATCAATTGATAAGTTTCACTTATGGTCAAACATAGCCTCTATTGGCATTTTTTAGCACCACTACTAAAAAATAGAATTAATCCTACTCTTAGCAATGACACTAGAAATGGTATGGTAATTATTAACTTGTCACTTTTACAGTAGCCACCTATGATTACCTACATCTCTAATATTAAACTAGGTTGTCATCCCAAGTGATGAAACTAGAAATGTTTTTTCGTACTATCTAGCATTACTACAAGAATAACACTAAACAGAAATATATTATGTGACTATAAAGAATCTAAAAATATGAATGAAAAGAATTCTGCAAGCAGACAGATAATTATACCATTATAGCATTTTACCTAGAGTATTACCAGATTGTCGATTTATAATTTTACCACTAAGAATGTGTAACAGAACCGACCAATTATACGAAATTAAGTAAGAAAATCATCCACTGAGCAGACGATTTAGCAAACTTAAGCCCGTATAACATGGTAGTCCGTGAAATTACGATGAATTTCAAACCAACTTACATACCAGCCAAGATCGTAATAAGTTCAGCGGTCACCATCACAAGTTACATAAAAGTTCATATTGCAAATACATCGGAGTTTAAACATATTTATTACAAACCAAGTTCAAATAAAAGTTGCGGAAGCATTTAGTTCAAACCACACACACTCACACAGAGTTCAAAATAAAATGCCAGCTCAGGATCATCTTCCAACAAAAACATCAGACGATACGTAGTGAATGACCATTGTTCATGGTCCTAAGCTTCTCCCATAGAAGGATAAAGACAGTTGATACAGTAGTCGTAATACATCTGCCCATCTGCAACAAGTGGGAACAAAGCCCTGAGTACGAGAAGGTACTCAACTAGACTTACCCGACATAACCGAAAATAAAAGACACCAAGGATCATGATAGGCTTTATAGTAGGGTAGCTGACTCATTTGCAAAAAGGTATTTTTAGTATTTAAAGAATCTTTTCTAGAAGCTTTGCATCAAGTTAAATCTTTATTACCCTATCAACTACATTTGCACCTGTACTAGAGTAACATGTAATTAAACAGGTAAGGATAACCAATGATCATTAATAACTCCCATCATGTCATATTCCATATAACTATCCAAGTGTTCCATCAAGATTACTACGATGAAGTAACTCAAGTCAAGTGTTCACTATCCAGTGAACGATGGCGATTCGAATCGATTATTAACCAGCTGGTAATTTATTCCTTACACAAACCTCACTCACCCGCTAAAGTGAGATATTGGTCACCGAGTCAACCATCCAGGTAAACTCTTGAGCTTGCCAGGAACCACATGTACGCGGGGGCCGTCCGACTGCTCTTTGGCCTTATCATCACGCCCTCGTGTCCTACCACACCTGCTTCGGTATAGTGCGTTGCGGGCAATCCGCTCGGCCCGAATAATCTCCCAGCTTCGCGGTCGAAAGGTACATTATCCGGCCAGCTAAATGTAAGGCATGCGTTCAACATAACTCGAGGCCCAACAATGGTCGGTCCTTAATCGACACAGACGAAAAACACTACAGTTCGAAACCCTGTAAGTCTCCGTCCGGTCTCAATTTCACATTAACACTTTGTTATTCTCAGATGACATACTTTTTCAAGCAGATCCAGGTAATCACCTATAGTTCGTAGGTGACAGAAAATCACCCGACTTCTACCGGTCTAAGCAAGCTAAGCATTTATTGACTGCAAATACCAAGGTAACAAGGATATAGTAGAACAGGATAAACAAGGTATAATGCAGCAACAGTTGCAAATAACTCCTAAACATAATGCATCAGTTAAAGTAAAGCATTAATAAAATATTTTGCAAACCGGAAGAGAAAATGCTCCGGGGCTTGCCTCTTTCGAAAGAGCTCGGGCGGTGATCGGGACACTCTGGAAGATCCTCACCGACCTCCTCATCGGCTTCGGGCACCTCCTGCTCTTGCACCTCGGGCTGCTCTTCCGGCTCCTCGGAAACTGATACCGGAGTTACTTCTTGCGATCCTGTATGATGCAAATGTATAAGTGCTCATGCCTAGGTGCATTGCAGAGATGGCATGTAGTGATCATGATGAATAAAATGTAGATGAACATGTTTACTTTATTTCATAAAGTAGGAATACAACTCTTCTACAAGGTAGTCAACATCATCCAAGAACATGTACTAGTATGCTACTACTAACATTCTCTATCATGCTAAGTCACAACAGAAATCTAAGATGTTTCAAAGATACACCAAAGCAAATCTTATTAATTAATAATGTATTAACAAGGTTAATTAAACCCTAATTGCAACTAGGTTTGAACAGCAACACCTATTTTGGTAGCACAGAAAAATCTGAAAAAATTACAGTAGCTTAATATCATCTAATCTAGCATGCCACAAAAAATTCATTCCATTTGAAGTACTAGAACTGCTTACACAAAAATAACAAGGTAGGGTCTAAAAATAAATATAAAAATACTTTATACTATGAAAAGTGTCAAACAACAGATTTAACATTTTTTCTACATTCTACACAATAAATAATCACTATAGAAAAAATATTATATGCATGTTTTATTCATATTTTTCTCTCTATCAAAAATAACAATTATTAACAATAATTAGCACTTGTACTACACATAAAATTTTTTTTACAGAACATGCATGACATATATTTTTCCTAGAAAGTACATCACAAAAGAAAATTATTGCAAGTGAAACCATATTTTTCTGAGCTTTCTAGATTTATTACATATTTATCAAGAAAACAGCAATTTCAGTGATTAAATAAAAACCCTACAAAAAAGTATTTCAAACTTGACATGCAATATTTTTAGATCATAGATCTGGTCCTAAGAAGTCTACTAAAATTTATTTCACAATTTTTGGAGCCAAAATGAGCAAGTTATGAATTTCTAAACCATTTTTATCTTTTCTAAAAAATCATTTTCAAAATTCCTTTTAACATCAGCCGCTGAAAACACTAGGTGCACTCGGTGCAGTGCACACGCGTGCGCAAGAGGAGGCAGACAGGTGGACCTGTGACCCCACGGGTCAGTCACCCAGAGGCGGGGGAGGCGCTGACCGCGCGGTTCTCGCCGTCAGTGAGCTCGCCGGCGGTGAGGTCACCACCATCGTGATCACCGTGCCAAGGCGGTCACGTTGGTACAAACGACATGACCGGAGGAGCTCGGGAAAAGGCTTACCGTCGCTAATGGTCACCGGAAGGGTGCTTGAGCACCGGTGAGTTGAGGCGAACAAGACGCGCGCGCAAGAAGGGCAAAAGGTGGAGCGGAGAGACGAGCTCCACGGAGCGGCTCACTCTGGTGAGCTCGCCCGGAACTCCGACGAGCGATTCACGCGGAGGGGAGGCTTACTACGGGCAATTGGTGTGAGCACGGGCTGCGCGAGGGAAAGGCGGAGCTCGGGGCAAGATGGAGGCGTCGATGATGCGATGCGGTGGCCGGAACGACAGCGCCGGCGATGGCGCGTGCTCGGCCACGGGGCGGAGGCGGTGCACGGGCTCTGCTCTTGCGGCTGGCAAGCTGAGGGAGGGAAGGAAGAGTGAGTGGACACGGACGGGGTGCCGAGACGCGGGTGAAGAAGAGCGCGGACGCGGGGGCCACCGGGCGCCATGGGGCGACCGACGTCGGCCTACGGGTGACAAGGTGCGGGCGAACTCTGCCGCGAGCGCCACGGTGTCGCGCGCGCGTGCGGGCGGGAGGAGGCGGACGCTGGCGCGGGCCGGGCCGGCTTCGCGAGTAGGCCGGGAAGTGAGGCGGCGGCCCAAAAGGTGAGGAAAAACTTTTTCCTTTTATAAATAAATTTCTAGATTTGCTAAATTGATTCAAATTCAAATTTTGAAGATGAAAAAGGCATTTTCACAAGTTGTCCGCAAAACAAAAGTTGTTCAAAATTTAATTCTCTACAACTTTCATTTAGGGCACTTTTCAAAATTCTAAACATATTTTGAATTAGTGATTTAAAGTTCAATTTTTAAATAAAAACTCATTTTTCTAAAATATTTTTAAAAGCAAAATTTGTGGAGATTTTGAATACAAAAGTTGCTCTAAAAATCATGCTAATTAATTCTAAGTCATTTAAAGTTATAGCCAAATAAGTTTTACCACTCTTAGCAAGCAAAATGCACTAATTTAGGGTTCAAACAAATGTTTTTCACACTTCAATTTACATTCAACTTATATTGCATGTGATGATGAAATGAATGTGATGCAAATGATCATGTTTTGGGTTGTTAATGCATGCTTTACACCTAGGGGTGTTATAGCCCTCCCCCCTTATAAAAATCTTGTCCCAAGATTTGGGTTACGAACCCGTTGTTATAAAAATCTTCATAAGCTTTTCGTAGATATTCACCCGTTTCCCAAGTTGCATCCCCCTCGTCATGATGACTCCAATGTATCTTATATGTTTTCACCACACTGTTTCGAGTAGCCCTATCTTTAGAGTCCAAAACTCGAACTGGTTGCTCACGATATACCAAATCTGACTTGAGCTTTATGCCTCGGGGTTCGATTCTTTCCTATGGAACACGCAAACATTTCTTAAGATGCGATACATGAAAAACTAGGAATATAGCACCCATTATCTCAGGTAACTCTAACTTATAAGTTACTGGACCTTTTCTTTCTAAGATCTTATATGGTCCCACAAATCTGGCTACGAGCTTTCTGCTTACTCCAAACCATTTCTTCTTCATTGGCGTGACTTTCAGATAAACATAGTCACCAACTTCGAACACAAGCGGTCTCCTTCTTCTATCCGCATAGCTTTTCTGACGTGATTGAGCGGCTTTCATATTTTGCTAAATGATATGAACTTTCTTCTCGGCTTCTTCTACAAAGTCAATACCATAATATCTTCTTTCTCCTGGCTCGATCTAGTTTAGTGGTGTTCTACACTTTCTGCCATACAAAGCTTCGAATGGTGCCATCTTGATACTTTCTTGATAACTATTATTGTAAGCAAATTCTGCTAAGGGTAACCATGACTCCCATGAACCATTGGAAGACAACACATAGGCTCTCAACATATCCTCCAGAACAGCATTAACTCTTTCGGTCTGACCATCTGTCTGAGGATGATAGGCAGTACTACGGATCAAACTAGTTCCCAATCCTTTGTGCAAGTGCTCCCAAAAGTGAGCAGTGAATTGTGACCCTCTGTCAGACACTATAGTCTTCGGTATGCCATGCAATCTCACAATCTCAGCAATATACTTCTCGGCATATTGAGGTGGTCTATAATCTGTCTTGACAGGTAAAAAGTGAGTTGTCTTTGTAAGATGATCCACAATTACCCAAATCGAATCATGTCCTTTCTGAGTAGTGGGAAAACTTGTGATGAAATCCATACTTATATCATCCCACTTCCAACTAGGTATGGACAAAGGTTGCAATAATCCGGCAGGTCTCATATGAATAGCTTTTACCCTACAACATGTGTCACATCTGGCCACATATGCTGTAATATCTTTTTTTCATTTTTGTCCACCAATAATAAGGTCTTAGTTCTTGGTACATCTTGCTACTTCCAGGATGGATAGATAACTTCGAAAGGTGAGCCTCATCCATAAGTTTATTCTTAAGCTCTCGATCCTTGGGAACAATAAGACGGTCGTCAAACCACAACACATCCTGTTCATCCACTCTAAAGTGTTTGGATGGTTCTTCTTTAAATTTCTCTTTGATGTGGAATATCCCTTTGTCGGTTTTCTGGTCTTCTATTATCTTACTCTCCAAAGAGCAACTAATCTGAATAGTATGTAACACGGCAGGGTGCATCAGATCAAAACCATCTTCGAACAAAGGTTGCGCATTCAGGCAATGTGACTTTCTACTCAAAGCATCTGCCACTACAATGGCCTTTCCAGGATGATACTGCACATTCAAATTGTAATCTTTGATCAACTCTAACCATCTTCATTGTCTCATGTTCAACTCTGGTTGGGCGAATATGTACTTGAGACTCTTGTGATCGGTGAAAATATTGCACACATTACCAAGTAAGTAATGTCTCTAAATTTTTAATGCATGCACTACAGCAGCAAGTTCAAGATCATGTGTCGGATAGTTGATCTCATGCTTTCTCAACTGACGGGAGGCATAAGCAATGACTCTTCCTTCTTGCATAAGAACACAACCTAATCCTGTTTTTGATGCGTCGCAAAACACATCAAAAGGTTTCTCAATGTTCGGTTGCGCTAGAACTGGAGTAGTGGTCAACAGTCTCCGCAAGGTGTGGAAAGCTGTCTCACACTCCTCTGTCCACACAAACTTGTGATCTTTCTGTAACAGACTTATCATTGGCTTGGCAATCTTTAAGAAATCTGGTATAAAACGGCGGTAGTAACCAGCTAATCCTAAGAAACTTCTAACTACCAAAACTGTGGTTGGTGTCTTCCAATCCATAACCTCTTGCACTTTGCTCGAATCTACAGAAACTCCATTCTCTGACAGAATGTGACCAAGGAAAGGAACTTTCTTCAACCAAAATTCACACTTGCTAAACTTAGCATACAACTTATGATCTCTAAGTCTAGTCAAGATAATTCTCAGATGCTCTTCATGATCTTTCTCGTTCTCGGAGTACACTAGAATATCATCAATGAACACAACCACAAACTTGTCCAACTCTGGCATGAAAACCGTATTCATTAGATACATAAAGTATGCAAGAGCATTTGTTAAGCCAAAAGACATAACAAGATACTCATACAACCCGTATCTGGTGGAAAAGGTGGTTTTTGGTATATCTTGTGGCCTAATCTTTATCTGATGGTAACCCGATCTTAAATCTATCTTGAAGAACACTCTGGCTTTGGCTAACTGATCGAACAAAACATCAATATGAGGCAAAGGATACTTATTCTTGATAGTTACAGCATTAAGAGGCCTATAATCCACACATATTCTCAAAGTACCCTCTTTCTTTTTCTTCACAAACAAGGCAGGACATCCCCATTCAGACTTACTTGGCCGGATAAACCCCTTCTCCAACAATTCCTCTAGTTGCTTCTTCAGCTCAGCTAACTCATCCGGAGGCATCCTATAATGTTTCCTTAAAATTGGAGCTATTTCGGGGATCAACTCAATCCCAAACTCAACATCCCTATCTGGCGGAAGACCAGGTAACTCATCTGGAAACACATCCAGAAACTCACACACTACCAGAATCTGATGGATAGGAATAACTTCCATAGCACATGTTACACTCACAAGGTCTGTTCTTTTGGGCAATGGTACCTGAAAAGTACCCTCTCCCTAGGGATCCTTAAAGGTAAGTACCTGACTTCCTGTATCTATAACCGCTCCCCAATCCTTCATCCAATTCATCCCTATGATGCCATCCAGAACTAGTCCAGGCATAACTATCAAGTTCACCTGAAACTTTCGACTACCTAATTCAAGGGTTGCCCCTCTAACCATCTGATTGGTTAAAACAACAGCCCCCGCCGAACTTATACGGTAACCATAACTCAAATCTGTGCATAGTTGTTCATGTTTCCGTGCAAATGCTTGACTCATGAAAGAATGCGATGATCCAGAATCAAATGGAACAACTGTAGGGTTTTGGTTAACAGGAAACTTACCAGCGGTTACGGGCTCTCCCTCAGGAATCTCATCCATGGTGGTGTGGTGTACACGAGCATTATAGATCTGTTGCTTCTTTCTGGGTGGGTAAGGACAAAACTTTGAAAAGTGGTCTGGCTGATCACAATTGTAGCAGGGTCCCTTCACTATACCAGCAGATCCTATAGCTCCCTTAGAGTTGCCTTGTCCTGCAGCTGCGGCTGTCCTTGCTGGCGGCACGACCATCTTGTACGGTTTTTGCGGTCCCTTGTAGTTCTGGGTTTTATGCTGTGGTGGCCTAAACCTTGCACCTGGTGCAGACAGACGATAAGCATAACGATTAGCAGTGAGAACTCTTGGCTATGATGGTCCTGACTCAAAGGCCCCCTTGCGAGTCTTGGATGCAGTGTACGCATTGTTATTCTTCTCTTATTTCAGACAATCACTGATGAAGTCATTGAATCTAGCGCGGGTATTGGTACCCACATGCTTCATTATCTTCGGACTTAACCCTCTTTTGAAACTAGCAATTCTCTTAGCATCTGTGTCAACCATGTCGGGAGCATAATGACACAAGTTATTGAAGGCATGTAAATACTGTGTCACGGTTTTGGTGCCCTAATTTAAAGCTAAGAACTCTCATAACTTCATCTCAACTAGCCATGGTGGAATATAAACTCTACAGAAGGCTTCAGTGAACTCCCTCCACGAGATCTAAGCATTTGGAGGGAAGATGGTGCAGTGATGCTTCCACCACATCCCTGCAGGTCCTTGTAACTGATGTGCAGCATATTCTGTCTTCAGTACTTTAGTCAGTCTCAATACACGGAACTTATCTTCTATGGTGTTGATCCATTCTTCAGCGTCAAGTGGCTCTGTTGCTTCCTTGAAAATTGGTGGCCTGGTGTCCATGAAATCCTTGAAGTTGCTGTACTGATTCACCCCATTGCCACCACCTTGGTTGTTACCTCGTTGAACATTGTTGGTAATGGTACGCATAAAATCTTCCATGTTCTTCTACGATTGCTCGGCATTGCGCTGACTTCCAAGAAACTATGCAAAGAATACCTCTGTAGTGAGCAGTGGAGGAGGCGGCAAATGCGGTTTCGGGTGTGGCTCATTATGGTTAACATTGTTTTCACCACTCACACCTGCCCTGGCACCATTACCACCAGTTTCGGTAGCCTCATATGTGGCGCGGCGAGTGTTTGCCATCTGCATATTTTAGCAACAAGTAATGATTAAGTGAAGCTGTAATAATTATGAGTGAATGAAAAATTATGTCGTACTGAATTCATTGGAGAGAACAAGTCATACAATAAAATAGAGGCACAATAATTGCATTTCAATTAAAACAACACCACTAATTAAATTACTTCGAATGCAAACATCGCGTCCACACAACCAAATTGCCAGCATACACACACTGGACTTTTATGCGCTCAGATATCACATGACCAACCAAGTTCCAACATACTACCAAGTCTCAAGATTCGAAACGAGATACACCAAGGTACATGAAGTCAAAAGAAAGGTCATCGCGACAGGGTCTAGTAGCTAACGCAAAGCAACTAGCCTACTCCTCGGGGTCATCGTCGGGGTCAGAGACGTCACCATCGCTACCATCAGTTGTGATGTCATCGTCGTCGGCAGGTGCAACTGCAGGCTCGTCCTCGTCCTCGTCGACGTCCATACCGACGGCGTCTAGAGGAGCATACGGGCCAATCCCGTTGTAGAGCATGTGAAACTCCTCATGAAAGTTGACGTTATACTCCTCTAGCTCCTCGACCCTCTGCCTCAGAAGGTCCCTCTCGTTCTAGGTTTCATTCCTCTCCTGAACCAACTGTCCAATCATGCGGTCTACATTGTTGTTGGCCTGAGTCAACGTATGCACCCGCTGCAGAGCACTATCACCTCTCTCTAGAGCCTGGTCTCGCTGCAAGCTCATGTCAGTCAGCTGCTCCTGCAAACTAGCTATAGCACGTGCCTGCTTCTTCTTCTGTTTCCTTGCCTTGAGCCGATCATCACCATGCAAACCAGTCAACGTCTAATAGGTACACTCAAGACCCTGGTATGCTCTGATAGCTGCATACATAACACTCATAGCGTGGTTGTCACTAGCCTGTCCTTCGTCTGGGCCTCTGACCAAGGCACTTCCTTGCGGCTACATCCAAATAGCATCGCGAGGATCATCTCTAGGAAAAGTGCCAGCCAGGGCTGCTGCCAGCTCGTTGGGAAATCTGCTCATTATGTCCCTGATGACACAAAAAGCTGCTCCCTCTGCACCCTCAACCGGAGTGTGTCCCTCAAACTCCAAGTGCCAACCATCCCACTCTGGAGCATCACCAAGAGCAGGGACTGTGATCTCCACTACTGCAAATCCATCCTCAACTAAATAGCTCTCACTCCAAGAGTACACCGGCTTCTGACCCTCTGGGGACCCTACGTCATGGAGCACTCTCCAAAGCAAAGTCAGCATGCCAAACTCGCTTAGAAAGGTGTCCGTGCTACGGCGCTCCCGCGAGGCCAACTGGTGTCGGGGTGCTCTTCCGCCTATGGACTTACGGGCAGTTTGCTTCGTGCGGGCCATCTGTAGCAAAAGTTTTGATTACCCGGTGAGAACATATTTTAAGTTGATATAATTTTTATCAAAAGGGGATAATCACTTTATAAGGGGAGGAATGCATGACATGAATGAAATGCACAAGCAATATGATATATGTACGTTTCTTACGTTCTCACAAACTTATGAAATAAATAATATCTAGCGATGAATTCGGTGGCATACAGGCGATCTCTCATATACGGAACTAATACGTTCTACACGAGAAACATTGTTATGTACCTGCAGAAAATTTATTTCAGCCCATTTTCCCATGAATGCATGAAGTAGTAAATCTATCTACACGCTCTACACGAATCCCCAGATACGTGTACAACGGTAGTAACTACCCAAAACATCGCCCTACTGATGGCATCGCCTCAACGGACGGAATAACCACACATGCGACACATTTATAAAAACATGCGTAAAACATGTAAGTACTCTAGTATCATATAAGCACTCTCTCTAGATCGGTGGTGTATCCAATCATGCGCTCACATCTCACACTTACCGAGGCGTAGAGGCAGCTGATCCATACATTACCACACAATTAAGTGGCACTCATACAATAGCATGCCATATGAGCAACGAAAGAGAAATATGCGGGAAGAACCCCAAGTCAGTACTTAAATAAGCCACCTAGAGTCCTTAACTGGGCATAAAGGGTATAACCACTGGCGCACTTTTAGTTTGGAAATCACGTTTTTCAAACACATTTTTGTTTTAAATACACTTGTGAACAGTAAACACGCTAAACTATGCTCCGATGCCAGCTGTAACAGAACCAACCAATTATACGAAATTAAGTAAGAAAATCATCCACCGAGCAGACGATTTAGCAAACTTAAGCCCGTATAACCCGGTAGTCCGTGAAATCATGACGGATTTCAAACCAACTTACATACCAGCCAAGATCATAATAAGTTCAGTGGTCACCATCATAAGTTACATAAAAGTTCACGTCGCAAATACATCAGAGTTTAAACATAGTTATTACAAACCAAGTTCAAATAAAAGTAGCGAAAGTATTTAGTTCAAACCACACACACTCACACAGAGTTCGAAATAAAGTGTAAGCTTAGGATCATCTTCCAACAAAAGCATCAGACGAGACGTAGTGAATGACCATTGCCCATGGTCCTAAGCTTCTCCCATAGCAGGATAAAGGTAGTTGATACAGTAGCCGTAATACATCTGTCCATCTGCAACAAGTGGGAACAAAGCCCTGAGTACGAGAAGGTACTCAGCTAGACTTACCCGACATAACCGAAAATAAAAGACACCAAGGATCATGACAGGCTTTATAGTAGGGTAGCTTACTCATTTGCAAAAAGGCATTTTTAGTATTTAAAGAATCTTTTCCAGAAGCTTTGCATCAAGTTAAATCTTTATTACCCTGTCAACTACATTTACACCTGTACTAGAGTAACATGTAATTAAACAGGTAAGGATAACCAATGATCATTAACAACTCCCATCATGTCATATTCCATATAACTGTCCAAGTGTTCCATCAAGATTACTACGATGAAGTAACTCAAGTCAAGTGTTCACTATCCAGTGAACGATGGCGATTCGAATCGATTATTAACCAAATGGTAATTTATTCCTCACATAAACCTTACTCACCCGCTAAAGTGAGATATTGGTCACCGAGTCAACCATTCAGGTAAAGTCTCGAGCTTGCCAGGAACCACATGTACGTGGAGGCCGTCCGACTGCTCTTTGGCCTTATCATCGCGCCCTCGTGTCCTACCACACCTGCTCCGGTACAGTGCGTTGCGGGCAATCCGCTCGGCCCGAATAATCTCCCAGCTTCACGGTCGAAAGGTACATTATTCGGCCAGCTAAATGTAAGGCATGCGTTCAACATGACTCGAGGCCCAACAACGGTTGGTTCTTAATTGACACAGACAGAAAACACTACAGTCTGAAACCCTGCAAGTCTCTGTCCGGTTTAAATTTCACATTAACACTTAGTTATTCTCAGATGACATACTTTTTCAAGCAGATCCAGGTAACCACCTATAGCTCGCAGGTGACAGGAAATGACCCGACTTCTATCGGTCTAAGCAAGCTAAGTATTTCTTGACTGCGAATACCAAGGTAACAAGGATATGGCAGAACTGGATAAACAAGGTATAATGCAGCAACAGTTGCAAATAACTCCTAAACATAATGCATCAGTTAAAGTAAAGCATTAATAAAATATTTTGCAAACCGGGAGAGAAATTGCTCTGGGGCTTGCCTCTTTCGAAAGAGCTCGGGCGGTGGTCGGGACACTCTGGAAGATCCTCACCGACCTCCTCGTCGGCTTCAGGCACCTCCTGCTCTTGCACCTCGGGCTGCTCTTCCGGCTCCTCGGGAACTGCTACCGGAGTTACTTCTTGCGATCATGTATGATGCAAATGTATAAGTGCTCATGCCTAGGTGCATTGCAGAGATGGCATGTAGTGATCATGATGAATGAAATGTAGATGAACATGTTTACTTTATTTCATAAAGTAGGAATACAACTCTTCTACAAGGTAGTCAACATCATCTAAGAACAAGTACTAGTATGATGCTACTAACATTATCTACCATGCCAAGTCACCACAGAAATCTAAGATACTTCAAAGATACACGAAAGTAAATCTTATTAATTAGTCATGTATTAACAAGGTTAATTAAACCCTAATTGCAACTAGGTTTGAACAGCAACACCTATTTTAGTAGCATAGAAAAATCTGAGAAAATTACAGTAGCTTAATATCATCTAAACTAGCATGCCACAAAAATTTTATTCCATTTGAAGTACTATAACTGCTTACACAAAAATAACAAGCTAGGGCCTAAAAATGAGCATAAAAATACTTTATACTATGAAAAGTGTCAAACAATAGATTTAGCATTTTTCCTATATTCTACACAATAAACAATCACTGTAGAAAAATTATTATATGCATGTTTTATTCATATTTTTCTCTCTATCAAAAATAACAATTATTAACAATAATTAGCACTTGTACCACACATAAAAATTTTTCTATGGAACATGCATGACACATATTTTTCCTCGAAAGTACATCACAAAAAAATTATTGCAAGTGGAACCATATTTTTCTGAGCTTTCTATGATTTATTACATATTTATCAAGAAAACAACAATTTTAGTGATTAAATAAAAACCCTATAGAAAAGTATTTCAAACTTGACATGCAATATTTTTAGATCATAGATCTGATCATAAGAAGTCTACCAAATTTTGTTTTACAATTTTTAGAGCCAAAATGTGCAAGTTATGAATTTCTAAACCATTTTTATCTTTTCTAGAAAATCATTTTCAAAATTCCTTTTAACATCAGCCGCTGAAAACGCTAGGTGCACCTGGTGCAGTGCACACGCGTGCATGAGAGGAGGCAGACAGGTGGACCCGTGACCCCACGGGTTAGTCACCCAGAGGCGGGGGAGGCACTGACCGCGTGGTTCTCGCCGTCGGTGAGCTCGCCGGCGGTGAGGTCACTACCATCGTGATCACCATGCCAAGGCGGTCACGTTGGTGCAAATGGCATGATCGGAGGAGCTCGGAAATAGGCTTACCGTCACCAATGGCAGAGCGGCGGCACGGATGGTCGCCGACCGGCCATCCCTGACCCTGCCACGGTCACCGGAAGGGTGCTCGAGCACCGGTGAGTCGAGGCGAACAAGACGCGCACGCAAGAAGGGCAAAAGGTGGAGCGGAGAGGCGAGCTCCACGGAGCGGCTCACTCCGATGAGCACGACCGGAACTCCGACGAGCGATTCACGCGGAGGTGATGCTTACCACGGGCAACTGGTGTGAGCACAGGCTCCGCGAGGGAAAGGCGGAGCTCGGGGCAAGATGGAGGCGTCGATGGTGCGATGCGGTGGCCGGAACAGCAGTGCCGACGATGGCGCGTGCTCGGCCACGGGCGGAGGCGGTGCGCGGGCTCTACTCTTGCGGCTGGCGAGCTGAGGAAGGGAAGGAAGAGTGAGTGGGCGCGGACGGGGTGCCGAGACGCGGGTGAAGAAGAGCGCGGACGCAGGGGCCACCGAGCGCCATAGGGCGACCGACGCCGGTGTACGGGCGACACGGGGCAGGCGAACTCTGCCGCGAGCGCCACGGCGTCGCACGCGCGTGCGAGCAGGAGGAGGCGGACGCTGACGCGGGCCGGGCCGGCTTCATGAGCAGGCCGAGAAGTGAGGCGGCGGCCCAAAAGGTGAGGAAAAACTTTTTCCTTTTATAAATAAATTTCTAGATTTGCTAAATTGATTCAAATTCAAATTTTGAAGATAAAAAAGACATTTTCACAAGTTGTCCCCAAAACAAAAGTTGTTCAAAATTTAATTCTCTACAACTTTCATTTAGGGCACTTTTCAAAATTCTAAACAGATTTTGAATTAGTGATTTAAAGTCCAATTTTTAAATAAAAACTCATTTTTCTAGAATATTTTTAAAAGCAAAATTTGTGGAGATTTTGAATACAAAAGTTGCTCCAAAAGTCATGCTAATTAATTCTAAGTCATTTAAAGTTATAGCCAAATAAGTTTTACCACTCTTAGCAAGCAAAATGCACTAATTTAGGGTTCAAACATATGTTTTTCATACTTCAATTTACATTCAACTTATATTGCATGTGATGATGAAATGAATGTGATGCAAATGATCATTCTTTGGGATGTTAATGGATGCTTAACACCTAGGGGTGTTACAGAATGTATGACTATACATGTAGTATTAATAATTTATGATTATACATAAGAGAATGAACCAATATTATATGCTCTACTTAAAACATGGGTAAGTCACAAGATAAATATATATATATATATATATATATATATATATATATATATATATATATATATATATATATATATATATATATATATATATATGTATATATATGTATATGTATATATATATATGTATATATATGTATATGTATATATATATATGTATATATATATATATATGTATATATATATATATGTATATATATATATATATATATATATATATATATATATATATATATATATATATATGATAAGTACTGTCGGTACCAAAAGTATGGGGGTACCCACACCCATCGCTAGTAAAAAACTAAAACGACTGACACCGCAATAAAAGGCAGCCCGCCTCGACCGCGTATCCTGTCCGCCTCGTACGAGGCCCGCTCGACGGGGCGTCTCGACCGCGCTCCGGCTCCGACTCGTACGAGGCCCGCTCGACGGGGCGCCTCGACCGCGCCCCATCCCGTACGGCAAGCTACCTCGACGGCGCTCTGACCCACGCGAAGCTCGTCCGCCCACTGGGAAAAACTCCGACTCGCGTGAGCCTGGGTCGAGCGCCTCGACTCCTTCTCTTTACCTACCCCAGGACAAAAGCCATAGCATTTAATGCGGTTACCTACTATCACCTACCGGCATGGCTGCGACTAGGATCGACGTGGGAACCATGCCCGTGTCAGGTCTCACTGTTTTACCACCCATCCCATGATGGGAGGTGAAACCCATCACTATACCCACCTTACCGTGCACTGTTTACCATCGATCACCCTCGAGGGAGGATAAGACAAGGCCCGTTCTCCGCAATCTCGGGGATTCGGCCTTATCCATCCGGTCTCGACCCGGCCTCGACCCAACCTCGACGCTCGGCACAGTTCAACGGCAAGGGAAGGACGGTATGGCACGGCGCTCCGGGTCATTTCGTCGTCTCGTCTCCCACGACGCCATGGTGTCCAGGGATGGCCGGCCATTCCTAGGGCACGTCGCTATAGTCAACTCAACAGGAATCGACCAAACATCACCTCAAGGCTCCCCGTCGTCCTGGCCTCCTCTCACCCTATAAAAGGGCAGGCAGGGGTTCTACGAGGAGGGGAGGAACGAAGCACCCGACCGGACAACAACAGACAACGAAGAAAAACAAGGGATCGATACCTCAAGCAACCACCCTTGTCCTTTTTTACTCTCTTTGAGACTTGGGCTCGGCGCCCTCTCTCGCACGCTTGTAACCCCTACACGAGCACTTCGGTGCAAGGAAATACAAACTTCTTCCCCCCGCTGGACGTAGGGCCTTTTTTTGCCCGAACCAAGATAAACCCCCGTGTGTTCTCCTTGCATCACCATCCAGGAAAGAGACATGCAGCATTTACTCGTTGGTTTAGGACCCCCTCGGGTCCGAACACCGACAGTTGGCGCGCCGGGTAGGGGATCGCTACATGCCAAACGTCGCTTTCTCGCCTTTTTTCCTGGATGGCTGACCCCGAACGCCCTATTCCGTTGGCCACGATGATCTAGTTCGGGAGTTTGGAGTTCATGTCGCTTGACCATGGCTACGATATGGTCCTACTTCCCCCCAGGCACCCATCCGACGAGGACTACGAGCTCTCCCAGCCCGGGGGAGCAATCCGCCGGCACCGTCTCTCTTGGCGGGCGCGGGCCGCCCGACGACGACGAGCCCGGCTGATGAGGACATGGCACCTTCGGATATGAACAATGATTATAAGGTGCGCTCGTTCCTATATTTGCATAGTGGCTTTGGATATAATTCACTTGGTTCCACATGTACATGTCACTATTTGATTGTAGGTTCAAATGTGTTTTATAACAGAAGTTCATCAAAGTTGAACTTTTGGTTTGTCGACAGCCCGATAGTGCCTCATTGGGAAGGCCATAACTCATCCATCCAGAGTGCGATCGAGGTCAATGAGAACTTGATGGAAAGCTTGTTTGATAAGCTTTCAAATAGATCTGGTCCCATCTCAATATCACGTAGGCAAGGCCTCCAAATCACTAATATATTCTGTCGCTATTTCTGGCGAGAGCTACACTGTCGTTATGGGCTTGTTAGACATCCTTGGGACCCAGGCCCAAGTTGGAGCATGTCCCAAGAAGATGGAGAACACCAAAGAGATGGACTTAGATGTCCACCTCCTTGGCCACCACCTAAGGAGGCCAGCAAGGACGTCCAAGCCAAGCCAGAGGCCCAGTCCAATCCGAGTTCGAGTCTGCCTCGGCCATCAGGACCAGTCTGCAATAAAACGGATGCCCAGGACGCATCCGAACTCCGTTTTCGATGATCCACATATGGATGGAAAGATAATTTGATAAGGAAACCAATCCAAGTGGTTTGACATCAAAATCTCTTCAGAATCAACGGGAATCGTCGAAACAAGTTAGCATCCAGAATCTGTCAGGGTGCTGCGACACCTTTTGGGCCGTTGGACCTTGTAACGTGTTGGGACACCTTTAGGACGTGAAGAGGGATCCTTGGACGTCCCTTAGGCTATATAATCAGTAGCCACCACCTACTTTAAGGTTTGGGTTTTGTTTTAGATCAATCTATCATTGAACAGTCGCCGTTATCGGTTTGCAAGACCCCAACTTCAAGTGCTTAATCATTCATCTGCAATTGTCACTTCAATTGAGTTGCGTTTTATCTTGTTCTTGCTTGTGTTCTTCGATTCGCAGCAGGGATTAGCCTTCTTGGCAAGGTCAACTAGATTGTGACATGGTTGATAACCAAAGGAGACGTGGTGCTAAGGTTGCAGGGTTTGGGTCTTTGTGATCTGAAGCCGGATCGGTGTGTCGCTCTCCGAACAAATCGTTGTTTATCTTTAACCTGACGGAAGATCGGGACCCGTCCACATCAAAGTGGTATCAGAGCTAAGGTGTACCATCAGGTTCATATTTATTCCCTCGTTTGAGTGTTTCGCATTCGTCCCATAGTCCAGTGCCATACTTGTTTTTCCTGTCCTAGAACCTTCCGCGCAATAGCCTTTGCATATTTCAGTTTCAGAGTTCGCTTTGTTGAGTTTGTGTCCTAGGTCAAAGTCTTGTTGCTGGTTTAGATTGTGTTCTTTTCTAATTTGTGTTGATCCCTTCACCCGCCGTTATTCCGTATCATCATCGGTTTGCATCTTGTGTCCACTAAAACTCTGATTCGAGCAGCTTCCTTAAAACAGTCATAACTTTTGCATCCGAACTCGAAACGGGGAAAATTTTATATCTACGGAGAACGCCAGAGAATTTTAGATCTATTTCATCCCAGCATAGCTGGGTTCGCAAAAATGAGATTTGCGAAATTCGATTAGGAAAATTGAGTTTCTGGGCCCACAAGTTTTGGTATGCTTTTTAGAGCACAGTCCTAATTTTCTATAGGCCACATCTTTTATTCAATTGAGCTCAAATTTTTTGTGGTTTATTCTTGTGTGCTCCTTGCTGAGAAAAAAATATCAAAAGATCAAAAGCAAGAAAAAAGATTGGATAAAAAAATAAAAGAAAAAATAGTAAAAGAGAATAGAAGATATCGAAAAGGAGCACATAAGGAACACTCAATAGCTCTATTGTTTGTGGTACCTTTTGCCTTGTTCATATCCGTTGCTACCTTTAATACTTGTTTCCTTTCATTCTTGTTTCCTCTCTTGTTTATCACAACTGGTGATAGGAACACGTATAGGCCAGCAACTAGGACAAGTGCTCTGGATATTTATTCAATATTGCTGTCTGTCAGTGACTTGTGTGCCACATATATATATTTGTTTTTTTTTGCCTCCCAAGCTCCACATATATACTTCAGATCAGTATAGAAAAAAAGGTCCTTGCAATCTCGGTACCACTACCTCATAGGTATCACGAACTAGCCACCGGTTGTACCGCCCACTACTTGCATTGGTAAGAACTTTGTAAGAGCTTGGTAAGACGCTTCCACTTGCTGTCAAAAGTGATACCACTGCAACCACGTAGTCATTTGATAGGGATAATATTTTTTGTATTGTCTTTTGCTGTCTTCTAACAATGACAGGTTGTTCGTATCCACCGACTTATGATGGTATAGGTGCTGATGAGTACATGAAGTGGGAAATTGCCATCGACAACATATTTGCTACTCGCTTTATGTGTCCAAGGAGGAAGGTAAAAAATATAGTTAGTGTTTTACGACATTCTGCTTTATCTTGGTGGGAGTCTTTAGATCCTTCTGATAAGCCTCAAACTTGGAATGATATGAAACTTCTTATGCGAGAAACCTTTGTTAATCCACCTCATGTTTTGACTTCATATGATGAGGTGCACCATTTAGAGGAAGAGTCGGTTGTTATTGCTCCTGCTATGCCTAACCTTTTGTAGGACAATGTAGAAAAGAGCAAGGATGACGTGATAGAAAATGAGAAGCTCACAACCTCATGTGAAAAATCAGAACCATCAACTATTACCCCTGCTGAACATGAGAGCAAAGGTAATGCTCATGATGCTAAACTCACAGAATATGAGAGTTCTCTTGATGTGTTGAATTTTTCCACCAATCATGCTATGATAGAGAAAATTTTAGTGGAGCATTCGCTTGATTTACCTTTGTCATAAGATGATTTGCTTGATGTTTCTTGTGACAAAGATGACTTGCATCATGATATTTATGTTATACCCATGCAATCATTGAAGAATGATCATGCTATATGTGTGCTAAAAATAAGCACTTGTGCTGAAAATAGACTTGTAATTCATAATGCTAGTGAAGTTGATGAGCTGAAATTATTGTATTCTTTAAATACTTTGGGTTACATTGAACTTGATGTTCCGTGTAATCTTAGTTCTTTAGAGGAGAAACTTTATGCCTATGCTGATTTGCCATGGTTCTCTAGACATACATATCATTTTATTGAAAAATATAATTGTAAAGGAGAGTATAAGGTGCATCGTGTCTATATTTGTTCAAATCTGAAATCTCCTTATATTGTGCAAAAGTATGATCAACCAAAGGATTGCAATTGCTATAATCTTGTCATGTCGAGTTCCCCAAGTTTTGTAATGAGGCAACAGGTTAAATTTCAAGAAGGGGAGCAATGTTGGCTACTACCGACAACTTGTCCACCAGCTAAGCTCAAACCGAGGACGGTTTGTTGTCAAGAAGGGGAGGATGATGAGGACATGGCACCTTCAGATATGAACAATGATTATAAGGTGCGCTCGTTCCTACATTTGCATAGTGGCTTTGGTTATATTTCACTTGGTTCCACATGTACATGTCACTATTTGATTGTAGGTTCAAATGTGTTTCATAACAGAAGTTCATCAAAGTTGAACTTTTGGTTCGTCGATAGCCCGACAGTGCCTCATTGGGAAGGCCATAACTCATCCATCCAAAGTGCGATCGAGGTCAATGAGCACTTGATGGAAAGCTTGTTTGATAAGCTTTCAAATAGATCTGGTCCCATCTCAATATCACGTAGGCAAGGCCTCCAAATCACCAATATATTCTGTCGCTATTTCTGGCGAGAGCTACACTGTCGTTATGGGCTTATTAGACATCCTTGGGACCCAGGCCTAAGTTGGAGCATGCCCCAAGAAGATGGAGAACACCAAAGAGATGGCCTTAGATGTCCACCTCCTTGGCCACCACCTTAGGAGGCCAGCAAGGACGTCCAAGCAAAGCCAGAGGCCCAGTCCAATCCGAGTTCGAGTCTGCCTCGGCTATTAGGACCAGTCTGTAATAAAACGGATGCCCAGGACGCATCCGAACTCCGTTTTCGATGATCCACATATGGATGGAAAGATAATTTGATAAGGAAACCAATCCAAGTGGTTTGACATCAAAATCTCTTCAGAATCAACGAGAATCATCGAAACAAGTCAGCGTCCAGAATCTGTCAGGGTGCTACAACACCTTTTGGGCCGTTGGACCTTGTAACGTGTTGGGACACCTTTAGGACGTGAAGAGGGATCCTTGGATATCCCTTAGGCTGTATAATCAGTAGCCACCACCTACTTTAAGGTTTGGGTTTTGTTTTAGATCAATCTGTCATTGAACAGTCGCCGTTATCGGTTTGCAAGACCCCAACTTCAAGTGCTTAATCATTCATCTGCAATTGTCACTTCAATTGAGTTGCGTTTTATCTTGTTCTTGCTTGTGTTCTTCGATTCGTAGCAGGGATTAGCCTTCTTGGCGAGGTCAACTAGATTGTGACATGGTTGATAACCAAAGGAGACGTGGCAGGGTTTAGGTCTTTGTGATCTGAAGCCGGATCGGTGTGTCGCTCTCCGAACAAATCGTTGTTTATCTTTAACCTGACGGAAGATCGGGACCCCGTCCACATCACCGGCACAACCACCGTCTTCACCTTGCGGAGGGCGACGGGGTCCCCCGGTCTGGCACCCCCTAGCCAGGCACTAGCCTAGACCTCCTTGTGGAAGGTTTGGGAAGGACGAGCTTGACTGAGGGTAACATGCCAACGGGGAATCCCGCCACTCCCCCGTCCGGTGAGACACCACTGTCCAGAGCATCCATTTCGGCACGGACAGCAACATCTCCATCACCATTCCTGTTTGTGCTAGATTCGGCTGCCCGGGTGTACGCATCTTTCGTGAGCACTCACATCAGTGCTTATGAGGAACTCCCCAAGCACCATCTACGCTCCACTCTGGACCTTGTTGCATCCACACCGGCCTCTGATTATCTAGACTCTACGGAGACATCGGACATAGAGCCCCATGTGACTGCTTCTCAACGTCGCAACCCTAGTGACGATTTGCAACGGCCACACATTCCCCCGTCATACTACTACTTTGGCGCTCCTAACTCTGACTCGGTTGATGACACCTATGATCCGACCCGCGAATGCTTCAACATCGACGTTGAAAGCACTTCGGAATCAGAGGACGAAGAGCCAGTCGAAGGAAGGTACATGCCACCCCATGTTGAGCTTCCTGCTGAGCGAGACGATCCTCAGTTCCTTGCGGATCAAGGAGCGCAGCTCAAGCAGATTCACGAGTTGCAGGACAGGCTTGACGAGGAACGGGAAAACCTGGGCCTACTCCAACAAACCCTTGAGCGCGAGCGTGCGGAACGCGCACTTGGCGGGAGAGCTCGCGACGTCAACCGTCGCATCGACGAGGACCGGATGGTCGACCCCCCGGTTTTCACTCGAGCCAGCCAGAACGTCGTCGCCGCCGCCATGCTTCTCCGCAACATGCCCGAGCCGTCAAACCCCGACGCCCGTCGGGCTCGGGATGAAATCCGAGAACTCCTCGAGACCGCCGCCATGCAGCAGGCCGAGAGCTCCGCCTCGAGGCGACGCGAGGCAGCCTCGGAGCGGATCATCGAGCCCTCCCGACAGGAGAGAGAGGCCTCGGTTCACCCCGAGCCTGCCCGGCGAAACCGGGTAGCTCCGGCCCCTGAGCTCACCAGCAACGACCATGAGCCTCGAGACACCCGTGGCAACATCGTCGAGCGCCGCACACGCAAGCACGGTGACGGCGTGGCTCGAGGCTACCATGTCCACAGGGGCGAACGCTACGACAGTTCGGAAGATCGAAGCCCTTCACCCGAGCCTCCGGGTCCTCGGGTCTTTAGTAAGGCTATCCGTGAGACGGTGCTCCCGGCTCGGTTTCGCTCCCCCCACGACTCTCACCAAGTACAACGGCGAAACCAAACCTGAACTTTGGCTCGCCGATTTCCGCTTGACGTGTCAGCTGGGCGAGGCCACCGATGACCGGGTCATCATTCGACAACTCCCCCTGTTCCTCTCCGACTCCGCCTGAGCCTGGCTCGAGGATCTCCCACCTCGACAGATCCACGACTAGGACGATCTCATGAGGGTGTTTGAGGGAAATTTCAAGGGGACCTACATGCGCCTCGGTAACTCGTGGGACCTCCGGAGCTGCAAGCAGAAACCAGGTGAATCCCTCCGGGATTACATCCGGCGCTTTTCCCGGCAGCGTACCGAACTCCCCAACGTCACTGACTCCGACGTAATTATGGCCTTCCTCTCCGGCACCACCTGTAAAGAGTTGGTCCGAGAATTGGGCCGTAACACTCCGCTCACTGCCAATGGGTTAATGGACATTGTCACCAACTTCGCCGCCGGCGAGGAGGCGGTTGGTGCAATCTTTGGTGGCGACCCGGAGAGGGGGGATCAGAAGGTCGACGATCCCGCGAGCTCCACCCGGGGCTCCAAGAGGAACAACCGCAAGAAGAAGAAAGGCCAGCAGGGCAAGCTCGAGGCCCCGGCCGACGAGCTCGTCGCTGCTACCGAGCACAAAAAGCCTCGAGGCCCCCCCGGCGGGGGCGTCTTTGACAAAATGCTCAAAGAACCGTGTCCCTACCACAAGGGACTTACTAACCATAACCTCGAGGACTGTCATATGCTTCGCAGGTACTTTGGGGGTGCCGGCGTCAAGAAGGATGACAAGAAGGAGGACCCTAAAAGCGACGACAAGGACGGGGAATTCCTCGAGATCCATGACTGCTTCATGATCTACGGAGGGCCCTCGACCCGCCTCTCGGCGCACCAGCGCAAGTGAGAACGGCGTGAGGTTTTCTCCGTACAAACGGCAGTCCCCCACTTCCTTGATTGGTCTGTGGTGGCCATCACTTTCGACTGTGATGACCACCCAGACTACGTCCCCAACCCGGGAGTCTATCCGCTCGTTGTTGACCTCGTCATCGCCAACACACGCCTCACCAAGGTGCTCATGGATGGCGGAAGCAGCCTCAACATCATCTACTCCCAGACCCTCGACCTTCTGGGGGTCGAGAGAGCGCGCCTCTAACCTAGCGTCGGGGGCTTCCACGGAGTCGTGCCAGGGAAACGGGCGGAACCCCTTGGACAGGTCGATCTGCCTGTTTGTTTTGGCACACCGGCCAACTTCAGAAAGGAGACTCTCACTTTTGAAGTGGTCGGATTCCGTGGAACGTACCACGCTATCCTGGGGCGCCCATGCTACGCTAGGTTCATGGCAATCCCGAACTACACCTACCTCAAGCTCAAGATGCCAGGCCCAAACGGTGTCATCACTATAGGGCCCTCATACGAACATGCCTACGAGCGTGACGTCGAGTGCGTCGAGCACGGCGAGGCTGTTTTGGAGTCGGCGATCTTGGCTGCAGACCTCGACGGCCTCACCAATGCGATTCCCGACCCAAAACGCCATGCCAGCAGCTTCAAGCCCGTGGAAGATGTCAAACTCGTACCCCTCGACCCCACTGATCCCAAGGGAAAGGCGCTGAATGTCAGCGCCACCCTCGATCCTAAATTGGAAGCAGCTACCCTACACCCTCGGTCCTACAAGGCCTAAAACCCAGAATCTTTGACAAACTAAATAAACATGGCAAAAGATGGGCTGCCGAGCTACCCTCGGTCCTGTGGAGCCTAAGAACAACGCCGAGTCGAGCCACGGGGTTCACTCCATTCTTATTAGTCTATGGGTCTGAGGCTATGCTCCCAACTGATATAGAATACGGATCCCCAAGGTTGAAGGCCTACAACGAAAGAAATAACGACGCCACAAGATGGGACGCCCTCGACCAGCTCGAGAAAGCCCGAGATGTGGCTCTGTTGCATTCTGCCAGATACCAGCAGGATCTCCGACGCTACCATGACAGACACGTCCGCAAGCGTGACCTCAACGTCGGCGACCTGGTGCTACAGCGGAACAAGAACACCAAGGGACGGCACAAGCTCACGCCACCATGGGAAGGGCCGTACATCATCGCAGAAGTACTAAAGCCAGGCACCTACAAGCTATCCAATGAGAAGGGAAAAATCCTCACCAACGCTTGGAACATTGAACAGCTACGTCGCTTCTTTCCTTAAAAAGCCTCGAGGCTCTGTATTTTCTTTTTTGTCAATAAAGAATACAGCGACGTTCAAACTTTCGTTTTACAGTGAGGAAGGATCGACTCTGCACTCCCAGAATCGACCATCCCTCGGGGGCTACAAGGGGGGAACCCCCCAGTCTCCGAAAAAACTTATGCTCTTTTTTAAATTTAAGAACCGCTTCTTAGATCGATTTCGCTGCAAGAGCACCCTAAGGTTCGAAAGGGCTCCCGAGTCAGGAGTATCACCTACGCCTCCGAGGCTACGGTACCTCCACTCACCCCTTACGCCTTTTAGAGGTGCGACTTCACGCTAAGGAGATCTAAATAACGGTTCCTAACTTTGAAAAAGAACATATCCCCTGTCACTTAGATTAGGCTCTCACACGATCTACAAGGCCGCAATATCACCCTGAAGCTCGAGGGCGGTCGAGCCGTGAGATCACTTACGCCCCAAGGCTATGGTACCTCCACTCGCTCCCTTACACCAAAGGATGCAGCTGCGTGCTAAGTAAATCACGCGAGAACACGATCCAAGCGATAAAGGGAAGAAAAGCTCGAATAAAACTAAATCAACCACGAACCGGTTTATGTTTTGAGTTTTTAGGCCTTCGAGGCCACCACAATCAAAATTCAAAATGCTAACTTATTACATGGGCCTTCATGCCTAGATTTGGCTCACAGGCCCTCATCGTCATTAAGCGGAACCACCTCGGCTTCAAAAAGCGAGGCCAGACGACTTCCAGGCTCTTCGGCGGCTTCAATCAGCTCCACACAGGCATCCTCGTTCTCCTCGTCTGTCCTGTCCGAGTCTATGATAAAGCCCTCAGCGATGAGCTTCATGTCGAACACAAACCCTAAACGGACGACGGCCAGCGCCCTCTTCACGCCGTGATGGAGGCCGTCCCATATCTTCTCCCGGGCAAGGCAGCCCAGCGCCACCATCCGACGGACCAAGGAGTTCTTCGGAACATCTTCCCTGGTGTCGGCGTCAGGCTCGACCCCCAGGCCATCACACACGGTGGTGATCGCGCCCTGGAGCAGTTGGGTCCTTCGGATCTCAGCTTTGAGGAGGCTCTGGAAGGAGTTGGCAGAGGATTGGGCCTCTCGGTTCTCCCTCTCCAGCTCTGAAACACGACAAACAGATTAATACCCAACGCAAGGCCCTCTGCATCATGGACGTAACAATCACACTTACCCTCGATATGGGTCTGTAGGCCCACAACCTCGTCATGAAGCCCCCCGCAAGTCCGCTCGAGCCCAAGGAAGGCATTGTCTTTGTCACCAATGGTTGCCTTTAGCGCCTCGATCTCTTGCCGAGCAGACTCGAGAGCTGCGTCCTTCTCTTGGACGACTCCCTTCAGCGTCGTGACCTCATCCTTTAGAGCATCAGAACGAGCAGTGGCCTGCTCGACCTCAACGTTGAGGGTGTCGCGTTGACGACTAACCTGCGAGACATTCTTCTCGAGCTCCTTCACCCGTCTCGATAGGGGCTCGAGATCCCTGCGGGCCTAGGCAGCCTCCTCCCGAGCCTTGTCCATGCCAGTGCGCATCACGGCCTCGGCCGCCCATGCCTGCATCGCTTCCTCTTTCAGCACCGCGTAGGCGACGCGCAGCTCAGCCATTTCGGCGTTCGGATCGGAAAGCCGTTTCTGGGCCTCCTCGGCCAAGATCCGTTGCTGAGACAGCACGGCCCACACGCCACTCTCATCCCAGATGAAGAGTGACTTGCGGCGGGAGTGCTCCTTCAGCTCCTGAACGCAATCTGGAAAAAAAAACCAAAAAGGTTAAAAAGCCGAGGGAAAAAGACACCAAGAAAACCACGGAAAAAGCCAACAGGTCGATCGTACCTCGGTGGCATCCCCCATGCTCCGCACGGCACCAGACGCCACTCGGAGCAACCGATCAAGGTGCCGGCGGATGCCCTCGAGGTACTCCCATCCGTGCACTTCATCTTTGTCGCTCAGGACGAAGATGGGCTCGGCATCGGGGTTCGCGGCGTCCCTAAACTGGAGCGACGCCCCCCACCTCGGTATCTCCGCCTCTGCCCGCGCTATCGTCAGCGCGGCGATGTCGGGCCATGACGACAACGACCCAGCCGGGGCATCTCCCGATCCCGCGAAAGGACCGGCCTCGCCCGCAGTTTCCGCCTCTCTGACGGCCGTCGAGGCACCGGCCTGATCCGCGGCTTCGCCCCCCTCGACCCCCATCACTTGTTTCCCTCTGTCCAGGGGGGTGTCATCGGGGGAAAGGTCCACGGCCATGGGTGCCCACCCCCCTAGGGGAACTGGCCCCTCAACCGCCGGCGCCTCCGAAGCCAGCACCTCGTCCGAAGACGGCTCCGGTACCCACGCCTCGACAGTAGGCGCCCCTGGAGCCGGCACCTCTTCTTCCGACGCTCCGGTCAGGGGCTCGACCGCCCCGCCCTCCACCATACCCGCTGGCTCGGCCAACGGGTCTTGTTGCGACGGCGACCCGCCCGCCAGGGCCGCCTCCTGCCTCGACACCGACGCGACCTTCTCCATGATCACGTCAGCCCCCGCCCGCTCCGCGCTGCGGACGGGTGCCTCGCCCGTCGCGACCTCGACGGCAGCCTCGGCCGACGCTGACGACCTGGGCCCCGCCTCGACCGCGCCGGGCGCCACCATCTCCGCTGGTTCGGACCCCTCCACGGCAGGGTCTGTGCCAGTAACCACCGTGGCGTCCGCTGGTTCCTGCCGTTGTCGCAGGCGCCCCTTCGCAGCCTCGACCTGCCGGACCCAGGCCGCATCCTGCTCCGTCGTCCGATTAAGGACAACGGCTGGCCCGCAGCGACTTCACGGGGGTCAGCCCCATTGGCTCTGCCTTCCGCTTTAACCTGCAAAGTGAAGAAACATCAGCCAACAAACCCCAAGAAAGGCAGGACAACCGAGTAGAGACGCTTACCCGGAAATTGGCACCAAGGGCCTCGACCCCGTGCAACCCGAGCCTCCCGGGGTGGCCGATTGTGGCCTCGCAGTGGCCTCACCAGCAGGCCGGGCACTCCTGGGGGGCCTGACCGATGCACCGCCCTGCGCCTTTTGTGCCTCCGAGGCCAGCTGGCCTCGGGTTCTCACGCCTGCCGACGCCGCCGCCGATGACGACGCTGGTACTGCCGTCCCAGCCCCTGCCTGAGCTTGTGGGGCCTGGGCTGGTGCAGACGTCCCCGTCGACCCCTCTTGATGGGTTCGGGGTAAAGCGGCCCCTCCCGTCGAGGGGCCCGTCTCCTTCTTCGTCTTCTCCTCCTCCTCAGACTCCTCGACCACGACGACCGAGGAGGACGCCCCCTGATGGGTTCCACCAGGGGGCGAACATCGGGAAGATCCCCCAGCCCGGTCGCGGTCTCATACCGCGATAGGGCATCATCGTCCTCACCGCTGCTGTCGTCATCCTCCCCCGAGATCGTCTCGGAAGGCGACGGCGCCAGGGGGACCCCATCGATAGTCTGCTGGCGCCGGAGCTTCTTCAACGCCACTGCCTCTTTGGCCTTGCGGATTGCCCGCTTCTTGGCCATCTCCTTGGTTTGCTTCTTCTTGGAAGCATGCTGGCGTCGAGCCTCCCGGGCGGGTCGGTCCTCTGGGACTGGCGGACGCGTCTCTCACAGCGCCGACAAATCCTACGCGCCGGCCTCGACCAAATTAGCGAAATCCAAAAATAAACAAAACTGGCAAACCTACTAATCCTAAGATACGTACCACTGGCTCGAACCCTTTGGTAGGTCTCATGGGAACCCGGTTAGCCTCCTCCACCTTGAAGTTCCTGACCATCCGACGTGCTCGCCGGAGGACCTCCTCCAGGGAAAGGGATTCGTGGGACATCCGGGTCCCCTCCAGCGATGCCTCCGGAGTCATCTGGTCGAGGCGGAGACGACACCGGCACAGCGGCATCACCCTACGGCGATGGAAGGCCGCGGCCACTGCCGCAGCCGTCAAGCCCCGAAGGCGAAGCTGCTGCAGCGCCGCCAGCAGCGGGTCTAGGCGCGGCTTCTCGGCTTCCGACGCTCCGTATGTCCAGCGATCTTCTCGAGCGGTTAGCACGCGACCGGTGTACCTCGGCAACTGATTTTCATCGTTTCGGAGGTAGAACCAACCCTCATGCCACCCACTGTTCGAAGAGATGAGGCGAGCCGGGATGTACAGATCCGCCCGGCTCGACCTCACCTGCAGGACGCAGCTCCCTACTCGGGCCGCGCACAAGACGCCCTTCTCCCCCGCCTTCTTGGCAAAGAGCTCGACCTTGAAAAGGTGAAGCCACAGGTTCCACTACGGCTCCACCCCAAGGTAGCCCTCGCAGACCGCCACGAAGATGGCGGCCTGTGCGACGGCGTTGGGGGAAAGGTGGTGAAGCTCCACCTGGTAGTAGTGGAGGAGCGCGTGCATGAAGACGGACACCGGCACGCCAAACCCCCGCTTGTGGAAGCAGACGAAGCTCACCACGTACCCCTCCGGGGGCGCCGGCTCCCGGTGGGCAGGGGGCGGCGCGATCCACTCCGGTTGCGACCGGCTCGTCCTCGGCCGCAGCAGCCCGTCCTCGACCAATTCTTCCAACCTCCTCTCCGTCACCGAGGAGGCGGCCCAGTCGTCGGCGGGGAGGATCTGGCTCTTTCCTGCCATCGGTGTTGTCGAAAGGGGGGGCGGATGAAGAGGACACGGTGGCGACAGCGATGCGGGCGCAGAGCGCGATAAGGCAAGGGTTGTCTGAGGCAGAAGAATGCAGGAGCGCAAGGGAACAGAGGGGAACGCAGACCCCCAGGCCTTGATTTTATATGCCCAGGCGGAAGCCCAACAGCCACGCGAAAAGGTAGGAACAGTTTCCCGCATTAAATGCGCCCACCTAACCGTTTCCTTACATCTCGCAGGAGTCGGGCACGTGGCCGTCCCCCACGTCGTAACCGTACGCCACGTCGCCCACTACCGCGCCGATCTCGCCTCCCCCAAAAGACGCGCCCGGCTAACGGGCGGGGGAGGGATCCGCGGACGGATATTCCCAGATATCTGGGAAACAGGCCCCGAGCCCGGTATAAGCCTCGAGGGAGCGAAAGTTGGCCCTCGACCAAGGTTCGACAGCTGCCCTCGAGCAATAGAGTTAGGGACGACCCAGGGTGCACCCGTACATGGCCAAGGGCTCGAGCCACGCTCTCGAGGCACCCCAGGACGTATTCGAGGCCGAAGGAGGAGGTCGTCGTAGGAATCCCCCCGGGGGAGGCATCGAGCCCTCGAATCCTGTCGCAGGGAATCGAGATCCACACGACCACTCCTTGGCATCTTTGAGAGTGCCTCCGGGCCACTAGCCGACCCCTAACGAACGGGGCACGGGCTCTCACTCGAATTCCCCCGCTAGCAGCTCACCAGAGATCGTCGGAACTCGCGCCCAAACGAGGGTAGTATGCCGTTCTCCACCCCTCCTCCTTTTTTCGAAAAGGAGCGTGAGGGTCGCACAAAAGACGGTCGGGACTCTGATCGACCTCGTGCGCGCGAGGCTCGGGGGCTCGACCACAGAAACCTAAGCCTCGAGGGAACGAAAGCTAGCCCTCGACCAGGGTTCGACAGCTGCCCTCGAGCAACAGAGTTAGGGACGACCCAGGGTGCGCCCGTACATGGCCAAGGGCTCGAGCCACGCTCTCGAGGCACCCCAGGACGTATTCGAGGCCGAAAGAGGAGGTCATCGTAGGAATCCCCCCGGGGGAGGCATCGAGCCCTCGAATCCTGTCGTAGGGAATCGAGATCCACACGACCACTCCTTGGCATCTTTGAGAGCGCCTTCGGGCCACTAGCCGACCCCTAATGAACGGGGCACGGGCTCTCACTCGAATTCCCTCGCTAGCAGCTCACCGGAGATCGTCAGAACTCACGGCCAAACGAGGGTAGTACGGCGTTCTCCACCCCTCCTCCTTTTTTCGAAAAGGAGCGTGAGGGTCGCACAAAAGACGGTCGGGACCCTGATCGACCTCGTGCGCACGAGGCTCGGGGGCTCGACCGCAGAAACCTAAGCCTCGAGGGAACGAAAGCTAGCCCTCGACCAGGGTTCGACAGCTGCCCTCGAGCAATAGAGTTAGGGATGACCCAGGGTGCGCCCATACATGGCCAAGGGCTCGAGCCACGCTCTCGAGGCACCCTAGGACGTATTCAAGGCCGAAAGAGGAGGTCGTCGTAGGAATCCCCCCGGGGGAGGCATCGAGCCCTCGAATCCTGTCGCAGGGAATCGAGATCCACATGACCACCCCTTGGCATCTTTGAGAGCGCCTCCAAGCCACTAGCTGACCCCTAACGAACAGGGCACGGGCTCTCACTCGAATTCTCCCGCTAGCAGCTCACCGGAGATCGTCGGAACTCGCGCCCAAACGAGGGTAGTACGACGTTCTCCACCCCTCCTCCTTTTTTCGAAAAGGAGCGTGAGGGTCGCACAAAAGACGGTCGGGACTCTAATCGACCTCGTGCGCGCGAGGCTCAGGGGCTCGGCCGCAACGAATCATCCCCCAATAAAACAAAAACAAGACCTCGGAGGAGTCCCAGCACTCCACCGAGGCCTCGGGGGCTACACCCGGCGGGTGCGCTCGCGCGCCCCCACCGGAAAAAATCACGACGCTACGACTCCAGTTCGAACCAACCTCTGGGAGAGTGATCACACACTCACCCAAAGGCTCGGGGGCTACTGTCGGTACCAAAAGTACGGGGGTACCCACACCCATCGCTAGTAAAAAACTAAAACGACTGACACCGCAATAAAAGGCAGCCCGCCTCGACCGCGCATCCTGTCCGCCTCGTACGAGGCCCGCTCGACGGGGCGCCTCGACCGCGCTCCGGCTCCGACTCGTATGAGGCCCGCTCGACGGGGCGCCTCGACCGCGCCCCATCCCGTACGGCAAGCTACCTCGACGGCGCTCCGACCCGCGCGAAGCTCGTCCGCCCACTGGGAAAAACTCCGACTCGCGTGAGCCTGGGTCGAGCGCCTCGACTCCTTCTCTTTACCTACCCCAGGACAAAAGCCATAGCATTTAATGCGGTTACCTACTATCACCTACCGGCATGGCTGCGACCAGGATCGACGTGGGAACCATGCCCGTGTCAGGTCTCACTATTTTACCACCCATCCCATGATGGGAGGTGAAACCCGTCACTATACCCACCTTACCGCGCACTGTTTACCATCGATCACCCTCGAGGGAGGATAAGACAAGGCCCGTTCTCCGCAATCTCGGGGATTCGGCCTTATCCATCCGGTCTCGACCCGGCCTCGACCCAACCTCGACGCTCGGCACAGTTCAACGGCAAGGGAAGGACGGTATGGCACGGCGCTCTGGGTCATTTCGCCGTCTTATCTCCCACGACGCCATGGTGTCCAGGGATGGCCGGCCATTCCTAGGGCACGTCGCTACAGTCAACTCAACAGGAATCGACCAAACATCACCTCAAGGCTCCCCGTCGTCCTGGCCTCCTCTCGCCCTATAAAAGGGCAGTCAGGGGTTCTACGAGGAGGGGAGGAACAAAGCACCCGACCGGACAACAACAGACAACGAAGAAAAACAAGGGATCGATACCTCAAGCAACCACCCTTGTCCTTTTTTCCTCTCTTTGAGACTTGGGCTCGGCGCCCTCTCTCGCACGCTTGTAACCCCTACACGAGCACTTCAGTGCAAGGAAATACAAACTTCTTCCCCCCGCTGGACGTAGGGCCTTCTTTTGCCCGAACCAGGATAAACCCTCGTGTGTTCTCCTTGCATCACCATCCAGGAAAAAGACACGCAGCATTTACTCGTTGGTTTAGGACCCCCTCGGATCCGAACACCGACAAGTACTGATCAAGGATCATGATAAATAAATAAATTACTTAGAGCACTCTAACTATGACAGTAGCATTAGTCTAATCAGAATATTAGAGAAATAATTCCTAAGTCATTCTATAACTACAAGTCAATGAATACTTCAATTAGTGTAATTACATCTAGTAGTCATCGTTAATGTTACTATCGCATCCACATATAAGGAACATCAACTAGGGAGGATCGGAAACATAGTCCTCCCCTCCTTTGAGACTGGGTTCTACAAGTCCTACACATGGGGGATGGACTACATATGACTCAACAGACCTGTCACACCCGCGATCTACCACACGTCCCGGTGTGTAGGGGACATTCGCAGATAAACAATATCTAAGCACCACGCTTATATAATTCCTACCACCCACCCATGGATCCTGCATATTAGGATAGGCACTATATGAATATATGCATGAACTTAATAATAAACTAACTATACTAGACATATAACCAAAGTAAATAATAAATATTGCAATCAAGAACATATAAAAAATAAAGATTAATGTTGACATAAACATTGTAGCAAGCACATAAAAATGGTGGAGAATACAATAAGAGAGAGGTACAAAGAATTATACCGAACCACACTCTTACCAACATCGGAAATCCAAGCTTGTAATTTGCTTGCCTCCCTCTAGACCTAATCTAACTAGCTAAAGCTCTAGAACTAGAGAAACTCTGAGGAATTATGGTTTCTAGCTCTAGATGGCTTGATCTCCAAATGACTTATACTTTCAGAGGGCTAGGGTCTCCTTATATAGCCTAGGGGGTCCAATGTGAGCCCTTGGATCAAACCAACTTGAGGTACGACTGAGATGCATCCTAGGAGGCGGTGGAAGAATACTCCAATGTGAGCCTGCTCATTGAGAATACACTGGCTGTCGATATGCTTTTGCTTATTTTTATATTGGTTAAAAGCTAGCATGATTCTCAATTAATATAAATACTTTCGTTTAAAAGCTAGCATGATTCTCAATTAATATAAATACTTTCATTTTTACTCATCACACCTTTACATGCTCTCATGATCATCGACTATTAAAGATCTATACAGTTAATACTCAATAATTACTGACATGTTTATTTTACTTATTTTGCATCATGAACATGTTGGATATCGACTCTTTAGTCGATCACCTTATCTCATTGGCTATTTAGTCGTATATTTGGAACTGTCTGGAGCAACACCGGCATGGTCCACCTTAAATTACTGATCAATCTTTCCTCCATGTCAATTACAGGGCTAAATTAACAGGCACACCTCAGGTCACGGCCATTCGGTCTTGTGTTTCCAAAGTCCTGGAAGATCTCGGGATCTGCTCCTCGTGGCTTCTTCCTGCTTGCTGTGCTGATGGCGAGGCGACCGTTTTCACTGTCAACACAACATAGACTTTTAAGATGTTTACCTCATCAGCAACACATGCATTTATTCCTTTTCTCTCTACTCTAGTGGGTGGTGTGGTTCTGATATAACCTCATCAGACTACCTGCACTCGATACTCTAAATGAGCCTGCAGTAGCATTTAGCGGAAGAAAGTTGCTGCAGCGGGTATGGTACCTCAATCCGGTACGCGGTCCCATCCACCAAATCTAAAGGATACCGGGAGTCTGCCCGCTACAGCCAGCCGAGAGAGAGGAGAGGAAAAAAGTAGAGAGAGAGAGCACATGCGCGGCGGGCCCCATGTTTTTAACTCACTAAAAAATGTTATAACTCACAAACCAAAACACTAAATTAAATTCCGATTGCACCATTAAATTCATTTCAATAAATTATTTAAAACAAGATATCACATGGATATATTTAGATAAAGTGATAAGTGGGCCCCACAGTGGATAGAGGATGATATAGATGATGGATGAGTGCGGGAGAATTAGGTATAGAGGAGAGAATCTTGATGACTAGAATATATAGAGGATTAATATAGATGTTCATGAGTGCAGATAGTCTCAGTAGCACATGTATTTACCATTCTCTCTCCTATAGTGGGTGGTGTGGTATCGATATAAATAGTCACATGTATCTTTCTAGCGCTCCAACGCGTGCCGAGTGATTGTTTCACACTTTTGTTAAATGAATCACTCGCTACTTCTGCAAGCATATCTGACATACTACAAAGATACTAATAGAGGGTGACATGAAAATTATACGCAGATATGCCAGTCGGGGCAGCATGCGGTGCGTTAAGGAAGCCCTAAGGCTGAAGTTTCATAAGAGTTTTATTTGCATTTAATAGCCTACCACATACACAATTTTGATGATATGACAACATATTAATTAAGAGAGAGAAGAATTAAGTTTTATGGGGATGAAACTCTCTTGGCACGATTACCAACTCTCTATGAGTCACATAACTAAATGCTTATGTGCCGATGTTTTGTAGACCGACTAGTAAATTTATACGCGCTGCTTCAAAAAGATGATAGTAGCATCCAAAGACACGAGGATTTATACTAGTTCAGAAATGATCGAGTGCGTGTTCCTCGCTTGAATGCTCTGAAGTTCTTACAATGGGGGGTGTAAAAAAGATGGAGGAGGTAGAAGAATGGAGCTAGAGCTAGGAGATGGACTGCTCTAATAAGAGCTTCGAGAGTCCGATGCCTTGGAGGGGTGCCATAGCTACCCTTATATAGAGTTCCGGGCCAAGTCACATACAAAGAAGGAGGTTCTCCCGACCGAAGGGTTCTGAGCCTGAGAGAGGGGGCCTAGCTAACTTGGCTTGCAAGAAACACCATTTCGACTTGGTGTAGCGCACGTCTGGGCGTGGTTGTCGTCATGGTCTTGTGCTCATGTCGTGACATGGGGTGGCGTGGTGCTACTGTGCCGGTTGTGGCGGCACTATAGGCACGGTGGTGATACGCTAGGCATCCTGTGCGACGTGGTCTTGCTGTGGCCTTCGTCATCGCCTCCTGATCTCCTGGGGGCGTCGTACGGGAGTTGGTAGCTGCCCCCAAGTCGTTGGTCGTCTTGTTGCTTGCGGAGCTGGTGGCCACGATCCCGAACTCTGGGGTCGTGGTCTTCATCGGCTTGGATGGCGTCAAAGTCAAGGCCACTGTCGTGAACCCCATCCTGTAGTGGGTAGGGTTGTACACCTGTCTCGTCGGGCCATATTAAGACGATGGGTCACCGTATTGGCCACCGTCGCTGATGGTGTTGTCTTGTCTTTGTTGTGTGTCCCTTCTATTCTTGCGGGTTAGTGCGACGTGTCTCAGAGCAGGTGTGCCTGGCAGAGTCCGATCTCTCTCCGTTCCTCACATGGGTCGGGACGAGGGAGATGTCGTGTGGTGTCGCAAGGCGTGCGGTGAAGGCAGAGAGGAGAGATCGTGGCCAACCCTTACCTTAGTGCTGGGCCCGGGTCCACGTAGTTTAGCTAGGTCTTGGTCGTTTAGGCTTATACCAGCTTGTGTACTGTGGGTTGTTCGGGTGGCTGATTAACCGGTGTTTTGAGATACTCGGGGTATCATAGCCTCGACATTATAAAATCATACAATGAATCTTTACATTAAGAATGGATGTTTCACCTAAATTTTATTTTATTCCGTATGACCGGGATGAAACTCTCCGTCGAGGTGACTTAAGAAAAGCAAATCCCAGCCACAGAGCCGCATAGCTAAGCCCACGGTACGTCCGCTCCGCTGATAACAAGTACCATTGTTGGTTGTGAACCAGTTGGCGGCTTGGCGCCAGTCGGGCGAGGCAGCAGTCCAGGTCAGGACCACACTCCACAGGATGCTGGCCGTCGCGTCCAGAACCCGCAACAAATCGGCCACCACCGTCACCCTTGCTATGCCATTCCTCCTCTCCGCCGCCAACGCCAGCGCCACCACCAACCCCCGTTCTCTCTCCACCTCCCCTCGCAGCCAGAACAATAGCCGCGCCCACCGCCTGCAACTGCCCGCACGCCGCCTCCCCAGTTTCCCCGCCGCTGCTCCGGGCGCTCCCTTTGCCCCCCTCCCGCAGAGTCGAGGCATGGCGTCGCTGGCGGCGTCGGCGGCCGCGGCCGCCGCGGCGGAGGTGACGCACCTCACGCAGCGCGATGCGGCGGAGATCGACGAGCAGCTCATGGGCCCGCTCGGGTTCAGCGTCGACCAGCTCATGGTCTCCCAGTTGCTGTTTTTTTTTTGCCCGGTTATTGCGTGGGGTAGTGGTGGCTGATCGTCTGATTGTTGTGCTTCCAGGAACTCGCTGGATTGAGCGTCGCGGCAGCCCTTGCGGAGGTAAGGGCATCGGGCACTGCGTGCTGCTCTCCAGCTGAATTTGCAATGTTTTACTAGTCTCTTCTTCTGTTTAATGTGCCTGAGCCTCAGTAAATCAGGTGATTTGGCACACTGATAAAAAAATGTCCATGTCCATGCACCATTGTTGATGGTAGTGATCCTCGTTCCTCGATCGCGAGGTTTAGTTCGGAAATCAGGCTTCTGTAGGCTTGGCAAATTGCATCATATCCATGCTGTCACTTGTTTGGTAATCTGCTGCCTGAACTTGATTAGGTGGAAGGTAGTCATCTTAGGGGCTGACTAGTATCAAGGATTCTATCTCTATTCTATGGTTGAATTACTCTGCAAGTTATAAAATTTCATAATTAAATTTTACACAAAATTCTCAGTATTTGAGTTTAGCTATAGTTTTTTTTTTTTTTTTTGCTGTTGTTGAGTGAGAATGGAATTAGCATCCTTCTTAAGTGATTCGAGATACCTTCTGATGCTACCTAAAAAGTGGATAAAACAACTACTAACTGTGGTGGCTTACTAGTTTAGTTGTGATTTATGAACCCCCACTTAGTATGAATGGATGGAAAACCATACAATGTGCTGTATATGTTCTATAGGACCTCATATTCTGTGCCTGCTTATATTAGTTTTAGTTTCCCGTCTTAAATCAACCTTTTTTTAAAAAAAAATTGTGCCTGCTCACTTGCTTTTTTCTGAAAATGTTCATAATCAACACAGGTTTACAAGTTGAATGAACATGCAAGGGTACTTGTTATCTGTGGTCCAGGAAATAATGGTGGTGATGGTCTGGTAGCTGCTCGTCATCTTTATCACTTTGGATATAGGCCATCTATTTGCTACCCAAAACGCACACCCAAACCTCTATATTCCGGTCTCGTTACTCAGGTAAACCATTATACCTCCCTCATTTCTTGGTATGCTGTATGGTTCTCTGTTTCCAATATAACATGAACCCTTCGTGTTTTTTAGCTTGAATCACTGTCGATCCCATTCATACCTGTTGAAGACCTACCTAATGACTTATCAAGGGAGTTTGATGTTATTGTTGATGCAATGTTTGGTTTCTCATTTCATGGTACATCTGCTTTTTGTATCCTTCCTTGCTGTTCTAATTTGTGTTCACTGATTTAATGTCAAGCTTGAGCCACAGATTAATCTTTTCTGCTTGCTACCTGTACTTCACTCCTTGTGAATATATTCTATTTCTTACTACATTGAAATAGGGTTATGGATTAGATTCTCGATCAAACTTCACTTTGTTCTCCCTTATTAACTGGACTTTGGAAACTGTAAAGAGTCCACTGTACAACCCTCAACTATGGGCTGACGGCTGAGTCTACTTTTCAACCTTCAACTATGAAACCATTCACTTTTTAAACCTCAACTATGAAAACCTTTCACTTTTCAACCTTGGATGACATGGCCAAGGCTAAGACTGTTATTGTATTTTATAAATTGGTCAAGCTTTGTGTTCTTATTTCTTTTGACTGGCTGTGTACCTCCTTATTAGTTTGTTACAGAGGTCAGAACTTTATTTTAAATAAAGCTTTCTTCATTTTTTTTAAAAGACAAATCAATAGAGTGTCTTAAGAAAAACTTTCAACTTTATTCACTCCCACTGAGGAGTATCTACAACTTAAATATATTCGTATATATGAAATAAAGTATATTTTGTGTTTTTTATGGAATAAATAAAAATAATTTATTGCATTCTAGTTGCCATTTAATTTCCTCTAGAGAAAACTGATATTTTTAATCTCATATATGCATTGGATACATTGTCAGAGTTGTTTAAAAGCATTATACTATTTTTTTAATTTGCAAAATTAGGTTATGGTTTCCAAATTTAGAAAAGACTTTATTTTTTTAATAGAAAAGTTCAGTTGCGCATAGGAGTAAAGAACCTAAAAATCAATTTGGTATGAGCCTGTTTGATTAACAAAGTGAAAAGGGTTTAGTTCAAAGTTATAGCTACTGCATGCTATTATTCTTTATTTCACTTACAGAAAGTCATTTAGATTTTTCTTGAAATTCTAAAGTCATTTATAAATTCTGAAGCCATTTATAAATTTAAAATTGAAAATATGTTGGTCATGTGACCATGTCAACTAAAACCACTCTAAGTTTGAGAGAAGCTTGGAAAGTGAACCGTTTTTATAGTTGTGGGTTGAAAGGTGAATGGGTTTGTAACTGAGGGTTGAAACTGGACTCAGCCCATAGTTGAGGGTTGTAAAACAGACTTTTTCTCAATTGTTAATTAGCATGGGAAACAAATTAGAGCTCTGTTACACAGGCAGTGAGCAAAGTGATAGATAATCTTTCAATTAAAATAAAACACTAATGTTTCTCATAATGGAGAATTTGGTTACTATCGAGTTTCTACTGAGCTTTTGGTAAGGTAAATAGGATGGATTCTTGCTCTTTATCATACAATTTTTTTTTGGATCGAGTATTACAGAGTTATTTAGGGGGACAAGTGTGTCCTGGTTCAATGCAGCAATATTATATCAAATAAGGACAGCTTGATAATTAAGAAAATGTTGGCAGTGCTATCATTTAGAGTAAATTGAATCTATTGAACTCAAATCAGTATGCAATTGTATACCTGACATGAATCAATCATGCTTCTTATCGTTTTTACCTTTTTTTCACTGTGGAAATCTTTGATCTCTTACAGGAACACCCAGACCACCCTTCGATCATCTTATCCAAACGCTTGTTTCATTGAGTGTTATTGGAAATTCAGATAAAAGGCCAGCAATTGTTTCCATTGATATCCCTTCTGGATGGCATGTTGAAGAGGGAGATGTCGATGGAGGAGGGATTAAACCTGATATGCTGGTTAGCGTCCTACTTAGAAGCTTTCTGGATTATAATTCATCTATCAACATAAGAACATGCTGTTTGAAAATTCCAAATTTCATAAATTTCATCTTTAAGTAATTGACGTGTCTAGGTGTCATTAACTGCACCGAAGCTCTGTGCGAAAAAGTTCACTGGCCCACACCATTTTCTTGGGGGTAGGTTTGTCCCCCCACCAATTTTGAACAAATATGGACTTCAGCTTCCTCCCTACCCTGGCACATCGATGTGTGTGAGAATTGGAAAAGCTCCATCTGTTGACATTTCATCTCTCAGGGAGAACTATATTTCCCCTGAACTTCTTAAGAGCCAAGTGATGTCTGATCCATTTGATCAGGTATGGCCATACTGGAAGAAACCTTGGAAATATTCATCCTTTTATTTGAAAAACCTTTTGTTGTTAACAAATGGTTCTTTCATATATATATGTAGTTCCTTAAATGGTTTGATGAAGCAGTAACAGCCGGGCTGCGTGAGCCCAATGCGATGGCTTTAACAACTGTCAACAAGGAGGGAAAACCGTATGGCTATTTTTCTTTAATAAGATATTTTATTCAGCTAGTTAACAATATTGTATTAGAAATTTGATATGATAATTATTTGTCCTACTATTTTATCTGCAGTTCTTCGAGGATGGTTCTTTTGAAGGGAGTTGATAAACAGGGATTTGTTTGGTATGTGACATAAATTTTGTTGTCCCCGTCACCCCGTGGAATTCCATAGAAATTTTCGAGTCATGATTTGATAGTCTTTTTTTTTTGTACAGGTATACAAATTATGGTAGCCGGAAGGCGCATGACTTGTCTGAAAACCCTAATGCAGCACTCCTTTTCTACTGGAATGAGATGAACCGTCAGGTGAACTTATCAATCCCTATGGTAGTTTCAAAGGATCTGTTTTGTGCAGTATCACATTGCAACCTGTAAGGGTAAAACAGCAATCAGTATTACAGAACAAATTTAATATTAGAGCTTCTCCAATGGGTTGTGCTACCCATTTTTCAAAATCTATAATAAATTGTGGTGTTGAAAGTGTCAAATAAGATCTCATTAACATTTTACAGCCTGATTTCTTACTTTTATTTAGTCCATTAAGGAATCTACTTTTTTTTTGTATATTTTACCTTTCTGGTCTCTTTCCATGTTATTCACCACTTGATTTTGTACCTCTTAATTATTAACTGGATCTCAGTTACATTGATGCATGCAGTACTGTTCTTTTGTGAAGGGACATGATATGAGCCACGTTGTATAACTGGGCCAGTGGGCCTATAAGACTGCACATCGCAGGCTCTAATTGGCTGATATGTGGGATGCAGGTAAGAGTTGAAGGATCAGTTGAGAAGGTTCCAGAAGAAGAATCAGATAAATATTTCCACAGCCGCCCACGTGGAAGTCAGCTTGGTGCCATAGTTAGCAAGCAGGTACTGTGGTTTTTTAGGATCACAAACTTAAATTTTCTGTTCCACATCTTTTACTTGAATGATTAAATGGAATTCTATCTGTTGAGGAGAAAAACCATAGAGTATTAATGATGATATTCAACAGAGTACTGTCATTGCTGGAAGAGAAGTTCTTCAACAGGCTTACAAGGAATTGGAACAAAAATATTCTGATGGGTGAGTTAAACATGACAACGGGGTCCCGGTCCATAGTATTCATGATATTCTTTTGTCCTTTTCGAGCCATCAAAAATCCGTTTTAAGCTGCTTTGTTTGCTGACAGTTCATTTGCCATTTTATCACATTGATATAGTGTTTTGGTGTCATAGTAATGGTAAACACAAAAGGCATGGACACAACCCAAATTCAAAATTTTTAAAGTTTTAACCCACTTAGTCTAAAATTTGTAGATTATACCATGCAACTTGGCATCGCTGGATTCATATTTAATGTACTTTCATATGATGCGAATTTGATGGTCATGGTCATTAATTTGTGAGGTATTAACGGTCAAAGTGTGGAATTACCGAATTAGGGACCTCACTGGGTCGAACTGTGCGTTACATTTTGAGAAAGTGGAAGCATTATCTTCATAGAAGACTATAAGCAACCTACTGTAATAAAATCAGTTTCAACTTTCAAGGATAGCGATCAGTCGCTCATCATACTCAAGTTCTGATTTTTATTTTTATTTGTGATCATGAATTGATCAATCCCCATAACTATAAATACATAACCATGAAACATCTGCACCTTTTTTCCCTTGAAAGGAAACTGTGGGGCAAAAGACACCCCCCCCCCCCCCCCAGCATTTTATAACACCTACCACAGAAACTAAACTAAGCAAGGAGCTTAACAAAGGCTCAAGAGAGGCCACAGGAGGTTACAAAGTATTCAACCAATCCATAATCCTTGTGTGAAGAGTAGCTTTGATACTGGATAAATGCATAATCACTTCAATCTGCACCTTTGTAGCCATACCCTGTGTCAATCGACAGTATATAGTATGCACCAGCACCACAATAATCCTCTTGCATTGCAGCTGTCGAATATTATTGTTTACTCTCTTGCCAAAGAGGACATGAGAAGGATTTTGTTGAACTGTTCCTTGAATTGTGCCATGTGGGTTGTGGAGCACAGACGTACAGTATATCGCAAAGTCTAAGAACCACTGTGTTGGCATTAGTGGGCGTGCTTCCTGTGAAATACGAATCTTCAGTTAGATGCCTATCAACAGCACCTTGGTCAAAGCTGCTAAACTTTGATATATTTGATTATGTGAAGAAATTTGTAGCTACTGAATTCTGGAATTAGCCGTGTTATCTGAAGTCTTAAATCTTAATCCCCTGGCTTGTTCTGTAACTGCAGTAGCTTGATTCCGAAGCCTGAATACTGGGGTGGCTACAGATTGACACCAACCCTTTTTGAGTTCTGGCAAGGACAACAGTCTCGACTGCATGACCGGTATGCTTCGATCATCCTTTATTCTGTTATCCATTTTCCTGAAAACCCTGTATGCCCCAGGACGGGACAGCATGTATGTTGATACGTGTGATACCTTGATGTAAACAGGCTACAATACTCGCGGAGAGAAGTAGATGGGAATACAGTGTGGCACATCGAGAGGTTGTCCCCTTGACTGTTAACCTGTCAACACTTTGGTAATAGGGTTGAGCTTATCACCTGCAGTCAAATCTTCTCCAGCTGCAAGACGTCCCAACTGCCCCAAGATGTTAGCGTGGTGATTAGATCCCGTGTTTGAGTGCCAGAACCCAGAAGCTCAGGGCGTGTTTACATGCCAAAATTTTTTGGGAAAAGCTCCTATAGCACTTTTCGTTGTTATTTAGCAAAAATTATCTAATCATGGACTAACTAGGCTCAAAAGATTTGTCTCGACATTTACAGACAAACTGTGCAATTAGTTATTTTTTTTATCTACATTTAATGCTCCATGCATGCGTCTAAAGATTTGATGTGACGGGTACTGTGCAAAAATTTTTGGGTGTTTTTGGCATCTAAACAGGCCCTCAGTTCTATGCGGATACTCTTTTCACATGGGCCTTCCCCACCATAGCGGTGGATGAACAAGTCATCACTCACCGGGTTTCTTTTAGCCCCTTTCGTTTCTTCTTCTGTAAATGGCATCCATCGATCCAGGTATTTAAATCTTGCCGATTGTGGACTTGTTGCGCCATGATACACTAATGCTGCGGGAATAAGGCTCTTGAGAATGGCTTTGTCAGCACCGAGCTTATAGTAAATAAAGATGCAATTTGATTTATGCCTTTACGTCGGCGTCTTGCATTTGTATTTAACGGCTGCGTGCCATGGGTTGAAATTGTGTTTGTGTCGTATTATGGGTTGAAATTGTGTTTGTGTCGCACCAGCCTGTGTGCGCAGAATAAGTAGACAACAGTCAATGGGCTATGGCGGTGCATTGTAGATTTGGAGGTGCATTACACTGTTGTTCAAGCATGCAGGTTAGCACCGGTCACTACCTTCGCAACGGAGAAATTTCTAATGGTTAGGTTCCTTCAGAAAATCCTATTCTCAATGCAACATTACGACAACTCCGGATTGGATTATAGAAAATTCACCATTGGATTCTCTTGTAACAGTAACGCGATTCCAATATATGGAAAATACCTTTGGAGCCTTTTGGAACAGTAATAAAGAAGAAAAATACTGGACTTACTACGAAATTCCATTTGTTGCCCTGTAAGATTTTATAAGATGTGATCGTGTTTTTACTAGGCTCCAGTTAACATACTCTATGTTCCAAATTATTGGTCAATTGTCATGAAACTTTGACCAACATCATAATTTGCAAGTAAATAAAGTAACCCCGCTACTTGAGGAGGGCCCACCAACATCCCACCCGCACACCGCCACCGTGGCACTGCCCATGCCTTTTTATTTTTTGAACTGCACTGCCCATGCCTACCAAAACAAAGAGGGGGCGAAAAAGGTGTCACGGTCCGGTGGAGTTCGTCCTAATTTAGGGTTTCCTAGGTCTGGGGTTTAGTTTCCAATCGAAGTTGCTGAGGCGTTGGCGGCGATGCCGGCGTGGAACAAGTCCCTCCGAGCTCAGCCGTGCCCTGCTGGTGTTCCGTTCCGACGCCGGTGGCGAGTTCGTGGGGGTGGGTCTCCCACTGTGGGCCCCCTATACATGAGTCAACCGTCGGTGTTTCTTCACCTTCGTGTTCGGTGAGGTGGCGAGCAAGCTGGTCTTTTGATGCAAGGAAGTAGAGGAAGTTGCGGTTCGGCGGCTGGATGGAGGATGGACTGAGCTCGAGGTCCCCGCGACGGCGGTTGTCGCCGACGGCGAGCCTCGGTTCAAGCTGGAAGGTGCTCGGGTGTGCGACCCCGGCCGATTGGGCGATCAGCGACGGCGAATCTCGTATTACAAGCAGGGAAAATTTTATCGGCGATAAAATTTCGATAAACCCGATAATCTCGTTTATCGCTGAGGTCCGATAAAATTTATTTATCGCCGAGATTCCAATTTTCACTAGTCCACCTACATAAAAGTATGATACTCTATTATACCAATACTATTATGTGTTAGCTCTTGATGTTAAATGTTTTACATACAACTTATATAATTTTTTAGTGAAATTAGGTATTATTTTGTTTTATTTTTGATCGAGACATTTTCCGATAAATCTGATAAACCCGTTTATCGGTGACCTTCGGTATTTTTTTTCTACCGATAAATTGAACCTTGATTACAAGTATCTATTCCGGCTCAGTTCAAAGCCACAGTACGATGGAGCTTCTTCCTGCCTAGGGATGGTGGCGGCGACCAGATTTGCAGGCGCCGGCGGCGACCGGCGTCAGTGGATTTGGTCACCTCTGTCAAGCACAAGGTCCAGGGACTTCAGTGTAATTTTCTTTTTTTCTAGGGCCTTTTTGCTTATTGGGTGGGACAGCTGTCCTCTTGTATCTTTAGGTCTTTGCACTCTCCTTAACCTTTAATGTAGGTATGTTTGATAAAAAAACAAAAACAAAGAAACCCCAGCCCGACGGCTAAGCCGACACAGCAGTGTCCGCGGTCTCGCCCGTAGGGATAAAAACCGATGGAATTTTTTTTTTACCGTCCCGTTCTACATTTTTCTATCCGTTTCCGTATTTGCGAGATCCCATTTTCGCATTTGCGAAAGTAGAAAATTGTGTTTTCTGTTCGTTTCCGAGTAATCCCGTTTTAATATGGAATAGACCCGTATTTATCCCGTTTTTAATCTATACTCAACATGTTTAACAATTAAATGTCATTATGTTATGTTAATGGAAAAAGTCTACTTAACCCCCTGAACTATCAGCCAGTGTCTAACTTACACCCCCAACTACAAAACCATCTGTTTTACACCCTGAACTTTTCAAAACCGTTCAAATTACACCATAGAGCGGTTTTGGACGGCGGTTTTGCTACAGTAACCATGGTTTTGCTACAGCAACAACGATTTTGACTTTTCCTTTTTCTATTTATTTCCGTTGAATCTTTAAAAATCATAGTAAATCATAGAAAAATCATAAAATAGAAAATCTAATTTTGTTGGACTCCACATGAGTAGATCTATACAATGAACATATAATATAGTATGCTTTAGTACAAATTTTTTCTGTAACTTTAAATTAGTTAGAAAATCAAATTTTATCTGTAATTAATTGGAATAATTCATAGCAACATCTTTTGTGGTCCAATTGTGGTTACATTTTTATAGTAAACTAATTATTATATGTTTGAACTATAGTAAAAATTTCATACTGATTGGATCATGTATAATTTAGTTATAAATTTATTTATATTTAACAAGCATAAACCTAAACATAAACCTAAATAAATCTATAACTAAGTTATATATGATCCAATAAGTATGAAATTTTTACTATAGTTCAAACATATAATAATAACTCCATCATAAAAATTTCACCATAATTGAACCATAAAGGCTGTAGCTATGAATTATTCCAATTAATTACAGACAAATTTTGATTTTCTAACTAATTTAAAGCTACAGAAAAAATTTGTACTAAAGCATACTATATTATATGTTCATTGTGTAGATCTACTCATGTGGAGTCCAACAAAATTAGATTTTCTATTTTATGATTTTTCTGTGATTTACTATGATTTTTTAAAGATTTAGCGGAAATAAATAGAAAAGAAAAAGTCAAAACCGCTGTTACGGTAGCAAAACCATGGTTTCTATAGCAAAACCGCCGTCCAAAACCGCTTCAGGGTGTAATTTGAAGGGTTTTGAAAAGTTCAGGGTCTAAAACAGACGATTTTATAGTTAAGGGTGTAAGTTAGACACTGTCTGATAGTTTAGGGGGTTAAGTAGACTTTTTCCTTATGTTAATATAATGGAAAAAGTCTACTTGACCTCCCACTATGGGGGTCGTCTACTGTCGGTGTTCGGACCAAGGGGGGTCCTAAACCAACGAGTAAATGCTGCGTGACTCTTTCCTGGATGGTGATGCAAGGAGAACACACGGGGGTTTATCCTGGTTCGGGCAAAAGAAAGCCCTACGTCCAGCGGGGAAGAGAGGTTTGTATTTCCTTGCACCGGGGTGCTCGTGTAGGGGTTACAAGCAGGCGAGAGAGGGTGTCGAGCCCAAGTCTCAAAGAGAAAAAGGAGAAAGATGGTTGCTTCGCGTTGTTTCCGTGATGCTTCGTGTTTTTTCCCCGTTCCCCCCTTTGGTTCGCCCTGGCCTGCTCTTTATATAGGGCGAGAGATGGCCAAGTCGAGGGGAGGCTTGAGGTGATGTTTCGTCGATTCCTATTGAGTTGACTGTAGCGACGTGGCTTCGGGATGGCCGGCCATCCCTGGGTATCCTGACGATGTACGGGACAAGAGGGTGAAATGACCCAGAGTGCCAGGCCATACCGTCCTTCGAGCTAAGTCGAGCGTTGGGGCCGGGTCGAGGCTGGGTCGAGGTCGGATGGATAAGGCCGAATCCCCGGTATCGCGGGGGACGGACCTTGTCTTATCCTCCCTCGAGGGTGACTGATGGTGAATAGTGCGCGGTATGGTGGATACAGTGACGGCTTTCACCTCCCATCACGGGATGGGCGGTAAAACAGTGAGACTTGACGTGGGTATTGTTCCCGCGTTGACCCATGCCGTAGCCATGTCGGTCGGTGGTAGTAGGTAACCGCATTGAATGCTATGGCTTTTGTCCCGGGTAGGTAAAGAAAGGGCGTCGAGGGGCCGGGGCGCGGTCGAGGCGCCCCGTCGAGCGGGCCTCGTATGAGTCGGAGCCGGAGCGCGGTCGAGGCGCCCCGTCGAGCGGGCCTCGTACGAGTCGGAGCCGGGACGCGGTCGAGGCGCCCCGTCGAGCGGGCCTCGTACGAGTCGGAGCCGGGGCGCGGTCGAGGCGCCCCGTCGAGCGGGCCTCGTACGAGTCGGAGCCGGGGCGCGGTCGAGGCACCCCGTCGAGCGGGCCTCGTACGAGTCGGAGCCGGGGCGCGGTCGAGGCCCCCCGTCGAGCGGGCCTCGTACGAGTCGGAGCCGGGACGCGGTCGAGGCGCCCCGTCGAGCGGGCTATCTTTTCTACTGGTTTCGGTTTTTGTTAGTGTTTTGGCGATAGCTGTGGTACCCCCGTACTGTTGGTACCGACAGTAGCCCCCGAGCCTTTGGGTGAGTGTGTGATCACTCTCCCAGAGGTTAGTCAGAACTGGAGTCGTAGCGTCGCGATTTTTCCGGTGGGGGCGCGCGAGCGCACCCGCCGGGTGTAGCCCCCGAGGCCTCGGTGGAGTACGGAGACTCCTCCGAGGTCTTGTTCGCGTTTGATTGGGGGACATTTCGTTGCGGTCAAGCCCCCGAGCCTCGTGCGCGCGAGGTCGATCAGGGTCCCGGCCGTCTTTCGCTGTGCGACCCTCACGCTCCTTTTTCGAAAAAAGGAGGAGGGGTGGAGAATGTCGTACTACCCTCGTTTGGGCCCGAGTTCCGACGATCTCCGGTGAGCTGCTAGCGGGGGAATTCGAGTGAGAACCCGTGCCCCGTTCGTTAGGGGTCGGCTAGTGGCCCGGAGGCGCCCTCAAAAATGCCAAGAAGTGGTCGTGTGGATCTCGATTCCCTTCGACAGGATTCGAGGGCTCGATGCCTCCCCCGGAGGGATTCCTACCACAACCTTCTCCTTCGGCCTCGAATACGTCCTGGGGTGCCTCGAGAGCGTGGCTCGAGCCCTTGGCCATGTACGGGCGCACCCTGGGTCGTCCCTAACTCTGTTGCTCGAGGGCAGATGTCGAACCCCGTTCGAGGGCCAGCTTTCGCTCCCTCGAGACTTATTGCGGGCTTCGCACCCATTTTTGCGGTCGGGACCCCGAGCCTCGCACGCACGAGGTCGATCAGAGTCCCGGCCGTCTTTCGCGACCCTCACGCTCCTTTTTCGAAAAAAGGAGGAGGGGTGGAGAATGTCGCACTACCCTCGTTTGGGCCCGAGTTACGACGATCTCCGGTGAGCTGCTAGCGGGGGAATTCGAGGGAGAACCCGTGCCCCGTTCGTTAGGGGTCGGCTAGTGGCCCGGAGGCGCCCTCAAAAATGCCAAGAAGTGGTCGTGTGGATCTCGATTCCCTTCGACAGGATTCGAGGGCTCGATGCCTCCCCCGGAGGGATTCCTACCACAACCTTCTCCTTCGGCCTCGAATACGTCCTGGGGTGCCTCGAGAGCGTGGCTCGAGCCCTTGGCCATGTACGGGCGCACCCTGGGTCGTCCCTAACTCTGTTGCTCGAGGGCAGCTGTCGAACCCCGTTCGAGGGCCAGCTTTCGCTCCCTCGAGACTTATTGCGGGCTTCGCACCCATTTAAGACATACCTGGAGATATTTCGTTGTCCGGGCGCGTTTTTTCGGGAGGCGAGACCGGCGCGTTATCGGCGTATGGTTACGACGTGGGGAGCGGCCACGTGCTCAGTTCCTGCGAGATATAAGGAAACGGTTAGGCGAGCGGTTTTATCGCGAGAAACTGCTCCTTACTTTTCGCGCGGCCGTTGGGCTTCCGTCTGAGCATATAAAGCTAAGGCCTTGGGGTCTCCGTTCCCCACCGGTTACTTGCATCCCTGCAATCCTTTGCCCTAGACATCCCCTGCCACATCGCGTTCTCCGCCCGTCTTGCCGCAGCCACCGCATCCTTTTCTCCCATCCCCTTCCGACGACATCGATGGCAGGAAAGAGCCAGATCCTTCCCGCCGACGACTGGGCCGCCTCCTCGGTGACGGAGAGGAGGTTGGAGGAGTTGGTCAAGGACGGGCTGTTGCGGCCGAGGACGAACTCGGCGCGGCCGGAGTGGGTGGCACCGCCCCCCGCCCACCAGGAGCCAGTGCCCCCCGAAGGGTACGTGGTGAGCTTCGTCAGCTTTCATGAGCGGGGGTTCGGCGTGCCGGCGTCGGTCTTCATGCGTGCGCTCCTCCACTACTACCGGGTGGAGCTTCACCACCTTTCCCCCAATGCCGTAGCGCAGGCCGCCATCTTTGCGGCGGTCTGCGAGGGCTACCTTGGGGTGGAGCCACAGTGGAACTTGTGGCTTCACCTTTTCAAGGCCGAGCTCTTCGCCAAGAGGGCAGGGGAGAAAGGCGTCCTGTCCGCGGCCCGAGTGGGGAGCTGCGTGCTGCAAGTGAGATCGGGTCGGACGGATCTATACATCCCGGCCCGACTCATCTCCTCGAACAGTGGGTGGCACGAGGGTTGGTTCTATCTCCGCAATGATGAAAATCAGTTGCCGAGGTACACCGGCCGCGTGCTGACTGCTCGAGAAGAGCACTGGTCGTACGGAGTGCCCGAGGCCGAGAAGACGCGCTTGGATCCGCTGCTGGCGGCGCTGCAGCAGCTTCGCCTTCGGAGCCTGACGGCTGCGGCGGTGGCTGCGGGCTTCCATCGCCGTAGAGTGATGCCGTTGTGCCAGCGTCGTCTCCGCCTGGACCAGATGACTCCGGAGGCGAACCTGGAGGGCACCCGGATGTCCCACGAATCCCTCACCCTTGAGGAGGTTCTCCGGCGGGCTCGCCGGATGGTCGGGAACTTCAAGGCGGAGGAAGCCAATCAGGTTCCCATGAGGCCTACCGAGGGGTGCGAATCCGTGGTACGTATCCCGGGGCTGAGGTATTGCTTTTCTTGTTTTTCTGTGGATTTCGCTGATGTGGTCGAGGCCGGTGTGTAGGATTTGTCGGCGTTGCGGGAAACGCGCCCACCAGTCCCGGAGGACCGGCCCGCCCGGGAGGCTCGACGCCTGCATGCTTCCCAGAAGAAGCAGGCCAAGGAGACGGCCAAGAAGCGGGCGATCCGCAAGGCCAAGAAGGCGGAGGCGTTGAAGAAGCGCCGGCGCCAGCAGACCATCGACGGAGTGCCCCTGTCACCGTCGCCTTCCGAGACAGTCTCGGGGGAGGACGACGGCAGCAGCGATGAAGATGAAGATGCCCTGTCGCGGCATGATATTGCGACCAGGCTTGGGGATCTCCCCGACATTCGCCCCCTGCTGGAGCCCATCGGGGGGGGGTCCTCCTCGGTCGTCGTGGTCGAGGAGGTCGAGAGGAAGAAGGTGGAGAAGGGATCTGGCCCCTCGAGGGGAGGGGCCATTCTACCCCGGACCCGGCGAGAGGGGTCGTCGGGGACGTCCGCACCAGCCGGGGCCTCGCAAGCTCCGGCAGGGGCGGAGACGGTGGTACCGGCGTCGTTATCAGCGGCGGCGCCGGTAGGAGTAAGGACCCGAGGCCAGCTGGCCTCGGGAACACAAAGGGCGCAGGGCGGTGTGTTGGCCGGGGCTCCCAGGAGCGCTCGGCCTGCTGGTGAGGCCGCCGCGGGGCCACCAGCGGCCGTCCCGGGAGGCTCGAGCCGCGCAGGGTCGAGGTACTTGGTGCCGATTTCCGGGTAAGTATCTCAACTTGGTTGTCCTGCCTTTTCCAAAGTCCGTCGGCTGACAATTCTTCTCACTTCGCAGGCTGAAGCGGAAGGCGGAGCCAATGGGGCCTACCCCTGTGAAGTCGCTGCGAGCCAGCGCCGTTGTCCTCAACCGGACGGCGGAGCAGGACGCGGCCTGGATCCGTCAGGTCGAGGCAGCGAAAGGGCGCCTGCGACATCAGCAAGGGTCGGCCGACGCCGCGGCGGTTGCCGGCCCGGAGCCCGCCGTCGAGGGGGCCGAACCGGCAAAGGCGGTGGCTCTTGACGTGGTCGAGGCGGGGCCCCGGCCGTCAGGGACGACCGAGGCTGCCGTTGCGGTCGTGACGAGCGAGGCACCCGTCCGCGACGCGGAGCGGGCGGGTGCTGACGTGACCAAGGAGGAGGTCGCGTCGGTGTCGGGGCAAGAGACGGTCCTGGCGAAGGGGTCGCAGCCGCGACAAGGCCCGTCGGCAGAGCCGGCGGGCGTGGTGGAGATCGGGGCGGTCGAGCCCCCATCCGGAGCACCCGAAGAAGAGACGCCGGCTCCGGCGGTGCCGACGGTCGAGGCGAGGGTACCGGAGCCGTCGTCGGTCGAGGTGCCGGCTCCGGCGGCGCCGGCGGTCGTAAGTGCCCGCCCTCACGCTCCCCTCGACAACATCTCCCTGGACAAGGGAAAACAAACGATAGGGGTCGAGGGGGGTGAGGTCGCGGACCAGGCCGGTGTCTCGACGGCCGTTGGAGAGGCGGATACCGCGGGCGAGGCCGGTCCTTCCGCGGGACCGGGAGACGCCCCGGCCGGGTCGTCCTCCTCGTGGCCCGACATCGCCGCGCTGGCGATAGCGCGGGTCGAGGCGGAGCTGCCGAAGTGGGGGGGCCGTCCCTTGAGTTCAGGGATGCTACGAACCCCGACGCCGAGCCCGTCTTTGTCCTTAGCGACAAAGACGAAGTGCACCGATGGGAGTACCTCGAGGGCGTCCGCCAGCATCTCGACCGGTTGCTTCGAGTGGCGTCCGGCGCTGTGCGGAGTATGGGGGATGCCACCGAGGTATAATCGACCCGTCGGCTCGCTTGATAGGCTGTTTTTTCTTCGGATTTGTGACCTTTTCGAATTGCGTTCAGGAGCTGAAGGAATATTCCCGCCGCAAGTCACTCTTCATCCGGGACGAGAGTGGCGTGTGGGGCGCGCTGTCCTAGCAACGGGTTCTGGTCGAGGAGGCCCAGAAACGGCTATCCGATCGGAACGCCGAGATGGCTGAACTGCGCGTCGCATACGCCACATTGAAGGAAGAGGCGGCGCAGGCATGGGCGGCCGAGGCCGTGATGCACACAAGCCTGGACAAGGCTCGGGAGGAGGCTACCCAGGCGCGCAGGGACCTCGAGCCCTTGTCTGCGCGGGTGAAGGAGCTCGAGGAGGATGTCTCCCAGGTTGGCCTTCAGCGCGACGCCTTCCATGCCGAGATCACGACGCTGCAGGGAGCCGTCCAAGAGAAGGACGCAGCTCTCGAGTCTGCTCGGCAGGAGGTCGAGGCGCTAAAGGCGGCCATCCGTGACAAGGACATCGCCTTCCTGGGGCTCGAGCGAACGTGTGGGGGACTCCGCGACGAGGTCGTGGGCCTGCAGACCCACGTCGAGGGTAAGTGTGGTTGTTATAGTCACGACGTTGAAGGCCCCGCGTTGGGCACTAATTTGTTTGTCGTGTTTCAGAGCTGGAGAGAGAGAACCGAGAGGCCCAATCGTGTGCCAACTCCTTCCAGAGCCTCTTCGAAGCCGAGGTCCGGAGGACCCAACTTCTCCAGGGCGCAATCACCACCGTGTGTGATGGCCTAGGGGTCGAGCCCGACGCCGACACCGGGGAAGATGTTCCGGGGAACTCCTTCGTCCGACGGATGGTGGCGCTGGGCCGCCTTGCCCGGGAGAAGATACGGAACGGCCTCCATCACGGCGTGAAGAGGGCGCTGGCCGTCGTCCGTTCGGGGTTTGTGTTTGATATGAGGCTCGTTGCCGAGGGCTTCATCACAGACCCCGATCGGACGGACGAGGAGAACGAGGACGCCTGCGTGGAGCTGATCGAAGCCGCCGAAGAGCCTGGGAGTCGTCTGGCCTCGCTTTTTGAAGCCGAGGTGGTTCCTCCTGCCGACGACGAAGGCCTGTGAGCCAAATCTGGGCATGAAGGCCCATGTAATAAGTTAGTATTTCGAATTTTGATCGCGGTGGCCGCGGAGGCCTAAAAGACTCGAAACATAAACCGGTTCGCGGTTGATTTAGTTTTACTCGAGCTTTTCTTCCCTTTATCGCACGGATCGTGTTCTCGCGTGATTTACCTAGCGCGCAGCTACATCCTTTGGCGTAAGGGAGCGAGTGGAGGTACCGTAGCCTCGGGGGCGTAAGTGATCTCGCGGCTCGACTGCCCTCGAGCTTCAGGGTGATGTTGCGGCCTAGTAAATCGCGTGAGAGCCTGATCTAAGCGACAGGGGGTATGTTCTTTTTTAATTTTAGGAACCGTTGTTTAGATCTTCTCAGCGTGAAGGCGTACCTCTAAAAGGCGCAAGGGTCGAGTGGAGGTACCGTAGCCTCGGAGGCATAGGTGATGCTCCAGGCTCGAGAGCCCTTTCGAACCTTAGGGTACTCTTTCAGCGAAGTCGATCTAAGAAACGGTTCTTAAATTTAAAAAAGAGCACAAGTTTTTTCGGTTTTTCGGGGACCGGGGGTTCCCCCCTTGCCAGCCCCCAAGGGAGGGTCGACTCTGGGAGTGCAGGGTCGATCCTTCCTTATTATGAAACGAGAAATTTTAAACATCGCTGTATTCTTTATTGACGAAAAAGGAAATACAGAGCCTCGAGGCTTTTTAGGAAAGAAGCGACGTAGCTGTTCGATGTTCCAAGCGTTGGTGAGGATTTCGCCCTTCTCGTTGGATAGCTTGTAGGTGCCCGGCTTTAGTACTTCTGCGATGATGTACGGCCCTTCCCATGGTGGTGTGAGCTTGTGCCGTCCCTTGGTGTTCTGGTTCCGCCGTAGCACCAAGTCACCAACGTTGAGGTCACGCTTGCGGACGTATCTGTCGTGGTAGCGTCGGAGACCCTGCTGGTACCTGGCAGAATGCAACAGAGCCACATCTCGGGCTTCCTCGAGCTGGTCGAGGGCGTCCTGTCTTGTGGCGTCGTTGTGTACTTCGTTGTATGCCTTCAATCTTGGGGACCCGTATTCTATATCGGTTGGTAGCATAGCCTCAGACCCGTAGACTAAGAAGAACGGAGTGAACCCCGTGGCTCGACTCGGCGTTGTTCTTAGGCTCCACAGGACCGAGGGTAGCTCGGCAGCCCATCTTTTGCCATGTTTGTTTAGTTTGTCAAAGATTCTGGGCTTAAGGCCTTGTAGAACCATGCCGTTGGCACGTTCCACTTGCCCGTTTGTTTTTGGATGAGCCACGGCCGACCAGAGCACACGGATGTGGTGGTTGTCGCAGAAATCCAAAAACTTCTTGCCAGTGAACTGGGTGCCGTTGTCCGTGATGATACAGTTGGGGACCCCGAAGCGATGAACAATGTTAGTGAAGAAGAGTACAGCTTGTTCGGACCTGATGCTGGTGATAGGGCGGGCCTCGATCCACTTGGAGAATTTGTCGATTGCGACGAGCAAGTGGGTGAAGCCGCTGGTCGTCCTTTTCAGTGGTCCGACAAGGTCGAGCCCCCAAACGGCGAACGGCCATGTGATGGGGATAGTCTGTAGGGCATGTGCCGGAAGATGAGTCTGTCTCGCATAGTACTGACAACCCTCGCAGGAGCGTACTAGCTTGACAGCGTCGGAGACCGCAGTCGGCCAATAGAATCCTTGTCGAAAGGCGTTTCCGACAAGGGTTCGAGGCGCAGCGTGGTGACCGCAAGCCCCCGAGTGAAGATCGCCGAGCAGATTTCTGCCTTGCTCTTTCGTGATGCAACGTTGGAGGATACCGGTAGGGCTACGACGGTAGAGCTCCCTGCTGTCGCTCATGATCACAAAAGTTTTGGCCCGACGTGCGATCCGTCGAGCCTCAGTCCTATCCGAGGGGAGGTCCCCATGGATGAGGTAGTCGAGGTACGGGACGCGCCAATCAGGCTCGAGGTCAGGCGGTGACGTCGAGTCTTCCACCTGCATGGCTTCAGCCCCGGTCGAGGGGGCTTCTGCCTTAGGTGGAAGGTCGATCGACGCCTCGTCGACCCCCCCGTCTGGCCTGAGGTCGACGGATGGGCGCTGAAGGTCTTTCGCGAAGACGTCCGGTGGAACCGTGGCTCGACCGGACGCGATTTTTGCCAATTCATCAGCGGCCTCATTATACCTGCGTGCGATGTGGTTGAGCTCGAGGCCGTGAAACCTGTCCTCGAGGCGCCGTACTTCCTGGCAGTAGGCCTCCATCTTGGGGTCGCGGCAGCTCGAGTTCTTCATCACCTGATCAATCACGAGTTGAGAGTCGCCTCGGACGTCGAGGTGTCGGACCCCGAGCTCGATGGCGATTCTCAACCCCGTGACGAGTGCCTCGTATTCAGCGACGTTGTTAGACGCAGGGAAATGAAGCCGGATGACGTAGCGCATGTGAACCCCGAGGGGTGAGATGAAGAGCAAGCCCGCGCCTGCTCCCATTTTCGTTAATGACCCATCGAAGTACATGGTCCACAGCTCCGCTTGGAGCTGTGCAGGAGGGAGTTGTGTGTCAGTCCACTCGGCCAGAAAATCTGCTAACGCCTGTGACTTGATGGCTTTTCGCGGCGGATAGGACAATGCCTCGCCCATAAGCTCGACCGCCCATTTGGCAATCCTACCCGAGGCTTCCCGGTTCTGGGCTATCTCTCCCAAGGGGAAAGAAGAAACCACAGTAACCGGGTGACCCTCGAAGTAGTGTCGGAGCTTGCGCCGTGTCAAGATGACAGCATACAGCAGTTTCTGGATCTGTGGGTACCGACACTTTGTTTCTGAGAGCACCTCGCTAACGAAATAGACCGGCCTCTGGACGAGCAAGGTGTGTGCCTCCTCGGCCCGTTCGACGACCAGGGCAGCACTGACAACCTGTGATGTCGCTGTGACATAGAGTAGGAGTGGTTCCCCCGGGGTCGGAGGGACGAGGATCGGTGAGCTAGAGAGGGTGGCTTTCAGTTTTGTGAGAGCCTCCTCAGCCTCGAGGTTCCAGGAAAAATGGTCCGATTTCCTCAAGAGACGGTACAGAGGGAGTGCTTTTTCGCCGAGGCGCGAAATGAAACGGCTGAGTGCCGCCAAGCAACCTGTGACTCTCTGTACGCCCTTGAGATCTCGGATGGGGCCCATTTTGGTGATTGCAGAGATTTTTTCAGGGTTGGCCTCGATGCCACGTTTAGATACGATAAACCCTAAAAGCATACCTCGTGGGACGCCGAAGACACATTTCTCTGGATTGAGTTTGATGTTTTTTGCTCTGAGGCACTTGAATGCAACGTCGAGGTCGCTGACCAGGTCGCCGGCATGTTGGGTTTTGACCACGATGTCGTCGACGTAAGCCTCGACGGTCGACCCAATGTGCTCCCCAAAAACATGTTGCATGCATCGCTGGTACGTTGCCCCCGCGTTCCGGAGACCGAAGGGCATCGTAACGTAGCAATACATGCCGAATGGGGTGACGAACGAAGTCGCGAGCTGGTCGGACTCCTTCATTTTGATTTGGTGGTAACCGGAATATGCATCTAAGAATGAGAGAGTTTCACATCCCGCGGTGGAATCAACGATTTGATCAATGCGTGGCAAAGGAAAGGGAACTTTCGGACATGCTTTATTTAAACCAGTATAGTCTACGCACATCCTCCATTTCCCACTCTTTTTTCTAACTAAGACAGGATTAGCTAGCCACTCGGGATGATGAACCTCCTTGATGAACCCGGCCTCCAGCAGTTTGTTTATCTCCTCGCCGATGATCCTGCGCTTCTCCTCGTCGAAGCGGCGCAGGCGTTGCTTCACCGGTTTGGCTCCGGCCCGGATCTCCAAGGCGTGCTCGGTGACTTCCCTGGGTATGCCCGGCATATCCGAGGGACTCCACGCAAAGATGTCGACGTTCGCGCGGAGAAAGTCGACGAGCACTGCTTCCTATTTAGGATCGAGGGTGGCGCTGACGCTCAGCGCCCTCCCCTTGGGATCAGCGGGGTCGAGGGGTACGAGCTTGACGTCTTCGGCGGACTCGAAGGTGCCGGCATGGCGTTTTGGGTCGGGGATCGCATTGGCTAGACCGTCGAGGTCTGCGGCCAAGATCGCTGACCCAAAAACAGCCTCGCCGTGCTCGACGCACTCGACGTCGCACTCGTAGGCATGTTCAAACGAGGGCCCCACAGTGATGACACCGTTTGGGCCAGGCATTTTGAGCTTGAGGTAGGTGTAGTTCGGGATCGCCATGAACTTGGCGTAGCATGGGCGTCCCAGGATAGCGTGGTACGTTCCACGGAATCCGACCACTTCGAAAGTGAGAGTTTCCTTTCGGAAGTTGGCCGGTGTGCCAAAGCAAACAGGCAGATCGACCCGCCCGAGGGGTTCCGCCCGTTTCCCTGGCACGACTCCGTGGAAGCCCCCGACGCTAGGCTGGAGGCGCGCTCTGTCGACTCCCAAGAGGTCGAGGGTCTGAGAGTAGATAATGTTAAGACTGCTTCCGCCGTCCATGAGCACTTTGGTGAGGCGTGTGTTGGCGATGACGGGGTCAACGACGAGTGGATAGACCCCCGGGTTGGGGACGTAGTCTGGGTGGTCATCACGGTCGAAAGTGATGGCCACCGCAGACCAATCAAGGAAGCGAGGTACTGCTGACTGTACGGAGAAGACCTCGCGCCGTTCTCGCTTGCGCTGACGCGCGGAGGGGCAGGTCGAGGGTCCTCCGTAGATCATATAGCAGTCGCGGATCTCGGGAAATTCCCCGTCCTTGTCGTCACCCTTAGGGTCCTCCCCCTTGTCGTCCTTCTTAGCGCCGGCATCCCCGAAGTACCTGCGCAGCATGTGACAATCCTCGAGGTTATGGTTAGTGAGTCCTTTGTGGTAGGGACACGGCTCTTTGAGCATTTTGTCGAAGACGCCCCCGCCGGGGGGGCCTCGAGGTTTCTTGTGCTCGGTAGCAGCGACGAGCTCGTCGGCCGGGGCCTCGAGCTTGCCCTGCTGGCCTTTCTTCTTCTTGCGGTTGTTTCTCCTGGGGCCTCGGGTGGAACTCGCGGGGTCGTCGACCTTCTGCTCCTCCCTTGCCGGCTCACCGCCAAAGATCGTGCCAACCGCCTCCTCGCCGGAGGCGAAGTTGGTGACGATGTCCATCAATCCGTTGGCAGTGAGCGGGGTGTTACGGCCCAACTCCCGGACCAACTCCTTACAGGTGGTACCGGAGAGGAAGGCCGTAATCACGTCGGAGTCGGTGATGTTGGGGAGCTCGGTGCGCTGCCGGGAGAAGCGCCGGATGTAGTCCCGGAGGGACTCATCTGGTTTCTGCTTGCAGCTCCGGAGATCCCACGAGTTGCCGGGGCGCATGTAGGTTCCCTTGAAATTTCCCTCGAACACCCTCACGAGATCGTCCCAGTCGTGGATCTGCCAAGGTGGGAGATCCTCAAGCCAGGCTCGGGCGGTATCGGAGAGGAACAGGGGGAGTTGCCGAATGATGGCCCGGTCATCGGTGGCCCCGCCCAACTGACACGCCAAGCGGAAATCGGCGAGCCAAAGTTCGGGTTTGGTCTCGCCGTTATACTTGGTGAGAGTCGTGGGGGGACGGAACCGAGCCGGGGGCACCGTCTCGCGGATAGCCCTACTGAACACCCGAGGGCCTGGAGGTTCGGGTGAAGGGCTACGGTCTTCCGAGCTGTCGTAGCGTCCGCCCCTGTGGACGTGGTAGCCTCGAGCTACACCGTCACCGTGTTTGCGTGTGCGACGCTCGACGATGTTTCCACGGGTGTCTCGAGGCTCGCGGTCGTTGGCGATGGGTTCAGGGGCAGGTGCTACCCGGTTTCGCCGGGCAGGCTCGGGATGAACCGAGGCTTCTCTCTCCTGTCGGGAAGGCTCGAGGGTCCGCTCCGAGGCTGCTTCGCGCCGCCTCGAGGCAGAGCTCTCGGCCTGCTGCATGGCGGCAGTCTCGAGGAGCCCTCGGATTTCGTCTCGAGCCCGACGGGCGTCAGGGTTTGACGGCTCGGGCATGTTGCGCAGGAGCATGGCAGCGGCGACAACGTTTTGGCTGGCTCGAGCGAAAACCGGGGGGTCGACCGCCCGGTCCTCGTCGATGCGACGGTTGACGTCGCGAGCCCTCTCACGAGCTCTCCCGCCAAATGCGTGTTCCGCACGCTCACGCTCGAGGGTTTGCTGGAGGAGATCCAGGTTTTCGCGTTCCTCGTCAAGCTGGTCCTGCAACTCGCGAATCTGTCCGAGCTGCGCTCCTTGATCCGCAAGGAACTGGGGCTCGTGTCGCTCGGCAGGAAGCTCGACATGAGGGGGCGTGTGCCTTTCCTCGACCGGCTCTTCGTCCTCTGATTCCGAGGTGCTTTCAACGTCGATGTTGAAGCACTCACGAGTCGGATCATAGGTGTCGTCGGCCGAGTCGGAGTCAGGTGCGCCAAAGTAGTAATATGATGGGGGAATGTGTGGCCGATGCCAACCATCACCGAGGTGGTGACGTGGAGAAGCAGTCACACGGGGTTCTATTTCCGGTGTCTCCGTAGAGTCCCGATAATCAGAAACCGGCGTGGACGCAACGAGGTCCAGAGTGGAGCGTAGATGGTGTCCGGGGAGTTCCTCATAAGCGCTCATGCGAGTGCTCACGGAGGATGCATACACCCGGGCGACCGAGTCTAGTCCAAACGGGAATGGTGATGGGGACATCACTGTTCGTGGCGAAATAGATGCTATGGACAGTGGTGTCTCACCGGACGGGGGAGCGGCGGGATTCCTCGTTGGCACGCGACCCTCGACCAGGCTCATCCTTCCCAAATCTTCCAAAAGGAGATCTGGGCTAGCGCCTGTCTGGGGGGTGCCGGACCGGGGGATCCCATCGCCCTCCGTCAGGTAGAGACGGTAGTTGTGCTGGGCTCGCCGTCGCCGGGCGGCCCGCGACCGCCTGGAGCGACGGTGCCGGTTGACTGCTCCCCCGGGCTAGGAGAGCTCGTAATCTTCGTCGGTTGGGTGCCTGGGTGGGAGTAGGACCATGTCGTAGCCAGAGCCGAGCGACATGAACTCCAAACTCCCAAACCAGATCACCGTACCCAACGGGATCGGGCGTTCGGGGTTAGCCATCCAGGAAGAACGGCGACAAAGCGAGGTTTGCACGCAGCGTACCCCTACCTGGCGCGCCAACTGTCGGTGTTCGGACCAAGGGGGTCCTAAACCAACGAGTAAATGCTGCGTGACTCTTTCCTGGATGGTGATGCAAGGAGAACACACGGGGGTTTATCCTGGTTCGGGCAAAAGAAGGCCCTACGTCCAGCGGGGAAGAGAGGTTTGTATTTCCTTGCACCGGGGTGCTCGTGTAGGGGTTACAAGCAGGCGAGAGAGGGTGTCGAGCCCAAGTCTCAAAGAGAAAAAGGAGAAAGATGGTTGCTTCGCGTTGTTTCCGTGATGCTTCGTGTTTTTTCCCCGTTCCCCCCTTTGGTTCGCCCTGGCCTGCTCTTTATATAGGGCGAGAGATGGCCAAGTCGAGGGGAGGCTTGAGGTGATGTTTCGTCGATTCCTGTTGAGTTGACTGTAGCGACGTGGCTTCGGGATGGCCGGCCATCCCTGGGTATCCTGACGCTGTACGGGACAAGAGGGTGAAATGACCCAGAGTGCCAGGCCATACCGTCCTTCGAGCTAAGTCGAGCGTTGGGGCCGGGTCGAGGCTGGGTCGAGGTCGGATGGATAAGGCCGAATCCCCGGTATCGCGGGGGACGGACCTTGTCTTATCCTCCCTCGAGGGTGACTGATGGTGAATAGTGCGCGGTATGGTGGATACAGTGACGGCTTTCACCTCCCATCACGGGATGGGCGGTAAAACAGTGAGACTTGACGTGGGTATTGTTCCCGCGTTGACCCATGCCGTAGCCATGTCGGTCGGTGGTAGTAGGTAACCGCATTGAATGCTATGGCTTTTGTCCCGGGTAGGTAAAGAAAGGGCGTCGAGGGGCCGGGGCGCGGTCGAGGCGCCCCGTCGAGCGGGCCTCGTATGAGTCGGAGCCGGAGCGCGGTCGAGGCGCCCCGTCGAGCGGGCCTCGTACGAGTCGGAGCCGGGACGCGGTCGAGGCGCCCCGTCGAGCGGGCCTCGTACGAGTCGGAGCCGGGGCGCGGTCGAGGCGCCCCGTCGAGCGGGCCTCGTACGAGTCGGAGCCGGGGCGCGGTCGAGGCGCCCCGTCGAGCGGGCCTCGTACGAGTCGGAGCCGGGACGCGGTCGAGGCGCCCCGTCGAGCGGGCCTCGTACGAGTCGGAGCCGGGGCGCGGTCGAGGCGCCCCGTCGAGCGGGCCTCGTACGAGTCGGAGCCGGGACGCGGTCGAGGCGCCCCGTCGAGCGGGCCTCGTACGAGTCGGAGCCGGGGCGCGGTCGAGGCGCCCCGTCGAGCGGGCCTCGTACGAGTCGGAGCCGGGGCGCGGTCGAGGCACCCCGTCGAGCGGGCCTCGTACGAGTCGGAGCCGGGACGCGGTCGAGGCGCCCCGTCGAGCGGGCTATCTTTTCTACTGGTTTCGGTTTTTGTTAGTGTTTTGGCGATAGCTGTGGTACCCCCGTACTGTTGGTACCGACATCTACTTTACCCCCGAACTATGAAACGGTCTAATTTATCCCCTGAACTTTGCAAAATCGGCCAAATCACCCCCTCGAGCGGTTTTGGGCGGTGGTTTTGCTACAGTAACAGCTGTTTTGCTATAGTAACGGCGGTTTTGTCTTTTTCTTTTTTTTATTTCGTCTGAATCTTTGAAAAATCATAGTAAATCACAGAAAAATCATAAAATGGAAAATCCAATTTTGTTGGACTCCACATGAGTAGATCTACACAGTGAATATATAATATAGTATGCTTTAGTACAAAGTTTTTGTTGTATGAATTATTCAAATTAATTACAAAAAAATAGATCCAAATTTATAGTAAAAAAACTTTGTACTAAAGCATACTATATTATATATTCATTGTGTACATCTACTCATGTGGAGTCCAACAAAATTAGATTTTCTATTTTATGATTTTTCTGTGATTTACTATGATTTTTCAAAGATTCAGACGAAATAAATAAAAAAAGAAAAAGACAAAATCGCTGTTACTGTAGTAAAATAGCTGTTATTGTAGCAAAACCACCGCCCAAAACCGCTCGAGGGGGTGATTTGACCGGTTTTGCAAAGTTCAGGGGGTAAATTAGACCGTTTCATAGTTCGAGGGTAAAGTAGACGACCCTCCATAGTTGGGGGGTCAAGTAGACTTTTTCCTTAATATAATTATGGATCACCAAATATGCATGTTATGTTCACGTACATAACATGTAAAATGAATATTAAACTTTGTATATATTATTATATGACTTTATATATGTATACTTTAATAATATTAGATTATGTGATTTTAATTTAATTTTTCGGCTCTCCATCTGTATTTATTCGTTTTCATATGTCCGCATATTTCGATTCTATTTTCGAAAACCCGTATTTTTCGAATCCGTTTCATTTTTATTAAAAAAATATAGAAACAAAAGTAAAAACGGAATTTTGCGTCCGTTTTCGTCCCTGCTCGCCCGCCCGCTGGTTTCGTCTCAGAGATAAAAAAAATTCGTCTCAATCAATCAAATAAAGAAAAATCTTAACCGGGCCCCTCGCCCAACCTTCACCCACGCGCACTCCGCCGCCGCTTTCGTTGCTCACGAGCGAGACAGCCGGAGCTAGCAAGGGAGGGAGGAGGCGATGGCGGGGGGCGGGGATAAGGTTGACTACGTCTTCAAGGTGGTGCTCATCGGCGACTCCGCTGTCGGCAAGTCGCAGATCCTGGCGCGCTTCGCCCGCAACGAGTTCAGCCTCGACTCCAAGGCCACCATCGGGGTCGAGTTCCAGACCCGGACGCTTGTCATCGACCACAAGTCCGTCAAGGCGCAGATCTGGGACAGCGCCGGGCAGGAGAGGCAAGTCCACTCTCTTTTCGCGTTCCTCCTCGTCGATCATCTTTTTTTTTTCTTTTTTGTTGTCGTGGGTGGGTGGGTCGGGATCTGGGTGGTGATGCGGAGCAGTGAGCTAGCGCAGCGCACTTTAGTCATTTTGAGCTTGATTTCTCTCTATTTCGCATTTTTCGAGTGTCAGGTCGATGCATTGTTCGTGTGATTTTGATGTGGCGCGAGCGAAGTAGTGACGAACGATTTATGGTACATTATTGTTGCACCAAAGGTGGTTAGTACAGTCACCCAGTTGTCAGCTTAGCTTGCCTTACCTTTCACCCTACTCAAGGGAATTAAATGGAGTGCCCTGTGCCACTGATGGCTTTTGTGTGTGCGTTTTTGGGCGTTATACAGATGCAGCGTTATGAACTGGCCTGATACAGCATAACATTTTTCTAAATACTAAAACACTACTGCTAGTTGTTGCATGTGCTGTCACTCCTGTTGTCATCAGTGACATGGTGGGAAAATGTCGAGCAAAACCACTATTTTTTCATTTCGACCCCAGGCAGCCTTCAATTGGACACCTGTGGCCTCTAGAAACAGCCTGCTAAATTTTATTTTCGTAGTCCTACAGATCCAGAACTCAGCAGTGTGGATTTAGCAGAAACAACGGTCTTGTGGGTGCATTGGTCGGATACGGAACATGCTTTACTAAATATGCTAGTGTTTTCATTGTATGTCATAGGCATCAATGGTAGCAAGTTATGCATGGTGTTATCATTTTTCAATGGGTTGGTTGGGTCCGTAAATGGTGGACAAGATTTACTAAATAAAACATTCTTTGCTGCATGTGGCTGGTGCTATGGTCTTGTAGTCATAGGGTGTGTGTGTGCCACCGCATGATACAGAATTGCCACTAGAGTTGTGTGCTGTTCTTTGCTTTTTCGACACTGGAAGTTGTGCTGTCTGGATAATGTCCACAGACCACATGATGCAAATCTTTCCCTTGAAATCACCGAGGAATAATATTGGAAATATGATGAAAAAGTAATATTTGTCATATGGATAGTGAATTGATGCTGTAAATTCATCTTGTACCTCTTGTACCTCAATATCCTTACTTCCAAGGTAAATACCCAATGCATTTCTTTAGTTCTCCACTGCTCCTACATATTTCCTAACAAGTATGCAACGGTAAAGCATGCTTTGCTTTGATGATGTCATTTGATAGGCTTATGGCTTTAGAGAGTTATGGCTTTATGGGGGGTGGGAATCGGTGCCGAGCTTGAGAGATTAAAGGAGTGAACATAGGAAGGTTGTAGTAGTTATCCTTGTCAACTATTGTTTTTCTGTACAGGTAAAATTTGTGGTGTTATTTTAAATTTTGACACATTCGTGCATGATACTTCTCGGGTATGCTTTTCTACGTTCATTTAGTATACTTGTTTGTGCTATGTAGTTGCTATCATTTGAACTTATAGTAAGCAAATATTGATCTGCTTTGATGAGCACACACATGGTTCATTTCATTTCTTTTCAAAAACAATAGGTGGATCAACTTGAGGAGCCATCGACTCATCACACTTTGCAATATATATACTGGTACCAATTGCCATACGATTGTTTAGACCTAGGATTTGATGAAGCAAACTTGAACCTTTTGATGTAAAAATTTTGCAGATTTTCCTAGCAAATAAAATTTGTGCACTCTTGACGTTGAAAATAATCTTACATCATGTTATGCTCGCGTTCATTAATACAATGTGCATGGGGAAGGGGTGCTTCAGATGTGCTCATAGGCATGGAAGGATAATCTTGCATTTTTTGTGGATGATCTGAAACTTCGACATATTTTGTGTTTAAATGTAGTTATTTGTTAGGCTTCTTGTTGATCAATGTGCAATTACTGAAATTTTTGTTGGTCGCATTATATTGTAACTGTATGTCTGCATCTGCAAGAATATTGATGGAAGGGTTAGTAACACATATGATCCATTCTTGAAATAGGCATTTCAGTAGTTTGACCAGTTTTTACTATGTATTTCAAATGTAGTAATATGTTTCTCTTGCAATAGTCATATCATTATTTAGTTTAGTCCTGATGCTTGTTTTCCTGTTTATAGAATTATAAGTTGATGTTTTTAATGTCTGCATCAAAATGGAGAGTTTGTTTTGCATCTTTTCTTGTATTTATATAGATTAAATAGCAATAAGTCCATTTTTAAACCTTAAACTTCTGCAAGTCCAATTCAAGCCCTTGAACTACAATACCAGACAAACTTTGGTCCTCCAAGTATCCAAACTGGACATTTTAGATCCCTCATCCCAATTGAAGCCGGTTTTTAGCTGATGTGGAGGTGGTTTTGATTAGATCAACCTGCCCTGTTCCCTTCCTCGAGGATTCCAAGTTCAAGCCATCATCCATGGAGTGCAGACCCTGCTTGCTGCCAGCACCCCCCTGCCTCTGGAACAGCAGCAGAGGCAACAGCTTTCGCTTAGTGCTTGCTACCCAAGTCACATGAGTTGGGTAAGGCAAAGCTGTGGGCAAGGAATTAACTAGGAGACAGATGAGGCTGTCCCCTACTGCTGCTGCCCCAAAGAAGAAAATTGAGAGATTAGAGAAGCCATGGCCATTCCAAGGGAGAGCTCAGATCTGGAGGCTGGAGCCAGATCTGGAGACGGCCCCAGGTTGGCAGGTTACCAATTAAAGTCCTTTTCCACTTGCTGTGCTCCAAAAAAACTTTTCTATTTTCCATCTGTGCGAAGATAGGAGAGCAGGCCGTGCACCTTCTGGCCAAATTTTGGCAGGCGTGCCACAAACGCTCATGATGAACTCACACAGGCTGCTGCAAAGGGAGACAAAGATGGATGTAGAGGAATACATGGCCTCCACGTCCACGATTCTTTTATTCCTATTTGTGTGATTTGGTTGCCATGTGTGAAGAAACACTGAAAAATTGAAGGAAAAAACATGAAACATCCATGTGGACACCTGGCAGTGCCATGCAGCAAAACAACTCCATGTCTCAGCGCCACATTGGACAACCACTTTTAAATGGTCTTAGGGTCAAAAAATGATCAATTTGAATGCTTCAGGGGGCTAAAGATGTCTGGTAGTGAGTTTGATGGCTAAAGTTGGAATCTGATAATAATTTGTGGGTCAAAAATGGATTTCTTCCTATTAAATATCATGGCACAAGTTCTATTGCATCATTCTTGTTTATTTTTGAAATGTGGTGGTATATTATAACTATAAATACATTCATCTGCAAAGTTTCTATAAGTTAATTTTGTTTCTCTGAGAACTGACAACAATTTGGAATGATTTGTTCAAATTCCTTCCTGACCACTCCTATTGTAGCTGTTACCTATGCCTATGATTTCAAACAGCACACATGCTTTATTCTACTGCAATCATACCAATATTTTATTTAGGCTGCTGCTGTTGTTTTTCCTATTGTTTCTCATTTGAACTATATTTTGATTTGCACTGATGCATCCGATGCATGATAGGTTGCCTACTGTTAATTTTATGCATTGGACATCCTGCATATTAGTTAGCTGCCTGTCTGTACGCATAGCTTTCATCCTGTAGTTAAAGAAACAACCCCAGTTGGGTAGGGATGCAGATTTTATTGGGTTGACCCAATGACCCACTATCCTATACATAAACTGTAGCATAAATACCCTGGGTTGGCCCACTAAATTTTGGTTCCAGTTGGTGTCAATGTCAAGCACTCCTGGGTCTCAAGTAGCCCAATCACCACCCACTGCGATGGCGCTGTCTCTGTTGCCTTGGGCCCTGGCACTACCTGCATTGCCAAAGCTGAAGATGCCGTGGATGAGGATGATGGCGGCTGTGATCTGTTAAGCATGATGGTGTGGTGCCCCTGCAGTTGTCAGTCTCCCCCACAATGGCTACGTGCCTTCTTGTTGAGCCTGCGTGAGGCGGCTGCCGCTGTAGAGGGCACCCTGACATCCCTGCTGCTTGCTGAGATGTCAGCGGCCATGGCTTTGCTACAGACGCAGAAGGTGAAAATCAGGTGCACCAGCTCATTACCCTAGCTCCATTGGGTTGAACCACAATCTTGTACCAGTCACCTCAGCCTGAGTGACTGTGGCCTGTCCTATGTCGTACCATTTGTCGTTGACCTCCCTCTCCCTCTGCTTTGCCATTTTTCGTGTACCTGGAGCTGGAGGCACTGCTTGCGTCAACCGTGCAGACATTCTTCAGTGCCATGGCCGCCACCTGCTGGTGTGCCGTACCCAGGGCTCGAGCGCTCCAGCACCATCCTTGTTCACGGGCCCAACGTCCCTTCGTGATGGCATTCTGCATCAAGGTGAAGTGAATCAGCTGCCCTCCCTCCCTCCCTGCCTGCCTGCTCCTGTAGCAAATTGAGATTTTGCTTCTTGTGCTGCCGCTGTTGTGATCAGGTAGCAGCAAAAAGACAGGCTGGAGTACCTAAGTGCACATATCTTCATTACTGAAGCCCTCCCTGACCCACTGGGCCAACTGGTTCCAGGACCTCAATGAATTTGATCGGCCCAAAGTAATTAGCTAAATATAGGTTGGGTCAAGGATTGGTTGACCCATTGCAACCCAGCTGCACCGCTGACACTTCATGTGATAGCAGTTCACACTTTTATCTGAAATATTATATCTTTGTTTTACTACCTAGTAGCTTGGCAGCTTCTCATGCTTTATTGTTTCAACTACGCAGGTATAGAGCTGTCACAAGTGCCTACTACAGAGGTGCTTTGGGAGCTCTGCTAGTCTATGATATCACGAAACGCCAGAGCTTCGACCACATACCTCGCTGGCTGGAAGAGCTTCGGGGCCATGCTGACAAGAACATTGTCATCATGCTGGTTGGCAACAAGAGTGACCTCGAAGAGGAGCGTGCTGTAAGCACTGAGGATGCCAAGGAGTTTGCTGAGAAGGAGAACCTCTTCTTCCTCGAGACCTCCGCGCTGCAGGCGACCAATGTCGAAAATGCCTTCCAGACCGTCTTGACAGAGATCTTTAAGATCCACGGCAAGAAGAACATGGCAGCAGACCCAAAAGCCAATGGGGCTGCACCATCGCTGGCAGGGAAGAAGGTCATTGTCCCAGGCCCAGCTCAGGAGATCCCCAAGAGTAAGTGCTGCAGTTCCATGTGACATGTTGCCTGAATTTATTTGGGTTTGTTTGTGTCCAAAATATTCTCGATATCTTTGTGGATGTACATCTATACTGGAATAGGCTTAGATTTGAATTGTTGGTTATCTTTATGTTCGGATTGAAGGGAACGATATCATAGTTTAGATTTGTCACCCGTCTCCAAGGTGACACGAGGATAGGGACCGAGGAGAAAAGCTCTGTTTGAATAGACTTGTTGGATTAATTACAAAAATATAAGTGTATGCAGATTATTTTTACGATGCCTTGAAACCTTAGTGTACAGTGAGACACTGATACAATTGTATCAACCTACTTGTGTGATACCCTTTGGTGTGCGTGGTGTTGGAATTTATATGGGCTTGGCTCAATAATTAATTATAAAATTTCTAATAAATCTTAAAAGCCCATTCATGTGAGCAAGAGGTGACGTGGAAACTCTTTAGTACCACCTTCCTTGTTGAAGTGGAGGTAGTCATACTTAAATATGGAAGTCCTCTCTACTTCTTTAAGTTTAGTGTGAGGAGTAAGAGAAGACCACACGCACGCTCGCTCGTCGGGCCAGGCCGGGCGGGGTGAAGGGCACGGGTGCGTGGCACCTGCGTGAATGGTCCGCCGAAATCCGGCTCCTCGCCTTGCGGGAGCGCGATCTTCTTTTGCTGTTTTCGTTTTTGGTTTCTTGGCCTTCAAGTTGTATGCGTCCTAATCGGTTATAATTTAAGAGTCCTAAATTAATTTAGATCGTGATCGCGACACGAGATTGGTTGGACAGGACTATATAAGCAACCTGCCGGTCACACCAAAACGTATCCAGTTGAGCTAGGGTTTTTGCCTCTACTCGCTATTGCGCCGCCACTGTAGCTACTCTAGTCCGATCGCTTGCGTGCACCAGCGACCGGGTGAGCAGGTCTTCGGGACCCTCGTCTTTGCGATCCTGCACCGGGACGAGAGTAAGGTTTTTGGGAAGCGTTCTTCGCGCGACTGCTCTCAAAGCTTCCACAACGGCTCGTCTTCCAAGGGTGCATCGGCGCGTCGGCTTCGTCGTGCTAGAGCTCGCAGGATCGTCATCAAGAATACTCCTCCGCCTCTCGACGACGACTTCAACATCGACGACATCGACATCAGCGATCTCGCTCCATCACCACCGCCAGCCACATCTTCAACACCATCTACTACTACTACAACCGAAAGGTATAATTCTCTTGATCTAATCTTGACGTTCGTACAATCTAATCTATCTGCTGGACTATCAATGCTTGTCATGTTGATGCTGTGGAATATGCTGATCTGCTATACTAGTATGCCATACATGTTTAATCTAGTTCATATATTTACCATGATTTATGTTCTAGATTTAATCATGCTTTTAATCTGAAAATTGCCTAATTCTTTAAAATCCAAAAACCTTATAATAGGTCATTTCCAGAATTATCTATGGCTAGTTTTGTTGACGCGCTGAGGTCGGAAAAGTTTTTTGGTACGCATTTTAAAAGATGCTCTGTCAAGGTCATTGATTGGCTTAGTGCTATGAAAGTTTTCTGGGTCAAAGATGGCATCCTGAGGGAAACATCTCTGATGAAGATCAGAGAAAATTCCAGGAAGCTAATGATATCTTTGTGGGAGCTGTGTGTAATGTGTTTTCAGATTATCTATTTGATTCTATGATGCACTTAAGAGACGCAAAGGCTTTATGGGATCATCTGAATGCTACTTATGGTGCTTCAGATATAGGCAAAGAGCTGTATACCATGGAGAGCTTTTATGACTACAAGATGGTTGCTAACAAATCAGTAGTCGAGCAAGCTCATGAGATTCAGCGCCTGGCTAAGGAACTTGAACTCCTTAAATGCGTCTTACTCGATGAGTTTGTGGCTGGGTGCATTATTGCTAAATTGCCTTCTTTATAGAGGAATTTCGCCACAAGTCTGAAATACAAGAGATAGAAAATATCAGTTGAAAACCTGATAGCATCTCTTGATGTCGAGGAAAAAGCTCGGGCTAAAGATAACATTGAGAAGAGGAACGAGGAAAAATCTAGCGCCCACTTTGTCCAGAGAAACCATGGCAAGAATAAGGGAAAGCCTAAGCAACCTGCTTTCAATGCTAAACAAAATACTGCTTCAAGAAGAAGAAAGACAAAGCAGAGCTTGCTTCGTGTGTGTGGAGAGCTTGGTCATTTTGCTAAAGATTGTCCGGAGTGAGCGGACAAGAAAGAGAAAAAGAAAGTTTACCTCATGACTGCTAGCAGTGCTGATGACGGGTATGGTAATTTTTCTACTGTACTTTCAGTGTTTCAATCTCCAAGTTGGTGGGTTGATCAGGTGCTAATATTCACGTGTGTGCTGATATCTCTTTGTTTTCATCTTATCAGGGGCTCCAAGGTTCCTCCATCCTGATGGGGAATGGGTCACATGCTTCTGTTTGTGGTGTTGGCACGATAGATCTGAAGTTTACTTTGGGAAAGATCGTGCAGCTGAAGAACATATAGCATGTCCCTACTATTCACAAGAACCTTGTTAGCGTCTTCCTTATATTGAGAGATGAGTTTAAGATAGTGTTAGAGTCTAATAAAGTAGTTATGTCTAAGCATGGATAATTTATTGGTAAATGTTATGATTGCGGAGGCTTCTTCCGCCTATCTTTGGCAGATTTTTGTAATAAGTCAATGAATCATATTTGTGGCACGATTAATGATAATTCGAGTGTTTGGTATTCTCGCTTATGTCATGTTAACTTTGGATTGATGTCATGTTTGTCTAGCCTGAATTTAATTCCAGATCTCACTATTGCCAAAGGTTCTAAGTGCCATAACTATGTGTGATCTAAGCAACCTCGAAAGCCTCATAGGGCAGCAGAGGAGAGAAACTTGACACCTCTAGAACTCATACATTTTGATCTTTGCGAGATGAATGATGTGTTGACAAAAGGTGGAAAGAGATATTTCATGACTTTAATTGATGATGCAACTAGATTTTGATATGTTTACTTGCTTAAAACAAAAGATGAAACGCTAGACTACTTTAAAATCTATAAGGCTGAAGTTGAAAATCAACTAGAGAGAAAAATTAAACATCTAAGGTCAGATCGTGGTGGTGAATATTTTCCTATATTATTTGATGAGTTCTGTGTGGAACATGGTATTATTCACGAGAGGACAGCTCCCTATTCGTCCGAATCAAACGGGATTGCCGAGAGGAAAAATCGCACGATGACTGACTTGGTGAACGCCATGTTAGACACTGCTGGTCTGAGGCATGGTGGGTTGAAGCTCTATTGACTACGAGTCATGTCCTGAATAGAATTCCAAACAGAAATAAAGATATAACTCCATATGAGAATTGGATTGGAAGGAAACCATCACTTTCATACTTGAGCACGTGGGGATGTTTGGCGAAAGTTAATGTCCTAATTTCTAAGAAGCGTAAGCTTAGACCGAAGACTGTGGATTGTGTCTTTCTAGGATATGCTCACCATAGCATTGCCTATAGATTTTTAGTAGTAAAATCTGAAGTTCCTGATATGCATGTGGATACAATTTTTGAATCTCATGATACTACATTTTTTGAAAATATATTCCCTATGAAAGATATATGTAGCAATGCTAGATTTTCCTCTGCGATAGCTTCTGATTTTACTGTACCTATTGAGTCTTCTATTGAGTCATTTGAGCAACCACCTGAAGAAGTCCTTGAGGAGAATGACAATAAAGTTCCTGCGAGGAACAAGAGACGAAGGATTGCAAAATCCTTTGGTGATGATTTCATTGTGTATCTTGTGGACGATACTCTTATCTCTATTACAGAGGCATACATATTTTCAGATGCAGATGATTGGAAAAAAGTTGTTCATAGTGAGATGGACTCGATTCTTTCTAATAGAACTTGGGAGTTATCTGAGCTACCTTTTGGTTGTAAACCAATTGGATGTAAGTGGGTGTTCAAGAAGAAGCTTAGGCCTGATGGTACTATTGACAAGTACAAGGCTCGGCTTATGGCTAAGGGTTATACCCAGAAGGAAGGCGAGGATTTCTTTGATACTTATTCACATGTTGCTAGAATGATCACTATTCGAGTGCTACTTTCTCTGGCTGCCTCGTATGGTCTTCTCGTTCATCAAATGGACGTGAAGACAACTTTCCTTAATGGAGAGTTGGATGAGGAGATTTATATGGATCAGCCAGATGGATTTGTAGTAAAAGGTAAAGAGCAGAAGATGTGTAAATTACTGAAGTCTGTGTATGGCTTGAAACAAGCACCTAAACAATGGCATGAGAAGTTTGACACTACTTTAACTGGTGCGGGCTTTGCTGTTAATGAAGTTGATAGGTGTGTGTATTATCGACATGGTGGGGGCCAATATGTTATATTATGAGGAGATTTATATGGATCAGCCAGATGGATTTGTAGTAAAAGGTAAAGAGCAGAAGATGTGTAAATTACTGAAGTCTTTGTATGGCTTGAAACAAGCACCTAAACAATGGCATGAGAAGTTTGACACTACTTTAACTGGTGCGGGCTTTGCTGTTAATGAAGTTGATAGGTGTGTGTATTATCGACATGGTAGGGGCCAATATGTTATATTATGTTTATATGTTGATGATATTCTAATCTTTGGAATAAACATTGATATTATTAATGAGGTCAAGTCTTTTTTGTCAAAGAGTTTTGACATGAAAGATCTAGGAGAAGCTGATGTAATTCTAAACATTAAGCTGATTAAGGAAGATAGTGGGATTACCTTGTCACAATCTCACTATATTGAGAGTTTTGACATGAAAGATTTAGGAGAAGCTGATGTAATTCTAAACATTAAGCTGATTAAGGAAGATAGTGGGATTACCTTGTCACAATCTCACTATGTTGAGAAGGTCTTGAGCCGTTTTGGCTTTATGGATAGCAAGTCTACTCCAACACCTTATGATCCTAGTGTGACATTGAGAAAGAATAAAAAGATTGCTAGAGATCAATTGAGATATTCTTAGATAATTGGTTCACTCATGTATCTAGCTAGCGCAACCAGACAAGATATCTCTTTTGCCGTGTGCAAGTTGAGTAGGTACATGTCCAATCTAGGTGATAATCATTGGCATGAACTTGAGAGGGTCTTGCGTTATCTCAAAAGTACAATGAGTTTTAGGATTCACTATTCTGGGCACCTAGCTGTGCTAGAGGGATATAGTGATGCGAACTGGATTTTTGATATTGATCAAATCTATGCCACTAGTGGGTATGTGTTTACTCTTGGAGGTGGCGTAGTGTCTTGGAGGTCTAGTAAACAGACTATTTTGACTAAATCTACCATGGAAGCAGAACTTACTGCTTTGGATACAACTTCTGCAGAGGCAGAGTGGCTACGTGAGCTCTTGTCAGACTTGCTAGTGGTTGAAAAACCAATACCGGCTATCCTTATGAACTGTGATAACCAAACAGTGATCACTAAAGTAAATAATGCTAAGGATAATACGAAGTCAACAAGACACGTTAAAAGACGTTTGAAGTCTGTCAGGAAGTTGAGAAACTCCGGAGTAATCACTGTGGCTTATGTGCAAACAGACAATAACCTGGCAGATCCCTTTACCAAAGGGCTATCACGGAATGTGATAGAAATAACATCAAGGGAGATGGGTTTGAGACCCATATGAGTTTACAGTAGTAGTAACCCAACCTTTTTGATTGGAGATCCCGTGACTTAGGATCTGGGAAGAACAAACTATTGATAAACTGAGGAGAGTATAATTATAACCCTCTCTATATGAAGATGCAATACTCTCAAAGCGTTGAGGCACTATATGGTAGGTTGGCTAATGCCTTAACATGTTCTATTGGCTTTAACAAGCGAAGATGCTGTCCTACAGAGCATTCTTGAAAGAACGTATCTATATGAGTTCGATTGTATAACGTCGCAGTCTATGAGACTTGGTTGGTCTCTAGTAAGCTCATGAAGAGACCAGGGAGTACGACGTATATGCTCCACCTACGGAGTAAGGCTATTGGTAGCCAGGTACTAGTTTGACTTTGAACAAAGCTTATTCGCACAAAACTTACAATTCAAGGCATAATCCATTGTTCAAGTTGTGGATGAGTGTACCTTGAGGTTTTAGGTGGATGTTCAACTTCACAGTCTCTGCCGAAACACTGGGATATCAAACAGTAGTGAGAACAAGCAAATATCTAAATGAGTATTTGAGATCTGGTGGGGGATTGTTGGAATTTATATGGGCTTGGCCCAATAACCAATTGTGAAATTCCTAATAAATCTTAAAAACCCATTCATGTGAGCAAGAGGGGATGTGGGAACTCTTTAGTACCACCTTGCTTGTTAAAGTAGAGGTAGTCGTACTTAAATATGGAAGTCCTCTCCACTTCCTCAAGTGTAGTGTGAGGAGTAAGAGAAGAATATTATTAAAGAATTAGGCAATTTCCAGATTAAAAGCATGATTAAATCTAGAACATAAATCATGACAAATATATGAACTAGGTTAAACATGTATGGCATACTAGTATAGCAGATCAGCATATTCCATAGCATCAACATGACAAGCATTGATAGTCCAGCAGATAGATTAGATTGTATGAACGTCAAGATTAGATCAAGAGAATTATACCTTTCAGTTGTAGTAGTAGATGGTGTTGAAGATGTGGCTAGCGGTGGTGATGGAGCGAGATCGCTGATGTCGATGTCATCGATGTTGAAGTCGTTGTCAAAGTCGTCGATGAGAGGCGGAGGAGTATTCTTGATGACGATCCCGCGAGCTCTAGCATGACGAAGCCGACGCGCCGATGCATCCTTTGGAAGACGAGCCGTTGTGGAAGCTTTGGGAGCAGTCGCGCGAAGAACGCTTCCCAAAAATCTTATTCGCCTTCTCCCGGTGCAGGATCACAAAGACGAGGGTTCCGGAGACCTGCTTACCAGGTCGCTGGTGCACGCAAGCGATCGGATTGGAGTAGCTACAACGGCGGTGCAATAGCGAGTAGAGGCAAAACCCTAGCTCAACTAGATACGTTTTGGTGTGGCCGACATGTTGCTTATATAGTCCTGTCCAACCAATCTCGTGCCGCGATCACGATCTAAATTGATTTAGGACTCTTAATTTGTAACCGATTAGGACTTATACAACTTGAAGGCCAAGAAACCAAAAACGAAAACAGCAAAAGGAGATCGCGCTCCCGCAAGGCGAGGAGCCAGATTTCGGCGGACCATTCACTCAGGTGCCACGCACCCGCGCCCTTCGCCCGGAGAGCGAGCGCGCGCGTGTAGGCTTCTCTTACTCATCCTCACACTAGACTTGAGGAAGTGAAGATGACTTCTATATTTAAGTATGACTACCTCAACTTCAATGAGCAAGGTGGTATTAAAGAGTTCCCACATCTTCTCTTGCTCACATGAATGAGCTTTTGAGATTTATTAGGAATTTTACAATTGGTTATTGGGCCAAGCCCATATAAATTCCAACACTTGGAACGTCTGCACCATATGGGTTTAATAACTCGAAAGTGTCTGGATTATAGTGCCATTTGTTTTCCACAAGACGGAATATTCCTATAATATGGTGGTGCGAACGCAGAGAACAGGGTTGGATTGGGCTCAAAAACAAACGCGCATGCGCATAAACAAAATAAAAATCATATATGAATTAGTACGTGTGTTAAACTAGCAAAAGTGTCTGGACGTTGTAACGGGATAAAAATAGTACTAGGATACGTGAGAACATCTCAAATGGAGAAGTGTTCTTCCTAGCAAATGTATGCATGCCTTTCCTGACACACCAACCAAATAAAATTTCTAGCCATTAATTTCTTCTATTATTGTCAACTTCCAAGTAATGTTTCGCGGGTATGATAGTCGACATCAATGACATTGCCACATGATGTGCTTAGACTACCTGCACCGGAGACCGTAAATGGAACGGTAAATTCATTTAGTGTACCAAATGCGCCGCAGTGGGGGACGCTACCCAGTCCAGAAGGACCTTGCGTCCGGTATACCCAGCGTTGTACCATTTGTTCGGTAACTGTCATAGCGCATGCAGTGGTGGGGGAGGGGAGAGAGAAGTGAGAGGTGAGAGAATGTGCAGCGGTGGGCCCTATTATTTTAGGTAACAAAAAAATGTTATAACCCACAAACCAAAAAATCAAATTAAATTCCGATTGCACCATTGAATTCGTTTCAATAAATCCTTCAAAACTAGATCTTACATGAATATATTTAGATACAGTGATATGTGGGCCCCACAGTGGATAGAGGATGATATAGAGGATGGATAAGTGTGGGAGAAATGAGTATAGAGGAGAGAATCTTGATAACCAGGATGTATAGAGGATGAAATTAGAGGATCATGAGTGAGGATAGCCTTAGCATGGCCTGTTTACCACTTAAAATCTGCTAGTCATTTGGAAAAAGTTGCCTATATCATACTAATATGGTTAATTTCATTAGTACTAACAGATTGCTATGGTGTTACCATGTTAGATCACTAATGTAATGTGCTCTTTTGATTAGGGCAGGCAATGGCAATGGTGACATGGTCATGTGGTCGAAACCATTGCCAATAGTTAGGGATACCCGCATTTGTTTGGTTAGTGGGGTGACGTATGAGGGGACATTGCTATGGGGTGACAAACTGACAATACTGGTGCTTTGATTTTTCTCGACTCCACGAGTGCGAAGGGATATAATAGCGCTTAGAGGAGGTATAGTATAAGGGAGCGGTGTTCTACAAGGTTGGATCAGTCCATGGTGTGATTTTTTACAAGCTGAGCCATCCAAGGCAAAAAAAACTTATTCATTGTCATTGCAACGACGGGTTAAAATAGCCAAACCAAACATCTTTCATGCTGTTACGTAGAAAAAGATTTATTATTACATAAAACAAGGATTGCCGATGGTATTAAAGTTTTCTCTTGTTCATGAGTCTCATTTGATATGGTATTATCTTTTTACTAGGAAATATGCACGTGCGTTACAACAGGAGAAACAACTAAACATTCATAGAAAACGACAACAAAATACTATATATCTATTTATGTTTAACCATTTCTATAAAATTTAAAAGACATAACTTATTTATGATGACCATGACATCCTAGGCAATAATATGATAATGGGCTACTTAGCTGTATCAAAACAAAATACAACATTGATAAAAAAATTCTCCCCCATTTTAAAATAAAGAAATATTTACTACTGAATCTATAACCCAATAAAAAATACTGACATTAGTTGATGTCGCTTGCATATTTAGATGGCTTACACATATGTGTATTTTTGTCACTCTTTATTAGCTACATATAAGATACTCCCTCATGTGGGAATAAATTGGAGCACTCGAAGCCACTCAGACATTATTCAACACTTTACACACTGTTCCGTTGCTGTTTAACATTGTTAGACACTGTCTTATACCGTTAGATGTTGTTTAACACTGTTTCCTCTACTGATTGCATAGTTCACTTTCCCCTTTTGCTATTCATGCAAAATAAAACCGGCGTGGCCGAGCACGCCTACCGTGCTAGTATTTCTTCAACGAGGTTAAACTAGAGCATCTCTCGCCTTTCGTGCTCTCTCTAACTCATCATTTTTATTATCCTTGAAGCCATGTCCGGATGCCCCCAAGCCATTGGCCATAGATGGAGTTGACGTTCCACGGTCACTCCTCCACAATGTGAAGCAAACGTCTTCCCTGTCCCAAGTGTCTTCTATCACATCACTGTCGCTATACGAAGAAGCAATGGTGGTTGTTCCTAGTATAGAGCACATCCTCCAAGTTGAACCAGAAGAGTATGTTCTTTGTCAACTAGGAATCTCCTTGCTCAACTGGTACCAGCATCCACAAAATGCAAGAGTTTGGCTGAACAACCGGAATCAACCAGGATGGATGGAATCAACTAGAACCATGGAAAGTACGGAATTGGATCTCTAATGTACAAGTCTAGACGACAATGTGAGGTAATCCGGCCCAAACCAGAACGACACTTATACTGAGCTATCTTCTTGTTTCATATAGGGAATTCTCTCTTGATTATTTACAGAATCTAAGTAGTGGAGTGCTAAAAGGATTTGGCAAGTAGCATTCATGTGTGCTTTCACTACAATATACATGGATCTATGATGATCTGCTTATGTCATAAATCTTGGAGAGTTCATCGTAATAGTGAAATCTATGGCATTTGCATTATAGAAGTCTATTTTGTCATAACTCATACGTGTTAAACCATGCTTTATGATGAAAACATATTTTTTGACATAGATTTTATTGCGATCCTTCTTTCATTGTAAGTTTATAACGCTTGATTTTCATCACAATCTAATAATACGAAATGCTACTAAATGCCTTGAGGCCTATTGAGGCCCACACAGCGACAATACTATTAGTGGGCCAAATATATAATTATAGGCCTAATTAGTTATGCGCAGAGCTCATTTAAATAAGATAAATTTACACTAGTTTAGGCTCAATTCTGTAATAGTCATTTTTGGGCCTAAGCCATTCATGTGGCAAATTTTAGTTTATGGCCTATTTATTTATTAGGGCAAAAACATTCTAGAGCCTAGACTTTAAATAGGTTTAAACCATTCATAGCCTTGTTTATAGAATGGGCCCACACGGATCTAGAACATAATCGGTCCATTTACACACCCGAGACAAAATTGGCCCATATGAGGATCCACCATAGAATCGACATGTTATAAGTTTCACAACAAAACACATCTATTACAACCCATATATGAACTCAAAATCCATCTAGTACAATTCATATATATATATCAACCTCAACATATATACATGCAACAGTGACAACCCATATAAATGCAACATCACAACCATATATCAATCCATAAATCTCATTCCAAAAGATAAATTACTATGGTCACATCCACATGTGCCTAACCTTTTTGAAATCCTACTACTACGGCACTGTTGTATGAAACATAAGAAGTTATTATTATCTTAAAATGGTAAACATACAAGTTTGAACCTTGAAATTAGTGTCTGACGGCTAATTAAGAAGAAAAATCAACACAAGGTTATAACAATAGCTATTGGTGACAAATGAGCGGTAGTTTGGTTGGAGTCTCCTCCACCTATCTTCCCCCTCCGTTCCTTTTTAACTGTCATTCTCACGTATCGAGGATTGAAGTCAAACGTACTCAATTTTGATCAAATATATACAAGAGATTACTAATATTTATGGTATGTAATAGGTATTATTAGATTAATCATTTAGTATATTTTATAATAATACACTTATTTAACGATAAAAATATTACTAATATTTTTTACAAATCTAGTCAAAACTAGCACGAAAATCTAAGCGACACTTAAAAAGGGACAGAAGAAGTAGACTCAAATCCAGCAGGCTAGGCATTTGCAAAACGTGTGTAGTACTCTGGCCAGTGTTTGGTAATTGTTATTACTCGATCCCTTAAGACAGCCAGGGGCCCAATGCAAGGGGATGTCACATCTCCTTGTTGTCTGAGCATCTTTTTTTTTCAGAAGTTATTGGGGCGGAGCATACGTAAAAGGTAGTATTCAACATCAAAGGAGCATCATAGATAGACGCCCGTTATTCAAACGCTGCAGCAGGGTGATGTCAAGATCGCCAAATGACGACGTCGTACGTGCACATATGAAACTGCGGGCAGATATGCTGTATCCATTGGCTTAGCTCATTATGCGCTCTTTCCGAGCAAGATGCATCGTCTTCGTCTAGAAGAGCCTGCTGGGCCACATCCGGCCAGTATATTATACTACTACCACTAGTATTGCTGGTCTTTACCGGAGCATTTCAATATTGCAAACAAAGAGGGCCGCACCGAGGCGAGCACATTCTCTCCCCCCCATCCCCTTCTAATAATCGTCACCAATCAGCCAGAAAGAGACCTCAATTTCTTTGCTCTGCTTCCAGTACATGGTTAAACAAGTCCACTCGTCGCTGTCACGCTTGCATCACTAGCTAGCTTAGCTAGATTTAATTTGCTTCATTTCCATTGTTTCCTAAAGAAGCACATCCTAGATTGACAATCTAGGTACAAATACGGCATGCGAAAAAGTTTTAACTCTACAGGTGGATACGTATAACTTTCTTCTCACTGGTTTTTAGTTTTTACCCTAGCTAGCTAATTCTTTACCCATAATATATATAATACTCCCTCCATCTTCAAATATAGTGCACCATAGCTTCTAAAATTTAAACTGAAATATACTAATATAGTGTATTCTGTAGGTGTCAATGCCTAAATTTGGCAAAGTTTATTAAAAGAAAACCATAATTTGAGGAGAAATACCTTAATTGATATTAATCTAAGAGTACATGTGTCATTTGAGGATTTGCTTTAGTTATCTTATATTTTTAGAATGCATAATGTTACATGACAGAGGGAGTGTATCTCTCCCTCCAAATAATGTAGTAATAAAAACGATTTTACATAACGGCTAGGTTGTTTTAACTTTGTAACCTAGCTACAATGCCTTTAATTTACATATGTATCCTCAAGCATTTCCTTAATCCTCTCTGTCTCCTTCATATGTGGTCATGTTTCTCTGATAAGCATGCCCCACAAGTAGGTATATGTACTGTCCACATTCTAATAAGAGAGAGAGAGCTAGAGAGATGTCTAGTCTAATAATACTGTAAGAAATTAACTCAGGAGAGGGGGTAACAACAGCATGTCAACCCAGATTTGTAGAATAACCCGGCCTCTCTCCTTCCATAACCTGTGTCCCCGCCAGTAAATAAAAACTATAGAAATTGACTCTACATAGTTACCCCCGTCCCGGCCCCATGCATGCATGTACAGCGCCATATGTTTTTACAAGAATGGTGGATGGATATGATACCAAGTCTCCAGGCAGCCAACAGCTCACATCACCTCTCTACCAACCCTCACCGCCGTACCAGCTGCCGATGCCTGTGCTCTGCTCCTCCGCGAAGAAACCGTCGGCGCCGGCGCCGGCGCCGGCGCTGAAGAAGCCGTCTGCTTCCTGGTCCAAATGCGAATCCCCATGGTATATGGAAGGGAAAGAGGAGGCCAAGAAGGAGGTGAAACCCGTGAAGCCCGCCAGCTGGTGGCCCGTTTGTTGTTGCTGCTGCTGCTGGTCCAAGGCCGCGCCGGAGTAGGGCGCCGGCGACGCCTCCTCGTTGAACACGGCGCTCGAGTCGCTGTCCGTCAACCCGTCCTTAATATACACAGCGGCCGCGGCCGCCGCCGCTGTCCTCGTCGAGACCGGCAGCAGCTCCTCCGCGGACTCCAGCTTCGCCTCCATCTGCTTCTCCACCCTGTCCCTCAGCTCCCTTATCTAACATGCATGCATATAGATGGACATCACATCACATGGATGGCTTCTTGCTCGATCAACTGATCTGTAAATTAAACCTCCACAAGGGTGGATGAGACATAACACTAGCACCAATCCATTTCCTTACCTCGGCGGCGAGGGCGTCCTTGTCGCGGCGGAGCGCGTCGCACTCGGCGCGGAGTGCGTCGTGGCGTGCGCGGAGCGCGGCGAAGTCGCGCTCGATCTGCTTGGTCTTCCAGCGCGCGCGGCGGTTCTGGAACCAGACGGCGACCTGGCGCGGGTGGAGGCTGAGGTCGCGCGCGATCCGGGCCTTGCGCTCCGGGTCCAGCTTGTTGTCCACCTCGAAGCTCCGCTCCAGCGCGCGCACCTGATCTGCCGCCAGGCGCCGCTTCTTCTCCCCGAGGCCACCGCGGCACCCTGCGAGCTCCTCTTCTTCGTCCTCCTCCTCGTCGTACGCCCCGGCATCCAGGTCGTCGCGCTCAGCCGCGGCCGTGCCATCGCTGCCGTTCACTCCTCCGTGCCGCTCCATGTACCTGCAGCTGTCTTCTGCAAGTGCAAGCAAGAGAGAGAGAGATGAAGCTAGCAGACTAGATTAATAGGCCATGTTGTGCTGTGTCGTTATATATATTGTCACTTTGTCAGTAGTGGTGCTAAAATCTTCCAGTAGCCTCTTGTTAATTTGCTGTCTTTGTCACCCAGATCGACACTATCCCATATACGGTTTCATATTCTTCAAATCAAATGCATATACATACGACTGATAACCATGTTTTCAAGATATTAATTAGAGCAAAATGTAGATGTAAGAACTGGCAAGAAAGCAAATTGTTGTCTACCTTGTTGATCTGTAGCCGCTTGACCGCTGACCATTGAGGATCCCCAGCTGGTCGGCCTCTTCATCTGTGCTCAACTCTTGAGTGGGAAATGAAGCTGCAGCGATCGAGATGGATCTTGCTGTAGCATAGGAGGGTTCTTCTCACATACAAGAGCAGAACAGCATGGCACTGGACTTGTTGAGCTAGAGAGAGAGAGAGAGAGAGAGAGAGAGAGAGAGAGACTTGGGGCGGGATCGGAGGAGAGCCTGGATCTACAACAAGCTGGCACTAGAGACTTGGGCAGCAGCGCAAATAAACTGATGCAAGAGGCCAAGGAGGTGTATAAATAAAAGCAGCGGTTGGGTTGGGCATGTGGGTGGTGCCCTGATGGCATGTGCCATAGATATTTGATGCCTAACATGTTATCTTTGGCAGGTAAGCCTTTCCTACTTCATATATAAATATTCTCCTTCTCTAATATTGGCTTACAATTGACTGATGCAATTACAACGCGTAGACGCCGTAGCCCGGCCGCGTAATAAGATCATCAATTCTATCATACGATTCCAAGGGTCTCTTACTTCTATAAAATAGCAATTAATTAATTTCTTCAAAATTCCTTGAAGGATATGGCATGAAAATTTTTGTACTAACGTACTAATTTGTGATTTATTACGCTTGTATACGTCTTCAGATCCATTATAATTTACACAAACATATGATCATTGTTTCTAGTATATTTTGGAAATAAAAAGTTTCAAAACTATTTGGTGAATTAATATGTTATACTGATGTATACTGGCCCGATCTTCCGAGAGGTAACCGATAAGTTCGACTTGTGGAGATCTCGACGTTGGCGATCCGGCTTCAAATCAGACACGATTCGAACCCTGCAACCGTTACACCACTGCTCCGTTGGTTATCAACCAAGCACAACTTGATTGACCTCGCCAAGAAGGCTTTTTCTGCAAGCGAATCGAAGAGCACAAGCAAGAAGGTAAAAACACGCAATCTGAAATTACAAATATGAATGATGTGATTATCAATATAGGGTTCAAGAACTCGGTTCCAAAGGACTAATCGACACAGTGGAGGAGATCAAGAACAGGGGCCCTGGATCACTGTAAAAGGATTTGTCACCACAGTTACAATGAACGATTCAGTTTCTCGATGGAAAACTAAACTCTAAACAAAACCTAATTTGTCTAACAGCGGCGACGGCTGTATTTATAGTCTAAGACTCGACCTAGGGTTGGGAACGGCCAGGGGTTGGCGTCCACAACTTGGGCTTAAGGCCCGACATGATACATGGCCAAGTTGGCCCAAATAGGTGACGCAGCACCTTGACGTGGTCACACAGAATGATCCATGGACCTTCTGGAGCTGGAACCAGATCCAAAACGACGGCGTCGTCGTCCCCTTTCCAACGCGTCCAAGAACGCCCCGTTTTGATGTCGTATGAAAGAGTTATGACCAAAACAGTGATGACGTGTCTGCTGAATCCGAGGGTGGCGTGGTAGCTGAGTTGGGGACAAATTGCAACTTGGGAAAGACCATAACATCGGTGTGTCCAGCGTGACAATGTCCTCATCATCCTCCCCTTCTTGAATTGGAGTCGTCCTCGACTCCATCTTGACGATGTCCTCATCATCCCCTCCTTCTAGAATTGGAGTCGTCCTCGACTTCATCCCATCATTAGCGACTCCTGCAAAAGGTTAGTGACAGCAGGCAATGCACCAGACAGAATAGGTTGACAAAACATAGTATAACATGACGCATCAGGATTATCACATAACTCAGCAGTAGCAGAAGTTGTAGCAAGAAAAGTACCTCCTTTTAACTTAATCCCATTATTTTTATCAATGTGAGTTGGAGGTTTATTTTTAATCTCATTAGCATGTTTAATAATATCCGTAGGAGACAAAGGTAGCAATGTAATTTTCTTGTCCTTATGTATGATAGTGTATGTATTAGTTCTACCATGGTGTAAAGCATCATTATCGAATTCCCATGGGCGACCTAATAAAATGGAACAAGCGTGCATAGGAACAACATCAAAATCAGCAGTATCATGATAAGAACCTGTGAAAAAGCTAATGCGTGCTGATTTAGTTACCTTAGTCGTACCACTATTATTGAACCATTGAAGTTTATATGGATACGAATGTTGTCGTGTGGTCAAGCCAAGCTTGTCAACTAAATCTGAACTCACCAAGTTATTGCAACTCCCGCTATCAATGATAGTGAGAACACGACAACCCTGCACAATGAAATACATGTGGAACAAATTGTGGCGTTGGATCGTCATCTCTTCTTCATGTCGCACACGTGTACTCAACACACGCTGCACAAGAAGGCTAGGGTAGTCTGCGGCAGCAGCCACGGAGTTAATGATGATGGTCTCCTTGTCTTGATCGCCCTCGGTGGAATCTGCATCGATGTTAGCAACAAGGGCTAAATCATCTTCAACATCACTAGCACTTACATATCCATCCTCGGTAGCAATGAAAGCACGACGACTGAGGCAATCCTTCATGACATGTCCCATGCCTTTGCATCGGTGACAAATGATTTTAGAGCTGGACGAGGAGGAGCTAGGAGAAGCACCCGGAGTGGTACCCTTCTTCTGCACATTAGACAATTTACTTACCCCGGAAGAAAATGGAGGTGTAGATGGCTGTGATGCAACAGGAATCTTGGGCGTCTCCGACTCTGAATGGTGCTAAAAATTCCTCCCATTGTTAGACCTGAAAGCTGGTGTTGTTTGCATCCCTGTACTTCACGTTCTGCCTTAATAGCAAGATGATACAATTGGGAAAAATTACGCCATTCTTTGTAATCTAGGATGTTCTGTATATCATGGTTTAAACCACCAAAAAATCTAGCACTAGAATCATTATCATCTTCATTTATACCACAACGGGCTAAACCAATAAGCAATTCTTGATAGTATAGTTTTACTCCTTTATCACCTTGTTTTAAAGTTTGTAGTTTCAAACGTAAATCACGTTGGTAATAAGGAGGAACAAAACGAGATTTCATACGTTGTTTTAAAGGATTCCAAGTTTGAGGCACAACAGCATTATTAGCATTGCAAAGATCACTCCACCAGAACAAAGCAAAATTAGTAAACTCACAAGTAGCAAGTCTAACTCTATGCTCAGCAGGAACATTATGAGAATCAATTTTTTGTTGAACAGCAAGCTCCCAATCTAAATAAGCCTCTGGATCAACATTACCAGCAAAAGGAGGAAGGCTAAATTTAATTTTAGCAAAAGGATCATTATTACCTTGAATATTACCTCCCATACCGCGACGGTTGAAGTTGAGGCGGTGACGGGCATAACCGTCAGCATCCGCATCTTCATCACCAAAATCATCCGCATCTACATCATCAGCACGATGAGGTGGAGGGCGATGCTCGAGTTGTTCAATGCGGGTGACCAAATTGTTCACATTGCGCGTCAGGTCGGTCATAAGATTGTGTTGTTCAGTCATGAACGTTATAAGCTCGCCCTTGGACACGCACTCATTGAAGTTCGTCGGAGATCCTGCCATGGTTAGAAGATAGAAAAAGACAACACCAAAGTATTATCCCTATCAACTAAAAGGAGACAAGTGGTGGTGGTAGTGAAAGTGGAATGTAAAATCACAAGCGGCTTACCACCGTCTTGCCTGTATTCTTACCAACGCCAAACAGGAGCCAAACCAAAGTGGCAAAGTAATCTGTTGCTGAGCGTGGGTACAGTTGCAAGATGAACCTGTGCTGACAGAAGAATATGTGGAGCTATGGGTAGGCACACAAGATGACAGCAAGGATTAGCAATTAACGAATGCAGATTAACGATTGTTCAATTCGGATCCAAAGTACAAATCACAGCTGCTGGCTAAGACGTGTCGAGACGTAGCGCAACAAGGTGAAAGCAAAGGACGATGGAAAGAACTCATAGAACTAGCAAATAACCCGAATTTTCCTTTTTCCTGAATTTTTCCCGAAATTTCCCAAAAGGCACTAGTAGGAATCAAATTTTTTTTTATTTTTTGCTATTTTTTTATATTTTTCTCTGAACAAGGATCACAAAAGATGTAACCACAAAAATTAGCACCTACAACTGAGGTGGGATGTGGTCTATAGAAATACAGCAAGTTCTCTGAAAAGCGTGCAAAAACGTTGACAATTTTTTTTTCTTTATTTTCCTGATTTTTTTTTGGCAATTTTGATGAAACCAAACAGGGCAAAGCCTAGTTTGGGTCGGCCTCAAATGGTGTCAAGAAGCTGCTCAAAAAAATTTCAGATTTTTCTGATAAACGAGCGAAAAGTTATGCCTGTTTTACCGAATGTATCTCAAGTTATGTTTTCCGGAAGGCACAATACGGCAGTTTGGGCAAAACGTCCCTAAACTCCAACACCGATCACAAGATGGTTCCTGTGACTAATAGCAGTAGGTATTTGCACCGAGCACAAGATTGTTCCTGTGACTAACAACAGTAGGTATTCGCCTGATGATGTAAGGAGGGCTGCGATGCAGGCAAAATAAGAGTGGCTGACAACCTATCTAGGGTTTGCGCGGTGGCGAGAAGTTACACAAGGCGGCTAGCGGGGCAAGTCGAGTAATGTGATGGCTTCGACTTGTTATTTGGAAACGGTGGATGGGATAGCGGCGGAAAACAAAAAATCACAGCAACGGGCGATTGAACTACGACGACGAACACAATCCTAAACCAGCAACAAGACTCGACCACGGACACAAACTCAACAACGCGAATCTGAAACGAAATTGCAAAGGCACAAAGGTGATAGGACAGCGGAAATTGAAATATTATTGGCTTTTTGTGGACTCTAGGTAATGAACAAATATAAATCTAAGGCAAACGAGATTATACCTCGCGGGAAACCTGAAAAATCTGATACCAAATGATACATCCGGCCCAGGTGGGGTTGGCCGAGACCCAATAAATTAAGGTTGCCCGGACCCCAACAGTTCTTATGCACACCCACTCGGGGAAAGACCCAATGTCCCTAAAAGACTAGTCTGATAGGGGAAGGGTGGCTCTCTCTTTTAAGGTGGCTTCCTCCTCCCAAGCTAAGCAAGGTGGGATTATTCAAAGGCTCACACGGTCGCCGCCCGACTACAACTAGGCCACTTGGCCTTTTTTGCTGCGTCTTTGCCAACGGGTAATAGTGGAGGATGTCCTCATCATTCCCACCCCCTTAAACAAGGGCCCAGCTCTGATACCAATTGATGTATACTGGCCCGATCTTCCGAGAGGTAACCGATAAGTTCGACTTGTGGAGATCTCGACGTTAGCGATCCGGCTTCAAATCAGACACGATTCGAACCCTGCAACCGTTACACCACTGCTCCGTTGGTTATCAACCAAGCACAACTTGATTGACCTCGCCAAGAAGGCTTTTCCTGCAAGCGAATCGAAGAGCACAAGCAAGAAGGTAAAAACATGCAATCTGAAATTACAAATATGAATGATGTGATTATCAATATAGGGTTCAAGAACTCGGTTCCAAAGGACTAATCGACACAGTGGAGGAGATCAAGAACAGGGGCCCTGGATCACTGTAAAAGGATTTGTCACCACAGTTACAATGAACGATTCAGTTTCTCGATGGAAAACTAAACTCTAAACAAAACCCAATTTGTCTAACAGCGGCGACGGCTGTATTTATAGTCTAAGACTCGACCTAGGGTTGGGAACGGCCAGGGGTTGGCGTCCACAACTTGGGCTTAAGGCCCGACATGATACATGGCCAAGTTGGCCCAAATAGGTGACGCAACACCTTGACGTGGTCACACAGAATGATCCATGGACCTTCTGGAGCTGGAACCAGATCCAAAACGACGGCGTCGTCGTCCCCTTTCCAACGCGTCCAAGAACGCCCCGTTTTGATGTCGTATGAAAGAGTTATGACCAAAACAGTGATGACGTGTCTGCTGAATCCGAGGGTGGCGTGGTAGCTGAGTTGGGGACAAATTGCAACTTGGGAAAGACCATAACATCGGTGTGTCCAGCGTGGCGATGTCCTCATCATATACCGTTTGAATATATGATATAATATAATCTCAAATGGCCTTTAGTTAGAATCAAATAAAATCATAGATTCTACACACCGAATGCAATCCTACCAGAAGACTTTGATCTAATTAATTTAGGTTTGCAACTTAAACAACCATAGCATACATGCTACAATTATGATGACTATTTTCTATTTTTTATCTTGAAGAAACCATCGTTGTACATTTTCAACATTAACAATTTTGGCCAAATTTCTAAAATTAGGTAGATTGTTTACTCCAAGGCAGCATTTTTTTTTGCACAATTGTCAACACTTCACTAATTTCAGCTGGGCATATATATGGCCTGTTGGGATGAACTTTGGCATGGAAGTGGAAGGTAAGTGCAGAAATTGCATTCATGTAAAGTTTTGTGTTAAAATAACCATTCCTGAATTGAAATGCTGTACACAACTATGTCCAGTAAGATATTTTTACTCCTGCATGCACTACACTTGCAGAAACCATATTGGAATAGTTGTATAGGAGTGCTTATAAACAAATAACCTTCACACATATAATTGAATATTAAGAGAATTTACAACTGATTAGTAACCTTCACCATCATTGCTAAGAATATAGACTTCAAGTTATATTGTTCATTAAGATATTTTACATTCACTACAAATTTATAATATAGCATCTGTTGAGTAACAATAGCCCGCACGATTGCATAGAGGTTGGAAAACATAACTACATATGTCATACATATTGATGCCATTGATTGAACCGTCATTTGTGCTTTTGCAAATATGATCGCAAATATATACTTTGTATAGATAATGATCTGCAATATATAGCTCTTGTGATTGGGTCGTTGCGATTACGGGTCGTTAATGGCATTTTCTCTGTCTATTTTAACAAAACAATATTGGTGATGATTTTTACTGTCAACTCATAATACGAACCATTGGCGAAAATGTTTTTCACCAATGGTTTGTATCACAAGCCAGTAGTGAAGATGGACATGATTTTTACCGTCGGTTCGTAAACTAAACCGTTAATATTGTTACACACTACTATATAATTGACTTTTACAAGGGGGCTTTTTTTTGTGTAGAGTTGGCTCAATCTACAGACACCTAAAAATGCATTCGTAGAGGCTACAACTATTTTTAGCCGCATCTACAAATGCCCCTATCTGTAGAGGCGACTTTATTTTCAGATGTCTCTAGAAATCGATTTTTAGAGGCGGCTGTATTTCTTGTTGTCCCTATAAATTGATTTTTAGAGGCAGCAAATAGCGCCATAGGAGATGTGCAGTAAAATTTGAATTTTTTAATGATCTCGTATGGAAAAATGACCAAACCAAAGTTGTAGATCTCAAAAAGCTATATAACTTTGTAGTTAACAACCTTTATATTTGAAACTATTCAAGGAAAATTTCGTTTGAATTTCTCACATTTAAAATATTCAAAATTTTCAAACAACCTTAGATTGAGAAACAACCAAAACCAAAGTTGTAGATCTCAAAAAGTTATACAACTTTATAGTCGACAACGTTTTCATTTGAATTTCATTTAGTGTCCCAATCCTCATTTCAAAATCAAATGAAGATAAAATGAGGAGAAATAATATCTCACATGGACATAAGTTATTTGTTGGTGGGGTGGTTAGGGGAGATACATGCGAGGCCTAAGGTCGTGGGAATGACCCCCCTCGATTGCAGAGCTTGTGTTTTTCATGTAAATAATCGATTTGACTTGTGATTTCTAGCCAACGATTTGTAGAGGCGGCTTTATAATCGCCTCTACATATGATTTGTAGAGGCTGAAAACTTTCCCAGCCACCTCTATAGTGTCTTTTTAGAGCAGTGAGAAAAAAATATGAATCAAAAATTATTTTAGCCGCTGGCTCGTAATGCCAATCGGGGGTGAAAATAATTTTACCAATGGTTCATTAAACCAACCATCAGAGAAAATTGCTGACAACATCCCTAATGTTGTGCTTCTTCGGTGACGCGACCAACAAAGGGACCAACTAGCCCCCGTGGCAACCCCTGATTAGTGCTTGTGCATGTGGTGCAGATGGATGGACCCGTCACCCCGTTAGTTCTTTTTTTGAAAGGGTAAAATTTTCATTACTCAAAGATAGAGTACAGAGATGGGGCAGAACAAGCCCCATTGAAAGTTCTCCAAATTGAACTGGATAGTACAATTTCTAGAATGCACTAAAGATTCGCAAGAGAAGCAGCAAGAGCTAGGAATCACAGCCTATCTTGCCTTCTTTGCGAGATTGTTCGCCACTTTATTTGTAGCTCTTTCTATTTTGATGACAGAATGATGTAGATTTTCTGTAACACAAGTGAAATCTGCTAGAATTGGATGAAGTGTCCAATGTCCAGGATCATGGATAACTGTCCTCCTGTTCGCCGATGTAGCCAAAGTTTTGTTGTTAGTGAGGAAGACGGGCCTTTGTAGATTCAAAGCAATAGTAAGCTTGGCTCCAAGTAGTAATGCCCAAGCTTTAGTTTCCAGTGGTTGCAAGGCATGTCGAATCGCCACTTGAAAAAAGACTCCACTACAGAGGCTATGTGTTGGAGATAGAGAATGAATATTCCCATCCCTGTTTGGGTTGCATTCAAATTCTGTTGTACACAAACTGAAGCATCACAAAAAATTTTTGGTCCATCAGGAACCTGCATAGTTTGACTTGGAATTTGCATATGTTGAGATTGAGTCAGATGTATGTCTTCTACTGCCAACTTGTAAGTCATATCTATGGCTTTGTCTTCATGGAGCACTCTTGCAGGCGACCAATGAATATTATTAAACCTATGATCATTTCAAGATTTCCAAAGACACCACATGATAGAGAAAATTAAACATGTAGTTGCCTAGGGAGGTCCTTGCTGCAAGATAGTTGCAATATGCATGTGAAGTCCATGGCCTGTAGAAGGTAAAGCATGAGGTTAGAGTTCTATGACAGATCCAAACCACACAGTCCTAGCATAACTGCATTAAAAAAATAGGTGAGTTTTATCTTCTTTGCATCCACAACGAGAGGAAGCTTCATTACTCCATGGAATTATTCGATGGAGTCTACTTGCTCCAGTCAGTCATTTACTCATCTGTCATCTGTCTCTCTATTTCTCTCTCTGTCTTTCTCCCCCCCATGTTCCTCTACTCCTCCAGGCCCGATGTGGGCAACTGGAGGGGGTGGTTCTGGTGTGGGAACCTGGCAGGCGGCTCCTGCGTGTGAAAGTCCTATGTTTAGTGTTGGTAATTAGTGACAATGCCTAAATGCTAATCATATGCATTAGAATGTGTGTAGCAATGATGATTGGCACGAGACATGGAGAAGCATAGTGATCAAGTAATGTGACGATGAAGTGCTTACCATGATGTGGAGTTGGAACAAGGTGCAACAAGTGGTACTCAAGGCAAAGGTATCATGTAGGGATTTTCATTTTGCATCCAAGACACCATAGAGGGTGTGAATAGCTTAGGATACATAGCCATACTATGAAGAGAGGAATTCTCTTTGCAACAAGTGGTACTCAAGGCAAAGGTATCATGTAGGGATTTTTATTTTGCATCCAAGACACCATAGAGGGTGTGAATGGCTTAGGATACATAGCCGTACTATGAAGAGAGGAATTCTCTTTGCAATTGAGTCCTACATGTGCCTCTAGGTGTCATTCTTTGATCATATGCATTAGGATCTAGTAAAGAGGTAACGTAACGCCTCAAAAATGATTGTGAAAATACTAACACATATGCACGTGGTGATGTACACTTTGTGATGTTAGCATACTTGCGAAGGCGATGGAGTTTGAGCGGCAGATGAGTTTGAGTTCCTCTCTCCCTCCCGCCGAGCTTGCTCGACGGGATTCGACGCTTTTTGAGTAGTGAAATGCCTATTTTCTACTGCGCCGGAGGTGAAGAAACGGAGACAAAAGTGCTATTTTCTATTGCACCAGACGCTGGCCTGAGCTGCACCGGACGCTGGTGCCAGCGTCAAGTGCCTATCGAGCTGGCAGCGCTGTGTAGCGTGGTGCACCGGCGCGTCCGAGGGTTTCGCACTGGACGCTGGTCGTGCACTGTTCATGCGCCCGGTGAAGTGGTGACGTCGGCAGCCTCGCAAAGCTTTGCATGCATCGGACGATGGTGTGTCGTCGGACGCGTCCGGTGCGTCAAAACCGGCTCTAGACCCTTATTGGACCGCATCGGACGCTGAGCGTCGGACGCTGAGCGCAGGCGTCGGACGCGTCCGATGGCTGCTGGATCGACCATTGTTCTTTGAATAAGCGGTGACTCATGGCGACTACAGGAGCACCGGACGCTGCTGGGTGCGTCCGATGCATGAGCGTCGGAGCGTCCGATGCCCCCGTAATCAGCCCAACGGCTCTTTTCGAAGAGGTACCTCTATATATATGTGTTGGCCGGCTCTAGGGCTATTCTCTTGGCACTTTGACATACTTGTGAGGATCTTGAGCTAAGCCAACGCCCTCACACTTCTCCCCACTCATCTCCTTGCATTCGACTGTGATTCTTGAGTGAGATTAAGTGATTCAAGTGCATTGATCATTGCTTTGCATTTAGAGGCACTTGGGGGATTGTTTTGCTACGGGAATTCTTGTTACTCTTGGTGGTTGCCGCCACCTAGATGGCTTGGAGCAGCGGTGGAGTTCCGGCACGTGTTGGCGATTGTTCGTGATCAGCTCTAGTGATTGTCTTATGAGGGGTTCTTGTGGTTCCCCGGTGGAGCGTCGAATTCCAACTCTAGTGGATTGCTCGCGTCAGAACTTCTCACCATTTGGTAGATTCTTATGACGTCTTTTGAGAGGCTCGGTGTGTGACACCGATTAGCCACCAAACCACGTGGTGTAGGGGGACATAACGGGGACTAGCGTGCTGACAAGCATGTGAACCTTGAGATAAATCATTTGTCATCAATTCGTGATTGTAATTGGTTTATCTCGGTGATTGGCTACTTGATTGGATCATCATTTGGATATATCAATTGGTTGGCTCTATTCATCGCCCCTCAGTGAAATCACTTCTAGACCTACTCTTGCATTACTTTTGTTACTATCTTGTTGTAGTCCTTGTCTTGCCTAGTAGCTTTGTTAGCTTGAGTAGAGTAGCTTGCTTAGTTGTTTCTCTTGCGGTTTGACTTGTACGGTTGAGTGAATCAAAACTAGAATTGCCAATTGGATAGGTGGCTTGCAAACCCCTTTTAGGCTAGGCAAAACTTGCATATTGCTATTTGTTATTACTAATCAACTTGTCTAGCACATTTTCTAGAAAATTTTATTAGGCTATTCACCCCCCTCTAGCCATCAAGACCTTTTAGTGTGGCGGCCACCCCTTGCCCGAGCATCGCCGACCTGAGGGATGCCACCGACCCAGTGCCTTGGCAAAGGTAGCCTGGCGCGACGACCGCCATTGCCCGTCCCCACCGCATTCGAGTGCTGTCAGCCATCTCCCTCTTCTCCATGTGTGCAGGTGCATTCATCTCCCTCAATCTCTCTTCCTCTCTTAGATCTCACTAGATCTCCCTCACCCTTTCTCCCTCTCTCAGATCCAATGCTTGCAGCGGTGGGTTGGGGCACAAGGAGGTGTGTAACACCCTAAATTTTGCATTTGTTTCAAAATAGATAAAATTGATTTAATTATGTATTTGTTTGTGCATTCAAATTTAGGGAATAATAAATTTTTGGGAAATTAAAATCAATCATAAGGTTAGAAAATGTTCATGCATGCATGCTGTTGCACAAGTATTTTTGTGATGAGTGGTTTTGATAAAATTTTTGAAAGGATTTGAAAATCATTTGGAAATGTGATTTGAAAAATTAAATTTGAAAAAGGAAAACAAATTCTTTTCCCGCCTTCACTTTTCCTCGGATTCGGCCTGCTAGCCCAATTCCCGGCCGGCCCATCACTTCCTCCCCGCGTTTTTTTTTCTCCTAGGCCGCGGCCTAGCCCAACCGGGCCAGGCAACTGTTGCTGCGCCCCACTCCCTTCTTCCGAGTCGCTGACAGTCGGGGCCCGCTCGTTAGTCCCTTCTCTTCCCCAACCGTCTTCCCCGCTCAAATCGCCGGTCAAGCCGCGCACCAAGCCGCCCGCGCCCACGTCTCTGCTTCGTGGGAGCGCCTCCACGCCCCGCGCCTGCCCTTTAAAGGGGAGCGCAATCCCGCCTCCGTCCTTTTTACCCCACTCCAACTTCCTTTCCCTCGGGTTCACGTGGTCGCAACCAAAGCAAGGTCGCCGGAGTCGCCGTCCGCTCCTCCGCATCGCCATCGACTCCGAGTCGCCCTCGTCTTCGTTTTGCCACTCTGTGAGCTTTGCCCCGCTCCCCTCTTTCTCCCCATCCATCTCCCGTGTCGGGTGGTGGCCTCTAGGGCTGTGTCCGCGAGCTCCGACGGGCTTCTCACCGCCGTCCATGGCGGGCGCCCCTCGGGCTTTTCCCCGGCCGCACTTGTGACGAAAACGGGATCCCTATCCCCTCCGCATTCTCCCGGTAGACTTTGTTTGAAGAATGGGGCTCCGTAGCGCTCAATTTCATCACTCCGGTGAACTCTCCGCCATCGGCCATGGCGGGCACGCCGCGCGGGTGACCCCGCGGCCGCGTTTGGCCCCGAGATGCGTTCGCCATCCTCCCCTCTTCGCTCCGGACCTTTTATTTTTGAAAAGGATGCCCTGTAGTGCCCGGGCGAGCAACGCCGGCGAGCTCCGCGCCGCGGCAATGGCGGCGCCGCCGCGTTCTCCCTCAGCTCCGGCGGCCGGCTCTCTCTCTTCTTCCCCCCTTTTCTTTCTTAACCGTGCATCTCATGATCAACGGCCCTGGTTGGCCGATACCCCTTCGCGGGTCTTTTTGCTAAAGAGACCCCCCACTTTCGTGATTTTGAACCCGCAGTCCTCGGTCATTTGAATAAATCCAAATTTTGATTTATTTTAAATCTCAAAATAGTTTGATCTATTTACAGAATTGCCACTGCAGTAAAACGTGTATAAAATCATCGTCTTAGCTCCAATTTGACCCGTTCAACTTGCGTTAGTTTCATAATTTCATAATCTATGCAATAGTGCTACTATTAGACCTGTTAAGAGCTTTTGAATTTCTCAAATAAATCTAGTTAATAGCTAGCTTTTGGAATAGTAAATATCTCGTAACTTGTGCGTCGTAACTCTGTTTTTCGTGCTTTTCGCGTCATTGTGATCGTAGCGAGATGTAGATGATTTTGATAAACATTTTATTCAGATTTATTTATTGTTGGTGTACTGTTCTAATAGTAGCCATGTTTTGCTTGTATGTCTGCTCCGAATTGCGTGTTGTACTTCGTGTCGTTCGAGTTCAGACGGTGAGAAGTACGTCGGAAATCCGGACGCGTACGAGGAGCAACAGGACCAGCAGCAGTTCGTGAACCAAGGCAAGTATAGCATGGGCTTACCTTGTTGTCCTATTCATTATATAACATACTCATTATGCATGTGTCTAATATTGCTCGACTATAAGGATTTCCTAGCAAATTGATGACTTATACCTTGATTCCTATGAGTATTATTTGCATATGGGTAGAATGCTAGTGCTCTAATTAAACATGATCTACACTATGACTAATGGAACCAATGGATAAACATGATGATAATGGTGGAACTATAGGGTGATGGTGCAAATGATGTTGATCATGTTGCCCTAAACTCTCCGTAAGGACTTATCTGTAGGGCAAAAGCTGGGACTTACAGTGCAACCGTGGGAGTTAAATGGCTCTGACTTTAGCTCAGTAGTAGGATCTTTTCTAACTTGATAGAGGTTACCCGAAAGGGCGCAGGAGGGGCTTGCCACGTTGGGTATAGAACTGCCTCTGTTCAGATGTGTATAGCCTGCGGGAATTGTGCCATCGAAAGGGGGGTTCTCTATATCTGTCTGCCGAGGAAACCTCGCGGCCCTAACTTGTTAGAAAAGGCCTATGGAAGGCTTCATAGTGTACCCTGCCTGCTCACCTTGGAAGTGTTAGGGGGTCGACGGGCCCCGGGCATACGGGTAACACGACTCACGGGTAAAGATGCACAACCTCTGCAGAGTGTTAAAACTGTTATAACAGCCGTGCTCACGGACACGAGCGGCCCGGAAAACTCACAGAATAAATGGTTACTAGATATGTGGATGAACTATGAAGATGATGATGAGATCACACTGTTGCTTTCTCTTCTTAATTCTAGTAGTGGATCATGTGGGTTAAATGGGAGTTTGAGCATAACTTAATAATGATTAATAATGAAATGTTGATCTACTAAAAGTGCTATCTGCAGTCAACCGTGTCTATCCTTTTTGAGCCTCATGAATCCTCATACTATACTTGCGGAGTACAAATGTACTCACACTTGTTGCTATATTGTTTTTGGATAAAAATCCCGGATGGGTAACAGATGACAGTTTCTACGAGGACTTTCCGGAAGATTTCTAGGTTTGGGTCAACTAGTCGTCCTTCCCTGTGGATCAGACACTACGCCTGAGAGTAGCTATTTACTTTTCCGCTTGTTATGTAAGAACTACGTGATGTAATAACATTATGTATGTACTCAGTGATGATACTCTTGTTAATTTGTCAGCTTATGTGTGCGACTACTCCTGGGGCGCACATAAGATGTATGCACTCTATATTGTCCTTTAATTGGAGTGTGACAAATTGGTATCAAAGCTGTGTCGACTGTAGGACGCAAACCTAGATAGAAATGGTCGTTTCTAGGAGTTTGACTTTATTTATTTACTTGCTACTATCTCCATCTTGATATTTTATTAAAATTTTATGCTCTATTTCTTATTCTATTGCATAAAATATTGACTCTGATAATATTTTATATCAAAACTATAGATGCCTCGCCTCAGTGCCGCTGCCTACGTCGCCCAGTTCGTTCCAGCAGCACCTGCTCCACCAGCACCACCAGCAATACCACCAGTGGAGCCAGAGGTCGCCCACATCACTGACGAGGAAGAGGAAGAACCCATGGAGGAGGAGGCATTTTCAGTTGCTGCATCTGACGGACCTGTTTCGACTCCCGTGGCTGCACCCATCCCACCTGTGGATGCGCCAGTCCCCACTGCTACACCTCCACCAGCTTCCCAGGCCGCTTCTGCACCAACACCAGTGCCCTCCCCAGCTGCATCAGAGGAGCCAGAAGAGATAGGCTGGACCACCAGGAACAAGTTTAAGGAAGCTCCCGAAGATGCCCATTACCACAACCTCCTCACCACCATGCTAGCTGAGTACTATTCAGAGTTTGCTGCCTCTGTGAAGTACTACTGTGCGGAGCACACACATCCAGTGGAGGCGACGTACTGGAAGACCAATGTGATCATCACCGCCTAGAACAACACCGACCAATCTCAGGATGTTGTGACCACCCATAGCCACCGAGCCAGGCGTGCCAGTGCCTATGACAGCATGGAAGATGCTGCGCAGGCGGCGTACCTGCACTACCATGGTCGACGTTTTGAGGACATGCAGAATGATCGCTACCGGTATCTTCCACGCTACGACTCAAGGGAGAAGACATGGGCGGTGTTGGCTCCTCCAGCTTCTGATCCCACCTTGGACACCACAGTGAGGCACCTCAGCGCCATGCAGGAGGTCAACGAAGCACTCAGGGAAGAGCTTCGTGCAGCGCAAAAATCTGAAAAGCGCCTTCAGAACCAGATAGATGAGATGGCCGTTCAGCTAGGACAGCCTACCATTTACAAGAAGAAGGCCAGGGTGTTCACCATGGTGGATCGCGCTCCTTAGATACTTGCAGCCCCGTCATAATGAATGCGTTCTAGATCGAAAGTCGTGTCAAGTTTATGTGTGTGTTGTGAACTTTTAATTGTCTTGTTGGTTGTGATGATGAACTTGAATGATTTGGAGTTTGCGTGATTGCAGGAACAGTGTGGGCTTGTCCACATGTTCTTTTTATCAAAACCTTAAGTTAGTGTTTGTTTAACTTAGTTGGGGTTTAAATTCTGCTTTACTGCTGTGCTGTTTCTCAGAGCAGTCTGCAATGTTTGTCTCATATCTCTAAATCTCTATGTCCGAAAATTATGAAATTGTTGTGGAAAGAACTAGACTTGTGTACCTTTCATTTCCCACTGGAATCACCTCATTATCAATTCTGGTTTGAGAGATATGCCTGCTACAACCTGGCAAGTCTGTGCAGTCTGTAACCTAGAACAGAAATTGTTTAGCTCAGTTTTTGATGATGTTGCCGTCTGTATCAGTGAAAAAGTTCTATACAAAAGTTGTAGCAGACTCTTTAAGCTTTCCAATGATGTATGCCACGCCTATTTTGGATTTCTGGAACTTGAGTTACACTCCAGTTTTCGGTCTGCTGTTGTAGACACTCGTCCAGAAATTTTCAGTTATGTTATTTACCTTTTGTAAATAATTTATAATTTTTTGGGAGATCTCTAAAAGTTTGCACATTTGATTGGAAACAGATGGCCGCCAGAGGAGGACGTGGCAGAGGCCGTGGCCGTGGTCGTGGACACGGAGCTTTGGTGGATCCACCTCCGCCACCGCCGGTGACCATTGAGCAGTTGATGGCCATGCAAGCGCAGCTCATGCAGACAGTGATGGACCGTCTCGGTGAGCAACCCACAGGAGCACCCCCACCTGTGCAGGTCCGTGACAAACGTGGTGAGTTTCTGAAAGGACGCCCACCTGTGTTCACACATGCCTCTGAACCTATGGAGGCGGATGACTGGCTGAGAGCTGTGGAAAAGCAGCTAAACATTGCACAGTGCAACGACTTGGAGAAAGTCTTGTATGCCTCAGGCCAACTCCAAGGCGCTGCTCAGGATTGGTGGGAGTCATTCCAGTATGGACGTCTAGAGAATGCTCCAGAGATCACATGGAAAGAGTTCACGGAGAGCTTTAGGTCCTATCACATCCCTGAGGGACTTATTGAACTGAAGCAAGAGGAGTTCCGGGCTCTCAAGCAAGGGTCCATGTCTGTGGTGGAATACCGCGACAAGTTTGCACAATTGTCGCGATATGCCCCGGCTGAAGTGGCTAGGGATTCTGATAAACAGCGCCGTTTTCTGAAGGGGCTGTATGATGGACTCCAGCTGCAACTGATGTCCAACAAATATGCCAGTTTCCAAGAGTTGGTGGACCGTGCCATTGTAATTGATAACAAGCGTAAGGAAATGGACCTCAAGAAGAGGAAGCTCCAGGGACAGGAGTCGGGTAGCAACACTCGCCCGTGAGTTTTCCCGCAGCAGGGTTTTCAGCAGAGGAACCAAGGGCCACCCAACCAATGGAACAAAGGCCAGTACCCCCAGAGGAACCAGTACCAGCAGTGCCCCCAGTACCCACCGCAGTTGGGTAATCAGAGTCAGCAGCGCCCCCAGCAACAGCAAGCTAGCAACCAAGCACCACGTCAGGGAGTGCCCAACAATGCCCCAATCAAGAGTGGCACCCCAGGCAACCCCAATGCCTGTTACAACTGTGGAGAGGTGGGACACTATTCGTACCAGTGCCCAAAGAAGCAGAACCGGCAGGCCCCGCATAACCAGCAGAACAACCAGAGACCCAACGCTCGACCTCCGTTCACTGGCAAGGTGAATCATGTGTCGTCGGAATCAGCTCAGGAGGCGCCTGAGGTTATGCTGGGTACGTTTAGCGTCAACTCCATCTCCGCTACCGTACTTTTTGATTCCGGTGCCTCGCATTCTTTCATATCCCAAGCTTTTGTTAGAATGCATAGCATACCCCTGTGTGCCATGAAGGATCCCATGCTAGTAAATTCACCGGGGGGTAGCATGCTCGCAAATTATTGGAGCCCTTCTACTAGTATATTCTTAAGGGGGGTAGCTTTCAAGGTAAATCCAATTGTTCTGAGAACCGCTGGAATTGACCTCATCCTGGGAATGGATTGGATGAAGCAACATAGGGCAGTGATACAATGTCAGGAGAAATCTGTGGTTGTGACATCTCCAAGTGGTGATAGAATTTGTGTCGAAGTGGAAGTGCAAGCTCAACCTACCGCCACCGTCAATCAGCTGAGCGATGTTGCTAACCAGGAGAACCAGGTGGTGGATGAATTCCCGGACGTGTTCCCCGATGAATTGCCAGGTATGCCACCCGATCGCGACATCGAATTCCTTATCGAGCTTTTACCTGGGACTGCACCCATAGCTAAGAGACCATATAGAATGGGGGTAAATGAATTAGAAGAACTAAAGAAACAAATTAAGGAATTGCAAGAGAAAGGTTTTATTCGTCCTAGTTCTTCACCTTGGGGAGCACCTGTTATATTTGTGGATAAGAAAGATGGCACACGAAGGATGTGTGTCGACTATAGGTCCCTTAATGAAGTCACAATCAAAAATAAGTACCCACTCCCTAGAATTGATGATTTATTTGATCAGCTGAAAGGTGCTTGTGTGTTCTCAAAAATTGACCTCCGTTCTGGATATCATCAACTAAAAATTCGTGCATCTGACATACCCAAGACAGCATTTACTACCAGATATGGCCTTTATGAGTACACAGTGATGTCTTTTGGACTGACAAATGCACCTGCATACTTTATGTATCTAATGAACAAAGTATTCATGGAGTACTTGGATAAGTTTGTAGTGGTATTCATAGATGATATCCTAATATTCTCCAAAAATGAAGAGGAACATGCTGAACACTTAAGGTTAGTCTTACAAAAACTCAGGGAACATAAATTGTATGCAAAAAGGAGCAAATGTGAGTTCTGGCTGAAAGAAGTATCTTTTCTGGGACATGTGGTCTCTAATGGTGGAATAGCCGTAGATCCCAGTAAAGTGCAAGATGTGTTGAATTGGAAAGCCCCAGTCAATGCTAGTGAAATCCGTAGTTTTTTGGGTTTGGCTGGATACTATAGAAGGTTTATTGAAGGGTTCTCTAAGCTAGCCAAGCCTATGACAACCCTATTAGAGAATAATGCCAAATTTGTTTGGTCAGACAAAAGTCAGGCTAACTTTGAGGAGCTAAAGAAAAGGTTGACAACAGCCCCAGTGTTGACCCTACCTGATTTAAGTAAGAGCTTCTCTATTTATTGTGATGCATCTCGCCTAGGCCTTGGGTGTGTGCTTATGCAAGAAGGAAAGGTTGTGGCCTATGCATCTAGGCAGTTGAGAAAGCATGAACTGAATTACCCAACCCATGACTTGGAATTAGCCGCAGTTGTCCATGCTCTGAAAATCTGGAGGCATTATTTGATCGGACATAAGTGTGACATCTACACTGACCACAAGAGTTTAAAATACATTTTTACTCAGTCCGAGTTGAACTTAAGGCAACGTCGTTGGCTGGAATTGATTAAAGATTATGATCTGGAAGTGCATTGTCATCCTGGAAAGGCAAATGTTGTTGCCGATGCACTTAGCCGGAAGAGCTATGCCAACGGGCTTCAGTTGACATTTATACCAGCAGGGTTGCGAGCTGAAATAGAACATCTCAACTTGGGTTTTGTCAATAATGTAGTAGAAATGGCTATAGAACCTACATTGGAGCAAGAGATACGTACAGGTCAGTTGGAGGATGAGAAATTAAAGGAGATTGCTGAGCAGGTAGTGGTTGGAAAGGCACCAGGTTTTCGGTTGGATGAGAATGGTACTCTATGGTTTGGAAAAAGAATATGTGTACCTGAAGTGAAAGCTATCCGTGATATGATTCTGCGAGAGGCACATGATTCGGCTTATTCTATACACCCTGGAAGCACCAAGATGTACTTGGACCTCAAAGAGAAGTATTGGTGGTATGGTTTGAAACGGGATGTGGCTGAGTATGTGGCCATATGTGATACTTGTCAAAGGGTGAAGGCTGAGCACCAAAGGCCTGCAGGATTGTTGCAACCAATGAAAATACCAGAGTGGAAATGGGAAGAAGTTGGTATGGACTTCATTACTGGATTGCCCCACACTCAATAAGGATATGATTCGATCTGGGTAATAGTGGATCGACTTACTAAGGTAGCCCACTTCTTGCCAGTCAAAACCACTTATAGTGGTGCAAAGCTAGCGGAGTTGTATATGGAGAGAATAGTATGTCTACATGGGGTTCCAAAGAAGATCGTATCTGACCGAGGAACTCAGTTTACGTCACATTTTTGGCGTAAGGTACACAGTGCTTTGGGAACCAAGTTAAATTTCAGTTCGGCGTATCATCCCCAAACTGATGGGCAGACCGAAAGGACCAACCAAATATTAGAAGACATGTTGAGAGCTTGTGCTTTACAGTATGGTACTAGTTGGGATAGGAGTTTGTCATATGCTGAGTTTTCATACAACAATAGTCACCAGAAAAGTCTCAAGATGGCGCCATTCGAAGCTTTATATGGACGAAAGTGTAGAACACCTCTATTCTAGAATAAGACAGGTGAAACCCAAGTGTTTGGACCTGATGTCCTACGCAGTGCAGAGGAACAAGTGAGGATGATCAGGGATAATTTGAGAGTAGCACAGTCTAGACAGAAGAACTATGCTGATATCCGAAGGAGAGAGTTGAGTTTCAAAGAAGGTGACTATGTGTATTTGAAAGTGTCACCAATGAGAAATGTGAGAAGATTCAATATGAAGGGCAAGTTAGCACCGAGATATGTGGGACCTTTCAAGATTCTAGAGAGACGTGGAGAAGTGGCTTATCAATTGGAATTGCCAGAAAGTTTATCAGGTGTGCATGATGTGTTTCATGTTTCACAGTTGAAAAAGTGTTTGCGGGTACCAGAGGAGCAGATTCCCTTGGAGGAGCTTACTGTTAAAGAAGATCTCACGTATGAGGAGTATCCGGTAAAGATTCTTGAAACTGCAGAAAGAGTTACCAGGAGCCGCACTATAAAGATGTGCAGAGTGCAATGGAATCGTTATTCAGAAGATGAGTCTACGTGGGAAAGAGAAGAAGATCTGAGAAAGTCTTATCCACAGCTTTTTGAGTAACCATCATCCAATCTCGAGGACGAGATTCTCTTAAGGGGGGTAGAATTGTAACACCCTAAATTTTGCATTTGTTTCAAAATAGATAAAATTGATTTAATTATGTATTTGTTTGTGCATTCAAATTTAGGGAATAATAAATTTTTGGGAAATTAAAATCAATCATAAGGTTAGAAAATGTTCATGCATGCATGCTGTTGCACAAGTATTTTTGTGATGAGTGGTTTTGATAAATTTTTGAAAGGATTTGAAAATCATTTGGAAATGTGATTTGAAAAATTAAATTTGAAAAAGGAAAACAAATTCTTTTCCCGCCTTCACTTTTCCTCGGATTCGGCCTGCTAGCCCAATTCCCGGCCGGCCCATCACTTCCTCCCCGCGTTTTTTTTTCTCCTGGGCCGCGGCCTAGCCCAACCGGGCCAGGCAACCGTTGCCGCGCCCCACTCCCTTCTTCCGAGTCGCTGACAGTCGGGGCCCGCTCGTTAGTCCCTTCTCTTCCCCAACCGTCTTCCCCGCTCAAATCGCCGGTCAAGCCGCGCACCAAGCCGCCCGCGCCCACATCTCCGCTTCGTGGGAGCGCCTCCACGCCCCGCGCCTGCCCTTTAAAGGGGAGCGCAATCCCGCCTCCATCCTTTTTCCCCCACTCCAACTTCCTTTCCCTCGGGTTCACGTGGTCGCAACCAAAGCAAGGTCGCCGGAGTCGCCGTCCGCTCCTCCGCATCGCCATCGACTCCGAGTCGCCCTCGTCTTCGTTTTGCCACTCTGTGAGCTTCGCCCCGCTCCCCTCTTTCTCCCTATCCATCTCCCGTGTCGGGTGGTGGCCTCTAGGGCTGTGTCCGCGAGCTCCGACGGGCTTCTCGCCGCCGTCCATGGCGGGCGCCCCTCGGGCTTTTCCCCGGCCGCACTTGTGACGAAAACGGGATCCCTATCCCCTCCGCATTCTCCCGGTAGACTTTGTTTGAAGAATGGGGCTCCGTAGCGCTCAATTTCATCACTCCGGTGAACTCTCTGCCATCGGCCATGGCGGGCACGCCGCGCGGGTGACCCCGTGGCCGCGTTTGGCCCCGAGATGCGTTCGCCATCCTCCCCTCTTCGCTTCGGACCTTTTATTTTTGAAAAGGATGCCCTGTAGCGCCCGGGCGAGCAACGCCGGCGAGCTCCGCGCCGCGGCAATGGCGGCGCCGCCGCGTTCTCCCTCAGCTCCGGCGGCCGGCTCTCTCTCTTCTTCCCCCCTTTTCTTTCTTAACCGTGCATCTCATGATCAACGGCCCTGGTTGGCCGATACCCCTTCGCGGGTCTTTTTGCTAAAGAGACCCCCCACTTTCGTGATTTTGAACCCGCAGTCCTCGGTCATTTGAATAAATCCGAATTTTGATTTATTTTAAATCTGAAAATAGTTTGATCTATTTACAGAATTGCCACTGCAGTAAAACGTGTATAAAATCATCGTCTTAGCTCCGATTTGACCCGTTCAACTTGCGTTAGTTTCATAATTTCATAATCTATGCAATAGTGCTACTGTTAGACCTGTTAAGAGCTTTTGAATTTCTCAAATAAATCTAGTTAATAGCTAGCTTTTGGAATAGTAAATATCTCGTAACTTGTGCGTCGTAACTCCGTTTTTCGTGCTTTTCGCGTCATTGTGATCGTAGCGAGATGTAGATGATTTTGATAAACATTTTATTCAGATTTATTTATTGTTGGTGTACTGTTCTAATAGTAGCCATGTTTTGCTTGTATGTCTGCTCCGAATTGCGTGTTGTACTTCGTGTCGTTCGAGTTCAGACGGTGAGAAGTACGTCGGAAATCCGGACGCGTACGAGGAGCAATAGGACCAGCAGCAGTTCGTGAACCAAGGCAAGTATAGCATGGGCTTACCTTGTTGTCCTATTCATTATATAACATACTCATTATGCATGTGTCTAATATTGCTCGACTATAAGGATTTCCTAGCAAATTGATGACTTATACCTTGATTCCTATGAGGATTATTTGCATATGGGTAGAATGCTAGTGCTCTAATTAAACATGATCTACACTATGACTAATGGAACCAATGGATAAACATGATGATAATGGTGGAACTATAGGGTGATGGTGCAAATGATGTTGATCATGTTGCCCTAAACTCTCCGTAAGGACTTATCTGTAGGGCAAAAGCTGGGACTTACAGTGCAACCGTGGGAGTTAAATGGCTCTGACTTTAGCTCAGTAGTAGGATCTTTTCTAACTTGATAGAGGTTACCCGAAAGGGCGCAGGAGGGGCTTGCCACGTTGGGTATAGAACTGCCTCTGTTCAGATGTGTATAGCCTGCGGGAATTGTGCCATCGAAAGGGGGGTTCTCTATATCTGTCTGCCGAGGAAACCTCGCGGCCCTAACTTGTTAGAAAAGGCCTATGGAAGGCTTCATAGTGTACCCTGCCTGCTCACCTTGGAAGTGTTAGGGGGTCGACGGGCCCCGGGCATACGGGTAACACGACTCACGGGTAAAGATGCACAACCTCTGCAGAGTGTTAAAACTGTTATAACAGCCGTGCTCACGGACACGAGCGGCCCGGAAAACTCACAGAATAAATGGTTACTAGATATGTGGATGAACTATGAAGATGATGATGAGATCACACTGTTGCTTTCTCTTCTTAATTCTAGTAGTGGATCATGTGGGTTAAATGGGAGTTTGAGCATAACTTAATAATGATTAATAATGAAATGTTGATCTACTAAAAGTGCTATCTGCAGTCAACCGTGTCTATCCTTTTTGAGCCTCATGAATCCTCATACTATACTTGCGGAGTACAAATGTACTCACACTTGTTGCTATATTGTTTTTGGATAAAAATCCCGGATGGGTAACAGATGACAGTTTCTACGAGGACTTTCCGGAAGATTTCTAGGTTTGGGTCAACTAGTCGTCCTTCCCTGTGGATCAGACACTACGCCTGAGAGTAGCTATTTACTTTTCCGCTTGTTATGTAAGAACTACGTGATGTAATAACATTATGTATGTACTCAGTGATGATACTCTTGTTAATTTGTCAGCTTATGTGTGCGACTACTCCTGGGGCGCACATAAGATGTATGCACTCTATATTGTCCTTTAATTGGAGTGTGACAAATTGGTATCAAAGCTGTGTCGACTGTAGGACGCAAACCTAGATAGAAATGGTCGTTTCTAGGAGTTTGACTTTATTTATTTACTTGCTACTATCTCCATCTTGATATTTTATTAAAATTTTATGCTCTATTTCTTATTCTATTGCATAAAATATTGACTCTGATAATATTTTATATCAAAACTATAGATGCCTCGCCTCAGTGCCGCTGCCTACGTCGCCCAGTTCGTTCCAGCAGCACCTGCTCCACCAGCACCACCAGCAATACCACCAGTGGAGCCAGAGGTCGCCCACATCACTGACGAGGAAGAGGAAGAACCCATGGAGGAGGAGGCATTTTCAGTTGCTGCATCTGACGGACCTGTTTCGACTCCCGTGGCTGCACCCATCCCACCTGTGGATGCGCCAGTCCCCACTGCTACACCTCCACCAGCTTCCCAGGCCGCTTCTGCACCAACACCAGTGCCCTCCCCAGCTGCATCAGAGGAGCCAGAAGAGATAGGCTGGACCACCAGGAACAAGTTTAAGGAAGCTCCCGAAGATGCCCATTACCACAACCTCCTCACCAACATGCTAGCTGAGTACTATTCAGAGTTTGCTGCCTCTGTGAAGTACTACTGTGCGGAGCACACACATCCAGTGGAGGCGACGTACTGGAAGACCAATGTGATCATCACCGCCTAGAACAACACCGACCAATCTCAGGATGTTGTGACCACCCATAGCCACCGAGCCAGGCGTGCCAGTGCCTATGACAGCATGGAAGATGCTGCGCAGGCGGCGTACCTGCACTACCATGGTCGACGTTTTGAGGACATGCAGAATGATCGCTACCGGTATCTTCCACGCTACGACTCAAGGGAGAAGACATGGGCGGTGTTGGCTCCTCCAGCTTCTGATCCCACCTTGGACACCACAGTGAGGCACCTCAGTGCCATGCAGGAGGTCAACGAAGCACTCAGGGAAGAGCTTCGTGCAGCGCAAAAATCTGAAAAGCGCCTTCAGAACCAGATAGATGAGATGGCCGTTCAGCTAGGACAGCCTACCATTTACAAGAAGAAGGCCAGGGTGTTCACCATGGTGGATCGCGCTCCTTAGATACTTGCAGCCCCGTCATAATGAATGCGTTCTAGATCGAAAGTCGTGTCAAGTTTATGTGTGTGTTGTGAACTTTTAATTGTCTTGTTGGTTGTGATGATGAACTTGAATGATTTGGAGTTTGCGTGATTGCAGGAACAGTGTGGGCTTGTCCACATGTTCTTTTTATCAAAACCTTAAGTTAGTGTTTGTTTAACTTAGTTGGGGTTTAAATTCTGCTTTACTGCTGTGCTGTTTCTCAGAGCAGTCTGCAATGTTTGTCTCATATCTCTAAATCTCTATGTCCGAAAATTATGAAATTGTTGTGGAAAGAACTAGACTTGTGTACCTTTCATTTCCCACTGGAATCACCTCATTATCAATTCTGGTTTGAGAGATATGCCTGCTACAACCTGGCAAGTCTGTGCAGTCTGTAACCTAGAACAGAAATTGTTTAGCTCAGTTTTTGATGATGTTGCCGTCTGTATCAGTGAAAAAGTTCTATACAAAAGTTGTAGCAGACTCTTTAAGCTTTCCAATGATGTATGCCACGCCTATTTTGGATTTCTGGAACTTGAGTTACACTCCAGTTTTCGGTCTGCTGTTGTAGACACTCGTCCAGAAATTTTCAGTTATGTTATTTACCTTTTGTAAATAATTTATAATTTTTTGGGAGATCTCTAAAAGTTTGCACATTTGATTGGAAACAGATGGCCGCCAGAGGAGGACGTGGCAGAGGCCGTGGCCGTGGTCGTGGACACGGAGCTTTGGTGGATCCACCTCCGCCACCGCCGGTGACCATTGAGCAGTTGATGGCCATGCAAGCGCAGCTCATGCAGACAGTGATGGACCGTCTCGGTGAGCAACCCACAGGAGCACCCCCACCTGTGCAGGTCCGTGACAAACGTGGTGAGTTTCTGAAAGGACGCCCACCTGTGTTCACACATGCCTCTGAACCTATGGAGGCGGATGACTGGCTGAGAGCTGTGGAAAAGCAGCTAAACATTGCACAGTGCAACGACTTGGAGAAAGTCTTGTATGCCTCAGGCCAACTCCAAGGCGCTGCTCAGGATTGGTGGGAGTCATTCCAGTATGGACGTCTAGAGAATGCTCCAGAGATCACATGGAAAGAGTTCACGGAGAGCTTTAGGTCCTATCACATCCCTGAGGGACTTATTGAACTGAAGCAAGAGGAGTTCCGGGCTCTCAAGCAAGGGTCCATGTCTGTGGTGGAATACCGCGACAAGTTTGCACAATTGTCGCGATATGCCCCGGCTGAAGTGGCTAGGGATTCTGATAAACAGCGCCGTTTTCTGAAGGGGCTGTATGATGGACTCCAGCTGCAACTGATGTCCAACAAATATGCCAGTTTCCAAGAGTTGGTGGACCGTGCCATTGTAATTGATAACAAGCGTAAGGAAATGGACCTCAAGAAGAGGAAGCTCCAGGGACAGGAGTCGGGTAGCAACACTCGCCCGTGAGTTTTCCCGCAGCAGGGTTTTCAGCAGAGGAACCAAGGGCCACCCAACCAATGGAACAAAGGCCAGTACCCCCAGAGGAACCAGTACCAGCAGCGCCCCCAGTACCCACCGCAGTTGGGTAATCAGAGTCAGCAGCGCCCCCAGCAACAGCAAGCTAGCAACCAAGCACCACGTCAGGGAGTGCCCAACAATGCCCCAATCAAGAGTGGCACCCCAGGCAACCCCAATGCCTGTTACAACTGTGGAGAGGTGGGACACTATTCGTACCAGTGCCCAAAGAAGCAGAACCGGCAGGCCCCGCATAACCAGCAGAACAACCAGAGACCCAACGCTCGACCTCCGTTCACTGGCAAGGTGAATCATGTGTCGTCGGAATCAGCTCAGGAGGTGCCTGAGGTTATGCTGGGTACGTTTAGCGTCAACTCCATCTCCGCTACCGTACTTTTTGATTCCGGTGCCTCGCATTCTTTCATATCCCAAGCTTTTGTTAGAATGCATAGCATACCCCTGTGTGCCATGAAGGATCCCATGCTAGTAAATTCACCAGGGGGTAGCATGCTCGCAAATTATTGGAGCCCTTCTACTAGTATATTCTTAAGGGGGGTAGCTTTCAAGGTAAATCCAATTGTTCTGAGAACCGCTGGAATTGACCTCATCCTGGGAATGGATTGGATGAAGCAACATAGGGCAGTGATACAATGTCAGGAGAAATCTGTGGTTGTGACATCTCCAAGTGGTGATAGAATTTGTGTCGAAGTGGAAGTGCAAGCTCAACCTACCGCCACCGTCAATCAGCTGAGCGATGTTGCTAACCAGGAGAACCAGGTGGTGGATGAATTCCCGGACGTGTTCCCCGATGAATTGCCAGGTATGCCACCCGATCGCGACATCGAATTCCTTATCGAGCTTTTACCTGGGACTGCACCCATAGCTAAGAGACCATATAGAATGGGGGTAAATGAATTAGAAGAACTAAAGAAACAAATTAAGGAATTGCAAGAGAAAGGTTTTATTCGTCCTAGTTCTTCACCTTGGGGAGCACCTGTTATATTTGTGGATAAGAAAGATGGCACACGAAGGATGTGTGTCGACTATAGGTCCCTTAATGAAGTCACAATCAAAAATAAGTACCCACTCCCTAGAATTGATGATTTATTTGATCAGCTGAAAGGTGCTTGTGTGTTCTCAAAAATTGACCTCCATTCTGGATATCATCAACTAAAAATTCGTGCATCTGACATACCCAAGACAGCATTTACTACCAGATATGGCCTTTATGAGTACACAGTGATGTCTTTTGGACTGACAAATGCACCTGCATACTTTATGTATCTAATGAACAAAGTATTCATGGAGTACTTGGATAAGTTTGTAGTGGTATTCATAGATGATATCCTAATATTCTCCAAAAATGAAGAGGAACATGCTGAACACTTAAGGTTAGTCTTACAAAAACTCAGGGAACATAAATTGTATGCAAAAAGGAGCAAATGTGAGTTCTGGCTGAAAGAAGTATCTTTTCTGGGACATGTGGTCTCTAATGGTGGAATAGCCGTAGATCCCAGTAAAGTGCAAGATGTGTTGAATTGGAAAGCCCCAGTCAATGCTAGTGAAATCCGTAGTTTTTTGGGTTTGGCTGGATACTATAGAAGGTTTATTGAAGGGTTCTCTAAGCTAGCCAAGCCTATGACAGCCCTATTAGAGAATAATGCCAAATTTGTTTGGTCAGACAAAAGTCAGGCTAACTTTGAGGAGCTAAAGAAAAGGTTGACAACAGCCCCAGTGTTGACCCTACCTGATTTAAGTAAGAGCTTCTCTATTTATTGTGATGCATCTCGCCTAGGCCTTGGGTGTGTGCTTATGCAAGAAGGAAAGGTTGTGGCCTATGCATCTAGGCAGTTGAGAAAGCATGAACTGAATTACCCAACCCATGACTTGGAATTAGCCGCAGTTGTCCATGCTCTGAAAATCTGGAGGCATTATTTGATCGGACATAAGTGTGACATCTACACTGACCACAAGAGTTTAAAATACATTTTTACTCAGTCCGAGTTGAACTTAAGGCAACGTCGTTGGCTGGAATTGATTAAAGATTATGATCTGGAAGTGCATTATCATCCTGGAAAGGCAAATGTTGTTGCCGATGCACTTAGCCGGAAGAGCTATGCCAACGGGCTTCAGTTGACATTTATACCAGCAGGGTTGCGAGCTGAAATAGAACATCTCAACTTGGGTTTTGTCAATAATGTAGTAGAAATGGCTATAGAACCTACATTGGAGCAAGAGATACGTACAGGTCAGTTGGAGGATGAGAAATTAAAGGAGATTGCTGAGCAGGTAGTGGTTGGAAAGGCACCAGGTTTTCGGTTGGATGAGAATGGTACTCTATGGTTTGGAAAAAGAATATGTGTACCTGAAGTGAAAGCTATCCGTGATATGATTCTGCAAGAGGCACATGATTCGGCTTATTCTATACACCCTGGAAGCACCAAGATGTACTTGGACCTCAAAGAGAAGTATTGGTGGTATGGTTTGAAACGGGATGTGGCTGAGTATGTGGCCATATGTGATACTTGTCAAAGGGTGAAGGCTGAGCACCAAAGGCCTGCAGGATTGTTGCAACCAATGAAAATACCAGAGTGGAAATGGGAAGAAGTTGGTATGGACTTCATTACTGGATTGCCCCACACTCAACAAGGATATGATTCGATCTGGGTAATAGTGGATCGACTTACTAAGGTAGCCCACTTCTTGCCAGTCAAAACCACTTATAGTGGTGCAAAGCTAGTGGAGTTGTATATGGAGAGAATAGTATGTCTACATGGGGTTCCAAAGAAGATCGTATCTGACCGAGGAACTCAGTTTACGTCACATTTTTGGCGTAAGGTACACAGTGCTTTGGGAACCAAGTTAAATTTTAGTTCGGCGTATCATCCCCAAACTGATGGGCAGACCGAAAGGACCAACCAAATATTAGAAGACATGTTGAGAGCTTGTGCTTTACAGTATGGTACTAGTTGGGATAGGAGTTTGTCATATGCTGAGTTTTCATACAACAACAGTCACCAGAAAAGTCTCAAGATGGCGCCATTCGAAGCTTTATATGGACGAAAGTGTAGAACACCTCTATTCTAGAATAAGACAGGTGAAACCCAAGTGTTTGGACCTGATGTCCTACGCAGTGCAGAGGAACAAGTGAGGATGATCAGGGATAATTTGAGAGTAGCACAGTCTAGACAGAAGAACTATGCTGATATCCGAAGGAGAGAGTTGAGTTTCAAAGAAGGTGACTATGTGTATTTGAAAGTGTCACCAATGAGAAATGTGAGAAGATTCAATATGAAGGGCAAGTTAGCACCGAGATATGTGGGACCTTTCAAGATTCTAGAGAGACGTGGAGAAGTGGCTTATCAATTAGAATTGCCAGAAAGTTTATCAGGTGTGCATGATGTGTTTCATGTTTCACAGTTGAAAAAGTGTTTGCGGGTACCAGAGGAGCAGATTCCCTTGGAGGAGCTTACTGTTAAAGAAGATCTCACGTATGAGGAGTATCCGGTAAAGATTCTTGAAACTGCAGAAAGAGTTACCAGGAGCCGCACTATAAAGATGTGCAGAGTGCAATGGAATCGTTATTCAGAAGATGAGTCTACGTGGGAAAGAGAAGAAGATCTGAGAAAGTCTTATCCACAGCTTTTTGAGTAACCATCATCCAATCTCGAGGACGAGATTCTCTTAAGGGGGGTAGAATTGTAACACCCTAAATTTTGCATTTGTTTCAAAATAGATAAAATTGATTTAATTATGTATTTGTTTGTGCATTCAAATTTAGGGAATAATAAATTTTTGGGAAATTAAAATCAATCATAAGGTTAGAAAATGTTCATGCATGCATGCTGTTGCACAAGTATTTTTGTGATGAGTGGTTTTGATAAATTTTTGAAAGGATTTGAAAATCATTTGGAAATGTGATTTGAAAAATTAAATTTGAAAAAGGAAAACAAATTCTTTTCCCGCCTTCACTTTTCCTCGGATTCGGCCTGCTAGCCCAATTCCCGGCCGGCCCATCACTTCCTCCCCGCGTTTTTTTTTCTCCTGGGCCGCGGCCTAGCCCAACCGGGCCAGGCAACCGTTGCCGCGCCCCACTCCCTTCTTCCGAGTCGCTGACAGTCGGGGCCCGCTCGTTAGTCCCTTCTCTTCCCCAACCGTCTTCCCCGCTCAAATCGCCGGTCAAGCCGCGCACCAAGCCGCCCGCGCCCACATCTCCGCTTCGTGGGAGCGCCTCCACGCCCCGCGCCTGCCCTTTAAAGGGGAGCGCAATCCCGCCTCCATCCTTTTTCCCCCACTCCAACTTCCTTTCCCTCGGGTTCACGTGGTCGCAACCAAAGCAAGGTCGCCGGAGTCGCCGTCCGCTCCTCCGCATCGCCATCGACTCCGAGTCGCCCTCGTCTTCGTTTTGCCACTCTGTGAGCTTCGCCCCGCTCCCCTCTTTCTCCCTATCCATCTCCCGTGTCGGGTGGTGGCCTCTAGGGCTGTGTCCGCGAGCTCCGACGGGCTTCTCGCCGCCGTCCATGGCGGGCGCCCCTCGGGCTTTTCCCCGGCCGCACTTGTGATGAAAACGGGATCCCTATCCCCTCCGCATTCTCCCGGTAGACTTTGTTTGAAGAATGGGGCTCCGTAGCGCTCAATTTCATCACTCCGGTGAACTCTCCGCCATCGGCCATGGCGGGCACGCCGCGCGGGTGACCCCGTGGCCGCGTTTGGCCCCGAGATGCGTTCGCCATCCTCCCCTCTTCGCTTCGGACCTTTTATTTTTGAAAAGGATGCCCTGTAGCGCCCGGGCGAGCAACGCCGGCGAGCTCCGCGCCGCGGCAATGGCGGCGCCGCCGCGTTCTCCCTCAGCTCCGGCGGCCGGCTCTCTCTCTTCTTCCCCCCTTTTTCTTTCTTAACCGTGCATCTCATGATCAACGGCCCTGGTTGGCCGATACCCCTTCGCGGGTCTTTTTGCTAAAGAGACCCCCCACTTTCGTGATTTTGAACCCGCAGTCCTCGGTCATTTGAATAAATCCGAATTTTGATTTATTTTAAATCTGAAAATAGTTTGATCTATTTACAGAATTGCCACTGCAGTAAAACGTGTATAAAATCATCGTCTTAGCTCCGATTTGACCCGTTCAACTTGCGTTAGTTTCATAATTTCATAATCTATGCAATAGTGCTACTGTTAGACCTGTTAAGAGCTTTTGAATTTCTCAAATAAATCTAGTTAATAGCTAGCTTTTGGAATAGTAAATATCTCGTAACTTGTGCGTCGTAACTCCGTTTTTCGTGCTTTTCGCGTCATTGTGATCGTAGCGAGATGTAGATGATTTTGATAAACATTTTATTCAGATTTATTTATTGTTGGTGTACTGTTCTAATAGTAGCCATGTTTTGCTTGTATGTCTGCTCCGAATTGTGTGTTGTACTTCGTGTCGTTCGAGTTCAGACGGTGAGGAGTACGTCGGAAATCCGGACGCGTACGAGGAGCAACAGGACCAGCAGTAGTTCGTGAACCAAGGCAAGTATAGCATGGGCTTACCTTGTTGTCCTATTCATTATATAACATACTCATTATGCATGTGTCTAATATTGCTCGACTATAAGGATTTCCTAGCAAATTGATGACTTGTACCTTGATTCCTATGAGGATTATTTGCATATGGGTAGAATGCTAGTGCTCTAATTAAACATGATCTACACTATGACTAATGGAACCAATGGATAAACATGATGATAATGGTGGAACTATAGGGTGATGGTGCAAATGATGTTGATCATGTTGCCCTAAACTCTCTGTAAGGACTTATCTGTAGGGCAAAAGCTGGGACTTACAGTGCAACCATGGGAGTTAAATGGCTCTGACTTTAGCTCAGTAGTAGGATCTTTTCTAACTTGATAGAGGTTACCCGAAAGGGCGCAGGAGGGGCTTGCCACGTTGGGTATAGAACTGCCTCTGTTCAGATGTGTATAGCCTGCGGGAATTGTGCCATCGAAAGGGGGTTCTCTATATCTGTCTACCGAGGAAACCTCGCGGCCCTAACTTGTTAGAAAAGGCCTATGGAAGGCTTCATAGTGTACCCTGCCTGCTCACCTTGGAAGTGTTAGGGGGTCGACGGGCCCCGGGCATACGGGTAACACGACTCACGGGTAAAGATGCACAACCTCTGCAGAGTGTTAAAACTGTTATAACAGCCGTGCTCACGGACACGAGCGGCCCGGAAAACTCACAGAATAAATGGTTACTAGATATGTGGATGAACTATGAAGATGATGATGAGATCACACTGTTGCTTTCTCTTCTTAATTCTAGTAGTGGATCATGTGGGTTAAATGGGAGTTTGAGCATAACTTAATACTGATTAATAATGAAATGTTGATCTACTAAAAGTGCTATCTGCAGTCAACCGTGTCTATCCTTTTTGAGCCTCATGAATCCTCATACTATACTTGCGGAGTACAAATGTACTCACACTTGTTGCTATATTGTTTTTGGATAAAAATCCCGGATGGGTAACAGATGACAGTTTCTACGAGGACTTTCCGGAAGATTTCTAGGTTTGGGTCAACCAGTCGTCCTTCCCTGTGGATCAGACACTACGCCTGAGAGTAGCTATTTACTTTTCCGCTTGTTATGTAAGAACTACGTGATGTAATAACGTTATGTATGTACTCAGTGATGATACTCTTGTTAATTTGTCAGCTTATGTGTGCGACTACTCCTGGGGCGCACATAAGATGTATGCACTCTATATTGTCCTTTAATTGGAGTGTGACAAGGTGGCTGCCCGGGCAAGGAGATGGAGGTATACTGCAGCAAGGAGACTGAGATAGGATGGGGCAAGGAGACGATGACGTTGTGGGCAAAAACTACTGCATGGCCACTGATGTTGGATTTAACGAGGGCGGTGGCGAATACAGCGTAGGACGATGGCTGGTTCTCGATGGTCTTGACGAGCTTTCTATGTTTTTTCCATTATCACTGCTGGTTCGTATAACTAGCCGACGGTGATAACAACTTTCAACGGCGATTTGAACCGGTGGTGTTAACCCTAGATTAACACCGCCCACTTTCACCAGTCAAGGGTGAAAACCAGTGGCGGACAGTATAGAGCCGACATTGATGATATATGTGTAGTAGTGTGCACTTATATAACTACACCAGCCATTGTTTAGAATTATAACATTAGAAAGACATACTACCTCTAGTCCAATGTATTTGATGCTTCAAATAGAAAAATCTAGCTTGTTTTTTTTTGTATATACCAAGTTTATTTGATTGGAGTAGTGGTATTATTTGCTTTTCTTGTCTGAAATATCAAGTTTATTTGATTGGAGGGAGTATGTTGTCATCTTTTCTTGAGTAAGGATGTAATTATCACAAAACCTTGAACTCCAAACTTAAGCTAGTTAAACAACAAATAAAGAAATACAATGTTTCTCCAAATCAAACACTAATTAGTTAACATTCTCTGTCGATCGAGATGGGACCAGAGAGTGCAGATTATTTTTACAAATATTTCTACATTGCATTACTAGCTTGTAATTTCACATATACTGCTAAGTCAACTTATAAGAGCTGTGGTTTATATAGGACGACTAATAGGAGGCATAAATAGACTCGGCTAAATGTGAACGTAATGAAGAATATTTACCGGGAACAAAACTTTCAGGAAAAAAAATTGAAACTAAAAGTACAATGGAATATATAAATAGTATATTGTAGTACTGCAATAAACTTGCGTGCTCGTGTACTGATGTTCACGTGTGTTTAGTTCCTATGAAAAGGGTGAAAAAAGTATTGTAGCACGTTTTGGCTTTATTTGGTAAATAGTGTCTAACCGTTAACTAATTAGGTTCAAAACGTTCGTCTCGTAAAGGACAACCAAACTGTACAATTAGTTTTTGATTTCATCTACATTTAGTATTCTATGCATGTATCGCAAGTTTGATGTGACGAGGAATCTTTTTTTTTGGAATAGTACGTTTTTAGTGCAACTAAACACAGCATAAATATGTAGCTATATTCGCGTACTGACATAGAGTGTGTTTTTTTAATCATACTGACATAGAGTGCTGTTTTAAGCGCAATGCACGGTATATATCTTCACCAAGCATGTTGCACGCTATGATTATTATTTATAAATAATGAAATATGTAAAATGACGTACCGTATTTTTAGTGTGCGTGTGTTTATATGACGCGCAGGACGACGTGGGAACATTATGGTGCGCAGTCCGCAGTCCAACCCATTTATGACTCGAATGGAAAACAAAATTCAGATTGGACATGAACTGAATAGGTACGGTGTTCCTAACTCTGGAACTACGCACGACAATCTACTTCCAAGACATTATTTTTATCGTGTAGAGTACCTCCTCATATTTGAATTAGAGACCTAATCTAATGATCTCTTTACTAGCAAATACTATGCCGTAGTACTATGTAGGCACATCAATGTCGTATAAACAGTGAAATTTTACACACTTTCCTGACAACTAATAAGATTAAAAAGTGTTATGATTAATAAGTGACGCATCTAATTATTTGAAATAATGTGGGTCTCGTTTAGTTTCATTTATACTTACCCGTTTGAAATTCGCGTGTAATAATGGTCTTATTACGTCCGAAACTCGTGTAATGACCTATTTTAGTTTTTTTAAATAATATATGCCGTTTTTTGCCTATTACATGTACACATGCATATACTAAATAAACATTACAAACCAGAATAATGCTAATTTGTCACTGTGAAATGGGAAGATCAATTTTCTGATGCTGAGTTGGTGTGGTGTCGAAACGTGGCAGGAACTGTGCAGCCGATGCTACGCAACCACCTAAGCCGGCATTCACAACTGAAAAGGGCATGTGATGAGGGAACCCTACCTTGACCCACGCCCCGAATTATAAAACTCAGAGAACTAAACAATTATTACTAGCTAGCTAGCTAGGTAGTAGGTCCTCAAATCAAATTGGCCCTCGCAATGCAAATTAAGCCTAGCTAGCACATCTGCATGTTAACATCAAATCGAACTAAGGGCCTGTTTAGTTTGGGGTGTTAAAGTTTAACAAATACTGTAACACTTTCGTCTAATTTGACAAAAAGTTTTCTATCTTGGACTAATTAGGCTTAATAGATTCATCTCGTAAATTACTCCTAATCCGTGCCGATATGTATGCAATTAGTCTACATTTAGTACTTCATGCATTTGCCGCAACGGGAGTTAAACTTTAACCCGTCCAAACCAAACAGGGCGTAAGTTCCAGATAACGCCTGCAACTATATCTATATATGAATATGAATATAGATGTAGACGACTGAGAGACGAGTCTCACCATAATATGAGATAACTTCATGTCATTTAATTTGCTAGAGCAAGATACTTAGAATTAGATGAGAGGACGACCATACCATACGTGTCTACATGCCCATGCACAGATATGTTGGAATTAATTTAGCTGACAACTCGCCTTTTCTGGCCACCTGCAGATCGCTTCTATTCTTGGTTCTTTCCATCCATGCTTGATGCCTCTATATATCGGTTAATTATCTGTGATTTGTTTGATACATATGCACTTCTCTAAAACTTTCTTTCAAACGTGAAAAAAAATTCTATTTTCTGTGTTTTTTTCTATGAAAATAAACTGACTTTAATTTTATAAAATTCACATATAATTTCTGTGAAATTTCTAGGAGGCCATCAGAGATATGAAATTTTTAGATAATGAACCATAGAAATGAATTAATGGTCTGTTTCAAGTTGGACGCAAGCGGTTTGCTTATCCGAGTCGATCTCCAGAAGTAAGGCCTCGTTGAGATCGTGAAAAGTTAGAATTTTTATAATCGTAATATTTTTGTTTGTATTTAACAATTAGTGTTCAATCATAGGTTAATTAGGCTTAAAAGATTCGTCTCGTGATTTATAACTAAACTGTGTAATTAGTTTTTTTTATCTATATTTAATACTTCATTTATGTATGCAAAGATTGATGCCAAGGAGAGAGTGAAAAAATTTAGAATTTAGAGAGTATCTAAACAAGTAATAGCACGTCAGTGATTGAAAAGACAGCAGCAGGCCAGTTGATTTGATTGGTCGTGCTTGGTTGTACCTGCTGACGAGCTAGCAGTGGCCATTTTTTTGAAGGCAACTAGCAGTGGCCATTGCCACACCGCGACGAAGTGCAACAGAAAGTGTACTGTTTGTGATTTGTTCAATTGTTCTGTACACACAGAACCATACATATGGAGGTAGATATGTATTTTGAATTGTGCACTTATTTTGAGATCGATGTAACACCCCTGGTGTTACTGACTTACTTAGCATGCGATTAAGGTCTAAAAGAAATTAACAGAACGAGTTCTCGGGTTTTAAAATTTTAATCGCTCATGAAATGATACCCGACTCTTATGTGACGCATGTTTGTGGTTGCAAGAAACCAAATCCAAAAATTAAAAATGAGTCATTTCGTTGCATTGGCAAGGGAATGAACTTAGGATTAAGAGTGCTATTTTTAACAAATTATATTGAGCAAAATAATTAAATAGTGCTTAATATTTATTCCTATGGGTCAGTACGTAGTAGGGACGATTACGTGAAATACTTATTGGTCAGTCCAAAGCTTTAATTTATCTAATCATGCAAACCAACCAAAACATGATCTGCAGGCTGATTTTTCTGGATGTTTGAATGGTCTGCATTATAACTGAACTTGACAAATCGCTTTGTGATCTGCATTGAACCTGATCTCGCTCGCATCGAGGCACGCATCCTTGAGCCCGTTAAGGCAGACGTGATGCAGGCGGTCTAGGAATTCCAGAACCAGAGAGCACGAAATGTCACAGCAGAGTTACTGTAGCGACGCAGAAATGTACTGTAGCAGAGCAGAGTTACCGTAGCGACGCAGAAACGTACTATAGCAGAGCAGAGTTACTGTAGCGCCGAAGAAATGTACTGTAGCAGCACAGAGGTTACTGTAGCGTCATAATGCACTGTAGCATGCAGAAAACACTGTTCATTCGAGCATTAAGAGCTGCTGCGCCGTGCACTCTCTTTTCTCTCTCATTTCGTTGCACCACACGCCCTGTCATCTACGCTTGTTTGCTGTCTCCTCGGCTTCTTAAGGAAGCCAGACCGCTGCTCGCCTTGCTCATCTTATCTCACGGCCTCTCCTTGCTCCACCTCCGCGTCCCGCACCGGCGTCCCAACTCCGCTTGCCGAGCTCGCAGCCGCCCAAGCCGTGGAGCTGTCCCGCCCACGCCGGCCGTCATGACCGCAGCGACTCCACTGCCAGCCGGAGCTCCTCAGCTCCTCTGCTCCGAGCGCTCCGTTCCTGGAAAAGAGAGAGCAAGGTGAGAAGGGTATATATCCAAGCAAAAGAATTATACGGGTCCTTTTTGCTATTTTATTTAATATGACTGAAGTTTGTAAATCCGTAATAAATCAAATAAAAATCATAAAAATGGTAGAACCAATTTTGTTAGTCTCCTGAAATCATGATCTAGATAAAAGTGTAATTAGTTCACGTAGTTTTATAATATTTTTAGGCTTGCTTTAATTACTTCGAGATATTTAATATTATCAAACATAAACTTGTAAGCAGTGTTATGAATAATCAGTGATAGCATTAATCCTAGAAATTTTATAGTAAACTTCTAGTACTACTAGGTGTCCACTGTAATTTTTGTAGTTCCAAAATAATTAGTTGTTAGGATAATTAATAAGCTCTGGTTTGAATATATAGTAAATCGATAAAATGAATAACGCGACATCTCGGGTTTATATAACTAAAACACTTGTTAAGAAATAACGTTTGAATCGACAACGTGGATACGTGGCATAGTGAGTTTCTGTGTGGCTAGCTCGTTAGCTTGCGAGACGTAGTCGTACGACGAGAGTTGCGATTGCTGTCTTTTACTTATGTCTCTGCATTGCATTCGCGTAAATCATAATAGGAACGATGATGGATCGATGGATCAACCGGAGGACTTGGTGTTGACCCAAAAGATGATGCCATGGTGATCGTACCCCGGAGATGGCATACTAACATTTGGTTATATTTTTACCCAGGCAAGCCCCGGTGCATAACCTCTATTATGCTGCACTTTATTTATGCTTGTGCATTAAGTTTTAAGGAGTTGAATGAAACCCACTTGCATATATATATCCTGATCCCATGAGTCTTACTAGTATGTCAAGATCGTGTAGATTGCTATGCTATAGGACTCCGGTAGAAGTCGAGTGATTGCCTGTCACTCGCGATAGATAGGAAATATATTATTGTTACTATTATCATGTTACTATCACATGGATTATATATGGATAATAATTGGAGACCGGGCGGGACTATACTTGGAATTGGATATGGACTTGGTTGGGCAATCCGAGCGAGGCTCTGGTTGCATTTGTCCCGCCTGTGTCGATTAAGGACCGTTCGTTGCACTGGATCCCCGGTCAAGTCACAGATTTATTATCCCGAGCATATACTAGCGGATGGGGGCTAGGAAGACTTGTTACTCTCTTGTCATGGGCTCCGGCTCTTTCCGGACCGACTGATTGGAGGCGGGGATAGGTGGAGGTCTAAGCACCACTTTGAGGCCGGGCCTCAAGTGTGGGGGCTTGGAGTCCAAGTTTGGACGGGGACCTGGAACCTGTGACAGGAGTGGAACGGGTTGGTCTCGCTCGTGCCTGGGGTGCGAGCGAGGCGTGTGTTTTTTGGGGTACCCAGCTGGGCACATTGATTCGCGAATCGCCGTTTCTACGTGACGGTACGACTTGACTGCACTCTGGCACCGTAGTAAGAAATGAAAGATGAAAGATGGAAAAATGGTTCTGATGGCTCAACCTTTGCTTGAAAGTAGAACAGGTGCTTACTAGAATGGTGGGTTAATGAACTACCGATGACTGCTAATAAAAGTTAAATATAAGGATGCACCTTTAGTAATGCTTCCTGCAGTTGTAATGACCCACAAGCCAGATAGCCTTGCATATCCTTGGAGTCTTTTCTTTCCTTCTGACGGGTAAGTCTTGCAGAGTACAATTGAGTACTCAGGGTTTGTTCTACCCTGTTGCAGGTGACAGGTGTTCTTGAAGCTGACTTTTATGTGTGGAAACCTCCTGGTGGGCTCAGTGAGGATTTCCCTTACGTTGCGGATATAGAGTTGATTTATAACTCTCACCAAAAATGTTTTACAAAGGAAAGATTTACCACCTATTATGAATTCTTGTATATAAATGTTCATCATGATAATATTTAACTCATCATCAAATGGTTTCATTTCCGCTGAACTCTGATAACATTTTATTTTCTGCTGTTATAATTAAACAATGGATTACCCTGATGTTGTACTAAAAGTGATGTAAGAAATGGTAAAGATGTTGTAAGCTTTATCTCTCATTTATGATCCTGAGGTAAAAATGTGGATTTTCGAGTTCTCCCTCGGGTGTGCTCGACGGAATCGCAGAGTTTAGTGCTCTCCCTTGGGTACTTAGTGTCTAATGGAAGACAAGTACTCTTGGGAGGGTATTAAATTAGGCGGTTCTGCCACAGGTGGTATCAGAGCGTAAATGAGGAAATAAAGCTTCAAAATCCTTTTCTAAATTAAAATTTGACAACACATTTTTGCAAAAAGTTAGGGCGTTTGCATACGAAGTTATATAAGTGGCCCTATTACTATAGTTAAGTCTTTGGAATAAGTTTAAGTAGGCTTTCGTCCGGTAAACTAACTGGTGTGTAGCGTGCGGTCCTAAAGTCAGACGCGCTGTATTGTTATAGTCATCGTGCGAGTCTTACTTGCAGGTGCCTGTTCTAGGTACCACGCGTCCCTGTCCCGGAGTTACTGTTGTACGGTGGCTTCGTGTTTCGCATTCGCTTGTGATTCACGACTGTTGGGGCTTACGTTTTTGGCACTCCTTCTGCGCCCTTGTCAGACCTCTGCCCTGCAACCGTGCTAGTCTTTATGGCCTCGGACACCGCCCACCTCGTGTGCGTAAAAATCCTGTTGTTGTACTTTTACTGGTTCCCACGCATGGCTCGAGGGTGGTCTGCGCCAGGACCACTGGCCGCTCTGCCTTCTTAAGGGGGCCAAGCCCAGCCACTTTGTGTCACCACTTAGTGCATTCCAGTTCGCTTAGCCCTTTTCTCTTGAGCAAGCTTCTCCTCAAGCCTTCCTTGCAACCACCACCCACCTAGGATGGCAGGAGTTTGGGTTAGCAGCTACTGCCTAAACACCGAGGGTTTTCCCAAAATCCTGTATGCTACCCTGCAAAAGCTCAGCATTTGGGAGCGTCCTGAGTATGAGGGTCGTGAGTACATGAAGCATGGCACAGAGCGATGCAAGGTCACCATCTACATCGGCAAGAGTGAGGAGTTTCCCGACGTCACTGAAGCCTAGAATGTGACCGCAACCGGGTTTCGCTTCGGCGACACCTACCAGGTTGTGGCCCGCAAAGCCTTGTGGCATCTGTGCCAGATCTATGAGCAGCCCATTGCTCGTACCCCCATGCGGTTCTTTCCACCTTTGGACAAGAATCGACGAGTATGGAGGGCTCGCATGGAGACCTTACGGGGTCAGGACGTGCAAGAGGACAACCCGACTGTGGTGCACCTGACCACGTACTTGCTCGCTCTAGATGAGCAGTACGACCGGCAGGCCTCAGAGCTGAGAGAGTGTCTCCACCGAGTTGAGGAAGCCGAGATCTTCTCCAGGATGCTCGAAGTGCAGCTTGCTGAAGCTCATGCCAATCTAGCAGCCGCTGAGAGTCGAGAGGCTGCCATGGTGGAGGCCGTCAAGGTGGACCAAGACCGTCATGCCCAGGAGCTGGAGGACGCCTATCTTGCCACAAGGGCCAAGCGTAGGACGCTCGCCACGGAAAGGCAGGAACCCTTAATCCTAGAGGGGATCCCTGTCCATCCGCTGGAGAGAAGGAGAACTGGTTTTGCAGCACCTCCACCCACGGAAGCCTCAGAAGTAGAGTCATTGCTTCCCCTCACCCAGCCACCACCACAAGAAGGAGCAGATCCACAACCTAGTGCAGCAGAAGAACCCCAGGAGCCCAGGAAGGAAGCCGTTTGGGCCGACGAAGTAGATTAGTTGTCCTAGGGGAGATGTAACTGTTGCTAGTAGTGCTTTTCATCGTTGTCCCCTAGTGTTGTAGTCTTTCCGTTGTACCGCAGCCGTAGTTGTTAAGGCCGCCTGGTTGTACGTTTCGAGCGATGTGTCGAGTGTGGGAGAGTGTATGCCTGTATGTTGCCCCCGTGTAAGGATGTTGGTGCTGAGTATTTGCTTTATCCGTTGTGTTTGTTACGTCGTTTTTTCCTTAGACCTCGTTCGATTTGCTTAGGGTTCTTGAGATGACAACAAGCATGTTACAAGGGGAACAACTTTTCCGATGCAGCAGATCGGCCGGGATTGGAAAACAGAGGACACTGTATCACTAATTGTGGATGTCCCAGCAGAACACTTGAATTCCCTTGATTTAAATCTGCCCTGGGATTTACTTTACTTGTTCCTTATTTTGAAAGGAACCTGTGTTGCCTGAATTTTCCCTTACTCCTCTGATTCTGTGGTCTATGACCCGTTGTTTTTACTGCGAGTAAGTTGGTAATAGTTACTTAGTTAATAGCTTATGGTGCCGTGACGGAACCGAGGGCCACCTGTGGAACAGCTGCCACATGGTGACGCTGCTCGGCGCGCGCTGGTATCGAGGTTGTTGACCAAGTGCTTTTACCGAGTTACACCGCGGTATCGCTCTTGCTATAAAAATTCTCTTTGGTAAAAATATCCTTGTGTTCAAACGGGAAATCCACAACGGGTTGCTGGAATTGTGCTCTGTCAAAGTAACAGGGGTAACAAGGTTTTTGAAGAAACGAAAAGAAGAAAGAGAAAAGCAACAGGAAAGTTAGCCCGCACGTAGGTCAGAGAAATTGCATCGCCCGATTTGACGTCGTTCCTGTGATCGGCTCGGTCACGCTACATACGCCGGGTCGTTGTCACTGCGTGCCCTGTGGACGCCGTTTGTGGTGGGGCCCACGTGTGCCGTTCTCGCGTGGCCACGGCGTTGTGCCGCACTCGCCTCGTCTTGTCGCACTGTACGGCCCTCTGATCCCGGCACCCGTGTCGGCTCTCGATTCTCGCTCTAGTCCCCGTACCGGACCCCCCCCCTCTTTCTTTTCCTTTGGGGCCCCATTGCTCGCACGCCGCCTGGTCGAGCGAACCCCATCCCCTCCTTTCTTCTTTTTCCCCACTCAAGCTCGCACAGGGAGCGCACCATGGCCGACGCTTTTCCCCACCCTGTGACCCCCCTAGTGATTCCCATCTCCTCCGCTTCCGGTGCACTGCATCACCACCTCCGCCCACCAAGCTTTTATAATGCCACCTTGCTTGCTTCTCCTCCATTCAACCCCAGATCCAGAGTAGAGCTCATAGTATCGACTTCCTCCATCTGTGCTCTGGTGGGAGAAGCTCGAGAAGCAGTCGGGAAGAAGTGGTTGGAGGCTGAGCTACGAGATCCAGCCGTTGCTCGCAGATCTAGGGTTGCTAGTCAGAGGCGATGGTGTAACTTGAAGAAGGGATCTGGTTTCTGTTGGAGAAATTCAAGTTTATCCCTGGTTAGTTTAGGTTGTAGAGTTCGCTATGATCTTTGTACCAGTCTCCAATTTCTGGCTTTGTTGGGCATACGCCATGTTCTGGATAATCGTTTTCTTATTGCTCTTCCACTGTCCCCGTCTTCGTCGATTTCTAGAGAGGTTGTGAGTTGTATTAGATTTGTTCTTAGCCGTGTTATCTCTAGATTCCAGAATGGTTTAGCGTTTGAAGTCATGTAATCTCCTATGTAAGCTCAGATCAGTGAAATGTAATCGTGTTTCCCTCTTTTGTTCTTGTTCCGGATCTCGGGACGAGATCCTTTTTAAGGGGGGAAGGATGTAACACCCCTGGTGTTACTAACTTACTTAGCATGCGATTAAGGCCTAAAAGAAATTAGCAGAACGAGTTCTCGGGTTTTAAAATTTTAATCGCTCATGAAATGATACCCGACTCTTATGTGACACATGTTTGTGGTTGCAAGAAACCAAATCCAAAAATTAAAAATGAGTCCTTTCGTTGCATTGGCAAGGGAATGAACTTAGGATTAAGAGTGCTATTTTTAACAAATTATATTGAGCAAAATAATTAAATAGTGCTTAATATTTATTCCTATGGGTCAGTACGTAGTAGGGACGATTACGTGAAATACTTATTGGTCAGTCCAAAGCTTTAATTTATCTAATCATGCAAACCAACCAAAACATGATCTGCAGGCTGGTTTTTCTGGATGTTTGAATGGTCTGCATTATAACTGAACTTGACAAATCGCTTTGTGATCTGCATTGAACCTGATCTCGCTCGCATCGAGGCACGCATCCTTGAGCCCGTTAAGGCAGACGTGATGCAGGCGGTCTAGGAATTCCAGAACCAGAGAGCACGAAATGTCACAGCAAAGTTACTGTAGCGACGCAGAAATGTACTGTAGCAGAGCAGAGTTACCGTAGCGACGCAGAAACGTACTGTAGCAGAGCAAAGGTACTGTAGCGCCGCAGAAATGTCCTGTAGAAGCACAGAGGTTACTGTAGCGTCAGAATACACTGTAGCATGCAGAAAACACTGTTCATCCGAGCATTAAGAGCTGCTGCGCCGTGCACTCTCTTTTCTCTCTCATTTCTTTGCACCACACGCCCTGTCATCTACGCTTGTTTGCTGTCTCCTCGGCTTCTTAAGGAAGCCAGACCGCTGCTCGCCTTGCTCATCTTATCTCACGGCCTCTCCTTGCTCCACCTCCGCGTCCCGCACCGGCGTCCCAACTCCGCTTGCCGAGCTCGCAGCCGCCCAAGCCGTGGAGCTGTCCCGCCCTCGCCGGCCGTCGTGACCGCAGTGACTCCACTGCCAGCCGGAGCTCCTCAGCTCCTCTGCTCCGAGCGCTCCGTTCCTGGAAAAGAGAGAGCAAGGTGAGAAGGGTATATATCCAAGGAAAAGAATTATACGGGTCCTTTTTGCTATTTTATTTAATATGGCTGAAGTTTGTAAATCCGTAATAAATCAAATAAAAATCATAAAAATGGTAGAACCAATTTTGTTAGTCTCCTGAAATCATGATCTAGATAAAAGTGTAATTAGTTCACGTAGTTTTATAATATTTTTAGGCTTGCTTTAATTACTTCGAGATATTTAATATTATCAAACATAAACTTGTAAGCAGTGTTATGAATAATCAGTGATAGCATTAATCCTAGAAATTTTATAGTAAACTTCTAGTACTACTAGGTGTCCACTGTAATTTTTGTAGTTCCAAAATAATTAGTTGTTAGGATAATTAATAAGCTCTGGTTTGAATATGTAGTAAATCGATAAAATGAATAACGCGACATCTCGGGTTTATATAACTAAAACACTTGTTAAGAAATAACGTTTGAATCGACAACGTGGATACGTGGCCTAGTGAGTTTCTGTGTGGCTAGCTCGTTAGCTTGCGAGACGTAGTCGTACGACGAGAGTTGCGATTGCTGTCTTTTACTTATGTCTCTGCATTGCATTCGCGTAAATCATAATAGGAACGATGATGGATCGATGGATCAACCGGAGGACTTGGCGTTGACCCAAAAGATGATGCCATGGTGATCGTACCCCGGAGATGGCATACTAACATTTGGTTATATTTTTACCCAGGCAAGCCCCGGTGCATAACCTCTATTATGCTGCACTTTATTTATGCTTGTGCATTAAGTTTTAAGGAGTTGAATGAAACCCACTTGCATATATATATCCTGATCCCATGAGTCTTACTAGTATGTCAAGATCGTGTAGATTGCTATGCTACAGGACTCCGGTAGAAGTCGAGTGATTGCCTGTCACTCGCGATAGATAGGAAATATATTATTGTTACTATTATCATGTTACTATCACATGGATTATATATGGATAATAATTGGAGACCGAGCGGGACTATACTTGGAATTGGATATGGACTTGGTTGGGCAATCCGAGCGAGGCTCTAGTTGCATTTGTCCCGCCTGTGTCGATTAAGGACCGTTCGTTGCACTGGATCCCCGGTCAAGTCACAGATTTATTATCCCGAGCATATACTAGCGGATGGGGGCTAGGAAGACTTGTTACTCTCTTGTCATGGGCTCCGGCTCTTTCCGGACCGACTGATTGGAGGCGGGGATAGGTGGAGGTCTAAGCACCACTTTGAGGCCGGGCCTCAAGTGTGGGGGCTTGGAGTCCAAGTTTGGACGGGGACCTGGAACCTGTGACAGGAGTGGAACGGGTTGGTCTCGCTCGTGCCTGGGGTGCGAGCGAGGCGTGTGTTTTTCGGGGTACCCAGCTAGGCACATTGATTCGCGAATCGCCGTTTCTACGTGACGGTACGACTTGACTGCACTCTGGCACCGTAGTAAGAAATGAAAGATGAAAGATGGAAAAATGGTTCTGATGGCTCAACCTTTGCTTGAAAGTAGAACAGGTGCTTACTAGAATGGTGGGTTAATGAACTACCGATGACTGCTAATAAAAGTTAAATATAAGGATGCACCTTTAGTAATGCTTCCTGCAGTTGCAATGACCCACAAGCCAGATAGCCTTGCATATCCTTGGAGTCTTTTCTTTCCTTCTGACGGGTAAGTCTTGCGGAGTACAATTGAGTACTCAGGGTTTGTTCTACCCTGTTTCAGGTGACAGGTGTTCTTGAAGCTGACTTTTATGTGTGGAAACCTCCTGGTGGGCTCAGTGAGGATTTCCCTTACGTTGCGGATATAGAGTTGATTTATAACTCTCACCAAAAATGTTTTACAAAGGAAAGATTTACCACCTATTATGAATTCTTGTATATAAATGTTCATCATGATAATATTTAACTCATCATCAAATGGTTTCATTTCCACTGAACTCTGATAACATTTTATTTTCTACTGTTATAATTAAACAATGGATTACCCTGATGTTGTACTAAAAGTGATGTAAGAAATGGTAAAGATGTTGTAAGCTTTATCTCTCATTTATGATCCTGAGGTAAAAATGTGGATTTTCGAGTTCTCCCTCGGGTGTGCTCGACGGAATCGTAGAGTTTAGTGCTCTCCCTTGGGTACTTAGTGTCTAATGGAAGACAAGTACTCTTGGGAGGGTATTAAATTAGGCGGTTCTGCCACAGGAGTGAGTACGTGTTTTAAAAGAAAGGGGAGAAAGGGATGACCATTGAGTCATCAGATCAACATGAGTACACCACATTTCTAAAAATTCATGCAAAACATGGAAATCAATGATAAAAGTTTTAAAGTCTTGTTTGGCTACCACTTCAATTCCACTCCGGTCTATAGGCTAGTCTCTTTTTCTAGGTTTGTTTGGCTGCACTCGTATCTACCAATCCACATATATTGAGAGTAAATTGCCCTTATCCACTTTAGTACGTGTACATTGAGGTGGATACAAGTATAGCCAAACAAGCTCCAAAAGAGGATTGAAGGGGATCAAATTGGACTAAAAGGGATTTTCATTTGTCAAGGATAAAATCTACCTCAATCTGCTTCAATCCCCACCAGTCCTGTGCGATTATTTTTTTGGATTTTCCATGGTGGATGGATTCTTAAAAGACATACTAGTATTTGAAAAGGGATATGATAAATGGCAACGTATCAGGTGAAAACCACACCCTTCGTGAAAACCCGTGCAAACCATGGGAAAAAAGTCATCTAATTTCACAAAAAAATCACATATGTAGATGATATGATGATACACAACCACGTAAAATATCTTGTCCAAACTCGACTTCGTTTGTGAGATATAAAAATAATAAATTTCTAACAAATAGTTTGGACAACTTTCTAACAATGGTGTTTCCGGGCGGGAGACGCGGCGTCGAGCGGGCGACCGCCACATCAGCGTAGGAGTGGCCGCGATTCGGAGGAGGACCAATCGGAGGAAGTGTTGGCGTCGGCGTGAAGACGGCGTCGATGTCGTAGGCGAAGCCGGGAGGCCACGCCACGGCGTCGTTGCTGCTTGTGGGTGGAGGTGCGCCACGGCGCCCGGCCATGGAGCCACCGCCTCCGTTCCATGGCAGTGCGAGCGCGTCTGACGACAGTGGTGGTGGTGGCGGCAGCAGGTTCGTGGACGGCCTCGGCAGCGATGACGACATCGGCGGGGACTCCGGCGTTGCCCCAACACGGCGGACGAACATCGCCGGGCCGTGGCAAGGGCAAATGCCGGGGGCATACTGGAGCCTCGACGAACGAGGCACCGGGCGTGGCATTGTCGGACGGCCACCGACGTTCAGTCCATTGCCGTAGAAACGACGAGGAGCGATGTGGCGGTCATTGATGTCGCGGAGGACGCGGCGGATGGCGCCCTGGAGGATGAAGCGACGAACGCCTCTAGGGTGGCTATTGCCATGGACGATGGAGGCGCGTTGACCATGGTGTTCATGGAAGGTGCGGGGTTGGCCATCTTCTACCTTGGGCTATCGTGCAACAACTCTGGCGAAGTTCCGACGAGTTTCCCGGTGAACTTCCTTCCAACTCTCGGTCTACTAGCGACAGCGGAAAGCAGTGCGTGATAACGTGTTGAAAGAAACTGTGGATGGAATGGATCGAATGATCTCCGTATCATTGATTGATAAATAGTAAATGTATATATACATGAGGCATTTTCCATTGTCAGTGAGACAGAGGGAAACGGTGCCTGTTGGTGCCCAGGGGGCCTATACGGTTGCTTGGCTTGATCCATAATTAGCACATGCTAATTGCGGGAATTATAGTAATTGATCAATAATTAATTATTCTAATTAATCTCAACACTCCCCCTTGATCAATTGATCTTGTGTAGTCACCATTTCTTGTTCATTAACAAATGTCTTGAAGCTTTGGAAAAACCCTATGGGAAAAAAACCAAAGTATATCGATATACCAGGCAAAACTCCTTAAAATCCAGTAGGAAAAATAAGGAGAAAACACCATGATATATATAACTCCCAATGTTATAGACCCTTTGGTATTCCAAAGACATAGTCTCAAACAAAATTTGATCAAGAATCAACATGTCATATATTATCTTTGAAAAACCTCTGTGAGGAAAAATAGATAATATGACATTTACAATGTGTTACAATTACCTCATTAAAAAGTTTATGTGAGAAGACTCCAGAAGAGTAAAACTCATATAAAGAAAAAAGAGTGTAATGCTATATTGGATTAGGTTAAAATTCAAACAGATTCTCCCCCTGATTTCTGCAAATCTCTAAGTCTTCTCATACCAATACCATCAACGCATTTATGAAAAGCGGAATATGGTAGACTTTGTGAATAAATCTGCCAGATTATCACATGACTTAGTTTGCAAAATTTTAATTTCTCCATTCTTTTAGAGTTCATGGGGGTAGAATAGCTTGGGAATAATATGCTTAGTCATATTACTTTTGATATAACCTAATTCCATCTAAGTAACACATGCCGAATTATCCTCAAAGATAATTGTCGGTGTGTCAACTGCACCAATACCACATGATCGTATTATGTGGTCTATCATTCTGCGAAGCCATACACATTCACATGATGCTTCATATAAAGCTATTATTTTCAGAATGATTGGTGGAAGTAGACACTAAGGTCTGCTTTGAAGACTTCCAAGATATTGTTGTACCACCTTGCAGAGAATACAAAGCTAGTCTGTGATCTGCCATTGTGGGGATATGATAAATAACCAGCATCTGCATATCCTAATAAAACTGGATCTTGGTTTCTGCTATAGAACAATCCAAGATCTCTAGTGCCGTTAAGGTATCTCAAAATTGATTTGACTCCTACCCAATGACGTTTGGTAGATGAAGCACTATGTCTTGCTAGCAGATTAACTGCAAATGCAATATCCGGCCGGGTATTATTCGTAAGATACATAAGTGCTCCAATGGCACTAAGATATGGGACTTGTGGTCCCAATATCTCTTCTCCTTCTTCCCGTGGTCTAAAAGGATCCTTCTCAATATCTAAGGATCTTACTACCATAGAAGTTTTTATTGGATATGACTTGTCCATATTGAATTTCTTCAATATCTTCTGGACATAGGCAGATTGGTATACAAATATACCATAAGGTAAATGCTCAAGTTGTAAACCCAAGCAAAATTTGGTTTGGCCCAAATCCTTCATTTCAAACTCCATCGTTAAATGATGGCGTGCTTCATTAATATCATATTCGTTGCCGATGATATTGAGATCATCAACGTATACTGATATGATACAAAATCCTGTTGATGATTTTTTAATGAAGACGCACGGGCAGTCATCATTATTTGTATATCCCTTTTGTGTAAGGAATTTACTTAACCGATTGTACCACATTCGTCCTGACCGCTTTAAGCCATATAATGACTTCTGCAACTTTATGCAATATGTGTTGCGATTTGCCTTAGGATTCGGTATACTAATTCCATCAGGAACTTTCATGTATATATCTGAAACTAGTGACCCATACAAATATGCTGTCACTATGTCCATCAACTGCATAGATAGACGATTTTGTACTGCCAACGATATTAAGTATCAGAATGTTATACCGCTCATTGCTGGAGAGTAAGTTTCGTTGAAATCAACGCTAGGTCTTTGCGTAAAACCTTGTGCCACTAGCCTTGCTTTATATCTCACCACTTCGTTGTTTTCATTCCTTTTACGGACGAAAACCCACTTGTAACCCACAGGGAAGATACCAGGAGGTGTTGGCATTATAGCCAAAAACACCTTCCTTTTATTAAGCGAGGCGATCTCTGTTTCAATTGCTACCTTCCACTTATCCCAGTCCGAGCGCTTCTTGCATTCAGTCATAGACTTGGGATCTGAATCAGTTAGAAGGATATCTGCAATTTCTTCATAGAAATATGTGTTGACTATTATGGACTTATGATTATAAGACTCTCCAGTCTCAGCGAAATTTATAGAAATTTCATCTACCCTTAAAGATTCATCATGACTTCCTGAAACGATGGATCTAGGGTCTTCTGATATTCCAGCCTTAGTGTTTATGCGCATAACTGAGCTGTATTATGGATTACTTCTATCCACCGGACAATGTATGTCCTCTAGGTGTCTTTCAACCAAAGGTTGAGTTGCATTTCTAGTCTTCTTTTGCTTGCCAGCAATCACATCTTGCCTCTTGGAAGTGCTTCTCCCCCTCTTTTTGCCAATAGGGGGTTGAGTGGTTTTATTAGGTACCTCCACTCGTTCAGGCACATTCCTTGCAGGATGGAGAGACTTTGTGACACCTTTATAATCAGAGAAAGCGTATAGCAGATTGTTTGCAATATTTTGTAAATCAATAATTCTTTGAACTTGTAGTTCAGTTTCTATAGTACGTGGATCGGTAAATGAAATGCCTTCTGCATTCCAATTAACTTCCTGGCATTCATTTTGGTACAATTCTCCCCCTAATGCTGGGAAGTGATCCTCATTAAAAATACAATCAGCGAACCGGGCAGTAAATAGATCTCTCGTAAGAGGTTCTAAATACTTAATAATAGACGGAGATGAGTATCCAACATAGATCCCGAGTTTCCTGTGAGGACCCATCGAAGTTCGCTTAGGTGGTGAGATGGGTACGTATATAGCGCACCCAAACTTACGCAAATGGGAAATACTCGTAGGATTCCCACGTACTAACTGCAATGGGGAGGTTTCGTGATATGCAGTTGGTCGTAGTTGGATCAAGTCAGCAGCGTGCAGAACTGCGTGACCCCAACACGACATAGGCAATTTGCAATTTGTCAACATAGGTCTTGCAATGAGCTTGATTCTTTTAATCAACGATTCAACCAAACCATTTTGTGTATGGACATAAGGAACTGAATGCTGAACCTGAATTCCCAATGCCATACAATAATCGTTAAAAGTACGGGATGAGAATTCAGCGACATTGTCCATTCGGATTGATTGAATCCGATGTTCAGGATAATGAGCCTTCAACTTAATAAGTTGAGCCATTATTTTGGCAAAAGCATGGTTGCGTGTTGATAACAAAGACACGTGAGACCATCTAGTAGATGTGTCTATCAAAACCATGAAGTACATGAACGGCCCCGATAATGGTTGGATCGGACCATAAATATCTCCTTGAATTCTTTCAAGGAATTTTAGTGGTTCAGCTCTAATTTTAAGATGTGATGGTCTTAAAATTAATTTCCCGGTTGCACAAGCAGTACAACAAAAATCTTTATTTTGGGGAAATTTAGTGTTTTCCATATCATGACTATGGAATTGCCGATAATTTTTCTCATCATCCCTATTCCAGGGTGCCCAAGTCGATCATGCCAGTTACGGAATGTATCGATGTCTTGAAAAATTATCTTATAAGCAACATGTTCTATGGGCTTTATGTATGTATAGTACAATCCAGTTTGGAGTGAAGAAATCTTTTCACAGATTTGCTTGCCAAATCCAGTAAGTTTAGTAAAGAGAAGAAATTCCTCTTTATTATCTTGATGTGTTTCCACATGGAAACCATTCTTACGGATATCTCTATAACTTAGAAGGGTACGAGTCGAGTCGGGATACAAGGCATCCTCCATCGTTATTTGCATACCCATAGGAAGAGTAATAGTGGCTCGTCCTGAACCAACTATTAACGCGTCCCGACCAGCAATTGTCATAATATTTCCTTCTCTTTTCTTAAGAGTTTGGAAATATTTCATCTCTCTAAGTATAGAGTTTGTGGTACATGAGTCCACAAGGCATAGTTCTTCCTCCTTTGGATTGTTTTCAATAGACATCTATATGTAAAACAAGAATGTAAACAATAATTCTAAGCAACATATAGAAGTATACATACAATATATGGAATATCAAATGTAAAAGTATGATATTACAATATCTATGAGTTGTATAATCAATACAAACAAATTTGTACAACTCACAAGCACACTAATTAATACTACCCAAACAATATGTGACTTAGACTATTTACAACAACGATCAAGTGTGATATCAAATTTGGAGCAAGATTACTCTAAATCTCCAAACATATCTCCAGAACCAAAGTCTAAGAGTATGTTGTCAGTCGATGGGAGATTCTCTTCAATGTTAAGAGAATTGTTGTTCACTAGTTCTTTAGGGGCCTGCTTGGAACAACCCTCCCCCTGAACAGCCTCAGATGCAAGATTGAAGTGTGCTTCATATCTTTTATCTCCTGCTGGCTTGACCTCTTTTAAGGACTTTTGGTACAAAGCAACCAGATGCTTTGATATACGACAATTCCTGGAAAAATGCGAAGGATCCCCACATCTATGACACTTATTGTCATTTTTGGGCTTCACATTGTCCTTGTCCATTGGACTTTCTTTTATTCCTATTATGTTTCTGTACATTGTGAACCTCAGGCAGAGGCGCCGAACCAACATGGCGCTTATGATGATTCTTCAGAAGAAGTTCATCATGTTTTTCCTGCTTGAGTCAATGTATGAATAAGCTGGGAATAAAACTGGTAATTCTTAGCCCTGTATTGCTGCTGCAATACTCTATCAGATGGGAGCATAGTAGAGAGAGTTTTCTCTATCTTGTCTCCATCTGTTGGCTCTTTCTCGCAAAACTTTAACTTAAAGCAAATTCTATGAACAACATGGTTATAGTCTGCTACAGATTTGAAATCTTGGAGACGTAAGTTATTCCATTCATGATTGGCCTCATGCCAAATGAGTTCTTTTTGCTGATCATATCGCTCTTTAAGAGCGACCCATAAATCTCGAGGATTATCAATCATAAGGTATTCTAATTTAAGATCCTTATGAATATAATACCGTAGCAAAGCCAAAGCAGTATATATATGCTTATCTTGCAGGACAACCCTATCTTGGGGTTCCTGAATTGTAGCTGATAGACTACGAGAGGCAAGTGCTATCTTGATATCAAAAGCCCAAGTAGGGAATTGCTACCGTCTAACACGAGTTCGTCAAACTCCTTAGAGGCCATGATCTCCTACGTGGACAGCTATGGATTAATTAATTTACCGCATGGTAAATTAAAATCAACATGGTAATATTGTAATATTAAATGCAATATTTTTAGAATTGATATCTTGTCATAGTTTCGGATTGTTGTAGGTAATCACAAAGTTGTGTAGACCATACAACCAAATTCATCATAAACTTTGGATAAACACAAGACGAATAGTCTCTATGTCAAAGACAAAGAGTAGATCTTATAGTAGGCAAAAATTTTGCTGGCTAAGCACGGTCTCTGGGCAAGATAATTCACAAGTGAATTAAATGCAACCTTTGCTTAGGACTCTACTATCTAGTGTAATACCAAAATAATATGATGAAGATAGCAATCCAAAACCTTTATTTTGGGTAAAAACACGGTGTAGGTAATCATCAAGTTTCTCAGAAACATGATGTAGACCTCTCAGCAATGAGTGATTTAATCACTGCTATAGCACGGTCTCATGGCAGAATAATTCACAAGGAATTAAACGCAGCCAATGCCATATACTCCATCACCTTGTGTTATTTAACCAAAATAAACAAGATATATATATTGCAACTTCAAATCTATAGTAATTAAAGGTTTCTAATTCTATAGATGGCATAGTTAAATTGCAACTAAGTCTACTAGCAAATTTAACTTATATGTGGTGTAAAAATTATGGTTTGAGGCACCAACATACCCAATTCTATCATGAAATTACAAATGCAACAAATATGTTGGTACAAATAGAGGGTTTGGGTGTACCAACATAGCCAAAAATAGAATTATCAAGTCACAAATGTAATATGTATGTGGTGCAAATTGTGATTGGGTGCACCACATACTCCAGTAAAATGATAGAGATAAAAGACATTGCATAATAATAATATAAACAAACCACAATATATTTACAATGTCAAGATCCAGCAGTACAGAGCAACAACAACCAATACAAATATCTGATGTTTTTGCAGAAATTAACTAGCAAATCATATATGCTAATAAAACTAAATTACTGTTGAAATAGAAATAAGAAAAAGAAAAGCAAACTATGCAAAGCAGGCCAGCCAAGGGCAGCCCAGCAGTCGGCCGAGCGCGCGGCCCAGCAGCCAGCCAGGCACGCGGCCCAGTCAAGCCAGCCAGGCGTGGCCCAAGGCAGCCAGGCCCAGGCCCGCCGCCAAAGCAGCGAGGCCAGCGACCCAGCTGGCCCAACCCAGCCGCCACGGCTATAAAGCCGGCGGTTAGGGTTTGGAACCCTAACCGCCCTGGCCTCCAACCGCTAGCCGCCATTCGCCCAGGCGCCGCCGCTGCCGTCGCGCTGTCCAGCCGCCGGCCAAGCCGCCACCGATGGTGCTCGCCGTCTTGTGGTGCCTCCTCCTCCCCTCGTTCTCCTCCTATGGCGGATCAGGGCCCATGCCCTCTCTTTGGCCATGGAGGCCGACTGGCAGGGCGCGTCCCGCTCGTCCTCGGCGAGCTCCGGCCATGAGGGCCATCACAACTTGCCGGGACTGGCGGTGGCACCCCCACCGGCTCCCCCAAAGACGCTTCAGTGTTAGGGAACTGCCTCCCCCTCGATGGAGGAAGAGGCGAAACCTGCTCCAATGGTGTTTCCGGGCAGGAGACGCGGCGTCGAGCGGGCGACCACCACATCAGCGTAGGAGTGGCCACGATTCGGAGGAAGTGCTGGCGTCAGCGTGAAGACGGCGTCGATGTCGTAGGCGAAGCCGGGAGGCCACGCCGCTGCGTCATTGCTGCTTATGGGTGGAGGGACACCACGGTGCCCAGCCATGGAGCCACCGCCTCTGTTCCAAGGCAGCGCGAGCGCGTCCGACGGCAGTGGTTGTGGTGGCGGCAGCAGGTTCGTGGACGGCCTCGGCAGCGCTGACGACATCGGTGGGGACTCTGGCGTTGCCCCAACACGGCGGACGAACATCGCTGGGCCATGGCGAGGGCAAATGTTGGGGGCGTACTGGAGCCTCGACAAATGAGGCACCAGGCGTGGTGTTGTCGGACGGCCGCCGGTGTTCGGTCCATTGCCGTAGAAACGGCGAGGAGCGATGTGGCGGTCGTTGATGTCGCGGAGGACGCGGCGGATGGCGCCCTGGAGGATGAAGCGACGAACGCCTCCAGGGTGGCTATTGCCATGGACGATGGCGGCGCGTCGACCATGGCGTCCATGGAAGGTGCGGGGTTGGCCATCTTCTACCTTGGGCTATCGTGCAGCAACTCTGGCGAAGTTCCGACGAGTTTTCCGGTGAACTTCCTTCCAACTCTCGGTCTACTAGCGACAGTGGAAAGCAGTGCGTGATAACGTGTAACACCCCAGGTGTTTGCCTTGCATTTTAGCATCATTTGAGCATGGTCATAGCATGGCATTACCATAAGCATCATCATTTCATGTGCATCCTTGTGTGAAACATGCTCATGAAACATATGCAACACTATGTTTCCATAACTATGTTAGTGATGTTTCATTAGTTATAGCAATAGTGTTTCAATGCCTACTTGAGTAACTCTTATGCATAGGTGATGCTAATGTGTTTTTAAGGCCTTGGTAATGTGTGTATCTTGTTAGTGGTGTAAAATGACCTAGGGTTCATGTTTATGCCATGCCCTAATTCCATGTTAACTCATGCTTTGACTAGTTGACCTAGAGGACTTTCCTTGTTTGACCTAACAAAAAGTGTGGCCTAGAGTTTTTGCATGGCTGTGCCACCTTAACAAAGTTTGTGCCAAATTTCATGAGGAACAAAAGTTGTTTTGGGGTCATCTCATGAAAATTCCTAGAACCTGCTCTAACATGGCCCACAAGGCAGCTAGGAGTGCTGATTTCAGCACTTAGCCTTTTTGGCTAAGTCATAACTGACTTTCAGTTTCCAAGTACCCTGGTTTAGGACCCTGTATCTTACTAACTAGACCTAACCAGCCCTAACCCATATTGACATCTTTGAAGTGCTCACCTAGCTCTATGATATTGTCAATATCACAATCATCTAGTTTTCACGGGTTAATATGATAAGAGGGCGTAGAAAACCGGGTTTCAGTCAGGTTTTAACTGAAACTCAGTTTCAAGGTACACCTCTTTGGAGCCTTGCATCTCCCTAATCGTGTTGTTTTAGGTCTCGTGCCAGTAGACTTATGTGAAGATCTCGTGTAGCTCTATCTATAAGTCCACTACGGTTTCTTCTAACTCTAGACGGTTTGGGAGATAATGACCTGGCTTATCTCTTTGTCAGTCGTTGTGGTACGTCGATGGCTTCGTTTCAGTCGGAGTTCAGAAACTTGAACTTGTCTCCGTTGGTGGCCAACCGGGGGCAGGCGTCACACGACGCGTGGTTGTCATGCGCCGACGCTGCATCCATGCTCACGCGAACAAGAGTGGAGACCGAGCCAGCGCATCACTGCTGCCCTCACTCTCTCACCCTTCTCTCTCTCGCCCACACCGAGGGCGGAGTCACCATTGCCGTCGCGGCCGGGCAGCACCGCGGCCGCTGCCTCGCAATTTGATTCCACGTGCACCTCACCTCACCGTGAGACGTGCTCCACCCTCGTCTAGCTTTTGGAGCCAGCTGACCAAGGTAGAGCGCATACGCGCGTTTTCGCCACCGTCGCCATGGCCGGGCTCCACCGAGGTCGCAAGCTCACCATAGCCAGCACATTACAGCTCGCCTTCACTCCTTCCCTCTAGGGCATTAGGGTCGCCTTCACGTTTATTTGGTGAAAACCTAGCCGTTGGGTCCTTTGTCATCGCATGCTCGCCGATGCACCACCATCGGAGCGCCGCCGTCCGCCATGAGCGGCGATGAGGTAGATTCGATGCTGTAGGGTTAGGGGAAAGGGGATGCCTAGGTGCGGGTAGAGGTGAGGAGCTTGGTGATGGGTTCGGTCTCACCAGGGAGGTCACCGACGGTGAGTTTTCGCTGGCCGGAGCCGCTCCCCTGTCTCCGTCTCCCCGACAGTGGGTCTCGGCCGTCAGCGCTCGGCACGGGTGGGAGATCGACCGCGGGCCGCGCGCGTGAGTGGGCCGCGCTGGAGTTCTGGGCCGCACAGTCGAGTGCGGGCGCACGCATCGTGGGCCGCAGTGGTGATCCGGGTCGGCCCAGTAGGCCGTTAGGATTTCCAGAAATCGGTTTTCTTTTATCCTTTTTCATAGAACTAGGTATAGATTCAAAAATGTATATCTCTCGATTGGTAAATCCAAATGATGTGGTTCCAATTTTGTTGGTTTCCTAGTAATGTCTAGTTTATTGAGAAAATATAATATATGGCATGTTAATTTATGTTTTTTTTGAAGTTGGTAATTATTTTTGTTAAGCACTTTATTTAATTAGGTGATTTAGATAATTTTGTATCTCTCTTTGTATTAATCCATTGGCTATGAAATTTTTGTGAGATGCTAAGCGTGCTTTGATGTTACTCCAGTTAAATTTTCATGAATTTTGGAGATCACATGCTTCATTTATAAATTCTTCTTTTTGTATCTGCTTTATATTGCTTATACTTTTGTTTATTATGATATCTCCAATTATACTTGTAAAATTGAGATGAAATTTTTATGGTAGCCTCCTGGTACCATGTATGTGTCTCTGTAATTTTATTAGAATTTTTCTAGGAACCTTTTATATTTATTGCCATTTATGCCTAAGCAATTAAATAAATAGAAAAGTCAACTAAATAAATGCTTATGCAAGTAAAATTATATGATCTGGTGTTAATTTAAAATTCTCTAGCTTTTAGTAAAGTTGGTTTGGTCCAATTGTGCTTTTGCATCATCATTAATTATTTAATTTTGAGAACCTGCCATTCTGGATAGATTTGCTAGTTAAGAAAATTAGCATATGATAATGATGCTTTCATGCTTGGTGAACTATGACAAAGTTGTTAAGAACTTTATGAACTAGTTGCTGGTAAAATTTGGTGACATTTGGACTCATGGTTTAGAATTGGCAGCTGTTCAAAGTTCGAGTCAGAATTGTTTTGCTCTCTGTCTTTTTAGAATAATTTCTGTGTATGTGCTATTTCGACCTGGTAAATGATAAAATCATGCTTATATGTTTATAAATAAATTGTGGGCAATTTCATAAGATTTCCAGATTGTCCTCATGCATATCAATTGGGGTTATAGAACTCTAGTTATGGACTTTTTAAGTTGATGCGGTCAACATGTCAATGCACTAAATTGCTGGCACTTGTTATATGTGTGCTAAGTATGATCTTTGTGGTACTTAGTGGTTACGTAGAGATGTTTAAACATGTTAATACCAGAGAGGAAATTTGCACCTACTCTTAAAGTAATTTGAATAGATCACCTTGTAGCTTGACTTTTATTGCTTAGATTGTTGCACTATTCATCACATTCATCATGCATACATGCTCATAAGCTCATCATGTCACATCTGTGCATACATGAGATTCATTGGTGCATACACATGCAATAGGTGTACCGAGAAACGTGACGATGGTAAGGTTCCACAAGACGTACCCGGTGGAGTTGGAGCCAGTTCGGGGGCAGGAGGCCTAGTCCGACGAAACCTGAGGAGACGAAGGAACCGTGGTTGAGCGCTGAACCTCGAACCATCCTCGTACGGTCAAGGCAAGCCCCGGAGCATTATAAGCCTCCTACTTTCAAAGCAATTAATTATATATATGTTATATATATTGTTGCATTAAGTGGTAGGAGTTGGTTGGAAACCCTTACTGCATTATATCATTCCTTGTCCAGATATATGAATCCCTGAATCCTATGTAGATAGGATCGACTCTATGCTTAGCCCTGCTTAATTAGAACGGTAATGTCAGGTGATCTCCCATCACCTGTAAGATAGGAAGTATTGGGTCACGGTTGACTATATTTGCTATCATGAAAAAGAACCAAGTGTTAATAATGAACTTAGACCGGGCGGGATGTCGATAGTAAAGCAACAAGGCATGGAGGTCTTGGGTGTGGAACTATTCTCGTCTGTGTCGGTTAAGGACCGATCCGTTGTACTTACTTTGTCATTTTGAACGTAGCCTAACACTTAGCTGGCCGGTCTGAGGTTGCCGACCGCGAAGCCGAGTAGCTCAACTTAGGCTGCGAAGCCGAAAAGTGTAAGTCGCCTCGGAGGGGAGCCAGGTGGGACCAAGGGCAGGTGAGTTAAAAGTCCTGAGCTTCCTGGCCACTAGTATCCCTGAGAATGCGGCGCTGTTCGGGCCCATCCTGAGTTATATCAAAGGTGACTGTTGACGACTCTTGCAAAGTATGCCCGGTTGGTGTTAGGAATACCCCCTCAGCTGAGTTGGAATCGATTTGAATCGCCGTCTCTCCCGGTTAGTGAGAAACTTGACAGAGCAGAGGCAACGTAGATTTCACTAAATCTACTGATGGTTCTGAAGATGATGATGATATAATGATGGCCTTATAAACCTGATATGGTTACTATTGTTTGCTTAGCTGAATCAAGTGATTGCTATAGTACAGGTACTAATCTAGAGGATAAGTTAATAATGATTAACTTGATGCTTAAAGGAATAATGATTATTTATCTGTACCTAAGCTTTTATGCAAATGTGTCAAGCTAGCCCACTTTATAAAGCCTTGCATACTCCTTGGTGTCACTTTATTTCTGGTTTTTGACGGGTAAGTCTAGCTGAGTACCTTCTCGTACTCAGGGTTTATTCCCACCTTGTTGCAGGTAGTAGATTCTTACTGGTTACCTGAAGTACTGTCTTCGCTGTTTGGTGTGAAGACTAGACCATGGGACATGGTCTCTGTAGTTTCTCTTCTAATATGCTTTTGCAGGATGTGACTACGCACTGGCAGTATTTGCACTAAATGTGGTTTCAAAACTATGTTGCTTCCGTTATTCCTAATTTGGTTTGTAATAACTTATTCGTACTCCGATGTATGAGAACTACTTATGAACTGTTGTAACAAGTGCTGTGTTATGTTAAATCACTACGATCTTGGTTGCTCTCGGTTTGGTTTGAAATCCCTCGTGATTTCGTTGACTACCGGAGTTATATGGGCTCAAGTTTGAGAATTTGATCGCTTCGGCGATTGTTTCTAGACTTGTGCTCTTATAATTTGGACGGTTCCGTTACATAACGTGTTGAAAGAACTGTGGATGGAATGGATCGAATGATCTCCGTATCATTGATTGATAAACAGTAAATGTATATATACATGAGGCAGTTTCCATTGTCAGTGAGACAGAGGGAAACGGTGCCTGTTGGTGACCAGGGGGCCTATACGGTTGCTAGGCTTGATCCGTAATTAGCACATGCTAATTGCAGGAATTACAGTAATTGATCAATAATTAATTATTCTAATTAATCTCAACAATTTTTATCGTGTAGAGTACCTCCTCATATTTGAATTAGAGACCTAATCTAATGATCTCTTTACTAGCAAATACTATGGCGTAGTACTATGTAGGCACATCAATGTCGTATAAACAGTGAAATTTTACACACTTTCCTGACAACTAATAAGATAAAAAAGTGTTATGATTAATAAGTGACGCATCTAATTATTTGAAATAATGTGGGTCTCGTTTAGTTTCATTTATACTTACCCGTTTGAAATTCGCGTGTAATAATGGTCTTATTACGTCCGAAACCCGTGTAATGACCTATTTTAGTTTTTTAAAATAATATATGCCGTTTTTTGCCTTTTACATGTACACATGCATATACTAAATAAACATTACAAACCAGAATAATGCTAATTTGTCACTGTGAAATGGGAAGATCAATTTTCTGATGCTGAGTTGGTGTGGTGTCGAAACGTGGCAGGAACTGTGCAGCCGATGCTACGCAACCACCTAAGCCGGCATTCACAACTGAAAAGGGCATGTGATGAGGGAACCCTACCTTGACCCACGCCCCGAATTATAAAACTCAGAGAACTAAACAATTATTACTAGCTAGCTAGCTAGGTAGTAGGTCCTCAAATCAAATTGGCCCTCGCAATGCAAATTAAGCCTAGCTAGCACATCTGCATGTTAACATCAAATCGAACTAAGGGCCTGTTTAGTTTGGGGTGTTAAAGTTTAACAAATACTGTAACACTTTCGTCTAATTTGACAAAAAGTTTTCTATCTTGGACTAATTAGGCTTAATAGATTCATCTCGTAAATTACTCCTAATCCGTGCCGATATGTATGCAATTAGTCTACATTTAGTACTTCATGCATTTGCCGCAACGGGAGTTAAACTTTAACCCGTCCAAACCAAACAGGACGTAAGTTCCAGATAACGCCTGCATCTATATCTATATATGAATATGAATATAGATGTAGACGACTGAGAGACGAGTCTCACCATAATATGAGATAACTTCATGTCATTTAATTTGCTAGAGCAAGATACTTAGATGTACAGCTTAATTGTACTTTGCGAGACGAACGTTTTGACCCTAATTAGTCAACGGTTGGACACTATTTGCCAAATAAAACCAAAACGTGCTACAATACTTTTTTTTTACCCTTTTCAGGGATCTAAACACAGCCAAGGCGTAAGTAACAAATATTAGCCCTTGTTTAGTTCCCAAATTGGGAGAGCCAATTTGGAATAGTGTAGGTCACGTCGCACTGTAGGAATTTTTGTTTTTATTTGGTAAAAATTGTCCAAACTTTGACTAATTAGGCTCAAAATGTTCGTCTCGCAAAGTACAACAAAACTGTGTAATTAGTTTTTAATTTCATCTACATTTAGTACTTCATACATATGCCGACATTTCGATGTGACGGGAAATCTTCTTTTTGCATAGTGAAATTTGGGAGCAGAAGTTGGGAACTAAGGCCTTGTTTAGATCCCAAATTTTCCCCCTAAATTTCACTATGTAAAAAGGAGATTCCCCATCACATCAAAATGTCGGCAAATGCATGAAGTACTAAATGTAGATGAAATAAAAAACTAATTGCACAGTTATGTTGTACTTTGCGAGACGAACATTTTGAGTCTAATTAATTAATTTTTGGACAATTTTTTGCACTAAAAAAACAAAAGCTGCTACAGTGTTCCGGCAGGAACACTATAGCAGCTTTCCCCGAATCGGCGAGCAGCTTTCGGGATCTAAACACGGCCTAAACAAGAGCTTAGTAGCACGTCAGTGATTGAAAAGACAGCAGCAGGCCAGTTGATTTGATTGGTCGTGCTTGGTTGTACCAGCTGACGAGCTAGCAGTGGCCATTTTTTTTTTTGAAGGCAACTAGCAGTGGCCATTGCCACACCGCGACGAAGTGCAACAGAAAGTGTACTGTTTGTGATTTGTTCAATTGTTCTGTACACACAGAACCATACATATGGAGGTAGATATGTATTTTAAATTGTGTACTTATTTTGAGACGGAGTGAGTACGTATTTTAAAAGAAAGGGGAGAAAGGGATGACCTTTGAGTCATCAGATCAACATGAGTACACCACATTTCGGAAAATTCATGCAAAACATGGAAATCAATGATAAAAGTTTTAAAGTCTTGTTTGGCTACACTTCAGTTCCACTCCGGTCTATAGGCTAGTCTCTTTTTCCAGTTGTTTGGCTGCACTCGTATCTACCAATCCACGTATATTGAGAGTAAGTTGCCCTAATCAACTTTAGTACATGTACATTGAGGTGGATACAAGTATAGCCAAACAAGCTCCAAAAGAGGATTGAAGGGGATCAAATTGGACTAAAAGGGATTTTCATTTGTCGAGGATAAAATCTACCTCAATCTGCTTCAATCCCCACCAGTCCTGTCCGATTATTTTTTTGGATTTTCCATGGTGGATGGATTCTTAAAAGACATACTAGTATTTGAAAAGGGGTATGATAAATGGCAACGTATCAGGTGGAAACCACACCTTTCGTGAAAACCCATACAAACCATGAAAAAAAAGTCGTCTAAATTCACAAAAATCACATATGTAGATGATATGATGATACACAACCACGTAAAATATCTTGTCCAAACTCGACTTCGTTTGTGAGATATAAAAATAACAAATTTCTAACAAATCGTTTGGACAACTTTCTGGCTTGAAACTTGTTATTTTTATATCTCACAAATGAAGTCGAGTTTGGACAAGATATTTTACAAGGTTGTGTATCATCATATCATCTATATATGTGATTTTTTTATGAATTTAGATGATTTTTTACTATGGTTTACACGGGTTTTCATGAAGGATGTGGTTTGCACCTGATACATTGCCATGATAAATTGTATGCATATATACAGTGAGAACCTACCTCCTTGCACGGTCCAAAGGTCACAATTACCACTTATGACGCACACAAAACAATCATTATATTTAAACAGTTTCAAGTGCACACGCTACCTTATTTAATTTAGTTTATTATTTTATATATATGGGTGTTTGGTTTGAGGAGTTAAAGTTTAACAAACACTGTAGCACTTTCGTCTTATTTGACAAAAAGTTTCCAATCTTGGACTAATTAGGCTTAATAGATTCGTCTCGTAAATTACTCCTAATCTGTACCGATATGCATGCAATTAGTCTACATTTACTCCATGCATTTGAGGGAATATTGATGTGATGAGACTTAAACTTCAACAGATGACAGGCCCATAGTATAGGCCTTGTTCACTTCCCCATCCCAATCCAAAATATTTCCTCTTCCACTCATCACATCAAATCTTTCGACGCATGCATGGAGTATTAAATGTAGGTAAAAAAGATAACTAATTGCATATCTGTAAATGTCGGGACGAATCTTTTGAGCCTAGTTAGTGCATGATTGGACAAATTTTGCCAAATAACAACGAAAGATGCTACAGTAACTTTTCACCTACTTTTCGAGGAGTGAACACATCCATAGGATATATGTGCAGCGCAGTCATGAGCAACACATCAACCAGGACCACGCAGAAATGTCAGTGTGGTAGTTCCCATACTAGGCCCATGTTTAGATCACCTCAAAATTCCAAGTTTTTTCACTCTCTCTCCATCACATCAATTTTTAGCCGCTTGCATGGAGTACTAAATGTAGGTAAAAAAAATATCTAATTACACAGTTTAGTTCAAAATCACGAGATGAATCTTTTGAGCCTAGTTGGTCTACGATTGGACAATATTTGTCAAATAAGACGAAAGTGGTACTATTCATCAGGTTGAAAAAATCTTCAATCTAAACAAGGGCTAGGGCTAGCTAGCTATCCCTAGTTGCAATTGCAACCCAGGATAGATAGCGACGCATGCATCGACAGCGCTAGGTCTTGTGTTTTTTCCACGTCCGTATGGACCCACGACGCGGACGTGCAAGACCATTGGCCACGACGGAATCCCGGCGCGCTCAGCGCCGGCCGTCGGCATCCATCGCCATCGCCCATTGCCATCCACCACCAAAAAAAGGAAAGGCTAAAAGAAAGCTGATGGCTGATGGTGGAAGATGGAGGGGCAGGGAAAGGGATGGAAGCATATATGGGCGTGGTGTGTGCTGTGCCTTGAGAAGGAGAAAAGACACGGCTTTTTCTCATCACCTTTTGATCCTCCGGTCTTGTGCACCTAAAAGCTAGCCATAGCTTTTGTTCCCACAAAGAGAACAGAGAATACAAAATTACGTGGAGAATCCAGTACAACGAACTAGGCCATATAAGGTATCGTTCGTAGGGGTGCATGCATGATTAGGGCCTTAATCGCAGCTGTTTAATTACAAACGGATGCTTTTTTAGCTAGCTACGGTTTTTTTTTATAAAGGAAGATTTTATTAAATTCTCAAGGGAGCCATACATACTCTAGTGATTATCAATCCGCATACTATTAGACCGCCAAATACCATGAAGCCGCCACAACTAAATCTTGCGTATCCAGCTTCTAGATGATAGCCCACATAACCAAGAAGATAAACTGCAAAGGGGATGGATATTTTTTCTTTTCAAAAACTATATCATTTCTACATAACCAGATCAACCAACAGGTGACGGTAGCTCCTAGTAGAACTAAAGGCTTCAAATATTTACTAATCCCTTGAATCCAACTGCGAAACATATTTAACACGCTACAAAAGTTTAGCTACATTTGAGGCCACCTGAATTATTGAGCAAACTGCTCGGGCAAAACAGCAATCAAAGAACAAGTGTCTAGTTGTCTCTTCTTTGTGACAAAAACAACATGTTTTGCTACAAGGTTTAGCTTGGTATATGATATACTATTGTTTTTCTTCAAGAAAAGAATTAATCATTTAATTTTTTATGGTAAATTATCATATAAGGTACGTATATAATATACATGGTGGTTGCATTTCACGGTGGTGCATTGCAGTTCTGTTCGCTTTGGTTCGTAGGCTTGAGATCAAACTTTCTTTCCAATTCATATATCATATAAATAGGAAACCTTTTCCTTTTTTACTTTCTTCCCTTCCGTGGCTTCTGCCCGGCCTGCTCCTTTGTTTCGGCCCAAGTAATCCCGCTTCCCTTTCCTCCTTTCTCACTCTTTTTTTTTCTGCCCCGGCCTGCTCCTTTGTTTCGGCCCAAGTAATCCTGCTTCCCTTCCTCCTTTCTCACTCTTTTTTTTTTTTGAGCAACACCATCCTGGCGAAGCCTGCCGCTGCCATTGACCCAAGGAAGAAGCCGCCATCCACGCCCAGAAATGGGCCTTGGCCTAGCAAAGTCGAGCCTCCCTATCTGAATTTGCACCATGGGAATTGTGAAATCCGCTTCCACACCAGGCAACTGATTAAGGATGCCAATAGGGTGGGGTTCGCATCGGGTGAAGTTTCTAGGCCCTAAAATCGAAACTCGAACTTAAAACCCGAATCCGCCCTGAACACTAATTCTAAAAATCGAAAATGTTTCTACAGTTGAATCGAAAATGTTTTTAGAAGAATCTGGGTTTCTAGCAATTGCACCCTTAGCAAGTAGAATGGAGATTTAACCATTAATGCTCCAATTCGCAGCTATAATATTTGCACACGGCAGCAGCGGTCCTGTCGGACCGCAGGCCCACTCTTGGTTTGCTATCTCCAACCACACTTGCAGTGCCATCTCTGAGTAGTATAGCAGACATTGCATTCAATAAAACTAGAAGGATTTCACTGAGCATTAAGCACCGGAAAGATCAACACATATTAAATGACTATGTTATGAGATCCCTTCATTATCCATGATGTTCAAACTATAGAACTAAAAATACAAATGGCATTAATTTCCAGCCTCATCTAAAGAAAATAAACTAACAACATAATAGCATGGTTTAAGTGAAAAGCTAAAGCAATAAACCTGAAAGTGACTACCGTTTTGCAACGATGGAGATCTCCTGGATTCGGGATTAGTAAAATTTGTAGTTTGTCAGCTAGTCTTATAAGAAATTCTGACTAAAGATCGGAGAAGCTTGTCGTCCACCATTGCTTTTTTGAGGACATTAAATTGGAGATAATATAAATAATAACCTACACTGAACTATGTATCTGCAGAATAAATAAATAAATAAAACCATGAGCCTTATTAATGATACAACATTCATATTGTAGTAGATAGGTAATATGAACTAATTACATTATAAGAGATCTATATGCATTGCATAGTAGTAATCGGTGCTGAATAATAAAACTGCATGAAGAGGAATTTCAAGGCACAAAGAACTAATAAAAATGCATCATGTTGCAGTCACATGTACAGATGAACACCAGAGTGAGATTGCTTAATCCTCCAGGAGAAAGGAATATAGCTTTGGGACATGTGTTAATTAATGATTGGACATAGAAACCTGTTTTTTTAATTTATGGAGGAATCTAAATTTTATATTTACACGTTCGCTGTGTGATGCTGTCACTAATTAATGAATTCTTTCCGTTACCATTATTGTTAATGCTTAGGAATAAAAAATCAATAGCAACAAAGCCATCATCAAATTACCAGCTGCAACTACAGAAATAAGGAAACACATAATAGCATTGTATTGCAATATGAGTACCCAAGCAATGGCCACAAAGAAAAATGAAATCAATATAGAATTCTTATTAGTTAGTAATATTGGGTAGAGGAGCGCACCTTCTCCACAAAATCGTCGTCTGAACCACCTAGAGGATCTCACATGGATAATTGAGCGCTTAAGAGTAATTGATCACTTAGGAGAACATATTGCTGCTCGTCAAAACTCAGAGCCCATTAGTCAATTCTAATTAATCCTTGTTTTTGTCAGGAGCTAAAGCTAAATTGATGTTGATACCACCTGAGGGCTGAGTTTAATCCAAGATCATATAAACAAATTTGATCAACCTGCTGTTTATTAGCAAAAATTAACAAAGCCTGCAGAACTTGAGGCTAGTTACATCGGCAAAATAGAAATTAGAGAATTGTCAAGAAAAAGTTGGCCCTCTGACTACACTTGGAGACATAGTTTAATCTTCAATTACATTTTCAAGGCATTAGCACTATTTCCACTTCTATAGTGGAAACTAAAAATGAAATGTTGGATTATAATAATATCGAATGCGACGAACCATCACCCTGTTGCATAGTTAGTAGTGAAGAGCGTGCTCTTGTTTCTGTCGACTCCGATCCTCAGTTGCCTAAATAGGTTTAAATTAAATTTTCATTTGCAAGTATTCTTAGTATCTTCTTCAGCACTTCTCATACCTTGGTCTGCTGACCAAAGAGATGGAAAGTATGTAAACACATAAGCAACCTGCGATCTCCTTTGGGTGAAAGGCCTCCATCTGCAGTAATCATCCTGATCTACATCCAAGGTCAACCAAATCAATCCTTCACACTAGATAAGGCATAGTGGGAAGATACAACAGTCGTTCCATCACAAATTGAATCGAGGAGGGGATTATCTTCTGTATGAAATCGTTGTACACTCACCTAGAGGATCTCACACATTGGTAGTCAAGAGAACCTATATATATATATATATATATATATATATATATATATATATATATATATATATATATATATATATATATATATATATATATATATATATATATATATATATATATATATATAGCGAAAAAGTCAAGTCCATGCCAGTGGAGGAGAAGAGCGGCCCGGGCGCTGGCCTCCATATCGGTGGAGGAGAAGAGGAGCCAGGGCGGCGGATCTGCGAGGGAGGGGGCGGAGCGGAGGGGCCGGCGGAGGATTCGGCGATGGCGGCCGCCGGTGGAGGAGAAGAGAGCCATGGCTATGGATCTGCAAGGGAGGGGGTGAAGCGGAAGGGCCTCTGGTGGATCCGACGATGACGGTCGCCGGTGGAGGAGAAGACGAGCTAGGGCGGCGGATCTTCGAGGGAATGGGTGGAGCGGATAGGCCGGCGGCGGATCTAGCGATGGTGGCTGTCGGAGGCATCGTGGAGGATAAGGGACGGCAGACGCGGCCTCACCGCTGCTGGAGGAGAAGAGAAGTGTGGCGCGACCTTCGTGCCGCTGCAGAAGAAAAGCGGCCCAAGCGCCGGCCTCCGCTTGGTGGAGGAGAAAGGAGCCAGCAGGGTGCGTCCTCTGTCCGGCAGTGCGTCCTCGTCGGTGGCCGCGTGACCTCGCGGGGGCGGCGCCTGTGCTTCGACTGCGAAGGATGCTGGCGTGGAGAGGACGTGGTGGGATCGAGCGAGGAGGGAGCAGGGGCTACGCGATATAGGCTTGAGAGGCTAGAACGATTTTTTTTTTCCTTTGGGGGCCTTGTTTAGATCCTAAATTTCAACCCTAAATTTAACTATGCAAAAAGAAGATTTCCATCACATCAAAATACCGGCACATGCATGGAGTACTAAATGTAAATGAAATTAAAAACTAATTGCACAGTTTTGTTGTACTTTACGAGACGAATATTTTGAGCCTAATTAGTCAAAGTTTGAACAATTTTTACCAAATACAAACGAATTGGTACAGTGTGCATTTAATGCGCACTGTACAAATTCGGCCAACCAAATTCCGCATCTAAACACGGCCTGGGATAACTTTTGAAGGCCACAAAACTAGTGAGGCAGTGTTTAGTTCACCCAAAATTCCAAAAAATTTACAAGATTTTCCGTTACATCAAATCTTTGGACGCATGCATGGAGCATTAAATGTAGGTAAAAAAAATAACTAATTGCACAGTTTGTCTGTAAATGTCGAGACGAATCTTTTGAGCCTAGTTAGTCCATGATTGGATAATTTTTACTAAATAACAACGAAAAGTGCTACATGAACTTTACACACACTTTACATCTAACTAAACACACCCTGAATAGACTCAACATGCTGCATTGCACTCAGGGCATGTTTGGTTTCAATGCGTTAAAGTTTAACTCTCATCACATCAATGTTCCCTCAAATACATGAAGTACTAAATGTAGACTAATTACATGCATGTCGGCACATATTAAGAGTAATTTACGAGATGAATCTATTAAGCCTAATTAGTCTAAAATTAAAAACTTTTTGTCAAATAAGACGAATACGCTACAGTATTTGTTAAACTTTAACTCCTCGAACCAAACACCGCCTAAGCAATTGGCCATGAGTTCCCGAATGTGTTAACTCACGACACGGGTGCTTTTGAACACAGCACGCATCCTCCGTCTCGGTGATCTCCAGATCTAACGAACGAAAATCCACCGGGCGCGCTTTGGTGCGGCGGTGTCGTGGCAGGCATCATTTGGTTTCCCTTGCCAGTCTAACAGGTCGTGAAAGCCGGCCAGCGACAGCCGACAACGGCTTTATGCACGACGAGGCTGAAAAAGATACTCTAGCACGCAACGGCTAGCTGGCCTCAGCCACGGCCCACGGCCAGAGTGAGAAGAGGGCCGCCATCTCTGCTGTCCGCCGCCCCGGCTCACTCGTCGCAACTAGCCGTTGCGCGCGATCCCGACCTGGTCCCGGTGGCCCGTCGTGTGCCGCCGTCGCACTGGGCACAAGGAATCAGGCCCAACGGCTAATGACAACCCAAAAAGTATTCAAAAACGACCCCAGCGGGCAGCGCCGCCTCGCCCCTCGCCTATAAATACGTCGTCGTCCACGGCGGCCTTCTCCCATCCATCACCAATTTTCCATACCATCCTCAAGATTCCAGCAGCAGCAGCGGCGGCGGCGCCCCATCTGCCGTCCTTTCCGCCGCTTGCTGATCCAGGAAGTCACTCACTCACTTGGGACACAGATGGCCCGCCTCGCCGCCGTCCTCGTTGCCTTCCTCGCTCTCTTCGCCATCGCGGCCACGGCGCAGGCCCCGGCCGCCTCTCCCAAGCGCGCGCCGGCGCCGGCGCCACCCAAGATGGCTCCTCTCCCGGCGCCGCCGACCAGGGCTCCCACGGCCTCCCCGCCCTCGCCTCCCACGACGGCGCCGGTGTCCGCGCCCTCCGCCGACGCGCCAGCCACGAGCCCCATCGGTGCGGGAGTTGGCGACGCGACGGCCCCGGCGGGAGCCTCCGCTCTGACTCCGGCGGCCGCGCCCGTCACGGAGAAGAGCGCCGCCGCGTCTGCCTCCGCCGCCAGCTTCTTCGTTGTCGCCGGAGCTGTGGCGGCCGCCGTCGTGTTCTAGACATCTGCAGCCGCATTCGTGGAGGAGCTGCACCTGCGCGGCTCTGCTCTGCTCTGCTTTGCTGTTGTTGATACTCTGTTTTGCGATCCATTATTTATTTATTTATTTATTTGTTTGTTTGTTCTTTCGAGGCTTGAGACAGAGATGATGAGGATGTGTGATCCTATCAATTTTCAGACGGGATCTGTGTTATGAGCAGATTATATTCTTTCATTACCAATTTCTTCTTACGCTTTGCACACTAATTACTAGCGATTTACAACATCAACAGACAACTTTCTTATGATTTCCCTAATTGAGAATTGAGAAAGGACTCTGGAACTGTTTTTTTTCTTTCATGCTCTGCTGAGATGTCAGTCGTGTACCCGTGCCTTCGAATGAGCATGCTTGCTGTGATCCATAATGGCCTTCACGTCCTCCTCAATTTCGTCGACCTGCATCAACAAGTTGTGTTTAATCAGGGATGCATCTGGTAGTAGCGTTTGCACAACAACTGGACTGTGGATACAGGATAGTGTCTAGTGCAAGTTTGTGCTGGGGCAACAAGTAGAAACACAGGACTTCCATGTGTAAAAAAGTTATGTGTGTGTACCTTGTGGATGATGTCATGTGCAAGGTGTGCCTCCTCGCCGACTTCCTTTGGACGCATGCTCCAGGAGGACGGCCGCCGTCCTTAGCCTCCCGTTCTCGGGCAGCTGCTCGGCCACTTCCGACGACGCCTTCTCTGCAACGGTGGCCGCCTTCTCCACGACCTCCGCCACTGCCTCCGCCGTGTCTTTCACCATCTCCACCTCACCTGAGCACAGCCAGCCTCCAGCCAGTTAAATTTCGCATCGTTGATGACCGATCAGGACGCGAGAATATCCTGCATCAGAGTTTTTTTTTCAGAAACAGAGCTTGTTTGCTTACTCTGAATCCGCAGGAACGACGCCCATCTGGAATGCAGGAATGGCGTAGCGGCAGCAAGAATGGAGCCAACGGCCAGTCTTGCCCTGATACATAACATACATCAAAGGCAAATACAGGATTAGGAGCCCGTGTGGCACAATAAGGAAGCCATCAGTAACTGTACAACAGACAGAGACAGTCACCAGGTGAAGAAAGGCGTCCGCTTCTGTTGTTGGGACTGCTGGCTCGGCATCGGCAGAGCCGCCGGCGGACGTCTCGCGTCTGCCGCGCCGCTGGAGGCTGAGAATCCCCGTCGGTTCAACGCCTGGAAACGCGGTGGCGCCACCGTCACGGGTCCGAGGCGGGTGGTGGAGCGCAACTTCTGGCAGTAGAGCGACGCGAACGACCTGACCAGAGACGACATGGCCGATTGCTGGACGACACCGGGTCCAGATGAGTATCTACGGGTGACGATGATCGTCGCTGGATGCTCAACAGTCAACACCCAATCGCTGAGTCCTTGTGCACATGGATCAACGTGGAAGGAGCACGGCGTATATTTATGTATAATGACATGGACACATTGCCACCGGCAACGGCGTGAGGATTGAAAGCGTGTCCATTTGTTAGCTTGCAAGGAATTGATGGATCTGAGGTTGGGGTGAATGATCTGTGCACGTCAGTGCAAAGGCTGTCGATTTCGGGATCAGATATAGCGTTGCCAGGCCAAAAAGGATGCGGTGTCATGTGGTGGAGTGGCCACTACCGAGCGCTAGTAACGTGCTACTGAAACGTGAAGCAATATGGAACTGCATGGCATACTACTCGCTAAGGCGCTAAGCATAAAGCATGGATGGATAGCGGTAGCAGACATGCTAGCATGCCGGTGCCTAAACCTGAAGCTTGCAAGCAACAACGTTCGCTTGTATCTCCTTCATTTTTTAATTTCTTTTTCTTTTACAAAGCAGGTTCTACTTAATCCTATGACGGCATGTTGCTTGTACGTTTTGTAGCATCGATAGACTTCCCGTTTTTTTTAGGAATTTATAAACATTAGCTGGGCAAATCTTACTTTTGATCACTGAAATTTTCCTACGGGCCATTCCTCCACTGTGACCCGTGTGCTTGCTTATTTTGTTGGTGAACTCTTTCTGTTCCTTTTGTGGGCTTTGCCTTTAATTTTCGGCCCAAATTACTTTTTGCTGTTAACGGGGCCAGCTACTAGAGATTCTATCAAAGGCAGGCAGTTTTGCAGACTGCGGGTCATGAAAATCTGAAGGTGAAATAGTTGGTACCTGTTTGGCAACCTACACTCTGTCTTATGGCTGCTCTTTGTTCCACTAACATGTGAGCCATTCATATTCCCATCCCACCTCAGTCTCTTCCTTCCACACAAGTCTACCGTGACTGACAGAGCCCCTCCTCTACTTGTGATAACCTCAACCAGATCCAAAGTGCAAAAATAAAGGACTCCCTGTAATATGCTCCCTTGCCCCTCTTTGTTCATTACACATACAAAGAGATCTCTTACACCTCCTACCTCACTTTCTTCCTCCCCACATTTAGAGTGTATTTGGTTTGAGGAGTAAGATGGTCCATCATCTACTCATTCTTTACTTTTTTTTGTTTGGTGTGTGGAATGGAATAGCTTGATGCATCGTTTCATTCCTCACGCTAATAACGAGACCAGTATGAGGAAGAAAGTCATTTCACTAAATTTAAGGAATAAACTCATGATGCGCGACCTCATCTAGGATGGAGCGGCTCCTCCAACCAAACATCTAATAGAGAATGCAACCACGTCTCATTATGCATGGTCGCTCCTTGTAGAGTCTGTCCAAGCCAAACAAAAAAAAGCGTCCCACATGATCTTCTTTGCTATTCTTCCCTATTTCTCCTTCCATTCCTTCCGCAGGGAGATCAACCATGCCTGGCCGTAGACATGGTGCATAGAGGGAAAAGCAAGCATTTATGATGTTTTGTAATGACATGGTGGTTTTGTTTGTTATGAATTACAAAAGATAGAACTCACGTTCCCTAGCATGAAATAAAAAAGGCCTTAGAGACCTGATTAGGAAAAATTAGAGAATGATATGGCCTAGATGATTTCTTCTTGTTTTCTTGTTTCTCTTACTTGTAAGAAGTTTTAGTAACATTAGTTTGTCATTTTTATATCAGTAGAATTCATTGGCAGTCCTTAAAGTTGTCCGGAGGTGTCTCAAGGTGTCATTTAGATTCCCAAAGTTTCAAAATGCTTGTTTGGCTCTCTGAAGTTGTTATAGGTCTTATCTAGTTTCAAATGGACCAACCCACTATATACATGACACGGATTTGAAGGATGGGATCCGCATGTCAGCGACAAGGCCCCGCCTTAAAAAATCATATCTTTTTTCATACTACCTCTAATAAGATGCCTTTTATAAAAATTTATAGCTCTCAGTGGGATCTAGAACTTTCCAGTTTTGATTCATTAGAGGTTGTTAAGATGCTAAAAAAATAATATAAAGTTCCAGCAGCATATTAATCGCGTACTAGGGTCTGTCACTTTAGAAAAATCATATTTATCTTTTATGGAATCAAATGAGGATTATTGTTATATGAAAATTGTAGATTTCGATGAGAACTATAACTTTCTAGTTTGAGTTTTATTATTTAAGGTCGTTAAGATGTTCAAACAATAAAATAAAATTTCAGTGGTATATTAATCGCGTACCAGGACTTATTGCTTTAGAAAAATTATATGTTTCTTGTATGGTGTCTGATAAAAATACTTTGTAAATAAAAGTTGTATCTCTCAATGAAATCTGCAAATTTCTAGTTTTGAGTTTTATCATTTCAGTAATTCAAGTTGCTAAAAAATAATATAAATTTCAATAGCATTGATCGTGTATCAGGACTGCCTTAAAAAGTTCATATCTTTTCTGTACGATGTCTAATAAAGATACTTTGTATACTAGAATTGTAGCCCTCGATGAGGTCTATAAATTTCTAGTTTTAATTTTATCATTTGAGGTCGTTAAGATGCTCAAAAAATAATTAAATGTTTCATTAGAATATTAATTTGTATCAATTTTTAAAAAGATCTAAACAACTTTAATAAAAAAATCTCAAAAATAGAAAATTATAGATCTATCTATTGGATAAATGCCCAATAGTCAGACCCAACTAGCCCATGCTTGGCCCATTAACACTTTTATAACCGGCTAGAGGGCAATTAGGGAGTGTTTGAGACTGCTCTACAAACTCTATTGTTGAGCAGCCAGGGCCATCGATAGGCATGTGCGAGGTGGGCGATCGAAACGGCCCCCCAAAAGTATGGGCCTCCACCTCATATCCCTCAACCAGTACCCAGCGATTTAGAAGTCAAAACGTCGAACCTCGGCCCGGCGGCAGCACCATCACGCGTCCTCTCGTCTTCGTCATATGCGCGTCGTCATCAACACTAACTCGGCAATCGGCAGAGGCCACACTGCACAACCACGGCTGCCTTGTTTGGTTCCCGACTTGAGCGGCTACTGGTAACTGGTAAGTGCTCCTACCGTTGGCCAATTCCAACCACAATGCTGCCTTAAGTCACGGCGACTGCTATCTATTTTCTCTTCCTACTAGCTAGAAGTTGTTGTTTTCCTTTATCTGTTACTTATTCTTATACACACAGTCACAGTTGCCTCTGAGCAGCGCATCAACAGTAGAGGGACGCAGGCAGGCAGGTAGCCACGCAAGAGCTCAGGTGATTCCCAATTTGATTAATTGAATTGAATTTTGATCATCTGAAATTATGTATTGGCAAATTGCGATTTAGGATTCATATATTGCAAATTGTGATGTAAATTTAGGGCCCCAATGTGCATTTCGGATAGGAGCCCCCAATTTCTGGAGACGGCGATGCAAACAGCTCTACAAAAAGCTAGAGTTCGTGAGTACCTCCTTAGGTGCTTTCATAACTCCACCCTTTTTTTCCTCGAACAAAGTGCGTGAAGCTGAAACCATTTGGCTGAAAAACGTGGAGTGGAGCTGAAAAACGTGGAGCGGAGCAGTCCCAAACACCCTCTTAACCTAACTTCCTTCGACGACCATGCACGCCGCCGCTTCTCTGTGCCTAGTGCATGGATAAATAGGAGAGGCCGTGGAGAGGGCTCCTGTGCCGTACCGGTGGTTTGTTGCAGTCCACGTGCATCAACGAGTGCTAGCACGTTACGTCGCCACCGTTCTCCTCTCCGCATTTGTGGACATTTGTAGAGGTGCCGCTGAGTTGCGCACTACGTCAAGCCATACTACTACTTCCTCGACGTCGACTATATCGACTACGCGTGTTCCGCCTAGTCTTCCGCTGCATCATGCGTTGGGAAGGTATAATATATGATCATCTACATACAAGCGATCCTATTTTACACGGTTATTAATTTGTGCTAGTCCACCCGCGTTTCCTAACACTATCGAGGGCTACAGTTTTAACATACAAAGTATCTTTGTACGACATCATACAAAAGATATGATTTTTCTAAGACCTAAAAGTTTATATTTTTTTAGCATTGTAATGGTCTCAAATGAAAAAAACTCAAAAAATAGAAAGTTGTAGATCTCACCAAAGTCTACAATTTTCATATAAAAGTTATCTTCGTTCGAGGTCATATGAAAAAATATGATTTTTAAGGTGCAGCTTTGTCTCTGACATGTGAGACCCATATGTCAAATCCATGCCACGTTGGATAGCGGGTGGGGCAATCACTCATTTGGACCTGGATGAGACCCTTTACAACTTCAAGGAGCCAAAAATGCATTTTAGAACTTTGGGGACCTAGATGACACTTGGACAACTTTAAAACCACGGGTGAATTTTACTCTTTTTGTTTAAATGAGTCTTTTATATGAAAGAGTACGGTCTAAAAATAAAGCTTATCTCACAGAGAAGAGGAGGGCTATAGAGAATACACAAGAATCATTCTATGGAGCAACAAGTCGAGCTGATACCAACAAAGTCAATACAACTCATGAAAAATGTAATGTAATGTAATGTAATGGAAGCAACCTATTTCAACAACAGCTTGACGTAGATCAAAGGGATGGTAGATAAAGTATCATTGCCCTAAGAAACTAAAAAATGTCTGATGTGTTGTTAATATCCTCGCCCTTAGACAATTTTTGTCCAATAGGATTTTTTGCATGCAAACTTTGCCAAAAGGTTAGGGGTTATATATTGACAACGAAAATTGACAGATACTAAGACATTTGGTTTCCAAAACAAGGACATCTTATTCTGAAGATGAGTTGCAGTTACCATATGGACTTAACCATTGCATAGCTCATCAAGGTGATCAAAATGCTTGTGTGGGTAGCCCAATTTGGACTTTGGATAAGAGAGTTTTGGTTATTGAAAATGTACATGCTCATGAAAACCCGAGGGTCTAGTTTTGAAAACCTGAGGGTCTAGTTTTTGCTAAGCAGATTGGGTTTTCAGTCAGTCCAAGTTTAAATACTAATGTACTCGGACTCTAGCACAAAGAAAGATCTCAAAACCTATAAATCTGAAAGTCCAAAGCCGATTGAGGCACCAAATGGATAAAAAACAATACAACAACAACAACAACAACATAGCCTTTTGTCCCAAGCAAGTTGGGGTAGGCTAGAGATGAAACCCAAAAGAGACGAGAAACAGGGAGACACATAAAGGGACATAAAGGGCACAAGATAAAAAAGGTCACGGTTCAGGCACGTTGATTGCTAATCTCCAAGCGCTCCTGTCCATAGCTAAATCCTTAGGGATATTCCACTCCTTAAGATCTCTCTTAACGGACTCGTCCCAAGTTAGTTTAGGTCGACCTCTACCGCTCTTTACATTATCGGTCCGCTTTAGAACTCCACTACGCACCGGCGCCTCAGGAGGTCTCCGTTGGACATGTCCAAACCATCTCAACCGATGTTGAATCAATTTCTCCTCAATTAGTGCCACCCCAACCCTATCCCGAATATCGTCGTTTCATACTCTATCCCTCCTTGTGTGCCCACAACACCAACGCAACATACGCATCTCCGCTACACTCAATTGCTGGACATGTCGCCTTTTTGTAGGCCAACACTCAGCACCATATAGCATCGCCGGACGAATCGCCGTCCTATAGAACTTACCTTTTAGCTTCTGAGGCACCCTTTTGTCACAGAGAACGCCAGAAGCTTGACGCCATTTCAACCAGCCGGCTGAAATTCTATGCGTAACATCTTCATCAATGTCTCCATCCTTTTGTAGCATCGACCCTAAATACCGAAAAGTATCCTTCTTGGCCACCACTTGCCCATCGAGGCTAACGTCTCCCTCCTCGTGCCTAGTCGCGCTGAAATCGCACCTCATGTACTCGGTCTTAGTCCTACTAAGTCTGAACCCTTTCGACTCTAACGTGTGCCTCCATAGTTCTAACTTCCTATTAACCCCTGCCCTACTGTCGTCAACTAGCACCACATCATCAGCAAAGAGCATACACCAAGGGATATCACCTTGTATGTCCCTTGTGACCTCATCCATCACCAAAGCAAATAAATAAGGGCTCAAAGCTGACCCTGATGCAGTCCTATTTTAATTGGAAAGTCACTGGTGTCGCCATCACATGTTCGGACAAACGTCACCACATCCCTGTACATATCCTTGATGAGGGTAACGTACTTAGTTGGGACTTTGTGCTTTTCCAAGGCCCACCACATGACATTTCTCGGTACTTTGTCATATGCCTTCTCGAGGTCAATAAAGACCATGTGCACCGGGACAAACGGGACAAGATTGCGAGAACGAAGTGGTGGAAGCTTAGAGGGGAAGCAGCGCATATGTTTAAGGAGAGGATGCTAGACGAGGGACCTTGGGAAGAAGGAGAAGATGCCGACGACATGTGGCTAAAGATGGCAACATGTGTCCGGAAGGTGGCTTCGGAAGTGTTTGGCGTGAGTAGGAGAGGCAAACGGGAAGCGAAAGACACATGGTGGTGGAATGACGAGGTGCAAAGGGCTATTAGGGAGAAGGAGTGTTTCAAGCGTCTCCACCATGACAAGAGTGTAGCCAACATCGAGGGCTATAAAATAGCGAAGAGGGTTGCAAAGCGAGCTGTGAGTGTAGCAAAAGGTCAGGCGTATGATGGCCTTTATCAGCGGCTAGGCACGAAGGAAGGGGAGAAGGACATTTATAGGATGGCTAGAATCCGCGAGAGGAAGATAAGGGACATCAACCAAATAAAATGCATCAAGGATGGGACAGATCGACTTCTGGTGAAGGATGAGGAGATCAAGGACAGATGGAGAGAGTACTTCGACAAGCTGTTTAATGGGGAGAATGAGGGTCCTGCCCTTGAGTTGGACGACTCATTTGATGATACCAACAGACGCTTTGTGAGGAGATTTCAGGAGGCAGAGATTGGAGAGGCTTTGAAGAGGATGAAGGGAGGTAAAGCGATGGGCCCTGATGGTATTCCCATTGAGGTGTGGAGATACCTAGGCGCCAGAGCGATAGTATGGTTACGGGTACGTGTCCACCGGGACAAACGGGCCAAGATTGCGAGAACGAAGTGGTGGAAGCTTAGAGGGGAAGCAGTGCAGACGTTTAAGGAGAGGATGCTAGACGAGAGACCTTGGGAAGAAGGAGAAGATGCCGACGACATGTGGCTAAAGATGGCAACATGTGTCCGGAAGGTGGCTTCGGAAGTGTTTGGCGTGAGTAGGGGAGGCAAACGGGAAGCAAAAGACATATGGTGGTGGAATGACGAGGTGCAAAGGGCTATTAGGGAGAAGAAGGAGTGTTTCAAGCGTCTCCACCATGACAAGAGTGTAGCCAACATCGAGGGCTATAAAATAGCGAAGAGGGTTGCAAAGCGAGCTGTGAGTGTAGCAAAAGGTCAGGCGTATGATGGCCTTTATCAGCGGCTAGGCACGAAGGAAGGGGAGAAGGACATTTATAGGATGGCTAGAATCCGCGAGAGGAAGACAAGGGACATCAACCAAATAAAATGCATCAAGGATGGGACAGATCGACTTCTGGTGAAGGATGAGGAGATCAAGGACAGATGGAGAGAGTACTTCGACAAGCTGTTTAATGGGGAGAATGAGGGTCCTGCCCTTGAGTTGGACGACTCATTTGATGATACCAACAGACGCTTTGTGAGGAGATTTCAGGAGGCAGAGATTGGAGAGGCTTTGAAGAGGATGAAGGGAGGTAAAGCGATGGGCCCTGATGGTATTCCCATTAAGGTGTGGAGATACCTAGGCGCCAGAGCGATAATATGGTTAACTAAGCTTTTTAACCTTATTTTTCGGTCAAACAAGATGCCTGAAGAATGGAGAAGTATATTAGTACCTATCTTCAAGAACAAGGGAGATGTTCAAAGTTGTACTAACTACCGTGGGATTAAGTTGATGAGTCATACGATGAAGCTCTGGGAGAGGGTTATCGAGCATCGCCTAAGGAGAGTGACACATGTGACCCAAAATCAGTTTGGGTTCATGCCTGGTAGGTCAACCATGGAGGCGATTTTCTTATTACGACAATTGATGGAGAGATATAGGGAGCAGAAGAAGGATAAAAAACAATCTATTATCTTATTTTCATTTCTATTTAACTCTTTTTATCCTAATCTCCTCTAGACCCTGAATTGTTATTCTCCTTTCGTCTAGACCACTATTGAATACGCTCTTGGTGGTCTACTACTCCTCTCTCGTGAGCATTCGTTGGCACACCAAGAAAAAGGTACTCCTCCATCCCATTAAAAGCGAAAGCCAGTGATTCACTGCCCTCGCGAACAGAGTCTCGTGGCTAATCGCCAAAATGTTCTGTGCTTGGTCGTGAAAAAGTTAGAGCCAAAACGGTGGGCACCAATGTTGGTTTAGCCAACAAAAATAGAAGGACAAATAGAGAAAGAGCAAATCAGAGAGAGCAAAGAGCAGAGTGATCAGCTTTCTCTCCTTCCTCCTCTCCCTCTCCCCTATCCTCCTTTTATTAGGGGAGGAGGGAGAGGAGATTCTCTTTTATGTCCCTCTGTGGGGTTTGTGATGAGCCCATGGCTTCTCAAAATATATCTGTAGAAATTTTTTTGGCTAGTTTCAAATATAATAACGGGTTTTCAATTTGGTGCATTTTCTTCTGATGAAAAATATATAAAGAAGGCAAAGAAAATATTTGCTAATGGTGGACTTTTATCGAAGATCATCTTTATGGGTGCACCATTCAAGAAAGAAGATAATAAAAGGCCAAGAAAATATATTTTTATAGGGTCCATGTAGGTTGATGTAACTTGAATTCTTAATGCTACGGAGAATACTTGGAGAGGTGCGGCTGGTAAAGTCAAGTGGGAGCAATCTGGCCGCAATATTTTAATATATAGCTGAACTTATGTTATTCTTTAGTTAATTAGCTAGCCGAGTCTATTTTGTTAGGACCAAGATCAGGTCGTGCATCTTATGCCAAGTCGAGCTGGGCCTAACGTCAGGCCTGCGTGCTTTATAAAGGGTCCCAACCCATTGTAATAGGATAGGTTGGATTTTATTGGAGTTTATTCTTCGTCGAGCCGTCGCTCGTGAAACCCTAGATAGTGTTCCCATCAGGTTCTTCATCTTAAAGATTATCGTCTGGATTCTTGCGGATCTGCGTGGAGTGCGTGATCAAGCTGTCTCAGCTTGGGTGCGTCGCTTGGAATTCTTAAAGTTCCTAAATCTTCTGATCGTGTTCTTCGGGAGCACGAGTGGAAGAACGTCGCTGCTACTCGGATTGCATCTACACCCAAGTATTTGTAAGCCGAGAATTATTTAATCCTCTGTCGGCTACTCTTTTGGTCATTGAATTGAGTTTCCAGACCGCGGATTTGTGTTAGTGCTCTGTTCTTTTCCTGGGCCAAATCAATTATTAAAATATATCCTAATTACCGAGATTTTGAACTGCTACGTTGATTGCCTACTGTGATCAGACCTATATTGGTTTGTCTGACGTTTGCTACCTGTCGCGGATTGTCCCTGCTACTGCTTTGTCTGACTCTTTCTATTGCTATACTCAATATTACTGAATTAGAGAACTTTGCTGCTGTCCGAGAGCATATATTAGCTGCTGTTACTGTTCATTTATGTGTGATAAGATCAGCTAAGATTATTGTCGTGCGGCACAGTACGTGGAGGTTACATAATAAATATTTTCTGCACAAAAGAAAATATCAGAGAAGCTAAATTCTGTGATCTTGTACCGTGAAAGTTTGGGCCAATATTGGACATTGTAGGTGTGTTCTCATCACGTGGTATCAGCTTCTGGGTTGCTCACGGTGCATTTGGATTTTTTTCAATTGCTGATTTGAAATTGCTCAAGAAAGTTCATCTTTTGCCAAAGTTATCTCTAGCAACATGTCTCCAAGAGTACTATGATTGGGAAGAACATATGGAGGACTTCTTCTGGGGTCATGGACTTGAATCGGCCCTAAAGATGTATTATGCAGAAGAGACAATGGCTACAAATATTTTACATTGGTGGGATCGTTAGGACAAAAAATTTCCTTGTTGGACATGGAGTGATATGAAACTTGTGCTTCAGCTCCAATTTCGTTCTCTTGAGTCAAAGAAGAAGGTAGCTACTGTTTATACACAAAATCCCCAAGGCACTAAGGCAAATATGCGCTCGTCATGGGCTGATTCTATTGCTGGAGATGAGTACGTTGCTGCTTCTAACCGGCAAGCTGTTGATATTAATTCTCATAAGAAGTTGGTTTCTGGTGCTACTTATGGCAAGTCTATGCATGCTGAATTTTTTTCTCCTCCTAAATTGAAGCACGCTAGCGGTCAATGTAATTATGGTAAAAAGTTAACTGCTTTTGCTCATAGTTCTCTTGGTCCTAAGAAAAAGTGTGTGTCAGCAAAGGAAATTCAATACATTGATAATCAGAAGTTTATGATGCCTGTTAAAAAGTTGGAGGCTATTAGTTCTTCCGCATTTTCTTGTGCCAAGCCGTCAGAGAGGAAATATGCTAGTTCTATATCTGAAATTTCTTCTCATCCTCCCGAAAACAGCAAGGAGGTTGCTGCAGCAGAAAAAAGAGACGGAAGAAAAATCTACAGAGCCATTGATTGATATTGTTGATGATACAACAAATGGGTTATCTATGTTGGCTCAAGAAGTAAAAAGTGATGGTACTGTTGTTCATGTCAAAGGGCAGCGATCCAATATATTTCAATCAGAATGCCAAATTCAGAATAAGGTATGCAAGCTAATTATTGATGGTGGTAGTTTCACAAATGTTATTAGTTCAGATGTTGTGCATGCTTTGTCTTTATCTACACGGAGGCTTCCAATGCCGCGTTATATGCAGTGGATGAATCAAAGTGGTATCCTGAAAATTACTCATAAGGCGAGAGTAAAATTTTCAATTGGTAATTATGTGGATACAGTAGACTGTGATGTTGCGCCGATGAGTGCATGCCATTTGTTGTTGGGTCGACCATGGCAGTTTGATCTTAATGCTACACATGGTGGTCGTTCCAATAATTATTTGTTTGTGCACAAGAGAGTTCATCATGTGTTCAAGCCTATGTCGGATAGTGCTATTAAGGCAGAGGTGTTTGCTACTGTGAAAGTGAAGAAAAAGGCTGCTGCCAGTACCCCAAAGCCGAGGACGGTTTTGCTTCCAGAGGGCAAGAATAATGTGACAGCTACTTCTCAAGTTATTGATTATGAGTGCTCAAGTAAGAATACAACTATTAGAACTTTTGAAGATGTTTCTAATGGTGTGATTATACCAGTTTCTGTTGCTGCCAGTAGTATTCCTCGTAATGCAACGAAAGATGATGTGATGATTAGTTCACCGTGTGAGAGTTCTGGAAGTTACTATGATGATCAAGAAAGTGCAGCGATGGCTGAACATATATCATCTATGCAGTTTGGCCTTGAATGTGAATTCGTGAAGCACAATGACAAGAATTTTGAGGATATAATTATTTCACAAATGGAGAATTCACCAGAGGATACTCCAAAGCCGAGGACGGCTTTGTTTAAAGAAGGAGAGAATGATGAGCCCATGGCTTCTCAAAATATATCTGTAGAAATTTTTTGGCCAGTTTCAAATATAATAACGGGTTTTCAATTTGATGCATTTTCTTTTGATGAAAAATATATAAAGAAGGCGAAGGAAATATTTGCTACGGGTGGACTTTTGTCGAAGATCATCTTTAAGGGTGCACCATTCAAGAAAGAAGATAATAAAAGGCCAAGAAAATATATTTTTATAGGGTCCATGCAAGTTGATGTAACTTGAATTCTTAATACTACGGAGAATACTTAGAGCGGTAACGTCAAGTGGGAGCAATCTGGCCGCAATATTTTAATATATAGCTGAACTTATGTTAGTCTTTAGTTAATTAGCTAGCCGAGTCTATTTTGTTAGGACCAAGGTCAGGTCGTGCATCTTATGCCAAGTCGAGCTGGGCCTAACGTCAGGCATGCGTGCTTTATAAAGGGTCTCAACCCATTGTAATAGGATAGGTTGGATTTTATTGGAGTTTATTCCTCGTCGAGCCGTTGCTCGTGAAACTCTAGATGGTGTTCCCATCAGGTTCTTCATCTTAAAGATTATCTTCCGAATTCTTGCGGATCTGCGTGAAGTGCGTGATCAAGCTGTCTCAGCTTGGGTGTGTCGCTTGGAATTCTTGAAGTTCCTAAATCTTCTGATCGTGTTCTTTGGGAGCACAGGTGGAAGAACATCGCTGCTACTCGGATTGCATCTACACCCAAGTATTTGTAAGCCGAGATTTATTTAATCCTCTGTCGGCTACTCTTTTGGTCATTGAATTGAGTTTCCAGACTGCGGATTTGTGTTAGTGCTATGTTCTTTTCTTGGGCCAAATCAATTATTAAAATATATCCTAATTGCCGAGATTTTGAACTGCTACGTTGATTGCCTACTGTGATCAGACCTATATTGGTTTGTCTGACGTTTGCTACCTGTCGCAGATTGTCCCTGCTACTGCCTTGTCTGACTCTTTCTATTGCTATACTCGATATTACTGAATTAGAGAACTTTGCTGCTGTCCGAGAGCATATATAATTGTTAGCTGCTGTTACTGTTCATTTATGTGTGATAAGATCAGCTAAGATTATTGTCGTGCGGCACAGTACGTGGAAGTTACATAATAAATATTTTCTGCACAAAAGAAAATATTAGAGAAGCTAAATTCTTTGATCATGTACCGTGAAAGTTTAGGCCAATATTGGACATCGTAGGTGTGTCCTCATCATTTAGTATCAGAGCTGGACCCTTGTTTAAGGGGTGAGAATGATGAGGACATCCTCCACTATTACCCGCCGGCAAAGACACAACAAAAAAGTGCCAAGTGGTCTAGTTGTTGTCGGGCGGCGACAGTGTGAGCCTCTGAATAATCCCACATTGCTTAGCTTGGGAGGAGGAAGCCACCTTAAAAGAGAGAGTCATCCTTCCCCTATCGGACTAGTCTTTTAGAGACATTAGGCATTTCCCCAAGTAGGTGTGCATAAGAACTGTTGGGGCCCGGTGCATAAGAACTCTTGGGGCCTAATAAATTAAGGTTGTCTGGACCCCAACAGTTCTTATGCACACCCACTCGGGGAAAGACCCAATGTCCCTAAAAGACTAGTCCGATAGGGGAAGAGTGACTCTCTCTTTTAAGGTGGCTTTCTCCTCCCAAGCTAAGCAAGGTGGGATTATTCAGAGGCTCACACTGTCGCCGCCCGACTACAACTAGACCACTTGACCCTTTTTTGTTGCGTCTTTGCCAGCGTGTAATAGTGGAGGATGTCCTCATCATTTCCACCCCCTTAAACAAGGGCCTAGTTCTGATACCAAATGATATATCCGGTCTAGGTGGGGTTGGCCGAAGCCCAATAAATTAAGGTTGTCTGGACCCCAATAATTCTTATGCACACCCACTCGAGGAAAAGCCTAATATCCCTAAAAGACTAGTCCGATAGGGGAAGGGTGACTCTCTCTTTTAAGGTGCCTTCCTCCTCCCAAGCTAAACAAGGTGGGATTATTCAGAGGCTCACACTGTCGCCGCCCGACTACAACTAGGCCACTTAGCCCTTTTTTGTTACGTCTTTGCCAGCGACTAATAGTGAAGGATGTCCTCATCATTTCCACCCCTTAAAAAAAGGTCCAGCTTTGATACCAAATGATGAGGACACACCTACGATGTCCAATATTGGCCCAAACTTTCATGATATAAGATCACAGAATTTAGCTTCTCTGATATTTTCTTTTGTGTAGAAAATATTTATTATGTAACCTCCACGTACTGTGCCGCACGGCAATAATCTTAGCTGATCTTATCACACATAAATAACAGTAACAGCAGCTAACAATTATATATGCTCTCGGACAGCAGCAAAGTTCTCTAATTCAGTAATATCGAGTATAGCAATAGAAAGAGTCAAACAAGGCAGTAGCAGGGACAATCCGCGACAGGTAGCAAATGTCAGACAAACCAATATAGGTCTGATCACAGTAGGCAATCAACATAGCAGTTCAAAATCTCGGCAATTAGGATGTATTTTAATAATTGATTTGGCCCAAGAAAAGAACAGAGCACTAAGACAAATCCACAGTCTGCAAACTCAATTCAATGACCAAAAGAGTAGCCGACAGAGGATTAAATAAATCTCGGCTTACAAATACTTGGGTGTAGATGCAATCTGAGTAGCAACGACGTTCTTCCGCCCGTGCTCCCGAAGAACACGATTAGAAGATTTAGAACTTCAAGAATCCCAAGAGACGCACCCAAGCTGAGACAGCTTGATCACGCACTCCACGCAGATCCGCAAGAATCCGGAAGATAATCTTTAAGATGAAAAACCTGATGGGAACACCATCTAGGGTTTCACGAGCGACGGTTCGACGAGGAATAAACTCCAATAAAATCCAACCTATCCTATTACAATGGGTTGGGACCCTTTATAAAGCACGCAGGCCTGACGTTAGGCCCAACTTGACTTGGCATAAGATGCACGACCTGACCTTGGTCCTAACAAAATAGACTCGGCTAACTAATTAACTAAAGACTAACATAAGTTCAGCTATATATTAAAATATTACAGCCAGATTGCTCCCACTTGACGTTACTAGCAGCACCTCTCCAAGTATTCTCCGTAGCATTAAGAATTCAAGTTACATCAACTTGCATGGACCCTATAAAAATATATTTTCTTGGCCTTTTATTATCTTCTTTCTTGAATGGTGCACCCTTAAAGATGATCTTCGACAAAAGTCCACCAGTAGAAAATATTTCCTTCGCCTTCTTTATATATTTTTCATCAGAAGAAAATGCACGAAATTGAAAACCCGTTATTTTATTTGAAACTGGCCAAAAATTTTCTACAGATATATTTTGAGAAGCCAGGGGCTCATCAGTTTGTATTTACAGGAATGCCACTAGGGGCTACAAATGGACCCTAGGGGAGTTTGTATTTATGAAAGATGCCACTAGAGGCTACAAATGGCCCCTAGATATTACTTTGTGAGCCCTAAGCTATGTAATTGGGCCCTGAATATGATGGTGGGCGTCCCCGACATTATGACACACCCCTAACACACATCAAGAAAAAGGTACTCCCCCATCCCATTAAAAGAGTCATTTAGGATTAGGTGGGAGTACCAAGAAAGAGAAAAAATGATATGCATATCTATCGGGGTTATAACCTCGGGGTGTATCAACACATCGAATAGTTGGCGGGCCACGCGACCCACAATATATCAGCTAGCAAAGGCCCAAGCGACCGAGGCCTAGCTGAGCCAAGCAAACCTGGTCAGATGTCAAGACCAGGGTTAGCCATGACCTCTTCCTTCTATCTCAGCCGCATAACAAATAGAAGACTCATGACCTGTTCATTGTCATGACCCCTAGGAGGAACATGGAAAGGTCAAGCCCACCCAAACATGCCTGCTCTGGGAAAGGTAAGCACACTGCTCTGACTTCGTAAGGACCAAGGGGACAATGGTCACCTCGGCCCGGTCAGAAGCCATCCCTACGCCACGCTGTGTAGACAAGACAACACCGCACGGCAGTGAAACCAATACGGTGCTCCACCATCCAAATATGGTCCGACAGGACACATGTACGATTCTACCCAACATGGGATAGGATCCATGATGAAGACCTTGACTTAGAGGCCATCTAGATCGACGAGAGCCACAATCCCGATGATCGGGATCGTGACCCTGAGTTCTTCAAACCAACAAGGCGATCGATGACCTAGGGGTGGCTACCAACTCCTGTACGATACCCTAGGAAACTAGTGGGTGATGACGAAGACCACAGTGAGGACCATGTCGCATAGGACGGCTGGTAAACCACCACCATGCCTATAGTGCCGCCACGGCCAACACAGTAGCACCACGTCACACCATGCTACGATGTGGTCATAAGACCATGATGACAACCATGCCCAGACATGCTCCCCAAGATGGTGTAGCTTGCAAGCCAAGTTTGCTAGGACCTCCATTAGGCTCATGACCCTTTGGTCAGGAGAACCTTCTTCTTTGTATATGCCCTAGCCCCGAACTCTATATAAGGGTAGCCAGGGCACCCATCTTGGGGATCCCAACTCTGAGTCACTCATTCTAACATCGTAGAAGGGGTCCTGAAGCTTCCCTTCGGGCAACCTATCTCCTAGCTCTAGATCTCCTATCTCTTCCACCATTCTTGCACCCCCATTGTAAGAACTTCAGAGCATTCAAGCGAGGAACATGCACTCGATCGTCTCTGAGACTATACGTATGGCTCTGCCTAAACCAGTATAAATCCTCATGTCTTTTGGATGCTATCATCATCTTCCTAGAGCAGCGTGACAATCATATAAATTCACTAGTCTGGTTTACAAAACACCGACAGTTGGCGTGCTAGGTAGGTGACAGTCGCGCACTCTTGATTATTGAGCAGGAAGCGATGGCTCCTAGCACCGTTGGTGGACGCACTGGCGGAATGGCCAACGGTGGCCACATCCACCGAGAAAACTATGAGTTTACCGGTGTCGGAGGGCCAGCGCCTGCGTCTGCCTTTAGCCGCATCCCAGACCTCTGGTCTGAACATCTGGACCCATCGGTCTACAACAAACACACTCTTAAAACTATCCATAGTGGTAGCATCCCAGAGTTTACTTACATAGGAGGGCCAGAACCCTCTCTCGTTACTGGTCATGGCCAAGTCTTCCACCTAGAAAGCTGGAGGTCCATGGCTCGTGACGAACTCACCTAGGGAATGGCCTCAATTGGCCACATCCTTTTGGGAACCACGAGGTTATCCGCACTAATGGGTCAGCGCCCATCACTAGCTTTCGCCCTGTCTAGGCCAACCGCGTGGGAAGCCTAGGTCCGGTGACAGAACCACGCCCTGAGCAGCGTCTCCGCTACCAGCTGAACGCAGCGTGTTAGGGCATGCACAAACAATGAAATTACCCACCGCCGCATGGCTACTGTTGGCATAAATTAAATGCACACATAATTATCCTCAAGCGCACAGATATTATACCGTTGTAGCACTTCACCGAGAATAACCCAATTTTAACATTGAACCCAAAGGAACGGAGGTGGGAATAACTAAATCTTAACTGAACCCAACTTCACAACCAAGGTCAGAGAATAGGAGTATAGAGGAGACTGCTGAGAATAACCCAATTTTGATAAGCTTTGTCTTCTATTATTTAATTCTAGGGATATCACTAGAGAAAACACAGGCAAAGTATTTTCTATAGTAACAAGTTCCTGCTAGGCCTACTAATGGGAGGTGGACTACAAAGGATTCAATGAAGCTATAGGATTCACCCTCGTGATCTACCACCGATCTAAAAAATAGGGTATATCCACGAGTAACCAAGTCTAAGCACCATGCTTACACTACAAATACTACTTTAACCCAAGAGCGACAAGGATCAAAGTACTCAAAAGAGAGTTGCAAACCTGAAGAACAATATGAACAAGATACTTACTTGAATTAGAAGTCAATTACTAGAGAAATCTCAGAAGCAAGCTCATGAAGAACTTGATTTTGCCAGGGTACAAGCCATAGAGAGAGCATCGATAGGCCGGAGCTCCTCTAAACTCTTCCCTCTCACTCTATCTCTCTATCTCTAATACAAGACTAGATCCTATGGAGGACTAATATTCTTTTGATTGCTAGCTCTAGATCCTGGTGGACATATGGAATTAGGGTTTCTAGCTTCTTAGCTCTTAGGATCTGACTTGGCTTCTGACCTCGGAGGTACAGACTGGTATATATAGCCCTGAGCATCAATCCTTAGCCCTTGGATCAAACCGACTTGAAAGAACGACTGAGATGCATCCAAATAGGCGGTTGTAAGGTCCAAATGGCTAAAGGGGGGTGAATAGCCTATTTAAAAATCTACAAGCTTCACTAAACAACCACGTTAGTATAAAAGATGGCTAAGCTAATTCTAGCACTAGCTCAACTACACTATGCAAGCCACCTATACAATTCTAGTGAAGCAAGGCTATGATCTCTAATACACACCAACAAGACTAAGTCACTAAGCTGCTTACTCCTATGTGATAAAAGCTACACTAAGAATAGTATAAGAAAGTAAAGAGCAAGTGACTTGATTCTTATACCAACGATGTAGAGAAGTAATGCACTCGAAGAATCAATCACAATGATCAACCACAAGAGAAATCCTCGGTAAAGAGATGACACAAGAGTTTTACCGAGGTTCACTTGCTTCTCGGCAAGCTACTCCTCGTTGTGGCGATACACCCACTTGTCGATTCGTGAGCTAATTGACTATCAAGAGTCGAGCCCTTAGCGAGCACCGCACAACTGCACACAAGATGGGGATCCTTCAAGCCACGAGCTCCACTAGAGTATCCAATTTGCGAACTCCCGCGGGGAAGGATCAAGAACCCCTTACAACACTTGGTGAGGGATCCAACAATCTCCAATTATGAGCTCAATCACCTCCGCTGCTCCAAGCCGTCTACCGTGTTGGGAAACACGGAAGAGTAACAAGAAATCCACAGCAACTCGAAGATCAAGTGCCTCTAGAATACAACTCTCAAGCAATGCACTTGAATCTCACTCAAGATGTGCAACCAAGAAAAGAGATGAGTGGAGGGGTTGTTCTCTAGCTCAATGGATGTCTCTAGGTCTCAAAATGTGCAAGAGTTGCCCTCAAACCCCGGACACCTTCTATTTATAGCGAAGGGGTACGCAGCTAGCCATTACCGGACGACACAGTGAAAAACGTACTGACCGGACGCACCGGTCAGGGTGACCGGACGCGTTCGGTCACTACAGGACAAGCATGAATAGTGCACATTAGAAGTTACCGTTGCTGTGACCGGACGCGCTCTAGTGACGCGCTGCACCTGGCGTCCGGTCAGAGTCTAGTAAGCTCCCACCATGACCGGACGCGTCCGATCGCACGTGATCGAACGCGCCGCGCATCCGATCAACACTCCGCTTCGCTCTGCCCCTCTGGACGCCTGACCAGACGCTCCGGTTCTATGAGGGACCAAACGCGCCGGTCGTGCGCTCTTCTTCTACGCACAGGAGAACTGACCAGACACGCTGGTCAGGATAGACCAGCGTCCGGTCAGAAACCCTAACACCCGCGTGCCTGACAACTACTGAGAACTGACCGGACGCATCCGGTTAAACCGCGACCGCATCCGGTGCAGCGTCCGGTCACCACAGTGACCGCTGTTCGCCTCCGTTTCTTTTCCGACTTCTGGCACAATAGAAAATAGGCATTTTACTTCCCCAAAAAGCACTGAATCCCGCCTCGCAAGCTCGGCGGGAGGGAGAGAGGAACCCAAACCCCTCTCTACCGCTCAAACTCCACCGCCTTCGCAAAAGTGCTAACACCACCATGTGTATACCATCATGCACATATGTGTTAGCATTTCACAAACATTTTCAAGGCGTTATGTTAGCTCTTTACTAGATCCTAATGCATATGCTCAAGACATTGATCTAGTGACACTTGATTCCCGAGCTAACCGTGATTGCCCCTCTTGATAGTTGGCTATATATCCTAAACCCGGTCAATCACTTCTCTACTCATCTTAGACCGGCAAAAGGAAAACCCTATGTTTATACCTTTGTCTTGCTCTCTTAGATCCTTCTCCTTTACTTGATCATCATGTCCATCATTTTATGTGCATTCCTTCATGATCTTGCTCATCATTTCATGCACCAAATCATGTGGTCTTGTGGCCATCTCTCCATGCCATTTCCACCTCCATCACATGTGTTGCTTATGCCTAGCTTAATCACACTTGATAAAATAGCATTAGCAACTTGGTGTCATTAATTACCAAAACCAAACTTGGGCTTTCAGCGGTAGAGAACTGTCATAACAACGGGAGACTCACATGGAGGACCCACAAGCAGGGCGGCTCTAGGTGGGGCCTGGCCCCACATGTTAGTGGGTCATGCCCTATCTCATTGGAGAGCCTCCTGGAGTCTTCTGGAACCTTCCCACGCAGTTCCCGCGGTGAAATTCCATAATTTCTTTTGATGAATAGATCTCCCTTAGTGGTTTTCTGATTAAATCCTGCTAGAAAGATAAATTCACCAAACCTTGTGGAATTTGTCAGTTTAAACCCCTAAGTCTATATTGGTGATCCATTTTAGTCATTTATGCAAGGTAAGTTGATGGTTTATGATGTATGTTAACTACCGTCAACAAGCTCACTTAGGCTTTTACTCGTCCTCGATAAAAGGATGGATTACTCAAGACATAACTTTAGAGAAGACATCAACATAAAACCATTCCCAGTCATGCATACTCTGCAGGATTCAAAGTGTCTACCGTAAAACTTTAGGCGGTTGAAGAATGGAACAATTTGAAACAGATCACCATCTTCCTTCAATCAAGTCAATTGGAGAAACATTTTAAGATTTTTGAAAACAAAACATAACATAGCTTACCTTCTCCTTTTGTGGTGCTTTCAAATCACTCTGTATATGTGGTATTTTTGGATCCTAACTAAGGCATTGATGACTTTTCCTTCTTTTTCCCTACTTCTAAAAAGTTTATGTGGAGCTCATGTAGGGATGAATATGAAAACATACTTGCATTGCATATATTATAAAGTCAAAACAAGGATCAAAGGAGAAAAATGTCATACTCTTAGACCAAGATGTGCATGTGTGTGGCTAACCTAATTCTACTATGCTCCTTGAAACATGTCTCTCTTGTTTGAGACTTGGAAAACTTTTTGTAAGAAAACATGGGCTATCTTATTCATCTTTCTTTTTTTTAGGCGGGCATCTGAGTACCCATTGTTTTCATTATCTCAAACACTTCTCCATTTTTAATACTTTTTCTTTCTTTCTCTTCTTTTTTTTGAATAACTTTTGCATAGCCAATGCCTCTTTTTCTGCAACTAAAACTTTTCAAGACAGACATTTACAAGAACTTGGAGCATTTATCGTAACAAACATATTTTTGTGTGTATTCCCAATATAGGAGTAGAAAATTTTTGAGTGGATGGGAAACATGTTATTGCATGCTCCCAGTGTAGGAGCAGTAGATATATGTGGAGTGTACGTGATCTTGATCTTGAGAGCATGATAAGTTTGTCAACAAGGGTCACAAGGTTTTACCAAACTCAATACAAATACAAGTAACATATGTAGAAGGTTTCTCTAGTCTATATATGGCTCTGGTGGGACATTGCTTGCCACAAAGGAGAGGTATAGCCATTTGTTTTAACTTTTGAAATAAAATACTCTAATAATGAGACATCAAGAATCAAGTTATCATTATTCTACTATATCTCATTCCACAACAACTTAAGTGACATGGGGTCCCTAATAATAAGTTCTCAACAGTGCAAGACTTCTAGGAAAAGTGTTATGTAAGTCTATCCTCTAGTCATGACTGAAATAATCTTTCCTTAGGTTTTAAGTTGTTTTATCATGTGATTTTTAATTTGGTTCGAAACAAAAAACAAAATATATGAAAATAGAGTGTATTGGGCTCAAACCTGACCGTGGACAAAGCTCGTGGTGAGACAGTGAGGTGATGGGACGAGTGGCCCATGATGGCTGCTCGAGGCCTGCTTCGTCGTACGTGGTCCTTTGTTCATTACTTTTCGAATCTCATGATTTTCATGATTGAATTCCGTCTTATTGTCGCGACGTGTCTCCCCCACACTTGTTTTCCTGTATAACTTTATGCACAACATGTGGAGACAAACACATATCCAAAATAGAGATAGAGAATAGATAATAATAATAATAATAATAATAATAATAATAATAATAATAATAATAATAATAATAATAATAATAATAATAATAATAATAATAATAATAATAATAATAATAATAATAATAATAATAAATATAATAAGACTCCATTAATATATAAGGCACTTTATTTCATAAGCACAACTAAGCACAAACTTTTATCTGGCTAACACAATGTTCTAATCAACTGAGCTAAGTGACAAACCTAAACATTCGATATCACACACTTTAACCTAACACTTGTGCCTTGTGATCAACCTATTACTTAATTTTTCCCTCTATCCCCAACATAGCAGGAAAGTACTTTTCAAATTCTTTCTCGAAGATGTTCTAGTTCCATCCTCCTATGCATAACTTTGAGAGTCCTAGTGAGGACATTGGTTTTTTCTTGGGGGGTTGTCATGGTCTGAGGAAGAAGATCAATTCTCTTCTCTAGGGCTACAACTATCATCCTCTAATGCTTCTCTTCCCTCTCTATTGGAGCTAGCGCAGGTCTCTTCGGCATCTCCTTTGGCAGAATGATCTTGATTTACCCTGGTGCAGCTCGGATGCCATCAAAAGCTACTTGGGGTGTGGCCGTAGTGTACTAGGCACATGTGACCTCCCCTAACTTGTTGGTCTCCACACTTGTCAGCATCTCATTAGATCTCAGGGAAAGGAGCTTGACATCCTTCGGCACTCCTTCATCTGATGTGGCTTGTCCTTCAGGAGGAGGCGATACTACGGTGGAGGGAGCGCATGTTGACGAACTTGGGCGAAGTAGGACTGCCCATAGCTTCTTTTTGGAGGAACTAGAGCTAATTGCTTTGGAGGAATAGTGGCTAAAGGGAGAGGTTCTCCTATAGGAACAATGGCTAGAGGCTCTTCTATAGGAGGTAGTTTGTTGAGGTCGGTCCCAAAGGGGATGATTTGTTTGTTGGCCATGGGAACTAAAGAGGAGGAGAGCTTTGCTGCTGTTGGGGAAGAATGCTTTGATGGGATGGCTATAGAGGCAGGCAGAGGCTTGTTTATATAGGGGGAACAACTTGCAGCAGGGGTCAAGATCTATCTTCTAAGGGTGTCGTATGAAAGGATATGCGAATGAATAAAAAAACTAAGGGATTCTAATGAGGAAACATCTAGAAGACATGAGAGAATTGAGGGGACGTGAGAGGGACTGCCAGTGGGCCAGGTGGCCTCTAGGTGGGGCCGGTCGGCCCCACATGTTAGGGTGTCGCAAAGATTTTTCTCGCAGTGGTTTCTAAGTCCTATCTAATCCCAAAAAGTATATTTTCAAATTAAAAATTGTTATGGAGGATGGCAGTGGTGTAAATTATGGTAAAATATAAAAATCCACCTCTCCAAATCCTCAGGTGGTTTTTTAGGTTCTAGAAAGATCTTGAGACAGTGGCCATTTACCTTGAATAATGTACCTTCATCATTTTGAAGAGTTACCGCTCTATGCGACGAAGTGCTTATCACCATGAATGGTCCTTTCCATTTGCTTTGAAGTTTTCTATGACCGAATAATTTAACCCTAGAATTAAAAAGTAATACCTTATCTCCGGGGGTGAACTCCTTCTTCTTGATCCTCTTGTCATGCCATCTCTTGGTCCTCTCCTTGTATATCTTGGCGTTGTGATATGCTTTTTCACGCCATTCATCCAACCCGTAGAGTTGCATCTTTCTCTTGGTTACTGCGACTTCAAAGTCCTTGTTTCATCGCTTGATGGCCTAGTGAGCTTTGAATTCTAGCTTAACAGGTAGATGATAGATCTTTCCATAGACCAGTTGATATGGTGACATGCCCAAAGGTGTCTTATAGGCTATTTGGTAAGCCTATAGTGCATCAGGTAGTCGATCTTTCCATGCAGTTTCCATCTTATTGATCGTCTTTTGCAGAATATTCTTGATTTGCTTATTTGATGTCTCTGCCTAGCCACTTGTCTGAGGGTGATAAGGAGTAGCAACATTGTGATAGATCCCATGCTTCATCAAGTAACGGTGGAAGTTCTAGTGAAGTGAGTTCCTCCACCACTAATCACCATCCTTGGAACTCCAAAACGTGGAAATATTATTTCTTCAAACATCTTCTTAGATTTCTTAGCATCAGCAGCTCTACATGGCTTGGCTTCAACACACTTGGAGATGTAGTCAACTACCACCAAGATGTACTCATAGTTCTTTGACTTTGGGATGGTCCCATGTAGTCAATTCCCCAGACATCGAAGAGCTCAATCTGAAGATTGTTGGTGAGTGACATGGCATCTCTTGAATTGATGTTTCTGTGCCTCTGACACGCTCCACACCTCTAGATGAAATCCTTCATGTCTTCATACATGGTTGGCCAAAAGAATCCACTTTGTCAGATCTTTGCATGAGTGCAGAATGCACCATAATGTCCTCCATATGGTGACGAGTGGCATCATTCGATGATCTTGATGCCTTCTGTAACACCTCAGGTGTTTATCTCCTTAATTGCATTGCATTTGCATAAGCATAAGCATGCATCATTCATTTCATGCATAAGCTTATAATATGTAAAACATGCTTTGGAAACAATGCCACATATGTTTATATTTCATGTGAAGTAAGAGGTGAGTAGTGTGCAAAACATAATTATCTTATGTGCAATTTCCTTGGTGAGATATGTCAACCACTTTAGGGTAACATAATTAGCAAATGTTATGCAACACACTCATGCAACATGTGCAACATGAGCTTGCAACATTTGGGTGAAAGTATGGAATTACTTGTTCCAAAGTATGTGACATTAGGAACTTTGTGCAACCAATATGTAGAGTGGTTAATTAGGTCTTATAACACCTTAATTACATTTAGGGTAAGTAGTGGAGCAATGTTCATGTTGACCAAAATTACCAAATTGCCCTTCCAATTGTTGTTGACTAAGTTGGACCCCTAGAGTGATCTGGTTTGACCAATTAAAATGTCCAGTTTAGAGATCTTGCATGGAGGAGCAACCTTAAGCAAAGTTGTAGAGAATTTCATAAGGAACAAAAGTTCTAATATGGCCATCTCATGAAAATGACCAGAACATGCTCAAAAATGGCCCACAAGTCAGTATTAGGGGCTGTTTTGGGACTTAGCAAATTTTGGCTAAGTGTGAAGCTGAAAACCGTTTCACTGTACCTCACTTTGGCAACTTGTAACTCACAAACCAGGCCGAACCAGTCTTTGAGCCAATTGACAAAGTTGTTGTCCACACATAGCTCTACAACATTGTCAATATCACCATCACCTAGTTCTAAATGGTTTAGGAGATGTGGTGTCTTGAAAATAGGGTTTCAGTCGGGTTCACTGACTGAAAACACGTTTCAGTTTCCAAGTACACCACTTTGGAGCTCTGTGGTTTCAAATCCAGGCCGAACCAGTCCAAACTCCAATTGGCAAACTTGTAGCCCTCATGTAGCTCTACAAGATTGGTGTAATCATCTTCGACTAACTCGAGCTGGTTTAGGAGATAATCATCGACAAAGTTGCTCTATCAGTCACCGTTTCGGCCTCGTCGATTCAGTCGACCGTTCTTTAGTCGGTGGCCGACCGACGGCAGGGCAACGTGGCCATGCGGTGGCAGTCGTACGCCGGCCGCGGTCCCACCCGTCAGGTCACCAAGCCTTCAAGGCCGCCACGACGACGGTCTCTACCTCACTCGCGCCACACCTCCCTCTCCCTTCCATTCTCCCCTCCACCGGGCGGAACAACCGAGCGCAGCTTCCGCCTCCACTCCGGCGAGCTCGTGCGCGTTCTCCACCGCACTGCCGTCCACAAAAACGCGTCCACCGCTCTGCCTTGAAGCCCGCTACCTCACCGACCACTCCACGTTGCCAATCGCGCCTCGGTAGGGTTGCATTTTCGTTTTCCGCCGCCGCAGTACCTCGCCGGAGTTCCTCCGCGCGACGACTCTCTATGGCCAGGGGTCTCGGGGCGTCTCTGTCGCCCACTTGTAGGTGCGTTAGGGTCGAGGTAGATTGGGAATGCTCATCGAGGGTTAGGATTGGGATGTCAGGCTCACCGGCGGCGAGATTTCGCCACCACCGTGCCGGTGGTCCGCCATGCCCGACGGCGAGCACCTTACCGTGGCTCTGCCGCCCCGTTCTTGCCACCAATCGACTTAGCTCGATGACGTGGTCATGCTCGTCCGCTCAGCTTCGCCGGTCGGCTCACCGACGGCGAGCTCTGGCGACCGCAGCTCCGCCCCTCTGCCTCTCTCTCTCTGACCGGTGGGGTCACCTGGTCAGTCGCACGCGCGCGCGGGCGGGAGCCATCGCAGGCCGCGCGCGGGAGCAGGCCTCGCCGCGAGTTCTGGGCCGCGTCTTTCCCGGGCCAGCCCAGTAACCAATCCGATTTTATTTCATTTCTTTTATTCTAGGGTTTTACTTGCTCAAAAATCATGAGATAAATTTTGTTAGGATCTACATGATGTGTAGTATTTTAGAAAAATATGAGTTTGCTATGTGATGTTTAGCTTTCAGGACATTTAAATAGGTCTTTGAAATGTGTTTTAAATCACATGCAAACTTGTTTAAATTATATCTTGAGTTTCAGTGTTCCAAAAATTATCAAATTTGGTGAGTATGCTAATTTATACTTGCTCAAGCTTTGGTAAAAATTTGGGCAATAGTGCTTAAGTACTTTTCAAGTTATAATGTTATCTTGTTATTCTAGGAAATAATTAAATGAATTTTTGTAATTTTTCTACATGTGCAATGTTCATATAAATTTTTGGAGAATGTCTTGGTACCCTAGAGTGTCCAAGAAAATTAAGAAATCTGTTGTTTGACACTTTTTACTATGCTTTATTATTTATACAAAAATCAGCCTTTTTGGCTTGTGAATTTTGTTCAGAGAGTTTCTTTGAATAAATTGAGTTCAAATTTTTACAGTAGTCTCTTGTGGGGTCAGAGAGTCCCCTGTAATTTTTGTAGAATTTTAGGAGCAGTTTACATATATGATTGAAATTCCACTTAATTACTTAAGTAAATTAAGAAAGGGGTGTAAATAAATATTCTAGGTGGGCACACGTTACTTTCTGGTGCTCTTGTGACCTTTGTGAACTTGTGGTAACAGTAGTTTGGTCTTATGGGATATTTGTCACATAAATAAATATTTAATCTTTGCAATTTTAGGTTTTCTGGACAGCTGATAGTATTTCTAGGTTTGACCTTGGATAAAGGTGGTTGCTGGAAAACTTGTAAATACCAAAGTTGTAGTAAGATTTGTAAATGAGCTTGTGTCAAAATTTGGGAGCATTTGGCTTAGTAGTTTGGGAGTTATTGCTGTTTAAAGTGCCAGTCCAGAATTGACTGCTCTCTGTTTAGAGAGAACAGATTCTGGAACTTTGGAATTTTGACTAGGTAAACTTTGGAATTTAGTGTTGTAGTCTGAAAACATTTTGTGGTACATTTCTTAAGCTTTCCAGATTGTCTTAGATCGTATCTTTTGGATTTGGGAATCTCCAGTTATGTTAGAAACAAGTAGCTGCTGTCCAGAATGTCTTACTGTGATAACCTAAGTAATATTACTCTTGTATTGTTAGGTGCTAGGGCCTTAACCGAAGAGGAACAACTATATCTTAGGTTGGGTAGATTAGGTAAGTACTTCTCCACCGGAGAAGAGATTTGCACGTACTAATAAAGTAACTTGATTAGATTATTATTTATTTCTGAAATGTATTTCATTCTGAGCATGTTGCACCCATTATGCATCCATGATATTCATTGTGCATTCATGCAATAGGTGTACCGGAGGGAGTAACTCTCCTCGAATTCGAGTCTATGATTCCGGAGGAAGTTCAGGACCAGCCGGACCAGCTAGAAGAACCAGTCGGCGACGAAGCTCCTACCGAAGATCTGCCCGAGTGTCCTGATCACCGGCCTTCGACCTTTCTGAAAGGCAAGCCCCGGTGCATGCTGAACCTACTGATTTATAAATTAATCTTGAGTACTTTTAATTGTTTACTGCATTAAGTTGTAGGAGTTATATGAAAACACTTGTTGCATTATACCTGTCCTTGTCCAGATATCGTACTGAATCCTATATTAGGTTTAGGCACGTGTCAATGCTTAGCCCTGCTTAGTACGGTAGAAGTCGGGTGATTTCCGGTCATCCGCGAGATGTAGGAAGGAGTCACGAGTGGCTTTATGGCTATCGTGGATGGAACCATGCTTAAAAATGAAATTGAGACCGAGCGGGAGTTCGATAGTACAGCCGCAAGACACTTCACGTCTTGGGTGTGGAGCTATGCCCGTCTGAGTCGTTTAAGGACCGATTCGCTGTACGTCCTTGAGTCATGTTGAACGCAGTCTAACACTTAGTTGGCCGGATAAGTCGTTCCGACCGCGAAGCCGAGTAATGTGGTTCAGGCCGGGAATCGAATGGTAGGTTGCTTCTTGGAGGAGAGAAAGGATGTGCTTGGGGACATTGGCGTGAGACCAAGGGGGGGTTAGAGTCCCTATCACCTGGCAGAGTGTCGCCCTTGGGGTCGCGACATTATTCGGACCCGCGATTCCTGAATCATATGAAACGGTGGCCTGTGCGACCCTGGCAGGGGTCTGCACGGTGAGTGTTAGAAATACCCCTCCAGCTGGATAGGAATTCGATTCGAATCGCCGTCGCTCCCGGTTAGTGAGCACTTGACTTGAGCAGCGGTAACGTAGATCTCATTAAATGAACTGGTGGTTAAGGGAATGATACAATGTTGCCACAATTCATACCTGCTCTGGATATAATAATAATAATTGTTTGATTATAATCAAGTGCATGTTTAGTACAGGTGCTAAGATAGACGACAGGTAAATGCTAAAAATAACTGCTAGTACAGGCTATAAGAGTTTCAATTACTTATGCCTTTATGCAAAATGTTATGTCAGCTAGCCTCTTGTGTAAGCCTTGCATAATCCTTGGTGTCATCTTATTTCTGGTTTTTGACGGGTAAGTCTAGCTGAGTACATTCCAGTACTCAGGGTTTATTCCCTCCTGTTGCAGATGATATGCTCTATCAAGGCTTCTGCAAAACTTGTCTCCACCCTACGGGTGAAGAAGACTAGATCACTTGGGCGTGATCATATTTTATGTACTTTCCTCATGCTTTTGCGGGTTGTTGATCATCAAGACTGGCAGTAGTTAAACAACTGGTGTGCGTTTGCTTCCGCTACTTTTATAAACTTGGTTTGTAATAATTGCGACTCTGTTTGTGTAAACTTATTTCAGAACTACTTGTGAAATGTAACGTATGATGTTGTATGTTGAATGATGCGATCCTGGTTGTAAGCAAGTTGGTTTGAAATCCTTCATGGTTTCGATTGACTACCGGGATTATATGGGCTCAAGTTTGAAAATTTGAGCGCTTCGGTGCTTGTTTTTGTACTTGTGCTCTTATAATTTGGTTGGTTCTGTTACACCTTCCTCCGCCGGTACACACCTTTTGAGCAAGCCATCAGAGCAGACTCTGAAGAGGTACGATGGATCCCATATGTGGAGATGACTTTCATGGACAAGCTTCCTTTTATTCTCCCCTAGTGGTACATAACCTGCAACCATAAAGTTGACAATATTCACGTATTAGGGGTCCAATTTGGAGACCTTGAAGAGCATGTCATCCCTCAGTGAATCATTGATGGGTAGTTCCTACAATTTCTCAAATTACATTCTAGACAAGTGATCGGCAACAGAATTTTTTACTCCCTTTTTATCTTTTATTTCTAAGTCAAATTCTTAGAATAACAAAATCCATCTTATTAATATGGGTTTAGCATCTTTCTTAGTGAGCAAGTATTTTAAAGCAGCATAATCAGTATAAACAATCACCTTAGCTCCTACTAAGTAAGATCTAAACTTATCAATAGCAAAAACAATAGCCAGGAGTTCGTTTTCAGTTGTTGCATAATTAAGTTGAGGTCCTGTCAGAGTTTTGCTAGCATAAGCAATTGTATGATACTTCTTATCTTTTGTTTGTCCCTAAACTGCCCCCACAACATAATCACTAGCATCACACATAATTTCAAATGGTAGCGACCAATTAGGGGGTTGAATGATTGGTGTAGAGATGAGTGCTTTCTTAAGAATGTCAAAAGATTTCAAACATGCATCATCAAATTCAAAGGGAATATCCTTAACCAAAAGATTTGCAAGTGGTCTAGCAATATGTGAAAAATCTTTTATAAAGCGACGGTAAAAACCAGCATGACCAAGGAAACTGTAGATCCCTCTGATATTTATGGGAGGAGGTAGTTGTTTAATTACTTCAATTTTAGCTCTATGTACGTCTATCCCTCGTTCGGACACTAAATGTTCAAGCACTATTCATTCTCTAACCATGAATTGATATTTTTTCTAATTAAGGACTAAGTTCTTTTCTTCACATCTTTGCAAAATCTTGTCTAAATTTTTAAGGCAATCATCAAAAGTTTTTCCATAAAAAAAGTCATCCATAAAAACTTTCATGATTTCCTCAATCATATCAGAAAATATAGACATTATACATCTTTGAAAAGAAGCTGGAGCATTACATAATCCAAAAGACATTCTATAGTAAGCATAAGTTCCATATGGACATGTAAAGGTGGTTTTACTTTGGTCATCGGGATGGATCAGAATCTGGTGATAACCTGAATACCCATCAAGAAAATAGAAGAAAGAGTGATTCGCTAGTCGCTCCAACATTTCATCAATGAAGGGGCAACGTAAAGTGATATTTCTTTGTTGGCTTGTTAAGTTTTCGGTAATCTATGCACATCCGCCATCTAGTGATGGTTCTTTAGGGATTAATTCATTTTTTTATATTTTACAACAGTCATGCCTCCTTTTTAGGCATAACTTGAACAAGGTTTACCCACTCACTATGCGGCACATGATAGATGATTTCGATGTGCAAAAGTTTCAAGACCTCTTTTTTAACAACCTCTCTCATCACATTATTAAGCTTACATTGAGGCTTCCTCGAAGGTATAGAATCTGGATCTGTAGGGATGTGATGGGTGCAAAGAGCAGGGCTAATTCCCTTAAGGTCTTGGAGTGAATAGCTAAAAGTAGAATGATGCTTTTCTAGAACAGTTAGCAAGCGTAAGGATTCTTCCTGAGAAAGTTTATCACTTATGATCACATGAGAATCCAGATCATTATTGAGAAAAGCATATCTAAGACCAGAAGACAGAGATTTAAGCTCAATGGAGGGTTTAGGTGGTTTTCTAGAAATTCATCTAGAGGTTCAGGGTCAATAGGATTTTTGTCTTCTTCGTCAATGAATAACTGGTCATCATCTTTAAGGTTGGGTTCAATAAAAACATCAAGAAATATGACCTTAACCTCTTCCATTGGGTCTTCCTCAGGAATTGGCTCAGTCTCAGCATTTAGAGAGTGAGTAATGGGTATAGAAAGCTTAAAGTTTGTTTTCTGAGTCTTATATTCAACTTCCCTATCTATCCTTCTTGGATAAGCCTTTCAATCGGTTGCCCTATCAACAGGTCAAACTCCATAATATCAAAGATATAGAAGCTCAAATGAACCTTAGTTCCATTTACCTAGATAGGAAGGATATAAAGAATTCCCAAACTTAGGAGAATGTGTCCTAAAAGACCTTTTAGTAACTTTGTTGTTGGGGCTAATGGCATGTCCTTTAATAATTCATGAGCAAAAGATGCTGACATGATATTGACACCCACAACTGAAATATAAAGAGCATGGAAAGGATCTTTGTTCATTTGGCAATGAATGGAGACAAAAGGTGAATCTAAGTGAATCACATCAGAGGAAATCTCTGATTCTGTGAACCATTCATTGCTTATGATATACACTAGCTCTTTCGTAGTCTTTTTAAGGAAAACTTTCTTAGAAGGGTCTAAAGGTTCAGATGATGATTTCCTAGGCTTCTAGGGTTTCCTCATTGTATGGTAATTCAACGTGTTTCCATATTCAGTAAAAAGTTCATCCTCGAATTCCAGCATAAAATCTGAAATTGGAGTTTCCTCTTTTTCCAGTGGTTCGGGATCTAGGATAGGTGAGTCTGGTGATGGGTCTGGTAAAGATTTGAGTTTAGCTATCTAGGATTCTTCCTCTAATGACTTATCTTCTACTTCTTCAAGGATGTCCTGTAATACCCTAGGTGTTTGGCTTCCACATTTGTATTTGCATTTCATAAGTATGAGCATCATTCATCTCATTTATGCATTTGTTGAATTGAAACATGAGTATGCAACATACTCAAATGTACTTGATTCATAAATGATTGCTTATGAAATATGGTTGGTGTAACATGTAGATGCAACATGAGTTTCTCGTACAGTGAAGCATGAAAATATTGTTAGTATAGCATGACAAGCTTAATTATTGCAACAGAGTCTTGAAACATATGAAACATGGTATTGAAGCAAATGGAGTGAATTGCTTGTTTTGCTTGTTTCAACATATGTGACACTTGGAAATTTGTGTAACCTTTGTGTAGAGGGGTTAATTATGTCCTAATACACCTTAACTACACTTAGGATAATTAGTGGGACAATGTTCATGTTAACCAAAATGACCAAATTGCCCTTCTAATTGATGTTGACTGTGCGTGACCTGTAGAGTACATTTGTTTGACTGTTTAAAAAGTCCAACCTAGATTTAATGCATGGAATTGCAACCTTAAGAAAAGTTGTAGAGAATGTCCTAAGGAACAAAAGTTGTAAAGGTGCCAACTCATGAAAATGATTCTATCATGCTCAAAATTCTAGTTTTCCAACAGCCTATCTGCTGTCTGTCTATTCTTGGACAGATTGCACAGTTTTACATGTAACTCCATAACCATCTTGATTCAGGCTTGGAGCTCCACATGAACTTTGTAGGGAATTTCATAGTCTACAAACTTTCTGTTTTGATCATTTCATGAAAGTCAATCTAACCTGTTAAAATTTGGCAATCTTTGCAATGCTGAATTTCTGTTATCACAAAAACCAGTTTTGGAAAAATTGCATTTATCCCCCAAACCATTTGGATGCAGCTCTTGCTTCCTGAAGATTAATTGTAGAGAATTTCATTGTCTACACTTTTCATTCTTTGGTCATCTTCTAATTCGAACTGTAGACAGAGCTTTTGAGCAAATCAGTGAACTGCTGTGGTATGTCGCATATGTTGCAGCTGCATGTGTCACATTTCACGATTTCAAAAACCTCAGTTCAGGTCATGGCCGACCGGGCACTGCGCTGGCTTGCCACCCATCGTCTGTACGTCGCCGGTGTCCCCACTTGTCAGGCTGAGGGGAGCTACATGGTCGCCACGACACGCTGCAGCTGCCCTTATTTGCTCCCTCCTCCATTCTCTCCTCCTTCCCCACCAGAGAAGCCAAGGCGGGTGAAGGGCGATGCCATCACTGCCGCAGCTCTGCCCTGCTCGCACGCCGCCATCACCGCACCATTGCTCAAATCCCACTGCACAAAGCTCCGCCATCACCTCCTCTAGCTTCTCCATCCCTCCATTGAGCCTATCGTCGCAAGGTGAGGGAGTAATCGTCGATTCCGCCACCGCTGCCATGAGCTTGACCTCACCGGTGTCCAAGCTCGCTATGGTCAGAGTAGTTAGGGAACCGCTCATCATTTCTTTTCTTCCTCGTTAGCTCCGCCTTGGTCTGGTGGAGCCCATACCGAGCTTAGACGAGGCAATGCAGCCTCGCCGTCACCGGAGCGCCTCGTGCATTGTGTCACCGCCGCTACTCTCGACGGTGGTGAGGTTAGGGTTAGGAAGTGGGGTCCATTTCTATATGGATCGGCTCAGCTCGTCGCGGTGGTCATGTTGGTGGCCGGAGTGTCGCCGGAGTCCTCACTGACGACGAGCTTCGCCGTCGTCTCTTCCTCCTCTGCTCTTTGTTAGACTGACCGCGGGTCCCACATGTCAGCGTGGGCAGGCGGGAGCCGGCCATGGGCCGAGCACCTTTGTTGGCCGGCCCAGTAGTCGGTGTAGGGTTTCGTTTTGTTGTTTTTCTTTTATTATTTTCATAGATTTAAATGATAGTTGTAAAATTCATATCTTGGGTTTGGCATATCCAAAAATTATGGTTCAAAGTTTGTTAGACTCTATGTAAAGTGTAGTAGTTAGGAAAAATATAAAATGTATATGTGTTGTTTAAATTCTAGAAGAATTAAATAGAAACTTGAAATGTGGTTTAAAATGGATTCAAACTTGTTAATTTTATAACTTGAGTTATATTGCTCCAAAAAATTATGAAATTTGGTGAGTGTGTTATTCTAGGTATAGGCCAGGTTTGGTAAAAACTAGAATGCCAGTGCTTAAGTAGTTTTCAAGTTATGCATTTATCATTTTATAATTGGTGATGCTTGAATGAATTTTCATAATTTTTCTATATGTCCAATAATCATGAAATTTTGTGGAGAGTATCCTGGTACTCTAGGATTGCTAGGAAAAATATTGTTTCTGTTGTTTGATACTTTACAATAGGATTTCTTAATTATGCTAGAATCAAACCTGCTGGCTTGATAATTTTGTGTAGGGAGTTTCTTTTGGTAACCTTAGCTCAAATTTTTACAGTAGTCTCCTAGTAGTATATAGTACTCACTGTAATTTTTGTAGAAGTTTCTGAATAGTTGGCATCTAGGTTTATTTTTCACTTAATTAACTAATTAAATTAAGAAAGGGGTTAAAATAAATGATTTAGGTTGGCACACCTTACTTTATGGTGGTTTTGTGTCAAATGTGAACTAGTGATGCCATTAGTTTGGCCAAAAAGTTGGTTTGACACATAAGTAAATAATTAATTTTAGCAACTATAGGCATTCTAGACAGCTAGTAGCATTTCTGGGATTAGGTTTTGACAAAAGTGTTTTCTAAGAATCTTTTGAATACCAAAGTTGTAGTAAACTTCTTAAACTAGCTTGTTTCAAAATTTGGTGCATTTAGCCAAGTAGTTTAGGAGATATGGCTACTGGAAGTTGGAGTTCAGAAATGACTGCTCTCTGTTTAGAGAGGATAGATTTCTGGAACTTTAAGAATTCGACTGAGTAAACTTGAGAATCAGGTCTTGAGGTCTAAAAATGAATTGAAGAACATTTCATGAGCTTTTCAGATTGTCTTGTGTCATGTAATTTGGATTTTTAGATTTTCAGTTATGGTGAAAAGACTGAGCTGCTTTTCCGATTCTGGTTTTGCTAAAATGTGTATGTGTTTGTGAGAGCTTAAGTAATGTTGCTCTTGTTGGTGGTTTAGGTGCTAGGTCCTTAACTGAGGAAGAGAAATTATACATTAGATTGTGTAGACTTGGTAAGTACTTCTCTACCAGAGAAGAGATATGCACGTATTGTTAAAGTGATTTGAATAGAGCGTCAAATTGTATTGCAGTTCACATTTGCATTCGCCGAGCATGTTGCATTCATTCTTATGCATCCATAAAACTTATCTGTGCATCCATGTAATAGGTGTGTCGGAGGGGGTGACGCTTCTGGAGTTCGAGGGAGCGCATTAGGAGGAGGAGCAGGAGCAGCCGGAGGAGCCCGAGGTGCTAGCCGGCAAAGGAGTTTCTGAAGAAGAGCTGCCCGAGTGCCCTGATCATCGTCCCTCTTCCTTTCTGAAAGGCAAGCCCCGATGCATGCTAACCCAGCTTATTTATAAATAGTATTTGAGTACTTTTATATGTTTGATGCATTAAGTTGTAGGAGTTGAGTGAAAACACTTGCTGCATTATATCTATCCTTGTCCAGATATCGAACTTGAATCCCAATTAAAGTTTAGGCACGTGTTATTACTTAGCAATGCTTAGTATGGTAGAAGTCAGGTGATTTACTATCATCCGCGAGCTTTAGGAGGAAGTGGGTCACGGTTGGCTATATTTGCTATTGTGAAAAGAACTATGCTTAAAAATAAATTTGAGACTGGGCGGGAGTTCGATTGTGCAGCCGCAAGACACTTCACATCTTGGGTGTGAAGCTATGCCTGTCTGAGTCATTTAAGGACTGATTCGATGTATGTCCTTGAGTCATGTTGAACGCAGTCTAACACTTACCTGGCCGAATAAGTCATTCTGACTACGAAGTCGAGTAATACAGTTCAGGCCGGGAATCGGGGGGTCAAGCGCGCATCTTGGAGGAAGTAAGGATGTGCTTGGGAACATTGGCGTAAGTCCAGGGGGTTAGAGTCCCTATCACTTGGCAGAGTGTTGCCCTTAGGGATGTTGTATCAGTCGAACCCGTGATTCCTAAATTATATCAAAGGTGACTTGTGCGACCCTGGGCAGGGTCTGTACGGTTTGTGTTATAAGTACCCCTCCAGCTGGATAGGAATTCGATTCGAATCACCGTCGCTCCCGGTTAGTGAGCATTTGACTTGAGCAGCGACAACGTAGATTCAATTTAATTGAACAGATGGTTGATCGGATGAAGATTTAAATGGTGCCTAAATTTATACATGCTATGGTTAATAATGTTTGTTTAATACTCAAGTGATTATTTAGCACATGTGCTAAGATAAATGACAGGTTAATATTAAAAATCAATGCTAGCACAGGTTAAAAATGGTTACTACTACTTATGCCTTTCTGCAAATGAAATGTCAGCTAGCTCCACTTAAAGAATGCCTTGCATGATCCTTGGTGTCCGTTATTTCTGTTTCAATAGGTAAGTCTAGCTGAGTATATTCTCGTACTCAGAGTTTATTCCCTCCTGTTACAGATGACATGCTTTACTACGGCTTCTGCAAGCACTGCCTCCACCCGATGGGTGACGAGGACTAAATCACTTGGGCATGATCGTCTAGTAGTCTAATTTCCTTAATGCTTTTGTGGGAATGTGATCTGTAAGACTGGCAGTTGTATTTGAACTAAGTGTATGTGTAACTTATGCTTCCACTACTTCCGAATTTGGTTTGTAATAATTGTGACTTTGATGTGTTGTAAGCTTCTTCTGAACTACTTGTGAAATGTAACGTGTGATGTGTTATGTTGAATAATGCGATCTTGGTTGTAATCGAGTTGGATTAAAATCCCTTGTGATTTTGATTGACTACCGAAATTATATGGGCTCAAGTTCAAAAATTTAGACGTCTCAACGCTTGTTTTTATACTTGTGCTCTTATAATTTGGATGGTTCTATTACACGTCCTCTAAGATTCTAGTGAGAATACTTCTCCCATTATCGGCAAAGACATGCAAGAATGAGCCTCCTGAAGCCGTACTAAGAAGCTTTAAGTTTTTCCTATTAAGACCCATATAAAAGTGTTCAAGAAGAATGGGGTCTGGAATAGCAAGGTTAGGGCAAATATTAAGAAGAGTATTAAAGTGTTCCCATGCCATGCCTAGAGATTTTTCTTCTTTTGTCTAAAAGATAAAACCTCTAAATGAAGTATGACTACCCTAGATATGAGAAAGAATTACAAGAAAAAATTAGAGCATAGGGCTTCCCAATCTCCTTGTCTACTCCCTATGTTGAGTTTATGCTAATGTTTAGCTTTTCTCGTCAAAGAGAATGGAAAGAGCTTCTATCGTAAGGTTTCGTCTGACATGCCTTCAATGCATAGGCATGCACAGGTTTACTCAAACTCATTTAGGTGGGAGTATGGGTTTTCATCACCTCGCCTGAAAAGGGTTGATCCTGAACCATGTTAATTAACCGTGGGCATAGCTCGTAGCCAGGTGTTAGGATAGGTTTAGAAGATTCTGCTAGCTGTAGGCTTGTGCCCATGGGTGTACCATATTGGTAGATAGGGGTGGATTCTAGATCCATGGTAAGAAAAAGGAAAAGAAAAGATAAAAGGATAAAAATATAATACAAGGTTAAGCTATACTCAAATTTACTCAACAACCGTTCCCCGGCAACGGCGCCAGAAATGCTTGTTGATATAAATTAAATGCACATTGAATTATCCGTAAGCGCACAAATATTATACTATTGTAGCACTTCACTGAGAATAACCCAGTTTTAATATCAAACCAAAAGGAGTGGAGGTGGAAATAACTAAATCTTAACCCAACTTCACAACCAAGGTCAGAGAATAGGAGTATAGAGGAGATTGCTAAGGTCTTCTAGTTCTAACTTCGGTAAGCTTTGTCTTCTATTATTGAATTCTAGGGATATTACTAGAGAAAACACAAGTAGAGTATGTTTCCTAAAGTAACAAGTTGCTATTAGGTCTACTAACGGGAGATGGACTATAGAGGTTTCACTATGGCTATAAGAGTCACCCTTGCGAGTTACCACCGATCCGAAAAATAGGGTACATCTATGAGTAACCAAGTCTAAGCACCACGCTCACACTACAAATACTACTTTAACCCAAGAGCAATAGGGACCAAAGTACTCAAAAGAGAGTCACAAACCTGAATAACAATATGAACAAGATACTTACTTGAATTAGAAGTCAATTACCAGAGAAATCTCAGAAGCAAGCTCATGAAGAACTTGATTCCACCAGGGTACAAGCCGTAGAGAGAGCACTGATAGGCCAGAGCTCCTCCAAACTCTTCCCTCTCACTCTATCTCTCTATCTCTAATACAAGACTGGATCCTATCTTCACTTGATTGCTAGCTCTAGATCCTGATGGACATATGGAATTAGGGTTTCTGGCTTCTTAGTTCTCAGGATCTGACTTGGCTTCTAACCTAGTGGGTACATGTTGGTATATATAGCCCTGAGCATCAATCTTCAGCCTTTGGATCAAACCGACTTGAAAGAATAAGCGAGATGCATCCTAGGAGGCGATGGAGAATAGACATAACAATGGGAGGTTGACATGGAGGACCCACATGCCGGATGGTCTCTAGGTGGGGCCGGTAGGCCCCACATGTCAGTGGGTCATGCCCTGCCTCGGTGGAGAGCCTTCTAGTGTCTTCTGGAACCTTACCACACAATTCCTGCAGTGGAATTCCATAATTTCTTTTGACGAATAGATCTTCCTTAGCGGTTTTCTGATTAAATCCTGCTGGAAACACAAATTTACTAAAACTCATGGAATTTGTCAGTTTAAACCCCTAAGTCTACATTGGTGATCTATTTTAGTCATTTATGCAAGGTAAGTTGGCAGTTTGTGATGTATGTTAACTACCGTCTACCCGGCACCATGCCTCATATAGCCAAGCCCAGAACCAAGGTTCAATCCCGCATGGCAGACAAACCGTCCATCACACCTCAGTGAACTGTCAGTTGTCACTCGGAGGTGTGTGCATCAGAGAAAGTATGCTCTATAAGCGCACCACGTGCCACGTCGAGCAGACCAAACCGCGTGGTGCTCGGACCCTACTTCTGTAGCGACTGGTCACGCCAGCTCCTCGTTGAGAGTGGCAACCGCACCTAGAGGCGGGGACATGATGTCGTCGTGCCACAAAGACTGAAGCACTAGGACGCACAAGCCCTCCTAACCGCAAACCATAGCAAGCCAAACACGAAGAAGCCATCTTGGGGGATCGTGAGCTCGCCGAGGACGTCGAGCCAGCAAGAGCTAGCCTAAGGCAGCTTGGGAGGACAATTCGCACCAGCTATGACCTCCCTAACTGGTAAAGAAGCGTCATCACCAGCTCATAGCCTAGGGACCATGACATCTCCACCACAAGTGGGTGCTCGAGAGTTCAACTTAGCACGAGCAGCAGCAGTAGGGCGAGCGTCCGCTCCCTGAAAAAGCATTGGTGATATCGATCATGTCCATCTCTTCATTATTGATCGCATTTACATACATGCATAGATGCAATGACAACCCCGACTAGCTAAAATGAAGCATAGAATCGATTTAGGGACACAAAACCCAGACGTCCCAACCCACCTCTCATGGGCGGCCAATACCACATTTCGTAGGGGAAGCGTAAATAAGGTCCCCCACCAGCACTCACTCTCGCCGCCTACGCCATGTGGCACTGTAGGGACATAGCTCGACACACAACCTCTAACCAGCATTCGCACATCGCAAGAGATCAAACCATAAGCAGAAATCAAAAGCCCGCTTGTGCCGGGCTAAAACCAAAGTAATATAAAAACAAAAAGAGCGATATGACAGCATGAGCGAACAAGAAGTAAAAACCACCGACAAATCACATGCACGGATAGTTTGAGTGTTACAACTTCACCCGCCAGCGAAGCACATGGATGAACCAGGAACACCTAACGCCACTTAGGAAACCTAGCAACACCCACGAAGACTACCCCTCGTCTTCACGATCGCCGCAGCGGCGGCTGAGTCACCCATTAAAGCCAACCCCCTGCCGAGTTTTGGGGGCTGCACCTTGGTGATGGCTCTCACCCGAGGGGCCTTCTCAGGGATGAGCCCCCTCCGTCTCATGGTAGAATGCTGCGAGCTGCTCCTCTAGCACTACAATCCAAAGAGTCCCGTTAGAATTTGAGAACAAAAACCAAGTAGTAGGAATTAATAGCAATAGGAAACTCACCATACGCCCACACCCACGCAGTGGTAGCCACCGCTCGTGCCTCGGTGACCTCTTCCTCCGCCACCTAGAGAGCCACCTGGAGGTAGTCCACGTGGGCCTTCAATTAGGCCACCTCATGGATAGAACTTGAGTGCAGCCGGCGAGCCTCGTCCCTCTCGAGCACGAAGCTCCATATCCCTTGCTGCCCAATGGTAAGGGACAGGGAATGGGGCTCACCGACTCTAGAATAGGCCGAGGACGGATGGTGCCAAAGGGGCCCCTGACCTGAGATGCCATCACTAGAGAGATGATCCTAAACACACCCATAATTAACAACGAACACAGTCAGGTCCAAAGATCAATGCAAAATCACTTACCTTTGCTCTCGTAGGGAAGACAAAAGAAGCGACAGTGGCCCATTGACCTCAGGTGACTCCTTGCAAAGGCGTTTCCCACGATCCATCACTAGGAGAAGCAACTACAAGCGCACAAGCAGAAAGGAGAAGAAGGCAATGCAGGGGACTGGAGAACGATACCTCCTACTACGCACCACCCTAGCAGATTTATAGCCGTAAAGATAACCTTAGCACGTAAAATAGGCACACGACCATTACTAGCCACTTCAATAATCTCATAGAGCAGGGGCGGTGACTGGGCGGAAGGCAGAACAGTGACCTCCCACATGAAAACCCAAACCATGTAGGCCCTGCATGTTTTCATTTCTTCTTACCGTTTCAATCTAAGCGCCTTCGTTTAGAAGATGCCTCGCTGCTCGTGAGTGGGCGTCATCAATGAACATGACCAAGGAGGTCACACATCCCTGGATTTGCGTGTAAGAGTGACCCACCACAACCATGACCCCTAGTCATACTTAGGAAATTTGCTCATAAGCCAGTCCTTACATGGACTCGAGGCCACAAAGGGAGAGGGGTAGGATGGGATGGGCCCCTATGGCTCTTATCAGTGGTGCGAAGCCACACGACCATCTAACCCTATGTTCAAGTCATTTGCTTTGAAGTCACCTAGGTTGACCCCCTCTGGGAGAGGCATCTTGCCTCTGACCGCTGCGAAGGTGGCCGGGGACCAACAGGCTTGATGAACGATGATTTATGGGACGTCTCTCAACGAGGCATAGCCAAACTCCACATCAATTGGGGAGGATATTGGGTCCCACTCAAATTATCCATCGACCTCGACGAGGCGCACCGCTCCGACTGTATGGTTACAGTGGACAAGCCTCTTCCCACATGGGGCAAAAACTAAAACGTACCTGTAGCAAAGTAGTACGACCCGTCGGGGTTAGGAAGGACAACGGGAGGAGGCCAGAGCTAGGCCTAAGCAATCTTGATAACTAGGACTAGGCTGTGACCAGTTCCTCCCTATGTCCCGAAACTATGACTTAAAGTCAGCTCCCAAAGCCTCGCACACACCCACGAGGACCAGTGACCATTTCAAGAGGGATCGTCGCCACGAGTGGCTAAAAGTTGCGCAACAGTCATAGACACTCAGGAGGAGAGGTCCAAGGTTGCTCGGTGACCTCACCGCCCCGTGTGGTGAGAGGCCAATGACTCACCTGAGGTCTGCACTCTCGAGTTCATAAACACTCTAGAGGAGAGGTCCAAGGTCGCTCGATGACCTTGCCACCCCACGCGACGAGAGGCCAACGACTCACCCGAAGCATGCACCCTCGAGTTTGCAGACCCTCGGGAGGAAAGGTCCAAGGTCGCTCGATGACCTCACCACCCAGCGTGGCAAGAGGCCAACGACTCACCCGAAGCCTAGACCCTCGAGCTTGCAGACACTCGAGAGGAGAGGTCCAAGGTCTCTCGATGACCTCGCCGCCCCACGTGGTGAAAGGCCAATGACTCACTCGAAGCCTACATCCTCGAGCTCGCAGACACTCAGGAGGAGAGATCTAAGGTCGCTTGACGACCTCACCGCCCCACGTGGCGAAAGGCCAATGACTCACTTGAAGCCTACACCCTCGAGCTCACAGACACTCAGGAGGAGAGGTCCAAGGTCACTCGACGACCTCGCTGCCTCGCGCGGTGAGAGGCCAATGACTCACTCGAAGCCTGCATCCTTGAGCTCACAAACACTCAGCGAAAGAGGTCTAAGGACACCCGATGACCTCGCCGCCCCGTGCTGCGAGAGGCTAGTGACTCACCTATGGTTTGCATCCCCAGACTCGCAAATCGAATCCTGACCAAATAGTTTGGGACTCAACACGATCTCACTCGAATAACATACCCACAAAACAAGCATGGTCAAACTACATACAACAAGCACAAGAGCAAGAGCCTCACAAATCACAAGATCAGTACAGCCCCGGCTGTACGCAAAGAAGGACCTAGTACCCGATCAGCCTCAACCAAGGGAATCAAGCGGAAAGGCCCAAGGTTGCCCCGCAACCTTGCTACCCTACATAGCTAAAGGTCGATAACCCACTCGGAGAACCTTGGTTCAACACCAACAAGCACGAATCTGGTCAAATGGCCTAGGGGCTCACTATGGCCTCGCAAAGAGCCACAACAACTCCAGAAGGAGGATTCCTTGAGCTTTTATTCATGTTCCATGATTACAAAGCGATGTAAGGTTGATTCCCACACAAGGAATATGAAACTAATACCACCACACCCTAGTGGTGGTGTCACTAAAAAAATCATCGGGGAGCGAAGTCAAGGGGGAAGGCGAGATGAAGCAAAAAATGAACTCGCAAGCCCTCTCGCAGAGTCATAGCCCCCAGGGAATGGAGCGCGAGGAGGAAGAGGGTGGCAGTACTACCTAGCTCCAACAACCACCTTGGCAACTGCTCTAGTGCCAAGATGGAGCAAAAGGAAGGCCAAGTGTAGCCATGTCACAAAGGCTACACTGCCCCCTACACGGCAGCCACACTACTATCTCCTTCCTCGTCCGCAAGTCCCCTTCTAGCACCAGTTGAGGAAGGGGCGCCATCAGCCTCTAGGCACCACCAGTGACCCCCTAGTGGGATGCAAAACAAGAACCGCACGGTCCTCCTCAGCCCTTTTTCTCGCAACTCCTAGCCGCTCAGAGAGGCGAAAGAGCAGCTCATAGTTATGGCTGTGGGTGCCTCAAACGGTAGAAGGGTCCACATTTATAGGTGATGACATTTCTTAGCATCACTCTTTACTAAGTTGTCATCCCTAGCATGATGCCAGAAATGTGTTATTGGTATTTATTGTTGACACTTGTAATCTCAGAGATAATAATATTAAAAGTAAAGTATCCACAAGCGCACAGGTAATATACCATTGTAGCATTTCACCCGGGAGTATGCCAGGTATCATTATTTATATTTTATCCATAGGGAAGAGCAATGGAGATAAGTTGGCATAGAGATATTGACTAATATGTATACTTATGATAAAACCACTCTTATGCTTTAGCAGGGGTAAGTCAAGTGATAAATAAATAATAAATGTAAGGTAATAATGGTATTCTAGAAATAGAAATAGAGACTCATAAATGTAGTATGGCTAGGCATGAGATTCGTTAAGAGCAAAAGATTCCTAAGTCATTCCTAAATACTAAGTCTTTTATACACTCAAGTATATACACTCTCATCTATAGTATAACTAACTTTGGATTTATGCATATGAAACATTACTAAGGAAGATTAAGAACAGAGCTTGTCTTCCTTCGCAACCGGATTCTACTTGTTCTACAAATGGGGAGTGGACTATAAAGTACTCAATGGGAGTGTCACATCCGTGATCTACCACATGACCCAGAGTGTAGAGTGCATCCACAGGCAAGCAATATCTAAGCACCATGCTTACATAATGTCAACCACTTAACTCTCTCAAGAACTGAGCTAAGAGCTTTGCGAACATATGCATATGTTCATCATCAATCATAACTATATCAAGCATACAACTAGAGCAAACTGGGAACATAATAAATAGCAACATAATATTGAAGTAGCACAAAGTCATAAATATAGATATACAATGGCTATACCTGTCTCTAGATGGCAGATCCGGAATCCTAAGCAACAGCCCTAACTCTACTTGAGCTTTGCTAGCTAGCCTATATTAGAAATTTGAAGAATTAGAGCTCTCCTCTCTTCTCTCTAGAAACCCTAATTTCTGGTCTACTCTTGACTTATGGCAGATGCAGATGATGAGGGAGGGAGCAGGGCCTGGTTATATAGCTCTGAGCTTGCAATGTGAGCTCTTGGATCAAACTGACTTAAGGAACAATGGAGATACATCCTAGGAGGGGATGGGAAACCGAGATACGAAGCTGGCTGACAGGTGGGCCACTAGGGGCCAGGCGGCCTCTAGGTAGCGGTGACTTGGCCCCCACCTCGGTGTGGAGTCTTCTTGATCCTTCTAGAACCTTCTGGGATAGTTTTCATCGCAGATAAGTATGATTTTAATTGATGTTTTAATCCCCATTGCCAGTTTTCTGGATAAACCCTGCTGAAAATAAAGATTCACCAAAACTCAGGGAAATTATCAGTTTAAACCCCTAAGTCTATGTTGGTGATTCTTTTTATGCATTTATTTAAGTTATGTTGATGGTTTATGATGGATGATAACTACCGTCAACAAACTCCTCTAAGCTAAACCTTTGCTAGTCCCTGAGCAAAGCTAATCTTAACAATGGATCAGGAGTTTTTAGGGTTTCTGAAAACATTAACGCAACTCCTCAGAAGTACACATGCATTCAACAAGAATTCTCCTTCGAATTAGAATAGACCGATCTAACTTTCAAAATTACCCATATTACCTTCAATCATGGGGCTTTTTAGCTTTCATTTAGGTCTTAAGTAATTGAAAGACAGAATGATCAAGTCAAGCACTATGTCTCAAATTCTTTATTCAACCATCATTCCAGAGTTTTTATAAGTTTTCAAAATAAAACTTAGAGATTCCATGGTATGACACTCTCAAGTCTCTCATATATGTGCTATTTATGGATCCTCACCAAGGCAATGAATGATGTTATGCCTTTCTCTTCCTATAACTAATGTTTATGTGGAGCTCATAGGAAGGGTATATAAATGAGAGAGCAAAGCGAACCAGGCAAGACGCCAAGACCAGCATCAGCCATGACCCCTTCCTTCTGTCTCAGCCGCATAACGAATAGAAGATTCATGACCTCTTCACCTCACGACCCTTGGGAGAAACGGGGAGAGGTCAAACCTAGCCAAACATGCCTGCTTTGGCAAACGTAAGCACACTGCTCTGACTCTGCAAGGACTGAGGTGATAGCGGTCACCTCGGCCTAGTCAAATGCCATCCCTGCACCACGCTGTGCAGATAAGATAAGACAACATCGCACGGCAGTGACAACCAGTATGGCGCACCACCATCCAAATACGGTTTGACAGGACGTATGTTCGATTCTACCCACCACGAGATGGGATCCATGATGAAGGCCTTGACTTAGAGGCCATCCAGACCAACGGGTGCCATGACCCTGATGATCTGGATTGTGGCCCTGAGTTCTTCAAACCAACAAGGCGATCAATGACCTAGGGGCAGCTACCAACTCCTATACGACCCCCCCCCAGAAAACTAGGGGGCAATGACGATGACCACAATGAGGACCACGTCGCACAGGATGGCTGATGAACCACCATCGTGCTTACAGCGCCGCCACGGCCGACACAGTATCACCATGTGACACCATGCCGTGACTTGGCCACAAGACCATGATGACAACCACGTCCAGACGTGCTCCACAAGATGACATAGCTTGCAAGCCAAGTTAGGTAGGACCTCCCTGAAAGTCCCAAGTTTGGTTTTGGCTAATTGATGAAACCTAGGACTAACCTTTGTATCTAAGTGGATGATTTAGATAAAGGTGGTCATTGAATATGAGACATGACATTGACTCATGTGACCAAGATGATGAAGACCAAGATGATGCTTGGCTCGATGGACCGGTTGTGAAGGTGAAGGGCAAGTTGAGGCTTCGAAGCGAAGGACCATGCGATGGTGAAGCTTAAGCAAGACTTGGCGCCGACGGACCTATACAACGGTGAAGAGCAAGTGAAGTCAAGGTCGATGGATCGAGACGGTCATGTGATGATATGAAGTGGATCATATCTTTTGGAAAAACAAAATGGGCTCAAGGCAAAGGTATAACTATAAGGCCATTTTTTTTGCACTCAAGACACCATAGAGGGTGTGAGTGGTTTAGGATTGATAGCTGAACTATTAAGAGGGGAAGTCTTATCGGTTATTCGACGCACGGGTGCCACTAGGTGAATTCATGAAGTGCATTGCATGTAGGGCCTAGTGAGCTAACTGGAAAACCTTCGAAAATGATTATGAAAATGCTAACACACGTGCACAAGGTGGTGATCACTTGTTGGTGTTGGCACATTTACGAAGGCGATGAAGTTTGAGCGGTAGAGAGGGTTTGGGTTCCTCTCTCCCTCCCGCCGAGCTTGCGAGTGCAGGATTCACGCATTTTTTAGAACTTGAAATGCCTATTTTCCACTACGCCAGAAGTCAGAAAAGAAACGGAGGCGAACGGAGGTCACAGAGGTGATCGGACGCTGCACCGGACACGGTCATGGTATGACCGGACACGTCCGGTCAGTTCAACGCAGCAGTCAGGCGCGCGGGTGTTAGGGTTTGCAACCGGCACGTCTGGTCACCTAGCTTTGTGAAGGGCAATGGTCGGTTTTGTAATAGATGCAAGCAAGTTGGGCACCTAGAGCATAATTGCAATAAAAAGAACCAAAGCAAGAACCTTGTTAATGATATACCTTTTGATTCTTGCTATGTGCTTACCAAAGGGGTGAAGGGTGTGAAAGCTAAGTTTATTGGTACACCCATTATTGGCCCAAAGAAGAAGGCTATTTAGGTACCAAAGAGCTTAGTTACTAACCTACAAGGACCCAAGCAAAAATGGGTACCTAAGCTTCATTGATTTACTTGTAGGTCAATTATAAAGCTGGAGGAAGGCATTCGATTATTGATAGTGGGTGCACTCAACATATGACTGGTACATCAAGAATGTTTGACTCAATCAATGATAATGATAGTAGTGTTGATTCTATCACATTTGGCAATAACAAGAAAGGCAAGGTTATTGGATTGGGCAAGATTGCAATATCAAATGACTTGAGTATCTCCAATGTGTTGTTAGTTGAAAGCTTGGATTTCAATCTTCTATCCGTGGCACAAATATGTGATCTTGGTTACAAATGTATCTTTGGGGTTGATGATGTGGAAGTCATTAGTATGGATGGTTCAAATGTGGCATTCAAGGGCTTTAGATATGAGAATCTCTACCTAGTTGACTTCAATGCTAGAGAAACTTCTTTGACAACTTGCTTAATCTCCAAATCAAGCATGGGTTGGCTTTGGCATATAAGGCTTGGTCATGTTGGCATGAAACAATTGAAGAAGCTTACAACTCACAATCTTATCAATGGTTTGAAAGATGTTGAATTTGAGAAGAATAAGCTTTATAGTGCATGTCAAGCCGGGAAGCAAGTTGGAAGCTCACATCCAAAGAAGAGTACAATGAGCACATGCAAAGCATTTGATTTGATGCACATGGATCTATTTTTCCCAACAACATACTCAAGCATAGGTGGTAATAAGTATGGTTTTGTCATAGTGGATGACTTCACAAGATTCACATGGGTATTCTTTCTTAGTGACAAAAGTGAAGTGTTTGACACCTTCAAGACCTTTCTCACTAGAGTTCACAATGAGTTTGAGATTAGAATCAAGAAAGTGAGAAGTGACAATGGAAGTGAGTTCAAGAATACAAGAATTGAAGAACTTTGTGATCACTATGGCATTGGACATCAATTCTCGGCCAAGTACACTCCACAATCAAATGGCCTAGTTGAAAGAAAGAATAGAACATTACTTGATATGGCTAGATCAATGCTTCATGAGTACAATGTGAGTCAATTATTTTGGGATGAAGCAATCAATACCGCTTGCTACTACATCAATAGACTATATTGTCATCCTTTGCTAAAGAAGACTCCATATGAGCTACTTCATGGAAGAAAACCCAATATTTCTTACTTTAGGGTGTTTGGTTGCAAATGTTATATCTTGAAGAAGGGCACTAGATTGGGAAAGTTTGACAAGAGATGTGATGAGGGGTTCCTACTTGGTTATTCAACTACAAGCAAAGCTTATAGAGTTTGAAACAATTCAAGTGGCATTCTAGAAGAAGTCCATGATGTGTAATTTGATGAAACCAATGGGTCACAAGATGAAGAAGAGAATCTAGATGATGTTGGTGGAACTCTATTGGTGGAAGCAATGAAGAATATGGACATTAGGGACATTAGAGCAAAGCAAGTAATTGATATTCAAGATGATGAAAAAGATCAAGTGCTCAATTCTCCATTCAAGCTAGCTAGTGACTCTCAAGTGCAAGATCATGGTGCTAGTTCATCTCATCGAGATACATCAAGTGATCAACCAAGTTCAAGCAATCAAGTGCAAGTACTCCAACCACAACATGTTGCAAGAGATCACCCCATTGATAGTGTTATTGGTGATATTAGAAGTGGTGTGCAAACAAGATCAAGATTGACCATGTTTTGTGAGCATGCATCATTTATGTCAACCACAGAACCAAAGAAAATAGAAGAAGCTTTGAGAGATGTCGATTGGATCATGGCTATGCAAGAAGAACTTAACAATTTCACAAGAAATGATGTTTGGGAATTGGTAGAAAGGCCAAATGACTACAATGTGATTGGAACCAAGTGGGCGTTCAAAACCAAGCAAGATCAAGATGGCATTGTGGTGAGAAACAAAGCAAGACTAGTTGCTCAAGGTTACACTCAAGTAGAAGGGCTTGACTATGATGAGACATATGCTCCTGTGGCAAGATTAGAGGCAATAAGGATTCTATTGGCTTATGCTTGTGCACACAACATCAAACTATATCAAATGGATGTCAAAAGTGTATTTCTCAATGGGATTATCAATGAGTTAGTCTTTGTTGAGCAACCTCCCGGATTTGAAGATGACAAGAAACTCAACCATGTGTACAAGTTGAAGAAGGCTTTATATGGCTTAAAGCAAGCACCTAGAGCATGGTATGAGAGGCCAAGGGATTTTCTTCTCTCTAAGGGATTCAAGATGGGCAAGGTTGATACAACTCTATTCACCAAGAAGATTAGGAATGATCTATTTATAGTGCAAATATATGTTGATGACATCATCTTTGGATCAACCGATCAAGCTTATAGTGAAGAATTTGGTGCTATGATGGCCAAAGAGTTTGAAATGTCTATGATTGGTGAACTTAGCTACTTCCTTGGTCTCCAAGTCAAATAATTGAAGAATAGAACATTTGTGAGTCAAGGGAAATACATAAGGGACATGTTGAAGAAGTTTGGAATGCAAGATGCAAAGCCAATTTCAACTCAAATGAGTACAAATGGCAATTTGGATAGTGATTTTGATGGCAAAATGGTGAATCAAAAGGAATATCGGTCTTTGATTGGAAGTCTACTCTATGTCACCACATCAAGGCCAGATGTCATGTTTAGTGTTTGTATGTGTGCTAGATATCAAGCCTCACCTAGAGAGAGTCATCTCACGACCGCAAAGAGAATATTGAGGTACTTGAAGCAAACAAGAGATGTTGGACTATGGTATCCTAAGGGGTCAAAGTTTGAATTGATTGGATATTTGGACTCCGACTATGGGGGTTGCAAGATCAATAGAAAGAGCACAAGTGGCACATGTCAATTATTTGGAAGATCACTTGTGTTATGGTCCTCAAAGAAACAAAATAGTGTGGCAATCTCTACCGCCGAAACCGAATATGTGAGTGCGGGGAGTTGTTGTGCACAATTGCTATGGATGAAATCAACTTTGAAGGATTATGGCCTCAACTTCAAGAATGTGCCATTGCTATGTGATAATGAAAGTGCAATCAAGATGACACAAAACCCGGTTCAACATGGAAGAACAAAGCATATTGACATAAGGCATCATTTCATTAGAGATCATCAACAAAAGGGAGATATTGCCATTGAAAGTGTTGGCACCGATGATCAACTTGCTGATATTCTCACCAAGCCACTTGATGAAAAGAGGTTTTGCAAGCTAAGGAATGAGTTGAACATTCTTGATTTCTCAAACATGAGTTGAATGCACCCCACCCACTTATTGACATGCCTCTCCTTCGACATTGCAAGGTAAAGTTGATTGACATGTCATTCATCCTATGCTAAGGACTTGTTAGAGCATGTAGACATAATAAGTGGCATGCATGAGCATTCATGATAAATCAAATGAATTTGATGGATATATGTTACCACTATTGCTTTTATGCTTGTCTTGATCTAGTGGTGGCATATGACATGTTTGTGAGCTTGTAAACCTAGTGTTGAATCTAGAAGATTTGCTATACGTGTTTAATTCAACATAGGCAAGATAACCCTTATCATGAGGTGTGAAGAAGCTTGTCTTTGGTTCAAATCAAATTAAATATCTTTGGCAAGTGTTCTAGGTTGAACCAAATTTGATAAATTTTAACCTACTCCATCAAACATTGTTTTTCTCTCCATAATTTGATCCTATTTTTGGGTAAGTTATTGACAAAGGGGGAGATAAAAAGATGATTCAACATGATAAAGGGGTAAATAAAATTTTGATGCACACAAGTAGGGGGAGCAAGCTCATAAACAAAGTTGTTGCATTTGTTTGTGCATTCTCATATGACTTGCTCATTGAACATGTATTCAAATTCAATATACATGCCTGTGTGGTGCAATGCTAGTATAGAACTTGAATGATTAAATGATCTACTAGCATGCATAGGAATAGTTTACTTGTGGTATCTAGACATGCCTAAAGCTTTACAAGTGGTCCAAGAACCTTTACATATAATGATTGATCTCATGGGGTTCTTGAGTTGTGATGGATGTCTAGTTACTTCATGATGCTAAGGATGGTGTAAAAGGCAACTCCGATTGGTATCACGCTTCAAAGGTCCATTTCCTACACCTTAGCATCATTTTGGTGGAATTACTCTCTCAACACTTCTATCAATGCATATGTGTAAAGCTTTCAATCCAAACTCTATGCACATATGTAGGGAGAGCTAATGCTATCAAAACCGAGCTTGTGATAATTATCCAAACTTTACTTATGAGCAGAATGATTGGACAAGTATGACAAGTTCAAAACTTTTATTATCAAAATCATCTTTGTGAGGGTTGTCATCAATTACCAAAAAGGGGGAGATTGAAAGTCCCTAGTTTGGTTTTAGCTAATTGATGAAACCTAGGACTAACCTTTGTATCTAAGTGGATGATTTAGATAAAGGTGGTCATTGAATATGAGACATGACATTGACTCATGTGACCAATATGATGAAGATCAAGATGATGCTTGGCTCGATGGACCGGTTGTGAAGGTGAAGGGCAAGTCGAGGCTTCGAAGCGAAGGCCCATACGATGGTGAAGCTTGAGCAAGACTTGGCGCTGACGGACCTATGCAATGGTGAAGAGCAAGTGAAGTCAAGGTCGATGGATCGAGATGGTCATGTGATGATATGAAGTGGATCATATCTTTTGGAAAAACAAAATGGGCTCAAGGCAAAGGTATAACCATAAGGCCATTTTGTTTTGCACTCAAGACACCATAGAGGGTGTGAGTGGTTTAGGATCGATAGCCGAACTATTAAGAGAGGAAGTCTTATCGGTTATTCGATGCACAGGTGCCACTAGGTGAATTCATGAAGTGCATTGCATGTAGGGCCTAGTGAGCTAACTGGAAAACCTTCAAAAATGATTATAAAAATGCTAACACATGTCCACAAGGTAGTGATCACTTGTTGGTGTTGGCACATTTATGAAGGCGATGAAGTTTGAGCAGTAGAGAGGGTTTGGGTTCCTCTCTCCCTCCCGCCGAGCTTGCGAGCGTGGGATTCAGACGTTTTTGAGAACTTGAAATACCTATTTTCCACTACGCCGGAAGTCGGAAAAGAAACGGAGGCGAACAGAGGTCATAGAGGTGATCGGACGCTGCACCGGACGTGGTCATGGTATGACCGGACGCGTCCAGTCAGTTCAACACAGCAGTCAGGCGCGCGGGTGTTAGGGTTTGCAACCGGCGTGTCCGGTCAGGCGCCCAGAGGAAACTGAATTTCGCAAGGTCGATCGGACACGCGGCGCGTCCGGTCACATGCGATCGAACGCGTCCGGTCATTGAGGGAGCTTACTGGACTCCAACCGGACGCTGGCACTGTCGCGTCTGGTCGTTGCCTGGAGCGCGTCCAGTCGATGCTTCGTAGGCGCGCGGTGCTGTGCGATCGGTGCGTCCGGTCGTTGTCTGGGGCGCGTCCGGTCAGTTGAGCGGCGTGTCCGGTCGATTGGTTTGACCGTTGGCGCAGTGACCGTTGGAGGATCAGACGCGATTGAGTGCGTCCAGTCAGTTTCGACCGGCGCGTCTGGTCATCCCGAAAAACGTCTAGTGAAGGGGTACAACGGCTCTATTCGTTTGGGATGCTTATAAATACTTATTGGCCGGTCCTTGGGGAGGGCTCTCGTGATTTCTAACACTCTTGTGCATCCTATGAGCTAGAGCTTCTCCCTCTGACTCATCTCTCTTGCTTGATTGCAAATCAAAAGTGAGATTGAGTGATCCCAAAGTGCATTGCATAGCTTGAGAGCATCTAGTGGCACTTGTGGGTGGTTTAGCCGGTGGATTTCTTGTTACTCTTGGAGAGTACCGCTCCTAGCTGGCTTAGAGATTGTTGGAGGCATTGGCAAGAGAAGGAGATTGTTCTTGGCCACCTCCGGTTGATTGTAAGAGATTCTTGTGCTTTCCTCGGTGGAGCGCCAAAAGCAACTCTAGTGGATTGCGTGTGTCATTGAGTTACCTCACTTGAGAGTGGTGTCTTGCGGTGCCTTGCGGGGCGTGCCTCGAGGGACAAGTGACTTGAGGGTCACACCAATGAACCATCTAAGTGTTGGTCGACACAACCGGTGACGTAGCTTGTCGGTGCACAAGTGAACACCGGGTGAACAAAAATATTGTGTCTCTTGTCTCCCGGTGATTGGTCTTCATATTGTGTTGTTGTCAATATTGTTTAATTGTATATCATCTTGGTGATTGGCAACATCTTCGCTCCACCGTCGGTATAAGATTCACAATCCTATCTCTCGCATTTACTTTTACTAGATTATATTGTGTAGCTCTAGTGGTAGCCTTTGCTAGTAGTTGTTAGCTTGCTCTCTAGTGTAAGTTTAGTAACATAGCCCTTGTGTGAACTAGAGATCATAATCTACTAGACTTGTGGATAGGAGGCTTGCATCACTACCGTAGGCTAAGCAAAACTCGCTTTACACCATTTGTTATTCTAACAAGTTTGCTTAGTATTTATTGTAGAATTTTTTTATAGGCTATTCACCTCCCCTCTAGCCATCTAGGACCTTACACTCCCTTAGGCTCACAACCCTTTGGTCGGGAGAACCATCTTCTTTGTATACGCCCTGACCCCGAACTCAATATAAGGGCAGCCAGGGCACCCATCTTGGGGATCCCAACTCTGAGTCACTCATTCTTACACCGTAGAAGGGCTCCTGAAGCTTCCCTTCAAACAACCCATCTCCTAGCTCTAGATGTCCTGCCTCTTCCACCATTTTTGCATCCCCGATTGTAAGAACTTCAGAGCATTCAAGCGAGGAACACGCACCTAATCATCTCTGAGACTAGTCGTAGGGCTCCGGCCTGAACCAGTATAAATCCTCGTATCTTTTGGATGCTATCATCGTCTTCCTAGAGCAACGCGACAATCGTATAAATTCACTAGTCTGGTTTACAAAACACCGACAATGTCCTTACTTTTACAATTATTACTGGTGGTGTATAGAGGACATCAATGCTACTATTGCCTGCCATCTGAGGACCGCCATGACGCCAAGAAGCCCGCTCTATAACGTTGGCTATTTCTGCTCTCCACACACTGAGGAGTTCCCTACCCCCACCGGTGATGATGGCTGATGCGGAGCTCCGCCTCAGTGGTGAGCCATGGAGGCGCCCTAGTGGCTCGGTGGCCCTCGTTATGGGTCCTCCACGCACGTTGTGGTCCAACGCCCACCTCCATCTGCAATGTCGGCACCCCTCTCCTCCCATCTCGCCTGCTGTGTGGGCATCTACCGCACCATCGATTCGTTGGTGAGACTACAGATTGGTGGATTAGATCCATGGAGACAGTGGTGGAACCAACAAGGCCGCCCATACAACAGTGGAGGATTTAGACAGAGGGTCGGCATGATGACACGCGCGGGGGGTGGTTGAGGGGGTTAGAAGTTGGGTCCGCCTCACATTGCAACACAAGAAAAAGCTAGTGAGCACACGAGTAAAAAAAACCATGTATTTTCGGCGACATGTGGGCTATTCTGCTGTGCTTGTTCCTGGAGATTTGCTTCTACGTCAGAGACATACAACATGGCCATCTGGCAGCAGGCAGGTGCAGCCTGCAGCTGCAGCGTGCTCGAGCATGCCTAGGCCTCGTTTAGTTCGTTGAATTGGGAAGAAAAACACTGTATCAGAATTCCTGTAACATTTTGTTTATATTTGGTAAAAATTATCCAAATTTTGACTAACTAGGCTTAAAATGTTCATCTCGCAAAGTACAACAAAACTGTGCAATTAGTTTTTGATTTCATCAACATTTAGTACTCCATGCATTTACCGATATTTTGATGTGACAGAGAATCTTTTTTTGCATAGTGAAATTTGGGGAGAATCGGGGAACTAAAGGCCTAGGTGTACCACACGATTCCTCACATATTCTGAGTTTTTTTTGTCGCCACTACTCCTGGATCTGAGACACTCTGCAACTGCAAGACACCACCATCTCCAATCCTCCATGTTATAAACACCCAACACTATTCATCAGGCCTTTGTCAGAAAATAAATGGAGAAAAAGTAGACTTGTGGGCTTGTGGCTGTCATGTGCATGAATGGAACCATCGTGCTGCGATCCCCGCTAGAGACCAGACGGAACAAGACCTTTTGGGGCGGGCGAAAAATCATCTATATATTCATGTCCATTGTTTCTCAGAGGAATGAAATCATCCATTCTTGTTCGTTTGTTAAAAAATCTTTGCTTTACTGAAAGGTTGTATTACTACCGGTAGGCCACCGTACGCCTGCAGTGATTGGCTACTCGTATATACGCTGTTGAAGAATATATCGGATAACAATCACAAGTGAAGTATAATATGTAAATGTATACTACTCCGTAAAACAGTAGGGCATTTCTTATATAAATGCTCCGATCCTATCAAGTGAAAACAGAAAACTGAAGGAAGAAAGGAATTTGCTACCCAAATATTTATATTTTCTTGGTCTTTCAACACAACTCTTGCTTTATGTGCAAGAATCCAAGACACAAGTGACCACTTAAACAAGCAAAGATAGTATTGATATCAATGCAACTAGCTAAAGCCAGCCGCCTCGTCCTGAATCCTCCCCAGAATCTCATGCACTGCAGCTGCAATCTCCTCCACAGAGCCGAGCTTGCATTCATCCTCAACCTGGAATTAAATCCAAGCGTGAGGTTAGTCAAATCTCAAATAATCAGAGGCACCACACTAATTGATCATTAGTACACAAAACGGAGTAAAATATAGAGTCTAGTATGGCACGTTGACAACTAGTAGAATGATTAGGTACTGTGTCTGTATAATACAGTGTTAATTAACCGTTCGTCACTAACCTTCAGGCTGAAGGCGTACATGACCATGGTGCCAGCCGTGCTGACGTTGAGATGCAAGGTCGTGAGGCCGAGCTGCTGGAGGCCGGCCGCCAGCCTCAGCAGCTGCCTTGGCCGCCGCGGGGCCTGAACCTTGACGCTGGCGTGTCCATCCACCATGCTTGCTTCAATGTCGGTGGTGACTGACGCCGGTGACCGGGAGCTCCCGGCGGACGTCGACGACTCCTCCATGATCGTGCGGTTGCCGGCGCCGCGCTGGGAGGCAGAGGTAGCGGAGGAGTACCGTGGAAAGCTGAAGAAAGCAGCAAAGGGATTGCACGATTTGCCGTTGCCGCTGTGCTCCTTTAGGCTCCTTTGCACCTCAAGGGATTGGAGCAGCTGCTCAAGCTCCCTCACGTAGTTGATTGCTCCCCCAACAATAGAGGCTTGATCTCCCTAAAACAATTTTAGCAAAAAAATCCTGATCAAAATGTGTGTTTGTTTTGAAGAACATGAAGAATGCCGGGCAAGAATGCCTAGAAATTATATATATGTAAGTCTCTGAAGCCAATTAAGAAAAAAATAGAATGCAGTACAATATTTTATTATGAATACCCTTTGCGCATAGGACGGTGGCATGAGGGAGCGGAGCACGGCAAGGTACTCGTTCATCTGCCGGCGGCGGTTCCGCTCAACGGCAATGTGAGTCATCCGCTGGCTCTCCGTCTCCTCCTCGTTCTTGACAACCTTGGCCCGTCTCCTCTTTCTCTTGGTCGTCGTCGTCGTCGTGACCGGCGATGATGGCGGCTCAATGGCCGACGACTGCACCACTTCGCGCTCCGGCGAGGCCTTATTGGAGCCCACCACCTGCCCCCACTCCTGGGCATCGTGCACGAGGGACGAAGCGAGCAGGAAGGGGTCCCAGTCGCCGGCGTACGGTACATGGCTATCTCCATAGCCGCCGGTCGCATCTGACAAAAAAGGTGGCCCGTAGGAGCAGTCCCAGCGCCCGTAGCCGAAATGGCCTTGGGGTTGGGACGGATGCACCACGGCATCCAGCAATGCCATTATTTCCAACGAATAAAGCAGCACAAGGACACACGGGAACAAACGTACTACTATGGGCGAACACCAACAAAGAGAAACAGACGCGGAGAAGATGGCGTGGGCTAGGGCCTAGGGCTACCACACGTAGTACGTACGAGGCTAGTGGCCTATGAGGAGCGAGGGAGGGAGGAGGCCTGGTGGTTTTTATAAGGCCACGGAAGGTGGTGGGGAAGACACGAGGGGCCAGCCAGGTGAGGTGAGGTAGATGGGGATGCCTCTGGTTTTTGTGCCTGGGGGAGTGGCACCCAATGATTTAAGTGGCAACTAGCTAGGGAATGAAATACATAATAACTACGCTCGACAAGAGAGGATTCGTTCATTTCCTTTGCCTGGCTTCTTCTAGGTTCTTTCTCTAATTTGTACTGTAGCGTGTTAGCAGCGATGAATGGTCATTACTTCATGCAGTTGCTTGCTCTGATCATGAAAAAAAATGTTTCCTTAACAAACCACATATCAATAGCACAATTTTTAATTATATTAAAACTAAACTTGGCAATAATTTTATATGTTGTCATTGTAGATAATTTTATACATTTTAACTCAAACGTAATGATATATATAAATACTAGTACTTTATTCTTTATTTGAACTCTATTTTGTTATAAAACATCAGTGCTACACATATAATAAATTGATAGAAAAATTAAATATTTTGAGTGCCATTGTGTATCCTGAAACGACTCCTTATATGCCACTGTTGTAACTAATACCAGAGTCTAGGACATAGAATCTATTTTCTTAATAAATCTAAAAGACATTAGGAATAAAATATACAATAAGCACTATAGTTTGAACATAACTCATGGGTAGAAAAATTGCAACAAATAAAAAGATCAAAATTTGAAAGCCAAAATATGATTTATGTTGTCACAATTAAGGATGGAAGAAGAGATTATATAACTTAATCTAAGGTCTCAACTTATTAAATATTATAACCCACTGAGCTCCAATGGAAAAGATCAAAAGACATATACTTATCATAATAGGATAGAGATTATAGGGTATAATTAATAATGGTATTGTGTTAGGAAATGAATAGAAATGGAGTAAGGATAATCAATTTCAATTAGTTGCACCTACAAATTAAAGTTTACCCATAAACTTTAATGTAACATTCTAGACCATTAGAGCACGGGTTGATGTGCTAGTAACAAGAAATTAAGATAGATGCATGATTTCCGGTGGTTTATTTGATATACTAAAACAAGGTAGAAATTAAATCATATTGCTAGTGTGCATTTACATTAATATTTACCAATACAAGTTTCGTTGCCTTACTTATCGTTCCTATTTATTTCTGGATTGCAAAAATTTCATCTCCCACCAAATTGTGTTTATTAGTGCCTTTCATACATTTCCTTTTGATTAAATAAACTTGGAGGTAGAGTCCAGTGAATACATATGATATACACAAGTATATGCCAAATGGTTGTCATGTGGAAGGTTCCATGCCAACATAAGCACCATCCAACAACGAGACATAAAGCCCTCTTAGACGAACCCAAACATGGATTCAGTGACAGCACAACGCACACAAAATATAGTGGACAAAAGGGTTAGTCTCTACAAAGTATTGTGATTAGATAAAAACAAAATGTACCTTTCTTCCAAGTGGGGATTTGTTTTTAGCCTCTAGTAGAGAAAAATACCAGATGCTTCACTTGATTTTCCATGTGTATAATTACGAAAATTTATGTTCATTAGTGCACCTTCTTTTGTGCATGCGTATCGTTTCAGGGGTGCTAAAAAAGCAAACATTGTCAGAGAGATTGTGTCTCAGCTAAATCAGGCACCTCCATTGTAGTGCACGGCTGCATTTGCTGTGGTACTAGAGCCACGACGAGAATGGACAAACACTAGTTGTGCTGATATAATTTCTGCTTATCGTCTTTCCCTTTGCCTTTTTAGGGCTGTACTGTACAAGATTGCACACCAAATGGTAAGTTTTGTCTTCTTTTTTCAGGACATATCAGGACATGTTTTTCATTAAGGCGAAGCTGGAAAACAAAATAAGTTAATGGTACAAGCTAAAGAATCACCAAAATGTATATAGTGACAAGCTAAAGGAAAGCGATGCTACTACCATCTATCCATCAGAATACAAGAACAGTAACAAGCCGGTGTTTCCTGCTATAGGCCATAGGTTAGCTTCCGAGCTATTTGGTTAATAACACAGGCGTTTACCTAAATCTCATAGCGTGTCACATGCTTAGCAGTTGGTTAGGAGGGATTAGTAAAAATTTCAAGCCTTTAGTTCTGTTAGGAGCGGCAGCCATGAGCGAACTGTTGGTTACTTTGGTTATGGAGGAAAGAAAAAAAAAACACTCTCTCCTTTGTAGGTTATTTTCTCTGTTATCCACTGGCACTACTATCCTCCAGAAGGTGGTGTTATGGTCGACTAGGTGTACCACTGTACCAGCGCATGAAGAGAACTCATGGCTGAGGCGCGCCGCTGTGAGCTAGATCACACCCAACGCACGGTCACCACCTGGTGCACCGGTCCCTTAGTTGGTTAGCCAGCTCATGTTACTTAAGAGCTCTTTGGTACTAGCTCGACTGCATTAGATTGAGTTTGTTAGGATTTGGGTCTATAAGGCCAAAACACCATACTTCGACCATCCTCCGCAAGAGCGTATTGGCCTTCTTCGATGACATCCTTATATACAACTTCTCATGGTCCAAACACCTACAACAAATTATCGTCGTACTCATTGTTCTTCATGTCCACCAGCTGCGCATCAAACGTTCCAAGTGCTCCTTTGCTACATCATCCGTGGCCTACTTAGGCCACATCATCTCCGCGGTTGGCATCGCCATTGGATGGCGGGTGGAGGCGATTGTCACCTCGCCACAGTCGTGCTCCCCCCGTGGTCTACACGGATTTTTGGGCTTGGCGGGCTACTACCATCGATTCATCCGGTACTTCGGCACCATCGCCGCGCCTCTCACTTAGCTCTTCAAGAAGGATAGCTTCCACTGGTTTGAGGCGAAGTCCGCGACATTCCTGGCGGTTAAGTGGGCCCTTTTTGTCGCTGGTCCTCCACTTACCCATCTTTGACAAGCCATTCCTGGTGGACGGTGATGCTTCGGGGACAAGCTTTGGCACGGTGTTCCACCATGGCGATGGCCCTATCACGTTCTTCACCAAGCCCATCTCCCTGCGACACCTGAAGGTGGTCGCGTATGAGCATTAATTAATCGGCTGGCCTGGTATGGGTCATATGCCACAGGCGGTTGTACCTCTAGGGGGCACCTTAATCATTCGCACCAACCACTACACCGTGAAGTTCATGCTGGATCAACACTTGTCCATAATTCTACAGCCCCAATGGATTAGCAAATTGTTTGGCTTTAATTTCAAGGTCATGTACCATCTCGATAGGCTTAATACGGTGTGTGACGCCCTGTCTATACGTGAGATGGACGATGCACATGCACTAGTACATAAATGATTTTTGCAAACGCCTTCCATTTCTATTAGAGGCGGACAACATAAGAAACCACTTCTAACTATAATGGAGAGCACTATAGCTCATGAACCGCCTCTAAAAATCTATTTTCAGAGACGATTCTGTTAAGAAAATCGCCTCTGGAAATATATCTATTTTCAGAAACAGTTGCACCAAGGTAACCACCTTTAAAATATGATTTTTAAAGGCGGCAACGTTACCTCCACTTCTAAAGATGCGTGAAAAAAAAACCGCGTGGTAAAAAACTTTAGCCCGCATTACGAGTCTTCGTACTATACCGGATTTGACTTTTGTAGCTAAGGACACTCCTGCTTCCATGCTTCTTGCAGCTTGCATGTTGGTATGTTTACTGAGTTGCTGGCCTCTCTCCCCCTTTTCTTGTGTGTTCTGACCAGGGGGGCTAGTTTGTGCTTGGCTTATATAGCCTTGCGTCAGCTGACCTATTTAACTGTGTTAGGTCGGTAAACTTTAATTGCTTGATACATTTTAATGATTCAGAGATGTTGTGGTTTATTTAGTGACTGGCATATCTTGGATCTTAAAGACTGATGGTACTTGTGTAATTTAAGGACCATTGTGCCCGGAGCCTGAGTATTGTCAGGTCTTCACCGGGTCTTTGGTACTCCTGATGCCTATAGCAAAGGTAGGTCTTTTTTAGTGTTTGCTCTTGGCACTTTTTGCCAGTTTGCAATTGCTTTCCTAATGCCTAATTTTGGATAGGACTTTATTAAGATTTCTTTGTGCTTTGGCTGCGAAGGTCGTCCCGCACTGTAAAGCCTTCGGCTTAGGTGTGGGGAGGTCCTCTTTTTTCGTAAGTTTTTGTCGAATGTTGTGGCTCCTTTGCTAGCCACTTTTGACCTTTGTTAGGATGTCTTGGGGAAGTACCTCTTTATATTTTAGAGGTTTTTTACATGGGTCCTGCCTCTTAAAAAACCTCACCTCCAAAAGGAGTTTCCCCTGTAAGGAAAAGAGTACAGGCCCTGACATGAGTTTGCTAGAAACAAAATGGAAAGAATAGAAAAACGTGGGAGCTTCGCTTATATTTTGTGGAGGCTACCCATTTACAATTCAAATATAAAATCTACTCAAGCTATCGACGTTCCAGGTGTGAACTGAAGTTTTGCCTTCGGCGTCTATCAGGTTGAATGATCTTGGCCTACCGGTTGTCTTCGCTGTGTAGGGGCCTTCCCACTTAGGCTAGAGTTTTCTAGTGTTTGCCGCGTTTGCTTTTCTTCTGAGGACCAAGTCTCCATCTTGTATGTTTTTTCTGATAACTTGGTTGTCTCTCTATTTTGTGGTCTGCTGTTGGTACTTTGTGATGTTGTCAACAACCTCTAATCTGGTTGCTTCGATTGTTTCCTTTGAGTATTCTTCATCTTCAGCCATGGCTTGCCTTATGGTGCGGAGGCACTGATATTTGATCTCCTCTGGTAGCATTGCCTCCTCGCCATATAGGAGCCTAAATGGGGTGAAGCCTCTTGCCCTAGATACTATTGTGTTGTGAGACCACATGACCTTTGGCAACTCCTCTATCCACTTGCCTTTGTGTGGGTTGAACAAGGTCTTGGAGATTGCCGAAAAAACTATTATGTTTGCTCTTTCCACTGGTCCATTTGATTCTGGATGGTACACTGATGCAAAGGCTATTTTTGTGCCTATGCTTGTGCAGAATTCTTTGAAATTTTCTGAGTCGAACTGTTTTCCATTGTCCACTATTAGTGATCTCGGTACACCAAATCTGCACACAATGTTTTGCCAAAAGAACTTTTTGACTGATTCTGATGTGCTAGTTGCTAGTGGTTTGGCCTCAATCCACCTGGTGAAATATTCTACAATAGGAGTTCCTTGCCTTCGCTCTGTGATACGCATTTGAGCAATGGCTAGACTACCCCTTTCTTGTACAGGGTACCTTCGATCATTGTATAACTTCTTGCTCTTGCTGCCATCCTTGTGGCGCTTGCTTCGTCTTCTGGGTTGGATATATTGTTCAGCGCATCTATTATTACTTGTCTCCATTCTTCGCACTATGTAAGCAGGATCGTCTGGAATGCCTTCGCTGATGTTTCAGTCGCTGGTAACGCTAAAGCTTGGTAGAAAGTCCTTGCTGGCATTGGCAGATTGTTTGCTACGGCCTTCGCTAATTCATCAACTTCTGAGTTTTCTGATTTGGTATGTATTTCAAGGTGAAACCCTGAACCTCCGCTCTAAGGCTCTTACCAGGGCCAAATACCTTACTAGCTCTGGCTCTCATGCCATGTACTCTTTCTCTAGTTGGTTTGCCACAACCTGAGAATCTATTTTGATCAACAGTCTTCATGCTAGTAGCGCCTTTGCTTTGCTTAGTCCCAAGATAAGGCCTTCATATTCCGCTATGTTGTTTGTAGCTCTGAATTCTAGCCTTGCTGCATACTTTAATCGGAGGCTTGATGGTGCCACTAGCCCGACGGAGGCTTTTGCGCCTGATTGACCCCATGTCCCATCGGTGAATATTAGCCATGCTTGGTTACTAGGTTGCGGAATGTTTTGAGCCGGAGGTGTCCAGTCTACCATGAAATCTGAAAGTGCTTGGGATTTGATTGCTATTCTTGGCATGTATGTAATTTCAAATTATGATAGCTCTGTGGCCCATTTACCAATTCTGCCGGAGGCTTCTTTGCTTTTTAGATGTCTCCTGGTGGCTGAGATGATGGCACTGTGATTTCGTGCCCCTAAAAGTAGTGTTTCAGCTTTCTTGAGGAGATCAAGAATGCATATGTAATTTTTTCAATCTCTGTATAGTTCAACTTAACTTATGATAGTGCTTTTAATACAAAATAGACTGGCCTTTGAACTGCCTTCACCCCTTCTTCTTTTTCGTGCGTTAGAACTTCGCTCACTGCATGGTCGGAGGCTGCCACATACAATAGTAATGGGGCATCTGGATCTAGCACTGTTACCATCAGCCTAGTTGCCATATAGTTTTTGAGCTATCTGAAAGCCTGTGACTATTCTGGCCCCCATTCTACGATGTCTCTGCCTCTTAGGGCTTTGAAGAACGGGAGGTTGCGCTCTGCTGATCTTGAGATGAATCTACTGAGTGTAGCTATCCTGCCTATGAGCCTTTGTACTTCTTTCTTGGTTGAAGGTTCTGTCATTGTCATTATTGCTTTAGTCTTGTCTGGGTTTGCTTTGATGCCTTTGGCACTGATGATGTAGCTGAGCATTTTCCCTTGGCTGACTCCAAAGACACACTTTTCTGGGTTGAGTTTGAGTCCAGCTGCCGTGAGGTTAGTGAAAGTCTCTTTGAGGTCTGCAATGTGGTCTTCTTTGTTCTTACTCATTACCACAATGTCATCGACATATGCAATGGTGTTCCTCTGCAGCTAAGGACCCAAAACCTTTTTTGTCATTCTAGCGAAGGTTGCTCCTGCATTTTTCAACCCCTCCGACATTCTGGTATAGCAGTAGGTGTCGAAGGGTGTGGTGAAGCTTGTTTTCTCTTCATCTTCTTTCTTTAGCCAAATTTGGTGATATCCTGAAAAATAGTCCAGTAGTGAGAATCTTTGGCACCCTGCCGCCTTGTCGACAGAGGCGTCAACCCTTGGAAACGGGAAAGGGTCTTTCTTGCAGGCTTTGTTTAAGTTAGTGAAATCTATGCACATCCTCATTTTTCCATTCTTTTTTGGGACCAGGACCACATTGGCGAGCCATTCTGAATACTTGACTTCTCTGATGACGTTTGCATCTAGGAGCCTTTGTACTTTGGCCTTCGCTGCCAAGATTCTGTCCTCTAACATTTTCCTCTGCCTTTGTTTCTTTGGTCTCATTTTTGGGTTGATGTCTAGGGCATGCTATATTATGTCTCTGCTGACCCCTTTGAGTTCGGAGGCTAACCAGGCGAAAATATCTTTGTTCTTTGCTAACGTCTCTTTGAGCTCTGACTCTTCCTCTTGGGACAGGTTAGCTCCAATAATGATATTTTTGTCTGGCATTGCTTGTTCTAGTGGTGTTGTCTTTGTTTCTTCCTGGTTTGTCAAGTCTATTTTTCCCTTGGGCAGGTCCGGAGGCTCTAGTGTTTTGTTCTTCGTTGATTCCATAGAGTTGATATTTCTATGTGACTTGTAGATCGCTTTCTCAATGTTCCTGGCTTCTTTCTAGCTGCCATGCACTGAAATGATGCCATGCAATGCTAGTATCTTCATGCACAGATAGCCCATGTGGATTATTGCGTTGAACTTGTTTGCAAATCCCCTACTGAAAATGGCATTGTAGGGGTAGTATAGGTCTACCACGTTGAAGGTGATGTATTCTGTCCTTGCATTTTGTTGATCACCAAAAGACACTGGGAGTGATATTTTTCCCAGGGCGTGGATCTGCTTGCCTCCGAATCCAATGAGTGGTGAGACCGAAGGCTACAACTGGCTTCTGCTGAGTCTCATTTGGTCAAAGGCGTTGACAAATATGTCTGATGAGCTACCTGAACCCATTAGGATTATGCTAATCCCCCAGGCTGCTATGTTTGCCTAGATCATCATTGCATCAATGTAGGGATAGCTCTCTAGTTGCAAATCTTGCTTTGTGAATGTAATCGGGGTCTTCGACCAGTCGGTGCATCGTACTGATCCTTGTACTACTATGTTTTTGACCAACCTGAGGTGATCCTTCTTTTGCTTTTTGGTTTGGAATTCCATTGCGGACCCTCCGGCTATTGGTAGGATCATGCCGATGGTAGGTAAAGGTGTATGCGGATTGATTTGGTTTTTTTGGACTGGGCTCGTTCTTGGGTGGTGGGAGTTGTACTTGATGTGGTGGTGGAGGTAGAGGTAGGTGTAGGGGCGGGGGTAGTGGATCAAATCCATTTGCCGGTTGCTAGGAACGGCTTGTTTCGATATATGTTATTGGCGGAGGCCTAGGGTTTATGTAAGTGAGGTTTGCCTCTGCCTACGGGTTGCTTGCTTGTGGTTGCAATGAAGTTGGTCACCAGGCCGGTAAGAATTTGGGTAATATGCAGAGGCTAGAGTGGAAGGGTGTATTTGATTGGAGTTCAATCCTGAATAAATCGGGCAATATGGGTGTTGCTGAGGTAGGACGAAGGTGTGGTTTACCTCCCTTAGTGTTTGTTGAGGCAGAGGTTGAGGGTTTGCTCTGCTTTTGATCCTCTCTTGTGTTTCTTTAGCATCTAGGCAATCCCTAGTGACATGCCCCTTGTCTTCTCCATGGAAGAAGCATTACTACTTACACTGCCTCTATTTTTGGTTTTTGTTCCAATTTCTTCCTTGGCCGTTTCCTTTTGCTTGGTAGGACCCCTGAGTTGTGTTTAGTGCTCCTACCTACGCAGGTGCCTGCCCTTGCTGACTATTGATAGGCTGCTCAATGTTGAAAACTTGTTGGCTTTGTCCTTGCTTTTGCTGATGCTGGCCTTAGCTTGCATTGTTTCTCTGAGTGGTCCTGTTACTTCCTTGTTGCTTGTTCTGATTCTACTCTACCAGTCTCTTGCGGAGGTCATTATCTGATTTGCAATACTTCTTGAACTGATTGTACAACTCTTGCATTGATGCTGGTTTTTCTCTGGCCAGGTGAGCTGTGAAGGGTCCTATATGGAGGCCCTTGATTGTTGCTTCAATGGCCACCTCTTCTGGGACATCGGGAGCCTTCGCCTTAACTTGGATAAACCTTCAAAAATAATCCCTCAATGCCTCTCCTTGGTTTTGTTTTCACTGGAATAGATCTATGGAGGTCAATGATTCACTAGTGAAACCCTTAAAGTTTGGTAGGATTTTGTCGCAGAGGTTTTCCCATAAGTATATTGTGCTTGTCTTGAGCATAGAGTACCAGGCCAGCGCATCACCTTCTACTGCTATGATGAAAGATTTGGCTAGGACTGTTTCGTTCCCCCTGTGAAAGCTACTGCTGCTTCGAAGCTCATAATGAATTGGTGTGGGTCTGACTTCCCATTGAACTTGGGCAATGTTATTGGCTTGTAGGATGCTGGCCATGGTGAGTTTTGAATGCCTTCAGAAAGTGGGGACTTGGGATCTATAGTCCTGCACGATAGTGGTGGCTCAAGGGGCAAGCTTGAAGCTGTTTGCGCTGTTGTTACTGGTGGAGGATTGAGCTAGTTCTGACTTATGGAGTGTACTTGGTGTGAAATGTTGGAGGGGTGTCGCGGAGGTTGCATACTCTGTATCTCCACTTGCAGGAGGGCGAGCTATTGCCTAATCTCTGCTGCTTGTGCCGATGTTTGAGCCGCTTGCTAGCTTGTGGCGAAGGTCGCGACTACTCTATCTTTCCTGCTGCATACTTTGCAGCTGAGCCTGCAATTGTTGAAGCTCTTGATCTGGTGTTGGGTCTTGGACCTCCGACGCCGGAGGTTGCTCTTCGATCACCAGTTCCTCTTCAAGATGGTCTTCATCATTTGTAGCATAGGTACTATGGGTATTGCGCTTGGGTCTCCCTCTGGCTCTTGGGCTAGGTGGTGCTCTCACTAGGGTTGCTCTTTTTCTTGGCATCGTGGGTTTTTGCCGCCCAACACGCGGTGGGCGCCAATATTGGAATTGCGTATTCCAGTGGATGATTCAAGTTTACCTTCACCCGGTCGGTGCCCCAAACGAAGAACAGAGGCCAATGAACACAAGAAGGCTAAAGTTTTATTAATATGTTCACCCACCACATACTTACACATTTATGGCTCCCCCTTTTATAGGGCACCGTTCCCTCATAATTTGTCTTTACACAAATGCCCCATGACGGTGGCAAGATATACCTAGAATATTCTCTTCGTAGGCACTCTAGCTTGGGATAACATGGTAATCTAATCTTTGAACCGTCCTCCTGATGTGGGCTGAAGCCCAAAGCCGGTTTTTGGCCCATGCCTTTGCTGACTCAACCGTCCAGCCCGCGGTGGAAGCTGCCTCCGCCCGCTTATTTAGGAGAGCCTCCGCCACTGATAGCCGGAGGTCCCCGACCACTGCCGATCCTGGTCTTCGCCCATCCTGCGATCGGGAGACATACCTTGGGGGCGAAGCTGCCCTTGCCGGACCTTGCTTGAAAAGACATTTGGAGCGGCCGCTTCTGGTTAGTCGACACAGCCTTCGCCCAAGGCGTAATTCTGGGCCTTCGCCCTTGATCGCCGAAGGTCCCTTCATCCCTGTAAGAAATCCTTTAACAGGTTAGAACTTGCCTAGGGCAAGATGATGCGGGCCTCCGCCATCCCGGGGGGGCTCACGGCCTCGTGCCCACAGATGAGCCTCTGCCATTTATGTCAAAGGCTCCACCTTACTACGCGAGCATTCACCAAGGGGGAGCAGCTCGCAAACGTCTATGAAGGGTAGGGCCTCCGTCGCCTCGGGGATCCATGTTCTAACAAATAGTCACTAGAGAGTGTGTGATTTTTCTCTTTCGTGGTTGTATGCTTGTTGAAAAGCATAAGCCAGAAGTAGTTTTTTCAAAGCTTTCTATCAGCTTGATGTATTGCTCTTGAGAAAGTAATAAAAGCTTCCTTTATAAACGAAATGTCTCACATCTTGTGGATGTGTGAGAGAGCTTAGAGACAAGTTATGTCTTGCTAGTGCATGCATTTATACTCGGTGTTTATATGAAATTTAAAGTTTTGTGGTTCTTTTGTTCTTACCCTATTTTTTTACGGCAGTTTTGTTCTTACCCTGTTGTGAAGACTAATTGTGATTTTGGTCTCATTTATTTAACATTGTGGTTTTGCCACTGCTTTTTGAAATGAAAGAAGAGTTTATCCCCTTTTCGTTAAGAGGAGTTAACAGTACTATAGGTTTAACTAAAAAAAGACTAGTTTTCTATTATGAATTTGCCCTTATGTTTTGTAGTGCATTCAGCTAGTTAACAAGGCTAAAAAGGGATGAATGGTGGATTCGAATTAAAATTTTGAGGATAAAGTAACAAAGTTGAAAAGATAAGGTTAAAATCACAATTAGCCTTTAGACCAGGGGGAAAATAACAATCTCCCTTAAAGTTTTGTTAATGCTGCATATAGGTTGGGCCCCTAGCTAGTAAAGACACTTTGTGAACCTTTCCCCTTTTCAAACTTATTATCCAAATATTGGTCTACCTTTTTCAGAAGTCATCTCACATTTCTTTCTTGTAATATTGCCTTTGTCTTGTAGCTACTTGACTTCTCTGGCCAACCATGCCCGAGGCCAAGCTTGGAGGATAGGCCTTGCACACGGTTAGAGTGTTCCTTGTTGCCAAGGGAAACTCTAAGCTCCCAATAGAGTCATCTATAGAGCTGTCACGAGGAAGAAGAAGACTTTATAAGGAGTCATTTTCAAGGTTAGTTCACCAAAAGGACTGGCCTAGTAAATTCTTTCTTAGGGGTGATTCGCTTAATAGAAACATCCAATTCCTATGGTTGCTTCTCTTAACGAGACCAGCCCAAAAAATCAAATTTTCATGGATGGTTCTCTTAACCAAGCTGCCTCTGAAAATGAATATATTTATAGGGTCGGTGTTTTTCTAACGGAACCATTCCTGAAAATGGATTTTTCAGGTGCGGTTCAGAAGCTACATGGCTCCCCGTCCTGTTAGAAAAACCATGAAATTGGTGATGACTGTAAAAAAAATAGATTTGTGTAATAGTGTGGTTTTATGGAGGCTAATTAGGAAGATCTTGCTTGATGTTATGGAGAGTAACAACGTGGAAGATCTTGCTTGATGAACAACCATGAAAACAGACGTCTCAGCAAATAGGTGGAGGACAGCGAAAGATGCATGTACCTAGCCTCTTCAGAAGAAAAAAAAACTCAATTTCCTTTTTAGACTAATGAACAACACTTTGCCTTTAAGAACCATTTTGTTTTCCATGGATAACCTACTACATTACTATAAGACATAAGAAGAAAGGAGGCATCAAGCTAACAAAGAGGGACAAATCCTACTGATTATATATAAATTAAATAATTAATCGTAGAAAAAAGGTACATCTCGTCGAGAGATTAAAAAGGAGGGAAAAGGGAAACTGAAATTCAAAAATTAGCTGAAAGACATTAGCCATTAGGAGAGGAGAGAGGTTGATAATACTTTGCTCGACGAATGACTACATCAAACTCGTGCTTAAACTTCTCCAGACACGCCAATTAATGTTCCAGGATCTTTCTAGCTGAAAATGAAATCATTTGTTGTTGTTGTCCAGGTATATACTCTACCACATTAGGTTCATGAATTTTCCATATAGAAGGGTACTACAAAGGCAAAGGAACTGTTCCAAGATCTGGAAAGGGCTGTAAATTATCTGAAACTTGTAAGGCAAGTATATACCAATATTCTTTGGAAGTGTAATGCAGGAATAGGTGTTTAAAAGTGCCATCTACTGCCTCATCACAAAGCACAAAATGATATTCCCTACATTCTAAATTATAAGTCATTTTGACTTTTCTAAGTACATTGTTTTTGCTATGTATCTAGATATAATATATATCTAGGTGTATAGCAAAATCTATTCACATAAAAAACCAAAACGACTTATAATTTGAAACGAAGGAAGTACGATTGGAGACTCATGTTTTTCATTTCTATTAGTAGAATGGGAACATGTATTACTTATACGAGAATACATCAAGAGGAACTGGTGGTATAAGTTGCATTTTGAAGGCTATTGAAAGTCCAGGGTGGCATATACTCGTTTGTGAATTACAGAAAAAAAAATGAGCTCATGATCTCCATCAGTCTTGGCCCTTGGCACAAAGCTCTCCATTTATTTGCACCTGTGTATCTTTATATAGCAAAAACCCTTCTCTATTTTACAAGTGGTATTCTTCCCTGTGCTCTGCATTACAGTTCTAAGATATGTTCACAGGCAGGCAATTACGATTAATATCCAGGAGGACCATTAAAAGTAAAACAGAGTCCACGATTCATGGATAGTTTTGCACATGAGATACATAACCATGAAGATCAACATCTATTCCTCCATGACTAAGCAACAGGAGATTGGAGACAGGAATTACACATCCACAGCCCAAGTATTCTCTCTGTTTGACAGCACGCCAATCGCCGGCCACACACGTACACTATGCCAAATCCCTTCCTGCTCTGGTACACACCTACACAGGGATTAAAAAAACACACACACCAACACCAAGTGATTAATATGTGCAAGAAAACAAATAGGGGCACAACATTGCAGAAGTGCAGATGATCATTGGCTCTTAACCAAGTGGGAGATCTGAAACCAGCGACGGGAATAATAGTGAAACTAGGGGCAGAACCCCGGATTGGATTGCTGACGATTTTGTTGGATCTCCAGGCGCTGGAGATGGACTATACAATCTCAAAATGATTCTCTCACCTCTTTTTTTTTTCTTTTTTTTCGGCTCTGACACGCCTGGAATGGCCTGATTGTACCCTTCTTTTCTGGTTACGTCACATTCTGATGCAGCCCCAAGCCCAAGGGTACTATGGGCCTGTTTAGTTCCCGAAAATTTTTGGGAAATGCTACTGTAGCAATTTCGTTATTATTTGACAAATATTATTCAATCATGGTCTAATTAGGCTTAAAAGATTCGTTTCGTCCATTTCGTCTAAACTGTGTAATTAGTTTTATTTTTTATCTATATTTAATGTTTCATGGATGCGTCTAAAGACTCGATGTGACGGGAAATCTACTGTTCTTTTGCAAAATTTTTTGCATCTGAACTGGGCCTATCAGTGCTTTTCGTACTTAGATTAGAAATATCATGGTGTGAGGCTGTCTTTTCAGCCGTACTTTTCCAGCGAAGGAACGGTGTTTTTCTCTAAAAAAAAATTTCGATTTGCGGAGGCTAAACAACCTCTAGATATTCCGGCTTAAGAAGAAAATCTTCTCACGCAGATCGAGAACACCCACAAACCTCCGCCCTATCCATACACAGGGAGCCAAGCTCCGTGAGAAGGTCATCTCTTAACCTGTGCGCACACAGGAAACCCAAACCCGAGCCGTCTCTTAACCTGTGCTTTGGCCTAGGGCGAGCGAGGGGATTTTTTACCCTCAGCCTGAAATCCGCCCCATGGTGGTCCGAACTCAGAACCTGAGGGATGCCTCCGGAACTACTAGCCAAGTGAGCTAGCATCCTTTGACAAGTTTTTTTTTCTCTCACAACCAATTAGCGAACGATATTTTTCAGCCTGGCTCTGCATGAAGTATTATCTTGCCAACATAGCATCCGGTTAGCTTTCAAATCAAAGAGAGGAGAAAAGCATAAAGCTGTCCCTCCACCGTTTTCCTTATTTTTTATTTGTAACAAATATTTTGTTTCTTGATGTGATTATATTGCTTCATTTGCCACCCTACCTATGTTCAATAAATTTGGCAGTATCTTCTATAGATGCGTAGTTGCAGAAGCAGTGACATGCATGAGAGATACTTAAATGAGGTCGAATTCTTAGCTTTCTTAATTAATAGCAAATCAATGAGCTATTCAGATGAGTCCATTATTAGAAGTAAATGCCTAGACCACAATGTTTACTTCTGATGTCGCTCAATCACTCTTATTTATATCCCGGCTAGCTCTCTACTGCATGCACTTGGTCGGTAGTCAAATGAACTGAACTTTTTTATTAGGAAATACTAACTAGAAAATTTTAGCTCCGACGCCGCCCAGACTAGCTACACATTGTATCTGGTTTCACCAAAACCACATAACCTTGCGCCGCATTACAGGACTTGTTACTATTTAGATCGTACAGTACTACAATATGTGCAAATAAGATGCAGACATAAATAACCTTGGCGAATCTTGGAGAAATCATGTGGTGGAGTAGGTAATAAAGGAATGAGCGAGCTCTTGGTTCAGTGGAATGTCAGATGATTACAAAGTTTGGAAGCATTGTTCAAATCTGCCGTCTAAGTTTTGTTTGGTCAGCCACCTATATCAGGCCCATATATCTGCTTAAACAAACAATCAAGATGGATCGATGATTCATTGTACTTGGTGCCTGGCTTTATAACTAGCTAGCGCAACTTGGCGCGCTTGATTTGTTTAAATGATGCATACTGTCTCTAAAGGTTTTGTCGCTTTGATTCTATTTGGTGCATGCATACAATGGATGCTAATGATGTTTAGGCTATTATATTATTTGAGATATATGTGGACATGTGGTGGCTTCTTCTAATGCTGCTCAAGTGGCACATCACTATTGGTTGGCTACAAACCAATGATGATAGTGCATCCACACTACTGATTCAACGGCTATAGGCTTAAATCGATCAAAGAGCTAGGAACAACTGAAAGTGATACCTGTTGGGTTTTAATTGGGCTTTATTTTATTTAATTAAAATCAAATAAATTCGAAGACATATTAAATGCTAGATACAATAAAGGTTTGGTCCGACGTGCGATTCTAAGTTTTTTTTTTTGCAAGAAAGGCTGAGCTTTATTAATCAACAAGTGTTACATCATTTGCCAATAATCTTGCAGCAAAATCAGGTACATGTCGTAGCTACACTGCTGATGACAAAGCTTTACTATCATGTTTTGCTAGAAGATCAGCACCCATACTTTTTTTTATCTGAAACAAGTCTGCTATGAGCACTCAGCATCCATATTCTGTTCTCTCTTTATCAAAGCAAACTCAGCCCTATGAAGCTCATCCGCGAGCGCTCATGTTTCCTTTACTTGTAGGGTCAGACGGGACCTATTATCAGTTTGTGAATTCAAGGCCCGAAAAATTGTATAACAATCAATTTCGGCCTCCACCCTCCATCCTTGTTGATCCCTCTGTCCTAGCAGTGAGCTCTAGCCTCATAGTTTGCCAAGTCTGCCATGTTGACCCAAAAGATGAACAACTACATAGAGTTTATCAGTAAACAATCTTGGAGGGGGGAGGGAGGGAATCGGAAGAGAACAAAATTGATTTGAAATGATCCACCTATTGTTGAATTGTGTGGTGAGGAGGAATCGAGGATTTATTTGACTGGGATACATACAGGGTTGCTAGAGCCTGAGAGCATTCGACAATGGCCCACCATGGAGCACTTGAAGAACCAGCAATGAGGTAGGCAAAGGGAAAGGGGAGTGTGGACTCAACGAATAGCGGGGTAGCATGCGAGTAGCGAGGGGAGGCCGGTGGCCACGGCAGTGCTAGGAAGGATAAGGTGAGGCCCAGTGGATAGCTGCGGGAGGTGGTGGGGCAGAGTCACGGTGTCGCAGGAGGTCGCGGTCACTGAGGATTGCAACCCTAGCCACCGAGGAAAGGAGGGCGGAGTGGGGGAGAAGACGCGGAGGAGAGGAGGGCGGAGTGGGGATGCAGTGACCCTATCAAAGTCGCACTGCAAAGCGGGTGCGGAAGAGGGCACAGCAGATGCAACGTAAGTACATAGCGGATGCAGCGCAAGGATTGCACAGTGGATACGACCAATTTTGAGGGAATAGTGGGATGCAGGCTCAACCGGCTTTGAGCATAGTGCTAGCCTGCATAAGGCTATATGTAGCTAACTAAACAGACTCAACTTGCATTACGGCGGTCTGGAGAAGGAGTTATACAAGCAACCAATCAGGCACATAGTATAATACTCAACTTGACACAATAAATCAGTGGGTTGATCCTAGAGTTTTCGCTCTAGAATTTATTTGTAAGGGCTCCTTTGGAATGTAGAAATTTCATAGGAATTGTGTAGGAATTTCACATGAATTAGCTTATTTTCACAGGAAAAATGTAGGAAATGGGAAAAATTCCTGCAATCCAACGGGACCCTAAGAAGGGTAATCAGTTGTTGGGTAGGTTGACCAAATCAAACCTACATCCCTACTCATGACACATGCATGCTTTCTGTTCGTCTATACAAACTTATTAATACATGTTGGCACTCCCTTGCTATGTGTTGCTTGCCCATTTCATTTCATACTACGCTACCATCAAGCTTCAAGCTGCTTGTTGCTTGCCCATTTCATACTATGACACCATCGAGCTTCAAGCTGCTAGCTGCTTAGGTACACCTGCGATGGTGGCGACCACGCACTGGTGGCAACCGCGAACTCGCTTCACCGATCCCTACTAACCAAGCGAGAGGCCAACTCCATGGATATTAATCACTTTTTTGTTTATACTCCCTCCATACCCGAATTTGTTGACGTTTAGGACATAATTGTGCTTACCAAGGAGTGATTAATTAGGGGTTAGTTTTCCGTCATTGTCCCTAATAAATAGGGTTGCAGGTGCATTCCTTTCGAGAAAAAACCAAAGGCTCAAACGGCCAGCGCAGCGAGGTTTGAGTCCTCAGTCGTGAGGTCCCGGGTTCGATGGCGGGGCCTTCGTTTTTTTGTTGCTGGATTGATTTTGCTGGCCAGTGGCAAACGCGTCAACAATGCACCGCGTGGGAGTACAACGACAGCCTTTGTGAAAACGGGCCTAGAGCCCAAAACATCAACAAATTAGGGTATGGAGGGAGTATGTGATTAATAGTAAATGTATGAATTGTTTAATTAATATCGTCATTGTATTCGAAATAATTTTCATAAATACATGCGTATCGTACATTCATATTTCCTATTAAGTTCAAATGCATCACAAAGTACGTTATCAAATAAAATGCATCACAAAGTATAATGTGAAATGTGGCGTCCAATCTACGGACTACGGTCCATGATTTCTTCAGGGTACCACATCTTTCTTCCGAGAGAAGGGAGATTTATCCTTCTAGAACAACGTGTGGATTCACCTGGTTTGAAGATTTAATTTCTTTTGAGCAAAGGTTCCTTTATACAACTTTGAATAGGTTGACTGCTAAGCACGCATACGCTTTACCATCCTCGAGAGGTACGGAGGCAAACAGTAACGACAATTTACAGGATTATAACTGTTCTTACATTCCCGTAATAAAAAAATGTTGTAAATGTTTTTTAAAAAAAAAGAATGGAAGAGAGTTATTAATCTTTGCCTCTCGGTAAAGATTATAAGAACCCTCCAACGATTATAATTACAAAATGGAAGCGCTATGTCCAGGCAATCTTAAGGATATCCTGTGGACGCAGTAGATGAGCATAAGCAAGAGAAGTTCGACGGTTGAATTAAATACTGTACTAACTGAGCAGAAACCATGAGCACATCATCGGAAAAGCGCCCATGTGCGACCCTTCAGATTTATGCACACTAAACAAGTGATGATAGTCGTAAGATTTGCTTGCAATAGTGTACAAGACAGCTTCACTTCCAAGTGCAACCAGACTGTAACTTCTTGTTGCACCTTCCAAGTAAAAGAACCTACAGCCAAGCTCTGAAGCAGACACATCCAGCTGACCAGCTCGCTGCTCAAATTACTGAGAAAAAAAAAACAAAGTGAAAAATGCCTGCACGAGCAAACAAGAACATGCATCAGCAGGTGATCATGCGATTTCCCCTAAAATTTTCAGCATGATAGTGTCCAGTGCAAGTGTACAAAAGGGCCTCGTCAGGGCCAATACAGAATATAAATAGCCACAAGGCCGATGAGAAATGTCAGAACAGAAACAGCACAGAAACCTTTGCTGAACTGAAAATCAGGATAGAAATAATAAGGCCAAGAGCATTCTCGGTGTACACTCATGGACAAGCCCAGCCAGGTTATCATCTAGCAGTCTGTTACATTGCCGTTTCAGTAGCTTTGGTATTTCCTTCTTTCCCTTGTCATGTTCACCAGATTTATGAGCAGTACAATGGATCATATACAATTTATTTTCCTTTCTACTGCAGTAGTACATCGGTGTCTATTCACCCTGTTCGGCTGCTCTTATCAGCACGGCTTATCAGCCGTGGTACAGTGTTTTTCTCTCACAACAAAACAGCCACAGCCGGCTTATAAACCGCAAAAACAGCCTGCCGAACAGGGTGATTAAAATTTACTTAAAGATAACAAAAGGAACAAAAGCAAAGTTGAAATGACATACCGTGAACTATCTCACCATTTATTTTGCAGCAGGGTGCCATACTAGAGAACACAGTTTCAACTAAGGAGCTACGAATTCATGATGAGCTGGCGGCAGAGATAGAGGAGGACTTGGAACATGAAATCATCAATAGCATGTGCCGCCTCGCACGCCACCTTCAGAGGCTGTATCAGCAGAGGAATATAAGAGAATTTACTAGTTCGGTCACTGATTACCAGTTTTCACTGCCCCAAGCAGAAAATGCACTTCTGTAGATGAATATCAGGATAAAATTGGATGACCAATGCCAGATTGACATAACCAAGGTTGAAAAAGATGCTGCTACCATTCAACCAAATTCATGTCCCAGTACTGATCAATCTGACAAAAGGTCCTTGAAGAAAAGGCACAGTGATGATGCAGTTCATTGCAGGAAGAATCACAACCATCTGGTTGTGCCATGGAGATAAGTTGAATGGATAGGAATGGGTATTGCAACTGAATAACAATATGTCATACAGCTTGGGATGTTCTGTTGCGCAAGAAATAAACAATATTATGTAATTCTACTATATATTAACATAGTCTGAAACCATTAAAAATTATTAATAACATGGTCTGAATTCTATAGTTAACAATCACTTGATTACTACCAACAAAAACAAACATTTGGGACTCGAATAGTAAAATAGAGTGAAGTAAGGCAGCTGAGGATAAAAAGAATCAGAGTAGAACTCTTGGTCACATTTCTTAATGATGATACAACTGGACCCCGTGCCCTGATCTTTGTATTACACATTCCCCTGGTGAAAAGGTGCATTTCTCAGTGTCTCAACATGGAGTGGCACATCCCCCAGACTACATCATTAAGGGACTCAGTCCCTATAGGCCTTTTTCCATGTATCTCTTTAGCAGACATCTCTGCAAAACCCTCCCTCCCTCCTCTCTCTCATGAAAGGAGGGAGAGTTGGAGATTGAACCCTCAACTCTCTCTCTACCATCTACCCCGACTTACCTGATGTGGTTCGACTCCCTCTCTCTCTCAGCTGTACATGCAGGTAAGTGCAACATGGAATGGTCCTCAATGAATTGCGGGCAGCTTATGTTCTTGAGCGAAATATACAGCAGGAGCTACACAAGAAGCCAAAAAAGAGAAACAACACTGTACAAAGGGGACACAACAAGGGAAGGAGCTACACAAGAAGCAGGCCCTAGGGAGGCAGAAGAACTAGGCTAGAGGTACTACAGGAAAGGAACTCTAGACGCTTACAACATTGAACCTATGAGCTTGAAGCCTAGCTTCTCCACAGAGGGAGTTCTTCCAAGAGATTAAAGAAGGCCGACCCCTATCAAAGATGAAGTTGTTTTCTGCTTCCAAATTTGCCATGCCGCAATGGTGAAGAACTCCATGAAAAAGGGATTCTGAGATTGAGTTTTAGCCTGCTGCATCATCTCGAAAAATTCTCTTGTGAAATCCCAATTAATTCCTAGGTACTGCCAACAAGTTTGGCTAAAGGGACAGCTGAAGAAAAGATGTAAAGCAGTTTCTTCAATGTTGTTGCTGCAGAGGATACAGTTATAGTTATTTCCTTCAAGCTTTTGCTTTTTTTCTTTTCAGAATATTTCTTGTATTTAATCTATCCATGTGTATACCAAGGCTACTATAGTTCCATGATAGCCACTGGCAATCCAATTGGATTTGCTCATCTCCTAATGTTGAGGAAAGATCTTCATTATTAAATCTGATCAACCAATACCACAAAAAATACCAGTTCACATTTGAAGGGTAACCATCCATCTGCCCAGAAGGGTCAGTGATATTGCCCCATACCACTGACAGTCAGATATCTACTAATTATCATGAATTACAGGGGCTAACCTGAAGTACTAAAAGAGGATCGTCTTATGGAACCCTAAAATAGACTGTTCTTTTCTTTTCTAAAGGCGTATAGTTTGCTGATTCTAAGATTTATCCTTGGAGTGCTGCGCTCTTTTCAGTTCTATGTAAACGCCATTTATTTTGGACAAACTAAATGTTGACATGTTTCTTTAGCATTTCTTAAATGTTGACAGGTTTCTTTAGCATTTGTGTTGACCTATAACAGCCACTTTTGTTTCTGATATCTACTACTTTTATTTGGCTTAAAACATAGAAAACTTTACTCCATAATCATTGGGGTATTATAACTAAATTTCAAACTCATTTTACTAACAATCACATTCCTATGATATATAATTAAATTAATTAATGTATCATGTATCTTCATTATTTTGGTAGCTGTTCCTTCTGAAACAGGTAGATAAAACTAAACATAACACACAGATGTGCATATATCAGCAGATTTATTACCACGAACAACATATACCTCAACTGAAGTGATGAAAAATATAAATTAACAAGTGATGACAGAAGCAATTTACCAATATACAAGTGGGAGTCACAAGCCTTGGTACAACAAGTAATTATCAATAAATCTGCTGCCCAAGCATGGATCCTCCATCTTCTTTCAGTGGTAGCTCAGTTAAGAAACAACAAAGGTCTCCTTTCACACTTGTGAAAGGTTAAGGTTAAAGGTATAGAAATGGTCTACTGCAACAAAAAAGGCAGAGTGAGAAGCACATGTAAACATGTTTGATTTTTTTTCAGAATTAAGGGTGTGAAATAGAGAAAAAAAGAACTCATGTTTCCCCGTATGCTCCAAACATAGTCACAAAGTTTCTAGGTCGATGGGGTCGAGATACAGGGTCGTGGTACGTGGTACGCTACTCGCGAGAGATTTTTACACTTCGGGTCGAAAATGAACTTGTGAACCCGGGTCGAGGATCGAAGGTGGTGAACCCGTTTTATGTGACTATGGCTCCAAAAAGCAGTTGCACATGGTGCTAAACATAGAAACCACAAGTGTTTCCTTCTGTTTACTGATGGTCCTCAAACAATAGGTTTATATATGATAACTAGTGTATTGAGAGAGAGAGAGACTATATTTTACTGTGTGGTTGTAGGAGATTCCGAAAAATTAAAAATGTGATCCAACATTAGACCAGTTATTCCAATGCTTTATGGTGCTCAGCATACACTCTAGAATCTAGATGAATCAGAAGGATGGGGGCCAGCCACAGGAGTCGATGCAAGGCGCCACTCTTTGACCCAAGTTGTCATCGTTCCTCAGTCCAGCTCTGATTCACACTGCACCAAAGTTGCCGAGCTTTGGTCACCAGCAATACGGGGTGTGGAAGACCTAGGGCATGAGCTGGGAGTGGGTGCACTCGTGGCACGCCTGAGATCCGATCGATAGATGGAACCTTCAGTGGGTACTGGCGTACTGCCATCCCCATGCCATAGCTTGTGGTTTGAGAAGGGAGAGGGCTAGGCTCAAGCCATCAATGAAGAGGAGCCATGTCACTCCGTGTCGTCAGTGGTCACTATGGGGTGCCCACATTAGCGGTGGCTGCTCTGGCGGAGCATGACAGCACGAGGACCTGTAGCCAAGATCCGCGAACTGCTGGAAGCTCCAGGATCCAAGGACAGTGGCGCTTATTGCCTCCTCCAGCAACTGCATCTGAAGATCACACCACAATGGAGGCCGCTGAAGTCTAAACCATGTCCAACTGTGGGAGAGAGAAGATGAGGTGGGCCCTGATTGTAATGGAGAGATGAAGGGATGGAGAAAGAAAGAATCACAAGAAATGTGAGGTACTTAGGCTATTTGCCACAGTCAAACATCTTGGACAAAAGATGTTTATGTTCCACTGACATGAACAAATCAACTTTTGAGAACCAGTGGCACAAACCTAATAATAATTTCAAAAGGTGATAACCAATGTCAGGACAGTAATTGACGCAATCATCTTCAAACTATTACCACCTTCAACTTGCAATTGCTACAATGCATTTTCCCAATCCAAGTATCCAACTATTGTAGATAAAACAATTCGTTGCCGAATTCTGTCATGTGGGGCAGCCGGGGACCGGCTGCATGCCACCAGGAACGCAAGCACTGAGTCCCCGGCTGGCCCACATGACATATTCAAGTAATAAACTTATATTCTCAATAGGCAAAATGAATTTACATATTACATCATCCTGCACACACATATTATTGAGATGGTGCGTCGTATATATGGGGTTTCAGTTACCCACATATGCCCAGCAGGAAGGCATGCACTATAGCAAGGGAAAGATATAACAGCCTGGAACTACCAAGATTTCAACCAAAATCAAATTATCCAAACATCAGAACTAGGTTTCTGTTATAAATATTCATGAACTGATTTCTTTGAGTGTGCAAACAGAACTCCAAGACCAATTTCTCGGTAAAATAAAGGGGGCAAAGGAAATACAGTACAGCACTGTTATAAATATTCATGAACTGATTTCTCTGAGTGTGCAAACAGAACTCCAAGACCAATTTCTCAGTAAAATAAAGGGGGCAAAGGAAATACAGTACAGCAAAGTAAAAATAGGCATACATGGGCAGTTCATCATATCAAAACCCAGTTGATCATATCAAAACCCAAATTGAAACAACAAAGCTATGTATTGACAACTCATCAAACGCAGGGGCATAAACTTGAGTTCATGAAATTTGATATCACTAATCTATGCAGCCTGGAACACTCCTTAAAATAAGATTTGGGGTATGAGCCTATTTACTGTAATCTCTGAAGCTTGAATCACTCCTTAACATCAAAAGGTCTGGTAAGAGCTTCCTACCTATTGTGCAGAACCTGGTGGTATGTTGCTGCTGCCACCACCCAATCCTGCTTTCTGCCCCAATTCTGCCAGTTGGTGAATAAATTCGGCCCCACTAAGAATTTCTGTTGCACCATATATAACATGCTTGGAAGGCTGTGAGTGTTGCTCTAGCTCCATCAAGCTCTTGTACTCAATGTAATTTCCACCACCGATCATGAAAACAACAGCTTCTCTGAAGGGTCCTTTAAACTGCCCACCAGTTCCTGACCTAGGAGCCCGTGGATCAAACAAAAGGTAGTCATCCACCTCTGGGTTTGGTTTCCCTTCCATCAGAGCTTCAACTGTTCTTGTCAAGGCCAGCTGCCTCCCATCTGACAAGAGATTCTTTACACCTGCAGTCACAGCGCTAATGGACTGTCCATACAGCTTCTCTGCCCAATCGACAATGTTGCTCTTAGTTGCTGTGCCTGAAGCAGATGCAAATTGGGTATTCAATGCCTTTATCCTCTTCACATACTGAAATGCACACATGTCAACTTCGGATTCCCTCAGAGCAGCCTCAACCTGCTCCAGTTCAGATGATGGTGGTGTCTCAAAGGACAGCAGGTACGTCACAGCTAGCCGAAGCTTATCTTCCTTAGTGCCCTTCCCTCTGAGGAGACTCAGCAGTGTATTCCGGTCAACAGTGCCATTCACAAGCATATCATTCTCACAGTCGCAGTATCCATCCAGAGATCTCTCCTTGATATGCCCAAGCAATGATGTTGCAATATTGGTGTGCTTATCAATCATCTTCTTCCGCTCCGTCAGTTCTGGGAGTGAGTTCACCGCATTCATGAGATGCTTAGTGTTGCCAATCAGATCAGTACCATCAAACTCAACCCCAACCTTGCCACCACCAGTGCGCTGGTTCACCTCATCCACATCCTGCTTGTACTTGGCAAGCTGTGCCTCGATTTCCTCAGCAACTTTGGGGAATGGAGACCAGCTGTTTGCCACCCAGAATTTGTCAGAGTCATCCAATTCGTACTTCTCTGCCGGCAACTTCAGAATGTTCTGCTTCAAGCCAAGCACGTCGTGCACCAAAGGGCGGTAGCTCCAGTCGTGCTGCACCCCGACAGACAGCTCGAAATTCCTGTCGAAGAGGCACAGCACAGGGCGCTGGAATGACGTGACGGCAGCAGATGCAGCTTCCGTGAAGAGGTTGGGCTTGGCGAGTAGATGATCGCGGAGCCTGGCGTCGAGGGCGCCAGCCACCATCTCCGCTGGCCCGCCGCGCGCACACCTGATGACAGGCACAACACCGAGCGTGGCGACGACGCAGAAGAGGCCCAACGCGACGGCGTCGACGAGAGAAGTGATGTCAGCGTCGGCGGCGGCGGGGTCGTTTAGTGCGACGTAGGCCCGGGGCTGCGCTAGCGAGAAGAGGCCATCCTCGAGGCAGACGAAGTCGATGTACTGGTCAGCAACGCGCGCCACGCGGCCCGCACACGCAGGCGGAGCGGCGGCGCAGGCGGTTGCGAGGCGCTCCAGCAGGGGTCGCGGGACGGAGGTGGAGAAGTTGACGTGGAAAGACCCGTACAGCCCCGCGGCGGCGTCGGCCGCTATGCGGTCCACGTTTCCGGGGGTGGGCCGGACGAAGTAGACGGCCGGCGCATCGGGCACCGCCTGCCGCGGACGGTCGATGTTGAGGGTAAGGGTGACACCGTGGTGGCGGAGGTCGCCGAGCTTGAGCACCGGCGACAGGACGGAGATACAGGGCTGATCCATCACCAGGATCTTGTACGCATCGTCCTCCCCCTGCCCCTCGCCGCCGTTCGGCAACTGCTGCTGGTTCAGGTGCAGCATCCGCACGATAACATCTGGATCAGAGGTAGAAAGCGCGATTAGAGCCAGCACTGGGCAGACACGCAAGTAGAGGGAGGGTACTGGGGCAATGGAGGCAGGGAGTTAGGGCTTACCGAGCTGCTTGCGGCGGAGGCTGAGCGTCATGGCGGTCCTCCGGTGTGTCGCCGGCGTGGATCAGATCGGATCTGGAGGGGGCGTAGAAAACTGGAGCAGGGAGCCACCAGAGTGCGTTAAGATTGATTGTGGTCAGACCAACCATCTAATTGTAACCGTTGATTTCCTCGACCGGGATGCTTCGATGCAAAGTATGGCCCATGGTCAGGTTCACCGTTAGGCCTCGTTCGTTTGTTACGGATTGAAATAGGGTCAGGAACTATTTCAGACCAGGATTGAGTGAACTCAACGGATTCATTTGAACCGGTTGTTTTCGTTCTAGACCTTAAGAAATGGGGAACAAATTCAGGTTTGGAGCATAGAAATTAAGTTGGATTCAAACCAGGCCAAATCAATCCACTCGGAATCAAATCTCAAAGAACGACCATTTTGCTATTGGCTGGATTCAAAACCGGATGAGATCGATCCGTCGGGAATAGACCTCGTTCCGGTGTAACCGAACAAGGCCTTAAGGAAGTACGAGTCGAATATTTCACAACACTGGAATATGAGAGATGTTGGATCGTTCGAAATAATTTACAGAGAATCGATAATGATTCCACTCGGGCGTCCGTGCGACCAGACATGTCTCCCCACTCGCTAGGCTCACTCCTTGTCGTCTGCACCTAGCCATTCGCTTCAACTGCATAGCCCGCTCCCACCACGCTGCCTCGTCGCGCGCGCCTGCCTCCACTAGCCAGTGGCGACCGCGAGCCGGTGATCGTGCTCCTCCGCACCTCCTGCCCGTCTTCTCCGCACCCCCGCTCCCTCACTGGCGGCGTCCTCTCCTACCTCGGTGGCGCTCTCACCCACCCCGATGCGCACCCTCCCCCACCACGGCGTCCTCCTCCCTCACCGCGGCGTCCTCCCCCTACACTAGCGTCTCCTTCCCTGACCTCGGTGTCCACCTCCCCCACCCCGACAGCGACCCTCCCCGACACCGGCATCCTCCCCCATAGGGAGCTCCAAATGCCCTCAGATCCGACGATGATGGCCAGGGCTAGTCCTGAGTTATTTTAGACCTAGAATGAAGCTAAAATTTTGGGCCTTTTTTATAAACACTATAATACTACTAGTACTACCCATTGCTAGTATATATACACATATATACAAAATGTTATTATTAGGCAGTTAACTAAATGCAAAAGCAAAATTCATATGAAATAATTTGTGTACATTTTAAATTACCTCATAAATTTCTTCTAACATTTCTCGATACGATGTCAATATCGATTCATCCACAACATCTATCGCCAATATGCATCTGGATCTCTTGAAGTGCTTTGTATTACTCTTAAGAAATTTATGAAAAGAGCCCCTCTCTCTGAGTTTACCAAATCATCTATTCGTTTTTTCTTCTCTTTTTTCATTGCCAGAAGCATACTTTTCTTGATGGCATGATCATATTAATATTTAGAGAAACAATTATTAACTGCAATTATTAACGTGCATTGTCACGGAACCGTCCAAATTATAAGAGCGCAAGTCCAAAAACAATCGCCGAAGCGATCAAATTCTCAAACTTGAGCCCATATAACTCTGGTAGTCCATGAAATCACGAGGGATTTCAAACCAAACCATAACGAGCAAGATCGTAGTGATTCAACATAACACACCACTTGTTACAACAGTCCAAAAGTAATCTCATACATCAGAGTACGAATAATTTATTACAAAACCAAAGTAAAAATTAGCGGAAGCAATATAATTTCTCAAACCATTTGAAGTCAAATACGACCAGTACATGCTCACATCCTGCAAAAGCATACCAGAAGAGATACTACAGAGACCATGCCCATATGGTCTAGTCTTCACGCCACATGGCAAAGATAATATTTACGGCAACAAGTACGAATCTGCTACCTGCAACAGGTGGGAATAAACCCTGAGTACGAGAAGGTACTTAGCTAGACTTACCCGACAAAAATCAGAAATAAAGTGACACCAAGGAGTATGCAAGGCTTTATATAGTGGGCTAGCTTGACTCATTTGCAAAAAAGCTTAATACAGATAAGTAACCATTATTTGCTTAAACATCAAGTTAATCATCATTAACCTGCTAACTATATTAGCACCTATGCTATAGCAATCACTCGATTAAGCTAAGCAGACAATAATAACCATATTTGGTTTAATCATGGCTATCATCATCATCATCAATTCCGAACCATCAATATAATTAATGTATCTACGCTGGAGATAACCAGTCAAGTTTCTCACTATCTGGGAGAGAAGACGACTCGAATTGATTTCAACTCAGCTAAGAGGGTATTCCTGACACTCACGTGGCAAACCCCGCTAAAGGCAACCATAGATAACCTTTGGTACAACTCAGGGTGGGCCCGAACAGCGTCGCGTTCTCGGGGATACCAGTGGCCAAGATGCTTATAACTTTTAACTCACCTTCCCTTGGACCCTCTGGCTCCCTTCCGAGGCGACTTCCACTTTTCGACTTCGTAACCTGAGTTAAGCTACTCGGCTTCGTGGTCAGCAACCTTAGGACGGGCAGCTAAGTGTTAGGCGTGCGTTCAAAATGACATAGAAGGCTCTAGATCTCGGTCCTTAATCGACATAGGTGGCATCACTACAACCGTAAGACCCCGTCCGGTCTTTTATTCACATTAATACATGATTCTTTTCCACGATAGCAAATATAGTCAACCGTGACCCGGTAAAGCCCTATATCTTGCAGGTGACAGGAAATCATCCGACTTCTACCGGTCTAATTAAGCAGTGCTAAGCATAGATACAATCCTGTCTACATAGGATTTAAGGTTCAAATTGCTGGACAAAGAGTGTTATCAATGCAATAAGGGTTTCCAACCAACTCCTATAACGTAATGTAACAATACACACACACACACACACACACACACATATATATATATATATATATATATATATATATATATATATATATATATATATATATATATATATATATATATATATATAACATGTATATATATAGATACTTTCTTTGAAATAGGAGACTTATCATGCTCCGGGGCTTGCCTTAACCGAAAGAAGATAGTTTAAGGTTCGACTTCAAGAACGGTTCTCACGTCTCCTCTAGGTTTGTCGGACTGGACCTCCAGCTCCCGAACAGACTCCAACTTCGGGGTTCATGCCTTGCAGAGCTTCGCTCGTGACACGATTCTCGGCACACCTATTGACATCATAAGCATAAACCAAGTCATGTGGTTCTCTATTCAAATCACTTTAATCTTAGGTGTAAATCTTCTCTTTGGTATTAACATGTTTAAACATCCCTAAGAAACCACTAAATGCAACAAAGTTAAGACTAGACACACACGTAACCAGATTTCAGAAATTGTGCATCTCCAACATGTTAACAGCAGTCGCTAAGAAAATTCATAACTATAGTTCTACAATTACAAATGACTTGCAAGAGGATATTCTGAAAAGCTTATGAAATTCTCTACATATCATTTATAAATATCAAAGCATGATTCTTACATTAAACAAGTTGAATTCAAGTAAACACAAAATCTATCTGGTGTAGACAAAGAGCAATTCAACTCTGAACCCAACTTAGAACAGCTGTAGTTTCTAAACTACATGACCAAATACTACCAAAATTTAACAGCAGCTAGATCATAAAATTCAAAACAACTTTGTTATAAACCCCAAGACATGAAATCATTATTTTCATAGAGTAATTAATAGTCTCTCAGAATCTATTCAGAAATAACAGATTTACTTAATTAAATATTTAGTGATGACGCAAAAGCATAATTGGACCAAACCAAGTTTACCAACTTATGGTGCATATCAATGGAACATCAGAAAGTATAGTGCCAACCTCTAAATAAATTATTTAATATCATTTTCTAATTTATTTAGTTAATTAGGTGATTAAAGCAACATATAGTAAAACTATATAGAAAAATCTACAAAAACTACAGTAGCTACCTCATGCTTCACATAGACTACCATAAAAATTTTAAAGTAATTGGACAAGCAGAACTTGCTATATAAAAAATAACAGATGACATGTCTATTTATAGCATAAATAGGAAACCCTATTGAAAAGTATCAAACAACAAATTTTATATTTTTTGGGTTCTTACTAACATAAGAATAACACTCACCAAATTTTACATCTACTGGATCTATAGATAATTCATGAAAATTCACACAAGATCCATCCATGCAAACAAAAGAAATACATAACTCCTACATACAGTGTCCAAATTGTATGAAAATTTAACTACAAGCTATTAATGATATGAACAGTACATCATAAAAATTTCATGTCATTTGGAACTACACAGAAAAAGATATAATTGCCCCTATTTCCTACATGATTAAAAGAGATAATTAGTAACCCTATTTTTTCATAATAGAACATAGCACATATTATATTTTTAATATAAACTAGACATTACCAGGAACTCAACAATTTTGTAACCACATCATTTGGATCTACCAAATTTGAGTTATGCATTTTTGAATCTATACACAAATCTATGAAAAAGAATAAAAGAAAAACAAATTTGGAATCCCTAACCCAACTCGGCATTGGGCCGGCCCGGTAATCCTACACGGCCTGCTTGGCCCACGGTCAGATCCCGCCCGGCCTTCCAGCCGCTAACACACGGGCCCGCAGGACAGAGAGACAGAGATAGGGGAGGGGCGGACGACGATGGAGCTCACCGACAGCTAACCGGCCTGCGAAACCGAGGGCACCAACACGCTCCTCGCGTGATTCCACACTGATGGAGGGGCTTTGGGGTCTCTAGGGTTAGCCAGAAAAGACATGTCGCGCGGTAATGGTGGGTGCGGCGGCGCTGGGTGGCGTGCGCCGACGACGGTGAGCCCCCATTGCCATGACTGAGCTCGATACGAGCTTCACGCAGGTACCACGAAGCTAAAGGAGAAGAAAGGGGGAGAAGAGATGCATCAGAGAGGCGGGACCACGGTGAGGGGTTCGCACGGAAGGATTCCGGTGAGGTCACTGCGACGGTGGAGTGGCATTGCCGCCTTACCGTGGCTAAACTCACGGTGAGGAGAGGACAAGGGTGTAGAGGGGGTCAAGGCGGGGCTGTGGGTGCGCTGGCTGGGGCGGCGATGCGGCGGCGCGGTGGTGCGATGGTGAGGCGTGGCCGTCGGGCAGGGAGAGCGGAGCGCGCGTGAGAAGAATGAGGGAGAGAGACAGAGTCGAGAGGCGAGTGGACGGGCGAGGACGAGGCGGAGGTCATGGTGCTCCTGCAGTGCAGCCGAGCCTGGCGGTGACTGGCGGCGTACGAACGCCAAGTGGCGCGTGGCGCCTGGTGGTGGTTGGTCACTGACGCTGCACCCCCCTCCATTCAGTCCTCCAATCCTGACTGAAACTCAGTTTTTGCTGATCCAAAACTCCTGATCTAGCTCAAGTTAGCGATAGGTGATATTAGCAAACTTGTAGAGTTACGTTAGGTCTCCAATTTTGTTAATATGGACTCGAGCTAGTTCGGCCTAGATTTGGAACCACAGAGCCCTAAAGTGGGGCACATGAAACTGTGACTGCATTAGGACTTAGGAATTTTTTCTAAGTGTTGGAACAACACTTTAAACTAACTTGTGGGCCCTGTTTGAGCATCTTCCAGCCATTTTCATGAGATGGCCATATTGAGACTTTGGTTCCTTGATAAATTTGCTACAACTTTGGTAAAGGGTGCACATCCATGCAAGATATCTATCTTAGACTTTTTAAATAGTCAAAGTAAGACACTCTATAGGTCATCTCATGGTCAAACCTCACCTAGAGGGCAAATTAGCCAATTTGGTCAACATGAACAGTGCTCCACTAATTACCCTAAGTGTAGTTAAGGTGTGTTAGACCATAATTAACCACTCTACACATTTGTTACAACAACTTCTAAGTACCACATGTGTTGAAACAATTCAAACAATCACATTTCTCATTTGTTGCAACACCATGTTTCACATGTTTCATGACTTTGTTACAAGTTTAAACTTGGCATGTTACCCTAGCAATATTTTGCTTCACTAACATGTTAAAAATGTTTCCAAGTAACAATTTACACAATAGCATCTCATATGAGCAGAAGTCACATCAAAGTGCATTGAAACAACACTAAAAGCACTATTGAAACATTGTGTTGCATGGGTTAACTAAGCATGTTGCATGTGTTGCATGATCATGTTTCAAGGTGTTGTGTCACACCTCATACTAATACAAGGGTAGTACACACATAAGCTAGCATTAACAAACAACATATACCTAACACATGCATTCAATCATAGATGGTGCAACTGTTGCAAGATCATGTTTCAAGAATAATGCGCATAAAATGATGGTGCACATGCTCATGTCATGCTCATATGGATGCACAGATGCAAGGCAAACACCTAGGGTGTTACATGCATGATTAGATATCATAGAATAGAATTAGAAATACATACGTACCTGATTGCTGGCTTGCTGTCGCCTGCCTGATGGTGATGGAATTTGAGTAGTGCCGAACTAGGGATAAATGGGATGATCGTCGGCTCGCCCTATGCAGATGAGCAGTAGATCACGTCCGTGCGGACTGCTGTCCCTCAAATAGGTCACAGGAGTGCGGTGCCACCGTGCCACCTTGCCGGTGCGCTCGGTCGACGGTCGCATGGACGTGCCCGGCCGGCGGGCAGGCGGGCGGGCGGGGGGCAACTCGTAGCCTCGCGCAGAATGACAGAAGTCGAACAATCGATCTCAAAGGAAAGGAAGCGGAGAACTCGTGTTGCGTGATCACCGATGTCTGACGGTTCAAATGGTCTAGCATATGTGTATCATGTATGTTTGGGCTGAGTATTATGCGTACCTGGGAAGGGGCCCATTAGCTGGTTGGACCTGGGATGGCTGCCCCTTCTGCCCCACCTTAGGGCCGAGCCTAGCCATGGCGCTTCCCATGCCAAGCTCTCTCTCCCCCCTTTGTTGCAATTGTATGTTTCAATCGTTTCAGGTGTTTCAGAGGTATGTTCCATTTGAATCATATGGATGTTGTAAAAATAGATCGTGATGTTGCACATGTCGCATATGTGCATTTGTTTTCAGAGGCATGTTGCAATAGCATGTTTTGAGGTTTCAGATATTTCAGAGGTATGTTTCATTTGTGTTTTCCGGACACATGTTGCAATTGTATTTATCTGGATGTTGCTATGTTTTCACACATATGTTGCATGTGCTTTATTTTCGGATATTGCATATGGTTGCAATGATTTTGAAGTGTGTTTTTCAAGTGCCTTCAGACGCATGTTGCAACCATTGTTTTTGGATGTTTCAAAAGTAGATCGGGTGTTGCATCTCTTCTCCTCCCACCTTCTGCTGCATCGTCTCTCCCGGAGCCGGTAGGGTGTCCATACGAACGAGGGATAGGCACAATGGACACAGGACGAGGGAGCTCCGTACGAACGGACACTGCCTCTGGAGTGGGATGGGCGCTGGGGTAGAGGGGGTTGCGTAAGTCGTGGTTGGGAGCAGGGGACCACAAGCGCGTGGTGACATGGGGCGCTGCGAGCGCGTTCTCTTGTTGCGCAGATAGGATTCAATTTTACGTGAGGGGGGCGCAGCGAGTGCGTCGAATGGAGTCGCGTCCGAACGAAGGCCTAGGGTCGGACGTTCGGGCGCTAGGCTTGCTGATAGAGAATAGTACTTAGAGCAACTCCAGCATAGCACCCAAATCAGGGCCTCCATTTCTGATTTTGGTGTCCCCTCCTACTTTTGTCGGTCTCATATTTTGCTTCCACTCCAACGGCACCCCCAACAAGGCCCCCAAATGCATTCCAGCATACAATGACACGAGGGACCCACTCGCCATACTCTCTTTCTTCTTCCTCCCTCTACCTGGCAGATAGCAGCTCATGTTCGTCGCTTTCAAGCAAATCCATGCGGCCAGGGCAATGAAGCGGTCGGCGCGGCGGGGCAGAGTACCGGCATGGTAGGGATGAGCTCACATTGGGCATGGCAAGCTCCTTCTCCTCCACCATGGCGTGGTAGAGGTAGGCGGCAGAGCAGCGCCTGGCCAGGGGAGCCGCTCGCCGTGCATGCGCTCGAGCCATTGCCGGGTGGCGCACTCGCATCGATGGAGTGGCGAGCCGCGCGCTCGAGCCGGTGGATGAAGCCATTGACAGATTCGCTCGCGCATGGCAGAGGTAGGTGACGGCGCCGGCAGGTCGCTAGAGGGAGAGCGCCGCCTGTGCTCGCTTCCGTATTGTGGTGGAGGGCCGCCGTTGTGGAGGACTGCCGTAGGAGCAAGGACGGTGCCAGCACCGCTGAGATGTCTGTGCTCTGACGGTGTCGGGAGGAGCTCTAGGGAGGTCGCGCCAGGAGGGGAGGAGCTCTCGCGGGGACGGGGGCCGCTGCGCCGGGAGGAGCTCCAGGAGAGGCCACGCGCGGAGAGGTCGAGTGGGGGTGAGTGTGAGCGGGCGACGTGTGGTTCCTGCGACCGTGGGGAAGAAACAGACGCAATGGTGGGATAGGGCTGGGGGTGACCGAAGAGGAATGGAGTCTGAGGGGAGGATTTGGGTGCCCAATCAAATCTGGGGTCTTGAGTAGGAGCCCTGCTAGAGCACGATTTTTAGCCTGGGCACCCATATTTAGCTATGGGGGCTCAAGTAGGGGCCCTACTGAAGTTGCTCTTAGTACAGAGGAATATAGAAAATAAGGAGCACATGTATATGAGGATACACTATATGCAGAGAGATACAAAGAGAGGCGGAGCATTTTTAGTTAGGGCTCCTCCATTTTCCAATGAAATGAAAAAGGTTCCAAACGGCTTTTCTTACTAAATTGTTTGGTCTCTTTGAAAGAGTCGAAGCTGAAGTCTATGAGGAGCCCTACCAAATAGGGGCCTGAAGGAAAAAAAATTCAAGTCACACAGGTAATATGTATTACCTCCATCTATAAAAGGATGCTATTATGATATTCGTGCCCATCCAAGTAGTTCAAAAGTTTGAACAAATTTACTGTAAATAGTATTTATATTTATGTCTCTAAATCAGCTTATTACAAAAAAATATTCCATAATTAATCTAATAGTACTTATCGAAAATGTTAGAATTGCATTCTTTTCTACAACGTCAACCATGGTTTCTAAAAACTTAACTTTATTTATACTAGTACTCAATACATTTTGTCACAAATCAAATATTTTCTTAAGTTTGACTAAGTTTAATAAAAAGAACTATTGGCATCTATATCAAATTACTTTCACTAAACCCATCTTGATTTAGTGGCTAAGCTAGACCAAACTAGAAAAGTTGCATTTGGCTCGCGGGTGCATAGAGTTATGGCTTATGGTTATCAAATACGTGAGCTCATAATTTTGGATTAAACTCACTAACCCTGCTTCCACAGCAATGGCATGTTTCTTCATTGCTAGTTGAGCTGCTAGCACTTTAAGGAAACATGCTTGGAGAACATCTAACAACAGCCCTTGAATTAGAGCCTGTACTTGGGATTTGACTTGAAGTCTCTCCTACTTTTCCAGATCTCAAATAACTGCTTCAACTCAAGAAACAATCCTTAATTTCGATCCTCTATTTTTCTATGATTTTTTACCAAAGCCCGCGAGCTTGCATCACTTCTCTTTCGTCATCATCCGTCAACTCAGCACTACAATCTTCCCACCCGATTCAGCAGCATGGATTCGACGCTGCAGATGCACCCCATCCTCTCCTATGTGATCTCTCTTATCCCAAGTTCCCCACCCTCTCTAAACCCGAGCTCCCTACCACCGAGTTTGACATTGAGTAGCCACCCGTGCACACATCGTCCCATGAACGCCGTCCTTCATGGGGAGTTCGAGCTCATCGAGCACATGCCGGGGTTGCGCCACCTGTCCAGGTTCTGCGCCATCGGCCCTGTTCATTCGGTTTATAATCCGTCTTTTTCAGCTTGTTTTTTCAACCGAAACAGTATTTTTCTCTCACAACAAATCAGTCAACAGTGTTTTTCAGCTGTCTTATCAGCACAGCCGAACGGCTCCATCGTCAATGTCTCTATCAAGCATTTGACACTCAAGGTACTTAGCCCATGCCCTGAGGACGTACTCGTCGATTCATCCTGCGCCATCGTGGCCGCCACTAAGGGTAGTAGCTTGCAGATCCCAAAGTGTTCGCGTTTGAGGGGAAGATGGCCCTAGATTAGGCGGCGGTGGAAGGAAGCAGGCGTCGGTGGAAAAAAAAACTAGTGTGCGCAAAAGGCTTACGGTACACCCACAAAGGAAAGGTATGGGTAGATTTGACAAGCTCTCCGCTGGAGTTGTTTTTTTATTTGAGCCTTCATATTCGAGTTTATGAACCTGAATAGAGTCTTGATTAGAATTGCTTTCACGTCTTAGAAAAACGCACTAAAAATATATTTATGCTATATTTCATAATTAAATATACTTTTCACAAAGAGTAGTGGCCTGATGCACACAAGCACTGGCTAGCATTCTCATCCGAGTCGTTTAGATCTTTATTAAGGGCACAACTTTATTAATTGTAATTACTACTCTGAAAATCAGGTGGTGGTTGCCTATAGTAGACACCCAAATGACATTCAGCGCTAGATGCCACAAGCGGGTGCAAATCAGACGAGCCACATCAGCTGATGACTCCATTATTAGGTCATGATGATACAAGAGTTGGTGTCGGGATCGACCAGCGCCGGCACGAGATACTTCCTGCCGTTCCGGCCGACCACGTTGAACCCAGCGCCGGTGGCCGTGTCAAGCCTGACCGCGCCGGGGTAACCCGGGTACGCACCGCGGCCGTAGACGCCCGGGCACGCAGCCGCCACCTCCACGGGTGCGCTGGGGTCGCCCTGGAAGTATCCGTGCCCATATGGGTTGGTGACCGCGCCGGCCAGCAGCGCGGCGAGGTTGATCAGCATGCCGTCGATACCGACGTCGCCGTTGGGCGCGCGCAGCGTCTCGCCGCGGCCGCGCCCGGGCACATGCCTGGCACCATAGGCGAAGCCCTCCGCCGGGTGGAACGGCCACGCGCACCGTCCCGGGCACTGAACGGCAGCGTTTCCCACCCACACGTGCGCCGCTCCCCCCGGCGCGGAGGCCCCGTGCGCTCCGCACGCGCTGCCGCATTGCCCCTCGACGGCGACGTCGGCGGCCGTGAGGACGACGGCCACGCCCCCTGGCGCCACGCCAAGCCGCGACGCCAGCCGCTCGACCTGGACCCTGGACAGCGTCTTCCCCAGCGAGCACGCCTCGTCGTGCACCTGGCTGGCCAGAAGCACCCTCGGGGGCTCCCGGCCGGCCTTGCGCACGTACCGGTCCACCGTCTCCCACCACCGCGCCACCGACGGCGCAGGCGCGGGTCCTGGCGCCCCGAACCAGTGGTGCTGCGGCTGGCGGCCGCGCGGGGAGAGGGAGAGCAGGAAGTCAGCGATGATGGCCTTCTGGTGTGGCGAGAAGGCGCCGTAGTAGAGGATGGAGACCGGCACAGCGCCGTCGAGCACCTCGCCGGCGTGGTAGACCATGACGGGCGGCGGCGGGCGGTAGAGGGAGGAGTGGCACGGCCGCGCGAAGCTGACCAACAGGAGGGCGAGGAGGACGGCGCCACAGCCGACGTACGATGCTGCCCTGTCCATGGTTGCGGCGGCTCTGTTTTGCGCACCGAGTTGCGCTTGCACACCATGCAACGCAAGGTTGTCAGGCAGCTATATACTCCTACATGACTCGGCCCGCTCTCGAACGGTATCTTTGTTGCTTCCATGGGCGGGCGCGGCGAGCATCGCAAGGCATGCATGGAATGGATACCCGGCGTGCGTGCGGTGATGCAACACAACACCCACGGAGGCTGATTAGAATTGCTTGCAAGGCAGGCTAGAGAGCCTAGAGTCTAGAAAAACACGCATATCTTCAGTATTGTGCTAGTGAGTAAAAAACTGCTGTATGTCGACGCCGCACATAGAAATTGGGCCAGGGCCCGCTACCGTTACTGGACCTTGATGGATGAAGCCCAAGTCATTACATTACAAGGCCTATACAGCATGTGTGGGTTTATAAATGTTGATCTCGGTGTGCGTGCGGTTTGACCACAAGAGCTGGCGGCAGGGCTGCGCGTCCGCGGGGGTCCTTCCCTGTGCCTCTTGTTGGAGAGGGCAGAGCACCGGTTCACCCTCTTGTTGGGGACGGCAGAGCACCGGTTCGGTGGAGCGACGACGTCGCACCTGCCATCCGCGGGAGCGCTAGCAAAGATCCTAGGTGAAAACTTAGCTTAGCTCTTGGCTAGGCCAGCGACAAGAATTTTCTTCTTGAAGGTGTCGCTGAATAACCTCTTAAAGCTTCCTCTTCTGGGTTGGCCAGGTCTTTGCAGTTCCTCGACATAAGGCCTAGGCGAAAGCCTTGCCAAGCTCCTATTTGGCTGATGATGATTACGTTATAGCGTTATTCACCTCCCTAGAGACATCATTGAAGAGCTCTTGTGCCTTGGAGTTGTACTTTTCTCTTCTTCTATTGTATTTGTGGCTATGCCACTATTCGTCCTTGTGCTAGGGCGTGTTGTTGTTCTTCTCATGGGTCTGCCACTATTTCGCCATTTGGGTTGCTGTTCCTACTTCCTAGTGTAGTTAGGTTTTGGTTTTAGTTTGATTTTCCAAAATTAATCGGATGAAAGAGTTTTGTCTCGTTTTCTAGAAAACGAGGTTGTTATTGATATATCAATACTATGCAAATGGGGATTCCCCGCCCCCGTTTAACAGTTCAAAAATATCCCGAACCTTTAGGCCCCGTCGTTACTTGGACGAGGCGATGAGTGGACGAGTGTAGTCGTTGCAGGTCGGGCAACTGTTATACCAACTTTTTCTTTTTTACTTTTTTCGTAACTAAAGCTTATTTTACCCTTTTTCTAGCTATTATATAAAGCATACAAGAAAGAACAATGAGTGCGATGTTGGATCTTCATCTTCAACCAAGCTCAAATTGCTGTTTTGCAGCTACAAAGATGCATCGAGCACAGCATCAATCTAAGCAATCTCTCCCTAACAAGTATGTACATTATGTGTTCCATCGCAATTCACTCACATCATACTTATGTTTGTCCCACCGATCAGTTTCACTTTCACGTCGTCGCCGTGCCCAATCGTGGTGCCTGACAAATCCTCGCGAGCGACGGCCAGCACGCATGCAGTTGGTTCCGATCCCCTGGTCAACGACGACGAGATGCGTTTCTTGGTGTGGGTGAGCCGCCGCCGCCGCCACCACGGCCCCTGGTCATCGAAGACGAGCGGGGGCTCTGCGTGAGCCGCCGCGACGTCTTCTTCCGGCTGCCCGAGCCGCCGAGCGCGGCGCGCGCAATGCTGTCCGTGGCCACCTCCCGCGTGCTGCGCTGCGGCTTCACGGGCTGCTTGTTGAGGTAGGCAAGGCTCGGGAGGAGCCCCGTGACCGCGCGGCGCAGCGCGTCGTCGCCGACGTTGGCCTGCACCGGGTTGCCCACGAGGTTGAGCGCCAGGAGGGAGTGGTAGTTGGCCACCAGCTGCCCCAGCGCCTTGGCCGTCGTGATCTTGTTGAAGCTCAGGTCCAGCACCGCCAGCTTCAGCAGCCGGTGCAGCCCCTCCACGTCGCTGATCTTGTTGCCCGCCAGGTACAGCTCCCGGATCGCGGTGCAGTTGGACAGACCTGATCCATGTATCGCGGGCAGCAGCACACAGAAATCCATCCATGAGCAAAGCAGAGCAAACAAACAACAGCAGGAGGTGTACATATATGGTCCATGAAAAGTTTCTGACTGAATTTCATTCTGTGACCCTGAATGATGCTAGGGCCTTGTTTAGTTTCCCTCAAAATTTTAAGTTTTTTCACTCTCTCTCCATCACATCAATTTTTAACCGCTTGTATGGAGTATTAAATGTAGGTAAAAAATAACTAATTACACAGTTTAGTTGGAAATCACGAGATGAATCTTTTGAGCCTAGTTGGTCCATGATTGGACAATATTTACCAAATAAGACGAAAGTGGTACTATTCATCGGTTTGAAATTTTCTTCAATCTAAACAACGCCTGGGATCTTCTTCCCTGCATATCCATATCCTAAGCTGGAAGCCTGGAAGTGGCTATCAAATCGGTCATAGCATGCTAGAACATTCGTGATAGCTTAATCGAAGACGATGTCAGTAGACAGCAGTGGATCCTTCGTCCAGGGGCCACCTCAATAAAAAAAGCAAATGCATAAACGAATCTTTTTTTTTTGCGACTAATGCATAAACGAATCAGTATAGGGTCATCTCAACGGTACCGGTCCCAGCAGCTTCCAACAGGTCCGTCCACTGGGTGGGCACTGGCAGCCAAGATATGGAACAGGTACCAAAATGTGGGATGTCTTGTTCAATCATTCCGAGTCTCTGACCCACACCGACATACTGTATCGGCTAGATGACAAACTCAGATCGCATCTTTATGAGGTGTTAGTTGTTACTGTGGCCTTGTTCAGTTGCCGACTCGGGTGGCCGATTTGACATAGTACCACCCGAGCACTGTAACACTTTTTGTTTTTTAGTGCAAAAAATTGTTTAAAAATTGATTAATTAGACTTAAAATGTTCGTCTCGCAAAGTACAATAAAACTGTGCAATTAGTTTATGATTTCATCTACATTTAGTACTACATGCATTTACCGGCATTTTGATGTGATGAGGAATCTCCTTTTTGCATAGTGAAATTTAGGGGAGAATTTGGGAACTAAACGAGACCTACATGAGCATGTGCACATACGTACAAGCAGCAGTAACCTCAAGTATGAAGTGAACTTTGAACGACGCAGTGAATGTTTGTTGAGAAGAGACGTGATTACCATGTCCAATCCGCGAAATCCGGTTGTAGCTGAGGTTGAGCACGCGTAGCTTCGTCAGTTCCCGGAGCCCCTCGATGTTGGCAATCTTGTTCCTAGACAGATCAAGAGAGTGCAGGCCCTTGGGCAGCGATCCAGGGGAGATATGAACTGCAGCAGAAACTCAAATAATTCAGCCACAGAAATCAAACCGATAGTTACTGAGAGTAAGTACTAGGAGTTGTAATAGCTAGATTTTGCTCAGCAGTCAATTAGGGGTGTTTGGTTTGGTGTGTTAAAGTTTAACTAACACTGCAGTACTTTCGTCTTATTTGACCAAAAGTTTCCAATCTTGGACTAATTAGGCTTAATAGATTCGTCTCGTAAATTACTCCTAATATGTGTCGACATACCTGCAATTATTCTACATTTAGTACTCCATGCATTTAAGAAAATATTGATGTGATAGGAGTTAAACTTTAACCAAAACGTAATCAAACAAGCCCTTAGCGATGCTCTGCTCACCGATGAAGTTGCTGGAGAGGTTGACTGCCCGGAGGGTTGAGAAGGGCGCGATCATCGGCACCACCTTGAGGCCCATCCCTGAGATGTGCGCCACCGACGAGAAGGCGTTCAGGGACTGCACGATGGTGTTGGCCTGGACGACCTCGTCGGCCGCTGCGCAGCGCTTGGACTTGCCGTGGCCGCCCTTCCCTGAGGATGGCTCCCCGAGCTCGAGATGACGCGGCCGTTCCGACGCACACTCGCCGCCATGCTCCTCATCGTCTTCTCCATCGTAGTTGTCGTCCTCCTCGGCGATGTGGAACGGAGGCTCGCTCTCGATGCTGCTCACCCACGCGCTGATGCGGTCGTGGATGGAGTTCTCGGCGGAGAAGGCGACCCACTGGTTGGGCACGGACAGTGGCGGCGAGTCGTCGACCATGACCTTCTTGTTCTTGCGGTCAGCGGCCGGGCCCTCCTCGAACGTGTCCGAGGTGTAGCCGCCGTGGCGGCCAGGCGAGCACGCTGCTTGGTGGGCCGTGCGCGCCGACCGCGGCATGTGCAGGTTGCGGTGGCTCCAGAGGAAGAGCCGCCACCAGAGCTTCCGGCTGCGCGAGGGCAGCACCTGGCTGGACGACCGCTTCTTCAGCATCACGCGGTCGGCGGTGCGCGACGTCTTCACCGACGCCGGGCTCGCCTCCGGCGCGCCGTGTGGTGTCGCCGTCGTCTCCAGGGCGAGGCCGGTGATCAGATTCCCCAGATCGCCGTAGGAGCGCGACCGGGCCGGCATCTCGGGCGCGGCACGCGAGCCAGGCCGCTTAGTCTCGATGTTGGAGCAAGACCGCTTCAGCTTCGGCGACGGGTCCGCCGCCTCCGCCACCGCGGTGTCCAGTGCCACGTCACTGTCGGATCGGATGGGCTTCTTGGCCGCGTGGAAGTGGAAGTCGAAATCTGACAGATCACTCCCCTTCACCGACGCCAATCGATCAGCTTCCTTATTGTTGTCCTCCACGGGGACGACCTTGACGTCGCGGGGCGCGAGGGCGACATTCTCCTCGCATCCCCCGATGGCAGCAGCAAGCGTCGCGGCGATGAGCTCGACCGGCTTCACCTTGGGAAATTCGTTGCCGATGGCCTTGTTGGCATCGGCGATCTTGCGGGTCTTCTTCTTCCTCTTGCCGGGGAGCAGAGCGGGGAAGCAGCCCAGCCTGGCCATACGGGAGACGCACGCCGGGATCGCGAGGACGATGACGATGACGATGACGGAGGAGGGCAAACTCGCATGCTCCTCGCTCAGGTCGCCAGGCGGCGTTGGCACGAGGATTAGGAAGGGCAGAGTGAAGTGGGGAGAGCTGGAGGGCCGCGAAGCTGGCGCGGAGCCGTCCTGGCAGCTAGCCCTGCACCAATCAATCAGCATCTGGGTGAGAATACTGGTTGACAGACGGAAAAACAACTAGAGCTGCTACAGACACACCCAGCACCAGCAGTGACTCATCCACCATGGCTGGCCGCAAACCGATCTCGATCCAGGACCACGAGGCATGGAGGGAGGGGGCAGTACAGTACGGAGAAGAAGGCTCTCTGTTTCTTGGAAGGCTGTTACGTGATGTGATTGTGATCTCCTAACGGACGCGGGATCGAGATTTATTTAACACACACAGGAGTTCTCCAAACCCAAAAGAAAGAATATAGTATATGTCAGAAAAAAAAGAATACGCAACATGGGAATCAAGGCGGCGAGATTCAAAATCACAACCAGGTGTGCGCACAGAGGGAGAAACTGATCTTGTTTTCCTCCCCATTTACTAACAACAGACAAATTCAAAATCACACAGAAAGGGACAGACAGGAAAACACCGAGGGCCTCTTCTCCCTCTACTACTGGTGGAGAATTAAGAACCATAAGAATATTGTGTTTTCATAAATAAATTTATAAGATAAGAAGAGAAGGTAGAAAAATCAAACCAGAAAAAAGGGCCCGGATCAGTAAAAGGATTCATGGATTTACCGGGAGCTGTCTCAAGAAGGTATGATCAGGGCCTGTTTGGAATGACGAGGGGGGCTGCTTTTATGGATGTTCATCAGAATCTAGTTCGATTTGGATGGCAACCCCCCTCTCCAAACAGGCCCCAATGGCGCAGTCACAAAGAAGATCGCCCAAGAGGGAGAAGCATTTATACACCACGAAGACGAAGCAGAGGCGCCAAACAAAGGAAAAAGGGGCTCCTGAACAGCGAGGCCTCCTCACCTTGGGTTCGCCTGGCACACTGGCAGCCGCAACCAACGGCCGGAGCAGAGCGAGAAGAAGGCGCGCGCCTCCTATTTGTTAGCTGGTGGTTCGTTACGGATCGGCCGAGTGCTGTGCTGATCGATCGGCTACTTCCCTTCTTGGATGCGCGCGGCTAAAGGCTAAAGATGGGTAGGAACAGAGACAAGAGCGGGGAGGCCGGGGTGGTCAGTGCTGCGGCGTGGTCCCTTGGGGAGGAGACGGGACGAGGCGGCGTGCTGGTAGAAATAGAGGGAGCGGGAGGAGGAGGATGGATGCTCATGCTTGGCGCCCGCTGCGGTGGTGGTGGCGGAGGGAAGCAAGCACGCGGTGGCCACACGGTGACGGTTCGTTCGGACGTCACTCCCACTTGCCCACTTGGGGCCGGCCACAACCGAGGAGAGTCAAGGAATACTCTAGTCATCTTGGGTATTTTATTTTATTTATTTTTATGTAATCCTATGCCTTTTTTTATTCATTCTTCCTTCAAATTACTTTTATCTAGGAAATTCACACAACGCGCCCGCGTCACTCAAAGGAGCAACCACGTTTATACAACAAAATGCAATTGATAGGACTAAAATATTCTTTACCAGGTAGCTAAAACATCGTGGAACCTATAGCAATAAAGTAGACCATTAAAGGTGTTCGTAAGCTTATTAATTACCTTAAAAATAAAAAAAATATTATTTTTACTTCTCCCAGGCTCCCTCTCTCTCAGTTTTCCGCACCCAATATGTTGGATAGGGGAATTTTTATCTTAGTGAAACCCATTGTATGGACTGCTTGTTGACTAAATATTATGAGAAAATAATAGTGGCTATGGACTAACCTGTGGGTCCCATGTGTATACATTGTAGTTGCCCTAAGCGGCAGCAGAATTGTTGAGCTTGATTTGAATAAACCTAAAAAAATCTATCATGTATAGCAAGTGGAGGACGGCGGAACCTTTAGGCCAACTGAGTTAGACTGATTATGGTAGAAAGAAGCGGATGGAGGACCCCAAACGATTCGCTTCACAGTCATCTTCTTTTCCCCATGAATCTTGGCACCACGGCACTTATACGTGAAAGCCGAAGCGTCATGGAGAAAGGAGTGGGAAAAATCTCCTCGTCCTCCGGTTCACCGCCCCCTGCGCCTCCCTCTCCGTCCTTCTCTCTAGCTCGCTCGAGCGCCGCTTGCCGTGCCCACCTCATTTTTTCGTTCGATGGATGTGCCCACCGATCTCCTCCTATGGCATCCTCGTCCTTCGTCCTTCCTACGGCGAGGGGCACTTGTGGCCGTGATCTGGCAATGGAGCGTTGCAGCGGCAATGCATGGAGAAACGTAGCTGCCTCGCCACCCGTGTCCCCGGCCTCGTCGGTCCCCCACTGAATACTGCTACCGCCGATCATTGGACCCGTGGAGAATCAAACCGCCAAACGATTAGCTTTCTCCTATTTTGCTTCTTTGAAAATCTAGCTTGTCGAGGAATCCAGCTTAGAATTGAAGCGTGAGGAAACTAAGTTGTTCGAAACGAGGCTTTAGTTCCACCTTGCTACTAGAAGTAAAGGATGACTAACTTAAATATAGAAGACTCATCCTCCAATCCTCCATTCTGTTAGGAGCGTATTTGATTCCACTCTACCAAGAATCGAGCTTTGTTTTCACAAGCGGGATCGACGAGGATGTGGTTTGCTCACCGCAGAAAATGATGCTCCATTCACGATCATGCGGTTTCTCCTTTGTTTATGAGCCAACCTCTGCCAGCTACGCGATGTTCGCGTTATTCACCATAAGCTGAGCAGGTCTCTGGTACCTCGCATCTTAGGTCTCGCATCCTTGCGATTCTACGGTCGGAACAGAGAGAACAACGTTTTCGGAAAAGCACTTCGCACGGCTGCTTGCGTTATTTACCATAAGCTGTCTTCCATCCAAGTAAGAAGGTCCTACATACCGTCGTATTTTTAGAGTAATTTAAAATTTCCATTACTTCTTTTTTTTTTGTAGCCATCAATATTTTCATCACCTCCCCTAAAATAAATGAGTCGTATCTCCTTTAACAATAGTATAGGCTCACCCTAACCATAACTTTTCAATTATTTTCTTCTACACACTTGTGAACCCCATCTTTCACATAGATAATAGGAGAGATATAATAAGATATCGCTGTAGCAGCTCTCCTGATATCTAACAAATAATCTTATGTTACCCCCATATCTACATATTAAAGAATAGATTATTGTGAGATTGGTGCAGATGCTTGGGTATATTTATTTTAAGAGAATTATCTATCTGACACCGAAACAAATCGGTTTTCTCATTTGGCACTCAAAAATTCAAACTTTCTTATCTCCCAACAAATTGAAATTTCCTTCCTAGATGGCACTACCGTACACTTTATCCCTTCATCTGTTAGTTGACTGTTTTGACCATCCAAGTTTTTTCTCAGTACGACCAAAATGACCCTCTGGTACTCGCGCACGCAATTTTCTCCATAACTCTCCCAAGCAGCCGAGCGGTGCTCCTGTCTCCCACGACCTTCTTCTCCGAAAAAAGTAGACCCTAGATTGATGGAAGGAAAATGAGAGGATGATGGAGCAGAGGATCCTGCGGCCAGCAGCACCCAGCACCAGCTGCGCGCGTCCTCGAGCAGGGCGGCGTCACCCGGCGGAGCCAGGCTGCAGCACGGTGGCAGCGGTAGGGCAGGCTCGCGGGCCGACGCTTTGGCCAACCCACGGCATGGCAGAGGCGCTGCGGCAGCCACGCCAGCCCGCGGCCGCGGATCCTGGCGCGCCAGGCTTGCCAAATATCTTTTTTGCATCTATGTGCATGCAATTAATATCTTTTTGCTGATAGAGTTCAAATGCCAATTGTGATTTAAGAATCAAGATTTTTGCCTTAAAATAATGTTAACTGATAGCAACCTGGTTGTCACCAACATCTACAATCCTGTAAAATGGTATTAGCTCCAAATTTTGATCTAGCCTAGTCCAAAGAAATCGTTCTATACTCCACTTCTGTTGTATGAGGCTGTCAGATCTAGTCAGCAATTGTAAAATTGCAACAAATCAATGTCGTGTTATGGTGACATACTGTCACTTAATAAGCAACATCTTGCTAGATTTTCTTTGAGGCCAAGATAGTAACATCTTGATAGATTACAAAGCATTTAGTCCAAGTAAGACGTAGTAACTTAGAGATGAAACCAACAAGATCCTCACGAATTTACTCTTATAAAATTCAGGTTGTCTGCATTTTGTTCATATTCATATGGTAGAATCGTGATGTTTGATGTTTGTTAATCTTCTTTACAGGCACTCGAGATCATATGGACTCCACAAAATGAGAATGACACATTGTCAGAGCAATAGCTCCTTGAAGATTACCCGCTCTTAAGGCCTCGGTAGAAAAACAAAGTAACAGATTGCCCATCAAAGAAAGAACAAGTCGTAGATTCAGTTTTGGCGGTTTTGTTGTTAAGTATAGCACAGATCATTCATTTGTATAAGAAGTGTATAATTTGTAATTGAAGTCACTGTTAGCCTTCACTTCAGAACATGTAGTGCATTGCAGTGCAAATCTACAATTGTCTGTAGGTAGTCTTGTTAACTATTCCTGACACAATAACAGAAAATTGTAAATACATTGTTTAGAAAGAAGACGAGAGGCTGCATTTGTGCGTGTACCGTTCTGCCATAGATATTTTAAATAAAAGATTTGATGAATATTTTCTTGGGCCAATCTGGGTTCAGGGATATCAGGTAGGTCCCCTACGTCGTCTCCCCAGGGCGACTCGGGGGTGACATGCCTGTCGCTGCCGCAAGAGCTCACCGCCCCAGGCCATCTCTGGCCACCATCGCCGTGGCTCCGGCGAGCGGCGGCGGTGGCGGCGACGGCCAACGATGGTTCCGAAAAAGGTTGCGTTCGTTGCCGCTTCTCCCCTACCCCTCTTCACTTTCCACTCACCTTCACCTCCGCTTTCCTTGCTGCCGTCTCCTGCGTCGTGGTCCAAAAACGGTTCCATATTGCATTTCTATTGTATGAAGTTGTCAGATCTAGTCAGCAAATTTAAAATTGCAGCAAATCAATGTTGTGTTGTAGTGACATACTGTCACTTAATAAGCAACATCTTGCTAGATTTTCTTTGAGGCCAAGACAGTAACATCTTGCTAGATTACAAAGCATTTAGTCCAAGTAAGACGTAGTAACTTAGAGATGAAACCAACAAGATCCTCACGAATTTACTCTTATAAAATTCAAGTTGTCTGCATTTTGTTCATATTCATATGCTAGAATAGTGATGTCTGATGTTTGTTAATCTTCTTTATAGGCACTCGAGATCCTATGGACTCCGCAAAATGAGAATGACACATTGTCAGAGCGATAGCTCCTTGAAGATTACCTGCTCTTAAGGCATCTGTAGAAAAATAAAGTTACAGATTGCCCGTCAAAGAAAGAACAAGTCGTAGATTCAGTTTTGACGGTTTTGTTATTAACTATAGCACATATCATACGCTTGTGTAAGAAGTGTATAATTTATAATAGACGTAACTGTTAGCCTTCTCTTCAGAACATGTAGTGCACTGCAGTGTAAATATGCAATTGTCTGTCGGTAGTCTTGTTCACTATTCCTAACACAAAAACAAAAAATTGTAAGTATATTGTTCAGAAAGAACACGAGAGGCTACATTTGTGCGTGTACCATTCTACCATGGCTATTTTAAATAAAAGATTTGATGAAATGTTTGCATGGGCCAATCTTCGGTTTTAGGGATATCTGGCAGAGCCCCCCGCTTGTCTCCCCAGGGCGACTCGGGGAGACACGCCCACTGGTACCGCAAGCCCACCGCCCCAGGCCATCTCTGGCTGTCGTCGCCGTGGCTTCGGCGAGCGGTGGTGACGGCCGACGACGGTGCCGAAAAAGGTTGCTTTTGCAGCCGCTTCTCCCCTACCCTTCTTCCCTTTCCACTTACCCTCACCTCCGCTTCCCTTTCCACCGTCTCCTGCACCCTGGTCCTAAAACTAGTTCCATACTCCATTTCTGTTGTATAAGGCTGTCAGATCTAGTCAGCAAATATAAAATTGCAGCAAATCAATCTTGTGTTGTAGTGACATACTGACACTTAATAAGCAACATCTTGTTAGATTTTCTTTCAGGCCGAGACAGTAACATCTTACTAGATTACAAAGCATTTAGTCCAAGTTGTCAAAATGAGTGAACGAGTTGCGTCTTGGGGTCTTGGTTGTGTGTTAATATAGGACGGGAAAAGTCCTCGTCGTGGCTGTTACAGAATATTGCGTTTACAACAAACTATGGATCAACAAGATCTCTCATCTACTTGAACTACAAGGTAGGAACTAACCATCCTATCTATACTAGGTACAATGTACCAATACTATGCACCAAGATACATCTCACATGGTAACACGATACCGTTTAACACCCCCCTCAACCTCAGCCGCCACTAACAAGGTTGAGGTTGTTTTTGAATTCTCTCAACTTGGCTGCCCCAACAGCTTTTGTGAAACCATCTGCCAACTGATCTCCAGAACATATGAAATGAATGTCAAGAAGCTTCGCTGCCACTTGTTCACGAACAAAATGAAAATCAATCTCTATGTGTTTACTTGCATGAAATACTAGATTAGCAGCAAGGTATGTAGCACCCAAGTTGTCACACCATAGCTGAGCTGCAGGAGGGTGTCGAATGCCAAGTTCAATCAATAACTTCTGAACCCACATCATCTCGGCAGTAGCATTTGCCAATGCTTTATATTCTGCTTCCGTACTAGAGCATGAAACTGTAGGCTGCTTTCATGCACTCCATGAAACCAAGTTTGTGCCAAGAAAGACTGCAAAACCTCCCGTTGAACGACGATCATCAACGCACCCAGCCCAATCAGCATCTGAAAAAGCACTGACTAACATGGAGTCTGACTTTCCAATCTTTAAGCCGGAGTTCCAAGACCCACGTATATACCTCAGGATTCTTTTTCACGGTGCTCAAATGTACTGTGGTGGGAGCATGTAAAAACTAACATACTTTATTCACTACATAGGATATATCTGGACGGGTAAGAGTGAGATACTGCAATGCACCCACCAGACTTCTATACTTGGTTGAGTCCTCCAGTCCAAGCTTGTCACCATCAAGAATACTGAGCTTTTCTGAAGTGGATAATGGTGTATCAACAAGTTTGCAAGTTTTCATACTAGCGTGTGTGACAATGTACTTTGCGTACTGTTCTTGTGAAAGTATCAAACCATCCTTGTTGCGGGTAACCTCAATGCCCAAGAAATAGTGGAGATCACCTAGATCCTTGAGGGCAAATTCATGTTGTAGATCCTTGAGCAAGGCATCTGTTGCTGCTTGAGAGGAGCTAGCTACAATGATGTCATCAACATAAACCTATATAGCGTATGTTTCCCTTTATTATAATAAAACAAGGATGTATCAGCTCTAGAGGGTTTGAAACCTAAAACTTGTAACTTGTTGCATAGGCGAGAGTACCAAGCACGTGGCACTTACTTTAACCCATACAAGGCCTTGTCCAGCTTACAAACATAATTGGGATGAGATTTATCTTCATACCCTGGTGGCTGCTGCATATAGACTTCCTCTTCTAGAACACCATGAAGAAAAGCATTTTGAACGTCGAGTTGCTGAAGACACCAACCTTTAGATACTGCAATTGACAAGATTAATCGAATAGTGGTTGCCTTGACAACTGGACTGAACGTGTCCTCATAGTCAATGCTACAGTGTTGCTTGTAGCCTTTTGCCACAAGACGTGCCTTATACCTGTCAATTGTGCCATCAGATTTATGCTTCACCTTGTATACCCACTTACAACTGATGATGTTTTTGCCTTTAGGACGAGGAACAAGGTGCCACGTTTTGTTCTGGAGCAAGGCTTCATGCTCACTTTCCATTGCCGAGCTCCAATTCTTGTCACCAAGATCTTCATCAACCGATGCAGGTTCTTTTGGAGAGGCTATAGAGAACATACAACATCTCACAGTGCCATCAGTATAACTTTTAGGCTTACGAATACCTTGTTGGAGGCGTGTGACTGGGCGCTGCTGATTGGTTGGCACAGAAGAAGCAACAGGAGCACTGGTCGCATCCGATCCGTGTAGAAGATCCGCTGGCAGCTGTCCCCCCGTGCATGGATCAGTCTGTGACGAAGATGACCCATCCACTGAGAGAGGCGCGCTGGATTCCGGAGTAGAAGATCCCGTGGAGCTAGTCACGTGGGCGCGTGATGGCGATGGCGTGGGACTAGATGACGCGGACACTTGTGACACCGTTGATCCCGAGGAGGATCCAAGATCGCCCGTCGTATCTGCAGTAGGGAGATCAGCATCGGTCCCTATGCTATTACCGGCGGGGGAGCACATGAAATAATGCCTATTCTCCTCCAAATTTTCACCGTTTGACATCGTGTTTCTTCCTGCATCCTGTACACCACGAGTAGAGCTAGAAGCAACATTAGTTGGCATAGGAGAATGAATAGTATGGTCAGGCAAAGTTACATACCCAAAGCTAGTAGATGGATTTAGAAATATATTGGGTAAAAGAGAAATTTCAGAACGGAGTCTAGCACCGGCATTGGGATGAAGTGTAGCAAAAGGAAACACGTTCTCATCGAAGACAACATCTCTAGAAATATAGACTCAACCCTTAGATGGATCCAAACACTTAAACCCCTTGTGCAAGTTGCTATAGCCCAAGAAAACACACCATTTGGATCTAAATTGGACCTTCTTAACATTGTATGGCCTAAGATTGGGCCAACATGCAAATCCAAATGTTCGAAGGGGGGTATAATCAGGTTGACTCCCTAGAAGGTGAAAGAGGGGTGTGTCACCATCAATTACTCTGGAGGGTAAACGATTTATAAGAAAAATAGCAGTAGAAAATGTTTCATCCTAGAATATCAAAGGAACCTACGCATGAGCAAGAAGAGACAAACCCATCTCAACAATATGGTGATGTTTTCTCTCTGCAGAACCATTTTGTTGGTGGTCATGAGGGCAAGAAACATGATGATCTATACCTATGCGCTTGAAGAAAGAGTTCAAAGCTTGATACTCTCCTCCCCAATCAGTTTGCACTGCCAAAATTTTGCGATTGAATTGCCGTTCTACAAGATGTTGAAAATCATGAAAACATGAAAATACTTCGGATTTGTGGCGCAAGAAGTAGATCCATGTAAACTTGTTGTAGTCATCGATAAAACTAACATAATAACTATGCCGCCCAACTGAAGTTGGGGCAGGTCCCCATACATCTGAGAACACAAGGTTCAAAGGCCTAGTAGAAACACTAGTAGACCTAGGATAAGGCAATTGATGGCTCTTGCCTTGTTGACATGCATCGCAAACAACATTCTTATTCAAATCTTTAATGAAAGGAAGATTGTGGCGGCTAAGCACTTGCTGAACTATGGGAGTTGACTTGTGCCCTAGCCTATGATGCCACAAGGAGACCGTCGGCTTGATCATGCCGAGGGCTTGCTTATTCTTGGACGGCTTATTCGAAGATGACTTCAGCGGATAAAGGCCTCCTTCACATGGGCCTCTGAGGAGCGTTCTCGTCTGCTGTTCCTTGACACAAAAATGATTGGGATGAAACTCTAGGAAAACATCATTATCTCTAGCAATGTGATTTACAGAAAGTAGACTCTTATGGGCTTGAGGAACATGGAGAATATGATTAAGATGAATGTTACTAGTTGGGGAATGTAAAGTGCTATGACCAACATGTTTTGTCTCCATACCAAATATGTTTGCAGCGTGAACATGCTCTCCTCCACTGTACTTGTCACGCATAGTCAGCTTGTCAAGCTCACTTGTGATGTGATCTATGGCTCCGGAGTCCATATACCAATTGGTATCCATTCCGTATGAGGTAGTTGCCGATGAATCCGACTTTTGTGGAGGCCCTGTAAATGAAGCATCAAACCTTTTGAAGCACTTGATGATGGTGTGTCCTTCCTTTCCGCACAGTTGGTAGAAGACACCGGCTTGAAAGCCTCCTTGTCGACGAGCGCCGCCGTGACCGCCCTTGGTGCCACGGCCAAAACCACCGCGACCATTTCCACCATGACCACCACCGTGGAAGTTGCTGTTGTTGTCGCGACCTCCTTTGGCCGCCATGTTTGCCAACGACTGATAGCCGCCACCACTCTTCATCTCCATTCTTTGCTCAATGCTTGTTAGTTGGGTGAAAAGCTCCCCAACCGAGATTGGTTCGATGCGTGCAACTACTACCAACACCACTGGATCATACTCCCGATCCAATCCTATGAGAATGTAGGAGACAAGCTCCTCATCCTCAAGCTTGCGGCCTACAGAAGCCATGTCATCTGCCAAACCCTTCATTTTCATGAAATACTCACTAATTGTGGACGCCCCCTTTGACGCCATAGCCAGCGCCATCCGCGTGCTGATGATGCGAGCATGGGATTGGGATGTGAACATCCCCTCGATGGCAGCCCACGCCTTCTTCATAGATGCCACCGTGGTAGGGACCTACCCAAGTATCTCCTTGGACAGGGATGATAGGAGGAAGCTGAGGACCATGTAGTCCTTGGCAACCCATGACTCATAGTCAGGGTTTGGCTTGGGGGACTCCTTATTCTCCTCGCCCTTCATCGGCTCCAGGAATGTTGAAGGCGGCTCGGTGGTAGGGTTGATGAAGGATGTGAGCTGCGCACACTTGAGGGCTGATAGGACTTGCATCTTCCACATCAAAAAGTTGTTGCAGGTGAGCTTCTCTATCACAGAGAAGCCGAAGGATGGAGCAGCAGAAATAGTGGATGAAGATGCGAGATGGAACGCCATGGAAGTTCTCCATGTGGAGTTGAATGGCTCTGAATACCATGCCAAAATGAGTGAACGAGTTGCCTCTTGGGGTCTCGGTTACGTCGACCTTTTCTCCAATATACATATGGTTAGAATAATATATATGTCTATACAAACCTATGAGATAGTAGGGTTCTAGCATTGATGGATCTTGAATGTTTAGGCACCCTGGGGTTCTTCTTTTCTAGTGGAAGCTTGCCAAAAGGTCAACACGACGTCTGCTGTTCTATCTTATTCCACAATTCAACAGAACATGGGTAGTCTTACTAAAGCTAGTAGTATGTTAATGATCTAAATTTTTACGTCAATTGTTTCCCCGGCAACGGCGCCAAAAAAGCTTGTTGATGTTTGGGAGTGCAAATATATTATTAAGGATTCCGCAAGCGCACAGAACATCAGTTTAGCATTTTACCGGGAGTATTCTAAATATCATTATTTATATTTTACCACAGGAAAACAATGGAGTAAAGATTTATTGCATAATAACAAAGGAGTATCTACTAACATACCAGCATAGCTAGAGCGGGGGATAAATGTATTGATAGGAATTAAGCGTAATAACACTCATGAGATAGGTCATTAGGATAATGTAAACTAGTTAACTCAGGGGAACAACGAGTGAGGTAGATTCCTATGATATTCTCGTTACAGGATCAAATTATATATATACTCGACTATAACTAAGACTAACTCTACCCTCGTGCACTTCGGGACACCGCTAGACGGTAGAGCACCACAAAAGACAACTCTACTGACACGACTACGGCCCTACAATTTAAGAACCTGCTCAATTCAGAGTGGACTACAAAGGATAGACTGGGCTGTCACCTCCCGCTACTACCACACAACCAGAGAACAGGATGTACTCACATGCAGAGCATCGTATAAACACCATGCTTACACGAGGCTCTGCTACCTAGCCCAATCGATAAATTAGCAGGCTAAGCGCTCTATAAACTAGCACACAAAAGTAATAATAACCTTAACTAAGCAAGATATATATTTAAAGTAAGCATAGCCATGTAGATAGGAATATGATAAATTGATAACAAGTCTTACAAGATGTAGAAGTGAAGATACAAGGCCTTACCAAGCCTCCAAGACTAGATCTAGAACTTGAGCATGAGCCCAACTCGACCCTCACTCCCGAGCTACTAATCTACTACATTGGAAAGTTCTAGATCTAATCCTCCTGGTGTGTGTTGATCTGAATGAGAGATACGAATTAGGGTTTTCAGGATGTCTTCAGGGAGCTAAGGAGGTATGGGGGCATTATATGAGGGGCTCCTAGCACCCTTAGCCTCTTAGGAGCCAATGTGGTACTAAACTTTTACACCAAATCTTATTAAAATGCACATGGACCTTTATGGGCCAAATTCTGAATTGAGCCCATAAATGCATGGCATGGCTCCATCTCGTCCCTCTATTGGAACCGACATTGAGCAACGGTGGAGATGAACTCTTAAAGGTGGTAGGGAACCAACGTACGAAGGAGAGACCGACATGCGGGACCCACACGTCGCCCGCCCTGCAGGTGGGGCCAGTTAGCCCCACATTCTGACAAACGGGGTCGGGTCTCGCTAGATTGTCTTCTAGATGCTTCCATATCCTTCCTAAGTCGGTTTCGTCGTGGATAAACATGATTTGATCTGATGATTGGGTTCACCTTGCTCGTTTTCTGGATAAATCCTCCTGTAAACACAGATTCAGCAAAACTTGTGAAATTCATTAGTTTAAACCCCTAGACCTATGTTGGTGATCATATTTATGCATTTATATAAGTTATATTGGCGGTTTATGATGAACGTTAACTACCGTCAACAATGGCTCAATGATTGTGTCTCTGAAGCCCACGTGAGAAGGCTTTTGTTTGGAGTCATCCTAAAACTCACCTCAACATTGACTAAGTGACCGGCAAGTCACTTGAGCACGGGAAAACATCACATGTCATCCTCTACCCTATGGTTTGCATATCTCAGCACTAGCTCACTTTCTTGTTTCACCTTGTTCTAGTGTTGTTACTTGTGTGCTAGTGTAGTTGCTTGCTAGTGTAGCTTGTAGTTAGCCTTTACCGTTTGCTCACTATTATGTGTTGGAGTTTCCGTGTGCTTGCTTGTGTTCTAGTAGTTTAGGTTGTTCGACCTTGCTAACTAGAATGGTTTAGGTGAGCTCCCACAAGCTCGGTATCCTACTTGCTCACTTGTATACTCTCTTATTAGGGTGCTAACTAATTTAGTTAGAGGGGTGTAGTTGTGGCTAGACCTTTAACTCCCTTCCGTATTTAAATTGGCTACGCTTCAGAATTAATTTTTAGAAACGACTATTAATTCACCTCCTCTAGTAATTCACCTCCTCTAGTCTATCATCCCGATCCTACAACAAGGAATGGTTTGAGTGGAGTTTTTTTATCATGCAAAAAAAAAAGATTGCAAGTGTGTTTACAAAGCTGTTGGAGATACACTTACAAAGTATAAAACCTCCTTGTAAAACACTTTCAACCAGGATAGAGAGGCGATAGCGGTTTTTAGAGTTCAGAGGCACATTTTATTCGGTTTTGGAGTTTGAGGAGGAAACTTAGATTAGTTTAGGGAGATAAAAAGATCTTCTATTTTTTTTTGGCAATGAAGTATGTAGGCCATAAAACGGTTTGGGGGCTGGGCGAGAGCACAGACAGAAACTAATATGCCAAGTGATTTGGGGTTGGCACTGCCATGGAGAAAAATTCAGGGATCGGACTATCGTGGTGTACTTCAGCCTTTCGGTTATTGCCTTCTCCCACTAACATGGGGAATTAGATGCCGACTCGATCGCCATCTCATGTGAGCGGGGTAGGCCCAATGCCTCCTCCGGAACCACACACTCGTAATCTTTGGATTGAGTATAAGATACTGCCTTTGGCAGTTCGATCAGTTTGTAGCTTACAAAGTAAGCAAAGATTATTTTTATCATCTCATAATAATACCTACACTGTTATGGTAAAACCATCTTTTAACAAAAAAAAAACCTACACTACAGGGAATTTGGTTTCTCTTTTTTTTTTATCATACTAATAGATGAATTTCCCACGCGTTGGTACGGGAATTCGTTGAAATGGTCTCTTGAGAACCTTTAGATTCTATTGCAAAGGATGTGAAAATGCATAGCTGTTATGGAAAACAGTTTAGCTTTTCATCCGTATGAGAACTGTTAGCTGACCAGATATAGACCATGAGATGAAGTTCGAAACCTGGAATGGAACAAATTAAAGATTCAATTAAACTCTGTCGAGGATAGAAAATTAAAAGGAAAGTTCTCATGGAAGAAACCTAGGAAAAAGTAATACTAAACAGTTATTTGTTCTTTTTGATAGGCTCAAATGACAATCGTTACTCCTCAGGCTGCCTGGTTTACTGGAGTGCTAGACATGATTGACGTACATTTAAGCACAGTGACCACCTTGGTGCCGGAGAATTCTCTACAGGCCGTAGACTTGTGATTGCCAGAGGAGATTGTAGCTACAGGCTACAGCGGTTATAGTCGAGTTACCTGGATAGAGCGTTGCTGAAAAATGCGGATGGAGGAGGCAGCACTGCTGGACGGACATGCGCACATGACGAATGGCCGGAATAGCAGCCATAGCTTGTTGATGTGCGGATTGATCTGCAGCATCTTCTTGTCGCCTCTCTTCCTCAAGGTCCGACTTACCGAGTATGCACTCTGCGTTCCCGTCTTGCCTCAAACTTGTGATGCGGCGCGACCCCGCTGCCTGTCCGCCATCTCCCGTGGGGCAGAGCACTGACTTGGAGGGGACACAAGAATGGAGAAAGCTTTGGGCATGGCCGCGACGCTTCAGCTCGTCTCCTGCACAGCCAGACGGATGGTCAGAAGAGCAATCAGATCTGTACTTTCCTGTTGTGTCATATTCTCGTGGTTGTCAAAACAGAGATGTGCTACATCATCATCACGCATGAGGCCAAAGGCGATGGGCAACCAGAATCACTGACTGATGGCCTTGGTACGCTACGTTGCATCGATACGGGATACGGATATGCCGATACCGATACGGCGATACCGCGATACTTCATTTTTCAAAATCAAGGATACGCCAATACGGCAAGTATATATATTATAAATAATAAATATTACTAATATGTATATGTATCATTAATAGTAATAGTAAACAATAAAAAAACTAACAAAGCTGATCATACAAACTAATGTTCAATGGTGTGCATGTCAGTAGCCTAGTACTCAAGTAGACCCGACACACTTCTAATAAATTCTATATTCATGTGATGTTTGAGTTCTAGCTACCGCAGTTGTCATCTGTTGTACACATCTTTCCTAGCTTGCTATCTTCTTCGATTTTCCTCGATAGGTTGGTATGTATTGGGTTCCGGGTTCGGAAGTATCGGTGGTGTATCAGGATGTATCGACGAAGTATCGAGATTAATTTTATTTATTTTTTTATCTCAATTTTCTGATACTTCTCCGATATGAGTATCGGTGGAGTATCGAGGTATCGGAGTCTTGGATACGTATCTAATACCGGTACGGCACTTTGGTGAAGTATCGGTGCAACATAGTTGGTACGTACATGCATATATAGGTGTGGTTTGAAGAGGAAGCAAGGTGGACGACGAATCGTTAGATAAAGCACTTATTTGAGGATTTTTTATATATTTTAATCCTTTTTTATTCAATATTTTAAAAATAATCTCACCTAAAAATTATTTTCAGCGCGACCAAATAACGTTGTCGCGCCACATGTATTGGTGCGGCAAAGTCCGCCACATTAGACGGTATTTTCGACATGGAAAACTCTGTCACGCCACTCCCGCTGGCGTGACAGTATTGTTCTGTCGCGCCACCGGGAGTGGCGTGACAAGACAAAACGTTCGAAAAATAATAACTCCTTTATACGATGTTGGATGAAGACGAACTTTATATGAAAATTGTAGCCCTCGATGAGATCTATAACTTTTTAGTTTTAATTTTTTTTTCATTTGAGGACGTTAAGATGCTCAAAAAGTTAATAATAAAATTTTAGAACCATAATAACCGCGTACAAGTGCTTGTCGCATTAGAAAAATAATAGCGTTTTTGTATGGCGTCAAATAAAGATACTTTCTACATGAAAGTTGTAGCCCTCAATGAGATCTACAACTTTATAGTTTTGAGTTTTTGTATTTGAGACAGTTAAAATGCACGAAAAAATATTATAAAATTTCAGCAGTATAATAACCGTTTATTAGCGTTTGTCACATTAGAAAAATGATATCGTTTTTATATGATGTCAAATAAAAATACATTTTATATTAAAGTTGTAGCCCTAGTGAGAGTTACAACTTTATACTTTTGAGTTTTCATATTTGAAGTCATTAACATGCTCAAAAGCTAATATAAAGTTCTAGCAGCATAATATGCTGCAGAAATTTTAGATTATTTTTTTCGCATCTTAACCATTCCAAATGGGAAAACTCAAAACTATAAATTTGTAGACCTCTCTAAGGGCTACAACTTTGGTATAAAATATATTTTCATTTGACATAATATAAAAAACGATATCATTTTTCTAATGCGACAAATGGTAATACACAATTATTATGCTGCTGAAATTTTATATTATTTTTGGTGCATTTTAACTATTTCAAATGCAAAAACTCAAAACTACAAAGTTGTAGATTCCATTGAGGGCTACAACTTTCATGTAGAAAGTATCTTTATTTGACGCCATACAGAAACACTAGTATTTTTCTAATGTGACAAGCATTTGTATGCAGTTATTATGGTCCTAAAATTTATTATTAATTTTTTGAGCATCTTAACGTTTTTAAATGAAAAAAATTAAAAACTACAAAATTGTAGATCTCATCGAGGGCTATAATTTTCATATAAAGTTCATCTTCATCTGACTTCGTATGACGGAGTTATGATTTTTCGAACGTTTTGTCTTGTCACGCCACTCCCGTGGTGCGACAGAACAATACTGTCACGCCGTCTAACGTAGTGGATTTTGCCACACCAATGCATGTGGCGCGACAACGTTATTTGGTCGCGCCAGCGCCGCTGGCGTGACCAAAAGGATCAGATCTGAAAATATTTTTTAGGTAAGATTATTTTTGAAATATTGAATAAAAAGTATTAAAATATAAAAATCCTCCGCTTATTTGATGACATTTGTAGATCATTAAAAAGGAGCGGAGGCGTCTGAGCGTCTCGGTGGATGTCAGTTCTTAATTCGAACGATTCTACTTTCCTGTTCACTGTTGCCTCTGGGATGGCATTGATTAGTGGAAGCTAGAGAGAAAAACAAATGATTAGTGCTGCGTGAGGCTTCAAGGCCCCTGTTTTGAATCAGGTGCGGACAGTTTCGAGTGCGAAGTGGCCGAGCAGAGCAACAGATTAAAGAAGATTGCTGTGACTATTAAATGGTAACTATGTGCTGATGACATGGCCTCACAAATCACAGAAAAATATGGCAGTGGGTTTTGGTTTATAAGAGTATAAGATAAGATAAGATTGGTAAGAAGGTATTGTCAGATATATAGGACCAGAATACCTCACCGCCTGTATTCCGACTTATACTTATCGACTAGGCCGAAGACGACGAGTGTGAGGTCCATGAATGCCAGGTGCAGCAACAAACATGGAGATCAAGTCGCCTAGCGTAGCATTCTGGTATTTACGAGATATGATCAAATGATATGTTGTACTTTCGTGTAACCATCTAGGAAACACATCTGTTAGCTGATCGAATCTCCTATAACCCTACCACCAGGCTATATAAGGAGGGGTACCCCCCTCAGTATGCTTTTGCATCCATTCAAGCGCATAGCAACCATCAGCACCCCTGTAACCAAGCATATAAATAGAGAGAGATCTTATTCAAACTGGAAGAAGGGTACCACGTACCTGAACTAGTATAAATCCTTGTGTCTTGTGTGCTATCCATATGATCCCCTGTGCGTAGTTACGCTTATCTGCATTACCGGAGTAAATACTTTCGATAGGTATAAATACCCAAAACTCATGAACTAGCCATAAGGTCTATCAAGGTTCAAATCTTCCGAAAAATATCTTGAACTTCCGAGCAAGAACAAAATCAAGCATTGGAATAATAAAACTAACAGTTGGACTTGGAACGAGTGACAAATCCAAAACTCCTAGAAAAAAGTTCGGAACTTCTTGAAAAATCTTTAGAACTTCCACAACTCAACAAAATAGCATGTCACTTTATGAAAACGTAATAACTTTTAGATTTAAACTCTGATTTTGATGATCCTAGACTCTACAGTTCAGTGGGCTATCCATCCCAACTCAAAACAGCCTCTAAGACCAACAAAGTTCAAGTGTTGTGACATGTGTTTTCCTTATATTAGCACTCAGTGTTTGGTTAGTTTGAGCACTTGAGACTTGTCAGACTATCCATGTTGCATCTCTTTTAGTAGTACGACATACCTATACTCAAGATTAAAAAGATACGTAGATTTGAACCATTTGAGTCTTCGGTATCTTCATATGCCATTTCTTCTTAATATGTCTTCATAAGAGTTTGCGACAATCTATTGTTTCATTCTTCTTGGGCAAACACAGCTTGAGCATATGACTTGAACCATTTTAACACACGTGAATTCCGTTCATGGCTTCAAGTCACTTTCACTTATTGTATGGCAATGATTTTATTAATTCTCGGCATAATATGACTCCTTAAAGCTTGATTAGTTCATTAGCTCAATGCAAGTATTGTCTTCTTCACCTTAGCCATAGTACCTTGGCCGCCAAGACATCGCTTGCCCTTCACCTCTATTTAGTTCCTCGAAGCCCTTTCCATGCTACCTCCACCCTATCGAGCCACCCACTCATGTCATACAATGTATTGAATTAGTATTAAGCACTCCATTGAAATCCATTTTCAATATTGTGATCATTACTTGAATATCTTCTTTGATATAAATCTGGAGACCAACATAGCTTCTATTTGATTCACCATTTCTTTTTATCCTCATAAAATCCATCATCAACATATATACATGGTTTGATTTAGCAAGTTTTCCATATGAGACCAATTCATATGAAATCACTATGCCTCGAATTGTTTGTTGTTTTCTTGATGAATCATGAAATTCCAATTTCAATAATCCTGAATATGAACAAGTTTCCTATGTCAGATCAACTGATATAAATCACACCATGTCTCTTTTTTGTCATTCTTCACATATGCTTGTCATTTCTCCACCTATTCGTTTTTCATTCATTCTTCAATCTTTATCAGTACCAATCAATTATGGATCTCTTCTCATTCATGCAAGCAAGCCATCATTGAAAATCACATCCATTTCCCTTTGTCTCATTTTTCTTTATTAATTTGCTTGTCTTTTCTTCATTTGATATGATCATTTGTAATGAAACCTATCCAAAGCTCACCAAACTCATTAACTCTTTAATTGTTTGTAATTCAACCACCAAAACCCACAAGAGATCCTAGATGCACTTTGACCATGCCACCCCGGTTCAAACTCGAGGTGGATCCAGTCAATTTGTGGAGGATCTAGTGGCTTACGAGTGGACCAACATTCCACTAGGCGATTGGTGGTGGTGCCTATGACATGGGCGGATCCACTCTTCTCATGTCCTTGCCTCCCATATCTTCTTCCTCATAGATGTAACAAAGGCAAAGGTGGAGGTGAACACTGTGTGCACAAGTTGGCCAATGACAACAAAACATGGATCCTGCCTCCGGTGGCCAATAGATGAGCATCTCTTATCTCTCTTAGGAATGATGTATAATGTGTTTGATCCATGTGATGGGTTTTTGTTGATGAATTTGATTGATATTTTATAAATGTGATGGATTTGAGGAGTGTCAAGTCTCCCTCAGGGACTACAGCTATAAATGTTGATAAATTTGTGCGCACAACTTATTACTACTCGATTCAAAGATTTTATTTCAACTATTACGGTAAAAAAACAAAATTAATTAAACAAAGTCTTCATAAGATCCATTACTTGTTGATTCCAAGATTTTAATTCACATATTATGGTTCAAAAATCAGGTACTACTTCATTTAGAGTTTTGTTCACTTATCACTGAATAAAAAAAATGAAAACACTATGTTTACTACTATCTTCAAAATGGCTTCAAAATGATATATGAAATTAGAGGATTATGATTCTAAGAAACCTGTTTTTATGGTTATGGTTTAGTATTTATAGCTTAAGGGGGCTGATGCAGTGAGCCACATGTTTTAAGATCGTGGGATGATGTTTATGGTTTCAGGATGGTTTCTTACGGTTGCAGATTTAGGAGCTAAGATTGGCTGGTGGGGCCGATGCTCATGGTTGTGGGATGGTTTTTCATGGTTGAGGGTTTGGGATCTGAGATTTACTAGCATGTTGAATATTACAATGCGTGCATGTGAATAGTGTTGTCCTCTCTCTCTCTCGCTAGTGACACTTAATTATTTGGTATCATAGATATCTTTCTTTATAAATATGGTCAAAATCAAATTGTTTTGATTTGGTAATTATTTTGAGAATGGAGGGAGTACATAGGTACACATATGTGTTAGGCTTTGTGTCTATATTATGTTTCAAAATACTAAAAATAATGGTCAATAAAATACCTAACACGTTTCGTAAGGGCATCCATAATGGGGCCGATAAGCTCTCTACAAGAGACTACATAGGAGCAAAAGGGCTTGTAGCCTAGTGATCACAAGAGCCTCGGTAACACCCCAGGTCCTGGGTTTGACTTCCAATGGGAGCAATTATTCCAGGATTTATTGGCGTTGTGCATTCAGTGATAGACGACATTCCTGTCAACAATGATCAGGGCACGTGGTGACTTCATCAATCTCGAGAATTTGCCGGCTCGATCTTCGAAGATGCTTATAGGGATAGGGTTTGCATGCAGGCATTTATAGGGGTGAGTGTGTGTGCATTGTGAGTGTTTACATTGTATCATATAATAATTATAAAAAAAGAGGCCACACAGGTAATAGAAAATCATCGCTACATCTAGCTAGAGCTGCTAGCATGTTGATCAATGCAGTTTGGCCCTACGCACACACTGTTTCCTCATGCGCCCGACTCTCATTGTAGGAGGACGACAGAGCAGACAAGGCTCGATCACTGGCGTATGCCTACCGGTGTGGTTGGAGCAGGGCTTGTCTCCCATACGGTCGGTGAGTGCGAAGCGACGCTCGGTCTTTGGTGCCGGCGAGGAGGAGCCTCAGCAGGCCGAGGCGGCGGTCGTCCCTAGGCATAGGAAAGTGGGGCTCAGCCTTCGGTGCTAGTAGGTCGAGGCACGATGAGACACCAGCACGATGAGGCATAGGAAGGTGGGTCTGGTTGGGACAAAGGAATGAAAAACGGAGGATTTGAAAAAAGTACAGGACAAAGGTAGGAGTAAAATGGTAAAATGAATGAATAGAAAAACACAGAAAAGGATTGAAATAGCGCTGTTTGGAACACAAGAATACAAAGTATAGGAATTAGAGTAACACAAATGGATGTGACCCTAGATTCAGTAGTTTTAAACTGATTTCATCAGATTTATGAACGCCATTTTGCCTTTACCACATGGATCAAGTTTAATTAAGTTGTGTGTGATGAAAAAAATATAAACTAAGGAGAACACAGGGACTTGTTTATTAATTTGCTCAGGCCTTATTCGTCCATCTAGCTCTTGTACCACTGTTCATCTTCCAATCGTCGTTCCTTCTGGTCGCTTGGTTGGACGACCAATGCAGCGATGCCCTAGCCTCCGCGCGCAGGGGCAAAGATTGGTTTTAGTGCGCTAAGCGTCAGCACAAGCACCGTAGGAAATTTTCCCTTGGCTCTGACCTCATTTTCCTTTCCTCCAAAAGTATAAGCTTCGGTTGCCATTCCTCTAGAAAGGTTTGAGCCGCTTCCTTCGTTCCAAACACGTGCAGACAATTCCTTTCCTCTGGAACTCAATCCTTCATTTATCCTCCATTTTTCCTTCATTCCAAATGGGGTCGTGGTCAGGGGAAGAGTGGCTTAGACACCACAGCGGAGGAGGGCCATGGCTCCATTGTCGGTAGCGTGGCCACCATAGGGAGCGAGCAGAGTGCGATGACACCGCTTATCACGAGTAAGGTGGAGCGAGTTAGCGCGTTGGCCAGAGGGAAAGCACAACTGGATGAAGCGCAACTGACGATGGGCAGGAGGAGAGGAAAGGATGGCTGGATGGGATGATGGAATGAGATTGGAGAGATAGGGACCATAAAAGGGATGGAGTATTAAACAATTATTTGCATCTGTGTCCCTCACAGCTTTAGAAAATTTACTATCCATTTGTACGTCCCTATAGAGAGCGTACTCTCTGTTAGAATATTAGGCAATTTTCATGTCATTTTAATTCCACAAATTAACGTTATGATGATGACATATAAAAGATTATTAACCATTGAAATCATGATATCAAACATATCCATAACAATATGGAACATGTGTTCAATTATCATGTGAAGCATGTGATTATTTAAAACATGAAAGCAAGATATATGAAGCATAACAGTAAGGCAAAACATATATCTCATAACAGCAATAAACATGTGACAACATGTGAAACGACATGACAGAACTACTGAAACATACAGACAACAATGTATGAAACAACTTGACTGAACCAACGAAACAAGCAGACATGGCATATATCTTATAGCAGAAACAGACACAGAATATAAACAGAAACGATATAACTAAACAAACGAAACAGACTCATAGCAGCGTTTGAAACAACATGGATATATCACTGAAACAAGCATGATCTGGAAAACGTAAAACAACAGGGAGATGAACCAATTATACCCTCCCATGAGCTCCGAGGATCCTGATCCTTGTCCAACCTCCTTCGTCATGTCATAGGAGATGATGAAGGGAAGAAGATGAAGAACTTGAGGAAGAAGACGACGAACGGCGGTGACTTGGGCAGTCGCGTAGACGCTCCCCAAAAACCTAATTGTCGATCCCTCGTTCAAGGTCTCAAATGGCAAGGGCTTCGGAGGCACCTGTCCTCTCCCTTCTCCGTGCGCGTGGATTGAGGAGATGGAGAAACCTTCGTTGCGGCTGAAATGTGGTTCTGTATTCTCTCTCGTGTACCGAAGAGACAGGGCTCTCTCCTTTATCTATGCGGCTAGAAGAGGAAGGAGGAAGGGGGTGGGCATGTGAAGAGTTCAACTCCTAGTTGAAACTCCCACGGTTAGTGAGGCATGTGAAGAGTTCAACTCTCAGTTGAAACTCCCACGGTTAGTGAGTGCTAAAAATTAACACAACCACACCATGCCTCGCCCGCTCGCTGCCTGCCTGCCACGCCCACGCCTCGGCCCGGTCGACAGCGGTGGCGCGCGCGCACACGTGTGGCACACCTTTGTCCGTTTCTTAACTTCTCAATTTAAGCAGAATAACTTTCACCATATAAGTCAAGTCAAGGACCCTTAGAATTCCAATCCGGTACAACTCATATTGTCCATAATTACACACCATAGAGTTTATTAATTTATTAAACTTAAATGGGCCTAGCCCATAATAAATCCAACAATCCCCACCAAACTCTAGGGTTTGTAACGATGAAGTATTAGAATCACAATTCTTTGATATACCAGTGTTTTGATGGAGACTGTTAAGTTGAACATCCATCTAGAACAAGAGTTTCACTCAGCCACAACTGAATAATGGACTATGCCTTGAATTGACAGTTTTATGTGAGAAGAGATTCACTCAAGTCCTTAGCTGATACTAGGCTGCAAAAGGCATCTCCGCTGTTTTGAAGCATATAAGTCACACTTCTGTGCCTTTAATGAGTATTTAGGGATTACCCAAGTCCCATAGACTGTGACCAGCAGTCTGACTCATATAGGTGTACTCCTCAAAAGATGTTCTGTAGGACAACATCTCACCTTTATAAGACTCTTGGAATACATTAAGGTAAATACCATCCTGCCTTACAGATAGGAAAGATGTGCATCAGAAATGAGTCAAGAAAGGGATCTTTCCTCTCAATCTACTCCTAGCTTGTTTCACCACTCTACTTCACGAGATCTCCGATCACATAGAGAAGGTTACCACTATAGTAGATTTTATGTGGGTCTCATACCCATTTCTCTCGATACACTTTCTATCACATTACGTGACATACCCTTAGTGAATTGATCTGTCAGATTATTCGACGTGTGGACATAATCCACTGTTATAACTTCGGAGGTTTTCAGCTTTCTGACAGATTTTAATCTTTGCTTAACATGCCTTGTAGACTTCATGTTATTCCTAGAAATGTTGACTTTTGTAATCACAGTCTGGTTGTAACAGTTCATGGAAATAGCCGGTATTGGTTTTTTAACTACTGGTAAATCCATCAGGAGATCACGAAGTCACTCGGCCTTAGCACCAGCAGTGTCTAATGCTACGAGTTCTGCTTCCATTGTAGACTTCGTTATGATAGTCTGCTTGCAAGACTTCCAGGAAACAGCGCCACCTCCAAGCAAGAACACATATCCGCTTGTGGCATGAAGCTCATCAGCATCAAAAATCCAGTTGGCATCACAATAGCCTTCTAGCACTCTTGGGTTTCCAGTATAATGAATACCATATGTCATAGTACCTTTCAGATAGCGTAACACTCTCTCAAGAGCACGCCAGTGCTCATCTCCTAGTTTTGAAACAAACCGGCTCAGCTTGCACACAACATAAGAGATGTCAGGTCTTGTTGCACTCACAAGATACATAAGTGAGCCAATGATCTAAGAGTATGTCAATGATCCCTTGCAATTCTTTGATTTTTCCTCAATATCATGCTAGGGTCATAAGGTGTAGGAGCAGCATTACAGTAACTAAAACCAAAGCGACTCAACACCTTTTCCACATAATGGGATTGTAACAAAGTTACCCCACCATCACCTTCTCTAATAAGCTTGATGTTTAGAATGACATCAGCTTCTCCCAAATCTTTCATATCAAAATTGCTCGATAGAAGTTTCTTTACTTCCTCAATCACATTGAGGTTTGATCCAAAGATTAATATGTCATCAACATAAAGGCACAACATAACAGCCCCACCCCCACCATACCGATAATACACACATGAGTCTGCTTCATTCACAGCAAAACCAACAACTATAAGAGTATGATCAAACTTTTCATGTCATTGCTTAGGTGCTTGTTTTAGGCCATATAATGATTTTAACAACCTACACACCTTGTTCTCTTGACCATCTGCAACGAACCCTTCTGGCTGATCCATATATATCTCCTCATCCAACTCTCCATTTAGGAAAGCTGTCTTAACAGCCATCTGATGAATGATAAGACCATAAGAGGCTGCCATGGCTATTAATGTATGAATAGTAGTCAATCGAGCCACTGGTGAATAGGTGTCAAAGAAATCTTCGCCCTCTTTCTGGGTATATCCTTTGGCCACAAGTCTTGCCTTGTACCTCTCAATTGTACCATCAGACCTAAGCTTTTTCTTGAAGATCCACTTGCATCCTATAGGTTGACAACCATAAGGACGATCAACGACCTCCCAAGTTCCATTAGACATAATAGAATCTAGTTCACTCCTTACTGCTTCCTTCCATAAGTCAGCATCAGGAGAGGAATATGCCTCTCTAATGGTGGTTGGTGTGTCTTCCACAAGGTACACTATAAAGTCATCACCAAAAGATTTTGCAAATCTCTGTCTCTTGCTTTTCGAGTGACTATAGTGTCATCCTCCTTAGGGATGTGCATGTGAGAATCCTCAGCATGATCTATAGGAATAGACAGTTCTTGCTCATGGGAAATTATAGTCTCATGACTTGTTTCACTAGGTGTATTTTTCATGGGAAACTCATTCTCAAAAAATATAGCATCTCTTGACTCCATGATAGTATCAACGTACATATCAGGCACATCAGATTTTATAATTAAGAACCTATATCAGTGCTATGGAAAGAATAGCCTAGGAATACACAATCAACAGTTTTAGGCCCAAGTTTACGCTTTTTGTTGATTGGCACATTTACTTTAGCCAGGCAAACCCAAGTCCTCAAATATGAGACATTTAACCTTCTCTTTTCCCATTCCTCGAATGGTGTGATCTCTTTGTTCTTTGTTGGAACTCTGTTCAGGACATGACATGCTGTCAAAATTATCTCACCCCACCATTCCTTGGATAATCTCGCTGTACTCAACATGGCATTCACCAAATCAGTTAGAGTGCGGTTTTTCCTTTCAGCAAACCCATTGGATTGTGGTGAGAATGAAGGTGTCCTCTCATGAACAATTCCATGTTCCACGCAGAACTCATCAAAAGCATTAGAGAAATATTCTCCACCTCGATCAGACCTTAACCGTTTTATTTTCACTTCAAGTTGATTCTCAACTTCATCTTTATAGGTCTTAAAATAATTAAACGCTTCATCTTTTGTTTTTAAGAGATACACATAGAAAAATCTAGTGGAGTCATCTATAAAAGTGAGAAAGTATCTTTTACCGCCTTTTATCAAAATTCCATTCATCTCACATAGATCAGAATGAACAAGTTCTAGAGGTGCCAAATTCCTCGCCTCAACAGCCTTGTGGGGCTTGCGGGGTTGTTTTGATTTAACACACACATGGCACTTAGACTTTTTGACCAAGTCGAATTTAGGAATTAAATTTAGATTTGCTAACCGCATAAGACAACCAAAACTTGCATGACAAAAGCGTGAATGCCATAAATCTGACTCATTAGAAATATCAATAGAATTCACCAACTTATTACACACATCATGCAACGATAAGCGGAACAAGCCTCCGCAATCATATCCTTTACCAACAAAGGTTCCATGTTTTGACACAACACATTTATTCGACTCAAGAACAACTTTGTAGCCATCTTGACATAACATAGATGCACTAACAAGATTCTTCTTTATGGAGGGCACATGCTGCACGCTCTTCAATAGCACCGTCTTCCCCGAAGTAAACTTCAAAATGACCATACCAACACCAAGAACATGAGCACGCGACCCATTCTCCATCAACAAGGCTCCAGACCTTCCGACCTGGTAGGAAGAGAACAAAGAGACATCAGCACACACATGAATATTTGCACCACTATCCATCCACCACTCAGGTGAATTACAAACTAAAAGAACAAATGGTAAAGAATTACCATACCTAAATGTTCCATCTCTAGTCTCAGTAGTTACAACATTGGCTGATTTCTTGTCTTGTGTGGACTTGCGGTCAGGGCACTCTCTTGCCCAATGCTGATCACTGCCACAGACAAAGCATCCTCCATTTCCCTTGTTATTGTTGTTATTCTTCTTAAACTGTGTTGTTTGAATAGGCTTAGGTGTATTCTCTTGCTTGTTCTGGTTTTTCTTCTTGTTAAACTTGCAGAATTTCTTCTGCACCACATTAGCAATAGAGGTCTCAACCCTTTCCCATTGTCCTTTGCTCTAGCCCTCTCCTCAACATCAAGAGTACCAATGAGTTCTTCAACATTGAACTCTTGTCTCTTATGCTTGAGGGAGGTGGCAAAGTCCTTCCAAGAAGGTGGTAACTTGGCGATTATACCGCCAGCCACAAACTTGTCAGGCAAAGGACAAGGAAACAGTTCAAGTTCCTTAGCTAGTGACTGAAACTCATGAGCCTGTTCCACTATAGATCGGTTCTCAACCATCTTGTAGTCATACAACTGCTCCATGAGATACAGCTCGCTACTAGCATCGGTAACTCCAAACTTTCCAACAAGTTCATCCCACAGATCTTTCCTTGTAGGGAGAATGATATAGCTTTTCTGGAACTTTGTTTCAAGTGCGGTAATCACTGCACCTTGAAAGAGATTATCATCAGCCTTAAACTTAGCCTCATCCTCAGGAGACAAGTTAGCAGGCTTGCCCTCAGCGGCATGATAACATGAATAGCAGTTAGCCACAATTCCATCTTAGTTTTCCAGATCAAGAAGTTTTTACCATCAAAAGGATCAGGCTTCAACACAGCAGCAAACCCTCTGACAGAAAAATGCCTATAATTAGGTTTTCGGATTGTTAGAATATTAGGCAATTTCCATGTCATTTTAATTCCACAAATTAACGTTACGATGATGACATATAAAAGATTATTAACCATTGAAATCATGGTATCAAACATATCCATAACAATATGTAACATGTGATCAATTATCATGTGAAGCATGTGATTATTTAAAACATGAAAGCAAGATATATGAAGCATAACAGTAAGGCAAAACATATATCTCATAACAGCAATAAACATGTGACAGCATGTGAAATGACAGGACATAACTACTAAAACATACATACAACAATGTATGAAACAACTTGACTGAACCAACAAAACAACCAGACATGACATATATCTTATAACAGAAACAGACACAGAATATAAACAGAAACGATATAACTGAACAAACAAAACAGACTCATAGCAGCGTTTGAAACAACATGGATATACCACTGAAACAAGCATGATCTGGAAAACATAAAACAGCAGGGAGATGAACCAATCATACCCTCCCATGCACTCTGAGGATCCCGATCCTTGTTCAACCTCCTTCGTCATGTCGTAGGAGATGATGAAGGGAAGAAGAAGAAGAAGAATTTGAGGAAGAAGACGACGAACGGCGGCGACTTGGGCAGTCGCGTAGACGCTCCCCAAAAACCTAATTGATGATCCCTCGTACAAGGTCTCGAACGGTAAGGGCTTCGGAGGCACCTGCCCTCTCCCTTCTCCGTGCGCGCAGATTGAGGAGATGGAGAATGTATTCTCTCTCGTGTACCAAAGAGACAGGGCTCTCTCCTTTATCTATGCGGCTGGAAGAGGAAGGAGGAGGGGGGCGGGCGTGTGAAGAGTTCAACTCCCAGTTGAAACTCCCGCGGTTAGTGAGGCATGTGAAGAGTTCAACTCTCAGTTGAAACTTCCGTTGTTAGTGAGTGCTAAGACAAGGCTCTCTCCTTTATCTATGCGGCTGTAAGAGGAAGGAGGAGGGGGCGGGCATGTGAAGAGTTCAACTCATAGTTGAAACTCCCGCGGTTAGTGGGTGCTAAAAATTAACACAACCACACCACGTCTCGCTGCCTGCCACGCCCATGCCCACGGCCCGGCCGACAGTGGCAACGGCGTGCACGCGCATGTGACACGCCTTTGTCCGTTTCTTAACTTCTCAATTTAAGCAGAATAACTTCCACCATATAAGTCAAGTCAAGGACCCTTAGAATTCCAATCCGGTACAACTCATATTGTCCATAATTACACACCATAGAGTTTATTGATTTATTAAACTTAAATGGGCTTGACCCATAATAAATCCAACACTCTCTCCATGCCTTAATAAAACAATCCCTAAACTTGCCTTAAATAAACCATTTCTAAGTTTGACCAAATTTATAAAAAAGAACGTCAAATTAGTATCATTATATTCACTATCACATAAAATATATTTTCATAATATGGTTATTTAATATCACAAGTATTTATATTTTTGTTTGTAAATTTAGTATATAAAATGTCTGACTTAAGATAAGTCTAGAAATTGATTTATTCGTGCCTAACCATCGTCTCTATTGAACAAGCAAGCAAGAAATCAATGCAAAGAGCGTCAAATAAATTCCGTACCGCATAATGACGACCAGCATCAGCGCGGGCCCCAAAGAAGATGCGTACAAAGCACCGCTGTACACATGGCTGGCTGTGGGAGCCGTACACGACGTGTCGCAATTCAGTCGTTGCTTTTATGTTAAACACATGGGACACCAAACCAACTTTGCCATTCATTCATTCATTCATTCATTTTAGATTGCGATGTGGATGTCACTATGCTGGACGTACGTCACAGAGTTGCACAGGTTGTGGTTTTGGGATACATGGTCCATGGACCATGGACGAGCGAGAGGTGCGATTTGGTAAATTTTTTGTCTTATGTTTTGATTGCATTTGCTTCGAGAGAGTTCCAATTTCAAATGTTACGTTTTGTTAGGGGATGGTCATCTTGCACTGCCTGTTCCTCATATCCATCACCTCAAACATTTTCTAGTTTAGCTTTTACGCATTCTCTGCCACTCACCAGTTATAGGTAATTGTGTAGTTACGGTTCTTTTTTTTTTGCCATTGTAGAAACTTACAGTCCCTTATTTTTCATCAATATCTCAATGACACATGGGTCCAAGCGACGTGAGATAAAGGATTGTGCAAAAGTTATCCTATTATAACCATCACTCTCTCTAATCCAGTTTATAAGACAGAATCTGACATGGAATGATTTTCTTGTGAAATATATAGCTTTTCAATTAAAAAAATAGAGTTTCATTCATAAAAGTAGTGAAAAAGGCATTGAAATAACTAAAAAAAAGCAGAAATAAAGGGAGTATCCAAATTGCGGGTCATCTAGCAGGGAAAGAAATTGCACTTGTCGAAATCAGAAAGGATAGACTACCCCTCCAAGCAATTTGCACTAAAATTGATTATTGCTGCTATCCAATTTGAATTACACTTAGATCATTTGTTTATTTTATATTATATTGCTTATTATTAGATAGTGTATTTGATTCCAATTATATTTTTATTTTTATATTATAATAATTAAAAATTGTTGACCAAATTATTGGTCAAAATTATAAAGTTTGACTCGTTCATATACGAAATGCATTATAAATCACCCGGAAGGCTCTAAGCAATAGGAACACTTAATTTTGTTGCCTCAATTGAAAAGAAAATAGATAAATGCTATCCCGGTTTCTTCCCTTGTATATTTAGTTGATATTTGGGTTAGTAGGCGGGCTCAGTTGAGCCATTTGGATGAAGAGGAATGTTCTTTCTCTTTTCATTCCAAGATAAAAAGTTGCATTCATGGGAATTCATCCATCAACCTCAAAGATTATTGTCTCAAGTGGCAATACAGAAAGTTGCATGCATGGGAGTATATTGGCTTTACTATGTTTGTAGTTATAGTATATTTCTTGATGCATAATAAAAATTTTGTATCTAGAAGAGCAAAAATAATTTATAATTTGGAACAGTGTAACACACGATGGGACTAGAGTACTCTAGGAGTTTATATATTCCATGTTGTGGTGGATTGTGATAATGTGGTTTTGGGACTATTTTCAAAAGCTCATATATAATCGGTTTGTCTTTCGAAACAAATTACTATATATATTTTTTTTCCAAATCTACTATGGCAAGTGGCATTATATATTAAAAAATTTACTAATATTTATCATGCACAATAAGTATCACTAAATAATCATGAAATATATATTTATAATAAAACTATTTAAGGATACAAATCTTGTTAGCTTTTAGAAATCTAGACAAATTTAGAATTCTTTAACTTCTTGGAAATCGAAACTCGATGAAGTTGATGAAGTACATCAAACAGTTATGGGGTGACAGGAGCAAGCAGCACATGCATGCTAATCTCATCGCATATATTTCATAATAGCTTTGATCTGCCGTTCTCGCGACATGTACACTGCCTCTCAACAGTCAACACATATAGACACACACAAATTATTCCCATAGAAAAACCAGAAAAGATACGCTAAGGCTAATCAGTGAGAATGTGAGATAAAGAGCTGGACTGAGACTCGACAGGAAGATGCTTTCAGCAATCAATCAGCCGATGATACATGGCCAAAATTGTTAGCCTCTCAAAGTTAAAGCACAATAATTTCGGGAGCATGTCTTATAAAAATAAATAAACAAAAAGAATGGCTGGTTGCAGATCAGGACGATTGGTACCAACCCAGGACGATAGTACAGCCACGGAGTGGGGGGGGTTTGGGCCGGTCAGGCTTAGGCTGTCCGCAGCGGACAACGCTAAAGCAGCCGGTACGGTACCGGCAACGTACGCGTGCTGCGCACCGCGCGCCTGTAAATGCACCGGGAGCGTACCGGCTGTACAGGAGACCGCTACAGCTCGCGCGCGGTAGAGCAGCCCGCTAAACACTGTAGCAATAAGAGAGTTGGAGAGAAAGAGAAAGAGGGAGGGAGAGGAATAAAATATGGAATAGTGGGTATAGAGTATGAGATAGAGATAACACGAGTGCAGGATAAATGAATATAGAGTAGAGAATCTCGATGACTAGAATAGAATATTCCTTTTTAGAGATGAAAATAGAGGTCGATGGGTGCGGATAGTCTTAGCTGCGTGACGGTGACTGGCGGGCCCCGCAGGGGTGCATTATGCGTGTACGCAGATGGCCGTCGCCGTCGTGGACGTCGCTTAGTTCCTTACACGCCGTAAACCGGCCGGTTGTACGGCCTGCTCGTCCGCTTGTTTGCGTGCACCGCCTAGCTAGACCGGACAGCTGCTGACCAAATTCCATTCTAGGGCATGTTTAGTTGCCATGCAAACCCAAAATATTTCCTCTTTCACCCATCACATCGAATCTTTCGACGCATGCATGGAGCATTATATGTAGGTAAAAAAAATAACTAATTGCATAGTTTGTCTGTAAATGTCGGGACGAATCTTTTGAGCCTAGTTAGTCCATGATTGGACAAATTTTGCCAAATAACGACGAAAGATGCTACAGTAACTTTTCACCTACTTTTCGCGAAGTGAACACACCCCTAGTGGTTGGAGCTGGTGTCTTAGCTTCCTCCATGTATGGGTGCATCTATAAAAATCTTTGTTGTTCGGTGTACTCTCTCCGTCCCTAAAAGTGTCACTACGGGTTCGTGCCGCTCAATTTTTTTAAGTTTAACTAAATTTATAAAAAAATATTAACAATAACTGTATCTCTAAATAAGTTTATTTGAAATATATTCAACGATTTATGTAATGATACTAATTATGCACCATAAATATTAATATTTTCTTACATATATTTAATCAAAGTTAAAAGTGTTTGATTTCTCTGGAAGTAAGAATGACACTCTTTTAGGAATGGATGGAGTAGTTACGAGTCTTTATCTATGCATACATAATATTATAAAGAGAACTGATTTTCTTCTGTCAGTTTTTTACTTCTCACAATGCCCCCTCACGTCTCTTTTTTCCCATATGTCATGACCTAGTCATGATATGTTCAAATTCATCATCATCATGAGCATCACATGTATTTGAAATTCAATTTGGAAACCAAGCTGTAAAGAAACTGAATAAAGTTGACCGCTGGTCATTTTGGCGAAGCGTCGTCAATCACGCCGGAGCGTCCGCTACGGCTTTAGGGGCTGTTTAGTTGGCAAAAATTTTTGGCGAAACGCTACTGAAGCAGTTTCGTTGTTATTTGGCAAATATTGTCCAATCATAGTCTAATTAGACTTAAAAGATTTGTCTCGTCCATTTCATCTAAACTGTGTAATTAGTTTTATTTTTTTATCTATATTTAATACTTCATGCATGTGTTTAAAGATTCGATGGACGAGAAATCTAAAAATTTTAGCAAAATTTTTGGCATCGTGCCTTAGCACAGACAGACAACTGTCAGAGCACTTGATGCATTGATGGAGCATCTGACCGAAAGGACAGACCGTCCGTCATTCATCCCATGCAGAAACACTTAGGTGTCACTTGTGGAGCTCACTTGGCCCCACATGTTAGGCCACATGTACGTCCACTTCCACAGCAATCAAGCCCTTCTTTAGTTCTCAAAATATTTTGTAAAATGTAGTTATAATGTTACTGTAGCATTTTCGTTGTTATTTAGCAATTATTGTCCGATCATGGCCTAATTAGGCTTAAAAGATTCGTCTCGTGATTTACAACTAAACTGTGTAATTAGTTTTATTTTTTATCTATATTTAATGTTTCATGCATGTGTCTAAAGATTTGATGTGACGATAATCTGAAATATTTTGCAAAATATTTTGGAAACTAAACAAGGGCCAAACCAGAGAACCAGCCAGCTCTCCCAATTCACTCTCACCCTCCCACTCTTTCTCTTGTTCATCCCTCTCTCTACACCCTCTCACACACTCAACTCAAGTAAGGAGGAGCAAGAGGAAGGGGAAGGAGGAAGATTGGAGACTGCCACCACTAGCTAAAGGCCATGGAGCTCACCTAGGAGTCGAGAGGGAGGAGCCCTCTCTTCCTCACCATTTTGGAGCTAGGAAGGAGGAGTAATCAAGGAAGAGGAGCTCAGGCTACCAAGAGCAAGATCCAGCTTCTCCATCACCTAGAGGAGCTCAACAACACCCAAGCACGGAGCCAGCGGTGGGGCTCCAGCCCCCCTACCGCTGCTGACTCAGTGGAGTCTCTGGTGCTCCCCTTCCAATTTTAGACATAGATGTATAAGGTAGGGTGGGTTGAGACCTTTATTTTTTATGATGTATTTTGTGAATTTCATAGTTAATCCATGTTTTCAATATAAGACTACTTCAAGCTATTATGTTTTTTTCTATTGTGAGGGATTATAGTAGAGCTAAGTTGCTGTAGCACTTTTGTTCAGCCCCACCTAAATTTTTTTTCTGGCTTTGTCCCTGACAACACCCCGTTGCTGCTCTTGGTAAGTTCAAATCAAACACAAGGCATAAATTCATGCTTCCCATGTCCATACGCCTAGAAAAACTTCACCAATGACCTAGGGATCGTTTGCACACAATGTAGATCCAAATAATTAGCTAGATATGCTCTATAGCATGCTAGAAACCTACCCTAAACATGGATTGCACATGCAAGACCCCTAGATAAAGATCACCATTTCGAGATGCAATTTTTTGCACTGCATCTGCATTGCCGGATCATCCGTCACATTTCTCGGAAGGTTCCGTCGATGCAATTACACAACCAGAGCACTTAGGCAGATCACATAATAATTTTATGGACACTCCGTCAAAGCCACGGAATGTTCCGTGAAATCTTTCACATACTTAGAAAACTTAGAGGTCGCATACTCCACTTGATAGACTCTCCATCAATTTTGATGGAGCATCCGATAGAATATTTTTGGCTATAATTCCCAACCCGAGAGCAGCTAGTTTATCACGGAGCATTCACCAATATTGAGGGAATGTTCCGTGTGAGCACTTCACGCTTAGAAAACCTAAGGGCTACAATATTCAAAGTTGTACCCTCGGATGGATAGATGATCTAAATCACGGATGGATAGATGACCTAATCAAAGTTGTAGGACTCAATGAGATCTAAATCTTTTTTGTTCATTTTTTTCTTTGAAACCGTTTAATGGCTCAAATATTCATTGCAAGATTTGCTAAAGTAAATACAAGAAGATTGTGTCATTCATTTGCTATAATTCGTAAGTGTTTAAATTCTAGTGAGTGTACATATTTTCTTGTTTAAAGTATTTTTTTGCCTTTTATTATGGATATTTTTATTTTCTGTAAATTGATTTCTAAAGGTGGTTAGAAATAAGCCAACATCTGGAAATTAAGGTGGCTCCGCCTCTAAAAATCGATTTTGATCATAACTAAAAACAGATTCCTCAGTGGTGTAATCTTTGTTTTCTTTCCTTGTCATGTGATTTGTCCTCGGCTGATGGTTCGCTTTCGTGTATGGTTAATTTTTTAAAGATATTCTGTTCAAAAAATTCTGTTATATTGGAGAAAAAAAAATCTGTTCAAAAATTTTTATAAATATGTGATTATCACTACATGTGTGGAGAAACATATGCATTCAGCCAGCAGATGTATCCATATTAATTTACAATGGTCATCGAATGATTAGGTTGACCTAACTCTATAATTAATCGTGTCGAACGTGTATGATACAGTATTACAGTGCGATGCCTTTTCATTGTCTCTAAAGACGTGAGAAATTGCGACTGGATAGGTTAGTTGATTCATGTCAATGACATGATGTCAATCAATGAGGAACACAAAACATTCTTTCATACTAGCGTATTATCTGCCAGGTTCATCTGGTCCAGGGTTTAAGTGAACACAAAGATATAACAAGTTTGCTTCCTTAGATAAACTGTAAATATTTTTTTTTAGGGGAAAAGCCTGCCACGCAATGGCAAGTTGGCAACGGGTATAACGCAGGCGTAACCGAGGATTCATCGGCTGAACCGGTACTACTTCAACAAATTCAAAGGTTTTTGAAACAAAACAAACATTCTTATTATAACTATTTATATGCTTTTTTGAACTTATAACTATTTATATGCACGCTTCCTATAATCCAGGTGACTGAAAACGATCGATTGCTTCAGGAGACGCGCTCCCTCTCTCCCCATGCCGCTCTCTCTCTCCCTAAGCCGCCGGATGGAGATTGCACGGATGAGCCAGTGGCCTGAATGAAACTCAGTTTTCAGGTGCCTGAGTTATAGCATCTCCCATTTATATGCTTTATAAAGTAGAGGTCGTCCTTTTTCTAAAGAAGCTAGTTCTGGCGAGGTTGACAATTTGTTTGCGGGATTAAGGTGCAAGTGCAGCTCATATGGACGAAGATGAGAGCATATCCGAGAGTACTTTATTTCCATTCTTAATTCTTGGTTTTTAGCGAGATGAGAAAAAATCACACTCCTAATTCATACTTTTAAAATTTACGTACTTGGAAAATCCTCCCTCGTCGCACGTAACTTTACACGTAGTCGCTGTCGTGCGGATAGTGCCTTCCCGTGCATATGGGTCAGTTAATCTAAAGGTGAAAGGGTGTGGGAAAGAATAAGAATAGAAAAGAGTTCCTAATGTAAATATACAAGAGAGAAAGAATATATAAAAGTGATTACAACAATTTAGAAATAGTATATGATTCCTAATGTAAAATTATCTTCTATATTTAGGAGTGAATTATTGGAAACTCATGGAGATAGCCTTCTTTTTTTTCTCCCAATACCTTTTTAGAATAGCAAAACTACATATTTTTTGGAGAAAAAATATGATACTTTTGAAGATGCTCTGAAATCACGAAACCGGGCTAAATACCACCTGCTTGCTCCAGTGCACATCAATTTGATCAGAGTATTATTATCAAATTGCTTATATTGCTGTGGATGCATGAAGAATGCATATATAGACCCACTTTCCACCTGTGCGTACGTGGAATTACTTCTTGGCAGTACGTGATTCTCTTGGCTTCTGGCTTATAGCGTGTTAGATATATTATAATATTTAATAAATCAAATAAACTCTATGGCTCATAATAATACGCGATATATGGTTTAATACTGTACAAGATTTTGACTGGACATTGACTCAGTTTATATGGTTGGATATTGTCTATCTATATTGAGAAGCTGAGAAAAGGACGTGGGTGTGCCGCGTGCACGCGCCGCCGCTGGCCGTGGGCATAGGTGTGGCGAGCGGACAGGACGAGAGTGGTTTTGTTACTCAATCCACATAATTACGGGAGTTACTCTTCTGCGTCCGCACGCCTTCTCCGTCTCCTAATCTCCTCCTGAGCCTCTTCGCTTCCTCACCGCAAGCATATATTCCGAGCTCCTCTGTCAGTCATTCCTCTTGGCTTCCACCACATATTCAGCTTCTCTTTGGTTCTCCCTGTCCCAGTTCCAGCGCGCACAGGACCTGTGAGAGTAGGCCTCCGGAACGTCTGCCGTCTTTGAGTTTGCTTGCTCGGGTGAAGGGCGGCAATCACGTTTTTTGGGAGTGTCGCGGCATGACTACTCGCTTCATCCTCTACTTCCCGGAAGATCTCTGGTGATCGGCACAGCTTCTCTTCTGACACCGACAAGCACTATGTCGACTAGTGCATCTGGCTCTGCCGCTGGGATGTCTCTGTTCTTCACTATCTAGTAAGATGTTGTATAAATAACTTGCTGGTTAGTATCATCTACATGTTGCTCGTGCTTAGAACACACAAGCACATACATGATGTCACAAACCTTTTGATTATTGCTCTTTTCTAGATTAAACTGCTACTAAAAAGTGCCTAAATTTCTAACATAGCGCTTCTGTACATCCTCGGTTACGTGCAAAAATTAGGTTCCCTTCAATCGGCTCTTCTGAATGTTTGAGTAGCCATTATTCGCGCTTCAGGATCAGATGTCCGAAATCAAGATACAGACATTATTGGTATTCTATAAGTGAATAATATGCAAAGGATGTTGCATATAAGACATAATACATTTGAATGTGATTGATTTGGGCTCATTTGTGGAGTAGTTTTGTGTTTTGTAATCATCACTATTACAAAAATGATTTTGCGAGACACTGTCCAAACATTAACGCAGGCGGTTGCAAAATGCAACCGTCTCCTAAAATACATGATGAGAGACGGTCATTTTATTTACAGAGGTGGTCACAATTGTCCGTCTCGTAAAATAGATTTACGGAGGTACGTTTTATTTATGTAGGTGGTGAGATTTTGTCCGTCTCCTAAAATTGATTAACGAAGGTAATCAAAAAATGACCACCTCCTAAAATAGTCCGCCTCTAAAAATGGAGACCATTTTCAAAGATAAACCTCCTAGAAGGACCGATGTGTTAAGAGCATCTCCAAGAGTACCTAATATTTTCTTCCTAAAAACATGAAATTTTATAATTCCTAAAAAAAATATTAGAAAGAATAAAGAAGGCTATCTCCAAGAGTTTCTAATAATCAACTCATAAAATATAGAAAATTTTATATTAGGAATCCTATACTATTTCTAAATTATTATAACCACTTTTATGTATTCATTCTCTCTTATATATTTGCATCAGGAATCATTTCCTACTATTTATTCTTTCCACGCCCCTTCCACCTTTAGATTGGCCGACAAACACTCGCGGGAGAGAGAAGATACGCACGATTCGAAAGCGTGTAACTTTACGTGGAACAGGGTGACTATTCTCAAGTTCTAAAAGATTAGGAAATGAATTAGGAGTTGTTGGAGAGGGTTTTTTTCTCATCTTGCTAAAAACAAAAAATTATAAAGGGATTTAAGGAACTCTTGGAGATGCTCTAATGTAGTCAAACCCACTTCTGGATGTAGCACTTATCATGAGCAACCAGCCACATAAAAATTTTGCACTACCATAAGCAAAAAAAAAAAGCACTACCGAAAGCCAAGATTTACGAATAATTGCCCAAGGGTCACGGTAACTGTTATAGATGGGCAACGGGCCAGGCCAGGCCATGAAGAGCCCGGCATGCCACTGGGCCATGCCGAGGTGGGCTTCGTACCTAGCTAACGGCCTAGGCACGGCCTGTCAGGCCATTTTCCATGCCCTGAAATAAACTCTTTGTAAGCATTCAAAAAAATAAACTCTTATAAGCTGACTGGGCAGTGTATCGGCCAGCGGTTGAGAATGCATTAGAGCATAGTTTACGAAATCTGTTGACCTCTGACAATGGTAAAAGCCAAAAGATAAAAACCAATCAACCGCCAACGTCTCCAAATCTCTATTTTTGTATACAGTCCGATGTTTAGTCATTGCAAAGCGCTGCCGGCTCAGTCCCAACGAACAAAATGAAATCAGTCATGTCAATAGATTGGGCCGGATACAATAAGCCCATGATAGGCCAGGCCAAATCGACAAATCTACATATAGGCCCATTGTACAATGTAACTCAGCTTGGTCGTATACATAATAATAGTGGCTGGTGAACATTACACATCGTCAATTTCGTGTCACAATCAAATAACTAATCTGTTGCGCGTAAAAGTCAATATATGTGCGTCAATTGTTATAGCAGCGGTCGAGAAGAGTCCACTTTTCTCAGGCTCGACCCAACAAACCTTTTTATCGCATTCTTCCAAGATCCCTGCAAAGGGAAGCAAAGTTTGTCACAAGTGAAGTAAAAATAATGTGATATATGGGATTCTTAAAAAAAAACTCAGGCAAGTGCAACTCTTCCTGCTAAAGGGTTTCAAGAATCCCATGATATACCGTTCAGTTGTGTACTTGTGTACCTTACGGTCATCTCGATATTTGACTGAGGGATCACCGATGTAGTTCTTTATTAGTCTTTTGACTGAGGGATCACCGATGTAGTTCTTTATTAGTCTGCAAAGTTCTGCTGGCTTTTCGCGGTTTATGGCATGACCGGCGTTCTTGACAATCACTAGTTCGGAAGTATCTCCCAGATGCCTGACAATTTTTTATACAAAATCTTAAGAGATTTGTTTTGTTTCCGTCTGAACAGAGCAAAGACTAATGAATAACAATAAAGACTTGAATTTGATGACACATATAAATAGACAAACCTTTTCAGCCGTAATCCAAGTTCCAATGGAAAGACCCGGTCTTGCTCTCCCCAAATCATCAAGGTTTGCTGACAAATCAATGAAATATGTTACAATTATATTCTTTAACTGTCAAAAAAGCAGAAGCTTTGGCTGGAGAACTAGTATGGTCTCATCAAGGTCAAGTGCTTATGCAAATGCAAATCATTACCTGGTTAATTTTAGGAAGGTCTGAAAGCTTCCTACCATTGATCAATGCATACAACAACTCTGTCTTCTCTTTTACATTTTCAGTGCACATAACCTGCAATACAACACGAGTCACGACACAAAGAAAATGTTGAGTAAATCTTATGTACATTTAACAAGATTGAGCAACCACTTACTATGTCAATAGCACACAAGAAAATGTACAATTCTACCCAATTTCCTCTAAATCTGTTCAGTACAGACACAGTTGGGCGGATTGAATTCAAATATTACTTTCTCCACGCAAAAAGTATATTACAATCCATAATGTTTGGAAATTTTTAGGTTAATTAGACTCATGCCATTGTAAATTTTACAGTTCTGAAAAATCTCACTACTATTTGTGAAATTGGAAATATGGCATTAGGAAAAGAACACAGGTACAAATACCATGATATTTGTACTGGCATATTTCCAAATCCAAGAAAATTTGATGGCATCGTTCCAATATCATGACTTTTGTAATGGCATACTTCCAAATCCGATAAATTTATAGTGGCATGGTTACAAGAGGAAATATTAGATACATGGGCATAGCATCCTTGGATCCAATCTGACTGCCCCGAGAGGTGTCAACCCACTCACCTCTCTTGAGCTGGCTTAGGCCCAATTGGATTTGGTCGAATTAAAAACTGAAGAAAGGGCACAAGGGATTCCCACCTCTCACCTAGGCCATGCAAAGTGGATTTGAGGGATGAGAATATAAGATTGAGTTTGTGCACATGTGTGCGGATATATTCTTGTTGACATGATACTTGATCTGGTTACAATATCACAAACTCTAGTGGAATATTTCAAAACTGTGAAATATATAATGGCATGAATGTAATTAATCACAAAATCTGACATCATTAACTTTGTAACAACAATATATCTGCAGGCCTGGTGCAGTTGGTGAGTGCTAGCTCGCCGAGTCACCAGGTCCTGGGTTCGAAGCCGTCTCTCTGCATAATTTCTGCGGGGGTAAGACTTTGCTTCGGTTATTCCCTTCCCCAGACCCCACTCGTGTGGGAGCCTCTGGCACTGGGTCTGCCCCTTATTAACTTTGTAACAACAGTAGATGCAATGATGATGCCACAAAGACAAAAAAAAGGATGGATATTGTAGTGATGTTCTAATATAAAATAGGCATATCAAGCTGCATTGGCAGCATGCCTAGAATACGCTTGAACTTGTAATGTTGAATGCTTGTCATTTTCTTTAGGGGAAATAAAACAGAGGAGACCTTGCCTCTAAAATAAAGCAAATATCAAGCTGTGAAAATGACTTGGGAAAGCATGAGGAACTTATAGGTCCCTAATTCTATGAAGATTAGATTTTTTTTAACTCATTGATCCATGTGGTTCGTTAAGTATAACAAATTAACTTCATGCCACTGTGGGTTCAACCAAACTGGTCAGTGTTTAAGGGCGCTTTTGGATGCCTTGATCTGCCTTGCTTTGCTTGGCTGGGCAGGAGACACACTGTTTAGTTGACTTGCTTGCCGTCTCGTTTCTTGCGCTTTCCAGAATATCCATCGCCAACACAAGCAAGCTGAAACCGCTCACCACAGGTGGCAAGCCTAGCCTTGCCAAGCGAGGCGAGGTGAGCTGGCTGCACAAATCAACCAAACACACCCTAAGCTGCTAATTTGTGTTATCGTGCACAAATTTTACAAGGAATAATATTCCATCACAATCCAATACTTTGCTGGAACAGTTTACTTATTCGTTTGAACAATTTGAAGCAGCATTATCAATTTAATCAATATGCAACTAATCCAATTGAAAAAAAATTCTCCAGCAGTTTTATGATGTTGACCAAGACGTTCACCTCAAGTGATATCAACGATTAAATGCCTCCATGGTATTCCTCTTTTTCTATATACTAACTAATGAATGCCTTAGGCATAAATCTATCACTGACAATGGCCTATCAACCTTATCAAACGATAAAGAAATTGTTTATAGTTTATACTATCAGTACACCCTAGCGCAGTAATAATATAACTGGAAAAATCATAAGCGTTGAGTTATGAAGGGGGGACGATTATTTAGATCAACTAAATAGATCCTAAATCTCCATTGATTTGATTGTCATATCGTTAATTGGGCTCTAGGAATGGGATTAGGATAACAGGGGGTTATAAAGTAGTGGATTCAGCACTGGATATGAGATCACAAACAAGTTGCTGGAACGTTGTAACAACTAAGGGCCTTTTTGGATTCTGTGGACAGACAATAGAAGCTAAAAAATAGCTCTAGTCCATCCAAACACGAGGGCTAATGGTTTGGGCTAATTTTTAGCCAAGCCCTTGGATAGTTGTCAGTTCATTAGCCAAGTACAACTAACTAACAAGGGCTAATAGTTCATTGCTAAAGATATATGCACCTTTTAGCCTAGATCCAAACATTCATAGTTCTAGCTGATCCAAAGAGGCTTCGAACTAACAACACCTCCAATGCAAGAATGGGTCAAAATAGGTAGCAATTGTGGATGAAATCCGTGGTTTTTACCTTTAGCACCGAACCACCAACCCTAAGTAATACAGTATACAACAATTAATTGTTCATTATCAACCACGAAACATCTCGGCCAAGAAATTGCTGGTGAAATTAGTTGGCAAGTCCTTGCATTTACCTACCCTGATGTAATCCCTCATGAAGCAGGACGGCATGAACCGCGGAGGGCGGCAGAAGGTGAGCCCCACCAACCTCCGGAGATCCTCCGGCCGCTGGGGCAGCAACAGACTTGCAGCCTCGGCGATATCCTCAACAGCGAAGAGCCCCGCGGCCAGGTCGGCCTCCTCGAGGCAAACACCGGCCGCGACGAGTACAAGCCGCTCCACTGCTGCCGGGAACGCGTGGGCGAGGTGGTATGCTACGAAGCCGCCGTAACTGACCCCGACGACGGCGTACCGCTGCGGGGCGCCAGGGAGCGCAGCCATAGCGGCGGCGACGCAAGCAGCCTGGTAGACCGGGGAGCGGTCTGCGGCGGGGGAGGACGAGGCGCCGAAGAAGACGAGGTCCGGGACATAGGGGGCCAGACCGGCGGCGAGGAGCGGGCCGAGGAAGGGCGCCCACTGCCAGGTGGCTTGTGCGCCGAAGCCGTGGAGGAGCAGAACAGGGTGTAGGGGCCTGGCGGGGTCGGCTGCAGGTGGCGGGAGCCAGAGGTGTACGACGGCGCCATCGGGGAGCGGAATGGCCGCCGGTCGGAGCCCCGCGGAGCGGAAGGAGCGAGTGTAGCAGCGGTCACGTGCGACAGTGGGACTGAGGCGGTGCTTCCACCTTCGCCGTCCGCCGCCGGCGGGGGTCAGCGATGCGGGCGGTGGGGGCATCTTGCTCGCCGGAGGCGAGAGATCCGGAGGGCGCCTCGCGCGTGCGTGCGGATGGACTGGGTCTATACTCCAGCGGGAGCACCGCAGCATGCTTTTGTTTTGGGGCTGCTTGGTTCAGCTAGCCTAGCCGGCTTGGCTGGCACAGGTAACGACAACCTTGCTCACCTGGGTGAGCCATTTCGGCTCTCTTATGCTAGCCTTGCTAGAGATGCCGACGGGTACCCGAAACCCGAGTACCCGACGGGTATTACCCGATAAAGAGACGGGTATAGAATGCATTTTCTACCCGTGGGTACGTTATTGGACAAAATCCTATACCCATCGGGTATGCGGGTACGGGTGCGGGTGTATACTACCCATACCCGCATACCCGCGGGTAAGACATACCCGCAAAAATAACTAGTCAACCTCAGTTATTTTAGCGCATATAAGTCATGAATTTGGCCCATTGAGACATCCACTATATTTTCTAGTAGATTGCCTTTGTTGTAATGATGCTAATAATATTTGTTAGCATGTTTGTAACTTGTTCGAAGCTTAGAATGATTTATTTTTGTATGTGACTATTTGAAATTTTTAGGTAATTTTTGGGTATGCTATCGGGTACGGGTTACCCGTCGGGTGAGAATTACCCGGCGGGTATGGGTATGAAACTATTTTTTTACCCGCATGCGGGTACGGGTACGGGTGGGCACTACCCGTCGGGTATGTACCCGTTGCCATCTTGAGAAGTCGGTGGCCTGAATCGGCGCCTGCTACAGTCTTTCTATCGAAACACTGTAGCAGATTTTGTTTTTTAGTGTAAAAAATTATCTAAAAAATAATTAATTAGACTCAAAATGTTCGTCTCGCAAAGTACAATAAAACTGTGCAATTAGTTTATGATTTCATCTACATTTAGTACTCCATGCATTTGCCGGCATTTTGATGTGATGGGGAATCTCCTTTTTGCATAGTAGAATTTGGGAGTGAATTTGGGTATGGCCTTGGGCCTCGTTTAGTTCGGCGAATAGGGAAGAAAAACACTGTATCAGAATTCCTGTAGCATTTCGTTTGTATTTGGTAAAAATTATCCAAATTTTGACTAACTAGGCTTAAAATGTTCGTCTCGCAAAGTACAACAAAACTGTGCAATTAGTTTTAAATTTCATCAACATTTAGTACTCCATGCATTTGCCGACATTTTGATGTGACGGAGAATCTTCTTTTTGCATAGTGGAATTTGGGAGAGAATTGGGGGAACTAAACAAGGGCTTGTTTAGTTTCCAATTTCTCCCCCCAAATTCCACTATGCAAAAAGGAGATTCCCTATCACATCAAAATGTCGGCAAATGCATGGAGTACTAAATGTAGATGAAATCAAAAACTAATTGTACAGTTTTGTTGTACTTTGCGAGACAAACATTTTGAGTCTAATTAATCATTTTTTGGATAATTTTTTGCACTAAAAAACAAAAGCTGCTACGGTTTTCCGACAGGAACACTGTAGCAGCTTTTGCCGATTCGGCCACCCGAATCCTGCACGGCCTATGTAAACCAGGCCCTAGCAAGAAATTTTTCACCTGCACAAGCTCCGAGTCTGAGATACTAAGATAAACATCCGAGCAACCAAGCTGGCTTCATATTGGCACTTGGTAAGGTTATAGTGACAAGTAAAGAAACCAAGCAGCCCATATCGCAGGTAAAGTTCTAGCTTGGCATGGTTGCCACTTGCAACTTGCAAGGTCCGTGTGGATGGCCCACAAGTCAGCGTATTATTAAATTTTAAGATCATCTCTAAAAGCTTCTTTAAAAATACTGGGTAGATTAATCATTGTGCCAAAGGATAAAATAAATATGAAACTCTATTTTATCTTTGTCCATAGTTTAAAATAGTCAGCTTCTTTTCTCAAAAATCAGACGAGGAGGAGTGGAAACCACAGCAGAGGGACACCCGGACATATAGCAAGTGCCAAACACATGTATATATTTGCAAGGTGAGGCAGATATTTACCAAATGCCTTTTGAATATAAATACAAAACTACTAGAGGGTCGTTTTTTATTTAAAAAAATAGGAATTGTTATAAAGCGCTCTTAGAGATGCTCTAATGGTTCCAAAAAATGAATAAAACAAAAATATATAGGACATATGCAAAAGCTTCTTAAAATAAATCACTAATTCGAGATTTTTATGATAGAAAAGAGTCCTACAGTTTTATATGAATCTTTTAATAAAAATCTACGGTCCAACTCTCGTGTACTTCCTCCGTCCTGAAATATAAGAAATCAAGAGTTTAAAATTTATACCAATTATAAATAATTCTAGGTGAGAATAAACACTCTAAAAGGTAAGATTCACTTGCATAGCTACCATTAATATCTATCATCAACCCAAATATAGTAATCATTGAGGATTATATGCGTAGGTAATTTTTGCATGTAAAAGGTAGGCTTCTAGTTCGTACCTTTTATATGCAAAGTTAAGCGCTTCTGACTCTAAAAGGTAAGCTTCTAGCTCGTAGCTTAATATCATTTTTAGCAGTCAGATAGCCCAGCACATGCCACGATGACTTCCATAAAGAATGGCAGTTGAATTTGCTCCCTGAAAGAAGAGATCGTTTCTAGCAAGTCAACCTGAATAAATTGGGCTAGACCCAAGACATTTCCACCGCTCGTGGCAAAGGGGCAGTGAAAAAAGAGATGCATCAGGGATTCTTCAATGCTCGAATGACAGAGCACACAATTTTTTTTGAATGTTCACCGGGGGATTACTCCCCACCTGAATATATATTGATGTAGCCCTAAATCGACTCGTTATATGATTTACAAACATTGAGGAGGAAAAACAACAATAGCAGGAAGACGCCTCAGCACCAAGGCGAAAAGTGGCAGGACCATAAATACACTAGCGAAATGCATATACTACCACACCAACGCACAGGAGCCCATCGACGACGCCTCTAAGGAGGTGAATGACGGCAGAACATAATCATCGTCGGCCAAGTAGGAACTTGGCAAAGCTTTTGCCTGAGCCTTGTATCGGAGAGCACACAATTATAACTTTCCAGCACAATAGTTTTCCTTCTTAGAAGCTAACGGGTGTTTGAGTCTATCTTTTAGTAAAAGCCAGAAGAAGACTTTTCTTTTAGGTTGGCAATAGGAATTACAAAGCCATTTGTACGCCAAGTGAACATGCCGGTGTCCATGAGTTGCAGATAAGCTCTGTTCGGTGCAAACATAGTAGAACCCCAAATATACAACCAAATGTCTTTTCCATCCCTCAAAAGGGTGTCAAATAGGAGAGAGGTTAGCTTTTGGTACTGATCAAAGGTTTGAGTTGAAAGGGGTAGATGAAAGAGTTTAGACATGTCCTCAGAAGAGATGAAAGGCTGAATTGATAGCTTCTCTTTTGTAAAAGAGTATAGTTATAGGAATTGATTACTAAGTAATCTGCTATTCCAAATGTCCACCAGAAAAGACATGAAGATCCATCACTGATTATGCATGGCTAATGCCATACCTTTGAAGGAATCAAGAGATTTAAGGGTATTCTTCCACCAGAAGAACCCCTTGTTGTTTTTTTATTGGTAGGCCACCATTTGGATAATGACAATTCCAAACAAGTTGTACGACTTAGGAGATGTCAACTTTGTTGAAAAACTTATGGGGATGCTTCAGCAATAAACTCTCATTCTGAGTGTAAAGATTTAGAGCACCAAGTCCACCACATTCTTTGGGCACACACACTAGCTTCCAGGCAGCTTTGGGGGGTTTCTTACAATTTATATCAGACCTCCTCCATAAACAATGCTTTCTAAATTTGTCAATCTACTTTATAACAGTTTTTGTAGGAGGTAGGTGCACATTGTGAAAGTAGGCAAAGCTCTAGGAACATCATTTGTCATATGCAGTCGGCCTGCTTGACTTAAAAAGGGTGAAACACTTGTTAACCTTCTCTCACACTAATTGATAGGGGGCAGAAATTTGCCATTGTTGGCTTTATTAGGCTCAAAGGGAGACCAAAGTATGTAAAAGGCAAGGTACCCTTGAAGCAGCCAAAGGTCTCTCCCAAAATATTGAAACGACCGTTTTTTTATTTTTTAGCCCTTTTTCGAAATATTATATCAAATATACCCCTTGTGGAAAGATTTCAAAAAATGGACCCTGATCTTGGCGACATAGTCATCGGCGGCAAGATATAACGGCATGGCGCCAGGATCATTGGCGCCAAGATTCTAGCATCGTGGCGCTGACGTGGCAGGGAGCTTGGCGCCATCGTCATTGGCGCCATAAATCTTGGCGCCAAGAGCCCACGTTTTAGCCAACCCCCTCTTCCTCCCCGAGTAATTCTCGTTTTCTTTCTCCTCCTCTTCGAGTTTTTCCTTTGTACACTTCGGCCAACCTCTTAAATCGACATATTAGACCGTGAAAAGTTAGATTTTATCCGTCGATCTTCGAGAGCTAGGTATCCTCTCACCCTTCCTTGTTTATTTCGAATCGATTTGGTAAAATGAAGTCATATTCTTAACCTATGAACTTCACATGTTATTTGTTCATGTACTTTTTAAAATTCGTATGTATTGTACAACCGTAGGATGCCTAGGCGTGGAAAAGCTAGAAAACAAAGGTATGCGTAGATCTTTTTCATCATATATTAAACCCTTAGTTTTAAGGTTTATTGTTATTTGTTTTGTTATATTATAACATAATTTGTTGAATTGTAGCTATGGACGGATGACCGAAAGTCCGTACGTCCCAAAGCCGCTGCCTAGCGGTGTGCCAATACCCATGTGCTTCTGTGGCGATCCTTGTAAGGTAGACATTTCCGAAGATGAGGCAACATATAAGCAGAGATATTGGATGTGTTCCAATTTTGCATGGGAGCCTATAGAGCGTCAGCGCCGCAGTACATTTATTGTGAGAAATTGCTTTTGTTTATTAATTAATTTGTGTCATATGAAATTTTGCATATTAATTGGATTTGAAACAATTGCATTTGTTGCAGACCCCTCCACCACTATGTGATTTTGAGCAGTGGATCGACACTGAGATCAAGGAGACTGACATGCGGCTTCTACAAGGCCTAAAGGAGTGGGATGCGGAGCGCCTGGAGATATTAGAGAAGAGACGCAGAGAGGAGGCAGCAGCAAAGGAGCAAAAGGAAGAGGAGGAAAGGAGGCGTGTTGCTGCGTGTAGGGAGGAGAGGGAGAAGAAGCTTGAGCGCGTGTGCCGAGCGAAGGCAGCGATGGAGGAGAATCTCGATGCCCAGAAAATGGAAAGTGGCCTCGTTGTACTCAGTAGTATGCTAGTTGTATGGTTTAATCATAGACAATGTGGTTGATATAGTATGCAATGTGTTTAATCTAATGTACTTTAGGTAAATCATGTACCTAGGGCATGTTCTGTGTTATTTATTTCGTCGTCATGTACTTCATATGCACTTTAAGTTTTTGGACCTTGCATAGTATTTTCATATATCAGGTTTAATGTTATTGAGTTACTGAAACTAGTTCTCGAGGTGCATATAAAACATAAGGAAGTATTGGATTTCACAATTCAACACGCATAACATAGGACATGACATGTCAGAACTTATACCAAACTAGAGCACATATGTCCTGGACTAAACCTAACATGCCTTAGGTAATTAGAGCGAACAACAAGCACATTACATGGCATGTGTACACGATAGATTTGTTCTATCTAGTAGTGCGGCCACATAGCAAATTGTGTAGCCCCTTCTCCATAGTACCCTCCATTGTTGATGGTGGAGGTGACGGGGGTGGTGGCGGAGGCCCGTTGTTCTTGTGGTTAGGGCAGGTGCAATATGGATCATGGCATAGTCTGTCCTGTGAAACGGCACCACTACTGGTATTGTCTGCTTCGTCGTCCTTATAACCGTTGCTAACTTCCCTTTCTAGTTCGAAGATACGGTCTTGCAAGTAGTAGATGTACTGTGCGTGCGGATAGATTGGTCTAGGATCGACCCACCTAGTAAAGCCACAATTTTCTTTGGACTCTGAACACTGCATTTCAAAGATTTTAGTGAACATGCAATTAGTTTTGCCTATGAGATGCAAAATAATAGAGAAAAAATTGAGTAATAAATTTTAAAACCAATTACCTCTGCTCGCGGACATTTGAAGAATCGGCAACCTCCATCCAAATCCTCCATGAACATCTGCACTAAGCAGTCCTCACCATGCCTATATTTTGGCCAATCTTCTTTCTAGTTATTATATCCTCGGAGTGGACACTCTTTGGTGAAGAATCGCGAGCCCTTGCAGTCAACTCACTAAATGATGGCTTCTCATTGAATAGCACAGGCACACATTGCATGTCAATAAACTCAACATATCCATAGCGATCTCGTTCCACAGTGCCTCCATGATATATACTCACTAGGTTGTCCATCTAGTTCCAAAACATAACGAAGCACAATTCCTTTACTCCAATATAAATGAAACATACTAAGTATAAGGTCTCTAATACATAAAAAATAAATACTAAGTACTACTAAGTATTCATAACTAATAACTAACTATGTCAAGTAACTATCTATGTAACTAACTATATAACTATTTAACTAACTAAATAACTTAGTACCTATATAAAGTATCCATCAATATACATATCTATCTAAACATCTTTCTTCAAATCTTAATCTCTAATACACTAACTAACTAACTATTGTTAAGTAAGAACAACAAAGTATTTTACCTTGCTTCAATGTAGGAGAAGCAGAGATGCCGGCGCGCGGCAATGGAGGGAGGGGCAGTAGCGCGTGGCGTTGGAGATGCTGTCGCGGCCTCCCGTGGCAAGGGCGGCTGGGGAGGGCCGCCTCACCGGCGGCGGCCGGGCGGGCGGCACAGGGGCGGCCGCGGCCTCTCGTGGCAAGGGTGGCGGCGGAGGGCGGCCTCACCAGCGGCGGCCGGGCGGGCGGGCACAGGGGCTGTCGTGGGCCCTGTGCGGCGGCGGCGGCGGGCACAGGGGCGGCGGCGGCCCCTATGGCAAGGGCGGCGGCGGCCGGCCGGCCAGGCGGGCACAGGGGCGGGGCGGGCCGGCGCAAGGGGCAGGACGGGCGGTCGGAGGAGCCAGCACAGGGGCGCGACGGCGGTGGATTTCGGTGAGAAGAGAAAGGAAGAGAGGAGGAAGAAAGAAAGAAACGAAACGGCATATTACAGGGGGCTTGACGCCAAGATGTGTGGCATCAAGCATGGCGCCAAGATCCACGACGTCATGCTTGGCGCCAAGATCCACGGCGTCAAGCCCCTTCCACGTCAGCGCCACGATGCATGGTCTTGGCGCCATTGTCACTGGCGCCAAGATGTTATACATCTTGGCGCCAATTACTGTGGGACCAAGATCAGGGTCCATTTTTTGAATTTTTTCGGCCAGGGGCATGTTTGAGAGAATCTTTCTAAAAAGGGGCAAAAAAACAAAAAAGACTGTTTGAAACGGTCCTCACTGATATTAATTGGCAGCATCATAGACTTTTCATAATTGACCTTGAGCCTAGTTGATTCAGCAAAAGAATTAACAGAAAGAAGACATGTCTTGCATCGCCTTGCATAAAGATTAATGTATCATCTGCATGATATAATAATATTATTAATTACATGATATGTTAACGTGTGCAGTGGACATTACATTCTTTGTCTATCCAAATATGAATTTATATATAGCTAACCTATGTGGATCCTACAGTTGCAGGTTCATTAGATAGACAAGGATATTCAGCTAGAGCCTCCAAGAGTCAAAAAAAAAATCATATGCATGGACACCTCAGGACCGAGGATTGCTCGCCATAGAGTGTGGCGAGACTAGAGGGAGGAAAAAGTCTGGTTGCCTGCAGAGATGACCGTTGAGGGCGACTCGGGTGGTGACTCGGAAGCCGACTCCGAGAACCTTGACGCCACTAGCGGCCGGTGGCTGCTCGACGCCGACGATCTCAGAAAAGTGCCAGATCACATTCGCGAGGGAGATCCGCTTCTCCGTGGTGTCGATTTTGACTCCGACAACAGGCGGACGGTGAACGGGATTGTCGAGGCAAGGGGTTCCTTCGAGGGTATCAGCGTTGAGTCGGTCCCTTCTGAAGGTCGCTCCTACAAGTACGAAGACGACGAAGGATCCACACAAGGCAGGGGCGGCGTTGGCGGGTCTGCCCAGATCAACGACACTGTCCATGGCGACAACGGCCGGATCAGGAACAGGAACACCGTGAACACCGCGACTCTAGGCAGAGCGTTCGCGAGGCGACCACTCATACCGGTGGTTCTGGAACTTGGCGGCCGAGCGACTGACGGAGCGAGTGAATCAAGGTATGTGCATTTGAGAATTTGGTAATTGAAGATGGGACGGAGGATGAAGATGACGGATCGATATCCGTTGGTGAACGCGGTGATCGAGTTGAATCCGATCCTGCATTGGACCTCCGTCCCATTGGGGTGAAGTCCAAATTCTAGGCGCTATCAGATGATGACGATTCCGACGAGGAGATCGCTCAGTCACCGTACACGCCAGATTTGGTACGCCAAGCGGCAGTCCATGGTTTCTCAAAGCAACAGCTCGTCGAGGCGGAGATGGCTTTGCAGGACTCGTCGATTCAACGACGGGTAGAAGCATCTGCGTCTCCGGCTGCTTCGGATAAAAAGGTTCTGCTAGTGCGTGACATAATCAAAGCTTGGACGGCAGCACGACGTAGTTCGATGGCGCCGTGATTGGGGAAACTACCGCCACCAAGGTTGTCACCGCACTAGTAGAGAACAGACCTTTGATCCTCGGCCAAAATGGGCTCTAGTCCCGGAATTTTTTGCCCCCGGGACTAGAAATACCTTTAGTCCCGGTTGGTGGCTCCAACCGGGACTAAAGGTCCCTGCCCAACGGCTACTGCGCCAGACAGAGGTGGCAGGGACCTTTAGTCCCGGTTGGAGCCACCAACCGGGACTAAAGGTATACTTTTACTCCCGGTTGGTGGCTCCAACCGGGAGTAAAGGTCTACTCCCGGGCCGTGGCTGCGCCCGGGGTTGGAAAGTTACCTTTAGTCCCGGTTGGATCTATCAACCGGGACTAAATGTTCTCCCTTTATAAATCGGCCGTCTCCTCCTTCCTCCCCGAGCCCGAGCTCAGCACATTTTGAAGCTCACTGGTGTTCTTGTTTCATAATTCTAACAAAAAATAAAAAAAGTTAGGTTATCGATTTTTCCTATGTGCAATAAACAAAAATAAAATTCATATTTTTAACAAAATAATTTTATGCCTTTTATTTAATTTACTATGTATTTAATAAAAACTATTGCATTTCTATTGTATTTAACAAGACTATTCCTTAAAACAGGCGGGAAACGAAACTGCAGGCCACCTTTACTCCCGGGTGGGCGCCTTTACTCCCGGTGCGTGTTACCAACCGGGAGTAAAGGTATACCTTTACTCCCGGTTGGTAACACGCACCGGGAGTAAAGGTATACCTTTACTCCCGGTTGGTGGCTGGAACCGGGAGTAATTCTCCTCTGCTATATAACCTCCGGCGCCTGGCAGATCGATCCGCTCGTCTTCTTCCTCGTCGAACACCGCCGCCCTCTTCTCCTCGCACCGCGTCCGTTCGTCTTCCGTGACACCGGCGCCGCCGTCTTCTTCCTCGTGCGGCCTCCACCGCGCGCGCCCGTGCCCCTCCTCCGCGCCCGTGGCTCTCCACCGCGCCCTCCTCCGCGCCCGAGGCCCTCCACCGCGCCCTCGCCCTCCTCCGCGCCCGAGGCCCTCCACCGCGCCCTCCTCCGCGCCCGAGGCCCTCCACCGAGGACATAGATCAATGTTTGTTAACGAAATTTTATCCAAATATATTCATGTAGGGTTTTTTTTGAAGGATTTGTTGTAGGATATATAATGGTCAAATAGGAACTCAATTTTGATACCCAGTTTGTAAACTAAGCGTGTAAAATACACATATTTCTATGCTTGAATTGTGTGATTTAATACGTTCATTGTGCTTGAACCGAAACATACTATATGCGCGTATAAATGTATAATTAGCAGCGTACAATACGACTTCGAAAACCTATTTTGAAAAGAAAACAAAAAAATGAAAAGAAAAGAAAAAAAAACCTTTAGTCCCGGTTCGTATTACCAACCGGGACTAAAGGTGCTGGCCATCGTGGCATGTCAGGAGGCACCTTTAGTCCCGGTTGGTGTTACCCACCGGGACTAAAGGTCCTCCTTTAGTCCCGGTTCCTCACCCGGGACTAAAGGACCCCCTTTAGTCCCGGATGCTTGCTCCCGGGTGGGGAACCGGGACTAGAGGGGGTTCCCCACCGGGAGTAAAGCCCGTCTCTGTACTAGTGCCGGCATTGACGCTAGGTGACTGTTTGATAAGAGATTTGCGAGTTCGATGCTCGGGAACGGCCTGGCATGTTCGACGTTCAACGGTATAGGGTACTCTTGCCGAGGCCCTTCGGTGCTCACCTTCACCATCGCCGGCAGGGAGGACATCGACCCTGGCTGGAGCGCGTCAGGTTCAAATCCAGAAGTCACCTGATCCGTTTCTCGTGGCAGTGAATCAGCAACAGACTCGATTCGATGACCGTGTAACATCGGGTGAACATGTTGACGTACCTGAATGTGGGCCCACCTTAGGAAACAGATCAAGGCCTAGGCGCCGTCGCTATGCAAGGCTGCCAGATCATTTCCTTCGGGCGAACTTTGACATCGAAGACATTAACCAAAAAACCCTAGCCGTCACTTCCTTCGTGGTTCCTCCCTCATACGCACAGGTGGTTCGCGGAGGCATGGCTGCGGTAGACGTGACAGGAGACGGAGGCGGCGGTGCTGGCCGTGATGTTGGTGGCGCTGGGGAACGAGGCTTCTTCGCTGGTCGTGGTGGTGGGCGCTCGGGAGGAGGGCATGGAGCACGTGGAGGCAGGCACGCTGCTGCCACCGGTCAGAGCTATGGAACTGGGGTCGGCTTCTACAACGACGACGGAGCAGGCGGCATGGCTGATGCACGTGGGGATAGGCAAGGTCCTGGCGCCTCTGGGTTCGTCGTCAACTATAATGATGTTGGCTCACGTTTCAATGGATCCCGCTTCAATCCTAACCTGGGGTCCTATCCATTGAATTTTGGACCGGGTTGGGCTTATGAGCGGGGTCGACGAGGAAGACACGGTGGCAATGGGGGTCATGGCCGGAACACCTCCTACCGTCCAGGCCGAAATTTTCAGCGGTACTTGCCCCATCAGGAGCAGCAGGGGCAGCAGCCTCCTCAACAGCACACTTCGGCGCCTGCGCAGGTTCAGAATCAACAGGCAGGTCATCAACAGCAAGTGCCGCAGCCTCCCCCGGTACAGGCTGGTACATTGGCTCAATCTGGTACGTTGGTTCAGTCACAGCAAGCAGGGCAGGGGGTGGAGCAAACTTTTGTGGCCACAAATGAACAACAGCCACTAGCTGGGCATGCGTTTCATCAGTTGTTTCAAAGGGCGAGGCTGTTAATCAGCTGGAGCCACAGATATTACATGGCTCATCTTCAGCTGCAGGAGCAAGTGACCCATAGGTGGAGAATTCAGAGATTAGATTTCCTGGTGCTGGCACAATGGAGATTGCTCACAGGGCTTCTACTAATAAAATATGTAGGTGTGTAGTTAAGGGACATTTAATTTCTGAGTGTATGGTGACAGTTTTCTGTGAAATCTGCAGGAGCAATGATCATGCTATGTGTCGGTGTCCGGTCCTCAAACAACCGAAGCCAGTAGTTCAGCTAGTGGGATGCACTTGCTGGCTACCATATTCCACATACTCCGATTCAGCCGGCAAAGAAAGATTCTAGAATGGCTTTAGTTTCTACTTCAGGCAAAGATGTAACAGAGGAGGAACTTGTAGCATGTTTGCGGGTGCTAGTGTCAGACACTTTTGCTTGGGAGGTTAAAAGGCATAATGGCTTTGAGTTTAAGGTCCTTTTCCCTTCGAAAACCGACCTGACAAAGATGACAAAGTTTAATGCATAGATGAAAGAAGGGGTCACCCTCAATTTTCAGGAGTTTAAGGAGGAGGAAGAATATTATGGACATGCTTTACCTGTGGTCTGGATGCGGGTCACTAACCTTCCAACAATTATGAGAGAGTATGTCATTCTGTGGGCACTGGGTTCCCTTTTTGGTGTTACATAGGATGTGGATATGGTGACTACTAGAGCAAGTAACTTTGGGCGGTTTGCAGTGGCGGTTCTTGAACCAGCAGCAATACCAACGAAACTTGACGTCATCATTTGTAATAGATTCTTTCAGCCGGTTTTTGAGGTTGAGCCCTTCCCACCAAATATGGGTCTAAAAATTCTGTGGAATTTAAATACGGATGGGAATGATGATCAGGGTAACAGGACATCGAAAGATACTAAGATGAAGGAGGCTCGATTTGATGGGGACACCATTGTTCTAGATGTGAATGTTGGTTCGGCAAATGACACTTCCACCAAAAACAGAGCCAAGGATTCTGATGCACAGATGGACTATGATTGGGCGAATGATGATCTTCTGGGAGAGGAGACTGAACTTAGTGAATCTGCACATAATTTTGTAGGAGTTCAGAAAGGAGAACAGGTCAATGTAAGGAATGCGGCAACACTTGTAACGAAGGGATCAGCTGGGGCTTTTTCAGCACCGGCACGTATGGTTCAGTGTATTTCTCAGCCTCCTAGGGCGTCTCGGTCACCGGTGTGTACTGCTGGTGGGAGCGGGGTGATGGGAGGAGCCTTTGGCCAGGTACAGCAGGATGCGATGCCTGCTAGTACAGGAGTAGGAGAGCGGCAAGAGGACCTTGTTGAGCAGCAGCCTACCATTTTGGAAAAAGTACAGTCAATTATAGCAGTTGGGCAGGATGACAGGGCAGAAGGAGCGCATACCGAGGTTGCTCAATAACTAGGTATTCTGCGTGAGGTTGTGCTAGGAGCTGGAGTGGCTGCTGATGGTAGGTCAAATTTTGAGTTGGGGAGTGTCATGAAGATGACAATTCTTTCAGACGGGGAGCTGACATCGGTGCGGCAAAGCAAGCGGAATACTGATATGGCTGATGTGGACTCTCTGGAGAAGGCGGAAAAAAATTGCTGTCAAAAACCTCGAGGAACCACAAGGTAATTTTATTGTTAAATCGTTTTGTTCCTTTCCTAAGATTCGCATTGAGGAAAACCTAGGGGGGAGTGGGCATAAGTTTGGGTGATAATGTTGATTTGATTAACGGTTCTATCAATTTATTATTGAAAATGATAGAATAAAATCATCTTTTTGTTCGAGCAAATTTGAGACTGAAATTGAGCCTAAGGAGGATGAGATCGATCCTGATTCCTTTACATTAAGTCGACTCTGTGGCGACTTAACGGAAGAGGTGATGGAAGAGAGTAGTGGGGACCTAGATGGAGTACTCGTGGATGTACCCATCAAGGTGACAAAGAAAAAAGAAAAGAAAAAACTTCTCAATAAAAATACGATGGTAAAGAAAAAAATAGTTTTTCAATGAAAGGTGTGTTCTGGAATTGCAGAGGTCTGTGTGACCTAGCTAAACATACTTTCTTGCATGATGTGGCTGGGATAATAACCTTGATTTCATAGCGCTTTCAGAGACCAATAAAAATAGTTTCTCGACTCAGTGTTTAGAGAACTTCTGTGCAGGGGCTGACTTTATTTAGCATTGGCGGTGTCCCCGAGGAATGTCTGGTGGGATGCTGATGGGTATAAATCAGGGTTGTTATGAAGTATAGAATATTGAGGATGGTGATTATCATATTAAGTTTATATTGAAAAATAGAACATATGGGTATCGATGGGCTCTCTTGTCTGTTTACGGGGCAGCACAGGAGGAGCAAAAAGAGCATTTCTTATCAGAGTTGGTACGAGCCTGTACTAGCTGTGGGGATCTTCCTTTCATAGGAGGAGATTTCAATATCATTAGGAACCCATCTGAAAAAATAAATTCAAGGTATGATAATAAATGACCTCTGTTATTTAACGCTATTATTGAGACCTTGAACTTGAGAGAGCTGGAGATGTCAGGTAGGAAATACACTTGGGCTAATTATGCAGAGGTGCCGACGTATGAAAAGTTAGACCGCATTTTAGTAGCAACAGATTGGGAACAAAAATTTCCACTAGCCTCTGTGCAAGCACTTACTCGGGAGATCTTAGATCATACACCTCTTTTACTAGATACGGGGGAGCCATCTCATAGAGGGAATGCTAGAAACTTTAAATTTGAGCTAGCATGGCTGACGAGAGACGGTTTTTTGAGTTGGTTAAAGAGGTTTGGAAATCTGAGAATAGGGGTGGGTCACCTTTGGAGAAATGACAAAACAAAATTAGGAGGTTACGACCTTAGGGGTTGGGCTAGGAATCTATCCTCTCAAAATAAGATGCATAAATCTAACTTATTGCTAAGATAGATGACTTGGATAGAAAAGCAAAGATACTGTTGTTGACACCTGAGGAGGAGGATCTGAGACATCATCTTAAAGGGCAACTAATTAAGTTGTTGAGAGCGGAAGAGATTTATTGGCTCCAACGATCAAAAACAATAAAGTTATTGCAAGGAGATGACAATACTAAGTACTTCCACATAGTGACAAATGGGAGACATAGGAAGAAAAAAATTGTACAACTAGAATAAGAAGAAGGAATTATTGTTGGAGATGCAAATCTGAATAATTATATAACTGAGTATTATAAAGGACTGTTTAGACCTCATACACTGAATTCTTTCTCAATGGACGAGACTATGAGGCTTGACATACCTCAGGTGTCGGAGGAGGAGAATGAAGTGTTGACATCTCCATTCAGTGAGGAGGAAGTCAAAATGGCAGTCTTTGACATGGAACATAACAAAGCACCTGGTCCAGATGGTTTTCCGGCGGACTTTTACCAATTTTTTTGGGATGTGGTAAAGCCAGACTTGATGAATCTCTTTGTTGAATTCCATGCTGGGAGACTGTCTATTCATAGTTTAAACTTTGGAATTATCACTTTACTACCAAAGGTCGCTGAGGCGGCAAGGATACAACAATATAGGCCAATCTGTTTGTTAAATGTGAGCTTTAAGATCTTTACCAAAGTGCTAAATAATAGAATTTTGAAGGTGGCAGATAAGTTGATAGGACCGTCACAAACGGCCTTTATCCCTGGTCGTTATATCATGGAAGAAGTTGTTATGCTTCATGAGATGATTCATGAGTTACATACGAAAAGACAAGATGAGGTGATTCTAAAGTTAGACTTCGAAAAAGCATATGATAAGTTAAAGTGGCATTTTATTCAACAGGTCCTTAGAATGAAAGAATTTTTCACAAACTTGGTGTGAGTGGATCTCAAAAATCATGTCTAGAGGGAGTGTTGCAATAAAGGTTAATGATAATGTAGGTCATTATTTTCAAACCAGGAAGGGGGTGCGGCAAGGAGATCCGTTGTCTCCTATCCTGTTCAATATAGTGGTTGATATGTTGGTTGTCCTCATCTCACCAGCAAAAGAGGCTGGACATGTCCGAGGGTTGTCCCACATTTGGTGGATGATGGACTGTCAGTCCTTCAATATGTAGACGATACGGTCATCTTTATGGATAATGATCCAGAAAGAGTAAAAAACATGAAGCTTTTGCTTTGTGCTTTTGAGCAACTGTCAGGACTTAAGATTAATTTCCATAAGAGTGAATTGTTCTGCTATGGAGCAGCCAAAGAAATTGAAAGTGAATATGCTCATATTTTCGGGTGTGACTTGGGATCGTTTCCGTTTAGGTATTTGGGTATTCCTATGCATAACAGAAAACTCATGAATAAGGTCTGGAAACATGTCGAAGAGCGTTTTCAAAAAAGGTTGAAATGTTGGAGAAGTAAAATGTTGTCAATAGGAGGGAGACTAGTCTTGCTAAATTCTGTCTTAAGTAATCTACCCATGTTTATGCTTTCCTTTTTTGAATTACCTAAAGGAGTTTTGAAGAGGTTGGATTATTTCAGGTCACGGTTTTTTTGGCAGAGTGATGAACATAAAAAGAAATATAGATTGACTAAATGGGAGGTAGTTTGTACACCGAAAGATCAAGGGGGGTTAGGTGTCTTAAATTTAGATATTCAAAATAGATGTCTCCTAAGCAAATGGCTTTTTAAGTTGCTAAATGGAGATGAGATTTTGCAACAATTACTGAGGAATAAATATCTGAAAACCAAGACCCTAACTCAGGTTCAACATATGCCTGGTGATTTTCAATTTTGGGCTAGCCTCATGAAGGTCAAGGGGGAATTCCTTTCGTTAGGAAAATTTGAAATTGGTGATGGATCTCAAGTACGGTTTTGGGAAGATGTTTGATAAGACCACGTCCTTTAAAAGAGCTCTTTCCGACACTCTATAATATTGTTAGGAAAAAAGGAGCTTCTGTGAGAACGGTGTTGTCTACAATACCGTTGAATGTGGCCTTCAGAAGGTCCCTAGTAGGTGTTAATTTACAAGCATGGCATGATGTGGTAGCCTTGATTGCAAATGTACAATTAACAAACTAGAGGGATCGCTTTATGTGGGGGCTACATCAGAATGGACAGTTTTCAGTCAAATCCATGTATAAAGCATTATTAGGAACCGAAGCTATACTTTACAATACATTTATTTGGAAACTAAAACTACCTCTTAAAATCAAGGTGTTCTTGTGGTATTTATATAAGGGAGTAATTTTGACAAAAGACAATTTAGCAAGACGACAATGGCAAGGCGATAGGAAATGTTGTTTTTGCTCCTTAGAGGAGTCCATACAACATTTATTCTTTGATTGTCATTTTGCTAAATTTGTGTGGCGCACGATTCAGGTTTCCTTTAATGTATTACCCCCAACTAGCATACATGATATGTTTACAAGCTGGTTACAAGGGTTCAATAGGAAACTGAAAACCAATTTTCTAGTGGGTGCGAGTGCGATGTGTTGGGTAATTTGGTTAATCCAAAATGAAGTGGTCTTTGACAGGATCACAACACCATCTTATTTGCAGGTTATCTTCAGGGGACGTACTGGACCAGGTTCTGGTCCTTACTACAGAAGGAGGAGGATGGCCAAATGATGAAGATGGGATGCAGACAGATTGAGATCACCGCGATGGAGGTGTTTGTAAGAAACGGGTGGCATTTTAGAAATAGAATTACATGTTAAATGTTGCACTTGGAACTTTTGTCGTCTTCTACTCTACTTCAAAACTTTGTTTTTGAGATTGCTTGAACCTTTGTGTGGTTGGTTGTAATAAGGAACAGCTATATGCATTAGTCGATACAGAATCTGGGATATTAATATATTTCATTTTTTTAAAAAAAATGGACACCTCAGGCCCTTTTTACGATGCACACATAACAAGAATTAATTGTAATTGACTTACCCACTTCATCATGCATGAAGTTGTTCTTCGAAATGGGAGGTACTTATGCAACCTTACCGAGCTAGACACGGAGGGCAAGTTTAGAGACCTTAGAGCGTGGAAGATAACCTATGGATCAAGGATTACAAGATGTTGGATCTATTTTAGAGCTAGCTAGAGCTTAATCATGTCAGGGTTGTACAAAGACACATGAAATCTTGTATATGGCTTTTTTTTAGTTTTGTTTGTAAAATGTTTGTGCTACGATGATGAAACAAGTAATATGATGAAACGACATTTTTTCTATATATGAATATATAAACAAACAACCTTAGACGATTTGACGACATGAGATGAATTATACAAATAGGGAAAGTGTTTGCACTGGACCTAAATCAACATAGATACAGGAGGGTGGAAATATAGAAAGTAGTGGTACGGCGGTCCACAATAAACAGGTAGCTGATGAACGAGTTGAAGCTTGAAATGCAAGCCGATCGATGAAATCGGAATGGACACACAATCCAAAAGCTGGAAACACGGAATGCATGCATGCACGCCTAGAATTGGAATCCATGTATCATCGTGCCGACGGGTGGTCATGGATGAGATTCAGATGTGGTGGTTGTTGCGAAAGGATGCGAAGGCCTTGGCTGCGCCGGCGCGGAGAACCAACTGGTGGTAGAGCATGGCGGCGGCGGCGCCGATGAGCGGGCCGACCCAGAATATCCACTGATCCTCCCACGCCTTTCGCTGGTTGTACACAACGGCCGGCCCCAGGCTCCTTGCCGGGTTGATGCCCGTGCCGGTGACGGGGATGGTGGCCAGGTGCACCATGAACACCGCGAATCCGATGGGCAGCGGCGCCAGGACCGGGACGTGCGAATCCCTGACCTTGCGCTTGGGGTCGGTGGCCGAGAACACGGTGTAGACGAGGACGAAGGTGCCCACGATCTCGGCGGCCAGACCGGCTCCCTTGGAGTAGCCGGCAGAGAGCTCGTTGGCGCCGCCGCCGTAGCGAAGGTACCAATGGGCGCCGTGGAAGGCCTTGACGAGGCCGGCGCCGCACATGGCGCCCAGGCACTGCGCGACCACGTAGAGCGCGGCGCGCACCAGCGACACCTTGCGCGCCAGCAGCAGGCCGAAGGTGACAGCCGGGTTGATGTGCCCGCCGGAGATGCCGGCGGTGCAGTAGACGAGCACGAAGATCATGCCACCGAAGGACCACGCGATGCCCAGCACGCCGACGCTGCCGCACGGCTGGGACTCGGCCTGCCGCTTGTGCCCGATGACGGTGGCCAGCGTGACGTAGACGAAGAGCAGCGTGGCGACGAACTCGGCGATGACGGCGCGGTAGAGGGACCACTTGCCCAGCTCGGCGGCGTTCACGAATGGTGCCGGGGGAGGGTCACTGTAGTCCTTCTTGGCACCTGCGGTCTCTATGGATTGATGGCAAGGATCCATCTCAGCTCGCTCCCGACTAACGACTGAGGCACACTGAGACTAGTGAGTAGTGACTAAGAGAAGGCAAGGAAGCCTGCGGCCTGCCTGTCGATCGATGGCGGACGAGGCAGCTCAACCCACCTGGTACTGGTATATATATATAGTGGAGGGAGCTCGAAATACCCCCACTTGATGAGCTCACCAATCACAACCAGTAGTATTGTTAGGTTGCTCTCACATTAATTGAAGACACACTGATTTTAAATAAAACACAATATTTGTTAGGATTAAAAGATATACTGTTAAAAGACCAAAGCACCAAGCCACGACAATCAAGTGCTTAATAATTTGTTAGTAGGCTACAAGTATGACAAAAAAAATCATAAGATCTACACTTTTAATTAGATTCACCATGAGAAATATTTTCATAGCATGTAATACACATGTTAAACTATATATATGAATCTATAGAAATTGATGGTACAAAAAACATTTGACTTGGAACAGGGCTAAAATCATAATTATTTTTAACCGGGGATGTAGTATTATTTTATCCCAATAGGAGTTTCGTTCTCATTTTAAGGTAGCACACAGTGGCGGAGGACTCACTATGGCTAGGTAGGTACTCCGCCATACCTTGATCTGTGTGCTCCATGCATCTTCTCCTCTTTTATATCTTAGTTTTTTGTAGTGTTTTTTCTATGTATTTATCATAAATTGAGTCATGGAGTTTTAATGGTATAGTTGTGCCACACCTCAATTTATATCCGTCCTCCGCCACTGGTAGCACATAAGCAGTTTTAGGTGATACTGGGTTGTGTCTCGTGCCAGCTAGCCTACTTACTCGGTCTGTCATAACATGTATTATAGTTAAATGCAACAAGAACATATACAAAACACAAAAAAATGAAACCATTATTTAAGGTTTTTCCAACCATGAATTGATTATTTTTTCTGACGTCGTGCTCTTGCAAACAACAAAATAAATTTGACTTAATTAGGATTGGCCTTACAAGTAATACATGCCCTGATCAGACAAACACTGACATGCATGGTCTCACCTCTCAAAATAATCATAATGCATTTCGACTAGAGCAATGTTTATTAATCATTTGACGTATAAAGATTTGCATATTATGAATGGTTTCCACGACGAAAGTACAAACCTAATGGTGTGACTCGTAGGATCATTTATTTGGTATTAATAAATAGTTAAAAGCTCAATATTTGATCAATTACATGAGACAATATATATGTAGTAGCCCACATATACACGGCATGCCAATATATACGTACACACGAGCTGATATATACTTTTCCACGTCAATTCAAGCTGTTCAATACACTGGTAACTGGTTGGGGACACGTTTGTCTTCGTCCGTATATACGTAAATAAAATATAACATATCGTGCATATCATGATACAGTACTTTTTCCCCACTTTATTGCTAGCTGGAAACGGTAGTTAAAAGCAAATCTCACATACAAACAGCTAGCAAGAGGCCGGTAGTGGTGGTAAGTTTATCAAATCGTACAAAATCATCGTATATATATCCAGGCCACGCACAATGCATGTATATATATGTTAATTAATCAACCTGATCCGATGCGCAACCAAACGATGACATACGGCCTGTGTGTGACTGGCATCGTCGGTGCCACATATTGTATATGACTAGCACGTATCTTTTTTTCTTTTTGATAAAAGCACATATGCATGTTTGCTTATGGGTTAAGCAATGTATACATGTGCATATGTACATACGTCTTTTCAGAATAAATTATATATATAGGAAACAATTAATTGATCAACCAAATTAAATGACACACATGTGTGAACAACAGACCAGCAGTAACTTTTCATAATTTCCATGCAACGGAATCATCCAAACATGCACAAAAGCATTGCCATGCATGGATCAGTAGCTTTGCATTAACGGTTAACAATCATCGGTAGCTTTTTTTTTCTTTTTATTAGTCATTTGCCCATCATCATCGAATAATGCATGCATCAACTTTTTTTGCGTTTTGTTGTTGTTGAAAATATAATCAGACACTAGTATGTAACTGTAGCTTTGTGTAACACTCGAGAGTCGAGGTCGAGAGTCCCATTACATTCAAATCGATCCACCCATAAGTTGGACGTACAGTCCCATCAACTCGTCATCCTCTCTTCGCGTGAAAAGGTTAACATGAGTTGGTGACATGAACTTAAGAGCAACTTCAATAGCTCGGCTATTCTTGTTTTGAAGGCTATTTTAGAATTTGTATAGCAAAAAGTAGGCTTCAACAGATATGCTATATGATTTTGTGAAATAGGAAGCATATATCCCTTGATTTTAGGTGGCCATATAAAGCCAACCATAAGCGCTAGCTATTTGAAGATGAGAAATAGCAAGACTATTGCACCTCTTTTTTTTAGGAGTTTTCTATTTTACAAAATGGTTAAACTATAAAATTTGGCTAGTGATTTTAGCCAAAAAGTTAGAGTTGCTCTTATATACATTCTGGTATAGCTAATAACTTAACATCAGTGTGAGGATCAGACCTGCCCAGATTAACCAAAATAAACCGAGTGTTATCTACTTAATCAACTCAGTTTAAGCTAATTAACCATGTAATCTCTAGAGATGCTCCAATCCACTTCACTAGCATAGCTACAAAATCATGGTTGCAGTAAATACACAAATGACCACCGCAACTCAAGAAGCACATGCATATACTAATCAAATAGTCCAGAGTTACCAAGCTTTTATACAACTCCAAAATCAGTTTGGCTATAACAGGTTGGTTGTAGAAGTTATTATTAAGCATAGCAAATTAGCGCGTCCACTAACACAATGCTAGGGTTATCCGTTTAGGACCAAGGTTGGCGCTGAGGATTTAAGGGCCTGCAATGAAATTATAGACAGAGTCCCCTTAAAAATACACAGTAGCTATATAAATAGTAACATATGCATATGAAATGTTACCAATAAACATATCTAAAGTTAATATTCATACCAAGCAATTTAATATTCATGGGGGAAAATGATTATGTAATAATGTTTGTGCGCTACGTAGGAGATCAAAGTGTTTTAGTTTGGCATTTCACATATAACAGACAATGAGATTGAGTAAAACGACAAATGGTAGGAATTGATAGCCCATCGACAAAGTCATGTGGATGAAGTCACCTTGCACAAAAGCACATAACTGTGTGCCTGGGACAGCTACTATACAAGCACAAACACATGTATAGAAGCTGAGAAAACACATAGTCGCAAAAAAAGCTGAGAAAACACACAAGCATAGGTGATTTTAAAAAAGGTTTCATTCACAACTAAACAATGATTTTTGTTAGAGACGGTTTAATAAAAAATCCACCTCTAAAAATGGTTCCCGAGCTCCGTCTCTAAATTCTATTTTTTAGAGCCAGCTAGGATTTACACCCGCCTCTAGAAATGTCCGTAGTTTTAGAGGCTAGAGCCGCCTCTAAAAATAGTAAAATTTATAACCTTTTTAACCAAAGTCAGATGAAGACATGTTTTATATCAAAGTTACATATCTTGAAGAGATCCACAACTTTGTAGTTGGCAAGTTTTTCATTTAAAAACATTTAAATTCTGCAAATTCTGTTTGAAGTTCTCATATTTTAAAATTTATTTTTTTTTAGTTTTTTAAATGACCTCGGATGGAGAAATGACCAAAACCAAATTTATACATCTCAAAAAGATCTAAAACATTGCACTTCATAATATTTTCATTTGAAATAATCTACGGTCCCAAAATTTAGTTTTAAGTGCTCACATTTTAAAATTCAAATTTTGAAACCACCTCTGATGGAGAATTGAAAAAAACAAAGTTTGAGATCTCAAAGAACTATACAACTTTGAAGTTGACAACTTTTTTGTTTCTTTATCCAAGAAAAATTATGTTTGAATTTATCACATGTCACACCCCAAAATTTCCAATTTTGGGTTGTGCATAGGAAACACTAATTAAAATAATTGTTTTAATATGTGGATAAAATTTCTCAAGTTTAGTTTAAGATAGCGTCAATTAGTTATAGAAAAAATATGAATCTTTAAATTTTTCTGAACTAATTTGACGGGCTATTGCTTGATGTGATGTTTGTTTATTGCCTCTTTATGTGTTGAGAGTGAGCAAAGTCTTTAAAAATACGTTTAGTAGGTCGATCTTCCTTCTCCAGCACGCCTTTATCTTTTTCTATTTCTACAATCAAAAGTCCTTGTTTCTCAGCTCAAGTTTTCGTTAGGAGCTTCCTAAAATCTTTTCTTTGTAACCCAAATAACTCCTTTTAGTTCCTCGTCCGTCAATCAATCTCTACAAGCTTCTCGAGAATTTTTCTGGCATTTTCTGGAACTTGTTTCCATTTGTTTATGAGCATAATTTAATTTTTAGATGCTCTAAAATTATCTTATCATGAGCTTCAAATACTTTATTTTGTTTCCTCATGTTCCATAATGTCTCTGAGAATTTTCTTCGAATTTTTAAAACTTTTGGAGTTTTTTCGTGGCTTAAATAAAAATTCTGGACTTTTCTAGAATTATTTTATCTACGAAATTAATTAATTTCGAAAATAATAAAATCTCTCTTTATTTTTCAACGCTCAAAGTCTATGTGCAATAATCATAATAAATCCTAAAGGCTCATGTCTTTATTTACTAATGAGCTTTAATTTTATTTATTTAGGCCCATTAGTGGAGGTGAAAGGTGCAACATCAATTAATATAATATTGCTAGTTGACGTAGATATGGGGAGTTCTTTTATATATATATATATATATATATATATATATATATATATATATATATATATATATATATATATATATATATATATATATATATATATATATATATATATATATATATATATATATATATATACCAACCCCTTGAGCAAAGCACCACAGAACTATCGTAAGGGGGCCTCTAGTTCTGGAATCCCTAGGTACTAAATTAGAAGATTTTTCCCACCTTTCTTTGCCACGTCGTCTCCAGTGTCACGCCTACACCGACATCACCTGAGCCTCGCAGCCGAATGCCGGTCACCTCGGGTCGGCCATGTCCGCCTCCGGGCCTCGCCGTGCACGGACACTGCCGGTTGGCCCGGTCAGCGCTGCCACGTATCTGGGACTGGGAGCCAATGTAGCTGCCGTCGTCGCTCCGTCGGCATGCATCTTCGTGAGGACCATGCTGTTGATGCATCACGTTAGGAGCAAGATCCCACGAAGCTCTCACCGACACACTCGTCTCCACGTGCAGCCCGCGCACGCCGCCGCCGTTCGTACCAAGACATGGTGAGCACATGCCCACGAACCATCTCAGTCATGTTCTATTCAATACATAAATCCAATCTTCAGTTTGCAGTTGCTGTTTGTTACATGGCAGACGTACCCCGTTTATCTGTTATGTCTACAGGGCTCTGTCCACAAACTTGTTCACTGTCTTGCAAGATAGCAGCCGAGCAAACCAGCTATCGTACGTCGCCGTCTCGCTGTTGCTTGATGCATGCTAGTGTTTTAACACAGCTATCAAGTTTGCAAGCCGAAATGTCCATGTTCATGTATGGTGCACTCACAAGCAAGCACGAAGTCATCTCTCTGCTATTGTAATCCTGCAAATCTTTTATTGCTCAGAACCTGTCCATCAGCGACTACACTGAGACATCAGTAGCAGACTCCTGACCGATTAATAAAAGGTCAGCGCCACCTCCTTGTCCACTACTTTATTGATCAAAGCGTTTATGATGTTGTCATGCCTACGTTATCCTTGCAAAATAAGTCATCTTCCTTCTTTACATCTCAACTCAAGAAATTGCATTTTACACCGGACATGATCGTCGTTCTCTGAACCTTTAGTCCTTGGTAGCTGATAGTTTTAACTCTAAACTAATTTCTTCGTTTTCCATGACATTTGTAGTGATATAATCTGCGGTCTTGTAGCCAGGTTAGTCATTTAACATGTTTATGCATTTATATAAATATTAATTAGATTAATGTGCAAGCAACTAGTAGTTTCCAATTTAAAAGCAAAATAGGTTTTATACGGTATTTTATATACAAATACTAATGTGATTATTTGCTACCATAAACATTGTTTTCTAAATTATAATTTGCTTAGTTCAAACCCTTTGCATAGGATAAACTTGTTTAGGTGTTCTCACATGAACTCTTCTTTTGCAAGGTTAAAGGTTAATTTGATTAAATAATATGAGACATGTTCATAAATAAAATATAAACAAGTTCTAACTCGATTTTGAATTAAAATGCATAGTGAATAATCTGAATTAATATAGTTCACATGGTTTTACTCAATTCAAATAAATCAAGCTTGTAGTTGATTCTTTTATAATATAAATCTTCTGGTAGTCGTTTCTTTTTAACGATAGTTCCGTTATCAGTGTTTCTTGTGATCTCGTGACCGTAGCATCTAGCTCTCTTTTAGTGTGTTGTTTTATCTTGTATGGTGTATTGTTCTTAGTTGTCCCTATTTATTTGCTTGTATGTTTGTTGGTGTGCTACGATCTGCGAGTAGAAGAGCTGTCCATAAGCGTTGGAGACCGAAAGAACAGAAGATCAAAGGTTCTAGGAGGAGTTGACCATTAGTTGTAAAACAAGTGAAAGACAAGTATAGCATGTGCCTTGTTGTCGTATTCACTATTTATCACTTTAATCATATGCATGAGTCTACCTTGATAACCGTACAAATTTTCCTAGCAATTGTTATCATGATTCCTTGTCACCTATCGTTTTATGCATTGGGTAGTATAATGATAGTGCTCAAACAACAACCATGATCTTGTAACTTGACTAATAGAATATACAATAAACACTAAAAGATGCTTTTTAGCAACAAGGAACAAGGAGGTTATAGCATAGTTTTTGTGATGCTCTAGATTCCTCTCCCTAAGGACTTATCTGTAAGTGGTTAACCGGGACTAAAAATAACAATGAGTGCTACATGGCTCGACTTTAGTTAAGTATAAGTATCTTTTCTAACTTGTTAGAGGTTACCTTTATGGCACAAGAGGGGTGTGTTTCAGGTTGGGTGTAGTGCGGCCTCTGTTCTTAAGAGTACTTCTGCGTGAGTGTGCCTTTCGAAAGGGGGCTCTACATTCATAGGGCACAGAAACCTAGCGACCCTAACTTGTTAGACGAACCTTTAAAAGGCTTCGTAGTGAACCCTGCCGATCTTTCTTGGTAGTGGGTCAAGAGATTAGCTATCTCGGGCGAAAGGGTAAATCATAGCTCATGGTGAAAGTGTACAACCTCTGCAGAGTGTAAAACTGTTATAACAGTCGTGCTCACGGTCACGAGCGACTTAGAACTCTTACGGAATAGCTGATCATTAATGATTAATTTTTATGCTATTCATTACTCATGTTTACCTGATCATGTGTTTATATGGGCTTATGACAAACTTGTTGCTACTCAATTGCTAAAATTATGACATACTAAAAGCTAATCGTAGTAAACCAGTGTCAACCTTTTGAGCCTCATGAACCCCATGTTATATTTGTTGAGTATGACATGTGCTCACCCTTGCTATTTCCCACACCCCTAGAAAAGTTGCTCCGAAGATTGATGGAGCTGCGGAGGATTTCCTAGAAGACTGATAAAAGTGCTAGGTATATGTTACCCCCAGTCAGTCGTCCCTGTGAAGGATGGAGCCTGAAGATTAGCTATCGTTCAACGATACTCTGATGTAAGTATTAAATATGAGTATATTTCGTTATATAATAAAACATTGTCACTTGATACTATTTTAATTTGTCGCTATTTGTGTGATTTGACTTTTTGGACACACATATAGTTAGTACTCAGTTTTGTCTTTAAAACTAGGTGTGACATCACATTTTAGAATTTAAAAGTTTGAAACGACATCAGACGGAGAAACAACCATATTTTCATTTGAGTTCGTTTAGAGTCCTAAATATTTATTTTAAAAACTAGTAAAGTGAATACGAGGGGAATGTTTCTGCCCTTTAGTCACAAGTGACTTTGGGGGTGAATAAAAACGACAATCACTAACGCGTAGCTTAACACATAGAATGAATAATTTAGTGATATATTTTAATGAACAAATTCGCCATCTACATTTAAACCTAGAACTACTCCTTATTAATGCATGTATGGATAATTAAATTATGAAAGTTGATGATATAATGGAAGAAACATGTGAAGCTACCTAGCTAATACAATAATTTGTGAGTTCTATACTTTGTTGAGTGTTAATGATACTCCCTCCATGTTCCTAAAGAAAGTCATTTTGATGTTGTCTTAAGTCAAACATTTTAAATCTTGACTACAAATAAATTCTTTTGAATTGAGTTTGAAAATATAAAAATGATGTAAGTAAATTCATCTCAAAATATAGTTTTATAAAAGTATATATTGACCATGTTTTATAAATATTTTATAGCAAAAAGTAGCGGTCAAAGTTGTTTTTAGAGATCATTTCAATGTCCAAAACGACTTTCTTTAGAGACATGGATGGAGTAGTTCATTAGCTTCAAGATAGACCATAATCAGGCATCAATTCGTTTCTTCATATATTTTTTTTACAATCAATTCGTTCATTTATTTATTAATTGATCTTTAAGCTAACCTGGGCGGTTAGATCCCAGCGGATCTCCAGGCCAGCAGGGGTGTAGTACAGGCTGTGTGGCGTGGCAGCGTCCAAATTGTCCATGGACTCAAAGCTAGAGGCAGTGGACAAAGAAGGGGCCATAGCCTGCCACAAAAATCAAAATGGTGGGGATGGTGTCACGAAATATTTCAACGGGGTGATCTCAACCAATTCCTCGGATTCCCCTTCGGTCCTATCTTCACAACCTCAACGACTCCGTACGTGGGGGAAGACTTCCCCGTGAAGACCGTATCTCTAACGGGACGTTCCCCACTATCACGAACGTGCGTCATGGCTGCATGACGGGAGAGTTTCTCCTTCCCGATACTGTATATATATACCCCTGTGATCAATAAAATAAAGAACGAGTTCACTCTCGCCATTACATTTTGTTCTCTCTGTTACTCGCAATTTATACTCGCAACACGTTATCAGCTCCCTCGCTCTTCTTCCCCCACAGAGAGAATAGCTCAGTTGGTTAGATCATTGTTGCTGTGAGGAGCCCGATCCGAAGGTAAAAATGTCGTACCCTCACCGTAATTTTGTTCCTTCGGCTCCTCTTCTCCAGCTGGTCATGATGGCATTCCATCGTGTCGACTCATCTCCCGGCGTACGTGCTCGACCCGGCGCTGGCTGCTCCACCACCACCACCGCCGACTCCTCCCGCTCTCCCGCGTCTCTGCCGCATGTGGATCAGCGTCCCCCACAGGCCTTCAGCTCGGGGGCGCGCTCCTCCGGCTTCAGCTCGTAGATGGGGGAAGGGGGGAGGAGGAGGCGCTGCTGCTTGCGGTCAGGCCAACCCCAGCGGTCGTCCCCACGCACGCCACGCGCGGTCCTCGGCGTAGCCACACTCACGGCCCCTGCGCGTGGCGGCTCACGCCGTGGCCTCCGCGCCCAGGCGGCCTCAAGCCCCGGCGACTCGCGCCCGCCCCCGAATGGCCCCGCGTGGCCTCTGTCGCATCGCGGTCGCAGCCGCCCCACGCAGCCCCAGCGACTCGACGGCGCGGCCTCCTCGCCGCGGGCGCAGCCGGCCCCGAGGCGGCCACCGGCACAATGCAGTGGCCTCCCGAGCATGGCGGCCTCGGCTTCTCCACGCAGGCGGATGCGTGACCCGAGGCACGAGCGTGGCCTCTCCGCCCGCCTGACGGTGCGGCCCGAGGCGGGTCTGCATGGCCCACACGCGGCAGGGCGGTGGCGCCCCCCTCTTGGCGGCAGCTGGATGGTGGACTGGGGGTTAGGGTTTCAAACCCTAACCTCCAACTTATATATCACCCCCCCCCAATTTGGGCCGAATTGCAGGCCCAGGCCCAGGTTGGGGCCTGCGAGCTTTCAGCCAGGACTATTTATCTTGCATTTTTATTTTGCAATAGTTATTTTCATTTAATTGCATAGTAATTTGTTTAATTCCCTAAATTATATTAGTTTTAGTTAGTCTATTTTTCTACAATTTAGACTCCTGATGTACTGCATTATAAATATTTCCCTTTTACAATTGCACTGTGAATACAAATTTTCGTACATGTCGAATGTGTTTTGTTAATTTCAATTCCCTATTACATGTACCTATGCAGTTACTATGGCCAATTTTTCTCCCGATTGGAACTTGATTCACTCGATGTCACCTCGATTTATTATCAAATTGGCAAACACAAGGTAGTACCACATACTACTGCGAGATTTATTCCTCAACGTGTGTTGACACTTCTTTTATATATATATATATATATATATATATATATATATATATATATATATTATTTCGGAGTTGCTACAATGCTTTCAAGCCTCAAAAGTATACATGCGTTCAAACAAGAATTTTCCTCCGGATTAGGTCTAACCATTCTAACCTTCAGACTTACCCATATTACCTTTAACTATGGAGCTTATTAGCCTTTACTTGGGTCTTGAGTAGTCGAAAAGTAGAACAATCAAATCAAGCAATATGTCTCAAGCTGTTCATTCAACTATTATTCCGGAGTTTTGCAAGATTTTTAAAATAAAACTCAGAGTATCTTTTTGTATGACTCTCTCAAATCTCTCAATATATGCGGTATTTCTGGATCCTCTCCAAGGCAAAATGAGATTTGCATTCTCTCATCCTACATCTAATGCTTTATCTGGAGCTTATAGGTATGGAGATAGCGTATACATACTTGCAAAGCATATTTTGTAAAGTCAAACAGTGGATCCAGAGAAATGAGGCATACAATCAAATCAAGAAGTTCATGTGTATGGATCAAGGAGTGGTTTATTTATGATGAAGGTGATAGTGGATCTAATTCTACTTTTGCTCCTTTGAAAGGAATTTTGATCTCTCTTTGAATAATTGAAGAACT